>CM046945.1:160448134-170443134 GCA_025698515.1 Gossypium sturtianum
GAGTAATAGGATGCTACAAGCAAATAAAACAATTATATGCAATTTATATTAATTCTGTTCACATACTATGCAATGTAATAATCTAAAGTTTACAAGGACTTAATTGTGTAATCTAGACATAAGATAAGATTGAATTTTAAAATTTCAAAATTTTAAAGTTTTAAAAGTTGGTATCGATATTTAATTATTGGGTATCAGATCTGAGCAATACCATATTAAATATCATTACTAAATTATGATTCTATTTATTATGCAAAACAAATGTATTGATATTTATTTTTTGGTATCGATATTTTATGAAAAAATATCAATATTCCTATAAATATCGATACCATTTTAGCATTTTGTTTGTTTTAAAACTGTTCATATGGTCAAGTATCGATACCAAATGCTAAAATATTGATACTTAAGTTCAGAAATGGTAAAGACCAATATTTTAAATGTCCATTTCATGCCCAAAACACCTAAAAGTCAAATGGTAACCATAGATATAATTATAGACCTGAAAAACATCAACCAGTGGCATATCACAAATATCACTTATAACAATCATCCTAAGTGCCTAACTAATATGCCACAATTGGCACCTCTATCAACAATTAACATGACATACCTCATTTATCCATTATAACACCTTATAATAATGATTCAATATCAACCATTCAAGCATGCACAATACCTTATCAAATCCATCCAAACCTATTATATACATACCATTCATTTCCTAAGCATATTTCAAACATATTACGTTATCACCTCATAAGCATTATAACATACATACCTAAACAATCAACAAAGATTACCAAATACCAAAATCATTACCAAACTTATAGTTATATACTTATTCACATAACATTTAAAATGCTAAATTCATATAAAGCATAACATGTACAACTACATAACTCTCCTAGGTACATGCCAAATATTATATACTCCCTTTCAAACCAACTAATTCATATCATGACAAAGATATTACCTATATAATTTTATACTCAAAATGTCATTTCAAATACCAAATACACAATTCAACCATTTACTAACGCATATGTTTTCAACAATCATA
The DNA here is from genome assembly GCA_025698515.1 of Gossypium sturtianum. Taxonomy (NCBI): domain Eukaryota; kingdom Viridiplantae; phylum Streptophyta; class Magnoliopsida; order Malvales; family Malvaceae; genus Gossypium; species Gossypium sturtianum. Next base: position 160,449,198 of record CM046945.1, read on the forward strand.
TTTTTTTTACCATAATCAAACCAACAAGGATTTCAAGTTATCTCACTATATAAGTAAACCAAAACAACTCCTAAGTACATGCCACACATAACCAAGCCTTAATATGGTCAAGAGACTACAGAATTGACACCTCAATCAACAATTAACATTGAGATAGTGTGAGCTTCTCGACGATCCGCCTCGACACGCTCGCAAGTTAGCACTACAAGGAAAAGGAAACAAGGTAGTAAGCATTACAATTGTTTAATAAGTTCACAAGTATTAAAACCAAATAACTTACCTTCAGGGTATAATTATACATTACATGCTACTTAGCTTGGTAAAGTTTGCCTATCATGGAAAATCACATATAAAAAAGTTGAGTTCAACATTTATCATACTATATGTTAACTCAATTATATAACATTTCATTATCATTCATAAAACAAACAACCATTTAATCAATTCACTATCTTAATCATATTATACGATCTATTTACTTGTAATACATCCCGTTTCAAATTAATGTCAAACATTAATTTTCATTTCACAGTTTGAATTCTCAATCATATTTATATTAAATTATATAAACTTCATTCCCATTTCATAACAATTCATCTTTATACCAAATATATATATATCAATTTCCAATTTAATGTCAATTACTACTTCCTTTCATAATACGAATTACGAATCACATTCCATCTCAATTTTCAAATTCATGGATTCATTGAACATAATCAATCAATATTCCCAACTCATTCCACAATTTCATATTCCATTTCACATATCACTTCCATTTCACATCATTTTCCATTTCAAATATCAAATATTTCATTTTTACCATTTATTTCCTATTAACACGACTTCACTTTGGATGGATACATAGATCCAACCAACACACAAGTTTCGCACTCCAAATACTCATCGGATAAATCAAGCAAATAGTTGCACCTAGCGCTACTAGTAAGGTTGAAACCCAAAGTCTCATCGGTATAATCAAGCAAACTAGAACCCAAAGTGCCTCATTGACTCGTAGTCAAGTAACCCCGAACTCTTCCTATCCTATAGCATGCCAACTATATCCGACTTTTCCCGAATGTAGCTTAATAGGGTATTCATTTCATATTTCATTATCAACAAATACCTCCATTCATATTTAATTTCATCATGAGTACATTTATCCAACATATGACAGAAATAAATCATCTCAATATATGCTCAATTTCACATTATAACATTATATATTCAATTTAGTCCTTATCACTATCAACCAGCTTAAAATCAAATCAATTCAGCTCATTTAATCACATCATCACATTACATATTCTATTTCAGTTCGATTTAAGGTCAATTCCATAATTATTTCAATTTGCAATTCATCGTATTCAATTTAATCCTCTCACTCACCTTTTGTACAAAATTGTAAATAATTAAAATTTCAATTAAATATAATTACAATTATAATTATAAATGCATAAAAATTTAACACAAACATAAGATATGAACTTACCTGGTCAATACAACAGACAAACAACTCTCTAAGGACTAATCAATAATTTTTTTTATTTCCTCGATTTTCTTCAATTTGGTCCAATTTCTGATCTATTCAATAATTCAATTTAATTTATCAATTCCAAACATATTATATCATCCTATTATAAGTATATATCAGTTTAATTTTATTATTCAAATGTCCCCTAAAATTTTGTATTTTATTCAATTTAGTCCCTAAAACCAAAACTATTATAACTTTCACAATTGAACTTCGCTTTTCATTCTAATTTCAATTATGTCCTCTAAAGCCCTCTAAAACCTACATTTATAGAAATTTCATGAAAACTTCATCAACTTTTCATTTTAGTCCCTATATGCAAATTTAACAAAATTTACTTTACAAATTAGTCTTATTTCATTTCAAGCATCAAAATCTATCATTTAACATTCAGAAAGATTGAAAACCATTAATTAAAACTTTTAAAATCTTTAACAGTTTTGAAAACGAAAAGATGGTTTAGCTAAATCAAGCTGCAACGATCACAAAAATATAAAATTTACGAAAAACAGATGATCGGAGGACTTACATGCAAGCGTTCAAAGTTTGGCCAAATGATATTCTTCAAAAATGGTGAAAAATACCAAAGTGATGTTAATGTTTTCTTTTATTTCACTTTAACATATAATATTTATAATTAAATATAATTTTAACAAATAAAATAAATAAAAGTCAAGCCTTAACCGTCCAAGCTATAATATTATGGTCTAAATACCATATAAGTCCTCCCACTTTTACCAATTAAGTCATTTAATTAATAAAAATCAATAGTGAATAATTTTTATAGTTTTATGATTTAGTCCTTTTCCATTAATTAACTATTAAATCTTCAAAATTACTTGACCAAATTTCAGTCCACTTATAAAAAAACTCCATAAATATTTAATATAAATATTTACGAGCTCAGTTTATGAAAACGAAGTTCCTGATACCACATTTTCCAAAATCACTGACTTTTGGTACAAACCACTTGTACCTTGACTAACTGACCAATTAATAAATTATATCAAATCAAAATTCACAATAACACTATAATTAACTCGTAAATATATTTACGGACTCACTCATAAGAATTGTGGTCCGAAAACTACTATTTTCGACACCATCTAAAAAACGAGAGGCCTAGTTCTCAGTGTCGTTTTGGTTCAAACAACCCGCTGTATAGGCGAGGTCCATCTTATCTTTAGCAAGGTGTCTTTAAGTGAGGAGTTATGTCTTTTCCAAGTGAGTTGTTTAGATGAAGTTGAAGGGAGATGACTACATGGAATTTACATGCAACATAGGAACGAAATAATCAATAACATCATAGTATCACATACTCTTGTAAATTGATAACTTTTCGAATTTATGTATTCACCTTTTAAGGAAATATCTACCTCATTGTATGATTCAATTTTAACTAGGGAGAAAAATGATTGAAATTCAAGTCATTAATAACTAGGAAAGATCTTCCTCATTCCACTCTTTCTTGCTTTTCGTAATAAAGAGCTCTCTTTCTTGCTTGAGAGGTATAGGGGACCATCCATGATGATGCCTCATACGGCAATATCATTTCCTTGTATGAAAAACATCATTCTTGTCTTCCAATATGAATAGTTGGCACCGTTGAAGTAAAGAGTGTAACACACCAAACCCGACCCTATAATAGGATCCAAGTATGGTGTGTCACTACAAACTAACTTTAAAACATTTCGACAGAAGCTTTGAATAATTCTTACAAAGTTATAAATATAAAACAAATTTTAGTTGTTGTTTACTAAGGATAAAAAAAAAATCATTATTTTAAAAATAATATACAATTCATATGGCGTATAAGTTCAAATATGGTAACTTTGTAAACAATTTGTATTAATTTAAACCAAAGTCTTCATAAAAATCTCATCAAAAAAGAGTCTTAACAAAAAAAAAGTTCTTTATACAATTCCTTTTCAAAGTACAGTTATGCGCCACCTCCATAAGACACACATGATACAAACACAAGGCAGTCAACTCACAATCGTAAAAGCACTCTCGCATAGGCCTTGAACAAAATCATCCTTCTATCATGAATCCTAAGAAGGAAAAAGGAATAACAGAGTAAGTTCATTTGAACTTAGTGAGTTCTAAGAAAAATCATACAATACATTAGTTAGTACATTAACCAAACTTTTCTGTTGATCATACACGAATTACATAGAGTACGCCACCGCGTATATAGAACATAGAAAGACTCGTAACACCAACTTACTTATCATTAAGGCATATACTTTATGCCAACTTAACATAACTTAGACAAATTTGTCTTCATGCCAATACCACGCACTAGAATGTAAAATCGAAACATATCATTCAAACTTATTCACAATAATTCTCCCCTTAACTCCTCATATCATTTTCATTCGTAAACAACATGTTTTATCATGATATACCAATCCAGGTTTGTAATATATTTGCCCTATCGGATGTCTGCACAAACATATCTCATCTGAGGCTACAAAAACATATCTCCACATCCTCATCACCACATATCGGATGATATCGATCATACATATCGTAAATAGGTGGTAGTGGCTTAAACATGAAGAATGGCGTTTACTTCATTTTACAGATTGATCGATAACTATGGATAACCATTATCCACACAAACATCTTTCGCTCATATCCACTAATACACTTTTCATCATTTACAGAGAGGAAGAATACTTACCTTACACAAAATATAAAATAAAGAAACTACAACACATGGAAATAAGAAAGAACTCACGTAAACTCTAACACAAGTCTATAAAGTAGGTCTTTTGCCCTTATCACTTGGACCTTCGTTAACTTCTTGAGCTAAAATAAAGATAATTAAACATATCAAATTATAAATCTTTCAAATCGATCATGCATGTAAGAATCAACAACACTTAAACCGTAATCGTGAAGTTTTCCTTCTTCACACACCATTCGACACTTATGCATGTAGAACAAAGAACACGTAAATGACTTAAAGAATAACCTAGGATTCATCAAGAATTACCAAGAAGTTTGGTAATAACGTATGAGTTAGTCAAATATCGCGAACCTTACTTCAAAAAGGTTTTACAACTTAAGTTTTCAAAGAGTTTTCAGAGAAAATCCGTAAAGAAGAAAAAAGCGTAAAGGTGTTTAGAAAGACCACCACTATCCTTATATACTTAAGCTCGGAGACAAGGATTAGTGGAAAAATCAGATAATTCCACTAACTCTCTTGATTCCCGTGATTAAGTGCATTAACTTAATTTAAGTCTTATCATCTATAGTAGTCTAGTTCCGTTCTAACTAAGTCTCAACTTAACTAACCAAAAAATAATAAACAAATCTAAACAAATGCAAACTTATTGAGTTTGCCCAAAGTATTTGAGCTAAGCGGATACTTACAGAAGAGTTCACCAAACCACAAAACATGCCAAAACAAAGAGTTCGCCAAATGGCGCATCACACAGAATCCTATACTTAGTCAAAATAAACAATTTACTTACTCATATCTATCTTTATTTTACCAATAACACACCATACAGTAACCAGATACAGAGACTTTGTCAAGGGGGTTGTTACATGGAGGCTTGGATATAGATTGTGATTCTCCAAGAAAAACTGAATCAGATGTAGACGTCATCTCTTGTGGATTGATTTGTATATTGTTGAGCTTCCTTACGGATCTTCTCTTTGGTTGTTAAACTGTCAAAAAGAGACTAACTCTAATACCAACTGTTAGCTCAAATAATCAAACCGAAATTTCCAATAAGAGGGTGAATTAGTTTTAAAAGAAATTTTTGGAAGCTAGAAAATAAAGATAGAAATATTTGACACAAGAATTTAGAGTGGTTCGACCCCAATCGCCTACTCTACTACCTTAGCTTTCCACTACTAATTTTTTTCTCAAATTCACTTATTTGATAACCTTTGAGGACAGTGTTTAACCTTATAAACTCTCTTAAGGTATCTACCTAAACCTTAAGACATAAACCCTTCTCAAAATGATACAAATGAGCAAACAAAGAAAGAACCCTTACAAGATCAGAATGTTTGCAAATTAAACTCAATTACAAAGAGAAACATTTGAGCTGAATGAAAACAATGAAAGCTCACAAGTTTTTAAAGAAAATTGTTGAGAATTGTAAGCACGAGGTTGTTTTTTATTGATCTTTTTGCTTGATAATCTCTCTTGTTCTTGTAGGATCTTTAGAAGCTGATATTTATAACCCCTAATTAATTTCCAACTGTTGAGATTGTTGGAGACATGAATAGAGTCGTTGGGGATAAAGTAACTAGTGCATTTAATTCACCAGCAACTACGAGTATTGATACTGAAAAAAGAGGTATCGATATTTTTTGCATTTAATGCAAAATTCAGTGACCGTTGCAGTTGAAGATATCAATACCAGATGACTTTTATCGATATTTTATGAAAACGTATTGATATTGGATCGATACTTAGCTGAATTTGTGAAAAACAAAATGTCAATTTAGTATCAAGTTTGAAAGGGGTATTTATATTTTGAAAACTATCGATACTGGCCCAAAAAGTATTAATACTTTTTGGCCTGGAGCTATTTTGACTTTTAAAAAAAAAACAGTTTAACTTATTGACAAAAATCTAACTTTGATTGATATCATTTTAACTTGATTTAAAAGTTGCTTTAAAATTTTCTAAGAGTTCAAAGTATAAGATTCAAAATTTTATCTCTTAGTCTTCATTTGAATTATTATTTTGTAAACTTTGTTCAAATTTAACTTTTATTCAAAAACATTTTAATTTGTTATATCAAAACATATTATCAAATAAAGTTTGGTTTAACACATGCACTGTAACAGTCCGATTTATACCCTAGTCGGAACAGTGATTTCGGGACCACAAATCCGAGTCAGAAAAAATGTTTTAATATTATTTTATGTGTTTATGATACATGACTAAGCATGTGTGAAAGTTTCGTGATCTAATTTGACTGTATGTGTGCTTAATTTGCAAAAAGGGCTTAATCGCAGAAATTGTAAAAGTGACTAATTATAGTGTAAGTGTTAATTTGTTATTTTTTTATAAGGTAGAGCCCTTAAGAGGAAATTTAGACATTTATAAGGCTAGTGGATGGTGGTGGACCTTGATTTTAAGATTTATATATTATTATTAAGGTTAGAAAATTTGTAATTGTTATAATAATATATATGATATATTAAACCAACATTAAAAAGCCATTATCCTTGTGTTCATCTTTCTACTATGACTGAAACAAAGAAAAGAAAAAGAAAATAAGAGAGAGCTAAGGCATTCGGCCATTTTTAAGCTTGATTCAATGTATGTTTTTGATCGGTTTTTGATAATTTCTACGTTTTTGTAATCGTTACTTCGTGTTCTTCAAAACCTATGCTTCAATTTTGTGAATTGATGAATATTTTGAAATATGAAATTGATGAACTCATGTGTTTTGTGATGTTTGATGGTGAAAAATGAAAGATATGTGTTTGATTAACAAGTTTTGTCTTTGAGTTTTTGGTGAATTTGAGTATTTTGGAGTAAATTGAGAAAATAATATTTTGAGGGACTAATTTGTGAAATAAATGAAATGTAAGGACTTGTATGAGCTACATGAGAATTCGACTAGGCATGGGTAACTTGAAATTATGTGTATTTTGTGATTTTGTGAAATAGGGACTAAATTGTCCAAATGTGAAAATGTGAGGGTTAATTTGCAAATTGCCCTAAATATGTGTTCTTGGATTGAATTGAATGAGTTATTGAATAAATGGGTTAAATTGAATATGTATAGATCAAGAACCGAAGAAAACAGACTTAGATCGCGGGAAATCAAAAGTTATTGAATAGCCGTTTATCTCCGTTCTTCCCGTCTGAGGTAAGTCGATATACAAATAAATGTATTTGAATTGACTTCTTCATGCATATATGAAATTTGAATTTCTATGAATAATGTTCGAGTTGGAATGTATGTAAAATCCGAGGATATATCAACAAGTTATAAGTGTCCGAGAAGTCCCGTACGAACCTAGGAATAGATAGGATTAACTATGTCATGACATAGGCGTCTGTTATGTGGTATCATGTAAGACCTCGTCTGGGACGTTGGCATTGATTCGAGATTTCGTGTAATACCACGTCTGGGACGTTGGCATCGATATGAGATTTATGTGTAAGACCATCTTGGCATCGTATTGATTCATGTAAGACCCTGTCTGGGACAGTGGCATCGATATTTGAGTACATGTAAGACCTCGTCTGGGACGTTGGCATTGTACGATTATTCCGAGCACTCTGAGTATCCTATTTAGTTTCGAACGGTTCAACGGCCAAGTCTGAGAGATGATTGACTATGTGAATTGTACATTCGTTTCAGGTACGTTGATATGTATGCTTTGTTTAAACATGAAAGGTGAGTATGTATGTGCATTAATGCAAATGAACATTTGAGGTATATGTATGTTTGAGATATGAGCAAATGAGATATTTGAGATGTGATGAATTGGTAAGCAATGGCAAACCAAGTGAGCCAAAGAGTTTATTTATGTGCTTGAATTGAAGATACGTTAATGAATTCAAATAGCTATGCTTATGAATGATTTATGTTAAGTTAATTTGTATACGGCTTACTAAGCTTTTGAAAAGCTTACTTTGTGTGTGTTTGTTCTGTTTTATAGATCGTTAAAGCTACGAGAGGCTCGGGGACCGTCGAGGATCGTCACCACACTATCAAACTCAACCTTGGTACTTTTGAATGTGTAAATAGCTAAATATGGCATGTATAGGCCAGTTATTTTGGTACATGTTTGAGAAGTGTAAATAGCCATGTGATATGGCTAAATAAGTGATGGTGTTTTGTATGTGATGCTATGCTATATGATGTTGGTTTTGGTATAATCTCATGCCTATGAAATGATCAAGGTTATGGTAAGCATATGGATGCAATATGAGTATGTATGGTTGATCAATGAAATGGTTATATGAAGGATAGATGTGAATGTATCATGCTTGGCTATACATGTGTTTTAGTTGTAAAATTTGGTATACAAGTTAGCATGATTATAGATGAGATAGAATTGGGATGATATCTATTGATCTTATGACATGATTTTGGTTGCCAATTGTGTATGGAATATTACTTGTTTGGGCTTGAAGGGATGACCCTTGTGTGGGTGGCATTTTGGCCTTGAAAATGGCCTATAAATGCCCACACGGTTGAGCACACGGGCGTGTGGCTCGACCATGTCCCTTGTGGTTGAAATTCAAAATAAGTCAGGATCGACCACGGGCTGGACGCACGGGCGTGTCCACGGCCGTGTGGACAAGTCAATATGTATGCCCTGTTTTGACACGGCCTAGACATTGGCGTGTCTGAGGCCGTGGGAGGCACACGGCCTGCCCACACGGGCGTGTGACCTCTGTAACTTAGAAAAAATTTTAAAATTTCTGAGAATTTTCGTATGTGTTCGGTTTAGTCCCGACCCTATTCTAAAGCATGCTTAAGGTCTCGTTGACCTATTTAAGGGACACTTTGATTGCATTGGATGAATTGTAATGTAAAAAGTCTGTAATAGTTTCCGATTGTCCGGTAATGCCTCTCAACCCTAATCCGGCGACGGATACGGGTTAGGGGTGTTACATGCACATGTAATAAAATTTCTACTAGTTGTAACTAGACCTTATCACAGGTCGAGTCACCCACCCAAGCCCACACAAAAAGTGGGAGGTTTTAGGCAAATATATAGGCCTAAAAAATGGACTTAGACAAAAAATACGGCTCATTTTCTAAATGGACCAGGTCACCAGTAGAATTTTTTTGGCCTAGGCTTGGCTCGACCCTAATCAATTATTTTCTACAGTTTTGCTGTCATTTTACTATTATATTGCTACCATTTTTTTTATTATTGTTTAGTTATTGTATAACTCTTGTTATATTGTTAATTTTGCTACTATTTTAGAGATATTTACTTTTTAAGTTGCAGTTATCTTAGTGTTATTTAAGTATAAAGACTTTTTTTTAATGTATTTCAATTTGTTGGGAAATATATTTATTTTAATGCATTTAATGTATTATATTTTATAAATTTGTTTTTATATAAAAATAATCTAAAAAAATTAATACTGATCGAATCAAGCTTGAATTTAGCTTTTTTAATCTGAACAGAGCTTGAACAAACTTTTAAGCTCATTTTCTAAGACAAACCCAAACTTAAAAAATAAACTTAAAATTTTACATCAAACCAAACTCAAATCAATCCGACCCATAATCTAATTGTAATCGACCTGCAATTTTATATAACTGGTCTAATGGTGACTACTGACTAAGTTTTGTTTTTGTTTTAGAAAGGTTGCCTCTTAGATAAAAGGAAACACTATATGATAACAAAAAGGGATATATCTAAAAAATATACATGAACTATAATTTAATGTTAATTGTATACATGAATTTTAATTTTGTGTAGTTTTATATATGAAATTTTAATTTGATCCAATTCTTATAAATTATTAACACAATTATTAATATAACATCATTTTATGTTTATATATTACATACATAAATAATTATATTTATCTAATATAAAAATAAATTAATATATTTATTTTTTTAAATGTATATAATTAAATTAAATTTAAAGTTTCAAATATATATTTAAATTATAATTAGAGTTTTACGTATATAATTATATCAAATTAAATTTTTTTTATATAATTACATATTAAATCAAAACTCATATATAATTTTAAGAATTATATTAAAAAAAAATTAATCTCATTGTAAGGAGTATCAGGTACCGTGTTCCACAAAAGCCAAAATGCCTATATCAAATGAAAACTGGACGCGTGGATTAAACCCATCCAAGCAAAACTCACAACTGTACGAGCTGGAGCCAGACTGAATGAGTATCAGTCCATCATCACGATCACGTGCCAAACCTGACTGAACCGCAACGGCAACGTTTGAACCTAGTTCGACTCCACCGTTTACAACTGAAATGTCGGTGATGGTACGACAAGGAATGATTGTACGGCACACTGCAGCTTTGCCAGGTCAAGCGCTATGGCTTTCTCATATCGATGGTGCTCAACGCTTCGTACAGTTGTGCCGATTTATCGCTCGAAAGAAAAGCCTTTTGAAGGGAAGAGAAAATTTTAGCTATCGGCGCTTTTGTGAAGGAGTGAATCTTCTTGAATCTTTGTCTACAGAACAGAATAAATCAGAAATTTGTAAGGAATAATATAATTATAAAATAAAATTGGATATGTTTCTTCTAATCATTGCTCTAGTTTGTTGTCAGCCTTGTGATTTTATGTTTCCGGCAATCCAAATGAGAAGAAACAAAAGAAGATATGAAATGAAGGAGAAAGAGACGATAAGAAGATACCAAAGTAAGTTTCTTGTTTCATCGAGCCTCAGGATTTACAGATTAGAATAAAATTGAAGGATTTGATCATTAAAGTATAAAAAAAAATTGGCACTAAAAAGAAAAATATATCGAAATCAAGCCGCCATATGAGGATAGTGAACAGATCAAATAGCTTTTTTTGGTTTGTTTCACTCTCAAAGAAATTTAAATTATGAAATTGAAAGAAAAGTTGGATGTGTTTTTTCATTCAAGAAAGAGGTCGAGAGATTACTAGCATACTATTGCAAAGGAGATCCCATTATAATGACCAGTTTTTTTTAAATCCAGAGGCAGATGAGTAAACTTATGGGTAAATTACACCAACAGCCACCCAACTTTGGGGTAACTGACAAAACAGTCATCTAGGTTTCATTTCAGTCACTCAACTTTCAAAAAATTACAAAACAATCACTAATTAACAGTTACCGTTAGGGTCTTAACGGAATTGTTGACGTGGCAAGTTAACCAGCTGATGTGGCAAGTTAACTTGCCACGTTGGTTAAGCAGCTTCATTTTCCTCTTCTTCTTCTTCTTCTTCTTCTTCACCAAAGGATAGTACCGGTTGTCATCTAAGCCCCTGCAACTCCATTAATGGCTTTTACAAGCTATGCTACAAGAAAGCTTTGAAATCTAAGCCCCTACGAAAAAAAATCTAAAGCCCCTACAGGAACTTACTTTGTCTTGTCACTCACGCTTTTTTCGTGTCGTCTTTGAGTCAGATATCTGTCATTCGAATACTGGAGTGTAGTTATGGTGCCGGATAAGCATGATCAATACGAAAAGAATTAGCACAAACCAGAAACAATAAGCTCGCCATCCAGAGTCAGAAAGACATTTTTGCCTTTAAACTCGAAAGCAGTATCCCCATTACAACCAAAGGGGTTTGAGCTCCCATCCACAAAAAATGCAACATAGACCTTTCCATTTAAGCTTCATATTGCTCCATGGCAAAATAAGAGGCAAGAGACAAAAGAATCATACAAAGTCTTCATATTTGTGATTGCCTGTTCTTCGAGAAGTAAATTGAGAATGAATACAAAAATGCAGATTCCAAACAACAAACGGTTAGGGAAGCTAAATTCATATGCCTTATTGAATGCTACGAATGCCTTTGTCCATACATAAAGAAGCGAAACACGAGATCCTTTGCTAAGCGAAACACGAGATCCTTTGCTAAGTAAAAATGAGGACTAGTCTGCAGATAAACCGAGACAAAAAGGAAATGAGCTTTTCCAGAATCGAAAGATGGCGTTCTTAGTTGAGATAGATATGGTAGAAATAGATGGAAAAATTATGTCTTGGATCCATGAAAGTAAGATGATAGAGCAATGCCTCGAGTAAAAATTCCCATCTCAGATAACCTAAGAAAAACCAGGCAAAAAGAGGATAACAAATCCGGAAACAAGACCAAACAAAATCCTTGACCTCATGAATATGCTTTTCAATACATTACTGATGACGCACACAACACATTTATCACTCACTTTTGAATTAATTTGACGAGGCTTTCCGTGATATTCTTCTTCTTGTAGCGTAGCGTAGCTTGTAAAACTTCTTCTGAGACTTGCAGCTGAAGGTTATGATCTTTCTCATCCTGTTGACTTGAAAGACCACTGGGCTAGGCATGGTGACGAAAAAACCATGTCGGAATCCAAAATTTTCATCTAATCAACAACCGGTACATTATACGAGCTTTAGATTTTTTTTTCGCAGGGGCTTAAATTTCAAAGCTTTCTTGTAGCGTAGCTTGTAAAAGCCATTAATGGAGTTGCAGGGGCTTAGATCACAACCGGTACCATCCTTTGGTGAAGAAGAAGAAGAAGAAAAGAAGAAGAAGAAGAAGAATAACAATAAGAAGAAGAAGAGGAAAATGAAGCTGCTTCACCAACGTGGCAAGTTAACTTGCCACATCAGCTGGTTAACTTGCCACGTCAGCAATTCCGTTAACACCCTAACGGTAACTGTTAATTAGTGACTGTTTTGTAACTTTTCGAAAGTTGAGTAACTGAAATGAAACCTAGGTGACTGTTTTGTCAGTTACCCCAAAGTTAGATGACTGTTGGTGTAATTTACCCTAAATTTATTAATAATTGAGTTATTTGGGTGCCATGATATAAATATAATTGTTTTTTTTAATAAAGATAATTCCTATAATTACCTATAGTCTCTCCACAATTTACAAATAGAAGAATAATGCGCTTCGGTTTATTCGAATTCACGTACTCCTGCATTGACAAGAATGTCTATACCAATCGAACTAAAGACTTAAATTGACTAAAATATATAGTTTTTAAACACTAATAAAATAGGATAACATTATTAGTTTTTAAAGAAATACAAAGACTATTTTACACAATATCATCTCTTATTTAATTTAATTTTATTTAAATTATTTAAAAATAATTAAAATTTCAAGAAAAAAAATGCAAACATGTTTGAAACTATATGGGAAAAAAGACATAAGCAAAAATGAAATTTGAAAAATTGCTAAAATTGATAATTAAAAAAAAAGCCGAAACCAATCATTAAAAATAAAAAAAAAATTACAAAAAATTGAAAATTGATAACGGCCATGGGCAGTGTTACCAAACAATGGAATTTGATAATTTTTGTTATAAAAAATAAATTAAAAAAAAAAGAAGAAAATATGTTTATTTATTTATTAAAATTTTTAAATAATTTAATTAAAATTAAATTAAATTATAGAAGATATTAAATATAAAAAATATATAATAATATTTTTACATTTTTAAAAGTTAATCATACGACATAATCGCCTAAAATTTTTAATTTTTAAGATATTATAATTTATTCCCTTCGTATAATTGCACTTGGCAAAAATTCTTTCGGTTTGGATTTTATTAGTTATGTTTTGTAATTTTACCAAATCAATTATAATTTTATTAACCTTTTATAATAATAGTGTAGAAGATAAAAATTGAATGGTCAAAAAATTCAAATAATTTTCAAACTCAAGCGGTAGCCTTTTAAGAATATGAGTAAGTAAAATTCGATTCAATTCGATTTTTTTTAATTATGAGTTAATCGAATTAAGTTATTTAAGTTATTCGATTTTTTTGAGTTAACTTCAATAATTCGAACAACTCAAATAACAAATTGGTGTAAATTCTCTTTTGATCCCTACTCAATTTTGAAAATGAATAAATTGGTCACTCTCTCAACAAAAAAATTTAAAATTTTCAAAAAAAAATCAATTTTTTTTTAAAAATCCAAATATTTATAAAAATCTCAAATTTTATATATTTTTAAAAAATATATAAAAAATAAAAATTCTAAAGAAAATGTATAAAAAAAGTTAAAAAAATTCTAAAATAATAATTTTTGGACCTAAATAAATAAATTAATGATTAAAGTTTATGATTATCTTATTTTTTTTCTCTTATTTTACTTTGAAAGAGTTTTCAAATATAGATAATTACAAATTTATATGCTCTAAAATAGAAATAATTACACAATAACAAAATTTTAATTTAACATATTTAATTTTATAATTTAACTTAAATAATTTAATTCGATTCGAAAAAAATTTCTAAATCAAATTAAATTATAAAATGAGACTAATAAAACTCGATTAACTTAAAATAATTTATTCGCCTTAATTAATAATGTTTTTGAAGAGAAGGGAATGAAAAAAGAAAATCTAACGCGTAAAAGAAGAGAAAAGTAAGGCCACTGGTCCCATGGCGCCAACATCAAACTCCTGATACGATCACAACCGTTGATTTGGACACACAATTCCAAGATCCAGCGAGGAACAACTGCTCGTTCATGGCGGCCCACTAAAATAATCAAACCTTTCAACTAATCTCTGATTTTGAATGAAGTCTTTCAAATTACTCCTTCCAACAAGCTCAAACTCCGTCGATTTCAAAGGTAACTTTTCAACTTTACCATTCAACTAATCGAGTAATATTTAGTTTTTTTTTTTTTTTCTTTTCATTCCAATTTTCCAGGTTAGTAATGGATCTGCTTTGATGTGATTATATTCGAAACTGTTTCTGTTTTGTTTTGTTTTTGCATTTTCAGTTTTTTCTGTTTGGATGAATATTTGAAGCTTTTCGAATTCACAGGGATTTGTTTATATATAAAAAGAAAACGGTGGTTTAGAGTTGAAGGTGAACTTTGATGGCAAGAATAAAGCCTCAGGCGTTGTTAATTCAAAGCAAAAAGAAGAAAGGACCAACACGGATCAGTGTTACTACAATTCTTTTTTGCAGTTTAATCGTTTTATTGATTTTGTTGTCCTTAATTACTACGTACAAGCATTGGTCTCAAAGGTTTGCTATATTTCAACCTTATTTACGTTTGCTTCTTCTCTGTTTTCCATCTTCATTAATTTCTCTGAAAATTAATTTATTTCGAGAATGGTTTCCATTGTTAATTGCAGCAGGTCAAGGGATCAAACAGGAACTAGGTTGTCAAATTTTGAGGTATTTTGTTTTCCATCAAAACTTTTCAATCGTGGGCTGTAAATGAATCGAGCTCACTTGTTTTTTAAGCTGTTTGTGTTCGTGTTGATTATAATTGAGCAATAAACAAATTTTAAACTAGTTTTAAATGACTTATTAAACAAGCTTTAAATACATAAAAGAAGCTTGTTGATTTTCATGATTATTCCTTTAGCTTGAAGAACAAATATAAACAAACAGAAATTGAACTATTCATGAGCTTATCATCCAACAGTGTTTCATTTACAACACTAGCATTTTGTTGAAATGCTAAATAATTTATGTTTTGATACAGAATGTGGATGAGATTGCAGATTCAAAGAAGTATGATCTTCCTGGATATGCTGTAAGTTTCTCCCATGGAGTGATTTAATAAATTATGTTTAGTTGTTTGCCTATACCTTTTTTACCATATTAAACCACTTTCCCCTTTATAGGTTCTAAATACATCAAAAGGCAATATAACTATAGAACTCTTCAAAGATGGTTCCCCTGAGATTGTCGACAAATTTCTTGACTTGTGGTAAGTTTAGCAGGTTTCTTTGTTACTTGGATTCTGGTGCAAGTGCTAGGTATGAATATATATATACCTGACACAAGTATTTTCAATGTTTTCAAGTCTTTTCATATATTTGGAGGGTTATATCCTTATACCCATGTTTGAAAATGTCTCAGACACGGGTGCTTAAAGCTTTAGATTAGCTGGAATAAATAGTTATACCTTTCACCATTGTTTTAGAGATGATAAGAGTTTATATGCCTTCAATATTCATGTTCAGCGCATATTAGAACATGGGATATTTGGGTATGATCCTCTAAGGATACTCCAAATATATGAGAAAAGAACTTACAAAAATCTGAATTTACTTTTGTTACATATTCATATTTGACACTCACGTCAAGCCTAAATAATATAGTCGTTTGGCATAGTTGCATCAATTTAATGGCATGATGTCTTTTTCTAAGGATCCTCCAAATACATGGAAAAGAAAAAGAAATTTAGAAAAATCTGAACTTACCATTATCAGATGCACATCCATGATCTCACACTCACAACCGAGTCTGAATAATATAATTGATAGATACGTCTCTCTGTAATTTTATAGACTCCAACACTAAATCTGATGTTGTTTTAATGGAGTCATTCGAACTTCTTCTTGATGCATATGATCTTTAATTTGAAAATATGGTGAATTACTGTATGCTGGGATATTGTTGTCAAATGATGCCAATTCATGCCCCCACATTCTCCTCTTAATTGAACTTTATGACCCCATGTCTTTGCATTGTGGGTGATTTATTATCTTTGTTGCTCTGGTTTTTATTTTTGTTGTTAGATACCTGTATTTGGAACTCAATCCAAGCTCTAAGTTGTGGTGACAGGATTAAGATTACTTTGGTGGGAAAGAACGAAGACATTTAATTTTTACAGCACTGACTAATGCAAGTCAATATTTGTTTATTCATCTCCAATCTGAATAAATTTTGCAGTCAAAAGGGACATTTCAAGGGCATGCCTTTCCACCATGTGATAAAAAACTATGTGATTCTAGGAGGGCATTCACAATATTCCGGAGGCATTGAAGATTGGACATCAAAAAGAAAGTTTCACAGACGGCTGCCCACAAGGTCATCTTTTTAATGTACTTTTTCTTGGCACATGTGTATATGTCTGGAACTTTGTCCTTTGGGTTTTTAGTTTTATTTATTTATTTATTGATAACTTGAAATCATTGCTCGTCACTGACCAGTCCAAAGCATGAAGCTTTTATGCTTGGAACTACAAAGATTAAAGAAGATAGCAAAGCATTTCAGCTTTTTATTACAACTGCACCAATACCGGATTCAAACGACAAACTATATATGTTCGGACGAGTCATCAAGGGTGTAGATGTGGTTCAGGTAAAACATCGTTCAAGCTTAATCGAGTCATCGAGATATTTCAAGTTCAGTTTCAGCTCAATCAGCTTCACTGGTTTGAGCTGTTAGAAAATTGCTCAAGCTTGTTTGATTGATCTCATATATCTAGTTAAAAATGAACTCGATTTCTCTGCTCGACTTCGAACTCGATTATCATATGGTCGAGTTCAAACTAAAAACTTCCAATACCAATAAAAAGAAGTCAATTTCAAAACCAAATTTTGGAGCCACTTGTGAGCATTGATATCTTGTTTTAAAACTCTATTTATATCGTTAGATTGTATGATTTAGATAAATGCTAACATAAAAACTTTTATGTTGGAACTTGGCAATTAGGAAATTGAAGAGGTTGATACCGATACGCATTACAGGCCTAAATCTCCTGTAGGGATCATCAATGTGATACCGCAACAAGAAATTTGAGTGTTTTCATTTAGTCACTGTAAAGGTTTGTATACAATCATCATGGCCTTACAAATTTTTTTTTTTTTTTTTTTTTTGAGATTACCTTTAGCAATCCTATTAAGTAATTAGACTGCACCTCACTATTTGTAGTCTTTTTATTTTCATATTAGACACAAAATTTTGATTCATAGTTGGAGTGATTAAATACATCTTTGTATTAGTTCACAAATTTTTTTTATATCGCCATTTTGTTTTTGATCAGTTATAATATCTAGCAGTCTTTATTCTATACAAGTTGAAAAGCAAATTAATCAAATTAAGCTACCGAACATTTAATTTTACAGCAAATAAATAGAGGTAAAATTTTAACGAATTTTTGTGGACAAAAAAATGATGAAAGGAAATAAAATAAAATCTGAACGAGTTTGGGGAGCTGAGCCATTAATGTTACTGTTAGATAGTGATCTAAACCAAAAGAAGATTTAGAAGTTCTGAAAGCAATAAGAGAATTTCATTACAGTAGTGAAATATAAGAGGTTGAGAAAGTAGAACTAACTAGTTGAGGGTGGGGAGGTGTGGGAACTCAGTCATTTTTCTTGCTAGTGGCAACAGGGTTTTGCTCCGAAATGATCTTTAGAACATTGACCAGTGCCCGAAGACGGTCCCAAATGTTCAAGCCATAAAGTGCCTCCACCAGCGATTCTTGAAACTCAAACCCATTTTCAGCAACAGGATACTATTGTGTTTGGCAGACAATGAAAGATAAATGATTAGTCTCAACTAGGGTGTAATCAAACAATAGATTCAGCTCGATCATTGTTGAGTCGAGCTTGAGTTGCTTAAACTATTCACTAAGCAGAATTTGACTACCCTAATGCTTAACTAGAGTACGCTCATCATCAGCCTAATTGAAGGGTTTTTTTTAAACTTCGAACACAAATTGTAGCTCGAACAAAAGTGTTGAGCATGAAGTCAAGTATGAAAATCAACTTAAGTTGAGCTTTAAGTCTTGAATTTCGAATTGAGCTTCTCACAGTTTGAGCTCAGCAGCTTGACTGTACCCCTAGTCTTGGCATATCAAAAGAATAATAATCAAATTAAGTAGTTTTAAGGATGTAAGGCGAACCTGAATAGGCTTTGGTATCTTGGTCTTTATATAAGGCCACCATCTATCCTCAACAACTGCCTTTACCAAACAGCAAGCTCTCAATCCCTCAACACCGGCAAATCGGCCGAATCCACTATCTTTTGTGCCACCAAAAGGCAGGGACTGGAAGATCAATGCACATCTTTAGTTCAGTAGGATTTAAAAAATCCTAAATACTTGAACTTTTTAAATAGGGGTCAAAAAAAGCTTGAAGGATTCCAACTCAAGCAAATATGAATGGTGGCCATCTCGCATACAGATCTAGGAGGAAAAGAAAAGTACCTGGCACATATAAGTTGATGCAAAATCATTAACTGCAGCAACTCCACAATGTATTTGGGAAGCTATATCCTTGGCACGCCTTTGACAGCCGGAGAAAACAGCACAGCCAAGCCCATATCTTGAATCATTTGCAAGCTTGACAACCTCTTCATCTGAGTCGAATTTCATTATAGGCATGATTGGTCCGAAAGTCTGCATGCCACTCAAGTTTCATAACAGATTAGCAAATACTCCCCACATAAACCATGTTCATGGACCTTTTTTTTTTTTGGAGGAATAAGCGCAAATAAAGTTTTGGCACCAAAAGTCTAATAAGCCAAAATTATGTCTTCCATAACGAACAGCATGCTATCTGTTCTGCAATGGACACTCAAAATGAAACAAATGCCAAACGCCATAGTTTGTAGCAGAATATTATGACTTGTGTTACCTCTTCTTGCATCAACTTCATTGTATGGTTTACATTTTTGAGCACCGTAGGGGGGAAAAATTGATCAACTGCGCCTTCACTTAAATGGCCGAAACTTCCACGAGCTACAATTTCAGCTCCTTTGTCTACAGCATCATCTACAAGGTGTTGAAGCTTTTCAGAATGCTCTTGCAAGCATATGGCACCCATATCATATCTTGCAGCTAGTGGTGGGCCCTATAAAAGATATCCAAACATCAGAAATCTAATTTTTTTCACAGAATGTCGATACCTAAACAGTTCAACAATTAGTGCAGCAATTATACTCCACAAGTAAGTACACAAGTTATAGACCTAATGGAAAGCTGAAACTGACACCTATGCTTTATCTGCCACAGACTTACCAAACAACCAAATGGCCAAGGACAGACGGTAAATATTTAGATTTATCATTAACATAACATTGTAGAGAACAAGCTATAACACTGGCCCAAACAGACACGCAATTTTTGCAGAGGACATATCAGAAGGAAAATCTTACAGCTGAAACAGACTTCACAATCTTAGTCACTTGATTGACAAATGAATTATAAATATCCCTGTGAACATAAAATCTCTCAGCTCCAGCACAGTTCTGCCCACTTGATTGGAGAGCGGCCCTGACAGCAACTTGGGCAACCTATTTCATGGAAAACTGTGATTCTCAACGGCACTGATCGGTGCAACTTCAGCTCTCAATCAAAATATAGATATGTTCAATCATGTTAGTTATCAAAAAGGGTCGAAAGGGTTCATACGTGTGGAATATCTACGTCTTCGCACACAATAAAGGCATCCTTCCCACCGAGCTCAAGTGTAACTGGTATAAGGGTCTCAGCAGCATTTGCCATTATCTGCAATAAAAGCAAACATTTCAATCCATTTGCAATGAAAACAATAAAAGCAGTCCCATCAAGGTAAAACTGAAAAGGAAAATAGAAAGTATTTTATTTTCCTTTGCTAATAGTAAAGAGCAGTAGTTCTCAACAGATCAAATCAGATCTTATTAGTATCGAGAATTACAGCAGAGCCACACATGAGATCATACCATCTTTCCCACACCTGGTGATCCAACAAATATGATTTTATCAACAGAAGATACCAGTGCTTCTCCTGTTTCAGCAAAGCTATGAAAGAGAAGCCCGATTAATATTGGATGAATAGAAACCAAGAGCATAGTATGTTCTACTAAAAAAAAGGAGCACAGTAAGTCCAGAATAATTGTGATAACTACATACCCTGTAATTACTTCAACCAGATTTTCAGGAGCTCCAACTGCAGCAAGAGCTGCTTGGATTATCCTAAAGTAAAAACATCCAGACCAGCTTGCATGCTCAGAAACCTACACTTACAATCACATAATTTTCAATCAGCATCATGATAAAATGCCAAAATTGACTGGAAATTCCAGTGACAAGTTTCAGGGACAAGGATGCTGGGGCATCAGGCAACAGTCTCTAAAGATTAGACACAAAATTACAACTCAGAGCAGTTCTAGAACTGATAAAGATAAAGGATAAGAGGATAATAGAAGACTAAAAAATTAGGATCCATCAGTAAGTACCTTAATTACCACACCATTTCCTGAAAACACAGCTGCAAGCATTGGATTAAAAATATTATGAAAAGGGTAATTCCATGAAACAATCGCCCCAATTACACCAAGCGGGTGAAATTCCACTTTGGATTTCTTGTGAAGCATTGATCTTCCAGAAGATCTGCAGAAGTTCAAATGAAGGTTGACATGAATTGCAGAGTTCACTGATAGCAAAAACTGGTAACCGGTTCCAAAATAAAAGTACACCACTTAAAAACTAGTTTTTCAGAATAACTGAAAATAATGCTGCTGTAGATCATATAAAGGCATTCATTTTTAATGATTATGAAACAAAAGCCTGTACCCTGTTGACAGAATTTTGATGGTACAACAAAGTAAATACATGCAACATACAATTGCTTGACTTTTCCATCAGCAAATAAAGGTCCATGGAGTGCAGTCGACAAATTCAGTGATAAAAAGTAAGATGCATGTGATAATGGATAATCTCTCTTTTGGATACAGCCAAGGATATCTAGAAAGGAGAAATAGTATTAAAAAGCTGGAATTACCGGTATTCAGGCCTGAGCCACTTTTCCCCCTCTGAAAGAAGCCAGGTTATCTTCTCACATGTAGTCATTATTTCTCCTAAAGAGGCATCAACCATTGTTTTCCCAGTATCACGTGAAGAGACTCTTTAGTAAGACAACAAAAAAATATGTCATATAAAGGCATTCAAATAATGCCTATATCATAAAATCGGGAGAAATGCAACTTTCTTATAAACAGAAAATAGAAAATAATTAAAGAAAATTGCAGAATATAAAGTTTTTAATTTGAGGAAAAGGGAAATGATATTAAAAAAAACACTCCCCATATAAAGAACAAAATCCTTACTCGCATATAAGTTCTTGGTGTTCAATAATATATTTTAGAAGAATCCGCAAAAACTGTCGCCTTTGCTTGAAACTACTTTTAGCCCAAATTTTCTGTGCTTTCCGGGCTTGTGCGACACGCTCCTCAACCTACTCATGCCATAGAGACAATTATAACAATGAGCAGTAGAAACATTATACATTCATTCACACAAACAATCGAACAGAGAAAAGTGGTCTGTAGTCTACATGTATGCACACGTGCCCATGAGCTTTGGCATAAAATAACAATGTCAACCATTTAGGGTCTAACAATGAACATATAAATACTCCTTCGTTAGTGATTCTGGTAAACGTAATCCTGAACATCACTAACCTCAGCAGGTGTCAATGCTGGGAAAAAGCCCAAATATTTCATAGTAGCTGGCTCATAGCATTGAACTTTTCTGTCTGATTGCTGTGTCCTTCCCCTTGGTGGTATCTGCACAGCATTTCCAAATGAGATTCAAATAAACAAAAACTACGCTCTTTTGCTTATCCCTTTTTCACCCAAGAGGCAAGCAGTTAAAATTACAATCAAACATAATGTTAGATTCATAGAACTCAACTACAAGATTATCATATACAAAGTTATTCTAGTTTTACATGCAAAAATTACACAAAGAATATTTTGATTTCAATCGGATTTACCTTAGTTTCATTTCGTTCCAAAAAAAGCAAATATTCTTATTTAATAAAAAAAATGGAACGATACTTCGATTTAAGATTTAATTGGAAACAGAAAGCTCGAATCTGAACCACATTGTAATAGCTGGTTAAGCTATTTCATTAAATCGATAATGATTAATCTCATTCCACTAGAAAAGGAACTAGATTACTAAATCAATTTATATTTCTAACTTTACATGCAAAAATTAAACTCGATTACTAAATCAATTTCAATTGGGTTTACCTTAGATTCATTTCGTTCCACTAAAAGTAAGTACTAAAAAATCACACTCTGATTTAAGATAAGTGGAAAATAAGCTTGAATCCAAACCACATTGTAATGATTCGCTAAGTTGTTTCATTAATTCGACAATCATTAAGCTCATTTAAGGAAAGGAAAAAAAAATCACTGAACAAACCGAATCTTTAAAGTTTGAATTGAAAAAAAGTACTCAAAAAAGAAAAAATAAATTGAAAAATAAAATAAAATAATCAACTAAGAAATACTCACGTAAATGAAGCTGTTTTCTTGCGTTTGGTTCCCGTCATCCAACACTGTGTTTGAACAAATTCAAAGAAAAAAAAGTTATCAGCTGCAAAAAGTATAAAAATACGTATAAGCAAAGAAGAATGAATTATACGTGTTTTCCGTATTTGTATACGTACCATCTGAGGCATCGACATCGATAGAAGGAACATTTGGGGGAATGAGCATCAGCAAGAAACGACAGATCGCATAAGCAAAGGCGAGAACGATGATCGGCCACCAAAACGCCATCGTTTTCGATCTCCAGAGACTGAAAACTTTTAATCTTGAAGAAGACTGAAGAACTGCTATCAAGCGAAATTGTTTTTTGATTTTCTTCTTTTCCGAAAAATAAACAAGATTCTGCTTAGGATATAGCTTTACTCTTTTCACTGTCTATGCAATGGCATTTATTGTAATTTGAACTTCATTAGAGGTTTAAGATTAAGATGAGGATCAGTTGTTAAAAATGTGGATTAGTTTTTTTTTTCTCTCCGCCATCAAAATGGGGATTTGTTAATTACACATCGTTTGTACTTGTAAATCTGTTGGGATTGTTGTTGCCTTGTTGGCCCAAAAATAATCTGTTCGTAAGTGAGCTTAGCTCAGTGGCTCCTGCGCTTTAGTTTAGTTCTTTTAGAGTTAAGTGGGTCTAACCTATGGCTCATTTACTTTACCTAAGCCACCCCCTTACTTGTTACTTAAATCATAGAATCCACTTATATTGATATATAATTTTATATTTTTTCATAATTTTTTATTATTAATATTTTAACAATTCAATTTTTCATTAACATATAAACTTTTTAATAAATCAACATTAATGGAATTAAATATTGTAAATGTTAAAACTTTACGATTTTAAGGTTTCCTATTCGCGCCAAGTGATTTTTTTTAAACTCAAAAGCCGGCCTCTTTATTGAAGAACAGAACAAAGAAAAACAATTAAAAGAACTAACAATTACAAGGAAAACACTAAAACGAACCCTCAGTCGTGGGATTCCGACAAGTAGTTGCTCAAACAAGATCATTAACAATACTGGATAGAGAGCAACCAAACAAGAAATGGAGTCATCAGAACGCAAATCCTCACAACCCTTCGAAGAAAACCAACAGTTCTATGGAGGTTCATGAAGACGATAGTCTTCTGCAGTTGCTGCTTCTACCAATACCGGAGCATCTTCGACCCAGTAGCCATCCTCGCCTCGACTTAATCCCTCTTGCGCCATTGCATGCGCTATTTTGTTCCCAGATCTGCCAATGAAGTGGAAGGCGCAGGCCTGAAAATCCTTTGTTATCTCCTTTTGCGGACCATGTAAGAGCCCTTATATCCGAGAAATCCTGTTCATGATTATTAATCTTCCTAATAACAGATCTTGAATCTCCATCAACTATTATTGACAGAAAACCCAACTCTTTAGCAAATCGGAGCTCATGTATCACTGCAATTGCTTCTGCTGCAAAGACCAAAAGAACAGGGTATGTAATGACCCGAAATTTATGGTTATCGGAAAGTGTATTTATGGTTAATTAGGTTTTGGTTAGGTGAATTTGTCTAAATTAAGAATAATTAAGTAGAAGGACTAGATTGAATAAAGGGTGAAAGTTAATTATAGATTAAAGAAAAAGTGAAAGGACTAAATTAGCAATTAAGCCATAAGTGACAAGTGTATGGTAATAGTGAAATACATGTGTAATAAATACATACATACATTTGTAATAAACATATATATTTACTTATTATTTAAGAAAATATTATTATATTATATTATATTATTGTTATAATTAAAACAAATAAATAAAAGAATAAAAACAACATAATAGAAAACGAAACAGAGAAGGAGAAAGGAGAAAGAAAAGAAAAAGGAAAAATTAGGGTTTTAAGGTTCAAAGCTTGATTGGTAAGTTAATTTAATCAATTTTCTTGAAATTTTTGAGTTTTTAGAATCCTAGAACAAAATACTACTTGATTTATGTTGAAATTTTAGAAATTAGTGGATTTTTAGATGTTTTTTATGTTGAATAAAATTGAAGTATTAGGGGTTAAATTGATAGAATTTCAAGTTAGAATTGAGAAAAGGATTGAATTGTAAAACAAATTATAAGTTTTGAAGTAATAGGGACCAAATTGAGAGAATTTTGAAATTTAGGGTTTTATGGTGAAATTAGAGAGTTAAGTTTAGTTTTAAGTGGAAATTGAATGAAAATAAAGAATAAATTGTGAAGAATTAAATTTGATTAAGGACTAAGTTGAAATTTAGACAAAAGTTGAATAAAAATTTAAAATATTCAATATGAAATGGTGTTGTATCGATGATTTTTAATTGTTTCGATTTCCGTAGCTAACGTTGAGCTGGAGATCTCAGCTAAGAAAGGAAAAGACAAGGTTAACGAGGAGTGACTCGGGAAATTACGGTTTGTATTTCTATAATCTGAAACTAAGTATTATTTGTTGTATTTTTGACTTAATGATTATGGTAAGTAAATGAGGTGAGTGTTAGCATTATGACAATGAATTGAATTGATATGTATACATGATTATTGTGGAAATTGAATTATGTGTATGTGTAATTATTTGAATTGAAATGTATGTTGATTGGAAATTTAAAAGTGAACTGAAAACCCTATTAACTGTATCGGGCTGAGTCGGATATAGTTGGCATGCCATAGGATTGGAAGTGTTCAGGGATACTTCGACCACGAGTCAATGAGACACTGGGTGTCAAATTTGATGAGGTACTGGGTACTAACTTACTTCGGCATGGCCGATGAAACACTGGGTGCCAATCTGTTACTTCAAATTATCCGATGAGACATTGGGTGCCATACTGATGTGTGTTGGTTGGATCCGTGTATCCACCAAAGTCCGAGTCGTGTTAATAGGGGTATATAATGAATTGGCAAATTGATCGATATTGAATTATATTGTTTGTGAATTGGAATTGGAATTGAATGGTGAAATGATTTATGCAAATGATATATATGAACCCTGGGTTCATGAATAGAAATTTTTATAATTGAATGATGTGTGACCACAAGGAGAAAAGCCATTTGAGATAGATATTGATGAGAAATAAAGTATGAATTGATTTATTGTATGATTAATGTAAGCATTAAATTTTGTCCGGCTCGATTTCGTGTTTAATTTTCAAAATTAAATTAAAAAAATTTTAATTTTTTTTTGAAAAATACAAAAAAATAAAAATTGCATTTTGACCCTTAAACTTTTCTTAAATTGCATTCTGACCCAAAATCTTCTAAAAATTACACTTTGGCCCCATAAGTTTTGCTGCGTTTGCAATTCGATCCTTCTGTCAAAAAATCCCCAACAATCCGGCGGATTTCGCGCACCTACCCCCCGATTTTCTGGCCACCGGCTTAGGGTATGGCTTCCCTTCCCCCCTAGCCACCTAATACCTGCAAAAAGCACACCATAAAAGGGGATTTTTCTCAAAAAAAAAAAGACCCCCCAACCATAACCCACGAAAAAAAAGGGGAAAGAAAAAAGGAAAGAAAAAAAAACAAAAAAAATTAAATAGTTAGGCCGACCTGACCCGACCCGCGGTGACCTGACCCGCGTCCAGCAGGCCCAAAGAAGAAGGAAAAAAAAGGGCCCAGCAGAAAAAAAAGGCCCAAAATAAACTAATTATTTAACAGCCGGCTTGCACAGCGCCCAGCGAGCCTGCACTCCCGGCCAGCTGGCCCAAATACCAGCGCCCGAGCCCAAAGCGCGAGAAAGCCAAAAAGAAAAAAGAAGAAGAAGAAAAAAAAAAGACCCCGGGTCGTGTATCCCGTTCTTCAAGCCCGTAATTTTGGGCTTTTCGGTAATTTCTTTTTGCCCACTTTTTAATTTTGTTCGTGTATTTTTATGACATTTCGTTTTTTTTTAATATTATTGGAATTTTTAAGCATTTTTATTTTGCATTTATATATTTTTAATTTAAATAATTTTAATAAATAAGGCAACGAATCGGTTTGACACTAAGTCGTTGATTTCATCGCTATGTTGGGTGAATATCACCGGTTCGTGTTAAATACGATACGCCCTTTTAAAAATCGAAAAAATTTTTAAAAAAAAATTCTCGGGTTTTAAAATAAACTGATTATTTTTGTGGTTATTTTAAAATTATCAAAATTTCGTTTTTAAAATGTATATAATACGATAATATGTAATTTATCAAAATTTTCGTGTTTCAAAACTTTTTGTGTTTTCAAAAATTCTCGTGTTTTAAAATTTTCGTGTTTTTAAAAAAAATTCGTGTTTTCAAAAGTTTTCGCGTTTTCAAAAATTCTCAGGTTTAAAAAAAAATTCTCGAGTTTCAAAAATTTTTGTATTTTCAAAAATTCTCGTGTTTCAAAAAAACTCTCGTGTTTTTAAAATAAAATGTTTATTTATTTATTTATTTTTGAAAATTATCAAATTATATTTAAATGAATATATGATAATATGTTATTTATTAAATTTCTCGTGTTTCAATCGGATCACGATTAAATATTAAATTGAACTCGTATTTTTTAAAATTAAGACAACGCGCATTTAACAAGATACCTATTTTGGGCGTCGCGAGGGTGCTAATACCTTCCTCGTGCGTAACCGACTCCCGAACCCTATTTTTCTTTGGAATTTTGAAGTAGACCTAAACTAGGCCTTTTTTTAAGAAAATTCAAAAATAATTTTTCTTTTAAAAGGAGGATTTATTAGGTGTCCGATCACACCTAGGAAAAAGGATCGGTGGCGACTCCTCTTTTTTTAAATAAAATCGAAACTCTGTTTTCGAATTTATAATAATCGCCTTAATTAGCGCCCGTGCTAAAATTTAGGTCACTACAGTTGGCGACTCCGCTGGGGACATTTTTTTTTTAGAGTCAAGTCTGGTGTTAAACGCGTGTTATCAAAATTTTTGAAATTTCTTGTTCAAATTAACATTTAATCGTGATCCTTAAATTTTGTTTTTTTTTTTTGAAAAATCATGCATTTGCATCATGTTGTAAATATCTTTCTAACTTGTTTTTTTATCTTTTTGTTTTTTAGCTCTAAGTTTTACGGTTCTAATTTTTTAGTTTTAAAATAAAAACGTAAAGGGTTTGTGAGTTTCTCCCCACACACCGTGCACTTGCATTTTTGCATAACATGAGCTCTGTACCCGGGCTCCGTCCGTTTAAGTGAAAGTAAACGCTATGCCTTCGTGAGTTAACTCGTCCCTCCGCATAGGCTAGTGAATACTTCCGGGTTACATATGACTTATGCTTTCATGAGTTAACTTGTCCTTTCGCATAGGCATAAGTAAATGTAATCCCTCGAATTGAATTCGTGAGCCTGTGATGGGCAATGACCGAGGCTCCGTACTAATCTTAGTAGACGACAGTACGAACAATTCGAGTACCTTTATAGAACCGAAACCGCATATAGTGAACCGTACGAGCCACCTAACTAGAGCTATGCCAAACCTTCGTCCGTTTAATAATCACCAAAATAAGTACATGGGAGAAACGCCTCTTACCATTTATTTCTTTTACGTTTACACTTTTTATGCAAGGGAGTCGGGTCCGTTTAATAAATTGGATCGGGTAGATTATCTGATGAGTATGTGGGGTAGGTTTTTGTAAAGCATGATGGGGCAAAAAATAAATAAATAAATAAAACATGGGTTGGTTTCACCAAAATACATAATTGGATAGCTTAATTTGTTAGATTTTCCATAGTTTTTTCTTCGTTTATACTTATTACTAACCAAGGCTATTTGTCTTCATTTTATTTTTCGTCATGCATCATAGGCATCTTATTAGAAAGGTGTTGACTAAAGATTGGTTGCCAAATACGAGTTTCTGACGGAGGAGTCAATTACGCAAGTAACTGAGAAAAATGCCGTAGTCCGAGACTGGTCTTTGAAAACCCAGAAAGCAAAAGGGGACAGCTTAAAGGAAGGATGTGTCTCCAATCTTCCCGAGCATGTGACTTCGAATGCTCGTCAGAATAACCTCGAAGACTTGACTAGGATCTAGAAACATTGGGACTCAGACACGAGGGGCATCTTCACTCGGATTAACATTGGGACTCAAAACAAGGACGGATCCATTGGCATCTTCCAAGTTATAACATAACCTCTGAAGATATAACTTGGAGAGCACCATGGATCCGTTCTTCGGTTCTGTTATACAAATGTGGAAGCCAAGATTGGGTGCCTTTACTCGGATTATGGGGAGAAGTTGGATATGCTCCGTTAATGGTTCAAAGGCAGTTTGCTTCACGACAGTTCATACCAGCTACCGGGGGATTGGTATAGTCTGAGTTTGCCTTTACAGGTGAGGGTTACATGAAAAAAGTCCGAGATACTGCAAAGTCTTGGAAGGAAATTTACCTAATGGAGTTAGCTCTCTAGGCTGATACTATCACTCAAGATTATGACATATGGAGACAACGATGAGTGAATAGTCACAAATCTCGCCGACGGATTACACTTTCCAGAATCCTTTCTCAGAAGAAATGTCGTCCGAGCTGGAAATGGCAAGATATGAATTTGAACGTGAAACGGCCAAGCTGTTACGGGATATTAGTTCTCTTCAAGAGGAAAACTACCAGCTGAAGATCGATGTTCAAATTGAAAAATCCAGAACTGAGAAAGTCCAGAAAGAAGCTGAGATCATGAGAAATGACTTAAGGGATCTTCATTTGGAAAATAAGAAATTAAGAGGCACTATAAGGAATAGTGGGCTCGGCAAATCATCGACAGAATGGAAGGAAGAACTAAGCAACGTCAAAGGTGGGATGGAATTCTGGAGAGGGAAAGCGAAGAAGGAAGAGGAAAAAGCTGCGCGTGCTATGATAGAGTTAAGGAAGAAGAATGTTGAATACGAAACCGTGTCTGCAAAATTAATGACTAGTCAGTCTAAGCATCAAGAGCTAAGAGGGAAAATAAGAGATTTAGAAAATACGCTGCAAGCTCATCAGTAACATTTGGATACTCTTCTAAAAGTCCTAGAAGAAAAGAATGGTCAGCATGACAGAGACACTCACGCCTACGAAAGAGCTCTCCAAGAAAAGGATATGCACCTCGGCCATTTGATCAATGAAATTCGCAAGGCAGCCGTGCAAATTGTGCGATTATCAGATGAAGCAGAAGTTCTCAGCTGCTAATTCCCTCCAAGCCAAAGATCAAGCATGTCAGAGTTCCTAGAACGGGTGAAGAAACAAGGCGATGTGGCTAGGAAATTTGTGTAACAGTTAAAACAAAGATGGTAAAAACATTTTATAATGGACTCTTTTGATTAATGAAATGCCTAAGTATGGGGCTATCTTGAAATCAACACCAAATTCTTGCATATTTATTCATGACTAACATTCATTTGTCATTTATTCATTCATCCATCCATTGCATGTGCATATCACCCTAATCATTCACTGAGGCTAAAACCGTATAATCCACAGTTGCGACACTACGAATCTGGAATCACGTCATTCTTATAGGACGCGTCTAAGAGCTAGAGCTATGGATGCTGAACTCAACGAAAGAATTGAAAGGATGAAAAGGATCTAAAGAGAGTTACAAGAGTAGTTAGCCAAGTCACAGCAGGAGGCGAGAGATATGATGGTGAGATCTCGAGAGGAATCACTTGAGCAAAGGGATCAAATGACCAAAATAATGGAGATGATGACAGCTTTGGTTAAAGGAAAGGGACCTATGCAGAGCCCTGACATCATGGAGCCTCAGTCAAGAGCTAATAATGATCAGGATCCGCTCTATCCCCCATGATTCACTCCACCTCACGCCCATGCAATGTAAAGAGGATATTCTCAAGAGAATCTGCAGGCCTGGAGCAACGACCTACACCACCTGCTCATCTAGAGCAAGGTATATTCGTATCGAACCCCGGAGCTAATCTTGCTGATCCAATTGTTCTAGATCTGGACGATCCAATGGAAATAGAAAATTTGAAAACTGATCATTATGACGCTCAAGATAGGTATAAGATCCTCGAAGAAAGGCTCAAAGTAATAGAAGGTACTGAAGTATTCTCTGCGTTGAGTGCCAAAGAGCTCAGTTTGGTGCCCGATCTGGTTCTACCCCCGAAATTCAAAGCGCCAGATTTTGAAAAGTATGATGGGATGAGATGTCCAAAGGTGCATCTTGTCATGTTTTGTCGGAAGATGACTGGTTACGTAAATGAGGATAAATTGTTGATACACTGCTTCCAAGATAGCTTGGTCGGATCATCTCTTCGATGGTACAATCAGCTCAGTAAAGAAAAGATTCGATCATGGAAATACTTAGCATCAACATTTTGTGAGCAATACAAGCATGTATCAGATATGGTACCTGATCGACTAACTCTGCAAATGATGGAAAAGAAGCCGACGGAGACTTTCAAACAATATGCACAAAGATGGAGGGATGTCTCGGCTCAAGTAGAACCCCCATTAACTAAAACTGAGATAACGGTCCTCTTCATCAACACTTTAAAAGCGCTGTTTTACAATAAGTTGGTAGGAAGCGCCACGAAAGACTTCACAGATATTGTAATATCCGGGGAACTTATAGAGAATGCCATCAAGAGTGGAAGGATGGAAGGCCCCGAGAGTTCGAAAAGTGCAGTACCCATAAAGAAAAAAGAGGTAGAAACCCATATGGTGGGAATCGAGAGCCACTACACTTCTAATCCGTACCCAACCCAATCACGACCTCGGTATCGCCCACCTCCAAACTTTTATTTTCCTCCCCAAATTCCTTACTATCAAGCACCTCATCCTTACCCCGTCTACGCCACAAATAATCAAAGACCATTCGCCATGTTCTCACCAAATACCATGCCTGCTCAAAGCCAACCCAAAAATGAACAAAGATCGGCAAGACCCAATCCTGAAAAACCTCAATTCACCCCTATTTCCGTGTCATATGGAGAGTTATACCCAAAACTATTAGAAAAAGAATTAATATCCCCACATTATATGGCACCCCTGAAGCCTCCATACCCAAAATGGTACGATCCTAATGCTAGTTGCATGTACCACGCTGGAAACCAGGGGCATTCTATAGAAAATTATCTTGCCTTTAAAAAGAGGGTTCAAGGTCTTATTGATGCAGGCATTTTACGATTTGATGGTACTAGTAATATGGCTGGAAATCCGCTCCCTAACCATACTGAAGGGAACGTGAGCGCGGTGACAAAGGAAGACAGGTGGCGAGCCAAAAGTTGTGTTTTTGAAATAAAGACACATTTGCGGAAGGTTTGGGAGGTAATGGTTGAAAAGGGGCCGTTCTGTCATCCCAACTGAATTTTCAAAGAAGGAAACACAAAAAGTCAATGTTTTTGTGATCTCCATGGTATCGAAGGGCATGACATCCAGTCTTGTGAGGGATTCAGAAAATTACTTCAAGACATGATGGACAACAAGGAGGTTGAGATCTTTAACAGAGTGGAAGAGGCCAATGAATGAGAAGTATGCGCTTCTGATAATCAATCATTAGGTTCCTCTTATAGCGCTGATCGACCTTTGGTGATTTATTACGAGGCAAAAAAGGAAAAAGTGAAACCAATGATGATAGTTAAAGTTCCATCTCTTTTCCCTTACAAGGACAACAAGGCGGTACCATGGAAATATGATGTCAACATTATCATACCCGAAGGTGAAAAATCCAAAGCTACGATTGGAAGTGTTAGTGAAGTAGGACACTTTACCCGCAGCGGGAGATGTTATTCTCCTGAGGTGGTTGAACTAAGGAAGAAGACTGGTGACTCGAACCAGAAAGGAAATGCACCGATGCATGAGGCTGAGATCGAGTTTGAAACTCCATCCGAACAAGAAGTCAAAAGGCCTGTGAATGAGGAAGAAGCACATGAATTCTTGAAGTTCATTAAGCACAGTGAATATAACGTCGTAGAACAATTAAACAAGCAACCGACGCGAATCTCGGTATTATCCTTACTGTTGAATTCAGAACCACATCGGAATGCTTTGTTGAAAGTGTTAAATCAAGCTTATGTGGCGAGCAACGTATCTGTTGAAAAGCTTGATAGGTGGGTGAACAACCTGAATGCGGATAATTTCATCTCTTTCAGTGATGACAAAATACCGCCAAATGGTAAGGGCTCCGTAAAAGCATTGCACATCACAACCAGTTGCAAGGGTTATATAATATCGAATGTGCTCATTGACAACGGGCCTGCACTCAATGTCATGCCTTTGGCCACGCTTTCTAGGATGCCAATTGATATGTCTTATCTGAGGCCTTGTCACTCTACAGTAAGGGCATTTGATGAGACACGACGAGAGGTCATGAGAAAGATCGAAATTCTTCTAGAAGTGGGCCCATGTACATATGGTATCGAGTTCAAGGTCATAGACATCACGCCTTCGTAAAATTACCTTTTAGGGAGGCCTTGGATCTATTCTGCTGGGGCAGTTCTTTCATCTCTCCATCAAAAAGTAAAGTTTATCATGGATAGCCGCTTGATCACGGTCGCTGGTGAAGAGGAAATTGTTGCATCTATCTCTGCTGACGCACCCTACATCAAAATAAACAAAGATGCAGTAGAATGTTCCTTCCGTTCCTTCAAATTTATCAATGCTACATTTGTTGCTGAAGGAAATAGGATTCCCATACCCAAGCTGTCAAGGAATACCAAGATGGGAATTAAGCTGACTGTGGGAAAGGGAGCCCGAGCGAAGAAAGGTTTGGGAAGATATCAGCAAGGGATAGTTAGAGCACTAAAACTAGTACACCACAAGGCTCGATACGATTTAGGGTTCAAGCCGGATATACGAAAAAAAAGAAAACAGTTGCAGAAAGATCAAGAAAGGAAGATTGCAAGAGCCTCAGGTCGGGAATTGGAATGGGCATAGCGTATCCTCCTTTGTCAAAAACATTTACATCTGCAGGAATGATGTGCCCAGGGCGAGATAATTCACGAAGCACGCTGTTATTGATTGAAAGGGGTCTTCAGAACGTCAGTATAAATGTTATTGACAAAGGGGATGATGCAATTAAAGATGTTTCAATGATATGCCATTGTCCTCCTGGATTCATTTTGAATAATTGGACTGCTGTGGATCTTCTTGTAGTTTCTAAGTCCTGTCCAGAGTAATGCTCAATGTTAACTCTCTTTTTGTATGCCCCTAAGTAATAGTGGGATTCTTTTGTAAGAGCTTATGTTTGCTCTTTATCATTTAAATGAACATTAATGGGGATACATTTTTTCATGGTCTTTTCATTCTCATTAACTTCATAATTATTCCCTCTTCTCACAGCATGTCCTTATATGTATCTCATATCATGCCATAACATTATGCTTGTTGGTTCCAATACTTTGATGCTCCTCTATAGTTTTCTTTTCCATTCAACTTTCAAGTGCTCAGATATCAACGACATGAGCAATCCCGTTATAAGTCTTGAAATCGATTTCGAGAAAACTATTTGTTTAGGAGAATTCGAAGCTGAGGAAAATGCTGAAGATTATGTCTCGTCTCCTGACTTACTTAGAATGGTAGAACAAGAAGATAAACAGATTTTACCCCATCAAGAATCGGTTGAGACAGTAAATTTGGGAAATGAAGAAAAGAGACAAGAAGTGAAGATTGGGACTTCCATTTCATATAACACCAAACATGATTTGATCGCCTTTCTTCATGAGTACAAAGATGTATTTGCATGGTCGTATCAGGACATGCCAGGTTTGAACGAGGATGTAGTGGTCCATAGACTCCCACTGAAACTAGAATGCAAACCTATTCAACAGAAGCTAAGACGAATGAGACCTGAAATGCTGTTAAAGATAAAAGAAGAAGTCAAGAAACAATTTGATGCTGGCTTCCTACAAGTCTCCAAATACCTAGAATGGGTAGCTAATATAGTTCCAGTACCGAAGAAAGACGGTAAGGTACGAATGTGCGTGGATTATCGCGATCTGAATCGAGCAAGTCCTAAAGATAATTTTCCCTTGCCACACATCGATACGTTAGTGGATAACACAGCAAAACATTCATTGTTTTCTTTCATGGATGGATTCTCGGGTTATAATCAAATAAAGATGGCTCCCGAAGATATGGAGAAAACTACCTTCGTAACGATGTGGGGGACATTCTGCTATAAGGTAATACCGTTCGGATTAAAGAATGCTGTGGTAACATATCAGAGGGCCATGGTGATGTTGTTCCATGACATGATGCACAAAGAAATAGAAGTATATGTCGATGATATGATTGCCAAATCTCAGGGGGAAAGAGAGCATGTTGGGAACCTCAGGAAGTTGTTCGAAAGACTAAGAAAGTTCCAGCTGAAGCTTAATTCAGCCAAGTGTACGTTTGGGGCTACCTCGGGAAAATTACTAGGCTTCATTGTCAGCGAGAGAGGTATTGAAGTTGATCCAGATAAGATAAAAGCCATACAAGAACTACCACCTCCGCACACACAAAAAGAAGTCAGAGGATTTTTAGGGAGGTTGAACTACATCGCTCGATTTATTGCTCAACTTACCAACCAGTGTGACCCAATTTTTCGACTCCTTCGAAAACATAATCCGGGAGAATGGAACGAGGAGTGCCAAATGGCTTTTGACAAGATAAAACAGTATTTTTCCAGTCCCCCGATGCTAGTACCGCCAATTCCCGGAAGACCGTTAATATTATATATGACTGTGTTCGAAAATTCAATGGGTTGCGTACTGGGGAAACATGATGAGTCAGGGAAAAGAGAAAAAAGTTCACAGAGTATGAGGCAAAGTATTCGTCAATTGAAAGTTCACAGAGTATGAGGCAAAGTATTTGTCAATTGAAAAATTCTGTTGCGCTTTGGTTTAGGTAGTTCGGAGGCTCAGGCAATATATGTTGTATCATACGACATGGTTAATTTCAAAGCTGGACCCAATAAAGTACATGATGGAATCACCTGCACTCTTAGGAAGAATGGCACGATGGCAGATCCTACTATCGGAGTACGACATCGTCTATGTGAGCCAAAAGTCGATAAAGGGGAGCGCAATAGCTGACTTCTCAGCAACTCGAACAATGGAGGAATACGAGCCATTGAGATTTGACTTACCAGATGAAGACTTGATGTGCATTACAGAAAAAGAATGTGAGTCGTCAAAAGAGAAATCATGGAAGATGAGCTTTGATGGTTCATCGAATGCATTGGGGCATGGGATTGGAGCAGTCTTAGTGTCACCAGAAGGGAACCATTATCCGCTCACTGCCAGATTAAATTTCTTCTGTACCAATACCATAGCGGAATATGAGGCTTGCATCATGGGACTTCGTGCAGCTATTAAACGAAACATCAAAATCTTAGAGGTGTACGGGGACTCAAGTTGGTGATTTACCAAATCCGTAGAGATCGGGAAGTGAGAGATTCGAAATTAGTTAAATATCACGATCTAGTTGCGGAACTGATTAAAGAATTCAAAGAAGTGACTTTTAATTACTTCCCACGAGAAGAAAACCAATTGACTGATGCCCTGGCCACTTTGGCTTCAATGTCCAAAGTAAACAGAGAAATGGAAATAATGCCTCTCCAAATGAGCATATATGAGGTCCCTGCACATTGTTTTAGCATTGAAAAAGAGACAGATGGACGGCCATGGTTCCATGATATCTTAGAATATGTCAAGAATCAAAGGTATCCCGAAAAAGTAAATGAGAACGACAAAAGAACAATCAGAAGAATGGCGGTGGGATTTGTTCTTGATGGGGATATCCTGTACAAAAGAGGAAAAGATCAAGTGCTTCTGAGATGCGTAGATGCTGTTGAAGCCAGAAAAATACTTGAAGATGTCCATGAAGGAATTTGTGGGACGAATGCCAATGGTTTCACTATGGCTAGGCAGATTATGAGACTCGGTTATTACTGGCTAACGATGGAAAACGACTGCATTAGTTATGCACGAAAGTGCCACAAATGTCAAATTTATGGCGATAAAATTCATGCAGCCCCTTCGCCCCTTCATGTCATGACTTCTCCGTGGCCTTTTTCTATGTAGGGCATGGATGTTATAGGGCCAATTTCCCTAAAAGCTTCTAATGGAAACTGATTCATTTTTGTGGTTATAGATTACTTCACAAAATGGGTAGAAGCTGCTTCGTTTGCTAATGTGACGAAGACTGCAGTTTGCAGGTTCTTAAAAAAGGAAATCATATGTCGATACGGTTTGCCTGAGAGAATCATTTCAGATAACGCTTTAAATCTGAACAACAAGATGATGAAAGAAGTGTGCGAGCAATTTCAAATAAAGCATCATAATTCCTCACCCTATCCCCCAAAGATGAATGGAGCAGTAGAAGCGGCTGACAAAAATATTAAGAGAATTATTGGGAAAATGACCGAGACATATAAAGACTGGCACGAGAAGCTACCATTCGCTTTGTATGCATATCGCACATCTGTGCGGACATCTACGGGAGCAACTCTTTTCTTTCTGGTCTATGGAATAGAAGTTGTGCTGCCCATCGAAGTTGAGATCCCCTCTCTACTAGTCTTAATGGAGTCGAAACTAGAGGAATCAGAATGGGTTCGAGCTCGATATGACCAGCTAAATCTTATAGAAGAAAAATGCTTGAAGGCAATCTGTCATGGACAGATGTACCAGAAGAGAATGATCATGGCACATGACAAGAAGGTGCGGTCAAGAGAATTCCGCGAGGGAGAACTCGTACTAAGAAAGATTCTCCCAATAAAAAAAGACTTTCGAGGAAAATGGGCACCAAATTGGGAAGGGCCATACGTCGTAAAGAAGGCCTTCTCGGGTGGAGCTTTGATTCTCACTGAGATTGATGGGAAGGAGTTACCTAATCCAGTGAACTCAGATGCTGTGAAGAAATATTATGCCTAAAAAAAAAGAGATCAAGATGAAAACCCAAAAATGGCGTCTTGATAAACAAAAAGGATTAGGATGAAAACCTGAAAGGGCGTCCTAATGAAGGGGGTTCGGACTTAAGGAGCAAGACGTTTTGAACGGGGAGTTAAAGGACGAAGTTACAATATTTAAAGCATTCTCAGAAGCTCAAAATCTTCTACACAAGAAGCCGTGCTCTAAAAGATCCAGGATGAAGAAACGTGGAGAAGTTCATGCGTTGGATATCTAGAGCATTTGTGACAATTGAATCTGCTTTCCTTTCTTTATAATGTTTTCTTTATTGAACTATTCCTTGTCAATTTTCTTTGCTTGTTGCTTTTGAAATAAATATAAATGTGAGGTATTTCTTTCGTACCTACTGTGCCATTGTCAAGCATATCATGTTTGGTTCATTTAAATCATAAATAGTAAAATGACATACTCTAAACAAAAAGAATGTTGAGCATTACCCGGATGAGAATTTGATAAGTATAAGAGCCTCAAAGCAAGGACAAAGTTTAACAGGGGGCAAAAAGGGTAATATACGAGAAACGCAGATTACTCGTAAAGCTTGAGGAAGGGTACAAAACCTGAAAGGAAAGTCAAGAATCGAAGCAATGAATGCAGATCATCACGAAAATCGTAACGAAAAGGGATATATGACAAACAAGCCCAAGGCGCATGGCATAATCATGTAGGCATAAAAGCATTTAAGACAAACACGTGTATATCATGATAACATCATGCATGGCATATACAGGTACTCCAGTAGAGCAAGAGGTTTTGATGATAGATGTACTGAATCAAGGAAAAAGAAGACATCTGAGTTCCACCAGATGATATGTTTTGAAATTATGATATTTTTAAAAAAAATTATTTCATTTACGTTTTTTTCCAAAAATCAACTCAATGCGAGAGGTGAGTTGAGCCTCGGGTCACATGCCGAGGTATTTTTTTTAAAATTTCTGTTTTTCAAAAAAATCAACTCATATTGCGAGAGATGAGTTGAGCCTCGGACACATACCGAGGTATTTTTAAAATTTTTGTTTTTCAAAGATCAACTCATAATCCGAGAGGTGAGTTGAGCCTCGGATCACATGCCGAGGTATTTTTTCAAATTTCTGTTTTTCAAAAATCAACTCATAATGCGAGAGGTGAGTTGAGCCTCAGGCATGTTGAGGTATTTTCGATTTTTGTTTTTCAAAGATCAACTCAAAATCCGAGAGGTGAGTTGAGCTTCGTATCACATGCCGAGGTATTTTTCAAATTTATGTTCTTCAAAAATCAACTCATAATGCGAGACGTGAGTTGAGCCTCAGGCATGCTGAGGTATTTTCAATTTTTGTTTTTCAAATATCAACTCATAATCCGAGAGGTGAGTTGAGCCTCGGGTCACATGCCGAGGTATTTTTTTTAAAATTTCTGTTTTTCAAAAAAATCAACTCATATTGCGAGAGATGAGTTCAGCCTCGGACACATACCGATGTATTTTTAAAATTTTTGTTTTTCAAAGATCAACTCATAATCCGAGATGTGAGTTGAGCCTCGGATCACATGCCGAGGTATTTTTCAAATTTCTGTTTTTCAAAAATCAACTCATAATGCGAGAGGTGAGTTGAGCCTCAGGCATGCTGAGGTATTTTCAATTTTTATTTTTCAAAGATCAACTCATAATCCGAGAGGTGAGTTGAGCTTCGTGTTGCATGCCGAGCTATTTTCGATTTCTGTTTTTCAATAAAAAAATAAAGAATAAAGATTGGACAATCGAACAAAATTTAGTACTTTTAAGTCTTTGCACTATCCCTATTTCACAGCGATGAGCAAAAAGGGCCAGCTGTAAGCACTAAATTTTGGGCTTTTCGGTAATTTCTTTTTTGCCTAGTTTTTAATTTTGTCCGTGTATTTTTATGACATTTCGTTTTTTTGATATTATTGGAATTTTTAAGCATTTTTATTTTGCATTTATATATTTTTAATTTAAATAATTTTAATAAATAAGGCAACGAATCGGTTTGACACTAAGTCGTTGATTTCATCGCTATGTTGGGTGAATATCATCGGTTCGTGTTAAATATGATACGCCCTTTTAAAAATCGAAAAAAATTTAAAAAAATTCTCGGGTTTTAAAATAAAATGATTATTTTTGTGGTTATTTTTAAATTATCAAAATTTCATTTTTAAAATGTATATAATACGATAATATGTAATTTATCAAAATTTTCGTGTTTTCAAAAATTCTCGTGTTTCAAAATTTTCGTGTTTTTTTTTAAAAATTTCGTGTTTTCAAAAGTTTTCGTATTTTCAAAAATTCTCAGGTTTCAAAAAAATTCTCGAGTTTCAAAATTTTCGTGTTTTTAAAAAATTTTGGTGTTTTCAAAAGTTTTCGCGTTTTCAAAAATTCTCGGGTTTTAAAAAAATTCTCGAGTTTCAAAAATTTTCGTATTTTCAAAAATTCTCGTGTTTCAAAAAACTCTAGTGTTTTTAAAATAAAATGTTTATTTATTTATTTATTTATTTTGAAAATTATCAAATTATATTTAAATGAATATATGATAATATGTTATTTATTAAAATTCTCATGTTTCAATCGGATCACGATTAAATATTAAATTGAACTCGTATTTTTGAAAATTAAGACAACGAGCGTTTAACGAGATACCTATTTTGGGCGTCGCGAGGGTGCTAATACCTTCTTCGTGCGTAACCGACTCCCGAACCCTATTTTCTCTGGAATTTTGAAGTAGACCTAAATTAGGCCTTTTTTAAAAAAAAATTCAAAAATAATTTTTCTTTTAAAAGGAGGATTTATTAGGTGTCCCGTGCTAAAATTTAGGTCGCTACAATTAATATTTATGTTAAATTAATTATGCATGTTATATTATAATATTTTCTTTAAAGTGTTCGGATTATAGAAATACCACTGAGTTTATACTCAGCGTACGGTTTGTTTTCTGTGCGCAAGTTAGGTTAAAGTCAGATCATTGAATTAGCATCCAAAGCCTATCCCGAACTCAATGTGGTGAAGTATATTTCTTTTTGGTAATGGCATGTACCTTGAATGTTTTATGTTTGTCATTTTGGAAAATGATTGTAAATAATAACATAAGTTGAAATTAGTTGGTTATATATATGTATATGAACATATGGATTATGTTATGGCAATTAAATGATATGTTTTGGTTGAAATTAGAATGATCTTAATATTGGCTTAAATGGTATTTTAATTAAAATGTTTGAATGATTTATGTGATGTACTTATAAGGGTACCCTAGTTAGGTCATTAGGCTGATTGTTTTGATATGTTTAGATGTATTTGAATGTGTTTTGGATTGGTTGAATAAATGGTTTTTGAATTGCTTGGTGTTCAAGATTTGCAGGGTTGGTAAACTTGATGTGTAAGGCTCAATTTGAGTCCACATGGCCTGGCACATGGGCGTGTGACCAGACCGTGTGAGACACACGGCTAACACATGGGCTTGTGGTTTGGCCGTGTGTCCCCTGCGTCTTAAAAATTTAAAACATAATGCTCGAGTATTACCACACGGGCAGAGACACGGGCGTGTGTCTCAGCCGTGTAAGGAACACGGCCTAGCACACCAACGTGTGACTTGACCGTGTGAGGTAAGCCAGGGAGTTACACGGGGTAGGACACGGCCTGAGACAAGGGCATGTCTCAGGATCACACGGGCGTGTCCCTTGGCCACACGGGCGTGTGTGCCCTGCACTTAGTAAAAATTTTGAAATTTCAAAAAAAAATTCTCAAAGAACCCGAATTAGCCTCGATTTGTTTTTAATTTGTATTTAGGGTCTCAAAGGCCTATAAAAGGAATAATATGATTAATTTTTTATGTATATGTTTATTGAATTGTTTAATATTGTAATTGTTCTGAAAAGTCCGGTAATGATTCGTAACCCTATTTCGGCGATGGATAATGGTTAGGAGGTGTTACAGGGTAAGTGATTTTGCAACAAGCCCCCTAAAATTTCCCCGTTTTCATCTCAAATCACAACCCCTGCTGCAACCGTCTTTTGATTTAATCTAAACCCAGCATCAACGTTTATTTTGACCACCCTTGCAGGTGGCGGAGACCACCAAACTTGAAAGCTAGAAACTACACCATTATTTGTAGGGATCACAGAGACCAATTTCACACAATAGCTGCGAATAAAGCTAACAATCTCACCCACACTCTGGTTTGTTCCCTCATGCACCATACGATTCCGGGCAAACCATATAACCCACAATGTAACACAAATTTCATTATGTTTTGTTGTATGATGCATCTTCAATATCCAAGAAAGCCACTCATGGAAATCCATTTGAGCACTAACCACATGTAATGGGTAACCCATCATTACCCACACATTTCTCCCTTTAGCACAAAATCTTAGTACATGGTTCACCGTCTCATGATCAACATTACATATCGGACAACTTGGGTTATTTGCAACTCTTCTATTGTATAGGCATGATCTAGTGGCTACAAAACCATGAACAAATTTCCACAAAGCTATTTTGATTTTCGGGGGACACCTAGTTGCCCAAATTTGCTTGAAAACTTCATGCCCAGATGATAAAAAAAGTCGGTTGTTGGAGTAATAAACGATAACCACTACGAACAGAGTAGATACTCGAACATTCATCGCCCTACACGAGACAATCCTCTTGAGGAACAGACGGTAAATACCTTGAATGAGGATTTCGTCAGCAGCTACAAAAAGCAAGTCAATCAAATCCCGTTTCCAACCCATTCTATTTGGAAAAATAAGCTCAGATACCCTCTCAATATTACCTGATCTAAAAGTTCGAACTCTTCTTGGTAAAGACCTTGGCACCCAACAGTCCTCCCAAATATCAATGCTTTCACCTGTCCCCTCATTCCATTTAAGCCCCATCTCAATTAATTTCCTGGCACTCCAAATGCTCCTCCAAACGAGTGATGGTTTGGAACCTAACTGAGCACTAAGAAATCTTGTATTAGGAAAGCATTTGGCCTTTAGAATACGCGCCATCAATGACGTAGGATGCATTAAAATTCTCCACCCCTGTTCCGCTAGTACACCAATGGAAACATAAAATTTCGCAAGATCCTTAAACCCCATCCTTCCATCATCCTTCAGATTACTCAAAAATGACCAAGTACACCAATGGATGCCTCTCTTGTCAACCGCCTTCTGTCACCAAAACTTAGCTAGAATACCTTCAATTTCTTTACAGAAAGTTCTTGGCAACAAAAAAACCATCATAGCATATGTTGGAATTGTAACACCCCTCAACCGTATTCACCGTCAGAATAGGGTTACGGAGCATTACCGGACTTACAACACTTTTAAACATACATTTCATATACAATTTATCAATTCAAATACAATTCAATCACAATCAATCATAGTGTCCCTTAAATGAGCCTACGAGGCCTTAAACATACATTGAGAGTGGTTCGGGACTAAACCGATAACTCGAGAAATGTTTCAACACTCATAATTTTTTTCTCCAAAATAGAGGACGCACGCCCGTGTGACCAGGCCGTGTGTCTCACACGGCCACTAGACACGCCCGTATCACAGGCCATGTGAACATTCAAAATGGGAGAA
This sequence comes from Gossypium sturtianum, assembly GCA_025698515.1. Taxonomy (NCBI): domain Eukaryota; kingdom Viridiplantae; phylum Streptophyta; class Magnoliopsida; order Malvales; family Malvaceae; genus Gossypium; species Gossypium sturtianum. The sequence continues at coordinate 160,492,845 of CM046945.1, forward strand.
TATGGTCGTGTCCCAGCCTGTGTCCTACCCTATGTCCAAACAAGTGAGGTTACTGACTTGGGTCACACGGCCAACCACACGCATGTGCGTCTAGCCCGTGTGCCCTTCGAAGTGGCCACACACGCCCGTGTGCCAGGCCGTGCCAAACCTGTAGGGTATACTGACTTATGCAACACGGCCAAGTCACACGCCCGTATGCTAGGCCGTGTGCAAATTAGGGGGTATACTGACTTATGCCACACGGCTGATCACACGCCCGTGTGTGAGACCGTGCGGAGCATACTGACTTCAATTCAATTACAACACTAGGGGACACACAGCCGTGTAACATGACCGTGTGTCACACACGGCTGAGACACACGCCTGTGTCTCTGCCCGTGTGGACAAAAATAGGCTATTTACAAAGCCATTTTGCCACCCTATTTTGTGCACACCTACACCACAATTCAATGACACCAACATTAAGCATAATAGGCATTAATTCACTTCAACCAAGTATCATTTAAACCATTTCAATACCATCAAACTACAAGACACACAATATTCCAATTTACCATCTAATTCACACCAAATATCATTTACTTCAAATATAAAAAATGGCCAAACTCAAATGTACATTATTTGGCCTAATTTCACAAGCATACCAATATTCACAAATCATCCATTTAACACTCATAATACCTATTACCATCAATCATCACAACCAACTCTATATACACAAGACATAAGCATATATATATATGCACATGATTCAAACATACCAAATATACAAAATTAAACCATCACCCATGGCTACATATACAAACCAAAATATGAACATTTACAATGCCAATTCATTTGGCCAATATCATTACCAAAACATAATCAACATGACTCAAAGTTCCTATACATGCCATATACTTAAAATACCAAAGTTCAAAGGTACCAAGTGATAGGTGGTAGTGTGAAACGATCTCCGACAATCCCCAAATCCGAGCTAGCTTCGATAACACTATAAAAAACGGGAAAATAAACAAAGTAAGCTATAAAGCTTAGTAAGCTAGTATGCTAACAATGAACAAATATCATCATTCATTAACCATTCAAATAATAGAAAACAATATACAACAATTCTATTAAATCTCAAAGCTATCAAATGATCATTCACATAACTTACCAAGAAACTCATCAATTCCATAGTTTCAATACTCAATTCATTACCGTACGTACCTGTACCATCTCGTACCAATCTCATACTCAACCACATCCTTCATTTACCCGTTGAACCATTTGAAATAGAAGTCGGATACTCAAGGTCTCACACGATAAGTACCTATACCATGTCCCGAAGCCAAATCAAGGTAAATTATCTGAAATTCTAATATCATGGCCCGAAGCCAAATCAGCCGATATGCATGGCCCGAAGCCAAATCGGTATATCTCGCACCTGAAGTACTAATAACATGGCCCGAAGCCAACTCAAAGTATACCTAATGACATGTCACTAGCATCCTAAACTATTCCTAAGGTTCAACCGGGATTTCAACTGTTGAATCATCATCAAATCATCTCCGAACTTGTCCGTAATCACATAATCATAATTCATGCTATATACAAGCATATAAAATACATTTGTACTAAAACTATAACATACGAACATACCTCGGATGTTAAAACGGCAAATCTAGTCGATTAGTCGATAACTTTATCTTTTCCCCGATCCAAGTCTGTATTTCACTTTTCTTGATCTAAATATATTCAAAATTAACTTACTTAATCATATATTCATTCAATTTAGTCCAAAACACTCTTTAAGGCACATTTACACTTTTGCCCCTAAACTTTCACATTTTCACAATTTAGTCCTTATTTCATAAAATCACAAATTAATGAAATTCCAATTATACCCATGCTAGCCGAATTAATATTATGCCCCTAGAAGCCCATAATTTTCATTTATTTCACATTTTAACCACTAACTTTACACATTTCTCAATTTAATCCCTATTTTGCATTTTCACTAAAAATCACTTAACAAAACTTGTATATCTATCAACAAGCATTCATAATCTATCAAGAAACATCAAAATACTCATGTATTCATCAATGACATCATTCAAAATCTTTAACAATTTTACAAAATAGTCCCTGGGCTAGCTAGTAATAGTTGCAACGATTACAAAAACATAGAAATCATTAAAAATCGAGCAAAAACGGACTTACAATTGAGCTAGGAGTTGGCCAAATGCTTTAAGACCTAAGAATGGTTTTCTTTCTTCTTCAATTTCGGTTAAAGAAGAACATAAAAGATGATAGCCAATTTGTTTTTAATTATTTTATCATTTATTAACCATTTTTACCATTTTAACCTTTAATAATAACCTTTAAACATTACAAAACCTTGTCCAAGAATGTCCACCCAAGTTTCAAATGGTTTAATTACCATTTAAGGCGACCATATTTAAAAACCAAAGCTATTTGACACCTTTAACTAATAGAACATCACTTTTGCATTTTACGCGATTTAGTCCTTTTTATCGAATTAAGCATTCAAACGATAAAATTACTGAACGAAACTTTTATAAAATCATTCAATCATGCCGTAAATCTTAAAATAATAATAAAATAAATATTTTGACATCGGATTTGTGGTCCCAAAATCACTGTTCCGATTTGACCAAAAACGGGCTATTATAGGAATTGCTTGGAGAATGGATTTGATGAAAACCTTCCTGCCACCCATAGATAACAGACTTGTACTCCAAGAAGATATCCGACTTCGAATTTTATCCCTTAGGCTAGCAAAAGCCCACTTCTTGTTCCAATCAACCGTATAAGGTAAACCCAAGTATTTCTCCCAATTATCAGCATGATGAACCCCCAAAATTCTCTCCACATCCAACTGATTCCCCATGTCTACATTTAAACTAAAGAAAACTCTAGATTTTTCAAAATTGACCAATTGACTAGAACACTTGGCGTATGATTGAAGTACCTTCAAGACATTCGATGCTCCCATTGCCGTGACATCCTCAAAAATGAGACTATCGTCCGCAAATAATAAATAAGTAACCCTCGGGGCCCCTTTCACACCCTTGCTCCCTTTATTGCACCACTACTTTCCACCAACCTAAGCAAAGCCGAAAGGCCCTCACCACAAACTAAGAACAGATATAGACTCAAAGAATCTCCCTGCCGAAGACCCTGAGATGGCGTAAACTTATCTCCCACCCTCCCATTAACCATAATTGAGTAAGTAACTGACGTGATGAACCGCATAATCTGTTCCACCCAATTGACCGAGAAACCCATTTTCAATAACATCTCCTCAATGAACCGCCACTCAACACGGTTGTATGCCTTGCTCATATCCAACTTGAGAGCAAATGACCCTTCTTTACCAAATCTTCTATTTTTCATGGAATGGAGAATCTCATAAGCGGCCACAATATTATCAGAAATAAGACGCCCCGACACAAATGCACTTTGTGCCTCATCAATGCAAAACCGAAGAACTTCTTGAAACTTATTCACCAAAGCCTTTGAAGCAATCTTATACAATACGTTACAAAGGCTTATAGAACGAAAATTCAGCATGCTGCGAGGACTCTTAACTTTTGGAATTAAGACAATATGCGTATGACTAATAAGGTTTATAGGAAACTCACCGTTTAAAAGACCAATGCAATAACCAGCCACTTCATCTCCCAAGATATGCCAAAAACGCTTATAGAAAATCGCTCCTAGACCATCCTTACCCGTAATTTTTAATTAATTAATAAAATATATGATTATTTTTAACACATGTATGTTAAAAATAAAGGTAAACTACAAACATAGTCACTTTTATTTGCTTCAGGTTGCATTTTAGTCACTTATGTTATCGTGTTGTAATATTTTAGTCATTGAGTCATTAATTGCCATCAACTGTGTAACGATAAGCTGATGTGGCACATTAAATCATCCTTTCAAATGAAAATTTTAAGTTAAATTCTGCAATTGGTCCCTATATTTTTTTCATTTTGAGCAATTTAATTTTTTTCTTTTATGTTCTTTTAACTTTTCTGTTTTTCTCATTCTCTTTTGTTTCTCCCTCTATTTTTCTCCATTCTTCATTTTTTTAACGTAGTTTTTCTATGTTTTCCATTTGTTAAAACTAGTTCAAAAGCTCACCTCACTTGAAAATATTAAATGTTCAAAAAAATAAAAGTATAGGTACTAGTTTTAACAAACGGAAAACATAGAAAAACTACGTTAAAAGAAATGGAGAAGGGAGGAAAATAGAGGGAGAAGCAGAAGAGAACAGAAAATAAAGAAAAAAACTTAAAAAACATAAAAGAAAAAAAAAATTAAATTGCTCAAAACGAAAAAAATATGGGGACCGATTGTATAAATTAACCTAATTTTTTTTTTGAAATGATGATTTAATGTGCCATGTTAGCCTACTGTTACACCGTTAACGGCAATTAACTGCTCAGTGACTAAAATCTTACAACGTGATAACGTAAGTGATTAAAACGTAACATTTCAAACATTAGTGACTAAAATATAACTTGAGGTAAACAAAAGTGACTATTTTGGTAGTTTACCCTAAAAGTAATATATATTAAAATATTAATATTCAATTATTTGATACTAATAATTTTTTATACATTAATTATATTAAAATTTCTGTAAACACATAATTTTAATTATTAAACATATAATAATATAAAACTATTGGTATACTTACACTAACATATATTATATTAGTAAATATTAATTATAATATTAAGCAAAACACTTGCATCAATTTTTATAATAAATATTAATTATATCTGATTTAAAACACGTAATATGTGTATATATGATAAACATTAATGTATATTAAATTAATTAACATATATGGTATATGATTCTTATATAAATTAGTATAATAGTATTAAAATATAAAATTAACTATTATAATGTTATATAATATTAATATTAATTAATTATTACAATATACATATATGGCTTATGCATATCGTATGATATTAGTATATACGCAATAAATTATACAAAACTTAATATTAATTAAGTATATAATAGTATTAATAATTGATAATGATAAATATATTAATAATGTGAATAATTATCTATTGAGTATATATCATATATATTATATAGTAATCCGTGCACTAATAAAGTTATACAAAACTTAATATTATGTATCAATAAATTATTATTCTAAAAAATAAATTTTAAAAATAAATATTTATATATAATTATTAATACCCGTGAATATTGATATAAAATTATTAATCAAAATTATTTTAAATAATATTCATAACTTATATTATTTATGATGATAATGATAAATAATTACTATACCCGTATATTGATTTTAAAATAATATTATATTTATACTAATAATATATATTATATTATAATCAATTATTATATATGGGTCTAAGCGTAATATACATACTCAACATATACAGGTATATGTATACTAATCTTATACAATATATCATATATCATATCTTTATTTTTACTTTTAATTTTAATTTTAGTTTTTAAAAGTACTCCTTAAATGTTTTTATTGTATTTATATAAATACTTCTTAAAATATTATTATATTTTAATTTTATTTTCCTATTAAAATTTTAATTTTTTTATTTTTATTAAAATATTATTATCTTTTATAGGAAATTTATTACGATAATAATAACAATTTTAAAATTTAAAAGATAATAATAATTATTTTAAATTTTAAAAACTAAAAATTTACTTTAAAAAAAAATCTAAAAAGCAGTTTAAAAAATTGGGTAGATTTTTAGAACCAAGTACTTTTCAAAAAACAACTTCATCTATAAACATGTATTGGTTTATTTTTCAATAACACATTGTCGCTTAGGTTAAAATAGTATCTATCGATTGAGTTGTTAGAGTTGTGTGACTTAAATTCTAAGAGATTGCTTGCAAGTCAAGTTAAAATAAAATCTAAGAGATTACTTGCAAGTCTAGTTAAACAAAATATATTTTCTTTCTAAAAGATTTATTAACATAATATATTTAGCATTTTAGTATAATATAATAGATTTAGTAGCTATTTAAAGAGGCAATAGTCCCCAAGAAATAGGGTTATCTCATATATCTTTTATGAGAAAAACCAACTATTTTATTGAAAGATCAAAACTTTCTAAACTATCTCCAACAATGGATTTAGATACGCTTCTGAATATAGTCTTGTTCTTGATGATATGACATGACAAATTTTAATTTTATTAAGTTTTGTATCAAGATTTTATTTTACAATTATAACAATTACCATAGTCACCTTCAGCCATATATCCATATCTAGACTGGAACTAAACAATTGCATACATATGTATTTGTTTCCAAACATAACCTTAACAACACTCAAAGAAGAAGAAGGTTAAGAATTTGATAGAATAAGTAAAAAAAAAAAAAAGGAAGGTAGAGATGGAGGTTAATTAGTACCAACTATTACAACTGGGTTTCAAAGGAAGAACCTCGTAAAGCAAAAAAGTTTCAAGGTCAAGAGAAATATTATAGCTACTTATGACACTGGTTCTAGTAATGAAAAGTATACTGCTCCAATAATCTATTCTAGAGAATCTTTCATTTTAACAGGAGTGATCAAAATGAACAAATTTTGTAATGCAAATATCTATTTTGCAAACAATTTTTTATGCCTAAGATGAAAATTTTTAAAAGTTATAGAAGTATACATGTAGTTTATGTTAATACAAATCTTCGGTGAGGAAAATCTCGAACACACGAACGAAACTCGAACAGAAGAAGAAATAGGACAAGGCTCCAAGGCGTGTATCAAACCACTATCTTTAAGGTTATATTCGCCCCCACCTATCTTTGGTGTGCAAACGAGTTCCAAGCAAATTAACCTCGAGGAGACAATGAAGCCAATGGCTATTTGCGTTTTGCATTGACGAGAATAGCCCACTATACACTGAGCAATGTATGACAAGAAACTCAATTTCTATAAAGGATCTCTGCAGTAATACTTTATAGAACAATCTAACAATATTAGAAAATGAAGGAAGAAAGAAAGAATATTAAAATTTGTTGGTATGTCTCCAAATAAAATCTGATTCCTATTTATAGGAATTTTCATATTTCTTCATAGAGTCATCTTTCATCAATAGGTGTCTTTTTGAATAATAATGTTTTTAAAATAAAAACATAATTATTCATTTAATTATAACTATTAAAATAATATTATTTAAATAGTTATAATTCTTTTTCAAAAAATCAAAAAAATATAATCTTTTGATTAATTACACCCATTCATTTATAGTTGTTGGAACACTATAAATATTTGAAAATGTTCCAACAATCTCCCCCCATTTTCAAAATATTTTAGATTTTAATATTCTTGGAAATCAATTTGCATAAATGAAGGTATCTTATGATTGAACCTTCACTTAGTGAAAACATGTTAAAGTTAATCGAAATTGCATGGTAGACTAAGCTTTGAACCAACTATTTCATTTGATTAACCGAACACATCTCACACAATGATTTCAACATCGGTTAATGCATAGTATCTAGGGACACTATTATGGCCATGTGTCTGTGTCCTCTTTTCATGAGTGCTGTCAGAGCCAAGCCCTTGAGCTCCTAGAAGCGGCCACACTTCCACTCACATAGGTAGATCCCATCAAGAGTGTTCCCGTAATTATAACACTCTAACATATTTATGTTATGGGTCCATTAAGAGTACATTACTCATCCTTCCCTTATCATTACGGGTACCTAGCACTTTAATCTTAGGATGGATTTATTTATAGTGCTAACAAATCATACATACTAATGATGTACTTTGTCTCATTGAACTCAAGACTTGACGTTATACCAAGCGTTGAGTCGAGTTTCCATCATGGATGACTCTAATTAATGGGCTTGAGTCCCATCCCTTTTGAGGTCTTTTTATTGCATCTCTAGCAAGACTTTTTGTCAAATGATCCGCCAAATTTTCACTTGACCTCACATAATTAATAGTGATCACTTCATCGAGATTAATTGTCGGACATAACTATGTCTTAATCTAATGTGTCTAGACTTTCCATTATATACTTGGCTATATGCCTTTGCTAGAGTAGCCTCACTATCACAACGGATAGAAATAGGTGAAATTGGCTTAGGCCATAAAGGTACATCATAAAGCAAATTTCTTAACCATTCTCGCTTCTTTAGATGCAAATGGCTAATCACAATAAATTCTGCTGCCATGGTGGAATCAAGAATACATGTTTGTTTCTTGGAACCCCAAGAAATGGCTCCTCCACCAAGAATGAAGATCCATCCACTAGTAGATGCATGATCTTCCAAACTTGTAATCCAACTAGCATCCGAATACCCTTCTAAAACCGGAGGATATCCATTATAACACAATCCATAGTTAATAGTTTTCTTTAAGTACCTAAGTACTCTATTCAAAGCTTGCCAATGCAAACTACTTGGATTACTTGTGTACCTACTCAATTTCCCAACAACAGATATGCAATATCCGGTCTTGTACAAGTCATTATGTACATAAGACAACCAATTAGACTTGCATATTTCAATTGATCAATTTTCCTACCAGCATTAGATACTAATTTTATTTGAGGATCCATGGGTGTAGATGCTGGTATACATTGAAAAGATCAAACTTTTAAGCACATTTTCAATGTAATGTGATTGTGATAAATCTATAGTGCTTTCATCTCGGGTTATTTTAATCCCAAGAATAACATCTGCTACACCCATATCCTTCATAGCAAAGTTGTTTGACAAGAATTTCTTTGTGTTTTCTATTTGTTCCAAATCTGCAAAAATAAGCATGTCATCTACATATAAACAAATTATGACACCTTTCCCATTTTCAAATTTGCTATATATGCACTTATCGGATTCATTTATTTTATAGCCATTAGTTAAAACAACATTGTCAAACTTTTGGTGCCATTGTTTTGGTGCTTGTTTAAGTCCATATAAAGATTTAACAAGCTTACATACCTTATGCTCTTGTCCTGGAACAACAAATCCTTCCGTTTGTTCCATGTACACTTCCTCTTCCAATTCACCATTTAAAAATGCGCTTTTAACATCCATTTGGTGAACAACCAAATTATATATAGAGGTAAGTGATATTAAGAGTCTAATTGTAGCAATTCTTGCTACTGGAGCATAGGTATCAAAGTAATCAATACCTTGTTTTTGTGTAAAACCTTTGACTACCAACCTTGCTTTAAACTTATCAATGGTTCCATCGACCTTCATTTTCTTTTTGAAGATCCATTTACAACCTATTGGTTTGGAACCCGGTGGAAGATCAACTAAGATCCAAGTTTGATTTCCCATTATTGAATCCATCTCATCATTTATTGCTTCTTTCCAAAAAGTAGAGTCTTGAGATTTCATTGCCTCTTCAAATGTAATAGGATCAGATTCCGTATTATAACAATAAGGTATCTTATTGCATATACTTTCACCTTTTCCTTCTACAAGAAACATAATGAAATCTGGTCCAAAATCTTTGACCTTTTTAATCCTCTTACTTCTTCTTAATTCTTGACAAGATTCATCATTATTATCAATTTGTTCCAATGGAATTTCATTCTCAATTGAAGAATGAATCAATTGTTGTGGCTGTAATTATCTTAATATAGAATTAAATCTATTTTCATCAAAAATAGCATCTCTTGATTCAATAACAGTATTAATTGAAATTGAATCATTTGGTTCAATTACCATGAACCTATATGCCTTGCTATTATGTGCATATCCTATAAATATGCATTCAATTCATCTTTCACCTAACTTTTTACGTTTAGGTGTTGGAACTTTGACAATAGCTCTACAACCCCAAACCTTCAAATAATTAAGGTTTGGTTTCCTTTTCTTCCATTGTTCATAAGGGATTATTTTAGTTTCCTTATTAGGAACTCTATTCAATATATGACAAGCTGTTAGAACAGCTTCTCCCCAAACCAAGACCTGAATATGATAACATTGAATTTACCATTTCAGTCAATACTCTATTTTTCCTTTCAGCTACACCATTTTGTTGTGGTGTGTAAGGGGCTGAAACTTGATGAACAATCCCAGTGGATTCAAAATAACTTGGATTATAGTATTCTCTACCTCTATCCGATCTTAAGCACTTGATAAATGATTCACACTGAAGGAAGTTCAACTTCAGATTTATAAACTTTAAATTTATCAAGCGCTTCATCTTTTGAATGCAATAAATATACATGAAAATATCTAGAACAATCATCAATAAAAGTAACAAAATATTTCTTTCCACCTAATGTAGGAGTATTATGCATGTCACATAAATCACTATGTATCAAATCAAGCAAATTTTGTTTTCCTTTTAACCTTAGGGAAAGGGTTTCTTGTGATTTTAGTCAACATACATGTATTGCATTTTTCAATATTATTATCAAAAACAGGAATTAAATCTAACTTATACATGTCATTCAATTTTCTATAATTCAAATGACCTAATCTATAATGCCATAAACAAAAAGATTCAACCATATAAGCAGAAATAGTATTTTCATTCTTATTAATAATATTCAGTTTGAACATACTCTCATACATATACCCTTTCCTACAAAAATTCCTCCCTTAGACAAAATAAACTTATCTCGCAAAAAACAAGTTTGAAACCAAACTTATTTAATGTACTTCAGCACACTAAATTCTTTCTAACTTCTGGTACATAATATACATCATTTAAGGTTAAAACCTTTCCGTATGAATTGTAGTTCAACGCACCCTTTGCCTTTGATTGCTCATGGTGGAAGAATTTTCCATGTACAAGACATTGTCATTTTCACATTGTGTGAACTTTGTGAACATGCTTTTGTCTTTGCACACATGTTTGGTTACTCTGGTATCAATCCACCATGTATTATCATCTTGTGCCATATTAATTTCAGATATCATTGCAACGAACTTTTTGTTATTATCAGCCTTAGAAGATGATTTCTTCTTTAAAAATCGACATTCATTCTTGAAATGTCCCGGCTTACCACAATGATAGCATGAGCCCTTTTGTTTCTTTTTAAACTTAGGTGCTCTATCAGTCTGTTTGAACTTTCTCTTGAATGGTTTAGTAGTATGTACTTCCTCCGTAACATGCACTTTGGCATTTTCAGAATTTAGATTGTAACATCCTGAATTTTTGGGCCTATGCATTTAATGGGTGAATATGTGTAATGAGTTAATTTGAGCATTAGGGGTCCAAATTGGGCTCAGGATTGGGCTGAAGCCTTAGTTAAACTTTTGTTTGGGCACCATAGGGTTTAAAAGGTGGTATCTGAGTTTAAAATATCAAAATGGGCTTGTGGCCCAGTGGTCAGTGGCGCCACTTAGGGAGCAAGGAGGTGACGCCACACAAGGGAGTAAGGGGCCCAAATTTAAGTTACATGGAGCCCAACTCTTTTAATTTAAGTTAGCTAAATTTCGGCATTAGGGTTAGGTAGAGTGGACGGCAACAAGGCTCAAAAATAGGAGGATTTATGTGAATGGGATAATGTAGATAATATAGTTGATAATATGGAAGAAAAAAAAAAGGAGAAAAGATAGGAGCTATCTACAAGGCTAGGAGTTGGCCGAAATTCCATCACCTAGAGAAGTGAAGAAATCGGTTTCTTTATGGCAAAGGGGGTGCCGAATTTTCCCTTTTTATTTGATTAATTTTTAGTTATCAGGAAGGGCACTTTCGGTCTTTCATAGGTAAGTGCCGAAATTTCTATAAATAGGGAGGGTTCTCTTCTTTATTTTTCGGCATTTAGGGTTTCTACCTTTTCTTTCACTTCTTTCTTCTAAAAGCCGAAAACCCCATTATTCTTTTCTCTTCTTTATCCTAAAAGCTGAAAACTCCATTATTCTCTTCTTTCTTCTAAAAGCCGAAAACTCCATTATTCTCTTCTTTCTTCTAAAAGCCAAAGCCGAAAACTCCATTATTCCTTTCTCTTCTCTTTCTAAAAGCCTAAAACTCCATTATTCTCTTCTTTCTTCTAAAAGCCGAAAACTCCATTATTCTCTTCTCTTCTTTCTTCTAAAAAGCCGAAAGCCGAAAGCTCCATTACTCTTTTCTCTTCTTTCTTCTAAAAGTCGAATCTCTATAGATTTCTTCGAATCATCTTCTCTTCCTGATTTTTCGCAAAAAAGTCAGAATCCTCTGGGAGTAGCCAAATCTTCTCTAGTAAGATCTCTTAGATCTAAAAGCCGGAAACACTAGTTCCTGAATCTCATATCACTTTTCGAGATTTCAAGGCAGATAGCGGTGGTGTTGGCTACGGATAGCGTCGACTTAGAGGGTCTCGTTCTAACGGTAATCAGTGTGTAGATCTCTAACACACTAGTAATCAGTACTAAATATATGTTATGGGCTAAAAGCCTAAAAAGTCATAGTAATCAGTACTAAATATATATTATGGGCTAAAAGCCGGAAAAATACTGTATAGTAATCTGTACTAAATATATGTTATGGGCTAAAAGTCGAAAAAAGACTGTATAGTAATCTATACTAAATATATGTTATGGGCTAAAAGCCTAGGAAAAGGTCAGTATAGTAATCTGTACTAAATATATATTATGGGCTAAAAGCCGGAAAAAGGTCAGATAGTAATCTGTACTAAATATATGTTATGGGCTAAAAGTCGGAAAAAGGTCAGATAGACAGTCGGATTACCCAAAAAGGGTAGGCAAGGGATGCCAGTGCGTAATCATAGAAACTTCTATGTGTATCGATGTATGTGATAGGATCGTGAACTTTTAGGTAGTATATTGTCTTGATTCTCGCATGTATGTATGCATGGGATGGGATTGATATGATAAAGGGGAAGAAGGTCGATAGCGATCGGTGGCTTTGCCACATAGGTCACATAGTGATCGGTCTTTATGATGACCACCTCAATTTGTCGAAATACTACAATGTATTATTAAGGTCGCATGGCGATCAGTGGCTTTGCCACATAGGTCACACAGTGATCGGTCTTTATGACAGGCAGCTCAGCTGTCGAAATACTACGATGTATTATTAAGGTTGTATGGCGATCGGTGGCTTTGCCACATAGGTCACACAAATGATCGGTCTTTAAGACAAAGCAAACACAAATTGCCGATATGGTGTGTAGCGGTTGGAGGATTGATTATAGAAATCCCAAGGTGTGATAGTTGGTACGGGTTGGTGTGTAGAGGATGGATTTCTAGGCTGGGATGGGTCATGATGCATATATAGTTACCCTTGTATACGGGCCAAGGCCATAATGTGTTTGTGGGCCAAGCCTTTGATGTGTTTTCGGGATTTACACACCGAGTCTTGGTGACTCACCCTATTATTTTTCCCTAACTTTGTAGATGAGCAGATCGTGGACATGGGAGCAAAGGCGGACTCGAGGGGCCATCAAGTTTTTATTCCTATAGATTATTTCTGGTTTTTCCTTAAGTTTTTAATTTTGGAAACATTTATGTAATAAGGCCCCATAGTTTATACTCACTACTTAGTTTTTAATATTTGCAACTTATGGAACTTTGTCAAAGGTTTTATTATTCAAAATAATAATAATACAAGGTTTTTTTTTTCAAAAGTCACTTGTTTATTCGAATTTTGCCTAATAACTTATGATTTACTAAAACCAACTTAGTTTTCAACGTACAACCCGTAGCATACCAGATCTGGTCGAAACTTATGGGCCAGGTTTAGGGTGTTACATAGATTCTGATCTTGCTTTCGATATTCTTCTTCAATACGAAGATGATTTGCCAAAGCCTCAAGAGATATTTCCTCTTTCTTATGTTTTAGACTTCTTTTAAAGTCTTTCCAAGATGGAGGAAGTTTGTCTATTATGGAGGATACAACAATCATTTCATCCATTTTCATATCATATTGCTTGAATTGATTCAGCATTTTTTCAATATCACGGAATTGTTCCATAACAGAACGACCATCAATCATTTGATAATTATTGAAACGACTGACAAGAAATTTCTTACTTGTAACATCTTCGGTCATATATCTTGTCTCTAATTTGTCCCATAATTCTTTAGCGGTGACCTCGTTTTGGTAGGTGTCGAACAAACCATCAGATAAACCATTCAATATGTGGCCCATGCACATGTAATCAGCATTGTCCCATTTTTGTCTTTCTTGGGTTGCAGCAACAGATTCGTTTTCAGTCTCGTCAGGTCTTGGAGTATCCAAAACATAAGCAATCTTCAAAGTTGATAATAAGAAGTGCATATTTTTCTGCCATCGTCGAAAATTGCCACCATCAAACCGATCAAGTTTGACAAAATTGGAAGCCAACTCCCTTAGTGTTCCACTTTCATGAGTTGTGGTAGTCATCATGAAATATAACCTTAAAATTGTTAATACAAATCTCCGGTGAGGAAAATCTCGAACACACGAACGAAACTCGAACAAAAGAAGAAATAGGACAAGGCTCCAAGGCGTGTATCAAACCACTATCTTTAAGGTTATATTCGCCCCCACCTATCTTTGGTGTGCAAACGAGTTCCAAGCAAATTAACCTCGAGGATACAATGAAGCCAATGGCTATTTGCGTTTTTGCATCGACGAGAATAGCCCACTATACAATCGAGCAATGTATGACAAGAAACTCAATTTCTATAAAGGATTTCTGCAATAATACTTTATAGAACAATCTAACAATATTAGAAAATGAAGGAAGAAAGAAAGAATATTAGAATTTGTTGGTATGTCTCCAAATGAAATCTGATTCCTATTTATAGGAATTTTCATATTTCTTCATAGAGTCATCTTTCATCAATAGGTGTCTTTTTGAATAATAATGTTTTTAAAATAAAAACATAATTATTCATTTAATTATAACTATTCAAATAATATTATTTAAATAGTTATAATTCTTTTTCAAAAAATCAAAAAATATAATCTTTTGATTAATTACACCCATTCATTTATAGTTATTGGAACACTATAAATATTTGAAAATGTTCCAACAGTTTATATTAAAGTAAAATTCATATTATGAATCCACAATCACTTTCAACCCAATTTGACAAAGATTCTTTAAATAAAAAAAAAAAAACAAAAAGTACATAGGTTCCTCAACAGGCCGACAACAACAAAACAATCCAATACTTCTCAACCAAATGATCGAAATCGAGCCTCGACAATTAGGGGTGAGTAAAATACAATTCGATTCGAAAAAACTCGATAAAAAATTTTAAATTTTGAATTAAATAGTTTGAGTTAATCGAATTATTCGGATCAACTCGAATAAAAAATCAAATTTTTCGGTTTAACTCGAATATGAATTACACAATTTGAGTTATCCGAAAATTCGAATAATAAAATGCAAAACTACGTCGTTTTGATAAATGTTTACCCATTAAATTAAAAGATAAAACCATTATATTGTTTATGTAGTTAAATAATCTTGTACTTCGTCTACTAGTTAAATAATCGGTCCATGTAAACGCATCATTGAATATAAATAATAAGATTTGTTAATTTAACTCGACTTGACTCGAAATTTTTTGACTCAATTCGACTCGACTCAATCGAACACTCACTCCTATAGACAAAAATAACTAATTGATCTCCATCTAGCGGTTTAAAAACATCAAAACTCGTACACCCTACCACAAACTGCAAACTCTCACTTAACAAGACTTTTTCCCACGCCTTTTCTCCCTTGCTTTCACTAAACTCGCGACCGTTTATTACCATTTTTTGTGGATTGGCTATTTATTATTTGGTTGTTTATTGATTATCATAACAAATTATAAAAACACCGCAAACTCTTCCTACACGAATAACATAGATCAATCCAGAAGAAGGGAAAAAAACAAGAAGCCCAAAAGGCTTAGCAAGCTTTAACTTGCACATATACGTATATTCTACGGTGAGATATGGCGACTAAAAGGAGAATTGGGGTGGCTATAGATTTCTCATCTAGTAGCAAGAGTGCGTTAAAATGGGCTATGGAAAACGTTATCCGGAAAGAGGATCATCTTATCCTTATTACCATACAACCCGAAGGGAATTATGAGAAGGGCGAGATGCAACTCTGGGAATGCATCGGTTCACGTATGTAATCTTCTCTTTTCATTTTTTTTTCTAGGTCAAAATGTGTCACTAGTCCCGCATTTTAAAAAAAAAATTGAGATTTAGTCCCTATATTAAATTTTAAATTAATATAATAAAATTATATTTTAACTTTTAAAAATTTATAATTCAATTTTAGATGATAATTTTTTTTAGGCTTCTCCTTGCTAATCATTAATACAGGGAGTGTTTTTCTTTCTTCAAAATTTTCAATCTAACAAGTTTATTTTTTTTGTTAATTAATAAGATGTCATCATGTCATATTGATAAATTTTGATAAAAAAACATTAACTATTTTAATAAATTAAGATCTTTAAATAAAAAAATAAGAGAATTTAATTTTTAAAATTTTAATCACTCAAACTTTGTTAAAGTAAAGCGATTGAGAGCATATTTTAACTTCTTTTATTTGGAATTTTTCTTGATGTTTGTTTCTCGAGAAAAAATTAGGTTATATCTAGCTATGTAGATGCCAATGGTAATGAGTGGTCCCAAAATTTTTGAAAATTATTTTTAGACCCTTAAATTTTTTTAATTTTTAGTTAGGCCTCTTGAAAATTTTGAAAATTTTCATTAGATCTTTTAGAGTTTTTCAAAATTTTAATTAGATCCTTTCAAAAAAAATTTTTTTTGTCAAATTTCATTAAGCCTTTAAAATTTTCGAAAGTTTTAATTAGAATTATCAAATTTTTTGAACATCTTAATTAAATCTTCCAATTTTTTTTTTTTAGTTAGACACTCGAAATCTTAATGCCAAGATCAACCATTGTAGCTATGTTCTAAAAATCAGATATAAAAAGCTTTTGTTTTTCTTAAATCTGTTTTTGTTGATTTTTTTTTTTTTTTTGGTCCATTTTTTTAGCTTTTGTTCCATTAATTGAGTTCTCTGATCCTGCAACCATGAAGAAGTATGGAGTAAAGCATGACCCTGAAGTAGTGGAAATTGTTAGCAAAGGTGCTAAGCAAAAAGAAGTAATATTTCTTCACCAAAAATCCATGAAACATTCGAACTTCATTTAATTGCTGCAGTTCTTAATAAATGGTATTTGTATGTGATTCTCAGGTTGAGGTTCTTATGAAAGTTTATTGGGGTGATCCACGTGAGAAGTTATGTGAGGCCATTGATAGTATCCCTCTTAGCTGCATAATTGTAGGAAATAGAGGGCTCGGCAAGCTTAAAAGGTGAATTATCATTTGTGTTCATGGCTTTCATCATTTTGGATCTGATTTTAATCAACTTGATCTTGTCTTTGTTAGGGCTATAATGGGCAGTGTAAGTAACTATGTGGTGAACAATGGTTCCTGCGCCGTGACTGTGGTGAAGCACCATGAATAAGTGCATGCTCCCATGACTTTTTTCCAACGACTTATTTCACCGGTTTCCTCGGAGCTGGTTAAAGTTTTGAATGGGATAAACAACTGATGTTCTATGGAATAAACATGCAAATTTATCCCTTTTTTTCTTGTTGGAATTTAAAAGAGCCCCCCGTGTTGTGTTGTATATGTTGATAACTTCAGTTGCCAATTAAAGGGGGTGATCAATAAATTCTGCAAACTGGATTCATCAAAATGCATTTGTTTATTTTTTTAATTACTTACTATATTTAATATTTACTTAATGTTAAATTTAGTATATCAAATATGAAAAATGAATTACATTTGAGCAGTTAAAAAAGAGAGTTAAAATATGTGTAATTTTCATAAATTTGAGATTTAGTTTTTATTCTTTTAGTTTTAAGAATTTAGTTCTTTTACTTTTCAGATCTTAAAATTCAAGTCCAACTGTTAAAATTATGTTGTTAAATTCAGATTCATTACAACAATATTTTTTATTTCAAAATATCACACCAACAAATATAACAACATTAACAATTGGACTTAAATTTTGAAATATGAAAAGTAGAGGGTCTAAATTCCTTAAATAAAAAGTACAATAACTAAATTTCAAGTTTATAAAAAGTATAGTAACTTATATAAGTTATGACATATTTTAACAAAAAAATAACTTGATTTAACCAAATTGAATTCACACTTATACATCAATAGAGGGTTTTTTTTTTTTTTTTTTTTTAACTTTGCAAACATATTAAGAAATTAGGTACTTTGACTTTTTTATGGTCCAATTTAGTACTTGAATTTGACATATTTTTCTAATTTGGTATTTAATCTTTTTTGGGTCCAATTTAGTACATAAACTTGACACTTTTTCCTAATTTAATATCTAATCTTTTGTTTTTGCTTGATTTGGTACTTGAACTTATCAAACGTTATACAAATTACTTCAATATACTAACAATGTTAGTTTTTATGAGGTAACAAAAATAATTAATGTAAGATCGACATGTGATAGATGACATGGAATTTCTTTTTTGTATTTTAAGCATTCAATTACTTTTATTTTAATTAATTAATTTAAATTAATGAATTCCATTTATTTTTACTTTTTAAAACTCTTGTTTTCTTATTTAATATTAATTTGTTAAGCATAACTTAATGCATAATTTTTTAACACATGTTTCCTCTAATATTGACTATAATTTTGTGGAATTGAGAGTTTTACGAAGACCAAACTATGCCTTAAGCATGTGATCCCTCTTAAATAATTCTTACCATTAACAGTCAAAATAATCTCGGCCCCAATGAAAATTAAAATTTGAGCATATTGTTTAGTGAAACATGTGATACCCGACACCCGATCCAGTTGTCAGGTTCGAATGTGTGACATCACATTATGTTGTTGGAGTAACTCAAACTAAATCAACCACAATAATCATGTAACATAACATTCAAGCAATTATATTTTCCATACAATATCAAACAACCATATAAATAAATTAATTGAATACACATTATTCATGATTCAAACAATTAGGGAATTATATGGGGTTTAAAATATAGTTAGGATTCAAATCCAAACTCTTTTTTGTCAAATTCAGCATTGTGTTTCGAGACATGCTTATTTTCATTTTTGGTATTTTTGTTTCAATGTAGACATGTTTCGAGAATTTAGGATTCATGTCTCGAGACAAGGTCTCGAGACCGATCTTGAGACAAACATCCCCTTTTTTTTATTTTAGCTTTTTTTAGACAAGGGATTCTTTTCTCGAGACTTGGAACAAGGCAAAACTATTGTAGCTCCAATGTGCCCTTGTCTCGAGATATAGGCCACTCTGTCTCGAGACCTAAGTGAGATTGTCTCAAGACTTGCATGGTAAGTCTCGAGACCTTGAGTAATGGATTACACCAAGTGACAAATCTTGTACTTGTGGTCTCGAGACATGTTTTTACTGTCTCGAAACTCTATGATAAAATGAACTAAATGCACCTTTTAATGCTTTCAAAACTTAACCAAAAATTCACCTAAACCTGTTAACAACACAAACTCATCAATTTAGCATATGAAAACACGTTCAAACACTTTCTAATTTTAGCATCCAATGCATCAATATCCAACAAAGTAAATCGCATAATTAAAGTATATAATCATACATAATTATCAACTAATCAAGGATTGAAGCTCAACTCTCAAAATATTATAAGGCAAGTTACCAAAATATGTCATAAATCATTAACTTAACCAACAAACCATAAAACCAGCCTAGGTATACATGCCATTTAACCATATACACATACATACCTACAAAATAGGTACAAGTTTAACTTTTGAGCTGAGCTGCTAAGTTAGATGCTTACGAACTTACAATCTACTTTAACATCCGTTCGAGACCTGTGCATGAAAACAAACAATATTGTACGCTGAGTAATATATACTCGATGGTGCTAATATAATTCGAATTCAAGTATTCTAATAAACAAGTCAGGTACATGACTATTCATGTTATTAAGAATCAAATCATTGCCATTCTCCACATAAACATACATTTAAATAAATCATTAAACCCTCAAGATTTTCCACGATCATATATCACACAAACATATCCGTAGAAATGTGATGCTTGCTTTTACATATTGAAATTATGATGTACCCTCAAGGTATTTCATCTATTAAATCACACCGATACATTTTCTCATATTATCATCATAATCATATTTCAATAATACTATTACTTAACATGAAATTTCACATTTTAATCACCAATATACACATTGCATATTATTTCATATTTTAATTCCAATTAACAAAATCAGACTCAAAGATGGATACTCGCATCAATCCACCATCATACAAATATACACACTGAAGTATTGATAGGGCACAAATGCACCGATCCTATAGCACCCCATAACTTAACCCGATCGTCAGATTCGAGTTACAAGATATCACATCTGTTGCCAGAACAACTACTATCATTTCACAGACAATTAACATAAATTAACTATTTAAATCAATCAAACACGCAATCAATAAATCAAACAATCATTCTTGAGCTTTTTACGAGCTTACGGAAGCTCAAAAGCTAAAGCTAAATCGAATTAAGACTAAAATGAAAATTTTCAAAATTCAAGTTCAACGTCGCGACGTGAGGGGGTTTCTCATCGCGACGTGACATACTGACTTGGCCAAATGGCCTCCTCGTTGTGATGACGTAAATTCTTGTCGCGTCGTGGCTTGGGCTTGAAACTCATCTCGACGACTTGTATTCGACATCGCAACATGATTTTCTCGTCGTGACGACATTCGAACGACATCACAATGTCACCTACTGATACTAAAGTTTCAGTCTTTAAATCCTGTAATTTTCTCATTTACCTATACTCAAACAAGCATACACCACATTCAATTGTTGTAAACAACAATTTAGCATCTAACAAGTATCTTCAAAACATTAACTACTCCAATCCATAACCTTAACTTTTACAATTCAATCCACATATACTAGCAATCAAACCAAGCAAGTTTTCAAGGTCTAATTTCCTACCAAGTTCAGTATACATACAATATATATATCTACCTTCAATTAATTCTCCCAAACATGTATAACACATTCATCTTCCAAACAATCTATAACTTCAAGCATACATCAAATATATCATTATCATCTTCCAAGAATCCACACTTCAAGCATTAACCAATTACCACATGATTCATACTAATTCATATTTCACAAGTACCATTCTATATTCCTTATATGCATTCCAACTATTAACAAAACATACCATTACTAACAAGTCATTACTCCTTTATACCACATTTGCATGCCAACTTGTTATTACCTACTACATATATATACATATCAACTCCCAAATTCAACATTCCAAACATATCAAAACACAAAGAGGACTCTATTAGGTACATGACATTAACTAAAAAAGGAATTTCACCAACATCTTTGAGTCCGGGATTCTATCTGGATGTTGAACTCGATATTTGAGATTGCGAACTTAACCTAACCTACGCATGGAAAACAAAACCATGCACTGAGTGATAAACTCAATGGTATTTCTATAATTCATTCGAATAAACATGAAATGAAGCTAATTACATACAGTTCATTTCAATTTTAAATATCATTTAATATATGCACATCTAAGCCAAATTTAATCTAAGGTATTAATATACAATCTATAATGGTTTCATGTATGTTCATTTAACTAGTGTATAAGTATAACACTTTAATATCACATATATTGAATCAATTTGGTCATTTTATTTCAATTTTGTCCCAATCTTTTAAATTTATAAATTTGGTTTACATAATTTTTTCACAACAATGATCATTCATATATCATTGTCCATTTCACATTTTTATTCCCTATTAACCTGACTCGAACTCGAACGGATACACAGATCCAACTAATCACACCGATTTGTTACTCAGTGCCTCATCAGATAAATCCAAAGTAAATAAATTGTGCCATGCGCTCATCGGTATAACCGAAGTAAAAGTGTGTCTAGCACTCATCGACTCTTAGTCAAGGAATCCGGGTTGACGTTAGCTATAGATTAATATAAACATACAATACCATCGATATTCAACCAAATTCAGAACCAATTGTCAATTTATATAAATTTTGCATTTTATTCAATTTAGTCCCTAAAACCGAAACTAACATAACTTTCAATTTAAAACTCCAAATTGAAATCTGATTTCACTATAATCCATTACGGACCTCCTATTTCTTATTTATACAATAAATTTTATAATTTATTTAGTTTGGTCCCTACTGTACGAAACTATCAATTAACTTCATAATTTAGTCATTTTTCACCTCTAAGCTTAAAATCTATCAATTTAATACCTAAAACTTCAAGAAATCAACAATGATAAATTTCTAAAACTTTAACAATTTTATAAATTAATACATGGGCTAGCTAAGTTCCCATAATCTCAAAAATAAAAAATTACAAGAAAAAAACTAAATTGAACTAGCTTAAAATTTAGAACCCTAGGCCGCAAGCTCTCAATTTTGGAAATGATGGTTTCGGTTGTGGGAAGAAGATGAGAAAAATGTTTTCTCTCCCTTTCCAATTGTTTGTTTTAATATACTTTATATTATTATCATTATATAATTTTAAATATTAT
Organism: Gossypium sturtianum; assembly: GCA_025698515.1. Lineage (NCBI taxonomy): Eukaryota > Viridiplantae > Streptophyta > Magnoliopsida > Malvales > Malvaceae > Gossypium > Gossypium sturtianum. The sequence continues at coordinate 160,515,411 of CM046945.1, forward strand.
AAAAACTTTATATATACACATAAAATCTTCCACTACCATCGACTATCATTTCTAAAGTGGCATCATTATCATTTAATAATTGGCTTAATTTCTACTTAAGTTCTCAATTGATTTTCCAATTAAAAATCTGTAACGATTGGATTTTATGATTTAGTCCCTTAACCTTAATTAATCATTAATTCAATAAAAATTACATATCCAAAATTCAATCCACTTATATAATAACTTCGTAAATATTATATTTTTATTAAATATTTATGAATTCGGTTTACAAAAATGGGATCTCGAAACTGCATTTTTCGACACCACTGATTTTGGGTCGTTACAAATCCCACCAACCTTACCAGAACATGCTCATACTCACAGGGAATTTGAGTTGGTGATACATTCTCGACCTTCAGAGAATTAGAGAACTATCGCAATATATATGTATGCGAATAACGCTGAATCTCCCACCTATCAAAATAAACCCTATGGCATGCCAACAATACCCATGGTTCTATCCAACAATATTAATAAGGCTTTTTTCCATTAGTAATTATCATAAAACATATTCCCAATATAATCGTAATCAAATAAAATATAGCAAGCATAAGTAGATTCAATTAAATATCAAATAGTCTCATATTCACAAACTCATTTATCATACCTTGATCATAGCACATAATAAAGTAGATACGTACTTCTCGACCACGGACAACATTATCATCCCTTTTATTTCTAATCAGTTATTGAATTATGCATATATATATATATATATATATATATATATATATATTTATTTATTGAAATTGAATTATGAAAGCACAAACCGGGAAAGAAGCTATTCGTCTACGACTTTCGCTTTTCCTTTGTTTCTCAACGTCCTGGCATCGTCGTTAGCTATGTACGATTAGTTTTGCATATCAAGCATAAAAACACAACAATTAAACATAGATATATTTAATTCAATTTGGTCCCTAAAAACATTAATATCTGAAACACTCGTATCTCACGATTTACCCAATTGAATCTAATTTTAACTACATAAATATAGTACAGGGACCTTATATCACTATTATTCACTAACAAACCTCAAAGTTTTCATCCTTTTCAATAATGTCTCTAACAACACATAATTAATTAAATAATTCAAACTTGACTCAAGCTTAATTCAACACTTCTTACTACATTTCTCACATTTTCATACCATAATTCTAATTAATAACTACATGCATGAATCTTTGCTTTTCACATTAAGTTTTCTTAAGCTTTCAAAAATGGTGACTTAACCAAGACCTTATCAATTCTTAAACTTAATACTTGGGCTTTATTTATCAATATTTCAACTAAAATTAAGAAAAATTCTTAACCAACTCAAGCAACATTTTCCTTCTTTCTTTCTTTCTTATTCGGTGTGAAAAGGATGAGTATGAAGCATTTTTTTTATTTGTTTTATGCATTCTCTCTCCCTCCAACACTTATTCATTTAATTAGCATGAATTAATTAATAAAAATAAAATGAATTAACGGCCAAGATTGGCTCTTGATATTATTAGTGACAATCAATGGTAAAGATCATCCTCAAGCACTAAGTATGTTATAATGATGGTATAATCTTCCTTTGGTCCTAAGTTTAATTACTAATTAATTAGACTCTCCAACATTTTTTAATCAAATCTCATTATTCACACTTGCAATTTAGCTCCTATACTATTATTAAATCATTTATCTAATTTAATTCTACTTAATAATTCAACTATACAATCCCTTATCTGACACATAATTATTCTATTCTAAGTTACGACAAATTTGCTTTAATCAAAATTGGCTTCGGACCGAGTTTTTCGACATTACCGAAACTTCAAATAAATGTAATCATTATTGCCATTAAATTTCATGCCATCTGTCACATGTCAGTCATGTATTAACTATTTTTATCCCTTCGTAAAATAACTAAGACTGTTAGGGAGCATTTGGTTTGCCGAATTTTAGATTATGTTCCGTAATAGGATTACGAGAATGTAACATTACAAGTGGAATGTGTGGTTACCTTATTTGGTTCATTTGGCTAGAATGTAAGGTCCAGGTATTTGGTTGATAGAATATAAGATTAATTAGAAACACATTTCACTCAATTGTCCTTGTTATAAAATTTGTTTTTTTTTTTTAACAAATTTAGTTCCTTTAATATTTTTCAGTCTCAATTTTCAAAGAAATTATGATAAATTCTTACAATTTATATATATTAATGAGTAAATATATTGTGTTGAAATAAATTTATAAATCATAATAATAATAATTCATGAAAAGTGATTGCAACCCCAGTCATAATTATAATTATAATCATAATTAATATATTAATAAATAAATAAAATATTAAATAAAATATAATGATCATAATTGTGATGTATGATATCTACTAGTTCGCTATTAAGAAAAAAAATTATTTTTAATTAATCAATTTTATTTAAGAAAAAAAAAGCCTAAATTGATTAGAATAATAAAAATAAAGGGTAAATTGATCCAAAATTTAAGATTACATCTTTAATCTAAGATATGATAATGAATGGGCCATAATGATCCTATACTACTACAAAATGATTAAATTATGGGATGGTCGAAATGTTGAAATTCTAGCACTGTAATCACATTCTGGAATGTAATATTACGGCTGTAATGTTATATTTGATGTGTATCAAGGTAATTTGTATTACATTTCATAAGTTGAAATATCAAATAGAAATATAAAAAAAAGGCGCATTTTGCATAAACCGTGATTGCAATACTTTGTAGATATATATAAGGGCAAATTAAATCAGTGCATTAAATCAGTAATGGCAAGGATAATGCTACCAATATTTTGAAGATTCTCATTGATATCCACCATTGGAGAAACTCCATCAGGAACAGGATTCAGCTGCCGCGTAAAACCATCGTCACATGTTCCATAATCCGTAATGGCTGCACTAACCATGGTTTCAATGGTGCCAATGTCGTGAACTGGAATGGCGTCCATGGCGTTCTGCATATTATCCAAAGCATCATCATACATTTCATAGCAACCTTTAAGTCCCGAGATTGTCTTCGGATCGTCGGCGTATTTAGGGTCGGCAGCCATTTTTGTTGCGGTGGCATTGGCCTGTTTGGTTTGTTCAGTGCCGGCTTTTATCAGCATTTCGACAACGGATGTGATGTCTGTTTTGCCATTGAAGAAATGTGCAATAGTGGTTAAGCAAAGATCGGGGTATTCAGTTTTCGCACATAGGCTTTTGATCTGAGGATCAGAAGAAGCCGCCGTCGGCGGCTGTGATATAGGCGGGGGAACTGGGGCTGAGGCAGTTATTGGAGCAGAAGCTACGCAAATGGCTAACACAGGCCGGAAGCACAGTAACACAAGCACCGTTTTTTTGTTTGTAAGTTCCATTCTTTTCCCCTTGGTTTTTGTTGCAAAGAATTTAAAAAACCAAAGAAAATTGGTGGATGTGAAGATAAAAGAAACGTATAGAAGTGACAAGTTTTTGGGCGGTTACTCTCATGTTTTTTTCCTTGAACCGGAGCGGTTACTTTTATTCATTGTAATTTGGTAGCTATTCCTATCCAGGAAAAATGAAGTCAATCTGGAGTAATAATATTTAGGATGAACTAGGTAAAATTATCGTGAAGGCCCCTGTATTAAGAGTTAAATTGTATTTTGTTCCTCTACTTAAAAAATGGACAAATTAAATTATGTAAATTAGATTAAAGAGTAAACTTATTTTTTTGTTAAAAAAAAATTCACCAATCTATACTGTTAAAAACTAATGTAGCTGACAAAATAATTAAACAATGATACATCATGCTGACATATAGAGACCGGTTTTTAACTGCAAAAGTGGATGAAATTTTTTATAGAAGGACCTGTTTGCTCTTTGATCTAATGTATAAGGACTCATTTCCTATTTTTTTGAATAGAGGGGGTAAAATGTAATCTAACTTCTAGTATAAAGACTTCTATGTTACCTCTACCAAATAAACTACGATTATGGTCACTCAACCATCTGTAAATTTATATTATAATTACTCCACTATTCGAAATTGATTTTTATAGTCACTCTTTTGTTAACTTGCTAATAGATGTCAACGTGGACTGTTAAATCACTATTCTTCAAATATATTTGGGTAAGCTACATCATTAGCCACCAAATTATTAATATGTTTTTACTTTGGCCATAACTATAAAAAAATTAAAAAAATAATTATTAATATAAAGATGAAATTACACATTAACTCATAGACTTAATAATTAATTTGGTTTTTGAACTATAACTAAAATATTGATTCGAAACTATTGAAATTTTAGTTATAGTTTAGAGAAAAATTAACCATTAAACCTATGAATTAAAGTGATTTACATTATCCCTCCATTACTGAGTTAATGAATGAATCAACAAAATGCTTCAAACCAACAAATGGCACACCAACAAACACAGCAAAACAGGTTTTTAGCAACGTTTTTTTGGGCCGTCGCTAAAATAATTTGCGGTGTTTTGATAAGCACCGTAAAAAACGCCGCTAATTTTGCTGCGTTTATGTGAAAAAAAAAACACCGCTATAGAACATGACCTTTAGCGACGCTTTTTCACAAACGCCACTATAGAACATGACCTTTAGCGGCACTTTCCCCAAAAACGCCGCTAAGAGTCATGTTCTTTAGCGGCGCTTTTTTTGAAAACGCCACTAAATATCATGTTCTTTAGCAGCGCTTTTCCCAAAAATGCCGCTAAAAGCCATGAAAAAAAATATATATTATAAAAAGAGCAGATATCAAAGGGAAGCATGCAATAGAATCAAGACTATTATCACAGCATGCACAACAAGCATTACTTTGATAACAGTTCCTATACAAATCCATTTCTGTTCCAGCGGCATAAGCCCCACTTGAATCTTGAGTGTAGTTTGAATACTGCTGAGTAGTATAATATGCATAATTGCTCCCATTCCATGTGGTAGTCTGATGATTGTAACTGCTGCTTGGGTAACCTCCAGCTGTCTGATAATCACCAGGATTGTAGTTAAGTGCTTGAATAACTTGTAGGCCCAGCATAAGAAGGCAAATGAATGACATACCGATTCTGAGAAAAAAGAAACAAAAGTTAATGAATGACATATGAAGGCAAGAACCAACCAAAATAACATAATCAGATTCCAGATATTATGAAAGTAGATAACTTATCTAAGATAAGGTTCTTCTAAATTCAGAACCCTAAATCAGATTAATAATAAAATATGCAACTAACAAGTCAACATTAACGCCACATATAACATCAAATTGCACAGCTTAATATACTCAATACATTAGCATAAATAACATCACATTGAACAATGAATTTAACACATTCGAATAGATCAATTTTAAGCTCTCTAACGGTTAATTTAGCATGTGAACAACATATACATGTTTTGCATTTACAACATGGTTTAATCAACTTCAAGCAGGAAAGTAAATGCTGCAAATTTCCAGCATTCAAAATCATATATGGACAATATTAATATGACATTTTCGAGCACTTTAAAGACACATTTGGAAAATTTGAAGAACCATTCGAACAACCACATTCGAACATCTTAAAGACGACTAAATTTTGTCTTGTTTTGGACAACCTTACAGGTCAGCAAGGCATGTATTAAACCACGCCTAACATGTTTATTTCATCATGCTTTGAACAACAATAAACAACCTTTAGACATTATATTAAATCAACTTTTTAACACATTCGAACAACATAAAATACATCATTCGAATATCATAAATCACAACTTTCAGACACCGTAAATTGCAGCATTTAACACCTAAATTTTCAGCTTACTAACATCATAAATTCATATCCATTTGGACATCATTAGTTAACATTTAACAATTTAGTTTCACATTGTTCAGACCATTTTAATTTCCTGGTCACTTGGATGATCTTTAATTATTATTTGGACAACAATAAACAACCATCGATCAGGCCACCTAAATTGGTAAGAAACTAGACAGCATGCATGCAAACTGCATGCTTCAGCAACTCCCTCGACAGCTAGAAATTTCACTTAATTCCATCACTCATACCAGCATAAAGATGCAACAAAACAACCAAGGAAGAAAAGGTAAAGAACTCAGTATCATTTATTTAATTAAATAAATAACATATGCAATTGTTGCATTTTTAGCAAGTTTAAAACATCTTTAAACAAGGAAATTAAATGCGGAAAGTCCAGCATTTGGACAGAGGCCAAAGTTGGCATTTAACCTCTCATAATTCCCTATTATTTCAATCAGTAGGATGAACTAGAGTCAACTATGTAAAGCCATATACTGAAAATAAATCAAGTTTTGCTAAAAATAGACCATTTTCATGTACATTCAACTCATTACAGTTTTCCTATTAAACCATAACTGTCACAGAATCAGGTCACTAATCCAGCAGTATTAACCTATGGTGAGCTCAAATACAATGATTTGGCAAAAGAGATTGAAATAAGCGAAGGTAAAGATATTTACACTTTACAACATGAAAATGGTTGGAAAGGACAATTTAAAAGAGCAAGAAAACCTTTCTTGAAAATAGCTCTAGCATCCATTCATAACAGAAGTTGGGGATATGGCTTTAAAATACAAATGATGCGCACGTTTGAGATTGAAACTAACCAACAATGATAAATTTAACAAGAAGATATTATATCCAAGGAAATGCAGAGGACATACACCAAAACTAACTGTGGCTTTGTAACAGAACTTAAACATTATTGTTGGGGGCAGTAACTGTGTTCAAAGATCAAGGTGTTTCTATAGGTGAAGCAAAAAGTGGCAGAAGTCAAATTCGGAAAGCATATTCTTGAAGAGCATTAAAAAGATAAATAATAATAACGACGGTGATAGAAAAAGAGAAAATACAAAACCTTTAGATCTGATAAATCTGAGCAGTTTCCAAGTGAGGATGGAAGGTCCTTAATACGATTGCTTGAACAATCAAACCTGGAAGTCTTTACTTGGATTAACTGGATAAGATAAACCTGAAGGTGCTTGAATAAAGCCAAAAACAGCTTTAATAGTCTTTAAAGATGTAAAACTAAAAAATTTAAATATATACATCCAAAAGTCATTGCTTTAAGGAAACATAATTAAGTTCTAGATGTTGCACTTAGCTTGGCAATTTCTATTAGTCAAAAATCAAACACAGAATCTATTGAAATCGATTCATTTATTGGAATGCTATCCATATAACTAAAGAGGAAACCAATACCACTTTTGATAAAGAAAGCAATATAGAAAGAAATCCAAAAATATTAGTAGCCATCTTTATCATGCTATGAAAAAGTGAAAACATACATAAAGGAACCAAAAACAGTAAAAATAGAATACTCTTCATTCTTCAAGAAACATTTTCAACATTAAGCACTAGCATGATTGAAGCAACCCAGCGGATTAATGGCCACCACTTATTTTAAAGTTAATTCCATACCAAAAAAGGTAATATTATTAAGACAAGAAATCAAATAATATGAAAACAATAATCATTCAATACAAAACCTGTAAAGTGAAATATGAATTCACACCACAGGCCACAAATGTCAAACATGTTTAGAACATTTTTTTAAGCTTCAAGTTGATTTTAAAACCTGAAATTGAAGCACAAACCAAGCTTCATTTTTCTTCCTTTATCGATATTGATTTCTTTAATAAACAAGTGTATGAATTAAGTTTTATATTTCCTCTATACAGTTCCAAAATTAATCCTCTTCAATCTCAGTGAAAATTAAAGCCAAAACTTAACAAATTCATTTTGGTTAAAAAGAATCTAACCTAAACTTCAAAATCTCAACTTATCACCTTACATGACACCTTCTAACCTTTTTTTTTTTTTTTTTGGTTTTTTAATGATAAAATTTTAACCAAGACCCTACTTTCTCCAAATTATTTGATAAAAAAATATTAATTCAAATTTTTAATAAAATCTAAACAGGTTTATTAGCTTGAAATCATAGCACCTAAGCCACATCAATTTTCCTACAAGAAAACATCAATAAAGAACAACCTTGAAAGTTTTATCTTCAAACCACGTTCAAAAAAATCAAAAGGTTAAAACTTTACACTTTGATACACAAAACCCAGATCCTATAATTCCTAAAAATCTAAACTTTGAAGTTAAAAAAAAGCAGTAATAAATCTTAAACAAAAAAGAAGAAGATGATGATGATGATGATGATGATGATGATGATGAAACTAACCTTCTTCAACTGATTTGGCTGCATCTTCTCTTCAACCCAAGATAAAGGAAACACCAAAAAGATCTCTGCTTCCTTTTCTAGTTCTCCTTCAGTAAACAAAAAGAGACCGAGAAACAGGTCAAAATCTAAACATACCTTGTTAGGTCAAAATAGTGTTTCTTCCCCCTTTTTCCTGATAGGTAATTTATCATATCAGTGTGACGGAAATTCACAGATCGGATCTAGAAATAAGAAGAGAAGAAGGGGAAAGAGTGCAGCAAGAAGAGAGAACAGAGAAATTCAAATTCTGATTCACTTTTTTTATGATCGTTTCTCTTACTCAGTACAGTATATAGACAACAACCAAAACAGAAACAATTGTCTAAACTCACCGTTTTACTTAAAACAATACAAAACGCAGCGTTTAACTAAAACTCATATAAAACGGAACGTTAACACCTGCATGGGAATAACGTGCGTGCATGGCATTATTCTGATACGTAACAAATACTCCGCGCCTGAAAAACATCCTTATCCTCAAGGATCAAACTAAGGAAATCATCGTTGAAGAGCGTCTAAGTTCTCCCAGGAAGAATCTTCAGGGAAGGTGTCTGCCCACTCCACCAAAACTTCGACCGCCGCCTTATTGCCTTTCCTGACCAAACGTCTATCCAAAACACGAATATGTGTTTTCAAAAGAGCTCCATCAGTACCCATGGGTGGTAATGTGGAAGCGCTGATGGCAATACCAATGTGTTTCTTTAACTGAGAAACATGAAATGTGGAATGAATGCGAGCTGAGGGAGGTAAGAGGAGCCTGTATGCCACGTTTCCCACGCGAGCTTCTATCGGAAATGGGCCAAAGTACCGAGGGGATAGCTTTTGATTCTTGAAATGCCGCAGGGAATGTTGTCGATATGGTTGGAGCTTCAAATACACTAAATCGCCCACCTGGAACGTGCGTTCCGATCGATGCCTATCTGCCATCTGTTTCATACGGTCTTGCGCGCGAGAGAGGTGAAACTTCAAAAGACGGCGCATCACCTCTCTGTGCTGTAAGGAGCGATCGAATGATGCTACTGGAGAGGCACCCACCAAATACAGTAGATAAAGAGGAGGTTCCTGGCCATAGAGAGCCTCATACGGGATACATTGAATGGCGGAATGATAGGTAGCGTTATACCACCACTACGCTAAAGGAAGCCAAGAAACCCAAGCTGATGGTGTTTCTTCGGTCATACAACGCAGGTAAGTCTCCAAACACTTGTTGAGAATTTTGGTTTGGCCGTCGGTTTAAGGGTGGTAAGCGGTAGAAAGCTTCAATTTAACCCCCAAGTGTCGGAATAGATCTTGCCAGAAGTTGCTCAAAAAGATTTTATCCCTGTCAGAAACAATGGCTTCAGGAGCTCCATGGAGTTTATACACCTGGTGAAGGAATTCCTGAGCAACCATGGAAGCAGTATACGGATGAGTGAGAGACAAAAAATGACCATATTTGGTCAAACGGTCAACGACAGTTAAAACAGTGGATTTTCCATGAGAGACTGGCAACCCCTCAATGAAGTCCATGTTTATGACCGCCCAGGCACGATCCGGAATTGGCAATGGTTGCAGCAACCCCGGTGATGCAGAGTTGTCGTACTTACAACGCTGACAGACGACACACTCCTTAACCCATCTTTTGATATCTTTCGACATCCCCTTCCAATAGAGCAAGGCCGAAATTCGATGACGAGTCGCATGCACCCCGGAATGGCCTCCAACAGCACTATCATGGAAAAGAGAAAAAATTCACTGACGGAGGTGAAGATCGTTTCCCACAATTATTTTGCCCGACCACCTCAAAAATGTGTCATGCCACGAATACTTTGGGTGTAGATAGGGATGCTCCTGGACTTCTTGACAAAGTTTAGACAGCTTGGTGTCAGGTGAATATGAAGTCGCAATTTGGGACCAAAGATCAGACCAAGAAGTGTCAACCCTGCCCATACATTGCAAAATTTGAGGGGAACAATCATGAAGTCTTCTGGACAAAGCACCAGCAACAGTGTTCTGCGCCCCTTTCCTGTATAAAATGGAGTAATCCTAACCCAACATCTTTGCAACCCACCGTTGTTGATAGGGCGTAATAGCTTGCTGATCTTCCAGAAATTTAAGACTTTGATGGTCCGTTTTAATGATGAAATGACGACCAATCAGATAGGAGTGCCACTTCTTAACTGTCAAGAGCACTGTCAGCATTTTCTTGTCGTAAATCGACAGAGCCTGATACTTCACTCCCAGTGCTTTACTAAAATAAGCCACAGGACGACCATGCTGTTGTAACACTGCTCCCACCCCGTGCGCACTCGCATCTGTTTCCACACAAAATGGGTTTTGAAAATTAGGCAAGGTCAAGACTAGTGAGGTACAAATTCGAGTTTTCAACTCGTCAAAAGCAGCTTGTTCACTCGATGTCCATTGCCAGACAACGTCTTTTTTAAGCAACACCGTAAGGGGTTTAGCGATAACACCGTAACCCTTAATGAAACGCCGGTAATAACCCAACAACCCCAAGAACCCACGTAATTCCTTCAAAGATTGGGGAGGGTGCCAATTCGCAACTGCATCGATTTTGCTACTGTCCATACTAACAACGCCGTGAGAAATAACGTGGCCCAAATATTCTACTTGCGTAGCCCCGAATACACACTTAGATCGTTTAGCATATAGGTGGTTCAACCTCAACATTTGCAGCACCTCACGAATATGAGTCAAATGGTCTGGCCACCCTTGTGAGTATACGAGAATATCATCAAAGAAAACAAGGACCGATCGCCGCAAAAGGGAGCGAAAAACGAAATTCATAAGTGATTGAAAACTGGACGGGGCATTGGTCAAGCCGAAAGGCATGACCAAAAACTCATAATGGCCTGCATGAGTCTTAAAAGCTGTCTTATAGACGTCGGGCTCCCACATTCGAATCTGATGATAACCCGAGCGGAGATCCAACTTGGAGAAAAACTGAGCTTGCCCCAACTCATCCAACAACTCTTCTATAATCGGAATAGGGAAACGGTCCTTAACAGTTAGTTGATTAAGCTGGCGGTAGTCAACACATAACCGCCAACTCCCATCCTTCTTCTTGACCATAACGACAGGAGAAGCGAACGGGCTGTTACTGTCACGGATTATCCCCGCTTGTAACATCTCTTGAATTAACTTCTCAATCTTAGTCTTTTGCACCGTAGGATAACGGTAGGGTCGCACCTTGACCACCTTGTTTTCATCAACCAAGGGAATCTTATGGTCATGGAACCGTGTTGGGGGTAAGCCAACAGGAGTACCAAAAACATCCGTGAACTCATCCAAAAGTGCTTGTAACTCAGTTGCCACCTGGGTTGGTTGCAGAGTGACAGTGGTTTGCTCACCTGAAGCTAAAATCATGGGAAATAGTCCGTTGCCCACCAAGCTGAGGCATTTGGAAAATTGGTTGCTAGGGACCAATTGAAGAGAACCTGGAACTATGCCTCTTAGAACGCAATCGTGGCCTCTATGTTGGAACTGCATAGTTAAGTTGGAAAAATCCCACATGATCGGTCCAAGAGAAAGTAGCCATTGGATTCCCAACACAAATCAAACCCCTTAACCGCCAATAGTAAAAAATAAGTGGAAAATTTATGACCTTGTGCTTCCCATGAAATCGCCCTACACAGGCCTTGAGTTGCCAACTGGACCCCATTCGCGACCAAAACTTTAACTGAACACCCCAACTCAATTGTTAACCGCAGCCGCTTAGCCATTTGCAGTCTAAAAAGTTATGTGTGCTCTCGGAATCTACCAACACCACCACCTCTGTCTGATCAATGATAGCTAAAAATCGCATGGTATGATGACCCTGTAACCCTTGGAGAGCATGCAATGACAACACTGGACTATCCGGAGTATGATCTACTAAGTCCAATTGATCAGAAAAATCCTGCAGCTCCTCAGAAGTCAGACTTTTCAACTCAGATCCTTGCTCCCAATTCGGTTCAATAACAAGTTGGAATACCTGGGATTTGGAACACTTGTGACCAGGAGAATACTTCACACCACACCAAAAGTAGAGACCCTTTTTTCCTCCGATCTTCCAACTCGGATTGAGACAAAGATTTTGATGGCATCCTTTGTCCCGTTCTGCTATGCCCCCCATTCATCGATGTGGAAGGCCCCATTCCCTGTGAAAATCGTGCAGGAGGTAGTAATGACCTTGAAGAACCCGTACTACTGCTAGGAACCAACCCCCTCTTCGCGGGCCCTATCACAATATTTTCAACCTGCCTAGCAATCTTGTACCCCTCCACCAATGTGTGTGGCGTAAACAACCTCAAATATTGACCGATCTTAGGTTTTAAGTTGCTGATGAAAATACTCAAGGCATAAGGCTCCGACAAATTCAATTGATTCAACAGACTCAAGAAGCCATCATGATATTGGTCCACGGTCCCTTGCTGTTTGAGGGTCACCAATTTCGTCATAGGGTCCAGAAAAAAATCAGACCCGAAGCGATCCTTAATGCCTTTGGCATACAACTCCCACGTCAGTTGATGCAACCCCCCATGTCTACGTACAAAGAAGTGATGCCAATCTAAGGCCTTTCCCTCTAAGTGTAACATAACCACCCTAACCTTGGCCTGTTCACTAACCCCTTCAGCCTCAAAATACTGTTCCAGTTTGGACCACCAACCTCGAAAATTATCACCGTCAAAGTGCGGACAGTCCACTCGGAAAGAGGAAGCGCTAGCATTCACAACACCACCTCACGAAGACAAACTAGAATGTCCCAGCTCTGATATAGAAGACATCAAAAGGGGCTCTCGCGCTGGAAAACCCGGAGGGGAACCTAAGATCCCCTTTCCCCGACCCGCCTCTACTCCAGTAGTAGCCACGGGCGGACTCAACCCAAAATACTATTCGAACAAGGAGTGAAATTTAGATCTAAGCTCAGATCTTACCTCCGAACGAACCTCTGACTTGATTCCTTCTTGAAAATCTTTGAGTCGAGCATCAATCCTTGCGTCAAGTTGGGTGAACTCCATCTAAAGCTGAGTGAGTTCCCCCTGCATCAGCCCGAACTCCTTCTGCATCCTGGTCGTCACACCATCGCCGGCCATGAGGATCGGAAAGCTCTGATACCTTTGTGACGAAAATTCACAGATCGGATCTAGAAATAAGAAGAGAAGAAGGGGAAAGAGTGCAGCAAAAAGAGAGAGCAGAGAAATTCAAATTCTGATTCACTTTTTTATGATCGTTTCTCTTACTCAAGATGCAGATATATAGACAACAACCAAAACAGAAACAATTGTCTAAACTCACCGTTTTACTTAAAACAATACAAAACGCAGCGTTTAACTAAAACTCATATAAAACGGAACGTTAACACCTACATGGGAATAACGTGCGTGCATGGCATTATTCTGATACGTAACAATCAGTAATTTTCTAAGCACCCAATAACAAAATTAAAAAAGAAGAAGAAATAAATGAAGCAGAACTGTCTTACCTGAGACAATAAGACTGGGAATGAAAAGGGACGGGATTTTTGGGTTTCAAGCAAAGAAAAGAATGAGAAAGAAGATAATTCGTGCGTGCAATGAGAGATGATATTTTAGTGAAAAACGACACCATTTCAAGTAAAAAAAATTGTGGTGTTTTTTCAATAAATGCCGCTATTGCTTATATTTTACGGCGTTTTTTTCATAAGCGCCGCTATTGTTTTACCTATTGTGGCATTTTTTCATAAACGCCGCTATTGCTTTACTTATTGCGGTGTTTTTCTATTAGCGCCACTAATGGTATATATTTGCAACATTTTTTATCCAAACGCCACTAAAAATGCCGCTAAAAGCCTAATTTGTTGTAGTGAAAGAGTCAAAGACCCACTCGTAAGCAGAACATCAACAAGGAGGGAAAAAAAAGCTTCAGCCTAAGACATTTCAGCCATTGTTGTATCAAAATAGAGTAGACTCCAAACTCTACCAATTTTCTTCCTCAACCATGCTTTTCTATATCATTTTTTTCTTTTTAATGAGTAACGCCAAAGATGATAAAGTAAGAGTGCAGCAGCTTATTTGAGAAGAGGAATAAGAGTGCCATCAATATGAGAAGCCACGACTCTATCCATTGCACCCACAAATTTCCCACCAATGAACACAATAGGAATAACAAGCATTGGAGCCGACGGGACAATATGCAATGGTGCACAAATCATAGGAAGGGAGGGAGGAATGACTGGTAGAGTAAGCGGAGGATTTGCATGAGATGATAGTAGCAAAGGAGGAAATGTTAAGAGGAAGTGAGGGTAGAGGGGGTTTTTTTTAATAATTTTTTAGTAATTTTTATATATTTTTTACAAATTTTATAATTGTGTTATTGTACATTGAGGATTCTTTCTTTGAAAACTTGTAATGTTGAAACCTAAGCACCAGGAATTGCTCTCACTTCTCCACAAGTAATGAAAACCCAAAAATTTGCATTTGAATTATATCAATTTTTTTCAATTTGGTATAATTTTTTTATTATAAATGGTACTTAAATTATTTTTTTTCTTAAAATGATATCTCTGTTTATTTTTAAAAAATAGAAAAAAAAAATAAAGGAAGAAGAGAGTAAAAATAGAAAAAAAAAATAGAGAGAGAAATAAAGTAAAAAAAATATTTTTTAAAGTTTATATTGTCGAAACCATTTTAAAATTGAGTTTTGAAAAAATGGGGATCGACTTTAAAAAACAAAAACGGGAGTCGCCACCAATCATTTTTACTTAGGTGTGATTGGATCATCTTTTAAAACGTTTTATTTAAAACATTTAATTTTAGTCTACGAAAAACCAGAAAATAGGTTCGGGAGTCGGTTACGTATGAGGAAGGGTTAGCACCCTCATAACGCCCAAAAATTGGTACCTAATCGATAGAATCATGTCCAAATGTTTGAGATTTAAAAAAAAATTTAAAAAAAAATCATTTTATTTGAAGGTAAACTAAGACCACCTATCTCAAAGAAATAAGAATACTACACTCAATAAGT
Source organism: Gossypium sturtianum (assembly GCA_025698515.1). Lineage (NCBI taxonomy): Eukaryota > Viridiplantae > Streptophyta > Magnoliopsida > Malvales > Malvaceae > Gossypium > Gossypium sturtianum. The sequence goes on from CM046945.1 coordinate 160,530,666, forward strand.
TAGGATACAGTATCTCATAACTTCGAAGCTAGATACATCTTTTTAGAAAATTCTTACCTCGAGATACAAAATATCACACCCAATAAGTTAGGATACAACGTTTTGAATTCTCAAGAATAAGTTTTTATGATTTAAAACTTGAGATTTTTTTTATTCCGAAAGAATATAAACATCACATCCAGCACGATTGGACATGACATTTTTTAAACCCTCGTAATTAAAGTCATCTCATAATTTATGAAATTTATTAAAAGGGTATTTAGTTATTTAGCCAAACGGAAAATCAACACCCAGCACGATTGGGCATTATTTCCCGAATTTCTAAATACCAAAACATTGCCTTATTTTAAAACTTTTAAATAAAATATTAATTTTGTAAAAAATGTATTTTTTATTCTAAACAATAACCATGTGACAATATTGCATTTATACACTATCGAACATGAATATTAAAAGCAATTATAATTCAATAACATTTCATATTAATATAGACAATAAAAAAAATAATAGCACATATAAAATAAAATAGCACATATGAAATAGTACATATAAAATATTACAAATTAAAATACAGAATAATATATAGACAACAAAAATAGCACATATATATATTTGAGAAAATAAAATAAGTTTTGACATATATAATTGATTCATAACTTAAAATAAAATATGTTCATAATAATCTAATATATTAAAAAAAACTATATTTAAGAATACATAATATATTATACCATATAAATAATTTTAGATAAAATGATTTTTTTTAAAAATAATATAGAATATAATAATATACCCAAAAAAATTTAAAAAAATATATAATATAATAACTAATATATATAAGTTTAAAAATAATATGTAATAAAAATAGTTAAGATAAAATAATAAATAATAATAATTTTAAATATGTACATAATAAAAATTTTATATTATTAACAAGTTGATATATAAATAATAAAGAAAATAATATAGACAATTTAATATAATAAAATAATTTAATACAATATTAAAATAATAAAATAAAAGGATAAAAAAATAAAATAAAACAAAGAGAATAAGGGTTAAAATAGTAATTAAAGCAGATTAAAAGGATTAAATTAAAAACACGCGTTAAACCACAGGGGTTAAAATGGCAATTATGCCAAATTTTAAAACGACGTCGTTATAGATTTTTAACTTTTAAAACAGTCAGAGGGTTTAATTGAAATAAAAATAAATTTTTAGGGTTAATTTTATAAGAATAAAAAATGTGAATTGGACTAATTTAAAAATAATAAAGTTGCGAAAGGACTAAATGGATAAATAGACCGTTTAAAGAAAACGCGCGGATCCTGAAGGCCGGGTCGGGTCAACGGGCGGATCTTGAGGGCCAAAAACGGCGTCGTTCTTTGTTTGCTATAAAAGTCAAAAACAGTTAAAAAAATCATTTTATTCAATGTTTTTTTTAAAAAATAATGAGAGAGCTCTGAAATGCTCTCTGCCCTCTTCATCTAGCCCCGATCGCCGTACATCTGGGCTTCCGTCTCACGCGCGCCACGCGCCACCACGAACGGTGGCCAGTGGTTTACAACTTAAGATCTTCGCGCAGGTAAACTTTTCCTTTCATCCCCTTTTAATATTTGTAAAAAAATATAGTATAGATCTAAAAATAAACAGAATAAAATATGAAAATCACCTTCGTTGAAAAACAAAATTCTGCGTTTTTATTTCTATTTGTATCTGTTGCCTGGGTATTGTGTTTTCTCTGCCTAATCTTATGTATACGAGTATTTGGGTATTCGTATCCCCCCTGATTTACCTGTTTTCGAAGGCTTTTATAGCCTTAAAAATAAAAAGGAAAAAGGAAAATAAACTTGTTGCCATATTTGCTTCGTTTTGCTTCCTTTCTTCCCTTTTCTGTGCAGGCGACGAGAACGCGGCAGTGGTGGGGCTGTGATGGTGGCGCGATTCACGGCTTGACGAGGGCATGAGGCGTGATCGATGGCCGAACGAGGATTGCGGCGCGACGATCGGCCTGGTGCGAGGCTGCGGCGCGACTGTTGAGTTCCCACCATTGCGGGGCCTAGGGTTTCAGAAACCATAGGTCTTCTGATTGCTGTTTAAGATTTTGGGCCCCTTTGGGCCGTGTAATTTGGGTCTAGGGTTGGATTTGGACCAGGGTCTGTTTTGGGTTTAGTTTAGGTTAGGTTAATCGGGTAATGGGTGTAAGTGGGTTTGGTGTTTGGGTTTTGGGCTTTAAGGGTTATATTTGGGCTGTAAAAGGACATTGGTCATTTGTTTTGGTTTTATTTCAACCCAGTCAAAATTGGGCTACTACATATATGATATGACAATCTATTATTGGATTGACATTTTTTAACAGAGATAACATTTGGTGCAAGTGACAAAAAAAAGTTTAAGTATCAACTTGAAGAAAATAGTATAGTTTATATAGTAGTTTTTGGGTTAAGGTTTTTTTATATATATAAAATAGACTTAACAATTTGAATAGAGGTACTAATTTTGAAAAAAAAAATTAAATATCATTTGTGACAAAAAAAGTTAGGTACCAAAATAATAAAAAAATGTATAATTTAAGTAACAATTTGTGTGCTAAAACTTAATTTTTTTTAATAATTTTATAATATTCATTTATTGTTATGAATATTTTATTATTAAGTGGATGTACATCAAAATCAAGATAAGTTTTGATCAAGATCAAGATAATTTAAGTTTTGATGTTCTATTTTATTTAAACTTCTTATGTCTGTAAATATAGATTTTGGAGAAGTATTGTAGGTTATTCCCATTTATCAATAAAATACGCTCTCTCTTTTGCTCTCCCATTCTCTTTGTTCTTTACTCTCTGTTTTTTTATTTTATAACACATTACTAGCATGATAATTTTCCCTTTTTTTTCACTTCATAATCTTTCGAAGTTGTTCCAAAAATCCAATTCATTTTTCATCTTAATCTTTCACCCTTACAACTTCATCTCTAGGATGTTGAAAGATTCAATTTCAAAAAGGATTATGATTCTTTATAACACCCATAACTCAGTTTTGGGCTACCAGACTGGGCTATGGATGTTACATTCTTATTCCCAATATTTGATTTATCATTGTACAAGCATGGGTAACTCTAGGATGTCGAAAGATTCAATTTCAAAAAGGATTATGATTCTTTATAACACCCATAACTCAGTTTTGGGCTACCGGACCGGGCTATGGATGTTACACTCTTATTCCCAATATTTGATTTATCATTGTACAAGCATGGGTAAAGTATAGATTTGGTAAAATACTTTTATATTTCGACCATATTTTCTTTTTCAATTAAGGTATGACTACTAGTAATTTTTATTTGACATAAATTTCACATTCTTATGGTATTTGATTTTTTGCCTTTCTAGGTTAATTTTTTTTATGTAAAAGACATTATTGTTTATTAGATACGTTTCATATTAATATGGTATATATTACTTTTGATAACTTATTTTTTTAGGATGAATCCTCTTTGATTAGACTCAATGTTTTGTCATGAGTTATTTAATTTCTTTCATAGTTGAATTATGATTAACTTATATAACAAAATTATTAAGTAGTTTTTCGTGTGCTCTTTTAATGAATAAAACAATCATGATCCTCTTTGACTTATTGGTTTATTTTTTTTTATTTTTAAAATATATGTGATCTTAACGTTATTTATGTATGTCATGTGAGGCGGTATTTTGTCTCTAAATTGATTTCCTATTTTTAGCTAAATTTTGTTGGATTATTGAGATTTCAACCAATTGAAATAATTTGAAATAGGTGCTTGTGATGAAGCATTAAAAAATTATATATATTTGTGATTTAAAGTAGGTGTCTGTGGATGAAGCACTAAGAAATTATATATATTTGTGATACTATTATGAATTATGTGATTTAATTATAGGTTATGATTAGATAAAGAAATATATGGCCATAAGAATGATAGTTTTATGATTTGATGCACTTGAAAGATCTCCTATCTAAAGCTCGTTATGGTTGGATGCACCTGAAATTGTAAGTTTTTAAAACTATGAGTATAACTCTACAATATTCAGAATAAATTCTCGATTAAAATTATGTGGAAAAATATTATTGATGAGAACTTGTAAGAGAAGACTCATTCATCTTTTTCATGCTTCAAATGTGTTCCTACAGTAGCAGTATCGTGAAAAAAACTTTCAAGAGTTAATATCATGTTTACTTATGATTGAACAACAGTTTCTAATCATGAACCTAACCATTCCCTGAAGAGAATGTAACAATATGCAATAAATTCGAAAGACATAATCTTGGACATGCATGTAGTAAGTTGGAATATAATAATAGTCATAGGGGATTGTCATAATAAATTTTCTCACCACCTGAAGTGGAAAAAAAGAAGAAAGCAAGAAAATAAAAGAATTCTCAAGAACTCTTTAAGGAGTGGAGATAACTTATGTTATCAATATAGTATGGAAAGTCATTAGTTGCATACCTGTCATACACCTAAACATTTAGTTGAACTCTATTAAATTTCTATCAAACGGAAAGGAGACAATGTGAAAATGAATAATAAGAATGATATTGAATCAAATTTGACATATCAGATTGATGATTGTGACGAATCTAAACAATAAAGGGATATTGACATTGTCTTTATTATGATGATCATTTTAAATATTAGCATGTCAATTTTAGGATTTCTATAATCCATATTGAGGAATTTTTTGCTAGAATTTTTTGTTATTGATATTCATTGCTAAACTTTAAGTCAATGATTTTTTTTTTTTAGGATTATATGTATTTTGTTAAAGACGAAATCTCTAGTATGAGTTGCATCCTTTTTGTGAATTGTGACACTCATTACTTAATTTTTGGATATCTTATTAGTAATATTTCTTTTCGCCACCAGAAGTGAAAAGATAGAGATAAATAAGAGAACAACAAGAGTTCTCAATATAAACTTTCAAAGAGAGATAACTTATGTATGAAAATTCATTAGTTATGTACCTGTTGTACACTTGGAAAATAAGATCCACTCTCAAAGTTTGCTATTAATAAATTTTGATTTGATTCAAAGTCTACTATTGGAGTTTAATTTGCTTATTTCTTGATAAAATCGTCAAGACTCAACGTAGAACAAAAAATGTACATCTTCAATATTAAATCGACTTGATATATGGTTTAAATATTCGAGATAGTCTTCTGTTTAAGTTTTGATTACATGAGCTACATATTGTTTTAAACATTTTATTTGTTCATGAAAATGAACATTAATTGATTTATTTATGTTGTTATAGTAAGTTTTATAATTAAATAATATATTTGACTAAAACATATCTAGTATGCAAATTTGTGTTAATAAACCAATGAATTGTATGATTATTCAAATTTGATTTAGTTTAAAGAATTGTTAAAGGTAATAATTCATACGTTTTATATTGTTCCATTTGTTAATGGTATAGAGAAATGACATGAGCAATTGTAAATGAAAAGTTCTATAAGCATGAATGGTTGGAATTTGAATTAAATTTCATGCATATTTACGATGATGATTATGAAAAAAAAATGTTAGTTTTTCATTATGTCATATTTTTATGTTTGAGATGTGACTTTTATTCATATATTTAATTTAGGCTTATTTCTATACATGATCTAGCTAGTTATTCTTGGTAGTTAATTGATTATGCAAAACTTTTATTAAAAGGGCTTTAAAAGTATTTTGAATTGATATTATATCTTCTTATGGCTAAATAAAATAACGAGTTATTCGTTCCACCAGTTCTACTTCATTCGCTAACGTGAATGTAGCAATACACAACAATTATGAAACTTTAACTTTTTGTCATTATTGATAAATAGATAAGAAGAAGATGGATGATTCAAATTGTTGCCAAATGTTTATTCTTAGTACAGAATGCTCGATGATTTATACTAATTTATCATTCCTTGAAGCAAATGATATCTATATAATTTTATTGGTAAGAAATATGATATATGTTTACATTATTGTCTGAATTATTTTTTGCACATTCCTTGAAGTGAATGTCTGCAATAAATATAATAAATATTATAATTTTTTTATCATTAAAGTCAATTTGGACATTTAAAAATTTTAGCATATTTCCTTAAGCGAATATTGCATATAATTGTTTGGAAATTATATTTATTCTGTTGACTTAGTGGCATTAGAGTTCACATTGATTTAGACATTTCCAGTAGCAAATGTCACAATAGTACTTATATATGGATACAAAGTAAAATGAATGATAGTAAAATTATCAATTTATCACAATTTATATTGACATTATTAGTACAATTAAAATGCATGTTAAAGCAAACCAGAAGTTTACTGATACAAATACATTTACTACTTAGTGTGACCAGTTAGACCATCCTGGACCATATATGATGCAAAAATTAATTGAGAATTCATATGGACATTCATTAAAGAACCAAAAGATTCTTTAATTTAAAGAATTCCCATTTGTTGCTTGTTTTCAATGAAAATTGATTATTAGAAACTCATTAACTAAAGTTAAGATTTAATATCTTACATTTTTTAAATGAATATGGGCTCATTCATCTACCATGTGGATAGTTTTGATATTACATGATTTTGGTAGATACATCTACAAAATAATCATATATGTGTTATCAACTTGCAACTTGTCGTTTGCAAGATTGCCTGTTTAAATAATTAATTTCAGATTATTTGATTAAAACAATCCATCTTTGCTAATACTGATGAGTTTATATCTCAGTCTTTTATTGATTGCTGTATATAAGTTTGAAAAACTTTTGTAAAACCTTGTTATTTATGCGCATAATGGTTTAGAGAAAGTATTGATTGAACGCCTCTGATTAATATCTAAACCATTACTTATAAGAACTAAACTTCCTATTTCAACATGAGATTATGGTGATTTACATTTTGTACACATCAAGTTAATAAATACTCAGCATTATAATTGGTTTTTGATCAATAGCTAAATGTTTCCATCTTTGAATTTTTGTATGTGTGTATATATTTCAATTAATCCACCATAATGCACAAAAATGAGTGAGTCCTCAAAGAAAGTTGGGAATATATATTAATTACGAGTCTCCTTGTATTATTGGATGTTTTGAATGTATTGGAGATTCAATTATGACGTGATTTGTTATTACTATTTTAATTTGACAGTTTTCCCGACATTAGAAGGAAAAATAATAACTGAATGAAACCACTGCTTGTAATGAGTTATCATTATCTAGATCCTTATAGAGAGTAATTTGAATCAGAAGTTCAAAAAGGATAACTTAATTTATTACAAGTTAACTGTTAGATGTATTTACAAACTTAATAAGAATAACTATGTGTTATATACCATTTAATATTTTAATTTGAATCAAAGTCTCAGTAAAACAATCGGTTAGAATAAATGATAGATTGATCGGTTCCAAATATGAAAATTCTTCTAGATGGTCATATAGTGGAGACAGGTGCTCCAGAAGAAACCTAAGACATAACTAATAACTAAAACTCCAAAAGAGATTGAGATACCTAAAATTGAAGATTAAAATAGTGAAAATAAAAAAAATCTCGATGTAACACCCCCATACCTGACTCGATCGCCGAGTCAAGGCATCAGGATGTCACATTCGTTGCCGAAGCAACCACTGAAAATTCCAGATCAATTTATCTTATTATTTAATTAATGTAGATCATTAACTAATTTTAGTAATAATTGAATTTACGATAGAACTAATTATGAGTTAAAGAAGCTCATTAAAACATCCACAATTGATCAAATGCTAAATTGTAAAGTTCATAAAAATTTTTGAACTGTCGCCGCGACGTTGGGGTTTCCACGTCGTGACATGGCGAACTTGTCATCATGATGTCATCTCTATTTCCTACAAGTTCCACGCTTTATTTTTATTTATTTATTTTATATCATTATCTGAACCGTATTCAGATGTCATAACCACCACTTCATTTTACATATCATCCACTTACATCTATTTCTAATCTCAAGTCCTCATAAAAACATGATATTCAATTAAATATAACAAAGTTTATAAAATTAACACAAATATTAAAATTTTACAAATAAGACCATTGGAGGACTTGCACTTGCAAAATTAGTTTACCCACTTTATGTATATTTTATATTTATTTCTAAATTGTGCCAATCAATTTAATTCTTCATAAAATTTTAACAAATAATTTATACCAATTAACAATTATTCACTTATTATGTTAACAATTCGTTTAAACATACTCATATGTATCAATCATTCCATCACCTACAACCATTTCAAAACATTTCAAATTCATCTACTATATATATATATATATATATATTCATATATTTTTCCTCCTCCTCTCCATTCCACATCCTTTATGTATATATTTGTTAAAATCTTAGCTTTTAGTATATAACATGCTTATCTGTAACATTATCTATAATTTCACTATTTACTTATATGTTCATATCAAAGCTGTCCACTTGAATCGTAGTCACTAAATTATTTATATCTTGAGCTACGGAATTCCAAATTAAGATCCGTTTGATGTTTTTGAAACTAGACTCAAATATATTTTTACCATAAAAAATTCAAAATTTATAATTTAGCCAATAAGTACAGTAAAATCTTCAAATTTATCTCTGTTCTGCTGTTTGACAGCTTCGACCTTTCTTTACTAAAAATTAATTCTCTTAGTACGGGGTTAGGATAATGTTTCCATTTGTTTCCGTTTGTTTCTCTTGAAAATAGACTCATTAAGAATTTAAATATATAAATTTAAACCCCTAATTATTTTTTTATAATTTTTGATGATTTTCTAAAGTCAGAATAGGGGAACCCGAAATCAATCTGACCTTGTCTCACAAAAATTCATATATCTCATAATATGAAATTATTTTTCTTACATCGTTTCTTCTATGTAAAACTAGAATCAATAGGATTTAATTTCATACTTTAATTAACCTCTAATTCAATTTCTACAATTTTTGGTGAATTTTCAAAACCAGACTACTACTGTTGTTCAAAACTATTTTAGTGCAATATATTGATAACCAAGTTTATAACACCCTCCTTTCCTTTCTCTACAATATTTCCCATCACTTCCTCTTATTTCCCTTCACTAACATATCAATAACATAAAACCTTACATAAGAAAACTCTACTTTAACATCATTTTCATGCTTTTTCAATAATATCAAACTTAAAAATATATTGAAATCTTGATGTTCTTACCTTGTCCTATTGATTTCAATCTTTAACTTGATTTTCTCTCTCCTCCAACTTCCATTTTCTTGAATCCAAGGTGATTTTCTTGTTCTCCATAGTCTCTTTATTACTTTTCTCTCTTGGTGTTTATGAAAATTTCTTGAAATTCTTGGTGAAAACGGTGGATTTTTGGTGGAAGGACCAAATTGTAAAGACAACAAAGTTTTCTTCTTCTCTCCCCCTCACTCACATTGGAAAGAGGGGAGGATCTTCTCTTCTTTTTTTTTCTTTTTCTTTTTTTTTTAAATAAAGTAATATTTATCTAATTAAATAATTATAAAATATCATCAAAATATCTCCAACATCATCATTGCCTTCTAGAGTTCTCTCTCTTTTTAATTAACCATTTTGCCCTTTATGATCTTTTAAAATTTCATCCTTGAATCATCACTTAATTTGGTAAAATTACGATTTAGTCCCTCATAATTCTTCACCTATGCAATTTGGTCCCTACATGCCAATTCCATATCATAGTAAATTGGATTATTTTCACTTTTGGTCTTTCAACTTTTTTATTTTTACATTTGATCCCCTAAATTTTGAATATTTACACTTGAGCCATAAACTTTTCACATATTTATGATTTAGCCCTTACTTTAAATCAATATACTAAAACCTACTTCTTAATTTTTTTTAATACTCCTCAATATTCTCTTTTATCATCTTTATATCATTTTCTCATTTTATCGAGAAATCAATTATACATCATGTCATGCTTATTGATTTAACTCTCTTTTGATATTTTGCAACTTTCATTTTCTTTGATCTTATACCTTATTTCACTAAAATTTTATCTCATATTATTTATGACCAAAGGGGTTTTGAGGATGTTACACTCGATAAATTATGTCAATTCAAGAAAATGTGGAACCGATAATAAAAGTGGTCGATAATGGTTTTGCATGCAATATTATTGTTGAAATAATGAAATAAAGGGGTAATCTTGAATAAATCTATTGAGAAATATAGATATGAAATAGATTGGTCAAAATAGCAAGACGCAACTCAAGTACAATTAAATTTATGGAGTTTTTGGACCAGTAGTCCAAATATCTAAATGTATAAAGCTAGTAAGGGTACAAATAAAGTAGTTTTGCAAAAACGAAATAAAAATATAAAGTTTTTCACCAAATCCTGACATTGATTATGAAAAGATATACTATTCTTTTGTAGATGATGCAATAAATTTTAGATATATTATTAAACTGGTAGCTCATAAAATATTTGACTTGCGTCTAATGATTGTTTTTTCAACCTTTTATGAATCACTGTATAGTAAAGTTTATATTAAAATCCTTGAAGGATTTAGAATGCTAGAAGCATATTGAAATTCTCGGGAAATTATTCATTTATATGAATTGAAATAATTTGAACATATGTGGTAAATTTGACTTAGTGAATAGCAATTGAAGAAGGACTATAAAATGATCCAAAATACCTATTTGTATTTTTATATAAGAATCATGATTAAAGTTTGCTATGATTATTGTTGAAATTCCTGAATAGATCAAAACATATTTCTCCAAAAAAGTTCTCACTTATGACTTTCAAAACAATGGTGATATAAATGCTTAGCAAATATGTTCAAATAGTCATTTGGAAAACTAGTGCTCAAGGTTGAATACGTAGAATATAAGATATTATGTAATGTTTTCATGAGGGAGAGTAAATACGCGCTGTACTCTTTTTCCCTTAATCGAGGTTTTGTCTCATTGAGATTTCCTGATAAGGTTTTTAATGAGACAGCATGTTATGCGTATTAAAGATATATGTATTATTTTTCCTTCACTAGGAATATTTTTCCCACAGGGTTTTTATTTTAATAAAGTTTTAACGAAACACATTATCAACCGATAGAAATCGAAGGGGGAGTGTTATGAATATTTTATTATTAAGTGGATGTCTATCAAAATCCAAATAAATTTTTATGTACTTTAAATTCTAATAGTCATTAGAAGTAGAGTTACTTTGGAGAAGCATGATAGATTATTCCTATTGATCAATAAAATACGTTCTCTCTCTTGCTCTTCCATTTCTTTTATTCTTTACTCTCTGTTTTTTATTTTATTTTATAACCTATATAAATGTTTTTATAAATATATTTCATCCATATGATATCATGGATATACCTAATCTAATATATATATATTTTTTAAATTCTTCAATAAAAAAAGAAAAAAGAAAAAGAAAATTGGGCTCAAGCCAAATGGTTTAAATAATGGTCCATCCAATAATGGTATTGGTCTTTTGACCTATCCATCTCTTAAGATTCTGCTCCGTATTAAAAAAGGAAAAAAAAAAATCAAAAAAGAAAAATAATTCTTACGGCTCAGTTAGTTTAGGAGCGAAAAGAAATTGAAAATAAAAATGGAGCAGAAAAAAGGAAATTCTTACAGTTTCCTTTACCAAAGCCATTTCTGGAAAAGGAAAACCCTCTGCTCTTTCTCCAACCCAATATTTTCTTCAAAACCCAAAACCATAATAAAATTTAACAAAATCCCTCTATCTGTTAAAAGGCCTACCTCTGTTTTTCAGTTCTTGTAATTGGGTAAGTCTTTGCTTTTTTTCTTTATTCCTTTTCTTTTTGTTCATATTATTTTCCCCTTTGTGTTGTTTAATAGGAAAATTTTGATTTTTCTTTTTGCTTTTGAACTTTCAAATGTGTAAAGTTTGAAGTTAGTTTTTGGGAAATGATATGTTTTCTTAAGGTTCAAGTTGTAATTTTTTAGGGTGAAAAATGCAGTCTTTTTTTTATGAATCTTTGCCTTAGCATTGAGGATTTTGAGCTTCGAACTGAAAGTTCTTTAGCTTGGGTTTGGTTGCTTTTCCTAGTAATGAGAAATTTTCTGCCATATTAATACTGATTTAGACTAATAAAGGACCAAAGTTGACTAAATAAGTGTGAGATTTGATAATCTGCTGAATTTTTTCTTCTTTTTTCTTTAAGGGGTTTCATTCCAGTTGAGGACATTGTTTGTCATTTATTGCTAATATGATTATTGAATATCTTTTGTGGTTTAGACTTTAGATTGTTTCCTTAATATTTTACTTGTGCATTTTGAGCTTACTTTTGTCATTTGCTGTTTAAAGAGTTGGATTCCCTGCCCATTATGGAAAGCTTTGGTGGGTCGGAGTTAGCTGTCGTTGGCTGTGCCGTAAAGAAGAAGAGGAGTGGCATATTACGACGTCCACGTGTTGCTGCGCAGACGTTTACATATAATTACATTTTATTGTCATCACCAACACCAGCAATAGGTTGTAGTGGCAATGAAGATCAAAATTTTAAGAATGGTTCTAATGGATTTGGAAGTGAGAATAAGCTGAAACTTAAGCTCAAGCTTGGTGGGGTTACACGTACGATCCACACAAACTCCACCGTGGATCATGCCTTTGATGTTGAGCCTGGCTTAACTAAGTCTTCCCAGTTCTCCGATGTTGCTCAAACCCGAGAGAAGTCCTTTCTCCTGGTATTTTCATCTAATTCGAACAAATCACTGCCTGCATTTACTGTTTGTATAGAATTTGTTTTGTCGTGATTGGCAGTCTGTTGTTGTCACTTTTACTTTTGCCATATGTGTGTGTGTGCGCGTGTATCACTTTACAGTGTCTCATTTGTTCTTCGGGTATTCTTTATATCCAGTTCAACCTCTTGCAAGCTGATGGTTTGTTGCATGAACAATCACTGCAGGGCAAGAAAGGCTCCTGTGTTTCAGATAAGGGAGAAGGCTACGGAGTTCAATGGAAGGATTTATCCCGAAGTGGCTCCGGTTATGGGAAGGGGCATTCCTCTAGGGGAAAAGCAACTGGTGTATGTGTAGCTGGGAATGAAACTGACAGACACGAGCCAACTCGTAAGAGCAAACGGGTTCCTAAGAGGCGTGTATTGGATGTTGGTATAAATAGTGATGATGATGATGAAGATGAGGAAATCCGTTATCTAGGGAGACTAAATGCTTCAAATGGTCACTTGAACCTTAAAGATGAAGAGGATGAGAGAAATGGGGGAGAAGGAGCTGCTTTTGAGGATAGAGATTATGTGGAAGAAGACGAGTGTATATCCGATGATGAGCCTGGATCTAAAAGGAAGAAGCTGGGAAGGGGATCAGTTGATTTGTTTGTCGAAGGAAGAACCGAATCAACTCCCACTACACGAAATCGAGCTCTTCAGTCTGGGAAAGATCTCTTATCTGGTCCGGGTGCGACTCTTGTTGAGTTCCCTGACGGTTTACCTCCTGCGCCATCTAAAAGTGAGGAATTACCCCACTTGTTCTTTCTTGAGCATCTTTGAGCTTTCCATGCTAAATGTTGTAAATTAATTGTTTTAATAATGATCGGTGGTCATAGAACAAAAGGAGAAACTTTCCGAAGTGGAGCTACAGTTGAAGAAGGCCGAGGCTGTGCAGAGGCGTAGAATGCAGTCCGAGAAAGCAGCCAGGGATGCCGAGGTTTTACCCTCTTTTTTTTTTTTTTTCTTCTTTTGATTGGTTTTACAATTGCTCCACGATCATTCAAGAAACAGTATTCAGTAGGGTCTTTGAATTGTCGTAGGCTGAGGCAATCAGAAAAATACTCGGTCAAGATTCCGCAAGAAAGAAAAAAGAAGATAAGATGAAGAAGCAGCGGGACGAATTGGCACAGGTCTGTGACCCTTTTTCCACGGCATGCTTTTTTCTGGGTGCCATGTGGTACTGATTTCATTCATTTTGATGTTATAATTGATGCAGGGAAAGGCAACCAAATCCGAAACTCTCGCATCTAACACGGTGAGATGGGTTATGGGTCCTGGTGGAACAACGGTTATATTTTCAGAAGATATCGGTCTACCACAGTTATTCAATTCGGTGCCATCTGGGTACTTCTACAAATCCATCTGTCTCATGCTTTTGACGATTTATATACGCTTTCTCTGGTAATTTATTTGTGTTATATATGCATTTCTTTTCCCTCTAGTTATCCCCCACCAAGAGAAAAGTGCGCTGGTCCGAATTGTACAAATGCATACAAGTATCGGGATTCCAAGTCGAAGCTTCCACTATGCAGTCTTGATTGCTACAAAGCAATTCATGCAAAGGCTCAACCTTTAATTGCATGTTGAGATGAGTTCTTTCGATTTCCCAGATCGATGCGGAAATGTTATATCATTCGTGAGATGAGAATCGAAGGTGACCATTGATCGTGTCATTTTTCACTTCTAATGTTCGAGCTTGAGCTCGAGCTCCTACATAGTAACCAAGCTCGCTCACTTTTGTAATTGTACTCATTCCAACGGCTTGTTTGTTTGTGGACAATGTATTCATGCCTCTAACCACAGTAATGAAAGCTCCATTTCTCTTTTCATTCCTCTATTTTGTTATGTGGCTATGCCCTATGTTATTCAGATTTTGATGTATGTTGGATGCAATACTCGAATTTTTTCCTTTTGGAAAGGTTTTTGGAAGATTATATCTATAATTATTCATTGAACATCAATGTCAGGCATAAAGCGACAGACTTTGCCTATAATAGAAAAGTGAATATGCTTTGAACATTGCCTGTCTTCAGCCATTGTAATACTATCTGATCGAATATCGAACCACCGTAACTACCATCACCTCTGCCGTAACCTCTATTTGGTAAGCTATGTAAAGAAAATATACAAAATTGAGAGAAACTGAGAGAGGAGAATGATTTGAAGGGTAAATTTCTTTTTTGGTCACTTAATTAGTATTTTTTTGTTATCCAACTATGAAAAGTTTCAAAATAGTTATCCAATTATTAGTGATTTTTTTTTTTTGGTCACTCAACTATAAAAATTATAAAAATGGTCACCCAATTATTCAATTTTGTCTTTTTTGGTCACCAACTGACTGACGTAAAAATAAAAGCACCCAAAAATCAAAGATAGTTGGGTGATCAAAAAAGAAATTTATTAATAGTTGGGTGATCATTTTATAACTTTTTATAGTTGAGTGAGTAAAAAAGAAATTTAGTTGGGTAAGAACTAGTGTAGTTTACCCTAAATTGAAATTATAATTAAGCTGGGCTTGGAAAGTACGAACAAGGCCCATTAAAATACTTAGTTAGGCTATTTTTGTATGAAAAACCCATTAATCCAGGGCTTTGACTAGTTTCCAAAAGCTTTGCTTCAATGGGATTATTTATGAAATAAAGTTGGGTAGGATTAAATCTAAAAAGCTCATAATAAATTAAATTTATTTAAAATATTACATCTTTTGTTTCAATAGTTAATTAAAAAATTCAGATATAAAATTAATTAATTTAAAATATATTAATAAAAAAATTTAATAATTAAAATGATATAACAATATATTCGAACATTTGACTTGATATTAATTTTTTATTTAAAAAATTCAATTGAAACTTCAACAGAAAACATAAGTTATGACCATATCTATTCTTTTTTGACACAATGCCTAAAACTACCCATAAACCCCCCCAATATATAAATAGGATGATGGTGTGTTTCAAATACAAGACTCCGAACTCATGTCCTCTTATATTGACAACAATACATATGCCAATTGAACTAAAACTAAATCTAATTTTAATTGTTTATAGATAAAAGAATTTTTTTAAAAAAAAAATATTAGGGTACGTAATGCATTATGTCATTTTTTTCAATCACTTTCAAGACTCATACATGAATTTGGGTTTGAAGTTATATTACTCCAACTCTTATCGAACTTATATATATATCAATGCCGAGCAACTTAGTTTGAAAAACATAGCTTCAAAAAATCAATTATCCCAAGGGAAAATCCTTGAATGAATTACCAATTATGCATAGAGAAAGATCCTTTTAGAGCTTTGTAATTATAAAATTTGACGAACTGTGACATAGCCACCCTCATCGGGAAGAAACCCAAGTTGATGAGTCAGCTAATAAGTTGATTTTCCTCCAAAAATTCATAAAAAATAATGGCAATGTAAATAGATGTCCATTAGGGACAAAACATACGTCAATTGCCTGTCTGTCATTCTCAAAGTACGAGTCGTTGTTGCAGGCAGCATTGTAAGATCTCCCTTTCATGCCTTTATCAAGGTTTGATTATTATTATTATATGCACTTTTCTGTTTGTCATTTAGTGATCTTTTGTTTCTTGTTTATTTACCATTCTATGCTCTTTTTAGTCTTTGTAACCATGCAATTGTTTGATTGATTACTTTCTCAACAATATATGATATCAGGCATTTGAATAATCCTGGTTTGCTCCTTTCCAATATTTATATCTAAAATTCATGTTAAACACATATTTAAATTGTTATTATTACAGGAGAACGTGAATTTGAGTAAGTTAAAATATATTATTTTTTAATTTAAGGTTTGAGAAAAAGTTAGGTGACTTTGAAATATCAGTATGTATATATTAAGATTGCTATACTTTTTCAAAGAACAATATAGTATTATATTCCTTGTAAAATAAGAAAATCTTCTCGGTTACATCATATAACAAAATATACAAATTGTTGAAATTGGTGAAATACTTTGTATTAGTTTCCTTGAGGCTTCTCTAACTTTCCATTGCAGTTTACCATGGGGAATGATGTGTTCTCTTTTGGTGACTTGAATGTTTATGGAGCTCCAGATAAGTTGAGTTCTTCTAATAATGAATTTGAGAGCTTTGATGGAGGTAATAAAGGGAAAGCTGGTGGTTTTTATGGTGTTGAAGATTGGGGTGAAACTGGTGGCATTGATTCCTTGCCTTCTGATTATGGATTCTATGGAGATGCATCAATGGGGGCCTCTGGTTTCAGTTTCTTCAAACAAGATCATCATCATCAGCAGCAGCAGCAGCAACAAGAACAACAAAGTTTTATAGAATATGGTCTGCTTAATGGTGTGAGTTTCAATGCTCAATCTCCATTGATTCAAGCATGTTTCGATGAAATTGCAGAGCTTGGTGGGATCAACAATGGAGTTTATGAAGATATTGGTGAGGCAAAGAAGGGAAAACAGTACCCTGGTTTATCTTCTCTTGGACTGCTAAACAACTATGGCAATGGATTCAAACGATTGAATGGGGAAAGGAAAACCGATGATGACATAACCGTATCCGACACTCAGGACGAAGACCGAAAGCTTTCGACCGAAGAAGTCATGAGGGTTGCTGGTGAGATGTTTCTCAAGTCATGTGGCCAAACTATTGATGGAATCTCTGGGATTGATCATCCTTTTAGTCTTTCTTTTTCGGGATTTTCGGATCGGGAGACGAGAGATATCGAGCTTGCGGCGCTCCTTCTTGCTGCTGCAGAGAAAGTAGGGTACCAACAATATGAAAGTGCAAGCAGATTGCTGAAACAATGTGACTACATGTCATCGAAAACCGGAAATCCGGTTCAGCGTGTGGTCTATTATTTCTCCGAAGCCCTTCGAGAGAAGATCGAAAGAGAGACCGGAAGAAGTTCATCGAAGAGTTTAAAATGGAAACCTTTGTGTAATTACGACACGGAGATGATAGCATTGAGCCCTACTGTATTGGCATGCCATGGAGCTTTCCCTTTTGGTCAGGTTTCACAATTTACAGGGATCCAAGCCATTGTGGAAAATGTTGCTGAGGCCAATAAGGTTCACATAATTGATCTTGCAATAAAAAATGGTATTCAATGGACCATCTTAATCCAAGCTCTTGCATCTCGACAACACGAATATCGTCTCGGGCTCTTGAAAATAACCGCGGTTGCAACCGAAGAAAAGGATTTAATTGATGGTACAGGTAAGAGGCTCTCGAGTTTTGCTCAGAGTTTGGGAGTACCTTTTGCTTTTAAGGTTGTTATGGTCTCAGATATGTTAGATCTTAAAGAAGATTTCTTTGAACTTGATGCTGAAGAAACCATAGTTGCCTACGCCGCGTTTGCTTTCCGGAGCATGCTTGTGACGCCGAACCGGATCGAAAATATAATGAAGGTACTCAGGGTTATGAATCCTTGTTTAATGGTGGTAACCGAAGTCGAAGCCAACCATAACTCACCGATCTTCGTGAACCGTTTCATCGAAGTCCTGTTTTACTTCAGTGCATACTTTGATTGCATAGCTACTTGCATGGAACAGGATAGTAAGAACAGAGAGATCTTAGAATCAGTGTTCTTTGGTGATGGAATTCGGAACATGGTAGCGGCTGAAGGCACCGACAGGAAGGTCCGGAACGTGAAGTTCGATGTTTGGAGGGCGTTTTTCGTCCGGTACGGGATGGAGGAGGCCGAATTAAGCATGTCATCCAAGTACCAAGCAGACCTTATTCTCAAAACTTTTGCGTGTGGGACTTGTTGTACACTCGATATGAACGGAAAATGCTTGCTCGTCGGTTGGAAGGGGACGCCGATGCATTCAATTTCGGTTTGGAAATTTCTATAAGCCAATGTCTAAATATTACCAGTCTTTTAATCTTTGATGCTTCCATTCAACTGTTGAATTATGGAAGTCTCTATAGCATGATCATCATCATCAGCAGCAGTGAATGAGATGGTATAATAGTTCTGTTTCATAGTCTTTTTGCTTAAGGATGTCTTATTTGATATCTTGCAGTGTTCATTATTAATGGAAAAACAAGCTCTGCTTTTGCAGTTTCAAATTTTTTAGCTTTCGATTTTTCATAAAATTAAAAAGAAAAATTGAGATATATATAAAACTATGGAGATGGAGTAAATGAGAAGCTACTGGAAGATAAAGATTTTAGTGTTGGATACTATTATTGTTGCCAGATGGGAGAAGATTCTGTTTATTTAAATATCAACGTCCAACCACATTCTGCAATTGATTAGCTAAAATCTACTGTGCCAGTGCTTCTCCCTAGAGGTACCGATACCAAGTCTTGGCTCTGGCCATTGCACTGTTTCGAGTTGCTTTGATTCTCCGAACACTTCCGATCATCCCCAAATCACTTTTAAATGATTTCTTAATTTTCTAATCCTAAACTTCATTTAATGATTTTATAAAAATGTTTTAGTGATTGAATATGCTCCGATAGCTCCTCCCATCCGTACTAACTATTGGGATAAAAGTCGATACCAGTTCAAGATGCATCCATATCTATTACAAAAGCCCTTGAAAATTCCAGTAGGGCAAGGATGAAAGCATTACTTGAGGTCATCTTTAATTGTTCAAAAGCATCTTGTGCGAAATTTGTCTTTCTTCAACAAGTCTGACAGAGGAGCTGCAGTTTTAGCAAATCCATTAATAGAACACTTTAATACCCTACTATACCCAAGAACCCCCTCACTTCCTTGAGATTGTGGGGGCATCGACCACTTTAGGATAACTTCAATCTTGGAGGGATCTACTTGCAACCCATAGAGACAATATAACCCAAGCACTTAATTCTACTTTACCCAAAAATGCATTTACTCTCCTTCGCTACTAGTTTATTCTCATTTAATGTCTCAAGAATAACACGTATGTATTTTGAGATGATTGGATTAGGAACAATTATGCATTAGGATAAAGTCTGAAAAATACAAGTACAAACTTATGCAAGTATTGCTGGAAAATTTCATTCATTGTAGTTTGGATTGTTCAAAAAGTGTCCATAAGGTTAAAAGGCTATAAGGAACTTGTAATGTTCGCCATTGGTTCAAAAAGGTTGTTTTCATCACATCTTCAAGTCGAATTCAAATTTGTTGGTATCCTACTGAGAGATAAAGAATACTCAAGGAACTTGTAATGTTCACAATGTGTTCAAAAGGTCGTGTTCATCACATTTTCAAGTCGAATTCAAATTTATTGGTATCCATATTTCTTTTTCATCACCAACTTGTCGTTTAATCTAGGAGGAAGCCCAATATCAATTTTTTTCTCCTCAATGACTACCCTATTTGGGCTTGTTCGTTCTTTTATTAGGCTTTCGCTTGGATCAAATGACAAGTTAAATTTCGTAGAGTATTTGTTATGGGGTTGGGTTTAGATGCATCCCTAAAGGGAGGTGGTAGAAAGGATGGTCTAATCAACTTAAAGATCCACATATCCCATGCTCTCAAGTAGTAATTGACGACTCTTAGCTAAACTTAGTCTCCTGTAAACAAGCTAGGCTTATTGCATGGTTCACACTAATAGGCTTAAAGGATAATACCTCATTCTTAATCTCAACTCCTAATCAAGAAATGTAGTCCACCAAGAATGACAATGGTAATCCAGTAGTTTGATTGGACAAAGTCCCAAAACGATTTCGATATTCTTCTTTTGTAGATGTTTGTGATGTTAATGCCAATAAGCCCTGCCGTGCCTTCAGATCAGTAAACTTAAACAGCTCAATCATGAGTTCGGTGAAATTTTACCAACACGAGAGTTGCTGCATCTAACGATACCATGGAGCCTTCCCTTCAAAATAGCAAGCTGCCATTATAATCTGAATGATGTCCTGTAATTTAGTCTTTTGTGCTAGGGCTCTGGACTGTAGAGTTAAATCGTCTTAAAGTTTAGCAACAACCACTAGATCTAATTTTATTAAACAAGTACCATCGGTCATGATAGAGCAATGAAAGCACCAATTGGAACAAACTGCATAATTGGTTAATTAGCTCCAAATACACTGAACCCAAAGCAACACAAGAGAAAAAGAAGAATGTAGAGTGAAGGGAGATTATAGATTAAGGAAGAAAAGGTGTCAGTACGAAGTGTACTAAACCATGAAATAAGGTTAGCATCAACCACATTTATTCAAAATTGCTTGCATACCTTTAGGCTATATCTACTTACTTATATTAGATATAGATGGTACTATCCTAGAAAGATATTTCTTGCTTGTATTCGTTGGGTGGTTCCTCCTCAATATGGTCTTGGTATTCTCCTTCACCTGCATCTAACCAATTATTACTTCAATTCATCATAAATCATGAAATATGATCTTCTAAATATACATCGAAATCAGAATAACATAAAATCATTTATGCTTAGGTCAAAAAAACTTATCAAATCATTAATTAAATATTTTGGCACCTTTAAAGCTTCATGCAGAAGATCAAAGAAAAGTAATATTAATGAATTTACAAATGGTAGCACTTAATTCGCTGACGAAGTTGGATGACGATGCTGTCACTCAAGAATATCAACTCTACACCGTCAGAAATTGTTGATAAGGAATATATATATATATAGCTTTACTTTTAAGTTTCAACCATAAACTTTATTCCTATTGCTGTATTTTCTTCATATTAGACTTTTCGGATATGAGTAGGCATCGAACATATTCAGTTTTTTCAAATTTTTTAAAGGATCCTTGAAAATTCATATATTTGTTTATAAGTAGGAAGGTGGTGGATAAGTCTGGCCAAAAGCAAAGAGAAAACAAAGAAAAGCCGATTGAGGCGATGAGGAGGAACCAGCAGCAGGTGAGGAATCATGTGAGTGATTCAGTAGAATACGGAATCGATAAGCTGCACCGGGCAGCTGATCGGTGCTTGGTTTATCCTTTGGCTGCCATTGAAGGCGCTATCCAAGGAGCCGCTAGAGGGGTTCACAACGTGGTCACTCAGAAACACCATTTAGAATACGGAGCCACATGCGGCAGCAGCAGCCACCCTGGCAAGTGTAAGTGCAAGAGAAAGAGCAAGAGCAAACCACATTGTTCTACATGTGGACACCCTGTTGGATCATCAACACCCTATGAGTTTTACAGTTATCCTCCTGCTCCGCCTCCGCCTCCGTCACCACAGTTTCAGTATCACCATCAACCCACATTTCCAGTTCCTTGCCGCCCTCCCTATTAGTGACTTTTATGGTCTTAGCAATACCCATGTCAAGTATATATATGAATAACAAGGCAGAAAACATACATGTTATGGCTGTATCACCTTGCGCTTAATTATAATAATTTGTACTAGGTAAATGTTTTAAGCTAATATTTTAAATTATAGTTGTGCTTTGGTTAAAATCAGTTCTTCTCAGTATTTTCCTGGGCCAAAGGCAATGGTTTGAGCTGTGTTATTGAACATTACTTTTGCAATCGATGGCAGCCATCAGGAATAAAAGATCAAATTGAAGTTTGGGTTGAACTATAAACCAGCTTAGCATCACAAAAACAAGATTAAAACTTTAATCTATAATTAATTTAATATATTACAATTATCAAACATGTGGCTGTAGTTTAGTGGTAAGAATTCCACGTTGTGGCCGTGGAGACCTGGGCTCGAATCCCAGCAGCCACATCCAATTTTATTTTTTTAATTTTCCGTTCGAACCAGCCATTCAATATAAGTGAAAACAGAAAAAAGAAAATATATATATATATATATTTATTAAATACAAAATTATAATTAAAAAATTAAAGTTCCTGTCATGTTTCACGTGCTTGAATTGAAGGGCTTATACTTTGAGAATAAGATTTTAAGACCACCTTTAATTTAAAAAATTTACGATTACATCCTTCCTACTTTATATGTTCATATCATAGTTGTTAATTTGGTTTTAGTTTATTTAAATATTTTATATATGTTTAACTTAGATTCAATTATTATATGATTTAACTAATTTGAATTATATTTTTACATGATTCATGATGAATATGTAATTCTTTATTTTATTTAACTGTTGGGAAAAATATTATAAACTTATTTCAAAAGATACAACATCCTTTAATAGTTTATATTATTTTTAAAAATAATATAAAACTTATGTACAGGCTTTATTAAACAAAATTTCACCATACTGATGTGGAAGTATAACTTTCAAAAATTATAACTTAACAAGGGCATTTCATTCTTTTAAAACCCAGAATATTTTATGATAATTAAATGGTCACACTTTTAAAAAAAAATTAAGCTAGAAAATTTTGTTTAGAAACAAAAATAATTATTATAATTTTATAAAATAAAATGATTAAATTTAAAATTATATATAAATTTTGATTTAGTATATATTGTAGGTTAATGAATAATTAATGTAATATATGTAGCTGTAGTGAATTGGAGTTTCAGTATATCCTTCTTGTATCCAGTTGCAAAATTTCTTTTCCTATATTTTGTAAATATTCAATTATTTCCTGTAATAATTATTTTAAATTATATTTTGTCATGCCATATCTCGAAGATGTTGAAGGAACAATATTATTAATTAGAACACTCTTTCTTGATCTGATGGTCAAGGTGTTCATCGTTCTAAGTGTGGTTTGGGTTTAAGTCGTGCTAGCTGCGTTGCTATTAGGGTATTGTCTTCCTCTTGTTATATCCACCCTTTTTGATACAATATCTAAAACTACCCATAGCCCCTCCCCAACCTTTAAATAGAAGAATAATGCACTTCAACAAACTCAAACCCACAACCTTATACCAATCGAACTAAGAGACAATCGAGAATTATATATTGTTTTTAAACTCTACTCATTTTATTGGCACACATTTTAATAGTTTCGTTTGGAACATTAGCTTTTAAATTTAAATTTAACTTTATTTGTTTTCAGTTAATCTCTTTCATATATAATTTGATAAAAAAAATTATTTAAGTAATAATCTGAAGATAACGGTAATTTAATAATAGTATTCCTTTTTCTTTTTCTTTTTTCTTACATAAAAAAATTGCAACAATAAATAGAAGCAGCAAACAATGTAATAAACTAGTATATGATTTTTTTTTACAGAATAATCCAAAACTTATATTTTTTATTTTTAAAAAAATGTAGAAACGACAATGAATATTTAAAGATTCAGCGTGAAAATGTACTTTATAATTTTTAAAATATACAATTATAATACCCCTATATCTTATTATTTTTCAAATGATATAAAAATTAATAAGATACACAAATATTATAATCAATTCATGTGAACAAGAAAGAAATCAGTATATACTTGTGTTTTCATCTTTACACAGTCAATCCGACAATGTTTCATTGTAAAATTAATATTTTACCATAAAATATAATTCTTTATAACATCTTATCTTAAATTTTAATAAACTTAATTTTATACTAAGTGAAATAAACACGATCAATTTTAGTTAAAATTATCTTAATTACATTTTATAAAATAAAGATATGCAAGTTTTATTAAAATACAATCTAAATATTATAATTATTATATGCGTCTCAAATGTTGTTATAAGTATATAATAATAATTGTGCTTTATAACATCTAAATTTTTGATAAACAAATGAAGCTTTTATAGAGAAAGATGTATATATGCTGATGAAGGAAGCATTTTTACTATTTTCTTTGTAGGCAAATTTGGGTATTAAGGATTGATTTTCCCTGCTCTTGTTTGCTTTGTGCCCTACACGACATGATTATACACTCCTTTCCTTCGCCTCCGCTGAGTGTATGATTCCAAAGAGGTAGAAACAAACAAGGAAAAAGACTGTAAATTTCAATTTGGGAATAAATTTAGGCTTTTTATTTTCTTTCCCCGCAATTAAAGAAGAAAATCCCCCTTCAAAAGTAAAGTTTACCTACCTACTACTAAAATTCTAATATACAAAGAGGGTCTGTCTATAAATGAGGCCTTCACTCACTCTTCACCCTACAATCAAAGAGAATTTGGCCCCTTCTACCCACAATCAAATATTATATTTCATCCTCCTAAACCCTCCCTCTTGTTTCTCCCTATAACAGCCACACCCACCACAAAATCTGAACAAAGGGGACACTAACGCATACCCAATTTTACTGCCCATTCTGTCCGCTGGTTCACAAAGCTAATATTTAGCACAATATTTGATTTTTTTTTCTTAAAGAAAAAGAAAAGGTGAAAATTTTGACAAAAAACAGGTAATGTTCTAAAGAAGCAACAGTCTGGTGGTGAGGCTAAAAGCAGAAAGTCCAAAGCTCAGCTCAAAGCATCAGAAAGGCCTGGTAGACTTGGCTTTTGCATATATAAATCAGTACAATTTTCCCAGCCCTTCACTTCCAATTTATATGGTGATCATCCGTCCCCTCCCTCCGACAAACAATCCGAATTTTCTTCTCATCAGCTTCTTGATTTTTCTCTGAATCCAGTTCTTTGGTAGCCCGTACCGAGACCCTTCAGTCACCAAGCACATCCTTGAGTTGAATACAACAAACAAGATAACAAGTGACACTGCGCATGATGATTCTCCAAAATAACTTAAGATCCATTTACAGTCATTTCAGGTGAGGATTTTGGTGGTACCAAGGGACAGTCATCGCCACTTAATTGTCTATTGTCTGAGGGGCTGTGCAAGCAATCTGAACAATTTCTAGGAGGTTCCTTCTCTCTATGGCTGTCCTCTTCCGAACTACTTTTACCAGAACTTCTAGAACTGCTAGATTCCTTCTCTGTATGATTTCCCTCACCCAAGGCTTTGGTCCCTTCAGCTGATTGACTAGATAAAGGCATAGCGTTTGCAGTTTTCTTACCTGGCAGCACTGCCTGGCTTAGGGTCGAACATAAAGCCGCAAATACACTATCTCTTGCTTTGGAGCTTTTACCCAAACGCTGCTTCTTATAAGCTACTTCATTCTCATGCTCTCTAGAAATCAACTTCCGCTTCAACCTAAGGGTCTCCAAGGTTCCTTCAGCATCCTCTGAGGTCTCAGTATGCTTCTTGGGAGGTGGTCTATAGTCTTCATCATCCTCATCGTCCTCATAGTCGACCAGTCCGCCAGATCTTGGGCTACAAAATCAGAATGAAAAATATAAATTACGAACCCAAACACACCATACTGCATTTTCAGTAATCAATCTAGGATGAGGCCATTGAAATACCTTAATGATGGGTAGCTTGCAGCAACTCCATCGGAAGAAACAGGTTGAGATTGTACTTTCCGAGTGCGAGATTCAGATGATGTATCGTCTTCGTCACTGCATATGCATGCCAGATATAATCACGATAGCGGAAATGGATCAGAGGAAAAGCGTCGACTCATCTATTGATGAAAGCATACCTGTCCTCGTTGAAATAGTCTTCCTCCTCTTTCTCCAGAGCACGCTCATCAATTCGTTTTCTTGAGTCCAACACATTAACATTAGCTTTTGTTCCACAATTTTCCAAGCACTGCAAAAAGATAGTCACATCAATGAAGTTTAGACCTAAACGTCCCAGCAGTAAAACAGGGCAGTAACCGGAATACCTGTTCATATTTGACTTTCAAGGACTGAACAGAAGCCAAATACTCGAACTTAACCAACTGATTCCAAAATGAATCAACTATATATCTAACCAATAACTTCACATTTTCCTGCATGAAACAAAGTTATTAACAGACAGAATCATCAAGATACTCTAATATCACTATACAGACCAGATATATATGCACCTTGCGGATATATTCAAAAAGTTCCAGGACTGCAGAGTTCAGCACATTGTAACGATTCCCATTAGCAACAAAAGCATCTATAACTGGTTTGAGAAGGTTTTTCTTAACAAAATGATTTACCAGATGTTCATCCTGCAAGATGAAAGCTTAATTTAACCAGTTAGAACATGTAAAAGCTTTTACTCAACTTGTCAAAAATATTTAGCATCCATAAAACTGCTAATTTGCAACAAGTTGAAAGAATTTAAATATGGGAAAGTCATACACCTAGAAATTGCAACTTACAAATGCACAAAAAGAAAAAAAAACAATAATCATAGAAACAAACATAATAGCTCAATGCTTAACTGAGCCATCTAAAACGACAACAGTAGAAACACTAGAGGCAGGAGATGTGCCAACAATCAGCAAAACACAATATATGTTATTTATGGTACCCCTACATGGATGTGTCCATTATATGGATGTCATAAAGGTGTCAAATAAACCCCTATCAGCCTATGTTCAATTTGAGCAAGATGTAAAATAATTATCAGACATAACTTGAGAAAAAGTGAAGAGTCAAAGCCACATATATTTACTACATATCTTAAAAGATAAATAGATCTTTAAACTAAGAAACTAACATCCTCACATGCAACTAACAGCAGTCAAAAGTGAAGTCAGGCATCATTCACATAGTAAACAGTTTCACCTCCAATTTCATTCATATCAATGCTATTTTATTATTCTAAAGATGTCATGAGCGAGTGTGAACTATTCAACTTGATAGGATAGAATTTATTCTAAAGCTTAAACCGAACTCACTTACACGACGAGAGAGAATAGTGCGAACAAAGCGAACAGCAGCAACTACTAGGTATTTTTCCCTTCTCCGTGTAAGTAACAAAATTTTGTCTATAACATTGTTAAGCAGAAAATTACACCTGAACAATTAAGAAAAGGCCAATTAATATCTTAGATTAAAGAGTCAAAACTTTCTAGATTATACAAAAGTATACAAAAGATTACTTTATTCTATAAGGATGATGCACAACACAAAAGCAAAGCAATTCACATATGTTTAAAAGAATTTCAGGCTTTGTGCTATTTTGACTTTCAACTCTTCCAGCACTGCTTGCCAAATTACTTGTTGACTGGCCAACCTCATCAGAAGGGCATGATAATATTATGACGTCAATTAGCTGGCCCAAATGCTTGTCATAAAAAATATCAATAATGGTATCTCTCTGCAACAAAAACAATATAAAGTCAAGCACTTGCAAGAAAGAAATGGAACTAGTAACTAAAAAGTAGGAACTAGCAATGAAACCAGCATAGTGAAAAAAAGAAATTAAATCTTATCTGAATGTTGACATTCCTCCAACAAACAATACAACACAAATCAACATCCAAAACTTTTCCAGACGCAAACTAAAAAAGAATGTGGATTACAAATATTGTGATAACCAAAATATGAGGCACGAAAATCAACTGCTAATCTTTCTTCTGTCATGATATCTCAGTATGTTATATGGTAAGGATCTCTCAATAATCTAACAGCAACCAGAGGATCAAGCATAAGCCTTCTAAGTTTGATTGAGCTAGTTAGACATGAAAGTAGAATCTAGCCAACTTCTATGAAAACTCAGCTCATTCATCGACTCTACAACTCTATGCATGAGAAGCTGAATTCAGCTTGTTTTCATATTTCTCATCCTCCACCATGCTAGGATGTAACTTTATACAAGTCTATGGTTCCCTAAGAACTGAAGTAGAGAATATGGTACATATTCTCGTGCAGTAAAGCAACTTAAGACAAGTAAAGGTTGGAATTTAGGTTGAGTGTAAGTAAATACAATTTCCCATCTACCAAAATACAATATAACACCAGCACATAGAAATAAAGATCAAGGTAGGCACCTGAGCTCCTGTCAATGAGAACGAATCCAATAAACTACGAAGAATTTCAAGAAACTGGCAGTGCATATCCTCCCCGAAATCTGTTATCATCCCTTTAACCTGTGGATAAACAACTATATCAGTTCTAATTCTATCTCCACATATATAGACACATGTAAAACAGTGAAGGATATTTCTTAAGTTCATCCAATGGTACTGCTTCAATACAAAAATTAACATCATATCATCAATCAATAATAAAATTAAAATGCATACCAAAAGTCCTAAAAGAGGAATCCCTTCCTGGCGAACAACATGAGAGCGCAGAAGGGTTGGATCCTGATTCAAGAATAGTATGAGGATGTCTGTCCTGCATCCATTATTGAGACCTATTATTAGGACTTAACTAGGGAAAAAATTACACGCTACGCTGGAAAGAAAAAAGCATATTAAAGAGAGATACAAAAATTGCATTACCCAGTTAGTACAAGCTTTTTATCTTGACTCTGCAGAGCATCAGTGATAATGTCAAAGATACCTTCATTTATAAGATCCCTAAAATGATCGAGAAAAGAAACCAATTCAGCCATAAGATAAATTTAATTGTTTAAAATATAGTTTTGGAGAAGCAGTAGCTTTCAGAATCAAGAAAGCAACATGAAAAGAATGCTAATACCAGATGTCTAACTTGTAGAAAAGCCTACCTAAATAGTTGAAGCTGCTGCACCATCTGCAGGCTCTTGCTTAAACTACAAAATTCACGCAGGAAATATACCTATTGAAAAAAAAAAAAAAAAAAACATGATTGATACCAAATCAATTAGAAGAGATCACATAGATTAAACCCACCGGAAGAGCCACAGATAACAAATATTCCAAAATGAAAATATTTGACCTCACCCAAAGCAAGACCTTTTGCAACCTAGTAAAATGCTAACATCTAAACACAGAAAAAAAAATGCAAAAATCAACCGTCTTAGACAAATTAAAAGCAAAGGAGGCCTAAGCGAACTCACAATCTAGGCCTAAACATCAATTCATTTAACCTCAGTTAAATCTAAACATTTTAAATTTTAACTGAATATAAGGTAAAATACTAAAAGAAACTCCTAACTGTTTCACTTTTTTAAGTAAACCCCTATACTTTTATTGTACCCAAATACACCCTCATTTTTCAATTTGTTCCCATACAAGCCTTTATATCAAATGAAAGATTTATGTTAAGGGCTTACATACAATACAAATTAAAAGTTTAGGGTTTATTTGAGTATAATTAAAGGTAAAGGGCATATCTGGGTGCAAATTAAAGATTAATGTAATATTTGGGTACAATATAAGTATAAGGACATGCCTAGACAAAGTGATAAAGTTCAAAAGCTTTTTTCCTTTTTGGGGGTTATTTCAGCCTAAAATCTAACATCTAAATGGATAAAAGAAAATGCATCTTACTCAAATTGAAAGAAAAAAGAAGGGAAAAAAAAGAGGGGCAATTAACTAAAGGTCAACAAAGTTAGATATCTTACAATCTACTGCTCATAACAGTTAGCATTAGAATAAAGGAAGCAGCAATCATAACCAAATGAAAAATCATTATACAATTAAAATTCAATGTCATGATTACCAAATTCTTCTTTGATTCAGCAGATGTGGTGGGTGATCTCAACCTAGCAAACAATTCTTGAATAAAGGTGCTGTCGTCCTTCAATAAAGAAATAACCTAGAAGACAACACTGCAGTTAAGTGGAAAAGAAACAAAAAACCTAGGCCTCACATATTAACAAGAAGCACTAAAAATCTTACTATAGCATTGTTAGAATGAATCATAGAATTGAGACTGGCAACTGTTGCCTCATCCAATACCCTTGCCAAAACAACATCCTGACAGAAGCAACCGGAAGCAAGAATTACAAAACCAAAGACATGAAGCGTCATAAGCCTTAGCCTTAACATTTAAGATCCTTACCTTCAAATAACCAACACGGTATGCCTGGTGTATTTTTGAGATGACCATCGGATTTTTAATTGGAACGGCCTGTAAAAGAATAAGAATGAACCTTTTTTTACAGAACTCCTGATTTTCTTTCACCTGATCTAAACTCCCTCTATACACCTCCACTATAAGCAGCAAGACCAATGTAAAAATAAATTACCTCCTTAAAAACAACATGTTCTTTCAGAAAATTCCGATAGTGTTGCACCTGAAGAACATCAGGATCATCTGCAAACCAGAGAAGAAGAAACTGCCTTACCAAAACAAGCTAAACTATTAAGCAATAGACAAATTTTGGGAAATAGACATCGAACATAGGAACATTCAAAAAGGCAAAATATATAAAAAGGTTATTATCATAAAAAATAATTGTACAATATCTTATGACTACAAGCCCGCATCCAAACAATCAAATGAAGTTGCAAATTGAACATTCAATTCAATCCACCAACAGTCCCTGATAATATATCTGTAAACAAATTGTGATATACTTACATTCAAGAGAACCAATAATATCCATGATCAATTCCTCTCCAAATATTTTCTCGAAAATTTGAGCACTATTGAGCAAAACTGTAAGATAACCAATAACATAAATCATGGATCCATGAATCAGTCATAAATACAAGCATGTTTTAAAAAGAAAAAGAGCATTTAAGCGAAAAAGTGTACTAACTTATCCCCTTGACTATTTTAAATATCATGTGAAGACCATCCATATTTTCCAAGTCTTCACAAATTCTGAATAGCTCCATCAGCTTCTGGAAGAAATCTTGCTGCATTGAGATCAAACTCAATTTAGCACGTCTGAACATTTAGAATTAACACAATAGAAAGTCAAGACAGATACTAAACCATAAGTTTGAAACAGAAACAAAGAAAACCAGGAAACCAAATAATAGAAAGCATAGGGAAAAAATTAAAAATAACCAAGAAATAAAGCTCATAGTTACATGTAGAAGAAATATGCAACATGTTTGATATTTCTCCCATATGACATGGAAGATCACTGAGAACACAAAAGCTCAGAGAGTTGAGAAGCCAGAGGAAAACAAATTATTACCTTGATAACACAGCCACAACTGATAACTTAATGTGGCTGAATACCAAATTTACCAATGGTTAAGTGACTGGCAGTTAACCACCGAATACTAAACTGCATAAGATCTACATACAGAAGATATTAACACGCATAAGCAAGGTTTTCAAAGAAGCATACATCATTCAATATTAGTTCTGTCAGCCGCATCTGATCAGCAATGCCACTCTCAGTCACAGTCTGCAGGGAAAATTGATGAACAAAATGAAAAAAAATATTTAGACAGGTATACCTGAGCAGACTAATTTGAAGAAGCTTTCCAAGAAATATAAGCAGATCATACAGAAAATTTAGAAACTACTAAAAGAAAACAAAAATAGACAACCTACTCCAGATTACAAGTAATTATAACATAAGCTGAAATAATTATAATCAAGACTAGCATAAAATAAATAACAACTTCAAATAATAAATAAGGAAGAAATGAGGAAGAAAATCATTGAGTGAAAACTTCCAATATGTTTGAAAAGGAAAGAACTCCAGGAATCACACCAAGCAACAAAAATAAACTTAAACAGAATGTAATCCAGAGAACGACTTGTTCATTAGAACCTTGAGGATTATTGGGAGAGTAGAAAGCTCCACAGCTGGCAACTCCCTCAACTCACTATTCATTGAGTGAAATGTTTCACCTGCGGTAATAATATATGAGACAATTGTTATTCATCAGGGTATTTCAAAATTGCTCAATGATAAGTTCGATACTGTGCCTAATATAAATGCATTGCATACTCTAAGAAAACAATTATTCTGTGCATCATGGCTGAAGATATGGCCACTAAACAAAAGAAGCCCATTTAATAAAGGTCTGCCTACATCTAAGGCAGAAGACAAATACATTATTTGATTAACAAAACTAATTCTCTTTACAAATTTTCCAGTTTCTAGAACTTAAGTCTTTGTTTGGACAAGATTGACTAAGGGAGTTAACCATTTACACAGATCTAATGTTTAATCAACTTCGGTGGTGAGTTAACTTCAAGGGTTTCCAAAAAAAAAAACTTACTGTTGAGAGAACTGAAATGTATATTTCTTTGCACATTACAAATGTGGTCCCTGTGATAGACAAAAAGGATTAGTAGAGGGGTGATGAAAGGGAAATAAAGGTTGATGTCATAAACTTCCAGCACAGTGAACTGTAAGAAAAAGGATATAAAATTTGAGATCAAAAGCATTCAATGCGGATGAAACAACTTATAAACATCACTTACCATATGTAAGAGCATCCTGTGTTCTCTTGAAAACTAAGCGCTAATTCTGTAGAATACTCGGAGTCTCTCCATGATATGATTGTATCTAATGATAAACGCATATATCATGAAATCAAACTGATATTTTAACAAACAACAAACATTGCTATTAATGAAAGCAGAAGAATACCTTCTTGTTTTCTGTAAATGTCATCAGGGCAGATACGGTGCACAAGCAATGTCTCGTTGTCCTCTTCATCAAAAACATACAAAGCCAGCTCTTCTGATCTCTGAAAAATAATATACGCGTTCATTTAAGAAGAGAAGGCATTTTCATCTAAATAATTTATTTTCGAAACCAAATCCAGCATATCCAGATTCAAAACAGAAAAATCTGAACCAGATAAGAGAATTGAACAGACCTCCAAATAATCAACAGTGACATGCCCAGTTCCTTGATCATCCCATTTACCATCCTCATTCAAACGATAGACCTTAACTCTCTGAATTTATACGTAAATAATTTGACCAAAAGAAAAGGAGAGAAGAGTTAAATAGCATTCAAAGACTCATGCAAAATTCAAGAAACAAACATCAGAGACTGAAAATGGTGTTGGTCTGGTGTACCAGAGGATATCATTAAAACACTGCACAGTCCCACAACATGAAGTTAGACCTTTAGCTGCTATCTGAGCCATTCTACTCGTAAGAATATATGATTTTCTTATGATTTGACCCAAAAATGTAGAGAATATTTAAATAGCATTCCCAAACTCATTGGTAAAAGTCTAGCACACTAAACAACGATATCATTGCATAGTCCCAGTAACATAAAGTTAGACCTTAAATGTTATTTAAACCATCCCACTGACAATGAGGAAAACTTTTTATCGTTTTCCCATCTGCCACAACACCCCCCAAAATGATAATTCAATCATCTAGAAGTATGAACTATGTCACTCAAAATAACAGAATACTAAAATCCGATACGAAAATTAGCATATCCATACAGGAAAAAATTTTCCCCCCAAAAAGCAGAAGCATATAACAGTGTACTAATATTGCAAAACAGGATAAAATCCCAGTTAACTAGAAACCTAACCAAAATAAGCATGATGACAGGTGCAATGAGTTAATACTCACTTCGAATAGTTGGTACAGTTGCATACATCCTTTGACATAAACTACAGTAGTCATACTCCAAAAGAATCATAACTTATTCCAAGTTTCTTGAGCGTAAAATTGATTAAAGGCTACAACACTGCCCAGAATGCATTTCAGACCCATATTAAGCACCCGAATCAGGGGGGAATTCCATGAAAAAGCACAAAAATATAAACTTCAAACCGATTTCTCTAACAGCTCAAGAAAAAAGACAATCTGGCACCCCACTTGAAGCTAATTCACTTCTCCAAACACTTCAAACCAAAACCTAATGACTAATACTATGGAATAGATAAAAAGAGTCACACCTTTACCTATAAAGCAAAAAATAATTCAAAACTAATTGAAAGATTAGAACTTCACTTTGTAAATTCACATATCATTTCTCAATAAAAAAGAAGAAGCTATAATTAATACCCTAACTCATCCTAGTAGTGAAGTAGCAAAAAGTAAAACAAAATTCTAGGGTCCAAACGAGGACAGAGAGATATGAACTGACCTGCAGCGAATTGGAGTTGCCTTGAGATTTCTCTTGAGCGCCCATCGAAGCTTCTCGGTCTCCGGTTCCGAAAACTTTTCGAATCCCAAATAATCCCGTGGAATCGTCAAGATTGAAAATTCGAAGTTAAAATTGAGAGATTAGAGGGATGACCTCGAATTAGGGCTTTTGGGAAACGAGAAGAGAGAGAAAAGAGCGGGCACTTGAAATAATAGGCGGGAGAGAATAAGAATTCCTTTTGGGAAGGGGGTCAATAGAAAACCCTAACCGCCATTAACGTAAGCTGAAGAAACCTTAATTTTTCCTCTCTTTACTCTCTTTTTCTCTCTTTCCTTTCCTTCTTTCTATTTTCTGCGCGAAGAGCTTGTCGTTCCCCGGCCTTCGATGAGTGAAAGGGAAAAGAAAAAGAAAAAGAAAATAATAAATAATTAACAACTGAAATTTTGTTGTTTTTAAACAAATAAACAATTGAAAATAATTGGGCTTATTTTTGCGTTTAATTACGTATTTGCTTTCTGGTAATTTAAAATTATTTCTCATACCTATATATTTTTTTTTGTCTAAACTAATAAAATAAATTATTTAGTAAATTTGTAAATTTTACAATCAAAAATTAAAAAATTTGTTAAAACATACTCTTTTAAGATTATGTATTAAAAAATTAAAAATTTTGCAAAGAGCTTCTCTATACATTATGTATAAAAATCTTTTTAAAAAAAATATATATAAAAGGAACGTCAAACGAAGATCTTTTTCTCCGCGATACGGGTGTTTCTTTTTTTTTTTACATTTTTAAAATATGATTAAATTTTAGTTTTAGTCTTTTATTATGTACAAATTTAAGGTTTAATCTCTATATTTAATTTTAACATAATTTTATGTCTATATTTTTATAATGTTATTAATTAATCCAAATAATTAATAGTGTTAACTTTTTAATTAAAATATTACGTAGTTATATATAATTAAATGTTCAGTGTTTAGATTCTAATATTTCGGCCATCCCATAATCTCATATTACGATCATCTCGTAATATATGATTTAATCTCATTACAGCTTATTCCTTAAGAAATCTTATATTACTGGTGTAATCTTAAATTTTGCATCAATTTATCTTTTAATTTTATTATTCTGATTAATTTAAGCTTTTTTCTTAAATAAAGTTTAAAAATAATTAAAAATAAAAAATGTTTTTTTAATAGTGGACCAATAAATATCATGTATTACAATTATATTCATTATATTTTATTAAATAATTTGTTTATTAATATATTAATTATGATTATAATTATAATTATGGTTGGTGTTACAATTACTTTTAATGAATTATTATAATTATGATCTATAAATTTATTTCAACACAATATATTTATTTATTAATATGTAAATTGTAATAAATTGTCATAATTTTATAAAAATTGAGACTAAAAAAAATACTAAAGGAACTAAAAATGAAAAAAAAAAACATATTCTATAACAATGACAATTGAGTAAAAGATGCCTCTAAGCAATCTTACATTTCACAACCAAACATCCCAATCTTACATTCCAGCAAAATAAACCAAACAAGTTAATCTCACATTCCACTCGTAACGTTACATTTTCGTAATTTTATTACGAAACGTAATCTAAGATTAAGCAAACCAAATGCCCCCACGAGTTCTAGAGATAAACACGTAACATTTCATTTCTTTTAAGGTTGCATTTTTTTTGACATTATAAGGCAACGTAAAATTATAATTTTGACCACTAAACTATGCCAAAAGCTGAGATTTAATATATATATATATATATATATTTAATTGTTGACATAATTCAGTGCTTCTACTTTTGTGATACTATTAGTTAGACTAAATAGTTAATATTGTTAACTATTTCAATCCGCCAGTTTTTGTTAAAAATACTACTCCAATAAAAAATCATCATTTTATCATAACAAATTCGAATGAGTATTTTTAAGAATAAAAGCCTAATCAACATTCTCAACAGTTATTTTTATTGTTATATAATTATTAAGTGACTTTTTTAATGAATTTTAATGATAATTATAATTGATCTAAATTTTTAAATCTAAAAACTCCATGAACTCAAATCCTGAAAGTAAAAATGGATGACTAAATTATAAATGTATGAAAGATATAAGGACTTAGATGAGAAGCTAAAACGGATATTAGTTAAATAATAAATTAATAATAAGCTTTTGAACTCTGATCCATGCCGCCATCCAATAAAAAACGCACAAAGATTCGTTTAAAACGCGTACCGAATCTGTATTTGACACGTAAGAACGCAGCATGGAAAGGTAGTTTTAATAACGTCATCTGCCACGTGGAGACATATGAATGGTTGATTTTAAGGTACGGTTATAGTGGTGAAATGACGGGTAAAGGGAATTGCGTTAAATTGTTTGGAAATTGGGAAATGTTGAAGTTAGTACCCTTTTTGGGATTCTGTCCACTCGTGAATTGTACAGAAACAGATGAATGGTACAGTAGGAAAATTAAGGTGGAAAGACAAAAAACAAAGTTACAAAATTCCCCATCATTACTTTGTTTGAAATTAAATATAATAAAACAGATTCCTTCTTTATTTCATAAACAGAAAAAATAAGTTATGTTATGATGATGGATTGATGATGATGATGATGATGAAGTTTTTCTTTTAGTCCAATCATGCCATGTCATAATTAAGCATATAGATTTTTGAAACATTTTAAGGTGTTTTTTTGTATTTGATTTCGATGAGATTTGTTTAAATTCTATGGCTATGGTTGAATGAAAGCCTGGAAGGGAAGGAGTGGAAATTGAATTTTTTTTTAATTTAATGATTAAATTACAATTTTTTAGTATGAAATTAAATTTAAGTGAGATTGATTTCAATAGAGGAGAATTTGACATTACTAAAATTACAACATTTGATTATATATTTTGGTCTTTAAATTTGATTTTTTGATTCAAATTTATGCTTAAGTATTTTTATTTCAAATAAGTACCTAAATGTATTTGTGTATTATTGGACTCCATTTCATTGAAAATGTCCTGTAATAAAGATTTCAACAAAGTTACATTTTGGGTAACAGAAGAACCTTTAATTAGCAATAGAAATGAAAATTTAAATCTCAATCAATGAAAAATTTGAACAGAAAAACTATAAATTCATACAAAACAAAAAAATTTCTTTAATAGCGGTGACAAAATAGTGAGGATTTTTTTTTTTCTGATCAAATTGAAAGCGTAAGCATGATGTAAAAATAATGTGATGTATACGATCAATTGTCGTTACATTTAACTTTTTTTTTTTAGGGTAAAAAAGAAATTGACCTAAAAATTGTGTGACCAACTGGGTAATTACCCATTATATTTATATTATATCATAATAAAAATATAAATATGTTAAAAATAATACTAAATTAAAAGGGGCATAGACGAGAGGATACAATTCTCAACACCTCTGAAGTGTATTGTGAGGATGAGCCCATTTCATTGGGCAAGAACCAAGATGTGTAAACCCCCATCTTTTAGCAACGATTTCAGTGTTAAGTCAGCCTACAATGCAAAGATGTTAGAAAATCCTAAAACCGACAAACCCCTCAATATGTTTGGTATTAAGCTCGAGGTGTCTATGCCCGATTTTATCTCCGAATCTTTGTTTTGCCTTTGGTGGGTACATTATAAATCCACCACTTCGACAGAGTCATTTTATGAACTCGCTTAAACCCTCAATGAAATTAGGAGACTTGAGGATAAAACTAGCATGACACCCAAGCCCAATACCACACCAGGATAATTAAAGAGTAAAAATTCTCTCAACCGTTGGGGCCTCCACTAGGGTGATCTAAGAACTACATCCATTCAAGATTGGATTATTTTAGTTCTTAAATTAATTTAGAGAAGGGGGATCCGAATGATCTTATTTACTGTCATAGCTAGCTAGCTTTGTGTTGAATCCCTGGATACACAGGGACCGAGTAGCGGTGGATGGGATTGATCATAGTCCTATTTCTGTCATCTATCAAGCAACCGAAATCCTCCAACTATATGCACAGATTCCTAGGCGAATAGGCCAGTTTTTAAGAAACCAACCTGTGGATGAGAACCATAGCCTTTTCCCGAGTTGGAAGGTAGCGGTGGTGGTGTTTTTATTAAAACATCAGCTTGGATACGTAAATGGCGTTTTAAACAGATCAGTGTCAGTGGTAGTACAAGCTTTGGCAAAGCTCCTGGAATGCACTCACTATCTAGTCTAAAAGTATAGACGGGCCACAATTCTCGCTCAACACCACCAGATGCGTAGGATGGACACACCACCTTGGCAAAATGATTTCTTTTCAAGACCACAGTAAATGCACACTCATTGTTGGACCCTGAGAGAAGCAATGGCTTTTCTCAATAGTGTAGTAAATAGGGGTCTTTACTAGACTTTTCTCCTTATCCCTCTTTATTTCCTTAATTTCCTTTTATCCTTTTGCGTTTCTCTTTGCTTTTGTGCTCTTACGTATTGGAAAAAAAGTGAGCGTAAAATGGAGATCACACCGAAGATCTTAATCCCCTGTAAAAATTTGACTGGGAGAAAACAAGGCAAAATAATCTTAGGATCCCCTCACAATGGGGGTGGAATGAGATCCAAAGGGAGCACAAGCAGTTTTGCACTTAAAAAGTTAAAACTACACCAAAAATAACCAATGCCAAGAGTTCCCATAGACGATCAAATCTTATACAATTCCAACTAGTCATACAACTACTCGTAAAAAAGCAACATTCAAGGGATTCAGAATTTAAATCCCAACATTTATAACTCTCTCCCTGTCATCATCTTTTGTGGCCACCTTTTTTTTCTAAAAAAGACCAAACCTAAAGGTTAGTTCAATCGGTTCATGCAACAATCAGAAAATGCCAACATTTTCAAATCTTTCTGCGGTCTGCCTAGAAAATTCCACAACATATGCCTAAAACAGCAATCCTCCCTACACAAAAATCTGCCTAAGAAGTGGCCAGAACCAAGAGCAAATTCTTGAATGCAAAATAGGTTCGCAATTCTAATTTATGGTGCTAAAATATAATCTATGGTCACTTTTAGAACGTAATGTATAAACCATGACAATTCTTACAAAGAACTATTCCGGATTGAAGACTATCCTCAAAAGTCAAAAGGGAAAGTTATGATCCATGGCCTTTGCCTAAAACTAAAATTGCATAAAAAAGAAAACAGTACTATGTCAGTAATCAACAAGTTTACTAGGTAGGACATCGTTTCGAGAGTATGACACTCCAAATACATGGGAGAAAATTGAAAAAACTTGTACAACACGTAGTTGTGTTTAATACCCATACCCAAAGCCAAGCAACGTAGTTTCTGGATTTCTTTTACTTGGACCAATAGCTAAAAGCAAAGCCCCAAGTCTACTTGGACCATAATGCTTAATAACACCTAACGTAAATCACTTCGAATAAGAAAAGCAAATTATAAAATCCACTCAGTGTCATCCATGTCCATGCATCATTATATAGCTAAGAAGCAAGAATTTTTCCAGGCCAAATCAATGAACTTAATACATGAAAATAATAAGAGAAAGAAATAAGGAAAAAGAACAGCGAATAAGCTCAAAACATGTTCATGATATTAATAAGCTCACAACTTCAGATCTTTTCTAACAAATATAATCAACAATCCCATAAAACAACAATACAAAAACTAAAGGAGCGTAAATTTAACACTAAATTCCATAGAAGATAGTAAAACAGCCCTAACTAGAAAAACCTTAATAAAGGATAATTTTCTTTTTCATTTAAATTTACTCTTCCTCAGCGGCAGACTCTCCATTATTCTTGTTGTGCTTCCTTGCATACCTCTGGTTCCTCAAGAACTTTGGATCCATCTACACATACAACAACAAAACCATTTGTTAGATAAAAATCTTAAGTTAACTCAAAATTCGATCGGAAAAAGAAAATAAAAATGATACCCCTTTGGTGGAAGTATGGCGTTGCCTCTTGGGCTTCTTGATTCCATTCTTGTGAGCCTTGTAAGACTGATTGTGAGCGGTGTGGTTCTTTGACTTTGCCATATCTGCTCAACCCTAATCTGAATCAGACCCAAAAAACCGCTGTGTTAAATTGATCCTGTAGAGAAAAGAAGCGATTTTCAATTGAATAGAAATGGATTTAGAAGCTAACCTGATGGATATCAAGATGCGGAGGCTCTCACTAGGGTTTTTGGATATTATATATGGGGAAAGTTTGAAACCCTAATATCTTGATGTTGGAAGTTGAAAGACGAGAATGCCCCCAAATTGTTTATTGGTAGATGGGTCGGGTTTTACCCATTTCGGGCAATCAGCTAAACTCATTTATTGGACCTAATTGCGGGCATCATTAAATTTTATCAAAGCCCAAATTATATTTTTAGATAAAGCTCAAAAGGGAAAATATAATTTTTTAAATAAATCTACGAGGGATAATGGCATAAATGATCCCTTAACTATAACAAATATTTGAATATGGTATATGTGCTTCTTCTTTCTTCTTTCTTTTCTTTTTCTTTTTTTTTTTAATTAAGGGTCGTTGCTTGTAAGTTGTAAGGGCATTTTATTAGTGTCCACAATTACAAAGTCATGAATTTCGACAAAGTAATCCATCTCAAACCGTACATCGTTATCACTATTAAAACCTATGCGACTTAAGCAATCCGTTACTCTATTGGTCAAACAGGTTACATACACAAACTCGATGTTTAGAAATGTTACTAAAATTCATTAGTTTCCTTGGATCATCGGTGTCTAACGCTCATTTCCGATACATATCCTATGGTCAGGGGAGGAGCCAGGGAAACTAAGTGGAGGTCCGAACCAACTGATGTTGAAGAATCAACAAATGAGTTGTGATTAGGGGTGAAATGCCACTCGAACCCAAAGCTACCTGGTTCTCCCCGAAATGCGTTGAGGCGCAGTAGTTGACTGGACATCTAGAGGTAAAGCATTGTTTCGGTGCGAGCCGCGAGAGCAGTACCAAATCAAGGCAAACTTTGAATACTAGATATGACCTCAAAATAACAAGGGTCAAGGTCGGCCAGTGAAACGATGGGGGATAAGCTTCATCGAGAGGGAAACAGCTCAATCACCAACTAAAGCCCCTAAATGACCGCTCAGTGATAAATGAGGTAGGGGTGCAGAGACAGGTAGGAGGTTTGCACTCAAAGGTAGGGCATTTCTCATTTTTATAGAAACTTTTGTACCAGAAACAATGGTATCTCCAATTATAGCCCCTCTAGGATGCAAAATATATCTCTTCTCACCATCCCCATAGTGTATGAGACAAATGTATGCATTTCGATTAGGGTCGTATTCTATGGTTACAATTCTACCATATATGTCTTTCTCATTTCATCAAAAATCCTTTTTACAGTATAGACGCTTATGACCTCCCCCTTGGTTATATCAAAATTTGGGAGCAACAAAAATTATAGTTTACTAGGGGTAAGGACACTATTACTGACATAATAACCTCTATACGAAATGCTGATATGAATAGAAAAGGAACGATTCAAATAGGATCTACTAACATCATTGAAAATATTGTTAAAATACTTTTACGATAAGGTTTTATTGATAACGTAAGGAAACATCGGGAACACAACAAATATTTTTTGGTTTTAACCCTACAACATAGAAGGGATAGAAAAGGACCACGTAGAAATATTTTAAATTTACGACGGATCAGTTGACTAGGTCTACGAATCTATTCTAACTATCAACAAATTCCTAGAATTTTAGGCTGGATGGGGATTGTAATTCTTTTTACTTCTTGGGGTATAATGACAGACCGGGAGGCTCGACTAGAAGGAATCGGTGGAGAAATTTTGTGTTATATATGGTAATTTGTCTGGTATACGAATTGTATCCAAAACTCTCTATTTGTGAAAAAAAAAAAGAAGAAGAAGAAAAAAGAACGGGTTGTCTAATAGAACTCCTCCTGCCCTACGGTGGTTGATATGACAAAGAAGTTTTACTTAGAATAAAAGAACAAAAAAGATGGATTCATGACTAAAATGAGAAATTTCCCTTTTAGCAACAAAAAGATGGATTCATGACTAAAATGGGAAATTTCCCTTTTAGTCTATTTATAATTTATAAGATTTTTAATTAGTAATGGTAAAATGGCACTTTGCTCCTCAAAAAATGATAAAAATTGATTTAATCTTGTAAAAATTATAAATATATATGCTATTAAAATAGTGAAATTATATTTTTATTAATGTAAAAATTATACAACTTAATTCCGCCTCCAATATTTATTTTTTTTAACTTCGCTCTTTTGTATATGTGATTTTTTTTTTATTACATATATTCAAGTAGTGTGCATATGAGTAGTGGTATAAGGTGGTGAGTGGCTAGTAAGTGTTCTAATAGTAGCATTCCGTACATCAATCCAAGCTTAACCCAAGTAGTTTAAAAGATGTTTGCGAAATTTATCATAGAGTTGGACGTGGTGGCGGTGGTTTCAAGATTTCATGGTCTGCCGTTGTTCTCAAGTCAATGTGTTAAGGTAAACTACTTAATTCGTCACTTGAATGTGATCATCCAAATAAAAATAATTGTAATTTAGTAAGTGAGAATTTAGTCACCAACCTTCTTCTCCTCCAAACCACCCTTGCTTCCACCATTCTTTCTTAATATTTCTTTGCTCTTTGCTTCAGGCCACCGCACCATCTCTTCCTTCACCCACTGCTTCCATCATCACCGCCCCATCAAGAACAAACAGAGAACAAGCACGCGCTAGTGAAAAAAGAAGAATGGAATTGAAGCGG
The DNA here is from genome assembly GCA_025698515.1 of Gossypium sturtianum. Lineage (NCBI taxonomy): Eukaryota > Viridiplantae > Streptophyta > Magnoliopsida > Malvales > Malvaceae > Gossypium > Gossypium sturtianum. Next base: position 160,573,757 of record CM046945.1, read on the forward strand.
CGTTTTCGTTACTGTCTCATCTGAAGAAAGAATAAGGTAACTTAAGCTTAACACACAAGGTTTAGACTACACCCTGACAGTTTTGAAGAATGGAATCAAGTTTTACATGCGAGGGGTTGTCATTTAGTATGTAGATAAATAAAATAAAATAATATTCTATTATATATTTCTAGGGACAATCAAGGCTAATGGTCTATCCTCTGGTACTTCAGATAACTGGGTCACTGTGCTACCATTAAGTCCACAAATTTGAGGTATAATGTCTCCAGTACTAGTATTTACAAAGGAACATCTAGAATCCACAAATGTTGCAATCTTAGTTTCTTGACTTTCACTACCTGGTTCGGTTTCCTTTTCGATAGGTCAACTATTTCCGGGACTGGATGTCAAAACAACCAGTAGATGGATACTCTAGAGAATAGATGAAGGGAATGGGGACCCTTCAACCTGGGGCCAATATCATAAAGTGCAAAAAGATGTCGGAACCGTTGAATAACTTGGTAGGCAACTAAGAACTCAAGCAAGCCATCCCGCATTTGGAGCTGCCGTTCATCAGAGCTTACACGACCAATAATTGAGGAGACAACCCATAAAAGCCATCCAATACTTCAGAGACTAATTCAAAACTTTCAAGAGATGTTTTGCACTAAAGTGAGTTGCTCCTTCAAGGGAGATTTATAGATGCAGCTATCTTTATATAGTTCTCAAGTGCTGCTGACAGCATAGGGATCATAGGAGGTAAGAGATTCTGAGCAAGAAAATAACTCCGTTTCACAGGAGTAGATAACACCACCCTCACAAGTTTTAAAAGATTCCATAAACCTTGTGAAATTCAACGCACTTTATAGAATTATTTAATAGAATATTATTTTATTTATCTCATTAATTATAGTCTCCAAGCTACATACTAAATGACAGTTTGTAAAATATTATCTATAATGAAGAATAGATTTTATTTTCATTTGTTTTCAGAAGAAAAAAAAGAACAAATTGACAAGAGAGCTGAAACCTGAGAATATGAAGATGTTCAAGGAACCTGGGTAACTTGAGGGGGGGGCATGGTTTATTGGAAGCTCTTGATGGTATGATGACGATGAAGCGGTGGGTAAAGGAAGATATAGTGAGGTGGCCTGAAGCAAGTAGCAAAGGAAGAATAAGATGATATCAAGAGAAAGGGTTGAATGAAAAAGTGACTGACACCTCATTTGTATCTATTTTTTTAATGGTTTAATATTATATCAATATTTTCATATTAAATTTTAGGACTTTCATCTTAAAAAAAGATTAAATTCAAATGAAAATTCTGAAATTGTTGAACTATTGAAAAGGAATATTATTCTTGTTTCATACAATCATTTTTCGATAAACAGTAGCAACTCAAAAAATAGTAAAAAGATAATGATGTGGAATGCCACATCAGATTTTATTAGTGGATTAACGGTTGAGTAACTAAAATTTTTAATTATTGTAATGATTATGATTAAATTGTAAATATTTTTATTTGGGTGATCAAAATGAAATCGTTCAAAAAGTTAGTGACTAAGTAGTTTACCCAATTCGTTAATATACTATTTAGTACTTAAGTTTGGCTTTAATATTCAATTTGATATCTGAGTTTAGTTTTAATGTTTAATTTGGTACCCAAATAAAATGATATTAGGTGAGTTAATAAATATTCGACATGTGATCTCTAATAAAAAACATAAATATTAAATCGGGATAAAAAAAATTATATATCAAATTGAATATTAAAATTAAAAGAAAAATATTCCCATACCAATATCAAATTTAAAAATTATTTCAAAACCTAATCAGAATGGAACGAAGTTTTGCCAAGTAACTCGACCCTGTAATCAATCATCCAAATGAAATCTTGCACGTTTGGTCTCCGATACACTCGGTTGTATCCGATCTTTCCTCCATCTGCCACGTACGCAATCATAATGGCACCGCCATTGGTTATGTGTTCTTCTCTAAAATCAAACGGCCACGCCACCCCCTTATGACGCGTACCAACCAATCACCGTCTTCCACAAAGGCTAATCCCTTTTAAATAACCGGCGATTCCCAGTAGCTTCTCTTTCCTTTCCAGCCTCCACGTCAGCATCGTCACCGGCCAAACCAGTCACTCATAGCCAGCTCAGTACTCTGTATAAATCAAAATCCCAGAATAATCTTTTCAAAACCACCAAATCGAAGTTCAGAGAAAAGAAGAGAAAAAAAATCTTTCCTTTTTGTTTTTGTTTACATACTTCAATTTTCTATCTGTCCAAACAGAATTTAAAAAAAAGAAAAAAATATGTTTCTTGTAGATTGGTTTTATGGGATTTTAGCGTCTCTTGGTTTGTATCAAAAGGAAGCAAAGATCTTGTTCTTGGGACTTGATAATGCTGGCAAAACAACTCTGCTTCATATGCTCAAAGATGAGGTAATTTTTTTTTTTATAATTTGTTTTTTCAATTAATTTTTAAAGTAATAATCTGATATGAATACCTTTTTTTAGCTTTTAGCTATTATTTGAGCAGAGTTTCTTATTATATGTGAAATCTCAAGGCTTAAGCTTCTGAGTCTGCTTGGTTGCTGAGAAACTAAATGAAAATATCAAAGTAAAAGTATTGAGGAGTATTGGAATTTGAAAATTGCAGAGACTAGTTCAGCATCAGCCAACACAGTACCCAACATCGGAGGAACTAAGCATAGGAAAGATCAAATTCAAGGCATTTGATTTGGGTGGTCATCAGATTGCTCGTAGAGTCTGGAAGGACTATTACGCCAAGGTATTTGCATTTATGTATGTGTGTGTATATATTTTTTCAATAAGAAACCAACTAAAAAATTCAAGTATTAATCAATTGTTATCACCAGTTTAATAAGAAACATGTTAATGGATGGATGGTTGGATGGTGAAAAGACTCAAAAGACAGCAAAATTTTGCCCATATACATATTTGTTTGGTTGTATGCCCATATTTTTGCTGTAATTTTGTGATGAGAGAGTTTTGTTATCTTTTAAAGAGCATAGGTATCTTTTAACAGGTATGGATGAATTTGGTAACCTTCCTATGTGATTGAAATCGTTTTGGGATGGTTTTAGGGTTTGGTTCTTTATATTTTTCTTTGAGGGAACCATTTAAGCCTCCCGAGCCTGGTTTGTCATTTGCTACATTATCCTAGAGGTAGGGTTTTGTATGATTGTATTGCTGTTTTACATAAATTAGTCGTGGCATGGCAAAATCCGATTCTTAGTACACGAGTCTCCATTTTAGACCCTGATTTATTATCATGTAGGTAGGGACGTATGTTTGGCATGGATTTTTGTTTTTTTATTTTTTTTCCCCTTATATTTGAGGAATCGTACCTCGTGCCTAGTACGGGTACTTGAAAATGGTTGGTCTGGGTAACATAGGTAATTTATAATGAATCTTCATTAGTTTTTACTGAAATTGTTGATGCAATCCTTCATATTAAGGATGATTACTTGATGTGAATTGGTTGAAACATTATCGAAAACGAAAGAGTTCTTAGTTTGGAGGTGGATATTATAAAGGTTTGATTGTATGAATCAGTTGAGCTAAGTTTCAAGTTCTTCAATTTGGGTTTATCTATGGAATCTCAATTGTGACGCAGGTCGATGCTGTGGTGTACCTGGTTGATGCATACGACAAGGAACGATTCGCAGAGTCGAAAAAGGAGCTCGATGCCCTCCTTTCGGATGAATCACTAGCAGACGTACCATTCCTCATCTTGGGGAACAAGATCGACCTACCGTACGCAGCGTCGGAGGACGAATTACGTTTCCATATGGGGTTGACAAACTTCACAACAGGGAAAGGGAAGGTTAATTTGGAAGGCACCAATGTGCGTCCACTCGAAGTTTTTATGTGCAGCATTGTGCGTAAGATGGGATATGGGGATGGTTTCAGATGGCTCTCTCAGTACATTAAGTAAAAAAAAAAAAATTGCCATTTTTAGCCGGCTAGAATTTTCCTGCAAGAAAAATATGTGTGCGCTTTGTTGTAAATGTTCATCTTAAATCTAATATTTAGGATTGGAACTTTGTTTATTTTGGTTATGTTGCTTATAGAGAGGATGGTAAAGTTACTTTGGTTGCCAGTCTGGTGAGAATCAAATATAGACCAAGAAGGAATCAAGATTTTGTGTAGCTGTATGTCAGTAAATATATACTTTGATTTTAAAACAAAATAAATCTCTCTTCCAATGCTTTTCTAATTTAATTTTAATTAAATTATATAAACTTTTATAAAATCGAGTAGTTTATGTCGATTAATTTTTTATTTAATTAATTCGGTTTTTATAAACATACAATTTGATTTTAATAACCTAACCATCATGGATATTTCCTCAAAGTTGAATATATTTCAAAGAATCTTATACTCCTTGGACATTAAAAGAATTGAGCTCAAATTTAATATTATAAATACGTGATAAATTTTAAAATTATATATAAATTTAAATTTAATACATAAATTTTGATTTTATGTAATTATATACGAAATCTTAATTGTGGTTTAAATATATACGCAAAATTATAATTTTGATTTAATTATACATATTTTAAGAAATAAATATATCAAATTATTTTTATATTAAATAAATATAATCATTCGTATACGTAATATATAAACTTAAAATGATACTATACCAATAATTATGTTAATAATTTGTAAAACTTAAACCTAATCAAAATTTCATGTATAAAATTACACAAAATTAAAATTCATACATAAAATTATACATTAAGACTAAAATTCATATATAATTTTAAAATTTAACTCTATAAATAATTATAGGTCTTTGATTTCTTCCGCTGTCAGTTAGGTAAAAATTTTGCTGACTCAAATGTTAATTTTTTTTTAATATTATAAATAATGATTAGCAAAGAACAAGCAACTCTGCAAAACCACATTTGGAAATCAAAATTCTAAATAACCTGATCTTAATTCTGAATGGCACATACACCGGGACAGAGATCGGCTTAATACCCTACATCCAAGTTTCACCTAGGTCTTACACACGAAGCACGGATTCAATTGAACGGATCGAAGCCGAAATGAAAAAAAAAAAAAAAAAAAAAAAACAAACAAACTAAAGGACCCATGTTAACTTACCTTCTCCCCTCAAAATATTAAAACAGTGAGAAGGGGACTAGAAAATGGTTGCATTTACAAATGTGTAACTCCCTAGGGTCACTCTTCTACTTTGAATGATCATTATGAGCTTCAATGTCTGCAAGCATCCATATCCGAAGGAAGGCCAAGTAGGTTTTCATATTCCAACTGCAAGAACCGAATTTTGTAGGTAAACGTATCAACAGGATAGAGACAACTTCTTTGAGATTTCGAAGAAATCACCTACCTTTGCTATATCATGAGCCAACTTCATTCTCCGGTATTCCTGCTGTGCTTTCTTTGACCGGAACAAAGTTTGAACTCGCACAACAGCTTTTACTACGCGTTCTTCAGCTTGTTTTCTACCATCTCTGAAGAAGTCCTCTTCTGTGTCACTCTCTTGGCTTCGCTGTGTGACTTCTTCAGCTTTGTTAATTTGCAGTCCACGAAGACCTTTTCTCTTAAACCGCCATCGCAGAATTGCTTTCTCAAGCACACCAACTGACCACAGAATCTTACGGTACTGTCTCCTTACTTGGAAGCCCCGAAAAACAGTCTGCATTAAGTTCACATGCAATGGCAATTGTCAAAGAGCCAATGTAAGGTCATAAAAGCCCCGCGCACACACAAGAAAAAACTAAAATTGTAAGAAGAAAAGAGAGCATATACTTGGATTTTGATAGCCTGGCGGCGCATATTAAGGAAATCTTTACGCATTTTCCAAGTAAGGAAACTGTATTGGATACGGGCAGCAGCAGCAATCTTTTTCTTAATCTCATAGTTGCGAAAGGCATGTTGAATCTTCATAGCAGCAACTATATTCCGTGTTTCATCCTCTGGATGGGAAGACTCAATTGCTTTAGTTCGTAATTTCAAGGAATGCACCCTAAATGAAGTCTGTATCCGTGAAGCTGCATCAGCAGCTGTTCTATAAGCTGCTAAAGATTCTTTCAAATATAGTTCATCTTCATTAAGGTTCTCAAAGTTTGTTGCCTCTGTTCTACTGGTTTGCAGAGAGCCACTAGCGTTTCCCGCTATGGCCATATCATTGAAATGTGCTACTAGAGCCTCTTCCGAAAGATAAGCGGCTAGCCCCTCGTAACCCTTCAAAGATGCAAGATCAGCAGCAGTGTAACCGTTTGGATTCCGGGTGGTGGGGTCTGTCACCAAGTTTGGCTTTGCCCCTGCAGATAAAAGAACAGCAACCATTTTTTCCCTGCATGGAAAGATTTTCTAAATCAGAAACAATTCGAAGAAATACTCGAAGTTTTTTAAGTTTACAATGAATTTAGGACTTGAGAAATGTGCAGCAAGTATTACAAGGCATACGTTAAACGTAGGACATTTGAATATGGTACAAGTAAAGATTAACAATCATTAAAAACATACCGCCCATAAAATGCTGCCCAATGAAGAGCTGTCCATCCATGTTTATCACGAAAATCCAGCGAGAGACCAGACCCTGAATATAGATACATAGCCCAAGTATAACCAAGAATGGCACACAAATGAAGAACTCCTTGACCTTGAGTATCATGTTCATTTGTTTTACCACCTTCGATTATTCTTTCCAACAACCAGTCTCTTAGCCTGTTTTTCAAAGCAATTTCAAGTAAACTATCTTTTGCTTGTGTAGTTGAAACCCGGTTTTCTTCAAATGACTTCATCAAATATTTCCAACAATCAGACATGTTAGTAGTTTTTTGAGCAAACTTCTTAACCCCTTTCAGGGTATTTGGTGATACTTTATTACCCAACAAAATGTCGAGGCTCTTGGAAGTAGAGAAGAGCAAATAAGCAAGCCTCATCTGCAATTGGAACTCCTCCTGCCTGGACTCATCTTCCATAGGAACTATCGGGTCATGCGATAAAGGAGTACAATACTCAAAACCAAGCACTTGGCTGATGGGTTTATGGCCATCAAGGCTCATATACAGGTTCACTAGTCCCGGGGAATGCTGAGATAACAAACAGCGATAAACCCCGACCTGAACAATTTCTGCTGGGGTACACACATCACCACATACACAAAACAAAGTGGATTTAGCAAGACGTTGATAAGCTTGATGAAAGACTCCAGTGACTAAAATCTGCAAAGTCAATAGATGAAATAAAGGTCAAAACATACTAACACAACCAAAATTCATGTATGTTATTCAAATGAATAGATTTATAGCATCAGTTCCATGAACAAGACTATCATTGCAGCAGTGGCAGAGAATTTTTCCAGAGAAAGACCTTTGTCTTTTCAGTTGAATAGGCCCATCCCGGTGAGACTTCAGTTATGCTAAATATTTGCTCCGGAGAGGTGAATGAATCATTTGCAGATGAAGATGACAATTCTAGCACAGAGTCACCTACTGAACCTAGGGGTTCGGTGTTAAAGTCGTTAATCCACTTTCCAAAACTGTCCTGACTTTGTAAACCATCATTGACCAAAAAGTCCAACGAATCACCTGTCCCTAAGGCACAAGAGTCTTTCAACTGACTGGTAGTATTTACTTGGCCCCCTGATATCTGATTACAAACACCCCCCGTGGTGCCAAGGTAAGCATTATTACTTTGAGCAACTGGCGCAATTGAATTAACGAGCAAAGAGGTTTCTGTTGATAAATTATAAGCAGAGATAAGGCCACCCTGCAGAAATGAAGCAGCTTGAGTGATTCTCAAGCAAACCAATAGAGCACCAAAAAAACAAAAAGCAGAATATTGGACTGGTCTTCACAATAAAGAAATGATGACTTACATGTCAATCAAAAAGAAGATGAACACACAAAAATAAGGATGAAAATGAAGACACCTGAGCAGATGGAAGAAAGTACACATATTTATAGCAAAGGGTAGCCTAAATCATAAATGCCAAGGAGGTCTAAAAATTAGTTTAAAGTCTATCTTTTCAGTTTCTGCCTTCTACACAACATGCATAAAGTCTTTCAGTATTACATGCATGCAAAGAAGCTATTAGCCAACATACAACCCTAACAGGTTGCCTGATAAGGGGGAAAAAAAAAAACTAACAAAAGTAAATTTAAAATATATAAGAACTTAAGAGCTATGAAATGGTTCTGCTTACATAATTTGAGAAGCCATTTACTGCCATTTGGTTCTGTTGGTCAAAGCAAGAAACATTTTCTGCTATCACAACCAAAATAGGTCAACAATTCAGCAACTAAATAAGTGTTACTGCTTATACTGGAAACTAATACAATACCTCCTCTAGATGCAATCGAATCATTAGCACCATTTGTCACCAGAAGCTCATCCCATTCAAGTGTATTAATCTCAAGAAGCTTCATTTCATGATTTCTAACATTAACACTCTCACCTGGTTCTGTTCACTTTCCACAATAGCATTTAATGAGAACATGATGTATTTGTTCACATGATTAATCTCTGGAAAATTTCAACATCACCTAGACTCCTCTCACCTTCAGAATATGTATTAGCAATTCCAGAATCAAACTCTTCTGTAACGAGCAAAGGAGTAGACTGATCTGTTAACGAACTCGAATTTGAATGTGTGGCTAGTGAAACCTGCAATTGTTTGTAGCACAAATCCACAAACATCATTTACAAACTGGTTCTGAGTAGGAAGAAACATAAAAGACTGCTTATTCGGGAATGGTATCTCAAAGTTTTTGTTTGTAGTAAACACCAACCTCCTTTGTTTCACGATAATGAACAAGAACTATTTGCTCCAAAGACCTGAAACAAGAAGTTAATCATGATCAGAGATTAACACAATGCAACTTGGGTTAAAAGAGAACAAGTAGGGACAAGATAGGTGAGGTTAACTTTAAATGTAAAATACATCATACATACTTATCTAGCAGCCAATAACACCTGCGAACAAAGGTTGAGTTATCTTCACCATGTGCATAATATACATGAATCCTTTCTTTATCACCAACCTGGTTCATGAAATAAAATACAATTGTAATCACATTTTGGCCAAATCAAAATAATATATAATATAAGTTATAAAAAAAGCAAAACCTACTTTTAAGTGTTCATGAGCTTCTTTAATAGTCTTCCCATCCTTTTTCTTTTTCCAATTATAACCATCTTTTCGAAAGTTCCTCAGCATCTTTCGATCAAACAATACAATAGTACCACCTATAATGACAAGGGAGTTATATTCATTTGTAAGTGGTAAACTTCTTCTGTGTTCACTCATGTGGGCGTATAGATGAGGGGAACAAACAGAAAATAATTATTATCTGTAGTTACTTTTCGGCATGTTCACTGGCTTCGCTTGAATGGAGAAATATCTATGGTTGCACAGTATAGCATGAATCTCATTTGGGCGTAACCATCTTGACTTGGCTTCTACCAACATGTTTTTAACATCCAAATCTGTGCATATCCAACAGAAACAAATTTAAAAAATAAAATGAAATAAAATTAGCAAAACAGAGAGATTTGCATAATTGCAGTCCAAAGCACGATATGAACAAAATTTAACAGTCCCTGAAGCTCAACTAACACTTCACAAGCAAATTTTTATGTGAATTTGATATTTGCTTGAAACAAAATCAACCACTTATCTAGCTTTCAAAGAGCAAAAACTCCCACAAAAAGAGTAAGAAATTACTCACGAAAAAGCTAACAAGTAAATACTATGAACAATTTACAGCGATCAAACAATTTTCAGCACATTAAATTCTAACACACGTTATAAGATCAATTCATAGAATCAGAAAAAAAGATTAAAACTAATAAAAACAAATTCTGTATAATATACCTTGCAATGTATGAAATCCATGAATCTCAGCTCCGACGAGCCCCGCACAACCACCATCCTCCATCGACAAAATCAAACGCCCGAAAACGATATTTTTTTTTTATCTCAAGTAACTAAACAATTAAAATAAAAACCGAAATTAATTTTAAAAAAAGTTAAACGCGTAATTAACAGAAGAAAAAAGAACGAAAACTCAGTAATAAATAAATAAATAAATAAATAAAACCCAGCTTAGTCTAACATCTAACCTTCTTCAAAACGAAGCTTCTTTTGGAACTTTAAAAATGAAGTTCAAAAGAGAAACAAGAAAAATTTAGGAAAGTGAGTGTTTATTAGAAAATTCTGGAGAAGATGAAAATTTTAAACGTCAGTCTACTTCATTAGTCAATAGAAACAAATAAAAGTAAGAGGCACATCAAATCAAATTTGCATGCCGACTTCTTAATTCTGTATTTTATTTTTAAATAGGAATAAATTAATATTTAGTCTCTCAATTTGTTAATTTTCTCAATTTCGTCTTTAATTTTTTTTTTTTTTTTAACTTTACAACTTTTCTCAATATGAGTCCATATGATTATGTGACAAATTAATATTGTATCACATTATTATCTAAAAATTTATAATTTTATAAAAAAGTTTACATCATAACATGGCACAATCATAAAGTACCACCAAAGCTAAACAAATTACCAAATTTAATAATTAAACAAAAATAATTCAAAAAATTTATCAAATGTAATATAATATAATATAATTACTATTAAATAACTTATTTTCTTAAATTTAATTGTATATATGGTAATATTTTCAAAAAAAATTGTACATATGGTAATGGTATTAATTCTAAATTCTTATGTATGGAATTGGGTATTCGTGAAGTGAACATAACAATTCTAATCAAATGCCGATTTTGATGCTTAATTTAATTTAATTTAATTGTGTTAATATATTATTAATTATACTTTATATATTTATATATATATTTTTTTAAAATTTTTGTTTTACTATATTTTAATATGTTGTTGTTATACTCTCATCCATAACAAGACACATTGCAAGTCTAGAATATGCTTAAAAAGTAAGTCTATCACCAGCAAGCTGGGTGGTCACCTGTAAGTTCACCCTCCCAGTTGACTATTTAGACAATGGATGATTTAATCTTCATTGGCAACATGAAATCGTTTGGTCACCAAATATCACATGGACTCAACTGCTTTATTCCATCAAAGTTAGAATGAATGACAGGATTTGTCTTGTCATAAATATCCTAATCCCATCAAAGACATCCCTCCCACGAGCTCAGTAATGATGGCTATATGGCAAGTCCAATACGTTAACATCATCCTGCATAAGACATTTGCCTATAAATACCTTCGAGAACGATGAAGAGGAGGGGCTCTTTCAAAACACTAAGTCTACGCTCTCTCAACATTCTTCCAACCTTCAACCTCCAAACCCTCTTCACTGTCATTCTCCATAACCTTCAGCTCTTCGTCTTGACTGGGCCACCTGATCATATGCTAGCTTCAAAATCATAATCAGATCCATATACCTTACACAAACATTTAATGTTAGCAACATAAACACAACTCACATAAATTAACAAAACTCATAAAATTACCCAAAGCATTAGAAAAAGCGGAAGGGAGCACGATGGTAGGAGGAAGAGGAGGAGAAGAAGAATAAGGGTTACTGGCAGGGGTGAAGCCAGAATAATTTTTTAGGGGAGGCCGGATGAAATTTTAATTTTTTATAGTCTATATCTTTATAATTTGTAAAGGATTAAATCGAATTTTTATAATTTTAGGGGGGCAAAGTGAAATTTTACCTTTATTAATTTAAAATTTTTAAAAAATTATAAGAGTCTAAATAACAATTTTCGGTTTAGAAGTAGGGCACTGCCATTTACAGCCATCCCCAGTTGTTAGTAGCAGCAACAATAGCCTTAGAAGATGAAACATTTCTGATAGAAAAAATAGCAGCCAAGCCAATAATAATAGTGAACGAATGGTTGAGGTTGTTATTGTCATCACCATATGGGGAGGAATGACCTCTTGTTGTTGTTCTTCACCCGCAATTTCTTCGAAAGGGGATCCCTTCCTTTTCTTGCAGACCCATTTCCTTGGGGCAAGAAAAGAAGTGGCTACCCTTCAGCATGTTCTTAGCCACAACCAGGGATTTAAATAGCGGTCCGTTACTGAAATAGCGGCCGTTATATAGCGGTAGCAGCACCGTCTAAAATCGCTACGGCCGAAACTACTATTTATGTTTTACAATAAGTTGTGTGAATTTTTAAAAAAATTCACGACCGCGATACCCGCAGTGACCGCAATAGCATCCGTTATGTCCGCAACCGCGACCGAAAACACGGCCGCGACCGCAATTTAAATCCCTGGCCACAACATCAGCCTTCCACTGAATTGCTTTATTGTCCATAATGAGTCTTATGAAAATTAGATACAAATTAGTAAGTTAAAAAAAAAAAAAAACTAAAAATAAGATTTTTATCATATGGCGTTTCCTCCTAGTCGATTGAGCAAGAGGAAAAACATAAGTTGCCTCTTTCAAGAATTCCTTAGTCCAATTCCGGATGGTGCCATAAAAACCCCTACCTAAGGAAAGAGGGGCAAGGGGTTTGTCATTGCTGACTCCAGCGTGGATCATTTTTGGTCAGGATGAGCTCTTATATCCACCAAGTGGTTCCAAGGCTCTAGAGCCATCCCTGTTAGCATTTGAGCTATTCGGCAGTTTCTGTTGAAGGGAAAGGACTCAACGCGAGGCCTCCAACATTCTTCAAGATTAAATCCTTTCGTAAAATCTTCATTGGTGTACCCGCAACCTTCCGCGTGAAAAGGAAATATTTAGAGACCTTCCGGATAGAGATGTCCTGGAGAACAATGAGCAAACTCTCCTAATTAGTATTTTTAAAATGCTCTTAAGCCTCTAGATTGTCAACTAAGGAAGGTTTGAAGTTGCAAATATCTCTGGGAGGTAAAAGCCACTCGATGGGGAAACCAAAATCATCTTCGAAGTTCAACTGGACAGCAATATACTTGCAACAATCAATCTCTATGTTGCTTGTCTTGTCATACAAAATATTCTTGGCTTGAGGGTGACCTTACCAACGATAGCACAGCAGCAACCCAAGTTGTTTCATTTGGTTCCCTTCAGATAGTTGGAGCATATTCTGAAACACCTTAAGCTTCGGATCCATCCCCCTCTCTTGTAACAGGATAATGAAGCTAGTTAGCAACCACTAGGAGGTTCCAAATAACTGTACAAGAGCTATCTTATAAAAGTTTAACACCTCCTGCGTAAAAGGATGCAGCGAAATGGTAAAACCTCCTTCAAAAGCATATAGAGGGAGCAGGAACCACGGTGGATTTTGATAAGTTTTGCTAAGCCTAGTTTTCCCCTCTACCCGGGATATCTAGTACATGGCTGTCTTGTGGTGGAGTCCCCTAGCCTGCAGTAGTGTTGTCGATTCATCAAAGGTAGTGGTACACTGAAAACGCCCACTAAGTGTAGCCTCTCACATCATTTATGGCTATTTCACCATTTTATCATCACCAACACCACCAAAGGAACTTGTTTCACTGATAGCATGTTTATTTTGTATATTTTACGTGTTTAAATAAATTAATTTTTGAAATAATTTTTGTTAAATTGGTGATTTTGTATTTAAATTTTGTCAGGAACGAAATTAGGATGTTTTAATTAAAAGACAAGCAGAAAATGATTAAATTAGAGCATGAGAAATAGAAGAGGGGCCAAATCAGAATTTTAGAGATATTTAAAGGCTGATCAATTTTATTTTTTTTTACTTTATAAAAGCCATATTTAAAAATGAAAATATGATATTTTATTTTATGTAATTAGTGGGTACGTGGGTTAGTTAATTTTAGTATATGGTTTGTGTATAAATAGGGTATATGATGGACTTGAAAGGACACACTTGACTCGCTGGAAATTGAATTGAAATTGTTTTTATTCTATCTATCTCATTCGTCAGTAGGCATACTGCCATTTTTATTTCATTTCCTTTTTCTTTGCAAATTTGGCTTAATTGCTTCCCAAGTCCCTTTCCATTTCCATCTTTCTCCATTACCATTAAATCCACTTCCATAATCAACAAAGCATGATTAATTTCGTGCTTCACTAAATCTCTGCTTAGCTTTAGGCCGGTATTCTTCCCGATCAAGAATCGTGAGAAATGAATCCACACTAAAAATCTTTCATAACGATATTCACCATCTTTCCGGAATATTGGGATAGTACAAATTCGTCCCTTAAAGTAAATTCGATTTCAATTCAAAAAATGCACGTTGGGTTGGAGTCATTTTAGCGTACAGTTGGGAAGACGAGTCGGTCGTGCTATATTCGGATTCCCGCGAACAATTTGGCGTATCTTGGCGGGGTCATACTAGTGAGATTTTCGTCAAGGAAGAAAGTGATCGGATTTAAACGTTCCGCGCGGTTGAGACTGTTAATCCAAGTTATATTCTTCAGAATGTAAGGCTGTCGGGGTCTTGAATTGTGAACACGTCTATCGGGGTTAGACAATCGGTAAGCGTTGATTTGCAGGTTGTACCGGAATCAACTACGAAAGGAAGAATTGGTGGTTAGGACGTTCTTGATCGTTATAACTGACTTATAGTTTGGAAGAGAAAATCTATTTTCCAGGATCGATTCGGAAACCAGAATTCACCGAGTCTAAGGCTAATGCTTTATATCTCTGTTTACAAAATTCAAATCACTTTCTTATTTTATTTTATTTTTTATTAACATAATTGTTTATTTCCACTATCTCACTTATTTAATTTCTAAACATTTTCAACTCCCCTAATTTATTTTGCTTGTTTATTTTTCAGCAAGTTAGTTATGAGTCGCGAGCATAACTATTGTTACAACAGAAATCATGTTCACAAGAAAAAACGAAATTGGATAACAATAACAATAATAGTAATCGGGGTGAGGTTCTTCGTTGTCATCTCTCTTCGCGTTAAAAGGTTCGATATGTTCTTAAGAAAAATATAATAAATTAGGAGTATGTCGGGCTGAGTAACCGGGGTGGGGTGCTTGGCTGTCATCTCTCTTTGCGTCAAAAGGTTCAATGCATTCTTAAGCAATAATAATAATAAAAGAGAAAAACAAAAGAAAAAAAGAAAAAAATGATGTATTAATAATAAAATTGCATTTGGGGGCTAAAGGTGGAAATAAATAAGGTGTCTTGGTAAGTTTAGTAAATTATCTAATTTTCATGAAATAATCCAAGTCGATTTTAATTTTTGTGTGTATTAATTGGAATACTTTTTCAGTTTTACTTAAAGCAAACTAAATGTTCTCTTTATTTTTCATATGCATTATGCCTATTTCTTATAAAACTTTGGAGTGATATTTCTTTCATGGAAAAATTCTAAATTTCACGGTGGATAGGAACCATACTTGAGGGCAAGCATGGGCTAAGTAGGGGGAATTTGATAATACTCTAGAATGACATATTTTTATGTATTAATTACTCATTTATTTTGAGTATGATCCTACTAATTGAGCTATTTATGGTTTTTTATCTTGTAGGAACTAAATCGAAGGCAAAAGGAAATTTGGGGGGCTAAAAGCATGAATTTAAAGATGAAATGGGCCAACATGCAAAGTTGGAGAGAAGTGGTGCCAGAATTGCAAAGTATGGAAGACTTGGAGGGCAAAAGTGTAAAGAAGAGATTTTTATAAACACAAGACTCTATTTAATTTTTAATTATATTAGGATAATTATTAAAATTATTATTTAGATTTAATTTTAGCATTTATCTTTATTTATCTTTAATTATCTTTAATTATTTGTATTTATCTTTTAGAATTTAAGTAGGAATAGACTAGGTTTCCTAGTACTATAAAATAGGGGGATGGAGTGACACAAATTTCACTCATATTTTTTGTAAACACTCTCTCCCTCATAAAGTTTAGCCTTTTGTTCTTTCCATATTTTTCAATAAAAATCTCATTTCCATTACATTTATTTCTTTTTCCCCAAAAACATGAGCCACTAAATCTATCTAGCCGAAGGTTGTCGAAATTCCCAAAAAGGGTTCATGAGGCTTAGAATCCGCGCTTAGCCTTCTCAATGAGTATTCATCGTTTCTCCGTATTACGAGGCCGACGCTTCCGTCCATGTCCCTTAATAGGTGATCTTTTCAATTTGTGCAAGGAACGACCGCTTTATACGTTTTGGGAAGGTTGCACAGTCGATTCTTTAGCTTACTGCGTCAAAGGTTGGCGAGCCCAAGAGACAAAATGACGTGGTATTTGCCATTGAGAAGTGATGATCTAGCATAAGATGGTCCCACAAAAGCGATTGTCGGCTAGAGTCAGGTTCCGCTAAATCGTAAGTCTAAAATCTTGGAGTTGGTGGTCGTAGGCGTCTCTTCCACTATAACTGGCTTATTCTATTTGAGAAGGATCACCTAAAAGCCGAGGATTGAACCCAAGGCGGATCGAGACAACCGGAGGCTGGAATCTATCCATGAGAAACTCCTTTTCCTCAACTCTATCTATCTCTACTATTTTTAATTTTAATTTTCGCAATTTCAATTCAATCAAAACTTTTAACTCTATTTTTTTATCTTTTATTTAAATCTAAGTAGGTTTTCTGGGCACGATTATGTCCAGGATTTCGAGGAATAAGCAATTGTGCAGATCCGGTCCCTAAAGCTTTGACCCTACTTCCCATATACTATTATTTTTATTATTTTCATTATTTTCGAGGAATAAACTTTTAACTCTGTTTTTTTATTTTATTTTTTTTCCAGATCAAAACTTTTAATTCTGTTTTTTATTTTTTTCCAAGTACGTAGGTTTTCTGGACACGATTCTGCCCAGGATTTCAAGGAATAAGCAATTGTGCAGATCCGGTCCCTGAAGCTTTGACCCTACTTCCCATATACTATTATTTTTATTATTTTTATTATTTTATAGGGATAGGATATTTTTAGTGTTCTCAACAACTGCATCATTAGGAGGCGGAGGCCTTTACCAGATCCACTCCTTGCGGCTCTCCTGATTGTACTGTAACATTCATGCGTTTTGGCAACCTCTTAATTGAAATATAATTGATTCATTTTTCTCTAAAACAAAAGAACAAAGAATTAAGCTGACATCGGTTTCAAATTCAATGAGGTAACCATTTTCCTCTTTCCTTTTATAAAAAAGTGTTAAATCTTGTCATTAACCTTTATATTATGTGTAAGTTGTGAATTAAATTTATTTTTTATTTTATACTTTAATCTAGTCATTTTTAATTCCTCTATTTTTTTTTAAATTTCAGACCTTACAAATTGTAGTTGTTAAATTCACTACTAATTCTAAAATCTAATGGGGTAAACATATTATTATATGTGTTATGCCATATGACTTGCTATTTTCACATATTATTCACAAAGAAATAATTAATAGATTTAATAATAGTCATTTGCGTCCAAATTGAAAATTTGGATTCAAAAAGTATAGAGATTAAAAATGATCCAATTAAAAAATCAATGACTAAATCAATACAAGGCTAATAGTAAAATTTAACCAAATAGATTTAGCTGCTCCTATTTAGATCAGAATTGAAATTTCAAATTCAATAACTAAAATTAACCAAAAAAAACACTTGTTAAACAAGTGTAAGGGCCAGTTTAGCATTACTTCTCAAAAGTAATTTTGGGCTAAAAAACACCTTTGAGCAAAAGCGAAAATTTTCTGTTTCTGCTTTCGGCCAAAAAAGTACTTTTGCAAAGTATTTTTTGTCTCAAAAAAGACTTTTGAAAAATTCAAAAGCATCTTATTTTGTAATATTTTTATGGACGAAAAATACTTTTTAGAAATAATGCTAAATTGATCTTAATTCATGCTATCACTTGCATTTTAAAATGGTTTTTTTTTTTTTAATGAAAAGATTTGGAGAGAAAGGAGATGAGAAATATTTAAATTAAGACCATAATCAGTAATTAAACTATCATTTACTTTTTGGGGCTTTCTCTATGTATGTATATGGAAAGAGTAAGATGTGGGGTTGCTTTTAAAGATTAAATTGACACTCTTTCATTATCAAAAGCAAATTTGTGCAATAGAAAATGAAAAACTCTCAGCCGTTGCTTTATTTTTCTAGTTTTTTCAGGTAACTAATAAGCTGATTCAATTTCAACTACCACATTACTATTTGGCCTATAGTTTCTAAATTCTTCAATCATCTCACTTTTGGTATGGAAAAAAATAAGGGTAAATTGTATTAGTAGTCATCTAATTATGTTTTTTATCATATGATTTTGAAAAGTTATAAAATATTCACTCAACTATTTAATTTTTTCTTTTTAGGTCATCAACTAGCTAACATAAAAATGGAAATGCTTAATTCACGATTTAATCTTTGAAGTATACCCATTTTCTCACTTGGGTACCTAAAGTATCAGTTTTCTTATTTTTGGTCCATTTTGTAATGGATGTTAAAAAGAACTGTTAGGCAACTCTGGCCAATGAAAAAGCCTCACGTAGCATGTTTTGGTCAATGAAAAAATGTCACGTGGCAATTAGGTTTGTTTAAAATAAAAAAATAAATTTAAAATAAAAATTAGAAAATAGAAAATTATAATATTAAATATTAAAAAACACTTTTGATTTTGACCGACTATTGATCGATCGTTGATCAATGTTGACCGGCCACGTGATGCTATTAGAACACACCATGTGCCATTTTTAAAATTTTTTAGTATTATATATCTTATATTGATTTAAAATGTAAATAAATCATATAATATATATTTTTAAAAAGTTCAAAAAATATTTTTTTATAAAATTCTAAAATATATAATTATTAATTTTAAAAAGCCAAAATAATATATAAAAATTGAAAAATGGTATAAATTTAAAAAAAAAAGTATTTAAATTTCAAGTAATTGCAAAAATAATTCGAGTGTACTTTAGGTACCAAATAGGGGCAAAAAAAAGATTAGGTGTCGATGTGAGAAAAATAGTATACTTTGGGGGCTAAATCGTGAATTAAGCTAAACCAGAACACCCAAAAATCCAAGATAGTTGGGTGATCATTTTGTAACTTTTCATACTTGGGTGACAAAAAAAATACTAATAATTGAGTGACCATTTTTTAACTTTTCATGTGACCAAAAAAGAAAAGAAAAGAAAACTGAGTTCAGTGACTATGAATGTAGATTACCCAAAAACTAAAGATGATCTTAACAAAGTGTTAAAAAACATAAATTTCAATATTTTCATTTTTCATTGTGTTTGATAATGGGGTAATATAACTTTGCCCCTAAACAGTAGGTCCATTTTGATCCCTAAATTTTTTTTATCCACTTTGACCCCTGAATTTAAAAAATCGTTGTTCATTTAAGCCCATTCTGTTTATGATCATGAAAAAAAATGGGGATAATGTAACTTTTAGTCCCTGAACTTGACAACTAAGTTTACTTTGGTACCTGTATTTTTTTTGTTCATTTTGGCACTTGAACTTGACAACTAGGTCCATTTTGATTCCTAAACTTGAAAATTCTAAAAGTTTGGTGATGTAGCACTCTAAGATTGTGCCACATCATCACTTGAAAAAAAAATAGATAATGATGTGGTACAATCTCAGAGTGTCATATTCAATATTTTAATAGCTGAACCGATGGTTGAACAGGTAAGACCATCAATTCTCGATTCAACAAGTTCGACCAATTTGACCGTCAGACCAACAATAATTAAATAAATAATTAAAATTTTATAAAATTCTAAAAAGCCAAGTAAAATTGGTTATATATATTTTTAGTTTTTTTAGATTTTTATGAATTTTTAATTAATTATTTAATTATTGTTGGTCCTACTGTTGAACCGATCGAATTGATGGTCTAACTAGTTCAACCATCGGTTTGGTTATTAAAATACTGAATATGAAACTCTAATATTGTACCACATAATCTTTTAAAAAAAATATTCTTCAAACACATAGTGTCACATCATCAAACTTTTAGAATTTTCAAGTTCAATAATCAAAATGGACCTAGTTGTCAAGTTCAAGTGCCAAAGTGAACCAAAAAAATTACACGTACTAAAGTGAACTTAGTTGTCAAGTTCAGGGGCCATGTGGGCCTACTTGCCAAGTTCAAGGGCCAAAAGTTACATTATCCCATTTTTTTTCACAACCACTAATAGAATGGCTTAAATGAATAACAAATTTCAAGTTTAGGGATCAAAGTGAATCAAAAAAAAGTTCAGGGACCAATATGGACATACTTGCCAAGTTCAAGAGTCAAAAGTTATATTATCCCTTCAATAATTAATATATATATATATAATATATTTATATTACTTATAAATTTTTTTTACTCAATTGGTATCATGGATTAATTAAATATCAAATCAACACCAAATTTTATTTTAAAGATATTTATGAATTTCAATAATTTTATAATTTTTTAAAAATATCTCATACTACAAATTTTTAAAAAAATTAAAATGCATGAGAAATTAACTTTATAGATTTAAGTTCTTTGGTTGCGAGTTTGATTTTTAATGTTGATCTTATATCAAATTTAATATAAATTTAATTTTTCACCCACAACTTAAGTGTTTCATAATATAATATCGATAATGCATAAATATGTTATTTTAAAATCTTAACTAAGATAAACGAGAATTAAAAATCAGTTAAAAAACAACAAATATTATTATAAGTATGTTAGGCTTAATTTACGATTTAGTCTCTGAAATATACCTATTTTTTTACTTTGGTATTTAATTTTTTTTCTCCCAATTCGGTACCTAAAGTATCAATCTGCTCTATTTTTGGTCCATTTTGTAGTGGCTGTTAAAAAAAAATTGTTAGGCCACTTTAGCTAATGAAAAAGTGTCACATGATTTTTGTAGACTAATGAAAAAAATATCACGCGGTAATTAGATTTATTTAAAATAAAAATATTAAATTCATATTTAAAAATTATAATATTGAATATTTAAATATTAAAAATATAGTTGACTTTGACTAGCCGTTGATCGGTGTTGACCGATCGTTGACCGTGTTGGCTGACCACTGACTGATGTTGACCGGTTGTTGACCTACCACATGGTGCTATTAGAATGTGTCACGTTTCCTTTTTATTTTTTAATATTATATATTATATTGATTAAAAATGTAAAAAATCATATATAATCTATAAAAAAGTTTTAAATTTTTTTTATAAAATTCTAAATATATAATTCTAAATTTTACAATGTCAAAATAATATATAAAAATTTAAAAAATATTTTTAAATTTCAAGTAATTGAAAAAAAAAACCTTTAAATTTAAATACCTTTTTAGAATTTTATAAAAAAATATATTTTACATTTTTTGTAATAATATTATTAATTTCAACTAATTTCTTTTCAATAATCTTTTTTAAAATTTTATTTTATTTTTTCTAGATTTTATATATATTTAAATTTTTTATATATTTATTTCCATTCTCATATTTTTTTTATTGTGTATATGTATTTAATAAAAGAAAATATTTATTTTTTTTCATAAAATCATCATGTGGTGCTTTGTGATTGACTAACTGAATTTTTTTCACGTCCATAAAAAATATAACAGATGCATTGGTAAATTTTAAAATAAACATTTATCCAAAAAATATTTAAAATTATTAACATTATGAATTGATAGATTTTAAAATGTTAGTATTTTAAATTATTCAATATTTTAAATTATTTTATCTAATCATATTCTAAAATTTCAATTTTATGTTTATGATTATTATGTAAATGATGTCGGTCGTCATCTAACATAACTTAATAAAAACATGCATACGTCAAAATATGAAAAGACAAAAACGGTATCGTGTGGTCTCTCCAAAGTGGTTACAACTTCGTTTTCATCGGATGATAACATAATATTGAAAACGACAGGTACAAAATGAAAATATAAATATATCAAAATTATATATTATAAATGGTTTAATTCTGTCAAAGACCCTGTATACTTTTAAATTTTAAAATTTAATCCATGTACTTTAATTTGAGACATTGAGTCTTTATATTTTTTGAATTAAAGTATATGATTTTAAATTAAAAAAGTACAAGGACTCAATGTCTCAAAATTAAAGTATATGGATTAAAATTTAAATTTCAAAAGAGTATAAGAACTGTCGAAACCATTTTTTTTATGTTTTGGAAAAAACGGGGATCGACTTTAAAAATATGGAGTCGCCACCGATCTTTTATTTGAGGTGTGATCGGATCACCTTGAGATGGATTATTTTAATAAAACATTTTGATTTATTAAAACAATAATTTTGGTCTACGAAATCTAAGAAAACAGTTCGAGTCGGTTACATGTGCGAGGAAGGATTAGCACCCTACATAGCGCCCAAAATTGGTACCAAATTGATTAATTAATGTCCTAACGTCGAGAATTTGAAAGATTCTAAAATTACGACCTTTTTCGACCCATTTGGAGATACTCGAGTTTGAATATTAAGATTCTCTGGTTCCGAAGGAATAAAATATCACATCCAGCACGTTAGGATGCAACAATTTAAGTCTTCGAATTCCAGATCATCCCAAAATTCTCAAAACTCATGCATTGAGATTTTAAAAGGGTATTTCATTATTTGGGATCAAACGGAAAATCGAAACCCAGCACGTTAGGGCACGATCTCTCAAATTTCCAAACACGAAATATTGCCTTGTTTTTAATGTAAGAAAATATGGATGAAATTTCGAAAGGATATTTAGTCATTTGGTCAAACGGAAAATCGAAACCCAGCACGTTAGGGCACGATTTCTCGGATTTCCAAACACAAACATTGCCTTATTTTAAAGTTGAGAAAAACATGAATGAAATCTTAAAAGGATATTTGGTTATTTGGTCAAACGAAAAACCGAAACCCAACATGTTAGGGCACGATCTCTCGGATTTCTAAACACACAAATATTGCCTTATCTTAAAAAACTTTCTAATATGCGATTTTAAAATTGGCTCAAAATGTATTTTATTCGATCATTATTCGATAATGAAAAGCAAAATTATAATATCGAGCGTATATTAATAATATGGCAACAATAGCATATAAAGGAACAACATCACATGAAAATACCAAGAAACCAAACAAATACACATGCGATGGCAATACACATATACTTCACGAATATTAACGAATAAATCCATAAATTAAAGACAATTTTTGAAATAATATTAAACAAATTGGCATAATTCAGATCACGACAAATATATAATAAAATAAATAACATAAAAGATTCTAAAATAAAATATTAAGTAAGGAGAAAATCAAAGTAATATATATATATATAAAATAATATATGTTAATTTACATAAGTAATATACATGAAAATAAAAAGACTAAATTTAATAATTTATACATGAAAATAATATATCAAGGTTGTTAAAATAAACAATATATATTTATATAATAAAATAGGGAATAAAAAGGAAATAAGTTAAATAAATAAATAGATTTAAAGAAAAATATACCTATATACATATAAATAGATAAATATATATATATATATAATAATGTGAAAACAATGATATATACATAGTATAAAAATAGTTTTAATATAAATTATAGGTATATATATAAAAAGAATATATGTATAAAAAATTTAATGAAAATAACATGGAAAAATAATATCTAGAACCATAGAAAATATATAGTATATAGTATTAATTTTAAAAAGGATAATTAAAAAAAACAGTAAACAAATAATCAAATAAAATAATTAAAGGACTATATTGAAAACAGAACAAAATTGGAGAGCTAGAAGTAATAAATTAAAAAAAGAAAACGAAAAAGACTAAAAAGAAATGCGCGCAAATGATCGGGGATTAAAAATGAAATATTCCCACTTCGGCAAAATGCTGCATACAGATTGGATCAAATTGGAATCGCGCACAAACAACAAGGACTAAACGCGCAGTTTGTCCATCATTACGAAAACGCGCGGGTCCTAGGATATCGGGTCGGGTCCAAGTCGGGTCACACAATACTGTGTCGTTTTGAGGCTATGGAGATAAGCCCCAAACGACGTCGTTTCTTTAATAAGGAATAATTCCCTTAAAACCGAATTAAAAAAAAAAAACAAATCAGCCATTCTTCTTTTTTTTTTTTAAAACCCTAGCCCATTTTTTTTCTCTCAGCTGCAACTAAGAAAGAAACCCCTTTCGACCACTACACCGCCACAGCCATCGACGATTAATGGCCCGCTCAGGTCCGATCGATTGATCTCTTTCGAACTAGACCCAGACGCTTCACGTTCTCCGCCCCTAGGGACCGCTTTGCTCTGGTTACGACGAAGAAAGCAGTCCGACGGTCCGTATATCGAAGGTAAATCCCTCCTCTCTTTTTTTGCTTTCATACGAACGAACCAAACAAAGATTTAAAGAAAGAAAGAAGAAGCGTATCAAAAACTGGAAATCACCTTAAAAATTTATCTTTTGATTTCTCTGTATTCTTTGTATTCTGTGTGTAAAAAACGTGAAGAGAGCCTTACAGGGCTTGGTTTCGAGCTTTTTAAAGCCGAAATCGAAAATAAAATGAAAATACAATTGTTTTCTTTTTCTCTTTGCTGTGCTGTTCGTCGATCCTTTGCTGCAGGTACGGAGGTACGACGTGCGTGGGAAGAACTGCTAACGTGGCGACGCGCGCGTACGGATGTGGGGCGCTGGGAGCTTGCAGCGCTGAAGGCTTGCGGTGCCAATGGGAAACCCTAGGGTTTCCTGTTTGTTTTCTGTTGTGGGCTTGCTGGAATCGGGCTAGGTTGGGTAGTGGTTTATTTAATTTGGGCTATTAGGTTAAAATTTTGGGTCTGGGTTTAGTGGTTTAAGTTTGGGCTAGTGGCTTAGTGGATTTTAATTTGTAATGGGCTTTATTGGGCCTCCGTTTCCTTTTGTACATATTTTGTATTGGACTGTTTAAAAATGGACTTTATTAATTTCTTTTTTTTTTGTTTCTGATAAGTAGTGGGCCCGGGCAATAATTGGGCTCTACAAGAACCTTTGACATGTTTAATCCATATAAAATTATCTATTAAAAAAGCCTTAGTCGTAGTTAGGATGATCGATTGAACTTTAACTTAGGTTGCATCATTGTTGCTATAACATGCAAGAGGACGTGCGTTTTAGTGCACTTAAGTGTGTGTTATTTTCCAATTTAAGAGTTCGAGGGTGAGTAGTAATAGGAATTGTATAAAAATAATAATAAACAAGATGGTAAAAGTATTATACCAGTTCATGTACTATACTTTAGATAGCATTTTGGTCTCTTTATGAAAAATTAGCAAATTTGTATCTCTATGTTAGATGGATGAGCAAAATGACCCATTCGTTAAAATTGACTATCAATTTTTTATTATTTTCATGACATTATTTTGTCTCATACTACATAACAACAAAAATTATAAAATAAATTTAATTTTTTTTTAAAAAATGTAAAGAATTTTAATTTTTAATTTTTTTCTTCATATTTTGACTTGCTTAAATTCTCATGCATATTATTATTGTAATTTTAGCTATTTTGCTTAACTTAAAAGTTGCACCTTTTTGAGAGGGAAATAGATAATTTAGTGGCAACTTTGAGATTTAGTTTATGTATTAAATTAGGTACTATCATTTTTTTATTTAAAAATTTCAATTTAATCATTACATTATTAATATTCTCTGTAAAAGTTTATCAATTTCAAATGTAGATTAGGCCGTCTTTACATAATGTGACATATGATTAATGAAAAATAAACATGTTAACTTAGCAAATTTTGATGAAAACTACCGACGACAACAACAATGATTAGACTAAGATTTGTAAATAAAAAAAGTAAGAGGACTTAATTTTTAACTTTTTATGTATAAAGACTAAATCTCAAATGTTGTCAAAATATAAAGACTAACATCATATGTTAACCTAATACAAATTCTAATTTTTATCGTGAAAATATGTTCGATCCTTAGACCACTTGCAGCGTTGTTGTTGAACTTTATATAATATATATAGGAGGGATTCACATACACCGATGTAAAATTAAGACAATTTTACACGCTTTCATAATTTTTATATGATTAATATTTCACCAATTTTACCATTATATTTCATGTTTTATTCACGTAGATCATACATATCAAAATCAGAGTAAATTATTGTGATGTTACTTCTAATCAAATATAAAATTAAATACTAAATAACATGGTTTTTTGATAATTGAATCTTAAAGATTATATGAATTCTTGAGATTGTCCAAGCTAAGAAATGTTCATTTGTTGAATTTATTCGAGTTCGAGTCTTTTGGGGAATAAGTGATAGGCCTTTATTTTAAGTATATATGTATTACAATGGTTAGAATAAAATAAAATATAGTTAGTGCATATTTAAATTTGAAATCAGAAAGATGAGTAACACTCTTGTAAAAAAATAAAATTTCTTCAAAATAAGCGGAAAAAATTTCTTCTCTTTACTAAAAATAAGTAATAAAGTAAATAAATATTACAAATTAAATTATTTTATTACTAATTTATATAACAAAAAATGTGTAAAAAATAATAATCTTATCCAACATAGTATTGATGTATGCATGTGTTGCATTTGGATGTGATGGTATAAGTAGTAATAAAATAATAATTAAAACTTTTGAAAGTTATGAAAATGGCGTGGGATACAGTAGATTCTGACGAGGAAGAAACTAAATAATTGAACTTGAGATGGCAGTGATCTATTAAAGCTGGACAAGTTTCAGTTGAATATTCCTTGTGGTCCCAACCCCACCTACCATTGCTGTTTTTTTCTTCCGAAAAAGGAATGATTGTTTATAAAAGTGATTCAAAAGAAAAAATCATGCATAAGAATGGCCCGAAATTTATAATGTTAGCCCGTGTGGCCAAATTCATCCGTCGCATCATGGCTTAATCATTGTTTTAAAAAAAAATTAATTTTTTTTTTGTGTCGCCCGACGGCATTAGTATATATTTTTTAAAATACTCATAAAAAATACAAGTACTCAAGAAGAAAAAAAATAATAGGGGTTGTCTATCTCTTAGGCGATATCGAAGAAATTTTAAAAAGAAATTGGCAGGAATCTTTTTGGTGTCGCCAGGTTATTTGGCGACATCAATGTCAAATAGTTAAAAATATTTTTTTTGGTGTCGCCCGACTGTCTGGCGGCACCAAAAGCTTATATATACCTCAACCTCGGTGCTAAATTTGTATATGTTGATGTTATTGATTTTTTTTTAGAATTTTTTTTTGTTGTTGAAGAGAAGAAACGTAGGGATAAATTATTGTGATTAAAAATAGGGGGAGAAAGGGGGAACAATTCAGAGTTCAAAACAAGGGCAGAGCATTTTTTTTTATTTTTAATTTTTCAATTTTACTAAGATAAGTGATATATTTAAGGTATGTTTGATTTAACAATGATCTAATGGTGCTCGGATACCAAAAGATTTCATTTGTGTTTTGGGAAGTGCGCCATCACCTTAGAAGATGTCGCATTGCAACTCGAGCTCCCAGTAAACAGTTATGCAGTAACGGGTCCAAGTATAAATAGGGCTTCCAATTGACAGTGATTATGTGGTAACGGGTTTAAATTGGTTATGCTGTCAAAGGAACTCAATTTCATGCCACGAGAAGAGGATGCTTTATAAACCTCATACCCATTTTAATTGTCCAAAACATGCATTAGTGGTTGGGGTAGGAGCACTCTTTAGGGGAGGTGCCGATTACGGTGGGCAAAAATTGAAACTCGAGTTGGTGCCGATTATGGAAGATCGATGGACTCTTGTCTCACTAAAAACACCTTTATCTCACAGGATTCTTGATGAACCCAAATCAAGCAAAGTTAAATATCACGAGATTCTTGATTCAAGCAGAAGATGATAGACCTGATTCAAGCAAAGTTGAATATCACGGGATTACTACATTAACAACTGTGTAATGTGATTAATCTAATTATAGTGAGTATTATTATCATAAAATATAAAATGATAGTCGGGATTAATAAGAGGTCGTTCCATTATTCATATAAGTAGAAGTTTGTTGAGTTGACTTCAAAAAGAATGGACGTTGTGAAACTCCCAAAAATTATCTGTATACACACCAATATGAAATAATAGTGCTGACAATGTTTTCTTTTAAAAAGTTGTCATAAGAAAATAAATTCTAAATAAATTTTAAAAAGGTTAAAACAAACAGAGAAAAAAAGGAAATAAAAATCCACCATTGCCTCTCTCTATACTTATTGGCCAAAATTCTCTATATCTTTTCAAATCTCATTTTTCACAAAAATTTTTGTTCAACATTTATAAATAATACGAATCCCATATTTCGTTGGCTTCTCCTCATGCCTAAAAAGGGTAGGACAAGTTAATGTTGTGATATGTCGGCGAGAAGCTTGAGCTTGGTTTTATTGCCCATGGATAAAGCTAGAAATCTTTTTAAGGAGAAGGGATCGAAATAAAAGGAGGTTTTATTCTTAAAAAGGTTTAAATAGTATAATTTTTTATTTATTTAAATGATTAAAGTACTTAAAATGAATGATGAATATTTGAGAAGGATTAATAATAATCAAGTTTCATTGGTTCTGATTTCATTTATAATGAAAAGTATTTTTTTTTAAAAAAAATGATATCATATATTATTAATATATATAGATAACAAGTAATATAGAATTTTATTTGAACCTAATTTAAACATTTAATAGTTGATATACATCCTAACATTATAATACCAATCTCATCCACACAGTTTATTGAATTGCTTTTCAGTCCTTTATCCTTGCAAAAGCTTGAATGCACTTGAATTGCTTATACTCTCTTTTCTTTTATTATTTACATTATCATGTTATTTGTTTTAGGCGAAATGCGTTATGAAACTATACTACTTAGGAGAATGTCGTATGTACTTAGGAGAATGTTGTATGTAAGTTGATGCAACATATGTACTTTGCTTGTATATTGCATTTGGTACAGGGGCGAAGCCAAAATAATTTTTTAGGGGGGCCGGATGAAATTTTAATTTTTTATAGTTTATATCTTTATAATTTGTAAAGAATTAAATCAAATTTTTATAATTTTAGGGGGGCCAAAGTGCAATTTTACCTTTACTAATTTAAAATTTTTAAAAAATTTTAAGGGCCTAAATAGCAATTTTACATTTTAGGGGGGGCCGAGGCCCATGCCAGCCCCCCTGGCTTCGCCCCTGATTTGGTAGTTGTTTAGGATCTTGCACGGGCTTGTGTTTTAATTAGTTTGACGATTGTGAGTACCTTCGCTATCCGTGGGACGAGTGAAGATGTCACAGTAGTAAGGTTAATGATGTTGGAGGTTTAAGGAAAAGTATTGTCTGGAACTGCATGGGAATCAAAGTTGTACAGCGGAAGCGTGGTGGTCAATTTGAGAAAAGGGATAATGGATTTTTTTTTTTTGGCTAAGTGATTAGCGTGTGAGAAGGGAAATTTTGGAGATGAAATTTCTTTTTAGGAGGGGAGAATTGTCACATCTCAAAAAATGGTTTAAGTAAAATCAGGGTTTGTGAAACCAAGAGTGATCACACCCTGATTTATAAAGGTTATCTTTTTGTGTTTGAAAATAAATGAGTTATTGGGCTAATGGTTAAGTGTTAGAGAATTTGTCCTAGAAATCCAAGATTGAATTCCTTCCCTCGCATCAATTTTATTTAGTGCAATTTTATTTGGGAACTAGGGTTTCCGACCAGTTTTGAGTGCCACATGGCCAGGACACACGGCCGTGTGGCTGATTTTGGGGATTTTGTCGATTTTCACACGACCGTGTCCTTTGGGCACACGGGCATGTGGATTTGGGAATTTGGGATTCTCAGTTTTGGGGTCACACGGCCGTGTGACTGATTTGGGGAAATTAGGGCTTCTACACGGGCATTTGTTTCGGGACACATGGCCGTGTGACTGATTTGGGGCCTAAGGATTCCACACGGGCGTGTGTTATGGGACACACGACTGTGTCTGATGGCCATACGGGCGTGCGACACCTTCACACGGCTGTGTCGGTCCTGCACCTTAAATTAGTGAAATTGGATAGTGAGTTACACGGTCTGTTCACACGGCCGTGTCCCTACACCACACGGGCGTGTGCCTCCGTCACACTACTGTGTGCCACTCCTCACACGGGCGTTTGGATCCCCACACAGCCTGGATTGCTCCACACGGCCGGAGCATACGGGCGTGTGGCCCTAACTCGCCAAATATTGATTATAAGGTGATTTAAGTGCAATCACCATTCTATGTGTTCCAACCCTCAACTAAGCTTACTGGGGGTTGACATAACTCTGCCATGACTGCGTTTTAAGTGTTATTCGTGCTTGGTTGTACGAAATGTTAGGTACCGAATCTGAGTGCATAAGTGTACACGTTTCTGTAACAGAATGACTGATTGTAAGTGACTGCTTCTGGATGATTGTCTAAAATTGAATTCTGAAATGGTGCATCCGCATTCATACATCTGCATATATACATTTGCATACATACATCTGCATATAAAGTATTTTGGGTTGGGATGTTGAAGTGAAGGGAGATTTACGATTTGGCAGTTTATCTGCATACTGAAGTCCCAATACCCAGAGGGTCGTGGACGATTTGGTATCTTGTGATTTTACGCCGCATGCAGACATGCGGTACATATATTAGCTACGCTCACGTACCACTATATCGATCTGCGGTTTTCTCAACCAACCCATCGATATAGCGGTTTACCGCATTACCTTCATATCGCGCATGTACGTTAGCTTCGCTACGTACTATTATCTGATTGGCGATTCACATCTTTGCATGTATCATGCATGGTTTTTACCGCATTGCACAGTACAACTCATATGCTAGCATGGCTGCATATTATATGAGACTGGCAGTCTATCTGCATACTGATAGCCCCAATTCCCGAGGGTCGGCGATCCTAATTCCACGAGGTCGAGGACAATGCGATGATCATCGTTGCTTGGGCAACCCGGATGACATCCTATGGGGTATAAGGTTGGATGGGCTTTTCGAGGTCCTACTCGGAGTGCAGGGATGGGTGGGTTGATTAAATCCCCACAGTAAGTGTAGGGCTGGACGGAGATGGTGTGTTGGCTAGATGGGTGGGTTTTTTTTATAATTCATTTGCACTCATCTGCATCTGAATGAATCTGTGTGACTGAAATGTCTGATTGACTGTACTGCTCAAAGGCACTTGTGCCTATGTGAAATTTTGTTAAACTCTGACTGAATCTGACTGAATCTGATTGAATGAATTGAGACTTGTGATTGAGTGAGAATTACTGATTCTGTGATTGATTAGTTATTGCGACTGTGTTTACTGAGTGCGTTTGTAATATGCACAACGTATTTCTATATGCTGGTACGTCCATTTCGAACGTACCAACTGTATCTGTGTAGCTCCGTAAGTATGTACCATTT
Organism: Gossypium sturtianum; assembly: GCA_025698515.1. Classification (NCBI taxonomy): domain Eukaryota; kingdom Viridiplantae; phylum Streptophyta; class Magnoliopsida; order Malvales; family Malvaceae; genus Gossypium; species Gossypium sturtianum. The sequence continues at coordinate 160,605,073 of CM046945.1, forward strand.
TCTGTACTGCTTTCTGGCTTCTTATTTCCGAATATGTAGTTTAACTGATTTTGATTTCACACTGAGCTCGAGTAGCTCACCCCCTCTCCTGTTCCCCTTTCAGGTACAATTGAGATTCTGGAAGCTGGACTCAGCTAGCGGAGGACTCGGATAGGCTTGTAATAAGCAATTGAGCAGTTTGTGTTTTCTAGTTTTTACATTTGGTTTTGAACTGTAAAGATTTTTATTACTGAGGTACCATTACTGTTTTAAACCTTGTTCGTACATTATGGTTGTTACGTTCGCGAATGGTATTTTTAAACGAATAAACGTTTTGGTTTGTTTTAAGATAAATATTTTCAAAAATGGAATTTTGAACGCCTGATTTTTGTTAAATTTTTGTACGATCACTTCGGTGATCAATGTAGCATCCTGGACTCGGTCTAGACTTCTAGGCCGGGTTTGGGGTGTTACAAACATCATTTACCAAATGAAATTAACTTTGCCACATTCCAAGCATAAAACCTAGTTCAAATATCTACCAAAACATGTCACACAAGACCATTTTTCAAGCCATCACAAACATACCAAAAGACCATGCACTTCAATTACCTAAAGGTGATCAAGAGGGCCTAACTTAACAAGCATTACAAGTCCATCAACCATACATAAATTTCAAAGCACAAACATACCAAATTACCATTTACACATTCACTGAATACCATTCAAAATGACCTATACATACCATTATTAACCTTGGCCAAAATACACAAAAACTACTAAAATTCTTGCTGGATAGTGTGATAGGTCTCTAACGAGCTTCCAACTGATTGAACTTTCGATAATTTATAAAACAGAGGGAAGAAACTACGTAAGCAACTAGTGCTTAGTAAGGTCATGTAAACTAAAACATAACTTACCCTGTCATTTATACAATTCAAAGATTAAACATAAATTACCATCAATGCCATAAGCTTAGTAAAAGCCTATACAACATCACCAACTCACAAGTTAGTATAATTGTCCATGATACAAATGAAATCAACCATAAGATATGTAAATTTCCGTATGTAATAATACCATTTAATTCATAAATTCTTTCATAAGGTCATGATTCAATCCATTTGCATACTTACCATTTCATTTCCTTTTCTTAACCGTTGAACCATCTAGAATCACATCGGATACTCGAGAAAACTCACACATAGTGTAACACCTTAATACTGGCCCAAAAGTTTTGGCCGAATTTCAAAGGTCACATTGATCACCGAAGTGATCGTAGAAAAATTTTAGTTTAATAAACCAAAAAAAAACATTGCAGTATTTAAGTTACGAAAAATTCTCAGTTATAAAATCCTGATATTTCAAAAGAAAATACAGTCCCAATGACCCTTACGTGCGTAAAACACAAAATTTTGTACCACAATTTTCAAAACAGTACTTACAATTCAAGGTGTTTAATTATAAACTCAGAAATTATTAAAATACAATTAAAGCCTGTTTTTAACCGTGACTGTCCGAGACCTCCGCTTACCGAGTCTAGCATCAGAATTGGGAAATGTACCTGCAAGGGGAAACACTAAGGCGTGAGCTACACGAGCTCAGTATGAGTTCAAAGTGTAACTAACAACGGAATTACAGATCAGAAACCAAACAGTAGTTCGATAATGAAAAGTACTTACAGAGATACGCAGAAACAGAAAGCAAACTTGGAACCAACGTCCCAAAAATACGCAACAGTCAAAACACACCAAATTAGACACAGCATACTCAACAGATAAACCCGTCAACGGGTCGATACAATAATACTTATCATCACAATCCAAAATGTCACTACGCTAAAACCTCAATGCGCGCAGAATCAGTCATAAATGTTTTGATGAACAAATAGATTACAGAAAAGTAACTCACATCCAGATGCATATGAATATAGTCAAGTATTAAAAACTCACCCATCCAGCCAAAACACCTCTTTGTCCCCCGATCACACCCCAAAAGAGCTATTTAAGCTCATCTAACCAAACACACCACATATGACCTCGAAAGGCCCATCCGACCCTACACACCATATATGTGGACTAAGCCACACAGATAATAATACGCCAGTAAGGTTGGCGTATATACAGTACAATGCATTGCGGTAAACCATTGTACAGACATGTTGTAGTTAAACTGCCAGATCAGATCAGAATCAGTCTTCCTTATCTTCACAACCAACCCAAAAATTTCTTTATGCAAGTGCATGTATGCTTACAACATCATAGAAACAATGAACACATTGACAGACAGTCAGACAGAAACAGACATGCACACACCCAGCTAACCGGGTTTAGAATCAGATATCTCGCACAACAGTCACAAATAACACATAAGCCGAAGCCCAGATCAGAGTCTTAACTACCCTCACTAAAGTCTAGCCAAGGGTCGGAATACACAGAAACATTTTCAGATAAAAAACATATACATAACTAAAATTGGTGGCTCAGGGCCACACGGCCATGTGGGGGTTAACACGCCCGTGTGGGAGGAGACACACAGCCATGTGGCTAAGGCACACGCCCGTGTGAGCCAGGGACATGGCCGTGTGAACATGCCGTGTAACTCTCTGTCTAATTGTGCTAAAATAGAGTACAAGGCAGACACGGCCGTGTGAGGGTCTCACACGCCCGTGTAGGATCCATAAATCCCCAAATTAGCCACACAGCCATGTGGCACCAAATCAAATAACCCTAATTTCTAATCGCACGCGCCCGTGTGCCCACGAGACACGGCCGTGTGATATCAACAAAAATCCCCAAATCGGCCACACGGCCAGGTGGCTAGGCCGTGTGGCATCAAAATTGGCCTGGAAGCCCCAAATCCCAATTTAACACGGCCGTGTGGACCGCCCGTGTGGGGTACACACCCGTGTGGCCACCCTTGTGGTCACAAAACCACCCTAAAATAGCCCGAAAAATCGTGCTTTCACTCTCGAAACACTTCTCAACCCTCAATAACTCGAAATTATACCAAATTAAATAAGTTCTAAGCATGAAAATAGCAGCACAGCATTGTAAATAATCGGTTTGCGAACACACACATAAAATGCCGACTTTCACATAGTCAAAACAAGAATTTGCAAATAAATTAGATAAGATACAGAACCCACACCTTAGACGGAAACGAGTACCCAAAATCGTTCGACTCGCTTCACCAATCCGAACCTTAGATCTTACCTGGAAGAACCCTTATCCACGAGATACCAAAGCAAAGCAAAAAGTAAAGAAAAAGAAGCTCTGTTTTACAGAGAGAAAAAAAAGAAGAGGAAAAAAAAAAGAATGTGCTACTCTCTTGGGATTTTCTATCATCAAAATAAATAATAAATAAAATAAATATTTTACACTCAAACAAATTGGAAGTGCAAAAACAATTCCTCAAAGTATACATGAGGACTCGAACCCAAAACCCCAAGCTAAACTAACACACAACCATCCATCAGACTAGCAGGCCTATCCTGACACTAAAACACAGAAACACACACATAAATGGTCGAGCTACGCACTAACCCTAAATGCAAACCCCAAAACTTCTAACCCTAAATTTTGGGGTGTTACGTATAGTGTGCCTTTACATATAACCATAACATTTCCTTTAAATCAATGCTCACACGAGCTGTGAAATGGGCCTGCTCACACGAGCTGTGGGTCAGAATGTAAGCTACACGATGCTACTCACATGAGTTGTGGAGAATCATCAACAAATGTAGGACCTCAGCCGTCGGTAGAACATTCAAGACCAACACTTGAAACATGAAATCCCTAATGACATGTCATTTGTATCCTAAGAATTTTTAAGGTTCAACCAAGACTCGATATCAGTCAATTCATCATAGCATGAATACATTCATATTTTGATTCATTATACAATCACAATTCATACGAACTTACCGCGATAATTAGGGACGTAGTAGTATAATCAAACTAGTCCGAAGTTTTAGCTTTTCCTCGATTTAAGTCCAAACGTGGTTTATCTTGATCTAAATGGATCATTTCAATCAATTAAGTACTTCTAGAATTCAATTTAAGCCATAATTCATAATTATGAAAAATTACAAAATTACCCCTAATACTTTGACCTTTCACAATTTAGTCCTTAAACTCATAACTTGAATATAGCTCATTTTGGCCTAAATCCAACTTAACCAATGTTACTAGGGACTTTGAAACAACCCATTATTACCAAAATGTTACAATAAAACCCATAAATTTATACTTTTAACAATTTAATCCCTAAATGTAATTTCACCAAAAATCACTTAACAAAACATGTTTATTTTTCAAAAAGGATTCATAATCTATCAACTAACATAAAAAATCATTCAAAAACATCCATGGAAATTCCCTCAACCTTTAATTTTTTTGCAAATTAACCCCTGGGCTAGCTAGATTAAGCTAAAACGAACTCAAAAACATAAAAAAATCATTAAAAACGGGCTTGAATCCACTTACCTAGATGAAAACTTCAAGCTCTCCTCCCATGGATTTTCGGTTAAAACAAAAAGAAAGAAAGAAGATGATGACTTTGTGTCATCTCTCTTTACTTAATTTTTCTTTTAATTATTCAATTACCATTTTAACCTTTAAAAACTATCAAAATTTCAATAAAACATTATCCATAATTATCCACTAACTCATTAATTGGTCTATTTACCATTCAAGTCCATTAAATTAAAATTCCATAACCATTTGACCCCTTTAACTAATAGAACTCAACTTTTACACCTTTTACGATTTAGTCCTTTTTACCTAACTAACCAATTAAACCTCAAAATTTCTTAACGAAAATTTAATAAGACCTTAATACAATCCCGTATACATTAAATAAACATTAAAATAATAACTTACTCATCGATATTGTGGTCCTGAAACCATTGTTTCCGACACTATTGAAAACGGGCTGTTACATTTATTTTAAAAATATGATTTGATTAAAGTTATTTCAAAAATATTATTTTGTACAAAATTTAGTAAAAAAAAACAATTATCTAGTTAAAATTAATATTATTAAAAGCCCATTAAAAGTTTAAATATTAAGAGGAGGGATCCACTTACACTAATGTAAAACTAAAATAATTTTATACCATTTCATATCTCTTTGTACGATTAAGATTTTAACATTCAACTGTTGTATTTTATATTTAATTCATATGGATCATGCATGTCAAATTTGATATAAATTAATAACTTTTGACTATTTATTTTACGTAAAAAACTTTCAATCGTTCAATAAATATTAATATATATAGTATTTTAGATCGATATGATAGAGATATTAGATTGATTCAAAAATTTACATACATGACAATTACAATTATATCGATAAATTCAACGCTTGAATCATTAAAATATTAAACGTACAAAGAAAACTACTTTAGCTTTACTCATGTGTAAGTGGATTCCTCCCCAAATATTAATGTTTTTAAATTTTCTAGAAACAAATATTTAGAAATATTAAAATATTCTTTAAAAATATAAAAATAATATTCAAAAGCTTTTTACACTAATATTTTAAAAAAAATTAATACTATATAAATCTTAAAAAAAAATTTATCGTTTACAAATTTAAAGTTATTTATTTGTGTACCTACTATTAAATTGATTTAAATTATTTATATATATTTTTTATTTTGCAACTATCAATAAATTATTTTAAATAAATACATAATTTTTAAATAATATTATATTCATTCTAATACCAACCGTATTTAAAAAAAAAAACCAAATACACCCACAAAAAATTTGCATTGATTTTGTATTGCTCTACAATATAGTGCAATAGATTTATTTGGTTATCTTTTGATTTTTTATAATATTTTTATAAGCGTGTGAACTATGATTATAATTTATTTTGTATTTATAGTTTTATCCAACTTTTAAAAATAAGCTAAAAATTTCATTATAGTTTTTTATTATATTTACTTTCTTTTGATAAAATATCTAAAATTACTCATAGCTCTTCCTCAACCTTTAAATAAGAAGATAATGCGCTTCAGCGAACTCAAACCTATATCCTCCTACACTAAGAATAATATCTGTAGGAGCCCATTTTCGCCCGGGTCCATTGGTTAACCAATTAAAACAAAAATAAAAAAAGCTGATAAAACAAAAATCAATAAAAATCCCAATCCAATTACAGTCCAAGTCTTTTTACATATATAAGCCCGAATCATAAAAACACACAAGCCCAATGTTCTAACTTGAACAGCCCCAATAACCCAATATCAAATGACCCAAATGGCACAAAACATTTCGTGAGACAGAAACCCTAGAGACCTTCTAGAGGATTGCGGCGCACAATAGCCTCCCTCGCGCGATGCCTCCACGCGCGCGCCAAAGACCTCTGAGCGCCTCCGTATGTTCCGCGCCCACACGAGCGCCACGTCCTCCTCTGTCAGACGATTGTTGTACCTGCAAAAGAGGCCAAACAACAGCCAAGACAAAACAACGACAAATGGAGAAATAGAAAAATATAGGATTGTATTTTTGGATTTTTTCGATTATATAAGCAAAAGCGAACAAATGTAAGGGAGGACCTGTTTTTTTCTGAGAATAGAGAATACATAAGCAATACAAAAAAAAAAAAAGAAAGAGAAATCGAAAGGTGATTATCGAGAAATTAATTGAGTTTTTATTTTTAGGTGCTTTTCTGTTTCCATTTTAAGTATTCATTGCATGCGAAAAAGAAGGAAGAACTTATCTGTTAAGTGAGTCGTCAGATTCCTATTTGCTTCATCAAAATCAAAGTTTGAATGGGGATCTTGAGCAAAAAATAGGCGATGCCTTGGATGTTCTAAACGAGGGTAATAGGGCGTCACTATGCGCCACCATACACCGATCACGATGGTGAAATGGTGGTGGAGCGACGCATGAACATCCGAATCGGCGAGAGGAGAGGTTCGATTTGATTTTCCTAAAACAGAGGTTAGGGTTTTGTTTGAAAAGGGATAACGATTTGTTTTAGTCGATTTTAGGGATAATATTGCGTTAAAGATACGACGCCGTTTGGGCTCACCTCAATAGCCTCAAAAAGCGGCACGTATGGGCTGACCCAATTTGACCCGACCCGATGCCTTTGAGGATCTGCGCGTTTACGCAATTAATAGAGAATTTACGCGTCCCGATCCCTTTTATTTCTGTACTACTCTAAATTAAATCACGTGATGCATGGTTTTATTGTTCGATCGATCTCGATAATTTGCGCGTTATTTTAATTTGATCCTCTGTACATTTTCTTTGCTCTTTTAAATTGACCTCTGTAACTCGTGCATTGTTTCAAATTGGTCCGATCTATACGCTGCGTTTTTGGCTATTGGCATATTTGTTATTTTGATCCCTAACTATTTAGGCGTATTTTATTTAGGTCCCTAATTATGTTTTTCATAATTTTATTTGTGTATAGATTGCTCTTTTAATTTTGTTCCATTTCTATTTTAGTTTAGGTATTTTCGTTTTTAAATCAATTCGTTATTCATGTTTTAAATTGTTTTAGCATATTATTTTGAAAATTGTTTAGTTTTTTTTATATATATTATTTGTATATTTTTTTTCTTCAAAACTTATTTTAATGCAATTTGTTCATTTTAAAATTCTCTTTTAGGTATATTTCTTAGATTTACATATCTATATAATATTTTTTAAATACTTTTATCCATCATTATCTTTATGTATTATTTAAATTATTTCTTAATATATGTGTATTATTCACATTATTTTACTTTATGAATGTTACTTATTTTGATTGAAATTTTATCTTGTATATCATGTATTTCGGTTTTCCTCTTATAATATTGATTTTAAAATCCATTTGTATACTACTATCTAATGTTTTTAATTTTTATTTTTGATTTATATATATTATTTTCTATATTACTCATTTAATTTTCTACTTATATAATACTTATCTTAAAATTCGTATATATAATTTGTTGTTTGTACATTAATGGTTTCAAATACTTTCTTTATTTTTATATATTATTCATTTTTCTTTATTTGTCTTATAATTTGTTGTATTTTAGCTATGTTAAATTGCCTAAATATTTCTTTTCTAAATTGTCTTTTAATTCATTAGTCTTGAATGTTAATGTTAGTCTTTGTATAATATATGATATGTTGCCATTGTATATACCCTAATTTGCTCTTTTATGTTTTTATTACTTGCCATATATATATTGTTATTTTATGTTCGTAATTATATACTGCTTTTCATTATTGTATTGTGATTAAAATTTCCAACTTATTTATGAAAAAGCTGTTCATCCAAACAAACCAAGCAAACACGTTTTGAGTCGTTTCTACTCATCTAAAAGTTTTAAAACAAGGCAAAATTTGCGTGTTTAGAAGTACAGAAAATTACATCCTAACATGCTGGGTGTCAATTTTTCGTTCGACTAAATAACCAAATACCCTTTTCATATGTTTTGAAGATCAAAGATGATCTCGGTGTCAGAGTATAAATGTGTTATATCCTAACGTGCTGGGTATGATACTTTTGTCCCTTTGAAACGAGTTAATCTTGAGATTCAACTCCGATTTAATTCTTCCATAATTCTTTACCCTAAATATTTTCAAGTTTTAGATATATTCGAATTCTTTCTGAATGTTTTCTGTCGCTAAAAACAAACATTGAACCAATTTCAATATTGCATATTTGAAAAAACAAGGCAATATTGGTGTGTTTAGAAGTACGGAAAATTACATCCTAACGTGCTGGGTGTTGATTTTTCGTTCAACTAAATACCCAAGTACCCTTTTTTACATATTTTGAAAATCAAAGATGATCTCGGTGTCAGAGTATAAATGTGTTATATCCTAACGTGCTGGGTATGATACTTTTATCCCTTTGAAACGAGTTAATCTTGAGATTCAATTCTGGTTTAATTAACTTTCTTCCAAAAAATTTTTTTACCCTAAATATTTTCAAATTTTCGACGCAAGGACACTAATTAATCGATTTGGTACCAATTTTGGGCGTTGCGAGGGTGCTAACCCTTCCTCGCACGTAACCGATTCCCGAACCCGTTTTCTCTAATTACGCAGACCAAAATATTTTACCGGTGACCTGATCACACCTAAACAAAAAGGATCGGTGGCGACTCCATTCTATTTTTAAAGTCGATCCCCATTTTTTTCAAAACTCTAAAAAAAAAAAAAACGGTTTCGACAATATCGATACTAATCAAATTAAGGCTCAATAAAAAAAATTGTCCAATGGTCTTCCCTTGTTGAAGGAGAGAAAATCATTTATCAAAGTATTGATGATGCAAACACCAAAGGAATGAAATTAAATTTTAATTTATTGATAAAATTTGATTAAATAGAAAAAAGGCCATTTGTTTCTTTGATCCAGTCTCTGGCCACCTCAACATGAGGTGGCCCAAAGAATTTATTACATGATTAAATACTCTCTTTTTGACTAAAAATATATATTTAATACTAATTAATGTATATATTTAATAATATTGAAAATTATAATGTTTGATTTTAATATTTAATATTTTTAAATGTATGCAAAAATTTAAAAATAAATTTTTTATTAATATAATAATATTTACCATTAATTAAATTTATTTTTATATAAAAATCAAATTACTTATCTTTTTAAGAAAAAAAAAATGATTTGAAAGCTTTTTAAAATGAAAAGTTATTTTTGTTAACCATCAAATTATAACCCATTCTTATCCTAAATAAAGAAAAATATAAGCAGATAAAATGAATTTATCGTACTAGTATATTTTTAAAAATTGATCGCTGTATGACTTTCTCCGACCAGATATTAGATGACGAACTCACCTAATTAATCCCCAAAATGAGTAACCACAAATTGAGCGGAGCGCTTTCGGGGTTCAAGCACATGGACAAGTTAAAATTTATAAATTAAAAGAGTATAATTAAAGGGTTAAAATTTAAAGTTAAAAATTAAAGATGATAATCATAACTTACATAAACATTTAAAGAAAACATTGGATCATAACTTACATAATACATAAATATATATCATATCTATGGACTTACATAACTTACATAACTTATATAATTTGCATAACGTACATAAATATATATCATATCATAACTTACATAACTTACATAGTTTACACCCATTAGATACTTGAAACTTGATATGTATTTTCTACTTTAGTACAATGACATGATTTAAATCAATTGAGAACATTTAAGTAACCGTAATTTATTGTCAACTTTAGACTTCAATAACTACGAAATGGATAAGAGTTGGATGAATTTGTCAAGGGTAAGCAACGACTATCGAAATAGAGTACAAACTTTTCTAAATTTAGCATTTCAAAATGCAAGCCAAGAGAATATGATTCTTTGCCCGTGTAAGAAGTGTGGCAACATCAATTGGCATTTTTGTGAAGTTGTCTACGAACATCTAATTGTTGATGGCTTTATTCGGGGGTATAAAAAATGGATTTTCCATGGAGAGTGTACACCTAGTAGAACCTCTTCAACGATTAATCCGGCTTATCCTCATAGTGCTTACCATCAGTCTGTTAGAGAAGATGACATGGAAGGTATGTTGCGGGATGCATTTAATATGCACATTCATGGTTTGTAATCGTTTCCACCTGACTTTATTGCATCCGATGATTGTAATATTGGTGGAAATGCTTTTATCGAAACGGGAAGAAGTGTACCTAATGAAGAGCCAAATGGAGAAGAGGCGAAGTTCTACAAGTTACTTAATGAAATGAATGAAGAACTTTACGAGGAATCAAAATATTCAAAAATGTCCTTCTGTATTCGCCTATTTCACTTAAAATGTTTCGGAGGGTGGACCGAAAACTCTTTTACAATGTTGTTAGAGTTTTTGAGAGATATGTTTCCGTTTGCAAAAATCCCTCATTCATGCAAAGACATGAAGAAACTGATAAAAGATTTAGGCCTTGGGTACAAGAAAATTCATAGTTACCCAAATGACTGCATGTTGTATTGGGGTGATCAGAAAAACCAACAGTCTTGTCATGTTTGGGGTAAATCTCGGTGGATGAATAGGAATACAAAAGATGTGAATGAGGATGAAGGTGAGGTGATAAATCGTAAAAGTAACATATTTTAATCCCATATTTAGTATGCTTTTGGATGAATTATCCATTATTTTATGTAATTTGGTGCTCTTAATCCTTTCTTTTCATGTTATATACTCAGGAAAGCACCAAGGGATGAAAAGAACGCAAAACGGGCTTAAAACGGGACAAATGGGCCAAAGCATGAAATCGACACAGCCTAGACCAAAGATCACACGGCCATGCCTCCTTAAAGATCTCGAACACGGCCTGGACCACGATTTACACGGTCGTGCCTCATTAATGAAGTCCACACGGCCTGGCCACGATTCACACGGGCGTGTGACATGGGCGTGTCCCTGCCGAGGCCAAGAGGAGTTTCACTCAGATTTGGATGCTTGGAGGCAAAGAAACACATCTCAAAACCTATATAAACACCCTAGGGGGAAACTTAATCGGGGAGTTAGGCAGAAGCCTTCTGCCAGGGCTTTTGTCCAAGGGAGTCGACGGGTGGTCAGCTAGGCCAAGGAGCCGAGCCGAAAAGGTCAGATTTGTGGGAAACTCTCAAGGGATAGCCAGTTGATCCATCTCAAGAAGCCGAAATTCTACTCAAGACGGAGGATCTCCTCTTCAATTCCTTCAGGGGGTTTTAGGGATTTCTTATGTTTTGTTTTATCTTTTCTTCTAAGATGTTTTCTTTTATTATTATGAACTAAACCCTTCAGATACCTGAAGGGGATGAAACCTAGATGAATCTTGTTATTGTTTTCTGAACTATATGATAAATACTTAATTTGTTCTTAATTATGTGTGCTTAATTCTTGTGTTGATATTTCGCGGATATTAATTCAAGTTGAATGTGCTTAGGTGGTGGAGCAAAAGTCCCTGCTTAAGAGTAGATCTAGCATAATTAAGCGGAGTTGATCGCGCGCCTAGAGATAAGGTGACGAGATTTTACCGGATTAGGGTGAAACCTAATATGGGAATCCATAGATCGATTTACTGCTATTCTAGGGGGTTATTAATGGGAAAGAGATTTCAATTAATTAACCTAGGGTTAGACATTATTCGCCTCGAGAGAGGGTTTAATATACGTTAGGGAGTCCTACGGATCAAGTCAAGTGAATAAATCGTCTGGTTCAGTGTTAGATAACAAGTGAAGTCTAGGTGGATTCTTCCTAAGGGTATCGTCTTAATCAACTGAGTTTTTCCAAAGTATATCTCTAATTCATTCTTTTTGTCTTTGCGTCTTTAGCTTAGTAATTAGTTAATTTAGATTAATAAACAACTTCACTTATTTTAGGCTAAATAATAGAAAGAGGGTTAGTATTAGTACTTTTAGTTCATTTGGGTTCGACAATCCGGTCTTGCCTAAGCTATACTACTGTTCGATAGGTGCACTTGCCTCAATCGTTGTCATAGTTAGTTTCCAGGTTCGATCATTATCTTTATAAATTTTAAAACTCTGACTTCACAGTGATCATGAGGCACAGTCAAGAAATAAGCCAGTAAAGATTTTTTGATATTTTCCACTAATACCAAGGCTTTAAAGGCTTTTCATGTCGTCAAAGACAACCGAGTCTATGAGGTGGCATCATGATCAACGAACCGATGATGGATTATTAAGGCATCCTGCGAATTCTTTAGCTTGGAAATCATTTGACAGTAAATTTCCAAGCTTTGCAACTGATCCTCGGAATGTGAGGCTTGGGCTAGCATCTGGTGGGTTTAATCCTTATAAAATCATGAGTACTTCGTACAATACTTGGCTTGTAGTGCTTGTTCCTTACAATTTGCCTCCGTGGATTTGCATGAAGTAATCTTTTTTTATCTTATCTATGATTATCCCTAGAGAGAAAGGTCCCAGAAATGATATTGACATTTATATGTAGCCACTTATTGAAGAGTTGAAATAATTAAGGGCGGGTGTTGAAACATATGATGTCTTGAGAAAAGAGAACTTTTATTTACGTGCAGCTTTGTTCTGGACTATTAATGATTTCCTGGCTTATGCCAATTTATCTGGTTGGAGTACCAAAGGAGTTATGCTTGTCCTTGTTGTACGGCGCAAACATGTTCGAAGTGGTTATATAATGGGAAGAAGTTCTCTTATATAGGGCATCGTCGGTGGTTAGATGGAAATCATAGATTTAGATTTCAGAGGACTCTATTTGATGGTACTGAAGAGTTCAGAGAAGCTCCTAAGCAGACCATTAGATCTGAAATCTTGTTCATGTTAAAAGATATCAATTTCAGTTATGGGAAGATGAATCAACCACACAACACGCAAGAAAAGAGAAGACCGAGGGAGGCGTATGTTGGCGATGTTGATGAGCAGATTGATGATGAATCTGATAAAGAGGATGATCCTAATGAGGCAGACTTGTGGAAAAAATGAAGCATTTTTTTAGTTGCCTTATTGAGAGCATCATATTTTGCGACACAATCTTGATGTCATGCATATTGAAAAGAATGTTTACGAGAACATCATTGGGACAATTCTGAATGTCGATGGAAAATCGAAAGACAATCTTTAAAGTCGACTTGATCTAGTTGACATGGGAATTCAGCGTGAACTTCATCCCCAAGTACTTTCGAGTGGGAAATATAGGTTGCCGCCTTCTATTTTTGCAATGTCAAAGAAAGAAAAAGAAGTGTTCTGTACGGTGTTGAAGGACATAAAGGTCCTAAAAAGGTTTGAGTCTTGAAGATCGAAGACTATATTCCCTAAAATCACATGGTTTTCACATCTTGATGCAATATTTACTACCAGTTGCTTTACGGTGTTGTATGTCAAAAAAGGTGACGTCTTGTATAATTGAACTATCCAATATAATGAAAGCTATTTGTGGCAAAGTTTTGAATGTTGAAGAACTTGAGAAAGTATAAGATCGAGCCGCCTTGACTTTATGCAATTTGGAGAAGATCTTTCCACCTTCCTTCTTCACTATTATGGTGCACTTGGTAATCCATCTCCCTCATGAAGCAAAACTTGGTGGACCGATTTTCTATCGGTGGATGTATCCTATAGAGAGGTGCTAATTTATTTGTAAAGTTTTTCATTCATTCATGAATATACCTTGAGTTACAACTTTTGATAATGTTATATACCGTCTTTAGGTTTCTATTCAAATTGAAGTCTTATTGTCGTAATAAGCGTTATCCAGAAGGATCAATAGCTGAAGGATACTTGGCAGAGGAGTGTATGACTTTCTGTTCTAGATATTTAGAAGATGTTGAAGCAAGACTGAATAGACCAAGTAGAAATGCTGCTCACTGATCATAATTTAGCCGAAACTTATTTATTTCAAAGTTATGGATAACCAATCGGTAAAGTTGAAATTGCACACTTAGATGATAGATCTTGGGTACAAGCACATCGATATGTTCTTTTTCACCACGATTCAATTGAACCATTACGCAAGTAAGTTTTAGGATTTGATAAATATTCATCTTTTTTATTTGTTTATCTTCTAACCAAGTAATCCACTTTTTAACATAACGAGTACAAACAAGTCTTGAGATCTCGTTCGCGCTCCCGAAGATTACAACATCGAGAGATTCATAAGTTATTCACAGAATCTTTTCATGAATGGTTAGGCCAAACGGTATGCAACTAAAGCTTTTATCAAAAAATAATAATGTTTTCTCATAACATTTATAATTAATCAATTTACTTTCGATTCAATAGGTTTGGAGTGGAAAGGACGTCAATGACAAAGTTAAATGGCTTTCCCAAGGTCCGAATAGAGTAGTAAAAAGATATAGTGCCTTCATCATCAATGGATTTAGGTTTCATACAAAATCTCGCGAAAGATTGATGAGGACTCAAAATTGTGGAATAGTTGTTAATTCTTCAATTACAAGTTATGCTAGTGCTAGGGACAATAATCATGTTGAGGGAAATGTGGAGTATTACAGACTTCTTACCTGACATTATTGAGTTGGATTACTATGGCAAACGGAAGGTTGTCTTATTTCGATGTGATTGGGCTAATGTTAATACTTCGTTGCGAAATTAAAAAAGATCAATTTGGTTTTACAATGGTGAACTTCTCTCGATTAATTCACACTGGACAACAATTGATAGACGAGCTGTATATATTTTCTTCTCAAGTGAAACAATTTTTTTACTCGAAAGATCCAACTGATGACTATTGGTACGTTGTACTCCATAACACCCCTAGAGACTTGTTTGACATGGGCAATGGAAGTAGAGATGACATCGACGAAAGATCAGAAACTTTACCTTTTCCAGAACAAAACTTAAATGAAAATATCCCTAGTACTAGTACACAATTTCAATGGGTTCGCCAAGATGTGGATGAAGATATTTACGAATTATGATGTAGTAAGATTTTACGATTTTTTAATTATATGTAATATTATAATTTAAATCTTGGTCTTGTTAAATATTTCAACTATTTTATATGTACTATTCTTGTTGTAATTAGTTATTAAAATTTCAACTATTTTAGGTGTATTGCAGAAAAAATGCCTAGAAGAAGATTGCGAGATCTAAGTATTGTAAGAGCCCAATTTTGCCCGGGCTTAATAATAAACCCAAAATAAAGTCCAAGTCCAGTCCAAAATATATCATTTGGCCCGATCGGAATGGCCCATTACTTAAAAAGATTGAAGGTCTATCTACAAGCTTGACGTATATGGAAGTACAATCTTCAAGGATATGCAATCTTAGATATGATATGCAAATCTTAGATATGATATGCAATCCTAGAAGATATGGTATGTAATCTTAGATATGATATGTAAATCTTAGATATGATATGCAATCCTAGAAGTTATGGTATGCAATCTTTGAAAATATGGTATGTAATATTAAAAGATATGATTTTGTAATCTTAGAGATTTAATTTGTAGATACCTTTTAATCTTAGCCGTTGATGTAATTGATCTGTACCGTTGGATTTGGGGAGGCTCAACTATAAATAGAGGCCTCTCCCTTCATTGTAAAGGGACTGAAATGACTTGAGTTTGAAAGCAATAAGAATTCTTGAGAGCATTCACTCAAATTTCTCTCCCTCTTGCGTTCTTATTTTCTGTGGCTTGTTCTTATTTTGTTCTTCGCTCATCTTCGTTTCTTTTTGAGTTGCTTCCGTTCGAGTTAGATTTTGGTGGAGGAATTTCGTTGAATCCTCATATTGCGGGAGTTAGGTTGACATATGTTTTTTTTTAACTTTTTTTTATCCATATCATTTTTATATTTTTTTTATTTTTTTTAAAATTGTTATAATATTCGTTAATTGTTTTGAGAATATTATATTACCCTTGTTATTCATATATTAATTTATTAAACTTGTATATTTTTATTATATATTATCCTTATGTATTTTAAATTATTATTTATTATTTGATTTAATTATTTTATTATACATTATTTCTAACTTATACATTATTTGTCATATTATATATTTTTAAAATAGTATATTATATAGTATTATATCTTATATTATTTTTAAATTTTATTTTATCTAAGATTATTTATATGGAATAATATATTATTTATTTAAAATGTAGTTTTATATGTATTAGATTATTAAATATACTTTTATTTAAAGTCATAAATTAGTTATTTTCTTAATATATATATACACATTTGTTTTTCTGTATATCATTGCATGAAAGTTTTAAATTTGCATGAAATATGTTCATAGTTGATTTTATTGTTTATTATATTTGTCTATACTTCATCATATATTTGTAATTGCTTTAGTATAGGAATTATTATTCGTAGTATTTCATATTATTATTGCCTATCTTAAATGTTAGCATGTTATAATTGTTTTTTTTATTCGATAATGTACAAATGCAATATTGCCACATGGTTATGGTTTAAAATAAAAAATACATTTTCACAAAATTAATATTTTATTTAAAGGTTTTTAAAATGAGGCAATGTTTTGGTATTTAGAAATTCGGGAAATAATGCCCAATCGTGCTGGGTGTTGATTTTCCATTTGGCTAAATAACTAAATATCCTTTTAATAAGTTTTATAAATTATGAGATAATCTTAGTGACGAGGGTTTAAGAATATCATGTCCAATCGTGCTGGATGTAATATTTATAATCTTTCGGATCGAAGAACTCTCATATTTTAAAGCAAATTGATCAAATTTTTTTAGAAATCAATTTTTTTTAATATTTTTAAATTTCAAACATTTGGACACAATTTTATCGATTAGGTACCAATTTTTGGGCGTTATGAGGGTGCTAACCCTTCTTCATACGTAACCGACTCCGAACTGTTTTTACTGCTTTTTCAAGGTGATCCAATCACACCTGAGTAAAAAGGATTGGTGGCGACTCCCATTTTGTATTTTTAAAAAAAGTCGATCCCCATTTTTTTCAAAACTCGATTTTAAAAATGGTTTCGACAGCTTGGCGACTCCACTGGGGAACAATAAGAGAGTCAAGCCGTAAAATCGATAGTTTCATGTCCTCCTGTTTGAATTTAAAAATTTGATTTAAAAATATGATCTTTTTTTTTGCATGTGGTTCTGAATATATTTCTTTGCATTGCACTGCATGACCGTTGTGGTCACACCCTTAAGTGGGAGCGATAAGCTATGCCTTCGTGAGGTTTTCACCTCCGCATGGGCTAGTGGATTGCTTCCGGAATACATCTGTACCTATGTCTTCGTGAAGTTTTCACTTCTGCATGGCCATAGGGAAATGTATTCCCCTGAACTGAACTCGGTCCATATGAGCTTATAATGGGTGAGGATCGAGGAATCTGCTGGTTTGGGTACCTCAACTTTAGAACAAAACAGCATATAGTGAACCCTAAGAACCTACCTTAGGCAGAACTATGTCAAACCTTAGTGGTCACCCAAATAGGTGTTTGATTATTTTACTTGCTTTATATTCCATGGTACTAACTTGTTGTGTTTTATTCTTTTGTGCATATCATTTCATACTTTAAGAGGTATCGATTCACGGTCAGTTTCTAAGTTAGAAAGCTAGTTATGGAGAACGAATTCCTTGATAAAGTGGAAGACAATGCAGTCGTTAGTATATGTTCAAAGCTAAGACAATTAGAGAAGGAAGGGTATGGATTTGTTTAAGAAAGAGGGAAATAGGGCGACCTTTGGAATCCACGCCACCGTGCTTCGATGTTGTTCGATCAAAGCGATGTCGATGCGAAGAAGATTGTATGACACCCTGGGGCAAGGCGTGGTGTTGGAACTAAAGGGCATAAGGTAACTATACTCACCAATCACTTCAAAGTGAGTGTGGAAAGTACAGATGGACACTTCTACCATTACATCGTTTCTCTTTCATATGAAGATGGCCACCTAAGTGGACGGCCGTATTCTGCTAAGCACCAAGGTTAAGAGTGGGCAATAGTGAAGATTTCTTTCCAAAGAATGGGCGTTGGAATTTTAACAAGAAGAAATTGGTGGAGCCATCTAGGATTGAAGGATGGGCTATTGTGAACTTCTCGGCTCCTTGTTGTGATCCAAACAATATTGCAAGGGATTTGATTCGTTGTGGAGAAATGAAAGGAATTCGTATTGATCCCTCATTTGATATAGAATAAACGCATTTCACTTATGGTTAGAGTTGAAAAAATGTTTGAATAGATACAATTTAAACTTCCCGAAGCTCATGATTCTTTTTGCACCCTGATAGGAAAAATTCTGATCTTTATGGGCCATAGAAGCGGAAGAATCTTTCTGAGTATGGAATTGTGACTCAGTGTATGGCACTAGTTAGGGTGAATGATCAAATCTTTTTCTGAAGATCAAAGGCTAAGCTTGGACGATCTCTTCATCACCGTCGAAGCAATAATTTCGTGATTAAGTTAAAGTCAAGCCTGAACA
This sequence comes from Gossypium sturtianum, assembly GCA_025698515.1. Taxonomy (NCBI): domain Eukaryota; kingdom Viridiplantae; phylum Streptophyta; class Magnoliopsida; order Malvales; family Malvaceae; genus Gossypium; species Gossypium sturtianum. The sequence goes on from CM046945.1 coordinate 160,623,956, forward strand.
AGATCGAGGAAATGAAGGGTAAAATTGAAGAGTTAGAAGCAACATGGCACAGTTGTGAACTTCAGATCGAGCTTCTTGAAACAAGAGAATGGCGTTGGAAGGAAGAGCTTCACTATTCCCATGACCAAGTTAGGAGTTGGGATTATCTCATGGGTGAAGCAATAGTTCAGATTCGTGAGATAGCTGATCATCTACAGATTTTCGGATCACAGGTTGATGCGTTGAGCATGAAATATGAGCTACAGTCCGATCGTAGTCGAGAGCTAGCTCCATTACTTTGGAAAATCAAAACTTTAGGATTTAGGGCGAAAGCATATAATAGTCCATTTTATGTAAAATAATTTATTTTCTAATAAAGTTTTCTACAATGAAGTTGATCAGAATCGATGCCTCTTTGCATTCATGCATTTGCATTACATTGCATCATTTGCATTAGACTTTTACAATAGAATCCTAATTAGGTAAATATATTTCAGAGTTAACCTGGAAAACATGGAGTAAAGGTTGGAGAGAATAGAACAAATGCAAAAAGCAGATCACGGGGCAATTGACCAAGATTCAAAGAAGAAATGCGGGAACAAATGTCGAGTTCCAAAAGAATGTGATTGGCGATTAACCCGATTACTAGCCGAAAGATTTGAAAAGAGGAGTGGCCCAAAGAATAATAGTGTGGATGAGGAGGAAGACATTGTTTACGTCCCAATAGGTTTTAACCCGATCAACGATCAAGCCAAACCCAGGTTGCTCTGGTAGAAACGAAGGAAAGAGGAGAAGGGACCTCAAAAGCCCTGAAAAAGAAGGAAAAGAAAACGAATGATGCTGGTAGGTATAACAAGAGTCATTCAGAGCCGATTACAGTAAATCAGCCAAGGAGGGTAGTTACCAGCAATCAGGTTTCCCCAAGGTAAAACTCTGAAAGGCTCCAATTTACGCCAATCCCCATGACGTATAAGGAGCTATATCAAAGTTTTTTTGACGCACACATGGTGTCCCCATTTTATTCGAAACCATTGCAACCTCCATTTCCAAAATGGTATAACGAGAATACCCAATGTGAGTACCACGCGGGAGTAAAGGGCCACTCAATCGAAAATTGCAATACGTTTAAAAAGTTGGTCGAAAGGTTTATTAAAATGGGAGTTGTGAAGTTCGACGATCCATTAAAACCTGATCACTTTAATGAGGAAGTGAATGCAGTGATTGAAGGAGGAGACAAGAAAGTTGCTACTCCTTGAAGAAATCAAAGAGGGAATAAGAGAATGAAGTTTCCAAACTCTTGTGTACTTGGGAGTTGTTTTGAATAATGAGATTGTGGAAGAAATCTCTGTACTTTTAGGGCTAATCTAGAGTAATATTCAAAACATACTTGTTGTCTTGAACCTAGAGACAACAAGAACTCTTTTGTGAAATAGGCTTATGTTCAAAATTTTATTTCAATAAAATGCATCTGTTTGAGCACATATTCTTTTACTCTTTCTATTTTATACTGTACATTCTTTTTTAGAATATTCTTTTATTCTTTATTCATGACCATACAAATACTCATCCTTAGAATCATTTATTCTTTGGATTCGTTTGCCTTCGTACTTAGGTACCCAGATATCAATGATGTGAGCAACGTTGTTACTGACTCCCTTTTTGAACGATATATGGGTCTAGGGGATCTCAGGACTTTGAAGATGACAGAGATTGTGACATGTCTTCTGATTTGTTAAAAACGGTAAAACAGACCTTACTCTACAACGGTCATTGTATATTGCAAGCCTAGAAAAGGGTAAAGATTGTAGCCTAGCTCATCACAGAAATAAGGAGAGACATTATCTCAGGACAGGCCTTGGCTAATAAGAAGCAGGCTAAATAAGAGGATGGGGCACTGTTGGTCTACCATAGAAGGGGATTACATTAGCCATACCGCAAACACTGAATTGAAGGAGACAAGATTCATATGCCTACTCCAGTTCTTCACAAATTTTCCATATGTGGGGTATGGATGTGATGGGGCCAATCTCGTCAAAAGCTTTTAGTCAATATCGACTCATCGGCATAGTTATCGTTTACTTCGCTAAGAGGGTGGAAGTAGCTTCATATGCCAATGTTACAAGGTCAAAGTCATCAAAAAAAAAGAAGGAAATGATTAGATGCCAGCACAGAATGCGTAACTGTACAAAGTCAAAGTTTACAGTTTGTCTAAAGATCAGACAGCATATCACTGTACAGTAAAAGTTGCCAGAAGAAAAATATAAATAAAAAGAAGCTGACTTAGACTTGTAAGGATTGGCATAAGAAGCTACTGTTACCCTTTGAATGTCGGACAGAACCTTCACTGGGAGCAACATCTTACCTATTGGTTTATGGAATTGGAGCGTTTTTCCAATTAAACCTAATTGAAGAAAAGATTAAAAGTTATTTGTCACGGCCAGATGATATGATCGTACAGAAGTTTATCTTAGGGAATTCCACGAAGAAACCTAATGTTGAAAAGATTTTTCCTCTACAAAACGATTTTAGAGGAAAGCATATGCCAAACCCAGGAAGGACTTATGTAGGGCTGCATTCTAGAGGAGCGTTGATATTGACCGAGATGGATGGCGAAGACTTGCCCAATCCGGTGAATTCAGGTTTAGTCAAGAGATATTTAACCTGAAAGAGGAAGGACCAAGGTGAAAACCCGAAAAGGGATCCTCGAAAAAAAAAGAGAAAAAATAAAAAATAAAAAGGAGAGGCCGAAGCGAAAACCTGCAAAGGGTGCTTTGAGACCAAAAGGGATTTGAGTTGAAAACCCGAAAAGGGCGGCTCGAATTTTGATAAAAAAAGTGGGGCATACAGTAGTCTTGCTACATTTGAATTAATAATGAGGAAGTATGTTACATCTTGGGGGCATCAACAAAGTACTCCGGATCCCCTAAACACATGTTGAGCTTAAAATGGTCCTCAAGAAGTTGGAACAAAGAAGCTCAGGGTGCGATATCTGGGGCACCTAGTTTCCCATTTTACCCATTTTAAATCTTTAATTACTTTATTCTTTTCAAAGAAACACCCCAATTAATTTTCTTCTATAGCTTTTGTTATATTTACTTTATTCTTTTTAAGATATACCAATCAATTTTCATTTATTGCCTTGGTTATCTTTGATTAGCCTATTTGTTTCGAGCTATGCTCCTAACTAATTTCTTTTTTGTCCATTGCTGTAATCTTTTTCAAGCATTTTATATTGAAATAACGATTAATGGACTAATAACACTTTCATAAAAGAAGTTTCGCATATTACTCTAGAAGCTTCTAAATAATACGAGGAATCTGAAACATGACTATTGTTCAGAACTCACCAAGCCTAAGGGATCGGAAACATTGGAAATTGATTATCTCTTCGGATTCTTATTGGATAAGACAATTTCGTTTGTGACACCATATTGGCAAATGATGAACAAGGTTCAAGTTCTGTACCTTTGAGTGGTAACAGAAATATGAAAGAAACCAAATGATTCCCCTGAAGTTGCAGTGGGAGATACCAAATTTATGTCTCAAGATCCAAGCGGGGCTGACTCGGAAATTACATTGGGACAAGCTGGTCAAGCAAAATGTGATTAATGAACAAAAATGAAGAACAAATGAGTAATAACACCTAAAGTAGGAATCATACTCATAACATTTTTGTATCATAGCAAATTTCATTAGGTGCATTTGATTCATTCCGGTCATTGCATTCTAATCCTAATCATTTTCATGACATGTTGCATTCATGTCACTCATAACACATGAAATTGAGTTTACAGGATATGTCCTTCAGTAGACGGTGTAGCGATATCGGTGAAGTTTCAAATCTTATCTTCCTGAAGTTGCAGAAAGCAGATCAAAAGACACTTTCAGTCTTATCTCTCTGAAGTTGCAGTAGAGTAGATTGAAGAAAGCAGAAGATCTTATCTTCCTAAAGTTGTAGGAAGCAGATCGAAGACGTTTTAGTCTTATCTCCCTGAGGTTGCAGCGGAGTAGACTAAAAACAGAAGATTTTATCTCCCTGAAGTTACAGTGGAGCAAATCGAACACAGAAGATCTTATTTTCCTAAAGTTGTAGGAAGCAGATCGAAGACGTTTTAGTCTTATCTCCCTGAGGTTGCAGCGGAGTAGACTAAAAACAAAAGATTTTATCTCTCTGAAGTTGCGGTAGAGCAAATCGAAAGCAGAAGATCTTATCTTCCTAAAGTTGTAGGAAGCAGATTGAAGATGTTTTAGTCTTATCTCCCTGAGGTTGCAGCGGAGTAGACTAAAAACAGAAGATTTTATCTCCCTGAAGTTACAGTGGAGCAAATCGAGAGCAAAAGATCTTATCTTTCTAAAGTTGTAGGAAGCGGATCGAAGACGTTTTAGTCTTATCTCCACGAGGTTGCAGCGAGAGTAGACTAAAAATGTAAGATTTTATCTCCTAAAGTGGCGATGGAGCAAATCGAAAGCGAAAGATCTTATCTACCTAAAGTTGTAGGAAGCGGATCGAAGACGTTTTAGTCTTATCTCCACGAGGTTGTAGCGGAGTAGACTAAAAAGAAGATTTTATCTCCCTGAAGTTGCAATGGAGCAAATCGAAAGCGAGAAGATCTTATCTTCCTAAAGTTGTAGGAAGCGGATCGAAGATGTTTTAGTCTTATCTCCTGAAGTTGCGATGGAGTAGACTAAAGATAGAAGATCTTATCTTCCCGAAGTTGTAGGAAGTAGATCAAAAGAAGATAAAAGATCTTATCTTTACGAAGTTGTAGGAAGCGGATCGAAAAAGAATTTCAGCCTTATCTCCCCAAAATTACAAAAGAGTAGGCCCAAGACAATGAGATCTTATCTTCCTGAAGTTGTAGGAAGTAGATCGAAGACACTTTCGATCTTATCTTCCTGAAGTTGTAGGAAGCAGACCAAAGACATCAATTTGGCATTCTTGAAATTGCAAGAAGCAGAATAAAGCTAGCTGACTTATCGAAATCAAGATGAAGTTCCAAATACCGTTGAAGTTGCAATGGAGTTGGAAACCATTTGAAGAAGATGAGGACCAAGAAGTCGAGGCTTGGCCAAGACCGGGCAAAATTGGTCCTTTTATAGTCTTTGCTCTATTCTCGTTACACGATAATGAGCAAAGAGGGGCAGCTGTAAGAGCCCAATTTTGCCCGAGCTTAATAATAAACCCAAAATAAAGTTCAAGTCTAGTCCAAAATATATCATTTGGCCCGATCGGAATGGCCCATTACTTAAAAAGATTGAAGGTTTATCTACAAGCTTGACGTATATGGAAGTACAATCTTCAAGGATATGTAATCTTAGATATGATATGCAAATCTTAGATATGATATGCAATCCTAGAAGATATGGTATGTAATCTTAGATATGATATGCAATCCTAGAAGTTATGGTATGCAATCTTAGATATGATATGCAATCTTAGAAGATATGGTATGTAATATTAAAAGATATGATTTTGTAATCTTAGAGATTTAATTTGTAGATACCTTTTAATCTTAGCCGTTGATGTAATTGATCTGTACCGTTGGATTTGGGGAGGCTCAACTATAAATAGAGGCCTCTCCCTTCATTGTAAAGGGACTGAAATGACTTGAGTTTGAAAGCAATAAGAATTCTTGAAAGTATTCACTCAAATTTCTCTCCCTCTTGCGTTCTTATTTTCTGTGGCTTGTTCTTATTTTGTTCTTCGCTCATCTTCGTTTCTTTTTGAGTTGCTTCCGTTCGAGTTAGATTTGGTGGAGGAATTTCGTTGAATCCTCATATTGCGGGAGTTAGGTTGACATATGTTTTTTTTTTAACTTTTTTTTTATCCATATCATTTTTATATTTTTTTATTTTTTTAAATTGTTATAATATTCGTTAATTGTTTTGAGTATATTATATTACCCTTGTTATTCATATATTAATTTATTAAACTTGTATATTTTTATTATATATTATCCTTATGTATTTTAAATTATTATTTATTATTTGATTTAATTATTTTATTATACATTATTTCTAACTTATACATTATTTGTCATATTATATATTTTTAAAATAGTATATCATATAGTATTATATCTTATATTATTTTTAAATTTTATTTTATCTAAGATTATTTATATGGAATAATATATTATTTATTTAAAATGTAGTTTTATATGTATTAGATTATTAAATATACTTTTATTTAAAGTCATAAATTAGTTATTTTTTTAATATATATATACATTTGTTTTTCTCAGTATATCATTGCATGAAAGTTTTAAATTTGCATGAAATATGTTCATAGTTGATTTTATTGTTTATTATATTTGTCTATACTTCATCATATATTTGTAATTGCTTTAGTATAGGAATTATTATTCGTAGTATTTCATATTATTATTGCCTATCTTAAATGTTAGCATGTTATAATTGTTTTTTTTATTCGATAATGTACAAATACAATATTGCCACATGGTTATGGTTTAAAATAAAAAATACATTTTCACAAAATTAATATTTTATTTAAAGGTTTTTAAAATGAGGCAATGTTTTGGTATTTAGAAATTCGGGAAATAATACCCAATCGTGATGGGTGTTGATTTTCCGTTTGGCTAAATAACTAAATATCCTTTTAATAAGTTTTATAAATTATGAGATAATCTTAGTAACGAGGGTTTAAGAATATCATGTCCAATCGTGCTGGATGTAATATTTATAATCTTTCGGATCGAAGAACTCTCATATTTTAAAGCAAATTGATCAAATTTTTTTAGAAATCAATTTTTTTAATATTTTTAAATTTCAAACATTTGGACACAATTTTATCAATTAGGTACCAATTTTTGGGCGTTATGAGGGTGCTAACCCTTCTTCATACGTAACCGACTCCCGAACCTGTTTTCTGTTTTTCAAGGTGATCCAATCACACCTGAGTAAAAAGGATTGGTGGCGACTCCCATTTTGTATTTTTAAAAAAAGTCGATCCCCATTTTTTTCAAAACTCGATTTTAAAAATGGTTTCGACAAATATTGTTCAGAATACTCCAAATTCGAAAGAAACAAATAGTGAATAATAGACTGCTATTGGATCTTCGAATGTTCCGAATACACCTGACGAACCTACAAAAATTCAAAGTAATGTTAACTTTAATTTACATGCGTGTTGACTTTTATTATTGATTTCTTTTCCAAATTCTTATATTATAATATATCATTTTTCATCTGAAAGTGGTGGGACGTGCAAAGCTCGAGGACATACGCTACTAAAATATTTATACGAGTTAAATCTTGTCGAGCGTGTCAAAGTATCTAGAAACAGTCATTGTCAGCCTGTTGGATCAGAAGCTCGACTTTTAGTAGGATATTTGGGCATTATAGCACGAAATGCCAATATGTTGCCTATCAACTACGAGTCATGGCATCAAATGCCTGATAGTAACAAAAATCAAGCTCTCGATAATATTAAGGTAACAAAACGTGAATGTAATTTATAATACTTTGGTTTAAGTTTCATTTATATTTACTTTCTAAACTTATGTTTTTTGTAGGAGAGATTTGCTTTAGAGGTCTCGGATAATTATGTCAAGAAGGCATTGGGAAAAAAATGGAGAGACCATAAAAGCACTTTAAAGAAAGAATATTTTAAGAAAAATATAAGCCTCGAAGAGAAATTGCAAAATGTCCTGCTGGGAATGCTGAGGTACCAATGAGAAGATGCGGTTAGATTTTGGAATTTAAAGAAAGGAGAGGTATTACGTACTTCTAAACTCTTATAATTATTTCGGTTTATAGTATTTACTATATACGTAATAATAATTTCATAATGTAGGATCGTGAGCGAGTTGGAACAACAAGCAGGTAAAAACAAAAATTCACGCACACAGCAGGGTCGAAAAGTTTTGCTTGTGTAGCTGAGGCCGAGGTATTTTGAATTTACAAATTGTGTCAAATATTAATTACTTTCTATTAAATTATATTTTTACTACTATATTGTAAGAACTCTCGTCTGGTCAAAAAGTTGGACGCCTTCAGCTTTTTGACATTACACATAGGAAGAAGGATGGATCTCCTATGACTTCTGAAGCTGGAGAAATTATGGTATATTTACTTAATAAAATTTGATTTATTTTAAATATTTATAATGTTTAATTATAATGGTTTAATTCGTCGTTAGTAGTTCTAAATAATGTTAAGCTATGTTGCATTTGTTTTTATTATATATTTCGTTTCTAACTCTTTGATTGATTTATTAGGAGAAACTAAAGGATAAAAAGGCGGAGTATGAAGCGGTTGCTTCTAGTGATAGTTCTGTTAATCTTGACGACATTGATAATAGAATTATTACTGAAGTTTTGGGTCCTGAAAGGTATGGTCGGGTTCGATTTCAAGGATCTGGTGTTAACCCAACCCAATATTTTGGATCCAGTTCGCAACAATACATGCCTTCGGGGAGTTAGGCTCAAGCTGAAGTTCTGAGGTTAAAAGACCAGATGGCTCAGATGCAAGCGAGCACAGTTGAGCAAATTGCTCAACTTAAAGCGGAGGCAGCATCGAGAGAAGTTGAGGTTCAAAGAAAATATGAAAAACTCCAGCTACAACTTAAAGTGGAGGCGGCGAGGAAGCGGATCGAGCGAGAAAAGTACGACGCACTCCACTTTACTGATGAGAATATGATGAAAATGTTTCAGCAGTCGTAAAATCTGCCATCTTAGACATTTGTTTTCTTATTGTAAGAATATTTTTAACATTATTGTAAAAATATTTTGAATTATACTTCATTTATTAATTTATATTATATATCTTTCGTTGAATTTGAAGTATCATTTAGATTTGCTATTTTTGGTTGGATTTCATGCTACAGGAAGGGTTGTATATGGATGAAAATGGGATGTTGCAAATCTGCCAAAGTTAGTGGCGTTTTTCTTAAAAGGTCATGTTCTTTAGCGGCGTTTGTGATAAAAGCGCCGCTAAAGGTCATGTTCTTTAGCGACGTTTGTGGGCAAAGGGCCGCTAAAGGTCATTTTCTTTAGCGGCGTTTGTGGGTAAAGCGCCGCTAAAGGTCATGTTCTTTAGCGACATTTTTTTCACATAAACACCGCAAAATTTTGCGGCATCGTCTATAGCGACGTTTTTTGCGGCGCTTGTAAAATCGCCGCAAATAATTTTAGCGGCGCTTGGCCTAAAAAAACGCCGCTAAAAGTCTGTTTATGAATGAAATTAAAATATTTTACAAGCAAATATAAAATGATATTGCGTGTCTTTTCTTTTGGTAGGAAAAAATAAAAAGAGATAACTTTCATCTCGGCTGGACCGGATTGAGTTTGGGTCGAGTCGATATAGAATTTTAAACCAGTTTTTTAGGTTTGAGCTTGACTTGATCCGAAAAATGGATGTAAATTTTTGTTTAAACTCGATCCATATTAAAAATGTTAAACTCGAGCCCGACCGTAATAATTTTTATAGATTATTTTTTATATAAAAATAAATTTAAAAATATAATACATCAAATACACTAAAAATATTAAAATAAATATTTTCAACAAATTGAAAATACAAAAAAAAAGAGTATAGGCATGTGATTCCAGCCGAGCCCAAGCTAAAACAATTCTGCCCGAGACTCGACCCGTTTAGAAAACGAGTTTTGTTTTTTATCCAAGCCCATTTTTCAAGTTTATATTTTTTGTCTAAATCTTTCCACTTTTAAGACGGACGTTCGAGCCTAAACGGGTGACTCGACCCATCATCATGTCTAACCAAAACTTATATTAAAACTACTGTGATTACTGTATATCCTTCAATATTTTCATGTATAATTCCAAGGACTTCATTTGGTGGTTGACTAGAGTCTAGAAGTATGGGTACCAATGCCATGATGGGCATCTTCGCAGCAGTACTCCAGCTTCCCGAAGATTGCTCGGTGATCAAACTCACGGCTTCTAAATTGTCTGTCTCCAAAACGTTCCTTCTTACCCCCATTTGCCAAGCATGCATCAACCTAACGTACACTTCCCATAACTCAGCCTCGACAAGGGAACAAACCCCTATAACCTGCGAAAACCCAATTCTCCAAATAGAATAATCATCTTTAAATAATTGATATCCGATTAATCATCTTTAGGATAAACATTTGATTTTTTTTATTTCATTAATAATGAATGGAAAAATCATCTTTAAATAATTGATATCTAATTAATAGGAAAAAAATATGATAATAAATTTAACTTTTAGTCTTTACATTTTTATCAATTTAGTTCTTACCTTTTTTTAAGTTAAATTTAGTCACTAATCTTTTGAAAAGCATCAAATTATTTTTTCTTAACAGAAATACTAACTAAAACATTAATTCTGTAACGATATTGGTATGACAACTTGCATGATTGTCCAATTGATCATATTCGTGGACGTTCCTACAAAGAAACACTTATGATACTAAAACTTATGCCTTATTGAGCATGTTATCCCATTTTGAAATTGGTTTATTCTGCAGCAACAAATGCTCGTCACAATAGGGGTTTCAATGAAGCGAGTTTAGTCATTAGTTAAGCCGCAGTAAATGAGGGAACTACTCTGAAAAGACTAAAACCTCAAGCTTGAGAACGGAGTTATCTAATAAAAAGACCCACTTGTCATATAACTATTGCATTGAAAGATCTTAAATTTGAACCATTTGACCACTTCAAGATGACATGATACTATTTATCTTACATATCATATCAACAAATAATTTAATAATTATGAAAAATAAAAATAAAACTCAAAAAAATTGTAAAAAGTTTTAAAAAGTAGCATGAAACATATTTAGATTGTCATGCATGTTGTCATATTTTAAATAATATTTTTGTTAAGAAAAATAATTTTACTTAATGATTAAATTTAACTCTTTTCAAAAGATAAAGGATAAACTTTAACTATAAAAAATGGATAAATTAATAAAAATGTAAACATTAAAAAGTGAATTTAATATTTTTTTTATTTGATATTATCGATTAAATTCAAAATCACACCAGTAAAAGTAAAACTTTCTAGATATTATTTTTTTAAGTAATAAGAAAGGAATAATGGTATTGTCTTCAACAGTTCACGTGGCGCCTTCGACGCTATTCCCCATATAATAAATATTACAGCCTTTATAAACCTGCTTCAGAAGTCCAACAAATAAGATCGATCCAAAGAAAAAAAGAAAGAATCCAACAAATAAGGAAATATTCTGAGAAAGTTTAGTGAAAATCGACGCGATGGCGATTAGAGATATCGACGATCTTCCGAAGAACGCCGCCAACTACACGGCGTTGACGCCGTTGTGGTTCTTGGAACGAGCCGCTACGGTTCATCCGTCCAGAAAAGCGGTGGTCCATGGATCTCGTACTTACACGTGGCTCCAAACTTACCAGCGCTGCCGTCGCTTGGCCTCAGCTCTCGCTAAACGCTCCGTCGGAGCCGGTAGCACGGTAATCAAAATAATCACCCGTTGCTAATGCGTTTCTTAGTTCTGCTTTTTTGCTTGCTGAGTTTAAAAAATAGAGAGAATGAAAAATATGCTTAAATATTTAGTTTCGTCTCCTTTTTAAGTTTTTTTAGTTGCTAATATAGAAAGAATGAAGCTTAGTTTATTAAATTTCAAATTTATGTTTATAAATATTAAGGTATATTTGTATTGGTCGATGTTTATATTATTTTCATCATTTTCTTTTTGGTTTGTTAAGCTTTAAATGAGTGTTTGTTCTTCTTCATCCCTCAAAAGAAAATCAAATGCATCTGTAAATAAATTTATTTATATGTGTATGAAGGTGGAATTTAGGGGGTTAAGGAACAAATATATATCATCACAGTATTTAATATAAAAATTTTGCATTTTAGTTTTTCAATGCATGCAATTTTAGAAATATTTGTTGTTTATTTTAATTTAATTCATAAGAATTTTACCGTATACTTTTTAATTTTATTATGAGAAATTAATATAATATTATTTGAACCGATTACATTTGTGTTTTTTTACACAAAAACTAGAACTATTCATTGTTACTCTTCAACTCATAAATAGAAATATAATACATTTTAAGACACTAAGGGTGGGTTTGGATGGACGATTGAGTGCGGTGCGGTGCGTTTAGCTTACTTTTTGTCTCACGCTATAGTATCGCTACAGTATCTAATCTCACCGCCACCGCTGTTTTTACACTAACCGCAGGTAAACGCACCGCCCATCCAAACCCACCCTAAGACTAATGAAATTAAGACTCAATCAACATATTATTTGCATTATTAATATCATAATATACTTGAATTTAATTAGTGAATTTTTTATGTTTGGAATAAGTCAATAATAAAAATATAAAACTAGGTTGGATAACCTTTTTCTTATAATAGAATACTGAGATTTGATATTTAGGAATCGTTGAAAAAGATAAAACCAATGTTAATTCATCAAAATTAAAAGTCTCAGTGAAAATAAATTATTTTATATATTATCTGGTTCAGCAATTTTCTACCATTGGCAGGTGGCTGTGATTGCACCAAATATCCCTGCAACCTATGAAGCTCATTTTGGAATTCCCATGTGTGGTGCTGTAATAAACCCTGTCAATATTCGCCTAAATGCATCCACCATTGCTTTCCTCTTGGGCCATTCCCAGTCTGCCACTGTCATTGTGGACCAAGAGTTCTTCACTTTGGCAGATGATTCATTGAAAATCATGAAGGAGAAAAGCCAAGGCCATTTCAACCCTCCACTTCTGGTTGTCGTTGCCGATGAAGCCTGCGATCCCGAAGCACTTCGATATGCTTTGGGACAAGGAGCCATTGAGTACGAAAAGTTCTTAGAAAGTGGTGACCCTGACTTTGCTTGGAAACCTCCCCAGGATGAGTGGCAAAGTATAGCTTTGGGTTATACTTCGGGCACAACAGCCAGCCCTAAAGGAGTAGTTTTACATCACCGAGGGGCGTATTTAATGTCCTTGTCTAATCCTCTTGTATGGGGGATGAATGAAGGAGCTATATACTTGTGGACTCTTCCCATGTTCCATTGCAATGGTTGGTGTTTCACTTGGGCAATTGCGGCTCTTTGTGGAACAAACATATGTCTTCGACAGGTAATTTCCATGCAAATTAGCTTATTTGTTCCATATTCATTTATTCTGGTGTGGCTCTAGGCATAAATTCATTGAAACTATCAAGTTATATATATTGCGGTCTTCCATTACTCGAACTCAAATGTGTTTGGCGGGTCATATTTCTACATCTCTGTTTGAATTTGTGTTGAATATCAGTCTTAGATGAGGATACTTTCAAAAATGAAGAGTCAAAGCAACATAGGTACAATTATAGCTTGTTACTTACTGATTTGCATTTGCAGGTAACAGCAAAGGGAGTCTACTCGGCCATCGTAAAGCATGGGGTGACTCACTTCTGTGCTGCACCTGTGGTGCTCAATACCATAGTTAATGCCGCACCAGAGGACACAATTCTGCCCCTCCCCCATGTTGTTCACGTAATGACAGCCGGTGCTGCTCCGCCTCCCGCTGTTCTCTTTGCAATGTCTCGAAAAGGCTTCCGAGTCACCCACACTTATGGTCTATCAGAAACCTATGGTCCTTCTACAATTTGTGCCTGGAAGCCTGAATGGGACTCACTACCACCCGATACCCAAGCTCGTCTAAATGCACGTCAAGGTGTTCGATACACTACTTTAGAATGCCTAGATGTGATCAGTACCAAAACCGGTGAACCTGTCCCTGCCGATGGAAAAACCATGGGAGAAATAGTGATGCGTGGCAATGTCGTGATGAAGGGCTACCTAAAGAACCCGAAAGCAAACGAGGAGACATTTGCAAACGGCTGGTTCCACTCTGGGGATCTTGGTGTAAAGCATCAAGATGGGTACATTGAAATAAAAGATAGATCAAAGGACATCATCATATCTGGAGGCGAAAACATCAGTAGCGTTGAGGTTGAAAATAGTCTATACTTACACCCTGCAGTGTTGGAGGCATCAGTGGTTGCTAGGGCCGATGAACGGTGGGGAGAATCGCCCTGCGCTTTCGTGACATTGAAGCCGGAGGTCAACAAATCGGATGAACAGTGGTTAGCAGAGGACATAATGAAGTTTTGCAAGTCCAAGATGCCTGCTTACTGGGTTCCTAAATCAGTGGTGTTTGGTCCACTGCCAAAGACAGCTACAGGGAAGATTCAGAAGCATGTGCTAAGAGCCAAGGCACAACAGCTGGGACCTGTCAAGGTGAGTAAGTTATAACTCCGAAAACTATTTTCATATAAATTTTGATAAGTTGACGATTCATGTAAGATAATAAACAGATTCTAACATAAAGGTGTATCATGTGCTGTTTAAATTATTTTTTCTATCAGATCATGTATGGTGTAATGTGTTGAAAGTTGCGGTATTATTTTTGTTCCAATTGTGATTCATATTGACTTGAAAAAAGAAATTAAGTTGATTCACGTGTGAAATGGAGCAATAATTTGAAGAATGAATTTTAAGAATCTTCATGATACAAACATCGCATGGGGTTTTCGTAATTTTCATCATTTCAACACTCAAAATGATTTATTTTTTTAAAATTTTTTTTAGAAAAATTAAATTTATTAAGGTTTTTTTTTACTTGCCTAGTGATATTATTATTATTAACTATAATGATTTTTTTTTTTACGTTTTAACTTTATAAAAAAAGTCGTTCTAGTTCTCCATTTAATTTTTCGTCTATTTTAGTCTTGAAACTTGTATTTTTTATCAAATCATCTCAAAATTGATGAAAAAGTTAATGTTTGTTAATTTTGCTGGTATGGCATGCAAGTGGTTGACATATCAACATTTAATTAAATTTTAAAATTAAAAAAAGATTAAAAGATAATTTTTTAATTTTATACTTTTTTAATAATTTTTAATTTTTTTAAAAAATATTTTTTACAAGTTTTTTGAATTTTTAAAATTTTAAAAAATTAATTAAAAGTTGATGTGTCATCCACGTGACAATATATATGTATGCCACGTTGACAAAGTTAAAAAAAAATTTAACTTTTCCATGCATTTTAGGGTGATTTGATAATAAAAAAAAGTAAGCTTAATGGCTAAAAGAGGCGAAAAATTAAATGGAAGGCTAAAATAATTTTTTTTGTAAAGTTGGAGGACCAAATAAATTATTATCCCATTTTTATAAAAATATTATAATTGTCGATTAAGTCTCAGCTTAGTTGTCGTCGATATTATTATCAGTGTAGGAGGATGTGGGTTCGAATGCGCCAAAGCATTTCCTCCTTCTATTAAAGGGTTGAAGAGGTTATACCTAGTTATAGAAATTATATAAAAAAGGGTAAACTACATCCATAGTCACTTTTGTTTACCTCATGTTACATTTTAGTTACTTATGTTTGAAATGTTACGTTTTAATCACTTACATTATCGTGTTATAACATTTTAGTCACTGAGCCGTTATTTGTCGTTAACTGTAAGCTGACATTGCACGTTAAATCATCATTTCAAACAAAAAATTTAGGTTAAATTATACAATTAGTCCTCATATTTTTTTGTTTTGAGAAATTTAATTTTTTTTATATTCTTTAACTTTCTTTTTTCCTTCTTTTTTTTTATTCTCTTCTGCTTCTCCCTTTATTTTTTTACCTTCTTCATTTCTTTCAATGTATCATGAAGTTGAATTGATAATGAAGAAAGAAGCAAGAAGTCAAAAGCCATCATTGCCTATAACCAAAACCCATAAACCCATACCATCTGCTAACTATCAAAACCCTCCACCACCACCCATCATTTTCATTTCATCCACTAACACCTTCATCACTACCATGACCTCATTCATGACAAATCCAACAATATCATCCCCCCACCAAATAAACCCACGTTCAAATCAATCAAGAATCTAAGTAAACAACAATTAATAAGCCCCAAAAAATCACAGAGAGCTAAAGATTAGACAATGACTGATGACGGCGAAACATATATTAGAAAATCGAGCTGATCTAATGGCCGGTGGCAGAGATTTGATCTTGGGTAGTCCAAAAGTTGGGGATTTTTTTAGATGTTTTCGAAATGAGGTCATGATAGTGGTGAATGTGTTAGTGGATGAAATGAAGATGATGGGTGGTGGTGAAGGGTTTTGATAGTTAACAGATGGTATGGGTTTATGGGTTTTGGTGATAGACAACTATGGCTTTCGACTTCTTGTTTCTTTCTTCACTGTCAATTCGACTTCCTGATATGTTAAAAGAAATGAAGAAGGTAGGAAAATAGAGGGAGAAGCAGAAGAGAATGAAAAATAAAGAAAAAAAGGAAAATTAAAAGAACATAAAATAAAAAATTAAATTGCTCAAAATGAAAAAAAAAAATGAGGACAAGTTATATAATTTAACCTATAGTTTTTGTTCGAAATGATGATTTAATATGCCACGTCGCTTACCGTTACACCCTTAACAATAATTAAAGTCTTAGTGACTAAAATGTTACAATATGATAACGTAAGTGACTAAAATGTAACATTTCAAATATAAGTGACTAAAATGTAACATGATGTAACACCCTAGACCCGGTCTAGACGTCCAGACCAAGTTTGGAGAGTTACGTCATCCGTACTAAAATTCATACTATCATAACACAGTCGAACGAATCCATTCATTACGTAACATTCGTGACAACAATAATGTAAAACATATAATCTTCATAAATTCCATAATACCATAGAACCTAAATCCCTAATAGTAATGCTTAAAAGAAAAGATAAAAGTTTGACTGAGCTCCCGCGACGTCGACCCGATCAAGACTAGGGATCACCTGAAATCCAACCAAAATAGAATGAGTTGTGAACTTAGTGCGTAACCGAAGTTAAGTTATTCAGTTCGTATTCATTTATAAAGTAGTTAAATTCAGAGATTCAGTTCGGTACAGGACTATTTACAATTCAGATTCAGAATAGATCAGTTGTACACAGATAGATATTTATATATATGCAATTTCATATATATATATATATATATATCGCAGATCAGATTCAGATGCAGATATTCCTAAACCCCATCCGCTACACACCATCTTCGACCATCCCAACACACCATTAAGGACATTCAATGCCCATCCATCCCTACACACCGCGAAGTGTCTATTTGACACGTTTACAGTAACACGGCTTAGCTGCTGGATCATAATGCGTCAAAGCGCCAGAATCAGAACTATTCACATAGTGGCTTAACCATTGATTCAGAGTAGGTTACTTCCTTCTTCACAACATCCCAACCCATGCATATGCAGCGTACAGATATTCACAAAACACTTATAGTTATAACATTCATGTGTCAATTACAGAGTATCAGAGAGTTCTCACTCAGTCAAGTTCAGATCATTCATATAATGGGAAATCATTATCAATCATAGACCACATTTACAGCGTCAAAAAAGGGTTTCAGGCCTCCTTTATACTGCCACACGGCCTGGACACACGGCCATGTCCTTGCTCGTGTGGCTCACACGGCCTGGGCACACGCCCATGCCCTCTACCCGTGTGATTCTAACTTGTAAACAGAAAGTTGCACAGCTTGGACACACGGCCGTGTCCTTGCCCATGTGACTCACACGACTTAGGCACACGCTCGTGAGCTTACCCATGTGGTCCTAAGTCACAAACAGTGAGTTACACGGCCTAGACACACGCCCGTGTCTCATACCCGTGTGAACCCTGCACTATTTTGGCCATACACAGCCTGGATACATGCCCGTGTGCCAGCCTGTGTGGCCTCAATTCGATAAACAATGAGTTACACGACCAATCACACGGCCTGCCACACGCCCGTGTGCCTCACATGGCCTAGTCACACGCCCATGTGCCTGGCCGTGTGGTGTCGACAGCCACCATTTTTCAGTGACCAAAACTTGCAAAAACTAAGGTTTCCGATACGCACCTGGTTCGTTTTACTTGAGAGACAATACGGAGACTACTCGAAACCTAGTTATCCATTCAAAACTCAATCATTTGACTAGATCAACTAATTATCACAACATCAATACACAATCAATTATGTCGAATAATTCGACACGAGGAAACTTCAACGACTAACACTTACCAACGATTCAACCGTGTTAAGCCGGCACAACTCGCGAAAGGTCGATTCTCTCTGCACTCACGTCTAAGGGAACAAAACGGCTAGTTAACAAGAGTTTAAGAAAAGCAATTCAATAATTCCCACTTTAACATCGTAACAAAATCTAACAAAAACTCGCAGAAATCGAAAGATTCCAACAGAACTTACACAGAGGTCTTTCAGTAATGTAAAGATTTCACTAATTCTCGATAATCACGTGTAGAACACACTCGATGAGAAGAATTCAAAAAAGTAAACCCAAGAAAGAAAAAGACAATAAACATATATAAAAAATTAAAAAGAAGAAGAAGAAAAATTCAGACGTTAACCAAATTCTAATAAATCTTGTCTTAACTACCAGTATACCTTCGACAACTAGCAGAAATTTCTCTTAACGCATATGATAGGGTTCGAACTCGGAACCAAACAGAATACAGACAGATGTTTAACCAGTGAACTAGCAGGTTCATTCTTGTTATAAGTTCTTACAGAACTGTCTTTACCCATATATCGCATGGATAGGGATTGATCTAACAGAATAAAACTTTTAATGACGCAATTCGAACTCGAGACCTTAATCATAGAAGCAGAGCACAGAACCACAGATACAGAATTTTAATTACTGCAGAATTTCACAATTAAACTTTTAAAATTTTTGGGGCGTTACCACTCTCTCCCCCTAAAAGAAATTTCGATCTTAAAATTTTTACGTGAATCAAACAGATACAGATACAGTCGTCGAATAGATTCTTCCGGTTCTCACGTGGCTTCCTCAATACTGTGGTTTCGCCATAGAACTTTCACTAGATGAATAGTTTTCCTCCTCAACATCTTAACATCACGATCCAAAATTTGAACAGGTTCCTCTTCGAATGTTAAATTCGGTTGTAATTCGATCTCGTCGGCAGTAACAATATGTGACGGATTCGACCGATACCGCCTTAGCATCGAGACATGAAACATATCGTGAATTCGATCCAGCTCTAGTGGTAACTCCAACTGGTAAGCAACGGGTCTTACCCGTTTCAAGATACGGTAAGGTCCAATAAATCTCGGGCTTAACTTGCCATTGCGTCCAAATCGAAAGACATTTTTTCCACTGTGACACTCTCAAGAAAACCTGATCACCAACAGAAAACTCAAGATTTTTCTTTTTTAAATCAGCATAAGACTTTTTCCGATCAGACGCGGCTTTCAGTCGGTCCCTAATTACTCTCACAGTGTTCTTAATTTCAAAAACCAGTTCAGGACCCAGTACCCGGTGCTCACCTAATTCTGTCCAACATAGTGGAGTACGGCACTTACGACCATATAAGGCCTCGTATGGTGCCATCTGAATACTAGACTGAAAGCTATTGTTATATGCGAACTCTGCCAACGGTAGGTACTCCTCCCAGCTACCCCTGAAGCCTATCACACAACCCCGAAGCATATCTTCTAGGATCTAGATGACTCGCCCTAACTGTCCGTCGGTCTGAGGGTGATACGCAGTACTAAAATTAAGTCGAGTGCCTAAAGCCTCATGGAGTTTCTTTCAGAATCGAGACATAAATCGCGGATCCCTGTCAGAAATGATCGAGACCGGAATTCCGTGTAGTCTCACAATTTCAGTGATGTACAATTTAGGTAACTTTTGTAAGGAGTAGTCTGTTCGGATCGGAATGAAATGGGCTGACTTGGTTAACCGATCAACGATGACCCAAACTAAATCTTTCTTAGTTGCAGTTAAAGGCAACCCCATAACAAAATCGATTGTTACCCGCTCCCATTTCCACTGTGGAATCTTAACTGGCTGAAGCAGCCCAGAGGGCAACTGATGTTTGGCCTTAACCTTCTGACACGTCAAATAGTGGGATACAAAAGTGACTACCTCCCGTTTCAGTTTGGGCCACCAATAAAGCTCTCTGAGATCCCGATACATCTTGTTCTCACCAGGATGCATAGCATATGGACTATTATGTTCCTCCTATAGGATTGAATGCCTTAATTCCTTGTCATTGGGTACACAAATCTGGCCTTTAAAGCATAACACATTATCGCTATTCAAGTTAAAATCAGAATTCTCGTTCGAGTCAATATGTTGCATACGCTGGACTAACGACTCGTCGTTCAAATGCTTAACTCGAATCTGTTCCACCCAAATCAGTTTTACTTGTAATTCAGCCAACAGTCCTCCATCCTCAACCAAACTCAGACGAGCTAACATTGCTCTCAGGTCCAACTTCGCTCTACGGCTAAGAGCATCAGCTACCACATTAGCCTTACCCAGATGATATTCTATCGTGCAATCATAAACTTTAAGTAACTCAACCCGTCGGCGCTGTCGAAGATTTAACTCATTCTGGGTTAACAAATACTTGAGACTCTTGTGATTGGTGTAAATAATACACCTTTCACCATACAGATAGTGTCTCCAGATTTTCAGAGCAAACACAACCGAAACTAGTTCAAGATCGTGTGTAGGGTAATTACCCTCGTGTGTCTTCAGCTACCGCGACGCTTAAGCGACCACCTTACCGCCATCTTATATAAGTACACATCCTAACCCGACATGTGAAGCATCACTGTATACCACAAACTCCCGACCCGATTCCAGTTAAACTAAAATAGGAGCCTGTGTCAGAACGGACTTGAGCTTATTGAAACTAGGCTGTTGTGCTTCGGACCACACGAATGGGGCATTCTTACGCAAGAGTTTCGTCAGAGGCGATACAATCAGAGAAAACCCTTCGACGAACCTTCTGTAGTAACCGGCTAAACCAAGAAAGCTACGAAGCTCAGATACATTTTTTGGCTGTTTCCATTCAATAATAGCTTCGATTTTCTTGGGATTAACACGGATCCCCTTTTCCGACACCACATGACCCAGAAAGGCGACTTCTTGCAACCAAAACTCACACTTACTGAACTTGGCGTACAACTATATTTCCCTGAGTATCTAAAGTACAATACGAAGATGATCATCGTGTTTAGTTTCAGTTTTAGAGTAGATCAAAATATCATCGATGAAAACCACTACAAATTGGTCCAAGTACGGTTGAAACAACCGATTCATTAAATCCATAAATGCCGCCGGGGCATTCGTTAAACCGAAGGGTGTAACATCCCTATACCCGGTTCGATCCAAGGAACCTGATATAGGAATATTACATTTGGTGTCAAAGTGATTTTGGCTAATCACTAATATATTTGAACATTTAAAAATATTTAAGTTTTCATAAATTATATTTTTGTCCCTACTACTTGGAACACACTTGATCTTCCTAAGTACATGTCATTCTATTCAAAATTTTGAAACATACCCTCTTGGCACTTAGAGATGTGATGAGATGGATGCTCACAACCTCAATTACAACTCTTCAAAATCACTATACCTAATCTGCGCACGGAAAATAAAACCGTACGCTGAGTAAAACTTAGTGGTATTTCTATAATCCGAATATTTAAAGACATGTTAATATAATAAACACAATTAAATTATAAGGACATATTAATGTCTAGTATCATAATTATCATTTTTTAAATTAAACAATATCCTATTCGCACGATTGCTATATAAATGGTTATTCACATATCAAACCATATTTATTCGTACAATGGCATTAGTCATGCAATACTTAATTCATGAATACATCATTATATACCATACTCAATTTTCATTACTTGCTATATAATAGCTTTCCATAATTTGTTCACATATCATTTAAACAATGGCGCTATCCATTCCATATTCAATTCATGAGTATTTAACTCATGTATTCCATGTATTTACAATATATTTCACATTCCATTTTCAATTCACTATATCAATTTCATTTCTCATATCATGCCATTTAAATATCAATTATAAAACTTTATTATATGTTTACCCCTACTAGTACGACTCGAACTCGGACGGATACACAGATCCAACCACAACACACCAGTTTGGCACCCAGTGCCTCATCGGATAATTCGAAGTAATAATTTGACACCCAGTGTCTCATCGGCTAAACCGAAGTAAATTGGCACCCAGTGCCTCATCGAATTAATCCGAAGTAATAAATTGACACCCAGTGTCTCATCGACTCAAAGTTGAAGTAATCCCTGAATTCTTCCAATCCTATGGCATGCCATCTATATCCGACTCCGCCCGATACAGTTAATAGGGTTTAAATTTCACATTTCTAAAACAATTAATATCCAATATTAATTTTTCATATAATTACATAATTACACATGCATTCATTTCAATTCAAAAATTAATCCATTCAATATATATATTTACACATGTATAAGCAATACATATTTTATTATTAAATACATATGTTTATTATTATTACACATGTATTTACCAACACCATCCACTTGTCAATTTATGTCTTAATTGCTTATTTAGTCCCTTCACTTTTTCTTTAATCTATAATTCAACTTTCTCCCTATATGCAATCTAGTCCTTACACCTAAATACTCTTAATTTAAACAAATTCACCTAATCAAAACCTAATTAACCATACAACTAACTTCATAAATATTTTTAATAAATATTTACGAATCTGTTTTATGAAAATGGAGACCCGAAAGTACACTTTCCAATACTCGTGACTATCGGGTCGTTACAAAGGGCATTACTAGGAACTCGTAATGTCTGTAACGAGTCCTTAAGGCAGTTTTGTACACATTAGTTTCTTTGACTTTGAGCTGATGGTAACCAGAACGTAGATCAATTTTAGAAAAGACGAATGTTCCCTGAAATTGGTCGAACAAGTCGTCAATCCTCGGCAATGGATACTTATTCTTGATTGTCAACTTGTTCAACTGCCTATAGTCAATGCACATTCTCATCGACCCGTCTTTCTTCTTAACAAACAATACCCGTGCCCCCATAGAGACACACTCGGTCGAATAAATCCTCTATCGAGAAGTTCCTAAAGTTGCACATTTAATTCGATCAGCTCTTTCGGTGCCATACGATAGGGTGCAATGGACACTAGAGCGGTACCTGGTAACAAATCAATTCCAAATTCCACCTTTCTATCCAGGGGTACTCCAGGAAATTCCTCGGGAATGACGTTCGGGAATTCCCTCACAGTGCAGATATCTCCCACTGAAAGCTTTTTAGGAGTAGAATTGGATACATAAGCAAGGTATGCCTCGCACCCCTTTCGGACTAATTTATCTGCTACTAGAGCGGAGATTACATTAGAGAGGTAATCTCGACGCTCACCAACCATAACCACCTCGTCATTCTCAGTTGGTTTCAGAGTGGCTCTCTTCGTTGCACAATCTAGACTGACCCGATACTCAACAAGCCAATCCATTCCTAAAATCAAGTCAAAATCATTAAAGGGCAATTCCATTAAATCAGCTGGAAATACCGTGCCCTGAAGTTCTAGGGGTACCAGCCTGTATACTCTATCGACTCAGATTGACTGTCCCAACGGACTAATCACAGAAAACTCTCTAGTAGTATTCTCAGCAGTTAAACCTAGATTTACAGAAACAATACTAGCTATATACGAGTGAGTAGAGCCAATATCAATGAGAGCATAATACAGAACAGAATGAATAAAGAATGTACATGCAATGACATCAGTATCATCGCTCTCCTCGCAGCGTCTCGCTGCATAAACTAGTGCTGACTGACGAGCCTCAGGCTGACTTGCACCTCTACTCGGTGCTCTCTATCCTCTCTCAGATCCATTACCACCCCTACCAGTACCACGACCTCTGAATGGTTGTTGAACCTCTCTCGGAGGCTGAACAAAATTTGGAGTCGGAGTCTGTACCGCAGCTGGCACTGAATCAGGTCAATGGATGCAATCCCTAACTCGATGCTCCATCGAACCGCAACGGAGGCATGCTCCTAGCTTCCTCCAGCACTAGCCTGGATGGTGTGTCCCACACTCACCACACAGCTGAATCTCAGTCACTACAGATGGTGCCTCGACCCTCGGAGGCCTATTAAACCTCGCTCGCTTCTTAGGGCGTTGACTAGAACCAGAGAGACCCGAATCCCTCTTAATCTTATTTTGATACTTCTCACGATCATGTTGCTCGCACTCAGTGCGCTTCACTTCTTCTATTATTTTTACTTTATCAACTAAAACCGCGACAACCCACTCCCTCTGGAGAGCTATCAGAACCCGCAAATCATATCTCAGTCCTTCTTCAAACCTCACACACTTGTCGTAGTCAGACGCTACCAAAGTCCGTGCATATCTACTCAGTCGCAGAAACCCAGCTTCATACTCAGCCACAAATCGATCATCCTGAACTAGGCTCATAAACTCGCGTCGGCGAGCCTCAACATAACTCGCCCCCACATACTTCCCCTGGAAGGTGTTCTTGAAATAGTCCCAGTTCACTTGTTCAGGCTGAGCACCCTGCTCAACTGTTAACCACCACTGATAAGCTTCATCCTAGAGGAGGGACATAGTACCCCTCAATTTCTGAGTAGGAGTATAGTCAAGATCTGTCATAATACGCTTAGTAGCCTCGAGCCAATATTTAGCAACGGTGGGAGTAACTCCTAAGGCGGCCTTGAATAATTCAGCCCCATTCGACTAGAGTCGTTCAGTAACTGACCCGCGGCCTCCCAATCCCGAATAGGTCCCAACAACCCTCTCTAATGCCTGTATCATGGCCTGAGACAGTGCGTCGTCCCCAGCTGTCGGAGTCTGGGACTCCGTCTCAGCAGTGAAAGTACAAACAGTCTCGCTGGTCTCCAGATTGAGCATACTACCCATAGAGGATGACTCTGCTCGAGCTCCTCCTCGGCATCCTCGACGCCCCCGCATACTACATCCACGACTACCGCGCGAAATCATAATGCAATCTAGCTACAATATCAGAGTACACAGATCAGTTTAGACATCCAGCAGTATAATTTCACCAGTTCACATCAGAACATTTTACCTACAACAGTTTAAGGGTCATAATCTTTATAACAGAATAAAAATACTTACAGGGTCACAGTCGGAGGCTCGGTCATTTCTTAGAGTTTTAGTGTTTCACTATTTTGGCCACACACGGCCTGGACACACAACCATATCCTTGCCCGTGTGGCTCACACGGCCTGGGCACATGCTCATGCCCATTACCGGTATGGTTCTAACCTGTAAATAGAGAGTTGTACGACTTGGAAAAACGGCCGTATCCTTACCCATGTGACTCACACGGCCTGGGCACACGCCCGTGTGCTTACCCGTGTGGTCCTAAGTCACAAACAATGAGTTAGATGGCCAAGACACACACTCGTGTCTCATACTCATGTGAACCCTACACTATTTTGGCCACACACGGCCTGGACACACGGCCATGTCCTTGCCATTGTGGCTCACATGCCCTGGGCACACGCCCATGTCCTCTGCCCATGTGGTTCTAACCTGTAAATAGAGAGTTGCACAGCTTGGACACACAGCCGTGTCATTGCCCATGTGACTCACACGGCTTGGGCACACGCTGTGTGCTTACCCGTGTGGTCCTAAGTCACAAACAGTGAGTTACACAGCCTAGACACATGCTCGTGTCTCATACCCGTGTGAACCCTGCACTATTTTGGCCACACACGGCCTGGACACACGGCTTGCCACACGCCCGTGTGGCTCACATAGCCTAGTCACACGCCTGTGTGCATGGCCGTGTGGCGTCGACAACCAACATTTTTTGGCTACCAAAACTTGCAAAAACTAAGGTTTCCGATACGCACCTAATTCGTTTTGCTTGAGAGACAATACAGAGACTACCCGGAACCTAGTTATCCATTCAGAAATCAATCATTTGACTAGATCGACTAATTATCACAACATCAATGCACAATCAATTATGTCGAATAATTCGACACGAGGAAACTTCAACGACTAACACTTACCAACGATTCAACCGTGCTAAGTCGGCATAACTCGCGAAGGGTCGCTTCTTTCTTCACTCACGTCTAAGGGAACAAAACGGCTAGTTAACAGAGAGTTTAAGAAAAGTAATTCAACAATTCCTAATTTAACATCGTAACAAAATCTAACCAAAACTCGCAGAAATTGAAAGATTCCGACAGAACTTACATAGAGGTTTTTCAGTAATGTAAAGATTTCACTAATTCCCGATAATCACGTGTAGAACACACTCGATGAGAAGAATTCAAAAAAGTAAACCCAAGAAAGAAAAAGACAATAAACGTATATAAAAAAATAAAAAGAAGAAGAAGAAAAATTCAGACGTTAACCAAATTCTAATAAATCTTGTCTTAACTACCAGCATACCTCCGAAAACTAGCAAAAATTTCTCTTAACGCATATGATAGGGTTCGAACTCGGAACCAAACAGAATACAGACAGATGTTTAACCAGTAAACCAACAGGCTCATTCTTGTTATAAGTTCTTATAGAACTGCCTTTACCCATATACCGCATGGATAGGGATTGATCTAACAGAATAAAACTTTTAACGATGCAACTCGAACTCGAGACCTTAATCACAGAAGCAGAGCACAGAACCACAGATACAAAATTTTAATTACTGCAGAATTTCACAATTAAACTCTTAAATTTTTGGGGCATTACACATGAGGTAAACAAAAGTGACCATAGGTGTAGTTTACCTTATAAAAAATTATAATTAAATGAAAATTTATTTTATTAAAATATCATAATTTGAGAAAAATCCTTTATCCTAAGGTCATGGATGGTTCTAGACCTATTTATCTTACATAATCTCTTTGCTCGTTTAAGAACCAGTTAGGTAAAAGTACCACAAAATCTCCATGTGCTATATTTTGGATTGCATTGTAGTTTCTTTATTGGAAAAATAGATAAATTAACTTATGTACATTAAATGAATGAGCAAAATAATCCTTTTGTTAAAATTGCACCGTTAAATATTTGTTTTGGTGTTTATATGTAAGATGTAAGATAATTTTTAAAAGTATGCTGGAAAAAAAAAACACTTATTTGAGAGAATAGGCTGCTTTTTTTTTTTAATTTATTGATCTACGCTGTTTTTGGAGAGAGGGGAAAATGTGCCCTACAAGGCGTATTTCCACTGTCGTTTCAGTGTCAGTGAAAACACATCCTACAATGTGTATTTTTATTGTCTTGTTAGTGAAAACACGTCCTACAGGGTACGTTTTTAGCCACATCAGTTGACAACGTGTCCTACAAGACGTGTTTTCACTAGAAAATAACAACTTAACTCTTTTGGTCAAGTGGTTAAATGTTAGTGTTTTTATCCCTGAATCTATTGTTCGATTCCTCTCCTACTCACATTTGTATTTTTTATTTCATGTTGTTTTAAGCTTTTTATATTTTTAATCAATATTTTTAATACATTAGCTCTTTGGTTAGATGGTTAGATATTTGTGATTTTATTCTTTAGTCTTAAGTTCGATTTCTCTTATAAGCATTTTAATATGTATTTTTTATTTAATATTATTTCAAGTTTTTTTTTGTATTTTTAATTAATTTTTATAATTAATAAATACATTATTTTCAAGTTTTTTTTTTATTTTTAATTCATCTTTTTAATTAATCTCTTTCATTTATAAAACCAAATATTATTACGAATATCATTATCTTTAGTAAATACAATTTTTATACGTGTAATATTTATTTCTCAATCCATATCATGAGTGTAGTAAATTGACATATTATATATTTTTGTATGTATATTTGAAATAATTATTTGAAATATTTTACATATTTGAAATAATAATGATATTTGAAATAATTATTTGATTTTATAATATTAGAAATCACCATACCCCACAATATAGGTGGAGAAAATAAATATTTGACATATAAATATTATATATAAAGAAAAATATGTCTAAAAAATTAGTTGATGTTTTTAAAAAAATAATTTCTGTTATGAATATCTTATTAAGTGGATGTCCATCATGATTAAGATAAAATTTTGACGTACTTTAAATTCTAATAGTTATTACAATTAGATCTCTACTTCTTTTATACTTCTTATGCCTATAAATAGAGACTCTGATGAAGCATTATAATCACCCTTTTTTATCAATAAAGTATATTCTATATTGCTTTAGTATTTTCTTTGTTCTTTATTCTCCCCATCTCTCTTTATTTTATAACACGTTATCAGCACGATCTTGCTTAAAGTGTAGTTCCTTTTATCGACGATCAGATTTATCCTCCATGATTTTCAATTTCTTTGACGGCAAGATGCAAAGTTTTTACAGGAAGTTTCTTTTATTTAATGTTTCATATTTGATTATTATTTTTCATTCTTCTTTCATTATATGTTATCATTGTTTTGATTAACTTGTTTTACTTTTTGTTCTTAAGGATAGTGAAAGATTTGATATCGTTATCCATATGAAATCAAGAATATTTTGGAACTATCTCATACCTTCTAGTGATGACGATGATGTTAAAGATCTTCAGGTATATTTTACTATGTTTTATTTATTGTTTATTATAATTGGAGACTAATCATGACAACATGCATAGATAGATTTTGATTTGAAATCTCACGCATGTTTGTGATGGTAATTATGAAATAAAGAATCTATTGGGATGTTTATAAGTCCGTCCTACTAGATTTGTTGCATTCCCCGAAGTGAATGTAAATATAAAGAAAATAAAAGATATACTCATGGACCACTAAAAGTGAGAACATAGAAATGAATAAGAGAACAATGAGAGTTCTCAAGATAATTTTTCAAAGGGTAAAGATAACTTATGTTATCAATATGATATGAAAAATTATTAGCCACATATGTGGCGTATGCCCAAATATTTTGTTTCTGTTAATATTCTTTGAGGAATGATATGAAAATGTAGTAATAAATTCTATCATTATAGATAGAAAATATTTATCTTATTTGGTACTGAAACAAACAAATATTATTCCAATATTTGATAATACAAAATTAGTTGAAAGCTCCAAAAGAGCTAATATATAACTATCTAAAAAGTACAAAATTTGTGATGGTTAATGCATTACTTTTAAAAGTTATTTGTAATGGATCTCATATTGAGATTGTGAATGAGAAAAAGATTATATTTCATATGAATAAAAAAAAGGGATTTGAATTATTAATTTATAATATTTATGATATTCTTTTGTCATCATCCCTATTAAAGGGTTGAAAGCAAAATATTTGACTGTGAAAGATCTACTCATGAGCAATAGAATATGATAATTCTATCTAAAGCTTATTATGGTTGGATGCATCTAAAGTTGCAAGTACTTTTTAAAAACCGTGAGTATAACTCTACAATATTCAGAATAAGTTCTCAATTAAAATTACATGGTAAAATATTACTGATGAGAACTTGTAAGAGAGAAAACTTATGTATGAAAAGTCATTGGTTATGTACATGTTATACACATGGAAAATAAGATTCACTCTCAAAGTTTGCTATTCATAGATTTTTGGGCATTTGAAGATTTTGGCATATTCCCTGAAGCGAATATTGCAAACAATTATTTGGAAATTATATTTATTGACTTGGCGGCATTATAGACTTCACATTGATTTAGACATTTCCAATAGTAAATGTCACAATAGTACTTATATGTGGATACAAATTAAAAGGAATGATAATAAAATTATCAATTTGTTACAATTTAGTACAATTGAAACACATGCCAGAATTTTACAAATACAAATGTGTTTACTACTTGGCGTGACCAGTTAGACCATCCTGGATCGTATATAATGCGAAAATTAATTGAGAATTCATATGGACATTCAATTAAAGAACCAGGAGATTCTTTAATTTAAAGAATTCTCATTTGTTGTTTGTTCTCAATGAAAATTGATTATTAGAAACTCACTAGCTAAAGTTGAGATTTAATGTTTTGCATTTCTAAAATGAATATGGGTCATTCATCCACCATGTGGATGGTTTTGATATTATATGATTTTGGTAGATGCATCTACAAAATAATCACATGTGTTATCAACTCGCAACCTGTCTTTTGCGAGATTACTTGTTTAAATGATTAATTTCAGATTATACAATTAAAACAATTCATCTTGCTAATGTTGGTGAGTTTACATCCCAAGTTTTCAATGATTATTGCATGTCAATTGGGATAAAAGTTGAACATCTTGTAACTCATGTTCACACACAAAATAATTTAGCTGAACTGTTTATCAAATGCCTCCAACTAATAGCTAAACCATTACTTATGAGAACAAAACTTTCTATTTTAGCATGAGATTCATGCTTGTATTGATTTACATGTTGTACGCATCAAGCCAATAAATTATAAATACTCCCCATTACAATTGATTTTTGGTCAATAGCCAAATATTTCCTATCTTACAATTTTTGGATGTGCGGTATATGTTCCAACTGCTCCACCACAACGCACAGGTCAGAATAAGAGATTGAGAATGTATATTTATATGAGTGTCCTTATAATATTCTTGAGCAATTAATTCGAGATTTAATTGTGACATGAGTTGTCAGTTTTCCCAACATTAGGGGGAGAGAAACAATAACTTGTAATGAGTTAGGGGGAGAGTAATTGAACCAGAAGTTCAATAAGGATAACTCTTTACAAGTTAACTGTTAGATGTATTTACAACCATAATGAGAATAACCAAGTGTTAT
Organism: Gossypium sturtianum; assembly: GCA_025698515.1. Taxonomy (NCBI): domain Eukaryota; kingdom Viridiplantae; phylum Streptophyta; class Magnoliopsida; order Malvales; family Malvaceae; genus Gossypium; species Gossypium sturtianum. The sequence continues at coordinate 160,654,582 of CM046945.1, forward strand.
ATACCATTTAATATTTTAATTTGAATCAAAGTCCCAGTAGGACAATCAATTAGAATAAATGATAGATTGATCGGTTCCAAAGATGAAAATTATTCTAGATGGTCATATAGTGGAGGCGGGTGCTCCAGAAGAGACCCAAGACATAACTAATAAGTAAAACTTCAGAAGAGATTCAGGTACCTGAAACTGAATTTTAAAATAATGAAAATAAGATATCTCGATAAGTTATGTCAATTCGAGAAAATGTGGAACCGAATAATAAAAGTGGTCGACAATGATTTTGCATGCAATATTATTATTGAAATAATGAAATAAAGTGAGGATCTTGAATAAATCTATTGAGAAATATAGATATGGAATAAATTGATCAAAATAGAAAGACGCAACTCAAGTACAATTAAATTCGTGGAGTTTTTGGACCAGTAGTCCAAATATATAAAGCCAATAAGGGTGCAAATGAAGTAGTTTTGCAAAAGCAGAATAAAAATATAAAATTTTTCGCTAAGTACTGGTATTGATTATGAAAAGATATAATATTCTTTTTTGGTGGATAATAACCTTTAGATATATTATTAAATTGACAATTCATAAAAGATTTAACTTGCGTCTAATGGTTGTTGTTACAACCTTTATAAATCACTATATAGTAAAGTTTATATTAAAATCCTTGAAGGATTTAGAATGCTAGAAGTATATTGAAATTCTCGGGAAATTATTCATTTATATGAATTGAAATAATTTTTACAAAAATAGATAAATTTGAGTAGTTGAAGGTGGATTATAAAATGATCCAAAATACCTGTAAGAGCCCAAATTCGCCCGGGCCCAATTAAACAAAAAAACAATAATTAAAAAACCAAAATAATAAGTAAAGTCCAACAACAGTCCGTTTTTGTTACAAGCCCAATAATAACAACCCAAACCAGACCCATAACCCAATACTAAGCCCAAGCCACTACCCAAAATCACAAGACCCAAACGGCTATACAAAAGTTTTTTTTATTCCATCTTTTCGATTGTTTTTGAATCCATTTTCCGTGTTTTCCATTTTGTTTTTTCTTCTTCGTTTGCTATACATAAGATACCAAAGAAGAGGGAACTTACCTTCAACCTCCACGATGATCGGCCTTCTCTGTTGAAATCGGAAGAAGGATAGTCGCCGAGGTTAATACTCGAGCCTGGTTTGAGAGGAAACAGTCAATCGTGACTGAATCGGCCCCTGATCGCCGGTTACAATGGCGTTGAGGCGGCCCGATGACTTCCTCCCTGCGGCGGATAAACAGAGAAAGAAAAGAGTGCTTAGGGTTTGACTTTTCATTGTGAGTGATTAGAGGGTTAGAAATTAGGTTTAGTTTAGATTTTATTACGAGCACCGCGGCGGCACCGCTTAGGGCTGCTTTCAAAGTGCCCTAAAACGGTGTCTTATAGGTGACGACTCGAATCCGACCCGAAAATCCCCATAGGATCCGCGTGTTTTTCAAAGCTTTGGGATATTTTCTATTTTGGCCCTTCCGCATTTTATTTCTTTTTAATTAAGATTTCGTTTATTTTGATTTTACCCAGTAATTTTGTGCGGTTTTAATTTAGTCCCTTTTTAAACTCTGCGTTTAATAATTCGGGTAATATTGCACTTTTTGTCCCTTTTAGTTTATGCACGCTATATTTTAGTCCTCTTTTTTGATTCCTTTTAATTTATTTCTTTAGCCCTCTGATTTTGCTCTGATTTTAATATTGGTCCTCTAATCATTCTATTTAATTATTCGCTTATTTTTAGTTATTTTCATCTTGTTTTTTTTTATCTATTTTAAACTCTATTATGTATTGCTTTATTTGTAAATTTTCATTTATTTAATAGTGTTGGTATTTTCAAAATAGGAGTTGTGAGATTATTGTATAATTTGGATTGTATGTTCATATCATTATTTTTGTTATCCATTTGCATAAAGTTGTATTCGCATATTATTATCCTATGCTCGATGTTATATTCTTGTTATCAAATATTGATTCAATAAAAGCACATTTTTAAGTCAGTTGTAAAATCGCTTATTTAAAAAGTTATTTGAAAAACAATGCAATATTTGTGCGTTTGGAAATTCGAAGAAATCGTGCCCAATCGTGCTGGGTGTGATTTTTTTTGTTTGACCAAATAAACGAATACCCTTTCAAATTTGGTCCATATTTTCAAAGCAAGGTCATATTTGTGCGTTTGGAAATTCGAAGAAATCGTGCCCAATCGTGCTGGGTGTGGTTTTTTGTTTGTCCAAATAACCAAATACCCTTTTAAAATTTCAATACATGTGCTTAGAGAATTTTGGGGATGATCTTGAATTCGAGGACTCAGATTGTCGTGTCCAATCGTGCTGGATGTGATACTTTATTCCTTCGGAACAAGGAATCTCAATATTCAATCAAGTTATTTAAAATTATAGAAAAAAGAACAGAATTTCAAAATCATTTCCAACTTTTCAACATTAGGACATCAATTAATCAATTTGGTACCAATTTTGGGCATTGCGAGGGTGCTAATCCTTCCTCGCACGTAACCGACTCCCGAACCTGTTTTCTTCTGGAAATTCGTAGACCAAAATTTATTTTATAGGTGACCCGATCACACCTAAACAAAAAGGATTCGTGGCGACTCTTTATTTTTCAAAGTCGATTCCTGTTTTTCAAATCCCGAGAAAAAAATGGTTTCGACAGCTTGGCGACTCCACTAGGGACTTGTAAGAGAGTCAAGCCGTAAAAATTGATTATTTTCTGTCCTTTTGTCGAAAATTAAAAATTTGATTTGAAAAATTCCGATCATTTTTATTATTATTGCATTCGCTTGCGTCATCTCATTGTTGTGGTTCGAGTCTTATAGAATACTTTGCATCATATTGCATGACCGCTGGGTCACACCTTTAAGTGGGAGTAAGAAGCTATGCTTTCGTGAAGTTTTCACCTCCGCATGGGCTAGTGGACTGCTTCCGGGATACATTCGTACCTATGTACTTCGTGAGATTTTCATCTCCGCATGGCCATAGGGAAATGTATTCCCCTGAACCGAACTCAATCCATATGAGCCTATAATGGGTGAGGATTGAGGAATCTGCTGGTTCAGGTACCCATTCTTTAGAACTAAACCACATATAGTGAACCCTAAAAGCCTACCCTAGATAGAGCCACACCAAGCCCTAGTGGTCACCCGGTCAGGTGTTTTATGTTGATTATTTCTCTAACATGTTGTCTTTTGTTTTGAGTGCATTGCATTGCATTCATTCCATGCATTTGCATTGCATTACATCATATGCATTAGATTTCATGAGAAGACCCTGATTGGTTGAAATTATTTCAGCATTAACCTGGACACCGGTAAAACCAAACATCCCTACGGTACCCGAATCAATATGAAAGATATGGATCAAAGATTAGAGAATCTTGAACAACTCCAAAGAGAGATGCAGGATAAACTTCAGTTGCAAATGTAAGAACAGCTTGCTAAAATCCAACAGGATATGATGGACCGAATGATGGAATCACAAAAGAGTATGATGACCCAATTAACTCAGCTACTGGCAAGAGGAGTGAACAAAGGAAAAATCCCCATGGTTAACACTGGTGAAGATAATGAGGAACCACTATATCCTCCGGATTCTACCCCAACACATCCTGAGGTGTACCCACGAAAAACATCCGTCACAATTAAACCTCAACAATTTCAGGAGGGTGTTTTGATACCGACAAACTTCCAAGCAGGATCAGGTTCTAACTTAGAGGATCATCCAACTAATGCTGTTATTCCCGACTTTGATGAGGTAGCAGAAAGGGAGAGGACAAAAGCAGAATTGCCAAAATAGCTAGAAGATAGATATAAACGGTTGGAGGAGAAGTTTAAAGCGATCGAAAGTGTTGATAACTGTTACAGAATTGACGCTAAAGATTTAAGCTTGGTCCCAGACTTGGTGCTCCCATACAAGTTCAAAATGCCTGAATTTGATAAGTATAATGAGACAAGTTGCCCCGAGGCTCATATTACCATGTTTTGTAGAAGAATGACGAGATACATTAACAATGACCAACTGCTGATTCATTGCTTCCAGGATAGCCTGGTGGGAGTCGCGGCTAAATGGTATAACCAGTTGAGTCGTGCCAGAATTGGCTCATGGAGAGATTTGGCTCAGACGTTTATGAAGCAGTATAGTCATGTGACAGACATGACTCCCGATAGGATTACTCTTCAAAACATGGAGAAAAGGGCGAATGAAAGTTTTAGACAGTATGCGCAGCGGTGGAGAGAGGTTGCCATCCAAGTCCAGCCACCATTTCTGGAGAAAGAGACCACAATGCTCTTTATTAATACACTGAAGGCCCCGTTTATCACTCATATGCTAGGAAGTGCTACGCAGAGCTTCTCAGACGTCGTAATGACTAGAGAAATGATTGAGAATGTCATATGTCGTAACCATTTTTGAATTTTGAAAAAAACGGGGTCGACGTGGGTTTTGAAAACGAATATAAAAAAAAAAACGGGAGTCGCCACCAATCCTTTTTGATGAGGTGTGATCGGGTCACCTTAAAAAGTGTTTGTTTTTAATAATCGATTGATTTATCAAAACACAATTTTGGTCTACGAAAATCGAAAAATGGATTCGAGTCGGTTACGCATTTGAGGAAGGGTTAGCACCCTCGATACGCCCAAAATTGGTACCTAATTGATTATCTAATGTCTTAATGTCGAAAGTTGAAAACTTAAGAATTCAAAATACGATCCTCTTGTTGTTGAAGAATAAATTTGGATAAATTGGAAGTGTATGCCAAGGGCCGTCTCGCTTTTAAGGTGAAGTGTTACATCCAATACTTTAGGGACGCCACATTTCGACCTTTAAAGTTGAACTTGCCTTTTATTCAAAACTTATGGATTTAATTGAAAGGATATTTTGTTATTTAGAATGGACAGAGAGAAAAGGAAACCCAATACTTTAGGGCACGTTTTCTCGAGCTCCTAAATACGAACATTGCCTTGGTTTTAGAAAATATTATCTCTAATAACAAAACATCACATCCAATGCATTAGGACACGACATCTCGAGTTCTCGAGAATAAGCTTTTGGTTTAAGAATGTATTTGTTTTAAAAGGATATTCGGTTATTTAGATTAAACGAGAAAAATCGAAACCCAATACTTTAGGGCACGATCTCTCGAATTTCTAAACACGGAATATTGCCTTTGTGAAAGATCTCGATTTTGTAAAAGTTAATATAATCATAAAATATAAAGACAAATTACAATGTTAATGGATTCAGAGAATAATAGTAGATGCACTAATATGGACGATATAAAATGCGATAATAGTAAACCAAAGAATAATAACAATGACACAATTTATAATAATAATAATAGGAGAAATAATAACATAAATAGAAATAATAGTAATAATAATAGCAATCATAATAAAGTAATAGTAGAAATAAGATAATAAAATGAGGAGTAATAATAACAAAATAATAACGATGGTATTATAAAGGAACATAAAATAATAATAATGGTAATGATAATAATAGTGATAGTAAATAAATAATAATATAGATGATAATGATAATAGTAGTATATTAGTAATAATAATAAAAATAAAATAATGATGAAAGTAAATATAATAAACAATAAATATAATAATAACGTATAGAAAAACGAATACAATGCAAAGAATGATATTTGAAATAAATAATAATATTGAATGAAATAATAATAATAAAATAAATACGATAAATAATAGATTAGCAAAAATAATATTAAGAATAGCATTTAAAACAATTATCAAATACAATAATAATCATTAAAATAATAATACAAATTAATATTAACATCAAAAATAATAAATATAATAGTAATAATAAAAAAATAATACATATAATAATAATAATTTTAAAAGTAATTAATTTAATAGTAAAATAATCAAAAAGGGACCAAAATCGAACTAAAAACGGATTATTGGGGTAAATCAAATAAAATAAAAGGAGGACCTATTTGAAGCGCGTGGATAACATGGGGACTAAAAAGGACAATGACCCTTTCCTCCCAAAACGCATAAAGATAGGCGGGGCTCGATTGAAAACCGAATGGAGTTTCGGGGCCAAATTAAAAACAAAAACTTGAATGCAAAATTGCAAAAAGCGGAGGGATCACGCGCATAAATTCCCATTTTTTCGCAAAACGCGCGGATCCTGGCTGGAGCGGTCGGACCGGTCGGGTTAAGGGCGAAACAACGCGTCTTTGGGCATTAAAGGCCACCCCCAAACGCGACGTCGTTTTAAGGGGCTATTTAAGGCCATAAAATCGAAAAATCATTTGAGCCGCTTGTGGTTTTAAAAAAACTCTTACTCTTCTTTTTTCTCTGCAGTCCAAGAAAAGGGGAAATTCCGCAGTTGGCTCGTCACGCACAGTTACACAGCATGCACACCGCAAGACGGTGGCGGAAAAGGTAAAAGATTGTTTTTTTTCTTTTTTTTTAAAAAAAATAATATATGTATATGTATATGTCGAAAAGAAAAAGGAAGAGAGGAAAAAAAAAACTTCGAATGTAAGAAAAAGAGAAAAAAAAAAAATCACCTCTCTCGGCTTTGGTTTTAGTTTTTAGGGTTTAATCTCGGTTTGCTGTTTGCTTCTTTTTTTTGGATCTCCGTTCGTCTCCTTTTAATGTTTGTTCTCTCCCCTTTTAGTATTTAGATCTTGTATTTGCATCTAGAAACTCTTTTTTGTATTCCGAATCTGTTACTGCTTTGATGAAAATCTCTCTTTGTATTGATAATAAAAAAAAGGAACCCCCTTTTACAAAGAAATAACCGGCTTTTATAGCCTAAAATTTTACACTTATTCGCCTTCTGTCTTGTCTCGTTTATTGTTTGCAGGTGAGTGGCGAGGGCGGTGCTGAGGCTCTGACAGTGGCGGTGGAGCAGAGACAGGGCAAGTGGAGCAAGTGGAGGGGCTAGGCTGCGGTGCCACTTGGATTAGGGGGGCTAGGGTTTTGTTTTTTTTTTGATTAGGGTTAATTTGGGTATTGGGCTAGCTGTTGGGTTAGGTTAATGGTAATTGGGTTTGGGTTTTAATTTTGTTGGGCCCGGGCAATAATTGGGTTCTACAGCTGCCCCTCTTTGCTCATTATTGTGTAACGAGAATGGAGCAAAGACTTTCAAAGGACCAATTTTGCCCGGTCTTGTTGAGTCTTGACTTCTTGGGTGCTCTTCCACGATAGCTTCATTCCCGCTCACCGCATCTTGTCGCTTTGATCCACTCCATTGCTGCAACTTCGAGGTAGGACTCTTCGCTTTAATTGGCTAACTTCGTATGCTCCTGTAACCACGAGAATCGCCAAATCTATTATCTTCAATCTGATCCCCACAAACTCGTGGATCGCCAGATCGATGTCTTCGATCTTGCCCCACTACTGTTTAGGGCGACAAGGTCTACATTCTTCAACCTATCCCACTACTGGTTAGTGGCAATAGAACAATCTTCAACCTATTCCACTACTGGTTAAGACAATAGGATGATGGCTTAAATCATGTTCCCTACTGTTTAGGGAGACAGGATTTGCCTTCGATCTTGCCCCACTACTGGTTAGGGCGACAAGATCTACAAATTTGACCTATTTCACTGCTGGTCAGTGGCAATAGGACGGTGGCTTAAATCATGACCCCTACTGTTTAGGGAGACGAGATTTGCCTTCGATCTTGCCCCACTACTGGTTAGGGCGCCAAGATCTACAAATTTGACCTATTTCACTGCTGGTCAGTGGCAATAGGACGGTGGCTTAAATCATGACCCCTACTGTTTAGGGAGACGAGATTTGCCTTCGATCTTTCCCCACTCTTCGGGTTAGGGCGCCAAGATCTACAAATTTGACCTATTTCACCGCTGGTCGCTGGCAATAGGACAGTGGCTTAAATCATGACCCCTACTGCTTAGGAGAGACGAGATTTGCCTTCGATCTTGCCCCACTACTGGTTAGGGCGACAAGATCTACAAATTTGACCTATTCCATCACTTTGGTCGTTGGTAAGCAGACGATCTTCAACCTATTCCACTCGCCGGTCAATGGCAATAGGAAATCTTTTACCTATTCCGCTGCTGGTCAGTGGCAATAGGATAATCTTCAACCCATTCCACCGCTGGTCGATGGCAATAGGAAATCTTTTACCTATTCCGCTGCTGGTCAGTGGCAATAGGATAATCTTCAACCCATTCCACCGCTGGTCGATGGCAATAGGAAATCTTTTACCTATTCCGCTGCTGGTCAGTGGCAATAGGATAATCTTCAACCCATTCCACCGCTGGTCGATGGCAATAGGAAAATCATCAACCTATTCCACCGATGGCGATGGCAATAGGATGGTGGTTTCTCCAAAGTTGATACTCCGTCCTCTAGGGACATATCCTGTAGACTTGGTTTCATATGCTTGTGTTTATGCCAAATGATTAGGATGCTATGATCGGAATGAATCTAATGCTCCTAACTAAATGTACTATGGACTACACTTGCACGAATGTAGGTGGTCTTTCTACAATGATTAGGATGCAATGATGAGTCGAATGCTCCTAATCAATGTGATGATGTATGAATGTAAAGCTAAATGATCCCCTTTTAATGGTTAGGGTTGTCACCGCCGTGCTGCTCCTCAAGGCCGCAAAGATGCAGCGTAATTTTTCGCCTTTCTCGTAGTCATGAGCTATGATTTTAGACTCCTCTTTCTCGAGCGTTTCCAACCCCTAGGCGTGTTGGTTTCAAACAACAGTCCTGTTTCAGGTTCCTGTGCTGTTTAGAGACTTCCAGAGTAATAGGCAAAACTCCTTTTATGGAAGCATTATGGGTCCATCGACCGTTATTTCAATTGCAAAAACAGCTTTTTTTAAAAACTTAAATGATGAATATCAATGAAGAATGGAATTGGATTAATCAACAAAAGCAAACATGATTGAAATACAAAAAATGAGTGAGAAGGAAAAAAAGGTAGGTGCCCCAAATATCGCAGCCTGAGCTTCACTATCCAATCTTTCTCAAGATCATTTTGAGTTTGAATGGATGTTGGGAGATCTGCAGCACTCAGTAGATATCCCGAGGCGTAACATTCCTCCTTTTGCCAATTCGGGAGAACAAAAAAATCGTCACACATTTCGTCTTTCGCTTGAATTTGAGCCGCCTTTATCGGGTTTTCGACTCAAAGCCCCTTTGGTCTCAAAGCGCCCTTTACGGGTTTTCGCCTTGGCCTCTCCGTTTTTTTTTTTTTTTTTTTTTTAGAAAAGCGCCCTTGCGGGTTTTCGCCTTAGACTTTTCCTTCTTTCACGCTAATATACTTCTTGGACCGAATCTGAATTTACGGGATTTGATAAGTTCTTCCCATCCATCTCGGCCAAGATCGTAGCTCCTCCAGAGAAAGCCTTTTTACCACATAAGGTCCTTCCCAATTAGGCATCCATTTCCTCTCAAATCCTTTTGTATGGGGAGGATCTTTTCAAAACTAAGTTTCCTTCGTGGAATTCTCTTGGCGCACCTTTTTGTTGTATGCTCGCGTCATTCGCTCGTACATCCGACCATGACGGATAGCTTTCAACCTTTTTTCTTCAATCAAATTTAACCGATCATATCGAGCCTAGATCCATTCGCCATTCCAACTTCGATTCAGACAAGACTCGAAGGATGGAATTTCAACTTCGATAGGTAAACCGCCTCCATCCCGTGAGACCGGGTGAGAAAGGAGTTGCCCGGTGGAGGTTCCGACCGACGCTCGGTAAGCAAAAAGGCAAACGGTAATTTCTCGTGCCAATCCTCTGTAGGTCTCGGTCATTTTCCCCACTATCCTCTTGATGTTCTTATTAGTCGCTTCTCGCCCCATTCATCTTTGGGCGATATGGCGATGAATTGTGGTGTCGATCTTGAATTGCCCATGCACCTCTGCGATCATGCTATTGTTCAAGTTTAACGCATTATCGGATATGATCTTCTCGGGCATTCCATATCGACATATGATTTCCCTTTTTAAGAACTTGCTAACTGCTGATTTTGTCACATTGGCATATGAGGCAGCCTCTACCCACTTAGTGAAGTAATCGATTACCACGAAGATGAACCGATGTCCATTAGAAGCTTTTGGCGAGATTGGCCCAATGACGTCCATGCCCCACATAGAAAAGGGCCATGGGGAAGTCATAACATGTAGAGGTGAAGGTGGTACATGAATTTTGTCCGCATAAATTTGGCACTTATGACACTTTTTAGCATAATCAATGCAATCTCCTTCCATGGTAGGCCAATAATACCCGAATCTCATGATTTGCCTAGCCATCGTGAAACCATTGGCGTGCGTTCCACAAACACCTTCATGGACCTCTTCCAGATTTGCTTAGCCTCTGCGGCGTCCCACACACCTTAATAGCACTTGATCCTTTCTTCTTTTGTATAGGATTTCTCCGTCCAAGACATAGTCACACGCCGATCTTCTTATCGCCTTTTTGTCATTCTCGATGCGCCGCTCGTGGTATTGACGATTCTTTATGTATTGCAAAGATATCATGATACCACGGACGATCCCTTTTCTTCTTCTTCGACGTTGTAGCAGATGAGCGGGGCCTCATGAATGCTCATTCGGATAGGTTTCATATCTTCTCGCTTTGTTTAATCGACCATGGAAGCCAAAGTGGCTAGAGCATCACCATTTGATTATCGTCTCTTGGCGATAATTGAAAGTGACATCGTTGAACTCTTCGATCAATTCTTGGACCAATCTTTTGTATTCGACCAACTTGGGATCTCTCGCTTCCCATTCTCCTCTAAGTTGATAAATCACCGGTCACGAGTCTCCGTACACTTTTAGCACCCTAATTTTGCGCTCTATAGCGGCACGGATGCCCATGATACAAGCCTCGTACTCCGCCATATTGTTTGTGCAGTCAAAATCCAACCTACAAGTGAAAGGGTAATGATCTCCGTTTGGGGATACCAGAATTGCCCCAATTCCATTGCCCACGACATTTGATGCCCCGTCGAAGTTCGGTGTCCAAGGACGATCCTCAGGGTACCCTCTTGATGAGTTGCCACGTACATTAGGTCCTCATTGGGAAATCAAAGTCCAAGGGCTCAGAATGCTAGAGCTCTCTCGGCTAGAAAATCCGCTATTGCACTCCCTTTCACCGCCTTTTGGTTTACATAAACTATGTCAAACTCGAAAAGCAAAATTTGCCATCGGGCCATCCGACCATTCAAGGCAGTCGATTCTATCATGTATTTCAGAGGGTCCTGCTTCGAGATGAGCCAAGTCGTATGATACAGCATATACTGTCTCAATCTCCGAGTTGTCCAGATCAAGGCACAACAAAGTTTCTCAATTGGCGAGTACCTTGTCTCACATTCGGTGAACTTTTTACTAAGGTAGTATATTGCCTTTTCTTTCTTTCCTGACTCATCGTGTTGGCCGAGCACACATCCCATTGAGTTATCAAGTACCACAAATAGAGGATTAATGGCCTATATGGATTAGGCGGCGTCAATCTTCGGGCATTGGGCGGTATTGCTTCACTTTATCGAAGGTTTCACGACATTCCTCGTCCCACACACTGGATTGTGTTTTTAAGGAGACGGAATATGGGGTCACATTTCTCGGTTAATTGTGAGATGAACCGAGCGATGTAGTTTAACCTTCCTAAGAAACCTCGAACTTCTTTTTGCGTGCGAGGTGGAGGCAGTTCTTGTATTGCTTTGACCTTGTCTGGGTCAACCTCAATCCCCCTTTCACTGACTATAAATCCTAGCAGTTTCCCTGATCGGGCTCCGAAGGTACATTTTGCTGGATTGAGCTTTAGCCGAATTTCCTTAACCTCAAGAATAGTTTCCTCAAGACTTGGACATGCTCCTTTTCACCCGAGATTTGGCGATCATATCGTCTACGTACACTTCAATTTCTTTGTGCATCATGTCGTGAAATAGGGTTACCATGGCTCTCTGATATGTCGCTCCCGCATTCTTTAGTCCGAACGGCATCACTTTATAGCAAAAGGTCCCCACATGGTTATGAACGTAGTCTTGTCCATGTCCTCGGGAAGCATCTTTATCTGGTTGTATCCTTGAGAAACCGTCCATGAAGGAGAACAACGAGTAACCCGCCGTGTTGTCCACTAGGGTATCGATGTGAGGTAGCGGGAAATTATCTTTTGGGCTAGCCTTGTTTAGATCTCTGTAGTCTACACACATTCGTACTTTCCCGTCTTTCTTGGGGACGGGACGATGTTGGCTACCCATTCTCGAGTACTTAACCACTTGCAAGAAACCCGCATCAAATTGTTTCCCCGACCTCCTCTTTTACTTTTAACAGACGTCGCCCTCATCCTTCAAGTTTCGTTGGACTGGCTTGTATTCTTCCTTTATAGGCAACCTGTACCACGATATCGGTGCTTAGCCTGGCATGTCTTGATACGACCACGCGAAGACATCTTTGAATTCATGAAGTAACTCAATGAGGTCTCGCTTTGTCTCTACGGTAATACTAGCTCCGATCTTTATTTCCTTCTTTTTCTTGCCTGCTCCCAAGTCCACTATTTCCACTAACTCCTCGCGAGGCAGGATCTGTTTCTCCTCTTGTTCTACCATCCTTAACAGTTCAGGAGATAGGTCACAACCTTGGTCATCTTCAGAATCCTGAAAATCTTCCACACCCGTATCTTGCCCAAAAGGATATTCTGAGTTATTGGTAGTGTTGCTCACGTCGTTGATATTTGGGGACCTGTTATGAAGATGAATAAAGGCTCATAGAATAAAGGGATCTAAGCATGTTTATTGGCATTATGAATGAAGAATGGAAACATTTAGGAATATCTAAAGAATAATAATGATGAATGAAGAAGAAGATTTGCTCAAAAGGTAATGGAGATGCATTTCATTGAGAATAACGATGCCTCGTACAAAAGTCATGCTTTCACAAAAGGGACACTCATCGCTTCTAGACAACAAGTGTGTTCCGAGTATTACTCTGAATAAGTTCTAAAAGCTACAGAATCTCCTCTGCAGTCGGGGCTTGTTTAGAACGCCGCTCGCTCGTAAGGGCGGATACCATTCCAGCTTTTCTTCCTCTATTTTCTCCCGAATATGGCATTGATGTGCATGTTTGCCCGTATTCCTTTTATGGCTTTCTCACCTTTCGTTCCTCGTCCTTGGTGGATAATCCCTCCTGATATAAAGGTCTCAAGAATATGAGGAATTATCATCGGTTCCCACTTAATCTCATCTCCGCCCAAACGCGTTCTCCTTCTTTCTTGTCTTTTGCTAATTCTTTCCTTTTTGCTTCAAGCGTCCCTAGGTTTGAACCCTAAACCAAGAGGTCTCGTTTTTCCTTCAATCTCGGGACCTCGATCTCTCCTTGGAGATACTTCCCAAGTCCTTTCCCAGGTGCGGCTCCGTTCCCGATCATCAGTTGCAAACCCATTTTCGTGGTTTTAGATAATTGAGGTGCTGGGATCTTGTTCCCCTCAATGACAAATGTTGCATTGACAAATTCCAAAGAGCGGAAGGAGCACTCGGTTGCTTCATCATCTCGCTTCTAAATATGGCGCGCCATTGGTCACAGATTGCGATACGTCCTCTTCGGCATTTATTGTCACCGCATCGACCCTCTATAACTAGCTTCAACTTTTGGTGCAATGACGAGGCCTTTGCTCCCCCGCCGAGTGTATCCAAGGTCTCCCAAAGAAGCAATTATAGGATGGTCCGATATCCATTACTATGAAATCCACCTCATATATACCGGGCCGATTAATAGAGTACTTCGATCCTTCCCATAACTTTCCTTTCGGTTCCATCGAATGCCCTTACTACATTGTGGCGTGCCTTCATGAGAGAGCCACAATGGGTAATCGATTCAGCGTCGACAGTGGCAAAACATTTAGTGCTGACCCATTATCGACCAGTACCCCTGGTAACGTGTATCCTTTGCATCGGGTGGTGATGTGGAGAGCCTTGATGGTACCCGTACCTCCCGGAGGGATTTCATCATCACTAAAGAAAATGAAGTTATCGCGCTTATATTGCTAATCAAAGCGATCCAACTTGTTAACGGTGATATCATTAGCAACATAAGTTTCATTTAGTACTTTCATCAGTGCGTTGCGGTGCGCTTCTGAGCTTAATAGTAAGTCAAGCACAGATATACGAGCCGGCTGCTTATGTAACTGCTCCACGACACTGTATTCGCTATGCTTCAAAAACTTTAAGAATTCCCTAGCCTCTTCTTCCTTCATCGCTCATTTATAAACGCCCGGTTTGGTCACTTTCCCTTTCTTTGGTTCGCCTACCGGGTTTTCTCCTTTGTGAGCTCCATTCGTGTATTCACCGCGTCGTAGCGCTTTCCACTGCGCGTATAGGAGCCTACCTCCTGGTTTTCTTTTGCAGCGTTGGACGAGGCTTCCTTTTCTGGAACCGTCACGTTGCAGTTATAGTTCCAGGAAACCTTTTTGTCATCTTCATATGAAAAAGCGGCCGGTTTTCGAATCACGATCTTCGGAGGCCCCCTTTTCCCTTTTGCAGTGCTGGACGAGTCCCCTTTTTCAGGAATCGTCATGTTGCAATTATAGCTCTCGGGAACCTTTTTGTTATCTTCAGATGAAAAGACCGCAGGTTTCCGAATCATGATCTTCGGAGTTATTTTTATTTCGGTTCCATCATTCTTTGGTCGCGAGATGGTGACCAAAGGGTAGCTGGTCTTCGAAGTTTTTACCCTTGCTTCATCTTCTAACACGCAGATGTTTCTTTCCTCTTGGTCTTCGTTGCCCTCGTAGAATTCTAACTCTTTATCGTCCATCAGCCTTTGTACCAGAATCCTAAACTCTATACAGTTTTGGATTTCGTGTCCCTCCATGTTGTGAAATTCACAACCCTTGCTTGTTCTTTCATGCTCTCTTCTTGGGCTTGACACAACCAATCCCCTTTTCATCATTTCCTTCCAGACTCGTCTCATTGGGGTTTTCACTTGGCAATATCCTCTTAACTCTTTTTGCCATGTTCTCGCCTATCATATTGACCCCATGATTAGGCGAAGGGTGCCCCGCATTAGAGGTATCGTCTACTTCTACAACACCCATCCGGATGAGTCTTTCCACCGCTTTCTTGAAAGCGAGACAATGTTTCTATTGAATGCCCCACAATTCCCGCATGGTATTCGACGATGTGCGTTCGCATCATACCACTTAGGGTATGGGGGTGCAGGGCTTTAAGTAATGCGGGGGCAACAATGTGTGAATCGAATAAATTTTGGTACATTTCTTTGTGCGTGGTAGGATTGGTGTGAATTGAATTTTCTCCGCATTTTGCTTTGCATTGATTCTGTTTAGAGGACTCGATGGTGGGCGATTCGACCACGGGCCGGTTCACGATTATAGGCTTTGAATAACTTTTGCTTATGTTGCTTACATCGTTCTCTCTTTTCTTCGGGATCGTCTTTCTAGCACCTTCTCCTGCCTCTATCTTGCCACATCCGATTATGTTCTCTATCATTTCCCGACAACACAATATCGTAGAGAAACTTTTGGTGGCGCCCCAAAGCATGTGGTTAATGAAGGAGCTTTCAATGTATTGACGAACAACATGGTTGTCTCCTTTTCTAGGAGCGGTGGCTGAACTTGTGTGGCTACTTCCCTCCACCGTTGGGCATATTGCCTAAAGCTTTCGCCCGACTTTTTCTCCATATTTTGGAGCGTGATTCGGTCAGGAGCTATATCGACTACGTAGTCAGAGTGTTTCGTGAAGGCTCGTGCGTGTCCTTCCACGACTTGATCTGAGTGCGGCTAAGCCGATTATACCATTTAGCCAGCGGACCGGCTAAACCGTCCCGAAACAATGAAATCGCACTGATCATTGTTAACGCGCCCCGCCATTCTGCGACAGAACATTGTGATGTGCGCTTCGGGACAGCTGGTTCCACTGTACTTTTCAAAATCAGGGGTTTTGAACTTTGGCGGAAGTACGAGGTCCGGGACTAGGCTTAAATCCTTAGCGTCTACTCCGTAACGGTGGTCAGCAGTCTCTATTTCTTTAAACTTTTCCTCTAGCCACTTGCAACGATCCTCGAGCTGCTTTGGGAAGTCCATTTTCGCCTTGTCCATTTCGGGCATTTCGTCGAAATCGGGGACCATCGGGTTAGCGGACCTTCCCCTGCACTTAGTACCGAATCGGTCGGGAGATGCGTTGGTACCGTGGTATCAACTCGATATTGTGGCCTCGATAATAACAGTGTTCTTTGGGGATACGATCCGTGGCGCTTGGGTATTCGGCGGGTAAAACCCGAGGGTAAATGATCGCCATTGTTGTTCCCCGAACTAGCAAAGACAACGCCCTTTCCTTCTCCCGCTCATTGGCCAACAACTGCGCTAGGCCGGTTTATCATGTTATTTTGGGATTCTTCCATCCGCCTCTATCATGTCCTGTTGTATCTTGGCCAATCGTTCTTGCATTTGATCCTGCATTTCTTTTGCATTTGCTCTAATCTTTCCATTTTTGATCCATCACTTTTGTTTTGCCTCTCGTCATCGTAGTGATGTTCCAGGTAACTCTCTCTGTCATAATTTAGGTTCCTTTGTGAGATTTGATGTGTATGATGCAATGTAATGCAGATGCATGAGATGTGTGGTACAAAAAGGCATTGATTCTCGATTCAATTTCCATTAGCATAACTTTTCTTAGAAAACAAGTCTTTTTCATAAAATGGATTACATATAAGGCCTCGCCCTAATACTTAAAGCCTTGACTTTCTCAAGAAGATCGGCTAATTCTTGTCCTCTCTCCGATCTTGACTCGTACATTAAACTTAGTAAGTCGGCTTGACCGCTAAGGCTTGCAGATGATTCGCCACCTCTCGTACTTGGGCCACGACTTCCCCCATAATATAATCTCGGTCTCGACTTGGTTTTGATAGTGATGCGATTGTTGCTTCCAACGTTCCTCGTTGACTTCAAAAGCTCACTGCAGCTCACAACCATGTAAAGCGATTCTAGTTCTTCGACTCTTGCTTTCATCTCTTCAATCTTGCTCGAGACTAGCCTTCAATTCGACCACACGAGTTGCGGTTTCGATCTTTGGTACAATGATTTCTCTAATTCGAGATCCGCGTCTTTAATTTTTCTTTCTCATTTTGGCTCTCTACTAGACTTCTTTTCGTGTATCCTCCCGCTCTTGAGTCTCTGGAGTTTCCTTTCCCATTGACTTGCTCTATGCTTCTCCTCTTTAATTTCTTGACGCCATTGCTCGACGTTTTCCCAAGTCCCGCAGCTCTCATCGATCTTCGTAGCTTCTTGTAGTCCGTCTTTAGATCTGCTTAAATCTTCTTCACTTTATTTTTCCTTTTCTCAACTTCTCGGCTTCTAGCTTCAATGTCGACATCCAATCCCAATTGTATTTTCTCTTCCTCTAGTTGCTCCATCCTTTTTCCTAACTCGCGGTTCTTCCTTTCAAATCTTGTTTGATGATTTCAAGTTCCGAGGGGACCACCTGTAAGTGCTCTTCTAGTGACCTGATGTCTTCTTGGTCCTGCGTGGGGATATTATCATTGATCCTTTGACTCCTCCACCAGTCATATTCGGGGTTGTCATCGGATTGGCAAAGAAACCTTTTTATTCTCGTGATTTCGCCCCAGTGCTTTTGATATCTCCCTTACTCTCTTCTTGTAATTTTCTCCTTTGTAGTCAAACTCGCATTGAGTTAACCTCTTGTGTCGGTGGCGTAAAGCTGTCTCGATCGTATTGTCTTAATACGAGGAGAGGTGTATACCCGACGCTCCCCCCATATTCGAGCATAGGGACATAGTCAAAATCCCCGCATCGATATATAATCTCATCGGGGATCGCCCAAGGGGCTCTCCATGCTATATCCTCTTCTTGTAATTTTTGCAAGATCATAACCCAATTTTCTTCCGTAATATCATCTCGTCTTGGCGTGGTTGCCATTTTTTCCAGTGAGTAGTCCTCGGAGAAAATTCGACACGACATCTTTTCCATCTTCCGTAAATGACCATGAAACCATGCTAATAGGAGTTGGGCGCAACCGATGAATCTTCCTCGCCCGCTCTTGGCATGTACTTAGGGACCTGAATGTTTGGTCAAAATTGCGAGAACAGGAGTAATCCTCTTTCTAATTTGTCAAACAAATCGGTGACCGCTTCATCTATATGTCCTAGGGCTTTGGGGAAGATAACTAGCCCATATATGCTCAAGGCTAAAGCGTCAACCCTTTTTCTTTGCTCAGATGTGCTATGATCAAATCTCTTAGATTTTTCCAGGATGCATTTACAATCTCCTTTCTGCTTTGTTCGAGTCAGTAACCCATTGTTCGCTCATTCCTGTAATGTTCATTAACTTTTTACGAATGTGGGGACATTAACGGCCTTACATAAACTTTGTCGGTCGAATCTTCGAGCAATGGAGCGAGCGATGTATTCTTCCATAGTAGGTACCAAGTCCACTTTCCCAAAAGTGAAGCAACTATAAGCGAGGTTCCAAAAGCGGGCCATAGCTCGGAACAAGTCTTTGGTCTATCTTAACGTCAAGCGTGTAAGGCGGTCGCGTAATGACAATAGAACGATTGCTTGATACCTTCGTCCCATTGGCTCCACATCTCTTTCATTTCTTGAAGATTGTTCTCGGGTTACGCTGATCGGGTGAAGTCCCACAATTACGACACGCACTTTCCCTACGCAAGGCTATCACCCTTCTCTTGTTGCGCACGGTCTCGGCCCATATTCGGACGGCCGCATTGTCTCCCACTTCATCAAAAACTCTTTTTCCATGAAAAGCTATCCATTTGGTAATTGAATGTGAATCGATACATTTTGATGAATATGCCATGCAAAATAAATGAAGCAGTCGATTATTTCATAAATAGTAAGTAGAGGATAACATACATAATCGTGTAAGCACTAGGGTTTGGCATGGCTCTACCCGTGAGTGGTTCTTAAGGTTCGCTATATGAGGTTCGGTTCTAGAGTAGGGTACACGAACCAGTGATTCCTCGATCCTCACCCATTATAGGCTCATATAGACCGAGTTGATTCGAGGAATACATTTCCCTATGGCTGCACTGGAGATGAAAATCTCACGAAGACATAGGTACGGATGTATCCCTAAGCGATCCACTATCCTGCACGGAGGTGAAAACCTCACGAAGGAATAGTTTCTCACTCCCACTTAAAGGTGCGACCACAACGGTCATGCAATGTCTTGTGCACAAGAAAATAGAAATCATATGCAATGACACAAATGAACGCAACACAAGGATAGTAAAAAAATTTTTTTAAATCAAATTTCAAACTTTCGACAAAGGACAAAAATAATCAATTTACTGCCTGACTCTCTTTTTGGTGTCCCCATTGGAGTCGCCAAGTCATTGTCAGTAACCATTTTTGAATTTTGAAAAAAGCGGTCGACGTGGGTTTTGAAAACGAATATATAAAAACGGAGTCGCCACCAATCCTTTTTGATGAGGTGTGATCGGGTCACCTTAAAAGTGTTTGTTTTTAATAATCGATTGATTTATCAAAACACAATTTTGGTCTACTGAAATCGTAAAATGGATTCGGAGTCGGTTCTGCGTGCGATGAAGGGTTAGCACCCTCGATCGCCCAAAATTGGTACCTAATTGATTATCTAATGTCTTAATGTCGAAAGTTGAAAACTTAAGAATTCAAAATACGATCCTCTTGTTGTTGAAGAATAAATTTGGATAAATTGGAAGTGTATGCCAAGGGTCGTCTCGTTTTAAGGTGAAGTGTTACATCCAATACTTTAGGACGCCACATTTCGACCTTTAAAGTTGAACTTGCCTTTTATTCAAAACTTATGGATTTAATTGAAAGGATATTTTGTTATTTAGAATGGACGAGAAAAGGAAACCCAATACTTTAGGGCACGCTTTTCTCGAGCTCCTAAATACGAGAACATTGCCTTGGTTTTAGAAAATATTATCTCGGAATAACAAAACATCACATCCAATGCATTAGGACACGACATCTCGAGTTCTCGAGAATAAGCTTTTGGTTTAAGAATGTATTTGTTTTAAAAGGATATTCGGTTATTTAGATTAAACGAGAAAAATCGAAACCCAATACTTTAGGCACGATCTCTCGAATTTCTAAACACGGAATATTGCCTTTGTGAAAGATCTCGATTTTGTAAAAGTTAATATAATCATAAAATATAAAGACAAATTACAATGTTAATGGATTCAGCAGAATAATAGTAGATGCACTAATATGGACGATATAAAAATGCGATAATAGTAAACCAAAGAATAATAACAATGACACAATTTATAATAATAATAATAGGAGAAATAATAACATAAATAGAAATAATAGTAATAATAATAGCAATCATAATAAAGTAATAGTAGAAATAAGATAATAAAATGAGGAGTAATAATAACAAAATAATAACGATGGTATTATAAAGGAACATAAAATAATAATAATGGTAATGATAATAATAGTGATAGTAAATAAATAATAATATAGATGATAATGATAATAGTAGTATATTAGTAATAATAATAAAAATAAAATAATGATGAAAGTAAATATAATAAACAATAAATATAATAATAACGTATAGAAAAAACGAATACAATACAGTAATGATATTTGAAATAAATAATAATATTGAATGAAATAATAATAATAAAATAAATACGATAAATAATAGATTAGCAAAAATAATATTAAGAATAGCATTTAAAACAATTATCAAATACAATAATAATCATTAAAATAATAATACAAATTAATATTAACATCAAAAATAATAAATATAATAGTAATAATAAAAAAATAATACATATAATAATAATAATTTTAAAAGTAATTAATTTAATAGTAAAATAATCAAAATAATCAAAAAGGGACCAAAATCGAACTAAAAACGGATTATTGGGGTAAATCAAATAAAATAAAAGGGAGGACCTATTTGAAGCGCGTGGATAACATGGGGACTAAAAGGGCAATGACCCTTTCCTCCCAAAACGCATAACATAGGCGGGGCTCGATTGAAAACCGAATGGAGTTTCGGGGCCAAATTAAAAAACAAAAACTTGAATGCAAAATTCTGAAAAAGCGGAGGGACTGCGCGCATAAATTCCCCATTTTTTCGGCAAAACGCGCGATCCTGGCTGGAGCGGGTCGGACCGGTCGGGTTAAGGGCGAAACGACGTCGTTTGGGCATTAAAGCCACCCCAAAACGACGCCGTCGTTTAAGGGGCTATTTAAGGCCATAAAATCGAAAAAAATCATTTGAGCTGCTTGTGGTTTTAAAAAAAAACTCTTACTCTTCTTTTTTCTCTGCAGGTCCGAAGAAAAGGGGAAATTCCGGCAGTGGGCTCGTCGCCAGTAATGCCACTGCATGACCACAAGCCTATGGCATGCGGAAAAGGTAAAAGATTGTTTTTTTTTTCTTTTTTTTTTAAAAAATAATATATGTATATGTATATGTCGAAAAGAAAAAGGAAGAGAGGAAAAAAAAAACTTCGAATGTAAGAAAAAGAGAAAAAAAAAAAATCACCTCTCTCGGCTTTGGTTTTAGTTTTTAGGGTTTAATCTCGGTTTGCTGTTTGCTTCTTTTTTTTGGATCTCCGTTCGTCTCCTTTTAATGTTTGTTCTCTCCCCTTTTAGTATTTAGATCTTGTATTTGCATCTAGAAACTCTTTTTTGTATTCCGAATCTGTTACTGCTTTGATGAAAATCTCTCTTTGTATTGATAATAAAAAAAGGAACCCCCTTTTTACAAAGAAATAACCGGATTTTATAGCCTAAAATTTTACACTTATTCGCCTTCTGTCTTGTCTCGTTTATTGTTTGCAGGTGAGTGGCGAGGGCGGTGCTGAGGCTCTGACAGTGGCGGTGGAGCAGAGACAGGGCAAGTGGAGCAAGTGGAGGGCTAGAGTGCGGTGCCACTTGGATTAGGGGGCTAGGGTTTTGTTTTTTTTCTGATTAGGGTTAATTTGGGTATTGGGCTAGCTGTTGGGTTAGGTTAATGGTAATTGGGTTTGGGTTTTAATTTTGTTGGGCCCGGGCAATAATTGGGTTCTACATCATAAAAAGTGGAAGGATAGAGGCAGGAGAAAGAGCCAGAAGATCAGCCCCGAGAAATAGGGAAAATGAAGTGAACAGCTTGAGCAAGCGTTCCAAATCAGTCACTGCAGATCAACCAAGGGCTGTGACCACTAGTCATCAGGGCTCATCATAACAAGAATCTAGTGCAAAGCAACTCCAGTTTACACCAATTCCAATGACATATAGGGAGTTGTATCAAAGCCTATTTGATGCACATATGGCGGCTCCTCATTACATAGAACCAATACAACCCCCATACCCTAAATGGTATGATTCAAATGCTCAATGCGAGTATCACGCGGGAATAACGGGTCACTCAATCGATAACTACATTGCATTTAAAAAATTGGTGGAGAGGCTTATTAAAATAAGGGTTTTGAAGTTCGATGAGTCGACCGGAGCAATAAGTTGCGATAATTGAAGGAGGGGGAAAAAGAGTTGTGATTCCTTAAAGAAGTCATCAGAAGCCTAGAAATCAGGAAGTCAGAACACCAATGGCATATCCAAAGAGTGAACCAAGGAATAAAAGTTTTCCAAGCATCAGCCTTTATATACTTGAGAGTGTTTTGAACAATAGGACTCTGGAAGAGACGTGTATTTTTAAGGCTAATCTAGCATAATATTCAAAACATGCTTATTGATTTCAGTCTAGAAGTAATAAGAGTCATTTTGTGAAATAGACTTGTGTTCAGAATCCTTATTTCAATGAAATGCATCTTTTGAGCAAATATTTTTCCATTCTTTCAATTTATAGATTCTTTTGTACCTTGGATTACTATTTAGATATTCTTTCATTCTTTATCATACCATGCAAATAATCATCTTTAGAATAATCATTTTTAGAATTTACCTTCGTACCCGCAATGGGTCCCTAGATATCAATGACATGAGCGACGCTGTTACTAACTCTATTTTTGAATGAAATATGGGTCTAAGGGATCTCAAGACTTTGAAGATGACAGAAATTGTAACATATCTTCTGATTTGTTAATACTGGATGAAAAATAGATCCTACGTCACCAGCCAAGGAAGGAGATGAAGATCAAAGCCTAACTCAATGCAGAAATAAGATTTCCTATATGTGGGGCATGGATGTTACCAAGCCAGTCTCATTAAAAGCTCCTGGCCAACACCAATTCATCTTCGTGGGTGTAAATTTCTTCACTAAGGGGGTGAAAGTCGCTTCATATGCCAATATTACAAAGTCGATAGTCATTAGAACAAAAAAAGGAAAGAAAGAAAGAATACCGACACAAAAAAATGTCAAAAAGATCACATTTAACCGCACAAGGTCAAAAGTCTGCGGTCTGTTCAAAGATCAGGTGCCACATATTAGTGCAGCAAAAGCAGCCAAAAAGAAAAACAAATGATCATAAAAAGACCGAGACTTGTAAGGATTGGCATACAAAAGTTACTATTTACCCCCTATGCTTATCAAACTTCGGCCAAGACTGTCACGGGGGCAACACGTTTCTCATTAGTTTTACCCATTGGAGGCAAAATTCTATCAGCGCTGAAATTGGATGAGGCAGAATAGATCTAATCTCAATATGATCAGTTGACGTTAAAAGCTATCTGTCACGGTCAGGTGATGCAAACTCACAACAAAAATGATTCGCCCTAGAAAATTTCATGATAGGGCTTTGAAGAAGGCTTTTCCCATGCAAAAGGAACTTCAGAAGAAAGCGGATGCCAAACTGGGAAGGACATTATACGGCAAAGAAGGCCTGTTCTGGGGAAGCATGAATATTGACCAAGATGGATAGCAAGGACCTGCCTAATCCAGTGAATTCAGACTCAATAGAAAGTTTTCCAAAGAGAAAAACAAACAAAAAAAAGAGGAAGAGAAAAAGAAAAAGGAGATGCCAAGGTGAAAACCCGCAAAGGGCACTTTGAGACCAAAGGGGATTTGAGTTGAAAACCCGAAAAGGGTGGCTCAAATTTTGATCAAGAGTGGGGCATATAGAAGTCTTGCTATGCCTAAATTAATAATGAAGAAGTATGCTACGTCTTGGGGCATCGACAAAGTACTCTAGATCCCCTAAACACATATTGAGCTTAAAATGGTCCTCAAGAAGTTGGAACAGAGAAGCTCAGACTGCGATATCTGGGGCACCTAGTTTCCATCTTACCCATTCTGAATTCGCTATCTTTAATTATTTTATTCATTTCAAAATACACTACCAATAAACTTCCTTTGATTGTATTTTGCTAGCTTTGCTTAGCTTATTTGTTTCGAGCTATGCTCCTAATTAATTTCCTTCTTGTCCATAATTATGATCATTTTCAGGCATTTTGCAATGAAATAATGATTAGTGGACTAATAATACTTTCATGAAAGGAGTTTTGCATATTACTCTGGAAGCTTCTGAATAATACAAGAAACTGAAACAGGACTATTGTTTAAAACTCACCAAGTGTGAGGGATGGAAATATTGGTGGGAGAAGAGTCTAAACTGAGACTATCTCCGGATTTTTGTCAAAAATGGTGAATGAACAAAATGACAAGGTATTGCGTCAGTGATACAATCTTGACGAAAAATGGGCAATGTTAACCCAAGTGTAAAATGGGAATCACTCTCGAAAGAAAAAATGATATTTTGCATTCATGCAAATATCATGCATACACAGTTGGTTAGTTCACCTGGGGAGTGATCAATTGATAGAACAAGTTACAGATCCTATATCTTTGATTTGCAGCAGGTTGGATTGAAGATGAAACAAATTCTGTACCCTTGAGTTATTATGGGATGGATTGGAAAAGGTTCAGATTCTATACCCCTAAGTCACAATGAGATGAACCCTGAAGTTACAGTGGGGCAAATCTATTGAGCAATATATTTGTTTTCTTGGGTTTTCTGTTGAAAATACCATCTGAACAAGATGGCAGCATAATACATCAGTGATAAAGCCTTAATAAACAATGAGTGATTACACCTTAAATTTTTTTTAAAAAGGGATCATTCTCATGAAATTCTGCATTCATGCAAAACACATTTAGTTAGGAGCATTTGATTCATCCCGATCATTGCATCCTAATCATGGTAAGAAATTATTCTCATGACATTCTGCATTCATACAAATGTCATCCATAAGACACATCTATTTAGGGGCATTTGATTCATTTCGATCATTGCATCCTAATCTTTGTAAAAAGACCATTCTCATGACATTCTGCATTCATACAAATGTCGTCCATAATACATTGCGTTAGGAGCATTAGGTTCATTCTAATCATTGCATCCTAACCATTTTTCATAGGCATAAACAAAAAATTGATTTTACAGAATAGGTCCCTTAGAGGACATTGTCGCAACATCAGTGAATTCGAAGATCTTGCCTTTCTGAGCGAAGCGGATCGAGGATAGCAGATCTGGCAATCTTAAAGTTACAGGAGCAGATCGGAGACATTAGTCCTATCTCCCTGACTAGCAGTGGAATAGGTCAAAAATTGTAGATCTTGTCACCCTAAACAGTAGGGAACCAAGATTGAACGGCAAATCTGGTCCCCCTAAGCAGTAGTGGAACCGATTTAAGCCACCAGCCCTATCTCCCTGACCAGCAGTGGAATAGGTCGAAGATTGTAGATCTTGTCACCACTAAGCAGTAGTGGACCAAGATCGAAGGGCAAATTTTGTCTCCCTAAACAGTAGTAGAACAGATTTAAGCCACCAGCCCATCTCCCTGACCAGTAGTGGAATAGGTCGAAGATTGTAAATCTGGTCTCCCTAAGCAGTAGTGGAACAGATTTAAGCTACCAAATCTGGCAATCCTGAGTTTGCAAGAGCAGATTGAAGATAGCAAGTCTGGCAATCCTGAGTTTGCAGGAGCAGATTGAAGATAGCAAGTCTGGCAATCCTGAGTTTGCAGAAGCGGATCGAAGATAGCAAATCTGGCAATCTTGAAGTTGCAGGAGCAGATTGAAGATAGCAGATCTGGCAATCTTGAAGTTGCAGGAGCAGATCGAAACCATACAAGTCTTTTCACCTTGAAGTCTCAATGGAGTAGATGGAGGCTACAAATCTCTTCTCCCTGAGGTTATAGAGGATCAAATTATATTTCCGAGAAGTTTCTGTGGGAAGATCGAAACTACAAATCTCTTCTCTCTAGATTCTCATCACCTCGAAGTCCCAGTGGAGCAGATCGAAGTTACAAATCCCTCCTCCCTGAGTGTATTGAGGATCAACCTATATGTCCGAGAAGTTTCAGCAGGAAGATCGAAGTTACAAATCTCTTCTCTCTGAATTTCTATCACCTCGAAGTCCCAGTGGAGCAGGTCGAAGATACAAATCCCTTCTCCCTGAGTGTATTGAGGATCAACCTATATTTTCAAGAAGTTTCAGTGAGAAGATTGAAGTTACAAATCTCTTCTCTCTGAATTTCTATCACCTCAAAGTCCCAGTGGAGCAGGTCGAAGTTACAAATCCCTCCTCCCTGAGTGTATTGAGGATCAACCTATATTTCCAAGAAGTTTCAGTGAGAAGATTGAAGTTACAAATCTCTTCTCTCTGAAGTCCTATCACCTCAAAGTCCTAGTGGAGTAGATCGAAGTTACAAATCTCTTCTCCCTAAACTTACAAGTCTGGAATTGAAGTGCTAGTTCCTAGGCCCTTGGAGATGCAGCGAGATGGAACGAAGCTACTCGAAGAAGAAAAGCACTGAAGGAGATCAAGATTTGGCAAGACCGGGCAAATTCGGCCCCTTGTTGAAGTCTTTGCTCCATTCCCGTTACACGACAATGAGCAAAGAGGGGCAGCTGTAAGAGCCCAAATTTGCCCGGGCCCAATTAACCAGAAAAAACAATAATTAAGAAACCAAAATAATAAGTAAAGTCTAACAACAGCCCGTTTTTGTTACAAGCCCAATAATAACAACCCAAACCAGACCCATAACCCAATACTAAGCCCAAGCCACTACCCAAAATCACAAGACCCAAACGGCCCAAATATTCAAAGTTCTCAGAAAACCCTAGAGACCCTCTGGAAGTTTCATGCGCCGCAACACCGCTGGTGGTTGGGCTACCGCGCCCCTCACACGCGCCTCTGGCATCGTTTCAGTAACCCACGCACGCCACCATGCGCACTACACGTGCGCCGTTTCAGCAGCCTCCAGTGCCCCACGCGCTTCACCCACGCGCAAGCCTTCATGCATTGTGCGTGCCTTCGCGCTCATCACCACACTCCTCCGTACTGCCTCAAGCGCACCAGCGTTGTACGACCCCCTGCATCTTGGCCACGTCTGTACCTGCAAACGAATAGCAAAAGGCGACAGAAACTGTAGCAAATAGAGAATAGAAATGAAATAAAATAGAAAAAAGACTTGTATTTTGATTTTTTTTCGGATCGGCTATAAAAAGGGCTGAGCCAAAACCCTGTATTTTTTACGCACACATAACAGAGCAATACGAAAATCAATAGCAGAGATTCAAACAAAAGGTTTTTTTATTCCATCTTTTCGATTGTTTTTGAATCCATTTTCCGTGTTTTCCATTTTGTTTTTTCTTCTTCGTTTGCTATACATAAGATACCAAAGAAGAGGGAACTTACCTTCAACCTCCACGACGATCGGCCTTTTCTGTCGAAATCGGAAGAAAGATAGTCGCTGAGGTTAATACTCGAGCCTGGTTTGAGAGGAAACAATCAATCGTGACTGAATCGACCCCTGATCGCTGGTTACAATGGCGTTGAGGCGGCCCGATGACTTCCTCTCTGCGGCGGATAAACAGAGAAAGAAAAGAGTGCTTAGGGTTTGACTTTTCTGTTGTGAGTGATTAGAGGGTTAGAAATTAGGTTTAGTTTAGATTTTATTACGGAGCACGAAACGGCACCGTTTAGGACCTGTTTCAGTGGCCCTAAAATGGTGTCGTATAGGTGACGACCCGAATCCGACCCGAAAATCCCCATAGGATCCGCGTGTTTTTCAAAGCTTTGGGATATTTTCTATTTTGGCCCTTCCGCATTTTATTTCTTTTTAATTAAGATTTCGTTTATTTTGATTTTACCCAGTAATTTTGTGCGGTTTTAATTTAGTCCCTTTTTAAACTCTGCGTTTAATAATTCGGGTAATATTGCACATTTTATCCCTTTTAGTTTATGCGCGCTATATTTTAGTCCTCTTTTTTGATTTCTTTTAATTTATTGCTTTAGCCCTCTGATTTTGCTCTGATTTTAATATTGGTCCTCTAATCATTCTATTTAATTATTCGCTTATTTTTAGTTATTTTCATCTTGTTTTTTTATTACTATCTATTTTAAACTCTATTATGTATTGCTTTATTTGTAAATTTTCATTTATTTAATAGTGTTGGTATTTCCAAAATAGGAGTTGTGAGATTATTGTATAATTTGGATTGTATGTTCATATCATTATTTTTGTTATCCATTTGCATAAAGTTGTATTCGCATATTATTATCCTATGCTCGATGTTATATTCTTGTTATCAAATATTGATTCAATAAAAGCACATTTTTAAGTCAGTTGTAAAATCGCTTATTTAAAAAGTTATTTGAAAAACAATGCAATATTTGTGCGTTTGGAAATTCGAAGAAATCGTGCCCAATCGTGCTGGGTGTGGTTTTTTTTATTTGACCAAATAAACGAATATCCTTTCAAATTTGGTCCATATTTTCAAAGCAAGGTCATATTTGTGCGTTTGGAAATTCGAAGAAATCGTGCCCAATCGTGCTGGGTGTGGTTTTTTGTTTGTCCAAATAACCAAATACCCTTTTAAAATTTCAATACATGTGCTTGGAGAATTTTGGGGATGATCTTGAATTTGAGGACTCAGATTGTCGTGTCCAATCGTGCTGGATGTGATACTTTATTCCTTCTGAACAAGGGAATCTCAATATTCAATCAAGTTATTTAAAATTATAGAAAAAAGAACAGAATTTCAAAATCATTTCAAATTTTTCAACATTAGGAAATCAATTAATCAATTTGGTACCAATTTTGGGCGTAGCGAGGGTGCTAATCCTTCCTCGCACGTAACCGACTCCCGAATCTGTTTTCTTCTGGAAATTCGTAGACCAAAATTTATTTTATAGGTGACCCGATCACACCTAAACAAAAAGGATTGGTGGCGACTCTATATTTTTCAAAGTCGATTCCCGTTTTTTAAATCCCGAGAAAAAAATGGTTTCGACAATACCTATTTGTGTTTTTATATAAGAATCATGATTAAAGTTTATTATGATTATTGTTGAATCTCCTTAAGAGATCAAAATATATTTCCCCAAATTTCCTTCACTCATGACTTTTAAAAGAATGGTAATATAAATGCTTAGCAAATACATTCAAATAGTCATTTGAAAAACTAGTATTCAAGATTGAATACGTAGAATATGATAAAATATGTGATGTTTTCATGAGGGGAGTAAATACGCGTTGTACTCTTTTTCCCTTAACTGAGGTTTTGTCCCATTGGGTTTTCCTGGTAAAGTTTTTAATGAGGCAGCATATTATGCGTAGTATAGATTGTGTACTCTTTTTCCTTCATTAGGTTTTTATCCCACAGGGTTTTTCCCAATAAGGTTTTAATGAGACACATTATATACCAATGGACATCCAAGGGGAAGTGTTATGAATATCTTATTAAGTGGATGTCCATCATGAATAAGATAAAATTTTGATGTACTTTAAATTCTAATAGTTATTAGAATTAGATCTCTACTTCTTTTAAACTTCTTATGCCTATAAATAGAGACTCTGATAAAGCATTGTAATCACCCTTTTTGATCAATAAAGTATATTCTATATTGCTTTCATATTTTCTTTGTTCTTTATTCTCCCCATCTCTCTTTATTTTATAATAATTTCATATTTATTATTTGATTTTATAAATAAAAGAGTTATTAATTAAAAATAAAAACTTGAAAATAACATATTTATTAATTATAAATATTAATTAAAAAAAGCTTGAAACAACATGAAATAAAAAATACATATTAAAATGCTTATAGGAGGAATTGAACTTAGGAATCAAGGTTGAAATTAAAATTATCTAGCTATCTAACCAAATGAGTTAACATGTCAAAAATATTAATTTAAAAAAAAGCTTAAACAACATGAAATAAAAAATACAAATGTGAGTAAGAGAGGAATTGAAATTAAAACTGAAGGATAAAAACACCAACATTTAACCACCTAGCCAAAAAGCTAAGTTGTCAATTTTTAATAGGACACGTTTTTAGCTGACGTAGCTGAAAGCGCGCCATATAAGATGCGTTTTCTTTTCTTTCTAAAAAAAATATAAATCAATAATTTATTTTTAAAAAACAGCCTACTTTCTTAAATAAAATTTTCAGCATATTTCTAAAAATTAATGATAAGATATAATAATAAATTTAAATTTATTTTAAACATATAAAACATGACATTTTGCTAAACTAAAAGCATTTTTATATTGGATTGAGGGCTAAAATCATTTAAAAATATAAAAATTAAATGTATTAAAAGAATTTCAAGAAAAAATATTTAAGAAAATTGTTTAACCTAAAACTACCGAGTAATGAGAAAAAATTAACTAAATAATTTATAATTATTCTGACTCTACTACTTTACGTCAATATTTCTCAATTGATAACTTTTTATAATTAAAATTAATTAAAAATTTCTCTTTTATCTGAGCTTTCTCTTCCTCTTCAAATATCCAAAATTTTCACTTCTTTCTCATTCAAAATTTGCACATTCTCTTCTATTACACTTAGGCTTCCTTTGGTTCACCGTTTAGCATCAGTGAGATGCAATTGGGTTATCAATCTCACCGTACTGCTGTTTGGTTCAGCATTTCAGTGCAGTGAAAATTGGTTTCAATCTCACTGCTGTGCTTAAATGTGACTGGAGATGAGAGCAGCAGTTAGAGGCAATTGGGGAAGTGGGTATTTTTATCAGACAAAAATACCCATTTTCAAACATCTCCTAAAACGCAGTCATCCCGACGTTCCTTTTGTTCACCGCTTCTCTCTTGTCGCAGCGCGAAGAGCGCCGCAAGAAAACTCGAGCGATGCTTGAGTGGAGATTCCAGAGTTTCACTCCATCATCTAGTCACCGGTAATTTCTATAACCACGTAGTCTCTTACCCCTCTTTCATTCGATTTTCATTTCTCTTTTGGCGCTTCCCCTCTCTACCCAAAACCACGAAAATGCAGACACTCTCTAAAATTTTCCCAGTTCTACGCTGCCTTGTTTCAAAGAAGGAAAATAGTGCTTCCTCCTACTTGGCAAGTTTCTCGGTTTATTTGTTACTAGTTCATTTGTTTAATATTTTTTTATAGTGCCTTAGCAATTTAGCCATTTCAATGCCATAAATTTCATCTATTTGGTGAATTTTTGGATTTTGCGCTATGGTTCGGCTTTTTTTATATGGTTTTCTGCTTGGGTTGGTTTTGTTTGTTGCTCGTTTCAAAATTTGCGTTTTTGTTATCCGATCTATTTTTCCTTCTCAGGTTTGATCTTGATTGAATTTTGGGAACTAGGACAATGTAGTTAGTTTTTATTTTTTCCGTTGGTTTTTTGTTGTGTTATTTTCTATCATTCTAAAAATTATTAAAAGTTTAGGAGGTTGGATATATATTTTTAATGCCAAATTCAACAAAACAGAATGCTTTAATCAAAGAAACAATTTTTGTCATTGTTCTTTCTCTTTTTATTTTTCACCATTGTTTTCTCAGCAGAGACCCTTGTGTCTTGTTGTGCATGCTCATTTCAGCAAACAATAATCTTTGGATCTAATATGGGTCCGAAAAACATTAAAACAATTTGCCATGATATCATCTTATAATTCGATTAGATGATCGGATGCCTTGTATTGTATCCAAAATTCACTTTTGTTTTCCAAATTTCTCTCATTGGTGTTCTTAAGAGCAATATGAATTGTAATACAATGATACTCTCTAATTATATCATGTGAAAGTTTTTATCCATTCAACGTGTATTGTTATTATTTTCCGAAATATCTCGCATGTTTAGACTTGCTGCATTTTAAATTGATTTTGGAGATTTACATCGATCTTTGATTTGTGATTATATCTGCCTATTTATTGAATTTGTTGTAGATTTCAACTCAGATGGAAAAATTCCTATAAAGGGGGCGGTGGAGACCTTGTGTAAACAAGTCTTATGAAGGTATGAATTCATATTCCCTTTATTCTATTGTAAGTAGTTCATGAAAGTTTTACATTTGCTTTGTTCACATCAATTAGGTTCTTTTAGTTTTCCGACAAGTAATATAAATAATGCCTCTATTTCTGAATCTCATTGTTTCTATTATTTTGGTGAAGGTAATTCTCTCTTCTTTTTTTCTCTTGTATATTTCTTGTTGATAGTAACTTTCGCAAGCATCAATATTTGACTAACAAAAATGGGAGGAGTAATCATTCCTAAGAAAATGGTTTTTGCACATAAGACAATATTGTTACATGCCACAAAGGTATCGTAATCGAGACTTGATTCATTTAGAGTTATATCGATGGAAGCTAAAATACTTCGTCCCACTTCCGCCCGCCTGTCCCAATTACAGATTATAATATTCCAAGCTATCCATGATTCTATATTAGATGTAGACATCATTCGCTTGAAAAGGTCAGACCACTATGCATATTT
Organism: Gossypium sturtianum; assembly: GCA_025698515.1. Taxonomy (NCBI): domain Eukaryota; kingdom Viridiplantae; phylum Streptophyta; class Magnoliopsida; order Malvales; family Malvaceae; genus Gossypium; species Gossypium sturtianum. Next base: position 160,687,290 of record CM046945.1, read on the forward strand.
ATTGGCTAGGTTTTAAGGCTGGTAATTCAATGGTCTTGTAGTACTCGGTGTTGCCGTTAAGTTCCTTTGTTAATAACTATCTAAATAGTATTGTCTTTTATTGTTGCATCCGTGATTTGACAAAGTTTTGTGATAATATTTTGATTACGCTAAGGAGAAAATTATAGCATTAGAAGATGACTTTCGCTCATTAAAGGTGTGTGAATGCTATGTTTCATACCAAAACTTATATCATGTTTGGTTGATGTGATTTCTTTTGCCTAAACCGTCGAGTCCGAGTAATGTAGTGTGAGATTGCTATTTCAAGGAAAAGAAAGAGACAAGGGAGAGGAAATATGGAAGTCGATTATGTGAAGAGTAACTCCTTAAAATTTTTCAAGAATCCTAGTATGTATGAGGACCTCAGAGCTTCATTAACTGCTAGTGTAAATGTCTTACATTTAAGACTTTTATATTCCATTTCTCAGTGCTTTGCACATTTGAAGTGCTTGTGTTCTTAATGCACATGCACTCATGAATGCTTCATGTTTATATTCACGAGTATGGTTATGGTTGTTGACTATCTTCATTAATTTAAAATTTGGGTGTTTCTTTTAACTACTATAGGTTTACACTCAATCAAATGGTTACATATATGTTGAGGCAAATGGAGGCTTAAATCAACAGAGGACGTCGGTTGGTTCAATTCCTCTTTAGTCTGTATTAAATATTTGTGCTTTACCTCTCTTTATAAAGCTTGTCTGTTTTATGGTTTTATTAATTTAATTTTTATGTATGTGGTTTTGGACATTTTGTAGATCTGCAATGCAGTTGCTGTGGCAGGCTATCTTAATGCAACCCTTCTAATCCTTAATGTGGTTTTATTAATTGGTAGTGGAATAGTGCATTTTGAGAAAGCCCATATATATTCTTTAATTGTTTTTCTTTTGAGATTATTTTGCTTCATGATTTTTGGAATCCTCTACCAACTTGAGACACGTAGCAACACGATAGGCCATCCGAGAAGCTAGCAACACAATAGGGCTATGGCCTATCTTAAGATCGTAAAGTATGCCGACACTCTTTACATGATGTTCACTTATATTGGTAGCCTCCTGTAGTTCTATTGTTTTCTTTTAATGGCGAAATGTTTGTGATTGGCTTGCTTTGCATGAGTAATATATTTGATGAGGAAATAACATGAATGTTATTTTTATTCTCTCTTTAGATTTCAAGAGGTCGAGGATGATTGTACAGAGGCCTTAAATCTTGATGATCGCTACATAAAAGCATACTCCCATCGAGCAACAAGATTAGAAAAGAACTTGGGAAACTTAAAGAATCCATTGAAGGTATGTTGAGTGCAAGTTCTCTCTTGGATTAACTCCTAAGGTGATTCATTTCTCTGCTTCTATTTAAATTTGATAGATCTTATATGGTGGACGTAGTTGATTGCGAGATCTTTGAGTTTGGCCTTGAGGTTAGAGCCTAATAATCAAGACATGAAGAAACAACATGCAAAGATTAAAGCATTGTATGAGAAAGTAAGCGCTTTTTGTTGTTTCATCTTCTTCTATATACCTTCCGAATTTTAACTTTGAAATAGCTCAAATGACCTAAAATTATCTAGAAAAAGTTGTGGTTGATCATAGAACTGGTTTAGAATCATGGATGTTAACTGTGCCATGATCGAGTGAAGGCATGCAACCTTCTCCTTTTCTTTTAGTTTTCTTAACAAATTGATGGGGATGGTTATCGGAAGATTTTCTGTGCTTTGTTATTGTTTCTTTGTTTCTCTAAGCAATCAATTGGTTTTTCTCATTGTAATTTTCATCAATCCCGGGAGATTCTGCGAGAAGGCATTAGGGGTTATGAAAAAGTCTATGCTAGGAGCTCGGAAGTAGGGAAGTCTCATGCGACAATAGATAATGGACTTGGGATGCATACTATGTCGAGATAGTGCACAAAGAAAAGGAATCGCTGCAGCTTCAAGGGTCTCAAACTAATGTACCAACTTTTAGAACTTCTTTTTTTCTTTTAACAGTTGGTATTTATTTAAAAAAAACAAGGATGTTTATATGTTGAGGATGAAATGGTTTTGGAGTTTCACCGATATTCATAAATAGAGTTCTTGTAACAATTTCTCGTTTTCTGTAAACCTCGGTGACTATTTAAGCACATGTTGCATGGTTTTTTTATCTTGTTTAAGGCGTAGCGTTTCTTGGTAGTGATAGCTATAATCATGGTGACGATATATATTACATGTCGATGAAGTAATTAGAATCATTTGAAAGACATAGGTTGAAAGACAGAGGTGAATCAAGTTCTTCTAACAATGAAAGTGACCTTGAAATTACAATGTTAAGGAAACCATTGCAAATAGTTTAATGAATCAATATTTGTAAAAACAATTTTGTATCATAACTTAATTTCTATCAATAATGAAACTTGTTATGTCTTATGTTACTATATTTTTTTATTAAAAATCATTCGGTTAGATACTTCAAAATTTGATCCAAGTATAATGTTACTATTTACTTAAAATAATATTTATCATTGTTATAAAAATATATTTAACAATAAAAAATTAAAAATAATTTTTATTTTATCTAATAAATAATTTAAATTGATTATATAATTTATTAAAATATTTATAATAAAATATTGGAAGATATATTTTAATATTTTATTAAATGATTTCATAAATTCACATACTTTAATAATTTTACATAAGTAAAATAATTTAAAAACAACTATTATATATCAATTCTAATATGATGTCCTTAATGGTCATTTTTTATTCTCACCTCACCGCTACAGCTGCGTTTGAATCCAAACACACACTCCACCGCTGTTTTTAATCTCATCACTATAATGTCCAATCTCACCGCTACAGTAACTAATCTCACCGCCACCGCTATTTTTAACCTCACCGGAGGTAAACACACCGCCCATCCAAACTAGCCCTTAATTTTATTTCTCCAAGCTGTGTTCTTTTATTCGAATAAATGGGAAGGAAGCGCCGGTTCATGGTGAGAAGAGATTAGGGAGTTAAGGGATTTTGACAAAAGAAGAAGATATCAAAGGGACTTTGGACTGGAACAGAGACAACATGCCCTAATTTTAAAGAGATTAACGGAGGGAATTTGGTTGGCTGGGTTCTAAGAATATGAGAATGGGTTAGGCTGCTGATTAGAATGGTGTCAAAATCCGACCGAAAACGACGCTGGAGTGAGGCTAACATCAACAGACAGGAAAGGAAGATGACCGAAGCAATGCTTCGATTTGGTACCCTTTGTTGTCTTTTGAAGTTCCTAGGGTTTAGAGGTATTTTAGATGTTTTATTGAACATGACTCGCTTGCTTCAAGTTTGGGTTCATATTCGCTGCAATGCTTACAACTACAGTTTTAGCGCAATCGAATTTATTATTATGGCTTATAATAATGCGTTGTCAATCGAATATATATTTATGAATTATTGTATTTAACAGTTGTATTCAAACATTTTTTTAATAACAAGTGTGATATTTTTATTTCCTTTCATCCCGTCCAATAAAATCAAATATAAAACAACTCGAATTTATAATAACATCGTTTGAAGGCTTGTGGAAGTTGAGTGTGGTAGTCTGGAAGCAGTTCAGATGATTACAAGAGATCCTCTGGAAGATATGTAAGACACAATGGAGGGTGAAGTTTTCGTATGTACCACGGGAACCAAATGGTTTAGCACATCTTATGCCTAATATTCTGCTCAATGAACTACCTGGTTTGGTCATTCAATGGAGGCACTCATTCGAGACAAATTAGGAACTTAGTTATGTTCTTCCTTTCGATTTTGTTTTACCTTATTTCTTCTCTTTATTCAACCCTTCCCCCCTCCCCCAACCTCCCCCCAAAAAAAAAGATTCTGAGAAATAAACGGTGATGGATATTAGAGAAATCGACGATCTTCCAAAGAATGCCGCCAACTACGCGCCGTTGACGCCGTTGTGGTTCTTGGAACGAGCCGCTATGGTTCATCCCACCAGAATAGCAATGGTCCATGGATCTCGTTCTTACACGTGGCTCCAAACTTACGACCGCTGTCGCCGTTTGGCCTCCGCACTCTGTAAACACTCCATGGGAGCCGGTAGCATTGTAATCAAATAACCCCCCTCGCTAATGCATGCGTTTTAAGCTTTTGTTATTCAATATGATCTGGTTCAGTAATTTTCTACCATTGGCAGGTAGCTGTAATTGCACCAAATATCCCTGCAACCTATGAAGCTCATTTTGGGATTCCCATGAGCGGTGCTGTAATAAACCCTGTCAATATTCGCCTAAATGCATCCACCATTGCTTTCCTCTTGGGTCATTCACAATCTTCTATTGTCATTGTGGACCAAGAGTTATTCACATTGGCACAGAATTCATTGAAAATCATGAAGGAGAAAAGCCAAGGCCATTTCAACCCTCCACTTCTGGTTGTTGTCGCCGACGAAAACTGTGATCCTGAAGCACTCAGGTATGCTTTGGGAAAAGGAGCCATTGAGTACGAAAGGTTCTTAGAAAGTGGTGACCCTGACTTTGCTTGGAAACCTCCCCAGGATGAGTGGCAAAGCATATCTTTGGGTTATACTTCGGGCACAACAGCCAGCCCTAAAGGGGTGGTTTTACATCACCGAGGGGCTTATTTGATGTCTTTGAGTAATCCTCTTGTATGGGGGATGAATGAAGGAGTTGTGTACTTGTGGACTCTTCCTATGTTCCATTGCAATGGTGGGTGTTTTACTTGGGCACTTGCAGCTCTTTGTGGAACCAATATATTTCTTCGACAGGTGAGGATTTCCTTGCAAAATAATTGCTTATATCTATGCTAGATTTTGGTTGTTACTTACTGATTTGCATCTGCAGGTAACAGCTAAGGGAGTCTACTCAGCCATCGTAAAGCATGGAGTGACTCACTTCTGTGCTGCACCTGTGGTGCTCAATACCATAGTTAATGCCCCATCAGAGGATACAATTCTTCCTCTCCCCCATGTTGTTCATGTAATGACAGCCGGTGCTGCCCTGCCGCCTGCTCTTCTATTAGCGATGTCTCGAAAAGGCTTCCGAGTCCTTCACACTTATGGTCTCTCAGAAACCTATGGTCCTTCAACAATTTGTGCCCGGAAGCCTGAATGGAACTCGCTGCTACCCGAAACCCAGGCTCGTCTAAATGCACGTCAAGGTGTTCGTAGCATTACCTTAGAATGCCTAGATGTGATCAATACCAAAACAGGTGAACCTGTCCCTGCTGATGGAAAAACTATAGGAGAGATAGTGATGCGCGGCAATGTCGTGATGAAGGGTTACTTAAAGAACACGAAAGCAAACGAGGAAGCATTTGCAGACGGCTGGTTTCACTCTGAGGATCTTGGTGTGAAGCATCAAGATGGGTACATTGAAATAAAAGATAGATCAAAAGACATCATCATATCTGGAGGTGAAAACGTCAGTAGTGTTGAGGTAGAAAATAGTTTATACTTCCACCCTGCAGTGTTGGAGGCATCCGTGGTGTCCAGAGCCGATGAACGGTGGGGAGAGTCACCTTGCGCTTTCGTGACGTTGAAGCCAGAAGTCGACAAATCAGATGAACAACGGTTAGCGGAGGACATAATGAAGTTTTGCAAGTCCAGGAGGCCTGCATACTGGGTTCCTAAGTCAGTCGTGTTTGGCCCCTTGCCAAAAACAGCTACAGGGAAAATTCAAAAGCATGTGCTAAGAGCCAAGGCAAAACAGCTGGGACCTGTCAAGTTGAGTAAGCTGTAACTCTAATTGTATATTTGTATATTTGTATATTTATATAAATTTTGATCCGTTAATGATTCATAATGGTAAATGGTGTATCATTATCTGTCTCATGTTTGTATTGTGTAATGTGTTAATATCGCCTAATTATGGTTCATGTGAAATGATGCTTAATTGTATAAATAAATTCTCTTGTCTGTGCAAATCAAGTTACTGGTTCATTAGTACGTTTCTTAGTTGGTATGTGATATAATAGTTCAATTTTACATTTTGTAGTTATTTGGACATATAATTATATTTGTACTTTGATTGCACTAGTAAATTTTCAAAAATATGTATTGCAATTATTTAATTTTACATTTTATGATTATTTGAACATTCAATTATATATTTGTATTTTGATTACACTAATAAACTTTCAAAAATTTTATACTTTTGAATATCACTTTTGATCAAAATTAATCACTTAATATAATTTGAGGCGATTTTACATTTTTTTTCAAACATAAAACATGCATTAAAGAATTAGACAACTATCATTAAAAATAATTGATTCCCTAAATATTTAGTCTTTAGAAGGGGAGTTAACCGCCGTAGAGGTGAGCGTAAGCGTCTTTGTCAGTGTCGTTAATCGCCTTTTGCTTATAGTTCCTTTCGTTTTCGTTTCGTCCATGAAAGAAACGTTTCTCCATTCAAGTTTTCTTACAACGGTTTTGTCTGCTTTTATGGCATGGTTTTGTTTGCTTCTATAGCACGGTAGTTTGAGTTTCTGTGTAGTTTTTTCAGGTTTCCAAGCCTCTAGGAGAAAAGAGGGAAAAGTCGTGGTTCGGCAATTTGTTGAGTGGTTATGGTGGCGGTTTTGGCAGCATTGTCCATAGAGGATGAGGAAGTTGTTGAGTGGCATATCAATTCCGATAAGGGGTAGGCAGGCGAGAGGCAGCGCTAGACGACAGGGGAATGGGTTACAAGAGAAGCCTTATCATTAAGCGTCGTGGTGGGTCGAGTGGACTTCAAATCGTTGAGGATGTTGCCACTGGATCGAGGAGTGGACACAGACTAGATGTTATTGTCTTGGAATGGAACAAGGGCAGATTGGGGGTGAACAGATGGCGGTGGATATTGCCAAAGTCGGGTCTCTCATCATTCATTTGTCACGGGGTGGTATCAAGAGAGCTTTGTGCGTACCAATGTGAAAAGGTCGATTTGCACGAGGGGCAGCTCAAACAGGGGTTGGATCTTCTCTTTGATAAGATGCTAGTTAGCGAAGGGGACCTCGGTCGTTATCTTCTTATAGAAGACAAATGATGAAAAGTGTCCATAGAGGTGATGTGGTGGATAGGTCAGGCTTGAGGGCGATGGTGGAAGGAGACGGAGGATTGGAATGGATCTTAACGGACAGAGTGCTTACCACCGGCTTGTTTATTGCCGGATGCTTCTACCACTGTCTGCAACTAGCAACAAATGTGGACAAAGGTGAATTTGGAAGCTTTTCAGTTTCTTGGTATTCTGGTTTTTAAAGGAGAAAAGCTCAAGTGCGGTTGGAATCTGTGCTTTTCTTTTGATGTTTTATTTTTCAATCTTATGGTTTGTATTTTATTTGGTTGTTTTTATTTTTTTATTTTCGTTTGTAAAATGTTGTCGTATTGCTTCAATAAAGATTTCTTGCCATTGTTTCAAAAAAAAAAAAATTAGACAACTAAAAATCGTAGCCCCATAAAAAAATGCTTAAGGGTGTAAAAATACCCTCAAACTTAAATTAAAAAAAACAATTATGCCCTATTTTTCACTCAATTGGGTATTTGAACTTTCAAAATGCATCAAAAAGGCCCTCAAACTTTTTCAAAAAAAGCAATTAAGCCCCTGCTCTCTTTTTTGCACTTAATTTGGTACTTGAACTACCAAAATGCATAAAAAAAAAGACCCTCAAACTTAAAAAAAAAAAAAAAAAAAAGCAATCAAGCCCCCCCCCCCTTTTTTTTTGGCACTAATTGAGTACTTGAATGCATCAAAAAGGTCAGGGGCGGATCTATGGGGACTAGTAGGGGCCCCGACCCCCCTAAAATGAAAAATTTTACATTTAGGCATTTATAATTTATAAAATTTTAAATTACTAATGATATAATTGTACTTTGGCCCCCCAAAATGATAAAAATTTAAATTAATCCTCTAAAAATTATAAAGATATAAGCTATTAAAATGGCAAAATTGCATTTTTACTATCATAAAAATATATAATTTAATTTCGACCCCCAAAAATTTTTTTTGACTTCGCCCTTGCCCCCCTAAGTCATATTTCTAGATCCTTCACTGGAAAATGCCTTTTAACCGTTAACTTTAACGGTTGACTGTTAAAGTTAACCGCCCCTAATTTTTTTAATTAAAGTCACCACGTGCCACAACCACGGCGTGACATGTGGCAAAAAATGATAAAAAAATAAAAATTAATAAAAGTTATAAAAATTATAAAAATTATAAAAATTATTATATTTTAATAAAAATATTAAAATATTAAAAATTATAAAAATCGTAAAAAACTATAAAAAATTGTAAAATTTATATAAATCATAAAATATATAGAAATATAGAAAAAAATTATAAAATTTTATAAAGTTGTAAGAAAATTATAAAATATGTAAATATATATATAATTTGTAATAAAATTATAAATATTATCATACCAAAAGAAGCGTTTTATAATTTTTCTATAACTTTAATGGTCAAAGGGTCTTTTTCATTGGAGATTTAGAAATACGACTTAGGGGGCAGGGGTGAAGTCAGAAAATTTTTTTGGGGGGTGGGGGTGGAATTAAATTATATATTTTTTATGATAGTAAAAATGCAAATTCGTCATTTTAATACCCTATATCTTCTTTATAGTTTTTAGAGGACTAAATCAAAATTTTATCATTTTGGGGGGCCAAAGTGTAATTTTACCATTACTATTTTAAAATTTTATAAATTATAAAGGGCCTAAATAGAAAATATTTTATTTTAGGGGGAACTGGGGCCTTTGCCACCCTCTAGATCCGTCCCTGGCCTTTTTGATGTATTTTGACAATTCAAGTACCCAATTGAGTGGAAAACAAAGCAAGGGTTTAATTGCTTTTTTTGAAAAAGTTTGAGGGTATTTTTTATGTATTTTGACAGTTCAAGTACTCAATTGAGTAAAAAAAAAAGCAAAGACTTAATTGCTTTTTTTAAAAAAAAATTTAAAAGTCTTTTTGATACATTTTAAAACTTTAAATACGAAAAAAAAACTTAATTACTATTTTTTAAAAAAAAATTAAAAACTTTTTACACCCTCAAACTTAAAAAAAAAAAAAAAAAGTTATAAACAATTTCACAACCAAACCCAAAATGTGACAACTATTGCTGAAAAGCCCAAACTTTGATTGAGCACTTTGTAATTAGAGGGTCGAAATAGTATATGCTGGGAAGATTCCTTTTTACTTTGTGGGCCATTATTAGTTATTTATTTCAACACTCAAAAAAATATTTAGAAAATATAAATTTATTATGATTTTATTTGATTTACCTAGTGATGTTCACAAATCCAGTTGGTGATTAAATTGTTATACTATTTTTAAAATAATTTTATTAGTAAATTTAAATAAAAATATTTTATTAAAAAATTATGATTTGATAGATAGTATAAATGTGAGATGATTTTAGAAATATATTTATCCAAGATCTTCCACAGTTTTACACCTATTTTTTTAATTTAATATATTAATTTAATTAGCATAATTGTTTTATGAATTTGAATGTGTTTTAACATATAATACTCTTCGACCTAATTAATTTAAGTTTTAAAAAATTTAATTAAAGTATGTTTAATATTAATTTAAAAATAAGTTGAGACTCTAATTGAAAAGTACAATTAATTAAATAATTAATTCAAACGTAATGAAAACACTGATGTGATACGTTAACTAGCCACGGTGAAAACCAACCCTAGTTGTTGGAATAAGAAGAAGATGTCACCACTTCCCAAGAATATGAAAATATGACGTTAGATATATAAGATGTTAAGTATAAGTATATAATTAGTTATATATATATATATAACACATATTTTCTTTATATATTTATTTATACATTATTAATATATTTAAATTTATATATATTTAAAAGATAAATAATAAAATAAACAAACCAAATCCTATTTATTATATTAATTCATTTTAGAAATAAGGAATAAAGAAATTATGGATAAATCCAAGCGACTCTTTCTTAAATCCAAGCGATCTTTTCGTAGGCGTTTGCCCTCGATCCAATCGGGGGATCAAATTGATTATAGAAACATGAGTTTAATTAGTCGATTTATTAGTGAATAAGGAAAAATATTATCTAGGCGAGTAAATAGATTGACCTTAAAACAACGACGACTAATTACTATTGCTATAAAATAAGCTCGTATTTTATCTTCGTTACCCTTTTTTAATAATGAGAAACAATTTGAAAGAAGCGAGCGACCACTAGAACTACTACTCTTAGAACCAGAAATAAATAGGCTTACCCCTTTAGCAAATTTAGCTCTTAATACAGGATCATTCAAGTCAGGTTTTTTTGTTATTAGGATAGGTGAATTTTTATAATTTCTATGTGTATTAAATTACTATAGTCTGATATATATATTTCCTTCATTTTATTTCTTTTATTTATTGTTTTCTTTCTCATATTTCCTTCAAATGAATATAAAAAAAAAAAAACTCCAGAGGCTATTTTTTCATTTCACGGGTCAAGAAATCCACTTCGAATCTTTTTTTGAAATACATAAAGTAAATAGAAAAATATTCGATAGGAAGAGAAGAAGAGGATAAGAAGAAGAAGAAGAAATAGAGATATCCACTGATGATTTGAGTTTTCTCTTTCATTTTCTCTGTTGATTTTCTCGACATCCAAACAATGGAGAGTTTAACCCTCAATTACTCCTACACCGCCATCGTCGCCACCACCACTCCTTTCTCATTTAATACCGATGTTTCCCTCCATTTCCGCTCTAAACCCATATCCAAATCATCCCCACCATCCATTTTCTTGCCATCTTCTTAATTCCCTGCCCTCGAATCCCCTCTTAATTCTCTCTTGTTTTCCCCTTTTCTCAAACGAAGAAACACTTTACTTTTCCTTACCCGTGCCACTTCTCAAAATGACAATGACCCACCACCTCAAACGACACCTTCTTCTCCTCTGTTGCCGCAATGAGCTAAACTTCTCCCTTTCCTCATCTTAATTTCAATAGGCAATAGCAGTAGGGGAAGAAAACTAAGAACAATGAGAGAGCAAGAACTTGAGACAATCCCCTTTGGTGCTTCAATGGAAACAGAAGCAAAAGATAAAAGATAACCGTTGCTGCCATGGATGATATTTTCAATAGCTTGAAAAGCTCTTTTAGAACCCTTTTCCCAAATTTCAATCTTTTTTTTTTCTGCCCGTCCCTTTCCCCCCTAAAAAAATTATGTCCCTTTGGCTCCTCATGTCCAACGTGGCAAGTTAACTGACCACGTCACTTGTTTTATTAGGCCTGTAATAAAAAACGTAAGCAGGTGACTGATATGTCACTTTTCAATAACGTTGGTGACTGATTTGTTATTTTTCTAAAATTTAGTTACCAAGTTGAAAGTTGAGTGGTTTTTTTGTTATTTTCTCAAAGTTGAGTGACTGTTGGTGTAATTTACCCATAAAAAAAATAGAATCGAAAAAAAAAAATCTTCCCACCATCGACTCACAGCACCCTTGCTCACCTCCTACCATCGACCGCTCAGGCCCCATTGTCGCCACTCTCCAGCATCCACTCACGTCGGCAGCGCCATTGAAACAAAGGCCTCCCCACCCTCTTCAACTTCCACAGTTGAGATTGCTGATAACCAAACCTAAAGTGTTCAAGATCAAACCTTTAGCCTCGACCTGCTTATGCTCCAATATCTTAATCCGACCGTTGATCTGGCTTGAATTTCTAGTATATTGCTCTTTCCGTCAGCAGCTAACTTTCAACCATTCGGATTAAGCAACAAATATTCCAAACCTCACAAACTCAATACCTTTTTGTTCTTTTAACTTCTGATTTTTTTTCCTTTTTAATGTAGGCTTCAACTCGGGTCTTTTTTCTCTTTCTTTTTTTGGTTTGCTGAGATTTTAATTCGTGGTTTCTTATGATTTGGTATCTATTATTGTTTTGGGTATTTTGGTTTGATTGAGTCTTGAGTTTGGTAAAATGGGTCAAGGTTTGAGGTGGTGAAGAGGTTCTTGATGAGTAACAGTGCAGGGGGCTTGCTGGCTAATGTTGAGCTGTGAGGGTTGAGTTGCTGGTTGACGGTGAGCTGTGAAGAGTATGGGTTAAGTGGCAATGGAGGGTGCACAAGAAATGTTGGGAGTGGTTCGATGGCGGTGAGTGCGCAAGTGTTAGGTTTAAAGTGATTGATGATGCATGGTGGGTTAATGGTGGACTGGCGATGAATGTGAATAGTAGAGTATTCGAATAGGTGATGGTGAAAATGGTAATGGTGATCGTGTGGGGCTTAATGGTTGCTGGTAATGGATGCAAAAGAGGTGGCCTGGTTTGGTTGACGGTTGCCAAAAAAATAAGTTCTTTTTTTTTGTTTTTATTTCATAAATTTATATATAGTTTCATTCAATCTATTTAAAACTCTTAAAACCCTCAAAAATTTCCTGCACTTTTCTTTTTGCTTCTCTTGTTCATCTTGCAGGTTTCAAAAAAGTTTACATAAAGACAAGAGAGTGTTTCAACAAACAAGGCAAAACATTTACTCAAACGAGAATGGCAGAACACCGAAAGAATACTCGAGACCAAGGATTTCCAAAACTAATGGAGAAGCAACTTGTACCACCGAGGGTACAACGAAAGAAAGCAACTCTGGCAGTCTCAAAGAGTGAAGATTCGACCATACGAGCCCATATGGAGTACATAACACAGGGCATGGAGTTCTTTAGGCCGATAGCAACTCACTATGCTAAGAGACATGGCATTGAGCTTCCTCTATAGCCAAAACTACCTATGTATTGGAGATCCATCTGACACTCCATACCCTGCCTCAAAACTGCAAACCACAAAGAAAGGAAAGAAGAAGATGGTGATCTTGAACGAAGACAGTGATGACTGCACAAAAGAATTCGACGACAACGATCTTGCTGACTTCTAAGGGAGTTGTTAACTAACTTAAAAAAATATGATGTTTCTATGTAGGTTCCTCACATGAAGATGCACGACTATATCGAGCGGAACATGCAAGAGGGGAACAACCCAATTACACCTTGTTGTGTTTTCACGATGAAAAAGGGAAGTTCTCACTCTTATCTTTAATTGAGGCACATTAGGGAAAATGTGCAATCTAAAGTATGGAGGGGTTAAATAGAAATTTTTATGTTTATTTTGTTTCTGTTTTTGCATGTTTTTCAATATTATTTTTGTTATTTTTTTTTTTTCGTTTGCATGATGTTTGAGCTTGCAATAATGCAAACGATTGGTTAGAAGTATGTTAATAGGAATTGTTTGTATGAAATTGGTAAATTTAACATGAAAGTAAAATATTCTAGGCTTTTAAAATTAGACTAGTTAATTCACTTTATTACAATATACAATAGGTGAAAATAGTTAAGTATACCAAATGATAAATAATTACATAGGAAAGCATATATGTTTGTCTTGAACTATAGGTAGTTATAATTTTGTTACTCGCATAATTGAATCCATGAATGTTGAAATGCCCAAAGTTGATCTAAGGCATTGTTTGGTAAACGAGAGCCTAAAAAGCCAACATTATACACGTGTACCCTTACTACCAATATTTAAGCCTTAATCCACTTTTCGATGAACCTCAATATGAAATCATGAATTAAAAAGTAAAATCTACTTATGTCTTTCTTGGTCCTATTTTTATATGATGCACGATTTTAGACGTTGGGTCATAGATGTTGAGGGTTAAGTAGATACATAATGAAGGCTTCGAAAAAACTAAAGTGAAAAAGTAAGAAACGATATGATATAATAATTATAGGATTCTTGCAAAAAGAGTGCTTAAATGAAAAACTAGTGTAAAAACAAAAGCATTGTGAGGGTTAAAAGGCAAAGCAAGAGAAATAAAAGCATAGAATGGGATAAAAGTGGTGTTAGTGAAAAAGAGCGAAATAAAGTGATTAAATAAAAATGAAAAATACTTAGGAAACTTTTCATTCATATTGCACAAAACTCGCTAAGCTGATTGCACTTATAAATATTAAATCGTGTCTTTGTACTTGGAGAGGAAAAGAATGTGAGAGAAGGGAATTTAAGGAGGTGAGCTAAAAGTTACACTAAGGGTGCATAGGGAACAATATCATGTGCCAAACTACTTTCGTGCTTGAATCGTTTTGAAGCTCTCAATTCTTGAAATCCAAACCAACCTTAAGCCTCAGAACGTTACAAACCGAAAAACCGTGACTTAGGTAACTCAATTTATGGATGAAAGTCATAATGAGTATGTGAATCTTATTTATTTACACTTTTATTACATAAATTCTATAACTGTGTAATTTATTTTGATTGAATCATATGCTTAATTATCTTTTTACCTGTTAACCTTGTAATTTAATGAACTCTCATGTTTGAATTTAAAAACCATGAGTATTTTGCATATCATGTTAGAGTTACAAGTTTTAGCAAGCATTCTTAGTTTCCATGTCCTCATACTAACCATTTGTATGAAGCGTGTTCAAGGGATGTCTTTTTGTTTGCATGTGATTGTTTTGTTTGCTTGAGGACAAAGAATGAGTTAAGTGTGGGGGAATTTGATCTGCCATAATTCTGTAACACCCCTTACCTGACCTAATTGTTAGGTTAAGGTACCAAGATGTCACATTCGCTACCGGAGCAACTTCAATATTACCCTACCAATTAAACATTCATAATGCATCAAGAATATGATTATATAGCTTAATTGAGCTTAAAAAGAGTTTTAAAAAACTTTCGAACAAAACAAAACTCAATTCTGGACAAAAGGATGAAAACTCAAGCACTCAGGAGCACATCACGACGTTAATTTTCCTTGTCACGACATCGGTCTCTCGTCACGACGTCAAGGAGATCCCTCTTCTCTACGTGACTCACTAACTTGAGCTCGTCGTGGCTACAACATCTTATTGTTGCAACGTTGATTGCTCATCGCGACGTCAAAAACCCGTTGTCACGATGTCGGTCCTGCAACTCACATCCTGTACGTTTTTCCTTTTTTTTCACTTAAAACAACTTCCGTGTCCCACATGGCTTCCACATATCCAAAGTCACACAATTTTCTACTGGTAACCAACACTACACACATCCAATTCAATCATAAACAACTTCATACATATTCAAAATATAAAGTTTACATACTAAGATCAATTCCCAACCAATTTCGTTTTTAGTTGTAAAACATACCCAATAAGTTCCTATGTACATGCCAAGACTAATAACCAAAATTTAGAAATCATACTTCCTTCAAAACTTGAAGTGTGATGAGATGAGTTGGGGTCGATCCACACCTTAGCTTCGAAACGAACTTTACCTACGCGTTAAGCTCATAGGAGTTTAGTAAGTATATCAAGAAACATACCATGCAAATAAAGCTAATACCTTACACCTTCACATTTACAATTATGCAAAGGAAATCTTATATATATATACTATCATCCTATTAAATTAATATACACAAGTTTCATTTCCATAATAGATTTATTAAAACACCAATTTCATAAGTACCAAACTACTTACCTTTGCCACATTAATTTTACTTACCTCATATTGTTAATGCTTAATTGTAGATCTAATAGAACACGTTAGGATATACTGAAATATCGATAAGATGCACCGAAGTGCCACTATTCCTCACACAGACGTGCGGATATCACTTTACATCGAAGTGCCAATCTCTTGCATTGTAGTGCCATTTTCACTTGCACCATAGTGCCACTATCACTAGCGCGTTAATTCACTTTCCTAATGGCATGCCATTTATATCCTATTAGTTCTTATTTGTCTAAAAGGACATTTAACACACAATAGTCATTACATTCATTCAACAATTAAAAATAATTCCAATTTTACTCTTTTTACAATTTAGTCCTTTTCTATATATGACTAACTATCATCAAATTTCACTCAATATTTATTTCATCTACATCATATACTTACATACTTCATATCACTATTTAATTCATCTATTTATACTTTTCTCTTATTACAATTTAGTTATTATTTTACAAAACTCATCACCTACATACATTTTCCATTTACCATATTAATAAACAACATTTTCCAATAAATTCTTAAGATCTAATGTATCATATAAATATTACTAGAATAAATTATCATATTTTTCATTTAGGGTTTAAATCATACAAGGTAAAAATTATTGATATACTTTCAACAAAATGTTTGAATTAAACCCTTTTTTCCTTCATTCAATCATTTGTTATTTCTTTGCCTTTATCACCAATTGGATGTTCCACTTCCCCTTCTTCTCCTTCTCTTCATTAACATAATACATATAAAATTTAATATCAAAATAAAATCACACATCATTTCAATGCAATATAATGAGATAAATATGAATTTTTAAAGAAACTCCATCATCCTTATTTATTTAAAAGCCCTATCTTCTCTTCTCTTCCAAAATGCTCTCTTAACAACTTTTCCAAAAACTCATGTTGCTATATAGTTTTTAACGTTGTGTTACTCATGCTAGAGAAGAGTTTGAAATTTAAGGCTTGGAAAGAGCTTTGAATAGTGGGAGGACTAAAATGAAATAAAATGAAAAATAAAGTAGGAAGGGGATGATAGAGACATGAGAAGGAGAAGCTGAAAAAAGATGATGGTTTTTTTCTCATTTCTTCAACAAGTTTCTTTCAAAATATATTTCCATCATCTTTTTTATTCTTTTTTTTATAATATTTAATTTAAAATAAAATCTAATCATCATCATTAATAGACTTGTCCTTGGGTCGAGCCACCTGGCCTGGCTCAAAGGCCCGCCCGAAAAGTGGGTGGGTTTGGAAAAAAATATAGGCCCGAAAAATAGGCTTAAGAAAAATATAGGGCCCATTTAGAAAATGGGTTGAGCCTCGGGTAAAGTTTTTTTGGCCTGGGCCCAACCCAACTTGGCCCGAATTTGCAAAAAAATTGTTGTTTTGCTGTTGTTTTTCCACTATTTTGTTGTCATTTCACTATTATGTTGTTACTATTTTCTTGTTATTGTTTGGATATTGTATAACTATTGTTTTATTATTAATTTTGCTACTATTTTAGAAGCATTTGCTTGTTAAATTGCACATATCTTAATGTTATTTAAGTATAAAGATTTTTTTAAATTTATTTTAAATTTATTGGGAAACTTTTATTTTAATGTTTTTAGTGTTTTTTATGTATTATATTTTTAAAAAAAAATTAATATGACTAGGCCTGAGTTTTAACATTTTTATACGGGTCGGGTTTGGGAAAAAATTTAGGCCCATTTTTCGGGCTGAGACGAGTCCAAGCCTATCAATCAAGCCTAGATTTTTGTTAGAGCTTGACCAGGCCCATAGACAACTCTAACCATTACCATCACATCACTATGTACTTCATAGTCAATTTACTCTCCTAGTCCTTCCTCTTTTTCCCATGAATCAATTTCAATAAATTCTTATTTCTAATTTACTCACTATGGCCCAATACTTCTCACTCTTTGACAATTTAGTGCATTCCTTAAATTAATTTTTCTACATTCAAAAGTCTTTCTAATTCTCTATAATATCTAATTATCCTCTCCACTAATATTAATATTTCAATTTCAGTCCTTTCTAAAAATTAAGAACACGTGTCAACCCGAATTGACACTGTTCTTTTCTCGAATGATGTTAGGGATGTTACAAAATCGTTGTGGCAAATTAAGCTCTTTTCACCACCTAATAAGCTTGTATTCAAGTGGTTTTATATATTTTTATTTCGTTTTTAGAATTAGTTAGTTTTGAATTTAAGTTTAATAAATTAAACTTGTAGTGTTGTTTTATGAGTTGTTAGGCTGATCCAGGCCTAAGGAGGATCTAACATTTTTGGCCAAGAAGTCAGTGGACTGCCCTAGATGTCGCAACGTTCAAAGGGAATGTTGCAACAACAAAGTAAGCCTCAAGACTTAACTGAATTCCGAACACTACTTTAAGAGGTGAGCTACTGGAGACAATGTCGCGACATCCATAAGCCAAAGTCGCGACATCCAACTTCGAGTCCAAAAGGAGAGCATACTGCCATCAAAGTCGTGACATTGGCTATAGGGTGTCACACACCGGTTCGACAAGGCCCATTTGACTGCCAAGGGTGTTTTTGTTCACACAATCATAATTAACTTGTTACACAGCTTGTAATTGACCTAATTTGGTCATCTAACACGAACATTATAAATATTAGCTCTTAGAACCTGATTTAGGGGGTTCGGAGTTTAGGAATTGAGAGTTCAAACTTGAGATTTCTATTCTTAGTTAAGGTTTTCGTTTTGTTTTCAATTTCTTTTCAGTTGTTAAATGTTTATTTCAATTTCAATATCAAGTTCGTTGTTATTTTATTTTCATTATTCTTCTATTATCTTTTCTGCACTGAAATCAACAATCAACATCAACCGAGGGTTCACGATTCAAGCCACAATTAACGATCTTCGGATTCTGAGCATTCTTCTTTCCCTTCTCTTTATTTTTACATCTGTTTGCATGTTTAATTATTTGATAGGAGAGTTTTCATCTAGAATGGTCTGGAACTAAACCCTAGGAAGGTTGATGATCTGAAGTGGGATTGATTAGCTTGGGTTAAGCATTTTACATCTAGTTAATTGGAGTAGATTAAGCAGATTAAACTCTAAAATTGAAGACTCTAGAAAGTCACGTAGGTAGATGAGGCCGAAAGGATAGTCTGCTTGGCATGAACTTAATCTAACTCGATTTAATTTATCTAGTTATAGGTCAAAAAGTATTAGTTAGGTTAGTTGTTAGCTAACTAGTGAAAAACCCTAGATCTAAGTTAATCATGAATATAGAAGTGAGTTACCCTTTTGTTTGCTTTAATTGATTTAGATTTTGGTATTTAGTTTTTTTGTTATTTCGCAATCCATATTTTTATGATTCTATCATAATATGATCTAGATGTGATGTAACAATCCGTTTTTCAGTGGCACCAAAAATAGTGGTTTTAAAACCCCAATTTCTGATTATCGAGTCACTAAATATTATTTTATAATATTTACAAGTCTTTGATAGAATTATATTAAGCTCTGGTCCAATAATTTTAGGGATTTAATAGTTAATTGAGGTATAAGGACTAAATCATAAAAACCGTAAAACTTTAATCGCTATTGATTTTTATTAGTTAAAAAGCTTAAATATAAAATGTTAAGGGATTTATGTGGAAATTAGTCACTTTTCCATTATATTGTACGGTTGTATGTATGGGTTTAGGTGAAAATAAATTTATTATATTATTAAATTAATAATAAAATATGTTAAATTAGTAAAACAAAAGGGTTATCATCTTCATTAGGTCTTCTCACCAAAAGAGAAACATAAAAACACCATTTTTGGAACTTAAAGGTTCGGCCAAGCTTGCGTCTTTGCATGGTAAGCCTTTATTAATTCGTTTTTCGTAATTTTTATGTTTTTGAGATCATTGTAACTAGATTTTGCTAAACTGTACCTCCATTTTCAAAACTATCAAAGTTTTAAAAGCTTTTCATTGATGATTCTTGATATTTTTGTTGTTAAATAGTTTGGTTATAAGCTTAGATTTAATTATGGACTAAATTGTAAAGTGAAATTGATTAATTTTGAGTTTAGGCACTAAAATGTAAATGTGGAAATTTTGATATGAAATTCTATTAAAAGTATATGTTCTATAGAGGTATAGAAGGATTAGTTTGAAAACAGTTTTAAAAACAAAGTTTAATTGTGAAAATTATAAGGATTTCGGTTTTAGGGGCTAAATTGGTTCAAATGTAAAAGTTCAGGGACATGTTGTAAAATGAAATTAATAGGTCGTATGAATGAATTTGAGTGTTATAAGGTATATGAAATTTATATTTTAAACTTAATTATTATTTAGATCAAGAATTGGAACAACCGACTGATAAACATAGAAAGGGGAAAATTGCATAATAGTCCTTACGATCTAACTTGCTAGTTGGTTACTAGGTAAGTTCATAGGGTATAATTGAGATTATATATACATTAAATGTGGATGATTTATGATTATATATTGTTAATTTGAAATTTTATAATGTTTACAATTTAGTACGAAAGATGAGAAATGAAGTAATGATCTAATTGTAAACTTTGCATACTTGATAAATATGGTTCATGTGATTGTTGAATGAATATGACTCAGTTATGGTATGTGACCTGAAAATATAGAAGTGGTCTTGTATTAAAAAGGTTTGAATTCAGCATAAATGCCCGTTTGTAACACCCCAAACCCGGCCTAGACGTTATGGCCGAATCCGGAAGCGTCACATGAAATGAGTTGAAAAACCGTCATTATTAAACAAAAACCCTTTCCAGTTTGACTAATCTTTATCACTATTATTAATTTCAAAACTTTCTTTCATTTACCTGTCTTGCGATAAAACGTATTTTGTAGCGGAAGCTTTAAAAGTTGTTCTGTTTAGAAAACCGTTCAAGGTTTAAGAAAATCCATGCTTCTGATAAAATCCGAGTTTAAAACGTGTTTTTCAGTTATTAAATCATAAAATCGCAGTCTAACCCAATTTAAAGTAAAACAATCCATAAAGTCCAAATTACATAAAATAAACCCAGAGTAAACCAGAACATATAAATAAGTTAAAACTTAAACCAGCTCGAACATGTGGTCACCGAGGGACTCCGCAGCTCCGATCTGCCTAAGACTGTGGGTTACCTGTACAGACAAACAGAAAATGGGTGAGTTTACGTAAACTCAATGTGTAACCCAGCAGAATTAAGCATGCACACATACAGAATAACAGATATCAGTAAAATACAGTCTTGGACCTAAGCCTATTATAGATTCAGATACAGATTTGGGCCTTAACCCATCTCGAATACTGATATCTGATATGCAATGTAAAACGTAAATCAAGATCCTACCCCCAGCTTCTACACACCATCTCCGACCATCCCTACACACCATGTGGGGTTTAAAACACCCACCCAGCCCTACACACCATGCTGTGCAGAATCGAATGCAAAGACATATCGATATATTGCACTGAATCATCGATAATAGGCATAATCTGCCTTTCAGAACACTCCCTCTAAAATATATCCCACCCCAATTTCAGTAACAGTACATGCATGCAGAATTAACAATAAATCATGCTTACATGCTTATAAGAATGCATAATACACATGAGGTACGCACATGCTCGTAAAAGATATAACGATCTAGCGAGAACACATAGTTTTAGGGTTAGTAAGCCTTTACGACCCTACAAAGAGGTCCACAATCGATTAGGGCGACCCGCATGCCCTCCCTACGAAAATTTCGGATAGTGGGCCCACACACCCGTGTGGCCCACCCGTGTGGCCCACCCATGTGGGCCCACACGCCCAGTTTGGCCTTGCCCGTGTGGATCACACGGCCTGGCCCAGATAACACACACCCGTGTGACGTGCCCGTGTGGCCCACACGCCCAATTTGGCGTAGCCCGTGTGGCCCACACGGCCACACCCTGGCCATCACACGGTCGTGTCTTGCGTACGGCCTAGCCTTCATCGGTCACACGACCGTGTCGTCACACACGGCCTACCACACGGCCATGTGGCATCGATAGAGGGGTTTTCGGCTTTCGTCGAACCCCATTTTTTTGCGTTTCGGGTACACACCTGGTAATGTTTCGATGCGAAAACTATCCCGAGCCTTCCAAGACCTACAAATCGATATTTAGAGCCTGAATTTTAGCAACACAAATGAAATTCATCCGAAATCAACTCGCTACCAAAGCTTTACAACATCGCTAAAACGCACTCGAATACTTACCGTTATCGAATAGAGACTCCAAACTCCTAAATCGCTGCAGAGACCCCAGCCAAAACTGGTCTTTCGCCTATTTAGAATACCAATCATGAAAAGATAAACTAGAGGCAGAATAATTACTTACTGAACGAGCGTAACAAACGATCACTTTGGATAATTGAAAAAAAAAAAGGGAAAAACAAGAAAATTCGGCAAAGAGGAGGGGAAACAGAACGTCAAAGAGGAGGAATTTTTGGAAAACAGAAAATAGGGAAAAAATAAAAACAAAAATAAAAATAAAAGTAGGATATGACACAAATTCCCTTGATTTTCTCCCACTACTCACATGATCCCAACTTTTTCAGAATTTGAGTTGAATCGAAACTCTCTCAGTCGACCGAGTAAAAATAACTATCCCAGGCTCGCGCAAGGATTCGAACACAAGACCTTCAGCAAACTAACACTCAACTTAACCATCAGACCAGCAGGCCTATTCTGATATGATTCTACCAATAATTAAATATAAGTCCACTCCCCAAACACAAGGCTTAGATCAAGAAAATATCAAAATTTGTCAAAGGTAGGGCTTGAACTTGGGACCTCCCACACACACCCAGAACACATAACTACTGAAGCAGATACACATTTGTGACACATTTTACAAAAGTCGAAATAAGAATTTTGGTGTGTTACACGTTTGAACGTAGTAAACGACTAAGATACGATTGACATACCAATAGGGTTAGTTGCGCACTTATACTGATTTGCACTCCGGTGCCCCTGTTCAG
Source organism: Gossypium sturtianum (assembly GCA_025698515.1). Classification (NCBI taxonomy): domain Eukaryota; kingdom Viridiplantae; phylum Streptophyta; class Magnoliopsida; order Malvales; family Malvaceae; genus Gossypium; species Gossypium sturtianum. Next base: position 160,709,808 of record CM046945.1, read on the forward strand.
CACTAAAATGCTCTCTGAGATATTTACCCGAGTATCCAAGTTACTTTTGTTATAGTTCATCGGGCTATCCAAATCTGTGAATAAATGGAATAATGATGTTTTGATATTTGATGATGCTATGTAATAGAAATAGCTTGAATAACATGATTGATGTTGAATTACTCAGTGAAATTTGTGTTGACGAGCTTATCTGTTTTCTTGTGAATTATCATGTCAGGTTATAGTATCATGTTATTTATTTTACTGCATATAAGTGATTCAAGGTAAGTTGATAAGTAAAATTAATCATGTGAACTTACTAAGCTATTTAAAGCTTACGTTGTTTCATTTTCTGTTTTCTGTAGTTGACATTTTGTGAAACAAAACTGTCGGATCAACTCCAAAGCTCACACTATCAAGCTCCAGTCTCGGTAGACTTTGAATTCATTTTTACTTCGATTATGTGGCATGTATATAGGCTATTTTGGGATTATGTTTTGAGTCTAAAAGTTGAAGTTTTGAAGTGTTTATAACGTTTGTTATGTAAGGTTGAATTTAAAAATTGATATGGCATGTTTACATGATAAATGGTGAATGTATGTGTGGTAGATGTATGTTTGATCTTGAATCATGAAATAGTATGAGAATGGTAATGCTTGGATGGAATGCTGTGACATATATGCTAAATGATAGTTGTAATGTTTGGATTTATTAGGTCAAGTTGGTTTTGTGATATGCTAAGTTTTGGTATGTTTAAATATAGGAATTTGGTAAGTTCTATTTTGGTCATATAAGTATTTGAATTATAGATCATTTGGTATGTTTGAAACTTAGGGATGTGATATTTTGGTATCAAATGAATTGGGATGTATATTAATGTTTTATAACTGGGTTGTGATAGTGCCAAAATGGTATATTGGTTAGGCACTACTAGGATGCTTTTGTGATATGTTTGGTTGTGGCATTGAGATGTTTGATCAATGTTTCAAATTGATAAAATGTGCATTTGTGGTTGCCATTAATGGTGTGTTTTGATCTATGTATACAACGGCATGTTTCGGGTCACACGGTTGACCATACAACCATGTGTCATACACGGGTTAATGGCACGGCCGTGTGCCTTTGGTATTTAGGAGGCATTAAGTTGACAGGGTTTCAGTTTGTCACACGGGCTAGCCACATGCCCATGTGCATACTATAGTTTTAGCATGCCAGTTTGTTACACGGCCCATTCACACGGCCGTGTGACTTTTGTGGTATTTTTGCACTTTGATCCACATGGTCTCAGTGAGTTACACGGCCATGTGACTCAATGCTACACGGTTTCAGCCTATCACATGGTCTGACTACACGACTGTGTAACCCATGTTTTGCACTTTGGCCTCTTTTTTTGTAGAATATTTAAATTCAATCATTGGTTGATTCTGAGTCAATTTTTGAGCTTTCGTAAGTTTGATTTAAGCCCGATTTTTTATGCAAAGCATGGTTTGTATGAATGTATGAGAATTAAAGATTGTTTTAATCTATTTTTGTTTTAAAATTTCATGTTCATGTTCTGTTATTTACTGTAGCATTCCGTAATTCAATTCCAGCATGAAGACGAGTGAGGAGTGTTGCATTTAATGGTATCAGGACCTAGTTAGTGTGCGATCTCGTACTTAGGATTTAGTTTAAACAAACCTCCCTTAGACACGATCATTGATATACTTCCAAAGTGTTTCATTGTAAAAATAAAACTGTATTACAATTTGACCTGTATACTTGTAGACACCGCACATATATGCATATCTAATTACATATTTCTAAGCCTCGACGCATGCACTCTAGGGAGCGGTCAGTCGGACTATTTGTCCAGGCCGAAAGACCCACCTAAAATTTGAGAAAGTTTAAGCAAAAGTATTAGGTCTGAAAAAAGGGCTTGGGCAAAAAAACAAGTTAAGCCCATTTAAAATATGGGTTGGGTTCGGGCTTGAACATTCAAAGCCCAAGCTCGGCCTAGCCCATTTTTTAAGTGTATAATATTTTATATTATGTAATTTATAACACATAAAAAATAAATATATAGTAATATATAATACTACTATAATGTAAATATTAAAAAATTAAGATGACTATATATAAAATCTTAATAAATAAAAAATATATAAAATTATTAAATATTAATATAATATAATATAAATATATTTTTATAAAAATAAAAAAAAATAATATGGGCAAGCCTAAATTGGGTTAGGTTAGCCATTTACAAATATGGACGGACTTGGACAAAATTCAGGCCCATATTTCGGGTCAAGTCAAGCTTGGGTAAGCATAAAACGTGTTAATATCATGCTTAGGCCCAACCGGAACCCGACCTATATGGCATAATATAATTTGTTGATAAAATGAGTTACAAATGAAATATCTTAATAAGAGGGAATGAGAAAGCATACAAGAGTTTATAAGTGAATATGTGAATTTTAATTGAAAATGAGCAAATTAGTCTCTCTCAAAATAAAAATTACAAAGAAAAAAAATCAAAATAATTTTTAAAATTCAAAATATTTATAAAAACTCTAAAATTTATATTTTTAAAAAAGTTATAAAAATTTTAAAAATTTTATAAAGAATATATTTAAAATTTTAAAAATGTTCTAAAACAATAAATTTGGAAACCTAAACAATGTTCAAGTTTATCATACTAAAATATCTTCCTCTTCTTCTTTTTTTGCTTTGGAGAAGTTTTCAAATATATATGGTTTCAAATTTATGTACTGTAACATGAGATTAGTTATACTGAAACAAAATTTTAATTTGACATGTTTAATTTTTTTAATTTAATTTGAATAATTTCACTTGATTCGACTTGACTCGAATTTCATTTCACTCGACTTGATTCAAAAAATTTCCAAATTGAGTTAGAATGATAAAATAGGACTCGTCAACTCGTTTAACTCGAAATTTTTTCATTTGATTCGACTCAATTCGATTGAACGCTCACCCTTAGCTCAAATAGCTCCACATACATGAATGTAATATGTGTTATATATCATGAAAACATGATATAAATACTTACATGTGGAAATTTTAAAATATGAATATGCCTTTAATAAATTATGGTGAGTTATTAAGTGTTTCATCCTCAGGTAATTTCTCTAATAAGCTTAGTAGGAATAGTTAGGATACATATGACATGCCATAGTGATTAGTATGTGTACGGCTTGAACAGAGATATATCACTGAATGGAAATATGATCTGTTGCCTTACAACATAGCACTTCGGTGCACTTTGAGCTGTTGGTGTTCAGGATGGATGCACAATTAGTGCGTATATATGTGGTTGTGATCCATTAGAATCTCGAGTATCCGAGTTCTATTCCACTAGAGTTTACTAAGTGCTATATGCTAATAAGATGAAAAGAAATTGAATAAGTGAGAAATCTGATAATGAACATGTAGGGACATCATGCTTTGATCATTGTGGCATAAATGAAAGATATATGTATGATATTTAAGCTAAAGGATTAATGTCAAGAATAAAGAAAACTATGAAGCAGGTTATTCATAATGGCCTTAATTTGAAGATAAAAGATTAAAACATTTGCTTTTTGAATGCCCAAGGTAAATGGAATTGAAATGTTTGACTTAAAAATGTAACAAATGATCATAAGTGAACTTTGATTGTAAAGGGGCTTATGTTTGATTAAACACTTAATAAAAGTCTTATATTTTAATTAAAAAATGGGATTATCTAACAAATCAACAAAGTAAAATTTAATAATAAGGCTTGAATCGATTAGTGACATAAGTGAACACTCTAAGAAACACATATAAGGGACTCAACAATAATATGGAATATGATAAGTAGGTTATTCTTGTGTATTGATTGAGCTCATCGAGTTCACGCGTTAGCTATTTAAACGTGTAGATTGGACTTGTTGAGAAAATTGTAATTTTAGCTTAGGAGAATTGCATCGCCATTTGAGTTTAAGTTTATAGTTCCTTAATTTGGTTGTAATTGGGTATCAACCTTGGCATGTACACAGAGTCATAAATTGGAATTGTATTTGTAAAGTTGATTTGTAACTTTGAACTCCTTTGATGTTCTTTTCTCTCTTTTTTTACTTTGTAATTCTCCCTAAATGTGTTTATGGTATGTAATGGAGTCTAAATAAGTTTTAATTTTGTTCTATGATGCCTTAGGCTTGTTGAAATGATATTTAAGTGTTAGATATGACTTTAGAGTGCTTTTGAATCAATTTTTAACTTTAAGAGCCCAAGTTTCAATATCCATATTATAGGTATCGAAATAGAACAATTCAGTAGCTAAAGAGTTATAATATTTGAGCTAAGTACCAATAAATAACCTTAGGTATCAAAACTTAATTAATATTATTTGAGCTAAGTACCAATACATAACCCTAGGTATCAGAACCTAGCTTAATTAATATTATTGTCTCGTTTGTTGAAGTAAATTATAAGATAATTTTTCTTTTTTAATTATCTATTTTATTTTATCAAAAAAATATCTATTTTATAAGCATTTGAAATAAAACAAACCTCTCTTATAATTTTTTAAACTATTTTTTCAATAAAAGAATAGTGAGAGGATAATTTTTTTTTTAATTTAAATTGTGAAGAAAACAAATTAATAAAAGTATTAAATGAAAATACAAACATAACCCACTCTACCTATATTTTCCATATTTAAATTTCATTTCAAATAAAATAAATAACTCAAAAACCGAAAAACTCTCTAGGGTTTTTCTTGTTTCGATCCATTTTTATAAAATCTCAAGTTTCTTCGAGCATTGTTCTTTCCCTGGTTTCTTTTTCGAAGAAAAGCAGCCGCCCAATATGTCGTTGAGACCGAGCACCAGAACCGAGGTCCGCCGTAACCGCTACAAGGTGGCGGTTGACGCGGAGGAAGGCCGCCGTAGGAGGGAAGACAACATGGTGGAGATCCGCAAAAGCAAGCGCGAAGAGAGCTTACAGAAGAAGCGTCGCGAAGGCCTCCAGGCTCAACAGTTGTCCGCTTCTCTTCAATCCTCCAACGTCGAAAAAAAAGTAGACCACAATCGCTTAATCAAAGCATCTCCGATTTTATTCTCTCTTTTTTTCCCTCGAATTTGATTGATTTAGGGTTTTTCTTCTTGCAGTTAGAGAGTCTCCCTTCGATGGTTGCCGGCGTTTGGTCAAGTAACGGCTCGGCGCAGCTAGAAGCGACTACTCAGTTCCGGAAATTGCTTTCAATTGGTAATTTTGTGCATTTCTCTCTTTTTTCTTATTAATTTTCAACCGAGTTTTATTTAAAGAAAATTATTTATTCTCTTATAAACAGAGCGAAGCCCCCCGATCGACGAAGTAATACAATCTGGCGTCGTTCCTCGCTTTGTTGAGTTTCTTATGAGGGAAGATTACCCACAGCTTCAGGTATATGTTCTTGATTGATAATAACCATTTTTTTTTGGGGGTTAATTTTACGCTATTATTGGTAATATATTTGGAAAACTTGTAGTTTGAGGCTGCTTGGGCGCTTACAAATATTGCTTCTGGAACCTCTGAGCATACTAAGGTAGTTATTGATCATGGGGCCGTTCCTATATTTGTAAAGCTTCTTGGTTCCCCAAGTGATGATGTTCGCGAGCAGGTATATTTTAAATGTCTTAACCTTTGAATAAACTGTGACACTTCTGATTCCTGGTTTATTGTATTTTTAGCTAGTAATGACGATAAGAGCTTTGTATTGAGTGAATTGTTTGTTAATGTTTAGGCTGTGTGGGCACTGGGGAATGTTGCTGGCGATTCTCCTAGATGTCGTGATCTTGTTCTCAGTCATGGAGCTTTGATGCCACTCTTAGCACAGTTGAATGAACACTCAAAGTTGTCAATGCTGAGAAATGCAACCTGGACATTATCAAATTTTTGCAGGGGCAAGCCACAGCCTCCATTTGATCAGGTTTTCATCTTGTTCCATGCAATTTTCTTTTATAATCCCTTTAGTTTGTGCTTTCAATGGAGCTTTTAAATGTTGGGTATTTGTTGTCTAGGTAAGGCCTGCCCTTCCTGCGCTTGAACGTCTCATTCATTCAAATGATGAGGAAGTTCTCACTGATGCCTGTTGGGCTCTATCGTACCTGTCTGATGGTACAAATGACAAAATTCAAGCTGTGATTGAGGCAGGCGTTTGTCCACGACTTGTTGAGCTCCTACTGTGAGTTGAATGCCGAAAAACATCTTTGATCTGACTTATTTAATTCTCTGTGGACTATATGGTTTATGCATGTATTTTGGCAGTAATCCGTCTCCTTCAGTGCTCATTCCTGCTCTCCGTACGGTTGGAAATATTGTGACGGGAGATGATTTACAGACTCAGGCATGGTTTCAGATTCTGCTTCATCCTTAATTTTTGGGTTTCTTCTTCTTTTGGTCTTTATTTTATTTTATGTTGTATGATTGTATGGCCTTCATTTTCAGTGCATTATTAACCATGGTGCATTATCATGCCTTTTGAGTTTGTTGACGCATAATCATAAAAAGAGCATAAAAAAAGAAGCTTGCTGGACTATCTCAAACATTACAGCTGGAAACAAAGAACAAATTCAGGTCAGAAATCATGGCAATATTTTCTTCAAGCATTTTTGTAATTGTCTGAGTTCATTGATCAACTGGCCCTTTTTAGCAGCTGGTAGTGTCCCTTAAGCTATGATTAATTATATTTTAAAATTGTTCTAGGCTGTGATCAATGCCGGGATAATTGGTCCCCTGGTGAGCTTACTTCAAAATGCTGAATTTGATATAAAAAAAGAAGCAGCATGGGCAATTTCAAATGCTACCTCTGGTGGTACTCATGAGCAAATCAAGTATGTTTGTTCAACTTGAACTCCTTTCTGTTGTTGATTCCTTCATTCCATTCTTATTGAACTGACTGGAAAATCATTCTCCTGATGTGGACATGTAGGTACCTGGTCAGTCAAGGATGCATAAAACCTTTGTGTGATCTCCTTGCATGCCCCGATCCAAGAATTATAACAGTCTGTCTAGAAGGGTTGGAGAACATTTTGAAGGTTGGTGAAGCTGAGAAGGCAGCTGGTGCTGGAGAGTTTAACTATTGTGCCCAGTTAATTGAAGATGCTGAGGGATTAGAAAAGATTGAAAATCTACAGAGTCACGACAATAATGAGATCTATGAGAAGGCAGTCAAGATTCTCGAGACGTACTGGTTGGAGGAGGATGAAGAGACACTACCTCCTGGTGATGGTACTCAGCAAAATTTCCATTTTGGAGGAAATGATGTTAAGGTTCCATCTGGTGGATTCAACTTCAGTTGAAGGTTTGTATCCTTTTGCTGGATTTAACCCCAAACTCGGACAGTTATTTATTCATTCTACTGATCTAGTTTACTGAAATTTCAGGTCTTATAGCTTGGTTGGATAAAGCAAGCAGTTGGTAACGGGGGTTATGATTGATACTTGGGGTCGAAGTTTGTGGTCGGGGCACCTTGATGTGTCCGGTTATACAGTCTGTCAAGTTTCACCGTGGTGAATGAGGTGCCGAGGTATGTCTAACTAAATATGATTATAGAGGGAGTGGGTACTATTGTGAGACCAAGAAAATTACATGTGAACCAAATGCCATGGGAGGTGCCTTTGGGTTTTTATCATTTGTATAAAATAGGGGCCCTTTCACGTAAACGGGTATGATGGTAAGGGTTTACCCCGTTGCGGTAGTTTGCCTCGTGTTTGTTTTTTCATTCGGAATTTGTTTCGGTCCTTTAGATGGTCGTTATTTGCTGTCTCATGACATTAAATTAATTAGTGTTTGGATATTTGAGTATTATTTGATAAAACCTCATTTTATGGTCTATTTGCGAGCAGAATTGAAGATATTAACGGTGTGTTTTTTGCTACCTGTGGAACTGAGTTCATGTCTGTCTCTTTCAGCCATCTTGTCACTAAGAAATGCGTTTTACCATCATCAAATCTGCTAGTTTAAGTTTGGCTGAACCGGAATGAGATAGATAGGTTTCACTGTTGCTCTGTTTTTATTTCTAGAAAATTTAATGTGTCAAAAGTTTTAAATATAAGTTAATTTAGATTTGTGGTGGGGTTACATTTTATTCAGTCAAAATGATCAAATATAAATTATTGGCTCATAAAAATATATATCCTCTTTTATTACAAATACCTACTTGATTAACATTTTCTTTAGGTAACTAAACTTGTTTGATAAAATATTAAAAAAAAAAATCAATCAACTGAAAATTAAGCAATTTAATTTTTTAAACGTGTTAGATAATCCTAGATTTAGTAGAGAATAAATTTAATAAATTTTGATTTTATCTCATTTATTTAAGATTATATTATTCTTTATTAAAGAATTTAATTATATTCAGTATTTAATTTTAAATAAATTACTAAGAATATTTTATAATTTAAATTCAATACTTAATTTTCAGTACTTATTTTTTCAGTTTATTAAACATAACGAAACTAGGTGTGTTTGATAAGTTGAAAAAAATTAGATATTGAATTTTAAGTACTGAATTTTATAAGCATTGAATTTATATGATAAAATTGTTTGATATATTAATAAAAATAAAGAATTGAGTGTAATTATTTTGTTTGATAATAGTAAATATTATTTTTAAAAGAAAATTATTTGATAATTTTATTTTTATTAATGATATTTTTTTAATAGTTTTGGACAATAATTCAAGTATTTTAAATTTTAATAAGATGAGGAAATAATTTATTTTAAAAATAAAAATTTGAAAAATAAAATCAATTTAATAATTTCAATATTAGGTGATAAGTAGCTATCTGCTTATCACGTTTAACAGTTTTATTGAAAAATTGAAATGATTTATCGAACACATTATAAGTTAATACTTATTTTAGATACCTCGCTAACTATATAAGTTATTATGCTAATAGCTAAAAGAATATTAACGTGTCTTTAAAATTTGAAATATATATTCAAAAAATTTAAAAAATAATTTAAAGAATTTTTTTTTTTTTACATGCAAAATGAATCTGAACAATCATTTGTTGATATTTATTTATTTCTTGTAAATTTATATTTTTTATAATTTTAAAAATAAATTTTAGGTATTTAAAGAAAATATATAAAAGACTAAAATCCTAAAATTTAAGAAAAAAAATTAAAACACCTGCTTTTATTATAAATAATATTTTTCTATTATTACTGTCGAAACTATTTTTTTGGACAATGGGATCGACTTTGATTTTGAAAATGAAAACGAAAATGGGAGTCGCCACCAATTTTTTTGATGAGGTGTGATCGGGTCACCTCGTAATTCAATCATTTTAATAAAAATTTAAATATACTTAACACGATGATTTTTGGTCTACGAAAATCCAGAAAATAGGTTCGGGAGTCGGTTACGTACGAAGAAGGATTAGCACCCTCGTAACGCCCAAAATTGGTACCCAATTGATTAATTAATGTCTTAGTGTCGAAAATTTGAAAAGATTTTAAAATACGATCCTCTTTGCTTAAAGAAAAATTTGAATAAATTAAATTGGATACTGAGACCAGCTTATTTCGAATGAGTAAAATATCATACCCAGTCAGTTAGGATACGGCATTTCGAATCCTCGAATCTAAGCTTGTCTTTAGACATTTAAAACTCGTACATTTAATTTTAAGAAGGATATTCGGTTATTTGGGTCAAATAAAAAATCGAAACCCAGTAAGTTAGGGTACGATTTCTCGAAGTTCCAAATACGACATCGCTTTCGCTTTTTTAGAAATCCTTACCTCGAAATGACAAAATGTCACATCCAGTGAGTTAGGACACAACATTTTCGGATCCCCGAGAATAAGTTTTTATTTAACTTTTATGCTTTGATTTTGAAAGGAAAATAATAGGATCTTTAGACTCGAAGAGAAAAATCGAAACCCAGTAAGTTAGTGTACGATTTCTTTCGAACCTTAGAACATGGAGTATTTGCTTATTTCAAAAAAAAAAATCTCATACTCGAGTATAGCTAAACGTGAAAATCTCATGTTTAAAGAATAATTATGTGACATAAATTTAATAAATTAATAAAACGTAAAGATCGTGATAATAAATAATATAACCAACATGCATGCCATAACATTATTAAAAATATTAGTGATGATAACAATTTTATCAACGAAATGAATAATAATGATAATAAAAACTCAATAAGCCGAAAATATGAACCTATTTAGAAATGCAAGAAGAAAAATACAAAAATAAAAATAAAAATAAATACATATATATAAATATGATAACAAACGAATAATGAGATAAATAAATAAATGAATGAATAAGTGATGATAAAATAGTAATAAAAACGAGGTGATAAAATGATAGAAACATAATTAAAATAAGTAAAGAAAATAAAAACATAATAAACCACAATATATGAGAATGAAAAAAAATAAAAATAAATAAATAAATAAGCAATATAATTAGCAAAACAAGTAAATAAACAAAATAAATAAAGTAAAAGAATAATAAATAACCAAGCAATTAAATAAATAAATGAACAAATAAATAAATAAAAAATATAAAATAAAATAAAATAAAAAGGACTTAATTGACATTAAAAGAAAATTAAAAGGTATAAATTACAAATAAAAAGGGGTGACTAGGACCAAGATGTAGGGCGCTGAAACTAACGAGGACTATATGGGGAAATACCCCTAATCCTCGTGCGCTGCGTTTCAGCTTACAAGGCCGCGGACCAAATTTTAAAAAAAAAAAAACTAAAATTAAAGGGGCAATTTTAAAAAAGAAAAAAAATTTGGATTGAAACAGAATAAAATATGTAAGGACCAAAAGGAAAAATAAACCCTAAAACAAAAACACGCAGATCCTTGATGGTTCGGGTCGGGTCAGCCCTACCCATCTCAAAACGACGTCGTTCTAGCTTTTGGCCTTTAAAATGGTCGAGGGACCAAACTGGAACAAAATCAAACTTCATGGTAAAATTAAAAAAATAAAGAAAACGAAATAGGACTTGATTAAAATATATTGCAAAAACGGAAGGGTTGTTTGCGAAAATAACCCTTTAATCAAAAACGCGCGGATCCCCTGGAGCGAGTCGGGTCGCGCGAAGGTCAGGGCCATATGGCGACGTTTTGGCACACGGGCTGAAGGCCTAAAACGGCGCCGTTTTGATGGTTTATAAAAGCCATATTTAGAAAAAAAAACTTCATTTGTTGCAGTCATAAGAAAAAAAAGAGGGGAGGGGCTTCCAGAATTCTCTTGGCCCTCCCCTTGTCCGATCGGGGCTTCGGCTGGCTCCAGCAGGTCTCCGCCATGCACGGCGGTGGGAGACGCCGGAAAACGGTTTTTTTCAACCCTTTTTATAACCCGATGTGGGTATTTTAGAGCCCTCAAAAAAAGAAATGAAAAGGGGAAAATAGAAACAAAAAAAAGGGTTTTCGGTGTCGTGGTTTCACCTCTCGGACCCTTATCGGAAACCCAACGGGTTTCAAGGTGTCCGGGGTTAGGCAGTACCCTTCAACGGCGAAACGAAGGTGGAACAAAAAAGATAAGTTTTTTTTTTTTTTTATATTCCGAAATAAAAAAAATAAAAGAGGCACCTTTAAAACTTTGAATCTGTTTCCAGTTCTTGTTTGTATTCCGAACTTTTTGTGTATTTCTCTGTTTTTTCATTAAAAAAAAAAATTCTCATTACATTGGTTTGGTATTGTATTTTATAGCCAAACAATATTACAAAATACTATTTTTCCTTTGCTTTTTGCTACTGTTGGTTTTCTGCTCTGTTTTTGTTCGCAGGTGTCAGACGGCGGTGGAGGCAGAGGAGCAGTGGTGGCAGTCTCGGGCGTCGTGCGCGCCGAGGGCAGCACATGGGAGTACGGCGCTAGGGTTTCTCCCTTTTTTTTGTTTACTGGTTTATTTTGGGCCATTGGGCCGGTTGTTTTTTTTGGGCCTTGTATTTTATATTGCTTTTGGGCCACCGGGCCTTTGTAATGGACAGGACTATTTTAAAAGCCCGGGTAAAATTAGGCTATTACAATTACCTTTAAAAATATTTTTTATTATTTTTTGAAATTATAAAAATATATAAAGTTACATTCAAAATCAACCTTGACAAATGGTTTTATAATGTTGGTTATGGAAATAAAAATGATAATTTTTTCATTATTTTTGAAATTATAAAAAATATAAAATTACTAAAAATTCACATTAATATAAAACAAATATTTGCCCAAATTCAAAGAAAATAATTTTTTTAAATTTTTAGGACACATGTCAATATTATATTGGCTGTCAACTTAAAATTTAACGGTATCAGCATGTAAATAAAAAATACCAACATTATTAATAATTTTTAAGTTTAAGTATAATTAAATCTAAAAATCCAGCAATCAAGATATACATAATCATTTTTTTTATTTTTTTGACACATGTCAAAATTCTGTTAACTACTACATAAAATTTAACTACATCAACCAAATGCCTAGAAAAGTACTAACTTAATTAATGAATTTTAAATCTAAATATTAATTAGTATCAAATAAACCCGTGTTGTCAAATTTAGGGGCTAAAATATATATTATTTTTGGTAGAAATATACTATACGTTATTTATACATAGCAAAGTGCCTCTTTTATATGATTGTAACTGAGAGTATCTTTAGACATGTGTTTTTACTCTAATTATATGATTAATTTAAATTTTAATATTTATAAAAGAACTAAATCAATTACAGTTAAAATCCTTTTTTCTATTAAATAAAAAATTACATGAAATATAATTAATATAATCTATGTAGGAATCAAAAAATTTCACATATATATATATATATTTCATTTTAATTGATATAACCATTTTTTAACAAATATATTTACTTTTTAAAATACATAAGTTTATAAGAAATGTTGCAACAAGTTACTTTTGTAAAATGTTAAAAAAAATAAAAAATATTATTAATATGGTAATTAAAGCTCATTAATTTTTTAATTTTATTTTAATGGAAAAATCATGTTTGTTGCCTTATTAACTCTATTCGACAAAAATATTATTAATTTTTCTATAAAATTTCAAACCTCTTCAAGTTGCTGTTTAATAAATTTTTTTACGGTACAAATATTTTTCTAACAATTAATTAAGTAATCATTAATATCACATTTAAATTCCATTACATATTAGTTACGAAATAAAAAAATAAATTGAGAGGCAATCATCTTCATGTTAGTGGCATTTCAGCCTTTGAACTAATTAAGCACCCTAAAATCTTAATGAAAGTAGTCTTCTATTTGAATGACTTTCATTCACATGTTATTTATTTGTGTTACTGAAAACTCTAAAGACATTGAACCATAAGCATTAAGCAAGGAATCTCATCCCTAATTCCTAAATCATAAATGATAACATTTAAATTTAAGGTTTAGTTTTTTGGATTTCAATAAATTGAAGGAAAATGAGAGACAATGTTTGTAGTTATAGAAAAAATTAACCACGACTTCAACACCCATAGTGTCAAGGTTTAGTTTGCATTTAGGGATACGAAATTAGAGTTAGAGTTTTTAGGTCGAACAACGACACCTTTGGGTGTTGAGGTTATGCTTCTTTTCAGAAGTTATTTGACATATTTTAATTCCGATAATTCTTGTATGTTTGAAAAGGCAATGCATTGATTTCAACACTCGTAGATGTCTTGATCAGTTTACCTTATAAATAATAATTAAACCTCAATTCTTTCACTAAAACTCATTAACCCTAAATCAAAACCATTCAAACCCTAAATCCTAACATTTTCCTAAACCTTAAACCTTAAATTGATTTTTTTATTAAATATTTGTCAAATTATTTTCCTCTAACCTATTCAAGCCACAATCCCTTGTTGGGTTAAGGATTTCAACCTAACTCTAACTTCAACCGTAATTTGACTTCCCTAATTCTTCTTCTTTTTTTTTTTTTTTTTGAGCATGATCTTCTGGAAGTGTTGAGGCATTGTTTGGCTATGGAGAAATGTTCTAAACTAACCATAAATAAGGTTTATCATAAACCTTAAATTCTAGTTAAGGTTAATCTAGAGGATGCATGTGTACTCGATTGATGCAATACTTGAGAAAGTCAATACTTAGTAAAGCCATATGAGTTAGGAAAGTCTGGGTCACTTTCGGTTGAAGTTAGAGTTTGATTAAAATCCTTGATCCAACAATAATTTGGTGGGCATTAATCAAATGTTTCGATTAATGTTTAGGGTTTGGATTAGGAGCTAATGTTTGAAGGCTAGGGTTTGCAATTAGTTTTTAAGGTTTAATGACAGGTTAGGATTTGTTCGCGACATTTAGAAGTTTCTTGGTGCTTTAAAAGGTTCGGGGACTAACGAAAATCACTTGGTGGTCTATGAGACCTACAGGCTAGAGTTAAGGGTTTATTTTCATGTGGTTTTCTATGGTTTGGATTTAATAAGGAAATTTGTTTTAACCAATTACAAAGCATCACATGTCGAGTTGAAATTATCGTGGATAAAATTAGAATTATTATGATAAAAAAATATAACATTTATTTTTCTCTAATTAATTTAGAGATAAATAATAAAAGTTTATATTATCACTAATTAAAAATAAAATAATTAAGTAATAATATTAAATGATCTTTTATCTTTTATTAAATTTAATAAATAAATAAAAGAGTTTAAATTATTTTAGAACAATCAAATGAAGCAGTTAAATTTTACTAGAAATTTTTTGAAGTAAGGAGATTCAAACTTGTTTCAAGAGGAAGTCAACACGACAATTGAAGCAATCAACATCCATCTAAGATTAAGTTAGACGACCATTGGATCAAAGCTCAAATTGAAGAGAAGAATAAAAGGAAGATTTTTTTGTATTTGAGAAAATTTCAAAGATTGTAACTTTCTTTTCAAAGTTATCAATAAAATTTGATTCCAAATTTTTAAATCAACTTTCAACTCGAAATTTGTGTATACACATCCACTTCACAAAATTTTAGTATAGAAGCACAAAAGCAAACTTTGAGGATGCATGGAAGTGAACACCAGGAATCATCGACTTCCCTAAATTTGTTGTTTGCATAATTTTAGGCTTAAGGATGTAAAAAACTTGAAACTTTAAAAAAAAAAATAGTTAAGCCTTTGTTTTTTGTTTTTTTTTTTGTACTCAATTTGGTACTTGAACTTTGAAAATGTATCAAAAAGGCCCTCAATTTTTTTCAAAAGAAACAATTAAGTCCTTGCCTTTTTTTTTTTCACTCAATTGAGTACTTGAACTTTCAAAATGCATAAAAAAGTCCTCAAATTAAAAAAAAAAAGAAAGAAGAAGAAGCATTTAAGCCTACTGATTTAACTGATTCAATTGCTGGTTCAACCGATTTTTAGTCAATTAAATTGGTTCGTATCAATTTTCAGTCTAATCAATTTAAATTCATTTTTCAAACTGATTTTCGGTCCAACTAATTTGATCAACTAATTTGGTTCGATTCAATCAACATTAATGTTTCCATATTGTTGGTTATATAAGAGAGAAACAATTCTTCTTGCCAAAAAAGAAAAAGAAAAAAAAGAAGACTATACACAAACAATTCTAATCGTTTTAACCATGGTTAATATAGCCACCTATTGTTGCTTCATTTTCTTAGTTATTGAACTATCTATGTTGAACAAAATAAAAAGAGAATTTATGAGGAAAAGGGTTAGGTTTAGACCATGTTTTCTCCTGCTTGTCTTGTCTTTTGCTGCAAAAGAAAAGCATATTTGGGATGGGTGGATAGGGTTGGTAGATAAAGAAAAGGAAATGTAAATTTAATGGCTTTTTTAGCTTTGTTTATTCTTTGCAAATAGAATAAAAGGGAATTAGAGGAAAAGAGATTTGTATTAATGAGGTTTCCAGAATCTTGATATTGGTCAAAGATATAGATCTACTTGCTTTAAGGTGTTGTACAAAAAAAAAATACACCTAGGGGCATATTTGAATGAATTATTTTTAGATTTGTTATATAATTATAATAAAATATATAATAATCCGACTCGGGATCCAACCCAATATATCCGTAGTTTAAGTAATCTCAGACACTTCATTTGAATGAAGGTTCCCCTCCATCTTAACCTCTATTGATACACGGTATCAATCAATAAATAGAAAGCTTCAAACATTTAAAAAAAACATAGTAAAGTAAAAACAAGTCATAAAAGATTTGATATTGATGGTTTATTTTTGGGTCGTTGAATGAAAACTGAAACTGAAGAAACAAAAGCCACAACCAAAAGCAGAGGCAGAGGCTTCATCAGCTTCCATGGGAGGCATGAAGAAAGGAGAGGAGCAATCAGTGGCACCTAAGCAGCCTCCAACAAAAAAGTAAACCAAGAAAGAGCAGCTAAAATTGCTTCAATTTGCCTTTATAGTCTGGTAAAATCCATTGTGTTAGACTAAAAACTGGTTAACCAGCAATTGAACCCGTTAAATCAACAGGCTTAATTGCTTTTTTTGAAAAAAAAATTGAATGTCTTTTTTATATATTTTGACAGTTTAAGTACCCAATCGAGTACAAAAAAGGCATGGGCTTAATTGTTTTTTTTTTTTTAATTTGAAAATTTTTTACACACTTAAACCATAATTTTATTAGCTCAAAGACATAAATGTCAACGGCATCAATAGAATTATCTTCTACAATTAACTTTTTTGTTTCGTAAAATCTAATGTGTTGTAATTTAAATTGGTGTTAATAAAACATGTTTAATGTGTTAGTCACTTTTGTTTTTTTATGTTTGATGTAGCATATTGAATGAATTTATTAAACTGATCAGAATTAAAGGACTAAAATGTAAATAGAGTAATTAATAAATTAAAAGAAAAAGACATTAAATCTGTGGAAAATTGAAAGCCTTTATCGCTCTGGAAAAACACAAATTGGGAAATACTTTAAAAAAAAACATTATTACTTTTGATAATTAGATATACATTCATTAATGTGTCAAAATCATAAAAAAAAAAATATTGACAACACTATCTCAATCGAGCCTTGAAATTTATAATTATCGAGATTATATTAATTATGGTAGTTTATAATTTAAGGGATATAAATTCTATTAAAAACTTCGACACTCATTAATATCAAAGTAGTTTCGATAAATAATGAAAAAGAAACCTCACTGTTTTGGCAAAAGTAAAAAAGAAAAGAGAATATTTTTTTTATAAATTTCTCTTTAAATATATAATAATTTATTTGTATTTAATAAAGCATCGAATTTACTTATTACAAACATTCTATTATTATATTATAATTGGTGGAAAAGATGATAATGATGGTACAATTTTATGGCTGCTGAAAGTACCATGATCATAAAAAGGATCACGTGCATTTCCACTCATCATTTACTTCAAATAATGTATATATAGTCAAAACCAAAAAAAAAAAAAAAAATTGTTGGAGGTTAACGATAAAATTAATTACTTTGAAATATTGAAATTGAAAATTTTAATTCAAAGACCAGAAGAAATTAAATTAAAATATTAAATATTGAAAATTAAAGGAATTATATCTTTTACTAATTTAATCCTCAATCTTTTAAAAAGAGTCAAATCATTTTTTTTAATAGAAATACTGATTAAAACGTTAAATTTTTATAAATGGTAACCCACATGGTAATCAATATCTACTTTATACTGGCTTTTTATGTTTTATATATATATTTTTTATAATTTTTAAATTATTGCTTGATGTGTCATATAAAACAAATAGTGTGATGTCAACATTAAATACATGTGAATTGCCACGCAGGTAGTCATGCCAATATTGTTAAAAAAAATTAATGTTTTAATCAACATTTCCGTTTAAAAAATGATTTGATTCTTGAAAAGATCAATGACCAAATTTAGCTAAAAAAAGAGCTAAATTGATAAAAATATGTATATGTTACAAACTAAATTTATCATTATATCAATAATAAAATATTTCTTTTTCCAAAAAAAAAAAAAATTGATGCATAATTAGGGACTGTAAAATAGTGGCCGTAAACTTTTTTTAGTTTCTTCATTTGATGTTGCATAGGGGTGAACTCAGAAATTAAAAGGAAGGACGAAATTAATCATTTTAATAGCATATATATTTATAATTTTTAAAGAATTAAATCAAAATTTTATCATTTTTAGAGGATAAAGTATAATTTTACTTTTATTAATTTAAAATTTTAAAAAGTTTAAATGAAAAAAAATATTTTATGAGAAATCGAGCCCCTGCCAACCCCTAACTATACCCCTAATGTTGCGATCATTGAAGAATGAATACATAGAGTTTAATATGTTTCTGACATGAATAAATAATTAGTGAATTTAAACATGAATTCATATAAAAATATATGTAGAAATCAATTTACCCTTTTTAAAATAATATATGAAAAATATATTTTTTAAAATTTTAAAATTTTAATATCATATTTAAAGAAAATTAAACCATTTTTCACCTAGATCACAGTAAAACAGCAACATAATTGTGGTTGATGGATAAAGGACAGTTAAAAATTGTGGTAAATCATGGGACAAGGTGTTGGTAGAGTCGTTTTCGTGTTGACAGATATTTACTATTTATTTGAAAAGGTTAGAATGAGTGCTCATTGTCTTTCACTGTCAACTTAACATATTATTTGCCCAATATTTTGTCTCCATTTTTTTCTTTAAAAATATAAAATCCAAATCTTGATCCCTTTTCAACAGCTATTGATACCCACTTCTCACTGGCTTTGAGCTTTGTGCACCACAAAACTAGCTTATAAGAAACCCGGACCATACAATAACTTGTGTTTCGTAATAAGATTATAGGAACGTAAAAATATGAGATTATTTTATTTGATTTATTCAATTAAAATGTAATATTTAATTATTTGATTGATAGAATGTAAGATTATTTATAAACACATTTTATCTACTTGTTTTTGTTATAAAATTTGTTTTTTTTAATTTAGTCCTTTTAATATTTTATAGTTTCAATTTCTATAAAATTATGATAAATTTATTACATTTTTACTTTTCATTACAAATTATATATTATTAAGTAAATATATGATGTTGAAATAAATTTATAAATCATAATTATAATAATTCATAAAAAGTGGTTACAAGACCAACCATAATTATAATTGTAACCATAATTAATATATTAATAAATAAATAATAATAATTGTAATTGTAATGTATGATATGTAGTGGTTCACTATTAAAAAAATATTTTTTGAAGTTTTTAATTATTCTTAGAACTTTATTTAAGAAAAAAAAAGTTTAAACTGATTAAAATAATAAAAATAAAGGGCAAATTAATCTATAATTTAATGTTACACCTGTCATCTAAGATAACCTAAGGAATGGGTCGTAATGAGATTACATCCTATACAAAGACATCTTGATACTATTCCGTAATGTGAGATTATGGGATGGCTAAAATGTTGATAATCCAAACACTGTAATCTCATTTTGAAATATAACATTACAGGTCGTAGTGTTACATTCAGCAAACCAAACGCTTCCTAATGGTGTCTTTAGTATTATGTTTCAAAAGCAATTTTCAAGTTGTTAAAAAATAAAATTTTTCAATTTTCAAGATTAGTCATCCAATTATACAATTTGTTTTATTTTGGTCACTCAATAATTAAAATGTTTTGATTTAGTCACTCAATTTTTTGAAATTAAATATTTTAGGCACTCTCCCATTAGTTGTTGTTAGATGAGTGACGGAAAGCTAACGTGGGCTTTTCCTATTGGACTAATATCAATTTTAACCCTCCAACATTTGCACAATCTATCAAATTAATCCTAAATCTAAAAAAGTTAACAAATTTAGCTCGTAATATTTATAAAATTGATATTGCCCTCCAATGTTGAGACTTAGAAAGAAAGAAAAGGAAAAAAAAAAAAAAAAACCACAACTGTGAAATTACATGGAAAAATATATTGCTGACGTGGATTATATGATAAAGTGAAATAGTTTAGAAATAAAAAATAAAAAGTTCAAAAAATATATTAAAAGTTTAAAAAAAAAATTGGTTCATCTAAATGGGTTTGGATAAAATTTCTAAATCATAAGGTTTCTTCTTCTTCTTATGCATCAGATGTCTAAAATAGAGTTTTTTTTATCAATCACATTCATTCTTGAAGCTCCGGAAATGCAAAAGATTCTAAATCATAAGATTTCTTCTTTTGTGTGCTTGTTTTTGAATAACTTGAAATAAGTTTGTTTGTAGTGATTTCATTGAAGTTGATGATTATATAAAATAGAACATCATTAGAAGAATATGCTAATCTAAATAAAATATTCTATTAATTTTATAAATATTTAGGGTTAAATTTGTTGAATTTTTTTTAAATTTAAGATCAAATTGATAGAATGTGTAAATATAAGAGGGTTAAACTTGCTAGTAGGCCAATGAATAAAGCCCACATCAGCTTTCCATCATTCATCTAAGAGCAACTAACACGAGAATGATTAAAATATTTAATTTCGAAAAGTTGATTGACTAAATAAAAAAAATCAATGATTATTAGGTAACGAAAATAGAACAAGTTACACAGTTGGGTGACTATTCTTGCAGTTTACCCATGTTATATAGATAACTTTTTAAGCTGAGTTTGATTTTAAAATTAGCTATAATTTTGATGTTTGGCTAGTTGATTAAAAAAAATGATTAAATCGTAAAAACTGTAAAAATTAATCGCTATAAGATAATAAGAATTAATTGAGTGCAAAAACATAATTTAATGAATTTAAATGACAATTTAGCCATAATTAATATAGTGGTACAGATGTCTGCCATAACACTTGACATATATTAAGTTTTAATATTATTTAATAATATTATAATAAAAAAACATGTTTTAATTTGTAAAAGAAAAGAAAAGAAAGACATTTTTCACCATTTCTTTCGTCTTCAAGCTGAATGCTAAAGGAAGAAGAAGAACAAACATCCGGTCAACTTATTTCTCTTGCATGGTAAGTTATTTTTCACTCATTTTTTATAATTTTTATGTTTTTGAGATTGTTGCAACTAGGTCTAGCTAACCCGTATCTCCGTTTTCAAAACTGTTAAAGTTTGTTAAAATTACCATTGATGATTTTTGGATGCTCTTGATATTAAATGGAAGATTTTGAAGCTTGGAAATGTTTTAGGACTATTTTGTTAAGTGATTTTGGTTAGTTTTAAGTTTAAGGACTAAATTGATAAAATAATAAACTTGGCAAGAAATTCTTGTGATATTTTAATAAATATGGGTTGTAATTGCATAGGGAAAAATTTGGCTAGCATAAAGTTGGTTTAATTGTGATAGATTTGAAAGTTTCGGATTTAGGGATTAAATTGAATAAAAGGTAAAAGTTTAGGATAAAAATGTAAAATATCGATAAAAGGTCAAATATGTAAATTTTAATATTTAAAAGTATTTAAATTGAATAATCAAATTAAATTATTATATAGATCAAGAAATGGATCGATCGATGGACAAATGCGAAAAAGGAAAATTTGCTGATTAAACTTTGGAGTCGTTTTTGTTGTAGAATCAATTTAGGTAAGTTCGTATTAAGTTTTTTATGTTTATAATGATTTGAATTCAATTATATATGTGTGTTTGTGTATATATATATTATAGTTAACATGATTAATTGAGGTAAGTCATGAAGTTGGAAATGAAGGATTGATTTGTGAAGCATGGTAAATGAGTATGTGTAAATTGAATGGTATATCATATGAAAGGTATATGAGCAGGTTAATCATGATTCGAACGAGTAAGACCATAGCTGAAAGATGTTATGACATCATGATTCAAACGAGTAAGACCATAACTGAAAGATGCTATAACATCAGGATAAAATAAGTAAGACCATAGCTGAAAGACGTTATGGCATCATGATGAAAGTGAGTAAGACCATGGCTAAAAGATGCTATGGCATCATGGTAAATAGGACTAAGACCATAGCTGAAAGACGCTATGGCATCCTTTGACAGTTATTTAGCAGGTATTATGTACCGGTGATGGATACCATACCGATGGCTTGAGATCCTGCATGTGTTGCGAATTCTCTGAAGTTTGTGTGAGTAGCATCGTGTATCGGTTAATGTCCTTTTGTCAGCTTGTGTGAGCATTACCCTCCCATGTATCCGAAGTCAATTTACAATTGTTCTCCGAGCAAAACAGTTAATTATCAAAATGGAATGGAAAGATATGATTATTTATATCTTGATATATGATTATTGACATGTTATGTTCGGTTATATGAAAATAGATATATGAAATGGAACATTGGATATAGACATTTGAAATGAAATGTGAATCTTAAATGTGTTTACTTGTAATTTTTATGATATGATAAAGTTATATGTTTCGTATATGTGAACTCACTAACCTTGTGAGATTTGTGGCGTATAGGAAATAAATGAACTCATGACCTTATTTATGAAATTAATTGCGAAATGTTTAAGTTATGACAATTACGGTAAGTTAAAGTTAAAGTTTAATACAAACTTACTAAGCTTTACGTAAGCTTACTTTGTTGATTGTTTCTTCTTGTAGATTGTCAGACTTTTGCTGTCGATTGGAACGTCATTAGAGATCACACTATCCGGCAACTCACTCGGTAGCTATTTGTTTATTTAGGTCGGTTATAAGTGACATGTAAATAGGGTTTTGGTATATATATATATATATGTTATGAGCATTGTGGATATGTTTCGTGTTAATTGAAATATGAGATGTGTATATTGATGTAAATCTCAATTAGTATTTTGGTTGGTTGTGATGGTGGATACTTGTGGTGATATCTAGATGCATTCAAATGGTTATTTTGGTATGTTTAGGTTAATATGCAATTTGGAATGTTTGAAGCTTGATGAATGGTCAAATTGGTTATGCATTTGGAATAAGGTATTTGAAAATCTAAAGGTTTGGTTTGTGGATGAACTTTGATGTTTGCTATCTAAAGTTTAAAGGATGTTTGAATGAAACCAAATTGTGCACATGTTTTGATTGAATGGTTGTTGTATATATGTTTGAATTGTAGTGCCAATGAGGGCATATTGGTTAGGCACATAGGTTTATTTTAAATTAGTATGTTTTGACTTGTTTAGGCACATTTTGGATAGATTTTATTGTTGGTAATTGCATAGCTTGGAGCCCAAGCATTTGGATGTGAAATGGATTGATTTTGAAGGTGATTTTGGGCACACACGACCTGTGACACGGGTTGCCACATAGTCGTGTGCCCCAAATGGTCATATGACACTGCCGTGTGATCCTTTAACTTTTGATGCAGGAATTGTCCACACGGTCTCAGAAAGTTATACGGCCTAGCGACACGACTGTGTGACCCTAGATTCGAATTGTACATGGACTGAGAACACGTGCATGTGGAGTAGCCACACGGCCATATTTGGGGCCACACGGGCTAGCCTCTTTCACACGGCCTGGTTACACGGCTGTGTGACCCTTGTTTACACTTTGTTCTTGAATTTTTGTAAAAGTTTCAATTTAACCCAGAATTGATCTCGGTTTGTTTTAAATGTTTCGTAAGCTCGATTTAGGTCCTGATTTGATTATATAGCATGGAAATGATTGCATATGAGTTATTTTGGTTATGTTTGATTAAATTATGAATAATGTTACAGTTTTATAGTTATAATACCTTATAGCTCAGGTCGGTGACTGGATCAGGTATAAGGTGTTACAAACTCCTTGGAAGACTTAAAAATAACCAAGTCCAAAAAATAAACAAGAGAATAATCATTTTACTCTAAAGAACTTGCTTCATGCAAAGTAAAAAGAAAGCTTCAACTTTATTAAATCTTGTCTAATTTGGCTGGTCAAACCTCCTTTTATATAGGCACTTACATGATAAAGTTTAAAAGACATATAAACTCTTAAAAACTAATTAAATAGTCGATTTTAAAAATTTTATATAACTAAAATAATAATTAAATGAACAAATAAATATTTAATTTAAGAAAATCTAAATAATATAAAACTCTAAAACTTAAGCCTAAATAATAATAATTGGTGGTAAAAAAAAAAAACCTTTCTAAGCCTTCATGATGTGGAAATCTTTCAAAAAAATATGTATTAACTCGTATAGAAATTTTTGCTTACGCAATCATCACTAAAATGGCCACAATTTGAGCTCTTGAACTCAGATTGACGCATTTCAATGTGTGTTGCGAAGCTAAGAGATAGATGTTTAATCTATAAGAGACAATTCAACCTAGAAATGCCTGAATCTCATTGAAAAATGCATTTACAAATTGGATGATGTTCCGGACCTGAACTCAAATGATTCTTGGGTTCATATCATCACCTCTTTAGGTTTTAAGGGTAAACTAGAAATCTCCCCATTTTACAAAGGTATTTTGATGTGTAAACAAAGGAAACCTCTTTAAGGTATGATGTATACAATTTGGAGCTTAAGTAAAAATTGACTATGCAAAGGTTGAAATGAATGATTACAAGAAATGAATAATTATTAAGCTCACAAAAATAATGACTTCCTTATTGATAGTGCCACGGCATACAAATGTTGATCAGTGAATCAACACAAAATTATCATATTTTAAAGCGACTTAACTGTAAGTGTGACAGTTCAGTTGTAATATTTGTGTGTTACAACGAAACACAGAGTATTCCGAGGATTGAACCCAAGAGATATCGAGCAATAAGGTGACTAATAATGATAACGCATACAACGAAGAAGTATAGTTAGCTAAAAACTAGGTGTCATATTACGACAAATCATCATCAAATGCTAACTACACTAAACTACACCTAGGATGATTAAATTGCATAACAGTCAAAAGTGCAAAAATATCAAATCAATGGGCTAAAAGGGTTGGTTGATATCAATGTTGCTAAATAATTCTTGGATTAGGGATCTAAATTGCTCAAACTCTTAATTGGTTCAATTTTACCATCCAATCACCGTTTTACCCAATTAGACGATTTAGTCTTATTTATCTCTCGACCTCGCTAAACTAAATCAGGACAATTGAATCGGATTGCAATAGGCTCTCATCTCGGTTTCGCCTATCTAAATGTTCACCTATAGGCGTCAATTCTAGGTTTTGAATTCTATTCGATTTAGTTCAATTTTTACGATTCAATCCCTGACCCAAAAACTAACCATGCAACATTTCAAACAACCAACCACCCTAAGATTTAGTGACTATCCACCATCAACATAGAAATATCAACCAAGCTCATGCTTAAATGAATCATCAAAGAAAACTTAAAAAGGCAAGGTTGAGAAAGTCTTAGTGACTCTTGAGGAAGTCTTTGTCGGAGATGATAGCAGCACTAATGGTGATGAAAGCACAACCAAAGTTAAGATTTTTATACTTTTGAAAGTTCTCAAATATAAAATCTTTTGGGTACTTTAAAGTGAAGTAAAAATGATAAGAAAATTTTTTGTATCTAAGTGAAAGAAAATGAAAGCTACAATAAAAATGAAAAACTACCAGCTACTAACTAACTAAGCTAAGAAAGGAAAAATTGAAAACCTAAAAATGGTGAAATGAATGAAAGAAAGAGCTAAAAAGATGATAAAGATGGATCCTTTTTGCTTAGAATCAAGTATGCCCTTAATACTGCCAAGTTACAGCCCTAATATTTGATAAAAATACCATTGGAATGCATGAGTTAACTTGAGTTGGTGTTGGACACAAAATTGCCCTTGCAACATTTTTCACCCGTCAACCTTCATGTCGCGACACCCAAGCTTTGGTGTCATGACATCTTCAAAAATGGCACAATCTTGGCTTTGAGGGTTCTTGATGTTGTGACACAGACTAATTGGTGTCGCGACATCCTCGATAGTGGCAGTTCCAATGAGTTAGGTTTTGTCATGACAAAAGGTTGGATAGATTACCAGCACAAATGCCATGGCAATTCCAAGAAGATGTTGAGTTAGCTATCAATCGGTGCCACTCTCAGCCGGCTGTACTTGTACCAGAAATATCCACCTGAAAAAGAGGGAGAAAAGAGTGTGTGCTGAGAGGGGGACCTACCCTATAAAAAGAAGAAAGAGAAAGAGAGTAAAGAGGTGGTTTTTCCTCTCACACAATTTCTCGTAGGAGATCCAGAGATGCAAGGAAAGTGGGTAGCAACTAAGGAACAGAGCAGCAACACAAGGAAGAAGGAGAAGCATTCAACCCTGGGCTTCACAAGATATTGCAGCACTGGAGTTGAGGGCTAGATTGGCGAAAGCTTCCTGAAGTTCTTCCTTCATTGTCTTAATTGATTTCTATGAATTTTAACTGTGGAAATATGTTGTTGAATGATGCTTTCATTTTGGATTTTAATTTCCAACTCATGAGCTAATCTCATTGGGTCGGGATTACTGGATGAATCTTTAGTTCCTTTAATGACCAAGGCATCATCCTAATTAGATATACTGTTTCATTTGATTTGTGCTATTGTAAAATGTATGCATGCAGTCTCTCGACATAGATGAATGTATGGTATGTTCATAAACTTGATTTAATTCTGAAAAGGTTAAAAGAGTTGGATTGCGATCGAATGATACAAGCGAGTATTCGACAGAATACTTGTAGCACTCTAGACATAGAGCTGCGCTTTGTACAGAGAAAGGAAGAAACAGTGTTGGGTATCCTTCTTAAGGCTTGTAGACATGCAAAGCCTTAGATAGGGTAGCTTGAAGTCTGACTCTCGAAAGAAGCAGACTACCTAAGATTTAATCTGAATAATAGATTGGTTAAGATTTTGCCATGACATTACGTGCGACAACCCGTGTCCCAGGTCGTGTGTGCCCAAAATGACCTAAAAATATGCTCATTTTTCATCCAAATGCTTAGTTACCTAAATCAACTTATAACACATGATCACAAGATGTCAAACACACTAAAAAAATCAAAACATGTCAAACCATTCAACTTAAGACCTAATCAACATGTTATCGGTGACACCATAATTCAATCACTTAATATTTCCTTACCAAAATTAAACTTTCAAACTATGATCTCCTAGTCCCAACTAGCATACATTAAGTTACAAAGCTTACCAACTACATCACAACCATATCACTTGCACCTAAATTAGTGCCATACATTCATGCATCAAGTAGTTATAAATGCATCAAGAACATAAGCATATCAAGTTATACAACATAAACAATTATGCATCAAAATACCTTGCATTCAATTCCACCTACCATATCTAATTCATGCTAACTTACCATTTCATGTTCATCCATTTACTTTAGCTTGAGACTAATATGCATACCACATTAGTTACTCATACCACAACATCAAAGCACATCATATACTCATTACAAAATACATATAAACCATTACAATAATGACCAAATGTTCCTATTACATGCCATATAAGCCAAGATGTATTCAAAAGCTACCAAATGATCCCCGGATAGTGTGATTCTTCGAGTTGATCCAATCACCCGATTATCTTCAAGACGTTCTCTACAAGGAAGTAAGACAAATACCCGAGTAAGCTTTTATAAGCTTAGTAAGTTTGTCGATTAAACAATAAAGCTTATCGAATTAAACATAATAATTCAAATAACAAGATTAATAAACCGAGTTCCTGTCAACAAGGTTCTTAACATAATTCCTGTCAACTACAAATCACAACAGGTGAGTTTATACATAAACAAGTATGAGATCATTCGTTATCAAGCCACAATGTTATCAAGTGATTCATGAATAATCTTTTAACAATTTTATAACAAGACATTTAACACAAGAACATTACCGATGAATGATATACAGATATGAGTACACGGTTAACCATCCAAGAACATGTCATACGCTCATATGAGCTAATCCAACCGATAACACGCCTCGGCACTAAGTGCCTAGCTCGTAAGTTAACATCCGGCCCCGGTAACACGCCAGAAAACACTGTAATATAACACGATAATCTACAAAAAATGCAGAACTTCGGTATATTTAGTGAATAGGAAATATCAGGAATCCTCATTACATCTCATATCAAGCCCGTACTGCACGCAAAATAACCTATTGGCATGCCAATCATACTCTATCCTACGTTCATCGGCTTAAGAGATATTAATAGTAACCAGTGTTTTATCAATCATTATTTTAGTTCTCGATTATCAAATATCAACACATTAATCAGAAATCAGCAGATAAATTTCATTTAATATATAAATTTAAAACGTATAGAATTAACCAAACGAACTTACCAGACTAAACTGCAGCAACAACAAAGTACAGAGGATATTTGGTAATTTTCTCTTTTCCTTTATTTTCCACTCGCTTAGGATCTAAAATAATAGTTCCATTCAATTCACTAATTCTAACAGAAAAATTAATTCATTTTATGCAATTAAGTCCTTTTTGATATTTTATAAATTGCCCCCAACATTTTACTTTTATACAATTTAGTCCCTAAGCCCAAAACATGCAATTTAACCATTTTTATTCAAATCCAAGCTTAGCCGATTATTTAAGGGTCTCATTAAAGCCCCTATTTTCAATTATTTCACATCAAGTACAAGCAACTTTACCACCTTAACCATTTAATCCTTAAACGTACCACTTTACAAAATAGTCATATTTTTCAACCAAATTTAATAATTTATCATTAAACTTTAAAAAACAACTCAAACTCATTAATGGAATCATCCAAAACATTTTATAGTTTTACAAATTAATTCTCGGGTTAGCTAGATCAAGCTAAAATGAGCCCAAAAACATAAAAAATACTAAAAATGGGCAATATTTACCTATAAAACAAGGAACCCTAAGCTTGGCCGAAAGCTTGCTCCTCTCCTCCCATGGCTATTCGACTTTTGCAAGAAGAAAATAAAAAAGATGATAGTTATTTTAGCTTTTATTTTACATTATG
Source organism: Gossypium sturtianum (assembly GCA_025698515.1). Lineage (NCBI taxonomy): Eukaryota > Viridiplantae > Streptophyta > Magnoliopsida > Malvales > Malvaceae > Gossypium > Gossypium sturtianum. Next base: position 160,738,629 of record CM046945.1, read on the forward strand.
TTTAATTATCAAATTACCATTTTTACCCTTTTAATTTCCATTCAATTTAAGCAATTTCAAGCCCATTACCATCCATAATCATCACTTATGGTATATTTACCATTCAATGAGGGTTTAATTGCACAATTGGTCATTCAATTATATTAAATTCCAACTAAATAAACTTAATTTCAATTTAACCCTAAACTAATTAGGACTAAAAGAGAAAATAGCCCAAAAGTTAGTGGATTAATCATATCCACCACCACTTGGACTTTTTGACCATGTTTTAATCACCATCTTGGTCCCTTTAGTATTTTAAATCTATAGCAATTAACTTTTACGTCTTTTGCAATTTAATCATTTTACCTTAATTAAGCAACCAATCGTCAAAATTACCGGACCAAACTTCAATTCACCTATAATACAACTCTATAAATATTTAATAAAAATATTTACGGCCTTAAATTATAGAAACGAGGTCCCAATACCTCATTTTCAGAAACCACTTAACTTTTAAACTAAACCACTTATACTAACCATTAATTCAGTTAATTAAAATTCATCCTTTCAAAATTCATTATAAAAATTATTTTTGACTCGTATAATTTAAATACTAATTATACGAACTCACTCGTCGAATTTGTCGTCCCAAAACTACTGTTTTTGACACCACTGAAACTTAAAATGTAAGAAAAACTACCATTAACACTAGAAACTAAAAATCAACAAAAACCATTGAAAAGACTCGTAAATTGCTTGATAACAAACTCATCAAGACTCGTAAATTGCTTGATTTGCAAAATTTTGATTAACTTAGTGTGTTAAACTACTTAAGATTCTTATATTTTGAAACCTCAATTTTGTTAGCGCCATTGAATTTTTTTACTCAACATATGGTTTTGTTTATTACTATCCGCAGGCTAGAAGTCTTGTTGGAAGTTGATTCGCATGTTTGCAACATCCAGAAGTCTCAAATCTCAGCCTTGTTCTTAATTTGCAATGACTCTTAATGTTTTGCGTAATAAACGACATGTACCTAGGTATCTTGATTACCTTATGTTTTAGCACATTAGAAGTTTTGAAGTTTTCAAATGATTTTGGCATTTGGTCATATTTGCTACTTATTTTGTCATTTGGTTAACTTTTTATGAATTTTGATTTCTCAATTTATATTATAGCATGTACGAATTTTAAGTTGAAATATGCATGTTTTATAAAATGTGTTGCTAAAATATGTTTTGGCAATTGTTGAAGGTGATTAAAGCGAGGAAAAATCGACCCTCTACTCCCAGGGTGAGGGTATCGGTACTCGACCCTCAAAAGGCAAAAAATGTCAACTCGAGTGCCCAAGGTCCGGTACCCTTGGCTTGGGTATTGATACCAATTTGATAGAATGCTAAAAAGATAAAGTATAGTATCCCAAGGTCGGATACCAAGCCTTAGGTATCAATACCTTGTGGCTGGATATTAGTACCTGTATGCTCAAGCATCGCCACCTGGTAGTGGCCATTCCCTGCATTCCTTTTTTATGTTGATTTGACTTTTTGGGGGTTTAATTTAAGCCTCGAACACTTTTGAATCTCTTTTGAATAAAATGGGTCCCATTAACATTTGACTTTTGCTTTTAACATTTCACTTACTCAATGATTAATATGTCTCACCGCACCCCAGTGTGCGTGTACTGGGGCTATAAATCAAAACAATTATCTCTAAATATCTAGCTATATATTGCAAGTGTGACAAGTCGAGTTGTAATATATATAATTTTACAATGGAACACTCGAGTGTTCCAAGGATCGAACCCAAGAGAGTTCGAGGACAAAGTGATTCGTAAGTGACAAACATGTAAATATGAAGTTTAGCTAACTTGTAACACCCCTAACCCATCTCCGTTGCCGGACTGGGGTTACAGAGAGTTACAATACAGATCATGACATTTATCATCAAACAGAAAAAAATATAAAACAAATGATAACATTCAATAGCTTATAAAAATCAGGGTAAAAATACACTTACAGGCCTTAAATCGAGCTTACGGGACCCTAAAAATAGTTTGGGAACAATCCGGGACTAATTTGAATCAAAACAGAAAAAAATGCAAAAATTTGAAAATAGGGGTCATACAGTCGTGTGGCTTCACACATGGCCGTGTGGCCAGACCGTGTAACTAACAGTGACTGTGTGAAAAATCTTGCACCTAAAAATTAATAAGACACATGGCTGTGTGGAATAGCCCAGGCCGTGTACACCTTAAAAAACTTCCAAAACAAGGCAAACTTTCATCCAACACTTAAGTTCCAAGCCAAATGTAACGCCCCAAACCCGGCCTAGGCGTTATGGCCGAATCTGGTGATTTCACAAGGAATGGGTTTTGAAAATAACATTGACTTGATAAACCATTCAAGTTTAATACCACAAGTTCTTTCACGAATAAACTGATGACGTTATTTAATTAATTAATATGTCAAAACACTTTTTAAAGTGGAATTTTAATAATTTCTTCATATTTTAGAAACCCGATTTATTGTTTTTAGGAAAACCTCTTTTTGCGTAAAAATCGTCAATTTCATAAAATAATTTACCAAGCATGCAAAAAATCAGCAAACTAGAATCAACAGCTTAAAACCCAAAACAAAAGTCCAGAGAGTCCCAAAAATTACAAACTGTCAAAATGATTACCAAAAACATAAATGAAACCATAAATTGCAAATTATAAACCATTTACAGTCGAGTGGTCACCGTTGAGTCTCTGCCGCACTGATCCACCTAAGTCTGTGGATTACCTGACAGAACAGACAACAGATGTGAGTTAACGAAAACTCAGTGTGTAACCCAACATAATTAAGCATGCAAACAAACATAATTATATGCACAATCGACATGATATCTGATTCGGTTTGATTCAGATTCGGATAATGTGATTCATTCGGATATGCGAATCCTACCCCCATCCTCTACACACCAACTCTGACCATCCCATCACACCATGTGGGGTTAAAAACACCCATCCATCCTTACACACCACATTGTGCCATTAAGACACATATCAGATAATATGCAGCCAAGTTGCCAGAATAAATGCGATTATCGCCGAAAAGAATACTTCCTCCTCATATACAAATCCCACCCCAATAACAGATACAGATATTCAGATACAGATATAACAAATTAAACATGCTCAACATGATTTGTACAAATAATGGATATGCATACATCAGTATAGTCAGGCATACATTTAGTATCCTACTCAAATCAGTCTATCAGAATATCATAGCATGCAAATCATGGTTTAATTAGCCCTTATCGATCCTACAGTAGGCCCACAATCGATCAGAGCGACCTGAGCGACCCTAGGGAAATTTTCAAAATTATGGGCCCACATGCCCGTGTGGGCCCACACGCCCAGATTGGCCTTTGCACGTGTGGCCCACACGACCTGGCCCAAAATCTATACGCCCGTGTGACATGCCCGTGTGGCCCACACGCCCAACACGGCCTAGCCCATGTGGCCCACACGGCCACACTCATGCCACCACACGGCCGTGTGCTACACACGGCCGTGTCTCGTACACGACCGGCCACACGCCCGTGTGGCATCGACAGTGGTCGTTTTCGGCTTTTGCTAAAACTCAATTTTTCGCGTTTCGGGTACACACCTGGTTCGTTTAAGATGCTACAGCAACCCCGAGCCCTCCGAAACCTAAGTAACAGTAATTCATTTACCACTTAGCAATTAATTTACGAATCAACTCATCATTCCAAAATAATGCAAGAACTTACCGTCGACGACAACCACTGCTAAAGCGTATTAAACCGCTGAAGCACTAACCAAAGGTTCTCCGTCAATTCCTGCACAAAAGCACTCTCACGAATTACTATCCTCTTAGATTACTCCATTAATGAAAACCCCATGAATCGAGTAATCCCAAACCGTTAATAGAACCAAAACTTGCAGTTAAACGAAACCTCACTTACCGAAGACACTCGAAGAACATCGTATTATCGAAACACAAGATTACGATAGCAGAGAACAGAACAGAATCGTCAAAGAAAGAAGAAGAAGAGAATATGGTAAAGAACAGAGAAGAATTGACATCAGAAAGTTTTGGGAGAGAGCGAAAATTTTGAAAAAGAATAAAATAAAGATAATATCAAATTAACTCCCAAATCCCTCAAATCTCTCCCACTAACCCTTCAATCTCAACCACTACAGAATTCCATCTCTATCCAAACACTCTCAGACAACTGGAGTAAAAATTAACTCCCTTGCTCACTCAAAGATTCGAACACAAGACCTCCAACACACCCACTCCCTTACCACTCGAACCAATAGGCTCATTCTGATATGACTTAACAGACAATTTAATATAAACCCACTGAACAAGGATAATGCTTAATTCCAAAAATAAAAAAATTTGGCAGAAGTGGGACTTGAACCCAAAACCTCTCACACACACCCAAAACACTTAACCGCTGAAGTAGATACATATTTATGTCAAATTTTACTGAACCAAAAATAAATTAATCAGGGCGTTACACCAAATCAAAATCAACCATTTCCATACTTTAAAAACACATTTAAACAAGCCTAAAACATAGCAAAATAATCAACCTAAGTGCCTAACCAATGTGTCCTCATTGACACCATAATTCAATTATCAACCTCAATTCCTTTGACACATCAACTAGTTTGCATTAAAATTCATAAGTTCATATATAAAACTCATACCAAACTTATCATTTCTTTTTAATCATTCACATTCATTTATACCATGATTCAAACACTTAAATAAGGTTTATATCACATGACCAAAACAACTTTATATGAACATATTCACACCAAGATTAAAGGCGCATACACAAGTAAGCTTATACCAAGCTTAAAACATAACATTTGTAATAAGTATCTAAACATATACAAAATCTACCAAAATGTATCTAGATAGTGTGATCTTCAAGTTGACCTGATCGCTTGACTCCACAAAATGTTATCCACAAGGAAAAAAAAAAGAACATGAGTAAGCTTTACTAGAGTTTAGTAAGTTCAACGGTTAAAACGATAAAACTTACCGAATTAAATATAACAATTTTAATAACAAGATTAAAAGTCAGAATCTCCTGTCAACCACAATCCACAACAGGTGAGTTTATACATAAACTAGTACAAGATTATTCACTATCAAGCCACAACACTATCAGGAGATTCACGAATAATCATTCAACAATTCAATAAACAATCATTTAACACAAGAAACATTGCCCGATGAACAATATACGGATATGAGTACACAGTTATCATTCTGAAACATGTCAAACGCTCCAACAAGCCAATCCAACCGATAACACACCTCGGCACCTAGTGCCAAGCCCGAAAGCTTTACATTCGCCCCCGGAAACACGCCATAAACACTATAAATATAACACGATAATCTACAAAAAATGCTAGACTTCGGTATATTCAGTGAATGGGAAATAAACAGGAATCATCATCTCATCTCAATCCAATCCCGAACAGCACGCACTATAACACATTAGCATGCCAATTGTACCCTATCCTACATTCATCCGGCTCAGGAGTTATTTTTGTAAAACACAGATCCAAGAAATTTATTACCTCAATTCATATTAAATTAACAGTAAAACATTCATTTCAACATTCAACATTCAATACCTCAGTCAATTTATATTACAATTTATATCAAAATAAATCGAACGAACTTACCAGGGCTAAACTACAGTAACGACAAAAGTTCAAGGACTATTCAGCTACTTTCCCTTTTCCTCGGTTATCTACTTGTTTTTTTATCTATAATATAATTTATTTCAATTATTAGCCTCAATTTCATTTACCATTCAATTTATTACATATAACTTCCTATTTACAATTTTCTACACATTTGCCCCAAACTTTTACACTTTAATCAATTTGGTTCTTAAGACCAAAACAAGCTTATTTCTCATAATTAAACTTTAAACCCATTGAACCTAATTTTTAACCATTCTAAAAAAGTCCTAAAATTTTGAATTTATCGAGAAAAACCATGTCTATTTTAGTTTATTTTCGATTTAATCACTAAACACAAAAATTACTAAAATCACTTTACAAATTTAATCTCATCTAACAATCAAGCTTTCAATAAAATCACATAATATCAAAAACACTCAAAATCATCAATGATAATTTTTTAAACGTTTAACAGTTTCACAATTTAGTCTCTAAACTAGTTAGATATCAATACAATGATCACAAATACATAAAATTCACGATAATCGAATAAGAAACGGGCTTACATGCAATACACCAAATGACCAAGCACTTAAGCTACTCCCATGGCTGTTTCTTTCTTCTCATTTTCGGCAAAAACAAAGGAAAGAGATGATAGCCTTTGTTTATTTTATTTGTTTATAATTTAATTAAATATTTATCACTTTGCCCTTACCTAAACCATGTAATATTGACATTTGCAAACCCAAAACCATCCATATTCAAATGTTAGGGTCTAATTTCAACATTAATCCTTCACTTTAATTATTTATACTATTATGTTAAAATAATTCAATTAGGTGTGAGTAAAATTCGATTCGACTAGAAAAAATCGAAAAAAAATTGAATTTCGAGTTAAACGAATTGAGTTATTCGAGTCAACTCGGTTTTTTTTCAAATTTCGAGTTTGAATCGAGTTTGATTTTCAAATTCGAATAACTTGAATAAACTGAATATCAAACTATAATATTTTACTTTTTTATCCCAAACTTCCAAACCTCTTTACTTTCCCCAAAACTTTTACGCCCTCCCACTTTCCCCCAAACTTTTACTCCTCTCCCATCTCACCCTCTTCTACACCAAACCCATTTCCCCCTCCCATTTTTTTGAATATTCCCCCTCAAATTTTTACTCCCCATTACTTTCTCCCAAAAAATTTACTCAACCCCCTAAACTTTTACTTCTCACCCTTTATCGCCAAATCAAAAATTAAAATCATCCAAAAAAATCCCTAAACCTAAATAATAATAATTTTATTTATATCTACTATTTATATTATTAAATTAAATTTTACATTTTGTAGTATTTATATTATTTAATTGTTTATTCATATTGAATCTTTATAAATTTTTGTTAAAATTAAATTATTAATGATGCCATAAAATATTCGTGTTAAAATTTTATATTGGTATCAATTTCAAATCTTATCCTTAAGATAACTTTTATTAAAAAACACATTTTTTTTTACATTCAATATATTTTTTAATTTCAAAATACATAGTGACAAGAAACAGAAGATAATTGAAGCAACTAAGAGGGTAAAGAAGCTAACATGTATATAAAAGATTAATAAATAAATTATGAGGGATGAAAGTTAATAACAAATTTGATTACGGTGGGCAAATTTGATTACGGTGGGTGACAATGATTACAAAGACCCAAAATTATTTTTTTTAATTTAACTCGAAATAAATATATTCGATTCAGTTCGATTCGAATTTCATCTCACTCGACTCAATTAGAGAAAATTTCAAATCGAGTTAAGATGATAAAATAGGATTCGTCAACTCGATTAACTCGAATTTTTTCATTCGATTCGATTTGATCGAATGCTCACCCCTAAAATGAATAATAAGTAATTTTTTCACCTTTTAAAATTTAATCCTTTTTCTTTAATTAACTAACTAAACGTCAAAATTACCTAACCAAATTCTAATACACCTATATAATCACTCCATAAATATTTAATAAAAATATTTACGGGCTCAGTTTCTAGAAACGAGGTCCTGATACCTCATTTTCAAAAACCACTTGAACTTAACTAATCATTCAATTAACTAAAATTATCAATTCAAAATTTACTATAATACTATATTTGACTCGTAAATATTAAATAATAATATTTACTGACTCTCTCATCGGATTTGTGGTCCCTAAACCATTGTTTTCGATACCACTAGAAAACGAGTTGTTACATAACTACTTGTTAAGTACCATATTACGACAATTCATAATCAATGGTAAATTACACTAATCGGTTACCTAAAACTAAGAATGAACAAATTGTAAAACAGTCAAAATTATGCAATTAATAGTTCAATACATACAAACAATTGGTTGACTTCCATGTTGCTAATTAGTCTTTGGATTAAGGAGGTTGGTTGATGGAGATGTGGGTAAACTAACATCCCTTCGACAAATGACTAAATCGTAACAAATTAGTCTAATTTGAATAGAACTAAAAACTTATGTAGTGACGCCCCTAAGGGAATATCAAGATAAAGTGATACCGAAAGGTAATGTTGTCGCGCACTCATTCATTAGTCCTGGGTTAATCGGCGAGATCAGAAGATAAATTGGACGTAATTTGTCTAAGTCGATAAAATTAAGATCAGAAGATAAAATGGAGTCACTTGGTAATTTACGCGATTTATGTCCCTAGTCCGAGATTTGGTGAACCACATCGAAGTCAACCAACCCCCATTAGTTATTTGTTGGATAGTCCCTCTAGTTTTACATTTCTTGCAATTTAATCCTTAGAGTAGAATATTTAATTTTCTTACAAACTCATCTTTTTATGAATTGTGGTACTATAAAATTGTATTAGTAGTCGCTTGGACTCTATTGTGTATGTTAGTTATTGCTCAATCACCTCTTCCTTTGGGTTTAACCCATTGGAACACTTCGTGTTCTATCAGAACTATAAATATTACAACTAACATTGTACGCTTGCAGTTAAAACCCGCTCTTTAAATGATTTCATAAATTCGTTGTTTTAATACGCACACGCCATATAGGTCATTGAACCATTAAGTAATGGTCCATTATGTTAGAAAAATCCAGTTTGAAAACGGTTTTCTTACATAGCGAAAAATTAAAATTCTGAAAATCGACTCGGTTTGTAATATTTATAGCAATAAACCTTAACAAAATGCATACTTGTGTTTTCAAATAAGAGGATCCTTGATGTTTTCCAGCTTTCAACCAAATGATTTTCTCCACTATTCTTGTACCACGAAATGCTTTGAGTGTGGGCTCGAATAAATTGAATCAAAACACATAGCTAGAAAAAGTTTTCCTTTTGGAGGGAAAATGGAAATTCTCTCTTCTTTAATAAAAACCGGTAAAATTGTTATTCTGAAAAAATATATTTAAAAGTTGAGAATAAACTCTCTCTATTTTTAGGCAGAATAACAATTTCTCAAAAGTTATGTAAATAGCTCTACCAATGTCATCTATTTATAGGAAGAGAAGGTAGAACCCTTGTAGAGTTGTAGAGGTTTATTTTAAATAGAAAAACAACATCCTACTTAGAGTAGGAGAGGGGTTAATGACTCACCCTTGTACTTATACTAATGTTGTCACCCCATTCATGTTATATGAGGGGTTTTGGGCTTCTCTCACATCGAGTCTTATTACGAGTACTTCTTAGGCCTTTTTGACCTAGTACTCTATAATATCATCCAACCCGATTCAGTTATCTATTTCCCAAAATAAACTTTAATATTTACATATTAAATAATTTTCTCATCCCAATTTTACCCAATAAAATTTTGAGAAAATTTGTTCAATATGTCACAACTCAACATGTTCACTATGACTGAATGATTTATTTTCATTTTTGGGCTTCCAAACAGTCCAAAAACATAAACTCATTCTTCCATCATTTTTTAAGTAATCCTATATAAGATTGCAAGTTTCCATTTCCATTTCCATTTCCATTTCCATTTTTGGAAACCTATATTCATTCCATTTTGGAGAAAACCATAATCATTCCTAAATGTTTCTCATTTGTCTTTTTCTATTCATTCTGTTCATTTCTATTCAAACACGCAATTCATTTATGGTTTCAATGAGATAGCGGAAGGACAAATTAGACATATGTAGTTGAGGCTCAAATGATTTATAATTAAGTTCCAGCTTTTCACCTATTAATTATAAACACATTTTTTCACGAAGTCATTCCACTATAATATTGTGACTGAGCTCTCATCAACGACATACCATTACGAAAACAAATATTCAGTGCTCGTCCAATGACCTTGTCATAAGTGTGTTACCCTCATAGGATATCATTGACCTCTTTGGATAATATCCGTTCTCCCGATATGATTTTATTTTATCTCATGGTAACCATTACATCTTCCTTCATGAAAAGTCAAACACTATCAAATAGTGATCAAGTCACCCATCACAAAGACGAACGACCCGTTGCCACGTTTACTTTTCATCAACCATGTATACCAATGAGAGGATATCATCTACCCATGTTTTGGGCTATGAATTCCACTGTTGTGAATGACGCTACATACAACAGAAGTCGTACACCCAACGCACTAGTTTTCAGTTCCTTATCTATTTGAACTCAAGCTTTACATCAAAGTGTACGAGTCACGCATACATAGTCTGCCATCCACTCAGGATTTAGGTATGTCACACTATGTAACGCCCCAAATTTTGGGGCTAGAAGTTTTGGGTTTTGTGGTTAGGGTCAGTGAGTTGGTGGTGCTATTGAGTTTAGTGGTGCGTTTAAGTGTCAGAATAGGCCTGCTGGTCTGGTGGTTGAGTGAGTGTTAGTGAACCTTTGGGTTCTGGGTTCGAGTTATTGTGTACGCATTTTGGGAGCCTTTTTATTGTGTTTTATTTTATTTAGTTTTAAGTTAATATTTTTAATTATTTATTGTTATTTTTATTTTCTTTTCTTTTCTCTTTTGGATGTTTTTTTTTTTAACTTTTTGGTTTCTTCTCTTTTCTTTTTGGGGAAAAGTGGTGGTTTTCAAGGGACTTCAATTTCCTGGTCGTCGAGTCAGCATCTGAACGTTTACGTTCGCGAAACATGTGTGGGATACGAAACTTTTCTATTTTACTTTGCGATTATTCGTTTTGATATCTTTTGAGTGTGCTTTAATTTCGTTGATTTTGGGCGTTAGAGGTTGAATAACATGGGGTATATGGCATATTTTGCTATACTCTCGTTATTGTAAAGCTTAGGGACCAATTTGGATGGCTAGAATGCCTATTCCGAGGTGGTTTCATGGCCACTGAGGTTTCCACACGGTCGTGTGCCTTTGGGAATTAGGGTTTTCGACCAATTTTGATGCCACACGGCTATGTGGCCGACTTGGAGATTTTATCGTTTCTCACACGATTGTGTCCCTCGGGCACATGGGCGTGTGAGTTTGGGGATTAGGGTTTGAGAGATTTGATGCCACACGATTGTGTGGCTAATTTGAGGATTTAGGGATTCCACACGGGCATGTGTTTTGGGACACACGGCCGTGTCGGATGGGCACACGGGCGTGTGAGACCCTCACATTGCCGTGTCAACCCTGTACTAGAATTTAGTACAAATGGACAGAGAGTTACACAACCTGTTCCCACGGCCATGTCCCCATTCCACACGGTCGTGTGCTTCAGTCACACGGCCATCTGCCTCTCTTCACACAGCCGTGTGCCCCTTTTTACACGGGCTTGTGACCTCCCACGCGACCTAGGCATGCCCACACGGCCAGAGTACACTGACGTGTGGTCCTAAGACACTTATATTGGTTCTGTGTACGTTTCTGATCTGACAATATGTTTGTGTGCTTTAATCCTTGGCTAAGTGTAAACAACGGTAGTTAAGACTCTATTTGGGCTGCGGCTTAAATGTTATTTGTGATTGATGTGTGTAATGTCTGACTCTAAACCCGATTAACCAGGGTGTATGTGCGCATATCCGCTTACATGCCTCAATGTCCGATACATCGTGTCACCGTTTCGTGAGATTGAATGCATACATGCACTTGCATAAACTTTTTTGGGTTGGGTTGTGAAGAGAAGGGAGACTGATTCTCGATCGGCTCGCGCTTCTATCATGACTTATACGTACAACGATCTATCGTATTGTACCGCACATGCGTCAGCTTTGCTGCGCACTACTATCTGATCTGGCAGTTTAACTGCAACATGTCAGTATAGTGGTTTATCGTATTGCACTATACTTTGACGTGACGCGCCTTCTCTGCTGCGCACCGTTATCCGATCCGCGCTTTAAATCGCGACTCGCCTATACAAAGCAGCTCTACCACATTGCACAAGATAAAGATATACGCTAGCTCTGCTGCATATTATTATCTAAGTGGCTTAGTCCACATATGGGTGTGTAGGGTTCGATGGGCCTTCTGAGGTCCTAATTGGTGTGATTAGTTGGATATAAGGTGTGATCGGGGGACGGAGAGGTGTGTTGGCTGGATGGGTGCGTTATATTTTCTGACTGCATTTCATACGCATATTTTTGTGTTTACTAGGTGTAATAATATCTATCTGTGTTCTGTTTGCCTGAGCAACCCATGTGTAAGTGTTCTGTGTACTTGGTGTACTCTGTTTCGATTGTGCGCGGAGGTGTTAGGCCCTTTGTTTGGTATCTGTTTCTGCTCATGTCTGTAAGTCAGTGTCTGTTACACCGCTGATTTAAGTTATGTGATTCTGCTTTTAGTCTTAATTCGGACTCATACTGAGCTTGAGTAGCTCACCCCCTCTTAATGTTCTCCTTTCAGGTACCCTTCTGAATTATGACACTGGGCTCGGTATGCGGAGGTCTCAAACAGTCTCGGAGTAGAATAAATTTTCAATTTGTATTTTCAGTTTCTAATTGATATTTCAGTTTTGGACAGTAAGATTTTATAAAATATGGTACAAATCTCGTTTTAAGTTTTTAGTTTTACTCCGCTGATTTATATTATCTCAACTGTAATTTTACTGTTTGTATTTTAAAAGGCTAAATGTTTCGGTTTGATGTGACAACCGATTTTGTAAAATTTACCTACGATCATTTTGGTGATCAATGTGACATCCGAGATTCGATCTAAACTTCTAGGTCGGGTTTGGGGTGTTACACACTATGAACGTCACAAGTGAATAAGTTCATAAATGGGTTCGAAATCTATTATGCTTGGGTCTGGTCCGATATACTGTCAGTCCAGTCAGTCACATCTATGTCTTTGTCTTCTGGGAGTCATCTGCTCCGGTGCCCAAGACAAGGCATCTCCCCAATTGGACTTGATAGATGACATATTAGTCTTTCAATCGGTTTTCTCATTTCCAATTAGAAAAAGAACATGTTTAGGTTCGTCTACAAATACAAACTATCTTTTCGTACTATGATCCGACCACGTAATACCGCTTAGTATCAGTTTAAACAATAGACTATTTTGCTTTGCGTGCAAAAATCATTTGAGGACAACAATACAAATTATATTAACTGTAATAAATGAATTTGTTTTATTAACCATTTTTTCAAAAAAGTACAAGTGTATATTGAAAAAAATATTACATTTAGGGCATCAGATCCTAGCATGACATGAATGCTTTCATATTTGATCCTTTCAATAAAGCACCTAATTTTCACCTTAGGCAACAATGACTTATTAAAGTCTACCACCATACGAATCTTACCAAACTTCCCTCAAGTTGCTAGTGTCGTATTAAACCTTGATTGCCTTCCCCACAAATTTTCTAATAGAGACAAGAAACAATTCATGAAAATATTCTATTGTCAGTCCTAGTAAATGAATCCACATAGTAGTAGATTTCACCTCTACCCACTCCGGAAGAAAGTTATGTCGCCATTGTTGAACCATTAAGTAATGATCCATTATCTTTTAGGAACTCTCAGTGAGTACCTTCAAACAATCCTTATCACTCACAAACTTCATCGCATAAAAACCATACCCCAAGTCAATACAATCAAACTCATCCTCTAGTTTCCATAACATTGTTATCCGAGTCACCAATGAATTATACGAGATAGTTTTTCCAAGAAGTTCTACGATTAGCGCTTTTTATCATGGTTGGCGTAACTTATGTTTCCATTCCTTATTGATCCTTACCGTGGTCGTAACCAACAAATCCATGTCCAACTCCTCTATATCTAAGTCTGAGTCCACATCTACCTCTTCGACTGAAATTGGCCCATGAAACATCTCATCAACTAGCATCAATTTGATCGTGTCTGAGAGTTTTAATATTTATATAATGAATGATCGAGCCTAGAAACTAACTATCACCACGATTGAGGCAAGCGCACCTATCGAACAGTAGTATAGTGATCGCTGTAAATCAGAGTTTTAATATTTATAAAAGAATGATCGAACCTGGAAACTAACTCTGACAACGATTAAAGGCAAGTGCACCTATCAAACAGTAGTATAGCTTAGGCAAGACCGAATTATCGAACCCAAAGGAACTAAAAGTACTAATACTAACTTTCTTTTTTATTATTTAGCCTAAAATAAGTGAAGTTGTTTATTAATCTAAATTAATTAACTACTAAACTAAAGACTCTAAGACAAAGAAGAATGAATTTGGAAAATAACTTGGGAAAAACTCAGTTGATTAAGACGATACCCTAGGAAGAATCCACCTAGACTTCACTTGTTATCTATCACCAACCATATGATTTTATTTACTTAGTTTGATCCGTAAGACTCCCTAACGTATATTAAACCCTCTCTCGAGGCGAATAACGCCTAACCCTAGGTTAATTTGTGGAACTCTCGTTCTCTTATAATAACCCCTAGAATAGTCAGAAATCGATCTATGGATTCCCATATTAGGTTTCACCCTAATCCGGTAAAATCTCGTCACCCTATCTCTAGGCGTGCGATCAACTCCGCTTAATTATGTTGGATCTACTCTTAGGCAGGGTCTATTCCTCCTCCACCTAAGCACATTAAATTTGGATTAAGCTCACATAATTAAGAACAAACTAAGTATTTATCATATAATTCAGAAAACAATAACAAGATTCATCATAGGTTTCATCTCTTCTGGGTATCCGAAGGGTTTAGTTCATAACAATAAAGGAAAACATCTCAAGAGAAAAGATAAAACAAAACATAAGAAATCCCTAAAACCCTCTGAAGGAATTGAAGAGGAGATCCTCCGTCTTGAGTATAACTCTGGCTTCTTGAGATAGATCAACTGGCTATCCCTGAGTGAATCCCCACAAATCTGCCTTCTTTGGCCTAGCACGACGCCCCTAAATGATGGCTTTGGGCTCCCCTCGACAGAGGGTTTCTGTCGAACTCCCCTCTAAGTTGCTACCTGGAGTGTTTATATAGGCTTTGAGATGTGTTACTTGGCCTCCAAGTATCCTAATTTGAGTGCAATTCCTATTTGGGAGTTTAAGTAGACCTATGAATGTGTTTCTTTGCCTCCAAGCATCCAAATCCGAGTAAAATTCCTCTTTCCCGTGGCAGGGACACGGCCATGGCACACACCCGTGTGAATCGTCTTCAGGCCGTGTTCGACACTGTTGAATGAGGCACGGCCGCGTAAGTCGTGGTAAGGCCGTGTTCTAGTAGGAATGGTGGCAGGTGTGGCTTGAAGTCCAGGCCGTGTTGATTTCGTGGCTTGGCCCAATTTGGTCCGTTTTAAGCCCGTTTCTCGTTCTTTTCGTCATCGGGTGCTTTCTTGAGTATAAAACATGAAAAGAAAGGATTAAGAGCACCTTTTTACATAAATTGAGGCTTAAATCATCCAAAAGCATATTAAATGTGGGCTTTAAATATGTTACTTTTATGGTTCATCAAATACCCCCACACTTAAGCTTTTGCTTGTCCTCATAACTCGCCACTGATAGTTATTTAGTGCCATCTTCTCTATAAACTAAAATTATCTGACAAAAACAAATAAAAGAAAAATTAGCAAAGTAAAAATTTAAACTAAAAATAAAAGTAAATTGCGAAAAATAAAAAGAATGGCTAAAGTAATAAAAATAGAGCTTTCTTAATATTTTAGTTCCCAAGAACGCGCCAAAAACTTGATCATTTGTAAATCGAGTTTTAATATTTATAAAATAATGATCGAACCTGGAAACTAACTCTGACAACGATTAAAGGCAAGTGCACCTATCGAACAGTAGTATAGCTTAGGCAAGACCGGATTATCGAACCCAAAGGAACTAAAAGTACTAATACTAAATTTCTTTTTATTATTTAGCCTAAAATAAGTGAAGTTATTTATTAATCTAAATTAATTAACTACTAAACTAAAGACTCTAAGACAAAGAAGAATGAATTTGGAAAATAACTTGGAAAAACCTCAGTTGATTAAGACGATACCCTAGGAAGAATCCACCTAGACTTCACTTGTTATCTATCACTGAACCATATGATTTTATTTACTTAGTTTGATCCGTAAGACTCCCTAACGTATATTAGGAAAGTGGATTATTCCGGGGATCAACCATCTCTTCCGTGTTATTAGTATCGTCCTCTTGCTCTTCTTGTGTGTATTGTAGGCTTCGCCTAATCTCCCTTCGGTTTCTGCGAACGGTTCCTTTTATATCACTATTGTAAAGTAGAGGTCCTGTCGGGTTTCTTCTAGTCATAAACTAGAATACCTGCCAGAAGTAAGGAAAAAGACAAATTAGGAAAGTAGAAATAAAATAAAAATTAATTGCAAAAATAAAAATGGCTAAAGTAATAAAAATCAAGTGTTCCTAATATCTCAGTCCCCGGCAACGGCGCCAAAAACTTGATCGTGTCTGAGAGTTTTAATATTTATATAATGAATGATCGAGCCTAGAAACTAACTATCACCACGATTGAGGCAAGCGCACCTATCGAACAGTAGTATAGCTTAGTGGCAAGACCAGAATGTCGAACCCAAAGGAACCAAAATTACTAGTACTGACTTTCTTTTTATTAACTAGCCTAAAATAAAGGGGATTGATATTTATCTAACTAATTACTAAGCTAAGGTTGCTAAGACACAGAGAGTGAATTGGGAAAATACTTTTGGGAAAAACCAGTTGATTAAGACAATACCCAAGGAAGAATCCACCTAGACTTCACTTATTATTTAACTCAACTGCATTTATTTATTCACTTGACTTGATCCGTAGGATTCCCTAATTTATATTAATACCTCTTTCGAGGCTACTAACATCTAACCCTAGGTTGATTAATTGAAAATTCTTTCTAATTAAAACCTCTAGTGTTGCATTAAATCGATCTATGGACTCCCATATTAGGTTTGACCCTAATCCGGCAGATTTTCGTCATCCTATCTCTAGGGTTGCGATCAACTCTGCTTAACTATGCTAGATCTACTCTTAAACAGGGACTTTTGCTCTACTGCCTAAGCACACCAATACTTGAATCAATATCCTGAAATATTAAAACAAGAATTAAGAACACATAATTAAGAACAAATCAAGTATTTATCATATAGTTCAGAAAACAATAACAAGATTCGTCTTAGGTTTCATCCCCCTTAGGTATTTGAGGGGTTTAGTTCATAATTATAAAAGAATACATCTCAGAGGAAAGTAAATAACAAAACATAAGAAGAACCCTAAAACCTCCTGAAGGAAATTGAAGGGAAAATCTTCCGTCTTGAGTGTGATTCCGGCTTCTGAGATGGATCAACTGGCTTTCTTGGAGTAATTCCCTGAGTTCAGCCCTCTCTGGCTTTGCCCCCAATCAAAAGACACTTTTTAGGTTATACTTAGGGCGTCTATATAGGCTTCGAAATGTCTTTCTTGGCCCACAAGTATCCTATTCTGAATGAAACTCATTTTGGCTATAGCAGGGACACGCCCGTGTGACACGCCCGTGTGACACGCTCGTGGTCGACTCTCTTGGCCGTGGTCGATCCTGTTTGCCACACACGGCCGTGTGATCTGGCTGTGTACGATGTTCTAGGCCGTGTATCGGTTGTTACTCGAAACGCACGGCCGTGGGTGATAGTCCAAGCTGTGTGAGTATCTAAGGTAAGCCCATTTGCTCCATTTTCGGCCCGTTTCTCGTTCCTTTCGACCTCTGATGCTCTCCTAAGTATAAAACATGAAATTAAAGGATTAGGAGCATCAAATTCCACAATGCAATGAATAAATCACCCAAAAAGTACGCTAAATATGGGATTAAAATATGTATATATTACGGTTTATCATAATTGGATAAGAGAATCTCGAAACGACCTTCTTGAAATCCCAAAACTGGGTACACCATGACCCCCAACGACCCTAAACTTTTTATGCTCCGTTCAAGATGGTCTTGTTCTTCCACAACAACTTTGTGGTTTACTTCTCCATATTGATGATAAATACATTTTTATATGATTTAGATTATCAATGAATATTTGAGAGTTTGATTCATTAGTATTTATTGTTATTTCATTTTGATTTAACGGAAATAGATAAAAGTTAATAAGAATTAAGGTAAAATTGTTACAAAAATAGCATTGTCAAAGTGACTTAAGATTTTTTAAACAATAATAAATATTAAGATTATCCTCATATTATTGAAATGGATAGTTGGTCTCTTTAATACATCCCTATAGAAGAAAATACTGAAGTTGATCGTATTGCTAAGATGACATTTGGTAAAGGGGAAGGTTTACAATTATTTATAACTCCTCCTTTTGAGTCTCTCTAGCTTTTTATAGAGCATTTCTTTCCTTTCAAAAAAGAAAAAACATTATTGTTGTAAAAAATAATAGAATGTCGATAATGACAATATATCGCAAAGAAAAGAGAAATAAAAATAAAGAATACACAGATTTTTACGTGGAAACCCTTTTGAAAAAAACCACGGGCGGAGGAGAAGAAAATTCACTATGTCGAATTCGAATGATTACAAGAGGAATAGACTATGTCTATTTATAGGCTTGTAAAACCATATTCTAATAGGAGTGTAGTAAGATTGAAACACCTTATTCTAATCAATATCAAATAGATGGAGTTTAATAAGGTTTAAAAAACCTTATTCTAAAATAAAATAAAAGAAGTGTAGTTCTATAGGGATTTTACTTTTATTTTATTTTTCACTGTATTTTATTTAAATAAGGATTCGGGTCACTTAATTTTAACAATCTCTACCTTGACACGAATTCTCAATGAACAAGTTCTTCATCGCGAACTCTCAACGAACAAGTTCTCCACCTCTTCCATAAAACCCCTTAAGGGTTTAACTTCAACAATGAACACCAACCAAGTCTAAGCAATGCTCAGACTTGGTTATAGGAAGTGACTTAGTCATCATATCTGTAGGATTTTCATTAGTACTAATTTTGCTCACAACAATATCACTACGAGCAATAATATCACGAACAAAATGATACCGAACATCAATGTGTTTTGTTCTCTCATGAAACATTTGATCTTTTGTAAGGAAGATGGCACTCTAATCGTCACAAAATATCAGATCGATTTGAAGGTCTTTATTGAGTTCACTAAAGAGTCCCTTCAACCAAATAGCTTCTTTACAAGCCTCGATGTCGCCATGTACTCAAATTTCTTCAATGGTAGACAAAGCGATCAGTAGTTTGCAAAGTGGCTTTCCAACCGATTGCACAACCTCCGATTGTAAAGACATAACCTGTGAGAGATCTTCTTCTATCAAGGTCTCCAGCAAAATCAGCATCAACATACCCAATAACTCCATCTCTAGTTCTTCCAAATTGTAAGGAAACTTCAGTAGTACCTCGTAAGTATCTTAAAATCCACTGAACTGCTTTCCAATGTTCTTTACCGGGATTCGCCATGTATCTGCTAACTGCACTGACTGCATATGATAAATCTAGACGTGAACAAACCATAGCATACATGAGAGATCCTACTGCACTAGAGTATGTAACATGTGACATGTACTAAATCTCATCATCTTATTGTGGAGACAAAGCCGATGAAAGTCTGAAATGGGCTGCTAAAGGAGTACTAACAGGCTTAGCACTCTACATATTGAACTTGTAAAGAACTTTCTCAATGTACCCTTTCTGAATTAGGTACAATTTACTTGCTTTTGTATCTCTGAGAATCTCCATACCAAGTATATTCTTTGCTGGTCCCAAATCTTTCATCTCAAATTCTTCACTTAGTTGGGCTTTGACCTTTCTTATCTCTCAATTATCTTTCGTTGCTATCAACATGTCATCAACATAAAGGAGTAGATACACAAAATAACCATCACTTTTTTTATTAAAGTAAACACAACTGTCCAAGCTACTTCTTTTGAAATCATGAGAAGTCATAAAGGAATCAAACCTCTTGTACCACTGTCTTGATGACTGTTTCAAACCGTAAAGAGACTTTTTCAGCAAGCAAACATAGTCTTCTTTTTCTGAGACTATAAAACCCTCTGGTTGTTGCATGTAAATATCTTCCTCAAGTTTTCCATGCAAAAATGCAATTTTTACATCTAACTGCTCAAGCTCCAAATCATGCATGGCCACAATACCAAGCAAAGCTCAAATCAAACTATGCTTCACAACTGGGGAGAACACATTTGTGAAGTCCACTCCTGAAATTTGACTGTAACTCTTTGCAACAAGCCTTGCTTTATATATGGGTTCTTCAACTCTTGGAGTCTATTCTTTCTTTTTAAACACCCATTTACAACGAACATACTTTTTACCTTTAGGAAGTTTCACAATATCCCATGTTCTGTTTTTATGGAGTGATTTCATCTCCTCTTACATAGCAAACATCCACTTTTCCGAGTCTCAACAGCTAACTGCCTCAGAATAATTAGATGGCTCTTGGTTTGCATCTATATCTTCAGCCACATTTAAAGCATAAGCAACTAGATCAGCCTCGGCATACTTCTTTGGAGGTTTAATCTCTCTTCTAGTTCTGTTTTTGGCGATAGATTATTGTGGTGAAGAAGAAACTCTATTCTGAATTTTTGTACTAACTTGAGGAGTTGACTTTGTTGTAGATTCTGGATTAATTTGATGCTCCATCTGCTTTTGATTTTCTTTATTGGAAGAGTCTTTAAGAGATAAGTTAGGTAGCATTGCAGTTTCATCAAAAACATCTCTACTAATCATAACTTTTATATTTTTAAGATACCATAACTTATACCCTTTTACACCAGCTTTATAACCAAGAAATACACATTTAATGGATCTCAGTTCCAATTTTCCATTATCAACTTGAGTATACACAGGACACCCAAAGATCTTTAAATTAGAATAGTTAGCAGGATTACCAGACCATATATCTTGTGAAGTCTTTTTCTCAATGGCAACGGATAGAGATCGGTTGATAAAAAACATACAGTAGAGGCTGCTTTGGCCCAAAACGACTTTGGTAAGTTGGCATTTGACAAAATACATCGAACCTTCTCTATGATCGTTCTGTTCATTCATTCTGCAACACCGTTTTGCTGTGGAGTATGATTTAATCATCAAGTGTCTCACGATCCCTTCTGACTTGCACAGTTTATTAAACTCATCAGAACAGAACTCTAAGCCATTGTCTGTGCGGAGGTATTTTATTTGTTTTCCCGTCTATTTTTCAATCATAGTTTCCCAAGACTTAAATGCGAAAAACACATCAATTTTCTACTTCAGGAAGAACGCCCAAACTTTTCTGGAATAATCATCAATAAAAGCTAGCTTATAATTAGCTCCATCTCTCAAAGGCACTCTGGATGGCCATCACAGATCAGCATGAATATACTACAACGTTTCCTTCGTGTTATGGATTCCTCTGGTGAATCGAACTCTCTTTTTGTAACGACCCAAAATTTACGAGTATAGGAAAAATACATTTTTGGGTCACTATTTCCGTAAAATAGGTTCGTAAATATTTATTAAAAATATTTACGAAATTAATTGTGAGGTTAATTAGGTTTTGGCTAGGTGAATTAGCTTGAATTAAGGTTAATTTAGTGTAAGGACTATATTGAATAGAGGGTAAAAGTTGAATAATAGAATCAAGAAAAATTGAAGGACTAAATTAGCAAATAAACCATAAGTGAAAATAAGTGACAAATGTATGGAAAATATAATCCCATGTGTATGTATAATATACATATATTTGTTTATAATATTTAATATATACTTAATATTTAAGTATAAAATATAATAATATAATAATATAATATAATTAAATAAAGGAAATAAAAGAATAAAAATCAAGAGAAAAAGAATAGAATTGGGACGAAACAGAAAGAAAAAGAGAGAAAGAAAGGAGAAAGAAAAAAAGAAAAGGGGAAATAGGGTTTCTAAGGTTTCAAGCTTAATTGGTAAGTCAATTTAACCCCTTTTCTTGTAATTTTAATGTTTTTGGAATCCTAGAACAAAATACTACTTGATATAAGTGGAAATTTTGAAAGTTAGTTGATTTTTATATATGGTTTATGTTGAATTAATTGAGGAATTAGGGTTTGAATTGATAGAATTTTAAGTTAGAATTGGGAAAAGGATTGAATTGTAAGTTAAATCATAAGTTTTTATGTAGTAGGGACTAAATTGAAAGAATTTCGAAATTAGGGATTTATGATGAAATTGAGTATTGAAGTTAGTTTTAAGTGGGAATTGAATGAAAATATGAAATAGTTTTGCAAAGAATAAAACTAGTATTGATTTAAGGACTAAATTGGAATTTAGGCAAAAGTTGTGTATAAATTGAATTAATTAATATGAAATTGTATTGTATTGATAATTTTTAATTTTTTAAATTCCGTAGCTAACGTTGAGCCGGAAGCCTCGACTAGGAAAGGAAAAGAAAAAGTCAACGAGGATTAGCTCGGAAAATATGGTTTGTATTTCTATAATCCGAAAACTAAAATTATTTGTTGTATTTATTATTATGTATGGTAAGTGAAATTGAGGTGAGTTTGATATATTGATATTGAATTGAATTGTTTTGTGAACATATGTGTATGATTGAAAAGTGTATTGAATTGGAATTGATTGAAATTGTATATTGATTGGAAATTGAATTATGAATTGAAATACCCTATTAACAATGTCGGGCTAAGTCGGATATAGTTGGCATGCCATAGGATTGGAAGTGTTCAGGGATATTTTGACTTCAAGTCGATGAGGCACTATAAGTGTCGTTTCTTCATATTATTACTTGGATAAATCGATGAGGTACCGAAAATCGCAAATCATTATTCTTATTTTTGCTTAGGCTTGGCCGATGAGGCACAGAGTGTCGTACTGGTGTGTTGGTTGGATCCGTGTATCCATCGAAGTCTGAGTCACATTAATAGGGATAAGTAAATGAATTGGTTAAATTGATTGATACTGAATGATATTGAAATTGAATTGAATACATTATGGTGAAATGATATTGAATAGCATCTATGAAATTGAAATAGAAGGTGTGATAATTGAAAGTGTTATGAATGATGTGTATTGTGAAATTGATTAATTGTTGAATGGATTTGTTATATGTAAATATGTATTTGAACTTTATAAATTTTTATTTAATAAGTATTCGGATTATAGAAATACCACTGAGTTACATACTCAAATGTCACGGTTTGTTTCCGTAAGCAGTTAGGTCAAAGTCGATCGTTGAATCAAAGATCCATAGCCGATCCCGAACTCAAATACGTGGTGAAGTATTTTCTCTTTTGAAATGGCATGTACCTAGGTTGTCTTTCGATGTCATTTTGAGATGTGAATATTAATGGTATATAAGATGTTAATGGTTGATCTATATATACAAGTATATGTCTTATAATATGGCTATTTACATGGTTTAATTAGGATTTATTTGAATGGTATTTAAATGAATTGTTTAGATAACTTATGTTAGATATTTGTGAACATGCATTAGTTAAATTATTATATTGATAGTTTTGACATGTTTTAGATGTATTTAATTATGTTTTGGACTGGTTGAAAGATTAGATTTTGAGTTGCTTGTCGTTTAAGGTTTGCAGGGTTGGTAAACTTGTTGTATAAGACTCATTTTGAGTCCACACGGCTTGGCACACGGGCGTGTGACCAGACCGTGTGAGACACACGGCTTATACATGGGCGTGTGGTTAGGCCGTGTGTCCCCTGCAACCTAAAATTTTAGGAACAGAATGTACAAGTATTGCCACACGGGCAGAGACACGGGCGTGTGTCTCAGCCATGTGAAGTACCAGCCCAGCACAAGGGCATGTGCCCGGCCGTGTGAAAACTGCACCTAAAATTCAAAAATAAATAAATAAATAAATTGACCATACGGCCTAACACACGGGCGTGTGGCTTGGCCGTGTGAGGTAAGTCAGAGAGCAAACAATTTAGGACACAAGCATGTTTTAGGGTCACACGGGCGTGTCCCTAAACCACACGAGCGTGTGAGCTCTGTATATAGGAAAATTTTTGAAATTTCACGTAATATCCTCAGAGTTTCCTATTAAGTACCGAATTATTTCTAACGTACATTTTGGGTCTCGAAGGCCCATAAAAGGGACAACATGATTAATTTCTGATTTGAATGTTAATTATTTCTGTATTATTTGTATTAAAACTGTATTAATTGGTAATACTCCGTAACCCTGTTCCGGTGACTGATAAGGGTTAGAGGGTGTTACACTTTTGCTTCTCAAAAATGCAGTGCTCACAAAACTTCAGTTGCAAATTCCTTGCCCATCAAGAAGTCCTCTTTTGCTCAATTCTGCCATGACATTCTCACTCATATGCCCTAGGCGCATATGCCAAAATTTAGTAATATCATTACCTAACAAGGAAGAGGAAGCGACAGCTGCATCACCAAAGATATGATAGAACCCTCGGAATATATAACTTGGCGCCTTTTCTCCGCCTTTTCATCACAACTAGGGAACCTTTGGAAATCTTCAAAACCCCACTTTCAGCAGTGTATTTGTACCCTTTTGAATCAAGAGTACTCAACGAAATTAAATTTCTCTTCAATTCTAGAACATGTCGTACGTCACTAAGTGTTCTGACAACTCCATCAAACATCTTAACTTTAATTGTTCCAACACCTGCAATTTTACATGAAGTATTATTTCCCATCAAAACAACACATTCAGACACTGTTTCGTAAGTTGTAAACCAATCCCAATTGGGACTCATGTGGAAGGTGAAACCCGAATCAAGGATCCACTCCTTGCTCACTTTAAAATTGTTGACAGAAGAGACTAGAAGTTCACCATCGCTGTAGTCTTCTACAACATCAGCTTCACCGGAATTTTCTGGTTGTTTTCCCTTTTGATTCGCAGCCTCCCTTTTGATCTTGTTCTGCAGCTTATAGCACTCAGATTTAATATGCCCTTTTTTTCTTGTAGAAGTTACAAGTTTTACCTCTGTTTGAAGACTTTGATCTACCTTTAGATTTACCGCGAGGATTTCGTTCTTGTGTCCTTCCACGATCATCATCAGCATTTCGATCTTGTCTCCCACGAATAATGAGACCCTCTCCCTGAGAGTCGGGTTTAACCACAAGATGCTTCATCTTATCATACGAGGTCAAAGAATCATAAACCTCATCAACTGTGAGAGACTCGCGGCTATATAAAATCGTGTCTCTAAAGGTTGAATAAAACGGGGCAACGAACAAAGTAGAATCAACCCTAGATCTTTCTTATCATACTTGAACCTTCATGGCCTCCAAGTTTGAGAGAATTTCTTTAAACATCATTAAGTGTTCGTGCACGACGCACACTTTCTCCAAATGATGAGCATAAAGACGCTGCTTCATATGCAACTTACTGGTTAGAGTTTTCGACATACATATTTGTTCCAGCCTCTTCCATAATGCAGCGACGGTCTTCTCCTTCATCACATCTTGCAAAATTCCGTTAGACAAATGCAGATGTAATTGTGTTAACGCCTTTCGATCATTACGCTTCTTCTCTTCATCCGTTAATGTCGAAGGCATCTTATCTATCCCTTGCAGGGCATCCTCCAGATCCATCTGTGCAAGAACTGCTTGCATCTTAATCTGCCACAACGCAAATCTAGTGTTGCGATCCAAAAGCAGAATTTCATACTTTAAAGATGTCATTACCGTGATCGAGATGAACAACCCAGAAGCTCTGATACCAATTTGTAAAAAATAATAGAATGTCAGTAATGACAATATATCGCAAAGAAAAGAGAAATAAAAATAAAGAACACACAAATTTTTACGTGGAAACCCTTTCGGAAAAAATCACGGGCAGAGGAGAAGAAATTCACTATGTCGAATTCGAATGATTACAAGAGGAATAGACTATGTCTATTTATAGGCTTGTAAAACCATATTCTAATAGGAGCGTAGTAAGATTGAAACACCTTATTCTAATCAATATCAAATAGATGGAGTTTAATAAGGTTTAAAAAACCTTATTCTAAAATAAAATAAAAGAAGTGTAGTTCTATAGGGATTTTACTTTTATTTTATATTACCACTGTATTTTATTTAAATAAGGATTCGGATCACTTAATTCTAACAATTGTAACATAATATTATCAACTGATAAAAGAAATTACCCAACAAAACATAATAATGTAATAACAAAATCTTATATGCCTAATGATAATATAAAATAACTTAATTCAAATATTAAAAAGAAAAGTGAAAATGACATGTAGAAATGTTGTTTCTACCATATGATTAGGTGAATCAATAACATCGCTATCTCATATCATTGTTTTGACTTCCATACGCCCAACGTTAACTAGCTCGAGCTTATAATTATAAAAAGTACAATTCCATACTTAAAAGGTCAATAGAAGAATTTTGAGGAAATGATTTTATTTCATTTTATTTTATATCGAGAGCCGAAATATATAAAAAAAAAGTGAAAATAATGTATTTAGAACACGTACATATTTAAAAATAATATATAATAAATAATGAAAAGTAAAGTTTAAAACTACTAATAATAACAACACATATGTAGCATTTATGATCTTAAAATAAAATAAAAATAGTTTAAATTGTGAGTAATATATATATATATATATAATTAAATACATTGGTTTAAGAATATTAGATGCACTCTAATTATTTATCATGATATTGCCATTTTTCATAAGTTGGTATCGCGTTGACTTGTGACACCAATTCAATCAATATCATTATCAATATATACAAACAATGTGGTGGAACACTTTGAATAATAACAATGAAGTGTATAAAAACGAGTTAATTGAACCAGACATCCCCAAACTATGAATCTTATTCTAAATTGGTCCCCAAACTTCAAAATGTTCTAATTACAGCCGTAAACTATCGATGTTATATTATCCAGGTTCTTCTATTATTGAAACCATTAATTTAACCATTAAATAACACTTGAAAACTTATGTAACATAATTTAAAATGATTTGTAAAAAAAAAAGTAAAATGTTGTCGTATAACTTTCAAAATTAAAAATTAAAAATTAAGTAAATTAGAGAGAGAGAGAGAGAGAGAGAGAGAGAGTTCTTGTAAAAGCTTCAAAAACCCCAAAACCAAGATTATTTTTATAATATTCATTTTTCTTTAAAATTCTTATTTTAAATTATGTTACATTAGATTTGGTGCATCATTTAACAGTTAAATTAACAAATTTAGTAACAGAAAGATCTTATTAATATAATATCGATAGTTTGGGAATGTAATAAGAATGTTTTAAAGCTCGAGGACCAATTTAAAATGAAAGCCATATTTTAGAAATTTTTGGTGCAATTAACTCTAAAAATATCAAAACAAAGCTTTGGTTAAAGTGGTGATGAAAAGTTTTTATAAATTGTGATAGCATGAGTTCGGATATAAACATATGTAAAATTTATGCTGGTTTTATTATAAATGTAAAAAGAAAAAATGCCCTTATAATAGCTTATTTCAAATATATAAGGGCAATTTAATAAATTTTCATCCAAGTTGTTGTTTAGTTGGTTTGTGATACCTACTAAATCAGGAGTTTAAATAATAGCATAGATAACCCAAACAAACATAAAACTGAAATGTATGATAAATATGACTTGTGTGGAAAATCTTCAACATCCAATTTGTCATTTGCGGTGTGTTTTGAAAAGGGTTATTATAAAATTTGACTCTTAAACTTGTCAATTAGGTTCGATTTGGTATTTGTACTTTTTTTTGGGGTCTACTTTGATACCTAAACTTAACAAGTAAATCTATTTTGATTTCTGAACTTGGAAAAAATGTAAAAGATCGATGATATTACACTATGGGCATGTGCCGTGCCACCACTTAAAAAAGTGGACTTAACAATATTGTGGTATAATCTTAAAATGTTATATCATTAATTTTTTATATATATTTTTAAGTTTAAGAATCAAAATGGACTTAATTATCAATTTTAAATATCAAAATGGACGAAAAAAAAGTATAAACATTAAAGCAAACTTAGTTGTGAAGTTGGACTTGTGGTTAAATTGATTAGACAGTTGGTTCAATCAATTTCTTCGTTTTCTAACAATAATTAATAATTCATAAAAAATAATAAAAATTTCAAAATAATATATCAAAAATCTATAAAAACCAGTTCAATTGTGGATTCTTTAGTCTAGATTTCTAATTTTTTACATTTCCAAACAGGTTCAATTCCTAAACCTGTATTAGTATACTAGTAAGTTCTTAGTCTAATTAATTTGATCTTTTCAAATAACATTGCCGAAAAGAATTGAATTATAATGGACAATTAAGAAAAAAAAAAATTGACTGAATTGAATTGATCTAACCCCTAAGTCAAGTGAAAAATGTTTGATATTTCTGAAGCAAAATTTCGTTTTTAAGTTTTATAGATGAAGAAAACATTATTAAGATAACTTTGCCTCTCATTTAAAGATTCAACTTAATTCAAGGTGGGTTTGGATTGGCGATTGAGTGCGGTGTGGTGCGTTTAATTTATTTTTTGTCTTATACTATAACATTACTACAATAACTAATCTTACCATCACTACTATTTTTACACTAACTACAGGTAAATACATTGCCCATCCAAATTTATCCTCAATTCTCAATTTAATCAAGACACAATATAAACGCAAGACATTAAAAAGGAGCTTCATCAAATCTAAAAATTTTCCGGGAAAACAGTCAGCAAAATCAAAATTTTGGAGCCAAAGTGCCAAACAAAAACAGAGAAAAAAAAAAAGGAAAAAGAAAAAACAATGGCGCCCTTTTTGTTTATTTCATGTTGATTTTCTTTTGGCTTTAGGGAGAATTTGCCGGGTGGCAACAAGGGATAAAAAACTATACCTACCAGTGGTATTTTCGTCATTTGAGAAGCTCGGCGCTAGGGTTTCGCATCCCATTTATAAAGGAGTTTTCTAGATCTGCCCTGCGTGCGGTGTTTTGGTGTCGGTTTATTTATTCCCTCTGCTTTTCCTTTCCTTCCACCTTTCTCTCCAAATCTCTCCTCTCAGTCACAATTCACTGTCTCTTACTTTCCCCTTCCTCTTCCCTTTTGCATGTCCCCCCTTTTCCTTTTTTAGGTTACCCACAACTTAAAACCCTCCCTACACTCTCTCATTTCCTTTCTTCTTCTTCCTCTTCTTCCTCTTCTTCTTCATTGCTTTGATCTCTTAAATCTTTTTGTTTTCTCTTATACAAACTAGCTTTATTTTCACTACCCATTTTTAGTTTCTGTGTTTCAAAACTTGGGTTGGTTTCAGATCCTCAAATTTTGAATTAAAAAATGTTGGATCCAAGTGAAAAAGTGAGTGATCCATTGCTCTTACTAAGCTTTAGCTTCTCATAACTTGTTCATTTTAGCTGATTTTATTTATTTTTTCTTTTTCTAACAGGGATCGAGTTCTGAAGATCAAACCAAGAAATCGCCAGAATGGATTTCACCAAAAGGAAGTCCAAATCAAAGCATTGAAACCAAGAAAGTTTGTGCTGATTGCGGTACCTCTAAAACCCCTCTTTGGAGAGGTGGCCCAGCTGGTCCCAAGGTATTTTTCTATTCTCTATTTTTCTTAATTTGATCTGATCTAGTGCAGTTCATTATTAATCCTTTTTTGGTGTTCTTTTACAGTCTCTATGTAATGCATGTGGGATCAGAAGCAGGAAAAAGAGAAGAGCAATTCTGGGTTTAAACAAAGGAGAAGACAAGAAATCAAAGAAAGGGAATATCAATGGAAACAACTACAACAGAAAAAGTAGTTCAAGCAACACCAAAAATTTAGGGGATAATTTGAAGCAAAGATTATTATCTTTAGGAAAAGAAGTTTTGATGCAAAGATCGAAGGTTGAAAAGCAAAGAAGCAAGTTAGGAGAAGAAGAACAAGCTGCTGTTCTTTTAATGGCTCTTTCTTATGGCTCTGTTTATGCTTAGTGTTTTTTTTTTTAAATTTAAAAATATATATTTAGAACAGAAATAATAGGATCTTTAATGGGTATCTAACCATTTTGAAATGTAATCTTTAGTTAATTTGTAGTTTTCTTTTTAGTGCTAACTTTATTGTTAATTGTGGGTGTTTGGAGAGAAGGATTTTAAGGAAGGAAAGTGTAAGAAAATGGAGGTTTTATTCTATTTTTCTTGAATCAACTTGTACTAGTAATTTGATATTTATGTTATTTTTTGTACTTTTATTTATTTTTTTATTAAAATTTTATAATTTTGTCATTTGTGGAATGAATGTGTGGTTTATATTAATTTGTCCAAAAGGACAAAAAAAAATAAAGGGGGAAATTCCCAAAGCCAATTCTGGGTTTAGATCTCGGAAAAAGGAGGAAATAAAGGGTGTAGGGGAAAAGGATAAGGATGAAATGAAAAGAAATTGGGAAATGAAAATTTTGAGGAAATCCTAAAATTTTCCAAGGCGCCAAACAGCATAAAGTAGAAGTTACTTTTTGGTGGGGATTCAAATCTTGGCTAAACCCTTTTGAGGTAGGATAATTTGAATTTGAAAAATACAATTATAATATTAATGATTAATTTTTATGTGTTCCAATAAACGAAATTTTATTTTATTTTTTAAATTCAACGTATTAGTTGGGTGATTTGATTAAATAGTTCTATTATTATTATTATTATTATGCTTGAAAAATATGATTTAAAAATATTATTAATTGTAATTAATTGAAAAATAATGATTTTTTAAGTTATAAGAATAATCAATAAAAATTATATATAATATATGTTTGAATAATTATTACTTGGAGTATGCAAATATTTGGGTAAAATTAGTCATAAATACATATTTTAAAAAAAATTTAAAATTTTAAGCTGGTTTTAAAATTATTTAGAGAAATAAAGCATTTTGCTGTTGATAACGTAAAAACGAGAATGCATTTTGAAAAATGTTTTTTTTTTTTTGCAAAAGATGTTTTCTATTTAATAAGTATTTGACTTGGTTTGTTAGTCAAATTCATCATTCTTATTCGATCACGGCAGAACAAGACAAAATAGAAAAACTCACATTGAATTTAAGGATGATCAGGTTCGAATTGATGATTTCTATCATGTCAAGATGAAAAGTATAATCTGCATTTAATTTTTCTCTCACACATTTCATATTTTTATTTTTAATTCATGTTATTTTTAGGATTTTTTTGTAATTATATGATGAAAATTATATATATATATATATATATATTCAATACTCTTATTAATAAAAAGTGCGTATTGTACCTCAAATAATCTCAAAATCGGCCTAAAACCTAATTTAAAAATAAAATTGGCATTTATAGTTAATTTTGCCCTAATTTTATTTGAACATCTTTTTTAATGATTTGCATGAATTTTGGGATGGTACGACGTACGAGATAACAAGTGGAGATTACTGAAATGATGATATTCTTGTGTTTTGCATTTCCAATTTCTATATTATTCGTATTTTTTTAAAATTTTTTGTAAATGTGTTTTGAGTTTCACATTCCTATTTCATCATTTTTAATCTTTATTTTTTTTGAATTTTAGAATTTCAATTCTGATTTTTTGATAATGGTTTAATTTTTTTTTTATTTTCAAAAATATTATACAGTATATATTATCATATTATCATATTATACCATGTCATTTTGTTATTTTCATTTAATACTTACAAAAAAAACACACACCATTTTAGTTAATAAGTTTAACAACTTTCATTTGAGTCCATATTAGAATTTCAAAATTTGAAAAGTATATAAACTTAAAAAGAATTAAATTGAAAAATAAGGACTTAATCTATAACTTACGCCTAATAAGAGACTAACAATTTGACCTAATGGAGTTAATTGCTACCGTTTGAATCAAAACTAAAATTTCAAAATAAAAAAAAGTACAAAGAGTAAAATTAATCAAATTAGAGTATAAACACTAAATCCACAACTTACACATAATATATGAACTAAAGAAAAATTTGGTGCTTTTCTGTATTATGATTCCAATGGAATGTGATTGATGAGAAAATCATTATCGTGAAAGTTACTTTACAAAGGTTTGGTATACATAAAAAAGTATTGATTAAAATTATCTTTATTAAATAAAATATAAATTCATGTATTTTAATATTTTCAATAAATTTTATTATTAAAAAATATTTGAATTTAAATAATTAATGATATATTTAATAATTTTTATTATTAAATTTTTTTTGAATTAATCCACAAAAATTTGCTCATGTTTTGGTCGAATTTGTTACATGAATAGAGTTGGAAAAAAAAAACTTGTATATTAACTTAAGATTGTGAATATATAAAATTTGCAAAATTTTGGTATAAATTCAATATATTCATGTGTTACGTATATGACTTGAAATAATCTTGATATTAAAAATTGATATTGATGGAATGTATTTTAAAAAATATTTATAACAATGAATCTTAATCCTAAATACAAATAAAAGAAAAAATAATTTTGTCCTAGCAAATTCTTTATAATTTCTATCTATACAAGACTGATTATCAAGGGAATCATTTTTTATTGCTTGTGCGAAAGTAACTCCTAAAAAAATACTACATTCTAAGGAAGGAAAGTAAATTAACTTTTATATACTAAATATTGAAATCACATTTCAACTAAAGGTGATAATTTTTCGTCACACCAACGCTCTAAAGAAAAATAAGTCATGATTTGGGGTCGGATTCAATAACATGGGCCGGGTCTCTAACATGAATGAGCATTGGGTCCAAGTCTTTAGCAAGGAAGCTGACAGCCGAAGCCCATAAATTTAAACTATGGGCGCAGCATCCCTCTAAGGTAGGACTTTTGTTTAAGTTCTGCCGAGTTATGGTTTAATTAGTAAAAATACACCCAGTTCTCCTATTTACTGCCACAAACAGATCCTTTTGTAGTGTTGCACAGCCACAAACAGTGTTTGTTGTTTCTTAAGCTAGACAAGGTTGTATTGGCCTCATTATTATCTCTCCCATTGCATGCCTGGACTGCCTCAATACAGTCACTTTCTATCAGCACCCGGCGTACCCTTTCGGACCAAAGCAGCTGCATTCAGCTTGTTCAATACTACAATATCCGAGGCTTCGACTAAACCCCACCATCCACTGTCCCTGCTCATCTCCCCCAACTCCACCCAATGATGCCATGCTCGTACTCGACTTAAGCACCATCAGTATTCAATTTAGCCCAGCCTACCTCCGGAAGTTCCCAACCATTACCTCTAAATTTCAGCCTCACGCTGTAGTGTTCACACACTAATTATCCCGTTGAAATATGCTTTTGGCCCAGCTAAATAACGTGGACCAGGTAACATCCTCAAAATTTGTTTCTAACATGATCAAAAATCCAACAAAACAAATCAACAGAGAAAAACCTGGCTTGAGCATGTAAAGGAACTAGCTTTGTCCACTCCCCGCACGCATTATAGCAGTCTCGTAGAACATGTATCGTGTCCTCCAATATGTTGATACACAGGTTGAGGGTTGAGATGGGCGGTTCATCCTCTTTAAAACTAGGCGAAGAGTGGTCTAGTAGGGTGGAGTCTGAGTTAAGGTAGGATGCAAGCCCCTTGCTCCAGGCCTTGAGCCATATACATTTGGGCTAACTTTATCTTGAGATGCCACATGTTGTGTTGTCATTAGCCCGTCAGAAGCAAATAGTTAAGTGGTTTGGTATTATAGGCTTAGGTAAAGTGGTATTATAATGTGCTTTAAGTTACCTTGTAGTGGCGGAATTAGAAAATATTTTTTAAGAGGCGGAATTAAATTGTATATTTTTACGATAATAAAAATGTAATCTAACCATTTTAATAGTTTATATATTTATAATTTTTAAAGGATTAAATCAAATTTTTATCATATTTGGGGGTGCCAAAGTGCAATTTACCATTACTAATTTAAAATTTTATAAATTATAAAAGGCCAAAATGGAAAATAATGGGGGGCCAGGACCCCTACCAACCCCCTGGCTCTGCCACTGTCAACTTATATGAAATGTGGTAGTTGAAATCTAGCGTGGTAAGTACGGAGTAGGGCTCGTTTAGTCGTCAAGCCGAGGGGTTCCCTCAAAAGGTTTGCTCGCATTGCTCGTGGAGCTGACCTTCTGAGTCGTTTGTACTTTTTGTGCAGCTTACCATCTAGCCTTGCCTGACGGGGTGTAACAATTGTCTCCTAATTGAGGGGAAGAATATACGATTACCTTCCTCAAGACATAGTCCAGGTCTTTGTGACCCGGGGGCCGGGACTAGGGGAAGCATTTTCGAGGGAGAGGTTATAATATTTTATAAAATATGTTTTAATTTTATAAATAACTTTCACATATTTATAAATATATCATTTAATTTTATAAGATTCACACGGGTTAGCACATGGGTTGATACACGGGCATGTGAACCAAGTTAGCGAGTCACACGGGCTAGCACACGGGTTGACACACGGGCGTGTGAACTAAGTCAGTGAGTTACACGGGTGAGCATATGGTTGGACACACGAACGTGTGGTATAACCACACGGCCATGTTGGAGCCACACGGTTTGGGCTCTGCCACATGGCCTGGGTACACGGCCGTGTGACCCCATAGATGAAATTTTTCAATTTATCCAGAAATGCTCTGATTTGTTCCGATTTGGTCCATGTTTGCTTGAAAACTATTTTTAAAGCCACATAGACTCGATTTAAGGCTCGTAAATGCACGATTATTCCATTTTGACTTTATAAAATTAAATGATATATTTATAAATATGTGAAAATTATTTATCAAATTAAATTGAAAAATTAATTGTCATTGGTTATAAAATGTTTTGTTTTGTACAGTAATATTCCGTAACCCTATTCTAGCGACGAAAATGGGTTAAGGTATTACATTTAGTGGTATCAGAACTATGGTTTAGTCGATTCTCGAACTGAACGTAGCGTGCTTAAAGTTTAGAATTACATGCATATAAACCGGTGATAGTGTGATATTAGTTGATTCGATCTAACCCCTGTTTTCTTGTAGATACTTAAAGATGTCATCTGATACTGAACGAGATGAGACTAATGAAGTAAACAATAATATTCTAACTATTGATTCTGATGCAATTCATAGTGAACTATTTCCCCAGATGTCTAAAAATGAAGTCAAAAATATGTTCTTCGGTTTAATGGGACATGGTTTTCTAAATTCATGAGAAATAATCCAATGGCTCAGCAACCTCCACCCCTTGCTGTACCCCCTGTTGCACACCCTGTTGTACCTTCTATAGTATCTCCACCCCCTCCAATGGCTAAAATGAGTCGTCAAGTTCCTGTTGATAAAGTTAGAAAATATGGGGCTGAAGAATTTTGAGGCAGGACTCATCCATCTAGAGTTGAATACTGGTTAGAAAACATTCAATGGATTTTTGATGAGATAACCTATTCTCCTGAAGATTATCTTAGATGTGCAGCATCACTATTAAAAGACGAAGCTTACAATTAGTGGTTGACGTTGACAGCGTGTTACCAAGGGATAACATCAACTGGGAATTCTTCAAAATAAAATTTTAAAAAAAGTTCATCAGTAAAAGGCATCTGGATCGAAAAAAGAAAGAATTCCTGGAATTGACACAAGGAAATAAGTCAGTGGCCAAGTACGAGAGAGAGTTTGTCCACCTCAGTAAGTATGCTCGAGAAATTGTGCCGGCAGAGGAAGAAATGTGTATTAGTTTTGAAAACGGGTTAAATGATGAAATTAAGATGATAATTGGCGGTACAGAAATACAACAGTTTGTGGTTTTGTTTGATCTGACACAAAAGATGGAAGAAATCTATAATCATAAGAGGCATAGGGAAAATAAGGCTCGAAAATTTAATAAAAGAAAATTTTCCAAATAATTATCTGCACCACCTCCGAAGAAAGCAAAAAAAAGAAAGACGATAGCCGTGTTACCATCCAGGTTTTTGAGCAAGAACAAACCTCGACAGTCGGATCCAAAATTTCAGAGTCGATCTGCAAATAGCGTAGCTAGTTTCCGTAATGCTTCAAAACCAGTGTGTGAACACTGTGGTAGATTTCATACTAGTGAGTGTAAACTTAAAAAAGATTGCTGCTTCAAATGTGGGGCAATTAATCATTCTGTACGGAATTGTCCAAAAATATCAGAAGAAAAGGATCACCGGAGTGTAAAACCCCCGACTACACAGCAAAAAGACAGATGCCCTGGTCAAAGTAGTAACACGGGTATGAATTGTGGCGATACTAGAGACATGACTGCTAGATCCGAAGTTAGAGAACCTGCACGAACTTATGCTATACGAGCCAGAGAGAAGGCTACTGTACCTGATGTTGTTACCGGTATATTTTATCTCTTTGATGTTACTGTATATGCTTTGATTGACCCTGGGTCAACTCATTCATATATTTGCACTGCATTGGAAAATAATAAAAAAGTTATCTATCGAGTCAACTGAGTTTGATGTTCAAGTTACAAATCCACTGGGTCAAAGTGTACTAATTAACTTAGTATGTCGTAAATGTCCATTGAGAGTTCAGGGCTATGAAGTTCCCGCCCATTTGATGTTGCTACCCTTTCATAAATTTGATATAATCCTGGGAATAGATTGATTATCACTATATGATGCTGTAGTAAACTGTAGACAAAAATAAATTGATTTGAGATGCCATTTAGGTGAGTTGATTATAATTGAGTCTGGTAGATTAAATAGTGTTACCAGGGTTGTTTCAGCTATTTCTGCACAGAAGATGATTCGTAAGGGCTATGAGGCATTCTTGGCTTACATATTGGATACTAAAGATTTTGGGTCAAAGTTAGATCATGTACCCATTGTTAATAAATTTATAGATGTATTTCCTGATGAGTTACCGAGATTGCCACCTGAGTGTGAAACTAAATTTGTTATTGACTTGATACCTGAGACTGCACCGATATTAATTCCACAATATAGAATGGCACTGACTGAGTTGAAAGAACTTAAAGCACAGTTGCAAGACTTATTGTACAAAGGTTTCATCCGACTGAGTCTATCTCCTTGGGGTGCACTAGTGTTGTTTGTGAAAAAGAAAGACGGTTCGTTGAAACTGTGTATAGATTATAGCAGACAGTTGAACAAGGTGACGGTAAAGAACAAATATCCCTTGCCTCGTATTGATGAGTTGCTTGATCAGTTAAAAGATAAAACTATGTTTTCTAAGATAGATCTTAGATCAAGATATTACCAGATGCGAGTAAAAGACTGTGATATACCGAAGACTGCATTTCGAACCTAATACGGTCACTATGAGTTTTTGGCGATACCTTTTGGATTAACTAATGCTTCTGCTGCTTTCATGGATTTGATAAACCAGACATTTCAGCCTCAGTTAGATAGATTTATAGTTGTATTTATTGATGATATACTGATCTACTCTAAAATAGAATCGGAGCATGCTCAGCATTTGAGAATTGTACTACAGATTCTGTGCGAAAAATGCTTGTATGCAAAATTCAGCAAATGTAATTTCTGGCTTCGAGAGGTTAGATTTCTTAGGCACGTGGTTTCTGCAGATGGGATAAGTGTTGATCCGAGTAAGATCTCTACCATTGTTAACTGGAAGGCCTCAAAAATTTTTTTAGAAGTACAAAGTTTTCTGGGATTAGCAGGTTATTATCGTTGCTTTGTTAAGAACTTCACTATAATAGCCGCACCAATGACTAAGTTGCTACAGAAGAATGTTCGATTTGTCTAGTCAAATGAGTGCCAACAGAGTTTTATTCAACTAAAGAGAATGTTGACTGAAGCTCCAATATTGACACAACCTGAAATTGGGAAAGAATTTGTTGTATATAGTGATGCGTCCATTAGTGGACTAGGGTGTGTATTAATACAGGCCGGGAAAGTAATAGCTTATGCTTCTCGTCAGTTAAAACCATATGAGAGGACTACCCGACTCACAACTTAGAGCTAACATCTATTGTTTTTGCTCTGGAGATATGACATCATTATCTCTACAGTGAAAAATATCATATATTTACTGATCATAAAAGTCTAAAGTATTTGATGACTCAAAAGGAGCTGAATTTGAGACAGCGACGGTGGCTAGAACTACTAAAAGATTATGACCTTGTAATTGACTATCATCCCAGGAAAGCTAATATTGTTGCAGATGCATTAAGTCAGAAATCTTTATTCACATTGAGAGCATTGAATGCTCATTTTTCACTAGAGGATGATGGTTCTATTTTAGCGGAATTGAAGGCTAGGCCATTATTTCTGCAGCAGATTCGGGAATTGCAAGATGACGAACCAAAGTTGATAGCTAAACGAGGGCAAATCTAGAATGATCTGAATACCAGATTTACCGTGGAAGCTGGCAGTATGATGTATTTCCGTAATAGGTTGTGTATTCTAAATAATTCAGAGCTAAAGCGAGACATCTTATCAGAGGCTCACAATAGTACATATTCCATTCATCCGGGTAGTACTAAGATGTTTAATGATCTGAAGAGAATGTATTGGTGGCCAAGTATGAAGTGTAAGATTTCTGAATTTGCAACTAAATGTCTGGTTTGCCAATAGGTGAAAGCTAAACACCAGGTACCGTCAGGATTATTATAGCCTATCACTATCCCTGAGTGGAAGTAGGAGCGAGTTACGATGGACTTTGTTTTAGGATTACCAATGGCACCAAGGAAAAATGATTCAATTTGAGTTATTGTCGATAGATTGACTAAATCAACTCATTTAGTTCCAGCCCGTACTGATTATTCGCTCGAGAAGTTAGCAGAGTTATATGTATTAGAGATTGTTAGACTGCACGGAGTGTCGTTATCTATTATTTATGATACAGATTCGAGATTTACCTCGAAATTTTGAGGTAAGCTTCACGAAGCTCTAGGTATTAAACTTAATATCAGTACAACGTGTCATCCGTAGACAGATGGGCAATCAGAATGGGTAATACAGATTCTGGAAGATATGTTACGGTGCTATATACTTGAGTTTGAAGGTAGCTGGGAAATGTGTCTACAGTTAGCAGAATTTTTGTATAATAACAACTCTTAATCTAGCATCAAAATGGCACCGTTTAAGGCTTTGTACGGAAAAAATGTAGAACACCGCTCTACTGGTCAGAATTAAGTGAATCCAAGTTGATTGGTACTGATTTAATTTGGGAGACTAAATATAAGGAACGAATAATTCGTGACTGTTTGAAGGTAGCATCGGATCTTCAAAAATCGTATGCTGATTTAAAAAGGAAACATATATAGTTTGTTGTTGGTGATCGAGTGTTCTTGAAAGTTTCACCGTGGAAGAAAGTACTCCGATTTGGCAGAAAGGGAAAGTTGAGTCTGTGTAACGCCCAAAAATTTTACTTTTTGATTTCGTGTATGTGTGACACACAATGTCTATCTGCTTCAGTGGTTATGCGTTCTGGGTGTGTGTGTGAGGTCCCAAGTTCAAGCCTTACTTGGGAAAATTTTGGTATTTTTTATAAATAAAGCCTTAACCTTGTGCAAAGGGCTTAAGTTTAATTGTTGGTAAGTTTATATCAGAATGGGCTTGCTAGTCTGGTGGTTAAGTGGAGTGTTGGAGGTCCTGTGTTCAATTCTCTGTGATGGCGTGGAGACAGTATTTTTGCTCCAATTTCGGCTAAGAGTTGTGTTGGAGCAAAATTCTGAGTAGTTGTGTTTTAGTGGGTTAATAGGGAGTGATTTTAGGAGATAATTGGGGAGAGGTTATCAAAAAATAATCTGATTATCTTTTTGTTGCAAATAAAAAGAGTAGAGTTTTAGTTTTCTCTCCAATTCCCCAAACTTTTTCTAACATTTTCTTCTTCTTCTTCTTTTTCGCTACTCTGCCGATTCTTTCCCCTAGTTGCTGCCGAAATTTCCATTATTTTTTCCCCTTCCGTTTCTTTCTTTTTTTTTCCAATTGATTTGGTTGTTCATCGTTGGTTGCGCGTGTTCAGTAAGTAACAGTTTTGTCTATTGTTAATCGTTCTTGGTTAATCTCTAAAAAGGGGATTCCTTTTTGGTATTTAAGAGTTAATCAAGGGGCTAGTGGTTTTGAATCGACGCTGTGATTGTGCAAAGTCGTGGTTACTCAAGTGAAGTAAGGGTTTTGCTAGGTTTTTAGTCAAGTTCCTTCGGAAATTGGTTGATTAAAAACGAATTAAGTGATTAATCTAGAGATATGTTGGTCGATTTTTAGGTTCTGGAGGCTTAGGACTGCTTACGCATCAGAAATGATACCATCTGTGTACCCGAAACGCAGAAAATAGGATTCAGCGAAAATCCAAAATTGCTTGCTGTCGAGAAATAAGAGAAAATGATGCGAAAAATTGTAGAGAAAGGAAATAAGGGTGTTATAAACTTGAAAATCAACATTTTGCACTAAAATAGTTTTGGACAGTAGCAGTAGTCTAACTTTGAAAAATCATCAAAAATAGTGGGAATCGAGTTAGAGGTTGAATAAAATATGAAATTAAATTTTATTGAGTCTAGTTTTTCATGGAAGAAACAATGTAAGCAATGGAATTGTAAATCATGAGATATAATAAATTTTGTGAGACAAGGTTAGAATGATTTCGGGTTCCCCTGTTCTGACTTAGGAAAATCATCAAAAATTGTAAAAAAATAATTAAGGGCTTAAATTTATATTTTTAAATCCTGAATGAGTTTATTTTCAAGAGAAACAAACGGAAACATCATCTAAATTCTGTACTAAGAGTTAAATAATTTTTAGTAAGGAAAGGATGAAGCTGTCAAACAGCAAAATAGGGATAACTTTAAAGATTTTATTGTACTTATTTGATAAACTATAAATTCTGAAAATTTTATGGTAGAAAGGTATTTGAGTCTAGTTTCAAAGACATCAAGCGGATCTTAATTTGGAATTCTGTAGCTCAAGATATAAATAATTTAGTGATAATGACTCAAGTAGACAGCTTTGAATGAACATATAAGTAAGTAGTGAAAACATATATGAGTTGTAACATCCTGAATTTTTGGGCCTATGCGTTTAATGGGTGGATATGTTTAATATGTTAATTTAAGTGTTAGGGGTCCAAATTGGGCTCAGGCTTAGGTAGAGGCCTTGATTAAAATTATCTGTTTGGGCATTATAGGGTTTAAAAGGTAGTATCTATGTTTAAAATACCAAAGTGGGCTTGTGGCCCAATCTTAGGAGGTGACGCCACACAAGGGAGTAAGGGGCCCAAATTTAAGTTTCATGGAGCCCAATTCTTTTAATTTAAGTTAGCTAAATTTTGGGCATTAGGATTAGGTGGAGTGGATGGCAACAAGGCTAAAATTTAGGGGTTTTAATGTTTAAAATATGTGGATAATAAGCGGATAAAGGCTATTATTTAGGAATTTATTTTATGTGGATAATAAGCGGATAAAGGCTAAAATTTAGGGATTTTAATGATTAAAATATGTGGATAATATGCTGATAAAGGAGGGAGGAGTTAGAGATAATTAAGTCTCTTTTAGATGAGCTAGTAGATTAAGATAAAGGAGAAAAGATAGGATTTATCTGCAAGGTTAGGTAAGTGCCAAATTTCCATAAATAGGGGAATATCTCTTCAATTTCAGCATTTGGGTTTTTCTCTCATTCTTTTCTCTTCTTATCTGAGTAAAAGCCGAAAATTCCTAAAGTTCCATCTTCTTCTTCATTCTCAAGCAAAGCCAAAAATCTCTAAGCCTATTCCTCATCTTCACTTTGATTCAAAAGCCAAACTCTTTCCATTCTTTTTCTTCCTAGCCAAAATCTTCATGTCTCTTCCTTGTTTTCTTTTCTTCTTCTCTTTTCTTGTCGAAACCAAACTCTTCACTCAAGTATTTTAAAAGCCAAAGACACATCAGCCTTCTCTTGTTCATACTTTTTCCGGGATTTTCCTAAAAGCCAAATCCCTATCTCATCTCCTGTGATTGCCGAATTACTACGTGGTGCCTACTTGTGCCAAAATCTGAAGGAACTTTAGTGGAGTCAATCGCATAGATCTCTAAGTTATAGAATCGTGTTACTTTCGAGATTTCAAGGTAAGGGATCTATTAGTTTTAACGTGTAATTTGGGATTTATTAACCTTGGCCGATTGTTGAAGGGGCTAAATCTTTGTGTGTTTTTTCGGCTTTTGAGCAAGGCTTTACATTGAGGATAATAGATCCGGATAGCAAGGACATCGACTAAGAATATTGGATTTCGCGATATCAGGTGTGTAATACTTCCCCACCATCTAGATCTGATTATTAATGTATGCTCATAAGTTTATATGTTGTGATAAATACCAATATCTCGGTTTAATGTTGGAAACCCGAAAGGGTGAAGCAAATCACCAGTGTCGTTGAATGTTTGACTTTATATGATAAAAGCATATTGATTTTATGACCGCATGGGTTGGGTTGATGAAAGGAGAAAGTTATACGTTATATGTGTAGCGGTTTATACCGTGATCTCGTTATATGTTGTAGCGGCTAATGCCGTGATCTCATTATAAGGGCTTCGGCCATAATATGTTGATGAGCGACATGACTGCCATATTGGCGTGTAGCGGTGTGGGTCGATTGTAGAAATCCCCAATGGTGTGAATGGCATGTACGGGGCGCGTAGCGGATGGAAACCTAGGCAAATGGGTTGGGCCTTGCATATTATTTGTTATTTTTTTATAAATGGAATTATTAATGCTGCTTTATGGGTCTAAGGCCAAAATCTAGTGGTGCATGAGGGTTGCACACCGAGTCTCGCGACTCACCCTATTAATTAGCCTTTCGTGTGATACCTAGTGCTTGGACCGGGTGGAGAGGAACGCAAGGTGGCCATGCAAAAGACCAACTGGATCCAAAGAAAAAGTCTCAAGTTAATACTTTATATTTTTAATTAATGGATTTTAAATCTCGTTGTAATAAGGCTATGGGCCACTAGTTTATGTTTTGTTTTATTTTGGGCTTTAATTACTTTTAGTTATTTAAATTCTTATTGAACTAATGTATCTATTTAAATTTGGGTTTTTAATTTATAAAGGCATATTTTATTTAAACTATCAACTATTAAATTTCTCTCGAATAAGAAGATAAACTTTAGAAAAATATTTTTCTAAAAATACGACATGTTCTTCCAAAATTTTTAGTGACATACCAGATCCGGTCGTGGTGTTTGGGCGGGGTTTGGGGTGTTACATGAGTATTGAGCTAGCATGGGTTACTTTAAAAATGGATCACACGGCCAAGGCCAATTTGGGCCGAGTGGGCCACACGGGTAGATCACATGGGCGTGTGGGCCCATTTTTACCGAAATATTTTTAAGGTTGCATGGGTCGCCCAAGTCGACTGTGAACCTACTGTAGGGTTGGTAAGCGCTACTTAGACCCCTAAATGTGTGAAATTGACTGAATGATATCTGTACTGGGCATGTTAATATCTCGAATCAATATATGTAATTGAAATTGCATAATAGCATGTCATCCATTGTGTGTTGCATTGCATTGGGTTGGAGGTTGTTACTCGGAGGAAGTATACTGAAAGGCTTTAAGCCTAATTTACTGGCAGCTCAGCTGCAAACTTTTGTATTGTGCCGTATTCGGTACTACTTGGAGTGTAGGGATGAGTGGGTTGATTATATCCCCACATGGAGTGTAGGGTTGGACGGAGATGGTGTGTAGAGGCTAGTTGGGTAGGATTTTGCTCTTTGCATAATCAAGTATCGCTCATCGACATCGTGATGGGCTAAGGCCCTACTGCATTTTTGACATCAGATCGAGATGGGCTAAGGCCCAAATCGCCATCGATCATCAAAAGGGCTTAGGCCCAAGATCGCTCAATCAGCGTACCGTGAATGCTGATTGTTTGTTTGTTTCTGCGGATTACACACGAGTTTACGTAAACTCACCCTTTTGTTTAATGTGCACAGTAATCCCGCACTTAGACGGATCGATGTGACGAATGACTCAAAGCAGTGACCACGATAATTTTTGGACTTCATGGTTTTCAATTTACGATTTATGATTTGATTATTATTGATTATTTGGGTTGTAATTTAAGGACCCTCTGGGACTTTGGTTTTAAATTTGGGTTTTTATTTATTTATTTTACTTTATGGATTTATACCTGCTGGTCGTAGGAAATTCGGTTTTTAAAAAGTTAAAGTAATTTCTAAACAGACTGTTTTATTAAAGCTTCCGTAACGAGGGATGTTTCAAAACAAATGTTTTCAATGAATAAAGACAACTTCCTAAGTTCTAACAAAGGTTTACTAAAGATAATAACATGGAATGTTTTCATCGTAACAACGAGGTTTCAAAAACACTATCGTGTGACATTGCCAGATACGACCATAACGTCTAGGCTGGGTTTGGGGTGTTACAGTCTGAGGTTTATCAGACCGTATGAGATCGCAGAGAGGATTGGTCCTGTAGCATACAAATTAGCGTTACCCCCGGAACTTGAAAAGATCCACAATGTTTTTCATGTTTCAATGCTGAGACGGTATAGGTCAGATCTTTCACATGTGACACTCTCTGTGAGGTTGAGATACAGTCAGACTTATCGTATTCTGAAGAACCGATCAGAGTTTTGGCACGTGAAATAAAAGAACTTCGGAACAAGAGAGTACCATTAGTTAAAGTTCTTTGGAATCGTCACGGGGTTGAGGAAGCTACATAGGAAACTGAAGACTCAATGAGATTACAAT
The DNA here is from genome assembly GCA_025698515.1 of Gossypium sturtianum. Taxonomy (NCBI): domain Eukaryota; kingdom Viridiplantae; phylum Streptophyta; class Magnoliopsida; order Malvales; family Malvaceae; genus Gossypium; species Gossypium sturtianum. Next base: position 160,783,308 of record CM046945.1, read on the forward strand.
ACCTGAATCTGTTTACTGGTAAGAAATTTTGGGGATGAAATTTCCTAAGGGGGGAGAGTTGTAATAGCCCGATTTCCAGTGGTGTCGAAAATAGTGGTTTCGAGACCACAATTCTGATATAATAATCCGTAAATATTATTTATTTAATATTTATGAGATCTTTAGGGTCGTATTAAATTTGAGTTAGAAAATTTTATCGTTTAGATAGTTTATTGAGTAAAAAAAAAGACTGAATCGTAAAGGCTGCAAAAGTTGGGTTATTTAATTAAAGGGGCTAAATGAATAATTTAACCCATTTGAGTTAAGTTAGTGGATTTAAATGATGATATGCATATGTGGATAGTTTAATTAGGCTTAATATTGATTAATTAAGATTTAATTAAGAAAGTTGAAATATTTACAAAAAAACCAAGGTATATATATTAAATTAAAGCTAAAATTAAGATGAGATTTTTTTTTTCTATTCATCTTTTCCACGGCAACAAAGCCAAAACTAGGGTTTTCATGCTTGAAATTTCAAAGCTTAAATTGGTAAATGAAACTTAGCCCATTTTTAGTGATTTTCATGTTTTTGAGCTTGTATTAGCTTAATGTAGCTAACCCGATGACTAATTTGTGAAACTGTTAAATATTTTGAGTTGTGCCATTGTTGAGTTTGAGTTATTCTTGAAATTTTATGGAAGGTTATTGATTATGGTTGTTAGATAGAACTATTTTGTAAAGTAACTTTTGATGATTTTAAGGTTTAAGGATTAAATTGTTAAAGTGATAAAATTATAAGGACATGTTAAGACATAAATTGCAAAAATGGGCTGTATTGAAGTCATTGAATATTCAGCTGAACTTAAATTTAATAAAAATGGTTAATTTGCATGATTTGAGACTTAAGTACTAAATTGAACAAAAGTGAAAGTTTAGGGTAATTTTTTAAAATGTCAATAAGGGGTTTAATTTCATAAAATGATTTATTTTCTGTTGTTGACTTAGTTAATTGAATGGAATTATTATTTTAGATCAAGAACCTGTTGACAATCGCGGAAAATAAAAGGTTTCGGAGTAGTCCATGTACTTGAGTTGTTACTGCAAAATAGTTTTGTAAGTTTGTGTCGTTATTTTTATATTGCATTTATTTTATTTCATGTATGTTATGAATATATTCAATGTTATACTTGACTTTGGAATGATTGGAGATTGCATGATAAATGAGTATAAATATCAACTATCAAGCCTTGAGCCGGTGATACAGACCGTAGCGATGGTTGATATTCTGCATCTGTTGCGGATTCTCTACAGCTTGTGTGAGCAGTATTATGAGTCGGTGATTAATTTTAGTAGGTACTATGTACCGGTGATACAGACCGTAACGATGGCTTGAGATCTTACACCTGTTGCAGCTTGTGTGAGTAACATCGTGAGTCGGTCAATACTCTGAAATTAAACTCAAATGAGTGATACTATCTGATTATCTAAGATTAGATCTTATTAATGCAATGGTTGAGAATGTAATGTGAATTAAAGCATTGTGTAATACTTACCTATTATGAGCTGTGTTTGACAGGAACTTCGTTTTTAAATCTATAATTTGGTTTGTTGTGTTAATTTGGTTAGATTTATTGTTAATTTAGCGAACTTACTAAGCTTCAAGTAAGCTTATACGTGTCTTGTCTTTTGTTTTGTAGGTTAAGTTTTGTGATAGGGAGATCGGATCAACTCGCAGAATCATACTATCCCAAGGACTCTTTTGGTAGATTTGTAAACATTTGACTTATATGACATGTCATAGGGCTAATGGTTATTATGCTATATTTCATGGCTATGTGTGATGTTTGGTACTTGATGATAGAATGGTAGGCTTTGTAGTATAGTTGTTAAACTTTAGGTAAATTTGAGTATGAGACTATGAAATGGTAAGTGTCATATTAAGTTGGTATGGTGTGTTTGAAATGGGTTAGTTTGGTGTATGTTATGGCTTATAGATGATTGTTTTGATAATTAGTAACATGAGCATTAAAATGTGTTTGGTATATGATACTTGGCATGGTGTTAGGTAATTGAAAATGACATGTTTTGGTTGTTTAAAGATGTGTTTATAGACTTGTGAACATGTATTATGAATTGATTTAGGTACCTATGTATTTGGGTGAGGAAATAGCATGAACTTGGTCATTTTTGGACACACACGTCCTGGGACACGGGCTGTCACACGACCGTGTTTCACACATGGGCATGTGCCCTGAGCGTGTTAGGTACAAGATTTACACGGGCTAGCACAAGGGTTGATACACGAGCGTGTGAACCAAGTCAATGAGTCACACGAGCTAGCACACAGTTTGACACACAGACATGTGAACTAAGTCAGTGAGTTACACGGGTGAGCATACGGTTGGACACACGAGCGTAGGAAGGGCTTATATAATACTTTCTCCCTGCAATATATATAACAACCAAGATCGAGTTAGATTCGTCAATTTTCAATCCAAACTCAAAAATTGACTCCATCAATTCGAAGTTGCATCCAATTCAACATAAATTGATCATTCAACGTCACCAATAAGAGTTGGGTTACATTTTCAATGAAAGACACATGTCCGAACCTTAGAGATGGTATTATTGTAAGGGACAATCACAAACCCAAATATAAACAATAAAAAAAAAATATGAAGAATACAAGAAAAAATTGATCATTCAAAGTCAACAATCTAAACTTAAAACAAACCTAAAATCTAAATGAATTGAACTTAAAATGACTTGAACAAATAGCTTCAAAAGAATATTAAAAAAAATTGAATAAGCTCAACTCAAAACTAATCTAAAATAAAATGAAATAAAAAATATAAAAATTCAAATTGATCTTGTAAAAAATATAACGTCGGTAATGACAAATATATCGTAAAGAAAAAAGAAACAAAAAAAAATAAAGAACACACAGATTTTACGTGGAAACCCTTTCGGGAAAAAACCACGGGCAGAAGAGAAGAAAATTCACTATGTCGAATTCGAATCTGTTTTTAAGAGGAATAGACTATGTCTATTTATAGGCTTGTAAAGCCATATTCTAATAGGAGTGTAGTAAGATTGAAACTCCTTATTCTAATCAATATCCAATAGATGGAGTTTAATAAGGTTTAAAAAACCTTATTTAAAATAAAATAAAAGAAGTGTAGTTCTATAGGGATTCTTCTTTTATTTTATTTTACCATTTTATTTTATTTAAATAAGGATTCGGGTCACTTAATTCTAACAGATCTAATCCAAATTTATTAAAATTTAATACTAACCAATGTCTCGAATTAACAAATCTAAATTAAGCACATAAAATTAGAAGAAGAAAAAATCCAAACCCACTAAATCCCAATCCCCTTTCATTATTAGTATGATAAATGGGAACTTTCCTTTTTTTCTTCCCTTATCTTTTCCCCGTTCTCATCCTTTCTTAATTTGCATTTTAAATCATCCTTATTAAATACTCAATTAAAAAAAAAAGCTTTTAAGTTTTATCCAAAATTCTATTCTTGTTGAGTGTTTCTATGTGTCTTTTAGATTGTGAAGCTGTGTATTTATATGATATGATGTTCATAGATGTGATGTCATAAGTAGGTTCCATGCATGTTGACACGTACCTTACTCTAAGTCTAATACGTGTTTATCCGATAGGGGTTCGCCTATGTGATGGCGTGCAAACCCACATCGTGTGATCTCATGTGCGAACTCATAGTGTCACATGAGCTTGAAGTGCGAACCATGTAGAATTAGACCCGTACTCAATCAGGTTATGGGTCGGTAATAATGAGTATCAGAACAATATGTCCCCCACCTAGTTCAAAGAAGAGTTATAAAGTGACTCTTCTTGGAACTTGGTTCTATGAGACGAGAAGTAATATATAAGGAAAAGCTTACTGAATACGATTTATACCTTAATCTGCAACGTACACTTCATTACGTGTCAATAAGGGGTACAGTTGTACGCAACTAATTATGTCTTTGTTCTCGAATATACGAATCGTTAAAGTGCAAAGAAAACCCTTTTAAAAGGAGTTTACCTGAGCCCTAAAAATTACATTGTTTGAATTCGAGATTTTGGAAAAGAAACCATTGTTGAGAAGAACAGTTTCAGAGGTAATCTCCCTAAAATTTCCATCATTCTTTCGATTTTTTCTAGTTTTATTAGAACACCATGACTAGGACTAGAGGAAGTGGTTGTGTTATTCAAAGCATCCCCCCACGACGCCATGAAGCGAGTACTCCGGTGGAGGTTAAGGCCTACGTTTACATTACGAAGGTAGAAGAAATGAACCGCGTTTTGGCTGCTTGGGGAATTCAAATACCAAACTTCGCTTATGACTTATCAATCCCTGAAGGATTAAATCAGTTGAGCGACACCAACGACAATAGTTTTTTACTTCCACTGCATGTGATAGAGGCAGGTTTCCATTTACCACTCCACCCCTTTTTATGCCACCTTTTCGACGAATACAGGATAACTAGGGCAGTTATTTGGTTTTTCATGGTGGGTCGCAATGGCATACTTCATCGAATGCAGCTGACGCAAAGAAGTGCCACTGATCGCTATTTTTTAGAATTTGTATCAGCTGAATGTCTGCAATCGAGGGGGGTCGATGGGTTTATTCTATTTCTCTCATTGCGAAGATGTGGAATCCATCATTACCAACTGTTCTTCGAATCTTCGTTTAAACCGCTGCATACATAAGGGTTAAGTACAAGCTTAATAGTGGCTTTGACTTTCCAACCGAGTGGTCAATACCTAGTAAGAATATATGTTTGAAGAAGCAAGAAATTATAACAGAAGTAGGTTGGGGACAATATTATAGACTTCACAAAGGTAGCATACTAGATTTGGAGGAAGTGCTAATTGTGAGGAACGTGTTTAAGCACTGCCTCTTAATTCTAAGCCCCAATGAATGGAGGTAAGCTGATGCTGATGATGGTGCGAACACCATTGGACTACTACCTGCATAATTTGCTTGGCCACATAGAGTTATTGACGAGTTAGGGTTTATACTGTTGGGGAGAGGAGAAGAGAAGAACCTAAAAATTATTTTTATAGTTTTTTTTTGTAAATTAAAGTCTTATCCATGACCTTCAAAATCTTCAGAAAATATAGAAAGTGGGGCAAACTGTGTAGAACTCGACCTAAACCCAATCAAATTATAGATCAGTAATAATAAATTTCATCACTATTATTAATACATTCAATCAAATAAATCACAAACCAAGATAATTATGATTTACATTTGAAATTAAAATTTTCGAAATTTGAATTCAGCAAGAAATAATGAATGTTGTTCTTTGAATTGAGGAAAAAAAAATAAAATTCAATATGAAAATCGATCTGAAAACCGAACAAAGCGTTGTCGTGTCGACTTTTTAAATAATTTTTTAAAAAAAGCTCGTGCTTTCAAAAAATTCCAGCCTTTGCTAAGCTGTCTTGTTCGAACACCAATCCAACGCGTTTCTTTTTTCACTACAAAAAACACTTTCCATTTGCTTTCGTTGTTTTGATCTTTCCCTTTCCGAATCTCATATCTTTTGATGGCTCTGAACCAGAGCTACGATCTGTTCTTCATCTTCATCTTCAACCTCTCACTCCTTTTCACTCTCTTACCCTTCTCTTTCTCTCAAACCGTCGCCGATGCCCCATCACCCGCCGCCGATACTTGCAATGGGATCTTCTTATCTTACGCTTACACCTCCGGAACCAAGTTAAAACCAACGGATCCCAAGCACCAGCCGTACAGATTCGAGTCAGTCTTAACGGTGCTGAATAACGGCGACGAGAAGCTTAAATCGTGGAGGGTTTTCGTGGGGTTTAAAAACGACGAGTATTTAGTTTCAGTGTCGAATGCGGTTTTGGCTGATGGGACGAGCTTGCCTGCCAATGTTGGGAACGGTACCGTTTTTGCTGGGTACCCCATGACTGATCTGAAAACAGCGATTGAGACTGCCGGAGATTTGAATCAGATTCAAGTTCAAGTTAAGCTTCTTGGGACTCAGTTTGGAGTGGCGGCTCCTAGTGTTCCCTTGCCTGAAACTATTCATCTTGCTAATGATGGCTTCCTTTGTCCTAAGCCTTCTTTGCAAGGTAAAAAACACTTGGGTAAAGTTTATATGTATATGCTTGATTTTGCCATGTTGTTTGAATGAGATATAATATTTGAGTAGATTATTGGACAGTGGAATTTTTTTATTCCTGTATGGTTTTCTAGTGGATTTGGTCAAATTTCTATGTCTGGGTTAGATCAAAAGATGATCATATAATAGAGAGTGGAAAATGTTTCATTTTAAGCTGTTTTGAAAGATGAAAATTATGATTTGGTTGAAGTAAATCATTTGTTCATAATCTCTGCTACTAGTAGTTTTCTGTTGCTGTAATGAAATTCTTCTGTTGTTAAATATTTTATTACAGGGTTTGTCTCCTTATGCTGGTTTTTTTGTTAGTTATCATTTTCTTCCTTGGTTGAATAGGGATGGACACTCTTTGATCTTGATTCTAGTTCATCTCTATGTCTCCGATCTGAATTGAATTATAATCGTGGTGTTGAGGATTACTTTAGATTGTATGATATGATTTCCATTTGCTGTTTTCCAGGTAAAAGTGAGATGCAAGTTTGTTGCACCAAAGACCCGAAATTCAAGACGAATGTTACGGTAGAGGATGAGTTCCTACCTCGGCAAAGTGGTGATCTTACAATTATGTATGATGTGACGAGAACGTACGACTCGAACTATTGGGCACAGGTTACTATCTCAAACCATAACCCCCTTGGGCGACTTGATAATTGGAAATTGAGTTTTGATTGGATGAGGGATGAATTTATATATACGATGAAAGGGGCTTATCCGTATGTCGTTGATTCATCAGACTGCATATTTGGTCCGCAAGGACAACACTATAGGGATCTAGACTTTGGCAATGTGTTGAACTGTGAGAGGAGGCCGACGATTATTGACCTGCCTCTGACAAAGGCAAACGATACAACCATGGGGATGATCCCAAAATGTTGCCGGAATGGTACTATCTTGCCACCAACAATGGACCCTAGCAAGTCAAGTTCAGTATTCCAAATGCAGGTCTTTAAAATGCCACCGGATCTCAACCGCTCTGAGCTCTCTCCTCCTCAGAATTGGAAGATCAATGGCACGTTGAACCCTAATTACAAATGTGGTCCCCCAGTCCGTGTAAGCCCTAGTCAGTTCCCGGACCCAAGTGGCTTGCCGTCAAATACGACCGTAGTTGCTAGCTGGCAGGTGGTTTGCAATATTACACGGCCCAAGAATGCAAGCCCAAAGTGCTGCGTATCCTTTTCTGCATACTTCAATGAATCAGTTGTCCCATGCCCGACTTGTGCCTGTGGGTGCCCTCGCAACTCAGCCAACACTTGTAGAGCAAATGCTACAGCTGTTCTTGTTCCACCTGAGGCACTTCTTGTTCCGTTTGAGAACCGAACTGCTATAACCAGAGCTTGGGCTGATCTTAAACACTTTACGGTGCCAAATCCAATGCCATGTGGTGACAATTGTGGGGTCAGCATAAACTGGCATCTTTATTCAGACTTCTCTCGAGGATGGAGTGCTAGGATCACAATATTCAACTGGGATGAAACTGCCTTCCCGGATTGGTTTGCTGCTGTACAGTTGAATAAGGCTACCCCCGGGTTTCAAAAGATGTACTCCTTCAACGGAACAGCCTTGGAGTTGAATGGTGTTAACAATACTATATTCATGCAAGGTCTTCCCGGATTAAACTATATCGTTGCAGAAACCGATGCAGCTAACCCTCAGAAAGATCCTAGGGTGCCCGGAAAACAACAGACAGTTATCTCATTCACCAAGAAAACTACCCCTTCCATTAACATTGCTGCAGGTGATGGATTCCCCTCTAAAGTGTTCTTCAATGGCGAGGAGTGTGCACTCCCTTCAATGTTGCCAACAAACAGCAGTAATCGAAAGGGCTCAACGACTGTAATCTCGATCTTGCTAGCAGTTCTTGTGTTCATGCTGGTTCAACAATAGCTAGAAAGTAGTGTGCCATTACTTGTGGTTGTGTTGGTCTTTTCAGCAGGTTCTTCTCTTTTGTTCATGTTGCATGAATAGCTTGGATGACATATGGATTTTACAATATAGGGCAATGGGGGAAATCCCCCCACTGATTTTTTTTTTTTGGATATTCTGTAATTATTTATTTATTGATCCAAATGAATTTATTTTTTTCAGTGTTTCTTCTCTAATTAATATTATTTGAAAATTAAAAAACATAAAATAAAATTTGATTTTGTAACAGAAAATTACAATGATAACCCAAGATATATTGCCTGATAAGCTAAGATCAATTTAAAAGCCTTTAATAGTGTTTCTTTTTAATGAAACATGATTTGAATATATGTTTATATGCTATATTGTTTTTTTTTTAAATTTTTATTGTATGTATTGTTAATGTATTAAGAATTATATAAATACATAACTATTGAGTTGATTTGAGAAGAAAATTTTAAAGCGTCTCATCTCTCGAGATGGGTGTTTATGCTCGGATTTCGTCTTTTGCTTGCATTGAGAATCACACCAAGTTCGCGAAGGGGTGCCTCCACTCACAATGTAGATTCACAATTTATTTTTGGTAGGATTTGAACTTATGTTTTATAACCTTCATAACTCAGTAAAAGTAGGAGACATAGTCTGAAGATAAAATTAAACATAAACATATCGAATACATTATTAAGGAGATTCGTTGGCCCTCAAAAGATTCAAAGACTTCTTTGCGGGAGGTCAAAATCCCATCAATAATAACATTTTAAATACAATTATCATAAAAATAATATATATTTTGTATGTAAAAAAATGACTAAATAGATTAAAAACAATATAAAATTAATTATATGTTTTTTATAGTAAAAATAATAAAAATTTAAAACCACAGAAATTAAGGTTATAATATTATATAATTTTACTCATTATTTATTATTTTTAATCCAATTGATTGATTAAATAAATTTGAGTAAAATTGATGGCATATCATCTTATTATCTTTGTTTATTGTGTTGGGTGGCACACAAAAGAGAGTCCAAAATGAAGAAGATTGAGGAAACGCGTTTCAAGGGATAGTCCAATTAAAAATACCGTGTTACGTACTCAGGTGCTCGGACAGACGCAATCACTGCCACCACAACCTACCCCTACTTTTTTTTAATGTCATTACAATGGGTGTCAAAAATAAAAATTATAAAATAATAAAACTTTTTTAATAAGGATATATGATGGAACAAATTAGAATTTTCAATTTTCAATTTCATCGGTTTATTGAATTTAATTAAATAAATTATTAAAACTCGTAAAATTAAAAAAATAAAGAGAATTAATTTAATTTTTTATTTTAATTTAATTCAATTAATTTAACCGTTGGCTCAATTGATTTATTGATCAATCAATTTAACTTTTTATTTTGGATTGACACCCAATCAATTTTTGATTTAACCGATCCGATCAAAATTTGAAAATAGTGATAGAAACGTAAACATCCGCTACAACTAGATTAAATCCAATTGAAACTAACCCATTTTTTTTTACCTGATTTAACATTTTTTTTGGTTCAATCTTCCTCTATTTTAGGGTTTCAATTCAAGTGATTGAATAATTTCAGTTTAATCAATTAATCTAGTCGGACTATGATAATAATGCTTTTCTTTTTAGCTTTCCTCATTTTTCTCACTTTTTCTTTTGTTTTTATATAGGAGTATGAAGAGTTTGTTTATATATAAATTCGACACCTCAAACAACACAAAAATTTTCAGTACACCGATGTTAACAATGTCGGTACTTTTTTTATTCAATAGTTTTCCTATTCCTAATGGTCCAAAGTATTTATATATTTATAGCTGATTGAGTCTTAATCCGATTAGTATGAGCATTGTTATCAATGCAAAAGGACGTAGATTTGAATATGTTGAAGCGCATTATATTCCTATTTATGGGTTGGAGAGGGGTTATAGATAATTCTAAGTATTGTGTAAAAAAGAAAGAAAGATATAATCAAAACTTATGATGAGATTATTAAAAAATATATCATCTGAGCAACGCTCCTAATATAAAGAACCTTTTTAAATTATTTATGTTAACTTGGTTAATTTTAATATTATTAAATTTAAAATTTAAAATAAAAATTAATACTTTTTTTATGTTAATTTTTCTGTTTCTTATTGTTATTTATTTCAAAATTTAAAATAAAAGTGAACAGGACAAATTTTAAATTATACGTTAACTTTGATTCAATGTGCAATTTGATTTATGGACTTTGATTTAGTACAATTATATACATAAAACTTTGATTGTGGTTCAAATATATTCACAAAACTTTACTTTTGATTCTTTACACACGTTTAAAGAAGTAAATATATCAAATTATTTATATATTGGATAAATATAATTATTTGTATATGTGATATAAAAATATAAAAGTTATATCAATAATTGTGTCAATAATTTATGAGAACTAGATCAAATTAAAATTTTATGTATAAAATTGCACATTAGACTAAAGTTCATATATAGTTTTGAAATTTGTCCCTTTTTATTTTATATATAAAAATAAAGTTGAATTTTTTTTATTTTTATGTTAATTTTTCCTTTTATATTTTTATGTTAATTTTTGTTCTTATTGTTACTTATTTCAAAATGTAAAATAAAAATTAACATAATATTTTTTATTTTATATAAGAATAAAGTATTTTTATGTCAATTTTTTTATACAATATTGGGGATAGGGATGAGGTTTGGACCCATGCCAAATATATGCCTAACAAGAGTTTTAACCACCATTACATACAAGTTAAGACTTATGTTAATTTAAGCTGGTTGAGTCTTCGCTCGATGGTTATTGGTATTGTTGCCAATACAGAAGGACATGGGTTCAAGTGCGCTGAAGCGCATTATCCTTCTATTTATGAGTTGGGGAGGGGATATGAGTAGTTCTAGACATTGTGTCAGAAAGAGCAGATATGATCAGAACTTATAATAAGATTGTTAAAAAAAAAATTATATACATATTACATAGACGATATGCAAACCCTTTTATTAAAATATTATTTCTATTTATTTTATTATAATTTTTAGTAATTATGTAATGATTGAGTTAATTTTTTATTGGTGTCATACGCTCTATACGTGATACTGTAAAATATTATAAAAAAATTATTTTAATAATTAATTTATAACTCAATTATTTTTTATTTTTTATATTATTTATATAAGGGAACCCTAACAATAACTCAAAGGACTCCTAACTTTTCCTATCTAATAACATTTGTTTTACTATTTTTTCCTCAATACATTCATTAATTTTGTTAATAATTATTTTTTTAAGGAGAACATAAGAATGAGGTTATTTTACCAATTTAACCTAAAAAAAATTTATATTTACAAAAAAGGGTAAAATACCCAAATATACCAAAAAAATTAAAAATTTACGGAATTGGGCCGGTTTCTAGAAAATTTACGGAAAAGGGCCATTTCCCATCAAAACGCGTCCATGTTAGCGCGTTTTGAGGGGAAATGCCAGCAAAGCGCGCTCTTGGGGACGCGCTTTGTGCCACCTCAGCAAAGCGCGCCTATGTGGATGCGCTTTGGCGTGACGTGGACACAAAATGCGTCCCAGTAGCGCTTTCTCTTGAATAACCAGAAAACGCTACGGCGACGCGGACGCGTTTTTGCCTTCCTTCCCCGTCCAATAAGGGTATGAAATTTTAAGGTTTCTGGGCTAGGGTAAAAATATATTTAGGGTTTTGGGCAAAATATATTAGCCCAAAAAATTAGTTAAATTTTTTTGACAGTTGTATCTGGCAAAATAATTTTGAGAAGACGTTCGAACAAATAAGTGGCAAAACGCTTCCGGCGGATGCACTGTGTCGGAGTAATCAAAAGAGCTCCCACGTGGGCGCTCTTTTGCTCTGATAGTCTCCGTGAAATAATTTTGAGAAGACGTTTACGAACAAACGGTGGCCAAAAATGCTTCCAGTGAGGATGCACTGTCGATGAAATCTTCAAAAGAGCTCCCACGTGGGCGCTCTTTTGCTACTGAGTCTCCGGTGAAATAATTTTGAGAAGACATTTCGAATAAACAATGGCAAAACGCTTCCAAAGGATGCACTCGCGGCATGAGTCTTGAAAAAGAGCTCCCACGTGGGCGCTCTTTTTGCTCTGATGAGTCTCCGTGAAATAATTTTGAGAAGACGTTTACGAACAAGCGATGGCCAAAACGCTTCCAAGCGAGGATGCACTATCGGCAAGAGTACTCAAAAGAGCTCCCACGTGGGCGCTTTTTGCTCTGATGAGTCTCCGGTGAAATAATTTTGAGAAGACGTTTACGGACAAACAAGGTGGCCACGCTTCTTCCAGCGATGCACCGCTTGTCGGCGAAGTACCGAAAAGAGCTCTCACGTGGGCGCTCTTTTGCTCTGATGAGTTTCCGTAAAATTAGACTATAAATCAGCCAAATTTCATTCTCGGGTTGCATAAGAGAAATTGAGGCAAAAGAAAAATAGAAATCAAAATGAGTGAACGTATTAATCTTTGTTATTTACTACGATGGTGAGGTTTGTGACACCAAAATGGTGTTGTTTTTTTATCGAGAGCACAAAGCAACTGGGTTTAATCGAACATAGATTTTTAGAACTTCACAAAAGAATTAGGCGTAAAATCTTGGAACAACGCCAATGAAAGTTCATCTATTAAGTATAGATTTTGCGTTTGATTGATCCGGTGAGATATGAATCATTCGACATCAAAGGTCCTCGGATCTTTGAGGCAATGGTGGAGACTCATCTTGCCAAAGTGGATCACCCTATCTTGAGGTATATGTACAATTTTCATCGCCAAGTGATCTTCCTTCGACCTCAACATCTACTGCTCGGGGAATACACGACCCCAAGCCGACACTCTGTTAGTGGGAGGCGAGAATACTAAAGTGCCCGTGTTTGGTGGTAGTATGGAAAACATAACCCCCGCACAACACTCGGTTGGTGGATGGGACATGCATATCCTTCCTTCGACGTCCGATGATAGAAATACGTATTGGAGAACGTCATCAACTTCTAGTGGTTGGCAATCCACATATGATTGGGGACGTTACGAAAGATGTTTAAGGAGGGATAATGTACTCCCCACGACATCCACCGGCGAGGGGCCCTCGTTCGTTGTAGATTATGGTGGATCAGATGATGAGTCAGATGTGGATCCACCTCAAGAACCTGGGCCCGATGGTGCAAAAGTTGGATTATTTTCTAAACCGGAGTCTGTTCCAACAGTACCTGAAGATGTTGAGGGCGGTTCAGACGAAGAAGAAGAAGATCCGCTATTCGTATGCGTACTCACCTCCAAAATTTCACATGCACAATGTCGATCTATCTCAAGACGATGCATTGGAGTTTCCTGAACTACCACACCGGACGTGTGACCGTACAACTTCGTCATTGGATTCGGGCGAATTAGAAGTTGGTAACAAGTTTTCCAACAAGGATGCTTTTCTTCTTTGCATTGAAACAATACAAAGATCAAGAACGGGGTTAACTACAACGTGGTTAAATCCAAGCTCGACAAGTACGAGGCGAAGTGTGCAGTGCAAGACGGTACATGTTCATGGAAAATCATGGCCTCGTTGAGGAAAAGGACAGCTTGTGGGAGATCAAAAGTACAAAAGTCCACATACATGTCTTGCTTGGATGCAGTATCACGATGTGTTCAATGTTTTTGAATAATACTAATATTACGTAATGTTGCATTATTTAACGTGCTTCGTTAATGTGTGTTACACAAGATCATCCGAAGATGGATTCGGATATCTTTGGTGACTTAATAATACCGACGCGGTGAAGGCCGATCCCAAGACTATAGTGCCGGCCTTAATTGGCAATATTCATAGGCAATTGGGGTACACGCCTCTTACAGAAGGCTTGGATAGCCAAGCGGCGTTGGAAAAGTTGCATGGTTGGTGGGGCGCTTCATATAATGAAGTGTGGCGGTGGTGTCAGTCTTTGGAGAGATATGTCCTGAGCAAAGATAACGGACCTTGAAACGGAACCGTACTACAACGATCGTTTGCTCCGTGGATGCGCAGTGTTCAAGCGTCTTTTCTGGACATTTAAGCAATGCCGAGATGCATTTATATACTGCAAGCCATTGGTACAAATTGACGGTACCTTTATGTATGGTAGATATACGCATCGGCTATTGCTAGCTGTGGCACAGGACGGCAGTGGGAGAATCCTTCCGATTGCGTTTGCAATAACACCGGGGGAGTCAGCTGATGACTGGAATTTCTTCTTATCTAGGTTAAGAAGGCATGTCTACCCCCAACCTGATATATGTGTTATATCGGATCGGGGCCCTGGAATACTAGCCGCAATAGAGCGCCAGGGAAGCCTGTGGCATCGCACACACCATCGATATTGCCTAAGGCATGTTGCATCCAACTACTACGAGTAACATCGATCTAAAAGTCAGCGACAGCAAGTGACCGATATGGGTATGTAATATCTATTAATATAATTTCGTTTGTAATATTCAATTTATTCTCAATTGAAGAGTGGTATGTAATATTCGATATCAACTTATATTGGCAGGGTACAAGATCAATAAGGACCGTTTTCACGAGATGTTGGCAAGTTTGCGCTCAGTTAACGAAGAAGGCACAAATTACCTACGCAATATTCCTTTCGAACAGTGGACACAAGCATACGACGACGGCCTACGATATGGTCACATGACCTCAAACCTGGCCGAATACATAAATTATGTTCTAAAAGGAACGCGTCATCTGCCGATAACATCGGTTGTACGAGAGACATATTTTTGTTTAGCGGCACTATTTCTGAAGCGAGCAGCGAGTTATAAAGGCCAAATGCAAGGAGGCCATGTATGGAGCCCGAAGGTCTTGCAAGAAATTAACAAGGGCAAGGCACGAGCCAACACCATACACACAGTGTGTCATGATCGCGACAGCCTATGGTTTCGTGTGACGGAGTTTGACAGGCCGAACCAAGGTATTGTTGGCGGGCAGTATCGTGTACACTTGACAAATAGGACCTGCGACTGTGGGATATTTGATGCACTTCGTTACCCATGCGCTCATGTACTTGCGGCTTGTCAGAATCTTCGTCTTAATCCTATGAGCTATGTCGACGAAGTTTACAAATTAGAAAACAAGTACAACGTGTGGAGACACGTATTCCCACCAGTCCCAGATGAACGTAAGTGGCCGTCGGTATCGCTTGCTCCGTTTAAGCTGTTGCCGGATAGACAATTGAGGCGCAAACCAAAAGGTCGACCTTGCTCGACTAGAATACGCAACAATATGGATATCCGAGAAACGAGCAACCAAGGTAGGCTGTGCGGATGGTGTAGGAACCCAGGCCATACATCTCGCTCGTGTCCAAGTCGGAATAGTTGACAAAGATTCTTAACTTTTTTTCTCTTGGTGTCTATGTAAATTCTATTTATTTGTTGATGAAAACGGTGAACTTTTGTAGAATGACTAATTTGGAAAAAAAACCTTTAAGTTACAATAAAATTTCAAATATTGGACTTTTATTTTTAAAATTAAATTTAAATAAAAATTTAAAAAAATTCTATTTTATTAAAGATATTAAAACTAAATTACAAAAAATAAAAACAACTTTTTAATTTATTAAATATATGAAAACTAAATTACAAAAAAACAACTTTTAATTTATTAAATATATTAAAACTAAATTACAAATAATAAAAAATAAAAAACAAATTCTTATTTTATTATATTACATATATTAAAATTAAATAACAATAAAATTAAAAACAAATTCTGGTTATTCAAGAGAAAGCGCTCTTGGGGGCGCGCTTTGTGTCCACGCCGACAAAGCGCATCCACGTGGCGCTTTTTGTTTGAGTGGCACAAAGCGCTGCGTTCCCAAGAGCTGCTTTGTTGGCATTTCCCTCAAAACGCTACCGACGTGGGTGCGCTTTGATGGGAAATGACCCTTTTCCGTAAATTTTCTAGAAATCGCCTAATTTCGTAAATTTTTAAATTTTTTGGTATATTTGGGTATTTTACCCTACAAAAATGACTTAGATTTAAAAGCAATCACCAAAATGACCTTAAATGAACAGTAGATGGGGTTTTGGGAACCCAATGGTCGGCACTACCTAGTGTTTTGGCCCCATGATTGCCTGATGATTGTGTCAGACTTTTAAAATTGATTTTTTTGACTTTGGGAACCCAATGGCCGGCACTAAGGTATTTTTTTTAAAAATCGTATCATACTGGTATAAAAATACCAAGATTTTAAAAATTTGCGTGGCCGGGCCATGTAATGGTCGCACCAGAGAGATGTAAAATTTTATTTTTTTGGTGTCTTTGCAATGAGATGGTCACACACCAGTGCCTTTTTCGTGTCCCAATGCAAATTTTTTTATTTTGATACACTGATGGCCGGCACTAGAGATGTAAAAAAAAAAATTGCATGGCCGGCACCAGAGATGTAAAAAAAAAATTTTTTTTGGGTGCTGGCCAGTAGATGGCCGGCACCAGGCACTTTTTTCGTGTCCCAATACAGTTTTTTTTTTTTACTTTGGTACACTGATGGCTGGCACCAGAGATGCAAAAAAAAAAAATTTTTTTGGGTGCTGGCCAGTAAATGGCCGGCACCAGATACTTTTTTCGTTTCCCAATGTAATTTTTTTTTGCTTTGGTACACTGATGGCCGGCACCTGAGATGTAAAAAAATTTTTTTTTGGGTGCTAGCCATGTGATGGCCGACACCAGAGATATAAAAAAATTTCACCTTTGCCGATGAGATGGCCGGCATCAGGTACTTTTTTCGGTCCTAAACGCAAAATTTTTTGACTTTGGGACACTGATGACCGGCACCAGTGACTTAAATTTTTTTTTTGTGCTGGGCAGTAGATGGCCGGCACCAAATTTATCATATATATATATATATATAGGTGTTTTATCTTCCATTTGAGTTTTTTTTTCTTTGCTTTATTAGTTGAAAATATATGTTAAATTTATTAGTTTTTTTTCTTTATTGAGAAGGAAGCAAAAAATTTTTAAGATGAGTTCCCAAATTTTGTTTGTTTATGTTCATTTCAATGGAGAAATGATAAATACAACTGAAGAAGGCTGTGTATTTCAAATTCAGAAAAAAATAGGAATGAGATTCAACAAACGTGTTTCGCTGGCGGATTTAAAATGAAAAATTAGTACAAAGATAGCAACCCGTTGCGGAAAGCAAATGTTGAGACTGTTTTACAAATTTCTGGTTTCAACTGATCCGCTCAAGTTCTCAGAAATGGAGCTTGATGATGATGATGATCTAGTGACAATGATAGCACTTTATTGCCCACCTGAGATAGAAAATCCCAGCCCGGTTGAGTTGTTCGCAGAGATAGCTGAACCGGATCCCATTCAAGTTGTAATTCCAGCAAGCCAGCGCTCTGGAATTGATTTTGATCTTAACGTCTCCTGGGAAGATCAGTCGGGTTTTGGACGGTCAATGGCAACTCTTAAAAATCCAAACATCGGTAGATGTTCGTATAACATCCCAAACTCGTGTACTCGTCTAGAGATCCATCCAGAGGTGTTGGCCGCCATAGAAGATGATGATTAAGGGTCCGATAATGATGATCAGTCACACCGTGATCCTAATGATGATTTTAGTGACCCCGATTTGGATGACATCCCTGAAGACATAGACGATGAAGGGCCAGTGGAGGGTGAAAATGCAAACCCCCATTCGGTCGGGAACACGGGCCCTGGTATAGTTATAAGATATAATCCAGGGTCCTTCATGACCGACGTGGATCCTGATGCGGCTCTTGCATGCGAGTTCCCGGAATATACAAACATTGTACCAAGTCACCTACTTGGTGGTGAATTCAGTGATGAAGAGTTATTTGTAAGACAACAATTCGATAACAAAAAAGGCTGTTTACAAGCTATAAAACAACTTAGCTTGAAGTTAGGTGTGGATTATAAAGTAACGAAGTCGACACATTCTTTGTACGTAGGAGAATGTTGGAAAGCGTCAAGTGGTTGTAACTGGCGTGTTCGAGTCGCGTTAATGCAGCAGACACAGATGTGGATGATAAGGAAACTAGAAGGTCCACACATATGCACGCCTGCTCGTATGTCGCAAGACCATAGAAAGTTAGATGCAAAAACTATATGCAACTGCATCATCCTTTTGGTGAAAGAGTCGCCCACCATTCAGGTGTCGGTCCTTATTGCGGACATGCAAGCTCGATTCAAGTATAAAGTGTCGTATCGAAAGGCATGGTGGGCAAAACAAATGGCGATGCGAGAGTTGTATGGTAACTGGGATGTGTCATACAACGAGCTTCAAGGGTGGATAGCCGGGATACAGGAGTATGTGCCCGGAACAGTAACTGATTTGCAAACACTGCCGTATAAAGGCTCGGACGGGGAGATTCAATCGGGGAAATGAGTTTTTCACGGATTGTTTTGGACGTTCGAGCCGTATGTTAGGGTCTTCCCTCACTGCAGGCCGATGGTGCATGTAGACGGGACATGGTTGTACGACAAATACATGCAAATACTCTTGATTGTTGTTGCACAAGACGGTAACCGAAATGTCCTTTCGATCGCTTTCGCCATTGTGGAGTGTGAGTGCTTCGAGTCTTGGGAATTTTTCCTCAGAAATCTGCGGAGGCACGTTGTCAGAGAAGACAACATTTGCCTTATATCAGATAGATCAAAAGGATTACTTATTCGGATAAGGCGATCGGGGGTTCCGTGGAGGTCTGTTTATTGCATTCGGTACATCGCGACAAACTTTCATAGAGATTATAAGAACAAAGATTGGAAAAAAGAACTCGTGAACATGGGTAAAAAAAAAATTGTTTGTATTTATTGCAAGAATTACTTTTCAAAATTTTTCAGCCTGTAATTTTTTAAAATACTGATTTCAAATTAAATATGCAACTCATGAGTTAGAATCGCGAAGATTCAGGCAGAGGTTTGCGAGGCTTGAATCTCAGATGTCATCTTTACTAACAGATCTCCGGACATGGTTGGGTAGCATGGAGAACTGGCAATGGACTCAAAGTTACGATGAGGGGTTTCGGTATTGGCAGATGACGACCAACCTGGTAGAGTCGGTCAACTCTATATTGAGGCGCACACGTCCAAATTTAAATGAAAAGAAAGATAATTTAAATGAAATGAGGAAAATATTAAATTTAAATGGAGAAAATAATATAAATGAAATGAGAAAAAAATTAAATTAAAATAGGAAGATAGAAAAATTAAATGAAATGAGGAAAAAATTAAATTTAAATGGAAAAAATATAATTTAAATGAAATGGAAATGTAAATGAAATGAAATGAAATGGAAATTTAAATGAAATGAAATGGAAATTCAAATTAAATGGAATTGAAATTGAAATTGAAATGAAAAAAAAAAAGGTGACATGACATTTTAGGCAGGCCTGCGCCAGCCTGAGAAATGGGCTGGCATTGGCCGGCACCAGAGGAAAAAATAAAAAAATTGAAATGACAGGTCTGAGAAATGGGCTGGTATTGGCCAACACCAGTACGAAAAAAAAATTTAAATGAGAAAAAAAATTAAGTGAAATTTTAAATTTTGTAATGGAATGATATTTAAATTGACAAAAAATTTAAATCAAATATGAAAAATTTTAAATGACCCTGATATTGAGACTACTTCTAATTAATATGAAAAAAATATAAAATGAATTGAAAAAAAAAAATTGAATTGAAAAAAGATAAATTGAAATGAGACTACTTGTGATTAATATGAACAAAAAAATTATGTATGTCAGAAAAAAATAAATTTAAATGAAAAAAATTAATGAAATGAAATGTTAAATGAAATATGAATATGAAATGAAATGTAATTTGTAATGAATATGAAATGAAATGAAATGATGGTTATGAAATGAAAATAAATTATAAATTTAAATGAAAAAAATTGAAATGAAAAAAAATTGAAATGATAAATAAATAAATTAAAATGGAAAATATAAATTTAAATGAAATGAAATGTAAATGAAATTTGAAATTCAAATAGAAATGAAAAAAAAAAAGCTTGACATGATAGGGCTGTGCCCGTATCAGGCCTGCATCACTGCCTAAGGCCAAATTGGCCTTCCAATGGCCGGCAATAGTATGCCATTTCATACAATTTTTTTTTCCTTTTTTTTCCAAAATTTTCCCTGCTCAGCCATTATTGTCTCGCACTATAAATTGGCTACTTCAACCCATAACCGCCAACCACCGCCGACCGACGACCACCGATCACCTCCAAACACCTCCGACAACCGTCGTTCACCGTCAACCACCGCCGATCACCGTCGATCACTCTATGGATCCTAATCCTAATAATCTTTTAAATGACAACGACCACATTGTTAAAAATGTGAATAAGGTAAACGAGAAGAAAAATGTCCCGTTTAATTTTAAATATTCATTTAACTTCTTTTTTTTTAACGAGAAATATAAAAATCTATATTTACTATAAATTCAGGATCTGTATCGAATTGTGAGACCCCAGTTACATGATCCCGGTTATTTTCCCGATCGAAGAGTTTTTCCGTATTTGAATGTCGCGGGTTTTAGGGTAGCAGTCCAACTAGGGCTGTCTATAAACGACGAAGCAGTAACCAGGCTTGGAAAAGTACCCGATCCGTGGGGCACTTGCACGCGCTTACTTGGAAGAGTTCCCCCAACAACGAGGACGGATGATTAACCTATATAAAGTTTACTTGGTTAAAAGAAAACTTCCAGCATCTTCCGAGCAGTCCAACGCAGATGGGCATTATCTACGCTGCAATAGCGTTCATTCTGCAACTTATAGGTGGGATACTATTGTCGGACGTCAATCAAAATAAAGTCTCAATAATGTATCTCCCCTTATTAGAGGATCTCGAGCTTGCCGGAAGATTTAGTTGGGGCTCTGCAGTGTTGGCATGCTTATACCGTGAGATTTGCCGAGCGTCAAAGCCGTCTACAAAAACAATGGGCGGTTGCTGCCTTCTACTGCAATCTTGGGCGTTATACCGAATGTCATTTTTGGCATCAGTGAGCCACCAACCGTATGTATGGCCACTCATTAATAGGTAAATATATAGTTTAATTTTGTCATCTATTTTTTAATTGTATAGTATAGTATACAAATTTTTTGAATGGAAAAAATAATCTGATAATTTATTCATTTTTTTAGATGGGCAACTGTACCGGGAATCGGCCGATCGTTCACCGTACCTATGTACCGTATGATGATAGAGACTCATTCCGGGGATGGCGTAAAATACGCTTCCGAATCTTTCTTTTTTAAATACAATAATTGCACAAGAAAAAAATTAAATAATAATGTGTTGTCTATATTATGCAGTTTCTATGGATGCCGTATGCTGAGGAAGAGATCGCGACGTTCATACCATCATGGGTTATCGAGCAGCAACAGTTGTTCATGTCAAATGTACCGTTGATTAATTTCCATATGGTGGAGTGGCACGATGGAGGTCGGGTATTGAGGCAGTTCGGTTGCGCACAACCTATCCCAAACCCTCTCATCGACATCACGGAAGTCCACGGAATGGACAAAAAGGGTTCGGGTCGGGAATATTTAAATTGGGCGCAAAAACATGAACCGTATATCTTTTTATGCAATGATCGACATTCGAGGCGCCCTCCCTTGTATGTCTTAGAAGGAGGGTTCTCTTCTACGCGCGAGTACGCATAATGGTATATGGCACATGGGAAGCCATTTTTATTCCAAGGTCGTTATATCTTGATCCAAAGAGACGCGCAACCGGAATATTCACGATGGAAACCCAGGGATGCACGACCGCGCCGTAACCGAGATTTGCCATTCGGGAACACCGAAATTGATTCTGCCTTGAACCCCGATCCTGAACCCCAATATGAAGCATCTGGGTCGTCATTACACCACCTGAAGCCCGAGCCCGAGGCCCAATTTCCTCCATTGTTCGAGGATATGTTTGGTTACGACCCGGAGCCTCAACATTCGACACGGTTCGGATCGTCCTTATACCACCCGGAGCTCGATCAGGAAGCACGTACACCTACTACTAAGGATATTTTTCCATCGGCACCTCAGGTCATGCAATACCCCTTAACTCCCGATTCTGGTGTATATGATTATACTAATTTTCTAAGTACACCGGACGGGACACCAGAGGACGGACCGAGCAATTATCAAACGCCTCAGCAAGGTGCACGACATCGCTGACGGAGGCATCCGGAACGTTACACGCCAGCGCCGGGGACGTCGCCGAGATCACGACAATTTTAATTTTTATCTGTAAATTTTTACTTTATTTTGTAATTATTCTGTTTTTTATATTAATTTAATTTCTCTAAAATAATTATTTGTTTTAATAAATGACTTTGAAATATTCAATAAAAAAATATAATTCGAATAAGTAATAGTACACGACAAATTAAATTTACAGACACAATAAAATACAAACATTCTAAAATATTAATACAAAAAAATATAAAATTCAAACAAAAATAATACGCATTAAATTAAATTTAAACACCCAACAAACTAAAAACATATGGGTAAAATTAATACACGAAAATTTTAAATTCAAACTACATATAATACTGACTAAATTAAATTTACAGATACAAAAAATACAAACATTCTAAGAAATTAATACACGAAAATATAAAAAATGAAACCTTAAATCCTAAACAACTACATTAAATTTATAGATATAAAAAAATACAAACATTCTAAAGAAATAATACAATTATTTTGAATAGTAGTTTCTTAACAATTAATCGTCTTCTGCTTGAATCAGGTCTACGTTGCATCAGTACAAGATAATTGGATAGCTGAATCAGTCAGCAAAATTAAAAAGAAATAGAAAACCAACTGCATAAACCAAGTGAAAATATAACTTCCTAAAAGCTCCAAACCCTTTCTTCTTCCATTGTCCCCTGAGATACCTTTGCATGGAGACTCTACCAACCGGTTCCAACCATAACCTAGTTCGGCGGCTTCAACCACTTCTGATCGTTCTCCACCGCCACTACCTCAAATCTAGGCACACTCTGTAATAGAAAAGTTTTTTTCAAATCCGGGCATCAGTACCCCACTTATAAGTTGCGGAATAAACGCTATTGCACCATAGATAATTTCCATCTGCGTTGGACATCTCGATTAGCCATCTATGGCACAGAAAGTCATCCAACCCTTAATAGCATAACCTTTAGGGTGGACATGACAGTATATAATTCAACTCCGTTAAAACATGACAGTATATAATTCAACCCTGAAATTCGGTTGTACACTACGAAAAACTTTCATCTACAATCCACTAGAAAAAAACTCCCATCTACAATCCACTACAAAAAACTCATTTGATGATATACTGCAAAACATATTTTCTTATCCATTTACACTATCAGAACCCAAAACATCCACTATATATATAAGGTTTGGTGCCGGCCATTACATGGCTAGCACAAAAAATAATTTTTTTTTAAAAAAATTAAATAGTGCCGGCCATCAATGTACCAAAGTAAAAAAAATTATATTGGGACACGAAAAAAGTACCTAGTGCTGGCCAGTAAAATTTTTTTTTACATCTCTGGTGTCGGCCATCAATGTACCAAAGTAAAAAAAATTGCATTGGGATACAAAAAAAGTACACAGTGCCATTATCTGTGCCAAGACTTAAAAATTTCTTTTTTACATCTCTCAGTGCTGCCATTACAACACCTGATAAACTGAAATAGTAACATATTTTAATCCCACATTTAGCATACTTTTGGATGATTTATCCCTTGATTTATGTAAAAAGGTGCTCTTAATCCTTTCTTTTCATGTCTTATACTCAGGAAAGCACCCAAGAATAAAAAGAACGAGAAACGGGCTCAAAACGGACCAAAATGGGCCAAAGAAGAAATCGACACGGCCTGGACTAAAGCCCACACGGCCGTGCCTCCTCAAATATATTAGAACACGGCCACAACCACGATTTACACGGTCGTGTCTCACTAACGGAGTCCAACACGGGCTGGCCACGATTCACACGGGCATGTGCCATGGCCGTGCCCTTGCCGTGGAGAAGAGTAATTTCACTCGGATTAGGATACTTTGGGGCAAAGAAACACATTCCAAAAGCCTATAAATACACCCTAAGTATGACCTTCAGGGAGGGTCGACGGGCGGTCAGCTAGGCCAAGGAGCCGAGCCGAAAAGGTCAAATTTATGGGAAACTCTAAAGGGATAGCCAGTTGATCCATCTCAAGAAGCCGGAATTCTACTCAAGACGAAGGATCCCCTCTTCAATTCCTTCAGGGGGTTTTATGGATTTCTTATGTTTTGTTTTATCTTTTCTTCTGAGATGTTTTCTTTTATCTTTATGAACTAAACCCTTTAGATACCTGAAGGGGATGAAACCTAGATGAATCTTGTCATTGTTTTCTGAACTATATGATAAATACTTGATTTGTTCTTAATTATGTGTGTTTAATTCTTGTGTTGATATTTCGCGGATATTAATTCAAGTTGAATGTGCTTAGGTGGTGGAGCAAAATTCCCTGCTTAAGAGTAGATCTAGTATAATTAAGCGGAGTTGATCGCACGCCTAGAGATAGGGTGACGAGATTTTTCCGGATTAGGGTGAAACCTAATATGGGATGTCCATAGATCGATTTACTGCTATTCTAGGGGTTATTAATGGGAAAGATATTTCAATTAATTAACCTAGGGTTAGACGTTATTCGCCTCGAGAGAGGGTTTAATATACGTTAGGGAGTCCTACGGATCAAGTTAAGTTAATAAATCGTCTGGTTCAGTGTTAGATAACAAGTGAATTCTAGGTGGATTCTTCCTAAGGGTATCATCTTAATCAACTGAGTTTTTCCTAAGTATTTTCCCAATTCATTCTTTTTGTCTTTGCGTCTTTAGCTTAGTAATTAGTTAATTTAGATTAATAAACAACTTCACTTATTTTAGGCTAAATAATAAGAAGAAAGTTAGTATTAGTACTTTTAGTTCCTTTGGGTTCGACAATCCGGTCTTGCCTAAAGCTATACTATTGTTCGATAGGTGCACTTGCCTCAATCGTTGTCATAGTTAGTTTCCAGGTTCGGTCATTCTCTTTATAAATTTTAAAACTTTGACTTCACAGCGATTAAGTTTTTGGCGCCGTTGCCGGGGAACTAAAATATTAAGAAAGCTCTATTTTATTACTTTAGCCATTATTCTTTATTTTCTGCAATTTACTTTTATTTTTAAGTTTAAATTTTAACTTTGCTAAATTTTCTTTCTTTCTTTTCCTAGCAGGTACCTCTAGTTTATGACTAGAAGGAACCCGAGAGGACCTTTAGAATACGACAGTGATATTGAAGCTACCGCTCGTAGATTTCGCAGAGAAATTAGGCGAGCTCTAAATTACCAAGAAGAAGAGCGAGAAGACAGATCCAATCCTACTGAAGGGGTGGACGAAAATAATCCACCACCACAAGATGTGGCAGAAAATAATGCTCCGCGTACTATGTATGATTATGCTAAACCTCATTTAACAGGAGCTGAATCTAGTATTGTTAGGTCTGCTATAACTGCTAATAATTTTGAATTAAAGCCTAACACTATACAAATGATTCAACAATTTGTTCAATTTGATGGTTTGCAAGACGAAGATCCAAACACTCATATAGCTAATTTTTTAGAGTTCTGTGATACCTTTAAAATAAATAGCATTTCTGATGATGCCATACGGCTTCGGTTATTTCCTTTTTCATTAAGGAATAAAGCCAAACAGTGGTTACACTCGTTACCACGAGGGTCAATCACTACATGGGAACAAATGACCGAAAATTTTTTATTGAAATATTTCCCACCGGCCAAAACGGCCAAATTACGGAATGATATCTCTTCTTTTGTGCAGATGGATTTAGAGACATTATATGACGCATGGGAGAGATATAAGGATCTCTTGAGAATGTGTCCGCACTATGGTTTACCCTTGTGGCTCCAAGTCCAAACTTTCTATAACGGTGTAAACCCCTCAACGAGGCAACTAATTGATTCAGCCGCCGGTGGAACCCTGAACAACAGAACTCCTAAAGCAGCCTACGAGTTTATCGAATAGATGTCACTGAATAACTATCAGTGGCATGTTACAAGGACCAAACCAACAAAATCAGTCGGAGTTTTCAACATGGATGCAGTAACCATGCTATCAACACAGGTAGAGATGATGGATAAAAAGCTTGTTAGTTTGTATTCTTTGCAGGTACATCCAGTAATGTAGTGCGACACAAGTGGAACCGTGGCGAATCCTGAGTACCCACCCTACCAACCAAGCATAGAAAGCGAACAGATAAACTATATAGGTAACAATTTCAGATCCAATAATAAACCATATAGTAATAATTATAATCCATGTTGGAGGAACCACCCAAATTTTTCATGGGGAGGTCAAGGAAATCAAGGAAATCAAAGACAACAACCTCCTCAAAATTTCCAAAATCAGCCCTATCCACAGGAAAAGAAGCCGAACCTTGAAGAGATGCTGACAAGATTCATGGCATCCATAGAAAACCGTCTCCAAGACACTGAAACCACCCTTAAGACCCAACAAGCATCGATCAAAGGGATCGAGAGCCAAGTTAGGGAAGTCACTAAGTCAGTTGAGGAAGTTTCCAAGATAGTTGGACAACTTACTAACACAATTGGACAGCTTGCAAAGATAATTTTTGAACGACCGCAAGGGCGTCTACCAAGCAACACTGAGATTAATCCAAAAGAGCAAATTCAAGCCATAACAGCTCAAGAAAGTGAAGGATGAGACGAACCCAGTCCAATACAAGGAAACGAGGTAGAAAAAGGTAAAGTTGAGGTAACATAAGAGAAACCAAAACCGGTAATCAAGGAGTACCAACCTCGCATACCATATCCCGAAGCATTAACGAGAGACGACACAGAGGAACAGTTCGGAAAATTTCTTAAACTTTTAAAGAAATTACATATTAACTTACCGTTACTTGAAGCTCTATCACAGATGCCAGATTCTAGAAAATTTTAAGAGAACTTTTGACGAACAAGCGAAGGATAGACGAGGCATCACACGTGGAACTAAACGCAATGTGCTCAGCAATATTGCAAAATAAACTACCACGAAAATTAAAAGATCCAGGGGGTTTTACAATTCCATGCTTAATTGGTAGTTTATCTATTGATAATGCGTTAGCTGATCTAGGGGCAAGCATAAATGGCATGCCTTATAAATTGTTTAAACAACTAGGTCTAGGGAAACCCAAGCAAACTAGGATGAGCATTCAATTAGCAGATAAAACTGTTAGAATTCCTAGGGGTATTATCGAAGATGTTCTTGTAAAAATTGACAAATTCGTTTTCCGAGTAGATTTCGTTGTCTTAGACATGGATAAGGATAATTCGATTCCCTTAATTTTAGAAAGACCCTTTTTAGCAACTGCCAGGACTAAAATTGATGTTGATGCAGGAGAACTCATACTTCGTGTAGGTAACGAGACAGTCACCCTCAAGGCGCTCGACTCAGTCAGAACATCGAGTAATCAAGGTGAGAACGTAAATTCTACTAATAATCATTCGGTTAACACTTCTTTTCAGGAAGCACCACAGAAGAATACAACTGAACCCAATCCTAAACCCAGTGTTAACAAAGGATTAGCTCACGAAGAACAAGGAATTAAGATCGATGAGCTAGACGAGTGGAAGACGCACTTCAAGGAAAAATTAGGAATACATTACGAAAAACCAGAACCACACAAGGTAAAATCGAAGGAGCCCCAGAAGAGCTCATAGGAACAACAAACCACTTCAAAATAGGAGATCAGGTACTGTTAGATAAGGCAGATCCTCGAATATCTCCTCCGGACCCTAACACAAATAAAGAAATACCTTTTAGGGTAACTAATAAACCGTAAAAGTAACATATTTTAATCTCATACTTAGTATGCTTTTGGATGAATTATCCATTGATTTATGTAAAAAGGTGCTCTTAATCCTTTCTTTTCATGTCTTATACTCAGGAAAGCACCCAAGGATAAATAGAACGAGAAACGGGCTCAAAACGGACCAAAATGGGCCAAAGAGGAAATCGACACGGCCTAGACTTGGACCCACACGGCTGTGCCAAGCCAATCATCTAGAACACAGTTTAACCCCGACTCACACGGCCGTGTCTCATTAAAGAAATCCGAACACGGCCTGGCCACGAGTCACACGGGCGTGCGCCATGGCCGTGCCTCTGCCGTGGAGAAGAGCAATTTCATTCGGGAAAGAATACTTAGGGAGAAAGAAACGTATTTCAAAATCCTATAAATACACCCTAAGTATGACCTAAAAGGGGGAGCCCAAAGCCATCGTCTAGGGGCGCCGTGCTAGGCCAGAGATGGCAGATTTGTGGGGATTCACTCATGGATAGCCAGTTGATCCATCCGAAGAAGCCAGAATTATACTCAAGACGGAGGATCTCTCCTTCAATTCCTTCAGGGGGTTTTAGGGATTTCTTATGTTTTGTTTTATCTTTTCTCTTGAGATGTTTTTCTTTATTATTATGAACTAAACCCTTCGGATACCCGAAGGGGATAAAACCTATGATGAATCTTGTTATTGTTTTTCTGAATTATATGATAAATACTTAGTTTGTTCTTAATTATGTGAGCTTAATCAAAATTTAATGTGCTTAGGTGGAGGAGGAATAGACCCTGCCTAAGAGTAGATCCAACATAATTAAGCGGAGTTGATCGCACGCCTAGAGATAGGGTGACGAGATTTTGCCGGATTAGGGTGAAACCTAATATGGGAATCCATAGATCGATTTACTGCTATTCTAGAGGGTTATTATAAGAGAACGAGAGTTCCACTAATTAACCTAGGGTTAGACGTTATTCGCCTCGAGAGGGGGTTTAATATACATTAGGGAGTCTTATGGATCAAACTAAGTGAATAAATCGTATGGTTCAGTGTTAGATAACAAGTGAAGTCTAGGTGAATTTTTCCTAGGGTATCATCTAAATCAACTGAGTTTTTCCCAAGTTATTTTCCAAATTCATTCTTCTTTGTCTTAGAGTCTTTAGTTTAGTAGTTAATTAATTTAGATTAGATAAACAATCTCTCTTTATTTTTAGGCTAAATAATAAAAAGAAAGTTAGTATTAGTACTTTTAGTTCCTTTGGGTTCGATAATCCTGTCTTGCCTAAGCTATACTACTGTTCGATAGGTGCACTTGCCTCAATCATTGTCAGAGTTAGTTTTCAGGTACGATCATTCTTTTTATAAATTTTAAAGCTCTGATTCACAGCGATCAAGTTTTTGGCGCCGCTGCCGGGGAACTAAAATATTAAGAAAGCTCTATTTTTATTACTTTAGCCATTATTTTTATTTTTTGCAATTTATTTTTATTTTTAGTTTTAATTTTAATTTTGCTAAATTTTTCTTTCTTTTCCTAGCAGGTACCTCTAGTTTATGACTAGAAGGAACCCGAGAGGACCTTTAGAATACGACAGTGATATTGAAGCTACCGTTCGAAGAAATCGCAGAGAAATTAGGCGAGCCCTAAATTACCAAGAAGGAGAGCGAGAAGACAGATCCAATCCTACTGAAGGGATGGACGAAAATAATCCACCACCACAAGATGTGGCAGAAAATAATGCTCCACGTACTATGTATGATTATGCTAAACCTCATTTAACAAGAGCCGAATCTAGTATTGTTAGGCCTGCTATAGCTGCTAATAATTTTGAATTAAAGCCTAACACTATACAAATGATTCAACAGTTTGTTCAATTTGGTGGTTTACAGAACGAAGATCCAAATACTCATATAGCTAACTTTTTAGAGTTCTGTGATACCTTCAAAATTAATGGCGTTTCTGATGATGCCATACGACTATTGTTATTTCCCTTTTCATTAAGGAATAAAGCCAAACAATGGTTAAACTCGTTACCACGAGGGTCAATCACTTCATGGGAACAAATGACCGAAAATTTTTTATTAAAATATTTCCCACTGGCCAAAACGGCCAAATTACATAATGATATCTCTTCTTTTGTGCAGATGGATTTATAGACATTATACGATGCATGAGAGAGATATAAGGATCTCTTGAGAAGGTGTCCGTACCATGGTTTACCCTTGTGGCTCCAAGTCCAAACTTTCTATAGCGGTGTAAACCCCTCAACGAGGCAACTAATCAACTCAGCCGCCGGTGGAACTCTGAATAATAAAACTCCAGCGAAGATACGAGTTTATTGAAGAGATGTCACCAATAATTATCGATGGCGAGTTACAAGGACCAAACCGACAAAAATAGCCGGAGTTTACAACCTCGATGCAGTAACCATGCTATCAAATCAGGTAGAGATGATGAATAAAAAGCTTGATAGTTTGTGTTCTTCGCAGTACATCCAAATCATGCAAATCGCGACACAAGTGGATCGTGGCGAATCTTGAGTACCCATCCTACCAACCAAGCACGAAGCGAATGATGAACTATATAGGTAACAATTTCAGATCTAATAATAACCCATATAGTAATAATTATAATCCAGGTTGGAGGAACCACCCAAATTTTTCGTGGGGAGGTCAAGGAAATCAAAGGTAAAAACCTCCTCAAAATTTCCAAAATCAGCCCTATCCACAGGAAAAGAAGCCGAATCTTGAAGAGACGTTGAATAAATTCATAGCATCCACAGAAGCCCGTCTCCAAAAAACTGAGGTAACACTCGATACCCAACAAACATCAATCAAAACGATTGAGAACCAAGTTGGAGGACTTACAAAGGTAATCGGGGAAATTACCCAGTCAGTCGGACAAATTGCAAAGCTATTATACGAACGACCGCAATGGCGTCTACCGAGTAATACTGAAATTAATCCAAAGGAGCAAATCCAAGCCATAACAGCTCAAGAAAGCGAAGAAGTAGACAAACCCAGTCCAACATAAGGAAACAAGGTAGAAAAAGGTAAAGTTGAGGTGACACAAGACAAGCCAAAACCGGTAATCAAGGAGTACCAACCTCGCATACCATATCCCGAAGCATTAACGAGAGATGATACAGATGAATAGTTCGGTAAGTTTCTTAAAATTTTAAAGAAATTACATATTAACTTACCGCTACTTGAAGCTCTTTCACAGATGCCAGATTCGAGGAAATTTTTAAAACATCTCTTGATGAATAAGCGCAAGTTAGACGAAGATCCACATGTGGAATTAAACGCAGTGTGCTCAGTAATGTTACAGAATAGACTACCACAAAAAGCTAAAAGATCCAGAGAGTTTTACAATTTCATGTTTAATTGGTAGACTAACTATTGATAATGCGTTAGCTGATTTAGGGGCAAGCATAAATGTCATGCCTTACAAATTGTTTAAACAATTAGGTCTAGGGAAACCCAAACAAACTAGGATGAGCATTCAATTAGCCGATAAAACTGTTAGAATTCCTAGGGGCATTATCGAAGATGTTCTTGTAAAAATTGATAGATTCATTTTCCCAGTAGATTTTGTTGTCTTAGACATGGATGAGGATAATTCGATCCCCCTAATTTTAGGAAGACCCTTTTTAGCAACTGCCAGGACTAAAATTGATGTTGATGTAGGAGAACTCATACTTTGTGTAGGGAATGAGACAGTCACCATCAAGGCTCTCGACTCGACTAGAATATCGAATAATCAAGGTGAGAACGTAAATCCTACTGATAACCATTCAGTTAACCCTTATTTTCAGGAAGCACCACCAAAGAATACAACTGAACCCGATCCTAAACCTCAAGCCAACAAGGAAATAACTCATAAGGATCAAGGGATTCAATTCGATGATCTAGACGAGTGGAAGACATACTTCAAGGAGAAATTAGGGATACACGACGAAGAAACAGGACCACACAAGGTAAACCCGAAGGAGCCCCCAAAAGAGCTAATAAGAACAACAAACCACTTCAAAATAAGGGACCAGGTACATTTAGATCAGGCAGATCCTCGAATATCTCCTCCGGACCCTAGCACAAGCAAAGAAATATCTTTTAGGGTAACCAGTGTTTTCCCACACGGAACAGTCGAGGTAAGTAATCATATTTTTGGTACTTTTACTATAAACACATCTCGACTTAAATTTTTTCACAATGATACAAATGATAGCATGATGAAGGACTTTCAACTCCTCAAACCACCCTGACAATGCAAACGAGAGGAGAGTCTAGCTTAAGACTATAAACGAGCGCTTCTCAGGAGGCAACCCGAGCACTAACACAATTTATTTTTACATTTTGCTTTAAATTTATTTTTCTTTTTCTTCTTTTCTATACACCTAGTTATAAACTAACCAGAAGTACAGATTTCTAAGTCACACGGCCTTACACACGGCTGTGGCCGTGGCCGTGTAGACCATAAGAATCCCCGTACTGACATAGCAGGGGCCGTGCAAATTAGTTCCAACCACTTTTTGATTCACCGACTCAACCACTCCCCTACGGGCACCAACAAAGGGCACGGCCGTGCCCCAGGACTGTGTGAAGCTACTAACTTTCCAACCACGGGCAGAACACGCCCGTGCCTTAAACCCGTGCCAATATACTGACTTGTCGAACACAGGCTAGACACGAGCGTGGGGAACCAACACGCCCTAGAGCACGGCCGTGTGAGGGACCGTGTGAATCAACACACCCTCAACTCACGGGCGTGGGAAACTGCCAGACCTGAAACTTTATTTAAACACCATACCCCTCTCATTTCTCTTCTTAACCCACTTTTCTTCTTTCTTCTTTCCTTCTCTCTTTTTTTCTTTCTTTTTTTTTCCTTTTCCAAATAAAGCCTCTACCACTCTTGAGCTACAACAACATCATATCCATGGCAAAGAAGCATAAAAGGCCAATCACAGTCTCCTCAAAGAAGACCGATTCACATGAGTTCATGCCGGCCGCTTCATTCTCACAACAAGCCAAGGGTCTTTGAGACCAATTATCTGTTCTTTTATTTTTATCTTCTCCTTTATTTTCCTTATCTTTACTTCTCTTTTGCTTAATTTAGTTTATTTTGTTTTAGTTTCTTGTTTTTAGGTTCTTAAGGCTGCTTGGGAATCACGTCACTTCCGCCACCACCAGCACCTCCGCAACCTTAGAGGTCACACCCACCTCGCAAATTATCTACCAATAAGAATTCTCAAGCCCCTTTATCTTTTAGCATTAGTTTAATTCAATGTGTATTTTCTTTCTCTTTATCTTCCTTGTCCTTAATTATATATTTAGTTTATTTTAATTACGTCTTAATAATCCCTGGCTAATCCTCCATGAGTTTCCCAAATTCTTCATCTAGCGCAGAACTCGTGGGCAATCGTCACCCAAACCGCCCCTCCAACTTATCTTTCACCACGACCACTGCCAACTCAAGGAGCTCGTCCATAATTCAGGGAGTTTTACTTATCCCCATATCTTCTTATCTGAACATTACATTTATATTATCTAACCTTGTACATTGAGGGCAATGTACATCTTAAGTGTGGGGGGTGAACAACTTAAAAAGGTGGCCTAACTTTTTTTCATTATTCTCAAATTTCTAAAATTAGGTACCAAACTTTTTGCATTGTTCTCAAAATCCTGAATTTAGTCTTGTTTTTAAGTAAATTTCTCATATTACTAATTAGGATGAAATTTCCATGATTTATGATTTTTAATGATATTTTTTAGATTAAGTCATTGATAATTGTGCATTGATAATTAAATTCTAAGAATACTAGAGAATCAAGCATGATAAGTCTATTTTTCAGAAATTAAAAATATGCTAGGTTGTCAAACTGAGTTTAAATATTACTTTGAAGTTTGAAATTTACGAGGTTGACATCAAAATACCCATAATTTTTGTGAGATTTTGAGCCTTATAGAGCATAAATTCTTTTTCTTGCTCACTTTATTGATTATGAGTGTGTCAACATTGATTTGTTATTCTAGAACTTGCCTCGTTTATACATATCGAGACCATACTTTTGATTTGATACACAGAGATGATTAAGGCACCTAGGTTTTAACCCACTAACTCCATAAAAAGCCTACCTTCACAATTAACCCCTAGTGAACCCCTTTGATCCTAACAACCCTTTTTATTGACATACCCGCTAATATTAACCCAGAACCCTTTGTTTTTGTTATTACCATTCCTTTTGACTACCCTTATATCGAGTTTTGATTTGATTAAATAGCCTAACTATGCTTTTATTTCAGTAATTTACCTGTGTTATGTATTTATAGTTTGTTCTTAAAAAAAACAAAAAAATCAAAAAATCAAAAGTATATTCATTATTCATTATTAGTTGTGATTAAATGAGCTTATACGTTTGAATTCCAAATATTAAAGAAGAAGCTCGTATTATTAGTATTATTAGCTTTCAATTGATGTAATTACTTTTATCTAGTTTCTTAGTTAGGTAATTTTTCAGGTCAATCTCGATTCTAACCCTCTAATTCAGCCTTATTCCACACCTTAACCCTAGCCCTGCTACAACCCTGACAAAGACCTTTTGATTTGTGTTTCATCTCATATTACAGTGGTGGAGATTTGATTTTCAGGTAAGCCTATGGGATTAACTTTTCGTGTTCGACTTTTGAGTGCCTAAATTTTGAACCTTAAACACTTTGAGTGATTTGAGTGAATCTTTAGTGAGGATGTCAATCCTTGTCAATTTTGAATTAAATGTAATTATTTAGATAAGGGGAGATACCTATATTTTCGAGCTACAAATCTATGACTTAGATTGTTTGAATCCTTAGGACTCTTTGAATTGAATTATCCATGTATAAATTATCTATGAATTATGATAAGACATTGTTGATAGGAATTATGAATTATAGAAAGTTTGTTTTAATTGTAAGTTGAGAATTTTGCTTGAGGACAAGCAAAAGCTTAAGTGTGGGGGTATTTGATAAACCGTGAAAGTAACATATTTTAATCCCATACTTAGTATGCTTTTGGATGAATTATCCCTTGATTTATGTAAAAAAAGGTGCTCTTAATCCTTTCTTTTCATGTCTTATACTCAGGAAAGCACCCAAGGATAAATAGAACGAGAAACGGGCTCAAAACGGACCAAAATGGGCCAAAGAGAAAATCGACATGGCCTGGACCTTGACCCACACGGCCGTGCCAAGCCAATCATCTAGAACACAGTTTAACCCCGACTCACACGGCCGTGTCTCATTAAAGAAATCCGAACACAGCCTGGCCATGAGTCACACGAGCGTGCGCCATGGCCGTGCCTCTACCGTGGAGAAGAGCAATTTCATTCGGGAAAGGATACTTAGGGAGAAAGAAACGTATTTCAAAAGCCTATAAATACACCCTAAGTATGACCTAAAAGGGGGAGCCCGAAGCCATTGTCTAGGGGCGCCGTGCTAGGTCAGAGAAGACAGATTTGTGGGGATTCACTCAGGGATAGCCAGTTGATCCATCCCAAGAAGCCAGAATTATACTCAAGACGGAGGATCTCTCATTCAATTCCTTCAGGGGGTTTTAGGGATTTCTTATGTTTTGTTTTATCTTTTCTCTTGAGATGTTTTTCTTTATTATTATGAACTAAACCCTTCGGATACCCGAAGGGGATGAAACCTATGATAAATCTTGTTATTGTTTTTTCTTAATTATATGATAAATACTTAGTTTGTTCTTAATTATGTGAGCTTAATCCAAATTTAATGTGCTTAGGTGGAGGAGGAATAGACCCTGCCTAAGAGTAGATCCAACATAATTAAGCGGAGTTGATCGCACGCCTAGAGATAGGGTGACGAGATTTTTCCAGATTAGGGTGAAACCTAAAATGGGAATCCATAGTTCGATTTACTGCTATTCTAGGGGGTTATTATAAGAGAACGAGAGTTCCACTAATTAAATTAGGGTTAGACGTTATTCACCTTGAGAGAGGGTTTAATATACATTAGGGAGTCTTACGGATCAAACTAAGTGAATAAATCGTATGGTTCAGTGTTAGATAACAAGTAAAGTCTAGGTGGATTCTTCCTAGGGTATCATTTAAATCAACTGAGTTTTTCCCAAGTTATTTTCCAAATTCATTCTTCTTTGTCTTAGAGTCTTTAGTTTAGTAGTTAATTAATTTAGATTAGATAAACAATCTCTCTTTATTTTTAGGCTAAATAATAAAAAGAAAGTTAGTATTTGTACTTTTAGTTCCTTTGGGTTCGATAATCCGGTCTTGCCTAAGCTATACTACTGTTTGATAGGTGCACTTGCCTCAATCGTTGTCAGAGTTAGTTTTCAGGTTCGATTATTCTTTTTATAAATTTTAAAGCTCTAATTCACAGCGATCAGTAACCAGTGTTTTCTCATACGGAACAGTCGAGGTAAGTAATCCTATTTTTGGTACTTTTACTGTAAACGCATCTCGACTTAAACTTTTTTCACGAGGATAAAACTGATAGCATGATGAAGGACTTCCCACTCCTCAAACCACCCTGATGATGCAAACAAGAGGAAAGTCTAGCTTAAGACTATAAACGAGCGCTTCTCGGGAGGCAACCCGAGCACTAACCCCATTAACTTTTACATTTTTATTTTTCTTATTTATTCTATTTTACCCTTTCTTTATAGTATCTAGCTTTAAACTAACCAAAAAGTGCAGATTTTCAGGCCACACGGCCTAGCACACGGCCGTGGCCGTGGCCGTATGGATGTCCCGAATCGCCGTACTGACATGGCAGAGGTGGTACAAGTTAGATAGAATCAATTCTTCAAAGTCACAGACTCCAACCACCACCCCACGGGCACCGACAGAATGCCACGGCCGTGCGACGCGGCCGTGGACGTCACTGACTTATCACTGACGGGCGTGGCAATCTGCAAAACGGGCGTGGGTGAACCAACACACCTAGACACACGGCCGTGCGAGGCGGCCGTGTGAATCGACACGCCTAAGGAGCACGGGCGTGGGATTGTACCAGGTTTGAAAATCTATTTAATCCCCCCTTCCCTCTTCTTCTATTAACCTTCAACTTTTCATTTTTTTTCTCTCCTACTCCTTTTCTCTATACCATTGAGCTACACCAAAACAATGCCAAAGAAGCGGAAGAAGCTAAGCAAAGCCTCCTCAAGGGAGACTGATTTATATAAGTTCATGCCGGCCGCTTCATTCATACGACAAGCCAATGATATTTGAGGCTATCTAGTTTTTATTTCGTTTTTCTCTTTTGCTTCAATTTCCTTATCTTTACTTCTCTTCTGCTTAATTTAGTTTATTTTATCTTAGTTTCTTAATTTTAGGTTCTAAAGGCTGCTAGGGAATCACGCCACGACCACCACCATAACCTCAGCCTTAGAAAGTACACCCAACAATAAGGACTCTACGGTCCATCCATCTTTTCTTTTAATTTTAGTTTCATCATTATTTTTCTTCACTCTAGCTTGCTTTTCTTTAATTATTTAATTATTATAGTTATTATTATTATTATTATATCTTGGCTAATCCTCCATGAGCTACCCAATTTCTTCATCTAGCGCAGAATCGTCATCCAGACCGACCCCTCCAACTTATCTTTCACCTCAGACTCAAGGAATCCATCCAAAATTCAGGAAGTTTCACCTCTCTCCATATCTTATGATTTTAGTATTATTGTCGTTATATCTAACTTTGTACATTGAGGGCAATGTACATCTTAAGTGTGGGGGTGAACAACCTAAAAGGTGCCTAACTTTTTCATTATTCTCAAATTTCAAAATCAAAGCCAAACTTTTGCATTGTTCTCAAAATCCTGAATTTAGTCTTGTTTTTAAGTAAATTTCTCATATTACTAATTAGGATGAAATTTCTAATGATTTATGATTTTTATTGATATGTTTTAGATTAAGTCATTGATAATTGTGCATTGATAATTAAGTTCTAAGAATACTAGAGAATCAAGCATGATAAGTCTATTTTTCAGAAATTAAAAATTTGCTAGGTTGTCGAACTGAGTTTAAATATTACTTTGAAGTTTGGAATTTACAAGGTTGATATCAAAATACCCATAATTTTTGTGAGATTTTGAGCCTTATAGAGCATATATTCTTTTTCATGCCCACTTTATTGATTATGAGTGTGTCAACATTGATTTGTTATTCTAGAACTTGCCTCGTTTATACATATCGAGACCACACTTTTTGATTTGATATACAGAGATGATAAAGGCACCTAGGATTTAACCCACTTACTCCACTAAAAGCCTACCTTCACAATTAACCCCTAGTGAACCCCTTTTAATCCTAACAACCCTTTTTATTGACATAACCGCTAATATTAACCCAGAAACCCTTTGTTTTGTTATCACCATTCTTTTTCGACTTCTCTTATATCGAGATTTGATTTGATTAATAGTCTAACTATGTTTTTATTTCAGTAATATCCTTTGTTATGTATTTATGATTTGTTCTTAAAAAAAATCAAAGTATATTCATTATTCATTACTAGTTTTGTGATTAAGTGAGCTTATACGTTTGAATTCCAAATATTGAAGAAGAAGCTCGTATTATTAGTATTATTAGCTTTCAGTTGATATAATTACTATTATTCAGTTTATTGTTTCTAATTAGATATGTTATCAATTCAATCTCGATTCTAACCTTCTAATTCAGCCTATATCCACACCTTAACCCTAGCCCCGTTACAACCCTGACAAAGACCTTTTGATTTGTGCATCATCTCATATTATAGTGGTGGAGATTTGATTTTCAGGCAAGCCTATGGGATTAACTTTTCGTGTTCGACTTTTGAGCGTTTTTTCCTGAACCTTAAACACTTTGAGTGATTTGAGTGAATCTTTAGTGAGGATGTCAATCCTTGTCGGTTTTGAATTAAAGGTAATTATTTAGATAAGGGGAGACGCCTATATTTTCGAGCTACAAAACTATGACTTAGATTGTTTGAATCCTTAGAACTCTTTGAGTTGAATTATCCATGTATGAATTATCTATGAATTATGATAAGATATTGTTGATAGGAATTATGAATTATAGAAAGTTCGTTTTAATTGTAAGTTGAGAATTTTGCTTGAGGACAAGCAAAAGCTTAAGTGTGAGGGTATTTGATAAACCGAAATAGTAACATATTTTAATCCCATATTTAGCATACTTTTGGATGATTTATCCCTTGATTTATGTAAAAAGGTGCTCTTAATCCTTTCTTTTCATGTCTTATACTCAGGAAAGCACCCAAGAATAAAAAGAATGATAAACGGGCTCAAAACGGACCAAAATGGGCCAAAGAAGAAATCGACACTGTTTGGACTAAAGCCCACACGACCGTGGCTCCTCAAATATATTAGAACACGGCCACAACCACGATTTACACGGCTGTGCCTCATTAACGGAGTCCAACACAGGCTGGCCACGATTCACACGGGTGTGTGCCATGGCCGTGCCCCTGCCGTGGAGAAGAGTAATTTCACTCGGATTAGGATACTTTGGGGCAAAGAAACACATTCCAAAAGCCTATAAATACACCCTAAGCATGACCTTCAGGGAGGGTCGACGGGCGGTCAGCTAGGCCAAGGAGCCGAGCCGAAAAGGTCAGATTTGTGGGAAACTCTAAAGGGATAGCCAGTTGATCCATCTCAAGAAGCCGGAATTCTACTCAAGACGAAGGATCCTCTCTTCAACTCCTTCAGGGGGTTTTAAGGATTTATTATGTTTTATTTTATCTTTTCTTCTGAGACGTTTTCTTTTATCGTTATGAACTAAACCCTTCAGATACCTGAAGGGGATGAAACCTAGATGAATCTTGTTATTGTTTTCTGAACTATATGATAAATACTTGATTTGTTCTTAATTATGTGTGCTTAATTCTTGTGTTGATGTTTCACGGATATTAATTCAAGTTGAATGTGCTTAGGTGGTGGAGCAAAAGTCCCTGCTTAAGAGTAGATCTAGCATAATTAAGCGGAGTTGATCGCACGCCTAGAGATAGGGTGACGAGATTTTGCCGGATTAGGGTGAAACCTAATATGGGATGTCCATAGATTGATTTACTGCTATTCTAGGGGGTTACTAATGGGAAAGAGATTTCAATTAATTAACCTAGGGTTAGATGTTATTCGCCTCGAGAGAGGGTTTAATATACGTTAGGGAGTCCTACGGATCAAGTTAAGTGAATAAATCGTCTGGTTCAGTGTTAGATAACAAGTGAATTCTAGGTGGATTCTTCCTAAGGGTATCATCTTAATCAACTGAGTTTTTCCTAAGTATTTCCCCAATTCATTCTTTTTGTCTTTGCGTCTTTAGCTTAGTATTTAGTTAATTTAGATTAATAAACAACTTCACTTATTTTAGGCTAAATAATAAGAAGAAAGTTAGTATTAGTACTTTTAGTTCCTTTGGGTTCGACAATCCGGTCTTGCCTAAAGCTATACTACTGTTCGATAGGTGCACTTGCCTCAATCGTTGTCATAGTTAGTTTCCAGGTTCGATCATTCTCTTTATAAATTTTAAAACTCTGACTTCACAGCGATCAGCACCCCAAAATTTTTTTCGTCTCTGGTGTCGGCCATCAATGTACCAAAGTAAAAAAATTTGCATTGGGACACGAAAAAGGTACCTGGTGCCGACCATCTACTGGCCAGCACCCAATTTTTTTTTATTTTTTTTACATCCCCAAAATGTTTTTTAAATACTGATATTTTTGTATACAAGTATGATACGATTTTTAAAAAAATACCCTGGTGCCACCCATTGGGTTCCCAAAGTCAAAAAAAATCAATTTTTTAAAGCCTGACACAATCATCAGGCAATCATGGGGCCAAAACACTAGGTAGTGCCGGCCATTGGTTTCCCAAACCCTATTTTACTGTTCATTTTAGGTCATTTTGGTGATTGTTTTTAAACCTGGGTCATTTTTGTAAATATCAAAATTTTTTGGGTTAGATTGGTAAAATAGCCTAAGAATGAAAATAAATTATTTAATTTTATCAATTATTATTATTTTAAATTATTAATTAAAAAATATATTTTGACTTACATGTTAGATGTACCTAAGACTAGTTTTTTTTTATTACTAAAAGCTAGACTTTCATTTATGTGAACAGGAGCAAAAAAATAGAATTTAAAGCAATACTAAAAGCAAATAAAAGTCAAACCAACAACACACCAAAAGACCAAGCAAACAAAAGCAAACCAAAAGACAAAACATGAAGAACACAACGAAAACAAAAGACCCTTCCGAACATGAAACTGAAATCGAAGAAAAACCAGCCAAACTCTCATGAATTGGAAAAGTCTTGTAGTGAGCGAGAGCTAGAGGAGAAGCATCCCAGAAGCAAAATAAAATCCGGTGAACCTGCTTCCCTGAAATGAAAAATTCAATAAATTAGTCCGACGGGTCTACCCACCAACGATCAGTGACGTCAATAGGCTCCACCTCCACCCTGAACTGATCGAGCGACACCCATGGCAGCAAGATGGCGAGCAACTCTGTTACCCTATAGAAAACAATGTTGAATAATAGTATTAGTAAAACAATTTCGAAGCTTGTATGTTCCTTCTTTAATAAGCATTGCAATTTCAGATCTGTCATCATGCAAGGAATTGGCTTTCTTAACCACCGCCAAAAAGTCCCCCTCAATAATAACACGCATGAACCCCAGATCTGTCGTGAAACAGACTACTAGGACAAAAGCAAGAGCCTCTACAACAAAAGCATTAGGTACATTACTATGCATTTGTATACTTGCTCCCAAAACCAGACCCACTTCATTCAGAACAATAATACTCGAATAAGATTGCCTAGAGTGAGACTGGAAAGAGGCATCAAAATTTACTTTCATAAAAGGCCCAATTGGGGGCTGCCATTGCACCTCCGAACCTTACTATAAAGTCGTGAACCCTCCCTTAGAAAGGATAACTCCCGAAGGTACGACCGGATGAAAGTCACCACACTCGAAACTGATTGAGGAAATCCTTCATGATAGCTTCAATTACGCCCCATCCATAGAGCCCAGATTGTAATAAGAATTAAATTGATAGAATCTTCAAAAATAGTTGTAAATAATTATGAAAACAAACTAAAGAAGTCAGAATTGTTTTGTTGTACATGCTACGAAATTTGCAATGCTTGCCATACTGCCGCAGCAATCAGACACTCCCATACAACATGTGCCATAGTTTTTAGTCCAGCAGAGCATTTGTGACAAAATCTTTTGTTCATTACCCACCTATTGTAAAGATTAGAAAGCATAGGAACATAATTGTTACAAAATTGCCAACATGTAATTCTAATTTTTGGTGGAATTTTGGCCTGCCACAATTTAGTATGAAAGTTACTAGTAAGTGAGTTGTTATTGTGGACACCATGCGAGTGATCTGTGTAAGAAGACCTTAGTAACATATTGTACCCATTTCTCACTGTATAGAGCCCAGTAGGAGAATCCTTCCAGACAAGAATATCAAGGGGCAAATTGGGCTAGTGGAATACTTAATATTCTCCCAGCTTCATCAACTACAAAAATGTCATAGATTCTAACCTCATCCCATTTGTATAAACATGGTACCATAAGGTCACTAACCCAACTAACCGAAGTAGTAAAAGCTATGTGTTATACCTTGCAGCCACCAGGTCTCGGAAGCCAAAAGTCATTCCAAATGGAAATCGAAGTTCCAATACCCATACGACAACCCAGACCTTTTTCAAGAAGATCACGCAAACTCCACAAGCTACACCAGGTATAAGAAGGGTAAGAACCCAATCGAGCATTTAAAAAATCTAAATTTGGAAAATATTTTCCTTTCAAAGCCCTACTTAAAAGACAATCGGGTATCGATAAAATACACCAACACTGCCTAGATAATAGTGCAATATTGAACTTGGATAAATCTTGAAAACCCACACCGCCTTGCAATTTTGGCTCACATAAAGAAGACCATGAGCACCAATGAATTCCTCTTTCGTGCTAGAATTTTGCCACCAGAATTTACAAATAGCGGGTTCCAACTCTTTACATAAAGAAGACGGAAGTAAAAAAAAACATTGCATAGCATAGGTCAGAATAGATTGTAGAACCAGTCGTATAAAACAAAAAATGCATACTCCAATGATCAATACACCTTCTGAACCGGTCTTTGAAATGTTAAAAAACTGCTCTTTTTCGCTGTTCCATCATAGTTGGGAGATTGAGATATTTTTCTAGATTAGAAG
The DNA here is from genome assembly GCA_025698515.1 of Gossypium sturtianum. NCBI lineage: Eukaryota > Viridiplantae > Streptophyta > Magnoliopsida > Malvales > Malvaceae > Gossypium > Gossypium sturtianum. The sequence goes on from CM046945.1 coordinate 160,826,518, forward strand.
TAAACCTCACTCCCAAGCTAGTACTAATCTGATGGCACACAGATTCATCCACATTCATACGAAATAAATTAAGACTTGTCAAAATTCACTTGTTTCCCCGAGAAAGCCTCACATTCTCGTAAAATGGAGCAAATATTATGAGCACCTGAAGCAGTGGCCTCCTCAAAGAGAATACTATCATCGACAAAAAATAGATGCGATAAATGGGGCCCAGCTCTGCCAATATGTGTGCCATGAATAATACCCTCCCGTTGTGCTAGCCGGAGCAACGAAGAAAGACTTTCACCACATATTAGAAAAATATAAGGACTTAAAGGGTCTCTCTAGCAGAGCTCTCGCAAAAGATGGACTACTTCTCCTAATTGACCATTAAGCACGTGTGCCATGAATAATACCCTCCCGCTGTGCTAGCCGGAGCAACGAAGAAAGACTTTCACCACATATTAGAAAAATATAAGGACTTAAAGGGTCTCTCTGGCAGAGCTCTCGCAAAAGATGGACGACTTCTCCTAATTGACCATTAAGCACCACCGAATAGGAAACCATGTTAATACAACTCATAATCAGTGAAACCTAGTCCTTACGGAAACCCATACGGAGTATTATAGCTTTCAAAAAACTCCACTCGACTTGATCATATACTTTACTCATATCCAGTTTGAGAGCAAAACAACTCAATTTACCAACCCGCCGTTTCTTAAAAGAATGCAGAATCTCATAGGCAATAAAAATGTTATTAGAAATAAATCTTCCAAGAACAAATGCACTTTGAGCTTCATCAATACAAATATCGAGTACCCGCTGAAATCTATTTACCAGCACTTTGGAGATTATTTTATAGAGAACGTTGTATAAACTGATAGGCCTGAACTGTGACATATTCCTCGGATTCACTATTTTCAGAATAAGTACAATATTAGTGAGGTTAGTAATCTCCAACAAAACCTCACATCGAAGGATCGCAAGATAGTAATTTGTAATATCAGCTCCAACAACATGCCAATATTTCTGGTAAAAGACAGCCAGAAAACCATCCATACCCGAAGCCTTAAGTGGAGGCATACTAAACACAGCAGCCCAAACCTCTTCCACTGTAAACTCTACCATCAGATCGTCATTCATTCGGCTAGTTTGTATCAATCCCCCCAAGAAATGATGAGGATTACTGTGACTAGTGGATGAAAATAAGACCTCAAAATATTGTTTGGTGGCCGAAGCCATGACATCCAATCGAAGAAACAAAAGACACATCTTAATCCTCCAAACCAGTAACAATATTTACACGTCTTCGATGGGAAGCAAATTTATGAAAGAAAGCAGTGTTACAATCCCCTTGTTTTAACCAATTAGCATGAGCTTATTGCTCCTAGTAATTTTCCTCCTTATCTGCTTCCATATTCAATGCTAGCTTGACATCAACAATCTCAGCCAGAATCTCCTCAGTAGGATTTGCATTGTTCAATTCAACCAAGCGAGCTGATGCTATCCGAGCAATCCATTTTCGGTTACGAGAGAGAGAGTCTTCCACCAATCTAACAAAGTTGTGCCGAATTTTCCAATTGATAAGGAACATCCCCCTACAAGTATTCCAGACACGACGAATTTCATCCTCACAAGACTGTTCATAAATCCACAAGACTAGTTGTTATTAAATACGAGTTTAGTGTCAATTAATTGAGTGATATTACTTCAAATAATGAGATGATAAAGAATAATTATCAGTGCTTTCTTTTAAATTAAATTTTGAATACGAATGAATCACGTAAACAAACAAAAATATTATCAAATTTTACTCTTGATTTAACTTTAAATTTAGTTAAAAACTAACTTGACTATCGAAATATTTTGTGGCGTTTATGCCACCAAATGCCGTTAATAGTTTAAACGTACAATTGTGTTTTTAAATATAAACGCAATTATAGTATTCCCACCAATTATTTTTGCGCGAAATTTATTCCCACAATTTGAAAATACATTTATTGTGATGTTTATACATATAATCGCCACAAAATATATACAATGATGACATTTTTCGTCATAAACATCGCTATAAACCGTCGCTAATTTTATTAAGTGCAATTATAATATAGTTTACAAATATATTTTTTTACTATAAAACAGATCACTCACTAAATAATATTTTTCATTTTTTATTTACACAAATATCTAGTATTTATCAACTTTTTTTTTATCAAATCCATTTGGTGAGCTAAATATCATTAATTTGTTATAATATGAAATTGGATTTTATGTAATTTCTCTATTAAATTGGTATTATTTTACTCAAATATTTTAAACATTAAGTTTTTATAAAAATAAAAATGTATTATTATATAACTAAAAACCGACCTCAGTTGGGGTCTTGAATGTTAAAACTAAAACCTGATATATTTTTGCAAACGAACCACATTTTTTGTTAAATCTAATTTTTCCCATATGATATTTTTGTCCACCCCTTATAAAGAACCTTCTGGCTTAAATGTAAAGGTCTAGAAAAGAGAGGGGCATTTCCACAATTTAAGAAAACTTGATGGGCAAGTTTTAAAAATAACCCAATAAAAGCAAAAACGTGTTTATAAAATAAGCTGAAAGCCTTAACCCCATACCAGAGAAGTTCGGTGGAGAGTCTCTCTCTGCTATTTTTTTCCCCATTTTTTTTTTATTTCTCTCTTTTTATTTCTTCATTTCTTCCTAATTAGGGTTTATTTTTTTTGGTTAATTTATGAACTTTTTAGGGACTTTATTTCAATAAATTTGCCAAGTTTCTCAATTACTTAGATCGAAACTCGAACGAGAGAGAAAGAAAGTAGCGTTCTTTTCTCAACAGAAGGAAAAAGAATGGAGTCAAATTCATGGAGGTTTCGATTTTCCAATTCTTCTTCGTCTTCCTCAAGGCGTCATCAATCTCGATCTGGTTTGTTTTATTTTTTCTGATTGGTTCACGAGAAAATAAGGAATTGATTTTTTTTTTTTAATTTGCGATTATTTTTGTTTTTGTTGTGTTTTTCTAGATCTGTTTCTTGGTGGAGGATATGAAGAATTTGATGGAGATGAGGATTTCAAGGCGGAGTTTTTATGTCCGTTTTGCGCTGAGGATTTCGATATTGTTGGGCTTTGTTGTCACATCGATGAGGAACATCCTGTTGAAGTAAAAAATGGGGTACCTTTTTTCCTATTTTCTCATAAAATTATTCCTTTTTTTTTTTTTGTTTCTTTGGATGAAATTTGTGTTTTTTCTTATTGAATTTATTAGAAAAAAGATTAACTTTGTTTACGTAGCTTACATATTGATGGAGTACTTTTTGAAGTTTATAAGTAGAAGAAATGTAGAAGTACTGGTGCATAATTGGGGGAAAAAAAGATATTTAAATTTGAAATGGGATTTTACAGCTGAGTTAGTGTTGAATTGGGGATTTAATTTCAGTAAGATTCCTGATAATTTTGTTAATTATGCGTCTCTCATTGTGAATTTCACTGTTGCTTGAGTTGTAGATGTTGTTTGCTTGAATATCATTCTCATTTCTGGTGTCTAGCATTAAGCTGTTTAGCTTCAAAGTTAATTTGATAAATTGTGTGTTCTTCATGCTTTTGTACTTTGTTTTTTCACTTGTGAAAGATATGTATTTTTGGTCTTTTAGACACATAACATTGCTTGAGAGTTAAAATTGAGTTTCGCTTAATAGGTGTTTGGTTGAATGTTACCATTTCAGGTTTGCCCGGTTTGCGCGAAGAGGGTCGGGATGGATATAGTTAGCCACATTACCATGCAGCATGGGAATTTTCTTAAGATATCCTTTTCTTTATGTTGATTTTGTCTCGGCTTATTTAGTTTTGATGTCAAAGCTAGTTAAATAATATCTATCTATCTATCTATCTACTTTAAAAAGGCTAAACACTTTAATCTGATTTGATCTTCACCATGGTGCTTGACGATGTTTGCCATGCATTAGGGGTATGGGAATTTGGTTTTCATTTTTGTATAGTGATCTACATTTCTGCTCACGGGTCACCAAGCTTGTACTTTGTTTTCCCCGTAAAAGCCATTTTGCTTTCTTCTTTGTCTGTCTAAATATCTCTTGTTTGTTTGTGAGTTGGCATGTCTTGATGAAAGGTTCAGGTTATTCCTTGACTGGATTTTACGTGCAGCGCAAGCGAAGATTACGCAAAGGTGGATCCAATTTGACATTTTCTATGTTGAGAAAAGAACTGAGAGATGGAAACTTGCATGCCCTTCTTGGGGGATCTTCATGCATTGTTTCTCCCTCCAATGTTGAAGCCGATCCATTATTGTCATCATTTATGTTCAATCCACCCACAGCCGATGAGCCTTTAAGCTTGCAGTCTCTCTCTATTGCTGAATCAAGTGCAGACAAGGAAAGCACAGATAAAGAATCTCTAGAAAGGTATAACTGCTGGTGTCATTTATTCTTGTGATATGTGTTGTTTTGTTTCTTTATCCGGGTAAAAGTGAGTGCTGCTGGTAGTCCGCTATACCTTTTGACTTTCACTGATAATTTTCCGATTGGATTCAAGTTTCTAACACTCGTTTATCATGACAGAAAGCCTCAACAGTCACAACTGTCGGACCAGGAGCATGAGGAGAAGGCTCGAAGGTGTGAATTCGTCCGAGGGCTGCTGATGTCCACTATTCTCAATGAGAATTTATAAGTTAAATGAGGGTATTTGTAGAATCTATTGGTAAAATATAATATTAGGTCTGAGAGTAAAGCATAAAGAGGAAGGTCTTCACTCTACCTCAGAAATGGCAATCGGTTGAGCTAAAAATCAAACAAAACTCTGTATTCCTACTGTATTTAGAGCTTTTGTGCATAATGGAAAGATGGAAGAACTTCTATCCTCCTATATATATATATGTGTGTGTTTATGCTTGGTCTTTATATGATACATGATTGGAATTAGCTGATTTATTATAACTAAATATCTATATGCAGTTTCTTTGCCTATTGCAAACAATGTTTTTGCAGAAAGGATTAAATGTTATATCACGTCAATAATTAGGGTAACGATGGAGGCCTCTAAAAGGCTCTTCTTTTCTCTAGAAGTTTCATCTTTTCCTCCACTTACTTAAGAACTTCGGTTTTGTCTGTGATCGGCTGTTTTAGGCTAGTGTTGCCAGTGTATTTCAGAATTGGATCGGTCGGAACGGTTGAATTAGATTTTATAATATTTATATATATATATATATATTTTGTGATTTCTTTTGATTTGAATCAAATTCATCTATTTAACCATTAATTTGATTCTAAAAACGGTCATTTATAAAAAAACAAACCAATCCATTTTTTTATTTTTGTTTTGTTTGGCTGTAATTTAATTTATTATTACTTTCTTTTGGGTTACAAAAGAGAGGGTACTATCTTAAAACCTGCGTAAGTGACATGCAACAGCGCCTATTATATTGGAGGTACGCTGTTGAAAGTGTTTAACCCTGCTTCCTTCTCCATTGAGAGCCACCCAATTCGGGCTTCTCTATAGACACGCCTCACCTTAACTTTCCAATGCCGTTTGCAAAGTTCATTGATGCCTCCAACAAGAGCCACTGGGTTAAACCCTACATGCTGGTCATTAACCATTTGTACTATCGCATTATTATCACATTCAGCTTCAATCTCGCAAGCTCTAATGTCGCAGCCCAACTGCAACCCATCAAATAGTGCCCAGCACTATGTTTTATTTTTTAGAATGGAATACAATATCAATGTAATAATTATTTTGTAGGAATAAAATAAAAGGATAATAAGAATTATGTTGTTTGATTGGTTGAATAGAATAAACATATAATACTATTGCATTATTTGATTGGGTAAAATGATATTAAGTAATAGGAAATGAATAGATATAAAATGATAAATTTATCTTAATTTAAATAATATTTTTTAATATATTGTAAAAAGAATTTGAACACTAATCTCATTATAAGTTCTTATCATATCTACTCTTTTTAATACAATGCCTAGAACTATCTATAGTCCCTCCCCAATCCTTAAATAGGAGGATAATGTGCACTCGAACCCACGACTTTCTATATTGACAACAATACTGATGCCAATCGAAATAAGACTCAATCGACTATATTGTAAAATTTTAAAAGCATTACATTTATTATTTATAACTTTTGAATGCAACTTTTAAAAAAAAATTACAACTATTATTTTAGAATCATATTTTATAGTAATTTTAAATAATATGTAATAATATTTAAATGTTAAATACAATATAAATGAATATTAGTTATAGTATTCAACAGTTATATAAATATTTGCAATGACGGTTAGATTTTTACGTCAAAAAATGTCATTAATGTTATTTAATATTTGATAAATATTAACATATATTTAATGTAGTAATAAAATTTTCTTTATTTTAATCATTTTTAACTCTCTTTTCTCTCTAATTACCCCCACGCCTCAATTTCTCTCCCTTTCTGTATTAAAAACTTGAACCCTTCAAGAAAAAGAAAACATCAACATTAATAAGAAAGTTCATCCTTTCCAGAATCCGACCGTACTCAGTAACAATCGTCGCCTGTCATCGTCCACCGATGTCTGTTTTTTAAAACATCCTTCGGAGAACGATCTTAATCTCTCCAAATTTAGGTACTTTCTTGTGCAACAATAAGCACCTAGATACAAGCTCAAATAATCAGCCATACAGAAGTCGAGTTTAGATTTAAGAGTCATCTCATAATTAATTTGATTGGATGTTACAACTGTAAGAGTCATCTCCTCTACCGCAACAAAAAATGCCTTGACATCCTCGGCTTTCGGTTATGTCACTTCATTTCTATTGATAACCTTCCAAAGGTCTTGTCCTTGCCCTTGCATATAAGACATTATGCAAGTTGACCATGTATTATAGTTGTTATTAAGCTTCTTCATTCCAGACAACTTGCAGGTCTGTTATCGTACCGAAAGATGATTCTCACAATTAAATATATAAAAAGTGAGTATTTCGTGAACAATACACCAAGTAGTTACTAGAAAAGAGAGGTGGGTCACAATGAGCACTCTTAAATGTCAAATCTTTTCTTAGCTAGAAATTTTCTCAGGCATGCAATTTCACACTATCACGTTTCCTTCTAACCACTAAGGATAATCTTCAAGTACCTATGAAAAATTCTTTTCTAAAGTGGAAGATCAGACAATGCTGCTGTCGAAACCATTTTTTTGAAATCGACTTTTTATTTTAAAATGAAAATGGGAGTCGCCACCAATCCTTTTTTTATGAGGTGTGATCGGATCACCTCATGATTTGATCGTCTTAATAAAGGTTTGATTTACTAAAACAATAATATTTGGTCTACAAAATCCAAAAAATGGGTTCGAGAGTCGGTTACGCACGAGAAAAGATTAGCACCCTCGCGACGCCCAAAATTGGTACCTAGTTGAATACTTGATGCCTTTAGTGTCGAAAGTTGAAAACTCGAAAAAATTTAAAATACAATCTCTCTTTGTATTAATGTTAATTTTACTTAAAAACCGCTTAATTAAATCGAAACAAACGTTAAAAACCCTCTCATCTCGTGATAACAAGATGTCACATCCCATAAGTTAGGACACGACACCTTGAACCTTTGAGAATAAGTTTGCATTTATTTTTTTATTTGAAATCTTATGTATTTTAATTCTAAAAGGATGTTCGGTTATTTAAGTTCAACGAGAAAATCGAAACCCCGTAAGTTAGGGTACGGTTTCTCGTATCTCTCAAGTATGAAACATCGCCTTATTTTTGAAAATTCCTTTTTTACGTATTTGAGTAAAAATTAATGTAATATTTAATACTAACATACAATAGATGATAAAATATTATAATAATAATGATTTAATTACAAATATGAATACAATATTAATAATCAGGTCGCGATAAATAAATAATGCAATGAAAAGAAAAACGCATGATTAAAATAATATCAATACATGACATGAACATGTTTAAAAATAGATGGAACAATGAAATAATAACACGAAAGTAATAATAAAGTAAAAAATGCGTACTTGAAAGATTGCAAATAGTCCATATTTTTAAGTGTAAAAAGATAAAGAAATAATAATAAATAAATAACTAAACAAAATAAATAAATAAATAAGGAATTTGCGGAAAAGGTTGAAATCAAATAGGCCAGGGATTAAATCAGAATAAAAATAAAAATAAAAGTAAAAATTATGATAAAATAAATAAATAAAGACTAAAATATAAGGCGCGAAAACCAGCAAGGACCAAATGAGAAAATAACCCAATCATTTGGACACGCGTCCCTTATCCAGGAGATTAGCGAGCCAGGGACTAAATTGAAACGCGCGAAAAATTCAATGGCCAAATTTATAAAATAAAAAAAGTAAGTAAAAAAAGGACTACTGAAGCGCGTCGCAAAAGCTGAAGGGCTGATCGTGCAAATATACCAAAAGTTGAAAACGCGCGGATCCTCTGGAGCGGGTCGAGTCGGTGCGTGGGTCAAGGGTGAAACGAATTCGTTTTGGGGCTATTGTAGCCAGCCCTAAACGACGTCGTTTAATGAGCCTATAAAAGCTAAATTTTTTTTAAAAAATTTCATTCTCTTCCAATCCTTTCTAAAAAAACTAAAAAAACTCTCTCAAACTCTCTCAAACTCTCCAAGCTCCGGCCTAGGTTCCGGCCATCGGGCCACCGTCCATCCGCCGCGGCTGCCGGAGTTCACCAAAAAATCCTGCTTTGAACGCTCCGGTCCTTAGAAACCGGATCCGAGGGCGATTTTCCTTAAAACTCAACCAAAAATAGTAAAATTCGAAGGGAGCTCTACGGTTTCTCCGTCATCTCGCCTAAGAAAACCGTCCTTCATCAGGGACGGCATCCTTCTCCACTCGCGGCTGTGGGATTCCGAAAAAGTATGGTAGATTTTAAATTTTTATTTTATCTTTATGCCTCCTTTTATTTTTTAAAAAAATAAAAAAATAAAAGAACAACAACAGATAAAAAGAGTAAATCACCTTTTGCAATTTTTTGTTTTCTTTTTTGATTCTCTAGTGTCTGTAAAAAAAAATACAAAGTATCAATTGTGGATTTTATAGCCGAATTACAAAACGGTTCGTCTCTATTTTTTGTTTTTTTTCGTTACTTTTCTTTCTTGCGTGTTTGTTCTGTTGCGTGTTGCAGGTGACAGTGGCAGTGGAGTGGTCGATGGTGGTAGTGGTAGGCGTGTCAGAGGCATGCAGAGAGGAACGCTGACGTGGCATGCGGCTAGGGTTTCTTCTTCTTTTTTTTTTTGCTGAAAATAGTTTAGTTTTTGGGCCATTAGGGTTTTCTTGTATTTGGGCTGTAATTGGGTTTGTAATTTGTTGTAAATGGACTCTGGACTTTAATTATTTTAGTTTAAAATTGTTTTATTTTTGTAATCTGGGCCCGGGCTAAATTGGCCTATTACAGCTACCCCTCTTTGCTCATTATCGTGTAACGAGAATGGAGCAAAGACTTTAAAAAGTGCCAATTTTTCCTGGTCTTGCCGAATCTTGACTTCTTTGGTGCTTCTCTTCTTCGAGTAGCTTCATTCCATCCCACTGCATCTTCAGGGGTATAGGAATTAGTGCTTCGATATACTCCACTGTAACTTTAGGGAGATTAGACTTGTAGCTTTAATCTGCTCCACTACAACTTCAGGAAGATGAGACTCGTATCTTCAATCTTCTTCACTGCAACTTCAGGAAGATAAGATTTGTGGTTTGTAGCTTTAATCTGTTCCACTGCAACTTCAGGGAAATAAGATTCGCTATCTTCAATCTGCTCCACCGCAACTTCAGGGAGATAAGATTTGTAACTTCAACTTGTTCCACTGCAATTTCAGGGAGATAAGGTTTGTAACTTCAACCTGCTCCACTACAACTTCAGGGAGATAAGGTTTGTAACTTCAACCTGCTCTACTGTAACTTCAGGGAGATAAAATTTGGAACTTCAACCTGCTCCACTGCAACTTCAGGGAGATAATGTTTATAGCTTTAATCTACTCTACTGCAACTTTAGAGAGATAAGATTTGCTATCTTCAATATGCTCCACTGTAACTTCAGGGAGATAAGATTTGTGGCTTTAATCTACTCCACTGCAACTTCAGGGAGATAAGTGATCGCTGTGAAGTTAGAGTTTTAAAATTTATAAAGATAATGATCGAACCTGGAAACTAACTATGACAACGATTGAGGCAAGTGCACCTATCGAACAGTAGTATAGCTTAGGCAAGACCGGATTGTCGAACCCAAAGGAACTAAAAGTACTAATACTAACTTTCTTTCTATTATTTAGCCTAAAATAAGTGAAGTTGTTTATTAATCTAAATTAACTAATTACTAAGCTAAATACGCAAAGACAAAAAAAGAATGAATTGGGGAAATACTTGGGAAAAACTCAATTGATTAAGACGATACCCTTAAGAAGAATCCACCTAGACTTCACTTGTTATCTAACACTTTGAACAGATTTATTTATTCACTTGACTTGATCTCAGTAGGACTCCCTAACGTATATTAAACCCTCTCTCGAGGCGAATAACGTCTAACCCTAGGTTAATTAATTGAAATCTCTTTCCCATTAATAACCCCCTAGAATAGCAGTAAATCGATCTATGGACTCCCATATTAGGTTTCTCCCTAATCCGGAAAAATCTTGTCACCCTATCTCTAGGCGCGCGATCAACTCCGCTTAACTATGCTAAATCTACTCTTAAGCAGGGACTTTTGCTCCACCACCTAAGCACATTCAACTTGAATTAATATCCGCGAAATATCAACATAAGAATTAAGCACACATAATTAAGAACAAATCAAGTATTTATCATATAGTTCAGAAAACAATAACAAGATTCATCTAGGTTTCATCCTCCTTCAGGTATCTGAAGGGTTTAGTTCATAATAATAAAAGAAAACATCTCGGAAGAAAAGATAAAACAAAACATAAGAAATCCCTAAAACCCCCTGAAGGAATTGAAGAGGAGATCCTCCGTCTTGAGTAGAATTTTGGCTTCTTGAGATGGATCAACTGGCTATCCCTTGAGAGTTTCCCACAAATCTGACATTTTCGGCTCAGCTCCTTGGCCTAGCTGACCGCCCGTCGACTCCCCCTTTTAGGTTATACTTAGGGTGTATTTATAGGCTTTTGGAATGTATTTCTTTGCCCCTAAGTATCCTTTTTCGAGTGAAATTACTCTCCTCCACGGCAAGGGCACGGCCATGGCACACGCCCGTGTGAATCGTGGCCAGGTCGTGTAGATCGTGGTCCAGACCGTGTTCGAGATCTTTAAGGAGGCACGGCCGTGTGATCTTTGGTCCAGGCCGTGTCGATTTCATGCTTTGGTCCAATTGTCCCGTTTTAAGCCCGTTTCTCGTTCTTTTTATTCTTGGGTGCTTTCCTGAGTATAAGACATGAAAAGAAAGGATTAAGAGCACCTTTTTACATAAATCAAGGGATAAATCATCCAAAAGCATGCTAAATGTGGGATTAAAATATGTTACTATTTCGGTTTATCAAATACCCCCATACTTAAGCTTTTGCTTGTCCTCAAGCAAAATTCTCAACTTACAATTAAAACGAACTTTTCATAATTCCTAATATTCATTAATAGTGTTTCATCATAATTCAAGGATAATTTATACATGGATAATTCAATTCAAAGAGTCCTAAGGATTCAAACAATCTAAGTTATAGATTTGTAGCTCGAAAATATAGGCGTCTCCCCTTATCTAAATAATTACCTTTAATTTAAAACCGACAAGGATTGACATCCTCACTAGAGATTCACTCAAATCACTCAAAGTGTTTAAGGTTCAGGAAAAAGCGCTCAAATGTCGAACATGAAAAGTTAATCCCATAGGCTTTCCTGAAAATCAAATCTCCACCACTATAATATGAGATGATGCACAAATCAAAAGGCCTTTGTCAGGGTTGTAACGGGGCTAGGGTTAAGGTGTAGATATAGGCTGAATTAGAAGGTTAGAATCGAGATTGAATTGATAAAATACCTAACTAGAAACAATAAACTGAATAATTACATAATGGATTGAAAATTTAAACTAATAATACTAGCTTCTTCTTCAATATTTGGAATTCAAACGTATAAGCTCACTTAATCACATAACTAGTAATGAATAACGACTATACTTCGATTGGTTTTTTTTTAAGAACAAATCATAAATACATAACAAAGGATAAATTACTGAAATAAAAACATAGTTAGGCTATTAATCAAATCAAATCTCGATACAAGGGTCGTCAAAAGGAATGGGGATAACAAAAACAAAGGGTTTCTGGGTTAATATTAGCGGTTAAGTCAATAAAAAGGGTTTTAGGATCAAAAGGGGTTCACTAGGGGTTAATTGTAAAGGTAGGCTTTTAATGGAGTTAGTGGGTTAAAACCTAGGTGCCTTAATCATCTCTGTATATCAAATCATAGGTGTGGTCTCGACATGTATAAACGAGGCAAGTTCTAGAATAACAAATCAATGTTGACATACTCATAATCAATAAAGTGAGCATGAAAAAGAATATATGCTCTACAAGGCTCAAAAACTCACAAAAATTATGGGTATTTTGATATCAACCTCGTAAATTTCAAACTTCAAAGTAATATTTAAACTCAGTTCGACAACCTAGAAAATTTTTAATTTCTGAAAAATAGACTTATCATGCTTGATTCTCTAGTATTCTTAGAATTTAATTATCAATGCACAATTATCAATGACTTAATCTAAAACATATCAATGAAAATCATAAATCATTAGAAATTTCATCCTAATTAGTAATATGAGGAATTTACTTAAAAACAAGACTAAATTCAGGATTTTGAAAACAATGCAAAATGTTTGGCACCTAATTTCAGAAATTTGAGAATAATGAAAAAAGTTAGGCGCCTTTTTAGGTTGTTCACCTCCCCACACTTAAGATGTACATTGCCCTCAATGTACAAAGTTAGATTTATAGACAATAATACTAGAATCATAAGATATGGAGATAAGTGAAACTTCTTGAATTTTGGATGGATTCCTTGAGTCGGAGGTGAAAGATAAGTTGGAGGGGCCGGTCTGGATGACGATCCTGCGCTAGATGAAGAAATTGGGTAGCTCGTGGTGGATTAGCCAGGATATGATAATAATAATTAAAACTATACTAATTAAATAATTAAAAAAGCAAGCTAAAGTGAAGAAAAATAAAGATGAAACTAAAATTAAAAGAAAAGATGGATGGACTGTAGAGTCCTTATTGTTGGGTGTGATTTCTAAGGCTGAGGATATGGTAGTGGTCGTGGCGTGATTCCCTAGCAGCCTTTAGAACCTAAAATTAAGAAACTAAAATAAAATAAACTAGATTAAGCATAAGAGTGTTAAAGAGAAGGAAAATAAATGAGAAGATAAAAATAAAAGAACAGATAATTAGTCTCAAAGACCCTTGGCTTGGCGAGTGATTGAAGTGGCCGGCATGAACTTATGTAGATCAGTCTCCGTGAGGGAGACTGTGATTGGCTTCTTCCGCTTCTTTGGCATTGTTTTGGTGTAGCTCAAGGGTATAGAGAAAATGAGTAGGAAAAAAATGAAAAGTTGAAGGTTGAAAGTTAGTAGGAGAAGAGGGAAGGGAGGGGGGTTAAATAGATTTCTGGTACCATCCCACGCCCGTGCTCCTTAGGCGTGTCGATTCACACGGCCGCCTCACACGGCCGTGTGTCTAGGTGTGTTGGTTCACCCACGCCCGTTTTACAGATTGCCACGCCCGTTGGTGATAAGTCAGTGTCGTCCATGGTCGCGTCGCACGGTCGTGGCATTCTGTCGGTGCCCGTGGGGCGGTGGTTGGAGTTCGTGACTTCAAGATTTGATTCTCTCCGACTCGTACCACCTGCCCATGTCGATCTGGCGATCCGAGGCATCCACACGGCCACGCCACGGCCGTGTGCTAGGCCGTGTGGCACGAAACCTGTACTTTTGGTTAGTTTAAAGCTAGATACTATAAAGAAAGGGTAAAATAGAATAAATAAGAAAAATAAAAATGTAAAAGTTAATGGGGTTAGTGCTCGGGTTGCCTCCCGAGAAGCGCTCGTTCTGATCTTAAGCTAGACTTTCCCCTCGTTTGCATCATCGTGGTGGTTTGAGGAGTTGGAAGTCCTTCCTCATGCTATCGCTTTTATCCTCGTGAAAAATTTAAGTCGAGATGTGTTTATAGTAAAAGTACCAAAAATAGGATTACTTACCTCGATTGTTCCGTATGGGAAAACACTCGTTTACCCTAAAAGGTATTTCTTTGTTTGTGTTAGGGTCCTGAGGAGATATTCGAGGATCTCGCTTTATCTAACATGCTGGTCTCCTATTTTGAGGTGGTTTGTTGTTCCTATGAGCTCTTCTGGGGGCTCCTTCGGTTTTACCTTGTGTGTTCCGGTTCTTCGTCGTGTATCCCTAATTTTTCCTTGAAGTGTGTTTTCCACTCGTCTAGATCATCGATCTGAATCCTTTGATTTTCATAAACTACTTCCTTGTTGGCATGGGGTTTAGGATCGGGTTCAGTTGTATTCTTTTGTGGTGATTTCTGAAAATAAGGTTTAACCGAATGGTTATTAGTAGAATTTACGTTCTCACATTGATTACTCTATGTTTTGGCTGAGTCGAGAGCCTTGAGGGTGACTGTCTCATTACCTACACGAAGTATGAGTTCTCCTGCATCAATATCAATTTTAGTCCTGGCAGTTGCTAAAAAGAGTCTCCCTAAAATTATGGGAATCGAATTATCCTCATCCATGTCTAAGACAACAAAATCTACTGGGAAAACGAATTTGTCAATTTTTACAAGAACATCTTCAATAATACCCCTAGGAATTCTAACAGTTTTATCAGCTAATTGAATGCTCATCCTAGTTTGTTTGGGTTTCCCTAGACCTAATTGTTTAAACAATTTATAAGGCATGACATTTATGCTTGCCCCTAGATCAGCTAACGCATTATCAATAGATAAACTACCAATTAAGCATGGAATTGTAAAACTCCCTAGATCTTTTAATTTCCGTGGTAGTTTATTTTGTAAGATTGTCGAGCACATTGCGTTTAGTTCCACGTGTAATGCCTCGTCTATCCTTCGTTTGTTCGTCAAAAGCTCTTTTAAAATTTTTCTAGAATCTGGCATCTGTGAAAGAGCTTCAAGTAATGGTAAGTTAATATGTAATTTCTTTAAAAGTTTAAGAAAATTACCGAACTGTTCCTCTGTGTCGTCTCTCCTTAATGCTTTAGGGTATGGTATGCGAGGTTGGTATTCTTTGATTACCGGTTTTGGTTTTTCTTGTGTTACCTCAACTTTACCTTTTTCTACCTCGTTTCCTTGTATTGGACTGGGTTCGTCTAATCCTTCACTTTCTTGAGCTGTTATGGCTTGGATTTGCTCCTTTGGATTAATCTCAGTGTTGCTTGGTAGACGCCCTTGTGATCGTTCAGACATCAGCTTTGCGAGTTGTCCAACTGACTTAGAAACTTCTTCAACAGACTTAGTGACTTCCCTAACTTGGCTCTCGATCCCTTTGATCGATGCTTGTTGGGTCTTAAGGGTGGTTTCAGTGTCTTGGAGACGGTTTTCTGTGGCTGCCATGAATCTTGTCAGCATCTCTTCAAGGTTCGGCTTCTTCTCCTGTGGAAGGGCTAATTTTGGAAATTTTGAGGAGGCTGTTGTCTTTGATTTCCTTGATTTCCTTGACCTCCCCACGAAAAATTTGGGTGGTTCCTCCAACTCAGGTTATAATTATTACTATATGGGTTATTATTAGATCTGAAATTGTTACCTATATAGTTCATCCGCTCGCTCTCTGTGCTCGGTTGGTAGGGTGGGTACTCGGGATTTGCCACGGTTCCACTTGCGTCGCCTTGCATTGACATCGGATGTACTGCGAAGAACACAAACTATCAAGCTTTTTATTCATCATCTCTACTGTGTTGATAGCATGGTTACCGCATCTATGTTGAAAACTCCTACTGATTTTGTTGGTTTGGTCCTTGTAACCCGCCACTAATAGTTATTTAGTGACATCTCTTCAATAAACTCGTAGGCTGCTTCAAGAGTTCTCATTGTTTAGGTTCCACCAAATCTTGAATCAATTAGTTGCCTCGTTGAGGGGTTTACACCATTATAGAAAGTTTGGACTTGGAGCCACAAGGGTAAACCATTGTGCGGACACCTTCTCAAGAGATCCTTATATCTCTCCCATGCGTCATATAATTTCTCTAAATCCATCTGCATAAAAAGAAGAGATATCATTCCGTAATTTGGCCAAGCTTGGCGATGGGAAATATTTTAATAAAAAATTTTCGGTCATTTGATCCCATGTAGTGATTGACCCTCGTGGTAACAAGTTTAACCACTGTTTGGCTTTATTCCTTAATGAAAAGGGAAATAACCGAAGCCTTATGACATCATCAGAAATGCCATTTATTTTGAAGGTATCACAGAACTCTAAAAAATTAGCTATATGAGTGTTTGGGTCTTCGTCCTGCAAACCATCAAATTGAACAAATTGTTGAATCATTTGTATAGTGTTAGGCTTTAATTCAAAATTATTAGCGGCTATAGCAGGCCTAACAATACTAGATTCTGCTCCTGTTAAATGAGGTTTAGCATAATCATACATAGTACGCGGAGCATTATTTTCTGCCACATCTTGTGGTGGTGGATTATTTTCGTCCATCCCTTCAGTAGGATTGGATCTGTCTTCTCGCTCTTCTTCTTGGTAATTTAGGGCTCGCCTAATTTCTCTGCGATTTCTACGGGCGGTAGCTTCAATATCACTGTCGTATACTAGTGGTCCTCCCGGGTTCCTTCTAGTCATAAACTAGAGGTACCTGCTAGGAAAAGAAAGAAAGAAAAATTTAGCAAAGTTAAAATTTAAATTTAAAAATAAAAGGAAATAAAAAATAATGGCTAAAGTAATAAAAATATAGCTTTCTTAATATTTTAGTTCCCTGGCAACGGCGCCAAAAACTTGATCGCTGTGAAGTCAGAGTTTTAAAATTTATAAAGATAATGATCGAACCTGGAAACTAACTATGACAACGATTGAGGCAAGTGCACCTATCGAACAGTAGTATAGCTTAGGCAAGACCGGATTGTCGAACCCAAAGGAACTAAAAGTACTACTACTAACTTTCTTTCTATTATTTAGCCTAAAATAAGTGAAGTTGTTTATTAATCTAAATTAACTAATTACTAAGCTAAAGACGCAAAGACAAAAAAAGAATAAATTGGGGAAATACTTGGGAAAAACTCAGTTGATTAAGACGATACCCTTAAGAAGAATCCACCTGGACTTCACTTGTTATCTAACACTGAACCAGACGATTTATTCACTTGACTTGATCCGTAGGACTCCCTAACGTATATTAAACCCTCTCTCGAGGCGAATAACGTCTAACCCTAGGTTAATTAATTAAAATCTCTTTCCCATTAATAACCCCCTAGAATAGCAGTAAATCGATCTATAGACTCCCATATTAGGTTTCACCCTAATCCGGCAAAATCTTGTCACCCTATCTATTGGCGCGCGATCAACTCCGCTTAACTATGCTAGATCTACTCTTAAGCAGGGACTTTTGCTCCACCACCTAAGCACATTCAACTTGAATTAATATCCGCGAAATATCAACACAAGAATTAAGCACACATAATTAAGAACAAATCAAGTATTTATCATATAATTCAGAAAACAATAACAAGATTCATCTAGGTTTCATCCCCCTTCAGGTATCTGAAGGGTTTAGTTCATAATAATAAAAGAAAACATCTCGGAAGAAAAGATAAAACAAAACATAAGAAATCCCTAAAACCCCCTGAAGGAATTGAAGAGGAGATCCTCCGTCTTGAGTAGAATTCCGCCTTCTTGAGATGGATCAACTGGCTATCCCTTGAGAGTTTCCCACAAATCTGACCTTTTTGGCTCAGCTCCTTGGCCTAGCTGACCGCCCGTCGACTCTCCCTTTTAGGTTATACTTAGGGTGTATTTATAGGCTTTTGGAATGTGTTTCTTTGCCCCTAAGTATCCTTTTCTGAGTGAAATTACTCTCCTCTACGGCAGGGGCACGGCCATGGCACACGCCCGTGTGAATCGTGGCCAGGCCATGTAGATCATGGTCCAGGCCGTGTTCGAGATCTTTAAGGAGGCACGGTCGTGTGATCTTTGGTCCAGGCCGTGTCGATTTCATGCTTTGGCCCATTTGTCCCGTTTTAAGCCCGTTTCTCGTTCTTTTTATTCTTGGGTGCTTTCCTGAGTATAAGACATGAAAAGAAAGGATTAAGAGCACCTTTTTACATAAATCAAGGGATAAATCATCCAAAAGTATGCTAAATGTGGGATTAAAATATGTTACTATTTCGGTTTATCAATAAGATTCACCACGATGACTTCAATCCGTCCCACTGTAACTTCAGTGGTATAAGATTTTTGGTTTCTACTGATCTGTTATACCGTTCTCTGGAAAACATGACCTGTAGAATCCATTTCATGGGCCTATATTTATGCCAGGAAATTAGGATGTTATGATCAGGATGAATCAAATGCTCCTAACTAGATGTGTATGAATGATGTTTGCATGAATGCAGAATGTCATCTTTTTGAGAATGATCCCCTTTTAATGCTTAAGGTTGACATTCTCGTCGTTCATCAAGGTTCTATCACTAACACATTACTCTGCATTCTTATTCAGCTGGTATCATTGACAGAAAACCTGAAAAAATAATCAAAATTTAGATTATTCTTTCCCAAATATTTCCAGCTCTTTAATTTTGTTAGTTCTGACTAGTGGTCCTGTTGCAGATCCTTGTACTATTTAGAAAACATTTCAGAGCAATATGCAGAGCTCTTTTTACTTGAATATCATTAGTTCATTAATCGTTATTTCAATGTAAAAATGCTTGAAAAAGATTGTAGGAATGGACAAGATGGAAATTTATTGGGTGCAAAGCTCAAAATGAATGGATTAATCAAAATAGCAAATATTGCTAAAATACAAAATGAGTAAGATGAGAATAGGTGCCCCAGATATCGCAGTATGAGCTTCTCCGAGCAAACTTGATGAGGACCATTTTGAGCTTGATATGTGTTTAGGAGATCCAGAGTACTTCGTTGACGCCCCATGACGTAACGTTCTTCCTTTTGAGAAGACCTTACCATCACATGTTCAATCTTCAATCAAAAGTTGAGTTGCCCTTTTCTGGGTTTTCAACTCAAAACCCTTTGGTCTCAAGGCGCCCTTTGCAGGTTTTCGCCTTGGCCTCTCCTTTTTTTAATTTTCTTTTTTTTTAGGTGAAGTGTTTCTTGACTGAATCAGAATTCACAGGAGTAAGCAAGTTTTTGCCATCCATCTCGGTCAAAATTAAAGCTCCTCCAGAAAAGGCCTTCTTTACCACATAAGGTCCCTCCTAGTTTGGCATCCACTTTTCTCTAAAGTTCTTTTGTATGGGAAGGATCTTTTTCAATACCAGGTCCCCATTCATGGAATTCTCTGGGGCGAACCTTTTTTTCATAAGCTCGCTTCATTCGCTTTTGGTACATCTGACCATGACGAATAGCCCTTAGCCTCTTTTTTTCAATCAGGTTTAACTGATCATATCGAGATTGGATCCATTCTGCTTCATCTAACTTTAGTTCTGACAAAACTCGAAGGGAAAGAATCTCGACTTCAATGGGCAAAACCGCTTCCATTCCATAAACCAAAGAGAAAGGCGTTACCCCGGTGGAGGTTTTGATAGACGTTCGATAAACATAGTGGCCAAATGGTAACTTCTCATGCCTATCTTTATAAGTCTCAGTCATTTTCCCCACGATCTTCTTAATGTTCTTATTGGCTGCCTCCACCGCACCATTTATTTTTGGGCGATATGGTGACGAGTTGTGGTGTTTGATCTTAAATTGACTACAGACCTCCGCTATCATGCTGTTGTTCAAATTCAATGCATTGTTAGATATAATTCTTTTTGGCATCCCATATCGACATATGATATCTTTCTTTAAGAATTTGCTGACTGTCGACTTTGTGACGTTGGCATAAGATGTGGCCTCTATCCACTTGGTAAAGTAATCAATGACCACGAAGATGAATCAATGCCCATTAAAAGCTTTTGGCCCAATGACATCCATGCCCCACATAGAGAAAGGCCATGGGAAAGTCATAACATGAAGAGGTGAATGAGGCACATGAATTTTGTCTCCATAAATTTGGCAATTATGGCATCTCTTGGCATAACTGATACAATCCCCTTCCATGGTAGACCAATAATACTCGAATCTCATGATCTGCCTGGCCATTGTAAAACCATTGGCATGTGTTCCGCAGACACCCTCATGGACTTCTTCCAAGATTTTTTTAGCCTCTACTGCGTCCACACATCTTAGTAGCACATGATCTTTTCTTCTTTTGTATAGGATCTCCCCATCTAAGACATAGTCACTGGCCAGTCGTCTCAACGTCCTTTTATCATTCTCAGTTGCTTGGTCAGGGTATTCACGATTTTTCACATATCGCAGTTTATCGTGGTACTAAGGGTGATCATCCTTTTCTTCTTCCTCAACATTGTAACAATGAGCCGGAGCCTCATAAATACTCATCTGGATAGGTTTTACATCCTCTTGTTTGTTTACTTTGATCATGGAAGCTAAAGTAGCTAAGGCGTCGGCCATCTGGTTTTCATCTCATGGAAGATAGCAGAAGGTGACATCAAACTCCTCAATTAAATCAAGAACCAGCCTTCGATAATTGATCAATTTGGGGTCTCTCGTCTCCCATTCACCTTTGAGTTGACAGATCACTAATGCAGAATCCCCATATACCTCTAGTACTTTGATCTTGCGTTCTGTGGCTGCACGGATGCCCATGATACATGCTTCGTATTCTGCCATATTATTCGTGCAATCAAAATCCAATTTACTAGTAAATGGATAATGATCTCTGTTTGGGGATACTAGGACTACCCCGATTCTATTACCCACAGCGTTTGAGGCTCCGTCGAAGTTTAGTTTCTAAGGATGACCTTCATGAGAGTCTTCTTCAGTGGTTGCAACATATATTAGATCTTCATTCTGAAAATCAAAATTCAAAGGCTCGTAATCTTCTAGAGCTCTACTGACAAGAAAATCTGCTATTGCGCTCCCTTTTATAGCCTTCTGATTCACTTAGACTATATCAAACTCGGAAAGTAGAATTTGCCACCAGACCATTCTTCCATTCAAAGCAGTCGACTCCATAATGTACTTTAGAGGGTCCATTTTTTAGATGAGCCAAGTTGTGTGGTACAACATGTACTGTCTCAGTCTTCGGGTTGTCCAAATCAAGGCGCAACACAACTTCTCGATTGGCAAATATCTTGTCTCACATTCAGTGAATTTCTTACTGAGATAGTATATCGCTCTTTCTTTTCTTCCTGACTCATCATGTTGGCCCAGTACGAATCTCATGGAATTTTTAAATACTGCCAAATATAGTATCAATGGTTTATTTAGACTGGGTGGCATCAGCACATGGGCGTTAGATAAGTAATGTTTGACCTTGTCAAAAGTTTTCTAGCACTCCTCATCCCATACACCTGGATTGTGTTTCTTAAGGAGACAGAATATGGGGTCACATTTCTCCGTTAGTTGTGAAATGAAACAAGCGATGTAATTTAATCTCCCTAAGAAACCTCGAACTTCTTTTTGGGTACGCGGCTGAGGTAGCTCCTGTATAGCCTTTACTTTATCCAGGTCAATCTCAATCCCCTTTTTACTAATCACGAATCCTAGTAACTTTCCCGACCTAGCCCCAAAGGTAGATTTTGTTGGATTGAGCTTTAGCTGAAATTTTCTCAACCTTAAGAACAATTTCGTTAAGACTTACACATGCTCCTTTTCTGTTCTGGATTTTGCAATCATGTCGTCGACATAAACTTCAATTTATTTGTGCATCATGTCATGAAACAAGGTTACCATGGCTCTTTGATACGTTGCTCCTGTATTTTTTAGTCCAAATGGCATCACCTTATAACAAAATGTTCCCCACATGGTTACAAACGTGGTCTTCTTCATGTCTTCAGGATGCATCTTTATCTGGTTGTATCCCGAGAAACCATCCATGAAAGAGAATAGTGAGTAACCTACCGTGTTGTCCATTAAGGTGTTGATATAAGGCAATGGGAAATTGTCTTTTGGGCTGGCTTTGTTCAAATCTCTGTAGTCTAGGCACATTCGTACTTTCCCATCTTTTTTAGGGACAGGGACAATATTGGCTACCCATTCTGAGTATTTAACCACTTGTAAGAAACTAGCATCAAATTGCTTCTTGACCTCTTCTTTTATTTTCAGCAAGACATTAGGCCTCATCCTTCAGAGCTTCTGTTGAACTGGCTTACATTCTTCCTTTATGGGGAGCCGGTGTACCATGATATCAGTACTTAACCTGAGCATGTCTTGATATGACCATGCGAAGACATCTTTGAATTCTTGGAGTAATTCAATGAGGTCTCGCTTTGTCTCTGTGGCAATGCAAGCTCCAATCTTCACCTATTTTTCCTCTCCTAAGCTCACAATTTCCACTGACTCTTTGCAAGGTAGGATTTGTTTTTCATCTTGTTCTACCATCCTCAACAAATCAGGAGATAGGTTAAATTCTCGATCATCTTCAAAATCCTGAGAATCCTCCATACACATATCTTGCTTAAAAGGAGACTCTGAGTCAGTAGCAGCGTCGCTCATATAATTGATATCTGAAGACCTGTTATAGGGATGAAGGAAGATCCAAAGAATAAAAGAATCTAAGAATAATTATCTCTATGGTATGATTATGAATGAAATGGAAAGAATAAAATAATATTTGCTCAAGATGATACGCAAAGATGCATTTTATTGAAATAAAGATGTTAGACATAAGCCTATTTCACAAAAGGATTCTTATTACTCTTAGGCTTAGAGCAATAAGTGTGCTTTGAACATTACTCTGAATTAGCTCTAAAAAATACAGGAATCTCTTCCGTAGTCCAATTGTTCAGAACACTTCTAGGTACATAAGGTCAGGTGCTCGATAAATTCTCTTCCCCAATTCTTTCTTCAGATATGGCGTTGATGTTCAGATTTCCCAACATTTCTTCCGCAGTCTCTTTTCTTGATATCTTCTGTTAAGGGTGAATAGTTCTGTAACATCCTTAAATAGGGGCTATGATGTTTGAACTATTTGCATGTGTATGGCTTGGTTGTGATATAAGGTGAGGTGTTTTAGGGTCTAGGGAGAAGCCAAGGGTAGGCCTGAACTATAGGAAAATTTTTTATTTTTAAGCTTTGGTTAAGGGGAGCTGAAGGAGCTAGGGGTTAAGAATATTTTGTGGTAAACTTTAGCACAAGAATTACCTTGGTAAAGTGGCAAGGAGGCGCCACTTAGGGCCTTAAGCGAGGGCGCCACAAGCGGGAAGAAGAGCTTGGGTTGAGCTACAAATCCCTTTGCTGCTAATTCTTTTTGACGTCGAGAGGGGAAGAGTTGTGCTCACTCAAACTCGATGGATAAGCTGTTGGACAAGTCAATAGATTTGAACGGGTGGAGAAGAGAGAATTTAGGAGTTTGAACAATTCAAACTCGTTTGAATGGTTGGCCAGAGAAGTTTGAAGAGTTTGCCAAAATTTGAATTGTGTGAGGAGGTGTATTCGGTGGAAGACTTAGGAGGAGTGCCAAATTCCTTAGTGACATTTTCGGCTAGTCAAACTTTGGTACATTCGGTTGAGAAGCGAGAACAAAACCTCTTTTTGGCACTTGTCGATTTCCTTTTGAAGCACCTAGTTGAATCCCAAAAAGAACCATTTGAGTTTTCTTTCTTTTCCTCCTTTGAACCAAAAGTCAAAGCACTTTAGGCTCTTGCCGATTTCTTTCTTTGGTATTGAGCCGAATCTCTATTTGAATTCCTCTCTTATTTCTTTGAAGCCAAACACTATTCTCCTAAATCTCATCTCTTTTTGCTCTCCATTCTTATTGGTTGGCCGAACCTTCTTCTTTCTCAAGCCACACTCACTTTTCCATTGATTCTTTCATCTTCTTCTCACCATCATTCAACCGAATACTTCCCTTCCATTCCCTTATTTCATTTTAGCCGAATCTCCCTTGATTATTTCACCACCATTGCCGAAATCTCTCTCTATTTTCTCTTCTTATTTCAACACTTTGGCCGAACATCAACCACTGAAGATCTCTCTCTCTTTTCTTTTCTCTCGTTGTGTTGTAGATCTCTCTTGTCTTCTGCTCTAGTCGATTTTGGGGTGGGTAAGTGTTCTTGGCCGAATCTTTACTATTTTCTTCTCTTTTCTCTGTCTACTCACATGGAAACAAAAGCCAAATTTCGGCATTTATCTTGATTCTCATTCATCTGTGAAACCGAATTCTCCTAGGTTCTTTGGGATTTGGAAACAGTGGATCGTGGTCATCTACTCTCTCTGCCAATCGGTTTCGTTAGGACTGTGGTAAGGTCTCATGCCGATTCATTCTTTCCCTTATTCTTTTGAAAAGCCGAAGGCTATTGCTTTATGTGGTTAAATGTTGGCCGATTGTAGGGGAAGGCTGAGATCTCGCATATATCGGGTTGTGGCTAGTATTTGAAAAGCGTTAAGGTAAGGAGGGTTGCTAGATGCGTTAACTTTTCGGGATTTACAAGTGAAGCCGAATGGCTTTTACTAATGATCTTGGTTTTGCCGAATGTAGGTAAAGGGGTCTAGTGCGTTAGATCGGGATCTTCGGGATTCAGTGATCTCGTTAGTAACCAGGTGTGTAACTTACACACTTCATAATCGTTGTAAACTTGTTAATAACCTAAACTATGTTAAAAGCCGAAACTGTGTAGATTTTGATATGAGACCTTTATGGGTATGAGCAAGGATTTCGGGTAAGTCCGTTTTGTTGAGATTGCGGCACATGATTTCTGATGATATTATCTATGTATGTTCGATATATGTCTAATGATTAAGCATGATGGCATGATTTGTATGTGTATTGCATTATTGTGGGTGATATGAGAGGAGGGGGAAGGTTGATATCTGTGACTTTGGGTCACCAGTGGTTTGGCACCACCAGTGGTTTGGTACCACAGTTGATTTCGTGACTTTGGGTCACGGAGGTTTGGCACCTCATAGCGACTCGTCCCAAAGTGGCTTAGCACCACGATGGTTGGCCCCGCATTTGATAAAACGGGATTGTCGCGGTGATTTGGTATCACAACGGGTTGGCCCCACAATTGGATTATTCGTAACTTTGGGTCACCAAAGGTTTGGCACCACATTATTATTGATATCGGTGACTTTGGGTCACCAAAGTGGTTTGGCACCACCAAAGTAGTTTGGTACCACACGGGGTAGGAAAAGGAGTTGTGGATGGCTAGGTTTGGGTGCATGATATGTTTGCTTGATTATGATTTGTGTAAGCATGTTGCAATAATCGGGAGGGGATTATACATCGAGTCTTGGTGACTCACCTTCTCCCTTATCTTTCAGGGTGATTCGTAGATCGCGGATGAGGAGCCGGTGGACTCGAGGTGACCATGCGATAATTGCTTCGGTTTTACATGGACATTTTATTTGGGTATTTTACTTTAAATTCTGGTTTTTATTTGGGTTTGTAACAAGGCCTTTAAATTATGTTTTGGATTATTTTATCTGCTTTGGATTTGGTTTTAAATATGACTAAGTAATTACTTGATTTGCTTTAATAACCTGATAATCAAAGTTTTCAAACTAAGCTACGCAACGAGTTTTCTAAACTCTACCATCAGGTAATATAATTCACATGATTTCAAAGCAACTTAACATCTTCCACTATACATACATCGGTTTTCCCCAAACACAAGCAATCGAAGAGTTTTCACCGAAAATAAATCGGTAACCTATTTTCTTCGAATCATTTTCACTCTGTGACATGCCAGATTCGGTCGTGGTGTGTTGACCGGGTTTGGGGTGTTACAATTTTGGTATCAGAGCCAGGTTAAATAGCTCGGCTGTGGGCCCGAGGCCCAAAATGTTTTAAGATAAGGTTTCAAAGAGTTTTACTGGAAAATGTAGGGTTTGAAACGCATGGCACCGAGTCTCCGGCACCGATCCGCCCAGGTAAGTACCCTTAACTGATGGTTGCATATGATTATGATTATGATGATATATGCTATGAATGGCTAGTGATAGTGGACTACCCTAGAGACTGGAACCTATATGAATCTGTGACTCGCGAAAACAAAACTCTGTAATAGAAACTGCTTCATAAGATCGTGCCTTAATAATAGTGGAATAAAGATCGACGCGCATAAAACTTTTAAATCGGATAAGTCGAGACGTTAGACATGAGCACTCGAGGTCGGGTCGTGTACGCGTGGGCGCCGGTCGGGTAGGATGATCGTATGCGAACCGGTGGGATCTGTCGTCGGGTCGAGAATGAGATGCCACCACCACCACCACCGCCGCTTGTGTGTGAGTACCGAGATCGACAGGGGATGATGCGATGCTCGCAGGCGATGCTCCGAGTTCTTGAGAGGGTGGCTGGAGCAGGTGGAGGAACGGGAGCTCAGAAATCTATATCTGAGCGATTCCGAGCCAATGGAGCCGAGGTTTTCTCGAGGTGTTTACGGTGTGGCACCCAATACGGCTGAGTATTGGTTGGAGGCGACGGAGCGTATCATGGACGACTTGGATCCGATCGCGAGGAGAAACCGAAAGGGATAGTGTCGCTTCTTCGGGATGAGTCATACCGGTGGTGGCTCACGGTTCGAGATGGTCTTTGCAAATGATGATCTCACGTGGGACTATTTTAAGGCAGCTGCACTGCGGAAGAAGTATATTGGGTCCAGCTACATTGATGCGCAACGAAAAGGCGTTTACGATCATCGGATTCGAGGAGTAAATCCGTGCTCGGGTCGACGCACGAATTCTTAAGGTTGAGCCGGTATGCTCGAGGTATCGTGGCTACGGAGCACGAGTGATGTGTCAGGTTCGAGGACGGATTGAGGGATGAGTTGAGATTGCTGATTGCTCCACAGCAGGAGCAAGAGTTTGCCGTGTTAGTAGGAAATGCTAAGATAGCCGAAGGGGTAAAGGAATCTGTGATGCAGAATCAGGACAGGAATAGACATAAGCGAAGTTTTGGATCATCTGGGTCAGTCGGTAATTCTCAAGAAAGGGCTAGGCATGGTGGGCCAAATCAATCGGGAGGCACATTCATCGCTAATCGTGGTCCAGCGTAGTGTAATCGGTGTGGGAAATCTCATTGGGGAGAATGTTGGATTGGTGGAAAAGGATGCTTTGAATGTGGCTCGTTGGATCATCGGGTGAGGATTGTCCACGAGTTAGCCAGATTCGATCCCGAGGCCGTGTCGTGCTCGGTTTAGGAATGAGGGACCGCAACCGCAGAGAGGGTCGTGGTTACGGTAGAGAGGTAATGGTTCTGTCGGGGCGCGAGCACCGGGGCGAGAGGTGCGGCAACACCAGAGGCGAGACGGCTGGATTGGTATATGTAGCGAGGCGTCGAGAGGAAGGCGACGCACCGGACGTCATAACCGATGCGTTCTTAATCTTTGGATTACCATATCGCTTTGATAGATGTGGGTTCGACGCATTCGTATGTTGCTAGTAGCATAGTGGAAACCATGAACCTAGACTTTGAGACTACTTCTAGGAGATGACGATGAATTAGCCCTCTAGGTCACTCTGTAGAAGTAAATAAGTCAGATAGGGATGTACCCTAGAACTCCAAGGGGTAGTGTTTGTGGTCGATCCGATGAAACCGCCGTTTGGGGAGTTCGATCGATTCTTGGGATGGATCTGGTTGGTGAAGTACCAAGCAAGTGCAGTGCGATCGCGTGACTAAGCGCATGGTTTTGAAAATGGTTGAGGGTGAAGAGGTGGTGATGATAGGTAATAGAATAGATTATCTATCCAACGTGGTGTCTGCTTTGAAAGCTGAGAAAATGGTCAGAAAGGGTTATGAGGTGTTTATGGTTCATGTGTGTGCCTTGGAGGCCAAGGAGTCAGCTGTAGAGAATGTCCGAACGGTGAAGGAATTTGTCGACGTATTTCTAGAAGAACTTCCGGGTCTGCCTCCGGATCGGGAAGTTGGATTTGGTATAGATCTGTTACCCAGAACTGCACCAGTGTCTATCGCCCCGTATAATATGGTGCCGAAGGAATTGGTAGAGCTGAAGGCTCAGATTCAGGAGTTGTTGGACCGGGGTTTTATCCGGCCAAGTGTTTCGTCTTGGGGAGCACCTGTGCTCTTTGTTAAGAAGAAGGATGGTACAATGCGGATGTGTATAGACTACCGCCAATTGAATAAGCTGACGATCAAAAACAAGTATCCGTTGCCCAGGATAGATAACTTGTTTGATCAGCTTAAGGGTGCATCGGTTTTCTCGAAGGTTGATTTAAGGTCAGGGTATCATCAGCTAAAGGTGAAAGAGGATGATATTCACAAGACGGCGTTTCGTACTCGATATGGGCACTACGAGTTTCTGGTAATGCCGTTTGGGTTGACTAACACGCCGGTAGCATTCATGGACATGATGAATCGGGTGTTCCAGCAGTTTTTAGACCAGTTTGTCGTGGTGTTTATAGACGACATTTTGGTGTACTTAAGGTCTGAGGAGGATCATGATGCGCATTTGCGGATAGTTTTGCGGTCGAGAGGAGAAGCGATTATTTGCCAAGTTTAGTAAGTGCGACTGCGGCTTAGGAGGTGACTTTCTTGGGTCACGTGGTGTCACCGAGGGGATTAGAGTGGATCCTCGCAAGATTGAGGCGATATTGGACCGAAACCGCCTAAGTCGATGGCGAAGTTTGGAGTTTTCTAGGTCAGCGCAGATATTACCAAGATTTGTAGAGGATTTTCTCGATCGCACCGATTAACCAAGTTCTTTGAGAAAGGAGTTCCATTTGTCCAGTCCGAGAAGCAACAGAAAGTTTTGACAAGTTGAAGAAGATTCTAATCAAGCTCCGGTTTGAATTAGCTTTGAGGCGGAAAGGAATTCACGGTCTCTTGTGATGCATCACATCTTGGCTTGGGATGTGTCTTTGATGCAGAGGAAGGGAAGGTAGTGGCATATGCATCTCGGCAGTGAGACCGCATGAGGTTAACTATCCGACGCATGACTTGGAATTAGCTGCGATGGTTTTCGCCACGAAAATATGGAGGCACTATTTATGCGGAGAGAAGTCGATAGTCTACACGGATCACAAGAGTCCAAGTACCTTTTGACTCGAAGGATTTGAACTTGAGACAACGCAGCGGATGGATTGAGCTGTTGAAGGACTACGATTTGCTCAATTGAGTATCATCCGGGCAAGGCTAACGTGGTGGCGACGCGCTGAGCCGTAAGGTAGTGTCGGACTTGAGAGCGATGTTTGCTCATCTTAGCTTGTATGACGACGGAGTCTATTGGCGCGTAGTGCGCGTTAAGCCGACTTGGGTAGAAGCGATTAAGGAGAAATAGTTAGTGGATGAGGGTTTGAATGCTCGGAGGTTGCAAGTTCAGAATGGTGGGTTGGAAGGTTACAGCTTGTCCAGTGATGGAGTACTGTGTTTTCAAGGGAAAGCTTGTATGCCGAAGGACGTCGAGTTAAGGCGGAGGATTTTTAGGGCGCACATAGCAGCCCATACGCTACGCATCATCCCGGAGGTAGCAAGATGTATCGGGATTTGCGAGAACAGTTTTGGTGGCCAGGTCTGAAACGGGAAGTAACCGAGTTTGTGGGTAAATGTCTGACGTGTCAGCAAGTCAAGGCTGAACATCAGTTGCCATCGGGTTTACTTCAACCGGTGAAGATTCCACAGTGGAAGTGGGAAAGGATTACCATGGACTTTGTCAGTGGGCTACCTCTTACGCCTAGTAAGAAGGACTCAGTCTGGGTAATTGTGGACCGTTTGACGAAATCAGCTCATTTCATACCGGTAAGGGTTGATTACTCGCTTGAGTTAGCTAAGTTTGTATGTGGCGAGAGATAGTGAGGTTGCACGGTGTGCGATGTCGATTATCTCGGATAGGGATCCCGATTCACGTCAAGGTTACGAAAGCGTTGCATCGGTGTTAGATGCGCGGTTGGATTTTAGTACGATATTTCATCCGCATGCACAGACGGACAATCGGAAAGGGTTATCTGATTTTGGAAGATATGTTGAGAGGTCATGTTTTTGGATTTCAGAGGCGGTACCGAAGAATTTCTCTTTGTTAGCTGAATTTGCATACAATAATAGTTACCGAGCAAGCATTAAGATGGCACCATATGAGGCGTTGTATGGTAGGAAGTGTCGCCCACCTACATGCTTTGGATGAGAGTTGAGTGAGCGTCGGATGTTGGGTCCGGAGTTGGTTACGAGCGAGGATAAGGTCAAGTTGATTCGAGCTCGTCTAAAGGAAGCTTGGACCGCGAAGTCCTACGCCGATCTTAAGTGGAGAGATATAGAGTTTGCCGTGGTGAGACAAGGTCTTTTTGAAGGTCTCGCCGTGGAAGAAAGTGCTGAGATTTGGAAGGAAAGGCAAGCTAAGTCCAAGGTTTATTGGCCCATATAAGGTGTTGAGACGAGTGGGACCGGTGAGCTTATCACCTCGAGTTGCCGGTAGAGTGAGTCGATACACAATGTGTTCCACGTTTCCATGCTTAGGCGTTACTGCTCGGATCCATCGCATGTTGTATCGGTGGAGGAAATTGAGGTGAGCCCGATTTGACCATGGAAGAGGAACCGGTCTGCGATTCTAGGCCAGGGATGTGAAGGTTTTGCGCAAAAGTCGGTTCCATTAGTAAAGGTGTTGTGGCGAAACCATGGCGTGGAAGAAGCTACGTGGGAACCAGAGGATGTGATGAGACAGCAATACCCTCAACTCTTTTGACTAGGTAATTTCGAGGCCGAAATTATTTTTAAAGGGGGTAGAACTGTAACATCCTTAAATAGGGACTATGATGTTTGAACTGCTTTGCATGTGTATGGCTTGGTTGTGATATTAGGTGAGGTGTTTTAGGGTCTAGGGAGAAGCCAAGGGTAGGCTGAACTATAGGAAAATTTTTATTTTTAAGCTTTGGTTAAGGAGTCAAGGAGCTAGGGGTTAAGAATATTTTGGGGTAAACTTTAGCACAAGAATTACCTTGGTAAAGTGGCAAGGAGGCGCCACTTAGGGCCTTAGCGAGGGCGCCACAAGCGGGGAAGAAGAGCTTGGGTTCGAGCTGCAGAAATCCCTTCTTTGCTAATTCTTTTTGACGTCGAGAGGGGAAGAGTTGTGCTCACTCAAACTCGATGGATAAGCTGTTGGACAAGTCAACAGATTTGAACGGGTGGAGAAGAGAGAATTTAGGAGTTTGAACAATTCAAACTTATTTGAATGGTTGGCCAGGAGAAGTTTGAAGAGTTTGCCGAAATTTAAATTGTGTGAGAAGGTGTATTCGGCTGGAAGACTTAGGAGGAGTGTCGAAATTCCTTAGTGACATTTTCGGCTAGTCAAGCTTTGGTACATTCGGTTGAGAAGCAGAACCGAAACCTCTTTTGGCACTTGTCGATTTCCCTTTTGAAGCACCTAGCCGAATCCCAAAAAGAACCATTTGAGTTTTCTTTCTTTTCCTCCTTTGAACCGAAAGCCGAAAGCACTTTAGGCTCTTGCCGATTTCTTTCTTTGGTATTGAGCCGAATCTCCATTTGAATTCCTCTCTTATTTCTTTGAAGCCGAAACACTATTCTCCATAAATCTCATCTCTTTTTGCTCTCCATTCTTATTGGTTGGCCGAACCTTCTTCTTTCTCAAGCCACACTCTCTTTTCCATTGATTCTTTCATCTTCTTCTCACCATCATTCAACCGAATACTTCCCTTCCATTCCCTTATTTCATTTTAGCCGAATCTCCATTGATTATTTCACCACCATTGCCAAAATCTCTCTCTATTTTCTCTTCTTATCTCAACACTTTGGCCGAACGTCAACCATTGAAGATCTCTCTCTCTTTTCTTTTCTCTCGTTGCGTTGTAGATCTCTCTTGTCTTCCACTCTAGTCGATTTTGGAGTGGGTAAGTGTTCTTGGCCGAATCTTTACTATTTTCTTCTCTTTTCTCTGTCGACTCACATGGAAACAAAAGCAGAATTTCGGCATTTGTCTTGATTCTCATTCATCTGTGAAATCGGATTCTCCTAGGTTCTTCGGGATTTGGAAGTAGTGGATCGTGGTCATCTACTCTCTCTGCCAATCGGTTTCGTTAGGACTGTGGTAAGGTCTCATGCCGATTCATTCTTTCCCTTGTTCTTTTGAAAAGCCGAAGGCTATTGCTTTATGTGGTTGAATGTTGGTCGATTGTAGGGGAAGGGTTGAGATCTCGCATATCTCGGGTTGTGGCTATTATTCGAAAAGCGTTAAGTTAAGGAGGGTTGCTAGATGCGTTAACTTTTCGAGATTTGCAAGTGAAGCCGAATGGCTTTTGCTAATGATCTTGGTTTGGCCGAATGTAGGTAAAGGGGGTCTAGTGCATTAGATCGGGATCTTTGGGATTCAGTGATCGCGTTAGTAACCAGGTGTGTAACTTACACACTTCATAATCGTTGTAAACTTGTTAATAACCTAAACCATGTTAAAAGCCGAAACGTATGCGATTTCGATATGATACCTTTATGGGTATGAGCAAGGATTTCGGGTAAGTCCGCTTTGTTGAGATTACGGCACATGATTTCTGATGATATTATCTATGTATGTTCGATATATGTCTAATGATTAAGCATGATGGCATGATTTGTATGTGCATTGCATTATTGTGGGTGATATGAGAGGAGGGGGAAGGTTGATATCTCGTGACTTTGGGTCACACGGTGGTTTGGCACCACCAAAGGTTTTGGTACCACAGATTGATTTCATGACTTTGGGTCACGGAGGTTTGGCACCTCATAGCGACTCGTCCCAGTGGCTTAGCACCATAGTGGGTTGGCCCCATATTTGATAAAACGGGATTGTCGCCAGTGATTTGGTATCACAACGTGGGTTGGCCCCACAATTGGATTATTCGTGACTTTGGGTCACCAGGTGGTTTAGCACCACATTATTATTGATATCGGTGACTTTGGGTCACGGTGGTTTGGCACCACCAGTGGTTTGGTACCACACGGGGTAGGAAAAGGAGTTGTGGATGGCTAGGTTTGGGTGTATGATATGTTTGCTTGATTATGATTTGTGTAAGCATGTTGCAATAATTGGGAGGGGGATTATGCACTGAGTCTTGGTGACTCACCTTCTCCTTATCTTTTCAGTGATTCGTAGATCGCGGATGAGGAGCCAGGTGGACTCGAGGTGACCATGCGATAATTGCTTCGGTTTTACATGGACATTTGATTTGAGTATTTTACTTTAAATTCTGGTTTTTATTTGGGTTTGTAACAAGGCCTTTAAATTATGTTTTGGATTATTTTATCTGCTTTGGATTTGGTTTTGAATATGACTAAGTAATTACTTGATTTGCTTTAATAACCTGATAATCAAAGTTTTCAAACTAAGCTACGCAACGAGTTTTCTAAACTCTACCATCGGGTAATACAATTCACATGATTTCAAAGCAACTTAACATCTTCCACTATACATACATCGGTTTTCCCCAAATATAAGCAATCGAAGAGTTTTCACCGAAAATAAACCGGTAACCTGTTTTCTTCGAATCATTTTCACTCTGTGACATGCCAGATTCGGTCGTGGTGTGTTGACCGGGTTTGGGGTGTTACAAGTTCCTCTTGATATGAATGTTTTGGATATATGGGGAAACATCATTGGTTCCCATTTGACATCTCCTCCACTCAGTCGCGCTCTTCTTCTTTCTTGTTTCTTTTCCAACTCCCTCCTCTTTTGCCTCGCATCTGGCTTGTATCCTAAGCTAAAGCGGTCTCTTTTGTCCCTCAACATTGGTGCCTCAACCCTTCCTTGTAGGTATTTTCCGAGTCCTTTTCCGGGCAAGGCTCCTTTCCCAACTGTTAGCTGCAGGCCCATCGTCGTAGTTTTAGATATTTTGGGCATCGGGATCTTATTCCCTTCAACAATGAAGGTTGCATTCACAAATTCCAGCGATCGAAAGGAACATTCTATCGTTTCTTCGTCTGCCCCTATGTATAGCGCGTCATTGGTTACAGAAGCAATAATGTTTTCTTCTGCGTTTATCGTTACCAGTTGACCCTCTGTTATCAACTTTAGCTTTTGGTACAGTGACGACGACACAACCTCTGCTGAGTGAATCCAAGGCCTCCCCAACAAGCAATTATAAGAAGGCTTGATGTCCATCACCAAGAAATCTACCTCATACGTTTTTGGACCAATCAAAAAGGGTATCTTAATTTTTTCCATCACTCTCCTTTCAGTACCATCGAATGCTCTCACTATGTTTTGACACGTCTTCATATGAGAGCTATCCACAGGCAACCTATTTAATGTGGATAAGGGCAAGACATTCAGTGCAGATCCATTATTAATTAGCACCCTTGGCAATGTATATCATTTGTAGTGGGTAGTGATATGTAGGGCCTTCGTAGATCCCATGCCTCCTGGCGGTATTTCATCATCATTAAAAAAGATGAAATTATCGGCGCTTATGTTATTGACCAGACGATCCAGCTTGTTTACAGAGATATCCTCAGCGACATAAGTTTTGTTCAACACTTTCATCAATGCGCTACGATGTGTCTCTGAGCTTAAGAGTAAAGCTAGTACAGATATGCGAGCTGGCTACTTGTGTAGTTGTTCTACAACACTATACTCGCTGTGCTTTAGGAATTTCAAGAATTCCTTAGTCTCTTTCTCATTTACCGGCTCATTAACAGGCAATTCAAGTCTGGCCATATTTTTCTTCTTTTCTTCAACCACCGAGGCTTTTCCTTTAACGGGCTCGACTCTTGTATTTGCGGGATCATAGCGCCTTCCACTGCGTGTGTAGAAAACCAAATCATGGCCCTCTTTTGAAGTGCTAACTGGGTTCTCCTCTCCCGGGATCGTCACGGTGCAGTCATAATTTTAGGAAACCCTCTTGATGTCCTTGTAGGGAAAGGCTACAGGTTTCTGGATTATGACCCTTGGTGCAATTTGTACTCCGGATTCATTGCTTCTTGGTCGTGAAATAATAACCACTGGGTGGTTGACTTTATAGACCTTATCTGTTGACCCTTCTTCTTAGGCGCATACATCTTCTCCTTCCGAGCCTTTGGCATATTCAAAGAATTCTTGCTCCTTATTATCCATCAGATTTTGCACTAGGGCCCTGAATTCAACGCACTCCTGGATCTCATGACTTTCTTCAACATGGAACTTACAGTAGTTCCTCATCCTTTCGGGTCTCTCCTCTGAGTCCTGTTTGATTAATCCTCCCTCTACCATTTTCTTTCAAACCCATTTTAGTGGGGTTTTCAGTTCCGCTACATTCATCTTGGTTCTCTTCCCTCTACTCTCAATTACCGCGTTTACCCTTTTATTAGAATGACTGGGTAATGGATTTCCTGCCACATTAGGTCTCAATGGATCATCGAACTTCATAATGCCCATATTGATGAACCTTTTAATTAACTTTTTAAAAGCGGTGTAGTTCTCGATTGAGTGTCCCGTGATTCCCGCGTGGTACTCGTATTGAGCATTCGCGTTGTACTGTTTGAGGAATGGAGGTTGCATAGGTTTCAAGTAGAAAGGGGATACCACATGTGTATCAAACAGGCTCTGATACAGCTCCCTATATGTCCTCGGGATGGGTGTAAATTAGAGCCTTTCTGTATTTGGCCTTGGGTTGGATTCTTGCCTTGGGGGCCCTGATGGCTAATAGTTAATGTCCTTGGCTGGCCTATAGTGATTGGTTTTAAATAACCATTGTTATATATGCTTGCATTATTCACCTCATTTTCCTTCTTCCTCGGGGCTGATCTTTTGGCGCTTTCCCTCTCGTCTATCTTACCACTTCTCACTGCGTTTTCAATCATTTCACTAGACATTACTATATCCGAGAAGCTCTTAGTAGCACTTCACAATATATGGTTGATGAACGAGGCTTTTAAAGTATTGATAAAAAGCATTGTGGTTTCTTTCTCCAGAAAAGGTGGCTGGACTTGCGTTGCCACCTCTCTCCATTTTTGGGCATATTGCTTGAAGCTCTCACTTTGCTTCTTCTTCATATTCTACAACATGATTCTGTCGGGTGTCATGTCCGTCACATGACTATATTGCTTCATAAAAGCTTGTCTAAGTCTTTCCATGAATTGATTTTGGCACGGCTCAGTTTGTTGTACCATTTGGCTGCTGACCCGATCAGACTATCTTAGAAGCAATGAATTAATAATTGGTCATTATTAACGTATCCTGTCATCCTTCGATAGAACATTGTGATGTGAGCTGCAGGATAGCTAGTCCCATTATACTTTTCAAACTCTGGAGTTTTGAACTTTGGAGGGAGCACTAGATCTGGGACCAAACTCAAGTCCTTAGCATCAATTCCGCAATGATAATCAGTGTTTTTCATTGCTCTAAATTTTTCTTCTAACCATCTGCACCAATCTTCAAGTTGCTTTGGAAGTTCCACTCTTGCTTTTTTCATTTTTACCATATCATCTAGATCAGGAACAATAGGATTGGTTGGATTATCCCCCGGATTGGAGCCTGAACCCGTTGGGTAGTTCGTTGATACCGAGGTACTGGCCTGATATTTTTGGGGTCTGATAGTAACGGGTACCCTTCGTGGGTACGCCTCTGGTTGGGTCTGAACATTTATCGGGGTAAAACCTGGGGGATAGGTAGGGTTTTCATTATCATCCCCTAAGTTAACCGCAGTACTCTTCCCTTTTTTGAGTCCTCCATCTAGCAACTGTGTCAATTGGCTTATCATACTTATTTGAGATTCTTGTATTTGATCCCTCATGTCTTGTTGAATTTTGGCTAATTGTTCTTGCATCTGTGCTTGCAACTGATCTTGCATATCTCTTTGTATTTGTTCTAATCTATCTAATCTTTGGTCCATTGTTTTGGTTTTACGGCGGGTACTGTAACGATATTTAGTTGGTAGACTTTCGTTGGTTTTTAGGGCAACTGTCATAATTTTAATTAATTAGGATCTTTTTATGAAACTTGATGCATATGATGAAATGTAATGCAGATGAAAGAATACAAAAAGAAGCATTGATTCTGATTCAATTCCATTAGAACAACTTTACTAGAAAATAAATTTCTTTACATAAAACGGATTACATATACGGCTTTGCCCTAATACTCAAAGCCTTAACTTTCCTAAGAAGCCAAGCTAATTCTCGGCCTCGATCTGATTTTGATTCGTATTTTAAGCTAAGCATGTCGGCTTGAACTGCTAGGGTTTGCAAATGATTGGCCACTTCTCGTACTTGAGCCACAACTTCGCCCATGATGTAGTCTCTATCCCTAACCTGACCTTGAGAACGTTGGAGCTGCTCTTTCCAGTGTTCGTTATTCATTTCAAGAAACTCAACTCGAAGTTCACAATTTTACAGTGAGGTCTCGAGCTCTCCTATCTTTCCCTTCAACTCCTCGATCTTACTTAGGCTTGCCTTTAACTCAATTACAGAGTTGCAACTACGATACTGATGAAGTGATCTTTCTAATTCTGCTACTCGGGCTTTTAATCCAATCTTTTCATTTCGGCTTTCTAACAAACTTCTTTCTAAAGCATCTTCTCAAACTCGAGCATCTTGGAATTTCTTTTCCCACTGATCGGCTCTAATCCTTTCCTCTTTGATCTCTTGCCGCCATTGCTCCAATGTTTTACCCAAACTGGCAGTTCTTATCGAAAAACGCAGCTTTTTATAATCCATTTTTAGGCTGTCCAAATCTTATTCGGCCTTGTTCTTTCATTTTCTCAATTTATCGGCCTCAAGCTTCTGGATGTCGATGTTTAATCCTAGCTGCATCTTTTCTTCTTCCAACTGTTCTATCTTCCTTTCCAGCTCTGAACTCATTTTTTTAAAATCCTGCTTGATGATCTCTAGCTCAGACAGGATCACTTGTAGGTGCTCTTCTATCCGTCGAGTATTTTCTTGACTGGGCATAGGGATGTTGTCATTGTCTCTTTTACCCCACCACCAATTATATTCGGGGGTTGTCATCAGATTTGCGGTAAATATTTTCATTTTGCGGGTTTGGTTCCAAGCGTTTGATATTTCATTAACCTTCTTCTTGTAATTATCATCCTTGTACGAAAACTCACACTGAGCCAACCCTTGCGTCGCTGGTATGAACTGCCTCGATCTATACTGTCTCAATACAAGCAAAGGAGCATATCCAACATCTCCCCAATTCCTAAGTAGAGGAACCCAGTCAAAGTCTTCACATCGGTACAGAATCTCATCGGGGATCATCCAAGGGACCCTCCATTCGACGTACTCGTCTTGGAGACTCTGGAGAATCGCCATCCACTTTTCTTCTGAAATGTCGTCTCGCCTCGGTGTAGCAACTAATTCTTTCAAAGGAGAGTAGTTCTTGGAGAATACTCGATAAGAAACTTTTTCTACCTTCTAAAAGTGGCTATGAAACCATGCTAACAAGAGTTGCGCACACCCAATGAACCTTCCTTCACCCACTCTTCGGCATGCACTCAAAGATCTGAAGGTTTTAGCCAAGATTGCCGGGACGGGCGTGACCCTTTTGTCAAACCGGTCAAATAAATCTAAAACTGCCTCATCTATATGCCCTAGTGCTTTGGGTAAGATTACTAGCCCTTAGATACTCAATGCAAAGACATCGACCCTTTTCTTCGTGTCCGGATGTGCCAAAATCAAATCTCGCAATTTTTTCCAAGGGATACATTTACTATCTCATTTTTGCTTGATCCGAGCCGCGACCCATTGCTCACTCATCCCCGTGATGCTCATTAGCTTCTTTAAGAAAGTCGGGACGTTGGAGAGAATAGGCTTTGTCGATTTGAATCCTCGGGCAACAAAGCAAAGTTGTGTACTCCTCCACAGTAGGCACCAAACCTACTTTTCCAAAAGTAAAGCAGCTGTAGGCGGGATTCCAATACTGGGCGAGAGCTCGAAATAAGTGCTTGTCTATTTTGATATCGAGTAGATAGGGCAAATCACCATAGTTACAGTAAAATAGCTGCTTGATTTCGTCGTCCCATTGGTCCCATATCTCTTTCAGCTCTTGGAGGCTATTCTGAGTCACGCTGATGCGGGTGAAATCCCACAATTCTGACACATACCCCTCCATCAGACTATCACCCTTCTCTAATTGCGTTTTCTCGGACCATATTCGGACAGTCGCATTATCTTCTACTTTATCAAGAAATCCCCTTTCCATGGAAAGCTCTCTATTTAGTAACTGAACGTGAATCAACACCTTTTTTATGATGAAAATGTCATGAAATCACAGTCAAAACAAAACAAAACAAGTCAGTATTATACACAAAGCTAGAATTCAAAGCAAACGAGAAATAATAAATAAAGCACCTATTCGGGTAAACACTAAGGTTCGGCATGGTTCTACCTAGGGTAGGCTCTTAGGGCTCATTATATGCGGTTTGGTTCTAAAGTAAGGGTACCTGAACCGGTAGATTCCTCGATCTTCACCCATTATAGGCTCATACGAACCAAGTTCAATTCAGGGGAATACATTTCCTTATGGCTATACGGAGATGAAGATCTCACGAAGACATAGGTACGGATGTATTCCGAAAGCGATCCACTATCCTATACGGAGGTGAAGACCACACGAAGGAATAGTTTCTCACTCCCACTTAAAAGGGTAAAATCGACTGATTTATTCGATGCAATATGCGGAGATATATCAAAAGCTCAAACCAATAAAGCAAACATATTATGACAAAGACCACAAAAATGACGGATGAAATGCAACGAAAGGATCATAAATTTAAATCAGATTTTCAATTTTTGACAAAAAAGAAAATAATCAATCTGCGGCTTGACTCTCTTATTGGGTCCCCAGTGGAGTCGCCAAGCTGTCGAAACCATTTTTTTGAAATCGACTTTTTATTTTAAAATGAAAATGGGAGTCACCACCAATCCTTTTTTATGAGGTGTGATCGGATCACCTCATGATTTGATCGTCTTAATAAAGGCTTGATTTACTAAAACAATAATATTTGGTCTACAAAATCCAAAAAATGGGTTCGAGAGTCGGTTATGCACGAGGAAGGATTAACACCCTCGCGACGCCCAAAATTGGTACCTAGTTGATTACTTGATGTCCTTAGTGTCGAAAGTTGAACACTCGAAAAAATTTAAAATACGATCCCTCTTTGTATTAATGTTAAATTTACTTAAAAACCGCTTGAATAAATCGAAACAAACGTTAAAGACGCTCTCGTCTCGTGATAACAAGATGTCACATCCCGTAAGTTAGGACACCACAC
The DNA here is from genome assembly GCA_025698515.1 of Gossypium sturtianum. Classification (NCBI taxonomy): domain Eukaryota; kingdom Viridiplantae; phylum Streptophyta; class Magnoliopsida; order Malvales; family Malvaceae; genus Gossypium; species Gossypium sturtianum. The sequence goes on from CM046945.1 coordinate 160,866,861, forward strand.
CTTGAACCTTTGAGAATAAACTTGCCATTATTTTTTATTTGAAATCTTATGTATTTTAATTCTAAAAGGATATTCGGTTATTTAAGTTCAACGAGAAAATCGAAACCCCATAAGTTAGGGTACGGTTTCTGGTATCTCTCAAGTATGAAACATCGCCTTATTTTTAAAAATTCATTTTTTACGTATTTGGGTAAAAATTAATGTAATATTTAATAATAACATACAATAAATGATAAAATATTATAATAATAATGATGTAATTACAAAGATGAATACGATATTAATAATTAGGTTGTGATAAATAAATAAAGCAATGAAACGAAAAACGCATGATTAAAATAATAGCAAACATAACATGAAAATGTTTAAAAATAAATGGAACAATGCAACAATAACACGAAAGTAATAATAAAATAAAAAATGCGTACTTAAAAGATTGCAAATAGTCCATATTTTTAACTGTAAAAAGATAAAGAATTAATAATAAATAAATAACTAAACAAAATAAATAAATAAATAAGGAATTTGCGGAAAAGGTTGAAATCAAACAGGCCAGGGATTAAATCAGAATAAAAATAAAATTAAAAGTAAAAATTATGATAAAATAAATAAATAAAGACTAAAATATAAAGCGCGAAAACTATTGAGGAGCAAATGAGAAAATAACCCAATCCTCTGGACACGCGTCCCTTCTCCAGGAGATCAGCGAGCCAGGGACTAAATTGAAACGCGCGAAAAATTCAATGGCCAAATTTATAAAATAAAAAAAGTAAGTAAAAAAAAGGACTATTGAAGCGCGCCGCAAAAGCTGAAGGGCTGATCGTGCAAATGGACTACTGAAGCGTGCCGCAAAAGCTGAAGGGTTGATCGCGCAAATATACCGAAAGTTGAAAATGCGCGGATCCTCTAGAGTGGGTTGGGTCAGCGCGCGGGTCAAGGGTGAAACGACGCCGTTTTGGGGCTATTGTAGCCAGCCCTAAACGACGTCGTTTAATGAGCCTATAAAAGCTAATTTTTTTAAAAAATATTCATTCTCTTCCAATCCTTTCTAAAAAAACTAAAAAAACTCTCTCAAACTCTCTCAACCTCTCCAAGCTCCGGCCTAGGCTCCGGCCATCGGGCCACCGTCCATCCACCACTGTCGTCGGCCACCGTATACTCCCGCTTTGAGCGCTCCGATCCTTAGAAACCGGATCCGATGGTGATTTTCCTTAAAACTCAACCAAAAATAGTAAAATCCGAAGGGAACTATACGGTTTCTCCGTCATCTCGACGAAGGAAACCGTCCATCATCAGGGACGGCATCCTCCTCCACTCGCGGTGGTGGGATTCCTAAAAAGTATGGTAGATTTTAAATTTTTATTTTATCTTTATGCCTCCTTTTATTTTAAAAAAATAAAAAAAATAAAAGAACAACAACAGATAAAAAGAGTAAATCACCTTTTGCAATTTTTTGTTTTCTTTTTTTATTCTCTAGTGTCTGTAAACAAAAATACAAAGTATCAGTTGTGGCTTTTATAGTCGAATTACAAAACGGTTCGTCTCTATTTTTTGTTTTTTTTTCCGTTGTTTTCTTTCTTGCGTGTTTGTTCTGTTGCGTGTTGCAGGTGACAGTGGCAGTGGAGTGGTCGATGGTGGCGGTGGCAGGCGTGTCAGAGGCATGCGGAGAGGAGCGTCGACGTGGCATGCGGCTAGAGTTTCTTCTTCTCTTTTTTGCTGAAAATAGTTTAGTTTTTAGGCCATTAGGGTTTCCTTGTATTTGGACTATAATTGAGTTTGTAATTTGTTGTAAATGGGCTCTGGACTTATATTATTTTAGTTTAAATTTATTTTATTTTTGTAATCTGGGCCCGGGCTAAATTGGCCTATTACAGCTGCAACCACATAACATATTAAAAATATTTCACTCCTTCAACCTAACTCCAACCACATAACATATTAAAAATATTTCACTCCTTCAACCTAACTCTGATATCAATTGTCAAACACCTAGACCTATGATATCACTAAACAAAAATTTAACTACAACTCTTAAAACTTAAAAAAATAAGAGAGAATTAAAAATCAAATAGAAAATTTAATATTTTATTTGGTGTAAACAATGTTTACAACATAGATCTTTACATAAACCCAAGGTGCCACACTATAATTATTTTTCTAAGCAATGTGAGATAATTTTATATAAACTCGTAACACTTGGCAAGTATGTTACCCTATTAACAAAATACTTCTTCTAACAAGCTGATGTTGATATTCAACATTTTCTTCATGCAGGAAGCCAAACAAATACATGAAGCAGAAGGTTGAAGCAGTAGACAAAGAAACTTCTTTGTATATTTACAGTGTGATTGAAGGCGATGCATTGATGATCAAGCTTGAGAAAATTGTTAAGATTTGGTCTGCAATGCAACATTGAACCAGCAGCAGCAGTAGCAGCAGCTCAACATGCAGGCAAGCTTGGATCGATGGAAGCTGTTCCATTTTGATGATTTTGTTACATTGTAACTTAGTTTCATTGTAATTTAGTTTAACTAAGTTAGTAAGATTAGTTTATGACATGAACTTGATGTAATAGCTGAAATGTCAGCTATCTTTTGCTTGTAATTTATGTTGTATTAGTTGACCTTAGTGGGAGTAGTTAATTCATTAGGTAATTGTCACTTTGACTATGCTACTCTTGTATATATGTTTCAACTTTCAATGAAATGGATGATAACTTTCAGCCATTATTGTCAACTTTGAAAAACAAACGCTACATTTGCAATTTGTAAATCACGCCAGGAATGGGATTATGGCTCTGCTCAAAGAAGCAGCAATTGAAACAGCATTAGTTTTATCTATGTTGAACTTAAATGGTTTCCACAAGCCATCCACAAGTTGTAATTTAATGGTTACTTTCTCCCTTGTTTCAGTTTCCTAAATCTTTAGTTTTATTATAATTTTCTAATCTAAATCTTAGGAGAGTGGAGAGAAAATTAAATAAAATCTCAATTCAAATAGGTATTTATTTCAATAATTACTAATCAAGAGATAATCTTTGGCTTGTAACTATTAAAAAAATGGAAATTACAAACTGGCATTATTTTTTATGAAATTCTTTATGCATGGTGGTATTATTGACTACTTCTTTGTCAATGGATGTTACCCAATGAAGAAAGCAAAATAGAAATGAAATTGCTAAGCTTCAAATTGCAGTATATAAATAGCATGTTAGTTTCTCATTTCTTCCCACACCTCAAACTCAAATCCTATCCACTTCATAAATTCTGTCTGTGTGTTTAATCAAATTGTTTGTATAATTGGAAGAGAAGAACGGGTGTTTTCGCAAAAGAAGCAGAGGTTAGTACCACACTCTCACCTACCAAGGCGTTTAAGGCCTTTGCTGTTGATCTGGACACCCTAATGCCCAAGGTTGCCCCACAAGCAATCAAGAGTGTGGAGCTCCTTTAAGGAGATGGTGGCCCTGGAACTTTCAAGAAGATCACCTTTGCCGAAGGTAATTTAATTACTTAAAGGGTAAACTACTACAAATTGAGATGTAGTATACTAGTTATCTTCATATACCTACGTGCAAGTCTGATTTGGTTGATATTTGTTGAAGATTTGCTTCAGTTATCATATTCTAGCTAATTTTAGATATAATCATAACTCTTTGATTTGTTTCAGATTTTTTAGAGATATTTTTTAGAGATTATGATTATGTTAGTAGCCTATTTTTAGTTTGTAGTTGTTAAGTTGTTTACTATATAAATACTAGTTTTAGTTCAATAAATACTAGTTTTCTCTTTTCAATAAGTTCTTAGTTCAATTTTCTTCGTCATTTTAGTTTACTTTTCTGATAAAATACCAACAATTGGTAATCAGAGCTTTCTTCTTGAGTGACCTGTGTTAGTGTTTGCTACATTATGGAAGTTGAAATTAATTTCTCTTCGATTGTGCCGCCTATTTTTTATGGAGATAATTATCAGATTTGGGCAGTGTGAATGGAGACTTACTTGGAGGCTATAGATCTTTTGCGAAAACACTCGTGGCACAAATCAAAACACAAAAAGAAAAGAAGACAAGGAAATCAAAGGTAAAAACTTGTTTGTTTGCTGCAGTTTCACCAACTATTTTCACGCGAATTATGTCTCTAAAGTCAGCAAAGGAGATATGGGATTATCTTAAGACTGAGTACGAGGGAGACGAGAGAATCCGTGGGATGCAAGTGTTGAATCTTGTACGTGATTTTGAGTTGTAGAAGATAAAGGAGACTGAGACAGTCAAGGAGTATTCTGAAAAGCTCCTTAACATAGACAATAAGGTCAAGTTGCTAGGTTCATCTCTAGCACATTCAAGGATTATAGAGAAAATTCTTGTAACAGTACCTAAAAGGTTTGAGGCTACCATCACCACCTTAGAGAACACGAAGGATATGTCAAAGATTACTTTACCTGAACTCTTAAGTGCTTTACAAGCACAAGAGCAAAGGCGTGTAATGAGGCAAGAAGGGGCTGTCGAAGGTGCTCTACTAGTTAAGCATCAAGATGATGGAAAGAACAGGAGGTCAAAGAACAAAAAGTTTCACACTGCGAGTAGAGAAAGCTTTGCATTTAGGAACAAAAGTAAAACTAAAAATAGAAGATCAATAGTAAAGAAGGATTATCCTCCATGTCAACATTGCGGTAAGAAAGGTCACGCTCCTTTCAAGTGCTGGAGAAGACTAAATGCAAAGTGCAGTAAGTGTAACCAAATGAGACATGAAGCTGTTATTTGTAAGTACAAAAATCAGCAACAAGGAGATGAAGTGCAAGTGGCAGATCAAGAAGAAAAAGATCAGCTTTTTGTTGCAACTTGTTTCACTAGTCACGAAACAAGTGAAAGTTGGCTCATTAATAGTGGTTGCACTAATCATATGACACATAACAAAGAGTTGTTCAAAGAATTGAAGAGTACCGAGTCCAAGAAGGTCAGAATTGGGAACGGTGACTACATTGCAGTCAAAGGAAAGGGCACTATAGCTATTACAAGTTGTTCAGGTACCAAGTTTATTACTAATGTTTTATATGTACCTGATATTGATCAAAACCTGCTTAGTGTTGGTCAATTAGTAGAGAAGGGATTCAAAGTGAAGTTCATGGAAAAGGCATGTGTGACAGAGGATACTACAGGACAAAAGATGTTCGAAGTTAAGATGACAAGAAGAAGTTTTTCCCTCAATCCAATGCAGGAGGAGCAATCAGCTTTTTTAATCAAAGAAAGCCTCACAATGCTGTTTTTGCTTCACTCACGTTCCACAGATCAAGATATTTGGTTGGTATGGTCATATGAGGCTTGGTATGGTCATAAACCATCTTTAAATTTTCTCAAAATATTTGGTTGCTTGTGCTTCACTCACGTTCCACAGATCAAGAGAGACAAGCTAGACAAAAATGCACTTCTAGGAGTCTTTATCGGCTATAGCACTGTTGCAAAAGCTTATAAAATTTTTCAACCGCAGTCTAGGAAAACTGTTATAAGCAGAGATGTTCATTTCATGGAAAATGAAGAGTGGAACTGGGATGAGAAAAGTGGCCAAAGCACAATAGATCTGAAGCTTAAATTTCATGTTTCAACCACAGATAAAGATGAAAATTGGCTGAATGAGTTGGTGGATGATGCTCCAACAAGGGGTACTAGATTGCTCACTGACATTTATGCAAGATGTAATGTAGCTCTATGTGAACTTACAGATTTTGCCACGTCAATAAAGGACATAAAATGGGTGGTTGCAATGAAGGAGGAGTTGTCCATGATTGAGAAAAACAAAACATGAGAGTTGGTTGATCGACCCCATGATAGGAAGGTGGTTGGAGTCAAGTGGGTGTACAGAACCAAGCTTAATGTTGATGGCTCAATCAACAAGCACAAAGCAAGACTTGTGGTCAAAGGCTATGGACAAGTTTTTGGCGTGGACTATTCAGACACCTTTGCACCGGTTGCTCGTTTGGACACCACAAGACTTTTACTTGCTGTAGCTGCTCAAATGAATTGGAGAGTGTATCTGCTTGATGGAAAATCAGCTTTTTTAAATGGCATTTTGCAGGAAGAAATTTATGTTGAGCAGCATGAAGTTTTTGTGAAGAAATGAGAGGAAGACAAGGTGTTTCTTCTCAAGAAGGCTCTTTATGGGCTGAAACAAGCTCCAAGAGCTTGGTACAGTAAGATAGATGATCATTTGCTGAGCTTGGGTTTTGAAAAAAATCTGTCCGAGACCACTCTTTATGTCAAATGTCAGAATAATGATATTTTGATAGTCTTTCTTTATGTTGATGATCTCTTGCTAATGGGAAATGATGCACGGTTGCTTGAGGAATTCAAGCAGGAGATGATGAAGGCTTTTGAGATGACAGATCTTGGACTGATGTCCTTTTTTCTTGGAATGGAAATTAAACAGGCTGAGCATGAAGTATTCATCTGCCAGAAGAAGTATGCTAAGAAATCTTGAAGAAATTGAAACTTGAAGAATGCAAGGAAGTAAGTACTCCTATGAATCAAAAGGAGAAGTTGTGTAAAAAAGATGGAGCTGATAAAGTTGATGAGGGATATTTTAGATGTTTGATTGGTTGCTTAATGTATCTTACAGCAACACATCCTGATATTTTAAATGTTGTAAGTATTTTGTCACGATTTATGCATTGTGCCAGTGAATTGCATCTCAGGGCTGCTAAGAGAGTAGTTCGTTATATCAAAGGCACAAGTATTTTTGGTGTTAAATTCACAAGATGCAAGGAGTTCAAGCTTGTTGGCTTCTCTGATAGTGATTAGGGAGGTTCCATTGATGACATGAGGAGTACATCAGGCTATTGTTTTACTTTTGGATCTGGTGTCTTCTCATGGAGCTCGAAGAAGCAAGAAACTGTGGCTCAACCCACTGCCGAAGCAGAATTTGTTGCTGCAACAGCCGCTATTAATCAAGCTTTATGGTTGAGAAAATTATTAAGTGATCTTAACCTTGAACAGAAGGAAAGCACAAATATTTTCGTTGATAATCAAGCTACCATTGCAATTTCTCATAATCCAGTATTTCATGGGAAGACTAAGCATTTCAATATTAAGCTTTTCTTTTTGAGGGAAGTGCAAAAAGAAGGTAATGTTATACTGGTTCATTGCAGATATCTTCACCAAGCCGCTTCCAGTAAGCAAATTTGAAGTTTTGAGAACAACACTTGGTGTTTATAGCAACTAAAGCAAGGAGGAGTGTTGAAGATTTGCTTCAGTTATCATAATCTAGCTAATTTTAGATATAATCATAACTCTTTGATTTGTTTTAGATTTTTTAGAGATTATGATTATGTTAGTAGCCTATTTTTAGTTAGTAGTTGTTAACTTATTTACTATATAAACACTAGTTTCAGTTCAATAAAATATACCTTTTCCATTTCAGTTACTTGACTTATTGTTTTCTCTTTTTAATAAGTTCTTCTCAGTTCAGTTTTTTTATCACTTTAGTTTTCTTTTCTGATAAAATATCAACAATATCAAATGCAGGGTATGGATTCACATATGCGAGACACAGAGTCGATGTATTAGACAAAGACAACTAGTTATACACTTACGTTGTGATCGAAAGTGATTTTTTTAAGAACGTGGTGGAGAAAATCAGCTACGAGACCAAGTTTGTAGCAGCAGCAGATGGAGGAACAAGTATTAAGGTAACTACCACCTTTTACACCATTGGTGACATTCAGATCACTCCAGACCTAATGCTCCAAATCAAGAAAGCATCCGAGCAGCGAGCCCTTGTTTTGAAAGCTATTGAAAATTATGTGTTGGCAAATCCCAATTTCCGAAACTCTACTTTCATGGCGTTCAACGTTTAATCGTGTGGTTTGGATGATGTTTCATGTTTTGTCTTACCCAAAAACCGTGTTTGATTGTGTAATAAGTGATATGTCTCTCTAGATTTCATCATTTCTATTTCCATTGAAATAAGAGTCTTTTGAGTCGTTTCAAAAATATATACTTGAAAGCAATGTTTTATGGTTCACGATAGTAATACTGTTATTATTTTTAATAGAAATAGGCAATGATTGGTTGAATTAACAATTAAGTTAATTATGTTTTGTTGACACTACCCTGCAAAGTCAAATGGAAATACCAAAACAAGAAAAAAGAATTACAATTTGCAACATTCCAAGCACATTAATTCAGGGTATTATATTGAACATTATCCAAGGTGTCTACATCCAAATCAATCTCAATGCTCGTTCATGAACCAGATTCAGCCTATACTTGTAAACTTGTAGACATCGTTACCACAACTGGTTATCTTAAACGATAAATTCATCAACCAATAATCTTTCAACGATAAATTCATCCCTTGCGTGGACAAATCAAACTTTTAGAACTGGAATTGGGCGTGGTGCGCCAGGCCCAAGCAACAGTGCAAAACCTGGGCGACGCTCGAGAACCCCAGTAGCAAGCTACTGTGATGGACTCTCCCACTCGAAAAAATAAACTTAATATCGTGTGATCCAATGGATCACGTATCAGATATTAAACTGATAAGAACAGATACTACACTTGATCTTAGCCAAAAGGCCGAGAAAGGTATGCTTTGTTACATGGAGGGTCGGGCTATTTAAAACCTGCTTCTCGCCTGTTCTTTCGTACTCTTCCCGATGTGGGATTTTTTGCAAATCAGCTAGAAAAGAGCTGCCTACCGGTGCTCCTATAAAGACTGAACCCTTCCTAAATAGACTGATTCTGGGTCATTTAGGATTTGATCACCATTTAAGATTTGGTACACTGTCAGTAAATTTTTTTAATTCTACAACTAATGTTAAAAAATTGACAAGTATCTTACAATGGTATGGTAAAATGTTACAAAAAAAACATGTGATAATTTTTTAAGATTGTTTGTGAAATAAAAAAAATACGCTCGGTATATCAAATATTAACCTTTTATATAATAAATTAAAATTAAATTTTATATTGAATTACTTTATTATTACAGTGTATTTTCATTAACTAAGAAAAGGGAATCTGGCACTGTTGACAAAGGCTGATTTTGTAGGTCTTGAGCACTCAAGTTTAAATCTCATGGTAACTCTTAAATGGGAGAAATATGCTTAAGCACACTTAAACCCATGTCTTCCTTATTTTAACAATTGGACTTACATTTTTAAATTCGAAATAGTATAAGAACTAAATTTCTTGAATAAAAGTGGATGGACGAAATTATAAATATACGAAGAATATAGAAACTTAAAACATATTTTAACTATAATTATATTGTACATGTACATACATTATATTTGTATTTGTATTTGTATTTGTATTTGTAAAAATTCTCTCTTTCAAAAGAAAATATTACTTTAATTTTAAATGTCAAGTTCTAATTATTTAATTATGTAGTAAATAATTTTATATGTCATACATAAACTTTCATGAATAGTACATTTATGTAATACAATACAATTAAGTAATTAATATATAACTAAAGAAATAGTATACTCAATTTATTGATCAATTATTAGGAAAGTAAAGAAAATTGAAAATTGGATGTGGAGTAGTATGAATTTACAATATATCAATTTTTTTAGTATTGTACAAATGTTTACAATGTATCAATTAACATTAGCTTGGAAGAAGTGGCAAAATCAACTTTTTCTCCAATAATTTATTGAGACAATTTTACTTGAATATTTCCCTAACCTGAATAGGATTAGATTTAAACTATAATTTTTTTAAATTTTTACCTCAATTATTTTTAAAATAAAATTTTATAAAAATATGATTTTAAAATTTTTTAGAAATAAGAGATGAATTGAAAAAATTTATCACTAAAAGTCAAAATATAACAAGTTTAGTGAGACGGATAGAGTATTATAATATTTGAGTTATTAAAAATAAGTTGTATATTTTATTATGCTTCTTAGTTATTATTTTTTAATAATATTATTTTACATTAATTACATAAATTAAAAAACTTAAATGTATAAAATCACGCACAACGCATATAGTATTAGAAATTAATATAGGTTGGTCATATACTGATAGATAAGCAACCCATCAGTATATTCTTACTTATGTTAACGGAATTTGATCGTTAGTAAAAACAAACATCAATATATGACAAATTATTTTGTAATGGTGGCATGTAAACATGTTGTGGATAAACATGCTCCCCCTCACTCCCCACTTTTTTTAATTTCTGGTGTAAACATGCCACTATTTTTAAGGTGAATGACCCATCTTCCTGCAATTCGAGCATGGTGGATACTTTTCTTTTCATCATCTCTTTTTGGAATCTCTTTTGCTTGATTCCTTTTCTTCTTGCCTTTGTTGCTTGAAGAACATGGAGTTTCCTTGCTTCTTGCTTGGTAAGCACCTTCTGCGTGCCCCTCTTCTCTGCTCGCTCTTCTTTGCTCTTGTGCATATAGAGCATTTATGAGCTCTGACGGAGAGATTGTTGTCAAGTCTCTCAAGTCCTCCAAGGATGAAATCTTGGACTCATACTTCTCAGGCAACATTGTGATGACTTTTTCAACGACCCTTTGATCACTGAACTGATCTCCAAGTAGCCTTATATTGTTGACAATGGTCATGATCCTGCGTACATATTGCTTGATAGTTTCAATTTCTTTCATCTTCAGGTTCTCAAAGTCTCTTCGCATATTCAAAAGTGTTGTTGTCTTGTCCTCTCCGTCCCCTGGAACTCCTCCTTTAATCCATGTTAGGCTTGTTTGGGAGTTTCACAAGCCATAATTCTTGTGAAAATAACATCGGACACACCATTCTGAAGGCAAGACAAAGCCTTATACTTATTAGCAGCCTCATTGATGTGCTCTCTAATTTGAGCTATCGTTGGATTAGCTCGCAACAATGGTGGTTCTCTGTCTGAACCAACAACTTGCAAAAAATCATATGCTTGAAGATACATCTTCATCTTCATTACCCAAATATAGTAGTTTTCTCCAAAGAAAAATAGGAGGTGGAGGTGGTGTAAAACTTCCAAACGACATTGCAATACAAACAAGATACAATTGACACTCTTTTCAACAAGAAAAAAATACACACAAGGCCCTTAAAGACTTGGGCTCTTAACACCAATTGCTCGAGTTTAGAGAAGTTGAGAGAATAAAACAAGGAAAAATACTTAGCAGAATTTTTACTACTATAAAATTTTTACTCATCATCATTTTCTTTACACATGAAATACAATATATATGGGTGTATTGGTTACAGAGAATTCAACAAACCCCACTAAAACACCTTGTAAATACAAAGATGAAACTTATACATAAACCGATTAGTAAAAGCCAAGACCTAAAATGTCTCTCGCTTGCTTTAACAAGTAATCTTAGCAAGCGGACTAATTACAAAATATCACCAGTGAGAATATGCCAACCCTTCTTGTAATACATTTAGGGTTCGCCAACACTCATAACATTTCGCGACTTGACTTAGCAAGCAACTTGAGTTGAGCTTGCACTTTTGGTTGAGCTTGCGGCTTTAGGTGAGCTCGCAAATGTAGAGCTCGCAACTTCAAGTGAGCTCGCGACTTCATCGGAAGAGTTCGCCATTGCATGAATGGCCACTTCGCAACAAGCTTGATTCTCAATCAAATACGTGAACATGCTGCTTCGGTTCGCATGTGACACTCTGCTAGGCAATAGGCAAGCCATCCACAAATTGTAATTTCAATGGTTTGTTGGAAAATATGGACATCACATATATAATAAGGGTAATTACTTGTTATTATTTACTATCATAATAGGATAGCCCAAATTAAAAGTGATCTAATTTTGCTAAGGTTTATTGGGCTTTAGTTATTAAATAAAGTATGTGTCAAATATGTGTAGATATTCTAGTAACTAATTTCTAATTAAATTAGGGTTAATATGCAAAAGTGATGTATTAGGGTTATGGTCCCCAAATTACACATAAGATAACTTTTCTAATATTACATCTTTAGAAAAGAAAGAGCCACCTTCTCTAGATTACATATGTGCTAATTTGGAAGGTTAAAACCGCAAGAACCGTAGGTTTCAAGAAATTGATGAATTCAGGTACGTTTCCGCATCTAGTTTTGTTCTTGATTTATTTTTTGATAATTTGACATGATAGACCCTGATTTATGGTTTGTTAAGTTTTATATCAGATATTATTAGGCTTAAATCAATATATATACTTTGGATGTATTAATTGATTTGGTGATTAACCCTCATACAATACTTTGATATAGTTGAGTAGAATAATTTGGTGCAAGTAAAATTATGGATTAAGTTATGAGCTTTTAATATTTATTATGCTTTTTATATTTGGTTTTGGACTTAGAAGCATAATGCGATTAGCATTCTGATTTTCTTTTCGGTAATACTTTTTTGGTTCATTAAGTATTATTTATTTATTTATTGTTTCTTAAGTTTGCATAATGATATGTTTACGGTAGAATTTTTGGAATATGCATGCTTTTGATTTTTTTATTTGTGATTTTCAGTTTAGTGATTTTAGTTTTTGGTAAAAGGATTTTGGTAGCACAAAATTTTATTTTTATGATATATATATTTAAAGAATTTAGTTTTAAGTTTGGTTATATAATATTAGGTTTTGGGTTCTTATGATTCCAAATATTTGGTTAAATTTTGATGATATGGTTTATTGTATGAATTATGGGATATGCCAACTATTATGATTTTGTTTTTGAGATTTATTGGCTTGAAAATATTTTTAAATATTCATGCAAATATCTGTTTAATCGTAAATACGATTTTGGATTTACATGGTATATACAGGGTAAATTTTTCTATTTGATTTTTGAATACACGTATATACGTGAATTGCTTTAGTATTTTATCTATGCTAAAATTATAAATACATATGTTTGTTAATTATTTTTGGGTTATTTTGGAAACTATAAAACAATAAAAAAGTTTTAACCTTTAACTCTTATGGAAATTTTATATTTAAATATTGGTATATTTATACATATTTTAACATTTTTAATATGAGAGTGAAGAATATACTTACGGGTTACTGCTTTTATTTGCTTTTTACAAATTTAAAAACAAGATTAAAAATTGCCACATTCCAAGCACGTGAATTCAGGGACTTATTTTAACATTTTAAAAGGTATTCATATTCAAAAAATTCGCGAAGCTTGTTCATTAGATAAAATAGGCCTTTACTTATTTCCAACGATTGCATGAATTAGTGAAACTTTTTGAACTGGAATTGGGTGTGGTTCGCCAGGCCCAAGCAATAGTGCAAAACCTGGGCGACGATTGAGAACCCCAGTAGCAAGCTAATGTGATGGACTCACCCACTCAAAAAATAAATTTAATATCGTGTGATCCAATGGATCACGTATCAGATATTAAACTGATAAGAACAGATTCTACACTTGATCTTAGCCAAAAGGCCGAGAAAGGTATGCTTTCATTCATCAAGCATCGGGCAATTTAAAGTCTGCTTCTCGCTTGTTCTTACGTACTCTTCCTGATATGGGATTTTATACAAGAGCCGCCTACTGGTGCTCCTATAAAGACTGAATCCTTCCTGAATAGACTGATTCTGGGCCACTTAGGATTTGATTCAACAACCAAGGTACTATACAACAAGAAAACAATTGTCCTAACCACCAAAACTTTGAAAAACAAACACTGCATTTGCAATTTATAAATCAAACCAGGAATAGGATTATGGCTCTGCTCAAAGAAGCAGCAATGGCAAAAGCATTAGTTGTATCTATGTTGAAATGAAAGTCCTTGTATAACATTGTTTCCCAGATAGAAGTCTTCTGCTTTAGATCATTGCAGACGGACCTTCCCATAAACAAACAGTACACAGTTCTGTATCAGACACCTTTTCTTTCATTGTAAAAAGCAAGTTTAGCTTGAATCCCAATCAAATACGTGAACATGCTGCTTCGGTTCGCATGTGACACTCTTCCAGGCAATAGGCAAGCCATCCACAAGTTGTAATTTCAATGGTTTACTTTCTTCCTTATTTTCGTCTCCTATATCTTTTTATTTTATTATTCTTTTCTATTCTACAGCTTAGGACTCTACAATTTTTGTCATTTTCATGGAGAATGGGAGAATATAATCTGACTTAGCCGATATCCGTTTTCAAGATTTATTATTACAGAGTTCTTTCTTTTTAACCTTCTTTTGATATTGACTGCTTTCAAGATTATTTTGTTCTCCATGATAAGCTTACATCTGTTTCATGTCCAACGATATGCAAGGTCAGTACGCAAACCAGAATCAATTTTGCAAGTTATCTTCGGTGATTTCCAGACTACATTTAAAAATTTCAATAAAATATGAATAAATTGATCACCTACCTAGGCTTTGAAAGAGCCTAATATTCTGCATTATTCTCACTCTATAAATACTACATCATCCGGTTTACATCTCCACAGCTCAAAAACCTGTTCGATCATCTCCTAAAATCAGTAGAAAATAATGGGTGTTTTCACTTACGAATCTGAGATTGTTACTGCAATCCCACCAGCCAAGATGTTTAAGGCTTGCATCCTTGACGGGGACACTCTCATTCCCAAGATTGTTCCTCAGGTTTTTAAGAGTGTTGAGTACTTGGAAGGCAATGGTGAGCCTGGGAGCATCAGGAAGGTCACCTTTGCACAAGGTTATTTAGCTTATTTATTTAACTTCATATTTTGAGCCAAATCTAATATATGATTAAGGGTGGGTTTGGATGGGTGATTGAGTGCGGTGCGGTGCGTTTAGCTTACTTTGTGTCTCACGCTACAGTATCTAATCTCACCGCCACCGCTATTTTTACACTAACCACAGGTAAACACACCGCCCATCCAAACCCACCCTAAGTTTGAAGGGAAAAAGGATGAAAATGATGTGGTTTTTGGACATGTATGTTGCAGGAAACCAATTCAATTACATGAAACAGAAGGTAGAAGCATTAGACAAAGAAAAATTTGAGTACATTTACAGTGTGATTGAAGGCGATCCGCTGATGAACATGCTCGACAAAATAACTTACGAAATAAAGTTAGAAGCCTCTCCAGGTGGGGGATCCATATGTAAGACTAGTAGTAAGTACTACACCATTGGTGACATTGAGCTCAAGGAAGAGGCAATCAAGGCAGGCAAAGAAAAGGCTTCGGGTGTATTGTTCAAGTCCATCGAAGCCTACCTCGTCGCAAATCCTAACGCCTATTGAAATTGCATTCACTACAATGAATATCAAGAAATTGGCCTTCTCCTCTTCTAGCTTTTACTTCTGCAGCAAATGAGCTTCAAATTTCTAATAAAGACTTCATAGTTTGCCTGAAATAAACAAAAGAGCAGACGATGTATTTACTGAATCTTGTTGTGTGAGATATTCATTGAGAACAAAGAGTTGGTCATCTTTCATCTGAATAATCCTTGTCCTATTAACCACCTTTAATCATTAGTTGCATAAGTTAAATGTTATAGAGCTGGCTCATGGATTAAACATGTGTAGTTCATAATCCATTTACTCAAGACATTTACCTGAAAATTTAACAATTTCAGTTATGATTCCATGATCTGAAAATTTTTCCTCTCATAGTATTTACTACTGCCAGAGGATTCTGGATTAGTCTTGCCAATAATTTCAACCAGACTCATCATTTTGTATAACTGAAAAAAATCAGTATGCAACACTCAACATTAAGTCTGTATCACATAATGCTAGAATTGATGAATTAAAGGTACTCATTGACTGCAGGAACCTGATAACAGGATAGAAAATGCAAGTGCTGAAGATGGTTTTAAGTACCCAACACTTAAAGTTCTAGGCTATAAAAACTGAAATGGGGTTAAAGTGAGTTTTTGCGAAAATCCTAGGGACAATTAAAGTATAAGATATTCACCTTTTGTTCTATCTTACAAGAACATAACCATGTTAAATTTGGCACATAAATCACTGATCAACTGAATTTCTGGAACCACGTACGGTGGCTGTAATAACATAATATTCAGGATTTCATATTAATACTTTTGCTGCAACATGTTTTATTTCTAGAAAACTAACAAACTATCACCGAAAGTTTCTATGTTGCTCCGACTATTCATTATTCTTGAAGTACCCATACATGGTACTTATGTTATCCGGACATTAGTATGGGGATATGATCCTCATAAGAGACTCTAGATACATGAAACACATAATAAAATTGAAGACAACTGTGTTAGATACATACGGCTGTCCGGAAATCTGACTAATTTAGAGTACTCTATTGATTACAATGTCAAAATTGAAGATAACTGTGTTAGATCCAAGGTCTTGATTCCTTAAAATATTAGTGAATTAGAGTCTTTTCTTTTCAATCTTCTTCAGAGTTCCAATAATATTGGTCTCCTGATTCAATGATTTGTTGGTTTATGGTAAGCTTGATGTTGTATATTGAAGAGATAAGTAAGATATGTACACAAACCAGAATCATTCGAAAATTTTTAGGTGCTTTTCTCATACTATAAGTACAAAATTTCACTAAATGGCAAAAATCCCATAAAATATAAAGAAATCACCAAAGATTCCAGAGGGCCATTAACTCACAAACAGCTAAATCTTGAAGCTGACACTATAAATACTACAATTATATATCAGATATGTACATCATCGGCAAACATAAAACATATCCTCTGCAAAGTAACCAAATCCCAAATCACTTGAAATCATGGGTGTTTTCACATATGAATCTGTGGTTATTACAGCGATCCCACCAGCAAAGATGTTTAAGGCTTGCATCCTTGATGGTGACACTCTCATTCCCAAGATTGTTCCTCAGGCTTTTAAGAGCGTTGAGTACATTGAAGGCAATGGTGAGGCTGGTAGCATCAAGAAGGTCACCTTTGGAGAAGGTCTGCTCATTTATATAATTTTGAATCATATACATATGTATATTAAGTCTGAAGGGAAAAGGGTGAAAGCTATGTGTTTTTCTTCATGCAGGAAGCCAATTCAAATACATGAAGCAGAAGGTTGAAGCAATAGACAAGGAGAATTTTGTGTACATTTACAGTGTGGTTGAAGGTGATGCATTGATGAACAAGCTTGAGAAAATCACTTACGAGACAAAGTTAGAGGCCTCTCCAGATGGGGGATCCGTATGCAGGACTAGTAGTAAGTATTATACCATTGGTGACTTTGAGCTCAAGGAGGAGGGAATCAAGGCTGGCAAAGACAAGGCTTTGGGAATATTCAAGGCCATTGAAGCCTACATCCTAGAAAATCCTAACGCCTATTGAAAATATCCCAATATTGAGATTGCATCCACTGCATGCAATGAATATCAAACAATTGCCTTTTTTCTTCTAGTTTTTGGTCTTGCAGCATACGACCTTCAAACTGCTAATAAGAGTTCATAGTTTGCCCTGGTTACCAGGAAGCTTGAACTGAAATGTAAAGCATGTAATAATCAAAAGAGCATCCAATGTATTTACTGAATCTTGTTGTCAGATACCCATTGATAATAAAGAGTTCGCCATCTTTCATCTTTCAAGTTTAAGAAGAAATTTGAAACTTATTACGATGAGATATTCCTTAAAATTCAACTTTGGAGAGAAAACTATGTTGACATATATACTTCATACATTTACTCAAAATTTGAGTAATTTCAGGTCATAATTCCACGATCCCAAAATTGTTCCTCTTACGATTGCTAAAATCAAGTATTTAACTCTCGCTAGAGGATCGTGGATTATTACCATCAATAACTTTTCATTTTATATATCTATAGTGGAAATGTATCCATATCCAAAACTCATCATCAAGTCCAGGTAACATAATGAAAGAAATGATAAATGGAAGGCACCCATTGACACTTGTGAAAAATATAACGTCGGTAATGACAAATATATCGCAAAGAAAAGAGAAATAAAAATAAAGAACACACAGATTTTACGTGGAAACCCTTTCGGGAAAAAACCACGGGCAGAGGAAAGAAAATTCACTATGTCGAATTCGAATCAATTTACAAGAGGAATAGAATATGTCTATTTATAGGCTTGTAAAGCCATATTCTAATAGGAGTGTAGTAAGATTGAAACTCCTTATTCTAATCAATATCCAATAGATGGAGTTTAATAAGGTTTAAAAAACCTTATTTAAAATAAAATAAAAGAAGTGTAGTTCTATAGGGATTCTTCTTTTATTTTATTTTATTTTATCATTGTATATTATTTAAATAAGATTCGGGTCACTTAATTTTAACAATCTCCACCTTGACACGAATTCTAAATAAACAAGTTCTTCATCGCGAACTCTTAACGAACAAGTTCTCCACCTCTTCCATAAAACCCCTTAAGGGTTTAACTTCAACAATGAACACCAACCAAGTCTAAGCAATGCTCAAACTTGGTTATAGGAAGTGACTTAGTCATCATATCTGCAGGATTTTCATGAGTACTAATTTTGCTCACAATAATATCACCACGAGCAATAATATCACGAACAAAATGATACCGAACATCAATGTGTTTTGTTCTCTCATGAAACATTTGATCTTTTGTAAGGAAGATGGCACTCACATTCGTCGCAAAATCTTTGTGTTGATTTGAAGCTCTTCATTGAGCTCACTAACGAGTCCCTTCAACCAAATAGCTTCTTTACAAGCCTCGATGTCGCCATGTACTCAGCTTCAGTGGTAGACAAAGCGACTGTAGTTTGCAAAGTAGCTTTCCAACTGATTGCACAACCTCCGATTGTAAAGACATAACCAGTGAGAAATCTTCTTCTATCAAGGTCTCCAACAAAATTAGCATCAACATACCCAATGACTCCATCTCTAGTTCTTCCAAACTGTAAGCAAACATCAGTAGTACCTCGTAAGTATCTTAAAATCCACTGAACTGCTTTCCAATGTTCTTTACCGAATTCGCCATGTATCACGCTAATTGCCGATTGCATATGATAAATGCGGGCGTGAACAAATCATAGCATACATGAGAGATCCCACTTTGCACTAGAGTATGGAACATGTGACATGTACTCAATCTCATCATCGATTGTGGAGACAAAGCCGATGAAAGTCCAAATGAATGGGTCGCTAAAGGAGTACTAACAGGGCTTAACACTCTGCATATTGAACTGCGCAAAGAACTTTCTCAATATACCCCTTCTCGACTTAGGTACAATTTACTTGCTTTTCTATCTCTAAGAATCTTCATACCAAGTATCTTCTTTGTTTGGTCCCAAATCTTTCATCTCAAATTCTTCACTTAGTTGGGCTTTAACCTTTCTTATCTCTCCTTTATCTTTTCTTTTGCTATCAACATGTCATCAACATAAAGAAGTAGATACACAAAAGAACCATCAACTGTTTTTCTTAAAGTAAACACAATCACAAAACTACTTCTTTTAAAATCATGAGAAGTCATAAAAGAATCAAACCTCTTGTACCAATTTGTCTTGGTGATTGTTTCAAACCGTAAAGGGACTTTTTCAACAAGCAAACATAGTCCTCTTTTTCTAAGATCAGTAAAACCCTCTCGGTTGTTGCATGTAAATATCTTCCTCAAGTTCTCCATGCAAAAATACGCTTTTACATCTAAATCGCTCAAGCTCCAAATCATGCATGGCCACAATACCAAGCAAAGCTCGAATGGAACTATGCTTCACAACCGGAGAACACATCATGTGAAGTCCACTCCTGAATTTGATCAGTAACCTTTTGCAACAAGCCTTGCTTTATATCCGGGTTCTTCAACTCCTGAGTCCCTTCTTTCTTTTTAAACACCCATTTACAAATGAACAACTTTTTTTACCTTTAGGAAGTTTCACAAGATCCCATGTTCTGCTTTTTATGGAGTGATTCCATCTCCTCTTGCATAGCAAACATCCACTTTTCTCGAGTCTTCACAACTAACCGCCTCGAATAATTAGACGGCTCTCTTGGTTTGCATCTATATCTTCGGCCACATTTAAAGCATAAGCAACTAGATCGACCTCGGCATACTTCTTTGGAGGTTTAATTTCTCTTCTAGTTCTTTTTGGCGATAGAGTATTGTGGTGAAGAAGCAACTCTATTCTCAATTTTTGTACTTGGCTTGAGGCCAGGACTGTGTAACTGATGCTCCACCGCTTTTGATTTTCTTTATTGGAAGAGTCTTTAAGAGATAAGTTAGGTAGCATAGCGGTTTCATCAAAAACAACATCTCTGCTAATCACAACTTTTCTATTTTCAGGACACCATAACTTATACCATTTTACACCACTTTATAACCAAGAAAAACACATTTAATGGATCTCGGTTCCAATTTTCCATTATCAACATGAGCATACGCAGACACCCAAAGATCTTTAAATCGTAATAATTAGCGGGATTACGGACCATACCTCTTGTGGAGTCTTTTTCTCAATGGCAATGGATGGAGATCGGTTGATCAAAAAACATGCGATGAAATTTGCCGACCCAAAACAACTTTGGTAAGTTGGCATTTGACAACATACATCGAACTTTCTCCATGATCGTTCTGTTCATTCGCTTCCTGCACGCCGCTTTTGTTGTTGAGTATGACGAATCGTCAAGTGTCTCACGATCCTTTCGACTTGCACGGTTTATTAAACTCATCGAACAAAACTCTAAGCCATTGTCTGCATGCGGAGGTGTTTTATTTGTTTTCCGCTCTATTTTTCAATCATAGTTTTCCCGGACTTAAATGCGGAAAACATATCGCTTTTCTCGCTTCGGAAGAATGCCCAAACTTTTCTCGGAAAAATCATCAATAAAAGTTAGCATATAATTAGCTCCACCTCTTGAAGGCACTCTTGATGGCCCCTGCGGATCGTAATGAATATACTCCAACGTTTCCTTCGTGTTATGGATTCCTCTGGTGAATCAAACTCTCTTTTGCTTCCCAAAAACGCAGTGCTCACAGAACTTCAGTTTGCAAATTCCTTGCCCATCAAGAAGTCCTCTTATGCTCAATTCTGCCATGCCATTCTCACTCATATGCCCTAGGCGCATATGCCAAAGTTTAGTAATATAACATCTGACAAGGAAGAGGAAGCGACAGCTGCATCACCAATAACATGTACCACAAAAACATATAACTTGGCAGTCTTTCTCTGCCCTTTCATCACAACGAGGGAACCTTTGGAAATCTTCAAAATCCCATTTTCAGATGTGTATTTGTACCCTCTTAAATCAAGAGTACTCAACGAAATTAAATTTCTCTTCAATTCTGGAACATGCCGTACGTCACTAAGTGTTCTGACAACTCCATCAAACATCTTAACTTTAATTGTTCCAACACCTGCGATTTTACACGAATCATTATTTCCCATAAAAACAACACCTTCAGACACTATTTCATAATTTGTAAACCAATCCCGATTGGGACTCATGTGGAAGGTGCAGCCTGAATCAAGTATCCACTCCTCGCTCACTTTAGAATTGTTGACAGAAGCGACTAGAAGTTCACCATCGCCGTAGTCTTCTACAACATCGCCTTCACCGGAATTTTCTCGGTTGTTTTCCCTTTGATTCGCAACCTCCTTTTAATCTTGTTCGTAGTTTATAGCACTCAGTTTAATGTGCCCTTTCTTCTTGCGAAGTTAAAAGTTTTACCTCTGTTTGAAGACTTGATCTACCCTTAGATTTACCGCGAGGATTCCGTTCTGTGTCCTTCCATGATCATCATCGCATTCGATCTTGTCTCCCACGAACAATGAGACCCTCTCTCTCGAGAGTCGGGTTTAACCACAAGATGCTTCATCTTATCATACGAGGTCAAAGAATCATAAACCTCATCAACTGTGAGAGACTCGCGGCTATATAAAATCGTGTCTCTGAAGGTTGAATAAGACGGGGGCAACGAACAAATTAGAATCAACCCTAGATCTTCCTTATCATACTGAACCTCCATGGCCTCCAAGTTTGAGAGAATTTCTTTAAACAACATTAAGTGTTCGTGGCACGACACGCACCTTCCTCCAAACAATGAGCATAAAGACGTTGCTTCATATGCAACTTGCTGGTTAGAGTTTTCAACATACATATTTGTTCTAGCCTCTTCCATAATGCCGCGGTGGTCTTCTCCTTCATCACATCTTGCAAAATTTCGTTAGACAAATGCAGATGTAACTGTGTTAACGCCTTTCGATCCTTGCGCTTTTTCTCTTCCTCCGTCAATGTCGAAGGCATCTTATCTACCCCTAGCAGGGCTTCCTCTAAATCCATCTGTGCAAGAACTGCCTGCATCTTTATTTGCCACAACACAAATCTGGTGTTGCAATCCAACAACGGAATTTCATACTTTAAAGACGCCATTACCGTGATCGAGATGAAAAAACCCGGAAGCTCGGATACCAATTTGTGAAAAATATAACGTCGGTAATGAATAATATATCGCAAAGAAAAGAGAAACAAAAATAAAGAACACACATATTTTACGTGGAAACCCTTTCGGGAAAAAACCACGGGCAGAGGAGAAGAAAATTCATTATGTCGAATTCGAATCAATTTACAAGAGAAATAGACTATGTCTATTTATAGGCTTGTAAAGCCATATTCTAATAGGAGTGTAGTAAGATTGAAACTCCTTATTCTAATCAATATCCAATAGATGGAGTTTAATAAGGTTTAAAAAACCTTATTTAAAATAAAATAAAAGAAGTGTAGTTCTATATGGATTCTTCTTTTATTTTATTTTATTTTATCATTGTATTTTATTTAAATAAGGATTCGGGTCACTTAATTCTAACAACACTCAATAGGAAAATTGAAGTGCTGAAGATGGTTTTAAGTACCCAACACTGAAATGGGGTTAAAGAGAGTTTTAGGTAAGATTTCACCATTTGTTCTATCTTAGGAGATAAGTACTAGGAGTAACATGTTTTAATCTCATTCTTAATGCTTTGATGTTAATGGTGAATTTTATGCTCTTAATCATTTAAATTCATATTTTTATACTTAATAGAGTATTTGGAAGTAAAAGGAGCGAAAACCAAAAAAATCAGAGTAGGGTACAGAACCCACACGGGCTGACCCTTTTACATGACCGTGTGAGCCACACGGGATGCCACACGATTATGTGGCAAGTCGTGTCGATTTCGTGAATTGACACTTTAAATTACTATGATATTCTATGTTAAGATATAAAGCAACATTTTCTGTTTTCATAATTAATAACAACCTTATAATCTATATGAAAATGGAAGCATTTAAAAGAAAAAAAAAAGGGGATTGTGTATATGAATGGATTTGAGAAAGAAAGACGAGTTATTGCTTTGTGAAATGTAAAAGTAAATGTAAAAGGAAATACACATCAAGGTAATTATTACTATTTTGCTAACTTAATATTCTTATCATTAAGCTAAGAGGTTGTTGACCACATTCATCTATATTATTACTTAATAAAAATTTAACGGATAAACTATTTAGATAATCACCCAAATTTTAACGTGTTACTGTTTTAGTTATTCAATTTTTTTATTAATTTAATTACTCCTATAACTCGATTTATTTTTTAATCACTCTATTATTTAAATGTTTTGGTCATTAAACAGAAATGTTGATGTAACATTATTTTGAATAATATAATATTTAAAAATATATATGAAAATCTTTATATAGATTGGATTTGAAAATGAAGCATCTTAAAAAATGGGGATAAATTATAAAATTATATATGAACTTTGGTTTAATGTGCAATTTGACATATGAACTTTAATTTGATGCAATTATACATATGAAACTTTGATTATGGTTCAAATGTATATATGAAACTTTAATTTTGACTCAATCATGCTCATTTAAAGAAATAAATACACCAATTTATTTTTATATTCTATAAATATAATTATATGCGTATGTAATATATAAACATAAAATGATGCTATATCAATAATTGTGTTAATAATTTATGAGAATTTAATCAAATCAAAATTTCATGTATAAAATTACATGTAATGGGCCATTTTTGCCCTGGCCCAGATTAAAAAAACACAAATTTAAACCAAAATAATTAAAGTTCAGAGTCCATTTACAACAAGTTACAAGCCCAAAATTACAAACCCAAAAGAGCCCAAAGTAAAAAAAAAAAAAAAAAAAACCTAATGGCCCAATAGCCTAAACAATTTCAGCAGAAGCAAAAAAAAAAAAAAAAAAACCCTAGAGCCCTGGCCGCTCCTCCTCGATTGCACTGCCCGTGCCTCGTCCCGAGGGCCTGGCACCCTTGTTGCCGCCGTTTCACGAAAGAAGCAAAATGACCACCTTTCCCGCCTCCGTTGACCTCACCAACGCCTGCAGCAAAGACAAAAAAGAGGACAGGAGCAGCAAAGAAATAGCAGAGAAACAGTGGCCAACAAACAGTAGAAAAAAATAGTGTATAATGAACAGTAGATATTGGCTATAAAAACCGTTACTAGATTGTAATTTTTTTTACGAAGAAATACGAAAAAAAAGCAATCAAAAAAAGAAAAATAGAGACGAAAAAATCAAAAGAGAAAGAAATAAAAAAACTATAGTTTCTTACAGAGGTATATTTTCATTTTTTTTTCGCATGTTTATTTCATATATAGTATACATGCATACATATATATTCAAAAAATACAAAAAAAATTTACCTTTTGTTGTGGTCAGAGAAGACGGAACCAAAGAGTTCCTTTGACTTTTTTCGATTTTCTAGAAAGCTTTTGGGCTTTTTGATCTCAGATCGGGGTCGGGAGAAGCCAAACGATCAAAAAGACCTCTTTTTGTATTCTCCGACCACTGTGGACGGCGGCTGCCACGGTGGCCAATGGCTGGAAATTGGAGAGGCCAGAGAGAAATCAAAGCTCCCCAATTTTTTTTTAAAAAAAACTTAATAGAATGGTTTTTTTTTAAAAAAAAATTGACTTTTATAAGCCCTGTAAAACGACGTCGTTTTAGGGTTGATTTCAATAGCCCAAAACGGCGTCGTTTCATCCTTGACCCGCGCGCCGACCCGATTCGCTAGAGGATCCGCACTTTTTTTGTCCAAGGGTATATTTGCGCAAATGGTCATTCCGCTTTTGCGGCGCGCTTCAATTTAGTCCTTTTTACCTTTTTTGAGCTTTTTAAATTTGGCCACTGATTTTTTCGTGTGTTTCAATTTAGTCCCCAGTTCATTGATCTGCAGAAGAAAGGACACGTGTCCTGGGGATGGGGTTAATTTCTTATTTAGTCCCCGCTTGTTTTTGCGCATTTGATTTTAATCCTTTACTTTATTTTATTGTTTAATGTATTTATTTTATTATGATTTTTACTTTAAATTTTGTTTAGATTCTGATTTAGTCCCTTACTTTCGATCTTTTATATTTTATTTTTCTTTGTATTTATTTATTTATTTGTATTTATACATTTATTGGTTTTTCTGTTTCTTTATTTTTCTATTTTTTTCTTTTTTTCTCACTATTATTATATTATTTTATCTATTATTATTATCATTATTTATTTATGTACTTTATCACAAAGTGTACCCTCAATTTCATTTATATTTTAATTTGATCCTTTATTTTCAATATTTTATAAACTATTTTCCTCAATATTCATTCATGTATTTATTTATTTATTTTCTTTATTATGTTTAAAAATTAGTATTGTCATTTCATGTGCATATTTTGTCATTATTATTATTATTTTTATCATTATTATTATTTACATTATTATTTATTTTATTTTTCTTTGATTCTTCATATTAGTGTTAAAATAGTATATATTATGTGATTATCGCCATTACGTGCATTATGAAATGTTCTATTAGTAATTTATATTATTGTCATTTATCGATGCGACATTTCATTCGTATATCATCATTCCGTTTTCTACATCATCATTTTATCTCATTTCGTTAAAATCACATCAAATATCGCGTTTAAACGTATTTATCCGTAATAGGTCATTTTATACCCCGAATAAGAGAAATACACATCGTTTAAATATTACACTTGTTATTATTCAAAATTTTCAAAATAAGACAATATTTCGTATTTGGAGATTTGAGAAGTCGTACCCTAACTTACGAGGTTTCGATTTTTCTCGTTGAACCTAAATAACCAAATACCATTTTAGAATTAAAATACATAAGATTTCAAATAAAAAAATAAAGGCAAGCTTATTCTCAAAGGTTCAAGGCGTCGTATCCTAACTTACGGGATGTGACATCTTGTTATCATGAGACGAGAGGGTCTTTAACGTTTGTTTCGATTTATTCAAGCGGTTTTTTTAAAGTAAAATTAACATTAATACAAAGAGGGATCGTATTTTAAACTATTTTCAAATTTTCAACTTTCAACACTAAGACATGAATTAATCAATTAGGTACCAATTTTGGGTGACACGAGGGTGCTAATCCTTCCTCGTATGTAAGTCGACTCGAAACCGATTTTATGAATTTTTGTAGACTGAAAAACATTATTTTAATAGATTAAACCTTTTATTAAAAAGATCAAGTTTCGAGGTGATTCGATCACACCTCATATAAAAAGGATTGGTGGCGACTCCCATTTTTGGTTTTCAAAAAAAAAAAAAGTCGATTTCAAAAAAATGGTTTCGACATTACACATTAGACTAAAGTACATGTATAGTTTTGAGACTTATCCCTAATTAATTCTGTGAAATTATTTTAAACGGAAACAATTGATATAATGTCTAAGCAATTTTATAGTATTAAAATATCTCATTTAACTATCATACAATATACAGTATTTAGAATACATTTTTTTTCATATTATTTGTAAAAAAAGGTACAAAATTTGAAATTAAAAATAAATATATATTATAATTAATACAAACAATAAAAAACTAGTGAGGTGTCTATTTGAATAATTAATAATGAATAGATAATCTTTGGTAACAATTGAAAAATTATAAATATTATACAAAAACATTCAAACACATTTCTATCCCAGTTATTTACCAATTTAATTCTTATATTTAAAAAATAATAATTCCAATAACCAATTTATCGATATTTATGAAATTTTGTTTCACATTGCTTTCTAGATTGTCAAGCATTTGACTGTAATTCTCGGTTATAAGGATTGTATGAAAACCAAGTTAGCCGCCGCCTTATAATATGCAGAGAAGAGGAATAAAATTACATTCTTTATGCAAGGTGGTATTATTTTGACTATTCCTTTGTCAATCAATCTTATCCAATGAAGAATAAGATGGAAATGAAATGTGAGTGTATAAATAGCATGTTAGTTTCTCATTTCTTAGCATATCGAATAACATCAGTTCTTAAATATTTTTGTTTGAATCAATTTGTTTGTATAATTTGAAGAGAAAAATGGGTGGTTTTGCAAAAGAAGTAGAGGTTAGTGTCACAGGTCAGAGTTCAAAGCCCGTGACCATTGCACCAAATGCATCCGATGGAGGTCTATTGCTTAGATGGGGATCATTTGGCCCACGAGAACTGACCCGATTCAAGGAACTGTTGGAGAAGCCTGTCAGATTGAAGCCTGGTTGGTTCGATAGCGAAGATATGGCAACTTACGCTGATTTGGTAACTAATCTTAGAAAATAGAGGGAATCATATCTTGTAAAGATTAGATAGGATTTGATATGGCATATCTTGTAAATCCCTTAAATCATGGGGTATGGTTAATCTCGTCCGTCGATGTAAATGTATCTTGACCGTTGGTTTTGGGGGAGCTCAACTATAAATAGAGAGCCTCCCCCTCATTTGTACTGACTCCATTCATTGTTTCATTATTCTTTGTGAATAAGAGAATAGAGAGCATTTACTCAAACACTTTGCGAGCGTCCCTTTCTATTATTCTTTTGGTTGCTTCTTTCGGCATAAATCGCTTCCGCTCTACAATTGGTGCCTTGGAGGAGTTCTTAAGGAATCCTCACTCGAGTAAAGGCTGACTTAGGCGAGTTTGGACGAGTGAATCGCCTAAGGCCGCACGGATTGCGAGACGAAAGGTCTAGCCCCATGACAAGTGGTATCCGAGCTATTGGTTCGAAGGCACTGTTGGGATGTCGAGAGAAGTGTTCGAACAAAGGTGGGCAAGAAAGTCTTTGAGAGAGATGTTGTCGGCAGTAGAGGAACGTGTGGGTAAACTCGAGGGATCCATGGAGGACGTAAAGGAGGCACTTGATGGGATCGAGGGTCGCATAGACAACGGGAAGGAACAGTCCAGAGACTATGTGAAGATGTCTCTTAATTCGACCATCGATAACGTAAACGAGTTGTTTAATTCACATAGAGATAAACTGTCAGACAGGAACGATGCTCTTGAGGCCATGATGATGGCTTTGAAGGAGGAAACAATGGCCACGACGCTGGCTTTGAGCACAAGAATAGAGGAGCTCGAGGGAGAGCTGGCCTTGTGTCGAGAAGCGGTGGGGGAAGGAGTGTCATGTGCAACACTCAGGAACGAGTATGTCCCGAAGCAGAAAGAGTTTGTGGGGACAAGGTCTGCATGCGATGTGGACAATTTCTTATGGAGGATGGAAAACTACTTCCGTTCCAAAGGCATCGTGGATGATGCGGGTAAGGTAAATAGTGCTTCATTATTTCTTACTAATATTGCGCTTTTATGGTGGCGAGGAAGGACCACAGATAAAAGGCAAGGTAATATTGGGACGTGGCAAGAGTTCCAATGTAAGTTGAAGGGACAGTTTTACCCAGAGTTTTTCGAGGAAGAAGCTCGGGCAAAGTTGCAAGGGATAATGCAACGAGGCACAGTGGGGGAGTATGTTTGAGAGTTCAAGGAACTCATGCTCCAAGTTTCGAGTGTGACCGAGAAAGAAGCATTGCTTGCTTTTCAAGAGGGATTGAAGCCGTGGGTCAGACAGGAGGTGGAACAAAGAGGTGTCCAAAAGCTGCCGGAAGCCATGACGGTAGCGAAATCCGTGGTTAAGCTTGGTCTAGGGAAAGACAAGCTTGGGTCTTCCAAGTCTGAGGAAAGGGGCGTACGTGAAGAGGATCACAAGGAAGACATTGTTGATGGCAATGGCAACGGCGACAATGGTGGTAATGGGAAACTACGAGTTGGGAAGAAGAAACCCAAGAGGAAAAGGGACAAGCTGAAATACTTTCTCTACGACGGTCCATACATGTTGAAGAAATGTCCAATGAAATCCGCGCTTAAGAAGAAGCCGGTGGATAAGGTCTTGGGACTTGGTTCGAGCGCAAGGGTGTCGAAGCCAAGGAGGCCGAAAACGAGAAGAAGCCAGTTGAGTGATTCTTGTGCCATGATCCGCATAGGTTGCAGAAGTGCCCGAGGAAGTCTGTCATCGAAGGGAACGATGGAGCAGACAAAGAGCCCAATGAGCTTGGTTCGAGCAAGGGAAAAGCCGAAGCCAAGAGGGCAAAAAGGAACAAGTCTGTCATCAAAGGGAACGATGGAGTAGACAATGAGCCCAAGAAGCTTGGTTCGAGCAAGGGAAAAGCTGAAGCCAAGAGGGTAAAGAGGAGCAAAAAGAAGCAAGTAAAGTGCTTCTTGTGCCGTGGTCCGCATGAGTTGCGGAATTTTCCAAAGCAAGCTGTAGTCAAAGGAAAGGCAACGTCCGAGCATGGTGAGTCACCGGAGGGGCTTCCACCCAGGGAAGATGTGAGTTTTTCACCGAACTTAGAGGAAGAAGTTACGATGAAAACAGTGAAGCTGGGACCAATGAGGCTCAATTCGAGTGAAGCGTCGGAGTTGGCTGGGTCATCGACAAGGCTTCCACCTATGGGAGAGGTGGGTGGTGCATCAAACTTCAAGGAAAAAGAAGTGATGCATGTGGGACAGTTGACCAGAGTAAATGCAACGAGCAGGACGGCTCGAGTTAAGAGGCGACGGAAGCCGAGACAAAAGTCTCGAAGGAAGGGAAAAGCTAAGGCGTCAAGACGAGATCGAGGCGAATCAAGTCAGTGCCATTCGAAAGTCGCAACGAGGGCGTTGCGAGAATGGGTGGGGGAGAATGTCACGGGTCAGAGTTCAAAGCCCGTGACCATCGCACCAAATGCATCCGATGGAGGTCTATTGCTTAGATGGGGATCATTTGGCCCACGAAAACTGGCCCGATTCAAGGAACTGTTGGAGAAACCTATTAAACTGAAGCCTGGTTGGCTCGATAGCGAAGATATGGCAACTTAGGTTGATTTGGTAACTAATCTTAGAAGATAGAGGGAATCATATCTTGTAAAGATTAGATAGGATTTGATATGGCATATCTTGTAAATCCCTTAAATCATGGGATATGGTTAATCTCGTCCGTCGATGTAAATGTATCTTGACCGTCGGTTTTGGGGGAGCTCAACTATAAGGGGAGAGCCTCCCCTCATTTGTACTGACTCCATTCATTGTTTCATTATTCTTTGTGAATAAGAGAATAGAGAGCATTTACTAAAACAATTTGCGAGCGTCCCTTTCTGTTGTTCTTTTGGTCGCTTCTTTCAGCATAAATCGCTTTCGCTCTACAATTGGTGCATTGGAGGAGTTCTTAAGGAATCCTCACTAGAGTAAAGGCTGACTTACGTTAGTTTTGATGAGCGAATTGCCTAAGGCCACACGGATTGCGAGACGAAAGGTCTAGCCCCGTGACATTAGTACATCACTTCCCCCAGCCAAGGCATTTAAGGCATTTGCTGAAAATCTGGACACCCTATTGCCCACGGTTGCCCCACAAGCAATTAAGAGTGTGCAGCGCCTTGAAGGAGATGGTGGCCCTGGAACTATAAAGAAGATCACCTTTGCTGAAGGTAAATCAATTACTTACGGGTTACTACTTTTATTTGCTTTTTAAAAATTTAAAAACAAGATTAAAAATTGCCACATTCCAAGCACGTGAATTTAGGGGCTTATTTTAACATTTTAAAAGGTATTCATATTCAAATAATTCGCGGAGCTTGTTCATTAGCTAAAATAGGCCTTTACTTAATATACAGACATATTATTTACAACGATTGCATGAATTAGTGAAACTTTTTGAACTGGAATTGGGTGTGGTTCGCCAGGCCCAAGCAATAGTGCAAAACCTGGGCGACGATTGAGAGCCCCAGTAGCAAGCTAATGTGATGGACTCACCCACTCAAAAAATAAATTTAATATCGTGTGATCCAATGGATCACGTATCAGATATTAAACTGATAAGAACAGATTCTACACTTGATCTTAGCCAAAAGGCCGAGAAAGGTATGCTTTCATTCATCAAGCATCGGGCAATTTAAAGTCCGCTTCTCGCTTGTTCTTACGTACTCTTCCCGATATGGGATTTTATACAAGAGCCGCCATCTGGTGCTCCTATAAAGACTGAATCCTTCTGAATAGAGCGATTACGGGCCACTTAGGATTTGATTCAACAACCAAGGTACTATACAACAAGAAAACAATTGTCCTAACCACCAAAACTTTGAAAAACAAACACTTGCATTTGCAATTTATAAATCAAACCAGGAATAGGATTATGGCTCTGCTCAAAGAAGCAGCAATGGCAAAAGCATTAGTTGTATCTATGTTGAAATGAAAGTCCTTGTATAACATTGTTTCCCGGATAGAAGTCTTACGCTTTAGATCATTGCGAGCGGACCTTCCCATAAACAAACAAAGATACAGTTACGTATCGGACACCTTTTCTTTCATTGTAAAAAGCAAGTTTAGCTTGAATCCCAATCAAATACGTGAACATGCTTTGCCGGTTCGCATGTGACACTCTTCCGGGCAATAGGCAAGCCATCCACAAGTTGTAATTTCAATGGTTTACTTTCTTCCTTATTTTCGTCTCCTATATCTTTTTATTTTATTATTCTTTTCTATTCTACAGCTTAGGACTCTACAATTTTTGTCATTTTCATGGAGAATGGGAGAATATAATCTGACTTAGCCGATATCCATTTTCAAGATTTATTATTACAGAGTTCTTTCTTTTTAACCTTCTTCTGATATTGACTGCTTTCAAGATCCATATATTTTGTTCTCCATGATAAGCTTACATCTGTTTCATGTCCAACGATATGCAAGGTCAGTACGCAAACCAGAATCAATTTTTCAAGTTATCTTGTTAGACTTTGGCCTGTAATGCAACAGGAAACCAGCAAGCAGAAGCAACCATGGAGCTGAACCTAGTGCAGCAGCTAGCTTTGTTTATTTTGTTGATTTTGCTCCTATGTAACTTAGTTTAATATTTTTGATGTTATAGCTAAGCTTGTAGGATATAATGAATGATTTGAATTGATGTAATGGCTAGTACATTAGCTATTATTTTATGTGTAAGCTAAGATTGTATTAGTCAAAGTCTAGTGGGAGTTGTTGATTCACTAGGTAATAGTCTTTTTGATTATTCAATTCTTGTATTTTATGTATATATTTTCATCTCAATGAAATGGATGTGATGTTAAGCCATTAACCTTAGTGTATTCAAGTTCTTTTTGCTTAAGTTTCTGGTTTCTCCTTTTCTTCTTTTGTTTTTCACATAAAATCATATGCAAACCACATGCATTGTGCATGCTAAGTTGCTGCCATTGTTCCAACAATTGGTAATCAGAGCCAACTTCTTTGAGGACCTCTTTTGTTGGTTTTTTTTTCGGTGAAAACAAAGCTTAAGAAGGAAGAAACCTCTTTGTTGTTGATCTGTTGAGTTGTTGCTGAAACATGAGCTACACAACACCTCCACCACCTGTGTTTACTGGTGAGAACTATCACATTTGGTCTGTAAAAATGAAGACTCATCTTCTGGCACAAGACTTGTGGAGTGCAGTAGAGAGTGATGCTGAGCCACCTCCATTGAGAGCCAATCCCACCATTGCTCAGATCAGGCAGCACAGTGATGAGCGAGCCAAGAAGCACAAGGTTATGGCCTGCTTGCAGAATGGAGTGTCTGATGTGATCTTCACTCAAATCATGGCCTGTGATTCACCTAAGCAAGCATGGGAAAGGCTGAAGGAAGAGTTTATGGGCCCGGATAAGATAAGGCAGCAACAGGTGATCAACCTTAGAAGAGAGTTTGAGAACTTGAAGATGAAGGAGTCAGAGACTATCAAGCAGTACTCTGATAGAATAATGGAAACAGTGAATAACATAAAGCTCCTAGGAGAAGATTTCAGTGATAGCAAGGTTGTTGAGAAGGTTATTACCACTCTCCCTAAGAGGTTTGAGTCAAAGTTCTCCTCATTGGAGGACTCGATGGACCTCACAACCATTACCTTGTCTGAGTTGGTGAACTCCCTCTATGCACTTGAGCAAAGAAGGGCTAACAGATAGGAAGAGCATCCTGAGGGAGCTTTCCAAGCAAAAGCCAAAGATAGCTCGAGCACAAGTCAGAGACCAAAGAAGCCTTGGACTGATAGAAGGGAAAGATCAAGAAAAGATACAGGAAGAAGGAGGTTTCCACCTTGCATACACTGCAAGAAGACAAATCACCTGGAGAAGCACTGCTGGAACAGGCCAGATATTCAGTGCAAAAGTTGCAAGAAGTTTGGTCACAATGAGAAGGTATGCAGGAACAAAGAAAAACCACAAGCTGAATAGCAAGTTCATGCAAAGACTGCTGAGGACCTTCAAGCTCAGGAGGAGCATGTTTTTACAACCTCATGCTTTGCAACTACAAGCAAAGCCAAGTGTAGTTGGCTGGTGGACAGTGGCTGCTCACATCACATGGCAGCTGATGAGGGTTTGTTCAAGGAGCTTGATAGAACCTTCACCTCAAGGATCAAGATTGGCAATGGGAGCTTGATTGAAGCCAAAGGCAGAGGTGATGTTGTGATCAAAACAGGTTCAGGTAATAAGCTGATTTTAGATGTGCTTTATGTGCCTGACATAGATCAGAACTTACTTAGTGTTGGTCAGTTGGTTCAGAAAGGTTATTCACTAGTTTTTAAGAATGATTCTTGCATTATTCAAGATTGTCATGCCCGGGAAATTGTCACAGTACCTATGGCAGACAAATGTTTCATGTTTGATCTAAGTCAACTGGAAAAAAAGGCTTACACAAGCCTAGCTGACAGTGCTGACCTATGGCATAGAAGATTAGGCCATGCCAACTTCAGGTCATTAGATTTGCTGCACAAGCAGAACTTAGCTGAGGACATGACCAAGATTGAAGCTATTGATGTTGTTTGTGAAGCTTGTCAGCTTGGTAAGTAGGCCAGATTGCCTTTTCCAGTCAATAAGGCATGGAGAGCTCAAGAGAGGCTTGAGCTAGTTCATTCTGACATTTGTGGTCCAATGAAGACCCCTTCACTCAATGGCAGTAAGTACTTTGTGTTAGTCATTGATGATATGACCAGATTGTGTTGGATTTATTTCTTAAAATAGAAATCTGAAGTGTTTGAGGCCTTTAGCAAATTCAAGGCACTTGCTGAGAACCAGACAGGGTGCAAGATCAAGGCATTGAGGACAGACAATAGGGTTGAATACCTATCTGAAAGGTTTCAGAAGCTGTGTGAGCAGGCTGGGATCCATCATCAGTTAACCACAGTGTATACTCCTCAACAGAATGAAGTATGTGAAAGGAAGAACAGGACTATAATGAACATGGCCAGATGTTTGCTGTTTGAAAGCAAGTTGCCAAGCACATTTTGGGCTGAGGCTGTCAGCACCTCAGTGTACTTGCTCAATAGGCTTCCAACACATGCTGTAAAGGACAAGACTCTATTTGAGGCCTGGCATGGACACAATCCATCAGTTTCCTACTTGAGAGTGTTTGGATGTGTGTGCTATGTGCTTGTACCTGCTGAAAGAAGGGCCAAGCTTGAGAAGAGGTCAGCTCCAGCCATATTTGTAGGCTATAGCAGCACCAATAAGGGCTATAGGCTCTATGATCCCTCAACCAAAAATATTATGGTGAGTAGGGATGTTAAATTTGATGAAGAAAGAACTTGGAGCTGGAATGGTTCAAATGTAATGCAGTTTGAGGAAGATTTGATTGATGGCAGTCTAGAACCAACTGAACATGAGTCCAGCAATGCAAATGTGGATGACTTACCTGTGAGAGGTACCAGGACCATTGCTGACATCTACCAAAGGTGCAATGTGGCCATAGTTGAGCGTTCAAGCTTTGAAGAAGCTGTCAAAGACAAGCAATGGAAGAAAGCTATGGAAGCTGAGCTTGACATGATTCACAAGAATCAGACTTGGGATTTGGTAGACAGACCTGTCCAGAAGAAAGTCATTGGTGTCAAGTGGGTTTTTCGAGCCAAATTCAATGCTGATGGCTCATTGAACAAACACAAGGCAAGGCTTGTGGTGAAAGGATATAGCCAGCAGTATGGCATTGATTTCATGGAGACATTTGCCCCAGTAGCAAGGCTGGACACTATCAAACTCTTGTTTGCCTTGGCTGCTCAGAAACAATGGAAAATTCACCAGTTGGATGTTAAGTCAGCTTTCTTGAATGGTTTCCTTAAGGAGGAAATTTACATCGAGCAGCCTGATGGTTTCAAGGTCCTAGGAAATGAGGACAAGGTTTACAAGCTGAGGAAGGCACTTTATGGCCTGAAACAGGCACCTCGAGCCTGGTATGACAGGATTGACAACCACCTGTCCAAGTTGGGATTTGAGAAAAGTTTGAGTGAGCCAACACTCTATGTGAAGAAGTCCAACAAGGAGACCTTGCTGATAGTCTCAATCTATGTGGATGACTTGCTAGTAACTGGAAGCAAGGAGGATTTGATTCATGAATTCAAAACACAAATGCAACATGTGTTTGACATGACTGACTTGGGAATCATGACATACTTCCTTGGCATGGAAGTAAATCAAACTGATCAAAGCATTTTCATCAGCCAACATGCCTTTGCTTTGAAGATACTCAATAGATTCAGCATGGAAAATTGCAAGTCAGTGAGCACACCTATGGCTCAAGGAGAGAAGCTAACAAACATTGAAGATCATGAAAGAGTTGATGAAAGGGAGTACAGAAGCTTAGTTGGTTGCTTACTTTATTTGACAGCAACTAGACCTGATCTTATGCATGCTGTTAGTTTGCTTTCAAGGTTTATGCATTGTTGCAATGTGATGCATTTCAAAGCTGCCAAGAGGGTGCTTAGATACATCAAGGGAACATTGAGCTATGGGGTCAAGTTCAAGAAAGAAAATGAGCTTAGATTGGTTGGTTACTCAGACAGTGACTGGGCTGGATCTGCTGAAGACATGAAAAGCACCTCGGGCTACTTCTTTAGCCTTGGTTCAAGTATGTTTTGTTGGTGCTCGAAGAAGCAACAAACTGTTGCTCAGTCCACAACTGAAGCTGAGTATATTGCAGCAGCAGTAAATCAAGCCATTTGGCTTAGAAAGTTGCTAAAAGATCTAAATGAAAAGCAACTTGATCCTACTGAAATTTTGGTAGACAACCAGTCAGCAGTTGCCATAGCCAAGAATCTGGTTTTTCATGGAAAAACAAAGCATTTCAAGATTAAACTACACTTTGTTCGAGAGGCTGAACAATCCAAAGAGGTCAGTCTTGTTCATTGCAGCTCTCAAGACCAATTGGCAGACATTTTAACTAAGCCACTTGGTACATCAAGGTTTGAGTTTTTGAGAAACAATATTGGTGTTTGTTGTATACAGTCCAAGGAGGAGTGTTAGACTTTGGCCTGCAATGCAACAGGAAACCAGCAAGCAGAAGCAACCATGGAGCTGAACCTAGTGTAGCAGCTAGCTTTGTTTATTTTGTTAATTTTGCTCCTATGTAACTTAGTTTAATATTTTTGACGTTATAGCTAAGCTTGTAGGATATAATGAATGATTTGAATTGATGTAATGGCTAGTACATTAGCTATTATTTTATGTGTAAGCTAAGATTGTATTAGTCAAAGTCTAGTGAGAGTTGTTGATTCACTAGGTAATAGTCTTTTTGACTATTCAATTCTTGTATTTTATGTATATATTTTCATCTCAATGAAATGGATGTGATGTTAAGCCATTAACCTTAGTGTATTCAAGTTCTTTTTGCTTAAGTTTCTGGTTTCTCCTTTCCTTCTTTGGTTTTTCACATAAAATCATATGCAAACCACATGCATTGTGCATGCTAAGTTGCTGCCATTGTTCCAACATATCTTCGGTGATTTCCAGACTACATTTAAAAATTTCAATAAAATATGAAGAAATTGATCACCTACCTAGGCTTTGAAAGAGCCTAATATTCTTTATTATTCTCACTCTATAAATACTACATCATCCGGTTTACATCTCCACAGCTCAAAAACCTGTTCGATCATTTCCTAAAATCAGTAGAAAATAATGGGTGTTTTCACTTACGAATCATAGATTGTTACTGCAATCCCACCAGCCAAGATGTTTAAGGCTTGCATCCTTGACGAGGACACTCTCATTCCCAAGATTGTTCCTCAGGTTTTTAAGAGTGTTGAGTACTTGGAAGGCAATGGTGAGCCTGAGAGCATCAGGAAGGTCACCTTTGCACAAGGTTATTTAGCTTATTTATTAAAATTCATATTTTGAGCCAAATCTAATATATGATTAAGTTTGAAGGGAAAAAGGATGAAAATGATGTGGTTTTTGGACATGTATGTTGCAGGAAACCAATTCAATTACATGAAACAGAAGGTAGAAGCATTAGACAAAGAAAAAATTGAGTACATTTACAATGTGATTGAAGGCGATCTGCTGATGAACATGCTCGACAAAATAACTTATGAAATAAAGTTAGAAGCCTCTCCAGGTGGGGGATCCATATGTAAGACTAGTAGTAAGTATTACACCATTGGTGACATTGAGCTCAAGGAAGAGGCAATCAAGGCAGGCAAAGAAAAGGCTTCGGGTGTATTGTTCAAGTCCATCGAAGCTTACCTCGTCGCAAATCCTAACACCTATTGAAATTGCATTCACTACAATGAATATCAAGAAATTGGCCTTCTCCTCTTCTAGCTTTTATACAAAGAAATGAGCTTCAAATTTCTAATAAAGACTTCATAGTTTGCTGAAATAAACAAAAGAAGCGACGATGTATTTATTGAATCTTGTTGTGTGAGATATTCATTGAGAACAAAGAGTTGGTCATCTTTCATCTGAATAATCCTTGTCCTATTAACCACCTTTAATCATTAGTTGCATAAGTTAAATGTTATAGAGTGGCTCATGGATTAAACATGTGTAGTTCATAATCCATTTACTCAAGACATTTACCTGAAAATTTAACAATTTCGGTTATGATCCCATGATCTGAAAATTTTTCCTCTCATAGTATTTACTCTTTGCCAGAGGACTCTGGATTAGTCTTGCCAATAATTTCAACCAGACTTATCATTTTGTATAAGCTGAAAAAATCGGTATGCAACACTCAACATTAAGTCTGTATCACATAATGCTAGAATTGATGAATTAAAGGTACTCATTGATCTGCGAAACACGATAACGAGGATAGAAAATGCAAGTCTTGAAGATGGTTTTAAGTACCCAACACTTAAAGTTCTAGGCTATAAAAAGCGAAATGGGGTTAAAGTGAGTTTTTGGGAAAATCCTAGGGACAATTAAAGTATAAGATATTCACCTTTTGTTCTATCTAACAAGAACATAACCATGTTAAATTTGGCACATAAATCACTTTGATCAATGAATTTACGGAACCACGTGCGGTGGGTTTGTAATAACATAATATTCGTGATTTCATATTAATACTTTTCTTTGCAACATGCTTTATTTCTAGAAAATTAACAAACTATCACCAAAAAGTTTCTATGTTGCTCAGACTATTCATTATTCTTGAAGTACCCATACATGGTACTTATGTTATCTGGACATTAGTATGGGGATATGATCCTCATAAGACTCTCTAGATACATGAAACACATAATAAAATTGAAGATAACTATGTTAGATACATACGGCTGTCCGGAAATTTGACTAATTTAGAGTACTCTATTGAGTACAATGTCAAAATTGAAGATAACTGTGTTAGATCCAAGGTCTTGATTCCTTAAAATATTAGTGAATTAGAGTCTTTTCTTTTGAATCTTCTTCAGAGTTCCAATAATATTGGTCTCCTGATTCAATGATTTGTTGGTTTATGGTAAGCTTGATGTTGTATATTGAAGAGATATGTAAGATATGTACACAAACTAGAATCATTTGAAAATTTTTAGGTGCTTTTCTCATACTTAAGTACAAAATTTCACTAAATGGAAAAAATCCCATAAAATACAAAGAAATCACCAAAGATTCCAGAGGGCCATTAACTCACAAACAGCTAAATCTTGAAGCTGACACTATAAATACTACAATTATATATCAGATATGTACATCATCGGCAAACATAAAACAAATCCTCTGCAAAGTAACCAAATCCCAAATCACTTGAAATCATGGGTGTTTTCACATATGAATCTGTGGTTATTACAGCGATCCCACCAGCAAAGATGTTTAAGGCTTGCATCCTTGATGGTGACACTCTCATTCCCAAGATTGTTCCTAAGGCTTTTAAGAGCGTTGAGTACATTGAAGGCAATGGTGAGGCTGGGAGCATCAAGAAGGTCACCTTTGGAGAAGGTCTGCTCATTTATATAATTTTGAATCATATACATATATGTATATTAAGTCTGAAGGGAAAAGGGTGAAAGCTATGTGTTTTTCTTCATGCAGGAAGCCAATTCAAATACATAAAGTAGTGTTGGTGTTTTGATCAGCTAGCAGGAACAATCAGCTGAAGCTTGAGCAACAAGGCTCGAGACTTGCAAAGGAAGCAAGAAAGAAAACTAACAGAAATTTGCTAAGGAACAAAACAAAAACGAGAAGCAAAGAAAAAATGGAGCTTAAGTGAATGAAATCTGATGATTTTTCATTACATTCAACATTGACAAATTGCCATTACATATATCTGACTTTGACAAAGCAAATCAAAGCAAATTTTTCACCTAATACTTACCTAATCCCACTAATTACATTGGAATCAGAAAAGCTTAACTTGTACACATTGCTTTGCTGATATAATTAGCTCAATCACTATCAAAATGACATAAATTATCAGCCTAACATAGTTCCAAATGAACTAAACTACATTATGATCGTATGTCTGTCGAGTTTTAAAATTTATAAAGAGAATGATCGAACCTGGAAACTAACTCTGACAACGATTGAGGCAAGTGCACCTATCGAACAGTAGTATAGCTTAGGCAAGACCGGATTATCGAACCCAAAGGAACTAAAAGTACTAATACTAACTTTCTTTCTATTATTTAGCCTAAGAATTAAGCGAATGGTTGTTGAATCTAAATTAATTAACTACTAGACTAAAGACTCTAAGACAAAGAAGAATGAATTTGAGAGAATACTTGAGGAAAAACCAATTAATTAAGACGACACCCAAGGAAGAATCCACCTAGACTTCACTTGTTATCTAACTCTGAACTGCATTGATGTATTCACTTGACTTGATCCGTAGGATTCCTAATTTATATTAAACCCTCTCTCGAGGCGAATAACGTCTAACCCTAGGTTGATTAATTGAAATCTCTTTCTAATTAAAACCCCCAGCATTGCATTAACTCGATCTATGGACTCCTATATTAGGATTCACCCTAATCCGGCAACGCCTCATCACCCTATCTCTAGGCGCGCGATAAACTCCGCTTAACTATGCTAGATCTACTCTTAAGCAGGGACTTTTGCTCCTCCACCTAAGCATATCAAACTTGAATCGATATCCGTGAAATATCAACACAAGAATTAAGAACAAATCAAATATTTATCATATAGTTCAGCAAACGATAACAAGATTCATCTAAGTTTCATCCCCCTCAGGTATCTGAGGGTTTAGTTCATAACAATAAAAGAAAATATCTCAGAAGAAAAGATAAAACAAAACATAAGAAATCCCTAAAACCCCCTGAAGGAATTGAAGAGGAGATCCTCCGTCTTGAGTATAATTCTGGCTTCTTGAGATGGACCAACTGGCTATCCCTGAGCGAATCCCCACAAATCTGCCCTCTCTGGCCTAGCAAGATGCCCCTAAACGATAGCTTTGGGCTCCTTGGAAAAAGCCCTGGCAGAAGGCTTCTGCCGAACT
This sequence comes from Gossypium sturtianum, assembly GCA_025698515.1. NCBI lineage: Eukaryota > Viridiplantae > Streptophyta > Magnoliopsida > Malvales > Malvaceae > Gossypium > Gossypium sturtianum. The sequence goes on from CM046945.1 coordinate 160,907,755, forward strand.
CCCTCTTTAAGTTGCCCCCTAGGATGTTTATATAGGCTTGGAGATGCCTTACTTGGCCTCCAAGTATCCAAATCTGAGTGAAGTTCCTATTTGGGTGTTTAATTAGACTTTGGAATGTGTTTCTTTGCCTCCAAGTATCCAAATCTGAGTAAAACTCCTCTTGGCCGCGGCAGGGGCACGGCCATGGCACACGCCCGTGTGAATCGTGGCCAGGCCGTGTTAAAGTCCATAATGAGGCACGGCCGTGTGGTTTTGGGCCCAGGCCGTGTGGATTTCGTGATATGGCCCATTTACTCTGTTTTGGGCCCGTTTTCTGTTCTTTTCATCATCCGATGCTCTCCTGGGTATAAAACATGAAAACAAAGGATTAAGAGCACCAAATTACATAATTCAAGGCTTAAATAATCCAAAAGCATGCTAAATGTGGGCCTAAAATATGTTACTTTTACGGTTTATCACATACCCCCACACTTAAGATTTTACTTGTCCTCAAGCAAAATTCTCAACTTAGAATTAAAACGAACTTTCCATGATTCAATATTCCTATCAACAATGTCTCATCATAATTCATAGATAATTTATACATGGATAATTTAACTCAAAGAGTCCTAAAGATTCAAACAATATAAGTCATACATTTGTAGCACAAAACATAGGTGTTTCCCCTCATTTAATAATTACCTCTGGTCCAAAACCTACAAGGATTGACATCCTCACAAAAGATTCACGCAAATCACTCGAAGTGTTTAAGGTTCAGAATTAAGCACTCAAATGTCAAACCTGAAAAGTTAATCCCATAGGCTTGCATGAAAATCAAATCTCCACCACTGTAATATGAGATGATGCACAAATCAAAAGGTCTTTATCAGGGTTGTAACGTGGCTTGGGTTAAGGTGTGGATAAAGGCTGAATTAGAGGGTTAGAATCGAGATCGACCTGAAAAATTACCTAACTAGAAACAACGAACTGAAAAATAAATAAATACATGAATTGAAACTTTGAAACTAATAATACGAGCTTCTTCTTCAATAAATAGACGTTAACTGTACAAGCTCGCTTTTCATCATACTAATACTGAATATACTTCGATTTTTTTTAAGAACAAATAATCAAATATTTACAATAATAAGAAAGTACTTTAACAACTAAAATATAGAACATAGTTAGGCAATTGCTCAAAATCAAATCTCGACAAAAAGGGTAGTCAAGAAGAATGGTGATAACAAATACAAAGGGTTTTGGGTTAATATTAGTGGGTGAGTCAATAAAAAGGGTTGTTAGGATCAAAGGGGTTCACTAGGGGTTAATTATGAAGGTAGGCTTTTAGCGGAGTAAGTGGGTTAAATCCTAGGTGCCTTCATCATCTCTGTATATCAAATCAAAGGTGTGGTCTCGACATGTATAATCGATGCAAGTTCTAGAATAACAAATCAATGTTGACACACTCATAATAAAAAAGTGAGCATGAAAAAGGATATATGCTCTTATAAGGCTCAAAATCTCACAAAAATTATGGGTATTTTGATGTCAACCTCGTAAATTTCAAACTTCAAAGTAATATTCAAATTCAGGTAGACAACCTAGCAAATTTTTTTTTCTTGAAAAATAGACTTATCATGCTTGATTCTCTAGTATTCTTAAAATTTAATCATCAATGCACAGTTATCAATGACCTAATCTAAAACATATCAACAAAAATCATAAATCATGGAAATTTCATTCTAATCATAATATAAGAAACTTACTTTTAGAAACAAGATATAATTCAGGGATTTTCAAATAATACTATAGTTAACCCCCCCACACTTAAAATGTACATTGTCCTCAATGTACAAAGATAGATAATAGCAAAATAAAATCATAAGATAGGGAGAGAAGTGAAACTTCCTGAATTTTGGATGAAGTTAATGAAAAGAAACCGGATAGGATTGGAGGTGAACGTGGGGAAGCGCCTTGAACCGTTTGAACTTGAATCCTCAAAGTAGCCGGTCTGATTTTATTGTATCCTAATCTAAATCTAAATGGCATGAAGGTAAGAAGAAGATAATAAAGAAAAAAAGTAAAAATAAAAATAAAAATAAAAGAAGAAAGACAACTGGAAAAGAAAAAGGAAGAAGGGGGTTAAATAGAAATTATAGATCTGGTGGTTGCCCCCGCCCTTGTACCTTCCTCTGGTGGCTACACGGCCAGGGCCACGGCCGTGTGTAAGGCCGTCTGGTCTGGGAATCTTCACTTTGGTTAGTTTATAGTTAGGATCTAAAAAGGAAAAATAAAAGTAAAAGAAGAATTAAAAATGTAAAAATTAATAGGGTTAGTGCTCGGGTTGCCTCCCGAGAAGCGCTCATTTATAGTCTTAAGCTAGACTTTACCTCTCATTCGTATGGTCATGGTGGTTTGAGGAGGTGAAAATCCTTTCTCATGCGATCAATTCGGTTGTGGATATAAAGTTTAAGTCGAGTAGTGTTTACCTTAAAAGTGTTGAATTTAGGATTAGTTACCTCGACTGTTCCATCTGGGAAGATTTTGAGTACCTGATTTCCTATCTTAAGCTGGGTTTTCCCATCGTTAAGTTTCTCGTGGAGTTGCCTCGTTTTTTCTTCGTGTATTTTTAGTTTCTCTTTGAAGTGTATCTTCCACTCGTCTAGTTCATCGATCCGAAGCATTCGTTCCTCATGAATTACTTCTTTATCGGTACGGGATCTAGGATCAGGTTTAGTTTTGTAGCTTCGTGGTGTTTCCTGTGAGGAAGGTTGAACAGTTTGGTCATCAATTGAATTTACTTTCTCACCTCTATCACTTGATGTCCTAGCTGAGTCAAGAGCTTTAAGATCGATTGATTCGTCACCGCATCGGCAGTATGAGTTCACTGCGTTGACATCAATTTTGGTTCTGGCAGTTGCTAACAAGGGTCTTCTTAAAATTAAAGGCATATTATTGTCCTCATCCATGTCTAAAACTACAAAGTCTACTGGGAATACGAATTTATCAATTTTGACTAGAACATTCTCTATTATACCCCTAGGAATTTTGATAGTTTTATCAGTTAATTGAATGCTCATCCTAGTTTGTTTGGGTTTCCCTAGACCTAGTTGTTTAAACATTTTATAAGGCATAACATTAATGCTTGCCCCTAGATCAGCTAAAGCATTATCAACAGATAAACTACCAATTAAACATGGAATTTTAAAACTCCCTAAATCTTTTAATTTTCGTGGCAGTTTATTTTGTAGAATTGCTGAGCACATTGCGTTTAGCTCCACGTGCGATGCCTCGTCTATCCTTCGCTTTTTCGTCAACAGCTCTTTTAAAAATTTTCTATAATCGGGCATCTGCGAAAGAGCTTCGAGAAATGGTAAGTTAATATGTAATTTCTTTACAAGTTTAAGAAACTTACCAAACTGTTCCTCTGTGTTGTCCTTATTCATTGCTTCGGGATATGGTATACGAGGTTGGTACTCTGTAGTTGCCGATTTCGGTATTTCATGGCTCACTTCAACCTTACCTTCACTTACCACAGGTTCTTCCCTTGGATTTGGTTCCACTAACCTTTCACTGTCATGAGCTGTTACAGCTTGAATTTGCTCCTTTGGGTTAATCTCAGTGTTGCTTGGTAGACGCTCTTGCGGTCGTTCGGAAAGTAACTTTGCAAGTTGTCCAACTGACTTAGTAAGTTCCTCAACTTGATTCTCGATCCCTTTGATCGATGCTTGTTGATCATTAAGAGTTGTCTCAGTTTTTTGGGAGACGGGTATCTGTGGCTGCCATGAATTTTGTCAGCACCTCCTCGAGGTTCGACTCCTCTTCCTGTTGGTAAGGTGGTTGTTGAAAATTTGGAGGAAGTTCCGGTCCTTGGCTACTTTGATCATCCCACGAGAAATTTGGATGGTACCTCCAACCTGCATTATAAGTGTCATTATAAAAATTATTTTGAGGTCTAGAATAGTTACCCATATAGTGGACTTGTTCATTCTTTATGCCATATCCGTAGGGTGGGTACTCAAGATTCGCCACGCCTCTGCTTGTTTCGTACTGCATAACTGGATGTATCTGCGAAGAAAACAAATCATCAAACTTTTTATTTAACATCTCTAATTGGTTTGATAGCTTGGTTATTGGGTCGAGGTTGTAGATATCGGCTGCTTTTGTTGGCTTTGTCCTCATAACTTGCCACTGATAGTTATTCAATGCCATCTCCTCTATCTGCCAAAATCAAATAAAAGAAAATTTAGCAAAGTAAAAATAATAATAATAATAATAATAATAATAATAATAATAATAATAATAATGGCTAAAGTAATAAAAATTGAGCTTTCTTAATATTTTAGTTCCCCAAAGAACGGCGCCAAAAAACTTGATCGTATGTCATCGAGTTTTAAAATTTATAAAGAGAATGATCGAACACGAAACTAACTCGACAACGATTGAGGCAAGTGCACCTATCGAACAGTAGTATAGCTTAGGCAAGACCGGATTATCGAACCCAAAGGAACTAAAAGTACTAATACTAACTTTCTTTCTATTATTTAGCCTAAGAATTAGGCGAATGGTTGTTTAATATAAATTAATTAACTACTAGACTAAAGAATCTAAGACAAAGAAGAATGAATTTGGGAGAATACTTGAGGAAAAACCAATTAATTAAGACGACACCCAAGGAAGAATCCACCTAGACTTCACTTATTATCTAACTCTGAACCAGACGATGTATTCACTCGACTTGATCCGTAGGATTCCCTAATTTATATTAAACCCTCTCTCGAGGCGAATAACGTCTAACCCTAGGTTGATTAATTGAAATATCTTTCTAATTAAAACCCCTAGAATTGCATTAACTCGATCTATGGACTCCCATATTAGGATTCACCCTAATCCGACAACGCCTCGTCACCCTATCTCTAGGCGTGCGATCAACTCCACTTAACTATGCTAGATCTACTCTTAGGCAGGGACTTTTGCTCCTCCACCTAAGCACATCAAACTTGAATCCATATCCGCGAAATATCAATACAAGAATTAAGAACACATAATTAAGAACAAATCAAATATTTATCATATAGTTCAGCAAATGATAACAAGATTCATCTAAGTTTCATCCCCCTCAGGTATCTGAGGGTTTAGTTCATAACAATAAAAGAAAACATCTCAGAAGAAAAGATAAAACAAAACATAAGAAATCCCTAAAACCCCCTGAAGGAATTGAAGAGGAGATCCTCCGTCTTGAGTATAATTCTGGCTTCTTGAGATGGATCAACTGGCTATCCTTGAGCGAATCCCCATAAATCTACCCTCTCGGGCCTAGCAAGACGCCCCTAAACGATAGCTTTGGGCTCCCTGGAAAAAGCCCTGGCAGAAGGCTTCTGCCGAACTCCCTCTTTAAGTTGCCCCCTAGGATGTTTATATAGGCTTGGAGATGCCTTACTTGGCCTCCAAGTATCCAAATCTGAGTGAAGTTCCTATTTGGGTGTTTAATTAGACTTTGGAATGTGTTTCTTTGCCTCCAAGTATCCAAATTCGAGTAAAACTCCTCTTGGCCGCAGCAGGGGCACAGCCATGGCACACGCCCGTGTGAATCGTGGCCAGGCCGTGTTGAAGTCCATAATGAGGCACGGCCATGTGGTCTTGGGCCTAGGCCGTGTGGATTTCGTGATATGGCCCATTTACTCTATTTTGGGCCCGTTTTCCGTTCTTTTCATCATCCGGTGCTCTCCTAGGTATAAAACATGAAAACAAAGGATTAAGAGCACCAAATTACATAATTCAAGGATTAAATAATCCAAAAGCATGCTAAATGTGGGCCTAAAATATGTTAATTTTACGGTTTATCACATTACATTGACTGAACATTACAAAAGTAAACAAAATGGCTTAAGTCAGCACATGTGATAATACATTCTGCATGGCACGATTGCATGGCCACATTTGCTGCTGCATGTGCTGCTTCCTTGGTGCTGCATGGGAGGCCAACTTTTAACACTCCTCCTTGGTCTCCATGCTGCTGACTCTTAGCTCCTTCCTCAGTTTAATGAACCTCGCTGCATTGAGGGCCTTTGTGAAAATATCAGCAATCTGTACTTCAGAATTGCAATGGGTCAGCTCCACCTCTCGAGCTTGCTCCATCTCCCTTACCACATGTAGCTTGATGCTAAAATGTTTGGTTCTACCATGGAAGATAGGGTTCTTTGCAATTGCAACAGTAGATTTGTTATCACAAAAGATCTCTGTTGCTCCCTCTTGATGTAGGTTCAAGTCAGCTAGAATTTTCCTCAGCCATATGGCTTGATTCACTGTTGCAGCAGCAACAACATATTCAGCTTCTGCTGTTGATTGTGCCACCAAACTTTGCTTCCTCGAGCTCCAACAAAACATGCCTGAATCAAGGGTGAAAGCATATCCAGAAGTACTCTTTATATCATCACTCGAACCAGCCCAATCACTGTCTGTATAGCCTACCAGCTTCAAATTTTTAGCCTTGGCAAACAGCATGCCATAGTTCAAAGTACCTTTGATGTACCTGAGAACTCTCTTGGCAGCTTTCAAATGACTTTCATTGCAACAATGCATGAATCTTGAGAGCAGACTAACATCATACATTATGTCTGGCCTAGTGGCTGTCAAGTATAATAAACAACCAACTAGACTTCTATAGGATGATTCACATACCTTCTCAAAGGTCCCTTGGCTCGATAGCTTTTCTCCTGCAGCAGCTGGTGTGCTTGTTGCTTTACAATTCTTCATTGAGAACTTGTTCAAAATCTTAATAGCAAAAGCTTTCTGAATCAGATAAATTCCCTTCTGAGTTTGTGAGACTTCCATGCCTAGGAAGTAAGACATGAGTCCAAGATCAGACATCTCAAACATTTGTTGCATTTTGGTCTTGAAATCAACCAGCATTGCTTGATCTCCTCCTGTCACCAACAGGTCATCAACATACAGGGAGACAATGAGCTGTGTTTGAAGTCCTTCCCTCTTGACATACAGTATAGGCTCACTAATGCTCCTCTCAAATCCCAAGCTGACCAAGTAGCCATCAATTCTGCTGTACCAGGCCTTTGGTGCTTGTTTCAAGCCATACAAGGCTTTGTTCAACTTGTACACCATTTCTTCCTTACCAGCCACCTTGAATCCTTGAGGTTGCTCAACATAAATCTCTTCTTCAAGCAGACCATTAAGAAAGGCTGACTTCACATCAAGCTGATGGATTTCCCACTTCATTTGAGCTGCTAAGGCAACTAGCAGCCTAATTGTGTCAAGTCTAGCCACTGGAGCAAATGTCTCTAGGTAGTCCACACCAAACTTTTGGGTAAACCCCTTTCACAACTAGTCTGGCTTTGAGTTTATTCAAACTCCCATCAGCATTATGCTTGGCTCGATAGACCCATTTTACCCTAATGACCTTCCTGTTGACAGGTTTCTGAATCGATTCCCAAGTCTGGTTCTTCTCTATCATCTTGATTTCATCAAGCATGGCTTGTTTCCAGCCTTGCTGAACTTCAGCCTCTTCAAAACAAGTTGGTTCAACAATAGCTACTTGAGCTCTTTCATAAATCTCAACCAATGGTCGATTGCCCCTCACTGGTTCATTATCTATGTCCATTTCTGGACCAATGTGATCAGGTTCAGTTTGATCAGCCATCAACTCTTCAGAAATTTCCTCTGGCTCATTCTTCTTCCAATTCCAGCTTGCTTTTTCATTGAACACCACATCTCTGCTCACTAGAACTTTGTCTGTTGAGGGATCCAGAATTCTATAGCCCTTTTTGATTGAGCTATAGCCTACAAGTATGCCTGCTTGTGCTCTTTAGTCCAGCTTGCTCCTTTTCACAGCTGGGACTTGTGCATAACATATGTAGCCAAAGGTTTTGAGGTGAGCCAGTGATGGCTTGAATCCGAACCAAGCTTCAAATGGAGTCTTCTTAGCTAAAGCCTTAGTTAGAAGTCTATTTTGAAGATAGACAGTTGTGTTCACTGCCTCTGCCCATAAGGTTTTTGGCATGTTCTTCTCAAACATAAGGCAGCTGGCCATATCCATCAAGCTTCTATTCTTTCTTTCACTCACACCATTCTGTTGGGGAGTATAAACATTGGTCAGTTGATGTTTGATGCCAGCATTCTCACAAATGAGCTTGGGCCCGAGTGAGAGGTATACTCAGTCCCATTATCTGACCTGATGGTTTTGAGCTTGCAACCTGTTTCTCTTTCAGCTTCAACTTTGAACTTCAAGAACATTTGAGCTACTTCTGATTTTTGCTTCAAGAAATAAATCTAACAAAATCTTGAATAATCATCAATGAACAGAATGAAATACCTGTTTCCACTGAGTGATTCAGTCTTCATGGGACCACACACATCAGTGTGCACAAGCTGAAGCTTTTCTGAGGCTCTTCAGGCTTGATTCGAGGGGAATGGTTGCCTGGCTTGTTTCCCAAGTTGACATACCTCACAGACATCATCAAGCTTCACTGAGTTGGTGAAGTTTTCAACCAATTCTTCATTGACCATTTGAGCCATCGATCTGAAGTTGGCACGCCCAAGCCTTTGGTGCCAAAGCTTGGAATCATTAGTTGAGCCTGTGCAGGCTGAGTGTGAGTCACTTGGCCAGTTTACTTCAAAACATTTTTCAGTCATAGTGACTGTCATGAAGCTTGATCCACTTGGATCAGCAATTTGGCACTCCTTGCCCTTGAACACCACAGAGTAGCCCTTGTCTAGTAGCTGAGCTATGCTGAGCAAGTTTCTGTCAATTTCAGGTACTAAAAGCACATTTGGAATGATTTTTTCACCTGTGGGAGTGCTTATCAGAACATTCCCTTTGCCTTCAGCTTTGATAAACTGACCATTGCCAACTTTAACCTTGGTTTGGCAGCTCCTATCCAAATTCTTGAAGATGGTTGCATCTGGTGACATGTGGTTGGTCCAGCCACTGTCCAGGAGCCATCCTTTTGAGCCTTTCTCCTTTGCAGCTGAGCATGAGACTGTAAAGACTTGCTCCTCATGATTACTTCCTTCTTCAGCCACTCGAGCTTTAGCCTTTGGCTGTTGATGATGAGCCTGCCTTGGTCTGCCCTTGTTCTTGCAAACCCTTTCAACATGGCCCTTCTTCTTGCAATATTGGCATGTTGCATCTGGCCTGAACCAACATTTGTCTTCAGGATGACCTGGTCCTTTGCAATGTCTTCAGAGTTGCTCACCACCTCTTGCAGCATCAGGCTTAGGCCTATTTTTCCAAGTCTTTTTGCCTTTGTAGACAGATGTGCTTAAGGCAGCCTTGGCCTTGGCTTGAAAAGCACCTTCTTGGTGCTCTTCCATCCTACTAGCTCTCCTTTGTTGCTGAGCATAAAGAGCATTGATAAGCTCAGTTAGGGAGATGCTTGCAAGGTTTCTTGAATCTTCAAGGGATGAGATCTTTGCCTCATATCTTTCAAGCAATGTTGAGAGCACCTTCTCCACAATTCTTGCCTCACTGAATTGTTCTCCTAGCAACCTTATGATGTTGACCACAGCAGTGATTCTATCTGAATACTGCTTCACTGTCTCTTCTTCCTTCATCTTGAGATTTTCAAAATCTCTTCTTAAATTGAGCAACTGCTGCTGCCTCGTCCTTTCAGTGCCTTGGAACTCCTCCCTGAGCTTGTCCCAGGCTTGTTTTTGAGTCTCACAAGCCATAATTCTGGTGAAGATCACATCTGACACACTGTTTTGTATGCAAGACATGGCCTTGTGCCTCTTTGTTCTTTCATCGACATCTTTTTCGATCCGAGCCATCATGGGATTGGCTCTGAGTGGAGCTGGCTCGACATCAGAGGTCACAACTTCTCACAGATCAAAAGCCTGCAGGTAAGTCTTCATCTTCATTGCCACTGAAAATTGGTGGTGTTGCTGGAGAAAAGTTTGCAGCCATTCGAATTGAAGTTTAGCAACAGGTCCTCTAAGACAACGGCTCTAGATACCAATTGTTGGTGTTTTGATCAGCTAGCAGCAACAATCAGCTGAAGCTTGAGCAACAAGGCTTAAGACTTGCAAAGGAAGCAAGAAAGAAAACTAACAGAAATTTGCTAAGGAACAAAACAAAAACGAGAAGCAAAGTAAAAATAGAGCTTAAGTGAATGAAATCTGATGATTTTTCATCACATTCAACATTGAAAAATTTCCATTACATATATCTGACTTTGACAAAGCAAATCAAAGTAAATTTTTCACCTAATACTTACCTAATCCCACTAATTACATTGGAATCAGAAAAGCTTAACTTGTACACATTGCTTTGCTGATATAATCAGCTCAATCACTATCAAAATGACATAAAATATCAGCCTAACATAGTTCCAAATGAACTAATGTAGCATCCTGAATAGGGCCTATGCATTTTCAGTTTAATTATACGAAATGACAAGTCTTAAGCACTATGAATAAATTTTTGGTATTTTTGGAATTCTAGAAATGCATAGAAATGGAAATGAACATTTTGGAAACCTGAACATTTTTGGAAACCTGAACATTTTGGAAACACGAACATTTAGGAAACTCAGACATTTCTGAAACCTGGAAATGTAAGAAAATGGTCAAAGAAAGCAGAGCCGATCGAAAATTTTAGGAAACTTAGAAATGATGCTTAAATGTCAAATTTTAAAGTTCAAAATAGGAAATAAGGGCTAGAGGGCCTTAAAAGAAAAAGTTGGAGAAGTTTGACACACAAACAGGCTTGGAAAAGTGGCACGGAGATGCCACTTAGGGCCTCTGGAAATGGCGCCACATGCAAGGTGTTGGGCCCGAGTTCGAGTCACATGGGAAGCAAATAAAAGAAATTTTATTTTGCTTCCAGAAGAAAATGAGGTGGACGGCACATGGCTATAAATTAGGAGCTTTTATTCTTTTATTTTTAAGAGATAAAGGGTGGATAAATAAGGGATAAATAATGGATTTATTTTAGATTATTTTCAAGAGATAAATGTGGATATTATTTCTTTTATTTTGATAGATAAGGAAGAGATAAAAGAGGATTATTATTAGTATTATTTTTATTAAGAGATAAGAGATAATTATTGGATTAAGTTTTATTAAAGTGATAAATCAAGGGATAAAGCTATCAAAATAGAAGAGTGGTGGCCAAGTAAAGGACTCTAGCTAGTAATTTTGGCTATAAAAGGAAGAGTAAGGCTATTCTTCATTCATTCTTTTCTTTTCAAGAAAACCTCTGTAAAATTCTCTAAAGTTTCTCCTCTTCTCTCTGCCGAATTTTCTCTGCCATTATTCTCTTTTTCTCTTTCTTTTCTTCTTCTATTACAAACACAATCAAAAGCCAAGATACCAATAGCCCTAGTCGATTTCTCACTAAGCCTCAAGAGCCAAAATTGTTATCCACATCAAAGCCATAGCCGAATCATCGCTAAGGGTTCAAGCAAGAGTTCCATCAAATTCTTGATGAAGGGTAAGATTAGGTTAGATTCTCATTCTATTTCTTTTAAGGATGTCGAAATTAAGATTCTAATACCCTTAATATCATTGTCAAGAGATCTTTCGGGATTTACTAAGTGTCGACTACAAGGAAGGAGAAGTTCTTTTCCCAAGGTACACTATAAGCCGCGTGTTCCCTAGTTATTCGGTGAATTTGGGATTTAAGAATCTAAGGTAAGTCATATTTAACATACTGGCTAAGGGTTATTTGTTGTGAATAAATGTTAGAAATTGATCTAACATGTAGTTATAGGGATTTCGGCAGAGGGATACAAGGATTTTGGGATTTGAGAATTTCAAGGTAAGTTTTAAGAATACTAATCCTACTAGGATTTGGATTTATGGCTGAATGGCTTTTATTAAATTAGTAAGTGATTAATCAAATGTAGGAATTTGAGATCTAAGGCGATGGATCGATTTCGGGATTTCAAGGAATTCGTTAAGCAAATCAGGTGTGTACCCTACCCTAAGTTTTGATAGGTTCATGGCTATGTTTAAATTAAATGTATTATTAAGAATGTGTGTACTCACACTAACTTTTGATATATCATATGGCAATTATTTTTAATATATGAATATGCATAAGAATGTGAATGTGGCTAAATACCATAAATGTGGTAAAAGTACCCAGGTACGTTTCCTACTTCTGATAGGATTATGAATATGATATATTTTGAACATATGAATAGTAACATGAATGAGAATTAAGTATGTTATGCATTTATGGGGCATTCGGGATATATGAGAAAGGGGAAGAAGGTGTTGACTTCGGTCTCACCAACGGAATATGGTGACTACGGTCACAAAATTTGAATATGGTAACCGGTTTACATTATCTCGAATTTGGTAACTTCGGTTACATTATTTGAATATGGTGTCTAATGACACAAATTATATGGGCGATGAGCACGCGATCATTGCAAATGACTGACCTTCGATGGTGTGTAGCGGATGGAGGTTGACTTAGTAGTCCCACGGTGTGATGGGCAGTACGGGTGGTGTGTAGTGGATGGTTAATTAGGTTTGGGTTTGGGAATGCATCATTAATTGTATTCTATGATTTGAATGTGTATCATTTGCATGCCTGATTCTATTATGACTTAGTGTTGTGTACACATTGAGTCTCATTGACTCACCCGTTTGGGAATATTTTTCAGTGATGAGCGATAATGGACCCGGGTCGGCGGGAGCTTAAAGGTGGCCATGCATAGCAAGAAATTTATGATTTGGACTTTCAATTTATTTTAAGTATTTTAAGTTTTACTTTGGGATCATTGATATAATAAGGCCATTGTGGTTTACTTTATTTTTCTTTTATTTATTATGTTTATGGATTTTTATCAATTAAAGTTTAAGTAAATTCCTTTTAAAATTAACTCTAAATGTTTTGTCACCTTAAATAAATGGGTTTTAACATAAGATAAATTTGTTTTCAACTCAAGCCCAACCCAAACAATATTTTTAAAAATCATACAAGTTTTTCCTAAGTAACAAAAGAATTTTGAACCGGTTTACTTGAGGAACATACCAAATCCGGTCAAAGCTCGTGGGCGGGTTTGGGGTGTTTCAAATTGGTATCGCGCCCTGATTTTAAACTCTCGGCTTTGTGGTCTAAAGCCCAAAACATTTTCAAATCGAGCCCAAATGAGTTTTATGAAAATATTTTTGGAAATAAGCGAGTTTTACGGCATGGCACCTAAGTCTCCGACCATGATCCACCAGTAAGTACTTGATCTCTTGTGTGATTTATATTATGATTTGTAGAAGGGTAGAAATGGAATGGAACGTAGATTAGTGAACTAGAATCTATTGAACCATAGGACTAGTCTATTCAAACACAAGTGCATAAGACTTAAGGACCATTAAACAAACCTATGACTAAGTCGCCAGGAGTTAGGGTGTGGCAACCATTGTGCGCATGTCTAGGATTGGATCCTAAGAGCACAGGTATTTAAGCGATCCTAGTGACTCACCTCCTCTTCGCAGAATCCTACAGTGCGTAGCTTCAGTTCACCCTAACCAAGAGGACTTATTCATAGGCTAAACCCCTAACTAAAACCCGAAAGGAACTACCCGTATTTTCAAAAAAAAAAACCTAGTTTTAAAACTCTTAAAATTATCCTTTTGAATTGCAAACATGATTCTATAAAATTTTCTGAAGTATTCTTGATTTATAAAAATTACTAAAATACCCCTATTTGCAAAATTACTAAATTGCCCTTGGTTTATGAAATTTCCAAAATACCCTTATTGACAAAATCACCAAGGAACCTTATTTTGACAAATTATGAAAATACCCCTGTAGGACACATTAAGAAAATACCCCTGGGTAGTGGAAAAACAACAACAATGAAAACTACAACATTTCTCTGAATGAACGAAAGTTCATAATTAGTTGATGAATGTGAACGTGACTTTCTGAATAGTGAATTTGAGTTGAGAACTTTGTTTGATCGAAAGAACCACTTTTAAACATCTCTTTTCATAAAACTGTTCGCGGTTAATAAGTGGAACAAAAAAAAAAATTCTGATGCATAAAACTCTTTAATTGGATTGAATCGCGACGTTAGAAATGAGTTCTGAGGGACGTGAACTTAGAGATTGTGCCTAGAAAGTATGATGGTTCTATTAAGATCGTGAGTGCTTGCTGAAGAAAAGCATAGTGCGGTGAGAAGGATTGTACAACTGTTAATAAGTAATTTCGAGGACGAAATTATTTTTAATGAGGGTAGAACTGTAACATCCTGAATAGGGCCTATGCATTTTCAGTTTAATTGTACGAAATGACAAGTCTTAAGCACTATGAATAAATTTTTGGTATTTTTGGAATTCTAGAAATGCATAGAAATGGAAATGAACATTTTGGAAACACGAACATTTTTGGAAACTCAACATTTTGGAAACTCGAACATTTAGGAAACTGAACATTTAAAAACTGGAAATGTAAGAAAATGGTCAACAAACAGAGCCGATCGAAAATTTTAGGAAACTTAGAAATGATGCCGAAATGTCAACTTTTAAAGTTCAAAATAGGAAATAAGGGCTAGAGGGCCTTAAAAGAAAAAGTTGGAGAAGTTTGACACACAAACAGGCTTGGAAAAGTGGCACGGAGATGCCACTTAGGGCCTCTGGAAATGGCGCCACATGCAAGGTGTTGGGCACTGAGTTCGAGTCACATGGGAAGCAAATAAAAGAAATTTTATTTTGCTTCCAAGAAATGAGGTGGACGGCACATGGCTATAAATTAGGAGCTTTTATTCTTTTATTTTTAAGAGATAAAGGGTGGATAAATAAGGGATAAATAATGGATTTATTTTAGATTATTTTCAAGAGATAAATGTGGATATTATTTCTTTTATTTTGATAGATAAGGAAGAGATAAAAGAGGATTATTATTAGTATTATTTTTATTAAGAGATAAGAGATAATTATTGGATTAAGTTTTATTAAAGTGATAAATCAAGGGATAAAGCTATCAAAATAGAAGAGTGGTGGCCAAGTAAAGGACTCTAGCTAGTAATTTTGGCTATAAAAGGAAGAGTAAGGCTATTCTTCATTCATTCTTTTCTTTTCAAGAAAACCTCTGCGAAATTCTCTAAAGTTTCTCCTCTTCTCTCTGCCGAATTTTCTCTCGCCATTATTCTCTTTTTCTCTTTTCTTTTCTTCTTCTATTACAAACACAATCAAAAGCCGAAGATACCAATAGCCCTACTCGATTTCTCACTAAGCCTCAAGAGCCAAAATTGTTATCCACATCAAAGCCATAGCCGAATCTCGCTAAGGGTTCAAGCAAGAGTTCCATCAAATTCTTCATGAGGGTAAGATTAGGTTAGATTCTCATTCTATTTCTTTTAAGGATGTCGAAATTAAGATTCTAATACCCTTAATATCTGTTGCCGAAGAGATCTTTCGGGATTTACTAAGTGTCGACTACAAGGAAGGAGAAGTTCTTTTCCCGAAGGTACACTATAAGCCGCGTGTTCCCTAGTTATTCGGTGAATTTCGGGATTTAAGAATCTAAGGTAAGTCATATTTAACATACGGCTAAGGGTTATTTGTTGTGAATAAATGTTAGAAATTGATCTAACATGTAGTTATAGGGATTTAATGAGAGGAGGATACAAGGATTTTGGGATTTGAGAATTTCAAGGTAAGTTTTAAGAATACTAATCCTACTAGGATTTGGATTTATGGCCGAATGGCTTTTTATTAAATTAGTAAGTGATTAATCAAATGTAGGAATTTGAGATCTAAGGCGATGAGATCGATTTCGGGATTTCAAGGAATTCGTTAAGCAAATCAGTGTGTGTACCTACCCTAAGTTTTGATAGGTTCATGGCTATGTTTAAATTAAATGTATTATTAAGAATGTGTGTACTCACACTAACTTTTGATATATCATATGGCAATTATTTTTAATATATGAATATGCATAAGAATGTGAATGTGGCTAAATACCATAAATGTGGTAAAAGTACCTGTGCACGTTTCCTACTTACGATAGGATTATGAATATGATATATTTTGAACATATGAATAGTAACATGAATGAGAATTAAGTATGTTATGCATTTATGGGGCATTCGGGATATATGAGAAAGGGGAAGAAGGTGTTGACTTGGTCTCACCAACGGAATATGGTGACTACGGTCACAAAATTTGAATATGGTAACCGGTTACATTATCCGAATTTGGTAACTTCGGTTACATTATTTGAATATGGTGTCTAATGACACAAATTATATGGGCGATGAGCACGTCATTGCAAATGATCGCCTTCCGATGGTGTGTAGCGGATGGAGGGTTGACTTAGTAGTCCCACGGTGTGTGGTGGCGAATGCGGGTGGTGTGTAGCGGATGGTTAATTAGGTTTGGGTTTGGGAATGCATCATTAATTGTATTCTATGATTTGAATGTGTATCATTTGCATGCCTGATTCTATTATGACTTAGTGTTGTGTACACAATGAGTCTGTTGACTCACCCCGTTTGGGAATATTTTTCAGTGATGAGCGATAATGGACCTGGTCTACAGGAGCTTAAAGGTGGCCATGCATAGCAAGAAATTTATGATTTGGACTTTCAATTTATTTTAAGTATTTTAAGTTTTACTTTGGGATCATTGATATAATAAGGCCATTGTGGTTTACTTTATTTTTCTTTTATTTATTATGTTTATGGATTTTTATCAATTAAAGTTTAAGTAAATTCATTTTTAAAATTAACTCTAAATGTTTTGTCACCTTAAATAAATGGGTTTTAACATAAGATAAATTTGTTTTCAACTCAAGCCCAACCCAAACAATATTTTTTAAAAATCATACAAGTTTTTCCTAAGTAACAAAAGAATTTTGAACCGGTTTACTTGAGGAACATACCAAATCTGGTCAAAGCTCGTGGGCCAGGTTTGGGGTGTTTCAACTAAACTACATTACATTGACTGAGCATTACAAAAATAAACAAAATGGCTTAAGTCAGCACATGTGATAATACATTCTGCATGGCACGATTGCATGGCCACCTTTGTTACTGCATGTGCTGCTTCCTTGGTGCTGCATGGGAGGCCAACTTTTAACAAGCAGAAGGTTGAAGCAATAGACAAGGAGAATTTTGTGTACATTTACAGTGTGGTTGAAGGTGATGCATTGATGAACAAGCTTGAGAAAATCACTTACGAGACAAAGTTAGAGGCCTCTCCAGATGGGGGATCCGTATGTAGGACTACTAGTAAGTATTATACCATTGGTGACTTTGAGCTCCAGGAGGAGGGAATCAAGGCTGGCAAAGACAAGGCTTTGGGAATATTCAAGGCCATTGAAGCCTACATCCTGGAAAATCCTAACGCCTATTGAAAATATCCCAATATTGAGATTGCATCCACTGCATGCAATGAATATCAAACAATTGCCTTTTTTCTTCTAGTTTTTGGTCTTGCAGCATACGACCTTCAAACTGCTAATAAGAGTTCATAGTTTGCCCTGGTTACCAGGAAGCTTAAACTGAAATGTAAAGCATGTAATAATCAAAAGAGCATCCAATGTATTTACTGAATCTTGTTGTCATATATCCATTGATAATAAACAGCTCGTCATCTTTCATCTTTCAAGTTTAAGAAGAAATTTGAAACTTATTCTGACAGATATTCCTTAAAATTCAACCTGGAAGAGAAACTATATTGACATATATACTTCATACATTTACTCAAAATTTGAGTAATTTCAGTCATAATTCCATGATCCCAAAATTGTTCCTCTCACGACTAAAATCAAGTATTTAACTCTTTGCTAGAGAGGATGTGGATTATTACCATCAATAACTTTTCATTTTATATATCTATAGTGGAAATGTATCCATATCCAAAACTCATCATCAATTCCAGGTAACATAATGAAAGAAATTATCAATGGAAGGTACCCATTGACTGCAGAAACCAATAACTCAATAGGAAAATTGAAGTGCTGAAGATGGTTTTAAGTACCCAACACTGAAATGGGGTTAAAGAGAGTTTTAGGGAAGATTTCACCATTTGTTCTATCTTAGGAGATAAGTACTAGGAGTAACATGTTTTAATCTCATTCTTAATAGTTTTGATGTTAATGGTGAATTTTATGCTCTTAATCCTTAAAAAATCATATTTTTATACTTAATAGAGTATTTGGAAGTAAAAGGAGCAAAAACCGGAAAAATTAGAGTAGGGTACAGGATCCACACGGGCTGACCCTTTCACATGACCGTGTGAGCCACACGGGATGCCACACGATTATGTGGCAAGTCGTGTCAATTTCGTGAATTGACACTCTAAATTACTATGATATTCTATGTTAAGATATAAAACAACATTTTCTGTTTTCATAATTAATAACAACCTTATAATCTATATGAAAATGGAAGCATTTAAAAAGGGGGGGGGGGGGATTGTGTATATGAATGGATTTGAGAAAGAAGGACAAGTTATTGCTTTGTGAAATGTAAAAGTAAATGTAAAAGGAAATACACATCAAGGTAATTATTACTATTTTGCTAACTTAATATTCTTATCATTAAGCTAAGAGGTTGTTGACTACATTCATATATATTATTACTTAATAAGAATTTAACGGGTAAACTATTTAGATAACCACCCAAATTTTAACGCGTTACTGTTTTAGTTATTCAATTTTTATTAATTTAATTACCCTATAACTCGATTTATTTTTTAATCACTCTATTATTTAAATGTTTTGGTCATTAAACAGAAATGTTGATGTAACATTATTTTGAATAATATAATATTTAAAAATATATATGAAAATCTTTATATGGATTAGATTTGAAAATTAAGCATTTTAAAAAATGGGGATAAATTATAAAATTATATATGAACTTTGGTTTAATGTGCAATTTGACATATGAACTTTAATTTGATGCAATTATACATATGAAACTTTGATTATGGTTCAAATGTATATATGAAACTTTAATTTTGACTCAATCATGCTCATTTAAAGAAATAAATACACCAATTTATTTTTATATTCTATAAATATAATTATATGCGTATGTAATATATAAACATAAAATGATGCTATATCAATAATTGTGTTAATAATTTATGAGAATTTGATCAAATCAAAAGTTCATGTATAAAATTACATGTAATGGGCCATTTTGCACAGGCCTGATTAAAAAAAACACAAATTTAAACCAAATTAATTAAAGTTCAGAGTCCATTTACAACAAGTTACAGGCCCAAAATTACAAACCCAAAAGAGCCCAAAGTAAGAAAAAAACCCTAATGGCCCAATAGCCTAAACAATTTCAGCAGAAGCAAAAAAAAAAGACCTAGAGCCTTGGCCGCTCCTCCTCGATTGCACCACCCGTGCCTCGTCCAGAGGGCCTAGCACCCTTGCTGCCGCCGTTTCACTAAAGAAGCAAAAGGACCACCTTTCCCGCCTCCGTTGACCTCAACAACGCCTGCAGCAGAGAAAGAAAAGAGGACAGGAGCAGCAAAGAAATAGCAGAGAAACAGTGGCCAACAAACAGTAGAAAAATATAAAAATAGTGTATAATGAACAGTAGATATTGGCTATAAAAGCCGTTACTAGATTGTAAATTTTTTATGGAGAAATACAAAAAAAAAGCAATCAAAAAAAGAAAAATAGAGACGAAAAAATCAAAAGAGAAAGAAATAAAAAAAAACTATAGTTTCTTATAGAGGTATATTTTCATTTTTTTTCGCATGTTTATTTCGAATATAGTATACATGCATACATATATATTCAAAAATACGAAATTTTTTTACCTTTTGTTGTGGTAAGAGAAGACAGAACCGAAGAGTTCCTTTGACTTTTTTCGATTTTCTAGAAAGCTTTTGGGCTTTTTGATCCCAGATCGGGGTCGGGGGAAGCCAAACGGTCAAAAAGACCTCTTTTTGTATTCTCCGGCTACTATGGACAGCGGCGCCCTCGCTGGTGACCGGCGGCCGCCACGGTGGCCAATGGCCGGAGCCGATGGCCAAAAATCGGAGAGGCTAGAGAGAAATCAAAGCTCCCCAAATTTTTTTAAAAAAAACTAAACATAATGGTTTTTTTTTAAAAAAAATTGACTTTTATAAGCCCTGTAAAACGGCGTCGTTTTAGGGTTGATTCTAATAGCCCAAAACGGCGTCGTTTCATCCTTGACCCGCGCGCCGACCCGATCCGCCAGAGGATCCGCGCTTTTTTTTTTGTCCAAGGGTATTTACGCAAATGGTCCTTCCGCTTTTGCGGCGCGCTTCAATTTAGTCCTTTTTACCTTTTTTGAGCTTTTTAAATTTGGCCACTGATTTTTTCGTGTGTTTCAATTTAGTCCCCAGTTCGTTGATCTGCAGAAGAAAGGACACGTGTCCTGGGGATGGGGTTAATTTCTTATTTAGTCCCCGCTTGTTTTTGCGCATTTGATTTTAATCCTTTACTTTATTTTATTGTTTAATTTATTTTTTTTATTATGATTTTTACTTTAGATTTTGTTTAGATTCTGATTTAGTCCCTTACTTTCGATCTTTTATATTTTATTTTTCTTTGTATTTATTTATTTATTTGTATTTATACATTTATTGGTTTTTCTGTTTCTTTATTTTTATGTTTTTTTTCTCACTATTATTATATTATTTTATCTATTATTATTATCATTGTTTATTTATGTACTTTATCACAAAGTGTACCCTCAATTTCATTTATATTTTAATTTATCCTTTATTTTCAATATTTTATAAACTATTTTCCTCAATATTCATTCATGTATTTATTTATTTATTTATTTCTTTTCTTTATTATGTTTAAAAATTAGCATTGTCATTTCATGTGCATATTTTGTTATTATTATTATTATTATTTTTATCATTATTATTATTTACATTATTATTTATTTTATTTTTCTTTGATTCTTCATATTAGTGTTAAAATAGTATATATTATGTGATTATCGCCATTACGTGCATTATGAAATGTTCTATTAGTAATTTATATTATTGTCATTTATCGATGC
This sequence comes from Gossypium sturtianum, assembly GCA_025698515.1. NCBI lineage: Eukaryota > Viridiplantae > Streptophyta > Magnoliopsida > Malvales > Malvaceae > Gossypium > Gossypium sturtianum. The sequence continues at coordinate 160,928,709 of CM046945.1, forward strand.
GACATTTCATTCGTATATCATCATTCCGTTTTCTACATCACCATTTTATCTCATTTCGTTAAAATCACGTCAAAAATCGCGTTTAAACGTATTTATCTGTAATAGGTCGTTTTATACCCCGAATAAGAGAAATACACATCGTTTAAATATTACACTTGTTATTATTTAAAATTTTCAAAATAAGACAATATTTCGTATTTGGATATTTGAGAAGTCATACCCTAACTTACGAGGTTTTGATTTTTCTCGTTGAACCTAAATAACCAAATATCATTTTAGAATTAAAATACATAAGATTTCAAATAAAAAAAATAAAGGCAAGTTTATTCTCAAAGGTTCAAGGCGTCGTATCCTAACTTACGGGATGTGACATCTTGTTATCACGAGACGAGAGGGTCTTTAACGTTTGTTTCGATATATTCAAGCGGTTTTTTTAAAAGTAAAATTAACATTAATACAAAGAGGGATCGTATTTTAAACTATTTTCAAATTTTCAACTTTCAACACTAAGACATGAATTAATCAATTAGGTACCAATTTTGGGCGACACGAGGGTGCTAATCCTTCCTCGTGCGTAACCGACTCCCGAACCGATTTTATGAATTTTTGTAGACCGAAAAACATTGTTTTAATAAATTAAACCTTTTATTAAAAAGATCAAGTTTCGAGGTGATTCGATCACACCTCATATAAAAAGGATTGGTGGCGACTCCCATTTTTCGTTTTCAAAAAAAAAAAAAAAAGTCGATTTCAAAAAATGGTTTCGACATTAGACATTAGACTAAAGTACATGTATAGTTTTGAGACTTATCCTAATTAATTCAGTGAAATTATTTTAAACGGAAACAATTGATATAATGTCTAAGCAATTTTATAGTATTAAAATATCTCATTTAACTATCATACAATATACAGTATTTAGAATACATTTTTTTTTCATATTATTTGTAAAAAAAGGTACAAAATTTGAAATTAAAAATAAATATATATTATAATTAATACAAACAATAAAAAACTAGTGAGGTGTCTATTTGAATAATTAATAATGAATAGATAATCTTTGGTAACAATTGAAAAATTATAAATATTATACAAAAACATTCAAACACATTTCTATCCCAGTTATTTACCAATTTATCGATATTTATGAAATTTTGTTTCACATTGCTTTCTAGATTGTCAAGCATTTGACTGTAATTCTCGGTTATAAGGATTGTATGAGTACCAAGTTAGCCGCCGCCTTATAATATGCAGAGAAGAGGAATAAAATTACATTCTTTATGCAAGGTGGTATTATTTTGACTATTTCTTTGTCAATCAATCTTATCCAATGAAGAATAAGATGGAAATGAAATGTGAGTGTATAAATAGCATGTTAGTTTCTCATTTCTTCCCACATCGAATAGCATCAGTTCCTAAATATTTTTGTTTGAATCAATTTGTTTGTATAATTTGAAGAGAAAAATGGGTGGTTTTGCAAAAGAAGTAGAGGTTAGTACATCACTTCCCCCAGCCAAGGCATTTAAGGCATTTGCTGAAGATCTGGACACCCTATTGCCCACGGTTGCCCCACAAGCAATCAAGAGTGTGGAGCGCCTTGAAGGAGATGGTGGCCCTGGAACCATAAAGAAGATCACCTTTGCTGAAGGTAATTCAATTACTTAAAAGGGTAAAGTAGAAATTTAGATTATCTTTCTTCACATACCAATGTGCCTGCGGGGTGATAACAAATGCAGGGTATGGATTCAGTTATGCGAAACACAGGGTTGATGTGTTGGACAAAGACAACTTGTCGTACACTTACGTTGTGATCGAAAGCGACTTTTTTAACAACATGGTGGAGAAAATCAGCTACGAGACAAAGTTTGTAGCAGCAGCAGATGGAGGAACAAGTATTAAGGTAACTACCACGTTTTACACCATTGGTGACATTCAGATCACTCCAGACCTAATGCTCCAAATCAAGGAAGCATCCGAGAAGCGAGCCCTTATTTTGAAGGCTATTGAAAATTATGTGTTGGCAAATCCCGATGTCTGATTTGTCTTACCCAAAAGCTGTATTTGATTTGGGTAGTAAGTTGTTTGTCTCTCTGGATTTCATCATTTCTATTTCCTTTGTAATAAAAGTCTTTTGAGTTGTTATCATCTTTCATATATACTTGAAACCAATGTTTTATGGTTCATGACACTAGCACTCTTATTATTTGTAAACCTCTAGCTTTTGTTTGTGTTTTTAAGGTTGGATTTATAGTTTTGTTAATTACTTATGTACTTTTTCATGTTTCTATATATGGGATCTTTTGCTTGGTTACTAAACTCTTAGAGGGTTCTTAGATTCTCTTTACTGTCTAACACAGTGAAAAAAGTTAACATCAAGAGTCTATTTTATACTTCATTTTTTATTGCTCCTAAATACTACCCTACCCGAACAAGATTATTCTTAAACCATAAAACGGATAAGGACACTTGTACTTATACCAAAAAATAAAAACAAATTTCATTCAAATATTCTTATTCTATAATTAAAATTTTTTATTTCATGCGAAAATATATTTATATGTTAGGCTTTTTAATTATGAATGTTAAAATATGACAAGGCTTGTCTTTATTGGTGATATTCATTAGAATGAGAAGTTACCTTGTGGATGGTGGGGTAGGATCCCAAACTCTACAACAACAGTGGACGTAATCTATGGAGAAACACACACAATGGGGAATTTAGGGTCAAAATTGTGGTCTCTTAAAATGCCTTTCAAACTAGTAATGTCAGAACTATGAACTCGTGTCTCCCATGCAAAGTGGAAATTCAAAGAAGAATTGGATCAGCTGAGACGAACTGTGCCATCTGTTTTGACGAACTGTGCCATCCTTTCTAAAAAAACTAAAAAAAACTCTCTCAAACTCTCTCAACCTCTCCAAGCTCCGGCCTAGGCTCCGGTCATCGGGCCACCGTCCAAAAACTCCCGCTTTGAGCGCTCCGGTCCTTAGAAACCGGATCCGAGGGTGATTTTTCTTAAAACTCAACCAAAAATAGTAAAATCCGAAGGGAACTCTACGATTTTTCTGTCATCTCGCCGAAGAAAACCGTCCATCATCGGGGACAACATCCTCCTTCACTGCGGCGGTGGGATTCCGAAAAAGTATGGTAGATTTTAAATTTTTATTTTATCTTTATGCCTCCTTTTCTTTAAAAAAAATAATAAAAGAACAACAGCAGATAAAAAGAGTAAATCACCTTTTCCAATATTTTGTTTTCTTCTTTGATTCTCTAGTATCTGTAAAAAAAATACAAAGTATCAGTTGTGGCTTTTATAGCCGAATTACAAAACGTTTCGTCTCTATTTTTTGTTTTTTTTCGTTGTTTTTCTTTCTTGCGTGTTTGTTCTGTTGCGTGTTGTAGGTGACAGTGGCAGTGGAGTGGCCGATGGTGGCGGTGGCAGGTGTGTCAGAGGCATGCGGAGAGGAGCGTCGACGTGACATGCGGCTAGGGTTTCTTCTTCTCTTTTTTGCTGAAAATAGTTTAGTTTTTGGGCCATTAGGGTTTTCTTGTATTTGGTCTGTAATTGAGTTTGTAATTTGTTGTAAATGGACTCTGGACTTATATTATTTTAGTTTAAATTTGTTTTATTTTTGTAATCTGGGTCCGGGCAAAATTGACCTATTACAGCTGCAACTACATAACATATTAAAAAAAGTTTCACTCCTTCAACCTTAACTCTGATATCAATGGTCAAACACTTAGACCTATGACATCACTAAACAAAAATTTAACTACAACTCTTAAAACTTAAAAAAATAAGAGAGAATTAAAAATCAAATAGAAAATTTAATATTTTATTTGGTGTAAACAATGTTTACAACATAGATCTTTACATAAACCCAAGGTGCCACACTATAATTATTTTTCTAAGCAATGTGAGATAATTTTATATAAACTCGTAACACTTGGCAAGTATGTTACCCTATTAACAAAATACTTCTTCTAACAAGTGATGTTGATATTCAACATTTTCTTCATGCAGAAGCCAAACAAATACATGAAGCGAAAGGTTGAAGCGATAGACAAAGAAACTTCTTTGTATATTTACTGATGTGATTGAAGGCGATGCATTGATGATCAAGCTTGAGAAAATTGTTAAGATTTGGTCCGCAATGCAACATTGAACCAAAGAGCAGCAGAGCAAAGCAGACTCAACATGCGAGCAAGCTTGGATCGATGGAAGTGTTCCATTTTGATGATTTTGTTACATTGTAACTTAGTTTCATTGTAATTTAGTTTAACTAAGTTAGTAAGATTAGTTTATGACATGAACTTGATGTAATAGCTGAAATGTCAGCTATCTTTTGCTTGTAATTTATGTTGTATTAGTTGACCTTAGTGGGAGTAGTTAATTCATTAGGTAATTGTCACTTTGACTATGCTACTCTTGTATATATGTTTCAACTTTCAATGAAATGGATGATAACTTTCAGCCATTATTTTATGTGAGTTCAAGTTCTCTTAGCTCAAGTTTATTGGTTTCTCTTTTCTTTTATTTTCTCTTGTGATTTTATGCAAACTACATGCAAAGTGAATGCTAAGTTGCTGCCATTGTTCCAACAAAAATCACTTAAGAGACGAAATTAGAGGCCTCTCCGGATGGGGGATCTATATGCAAGACTAGTAGCAAGTATTACACCATAGGTGAGTTTGAGCTCAAGGAAGAGGGGATCGAGATAGGCAAAGAAAAAGCATTGGGAATGTTCAAGGCCATTGAAGCCTACCTCCTGGCAAACCCTCACTACACCAAAACAGACTTTTAGCGGCGTTTTTAGTGGCGTTTTAAAGAAAAACGCCGCAAATATTATATATTTGCGGCGTTTGGAAGAAAACGCCGCAAAAGAATGAGAAATAGCGGCGTCTAAAAAGGAGAAATAGCGGCGTTTATTTCCAAAACGCCGCTAAAGGTCTGAGATTTAGCGGCGCTTTCTAAAAAACGCCGCTAAAAGTCTGAACTTTAGCGGCGCTTCCGAAAAAACGCCGCTAAAAGTCCGAGATTTAGCGGCGCTTTTTGAAAAACGCCGCTAAAAGTCCGAGATTTAGCGGCGCTTCCGAAACAACGCCGCTAAAGGTATGAGCAATTAAAAAAGCCCAAAAACGACGACGTTTTAATTGCAATTTAAAAATGGCAAAAAGTTCGCGGCGTTTTTTGTAAAAACGCCGCGAAAGGCTATCTTATAGCGGCGTTTGTGAATAAAGCGCCGCTAAATGTGATTTTTAGCGGCGTTTTTAATTTAAAACGCCACAAAATATTTTTTATTTCGAAACAAAAACGGCGTCGTTTTAATTACAATGTAAAAATGGGATAAAATTAGCGGACTTATAGTGGCGTTTGTTATAAAAACGCCGCTAAAGGTGATATCACAAACTATTTTTTATTTCAAAGAAAAAACTAAGGGTGGCATTTATTCAATTTTAATTTACGTTTAGTGTTTAAAACAAAGCAAAAAGCCCTGTTTTGATCATTGTATAATAATTCAATTTTAATTTACGTTTAGTGTTTAAATTTTTTGCCTTAGTGTTAAGCTTTAGCATTTAGGGTATAAGGTTATTAAAATATTGAAAGAAATATTATATAATATTCAAAACTTATCTATGTAAATTAGGGTTTAAGGTTATAATTAATGGTGCTTTAATTATTTGTATGGGTGACTAGGGTTTGAGTTCATATTTCAAGATTTAGGAATTAGGGTTTAAGATCTATGATTTAAAGTTTAGGATTTAGGGTTTAGGGTTATAAGTTAGGGTTTAGGGTGTATGGTTTAAGGTTCACGGGTTTAGGGTTTTAGGGCTGATGCTTAAGGGTTTAGGGTTTAAGGTTTATAATAAGTTTAAAATGATATGAGTTTAGGGTTTAGATTTTAAGATTTAAGGTTTAGGGATTTAATATTTAGAGGTTATTTATTAAGGATTAGGGATTAAATGATATGGGGTTTTTCGGTTTATGTGTTAGTGATAGGGGTTTAAAGGTTAAGAGGACAATGTTAGGGTTTAAGGGTTAATAGGATAGGGGTTAGGGGTTAGGGGTTTAGGGTATTTTGTGTGAAAATATATATGTTAACAATTTGAAATACTATTATTAAAATAAATTTAAAATTTTTTGGGTCTATGACTGCTTTGTTTTTAATTTATATTAAATAAATTCACATTTTAAATCATGTTCAAAATTTTAAATTTGATCTAATTCTTTTAAATATTATTTAAATTTTAAAAAAAATTATTTATTTAAATTAAAAAATTAAAATACTATTATTAAATAAATTTATATTCTTTTAAATATTGTTTTTATTTAAATGAAAAAAATTGTATTGTTTTTATTTTATATATTAAATAATTTTAATTATAAACGCATTATCGGCGTTTTTATAAAAAACGCCGCAAAAGACATAAGAAAAACGGCGCCGTTTTATTAGATTTTTAGTGGCGTTTTGGTTAAATGCCGCAATAGGTACCCTTTTAGCTGCGCTTTGGTTGAAAAAACGCCGCGTTTAAATTTATTTGGGCAAAACGGTGTCGTTTTGCTCTATTGTTTTTACCCACACGATAACCTCCTTCCCATTTCCTTCCGCCTCGGTCCGTTCCCCCTTTTCCCTACTCGTAAATCCCTAAGTTTTTCACCCATTTTTCCCCATTGACATCGGTTTTTCTCTCTTGTTCACCCTTTTCCCCACCCTTTTCCCCTTCGATCTGTCTCAAGCTTTCCTAGATTTTGAGCTTCAACTACTATTTTTCGTATTGGTAAGTTTGTTTATAACTTTGTTTCATCTGTCTCATTGAAGATTTTCTTTTTCTTCTTCTTACGTACTTTTTATGATTTTTTTTTATGATTGCAGATTAGCTCTTTGCTTGGGCTAAATTCCTCGAAAGGAAACTCTAAGATCCCAACGGCTTGTCTTCCATTAATCCTCATCTCGTTGAATTGGTCATCAGAACGCTAAAGCTACCGTCTTTCAAAGTACTCTTCTATTCATTTCTTTTTCTTCTCTACTTTTAATTAGTTTAGGTTTTCTTTAATATGTATTAGTTTATATCTTTTAGTTTTAAATATCGAAAATATGATAGGTTCTCATTAATTATGTAGTTTCTAACGCTAGAAAGTTTACATTTTTAAAAAAAAAAGTGAAAACAGGATGTTTTTGTTGTCGAGATAGGCATAGATACAGAGGTTCTGGATAATTAAAAAACTTCGACTTTTAATCTTACATTGGCGTAATGCCTCAAATTTTATGAATTCTAGTTGTTAAGCATATGAAGTAATTTGATTTAGTGTGGTGGTTAAGTGCTTGAATGTTTGTTTTAAGTCTTGAGTTCAATTTTTTTTTTTGAATTTTTCTTATTTATTTTGGTATTATGTTCAACTTGAGTCTTAGGGCTTCTCTTTTATTTTTCGTTGAATTATAAGAATGATTAGTCTCTTGCTTTGATGGTAAGACTTTATAAAATCTGGTAGGTGGGAGTTGGATTAGCTTAAATCTTTTTATTTATTTATTTTAATTTAATTTTACTAAATCTCTATTTTCACTCATTGTTTCAACTGTCCACACACTCACCCCACTTTGTACTTACTTTCTTTTGTTTCCCTATTCTCATTGCTTTATCTTCTTTTCTCTTGGTTCTTTTTATTTTTCCTTCTTTTTCTTTTTGATTATTCTTGAATACTACTGTTTATTTTGTGCGTTGTCACTTGGATCGCGATCTGTTTTGCAAATGTAAGTTTCATTTGGTTACTTTTGTTCTGTTTCCATTAATAGTTTAGTTTTATTTCGTTTCTTGAACAAGTTGAGTTTGTGTTGGTATATTTTCTGTTCGTTATCATGATTAGTATTTTTGTGGTTCTCGATTAGGTGAAAGGTGTGAGAATCTTAACCCTCCAGCAAAGTAGATACAATTTTTGATGTTGTTTTGGAGAACTAATTATTCGAATTCTATTTTAGGGGCTGAAATTTTGATTTAACGATGTTATTTTGGATAAGTATTGTTAGTCAATCAATGTGGTTTGATGAATGTTTGTAAGATTCGTGAGTTCCAATTGAGCAGTTGATCAAATCAGCAATCAGGTGTGTGAAATTAAACCGAAAATTCAATCGAAACTTGAGAAAATTGTGAAACAAGGGTTGTTAAGTAGGTTGTATATAAATCATATGCTATGTTATGTTCCTTATACAAATATATGTGTATGCATGTCATACGAGTACGACTTATGATATATTTTTTTCCCTAATTTAACTAATTAAAGGTATGGAACGATATAAAGATTAACATAAACACAATATAAAATTTAATTGTTAAAATATGTTATAAATTTATTATATATTAAATTTATTATATGTTAAAATATGGTAGTAATATTCTATTATCATTATAATATTAATATTGATCAAGTATGTTAATATGTTTTATTATAAAAATAAATTTGTTTTAAAAGAAGTAATTTAAAAACTGTTTAAATTTAAAAACTTATAAATATTTTGTTATCAATATAATAATATTGATCATTATTTAAATATGTTTTAAAATAGAAAATAAATTCTTTTTTTAAAAGAAGTAAGTTATGAACTTGTTAATTTTAACATCACATCAAATTTCAATTATAACAAAACATATAATAACATTTTAAAAAAGAAATTCATATAATAACACTATAAAAAACATATAATAACATTTTAAAAAAACATATAATAACATATAATAATATTTAAAAAAAAACTACAATATAATGCATGTCATATATGTTCACACCTCAACTGATTCTCGAATTGAAATTTTAATTTAACTTACATAATACGTAATACATAACTAACATAAAATTATTTAACTTACATAATAAATAACTTACATAACTTACATAGCTTTCATCAAATTATCTAACTTACATAATACATAACTTACATAACTTTCATCAAATTATCTAACTTACATAATACATAACTTACTTAATATTTGTATAGATAAAAAAAAAAAGATTCAAAGTATATAAGCTGGAAACCTGACGGGTTGCCTTATATCTCACTGGAAGATATAACGGATCCTCCCTAGGTGTAACAATGTCACGTCTGATGAATCTTAAAGAATACATAACTCAACTGATTCTCGATTTGAAATTTTAATTTAACTGACATAATACATAATACATAACTTACATAAAATTATTTAACTTACATAATACATAACTTACATAGCTTTAGTCAAATTATTTAACTTACATAATTCATAACTTACATAACTTACTTATATAGATTAAAGAAAAAAGATTCAAAGTATATAGGCTGGAAACCTGACGGGTTGCCTTATATCTCACTGTTAGATATAATGGATCCTCCCTAGGTGTAACAATGCCACGTATGATGAATCTTAAAGAATACATAACTCAGATTATATATGTGATCATATTAGTACTTACATAAATTATAAATTAACAAGTTAGCCTGTAATTTATTGTCAACTTTAGACTTCAACAACTACGAAATGGATAGGAGTTGGATGAAATTGTCAAGGGTAAGCAACGGCTATCGAAATGGAGTAGAAACTTTTCTGAATTTCGCATTTCAAAATGCAAGCCAAGAGAATATGATTCTTTGCCCGTGTAAGAAGTGTGCCAATATTAACTGGCATTATCGTGAAGTGGTCTATGAACATCTAGTTGTTTATGGCTTTGTCCGGGGGTACAAAATATGGTTTTTTCATGGAGAGTGTACATCTAGTGGAGCATCTTCATCGATGAATCTGGGGTATCCTCATAGTGCTTTCAATCGTAATGTTAGAGACGATAACATGGAAAACATGTTGCGGGATGCTTTTAATATCTTGCATGATGGTTGCGGGTCATTTCCACCTGACTTGGGTGCAACCGATGATCATAATTTTGGTGGAAATACTTTCACCGAAGGGGGAAGAAGTGTGCTGGATGAACAGCCAAATGAAGAAGCGGCGAGGTTCTACACGTTGCTTGCTGAAATGAATGAAGAAGCGTATGAGGTTCAAAATTTTCAAACCGTCATTCTCGTATTCGGCTTTTTCACTTGAAATGTTTGGGGTGGACTGAAACTCGTTGACAATCTTTGTTAGAGTTTCGCAAGAAATGTTCCCGTTTGCAAAAATCCCTCAATCTTCCAAAGACATGAAGAAATTGATAAAGGATTTGGGTCTTGGCTACAACAAAATTCACAGTTGCCCAAATGACTGCATGTTGTATTGGGGCGACCGCATAAACCAACAATGCTTATCACGTATGCGGCCAATCCCGTTGGATTAATAGAAATACGAGAGGACGGTAACGAGGATGAACACGATACATCACGAGGAAGGCGGCCAGTTAAGATTTTGCGGTATTTTTCGCTAATACCAAGGCTTCAACGGCTTTTCATGTCGTCGAAGACAGCCGAAGCAATGACGTGGCACCGTGATGGACGAACAGATGATGGGTTGTTAAGGCATCCTGCAGATTCTTTAGCTTGGAAATCTTTTGACTCCAAATTTCCAAGCTTTGCAAGCGATCCTCGGAGTGTGAGGCTTGGGCTAGCATCCGATGGATTTAACCCTTACAAAATCATGAGCACAACGTACAATACTTGGCCTGTGGTGCTTGTTCCCTACAATTTGCCTCCATGGGTTTGCATGAAACAATCTTCTTTTATCTTGTCTATGATTATACCGGAGAGAAAGGGCCGGGAATGATATTGACGTCTATTTGCACCACTTGTTGACGAGTTAAAATAACTATGGGCTGGTGTTCGGACATCTGATGCAATGAGAAAAGAGAACTTTAATTTACGTGCGGCTTTAATGTGGACTATTAACGACTTCCCGCCGTATGCTAATTTATCCGGTTGGGGTACCAGGACGTTATGCTTGTCCGTGTTGTTGTCTTTGCTTGTGACATGTTCGCAATGGTTATATAATGGGAGGAAGTTCTCTTACATGGGGCATCGTCGGTGGTTACTGGAGAATCATACATTTAGATATCGAGTGCTCGGTTTGATGGTACTGAAGAGTTCGCACCAGCTCCTTCCTTCACCGACCGGTGGATCCGAAATATTCTTAATGTTGAAAGATATGAATTTTATGTATGGGAAGATGAATCAACAAAGCCAACCCGCAAAGAAATAGAAGATCTAGGGATGAATCGATGATGAATCGATGAAGAGGATGATCCTAATGAGGCGGACTTGTGGAAAAAAGAAGTATTTTTTTCGAGTTGCCTTATTGGAAGCATCGATTTTTACGCCATAATCTTGATGTCATGCACATAGAGAAAAATGTCTGCGAAAACATCATTGGGACTATTTTGAATGTCGATGGAAAATCGAAAGACAATCTTGAGTCGACTTGATTTAGTCCACATGGGAATTCGGCGTGAGCTTCATCCCCGACAACTTTCGAATATGAAATATCGGGTTGCCACTTTGCTATTTTTCAATGTCGAAGAGGGAGAAAGAAGTGTTCTGCATGCGGTGTTGAAGGATATAAAGGTCCCGGATGCGTATGCATCAAATATATCGCGATGTGTGAGTCTTAAGGATCGAAGACTATATGGCTTAAAATCGCATGATTATCACATCTTGATGCAAGACTTCTTGCCAGGTTGCTATGCGGTGTTGTATGTCGAAAAAGGTGACAGCTCCTATAATTGATATCACAAATATAATGAAAGGAATTTGTGGTAAAGTTTTGAATGTTCAAGAACTTGAGAGACTACAAGATCGAGCCGCATTGACTTTATGCAATCTGGAGAAGATCTTCCGCCTTCCTTCTTCACTATTATGGTGCACTTGTTAATTCATCTCCGTGAAGCACTTCTTGGTGGACCCGTTTTCTATCGATGGATGTATCCCATTGAAAGGTCTTACTTTACTTGCAAAATATTCCTTCATTCAGCTCAATGCCTTTAGTTGCAACTTTTGATAATGTTGTATACCGTGTTTAGGTTCCTTTCCAAATTGAAGTCATACTGCGCAATAAACGTTATCCTAAGGATCAATTGCCGAGGGCTACTTGGCGAGAGGAATGTATGACTTTACTCGAGGTATTTGGAAGATGTCGAAACAAGAATGAAACAGACCAAGTAGAAATCTTTGGGCTCACAGATCATAATTTGGCGAAACTTATTTATTTCAAAGTTTCGGAGAACCAATAGGCAAAGTCGAAATTGCAGAATTAGACGATAGATCGTGGGTCCAAGCACATCGATACATTCTTTTTCATCACGATTCAATGAAACCATTTCGGACGTAAGTTCTAGAATTTGATAAATACTCATCAATTATAATTTGTTTGTCTTCTAACAAAGTACAACCTTTTTTACCGGATAGTGAGTACAAACAAATATTGAGAGCTCGTTCACGATCCCGAAGGTTAAATCGACGAGAAATTAATAAGTTGTTCACAGAATCATTCCATGAATGGTTAAGCCAAATGGTATGCAATTTAAGTTTTCATTGTCAAGTCATAATGTTTTCTCATAACATTCATAATTACTCGATTTACTTTCCATCAATAGGTTTGGAGTCGGAATGAAGTAAATGACGACGTTAAATGGCTTTCACAAGGTCCAAACAGAATAGTTAAAAGATATAATGGCTTCCTCATCAACGGATCTGATTTCATACAAGGTATCGCGAGAGATTGAGAGAACCCAAAATTGTGGAATTGTTGTTAATTCTTCGATTACAAGTTATGCTAGTGCTAGGGACGATGTCCGGTCGAGGGGAATCTGAGTATTACGGACGTATTACTGACATCATTGAGTTGGATTATTACGGCAAATGCAAAGTTGTCTTATTTTGAGGTGATTGGGCTGATGTGAATACGGCTCGCGGAATTAAAAACGATCAATATGGCTTTACAATGGTGAATTTCTCTCGATTGATTCACACCGAGAACAAGCGATGGGCGAGCCGTATGTGTTTTCTTCTCAAGTTAAACAAGTTTTTTACTCCGAAGATCCAACTGATGAGGGTTGGTACTTTGTACTTTGAAACACCCCTAGAGACTTGTTCGACATTGGCAGTGGAAGTAGAGATGATATAGTCGAAAGATCGAAACTTTGCCTTTTCGAACAACAAGACTTAATCAAAATATCCCTAGTACTAGTCAACAATTTCAATGGGTTCGTCGGGATGTGGGCGAAGATATTTACGAAATATGATGTAGTAAGATTTAACGATTTATTATTTATAAGTAATACAACAAGCGTGATCATGTTGGTCATGTTATATAATTTAACTATTTTAAATGTCCTATTATTGTTGTTATTTGTTACTAAAATTTTGAACTATTTTATGTGTATTGCGGAAAAATGCCTAGAAGACGATTACGATGTTTAAATATTAGAAATTATACTCCAAATCCGTAAGACGTAAATAGTGGGCGGGATACGCTTGTTGGATCTTCTAGTCTGCACGGGACATAGATGACGAGCATGGAGAATTCCAAAGTAATGTTAAGTTTATTTTACATGCATGTTGAATTTTATTATTGATTCATTTTTCAATTTTAATATAATAATATATCATTTTTAGTGAGGGTGGTGGGGCGCGCAGAGCTCGGGGCGTCACGTTACTTACGGATTTATATGACTTAGAGCCTACCCAGCGTGTTGAAGTAAGGAGAAACAATCATGGCCACCTATCGGACTGAAGCTCGATTGTTGGCGAGCTATTTGGGCATTATAGCACGAAATTCGAATATGTTGCCCATTAACTACGAATCATGGCATCACATGCCCGATGCCAACAAAAATCGAGCTCTCGATAATATTAAGGTAATAAAATGTGAATGTAATTTATAATACTTTAATTTAACCTTCCTTTATATTAACTTTTTTAAAAAAATTTCAGGGTAGATTTGCTTTAGAGGTCTCCGACGACTATGTTAAGAAGACGTTGGGTAAAAAATGGAGAGACAATAAAAGCGCCTAAAAAAACAATATTTTAAGAAAGACATAAGCCTCGATTTAAAAATCATAAATGTCCCACGGGAATGTTGAGGTACCAATGGGAAGATCAAGTTAGATTCGGAATTCAAAGAAAGGAGAGGTATTACGTACTTTCAAAGTCTTAGAAATTTTTCGGTTTATCGTATTTACTATATAAATATTTCAAATCCCATTATGTAGGACCGTGAGCGAGTTGGAACAACCAAAGAGATAGAAACAACAATTCACGCACACGGCGGAGTTCCGAAGTTTTGCTCGTGTAGTAAATGAGGCCGAGGTATTATAATTTATTACTTCTTTCAAATATTAATGATTTATACTATTAAATTATATTTTTCTGCTATAATGTAGGAAGTTTAAATCAGTCAAAAAGTTGGGCGCCTTCAACTTTTTGACATTACGCATAGGAAGAAGGATGGATCTCCGATGACATCCAAGGCTGGAGAAATTTTGGTATATTTATTTAATAAAATTTGATTTTTTATAAATATTATCGTTTGTAGTTTTAAATTTCTAATTTTAAGTTATGTTCCATTCCTTTTTATTATATATTTCGTTTCTAACTCTTTTATTATTTTATTAGGATAAACTAAAGGAGAAGAAGGCGGAGTATGAAGCGGTTGCTTGTCGATGATTCTGTTAATCTCGAGGAGATTGATAACGAAATATTATTATCGATGTTTTGGGTCCTGAAAGGTACGACTGCTTCGATTGATAGTTTTGTTAATCTTGAGTATATTTATAACAGAATTATCACTAATGTTTTGGGTCTTACAAGGTATGGTCGGGTTCGATGTCAAGGATCAGGTGTTACTCCGTCCCAATATTTTGGATCCGGCTCAGACAATACATGCCTTCCGAGTCAATCTCGTCTTTGAAGTTCGAGACCGAAAGACCGATATATCTCGATGGAAGCGAGCACACCGAGCAAATTTCTCGGCTTAGAGCGGAGGCGGCAGAATGAGAGAGGCGGAGCATATTGCTCAACTTAGAGCGGAGGCAGCAGCGCGGGAGGCAGAGCAGAACAGAAAGTATGAAGAACTCCAGCTACAGCTGCAGACTATGATGCAGTTGTTCCAGCAGCAATCGCAGAGGCCGCCCTCTTAGACATTTCTTTTCTTATTGTAAGATTTTTTTTAACATTGTTATAGTTAAACATTATTGTAAGAATTGTTTGAATTATGCTTCCTTTATTAATAAATATCATATATCTTTTACTAAATTTGAAGTATCATTTAGATTTGCTGCCTTCGGTTGGAATTATATGTAATTGTTGCTGTTTTTGGCTGGTTTTTAATGCAGGGAGGGTAGAATATTGGAAAAAAAGAGCATAGCAGATCTGTGCAAATTAGCGGCGTTTGAGAAGCGCCGCTAAAAGCCCCTACCTTTAGCGGCGTCTTTTTGGAAAGCACCGCTAAAAGCCCATACCTTTAGCGGCGTTTGTTTGGAAAGCGCCGCTAAAAGCCCATACCTTTAGCGGCGTTTGTTTGGAAAGCGCCGCTAAAAGCCCCTACCTTTAGCGGCATTTTTTTGGAAAGCGCCGCTAAAGGTATGGGCTTTAGCGGCGTTTGTTTGAAAAGCGCCGCTAAAGGTAGGGGCTTTAGCGGCGTTTTCAAAAACGCCCTTCACTCCCACCGATGGCGGCGTTTTTCACAACAAACGCCACTAACTTTTGCGGCGCTTTCTTTAGCGGCGTTTTTTGCGGCGTTTGCGAAAGCGCTGCAAATACTATTAGTGGCGCTTAAAAACGCCGCTAAAAGCCCAAAAAACGCCGCTAAAAGTCTGTTTTGGTGTAGTGCCTGATGCTTACTATGATAGCATCATCCACTTCAACGAATATCAAGCTATTGGTCTTTTCTCCCTACTAGATTTGAGTTTTGAAGTTGGTGGTTCATATGAACTTCAGATTGCTAATAAAGAGTTCATAGTTATTCTGATTACCAGGAAGCTTGAGCTGAAATGCGTGATGCCTGTACTAAATAAATAAAGAGCATCCAATTTATTTACTGAATCTATCAAGTCAACAACGTGGAGAATTTAGTTTTTCAATTGATTCTGGTTTTATTTCACTATATTCCCTAAGAATAAACAACAATCCAGCTTACCATTAACTTGTAAAACTATAAAGCACCATACCTAGAACTTAAAAACAAGACTAAAATTTAAATAAAGCACCATACCTATAAAGCACCAATCATCCAAGAAAAATAAGAATTTTGGAACTAAAATTGGGTGGAGTGCGCCAGGCACAAGCAATAGTGCAATGCCTGGGAGACGCTCGAGAGCCCCAGTAGCAAGCTACTGTGATGGACTCTCCCCCTTAAAAAATAAATTTAATATAATGTGAGCCAATGGCCCACGTATCAGATATTAAACTGATAAGAACAGATACTACACTTGATCTTAGCCAAAAGGCCGAGAAAAGTATGCTCTTCTCTGTCAAGCATCGCACTATTTAAAGCCTGCTTCTCGCCTCTTCTTACATACACTCCCTGATGTGGGATGCTATGCAAAGGAGCAAGGCACCATCCCAGCAAAGATTTAGTTTCCGTAGATGCAGCAAGGCACCATCCCACCACTTCTCTAACGATCAAAACTTTGAAAAACAAACGCCACATTTGCAATTTGTAAATCACGCCAGGAATGGGATTATGGCTCTGCTCAAAGAAGCAGCAATTGAAACAGCATTAGTTTTATCTATGTTGAACTTAAATGGTTTCCACAAGCCATCCACAAGTTGTAATTTAATGGTTACTTTCTCCCTTGTTTCAGTTTCCTAAATCTTTAGTTTTATTATAATTTTCTAATCTAAATCTTAGGAGAGTGGAGAGAAAATTAAATAAAATCTCAATTCAAATAGGTATTTATTTCAATAATTACTAATCAAGAGATAATCTTTGGCTTGTAACTATTAAAAAAAAAATGGAAATTACAAACTGGCATTATTTTTTATGAAATTCTTTATGCATGGTGGTATTATTGACTACTTCTTTGTCAATGGATGTTACCCAATGAAGAAAGCAAAATAGAAATGAAATTGCTAAGCTTCAAATTGCAGTATATAAATAGCATGTTAGTTTCTCATTTCTTCCCACACCTCAAACTCAAATCCTATCCACTTCATAAATTCTGTCTGTGTGTTTAATCAAATTGTTTGTATAATTGGAAGAGAAGAACGGGTGTTTTCGCAAAAGAAGCAGAGGTTAGTACCACACTCTCACCTACCAAGGCGTTTAAGGCCTTTGCTGTTGATCTGGACACCCTAATGCCCAAGGTTGCCCCACAAGCAATCAAGAGTGTGGAGCTCCTTTAAGGAGATGGTGGCCCTGGAACTTTCAAGAAGATCACCTTTGCCGAAGGTAATTTAATTACTTAAAGGGTAAACTACTACAAATTGAGATGTAGTATACTAGTTATCTTCATATACCTACGTGCAAGTCTGATTTGGTTGATATTTGTTAAAGATTTGCTTCAGTTATCATATTCTAGCTAATTTTAGATATAATCATAACTCTTTGATTTGTTTCAGATTTTTTTAGAGATAATTTTTAGAGATTATGATTATGTTAGTAGCCTATTTTTAGTTAGTAGTTGTTAACTTGTTAACTATATAAATACTAGTTTTAGTTCAATAAAATGTACCTTTTCCATTTCAATTACTTGACTTATTGTTTTCTCTTTCAATAAGTTCTTCTTAGTTCAATTTTCTTCGTCATTTTAGTTTTCTTTTCTGATAAAATACCAACAATTGGTAATCAGAGCTTTCTTCTTGAGGGACCTGTGTTAGTGTTTGCTACATTATGGAAGTTGAAATTAATTTCTCTTCGATTGCGCCGCCTATTTTTGATGGAGATAATTATCAGATTTGGGCAGTGTGAATGAAGACTTACTTGGAGGCTATAGATCTTTTGCGAAAACACCCGTGGCACAAATCAAAACACAAAAAGAAAAGAAGACAAGGAAATCAAAGGTAAAAGCTTGTTTGTTTGCTGTAGTTTCACCAACTATTTTCATGCGAATTATGTCTCTAAAGTTAGCAAAGGAGATATGGGATTATCTTAAGACTGAGTACGAGGGAGATGAGAGAATTCGCGGGATACAAGTGTTGAATCTTGTACGTGATTTTGAGTTGCAGGAGATGAAGGAGACTGAGACAGTCAAGGAGTATTCTGAAAAGCTCCTTAACATAGACAATAAGGTCAAGTTGCTAGGTTCATCTCTAGAAGATTCAAGGATTATAGAGAAAATTCTTGTAACAATACCTAAAAAATTTGAGGCTACCATCACCACCTTAGAGAACACGAAGGATATGTCAAAGATTACTTTACCAGAACTCTTAAGTGCTTTACAAGCACAAGAGCAAAGACGTGTAATGAGGCAAGAAGGGGCTGTCGAAGGTGCTCTACTAGTTAAGCATCAAGATGATGGAAAGAACATGAGGTCAAAGAACAAAAAGTTTCACACTGCGAGTAGAGAAAGCTTTGTATTTAGGAACAAAAGTAAAACTGAAAATAGAAGATCAAGAGTAAAGAAGGATTATCCTCCATGTCAACACTGCGGTAAGAAAGGTCACGCTCCTTTCAAGTGCTAGAGAAGACTAAATGCAAAGTGCAGTAAGTGTAACCAAATGAGACTTGAAGCTGTTATTTGTAAGTACAAAAATCAGCAACAAGGAGACGAAGCGCAAGTGGCAGATCAAGAAGAAAAAGATCAGCTTTTTGTTGCAACTTGTTTCACTAGTCACGAAACAAGTGAAAGTTGGCTCATCAATAGTGGTTGCACTAATCATATGACACATGACAAAGAGTTGTTCAAAGAATTGAAGAGTACCGAGTCCAAGAAGGTCAAAATTGGGAATAGTGACTACATTACAGTAAAAAAAAGGGGCACTATAGCCATTACAAGCTGTTCAGGTACCAAGTTTATTACTGATGTTTTATATGTACCTGATATTGATCAAAACCTTTTTAGTGTTGGCCAATTAGTAGAGAAGGGATTCAAAGTGAAGTTCATGGAAAAGGCATGTGTGATAGAGGATGCTACAGGACAAAAGATGTTCGAAGTTAAGATGGCAAGAAGAATTTTTTCCCTCAATCCAATGCAGGAGGAGCAATTAGCTTTTTTAATCAAAGAAAGCCTCACAATGCTGTTTGTGCTTCACTCACGTTCCACAGATCAAGATATTTGGTTGGTATGGTCATATGAGGCTTGGTATGGTCATAAACCATCTTTAAATTTTTTCAAAATATTTGGTTGTTTGTGCTTCACTCACGTTCCACAGAACAAGAGAGACAAGCTAGACAAAAATGCACTTCTAGGAGTCTTTATCGGCTATAGCACTGTTGCAAAAGCTTATAAAATTTTTCAACCGTAATCTAGAAAAATTGTTATAAGCAGAGATGTTCATTTCATGAAAAATGAAGAGTGGAACTGGGATGAGAAAAGTGGCCAAAGCACAATAGATCTGAAGCTTAAATTTTCGGTTTCAACCACAGATAAAGATGAAAATTGGCTGAACGGGTTGGTGGATGATGCTCCAACAAGGGGTACTAGATTGCTCACTAACATTTATGCAAGATGTAAAGTAGTTGTATGTGAACTTGCAGATTTTGCCACGTCAATCAAGGACATAAAATGGGTCGTTACAATGAAGAAGGAGTTGTCCATGATTGAGAAAAACAAAACATTAGAGTTGGTTGATCGACCCCATGATAGGAAGGTGGTTGGAGTCAAGTGGGTGTACAGAACCAAGCTTAATGTTGATGGCTCAATCAACAAGCACAAAGCAAGACTTGTGGTCAAAGGCTATGGACAAGTTTTTTGCGTGGACTATTCAGACACCTTTGCACCAGTTGCTCGTTTGGACACCACAAGACTTTTACTTGCTGTAGCTGCTCAAATGAATTGGAGAGTGTATCTGCTTGATGGAAAATCATCTTTTTTAAATGGCATTTTGCAGGAAGAAATTTATGTTGAGCAGCATGAAGGTTTTGTGAAGAAAGGAGAGGAAGACAAGGTGTTTCTTCTTAAGAAGGCTCTTTATGGGCTGAAACAAGCTCCAAGAGCTTGGTATAGTAAGATAGATGATCATTTGTTGAGCTTGGGTTTTGAAAAAAAATCTGTCTGAGACCACTCTTTATGTCAAACGTCAGAATAATGATATTTTGATAGTCTTTCTTTATGTTGATGATCTCTTGCTAATGGGAAATGATGCACGGTTGCTTGAGGAATTCAAGCAGGAGATGATGAAGGTTTTTGAGATGATAGATCTTGGATTGATGTTAAGGTTTTTGAGATGATAGATCTTGGATTGATGTTCTTTTTTCTTGGAATGGAAATTAAACAGGCTGAGCATGAAGTATTCATCTGCCAGAAGAAGTATGCCAAGGAAATCTTGAAGAAATTCAAACTTGAAGAATGAAGAATGCAAGGAAGTAAGTACTCCTATGAATCAAAAGGAGAAGTTGTATAAAAAAGATGGAGCTGATAAAGTTGATGAGGGATATTTTAGAAGTTTGATTGGTTGCTTAATGTATCTTACAGCAACACATCCTGATATTTTAAATGTTGTAAGTATTTTGTCACGATTTATGCATTGTGCCAGTGAATTGCATCTCAGGGCTGCTAAGAGAGTAGTTCGTTATATCAAAGGCACAAGAAATTTTGGTGTTAAATTCACAAGAAGCAAGGAGTTCAAGCTTGTTGGCTTCTCTGATAGTGATTAGGAAGGTTCCATTGATGACATGAGGAGTACATCAGGCTATTGTTTCACTTTTGGATCTGGTGTCTTCTCATGGAGCTCGAAGAAGTAAGAAACTGTGAATCAACCCACTGCCGAAGCAGAATTTATTGCTGCAACAGCCGCTATTAATCAAGCTTTATGGTTGAGAAAATTATTAAGTGATCTTAACCTTGAACAGAAGGAAAGCACAAAGATTTTCGTTGATAATCAAGCTACCATTGCAATTTCTCATAATCCAGTATTTCATGGGAAGACTAAGCATTTCAATATTAAGCTTTTCTTTTTGAGGGAAGTGCAAAAAGAAGGTAATGTTATACTCGTTCATTGCAGATATCTTCACCAAGCCGCTTCCAAGAAGCAAATTTGAAGTTTTGAGAACAACACTTGGTGTTTACAAAGAACTAAAGCAAGGAGGAGTGTTGAAGATTTGCTTGATTATCATAATCTAGCTAATTTTAGATATAATCATAACTCTTTGATTTGTTTTAGATTTTTAGAGATTATGATTATGTTAGTAGCCTATTTTTAGTTAGTAGTTGTTAACTTATTTACTATATAAACACTAGTTTCAGTTCAATAAAATATACCTTTTCCATTTCATTTACTTGACTTATTGTTTTCTCTTTTTAATAAGTTCTTCTCAGTTCAGTTTTTTTATCACTTTAGTTTTCTTTTCTGATAAAATATCAACAATATCAAATGCAGGGTATGGATTCACATATGCGAGACACAGAGTCGATGTATTAGACAAAGACAACTAGTTATACACTTACGTTGTGATCGAAAGTGATTTTTTTAAGAACGTGGTGGAGAAAATCAGCTACGAGACCAAGTTTGTAGCAGCAGCAGATGGAGGAACAAGTATTAAGGTAACTACCACCTTTTACACCATTGGTGACATTCAGATCACTCCATACCTAATGCTCCAAATCAAGAAAGCATCCGAGCAGCGAGCCCTTGTTTTGAAAGCTATTGAAAATTATGTGTTGGCAAATCCCAATTTCCGAAACTCTACTTTCATGGCGTTGAACGTTTAATCGTGTGGTTTGGATGATGTTTCATGTTTTGTCTTACCCAAAAACCGTGTTTGATTGTGTAATAAGTGATATGTCTCTCTAGATTTCATCATTTCTATTTCCATTGAAATAAGAGTCTTTTAGTCGTTTCAAAAATATATACTTGAAAGCAATGTTTTATGGTTCACGATAGTAATATCAATTATTATTTTTAATAGAAATAGGCAATGATTGGTTGAATTAACAATTAAGTTAATTATGTTTTGTTGACACTACCTGCAAAGTCAAATGGAAATACCAAAACAAGAAAAAGAATTACAATTTGCAACATTCCAAGCACATTAATTCAGGGTATTATATTGAACATTATCCAAGGTGTCTACATCCAAATCAATCTCAATGCTCGTTCATGAACCAGATTCAGCCTATACTTGTAAACTTGTAGACATCGTTACCACAACTGGTTATCTTAAACGATAAATTCATCAACCAATAATCTTTCAACGATAAATTCATCCCTTGCGTGGACAAATCAAACTTTTAGAACTGGAATTGGGCGTGGTGCGCCAGGCCCAAGCAACAGTGCAAAACCTGGGCGACGCTCGAGAACCCCAGTAGCAAGCTACTGTGATGGACTCTCCCACTCGAAAAATAAATTTAATATCGTGTGATCCAATGGATCACGTATCAGATATTAAACTGATAAGAACAGATACTACACTTGATCTTAGCCAAAAGGCCGAGAAAGGTATGCTTTGTTACATGGAGGGTCGGGCTATTTAAAACCTGCTTCTCGCCTGTTCTTTCGTACTCTTCCCGATGTGGGATTTTTTGCAAATCAGCTAGAAAAGAGCTGCCTACCGGTGCTCCTATAAAGACTGAACCCTTCCTAAATAGACTGATTCTGGGTCATTTAGGATTTGATCACCATTTAAGATTTGGTACACTGTCAGTAAATTTTTTTAATTCTACAACTAATGTTAAAAAATTGACAAGTATCTTACAATGGTATGGTAAAATGTTACAAAAAAAACATGTGATAATTTTTTAAGATTGTTTGTGAAATAAAAAAAATACGCTCGGTATATCAAATATTAACCTTTTATATAATAAATTAAAATTAAATTTTATATTGAATTACTTTATTATTACAGTGTATTTTCATTAACTAAGAAAAGGGAATCTGGCACTGTTGACAAAGGCTGATTTTGTAGGTCTTGAGCACTCAAGTTTAAATCTCATGGTAACTCTTAAATGGGAGAAATATGCTTAAGCACACTTAAACCCATGTCTTCCTTATTTTAACAATTGGACTTACATTTTTAAATTCGAAATAGTATAAGAACTAAATTTCTTGAATAAAAGTGGATGGACGAAATTATAAATATCTGAAGAATATAGAAACTTAAAACATATTTTAACTATAATTATATTGTACATGTACATACATTATATTTGTATTTGTATTTGTATTTGTATTTGTAAAAATTCTCTCTTTCAAAAGAAAATATTACTTTAATTTTAAATGTCAAGTTCTAATTATTTAATTATGTAGTAAATAATTTTATATGTCATACATAAACTTTCATGAATAGTACATTTATGTAATACAATACAATTAAGTAATTAATATATAACTAAAGAAATAGTATACTCAATTTATTGATCAATTATTAGGAAAGTAAAGAAAATTGAAAATTGGATGTGGAGTAGTATGAATTTACAATATATCAATTTTTTTAGTATTGTACAAATGTTTACAATGTATCAATTAACATTAGCTTGGAAGAAGTGGCAAAATCAACTTTTTCTCCAATAATTTATTGAGACAATTTTACTTGAATATTTCCCTAACCTGAATAGGATTAGATTTAAACTATAATTTTTTTTTTAAATTTTTACCTCAATTATTTTTAAAATAAAATTTTATAAAAAATATGATTTTAAAATTTTTTAGAAATAAGAGATGAATTGAAAAAAAATTTATCACTAAAAGTCAAAATATAACAAGTTTAGTGAGACGGATAGAGTATTATAATATTTGAGTTATTAAAAATAAGTTGTATATTTTATTATGCTTCTTAGTTATTATTTTTTAATAATATTATTTTACATTAATTACATAAATTAAAAAACTTAAATGTATAAAATCACGCACAACGCATATAGTATTAGAAATTAATATAGGTTGGTCATATACTGATAGATAAGCAACCCATCAGTATATTCTTACTTATGTTAACGGAATTTGATCGTTAGTAAAAACAAACATCAATATATGACAAATTATTTTGTAATGGTGGCATGTAAACATGTTGTGGATAAACATGCTCCCCCCTCACTCCCCCCACTTTTTTTTTAATTTCTCGGTGTAAACATGCCACTATTTTTAAGGTGAATGACCCATCTTCCTGCAATTCGAGCATGGTGGATACTTTTCTTTTCATCATCTCTTTTTGGAATCTCTTTTGCTTGATTCCTTTTCTTCTTGCCTTTGTTGCTTGAAGAACATGGAGTTTCCTTGCTTCTTGCTTGGTAAGCACCTTCTGCGTGCCCCTCTTCTCTGCTCGCTCTTCTTTGCTCTTGTGCATATAGAGCATTTATGAGCTCTGACAGAGAGATTGTTGTCAAGTCTCTCAAGTCCTCCAAGGATGAAATCTTGGACTCATACTTCTCAGGCAACATTGTGATGACTTTTTCAACGACCCTTTGATCACTGAACTGATCTCCAAGTAGCCTTATATTGTTGACAATGGTCATGATCCTGCGTACATATTGCTTGATAGTTTCAATTTCTTTCATCTTCAGGTTCTCAAAGTCTCTTCGCATATTCAAAAGTGTTGTTGTCTTGTCCTCTCCGTCCCCTGGAACTCCTCCTTTAATCCATGTTAGGCTTGTTTGGGAGTTTCACAAGCCATAATTCTTGTGAAAATAACATCGGACACACCATTCTGAAGGCAAGACAAAGCCTTATACTTATTAGCAGCCTCATTGATGTGCTCTCTAATTTGAGCTATCGTTGGATTAGCTCGCAACAATGGTGGTTCTCTGTCTGAACCAACAACTTGCAAAAAATCATATGCTTGAAGATACATCTTCATCTTCATTACCCAAATATAGTAGTTTTCTCCAGCAAAAATAGGAGGTGGAGGTGGTGTAAAACTTCCAAACGACATTGCAATACAAACAAGATACAATTGACACTCTTTTCAACAAGAAAAAAATACACACAAGGCCCTTAAAGACTTGGGCTCTTAACACCAATTGCTCGAGTTTAGAGAAGTTGAGAGAATAAAACAAGGAAAAATACTTAGCAGAATTTTTACTACTATAAAATTTTTACTCATCATCATTTTCTTTACACATGAAATACAATATATATGGGTGTATTGGTTACAGAGAATTCAACAAACCCCACTAAAACACCTTGTAAATACAAAGATGAAACTTATACATAAACTGATTAGTAAAAGCCAGTACCTAAAAATGTCTCTGCTTGCTTTAACAAGTAATCTTAGCAAGCAGACTAATTACAAAATATCACCAGCAGAATATGCCAACCCTTCTTGTAATACATTTAGGGTTCGCCAACAGCTCATAACAGCTCGCATTTGACTTAGCAAGCAACTTGAGTTGAGCTTGCACTTTTGGTTGAGCTTGCAGCTTTAGGTGAGCTCGCAAATGTAGAGCTCGCAACTTCAAGTGAGCTCGCAGCTTCACTGGAAGAGTTCGCCATTGCATGAATGGCCACTTCGCAACAAGCTTGATTCTCAATCAAATACGTGAACATGCTGCTTCGGTTCGCATGTGACACTCTGCTAGGCAATAGGCAAGCCATCCACAAATTGTAATTTCAATGGTTTGTTGGAAAATATGGACATCACATATATAATAAGGGTAATTACTTGTTATTATTTACTATCATAATAGGATAGCCCAAATTAAAAGTGATCTAATTTTGCTAAGGTTTATTGGGCTTTAGTTATTAAATAAAGTATGTGTCAAATATGTGTAGATATTCTAGTAACTAATTTCTAATTAAATTAGGGTTAATATGCAAAAGTGATGTATTAGGGTTATGGTCCCCAAATTACACATAAGATAACTTTTCTAATATTACATCTTTAGAAAAGAAAGAGCCACCTTCTCTAGATTACATATGTGCTAATTTGGAAGGTTAAAACCGCAAGAACCGTAGGTTTCAAGAAATTGATGAATTCAGGTACGTTTCCGCATCTAGTTTTGTTCTTGATTTATTTTTTGATAATTTGACATGATAGACCCTGATTTATGGTTTGTTAAGTTTTATATCAGATATTATTAGGCTTAAATCAATATATATACTTTGGATGTATTAATTGATTTGGTGATTAACCCTCATACAATACTTTGATATAGTTGAGTAGAATAATTTGGTGCAAGTAAAATTATGGATTAAGTTATGAGCTTTTAATATTTATTATGCTTTTTATATTTGGTTTTGGACTTAGAAGCATAATGCGATTAGCATTCTGATTTTCTTTTCGGTAATACTTTTTTGGTTCATTAAGTATTATTTATTTATTTATTGTTTCTTAAGTTTGCATAATGATATGTTTACGGTAGAATTTTGGAATATGCATGCTTTTGATTTTTTTTTATTTGTGATTTTCAGTTTAGTGATTTTAGTTTTTGGTAAAAGGATTTTGGTAGCACAAAATTTTATTTTTATGATATATATATTTAAAGAATTTAGTTTTAAGTTTGGTTATATAATATTAGGTTTTGGGTTCTTATGATTCCAAATATTTGGTTAAATTTTGATGATATGGTTTATTGTATGAATTATGGGATATGCCAACTATTATGATTTTGTTTTTGAGATTTATTGGCTTGAAAATATTTTTTAAATATTCATGCAAATATCTGTTTAATCGTAAATACGATTTTGGATTTACATGGTATATACAGGGTAAATTTTTCTATTTGATTTTTGAATACACGTATATACGTGAATTGCTTTGGTATTTTATCTATGCTAAAATTATAAATACATATGTTTGTTAATTATTTTTGGGTTATTTTGGAAACTATAAAACAATAAAAAAGTTTTAACCTTTAACTCTTATGGAAATTTTATATTTAAATATTGGTATATTTATACATATTTTAACATTTTTAATATGAGAGTGAAGAATATACTTACGGGTTACTGCTTTTATTTGCTTTTTACAAATTTAAAAACAAGATTAAAAATTGCCACATTCCAAGCACGTGAATTCAGGGACTTATTTTAACATTTTAAAAGGTATTCATATTCAAAAAATTCGCGAAGCTTGTTCATTAGATAAAATAGGCCTTTACTTATTTCCAACGATTGCATGAATTAGTGAAACTTTTTGAACTGGAATTGGGTGTGGTTCGCCAGGCCCAAGCAATAGTGCAAAGCCTGGGCGACGCTCGAGAACCCCAGTAGCAAGCTACTGTGATGGACTCTCCCACTCGAAAAATAAATTTAATATCGTGTGATCCAATGGATCACGTATCAGATATTAAACTGATAAGAACAGATACTACACTTGATCTTAGCCAAAAGGCCGAGAAAGGTATGCTTTCATTCATCAAGCATCGGGCAATTTAAAGTCTGCTTCTCGCTTGTTCTTACGTACTCTTCCTGATATGGGATTTTATACAAGAGCCGCCTACTGGTGCTCCTATAAAGACTGAATCCTTCCTGAACAGACTGATTCTGGGCCACTTAGGATTTGATTCAACAACCAAGGTACCATACAACAAGAAAACAACTGTCCTAACCACCAAAACTTTGAAAAACAAACACTGCATTTGCAATTTATAAATCAAACCAGGAATAGGATTATGGCTCTGCTCAAAGAAGCAGCAATGGCAAAAGCATTAGTTGTATCTACGTTGAAATGGAAGTCCTTGTACAACATTGTTTCCCAGATAGAAGTCTTCCGCTTTGGATCATTGCAGACGGACCTTCCCATAAACAAACAGTACACAGTTCTGTATCAGACACCTTTTCTTTCATTGTAAAAAGCAAGTTTAGCTTGAATCCCAATCAAATACGTGAACATGCTGCTTCGGTTCGCATGTGACACTCTTCCAGGCAATAGGCAAGCCATCCACAAGTTGTAATTTCAATGGTTTACTTTCTTCCTTGTTTTCGTCTCCTATATCTTTTTGTTTTATTATTCTTTTCTATTCTACAGCTTAGGACTCTACAATTTTTGTCATTTTCATGGAGAATGGGAGAATATAATCTGACTTAGCCGATATCCGTTTTCAAGATTTATTATTACAGAGTTCTTTCTTTTAACCTTCTTTTGATATTGACTGCTTTCAAGATTATTTTGTTCTCCATGATAAGCTTACATCTGTTTCATGTCCAACGATATGCAAGGTCAGTACGCAAACCAGAATCAATTTTGCAAGTTATCTTCGGTGATTTCCAGACTACATTTAAAAATTTCAATAAAATATGAATAAATTGATCACCTACCTAGGCTTTGAAAGAGCCTAATATTCTGCATTATTCTCACTCTATAAATACTACATCATCCGGTTTACATCTCCACAGCTCAAAAACCTGTTCGATCATCTCCTAAAATCAGTAGAAAATAATGGGTGTTTTCACTTACGAATCTGAGATTGTTACTGCAATCCCACCAGCCAAGATGTTTAAGGCTTGCATCCTTGACGGGACACTCTCATTCCCAAGATTGTTCCTCAGGTTTTTAAGAGTGTTGAGTACTTGGAAGGCAATGGTGAGCCTGGGAGCATCAGGAAGGTCACCTTTGCACAAGGTTATTTAGCTTATTTATTTAACTTCATATTTTGAGCCAAATCTAATATATGATTAAGGGTGGGTTTGGATGGGTGATTGAGTGCGGTGCGGTGCGTTTAGCTTACTTTGTGTCTCACGCTACAAAGATCTAATCTCACCGCCACCGCTATTTTTACACTAACCACGAGTAAACACACCGCCCATCCAAACCCACCCTAAGTTTGAAGGGAAAAAGGATGAAAATGATGTGGTTTTTGGACATGTATGTTGCAGAAACCAATTCAATTACATGAAACAAAGGTAGAAGCATTAGACAAAGAAAAATTTGAGTACATTTACAGTGTGATTGAAGGCGATCCACTGATGAACATGCTCGACAAAATAACTTACGAAATAAAGTTAGAAGCCTCTCCAGGTGGGGGATCCATATGTAAGACTAGTAGTAAGTATTACACCATTGGTGACATTGAGCTCAAGGAAGAGGCAATCAAGGCAGAGCAAAGAAAAAAGGCTTCGGTGTATTGTTCAAGTCCATCAAGCCTACCTCGTCGCAAATCCTAACGCCTATTGAAATTGCATTCACTACAATGAATATCAAGAAATTGGCCTTCTCCTCTTCTAGCTTTTACTTCTGCAGCAAATGAGTGTTAGAACTTTGAACATAAACCAGCAATCAAACCCAAAGCTTGAGCTGCAAGGCTCGATGCTTGCTGTAGAAGAAAGAAAGAAAATGAGCAGAAATTTTGCTAGGAAGAAGGAAAGACAAGAAAGAGAGCTTAATTTTTGAATGAAAACTACTAATTTTTCATCATCAATTTCATTGGTAAAATAACTGATACATATAGCAGCAAAAGTCAACATAAATCACATCTATCTTATACCTAATGCTTACCTAATGCCACTAATTTCATTGAAGTAAGCAAGGCTTAACTTGTAACCTTCATCAAAGCTGATATGTCAGCTCAAATTACATCATTTTACATCAAAATGAAACCTAACATAGTTGCAAATGAACTAAGTTTCATTACACCAACTAGTGTTTACAAAATGAGCATAAAAATAATAAGAAACTGTCATGCAATGTTAGCTTCAGTAGAGCACGTGTGCATGGCAACATTTGATGTTTCATCTTCTGGTTTGTTGCATTGCATGGGCTGCATGAAGTCCACATTCAAACACTCCTCCTTGGACTTTATGCAGTGAACTCCCAATAGATCTCTCAGTTTGTAGAATCTTGACTTGTTGAGAGCTTTGGTTAAGATATCAGCAACTTGGTCTTCAGAATTACAATGAACTAACTCAACTTCTTCAGCTCAGCTTGTTCCATTTCTCGAACAACATGCAATTTTATGTTGAAATGTTTGGTTCTCCCATGAAAAACGGGATTCTTTGCTATAGCAACGGCTAACTTGTTGTCACAATAAATCCTTGTTGCACCATTTTGTTCAAGGTTTAAATCAGACATGATTTTTCTGAGCCATATGGCTTGATTAACAGCAGCAGCAACAGCTACATACTCGGCTTCAGCTGTTGATTGTGCCACAAGGCTTTGTTTCCTCGAACTCCAACAAAACATAGCTGAACCAAGACTAAAAACATAACCTGAAGTACTCTTCATGTCATCCATGGAGCCACCAAATCACCATGCAGTATAGCCTACCAATTTCAACTCTTTTGACTTGTTAAACATCATACCATAGCCTAAGGTGCCTCTTATGTATCTAAGGACCCTCTTGGAAGCTTTGAAGTGAGTTTCATTGCAACAGTGCATAAATCTTGCAAGTAGGTCGATCAGATACATTATATCAGTCTAGTAGTCATCAAGTACAACAAACAGCCCACTAGACTTCTGTAAGTTGTTTCACATACCCTTTCAAAAGAGCCTAAGCTCGATAATTTTTCTCCAATGGCAACAGGAGTATTTGTGGCTTTACAATTTTCCATTGAGAACTTGCTTAAAATCTTGGCAGCAAAGGTCTTCTGACTTAAATGGATTCCATTCTCGCTTTGTGTGACTTCCATTCCTAGGAAATATGTCATCAATCCCAGGTCTGACATTTCAAACATTTCCTCCATCTTAGTCTTGAAGTTGATCAGCATGGCTTCATCTCCTCCTGTCACTAATAAATCATCAACATACAAAGAGACTATAAGTGATGTTTGAAGTCCCTTTTTGTTCACATACAGTGTAGGTTCACTGATGCTTCTTATGAATCCAAGGCTAATCAAGTAGCTATCGATCCTGCTGTACCAAGCTCTTGGAGCTTGCTTTAAGCCATATAAGGCTTTATTCAGTTTGTACACCATTGTTTCCTTACCAGGCACTATGAAGCCTTGAGGTTGTTCAACATAAATTTGTTCTTCAAGGAAACCATTTAAGAAAGCTGATTTCACATCAAGTTGATGGATTTTCCATCCTTTTTGAGCTGCTAGAGCAACCAGCAACCTAATGGTGTCTAGTCTGGCCACAGGTGCAAATGTTTCAAGGTAATCCACACCATGCTTCTGACTGAAACCTTTTGCTACGAGCCTGGCCTTCAATTTGTTGAGACTTCCATCAGCATTTTGCTTGGCTCTGTAGACCCATTTGACCCCTATGATCTTTCTGTTAGGGGGCCTTGGAACCAACTCCCATGTTTCATTTTTTTTAATCATTCTGATTTCTTCAGTCATAGCAGCTCTCCAGTCTTGGTGTGCATGTGCTTCCTCAAAGTAACTTGGCTCCATAATGGCTACCTGTGCTCTATCATAGATTTCTGCCAAAGGCCTCGTGCCCCTTACTGGAACATCATCGAAGTTCATCTCAAGGCCAACATGATCAGGTTGCACTTGATCAACAATTTCTTCTTGAGAAGTTGTCTCGGGTTCATTTTTCTTCCAGTCCCAACTTGCCTTTTCATTGAACACTACATCCTCACACCAAAACCTTGTTTGTTGAAGGAATGAAGATTCTATAGCCCTTTTTGTTTAGGCTATAACCAACCAATATGCCTGCTTGAGCTCTCTCATCAAGCTTACTCCTTTTAACTACTGGCACCTGTACAAAGCATAAGCAGCCAAAGGTTATAAGGTGAGCCAATGATGGCTTGAACCCGAACCAGGCTTCAAATGGTGTTTTGGAGGCCAAAGCTTTAGCGGGAAGTCTATTTTGTAAATAGACAGCAGTATTTACTGCCTCAGCCCACATGTTTTTGGGCACATTCTTCTCGAACAACAGGCACCTGGCCATATTCATCACAGTTCTATTTTTTCTTTCACTGACTCCATTTTGTTGTGGAGTATATACATTTGTAAATTGATGTTTGATGCCAGCTTCAATGCAGCTAGCTTGGAACTGTGTTGAGGTGTATTCAGCCCCATTATCTGACCTTATGGTCTTCAATTTACACCCTGTTTGTGTCTCAGCTTCAGCCTTAAAATTTTTGAACACTTCAGCCACCTCAAATTTATGCTTCAAAAAATAAACCCAACAGTATCTTATAAAGTCATCAATGAACAAGATAAAGTACCTGTTACCATTGAGTGTTTCAGTTTTCATTGGACCACACAAATCGGTGTGTACAAGTTGAAGCTTGTTTGTTACTCTCCAGGCTTGATTTTTAGGAAATGAGTGCCTGGCTTGTTTTCCCAGCTGGCACACTTCACAAACACCTTCTTCAATCACTGAGTTGGTGAAGTTTTTAACTAGACCTTCCCTAGCCATCTTGGACATTGATTTGAAGTTTGTATGCCCAAGTCTCTGGTGCCATATCCTAGAGTCTTCTGCAGAGGCAATGTAGGCTGAGCTTGAGCCTCTTGACCAATCGATCTCAAAGCACTTGTCAGCCATAGTTACTGTCATGAAGTTTGATCCATTTGGATCCGTGATTTGGCACTCCCTGCCTTTGAACACTATTGAGAATCCTTTTTCCAGTAGTTGTGCTACACTAAGCAAGTTTCTGTCAATATCAAGTACAAGGAGTACATTGGTAATGAGCTTGTTACCTGTTGGAGTGGATATCAAGACATTTCCTTTCCCTCGAGCCTTGATAAATTGACCATTGCCTACCTTGACCTTGGTTTGAAAGCTTGTATCCAAGGTTTTAAAAATGGATGCATTTGGTGACATGTGGTTGGTACAGCCACTATCAAGAAGCCAGCCATCTGAGCTTTTATTTTGTTCAAAAGAACATGTCACTGCAAAAACTTCTTCATGGTCACTGCCCTCTTCAGCTACTCGTGCCTCAAACCTTTTTGTCTTTGTTGTTCTTTGAAAAGCTGCCTTGGTTTGCTTTTATTTTTGCAAACCCTTTCAACATGGCCTTTCTTTTTGCAAAGGTTGGCATATAGTATCCGCCTAAACCAAAGATTTGTCTTCAAGGTGGCATGGTCTCTTGCAAAATCTGCAAGGTGATCATTGCTTCTTGCAAAGATCGTGCTTCTTAGGCCTGTTATTCCAAGTCTTTTTACTCCTGTAAGAAGTGTTGCTCGAGGTTGCCTTGACTTTTGCTTGGAAAGCATCTTCTCGATGCTCTTCATTTCTTGTTGCTCTCCTTTGCTCTTGTGCATAGAGAGCATTAATTAGCTCAGTCAAGGAGATGCTTGACAGATCCCTTGAGTCCTCAAGAGAGGATATTTTAGCTTCATACCTCTCAGGCAGTGTTGAGAGAACTTTTTCCACAATTCTTGCCTCACTAAAGTCCTCTCCTAGCAACCTGATGCTGTTAACTACAGCCATGATTCTGTCAGAATATTGCTTTACTGTCTCCTCTTCCTTCATCTTCAAGTTTTCAAAGTTCCTTCTTAGATTCAAGAGTCATTGCTGCTTGCCTTGTTCTTTGAGCCTTGGAACTCCTCCTTGAGCTTGTCCCGGGCTGCTTTGGTGTCTCACAGCCATAATTCTTGTGAAAATGACATCCGATACACAATTTTGGATGCAAGACATGGCTTTATGCTTCTTGGTCTTCTCCTCAGCATGTCAGTCATCTCATCCGAGCCACAGTTGGGTTGGCTCAAGAGGTTCTGTTCAACATTTGTGGTCACTACCTCCCATAGATCGAAGGCCTGCGCAGTAAGTCTTCATCTTAACCTGCCATATGTGGAAGCCTTCTCCTGTGAAGACTGGTGGTGCAGCTGGTGTGAAGTTTGCAGCCATTTTGTTTTAGAACTTGGTGTGCAACAGGTCCACTAAGAATATAGCTCTTGATACCAATTGTTAGAACTTTGAACATAAACCAGCAATCAAACCCAAAGCTTGAGCTGCAAGGCTCGATGCTTCTTTGAGAAGAAAGAAAGAAAATGAGCAGAAATTTTGCTAGGAAGAAGGAAAGACAAGAAAGAGAGCTTAATTTTTGAATGAAAACTACTAATTTTTCATCATCAATTTCATTGGTAAAATAGCTGATACATATAACAGCAAATGTCAACATAAATCACATCTATCTTATACCTAATGCTTACCTAATGCCACTAATTTCATTGAAGTAAGCAAGGCTTAACTTGTAACCTTCATCAAAGCTGATATGTCAGCTCAAATTACATCATTTTACATCAAAATGAAACCTAACATATTTGCAAATGAACTAAGTTTCATTACACCAACTAGTGTTTACAAAATGAGCATAAAAATAATAAGAAACTGTCATGCAATGTTAGCTTCAGTAGAGCACGTGTGCATGGCAACATTTGCTGTTTCATCTTCTGGTTTGTTGCATTGCATGGGCTGCATGAAGTCCACATTCAAACAATGAGCTTCAAATTTTTAATAAAGACTTCATAGTTTGCCTGAAATAAATAAAAGAGCAGACGATGTATTTACTGAATCTTGTTGTGTAAGATATTCATTGAGAACAAAGAGTTGGTCATCTTTCATCTGAATAATCCTTGTCCTATTAACCACCTTTAATCATTAGTTGCATAAGTTAAATGTTATAGAGCTGGCTCATGGATTAAACATGTGTAGTTCATAATCCATTTACTCAAGACATTTACCTGAAAATTTAACAATTTCATTTATGACCCCATGATCTAAAAAATTTTCCTCTCATAGTATTTACTACTGCCAGAGGATTCTGGATTAGTCTTGCTAATAATTTCAACCGACTCATCATTTTGTATAATCTGAAAAAATCAGTATGCAACACTCAACATTAAGTCTGTATCACATAATGCTAGAATTGATGAATTAAAGGTACTCATTGATCTGCAGAACTCTGATAACAGGATAGAAAATGCAAGTCTTGAAGATGGTTTTAAGTACCCAACACTTAAAGTTCTAGGCTATAAAATCTGAAATGGGGTTAAAGTGAGTTTTTGGGAAAATCCTAGGGACAATTAAAGTATAAGATATTCACCTTTTGTTCTATCTTACAAGAACATAACCATGTTAAATTTGGCACATAAATCACTCGATCAATCTGAATTTACGGAACCATATACGGTGGTCGTAATAACATAATATTTAGGATTTCATATTAATACTTTTCTTTTGCAACATGTTTTATTTCTAGAAAACTAACAAACTATCACCGAAAGTTTCTATGTTGCTCCAACTATTCATTATTCTTGAAGTACCCATACATGGTACTTTTGTTATCCGGACATTAGTATGGAGATATGATCCTCATAAGACTCTCTAGATACATGAAACACATAATAAAATTGAAGATAACTGTGTTAGATACATACTAAGGTTTGACATAGTTCTACCTAAGGTGGGTTCTTAGGGTTCACTATATGCGGTTTAGTTCTAAGGTTGAGGTACCCGAACCAGCAGATTCCTCGATCCTCACCCATTATAGGCTCATACGAACCAAGTTCGGTTCAGGGGAATACATTTCCCTATGGCTATGCGGAGGTAAAAACCTCACGAAGACATATGTACGGATGTATCCCGGAAGCAGTCCACTAGCCCCTGCGGAGGTGAAAACCTCACGAAAGCATAGTTTCTCACTCCCACTTAAGGGTGCGACCACGATGGTCATGCAGTGCAATGCAGAAACATTTTATAAAATAGAATCACATGCAAAAAAAAAAAACAAAATAATGGCTTTTCAAATCAGACTCTTAAATTTTTGACATTCGGACAATAACTAATCGATTTTTGGCTTGACTCTCTTATTGGTCCCCAGTGAGTCGCTAAATTCATCCGAAACCTTTTTAAAAATTGGTTTTAAAAAACGGGGATCGACTTTAAAAACGAAAATGGGAGTCGCCACCAATCCCTTTTTACTTAGGTGTGATTGGATCACCTTGTAAAACATTTTATTTAAAACATTTAATTTTGGTCTACGAAAAAAAACCAGAAAACAGGTTCGGGAGTCGGTTACGTATGAGGAAGGGTTTGCACCCTCATAATGCCCAAAAATTGGTACCTAATCGATAAAATTATGTTCAAATTTTGAAATTTAAAAGCATTTTAAAATATGATTTCCAAAAAACTATGAACAATTTGATTTAAAATATGAGAGTTCTTCGATTCGAAAGATTATAAACATCACATCCAGCACGATTGGACACGATATTTTTTAAACCCTCGTAACTAAGATCATCTCATAATTTATAAAACTTCGAGTAATTTTGATTTAAAATTTGAGATTTTTTCGATCCGAAGGAATATAAACATCACATCCAGCACGATTGGACATGATATTTTTAAACCCTCGTAACTAAGATCATCTCATAATTTATAAAACTTGTTAAAAGGATATTTAGTTATTTAGCCAAACGGAAAATCGACACCCAGAACGATTGGACATTATTTCCCGAATTTCTAAATACCAAAACATTGCCTTATTTTAAAAACCTTGAAATAAAATATTAATTTTGTAAAAATGTATTTTTTATTTTAAATAAAGATTCACGAGACAATATCGCATTTATACATTTATCAAACATAAATATCAAAAGCAATTATGACATACTAACATTTCATATCTATACAAATAATAATGTAATAATAATGTAGAATAATGATTAATAAAAACTATATAATGACAATCATAAATAAATAAATGAGAATATGAGCAAATAAAATATATACATATAATATAAACGATGTAAAAAATATAATGATTTTAAATAAAATTTCACATATATAATATAAATAATATAAATAGAATATAATATGAATAAATTTTAATTAAAAATAATATATGATATAATATTATATAATGTACAAAATTTTAAAATATAACATCATAAAAAAATAATTTTATAAGTAAATAAAGAAAATAATTAAACTAAAATAAAATAATAAAATACTAATAATTAGAAATATAATATAATAAATAATATGCTAATTTATATAATATAGGTAATAAATAATAATAATTACATATATATAAAATTAATACATATAAAAATTATATATATATAAATTTTATACCATAAACAAATTAATATATACATAATAACTATAGTATTTTTTAATAAAATAATAATATTAAAAAAAAAAAAAACAGATGTAAGAGGGACTAAATTGGAACACCAGAAATAATTCTAGGCGCATTTGTAAAATATTTAAAGTGAAAAAGGACTTAATTGTAAAATAGAAATAATGCGGAAGGGCTAAAAGGATAAATTTCCCATTTTTTTGAAACACACGGATCTTGTTTGGGTCTTCGGGTCAACGCGCGGGTCGCCTTTTGAAACGACGTCGTTTTAGGCTTATTAAATTAAACCAAAACGGCGTCGTTCCCAGTTAACTATATAAGTAAAAAAAAGTTAAAAAAAAATCATTTTTATCATTTCAGAGAAAAAAACGGATTTGGTTTTGAAAATTCTCTGTCCTTTGGCCTTCAGGCCAGGACTCCGACGAGGGGATCAGTCGCACTCCACGCGCCACACACACGCTTACGCGCTACATCCATCCAAATGCACATAGGTATGAAATCTCACCTTTTTTTCTTATATTCTTTTTTTGTTTTGTTATTTTGCGTATATAACATGCATAAATAAGAAAAATGAATCGGAAAATAAAGAATCACCTCTGTTTAAAAAACTTTGTATTTTGTTTCAAAAGTTTCTTTTTTTTTTATTTCTCTCCGTATCCCCTTTTACAGATTTTGTTGGGGCTTTTTATAGCCCAAGAAAACAAATAAAAAATTAATACAAAAAATCTGTCTTTCCATTTTGTTGTATTCTGCTACGGTTTCTTTCCTTGTTTTTGCAGGTCTGGAGCAAGAAGTCTGGCGGTGGTGCTCAGTTTGCGAAAATTGTGGCGCTATCGAAGGGATCCTGGTGGCTATGGCGCAAACAGTGTGACTGTTGGGGTACTGCGGCGATTGGGGTGTTGCGGCGCCTAGGAAACTAGGGTTTCAGAAACCCCTGGTTTCTGATTTGGTTTGGGCCTTTTGGGCTCCGTAAGTTGGGTCTGGTATTGGGTTGAAATGTTAATTGGGTCTGGTATTGGGTTGAAATGTAATTGGGTAGTTTTAGGGTTTAAGTCATCTGCTGGTTTGTTATTGGGCTCGGGTGTAATGGGATATTGGGTCAGTATTTGGGCTTGTTTAGGTAGGTAATTGGTTTGGGCTTTGTAACTGGACTGTTAAAGGACATTTATTTATTTTTTGTTTTGGTTTTATTTTAGTTTATGTGGGCCCGGGCAAAAATGGGCTTTTACAGCTACCCCTCTTTGCTCATTGTCGTGTAACGAGAATAGAGCAAAAACAATAAAAGGACCAATTTTGCCCGGTTTTGGCCGAGCTTCGACTTCTTGATCCTCGCTTTCTTCAAACGGTTTTCCATCCCAACTGCATCTTCAGGGGTACTGGAACTTCATCTTAATTTCAATTAGTTTGATGGCTTCAATTTGCTTCACTGCAACTTAAAGAAGGCAGTATCCACTATCTGTGATCTACTCTACTGCAAACTCAGGGGAATGCCAGTTTGATATCTTTGATCCATTTCCTGCAACTTCAGGAAGATAAGATCTGTTATCTTTAGTCCGCTCCACTGCAACTTCAGGGAGATATGGTTGAAAATG
Organism: Gossypium sturtianum; assembly: GCA_025698515.1. Lineage (NCBI taxonomy): Eukaryota > Viridiplantae > Streptophyta > Magnoliopsida > Malvales > Malvaceae > Gossypium > Gossypium sturtianum. The sequence continues at coordinate 160,967,191 of CM046945.1, forward strand.
CTTTTGATCTACTTCCTACAACTTCAGGAAGATGAGATCTTCTGTCTTCAGTCTACTCCCTACAACTTCAGGGAGATAAGGCTGAAATTCTTTTCGATCTGCTTCCTACAACTTCAGGAAGATGAGATCTTCTATCTTCAGTCTACTCCCTACAACTTCAGGGAGATAAGGCTGAAATTCTTTTCGATCTGCTTCCTACAACTTCAGGAATATGAGATCTTCTGTCTTCAGTCTACTCCCTACAACTTTAGGGAGATAAGGCTAAAATTCTTTTCGATCTGCTTCCTACAACTTCAGGAAGATGAGATCTTCTGTCTTCAGTCTACTCCCTACAACTTCAGGGAGATAAGGCTGAAATTCTTTTCGATTTGCTTCCTACAACTTTAGGAAGATGAGATCTTCTATCTTCAGTCTACTCCCTACAACTTCAGGGAGATAAGGCTAAAATTCTTTTCGATCTACTTCCTACAACTTCAGGAAGATGAGATCTTCTGTCTTCAGTCTACTCCCTACAACTTCAGGGAGATAAGGCTGAAAGGGTTTTCAATCTCCTTCCTACAACTTCAGGAAGATAAGATCTGTTGACTTCGATCTACTTCCTACAAATTCAGGAAGATAAGATCTGAAAGGGTTTTCGATCTGCTTCCTACAACTTCAGGAAGATGAGATCTTCTATCTTCAATCTACTCCGCTACAACTTCTGGGAGATAAGACTGAAAGGGTCTTTGATCTACTTTCTACAATTTCAGGAAGATGAGATCTGCAAACTCACCGATATTGCTACACCATCCGCTGAGGGACATGTCCTGTAGACTCAGTTTAGTATGTTTATGTTACATGACTAAGATGCTATGATCAAAATGAATCAAATGCTTGTAGCTACATATAACATGTCATGAAGATGCCTCCTTTTAAAGGATTAGGATGCAATGATCGAAATGAATCAAATGCTCCTAATGAAATTTGTTATAATACAAAAATGTTATGAGTATGATTCCTATTCTAGGTGTTATCACTCATTTGTTTTTCATTTTCGTTCATCAATCATGTTCTGCTCAACCAGCTTGCCCCAATGTAATTTCTGAGTCAGCCCCGCTTGGATCTTGAGACATGAAGTTGGAATCTCCCACTGCAACTTCAGGGGAATAACATTTGGTTTCTTTCATATTTCTGTTACCACTCAGAGGTACAGAACTTGTATCACTTTCAATCAATTTGATCTGTTACACCATTCCCTAGATGTAATGACCAAATGTATGTGTCTGAAATTTTCAATGAATGCAGGGTATCCCGACAATGATCCCCTTTTACACTTGGATTGACCTTGTTCGTCATTTGCCAATATAGTATCACCAACGAAATTGTCTTATCTCATAAGAGTCCGAAGAGATAATCATTTTTCAATGTTTCCAACCCTTAGGCTTGGTGAGTTCTGAACAATAGTCATGTTTCAGATTCCTCATGTTATTTAGAAGCTTCTATAGTAATATGCGAAACTCCTTTTATGAAAGTGTTATTAGTCCATAAATCGTTATTTCAATATAAAATGCTTGAAAAAGGTCACAAAAATAGACGGGAAAGAAATTAGTCAGAAGCATAGCTCAGAAAAATAATTTAATCAAAGATAACCCAGGCAATAAAAGAAAATTGATTTGGGTGTATCTCAAAAGAATAAAGCAATCAAAGATAAGGAATTCAAAAATGGGTAAGATAGAAACTAGGTGCCCCAGATATCGCAGCCTGAGCTTCTTTGTTCCAACTTCTTGAGGACCATTTTAAGCTCAATATGTGTTTAAGGGATCCAGAGTACTTTGTTGATGCCCCAAGTCGCAGCATACTTCTTCATTGTTAATTCAGGCATAGCAAGACTACCACATGCCCAATCTTTGATCAAAATTTGAGTCGCCCTTTTTGGGTTTTCAGCTCAAAACCCCTTTGGTCTCAAAGCGCCCTTTGCGGGTTTTCGCCTTGGCCTCTCTTTTTTTTTGAGGCGCCCTTTACGGGTTTTCACCTTGATCTTTCCTCTTTCAGTTAATATCTCTTAACTAAACCTGAATTTGCCGGATTGGGCAAGTCTTCACCATCTCGATCAATATCAATGCTCCTCTAGAACAGGCCCTACATAAGTCCTTCCCAGTTTGGCATATGCTTTCCTCTAAAATCGTTTTGTAGAGGAAAAATCTTCTTCAACATCAGGTTTCTTCGTGGAATTTCCTAAGATGAACTTCTTTAATGTAAGCTCGCATCATCTGGCCGTGATAAATAACTTTAACCTTTTCTTCAATTTGGTTCAATTGGCAAAACGCTTCAATTCCATAAACCAATGGGTAAAATGTTGCCCTAGCGAAGGTTCTGGCCGACATTCACTAAAACAGAGGGTAACGGTAGCTTCTTATACCAATCCTTACAAGTCTAAGTCACCTTTCTTCTTCTTCTTTTTTTTTGCAACTTTTGTTGCACTGTGATATACTGCCTGATCTTTGGACAAACTGTAAACTTTGACTTTATACAGTTATGCATTCTTTGCTGGCATCTAATCTTTTTTTTTTTTTTTGCGAATTTGATGACTATCAACTTTGTAACATTGACATATGAAGCTACTTCCACCCTCTTAGTGAAGTAGACGTCAACCATGATGGCAAATCGATGACAACTTGAAGCGTTTGACGAAATTGGACCCATAATATCCATGCCCCACATATAGAAAAGTCTATGAAGAAAACAGAAGAGTCACATGAATCTCGTTTCCTTAAATTCGGTATAGCTGACTTTCTATGTAGATCAGCAGTGCCCGATCATCATGTTTAGCCCGCATCTTAGTATCCCAGGCATGTCCTGATATGATCGTGCAAAACATCTTTGAGTTTTTGAAAATAACTCAATGATGTCTCGCATTATTTCTATGGTAAGCTAGGCTTCGATCTTCACCCCTTTTCTAGGCCCATAATTTTTGCTGGCCCTTTGTTAAGTAAGGTTTGTTTTTCATCTTGCTAAACCACTTTTAACAAATCAAAAGATATGTTACAATCTCTAACATCTTCAAAGTCCTGAGATCCCCTAGACTCATATCTCATTCAAAAAGGGAGTCAGTAACAACGTTGCTCATGTCATTGATATCTGGGGACCTAGTATAGGTTCGAAAGAATATTTCCAGAGAATAAATGATTCCAAGAACAGTTATTTGTATGGTCATGAATAAAGAATGAAAGAATATTGTAAAACAAAAGAATGTACAATATGAAATGAAAAGAATATTTGCTTAAAAATGCATTTTATTGAAATAAAGTTTCGGACATAAGCCTATTTCACAAAAGAGTTCTTATTGCCTCTAGGCTTAAGACAACAAGCATGTTTTGCACATTACTATAGATCAACTCTAAAAATGCAAGGATTTCTTCCACAATCCTATTATTCAAGACACTCCCAAGTACGCAAGGGGCTTGGAAACTTTGTTCTCTAATTCCTTCTTTATTTTTGATTCCTTCAAGGAGTTGCAACTTTCTTGTCTCCTCCTTCAATTACTGCATTTACTACCTCGTCAAAGTGATCAAGTTTTGATGAATCGTCGAACTTCACAATTCCCATTTTAATGAACCTTTTGACCAACTTTTTAAACGTATTGCAGTTTTCGATTGAGTAACACTTTATTCCCCCGTGGTACTTGCATTGGGCATTCTCGTTATACCATTTTGGGAACGGAGGTTGCAACGGTTTCAGATAAAATAGAGACACCATGTGTGCGTCAAACAAACTTTGATATAGCTCCTTATACATCATGGGGATTGGCGTAAATTAGAGCCTTTCAGAGTTTTGCCTTGGGGAAACCTGATTGCTGATAACTACCGTCTTTGGCTGGTTTACTGTAATCGGCTCTGAATGGCTCTCGTTATACCTACCGGCATTATTCGTTTTCTTTTCCTTCTTCTTCAGGGCTTTTGAGGTCCATTCTTCTCTTTCCTTTGTTTTTACCAGAATAACTGGTTTAACTTGATCATCATTCGGGTTAAAACCCATTGGAAACTTCAACAGGGCCGAAGTGTCAGTTTGACATTGAGGTTCAATAATGACGGGTGCCCCATGCGAATGTGTGTCTGGCTGAGTCAGGATACCGGCTGGGGAATAAACAATGTCTTCCTCATCATCCACACTATTGACAGTTAGGCCACTCCTTTTTTCAAATCTTTCGGCTAGTAACTGGGTTAACTGGCCAATCACATTCTTTTGGAACTCAAATATTTGTTCCCGCATTTCTTGTTGAATCTTAGTCAATTGCCCCTGCATCTGTATTTGTATTTGCTCTATTCTCTCCAATCTTTGTTCCATGTTTTCCGGGTTAACTGAAATATTTTTACCTAATTAGGGTCCTTTTGTAAAAGTCTAATGTAAATGATGCAATGTAATACAAATGCATGAATGCAAAGAGGTACCGATTCTGATTCAACTTCGTTTTAGAAAACTTTATTAGAAAACAAAATCCTTTACATAAAACAAACTACCATATGCTTTTGCCCTAAGTCCTAAAGTTTTGATTTTCCCAAGCAATGGAGCTAGCTCTTGACTATGATCGGACTGTAGCCCATATTTTATGCTCAACATATCCGCCTGTGATGCCAAAGTTTGTAGATGATCAGCTACCTCTCGAATCTGAACTATCACTTCACCCATGAGGTAATCTCGACTCCTAACTTGATCATAAGAATGATGAAGCTCTTCTTTCCAACGCTCCTCTCTTGTTTCAAGAAGCTCAATCCGAAGTTCACAACTGTGTAATGCTGATTCTAACTCTTCAATCCTACCCTTCATTTCTTCAATCTTGTTTAGACTTGACTTCAACTCGATTGCAGAATTACGGCTTCGATGGAGTGAAGAGATTGTCCAAGCTTCGCATCGATCTTCAGAAAAGTATCGATCATTCACCCTAGCTAGCGCCATACTCAAAGAGGTTCTTCCGCTTCTATGGCTCATAAAGATCAGAATTTTTTCGAGACAAAGAAGGAACTGCGGAGCTCCAGAAAGTTTAAATTGTATCTGTTCAAACATTTTTCCAACTCTAACCACAAGTGAAAGGCATCTATTCTGGTTCATCTCTTTGAATATATCAAATGGGGGATCAATACGAATTCCTTTCATTTCTCCACAACGAATCAAATCCCTTGCAATGTTGTTTGGATCACAACGAAGAGCCGAGAAGTTTTGGTAGCTGACCTATCATAGGCAAAATTCTTTCCATCCAAATCATTTTTGTAGGTCTCATGCACTTTATCAGTCACTTTTCTTCCAACACTCTTACCATCCACAGGGTGACCATCTTCATACGAAAGAGAAATGCTGTACTGGTAGAAGTGTCTATCCGTATTCCCTACGCTCACTTTGAAGTGATTGGTGAGTATAGTTACCTTTTGCCCTTTAGTTCCAACATCACGCCTTGCCATAGGGTGTCGTACAATCTTCTTCGCATCCGATTCTGCTTTGATCGAAACAACATCATGAGGCACAGGTGACTGAGGAGGCAAGGAAACCAGTATTGCCCCTATTCCCCTCTTGTTCCAACGAATCCATACCCTAAAATCTTCTTTCTCTAATTGCTTTTGCTCTGAACATATACTAACGACTGCATTGTCTTCCATTTTATCAAGGAATTCGTTCTCCATAACCAGCTTTCTAACTTAGAAACTGACCGTGAATCGATACCTCTTAAAGTATGAAATGATATGCACAAAAGAATAAAACACAACAAGTTAGTATCATGGAATATAAAGCAAGTAAAATAAACAAACACCTATTTGGGTGACCACTAAGGTTTGACATAGTTCTACCTAAGGTGGGTTCTTAGGGTTCACTATATGCGGTTTAGTTCTAAGGTTGAGGTACCCGAACCAGCAAATTCCTCGATCCTCACCCATTATAGGCTCATACGGACTGAGTTCGGTTCAGGGGAATACATTTCCCTATGGCTATGAGGAGGTGAAAACCTCACGAAGACATAAGTACGGATGTATCCCGGAAGCAGTCCACTAGCCCCTGCGGAGGTGAAAACCTCACGAAAGCATAGTTTCTCACTCCCACTTAAGGGTGCGACCACTATGGTCATGCAGTGCAATGCAAAAACATTTTATAAAATAGAATCACATGCAATAAAAAAAAACAAAATCATGGCTTTTCAAATCAGACTTTTAAATTTTTGACATTCGGACAATAACTAATCGATTTTTGGCTTGACTCTCTTATTGGTCCTCAGCGGAGTCGCCAAGCTGTCGAAACCCTTTTTAAAAATTGGTTTTAAAAAACGGGGATCGACTTTAAAAACGAAAATGGGAGTCGCCACCAATCCCTTTTTACTTAGGTGTGATTGGATCACCTTGTAAAACATTTTATTTAAAACATTTAATTTTGGTCTGCGAAAAAAAATCAGAAAACAGGTTCGGGAGTCAGTTACGTATGAGGAAGGGTTTGCACCCTCATAACGCCCAAAAATTGGTACCTAATCGATAAAATTATGTCCAAATGTTTGAAATTTAAAAGCATTTAAAAATATGATTTCCAAAAAACTATGAACAATTTGATTTAAAATATGAGAGTTATTCGATTCGAAAGATTATAAACATCACATCCAGCATGATTGGACACGATATTTTTTAAACCCTCGTAACTAAGATCATCTCATAATTTATAAAACTTCGAGTAATTTTGATTTAAAATTTGAGATTTCTTCGATCCAAAGGAATATAAACATCACATCCAGCACGATTGGACATGATATTTTTAAACCCTCGTAACTAAGATCATCTCATAATTTATAAAACTTGTTAAAAGGATATTTAGTTATTTAGCCAAACGGAAAATCGACACCCAGCACGATTGGACAATTATTTCCGAATTTCTAAATACCAAAACATTGCCTTATTTTAAAAACCTTGAAATAAAATATTAATTTTGTAAAAATGTATTTTTTAATTTAAATAAAGATTCATGAGACAATATCGCATTTATACATTTATCAAACATAAATATCAAAAGCAATTATGGCATACTAACATTTCATATCTATACAAATAATAATGTAATAATAATGTAGAATAATGATTAATAAAAACTATACAGTGACAATCATAAATAAATAAATGAGAATATGAGCAAATAAAATATATACATATAATATAAACGATGTAAAAAATATAATGATTTTAAATAAAATTTCACATATATAATATAAATAATATAAATAGAATATAATATGAATAAATTTTAATTAAAAATAATATATGATATAATATTATATAATGTACAAAATTTTAAAATATAACATCATAAAAAAATAATTTTATAAGTAAATAAAGAAAATAATTAAACTAAAATAAAATAATAAAATACTAATAATTAGAAATATAATATAATAAATAATATGCTAATTTATATAATATAGGTAATAAATAATAATAATTACATATATATAAAATTAATACATATAAAAATTATATATATATATATATATAAATTTTATACCATAAACAAATTAATATATACATAATAAATATAGTATTTTTTAATAAAATAATAATATTAAAAAAAAATAAAAACAGATGTAAGAGGGACTAAATTGGAACACCAGAAATAATTCTAGGCGCATTTGTAAAATATTTAAAGTGAAAAAGGACTTAATTGTAAAATAGAAATAATGCGGAAGGGCTAAAAGGATAAATTTCCCATTTTTTTGAAACATGCGGATCCTGTTCGGGTCTTCAGGCCAACGCGCGGGTCGCCTTTTGAAACGACGTCGTTTTAGGCTTATTAAATTAAACCAAAACGGCGTCGTTCCCAGTTAACTATATAAGTAAAAAAAAGTTAAAAAAAAATCATTTTTATCATTTTAGAGAAAAAAAACGGATTTGGTTTTGAAAATTCTCTGTCCTTTGGCCTTCAGGCCAGGACTCCGACGAGGGGGTCAGTCGCACTCCACGCGCCACACGCGCTTACGCGCCGTCGTCCACAGCGGCACATAGGTATGAAATCTCACCTTTTTTTTCTTATATTCTTTTTTTGTTTTGTTATTTTGCGTATATAACATGCATAAATAAGAAAAACGAATCGAAAAATAAAGAATCACCTCTGTTTAAAATACTCTGTATTCTGTTTCAAAAGTTTCTTTTTTTTTTATTTCTCTCCGTATCCCCTTTTACAGATTTTGTTGGGGCTTTTTATAGCCCAAGAAATCAAATCAAAAATAAATACAAAAATCTGTCTTTCCATTTTGTTGTATTCTCACTGGGTTTCTTTCCTTGTTTTTGCAGTGTGGGAGCAAGAAGTCCGGCGGTGGTGCTCGGGCCAGAGAATTACGGCGCTATCGAAGGATCTCGTGGGCTGCGTACGAACGGCGTGGATGTTAGGTAGTACTGCGGCGATTGGGGTCTTTGCGCGCGCGCTAGAAACTAGGGTTTCGAAAACCCCGCTTTTACGATTTGGTTTGGGCCTTTTGGGCTCGTAAGTTGGATCCGTATTGGGTTGAAATGTTAATTGGGTCCGTATTGGGTTGAAATGTAATTGGGTAGTTTTAGGGTTTAAGTCATCTGTGCGGTTTGTTATTGGGCTCGGGTGTAATGGGATATTGGGTCGATGTTGGGCTTGTTTGGGTAGGTAATTGGTTTGGGCTTTGTAACTGGACTGTTAAAGGATATTTATTTATTTTTTGTTTTGGTTTTATTTTGGTTTATGTGGGCCCGGGCAAAAATGGGCTTTTACAAAGACAATATTTCGTATTTGGAGATTTGAGAAGTCGTACCCTAACTTACGAGGTTTCGATTTTTCTCGTTGAACCTAAATAATCAAATATCATTTTAGAATTAAAATACATAAGATTTCAAATAAAAAATAAAGGCAAGCTTATTCTCAAAGGTTCAAGGCGTCGTATCCTAACTTACGGGATGTGACATCTTGTTATCACGAGACGAGAGGGTCTTTAACGTTTGTTTCGATTTATTCAAGCGGTTTTTTTAAAGTAAAATTAACATTAATACAAAGAGGGATCGTATTTTAAACTATTTTCAAATTTTCAACTTTCAACACTAAGACATGAATTAATCAATTAGGTACCAGTTTTGGACGACACGAGGGTGTTAATCCTTCCTCGTGCGTAACCGACTCCCGAACCGATTTTATGAATTTTTGTAGACCGAAAAACATTGTTTTAATAAATTAAACCTTTTATTAAAAAGATCAAGTTTCGAGGTGATTCGATCACACCTCATATAAAAAGGATTGGTGGCGACTCCCATTTTTCGTTTTCAAAAAAAAAAAGAAGTCGATTTCAAAAAAATGGTTTCGACATTACACATTAGACTAAAGTACATGTATAGTTTTGAGACTTATCCCTAATTAATTCAGAAATTATTTTAAACGCGAAACAATTGATATAATGTCTAAGCAATTTTATAGTATTAAAATATCTCATTTAACTATCATACAATATACAGTATTTAGAATACATTTTTTTCATATTATTTGTAAAAAAGGTACAAATTTTGAAATTAAAAATAAATATATATTATAATTAATACAAACAATAAAAACTAGTGAGGTGTCTATTTAAATAATTAATAATGAATAGATAATCTTTGGTAACAATTGAAAAATTATAAATATTATACAAAAACATTCAAACACATTTCTATCCCAGTTATTTACCAATTTATCGATATTTATGAAATTTTGTTTCACATTGCTTTCTAGATTGTCAAGCATTTGACTGTAATTCTCGGTTATAAGGATTGTATGAGTACCAAGTTAGCCGCCGCCTTATAATATGCAGAGAAGAGGAATAAAATTACATTCTTTATGCAAGGTGGTATTATTTTGACTATTTCTTTGTCAATCAATCTTATCCAATGAAGAATAAGATGGAAATGAAATGTGAGTGTATAAATAGCATGTTAGTTTCTCATTTCTTCCCACATCGAATAGCATCAGTTCCTAAATATTTTTGTTTGAATCAATTTGTTTGTATAATTTGAAGAAAAAATGGGTGGTTTTGCAAAAGAAGTAGAGGTTAGTACATCACTTCCCCCAGCCAAGGCATTTAAGGCATTTGCTGAAGATCTGGACACCCTATTGCCCACGGTTGCCCCACAAGCAATCAAGAGTGTGGAGCGCCTTGAAGGAGATGGTGGCCCTGGAACCATAAAGAAGATCACCTTTGCTGAAGGTAATTCAATTACTTAAAAGGGTAAAGTAGAAATTTAGATTATCTTTCTTCACATACCAATGTGCCTGCGGGGTGATAACAAATGCAGGGTATGGATTCAGTTATGCGAAACACAGGGTTGATGTGTTGGACAAAGACAACTTGTCGTACACTTACGTTGTGATCGAAAGCGACTTTTTTAACAACATGGTGGAGAAAATCAGCTACGAGACAAAGTTTGTAGCAGCAGCAGATGGAGGAACAAGTATTAAGGTAACTACCACGTTTTACACCATTGGTGACATTCAGATCACTCCAGACCTAATGCTCCAAATCAAGGAAGCATCCGAGAAGCGAGCCCTTATTTTGAAGGCTATTGAAAATTATGTGTTGGCAAATCCAGATGTCCGATTTGTCTTACCCAAAAGTCGTATTTGATTTGGGTAGTAAGTTGTTTGTCTCTCTGGATTTCATCATTTCTATTTCCTTTGTAATAAAAGTCTTTTGAGTTGTTATCATCTTTCATATATACTTGAAACCAATGTTTTATGGTTCATGACACTAGCACTCTTATTATTTGTAAACCTCTAGCTTTTGTTTGTGTTTTTAAGGTTGGATTTATAGTTTTGTTAATTACTTATGTACTTTTTCATGTTTCTATATATGGGATCTTTTGCTTGGTTACTAAACTCTTAGAGGGTTCTTAGATTCTCTTTACTGTCTAACACTGTGGAAAAAAGTTGACATCAAGAGTTTATTTTATACTTCATTTTTTATTGCTCCTAAATACTACCCTACCCGAACAAGATTATTCTTAAACCATAAAACGAATAAGGACACTTGTACTTATACCAAAAAATAAAAACAAATTTCATTCAAATATTCTTATTCTATAATTAAAATTTTTTATTTCATGCGAAAATATATTTATATGTTAGGCTTTTTAATTATGAATGTTAAAATATGACAAGGCTTGTCTTTATTGGTGATATTCATTAGAATGGGAAGTTACCTTGTGGATGGTGGGGTAGGATCCCAAACTCTACAACAACAGTGGACGTAATCTATGGAGAATTTAGGGTCAAAATTGTGGTCTCTTAAAATGCCTTTCAAACTAGTAATGTCAGAACTATGAACTCGTGTCTCCCATGCAAAGTGGAAATTCAAAGAAGAATTGGATCAGCTGAGACGAACTGTGCCATCTGTCTTGAGGAAGATGAAAGTGAAGATCATCTATTCCTATCGTGCCCTTTTACTAGAACAGTCTGGTTAGGAACATCATTTGCAATTAGAAGCGATGCTATAGGAACCACCTCAATAAAGAATTGGACCCACGATGCAGTCATGAGTATGAGATCAAGTGCATGGGATGAACAAGGACAAATGGATACTCTACACCTGATCCCATTAGCATATGTATTGTGAGGAATTTGGACTCACTGAAATGAAGTTATCTTTGAAGGACAAGAGCCTAACTCGGTTGCAGTAATAAGACAAGTGATCGATCAATTACAACTGGCCAAACAAGCTTTCCTAGGAGGAACAAAGAAAAGTACCATATATAATGGCCCAGAGTGGAGCTATCACACGACAGACGTCTCACCAGCTCATATTGGAAAGGAAACCATTAGGAAACATGACAGGTGCTAAATTTTATATAGTTTCTTTTATATATTGTGACTTGGTATCGGAAAAAAGAAGAAGAAATTAATGTATTTTAAATACTTTTGTGGGATATGGTGCATTCATTCAATGCAATTATAATCGGTGGCGGAGCTTACCAGAGAACCAGGGCACATGGCACCTCTTAAAATGGTAAATTTTTTAATTTAGACTCTTTATAATTTATAAAATTTTAAATTATTAATGGTAAAATTACACTTTGACCCCCTAAAAATGATAAAAATTTGATTTAATTTTTTAAAAATTAATAAAAATATAGGTTATTAAAATGATAAAATTACATTTTTACTATTGTAAAAATATACAATTTAATTTCGGCCCAAAAAAATTTATGATTCTTCAACTTATTATAATGAATATCACCAATAAAGATAAACCTTGGTATGATGCTTGTAAAAAATGCATAAAAAAGTTGAAATTGATGATGAGAACAAAGTATGGTGCTAGAAGAAAAAAGAGTTGACAAATTATTTTTCATTGTTAAAGCAACGCATTCTAATTTGTTGTGAAATTTCAAGATATCTTAAATACTTGATCATAAAGTTTTTAATTTCTTAATTTCATTTAATAATATAACAGTTATAAATTTATTGTTATTTACTTACATGAAAAATAAAAAATAGAGAGCTACTATTAGAATAATTTGATTTTCAAATCAAAATAAATAGTTTGAATTAATAAATTCACGAGACTTAATTTGTACATTTCTGCATCTTTTGTTTTAATTACATTTACTGTTTATGTTGTTGTTTATGATTATGTGGTCTGGATATGTGATGTAGCTTAAATAAACTTGGTTGAGATAAATTTGTTGGTTAGAATTAAGTCTCTTTTGCTCATATTATGCCGGTAAGTAAAATTTTGGCCATTGAGTTACAAAGTTATTTATTGGTTAGTAATTTCAAATCTGATGCCTCTTGGTTACTGAACAAGTAAGGAGAAATTGATTGTCCGATGTTGAGTTAAGGAAGTAATTAGGCATTAAAGATATCCTTGCGTCGATGAAGTCTTTGAATTAAACAGAAATTTTACCTTTGACTAAAATTTTTCTCGTTGACTTTCTCAAACTTTTATTTATTACTTTTTTGTCGAATTTTTTTATTTGAATTTAGTTTTTGATTTTCTAAATTCCCTCTAATTTACTTTACTTGTTTTTAATTAAGAAATGAAATTACCATTCATCCTTATCTTTTCTTTTTTGCTAAAAAAAAAATATTAAAATATAATCATAATAATGTGTATATAATATATAATATATAATAGGAGTATGTCTTCATTATATGTATCCATCATTTTCTCTAATTTTTATATTATAGATTATACTTTAAAAACTATATCCGTATATGTTTCGTACACAATGTTGAATATGATTACTTTTAAAATATATATCTCAAATTCACATGGGTTAAATGGTTTGCAAGAAAATATTAACTTTTAAATATTTTATTATAGGGTGAACGTTTAATCGAATTGAATGAAAATTTTTTGAATTAGTCAAGCAGATAAGTCCTATTTTATCATCTTAATTTGATTTGAACTTTTTTCAAATTTATTTAAATGGTTTAATTTTTTATTAAAATAGTCATAATTTGAGATCTAGAGCTCGAAAAAATGTGTCTTAGAATGTGTTGTGGAACTAAAAGATAACTTTTCATTCAGCGAGAGACAATTTAACTTAAAGAATGCCGGGATCCCATCCGAAAATGAGTTGTAAGATAGCTGAGTTTTAAACTTGAAAAATGACAATATTGCTAAATTTAATTTAATAAATTCCATCCCATGTATCAAATTCTATTTAGTGTTATTGTTTCTTGCCTGCAGTCTTATGTTTTGTGTACTTATCCTGGATTTCTGTTTTGCCTTTGTTTTCACCACTTGCCCATGTCGTGGTATTTAGCGTCTTGTATACACTGTTTTTATTTGCTTTTTATAAATTTCTCACTTTCCCTTTAAAAACAACAACTTATAATTACAATGTGCCACATTACTAATAGTCCAAGCACTTGAATTGAGGGTCTTATTGATGTGTTTAAAATATTGGAGCTCTTTTAATCATTCTTCTGATAGACTGCTTTCAAGATCCATGATTTTGTTCTTTTTAGTAAGCTTATATCTATTTCATATCCAAGAAGATCTAATGCCAGTACACAAACCAGAATCAATATTGCAAGTGGTGATTTCCAATTTATATTACAAAATTTCAACTAATAAATTAACAATCCGATAAAATATGAAGAAACAAAACACCTGGCTAGGATTTGAAAGAGGCCATTCTTCGTTGTTCCCAGTCTATAAATACTACATCATCTGACCTACATCTCCACAGCTCAAAAACCTGTTTGATCATTTCTGAAATCAGTAGAAAGTCATGGGTGTTTTCACTTACGAATCTCAGGTTGTTACAGCCATACCACCTGCCAAGATGTTCAAGGCTTGCGTTCTTGATGGTGACAATCTCATTCCCAAGATTCTTCCTCAGGCTTTTAAGAGCATTGAGTACATTGAAGGCAATGGTGAGCCTGGTAGCATCAAGAAGGTCACCTTTGGAGAAGGTCAGCTCATTTGTATAACTTTATACTTTGAATCATATACATATATGTACCTTAATTTTGATGGGAGAAGGGTGAACATTATGTGTTTTTCTTCATGCAGGAAGCCAGTTCAAATACATGAAGCAGAAGGTTGAAGCAGTAGACAGAGAAAATTTTGTATATATTTACAGTGTGATCGAAGGTGATGCGTTGATGAACAAGCTTGAGAAAATCACTTACGAGACGAAATTGGAGGCCTCTCCGGATGGGGGATCTCTATGCAAGACTAGTAGCAAGTATTACACCGTTGGTGAGTTTGAGCTCAAGGAAGAGGGAATCAAGGCAGGCAAAGAAAAGGCATTGGGAATGTTCAAGGCCATTGAAGCCTACCTCCTGGCAAATCCTGATGCTTACTAAGATAGCATCATCCACTTCAATGAATATCACTTACGCTATTGGCCATTTTTCTCTTCTAGTTTTTAGTTTTGAATTTGGTGGTTCATATGAACTTCAGATTGCTAATAAAGAGTCAATAGTTTACTCTGATTACCGGGAAGCTTGAGCTGAAATGCGTGAAGCCTGTAATAAATAAATGAAAAGCATCCAATTTATTTACTGAATCTATCAGGATTTATATATTGAATATTTATCCGCAACGTGTTGAATTTAGATTTTCAATTGATTCTGGTTTTACTTTATTTTATTCCCCAAGAAAACACAACAATCAAGTTCACCATTAAAGAACAATTTGTGAAACTTGAAAGCAAAACACCTGGAACTTTAGAACAAGAGCCGAAATATATTTTAATCAGAGCTGGTTCATTGATCATAATTGGCCATTAACTTCGTACCTTGCAGGAATAATTGAAAATTTTGGATCTGGAATTGGGTGGAGTGCGCCGGGCCCAAGCTATAGTGCAACGCCTGGGCGACGCTCGAGAGCCCCAGTAGCAAGCTACTGTGATGGACTCTCCCCATTAAAAAATAAATTTAATATCATGCAAGCCAATGGCCCACGTATCAGATATTAAACTGATAAGAACAGATACTACACTTGATCTTAGCCAAAAGGCCGAGAAAGGTATGCTTTTCTCTGTCAAGCATCGCGCTATTTAAAGCCTGCTTCTCGCCTCTTCTTACGCACGCTCGCTGATGTGGGATCTTATGCAAAGGAGCAAGGCACCATCCCAGCAAAGATTTAGTTTCCGTAATTTCATCGGACAAACAAATTTAACATTGAAAGAAGCACGCTTAAGCTAATTAATTCAACAATAAAACTACTTTTCTAACGATCAAAACTTTGAAAAACAAACGCTACAGATTATGGCTCTGCTCAAAGAAGCAGCAATTGGATTTTAGAATACAGATTATCTTGTGCCTTCATTAACTAAATTATTTTTCAAGACTTTTTATTTGGAACAAAATGGAAATTTCTCTGGAACCCGGTGGTGATCCCATATGGAAATAGATGATGGTGAAGGTTCTTGAGAGATGTGGATAGAAATACTAAGAAGGAAGAGACCAACGGTGAGGCGGACACAGAAATGATGGTTGACCCAAGGCCGACCCCAAATCTATTATGGAAGGACAAACTAATGGGGATTGGAACTGGTAATATTGCTAAAACGGCGATGACAAATTCTAGCATGGGGGATGATGATCATCTTGAATTCCTGAAAGGAGATATTAACAGATCTACTGTCAATGGGATTCTTGCAATAGATTTTTCTGATAGGATTCAACGAATTCTTTTTAAGGAAATGGAAACTACGGTGGTTCTAAAACTGTTAGGTAGGAACATCGACTATGGGGCTTTAAACAATCAGATCAATAGCCTTTGGAGACCCTCTAAACCCTTTCATCTTATGGATATAAAAAACATATATTACTTGGCAAAGTTTCAGTGCACGAATGATTTTGAGAAAGTTATATGATCGCTGTGAAGTCAGAGTTTTAAAATTTATAATGATAATGATCGAACCTGGAAACTAACTATGACAACGATTGAGGCAAGACCGGATTGTCGAACCCAAAGGAACTAAAAGTACTAATACTAACTTTCTTTCTATTATTTAGCCTAAAATAAGTGAAGTTGTTTATTAATCTAAATTAACTAATTACTAAGCTAAAGACGCAAAGACAAAAAGAATGAATTGGGGAAATACTTGGGAAAAACTCAGTTGATTAAGACGATACCCTTAGGAAGAATCCACCTAGACTCCACTTGTTATCTAACACTGAACCAGACGATTTATTCACTTGACTTGATCCGTAGGACTCCCTAATTTATATTAAACCCTCTCTCGAGGCGAATAACGTCTAACCCTAGGTTAATTAATTGAAATCTCTTTCCCATTAATAACCCCCTAGAATAGCAGTAAATCGATCTATGGACTCCCATATTAGGTTTCACCCTAATCCGGCAAAATCTTGTCACCCTATCTCTAGGCGCGCGATCAACTCCGCTTAATTATGCTAGATCTACTCTTAAGCAGGGACTTTTGCTCCACCACCTAAGCACATTCAACTTGAATTAATATCCACGAAATATCAACACAAGAATTAAGCACACATAATTAAGAACAAATCAAGTATTTATCATATAGTTCAGAAAACAATAACAAGATTCATCTAGGTTTCATCCCCCTTCAGGTATCTGAAGGGTTTAGTTCATAATAATAAAAGAAAACATCTCAGAAGAAAAGATAAAAAAAAACATAAGAAATCTCTAAAACCCCCTAAAGGAATTGAAGAGGAGATCCTCCGTCTTGAGTAGAATTCCGGCTTCTTGAGATGGATCAACTGGCTATCCCTTGAGAGTTTCCCACAAATCTGACCTTTTCGGCTCGGCTCCTTGGCCTAGCTGACCGCCCGTCGACTCCCCCTTATAGGTTATACTTAGGGTGTATTTATAGGCTTTTGGAATGTGTTTCTTTGCCCCTAAGTATCCTTTTCCGAGTGAAATTACTCTCCTCCACGGCAGGGGCACGGCCATGGCACACGCCCGTGTGAATCGTGGCTAAGCCGTGTTGGACTCAGTTAGTGAGGCACGGCCGTGTAGATCGACATCAGGCCGTGTTCTAGTATATTTGAGGAGGCACGACCGTGTGGGCTTTAGTCCAGGCCGTGTCGATTTCTTCTTTGGCCCATTTCGGTCTTTTGAGCCCGTTTCTCATTCTTTTTATTCTTAGGTGCTTTCCTGAGTATAAGACATGAAAAGAAAGGATTAAGAGCACCTTTTTACATAAATCAATGGATAAATCATCCAAAAGTATGCTAAATGTGGGATTAAAATATGTTACTATTTCGGTTTATCAAATACCCCCACACTTAAGCTTTTGCTTGTCCTCAAGCAAAATTCTCAATTTTACAATTAAAACGAACTTTCAATAATTCATAATTCCTATCAACAATGTCTTATCATAATTCATAGATAATTTATACATGGATAATTCAATTCAAAGAGTTCTAAGGATTCAAACAATCTAAGTCATAGATTTGTAGCTCGAAAATATAGGCGTCTCCCCTTATCTAAATAATTACCTTTAATTCAAAACCGACAAGGATTGACATCCTCACTAGAGATTCACTCAAATCACTCAAAGTGTTTAAGTTTCAGGAAAAAGCGCTCAAAAGTCGAACATGAAAAGTTAATCCCATAGGCTTGCCTGAAAATCAAATCTCCACCACTATAATATGAGATGATGCACAAATCAAAAGGTCTTTGTCAGGGTTGTAACGGGGCTAGGATTAAGGTGTGGATAGAGGCTGAATTAGAAGGTTAGAATCGAGATTGAATTGATAAAATACCTAACTAGAAACAATAAACTAAATAATTACATAATGGATTGAAACTTTAAACTAATAATACGAGCTTCTTCTTCAATATTTGGAATTCAAACGTATAAGCTCACTTAATAACAAAACTAGTAATGAATAATGACTATACTTCGATTTTTTTTTAATAAATCTATTCATATACTAAGATGAAATAATTAGGTAGCTTAATCAAATCAAATCTCGATATAAGGGAAGTCGAAAAAGAATGGTGATAACAAAAACAAAGGGTTTCTGGGTTAATATTAGTGGTTATGTCAATAAAAAGGGTTGTTAGGATTAAAAGGGGTTCACTAGGGGTTAATTGTGAAGGTAGGCTTTTAATGGAGTTAGTGGGTTAAAACCTAGGTGGTCTTTCTGTATTGCATTGGGAGACGACATACGTGGTTGGTACTCTGTAATTACCGGGTTTGGTTTATCATGGCTTATCTCAACCTTACCTTCCTCTACCATATTCTCTTGCGTCAATGTTGGTTCATCTAACCCTTCATTATCGTGAGCAATTATTGTTTGAGGTTGCTCTCTTGGGTTAGTTTCGGTGTTACTTGGCGGGGATACCTTGTGGTATTTACGAGATCGACTTAGCAAGTTTCTCAACTGACTTAGTAAGTTGCCCTAACTGGTTCTTGATCCCTTGAATTGATGCTTCTTGATTTTCGAGTTCTGTTTTGGTGTTTTGGAAACGTGTTTCACACCACTTATAAATTTTGTCAAGATCTCTTCAATGTTCGACTCCTCTTCTGTTGGTGAGGTGGTTGTTGAAAATCTGGAGAAAGTTCCGGTCTTTGGCTATTTTGATCATCCCACGAGAAATTGGGATGGTACCTCCAACCTGCATTATAAGTGTCACTATAAAAATTATTTTGTGGTCTAGAATAGTTACCCGTATAGTGAGCTTGCTCATTTTCTATGCCATATCCGTAGGGTGGGTACTCAGGATTCGCCACGCCTCCTAAATTCGAGTCATATTGCATAACTGGATGTACCTGCGAAGAACTACATAAACCGTCCATTTTCTTTCTTAAAAGCTCCATCTGGTTTGATAACATGGTTACTGGATCGAAGTTGTAGATATTGGCTGCTTTTGTTGGCTTTGTCCTCATAACTTGCCACTGATAGTTATTCAGTGCCATCTCCTTTATCTGCCAAAATCAAATAAAAGAAAATTTAGCAAAGTAAATAATAATAATAATAATAATAATGGCTAAAGTAATAAAAATAGAGCTTTCTTAATATTTTAGTTTCCCGACAACGGTGCCAAAAACTTGATCGCTGTGAAGTCAGAGTTTTAAAATTTATAATGATAATGATCGAACCTGGAAACTAACTATGACAACGATTGAGGCAAGTGCACCTATCGAACAGTAGTATAGCTTAGGCAAGACCGGTCGAACCCAAAGGAACTAAAAGTACTAATACTAACTTTCTTTCTATTATTTAGCCTAAAATAAGTGAAGTTGTTTATTAATCTAAATTAACTAATTACTAAGCTAAAGACGCAAAGACAAAAAGAATGAATTGGGGAAATACTTGGGAAAAACTCAGTTGATTAAGACGATACCTTTAGGAAGAATCCACCTAGACTCCACTTGTTATCTAACACCAACCAGCATTTATTTATTCTCTTGACTTGATCCGTAGGACTCCCTAATTTATATTAAACCCTCTAAAACCATAAGATAAAAAAAACATAAGAAATCCCTAAAACCCCCTAAAGGAATTGAAGAGGAGATCCTCCGTCTTGAGTAGAATTCCGGCTTCTTGAGATGGATCAACTGGCTATCCCTTGAGAGTTTCCCACAAATCGACCTTTCTACTCGGCTCCTTGGCCTAGTGACCACCCGTCGACTCCCTCTTATAGGTTATACTTAGGGTGTATTTATAGGCTTTTGGAATGTGTTTCTTTGCCTAAAGTATCCTTTTTCCGAGTGAAATTACTCTCCTCCATGGCGGGGGCACGGCCATGGCACACACCGTGTGAATCGTGGCCAGCCGTGTTGGACTCGTTAGTGAGGCATGGCCGTGTAGATCGACATCAGTCGTGTTCTAGTATATTTGAGGAGGCACGGCCGTGTGGGCTTTAGTCCGTGCCGTGTCGATTTCTTCTTTGGCCCATTTTGGTCCGTTTTGAGCCTGTTTCTCGTTCTTTTTATTCTTAGGTGCTTTCCTGAGTATAAGACATGAAAAGAAAGGATTAAAAGCACCTTTTTACATAAATCAGGGGATAAATCATCCAAAAGTATGCTAAATGTGGGATTAAAATATGTTACTATTTTGGTTTATCATTATATCGTGAGGCCCTTGAATAATCTATGGGCAATGCTTGATTGTCCAACCTTTGACCAAAGAGTTTAATCCCTTACAACCATATCCAAGCATGGTGATACCTTGCATATGTCTACCAAGACTCTCAGGTTTCTTATATAAAAAGAGGATTCTTGAAGAAATAGGGGGACTATAGGTCATGTAGCCAGATTGGACTTCAACACATATAGCAGGACTAGAGGCCGATTCGCATGAATGGTCGTTTACATGAATCTTGACAAGCCCCTAGTGTCACAAGTCTTGGTTAATGGAGCTCTTCAGAAGGTTCAATATGAATTACTGCCCACGATTTGTTTCAAATGTGGGAAGTATGGACACACCAAAGAAATCTGTTCATTATTGGAGCAGAGGTTTATAGTGGAAAAGGAGCGGACGAAATCTGCTTCGAATGAGGCAGCAAGCGGAGGGGACATCGCAATCTATAGGCCATGGATGATGGTTGAGATGAAAATTAGGCAAAACGCAAGGGTCAATAGTAATAGGAAAGTTGATTTTTTTTGGGGGGGGAGAGGGATTGGGATCTAGATTCGATGCACTATCTAATCTGCAAATATCAGATGGCTTGGGGGTGAGGCGAGTAAGGTAGGCTTGGAGGGTGAGACGAGTAAGGAAGAATCTGGAAAAGCAGCAGGGGTTAAGGAAAAAGGGTTGGCTTATTTTGAATATTGTAGAGTTATACTCACAGTTTTAAAAAAAAAACTTGCAACTTCAAGTGCATCCAACCATAAGAAGCTTTAGATAGAATTATCATATTATATTGCTCATAAGTAGATCTTTCACAATCAAATATTTTATTTTCAACCCCTTAATGGGGATGATGACAAAAGAAGATCACAAAGATAGTTACAGTCAATTCAATTTAATAACAAAGTAATCGATAACTCAATCCTCCCTTTTTTTCATCCTTTCATAATAGATATTATAGCAATAGTGATTAATATGAAATATAATATTTTCTTCATTCACAATCTCAATATGATATCCATTATAATGAATATCTTTTAAAACTAATGCATTAACCATCACAAATTTTGTGCTTTTTAGATATTGATATATTAGCTCTTGTGGAGCTTTCAACTAATTTTGTACTATCAAATATTAGAATAATGTATGTTTGTTTTAGTACCAAACAAGATAAATATTTTCTATATATAATGTAACAACCCGGTTTAGACCCTAGTCGGAAAAGTGGTTTCAGGACAACAAATCAGAGGTCGGAAAAATAATTTAATATTAATTTTTATGTTTATGGCATGTGATAAAGTATGTGTGAAAGTTCTGTGTGAAAATTTTATCGTTTGTGTGCTGATTTGTGAAAAAAGACCTAATCGCGTAAAATGCAAAAGTTGTGTGCTAATAGTTAAAAGTGCTTAAATGCTATGTCTTATTAAATGTGGGGTCCTTATGTTGTTATTAGACCACATGGTTAATGGATGGAAAAAAATGGGCTTATATTAGTGGAATTTAAATGTGTTTACAAAGGTTATAATGGTAATTAGTTAATTACATGTGAATTAAGTAAAAACAAAGCCAAAAATTCATTTAATTCATCCTTTTTCCACCAAAAATAGAAAGAATAGATAGAGTTTAAAGCTTTGGAGGTTTCGACATTAGCATGGTTGATTTGGTAAGTGAATTTTGTTCGGTTTTTTATGATTTTTACGTTTTTGTGATCGTTGCTTTGTGTTCTATAAAGCCCATGCTTAAATTCATGAAATTAATGATGATTTTGAGTTATGTCATTGTTGATTTTGTGAGCTTTGTGATGTTTTATGATGAAAACTAAGTGTTTGATGATTGATATACATATTCTCTAAAGTGATTTTGAGTAAAAATGCATTTTTGGGATTAAATTAAGAAATGTGAAAACTTTGTGTTGAAATGTGAAATAAATGAAAGATATGGGCTGCTAGGGACTAGTATGAAATTCGGCCAAGCTTGGGTGTGAGTAAATTATGTGTATTTTGTGTAATTGTGAAATAGGGATTAAAATGCTAAAGTGTGAAATTATAAGGGCTAAAGTGTAAAATGCCCTAATTGTGTGTTTGTGGATTGAATTGAGTAAAGATGAGATTGAATGAGTTGAATTTGATATTATATAGATCAAGAAAAGAGGAATTCGGGCTTAGATCGAGGCAAGAACAAAGTGCTCGATTGATCGACCGATATCGTTGTTTCTACGTTCGAGGTAAGTTCGTGTATAATACGTACTGTTTAAATAATGTTTTTTTATTTGATGAAATGAATGGAAATGTGATTGTAGAGTTTTGGTAATGTGAACTGTGAGTTCGAAGATAGGTCGCACTAAGTGTGCGTAAATAGAATAGTTACAGCGATGAATGGCACTAAGTGTGCGAGATAATTAAAGCATCGGCTATAATATTTGGCACTACATGTGTGATACTGAGACAACTTCAGTTTAATGTGATGGTACTAAGTGTGTGATAAACCATAATTTATACATATTTTGACCCCATGCTCGGCTTATTTTTGGATGAATTTTCATTAGATTTGATGAATTCGATGCTCCTAATCCTTGAATTTCATGTTTTACACTCAGGAGAGCTTAGGGAGTCAAAAAGAACGAGAAACTGGCCAAAAAGGGACAAAATAGGCCTACTTCGAAAATCAACACGGCATGGACTACCTCACACGAGCTGGCCACACGGCCGTTTGTTACGAGCAGAATCGAGCATGGCCTAAGTTGTAGACCATACGGCCGTGTGTGGCGAGCAGAATCGAGCACGGCCTAAGCTATCAAACACGGGCGTGTCCCTGCCGAACCCAAGTCGAATTCTATTCAGAAAAGACTAATTTTGGGCCAAGAGAAGTTCTCCAAAGCCTATATAAACACCCTATGGGGTAACCTAAGGAGACACGCAGAGTAGAAGGCAGAAAATACTCGAAGACAGCCATCGGGAGCAGCTCGGAAGAAGGATCTCCATCAAGACTGAAGATCTCCTATCAATTTCTCTTGAAGTTTTTGGGTTTTCTTATGTTTTGTTGTTTTCCTTATTTTAAGATGTTTCCCTCTATCAGTATGAACTAAATCCCTCAAATACCTGAGGGGATGAAACCTAATATGGATATTATTACTATTTAATTTATAAGATAAATACTTGTTCTTATTCTTAATTGTGAGTTCTTATTCTTGTTTTAATAATTCAGGTTATTGATTCAAGTCGAATGTGCTTATTCAGAGGAGCAAAAGTCCTTGTTTAAGAGTAGATCAACACAATTAAGCGGAGTTGATTGCAACCCTAGAAATAGGGCGACGAAAATCTGTCGGATTAGAGTCAAATCTAATAAGGGAATCCAAAGATCGAGTTAATGCGACAATGCGGGTTTTAATTAGAAAGAGATTTCAATTAATCAACCTAGATTCAGTTTTTTTTAGTCTTGAAAGAGATATTAACATAAATCAGGGATTTCTACGGATTAAGTGAAGTGAATAAATCGTATGAGTCAAAAGTAATAAGTGAAGTCTAGGTGGATTCTTCCTTGGGTATTGCCTTTCTCATAAAGTTGTCTAAAAGTACTTTCCCAATTCGTTCTCCATCGTGCTTTTAATTTTAGTTTAAAAGAAATCACTCCAATTCTTAGGCTAGATAATAGAAAGATAGTAATTACTAGTACTCTTGGTCCTTATGGATACGATATTTTCGGTCTTACCATAACTATACTACTTTTCAATAGGTGCGCTTGCCTTTATTGTGATCGCAGTTAGTTAGAGACACATCAGTGTATCGATATTATTATAGCTTCAGCTAATTAATTGGCACTAAGTGTGCGAGTTCATCGAACGTTTAAAGAGGATTGAATGAATTATGGCATCGAACATTGAATTGATAAATGTGATAGATAAATACTTGATGGTACAGGTATGTACGGAACTTAAGTGGTTGATGATATAGTATATGAGATAGATGGAAGATTATGTGAATGAATGATGAAAAGAGTTGGATTGAGTAGCAATATAAATGCTTGTATATGGATCTATAGATATGATATGAAAGTGAGTAATAGCCTTGGATAAGATTGAGTAGTGATGTGAATTGAACTAAGTGTTAGTTATTTTTTCATATTAAATTTTGAATTGTTGAGTTAAATGTGTTATATTACGAACTTACTAAGCTCTAAAGCTTACTGTGTTAAGTCTTCTCTATTTTACAGTGTTATTAAAGCTAGCTCGGATCTGGGGTTCGTCAGCGACTCAATTACACTATCGGACATCTATTTTGGTACCTTTTGGAAGTTGTATTTTTGGTATATGGCATGTATAGGCTAGTGAGGTTGCGGAATGATTTTTGGTACATGTTTTGGCTATGTGAAAATGGTGTATGTGATGTATATATATAGTCTTGTGTGAATGGCCATTATAGTATACTTTGGTGGAATAGAAATGGTATGTTTCATTCTTGATTTGGTATTTAAGATGGTGAATGATTTGTATGTTATTTGATGTTGGAATTGAACATGTAGGGATGACCCAAATTGGGTGGCAATTTGGCATTGTAAATGGCCTATAATTGCCCACATAGGTGAGCACACGGGTGTGTGTCTCGACTGTGTCCTTCACTGTCCCTATTTGAAGCAGGTCAGACTTGCACATGGGCCAGACACACGGGCGTGTGACAGGCCGTGTGACCCTAGTCAGTGTTGCACACGGGGTAAGATGGTCTAAGGCATGGCCATGTGAGGCACACGGTCTAGCCATATAGGCGTGTGCCCTGTTTTAAAAGAAAAATTTTCTAAGTTTCGCAAAGTTTTCGTATGAGATCGATTTAGTCCCGAACCTTCTTGAAAGCATGTTTAAGGTCTCGTAGACCTTCTAAAGGGACTCTGTGTTATTGATTAACTTTGATATGTTGATGTATGAGCCATGGTGGTTTAAATGTTATGATTCGACCGGTAATACCTCGTAACCCTAGTCCAGCGATGGATACGGGTTAAGGGTGTTACATTTTATTGGTATCAGAGCTACGGTTTAGTCGATTCTAGGATTAACGTAGTGTGTGAGAGTCTAGCTATACATACCATATATATATCTGCGATAGTGTGATGAATCCTGACAGTTAAAAATGTGTTTTTGTATAGCAAATGGATCCCGATCGAGCTGTTGCTGATGATGTTGAAAGTAATACGCCTGCTCCCGCTCAAGGGATAGCGCCGGCTGAATCTAGGTCGATTTCTAGTAGTCATGAGGGAGAGGCAAAGCAAGCCTTCTTCCAATTGATGAATGAGTGGTTCACGGAGTTCGTTCGAACGAATCCGGCTGCTCAACAACCTCCACCCCCACAAGTTCCTGTAGTGCCACAAGTTATAAACCCGATCTGATTGAGTAAACCTCCAGTTGATAAAATTCGTAAGTATGGGGCCGAAGAGTTCAGGGCCACAGTTGATGATGATGCCGAGCGAGCTGAATTCTGGCTTGAGAATACTATTAGAGTGTTTGATGAATTATCATGTACTCCTGATGAATGTATTAAGTGTGATGTTTCATTGTTGAGAGATAATGCGTACCATTGGTGGAAAACATTGATATCTGTGGTTTCGAGAGAATGAATCACCTAGGATTTCTTTCAAACTGAATTTCAGAAGAAATATATCAGTCAACGGTTTATAGATCAGAAACGTAAAGAGTTCCTTGAACTGAAACAGGGTCGTATGTCTGTTACAGAATATGAGCGAGAATTTTTGAGACTGAGTCAGTATGCACGAGAATGTGTTTCGACAGAAACTACTATG
Source organism: Gossypium sturtianum (assembly GCA_025698515.1). Lineage (NCBI taxonomy): Eukaryota > Viridiplantae > Streptophyta > Magnoliopsida > Malvales > Malvaceae > Gossypium > Gossypium sturtianum. The sequence goes on from CM046945.1 coordinate 160,993,489, forward strand.
TGTAAGCGATTCATTGAAGGGTTGAATGAAGATATTAAACTTCTGGTTGGAATTCTTGACTTGAATGAATTTGTGGTATTGGTTGAAAGAGCTTGTAAAGCCGAGGAGCTTAGTAAAGAAAAGAAGAAAGTAGACTCAGAAGCTAGAGACGAGAGAAAAAGGTCGATGAGTAAGTCATATCACTCTTGGTCAAAGAGATTCAGAGATGTAAACAGTCGTTCAAATGCTTCAATTGGACATTCAAGTAGAGATCGTGTGAAACAATATACGAGTCCAAAAGCTCAAATTCCAATGGAATCAAGTGTTGGCAGTGTCAGAAACAATAAGCCTGAGTGTAGACAGTGTGAGAGACGTCATATTGGTGAATACTGGGGTAAGTATAATAATAGAGTTTGTTATAAATGTGGATCACAAGATCACTTCATTCGGGATTGCCCGGAGTTGGCTGAGAAAGATATTACTCAGAGTGCAAGGCCGAGTAACACAGTAGCTAGGAGTAGACCACCTAGAAACTCAGGAATTGTGAGTGGTAGTCAGAAAGGAACAATGGATACAGGTGTGAGATCGGAGGCAAGAGCACCTGCCAGAGCCTACGCTATTCGCGCTCGTGAAGAAGCTTCATCTCCCGACGTCATTACTGGTACTTTCACTCTTTATGATACTGATGTGATTGCATTGATAGATCTAGGATCTACTCATTCATATGTGTGTGTGAACTTAGTATCCAGTAATACTCTGCCTGTAGGGTCTACTGAATTTGTAATTAGAGTATCGAACCCCTTAGGCAAGTGTGTTCTGGTTGACAAAGTGTGCAAGAATTGTTCGTTGATGTTTCGAGATATTTTTTTCCCGGCTAATCTGATGCTACTACCCTTTGATGAATTTGATATAATTCTAGGTATGGATTGGCTAACTTTGCATAATGCTATTGTGAATTGCAAACGGAAGACTATTGGTTTGAAAAGTCAGAATAACGAGATAGTCTGAATTGAATCCAGTGATTTGAATGGATTATCGGCCATAATATCTTCGATGAAAGCTCTAAATTATGTGAAAAAGGGATGTGAAGCTTATCTTGCGTATGCGATTGATACGAAAGTGACAGAAAAGAAAGTTGAATCTATGCCTGTGGTTTGTGAGCTCCCTGATGTGTTTCTTGAAGAATTATCGGGATTACCTCTGATACGAGAAGTTGAATTTGGCATTGAGTTAGTGCCGGAAATGACCCCTATCTTGGTAGCTCCGTATAGAATGGCTCCGACAGAATTGAAAGAATTGAAGTCTCAATTGCAAGAATTGACAGACAGAGGTTTTGCACGACCAAGTTTCTCACCCTAGGGTGCTCCTGTGTTGTTTGTGAAAAAGAAATATGGTACTATAAGAATGTGAATTGACTATCGATAGCTGAATAAAGTGACGATAAAGAATAAGTACCCTCTACCGCGAATTGATGATTTGTTTGATCAGTTGAAAGGGGCTACAGTGTTTTCGAAAATAGGCTTGAGATTGGGTTATTATTAGTTGAGAGTTAAAGAATCAGATGTGCCAAAAACTGCTTTTCGAATAAGGTACGGACATTATGAATTTTTAGTTATGCCTTTCGAACTAACGAATGCCCCTGCAGTATTTATGGACTTGATGAACCGGATATTCAGGCCGTATTTGGATCAATTTGTCGTTGTGTTTATTGACGATATTTTGATTTATTCTTGTGATGAGACGGAACATGCTAAGCATTTGAGAATTGTGCTACAAACTCTGTGTGATAAGCAATTGTATGCAAAGTTTAGTAAATGTGAGTTCTGGTTGCGCGAGGTTGGTTTTCTGGGACATATAGTGTCAGCTGCGGGGATACGAGTTAATCCGAGCAAGATTTCTACAATATTAGATTGGACACCTCCGAGAAATGTGTCTGAAGTCTGCAGTTTTCTGGGATTTTCTGGGTATTACAGACGGTTCGTAAAAGGATTTTCGATGATTGCAACTCTGATGACGAGATTTCTATAGAAAGATGTTAAATTTGAGTGGTCAGAAAAGTGTCAGCAGAGTTTTGAACAGTTGAAAGTATTTTTGACAGAGGCACCAGTGTTAGTTCAACCTGAATCGGGTAAAGAATTCATAGTTTACAGTGATGCATCGTTGATTGGTTTAGGGTGTGTGTTGATGCAAGAAGGCAAAGTTATAGCCTATGCGTCGAGACAGTTGAAATCACATGAAAAGAACTACCTGACGCACGATCTTGAATTAGCAGCTATTGTATTTGCATTGAAGATTTGGCGTCACTACTTATTTGGTGAGAAATGTCACATTTATACTGATCACAAGAGCTTGAAATATCTGATGACTCAGAAAGAACTGAATTTGCGACAGCGGAGATGGTTAGAATTGCTAAAAGTGTAACACCCCTAACCCGAAAACCGTCGCCAGAATAGGGTTAAGAAGCATTACCGGACAATAGAATCATTTCACAATCCATTTACGACACGAAGTCAATCATCATCATAATACATCAAACATAAATAATTAGTCCCCTTTTAAGGCGTATAAGACCTTAAACACATGCTAGGAAAGGGTCGGGACTAAACCGAAACACATACAGAAACTTCTCAAAATTTAAAACTTTTCTAGGTTTCAGGGGATACACGCCCGTGTGGGCAAACCGTGTGCCTCCCACGGCAACTAGACACCCCCATGTGTCCTCCCCGTGGTCAAATCTAACCTCACATCCACGGCCACCAAGCACGCCCGTGTGCCTTGGCCGTGGTCGAATCTGACTTCCCATCCACGGCCACCAAGCACGCCCGTGTGCTTTGGCCATGGTCGAATCTGACTTTACACCCAAGGCCACCCAGCACCTCGTGTGATAAGGCCGTGTACTCTTAGGCCATATTCTGACTTTCTCACATGGCTACTAGACACGCCCGTGTCTTGGCCGTATGCTATTAGGCTAGCTACTGACTTAGCCCCACAGTCACTAGGCACGCCTGATGATCAGAATCGAGTTTTAAAATTTATAAAAGAATGATCGAACCCTAAACCAACTCGACAACGATTAAAGGCAAGTGCACCTATCGAACAAAGAGTATAGTTTAGGCAAGACCGGATTATCGAACCCAAAGGAACTAAAAGTACTAATACTTACCGTCTTTTTATTATTTAGCCTTAATATAAAGTGATGGTTGTTTAAACTAAAATTAATCTACTTACTAAGCTAAAACGCAAAGACAAAAAGAATGAATTTGGGAAATAACTTTTGAAAAACTCAGGTTGACTCAAGCGATACCCTTAGGAAAAATCCACCTAGACTTCACTTGTTATTTAACCTTGAACCATATGATTTATTTACTTAGTTTGATCCGTGAGACTCCCTAACGTATATTAAACCCTCTCTCGAGGCGAATAACGTCTAACCCTAGGTTAATTAGTGGAACTCTCGTTCGCTTATAATAACCCCCTAGAATAGCAGTAAATCGATCTGTGGACTCCCATATTAGGTTTCACCCTAATCCGGCAAAATCTCGTCACCCTATCTCTAGGCGTGCGATCAACTCCGCTTAATCGTGTTAGATCTACTCTTAGGCAGGGTCTATTCCTCCTCCACCTAAGCACATTAGATTTGAATTAAGTTCACACAATTAAGAACAAACTAAGTTATTATCATATAATTCAAAAAATCAAATAACAAGATTCATCATAGGTTTCATCCCCTTCGGGTATCCGAAGGTTTAGTTCATAACAATAAAGGAAAACATCTCAAGAGAAAAAGTAAAACAAAACAGAAGAAATCCCTAAAACCTCCTGAAGGAATTGAAGAGGAGATCCTCTGTCTTGAGTAGAATTCCGGCTTCTTGAGATGGATCAACTGGCTATCTTCGAGTGATTCCCACCAATCTGACCTTTCCGGCTTGGCTTTCTAGCCTAGCTTTCCGCCCCCCTTTCAGCTGGTACCTAGGCTGTATTTATAGGCTTTTGAAACACGTTTCTTTCTCCCTAAGTATCCTTTCCCGAATGAAATTACTCTTCTCACTCTACAGGCAGGCACGGCCATGACACACGCTTGCGTGTAAATCGTGGTCGTCGTGTTCGACATTGTTAAATGAGACACGGCCGTGTAAGTCGTGGGCAAGGCCGTGTTCTAGTAGGAATGGTGGCATGGCCGTGTAGAGTGGAGTTCAGGCCGTGTCGATTTTGTGGCTTGGCCCAACTTGGTCTGTTTTAAGCCCGTTTCTCGTTCTTTTCGTCCTCGGGTGCTTTCCTGAGTATAAGACATGAAAAGAAAGGATTAAGAGCACCTTTTTACATAAATTGGGGCTTAAATCATCCAAAAGCATATTAAATGTGGGTTTAGAATATGTTACTTTTACGGTTTATCAAATACGCCCACACTTAAGCTTTTACTTGTCCTCAAGCAAAATTCTCAACTTACAATTAAAACGAACTTTCCTCAATTCATAATTCCTATTGATAGTGTCTCATCATAATTCATAGATAATTTATACATGGATAATTCAATTCAAAGTGTCCTAAAAATTCAAACAGTATAAGTCATAAATTTTGTAGCTCGAAAACCTAGGCGTCTCCCTTCATCTAAATAATTACCTTTTAATTCGAGATCGACAAGGATAGACATTCTCAAAAAAGATTCACTCAAATCACTCAAAGTGTTTAAGGTTCAGAATTTAGGCACTCAAAAGTCAAACATGAAGAGTTAATCCCATAGGCTTGCATGAAAATCAAATTTCCACCACTGAAATATGAGATGAAACACAAATCAAAAGGTCTTTGTTAGGGTTGTAACGGGGCTAGGGTTAAGGTGTGGAATAAGGCTGAATTAGAGGGTTAGAATCGAGATTAAATTGACAAATTACCTAACTAAGAACTAATGAACTAATAATAATTACACCAATTGAAAACTAATAATACTAACACTACGAGCTTCTTCTTCGATATCTGGGATTCAAGCGTATAAGCTAGTTTAATCACAACTGATACTGAATAATGAATATACTTTTGAAATTTTTTTTTAAGAACAGATTATAAATACATAACTGAAATAGAAAACATAGTTAGGCTATTAATCAAATCAAATCTCGATATAAAGGTAGTCAAGATGAATGGTGATAACAAAAACAAAAGGGTTCTGGGTTAATGGGTAAGTCAATAAATAGGGTTGTTAGGATTAAAAGGGGTTCACTAGGGGTTAATTGTGAAGGTAGGCTTTTTATGGAGTAGGTGGGTTAGATCCTAGGTGCCTTTATCATCTCTGTGTTTCAAATCAAAAGATGTGGTCTCGACATGTATAATCGATGCAAGTTCTAGAATAACAAGTCAGTGTTGACATACTCATAATCAATAAAGTGAGCAAGAAAAAGAATTTATGCTCTATAAGGCTCAAAAACTCACAAAAATTATGGGTATTTTGATGTCAACCTCGTAAATTTCAAACTTCAAGGTAATATTTAAGCTTAGTTCGACAACCTAGAATTTTTTTTTTAATTCCTGAAAATTAGACTTATCATGCTTGATTCTCTAGTATTCTTCAAATTTAATTATCAATGCACAATTATCAATGACTTAATCTAAAACATATCAATAAAAATCATAAATCATCAGAAATTTTATCCTAATTAGCAATATGAGTAAATTACTTAAGAACAAGACTAAATTCAGGGTTTTTGTTAGGTATCTTTTTAGGTTGTTCACCCCCCCACACTTAAGATGTACATTGCCCTCAATGTACAAAGATATATATAATAACCTTGTAATAAAATCATCAGATATGGGGGTAAGTGAGAACTTCCTGAATTTTCGGGTGATTTCTTGAGAAGAGATTGTGTCTTTGGTGGTGGTGATGGCCCGTCTGGATGACGTACCTGCACAAGATGAAGAAGTTGGGAGGCTCGTAGAGAGTTAGCCAGGGATCATTAAGACATAATTAAAGTAAACTAAATATAAAATTAAGGACAAGGAAGATAAAGAGAAGGAGACTAAGAAGAAAACTAAAATTAAAAGAAGAAATGAATTGACTGAGAGGTCCTTATTGTTGGGTGTGATTTCTAAGGCTGAGGTTATGGTGGTGGTGGTGGCGTGATTCCCAAGCAGCCTGTAGAACCTAAAATTAAGAAAATAAGATAAAATAAGCTAAATTAAGTATAAGAGAAGTAAAGATAAGGAAAATAAAGGAGAAGCAAAAAATAAAAGAACAGATAATTGGTCTGAAAGACCCTTGGCTTGTTGTTTGGATGAAGCTGCCGGCATGAGCTCATGTGAATCGGTCTCCTTTGAGGAGATTGGCCTCTTACGCTTCTTTGCCATTGATATGATTTTGTTGTAGCTCAAGAGTCTAAGGATTTATTAGGAATAGGAAAGACAAAGAAAATGAGAGAAAAGAATGGAAGAAGGAAAGAAGAAAGAAGTGGGTTAAGAAGAGGAAGGAAGAGGGTATGATCTTTAAATAGGATTTCAGGTCTGGCAATTTCCCACGCCCGTGGGTCGAGGGTGTGTCGATTTACACGGCCGCCTCGCACGGCCGTGCTCTAGGGCGTGTTGGTTCCCCATGCTCGTGTCTAGCCCGTGTTCGACAAGTCAGTATATTGGCACGGTTATCCGGCACGGGCATGTTCCGTCCGTGGTTGGCAAGTCAGTAACCTCACATGGCCGTATCGCACGGCCGTGCCACTTTGTCAGTGCCCGTGGGGTAGTAGTTGGGTCCGTGATTCTGAAAATCTGTTTTGCCCTGACATGTACCTTCTCTGCTCTGTTAGTTCAAAGATTCGGAGTACCCACACGACCACGGCCACAGCCGTGTATAAGGCCGTGTGGCCTGGAATTCTGCACTTGGTTAGTTTATAACTATGTGTTCAGAAAGAAAAGAAGAAAAGGAAAATAAATTTAAAGTAAAATATGAGAATAAATTATGTTAGTGCTCGGGTTGCCTCCCGAAAAGCGCTCGTTTATAGTCTTAAGCTAGACTCTCTTCTTGTTTGCATCTTCAGGGTGGTTTGAGGAGTTGGAAGTCCTTCCTCATGTTATTATCTGTATCCTCGTGAAAAGTTTTAAGTCGAGATGCATTTATAGTAAAAGTTCCAAAAATAGGATTACTTACCTCGATCAAGCTTCAGATGGGAAAACAATGGTTACCCTAAAAGGTATTTCTTTGTTTGTGTTGGGGTCCGGAGGAGATATTCGAGGATCTGCTTCGTCTAACAGTACCTTGTCCCCTATTTTGAAGTGATTTGTTGTTCCTATAAGCTCTTCTGGGGGTTCTTTTGATTTTTCCTTGTGTGGTTCTGGTTCTTCGTCGTGTATCCCTAATTTCTCCTTGAAGTGTGTCTTCCACTTGTCTAGATCATCAATCTGAATTCCTCGATCTTTACGAATTATTTCTTTGTTGGGGTTGGGATCAGGATTGGGTTCAATTGTATTCTTTGGTGGTGTTTCCTGAAAAGAAGAGTTAACTGAATGGTTATTCGGGAAATTTACGTTCTCACCTTGATTACTCGATGTTCTGGCCGAATCGAGAGTCTTGATGGTGACGGTCTCATTACCTACGCAAAGTATGAGTTTTCCTGCATCAACATCAATTTTAGTCCCGGCAGTTTCTAAAAAGGGTCTTCCTAAAATTAGGGGTATCAAATTATCCTCATCCATGTCTAAGACAACAAAATCTCATGGGAAAACGAATCATCAATTTTTACAAGAACATCTTCGATAATACCCTAGGAATTCTAACAGTTTTATCACCTAATTGAATGCTCATCCTAGTTTGTTTGGGTTTCCTAGACCTAATTGTTTAAACAATTTATAAGGCATGACATTTATGCTTGCCCTAAATCACTAACGCATTATCAACAGTAAGTCTACCAATTAAACATGGAATTGTAAAACTCCCTGGATCTTTTAGTTTCTGTGGTAGCTTATTTTGCAAGATTGTCGAGCACTTTACGTTGAGTTCCACATGCGAATCTTCATCTAGTTTCCACTTGTTTGTCAGAAGCTTCTTTAAGAATTTCCTGGAATCCGGCATCTGTGAAAGAGCTTCGAGGAGTGGTAAGTTAATGTGTAATTTCTTTAAGAGTTTAAGAAACTTACCGAACTGTTCCTCTGTGTCGTCTCTCTTCAACGCTTCGGGATAAGGTATGCGAGGTTGGTACTCTTTGATTATCGGTTTTGGCTTGTCTTGTGTTACCTCAACTTTACCTTTTTCTACCTCGTTTCCTTGTGTTGAGATGGATTCATCTACCCTTGTATTCTCCTGAGCTGTTATGGCTTGGATCTGCTCTTTAGGATTAATTTCAGTGTAGACGCCCTTGCGGTCGTTCGGATAATAGCTTTGCAATTTCTCCAACTGACTGGGTAATTTCCCCGATTGCCTTTATAAATCCTCCAACTTGATTCTCGATCGTTTTGATCGATGTTTGCTGGGTGTTAAGCGTTACCTCATTTTTTTAGAGCCGGGCTTCTATGGATGCTATGAATTTGTTCAACGTCTCTTCAAGACTCGGCTTCTTTTCCTGTGGATAGGGCTGATTTTGGAAATTTTGAGGAGGTTGTTGTCTTTGATTTCCTTGATTTCCTTGTCCTCCCCAAGAAAAAATTGGGTGGTTCCTCCAACCTGGATTATAATTATTACTATATGGGTTATTATTAGATCTAAAATTGTTACCTATATAGTTCATCCGTTCGCTCTCTCTGTGCTGGTTGGTAGGGTGGGTACTGTCGAATTTGCCACGCAGCTCCACTTGCGTCGCCTTTGCATTCATTGGATTTACTGCGAAGAACACAAACTATCAATCTTCTTATTCATCAACTCTACCTGATTTGATAGCATGGTTACTGCGTCGAGGTTGTAAACTCTGGCTGTTTTTGTTGGCTTTGTTCTTGTAACTTGCCACTAATAGTTGTTCAGTGACATCTCTTCAATAAACTCGTAGGCTGCCTCAGGAGTTTTATTATTCAGGGTTCCACCGGCGGCTGAATCAATTAATTGCCGCATTAAAGGATTCACACCGTTGTAAAAAGTTTGGACTTGGAGCCACAATGGTAATCCGTGGTGTGGGCATCTCCTCAAGAGATCTTTCTATCTCTCCCATGCGTCGTATAATGTCTCTAAATCTATCTGCACAAAAGAAGATATATCATTACGTAACTTGGCCGTTTTGGCCGGTGAAAAATATTTTAATAGATATTTTTCAGTCATTTGTTCCCATGTAGTGATTGACCCTCGTGGTAACGAGTTTAACCACTGTTTAGCTTTATTCCTTAATGAAAAGGGGAATAACCGAAGACGTATGGCATCATCAGAAACACCATTTATTTTGAAGGTATCGCAGAATTCTAAAAAGTTAGCTATATGAGTGTTTGGATCTTCATCCTGCAAACCATCAAATTGAACAAATTGTTGAATCATTTGAATAGTGTTAGACTTTAATTCAAAATTATTAGCAGCTATAGCAGGCCTAACAATACTCGATTCTGCCCCTGTTAAATGAGGTTTAGCATAAACATACATAGTACGAGGGGCATTCTGATCCGCCACATCGTGTTGTGGTGGTGGATTATTCTCGTCCATCCCTTCAGTAGGATTGGATCTGTCTTCTCGCTCTTCTTCTGTGTAGTTTAGGGCTCACCTAATTTCTCTACGATTTCTTCGAGCGGTAGCTTCAATTTAACTATCGTATTCTAAAGGTCCTCTCGGGTTCCTTCTAGTCATAAACTAGAGGTACCTGCTAGGAAAAGAAAGAAAGAAAATTTAGCAAATTTAAAATTAAAAGCTAAAAATAAAAATAAATTGCGAAAAACAAAATAGTGGCTAAAGTAATAAAAATAGAGTTTTCTTAATATTTTAGTTCCCCGGCAACGACGCCAAAAACTTGATCGCTGTAAATCAAAGTTTTAAAATTTATAAAAGAATGATCGAACCCAGAAACCAACTCTGACAACGATTAAAGGCAAGTGCACCTATTCAACAGTAGTATAGTTTAGGCAAGATCGGATTATCGAACCCAAAGGAACTAAAAGTATTAATACTTACCGTCTTTTTATTATTTAGCCTTAATATAAAGTGATGGTTGTTTAAACTAAAATTAATCTACTTACTAAGCTAAAACGCAAAGACAAAAAGAATGAATTTGGGAAATAACTTTTGGAAAAACTCAGTTGACTCAAGCGATACCCTTAGGAAAAATCCACCTAGACTTCACTTGTTATTTAACCTTGAACCATATGATTTATTTACTTAGTTTGATCCGTGAGACTCCCTAACGTATATTAAACCCTCTCTCGAGGCGAATAACGTCTAACCCTAGGTTAATTAGTGGAACTCTCGTTCGCTTATAATAACCCCCTAGAATAGCAGTAAATCGATCTGTGGACTCCCATATTAGGTTTCACCCTAATCCGGCAAAATCTCGTCACCCTATCTCTAGGCGTGCGATCAACTCTGCTTAATCGTGTTAGATCTACTCTTAGGCAGGGTCTATTCCTCCTCCACCTAAGCACATTAGATTTGAATTAAGTTCACACAATTAAGAACAAACTAAGTTATTATCATATAATTCAAAAAATCAAATAAAAAGATTCATCATAGGTTTCATCCCCTTCGGGTATCCGAAGGTTTAGTTCATAACAATAAAGGAAAACATCTCAAGAGAAAGAGTAAAACAAAACATAAGAAATCCCTAAAACCCCCTGAAGGAATTGAAGAGGAGATCCTCTGTCTTGAGTAGAATTCCGGCTTCTTGAGATGGATCAACAGGCTATCTTCGAGTGATTCCCACCAATCTAACCTTTCCGGCTTGGATTTTTAGCCTAGCTTCCCCCCCTTTCAGCTGGTACCTAGGGTGTATTTATAGGCTTTTGAAACACATTTCTTTCTCCCTAAGTATCCTTTCCCGAATGAAATTACTCTTCTCCACGGAAGAGACACGGCCATGACACACGCCTGTGTAAATCGTGGTCAGGCCATGTTCGACACTGTTAAATGAGACACGGCCGTGTAAGTTGTGGGCAAGGTCATGTTCTAGTAGGAATGGTGGCACGACTGTGTGGAGTGGAGTTCAGGCCGTGTCGATTTCGTGGCTTGGCCCAACTTGGTCCATTTTAAGCCCGTTTCTCGTTCTTTTCGTCTTCGGGTGCTTTCCTGAGTATAAGACATGAAAAGAAAGGATTAAGAGCACATTTTTATATAAATTGGGGCTTAAATCATCCAAAAGCATATTAAATGTGGGTTTAGAATATGTTACTTTTACGGTTTATCACCCGTGTGCCACAACCGTGTGGCTCAATTAGGCCATTTGTAAGGCCAAAATGCCACCCACATGGGTCAATCCTACAAGCACATTTGAGCATCTTTATACACAGAATTTGGCAACCAATTTCATGTCCAATAATCATCATATCATCACATAGAATCTCATTTCTAAGCATGCCATTTTATACAACCAAATTACATGTAAATCTAGGTATAAATCATCCATAACCTCACTAAATCACTAAGGCATTAATTCATCATTGAACTCACCATTCATATGCTAATTCATTACCATCATGCCATATCAAAATATGCACCAAATACCATATTCACCCGTGCACATTACCAACACTTAGCTAGCCATATCACATGGCTATTTGCACATCTCAAATATAGTTCAAAACAACTAGCCTATACATGCCATATTTTAACTATGTACATCTTTTCAAAAGTACCAAGATAGAATGCTGATAGTGTGATTAAGATGCTGACGATTCCTGAATCCGAGCTAGCTTTATTGACACTGCAAAGCAGAGAAACAAATCACACAGTAAGCTTTCCAAAGCTTAGTAAGTTCGCAACAAAACACATTTAAATCAAACAAACCACCACATAGATTATTTCACATATACATATATATGTATATATATCATGCCATCCAAAACCAAAATGCTCATTTAACATTTCATAATCTCATTCATAGATTCATCAACCACATAGGTTCCGAGCATACCTTAATCAACACCTAGTAGTCAATTACATTTGCTACTCAATACTCACTTTTCCCTTTCGATCAACTTCCGTCTCTTCTTTGATTCAATCGCACACTTAGTGCCCTGATATTTAGCCGAAGCTTAATTATCATCGCACACATAGTGCATTTATATCAAATTGCTCTTCAATCGGTATCGCACACATAGTGCCAACCACAAAGTCGAAGCTTATTTTATTTCACACACACAGTGCTGATCATCTTGATCACGTTTTCGAATACGCACACTTAGTGCCACATAACTCAAACTCAACTCTCACATAACATCCACATTTCAATATCATTATAATATTCATTTCATAACATTTAACATAACTAAATGTTCGTATTATGTCCGAACTTACATCAATATCGTACACACAGTGCTAACCATAAAGCCGACGTTTATATTATTTCGCACACACAGTGCTAATCATCTCGGTCACATTTCCGAATACGCACATTTAGCGCCACATAACTTGAGCTCTCACATAGCATTTACAATTTGATATATCATACCATTCATTTCATAACATTAAGCATAGTTAATTACACGCATTATGTCCGGACTTACCTCGGACGTCAAAATACCGAAACGGTCGATTAATCAAGCACTTTATCTTTGCCTCAATCTCGATCCGAACCTCTCCTCTCTTGGTATATACACATTCAAATTTAATCCATTCAATCACTAAATCATTCATTTTATTCCAACACACATATTTAGGACATTTCACAAAATAGCCCTCACATTTTCACATTTCGACATTTTAGTCCCTATTTCACAAAATCATCAAATTCACACAATTTCTTTTCACACAAGCCTAGCCGAATTTTCCTTAAGTTCATTCAAGCCCACACATTTCATTTATTTCACATTTTAGTCCTCCAACTTATCATTTTCACAATTTAGCCCTAATTAGCTAAATTCACCAAAAATCCAAGAACAAAACATGTTCAATAAACTCATATCTTTCATTTAACACCAAAACTCATCACAAAGCTCACCATTTCATCAATGGAACATTTCATAAACATCATCAATTCACAAAATTTAAGCATGGGTTTTAAAGAGCACAAAGCAACGATTACAAAAACATAGAAATTATAAAAAATCGAGCTAAAAACTGATAAACCGTAAAAGTAACATATTTTAATCCCACATTTAGTATGCTTTTAGATGAATTATCCCTTATTTTATGTAATTTGGTGCTCTTAATCCTTTCTTTTCATGTTATATACTCAGGAAAGCACTAGGGGATGAAAAGAACACAAAACGGGCTTAAAACGGGACAAATGGGCCAAAGCATGAAATCAAACACGGCCTGGACCACGATATACACGGCCGTGCCTCATCAACGAAGTCCACACAGCCTGGCAACGATTCACACGGGCGTGTGCCATGGCCGTGTCCTTGCCGCGGCCAAGAGGAGTTTCACTCGGATTTGGATGCTTGGAGGCAAAGAAACACACTCCAAAGTCTAATTAAACCCCCAAATAGGAATTGCACTCAAATTAGGATACTTGGAGGCCAAGTAACACATCTCAAAGCCTATATAAACACCCTAGGGGGCAACTTATTCGGGGAGTTCGACAGAAACCCTCTGTCCAGGGGGGCCCAAAGCCATCGTTTAGGGGTGTCTTGCTAGGCCAAAGAAGGCAGATTTGTGGGGATTCACTCAGGGATAGCCACTTGATCCATCTCAAGAAGCCAGAATTCTACTCAAGACGGAGGATCTCCTCTTCAATTCCTTCAGGGGGTTTTAGGGATTTCTTATGTTTTGTTTTATCTTTCCTTCTGAGATGTTTTTCTTTATTGTTATGAACTAAACCCTTCAGATACTTGAAGGGGATGAAACCTAGATGAATCTTGTTATTGTTTTCTGAACTATATGATAAATACTTGATTTGTTCTTAATTACGTGTGCTTAATTCTTGTGTTGATATTTCGCGGATATTAATTCAAGTTGAATGTGCTTAGGTGGTAGAGCAAAAGTCCCTGCTTAAGAGTAAATCTAGCATAATTAAGCGGAGTTGATCGCACGCCTAGAGATAGGGTGACGAGATTTTGCCGGATTAGGGTGAAACCTAATATGGGATGTCCATAGATCGATTTACTGCTATTCTAGGGGGTTATTATCCGAGAAAGAGATTTTTGTTAATTAACCTAGGGTTAGACGTTATTCGCCTCGAGAGAGGGTTTAATATACGTTAGGGATTCCTACGGATCAGGTCAAGTGAATAAATCGTCTGGTTCAGTGTTAGATAACAAGTGAAGTCTAGGTGGATTCTTCCTTGGGTGTCGTCTTAATCAACTGAGTTTTTCCCAAGTTATTCTCCCAATTTCATTCTTCTTTGTCTTAGAATTTTTAGTTTAATAGTTAATTAATTTAGACTAGATAAACAACTTCACTTATTTTAGGCTAAATAATAGAAAGAAAGTTAGTATTAGTACTTTTAGTTCCTTTGGGTTCGACAATCTGGTCTTGCCTAAGCTATACTACTGTTCGATAGGTGCACTTGCCTCAATCATTGTCATAGTTAGTTTCCAGGTTCGATCATTTTCTTTATAAATTTTAAAATTCTGACTTCACAGCGATCAAGTTTTTGGCGCCGTTGCCGGGGAACTAAAATATTAAGAAAGCTCTATTTTTATTACTTTATCCATTTTTTTATTTTTTGCAATTTATTTTTATTTTTATTTTAATTTGCTAATTTTTCCTCTATTTTGCTTTTGGCAGATAATTTTAGTCTATAGAGAAGATGGCACTGAATAATTATCAGTGGCAAGCGATGAGGGCAATTCCTACTAAAGCAGGCAGTGTCTTCAACCTCGACGTGGTCACAAGGTTATCTAATCAGTTAGAGATGATGAATAAAAAAAATGATGGTTTGAATAGTCTCTCGCAGGTACACCCAGAAATACAATATGATTCGAATTTAAGAGGCGTGGCGAATCCTGAGTACCCACTCTACGGATATGGCATGGAAAACGAGCAAGCTCAATATACGGGTAACTATTCTAGACCTCAAAATAATTTTTATAATGACACTTATAATGTAGGTTGGAGGTACCATCCAAATTTCTCGTGGGATGATCAAAGTAGCCAAGGATCGAAACTTCCTCCAAATTTTCAACAACCACCTTACCAACAGGAAGAGGAGTCAAACCTCGAGGAGATGCTGACAAAATTCATGGCAGCCACAGATAACTGTCTCCAAGACATTGAAACCACCCTTAAGACCCAACAAGCATCGATCAAAGGGATCGAGAGCCAAGTTAGGGAAGTCACTAAGTCAGTTGAGGAAGTTTCTAAGTCAGTTGGACAACTTGCGAAGCTGATCTCAGAATTACTACAAGGAAGCTTGCCAAGCAATACTGAAACTAACCCGAGAGAGCAAAATCAAGCCATTTACGATAGTGAAGGGTTAGACGAACCAAACCCAAGGGAAGAACCTGTGGTAAGTGAAGGTAAGGTTGAAGTGTGTCATGATATACCAAAACCGACAACTACAGAGTATCAACCTCGTGTGCCATATCCCGATGTAAAGAAGCACACAGAAGAAGAATTCGGTGAATTCACACTTCGTGTAGATGACAAAACAATCACTCTTCAAGCTCTTGACTCAGCTAGGACATCGAGTAATAAAGGTACGAACGTTAATTCTATTGATAACCATTTGGTTCAACCTTCTTTACAGGAAGCATCACGAAATCACCTAGCTGAGCTAGATCTTAGACCTCGTACCCATAAAGAAATAATTCATGAAGAACTAAGGCTTGTGTCGATGAACTAGACGAGTGGAAAACACACTTTAAAGAGAAACTAGGAATACACGAAGTGAAACCAAAGGAAACCCTGCAGACAGGTGATAGGAACAACAAATCACTTCAAAATAGGGGAACAGGTATTGTTGAATAAGGAAGACCCTCGAATCACCAATTCAGACCTCAAGACAAACGAAGAAATCACTTTTGAGGTACTTAATGTCTTCCTATACGGCACAGCCGAGGCAAGCAATCCTAAATTCAACACTTTTGAGGAAAACATTACTCGACTTAAACTATATATCCATAACCGAATTGATCGCATACGAAAGGATTTTCACCTCCTCAAACCACCATGACTATACGAATGAGAGGCAAAGTCTAGCTTAAGACTATAAACGAGCGCTTCTCGGGAGGCAACCCGAGCACTAACCCCATTAATTTTTACATTTTTTTTATTTTTACTTTTATTTTTCCTTTTAGCACCTAACCATAAACTAACCAAGGTACAGATTTCCATACCACACGTCCTTGCACACGGCCGTAGCCGTGGCCGTGTGGCCATCACAGGAAGGTACAAGGGCGGGGGCAACCACCAGATCATAATCTCTATTTAGAGCCCCCCTTCTTCCTTTTTCTTGTTCAGTTGTCTTTCTTCTTTCATTTTCCATTATTTACTTTTATTCTTATTTTTATTTACTTCTATTTTTATTTTTATTTTTATTTTCTTTATTATTTTTCTTATTCTTCATACCATTTAGATTTAGCTTAGGATACAATAAAATCAGGACGGCTACTTTGAGGGTTCAAGTTCAAACGGTTCAAGGCGCTCCCCCATGTTCACCTTTGCCAATTCCTATCCGGTTTCTTTTCATTGATTTCATCCATAATTCAGGAAGTTTCACTTCTCTCCCAATCTTATGATTTTATTATTGCTATTATCCATCTTTGTACATTGAGGGCAATGTACATCTTAAGTGTGGGGGGATGAATCTTAGACGTGCCTAACTTTTTGCATTATTCTCAAATCCCTGAATTTAGTCTTGTTTTTAAGTAATTTTCTCATATTACTAATTAAGATGAAATTTCTGATGATTTATGATTTTTATTGATATGTTTTAGATTAAGTCATTGATAATTGTGCATTGATAATTAAATTCTAAGAATACTAGAGAATCAAGCATGATAAGTCTATTTTTCAGAAATTTAAAAAATTTCTAGGTTGTCGAACTAAGTTTAAATATTACTT
This sequence comes from Gossypium sturtianum, assembly GCA_025698515.1. Taxonomy (NCBI): domain Eukaryota; kingdom Viridiplantae; phylum Streptophyta; class Magnoliopsida; order Malvales; family Malvaceae; genus Gossypium; species Gossypium sturtianum. The sequence continues at coordinate 161,010,509 of CM046945.1, forward strand.
TGAAGTTTGAAATTTATGAGGTTGATATCAAAATACCCATATTTTTTGTGAGATTTTGAGCCTTATAGAGCATATATTCTTTTTCATGCTCACTTTATTGATTGTGAGTATGTCAACATTGATTTGTTATTCTAGAACTTGCCTCGTTTATACATATCGAGACCACACCTATGATTTGATATACAGAGATGATTAAGGCACCTAGATTTTAACCCACTAACTCCATAAAAAGCCTACCTTCACAATTAACCCCTAGTAAACCCCTTTTAATCCTAACAACCCTTTTTATTGACATAACCGCTAATATTAACCCAAAACCCTTTGTTTTTTTTATCACCATTCCTTTTGATGACCCTTATATCGAGATTTAATTTGATTAATAGCCTAACTATGTTTTTATTTCAGTAATTTATCCTTTGTTATATATTTATGATTTGTTCAAAAAGAAAATCGAAGTATATTCATTATTCATAACTAGTTTTGTGATTAAGTGAGCTTATACGTGTGAATTCCGAATATTGAAGAAGAAGCTCACATTATTAGTATTATTAGCTTTCAGTTGATGTAATTACTTTTATTCAGTTTATTGTTCTAGTTAGGTATTTTACCAATTTGATCTCGATTCTAACCCTCTAATTCAGCCTTTATCCACACCTTAACCCTAGCCCCGTTACAACCCTGACAAAGACCTTTTGATTTGTGCATCATCTCATATTATAGTGGCGGAGATTTGATTTTCAGGCAAGCCTATGGGATTAACTTTTCATGTTCGACTTTTGAGCGCTTTTTCCTGAACCTTAAACACCTTGAGTGATTTGAGTGAATCTCTAGTGAGGATGTCAATCCTTTTCGGTTTTGAATTAAAGGTAATTATTTAGATAAGGGGAGACGCCTATATTTTCGAGCTACAAAACTATGACTTAGATTGTTTGAATCCTTAGGACTCTTTGAATTGAATTATCTATGTATAAATTATCTATGAATTATGATGAAACGCTATTAATGACTATTATGAATTGAGGGAAGTTTGTTTTAATTATGAGTTGAGAATTTTGCTTGAGGACAAGCAAAAGCTTAAGTGTGGGGGTATTTGATAAACCGTAAAAGTAACATATTTTAATCCCACATTTAGTATGCTTTTGGATGAATTATCCCTTATTTTATGTAATTTGGTGCTCTTAATCCTTTCTTTTCATGTTATATACTCAGGAAAGCACCAGGGGATGAAAAGAACACAAAACGGGCTTAAAACGGGACAAATGGGCCAAAGCATGAAATCAAACACGGCCTGGACCATGATTTACACGGCCGTGCCTCATCAACGAAGTCCACACGGCCTGGCCACGATTCACACGGACGTGTGCCATGGCCGTGTCCCTGCCGCAGCCAAGAGGAGTTTCACTCGGATTTGGATGCTTGAAGGCAAAGAAACACACTCCAAAGTCTAATTAAACCCCCAAATAGGAATTGCACTCAAATTAGGATACTTGGAGGCCAAGTAACACATCTCAAAGCCTATATAAACACCCTAGGGGGCAACATATTTGGGGAGTTCGACAGAAACCCTCTGTCGAGGTGGGGCCAAAGCCATCGTTTAGGGGCGTCTTGCTAGGCCAGAGAAGGCAGATTTGTGGGGATTCACTCAGGGATAGCCAGTTGATCCATCTCAAGAAGCCGAAATTCTACTCAAGAAGGAGGATCTCCTCTTCAATTCCTTTAGGGGGTTTTAGGGATTTCTTATGTTTTGTTTTATCTTTTCTTCTGAGATGTTTTTCTTTATTGTTATGAACTAAACCCTTCAGATACCTGAAGGGAATGAAACCTAGATGAATCTTGTTATTGTTTTCTGAACTATATGATAAATACTTGATTTGTTCTTAATTATGTGTGCTTAATTCTTGTGTTGATATTTCACGGATATTAATTCAAGTTGAATGTGCTTAGGTGGTGGAGCAAAAGTCCCTGCTTAAGAGTAGATCTAGCATAATTAAGTGGAGTTGAACGCACGCCTAGAGATAGGGTGACAAGATTTTGCCAGATTAGGGTGAAACCTAATATGGGATGTCCATAGATCGATTTACTGCTATTCTAGGGGGTTATTATTCGAGAAAGAGATTTCCGTTAATTAAACTAGGGTTGGACGTTATTCGCCTCAAGAGAGGGTTTAATATACGTTAGGGAGTCCTACGGATCAAGTCAAGTGAATAAATCGTCTGGTTCAGTGTTAGATAACAAGTGAAGTCTAGGTGGATTCTTCCTTGGGTGTCGTCTTAATGAACTGAGTTTTTCCCAAGTTATTCTCCCAATTTCATTCTTCTTTGTCTTAGAATTTTTAGTTTAATAGTTAATTAATTTAGACTAGATAAACAACTTCACTTATTTTAGGCTAAATAATAGAAAGAAAGTTAGTATTAGTACTTTTAGTTCCTTTGGGTTCGACAATCCGGTCTTGCCTAAGCTATACTACTGTTCGATAGGTGCACTTGCCTCAATCATTGTCATAGTTAGTTTCCAGGTTCGATCATTATCTTTATAAATTTTAAAACTCTGACTTCACAGCGATCAAAAACACATACCAATTGAAGCTTTAAAGTGCCGAACCCCTAACTCTCTTTTTCTTTTCTTTTTCTTTGCTATATTCGGCTAAAATGGATGAACACCCCACTAGCCCTTTTCATATTGTTTTTATTATTATATCTTATAATATATTAATACAAATTTTTAACTTATAAAATTTAACACATAAAATCATATAATAAGCATGTTGCCGCCCACTACCATTATTATTGGGCTAATTGCAATATTAATCCTCCAAATTATAAAGACAACAACAATTAAGCACTTTAAAAATCAGCACACAGCTTTTGCACTTTATGCGATTAAATCCTTTCTCTTAATTCAGCACACAATCGATAAAATTATCACACAGACTATGCCACATACTATTCACATAGAAAATAATATTAAATTATCATTCCGACCTCGGATTTGTAGTCTCGAAACCACTGTTCCGACTAGGGTCTAACTCGGGCTGTTACAAAAAGACTATGAATTAGTAATTGATTATCATCCGGTAAAAGCTAATATTGTTGCTGACGCATTGAGCCAAAAGTCTTTATTCGCTTTATGAGCAATGAATACTCAGACAGATTTGTGTGATGATGGTACGATTGTAGCTGAGTTGAAAGTGAGGCCGTTGTTTATACAGCAGATTTGTGATGCTCAGAAAATTGCTACCGAGATGATGGCAAAACGAGTTCAATGTGATTTAAATCCTAATTCAAAATTTCGAGTTGATGATGATGATTGTTTGAGATTTCAAGACAGAATTTGTATTCCGAGAAATCCAGAATTAATTCAGATGATTATGAGTGAAGCGCATAATAATCGTTTGTCGGTTAATCCAGGAAGTACGAAAATGTACAATGATCTGAAACAGTTTTATTGGTGGCCTGGGATGGAACAGGATATCTTAGAGTTTGTTTCGAGATGTTTAGTTTGTTAGCAAGTCAAAGCTGAACATCAGGTGTAATACCCCGAAAATTACTACAGTAAGAAAGTAAGATATTATCCTTGATATAGTTAAGTAAGGAAATAAAGTGACAAAAAGGGAAATTTTGGATTATGTCAACATTGGGAAGTATATTATGATATATTATATTATTAATTCAATAAAGGACTAAATTGTAAAAGTGAGAAAAGTTTTGTTGCCCAAGAGTAAATACTCAAAATTTAAGGGGTCAAAGTGTAAATATGAAAAAGTTGAAGGACCAATAGTGCAAATATTTTAAGGGTGGAATAATCTAGAAACTAAGGAAAATGGATGAATTAGGACCAAATCGAATAGGTGAAGAATAATGAGGGACTAAATTGTAATTTTTCCAAATTAAGTTATGACTCAATGATGGAATTTTAAAAGATCATGAAGGGCAAAATGGTCAATTAGTAAGAGAGAGAGAATTCTAGAATGTAATGATTATGTTGATGATATTTTAAATTAATTAATTGGATAAATATTACTTTATTAATATTTTAATAAGATATTTATTATTTTATTATTTTATTTAGTATATATGTGTGTGTGTGTAGAAAGAAAAAAAAAACAACACACCATCCACCACCTTTCCCATGCATCCAACGTTTGTGAAGAGAGAAAGAAAGAAAGTTTTGCTTTCTTTACAATTAGGTCCTTCAACCAAAAAATCACCATTTTCACCTAGTAATCAAGAGAATTTCCATAACTACCAAGAGAGAAAAATAACAAGGAAACTATGGGGAGCTAGAATATCAAGTTATATTGAAGAATTAGAAGCTGGAAGAGGAAGAAAATCAAGTTAAAGATTGAAATCAATAGGACAATGTAAGAATTTTAAGATTTCAATACATTTTAAGTAGAGTTTTCTTATATAAGGTAATATCAAAAGCATGAAAATGATATTAAAGTAGAGTTTTCTTATATAAGGTTCTATGTTCTTGATATATTAGTGAAGGGAAATAAGAGAAAATGATGGGAAATATTGTAGAGAAAGGAAAAAAGGGTGTTATAAACTTGATAATCAATATTTTGCACTAAAACAGTTTTGGACAGCAGCAGTAGGCTAACTTTGAAAAAGCACCAAAAAATATGGAAATCGAATTAGAGAATTAATAAAATATTAAATTAAATATTATTGAGTCTAGTTTTTCATAGAAGAAGCGGTGTAAGCAATGGAATTATAAATTATGAGTTATAATAAATTTTGTGAGACAAGGTCAGAATGATTTCGGGTTCCCCTGTTCTGACTTTGGAAAATCATAAAAAATTTTAAAAAAATAATTAGAGGCTTAAATTTATATGTATAAATCCTTAATGAGTCTATTTTAAATAGAAACAAACGGAGGCATCATTCAAAGCCCGTACTAAGAGGTAATTAATTTTTAGTAAGGAAAAGTCGAAGCTGTCAAACAGCAAAAAAATGGATAAATTTGAAGAATTTAATGTACTTATTGGCTAAATTATAAATTCTGAAATTTTTATGGTAGAAATATATTTGAGTCTAGTTTCAGAAACGTCAAGCGGTTTTTAATTTGGAATTTTGTAGCTCAAGATATAAATAATTTAGTGACTATAACTCAAGTAGACAGCTTGATATGAACACATAAGTAAATAGTGAAATTATATACATTAAGGATGTGGTATGGAGAGGAGGAGGAAAAATATATATATATGAATAATCAGCTAGCATGGATTTATATTAATGGATAATTTGTATGTTTTAGACTCATGGATTAAATTGAATAAAAGTAAAACTTTAGGGGTAATTTTATAAAAATATCAAAAATGACCAAATTGAGTGAAATGAATTATTTTATTGTATAAATTAATAAATTGAATGAAATTATTAATTTAGATCAAGATCGGTTGAAAAATTGAGGAAAATAGAAAATTACCAAAATGCCCCTGAATCTTGGTATTTCTGCAATTTAGCCAGGTAAGTTCGCGTAACCTAATTATGTGATATAAAGAAATACGAGTTGATGGTACATGAAATATTGATATAATGAATTAATTGATTTATGTTTATGAAGAAACGACAAGAGAATGATATTTATCATGACATGTAAATATGTGATTATCTTTGATACGTTGATATAAGGAAATTAAGTATGTTTAAGAGACAATATGTTTGATTTTGATTGGTTCCAAATATGAATGCTAGATGAAATAAAATGTCTGATAAATAAATTTGTAACTTCGGTAATGCTCCGTAACTCTATTTCGGTGACGGATTCGGGTTAGGGGCGTTAAATCAGGTGCCTTCTGACTTATTACAGCCGATCATGATTCCTGAGTGGAAATGGGAGAGAATCACGATGGAATTTGTGTCGGGATTGCCCCTATCTCCGAGAAAGAAAGATACAATCTGGGTGATAGTTGGCAGATTAACGAAATCAGCTCATTTTATTCCGGTGAGAATGGATTATTCGCTTGATAAGTTAGCTGAATTGTATGTTTCTGAGGTTGTGCGATTGCACGGGGTACCATTATCTATTGTATCTGACAGAGATCCGATGTTTACTTCGCGGTTTTGGAAGAAACTGCATGAGGCTTTAGGTACGAAGTTGCACTTCAGTACTGCTTTTCATCCGCAAACGGATGGTCGAACCGAGCGGACCATTCAGATTCTCGAAGATATGTTGAGATGTTGTATTCTTGAGTTTGAAGGTATGTGGGAAAAGTACTTGCCGTTGATTGAATTTGCGTATAATAATAGCTTTCAATCAAGCACTAAAATGGCACCATATGAGGCTCTCTACGGTCGTAAATGCAGAACACCATTATACAGGACTGAGCTTAGTGAGAATAAGATTCACGGTGTAGATTTGATCAGAGAGACTGAGCAAAAAGTGAAAGTGATTTGAAACAGTTTGAAAGTGGCATCAGATCGTCAGAAGTCTTACGTAGATTTGAAACGAAAAGACATTGAATTTGAGATCGGTGATAAAGTGTTTTTGAAAGTATCTCCGTGGAAGAAAGTACTCCATTTCGGCAGAAAAGGCAAGTTGAGTCCGAGATTCATCGGGCCGTATGAGATTATAGAACTTATCGGACCAATTGCTTATAGATTGTTGTTGCCACCGGAGCTAGAGAATATTCATAATGTATTTCATGTATCGATGCTTCGACGATATAGATCTGACCCATCGCACGTGATTGCCCCTACTGAAGTTAAAATTCAGTCAAATCTGTCGTATAGCTAAGAACCGATTAGAATTCTGGCTCGTGAGATCAAAGAGTTGAGAAATAAGAAAATTGCTTTAATGAAAGTGTTGTGGCACATACACGGGGTTGAAGAGGCTATGTGGGAGCCTGAGGATGTTATGAGAGAGCAATACCCGAATCTATTCACTGGTAAGATTTTCGGGGATGAAATCGCTAAAGGGGGGAGAGTTGTAACAGCTCAGTTTAGACCCTAGTCGGAACAGTGGTTTCGGTACCACAAATCTGAGGTCATAAAAATAATTTAATATTATTTTTAATGTTTATGGCATGTGATAAAGTATGTGTGAAAATTCTGTGTGAAAATTTTATCGTTTGTGTGTTGATTTGTGAAAAAGGACCTAATCGCATAAAATGCAAAAGCTGTGTGCTAATAATTAAAAGTGCTTAAATGCTATGTCTTATTAAATGTGGGGTCCTTATGTTGTTATTAGACCACATGGTTAATGGATGGACAAAAATGGGCTTATATTAGTGGAATTTAAATGTGTTTACAAAGGTTATAATGGTAATTAGTTAATTACATGTGAATTAAGTAAAAACAAAGCCAAAAATTCATTTAATTCATCCTTTTTCCACCGAAAATAGAAAGAATAGATAGGGTTTAAAGCTTTGGAGGTTTCGGCATTAGCATGGTTGATTTGGTAAGTGAATTTTGTTCGATTTTTGATGATTTTTACGTTTTTGTGATCGTTGCTTTATGTTCTATAAAGCCCATGCTTAAATTCATGAAATTAATGATGATTTTGAGTTATTCTATTATTGATTTTGTGATCTTTGTGATGTTTTATGATGAAAACTAAGTGTTTGATGATTGATATACATATTGTCTAAAGTGATTTTGAGTAAAAATGCATTTTTGGGATTAAATTAAGAAATGTGAAAACTTTGTGTTGAAATGTGAAATAAATGAAAGATATGGGCTGCTAGGGACTAGTATGAAATTCGGCCAAGCTTGGGTGTGAGTAAATTATGTGTATTTTGTGTAATTGTGAAATAGGGATTAAAATGTTAAAGTGTCAAATTATAAGGGCTAAAGTGAAAAATGCCCTAATTGTGTGTTTGTGGATTGAATTGAGTAAAGATGAGATTGAATGAGTTGAATTTGATATTATATAGATTAAGAAAAAAAGGAATTCGGGCTTAGATCGAGGCAAGAACAAAGTGCTCGATTGATCGACTAATATCGTTGTTTCTACATTCGAGGTAAGTTCGTGTATAATACGTATTGTTTAAACAATGTTTTTTTTTATGTGATGAAATGAATGGAAATGTGATTGTGGAGTTTTGGTAATGTGAGCTATGAGTTCAAAGATAGGTGGCACTAAGTGTGCGTAAATAGAATAGTTACAGTGATGAATGGCACTAAGTGTGCGAGATAACTAAAGCATCGGCTATAATATTTGGCACTACGTGTGCGATACTGAGACAAATTCGGTTTAATGTGATGGTACTAAGTGTGCGATATTATTATAGCTTCGGCTAATTAATTGACACTAAGTGTGCGAGTTCATCGAACGTTTAAAGAGGATTGAATGAATTATGGCATCGAGCATTGAAGTGATAAATGTGATAGATAAATACGTGATGGTACAGGTATGTACAGAACCTAAGTGGTTGATGATATAGTATATGAGATAGATGGAAGATTATGTGAATGAATGATGAAAAGAGTTGGATTGAGTAGCAAAATAAATGCTTGTATATGAATCTATAGATATGATATGAAAGTGAGTAATAGCCATGGATGAGATTGAGTAGTGATGTGAATTGAACTAAGTGTTAGTTAATTTTGCATATTAAATTTTGAATTGTTGAGTTAAATATGTTATATTACGAACTTACTAAGCTCTAAAGCTTACTGTGTGAAGTCTTCTTTGTTTTACAGTGTCATTAAAGCTAGCTCGGATCTGGGGTTCGTTAATGACTCAATTACATTATCGGACATCTATTTTGGTACCTTTTGGAAGTTGTATTTTTGGTATATGGCATGTATAGGCTAGTGAGGTTGTGGAATGATTTTTTGTACATGTTTTGGCTATGTGAAAATGGTGTATGTGATGTGTATATATAGTCTTGTGTGAATGGCCATTATAGTATACTTTGGTGAAATAGAAATGGTATGTTTCATTCTTGATTTGGTATTTGAGATGGTAAATGATTTGTATGTTATTTGATGTTGGAATTGAACATGTAGGGATGACCCAAATTGGGTGGCAATTTGGCCTTGTAAATGGCCTATAATTGCCTATACGGGTGAGCACACGGGTGTGTGTCTCGACTGTGTCCTTTACTGTCCCTATTTGAAGCAGGTCAGACTTGCACATAGGCCAGACACACGGGCGTGTGACAGGCCGTGTGACCCTAGCCAGTGTTGCACACGGGGTAAGACATGGTCTAAGGCATGGCCGTGTGAGGCACACGGTCTAGCCACATGGGCGTGTGCCCTGTTTTAAAAGAAAAATTTTCTAAGTTCCGCAAAGTTTCCGTATAAGATCAGTTTAGTCCCGAACCTTCTTGAAAGCATGTTTAAGGTCTCGTAGACCTTCTAAATAGACTCTGTGTTATTGATTAACTATGATATGTTGATGTGTGAGCCATGGTGGTTTAAATGTTATGATTCGACCGGTAATACCTCGTAACCCTAGTCCGGCGATGGATACAGGTTAAGGGTGTTACATATAATGATAGAATTCATTACTATATTCTCATATTAATCCTCAAAGAATATTAACAGAAACAAAATATTTGGGCATACGCCACATATGTGGCAAATAATCTTTTATATCACATTGATAACATAAGTTATCTTTACCCTTTAAAGAGTTATCTTGAGAACTCTCATTGTTCTCTTATTTATTACTATGTTCCCACTTTTAGTGGTCTATTATTATATCTTTTATTTTCTTTATGTTTGCATTCACTTTGGGGAATGCAACAAATCTAATAGGACATACTCTGAAACGCCTCCATTAATTATTTGTTTCATAAACATCATCGCAAATATACGTGGATTTCAAATAAGAATCAATCTATTCATGTTGTCATGATTAGTCTCCAATTATAATAAACATGATATAATAAATAAATCATAGTAAAATATACCTGAAGATCTTTAGCATTATCGTCATCACCCACGTAAGGATTATATAAATTTCTTTGGGTAATGATTACCCATAATGCGCAGGCCTAAATTGAAGACTTGAAATTGCAATAGATCTTGCAAGGCAATCGACAACAACTTGAGCAGCAGATTTGGAGTAATCGTATTATAAAATAAAAGAGAATCGTGCTGATAACGTGTTATAAAATAAAAGGCAGAGAATAGAGAACAAAGAGAATGGGAGAGCAAAGAGAGAGCGTATTTTATTGATTAATCGAAATAATTACAATGCTTCTCCAAAGTCTATATTTATAGACATAATAAGTATAAATGAAATAGAACTCTACTTCTAATGACTATTAGAATTCAAAGTATATGAAAACTTATCTAGACCTTGATGGCATCCACTTAATAATAAAATATTCAAAACACAAAATTCATTGTTATTTAAACCGAACCAGGCCAATCAATTGAATTGGTTGGATTAGGAATGGTTGGGGCATCGATCTAGTGAGAGGTAAAAAATCGATTGACTCGTAAATTGGTATGGACTAGTTGAAACAAGCTAAAAAACCAATTGAATCGATTTCGAATTGGTCTGATCAATTGGTTCCTAGAACGACCGGTCCGACCGCCCAAAGCAAAAAATTATAAAATTTAGTTTAACTATCACTTCAACTAGTTTTTTTAGCTCGATTCAATTAGTCTGTACTAGCTCTGGGTCAACTAATTTTCTACTACCCAACAGACCAATACCCCAACCGGTTCCAACCAATCCAATTTGGTTTAGATAACATTGATTTTAGAATTTTTTTATATTTTAAAAATATTTTCAAAAAAAAAATTATTTTGAATTTTAAAGAGTTTTTATTTTTATTATTTTTAAATTATAATTTTTTGTTTAAAATATGAAAAAGCATCTTTTAATTTTTTTATGTACATTTAGGGTAATCAACAATTTAAAAAACCAAATAATTTTTAAAAAAGTAATTTTGAAAATAATTTTAAAATTTTTGTTAAGGATGGCTTGAATTTCCAAGCCAAATAATGCACCGATTGTGTCTAACAATTTGGTTTGAATTTAACAAGCCAGCAAATGTCAAAATTGGTGGCTAATAGGTCTGCTAATGGGTTGTGTCACCTATCCAGGAAGGCTCGTCTGAAAGATGGAAGGGTTTAGACAAAATACGAGGTTCGTAAAATGGGTTTGGGTAAAATTTAAGGCTTGTTTTCTATATGAGTTGGACCTTGGACAAGTCTTTTTGACCCAAGCCCGGCTCGAATATATATTATGTTATAAAAAATATTATATTAATTATATATGTTAAATAATAATTATATATATTTATATTTATATTAAATCACTAACAAAATAACAATTAAACTCCTTACGCAAACCTAAAAAAAACTAACTAAATAACCCAACACAAAATATAAAATTTTAAAAATTATATTTAATACAATAAAATATTTATTATATTTATTTGTGTTTTTAATATAATAAAAGATTTATTATATTTATGGTAGTATTTTTTAATATAAATACTTTTTAATGTATTTTTAATGTGTTAGAAAACTTCTATTTTAACGTATTTTCAATACATAGTGTATTATATTTTTTTTAAAAAGTTATTTTAAAATAAAAACTAATCTAAATAAAATCAAATATGAGTGAGCTGGATCGGGACCGAATTTATCTTTCTTAAATTGAGTTTAGCTTGGACAAAAAATAAGCACATTTTTAAGTTAAATTGAACCTAAACTTTAAAATCTGGTTTAAATACTATACATAAACCGACCCAACCCATAATTCCCTCTAGTGAATAATAAATCCACCAATTTTTTTCGTGGCAACAATTTTTATTACCATCTTCCAATTGCCAAACCGTATTAAATGTGGCTATTAAAAATTATTATTACCATCTTCCAATTGTCAAGCTTTATTAAATGTAGCTATTAACTTGAATCTCATGCAAACTGATATAAATACGGCTTAATTCTAAGCCACGAGACACTATTTTTTACGATTTCTCTGTGATGGAATCTTATCCAATGAAGAAAGGAAAATAGGAGTGTGAGTATATAAATAGCATATTAGTTTCTCATATCTTCCCACACCTCATACCCAAAAAGTATCAGTTCATAAATATTTGCGTTTAATCAAATTGTTTGTATAATTGGAAGAGAAAAATGGGTGTTTTTGCAAAAGAAGCAGAGGTTAGTACTCCACTCCCACCTGCCAAGGCGTTTAAGGCCTTTGCTGTTGATCTGGACACCCTAATGCCCAAGGTTGCCTCACAAGCAATCAAGAGTGTGGAGCTCCTTCAAGGAGATGGTGGCCCTGGAACTATCAAGAAGATCACCTTTGCCGAAGGTAATTTAATTACTTAAAGGGTAAACTACTACAAATCGAGATGTAGTTATATTAGTTATCTTCATATACCTACGTGCAAGTCTGATTTGGTTGATATCAAATGCAGGGTATGGATTCACATATGCGAAACACAGAGTCGATGTATTAGACAAAAACAACTTGTTATACACTTACGTTGTGATCGAAAGCGATTTTTTTAACAACGTGGTGGAGAAAATCAGCTAAGAGACCAAGTTTGTAGCAGCAGCAGATGGAGGAACAAGTATTAAGGTAACTACTACCTTTTACACCATTGGTGACAATCAGATCTCTCCAGACCTAATGCTCCAAATCAAGGAAGCATCCGAGAAGCGAGCCCTTGTTTTGAAAGCTATTGAAAATTATGTGTTGACAAATCCCGATTTCTGAAACTCTACTTTCATGGCGTTCAAAGTTTAATGGTGAGGTTTGGATGATGTTTCATGTTTTGTCTTACCCAAAAACCGTGTTTGATTGCGTAATAAGTGATTTGTCTCTCTAAATTTCATCATTTCTATTTCCATTGTAATAAGAGTCTTTTGAGTCGTTTCAAAAATATATACTTGAAAGCAATATTTTATGGTTCACGACAGTAACACTGTTATTATTTAATAGAAATAGGCAATGATTGGTTGAATTAACAAGTAAGTTAATTATGTTCTGTTGACATTACCTTACAAAGTCAAATGGAAATACCAAAACAAGAAAAAAGAATTATAAATGGCCACATTCTAAGCACATAATTTCAGGGTCTTATATTGAACATTATCCATATCTAGATTCAGATCATTCTCAGTGCTCGTTCACGAACCAGATTAGGCCATCACTTGTTTGACTTATGAACATCGTTGCCACAACTAATCATCTTCAACGATAAATTCATCCTTTGCGTGGATAAGTGTAACTTTTAAAACTGGAATTAGGTGTGGTGCGCCAGGCCCAAGCAATAGTGCAAAACCTGAACGACGCTCGAGAACCCCAATAGCAAGCTACTGTGATGGACTCTCCCACTCAAAAAATAAATTTAATATCGTGTGATCCAATGGATCACGTATCAGTTATTAAACTGATAAGAACAGATACTACACTTGATCTTAGCCAAAAGGCCGAGAAAGGTATGCTTTCATTCATCAAGCATCGGCCAATTTAAAGCCTGCTTCTCTCCTGTTCTTTCGTACTCTTCCTGATGTGGGATTTTATGCAAACCAGCTATAAAAGAGCCGCCTACTGGTGCTCCTATAAAGACTGAACCCTTCCTGAATAGACTGGTTCTGGGCCACTTAGGACTTGAATCAACAACCAAGGCACCTTTCAACAAGAAAACCACTGCATTTGCAATTTGTAAAACATACCACGAATAGGATTATGACTCTGCTCAACGAAAGGCTAAAATGACTCATTTTATAAAGTTGGTAGACTAAATAAGTTATTATGTCAAAAAATATCAATATTTGAATTAGGGGTGACGGTTCGATTGAATTGAGTTAAAAAGTTCGAGTTGACGAGTCTCATTTTATCATCCTAACTTGATTTGAATTTTTTTCGAATCGAGACGAGTAAAATGAAATTCGAGTCGAGTTGAATCGAATGAAATTGTTCGAGTTAAATTAAAAAAAAAAATTAAACATGTCAAATTAAAATTTTGTTACAATATACAAATTCCATATTACAACACATAAATTTGAAACCATATATTTTTGAAAACTCATTCAAAGCAAAATAAAAGGGAAAAGAAAGATGCTTTAGTATGATAAACTTGAATCATTAATTTACTTATTAAGGTCCCAAAAATTATTATTTTAGATTCTTTTTTATATTCTTTAGATTTTTTAAATTTTTTTAATATTTTGAAATTTTTATAAATATTTTGAATTTTGAATTTTATTTTGAATTATTTTGTAATTATTGTTGAGAGAGACCAATTTGCTCATTTTCAAAATTGAAAAGGATCAAAGGTGTATTGCACCAATCTGCTATTTGAGTTATTTGAATTGTAAAATTTAACTCGACTCGAACTTGAAACTCTAATTACTTATTCGAGTTGACTCAAAAAAAAATTGAATAACTCAATTCAATTAACTTGGAATTCAATTTTTTTTAGTTAAATCAAGTTTTGCTCACCCCTACTTTGGCTTACGAAAATTGTAATTTTATCAAGTAGGGTTGAGAAAACTCGATTCGACTTGAAAAAACGAATTCTCTTTCGAATTTGAGTTAATCAAATTGGGTTTTTTGGTTTTCCAAATCAACTTGAATAAGTGAATTAGTTTCTCAAAATTGACACAAGTTGAATATTACAACTCAAATAACTCGAATTGTTGGGGATCGACCCGTATAAACAATGAGAAAGAAGGAATAGAGAAAATTGGGCACACAAATTTACGTGGAAAAACTCCTCCAATCAAGAGGATAAAAAACCATGGGCAAAGGAGACTTCACTAATGAGCAAACAAACGAAAAATACAAGATGGAGAAATTCAAAACAAACCTAACCCCGAATACAAAGTTCTCTTTGGCTAAAACACAAAATTCCCTTAAAGCTCTCTAAAACTCTCTCTTGATTTTCTCTCTAATGTTGTATTATTGTCCCTCAATTTTAAGGTTGTTATGGCCTGTAACAGCCTATTTTTCAGTGAAATTGGAACAGTGGTTTCGGGACCACAAATCCGATCCGAAAATAAAATTTATTTTTATTTTATTACATGGTCCGTATTATGATAAATGTGTCATGTGAAATTTTCGATAAGAAAATTTTATTGATTATGTGTTTAATTACGAGAAGGACTAAATCGCATAAAATGAAAAAAGTTGAATTCTAGTAGCTATAAGGATTAAATAGCTATGGAATTCAAAACTTGAGGTCCTTATATGGTAATTAGACCATTAAAGAAAAGTATGTAGATATTTTGGTGACTCATCCATGGAAATTTAGAAAAAGGGCAAGGACTAACTTGGAAATTGAAAAAATTAAATTAATTAAAAGATGATAAAAGATATCATCTTATTTTTATGTCATCTTCAACCTAAAATACATGGAAACCCTGGGAGAGAGAGAAGAAACTTTCATGGCTTAATTGGGTAAGTTTCCTTGTCCCGTTTTTAGTAATTTTGATATTTTTGAAACCGGGATAGCTTAATCTATCTATTTGGGAGATCAATTTGAAAAGTTATCAAAGTATGAAATTTGGGTCATGGATGAATATGCTGAAAATTTGAAATTTATGGTAGAAAATGAAAGGTTGTTGATAGATAAACAACTTTTACTAAGTGATTTTTGATGGAAACATGATTTAGGGACTAAAATGTAAAGTTGTGAAATTTGATGAAAAATTCTAAATTTTTATGAATACATGTGCTGTAAATTTTGTGATGGAATTTTGGTTAGGCTTGGAATAGGGAGTAAATTGCACAAATTTCATTTTCCGAGCCTAAGGACGAAATTAGAATTTATGGAAAAGTTAGGGGCAAAATGGTAATTTTTCCTAGCACGTAAATTGAGTCCAAACGAATATGAAATGTGTGAAATTGATGATTAAAGTTATTTATATAGATCCGGACAACACAAATTCGAGGTTAGACCGAGGAAAAGAAAATGTTTCGGATTAGTAGATTTTATACGCGAACAAGTGTCTAGGTAAGTTCATGTAACTTAATCGAGCATGTAATTATGTTAAATTAAATGTTGTGTTGTATGAAATGTGATTATTATTTATGTGAATTGCTTGGATGTTACGATATAAGAATGAATACATGCTTGAAATGGTTGAAAAATGGGTTAAGTTCCGTTTGAATATTGAATTCCGATGAATATATGTGCTTTCCCGAAATGCATGAGGTCCTGCATTTGTTGCTGACGAATTTAGCTCAGACAAGTAATCCTATTGACCTCACTATAGAAAGGATTTAGCCCGGACGGGTAATCCTGATATAATTCCTCTCGAGTTTACGTTACAATTAGGATTTTGCCTAGACTGGAAATCCTAATTGAGCTCTTCTAAGCATACGTTAAATAAAGGATTTAGCCTGGAATGGTAATCCTGTTGTACGATATGCGGCTCGAGAATGTGTTCCTTGATTAAGTGCCCTAATGGGTACTCTTGAAAAAGAATTGACAGGTTATTGAATCGTACACCTCGAGTGTACCACTTGAGCACCCATCGGAACTTTAATGGTTCAACGGACAAAAATCTTGGCAAGATGAGAGAATTATGAGATGAAATGATAATGTCTTGAAAGAATATTGCATGATGAGCTCATCTATCCTTACTGGATTCATATGTGAACATCATGTGACTAACTTGTTTGATTGAGTGTATGTGTTTAGGTAAATTTTCCAAATTGATGAAAAGCATGTTATTGAATGCTTAATGTTAATAAATGTGATTTGGTAAGTTTAGTTTCTGTTATACGAACTTACTAAGCATGTAATGCTTACTCTTTTTTATTTTCCCCTGTTTTATAATGCTTGGAAGCTCGCGAAGGTTGGAGATCATTGGAGCATCATCACACTATCTACTAGCTATTTTGGGTATATATAGTAAAATCATTTTGGTATAATGGCATGTATAGGACAACTTGGCCATTAGTGGCTTGATAATGATGTTTGTAATCTAGCCATTGGAATGGCTAGTAATGGTTGTTTTGATATACTTATAATGTTATATTATGGTAGCTACATATATGTTAAGTAGTTAACCAAATTATGTCTAACATATGGATTGAACCAAGGTAAGATGGTAAACATATATGCATGTAATGGTATGCCATGTTGAATGATGGAATTTGTTTAATTTGAATGCTTGAAATGGTTGATATTTGGATGTCAGTTTTAAGTGCGGGTCAATGGTGTGATTTTGGGTGAGAAATGAAGCTAGAAATGGCTTTATTTTGTCCACACGGGCAGACACACGGGCTTGTTTCTAGACCGTGTGTGACACACGGCCTGGTATATGGGCGTGTGGTTAGGCCGTGTGTCCCCTACACATAAATTTTGAGAAACAGAATGCTCAGAGTAGACGGGCAAAAACACGGGCGTGTGTCTCAGCCGTGTGTGCTACACGGCCTGGAACGCGGGCGTGTGTCTTGGCCGTGTGAAACCTGCACCTAATTTCGAAATAATTTAATTAACCATACAGCCTAGCACACAGGCGTGTGGCATAGCCGTGTGCACAATTCAGAGAGTTACACGGGGTCGAACAAGGCCTGTAGCACGGGCATGTCCTAGGGTCATACGGGCGTGTCCCTCGGACCACACGGGCGTGTGAGCCTTACAACTTGGAAAACTTTTGTAATTTCGCGAAAAATTCTTAGAGTTTCCGATTAAGTCTCGACTCGATTCTAATTCTTGTATTGGGCCTCGAGGGTCCATTTAAGGGACGATATCAATAATCTCGGTTAATGAATAGTAATTTACATGAATTATTTGTAAATGTTCTGAAAGTTCTGGTAATGCTCCGTAACCCTGTTCCAGCAGCAGATACGGGTTAGGGGTGTTACATGGCCCTTTAAATAGGTTGAGATTAGATTTCTAATATGATTTAAATATCTTTGAAATAATCAGAGTTTACCTAGAAGAAGTAACCCTGCTAAGAGTCTAATACATAGCTGCTTTAAGTTTGGAATTCGTCACGTTGTCGTGACGTCCTAGGCTCCTTATCACGATGTCATTTCTGCTTTGACTCTGTTTCAAACGTTGTCACGTCGTTGTGACGTCGTGTGATTCCTCATCGCAACATCGCCTCTGGTTTGACCAAAAAATGCGAAACACACTCCACACAAATAACTCAAATAACTGAAATTAAAAATTGGTGTAAATACCTCTTGGTCCATATCAATTTTAAAATTGAGCAAATTGGTCACTTATAAACAAAATAAAAAAAAAACTTCAAAATAATCCTCAAAATTTCAAGCTATTTATAAAAAAATTCAAAATTCTATAAAAATTTGTAACACCCCAAACCTGACATAGACGTTATAGCCGAATCCTGAGGAGTTACTTTAACTTGCTTGAAAACTCAAAAATTTACTTTGAAATCATGTGGTTAAAACAATGTTCACATTGATAAATCGTTTTCCAGTTTTAGGGAAAATTCTTGTTAATACCGTTATTTTATTACAAGAAAACATTAAATTGATTACAACATTTTACAGTGGAATTTATTGAGCTATAAGGTTTTGAAAACCGTGGTTTAGTTTGCATCAAATCATTTTACGGATAGAAATTTAATACTACTTAATTCGGAAAAGCACGCTAAAATGAAAGTTAAGTCTAAAACAATTTACAGTTCAAAAGTCTGAAAAGTCCAAATCAAACATAAAGTCCATTTAAACCATTTTATCGAAAGAATCCTATTCCGAGTTCCTGCACGCTGTCTGCTCCTAGGTTTGTTGATTACTTAAGATGATTAAACAAAAGGGTGAGTTGACGAGCCCAATGTGAAACTTAACCCAACAAGCAAATCAGAAACATATAATTTAACAGATACATATGCAGTTGTAGTTCAAGTACAGAATCGAATGCATATTCAGATACAAAAGTAGATGCATATTCAGATACAAAATCAGATGCATATTCATATACATAATCAGATCCTACCTCCATCCGTTACACATCATCTCCGTCCATCCCTACACACCAGTTAGGGAAATAAATATCCATCCAACCCCACACATCTATAAGTGAACGTATGTCATTTTTCAGAACAATGCAGACAAGCTGTCAGAAATAGATAAGTATGGCAATGCCACCAGAACAGATATGTGGTCTTAGCCACTAGATAAGGCAAATTATTAAACTGTCAACACTTCTTCCATTTTTTCAATATCCCACCCAAATGCTCATGCCATACTAATCAGATATTAGATACATACATGCTATACATGCTAAGCACACCGGATTACAAAATCATGCTTTCAGAAGTCATGTAAATAGAGACAGTGTAACACCCCTAACCCGTATCCGTCGCCGGAATAGGGTTACAGAGCATTACCGAACTAATATCAAAACCAATCATACAATTTGAATCACAATTCTCATACCAATTAAAAACCATTCAAATACAATCATATGGTCCCTAAATACGAGCCCTCGAGACCCAAAACAAGAATTAGAAGTGGTTCGAGACTAATTCGATTACTTAATAAATTTTAGAAAAATATAGAAAATTTTCAAATTTTAGGGGACACACACCCATGTGAACAGGCCGTGTGTCTCACACAGCCAAGAGAAACGCCCGTGTCACAGGCCGTGTGGACATTCGAAATGGGATCCCAGCCCGTGTCTGACCCCATGTAACTCTCTGACTTGGGTCACACGGCCAACCACACGCCCGTGTGACTAGCCCGTGTACCCTTCGAAATGGCCTCATACGCCTGCAAGCCAGGCCGTGTGCTAGGCCGTGTGAAAACTGGAAGGTATACTTACTTGTGCCACACGGCCAGGCCACACGCCCGTGGGCTAGGCCGTGTGAAGCTACTGACTTGGTTTCTAAATAAGTACCAGGGGGCACACGACCGTGTCACCTGGCCATGTGTCACACACGGCTGAGACACACGCCCATGTCTCTGCCCGTGTGGACAAAAATAGGCCATTTCCCAAGCCTTATTTCTTACCCATAGTGGCACCAACCTACACATACCAAATAGCATATGACCATATCTTCAAATCTAAACCAAGTCCAAAACATGCAATATCAATACCAACAACCACAAGGCTAATAAGCATCACAATTAACCATTCAAAAACATACCAATATGCCTCCAAAGTTCACCTAAATGATCAAACTCACTTATTAGACTTTGTGCCTAATTCAAAATGCATACCACATTCTCAAGTTCAATTATTTTGTACTCAAAATACCAACTCACAGTTAAGGCATTTCCATGGCAATCCAAATACATACCAAAATGAGAATAACCACATATATACATACATAATCAATATATGCCAAATCAAGTCATATTAAATGACTAATTATATAACCAGAACATATATGCTTCCATTAGCCAAATGACCTATACATGCCATATAACCAAAATACACAAAGTTCAAAAGTACCAAAACAATAGTTGGATAGTGTGATGAGATCTCTAACATTCCAATTCGAGCAAGCTTCGAAATCACTATAAAACACAGAAAAGAAAATAGAGTAAGCTATTAAGCTTAGTAAGCTCGTATGGCTGAAAAGTACATCTTACCATTCATTCACATTTTAAGTAAATAAACATAGCATAATGCAATTCAATTTGAATCCAAAAGCCTAACACATATTCAATCAATAGGTTAGTCATGAATTCACAAATCTCATAGATTCAATGCTTATATGATTCACATACATACTTGTACTAATATGTATCAATCTCTTATTCTTTCATATCATCAATATACCCACTGAACCATTTGGAATACTATCGGATACTCAGGAATCTCGCACACTAAGTGCCAATACATGGTCGAAACCATCTCAATCTCATATCTCGTATAAATGCTCCCTCTCAAGCTATCACTGGGTCTGCTCACACAAGATGACGGTCAATACGTAACTACACGGTGTTGCTTACACAAGCTAACGAGTAACCGCAACACATGTCAGAAAACTCAGCCACCGGTAGAACGTACGGACCAGTACCCAAAACACGGTAACCCCTAATGACATGTCATTTGTATCCTATCTATTCCTAAAGTTCAACCGGGATTTATACATTGTCGATAACTTGTCGAGAATTTTCGTGGTGTCGTATCATCATAATCATATCAATTAGCATTCAACACGTATAATTTAATGCTTATTAAACATACGAACTTACCTCGAATTAATACTGAGAAAATCGAGTAATCAATCTACTACTTTGTTTTTCCCCGATCTAATTTCGAACGTTGCTTTTCTTGATCTATATATAATCAAATTTAACCACTTTAAATATCATTCTATTCAATTTAACCCAAAATTAATATTAAGGCAAAATTACTATTTTACCCTTAAACTTTTGACTTCTTACAATTTAGTCCCTGGCTCATAAAAATGAAAATTCATGCAATTGAGTCCACACCCATACTAGCCGAATTTCACTTATACTCATAGCAACCCACACATTTCATTATTTCACACATTTCACCATATAATTTTCAAATTTTACAAATAAATCCTTATTTGACATTTTCAACCAAAATCACTTAACAAATGTTGTTTATCTAACAACAACCATTCATTTTATACCATTAAACTTCAAATAAAATACACGTTCATCAATGGAAAAATTCAAACAATTCAATAGTTTTACAAATTAGTCCCTAGGCTAGCTTGATTAAGCTACAACGACTCCGAAAACATAGAAATCATTAAAAACGGGACAAAAATCACTTACCAAATAGACTTTGAAGCTTGGAAGAACCCTAGCCCTATTTTCTCCAAGACGAATAAGTTTTTGGTGTGTTTTGAAGAAGATGAACATAATTAAAATTGTTTTGTTTTATGAATATATCATTTAATTACCTATTTACATAATTAACCTTTAATATTATTCATAATTTCAATAATACCAATCTCATAAATGTCCACTATCACTTAAATGGTCTATTTACCATCCAAGTACTCATGCATTTACATTCTATAGCCATTTAGTGCCTTTAACTAATAAAACTCAAGTTTTGTAACTTATGCGATTTAGTCCTTTTTATCGAATTGAGCATACAAACGGTCAAATTTCTTAGCGAAATTTTTATACGACACTGCTAACATGCTGTAGACATTAAAATAATAATAAAATAAATAAAAAATAAATATTTTGACCTCAGATTTGTGGTCACGAAATCACTGTTCCGATTTCACTGAAAACAGGCTGTTACAAACAAAATATCAGGTTTTATAACTATATATCATACATAACACATATCGGAGCCTACGAAGTGGCTAATCTCAATCGCACTTCAAATGCGACCATAACTAATTTTTACGAAAATTGGGCCTACACGCCCGTGTGGCCTACATGGTCTAATTGGCCTAACCCGTGTAGCCCACATGGCCTAAAACATACCCGTGTGGCCCACACGGCCCAAATAACCCAGCTCGTGTGGCTCACATGGTCTATCACATGGATGTGTGACGTCGACAGTCCACTTTTCAACTTCATGTCGTTTGCTATTTTTTCGGGCTTTTCGTTACACACTTGGTCAGTTTTCGATGCAAATGCAATAGCGAGAATTTGAGTACCTA
This sequence comes from Gossypium sturtianum, assembly GCA_025698515.1. Classification (NCBI taxonomy): domain Eukaryota; kingdom Viridiplantae; phylum Streptophyta; class Magnoliopsida; order Malvales; family Malvaceae; genus Gossypium; species Gossypium sturtianum. The sequence goes on from CM046945.1 coordinate 161,032,975, forward strand.
AAAATGACATTCACCTAATGAATTAGCAAACAAAATGAGAATTGATTAAGAGAATATGACCCTTGTTTCCTAAAATTCTAGCCAAAATAATAGGGCATTCGACCCAAAACAACCACAACAACCCTCAATTTGGCATTTAAACGCTTACCTTTGAACAAACAACAACCTCACGAACCCTTAGCTTGCCGAAAGGTTAATCGCCTCGCGATCTTCACCTAGGAAACCCACACGATTAGCAAATATGGTTCATAGCAAACTAAAACGAAAATTGGGTGTAAGGGAAAATTTAAAACCCCAACATAAAAGAACAATAATACTTACACCAATAATTAATTAATTACAATCAACTTTAATGAACACCACACAATCGATCGCACCAAGTGACAGCAACACAAAAGCAATAACGCTAAAAAAATGCAAAAACTAGAAGAATAAGAGGAAAAGAATGGTAAAAGGAAAAGGAGAACTGATAGAGGAAAATGGAAGAAGCTTGGAACGTGAGAGAAAAGAGGGAATGAGGAAGTAAACGTCCATTTTGGGAGAAATTAGGGGAATAATTTTGGGATAATTTCAAAAAAAAAAAATAATGAAACTAACCACCTCCCCACTAAATTTGGTACACTAACTTAATCAGTTTTCCCTTAGAATTCAAATTCCACCCAACTACTACAACATGTGCAGCACACTCATGGAGCAGCAAAAATTATATTTGTTTACACGCGCAAGGATTTAAACACTAGACCATAGGGTAAGTTGAAGTCTTACCATTACACCAGCAAGCTCATTCTATCATCTGTTGAGCGAAAATAATATAAAAATCCAATATCCAAAGTCAGGGGTTAGGTAAAAATTAACAAAATTTAAAAGAAAAAAGGTTCGAACCCAAAACCTTTCACACACTACTCACAACATTTAACCACTAAACCAGATCAATTCACTTTGATATTTTTTTTAACAATTAAAAAACTAAAATTTTGGAGTGTTACAAAATCATAGTAAAATATTAAATTAAAAAATTACATAAAATTCTAAAAAATTATATAAATGTTAAATAATAATAAAAAATTCAAATGATCAATTTGAGCCTTAAACAAGTAACTTACCAAGTCAAGTTGATGATACTAATTTTTTCTTCTTCTTTTCTATTATTTTGTTTTAAAAGAGTTTTCAAATATATATCGGCTTAAATTTATATGCTCTAGCTTGGAATTAGTCATATTGTCAACAAGATTTTAATTTTTCATTTTAACTCTTAGAATTTAACTTAAAAAACAAATTCAACTCGACTCGACTTAAATTTTGTTAATGAACCAACAAAACATTAATCTTGTCAAGGAAATTCAAGCTAAGAACGAAATCATAATTATTTAAATAAATTACCTCGAAGTCTTTCTTGCCTTTTCATTGGCCAACCTGTAGCTTAACTCCTTGTGTTACTCCTACAGTTGAGACCTTTTTAGAATTAGTTGATTTGCTAATTGAGAGACTAAGTTTACCCATAACTTTCTCTGATATGAACAAATCAGATGCCCCCGTATCAACAAGAGCACTTCTCCTTCAACTGGCAATGTCGATGTCCACAAATATCAACCCTTTCTGCTAGCAATTCCTCTTCGCTTTCGCAAAACTTAGTATCATTGATCCAAGCCTCAACACCCCTTCCTCATCAAGCTTTGCTTTCTCTATTTTACTGATCGCGGATATCTTAGATCGCTCTGGACAATCCTATTGGATGTGGTTCCCTAAGTGTAGTATATTCATTTTGTATACTTGTATTTTTCAAACAAATTAGTTTAATAATCACTACAGCAAAACAGAGTTTTAGCGGCATTTTTTTAGGCCTTTAGCGATGCTTATAAAACTATTTGTGGCATTTTTACAAGCGCCGCAAAAAACGCCGCTATAGACAACGCCGCTAAATTTTTCGGCGTTTATGTGAAAAAACGCCGCTAAAGAACATGACCTTTAGCGGCACTTTTCCCACAAACGCCGCTAAAGGTCATGTTCTTTAGCGGCGCTTTCCCACAAACGCCGCTAAAGGTCATGTTCTTTATCGGCGCTTTTCTAAAAACGCCGCTATAGAACATGACCTTTAGCGGCACTTTTCCTAAAAACGCCGCTAAAGAACATGACTTTTAGCGGTGCTTTTCCGAAAAATGCCGCTAAAGGTTATAAAAAATAAAAAAAATTAAAATATTATACTTTTAGCGGCGCTTTTCTCAAAAATGCCGCTAAATGTTATGAAAAATAAAAAAAATTAAAATATTATAGAAACGCCACAAATCCAATTTAGAAATGTATAATTTAATTTGAAGACGTATTAAAATGAAAATTCATGAACAATACGTATTAAAATGGAAATTCATGAACAAGACATATAAGGAATCGCGATCGAGGTACGTTGATACCAATAGCATGATCAAAGAACTTAATCACATAAGGAAAACACATGGTTAGATCTTTTTACATTTTAATACATCATAACCATAATTGGTACAATTTTATACCCTCATTCTTTGCACAATTGCAGTTTCAGCTGAAGAACCTTGATTCCATTGACCTCCTGCAGCCAATTTTATAGTTTAGAAATCGAAAATCCACCAGAGACGACATAGTAAGAAAGAGGTACAAACCTTCGGGTTTAGAATGATCTCCATCTTGAGTGCATCGGCTTCCACAAGCCTCTTGATAGCATTCAGTTAACCCACTGTAACATTGACTCATTAGTACTAAGCCAAATAGACAGTTCTAACATGTTAAGGCAATATGACTTACAAATTGTTTGTATTGAAAATTTTAAACTTTTCTATAGACTTGAACTCATTAACTTTGTTGCAATTTAATATTAGTTTTAGCAAACTTTTCTACCATAAAGACAGGACCAATTGCAATTTAATATTAGTTTTAGCAAAACAAATCGATGATTGAAATATTTTGTGCTTAAAAGAAATAATGGGAGAATTAAGAAAATGTTCAAAGATAAACCAAAATTATATTTAAGCTATTTTATAAGACCAATCGAAGACAAAAATAAAAGTTAAACATCCAAGCATATGTACCTAATATTGCATACATCTTTTGTTCTCTGAAGAACCTCATACCTCTTCCATTTGCTACAAAAGCACAAAGTTAGGACCATATCAACATGATATGCTCTCGGTGTTGTCAAAGGAACAAAACACATTCAAGGCGCTAGAACCTTGATACTGCCTAAGTGAAGGAGTAATATATCTATATCTATATCTATCTATCTATCTATATATATATATATATAATGAGCATAAATTATACGGTTACATTAATAAAGCTCTAAATGGGAGTATTAACATAAAGCGACTTGGACTAAAAGATAAATGTTTAACATTCACAACAAAACATTCTTGAGCGTGAAGTCAAATACGTTAAAGAAATTTGAATACCTTATTCGCAAGAGGACCCTGTGCAAGGTGAGGTTTCTCATTACGAAAATGATGGAACCCATATGCAACTTTTGCATCCATTCCTGCGTAAAATAATAATAACATGAAAACCCCATAAGCTTTGAATGGGAAGAGTTAAATTTATTAAAATAAAGCTAATGGCATGCCATACCTATGCTAAAATAATTATAGAATACTCCTTCATAGAAGTTCACTTTGTCGGGAAGGTCTCCTCAATCTCCGTAGTGCAATCACGAGATAAGATTTTTCCCATTTGTATTTAAAATTCCACATCGGATGAGCTATATTGGAGAAATCGATTAGCGTATGTTGATCTATGATCTAAGAAGTACTCTTTATAATTATATTATCAAGTAAAGATAGAGATATGCACATTTTTAAAATTGCATTCCTCTATGTTATCCTCAGAGTATATTTGAAAAATTCCAATAATACCAAATTAATAAGATAAAGCAAATAAAACTTTATTAACCTTCACAAGACTCATATTAGGAATCAATGTTCACACATGCAAAAGTTTATTAAATAGAACAGAGGATTACCTTTATTAAATAAAACAATACAAAATAAATAAATTTTATATATATATTTCGATAATTACCTTTATTGTGTAAGATTTACTCACCTTGTAATTTTTATTGTGGACATCAAACCCGAGAGGCTTTGCGACTTCTTGATCTTATGGATGATCTCATTAGCAGGACATTTAGATGTAAACCTTGTTTCTCTCTTAAATCCCTGCAGAAAATGGAACAAGCAACGGTTCACGTTTAGATGTTGTTAGAGTTGTGTGACCCAAATTCTAAGATATTGCTTACAAGTCAAGTTAAACAAAATATATCTTCTTTCTAGAAGATTTAGTATTTATGAGTATAATATATTTAGCATTTATTAGCATAATATATTTTTACTTTGATTAGAATTAGGTTTTACAAGCCTATAAATAGACATAGTCTATTCCTCTTGTAAATGGGTTCGAATTCGACATAGTGAATTTTTCTTCTCCTCTCGCCGTGGTTTTTTCCGAAAGGGTTTCACGTAAAATCAGTGTGTTCTTTATTTTATTTCTATTTTCTTTGCGATATATATTGTCATTACCGACATTTATATTTTTCACAAATTGGTATCGAGCTTTCGAGTTTTCATCTCGATCACGGTAATGGCGTCTTTGAAGTATGAAATTACGCTATTGGATCGCAACACCGATTCACGTTGTGGCGGATAAAGATGCGAGCGGTTCTTGCACAGATGGATTTAGAGGAAGCCCTGCTAGGTGTAGATAAGATGCCTTCGACATTGACGGAGGAAGAGAAAAGCGCAAGGATCGAAAGGCATTAACACGCTTACATCTGCATTTGTCTAACGAAATTTTGCGAGGATGTGATGAAGGAAAGAAGACCACACATTATGGAAGAGGCTAGAACAAATATGTATGTCGAAAACTCTAACCAACAAGTTGCATATGAAGCAACATCTTTATGCTCATCGTTTGGAGGAAGGTGCATTCAGGTACCTAACACTTAACAATGTTTAAAGAAATTCTCTCAAACTTGGAGGCCATGGAGGTTCGGTATGATAAGGAAGATCTAGGGTTGATTCTACTTTGTTCGTTGCCCCCGTCTTATTCAACCTTCAGAGACACGATTTTATATAGTCGTGAGTCTCTCATAGTTGATGAGGTTTATGATTCTTTGACCTCGTATGATAAGATGAAACATCTTGTGGTTAAACCCGACTCTCAGGGAGAGGGTCTCATTGCTCGTAGAAGACAAGATCAGAATGCTGATGATGATCGTGGAAGGACACAGGAACGGAATCCTTGCGGTAAATCTAAGGGTAGATCGAAGTCTTCAAACAGAGGTAAAACTTGCAACTTCGCAAGAAGAAAGGGCACATTAAATCTGAAAGTGCTATAAGCTACGAACAAGATTAAAAGGGAGGCTACGAATCAAAAGGAAAATAACCGAAAAATTACGTGAAGTCGATGTTGTAGAAGACTACAAATGATGGTGAACTTCTAGTAAACACATCAACAATTCTAAAGTGAGCGAGGAGTGGATACTTGATTCAGGCTGCACCTTCCACATGAGTCACAATCGGTATTGGTTTACAACTTACGAAACAGTGTCTGAAGGTGTTATTTTGATGGGAAATAATGCTTCGTGTAAAATCGCAGGTGTTGGAACAATTAAAGTTAAGATGTTTGATGGAGTTGTCATAATACTTAGTGACGTACGACATGTTCCAGAATTGAAGAGAAATTTAATTTTGTTAAGTACTCTTGATTCAAAAGGGTACAAATACACAGCTGAAAGTGGGATTTTGAAGATTTCTAAAGGTTCCCTCGTTGTGATGAAAGGGCAGAGAAAGACTGCCAAGTTATATGTTTTGCAAGGTTCTACTGTTATTGGTGATGTAGTTGTCGCTTCCTCTTCCTTGTCAGATGATGATATTACTAAACTTTGGCATATGCGCATAGGGCATATGAGTGAGAATGGCATGGCAAAATTGAGTAAAAGAGGACTTCTTGATGGGCAAGGAATTTGCAAACTGAAGTTCTGTGAGCATTGCGTTTTTGGAAAGCAAAAGAGAGTTTGATTCACCAGAGGAATCCATAACACGAAGGGAACGTTGGAGTATATTCATTTTGATCTGTGGGGGCCATCAAGAGTGCCTTCAAGAGGTGGAGCTAATTATATGCTAACTTTTATTGATGATTTTTCCAAAAGTTTGGGCATTCTTCCGAGCGTGAAAAGCGATGTGTTTTCCGCATTTAAGTCTTGGAAAACTATGATTGAAAAACAGACGGAAAAACAAATAAAACACCTCCGCATGCACAATGGCTTAGAGTTTTATTCGATGAGTTTAATAAAGCGTGCAAGTCGAAGAAGGATCGTGAGACACTTGACGATTCGTCATACTCCACAACAAAAGGGCGTTGCGAACGAATGAACAGAACGATCATGGACAAAGTTCGATGTATGTTGTCAAATGCCAACTTACCAAAGTCGTTTTGGGCCGAAGTAGCCTCTACTGCATGTTTTTTGATCAACCGATCTCCATCCAGGAGAAAAGGACTCCACAAGAGGTATGGTCTGGTAATCCTGCTAATTATTCTGATTTAAAGATCTTTGGGTGTCCTGCGTATGCTCATGTTGATAATGGAAAATTAGAACCGAGATCCATTAAATGTGTTTTTCTTGGTTATAAAGTTGGTGTAAAGGGTATAAGTTATGGTGTCCTGAAAATAGAAAAGTTGTGATTAGCAGAGATGTTATTTTTAATGAAACTGCTATGCTACCTAACTTATCTCTTAAAGACTCTTCCAATAAAGAAAATCAAAAGCAGGTGGAGCATCAGATTAATACAGAGTCGATTCCTCAAGCCAATACAAAAATTGAGAATAGAGTTGCTTCTTCACCACAATACTCTATCGCCAAAAACATAACTAGAATAGAAATTAAGCCTCCAAAGAAGTATGCTGAGGCTGATCTAGTTGCTTATGCTTTAAATGTGGCTGAAGATATAGATGCAAACCAAGAGCCGTCTAATTATTCTGAGGTGGTTAGATGTGAAGACTCAGAAAATTGGATGTTTGCTATGTAAGAGGAGATGGAATCACTCCATAAAAATAGAACATGGGATCTTGTGAAACTTCCTAAAGGTAAAAAGGCTGTTCGCTGTAAATCGGTGTTTAAAAAGAAAGAAGGGACTCCAGGAGTTGAAGAACCTAGATATAAAGCAAGGCTTGTTGCAAAGGGTTACAATCAAATTCCAGGAGTGGACTTCACAGATGTGTTCTCCCCAGTTGTGAAGCATAGTTTGGTTCGTGATATTATTGCTCGTGGTGATATAGTTGTGAGCAAAATTAGTACTCATGAAAATCCTGCAGATATGATGACTAAGTCACTTCCTATAACCAAGTTTGAGCATTGCTTAGATTTGGTTGGTGTTCATTGTTGAAGTTAAACCCTTAAGGGGTTTTATGGAAGAGGTGGAGAACTTGTTCGTTGAGAGTTCGCGATGAAGAACTTGTTTGTTTAGAATTCGTGTCAAGGTGGAGATTGTTAGAGTTGTGTGACCCAAATTCTAAGATATTGCTTGCAAGTCAAGTTAAACAAAATATATCTTCTTTCTAGAAGATTTAGTATTTATGAGTATAATATATTTAGCATTTATTAGCATAATATATTTTTACTTTGATTAGAATTAGGTTTTACAAGCATATAAATAGACATAGTCTATTCCTCTTGTAAATGGGTTCGAATTCGACATAGTGAATTTTTCTTCTCCTCTGCCCGTGGTTTTTTCCCGAAAGGGTTTCCACGTAAAACCTGTGTGTTCTTTATTTTATTTCTCTTTTCTTTGCGATATATATTGTCATTACCGACATTTATATTTTTCACAGTTGTAAATAGCCAGTATAATATTATTAGTCATCTTTCTCAAGTAAATAGACACTATATGTCCGCTTTGTTAATCACTTTGGTAGCCTATTGATATCGATAATGTCCTATTTGGCACTTGGACATCTTCATGATTTCGTGTTTCCTTTCTAGTGACAATGAAGTCATGCAAGGAAAGGTAACGACTGTGGTTTGACAGTTGATATACAAAAATGAAAAGCCTTTTAACATACAAACCTCTTACGCATCAAACAGGGCTCCCAAGGTTTAACCCTTTTGACATAGAAATTAACTCGAGAGCGTTCATAGTCATGTTGGTTGTTCTTCTCTCTGTTCTATTACATGGTGCTCTGTTATGTTAACCAATATATTGAAATTATTAAGATAAAAAGTCAAAGAAGCACCAAATATAACAGCAGCTTGTCCAATATGCGGATGTCAACTTAGAGAAAGATCGCATCAACTTACTTCATAATCTTTAAAAATAGCTTCTACATCATCTAAATTCGTATCGTCTTTCTCCTCGAACACGGGAGGCTTGTAACCCTTTTTAAACCATTCTTCTTCCAAAATTTCAGAATAGTAATGCGCTGCAACATGAGAATTAATATACAAATTTCATTCCAATGTCACCCATCTGTTATGCCAGGGAAGAGGTAAGTGATCATCCAAACTACGCAAATGGACAATAAAACTGAAAAAGGGACATTGAAATTAATATACAAAATACCAAAGAAAATAAGTAAGTTTATGCATTTCATACTTACCATGTACTCCATGGTCTTGTCCATCTGTTACAAGACGAGCATAAACCAGAGCATGTGTGGATACTTTACCCACCCACTGTGCCACCACTATTAATGACAAACCCCATTAGCGAATATACAAAGAAACTATACAAAGAAGGTTAAGAAAACTCTTTGAAGAAATGTCATATTAAATCCCTCGCTAACATTTTATATTAAATTCGGAAATTAATCAACTAAGGCATGTTACGTTTTCCAAACATAAATTTACATGTGAAGCTTAGAAACAGAAAAGAAAAATAGGAACTTACCCAGTGAAGATCTGTGAAAAAAGGTGATCGACAAAAACCTTAATTTAGAGGCCTCTTCTTCTCATTAAAAGGGAAGATTTCTATTAAACCAGATATGTCCATGGGAAAAATCAATTTAGAAGAAGAAAAAAAACATAGCTGAAAAACAAACCAGAGAGACGAAGCTCAATTATTCGCTTCCATGCATGAGCAGCTTTTTGCAAAGTATCTTTAAACAAGTCCTTCCTTTCGAACGACCTTCAGAAAACAACAACAAAATTATTTAAAAATGGAATTAAAATTTAAAAAAAAAGTCAATATTAAAAGTGACTTTAAAAAAAAAAGAAGAGGTAGAATGAATTAAGAACATACAGTTCCAAAATCGCAGACGAAGAAAATCCCAACCTTCCTTGATGCTTTCCTCTTTCCTTTCGCCTTTGGGGAAAAATTTAGGAATTGGGGAGAAATTTTAGGGGGGGGGGGAATTAAGGCTTTTGGGGTATATAGGATGGAAAAAGTTGAGGAGAGCAAAACGACATAGTTTTGTCTAAAATAAAGTATCCTTTTGCGGCGTTTTTTACCTAGCGCCGCTAAAGCCCGACTGATTGTGGCATTTTATGAAAAACGCCACTAAAAAAGCTAACAATACGGCGCTGTTTTAATTAAAATAAAATGATTTTTTGCAGATTAAAAGCGCCGCTATTGCTTACCTTTTGCGGCGTTTATCAAAAAAACGCCGCTATTTCTTACCTTTTGCGGCGTTTTCATCGTTTTTTATACTAATATATATTTAAAGATTCAATCCAATTTTCTTCTTTATTTTGAAGTTTAAGTAATATTTAAAAGAATTAGATAAAATTTGAAATCTTTAAAATTTAAAATTATTTAATATATAAATTAAAAAACAATCACTCATATACCCAAAAATTTTTAAATTTATTTTAAATAATAGTATTTTAAATTTTTCATTTAAATAAATATTTTTAAAAAAAATTTAAGTAATATTTAAAATAATTAGATAAATTTTGAAATCTTTAAAATTTAAAATTATTTAATATATAAATTAAAAAACAATCAGTCACATACCCAAAAAAAACTTTAAAATAAAATGATATAATATTATTTTAATTTTTATCATTTTTAACATATATCTTTCTATGTTTTTATTTTCAAATTTTTCTACGTGTCGAAAAGAATACATTATGGGCACTTTGATGATGGGTGAGAATATAGAGAGCAAAATGGCACCGTTTAGTTTAAAGTAAAATGATTTTCTACGACATTTTTATCAAAGCCCTAAGCCCTAAAACCCTAAGTCCTAAACCCAAACCCTAAACCTCAAAACCATAAACCCTAAAACCATAGACCTTAAACCTTAAATCATTAAACCCTAAAACCCTAAAAGCTTGTCATAACTATAGAATCTAACACCGAAACCTTAAAGTTAAACTTACATCGCATTTTAACCTTAAAGTTAAATTTATTTTAAATAATAGTATTTTAATTTTTAAATTTTTAACATATATTTTTCTATGTTTTTACTTTCAATTTTTTTTCTACGTGTCATTATTTTTTTTGAAGAATTTAAATATTCAATTAAAAATAAATTGTATTTTAATTAATATAAATAGTTAGGGTTCAGGGGTTTCGATAAAGCAAAACTTCTAAATAGTTTAGTTACCAATTTGTAAATTTTCATAATTAAGTCAGTTTCAAATAGCAAAATAAAATTAAATTCAAAACAAAAATAAGAAAAAAATGGAAATTAAATCGAATCAAATCGAAACGAGTGTCGGTTACCCTAGATGAAAATGGAACAATTGCTCTATTTTTAGCGGCGTTTTCACCAAAGCGGCACTATTGCACTGTTTTTTAGCGGCGTTTGTACCAAAAACGCCGCGATTGCTCTATTTTTAGCGGCGTTTTCACCAAAGCGCCACTATTGCACTGTTTTTAGCGGTGTTTGAGCCAAAAACGCCGTTATTTCTCTGTTTTTAGCATCGTTTGTTCCAAAAACCCCCTATTGCTCAACTTTTTGTGGCGTTTTCTTGCAAACGCCGCTAATGTTTAATATTTGTGGCGTTTTTTGTCCAAACGCCACTAAAAACGCCGCTAAAACCCTATTTTCCTGTAGTGAATATCCATTAATTATATTATAACCTTTTTATTTTGTCTTCAATGGTTTTTACACTGAAAGAAAAATGGAAGCAAATATTGGCTCACTGGTTATCTAATGTTTAACTAATATTAAGCGGTATTATGTGGTCGGATCATAATATGAAAAGACAACTTGTACTAGTAGATGAACCTAAACAAGTCCTTTGTTTAATCGAAACTAAGCAACCCGGTTTAAAGACTAATATGTCGTCTATCAAGTTCAATTGGAGAGATATTTTGTCTTGATCATCAAAGTGGATGACTCCCAAAAGATAAAGACATAGATGTAGCTGACTAGATTGATAGTACATTGGACAAGACCCATGTAGAATAGATCCTAGATTCGTTTATGAATTTATTCACTTGTGACGTTCATAGTGTGACATACATTAATTCTGAGTGGATGATGAACTATGTATGTGTGATTCGTATTCTTTGATGTAAGTAAAAGCCTGAGTTCAAATAGATAAGGAACCGAAAGCTGATATGTTGGATATACGACTTCTGCAGTATATAACATCATTCACAATAGTGAAATTCATAAACCAAGAAATGGGCAAATGATATTCTCTCATTAACATTACATGATAGATGAAAAGTAAACGTAGTCATGAGTCGTTTATCTTTATATCTACAGCAAGGGTTGATGTTTGTGGACATCGACATTGCCAAATACAACTAGTGATTGGTTTCAACCAATCTACTATTTTCAACCAATATCTATATTTGTAGAGCCTAGTTCTAAGAGAAGAATCTACTATTTTCAACTAAATACAACCAGTGAATCTATTTTTAACACACCCTAGTGAAAAATTCTCACTCTTGTACTTCGAAGACTAGACCTCTCAACATTAAATTCTCCCATTGAGAATTTAGGATGTAAAACTACAACACAAAGGTTTTACAATTAGGGGTGAACGTTCGACCGAATCGAGTCCAATTGAATTGAATCAAATTGATTGAAAAAAATTCAAGTTAATCGAGTTGACGAGTCCTACTTTATCATCCTAACTTGATTTAAATTTTTTTCGAATCGAGTCGAGTGAAATAAAATTTGAATCGAGTTAAATTAAAAAATTTAACATGTTAAATTAAAATCTTGTTATAGTATAACTAATTCTATGTTACAACATAAAAATTTGAAAGCATATATATTTAAAAACTTTTTCAAAACACAATAATAATAATAAAGATACTTTAGTATGATAAATTTGAATCATTAATTAAGTTATTTAGGTCCTCAAAATTATTATTTTAGAAAATTTTTAAAATTTTAACTTTCTTTATATATGATTTAGAATTTTTTTTCAAATTATTATAATTTTCTAAAATATAAAATTTAGAATTTTTATAAATATTTAGAATTTTAAAAATTATTTTGAATTTTTGAAAATTATTTTGATTATTTTGTAATTTTTATTGAGAGAGAGATTAATTTGCTCATTTTCAAAATTGACAGGGACTAGAAGAGTATTTACACCAATTTGATATTCAATTATTTGAATTGTAAAATTCAACTTGATTCGAACTTGAAACTTGAATAACTCGACTTGATTAACTCGAAATTTAAACTTTTTTCGATTTTTTTAATCGAATCAAGTTTTGCTCACCCCTATTTACAACCATAAATGCACTCACACGAATAATGTTCCTCATTTGAATAGATAAGTTCTCTCAATAACCAATACATTAGTCTATACAAGTCTCTCAATTATATAATTTTTTCAAGACTTACTAACATAATAAAGATCTAGCGCAATCCACAATAAACAACATTTGAAATAGTTATATACAATATAATATTAACAAACAATATAAAATAGGCTATTGAAAGATATAAGTCTTCAACGTTTCAATTCAATCTAACTTCCTCTATTAAAGGGATTTGATTCGCATGATTCGACCTAATCTTCTAAATAAGATTCTGCAAGTGATTTGATCTTCATTGTTTGGCTTGATTCATTCTATAATATCAACTCAGCTCAAATATAAAATTCAATAAATTATCAATCTTCCGAATATGACAAATTATTTTGTTGCAATAGTTAAGGAAGTGAACACTTCCTCCAACACATTTCAACAACTTCAAATATTTTAACGAATCATATTTTAGAACCCATATCCGTATATGTATATGACACAGATTCACAAGGGTTAAACGATTTACAAGAAAATATTAACTTCAAAATAGTGTACCATTAGTAAATCATTATAATTTTAAGATTTATACTTGATGCAATAAAGTAAAAGTTCATTCTCTTTCAGGGAACTACAAGCTGCTATCTCTTTAACAAATTTAATTAACAATTAAAATTTTAAATTATCTATTTTTGTTTGTAAAATTTTTAAAAATTTATTTGTGTGTAGCTTATTGTAATGTATAAATTTATACACTAACAAGGCTTTTTCTATTTTTATAGACAACGTAAACAAGTACCCAAATCTACCATCAAATGTTGGATATAGTGGTCAAGTATATTGCACTTTCAAGAAAAAAAATTTGGATTCGAATCTTGAAAATAATACTATCGAGAAAGGTAACCACGAATCTTGAAGAGAATAAAATAAACATGAAAGATACTTTAGTCGTAAAACAAATTTTAAATCTGTCATGTGGGATGCTTTCAGTGAGTTTATTCGAGACTACTATTAGTGTACTTTTGTTATAGAATACTTCAAAAACCCGAAATTTGATCCGCTTAGGTGATCTGGAATTTGACCCGATCAGGAAAGGACGACACCACCTTGTGGCTCTTTGTTAGCTCGCCACTCACTAGCTCGTCACTTTGCTAGCTCACCTCCTCCCTAGCTCGCTAGCTCGCAATATCTTAGCAAAGATAATTCTAAGGATACTACGTGTTGAGTCTAAGGGGGGTAATGTGTCATTATGCATGACATCTAGTTACCCCTAACATGTCACATCATATAACCGTACCTCATAAATATGAAGGATAGCCTCCATGAGAGGGGGATAGGAAAATTTTCACTTTGGCTTACCTAAAAATGATAAAAAAAATTGATTTAATCATTTAAAAATTATAAAGATATAGATTATTAAAATGAAGAAATTACATTTTTAATGTTGTAAAATTTATAATTTAATTTCGGTCCCGAAAAATTTTCTGACTTTGCCCTATAGAGAATTATATATTTCTCACTTTCGAAAAAAAATATATTACAATACGCCACATTACTAATGGTCCAACCACTTGAATTGAGTGTCTAATTGATGTGTTTAAAATATTAGAGTTCTTTCCTTTTAATCTTTCTTGTGATAGACTGCTTTCATGATCCATGTTTTTGTTGTTTGTAGTAAGCTTATATCTGTTTCATATCGAAGAACATCTAATGTCAGTATGCAAACTAGGATCAAGATTGCAGGCGGCGATTTCTAGATTGTATTACGAATTTTCAACTAATAAATTAACAATCCAATAAAATATGAAGAAACGAATCACCTGGCTAGGATTTGAAAGAGGCTATTCTTCATTGTTCCCACAGTCTATAAATACTACATCTTAACTCTGGTTTACATCTCCACAGCTCAAATACCTCTTTCATCATTTCCTAAAATCACAAGAAAATCATGGGTGTTTTCACATATGAATCTGAGGTTATTACAGCAATCCCACCGGCCAAGATATTCAAGGCTTGCATCTTGTTGGTGTTTTGTAGAGGCTGAGCAGTTAGCTTGTACAGCAAGCCTCGTTGCTTGGTGAAGAAACAAAGCAGAATTTTGCTAAGAAACAAGAACAGCAACGAGAAGCAAAGAAAAATAGAGCTTAAGTGAATGAAATCTGATGATTTTTCATTACATTCAACATTGGCATACTGCCATTACATATATCAGACATTTGCAAAGCTAATCAAAGCAAGTCATCACCTAATACTTACCTAATACCACTAAAAATACATGAAAACTTGAAATATTAACTTGCACACATTGTATTGCTGATATAATCAACTCAATCAACATCAAGACTGCATAAAATATCAACCTAACATAGTTCTAAATGAACTAAACTAAATTACATTGCCGAACATTACAAATTAAACAAAATGGTTGAAGCTTGCACATGTGATAATAGCTCCTGCATGGCTCGACTGCATGGCCACCTTTCTCGCTTTGCATGTCTTTGCTTCTTTGGTCTTTGCATGAGCTACATGGAAGGCCAACTTCTAACACTCCTCCTTGGTCTCCATGCTGCTGACTCCTAGCTCTTCCTCAGTTTAATGAACCTTGCTGCATTGAGGGCCTTTGTGAAGATATCAGCAATCTGTTCTTCAGAATTGCAATGAATCAGCTCCACCTCTCGAGCTTGCTCCATCTCCCTTACCACATGTAGCTTGATGCTAAAATGCTTGGTCCTACCATGGAAGACAGGGTTCTTTGCAATTGCAACAGCAGACTTGTTGTCACAAAAGTTCTCTGTTGCTCCCTATTGATGTAAGTTCAAGTCAGCTAGAATTTTTCTTAGCCATATGGCTTGATTCACTGCAGCAGCAGCAACAACATATTCAGCTTCTGCTATTGATTGTGCCACCAAACTTTGTTTCCTCGAGCTCCAACAAAATATGCCTGAACCAAGGGTGAAAGCATATCCTGAAGTGCTCTTCATATCATCACTCGAACCAGCCCAGTCACTGTCAGTGTAGCCTTTCAATTTTAAATTTTCAGCTTTGTTGTATAACACTCCATAGCTGAGAGTGCCTTTGATGTACCTTAGCACCCTTTTTGCTGCTTGTAGGTGCTGCTCATTGTAGCAATGCATGAATCTTGACAACATACTAACAGCAAACATAATATCAGGCCTAATGGCTGTTAAATACAACAGACAACCAACTAAACTCCTATAGGAAGGCTCACTGACTTGCTCATAAGCCCCTTGGCTTGACAGCTTCATTCCAACAGCCATAGGTGTATTTGTTGGCTTGCAATTCTCCATAGAGAATTTGTTTAAGATATTTGCAGCAAATGTCTTCTGTCTCAAGAAGATTCCACATTGAGTTTGCAACACTTCCATTCCAAGGAAGTATGTCATGAGTCCCAAGTTAGACATCTCAAACATCTGTTGCATCTTGGTCTTGAAATCAATCAGCATAGCTTGATCTCCTCCTGTCACCAACAGGTCATCTACATAAAGAGACACAATAAGCTGTGTTTCAGCTTCTTCCTTCTTGACATAAAGTGTTGGCTCACTAACACTTCTTTCGAATCCCAAGCTGATCAAATAGTTGTCAATTCGAGCATACCAGGCTCGAGGAGCCTGTTTCAGTCCATAGAGGGCCTTTTCGAGCCTGTACACCAAGTGTTCTTTTCCTAGCACTACAAAGCCTTGAGGCTGGTCAATGTAGATTTCTTCTTCAAGGAAGCCATTTAGGAAAGCAGACTTTACATCAAGTTGGTGTATGCACCATTGCCTTTGTGCTGCCAAAGTAACCAACAATCTGATTGTATCAAGTCTGGCTACTGGAGCAAAAGTTTCCATGTAGTCCAAGCCATATCTCTGACTGGACCCTTTGACAACCAGCCTAGCCTTCAACTTGTTAAGACTGCCTTCAGCATTCTGTTTGGCTCAATAGACCCATTTGACACCAATGGTCTTCCTGTTTGTAGGTCTTTCAACCAGCTCCCATGTCTGGTTCTTCTCAATCATGTGGATTTCATCAGCCATTGCTTGCTTCCAGCCTTGGTGTGCTTCAACTTCTTCAAAGCATGTTGGCTCTACTATGGCCACATGTGATCTTTCATAGACCTCAGGCAAAGGTCTTGTCCGCCTGACTGGCATGTCATCAATGTCCATCTCTAGACTAACTTGATCAGGCTCAACCTGACCAGCTATGAGTTCTTCAGAAGTAGCAGCCGGCTGATTCTTCTCCCAATTCCAGCTTGCTTTTTCATTGAACACCACATCTCTGCTCACTTGGATCCTTTTTGTTGAAGGATCTAAGATCCTATAACCCTTCTTGACTGAGCTGTAGCCTACTAGAACACCAGGTTGGGCCCTCTTTGACAGCTTGTCCCTTTTTACTGATGGCACTTGAGCATAGCATATGCAACCAAAAGTTCTGAGGTGAGCCAGTGATGGCTTGAATCTGAACCAAGCTTCAAATGGTGTCTTGTGAGCAAGAGCCTTTGTTGGAAGCCTATTCTGAAGATAAATAGAAGTGTTAACTGCTTCAGCCCACATGGTTTTGGGCATGTTCTTTTCAAACAGCAAGCACCTAGCCATATCCATAAGGCTCCTGTTCTTTCTTTCATTGACTCCATTCTGCTGAGGAGTATAGACATTGGTCAGTTGATGTTTGATGCCAGCATTCTCACAGTGAGCTTGGAACTGAGCTGAGGTATACTCAGTCCCATTATCTGACCTGATGGTCTTAAGCTTGCAACCTGTTTGTCTTTCATCTTCAGCTTTGAACTTCAAGAACATTTGAGCCACTTCTGATTTTTGTTTTAAGAAATAAATCCAACAAAATCTTGAAAAATCATCAATGAACAGAATGAAATACCTGTTTTTACTGAGTGATTCAGTCTTTATGGGACCACACACATTAGTGTGCACAAGCTGAAACTTTTCTGAGGCTCTCCAGGCTATATTCGAGGGGAATGGTTGCCTGGCCTGTTTCCCTAGTTGACATACCTCACAAACATCATCATGCTTCACTGAGCTGGTGAAGTTTTCAACCAAATCTTCACTGACCATTTTAGTCATCGATCTAAAATTGGCATGCCCAAGTCTTTGGTGCCAAAGCTTGGAGTCTTCAGCAGAGGCTATGGAGGCTAAGTGTGAGTCACTTGGCCAGTTGACTTCAAAACACTTATCAGTCATAGTGACTGACATGAAGCTTGATCCACTTGGATCAGCAATTTGGCACTCCTTACCCTTGAACACCACTGAGTAGCCCTTATCTAGTAGCTGAGCTATGCTGAGCAAGTTTCTATCAATTTCAGGTACTAAAAGCATATTTTGAATGATTTTGTCACCTGTGGGAGTGCTTATCAGAACATTCCCTTTGCCTTCAGCTTTGATAAACTGACCATTGCCAACTTTAACCTTTGTTTGGCAGCTCCTGTCCAAAGTCTTGAAGATGGTTGCATCTAGAGAAATGTGGTTGGTGCAGCCATTGTCCATGAGCCATCCTTTTGAGCCCTTCTTCTGACCATCTGAGCATGAAACTACAAAGACTTGCTCCTCATGGTCACTGCCTTCTTCAGCTACTTGAGCTTCAGCCTTTGGCTGTTGATGTTGAGCCTGCCTTGGTCTGCCCTTATTCTTGTAAACCCTTTCAACATGGCCCCTCTTCTTGCAATACTGACATGTTGCATCTGGCCTGAACCAGCAGTTTGCTTCTGGATGGCCAGGTTTTTTGCAATGCCTACATGGTTGGTCCCTTCTTCTAGTAGCATCTGACTTAGGCTTGTCTCTCCAAGCCTTCTTGCCTTTATAGGCATTGGTGCTCGAGGCAGGTTTTGTTTTAGCTTGGAAGGCACCTTCTTGGTGCTCCCCCAGTCTACTGGCCCTCCTTTGCTCCTGAGCATACAAAGCATTGATGAGCTCAGTTAAGGAGATGCTGGCCAAGTCTCTCGAATCCTCAAGGGATGAGATTTTTACTTCATATCTCTCAGGCAATGTTGAGAGCACCTTCTCCACGATTCTTGCCTCACTGAATTGTTCTCCTAGCAACCTTATGCTGTTGACCACAGCAGGGATTCTATCTGAGTACTGCTTCACTGTCTCTTCTTCCTTCATCTTCAAATTCTCAAAGTCTCTTCTCAAGTTCAGCAGCTGCTGCTTCCTTGTCCTCTCAGTGCCTTGGAAATCCTCTTTCAACTTGTCCCAGGCCTGTTTGGGAGTCTCACAAGCCATAATCCTTGTGAAGATCACATTAGACACACAGTTCTGAATGCATGACATGGCCTTGTGCCTTTTGGTCCTCTCATCAGTATGCTGTCTGATCTGAGCCACTGTTGGGTTAGCTTGAAGTGGAGCTGGCTCAGCACCAGTGTTGATTACCTCCCACAGATCAAAGGCCTGCAGGTAAGTCTTCATCTTAACCTGCCATATGTGGAACCCTTCACCACTGAAAACTGGTGGTGCTGCTGGAGAAAATCCTGAAGAAGCCATAGTTTTAAGTGTTGAACTATAACAGGTCCTCTAAGACAACAGCTCTAGATACCAATTGTTAGTGTTTTGTAGAGGCTGAGCAGTTAGCTTGTACAGTAAGCCTCGTTGCTTGGTGAAGAAACAAAGCAGAATTATGCTAAGAAACAAGAACAGCAACGAGAAGCAAAGAAAAATGGAGCTTAAGTGAATGAAATCTGATGATTTTTCATTACATTCAACATTGGCATACTGCCATTACTTATATCAGACATTTGCAAAGCTTATCAAAGCAAGTCATCACCTAATACTTACCTAATACCACTAAAAATACATGGAAACTTGAAATATTAACTTGCACACATTGTATTGCTGATATAATCAGCTCAATCAACATCAAGACTGCATAAAATATCAACCTAACATAGTTCTAAATGAACTAAACTAAATTACATTGACCGAACATTACAAAATAAACAAAATGGTTGAAGCTTGCACATGTGATAATAGCTCCTGCATGGCTCGACTGCATGGCCACCTTTCCTGCTGCATGTGCTGCTTCTTTGGTGCTGCATGAGCTACATGGAAGGCCAACTTCTAACACATCCTCGATGGAGACAACCTTATACCGAAGATTGTTCCTCAGGCTTTTAAGAGCGTTGAGTACATTGAAGGCAATGGTGAGCCTGGTAGCATCAAGAAGGTCACCTTTGGAGAAGGTCACTTCATTTATATAACTTTATATTTTGAATCATATACATATGTGTATATTAAATATGAAGGGAAAAAGTGAAAGTTACGTGTTTTTCTTCATGCAGAAAGCCAATTCAATTACATGAAGCAGAAGATTGAAGCACTAGACAAAGAAAATTTTGTGTATATTTACAGTGTTATCGAAGGTGATGCATTGATGAACAAGCTTGAAAAAAATCACTTATGAGACGAAGTTAGAGGACTCTCCAGATGGGGGATCCATATGCAGGACTACTTGTAAGTATTACACCGTAGGTGACTTTGAGCTCAAGGAAGAGGGAATCAAAGCAGGCAAAGAAAAGGCATTGAGAATATTCAAGGCCATTGAAGCCCATCTCCTGGCAAATTCTGATGCTTACTAAGATAGCATCATCCACTTCAATGAATATCAAGCAATTGCCTTTTTTTTCTCTGCTATTAGTTTTTAGTTTTGAAGTTGGGGGTTCATATGAAGTTCATAGGTTGACCAGGAAGATTGAACTGAAATGCATGAAGCCTGCAATAAAGCATCCAATTTATTTACTGAATCTTTCAAGATTTATATATTGAACTTATAAAACTCAAGTTTAGTTGGAAGAATGGTAAAATTAATTGTGACACCTTAATTCCACATCGTGAATATTATCGAGAATCAATTCAGATTCTGATCATTTCAAATATTAGGTGATTGAATTTAGTCCTGAAAATTGTGGTGGTTTCTTTATACACTGCCATTTTCATTATGCAATCATCAACAGATCTTACCTGAAACTTTGCTTGTAATCTATAGATTATCAGTCGTTTCTTTCTTCAGAAAAAAAAGAACAACAATCAAGCTTACCATAAAAGAACAAATTAGTGAATCTTAATAGCAACATTGTTGGAATTTGGAAAAAAAGGAAGGGAAAACAATCCTAATAGACTAATATCTTATGTAGTGATGACAACATATCAAATATTTGCATTTTTTTTAAACAACTTTTTTAATTCAAATTTACATAGTTGCTTCAAAAATGGAATTTACATATTAAATTCAAGTGTTACTAGTCAAAAATTTAAATTAAATAATAATATTAGTAAGATATATGAATTCAAGTTAAATTTTTAAATAAGTATAAAAATAAAAAAAATTATTTTAAATTCAAAATATAAAACAAAACAATTTAGTAACTTAATTAATTTAATTTTACAATTTAACATTTATATATTCATGTATAGGTATTAAATATTTGTACTCCTAAAGTTTACTTTCTTTCATGTTTCGGATTCTTTATTCTTTTGTTTTATATATATTACTAATTCTTTAGTAATATTAATTTAATTTTTTAAAGTTTACTTTCTTCCTTGTTTCGGTTCCTTAAAGTTCACTTATAATTGTATAACATCATACCTGAACAAAAGCTAATTTCTCAGAAATGAGAAAACTTGTTAATACCACACAATTACTAAAGATACATTTTTTTTAATATAACATAGAACATTTCATAAATCAAAATAAGTAAAGATTCATATCTTGTCCATAAGCATCGGTCTTCAATAGAGACTAAAGGTCCATTTGGATAGATATTTACGTTCAGTACGGTGCGTTTAGCTTTCTTTTAGTTTCACTCTACTGTATAATCTTATCGCCACTGCTATTTTTTTACTAACTACATATAAACGCACCACCCATCTCAAGGGGCCCTAAATATAATTATGAGATTCCATACAAATGAACAAAAAGTCCCTAATACAAAAAGTGCTAAAATTTCACTGTGGAAAACTGCCCCCTAGCTGAGCTGTCATATCTGCTCACTGTTTTTCCTCCCTATCAGACATGATTGAGGCCATCCCGAATTTGGACATGAGTGACATATAGTCATTTACAAGTATAGAGAGAATCATGTTAGGATCAACATTTCTACTGATTTTAACAACAATTTCAGCATCAAATTTCAATCTCCAAGTGTGAAATATTCAACTGATGAAATAAGGAGAGTCCGTCTCTAAGCACCCATAATTCAGCATGCCTATATGAACCTCTCACCCACTCCCCTTTCTCATCTTGTATAATTGCACCCACACCACCTTTCCCCGGATTACTGGAGGATCCATCCGTATTAACTTCGAAAGAGCAGGCAGCTGGAGGTTACCTAGTCACCTGAACTATCCGAGGAAGGGAGCGGGATATCAACCTCTGCTCAGCTGAAAAACTAGCCTGACTTGTTCATAAAAGAAAACAGGGCAGACTTTTCGTACCATATTAATTCTACTACACATTTTTACATCTACAGTTAAAAATTTTATTGATTATACTTCAAATTCACTTTCTAAAACCAATGAACTCGAGGCTAGTGAAAGAGTAGAACAACGTTTTAAATTCAGTGCTAGGTCATACCATGTCAAATTTTTATACTGAAATTGGGTGTGGTGCGCCAGGCACAAGCAATAGTGCAAAACCTGGGCGACGCTCGAGAGCCCCAGTAGCAAGCTACTGCGTTGGACTCCCCCACTCAAAAATTAAATTTAATATCATGTGATCCAATGGACCACGTATCAGATATTAAACTGATAAGAACAGATACTACACTTGATCTTAGCCAAAAGGCCGAGAAAGGTATGCTGTAACTCCTCAAGCTTCGCGTTATTTAAAGCCTGCTTCTCGCCTCTTCTTACGTACGCTCCCAGATGTGGGATGTTATGCAAAACCAGCTATAAAGGATCCGGGTACTGGTGCCGGAATAAAGAGTGAAGCCTTCCTGAATACCCTAATTCTGGGCCACTTAGGAGTTGATTCAAGAACCAAGGCACAATCCCATCAAAGATTTAGTTTTCATAGTTGCATCAGAAAAGAAAATTTAATATTCAAAGAAGCATGCTTAAGCAAATTAATTCAACAATAAAACCACTGTCCTAACGAGCAAAACTTTGAAAAGCAAACAGGCATTAGCAATGGTAAATCACACCAGGAAAAGGATTATGGCTCTGCTCAGAAAAGCAGCAATGGAAACAGCATTAGTTTGAATCAGACACCTTCCCATAAATAAACAATACACAGTTCTGGATCAGGCACCTTTCTTTCATTGTAACAAAAGCAAGTTTAGCTTGATTGAATCCCAATCAAAGTCGGCAATTTTGTTCTAAGTTGAAAACTTTTGCAGCTTTGAAACATTATATGCATGAACATGTTCTGTGCTGCTTCAGTTCACATATGACTCTCTGCCAGACAATTGGCAAGCCATCCACAAGTAATTTAAGTGGTTTACTTTCTTCCTCGTTTTGGTTTTCTATATCTTTTGTTTTATTATTCTTTTCTGTTAAGGATGGACTGAATTTCCAAGCCAAATAGTCAAGATTTTGGTTTGAATTTAACAAGCCATGAATCCTAGCAAATGTTAAAATTGGTGGCTAATTTATGCACCAATTTTTACCACCCAAAAATTACTACTATCATTTTCCAATTGCCAAGTCTTATTAAATGTGGCTATTAACTTGAAGGAGATGTAAACTAGTATAAATAGGCTTTAGTTCGAACTAAGCGATGAGACACAACATTTTTTTTTAGAGTGAATTAGCTAGTGAGTGGCTAATTCGAGAGCAATTGAATAATAACTCTTGGGTATTTTTTCGGGTGTGAGTTGTAAACTTTCCTGGTTGTGTTTTGAGTGTCAAAACACTTAATTCTCACCTTCTTGTTATAGTGAAATTTCTTGTCGTCCTTGCCCGTGAAGGTAGGCTTTAAAGTCGGACCACGTAAATCCTTATGTCTATTTTTTTTTTTTTTCACACATTATTTCTTGTGGTGTGTCCTATTTAGTCTCAATAAATTTATTTGTGGTCGTATTGACATACTTAGTCTAATCCATTCTCAATAAACTGGTATTAGAATTTTGTTTCAACTACTTTTGTGGTATTTGCAAAGTGGTTGTGCTCTTGATTTTTTTTTATTTTTTTTGCTTCCATTGTCACTTAAAACGTTGAAATGACTATAAGTGTATCATTGACTAAATATGAAGTTGAGAAATTCACTAGGAAAAATAGTTTCGGTCTATGGCGCATCAAGATGCAAGCGATATTGGTTCAACAATGATTGCTTAAGGCGTTGTTTGGTAGAGACAAATTGCCAAACTCGCTTTTAAAAGATAAAAAAGACATGATGCTTGTAACACTTTCTACCCAACCCGAATCACCAGATCTGGATATCGGATGTTACAACGCAAAAACACACATCTGGCGTAATCTATTTTAAAACATACTTATTCATTTTTGTACCGTTCGTTAATATAAAGAGGATATTAAATATTTACATTAAATCTTTGAATAGCGTAAGATGTTACAACATAAAACTTTATTAAAATTAGACTCTTCATGGCGTAGTGTACTATACGCCACACTCCTATGATACCCTTTGTATGCATAATATCGCAACTCATTGCTACCTGGTGCAATCCTAGCTTGATCCCTCCTGGCGTACCCACTCTACAGTAGAACCTGAAACATGAACAAATACCTATAAGTTCAAATAAATTTAGTGAGTTTTAATTCTAGATTACCTCGAAACAAAATTAGTTATAATTTATTTGGAGTTTTGGGGCAAGTTTAAGGTAATTTAATATATATATATATATATGTGATACGAAATGGGTGACCGAAAAGTGAGAGATAATCCGATAACGGTATTCATGTACAATATCCCGGATAGCATGCATTGGAAAGGATTATGGGCGTTATTATGATTTCATGGGAACGTATTGGATGCTTTTATTCCAGCCAAGAGAAGTATGAAGGGTAAGAGGTTTGGATTTGTAAGGTTTACAAAACTGGTGGATGCTCAAAGGGCAATTTCGAGGTTTGATGGATTTGTGATTTTGGGAAAAAAAATCTGGGTGAAAATGGCCAAATTCAGTGGTAGAAGGAAAATATGGAAAAAAGTTCAGGCAAAGAAAGATTTAAGCCAAAAGGAAGAGATGCAGTCGAGAGGGATGGAGTATCAGGAAGAGGAAAGGGAAAAATCAAATGGCAATGTACTAAACGGGAGGTTAAAGTTAGTGGAAGTGGAAAGAACAAGGATGAACAAAATTAAAGTCGTTGAAGGCCATGTAGAGAACGATCAACTTTGGAATCTACAACGTTGCTTGGTAGGGGAGACGACGTCCTTCTGTAACACAAATAGCTTGTCTGAAAGAATAACTAGAACATGCCTTGGAGAATTAACAGTCAAGAATTCAGGGTAGATACTTTCTAACTAAAGTTCCTGGTGATGAGCTATTAGAGATATTAAAGCAAAAAGATTGGGCATATTTCAAAGAATTTTTCATTAATATAGAGCCCTGGTCGGAGAAATTTAAAGCGTCGGAAAGCTTAGCTTGGATAGAAGTTTCAGGGGTTCCACTTCATTGTTGGAACTACCAAACGTTTAAGAGAATGGCAGGATTATGGGGATAGATAATAGCAATGGGAGACAATCTAACAATGGTAAACAACTTTGAGAAGATAGATATTTTAATCTTAATAAAGCAAGCATATAAACTCGAAGAAGTAATAATGCTGGAGGTTGGCAATGATATATTTCCAATCAGAATAAAGGAAAGAGGTTTGGTGGAAGAAACAAATGAAAAACATCAAAAAAGTGGTGAGCAAATGGTGAGAGAAGAAGACGCATCATCGGAAGTGGGATCGGCAAACAAATCGGAGATGGAGCTGTCACTGGAGGGAAGACGAAACGATGGGGATGAAGTAGTTATTGTACCATGCCTTGAGAATGAAGGAAATGAAAAAGGGGAGCAGGGACTGTCAGCTAGAGCATTTAATGTGGAGAATAATTCTTTAAGTCATTAAATGAGTTTACCTAAAGAAGGGGAGGCTATTGAAGCCTTAACAAATCAGGGTCAATAAGATTTAATTAATATGGGCTTGGTATTGGTATTGGATCAGAATAAAGGGCTAGAAACACAAATAATTGAGGGCAATGAAATGGACTTAAATGAAAAAGAAATGTAGATTTCAGTCAATGAAAGGAGCCCAAAGTCAAATTAAAATTCAACATTTTTATCATAAAAATTGGGACCAAGGGATCAGGTTGTAGCATCTGAAATTGAAGAGGAATTTTTCCAAATAAGAAAAAACAAAAGAAATAAGAAAGTGTTGAATAAGAGAATTAGATCTATGCGAGAGATACAGGACATAGTGCTCACAACGAAAGAAAAGCTGAAGAGGGATAGGGAACGAGAAAATAGAAGGGAAATGGGGATTCCAGGAACGACGAAAGCATAGAAAACTTGTCGTTATCGGGCTCAGACATCAGTAATAGAAGAAAAGTCATTCTAAAAGAAGTGAAGAAGACGTGGGAGGTGGGGAAAAGATTGGGGTTTAGTGTGCAAGGCAATGAGGAGATAGTAATCGAAGAGATAATGAGGATTGAAGGGCAACAACAAGGAGCTATACAAGGCAGAGCGAAGAGGAATTCAAGATACTGGTGAATGGCTGGTTTACTGGATTTTTCTTTATTTATTTAGTTCGATTGAAAACATAAGAATTGTCTCCTGGAATATCAGAGGGTTAGGGTCGGTAGCTAAAATAGAAGCTGTCAATAGATTAGTGAGAAAGATTAGAGCAAATGTCTGTTTCCTTCAAGAAACTAAGTTAGAAATGGTGTCAGTGAATTTAGTTAGAAAAATGTAGGGTGATGACTGTTTTGAATTTAAATTTGCAGCTGCAATAGAAAGGTCAGGAGGATTGATAACAATATGGGATAAGGGTATGTTTATGGCCAATATGGAGTTTTGTGGGAATAGGTTTATTGCAATTGAAGGAAAGTGGGTGTGTGAAGGGATGGAGGCAGTATTGATTAATGTATATGTTCCCAACAATATGTCAGATCAAAAAATTCTTTGGGAAGATCTATATAGGTTGAGAAGTCAATTTAGTAGAGCATGGATAATAGGTGGGGATTTTAACGTGGTGAGAAATAGAAGTGAACGAATCAACTGTTCGGGCATAAAGAAGGGGTCAAAGGAGTTTGGTGACTTTATTGATATATGTACGCTGGTTGGTTTGCCGTTATTGGGGAAAAAGTTCACATGGATTGGTCCGAACAATAAACGTAGCAAACTTGATAAATTTTTACTGGAGGAAGAACGGTTGGTTCAATTGAAAGACTTATAACAGCAAGGACTTAACAAATCGATATCGGATCACATACCAGTTTTGTTGGTAATGAAACAACCGACTGGGGACCAAGACCTTTCAAGTTCGTTAATGCATGGTTTAAAAAGGAAGACTGTAAGAGATTAATTGAGAAGGAATGGTCGGGAATGGATAGTTTAAAAGGGAAAATGGCAGTAAAATTGCGAAAACTCAAATGAGCTCTCAAGAAATGGAATGTGGATGCTGGTAATATTTTGGAAAAAAAGAATTAAAGAAAGCGAAGATAGGATAAAGGAGATTGATGAAGCTAGCGAACACAGAAAATTGATCGAGCAGGAAACGGAGGAATTAAAAAAGTTGAACGTCCAACTTTGGGAAGCAATAAAATTTAAAGAATCTATTTGGCATCAAAAATCAAAGATGACATGGTTAAAAGAAGGGGATGCTAATTGTGTTTTTTTCCATAGAGTAGTTAAAATCAAGGCTAAAAGAAAGATGGTATATAGTTTGAAATTTGGGGGTCATTGGTACAAGGAACCTAAGGAAATGAAAGAGGGACTGTACACTTTTTTTTAAAATTTATTTTAATTGCCCAGCAAGAAAGTGGAGAATGGAATTGGATCTAAAGTTCAGAATGCTTAATGAGGAGATGGCTTTGAGATTGGAGGAACCATTTTCAATGGAAGAGATTAAAGAGACTGTTTAGAGTTGCGATGAATCAAAAGCACCTGGACCGGATTGTTTTTGTAGCAGGCCCAATCTGCCCGGGCCCACACTATATCCAAAATTTAAACAAAAACCAATAAAAAATTATAACAGTCCATTAATTAACAGTCTTTTAGCCCAAAACCAAATTACAAGCCCCAATCCACTACCCAAAACAACAGCCCGAACGCCTTAACCTATCAGAAACCTTAGCAGCTAAGGTGCGCCGCAGCAGCCTCCACGATGCCCCACGCGCGCGTCGCCACATCAGTGGTCCTTCCTACGCGCACCGTACCTCCGCCAGCAGGCATACGGCCTCCGTACATGCTCAAAAATGGGACAAACAAGCAACAGCAAGAAAAACAGACAAAAACGATTGTATTTTGATTTCTATTTTCAATTTCAGCCTTTAAAAGGACCAAAAGAAACCATTGTAAATGGGGCTTTTCTTCACGATTTTACGAATATACAGATAAATAAAAAATCAGATTGAAAATGTGATTAATCATTTTTCTTTCGATCGGTGTTCTTGCTTATTTTTACTTCATTTTTTTTCTTTTTCATTCTTTTTATATATTTTGAAATAAAAAAGAGGAAGAGAAGGGTTTTACCTTTGTAAAGGAACCGTCGGACCGCCTTCTTCGTAGAAATCGAAGCAAAGGGGGCCTTTGGGATAAGGAGCGCCGAAACATTTGGGGTCTGGTTTGAAAAGGATCCGTCAATCGGGCCAAAATCTGCCACTAATCGCCGATTACTATGGCGCTTTAGTGGTCGGATGTCCTTTTGATGCGGCTGAGAGAGAAAGCAAAAGGGGGGCTAGGGTTTTGGTTTTAAGAAAGGATGGCTGATTTGGTTCTAAGTTGATTTTAAAGATAATATCGCATTAACGAAACGATGTCGTTTGGGCTCATCTCAATAGCCTCAAAACGACGCCGTACTGGACGACCCGATTCAACCCGACCCGATGCCTTTGAGGATCCGCGCGTTTGGTGATGAATGGTTAATTTGCGCGTTTGGTCCTTCTTTTTCATGTTGTTGTTCGATTAGACCTGCCATACATTTCTTTTATTTCCTAATTGGTCTCTATAATTTGCGCGCTATTTCGATTTAGTCCAACTTACACACTGCGTTTTAAGCTTCGGAATTATTTGCTGTTTTAGTCCCTGATCATTTGGGCGCATTTATATTGATCCTTGATTTGGCTTAAATAGTTTTATTTATTTATAAATTAGCCTGTTAATCTTATTTTTATTTCGATTTAGTATTTTTTTAGTTTATAAAATTTATTCATCATCTATTTGTAGAAATTGTTTTAACAAATTATTTTGAACTCTTTTATTGATGTTATAACGTTTTAATTTGTTTTAAACTTTCATTTGTATATATTTTTATTTGTTATATATGTTTGATTTCAAAATATTTCTTTTATATGTCTCTTTGTCTTAATATTTTTTATAATATTTAACTTAAATGCTCTTATGCGTCATTATTTTATGCATATATACATACATATATTATATTAAAATTATCTTATTTTACGTATATATTATCAATTTCATATTATTTCATGTATATATTTTCTCTTAAATCCGTATATGTATATATTTTATTTTAAATCTATATAAATCTATATAATTGTTATTTTAAAGATCTTATTTTAAATTATGATTTATTTCCAACACCTCCCTACATTATTATTTTTATATACATATGTTATTTATATTATGTATTGATTTTAAATCATTTTGTATATCACATATTTAAATTTCAAATTGTACATATATTGAACTCGTTTATGTAATATTATGTGTGTTTGTAACTAGCTTCGAATTTCTTTTAGAATTGTTTTTATTATTCATAAGATTTTAAATATTATTGTTTTAAAGCATGATGTGTTGTGAAATTATCGATGTTGTATATTTCAAATTGTATGTGCGTATTGTTATCTTTGTTATTCGTTTGTGCAAATTCGTATTCATGCATTATTACTCCATATTATGTTTTTGTTTCTCATTATCAAAGAATAATTCAATAAAATGCATTTTGAGCCAATTTTTAAAAAATTGTGTATTTAAAGTTTCAAAACAAGGTAATATTTGTGCATTTGGAAATTCGAAGAAATCGTGCCCAATCGTGCTGGGTGTGATTTTTTGTTTGACCAAATAAACGAATATCCTTTCAAATTTTGTCCATATTCTCGAAATAAGGTAATATTTGTGCGTTTGGAAATTCGAAGAAATTGTGTCCAATCGTGTTGGATGTGGTTTTTTTTTGTTTCACCAAATAAACGAATATCCTTTCAAATTTTGTCCATATTTTCAAAATAAGGTAATGTTTGTGCGTTTGAAAATTCGAAGAAATCGTGCCCAATCGTGCTGGGTGTGGTTTTTTGTTTGTCCAAATAACCAAATACCCTTTCAAAATTTCAATACATGTGCTTGGAGAATTTTGGGGATGATCTCGAATTCGAGGACTCAGATTGTCGTATCCAATCGTGATGGATGTGATACTCTATTCCTTCGGAACAAAGGAATCTCAATATCCAATTTGATTTATTTAAAATTTTAAAAAAAAGAACAGAATTTCAAAATCATTTCAAACTTTTCAACATTAGGACATCAATTAATCAATTTGGTACCAATTTTGGGCGTTGCGAGGGTGCTAATCCTTCCTCGCACGTAATCGACTCTCGAACCCGTTTTCTTATAATTCGTAGACCAAAAATTATTGTTTTAATAAATCAAAATGTTTTATTAAAACAATCCATCTCAAGGTGATCCGATCACACCTCGAATAAAAGATCGGTGGCGACTCCATTCCATATTTTTAAAGTTGATTCCCGTTTTTCAAAACTCGATAAAAAATGGTTTCGACAGCTTGGCGACTCCACTGGGGAACGGTTGAGAGTCAGGCCATAGATTGATTAATTCCTGTCCTTTGATTGAAAATTTGGAAAATTGTTTTTATTTTAATGCATTTGCAATAATGTCGAGTCTCATAAAATACCTTGACATTGCATTGCATGACTGTTGTGGTCACACCTTTAAGTGGGAGTGAGAAACTATGCCTTCGTGAGGTTTTCACCTCCGCATGGGCTAGTGGAATGCTTCTGGGATACATCTGTACCTATGTGCTTCGTGAGATTTTCATCTCCACATGGCCATAGGGAAATGTATTCCCCTGAACTGAACTCAATCCACATGAGCCTATAATAGGTGAAGATTGAGGAATCTGCTGGTTCAAGTACCTCAACTTTAGAACCAAATCACATATAGAGAGACCTAGGAGCCTACCCTAGACAGAGCCACGCCGAACCCTAGTGGTCACCCAGACAGGTGTTCTGTGTTGTTTATTTCTCTTGTACTAATGTGTTTTCTTTTGTTTTGATTGCATCGCATTGCATAATCATAGAAAGGAGATGTTGATTAATATTCGATTGCTAAATAGAGGAGTTTGTCATAAGGAAACGAACTTCTTGATAAAGTGGATTATAATACGGTCGTCCTAATATAGTCCAAGTAAGCAATGAGAGAAGGCTGATAGTCTGCAGAAGAGTACAAGACTTCGCCCGAGGATTCAAGTCGACAAAAATTATTCAAAAGCCGTCACATCTTGACTTTCTTAAAGGAGCTAACGAGCATCGTAGGGATAAGTGAGCAAAGGGTCACGACCTGGATCAAGCAACAAGGAGCTAGAAGAAACATCTATTGAGAAAGTCCATGGGACACGACCATAATGTCCGTATACGAAGAAAAAGATTGGTGTCCTTACTTGGACTATGAGGACGAAACCGCATATGTAATTCGTTTTATGTAAAGAATTTTGCCCTCTAGAAAAGTTTACTAATGGAAATTGAATTAGGATCGATACATTTTGCATCCATGGCATGCATTTACATGGCATTACATCATATGCATTAGATTTCATGAGAAGACCCTGATTGAATAAAAAATATTTCAGCATTAACCTGGACACCAAACATCCTTACGGTACCCGAACCAAGATGAAGAACATGGATCAGAGATTAGAAAAACTTGAACAACTCCAAAGGGAGATGCAAGATAAACTTCAACAGCAAATGCAAGAGCAGCTCACTAAGATTCAGCAGGATATGATGGACAAAATGATGGAAGCTCAAGGAAATATGATGACTCAGATGACGCAGTTGTTGAAGGGGCTTATGGATAAAAGAAAGAACCCCATGGTAAGTGTTGAGGAGAATACTGAGTATCTTCAATGTCCCCCTGGTTTTACTCTACCACATGTGCAAACTCGACTTGAAAAGCCATCTGTCATGATCAGGCCTCAACAGTTCCAAGCGGGCGCTTCAGTGAACCTCCAAACTGGCTCAGGTTCAGGAGATAATCTAATCATTACTAATGTCCCTGATTTGGATGAAATAGCTGAAGGAGAGAGGACAAAAGCAAAACTGCCAAAGCAGCTAGAAGATAGATGTAAATGGTTGGAGGAAAAGTTTAAAGCGATAGAAAGCGCCGATAACCGTTTTGGAATCGATGCCAATGATTTAAGCTTGGTCCCAAACTTGGTGCTCCCATACAAATTCAAAATGCTTGAATTTGAGAAATATAATGGGACAAGTTACCTTGAGGCTCACGTCACTATGTTTTGTAGAAGAATGACGGGGTACATTAATAATGACCAACTGTTGATCCATTGTTTCCAAGATAGATTGGTGGGAGCAGCAGCCAAGTGGTATAACCAGTTGAGTCGTGCCAGAATTGGTTCATGGAGAGATTTAGCCCAAGCGTTCATGAAACAGTACAGTCATGTGACAGACATGACTCCCGATAGAATTACTCTTCAAAACATGAAGAAAATGGTGAATGAAAGTTTTAGACAGTATGCGCAGCGGTGGAGAGAGGTTACCATCCAAGTTCAGCCACCACTTTTGGAGATAGAGACCACAATGCTCTTTATTAATACACTGAAAGCCCCGTTTATCACTCATATGCTAGGGAGCGCTACGAAGAGCTTCTCAGACATCGTAATGACTGGAGAAATGATTGAGAATGCCATAAAAAGTGGAAGATTAGAGGCAGGAGAAGGTGTCAAAAGATCAGCCCCGAGAAATAGGGAAAATGAAGTGAACAGTTTGAGCAAGCGTTCCAAATCAGTCACTGCAGGTCAACCGAGGGCTGTGACCACGGTCATCAGGGCTCATCAAAACAAGAATTTAGTTCAAAGGAACTCCAGTTTACACCAATTCTAATGACATATAGGGAGTTGTATCAAAGCCTATTTGATGCACATATGGTGGGTCCTCATTACTTGGAACCAATACAACCCCCATACCCCAAATGGTATGATTCGAATGCTCAATGCGAGTATCACGCGGGAATAACGGGTCACTCAATCGATAACTGCATTGCATTTAAGAAATTGGTGGAGAGGCTTATTAAAATAGGGGTTTTGAAGTTCGATGAGTCGACCGGAGCAGTAGGTTACGATAATTGAAAGAGGGGGAAAAAGAGTTGCGATTCCTTAAAGAAGTCATCAGAAGCTTAGAAATCGAGAAGTCAGAACACCAATGGCATATCCAAAGAGTAAACCAAGGAATAAAAGTTTTCCAAGCATCGGCCTTTATATACTTGAGAGTGTTTTGAACAATAGGACTCTGGAAGAGACGTGTATCTTTAAGGCCAATCTGGAGTAATATTCAAAACATGCTTATTGCTTTCAGCCTAGAAGTAACAAGAGTCATTTTGTGAAATAGGCTTGTGTTCAGAATCCTTATTTCAATGAAATGCATCTTTTTGAGCAAATATTTTTCATTTCTTTCTATTTATAGATTCTTTCGTACTTTGGATTACTATTTAGATATTCTTTCATTCTTTATCATATCATACAAATAATCATTTTTGGAATTTACCTTCATTACCATAATGGGTCCCCGTGATATCAATGACATGGGCGACGCTATTACTGACTCCCTTTTTAAATGAAATATGGGTCTAAGGGATCTCAAGACTTTGAAGATGACAGAAATTGTAACATATCTTCTGATTTGTTAATACTGGATGAAAAACAGATCCTACATCGCGAGCCAAGGAAGGAGATGAAGATCAAAGCTTAGCTCAATGCAGAAATAAGATTTCCTATATGTGGGGCATGGATGTTACCAAGCCAGCCTCATCAAAAGCTTCTAGCCAACATCGATTCATTTTCGTAGATGTCGGTTACTTCACTAAGATGGTAAAAGTCGCTTCATGTGCCAATATTACAAAGTCGATAGTCATCAGAACAAAAAAGAAAAAGAAAGAAAAAATACCGAAAAAATATCGAAAAGATCATATTTAACCGCACAATGTCAAAAGTTTACGGTCTGTTCAAAGATCAGGTGCCACATCACAGTGCAACAAAGGCAGCCAAAAAGAAAAATAAAAGATCATAAAAAGACCGAGACTTGTAAAGATTGGCATACAGAAGTTACTATTTACCCTCTATGCTTATCAAAAGGGGCAACACATTTCTCATTGGTTTCGCCCATTAAAGTTTAAGTTCCTTTGTTCCGAGTTTTATCAAAACTGGAGTTGGAAGAGGAAGAATGGATCTGATCCCGATATGATTAATCAAATTTGTGAGGAAAAGTTAATAGTTATTCGTTACAGTCAGATGATGCGGGTTTGCGACAAAGAGGTTCATCCTAGAAAATTCCCAATGGGGGACCTGATATGGAAGAAGATCCTTCATATACAAAAGGATTTCAGAGAAAAATGAGGCCAAACTAGAAAAGACTTTATTCTGTTCTGGAAACATTGACCAAAATGAATGGCAGGGATATGCCCAAATCCGGTGAATTCAGTCAAGAAGTATCCAAAAAAAATATATAGAAATTTTCAGCAAAAAAGAAGAAAGAAAAAGGAGAGGCCAAGGAAAAAACCCGCAAAGGGCGCTTTGAGACCAAAGGGGATTTGAGTTGAAAACCCGAAAAGGGCGGCTCAAATTTTGATCGAAATCAGGGCATTCAACAATCTTGCTATGCCTGAATTAACAATAAAGAAGTATACTATGTCTTGGGGCATCGACAAAGTACTTCGGATCCCCTAAACACATATTGAGCTTAAAATGGTCCTCAAGAAGTTGGAACAGAGAGCTCAGTCATGATATCTCTGGGGCACCTAGTTTCCATTTTACCCATTTTTAAATTTGTTATTTGTGATTATATTATTCTTTTCAAAATATGTTCACAATAAATTTCCTTCTTGATTGCGATTGCTATCTTTGCTTAGCTTATTTGTTTCGAGCTATGCTTCTAATTAATTTCCTTCTTGTCCATAATTATGATCTTTTTCAGGCATTTTGCATTGAAATAACGATTAGTGGACTAATAATACTTTCATGAAAAGAGTTTCGCATATTACTCTGGAAGCTTCTGAATAATACAAGAACTCGAAATAGGACTATTGTTTAAAACTCAACAAGTTAAGGAAGAGTCTAAGTTGAGGCTATCTCATTGGATTTTCTATTAAAAAATAATTGGTGTTACAATCTTGACGAAAATAGGCAATGTTAACCCAAGTGTAAAAAAGGGGAATCATTCGCAAGAAAAAATGATATTCTGCATCCATGCGAGCATCATGCATACACATCTGGTTGGGTCACCCGGGGAGTGATCAATAGATGGAAGCTGATACAGATCCTATACCTTTGAAGTCACAGTGGGATGGATTCAGATCTTATATCCCTAAGTCACAATGAGATGAACCCTGAGGTTATAGTGGGTCAAATTTGTTGAGCAAGATATTTGTTTTCTCGGGTTTTCTGTTAAGAATACCAGTCGAACAAGATCGCAGCATAAGACATCAGTGATACAGCCCTAATAAACAATGAGCGATGACCACCTTAAACTTTTAAAAGGGATCATTCTCATGACATTCTGCATTCATGCAAATGTCGTCCATGATACATTTAGTTAGGAGCATGAGATTCATTCTGATCATTGCATCCTAACCATTTTGTATAAGCATAAACAACAAAACTGATTTTACAGGACAGGTCCCCTAGAGGACGTTGTCGCAATATCGGTGAATTCGAAGATCTTGCCTTCCTGAGCGAAGCGGATCGAAGATAGCAGATCTGGCAATCCTCAAGTTGCAAGAGCAGATCGAAGACATCAGATCTTGCCTTCCTGAGTGAAGCGGATCGAAGATACCGACCCTATCTCCCTGACCAGCAGTGGAATAGGTCGAAGATTGTAGATCTTGTCACCCTAAGCAGTAGGGAACCAAGATCGAACGGCAAATCTGGTCTCCTAAGCGATGAGGGAATGATCTAAGCCACCAACCCTATCTCCCTGACTAGCAGTGGAATAGGTCGAAGATTGTAGATCTTGTCACCCTAAGCAGTAGGGAACCAAGATCAAACGACAAATCTGGTCTCCCTAAGCAGTAGGGAATAGATTTAAGCCACCAACCCTATCTCCCTGACCAGCAGTGGAATAGGTCAAAGATTGTAGATCTTGTCACCCTAAGCAGTAGGGAACCAAGATCGAACAGAAAATCTGGTCTCCCTAAGCAGTAGGGAACAGATTTAAGCCACCAACCCTATCTCCCTAACCAGCAGTGGAATAGGTCGAAGATTGTAGATCTTGTCACCCTAAGCAGTAGTGGACCAAGATCGAACGGCAAATCTGGTCTCCCTAAACAGTAGTGGAACAGATTTAAGCCATCAGTCTAACATCCCTGAGTTTGCAGTGGAGCAGACTGAAGATAGCAGATCTTGCCTTCCTGAGCGAAGCGGATCGAAGATAGCAGATCTGGCAATCCTGAAGTTGCAGGAGCAGATTGAAGACATCAAATCCCTTCTCCCTGAGTTCCAGTGGAAAAGATTGAAGCTACAAATCTCTTTTCCCTGAAGTCACGTTGGAGCCATATTTTTACGAAGTTTCAGCAGAGAAGATCGACGCTACAAATCTCTTCTCTCTGAATTTCTATCTCCTCGAAGTTTTAATGGAATAGATCGAAACTACAAATCTCTTCTCCCTGAAATTACTGTGGAGCAGATCGAAGCATTATTTCCTATACCCCTGAAAATGCAGTGGATTGGAATGAAGCTACTTGAAGAAAAGAAGCACCAAAAGAAGTCAAGATTCGGCGAGACCGGGCAAGATTGACCCTTCTTATAAGTCTTTTCTCCATTCTCGTTACACGACAACAAGCAAAGAGGGGCAGCTGTAGTAGGCCCAATCTGCCCGGGCCCACACTATATCCAAAATTTAAACAAAAACCAATAAAACATTATAACAGTCCATTAATTAACAGTCTTTTAGCCCAAAACCAAATTACAAGCCCCAATCCACTACCCAAAACAACAGCCCAAACGCCTTAACCTATCAGAAACCCTAGCAGCTAAGGTGCACCGCAGCAGCCTCCACGATGCCCCACGCGCGCGTCTCCACGTCAGTGGTCCTTCCTACGCGCACCGTACCTCCGCCAGCAGGCATACGGCCTCCGTACATGCTCAAAAATAGGACAAACAAGCAGCAGTAAGAAAAAAAAGACAAAAATGATTGTATGTTGATTTCTATTTTCAATTTCAGCCTTTAAAAGGACCAAAAGAAACCATTATAAAGGGGGCTCTTCTTCACGATTTTACGAATATACAGAGAAATAAAAAATCAGATTGAAAAGGTGATTAATCCTTTTTCTTTCGATCGATGTTCTTGCTTATTTTTACTTCGTTTTTTTTTCTTTTTCATTCTTTTTATATATTTTGAAATAAAAAAGAGGAAGAGAAGGGTTTTACCTTTGTAAAGGAACCGTCGGACTGCCTTCTTCGTAGAAATCGAAGCAAAGCGGGCCTTTGGGATAAGGAGTGCCGAAACATTTGGGGTCTGGTTTGAAAAGGATTCGTCAATCGGGCCAGAATCTGCCACTAATCGCCGATTACTATGGCGCTTTAGTGGTCGGATGTCCTTTTGATGCGGCTGAGGGAGAAAGTAAAAGGGGGGCTAGGGTTTTGGTTTTAAGAAAGGATGGCTGATTTGGTTCTAAGTTGATTTTAAGGATAATATCGCATTAACGAAACGACGTCATTTGGGCTCATCTAAAAGCCCTCAAAACGATGCCGTACTGGACGACCCGATTCAACTCGACCCGATGCCTTTGAGGATCCGCGCGTTTGGTGATGAATGGTTAATTTGCGCGTTTGGTCCTTCTTTTTCATGCTATTGTTCGATTAGACCTGCCATACATTTCTTTTATTTCCTAATTGGTCTCTATAATTTGCGCGCTATTTCGATTTAGTCCAACTTACACACTGCGTTTTAAGCTTCGAAATTATTTGCTGTTTTAGTCCCTGATCATTTGGGCGCATTTATATTGATCCTTGATTTGGCTTAAATAGTTTTATTTATTTATAAATTAGCCTGTTAATATTATTTTTATTTCGATTTAGTATTTTTTTAGTTTATAAAATTTATTCATCATTTATTTGTAGAAATTGTTTTAACAAATTATTTTGAACTCTTTTATTGATGTTATAACGTTCTAATTTGTTTTAAACTTTCATTTGTATATATTTTTATTTGTTATATATGTTTGATTTCAAAATATTTCTTTTATATGTCTCTTTGTCTTAATATTTTTTTTATAATATTTAACTTAAATGCTCTTATGCATCATTATTTTATGCATATATACATACATATATTATATTAAAATTATCTTATTTTACGTATATATTATCAATTTCATATTATTTCATGTATATATTTTCTCTTAAATCCGTATTTGTATATATTTTATTTTAAATCTATATAAATATATATAATTGTTATTTTAAAGATCTTATTTTAAATTATGATTTATTTCCAACACCTCCCTACATTATTATTTTTATATACATATGTTATTTATATTATGTATTGATTTTAAATCATTATGTATATCACATATTTAAATTTCAAATTGTACATATATTGAACTCGTTTATGTAATATTATGTGTGTTTGTAACTAGCTTCGAATTTCTTTTAGAATTGTTTTTATTATTCATAAGATTTTAAATATTATTGTTTTAAAGCATGATGTGTTGTGAAATTATCGATGTTGTATATTTCAAATTGTATGTGCGTATTGTTATCTTTGTTATTCATTTGTGCAAATTCGTATTCATGCATTATTACTCCATATTATGTTTTTGTTTCTCATTATCAAAGAATAATTCAATAAAATACATTTTGAGCCAATTTTTAAAAAAATTGTGTATTTAAAGTTTCAAAACAAGGTAATATTTGTGCATTTGGAAATTCGAAGAAATCGTGCCCAATCGTGCTGGGTGTGGTTTTTTGTTTGACCAAATAAACGAATATCCTTTCAAATTTTGTCCATATTCTCGAAATAAGGTAATATTTGTGCGTTTGGAAATTCGAAGAAATCGTGCCCAATCGTGTTGGATGTGGTTTTTTTTGTTTCACCAAATAAACGAATATCCTTTCAAATTTTGTCTATATTTTCAAAATAAGGTAATGTTTTTGCGTTTGGAAATTCGAAGAAATCGTGCCCAATCGTGCTGGGTGTGGTTTTTTGTTTGTCCAAATAACCAAATACCCTTTCAAAATTTCAATACATGTGCTTGGAGAATTTTGGGGATGATCTCGAATTCGAGGACTCAGATTGTCGTATCCAATCGTGCTGGATGTGATACTCTATTCCTTCGGAACAAAGGAATCTCAATATCCATTTTGATTTATTTAAAATTAAAAAAAAGAACAGAATTTCAAAATAATTTCAAACTTTTCAACATTAGGACATCAATTAATCAATTTGGTACCAATTTTAGGCGTTGCGAGGGTGCTAATCCTTCCTCGCACGTAACAGACTCCCGAACCCGTTTTCTTATAATTCGTAGACCAAAAATTATTGTTTTAATAAATCAAAATGTTTTATTAAAATAATCCATCTTAAGGTGATCCGATCACACCTCGAATAATAGATCGGTGGCGACTCCATTCCATATTTTTAAAGTCGATTCCCGTTTTTCAAAACTCGATAAAAAATGGTTTCGACAGTTTTAATTTGTGTTTTTTTAGAAAAAGTTGGGAGATTGTAAAGGAGGATCTATTTAGATTAATGTCTGATTTTTTTTCATATCAGGAAAGCTTGAGAAGAGTATCAATTCATCATTTATCACACTCATTCCCAAGGTAGAAAATCCAAATGAAATTTCTGATTTTAGGCCAATTTGTTTGGTGAGCTCTTTGTACAAGATTGTGTCAAAAGTGTTGTCTCGAAGGATAACGGAGGTAGTCGGAGAGGTGGTGAGCGACACACAATGTGCATTCATCAGAGGAAGACAAATATTTTATGGGATTTTAATAGCAAATGAAATAATTCACTCAATCAAGAAAAAAGATGGAAGAGGGGGCAATCTGATTTTTAAATTTGATTTTTCTAAAGCTTATGACTGCGTTCGGTCGGATTTTCTAGAGTTGGTGTTATTCAAGATGGGATTTGACGAAAAATGGAGAGGTTGGGTGATAGAATGCATATCTACGGCGCGTGCAGAATTAATCATTAATGGGTCAACTACAAATGAATTCATATTCCGTAGTGGTCTTCGTCAAGGAGATCTGCTATCTCTATTCTTATTTATTTTAGTGACGGAAGTTCTTCATTTATCTTTGGACAAAGTTGTGGAGATGGGGCTAATCGAAGGCTTTCAAAATGTTATTCTTGGTTAGATTTTTACTCATCTACAATTCGCGAATGACACTATTGTATTCTTGAGAGCGGATGAAAAAGAGGTGAGCAATGCGAAGTATATTCTACGGTGTTTTGAGATCTTTTCAGGTATTAGTATCAATTTCGAAAAATATTACTTAGTGGGATTCGATGTGAAAAAAGAAACATTATTTCGGATGGCAACAATTTGTAAATGCAAGATCGGATCTCTGCCTTTTAATTACTTGAGGATTCCTTTAGGAGCAAAATCGAAGAGAATAGCCACTTGGGACCCTATTGTAGAAAGATTCAGAAATAAATTATCGAGATGGAAGTGTCGTACGCTTTCATGGGCTGTGAAAGTAGTGTTAATCAACACTGTTTTGTCTTCTTTATCGATTTACTTCATGTCATTATTCTAAGCTCCGGTGACAATAATAAAAAAGATTGACAAGATAAGGAGGAATTTTCTTTGGGGGAATACGGAAGGGAAAAAGAAGATGGCTAAGATAAATTGGAATATAGTATGTAAGCCAAAGGAGAAGGGAGAAACGGGTGTGGTAAATTTAGGAATAAAAAATAGAGCTTTATTGGCTAAATGGAGCTGGAGATTTGCAATCGAAAAAGAAGCATTGTGGCGTAAGGTCATCTTAGCTAAGTATGGGTCAAAAGTGCAACGGTGGCATTTTAGGACGACTCATCCAAAAGATATGTCAACTGTGTGGAGAGGTATTGTTGAGAATTCTAAAGATGACAATGTGTCTAAATGGGTGAGGATGGATTCTTTTTGCTGGCGGATTGGGAATGGTAGGACGACGATGTTTTGGATGGACATATGGTGTGGTAATCGTCCATTAAAATAGGAATTTTCAAGGCTATTTCACCTTGCAAGACAAAAGGAAGGAACGATAGCTGATTTTATGAGAAATTATGGGTTTAGTAGAGAAGAATGGAATGACCTCTTTACAAGATCGTTATTGGGAAGAGAGGAGGTGATGCTTAGCAAATTGGTGGAGAGGGTGAGTAGCACGGTGTTAGTTCCAGATGTGGAGGATAAGTTTTGTTGAGCACATTATAGAAACGGGGAATATTCGGTAAGAAAATGTTCTGTATTATTGATAATGGATGGAGGGGAGGATATAAATTTTGCTTTTGATAAAATTTGGAAACTTAAGGTACCACCAAGAGTGCGAAGTTTTCTATGGATGCTCGTTATTGACAGAATTCCTAGAATGGAATTTTTGGTCAAAAGAGGGGTGAATCTTCAAAACATCTCGATTAGTTGTCCATGGTGCGAAAGAGTTCCGGAGAGTGCAAACCATTTGTTCTTCAAATGCAAATTTATTGAAGGTTTTTTGGTTAAAATATTCAATTGGTGGGAGGGTTGTTGGTGTAACAACCCAATTTTCAGTGGTGTCAGAAACAGTGATTCGAGATCACTAAATTCGACGAGTGAGTTTGAAAATTTTATTAACTAATAATTTTGAGTCAAGTGTGATTTTAGAAATATTTTTGAATTAGTGATTTATGTTTTAAAATGAGTTATTAGGTAAAATGGTTTTGAAAATGAGGAATCGAGACCTCGAATTCATAAACCGAGCCGTAAATATTTTTATAAATATTTATGGAGTGTCATTAAGTTAGTATTAAAGTTTCGTTAGAAAATTTTAACATTTTGATAGTTAATTAATTAAAAAAGACTAAATTGAAAAAGGTGCAAAACTTGCTAAAGTGATAAAATAGCCTAAATGTTAAATGAGGAAGGACTTGAAGGGTAAATAAGCCTAAAATAAGAGGCTGGACGGCATGAGTGTAGGAAAATCGTGAAATTAGTGTGAACAAGGGGTAAAATTGGAAATATAATAAAATTTAATAGTTAAAATTAGGATTTAAT
Organism: Gossypium sturtianum; assembly: GCA_025698515.1. NCBI lineage: Eukaryota > Viridiplantae > Streptophyta > Magnoliopsida > Malvales > Malvaceae > Gossypium > Gossypium sturtianum. Next base: position 161,075,257 of record CM046945.1, read on the forward strand.
TGAATCTCTAGATATTTCTTCATAATTCTCAGCAAAAACACCATTGAAGAACCCTTAAGAAGCTGGTTTTTCATATTTTGCTACAAGTGAGTTCAATTCTTGCTCTTTACTTGAAATTTTTGTGTTTTTAAGATTTTTACAAGTAGGTCCAATTGTCTATTTCATTAGTTTTTTTTTATGGATGGTTTTGAAAGTTACCATTGATGAGTGATGGATTTTTATGATGAACTAAAATGGAATTGAAGCTTTAATTTTGTTATATGATGATTTTATCAAGTAATTTCAATAGAAATTGATTTATAGGACCAAATTATGAAAAAGATTAAATTTTAGGGTTTGGTATTAAATTTTGTTGATCAAAGGCTGTGTAATATCTTAGAATATTTAGATAAAGTGTTAATTGAGAAAAATTAGCTTATTTGATAGGCTAATTGGTGAGGGACTATGTAACACCCCAAACCCGGCCTAGACGTTATGGCCGGATCTAGCATGCCACATCAAGAGTTGATCAAAAATTTTTGTGTTCATTGGAAAACTCATCAAAACTGCCTACCGTTAAAAATCCCAATTTTCGTTGCTTATTAACAAAACAAGTTTTACTCAAAATAATTCCCTTGCAAAGAATATTTTTATACATTTATTGTTTTGTTTTAAAACTTTGTTTGTTACAGAAGTCTGGTTTAAACGGTTGCGGAAACGTGATATCTTGAAAACTGTAGTTTTTTTTTTTAAAACTCGTGTTTAATAAACTAGCAGTTGTAATAAAGAGAAGCACCACATAAAAGTTAAAAAGAAAACTTAATGGCCTTATTACAAAAATTATTAACCCGAAAATTAAAATAAGATGAACTAAAATAAAGTAGCTAAATTTAACCCAAAACTTATTGGACGTGTGGCCACCCCCGAGTCCCTCGCAGCTCCAAATCCTCTAAGGCTGGGAATTACCTGCACAGTTAAAGCGAACGGGTGAGTTACGAGAACATAGTGTGTAATTCCCTTATTACAATCTCAGTTTGGGCCCAAGCCCATACAATATCAATCTGGGCCCAAGCCCTATTCAAGAACGATGCAGGCCGAAGCCCTATTCAAGAATGATGCGGGCCAAGCCCTATTCAAGATGTGATGCGGGCGAAGCCCTATGATATGCAAAACAAATATGTACCCAACCCACTCCAACCAACACACCACCCGTACCAACCAACACACCTGTGGGGACCAAGTCAACCCACCCGACCAAAGACACACAATAACGCAGCTAGCCGCCATATAAAAGATATAATGTGGTCGAGCCACTAAATCAGTATAACGTGGCAAAAACCACTAAATCAGTATGACGTGGCAGAGCCACCAGTACAGTGCTTCCTCCAAAACCCATAACCCAACCCATGCAGTATGACATGTCAAAGATCCTACCACTAAGGGTAAAACGATCATTTAGGGGTAAAACGGTAATTTCGCCCCTCAGGGGTATTTCGATAATTTACCCACCAAGGGTATTTTGGTAATTTACTCAACTACGGCCATTCCGGAGGCCAACTGTCGCCTCGAGCGACACAGGTACTATTTCTGGTCAAAACAGTGCAATTGGGCCTAAAATCCATTTTCGGCCCAAACGGGCCCACACGCTCGTGTGGCCCAAACAACCTATTTTCGGTCTCGACTCTGCGGACTTCGCAGCCGCATTAATCGTCCAGCACTTACCACAGACTTTGCCTTTGTAGCCCTATTAACCCATTGGGCCTACTTAGCCCACTTTAGCTCAACAAGGCCCATTACAGCCTCAGTCCCGCGAGAGAGTTCGCGGCACTCCCAACGATCTAACGCCAACACTATTGACTCGGTTTAACTCTACGAGCACTCGCACGCTCGAGAGCTCTCAGTTGCCGGTACCCTGGCTTTTTGATATTTCGGCTTTTAGCCGATTCACAGAACATCGCATATCAGAATAAACAGTGGTGTGAGATTACACACCTGTTATGGGTTGAGGTTCGAGACACTATCCGAGGCACCTAAAATAATAATAGACCAATAGTTAGTCTCCACCCTTGGTAATCCAAAATATCGAAATACTTTACCTACTGACTTTACTTACCAGAGAATGAAAGACTCCTTGCAATGGGAGAGAGTTCGGCCTACACCTCCTGATTAAGGAAACGAGTCCCTAGCGAAAAAGAACATGTTAGAATGTTACTCCAAGGTAACTAGAAAAACAGCCTTTCAGCCCCACAGAACCCAAATCGATAAGGAGAGAAAACTGGTAAGCCTACATTCGGTTATAGCCACACTTACCAACCAGTTGCAGAGGTTCGGAGACTGACAGAACAAATATAAGTATACGCTTAGACTCTACTAGATTCGACTTACACCAAAAAGGGGGTCAAGGTTAAGTGTTTCGGCTTTAACTTGCAAAGGGAGGGGAAAAATAAGAGGAAAAGAAGATGATACCTTCGGCCAGAGAAGAGCCGAATGAAGAAGAGAGGTTCGGCAGCAAAGAGCAACAACCGTGAAATAATGATGAAGAACGAAGAAAAGAGAGTGGAAGAGGAGAGGCTTATCAGTTCGACGAATGGCCAAAAGGAATGTGAAGAAAAGTTGGGGAATGGGAGAAGGACTGAATTCGGCAGGGTCAAGAAAAAGAAAAGAAGTAAAAGAAACTAACCTGAAATGTCCAAAAGTGCTAAAATGCAAACACTTCCTCAAGAAAATTCAGAGAAAATTCGGCACTTCCCCTAACACAAACTGAATATGCATTTCCCCAAAAAGACAAGCCTTTGGCCGAAATTCCCTATTCAACTTCCCCACATTCGGCCAACTCTCCCTCACTCATCCATCCCCTTTTGATTTTCTCCACCATTTTCTCCTACTATTGCTCTCCTCCATCCATTTGAATTATTTGACCAAGTCTCCACTCCCCTTGAAGAGTCTGATCCGGACTCTGCCTCCTCCCCTCTCAAGTCACAAAATAAAAGCCTCCAACAGCAATCTGTGGGATTCGAACCCCCTCCATCCTTGCTCTCCCCTTAACGCCACACCACTAAGCCACCTGATCATCTTGTGACTCCTAACTGCACACAAATATATATAAGCCCTACAACTGCCAACTCTCTTCACTTTAGGGTCAAAAACCAAAATTTTTCCAAGGCTCAAACTCGAACCCAGGCCTCCCTAGAACCCCCAAACACACCCAAATAGCTAGCTGATCAAGCCCAACATGAATTCAAGCTAAAATTACAGCCCCTAATTTGGGACGTTACAACTCTACCCCCCTTAAAGAAATTTCGGCCTCGAAATTTACCTGATTCGAAGAGATGAGGGTATTGTTGTCGCATCGCCTCCTCAGGCTTCCACGTGGCTTCCTCTGAACCGTGATTACGCCATAGCACCTTGACTAATGGAACAGATTTCCTCCTCAGCACCTTAACATCACGATCCAATATCTGCACCGGTTTTTCCTCAAAAGTCAGATTAGGTCTTACCTCGATCTCCTCTACCGGCACTATATGTGAGGGATCAGAACGGTATCGCCTCAGCATAGAAACGTAAAACACGCTATGAATTCAATTTAACTTAGCAGGCAGCTCTAGAGGATAGGCAACCGGTCCCACACATTTTAATATCTGGTAAGGTCCAATGAATCTAGGGCTCAACTTGCCTTTTCACCCAAATCTCAGAATCTTCTTCCATGGTGAGACCTTTAAGAAAACATGATCTCCCACTGCGAACTCAATCTCTTTACGCTTCAAATCAGCATACGACTTCTGCCTATCAGATGTTTCTTTTAACCGATTACGGATCAATTTCACTTTTTCCTCGGTTTCAGAGACTAGTTCTGGACCCAACAGTCGCCGCTCATCGAATTCCGTCCAACAAGTAGGGGTACGACACCTATGACCATATAACACCTCGTATGGTGCCATCTGAATACTGGATTGGTAGCTGTTGTTATAAGCAAATTCCGCTAAGGGCAGATAGTCCTCCCAACTGCCCTTGAAATCAATCACACAGCTTCTCAACATTCCTCCAAAAATGTCACCTCTTTCAGCCAGAACTCGCACTTGCTGAATTTGGCATAAAGCTGTTTCTCCCTCAATATTTGCAGGACAACTCGGAGATGTGAATCATGCTCCTCCCCGATTCTCGAATACACCAGAATATCATCTATAAACACCACAACGAACTGGTCTAAGTAGGGTTGGAAGACCCGGTTCATCATATCCATGAAAGCAACTGGTGCATTCATTAACCCAAACGGCATGACCAAAAATTCGTAGTGTCCATAACGAGTTTGGAATGCAATCTTGTACACATCTGCCTCCTTAACCCTTAGCTGATGGTACCCCGATCTCAGATCTATCTTGGAGAAAATCGCAGCTCCTCGCAGCTGATCGAACAAATCGTCTATCCTTGGTAATGGGTACTTGTTCTTAATCGTCAGTTTGTTCAATTGACGATAATCAATACACATGCGCATTGATCCATCCTTCTTCTTCACGAACAATACTGGTGCTCCCCAAGGAGACACACTCAGTCGGATGTATCCTCAATCCAGTAGCTCTTGGATCTAAGCCTTTAATTCTCCCAGCTCCTTTGGCGCCATCCTATACGGGGCGATAGACACCGGAACCGTTCCCGGTAGGAGTTCAATGCCGAATTCAACCTCACGATTAGGAGGCAATCCTGGAAGCTCTTCGGGGAACACATCCGGAAACTCCTTTACAGTTCTGACACTCTCAACCGACAGGGACCTTTAGAATCAGATGTGTTAACATAAGCTAGGAACGCCTCGCAACTTTTGCGAACCAATTTCTCGGCCCTTAGTGCTGAGATTACATTGGATAAATAATCCCTTCGCTCCCCTATCACAATCACCTCCTCATTCTCTGAGGACTTCAATACCATACGCTTGGTCGCGCAATCCAAATTCGCACGGTGTTTCACTAGCCAATCCATGCCCAAAATGAGATCGAACTCGCCAAACGGTAGTTCCATCAAATCCGCTGGAAAGACAACCCCTTGGACTTCTAGGGGCACGTCTCTAAACAGTTTATACACTCTAACTGACTGTCTCGGTGGACTAATCACCGACATATCCCTATCAGTACTTTCAAACGGTATGCCCAAAGTTCCAGACACAGTACATGCGACATATGAATGTGTAGACCCAATATCAATTAAAGCTATATACGGTACATTGTGAATGAGGAACGTACCAGTTATGACGTCAGGTGCGTCGCCATCCTCTCGGCGCCGAGCAGCATACACCAACGCTGGCTGTCTCACCTCTGTGTTACCATCACCTCTACCCGGTGCTCCTCGACCTTGACCAAACCCATTTCCCCCTCTGGCCGGACCACGACCTCTCGCTGACCACCTCTCCCTGGCTGCACATAACCCTGACCTGTAGCTTGCATCTGAACGGGCCTCTGAGTACAGTCTCTAACCTGATGATCCCTGGACCCACATCTAAAACACGCCCCAATTCTTTTCCAACACTCACCCAAATGAGATCTCCCACACTCAGTGCAAGGCTGCGGTCTGACCGCAACATTAGGAACCCCAGCTCGGGCTGGCCCATCAAACTTAGGCCTCTTCCTAGGCCCTCCAGAAGAACTTGAAGGCCCAAAATTCCTCTTACTTCTGCCCCTATCTTGCTCATGATTCTGACGCTCTGAGCGTTTCACATCCCCGGTAATCTTAGCCTTCTCAACCAGGGCAGCAAAGTCTCTTTCCCTCTGCGGGGCTATTAGTACCCGCAACTCATCCCGGAGACCATCCCCGAACCGCATGTAGCGTTCATACTCAGTCGCAATAATGCCCCGAGCATACCGGCTCAATCGTAGGAATTCCACTTCATACTCCGCTACAGACTTATTCCCCTGAACCAGACTCAGAAACTCCTTTCTCCAGGTATCCACATAACTCGCCCCAACATATTTTCCTTGAACCATCCTTCTTCCTAACAAACAACACAGGTGCTCCCCACGGAGATATACTTAGTCGGATAAATCCTTGGTCCAAAAGCTCCTGAATTTGAGCCTTCAGCTCCACCAATTCCTTTGGTGCCATTCGGTAAGGTGCTATTGACACAGGTGCCGTTCCAGGTAGCAAGTCTATACCAAATTCAACTTCCCGATCTGGAGGTAGACCCGGAAGTTCTTCTGGGAACACATCAGTGAATTCCCTTACTGTTCAGACCTTCTCAACCGCTGACTCCTTAGCTTCCAAAGCACAAATTCGAACCAAAAACGCCTCGCAACCTTTCCCCGACCATCTTTTCACCTTCAACGCAGACACTACATTAGATAGGTAATCTCTTCTATTACCTATCATGACCACTTCATCACCTCACCATCTTAAGAACCATGCGCTTAGCAAATATAGCGATCAACCTTGCTCGATACTTAACCAACCACCCATACCAAGGATCAAATCGAACTCCCCAAACGGCGCTTCCATCGGATCACCACAAACACGGCCCATTGGAGTTCTAGAGGTACATCTCTATATAGCTTATTAACAACTACAGAGTGACCTAAAGGACTAATTACGCTTATCTCCCTAGAAGCGGTCTCTCTAAGTCTAAGTTTATAGTCTCTACCACACTACTAGCAACGTATGAATGCGTCGAACCCACATCAATCAAAGCAGTATATGGAACACCAAAGATTAAGAATGTACCGGTTATAACGTTCGGTGCGTCACCTTCCTCTCGACGCCTCACCGCATAGACTAGATCAGCCGCCTTACTTCAGGTCGCCTGTACCTCCTCCGCCCAAATTCGACCTCGATTAGATCCATTTCCTCCTCTACCATTACCACGACCCTCCGTGGTGGTCCTACATTCCTAGCCCGAGCACAGTTCGACCCTCTAACCGATTCTTGGCTAACTCCCGAGGACAATCCCTTACACGTGGTCCAAAGACCCACATTCAAGGCAACCCTTCTCACCGGTCCAACAACCTCCCCAATGCAATTTGCCACGCAGCGATTACTGATGGCCGGTCTCGGTTAGCGACCATGGGCCTTCTCGCCCGATTCGGCCCACTCTGCCTCACCCTTTTCTAAACATTACCACCCGATCCGACGACCCAAATCCTCTTTTTCTCGCTTGTTCCTATCATAGTTCTGTCTCACGGACTCCTTGACCCCTTTGGCTACCTTAGCTTTTTCCACCAAGACAAAGAAACTCACGCTCCCGCCTGCGGAGCAATCAAAGAACCTTAACTCATCCCTAAGTCCGTCTTCAAAGCGGACACAACGATCATGCTCCGTTGACACTATACCCTGAGCATAGCGGCTCAACCTCAAGAATTCTGCTTCATACTCCGACACAGACTTATTTCCTTGTACCAACCCCAGAAAAGCTTTCCTCTGTGCATCAATGTAGCTTGTGCCCACATACTTCTTCTGATAAGCAGCTTTGAAGTATTCCCAAGTCAGATCATCTGCCGTAGCACCATCTCGAACCGTGAGCCACCATCGATATGACTCATCCTTGAGAAGCGACACCGCTCCTTTCAGTTTCTCCTCATTCGTCAGATCTATCTCATCCATGATTCTTTCGATCGATCAAAGTTTTAAGTCTTCTGTCTAAATTTACATAGAAAAGTACATCCATTCCCTATACCTTTCATACCTATGCACTCTTCGGGCATTACTTGTCTGCTTTCTATCCTGTGGGTATTTTTCGTAATTTTGCCACTAGGAAATTTCATAATTTTGGTAAGTTGAAGAATATTTTGAAAATTTTCCAAAAGTAAATTTTTGTTGCTATTGAAATGAGTATCATAACGATTTTTAAAACTTAGAGCTTTCACAAAACAGGTTAATCCCTTTTGGGTTTTATTTAACATGTTTAGCCTATGACCGAGTCCTCTTGGTTAGGGTGAACCGGCTTACGCACTGTAGGAATCCCGCGAAGAGGAGGTGAGTCACGAGGACCGCTTAAATACCAAGCTCTTCCGAATCCAATCCTAGACATGCGCACTAAGGTTACCACACCCTAACTCGGCGACTTGGTCACGGGTTGGTTTTAATTAGGCCATTAAAGTCTTATGAGTTTTGTTGGGGTGGACTAGTCCTAAGGTTCAACACCTATCACACTAACTACGTTCCTTTCTTACCCTTCTATAATAATAATCCATACAAAAGTTAGAGGTACTTACAGGCGGATCGGTCTCGGAGACTCGGGTGCCATGCTTATTCAAAACCAAAATATTTCAAATAGACCTACCAAAACATTTTTGGGCCTTGGGCCCCACACAAATGAGCTTTGAACCGGGCTCGATACCAATTTGTAACACCCCAAACCCTACCCAAACATTACGACCGAATTTGGTATGCTACGGAGGAAAAACTTTTGAAAATCCCTTTTAAGTCGTTTTAAATTTTGATAAAAGATATTGTTTTGATTTAAAACAGTTGAGGTGTTATGAAGAAAGCATTACTTAATGTCATTTAAAAATATACTAAGTTAGGTTGTTACAGCTTTCAAGTGTACCCGATGGCACAATAAAACATTTTTACGAATTAATTTGAGAAAAACATGTGTACCCATTTTAATATCATAAAATAGTTAAGCAATTTATCAAAACATAAAATAATCCAAGTGCAAATTTTAGGAGGCCTTATTACATCTTAAACAAAATAAATCAAACCCATATTAAAATAAAAATAGTTCCAAATCCACCTAGTCCATATTTTCATTGCATGGCCGCCTCGAGTTCATCCGGCTCCTTATCCGCAACTACGAGTCACCGAAAATGTTAAAGGAAAAAGGTGAGTCATCAAGACCCAATGTGTAACCCCTTTTCCGGTTTAATGTAACATCATACACAAATCATAATTAATTTAATATGCACAAGTTTAATATGCACCCAACCTAGCCATCCGTGACGCCTTTCTCTACCCAGTGTGGTACCAAACCACCGGTGGTGCCAAACCACCGGTGACGTATAGTCACGAAATCCATCAATATTGTGGTACCAAACCACCGTGACCCGAAGTCACAATCAAATGATGGGGCCAACCCATCGTGTGATACCAAATCACCGCGATTTATCCCATATCTCAAAGTGGGGCCAACCCACGGTGGTATCAACCACGGGACAAGTCGCTATGAGGTGCCAAACCTCCGGAGGTACCAAACCTCTCGTGACCGTAGTCACAATGTGTTACCAAAACACCGGTGTCCGTCGACACAAATATCACCGCCTCCACTCATCAACCCATATCAACAATTATATACTTTTATCAAATCATGATAATAGGTTTATTTAACAACGTTCATAGATTTATCATTACCATAAACCAAATATTGCACATACCAAATGTGACATGCTTCCCAAAAGCATCAAATAATAATCTCAAAGTAATAAAGACTTACCTGTGTCCTTGTTAATACCATGATGGTATAACATCCATGTCTACACAAACCGATTAGGCATAATATAACACTTAGCATATTTAAAAGATTATAAGATGTGTATGCACACACCGATACTAACGAGAGTCCTAAATCCCGAATAGACAAATCGGCCACACAAGTTTTCCTTGCCCCTATATTCGGCCAAAAACTAGATTAGTGCCATGGCCTATTCGGCCAAACCAAAATAATTGAGAAGGGTTCCTTGTGAACCCAAACCTTACCCAAAAGCCTTCAACACTAGCCAACACACTCCTAAATGTGAACCGGTCTCACTTCCCTACAACCAACCATCATCATTAAGGTTATTAGCCTTCTGGCTTAAACGAAAACTTAAAAGAATAATCCTTTAAAATAAACCCTTACCACCTTACCAAAATCAATTGATAGAAAAGTCCCGAGGAAAACTATGCTACCTTTAATATTCGGCCAAAGTGATTCAAGATAGGAGAAGAAAATTTTCGGCACAACAAAGAGGTATATTCAAGCTAAAGAACAAAAAGAAAATAATAGGAAAAGGGAATAGAGTTTCGCAAAGAAGAGAGTATAGAAGATTTTTGGTGTTTAAGCAAAACAAATAGGAGAACAAGATGTTGATGAATGTTTCGGTTTTGAGAGAATGAAATGGAGAAAATAGAAGATGAGCAAAAGAAATGACCAAATGGTCAAAAGAGTTTAGGCTTATCACAAGGTAAAATTCGGCCAAAAGAAAAGAAAAGAGATTGAGAGAGAATTGCAACCTTTTTCACCAAATGCTAGGAATGACCAAAACACTCCTAAACCTTACCAATTACTAGCATATTCGGCCAAATCCTCCCTTAGCCACATTGCATTGCCGTCCAAGTTCATGGTCAATTGGCCATGAGTTAGTTTCAAAACATTTTCCACAAACCAAGCCTTTTGTCCCCTCAATTTACCATAACTTCAAGATATCCTTCCATAACCTTAGGAATCTTATCCCTTATTCCATGCTTTCCTTTAAAATAAATTCAACTTACCAAAATGAAAGTCCAACCTATCATAATCATAGGTTGACCTACCATTAATGCTAACATACAAAATAAACTTTTAAAAATGCTAAACATACTACTCAGAACCTCTAACCTCAAGCTATAAGTTCAAACACCATAACCACTTTGCCATTAATTCCTTATGTGCTTTAATTAACACTTAAATTAACTTAAGTGCTAACCTCACATAATCCATTTCATTAAATAACCATACTAAGAATTATCCTACTAAACCGAGCTTACTCAAGACCCCTAATTAAGTCTTATAACACCACAAATAATATCACAGAGATTTAGACACAAGAAAAATAATTCAATCACAAATAGCCCCAATTTCAGGATGTTACAAACCCACCCGACCAGCACACCAATAACGCAGGCTAGCTGCCCATAACAGTATACGTGGCTGAGCCACTAAATCAGTATAACGTGGCAAAAACCACTAAATCAGTATAACGTGGCAGAGCCACCAGTACAGTGCTTCCTCCAAAACCCATAACCCAACCCATGCAGTATGACATGTCATAATTAAACCATGTAAGCAGTGCATCACCATCAACATCAATCATACAATTACTACTTATACATCAATGATCCTACCACTAAGGGTAAAATGGTCATTTAGGGGTAAAACGGTAATTTTGCCCCTCGAGGGTATTTCGGTAATTTACCCATCAAGGGTATTTCAGAAATTTACTCAACTACGGCCTTTCCGGAGGCCAACTGTCGCCTCGAGCGACACAGGTTCTATTTCTTGTCAAAACAGTGTAATTGGGCCTAAAATCCATTTTCGGCCCAAACGGGCCCACACGCTCGTGTGGCCCAAACAACCTATTTTCGATCTCGACTCTGCAAACTTTGCAACCGCATCAATCCTCCGACACTTACCACGGACTTCGCCCCTGTGGCCCTATTAACCCATTGGGCCCACTTAGCCCATTTCAGCTCAACAAGGCCCATTACAGCCTCAGTCCCGCGAGAGAGTTCGCGGCACTCCCAACGATCTAACATCAACACTATTGACTCGGTTTAACTCTACGAGCACTCGCACGCTCGAGAGCTCTCAGTTTTCGATACCCCAATTTTTCGGTATTTCAGCTTTTAGCCGATTCACAAAACATCGCATATCAGAATAAACAGTGGTGTGAGATTACACACCTGTTATGGGTTGCGGTTCGAGACACTATCTGAGGCACCTAAAATAATAATAGACCAATAGTTAGTCTCCACCATTGGTAATCCAAAATATCGAAATACTTTACCTACTGACTTTACGTACCAGAGAATGAAAGACTCATTGCAATGGGAGAGAGTTCGGCCTACACCTCTTGATTAAGGAAACGAGTCACTAGCGAAAAAGAACATGTTAGAACGTTACTCCAAGGTAACTAGAAAAATAGCCTTTCGGCCCCACAGAACCCAAATCGATAAGGAGAGAAAACTGGTAAGCCTACATTCGGTTATAGCCACACTTACCAACCAGTTGCAGAGGTTCGGAGACTGATAGAATGAAGAGGAGTATACGCTTAGACTCTACTAGATTCGGCTTACACCAAAAAGGGGGTCAAGGTTAAGTGTTTCGACTTTAACTTGCAAAGGGAGGGGAAAAAATAAGAGGAAAAGAAGATGATACCTTCGGCCAGAGAAGAGCCGAATGAAGAAGAGAGGTTCGGCAGCAAAGAGCAACAATCGTGAAATAATGATGAAGAACAAAGAAAAGAGAGTGGAAGAGGAGAGGCTTTTCAGTTCGACGAATGGCCAAAAGGAATGTGAAGAAAAGTTGGGGAATGGGAGAAGAACTGAATTCGGCAGGGTCAAGAAAAAGAAAAGAAGTAAAAGAAACGAACCCGAAATGTCCAAAAGTGCTAAAATGCAAACACTTCCCCAAGAAAATTCAGAGAAAATTCTAAGACTTCCCTAACACAAACCGAATATGCACTTCCCCAAAAAGACAAGCCTTTGGCCGAAATTCCCTATTCAACTTCCCCACATTCGGCCAACTCTCCCTCACTCATCCATCCCCTTTTGATTTTCTCCACCATTTTCTCCTACTATTGCTCTCCTCCATCCATTTGAATTATTTTACCAAGTGTCCACTCCCCTTGAAGAGTTTGATCCGAACTCTGCCTCCTCCCCTCTCAAGTCACAAAATAAAAGCCTCCAACAGCAATCCGTGGGATTCGAACCCCCTCCCTCCTTGCTCTCCCCTTAACGCCACACCACTAAGCCACCTGATCATCTTGTGACTCCTAACTGCACACAAATATATATAAGCCCTACAACTGCCAACTCTCTTCACTTTAGGGTCAAAAACCAAAATTTTTCCAAGGCTCAAACTCGAACCCAGTCCTCCCTAGAACCCCCAAACACACCCAAATAGCTAGCCGATCAAGCCCAACATGAAATCAAGCAAAAATTATAGTCCCTAATTTGGGACGTTACAGACTAAATTGCAAAAACTGTAAAAATTAGGGTAATTGTGTAATTTCAAAAATTAAGGGGTATAAATTGTGAAGTGAATTAGAATTGAAATATGTTCTGATGAATGAATGATTTTACATTTTAGATCAAGAGGTCGTTGACAAATGTGAAAAAGGGAAATTAGCAAAATAGTCCCTAATTACTACAAACTTACAATTTAGCTCAGGTAAGTTCGTATGGTTAAAATTTTAATGTTATTTGTTAAATTGACGGATGGTAATATGTATTTATTCATATTATTTGTTGAAAATAAAATTATTCTAAAAATTATGAAATTGAATCCAATATTCGAAGTAAACGGAATGCAGGATTGAGTACAGTCGTTCAGTACAAAAGAGGAATTGACGGTAAATTACCCAAGTAAATAGAGGTTCAACATTTGTTGTGAACTCTCGTGTTTAGTTTCTGTTTAGCTCTCATAAGCTTCAGTTAACTCATATGAGTTTCAGTTTAACCCTTCTGGGTTTCAGTTTAGCTCTTCTGAGCTTCAGATTAACCCTTATGGGTTTTCGTTCAGCTCCTATGAGCTTCCGTTTAACCTTTACGGGTTTCCGTTTAGCACTTATGTGCTTCTGTGCAGCCTTCGAGCTTCTGTTTACGATGTCCTCAAATCCGTAAGATGTTCTTTGATTTGATAATGATTGGTAAGTGCTATATGGTATTAATGTGGAAGAATTTAAGTTATTATTTATATTAAGCTCAAATAAGTGAATTTATCAATTGAAGTTGTGATTGACAGGAAATGTTTGTGAAATGATTTACCAAAATGAATTATTATAATATGTTCGGTAAGATTTATATTTAAAGCCAATGAACTTACTAAGCTTCATTAAGCTTACTTATGTTATTTAATATTCTTTGTAGATTTTCAAGAAGTTTAGAGGATCGAATCAATACATCGGATCACACTATCTAGTTTGCTTCGGTAGACTTTGTTATACATTTTATGGTTTATATGGCATGTATAAGGCTGGATTGGAAAAGAGTTAAATTTAAAGTATAGTTGTGAATGAATTATATATATATTTGTATGCATGTATTTAGTAGTAGGTTTTGGTAAGTCAATGAAAAGAGTTATTTTGGTAAGCTTAGGAAATTAAGTTTTGTGATGATATATTATGTTTAAAATATGATTTTTGGTCTATGTTGATTGCTTGATTGGGGCTATTTGATATATTGAAATGTTGTGTATAGGTTGCTATAAAAAAGGGTGAGAAAAGTGGCCTTAAAATGGCCTATTTTCATCCACACGGGCAGAGACACGGGCGTGTGGTCTGGCTGTGTGTCCCCTGCACCTTAAAATTTCAAAATAGAATGCCCAGGTTTTTGCACACGGCCTAGCACACGGGCATGTGTCTTGGCTGTGTGACCCCTGCACTTTACACACGGCCTAGCAGATGGGCGTGTGGTTGGCCGTGTAATCCAAGTCAGAGAGTTACACAAGTAAGGACACGGGCTAGGACACGACCGTGTGCCTCACTTGGAATACCCACACGGCCTGAGACACGGGCGTGTCTTCTGGCCGTGTGGCTCACACGACCAGCCACACGGGCGTGTGCCCCCTGCTCCAAAGAAAAATTTTAAGATTTTGGGAAAAATTCCCTAAGTGTCCGGTTTAGTCCTAGTTCACTTCTAAGGTGTATTTTGGGCCTCGAGGGCCCATCTAAGGGACAATATGAGTGTTATATGATTGATTCTTAATTTGTATAATAAAAGTAATGAAATATTCGTAATTAGTCTGTAAATTTTAGTAAGGTTCTGTAACCCTATTTCGGCGATGGATAAGGGTTAAGGGTGTTATAGTTGGAAATAGGTAGATGGTTTTGAGGAATTCTACTCATTGTGTAATAACATGAAAATGGCTGAAATTAGGAAAATTTTTTGGTTGATATCAATTTTGGCAACCTGCTGGACAGTATGGTTAGCAAGAAATGGTATGGTCTTTGAAAGAAGGATGATGACTATGGAAAATTTGATTTTTCTATCAAAGATGAGTGCATTGCTGTGGATTAAATCTGTTTATGATGAACTAATGTTGCAAGAGAACTTTCGGTGGATATGTCCGAATAGGTGTAGGATTGATTCAATTAAATCCAAACCAAATGCATTAATATGGCGCCCTCCTCTGCATGGATGTTTAATGTTTAATGTTTGTGGGATTGCAAACGAGGATAGAGCAGGTTGTGGAGGTGTCTTGAGAGATAAGGAGGGAGTCACAAGAGCTTTATTTTCAGGTTCAGCAGCAGCAAATGATATTGATTTGGCAGAGATTGGCGTGGTGATGGTAGCATTGGAAATATTTTTAGCTATGAAATAGAAGCTAAATGATTCTCTATTTTTAGCAGAGATTGGCGTGGTGATGGTTCAATAGTGGTTTTATTGGTGTGGAAATAAGTCGATGAGACCATGGTCTCTTCAAGCAACTTTCGAAGATATTGAAAGAAACATTGAGAAGGTAGGAAATGTTGTTTTTTCGATGGCAGAAAAGAATGGAAACGAAATGGCATCTTCCTTGGCGATTCCAGGTATAAATCATTAGGAAATTTTTAAAGCTTAGTGGTGAGCTATTGCTTTGATGAAAACGTAGGTCAGTTAGTGATTGAATGTGTTTTCTTTTGGAATGTTGTAATGTTAAACTTTTGAACGCTGTTCTGTTTGTTTTTTACAACAGAATAGATCGAATGAAGCAAAAAAAAAAAAGATTACCTTGAAACATTTCTAGTTAATTTCATCATCTTGAAGGTTTTGTGTTTCATCTCTTTTTTTTGTGGATATTTTTCTGTAATGGCGTATGCATATTCATCAACTTCCATGCTTGACCAATCTATTCACAAGTCACTCTTTGAACTGACTCCAGACTTCACCAATCAATACAGATCTCATTTCCTTTTCAGAAAAGAAATGTACTTCTCAAAAGAATATCCATACAGAACCTATCTTTGATAGAATCTTCTTCAAACAAACATTGAATACTTTTCCCCTAGGATGAGTACTCACAAATACTTTCCCCTTAGGATGAACTCCATATTGATCTTACCTTTGGTGGATTCTCATACTGATTATGATAACTATTAAAATACCAATAAGATCATGTCTTAAATTAACCCCAAATCACTTATACTAATAATGAAATATTCTAAATCATTTTAAGAATTCTAGACGACTACGTAACATATCACGATAATGTCCAACTAGACAAACAACTTAGATTCTAGATGGCCTCTATGCATAACATGAAAACTATTCAGATTTGGCGAAAACTAGATAACTCGGATCAATTCTTTACATAGTGTAGACAAACTCAGATTTGACGATCACATAAACCATCCATATCTACAATTACACCAAGTTCTTTGTACTTACGAATTATTAAGGGGAATTCCCCCTTTTAGAAACACTATTGTGAACTCTTTTTAAGAAACGCCCTTCAAAACACATTCAATCTCATCACAAGGCTAACCAAACATAGTTATCTTCAGGCTTACCAGATCTTTATCATAGAGTTAGTTAGCAAAGAAACCTTAGATCTTACCTAGATCTCATCACAAAGGCGATTAACCAGATTTTTGCCACGAAGGCATTACCAAATACGTCACATAGCCGTTATAGAATACACCACACAGGCCTCATAGAATATGGCATTAAGGCTTCGCAGATCACGCCACACAGGCATTACTGAGAGTTACGTGTTTACTGTCCCGATAGACTTTCTCAAAAAAAAAGTGCTTATTTAGACCAAAACAAATAACCTTTTTAACTAAAAATTCCACTTCTTCATATGTCAACTGATACATACATAAATTAGCAACAAGTCAGCTTGAGTGATAAAAAATACAATCACCTAATACTTATCTAACAACACTAATACATCTTGAAACTCTAAAAAAAAAACTTGTACACAAAGATAAGCTGATTAATCAAATCAATCAGCACCTAATCACATCAAATATCTTACCAACTTAGTTCAATTACAACTAATCAACATAAAAAAAGAACCAAAGGTAGCAATCTATCATGTTACAACATGCATGCATATCACATGCAACAAAAGAAGCTCAGCTACATGTAAGTCATTTCTTAACAGAAAATTTTGTGTACATTTACATTGTGATTGAAGGTGATCCGCTAATGAACATGCTTGTCAAAATCACTTACGAAATAAAGTTAGAGGCCTCTCCAGGTGGAGGATCCATATGTAAGAGTAGTAGTAAATATTACAGCATGGGTGACATTAAGCTGGAGGAAGAGGAAATTTAAGGCAGGCAAAGAAAAGATTTCGGTTGTATTCTTCAAGGCCATTGAAGCCTACCTCCTTGCAAATCCCCATGGCTACTAAAAATCTCAATATTATGGTAGCATCCACTTCAATGAATATCAAGCAATTGGTCATTTTTCTTTCTAGTTTTTAGTTCTGCAGTAAATGAACTTCAGATTTCTAATAAAGACTTAATGGTTTGCCTTAATTACCAGGGAGCTTGAACTAAAATGTGAAACCTATAATAAACAAAATAGAATCCAATGTATTTATTAAAACTTGTTGTGTAAGATATTTATTGAGAATAGAGAGTTCATCATCTTTTATCGTTCAAGGTTTAATATATTAAATTTGAACAATAACAAACTCAAGTTTAAGAAGAAATTTGAAACTAATTAAGACATATATTCCTTAAAGATCAACCTAAAAGGGTAGAAAATTGTTGGGGAAATTCAAATCCATACAAATCTTCACTGTCTGGCTATCTCCTACGTTTTTTGGGTCATTGATATAATGAATTCCACTAGCTTTGGTATTAAATAATCTTGGTCTTATAGAACTCTATTGTTGGGGTTTTGACAGCAACAAAAGAAGAGAACAAGATAGAGAACAAAGGAGCAAGAAGCTTGACATAATTTACCTGCTCACAAACGTGCAACAATGAAACAATCTGCTTTACACAACTGATATACTTGCTCATTCAATATGAAAACATTATATTTATAATCAAAATACATCACCAAATATTCAACTAATCCCATTAATCAACATTGGGACTATTAAAATATTGCTTGTACACGTGAATAAGCTGACTTATTAGCTCAATCATCACCTTAGCCCATCAAAACATCAACAACTAAGTTCATTTTCAACCAAACTAAATTACATTGAAACTAAAAGAGAAAAAGTGTTACTGTAACATGCACAATTGCTGCAGCATGCAAACAAGCTGTATGCACTTAACAAAATCATCATAGTAGCATGCACTTTAACAAAAACATAACAGCAGCATGGTTGGCCATTTTCAACACTCCTCCTTGGCTTCCATGCTGCAAATACCAATCATTTATCAAGTTTTTTTAGCTTGGCAGTCCTCAGATGCTTTGTTTCAAGCTGGCTTTGCTCAAGCAATTCATTTTCAACCTTGGCCTCATTATCAACCAAATCTAACTTACACACTTGACTATCCTAGTCTATTTAACTTACACACTTGACTATCCTAGTATTTTGTGCCAAATATTTGTTTATCAAATGGAGTCTTCTCCTCCTTCACAGCCTTGGTTGGCAACTTTCCTCTTTCAAACACATCTTGCCTTGTTTCCTTATTCATTACAATCATTTTTTTTTTCTTGCACATACTCCTTCCTGCTATGGAGTGTCTTCATGCACATACTCCATCAACTCCTCTTTCAGCTTATCCCAAGCTTGTTTGGGAGTCTCACAGGGGTGAGCTGCAGCTACCTTACCTTCAAACTCCTCCTCTTTCAGCTTATCCTAAGCTTGTTTGGGAGTTTCATAAAGGTGAGTTGCTGCTACCTTAACAAGAAGCCTTCAAAGATGTCAGACTTTGGCAGCTTTTGTCTTTCTTAACAAGCAGCAGAAGAAAAATCAATGGCATTCAAAGGCTTAGGCTCTGATACCATTTTTTGGGGTTTTGACAGTAGCAAAAGAAGAGAACAAGACAGAGAACAAAGGAGTAAGAAGCTTGACATAATTTACTTGCTCACAAACGTGCAGTAAGGAAGTAATCTGCTTTACACAACTGATATGCTTGCTCATTCAATGTGAGAACAACACATTTATAATTAAAATATGTCACAAAATATCTAACTAATCCCACTAATCAGCATTGGGACTATTAAAACATTGCTTGTACACATCAATAAACTGACTTATCAGCTCAATCATCACCTAAACCCATAAAAATATCAACAACTAAGTTCATTTTCAACCAAACTAAATTACATTGCAACTAAAACAGAAAATGTTACTGCAGCATGCACAATTACTGTAGCATGCATACAAGCTATATGCACTCAACAAAATCATCATAGTAGCATGCACTTTAACAAAAAACATAACAGCAGCATAGTTGGCCATTTTCAACACCTATTATCCAAACTTTTCATTTTTTATATTCTGTCTATAACTGACACTCAACACATACTGTAGGAACCTGATAACACAATAGTACAATGGAAGTGCTCAAGAAGGTCCAAGTACCAAACACCGAAGTTCAAGAGGCCGTTTTTGGGACAATTACAGAAAGTCTAAGATTTTACCTTTTGTTTTATCTTACAAGAACATAACCATGTGAAATTTGGCACATAAATCACTTATCAAATTGAATTTCTGGAACGAAAGTGGTTGTAATAACATGTTATGTCAGGATTTCAAGTTCATACTTTTCGTGCAACATGTTTTATTTCTAGAAAACTAAGAAACTATCACCGATAATTACTATGTCGCTCTTGACTATTCATTATTCTTGAAGTACCTGTATATAGCGCCTGTGTTATCTGAGAACTAGTATAGGGATATAATCCTCATAAAACTCTCCAGATACATGAAATACATAATAAAATTGAACTTAATTGTGTTAGATACATACCTATGTTTGGAAGTCTGACTAATTTAGAATAATATATTGATTACAATGTCAAAATAAAAGCTGCAACTGATGAACCCGAAACTAACTAATATTTAGACAAAGGCAAGCGCACCTATCGAATAGTAGTATAGCTTGATGAGTCCGTAACATCGTATCCTCAAGGACTAAAATTACTAGTAATAACTATCTTTTTATTATTTAACCTAATGATTAAGGGGATTTATTTTAATCTAAATTTTAATTAACTAATTAACTATGAACGCGATAGAGAGTGAAGACAATAATCGAATAAACCAATAATAAAGACAATACCCAAGGAAAAATCCACCTAGACTTCACTTATTATTCTGACTCTGAAGTAAACGATTTATTCACTTGCCTTGATCCGTAAAAATCCCTGAATTATATTAATATCTCTTTCAAGACTAAGAACAACTGACTCTAGGTTGATTAATTAAAATCTCTTTCTAATTAAAACCCCTATCGTCGCATTAACTCGATCTATGGACTCCCTTATTAGATTTGACCCTAATCCGGCAGATTTATGTCATCCTATTTCTAGGGTTGCAATCAACTCCGCTTAATTATGCTAGATCTACTCTTAAACAGGGACTTTTACTCCACTGAATAAACACATCCAACTTGAATTAATATCCTGAAAATATTAAAGCAAGAATTAAGAACACATAATTAAGAACAAGAACAAGTATTTATCATGTAATTCAGATAAATAAATAATAAGATTCATCGTAGGTTTCATCCTCCCTAGGTATTTAGGGAGTTTAGTTCATAACGTAAAAGGAAAACATCTTAGAATCAAGAAAACAACAAGACATAAAGAACCCAAAAACTTCTAAGGAATTTGATGGAGATCTTCAATCTTGGAGTGGATCTGCTTCCGAGATGATTCTGACGGCTTCCTTCGAGTAATTTCTCCGATCTACTCTGCGTGCTCCCTTAGGTCTTCCTCTGGTGTGTATTTATAGATTTTAGAATACCCAGAAACCCTAAAAATTGGCTTTTTCCGCGTGAAAATAAAGCAGGGTACGATAGGGACACGGGCGTGTGATCAGCCGGTGTGAGGGTGCCCAGGCCGTATGGAAATTTGGGTGGCTCGCGATTGACACGGATTGGCACACGGGCGTGTGTCCAGCTCGTATGGTTCACACGGGCATGTGCTCCACCCATGTGGTTCTGGCTTGGCCATGTGGAACCTTAAGATGGCCCGCTTTGTCCGGTTTTGGCCCGTTTTCCGTTCCTTTCGCTCCCTTATGCTCTCCTAAGTATAGAAATACAAATTTAAAGGATTAGGAGCATCGAATGCACCAAATTATATAAATAAACATCCAAAAACACGCTAAGCGTGGGATTAAATTGTGTTACTTTTATGGTTTATCAAATATCCCCACACTTAAGCGTTTGCTTGTCCTCAAGCAAAATCCTCAACTCACAATTAAAATTAAACTTCCTTAATTCACAATTCTTATCAATAATGTCTTATCATAATTCACAAATAACTCATACTGATAATTTAACTAAAAGAGTCCTAAAGATTCAAACAATCCAAGTCACACATTTTAATAGCACGAAAACATAGGTGTTTCCCCTTATCTAAATAATTACCTCTGATTCAAAATCGACAAGAATTGACATCCTCACTAAATATTCACTTAAATCACTCAAAGTGTTTAAGGTTCAAAAATTAAGCACTCAAAAGTCAAAAATGAAGAGTTATTACCATAAGCTTGCATGAAAATCAAGTCTCCACCACTATAAAATGAGATGATACACAAATCAAAAGGTCTTTAAAAAGGGTTGTAATGGGGCTTGGGTTGAAGGTGTGGATAAAGGCTGAATTAGAGGGTTAGAATCGAGATCGAATTGAAAATTTACCTAACTAGAAAAAAATAAACTAATACTAAATAATTACATCAATTGAAACTTATCAATAATAGCACGAGCTTCTTCTTAAAATGTGAAATTAACTGTTTAAGCTCAAATAACATAGAGCTAGTAATAATAATGTATTTCCACTTTTTTTTATCACGTACAATAATAAGACGAATTTAACAACTGAAATAGAGAACATAGTTAGGCAACTGACCAAATCAAATCTCGAGAAAAAATGGTTAATACAATAGGAAAAATTCTCAATGAATCAAAAAGAATAAGTTTTGGGTTAATATTAAAGGTAGATCAAGAAACGGTTTATTAGGCTCAAAGGGGTTCACTAAGGGTTAATTATGAAGGTAGGCTTTTAATAGAATAAGTGGGTTAAAACCTAGGTGCCTTTATCATCTCAGTCTATCAAATCAAAGGTGTGATCTCGACATGCATAATCGAAGCAATTTCTAGAATAACAAATCAATATTGACACACTCATGACGAAAAAAGTGAGCAAGAAAAGTATATGCTCTAAAAGGCTCAAAATCTCACAAAAATTATGGTTTTTGATGTCAACCTTGCAAATTTCAAACTTCAAAGTAATATTTAAATTTAGGAAAACAACCAAGCAATTTTAATTCTGAAAATAGACTTATCATGCTTGATTCTTTAGTGTCTTAAAGTTTAAACAATCAACGCACAATTACCTATGACTTAATCCAAGACATATCAATAAAAATTATAAATCAATAACGATTTCATTCTAATAGTAGTATGAGAAAATTTACTTAAGAACAAGATATAATTTAGGGATTTTCTAATAATGATATAATTAACCTCCCCACACTTAAGATTTACATTTTCCTCAATGTTCCAAAATAGATAATAACAATATAATGAAAATATCATAAGAGAGGGAGAGAAGTGAAACTTCCTGAATTTTGGATGAAATCCATGGAATAATGCACGCGGAATTGTGGATATAGCAAATTAAAGTGCATGATTCTGAGCAACTATTAAGAAAATAAACACAACTGTTGAAGAAGATTAAGGAATTACTCGATTAGGAATAATTATAAAAACTAAAATATATTTCAAAATATAAAAGAAAAATCTTTGAAAATATGAGACGAAACATAAAGGAAAATAGACTAAAAAGAAAAATAAAAATAAAAATAAAAATAAACATAAAAATAAATGGACTCAAAGGTCCTCATCGTCAGACGTGTCGCGAGGTGGTGGTGCTGAAGGTGAGATATGGAGGTGGTGGCAGATCTACTGTAAGGTGGCCTCGAGACTGTCGAACTACTGATAACACTGTTGCTCGAAGCGAGTGAGTCGCTCGCATATGTCGTTCAATGTAGCAGTAGAAGGAGGTCGGTGACTCGGAGGTGGAGGGTGAGGTGGATCCTCGTGAGGGAGAGGGACATCCTCAGTGATGTCCTCGAGATCATCCTGATCATCAAGGCGAGACAATCAGTACTAGAGAGGATCGAATCCACGACGTCGCTCGATCATCCTCATATGTAGCATGCTTGAGATGCCCTGAAGGGACATCTGGCCAACAAGCGTGAGTGTGGAGGACTACTCCGGTGTGTCGAGGAGACCGAAGTGTCGAACGAGGCGAGTTACGTAAGGGCCTAAGCAAATGGGGCCCTTCCTGTGGCGGTCAGTCTGATGGCAGAAAGATAAAACAATGAAGTACGCCAAGTCGATAACATGGCCGTGGGCCATGCTCCATAAGTAGTAGGCATCTTGTGTGCTCACGACGCCGGTGCTCTCTCTCCGTCCTGTCAAAGTGTGAGCTAAGAGGGCGTGAATATACCTTAGGGCTAGAGAGAGAGAAGTCACCTTCGAGCGATTAGCATCATAGGTCGTCAGGCCGCCCGTGATATCGTTCCAACAACACAAGGGCGAGTAATGAATATGGCGATGTAGCTGAAGAAAGTCCTCGGTGCTCATGAACTCCTCCGTATAAAGTCCCAAAGCAGCACTGAATTCTGGGACGCTCATGTGGCGCACTAAACCGCCAAGGCGAAAGACGATGGTGCCTGGCTCTTCATGGACAGACATGACGCTCTGTAGGTGGAACATCGAGCAGAAATCCAAAGGAATCTCCATATAAGTGGGCTCGACGATACTGAAGAAGCGATCCCATGGTGCTATGATGAAGAAGGCGCGAACCTCGTCAGCGAGGTGGACCTGCTCCAACGCGGCCCAATCAATGCAGCGGCCCAAACCTAGGGGTCGTACTCGAAGGAGCTGAAATAGGTCCTCCGGTGGGTCCGCGATAAATCTGAGGTAAGGGTGGCGCACTTCAGTGGAGGTGCTCGAGGAGGTCGTGCCAGGACCCTTCCGCTTTTTCGAAGCGGGGACTGCGACCTTAGTCTTGCAACGAGTATTTGTCATGATGTACCTGAAAACGTAAAAGATTTTCAGTAAGTAATTCAAGCATCATCAAAGATGTACTATCCTGGTAGTTCTAAATAATAATATAGTCCTATAATAGTGAATTTGATTATCAAGTAATGCTAAAATTGAAATTATTATGAACAGTGTGAAACAATAAATAGACAGTACTAATATATTGTAGGCTTAAGACAAGAGCATTAGCACTAGGAATTTAAAAGGAAAAACTAGAATAAGTTTAAGTAAAATAACAGGATTACTAAGAAGTAGTACCAAAATAACAATTAAATTCAGTAATGAAATAAAATCAAACTAGATAATATAAACAATTAAAAGAACTAAGAAATTAGAAATAATAATAATAATAATCAAAATCATAATAGTAATAAGAATGAAAATAATAATAATAACATAGAATAAAATAAGATCAAATAAAAATAAAAATGAAAGGAAGAATCAAAAATGGGGGAAAAGGGTGAACCGACGGTGAGGCGGTGGTCAGCGGCGCGGCTAGGCAACGACATGTCGGGTCGGGGAGGGACAAATGAGGGGTCGGGCCATGGTGTGTGCGCAAGGAAGGGGGTGGCTAGAGGAAGAAAGAAAGAAGGGGATGGGGGTGGGGTGGGGTGGGGAATGGCGGTGCAAAGGAATGGAAAAGGAAAAGGGGGAAAGAAGAGGAAGAGAGAAAGGGGGAAAGAAGAAAGAAGGGGGGTTTCAGGTTGGGGAAAAAGGAGAAAGGAGAAGCAAAGGGGAAAGAATCAACGGTGGCCGGAAATAGGGAGCGGCGGCTAGGGTTTGGGGTGAGTTTTGAAGGGAGGAAGAAGAAGAAAGAAAAGGAAAAAAATGTTTAACTAAGTGACACGATCCTGTAACGGCCCATGTTAGGCCACACGACCGTGTCACATGCCCGTGCGATAAAGCCCCTAGCCCGTGTTCATCGCGATTCGAAAAGGCTTAGTTTTCACACGGCCTTGGCCACGCCCGTGTGTCCAGGCCGTGTGTGAAGTCCTTCGTTTCTCCCACGCTCGTGTGTAATTTTGACACGCCCGTGTGACCTAACACACGGCCGTGTGTAATGCCCGTGGAGCCCCCTGACTTGTTTTAAATTTTAAAATTTGAAAAATTAAGCTCCAGTTTTCATACGGCCTAGGACACGCCCGTGTGGAATTTAACACGCCCGTGTGTTCGAACACACGGCCGTTTGTCGGGCCCGTGGATCCCCCTGACTTGTTTGAATTTTGAAAAGTGAGGCTCCAGTTTTCACACGGCCTAAGACACGCCCATGTGTCCAGGCCGTGTGGTCCACACGGCCATGTCGCACGCCCGTGTGGAATAAATTTGGGCCGTGTTTCTATCGATTTTTAGGGATTTTTGGCTCCAGGATCCACACGGCCAAGGACACGCCCGTGTGTCCAGGCTGTGTGGGTGAAAAACCTGCATTAAAACATGTAAGAAAGTAAAAATAAACTAATTTGTAGGGTTAGTGATCGGGTTTCCTCCCGAGAAGCGATTATTTAGAGTCTAAGCTCGACTTACCTCTCATTTGCATGGTCATGGTGGTTCGAGGAGTTGACACTCCTCTCTCCTACTATCAGTTCTATTATCAACATACAGTTTGAGTCGAGTAGTGTTTACCTTAAAAGTGCCAAAATTAGAATGAGTTACCTCAACTGTTCCGTATGGGAAGACATTGAGTACCGTGAAAGGAGTCACTCCATTTGTATTAAGCCCTGTCGTTGTTATTCGAGGGTCGGTTTCATCTAGCAGTACTTGGTCCCCAACCTTGAAGTGTTTTGTTCCACCTTTAATCTCGTCATGGAGTTGCTTCAGTTTTGCTTCGTGTATTCTCGGTTTCTCCGTGACTTGTGTCCTCCATTCGTCTAGTTCGTCGATCTGAAGCCTTCGTTCCTCATGAGTTGTTTTATTGTTGGCATGAGAACTAAGACGTGGCTCGTTTGTGCTCTTTCGAGGTGCTTCCTGAAAAGAGGGTTGGACCACATCGTTACTAATAGAATTTATACACCCACCTTCATTACTCGATGTCTTAACCGAATCACGAGCCTGGAGAGTGATCATTTCGTCACCTGCACGAAGTGTGAGTTCACCTGTACCAACATCAATAATAGTATTGGTAGTTGCTAAAAAGGGTCATCCTAAGATTAAAGGTGCATCACTGTCCTCATCCATGTCTAGAACAACAAAGTCAACTAGGAATATAAATTTATCAACTTTTAAAAGCACATCCTCAATAATACTCATAGGAAGTCTAATAGTTTTATCTGCTAGTTGAATACTCATTCTAGTTTGTTTAGGTTTCCCAAGACCTAGTTGCTTAAACATTTTATAAGGCATGAAATTAATACCTGCCCCTAAATCAGCCAAAGCATTTTTAACATCTAAACTACCAATTAAACAAGGAATAGTAAAACTTCCTGGATCCTTTAATTTGTTGGGTAGTTTATTCTGTAGAATGGCTGAGCAGACTGCGTTTAGCTCCACATGCGACGCATCATCTAACTTCCATTTGTTTGCTAAAAGCTCTTTTAAAAATTTAACTGAGTTGGGAATCTGCGAAAGAGCTTCAATAAACGGTAAGTTAATATGTAATGTTTTTAAGAGTTTAAGAAATTTACCGAATTGTTCATTGGTATGGTCTTTCTTCGTCACATTGGGGTATGGCACACGAGGTGTATATTATTTTCTTACCAGTGTCTGTACATTGTGGCTCACCTCAACCTTACCTTTACTTACCACAACTTCTTGCCTCGGTTCAGATTCAGATTCTACTAACCCTTCGTCGTCGCACACCGTGATGGCATGGAGTTGCTCCCTTGGGTTAGGCTCGGTGTTACTCGGTAAGCTACCTTGTGGTCGTTCTGAGATCAACTTGGCAAGCTGGCCTATTTGAGTCTCGAGCCCTTGAATCGATGCTTGCTGATTTTTAAGCACTGTTTCGGTGTTTTTAAAATGGGTTTCTGACACCGAGATGAATTTTATTAGCATCTCCTCAAGATTCGGCTTCTTCTCCTGTTGGTAGGGTTGTTGTTGAAAGCCTGGAGGGGGTTGTTGTCTCTGATTTCCTTGACCACCCAATGAAAAATTGGGATGGTTCCTCCAACCTGCATTGTAAGTGTTACTATATGGATTATTCTGAGGTCTAGAATTGTTACCCATATAGTGGACTTGTTCATTCAATGTGTTCGGGTTGTAAGGTGGATATTCTGTTGTGCTCATCCCTCCTCCATTTGTGTCGCAATTCATCACCGGAGTACCTGCGTAGAAACACATAAACCATCAATCTTTTTTTGTTTAAGAGTTCTACCAGGTTTAACAACATGGTGACCGCGTCGAGGTTGAAAACACCAGCGGCTTTTGTAGGCTTTTTTCTCATGACTTGCCACTGATAGTTATTCAGTGACATCTCCTCTATAAATTCATAAGCCTCCTCAGGTGTTTTATTATTTAGGGTTCCACCAAGTGGTCGTGCATCAATCACCGTTTAGTCTAGTTGAGGTTCAAATGTTGTAAAAGGTTTGAACTCAGAGCCATAAAGGTAACCCATGGTGAGGGCACCTTCTTAATAAGTCTTTATACCTCTCCCATGCATCGTAAAGAGTTTCTAAATCCATCTGTACAAAAGAAGAGATATCATTCCTCAACTTTGCCATTTTAGCCGGCGGAAAATATTTTAGTAAAAAATTTTCGGTCATTTGTTCCCAAGTAGTGATAGAACCTCGTGGTAACGAGTTCAACCACTGTTTAGCTTTATTTCTTAACGAAAAAGGGAATAACCGTAAGCGAATGGCATCATCAGAAACGCCATTAATTTTAAAAGTATCACAGAATTCTAGAAAGTTGGCTAAATGAGTATTTGGATCCTCATCTTGTAAACCATCGAACTGAACACATTGTTGGATCATCTGTATAGTGTTTGGCTTCAACTTGAAGTTATTTGCAGCAACAGCAGGCCTCACAATACTCGATTCAACCCAGTCAAATTAGGCTTAGCGTAGTCGTACATAGTGCAAGGAGCAGGATTTGCGGCAACCACCGGGGTTAGTGGATTATTATCAGCCATCTCCTCGGTGATATTGGTATCGTCCTCTTGCTCTTCCTCTATATATTATAGACTTCACCTTATTTCTCTACGGTTTCTACGAGCGGTACTTTCTATCTCACTGTAAAAAAGTAATGGTCCTGACGGGTTCCTTCTAGTCATAAACTAAAAATACTTGCCAGAAGCAAATAAAATAAAAGTTAGTGAATCAAAATAAAAATAAAAAAAAATTCGAGAAAAATAAAAATTGGCTAAAGTCATAAAAATTAAGCGTTCCTAATATTCTAGTCCTCGAAAACGGTGCCAAAAACTTGATGAACCCGAAACTAACTAATATTTCGACAAAGGCAAGCGCACCTATCGAACAAATGAGTATAGCTTGATGAGTCCGGAATATATCGTATCCTCAAGGACTAAAATTACTAGTAATAACTATCTTTTTATTATTTAACCTAATGATTAAGGGATTTATTTTAATCTAAATTTTAATTAACTAATTAACTATGAACGCGACGAGAAGTGAAGACGATGAATCGAATAAACCAATAATAAAGACAATACCCAAGGAAGAATCCACCTAGACTTCACTTATTATTCTGACTCTAAATTAAACGATTTATTCACTTGCCTTGATCCGTAGAAATCCCAGAATTATGTTAATATCTCTTTCAAGACTTAGAACAACTGACTTTAGGTTGATTAATTGAAATCTCTTTCTAATTAAAACCCATATCGTTGCATTAACTCGACCTATGGACTCCCTTATTAGATTTGACTCTAATCCGGCAGATTTATGTCGTCCTATTTCTAGGGTTGCAATCAACTCCGCTTAATTATGCTAGATCTACTCTTAAACAGGGACTTTTGCTCCACTGAATAAGCACATCCAACTTGAATTAATATCCTGAAAATATTAAAGCAAGAATTAAGAACACATAATTAAGAACAAGAACAAGTATTTATCATGTAATTCAGATAATTAAATAATAAGATTCATCGTAGGTTTCATCCTCCCTAGATATTTAGGGGGTTTAGTTCATAACGTAAAAGGAAAACATCTTAGAATCAAGAAAACAACAAGACACAAAGAACCCCAAAACTTCTAAGGAATTTGATGGAGATCTTCAATCTTGGAGTGGATCTACTTCCGAGATGATTCCGACGGCTTCCTTTGAGTAATTTCTTCGATCTACTCTGCATGCTCCCTTAGGTCTTCCTCTGGTGTGTATTTATAGATTTTAGAATACCCAGAAACCCTAAAAATTGGCTTTTTTCGCGTGAAAACGAAGCAGGGTGCGATAGAGACACAGGCGTGTGATCAGCCGGTGTGAGGGTGCCCAGGCCGTATGGAAATTTGGGTGGCTCGTGATTGACACGGACTGGCACACGGGCGTGTGTCCAGCCCGTGTGGTTCACACGGGCATGTGCTCCGCCCATGTGGTTCTGGCTTGGCCATGTGGAACCTTAAGATGGCCCGTTTTGTCCGGTTTTGGCCCGTTTTCCGTTCCTTTCGCTCCCTTATGCTCTCCTAAGTATAGAAATTCAATTTTAAAGGATTAGGAGCATCGAATTCACCAAATTATATAAATAAACATCCAAAAACACGCTAAGCGTGGGATTAAATTGTTTTACTTTTATGGTTTATCAAATATCCCCACACTTAAGCGTTTGCTTGTCCTCAAGCAAAATCCTCAACTCACAATTAAAATTAAACTTCCTTAATTCACAATTCTTATCAATAATGTCTTATCATAATTCACAAATAATTCATACATTGATAATTTAACTAAAAGAGTCCTAAAGATTCAAATAATCCAAGTCTCACATTTTAATAGCACGAAAACATAGGTGTTTCCCCTTATCTAAATAATTACTGTAACACCCCAAACCCGGCCCATGCGTTAAGACCGGATCTGACATGTCACATGAGAAAAACATGTTAAATCCTTTTGAGAAAACGAGTTGATTTGAAATATTTGATAAAGTACTACTAACCTCGAAGGTTGTTTGATAAATCAATAATTTGAACTAGAAATCTTTATAAATCGTGACTTTTGAAAATATCATTGATAGTTCGAGAAAAACTTTCCGAGTTAAAATATTTGTAAAAGTTTGTTATGAAATCCATTTGTCAATCTGTTTTGGGAAAACCTTTATTTAAGTTTTAGAAAAATTCCCATTTAAAATCATTCAAGCAAAATAGTAAGTACGACAAACATAAAGCAAAAATAAAATATTCCAGAGGCCTTATTACAACATAAAAAACCAAAATAGTAAGAGTAGTAAAATAAGCGGAAATAGAAATCTAAAGTTCAATAACACCATTATCAAGTATGGCCTCCACTCGAGTCATCCATGGCCCAAATCCACATCATCGAGCATTACCTACAAGGGTTAAGAAAAGGGGGAGTGAGTTACAAGAACTCGAGCAGAAATCCCCTTACAGTCATCCACTGGGCCTCGAACCCATATAGCAATATCATGGGCCTAAGCCCTTTACATAACAATCTTAAAATAAAGCAAATGTATGAATGTATGCAACCCAACCCATCCTAGATATCCATCCGATACACACCACTCGTACCATCCCATCACACCTGTGGGGATCAAGTCAACCCACCCCGCCAAACACACCAATCGCAGGCAAGATGCCATTTAATATATATATTGTGGCCAAGCCACCGCTGCAGTCAAACTGCTTTTCATGATTTTTGTGGCAAAGCCACCATAGTCATAATTATGCGTGGCATAGCCACTATACAGATTGTGGCAGAGCCACCAGAATATCATATACGGTAATATAACCGGCACACAGCCTTGGGTAAATATGATCGACACAGAGTCGTTAATCCATATGCTAGGAACATAGCAATTATCAGAATTTGTGGAAGAGCCACCAGAATCAGAATGTGGCAGAGCCACTAGGCTACACTTCTCTTCAGCATTTTTCCCATCCCATGCAAAATTATGTAAATGCAGCATTCATAGTAAGGCATAATATTTACAAATATAAACAACAATTATTAATCCAGAGATTTGTTACGATAAATCGGCCCATTATAACACTTTGCAATTCGGCCCATTAAGGCATTCTATCAAATCGGCCTATAGGGGCATTTTCGTAATTTTGACCCATAGGGGCATTTTTGTAATTCGACCCATAAGGGCATTTTCGTAATTCGGCCCATAAGGGCATTTTCGTAATTCGATAATCTTACCCACTAAGGGTAATTTGGTAATCTCGCAACCTAGGGGTATTTCGGTAATTTACCCTTTAAGGGTATTATGGTAATTTCGCAACCTAGACTTAACTACTAATTTGGGGCATAAAAATTGAAACTGTCCATATGCGTCATACTGACTAAATTGACTATAACTCGAGTTAGGAAACTCGAAATTTAAATCCGTAAATTTTCCTTGAAACTAGACTCATATATCTTCTTACAAAAAAATTTCTAGAATTTTTTTTGCTTATCCATTCAGTACAGTTTATTCATTAAAGTTTCCCTTGTTTCACTGACCAATAGTTCTGACCTCTCTTACCCTAAATTCAAATATCTCACTGTACAGTCTTCATATGTTGCTCCCACTTGTTTCTATTGAAAATAGGCTCACTAAGGAATCTATACATATAAATTATAACTCATAATTCACTTTGTAAAATTTTAAATGATTTTTCCAAGACAGAACAGGGAACCATGAAGTCATTCAGAACCAGTCTCACTAAAATTAAAATATCACAGAATATAGAACTCCTCCTCCTCCTCCTCTGTTTCTTTCATATAAAAATAGACACAGTAAGCTTTATTTCTATATCTTATTCACTTTCTAATTCCCTTTCTCCTATTTTTCGTGATTTTTCAAAATCACGCCACTATGTCACGACCAAACTGTTTTATTGCAAAATATGGTTACCACTACGAATATACGCACGCCCAAGTGGTCACGGATGCCGGTTTCTAATTTTTCTTCGGTATTTCGACCGAATCATAGAACATTTCATGCAAACTTTCAGAGAGGGGTATGAGATTACACACCATTTCAAACAGGTATTCGGAAGGGTACGGGATTACACACCTGATTTGGATTTCCTAAAGAACCACTCTTCGTTGCCCCCACAATCGTGATCCTTCCCTACTAGATTCAAAAATCTGGCCTTGCACCTTGGCTATTGCAATGAGTTCCTAAAGTAAATAAGTGATGTACCAAAGGGGTTAGCCTTCATCCAATATTTGGCCCTTCCACAAGAGTAGGAAGTTGATATCTTCACCACAAAATAGAATCACATGAGCGGCGCAAAACATCAAAATAAAGAGTAACATCTTACCACCAATATTCGGCCTAATCACCCACTTACCAATCAACTTCCGAAACCAAGGCTAAGAGAATGATAAGTAGCAGCAAAGGATGACTTGATTCGCCCTTAATAATAACAGGATGAGTCGAAAGGGATAACAAGGTTTGGCACTAGCAACAAGACAATAACTCTAGGTTCGGCTATGGAGACTATACCGAAAAGAAAACCAATCAAAGAACAAGCTATTAAAGAACACAAACCGAAATGGTAGCTATAGGAGAGATTTGACTAAGGAAGAAAAGGGTTAGAAAGACATGGTGAAGTTGAGGTTTTGGTTAGGAAAAATTGAAGAAGACCCCAAAATGCCTCGAAAAGGAAAAGTGATCCCAAAAATGTGAAAACGAAAGGGAGAGCTAGAGAAATTCGGCTCCCCCTCTTCCCCCCTAACAAAACCATGTATCATCTCTTCCAAAAGATGAGTGTTGACCCCAAAATATTCTTTCCAAAACATCCACCACATAATAGGCCAACATGTTCCCTTGTCTTTCCTATTCTTCCATTTCTTTCCTTCCTTTTCCCTTATCTTCCTCCTTACCATAATCATTAGCCACCTTTTCATAATTAAAAAGTCTTCCTTGCCTTAAATACCACCTTGGCCGACACTTAGGGAAGGAATACAAAAATAAAATCCCAAAATTTGCACTAAGTGGGATTCGAACTCCACCCCTCAAGCTCATACATGCAACGCCACACCATTCCTCTTCTAGCTTCACTTGTGCTACCAAAATGCACACTTATTTCCATAAGCCTTGATGCCACCTACCTTCTCTCCTTTAAGTGCTTAAACACAAAATTTACCTATAGCCTAACTTGAACCTACAACTTCATAGAAACCTCGTAACTTTCCAAAATCACCTTCCTAATAAGTCGAACTTGAAATAATGTCGTTCTTCTTGTTCTCAAAAATTTTAAACACTCCTACGCCCAAGGCCCATTGGGCCCAATTTTACTAGGCCCAAATTTGGGTCGTTACAATTACCTTTGATTCAAATCCGACAAGAATTGACATCCTCACTAAAGATTCACTCAAATCACTCAAAGTGTTTAAGGTTCAAAAATTAAGCACTCAAAAGTCAAAAATGAAGAGTTATTACCATAAGCTTGCATGAAAATCAAGTCTCCACCACTATAAAATGAGATGATACACAAACCAAAAGGTCTTTAAAAAGGGTTGTAATGGGGCTTGGGTTGAAGGTGTGGATAAAGGCTGAATTAGAGGGTTAGAATCGAGATTGAATTGACAATTTACCTAACTAGAAAAAATAAACTAATACTAAATAATTACATCAATTAAAACTTATCAATAATAGCACGAGCTTCTTCTCAAAATGTGAAATTAACTGTTTAAGCTCAAATAACATAGAGCTAGTAATAATAATGTATTTCCACTTTTTTTTTATCACGTACAATAATAAGATGAATTTAACAACTGAAATAGAGAACATAGTTAGGCAACTGACCAAATCAAATCTCGAGAAAAAAGGGTTAATACAATAGGAAAAATTCTCAATGAATCAAAAAGAATAAGTTTTGGGTTAATATTAAAGGTAGATCAAGAAACGGTTTATTAGGCTCAAAAGGGTTCACTAAGGGTTAATTATGAATGTAGGCTTTTAATAGAATAAGTGGGTTAAAACCTAGGTGCCTTTATCATCTCAGTCTATCAAATCAAAGGTGTGATCTCGACATGCATAATCGAAGCAAGTTCTGGAATAACAGATCAATATTGACACACTCATGATGAAAAAATTGAGCAAGAAAAGTATATGCTCTAAAAGGCTCAAAATCTCACAAAAATTATGGTTTTTGATGTCAAGCTTGCAAATTTCAAACTTCAAAGTAATATTTAAATTTAGGAAAACAACCTAGCAATTTTAATTCTGAAAATAGACTTATCATGCTTGATTCTTTAGTGTCTTAAACTTTAAACAATCAATGCACAATTACCTATGACTTAATCCAAGACATATCAATAAAAATTATAAATCAATAAAGATTTCATTCTAATAGTAGTATGAGAAAATTTACTTAAGAACAAGATATAATTCAGGGATTTTCTAATAATGATATAATTAACCTCCCCACACTTAAGATTTACATTGTCCTCAATGTTCCAAAATATATAATAACAATATAATGAAAATATCATAAGAGAGGGAGAGAAGTGAAACTTCCTGAATTTTGGATGAAATCCATGGAATAGTGCACGCAGAATTGTGGATATAGCAAATTAAAGTGCATGATTCTGAGCAACTATTAAGAAAATAAACACAACAGTTGAAGAAAATTAATGGATTACTCGATTAGGAATAATTATAAAAACTAAAATATAGTTTAAAATATAAAAGACAAATCTTTGAAAATATGAGACGAAACATAAAGGAAAATAGACTAAAAAGAAAAAGAAAAAGAAAAAGAAAAAGAAAAATAAAGATAAAAATAAATGGACTCAAAGGTCCTCATCGTTAGACGCGTCGCGAGGTGGTGGTGCTGAAGGTGAGATATGGAGGTGGTGGCAGATCTACTGTAAGGTGGCCTCGAGACTGTCAAACCGCTGATAACACTGTTGCTCGAAGCGAGTGAGTCGCTTGGATATGTCGTTCAATGTAGCAGCAGAAGGAGGTCGTTGACTCGGAGGTGGAGGGTGAGGTGGATCCTCATGAGGGAGAGGGACATCCTCAGTGATGTCCGCGGGATCATCCTGATCATCAGGGCAAGACAATCAATACTAGGGAGGATCGAATCCACGACGTCGCTCGATCATCCTCATATGTAGCATGCTCGAGATGCCCTGAAGGGACATCTGGCCAACAAGCGTGAGTGTGGAGGACTGCTCCGATGTGTCGAGGAGACCGAAGTGTCGAGCGAGGCGAGTCACGTAAGGGCCTAAGCAGATGGGGCACTTCCTGTGGCGGTCAGTCTGATGGCGAAAAGATAAAGCAATGAAGTACGCCAAGTTGATAAAATGGCCGTGGGCCATGCTCCATAAGTAGTAGGCATCTTGTGTGCTCACAACGCCAGTGCTCTCTCTCCGTCCTGTCAAAGTGTGAGCTAAGAGGGCGTGAATATACCTTAGGGCTAGAGAGAGAAGTCGCCTTCGAGCGACTAGCATCATAGGTCATCAGGCCGCCTGTGATATCGTTCCAACAATGCAAGGGCGAGTAATGAATATGGCGATGTAGCTGAAGAAAGTCCTCGACGCTCATGAACTCCTCCGTATAATGTCCCAAAGCAACACTGAATTCTGGGATGCTCATGTGGCGCACTAAATCGCCAAGGCAAAAGACGATGGTGCCTGGCTCATCATGGACAGACATGACACTCTGTAGGTGGAACGTCGAGCAGAAATCCAAAGGAATCTCCATATAAGTGGGCTCGACGATACTGAAGAAGCGATCCCATGGTGTTGTGATGATGAAGGCACGAACCTCTTCAGCGAGATGGACCTGCTCCAACGCGGCCCAATCAATGCAGCGGCCCAAACCTAGGGGTCGTACTCGAAGGAGCTGAAATAGGTCCTCCGATGGGTCCGCGGTAAATCTGAGGTAAGGGTGGCGCACTTCAGTGGAGGTGCTCGAGGAGGTCGTGCCAGGACCCTTCCATTTTTTTGAAGCGGGGACTGCGACCTTAGTCTTGCCACGAGTATTTGTCATGATGTACCTGAAAACATAAAAGATTTTCAATAAGTAATTCAAGCATCATCAAAGATGTACTATCCTGGTAGTCCTAAATAATAATATAGTCCTATAATAGTGAATTTGATTATCAAGTAATGCTAAAATTGAAATTATTATGAACAGTGTGAAACAATAAATAGATAGTACTAATATATTGTAGGCTTAAGACAAGAGCATTAGCAATAGGAATTTAAAAGGAAAAAA
Source organism: Gossypium sturtianum (assembly GCA_025698515.1). NCBI lineage: Eukaryota > Viridiplantae > Streptophyta > Magnoliopsida > Malvales > Malvaceae > Gossypium > Gossypium sturtianum. Next base: position 161,111,626 of record CM046945.1, read on the forward strand.
CTAGAATAAGTTTAAGTAAAATAACAGGATTACTAAGAAGTAGTACCAAAATAACAATAAAATTCAGTAATGAAATAAAATCAAACTAGATAATATAAACAATTAAAAGAACTAAGAAATTAGAAATAATAATAATCAAAATCAAAATCAAAATAGTAATAAGAATGAAAATAATAATAATAATAACATAGAATAAAATAAGAACAAATAAAAATAAAAATGAAAGGAAGAATCAAAAATGGTGGAAAAGGGTGAACCAACGGTGATGCGGTGGTGGTCACACGCGGCTAGAGCAAACGCGCAGTCGGTCGGGGAGGGACGACGAGGGGGTCGGGGCGGTGGTGTGTGCGCAAGGAGGGGGTGGTGGGAAGAAATAAAGAAGGTGAAGGGGTGGGGTGGGGGAATGGCGGCGCAAAGGAAAGGAAAAGGAAAAGGGGGAAAGAAGAGGAAGAGAGAAAGGGGGAAAGAAGAAAGAAGGGGGTTTCGGGTTGGGGAAGAAGGAGGAAGGAGAAGTAATGGGGAAAGAATCGATGATTCTTAGGAAGTGGGAAGCGGCGGCTAGGGTTTGGGGTGAGTTTTGGAGGGAGAATGAAGAAGAAAGAAAAGGAAAAAAAGTGTTTACCTAAGTGACACGGTCGTGTAACGGCCCGTGTTAGGCCACACGACCGTGTCACTTGCCCGTGAGATAGAGCCCCTAGCCCGTGTTCGTCGCGATTTGCAAAGGCTTAGTTTTCACACGGCCTTGGCCACGCCCATGTGTCCAGGCCGTGTGGTCCACACGGCCATGCGACACGGCCGTGTGCGAAGTCCTTCGTTTCTCCCACGCCCGTGTGTAATTTTGACACGCCCGTGTGACCTAACACACGGTCGTGTGTAATGCCCGTGGAGCCCCCTGACTTGTTTTAAATTTTAAAATTTGAAAAATTAAGCTCCAGTTTTCACACGGCCTAGGACACGCCCGTGTGGAATTTGACATGCCCGTGTGTTTAAACACACGGCCGTGTGTCGGGCCCGTGGAGCCCCCTGACTTGTTTGAATTTTGAAAAGTGAGGCTCCAGTTTTCACACGGCGTAAGACACGCCCGTGTGTCCAGGCCGTGTGGTCCACACGGTCGTGTCGTACGCCCGTGTGGAATAAATTTGGGCCGTGTTTCTATCGATTTTTAGGGATTTTAAGCTCCAAGATCCACACGGCCAAGGACACGCCCGTGTGTCCAGGCCGTGTGGGTGAAAAACCTGCATTAAAACATGTAAGAAAGTAAAAATAAACTAATTAGTAGGGTTGGTGATCGGGTTTCCTCCCGAGAAGCGCTTATTTAGAGTCTAAGCTCGACTTACCTCTCATTTGCATGGTCATGGTGGTTCGAGGAGTTGACACTCCTCTCTCCTGCTATCAGTTCTATTATCAACATACAGTTTGACTCGAGTAGTGTTTACCTTAAAAGTGCCGAAATTAGAATGAGTTACCTCAACTGTTCCGTATGGGAAGACATTGAGTACCGTGAAAGGATTCGCTCCGTTTTTATTAAGCCCTGTCGTTGTTATTCGAGGGTCGGTTTCATCTAGCAGTACTTGGTCCCCAACCTTGAAGTGTTTTGTTCCACCTTTAATCTCGTCATGGAGTTGCTTCGATTTTGCTTCGTGTATTCTCGGTTTCTCCTTGACTTGTGTCCTCCATTCGTCTAGTTCGTCGATCTGAAGCCTTCGTTTATCATTTGTTGTTTTATTGTTGGCATGAGAACTAAGACGTGGCTCGTTTGTGCTCTTTCGAGGTGCTTCCTGAAAAGAGGGTTGGACCACATGGTTACTAATAGAATTTATACACCCACCTTCATTACTCAATGTCTTAACTGAATCACGAGCCTGGAGACTGATCGTTTCGTCACCTGCTCGAAGTGTGAGTTCACCTGTACCAACATCAATTATAGTATTGGCAGTTGCTAAAAAGGGTCATCCTAAGATTAAAGGTGCATCACTATCCTCATCCATGTCTAGAACAACAAAGTCAACTGGGAATATAAATTTAACAACTTTTAAAAGCACATCCTCAACAATACCCCTAGGAAATCTAATAGTTTTATCTGCTAGTTGAATACTCATCCTAGTTTGTTTAGGTTTCCCAAGACCTAGTTGCTTAAACATTTTATAATCCATGAAATTAATACTTGCCCCTAAATCAGCCAAAGCATTTTTAACATCTAAACTACCAATTAAACAAGGAATAGTAAAACATCCTGGATCCTTTAATTTGTTGGGTAGTTTATTCTGTAGAATGGCTGAGCAGACTGCGTTTAGCTCCACATGCGACGCATCATCTAACTTCTGTTTGATTGCTAAAAGCTCTTTTAAAAATTTAACTGTGTTGGGCATCTGTGAAAGAGCTTCAATAAACGGTAAGTTAATATGTATTTTTTTAAGAGTTTAAGAAATTTACCGAATTGTTCATCGGTATGGTCTTTCTTCGTCACGTTGGGGTATGGCACACGAGGTGTATATTCTTTTCTTACTAGTGTCTGTACATTGTGGCTCACCTCAACCTTACCTTTACTTGCCACAACTTCTTGCCTCGGTTCAGATTCAGATTCTACTAACCCTTCTTCGACGCACACCATGATGGCATGGAGTTGTTCCCTTGGGTTAGGATCGGTGTTACTCGGCAAGCTACCTTGTGGTCGTTCTGAGATCAACTTGGCAAGCTGGCCTATTTGAGTCTCGAGCCCTTGAATCGATGCTTGCTGATTTTTAAGCGTTGTTTCGGTGTTTTGAAAATGAGTTTCTGACACCGAGATGAATTTTGTTAGCCTCTCCTCAAGATTCGGCTTCTTCTCCTGTTGGTAGGGTTGTTGTTGAAAGCCTGGAGGGGGCTGTTGTCTCTGATTTCCTTGACCACCCCATGAAAAATTGGGATGGTTCCTCCAACCTGCATTGTAATTGTTACTATATGGATTATTCTGAGGTCTAGAATTGTTACCCATATAGTGGACTTGTTCATTCTCTGTGTTCGGGTTGCAAGGTGGATATTCTGTTGTGCTCATCCCTCCTCCATTTGTGTCGCAATTCATCAACGGATGTACCTACGTTGAAACACATAAACCATCAATCTTTTTGTTTAAGAGTTCTACCCGGTTTGACAACATGGTGACCGCGTCGAGGTTGAAAACATCAGCGGCTTTTGTAGGCTTTTTTCTCATGACTTGCCACTGATAGTTATTCAGTGACATCTCTTCTATAAATTCATAAGCCTCCTCAGGTGTTTTATCATTTAGGGTTCCATCGGCGGCTGCATCAATCAGCTGTCTAGTTGAGGGGTTCAAACTGTTGTAAAAGGTTTGAACCTGTAGCCATAAAGGTAACCCATGGTGAGGGCACCTTCTTAATAAGTCTTTATACCTCTCCCATGCATCGTAAAGAGTTTCTAAATTCATCTGCACAAAAGAAGAGATATCATTCCTCAACTTTGCCATTTTAGCCGGCGAAAAATATTTTAGTAAAAACTTTTCGGTCATTTGTTCCCAAGTAGTGATAGAACCTCGTGGTAACGAGTTCAACCACTGTTTAGCTTTATTACTTAACGAAAAAGGGAATAATCGTAAGCGAATGGCATCATCAGAAATGCCATTAATTTTAAAAGTATCACAGAATTCTAGAAAGTTGGCTAAATGAGTATTTGGATCCTCATCTTGTAAACCATCGAACTGAACACATTGTTGGATCATCTGTATAGTGTTCGGCTTCAGCTTGAAGTTATTTGCAGCAACAGCAGGCCTCACAATACTCGATTCAGCCCCAGTCAAATTAGGCTTAGCGTAGTTGTACATAGTGCGAGGAGCAGGATTTGCGGCAACCCCTGGGGGTAGTGGATTATTATCAGCCATCTCCTCGGTGATATTGGTATCGTCCTCTTGCTCTTCCTCTATATATTGTAGACTTCACCTTATTTCTCTACGGTTTCTACGAGCGGTACTTTCTATCTCACTGTCAAAAAGTAATGGTCCTGACGGGTTCCTTCTAGTCATAAACTAAAAATACTTGCCAGAAGCAAATAAAATAAAAGTTAGTGAATCAAAATAAAAACAAAAATAAATTGCGAGAAAAATAAAAATTGGCTAAAGTAATAAAAATTAAGCGTTCCTAATATTCTAGTCCTCGAAAACGGTGCTAAAAACTTGATGAACCCGAAACTAACTAATATTTCGACAAAGGCAAAGGCACCTATCGAACAGTAGTATAGCTTGATGAGTCTGGAATATCGTATCCTCAAGGACTAAAATTACTAGTAATAACTATCTTTTTATTATTTAACCTAATGATTAAGGGGATTTATTTTAATCTAAATTTTTATTAAGTAATTAACTATGAACGTGACAGAAAGTGAAGACAGTAATCGAATAAACCAAAAATAAAGACAATACCCAAGGAAGAATCCACCTAGACTTCACTTATTATTCTGACTCTAAATTAAACGATTTATTCACTTGCCTTGATCCGTAGAAATCCCTAAATAATGTTAATATCTCTTTCAAGACTAAGAACAACTGACTATAGGTTGATTAATTGAAATCTCTTTCTAATTAAAACCCCTATCGTTGCATTAACTCGATCTATGGACTCCCTTATTAGATTTGACTCTAATCCGGCAGATTTATGTCGTTCTATTTCTACGGTTGCAATCAACTCCGCTTAATTATGCTAGATCTACTCTTAAACAGGGACTTTTGCTCCACTGAATAAGCACATCCAACTTGAATTAATATCCTGAAAATATTAAAGCAAGAATTAAGAACACATAATTAAGAACAAGAACAAGTATTTATCATGTTATTCAGATAATTAAATAATAAGATTCATCGTAGGTTTCATCCTCCCTAGGTATTTAGGGAGTTTAGTTCATAACGTAAAAGGAAAACATCTTAGAATCAAGAAAACAACAAGACACAAAGAACCCAAAAACTTCTAAGGAATTTGATGGAGATCTTCAATCTTGGAGTGGATCTGCTTCCGAGATGATTCCGACGGCTTCCTTCGAGTAATTTCTTCGATCTACTCTGCGTGCTCCCTTAGGTCTTCCTCTAGTGTGTATTTATAGATTTTAGAATACCCAGAAACCCTAAAAATTGGCTTTTTCCGCGTGAAAATGAAGCAGGGTGCGATAGAGACACGGGTGTGTGATCAGCCGGTGTGAGGGTGCCCAGGCCGTATGGAAATTTGGGTGGCTCGCGATTGACACGGACTGGCACACGGGCGTGTGTCCAGCCCGTGTGGTTCACACGGGCATGTGCTCCGCCCATGTGGTTCTGGCTTGGCCATGTGGAACCTTAAGATGGCCCGTTTTGTCTGGTTTTGGCCCGTTTTCCATTCCTTTCGCTCCCTTATGCTCTCCTAAGTATAGAAATACAAATTTAAAAGATTAGAAGCATCGAATTCACCAAATTATATAAATAAACATCCAAAATCACGCTAAGCGTGGGATTAAATTTTGTTACTTTTATGGTTTATCAAATATCCCCACACTTAAGCGTTTGCTTGTCCTCAAGCAAAATCCTCAACTCACAATTAAAATTAAACTTCCTTAATTCACAATTCTTATCAATAATGTCTTATCATAATTCACAAATAATTCATACATTGATAATTTAACTAAAAGAGTCCTAAAGATTCAAACAATCCAAGTCACACATTTTAATAGCACGAAAACATAGGTGTTTCCCCTTATCTAAATAATTACCTCTGATTCAAAACCGACAAGAATTGACATCCTCACTAAAGATTCACTCAAATCACTCAAAGTGTTTAAGGTTAAAAAATTAAGCACTCAAAAGTCAAAAATGAAGAGTTATTACCATAAGCTTGCATGAAAATCAAGTCTCCACCACTATAAAATGAGATGATACACAAATCAAAAGGTCTTTAAAAAGGGTTGTAATGGGGCTTGAGTTGAAGGTGTGGATAAAGGCTGAACTAGAGGGTTAGAATCGAGATCGAATTGACAATTTACCTAACTAGAAAAAATAAACTAATACTAAATAATTACATCAATTGAAACTTATCAATAATAGCACGAGCTTCTTCTCAAAATTTGAAATTAACTGTTTAAGCTCAAATAACATAGAGCTAGTAATAATAATGTATTTCCACTTTTTTTTATCATGTACAATAATAAGACGAATTTAACAACTGAAATAGAGAACATAGTTAGGCAACTGACCAAATCAAATCTCAATAAAAAAAGGGTTAATACAATAGGAAAAATTCTCAATGAATCAAAAAGAATAAGTTTTGGGTTAATATTAAAGGTAGATCAAGAAACGGTTTATTAGGCTCAAAGGGGTTCACTAAGGGTTAATTATGAAGGTAGGCTTTTAATGGAATAAGTGGGTTAAAACCTAGGTGCCTTTATCATCTCAGGCTATCAAATCAAAGGTGTGATCTCGACATGCATAATCGTAGAAAGTTCTAGAATAACAAATCAACATTGACACACTCATGACGAAAAAAGTGAGCAAGAAAAGTATATGCTCTAAAAGGCTCAAAATCTCACAAAAATTATGGTTTTTGATGTCAACCTTGCAAATTTCAAACTTCAAAGTAATATTTAAATTTAGGAAAATAACCTAGCAAATTTAATTCTGAAAATAGACTTATCATGCTTGATTCTTTAGTGTCTTAAAGTTTAAACAATCAATGCACAATTACCTATGACTTAATCCAAGAAATATCAATAAAAATTATAAATCAATAAAGATTTCATTCTAATAGTAGTATGAGAAAATTTACTTAAGAACAAGATATAATTCAGGGATTTTCTAATAATGATATAATTAACCTCCCCACACTTAAGATTTACATTGTCCTCAATGTTCCAAAATAGATAATAATAATATAATGAAAATATCATAAGAGAGGGAGAGAAGTGAAACTTCCTGAATTTTGGATGAAATCCATGGAATAGTGCACGCGGAATTGTGGATATAGCAAATTAAAGTGCATGATTCTGAGCAACTATTAAGAAAATAAACACAACTGTTGAAGAAGATTAAGGGATTACTCGATTAGGAATAATTATAAAAACTAAAATATAGTTCAAAATATAAAAGACAAATCTTTGAAAATATGAGACGAAACATAAAGGAAAATAGACTAAAAAGAAAAATAAAAATAAAAATAAAAATAAAGATAAAAATAAATGGACTCAAAGGTCATCATCGTCAGGCGCGTCGCGAGGTGGTGTTGCTGAAGGTGAGATATGGAGGTGGTGGCAGATCTACTGTAAGGTGGCCTCGAGACTGTCGAACTGCTGATAACACTGTTGCTCGAAGTGAGTGAGTCGCTCGGATATGTCGTTCAATGTAGCAGCAGAAGGAGGTCGGTGACTCGGAGGTGGAGGGTGAGGTGGATCCTCGTGAGGGAGAGGGACATCCTCAGTGATGTCCTCGGGATCATCCTGATCATCAGGGCGAGACAATCAGTACTAGGGAGGATTGAATCCACGACGTCGCTCGATCATCCTCATATGTAGCATGCTCGAGATGCCCTGAAAGGACATTTGGCCAACAAGCGTGAGTGTGGAGGACTGCTCCGGTGTGTCGAGGAGACCGAAGTGTCGAGCGAGGCAAGTCACATAAGGGCCTAAGAAGATGGGGCCCTTCCTGCGGCGGTCAGTCTGATGGCAGAAAGATAAAGCAATGAAGTACTCCAAGTCGATAACATGGCCGTGGGCCATGCTCCATAAGTAGTAGGCATCTTGTGTGCTCACGACGCCGGTGCTCTCTCTCCGTCCTGTCAAAGTGTGAGCTAAGAGGGCGTGAATATACCTTAGGGCTTGAGAGAGAGAAGTCGCCTTCGAGTGACTAGCATCATAGGTCGTCAGGCCGCCTGTGATATCGTTCCAACAACGCAAGGGCGAGTAATGAATATGGCGATGTAGCTGAAGAAAGTCCTTGGCACTCATGAACTCCTCCGTATAAAGTCCCAAAGCAGCACTGAATTCTGGGACGCTCATGTGGCGCACTAAACCGCCAAGGGGAAAGATAATGGTGCCTGGCTCGTCATGGACAGACATGACGCTCTGTAGGTGGAATGTCGAGCAGAAATCCAAAGGAATCTCCATATAAGTGGGCTCGACGATACTGAAGAAGCGATCCCATGGTACTGTGATTATGAAGGCGCAAACTTCGTCAGCGAGGTGGACCTGCTCCAACAGGGCCCAATCAATGCAGCGGCCCAAACCTAGGTGTCGTACTCAAAGGAGCTGAAATAGGTCCTCCAGTGGGTCCGCTGTAAATCTGAGGTAAGGGTGGCGCACTTTAGTGGAGGTGCTCGAGGAGGTCGTGCCAGGACCCTTCCACTTTTTCGAAGCGGGGACTGCGACTTTAGTTTTGCCATTATTTGTCATGATGTACCTGAAAACGTAAAAGATTTTCAATAAGTAATTCAAGCATCATCAAAGATGTACTATCCTGGTAGTCCTAAATAATAATATAGTCCTATAATAGTGAATTTGATTATCAAGTAATGCTAAAATTGAAATTATTATGAACAGTGTGAAACAATAAATAGACAGTACTAATATATTGTAGGCTTAAGACAAGAGCATTAGAACTAGGAATTTAAAAGGAAAAAACTAGAATAAGTTTAAGTAAAATAACAGGATTACTAAGAAGTAGTACCAAAATAACAATTAAATTCAGTAATGAAATAAAATCAAACTAGATAATATAAACAATTGAAAGAACTAAGAAATTAGAAATAATAATACTCAAAATCAAAATCATAATAGTAATAAGAATGAAAATAATAATAATAACATATAATAAAATAAGATCAAATAAAAATAAAAATGAAAGGAAGAATCAAAAATGGGGGAAAAGGGTGAACCGACGGTGAGGCGGTGGTCAGCGGCGCGGCTAGGCAACGGCGTGTCAGGTCGGGGAGGGACGACGAGGGGGTCGGGGCTGTGGTGTGTGCGCAAGGGAGGAGGTGGCTGGAGGAAGAAAGAAAGAAGGGGAAGGGGGTGGGGGTGGGGGGAATGGCGGCGCAAAGGAAAGGAAAAGGAAAATGGGGAAAGAAGAGGAAGAGAGAAAGGGGGAAAGAAGAAAGAAGGAGGGTTTCGGGTTGGGGAAGAAGGAGAAAGGAGAAGCAAGGGGGAAAGAATCGACAGTGGTCGGAAGTGGGGAGCGGCGGCTAGGGTTTGGGGTGAGTTTTGGAGGGAGGAGGAAGAAGAAAGAAAAGGAAAAAAGTGTTTAACTAAGTGACACGGTCGTGTGACGGCCCGTGTTAGGCCACACGACCGTGTCACATGCCCGTGTGATAGAGCCCCTAGCCCGTGTTTGTCGCGATTCGCAAAGGCTTAGTTTTCACACGGCCTTGGCCACGCCCGTGTGTCCAGGCCGTGTGGTCCACACAGCCGTGCGACACGGCTGTGTGCGAAGTCCTTCGTTTCTCCCACGCCCGTGTGACCTAACACACGTCCGTGTGTAATGCCCGTGGAGCCCCCTGACTTGTTTTAAATTTTCAAATTTCAAAAATTAAGCTACAGTTTTCACACGGCCTAGGACACGCCCATGTGGAATTTGACACGCCCGTGTGTTCGAAAACACGGCCGTGTGTCGTGCCCGTGGAGCCCCCTGACTTGTTTGAATTTTGAAAAGTGAGGCTCCAGTTTTCACACGGCCTAAGACACGCCCGTGTTCCAGGCCGTGTGGTCCACACGGTCGTGTCGCTCGCCCGTGTGGAATAAATTTGGGCCGTGTTTCTATCAATTTTTAGGGATTTTAATCTCCAGGATCCACACGGCCAAGGTCACGCCTGTGTGTCCAGGCCGTGTGGGTGAAAAACCTGCATTAAAACATGTAAGAAAGTAAAAATAAACTAATTAGTAGGGTTAGTGATCGGGTTTCCTCCCGAGAAGCGCTTATTTAGAGTCTAAGCTCGAATTACCTCTCATTTGCATGGTCATGGTGGTTCGAGGAGTTGACACTCCTCTCTCCTGCTATCAGTTCTATTATCAACATACAGTTTGAGTCGAGTAGTGTTTACCTTAAAAGTGCCGAAATTAGAATGAGTTACCTCAACTGTTCCGTATGGAAAGACATTGAGTACCGTGAAAGGATTCAATCCGTTTGTATTAAGCCCTGTCGTTGTTATTCGAGGGTCGGTTTCATCTAGCAGTACTTGGTCCCCAACCTTGAAGTGTTTTGTTCCACCTTTAATCTCATCATGGAGTTGCTTCAGTTTTGCTTCGTGTATTCTCGGTTTCTCCTTGACTTGTGTCTTCCATTCGTCTAGTTCGTCGATCTGAAGCCTTCGTTCCTCATGAGTTGTTTTATTGTTGGCATGAGAACTAAGACGTGGCTCATTTGTGCTCTTTCGAGGTGCTTCCTGAAAAGAGGGTTGGACCACATGGTTACTAATAGAATTTATACAGCCACCTTCATTACTCGATGTCTTAACCGAATCACGAGCCTGGAGAGTGATAGTTTCGTCACCTGAACGAAGTGTGAGTTCACCTGTACCAACATCAATAATAGTACTGGCAGTTGCTAAAAAGGGTCATCCTAAGATTAAAAGTTCATCACTGTCGTCATCCATGTCTAGAACAACAAAGTCAACTGGGAATATAAATTTATCAACTTTTAACAGCACATCCTCCACAATACCCCTAGGAAATCTAATAGTTTTATCTTCTAGTTGAATACTCATCCTAGTTTGTTTAGGTTTCCCAAGACCTTGTTGCTTAAACATTTTATAAGGTAAGAAATTAATACTTGCCCCTAAATAAGCCAAAGCATTTTTAACATCTAAACTACCAATTAAACAAGGAATAGTAAAACTTCCTGGATCCTTTAATTTGTTGGGTAGTTTATTCTGTAGAATGGCTGAGCAGACTGCGTTTAGCTCCACATGCGACGCATCATCTAACTTCCGTTTGTTTGCTAAAAGCTCTTTTAAAAATTTAACTGAGTTGGGCATCTGCGAAAGAGCTTCAATAAACGGTAAGTTAATATGTAATTTTTTTAAGAGTTTAAGAAATTTACCGAATTGTTCATTGGTATGGTCTTTCTTCGTCACGTTGGGGTATGGCACACGAGGTGTATATTCTTTTCTTACCGGTGTCTGTACATTGTGGCTCACCTCAACCTTACATTTACTTACCACAACTTCTTGCCTTGGTTCAGATTCAGATTGTACTAACCCTTCTTCGTCGCACACCGTGATGGCATGGAGTTGCTCCCTTGGGTTAGGCTCAGTGTTACTCGGCAAGCTACCTTGTGGTCGTTCTGAGATCAACTTGGGAAGCTGGCTTATTTGAGTCTCGAGCCCTTGAATCGATGCTTGCTGATTTTTAAGCGCTGTTTCGGTGTTTTAAAAATGGGTTTCTGACACCGAGATGAATATTTTTAGCCTCTCCTCAAGATTCGGCTTCTTCTCCTGTTGGTAGGGTTGTTGTTGAAAGCCTGGAGGGAGTTGTTGTCTCTGATTTCCTTGACCACCCCATGAAAAATTGGGATGGTTCCTCCAACCTGCAATGTAAGTGTTACTATATGGATTGTTCTAAGGTCTAGAATAGTTACCCATATAGTGGACTTGTTCATTCTCTGTGTTCGGGTTGTAAGGTGGATATTCTATTGTGCTCATCCCTCCTCCATTTTTGTTGCAATTCATCACCGGATGTACCTGCGTAGAAACACATAAACCATAAATCTTTTTGTTTAAGAGTTCTACCCGGTTTGACAACATGGTGATCGCGTCGAGGTTGAAAACTCCAGCGGCTTTTGTAGGCTTTTTTTCTCATGACTTGCCACTGATAGTTATTCAGTGACATCTCCTCTATAAATTCATAAGCCTCCTCAGGTGTTTTATTATTTAGGGTTCCACCGGCAGCTGCATCAATCAGCTGTCTAGTTGAGGGGTTCAAACTGTTGTAAAAGGTTTGAACCTGTAGCCATAAAGGTAACCCATGGTGAGGGCACATTCTCAATAAGTCTTTATACCTCTCCCATGCATCGAAAAGAGTTTCTAAATCCATCTGCACAAAAGAAGAGATATCATTCCTCAACTTTTCCATTTTAGCCGGCAGAAAATATTTTAGTAAAAACTTTTCGGTCATTTGTTCCCAAGTAGTGATAGAACCTCGTGGTAACGAGTTCAACCACTGTTTAGCTTTATTTCTTAACGAAAAAGGGAATAACTGTAAGCGAATGGCATCATCGTAAAACGCCATTAATTTTAAAAGTATCACGCAATTCTAGAAAGTTGGCTAAATGAGTATTTGGATCCTCATCTTGTAAACCATCGAATCGAACACATTGTTGGATCATCTCAGATAGTGTTCGGCCGGCTTGAAGTTATTTGCAACAACAAAGCAGCCCTCGCAATACTCGATTCAAATTTCAGTCAAATTAGGCTTAGCGTAGTCGCACATAATGCGAGGAGCAGGATTTGCGGCAACCACCGGGGGTAGTGGATTATTATCAGCCATCTCCTGTGATATTGGTATCGTCCTCTTGCTCTTCCTCTATATATTGTAGACTTCACCTTATTTCTCTATGGTTTCTGCGAGCGGTACTTTCTATCTCACTGTCAAAAAGTAATGGTCCTGACGGGTTCCTTCTAGTCATAAACTAAAAATACTTGCCAGAAGCAAATAAAATAAAAGTTAGTGAATCAAAATAAAAACAAAAATAAATTGTGAGAAAAATAAAAATTGGCTAAAGTAATAAAAATTAAGCGTTCCTAATATTCTAGTCCTCGAAAACGGTGCCAAAAACTTGATGAACCCGAAACTAACTAATATTTCGACAAAGGCAAGCGCACCTATCGAACAGTAGTATAGCTTGATGAGTCTGGAATATCGTATCCTCAAGGACTAAAATTACTAGTAATAACTATCTTTTTATTATTTAACCTAATGATTAAGGGGATTTATTTTAATCTAAATTTTAATTAACTAATTAACTATGAACGCGGCAGAAAATGAAGACAGTAATCGAATAAACCAATAATAAAGACAATACCCAAGGAAGAATCCACCTAGACTTCACTTATTATTTTGACTCTAAATTAAACGATTTACTCACTTGCCTTGATCCGTAGAAATCCCTGAATTATGTTAATATCTCTTTCAAGACTAAGAACAACTGAATCTAGGTTGATTAATTGAAATCTCTTTCTAATTAAAACCCCTATTGTTGCATTAACTCGTTCTATGGACTCTCTTATTAGATTTGACTCTAATCCGGCAGATTTATGTCGTCCTATTTCTAGGGTTGCAATCAACTCCGCTTAATTATGCTAGATCTACTCTTAAACATGGACTTTTGCTCCACTGAATAAGCACATCCAACTTGAATTAATATCCTAAAAATATTAAAGCAAGAATTACGAACACATAATTAAGAACAAGAACAAGTATTTATCATGTAATTCAGATAATTAAATAATAATATTCATCGTAGGTTTCATCCTCCCTAGGTATTTAGGGAGTTTAGTTCATAACGTAAAAGGAAAACATCTTAGAATCAAGAAAACAACAAGACACAAAGAACCCAAAAACTTCTAAGGAATTTGATGGAGATCTTCAATCTTGGAGTGGATCTGCTTCCGAGATGATTCCGACGGCTTCCTTCGAGTAATTTCTTCGATCTACTCTGCGTGCTCCCTTAGGTCTTCCCCTGGTGTGTAGTTATAGATTTTAGAATACCCAGAAACCCTAAAAATTGGCTTTTTCTGTGTGAAAACGAAGCAGGGTGCGATAGGGACACGGGCGTCTGATCAGCCGGAGTGAGGATGCCTAGGCCGTATGGAAATTTGGGTGGCTCGCGATTAACACGGACTGGCACACGGGCGTGTGTCCAGCCCGTGTGGTTCACGCGGGCATGTGCTCCACCCATGTGGTTCTGGTCTGGCCATGTGGAACCTTAAGATGGCCCGTTTTGTCCGGTTTTGGCCCGTTTTCCGTTCCTTTCGCTCCCATATGCTCTATTAAGTATAGAAATACAAATTTAAAGGATTAGGAGCATCGAATTCAACAAATTATATAAATAAACATTCAAAAACACGCTAAGCATGGGATTAAATTGTGTTACTTTTATGGTTTATCAAATATCCCCACACTTAAGCGTTTGCTTGTCCTCAAGCAAAATCCTCAACTCGCAATTAAAATTAAACTTCCTTAATTCACAATTCTTATCAATAATGTCTTATCATAATTCACAAATAATTCATACATTGATAATTTAACTAAAAGAGTCTTAAAGATTCAAACAATCCAAGTCACACATTTTAATAGCACGAAAACATAGGTGTCAGAGTTTTAAAATTTATAAAGATAATGATCGAACCTAGAAACTAACTATGACAACGATTGAGGCAAGTGCACCTATCGAACTGTAGTATAGCTTAGGCAAGACCGGATTATCGAACCCAATGGAACTAAAAGTAGTAATACTAACTTTCTTTCTATTATTTAGCGTAAAATAAGTGAAGTTGTTTATTAATCTAAATTAACTAATTACTAAGCTAAAGACGCAAAGACAAAAAGAATGAATTGGGGAAATACTTGGGAAAAACTCAGTTGATTAAGACGATACCCTTAGGAAGAATCCACCTAGACTCCACTGATTATCTAACACTGAACCAGACGATTTATTCACTTGACTTGATCCGTAGGACTCCCTAACCTATATTAAACCCTCTCTCGAGGCGAATAACGTCTAACCCTAGGTTAATTAATTGAAATCTCTTTCCCATTAATAACCCCTAGAATAGCAAAGAAATCGATCTATGGACTTCCCATACTAGGTTTCACCCTAATCCGGAAAAATCTCGTCACCCTATCTCTAGGCGCGCGATCAACTCCGCTTAATTATGCTAGATCTACTCTTAAGCATGGACTTTTGCTCCACCACCTAAGCACATTCAACTTGAATTAATATCCGCAAAATATCAACAGAAGAATTAAGCACACATAATTAAGAAAAAAATCAAGTATTTATCATATAGTTCGAAAACAATAACAAGATTCATCTAGGTTTCATCCCCTTCGGTATCTGAAGGGTTTAGTTCATAATAATAAAGAAAAACATCTCAGAAGAAAAGATAAAACAAAACATAAGAAATCCCTAAAACCCCCTGAAGGAATTGAAGAGGAGATCCTCCGTCTTGAGTAGAATTCCGGCTTCTTGAGATGGATCAACTAGCTATCCCTTGAGAGTTTCCCACAAATCGACCTTTTACTGGCTCCTTGGCCTAGCTGACCGCCCGTCGACTCCCCTTTTTAGGTTATACTTAGGGTGTATTTATAGGCTTTTGGAATGTGTTTCTTTTCCCCTAAGTATCCTTTTCCGAGTGAAATTACTCTTCTCCACGTAGGGGCACAGCCATGGCACACGCCCGTGTGAATCGTGGCCAGGCCGTGTTGGACTCCGTTAGTGAGGCACGGCCGTGTAGATCGACATCAAGTCGTGTTCTAGTATATTTGAGGAGGCGTGGTCGTGTCGACTTCTTCTTTGGCCCATTTTGGTCCGTTTTGAGCCCGTTTCTCGTTCTTTTTATTCTTGGGTGCTTTCCTGAGTATAAGACATGAAAAGAAAGGATTAAGAGCACCTTTTTACATAAATCAAGGGATAAATCATCCAAAAGTATGCTAAATGTGGGATTAAAATATGTTACTATTTTGGTTTATCAAATACCCCACACTTAAGCTTTTGCTTGTCCTCAAGCAAAATTCTCAACTTACAATTAAAACGAACTTTCTATAATTCATAATTCCTATCAACAATGTTTCATCATAATTCATAGATAATTTATACATGGATAATTCAATTCAAAGAGTCCTAAGGATTCAAACAATCTAAGTCATAGATTTGTAGCTCGAAAATATAGGCGTCTCCCCTTATCTAAATAATTACCTTTAATTCAAAACCGACAAGGATTGACATCCTCACTAGAGATTCACTCAAATCACTCAAAGTGTTTTAAGGTTCAAAATTTAGGTACTCAAAAGTCGAACATGAAAAGTTAATCCCATAGGCTTGCCTGAAAATCAAGTCTCCACCACTGTAATATGAGATGATGCACAAATCAAAAGGTCTTTGTCAGGGTTGTAACGGGGCTAGGGTTAACGTGTGGATAGAGGCTGAATTAGAAGGTTAGAATCGAGATTGAATTGATAAGTTACCTAACTAGAAACAATAAACTGAATAATTACATAATGGATTGAAACTTTAAACTAATAATACGAGCTTCTTCTTCAATATTTGGAATTCAAACGTATAAGCTCACTTAATCACATAACTAATAATGAATAATGAATATACTTTTGATTGATTTTTTTTGGAACAAATCATAAATACTTAACAAAGGATAAATTACTGAAATAAAAACATAGTTAGGCTATTAATCAAATCAAATCTCGTTATAAGGGTAGTCAAAAGGAATGGGGATAACAAAAACAAAGGGTTTCTGGGTTAATATTAGCGGTTAAGTCAATAAAAAGGGTTGTTAGGATCAAAGGGGTTCACTAGGGGTTAATTGTGAATGTAGGCTTTTAATGGAGTTAGTGGGTTAAAACCTAGGTGCCTTAATCATCTCTGTATATCAAATCATAGGTGTGGTCTCGATATGTATAAACGAGGCAAGTTCTAGAATAACAAATCAATGTTGACATACTCATAATCAATAAAGTGAGCATGAAAAAGAATATATGCTCTACAAGGCTCAAAATCTCACAAAAATTATGGGTATTTTTGATATCAACCTCGTAAATTTCAAACTTCAAAGTAATATATAAACTCAGTTCGACAACCTAAAAAATTTTTAATTTCTGGAAAATAGACTTATCATGCTTGATTCTCTAGTATTCTTAGAATTTAATTATCAATGCACAATTATCAATGACTTAATCTAAAACATATCAATAAAAATCATAAATCATCAGAAATTTCATCCTAATTAGTAATATGAGGAATTTACTTAAAAAAACAAGACTAAATTTAGGATTTTGAGAACAATGCAAAAAGTTTGGCACCTACTTTCATAAATTTGAGAATAATGAAAAAAGTTAGTCGCCTTTCTAGGTTGTTCACCCCCCACACTTAAGATGTACATTGCCCTCAATGTACAAAGTTAGATATATAGACAATAATACTAAAATCATAAGATATGGAGAGAAGTGAAACTCCCTGAATTTTGGATGGATTCCTAGAGTCGGAGGTGAAAGATAAGTTGGAGGGGCCGATCTGGATGACGATCCTGCGCTAGATGAAGAAATTGGGTAGCTCGTGGAGGATTAGCCAGGATATAATAATAATAATTAAAACTATACTAATTAAATAATTAAAGAAAAGCAGGCTAAAGTGAAGAAAAATAAAAATGAAATTAAAATTAAAAGAAAAGATGGATGGACCGTAGAGTCCTTATTGTTGGGTGTGATTTCTAAGGCTGAGGATATGGTGGTGGTCGTGGTGTGATTCCCTAGCAGCCTTTAGAACCTAAAATCAAGAAACTAAGATAAAATAAACTAAATTAAGCAGAAGAGAAGTAAAGATAAGGAAATTGAAGCAAAAGAGAAAAATGAAATAAAAACTAAATGGTCTCAAATATCCTTGGCTCGTCGAATGATTGAAGCGCCGCATGAACTTATATGTATCGGTCTCCATGAGGAGACTGTGGCAGCTTCTTCCGCTTCTTTGGCATTGTTTTGGTGTAGCTCAAGGGTATAGAGAAAGGGCTAGGAAAGAAAATGAAAAGTTGAAGGTTGAAGGTTAGTAGGAGAAGAGGGAAGGGAGGGGGTTTAAATAGATTTTCAAACTGGTACCATCCCACGCCGTGCTCCTTAGGCGTGTCGATTCACACGGCCGCCTCGCACGGTCGTGTGTTTAGGTGTGTTGGTTCACCCACGCCCATTTTACAGATTGCCACGCCCGCTGGTGATAAGTCAGTGTCATCCACGGCCGCGTCGTCACGCCGCCGTGGCATTCAGCCTGCGTGCCCGTGGGGCAGTGGTTGGAGTCCGTGATTCTGAAGATTTGATTCTCTCTGACTCGTACCACCTCTGCCATGTCAGTACGGTGATCCGGGGCATCCACACGGCCACGGCCACGGCCGTGTGCTCGGCCGTGTGGCCTGGAAATCTGCATTGGTTAGTTTAAAGCTAGATACTATAAAGAAATGGTAAAATAGAATAAATAAGAAAAATAAAAATGTAAAAGTTAATGGGGTTAGTGCTCGGGTTGCCTCCCGAGAAGCACTCGTTTATAGTCTTAAGCTAGACTTTCCTCTCGGTTGTATCATCAGAGTGGTTTGAGGAGTTGATAGTCCTTCCTCATGCTATTAGTTGTATCCTTGTGAAAAAATTTAAGACAAGATGTGTTTATAGTAAAAGTACCAAAAATAGGATTACTTACCTCGGCTGTTTCGTATGGGAAAACACTGGTTACCCTAAAAGGTATTTATTTGTTTGTGTTAGGGTCCGGAGGAGATATTCGAGGATCTGTCTTATCTAACAGTACCTGGTCTCCTATTTTGAAGTGGTTTTTTGTTCCTATAAGCTCTTCTAGGGGCTCCTTCGGTTTTACCTTGTGTGGTTCCGATTCTTCATCGTGTATCCCTAATTTTTCCTTGAAGTGTGTCTTCCACTCGTCTAGATCATTGATCTGAATCCTTCGATCTTCATAAACTACTTCATTTTTGGCATGGGGTTTAGGATCGGGTTCAGTTGTATTCTTTTGTGTCTTCCTGAAAATAAGGGTTAACCGAATGGTTATTAGTAGAATTTACGTTCTCACCTTGACTACTCGATGTTCTGGCTGAGTCGAGAGCCTTGAGGGTGACCGTCTCATTACCTACACGAAGTATGAGTTCTCCTGCATCAATATCAATTTTAGTCCTGGCAGTTGCTAAAAAGGGTCTTCCTAAAATTAAGGGAATCGAATTATCCTCATCCATGTCTAAGACAACAAAATCTACTGGGAAAACGAATTTGTCAATTTTTACAAGAACATCTTTGATAATACCCCTAGGAATTCTAACAGCTTTATCACCTAATTGAATGCTCATCCTAGTTTGTTTGGGTTTCCTAGACCTAATTGTTTAAACAATTTATAAGGAATGACATTTATGCTTGCCCTAAATCATTAACGCATTATCAATAGTTAGTCTACCAATTAAACATGGAATTGTAAAACTCCCTGGATCTTTTAGCTTTTGTGGTAGTCTATTCTATAACATTGCTGAGCATAATGCATTTAATTCCACATGTGGATCCTCGTCTAATTTGCGTTTGTTCGTCAAGAGATGTTTTAAAAATTTCCTCGAATCTGGCATCTGTGAAAGAGCTTCAAGTAGCGGTAAGTTAATATGTAATTTTTTTAAAAGTTTAAGAAACTTACCGAACTGTTCCTCTGTGTCGTCTCTTGTTAATGCTTCGGGATATGGTATGCGAGGTTGGTACTCCTTGACTATCGATTTTGGCTTGTCTTGTGTTTCCTCTACTTTTCCTTTTTCTACCTCGTTTCCTTGTATTGGACTGGGTTCGTCTAATCCTTCACTTTCTTGAGCTGTTATGGCTTGGATTTGCTCCTTTGGATTAATCTCAGTGTTGCTTGGTAGACGCCCTTGCGATCGTTCAGACATCAACTTCGCGAGTTGTCCAACTGACTTAGAAACTTCCTCAACTAACTTAGTGACTTCCCTAACTTGGCTCTTGATCCCTTTGATTGATGCTTGTTGGGTCTTAAGGGTGGTTTCAATGTCTTGGAGACGATTTTCTGTGGCTGTCATGAATTTTGTCAGCATCTCTTCAAGATTCGGCTTCTTCTCCTGTGAATAGGGCTGATTTTGGAAATTTTTAGGAGGTTGTTGTCTTTGATTTCCTTGATTTCCTTGACCTCCCCACGAAAAATTTGGGTGGTTCCTCCAACCTGGATTATAATTATTACTATAAGGATTATTATTAGATCTGAAATTGTTACCTATATAGTTCATCTGTTCGCTCTCGGTGCTCGGTTGGTAGGGTGGGTACTTAGGATTCGCCACGGTTCCACTTGCGTTGCCTTTGCATTCTTTGGATGGATGTACTGCGAAGAACACAAACTATCAAGCTTTTTATTCATCATCTCTACTGTGTTGATAGCATGGTTACTGCATCTATGTTGAAAACTCCGGCTGATTTTGTTGGTTTGGTCCTTGTAACCTGCCACTGATAGTTATTTAGTGACATCTCTTAAATAAACTCGTAGGCTGATTCAGGAGTTCTATTGTTCAGGGTTCCACCGGCGGCTGAATCAATTAGTTGCCTCGTTGAGGGGTTTACACCGTTATAGAAAGTTTGGACTTGGAGCCACAAGGGTAAACCATGGTGCGGACACCTTCTCAAGAGATCCTTATATCTCTCCCAAGCGTCATATAATGTCTCTAAATCCATCTGCATAAAAGAAGAGATATCATTCCGTAATTTGACCGTATTGGCCGGTGGGAAATATTTTAATAAAAAATTTTTGGTCATTTGATCCCATGTAGTGATTGACCCTCGTGGTAACGAGTTTAACCACTGTTTGGCTTTATTCCTTAATGAAAAGGGAAATAACCGAAGCCTTATGACATCATCAGAAACGCCATTTATTTTGAAGGTATTCACAGACTCTAAAAAATAGCTATATGAGTGTTTGGATCTTCGTCCCGCAAAAACCATCAAATTGAACAAATTGTTGAATCATTTGTATAGTGTTAGGCTTTAATTCAAAATTATTAGCACTATAGCGAGCCTAACAATACTTGATTCTGCTCCTTTTAAATGAGGTTTAGCATAATCATACATAGTATGTGGAGCATTATTTTCTGCCACATCTTGTGGTGGTGGATTATTTTCGTCCATCCCTTCAGTAGGATTAGATCTATCTTCTCGCTCTTCTTCTTGGTAATTTAGGGCTCGCCTAATTTCTCTCATGATTTCTATGAGCGGTAGCTTCAATATCACCATCAGTATACTAGTGGTCCTCTCGGGTTCCTTCTAGTCATAAACTAGAGGTACTGCTAGGAAAAGAAAGAAAGAAAAATTTAGCAAAGTTAAAATTTAAACTTAAGAATAAAAGTAAATTGCAGAAAATAAAAAATAATGGCTAAAGTAATAAAAATAGAGCTTTCTTAATATTTTAATTCCCCGGCAACGGCGCCAAAAACTTGATCATTGTGAAGTCAGAGTTTTAAAATTTATAAAGATAATGATCGAACCTGGAAACTAACTATGACAACGATTGAGGCAAGTGCACCTATCGAACAGTAGTATAGCTTAGGCAAGACCGGATTGTTGAACCCAAAGGAACTAAAAGTACTAATACTAACTTTCTTTCTATTATTTAGCCAAACATAAGTGAAGTTGTTTATTAATCTAAATTAACTAATTACTAAGCTAAAGACGCAAAGACAAAAAGAATGAATTGGGGAAATACTTGGGAAAAACTCAGTTGATTAAGACGATACCCTTAGGAAGAATCCACCTAGACTTCACTTGTTATCTAACACTGAACCAAATGATTTATTCACTTGACTTGATCCGTAGGACTCCCTAACGTATATTAAACCCTCTCTCGAGGCGAATAACGTCTAACCCTAGGTTAATTAATTGAAATCTCTTTCCCATTAATAACCCCCTAGAATAGCAGTAAATCGATCTATGGACTTCCCATATTAGGTTTAACCCTAATCTGGCAAAATCTCGTCACCCTATCTCTAGGCGCGTGATCAACTCCGCTTAATTATGCTAGATCTACTCTTAAGCAGGGACTTTTTCTCCTCCACCTAAGCACATTCAACTTGAATTAATATCCGCGAAATATCAACACAAGAATTAAGCACACATAATTAAGAACAAATCAAGTATTTATCATATAGTTCAGAAAATAATAATAAGATTCATCTAGGTTTCATCCCCCTTCAGGTATCTGAAGGGTTTAGTTCATAATAATAAAGAAAAACATCTCAGAAGAAAAGATAAAACAAAACATAAGAAATCCCTAGACCCCCCTGAAGGAATTGAAGAGGAGATCCTCCGTCTTGAGTAGAATTCCGGCTTCTTGAGACGGATCACATGGCTATCCCTTGAGAGTTTCCCACAAATCTGACCTTTTCGGCTCGGCTCCTTGGCCTAGCTAATCGCCCGTCGACTCCCCTTTTTAGGTTACACTTAGGGTGTATTTATAGGCTTTTGGAATGTGTTTCTTTTCCCCTAAGTATCCTTTTTCGAGTGAAATTACTCTTCTCCACGGCAGGGGCACGGCCATGGCACACGCCCGTGTGAATCGTGGTCAGGCTGTGTTGGACTCCGTTAGTGAGGCACGGCCGTGTAGATCGACATCAAGTCGTGTTCTAGTATATTTGAGGAGGCACGACCGTGTGGGCTTTAGTCCAGACTGTGTCGACTTCTTCTTTGGCCCATTTTGGTCCGTTTTGAGCCAGTTTCTCGTTCTTTTTATTCTTGGGTGCTTTCCTGAGTACAAGACATGAAAAGAAAGGATTAAGAGCACCTTTTTACATAAATCAAGGGATAAATCATCCAAAAGTATGCTAAATGTGGGATTAAAATATGTTACTATTTTGGTTTATCAATAGGTGTTTCCCCTCATCTAAATAATTACCTTTGATTCAAAACCGACAAGAATTGACATCCTCACTAAAGATTCACTCAAATCACTCAAAGTGTTTAAGGTTCAAAAATTAAGCACTCAAAAGTCAAAAATGAAGAGTTATTACCATAAGCTTGCATGAAAATCAAGTCTCCACCACTATAAAATGAGATGATACACAAATCAAAAGGTCTTTAAAAAGGGTTGTAATGGGGCTTGGGTTGAAGGTGTGGATAAAGGCTGAATTAGAGGGTTAGAATCGAGATCGAATTGACAATTTACCTAACTAGAAAAAATAAACTAATACTAAATAATTACATCAATTGAAACTTATCAATAATAGCACGAGCTTCTTCTCAAAATGTGAAATTAACTGTTTAAGCTCAAATAACATAGAGCTAGTAATAATAATGTATTTCCACTTTTTTTTATCACGTACAATAATAAGACGAATTTAACAAATGAAATAGAGAACATAGTTAGGCAACTGACCAAATCAAATCTCGAGAAAAAAAGGGTTAATACAATAGGAAAAATTCTCAATGAATCAAAAAGAATAAGTTTTGGGTTAATATTAAAGGTAGATCAAGAAACGGTTTATTAGGCTCAAAGGGGTTCACTAAGGGTTAATTATGAAGGTAGGCTTTTAATGGAATAAGTGGGTTAAAACCTAGGTGCCTTTATCATCTCAGTCTATCAAATCAAAGGTGTGATCTCGACATGCATAATCGAAGCAAGTTCTAGAATAACAAATCAATATTGACACACTCATGACGAAAAAAGTGAGCAAGAAAAGTATATGCTCTAAAAGGCTCAAAATCTCACAAAAATTATGGTTTTTGATGTCAACCTTGCAAATTTCAAACTTCAAAGTAATATTTAAATTTAGGAAAACAACCTAGCAATTTTAATTCTGAAAATAGACTTATCATGCTTGATTCTTTAGTGTCTTAAAGTTTAAACAATCAATGCACAATTACCTATGACTTAATCCAAGACATATCAATAAAAATTATAAATCAATAAAGATTTCATTCTAATAGTAGTATGAGAAAATTTACTTAAGAACAAGATATAATTCAGGGATTTTCTAATAATGATATAATTAACCTCCCCACACTTAAGATTTACATTGTCCTCAATGTTCCAAAATAGATAATAACAATATAATGAAAATATCATAAGAGAGGGAGAGAAGTGAAACTTCCTGAATTTTGGATGAAATCCATGGAATAGTGCACGCGGAATTGTGGATATAGCAAATTAAAGTACATGATTCCGAGCAACTATTAAGAAAATAAACACAACTGTTGAAGAAGATTAAGGGATTACTCGATTAGGAATAATTATAAAAACTAAAATATAGTTCAAAATATAAAAGACAAATCTTTGAAAATATGAGACGAAACATAAAGGAAAATAGACTAAAAAGAAAAATAAAAATAAAAATAAAGATAAAAATAAATGGACTCAAAGGTCCTCATCGTCAGACGCGTTGCGAGGTGGTGATGCTGAAAGTGAGATATGGAGGTGGTGGCAGATCTACTGTACGGTGGCCTCGAGACTGTCGAACAGTTGATAACACTGTTCCTCGAAGCGAGTGAGTCGCTCGGATATGTCATTCAATGTAGCAGCAGAAGGAGGTCGGTGACTCGGAGGTGGAGGGTGAGGTGGATCCTCGTGAGGGAGAGGGACATCCTCAGTGATGTCCTCGGGATCATCCTGATCATCAGGGCGAGACAATCAGTACTAGGGAGGATCGAATCCACGACGTCGCTCGATCATCCTCATATGTAGCATGCTCGAGATGCCCTGAAGGGACATCTGGCCAACAAGCGTGAGTGTGGAGGACTACTCTGGTGTGTCGAGGAGACTGAAGTGTCGAGCGAGACGAGTCACGTAAGGGCCTAAGCAGATGGGGCCCTTCCTGTGGCGGTCAGTCTGATGGTGGAAAGATAAAGCAATGAAGTACGCCAAGTTGATAACATGGCCGTCGGCCATGCTCCATAAGTAGTAGGCATCTTGTGTGCTCACGACGCCGGTGCTCTCTCTTCGCCCTGTCAAAGTGTGAGCTAAGAGGGCGTGAATATACCTTAGGGCTAGAGAGAGAGAAGTTGCCTTTGAGCGACTAGCATCATAGGTCGTCAGGCCGCCCGTGATATCGTTCCAACAACGCAAGGGCGAGTAATGAATATGGCGATGTAGCTGAAGAAAGTCCTCGGCGCTCATGAAATCCTTCGTATAAAGTCCCAAAGCAGCACTGAATTCTGGGACGCTCATGTGGCGCACTAAACCGCCAAGGCAAAAGACGATAGTGCCTGGCTCATCATGGACAGACATGACGCTCTGTAGGTGGAACGTCGAGCAGAAATCCAAAGGAATCTCCATATAAGTGGGCTTGAGGATACTGAAGAAGCGATCCCATGGTGCTGTGATGATGAAGGCGCGAACCTCGTCAGCGAGGTGGACCTACTCCAACGCGGCCCAATCAATGCAGCGGCCCAAACCTAGGGGTCGTACTCGAAAAAGCTGAAATAGGTCCTCCGGTGGGTCTGCGGTAAATCTGAGGTAAGGGTGGCGCACTTCAGTGGAGGTACTCGAGGAGGTCGTTCCAGGACCCTTCCGCTTTTTCGAAGCGGGGACTACGACCTTAGTCTTGCCACGAGTATTTGTCATGATGTACCTGAAAACGTAAAAGATTTTCAATAAGTAATTCAAGCATCATCAAAGATGTACTATCCTGGTAGTCCTAAATAATAATATAGTCCTATAATAGTGAATTTGATTATCAAGTAATGCTAAAATTGAAATTATTATGAACAGTGTGAAACAATAAATAGACAGTACTAATATATTGTAGGCTTAAGACAAGAGCATTAGCACTAGGAATTTAAAAGGAAAAAACTAGAATAAGTTTAAGTAAAATAACAGGATTACTAAGAAGTAGTACCAAAATAACAATTAAATTCAGTAATGAAATAAAATCAAACTAGATAATATAAACAATTAAAAGAACTAAGAAATTAGAAATAATAATAATAATAATCAAAATCATAATAGTAATAAGAATGAAAATAATAATAATAATAACATAGAATAAAATAAGATTAAATAAAAATAAAAATGAAAGGAAGAATCAAAAATGGGGGAAAAGGGTGAACCGACGGTGAGTCGGTGGTCAGCGGCGCGGCTAGGCAACGGCGTGTCGGGTCGGGGAGGGACGACGAGGGGGTCGAGGCTGTGGTGTGTACGCATGGGAGGGGGTGGCTGGAGGAAGAAAGAAAGAAGGGGAAGGGGGTGGAGGTGGGGGGAATGGCGGCGCAAAGGAAAGGAAAAGGAAAAGGGGGAAAGAAGAGGAAGAGAGAAAGGGGGAAAGAAGAAAGAAGGAGGGTTTCGGGTTGGGGAAGAAGGAGAAATGAGAAGCAAGGGGGGAAAGAATCGACGGTGGCCGGAAGTGGGGAGCGGCGACTAGGGTTTGGGGAGAGTTTTGGAGAGAGGAGGAAGAAGAAAGAAAAGGAAAAAAAGTGTTTAACTAAGTGACACGGTCGTGTAACGGCCCGTGTTAGGCCAGACGACCGTGTCACATGCCCGTGTGATAGAGCCCCTAGCCCGTGTTCGTCGCGATTCGCAAAGGCTTAGTTTTCACATGGCCTTGGCCACGCCTGTGTGTCCAGGCCGTGTGGTCCACACGATCGTGTGCGAAGTCCTTCGTTTCTCCCACGCCCGTGTGTAATTTTGACACGCCCGTGTGACCTAACACACGGCCGTGTGTAATGCCCGCGGAGCCCCCTGACTTGTTTTAAATTTTAAAATTTGAAAAATTAAGCTCTAGTTTTCACACGGCCTAGGACACGCCCGTGTGGAATTTGACACGCCCGTGTGTTCGAACACACGGCCGTGTGTCGTGCCCATGGATCCCCCTGACTTGTTTGAATTTTGAAAAGTGAGGCTCCAGTTTTCACAGGGCCTAAGACACGCCCGTGTGTCCAGGCCGTGTGGTCCACACGGCCGTGTCGCACGTCCATGTGGAATAAATTTGGGCCGTGTTTCTATCAATTTTTAGGGATTTTAAGCTCCAAGATCCACAGGGCCAAGGACACGCCCGTGTGTCCAGGCCGTGTGGGTGAAAAACCTGCATTAAAATATGTAAGAAAGTAAAAATAAACTAATTAGTAGGGTTAGTGATCGGGTTTCCTCCTGAGAAGCGCCTCTTTAGAGTCTAAGCTCGACTTACCTCTCATTTGCATGGTCATGGTGGTTCGAGGAGTTGACACTCCTCTCTCCTGCTATCAGTTCTATTATCAACATACAGTTTGAGTCGAGTAGTGTTTACCTTAAAAGTGCCGAAATTAGAATGAGTTACCTCAACTATTCCGTATGGGAAGACATTGAGTACCGTGAAAGGATTCGCTCCGTTTGTATTAGTTTCATCTAGCAGTACTTGGTCCCCAACCTTGAAGTGTTTTGTTCCACCTTTAATCTCGTCATGGAGTTGCTTCGGTTTTGCTTCGTGTATTCTCGGTTTCTCCTTGACTTGTGTCTTCCATTCGTCTAGTTCGTCGATCTGAAGCCTTCGTTCCTCATGAGTTGTTTTATTGTTGGCATGAGAACTAAGACGTGGCTCATTTGTGCTCTTTCGAGGTGCTTTCTGAAAAGAGGGTTGGACCACATGGTTACTAATAGAATTTATACACCCACCTTCATTACTCGATGTTTTAACCGAATCACGAGCCTGGAGAGTTATAGTTTCGTCACCTACACGAAGTGTGAGTTCACCTGTACCAACATCAATAATAGTATTGGCAGTTGCTAAAAAGGGTCATCCTAAGATTAAAAGTGCATCACTGTCGTCATCCATGTCTAGAACAACAAAGTCAACTGGGAATATAAATTTATCAACTTTTAAAAGCACATCCTCAACAATACCCCTAGGAAATCTAATAGTTTTATCTGCTAGTTGAATACTCATCCTAGTTTGTTTAGGTTTCCCAAGACCTAGTTGCTTAAACATTTTATAAGGCATGAAATTAATACTTGCCCCTAAATCAACCAAAGCATTTTTAACATCTAAACTACCAATTAAACAAGGAATAGTAAAACTTCCTGGATCCTTTAATTTGTTGGGTAGTTTATTCTGTAGAATGGCTGAGCAGACTGCGTTTAGCTCCACATGCGACGCATCATCTAACATACGTTTGTTTGCTAAAAGCTCTTTTAAAAATTTAACTGAGTTGGGCATCTGCGAAAGAGCTTCAATAAATGGTAAGTTAATATGTACTTTTTTTAAGAGTTTAAGAAATTTACTGAATTGTTCATTGGTATGGTCTTTCTTCGTCACATTGGGGTATGGCACACGAGGTGTATATTCTTTTCTTACCGGTGTCTGTACATTGTGGCTCACCTCAACCTTACCTTTACTTACCACAACTTCTTGCATTGGTTCAGATTCAGATTCTACTAACCCTTCTTCGTCGCACACCGTGATAGCATGGAGTTGCTCCCTTGGGTTAGGCTCGGTGTTACTCGGCAAGCTACCTTGTGGTCGTTCTGAGATCAACTTGGCAAGCTGGCCTATTTGAGTCTCGAGCCCTTGAATCAATGCTTACTAATTTTTAAGTGTTGTTTCAGTGTTTTGAAAATGGGTTTCTGACACCGAGATGAATTTTGTTAGCATCTCCTTAAGATTCGGCTTCTTCTCCTGTTGGTAGGGTTGTTGTTGAAAGCCTGGAGGGGATTGTTGTCTCTGATTTCCTTGACCACCCCATGAAAAATTGGGATAGTTCCTCCAACCTGCATTGTAAGTGTTACTATATGGATTATTCTGAGGTCTAGAATTGTTACCCATATAGTGGACTTGTTCATTCCCTGTGTTCGGGTTGTAAGGTGGATATTCTGTTGTGCTCATCCCTCCTCCATTTGTGTCGCAATTTATCACCGGTTGCACCTGCGTAAAAACACATAAACCATCAATCTTTTTGTTTAAGAGTTCTACCCGGTTTGACAACATGGTGACCGGGTCGAGGTTGAAAACACCAGCGGCTTTTGTAGGCTTTTTTCTCATGACTTGCCACTGATAGTTATTCAGTGACATCTCCTCTATAAATTCATAAGCCTCCTCAGGTGTTTTATTATTTAGGGTTCCACCGACGGCTGCATCAATCAGCTGTCTAGTTGAGGTGTTCAAACTGTTATAAAAGGTTTGAACCTGTAGCCATAAAGGTAACCCATGGTGAGGGCACCTTCTCAATAAGTCTTTATACCTCCCCCATGCATCGTAAAGAGTTTCTAAATCCATCTGCACAAAAGAAGAGATATCATTCCTCAACTTTGCCATTTTAGCCGGCGGAAAATATTTTAGTAAAAACTTTTCGATCATTTGTTCCCAAGTAGTGATAGAACCTCGTGGTAACGAGTTCAACCACTGTTTAGCTTTATTTCTTAACGAAAAAGGGAATAACCGTAAGCGAATGGCATCATCAGAAACGCCATTAATTTTAAAAGTATCACAGAATTCTAGAAAGTTGGCTAAATGAGTATTTGGATCCTCATCTTGTAAACCATCGAACTGAACACATTGTTGGATCATTTGTATAGTGTTCGGCTTCAGCTTGAAGTTATTTGCGACAACAAAGAGCCTCACAATACTCGATTCATTGATCAAAATTAGGCTTAGCATAGTCGTACATAGTGCGAGGAGCAGGATTTGCGGCAACCACCGGGGGTAGTGGGTTATTATCAGCCATCTCCTCGGTGATATTGGTATCTTCCTCTTGCTCTTCCTCTATATATTGTAGACTTCACCTTATTTCTCTACGGTTTCTGCAGGCGGTACTTTCTATCTCACTGTAAAAAAGTAATGGTCCTGACGGGTTCCTTCTAGTCATAAACTAAAAATACTTGCCAGAAGCAAATAAAATAAAAGTTAGTGAATCAAAATAAAAACAAAAATAAATTACGAGAAAAATAAAAATTGGCTAAAGTAATAAAAATTAAGCGTTCCTAATATTCTAGTCCTAGAAAACGGTGCCAAAAACTTGATGAACCCGAAACTAACTAATATTTCGACAAAAGCAAGCGCACCTATCGAATAGTAGTATAGCTTGATGAGTCTGGAATATCGTATCCTCAATGACTAAAATTACTAGTAATAACTATCTTTTTATTATTTAACCTAATGATTAAGGGGATTTATTTTAATCTAAATTTTAATTAACTAATTAACTATGAACGCGACAGAAAGTGAAGACAGTAATCGAATAAACCAATAATAAAGACAATACCCAAGGAAGAATCCACCTAGACTTCACTTATTATTCTGACTCTAAATTAAACGATTTATTCACTTGCCTTGATCCGTAGAAATGCCTGAATTATGTTAATATCTCTTTCAATACTAAGAACAACTGACTCTAGGTTGATTAATTAAAATCTCTTTCTAATTAAAACCCCTATCGTTGCATTAACTCGATCTATGGACTCCCTTATTAGATTTGACTCTAATCCGGCAGATTTATGTCGTCCTATTTCTAGGGTTGCAATCAACTCCGCTTAATTATGCTAGACCTACTCTTAAATAGGGACTTTTGCTCCACTGAATAAGCACATCCAACTTGAATTAATATCCTGAAAATATTAAAGCAAGAATTAAGAACACATAATTAAGAATAAGAACAAGTATTTATCATGTAATTCAGATAATTAAATAATAAGATTCATCGTAGGTTTCATCCTCCCTAGGTATTTAGGGAGTTTAGTTCATAACGTAAAAGGAAAACATCTTAGAATCAAGAAAACAAGAAGACATAAAGAACCTAAAAACTTCTAAGGAATTTGATGGAGATCTTCAATCTTGGAGTGGATCTGCTTCCGAGATGATTCCGACGGCTTCCTTCGAGTAATTTCTTCAATCTACTCTGCGTGCTCCCTTAGGTCTTCCTCTGGTGTGTATTTATAGATTTTAGAATACCCAGAAACCCTAAAAATTGGCTTTTTTCGCGTGAAAATGAAGCAGGGTGCAATAAGGACACGGGCGTGTGATCAGCCTGTGTGAGGGTGCCCAGGCCGTATGGAAATTTGGGTGGCTCGCGATTGACACGGACTGGCACACGGGCGTGTGTCCAGCCCGTGTGGTTCACACGGGCATGTGCTCCGCCCATGTGGTTCTGGCTTGGCTATGTGGAACCTTAAGATGGCCCGTTTTGTCTGGTTTTGGCCCATTTTCCGTTCCTTTCGCTCCCTTATGCTCTCCTAAGTATAGAAATACAAATTTAAAGGATTAGGAGCATCGAATTCACCAAATTATATAAATAAACATCCAAAAATACGCTAAGCGTGGGATTAAAATGTGTTACTTTTATGGTTTATCAGCAACAATATTATGTTAGTCCAAGCACTTGCATCCAAAGTTTTGATATCTTAAAATATTAGTCTATTAGAGTACTAATCTTCCTCTGGGTTCCAATAATATTGCTCTGAAGATTCAATAATTTGTTCATTTATGATAAGCTTGATTGAAGACATAAGTAAGATAAGTACACAAACCAGAATCAATTGAAAAAATATAGGTAATTTTCTGATACTAAAGTACACAATTTCACTAAATGGAAAAACATCCCATAAAATATAAAGAAATTACCAAAGATTCCAAAGGCTTGAAACTCACAACAGCAAAATCTTGAAGCTGACACTATAAATACTACACTTATATATCAGATATGTACATCAGCAAACATAAAACATATCCTCTACAAACTGCAAAGTAATCAAATCCAAATTCACTTGAAATCATGGGTGTTTTCACTTATGAATCTGAGGTTATTACAGCAATCCCACCAGCCAAGATGTTTAAGGCTTGCATCTTCGATGGAGACAACCTTATACCGAAGATTATTCCTCAGGCTTTTAAGAGAGTTGAGTACATTGAAGGCAATGGTGAGCCTGGTAGCATCAAAAAGGTCACCTTTGGAGAAGGTCACTTCATTTATATAACTTTATACTTTGAATCATATACATATGTGTATATTAAACCTGAAGGGAAAAGGTGAAGTTACGTGTTTTTCTTCATGCAGAAAGCCAATTCAATTACATGAAGCAGAAGGTTGAAGCACTAGACAAAGAAAATTTTGTGTATATTTACAGTGTTACCGAAGGTGATGCATTGATGAACAAGCTTGAAAAAATCACGTATGAGACAAAGTTAGAGGCCTCTCTAGATGGGGGATCCATATGCAAGACTACTTGCAAGTATTACACCGTAGGTGACTTTGAGCTCAAGGAAGAGGGAATCAAAGCAGGCAAAGAAAAGGCATTGGGAATATTCAAGGCCATTGAAGCCTACCTCCTGGCAAACCCTAACGCATATTGAAACTATCACAAGATTGAGATTGCATCCACTGCACGCAATGAATATCGAACATTTAGCCTTCTTCCTTCTAGTTTTCAGTTTTCCATCATATGACCTTCAGATTGCTAATAAGAGTTCATAGTTTGCCCTGGTTAGCAGGAAGCTTGGACAGAAAAGTGAAGCATGTAATAAACTGAAGAGCATACAATGTATTTACTGAATCTTGTTGTGTCAGGTATCCATTGAGAATAAAGAATTCATCATCTTTCAGCATTTACTAATTATATATTGAACATAACAAACTCAAGTTTAAGAAAAAAAAATGATATAATTCCACTAGCTTTAGCATTGAATATATCTTATAGAACATATCATCCACCTTTAATTATTAGTTGGATAAGTTATATGTAATGGATTGTGTTCTTGGCTTAAACATATATAGTTCATACATTTTCTCTAAATTGGAATAATTTTAGTCATAATTCCATGATCCCAAAATTGCTCCTCTGACAGTGCTAAAATCAAGTATTTAACTACTGCCAGAGGACTCTGGATTAGTATCATCAATAATGTTATCCGGACTTTTCATTTTATATATCTATAGTGGAAACATATCCGTATCCAAAACTCATCAACAAGTCCAGGTAACATAATGAAAGAATTGATAAATCAAAGGTACCCATTGACTGCAGGAACTAATAATTCAATAGGAAAATGGAAGTGCTGAAGAGGTTTAAAGTACCCAACACCGAAATGGGGTTGAAGAGAATTTTTGGGAAGATTTTACCTTTTGTTCTATCTTGGGATAACATAACCATGTTAAATTTGGTACTTGAAACATTGACCAAACATAATTTCTATCACTATGGTGGTGGTAATAACATTTTCTGTAAGGATTTTGTTGAAATATGGCCTCCATGCAGCCCATGCAACGTCCAAGAGCAACTCAAGCAAACCATCTATGCTGAAACTGTTATTTCATGTGAACTAAGTTCTTAGTTCACTATTTTGTGACCTAATGCCAATGTAACTTAGTTTGGTTTATTTTGAACCATGTTAGGTTGATATTTCATGTCATTTTGATAGTGACTAAGCTGATTATATCAGCAAGGTTAAACTTACAAGTTATTTTTTTCAAGTTTCCATAAGTTTAAGTGTTGTTAGGTGGAAATTAGGTAATAGGAACCATGATTAGTTTTTTGTCATTTGTATTAGCTATAAGTTATCAATGTTTTGCAATGAAAAGTGATTGATTTTCATGCAAATCTAAGCTCCATTCTTTTGCTTCCAATTTTCTTTCTTCTTTTCTATCATCTCTTCTCTTTCTTTTGCTGCAAGTCTCGAGCCTTGGAGCTCAAGCTTCAGCTTATGCTAGCTGCTAGTTGCTTGTAAATCCCAACAATTGGTATCTAGAGCTTCATTCTTGGAGGACCTATTGCTGTTAAACTCAAAGTCGAATGGCTACATCAAGCTTCTCACCTGCTGCACCACCAGTCTTCAATGGAGAAGGCTTTCATATATGGCAGGTCAAAATGAAAACTTACCTGCAGGCTCTTGATCTATAGGAGGTTGTGAACACTGATGTTGAACCAGAACCTCTTCGAGCCAATCCAACTGTGGCTCAGATGAGACAGCATGCTGAGGAGAAGACCAAGAAGCACAAGGCTTTGTCTTGCATCCAAAATTGTGTCTCGGATGTCATCTTTACAAGGATTATGGCCTGTGAGACTCCAAAGCAGGCTTGGGACAAGCTTAAGGAGGAGTTTCAAGGTACTGAAAGAACCAGGCAGCAGCAGCTTCTGAATTTGAGGAGAGACTTTGAAAACCTAAAGATGAAAGAAGAGGAGACTGTAAAACAATACTCAGACAGGATAATGGCTGTTGTAAACAGCATAAGGCTCCTTGGTGAGCAGTTTAGTGAAGCAAGGATAGTGGAGAAAGTGCTATCTACCTTACCTGAAAGGTATGAAGCAAAAATATACTCCCTCGAGGACTCCAGGGACCTCTCAAGCATCACTCTAACTGAGTTGATCAACGCTCTTTATGCACAAGAGCAAAGGAGGGCAAGCAGGAATGAGGAGCACCAAGAAGGTGCTTTCCAAGCTAAAGCCAGGACTTCCTCATCCAACACTGCCTACAAAGGCAAGAGGACCTGGAAAAACAGGCCTAAGCCTGATGCTGCAAGGACCAATGACCACCTTTGCAGATTTTGCAAGAAGCCAGGCCATCCAGAAGACAAATGCTGGTTTAGGCCTCGATGCGATGCCAAAGACCTTTGCAAGAAGAAAGGGCATGTTGAAAAGGTCTGTAAAAACAAAGGCAGACCAAGGCAGACTCAACAGCAACCAAAGACTGAGGCTCGAGTGGCTGAAGAAGGAAGTGACCAAGAAGAACAAGTTTTTGTTGTGTCATGCTTAAGTGACCAGAAGAAAGGTTCTGAAGCTTGGCTCCTAGACAGTGGATGCACAAATCATATGTCACCTAATGCATCAATCTTCAAAACCTTAGACAGAAGTTTTCAAACCAAAGTCAAGGTTGCAAATGGTCAGTTCATCAAGGCTGAAGGCATAGGAGATGTTCTGATATCAACTCCAATAGGCAACAAGGTGATTTCCAATGTGCTTCTTGTACCCGAGATTGACAGAAATTTGCTAAGCATAGCTCAGCTCCTGGATAAAGGATACTCACTGGTGTTCAAAGACAAAGAGTGTCAAATAACTGATCCAAGTGGATCATGCTTCATGACAGTCACTATGACTGATAACTCCTTTGAGGTTAACTGGTCAGAAGGTTTGAATGCAGCCTACACTGCCTCAGAAAGTGACTCTAAGATATGGCACAAGAGACTCGGTCATGCAAACTTTAAAGCAATGGCCAGAATGATCCATGAAGAACTGGTCGAGAACTTCACCAATTCAGCATGCAATAATGAAGTTTGTGAAGTGTGTCAGCTTGGAAAACAAGCCAGGCTACCCTTTCCCTCGAACCAAGCCTGGAGAGCATCAGAAAAGCTCCAACTTGTTCACACAGATGTATGTGGTCCCATGAAGACAGAATCAGTTAGTGGAAACAGGTACTTCATACTCTTTATTGATGATTATTCAAGATTCTGTTGGATCTATTTTCTAAAGCAGAAATCTGAAGTTCCACAAGTGTTTATGAAGTTTAAAGTTGAAGCAGAAAAGGAAACAGGTTGCAAGCTGAAGACTATCAGGTCAGATAATGGAGCTGAGTACATTTCAGCTCAGTTCCAAGCAATTTACAGTGATGCAAGCATCAAACACCAATTAACCAATGTGTATACACCCCAACAAAATGGGGTAAGTGAAAGAAAGAATAGAAGCATCATGGATATGGCAAGATGCTTGTTATTTGAAAAGAAAATGCCAAAGTTTATGTGGGCTGAAGCTGTCAACACAGCCGTTTACCTTCAGAACAGGCTTCCAACAAAGGCCTTGGCTCGAAAGACACCTTTTGAAGCTTGGTATGGCTTCAAGCCTTGACTAGCTCACTTAAAAGTCTTTGGTTGTCTATGCTATGTTCAGATTCCATCAGTAAAGAGGGACAAACTATCAAAGAGAGCAATTCCTGGTGTTTTAGTAGGGTATAGCTCAGTCAAAAAGGGCTATAGGATCATAGATCCAAACACAAATAAAATTCAAGTAAGCAGGGATGTAGTCTTTGATGAGAAGGCCTACTGGAACTGGGAAAGGAATCAACCAATGGAGACCTCAGAAGAGCTTGTAGTAGGACAGACAGAACCTGAACAAGCTGGTCCAGAGATGGACATTGATGATGTCCCAGTTAGAGGGATTAGATCATTGACAGATGTTTATGAAAGGGCTGAAGTAGCCATCATGGAGCCAACAAGTTTCGAAGAGGCTGAAGCACACCAGGGCTGGAAGGCTGCAATGACTGAAGAAATGCAGATGATTGAAAAGAACCAAACCTGGGATCTAGTTGACAGGCCTTCAAACAGGAAGATCATAGGTGTTAAATGGGTTTGTCGTGCTAAGCAAAATGCAGATGGGAGCTTAAACAGGTTGAAAGCCAGGCTGGTTGTTAAAGGCTTTAGTCAGAAATATGGTCTGGACTACTTGAAAACTTTTGCTCCAGTAGCCAGACTAGACACTATAAGAATGCTGGTAGCATTGGTTGCACAAAATAAGTGGATAATTCGTCAACTCGATGTGAAGTCTGCTTTCTTAAATGGTCTCCTTGAAGAAGAAATCTACATAGATCAGCCACAAGGCTTCATCATTCCTGGCAAGGAGAACATGGTTTACAGGCTCAAAAAGGCACTTTATGGCCTGAAGCAAGCCCCTAGAGCTTGGTATGCTCGAATTGACAGTCACCTGCTGAATTTAGGATTCGAGAGAAGTGCCAGTGAACCAACTTTATATGTGATGAAGAATAAAGGTGCAACATAACTCATAGTGTCTCTCTATGTTGATGATCTTTTGGTCACAGGAGGAGACAACAAAGTTTTGAATGATTTCAAAACTAAAATGGAGGAGGAATTTGAAATGTCAGACTTGGGCCACATGACTTATTTCCTTGGAATGGAAGTGAACCAAGCTGAAGGAGAAATTTTCTTGAGCCAACAGGCATTTTCCAAGAAAATTCTAAGCAAATTCTCTATGGAGAATAGTAAACCAATGAGCACACCTATGACTGCTGGGCTAAAATTGACAAGCCAAGGTGACTATGATCCAGTCGAGGAGTCTACCTACAGAAGCTTGGTGGGATGCCTACTCTATCTAACAGCTACTAGGCCTGATATAATGTTTGCTGTAAGTATGCTATCGAGATTCATGCATTGCTGC
The DNA here is from genome assembly GCA_025698515.1 of Gossypium sturtianum. Classification (NCBI taxonomy): domain Eukaryota; kingdom Viridiplantae; phylum Streptophyta; class Magnoliopsida; order Malvales; family Malvaceae; genus Gossypium; species Gossypium sturtianum. Next base: position 161,148,413 of record CM046945.1, read on the forward strand.
AACATGCAGCACCTTCAAGCAGCAAAAAGGGTGCTCAGGTACATCAAAGGTACCTTGAGCTATGGATTGAAGTTTAACAAAGCTCAAGAGCTAAAGCTGATAGGCTACACAGATAGTGATTGGGCAGGATCGAAGGATGACATGAAGAGTACTTCAGGCTATGGATTTACTCTCGGTTCAGTAATGTTCTGCTGGAGCTCAAAGAAGCAGAATCTGGTAGCCCAATCAACAGCAGAGGCTGAGTATGTTGCTACTGCTGCTGCTATAAATCAAGCAATATGGCTTAGGAAGTTGCTTGCTGATTTGAACCTACAGCAAGAGGGAGCAACAGAGATCCTATGTGACAACAAATCGGCTGTTGCAATTGCAAAGAACCCTGTGTTTCATGGTCGAACTAAACACTTCAGCATAAAGCTCCATGTGGTAAGGGAGATGGAACAAGCTCGTGAAATTGAACTGGTTCATTGCAATTCAGAAAATCAAATTGCTGATGTCTTCACCAAGGCCCTCAAAACAACGAGATTCATTGAATTGAGAAAGAAATTAGGTGTATGCAGCAAGGAGTCCAAGGAGGAGTGTTGAAATATGGCCTCCATGCAGCCCATGCAACGTCCAAGAGCAACTCAAGCAAACCAGCTATGCTGAAACTGTTATTTCATGTGAACTAAGTTCTTAGTTCACTATTTTGTGACCTAATGCCAATGTAACTTAGTTTGGTTTATTTTGAACCATGTTAGGTTGATATTTCATGTCATTTTGATAGCGACTAAGCTGATTATATCAGCAAGGTTAAACTTACAAGTTATTTTTTTCAAGTTTCCATAAGTTTAAGTGGTGTTAGGTGGAAATTAGGTAATAGGAACCATGATTAGTTTTTTGTCATTTGTATTAGCTATAAGTTATCAATGTTTTGCAATGAAAAGTGATTGATTTTCATGCAAATCTAAGCTCCATTCTTTTGCTTCCAATTTTCTTTCTTCTTTTCTATCATCTCTTCTCTTTCTTTTGCTGCAAGTCTCGAGCCTTGGAGCTCAAGGTTCAGCTTATGCTAGCTGCTAGTTGCTTGTAAATCCCAACAGATTTCATATTTGTACCACCTTTCTCAAGTCATTTTATTTATTTTGTTACTTTGCTGCAACGTGTTCTATTTCCAAAAACTAACCAACAGTCATCAACAAATACTATGTTGTTCCGACTTCTCTTTTCTTTTTTTCTTAAAGTACCCATATTTGGTAACAGTGTGGAAATATGATCCTGGTAGGCCTTTCAAAAACATGAAAATCATAGTAAAAATTGAACATAGCCATGTTAGATACATATCCATGTCTGGAAAATCGGAGTAATTTAGAATAATCTATTGGTTACAATGTCAAACTAAAAGCTGTAAGAATAAGCTACCAAAAAAAAAAGCTGCAAGAATAATCTAATAGTCCAAACAGTTGCATTCAAGTTTTTGATTGATTAAAATATTAGTCTATTAGAGTTCTTTTCCTTTCAATCTTCTTTAGACAAGATTCATTAATTTGTTCATTTATGGTAAGCTTGATGTTGTATATTGAAGAGATAAGTAAAATAAGTACATAAACCAGAATCATTTGAGAAATTGTAGGTGTTTTTCTCATACTGAAGTACAAAATTTCAGTAACTGGCAAAACATTGATCCTATAAAATATAAAGAAATCATCAAAGATTCCAAAGGGCCTAAAACTCACAAACAGCTAAATCTTGAAGCTGACACTATAAATACTTCCCTTATATATCAGATTTGTACATCAGCAAACATAAAAAAACATCCTCTGCAAAGTAGTAATCAAATCCCAAATCACTAGAAATCATCACTACACCAAAACAGGGCTTTAGCGGCATTTTTAGTGGCGTTTGGACAAAAAATGCCACAAATATTATACATTAGCGGCGTTTCAATGAAAACGCCGCTAAAAACTGAGAAATAGCGGCGTTTAGGGGCCAAACGCCGCTAAAAATAAATCAATAGCGGCGTTTATGTACAAACGCCACTAATAATCTGAGCAATAGCGGCGTTTATGTACATGCGCCGCTAAAAATCTCAGCAATAGCGGCATTTTTGTACAAATGCCGCTAATAATCTGAGCAATAGCGGCATTTTTTCGTAAAACGCCGCTAAAAGTCTGAGAATTAGCGGCGCTTCTGGAAAAGCGCCGCTAAAAGTCCGATCATTAGCGGCGCTTATAGAAAAATGCCGCTAAAAGTCCGATCATTAGCGGTGCTTTTTGGAAAAACGCCGCTAAAAGTCTGAACATTAGTGGCGTTTTAGTAGAAACGCCGCAAAGTTGTTTCAGAAATGGCAAAACGCTGCGTTTTGATCTGTGTTTTTAGTGGCGTTTTTGTAAAAAGCGCCGCAAATATGTGCCTGATACTGCAAAACGTTGCGTTTTGATGCAAGATTTTAGTGGCGTTTTGGGAAAAACGCCGCAAAAGAATATCTTTTAGTGGCGCTTCAGCAGAAAACGCCACAAATATGTTTTAATAGTTTCCCAAAGGGTGTCGTTTTACCTGTGCTTTTAGTGGCGCTTATTAGGAAATGCCGCAAAAAAAAAATAGTTTCCGAAACGGTGCCGTTTTTTTGTCTGTGCATTAGTGGCACTTTTTATAAACGCCGCAAAATTTAAAACTAACCTAAACTATGTCGTTTTATTAACCCCGAATTTCCTTTAGTTTTCCCCAAGTCAGATTCGATCGACTTCATTTCCCCAATTTTCCTAAGTTCATTTCCCCTAAATTTCCCTAAGTTCTTCCCCAAAATATTTTCCCCAATTCCCAAACTTCCAATCCCTAAGTCAGGAGCATTCAACCCGTTGCTTTATCCATCGATTACTTTCAGATTTTTGGGCTGTAAGTGTTCTTCCTTTTTTTTTTTCCGCTACTATAGATTTTTAATTTACATATTTTTTTGGGCTTTTTCTATTCTGCTTTGCAAAATATTTCGTTTCTACTTACTCCTCCAGTGTGTATTCTTTTTCGTTTAAGTTCATCAAGTTAAGTTATTATTTGATGAAATGTTTTCTTGGAAATTTTGCTGCAGAGGGTTTTTATGCTTGTTTACACTTGTTTTACTGTTGAAGTTTTCTTAATGAATATACATCTTCCAATATGTGTTTTTCTAATTAGTTTTTATATTAAAATGCCATGCTATGATATATTCATAGAGCCTCTAATTAGTTCACAAATCCTACAATGGCAGGCTGCGAAGAACATATCAAACATTAGTATCATATTTATTATACCATTTTTGCATTAATTAAACAGATAACATTATAGCAGCAAAGAGTGGCGTACAAAACAGGACTTCTTTCTTTACACAAAAAAATATTTTTTAAAGTAATGATAGCTTTTTGTAAGAAAGTAATGAAGCTCATGGTAAGTTTTTTAGGACATGGCTATAAGATGGTTGGTTATAAAGGGTCTAAGAGTTAAAGCTTTTGGATAAACTGTGAATGCGTATAAGCATTCAAGTTGTTGCTTTTATGGATTTTGAGATAAGAAAGGTGAAAAAGTAATCAAGACCAGATCTTCCTTCATTTTCTTTTTCTTTCTTGTTTTTGGGTTGTCTTCTAACTACTTTGAAATTCATGAATTTGGAAAGTACATTTATAGCTTAAAGATTAGTTCTTCCGAAAAAGCTTAAATGGCGAAAGCTTACGATTATAGAGTGATGAAACCCATTGTTGAACAGCTTTCTCTCCGTTGAAAAACCATTGCCCGCAAAACTCAAAGATTTTTCTTTTCTCGGAAAATTCTTTTTGAAGTTTTTCTAAGCTTTGTTTAACACATATTTTAGGTTTTGGAGATAAAAATTGTATGAATTTTGCTAATTTACATCTATGATCCTCGGTTTACAGTATATTTCCTTAATGGGCCCACTTTTCTTTCCCAAGCACTATTATTTTTATTTTTATAAAGTAAAATTATATTATTTTGAGATTGTTTTCTTTTTTTTTTATATTTTTATATAAAATTAATAAAAATTCGTACATGATAAGATTTGAACTTAAAGCACTATAATTCCTTTAGATTTTATCTATTCACCAACTTCGATTATTTCTTGTTAAAGTTTCATTATATATACCATTATGTAAATTTATCATTTTCTTGCTAAATGATTTAAGTCACTATGACATAACCTCTAAACAAGTTTCATTTAGATCAATTATATAATGCCTTTAAGACAGGGACGAAGCTATAAGTTTATCTTCGGGGGCCAAAGTGTATTTTTACCATAAAACTAACTTATAAATTTAAAAACTTCTAAGAACTAAAATAATAATTTATCTTTTTTTAGGGGGAACGCACCTGCCTACCCCCTTGACCCGTCCCTACTTTAAGAGGATATCATTAACTCTTAATGAGAATTATTATTCCATATCTATAACTAAGTCACACCATGCATAAGTTTTATACCCCATGTATTGACTTATTTGCTTACTACTTTTATTATACTTTAGTCTACAGTACACCAAAGCATATAAGTTATACAAGTGTAGGCATATAAGGAGACCTGATTTACAGATAATTTTCGACCATTGATTCTTTTTTTACAGATAAATTTACAATTCTTCAAACAAAACGTTTTGTTTTTTTTCAACTTAACAAAATTAGAATACTAGTGTTTAATAATGTATGTGAATAGACTTTTTGTTTTAATAAATTTCATATGTATTTGTTATAGGTTGTATTGAGAAAGGTATCCGTACTTTAAAAGTGAGTAGAATTGAAGAGGACTGTGATCGACTACTGAATTGACTATTTTTCTTTCGGTCAAAGAATGTGAGTATTATTTTTTATTAAATAGCATTTTTGTAATTAATCAATAGCTTTTGTTAATTCATATGTTGTTTGTATTTCAGTTACTGCTTCCTACTGCTCCTGCATCTGTCGGATTGGATTTGCTGGTAATAACTATTAAGGTTCGTTTTAGTTCAAAATTCAGATCAATAACAGTTATATCATGATGAATTTGACCAAATTGCTGTCCAAATTGCGGTTTATTATCCTGCTTGGTTGGTATATATGTTGTTTTGTTCTATTGCTGTCCAAAACAAAAAAGATTCAAAGTATATAGGCTGGAAACCTAACGGGTTGCCTTATATCTCACTGTAAGATATAACGGATCCTCCCCATGTGTAACAATGCCACGTATGATGAATCTTAAAGAATTTATGTCTAAATTGTTGTTTATTATTGCTGTTTATTATTAATAATGTTTGAACAACCTCCAAATTGCTATCTAATCATGCCGCTTAGATTTTTTACAAGCTCCCGTGTATTTTTTTTAAAATTTAAGGTGCGATGCGATATAAAAATAACATAAACAAAATATAAAAGTTAATTTTTTTAAGAATACTTAGATTTATATGGCTTTTTGGTTTATTACTAATTACTAATTTTTATATTAATAATGTTTGATTTTAATATTTAATATTTTCAATGTTTTCCAAAATGGTAATAATATTTTGTTATCGAGTATAATAATATTGATCATTATTTAAATATGTTTTATTATTAAAAATAAATTATTTTTAGAAGAAGTAATTTTAAAACTTTTAAATTTAAAAACTTATAAATATTTTGTTATCAATATAATAATATAGATCATTATTTAAATATGTTTTAATATAGAAAATAAATTCTTTTTTAAAAGAAGTAAGTTAAAAACTTTTAAATTTAACAACATCACAACAAATTTCAATTATAAAAACATATAATAACATTTTCCAAAACCTACCTCAAACGAAAAACTAAAACCAATCAATATTAAAAAAAAAAAACTACAATGTAATGCATGCCATAGATGTTCACACCTCAACCGATTCTCGATTTAAAATTTTAATTTAACTTACATAATACATAATACATAACTTACATAAAATTATTTAACTTACATAATACATAACTTACATAGCTTTCACAAATTATTTAACTTACATAATACATAACTTACATAATACTTGTATAGATTAAAAAAAAAAAGATTCAAAGTATATAGGTTTTGAAACTTGACGGGTTGCCTTAGATCTCATTTGTTAAATATAATGGATCCTCCTAGGTGTAACAATGCCACGTATGATGAATCTTAAAGAATACATAACTCGATTATATATGTGATCATATCAAGATTTTACATAAATTATAAATTAACAATTTTGTCCTGTAATTTATTGTCAACTTTAGACTTCAACAACTACGAAATGGATAGGAGTTGGATGAAATTGTCAAGGGTAAGCAACGGCTATCGAAATGGAGTAGAAACTTTTCTGAATTTCGCATTTCAAAATGCAAGCCAAGAGAATATGATTCTTTGTCCGTGTAAGAAGTGTTGCAATATCAATTGGCATTATCGTGAAGTTGTCTACGAACATCTTGTTGTTGATGGCTTTGTCCGGGGGTACAAAAAATGGTTTTTTCATGGAGAGTGTACATCTAGTGGAGCATCTTCATCGATGAATCTGGGTTATCCTCATAGTGCTTACAATCCGAATGTTAGAGATGATAACATGGAAGGCATGTTGCGGGATGCTTTTAATATGCTCAGTGATGGTTTCGGGTCATTTCCACCTGAATTGGGTGCAACCGATGATTATAATTTCGGTGGAAATACTTTCACTGAAGGGGGAAGAAGTGTACCTGATGAACAGCCAAATGAAGAAGCGGCGAGGTTCTACACGTTACTTGGTGAAATGAATGAAGAACTGTATGAGGGATAAAAATTTTCCAAACTGTCTTTCTGTATTCGTCTTTTTCACTTGAAATGTTTGGGAGGATGGACCGGAAACTCGTTGACAATGCTGTTAGAGTTTCTGCAAGAAATGTTCCCGTTTGCGAAAATTCCTCAATCTTCCAAAGACATGAAAAAACTGATAAAGGATTTGGGCCTTGGCTACAACAAAATTCATAGTTGCCCAAATGACTGCATGTTGTATTGGGGTGACCGGATAAACCAACAGTGTTGTCATGTATGCGGTCAATCCGTTGGATTAATAGAAATACGAGAGGATGGTAACGAGAAAGATCACGATACACAATCAAGGAAGCGATCGATTAAGATTTTGCGGTATTTTCCGCTAATACCAAGGCTTCAACGGCTTTTCATGTCGTCGAAGACAGTATGAGTCAATGACGTGGCACCGTGATGGACGAACCGATGATGGATTGTTAAGGCATCCTGCAGATTCTTTAGCTTGAAATCTTTTGACTCCAAATTTCCAAGCTTTGCAAGCGATCCTCGGAGTGTGAGACTTGGGCTAGCATCCGATGGATTTAACCCTTACAAACTCATGAGCACAACGTATAGTACTTGGCTTCATGGTGCTTGTTCCATACAATTTGCCTCCATGGGTTTGCATGAAACAATCATCCTTTATCTTGTCTATGATTATACCGGAGAGAAAGGGCCCGGAATGATATTGATGTCTATTTGCAGCCACTTGTTGAAGAGTTAAAACAACTATGGGCTGGTGTTGAGACATCTGATGCAATGAGAAAAGAGAACTTTAATTTACGTGCGACTTTGATGTGGACTATTAATGACTTCCCGCTTATGCTAATTTATCCGGTTGGAGTACTGGGGCGTTATGCTTGTCCGTGTTGTGCTTTGCTTGCAGATGTGTTCGCAATGGTTATATAATGGGAAGAACTTCTCTTACATGGGGCATCGTCGGTGGTTACCGAAAATCATAGATTTAGATTTCAAAGTGCTCGGTTTGATGGTATCAAGAAGAGTTCGTAGAAGCTCCTTCGCAGACCGGTGGATCCAAAATATTGTTAATGTTGAAATATATGAATTTCATTTATGGGAAGATGAATCAACCTACCAACCCGCGAAGAAATAGAAGATCTAGGGATGATTCGATGATGAATCGATGAAGAGGACGATCCTAATGAGGCGGACTTGTGGAAAAAAGAAGTATTTTTTTGAGTTGCCTTATTGGGAGCATCGATTTTATGCCATAATCTTGATGTCATGCATATTGAGAAAAATGTCTGCGAGAACATCATTGGGACTATTTTGAATGTCGATGGAAAATCGAAAGACAATCTTCGAGTCGACTTGATTTAGTCCACATGGGAATTCGGCGTGAGCTTCATCCCCAAGCACTTCGAATATGAAATATCGGTTGTCACTTTGCTATTTTTTCAATGTCGAAGACGGAGAAAGAAGTGTTCGTATGGTGTTGAAGGATATAAAGTCTCGGATGCGTATGCATCAAATATATCTCGATGTGTGAGTCTTAAGGATCGAAGACTATATGGCTTAAAATCGCATGACTATCACATCTTGATGCAAGACTTACTTGCCGAGTTGCTATGCGGTGTTCTATGTCGAAAAAGGTGACGTCTTGTGTAATTGAACCATCAAATATAATGAAAGGCATTTGTGGTAAAGTTTTGAATGTTCAAGAACTTGAGACACTACAAGATCGAGCCGCATTGACTTTATGCAATTTGGAGAAGATCTTTCCGCCTTCCTTCTTCACAATTATGGTGCACTTGTTAATTCATCTCCGCGTGAAGCAATACTTGGTGGACCCGTTTTCTATCGATGGATGTATCCCATTGAAAGGTCTTACTTTATTTGCAAATTATTCCTTCATTCACCTTAATGCCTTTAGTTGCAACTTTTGATAATGTTATATATCGTGTTTAGGTTCCTATCCAAATTAAAGTCTTACTGCTGCGCAATAAGCGTTATCCTAAGGATCAATTGCTTTGAGGCTACTTGGCGAGAGGAATGTATGACTTTACGTTCGAGGTATTTGGAAGATGTTGAGACAAGAATGAACAGACCAAGTAGAAATGCCGGCTCACAGATCATAACTTGGCGAAAACTTATTTATTTCAAAGTTTCGAGAACCGATCGGCAAAGTCGAAATCGCGAAATTAGACGATAGATCGTGGGTCCAAGCACATCGATCGTTCTTTTCATCACGATTCAATGGAACCATTTCGGAAGTAAGTTCTAGAATTTGTTAAATACTCATCAATTATAATTTGTTTGTCTTCTAACAAAGTAAATATTTTTAAACGTAGTGAGTACAAACAAATATTGAGAGCTCGTTCACGATCCCAAGATTAAATCGGCGAGAAATTAATAAGTTGTTCACGAGAATCATTCCATGAATGGTTAAGCCAAATGGTATGCAATTTAAGTTTTCGTTGACAAGTAATAATGTTTTCTCATAACATTTATAATTACTCGATTTACTTTCGATTCAATAGGTTTGGAGTCGGAATGAAGTTAATGACGGTTAAATGGCTTTCACAAGGTCCAAACAGAATAGTGAAAAGATATAGTGCCTTCCTCATCAACGGATACCGATTTCATACAAGGTATCGCGAGAGATTGAGGAGAACCCAAAATTGTGGAATCGTTGTTAATTCTTCAATTACAAGTTATGCTAGTGCTAGGGACGATAATCATCACAGGGGAATCTGAGGTATTACGGACTTATTACGACATCATTGAGTTGGATTATTACGGAAAATACAAAGTTGTCTTATTTCAAGGTGATTGGGCTGATGTGAATACGGCTCGCGGAATTAAAAACGATCAATATGGCTTTACAATGGTAAATTTCTCTCGATTGATTCACACCGAGAACAAGCGATGAGCGAGCCGTATGTGTTTTCTTCTCAAGTTAAACAAGTTTTTTACTCGGAAGATCCAACTGATGAGGGTTGGTACGTTGTACTTTGAAACACCCCTAGAGACTTCTTCGACATTGGCAGTGGAAGTAGAGATGACATAGTCGAAAGATTAGAAACATTGCCTTTTCCAGAACAAAACTTAAATGAAAATATCCCTAGTACTAGTCAACAATTTCAATGGGTTCAATCGGATGTGGGCGAAGATATTTACTGAAATATGATTTAGTAAGATTTTACGATTTATTATTTATATGTAATCTTATAATTTTAATGTTGGGCATGTTATATAATTTAACTATTTTAAATGTACTATTATTATTGTTATTTGTTATTAAAATGTTGAACTATTTCATCTCAGTATTGCGGAAAAAATGCCTAGAAGACGATTACGAGACTTAAACATTGTCCACACTACTCCAAATTTAGAAGAAGCAAATAGTGAACAAGAAACAGTTGTTGGATCTTCTACTCTACAGGACATAGATGATGAGCCTGGAGAATTTGAAAGTAATGTTAAGTTTATTTTACATGCATGTTGAATTTTATTATTGATTCATTTTTCAATTTTAATATAATAATATATTATTTTTCAGCTGAAGGTGGTGGGGCCTTGAGAGGGCGGGGGCGTACATTACTTAAAGATTTATACGACTTAGAGCCTACCGATCGTGTTAAAGTAAGGAGAAACAATCATGGCCAGCCTGTTGGATCTGAAGCTCGACTGTTAGCAGGCTATTTGGGCATTATAGCACGAAATGCCAATATGTTGCCCATTAACTACGAATCATGGCATCACATGCCTGATGCCAACAAAACCAGAAGCTCGATAATATTAAGGTAACAAAACGTGAATGTAATTTATAATACTTTAATTTAACTTTCATTTATATTAACTTTTTAAACTTTTTTTCTTCAGGGTAGATTTACTTTAGAGGTCTCCGATGAATATGTTAAGAAGACGTTGGGTAAAAAATGGAGAGATAATAAAAGCACGCTAAAAAAACAATATTTTAAGAAAGACATAAGCCTCGACGAAAAATTGCGAAAATGTCCCGCCGGGAATGTTGAGGTACCAATGGGAAGATCAAGTTAGATTCTGGAATTCAAAGAAAGGAGAGGTATTACGTACTTGTAAAGTCTTATAAAATTTTCGGTTTAACGTATTTACTATATACATAATTCAAATTTCATTATTTAGGACCGTGAGCGAGTTGGAACAAGCAGTGACAGAAAAAAAAATTTACTTTACAAGCAGAGTTCCGAGTTTTGCTTGTGTAGCCGAGACCGAGGTATTATACTTTATTATTTCTTTCAAATATTAATGACTTTATACTACTAAATTATATTTTTCTGCTATAATGTAGGAAGCTTAAATCTGGTCAAAAAGTTGGGCGCCTTGACTTTTTTGACATTACGCTATAGGAAGAAGGACGGATCTCCGATGACATCCGAAAGTCTGCGAGAAATTTTGGTATATTTACTTAATAATTGATTTATTATAAATATTTATAATGTTTAATTATAGTACTTTAATTCATCGTTTGTAGTTTTAATTTTATAATTTTAAGTTATGTTGCATTCCTTTTTATTATATATTTCGTTTCTAACTCTTTCGTTGATTTATTAGGATAAACTAAAGGAGAAGAAGGCGGAGTATGAAACGGTTGCTTCGAGTGATAGTTCTGTTAATCTCGAGGAGATTGATAACAGGATTATTACTGATGTTTTGGGATCTGAGAGGTACGACTGCTTCGATTGATAGTTCTGTTAATCTTGAGTATATTTATAACTAAATTATCACTAATGTTTTGGGTCTTAAAAGGTATTGTCGGGTTCGATGTCAAGGATGCAGGGTTACCCCGACCCAATATTTTGATCCGCCTCCCAGCAAAGACATGCCTTAGGAGTCGGTCTCGTCTTTGAGTTCGTGAGACTAAAAGACCGAGATAGCTCGAGATGGAAAGCGAGCACAGATTGAGCAAATTTCTCAACTTAGAGCGGGCAAGCGGCGGCGAGAGGCGAGCATATTGCTCAACTTAGAGCGGAGGCGTGAGCGAGGAGTGGAGGCGAGCAGATGAACATAAAGTATGAAGAACTCCACTTCTGACTTGTGCTATGATGAAGATGTTCAGCGATCCGCAGAGGCCGCCTTCTTAGACATTTGTTTTCTTGTTGTAAGATGATTTTTAACATTATGACATTTAACATTATTGTAAGAATTGTTTGAATTATACTTCATTTATTAATGTATATCATATATCTTTTATTAAATTTGAAGTATCGTTTAGATTTAATGCTTTTAGTGAGATTTAAATGTTTTATTTCTTTGTATTGAGTTGAAATTATATGCAATTGTCTTTGCTTTTGGTTTGTTTTAATGCGGGGAGGGTAGGATATTGGAGAAAATGAATATTGCAAATCTGTGCAAATTAGCGGCGTTTGTGTTAAAAGCGCCGCTAAAAGTCCTTACCTTTAGCGGCGTTTTTTCAAGAAGCGCCGCTAAAAGCCCCTACCCTTCGCGGCATTTTTGTTAAAAGCGCCGCTAAAAGCCCCTACCTTTCGCGGCGTTTGTGTTAAAAGCCCCGCTAAAAGCCCCTACCTTTCGCGGCGTTTTTGTTAAAAGCGCCGCTAAAAGACCCTACCTTTCGCGGCGTTTTTGTTATAAGCGCCGCTTAAAGCCCCTACCTTTCGCGGCATTTTTTTGATAAGCGCCGCTAAAATCCCTACCTTTAGCGGCGTTTTTTTAAAAAGCGCCGCTAAAAGTCCATACCGTTTGTGGCGTTTTTGTTAAAACCGCCGCTAAAAGCCTCTACCTTTAGCTGCGTTTTTTTAAAAGCACCGCTAAAAGCCCATACCTTTAGCGGCGTTTTTTAATAAGCGCCGCTAAAGGTCTTGACTTTTAGCGGCGTTTTTCTAAAAAACGCCACTAAATTTTATGGCGTTTTTTTAGCGGCGTTTTTGCGGCGCTTTCGAAAGCGCCAAAAAGACTATTAGTGGCGCTTAAAAACGCCGCTAAAAGCCCAAAAAAACGCCGCTAAAAGTCTGTTTTGGTGTAGTGCATGGGTGTTTTCACATATGAATATGAGGTTATTACAGCAATCCCACCAGCCAAGATGTTTAAGGCTTGCATCGTTGATGGTGACACTCTCATTCCCAAGATTGTTCCTCAGGCTTTTAAGAGCGTTGAGTACATTGAAGGCAATGGTGAGCCTGGTAGCATCAAGAAGGTCAGTTTTGGAGAAGGTCAGTTCATTTATATAACTTTATACTAGGAATAATATATATGGATATATATATAATGGTGAAAATTTATGTGTTTTGGACATGCAGGAAGCCAGTTCAATTATATGAAGGAGAAGGTGGAAGCATTAGACAAAGATAAATTAGTGTACAGGTACAGTGTGATTGAAGGGGATGCATTGATGAACAAACTGGAGAAAATCACTTACGAAACCAAGTTGGAGGCATCACCGGGTGGGGGATCCATTTGTAAGACCAGCAGTAAATATTGCACCATTGGTGACTTTGAGATCACAGAAGAAGGAATCAAGGCTGGCAAAGAAAAAGCCTTGCAAATATTCAAGGCTGTTGAAGCTTATCTCCTGGCAAATCCTGACCAATATTGAAAACATCCCAATATTATGTTTGCAGCCGCTGCAATCAGCATATTAAATGTTTAATTGCATTTATGCTTAATTTTTCCCTTTTGTATGTTTGTGTGTGTTTCACCTTTTAAATATGCTATTGTTGGTCCAGGTGATATTTAGTTAGCTAAATAACAGGTCAATTTGTCAAGCTTATGTTATCAGTGTTTGCAGAAGTAAATAAAGAAGCTTCAAAGATATTTGGAACAAACTGTAATTGATGCAGGCTATTTATTGCAATTGCTGGTGCATCATCTATTTATCTTCATCTTTCTTCTTTTCAGGATTTACGAAATTGTTGAACAAACTGTAATTCTGTCAATAGGATTTGGAATTTGGTTGATCGAATCAGGTTTTCTGGTTTGATTATAATAGATCCGTCTATTGACATCATATCAAATATTTATGCTTTCTTTTGTAATTCAAATTCGAAATTGAATTTATATAATTGCTGGACCATCCAATTGATTGAATCTTAATTCATATGACACTGATATTATTACAATGATTAAGAGCACCTAAGTTCGAGTACATTTAAACTTCTCTTATTCTGTCAGAAGGGATTAGGGATAAAAATAAGCTTAGGATAAATGAGTTGAATAAGTTTATTTTTTTTAATTAAAAATTAAAATCAAACAAATTTAATTTTAAATTTAAAATATAAGGTACAAAATTGGTAACATAATAAATTAATTCAATTTTATAATTAATTTATTATCATTTCCATTTTGGAAAATATTTTATTATTATTTTTATTAATTAATTCAACTATTATTGATATAAATTAATTTTAACTGCATATTATATCCAAATTTGACTTTACTTGTTGTAGGCATTAACTATAAAAGCTACAGATCCAAGGATTAATATCACATATATTCGGTAACCCAAATAGTATGCATGCAAAATGGAATCTACTATTACAGTGTTAAGGGGTGTTCAGTTGGTTAACCGACCCGAAATAATATTAATTAAATTAACCGACATTTTAAAATTTTTAACCGTTAACCGAACCGAAATTTTTTCAAAAAAATTAACCGAACCGAATTTTTTTCGGTTAACCGAATTAACCGAAAATTATATATTTTTTATTTTTAGTTAAAAATTAACCGAATTACCCGAATTAATCAAATTACTCGAATTACCCGAATTAACCGAAATGAATCACTACATAATTAAAAACATTACATAAGTCTTTGAATCACTACATAATTAAAAACATTACATAAGTCTTTGAATTAACACATAATTGAAATATAAGTCTTTAATATTGTCCATTTGTATCCATTAACACATAATTTTATTTTTATTTATTAAATTATTTGTAATTTTTATGATTGGGTTGGGTTGGATACTTGGGTTTGGATTGGGTTTAGGTGAATAGTGGGCCTATTTATATATTATAATTTTATTTATTAATTTTTTCGGTTAAACCAAAAAAAATTCGGTTAACCGACCGGTTTCAAATCGAATTAACCGTTAACCGAAAAATCAAAAAATAATTAACCGACCCCCGACCGAAAAAATTCGGTTAACTGACCGATTAACCGAATTCGGTCGGTTAACCGAATTTTTTCGGTTTTACCCGAATTTTGCACACCCCTAGTCAACAGTGAGTTGCAAGAATAAACTAACAATCCAAACACTTGAATTCAAGGTGTGGTGGCCCAAATTCATCCCGCCCAAAATAAAACCAAAACTAAATAAATTTACAAAAATAGATTGCCCAAATAAAAAAGAAAGCCCGAAAGCCCAAAACCTAAACCTTTTTGGAAACTTTAGCTAACCCTAATTCCTCTAGCGCCGCAACCCCTCCACGTCGGTAGGCGTGCCGTCTGACATCCCCTCTGCCACCACCATCGTTGACTTCGCTCTCTGCCACCATCACATGCAAAACAACAGAAAAACAAAAGCAAAGGACAGAAGCAGAAACAGAAGAAAGAAAAAGACAAAACAAATAAATATATGTATTATATTTCGGTTATAAAGGCCGAAAAAACAGTTTGTAACAAAAAAAAAACACACAAGAAATCGAATACAAAAGAAAAAAAAGAACAACAAAGTTGAAAAGAAAATACGAAGGTAGTTCTATTTTGTTTTCTTTTTTCTTGTTTCGAAAATATAAGAAAAATAAAACAAAAAGTTTAAACTTTTTACATGTTCATCTTCCACCACCGTCGACGACTTCATCGGAGAAGAGGAGCCGAAAGGTTTCTTGATTTCCAGTCGAGTGTCGACTAGATTTCGGAGGATCTAACCCTAGATCCACAATCTACTCAAAAAGGGGATCAAAAGGGCCTATTTTAGGGAACTCTGGCCACCGGAGGCGGCAGTCTCCGTTGCCGATGACCCGTGGCCACGGTGGAGACCCACCGTCCCATGGCCGAACATAGGGGTGGCTTTGAGAGAAAAAAACAAGAGAAATTTTTAAACAGATTCTGAAATGTTTTTTTTGTTCTGATTTTTTTTATTTATATAGGGCCCCATATGACGCCGTTTTGGGCTTGACCTTCAGACACCCAAAACAACATCGTTTTGACGCTTGACCCGATGACCCGATCCGACCCCTTCCCAGGATCCGCGTGTTTTTGAAGGGAAGGCTATTTGTTGTTCTGGCCCTTCCGCTTTTTAGTCTGTTTTTAAATTACTCCTGCATATTTTTTATTTTATTTCATTTTTACCCCATTATTTTGATTTCCTTGCGATTCGGTCCTTTGACCCACTGTCGACTTGAGGAAATGACATGGGTTTGGGAAAATAACCCTTTGGGTCCCTGTTTATTTGATTTTGTTTTGATTTAATCCTTTGTTTTGCTTTTTTTATTTTTTTAATTTATACTTAGAATTTCTTTTGGATTTCAATTTAGTCCTTTGCCCATTTTTTTATTTTTTTATTTTATTTTATCATTTCGAGCACTTTTATTTTATGATTATTTATATTTTTCCTCTTGTCTAAATTATGCAATTTTATTTACATGTAGTTATTTTTTTTTTATTTTTTTTTGTTATTAGATATTATTATTATTATTATTACTATTATTATTATTATTATTATTATTATTATTATTATTATTATTATTATTATTATGTTATAGTTCTTTACTATTTTCCCTCAAATTTCCCTATCTATTTTATTTTGGTCCTTTACTTTTAAATGTTGATACTATTAATACTATTAGTATATTTTATTTTGGATATAATTATATTCTCATACATTTTTATTATCATTATTATCATATAGTATTATTAATTGAATATTTTTCATTATTGTTATTATTATTTCTTATTATTGTATTCATTATAGTATTGTCCTTTTATTTTATTTCTTAAGTTGTTATTTTGTCAATAAGATAATTTTGCCATCTTCGTACATTGTAAATATTGCTACATACACACCCATCCGTTTTTCAGCACAAGCGCATGAAAAATAATTAAAACCGAGGCTATGTTCGTTATTTTCGAAATTTGAGAAGTCATGTTCCTAATATACGGAGTATGGCCTCTTTTTAAAACCAAAATAACCAAACATCCTATTTAAAATTCAAGGCACGTAGGATTTAGGTAATAATCAAATGACGAGTATTCTTGTTTTCGAATCGTGCCCTAACTTACGGGACATGATTTTTTTCTCGATTAATTCGAAATAAGAAGTCCCTTTCATAAAATTTAATTTAGTTAGCGATATTTTAGTCAAATAACATCATGCAAAAAAAGGGGATCGTAACTTTTTTTGAATTCTCAATTCTCGACACTAAGACATTAAGTAATCAACTAGGTACCAATTTTGGGCGTTATGATGGTGCTAATCCTTCCTCATGCATAACCGACTCCCGAACTCATTTCTTGGATTTTGTAAGCCAAAAATCATCATTTTAGTAAATTTAAAGTTTTATTAAAATGATCAAATTACGAGATAATCCGATCACACCTAATAAAAAGGATTGGTGGCGACTCCATTTTCATTTTTAAAATAATAAGTTGAATCGCCAAAAAGGTTTCGACACAAGGTTTTGCTTTTTTATAATATTTAATTGATCTATCGTATACTTCTTTTCCTTTCAATCTTCCAAGTAGTAACAAATTTATTTTCAAGATTCACTAATTTGTTCTTTTATGGATTTATAATGATGCTTTCTCTGCTAAAGTACAAAATTTCAATTAAAATCTATTGATGAATATTACATTGTAACAATGGCTGGATTTGCATTGAATCATGTAAAAAGTAGAATGTCGGTAATGACAATATATCGCAAAGAAAAGAGAAATAAAAATAAAGAACACATAGATTTTTACGTGGAAACCCTTTCGGGAAAAAACCACGAACAGAGGAGAAGAAAATTCACTATGTCGAATTCGAATGATTACAAGAGCAGTCGACTATGTCTATTTATAGGCTTGTAAAACCATATTCTAATAGGAGTGTAGTAAGATTGAAACACCTTGATGGACCAAAAAGGACCAAAAAGAAACAAAATGACTAAGCTCCTTCTGGTTGAGTCTCGATGCTGCATGCTGGCTTAGCTGCTGCTGCTGGTTACTTGTTGCATTGCAGGCCAATGCTTAACACTCCTCCTTGGACTGTATGCAACAAACACCAATTGAATCTCTCAAGACTTCGAACCTATTTGTACCAAGAGGCTTTGTCAGAATATCAGCCAATTGATCTTGTGAGCTGCAATGAACAAGACTAACTTCTTTGGACTGCTCTGCCTCTCGAACAAAATGAAACTTAATCTTAAAATGTTTGGTTTTCCCATGAAAAATTGAATTCTTAGCTATTACCACTGTTGATTGATTGTCAACCTTGATCTCAGTAGGTTCAAGTTGCTCTTCATTTAGATCACATAGCAACTTTCTAAACCAAATGGCTTGATTAACTGATGCTGCAGCTGAGATGTATTCTGCTTTTGCAGTAGATTGAGCAACAGTCTATTGTTTCTTTGAAATCCAACTGAAAACACCTGAGCCAAGAGTGAAGAAGTAGCCAGAGGTGCTCTTCATGTCATCAACTGAACCAGCCCAATCACTGTCTGAATAACCAACAAGCTTCAGCTCCTCTGCCTTTCCAAACATAACACCAAAATTCAAGGTTCCTTTGACATATCTTAGGATCCTTTTAGCAGCTTTAAAATGTGCAACATTGCAGTAGTGCATGAATCTCGAGAGAAGGCTAACTGCATACATGATATCTGGCCTTGTTGCTGTAAAATAGAGTAGGCAACCAACCAAACTTCTGTACCCTTTTTCATCCACTCGATCATGCTCACTGGTGCTTGACAGTTTCTCTCCTAGTGCAACAGGAGTGCTGGTAGGCTTACACTTTGACATGCTGAATTTGCTTAGAACTTTTAGTGCAAATGCTTGCTGGCTTATGAAAATGCCTTGCCCTTCCTGATTTGCTTCCATACCAAGGAAGTATGTCATCAGACCAAGATCAGTCATCTCGAACACATCTTGCATCTGCTTCTTAAAATCCTCAATTAGCTCACTTTTACAACCAGTGACCAAAAAATCATCAACATACAGAGACACAATCAGCAATGTCTCCTCTGTAGTTTTCTTGACATAAAGAGTAGACTCACAAGCACTCTTGATGAATCCTAGCCTTGTCAAATGGCCATCTATCCTTTCATACCAGGCCCTTGGTGCCTGTTTAAGGCCATACAAGGCCTTTTTTAGCTTGTAGACTTTGTGTTCTTCACCAGGGATCTCAAAGCCTTCAGGCTGTTCTATGAAGATTTCTTCCTTGAGAAGTCCATTTAAAAAAGCTGATTTAGCATCCAAATGATGCACCTTTCAATGTTTTTAAGCTGCTAAGGCAAACAATAGCCTTATTGTATCCAACCTTGCAACAGGTGCAAAGGTTTCAGAGAAATCAATCCCTAGCTGCTGACTGTACCCTTTTACAACCAGTCTGGCCTTGTGTTTGTTCAGAGAACCATCTGCATTATTCTTGGTTCTAAACACCCATTTAACACCAATGATCTTTCTATTTTCAGTCCTGTTAACAAGCTCCCAAGTATCATTTTTGTGAATCATGTCAATCTCAGCTTCCATAGCCTTCTTCCAGTGCTTGTCTCTGACAGCCTCTTCAAAGCTTGAAGGTTCTACTATAGCCATATTGCATCTTTGGTAAATATCAGCAATGGACCTGGTGCCTCTCACAAGAGGATCATCTACATTTGCATTGCTAAGCTCATTTTCTACAGGTGTTAGGCTACTATCAACCAAATCCTCTTCAAACTGACTTGCATTAGAACCATCCCAGCTCCAAGTCTTCTCTTCATCAAATTTGACATCCCTACTCACCAAAATCTTCTTGGTTGAGGGATCGTATACCCTGTACCCTTTTTTGTTGCTGCTATAGCCAACAAATATGCCTGGAACTGACCTTTTCTCAAGCTTGGTTCTTCTTTCAGCTGGAATGAGGGTATAACACACACATCCAAACACTTTCAGATGAGAAACTGATGGCTTGTGTCCATGCCATGCCTCAAAAGGTGTTTTGTCCTTCACAGCATGTGTTGGAAGCCTGTTGAGCAGGTATACTGAGGTGTTGACAGCTTCAACCCAAAATGTGCTTGAAAGTTTGCTTTGAAATAGCAGACACCTAGCCATGTCCATCACTGTCCTATTCTTCCTCTCATACACTCTATTTTGTTGATGAGTATACACTGTGGTTAACTGATGATGGTTCCCAGCTTGCTCACGCAACTTCTGAAATCTATCAGATAAATATTCAGTGCCATTATCAGTCCTCAAGGCCTTGATCTTGCACCCTGTTTGATTCTCAGCTAGTGCTTTAAATTTTCCAAAGGCTTCAAATACCTCAGACTTTTGTTTCATGAAATAAACCCAACAGAATCTGGTTATATCATCAATAAACAGCACAAAGTACTTACTGCCATTCAGTGAAGGGGTCTTCATTGGTCCACAAACATCCGAGTGCACTAGCTCAAGCCTCTCTTGAGCTCTCCATGCCTTGTTGACTGGGAAAGGCAGTCTAGCCTATTTGCCAAGTTGACAAACTTCACAAACACTATCCCTGGCCTCAACCTTGGTCATGTCATCTACCAAATTCAGCTTGTGCAACAAATTGAGTGACCTAAAGTTAGCATGGCCTAGTCTTCTATGCCATAGGCCAGTATTATCAGCTAGGCTTGTATAAACCTTCTTCTAAAGCTGACTTACATCAAGCATAAAACATTTGTCTGCCATAGGTACTGTGGCAATTTCCTGGGCATGAAAATCTTCAATAACACAAGAACCATCTCTAAAAACCAGTGAATAGCCTTTTTCGACCAACTGACCAACACTAAGTAAGTTTTGACCTATATTAGGCACATAAAGCACATCTGAAATCAACTTGTTACCTGAACCTGAGTTGATTACAACATCACCTTTGCCTTTGGCTTCAATCAAGCTCCCATTGCCAATCCTGATACTTGAGGTGAAGCTTCTGTCAAGCTCCTTGAATAGACTCTCATCAGCTGCCATGTGATGTAAGCAGCCACTGTCCACAAGCCAACTGCATTTGACTTTGCTTGTAGTTGCAAAGCATGAAGCAGTGAAGACATGCTCCTCCTGAGCTTGAAGGTCCTCAGTAGCCTGTTCCTGGTTTTGCTGCTGTACTGGTGCCTTCCCCTTGTTCTTACAAACTTTCTCTACATGTCCAAATTGCTTGCAACTCCTACATTGAATGTCTGGTCTGTACCAGCAATACTTCTCCAAATGTGTGGTTTTTTGGCAGTGCTTGCATGGTGGAAACCTCCTCTTGCCTGCATCCCTCATTGGCTTGTCTTTCTTATCAAGCCAAGGCTTTTTTACTTTTTGAGTTGAGCCTTCTCTGGCTTTTGCTTGGAAAGCTCCCTCAGGATGATCTTCCTACCTGTTAGCCCTTCTTTGCTCGAGTGCATAAAGGGAATTCACCAGCTCAGACAAAGAAATGGTTGTGAGATCTCTTGAGCCCTCCAATGAGGAGATTTTTTACTCAAACCTCTTAGGGAGAGTGGTGATCACCTTCTCAACAACCCTGCTTTCACTAAAGTCTTCACCAAGTAGCCTTATGCTATTGACAGTGGCCATTATCCTGTCTGGGTATTGCTTGATGGTCTCTGCTTCTTTCATCTTAAGATTTTCAAAGTCTCTCCTCAAGTTTATTAGCTGTTGTTGCCTAGTCTTTTCAGACCCCATAAACTCCTCCTTCAGCCTCTCCCATGCTTGCTTAGGTGAGTCACAAGCCATAATTCGAGTGAAGATTACATCTGACACTCCATTCTGCAGGCAGGCCATGGCCTTATGCTTCTTAGCTCGCTCCTCACTATGCTGTCTAATCTGAGCAATGGTGGGATTGGCTCTCAATGGAGGTGGCTCAGCATCATTCTCAACTGCACTCCATAAGTCTTGTGCCTGAAGGTAAGTCTTCATTTTTACCACCCAAATGTGGTAGTTTTCACCAGTGAACACATGTGGTGGAGGTGGTGTGAAGCTCATCCTGTTGCAACAAGTTCAACAGCCTCGAATTCTTCTTTCTTAAGCTTGCTTACACAAAACAACAAACAACAATAGAGGCCCTCAAAGATGACAGGCTCTGATTACCATTTGTTGAAACAATGGCAGCAACTTAGCAAACACTTTGCATGAAGTTTGCTTTTGCTCGAATGAAGACAAAACAAAATAGAAAGGAAACCAAAAGCTTAGGAAGAAAAACTTGAGCAGAAAAAACAGTTAGCTGAATAATTCATTAAAAATGAATATATACATGAGTTACAAAGTAAAGTTGAAAGTTACTTAATGAATTAACTACTACCACTAAGTTTACCAAATACAAACTTAAATTACACACAAAAGCTAGCTGACATATCAGCTATTACATCCATCAAATTCAAATCTAAAATTTCCTAACTTTGATGTCAAGTTACAAGCTAACTTGATTAAGTTACAAAAGGACCAAAAAGAAACAAAATGACTAAGCTCCTTCTGGTTGAGTCTCGATGCTGCATGCTGGCTTAGCTGCCGCTGCTGGTTACTTGTTGCATTGCAGGCCAATGCTTAACAAATCTTAACAAGAAATGAGGGAGCAAAGGGAGGAGTCAAGATATGAGATGATTCTGATGATACAGATGATAAGGAATCTGATCAATGGAAAAGGACTTGCTGAAAATCCTAACACAAGAGGATACCAACACTATACAAATGGTATCGAGGATCCTATATACCCGCCAGGATTTACCCCACCTCACGTGCCACGAGGGGTATACCCACGGGCCCCCATGATTGCAAGCCAACAATTTGCCAATGCCAGTGCTTCAAACCATCCAGTGTAAGGAATGCCTAGTTTGAAGCAGGGGATTGTTCCTTCAAACACTATTGTGTCTGATTTGAATGACCCAAAAAAATTGGAGAATTTAAAGATTGACGCTCCGATACAACCCGAGTTTATTGATGCTCAAGATAGGTGTAACACCCCTCACCCGACTCGATCGCCGGATCCGAGTTACGGGATGCTACAGTCATTATCGGAGTAAATACTGACAGTTAACATTCAAATTACACACAAATCATACAATCATAGTCAATTTAGTTCATAATCAACGAATACAACTTTTCTTGTGCCTTACACGAGCCTACGTATGCTCTAGAATCAACTCGGAATTGAACAAGGACTAATTTGCAACATTTTCAAAATTTTAGATCAATTATATCATAAATAAATCCTTCAACTAATCAATCATGTCATAAACACTCAAATATTATGATATATAATTAAATTAAATTCCTAATCGAGTTTACGAAAGTTCTTTTGTTGACTCGAGAATGAAATAGCACCAAATTGTAAAATTTTAAAAATTCAGGACCAACGTCACGATGTTAAACCACCCGACGTCACATATTGTCCATCCGACGTTGTGACGAGGAAATGTGGTCGTCAAGACGAGAACTCTATTTTTGGTGAAAATCAAGCTATTTGGTACTTATTTCAAGCCAACTATACCATTAACCATTTGGTGCACAATTACACATCCATACATGCACAAAACTGACCAAAATTCATCCCAAAACAATGCAATTAACCCATCCCACATCATTCATGCCACAAGTTGACACCAAATCAAACCAAAACAACTTATTTCAACTTACTTCACATGCTTTTAAACCGTCCCAACCAACACCTAACCATTTCATTTCACATTATCTTAGTAATATAATGGTTTGTCACCTTACCAAAACATATACATACTTATACACAACATTAATTTCCATATTCAAAACGGTCATTTATAATGACTTACATATACGGCTTATAATATAATAAAAACATATATTTATGTAAAGTAGACATTAACCTCCCAAATCAACTTTAACTGAAGTTTAAATCAAAACCATCCATTCACAAAATGTCACAAATATATAACCATGTGATAATACCAATCTTAATTGTCTTTCAATTTCTGCTAAACTTCGTAGTAATAATACTGTTATGGTTTCATCCTAAAATTATATATAAAAATATAGTTCTTATAAATTAACTTTTTATATAGAAAATTTTATTAATATAAAACCTATATTTCTATCATTATTTTAATCTAACACCAAACATGGTTTCCTTAATACAAGGTTTTATATAATTATTATAAACTAATTTCTTATAATAATATAAAATTTATATTTGTATCATTATTTTAATTTAACACCTAACATACTTTCCTTAATGTAAGGTTTGACATCAATAATAAATTCAAATATTAATAATTAAACAGATATACTTTAACATAGTTGATATAAAATTAAGTAAACATACCAATATTTTTCTTGTTTCGGTATTTCCATTTGATTTTCCAGGTTAGCGTCAACAAACATAATTAACTTAATTGTTAATTCAACCAATTATTGTCTATTTCTGTTGAATAATAACTGTGTTTACTGTCGTGAACCATAAATCATTGCTTTCAAGTATATATTATTGAAAAAACTCAAAAGACTCTCATTACAATGAAAATAGAAATGATGAAATCTAGAGAGACAGATCAATTATAACACAATCGAACACAGTTTTTGGGTAAGACAAAACATGAAACATCATCCAAACGCCATGAGAGTAGAGTTTCAGAAATTGGGATTTGCCAACACATAATTTTCAATATCTTTCAAAATAAGGGCTCGATTCTCGGATGCTTCCTTGATTTGGAGCATTAGGTCTGGAGTGATCTGAATGTCACCAATGGTGTAAAAGGTGGTAGTTACCTTAATACTTGTTCCTCCATCTGTTGCTGCTACAAACATTGTCTCGTAACTGATTTTCTCCACCATGTTGTTAAAAAAGTCGCTTTCAATCACAACGTAAGTGTACAACAAGTTATCTTTGTCCAACACATTAACCCTGGGTTTCGCATAACTGAATCCATACCCTGCATTTGTTATCACCCCACAAGCACATTGGTATGTGAAGAAAGATAATCTAAATTTGTAGTTTACCCTTTTAAGTAATTAAATTACCTTCAGCAAAGGTGATCTTCTTTATAGTTCCAGGGCCACCATCTCCTTCAAGGCGCTCCACGCTCTTGATTGCTTGTGGAGCAACCGTGGGCAATAGGGTGTCCAGATCTTCAGCAAATGCCTTAAATGCCTTGGCTGGGGGAAGTGATGTACTAACCTCTACTTCTTTTGCAAAACCACCCATTTTTCTCTTCAAATTATACAAACAAATTGATTCAACACAAATATTTATGAACTGATGCTATTCGATATGGGAAGAAATGAGAAACTAACATGCTATTTATACACTCACATTTCATTTCCATCTTATTCTTCATTGGATAAGTTGTCTTTGTCCAACACATCAACCCTGTGTTTCGCATAACTGAATCCATACCCTGCATTTGTTAATAGTTACAAGCCAAAGATTATCTCTTGATTAGTAATTATTGAAATAGATACCTATTTGAATTGAGATTTTATTTAATTTTCTCTCCACTCTCCTAAGCTTTAGATTAGAAAATAATAATAATAAAACAAAAGATTTAGGAAACTGAAACAAGGGAGAAAGTAAACCATTTAAGTTCAACATAGATAAAACTAATGCTGTTTCCATTGCTGCTTCTTTGAGCAGAGTCATAATCCCATTCCTGGCGTGCTTTACAAATTGCAAATGTAGCGTTTGTTTTTCAAAGTTTTGATCGTTAGAAAAGTGGTTTTATTGTTGAATTAATTAGCTTAAGCATGCTTCTTTCAATGTTAAATTTGTTTGTCTGATGCAACTACGGAAACTAAATCTTTGCTGGGATGGTGCCTTGCTCCTTTGCATAACATCCCACATCAGGGAGCGTACGTAAGAAAGGCGAGAAGCAGGTTTTAAATAGCGCGATGCTTGACGGAGAAAAGCATACCTTTCTCGGCCTTTTGGCTAAGATCAAGTGTAGTATCTGTTCTTATCAGTTTAATATCTGATACGTGGGCCATTGGCTCACATGATATTAAATTTATTTTTTAAGGGGAGAGTCTATCACGGTAGCTTGCAACTGGGGCTCTCGAGCGTCGCCCAGGCATTGCACTATAGCCCGGGCCCGGCGCACTCCACCCAATTCCAGTTCCAAAATTTTCAATTATTCCTGCAAGGTACAAAGTTAATGGCCAATTATGATCAATTAACCAGCTCTGATTAAAAGATTTTTCGGCTCTTGTTCTAAAGTTCCAGGTATGTTGCTTTCAGGTTTCACAGATTGTTCTTCAATGGTAAGTTTGATTGTTGTTTTTCCTGAGGGTATAAAATAAAGTAAAATCAGAATCAATTGAAAATCTAAATTCAACACTTTGCGGATAATATTCAATATATAAATCTTGATAGATTTAGTAAATAAATTGGATGCTTTTTATTTATTTCAGGCTTCACGCATTTCAGCTCAAGCTTACTGGTAATCAGAATAAACTATGAACTCTTTATTAGCAATCTGAAGTACATATGAACCACCAACTTCAAAACTCAAATCTAGAAGCTTGATAATTGTTGAAGTGGATGATGCTATCTTATTAAGCATCAGGATTTGCCAGGAGGTAGGCTTCAATGGCCTTGAACATTGCCAATGCTTTTTCTTTGCCTGCCTTGATTCCCTCTTCCTTGAACTCAAACTCACCTATGGTGTAATACTTGCTACTATTGCATATAGAAACCCCATCTGGAGAGGCCTCTAATTTCGTCTCGTAAGTGATTTTCTCAAGCTTGTTCATTAATGCATCGCCTTCTATTTCCCTGTAAATATACAAAAAAGTTTCTTTGTCTACTGCTTCAACCTTCTGCACTGAAGACCCTCATTCTTGTTAAAAGTCATCTTAGCAATATAATCTGCTTCTAGGTTCATCTCTCGAGAAATATATTCAAGCTTCTATTGGCCAATGTCCAGCAAGTTCTATTGAATGTGCCGGATAAGTGTTGAGGAAGATGTCTTTGAGAAGGATTTCTGAATAGTTCAAATAGCTTCATGGCTATCTGTTTTAATTGACACTCCATCATGCTTTTGATTTTTTAAAATCCTCAAGTCATCAAGAATATCCCATAATTCTTTATTGAAGATAGAACACTAACCCAAACTCCTGTTGAACCCAAGGATCCAACCCTCCTAACAATATTGCAATATCCCTCTAGATGTAGTCAACCCAGAATCTAATTTCATAGCGCCATCAGTATTCAGTTACACCTAATTGCCTTTTTTAGTGGCTAATATCCCTGTAGCTGGTCTCATAAATGGCAATGACTTTTGGGAAGAAATATATTGTAAGACCCAACTGTATGAACTTTTAATCATCTCATCGGCGCTCTATTGATTGCCTTGAAATATAAGAAGATTTCAGTTCTTTCAAATACGTCACACCATTAGGCCAAAGAAACATTGCCAATCCACCTCTCTTAATGAAATCTTGTAAGGATTCCCCAAATTAGATTCAAGCCATTCTTGTAAATTCCCTGAAAAGAACTTGTCTCACTTTTCCACTAGAATAAGCTGATACCGCACTTCTTTAGCCACAAAACAATCTCTAAGGACATGAATAACATCTTCGAGTGCATTTTCGCTCACTGTGCAACACTCTTCATCCCTTATCCCTCGCCTTACTTGTTCCATTTGTGTGAGTAACCTTTCTTTAAATGCAAGCCAAAGAAACAATCGAACTCCCTACGGTCCTAGAAATTTCCTCACCATCTTCCACATATCATCTCTTGAATTCCATGATTCCTTACTAAGCTATCGATACACACTCTAAACAATAAAGCCCCCAGAAGTAGATCCAATCTAAGCAATTTTATCAGGTCCTACTAAAGGTCGTGGAGGAGGAATACTTGCAATGTAATTGATGATCTCATCTAACAACCAGACTCGAAACATATTCGTATTCCAAGACTTGTCTTCAGTGACCAATTCCATGAGAGAACAATCTAAATTCAAGTATGGGAAGGGATGTGATTAACCAAAGGGCCAACTGTCGGTATCCAATTATCCTTCCAGTACCTAATACTTTCCCCATTACCTACTGACCAAAATATGTTATCTCTGAGCGCGGGGCAAATTCTAGAAAGAGACCTCCAAAGGAACGAACATTTACTGCGAGATATATCTTTCAGTATGCCTTATTTAACCCCATACTTAGACCTAAGTACGTACACCCAAAAAAAAATCTTGGTTGATACAATATTGAAGCCCAATTTCAACATAAAAAACTTATTTTGGTCTTTTAGTTTGTGAAAACCAAGCCCACCACAAGCCTTTGGTTGACAAACCGCTTGCCAACTAACCAATGACACTTTCCTGTTGTCCCCAGTCGCCCCCCAAATGAACTTTAGCACCAAACCTTCAATTTCATCACAAATACCTTGGGGAATCATTACAGACTGCATGAAAAAAATTAGGGATAGATAGGAGAACCGACTGGGCTAAAGTAGCCTGATTGACAACCAATAACACTTTCCTGTTGTCCCCAGTCGCCCCCAAATGAACTTTAGCACCAAACCTTCGATTCCATCACAAATACTGCATGAAAAAAATTAAAGATAGATAGGAGAACCGATTGGGCAAAAGTTGCTTGATTGACAATAGTAATTTCCTAGCTTCCCAACTCTGAAACTTGTTCCGAACCTTGTCAACTATAAATCACAGAGAACTGTTCGTTACCCTTTCCTGAAAATAGGGGAACTCCAAGATATTTCCCTAGATTCTGTGTCATTTGAAATCCATGAGTTTCACACAACTTCCTTCCCAGATCTTTATCCACTCCATTAGATAAAACCACATTGGTCTTCGACGTATTAATTCGATGTCCTTAAAAAACACAAAATTCATCTAAAACTTTCTTAATCAAACTTACATGTTGTATATAAACTTGACTAAAAATGACCAGATCATCTGCAAAGAGCATATGTGAAAGTGTTGGATCAGATCGGGAAAAACATATTGGACGCCATTGCCTAACACAGATATTAGACTTTATGCAATGTCCAAGTCATTCCATACATAAGACGAACAAGTATGGTGACAAATGACATCCCTGCCTAACTCCTCTTGCTAGACGAAATTTATGTGATGGAGCTCCATTCCATAAAATCTGCATAGAAGAACTCGTAATTATCGACATAATAAAATTTATAAGAAATACAGGGATACTTGCAGCATGGAGTGAAGCTTCAATAAAGTCTGGGTCAACGGTGTGTCAAGTGAAGACCTTTTGAACTCAATCACAAACTACACCCCCAACCAAGTCCCACTGAGTTTGGAAGAACAGTGCATGGAAACCATCACTTCCCGGTGCTTTTAAAAATGCCATGTTGAACAGTGCTGCATTAATTTCTTCCTTTGAAACCTCTCTCCCTTAGAACATGATGTCACTATGATCTAGCCTTAGAAAAGGATTGTCTGATAACACTGGCATCTGACTCGATTTTCCCCCATACAATCTCTGAAAAAACTTAATAGCCTCACCCTGAAGATCATCTTCATCATATAACCATTCTCTGTTTTCATTTTTTAGACACGTGATCCAGTTATGCTTCCTTCTTTGCAGCATGCGGGCATGAAAGAACTTGGTATTACGATCTCCTAAATGAAGCTAATCGCATCTGGCTTTTTTGTTTCCACAAAAACTCTTCATGATGTAGGACATTCTCAATCTCATCTCGAATCTAAAATAGAGCTTTCTGAATCCGAGCAAGTTTCTATATCAACTGTCTTTTGCGAACATCTAAGTGTCCATTTACTGCCTTATTCCATTTTTTTATGGATATGGTAAACTGAGAGATAGACTCAGCCATATTTCCATTAAAGTTCCAATTATCTCTAACAAAATTAGTAAAACTGGGATGCTTCGCCCAACCAGCCAAAAACCTGAACGGACGCCCTCTAGGCATAAGAACTTTCGACTAAGAGAGAGTAAAAGAGGTCTATGATCAGATTTCAATCTAGGAAGGTGTGTGACTGAACTGTGAAGAAAAGCATTACCCCAAGCAAAATTCCTTATAGATCTATCCATGTAATGACCCAAAATTTACGGGCATCGAAGAAGTGTGTTATCGGGCCTTCGTTTTAGTAAAACGGATTCGTAAATATTTATTAAAAATATTTACGAAGTTAGTTGTGTGTTTAATTAAGTTTTGGTTAGGTGAATTAGCTAGAATTAAGAATAATTAGGAAAAAGGACTAAATTGAAATAGGTGTGAAAGTTTAATTAAAGATTAAAGAAAATAAAAAGGACTAAATATGCAATTATGCCAATTGCCAAATTTGAGGTGGCATAAGCATAAAAATCTAAGATTTTTATGTGTTAAAATATATTATTAGATTATTATTATTATTATTATTATTATATTATTATTATTATTATTATTAAATAAAATAAATAGAGACAAATGTATGGTAATGAAACCATACATGTGTAATAGTAATAATAAATATATGTTCACTTGTAATATAATTATATATTTACTTATTATATAAGTAAAAGATATTTATATTATTATAATATATTATCATTAAATTAATAAACAAAGGAATTAAAATAAAATAAATGAAACAAATGAATAAAAAGAAATAAAGAACAGAATTGGGGGACGAAAACAGAGAAGAAAAGAAGGACAGAAAGGGAAAGAAAGAAAAAAAAGGAAATTAGGGATTTTAAAGTTTGAAGTTTAATTGGTAAGTCAAATTAAGTCATTTTCTTGTAATTTTTGAGTTTTTATGATCCTAGAACAAAATACTACTAAGTATATGCTGAAATTTTGGAAGTTATTAGATTTTTAGATACTAATTTTGTTAAGTAAAAGTGTGAATTAGAGATTGAATTAATAGAATTTCTAATTAGAACTGGGAGAAGGATTAAATTGTAGAATAGGCTATAAATTTTGTGTAATAGGGACTAAATTGCAAGAAACTCGAAATTAGGTATTTATGATGAAAATTAGAGAGTTAAGTTTAAGTTTGGTTGAAAATTGAAAATAAATAAGGTATGAATTGGGATGGAAAAATAGATGATTTTGGTTAAGGATTAAATTGGAATTAAGGTAGAAGTTAAATAGGAAATTCAAGTATTTGATGTGAATAATTGTTGTATTAATAATTGTAAATTATTTTAATTTTCGTAGCTAACATCGAACCGAAGACATTGGCTCAGAAGGGAAAGGAAAAGATTGCCGGAGAGTAACTCGGGAGAAATTCTGGTTTTTATTACTATAATTCGAATTTATTTATTATTAATTGTGAATAGTGATTAATATGCATGGTAAGAGAAATTAAGGTGAGTATTGATATTAAATTGAATGAAAATGTATTGAATTGTGAAAATGTGTGAATATATGGATTGAATATTGATTGAAAGGTGAAAAAATGATTGAATTGAAAATATGAGAAATTGTGATTGAATTGAGGTTATATGTGATTTAAATACCCTATTAACTAGTCAGACTGAGTCAGATATAGTTGGCATGCCATAGGATTGGAAGTGTTCAGGGATACTTCGACCTCGAGTCAATGAGACACTGGGTGTCACTACATTACTTCGGATAGATTCGATGAGGTACTGGGTACCAACTTACTTCGGCTTGGCCGATGAGACACTGGGTGTCAATTATTTGCTTCGAACTATCTGATGAGGCACTGGGTGCCATACTGGAGTGTTTGGTTGGATCCATGTATCCGCCAAAGTCCGAGTCTTGTTAATAGGGGTAACGAATGAAATGGTAAAATTGAATGAAAGTAAATGATCTTGATTGAGAAATGAAATAAGAAATTGAAATTGAAAAATGAGATTATGAAAATGCATAGTATGAATCATTGTTCACGATTAGACAATAGTGTATTGATGAATGAAATGAGTAAAGAAAAGCTATTTAGAATGGCTATGGTTGTTATGTAATGAATACATATATTTTGTTGATTTGTAAATTTTAATAAGCATGATTTGTATGTTATATCAAGTAATTTGAATTATAGTAATACCACTGAGTATATCTATACTCAAAGTACGGTTGTTTTCCGTGCGCAAATTAGTTGAAGTCAAACGTTTCGGTCCAGCATCCAATGCCAATCTCGATCTCAGAAAACTTTGGTGATGTATATTTATTTTGGTAAAAGTGGCATGTACCTAGGTTATGTATGAGTCATTTTGGAATTGGTAGTAAATGATGTGTTTGAATGATTATGTGAAATGAT
This sequence comes from Gossypium sturtianum, assembly GCA_025698515.1. NCBI lineage: Eukaryota > Viridiplantae > Streptophyta > Magnoliopsida > Malvales > Malvaceae > Gossypium > Gossypium sturtianum. Next base: position 161,180,420 of record CM046945.1, read on the forward strand.
AAAACTATGAAATGGTACTTTTGGATATAAAGTTTAAAAATGGAAATTAATGAAATTAACTAAATTAGTTTGAATATTATATGTAAATTTCTTATGATTATACCTTGAGTAAATTAATAGATTGATGTTTTGATATGATTCAAGTGTAATTGTATATAAAATTGTATTGGTTGTGATATTGGTTTGAATTGGGTACGTTTTAAGTTTGCAGGGTTGGCTAGATGATTAAAAAGGGGTTATATTGAGCCCACACGGCCTGGTCCACACGGGCGTGTGAGCCCTGTATTTGAGAAAAAATTTGGAATTTCACGAAAAATTTCTTGAGCACTTTGATAAACCGAAATAGTAACATATTTTAGACCCACATTTAGCATGCTTTTGGGTGATTTAAGCCTTGAATTATGTAATTTGGTGCTCTTAATCCTTTGTTTTCATGTTTTATACTCAGGAAAGCATCGAAAGATGAAAAAAACGAGAAACGGGCTTAAAACGGACCAAATAGGCCAAATCACGAAATCAACACGGCCTGGGCCCATGCAACACAGCCGTGCCTCCCTAATCAGACCTGAACACGGCCTGGCCACGATTCACACGGGTGTGTTCCAAGGGCGTGTCCCTGCCATGGAAAAGAGGAATTTCACTCGGATTTGGATACTTAGGGGTAAAGAAACACATTCCAAAAGCCTATATAAACACCCTAGAGGCCAACTTTCAGGGCGCGTCCAGCTAGGCCAAGGAGCTGAGCCAGAAAGATCAGAATTGTGGAAATTACTCGAAGAAAGCCAGTTGATTCATCTCAAGAAGCCGGAGTTATACTCAAGACGGAGGATCTCTCTTCAATTCCTTCAGGGGTTTTTAGAGTTTTTCTTATGTTTTGTTTTATCTTTTCTTTTGAGATGTATTCTATTATCATTATGAACTAAACCCTCAAATACCTGAGGGGGATAAAACCTAAGATGAATCTTGTTATCGTTTGCTGAACTATATGATAAATATTTGATTTGTTCTTAATTATGTGTTCTTAATTCTTGTGTTGATATTTTCGGGATATTAATTCAAGTTTGATGTGCTTAGGTGGAGGAGCAAAAGTCCCTGCCTAAGAGTAGATCTAGCATAATTAAGCGGAGTTGATCGCACGCCTAGACATAGGGTGATGAGATTTTACCGGATTAGGGTGAAACCTAATATGGGAGTCCATAGATCGAGTTAATGCAATCTTAGTGTAACACCCCTTACCCGTATCCTATGCCGGAACCGAGTACGAGGCATTACCAAACTTAACACATATACAAAATGACTTAGTCAAGCCCCTATACATGCCATAACTTAAATCATTTATAAATAAAGATACTCATAGATAGCTTGATAGTGTGAAGCGATCTCCACGCGACCTCCAGCCCGAGCTTGTTTAGTAGGACTCAGAACATGGGAAAGAAAAGGGGGTAAGCTTATAAAACTTAGTAAGTTCACATGTAAAAATAATAACCATTAGCAATGAATTTAGCTTACTACTAAGCTGTCATAACTTGCATAAATAATGCTAAGTTCTTACTTTCCCAACTTACTCATTTGTAGCCTTATCAAAGCCTCAACATGACAAATCCTCACAACAAGTTCTCAAATTGATACGAACATTAAATCACATATTTATACCTTATTACTCATGTTCACATTAATCTGTCTACTTGAATCGCTGTCACTAAATTATTTATTTCTTGAGCTATAGAGCTCCGAATTTCAAAACGCTAATTTTTATTGAAACTAGACTAACATATCTTCATACCATAAAATTTCCAGAATTTTTGGCTTAGCCAATTAGTACAGTTTATTCATTAAAATTTCCCCTATTTTACTGTTCGACTATTCTGACCACTTTTCACTACGAATCAATTTTCTCATTGTACAGAATTCAAATGATGTTATAATTTATTTAATTTGAAACTAGACTCATTAAGGATTTCAAGCATATAACTTTTATCCCATAATTAGTTTTGTACAATTTTTAATGATTTTTCCAAGATAGAACAGGGCATCACATAATCATTCTAAACCAGTCTCACAAAAATCTAAATATCTCAAAATACAGAATTTCTTTGCTTTCTCTGTTTCTTTCGTATGAAAATAGACTCAATGAGATTTAAATAAATATATCATCCAACTTATAATTCAATTTCTAAATTTTTTGGTGATTTTTAAAATTCACGTCACTGCTGCTGTCCAAAACAGTCTTATTGTAAATTTTTGCTCTCTTTCTCTCCTTTTAGTTGTATTCATTACTTGCTTATAACAATCTTTCCAATTTCCGATTACATATCGAGCATATTGCTCATACGATACACATGTATATACCTTCACTTATCACTAAAAAGTCACACATAATTTCACTTAATCAATTTTCCCGTTGAACACTCGGAATATACACGGATACGTAGAGAATTAGCACATAAAGTGCCACAATCGATATGTAGCCGGCTACCATCGTAATGTAGCCGGCTACCATCGATATGTAGCCGAAGCTACCACTATTCACCGATCGTAGTCGAGCTACCACTTTTCACCGACCAGGTAGCTGTGGCCACCACTTTTCATCGATCGTAGCTAGAGCTACCACTTTTCACCGATCAATAACACCGAAATGTCCACGGGCTCGCTCACACAAACCGCCGTGTGTCTCGCAACACATGCTAGATCACCCAAAGACTCGGGACCCATCGTAACATCAGTAACAATGATCTCTAGTATCCACTTCTATTCCTATGTTCAACCGGGCATTTACACTTTTCATCACTTTATTAATTCATCCATAGCTAACATTGGACATATAAACACATGTCATATCATACAAGTACGTTTATTTGCATAGTGACTTACCTTTCATTTTCAAACATATTATATATTTTCAACGTACCTGAATCGGAATGTCATTCACTTAACCATTTATTTATCGGAATGCTCGTTGAACCATTCGGAATAAATAAGGATACTCGGATAGATTGGAAAGCTCATACAATGCCAACGTCCTAGACGTGGTCTTACATGTAATTAAATATCGATGCCACTGTCCCAGACAGGGTCTTACACGAAATCATATACGATGCCGATGTCCCAGACATGGTCTTACACGTAATCTCTGATCGATGCCAGTGTCCCAGACACGGTCTTACACGATATCACAAATCGTTGCCAAAGTCCCAGACGTGGTCTTACACGAAATCATATCTCGAAATCCTATGTCATGACACATGTATCCTTTACTATTCCTAGGGTTCGAACGGGGCTTTTCGGACGTCGTTACGTTATCGAAACTTTCTCGTATTCATATATCATGCTTCTCGAATAATTCAATATCATAATAACATATATATAACTTATTTAAAATACATGTATTTGCATTACCATTCGGCATTGAATTCAATCATACAAATAATATGCATTTATAACATAATTTTGTAATGTTTATTAAAATACGAACTTACCTCGAATGCCGAAACGGCTAATTTTCCCGACTTAGCCCACAACTTTATTCTTCCCCGATCTTAGTCCAAATTTCATAATTTCTTGATCTATATAAGCCATAGAAGCTTGGCCGAATGGAGCTCATCCATGGCTGCCATTTTTTCTTCTCACATTCGGCTGGAGAAAAAGAAAAGAATGGTGTTATTATTATTATTTTTGTCTTATTATACCATTTAACTTAACTTCCAAATTTGCCCTTTTTCTTTTCAACTAACTTCAAAAATACCAAACAAATATTTTCCATCAACTTATAAGTGGACTATTTTCTTCATAAGGACCTTCACTTTAAAAACCCATCACAATTACACCCTTTATCATCTGGAACACACACTTCGCATTTATAACAATTTAATCCTACTAACCAAATTAAACACTTTTTCGATAAAATTTCTCAATGAAATTTTCACACAACAATTTAATCACATTATAGACCTCAATTTGATAATCTAAGCTATTTCATACTTAAAGCTTCTAGGACCTCATATTTTGCAACTTATTTAATTTAGTCCAAAAGTCAAATTGGACACTTTATGCCTAAGATTTCTTCATGAAATTTTTACACATGTATACGAACATATCATAAACCCCATAACAGTCATAAAATAATTATTTCCACTTCAGATTCGTGGTCTCAAACCACTTTTCTAACTAGGCCCTAATTCGGGATGTTACACTTAGGGGTTTTAATTAGAAAGAGATTTCAATTAATCAACCTAGGATTAGACGTTAGTAGCCTCGACGGAGGTATTAATATAACTTAGGGAATCTCACGGATCAAGTCAAATGAATAAATCGTCTGGTTCAGAGTTAGATAACAAGTGAAGTCTAGGTGGATTCTTCCTTGGGTATTGTTTTAATTAATTGCTTTTTCCCACAAGTATTTCCCTAATTTTATTCTTTTTGTCTCATCGTCTTTAGCTTAGTAGTTAGTTAATTTTCTAGATTAAACCGACTCACTTCAATTTTAAGGCTAAATAATAAAAAGAAAGTTAGTATTAGTACTTTCGGTTCCTTTGGGTTCGACAATTCGGTCTTGCCACTAAGCTATACTACTGTTCGATAGGTACACTTGCCTCAATCGTTATCATAGTTAGTTTTTAGGCTCGATCATTCTCATTATAAATTTTAAGACTATGATACACCGATCAAGTTTTTGGCGCCGTTGCCGGGGAACTGAAATATTAAGAACACTCAATTTTTATTACTTTAGCCATTTTTATTTTCTGCAATTTTACTCTTATTTTGTTTTCTATTTTTATCTTTCTAAATTTTAGTCTTTGTTCCTTGTAGGTACCTCTAGTTTATGACTAGAAGGAACTCGACATGACCTTTAATTTACGATAGTGAGATCGAAGCAACCGCTCGCAGAAACTGGAGAGAAATTAGGTGAAGTTTACAATACACAGAAGAAGAGCAAGAAAAAATCACCAATACCACCAAAGTGATGGCCGAAAATAATCTGCTACCTCCAGAGATGGCCGAAAATCAGGCTCCTCGAACTATGTATGATTATGCTAAGCCTAGTTTAGTTGGTACTGAATCTAGTATTGTTAGACCTACTATTGCTGCAAATAATTTCAAATTGAAACCTAACACTATACAGATGATACAACAGTTCGTTCAGTTTGATGGTTTGCAGGATGAGGATCCTAACACACACTTAGCGAATTTCCTGGAATTCTGCGACACTTTTAAAATTAATGGCGTTACTGATGATGCCATCCGCCTTCGGTTATTTCCCTTTTCTTTGAGAAATAAAGCCAAACAGTGGTTGCACTCTCTTCCCCGAGGATCAATTACTACATGGGATCAAATGACCGAAAATATTTTATTAAAATATTTTCCGCCGGCCAAAACGGCCAAGTTAAGGAATGATATCTCTTATTTTGTGCAGATGGATTTAGAAACACTTTACGATGCATGAGAGAGATACAAGGATTTATTGAGAAGGTGTCCACACCATGGATTACCCTTGTGGCTACTGGTCCAAACTTTTTACAACGGTGTGAACCCCTCAACTAGGCGCTTGATCGATTCAAGAATGGTGGAACTCGAATAATAAAACACACCAAGCGACTTACGAATTTATAGAGGAGATGTCCCTAAATAACTATCGGTGGCAAGTCACGAGGACAAAGCCCACGAAAGTCGCCAAGTGTTTTCAACCTCGACGCAAAGAACCATGCTATCGAATCGGTAGACGTGTTAACTAAAAAATTTGATGGTTTGTGTAATTCCTTGCGGTACAACCCGTTATGCGATCATGAAACAAGTGGAGGTGTGGCGAATCCTCGAGTACCCACCCTACGGACATGGCATAGAAAGGCGAACAAATGAACTATGTAAGTAATAATTTGAGATATCAAAATAACCCTTATAGCAATACTTACAATCCAGTTGGAAGAACCAACCCAATTTTTCATGGGGTGGTCAAGGAAATCAAAGACAACAACACCCTCCAAATTTCCAACAACAAAGTAGCACTCCACAGGATAAGAAACCGAACCTTGAGGAGAGGTGACAAAATATATAGCAACAATGAAACACGTTGCCAAAGTATAGAAACAAAACTTGAAAAACAAGAAGCATCGACACAAGAGCTCAAAGATCAAATTGGGCAAATCACCAAGATCTTGACTAACGACCACAAGGTAGATTGCCAAGCAACACTGAAACTAACCCAAGGGAGCGATTCAAGCCATATCAACTCATGATAATGTAGGGTTAGATGAGCCTCATTTAAGGCAAGAGAATGTGGTAGAAGAAGGTAAGGTTGAGGAAGGAAGTAAAAGCCAAACCGATAATTAAAGAGTACCAACCTCGTATACCATACCCCGAGGCGATGAAAAAAGACGACACAGAGGAATAGTTCGGTAAGTTTCTTAAACTTTTAAAGAAATTACATATTAACTTACCATTACTTGAAGCTCTTTCGCAGATGCCGATTCAAGGAAATTCTTAAAAAGCTTTTGACAAACAAGCAAAAGCTAGACGAGGAATCACATGTGGAACTCAACGCAAAAGTGCTCAAACAATTCTCCAAAATAAATTACCACAAAAATTAAAAGATCCGGGGAGTTTTACAATTCCATGCTTAATTGGTAGTTTATCTATTGATAATCGTTAGGTGATTTAGGGGCAAGCATAAATGTCATGCCTTATAAAATGTTTAAACAACTTGGTCTAGGGAAACCCAAACAAACTAGGATGAGCATTCAATTAGCCGATAAAACCTGTTAGAATTCCTAGGGGTATAATCGAAGATGTGCTAGTAAAGATTGATAAATTCGTATTCCCAGGTAGACTTTGTTGTTTTAGACATGGATGAGGACAATAGAATCCCATTAATTCTAGGAAGGCCCTTTTTGCAACTTCCAGGACTAAAATTGATGTCGACGCAGTGAACTCATACTGCATGCGGTGACGAGACAGTCCACTCTTCAGGCTCTCGATTCGGTTAGAACATCGAGCAAACAAGGTGAGAAAGTGAATTCCATTGATAACCATTCGGTTAACCCTTATTTGCAGGAAGCACCACAAAACAACACAACTAAACCCGATCCTAGACCCAATGCCAACAAAGAAACAACTCATGAGGATCGAAGGGATCAAGTTGATGAACTAGACGAGTGGAAGACACATTTCAAGGAAACACTAGGGATACACGAAGAGAAACCGAGGGAACCACCAGACGAGCTCGTAGGAAAGACAAATCACTTTAAAATAGGAGACCAAGTATTGTTAGATAAAACAGACCCTCGAATATCTCCTCCTGACCCTAATACAAACAAAGAAATCCCTTTTAGGGTAATCAGTGTTTTCCCATACGGAACAGTCGAGGTAAGTAATCCTATTTTTGGTACTTTCAATATAAGCGCATCTCGACTTGAACTTTATCATGATAATGAAACTGATAGCATGAGAAAGGACTTTCAACTCCTCAAACCACCCTGATAATGTAAACGAGAGGTAAGTCTAGCTTAAGACTTTAAACGAGCGCTTCTCGGGAGGCAACCCGAGTACTAACTCCATTAATTTTTACACTTTTTTTATTTTCACTTTTATTTTTCCTTTTCAAAGATTTAATTTTAAACTAACCAAAGTGCAGATTTTTCACCACCACGTGTGCGGCGTGGCCGTGGATACACCGAATCTCCGTCTTCGACATGGCGAGATGGTACGAGTTAGACGGATCGTATCTTCGAGTCACGGACCCAACTACCCCACCACGGCAGTGTGATATGACCGTGGCCGACACTGGGGGAAGACACATGGGCTCCAACTAACTAGCCACGGCCGTGCGATGTGGCCGTGGTCGACACTATTTGATCCTACATGGGCGTGGTGACCATGAAATGGGCGTAGGAGAAACGAACAAAACACAACACGACCGTGCGATAAGGCCGTGTGACCAAACATGCCCATGGTACACGGGCGTGGGGATGTGCCCGCTTTGAAAATTCTATTTAAAACACCCCTTGCCCCCTTTTCTCACCCACTCCCCATCCCTTTTTCCCTACTCACATTCACCCTTCCCTCCCAACCCCTCCATTCTTTCCTCTATTCCTCCATCTACAAAGCCCTTGAGCTACACCACATCCATGTCAAAGAAACAGAAGGATCCAAGCACAGTCTCCCTGTGGGAGACCGATCTATATAAGTTCATGCCGGCCGCTTCAATTATTCGACAAGCCAAGGGTCTTTGAGACCATTCTATTTTTCTTTTTCCGTTCTCTTCTTCTTTATTTTCTTTTTCATTATTTCTCTTATATTTAATTTAGTTTATTTTATCTTAGTTTCTTGGTTTTAGGTTCTTCAGGCTGCTGGGAATCACCCTACCACGACCTCTGCCAACATCACCACGGCCTTAGAAGTCACACCCACCTCGCAAACCATCCAACAATAAGGACTCTTCGGTCCATTAATCTTTTCTTTTAATTTTATTTCACTTTTTATTTTCCTTCACTTTAGCTTGCTTTCCTTTAAATATATAATTAGTATAGTTTGAATTATTATTATTATTTCCTGGCTAATTCTGCATGAGCTACCCAATTTCTTCATCTAGCGCAGAGACTGTGGACGGCCACCATACCACCACCAGAGACGCCTCCTCCAACTTATCTTTCACCTCCAATGCAAGGAATCCATCCAAATTCAGGGAGTTTCACTTCTCTCCATACCTTTTAATCTCTACTTAATTGTTTATATATATCTTTGTACATTGATGGCAATGTACATCTTAAGTGTGGGGGGTAAACAACCTAAAAAGGTGCCTAACTTTTTTCATTATTCTCAAATCCTGAATTATGTCTTGTTTCTTAAGTAAGCTTATCATATTATGAATAGAATGAAATTTCCTGTGATTCATGATTTTTATTGATATATTTTAGATTAAGTCATTGATAATTGTGCATTGATAATTTAAACTTTAAAATACTATAGAGTCAAGCATGATAAGTCTATTTTTCAGAATTAAAAATTTTTCTAGGTTGTCTACCTGAATGTGAATATTACTTTGAAGTTTGAAATTTGCTAGGTTGACATCAAAAAGCCATAATTTTTGTGAGATGTTGAGCCTTATAGAGCATATATTCTTTTTCTTACTCACTTTATTGATTATGAGTGTGTCAATATTGATTTGTTATTCTAGAACTTGCATCGATTATACAGGTCGAGACCACACCTTTGATTTGATATACAAAGATGATAAAGGCACCTAGGTTTTAACCTACTCACTCCACTAAAAAGCCTACCCATCTTATTAACCCCTAGTGAACCCCGTTTAATCCTAACAACCCATTTATTGACTTACCCGCTAATACTAACCCAAAACCCTTTGTTTTTGTTATCACCATTCCTTTTGACTACCCTTATATCGAGATTTGATTTGATCAGTTGCCTAACTATGATCTTTATTTCAGTAGTTAAATTCATCCTTTATTATGTATTTGATTTGTTCTTAAAAAAAATTGAAGTATATTCATTATTAGTTTTGTGATTAAATGAGCTTATACGTTTGAATTCCAAATATTGAAGAAGAAGCTTGAATTATTAGTACTATTAGTTTTCAATTGATGTAATTACTTATATTCAGTTTGTTGTTTTTGGTTAGGTAATTTGTCAGGACAATCTCGATTCTAACCTTCTAATTCAGCCTATATCCACACCTTAACCCAAGCCCCGTTACAACCTTGTTAAAGACCTTTTGATTTGTGCATCATTTCATATTATAGTGGTGGAGATTTGATTCTCATGCAAGCCTATGGGATTAACTTCTCATGTTTGACTTATGAGTGCTTTTTCTTGAACCTTAAACACCTCGAGTGATTTGAGTGAATCTTTAGTGAGGATGTCAATCCTTGTCGATTTTGAATCAGAGGTAATCATTCAGATGAGGGGAAACACCTATATTTTGTGATACAAATGTATGACTTAGACTGTTTGAATCTTTAGGACTCTTTGAGTTAAATTATCCATGTATGAATTATCTTTGAATTATGATGAAACATTATTGATGAATATTATGAATCAAGGAAGTTCGTTTTAATCATGAGTTGAGAATTTCGCTTGAGGACAAGAAAAAGCTTAAGTGTGGGGGTATTTCATAAACTGAAATAGTAACATATTTTAGACCCACATTTAGCATGCTTTTGGGTGATTTAAGCCTTGAATTGTGTAATTTGGTGCTCTTAATCCTTTGTTTTCATGTTTTATACTCAGGAAAGCATCGGAGGATGAAAAAAACGAGAAACGGGCTTAAAACAGACCAAATAGGCCAAATCACGAAATCAACACGGCCTGGGCCCATGCAACACGGTCGTGCCTCCCTAATCAGACCTGAACACGGCCTGGCCACGATTCACAGGGGCGTGTGACAAGGGCGTGTCCCTACCATGGAGAAGAGAAATTTCACTCGGATTTGGATACTTAGGGGTAAAGAAACACATTCCAAAAGCCTATATAAACACCCTAGAGGCCAACTTTCATGGCGCGTCCAGCGAGGCCATGGAGCCGAGCTAGAAAGATCAGAATTGTGGAAATTACTCGAAGAAAGCCAGTTGATTCATCTCAAGAAGCCAGAGTTATACTCAAGACGGAGGATCTCTCTTCAATTCCTTCAGGGGGTTTTAGAGTTTTTCTTATGTTTTGTTTTATCTTTTATTTTGAGATGTATTCTATTATCATTATGAACTAAACCCTCAAATACCTGAGGGGGATGAAACCTAAGATGAATCTTATTATCGTTTGCTGAACTATATGATAAATATTTAATTTGTTCTTAATTATGTGTTCTTAATTCTTGTGTTGATATTTCCGGGATATTAATTCAAGTTTGATGTGCTTAGGTGGGGGAGCAAAAGTCCCTGCCTAAGAGTAGATCTAGCATAATTAAGCGGAGTTGATCGCACGCCTAGACATAGGGTGACGAGATTTTGCCAGATTAGGGTGAAACCTAATATGGGAGTCCATAGATCGAGTTAATGCAATCTTAGGGGTTTTAATTAGAAAGAGATTTCAATTAATCAACCTAGGATTAGATGTTAGTAGCCTCGACGGGGGTATTAATATAACTTAGGGAATCTCACGGATCAAGTCAAATGAATAAATCGTCTGGTTCAGAGTTAGATAACAAGTGAAGTCTAGGTGGATTCTTCCTTGGGTATTGTCGTAACCATTTTTGAATTTTGGAAAGAAAACGGGTCGACGTGGGTTTTGAAAACGAATATAAAAAAAAAGCGGAGTCGCCACCAATCCTTTTTGATGAGGTGTGATCGGGTCACCTTAAAAGTGTTTGTTTTTAATAATCGATTAATTTATCAAAACACAATTTTGGTCTACGAAAATCGAGAAAAATGGATTCGAGTCGGTTACGCATGAGGAAGGGTTAGCACCCTCGATACGCCCAAAATTGGTACCTAATTGATTATCTAATGTCTTAATGTCGAAAGTTGAAAACTTAAGAATTCAAAATACGATCCCTCTTGTTGTTGAAGAATAAATTTGGATAAATTGGAAATGTATGCCAAGGGGTCGTCTCGTTTTAAGGTGAAGTGTTACATCCAATACTTTAGGACGCCACATTTCGACCTTTAAAGTTGAACTTGCCTTTTATTCAAAACTTATGGATTTAATTGAAAGGATATTTTGTTATTTAGAATGGACGAGAAAAGGAAACCCAATACTTTAGGGCACGATTTCTCGAGCTTCTAAATACAGAACATTGCCTTGGTTTTAGAAAATATTATCTCGGAATAACAAAACATCACATCCAAATGCATTAGGACACGACATCTCGAGTTCACGAGAATAAGCTTTTAGTTTAAAAATGTATTTGTTTTAAAAGGATATTCGGTTATTTAGATCAAACGAGAAGGATCGAAACCCAATACTTTAGGGCACGACCTCTCGAATTTCTAAATACGGAATATTGCCTTTGTAAAAGAATCCATTTTGTGTCGGGCGAAAATTGATGTAATGCCAGTTTATAATGGAATGTAAAAACAGATCATAATACGGATATGCGTAGCAAAAATGGGAATAAATGTGTTAGTACGAATGATAACGTAAATAACAAAAACGAAATAGAATAAAATGAACGAGTCAAAAATGAAGATAATGAAAGATGAAAGTAAGAAAATAATAGAAGAATAAATAACAAAATGAAAGTTTTATGAGAAGAAAAGAAAAGAAAAATAATAATGATAATAACGATAATGAAAATAATATTGATATACAAATATAAGTAGAAATATATAAGACATGATAAATATATGAGTGAAAATAGAGGTATATACATAATAATAATATAAGCATAGATATGAACAAAAATTAAATAAATAATAATATTAAACTAAGAAAATAAATATAGATGTAAATATAATAATAATAATTCTAATATCAATAATAATGGTAAAGAAATAATAGTAATAATAATAGTAATAATAATAATAATAGTAAAATAGTAATAAAATAAAATGATGAAGATAAGAAAAACAATAATAAAATAATAATAATGATACTAAAAAAATAATAATAGTAATAATAATAATAATAATAATAACAGGAGTAATAATAAACATAATAATAATAACATAGTATTAAATATAATGCTAAATATAAAGTGATAATAATATAAAAAAAATTGAATTTAATAATAAATAAGTGAAAATAGCCAAAAACAGGACGAAAATTAGATCAAAAACAGAGTATTGGGGCAAATTTGAAATAAATAAAAGGGGAGGGCCTATTTGAAACGCGCGCGAAAGGACTGAAGGGACCAAAAAGGTAATAAACCCCTTTTCCCAAAACGTGCAGCAGCAACGGGGACCAGATTGCAAACCGGTGTAAATTTTGGGGCCAATGTGCGAATATGGAAGATTTGATTTTAAAAAACTTAAGAATGCGGAAGAACCGCGCGAGCAAATATCCCCCTTATAAAAAACACGCGGATCCTGAGGCGGGTCGGGTCGGTCGGATCGGGTCAAGGTCAAAACGACGTCGTTTTGGGTGTTTAAGGCCAGCCCCAAAACGGCGTCGTTTTGGAAGGCTATTTAAGGGGCAAAATTCTTAAAAAAAAATTCATTTCATCACTTTTTAAAAAAAAAACTCTAACTCTCTCTTTTTTTTCTCTGCAGGTCAGAAATTGGTGCGATTTCCGCCGTCGGATCGCTGCCTCGTCGCCGCGACGCTTGCCATGTGCACATCACAAGCACGGTGGCGGGAAAAGGTAAAAAATTGTTTTTTTTTTTTTACGTATGTATATATATGTATTTGTATATGCGATTTCGAAAGAAAAACAAAGAAATATTAGAACATGATATTTCGAAAAAGAAAAAAAATAAAAATGTAAAGACCTTCGTTTTTTTTTTACTGCTTAATCTTCTCTTGCTTGAATCTGTTTTTTGTATTGATGATGGAAAAGAGGGGAAAAAAGGAACCCCTTACAATGTATTTTGTTTGGCTTTTTATAGCCATTTTTACACGAATTTTTTATTGTTTCTGTCTTGTCTTCTTTTCCTTGCAGGTGCAAGTGGGCGGTGGCCGTGACGAGGGCGGTGGTGCAGGCGGCGTCAGACTGGTGGCTGGTCAGAGGATAGGGGCGGCACACCTAGGGGGCTAGGGTTTCTTAGAAGAGTTTAGGATAGTGGGCTAGGGTTTGTTTAATTGGGTTTGATATTGGGCCATTCGGGTTTGGTTTAATAGTGTAAAATGGGCTTGTATTATTTGGGCTTATTTTCCCTGGGCAAAATTGGGGTTGTACAGCTGCCCCTCTTTGCTAATTGCCGTGTAACGGAATAGAGCAAAGACTTCCAAGAAAGACCAATTTTGCCAGGTCTCGCAGAGTCTTGACTTCTTTAGTGCTCTTTCTCAGGTAGCTTTTTTCCTGTCCACCGTATTTTGTCGCTTTGATCCCCTCCACCACTGCTTGAGAGAGATGAACTTGTAGCTCCAATCTATTGCGCCTTTATGGAGATAAGACTTGCATCTTCGATCGCTTCTTGCAACTTCGGAAGGTCAAATCGCTATTTTCAATCGATCCTCGCAAACTCGGGGATCACGGTGATGTCTTCGATCCGCTTCCCGCAACTTGAGGGGGTAAGGTTTGTAATCTTCACTTTATTCCACTCACGGCCAAGACAATAGGATGATGGCTTAAATCATGTTCCCTCTTGTTTAGGAGACAGGATTTGCCTTCGATCTTGCCCCACTCATCGGTTAGGGGCGACAAGATCTACAAATTTGACCTATTTCACCTGCTGGTCGGTGGCAATAGGACGGTGGCTTAAATCATGACCCCTACTGTTTAGGGAGACGAGATTTGCCTTCGATCTTGCCCCACTCATCGGTTAGGGGCGACAAGATCTACAAATTTGACCTATTCCACTTTCTGGTCGGTGGTAATAGGACGATCTTCAACCTATTCCACTGCTGGTCAATGGCAATAGGGATGATGGCTTAAATCATGACCCCTGCTTGTTTAGGAGACGAGATTTGCCTTCGATCTTGCCCCACTCACCGGTTAGGGCGACAAGATCTACAAATTTGACCTATTTCACTCTTTGGTCGGTGGCAATAGGACGGTGGCTTAAATCATGACCCCTACTGCTTAGGGAGACGAGATTTGCCTTCGATCTTGCCCCACTCACTTGGTTAGGGCGACAAGATCTACAAATTTGACCTATTCCACCGCCGGTCGGTGGTAATAGGATTCGCTTCAACCTATTCCACTTTCTTTGGTCAATGGCAATAGGATGATGGCTTAAATCATGACCCCTACTGTTTAGGGAGACGAGATTTGCCTTCGATCTTGCCCCACTACTGGTTAGGGCGACAAGATCTACAAATTTGACCTATTCCATCGCTCTTCGGTGGCAATAGGACGGTGGCTTAAATCATGACCCCTCTTGTTTAGGAGAGGCGAGATTTGCCTTCGATCTTGCCCCACTCTTGGTTAGGGCGACAAGATCTACAAATTTGACCTATTCCACCGCCGGTCGGTGGTAATAGAACGATCTTCAACCTATTCCATCTCTTTGGTCAATGGCAATAGGAAATCTTTTACCTATTCCGCTGGCAGGTCGATGGCAATAGGATGGTGGTTTCTCCAGTTGTTGATACTCCGTCCTCTAGGGGACATATCCTGTAGACTTGGTTTCATATGCTTGTGTTTATGCCAAATGATTAGGATGCTATGATCGGAATGAATCTAATGCTCCTAACTAAATGTACTATGGACTACACTTGCACGAATGTAGGTGGTCTTTCTACAATGATTAGGATGCAATGATGAGTCGAATGCTCCTAATCGAATGTGATGATGTATGAATGTAAAGCTAAATGATCCCCTTTTAATGGTTAGGGTTGTCACTGCTCGTCTGCTCATCAAGGCCGCGATCTGAGCGTAATTTTCGCTTCTCGTAGTCATGAGCTATGATTTTAGAATCCTCTTTCTCGGCGTTTCCAACCCCTAGCGTGTTGGTTCTAAACAACATCTGTTTCAGTTCTGTCTTTGTTTAGAGACTTCCAGTAATAGGCAAAACTCCTTTTATGGAAGCATTATGGGTCCATCGACCGTTATTTCAATTGCAAAAATGGGCTTTTAAAAAAAACTTAAATGATGAATATCAATGAAGAATGGAATTGGATTAATCAACAAAAGCAAACATGATTGAAATACAAAAATGAGTGAGAAGGAAAAAAGGTAGGTGCCCCAAATATCGCAGCCTGAGCTTCACTATCCAATCTTTCTGAAGATCATTTTGAGCTGAATGGATGTTGGGAGATCTGCAGCGCTCTGTAGATATCCTGAGGCGTAACATTCCTCCTTTTGCCAATTCTGGGAGAACAGAAATCGTCACACATTTCGTCTTTCGTTTGAATTTGAGCCGCCCTTATCGGGTTTTCGACTCAAAGCTCCTTTGGTCTCAAAGCGCCCTTTACGGGTTTCGCCTTGGCCTCTCGTTTTTTTTTTTTTTTTTTTTTTTAGAAAAGCGCCTTTGCGGGTTTTCGCCTTAGACTTTTCCTTCTTTCACGCTAATACTTCTTGACCGAATCAATTTACGGGATTTGATAAGTTCTTCCCATCCATCTCGGCCAAGATCGAGCTCCTCCAGAGAAAGCCTTTTCACCACATAAGGTCATTCCCAATTAGGCATCCATTTCCCTCTGAAATCCCTTTGTATGGGGAGGATCTTTTCAAAACTAAGTTTCCTTCGTGGAATTCTCTTGGGCGCACCTTTTTGTTGTATGCTCGCGTCATTCGCTTCGGTACATCCGACCATGACGAATAGCTTTCAACCTTTTTCTTCAATCAAATTTAATCGATCATATCGAGCTCGGATCCATTCGCGCCGTCCAACTTCGATTCGCACAAGACTCGAAGGGATGGAATTTCAACTTCGATAGGTAAAACCGCCTCCATCCCGTAGACCGGTGAGAAAGGAGTTGCCCGGTGGAGGTTCCGACCGACGTTCGGTAAGCAAAAAGGGCAAGCGGTAATTTCTCGTGCCAATCCCTCGTAGGTCTCGATCATTTTCCCCACTATCCTCTTGATGTTTTTATTAGTC
This sequence comes from Gossypium sturtianum, assembly GCA_025698515.1. NCBI lineage: Eukaryota > Viridiplantae > Streptophyta > Magnoliopsida > Malvales > Malvaceae > Gossypium > Gossypium sturtianum. The sequence continues at coordinate 161,197,003 of CM046945.1, forward strand.
GCCTCTTTGCCCCATTCATCTTTGGGCGATATGGCGATGAATTGTGGTGTCTGATCTTGAATTGCCCACAGACCTCTGCGATCATGCTATTGTTCAAGTTTAACGCATTATCGGATATGATCTTCTCGGGCATTCCATATCGACATATGATTTCCCTTTTAAGAACTTGCTAATCTGCTGATTTTGTCACATTGGCATATGAGGCGACCTCTACCCACTTAGTGAAGTAATCGATTACCACGAAGATGAACCGATGTCCATTAGAAGCTTTTGGCGAGATTGGCCCAATGACGCCCATGCCCCACATAGAAAAGGGCCATGGGAAGTCATAACATGTAGAGGTGAAGGTGGTGCATGAATTTTGTCCGCATAAATTTGGCACTTATGACACTTTTTAGCATAATCAATGCAATCTCCTTCCATGGTAGGCCAATAATACCCGAATCTCATGATTTGCCTAGCCATCGTGAAACCATTGGCGCGTGCGTTCCACAAACACCTTCATGGACCTCTTCCAGATTTGCTTAGCCTCTCGCGGCGTCCACACACCTTAATAGCACTTGATCCTTTCTTCTTTTGTATAGGATTTCTCCGTCCAAGACATAGTCACACGCCAGTCTTCTTATCGTCCTTTTGTCATTCTCAGTCGCCTGCTCGTGGTATTGACGATTCTTTATGTATTGCAAAGATATCATGATACCACGAACGATCCCTTTTCTCTTCTTCTTCGACGTTGTAGCAGTGGAGCCGGCCTCATGAATGCTCATTCGGATAGGTTTCATATCTTCTGCTTTGTTTAACCGGACCATGGAAGCCAAAGTGGCTAGAGCATCAGCCATTTGATTATCGTCTCTTGGCCGATAATTGAAAGTGACATCGTCGAACTCTTCGATCAATTCTTGGACCAATCTTTTGTATTCGACCAACTTGGGATCTCTCGTTTCCCATTCTCCTCTAAGTTGATAAATCACCAGTGCAGAGTCTCCGTACACTTTTAGCACCCTAATTTTGCGCTCTATAGCGGCACGGATGCCCATGATACAAGCCTCGTACTCCGCCATATTGTTTGTGCAGTCAAAATCCAACCTACAAGTAAAAGGGTAATGATCTCCGTTTGGGGATACCAGAATTGCCCCAATTCCATTGCCCACAGCATTTGATGCCCCGTCGAAGTTCAGTGTCCAAGGACGATCCTCTAGGGTACCCTCTTCAGTAGTTGCCACGTACATTAGGTCCTCATTGGGGAAATCAAAGTCCAAGGGCTCGTAATCTGCTAGAGCTCTACTGGCTAGAAAATCCGCTATTGCACTCCCTTTCACTGCCTTTTGGTTTACATAAACTATGTCAAACTCAGAAAGCAAAATTTGCCATCGGGCCATCCGACCATTCAAGGCAGTCGATTCTATCATGTATTTCAGAGAGGTCTGCTTGAGATGAGCCAAGTCGTATGATACAGCATATACTGTCTCAATCTCCGAGTTGTCCAGATCAAGGCACAACAAAGTTTCTCAATTGGCGAGTACCTTGTCTCACATTCGGTGAACTTTTTACTAAGGTAGTATATTGCATTTTCTTTCTTTCCCGACTCATCGTGTTGGCCGAGCACACATCCCATTGAGTTATCAAACCACAAATAGAGGATTAATGGCCTATCTCGATTAGGCGACGTCAATACCGGAGCATTGGGCAGTATTGCTTCACTTTATCGAAGGTTTCGACATTCCTCGTCCCACACACCCGGATTGTGTTTTTAAGGAGACGCGGAATATGGGGTCACATTTCTCGATTAATTGTGAGATGAACCGAAGCGATGTAGTTTAACCTTCCTAAGAAACCTCGAACTTCTTTTTGCGCATGCACGAGGTGGAGGCGCTTGTATTGCTTTGACCTTGTCCGGTCAACCTCAATCCCCCTTTCACCGACTATAAATCCTAGCGGTTTCCACGATCGGGCTCAAAGGTACATTTTGCTTGGATTAAGCTTTAGCCGGAATTTCCTTAACCTCAAGAATAGTTTCCTCAAGACTTGGACATGCTCCTTTTCATCCGAGATTTGGCGATCATATCGTCTCGTACACTTCAATTTCTTTGTGCATCATGTCGTGAAATAGGGGTTACCATGGCTCTCTGATATGTCGCTCCCGCATTCTTTAGTCCGAACGGCATCACTTTATAGCAAAAGGTCCCCACATGGTTATGAACGTAGTCTTGTCCATGTCCTCGGAAGCATCTTTATCTGGTTGTATCCTCGAGAAACCGTCCATGAAGGAGAACAACGAGTAACCCGCCGTGTTGTCCACTAGGGTATCGATGTGAGGTAACGGAAATTATCTTTTGGGCTAGCCTTGTTTAGATCTCTGTAGTCTACACACATTCGCACTTTCCGTCGTCTTTCTTGGGGGACGGGGCGATGTTGGCTACCCATTCAGTACTTAACCACTTGCAAGAAACCCGCATCAAATTGTTTCTGACCTCCTCTTTTATTTTCAACAGACGTCCGCCTCATCCTTCGAAGTTTCGTTGGATGGCTTGTATTCTTCCTTTATAGGCAACCTGGTGTACCACGATATCGGTGCTTAGCCCAGCATGTCTTGATACGACCACGCGAAGACATCTTTGAATTCATGAAGTAACTCAATGAGGTCTCGCTTTGTCTCTACTGGTAATACTAGCTCCGATCTTCACTTCCTTCTTTTCTTGCCTCTCCCGTGTCCACTATTTCCACTAACTCCTCGCGAGGCGTGATCTGCTTTCTCCTCTTGTTCTACCATCCTTATGATTCGGAGATAGGTCACAACCTTGGTCATCTTCGAATCCTGAAAATCTTCCACACCCGTATCTTGCCCAAAAGGATATTCTGAGTTATTGGTAGTGTTGCTCACGTTGTTGATATTTGGGGACCTGTTATGAAGATGAATAAAGGCTCATAGAATAAAGGAATCTAAGCATGTTTATTGGCATTATGAATGAAGAATGGAAATATTTAGGAATATCTAAAGAATAATAATGATGAACGAAGAAGAAGATTTGCTCAAAAGGTAATGGAGATGCATTTCATTGAGAATAACGATGCCTCGTACAAAAGTCATGCTTTCACAAAAGGGACACTTATCGCCTCTAGACAACAAGTGTGTTCCGAGTATTACTCAAATAAGTTCTAAAAGCTACAGAGAATCTCCTCTGCAGTCCAGTTGTTTAGAACGCCGCTGCTCGTAAAGGGCGGATACCATTCCGCTTTTCTTCCTCTATTTTCTCCCGAATATGGCATTGATGTGCATGTTTGCCCGTATTCCTTTATGGCTTTCTCATCTTTCGTTCCTCGTCCTTGGTGGATAATCCCTCCTGATATAAAGGTCTCAAGAATATGAGGAATTATCATCGGTTCCCACTTAATCTCATCTCCGCCCAAACGCGCTCTCCTTCTTTCTTGTCTTTTTGCTAATTCTTTCCTTTTTTTTCAAGGCCCGGTTTGAACCCTAAACCGAAGAGGTCTCGTTTTTCTTTCAATCTCGGGACCTCGATCTCTCCTTGGAGATACTTCCCAAGTCCTTTCCTAGGTGCGGCTCCGTTCCCAATCATCAGTTGCAAACCCATTTTCGTGGTTTTAGATAATTGAGGTACTGGGATCTTGTTCCCCTCAATGACAAATGTTGCATTGACAAATTCCAAAGAGCGGAAGGAGCACTCAGTTGCTTCATCATCTGCTTCTAAATATGGCGCGCCATTGGTCACAGTTGCGATTACGTCCTCTTCGGCATTTATTGTCACCAGACGACCCTCTATAACTAGCTTCAACTTTTGGTGCAATGACGAGGGCACTGCTCCCGCCGAGTGTATCCAAGGTCTCCCCAGCAAGCAATTATAGGATGGTCTGATATCCATTACTATGAAATCCACCTCATATATACCTGGGCCGATTAATAGAGGTACTTCGATCCTTCCCATAACTTTCCTTTCAGTTCCATCGAATGCCCTTACTACATTGTGGCAGGCCTTCATGTGAGAGCTGTCAATGGGTAATCGATTCAGCGTCGACAGTGGCAAAACATTTAGAGCTGACCCATTATCGACCAGTACCCCTGGTAACGTGTATCCTTTGCATCGGGTGGTGATGTGGAGAGCCTTGATGGTACCCGTACCTCCCGGAGGGATTTCATCATCATTAAAGAAAATGAAGTTATCGGCGCTTATATTGCTAATCAGGCGATCCAACTTGTTAAAGGTGATATCATTAGCAACATAAGTTTCGTTTAGTACTTTCATCAGTGCGTTGCGGTGCGCTTCTGAGCTTAATAGTAAGTCAAGCACAGATATACGAGCCGGCTGCTTATGTAACTGCTCCACGACACTGTATTCGCTATGCTTCAAAAACTTTAAGAATTCCCTAGCCTCTTCTTCCTTCACTGGCTCATTTATAAGCGTCTCCGGTTTGGTCACTTTCCCTTTCTTTGGTTCGCCTACCAGGGTTTTCTCCTTTGTGAGCTCCATTCGTGTATTCACCGCGTCGTAGCGCTTTCCATCACGCGGCGTAGGAGCCTACCCCTGGTTTTCCTTTGCAAATTGGACGAGGCTTCCTTTTCAGGAACCGTCACGTTGCAGTTATAGTTCCAGGGAACCTTTTTGTCATCTTCATATGAAAAAGCCGCCGGTTTTCGAATCACGATCTTCGGAGGCCCCCGGTTCCCTTTTGTAGTGCTGGACGAGTCCCCTTTTTCAGGAATCGTCATGTTGCAATTATAGCTCTCGGAACCTTTTGTTATCTTCGATGAAAAGACCGCGAGTTTCCGAATCACGATCTTCGAGTTATTTTTATTTCGGTTCCATCATTCTTTGGTCGCGAGATGATGACCAAAGGGTAGCCGGTCTTCGGTTTTTACCCGCGCTTCATCTTCTAACACGCAGATGTTTCTTTCCTCTTAGTCTTCGTTGCCTTCGTAGAATTCTAACTCTTTATCGTCCATCGCCTTTGTACCGTAATCCTAAACTCTATACGCTTTTGGATTTCGTGTCCCTCCATGTTGTGAAATTCACAACCCTTGCTTGTTCTTTCATGCTCTCTTCTTGGGCTTGACACAACCAATCCCCTTTTCATCATTTCCTTCCGCACTCGTCTCATTGGGGTTTTCACTTCGCAATATCCCTCTCAACTCTTTTTCCCATGTTCTCGCCTATCATATTGACCCCATGATTAGCGGTGGGTGCCCGCATTAGAGGTATCGTCTACTTCTACAACACCCATCCGGATGAGTCTTTCCACCAGTTTCTTGAAAGCGAGATGTGCTTCTATTGAATGCCCCACAATTCCTGCATGGTATTCGCACTGTGCGTTCGCGTCATACCACTTAGGGTATGGGGGCTGCAGGGGTTTTAAGTAATGCGGGGCAACAATGTGTGCATCGAATAAATTTTGGTACATTTCTTTGTACGTGGATCGGGATTGGTGTGAATTGAATCTTCTCCGCATTTTGCTTTGCATTGATTCTGTCTAGAGGACTCGATGGTGGGCGCTACCTGGGCGGTTCACGCTTATAGGCTTTGAATAACTTTTGCTTATGTTGTTTACATCGTTCTCTCTTTTCTTCGGGATCGTCTTTCTAGCACCTTCTCCTGCCTCTATCTTGCCACATCCGATTATGTTCTCTATCATTTCCCGACAACACAATATCGTAGAAACTTTTGGTGGCGCCCCAAAGCATGTGGTTAATGAAGGAGCTTTCAATGTATTGACGAACAACATGGTTGTCTCCTTTTCTAGGAGCGGTGGCTGAACTTGTGTGGCTACTTCCTCCACCGTTGGGCATATTGCCTAAAGCTTTCGCTCGACTTTTTCTCCATATTTTGGAGCGTGATTCGGTCGGAGCTATATCGCCTACGTAGTCGTAGTGTTTCGTGAAGGCTGTGCGTGTCCTTCCACGACTTGATCTGGGTGCGGCTAAGCCGATTATACCATTTAGCCGCAGACCGCTAAAAGCATCCCAAAATGATGAATCGCACTGATCATTGTTAACGCGTGCCCGCCATTCTACTGACGAGAACATTGTGATGTGCGCCTCGACACCGTTGGCTCCACTGTACTTTTCAAAATCGGGGTTTTGAACTTTGGCGGAAGTACGAGGTCCGGACTAGGCTTAAATCCTTAGCGTCTACTTCAGAATCTGGTGGTCGGCGATCTCTATTTCTTTAAACTTTTCCTCTAGCCACTTGCAACGATCCTCGAGCCGCTTTGGGAAGTCTATTTTCGCCTTGTCCATTTCGGGCATTTCGTCCGAAATCGGGGACCATCAAGTTAGCCGGACCTTCCCGGGATTAGTACTGAACTGGTCGGGAGATGCGTTGGTACCGTGGTATCAACTCGATATTGTGGCCTGATAATAACAGTGTTCTTTGGGGATACGATCCGTGGCGCTTGGGTATTTGGCGGGTAAAACCCGGAGGGTAAACAGGATCGCCATTGTTGTTCCCCGAACTAGCGAAGCAACGCCTCTTTCCTTCTCACGCTCATTGGCCAACAATCGCGCTTAGCTGGTTTATCATGTTACTTTGGGATTCTTCCATCCGCCTCTATCATGTCCTGTTGTATCTTGGCCAATCGTTCTTGCATTTGATCCTCGCATTTCTTTTGCATTTGCTCTAATCTTTCTATTCTTTGATCCATCACTTTTGTTTTGCCTCTCGCATCAGTAGTGATGTTCCAGGTAACTCTGTCATAATTTAGGGTTCCTTTGTGAGATTTGATGTGTATGATGCAATGTAATGCGATGCATGAGATGTGTGCTACAAAAAGGCATTGATTCTCGATTCAATTTCCATTAGCATAACTTTTCTTAGAAAACAAGTCTTTTTCATAAAATGGATTACATATAAGGCCTCGCCTAATACTTAAAGCCTTGACTTTCTCAAGAAGATCGGCTAATTCTTGTCCTCTCTCTCGATCTTGACTCGTACATTAAACTTAGTAAGTCGGCTTGGACTGCTAAGGCTTGTAGATGATCCGCCACCTCTCGTACTTGGGCCACGACTTCCCCATAATATAATCTCGGTCTCGACTTGGTTTTGATAGTGATGCGGTTGTTGCTTCCAACGTTCCTCGTTGACTTCAAAAGCTCACCAGTAGCTCACAACCATGTAAAGCAGATTCTAGTTCTTCGACTCTTGCTTTCATCTCTTCAATCTTGCTCAGACTAGCCTTCAATTCGACCACAGAGTTGCGGCTTCGATGCTGGTACAATGATTTCTCTAATTCTGAGATCCGCGTCTTTAATTTTTCTTTCTCATTTTGGCTCTCTACTAGACTTCTTTTCAGGGTATCCTCCCGCTCTTGAGTCTCTCGGAGTTTCCTTTCCCATTGACTTGCTCTATGCTTCTCCTCTTTAATTTCTTGACGCCATTGCTCTGACGTTTTCCCAAGTCCCGCAGTTCTCATCGATCTTCGTAGCTTCTTGTAGTCCGTCTTTAGACTGTCTAAATCTTCTTCAGCTTTATTTTTTCCTTTTCTCAGCTTCTCGGCTTCTAGCTCCTTAATGTCGACATCCAATCCCAATTGTATTTTCTCTTCCTCTAGTTGCTCTATCCTTTTTCCTAACTCGCGGTTCTTCCTTTCGAAATCTTGTTTGATGATTTCAAGTTCCGAGGGACCACCTGTAAGTGCTCTTCTAGTGACCTGATGTCTTCTTGGTCCTACGTGGGGATATTATCATTGATCCTTTGACTCCTCCACCAGTCATATTCAGGGGTTGTCATCGGATTGGCAGCAAACCTTTTCATTCTGTGAATTCGACCCCAGGCTTTTGATATCTCCCTTACTCTCTTCTTGTAATTTTCTCCTTTGTAGTCAAACTCGCATTGAGTTAACCCTTGTGTCGGTGGCGTAAACTGTCTCGATCTGTATTGTCTTAATACGAGGAGAGGTGTATACCCGACAGCTCCCCATATTTCGAGCATAGGGACATAATCAAAATCTCCGCATCGATATATAATCTCATCGGGGATCGCCCAAGGAGCTCTCCATGCTACATCGTCTTCTTGTAATTTTTGCAAGATCATAACCCAATTTTCTTCCGTAATATCATCTCGTCTTGGCGTGGTTGCCATTTTTTCCAGCGGGGAGTAGTCCTCGGAGAAAATTCGACACGACATCTTTTCCATTTTCCAAAAATGGCCATGAAACCATGCTAATAGGAGTTGGGCGCAACCGATGAATCTTCCCTCGCCCGCTCTTCTAAGATGTGCTTAGGGACCTGAATGTTTCGGTTAAAATTGCAGGAACAGGAGTAATCCCTCTTTCTAATTTGTCAAACAAATCAGTGACCGCTTCATCTATATGTCCTAGGGCTTTGGGGAAGATAACTAGCCCATATATGCTCAAGGCTAAAGCGTCAAACCCTTTTTCTTTGCTCAGATGTGCTATGATCAAATCTCTTAGATTTTTCCAGGGATGCATTTACAATCTCCTTTCTGTTTTGTTCGAGCCAGTAACCCATTGTTCGCTCATTCCTCGTAATGTTCATTAACTTTTTACGAATGTGGGGACATTAACGGCCCTTACATAAACTTTGTCGTCGTCGAATCTTCTAGCAATGAGCAGAGCGAAGGTATTCTTCCATAGTAGGTACCAAGTCCACTTTCCCAAAAGTAAAGCAACTATAAGCGTGGTTCCAAAATCGGGCCATAGCTCGAAATAAGTGCTGGTCTATCTTAATGTCAAGCGGTAAGGCGATCGTCGTAATGACAATAGAAACGCTTGCTTGATACCTTCGTCCCATTGGCTCCATATCTCTTTCATTTCTTGAAGATTGTTCTGGGTTACGCTGATACGGGTGAAGTCCCACAATTCTGACACGTACCCTTCTGCAAGGCTATCACCCTTCTCTTGCTGCACGGTCTCGCCCATATTCGGACGGCGCATTGTCTCCCACTTTATCAAAAAACTCCTTTTCCATGAAAAGCTATCTATTTGGTAATTGAATGTGAATCGATACATTTTTGATGAATATGCCATGCAAAATAAATGAAGCAGTCGAGATTTCATAAATAGTAAGTAGAGGATAACATACATAATCGTGTAAGCACTAGGGTTTGGCATGGCTCTACCCGCAGTGGTTCTTAAGGCTCGCTATATGAGGTTCGGTTCTAGAGTAGGGTACCGAACCAAGCAGATTCCTCGATCCTCACCCATTATAGGCTCATATAGACCGAGTTCGATTCAGGGGAATACATTTCCCTATGGCTGCACTGAGATGAAAATCTCACGAAGACATAGGTACGGATGTATCCCTGGCGATCCACTATCCCGCACTTGAGGTGAAAACCTCACGAAGGAATAGTTTCTCACTCCCACTTAAAGGTGCGACCACAACGGTCATGCAATGTACTTATGCACAAGAAAATAGAAATCATATGCAATGACACAAATGAATGCAACACAAGGATAGTAAAAAAATTTTAAATCAAATTTCCAAACTTTCGACAAAGGACAAAAATAATCAATTTACTACCCGACTCTCTTTTTGGTGTCCCAGTGGAGTCGCTAAGTCAGTCGTAACCATTTTTGAATTTTGGAAAGAAAACGGGTCGACGTGGGTTTTGAAAACGAATATAAAAAAGCGGGAGTCACCACCAATCCTTTTTGATGAGGTGTGATCGGGTCACCTTAAAAAGTGTTTGTTTTTAATAATCGATTAATTTATCAAAACACAATTTTGGTCTACTGAAAATCGAGAAAATGGATTCGAGTCGGTTACGTGCGAGGAAGGGTTAGCACCCTCGATACGCCCAAAATTGGTACCTAATTGATTATCTAATGTCTTAATGTCGAAAGTTGAAAACTTAAGAATTCAAAATACGATCCTCTTGTTGTTGAAGAATAAATTTGGATAAATTGGAAATGTATGCCAAGGGTCCGTCTCGCTTTAAGGTGAAGTGTTACATCCAATACTTTAGGACGCCACATTTCGACCTTTAAAGTTGAACTTGCCTTTTATTCAAAACTTATGGATTTAATTGAAAGGATATTTTGTTATTTAGAATGGACGAGAAAAGGAAACCCAATACTTTAGGGCACGATTTCTCGAGCTTCTAAATACAGAACATTGCCTTGGTTTTAGAAAATATTATCTCGGAATAACAAAACATCACATCCAAATGCATTAGGACACGACATCTCGAGTTCACGAGAATAAGCTTTTAGTTTAAAAATGTATTTGTTTTAAAAGGATATTCGGTTATTTAGATCAAACGAGAAGGATCGAAACCCAATACTTTAGGGCACGACCTCTCGAATTTCTAAATACGGAATATTGCCTTTGTAAAAGAATCCATTTTGTGTCAAGCGAAAATTGATGTAATGCCGCTTATAATGGAATGTAAAACAGATCATAATACGGATATGCGTAGCAAAATGGGAATAAATGTGTTAGTACGAATGATAACGTAAATAACAAAAACGAAATAGAATAAAATGAACGAGTCAAAAATGAAGATAATGAAAGATGAAAGTAAGAAAATAATAGAAGAATAAATAACAAAATGAAAGTTTTATGAGAAGAAAAGAAAAGAAAAATAATAATGATAATAACGATAATGAAAATAATATTGATATACAAATATAAGTAGAAATATATAAGACATGATAAATATATGAGTGAAAATAGAGGTATATACATAATAATAATATAAGCATAGATATGAACAAAAATTAAATAAATAATAATATTAAACTAAGAAAATAAATATAGATGTAAATATAATAATAATAATTCTAATATCAATAATAATGGTAAAGAAATAATAGTAATAATAATAGTAATAATAATAATAATAGTAAAATAGTAATAAAATAAAATGATGAAGATAAGAAAAACAATAATAAAATAATAATAATGATACTAAAAAAATAATAATAGTAATAATAATAATAATAATAATAATAACAGAGTAATAATAAACATAATAATAATAACATAGTATTAAATATAATGCTAAATATAAAGTGATAATAATATAAAAAAATTGAATTTAATAATAAATAAGTGAAAATAGCCAAAAACAGACGAAAAATTAGATCAAAAACAGTATTGGGGCAAATTTGAAATAAATAAAAGGAGGGCCTATTTGAAACGCCAGCAAAGGACTGAAGGGACCAAAAGGTAATAAACCCTTTTCCCAAAACGTGCAAAGAAGAACGGGGACCGATTGCAAACCGGTGTAAATTTTGGGGCCAATGTGCGAATATGGAAGATTTGATTTTAAAAAACTTAAGAATGCGGAAGGACCACGCGAGCAAATATCCCCTTATAAAAAACACGCGGATCCTGAGGCGGGTCGGGTCGGTCGGATCGGGTCAAGGTCAAAACGACGTCGTTTTGGGTGTTTAAGGCCAGCCCCAAAACGGCGTCGTTTTGGAAGGCTATTTAAGGGGCAAAATTCTTAAAAAAAAATTCATTTCATCACTTTTTAAAAAAAAACTCTAACTCTCTTTTTTTTTCTCGCAGGCAGGTCATTGGTGCGATTTCCTACCGTCGGACATTGCTTCCGTCGCCGACGTTGTTACGCGCCATGCATCACAAGACGGCATGATGGCGGAAAAGGTAAAAAATTGTTTTTTTTTTTTTTTACGTATGTATATATATGTATTTGTATATGCGATTTCGAAAGAAAAACAAAGAAATATTAGAACATGATATTTCGAAAAAGAAAAAAAATAAAAATGTAAAGACCTTCGTTTTTTTTTTTATTGCTTAATCTTCTCTTGCTTGAATCTGTTTTTTGTATTGATGATGGAAAAGAGGGGAAAAAAGGAACCCCTTACAATGTATTTTGTTTGGCTTTTTATAGCCATTTTTACACGAATTTTTTATTGTTTCTGTCTTGTCTTCTTTTCTTGCAGTGCAAGTGGGCGGTGGCCGTGACGAGGCGGTGGTGCAGCGTGCGCGATCGTGGCCGGTCGGAGGATGGGGCGGCACACCTAGGGGGCTAGGGTTTCTTAGAAGAGTTTAGGATAGTGGGCTAGGGTTTGTTTAATTGGGTTTGATATTGGGCCATTCGGGTTTGGTTTAATAGTGTAAAATGGGCTTGTATTATTTGGGCTTATTTTCCCTGGGCAAAATTGGGGTTGTACAGGTATTGTTTTAATCAATTGCTTTTTCCCACAAGTATTTCCCTAATTTCATTCTTTTTGTCTCATCGTCTTTAGCTTAGTAGTTAGTTAAATTTCTAGATTAAACCGATTCACTTCAATTTTAAGGCTAAATAATAAAAAGAAAGTTAGTATTAGTACTTTCGGTTCCTTTGGGTTCGACAATCCGGTCTTGCCACTAAGCTATACTTCTGTTCGATAGGTACACTTGACTCAATCGTTGTCATAGTTAGTTTTTAGGCTCAATCATTCTCATTATAAATTTTAAGACTGTGATACACCGGTCACACTTGAATCGGTCCTGAATCACTTCTAACACGTATTTTGGGCCTCGAGGGTCCTTAAAAGGGACATTATGAATGTTTTACAATATGTATGTTATTTATTTGTATAATGTTCGTAATATGTCTGAAAGGTCTGGTAATGCTCTGTAACCCTGTTCTGGTAACGATTTAGGGTTAGGGGGTGTTACAATCCAAACGCTAAAAAATGCCCCCTATGCAATGTAAAATTAAGACCCTTAAAGCCCAAATCATGTAACCCAGCCTCTTCAAGGAAATTACTAAAAAGCAAACACCTCTTCGCTTCTTATCGTCTTCCTCTCTTTTTATTGGGAGACGGCATGACATTAAAATCACTGATCGCAAGTCACGGAATAGAATTTCTGGAATGACCAATTTGAGATTTTCCTACAGACTCTTTCTTTTCCGTCTATGATATAGGCATCGACTTAGGATCGAAAAGCTTTCAAGTTGCAGATTTGACTTAAGGCGCTAGACCAACTTGAATGGAAAATTGTAGCTTTAATACCAAATAGATTTTTAGATTCTTGAACCTAGAAAATAAGAACTTGAAGTGATTAGATTCAAGGTAAATAAATAAAATAAACAACAAGTAAAACTAAAGAAGAGATGAAAAAGATTATGGGTAGACGAAATTGAAGATGGAATATGGAGTATGAATGATTGAATAGACGCCCCAAGAAGCCTTTGGATCAAGAGATCTAACAACTCTCTTCAATAGATTATAATCTTCCCTCCAAGAAAGTGCTCTTGGCAAGTCGAAGCTTGAAGACGATCCCCAACAATCTAAGAAGATTGTGTTGAACAACTTCTAAAACAAACAAGAAACAAATCTTGGAAAAAGAAACTCAAAGAGTATTTTTTTTATTAATAAAAACCTCATAATGCATCCTAAAGATGGTGGATAGCACTCCTTTTTATACTACAAGGAGGTTGGATAAAAGAGAAACAAATCCTTAAAATGGTGGAAGACAAATGCCCACAATTTAGCCAAACAAATCTATAAAATTGTGGAAGATAACTTGACTTAATTAAGCTTATTAATTGGGCCATTAACCGGTTGGGCCAAACTAAAATTGAAAAATAAATTAAGTCCTAAAGTGATCCTAATAGACTCTAGTTGAAACTTCAATATGGGCTTATGGACGTCCCCATGAGCTGATTTTGGATGTTGGATCCGTTCATTACAAGATTGGTCTCGTTTAAGTTCGTCAGTGTGATCCATTTCATTCCAACTCCAAAATGTGGTTTCTTAGACCAAGATTCAGAATCTTATTTTCTTTGAACTCTTGGATCTTCATATATGTTGGAATTGGGCCAAGAAAGTGAATCTTGATCTCTTTTTTCTTTTGAATAAGCTTGTAGGGTCTTCGTCACAAACTCTTGGACTACTACATTCAATCTGGACTTGATTTGCTTAGCTTTCAATCTTGTAATAGAACCTTGAGATAGAGTTAGCCCATCATGTCCATGCTCCCTTGATTGGGCCCTGATGCTCGCATCAGTCTATTTGGACTCCCAAACACAAAAGCAATTAGAATGGGTTGTGAATTATTACCTTCAAGAACCCATAACACGATAAATTGTAAATGATTACACATTATCTCTACTTGGACCGAATCCTTCCTACCAACCCAAATACCACCAGAGAAACCAATCGCCTCCACTTGATGGGAATGTTGAAATCCTAGCTTTACAATTGTAACACTCCTAACCCGTGTCCGTCATCGGAACAGGGTTACGAAGCATTATCAAAATTTATAGGACAAGTATCAGACATTTCATATCTCTTATCATTCATATCAAAAACAATTCAATTTCAATCATAATGTCCCTTATATGATCCCTCGAGGCCCAAAATATGCATTAGAAATAAGTCGGGACTAAACCGGGTACTCAGAGAACTTTTTGCAAAATCTCAAAAATTTTCCAAGGTGCAGGGGACACATGCCCGTGTGGTCAAGCCGTGTGGCTCACACGGCCAAGTGACATGCCCGTGTCTTAGGCCGTGTGGGCATTTAAAATAGGGTACACGGCCGTGTCCCAGCCCATGTCCATACCCATATAACTCTCTGACTTAGGTAACACGGCCAAGTCACATGCCCATGTGTTAGGCCGTGTGATCAATTCTGAGCATTCTGTTTTGAAATTTTAAAGATGCAGGGGACACACGGCCAAAACACACGCCCATGTGCTAGGTCATGTGTCACACACGGCTGAGACACACACCCGTGTCTCTGTAACATCCTGAAAATGGGCCTATGCATTGTTGATTTAATTATACGAAATGGCATGTCTTATGTGTTATGAATGTATTGTGAACATTTTTGGAAACTTGGAAATGTAAGGAAATGTCTTGTAAGGAAATGTCATGGAAATGTAAGGAAATGTCTTGTAAGGAAATGTCATGGAAATGTAAGGAAATGTCATGGAAATGTAAGGAAATGTCTTAGAAATGTTAAGTTTTAAAGTTTAAAAGAGAGAACTAAGGCAAGGTGGCCTTAAGAAAATTAATAGAGGAAATTTGACACAAGAACGGGTTTGGAAAAGTGGCAAGGAGGCGCCACTTAAAGCCCAGTAAGTGACGCCACAAGCAAGGGGAAAGGGGCCTGAGTTCGAGTCGCATGGGAAACAAATAAAGGATTTTATTTTCGCTACAAGGAGCAAAGAGGTGGACGGCATTAAGGCTCTTAAAAGAGGAGTTTTATTATTTTTAAAATTCAGCTAAATAGATGGATAAATGATGGATAATTATTGGTATTTATAATAAGAGATAATTACAGGATTATTTCTATTAATTTGAATAAAAAGATAAGGAGGAAAATAAGGAAGAGTGGTGGCCAAGTAAGGGAGTCTTGGCCTAGTAAATTCGGCAATAGGAGGAAAAGGGGTAGCCATTCTTCATTCTCTCTTTTCTTCTACCGAAATTCTCTAGCAAATTTCTCCTCTCTTCAATTGTTTTTGCCAAGCCGAAAATAAACCTTGTGAAGCCGAAACTTCAATACCAAATTGCTCAACCCTTTTCTCTTCTTCTTTTACAAACACAATCAAAAGCTGAATATATCAATAGCCCTAGCCGATTTTTCATTAAGCCTCAAGAGCCGAAATTGTGATCCACATCAAGGCCATAGCCGAATATTGTTGGGACTTCAAGCAAGGATTGACGATTCCTAAAGTAAGGGTAAGATCTCATTCAGTTTCATCCTTTTTCTTTTAAGATTTGCCGAAATCTAGGACTAACCCCATTAATATCTTGTTGTCGAAACTTTGAAGAGATCTTTCGGGATTTACTAAGTGTCGACTACAAGGAAGAGAAGTTCTTTTCCAAGGTACACCATAGGCAGCGTGTTCCTAGTTATTCTAAGTGAGTTTCGGATTTAAAATCCATAAGGTAAGTGTCTATAGCATTCGGCCAAGGCCTATTTTGGAACCTGGATCTATTTCTTACTTCAGATAAAAGCGAAAACTAACCCATTTGTTAATTTAATGCTTGGCCCAATACAAGAAGGAATAAAAGCAAAGTTTTCTGGATTCGTTGGTGACCAAATCGGCAACAAGGTAGGTTTTGAAAGTACTAATCCTATTAGGATTTGGTCTTATAGCCGAATAGGCTCTTTGCTAACATATTAAGGTTGGCGAATGTAGGGATTTAAGATCTAAGGCGATGAGATCGAATTTCGGATTTCAGTGAATTTGTTAAGCGAATCAGGTGTGTACCCCACACTAATCTTAATAGATTTATGGCTTAAATTTGATACATGTGTTAATATGAAAGTGTAAGAATGTGGCTAAGGTACCATGTTATGGTACAAAGTACTCAGGTACGTTCCTACTCCTACTAGGATTATGAAATATGTTATATTTAACATGTGATAAGTGATAAGAATGTGAAATTTGGCATGTTAATGCATGATAAATATGATTTGGGGCATATGGGTTATTGAAAAAGGGGAAGTGAATGTGGTGACCTAAGACCACGATATTTGAATGTGGTAACCTAAGACCACGATATCTGAATGTGGTGACCTAAGACCACGATATCTGAATGTGGTGACCTAAGACCACGAATATTTATAAGGGCGATGAGCACGTCGACTGCAGCGACTGCCTTCGATGGTGTGTAGCGGATGGAGGGTTGACTTAGTAGTCCCCACGGTGTGCAGGATGGTACGGGTGATGTGTAGCGGATGGTACCTAGGTTTGGGTTCGGGTTGCATCATTTTATTTATTTATGTTTATGTACATGTATGATTTGATATGCCTGAGTTTGTTAGGACTTAGTGTTGTGGTTACACATTGAGTCTGTTGACTCACCCCGTTGTGGGAACATTTTTCAGGTGATGATCAGTGACGGACCGGGTTGGCAGAAGCTTAAGGATGGCCATGCTCAGCAAGGAATTTAATTTTATTTGAACTTTTTACTTTATGTACTTTAATTTAATTTTGGGTTTCGTTTGATGTAATAAGGCCATAGTGAACTACTTTAAATTTTTCTTTTATTTATTATGTTTACGAATATTTATTGACTAAAGATTAAGTAAATTTATTTTTAAATAACTCTAATGTTTTATCACCTAAAATAAAAGGTTTTTAACATGAGATAAACATGTTTTCAACTCAAGCCCAACCCGAAAACAATCTTTCTTTCAAAACACATAGTTTTTCCAAAGTAACAAAAGAGTTTGAACCGGTTTACATCGAGGAACATACCAGATCCGGTCAAGGCTCGTGGGCTGGGTATGGGGTGTTTCAGTCTCTGCCCGTATGGACAAAATAGGGCATTTCCAAGCCACATTTCTCACCCAAACTTGCCTTGTACATACATTAACACTTCAACATATTCACAAGCCAATCCAAGACATTTAAATCAATCCAAAACCAAGTCTTAAACTTGTCATATACCACATATATCTTAGCATTCAAATTTACCATTTTAATTAAAACATCTATTTACTTACTTATATCAAATATACTATCTCATCTCATAAATCAACATACCTATAAACATTCTATTACTCAACCACATCAAACACAACAAACATGATGAGGCCACACACATATATATTTACATAAAAATATATCCAACTCAAGCCATTCCAATGACTATTTATAACAAAATACTTTTAAGCCAACATTAGCTAGTTAACCTATACATGCCATTATAATCTTAATTGATTTACTATATATATTGAGATGAGCCGATGGATAGTTTGATGATATCTCCGCCAAGCTTCCAATCCAACGAGCTTCCGAATTACTATAGAACAGAGGAAAATAAAACAAAGTAAGCTTTAAAGCTTAGTAAGTTCGTATAACGGAAAATTAACTTACCATTCATTTACATTTAAGGTAAGCATACAAAATATATCCAAAGCAATTTGGCCAATATCCTATACACATATCCTCATCAAACATGTTAGTCATGTATTTTACACAAATTTTCAAGAAACATGTATGAGCTCATCAAATATCAAATTTCTATGTCCATAAACTTTTCACATCTTGTGTCCATACATCAATTCCATATATTTCAGGCATATACTGGTATAATTCATTTCAATTTCATGTTAACTCATGTCAGAACTTTGCCCGTTGAATCATTTAAATATCGATGGATACACGTGTAGTACACACGAAGTGTATAAATCTGTAATCCGTCAATTCATATTCGGGAGTGCTCATATGAGCACATAAACGGGAAGCTCTCTCTCGAGCCATATAATAGGAAGCTCATGTGAGCCTTGTAATGGGAAGCTCATAAGAGCCATAATCGAGAAGTTCAAGCGAGCCAATATTAGGAAGCTTCGGAGAGCCATTAATCGGGAAGCTCATGAAAGAGCCTTTAATCGGGAAGCTCCGGAGAGCCATATATCGGGACGCTCATAAGAGCTGTGGTGTGTCCACAACACATGCAGGATCACAACCAATCGGGATGCTCCGAAGAGCTATTAACGGGAAGCTCAAGAACCATATATCGGGAAGCTCATGAGAGCTAATATCAGGACGCTCTTTCGAGCTATGGTGTGTCCGCAACACATGCAGGACCACAACCAATTCGAGAACCCTATATCCATCGAATCTCATTTATCCAAACAGGACTTAATATTTATCGAGCATTGTCAAATATGTGATCAATTTTATTTATATGACATTTACACAATTCACATATACAACATTCAATTCAAACATATAAATATACACAATTTAGTTACACGAACTTACCTTGACAAGTGTTTGTGTATTTGTAATCTACTAATCCAATACCTTCTCTTTTCCTCGTTCTAACTCTGTATTTGGTTTATCCGGATCTAATTAAACCAAACAAGTTTGCTATCTTCAAGCTCTTTTAAACTAGGGTTTCCATGTTTTTATTTAGGAAAGATGATATAAAATGATGATATTTTTTATTTAATTAAAATATCATCTTTTATTATTTCATCTTTCCAATTTAGTCCTTTTCTTTATTTAATATTCCATGGATGAATCATCATACTTATCTACTAACTCCTCTTAATGGTTTATTTGCCATATAAGGACCTCAAATTTTGAATTCCATAGCTATTTGATCCTTTTAGCTACTAGAATTCAACTTTTACATTTTATGTAATTTGGTCCTTTTCATCAAATTAAACAGGTAATCGGTAAAATTTTCTTAACAAAATTTTCATATGATATTTCTATCATAATGTAGATCATGTAATAAAACTAAAATAATTTTTCTTTCGTATTCAGATTTGTGGTCTCGAAACCACTGTTTCGATTTCACTGAAAACGGGTTGTTACAGCAATAATTATATTTGCCTTATCACTACTAACTCTTGTCTCAAGTAGACTCACAATATCTGGGTTATGCTACTTGTTATACTCTCAAAAAATCCGCGAGAATTTGGCACTCGCACAACCTTGACAATTCCAAGAAAAAATTGTTAAATTCGTAAGGAAAGGATGAGAGGGAAAACCAAACCTTACTGTTTGAGGCTCATGGATTTATCCATAGGTTCTCCATCTGTGCTCGTAGGCACCTGCTGAACTTTCGTGTTTAATTGGGTGCTAATTAGCTCGGCTATCGAATTCATCGATTCCGTTAAAGGAACCTTGGAATTACATGTAACTTTAATCGTTCCCCACGATCTCTAATTGTCCAGTTAAGTCTCTTTTCGCTACATATTTGGCCACTTCTGATATCAAAACCACGTCCCTTAAAGGTGATAGATGTATCACAGTCTCGGTTATGAATTCCACCGCTGCCTAAACTTCCCCTATTTAGGTCATTGTTGTTTTTTTTTTAAAATGACTGCTGAGTGTTTTCCAATATTCAGAACTGCATCATTTAATTTAACCATCATTTCTTCCGTACCTTCAAAAATGGGATTAAGACAAGAAACAGTCATTGAGGAAGAATTAAAAAAAATATTAGAAGCATTAAAAATTCCAGAACCTATCGGGGGTTTGCTTGTAATGGAATTTGCATTATTAATAGAACTCCCTAGATTATCGCTTTGAAGGAGGGCCACCGAGTGCTGAAAATCCTTCGTCTCCTAACCCAATCAGCTTATTGCCTGCAAAATCTGCCTTGTAATTTCTTAAAATGGGTTTTACGTTTGATATGCATGTCTCAGTAGGCCCGCTACTTAAAAGGGAAGGCCCAACGCACTCAACAGGGTTTCCCTGCAAAATAATCCCCTCTTTCAAGCCAACCCTTTTTCCTTAACCCTTGCCGCTTTTCCAGATTCTTCCTTACTCGTCTCACTTTCCAAGCCTACATTACTCGCCTCACCCCCAAGCCACCCGATATTTGCTGATTAGACAGTGCATCGGATTTGGATCTCGATCCCTCTTCCCCCCCCCCCAAAATCAACTTTCCTATTACTATTGACACTTGAGTTTTGTTTAATTTTTCTCTCAACCACCATCCATGGCCCATAGATTGAGCCATCCTGATAATACTCTAGAACGTCATATTTTTATGTGCTAATTGCATATTTATTTTGAGTATGATTCTACTAATTTGGGCTATTTATGGTCTTTTATCTTGGAGGGACTAAATTGAAGGCAAAAGTAAATTTAAGGGCGAAAAGCGTGAAATTAAAGATGAATTGGGCCAACATGCGACAGAGGGAAAAAGGTGGTGCCGAAAATACAAACATGGAAGACCTAAGGACAAAAATGCAAAAGAAGAGTTTTTATAGCACAAGACTCTATTTAGTGTTATTAGGATAATTATTAAGGATAATTATTTAGATTTAATTTTAGGATTTATTTTCATTTATCTTTATTTATCTTTAATTATCTTTATTTATTTGTATTTATCTTTTAGAATTTAATTAGGAATAGGCTAGGTTTTCTAGTATTATAAATAGGGGATGGAGTGGCACATATTTGACATATCTCTTTTTTCTGTAAACACTCCTTCTCCCAAAAACTCTGTCTTTTGTTCTCTCCATATTTTCTTCAATAAAAATCTTATTTCTATTATATTTATTTTTTTCCCAAAAATCATGAGCCACTAAACCAATCTAGCCGAAGGTTGTCAAAATTCCCCAAAAAGGTTCATGAGGCTTAGAACCCGCGCTTAGCCTTCTCAACAAGATATTCATCGCTTCTCCGCATTACGGGGTTGATGCTCCCGTCCATGTCCCTTAATAGGTGATCTTTTCAACTTGTGCAAGGAACGGCCGCTTTGTACGTTTTGGGAAGGTTGCACAGTCGGTTCGTTGGCTTTCTGCGTCAGAGGTTGGCGAATCCAAGAGACAAAACGGCGTGGTATTCGCCGTTGGGAAGTGATGATCTAGCAGAAGATAGTCCCACAAAAGCGATTATTGGCTAGAGTCAGGCTCCACCAAATTTTAAGTCTAAATCCTTGGAGCTGGTGGTCGTAGGCGTCCTCTTCCACTATAACTGGCTTATCCTGCTCAAGAAAGGTTACTTAAAAGCCAAGGATTAAACCCAAGGTGGAACGAGACAACCGGAGGCTAGAATCTCGCCACATAAGAAACTTACTCTTCCCTAAACTCTGTTTATTTTCATATTCCTCATTTTAATTTTCGCAATTTATTTAATTTCGCAATTTCAATTCACTTTAAATTCTGTTTTTATTTTTCCAGATCAAAATTCTTAATTCTGTTTTTATTTTTTATTTTTCAGGAACGCAGGTTTTCTTGGCCAAGAAATTGTCCAGGATTTCAAGAAACGAGCATTCGTACAATCCGGTCCCTAAGGATTCGACCCTACTTCCCCTTTACTGTTATTTTTACTATTTTACAGGGAATAGGATATTTTTGGTGCTTTCAACGACGCATCACGTCCCCTCTGCTTGCTACCTCATTCGAAGCAGATTTCGTTCGCTCCTTTTCCAATGTCAACCTCTGCTCCGATAATGAACACACTTATTTGGTGTGTCCATACTTCCCACATTTGAAACAAATCGTGGGCAGTGATTCATATTGAACCTTCTGAAGAGCTCCATTAACCAGGACTTGTGACACCAGGGGCTTGTCAAGATTCATGTAAACGACAATTCATGCAAATCGGCCTCTAGTCCTGCTGTATGTGTTGAAGTCCAATCTGGCTACCTGCTATATAGTCCCCCTATTTCTTCAAGAATCCTCTTTTTATATAAGAAACCTGAGAGTCTTGGTAGACGTATGCAAGCCATCACCATGCTTGGATGTGGTTGTAAGGGATTAAACTTTTTGGTCCAAGGTTGGACAATCAAGTATTGCCCATAGATTATTCAAGGGCCTTGCGATATAACTTTCTCAAAATCATTCGTGCACTGAAACTTTGCCAAGTAATATTTGTTTTTTATATCCATAAGATGAAAGGGTTTAGAGGGTCTCCAAAGGCTATTGATCCGATTGTTTAAAGCCCCATAGTCGATGTTCCTACCTAACAGTTTCAGAACCACCGTAGTTTCCATTTCCTTAAAAAGAATTCGTTGAATCTTATCAGAAAAATCTATTGCAAGAATCCCATTGACAGTAGATCTGTTAATATCTCCTTCCAGGAATTCAAGATGATCATCATCCCCCATTCCAGAACTTTTCATCGCCATTTTAGCAATATTGTCGGTTCCAATCCCCATTAGTTTGTCCTTCCATGATAGATTTGGGGTCGGCCTTGGGTCAACCATCATTTCTGTGTCAGCCTCACCGTTGGTCTCTTCCTTCTTAGTATTTCTATCCACATCTTCTCAAGAACCTTCACCATCATCTATTTCCATATGGGATCACCACCGGGTTCCAGAGAAATTTCCATTTTGTTCCAAATAAAAAGTCTTGAAAAAAATTTAGTTAATGAAGGCACAAGATAATCTGTATTCTAAAATCCAATTGCTGCTTCTTTGAGCAGAGCCATAATCTGTAGCGTTTGTTTTTCAAAGTTTTGATCGTTAGAAAAGTAGTTTTATTGTTGAATTAATTAGCTTAAGCGTGCTTCTTTCAATGTTAAATTTGTTTGTCCGATGAAATTACGGAAACTAAATCTTTGCTGGGATGGTGCCTTGCTCCTTTGCATAAGATCCCACATCAGCGAGCGTGCGTAAGAAGAGGCGAGAAGCAGGCTTTAAATAGCGCGATGCTTGACAGAGAAAAGCATACCTTTCTCGGCCTTTTGGCTAAGATCAAGTGTAGTATCTGTTCTTATCAGTTTAATATTTGATACGTGGGCCATTGGCTTGCATGATATTAAATTTATTTTTTAATGGGGAGAGTCCATCACAGTAGCTTGCTACTGGGGCTCTCGAGCGTCGCCCAGGCGTTGCACTATAGCTTGGGCCCGGCGCACTCCACCCAATTCCAGATCCAAAATTTTCAATTATTCCTGCAAGGTACAAAGTTAATGGCCAATTATGATCAATGAACCAGCTCTGATTAAAAGATATTTCGGCTCTTGTTCTAAAGTTCCAGGTGTTTTGCTTTCAAGTTTCACAAATTGTTCTTTAATGGTGAACTTGATTGTTGTGTTTTCTTGGGGAATAAAATAAAGTAAAACCAGAATCAATTGAAAATCTAAATTCAACACGTTGCGGATAAATATTCAATATATAAATCCTGATAGATTCAGTAAATAAATTGGATGCTTTTCATTTATTTATTACAGGCTTCACGCATTTCAGCTCAAGCTTCCCGGTAATCAGAGTAAACTATTGACTCTTTATTAGCAATCTGAAGTTCATATGAACCACCAAATTCAAAACTAAAAACTAGAAGAGAAAAATGGCCAATAGCGTAAGTGATATTCATTGAAGTGGATGATGCTATCTTAGTAAGCATCAGGATTTGCCAGGAGGTAGGCTTCAATGGCCTTGAACATTCCCAATGCCTTTTCTTTGCCTGCCTTGATTCCCTCTTCCTTGAGCTCAAACTCACCAACGGTGTAATACTTGCTACTAGTCTTGCATAGAGATCCCCCATCCGGAGAGGCCTCCAATTTCGTCTCGTAAGTGATTTTCTCAAGCTTGTTCATCAACGCATCACCTTCGATCACACTGTAAATATATACAAAATTTTCTCTGTCTACTGCTTCAACCTTCTGCTTCATGTATTTGAACTGGCTTCCTGCATGAAGAAAAACACATAATGTTCACCCTTCTCCCATCAAAATTAAGGTACATATATGTATATGATTCAAAGTATAAAGTTATACAAATGAGCTGACCTTCTCCAAAGGTGACCTTCTTGATGCTACCAGGCTCACCATTGCCTTCAATGTACTCAATGCTCTTAAAAGCCTGAGGAAGAATCTTGGGAATGAGATTGTCACCATCAAGAACGCAAGCCTTGAACATCTTGGCAGGTGGTATGGCTGTAACAACCTGAGATTCGTAAGTGAAAACACCCATGACTTTCTACTGATTTCAGAAATGATCAAACAGGTTTTTGAGCTGTGGAGATGTAGGTCAGATGATGTAGTATTTATAGACTGGGAACAACGAAGAATGGCCTCTTTCAAATCCTAGCCAGGTGTTTTGTTTCTTCATATTTTATCGGATTGTTAATTTATTAGTTGAAATTTTGTAATATAAATTGGAAATCACCACTTGCAATATTGATTCTGGTTTGTGTACTGGCATTAGATCTTCTTGGATATGAAATAGATATAAGCTTACTAAAAAGAACAAAATCATGGATCTTGAAAGCAGTCTATCAGAAGAATGATTAAAAGAGCTCCAATATTTTAAACACATCAATAAGACCCTCAATTCAAGTGCTTGGACTATTAGTAATGTGGCACATTGTAATTATAAGTTGTTGTTTTTAAAGGGAAAGTGAGAAATTTATAAAAAGCAAATAAAAACAGTGTATACAAGACGCTAAATACCACGACATGGGCAAGTGGTGAAAACAAAGGCAAAACAGAAATCCAGGATAAGTACACAAAACATAAGACTGCAGGCAAGAAACAATAACACTAAATAGAATTTGATACATGGGATGGAATTTATTAAATTAAATTTAGCAATATTGTCATTTTTCAAGTTTAAAACTCAGCTATCTTACAACTCATTTTCGGATGGGATCCCGGCATTCTTTAAGTTAAATTGTCTCTCGCTGAATGAAAAGTTATCTTTTAGTTCCACAACACATTCTAAGACACATTTTTTCGAGCTCTAGATCTCAAATTATGACTATTTTAATAAAAAATTAAACCATTTAAATAAATTTGAAAAAAGTTCAAATCAAATTAAGATGATAAAATAGGACTTATCTGCTTGACTAATTCAAAAAATTTTCATTCAATTCGATTAAACGTTCACCCTATAATAAAATATTTAAAAGTTAATATTTTCTTGCAAACCATTTAACCCATGTGAATTTGAGATATATATTTTAAAAGTAATCATATTCAACATTGTGTACGAAACATATACGGATATAGTTTTTAAAGTATAATCTATAATATAAAAATTAGAGAAAATGATGGATACATATAATGAAGACATACTCCTATTATATATTATATATTATATACACATTATTATGATTATATTTTAATATTTTTTTTTTAGCAAAAAAGAAAAGATAAGGATGAATGGTAATTTCATTTCTTAATTAAAAACAAGTAAAGTAAATTAGAGGGAATTTAGAAAATCAAAAACTAAATTCAAATAAAAAAATTCGACAAAAAAGTAATAAATAAAAGTTTGAGAAAGTCAACGAGAAAAATTTTAGTCAAAGGTAAAATTTCTGTTTAATTCAAAGACTTCATCGACGCAAGGATATCTTTAATGCCTAATTACTTCCTTAACTCAACATCGGACAATCAATTTCTCCTTACTTGTTCAGTAACCAAGAGGCATCAGATTTGAAATTACTAACCAATAAATAACTTTGTAACTCAATGGCCAAAATTTTACTTACCGGCCGCAATATGAGCAAAAGAGACTTAATTCTAACCAACAAATTTATCTCAACCAAGTTTATTTAAGCTACATCACATATCCAGACCACATAATCATAAACAACAACATAAACAGTAAATGTAATTAAAACAAAAGATGCAGAAATGTACAAATTAAGTCTCGTGAATTTATTAATTCAAACTATTTATTTTGATTTGAAAATCAAATTATTCTAATAGTAGCTCTCTATTTTTTATTTTTCATGTAAGTAAATAACAATAAATTTATAACTGTTATATTATTAAATGAAATTAAGAAATTAAAAACTTTATGATCAAGTATTTAAGATATCTTGAAATTTCACAACAAATTAGAATGCGTTGCTTTAACAATGAAAAATAATTTGTCAACTCTTTTTCTTCTAGCACCATACTTTGTTCTCATCATCAATTTCAACTTTTTTATGCATTTTTACAAGCATCATACCAAGGTTTATCTTTATTGGTGATATTCATTATAATAAGTTGAAGAATCATAAATTTTTTGGGCGAAATTAAATTGTATATTTTACAATAGTAAAAATGTAATTTTATCATTTTAATAACCTATATTTTTATAACTTTTTAAAAAATTAAATCAAATTTTTATCATTTTTAGGGGGTCAAAGTGTAATTTTACCATTAATAATTTAAAATTTTATAAATTATAAAGAGTCTAAATTAAAAATTTACCATTTTAAGAGGTGCCATGTGCCCTGGTTCTCTGGTAAGCTCCGCCACCGATTATAATTGCATTGAATGAATGCACCATATCCCACAAAAGTATTTAAAATACATTAATTTCTTCTTCTTTTTTCCGATACCAAGTCACAATATATAAAAGAAACTATATAAAATTTAGCACCTGTCATGTTTCCTAATGGTTTCCTTTCCAATATGAGCTGGTGAGACGTCTGTCGTGTGATAGCTCCACTCTGGGCCATTATATATGGTACTTTTTCTTTGTTCCTCCTAGGAAAGCTTGTTTGGCCAGTTGTAATTGATCGATCACTTGTCTTATTACTGCAACCGAGTTAGGCTCTTGTCCTTCAAAGATAACTTCATTTCAGTGAGTCCAAATTCCTCACAATACATATGCTAATGGGATCAGGTGTAGAGTATCCATTTGTCCTTGTTCATCCCATGCACTTGATCTCATACTCATGACTGCATCGTGGGTCCAATTCTTTATTGAGGTGGTTCCTATAGCATCGCTTCTAATTGCAAATGATGTTCCTAACCAGACTGTTCTAGTAAAAGGGCACGATAGGAATAGATGATCTTCACTTTCATCTTCCTCAAGACAGATGGCACAGTTCGTCTCAGCTGATCCAATTCTTCTTTGAATTTCCACTTTGCATGGGAGACACGAGTTCATAGTTCTGACATTACTAGTTTGAAAGGCATTTTAAGAGACCACAATTTTGACCCTAAATTCTCCATAGATTACGTCCACTGTTGTTGTAGAGTTTGGGATCCTACCCCACCATCCACAAGGTAACTTCCCATTCTAATGAATATCACCAATAAAGACAAGCCTTGTCATATTTTAACATTCATAATTAAAAAGCCTAACATATAAATATATTTTCGCATGAAATAAAAAATTTTAATTATAGAATAAGAATATTTGAATGAAATTTGTTTTTATTTTTGGTATAAGTACAAGTGTCCTTATTCGTTTTATGGTTTAAGAATAATCTTGTTCGGTAGGGTAGTATTTAGGAGCAATAAAAAATGAAGTATAAAATAAACTCTTGATGTCAACTTTTTTCCACAGTGTTAGACAGTAAAGAGAATCTAAGAACCCTCTAAGAGTTTAGTAACCAAGCAAAAGATCCCATATATAGAAACATGAAAAAGTACATAAGTAATTAACAAAACTATAAATCCAACCTTAAAAACACAAACAAAAGCTAGAGGTTTACAAATAATAAGAGTGCTAGTGTCATGAACCATAAAACATTGGTTTCAAGTATATATGAAAGATGATAACAACTCAAAAGACTTTTATTACAAAGGAAATAGAAATGATGAAATCCAGAGAGACAAACAACTTACTACCCAAATCAAATACAGCTTTTGGGTAAGACAAATCAGACATCGGGATTTGCCAACACATAATTTTCAATAGCCTTCAAAATAAGGGCTCGCTTCTCGGATGCTTCCTTGATTTGGAGCATTAGGTCTGGAGTGATCTGAATGTCACCAATGGTGTAAAACGTGGTAGTTACCTTAATACTTGTTCCTCCATCTGCTGCTGCTACAAACTTTGTCTCGTAGCTGATTTTCTCCACCATGTTGTTAAAAAGTCGCTTTCGATCACAACGTAAGTGTACGACAAGTTGTCTTTGTCCAACACATCAACCCTGTGTTTCGCATAACTGAATCCATACCCTGCATTTGTTATCACCCCGCAGGCACATTGGTATGTGAAGAAAGATAATCTAAATTTCTACTTTACCCTTTTAAGTAATTGAATTACCTTCAGCAAAGGTGATCTTCTTTATGGTTCCAGGGCCACCATCTCCTTCAAGGCGCTCCACACTCTTGATTGCTTGTGGGGCAACCGTGGGCAATAGGGTGTCCAGATCTTCAGCAAATGCCTTAAATGCCTTGGCTGGGGGAAGTGATGTACTAACCTCTACTTCTTTTGCAAAACCACCCATTTTTCTCTTCAAATTATACAAACAAATTGATTCAAACAAAAATATTTAGGAACTGATGCTATTCGATGTGGGAAGAAATGAGAAACTAACATGCTATTTATACACTCACATTTCATTTCCATCTTATTCTTCATTGGATAAGATTGATTGACAAAGAAATAGTCAAAATAATACCACCTTGCATAAAGAATGTAATTTTATTCCTCTTCTCTGCATATTATAAGGCGGCGGCTAACTTGGTACTCATACAATCCTTATAACCGAGAATTACAGTCAAATGCTTGACAATCTAGAAAGCAATGTGAAACAAAATTTCATAAATATCGATAAATTGGTAAATAACTGGGATAGAAATGTGTTTGAATGTTTTTGTATAATATTTATAATTTTTCAATTGTTACCAAAGATTATCTATTCATTATTAATTATTTAAATAGACACCTCACTAGTTTTTTATTGTTTGTATTAATTATAATATATATTTATTTTTAATTTCAAAATTTGTACCTTTTTTTACAAATAATATGAAAAAAAAATGTATTCTAAATACTGTATATTGTATGATAGTTAAATGAGATATTTTAATACTATAAAATTGCTTAGACATTATATCAATTGTTTCCGTTTAAAATAATTTCACAGAATTAATTAGGGATAAGTCTCAAAACTATACATGTACTTTAGTCTAATGTGTAATGTCGAAACCATTTTTTTGAAATCGACTTCTTTTTTTTTTTGAAAACGAAAAATGGGAGTCGCCACCAATCCTTTTTATATGAGGTGTGATCGAATCACCTCGAAACTTGATCTTTTTAATAAAAGGTTTAATTTATTAAAACAATGTTTTTCGGTCTACAAAAATCCATAAAATCGGTTCGGGAGTCGGTTACGCACGAGGAAGGATTAGCACCCTCGTGTCGTCCAAAATTGGTACCTAATTGATTAATTTATGTCTTAGTGTTGAAAGTTGAAAATTTGAAAATAGTTTAAAATACGATCCCTCTTTGTATTAATGTTAATTTTACTTTAAAAAAAACCGCTTGAATAAATCGAAACAAACGTTAAAGACCCTCTAGTCTCGTGATAACAAGATGTCACATCCCGTAAGCTAGGATACGACGCCTTGAACCTTTGAGAATAAACTTGCCTTTATTTTTTTTATTTGAAATCTTATGTATTTTAATTCTAAAATGATATTTGGTTATTTAGGTTCAACGAGAAAAATCAAAACCTCGTAAGTTAGGGTATGACTTCTCAAATATCCAAATACGAAATATTGTCTTATTTTGAAAATTTTAAATAATAACAAGTGTAATATTTAAACGATGTGTATTTCTCTTATTCGGGGTATAAAACGACCTATTACAGATAAATACGTTTAAACGCGATTTTTGACGTGATTTTAACGAAATGAGATAAAATGGTGATGTAGAAAATGGAATGATGATATACGAATGAAATGTCGCATCGATAAATGACAATAATATAAATTACTAATAGAACCTTTCATAATGCACGTAATGGCGATAATCACATAATATATACTATTTTAACACTAATATGAAGAATCAAAGAAAAATAAAATAAATAATAATGTAAATAATAATAATGATAAAAATAATAATAATAATAATAACAAAATATGCACATGAAATGACAATACTAATTTTTAAACATAATAAAGAAAATAAATAAATAAATACATGAATGGATATTAAGGAAAATAGTTTATAAAATATTGAAAATAAAGGATCAAATTAAAATATAAATGAAATTGAGGGTACACTTTGTGATAAAGTACATAAATAAATAATGATAATAATAACAGATAAAATAATATAATAATAGTGAGAAAAAAATAGAAAAATAAAGAAACAGAAAAACCAATAAATGTATAAATACAAATAAATAAATAAATATAAAGAAAAATAAAATATAAAAGATCGAAAGTAAGGGACTAAATCAGAATCTAAACAAAATTTAAAGTAAAAATCATAATAAAATAAATAAATTAAACAATAAAATAAAGTAAAGGATTAAAATCAAATGCGCAAAAACAAGCGGGGACTAAATAAGAAATTAACCCCATCCCCAGGACACCTGTCCTTTCTTCTGCGGATCAACGAACTGGGGACTAAATTGAAACACACGAAAAAATCAGTGGCCAAATTTAAAAAGCTCAAAAAAGATAAAAAGGACTAAATTGAAGCGCGCCGCAAAAGCGGAAGGACCGTTTGCGCAAATATACCCTTGGACAAAAAAAAAGTGCGGATCGGGTTGGCGCGCGGGTCAAGGATGAAACGACACCGTTTTGGGCTATTGAAATCAACCCTAAAACGACGTCCTTTTACAGGGCTTATAAAAGTCAAATTTAAAAAAAAAAAAACAAAACCATTTTTTAAAGTTTTTTTTAAAAAAAAAATTGGGGAGCTTTGGTTTCTCTCTGGCCTCTCCAATTTTCAGCCATTGGCCACCGTGGCAGCCGCCGTCCACAGTGGTCGGAGAATACAAAAAGAGGTCTTTTTGATCGTTTGGCTTCCCCCGACCCCGATCTGAGATCAAAAAGCCTAGAAGCTTTCTAGAAAATTGAAAAAAGTCAAAGGAACTCTTCGGTTCCGTCTTCTCTGACCAAAACAAAAGGTAAATTTTTTTTTTGTATTTTTTGAATATATATGTATGCATGTATACTATATTCGAAATAAACATGCGAAAAAAAAATGAAAATATACCTCTGTAAGAAACTATAGTTTTTTTTATTTCTTTCTCTTTTAATTTTTTCGTCTCTATTTTTCTTTTTTTGATTGCTTTTTTTTTCGTATTTCTTCGTAAAAAAAATTACAATCTAGTAACGGCTTTTATAGCCAATATCTACTGTTCATTATACACTATTTTTTTTCTACTGTTTGTTGGCCACTGTTTCTCTGCTATTTCTTTCCTGCTCCTGTCCTCTTTTTTGTCTTTGCTGCAGGCGTTGGTGAGGTCAACGGAGGAGGGAAAGGTGGTCATTTTGCTTCTTTGGTGAAACGGCGGCAGCAAGGGTGCCAGGCCCTCGGGACGAGGCACGGGCAGTGCAATCGAGGAGGAGCGGCCAAGGGCACTAGGGTTTTTTTATTTTTTTTGCTTCTGCTGAAATTGTTTAGGCTATTGGGCCATTGGGCCATTAGGGTTTTTTTTTTACTTTGGGCTCTTTTGGGTTTGTAATTTTGGGCCTGTAACTTGTTGTAAATGGACTCTGAACTTTAATTATTTTGGTTTAAATTTGTGTTTTTTTTTAATCTAGGCCAGGGCAAAAATGGCCCATTACATGTAATTTTATACATGAAATTTTGATTTGATCAAATTCTAATAAATTATTAACACAATTATTGATATAGCATCATTTTATGTTTATATATTACATACGCATATAATTATATTTATAGAATATAAAAATAAATTAGTGTATTTATTTCTTTAAATGAGCATGATTGAGTCAAAATTAAAGTTTCATATATACATTTGAACCATAATCAAAGTTTCATATGTATAATTGCATCAAATTAAAGTTCATATGTCAAATTGCACATTAAACCAAAGTTCATATATAATTTTATAATTTATCCCCATTTTTTAAGATGCTTCATTTTCAAATCCAATCTATATAAAGATTTTCATATATATTTTTAAATATTATATTATTCAAAATAATGTTACATCAACATTTCTGTTTAATGACCAAAACATTTAAATAATAGAGTGATTAAAAAATAAATCGAGTTATAGGAGTAATTAAATTAATAAAAAATTGAATAACTAAAACAGTAACACGTTAAAATTTGGGTGATTATCTAAATAGTTTACCCGTTAAATTTTTATTAAGTAATAATATAGATGAATGTGGTCAACAACCTCTTAGCTTAATGATAAGAATATTAAGTTAGCAAAATAGTAATAATTACCTTGATGTGTATTTCCTTTTACATTTACTTTTACATTTCACAAAGCAATAACTCGTCTTTCTTTCTCAAATCCATTCATATACACAATCCCCCTTTTTTTTCCTTTTAAATGCTTCCATTTTCATATAGATTATAAGGTTGTTATTAATTATGAAAACAGAAAATGTTGTTTTATATCTTAACATAGAATATCATAGTAATTTAAAGTGTCAATTCACGAAATCGACACGACTTGCCACATAATCGTGTGGCATCCCGTGTGGCTCACACGGTCATGTGAAAGGGTCAGCCCGTGTGGGTTCTGTACCCTACTCTGATTTTTCTGGTTTTCGTTCCTTTTACTTCCAAATACTCTATTAAGTATAAAAATATGAATTTAAATGATTAAGAGCATAAAATTCACCATTAACATCAAAGTATTAAGAATGAGATTAAAACATGTTACTCCTAGTACTTTTCTCCTAAGATAGAACAAATGGTGAAATCTTACCTAAAACTCTCTTTAACCCCATTTCAGTGTTGGGTACTTAAAACCATCTTCAGCACTTCAATTTTCCTATTGAGTGTCAATGGGTGCCTTCCATTTATCATTTCTTTCATTATGTTACCTGGACTTGATGATGAGTTTTGGATATGGATACATTTCCACTATAGATATATAAAATGAAAAGTTATTGATGGTAATAATCCACAGTCCTCTAGCAGTAGTTAAATACTTGATTTTAGCACTGTGAGAGGAACAATTTTGGGATCATGGAATTATGACTGAAATTACTCAAATTTTGAGTAAATGTATGAAGTATATATGTCAATATAGTTTCTCTTCCAGGTTGAATTTTAAGGAATATCTGTCAGAATAAGTTTCAAATTTCTTCTTAAACTTGAAAGATGAAAGATGACGAACTCTTTATTATCAATGGGTATCTGACAACAAGATTCAGTAAATACATTGGATGCTCTTTTGATTATTACATGCTTTACATTTCAGTTCAAGCTTCCTGGTAACCAGGGCAAACTATGAACTCTAATTAGCAGTTTGAAGGTCGTATGCTGCAAGACCAAAAACTAGAAGAAAAAAGACAATTGTTTGATATTCATTGCATGCAGTGGATGCAATCTCATTATTGGGATATTTTCAATAGGCGTTAGGATTTTCCAGGATGTAGGCTTCAATGGCCTTGAATATTCCCAAAGCCTTGTCTTTGCCAGCCTTGATTCCCTCCTCCTTGAGCTCAAAGTCACCAATGGTATAATACTTACTAGTAGTCTTGCATACGGATCCCCCATCTGGAGAGGCCTCTAACTTTGTCTCGTAAGTGATTTTCTCAAGCTTGTTCATCAATGCATCACCTTCAACCACACTGTAAATGTACACAAAATTCTCCTTGTCTATTGCTTCAACCTTCTGCTTCATGTATTTGAATTGGCTTCCTGCATGAAGAAAAACACATAGCTTTCACCCTTTTCCCTTCAGACTTAATATACATATATGTATATGATTCAAAATTATATAAATGAGCAGACCTTCTCCAAAGGTGACCTTCTTGATGCTACCAGCCTCACCATTGCCTTCAATGTACTCAACGCTCTTAAAAGCCTGAGGAACAATCTTGGGAATGAGAGTGTCACCATCAAGGATGCAAGCCTTAAACATCTTTGCTGGTGGGATCGCTGTAATCACCACAGATTCATATGTGAAAACACCCATGATTTCAAGTGATTTGGGATTTGGTTGCTTTGCAGAGGATATGTTTTATGTTTGCCGATGATGTACATATCTGATATATAATTGTAGTATTTATAGTGTCAGCTTCAAGATTTAGCTGTTTGTGAGTTTTAGGCCCTCTGGAATCTTTGGTGATTTCTTTATATTTTATGGGATTTTTGCCATTTAGTGAAATTTTGTACTTATAGTATAAGAAAAGCACCTAAAAATTTTCGAATGATTCTGGTTTGTGTACATATCTTACTTATCTCTTCAATATACAACATCAAGCTTACCATAAACCAACAAATCATTGAATCGGGAGACCAATATTATTGGAACTCTGAAGAAGATTGAAAAGAAAAGACTCTAATTCACTAATATTTTAAGGAATCAAGACCTTGGATCTAACACAGTTATCTTCAATTTTGACATGGTAATCAATAGAGTACTCTAAATTAGTCAGATTTCCGGACAGCCGTATGTATCTAACACAGTTATCTTCAATTTTATTATGTGTTTCATGTATCTAGAGAGTCTTATGAGGATCATATCCCCATACTAATGTCCGGATAACATAAGTACCATGTATGGGTACTTCAAGAATAATGAATAGTCGAACAACATAGAAACTTTCGGTGATAGTTTGTTAGTTTTCTAGAAATAAAACATGTTGCGAAAGCAAAAGTATTAATATGAAATCCACGAATATTATGTTATTACACGACCACCGTGACGTGGCTCCGAAAATCAGATTGATCGATGATTTATGTGCCAAATTTAACATGGTTATGTTCTTGTAAGATAGAACAAAAGGTGAATATCTTATACTTTAATTGTCCCTAGGATTTTCCCAAAAACTCACTTTAACCCCATTTCAGTTTTTATAGCCTAGACCTTTAAGTGTTGGGTACTTAAAACCATCTTCAAAGACTTGCGTTTTCTATCCTGTTATCGAGTTCCTGCAATCAATGAGTACCTTTAATTCATCAATTCTAGCATTATGTGATACTGAGACTTAATGTTGAGTGTTGCATCTTGATTTTTTTCAGGTTATACAAAATGATGAGTCCGGTTGAAATTATTGGCAAGACTAATCCGAATCCTCTGCGCGTAGTAAATACTATGAGAGGAAAAATTTTGAGATCATGGAATCATAACTGAAATTTGTTGAGCATTGGCCCGCGATGCAACAAGTGACCAGCACGACTCTCATTCAAAGACATGCCACCATCGAGACCGAACGAGAAGCAACTTAGTGGTTTTGTTTCATTAGGTCCTTTTGTAACTTCGGTCAAGTTATCTTGTAACTTGATATCAAAAGTTAGTAAATTTAGATTTGAATTTGATGGATATAATAGTGACATTTATCGGCTTTGCTTTTGTGTATTGCATAATTTGTATTGTTAACCTTAGTGGGAGTAGTTAAGTCATTAGGTAATAGTCATCTTGACTTTGTAACTCATGTATATATTTTTACTTTTCAATGAAATGAAAAATGATGATAATCTTTCAGCCATTGTTTTCAGTCTCAAGCTCTCTTTGCTAAATTTCTGTTGTTTCTTTCTCTCTTGTTTCATTTTCATTCGATCACATGCAAAACTTTTGAAAGTGTTTGCAAAGTTGTTGCTAAATTGTTTCAACAATTGGTAATCAGAGCCTCTTGTCTTTGAGGACCTTTCTTGTTGGTGTTTTTGTGGAAACAAAGCTTGAGAAGGAAGAAACTATTTTTAGTTGGTCTGTTTTTTTTTTTGTTGCTGAAATATGAGCTTCACACCACCACCTCCACCTGTGTTTGCTGGAGAGAACTACCACATTTGGGTAGTTAAGATGAAAACTTATCTTCAAGCGCATGACTTGTGGAGTGTAATCGAGAATGATGCTGAACCACCTCCATTGAGAGCCAATCCAACCATTGCTCAGATTAGGCAGCATAGTAAGGAGCGAGCCAAGAAGCACAAAGCCATGGCCTACCTGTAGAATGGAGTGACTGATGTAATCTTCACTCGAATTATGGCTTGTGACTCACCTAAGCAAGCATGGGAAAGGCTGAAGGAGGATTTCATGGGATCAGATAAGACAAGGCAGCAACAAGTGATCAACCTTAGAAGAGAATTTGAGAATTTGAAAATGAAAGAGTCAGAGACTATCAAACAGTACTCTGATAGGATAATGGCTACTGTCAACAACATTAGACTCCTTGGAGAAGACTTCAGTGAGAGCAGGGTTGTTGATAAGGTTATCACCACTCTCCCTGAGAGGTTTGAGTCAAAGATCTCCTCATTGGAGGACTCGAGGGATCTTACAACTATTTCCTTGTCTGAGTTGGTGAACTCTCTTTATGCACTTGAGCAAAGAAGAGTCAATAGGCAGGAAGACCACCCTGAGGGAGCTTTCCAAGCAAAAGCCAAAGAAGCCTCGAGCTCAAGTCAGAAAGCAAAGAAGCCTTGGGTCGATAGAAGGGAGAATCAAGAAGAGATGCAGAGAGAAGGAGGTTTCCACCATGCATTCACTGCAAGAAGACCAATCATTTGGAGAAGTATTACAGGAACAGGCCAGACATTCAGTGCAAAAATTGTAAACAGTATGGTCATCATGAGAAGGTGTGCAGGAACAAGGAGAAACCACAAGCTCAGCAGCAAATACAAGCTAAGGCTGCTGAGGACCTTCAATTTCAGGAGGAGCATGTCTTTACTGCCTCTTGCTTTACAACCACAAGCAAAGTCAAATGCACGGTTGGCTTGTGGATAGTGGTCACTCATATCACATGGCAACTGATGTAAGCTTGTTCAAGAATCTTGATAGGAGCTTTACCTCAAAGATCGGGATAGGCAATGGTAACTGATTGAAGCCAAAGGCGAGGTGATGTTGTGATCAACAACAGTTCGGAGTAACAAAGCTATTTCAAATGTGCTTTATGTTCTGATATAGATCCAGAACTTACTTAGTGTTGGTCAGTTGGTTGAAAAAGGCTATTCACT
Organism: Gossypium sturtianum; assembly: GCA_025698515.1. NCBI lineage: Eukaryota > Viridiplantae > Streptophyta > Magnoliopsida > Malvales > Malvaceae > Gossypium > Gossypium sturtianum. Next base: position 161,234,110 of record CM046945.1, read on the forward strand.
AGTTTTCAAGAATGGTTCTTGTGTTATTGAAGACTTTCATGGCCAGGAAATGGTCTCAGTACCTATGGCAAACAAATGTTTTATGCTTGATGTAAGTCAGCTTGAGAAGAAGGCTTATACAAGCCTAGCTGACAATGCTAGCCTATGGCATAGAAGACTAGGCCATGTTAATTTCAGGTCACTCAATTTGTTGCACAAGTTGAATTTGGCTGAGGACATGACCAAGGTTGAGGCAAGAGACACTGTTTGTGAAGTATGCCAGCTTGGTAAGCGGGCTAGATTGCCTTTCCCAGTCAACAAGGCATGGAGGGCTCGAGAAAGGCTTGAATTGGTACACTCTGATGTTTGTGGACCAATGAAGACCCCTTCACTAAATAGGAGTAAGTACATTGTACTGTTTATAGATGATCTGACCAGATTTTGTTGGGTTTACTTCATGAAACAGAAGTCTGAGGTGTTTGAAGTCTTTGGAAAATTCAAATCTTTTGCTGAGAATCAAACAAGCTGCATGATTAAGGCTTTAAGGACTGATAATGGCTCTGAATACTTGTCTGATAGATTTCAGAAGTTGTGTGAGCAGGCTGGCATCCATCATCAGTTAACCACAGTGTATACTCCCAACAAAATGGAGTATGTGAGAGGAAGAACAGGACAGTGATGGACATGGCTAGGTGTTTGCTATTTCAAAGCAAACTTCCAAGCATATTTTGGGCTAAGGGTGTCAATACCTCAATATATTTGCTCAACAAGCTGCCAACACATGCTGTGAAGGACAAGACTCTTTTTGAAGCATGGCATGGACTCAAGCCATCTGTCTCTCATTTGAAAGTGTTTGGATGTGTGTGCTATGTCCTTGTACCTGCAGAAAGAAGAACAAAGCTTGAGAAAGGTCAGTTCCAGGCATATTTGTTGGCTATAGCAGCAACAAAAAGGGGTACAGGGTATATGATCCTTCAACCAATAAGATTTTGGTGAGTAGGGATGTCAAATTTGATGAAGAAAGGTTTTGGAGCTTGGATGGTTCAGATACAAGTCAATTTGAAGAAGACCAAATTGACAATGGCTTGGAACCAACAGAAAATGAGCTCAGCAATGCAAATGTGGATGATCCTCCTGCGAGAGGGACTAGGTCCATTGCTGACATCTATCAAAGATGCAATGTAGCTATAGTTGAGCCTTCGAGCTTTGAAGAGGCTGTGAAAAACAAGCACTGGAAGAAGGCCATGGAAGCTGAGATTGACATGATCCACAAAAATGACACTTGGGATCTGGTGGACAGACCTGATCAGAAGAAAATCATAGGTGTCAAGTGGGTTTTTAGAGCCAAATTCAGTGCTGATGGCTCATTGAACAAATACAAGGCAAGGATTGTGGTGAAAGGGTATAGCCAAAGACATGGCATTGATTTTATGGAGACATTTGCTCCGATGGCAAGGCTAGACACCATCAAGCTTCTGTTTGCCTTGGCTGCACAGAAGCAATGGAGAATTCATCAACTTGATGTTAAGTCAGCCTTCTTGAATGGTTTTCTTAAAGAAGAGATATACATCGAGCAGCCAGATGGTTTCAAAGTCCAAGGAGAAGAGGACAAAGTTTATAGGCTAAAGAAAGCTCTGTATGGGCTGAAGCAGGACCCTCGAGCTTGGTATGAAAGGGTTGATGCTTATCTGTCTAGGCTTGGATTTGAGAAAAGCCTGAGTGAGCCAACACTCTATGTGAAGAAGACCAAAGATGAGACCTTGCTGATTGTTTCAATCTATATGGATGATTTGTTGGTGACAGGAAGCAAGGGTGACTTGATCCAAGAATTCAAAGCACAAATGCAAGAGGTGTTTGACATGACTGACTTGGGAATTATGACATACTTCCTTGGTATGGAAGTGAACTAGTCTAATCGAGGTATTTTTATCAGTCAGCATGCCTTTGCTTTGAAAATTTTAAATAAATTTTGCATGGAAAATTGCAAATCAGTGAGTACACCATTGGCTCAAGGGGAGAAGCTGGCTAGCTTTGGAAATCAAGAAAGAGTTGATGAAATGGAGTATAGAAGCTTAGTTGGTTGCTTGCTTTACCTAACAGCAACCAGACCTGACCTCATACATGCTGTTAGTCTATTGTCAAGGTTCATGCATTGTTGTAATACAACTCATTTCAAGGCAGCTAAGAGGATACTCAGGTATATTAAAGGAACTTTGAAGTTTGGGGTCATGTTCAAGAAAGTAAGTGAGCTTAAGGCGATTGGTTACTCGAGGCGATGGCCCAAATTTGGCTCTGCATCGATGACGAAAAGCACTTACGCTACTTCTTCACTCTTGGCTCGGGAGCTTTACTGCTTTGAGTTCTAAGAAGCGACAAGCGATTGCTCATCCACGGTGAAGTGAATACATAGCATTGCGGCGAAGTGTCAATCAAGCCATTTGGCTTAGAAAGTTGCTATGTGATCTAAATGTATAGCAACTTGAACCTACTGAGATCAAGGTTGACAACCAATCAGCAGTGGCAATAGCCAAGAATCCAGTTTTTCATGGGAAGACCAAACATTTTAAGATCAAGTTTCATTTTGTTGAGAAATTTGGCGGTCAAAGAAGTTAGTCTTGTTCATTGCAGCTCACAAGATCAATTGGCTGATATTTTAACAAAGCCTCTTGGTACAACAAGGTTCGAGGTCTTGAGAAGTTCAATTGGTGTTTGTTGCATACAGTCCAAGGAGGAGTGTTGAGCATTGGCCTGCAATGCAACAAGTGACCAGCAGCAGCAGCTCATTCAGCATGCCACCATCGAGACTGAACCAGAAGCAACTTAGTGATTTTGTTTCATTAGGTCCTTTTGTAACTTGGTCAAGTTATCTTGTAACTTGATATCAAAAGTTTGTAAATTTAGATTTGAATTTGATGGATGTAATAGCTGACATTTATCAGCTTTGCTTTTGTGTATTGCATAATTTGTATTAGTTAGCCTTAGTGGGAGTAGTTAAGTCATTAGGTAATAGTCATCTTGACTTTGCAACTCATGTATATATTTTTACTTTTCAATGAAATGAAAAATGATGATAATCTTTCAGCCATTGTTTTCAGTCTCAAGCTCTCTTTGCTAAATTTATGTTGTTTCTTTCTCTCTTGTTTCGTTTTCATTCGATCACATGCAAAACTTTTGAAAGTGTTTGCAAAGTTGTTGCTAAATTGTTTCAACAAAATTGTTAAATTTTCAGGTAAATGTCTTGAGTAAATGGATTATGAACTACACATGTTTAATCCATGAGCCAGCTCTATAACATTTGACTTATGCAACTAATGATTAAAGGTGGTTAATAGGACAAGGATTATTCGAGATGAAAGATGACCAACTCTTTGTTCTCAATGAATATCTCACACAATAAGATCTGATAAATACATCGTCTGCTCTTTTGTTTATTTCAGGCAAACTATGAAGTCTTTCTTAGAAATTTGAAGCTCATTTGCTGCAGTAAAAGCTAGAAGAGGAGAAGGCCAATTTCTTGATATTCATTGTAGTGAATGCAATTTCAATAGGCGTTAGGATTTGCGACGAGGTAGGCTTCGATGGACTTGAACAATACATCCAAGCCTTTTCTTTGCTCTGCCTTGATTGCCTCTTCCTTGAGCTCAATGTCACCAATGGTGTAATACTTACTACTAGTCTTACATATGGATCCCCACCGGAGGCTTCTAACTTTATTTCGTAAGTTATTTTGTCGAGCATGTTCATCAGCGGATCGCCTTCAATCACACTGTAAATGTACTCAAATTTTTCTTTGTCTAATGCTTCTACCTTCTGTTTCATGTAATTGAATTGGTTTCCTGCAACATACATGTCCAAAAACCACATCATTTTCATCCTTTTTTCCTTCAAACTTAATCATATATTAGATTTGGCTCAAAATATGAAGTTAAATAAATAAGCTAAATAACCTTGTGCAAAGGTGACCTTCCTGATGCTCCCAGGCTCACCATTGCCTTCCAAGTACTCAACACTCTTAAAAACCTGAGGAACAATCTTGGGAATGAGAGTGTCCCCGTCAAGGATGCAAGCCTTAAACATCTTGGCTGGTGGGATTGCAGTAACAATCTCAGATTCGTAAGTGAAAACACCCATTATTTTCTACTGATTTTAGGAAATGATCGAACAGGTTTTTGAGCTGTGGAGATGTGAACCGGATGATGTAGTATTTATAGAGTGAGAATAATGCAGAATATTAGGCTCTTTCAAAGCCTAGGTAGGTGATCAATTTCTTCATATTTTATTGAAATTTTTAAATGTAGTCTGGAAATCACCGAAGATAACTTGCAAAATTGATTCTGGTTTGCGTACTGACCTTGCATATCGTTGGACATGAAACAGATGTAAGCTTATCATGGAGAACAAAATATATGGATCTTGAAAGCAGTCAATATCAAAAGAAGGTTAAAAAGAGAGAACTCTGTAATAATAAATCTTGAAAACGGATATCGGCAAAGTCAGATTATATTCTCCCATTCTCCATGAAAATGACAAAAATTGTAGTCCTAAGCTGTAGAATAGAAAAGAATAATAAAACAAAAGATATAGGAGACGAAAACAAGGAAGAAAGTAAACCATTGAAATTACAACTTGTGGATGGCTTGCCTATTGCCTGGAAGAGTGTCACATGCGAACCGAAGCAGCATGTTCACGTATTTGATTGGGATTCAAGCTAAACTTGCTTTTTAGAATGAAAGAAAAGGTGTCTGATACATAACTGTGTACTGTTTGTTTATGGGAAGGTCCGTCTGCAATGATCCAAAGCGGAAGACTTCTATCTGGGAAACAATGTTGTACAAGGACTTCCATTTCAACATAGATACAACTAATGCTTTTGCCATTGCTGCTTCTTTGAGCAGAGCCATAATCCTATTCCTGGTTTGATTTATAAATTGCAAATGCAGTGTTTGTTTTTCAAAGTTTTGGTGGTTAGGACAGTTGTTGTATGGTACCTTGGTTGTTGAATCAAATCCTAAGTGGCCCAGAATCAGTCTATTCAGGAAGGATTCAGTCTTTATAGGAGCACCAGTAGGCGGCTCTTGTATAAAATCCCATATCAGGAAGAGTACGTAAGAACAAGCGAGAAGCAGACTTTAAATTGCCTGATGCTTGAAGAATGAAAGCATACCTTTCTCGGCCTTTTGGCTAAGATCAAGTGTAGTATCTGTTCTTATCAGTTTAATATCTGATACGTGATCCATCGGATCACACGATATTAAATTTATTTTTCGAGTGGGAGAGTCCATCACAGTAGCTTGCTACTGGGGTTCTCGAGCGTCGCCCAGGTTTTGCACTATTGCTTGAGCCTGGCGCACTTCACCCAATTCCAGTTCTAAAAGTTTGATTTATCCACGCAAGGGATGAATTTATCGTTGAAAGATAATTGGTTGATGAATTTATCGTTGAAGATAACTAGTTGTGGCAACGATGTCTACAAGTTTACAAGTATAGGCTGAATCTGGTTCATGAACGAGCATTGAGATTGATTTGGAAGTAGATTCCTTGGATAATGTTCAATATAATACCCTGAATTAATTTGCTTGGAATGTGGCAAATTGTAATTCTTTTTTCTTGTTTTGGTATTTCCATTTGACTTTGCAGGGTAGTGTCAACAAAACATAATTAACTTAATTGTTAATTCAACCAATCATTGCCTATTTCTATTAAAAATAATAACAGTGTTACTGTCGTGAACCATAAAACATTGCTTTCAAGTATATATTTTTGAAACGACTCAAAAGACTCTTATTTCAATGGAAATAGAAATGATGAAATCTAGAGAGACAAATCACTTATTACGCAATCAAACACGGTTTTTGGGTAAGACAAAACATGAAACATCATCCAAACCTCACCATTAAACGTTGAACGCCATGAAAGTAGAGTTTCAGAAATCGGGATTTGCCAACACATAATTTTCAATAGCTTTCAAAACAAGGGCTCGCTTCTCGGATGCTTCCTTGATTTGGAGCATTAGGTCTAGAGTGATCTGAATGTCACCAATGGTGTAAAAGGTGGTAGTTACCTTAATACTTGTTCCTCCATCTGTTGTTGCTACAAACTTGGTCTCGTAGCTGATTTTCTCCACCACGTTCTTAAAAAAAATCGCTTTCGATCACAACGTAAGTGTATAACTAGTTGTCTTTGTCTAATACATCGACTCTGTGTTTCGCATATGTGTCTTTGTCTAATACATCGACTCTGTGTTTCGCATATGTGAATCCATACCCTGTATTTGATATTGTTGATATTTTATTAGAAAAGAAAACTAAAGTGATAAAAAACTGAACTGAGAACAACTTATTAAAAAGAGAAAACAATAAGTCAAGTAACTGAAATGGAAAAGGTATATTTTATTGAACTGAAACTAGTGTTTATATAGTAAACAAGTTAACAACTACTAACTAAAAATAGGCTACTAACATAATCTTAATCTCTAGAAAATCTGAAACAAATCAAAGAGTTATGATTATATCTAAAATTAGCTAGATTATGATAATTGAAGCAAATCTTCAACACTCCTCCTTGCTTTAGTTGCTGCAAACACCAAGTGTTGTTCTCAAAACTTTAAATTTGCTTACTGGAAGCGGCTTGGTGAAGATATCTGCAACCTGCTCCTCTGTTTTGCAATGAACCAGTATAACATTACTTTCTTTTTGCACTTCCCTCAAAAAGAAAAGCTTAATATTGAAATGCTTAGTCTTCCCATGAAATACAAGATTATGAGAAATTGTAATGGCAGCTTGATTATCAACGAAAATATTTGTGCTTTCCTTCTGTTCAAGGTTAACATCACTTAATAATTTTCTCAACCACAAAGCTTGATTAATAGCGGTTGTTGTAGCAACAAATTCTGCTTCGGCAGTGGGTTGAGCCACAGTTTCTTGCTTCTTCGAGCTCCATGAGAAGACACCAGATCCAAAAGTAAAACAATAGCCTGATGTACTCCTCATGTCATCAGTGGAACCTTCCTAATCACTATCAGAGAAGCCAACAAGCTTGAACTCCTTGCTTCTTGTGAATTTAACACCAAAATTACTTGTACCTTTGATATAACGAACTACTCACTTAGCAGCCCTGAGATGCAATTCACTGGCACAATGCATAAATCGTGACAAAATACTTACAACATTTAAAATATCAGGACGTGTTGCTGTAAGTCTTGTGGTGTCCAAACGAGCAACTGGTGCAAAGGTGTCTGAATAGTCCACGCCAAAAACTTGTCCATAGCCTTTGACCACAAGTCTTGCTTTGTGCTTGTTGATTGAGCCATCAACATTAAGCTTGGTTCTGTACACCCACTTGACTCCAACCACCTTCCTATCATGGGGTCGATCAACCAACTCTTATGTTTTGTTTTTCTTAATCATGGACAACTCCTCCTTCATTGCAACCACCCATTTTATGTCCTCTATTGACGTGGCAAAATCTGCAAGTTCACATACGACTACATTACATCTTGCATAAATGTCAGTGAGCAATCTAGTACCCTTTGTTGGAGCATCATCCACCAACTCGTTCAGCCAATTTTCATCTTTATCTGTGGTTGAAATAGGAAATTTAAGCTTCAGATCTATTGTGCTTTGGCCACTTTTCTCATCCCAGTTCCACTCTTCATTTTCCATGAAATGAACATCTCTGCTTATAACAGTTTTCCTAGACTGCGGTTGAAAAATTTTATAAGCTTTTGCAACAGTGCTATAGCCGATAAAGACTCCTAGAAGTGCATTTTTGTCTAGCTTGTCTCTCTTGATCTGTGGAACGTGAGTGAAGCACAAACAACCAAATATTTTGAGAAAATTTAAAGATGGTTTAGGACCATACCAAGCCTCATATGACCATACCAACCAAATATCTTGATCTGTGGAACGTGAGTGAAGCACAAACAGCACTGTGAGGCTTTCTTTGATTAGAAAAGCTGATTGCTCCTCCTGCATTGGATTGAGGGAAAAACTTCTTCTTGCCATCTTAACTTCGAACATCTTTTTTCCTGTAGCATCCTCTATCACACATACCTTTCCCATGAACTTCACTTTGAATCCCTTCTCTACTAATTGACCAACACTAAGCAGGTTTTGATCAATATCAAGTACATATAAAACATCAGTAATAAACTTGGTACCTGAACAGCTTGTAATGGCTATAGTGCCCTTTCCTTTTACTGTAATGTATTCACTGTTCCCAATTCTGACCTTCTTGGACTCGGTACTCTTCAATTCTTTGAAAAACTCTTTGTCATGTGTCATATGATTAGTGCAACCACTATTAATGAGCCAACTTTCACTTGTTTCGTGACTAGTGAAACAAGTTGCAACAAAAAGCTGATCTTTTTCTTCTTGATCTGCCACTTGCGCTTCATCTCCTTGTTGCTGATTTTTGTACTTACAAATAACAACTTCATGTCTCATTTGGTTACACTTACTGCACTTTGCATTTAGTCTTCTCTAGCACTTGAAAGGAGCGTGACCTTTCTTACCGCAATGTTGACATCACTACACCAAAACAGACTTTTAGCGGCGTTTTTAGTGGCGTTTTAATGAAAAACGCCGCAAATATTATACATTAGCGGCGTTTGAAATAAAACGCCGCAAAAAGTTGAGCAATAGCGGCGTTTATTTCCAAAACGCCACTAAAAAGGAGCAATAGCGACGTTTTTTCCCAAACGCCGCTAAAGATCTGAGCATTAGCGGCGCTTTTAAAAAAACACCGCTAAAGATCTGAGCATTAGCTGCGCTTCTAAAAAAACGTCGCTAAATACCTGAGCATTAGCGGCGCTTTTAAAAAAACGCCGCTAAAGACCTGAGCATTAGCGGTGCTTTTAAGAAAACGCCGCTAAAGACCTGAGCATTAGCGGCGCTTTTAAAAAAACGTCGCTAAAGACCTGAGTATTAGCGGCGCTTTTTCACAAACGCCGCTAAAAGTTTTTCATATTTTTTTCTTATTCTTGCTTTGAATTATATTTTATTTTGATACATTCACTTATAAGCAATGAGAAAGTTTCATTTTAGTTACTTAATTATGAAAAGTTACAAATTGCTAACTAAACAATTTAGAAGTTTTCATTTAAGTTACAAATTAAGCTATTAAAATTGATTTAGGGTTTAATGTTTAGTATGTTAATTTCATGGTTTAGGGTTTGTTATTTTGGTGTATGGGTTTAGTGTTTTAAAGTTTGTTGTTTGGGTTTATTGTATAGTGTTTAATATCTTAGTGTTTACCGGTATTAAGGTTTAAGTGCTACTGGTTAGGGGTTAAGGTTTAGGGTTAGAGGTTTAGGGGGAAATGGTTAATGGGTTAGGGTTTAGAGTTTAGGGTTTATGGTTTATGGTTTATGGTTTATGGGTTTAGGGTTAGGGGTTTAGGGGAAATGGTTAATGTGTTCGGTTTTTCAGTTTAGGGTTTATGGTTTAAGTTTAGGATTTTAGGGTTTAGGGTTTAGGGTGTTAGCTATATGACCCAAAATCCCGAAATCGAAATCCTTCATGAGGGATTTATGGTTAATGTGTTAGCAATTAAAATATGTGTTTTGTACTACACTAACATTGGTTTGGGGCTTTGAGTTTGAGGTTTAGGTTTTGGTGTTTGTGGTTTAGGGTATAATATTTAGGGTCTAGGGTTTATGATTTAGGGATTAATCTTGGATTTTTTAGAATATAAATCAAAATAAGATAAATGTAAATTATTATTTTAAAAATATATATATCAAAATGGGTTAAATCCCAAAAGCATACATGAACAATGGTTTAGTATGCAATTGTATACATGAACTTTAATTTGATCCAGATCTTGTAAAATATTAACACAATTATTGATATAATTAACATCATTTTTTATTTATATATTTCATACAAAAAAATTTATATTTATTCAATATAAAAATATATTGATGTATTTATATTTTAAAATAATGTGTATGATTAAATCAAAATTAAAGTTTCAACTATACATTTAAACCACAATTAGAATTTCACATCAAGAATTACACATTAAACCAAAATTCATATATAATTCTGAGATGTATCTATATCAAAATTTAGGTGTATACATATAATTAAATGCCATTTATATAAAAATCTAAACAACTAATGCAGATACTTAAAAGAATGATGTTGATGTAAAAAGAAAGAAAAAAGAAATTCCTAAAAGAGTTGATAATGGTAATTAAATTTTTAAAATTTAATAATAAATAATTTAAAATTTTAAAATTTAAAAATTAAATATTTAATAATTTAGTTAAAAAGTTCAATACTCAAAATATAATAAAAATAAAAATTCAAAAAAATGATAATATCAAGACAAAAATTTTGAAAGAAAAAAAACATAGAAAAATATAGGTTAAAAATGAAAAAAAAAAATTGTAAAACGCCACAAAATTTCATAAGTTTAAATAAACGACACCGAATCAGTATATCAGTTTAATAAAAATCTACAAATCGGGGTTACTTAGTTTTTTAGCAGAGAAAATTTTCCTATATCAGTTTCCCAAAATCAGTCTACTCCGATTCGCTCTACTTTCGCTGAACAAACGCAAGATTTGTAGATTCATTTCTCTTGTCTCTCCGCCTCCGAATCAATGGTGAGCCCCTCGCTCTTTCTCTTCTTTTTTTTTATTTTTTTTGGTTGTTTTCTATATCTTAACTATAATCTAGGGTTTTAGTGTCAAGATAGATATTGATTTTTTCCCCTTGATTCATGGTGCAGGCTTTGCCTAGAACCAAAGAAATGATTGATTATCCAAGCTTCAAGCTCGTTATCGTCGGTGATGGAGGAACTGGTAATTTTGTATTTTGAATTTTATAAAAATAAAGTAAAAAAAGAGTGTTTAATATATTTATCAAGACATATATATATTAAATTTCAATCGTTATTATTGTTCAAAACCTAGATTTTTTTTTTCTTCTGAAACTTAAACTATATTTCATAGAAAAAAAAACAAAGCTTATTTGTTTCTCTTTCTTTTAATAGAACGAAGCAAGTAATTGATCATGGTTTCATAAAACCCCAACTTAATATAGGTCATTGATCATGGTTTGATAATATAACTTTAAATTAAAAGATAAAAAGAGTTACGATTCTCATTTCTACAACTGATGCCAAGAAATACTAAAATGGGGGGAAAATCTATTTTGATTGCTTGATTCTTGTGGATAATATATTGAGTGCTTGTTTCTTCATAATCCTCTAAAGGGAATAATATTTTTCTGTTATTTTCATTTGACAGAAGTACTCTCTTTTTGGCCAAATATTTATTATCTACAGTAGTGCGTCGAAGGAAGTTAAGCAGGTTTGGTTAATGCATATTGGAACCTTATTTTAGAAATTATCAAAATCCTTGGTGTTCTCTCTGTGTTCTCTTTCTTATTAAATGGGTATTGCAGGCAATCCATCGTCATATTCCAATACTAGTCCGTACCATGGGCTTGTCATCTGACCTTCTTGAAATTATTTCAGATCCTCCTAGTGGAAGTGAGAATCTTCTTGTTTTTTTTTTCATGAACCAGATTTGCTTTGAGAATATTTGTTAAGGTGTGTTTGGTTTGGATTAGTGACAGGATGTTGAAATTCTAGTTCCAGTATTGCCATTCCTACCAGGACATGAGGTTGTTCTCCATTCTCTGAATAATTTCCTTTCCTTTTGTAATGACCATGACTGTTGAAAAAGCTTTGTGGATGGATATTCAGGAAAACAGAAGCATAACGCTCATAACATAATTCATTTTTTATTAGAATCAAAGGCCAAGCCATATTAAATAGAGATGAAAGTTTGGGCTAAGGAATTACTTGAAAAGAACATCCCCAAAAGACAGGAATTACTTGATGGTCTATGGCTGTTGTGGGGTAAGAGGAAATGTCTAGTTTACAAAATTGGCTTTTAGCAATTATGAATATGCACTTGCTTTTGGTTGAAGCTCAAACAATATTGTTAAGTGGTGTTATCTCACATTTCTTAAGTATTAGGTTTCCTGTGGTCTTATATTAAAGTTGCACATTCTACTTATTGCCAATTTGCTTTGGGGTGGATGCTTGGTATGTTATTTGTCGGTAGCATGTGAATGTGTGTGTTTGTTAAGTGACTCCTATGGTCTTATTATAAAGTTGGGCCTTCCACCTATTTCAAATTGTTATTAAGTTGGATAAAATTGCGAAGCCTTACTTTAAAAATGTTGAAAATTTTCCAACTCTAGAGAGCGTAGAAGTGAAGATGATTATAAAATATTTGTTGTTTCAGTTGCAGAGGCTAAAAACACACCTTCTTGATCCTTAAATCGTATCTTGAACAAAGGGGAGTTACTTTACACAAGGATATTTTTCTTGCAAAGTTATAATTCCCAATCCAAACTTCCGGTATGTACAAAATGGTTTTATTTCCTTTAAAAGTTCTTATAAGAGTATGTCTTGAATAGTTTTTCAATTGCGGTGAGATTTATAGAAATTTTCCACCGAGGTAATCACTTATGATCAATGGGTGCAATTAGAACCAGAACCCAAAGGTATGATATTCGGGTGGGTTAAGGGCGCTTTTCGTGGTGGGAAGAAGGAAATGTAGGACTCTTTCCATCAGCAACTTAACTTCATTCTCAGCACAGCCCCCATGTGGGATAGGTTTGTTATCTGATGTGCCAATGACTTTTGTTTTCACTTTATTTAACATTATGTTATAAATTTCTTATGCATGTCATTCCCTTTTTGTCAATAATGTTGATAATATGCCTTACTATATGGTACTGAAATTCTTTTTCGCCGAATGAATTGCAATGTGTTAAGAGATTCATTAGGAAATAAAATGACATGTTATGATCTACCCTTTTGTGTTTTAGTATTATCTGGGCTTAGCTTTCTGTTGATTTTGGGTGTAGAGCTTTTAAGGACTACTTTTAACTGATACTAATCTTGGTGCTAATTTATGGCAAATTTTCAGGTCATTACCTCTTTACATGGGAATATAGAGGTATGCATTGTCTTTCAGTTATCATGCCTTCTTTTTTTCAGTTATTATTTTGCAGTGTTGTAATGTAACTTGTCCCTTTAATTTCTATAATTTAGTCACCACATTCACTCTGGCTAGTGATGTTTTACACATAAAGCAATCGCTTTCAACTCTGTTGCTTTGTTTGGATAATGTTAATTCTAATGGAAGGTTTTGGCCATATGGAACTAAGTTGATTAGTGAATACAATGATAATATAATGTAATGGAGCGGTAGTAGGAGCAGCTATATCCGTATCAAAGTTGGTGCCACTTTCAGTATTAATTTAGGTAGTGCTTAAGTCACTACTTTTCTGTACATGACCATCTTAGGTGTCCAGTTGAGGATTTTGTCAATTTTATTTGGTGCCTCACTTACTTCTCTTAACCATTATATAGTATGTCTTATTTCTTGTTTTTCCTCTTCAATGTCTCAGGACGAATTTGAGTCTTTATGCAATGAAACACAGGTATTCCCTTTTATACTACTACAGTGATTGTTTCATTGATATATGTTTATCATGCACCTGATGTAGCTTTCTTTCATCACTTAGATATGTACATGAATCAAGTAAAGTGGTAGATGACATTTGCTCCCAAATCCAAGTAACATAGAAGAGCATCTGCTGGGGGATAGAGTATTGCGTAGCAAAGCTTTTAGATACATGAATTAATAACTGTTTGATGCCTTATTTTAACTATTCACTATTTGAAAGTAAATATATTTTACATATTGATTTGTTACTATTGGTTTTAGGATGAGGTCATGTCATTTTATGCATTAAATTATGATAACCTTTAATGTCTCGTTACAAACACACTCACATTGTGTTATTCATATTGGATTTTATATTTTAAACTATGTATATATTCAGAATTAGTGAAATGTTCTTTGATACTTGCAGTTTCAGGAGTAAACAAATATGAGAGTAATCTAGAAAGTGTCGTAACTAGTTTCTTTCATTGTTGAGTGAGTTAAGCGAAGAGGCTAATCCATCCATGTACATGATAGAAATCGATTTTTCAAGTAGTTGATGAGTTTGACAACTATGTATGATATGAATCTATTTTATTGGGTATACATTTTAAATCAATATGTTTAACCTTATATATCCTGTGGGGCTTTGATTACGAAAGAACCTGGTTTAATTTCAAGTTCTTGGTTTTATTTGTCAAAGGATTTGATTATTCTATTGTAGGAGCAAAAATGTTTTTATCTGATATATGTTTTTAGTCTGCAAATATTAGTTTCTATCTTCAACTTAGTGAAGTATTTATCTCAACTTATCCCTTGTTTCGAAGGATATACATCTGATTCTTCAAAAGTTTAGTACATCTATATTCTTTTAGCATTTAATTTCTCCATTGGATTATCATATTAAATTAATTCTGTGAAAATCAATGTTCGCAATTGTTAATCCAAGATCGTCTTTATGCATTGCTTATATTTGAAATAGCTATTTTGATTGATAATATCAGGTATATTTCTTTAACCATTATGTTGATCCTCTATTTGTGGTTGAGTACTTATTGTGTGAAACATCATTACCATGATGTTCTGGCTTTTATTCTCCTTCATTATAGCAAAGATATCTCTTACGGTTCTGATAAGAAATACTTAACAACTCTTACGGTTTTCCAGTTTCGCAAAGATGAGGTGAAAGCCGAGGATGATATCCGTTATAACTACGGGTTTTTCCACATCATATTCTCCTTGGGAGCCACGTACTTTGCCATGTTATTCATCGGTTGGAACTTGGAAAACTCGCAGCGAGTGAGTAATATATATTAATTTTCACGCTTTTTGTAAGAGTATTTTTCTAGTGTATATATGCTTCTACTCACTTTGCAAAGAATCGGATGGAGCATGGATGTTGGGTGGACAAGCACTTGGGTGAAAATCATCAACGAGTGGTTTGCGGCCCGAGATCTCTGATAAGTGAATCCTCATTATGCAATTCTTTTGGAATTTGCTTTAATATCTTCTTTTCTTTTAATATGCGATGTGGAAGTTGATTGCCCCAGTTGTGAAGCAACAACCTAAAGTGATGAACAATGAGGAGTTCGGTCAAAAGCAGATAAATAACTCAAACCTCGCCATGATTTTGTTTTCTTGATGAAATTTTATCACATCCTTATTGTTTTTTTCTTTATTCTTTCCCCCACTTCTTTTATTGGTTGGTTTTACGGTGTGGCTTAATTTGTTAATTAAAATCCTAGTATTGATTGGCTTAATTTTTATTTTTGGTTTAAATGTTATGGGCTGAAAAATGTTTAATTTTACTATTTTTCCCTTAAATTTTTTTTAATATTTTAATCTTATTCTTTTTTTATAATATTTTATTTTTTTTATTTTTCATGACTTTTAGCGGCGTTTTTAAAAAAAGCGCCGCTAAAGGTCATGCTTTTTGCGGCGTTTTCAGAAAAAAGCGTCGCTAAAGGTCAAGCTTTTTGCGGCGTTTTTAGAGAAAGCGTCGCTAAAGGTCATGACCTTTAGCGGCGTTTGTGGGAAAAGCGCCGCTAAAAGTCATGACCTTTAGCGGCGTTTTTTTCTCATAAACGCCGCTAAAGTTTGCGGCGTTTGTTTTAGCGGCGTTTTTTTTTGGCGCTTTCGAAAGCGCCGCTAACACTATTAGTGGCTCTTATAAATGCCGCTAAAAACCTAAAAAAACGCCGCTAAAAGTTTGTTTTGGTGTAGTGCATGGAGGATAATCCTTCTTTACTCTTGATCTTCTATTTTCAGTTTTACTTTTGTTCCTAAATGCAAAGCTTTCTCTACTCGCAGTGTAAAACTTTTTGTTCTTTGACCTCCTGTTCTTTCCATCATCTTGATGCTTAACTAGTAGAGCACCTTCGACAGCCCCTTCTTGCCTCATTACACGCCTTTGCTCTTGTGCTTGTAAAGCATTTAAGAGTTCCGGTAAAGTAATCTTTGACATATCCTTCGTGTTCTCTAAGGTGGTGATGGTAGCCTCAAACCTTTTAGGTACTGTTACAAGAATTTTCTCTATAATCCTTGAATCTGCTAGAGATGAACCTAGCAACTTGACCTTATTGTCTATGTTAAGGAGCTTTTCAGAATACTCCTTGACTGTCTCAGTCTCCTTCATCTTCTGCAACTCAAAATCACGTACAAGATTCAACACTTGCATACTACGAATTCTCTCGTCTCCCTCGTACTCAGTCTTAAGATAATCCCATATCTCCTTTGTTGACTTTAGAGACATAATTCGCGTGAAAATAGTTGGTGAAACTACAGCAAACAAACAAGCTTTTACCTTTGATTTCCTTGTCTTCTTTTCTTTTTGTGTTTTGATTTGTGCCACGGGTGTTTTCGCAAAAGATCTATAGCCTCCAAGTAAGTCTCCATTCACACTGCCCAAATCTGATAATTATCTCCATCAAAAATAGGCGGCGCAATCGAAGAGAAATTAATTTCAACTTCCATAATGTAGCAAACACTAACACGGGTCCCTCAAGAAGAAAGCTCTGATTACCAATTATTGGTATTTTATCAGAAAAGAAAACTAAAATGACGAAGAAAATTGAACTAAGAAGAACTTATTGAAAGAGAAAACAATAAGTCAAGTAATTGAAATGGAAAATGTGCATTTTATTGAACTAAAACTAGTATTTATATAGTAAACAAGTTAACAACTACTAACTAAAAATAGGCTACTAACATAATCATAATCTCTAAAAAATATCTCTAAAAAATCTGAAACAAATCAAAGAGTTATGATTATATCTAAAATTAGCTAGAATATGATAACTGAAGCAAATCTTCAACAAATATCAACCAAATCAGACTTGCACGTAGGTATATGAAGATAACTAGTATACTACATCTCAATTTGTAGTAGTTTACCCTTTAAGTAATTAAATTACCTTCGGCAAAGGTGATCTTCTTGAAAGTTCCAGGGCCACCATCTCCTTAAAGGAGCTCCACACTCTTGATTGCTTGTGGGGCAACCTTGGGCATTAGGGTGTCCAGATCAACAGCAAAGGCCTTAAACGCCTTGGTAGGTGAGAGTGTGGTACTAACCTCTGCTTCTTTTGCGAAAACACCCGTTCTTCTCTTCCAATTATACAAACAATTTGATTAAACACACAGACAGAATTTATGAAGTGGATAGGATTTGAGTTTGAGGTGTGGGAAGAAATGAGAAACTAACATGCTATTTATATACTGCAATTTGAAGCTTAGCAATTTCATTTCTATTTTGCTTTCTTCATTAGGTAAGATCCATTGACAAAGAAGTAGTCAATAATACCACCATGCATAAAGAATTTCATAAAAAATAATGCCAGTTTGTAATTTCCATTTTTTTTAATAGTTACAAGCCAAAGATTATCTCTTGATTAGTAATTATTGAAATAAATACCTATTTGAATTGAGATTTTATTTAATTTTCTCTCCACTCTCCTAAGCTTTAGATTAGAAAATAATAATAAAACTAAAGATTTAGGAAACTGAAACAAGGGAGAAAGTAACCATTAAATTACAACTTGTGGATGGCTTGTGGAAACCATTTAAGTTCAACATAGATAAAACTAATGCTGTTTCAATTGCTGCTTCTTTGAGCAGAGCCATAATCCCATTCCTGGCGTGATTTACAAATTGCAAATGTGGCGTTTGTTTTTCAAAGTTTTGATCGTTAGAGAAGTGGTGGGATGGTGCCTTGCTGCATCTACGGAAACTAAATCTTTGCTGGGATGGTGCCTTGCTCCTTTGCATAGCATCCCACATCAGGAAGTGTATGTAAGAAGAGGCGAGAAGCAGGCTTTAAATAGCGCGATGCTTGACAGAGAAGAGCATACCTTTCTCGGCCTTTTGGCTAAGATCAAGTGTAGTATCTGTTCTTATCAGTTTAATATCTGATACGTGGGCCATTGGCTCACATGATATTAAATTTATTTTTTATGGGGGAGAGTCCATCACAGTAGCTTGCTACTCGGGCTCTCGAGCGTTGCCCAGGCGTTGCACTATAGCCCGGGCCTGGCGCACTCCACCCAATTCCAGTTCCAAAATTTTCAATTATTCCTGCAAGGTACAAAGCTAATGGCCAATTCTTATCAATGAATCAGCTCTAATTAAAAAGAATTTCCGTTCTTGTTTTTAAGTTCCAGGTATGGTGCTTTAAAGTTTTACAAATTAATGGTAAGCTGGATTGTTGTTTGTTCTTAGGGAATGAAACACTAAATTCTCCACGTTGTGGACTTGATAGATTCAGCAAATAAATTGGATGCTTTTTATTTATTTATTACAGGCTTCACGCATTTCAGCTCAAGCTTCCTGGTAATCAGAATAACTATGAACTCTTTATTAGCAATCTGAAGTTCATATGAACCACCAACGTCAAAACTCAAAGCTAGTAGGGAGAAAAGACCAATAGCTTGATATTCGTTGAAGTGGATGACGCTATCATAGTAAGCATCAGGGTTTGCCAGGAGGTAGGCTTCAATGCCCTTGAACATTCCCAATGCTTTTTCTTTGCCTATCTCGATCCCCTCTTCCTTGAGCTCAAACTCACCTATGGTGTAATACTTGCTACTAGTCTTGCATATAGATCCCCCATCCGGAGAGGCCTCTAATTCCGTCTCTTAAGTGATTTTCTCAAGCTTGATCATCAATGCATCGCCTTCAATCACACTGTAAATATACAAGGAAGTTTCTTTGTCTACTGCTTCAACCTTCTGCTTCATGTATTTGTTTGGCTTCCTGCATGAAGAAAATGTTGAATATCAACATCAGCTTGTTAGAAGAAGTACTTTGTTAATAGGGTAACATACTTGCCAAGTGTTACGAGCTTATATAAAATTATCCCACATTGCTTAGAAAAATAATTATAGTGGCACCTTGGGTTTATGTAAAAATCTATGTTGTAAATATTGTTTACACCAAATAAAATATTAAATTTTCTATTTGATTTTTAATTCTCTTTTATTTTTTTAAGTTTTAAGAATTGTAGTTAAATTTTTGTTTAGTGATGTCATAGGTTTAGGTGTTTGACCATTGATATCAGAGTCAAGGTTGAAGGAGTGAAACTTTTTTTAATATGTTATGTGGTTGCAGCTGTAATAGGTCAATTTAGCCCGGGACCAAATTACAAAATAAAACAAATTTAAACTAAAATAATATAAGTCCAGAGTCCATTTACAACAAATTACAAACTCAATTACATACCAAATATAAGAAAACCCTAATGGCCCAAAAATTAAACTATTTTCAGCAAAAAAGAGAAGAAGAAACCCTAGCCGCATGTCACGTCGACGCTCCTCTCCGCATGCCTCTGACACGCCTGCCACCGCCACCATCGGCCACTCTACTGCCACTGTCACCTGCAACACGCAACAAAACAAACACGCAAAAAGAAAAACAACGGAAAAAAACAAAAAATAGAGACGAACCGTTTTGTAATTCGGCTATAAAAGCCACAACTGATACTTTGTATTTTTTTTACAGACACTAGAGAATCAAAAAAGAAAAAAAAATATTGGAAAAGGTGATTTACCCTTTTTATTTGTTGTTGTTCTTTTATTTTTTTATTTTTTTAAAAGAAAAGGAGGCATAAAGATAAAATAAAAATTTAAAATCTACCATACTTTTTCGGAATCCCACCGCCGCGAGTGGAGGAGGATGCCGTCCCCGATGATGGACGGTTTTCTTCGGCGAGATGACAGAGAAACCGTAGAGTTCCCTTCGGATTTTACTATTTTTGGTTGAGTTTTAAGAAAAATCGCCCTCGGATCCGGTTTCTAAGGACCGGAGTGCTCAAAGCGGGAGTTTTTGGACGGAGGCCCGATGGCCGGAGCCTAGGCCGGAGCTTGGAGAGGTTGAGAGAGTTTGAGAGAATTTTTTTTAGTTTTTTTAGAAAGGATGGACAGTTCGTCAAGACAGATGGCACAGTTCGTCTCAGCTGATCCAATTCTTCTTTGAATTTCCACTTTGCATGGGAGACACGAGTTCATAGTTCTGACATTACTAGTTTGAAAGGCATTTTAAGAGACCACAATTTTGACCCTAAATTCTCCATAGATTACGTCCACTGTTGTTGTAGAGTTTGGGATCCTACCCCACCATCCACAAGGTAACTTCCCATTCTAATGAATATCACCAATAAAGACAAGCCTTGTCATATTTTAACATTCATAATTAAAAAGCCTAACATATAAATATATTTTCGCATGAAATAAAAAATTTTAATTATAGAATAAGAATATTTGAATGAAATTTGTTTTTATTTTTTGGTATAAGTACAAGTGTCCTTATCCGTTTTATGGTTTAAGAATAATCTTGTTCGGGTAGGGTAGTATTTAGGAGCAATAAAAAATGAAGTATAAAATAAACTCTTGATGTCAACTTTTTTCCACAGTGTTAGACAGTAAAGAGAATCTAAGAACCCTCTAAGAGTTTAGTAACCAAGCAAAAGATCCCATATATAGAAACATGAAAAAGTACATAAGTAATTAACAAAACTATAAATCCAACCTTAAAAACACAAACAAAAGCTAGAGGTTTACAAATAATAAGAGTGCTAGTGTCATGAACCATAAAACATTGGTTTCAAGTATATATGAAAGATGATAACAACTCAAAAGACTTTTATTACAAAGGAAATAGAAATGATGAAATCCAGAGAGACAAACAACTTACTACCCAAATCAAATACAGCTTTTGGGTAAGACAAATCAGACATCGGGATTTGCCAACACATAATTTTCAATAGCCTTCAAAATAAGGGCTCGCTTCTCGGATGCTTCCTTGATTTGGAGCATTAGGTCCGAGTGATCTGAATGTCACTAATGGTGTAAAACGTGGTAGTTACCTTAATACTTGTTCCTCCATCTGCTGCTGCTACAAACTTTGTCTCGTAGCTGATTTTCTCCACCATGTTGTTAAAAAAAGTCGCTTTCGATCACAACGTAAGTGTACGACAAGTTGTCTTTGTCCAACACATCAACCCCAATGTTTCGCATAACTGAATCCATACCCTGCATTTGTTATCACCCATGCAGGCACATTGGTATGTGAAGAAAGATAATCTAAATTTCTACTTTACCCTTTTAAGTAATTGAATTACCTTCAGCAAAGGTGATCTTCTTTATGGTTCCAGGGCCACCATCTCCTTCAAGGCGCTCCACACTCTTGATTGCTTGTGGGGCAACCGTGGGCAATAGGGTGTCCAGATCTTCAGCAAATGCCTTAAATGCCTTGGCTGGGGGAAGTGATGTACTAACCTCTACTTCTTTTGCAAAACCACCCATTTTTCTCTTCAAATTATACAAACAAATTGATTCAAACAAAAATATTTAGGAACTGATGCTATTCGATGTGGGAAGAAATGAGAAACTAACATGCTATTTATACACTCACATTTCATTTCCATCTTATTCTTCATTGGATAAGATTGATTGACAAAGAAATAGTCAAAATAATACCACCTTGCATAAAGAATGTAATTTTATTCCTCTTCTCTGCATATTATAAGGCGGCGGCTAACTTGGTACTCATACAATCCTTATAACCGAGAATTACAGTCAAATGCTTGACAATCTAGAAAGCAATGTGAAACAAAATTTCATAAATATCGATAAATTGGTAAATAACTGGGATAGAAATGTGTTTGAATGTTTTTGTATAATATTTATAATTTTTCAATTGTTACCAAAGATTATCTATTCATTATTAATTATTTAAATAGACACCTCACTAGTTTTTTATTGTTTGTATTAATTATAATATATATTTATTTTTAATTTCAAAATTTGTACCTTTTTTTACAAATAATATGAAAAAAAAATGTATTCTAAATACTGTATATTGTATGATAGTTAAATGAGATATTTTAATACTATAAAATTGCTTAGACATTATATCAATTGTTTCCGTTTAAAATAATTTCACAGAATTAATTAGGGATAAGTCTCAAAACTATACATGTACTTTAGTCTAATGTCTAATGTCGAAACCATTTTTTTGAAATCGACTTCTTTTTTTTTTTGAAAACGAAAAATGGGAGTCGCCACCAATCCTTTTTATATGAGGTGTGATCGAATCACCTCGAAACTTGATCTTTTTAATAAAAGGTTTAATTTATTAAAACAATGTTTTTCGGTCTACAAAAATTCATAAAATCGGTTCGGGAGTCGGTTACGCACGAGGAAGGATTAGCACCCTCGTGTCGTCCAAAACTGGTACCTAATTGATTAATTCATGTCTTAGTGTTGAAAGTTGAAAATTTGAAAATAGTTTAAAATACGATCCCTCTTTGTATTAATGTTAATTTTACTTTAAAAAAAACCGCTTGAATAAATCGAAACAAACGTTAAAGACCCTCTAGTCTCGTGATAACAAGATGTCACATCCCGTAAGCTAGGATACGACGCCTTGAACCTTTGAGAATAAACTTGCCTTTATTTTTTTTATTTGAAATCTTATGTATTTTAATTCTAAAATGATATTTGGTTATTTAGGTTCAACGAGAAAAATCAAAACCTCGTAAGTTAGGGTATGACTTCTCAAATATCCAAATACGAAATATTGTCTTATTTTGAAAATTTTAAATAATAACAAGTGTAATATTTAAACGATGTGTATTTCTCTTATTCGGGGTATAAAACGACCTATTACAGATAAATACGTTTAAACGCGATTTTTGACGTGATTTTAACGAAATGAGATAAAATGGTGATGTAGAAAATGGAATGATGATATACGAATGAAATGTCGCATCGATAAATGACAATAATATAAATTACTAATAGAACCTTTCATAATGCACGTAATGGCGATAATCACATAATATATACTATTTTAACACTAATATGAAGAATCAAAGAAAAATAAAATAAATAATAATGTAAATAATAATAATGATAAAAATAATAATAATAATAATAACAAAATATGCACATGAAATGACAATACTAATTTTTAAACATAATAAAGAAAATAAATAAATAAATACATGAATGGATATTAAGGAAAATAGTTTATAAAATATTGAAAATAAAGGATCAAATTAAAATATATATGAAATTGAGGGTACACTTTGTGATAAAGTACATAAATAAATAATGATAATAATAATGATAAAATAATATAATAATAGTGAGAAAAAAATAGAAAAATAAAGAAACAGAAAAACCAATAAATGTATAAATACAAATAAATAAATAAATACAAAGAAAAATAAAATATAAAAGATCGAAAGTAAGGGACTAAATCAGAATCTAAACAAAATTTAAAGTAAAAATCATAATAAAATAAATAAATTAAACAATAAAATAAAGTCAATGATTAAAATCAAATGCGCAAAAACAAGCGGGGACTAAATAAGAAATTAACCCCATCCCCAGGATACCTGTCCTTTCTTCTGCGGATCAACGAACTGGGGACTAAATTGAAACACACGAAAAAATCAGTGGCCAATTTTAAAAAGCTCAAAAAAGGTAAAAAGGACTAAATTGAAGCGCGCCGCAAAAGCGGAAGGACCATTTGCGCAAATATACCTTTGGACAAAAAAAAAGCGCGGATCCTCTGGAGGATCGACTCGGCGCGCGGGTCAAGGATGAAATGACGCCGTTTTTGGCTATTGGAATCAACCCTAAAACGACGACGTTTTACAGGGCTTATAAAAGTCAAAAATTTAAAAAAAAAAAACCATTATGTTCAGTTTTTTTAAAAAAAAAATTGGGGAGCTTTGATTTCTCTCTGGCCTCTCCAATTTCCGGCCATTGGCCACCGTGGCAGCCGCCGGTCACCGGCGAGGGCGCCGCCGTCCATAGTGGCCGGAGAATACAAAAAGAGGTCTTTTTGACCGTTTGGCTTCCCCCGACCCCGATCTGGGATCAAAAAGCCCGGAAGCTTTCTAGAAAATCGAAAAAAGTCAAAGGAACTCTTCGGTTCCGTCTTCTCTGACCACAACAAAAGGTAAATTTTTTTCGTATTTTTGAATATATATGTATGCATGTATACTATATTCGAAATAAACATGCGAAAAAAAAATGAAAATTTGGTACCTAATTGATTAATTCATGTCTTAGTGTCGAAAGCTGAAAATTTGAAAATAGTTTAAAATACGATCCCTCTTTGTATTAATGTTAATTTTACTTTAAAAAAACCGCTTGAATAAATCGAAACAAACGTTAAAGACCCTCTCGTCTCGTGATAACAAGATGTCACATCCCGTAAGTTAGGATACAACGCCTTGAACCTTTGAGAATAAGCTTGCCTTTATTTTTTTATTTGAAATCTTATGTATTTTAATTCTAAAAGGATATTTTGTTATTTAGGTTCAACGAGAAAAATCGAAACCCCGTAAGTTAGGGTACGACTTCTCGAATCTCCAAATACGAAATATTGCATTATTTTAAAAAATTTGAATAATAACAAGTGTAATATTTAAACGATATGTATTTCTCTTATTCGGGGTATAAAACGACCTATTACGGATAAATACGTTTAAACGCAATTTTAACGAAATGAGATAAAATGGTGATGTAGAAAACGGAATGATGATATACGAATGAAATGTCGCATCGATAAATGACAATAATATAAATTTCTAATAGAACATTTCATAATGCACGTAATGGTGATAATCACATAATATATACTATTTTAACACTAATATGAACAATCAAAAAAAATGAAAAAAATAATAAAGTAAATAATAAAAATGATAAAAATAATAATAATAATGACAAAATATGCACATGAAATGACAATACTAATTTTTAAACATAATAAAGAAAAGAAATAAATAAATAGAATATTGAGGAAAATAGTTTATAAAATATTGAAAATAAAGTATCAAATTAAAATATAAATGAAATTGAGGGTACACTTTGTGATAAAGTACATAAATAAATAATGATAATAATAATAGATAAAATAATATAATAATAGTGAGAAAAAATGAAAAAAAAAACAGAAAAATAAAGAAACAGAAAAACCAATAAATGTATAAATACAAATAAATAAATAAATACAAAGAAAAATAAAATATAAAAGATCGAAAGTAAGGGACTAAATCAGAATCTAAACAAAATTTAAAGTAAAAATCATAATAAAATAAATAAACTAAACAATAAAATAAAGTAAAGGATTAAAATCAAATGCGCAAAAACAAGCGGGGACTAAATAAGAAATTAACCCCATCCCCATGACACATGTCCTTTCTTCTACAGATCAACGAACTGGGGAATAAATTGAAACACACGAAAAAATCAGTGGCTAAATTTAAAAAGCTCAAAAATGGTAAAAAGGACTAAATTGAAGCGCGCCGCAAAAGCGGAAAGACCATTTGCGCAAATATACCCTTGGACAAAAAAAAAAGCGCGGATCCTCTGGCGGATCGGGTCGGCGCGCGGGTCTAGGATGAAACGACGTCGTTTTGGGCTATTGGAATCAACCCTAAAACGACGCCGTTTTACAGGGCTTATAAAAGTCAAATTTTTTTTTAAAAAAAAACCATTCTGTTCAGTTTTTTTTTTTAAATTTTGGGGAGCTTTGATTTCTCTCTAGCCTCTCCGATTTTCGGCCATTGGCCACTATGGCGGCCGCCAGTCACCGGCGAGGGTGTCGCTGTCCACAATGGTCGGAGAATACAAAAAGAGGTCTTTTTGACCGTTTGGCTTCCCCCGACCCCGATCTGAGATCAAAAAGCCCGGAAGCTTTCTAGAAAATAAAAAAAAAAAAGAGTCAAAGGAACTCTTCGGTTCCGTCTTCTAAGGTAAAAAAATTTCATATTTTTGAATATATATGTATGCATGTATACTATATTCGAAATAAATATGTGAAAATAAAAAGCAGTAATTTTGAATCTCTGAATTCATGTGTAGCTATTTGTAATTTTGTTTTTCTTTTTGAAAAATAAGAAAATTGTAAAAAGCAGTATACGTAAGGGTCCTAAAGAAAACCTGTAAGTATATTCTTCACTCTCATGTATCAAACATAATAACAACTCCAAAGACTTTTATTACAATAGAAATAGAGATGATCAAATCTAGAGAGACAAATCACTTATTACCCAATCAAACACTACTTTTGACTAACACAACATATGAAATATCCAAACCACACCATTAACGCCATGAAAGCACAGTTTTAGGCATCGGGATTTGCCAAGACATAACTTTCAATAGCTTTCATAACAAGGGCTCGCTTCTCGGAAGCTTCCTTGATCTGGGCCATTAAGTCGGGAGTGACCTCAGTGTCACCGGCGGTGTAAAACGTGGCAGTTACCTTAACAGTTGACCCTCCATCAGCTGCTGCAACAAACTTGATGTCGTAACTGATTTTCTCGATCTTCTTGTTAAAAAAATCGCTTTCCATCACAGTATAAGCGTACACCATGTTGTCTTTGTCTAATACATCAACCTTGTGTTTCGCATGACTTAATCCATGCCCTGCATTTGTTATCAACCAAATCAAGAATTTGAATCACGGGCACCTAACTAATATAACTGCATCTAAATTCTATAGTTCACCTTTTAAGAACAGAAAATGAAAAAATTACCTTCAGCAAAGGTGATCTTCCTGATAGTACCAGGGCCACCATTTCCTTCAAGGACCTCGACGCTCTTGATTGTTTGTGGGGCAACTTTGGGCATTAGGTTTTCGATATCTACAGCAAAGGCCTTGAACGCCTTGGCTGGTGGGAGTGGGGTACTCACCTCTGCTTCTTTTGTGAAAACACCCATTTTTCTCTTCTAATTATACAAACAATTGGATTGAACACACAAACAGAATTTATGAAGTGGATAGTGTTTGAGGTTGAGGTGTGGGAAGAAATGAGAAACTAACATGCCATTTATATACTGCATCTTGTAGCTTAGCAGTTTCATCATTGGATATGATTCATTGACAAAGAAATAGTCCAAAATAATACCACCCTGCATAAAGAATTTCATTAAAAAAAATGTATTTATTGAAATTTGGTTAGATAAGAAGGCGATTAATTTTGTTTTATTAGTCTATTATTATAACAAGAATTATGAAATGTGAGATATGAAAAGTCGAAGGAGAAATAATTTTAAAAAATAGAGTCAAATGCTTGAGAAGACTTGACCATCTAGAAAGCTAATATCTAGTGAAAGGGGTCACGGTTGAGAAATTTTCAAAAATGTCTATATTTTTTGTAATTTTGTTTACGATGGACCAATTTGATCCTTCTTTTAAGATTAAAATGATAAAATAAAGAATACTAAAAGATGTATTCATGGATTCAAAAGCTTTTTCAAATCGTTTATTTTTCTCATTCTACAAAACATATATATTAATTTGGAACAAGCCGTAAGAAATGAAGCAACTATAATTTCAATATTACATTTTAAATCTTTTTATTCTTTAATTAAATAATATATTGTTTAACCTTCAACTTGCGTCCCGAAATGGATTGCCACGAGGATGTTACATTAATAATTACTTAATTTTTTTAAAATTCAAAAACTAACTTTTGAGTGATTTGACAAATAATGCAAGTTCAAGAGTTAAAAAGAGACGAAAAATTAAACGGACGGCTAAAATGACTTTTTTTATAAAGTTTGAGGGCCAAAAAATCATTATGCCATATTTTTAAGGGTACATTGATGCTAGGTATTAACAAATGAAGCCACATCAGGGGCGTAGGCATAAAATTTTCACTCTTCTTAAGCTTTTATTATCCTATCGAAAAAAGGAAATTTTGTATTCGGCCCTCTAAAGAATTTCAAGTTCTATCTGCTGCGATCTATTCAAAAAATGGAATATTTATGTTTGGTCTCCCTAAATTCTTTTATATTTCTTTATATACCATTTTTTTGAGAATAGGGTAAATTTGAATTCGGCCCCTCAAATTTTTTATTTTGATCCTTGAAAAATTTATAGTCTGATATAATAAATTTGATAACACTTTTTTCTTAAAACCTCATTAATTATTAATAACTTAATTCTATACATTTTCGATTTTTTTTTTTACATAAAAAGAATATTATTTACTAAAATAAGTGTATTCGAAAGTGTCCAAGATATGGGTATTTTAAGAGATATCTCAACACTTACGAATATTGAGATTAATGATGTTTATCATGTCGTCAAGTTTTTCGTACCCCCTTAGAATCATGATAAATATTTTTGGAATGATTACAACACCTCAACAATATTATTTAATTTTATAACGTCTAAGATAGTATTTAAAATTCACTCTCTTCTAAGTTTCCTCCTGAAAACTTAATTTGTAAACCAAGTGAATCACTCGTTTACTTCCAAAATGCACTCTAAAAAGCAAGTTTTAAATAATAAAATAAGTGCTAAAATTCTCCACACACTTTTACCTTTGCAAGCCTTTCAGTAAATAGGAGTTTGAGGCTTATTAAGATCAATTACAATCAATCTTCCCCTCAAAGTAGCCAGATAATCAACATAGAGATAATATCTTCAATAAGTCCAAGATAAGTTTTAAAGTCTTTAGGATATATTACCAAGTTACCTGGTCCAATCTAATCTCCTTAAAATAAGGAATTCGATTTTCTTTATCCAATCCAAACCAATCTCCACATATGTTTCTATAAACGATTTGGACATCATAGATGAGCTCACACACGTTCAAAATATCAACAAAGATCATAGCCCAAAGGTTTTGTTTACAAAAATTGTTAATTTGTAAATATGAAAAGTTATGAGGCTGAACAATGCCAGACAACAACGAACATTACTCGTGGCACTTCTCATAATGACCTCAACAAATTCAAGCTATTTATTCAAGTTGGCTCGAAAACTAAAATAAGTCAAACTATTTAATTTGAAATTATAATTTTTTTCTAATCAAGTCACATTTTGCTCACACTACTTTCTCACCTGTATCCAAAGGAATTACACTCCCATGTGAGAAATTAATCCCAACGAAAAGTTATCTCACAAAAATTGATGCTTGTTAATACATCAAATCTTGGAACCACTCACCAACAAGTAGGAGTTTAGTGGTAAATCGCATTATATTTGTAGGAAAGAACTCAAATATTAGAAATGATATTGTTGAAAGGGACAATTATAAATCCCGAAAGAAACTCTATAAATCATAAAACGAATGTATTCCACTAAAAGGAAATTTTAAGAATCACTATCCTACAATAAATTCTTTGAAAAGTGATTCATTTTCTAATGGTAAAAGTCTTTTCCCAATATATAGATTATCTTGTATGCACAAGTACTAGATGTGCTCATGGGTCGGGTCGAATCGGGCCTAAGCATGATATTGACATATTTTATACTTATCTAAGTCCGGTCCAGCCCGAAATCTAGACCTAAAATTTTGTCCAAACTCACCCATATTTGCAAAAGACTAATTCAAGCCTATTTTAGGCCCGTCCATATTATTTTTTAAATTTTAATTTTAAAATATTTATATTATTATATTTTAATATTAATAATTTTATACATTTTTATTTATTGAAACTTTTTATATAGTCATCTTAACATTATTTTAATGTTTATATTAGAGTAATATTATATATTTAGTATATGTTTTATTTTTTAATGTGTTCTAAATTACATAATATATAAAAATAACATAATATAAAATATTATAAACTTAAAATGAGTCGGGCCGGGTTTGGGCCATGAATGTTCAAGTCCAAACCCAGTCCATATTTTAAATGGGTCTAATATTTTTGTCCAAACCCTCCTAAATTTCAAATAGATCTAAACGGATAACTCGATCCATAATCAAATCTAACCACAACCATACTCATGAGAATCAAATACAAATTTTTCTAATTTTTTAAAATCTCCGCGTTGAACACATATATCTTATATATACACGAAGAAGATATGGTTTTATATATCAGAAGTTGAACAAGTTGGTATGACTTTTAAAAGGTAGCATGAGATAATCTCCTCTATTTCTAATAAATAAAGAAAGGTAGTGTTACTGTCATAAACGGTAAGACATTGCTGTCAAGTTATTTATTTGATATATAATGCATAAAGACTTCCATAAAAATGTCCAATTTATAATTTTAAATGTTGCAAAATTTCAACTCCTTGGGATCGTTTTCTCACACCCTTGCAATCACTTTCAACTCTAGCTCTAATAGGAACTACCTTTGACTTTATTTTAACTATTGCTGCCAGGATCATAAACATGAGATGACTTTGAACAGATTTTTGAGATTTCAGTAGAGTGATTGAGATTAGGGTTCAACATTCGATCGAGTCGAATCGAATGAAAATTTTTCGAGTTAATTGAATTGACGAATTTTATTTTATTATCTTAATTTGATTTAAAATTTTCTCGAATCGAGTCGAGTGAGATAGAATTCAAATCGAATCGGATCGAATATATTGTTCAAGTTAAATTTAAAAAAAAAAAAAGACTTTGAGACCTTGTTATCATTGTCACCCACCGTAATCAAATTTGTTATTAACTTGCATCCCCTAATAATTTATTTATTAATCTTTTATTTATGGGTTAGTTTATTTGCTTGCTTAATTGCTTCAATTATCTTCTGATTCTTATAATGTATTTTGAAATTAAAAAATATATTAAAGGTAACAAATGTGATTTTTAAATAAAAAGTTATTTTAAAGATAAAATGTGAAATTACTACCAACATAAAATTTTAATACGAATATTTTATGACATCATCAATAATTCAATTTTAATAGAAATTGATAAAGATTCAACATGATTAAATAATTCAATAATATAAATAGTAGACATAAATTTGAAAAAAAAAATTGGGGCTTAGGAGGAAATAAAAGTTTGGGGAAGCAAAAGGAAAAAAAGTTTTTAGGAATTTGGGGAAGATAAAATTTTTGGGGTTTGGGATATAAGGGGAGGTAAAATTTTTGGGGAAAAGTAAAAGGGTTTGATATTTAATTTATTCGAATTATTCGAACTCGAAAATTTAACTCGAAATTCGAAAAAAGATCGAATTGATTTGATTAACTTGATTTGAATAATTCAAAATTTGAACTTTTTTTTCGATTTTTTCAAGTCAAAATGAATTTTGCTCACCCTTAATTGAGACTGGAATATAGAGCTAGTTTATAATTTTTTTTGTATTTTTATAAATTTTGTATTTTTTTTTATTTTGTTATATTTTATAGTTTTTTTATATTTATATTATATATAAAGTGGCTAACAGAGTTGGTGTCACGAGTTAACTCAACATCAATTCAATTGTGAAATTATTAAAATATATTTATTTTAAAGGGTAAAAGATATTATTATAAGGATACTTTCATCTTTTCAAATAAAACAACTCAAAAATATTATTTGAGAATCGAACACAAAACCAACAATTCATATAAAAAAAAATCTTTATCACTCCACTAATAATCATTTATTAATATGTTTTTATAAATGATTTTTAATATAAAATATGTTTATTCTTCTACATTATGGGTGTGATAAATTTGGTAACTTTTAATATTCTTTTTATAAAAATTATAATTTTTCATATTTTCTATAAAAATTATAATTATATTTTTATGAGAGTTGAAATGTAAATTCTTTTAATAAATAAAAATTATAGAAAATATGAAAAATTATAATTTAATTATATATTTTTTTATGAGAGTTGAAATGTAATTTCATCATTATATTAACATATAAGAATTTATGGTTTTACCTATAGGTGTCCATAGATTAAACCCAAAGATTTAATGTTAATCAATATTCATTTCAATGAGCCTTTACACCACATGCTTAGATGACAATTATTTATAACTTTTAATAATTTATTATAATCTTATATAATTTTTTTTATTTTTATAATTAATTAAGGATTATTTATAATCATTTTTATTCTCCTATAATTTTAATAAGCCAAGTAAGTTATTGTAATAAATAAAGCAAAGAATAGGATGTTGTAGAGAAAGCACATGAAAGGATAATACAATTGGCCCCCTTTGGTCCATGCTTGCTCCGTGTTTAGTTTTAGTGTTGAGTATTTTGACATAATAGGTTGGCTTTCTACATATTTGTACTTTAGTATGAGAAAAACACCTAAAATTCTCAAATGATTCTGGTTTGTGTACTTATCTCTTCGATATACAACATTAAGCTTACCATAAACCAACAAATCATTGAATCATGTGATCAATTTTATTGGAACTCTGAAGAAGATTGAAAGGAAAAGAACTCTAATTCACTAATATTTTAAGCAATCAAAACCTTGGATGCAAGTGCTTCAACTATTAGATTATTCTTCCACCTTTTACTTTGACATTCTAATATATAATTACTCTGAAGTCAGATTTGTCGGATACGGATATACATATACAATACAGTTATTGGAACAATTTTATTGTCTGATTGTATGTAAGGCATGATTGTTTGGTAGTAATAAGTATTAACATAAAATGACTGTAGAAAGATGGTGGAAATCTGAAATACTTGAGGAACATGTTATTACCACCACCATAGTTCCAGAAATTCAGTGTGATCAATGATTTATGTGCCAAATTTTACATGGATGTTCTTGTAAGATAAAACAAAAAAGGTTCTGTAATTAGACCATCTGAGCACTTCCATTTTGCTAGTGTTATTAGGTTACTGCAGTCCATTAGAGTGTCAGATGTAGACACAATATACAAAATGAAGAGTTTGGATAATAGGGTTCTATAAGACCAAAATTATTTACCAAAGTTAGTGGAATTCATTATATCAATGACCCAAAAAACGTAGGGAGATAGCCAGACAGTGAAGACTTTTATGGATTTGAATTTCCCCAACAATTTTCCTGCCTTCCAGGTTGATCTTTTAAGGAATATATGTCTGAATTAGTTTCAAATTTCTTCTTAAACTTGAGTTTGTTAATGTTCAAGTTTAATATAATAAATCTTGAACGATGAAAGATGATGGACTCTCTATTCTCAATCAATATCTCACACAACAAGATTCAGTAAATACATTGGATTCTCTTTTGTTTATTACAGGCTTCACATTTCAGTTCAAACTCCCTGGTAATTAAGGCAAACTATGGAGTCTTTATTAGAAATCTAAAGTTCATTTGCTGCAGAACTAAAAACTAGAAGAGAAAAAGGGGCAATTGCTTGATATTCATTGAAGTGGATGCTACCATAATACTGGGATTTTTAGAAGGCATCGGGATTTGCAAGGAGGTAGGCTTCAATGGCCTTGAACAATACACCCGAAGCCTTTTCTTTTCCTGCCTTGATTGCCTCTTCCTTGAGCTCAGTGTCACCAATGGTGTAATACTTACTACTAGTCTTACATATGGATCCCCCACCTGGAGAGGCTTCTAACTTTATTTCGTAAGTTATTTTGTCGAGCATGTTCATCAGCGGATCGCCTTCAATCACACTGTAAATGTACTCAAAATTTTCTTTGTCTAATGCTTCTACCTTCTGTTTCATGTAATTGAATTGGTTTCCTGCATCATACATGTCCAAAAACACATCATTTTCATCCTTCTTTCCTTCAAACTTAATAATATACAGAAATGATACAAAGTGGTATAAATGAGGTAATTAACCTTGTGCAAAGGTGACCTTTCTGATGCTCCCAGGCTCACCATTGCCTTCAATGTACTCAACACTCTTAAAAACCTGAGGAACAATCTTGGGAATGAGAGTGTCCCCATCAAGGATGCAAGCTTTGAACATCTTGGGTGGTGGGATTGATGTAATAACCTCAGATTCATAAGTGAAAACACCCATTACTTTCAACTGATTTTAGGAATGATGAAAGAGGTATTTGAGCTGTGGAGATGTAAAACAGAAGATGAAGTATTTATAGACTGGGAACAATGAAGAATAGCCTCTTTCAAATCCTAGCCAGGTGATTCGTTTCTTCATAATTTATTGGATTGTTCTTTATTGATATTTTGGAATATAGTCTGGAAATCACCAAAGGAGACTTGCGATATTGATTCTGCTTTGCGTACTGACCTTGCTATAAAGAACAAAATTATGGATCTTGAAAGCTGTTAAAATCAGAAGAAGATTAAATTGGAAAAACTCTAATAACTTAAGTCAGGGTACCACAACTTGAGGCCATTAATCTCACATTTCTTTGGCCTGGGTTGTTAGTATAAATCTTTGGTGAGAAAAATTCGAATACACAAACAACTCCTCGAACAGAAAATGAAGAAATAGGATAAGGTTTTAAGGCGTGTATCAATGTCACTTTTTTTAAGGTTATATTCGCCCCGCATATATTATGGTGTGCAAAAGAGTTACTAACAAATGGACCTCAAAGATACAAAAAAATCCAATGATTATCTATGTTTTGCATTGATGGAAACAGTCCACTGGGTACTAAGTGGAGAATAGCAAGGATATCAATTTCTATAAAGAATTTTTGCATTAATTTTTATAGAATCATCTAGAAATATAAAAAAATAGTGAGGGATCAAAAAGAAACTTTTTTTCTATATATTTTTTTGGGTTGTCATATAAATGAAACTCCTATTTAGAGGAGGCCTCATGTCTCTTAGTCATATCTTTAGCAATAAACATAATTATTCAATAGATATTTATTTGAATAATTATGACTATTTGTTAATAACCAAGTGACATAACTTTTGATTACTTATAACTTTCATTTACAACTATTGAAATACTATATTATTTTGAAAATGTTCCAACATGGGTACTGATGGTTCGTTAGATCATTATGTCACACACGACTTTGGGAGCTTTGAAACAAAAGAGTTGATAGATAGGAGTGCTTGAAAAACTTGATTTAATAAGTGTTAATCTGCCACCTTTTCCTAATAGTTTGGCCTTCCAAGATGACAGTTTTGATTCAATTTTCACCATCAAATGCTGGAATAAATTGTTGTGTTTTTAACTCATTTTACAACCCATTTTATTCTAGATTTTTTTTGTAGCCACATGGTATATATGTTGTTGCTCCAAAAGAGTCTTAAGTTCTAATTTCATCTCTTTCTCCTTCCTGAACCAATCGATGTTTGAAAGATTGTTCTGAGCTTCTTCTAATTTCTTAGCAACAACATTCCCATAAACTCTACTCACTTCTTTCTCTCAATCACAGAGCAAAACTGAAGCTTAATTAAGTAGACAAATTGGATCCTCTTTTATTCATTTCATGTTTGACATTTCAGTTCAAGCTTCTGGTTATCTGGGCAAACTATGAACTTCTTATTAGCAATCTGAAGTTCATAGCTGCAAAACTGAAAAAACTCGAAGAAAAAAAAGGCGAATTATTCGATATTCTTTGCATGCAATCTCCATATTGGGATGATTTCAATAGGTGTTAGGATTTTCCAGCAGGTACGCTTCAATGGCCTTGAACATTCCCAATGCCTTTTCTTTGCCTGCCTTGATTCCCTCTTCCTTGAGCTCAAACTCACCAATGGTGTAATACCTACTAGTAGTCTTGCATACTGATCCCCCATCTGGAGAGGTCTCTAACTTCGTCTCGTAAGTGATCTTCTCAAGCTTATCCATCAATGCATCACCTTCGATCACACTGTAAATATACACAAATTTGTCTTTGTCTACTGCTTCAACCTTCTGCTTCATGTATTTGAATTGGCTTCCTGCACATTCAAAAACACACAATTTTACCCTTTTTCCTTCCAAGTATAAAATTGTATAAATGAGCTAACCTTCTCCAAAAGTGACCTTCTTGATGCTACCGGCCTCACCATTGCCTTCAATGTACTCAACACTCTTAAAAGCCTGAGGAAGAATCTGGGGAATGAGAGTGTCACCATCAAGGATACAAGCCTTAAACATTTTAGCTGGTGGGATTGCTGTAACAATCTCGGATTCATAAGTGAAAACACCCATTATTTTCTGTTGATATTAAGAAATGATCAGAGGTGTTTTTGAGCTGTGAAGATGTAGTATTTATGAAGTTTTGAAATCGTAGCTAGGTATATTTTATTGGATTGTTTTTGGTTGAAAATTTTGATGTGAAACAGAGATAAGTTTACCATAAAGAACAAATTTATGGATCATGGAAGCAGTCAATATCAGAAGAAGATTAAAAAGAAAGAACTCTAATATTTTAAACACATATATAAGACTTTAAATTCAAGTGCTTGGACTATTAGGAATAGGAAAACTATTGAAGAACAGTCCGTGATTCTTACAAGAATTCACGGACAATTTTGAATAATAATTTAACTGTTAAGATATAGTTTTTAGTAATAATTAAACTGTTTAAATATAGTCTATTAAAAATTTTAAAATATAGTTTTTAGTAATATTTTTTATTATTGGTTCTCTTTATAATTTATAAAATTTTAAATTAGTAATGGTAAAATTATATTTTGACTTTCCAAAATGATAAAAATTTGATTTAGTCCTTTAAAAATTATAAAGATATAAGCTATTAAAATGGTGAAATTACATTGTTACCACTCACGACAAATTGTTTAGTCATGGTATGGGTTCTGAATCTCGAAATCATATTTTCTTTAAGTGTGCCTACTCTCGAGGTTTGTAACAACTTGTTCTGGGTTTGTGTGGCATCAGGAAGTCTGTTGGTACATGGCTTCAAAAATTTAGCTAGACAACTTCTTGTTTGAAAGGTAAGTCATTCCTTATCTACTTGCTAAGCTGGCATGGAATGCAGTAGTATACTTTATTTGGTGTGAAAGGAATAGTAGGCTATTTGTGAATTCTTCTAATTTTGTCGAAGTTTTGTTGAAGAAAGTTAAAGATGTTATGCATCTTCGTCTTAGTGGAAGATGTCCCACTAATTCAAACTCTGTCAATAACCGATTATGTTTGCAATGGAGTTTGAGAAATGTATAGGATAGGCTTCTGGTTTTGATTGTTGTAATCTGTTGTGTTTTTGGTTTTGTATAAGTTCTTACTGTACAGTTACAGTTTCATTGTTGTGGATTGTTGGATGTAGCAGGGTTTTCTTTTCTGCTTCTTGAATAATACAATTTACTTATCAAAAAAAAAATGCATTTTTACAAGAAAAAAACAATTGCCTTCACCCCTTGTCCACAAGCTGGGTTAAGAATTCTCTATGTGGTTTCTTAACTCCACTTATGAGTTAAGAAAACTTTACAATCTTAAGTTGTGATTTATTGATCGGGTGTTCATTTTCTTTAAAAATATTTAAATTTAAATTATCGTTGTACCAAAAACATAAAACGAAATGAAATGAATTTAATAATAAATATCTAAAGATTAATATCCACAAATTCATGGTGAATTATAATTATACTATCTAAATTATCGATGTATTATGTCATAATCATATTTAAAATATTTTATATTTATACAAATTTCAATACATTAATAATTCATACTGTATAAATTTTGAATTTCTTCGATCTTTCACCTTCAATCACACTGTAAGTGTATTTTTTCTGATTCCTCATCTTGTGCTTCACGTAATTGAATCCCTAGCCTGCATTTGTTATCCACTAAATAACATTCTAAACTAGAGACGAAGTTAGAATTTTGTTTTAGAGTGCTAAAGATAAACAGTAACTTTAAAAAAAACCAAAAATGCAATTTTATTATGATATTAATTTGTAATTTCATAAATTTAGAAAGAATTAAAGATAATTTTAAGGGACCAATATTGCTATTTACCCTTTTGCTTACACTCCTACTTTGAACCATGGATATATAGACAAATTTATTATGATTTAACGTACCACGTCAACTTACCGTTACACTGTTAACGATAATTAACGACTTAGTGACCAAAATATTACAACACGTGATAAGATGAAGTGCGGAAACATGATCGTAAGTTTGTCCAAGTCGCAAATTTGACTTAGGGCTCTAGACGTTCGGAAAGAAACTTAGATTTTGACATAACCTGAAACGCAAACAAATCCAGGTCAAATAAAAAATTTTAAAAAAGCAATTAAAATAAATAACTAAGATAAATAAAATAAAATAAAATAATAAATCAAATATTAGAACAATAAAAAAAGATAGATGGAAAAAATGGAACATGGCGTGTAAAACTTCTAAGGAGCCTTGAAAGCAATAAGAATCCACAACTTCCTTTAAGCGACTCTAATTTTCCCTCCAAGAAAGAAAAATTGGCAAGAAAAAGTTTAAAAATTATTCCCACAATCTGAAAAGATTGTTAAAACTCTACTAAAAGAAAACCAAAGAAAAATTCTTGAAAAGAAAAACTCAAAGAGAATTTATTAACTCAGAAAAAGAATTGTTAAATAATAATGAATTGATTTTAATACATTTTATCCATTCTGTGCATGTATCATTTCTTATTTCCTCGAAAAGGTTTATTCTCACATATTGACTTTAAACTAAATCTGTTTAAAATATAATTTTTAATACTAATATTTCTTAATAAATTTTTTTACACTAAATAAAATTTTAGTCATTATCTTAAAATTTTTAAAACATATGTTTATTTAAACTATTTTCTAAACAAATCTAGTGTAAAAAATTAATTAAAAATAAATATTATAAAACGAAATACATATTAATAAATGTTAGTATTTGATATCTTGACAATGTATTTTTTTTATTACACAAGTAATCTTAAAAAGATTGTCATGTGTCTTCTTTTTTTTTTTAATATACTCTTATAAAGCACTTGTCAATCATCTAATTCTACTTGTTGAGTCTAAAAACTTCACTGATAATATGCCAAATATTTTCTATTTTCTATTAATTAACTTAATGTCAAACAATTTAATTAAAACATAAAGTAGAATGTATAAAACATAAAGGTTTCTATTAATCCCCTCACTTGACGACCTCACCGGTCACCATTTCAATAATTACTAAGCTGGATACGGCTCCTTGATGGCACAAATATTCCCCAGCCGTTCTATATCTTCTATCATTGGTTGGAGTCTCCAATTGGCGGCTTCTTTTTCCTTCTTCAGAAACATCTTCAATCTCTTCGTTCTCGTGGAGTCAGACTGCTTAGCTGCTGTCAAGATGTCAAAGGAGAAGCCAAGAAAGGTCATTGCTAGTGCAATCGACAGAGCAGCAATAGCCAATACGCTTGTTGAATCGTGCATGGACGGTGAAGGCTGAACACATATTTCGGGAGGCCAATCTGGAGGCGGATTTCTTAGCTCATCTAGCATCCACTCAAGCATTAGGATGTGGGATGAAATTTATATTATTAGTAGAGGTATTTGTTTGTTAAATTATATTTATTTTAGTGTTATTTAAATATATATTTTTTTATATTTGTTAGAAAATATTTATTTTAATATTTTAATATATTTGATGTATTATGTAAGGGTCAATTTTGGCCCGAGCTAAACAGTCCCAAACAAAAAAACAAAACAGTCCAGTTTATTTTACAAACAAACTCGAAGCCCAAGTCAACAAGCTTGAGCTAAAAACCTAGCCCAAAACAAAGACCCAAACTATGGCCCAAAATACTAACATTTTCGGAACCCTAGGGTTACCATATGCGCCGCTGCCTCTACGTGCTATGTCAGCACCCTTGTCGCTCGATGACCACCACCCTAGCACCCCTTGCACCAAAATAGCCCAGCACCTGTCTCCATTGACTCTCCATGGACCTGTTAACAGAGCACGAAATGGACAGACGACAGAGCAAGAAACAGCAAAAGCAATAGCAGGCAAATAATAAACAGTGTATATTTTCAGCTATAAAAAGCCATCACCAAGTCGATGTAAGGAGGAGATTTTTCAATACAAAAAACAGAGATTCGAAACACAAAATCTGTACAAAGCCCAATTTTCCCGGCCCAACAGAGAATAATACAAAAAAAATAATAAACCCAATTTGTAGTGGCCCAATGGCCCAAAACAATAAACAGAAAAAAAAAAACAAGAAACCCTAGGTCTACCTAGGTCTGCCGCCACTAGCAGCCACTAGCTCCTGCACCGCCTGCTGCCACCGCCCATGCCACTGTCACCACCGCCACTTGTACCTGCAAAATGTCAGTAGAAAAGACATAGTATCAAACAACTTGCAAATGGCTATAAAAGCCTTCAAATTCATTGTAAAAAGAGGGCTCTCTCAAACAGATTTTGAATAATAAAAAAAAAAGCAAAGATTCAAGAACAAAAACGCAGGCAGTTGAAAGAGAGAAGAGGCTAAGGTCTTACTTTCTTAGTTTTTCTTATTTTCTTTTTCGAAACTGTACATATTGACTTATCTCTTCATTTCTTTTTTTTTTTAAATTTTATACGTGTATATATATATATACAAAGAACACATTTTTTTAAAAAAAAAAAAAAGAAAGAAGAAACTCACCCTCTCTTTTTTTAAAAAAAAAAGACGTAACTTTTGGACTCTCGCCGCCGTATAGGGCGACGACTAACCCGGTGGCCGGATTCTGAAGAGGGGGGGAGAGGATTTTTTTTTTTGAGAGAACTTAGTTTTTTTTTTTTTTTTTTTTTTTTTTTTTTTTTTTGCAAAGGGAAAGGAGAAAATGAATGATTTGGGCAAAAAACTTGCCTTAAATAGCCTTTCAAAACGACGTCGTTTTGGGGATGGCCTTAAACGCCCAAAACGGTGTCGTTTGGCATGAACCGATCCGACCCGACCCAATACCCGAAGGATCCGCGTGTTTTCATCAAATGGGCTATTTGCGCAAATGGTCCTTCCGTATTTTTTAGCCTTTTAATTCATTTTTTTGTTTTTTTTTAATTTGTCCCATTAATTTTTCTTCTGTTTCATTTTGGTCCTTATAACAAAAATGCGCATGTGGGGTATTATCGCGTTCAGTCCCTATCCTTTTTAACGCGTCTTATTTTGGTCCTTCCTTCTTTGGATTATTTGTAATTCGCCCCGCATGTTTGTTTTAATTCAATTTTCGTCCTTTTTGCCTAGAGGTGTACATGGGTCGGGCGGCCCGGCCCGGCCCGAAGGCCCGCCCGAAATGTGGGAGGGTTTGGACAAAAATATAGGCCCAAAAAATGAGCTTGGACAAAAAAATAAGGCCCGTTTAAAAAATGGGTCGGGCTCGGGTAAGGCATTTTTGGCCCGGGCCCGGCCCGAATTCACTAAAGGAAAAAAAAAACTATTTTTTTAATATTATTTTCTTATTGTTTTTCTCCTTATTTTGCTATCATTTTACTATTATGTTTCTATTATTTTGTTGTTATTGTTTAGATATTATATAAAACTTATTTTATTATTAATTTTGTTATTATTTTAAAGACATTTGTTAATTTTGTTATTATTTTAGAGGCATTTGCTTGTTAAGTTGCATCTATTTTAGTGTTATTTAAGTCTACATATTTTTTAAAATTTACTTTCAATTTGTTGAAAAATATTTATTTTGATTTTTTTAGTATTTTTTATGTATTATATATATTTAAAAAGTATATAAAATAATATAAAAAAATTAATACGAGCGGGCCGGGCCCGGGTTTTAGCATTTTTATATGGGCCGGGCTTGGGCAAAATTTTAGGCCCATTTTTTGGGCCCGGCCCGAGCCCAAGGAGCGGGCCTAAATTTTTCGTTGGGCCCGACCCAAACCCGGCCCGGCCCGGCCCATGTACACCTCTATTTTTGCCTATTTTCACCCATTTGTTATTAAATTAATTATTTTAATATTATTATTACATTGCATGTAGTATTATATTTAATACTTTATTATATTATTATTATTTATTTATTTATTATTATCTACTTATTATTATTACTATTTATTATTTTTTATTATTATTACATTATTTGTATTACTAGTACTATTATTATTATTACTTTTGCTATTATTGTTTTTTATCATTTTTATTATAACTACTATCATTATTATTATTATTATTACTATTATTTATTATTATTATTATTATTATTATTACATTATTTGTATTACTAGTACTATTATTATTACTTTTACTATTATTGTTTTTATCATTTTTATTATAACTACTATCATTATTATTATTA
This sequence comes from Gossypium sturtianum, assembly GCA_025698515.1. Lineage (NCBI taxonomy): Eukaryota > Viridiplantae > Streptophyta > Magnoliopsida > Malvales > Malvaceae > Gossypium > Gossypium sturtianum. The sequence continues at coordinate 161,275,915 of CM046945.1, forward strand.
TTACTATTATTATTATTATTATTATTATGGTTATTATTTTTATCATCAATATTACTATTAACAATTTCATCAATATTACTATTAGTTTACCTTTCGCCATTATTACTATATTTCTATTCATATTTATTTTCGTATTTTAATACTATTATTATCTATTCATTTATTTATTTTATACTTATATTATTTCACATATATACTTCTATTATTATTAGTTTTATATATTTCTACTTATGTTTATATATTGATATCATTTTCATTATCAACATTTATATTCATTATTATTACTATTATATTGTTATCATTACGTTATTTCAAACGAATAAATATTATTACTATTACTATTATTATTGTCATTATCATTATATTATTAGCATATTATTATTATTTTCTTTTATCGAAATATCCTTATTAATACGTTTTCACTTTTGTTATATTTTTTTATTATTATTATGCTAATATTACTTCCATTATTATATTATTGTTTCACACTATTATTATTGCTATTATTTTTTTATTATTCTTACTACCATAATTATATTTTCTTTTAAGTATTTATACTTATAATTATTTTTTTACTTTTATTTTTCATTATCTTCATTTTCTGACTCGTTCATTTTATTCTATTTCATTTTAGTCCTTTATGTTATCATTCGTACTAACGCATTTATTTCCATTTTTTGCTACGCATATCCGTATCGTAATTGGTTTTTACATTTCATTATAAACTTGCGTTACATCAACTTTCGCCTGACACAAAATTGATTTCTTTCACAAAGGCAATATTTCGTATTTAGAGATTCGAGAAATCGTGCCCAATCGTGCTGGGTTTCGGTTTTTTAGTTTGGCCAAATAGTGGAATACCCTTTTAAAATTGCAACGCATGAATTTTGGAAATCATGAAATGATCTTGGTATCGAGGGTTTGAAACATCGTGTCCTATCGTGCTGGATGTGGTATTTCATCTTTTCTGAACAGGAGAATTTTGGTATCCAATTCGAATTATCCAAACATTTTCTAAAGGATTCGTATTTTAAAATCTATTCCAATTTTCAATATTAGGACATTAATCAATCAACTAGGTACCAATTTTGGGCGTATCGAGGGTGCTAATCCTTCCTCGTGCGTAACCGACTCCCGAACCCATTTTCTGAGTTTCGTAGACCAAAATCGTTGTTTTGATAAATCAAACTGTTTATTAAAAATAACCACTTTTTGAGGTGACCCGATCACACCTCAACAAAAAGGATTGGTGGCGACTCCCGTTTTTTTATTTTTTCATTTTTAAATCAAAGGCGACCCGTTTTCCAAAAAAATGGTTACGACAGCTTGACGACTCCACTTGGGACTTCAAATAAAAGAGTCAAGCCACGAGTTGATTACTTTTTGTCTTTTTGTCGAAAATTGAAAACTTGTTTTGAATATACGATCCTTTCGTTACATGTCATTCATCATTGTTACGACTTTTATCACTTTGGTTCGCTTTTTTGGTTCTAATTTTAATTTATATCTCTGCATTGTATTACATGTCCGTTGTGGTCGCGCCTTTAAGTGGGAGCGAGAAGCTATGCCTTCGTGAGGTTTTCACCTCCACATGGGCTAGTGGATCGCTTCTGGGATACATTTGTACCTATGTCTTCGTGAAGTTTTCACTTCCGCATGGCCATAGGGAAATGTATTCCCCTGAACCGAACTCGGTCCGTATGAGCCTATAATGGGTGAGGATCGAGGAATCTGCCGGTTCGGGTACCCTTACCTTAGAACCAAACCACATATAGTGAACCCTAAGAGCTAACCCTAGGTAGAGCCACGCCAAACCCTAGTGGTCACACGATTAGGTACTTTATTCTGTTGTTTATTTCTCTTGTGCTAACGTGTTTCTTTTGTTTTGACTACATTGCATTTCATCATCATAGAAAGGAGGTGTTGATTCATATTCGATTGCTAAATAAAGGAGTTTGTCATAAGGAAATGGATTGCTTGATAAAGTGGATTATAATACGGTCGTTCAAATATAGTCCAAATAAACAACGAGAGAAAGCTGATGGTCCACGGAAGAATACAAGACTTTGCCCGAGGATTCAAGCCGACAAAGACTATTCAAGAGCCGTCACGTCTCGACTTTCTTAAAGAAGCTTATGAGCATCACAGGGAATAGGTGAGTGAAGAGTCGTGGCCTGGATCAAACAACAAGGAGCTAGAAGAGGCATCTATTGAGAAAGTTCACAGGACACGACCGTAACATCCGGATACGAAGAAAAGGATTGGTGTCTTCACCTGGACTATGAGGACAAAGCCGCATATGTAATCCATTTTATGTAAGGGAATTTATTTTCTAGAAAAGTTCTTCTAATGAAATTGAATTCAGAATCAACGCCTCTTTTTCTTTTTGCATTCATTCCATGCATTTGTATTGCATTTCATGCATTTGCATTACATCACATCATATGCATTTAAGTCCATAGAGAGAGCCTAATTAGTTGAAATTAATACAGAGAAAGAGAGAGAGAGAAAAGGAAAATCTGAAAACTGAGCACCATTACGATACACGTGCCAAGACAAAGAAAATGGATCAAAGACTTGAATAATTCCAGAAAGACATGCAAGACCAGATGCAAGAGCAATTGGCAAAGCTCCAACAAGAAATAAGAGACCAAATGTTGGAAGCTCAAAGGAACATGATGGCTCAAATGGCCCAGATGTTGAACGGGGCAATGGACAAAGGAAAATGTCCCATGGCTATTATAGGAGAAGATAGCGAAGGCATTCCTCCGGGTTTTACCCCACCACACGCACAAAGACAACCTGAGGAGTATCCCCAAAGGCCATCTGTCACGATTAGGCCTCAACAAGGGCAAGCTGATACTAAACCGCCCATGAACTTCTAAGTTGGCTCAGGATCCAACCCAAGAGATAACCCAACTAATCCTGTCATCCCTGATTTGGATATGGCAGAGAGGGAATGGACAAAAACTGAATCCTCCAGGCAGTTAGAGGATCGCTGTAGATGGTTGGAAGAAAAGTTCAAGGCTTTGGAAAATGCCGATCATCACCATGGTATTGACGCAAAAGACTTGAGTCTGGTTCCAGATTTGGTACTTCCTCATAAATTTAAGATGCTAGAATTCGAGAAATACAATGGGACCAACTGTCCTGAAGCCCACATCACTATGTTCTGTAGACGGATGACTGGCTACGTGAACAATGATCAACTTTTGATTCATTCTTTCCAAGACAGTTTAGTGGGGGTAGCGTCCAGATGGTACAATCAACTTAGCCGTGCTAATAGTAGCTCCTGGAGAGACCTAGCCCAAGCCTTCAAGCAGTACAATCATGTCGCAGACATGACGCCTGATAGAATCATGTTGCAGAATATACAAAAGAAATCGAATGAAAGCTTCAGGCAGTACGCGCAAAGATGGAGAGAGGTTGCTATGCAAGTTCAGCCACCACTCTTAGAAAAGGAGACTACAATGCTTTTTATCAACACCTTGAAGGCTCCATTTATCATTCATATGCTAGGGAGTGCTACAAAGAGTGTAACACCCCAAACCCGGCCCAAACACCACGATCGGATCTGGTATGTCACTAAGAAAATTTTGGAAGAACATGTCGTATTTTCAGAAAAATATTTTTCTAAAGTTTATCTTCTTATTCGAGAGAAATTTAATAGTTGATAGTTTAAATAAAATATGCCTTTATAAATTAAAAACCCAAACTTAATTACATGCCTTAGTTTAATTAGTAATATAAAAAAAATAACTAAAAGTAATTAAAGCCCAAAAGTAAAACAAAATATACACTAGTGGCCCATGGCCTTATTACAACGAAATTTTAAAATCCACCAAATAAAAATATAAAATAATTACTTGAGTCTTTTTGCTAAATCCACATATTCTTCTGCATGGCCACCTTATGCGTACCTCTCCTACCTGGTCCGAAGCACTAGGTATCACCTGAAATGTTAATTAAAAGGGTGAGTCGCGAGACTCAGTGTGCAACCCTCATGCACCACTAGATTTTGGGCCTTAAGCCCGTTAAACAAAGTAAACAGTTTAATACTCATAATAGAAATTAATAACAAAAAAATATGCAAGGCCCAACCCGTTTGCCTAGGTTTCCATCCGCTACACGCCCCGCACTCAACCGTACACACCATTGGGGATTTCTACAATCGACCCACATCACTACACACCATGATGGCGAGTCATGCTTTGCTCATCCACATATGATGGCCAAGCCCTTATAACATATAATGGCCGAAGCCGTATAACATTTAATGGCCGGCCCAGATAACGATTCACGGCATTAGCCGCTACATCGAATCACGGTAAAACCGCTACACATATAACGTATAACTTCCTCCTTTCATCAACCCAACCCATGCAATCACATACAAGCATTTTACTTATAACATATAAACAGATTATTTACTAACTCGTGAACCGCTTTACCCTCCTTGGGCTTTCATCAATAAATCGAGATGTCGGCAATTATCAAAACATATAAATCTTATGATCATGCATTTTATGATTAGATCTAGATGGTGGGGAAGTATTACACACCTGTTATCACGAAATCCAATATTCTTAGTCGATGTCCTTGCTATCCGGATCTATTATCCTCAATGTAAAGCCTTGCTCAAAAGCCGGAAAAACACACAAAGATTTAGCCCCTTCAACAATCGGCCAAGGTTAATAAATCCCAAATTACACGTTAAAACTAATAGATCCTTGAAATCCCAAAAGTAACACGATTCTATAACTTAGAGATCTATGTGATTGACTCCACTAAAGTTCCCTTCAGATTTCGGCACAAGAAGGCACCACAGAAGTAATTCGGCAATCACAGGAGATGAGATCTAGGGATTTCGGCTTTTAGAAAAATCCCAGAAAAGTATGAACAAGAGAAGGCTGATGTGTCTTTGGCTTTTAAAATACTTGAGTGAGGAGTTTCGGTTTCTGACAGGAAAAGAGAAGAAGAAAAGAAAACAAGGAAGAGACTTGAAGATTTCGGCTAGGAAGAAAAAGAATGGAAAGAGTTTCGGCTTTTGAATCAAAGTGAAGATGAGGGAATAGGCTTAGAGGTCTTGGCTTTTGCAGAGAATGAAGAAGAAGATGGAACTTTAGGAGTTTTCGACTTTTACTCAGAGAAGAAGAGAAAAGAATGAGAGAAAGACCGAAATGCCGAAATTGAAGAGATATTCCCCCTATTTATAGAAATTTCGGCACTTACCTAACCTTGCAGATAAATCCTATCTTTTCTCCTTTATCTTAATCTACTAGCTCATCTAAAAGAGACTTAATTATCTTTAACTCCTCCCTCCTTTATCAGCATATTATCCACATATTTTAATCATTAAAACCCCTAAATTTTAGCCTTTATCTCGCTTATTATCCACATAAAATAAATTCCTAAATAATAGCCTTTATCTGCTTATTATCCACATATTTTAAACATTAAAACCCCTAAATTTTAGCCTTGTTGCCATCCACTCCACCTAATCCTAATGCCCAAAATTTAGCTAACTTAAATTAAAAGAATTGGGCTCCATGAAACTTAAATTTGGGCCCTTACTCCCTTGTGTGGCGTCACCTCCTAAGATTGGGCCACAAGCCCACTTTGGTATTTTAAACATAGATACTACCTTTTAAACCCTATAATGCCCAAACAGATAATTTTAATCAAGGCCTCTACCTAAGCTGAGCCCAATTTGGACCCCTAACACTTAAATTAACACATTAAACATATCCACCCATTAAACGCATAGGCCCAAAAATTCGAGGATGTTACGGTTCTACCCCCTTAAAGAAATTTCTGTCCTCGAAATTTCCAACTAACTATTAATCATACTACCTAAGTCTCACTACCATGCTTTACATTGCGCATTCCAATACTAAACCCAAAATAAACACTTAGTATTCTATGGTAGAGTACGCACCGGTATTCACATCTAGAGCGTCCTCGTCTCCTTGTACTCATGCTATCGATTCGCGTTTATCTGATTAAGAATGAATTAATAAGTTTCTTCTATTGTTTAACCACGAACAGTCTTATGAGCGATAGTTTAAGAGTAGTTCTTTCAATTCTAATTACATCTACAAGTTTCAGTCTCAAGTTTGTCTCCTAGTTCCATATACACATACATGCAATCATCAATCATACAAATAGAACTTACATTCATCACCTAAGGGTATTTTCGTCATTTCACTACCTAGGGATATTTTCGTAATTTATCCTACAGGGGTATTTTCGTAATTTTTTGAAATAGGGTTCCTTGGTGATTTTGTGAAAGAAGGGTATTTTGATATTTTTTTCAATCTGGGGGTTTATTGGTAATTTTACAATCCAGGGGTATATTGGTAATTTTACAATCTGGGGACATTTTGGTAATTTTACAAATTAGGGGTATTTTAGTCATTTTATAAATCAGGGGTATTTTAGTCATTTTGCAAAATAAGATGGCTGGTCCCTTTCGGGTTTTAAATTATTAATATTGGCCCGTCAACAAATCCTCGCGGCTAGGGTGAACAGTCACTACGCACCAGGTAGGATTCCAGCGAAGAGGAGGTGAGTCACTAGGACTGCTTAAGTACCAGGCTCTTCCGGATCCAATCCTAGACATGCGCATGCATGTTGCCACACCCTAGTCTTGCGGCTCGTTCACGGGTTTGTTTAGTGAAGTTAAGTCTTATGAGATTTTAAGAGTTGTTTCAGCTAGGCCTAAAGTCCATCAAGTTCTAATCTAACTAATCTACGTCCCATAAAGCCCATCAAGCCCACATATATTATATCACACAATGGTTCAGAATACTTACCTGGCGGACTAGGGCCGGAGACGCAGGTGCCATGCTGAGCTAACAGACCTGTTATCATTTAAAAACATTCATGTTTTAAAAACCCTTTTTTTTTCGAAAACGTATTGAACCCAAAACCCAAAGCCAAGTTTTGAACCGGGCTCTGATACCAATTTGTAACACCCCAAATCCGGCCCAAACACCACGATCGGATCTGGTATGTCACTAAGAAAATTTTGGAAGAACATGTCGTATTTTCAGAAAAATATTTTTCTAAAGTTTATCTTCTTATTCGAGAGAAATTTAATAGTTGATAGTTTAAATAAAATATGCCTTTATAAATTAAAAACCCAAACTTAATTACATGCCTTAGTTTAATTAGTAATATAAAAAAAATTAAATAACTAAAATTAATTAAAGCCCAAAAGTAAAACAAAATATACACTAGTGGCCCATGGTCTTATTACAACGAAATTTTAAAATCCACCAAATAAAAATATAAAATAATGACTTGAGTCTTTTTGCTAAATCCACATATTCTTCTGCATGGCCACCTTGCGTACCTCTCCGGCCCGGTCCGAAGCACTAGGTATCACCTGAAATGTTAATTAAAAGGGTGAGTCGCGAGACTCAGTGTGCAACCCTCATGCACCACTAGATTTTGGGCCTTAAGCCCGTTAAACAAAGTAAACAGTTTAATACTCATAATAGAAATTAATAAAAAAAAAAATATGCAAGGCCCAACCCGTTTGCCTAGGTTTCCATCCGCTACACGCCCCCGTACCAACCGTACACACCATTGAGGATTTCTACAATCGACCCACACTGCTACACACCATGATGGCAGTCATGCTGCTCATCCACATATGATGGTCGAAGCCCTTATAACATATAATGGCCAAGCCCATATAACATTTAATGGCCAAGCCCAGTATAACGATTCACACGCATTAGCCGCTACATCGACACAGTAAAACCGCTACACATATAACGTATAACTTCCTCCTTTCATCAACCCAACCCATGCAATCACATACAAGCATTTTACTTATAACATATAAACAGATTATTTACTAACCTGGTGAACCGCTTTTACCCTCCTTGGGCTTTCATCAATAAATCGAGATGTCGGCAATTATCAAAACATATAAATCTTATGATCATGCATTTTATGATTAGATCTAGATGGTGGGGAAGTATTACACACCTGTTATTATAAAATCCAATATTCTTAGTCGATGTCCTTGCTATCCTGGATCTATTATCCTCAATGTAAAGCCTTGCTCAAAAGCCGAAAAAACACACAAAGATTTAGCCCCTTCAACAATCGGCCAAGGTTAATAAATCCCAAATTACACGTTAAAACTAATAGATCCTTGAAATCCCGAAAGTAACACGATTCTATAACTTAGAGATCTATGCGATTGACTCCACTAAAGATCCCTTCAGATTTCGGCACAAGAAGGCACCACAGAAGTAATTCGGCAATCACAGGAGATGAGATCTAGGGATTTTGGCTTTTAGAAAAATCCTAGAAAAGTATGAACAAGAGAAGGCTGATGTGTCTTTGGCTTTTAAAATACTTGAGTGAGGAGTTTCGGTTTCTGACAGGAAAAGAGAAGAAGAAAAGAAAACAAGGAAGAGACTTGAAGATTTCGGCTAGGAAGAAAAAGAATGGAAAGAGTTTCGGCTTTTGAATCAAAGTGAAGATGAGGGAATAGGCTTAGAGGTCTTGGCTTTTGCAGAGAATGAAGAAGAAGATGGAAATTTAGGAGTTTTCGGCTTTTACTCAGAGAAGAAGAGAAAAGAATGAGAGAAAGACCGAAATGCCAAAATTGAAGAGATATTCCCCCTATTTATAGAAATTTCGGCACTTACCTAACCTTGCAGATAAATCCTATCTTTTCTCCTTTATCTTAATCTACTAGCTCATCTAAAAGAGACTTAATTATCTCTAACTCCTCCCTCCTTTATCAGCATATTATCCACATATTTTAATCATTAAAATCCCTAAATTTTAGCCTTTATCTGCTTATTATCCACATAAAATAAATTCCTAAATAATAGCCTTTATCTGCTTATTATCCACATATTTTAAACATTAAAACCCCTAAATTTTAGCCTTGTTGCCATCCACTCCACCTAATCCTAATGCCCAAAATTTAGCTAACTTAAATTAAAAGAATTGGGCTCCATGAAACTTAAATTTGGGCCCCTTACTCCCTTGTGTGGCGTCACCTCCTAAAATTGGGCCACAAGCCCACTTTGGTATTTTAAACATAGATACTTCCTTTTAAACCCTATAATGCCCAAACAGATAATTTTAATCAAGGCCTCTACCTAATCCTGAGCCCAATTTGGACCCCTAACACTTAAATTAACACATTAAACATATCCACCCATTAAACGCATAGGCCTAAAAATTCAGGATGTTACAAAGAGCTTCTTGGACATTGTAATGACTGGAGAAATGATTGAGAACGCCATAAAAAGTGGAAGGATAGAGGTAGGAGAAAGTGACAAGAGAACGGCCACAAGGAAGAAATAAAATGAAGTGAATAATACAAGCATGGGGTACTCAAAATCGATTACAGTTAATCAGCCAAAAACAGTGACTACTGGGTATCAGGGTTCATCAAGAAAAGAATCTGGCACAAGGTAAAACACTGAAAAACTCCAATTTACACCGATCCCAATGACATATAAGGAGTTGTATCAAAGTTTATTTGATGTGCACGTTGTGTCCCCCCACCATCCGAAACAGATGCAACCCCCATACCCAAAATGGTATAACCCAAATGCCCAGTGTGAGTACCACGCAGGGGTCAATGGGTATTCGATAGAAAATTGCCTTACTTTCAAGAAATTTGTGGAAAAATTCATCAACATGGGTATTGTGACGTTAGATGACGCGCCAAATGCAGAAATATGAACCTGGGAGCGTTTTGGACAATAGGACTGCGAAAGAAATTCCTGTAGTATTTAGAGCTTATTTAGAGTAATGTACAAAACGCACTTGTTGCTTTAAGCCTAGAAGCAATAAGATTTCTTTTGTGAAATAAGCTTGTGTCCAGAATTATTATTTCAATACAATGCATCTTTTTTAGCACATATTTTTTCGTTCTTTTTCATACTATACATTCTTTTATTCTTTGGAATATTCTTTCATTCCTCATTCATAAATAATCATCCTTGGAGTCATTTATTCTTTGGAATTTGCATTCGTACCTACAATAGGTACCCAGATATCAAGACATGAGCGACACTGTTACTGACTCCCTTTTGAGTGAGATATGGGTATAGAAGGATATAAGGATTTTGTAGATGACAGAGATTGTAACCTATCTCCTGATTTGTTAAAAATGGTAGAGCAAGATGAAAATAGATCCTACCTTACAAAGGGTCAGTGGACATTGTGAGCCTAGGAAAGAGAGCCTAGCTCACCACAGAAATAAGGCGAGACATCATTTCAAAGATGTTTTCGCACGATCATATCAAGACACGCCTGGGCTACTGAGACGTGGGTATGCTGTTAAGGCTAAGGAAGTCCTAGAAGAGGTCTATAAGGGTATTTGAAGATCACACGCTAATGATTTTACGATAGCTAAGCTAATCATGAGATTCAGATTTTACTGGTCCATCATAGAAAGGGATTGCATCAGTTATGCCGTAAATGCCAGATTTATGAAGACACGATTCATGTGCCTTCTTCATTTCTTCGTAGACCTTATCTATGAGGGGCATGGATTTTATTGGGACGATCTCGTCATAAGCTTCTAGTAGGCATTAATTATTTCGCTAAGAGGGTGGAAGTAGCTTCGTAGGCCAATATTACAAAGTCGATACTCATCAGAACAAAAAAGAGAAAAAGAAAGAAAGAATACCGACAAAAAAAATGAGTCAAAAAGGTCACATTTAACCGTACAATGTCAAAAGTTTGCGGTCTGTTTAAAGATCAAGTGCCACATCACAGTGCAGCAAAGGCAGCTAGAGAGAAAAAAATAAAATAGAAAAATAGAAAAACAAGGATCATTAGGAAGATGACCTAGACTTGTAAATATTGGCATAAAGAAGTTACATTACCCTCTATGCTTATCAAACATTGGCCAAGACCTTCGTTGGGGCAATGCCTTAGTTTGTGGAATAAAAGCGTTTTGTCATTTAAAGTCGACATTCTTTTTTTGAGTCTTGTCAGAACTGAAGTTAGAAGAGGTAGAATGGATTTAATCCCGATATGATCAGTGGAATTTGAAGAGAAAATGTTAAAAGCTATCTGTCACGGTCAGATAATGCGAGCTTACTACAAAAATGTTCGCCCTAGAAAATTTCATGATAGGGCTTTGAAGAAGATTTTTCCCATGAAAAAGGGACTTCAGAAGAAAGTGGATGCCAAACTGGGAAGGACCTTATGCAGGAAAGAAGGCCTATTCTGGGGAAGCATGGATATTGACCGAGATGGATGGCAAGGACCTGCCCAATCTGGTGAATTCAGATTCAATAAAATGTTTTCCAAAAATAAAAAAAAACGAAAAAAAACACAAAAAAGGAAAGAAAGAAAAAGAAGAAAAATGAGAGGTCAAGGCGAAAACCCGCAAAGGGCGCTTTGAGACCAAAGGGGATTTGAGTTGAAAACCTGAAAAGGGCAGCTCAAATTTTGATCAAAAATTGGGCATGCGGTAGTCTCGCTTTCTCTGAATTAACAAGAAGGGGAGATGTTACGTCTTGGGGCATTAACAGAGTACTCTAGATCCTCTAAACACATATTGAGCTCAAAATGGTCCTCAAGAGGTTCGTACAGAGAAGCTCAGGCTGCAATATCTAGGGGCGCCTAGTTTTCATCTTACCCATATTGAATTTGCTATCTTTGATTACTTTATTCTTTTCAAGATACTCTCCCAATAAATTTCATTTGTTATCTTGATTAATTCATTCTCATTTTGTGTTTTTTTCAAAATTCGATATTTTGATTAATTTTTTCATTTCGAGCTTTGCTCTCAATTAATTTCCTTCCGGTCCAATGTTATGATCTTTTTCAAGCATTTTGCATTGAAATAATGATTAGTGGACTAATAATACTTTCATAAAATGATTTTCGCATATTACTTTGGAAGCTTCTAAATAGTACGGGAACTTGAAACAAGATTATTGTTTAGAACTCACCAAAACTAAGGGTTGGAAAGGAGTCTAATTTGAGACTACCTGTTAAGATTTCTTGTCAAAAGTATCAGTTGAATAAAAAGACAAGATATTGCGTCGGTGATACAGCCTCGACAAATAATAAGTAACCCAAACACTAAAATGGGATTATTTTAAAGAAATTCGACATTCATATACATCTGGTTATGACATTCAGGGAATGAAAGATGTAGCAGACCAAATTGATTGAATAAGTTACAAATTCTATACCCTTGAGTCGCAGTGGGATGGATTGAAAAAGATTTAGATTAGATGAACCCTGAAGTTACAGTGGGGCAAATTTGTTGAACAAAATATAATTGTTTTCTCGGGTCCTCTGTTGAGAATACCAGCCGAACAAGATGACATCACAATACGTCAGTGATAAAGCCCTGATAAACAATGAGTGATGATACCTGAAATAGGAATCATTCTCATAACATTTTTGCATTTATATATCATAGCATGTCTAAATAGGAGCATTTGACTCATTTCGATAATGGCATCCTAATTATTAGGCATAAGCATGTACCCATTCTACAGGTTATGTCCTCAAGAGGACAGTGTAGTAAGGTAGATCGAAGACATCGGATCTTATCTCCCTGAGTTTGCAGTGGAGCAGACTAAAAATAGCAGATCTGGCATTTTTGAAGTTGCAGAATCAGATCGAAGACATCAGATTTTGTCTCCCTGAGTTTGCAGTGGAGCAGATTGAAGATAGCAGATCTGGCATTTCTGAAGTTGCAGAAGCATATCGAAGACATCAGATCTTGTCTCCCTGAGTTTGCAGTGGAGCAGATTGAAGAAAGTAGATCTGGCATTCCTGAAGTTGCAGGAGCAGATCGAAGACATCAGATATTGTCTCCACGAGTTTGCGATGAGTGTAGATTAAAATAGCGATCGACATTTACGAAGTTGCGAAGCGGTCGAAGACATCGAGATCTTGTCTCCCGAGTTTGCGATGAGTAGATTGAAGATAGAAGATCGGCATTCCCGAAATTGCGAAGCGGATCGAAGACATCGATCTTGTCTCCACGAGTTTGCGATGGAGCAGATTGAAGATAGCAAATCGGCATTCCCGAAGTTGCGTAAGTAGATCGAAGACATCGATCTTGTCTCCCCGAGTTTGCGATGGAGCGATTGAAGAAAGAAGATCGGCATTCCTGAAGTTGCAGGAGCAGATCGAAGACATCAGATCTTGTCTCCCTGAGTTTGCAGTGGAGCAGATTGAAGATAGCAGATCTGGCATCCTTGAAGTTGCAGGAGCAGATCGAAGACATTAGATCTTGTCTCCCTGAGTTTGCAGTGGAGCAGATTGAAGATAACAGATCTGGCATTCCTAAAGTTGTAGGAGCAGATCGAAGACACCAGATCTTGTCTCTATGAGTTTGCAGCGAAACAGATCAAAGACCACAATCCTTATCTCCTCGAAGTTCCAGTGGAGTAGGTTGAGACTACAAATCCCTTCTCCTTGAGTTTACATGGATGATCAGTCCTTATTTCTTTAAAGTTTCAGCAGAGAAGATTGAGGTTACGAATCTCTTCTCTCTGAATTCTTATCTCCTCGAAGTTCCAGTGGAGTAGGTTGAGGCTACAAATCCCTTCTCCCTGAGTTTACATTAAGGATCAATCCTTATTTCTTTGAAGTTTCAGTAGAGAAGATGGAAACTACAAATCTCTTCTCTCTGAATTCTTATCTCCTCGAAGTTCCAGTGGAGTAGGTTGAGGCTACAAATCCCTTCCCCCTGAGATTACATTGGAGCCACAAGTCTTATCTCCCTGAAGTTGCAAATGGAAGCGGTGAAGAAGACGATTAATCCTATCTCCACGAAGTTGCAAAGTGGAGGATTTAAAACGACGAATCCTATACCTCTGAAGTTGCAGTAGGTCGGATTGAATTTACCATAGTAAGTCTTATCTCCCTGAAGTTGCAGCGGAGCAGACTGAAGATAGCGAATCTTATTCCCCTAAAGTTACAGTGGAACATATTGAAGCTATAAATCACAGATATTATCTCTCTGAAGTTGCAGTAGAGCAGATTACGACAAACCTTATCTTCCTGAAGTTGCAGTGGAGCAGGTTGAAATTACCAGTTCTTGTCTCTTTGAAGTTCCAGTGGAGTAGATCGAAACTACAAATCTCTTCTCCCTGAAATTACATTCAAGCAAATTGAAGCCAGGAATTCCAAAACTTTTGAAGTTGCAGCGGGTCAAAGCGAAGTTACTTGAAGAAGAAGAAAAGAAGCGCCGAGACTCAGCAAAATCGGGTAAAATTGGTCCTTTTAAAAGTCTTTGCTTCATTCTCGTTACACGACAACAAGCAAAGAGGGGCAGCTGTACAAAGCCCAATTTTCCCAGCCCAACAGAGAATAATACAAAAAAATAATAAACCCAATTTGCAGTGGCCTAATGGCCCAAAACAATAAACAGAAAAAAAAACAATAAACCCTAGGTCTGCCGCCACTAGCAGCCACTAGCTCCTGCACCGCCTGCTGCCACCGCCCACGCCACTGTCACCACCGCCACTTGTACCTACAAAATGTCAGTAGAAAAGACATAGTATCAAACAACTTGCAAATGGCTATGAAAGCCTACAAATTCATTGTAAAAAGAGGGCTCTCTCAAACAGATTTTGAATAAATAAAAAAAAGCAAAGATTCAAGAACAAAAACGCAGGCAGTTGAAAGAGAGAAGAGGCTAAGGTCTTACTTTCTTAGTTTTTCTTATTTTCTTTTTCGAAACTGTACATATTGACCTATCTCTTCATTTCTTTTTTTTTAAAATTTTATACGTATATATATACAAAGAACACATTTTTTTTAAAAAAAAAAAGAAAGAAGAAGCTCACCCTCTTTTTTTTAAAAAAAAAGACGTAACTTTTGGACTCCCACGCCAGATATCTGTAGCGTGGCAGCCCGATGACGCCGTGGCCAAGTGCACGCGATCGACGACTAACACAGTGTGGCTGGATTACGAAGAGGGGGAGAGAATTTTTTTTTTGAGAGAACTTAGTTTTTTTTTTTTTTTTTTGCAAAGGGAAAGGAGAAAATGAATGATTTGGGCAAAAAAACTTGCCTTAAATAGCCTCCCAAAACGACGTCGTTTTGGGGCTGGCCTTAAACGCTCAAAACGGTGTCGTTTTGGCATGAACCGATCCGACCCGACCCAATACCTGAAGGATCCGCGTGTTTTCATCAAATGGGCTATTTGCGCGAATGGTCCTTCTGCATTTTTTAGCCTTTTAATTCATTTTTTTGTTTTTTTTTAATTTGTCCCATTAATTTTTCTTCTGTTTCATTTTGGTCCTAATAACAAAAATGCGCATGTGGGTAGGGGGTATTATCGCGTTCAGTCCCTATCCTTTTTAACGCGTCTTATTTTGGTCCTTCCTTCTTTGGATTATTTGTAATTCGCCCCGCATGTTTGTTTTAATTCAATTTTCATCCTTTTTGCCTATTTTCACCCATTTGTTATTAAATTAATTATTTTAATATTATTATTACATTGCATTTAGTATTATATTTAATACTTTATTATATTATTATTATTATTTTATTTATTATTATCTACTTATTATTATTACTGTTTATTATTTTTTATTATTATTACATTATTTGTATTACTAGTACTATTATTATTACTTTTACTATTATTGTTTTTTATCATTTTTATTATAACTACTATCATTATTATTATTATTACTATTATTATTATTATTATTATTATGGTTATTATTTTTATCATCAATATTACTATTAACAATTTCATCAATATTACTATTAGTTTACCTTTCGCCATTATTACTATATTTCTATTCATATTTATTTTCGTATTTTAATACTATTATTATCTATTCATTTATTTATTTTATACTTATATTATTTCACATATATACTTCTATTATTATTAGTTTTATATATTTCTACTTATGTTTATATATTGATATCATTTTCATTATCACTGTTATATTCATTATTATTACTATTATATTGTTATCATTACGTTATTTCAAACGAATAAATATTATTACTATTACTATTATTATTGTCATTATCATTATATTATTAGCATATTATTATTATTTTCTTTTATCGAAATATCCTTATTAATACGTTTTCACTTTTGTTATATTTTTTATTATTATTATGCTAATATTACTTCCATTATTATATTATTGTTTCGTTACTATTATTATTGCTATTATTTTTTTATTATTCTTACTACCATAATTATATTTTCTTTTCGTATTTATACTTATAATTATTTTTTTTTACTTTTATTTTTCATTATCTTCATTTTCTGACTCGTTCATTTTATTCTATTTCATTTTAGTCCTTTATGTTATCATTCGTACTAACGCATTTATTTCCATTTTTTGCTACGCATATCCGTATCGTAATTGGTTTTTACATTTCATTATAAACTTGCGTTACATCAACTTTCGCCCGGCACAAAATTGATTTCTTTCACAAAGGCAATATTTCGTATTTAGAGATTCGAGAAATCGTGCCCAATCGTGCTGGGTTTCGGTTTTTTAGTTTGGCCAAATAGTGGAATACCCTTTTAAAATTGCAACGCATGAATTTTGGAAATCATGAAATGATCTTGGTATCGAGGGTTTGAAACATCGTGTCCTATCGTGCTGGATGTGGTATTTCATCTTTTCGGAACAGGAGAATTTTGGTATCCAATTCGAATTATCCAAACATTTTCTAAAGGATTCGTATTTTAAAATCTATTCCAATTTTCAATATTAGGACATTAATCAATCAACTAGGTACCAATTTTGGGCGTATCGAGGGTGCTAATCCTTCCTCGTGCGTAACCGACTCCCGAACCCATTTTCTGAGTTTCGTAGACCAAAATTGTTGTTTTGATAAATCAAACTGTTTATTAAAAATAACCACTTTTCGAGGTGACCCGATCACACCTCAACAAAAAGGATTGGTGGCGACTCCCGTTTTTTTATTTTTTCATTTTTAAATCAAAGGCGACCCGTTTTCCAAAAAAATGGTTACGACAGCTTGACGACTCCACTTGGGACTTCAAATAAAAGAGTCAAGCCACGATTTGATTACTTTTTGTCTTTTTGTCGAAAATTGGAAACTTGTTTTGAATATACGATCCTTTCGTTACATGTCATTCATCATTGTTACGACTTTTATCACTTTGGTTCGCTTTTCTGGTTCTAATTTTAATTTATATCTCTGCATTGTATTACATGTCCGTTGTGGTCGCGCCTTTAAGTGGGAGCGAGAAGCTATGCCTTCGTGAGGTTTTCACCTCCACATGGGCTAGTGGATCGCTTCTGGGATACATTTGTACCTATGTCTTCGTGAAGTTTTCACTTCCGCATGGCCATAGGGAAATGTATTCCCCTGAACCGAACTCGGTCCGTATGAGCCTATAATGGGTGAGGATCGAGGAATCTGCCGGTTCGGGTACCCTTACCTTAGAACCAAACCACATATAGTGAACCCTAAGAGCTAACCCTAGGTTTATTAAACTGTTTATTAAAAACTGTTTATTAAAAACAACCACTTTTCGAGGTGACCCGATCACACATCAACAAAAAGAATTGGTGGCGACTCCCTTTTTTATGTTTTCATTTTTAAATCAAAGTCGACCCGTTTTCCAAAAAAATGGTTACGACAAAATCAAATACGAAAAATCACAGACGAAAAAACAAAAAAACTTTTCATGGTGATTTTTTACTTGCGTTTTTAATTTCTATTCTATTTTCGTTTTATTTTTCTTTTTTATTTCTTTTTTGACATATAATAAACAAATAAAAAAAAGGGAAGAAAAATCTTACCTTTCCCGCGTTTCGCCGCCGTGGGTGGCCGAGGACTGCCCTCTCCAATGAAACTGGACATTTTTCGGGCTAGGGAGTCAAAAAGCCAAAAAAAACGGTGACTTTTCATTTTTCGGCGACCGCCACGGTGGTCTGGTGCCGGACCCTTGACCGGAGCCCGGAGAGGGCAGAGAGAGGTTGAGAGAAACTTTTTGTTTTTTTTTTAAGGGAGAGAAATGAATTTTTTGTCAAAAAAAATACTTTTATAGCCTATGTGAAACGGCGCCATTTTGGGCCAATGCATAGACGCCAAAACGGCGTCGTTTTGAGCTTGACCCCCGCGCGCGACCCGACCCGCAAGGAGGATCCGCGTGTTTTTAATAATTGGGTTATTTACCCTTTCGGTCCTTCCGCTTTTTTAGTTTTTCTAATTTAGTCCTTTTGCTATTTTTTCTTATTTATAAATTTGACCGCAGAATTTGTTGCGTGTTTCAATTTAGTCCCTGGCCCATTGATGCACTGAAAAGTGGACACGTGTCCAAGGATTCGGATTTTTTCCCATTTAGTCCTCGGCCTTTTCGCGCCTTTTGATTTTAGTCCGCATTTGTTTATTTTATCATAGTTTTTACCTTTAATTTCCTTTTTATTCCGATTTAGTCCCTAATCTGTTCAATTTCAATTTATTTTTGCAAATTTGTCATTTATTTATTTATTTTAAAACTTTTATATTATCTATTTTAAACCTTTTTTATATATCATTTATTTTTAAACTGTTTTGTATATTATTTGTTTTAAATTTCTTTTTTTACATATTATTTATTTTAAACCTTTTATATGATTATTTTAAATTGTTTTATATATTATTTATTTTAAGATGCTTTGTATATATTATTTATTTTAAATTTTTTATATTAATTATTTAAATTGTTTTATACTATTTATTTCAAGTTGCCGTTTATAGTATATTTTAAACTTTTTTTATGTATTATTTATTTAAAATTGTCTTATTATTTATTTTTGAATTGTTTTATTATTATAAATGTTTATATATATACGGCTTATTTTTAAACCTTTTTACACATTATTTTTTTAGATTTATATATAGTATTTACTTTTAAACTTTTGTATATATTATCTATTTTAAATTTTTATATATATTACTTAGTTTAAGTTGTTTTATATGTTATTTATTTAAATTTTTTTATTTTAAACTTTTTATTATTATTTTATTTTGAATTGTTTTTTTATAAATTATTTATTTTAAATCAGTATTTACTTTAAATTGTTTCTTATATTATTTATTTCATTTTTCTTTGATTATTAATGTTAGTATTTAAATGATGTATGTTGTGTGATTATTGCCATTGTGCTTACTATAATTCGTTTATTCGTATTTTCATATTATTGTCATGCATTAGCATTCATTTATTATTACTCTGTATTCCACTTTACTTTTTTAGCCATTTCATTTAAATCACGTCGTGAATTAAGCTTCAATATATTTATCCAATATAGATCGTTTTATTTTATTCCAAACAAAATAAATGCACATCGTTAAGAGCTGTACTCGCTATTATTCAAAAAAGAAAAATTTTTCAAATAAGGTAATATTTCGCGTTTTTAGAAATTCGAGAAATCGTGCCCTAACTTACGGGGTTTCGACTTTCTCGCTAAATCTAAATAGCCAAATATCCTTTTAAATTTCAAAATACATGAAATTTCAATAAAAAAATTTTAAAGGCAAGCTTATTCTCGAGGTTTCAAAGTGTCGTGTCCTAACTTACGGGATGTAACATTTTATTATCTCGAGATGAGAGAGCCTTTAACTTTCTTTTCGATTTATTCAAGCGTTTTTAAAATTAACATTAATAAAAAAGGATCATATTTTAAAATCTTTTCAAGTTTTCAAATGTTCGACATTAAGACATTAATTAATCAATTGGGTACCAATTTTGGGCGTTACGAGGGTGCTAATCCTTTTTCGTAAGTCACCAACTCCCGAACCTATTTTTTGAATTTCGTAGACCAAAATTGTTGTTTTAATAAATTAAACCGTTTATTAAAAACAATCGTTTTACGAGGTGACCCGATCACACCTCATCAAAAAAAAGATTGGTAGCGACTCCCGTTTTTTTGTTTTTGTTTTTAAAATAAAGTCGACGCCTTTTTCAAAAAAATGGTTTCGACAGCTTGGCGACTCCACTGGGGAACAATAAGAGAGTCAAGCCGCAAATTGATTATTTTCTGTCCTTTTGTCGAAAATTAGAAATCCGATTTAAAATTACGATATTTTCATTTCATTTTCGTGGTTTGCGTCATTTGATATGTTTGCTTTTGGTTCGAGTCTCTTAGTATACTTTCGCGCATCATATCGCATACTCACTCGATTTTACCCTCTTAAGTGGGAGTGAGAAACTATTCCTTCGTGAGGTCTTCACCTCCGTATAAGATAGTGGATCGCTTTCGGAATACATCTGTACCTATGTCTTCTTGAGATTTTCATCTCCGTATAGCCATAGGGAAATGTATTCCATTGAACTGATCTCAGTCCGTATGAGCCTATAATGGGTGAGGATCGAGGAATCTACCGTTTCGAGTACCTTTACTTTAGAACCAAACTGTATATAGTGAGCCCTAAGAGCTTACCCTAGTTAGAACCACACCAAACCCCTAGAGGTCATCCTAATAGGTGCTCTATTTGTTATTTATGTTTTTTGTACTGACTTGTTTCTTTTGTTTTGGTTATGATTGCATTGCATTTTCATCATAGAAAAGAGGTGTTGATTCACGTTCAATTCCTAAATAGAGAGCTTGTCATGGAAAATGAATTTCTAGATAAAGTGGAATACAATACGGCCGTCCGAATATGGCCCGAGTAAACACAACGAGAGAAGGGTGAGAGTCCGCAGTGGAGTACACGACTTTGCTTCAGGATTCAAGTAAAAAAAGGATTATTCGGGAGCCGTCAATGTCCCGACTTACTTAAAGAAGCTAACGAGCATCACGAGGATGAGTGAGAAATGGGTCACAGCCCGGATCAAGCAAAAAAGGAGATAATAGAGACATCTTTTGGAAAATTCATAAGATTTGATCTTAGCATCCGGATATGAAGAAAAGGATCGATGTCTTCGCCTGGAGTATGAGGGCAAGGCCGTATATGTATCCGTTTTATGTAAAGAAATTTATTTTCTAGAAAAGTTGTTTTAATAGAATTGAATCAGAATCAACGCCTCTTTTGTGCATTCATTCCATGCATTAGTATTGCATTGCATCATATGCAATAAAACTCACGAAAGACCCTTACCCTGGAATATCGTTACAGTACACGAGGAAAAAACTGAAGCAATGGACCAAAGGTTGAAGAGATTAGAGCAAATGCAAACACAGATGCAAGAGCAATTGGCCAAAATTCAACAAGATATGAGGAATCAGATGCTAGAATTTCAAAGAAACATTATGAGCCAGTTAACTCAGATGCTAGCTGGAGGGTTAGAAAAAGGAAAAATCCCTATGGTTAATTCTGGGGACGATAACGAGGACCCCGCTTATCATTCAGGCTTTACCCCAACAAACACCCAAGCACAACCAGACGCATATCCACAAAGGGTGTCCGTTAACATCAGACCCCAATACTAGACCGATACCTCAACACCGGTGAATTTTTCGACAGGTTCAGGTTCTAGTCCAGGGGATGATCCAATCAATCCTGTTGTCCTTGATCTGGATGATCTAGCGAAAACAAAAAAGGCGAGAGTGGAGCTCTCAAACAATTTGAAGATCGTTACAAACGAAAAAGGCGAGAGAGAAGCTCTCAAATCAATACTTTAAAGGCCCTGAGGAAGAGGGAAAATGAGGTGAATAATATGAGTATGTATAACAAGGGCTATTCAAAGCCGATTACCGTAAGCCAGCCAAGGACGGCAACTACCAGCCATCAGGTCCCCCCAAGGCAAGATTCTAATCCAAGACCGAACTCAGAAAAACTCTGATTCACGCCCATCCCAATCACGTATGGGGAGTTGTACCAAAGTTTGTTTGATGCACATATAGTATCCCCTTTCTACCTAAAACCTATGCAGCCTCCGTTCCCCAAATGGTACGATGCGAACGCCCAATGCGAGTACCACGCGGGAATCACAGGACACTCGATCGAGAACTGCACCGCTTTTAAAAAGATAATCGAAAGACTCATAAAAAAGGGTATTGTGAAATTCGATGATCCATTTGGTGCAGAAAATTTGTTACCCAACCATTCTGACAAAGGGGTAAATGTGATAATCGAGAATATGGGAAAGAGAATCAAGATGAATATAGCAGAAGTGAAAACCCCACTAAGAGAGGTTTGGAAGAAAATGGTAGAAAGTGTATTAATCACACAGGACTCAGGGGAGGAACCTGGAGAAGCAAGGAACTACTGTGAGTTCCACGATGAAGAAGGTCACAAGATTCAAAAGTACAGTGAATTCAGGGCCCTGGTGCAAGGCCTGATAGATAATAAGGAACTAGAATTCCTTGAGGAATTCAAAAGCCCAGAAGGAATATCGGGGAATCTGAACATTAACGCAGTATCTGAAGAGGGAACCGGGGAATAGAATTTTCCAAGCGTCTACCCTTACATACTTGAGAGTGTTTTGAACAATGGAACTGTGGAAGAGATTTCTGTATTTTTTAGAGCTAATTTAGAGTAATATTAAAAACATGCTTGTTGCTTTAAGCCTAGAAGCAATAAGAATCCTTTCTTGAAATAGGCTCATGTCCAACTCATTTATTTTCAATGAAAAATGCATTTTTGTTTCTCACTTCAAGCAAATATTCTTTTATTTCTTCATTTCATTCATGTTCATACCACATAAATAATTATTCTTAGATTCATTTGTTCTTTGAATATTCCTTCGTACCTACAACAGGTCTCCAGATATCAACGACATAAGCAACGCTGCTACTGACTCAGAATCTCCTTTTGAGCAAGATATGTGTCTAGAGGGATCTCAGGACTTTGAAGACGACAGAGATTGTAACCTATCTCTTGATTTGTTAAGGATGGTAGAACAAGATGAAAAACAGATCCTACCTTACAAAGAGTCATTGGACATTGTGAGCCTAGGAGGAGAGAAAGAGGTAAAGATTGGAGCCTGTATCACCATAGAGACAAAGTGAGACGTCATGGAGTTATTCCAAGATTTCAAAGATGTTTTCGCATTATCGTATCAAGAGATTTCTGGGCTACTAAGACGTGTGGATGCTGTTAAGGCTAAGAAAATCTTAGAAAAGGTCCATTAGGGTGTTTGAAGAACACATGCTAATGGTTTACAATGGCCAGGCAAATCATAAGGTTCGGGTCCTGCTGGACCACCGTGGAAGGGGATTGCATCAATTATACCAAAAAAATGCCGAATTTATGGAGACAAGATTCATGTACCACCTTCATCCCTTCATGTTATGACTTCTCCATAGACTTTCTCTATGTGGGGCATGGATGTTATTGGGCCGACCTCGTCAAAAGCTTCTAGCATGCATCGATTCATCTTTGTGGTCGTTAATTACTCCACTAAGTGGATGAAAGTTCCTTCATATGTCGATGTCACAAAGTTGACAGTCAGTAAATTCTTGAGAAAAAAAAAATCATATGTCGGTATGGAATGTAAAAAAGGAATCATATCTGGCAATGCACTAAATTTGAACAATAGCACGATATCAGAAGTTTGCAGTCTGTTCAAGATTAACATCACATCACCCCAAAATAAACGAAACAGTGGGGGCAACCTTCATTTAAAAAAAAATTGTGTGGAAGATGATTGAAACTCATAAAGATTACCCTGAGAAATTACCATCTATGCTCATCAAACGTCTGTCAGGACCTCCACCGGGGCAACATCTTTCTCATTGAAGTTGAGATCCATTCCCTTCGAGTCTTGTCAGAGATGAAGTTGGATGAAGCAGAATGAATCCAATCTCATTAGGATCAGCTAAATCTAATCAAAGAGAAGAGGTTGAAAGCTATCCATCAAGGTCAAATGTACCAAAAACGAATGATACGAGCTTACCACAAAAAGGTTCGCCCCAGAGAATCCCATGAGGGGGACTTGGTTTTGAAGAAGATCCTTCCCATCCAAAAGGACTTCAGAGGAAAATGGATGCCAAACTGGAAAAAACCTTATGTGGTAAAGAATACCTTTTCTGGAGGAGCATTGATCTTAACTGAAATGGATGGCAAGACTCTACCTAATCCAGTGAATTCAGACTCAGTCAAGAAGTACTTAGTTTAAAAAAAAGGAAAGAAAAGAAAAGAAAAAAGAGAAAATGAAAAGAAGAAGGAGAGGCCAAGGTGAAAACCCGCAAAGGGCGTCTTGAGACCAAAGGGGTTTTGAATTGAAAACCTGCGAAAGGACAATTCAAATTTTGATCAAAAGATGGGGCATGCGGTAGTCTTGTTTTCTCTAAATTAACAAGAAGGAGAGATGTTACGTCTTGGGGCATCAACAGAGTACTCTAGATCTCCTAAACACATATTGAGCTCAAAATGGTCCTCAAGAAGTTCGTACAGAAAAGCTCATGCTGCGATATCTGGGGCACCTATTTTCCTCTCACTTATTTTGTATTCCAGCAATGTTTGCTTTCTTTGATTAATCCATTCTTTTCAGATTTTGTTCCTGATAAATTTCAGTTTTGACCATCATTATGATCTTTTTCAAGTATTTTGCTTTAAAATAATGATTAATGGACTAATAATACTTTCATAAAAGGAGTTCTGCATATTACTCTGGAAGCTTCTAAATAGTACAAGAACCTGAAACATGACCATTATTTAGAACTCACCAAACCTAAGGGTTGGAAACATTTGAGAAAGAAGAGTCTAAATTGTGACTATTTCTTCAGATTTTCTATCAAAGATATCAGCTGAACAAGAAGACAGGATATTACGTTAGTGATAGAACCTTGATGAACAACGAGCAATGACAACCCAAACATTAAAAATGGATCATTCTCATGACATTCTGCATTCATGCAAATATCATTCATACACATCTAGTTAGGAGCATTTGATTCATTTTGATCATGACATCCTAATCATTTGGCATAAACATAGGCCCATGAAATCGATTCTACAAGTAATGTTCCCAAGAGGACTGAAACACCCCACACCCGGCCCACGAGCCTTGACCGGATCTGGTATGCTCCTCGACGTAAACCGGTTCAAAATTCATGTGTTACTCTGATAAATAGTGTGTTTTGAAAGAAATATTGTTTTGGGTTGGGCTCGAGTAGAAAAAAAATTCGTTTTAATAATGGAAACCCTTTTTAAATTTTTAGGTGATAAAACATTTAGAGTACATTTAAAATAAATTACTTAACCTTTGACTTAATAAAAATTTGTAAACATAAAAATAAATGTAAAATAGTTCAATTGTGGCCTTATTACATCAAAACAAACCCAAATAATTTAAAGTACTTAAATGAAATAAAATGTCCAAATAAAATAAACTTCAAGTCGAGCATGGCCACCACAAGTTCTCGCCGTCCCTGTCCATCACCGTCCATCACCAAACATGTTCCCACAACGGGGTGAGTCAACAGACTTAATGTGTAACCAACATTAAAATTTAATAGTCGTGCATACATTATCATATTACATTCACATTCACATAACAATAAGAAAAGTGATGCGACCAACCCAAACCTATATGCCATCCGCTACACATCACCCGCACCATCCTCGCACACCGTGGGGACTACTAAGTCAACCCTCCATCCGCTACACACCATCGGCGCGCGTCAATGCGCGATCGACGTGCTCATCGCCTCTTATAAATATTTGTGGTCTTAGGTCACCACATTCGGATATCGTGGTCTTAGGTCACCATATTCAAATATCGTGGTCTTAGGTCACCACATTCAAATACTGTGGTCTTAGGTCACCATATTCAAATACCGTGGTCTTAGGTCACCACATTCAAATATCGTGGTCTTAGGTCACCATATTCACTTCCCCTTTTCAATAACCCATATACCCCATATCATACATATTATGCATTAACATGCCAAATTTCACATTCTTATCACTTATCACATGTTAAACATAACATATTTCATAATCCTAGTAGGAGTAGGAAACGTACCTGAGTACTTTGTACCATAACATGGTACCTTAGCCACATTCTTACACTTTCATATTAACACATATATCAAGTTAAAGCCATAAATCTATTAAGATTAGTGTGGGGTACACACCTGATTCGCTTAACAATTCACTCAAAATCCAAATCCGATGTACTTGCTCGCTCGGATCTTTAACTTCCTACATTCGGCCATCACTTTAAAAATTTAATGAAGATCATTCGCCATAAAACCAAATCCTATTAGGATTGTTATTACTCAAAACTTACCTTGGTGCCGATTGATGTGTAATCAAATACCTAAACTTGTATTCTTCCCTTTGAAATCGGCTAATCACTAGATCCCTTGTATCGGTTAGTTTTCGTTAAAACAAATAGATCTAAGTACTTAAGATAGGGCCTTGGCCGAATATGTGAGTACACTTACCTTGAAATTCTCAAATCCCGAAAGTATCCCTTGCCTCGGATGTCTGCATCGAAATTCCCATGGATTTATGTTAGATCAATTCCTATCATTTGAACACATTAAGAATGGCCTAAGTAGAATGTCATCTTACCTTGAATCTTAAAAATCCCGAAAGATCTTTCCTTGATGTCGACAACACATAAATTCAAACCTCCCTTCCATAATTCGACCAAGATTAATAATAGAGATTAGTCCCTAAATTTGGTAAGTCTAAAATATAAAGAATGGAAACCAAATTTGGATCTTACCCTTTACTTGATGAAATCGACAAAGACCTTTGTTTGAAGCCCTTCAATGATTCTTGCTATGAAGACTTGGAGACCGGATGGCTATGGTCACTTATGTATTCGGCTTCCACTAAATTGAAAAGAGAGGATAAGAACTTAGGGAGAATCGGCAATGGTGGACTTGGGGAGAAGAGGAATTCGGTTTGACAAAAGAAGAAGAGAAAGAAGATGTTGCTTAGAGAATTCAAAGAGAGAATGGGAAGGAAAAGGAAGAAGAATGAATGATAGCCTTAATCTCCTCCCCTTTTGCCAAATTATCACCAAGAGAATCCCTTACGTGGCCATCACTTCTATTTTGATGGCTTTATCACCTTAATTTGAAAATAAAATTAAAGAATAAATCCTTATTTATCTCTTGACAATAATCTAAAATAAATCTATTATTTATCCACCCTTAGCCAAAAATTTAAGAGAGTTTAAACTCTTCTTCAAGTGCCTTGGTGCCGCCCATTACCTCCCCAGTGCCGAAAAAAAAAAAATAAAAACTTTATTTTGCTTCCTAAGTGACTCGAACTCGAGACCCTTTTGCTCCTGCATGTGGCGTCACTTGCTAGGCCCTTAAGTGGCACCTTGTAGCCATTTTACCAAGGCTATTTGTATGTCATATTTCACATACATTTTCTCTTAAGACCACCTTGCCTTAGTTTCCCCTTTTTAAACTTTAAACTTAACATTTTCTATGACATTTCCTTACATTTCCAAGTTTCCAAAAATGTTCGCTTTCCTCTTTTAAACTTAACATTTTTAAATCATTTCCTTGCATTTCCAAGTTTCCAAAAATGTTCACAATATACTCATAACGCATAAGACATGCCATTTCGTATAATTAAATCAAAAATGCATAGGCCCATTTCGGGATGTTACAATTCTACCCCCTTAAAATAATTTCGTCCTCGAAATTGCCTGGCTAAAATAAATGAGGGTATTGCTGTCGCATTGCCTCTTCTGGCTCCCACGAAGCTTCCTCCGATCCATGGTTGCACCATAACACTTTGACTAGAGGAACTGACTTCCTCCGTAACATTTTCACGTCTCGTTCCAAGATTTGAATCAGCTCTTCCTCGTAGGATAAGTCTGGCCTTAGCTCCACCTCTTCAACCGGTACTACGTGAGATAGATCCTATCGATATCGACATAGCATAGAAACATGGAATACGTCGTGCATCTGCTTCAACTCCGGTGGCAACTCTAACTGATATGCCACTGGTCCAACTCGCTTCAA
The DNA here is from genome assembly GCA_025698515.1 of Gossypium sturtianum. NCBI lineage: Eukaryota > Viridiplantae > Streptophyta > Magnoliopsida > Malvales > Malvaceae > Gossypium > Gossypium sturtianum. The sequence goes on from CM046945.1 coordinate 161,303,766, forward strand.
CACCCGATAGGGCCCTATAAACCTTGGGCTTAACTTCCCTTTGCGACCAAACCTCATCACCTTCTTCCAAGGCAAGACTTTTAGAAACACTTGGTCCCCCACTTCAAACTCTATTTCCTTCCGCTTGAGGTTCGCGTTTACTTTTGTCTATCGATGCTTCCTTCAACCGCGTGCCGAATTGTCTCAACCTTCTCTTGATTCTCGCCACTAACTCGACCCAAAACTCGACGTTCTCCTAACTCACCCCAACACGTAGGAGTTCGACACTTCCGACCGCATAACGCGCTTCATACGGTGCCATCCGAATCTTTGGCTTGATAGTTGTTGTTGTACGCAAACTCGCTAAAGGCAAATACTCCTCCCAACTTCCTCTCAAGTCCATCACACACCCCTCAACATATCCTCTAACACTTGATTACTCGTTGACCGCCCGTCCGATCGTGGATGAAAGGCCATAGTGAAATCCAACTTAGTGCCTAAAGCATGATGAAGTGCCCTCCAAAACCGAGACGTAAATCTTGGGTCTCTATTCAAATAATTGATACCGGCACTCCATGCAACCTTACAATTTCCGCCACGCATACAATCTTGCCAACTTCAAGAAGAGAATAGTCGACTCTCACCGGAATGAATCACATGGACTTGGTCAAACGGTCCACTATTACCCATACCGAGTCCTTCTTAGTAGGCGTAAGGGGAAGCCCACTAACGAAGTCCATGGTGATTCTCTCCCACTTCCATCATGCGGAATCTCGATTAGTCAAGTAATCCCGATGGAACTTGGTGTTCACTTTAACTTATTGACACGCCGGACATTTTCCCACGAATTCGCAGAACTTCCCGCTTAAGATCAAAGCCACCAAAATCGTTCCTTTAGATCCTCAGACAACTTAGTGCCTCCGGGATGCATAGCATAAGGGCTACTACGCGCTTTCCCAAGAATCCTCCGTCTTAGGTCCTTGTCCTTAGGCATACATACCTTTCCTTTGAAGCACAATACTCCTCATCATTAACACCATAATCCTCTAACTCTCCGTTCCGCACTTGTTGTAACTTAACACTTAGATCCTCATCCACCAACCGACTTTCCTTTACCTCATTTAACCATGTTGGTTTGACTTGCAATTCTCGCCAATAGGTCGCCATCATCATACTGACTCTCAAGTGTGCGAACAACGCCTCAAATCTGATACAACCTTCCGACTCAGGCATCCGCCACTACATTTGCCTTGCCCGGATGATACTCTAACGAACAATCATAGTCCTTCAATAATTTTACCCACCTTCGCTGTCTCAAGTTTAACTCATTCTGAGTCAACAAGTACTTGAGGCTCTTGTGGTCCGTGTAGATTACCGACTTTTCTCCATAAAGGTAATGCCTCCATACTTTCAGAGTAAGGACCACAGCCGCCAATTCCAAGTCATGGGTTGGGTAGTTAACCTCATGCGGCCTTAACTGTCGAGACGCATAAGCGACTACTTTCCATCTTGCATTAGAACACACCCTAATCCCGTATGCGAAGCGCCACAAGACACCACAAACTCCTTTCCTACCTCCTCACTGAATTAACACTGGAGCTTCAAATCAAAACCCTCTTGAGCTTCTCAAAGCTCTCCTGCTTATCCGTCCATACAAAGGGTACTTCCTTCCTCAACAACTTCAAAAGGCGCGGCTATTGATGAGAACCCTTCTACAAACCTTCGTAATAGCTTTGCCAAACCTAAGAAACTACGGATCTCACCACGCACCTAGGTGGTTTCCAATCCAACACTGCTTCGATCTTCCTAGGATCCACCCTTATTCCCTCTCGCGACACCACATGCCCTAAGAATGCCACTCTCCTTAAGCCAAAATTCACACTTGCTGAATTTGGCATAGAGCTTCTTCTCCTTAATACTTGTAACACTATCCGTAGGTGCTCATCATGCTCTTCCTCCGACTTCGAGTATACCAAAATGTCGTCGATGAACACAACAACAAACCTATCCAAGTAAGGTTGAAAACCCGGTTCATCATATCCATGAACGCGGGTACAGGGCATTCGTCAACCCAAACGGCATTACTACAAACTCAAAATGGTCGATCTTGTCCTAAAGGTCGCTTTTTATGGATATCCGCCTCCTTTACTTCTTCAATCGATGATATCCCGACCTTAGATCGATCTTTGAAAATACGGTGGCCCTCTTAAGCTAATCGAACAAGTCGTCTATCCTTGGCAAAGGATACTTGTTCCTGATGGTCATCTTATTCAACTGACGATAATCTATGCACATGCGCATAGTTCCGTCCTTCTTCTTTACAAACAGACCGGTGCTCTCCCATAGAGACACACTGGTCGAATAAACCTACGATCCAACAACTCTTGGATCGAGCCTTGAGCTCAACTAACTCCTTTGGCGCCATTCGGTATGGAGCGATTGACACAGAGTTGTTCCCTGTGAGCAAGTCTATACCAAATTCCACCTCCTATCTGGGGTATTCCTAGTAGCTCCTCCGGAAAAACATCCACGAAGTCCTCACCGCTCTAACTCCACTAATTCCCCTTCTTTAGCGTCCACGGCACTAACGAAGGCCGAAATGCCTTGTACCCTTTTCGAACCATTTTCTCCGCTTTAACGCCGAAACTACATTAGATGGTAGTTTCTTCTTCTTTCTATCATAATGACCACCACATCATCCTGGGGTCCTTAACTCCATTCGCTTAGTGCACAATCCAACACACTCGATGCTCCACTAGCCACCCATGCCAAGAATAAGGTCGAATTCTCCAAAAGGAAGTTCTATTAAGTCAGCTCGAAATTTCACTCCCTGAATCTCTAGAGGTACACTCCGAAAGATCTTATCCACCACTACAGTTTGGCCTAATGGGCTTACTACGATCATCTCCTACCTGTAGAGTTCGTAGTCTAGGCCTAGTGTTTCCCTTTACACTACATGCAACATAGGAATGGGTCGAGCCCACATCAATCAAAGCATGATAAGGTTTTCCAAATACAAGAAACGTACCGGTTATGACGTCCGGTGCGTCTCCATCCTCCCTCCGGTGAACCGCATAAACCAAACCCGGTTGCCTTGCCTCAGTATTAGTAGCACCTCTGCCCGGTGTTCCACGTCCTCTACCTGCACCATTACCTCGGCCATTCTGACCACGGCCTCGCTGAGGCTGCTGTCCACCTCTACCAGCTTGATTAACATTCTGAGCTACTGGTCGATTTCCATCTGGTTTCATAGGACAATCCTTGATCATATGGTCCCTGGACCCACACCTAAAGCATCCTCCTATCTTTTTCCAACACTCCCCTAAGTGCTTTTTCCCACACTGATCACAAGTGCGACATCGCCCTCTTGTAGCGACTTATTGTCGACTCGCGCCCATCAACTCTAGGCCTTTTATTCCCAGATGATCCTGACGATCCAAAGCCTCTTTTCTGCCTGTTCCGGTCGAAATTCTGCTTTGTAGAGTCCTTAATCCCTTCAGCTACCTTAGCTTTCTCTACTAAAGTAGAAAACTCTCGTTCCTGATGCGGAGCTATCAACAACCTCAAATCATCCCTTAGTCCGTCCTCAAACCGAACACACCGTTCATGCTCCGTAGCCACAACTCCTCGAGCATATTGGCTCAACCTCAGAAACTCAGCTTCATACTCCGCTACGGTCTTGCTCCCTTGAACCAACCCCAAGAACGCCTTTCTTTGAGCATCTATGTAATGAGTGCCGATGTACTTCTTCTAGTATGCCCCCTTCACATAATCCCATGTCAGATCCTCAGCTACGGCACCATCCCGCATGGTTAACCACCATTGATACGCTTCATCGCGTAGTAGTGCCACCATTCCTTTCACTTTCTCCTCGCGGTCGGTCGATCGAGCTCATCCATAATGCGCTTCGGTTGCCTCCAACCAAGATCACCAGACTTCGGGTGCCACGCCGGATACACCACGGAACACCTCACTCATGGCACGAGTCGCCAGTACCGACTTTCGAGTTCCCGAATTTCCTCCCGCACCACCACCAACTCAAGAACTCACAAAGACGACCGCGATACAAAGATCGCCTCTCGTCTCGATCTCATTGCTCAAAGACCAACACCGGTGGTGGTGATGGTACCTCATTCTCGATCCTTGACCCGATCTAACGGGTTCCGACACTCGGTCATTCTACCTCTACCGCGTCCCCGTGACGTTACGCCCACGCCCTCTAGAACTCATTTCTATCATCGCGATCCGATTAAAAAGTTTTATGAATTAGTCATTGTTTCACTTATTATTCAAGAAGAAATTTTATGAAAGAAGTTTAATAGTAGTTCTTTCGATCAATCAAAGTTCAAATCTTCTATCCTAATTCAGAGAAATACATTCATTCAAACATTCATTCATTCAGTGACATCCATTCTATAGTATCTCCCATACACATTCACTCTTCGGACATTTCTGTCCGTTTCTATCCCAGGGGTATTTTCGTCATTTGCCCTAGAGGGTTATTTTCGTAATTTTTTCAAAATAAGATTCCTTGGTGATTTTGTCAGTAAGGGTATTTTGGTAATTTTGCATTTCCAGGGGTATTTTGGAAATTTTGTAATCTGAGGGTATTTTTTGTAATTTTACCATTAGGGGTATTTTAGTAATTTTGCAATTCGGAAATTTTTCGGAAAATTTTGTAAAAATAGTTCTCACAAATTAAAAAGGTAATTTTAAGAGTTTTTAAAACTAGGGTTTTTATAAAAACACGGCTAGTTCCCTTTCGGGTTTTAGTTATTGTTTAGCCTATGACCGAGTCCTCTTGGTTAGGGTGAACCGGCTACGCACTGCAGGATTCTGCGAAGAGGAGGTGAGTCACTAGGATCGCTAAGTACCAGTGCTCTTCCGGATCCAATCCTAGACATGCGCACAGGGTTGCCACAACCTAACTTAGCGACTAAGTCACGGGGTTGTTTAATTAGGCACTTAAGTCTTATGTAAGTGTTGGGGAAAACTAGTCCTAGGGTTCAAGTACTTATCATGCTAATCTACGCTCCATTCCATTTCTACCCTTCTACACATCATAATATAATCCACAAAATGGATAGAAGTACTTACTTGGTGGACGCTTGTCCTGAGACTTAGGTGCCATGCCAGAACAACCTGAAAATTTCCACAAATTTCTTTTAGGCTAGATTTTGAAAAATTTTTGGACTTTAACCCCAGGCCGAGAGTTTAAAACTGGGCTCTGATACCAAACTGAAACACCCCACACCCGGCCCACGAGCCTTGACCGGATCTGGTATGCTCCTCGACGTAAACCTGGTTCAAAATTCATGTGTTACTCGATAAATAGTGTGTTTTGAAAGAAATATTATTTTGGGTTGGGCTCGAGTAGAAAACAAATTCATTTTAATAATGGAAACCCTTTTTAAATTTTTAGGTGATAAAACATTTAGAGTACATTTAAAATAAATTACTTAACCTTTGACTTAATAAAAATTTGTAAACATAAAAATAAATGTAAAATAGTTCAATTGTGGCCTTATTACATCAAAACAAACCCAAATAATTTAAAGTACTTAAATGAAATAAAATGTCCAAATAAAATAAACTTCAAGTCGAGCATGGCCACCACAAGTTCTCGCCGTCCCACCCATCACCATCCATCACTCAAACATGTTCCCACAACGGGTGAGTCAACACTCAATGTGTAACCAACACTAAAATTTAATAGTCGTGCATACATTATCATATTACATTCACATTCACATAACAGATAGAAAAGTGATGCAACCCGAACCCAAACCTATATGCCATCCGCTACACATCACCCATACCATCCTACACATCGTGGGGACTACTAAGTCAACCCTCCATCCGCTACACACCATCAAAGGCAGTCGCTGCAGTCGACGTGCTCATCGCCCTTATAAATATTTGTGGTCTTAGGTCACCACATTCAGATATCGTGGTCTTAGGTCACCATATTCAAATACCGTGGTCTTAGGTCACCACATTCAAATACCGTGGTCTTAGGTCACCACATTCAAATATCGTGGTCTTAGGTCACCACATTCACTTCCCCTTTTCAATAACCCATATGCCCCATACCATACATATTATGCATTAACATGCCAAATTTCACATTCTTATCACTTATCACATGTTAAACATAACATATTTCATAATCCTAGTAGGAGTAGGAAACGCGTGCAGTAAGTACTTTGTACCATAACATGGTACCTTAGCCACATTCTTACACTTTCATATTAACACATATATCAAGTTAAAGCCATAAATCTATTAAGATTAGTATGGGGTACACACCGATTCGCTTAACAATTCACTCAAATCCCAAATCCGATGTACTTGCCTCTCGCATCTTTAACTTCCTACATTCGGCCATCACTTTAAAAATTTAATGAAGATCATTCGCCATAAAACCAAATCCTATTAGGATTGTTATTACTCAAAACTTACCTTGGTGCTGATTGATGTGTAATCAAATACCTAAACTTGTATTCTTCCCTTTGAAATCGGCTAATCACTAGATCCCTTGTATCGGTTAGTTTTGGTTAAAACAAATAGATCTAAGTACTTAAGATAGGGCCTTGGCCGAATATGTGAGTACACTTACCTTGAAATTCTCAAATCCTTAAAAGTATCCCTTGCCTCGGATGTCCGTCGAAATTCCCATGGATTTATGTTAGATCAATTCCTATCATTTGAACACATTAAGAATGGCCTAAGGCCGAATGTCATCTTACCTTGAATCTTAAAAATCCTGAAAGATCTTTCCTTGATGTCGACAACACATAAATCCCAAACCTCCCTTCCATAATTCGACCAAGATTGATAATAGAGATTAGTCCCTAAATTTCTGGTAAGTCTAAAATATAAAGAATGGAAACCAAATTTGGATCTTACCCTTACTTGATGAAATCGACAAAGACTTTGTTTGAAGCCCTTCAATGATTCTGGCTATGAAGACTTGGAGACTGGATGGCTATGGTCACTTATGTATTTGGCTTCCACTGAATTGAAAAGAGAGGGATAAGAACTTAGGAGAATCGACAATGGTGGACTTGGGGAGAAGAGGAATTCGGTTTGACAAAAGAAGAAGAGAAAAGAAGATGTTGCTTAGAGAATTCGGGCAGAGAATGGGAAGGAAAAGGAAGAAGAATGAATGATAGCCTTAATCTCCTCCCCTTTACCAAATTATCACGAAGAGAATCCCTTACTTGGCCATCACTTCTATTTTGATGGCTTTATCACCTTAATTTGAAAATAAAATTAAAGAATAAATCATTATTTATCTCTTGACAATAATCTAAAATAAATCTATTATTTATCCACCCTTAGCCGAAAATTTAAGAGAGTTTAAACTCTTCTTCAAGTGCCTTGGTGCCGCCCATTACCTCCCCTTGTGCCGAAAAAAATAAAACTTTATTTTGCTTCCTAAGTGACTCGAACTCGAGACCCTTTTGCTCCTCGCATGTGGCGTCACTTGCTAGGCCCTTAAGTGGCGCTTCTTGTAGCCATTTTACCAAGGCTATTTGTATGTCATATTTCACATACATTTTCTCTTAAGACCACCTTGCCTTAGTTTCCCCTTTTTAAACTTTAAATTTAACATTTTCTATGACATTTCCTTACATTTCCAAGTTTCCAAAAATGTTCGCTTTCCTCTTTTAAACTTAACATTTCTAAATCATTTCCTTGCATTTCCAAGTTTCCAAAAATGTTCACAATATATTCATAACGCATAAGACATGCCATTTCGTATAATTAAATCAAAAATGCATAGGCCCATTTTGGGATGTTACAAGGACGGTGTAACAAGGTCGATGAATCCACAAATCCCATACCCCTGAAGTTACAGTGGGATGGATTGAAGCTACAAAATATGGCGAATCTTATCTTCCTAAAGTTGCAGTGGAGCAGATTGAAGCCACCACTTTATCTCCCCTGGTTGCAATGAGCAGCATCAAGACAAGTGAATCTTATTTCCCTGGCGTTATAGTGGAACAGATTAAAGCTACAAATTATGGCGAATCTTATCTTCTTGAAGTTGCAGTGGAGCAGATTGAAGCCACCAGCCTTATCTCCCTAAAGTTGCAAAGCAGAGCGGTGAAGACAATGAATCTTATTTCCGACAAGTTGCGGTGGAATGATTAAAGCTACAAATTATGGCGGATCTTATCTTCCTGAAGTTGTAGTGGAACAGATTGAAGCCACCAGCCTTATCTCCCTAAAGTTGCAGCGGAACAGACTGAAGACAACGAATCTTATTTCTCTGGCGTTGCAGAAGAACAGATTAAAGCTACAAATTATGGCGAATCTTATCTTCCTAAAGTTGCAGTGGAGCAGATTGAAGCCACCAGCCTTATCTTTCTAAAGTTGCAGCGGAGCAGACTGAAGACAGCGAATCTTATTTCTCTGGCGTTGCAGTGGATGGATTGAAGCTACAAAATATGGCGAATCTTATCTTCCTGAAGTTGCAGTGGAGTAGATTGAAGCCACTAGCCTTATCTCCCTGAAGTTGCAGCGGAGCAGACTGAAGACAGCGAATCTTATTTCCCTAACATTACAGTGGAATAGATTAAAGCTACAAATTATGGCGAATCTTCTCTTTCTAAGTTGCAGTGGAGCAGATTGAAGCCACCACTTTTATCTCCTCGGTTGCAATGAGCAGGAGCATCAAGACATCGAATCTTATTTCCCTGCCGTTGCAGTGGAACAGATTAAAGCTATAAATTATGGCGGATCTTATCTTCCTGAAGTTGTAGTGGAGCAGATTGAAGCCACCAGCCTTATCTCCCGAAGTTGCAATGAGCAGCATCAAGACAATAATCTTATTTCCCTGGTGTTACAGAGGAATAGATTAAAGCTACAAATTATGGCGAATCTTATCTTTCTGAAGTTGCAGTGGAGCAGATTGAAGCCACCACTTTTATCTCCCAAGTTGCAATGAAATGAGCAGATCAAGACAATGAAAACTATTTCTCTGGCGTTGCGAAGGAACAGATTAAAGCTACAAATTATGGAGAATCTTATCTTCCTGAAGTTACAGTGGAGCAGATTGAAGCCACCAGTCTTATCTCCTTGAAGTTGTAGCGAAAGCAGATCAAGACAAATAATCTTATTTCTAGCGTTGCAAAGGGGAAATGATTAAAGCTACAAATTATGGCCGATCTTATCTTCCTGGTTACAGAGAGCAGCGATTGAAGTCACCATCTTATCTCCCCGGTTACAGCTGAATGATCAAGACAATAATCTTATTTCCACTGGCGTTGTAGAGGAACAGATTAAAGCTACAAATTATGGCAAATCTTATCTTCCTGAAGTTGCAGTGGAGCAGATTGAAGCCACCAACCTTATCTCCCTGAAGTTGCAGAGGAGCAGACTGAAGACAACGAATCTTATTCCCCTGGCATTGCAGTGGAACAGATTAAAACTACAAATTATTGCGGATCTTATCTTCCTGAAGTTGCGGTGGAGCAGATTACCACCACCACCTTATCTCCCAAGTTGCAAAGTGGAACAGATCAAGATAAATAATCTTATTTCCCTGGCGTTGCAATGGAACAGATTGAAGCTACAAGTTACGGATCTTATCTCTCTGAAGTTACAGTAGAGCATGTCAAAACCACAAATCTCACCTCCTTGAAGTTGCAGCGGAGTAGAGTGAAGTCACAAGCCTCATCTCTCAGAAGTGGCAGTGAGTGGAGCAAAGCAACAAGATGCTGTGGACTGGAACGAAGCTACCTGAAGAAGTGGAGCACCAAAGAAGTCAAGACTCGACAGGACCAGGCAAAATTGGCCTTGTTAAAGTCTTTGCTCCGTTCTCGTTACACGTCAACGAGCAAAGAGGGGCAGCTGTAAGGCCCAATTTTGGCCCGAGCTAAATAGTCCCAAACAAAAAAAAACAAAATAATCCAGTTTATTTTACAAACAAACCCGAAGCCCAAGTCAACAAGCCTGAGCTAAAAACCTAGCCCAAAGCAATGACCCAAACTATGGCCCAAAATACTAACATTTTCGGAACCCTAGGGTTACCATATACGCCGCTGCCTCCACGTGCTAGGTCAGCGCGCTCGTCGCCCATTGACCACCACCCTAGCACCCCTTGCACCAAAATAGCCTAGCACCTGCCTCCGTTGACTCTCTATGGACCTGCAAACAGAGCACGAAATGGGCAGACGATAGAGCAAGAAACAGCAAAAGTAATAGTAGGCAAATAATAAACAGTGTATATTTTCGGCTATAAAAAGCCATCACCAAATCGATGTAAGGAGGAGATTTTTCAATACAAAAAACAGAGATTTGAAACACAAAATCAAATACTAAAAATCACATACGAAAAAACAGAAAACTTTTCAAGGTGATTTTTTACTTGCGTTTTTAATTTCTATTCTATTTTCGTTTTATTTTTATTTTTTATTTCTTTTTTGACATATAATAAACAAATAAAAAAGGGAAGAAAAATCTTACCTTTCCCGCGTTTCGCCGCCGTGGGTGGCCGAGGACCGCCCTCTCCGATGAAAGAGGGTATTTTTCGGGCTAGGGAGACGAAAAGCCAAAAAAATGGTGACTTTTCATTTTTCGGCCACCGTGGACGGCAGTGCCGTCGTCGACGGCCGGCGGTCGCCACGGTGGTCCAGTGCCGGACCCTTGACCGGAGCCCGGAGAGGGCAGAGAGAGAGTGAGAGAAACTTCTTTTTTTTAAAAGGGAGAGAAATGAAATTTTTATCAAAAAAAAAACTTTTATAGCTTATGTGAAACGGCGACGTTTTGGGCCAATGCACAGACGCCAAAAGCAGCTTCATTTTGAGCTTGACCTACGCGCGCGATCCGACCAGCAAGGAGGATCCGCGTGTTTTTAATAATTGGGTTATTTACCCTTTCGGTCCTTTCGCTTTTTTAGTTGTTCTAATTTAGTCCTTTTGCTATTTTTTCTTATTTATAAATTTGACCGCAGAATTTGTTGTGTGTTTCAATTTAGTCCCTGGCCCATTGATGCACTGAAAAGTGGACATGTGTCCAGGGATTCGGATTTTTGCCTATTTAGTCCTCGGCCTTTTCACGCCTTTTGATTTTAGTCCGCATTTGTTTATTTTATCATAGTTTTTACCTTTAATTTCCTTTTTATTCCGATTTAGTCCCTAATCTGTTAAATTTCAATTTATTTTTGCAAATTTGTCATTTATTTATTTATTTTAAAACTTTTATATTATCTATTTTAAATCTTTTTTATATACCATTTATTTTTAAACTGTTTTGTATATTATTTGTTTTAAATTTCTTTTTTTACATATTATTTATTTTAAACCTTTTATATGATTATTTTAAATTGTTTTATATATTATTTATTTTAAGATGCTTTGTATATATTATTTATTTTAAATTTTTTATATTAATTATTTAAATTGTTTTATACTATTTATTTCAAGTTGCCGTTTATAGTATATTTTAAACTTTTTTTATGTATTATTTATTTAAAATTGTCTTATTATTTATTTTTGAATTGTTTTATTATTATAAATGATTATATATATACTGCTTGTTTTTAAACCTTTTTTACACGTTAATTGTTTTTAGATTTATATATAGTATTTACTTTTAAACTTTTGTATATATTATCTATTTTAAATTTTTATATATATTACTTAGTTTAAGCTGTTTTATATGTTTTTTATTTAAATTTTTATTATTATTTTATTTTGAATTGTTTTTTATAAATTATTTATTTTAAATCATTATTTACTTTAAATTGTTTCTTATATTATTTATTTCATTTTTTTATTATTAATGTTAGTATTTAAATAATGTATGTTGTGTGATTATTGCCATTGTGCGTACTATAATTCGTTTATTAGTATTTTCATATTATTGTCATGCATTAGCATTCATTTATGATTACTCCATATTCCACTTTACTTTTTTAGCCATTTCATTTAAATCACGTCGTGAATTAAGCTTCAATGTATTTATCCAATATAGATCGTTTTATTTTATTCCAAACAAAATAAATGCACATCGTTAAGAGCTGTACTCGCTATTATTCAAAAAAGGAAAATTTTTCAAATAAGGTAATATTTCACGTTTTTGAAAATTCGAGAAATCGTGCCCTAACTTACGGGGTTTCGACTTTCTCGCTTAATCTAAATAGCCAAATATCCTTTTAAATTTCAAAATACATGAAATTTCAATAAAAAAATTTTAAAAGGCAAGCTTATTCTCGAGGTTTCAAAGTGCCGTGTCCTAACTTACGAGATGTAACATTTTATTATCTCGAGATGAGAGAATCTTTAACTTTCTGTTCGATTTATTCAAGCATTTTTAAAATTAACATTAATAAAAAAGGATCGTATTTTAAAATCTTTTCAAGTTTTCAAATGTTCGACATTAAGACATTAAGGGTACGCTTTGGTTCATCAGTAATGGAATATGGTCAGAATTGAATAGAGTTGTAATGGAATAGAGCTATAATGGAATAGAATCAGAATCGTGAATTCAACCGCTTGTTGAATGGAATGGAATAGAACTCAATAGTATTCTTGTGTTTGGTTGAATGGAATGATGTTGTAATAGCATAAGGAAAAAAAACTAAAATGACCGTAATACCCTTAGCGTAATTTTTTTAGGTAGATGATTATTGTTATTGTTATTAAATTTTAATAAGATTATTATTGAAAATAATTTAATAAAAATAAATAATTTAACCATATTTTAACATAATTATTATTAAATATAATTTATTAAAAATATAAATTAATAACATTCTTAATATAATTATTATATGAATTTAAAAGAATCAAAATATATAATACTATAAAATATATATAATCTACTTTATTATTTTTAAACTGCAATACATATTTAACGTGCTAAAATATCATTAGTGAAACAAATAATTTAATTATTCTACAATAAAAAACAAAATATTAGAAGTAATAAATAACTTGAGAATTATATTTCACATCCAAGCATAATATACATATATTAACAAAAAGTTACATGATTTCATTAGTTTATATGTCATAATCCATATGTTTTAAAATTTTAAAACATCTAAAAGTTACAACATTGTAATGACATTCTATCATGTCATTATACCATCCAAATATTACAAACACAAAAAGTTACCAAAATATCATCAACACAACCATGATTTTTAATGGTCGCTAAGAAATCTTCCGACCCATTCCAATCGCATGTTGAAAGGTAAACTAAAGAAAATGAGCATTTGTGTTGGATGATCCGAATTTTGCTCAATGCTCGAAAGCGCTCATCCTCGCTTAAACCTTCTACTTCACATAATGTTGGATATAATTTCAGAGCACTTTCTTGAATGGCCATTTCGACTTTTGTTGAATTAGCACTTCGGATGCAATACTCTTACTCGATTTCAAGGCCAACGGTCCAGATATTTTCCGCCAATAAAGTGGCAAAGATCATTAAATGAAGTAGAAGAATCACTTGCATCGTAAATCATTTTTTCTTCTTTGAAAATGTGGAATCACCTTGGTTTCTACCGTTTGCGGTTGTGTAAATTGAAAGATACATATCATCCAAAGAAACATCACCTTCGCATCCATGGAAATCGCTTTCTTTCTTCATGAGTATTTGTAGTAGCCACATCCTCAACATCTATTTCTTCAATAATATCACGTAATTTGCTTGAGCATCTTTCCCAAAGGGCTCGATCTTTTGCGTAGATGGCGCATAAGTTGGTCATAATAAGGAAACTCCGATGTTTGAATTGAGCGGCTTCTTTATGACTCTATAAAAAATGAGGAATTCATATTAGATATAAGTTTGATCAAAATAAGATAATAAAGACTTGAAATAATTCTTACTTTTATATATGAGTTCCACATCGCATCTTCAAAGAACAACAAGTCGCCTATGCTCATCCCAACTAAAGCCGCTATTGTTTTTTCCACTAAGCATGTCATAAACAATTGACCAATCCCTTTTCAATGTCCTAATCCTCGATTCAAGATTAGGTTTAGCCTTCAACATGGCATGGGGTAAAACTTTTTCTAACATTTTTTCCAACTCATTTAAATAACCGACTTTGAATCCAAAGATTCGCATTAAAGGTTCCAACATTGTGCAAGTCGACCATACAAGCAACCAACGCAAAGATCTTCTTCCTGAACCCATTTCCTTTTGGTTCCTCGAGAATTTTGGGAAGAAGCACTTGATTGTGAAAAACCTGACATAATTATCTTAAGAAAAAAAACACAAATTAAAATTAAGTTCAATATTATGCATCAAAAGATAAACACTTTATAAAATTATAACACATGATGAATCAAAAGAAAATAAATTATCATTCAACAAGTCTAGTACAATACAAAAAAAAACAATTCAAACACCACCAAAGTTTCATAAACTAGATACATGAAATAACATAAACAACTTAACGTTTACTAATTTTACCCTAAACCTAACTAATTTCTAGATGTTTGCCATTCATCAAACATTTGGTTGGCTAGTTCCATCCTCCAAGTAGCCCATGCATCCGATGGATTAATATTTACGATATTCGGTTCATCATCATCTATCACATTACTAGGTAATCCTTCTTCCAACTCCGCTTCAATAGGATCAAGACTCATATAGGTTCGAATAAAATTATGGAGCAAACAACATGCAATAATGATTCTATTGTGCACCCTCACAGATATAGAATGATGGACTCCTAAGTATTCCCCATCTAAGTTTTAATAACCCAAAACATCTTTCAATAACATTACGCATCAAGCATGTTTCATATTGAAAAATTCTTCCGAGTACTTGGTCAGTAACCCCGACGCCACTCATTCAAATGATATCTTTGTCCTCTAAAAGGCGCAAGAAATCCTCACAATTTGTGTATCCAAAGATCAACTAGATAATAACAACCTATAAAAAGAAACAATTTGTCACTAAGTAATTTCCCAAAAAGTATGATATTAAAAATTAATTCAAATTCCTCTAATTTTGCACTTTACCATGAGGAACTTTTAGTCCATGTCTCCTACTAATGGCATCTCAAGAACTCGCCCATCAAAGAACAAAACCTTCCCAACCAGAAGGACATAAACAAATGCATATCGTGTGTACAAACACCTAACATATTTGTTGCTATGTCACCTTTTCGCGTTCGATATCTAGATTTATCAACTGTTGGAACCCTAATCTTGATGTGGGTTCCATCTAAAGCACCTAAGCAATTCTACATCACATGTATAAAACCTCGAGTTAGGATACTATATTTAAATCTAAATAGACTAAATTATGTACGAGCTATATATAGAACCCACTCCAATACCTTGAACCATTTCCACCTTGGGTCCAGTAGAATTAGTCAGAATTGGCTCTGCTTTTTAAATAACATATCTTGTAAGCGTGATGACAAAGATTTAAAACATTGTGAAATGATCTACTAACGGTTTCCCCGGACCTATTAAAGTGATGCTTAATAACTCTATTTTTAAGGTGATGAGAAATGATATGTAAAAACATTGCCACTTGCTCATCAACAAGCATGTTCCTTGACGACTTCAATCCCCCTAAAGTTTGTAACATCTCACATAGTTTAAAAAAGGTAATTCTATTCATCCTAACTTGTCGAATACAGGTCTCGTCACTAGCATATACAAGTCTTTTCACATAATCTCGTTTTGCATAAAAATCTAAAATATAGGATCTAATCCTTGGTCTATAAGTATGTAGGCTATGGATGGCACCCAATGCAACTAAGAACCAACTCATAAATCTGTACACATTTGCAACCATATTGTAATAGCAAGACCAATTCTTTTACGCCTCTCACTTTGTACAATTAAAGGCAGACGAGCCATTACTGCAAGATATTAAAGTGTTACATATCTTCAAATCATAATAAAAGGGTCACATTTCTCCAATACTAATTTCAATAACAGTAAAACAAAATCAAAGAATTTAATTGCCAAATAACTTACAGTGATTCAGTGAATACAAGATGCTCAACCCTGGGTGGAGGAAACAATCAAACAAGCCAAATAAGAAGAAGAATCAATAACAACCTGTCAAAAAAAAATGAACCATACATATTAAGAATATTTACAAAGAACAAAATAGAAATTACAACCTGTCAAAGATGTTTACAATTACTTATTACAATGAGGTAAAAATAATTGCGACAAAAGAGATTTGCAGACACTATTTGTAGTTTATTAGTATTACAAAAAGACAGCAAAGGAAACATTTCATTTATTAGCATACATCATTTTTATTTACACGAAACTTAAATCAATACCTAATGACATACTTGAGTTAATATTAAAATGTTTTAATAAAATCAAGGGGACCGAGTTGTGGAGTCAAGGACAGTGTGAAAATATTCCGCTGCTAGGTCATGCAATGCAAGGAAATTGCTTAGGGCAATCCAAACCATAATATAATATTATCAATAAAAGGCTTAAATGTCTCATTAATATAGACTTTTCTCGATACCGACTCATGAGGAGATGGGACCCTTTTTAGTCTATAGTCATGCTAATAGATAAAAGTTACCGCATACATTTTCGTGGAGATTAGAAAGATTAACATAGTGACTAAACGCTGTTGCATGTATTAATTCACCGGAAGCTAAGAGCAAAAGTGGTAGATTTGATAAGAATTTTGGTCATCGAGAAAATGAAATAAATTGAGAAATTCTTAAACTATCACAAAATTATTCTTGAAATTAATAACGGATAAAATTTGTTACAGAATGTCCATACTCGAGCATTAAATTGGAAAGGAATCTTGAACACTTGGTTCCTATTCAATTAATGACTTTGAACGACTATTGATAGTTAAAATACAAAAATAAGCTGCTAATGAATTTTGAGTCACTTGTAAAGTCTAATGACCGTAAAAATGATCAACCACCTTACAATCTTTTTTTTTTCCAAACATTACTTTCAATGGGACAAACTCAATCAACAACTAAATGCACAATCCCAGGAAGACAATGGGCAAGACCTAACGTCTCATAGATCCAAAACAGTTCATCTCATTTTTACCATAGTCCCCCTAAGGAGGGTAATCGAGAAATTTTTAGCCTCGCTTTATGACGGTGAACATTTTAGGTTGCATCACCACAAAATGCCCAATGTCAAGGAGGAACTTGAAGAATTCCTAGGTCGCTGATCCAAGACGCTCAATTTGAGGACTTTGGTAGCATCACCATGGGATCGAAATTTGCACTGTGTCCGCCAAATGGCATCCTTATCCAAATTTTTCATGACCCAATATAGATAACGCTGTAAAGTAGATGACCTCCTGGTCTCTTTTTGCTTCTTGATGACATTACTCAACCAAATGGACAAAGTTGACGACATAAATCAAAACAAACTTGTCTACCAGACTAGATACACTCAATATAAAATCATAAGCAACAGAAAAATAACTCTCTTTATTGACACTGACAGAAGATGGACAGGGAAATATTGATTCCAAGGATCGAGCCAAAATTTAAAAATTCTTATTCAATATAGATATAACTAATCCCAACAATCAAACGATTAGAAAAAAAATCTATTGGAATAAAATAAATAAGTAAAAAAGTTCCTCTATGGTCATACAAATTAATCAATGATTTAGAACAACAGGAGGGAGAAAACGAGGAAAATGTAACAGTAGAGCATGAAATCCATTCAAGAAAATCCAAGCGCGTAATGATTTTTACTAATAACCAGGCAAATGTCGATACTTATACTAATTCCAAGGTTGCTAATGATCCTGATCAAACAGACGAAGTGGCTTTGATACTCTATTCGCAACAATCAGATTTTCGACGCGACATAATAAGAGGTTCCATGTGTACCCTCATATAAGTTCATAGTGAATTAGCGTGCATATAAGAGAGACAACATTTTATAAATGGAAATTCCAGACCTTATTTGAATTGCTTAAGATTAAGCAGAAAACAACTTAACTTACCAATAAAGAAAGCTTCAAATCAATACAAATAGATTATGGTTTCATGTGTACATAAGAGAATAATAATTTATCAGAATTGCAAATACAGGGGCCTCCTAAGAGTTACCTATGATTTAAAATAGTATACTTCAAATCATGAATAAAATCATATTCTTCTAATTTAAAAGTTCATACTTCTCAAAGAATTCTACTCTATTTTCATACTAGGTGCGATTTATTTCAAATATTTCTCCATTTACCATCGGTGGTCACACAGACTTCCCAACCTTATTAGGGACAACATCCGCTCACACTTACAGTGCCATGATTTCAATCACAAAATCACTAAGATAGGACACTTTACACTATAAAACACATTAAAATCAAGCATCCATGACATATGGACAAGAGATATTTAATGTTTCACATCATGTGTTGCAAGTAAACTAAAACAACAATAATTGTTTCTAGTCATCCAACATCGGTTGCTATTCAAGCTCAGTTAAATGTTCAGTTAAAGCAAACGTAGAGCGATTGGTAACCTCAATTTCACCTTACACCTTAGCAAATTGCTCCTAAAGACTCTTTATTAGCGCATTTGGTTTCAATATTTCTTTCTTGAGAAAGTATGATCTCATGATGAAGTTGACACAAAATAACTCTAATCGCTTGCTTACCACTCAAGAGTTTAAGGTGATTAATGCCATCTTAACAAACAATGGAAAATTTCAAGTTACTTCAACCAACTACACCAGAAAATCAATAAATGCAATACACTAAAAATAAAACCAAACCGCATAAGTAAGAAATGGATGATATTGAGGTCACTAACTTGTTTAAACTGTAAGGAACTACATCGACAATTGGTATGTATTAAGGTACTTTTAAATGAAAACCAAGAAAATTTTAGAAAGTAATGTAAAACTCATATCATATTATCTCACAAAACAAATAGTAACTAAAAGGTACAATAGTTTGAAGAAATAAATCCAACCTAACTTCCTTTTTGATATAATGTATTACATTTGTGAATAGGAACAATCGAATTTGACGCTAAACAACTACCATATTGGCAAAATGAAAAAACATTGTTTCAATCAATTACTTAGCAGAATTAAAAGACTATAAGAAACGAAACCATAATTCACATCACTTTTTAATCATTATACCATTTGGAAGGTAACAAATACTGGGATAAATGAATAACAATGTAAATTAACAACAATTGAAGATCTAATTTATGTTTCGGGATAAAAAAAATGAAGAAGATAAAATTGCACTAAAAAAAGGGATAGGCGAAACCTTTTCTTTGACTGATTCTTGGCGTTTCGAAACGTATTGGTCTTTGACAGAAACGGTGGAGGTTGGTTCAATTTCTTCACCGAATTGCTGCTTCCATTCAAACTGAGAAGTGAATACTATTACGAACACTAGAAAAACGAGAAGCCAAGGTCTCGACATTGTTCACATCTGTTTAACCCGATCTATTTTTTTCTTAATTCTACTTTTTTTTCGTTTGGGTGTTTCGAGCAATTGAAAAAAACTATTGCCAGCGATTTATGGCAAGCAATACCCAACAAATACCCAACAAATTACAGCTGAAGTCTGAAAGAAAGAAAGAACTGAGAAATTAATACCTACCTTGGAAAGGGTATTGTAGCGTCTTCTCCTCGGTTTCAACCTTGGAGCTTCTGGGGAAGTTGGAAGCGTAGGTAGCTCAAAGAAAGGAGCCGCTTGAAAAGAGGAAGAAGAATGAAAAAGAAGGGATTCGATTTATGAATGAAAAAGATGGAGAAGGGTATTGTTGAAACTCACACACACTGAACACATTTTGAATGGCTATTCTGTGGTCTAAGTGCTGAATGGTAAACAGTGATTTTACCCTGAATAATGCTGTATGGAATAGGGCTGTAATAGCCCACTACAGCCAACCAAACAATGGAATAGGGATGGGCCACTGAATTCAGCTATAATGGTTTAGCATTACAGCTAACCAAACATGCTGTAATTAATCAATTTGATACCAATTTTGGGCGTTACGAGGGTGCTAATCCTTATTCGTACGTAACCGACTCCCGAACCTATTTTCTGAATTTCGTAGACCAAAATTGTTGTTTTAATAAATTAAATTGTTTATTAAAAATAATCGTTTTACGAGATGACTCGATCACACCTCATAAAAAAAAAAGATTGGTGGCGACTCCCGTTTTTTCGTTTTTGTTTTTAAAATAAAGTCGACGCCTTTTTCAAAAAAAATGATTTCGACATATTTTATTTTTAAAATTTATTTTTATATAAAAAATAATATAATTTTTTATCAAATTAATAAAATTAGATTTTTATTAAATAATATTAAATTTTATTTATATCTAGAATAATAAAAACGATGAATTAAAAATGGTAAGGATAACCACAGAATTTACTTGATTGTTAATAAATTAATATGAGAATAAATATTCAAACTATACACTAATTTTTATCAAATATGTAAAGTAATATATACATTTTGATTTTGTATAATTATATATATAAATTTAATTTAATTCAATTTTTAAGAATTATTAACATTGTTATTGCATTAGCATAATTTTAATATATTTTTGAATTATGTACAACTAATCAAAATCAAATATATGTTTTTAAATACTTTTTAATAATTAATAAATTATTTGTAAATTTAATTATACATAAAATATTTTAAAATTTTAAATATAATAAAAAAAATCATTCTAGAATTTATTGTCAGGGTATTTAC
This sequence comes from Gossypium sturtianum, assembly GCA_025698515.1. Classification (NCBI taxonomy): domain Eukaryota; kingdom Viridiplantae; phylum Streptophyta; class Magnoliopsida; order Malvales; family Malvaceae; genus Gossypium; species Gossypium sturtianum. Next base: position 161,324,425 of record CM046945.1, read on the forward strand.
GTAAATTCACCTTATTAACTCAATGGGCTAAATAACGGCCCAATATTTTTGTAGGACTTCGAGTAGGGATTTTTCTATATTATAAAATGAAAAACGTTAAATTAAAATTTTAAAATTAATAAAAGAAAAGAAAAAGGTAATATTTATTAAAAAATAATATAAAAACCCTAAAACATTTCATCTTCCTTGCATTGATTCTTTGCATCTGATCTGAACCAAGAAGAAAAACCCAAACCAGATTTACTCATAACCCCCCTCCCCAACTATAAACAGTTATAATTATTTTAAACGCAAGTAAGTAATTTCTTCTTCGGCTTCTTGTTAAAATTCTTGCTCTTTTTAGACTTTTTTTTTTTTAATCTAAAGAACTATATATTTTTTATTTTGTGGTATTCAGGATTGTTCTTCGATTCGTTGAATTTCGTTAAGTGAAGATGGAAGACTGGGGTAAGTTTTAATTTTGGCCCGAATTTGTTGTTAATTACTGGGGCTTTGACTGATAAGTGATTCTATTTTCTTTTGTATGTTTTATTATGTGTGAACTTGAATGTGGAAAATTTATTTTTGTAGAGTTAAGGTTTATTGGGTTTATTGAAATTTAGGGCTCTTACTTGTTTTTGGTTTTGGTTTTTATGAGGTTGAGTTGAGATGTTTTAAAGGTGTTAGCTTTGAGTTTCTTGGGAAATCGGCTATGGTGTTGCCAGACCAAACAGAGAAATTTAGGTTTTTTTTTCTTTCTATTAAAAAGAAAAGCTGCATGTAGTGGAAGATCAGTAATTGTGGCAACATCATGGAAATCTAGTCTTGGCTTCAATTGCTGGGATTCACTAGTTCTTTTCTTGCAACATTACCTGACGGTAGCCTCCTAGTTTTGTATAGGAGTTTTAAAGTGTAAAGAGACCTTAAAGCAGATTCATTTCTATTTTATGTTTCATATGTTTTTAAGTTGTTAATAAGTGCTAAAGACTATGGTCTGTTTCCAATCTTAGTTGGAGAACCTATTGCATTATGTCTTTCTTTTTATTCTTGGTTTCCTTTTCTTGAACCCCCCTTTGATTTTTGGCTCAAGAAGTTGTATGCTATTGTTGCAGAGGATGAGATTCCACCTCTCCCTGCAAAGGAACAACTTAAAAGCAAATGGGATGATGAAGATATTGATGACTCTGATATCAAGGAATCATGGGAGGATGAAGATGAACCTGCTCCGCCTCCGGTATGATGGGCTTCATTGTAACTTGTATTAGTTAAGTTTACTAGTATTTTGCTGTCGGGGCACTTCGGTCCTATGAATCTCTTTATGCTTCTTAAAAATCTATACTAGAAAATATGTTCAAAATTGCAACCTTTTAAACCACCTAAACATAGGCAAGAAAAACCTGGTTACAAGAAAAACCTCTTAAAGTTATTAGTTCTTTCTGGATTGGTCCTGATTTGATTTTTGATACATGTATCTCATGACATTGTCAGATGGATAAATCGTATCTAATCTTGATTTAGCAACCTGATTTATAACTTAAATTTGGTAATTCAAACTCTATTAAGATGTGCCTCATTCCTGATGTGATAAGAATATAACTTAAATTTGGTAATTCAAACTCTATTAAGATGCGCCTCATTCCTGATGTGATAAGAATATAACTTACATTTGATAATTCAAACTCTATTAAGATGCGCTTCATTCCTGATGTGATAAGAATATCTTCGTGTGATCCATTACCATCCTACTGCATCAGTTAAGAAATTTGATTGATGATTAATAGTGATTCCTGCCTTCTATTCTTACCATTTGGATCTAGAATCAAGTATATAGAGACTCTCCCTGTATCTTTTTTTATGGTGGCATAAGATTTGCTTTCAGGCTAACTACAGTGTCACTTATAATAATTTTGTGGATATTGACAGAATCAGTGTTTTCGTAGATCTTTTGTTATAAACTCATTGGCATGAATATCTTATTACACGTCTTAAGTTGTACTTAGCTGTTTTATGTTGACATTCTGTGCCATACACAAGGTATTTGTGTTGTATATCTGATGGAGTAAGATTATTTGCATGTATTCATTCATTTTTTTTTAATTGGTATCAGCAACCTGTTACAAAAGCTCCAGAAGAAAAAGCCCCAAAAAAGGCTGCATCAAAAGCTACTGAAAAGAAAGGAAAAGCTGTTGAAGTAGCTAAAGAAGAGCCCCTTGATCCAGTGGCTGAGAAACTTCGCCAACAAAGGTAGAAATTTAATGTTTTTAGCTTCCACATTGATGACATGGAGGGCTTTCCTTTGTCGTTGTTGTGGGTGTTACAGCATAATATGACTGCTAGAACTTAATTTGCTGACTTCTATTTAGAACTATTTCGTTGTAGTTTGTTTCTAGATTAGCTGAAGTTTTACTGTTATCCTCCACCCATTTTTTACTTTTGTGTGTGTGTATATATGTGTATTATCTAAAGGTGATTTTTTTTTCCTTCATTGCTTTTTGTCAGTAAGGTGCCATGATCTGACATTTTGCTTTCTATTATAGGCTTGTGGAAGAAGCCGATTATAAATCAACTACTGAACTGTTTTCCAAGAAAGGTGATGATAAGACTCTTGATAATTTTATTCCCAAATCTGAAAGTGACTTTGTGGAGTATGCTGAGCTTATTTCTCACAAGCTTCGCCCATATGAGGTGAGTTTAACAATCTTTCTTTCCTTGCATTGTCACTGTATTGAGGAAGTTCTCACGTTGCTAAATACATCCTTTGATGCAGAAAAGCTATCATTATACTGCTCTACTCAAGGCTGTGATGAGACTGTCATTGACTTCTTTGAAAGCAGCTGATGTCAAAGATATTGCATCTTCGGTCACCGCAATTGCAAATGAAAAGCTAAAAGCAGAAAAAGAAGCCACAACTAAAAAGAAGACAGGTAAACGTTCTGCGACCCTTTCATTCTTGTGGTCCATGTTTATGTACATTTGTCAAACAAGAAAACAGAAACACGGATGGTTCACTTTTTTACTTAATTGAGAATTTTAAATCAATTATGGAAGAAAAATAAATACTCTAATCCTAAAGAAAAGCATGTCAACTATGATTAAGCATAACTACTTGCATATATAATTGAGCATTATTCGTATAGCAAGACTAGATAAATGCCCTTCCGTAATTTCATGGTCTGGTGATTATCGCTTCAGCCATAGGTAAATGCCACTACTTTGCATAATTTCATTGTATGGTGATTACCCCTTCACCCGAAAAAGATGTTCTAGGATATTATAGGGTAAGACCTACAAATTCTTATTTATCGGAATCCTTAGGCAGTTTAGGCATTCTTTAGACAACCGGAGAAGTTGGGGTTGAATGGTTCCTCATATAATCTCGGTTTACTGTGGGCTTTAGATCTGAAGCTGTTCTGAACCTTAAGAAGATTAAGAGGCATATAGATCTTTATCTTTTTCAGATATGCAACTTACTGGTCAACCTATCTTTCATACTCTAAATGGTTATTTACCAATGCTTTGGCCAAACCTGCACCAAATTAACCATTAAATATTTAAAATAAACCTAAAGTTCATGAGACCCTCAATGTTGTATGATACCTATTTGCTTTTGCAAAGGTCTTTTGTAAGAAAGAACTTCCAACACCTCAGGTGTTGGAGCCCCGATGGTTCTTCTTCTTAACAACTGTTATGTTTTACATATCATATTATGCTTGTAGTCAACTTTAACTACAATTCTCTGACTGCAACATTTTTCTTTTAGTTGGGAAGAAAAAGCAGCTTCATGTTGATAAACCAGATGATGATTTGGTGGTTACTGCTTATGATGACATTGATGACTACGACTTTATGTGATTCATTTTTGGGCAAATGCCACCCACCTTCAAGTGTTTGCACTACGGATCCTGGGGTTACCGCAACAACTATATATATGTGGATCCGGCGGCTCTTCTCTTTTTTAATTTTTCCCTTTTTTTCTTCTTCCAATTCTTGGAGAAATTTAGTTGTCTGATGAATAGTCTATCCATAATATGGATGATAGTGTTACATGAAGAAAACCATTAGATTAAAACTTCCAGAAACAAAGTCTTCTAAGATGGTTTTGGGCAGTTCCAGTTTGTTACCTTGAAAAAAAATTCAAATGTTTTTTTCTTTTTTTGCCTGAGGTTGAGAACTGATTCTATTTGTAAGAAAAAAAAAACACAATTATACTGTTTGTTTGTGCATTATGGGAACTAGTTGTTTGTCATATGATTTAATAAGATTTTCTTATTAAAAAACATAATTCTGGTACTAGTTGAGTTACTCTCTCATGAACTAAACAAAACTTTAACACGAAGGTGGGATTTAGTGCATGTACTGTTTTCAAGCCTCTCAAACACTCTTCATATATTCTGAATATAGAAAAATAACTTTTTATTGCAAACTGCTATCTGTAATTTAATTTTTATTGGATTTGGTCCTTCCATTATGCTTTGTTTTGATTTCATTTTTACGTATTTAAACAGCTTAACTAAAATTAGCAAGCGAGGCTGACATTAGCCAGCCTGTATAAAAATATTCCCCACAAAACAAAAATCTGATACACTTGCCAATTTCATGTTCACTCATTTCATATGTGGGGCTTCACCAATGAACAATAATAAAATAGGAGGGAAAAAAACACCTTTTGCCACGTTGAAGAATTCTGAAGATCCATTATAATATAACTCATAGTTGTGAAGTGTTATTTCTTTATATTTACCATCCACTAATCAACTCTAAGCAAGGCAATTTCTGAAGGAATCTGGGCTTCAATCTCCATCAACCTTTATGAAAAAAAAAAAGAAAAGGAAAGGCAAAGTAGTAAACAACAATTTCCCATCATTTTATCTGATATACGTATAGTGAGTGGTATTTTACTTGTAACAAAAGGATTCCTTTGAGACCAGTGTATATCCATACACCATTAAGAAAAGCTACTTTCATCGTTTTGACTGATGAAGCCCACGAATTCATATATAAATGTAATTTCTATATATATAATGAAACGATACAGCTCCATCTATCATCTGTTTCACACACTTTAATTCTTTTCAGTGGTCGGTTTAGGATATGGTAACCTGCCATGCATTTATAAAATCCTCAATCAGCCACCCAAACTAAAGCAAATTCCCTCGATCCATCAGTTATTTTTAATTACAAAATTCTTTTAACCCTTAAATAGAAGGAAAAAAGTATTAACATAATGACCTTAAACCAATACTACTTCTTGTAAGAGGAGGTTAAAACTCGATTAAATCAACTAAAAAAATCACTAGAGTTGATTGTGTGAATCAATAAATAAAATTTGATTTTCCTTTTTGAAACCTAATGGAGCTGACAGCAAAAAACTGCCTCTCCTCCTCACCCGAAAGGGAAAAGAAAAAAAGAGATTCGTTGCATACCCCACATCTTTTGCCTTTCAAATATTCCTTATTATTCGTGTACAAATAAAATGCACCTATTGATTCTTGGTTTATATTCTTCACCCATCTCCATTTTCATCTTACAAAACTATACTTATTTTCCCTCCTGCTTTCTCTTCTTTTCCTTCCTTGGTCTCCTCATTCATGGAGGTAGTTAAAGCTTCTCTATTTTCATCAATGGAACTTCCATTATTACATTGCAAACTACAATTTCAGCTAATCACTCTTTCTTTGTTTATTGCAGAAACCTCGAGTTACCGAGTTTCAAGTCCGAATGGACTGCAACGGTTGCGTTCAGAAGATTAAAAAAGCTCTTCATGGCATTCATGGTATAACAAGCTATTAACATTTTTGCCTATTAATTGTTTCCGTTCAGTTTCTAGTCATTGCTTGATTGTTGATTTTTTCGTTTCATTGTTTTAATTTATAGGTATATATGAAGTTTATCCCGATATTGCTCAACAGAAGTTGACAGTTATAGGATGGGCCGATCCGGAAAGAATTATCAAGGCAATTCGGAAAACTAGGAAGAGTGTAACAATCTGTTCCTATTCGGAACCAACAGAAACGGCTGAGCAGCCACCGGAACAACCGCCTGACGATGGTTCGGCAGCTCCAGAGACGGAAAATCCAACCCCACCAGAAGCTCCACCGTCAGCTGAAGCTGCTGCTTCACAACCTGAAGCAGCAGCCCCAACTGCGGACCACCAGAAAGACCAACCAGTACCACCCCCAGAGAATCCACAACCAGAGCCAGCACCCGCACCCGCACCGGATGCAAATGCTAATGCTGGCCAGCAACAACCGCAACATTCGGGACCGAAAGATGTGGGGGAAGTCCATGTAATATGTCACCATCCGCCTGATTACGGACATAGATTCGGATATGTTCACAGTTATGGAGGACCCTGCAACAGGCAATTCCCTAATAGCCAATGCAATTTCTATCCTAATAGCCAACCTTTCCACCATGAATTACCACCACAACCGGCCTTCGTAACCCACAGCTACAACACGTACAAGCCGTCACCGTACGTGACGGAATATGAATACGTTCCTTCCCCACCACGATACTCACATTACTCGCATTTCAGTAGGATCGATCATCACAACGTAGACTATTACGGTAATTACAGCAACGGCAGCAGCAGTAGCAATTACAACAACAGCAACGGCAATGGCAATGGAAATATTACATCAATATTTAGTGATGAAAATCCCAATGCCTGTACAATAATGTAGAAAAATAAAGAATAGGGCGGCAATGTTTTTCCCCTAAAAGCATGTGTCAAAAAAGATAGAGAAAAGAATTGGAAATGATGAAGGAGAGGTATAGATTCCATGCTTGTAAGTGCTGGAAGAATAGATTCTGCAATCCACTTCTGACAGAGGTATTATTTGCCATCAAAGGATTATTTCCGTGTGAAAATGAATGTGCTAAAGATAATTCTTTTACATTATATATTATATGTTGGTTCCACTCTTCATTTTTCTCAAAGCAATCTATTTACCTTAAAATACATAAGATAAAAGTTGACGAAAGTGAAAATTTTAAGACCAAATTTCTATGGCTTAAAAAGGAGGAAAAAAAGATTTGATCTTCAAGATTCTTCATAAAAATATTCTTTTGACTAAGGTTTTTTATCCAATACTAGTTTTTCCGTGTAAAACAGAAATAAAGGCCACATTGTAACTTGTCTATTATCGAAATTCAACTATTAGGAAATAAATTATAAATTTTAGGAGTTAAATAGGTGGGAAGTTGGACTTAATTTCTTAAAAATGTCTATTTTTAAGAAAAATTATCAGATTAGTTTTTTTTTTTTTAATTACGGGATTAGGTCAATTTTTTGAAAATGTTTATTTTTTAACTAACAACATAATATTATTGTTTAGGAACAAACTGCAAATGGAGTATAAATTTATATAGACCCATATCCCACATCACTTAAGAAAATAAAAGAAATGGGCTTAGGGTCTATATAAAAATTTGTTTTGTAAATTTTATTTCCACAAGAAGTTGCACAATAATAATAATAATAAGATATTGGAGCAGAAAGTGCTTTTAGTTAGAAGCATTTTTGTAAAATCAGCCTAGTCTTGTAATTTTTTGAAAAAAATAGTCTAATCTGGTAATTTTTAAAAAAAAATAGTATTTTTTAAAAATTCACTCAGGATATTGGAAGATTGTTCTGGACTAGAGGTGTACATGGGCCGGGCTGGGTCGGGTTTGGGCTGGGCCCAACCAAAAATTTAGGCCCGTTCATTGGGCTCGGGCCGGGTCGGGCCCAAAAAATGGGCTTAAAATTTTGCCTAAGCCCGGCCCATATAAAAATGCTAAAACCTGGGCCCGGCCCGGCCCGGCCGTATTAATTTTTTATATTATTTTATATAATTTTTAAATATATATAATACATCAAAAATACTAAAAAATCAAAATAAATATTTTTCAACAAATTGAAAATAAATTTTAAAAAATATGTAGACTTAAATAACACTAAAATAGATGTAACTTAATAAGCAAATGCCTCTAAAATAATAACAAAATTAACAAATGTCTTTAGGATAATAACAAAATTAACAATAAAATAAGTTTTATATAATATCTAAACAATAACAACAAAATAATAGAAACATAATAGTAAAATGATAGCAAAATAAAGAGAAAAATAATAAGAAAATAATATTAAAAAACAGTTTTTTTTTTCCTTTAGTGAATTCGGGCCGGGCCGGGCTCAGGCCAAAAATGCCTTACCCGAGCCCGGCCCATTTTTTAAACGGGCCTTATTTTTTTTGTCCAAGCCCATTTTTTGGGCCTATATTTTTGCCCAAACCCTCTCACATTTCGGGCGGGCCTTCGGGCCGGGCCACCCGGCCCATGTACACCTCTATTCTGGACCATAATTAAGCTGTATATTTTTGTAAGGGTTAAAATGCAATGTCATTATTTTAAAAGTTTCTTTTATATTCTTTTAAGAACTAAATCAATTTTTTTTGAGGTATCAAAGTGCAATTTTACTATATACTAACTTAAAATTTTATAAATTGTGAAGGGGGCAAAAGCTTAAAATTTCCATTTTATGGCCTTGGCATCGTCTATGGAGTTAAAATGTAATTTCATTATTATATTAACTTGTAATTTTATAATTTTTAAGGGACTAAACTAATATTTCACTATTTGAATTTAGAATTGAATTATAATTTTTAAAGAGCTAAAACGTAATTTTATTATTGTAAATAAATTTATAATTTTAATGAACTAACTAATATTTCACTATTTGTACGAGGCAAAAGTCCTACTAGTCTAGAAAGATATTAAGTTCGAAATTTATCTCAATTGATTCATATAACTACTCGTAATAATAATATTAATAGACCTCAAACCCTACTTTGTAAAAAAAAAAAAAAAAATCTTCTACATAATTCATTTAATTGACTACAGATTAATTCTAGTTAATTTAAAAATGGTTTCACTTTTATAAACTAGAAAACTAGTTGACTCCCATTCTTAATTTCTCATACTGCTATATAATTCAATGAGAAAAATAACCAGCAAAAATCAAGGATATTAAAATCCATAAAAGAAAACAAAAAAAGAAATGATGCTATCTTGATAAGTAATAGTCTAAAGTAAGTAATTGTAGTCAAGATTTGAGGACTAAAAATGAAAGAAAAATATGGTTTTTGAATTTCTAAAAACTGAAAGTGAATCATTCATTCGATGATTAACAAAGAGGTTAAAAAAAATTAAACTTTACAAAAAAAAAGAAAGCATTTTAACTATTTATTTATTTTTTGGGTTTTTTAGTTTTTAAATTTGGCGTTGTTTGTCAAATTAATTCAAAATGAATTAAAAAAATAATATTTGTTAACTTTACTGACGTGACATACACATAAATATCACGTCAATAATTAATTAAAAGTTTAAAAATTTAGAAAAAAAATATAAAATTATAAAGATTTATATTTAATATTTTTAAATTTTCAACAAATTAATTTATTATTAAGGCGGCATACATATGAATTGCCACATGGATGTCATGTCAGTAAAGTTAATATACGTTAAACAATGAAAATTTAAAAAGGTGAAAATTCAATAAAGAGATAATTTTTTTTTTTTTAAAAAGTTAGAATAACTAAATATATCATTATGCTTTGGATGAGATTAAAGTTGTTGTATCATTTAACTAAAGGACCATTGCTTTGTCTTGCCCCATGCTATACCCATATGTGATCCAAAGGGACCATGGCTTAGTTGGCATAATTACTATCGCAACAACAATGAATACATAGGTTTGAGCTAGAGGCATATATCAAAGACTCAAAGGAAATGGCCCTACGATACAGACGCTGTGTTTTTCAGTTTTTACATAGAGAAGCAAACGAGGTTGCGCATAAAATTGCTTCTGAGGGTTTTAAAAAGAAGGAAAATACTTATCTGTTGAATAGGGTTCCGACCGAGCCGAATCGGCGATGATGGCAGTCGCAGCGTGACGGAATCTGAGCAAGAACAAAGACGACGAAGCGGTTAAAGGAGAAGATGAAAGGTTGAGAGAGGAGGATGATGGGTGTTTGGGGGTTTCTCTGCTGGGAAGAACTAAAGAGCTTTCGAAAAAGAAAATGTGTCTTTTTGAAAATGATGGGAACCATTAATTGAGTTCTTGATAACTTCTCCAGCACCGATTGGGATTTTCAAGATGGGGTTTATGTGGTAAACAGCTGGGACGCAATTCCCAAATAGCTCCCCCGTCGTTTCTACTGTTGAACTTAGTGGAGCTTGGACCGATTTGGTTTTGAGTGTTTGGTCTTTAAGTTTCTTTCTGTTGCTTTAGTTTGGGCTTAGGGGTTTTATTTCCATTTAGTTTGCTTCAATTTTTGCTGACGCTTGTTTTTTTCTTTATGTTTTCGGACTCTGAATTGGCCCAATTTAATGAAAGTTCAGTACATTATTATCAAAAAAAAAAGAAGGTTTGAGCTAGAGGCGAGTCATTTAAAGGGGGGCCTTGGTCTCTCCCAAATTTTGGGAAATTATGATTTTATTTTTTGAAAATTTAAAAAAAAATTAGTTACACTCTAAATTTTTGAAAATTCTCATTATATCTTTTTTTTTTGAAAATTTTAATTAAGTTTACTTCAAATATTTTTGAAAATTTTTATTAATCTCATAAAAAAATTTAAAATTTTTAATTAAATTCCTAAATTTAAAAAAAAAGAATTATTAAATTCTTTTTTTTGAAACAATAATCAAATTGGGCTTATTAATAGACTAATAAAATTATATGAACATTCGAAATTGGCCCAGAAAGTCTTGGGTCGATAGCTAAGAAAAATTAAGAAAAATCTAGAATGCATCAGTTTGAAAATGAAAAACCGCCTATCTAAATGCCCAATGAGACGCCCTTTCGCTTTGTCCATCTTTTCACTTCACAAATCTTCATTAATGGCGAAAATTCATTACCGAGGGGATTTTAATGCTTCTTGAATCTGTTTGTTTTACCATTTGGAAAACCCCCTCTGCTTCTTCCCCTCTTCATCTTCTCAATCTGGCTCTCTTACACTATCGTTTCTCACCTGGTTTTCTGCATACCAAGGGACGTTGTTTAGCAGGTAAATCTCCTCATTTCTTCTCAAAGTTTCCGTTGCCAATATTTGTGCTAGATTGTTTGCTGATCTTGGAATAAACTCGAACTTTAATCTGCTGCTTCTGGATTTCATCCTGTGAATATCGTGAATGTAAGAACCTATATGTAATTTGTCAAGGCCTGTATTCTTGCATTTCTTTATTACTGTCAATGAATCACCTTCAATAATGATGTCTTCTCTTCCCATGTCGAGTGCTATTTGGGTTGCTCGTCGGCAGGCGATTGCTTCAAAGAATGGGCGGAATCTACCCTCTCGTGGATTTACATTGCGAAATGAGGACTTGTCCAGTGCTATCCCTGGCTACAACCCCAGACGCCGAATGATTGTTCCTTACGTCAAAAGCCCCATCAAAATTAATTTTGACTCCCTGACCAGGTGGGTATCTCCATTTGATGTTCATATTAGAGGTATTTTGTGTTACTTTTCTAACTCCGTCTAGTTCTTTAAGATAGCTGAGAACAAATCTTGCAATCTCCTGACCTGATCTACTCGTTTTGTCATGAATACGAGAATTTTTTTCACCCCAAATGGACCAGAGTGCTATACAGAAGGTTCGACTCTTTTCCAGCGTTAGGGAAACCAAAACCATGGTAAGCCATTCAACAAACTCTTCATATGTGAATACTGCCAAATCAAGACCTGGTAATACTCTCCATACTTCCACTGAAACAGGACATTTTGAAAAAGATGGTTCATTGTCTCTTCTCCATCACCACATCGGGGGCATAAACTGCTTACTGCTAATCTTCGAATAGTCATATTCACTTTTGTTGCTAAGTAGTTCCAAGAAGTTTTTCATATAAAGATTTTTATTTTTGTTGGTATTTCAATCCGCCATAATTTCCTGTAAAAATCTCTATAGATGTTCTGTAAAGCATAAGCTGCAGGATCCAGACTTTGTAATAGTTTATAGGAACTCCTTACTGAGAATTCTCCTTACGATTCGCCATTCCAAGCCAGAAAATCTTCATGGGGTTCTGCCGCCAGAGGGATTCAAAGGATCAGATCTGCTACTTCTTCTGGGAAGGTATTGAGAATCAAGTCTCTGTTCCATTCTCTTTTGTTACTGCTGATTAACTCTGCAACTCTATCGCTTTGCAAATTATCAAATCTGGACATTAATCTAACATTAACGTAATTTGGAATCCATGCATCGCCATCAATTGAAATATTCCTACCCGTACCTACTCTCCAAATCATTCCTTTCTCTAAAATATCCTTAGTTGCCCAAATGCTCCGCCACACATAGGATCACGAATTCCCCAGCCGTGAATTAAGGAAATTGCTCCCCAGAAAATACTTTTCTTTGAAGACTTGGGCTACTAATGTTTCTGGACAATTTAATAGTCTCCATCATTGTTTTGCTAAGAGAGAGATATTAAATTGAGCCATACTCTTGAAACCCAAACCTCCTTCCTCTTTAGGCCTGCATAATAACTTCCATTGACACCAATGGATTCCTCGTTTACCAGCTCTTTTTTGCCACCAGAATTTGGCTAATTTACTCTCTATCTTCTCACATAAGGCTTTAGGAAACAGAAAGCACGACATAGCGTAAGTGGGTATTGCCTGCAGAATTGATTTTATGAAAATCTCTTTACCTCCTTGAGATAACAACCTTGAGCTCCAAGCCTCAATCTGTACTGCAATTCTATCCACTAGATTCTGAAAAGCTTCTTTTTTCCATCTACCCACCATGTTTGGAAGACCCAAATATTTCTCAGGACTAAAAGAGCTCCTTACACCTAGCAGTGCCGATACTATTGCTTTCGATTCCTCTCTTGTATTTGAACTGTAAAAAATTATGGATTTGCTAAAGTTAACACATTGACCTGAGTATCTTTCATACTCCTTAAGTATTTCTTTCAGAATCCTAGCTCCCTTCTCTGTTGCTTCGCCAAACATTATGTAGTCGTCTGCAAATAATAAGTGGGAAATCTCTGGCCCTTTCCTACTAGCCTTTGCCCCTTTAACTAAACCATTCTTCTTTGCTGATCTCATTAGGGCTGAAAGGCCCTCACTGCATATGAGAAATAGAAACGGACTTAATGGATTACCCTACCGGAGTCCCCTAGAAGGCTGGAACGAACTACCCCTGTTTCCTTTGATGATAACCGCGTAAGAGACTGAAGTAATACATTTCATTATCAAATCTATCCAATTCTCTGCAAATCCCATCTTCCTCATCACTTCCTTAACAAAATCCCATTCCACCCTGTCATATGCTTTGCTCATATCCAGTTTTACCGCCATATACCCTTTTTTTTTCCTGTTCGTTTTTGTCGAAACGTGTGTAACATTTCATATGCTAAAAGCACATTATCTGAAATCATTCGACCTGGTACAAATGCACTCTGAGCCTTATCAATGCAGTTGCCTATGACGTCTTGCAATCTGTTAGCTATTGTTTTTGTCACTAGTTTATACATAACTGTGCAAAGACTTATCGGCCTGAAGTTTACAAGAGTTGTGGGTTGTAAGACTTTGGGAATAAGCACAATATCTGTTGTATTAGCTTATTCAATCCCTTTTCCTTCATTCAAAATTCCTAAACAATATTCCAAAACCTCCTTTCCTATAATATGCCAGTATTTCTGAAAAAATACTGCTGGGAAACCATCCGATCCTAGTGCCTTCGTGGGTCCCATTCCCTTTAATGCCGCACAAACTTCATCTCCCCTGAAGGGTGATTGTAAAACTTCATTAATCTCGTGAGAAATACTACCCTCAATCCCTTCCAACACCTTTTTTTGATTTGCAACACCCTTCGTTGAAAATAAATTTTCAAAATAACTCCTGGCAGCCTCTTGTAAACCTGAATCATCGGCAATTTCCTTACCATTGTCCAACACCAGCTTAGAGATGGAATTAGCTCGTCTTCGGATTGTTGCGCTTTTATGAAAATAAGCCGTATTTCTATCCCCAAATTGTAGCCAATTTACTCTAGCTCTTTGTTCCCAGTACACCTCATCTTTTTCAATCTCCATGTTTAAATGAATTTTCGTATCGATAATCTTTGCCAACGTCTCATCGTCTCTATCTTCCATCAACAAAGCTTCAAGCTCTTTTGTTAGTTTCTTTTTAATTTCCCATTTTTTTCTTTTAAGTGCGCTTGCCCATTTCTTCAAGCCAAACTGCAAGGTCTTCAATTTCTCCATTAACGGTTCTGATGATGACTCCCAAATTTCTCTGAGAGCTCCCTCAAATGATTCCTCCATAGTCCACCAGGCTTCAAAATGGAATCTTCGATTTCTTGAAAAGATATTCACGCTATCTGTACTTATGAGTAGAGGACAGTGATCTGATGTAGAAAAAGAAAGATGCTAAATACGTCCCATTGGGAATAAGGTTGTCCATTTTTCATTTGCAACCCCTCGATCTAATCTTTCTCTTATATTTGTTTCTGGAAGATTTCCCCTTTCCCATGTGAACCAAGCTCCCGAATAACTAATATCCATCAGATGACACTCTTCTAATGTTTCCCTGAATACCTCCATTCTCTTTTGGTCTCTTGGTAATCCCCCACTTTTCTCAAAAGAATACATAATCTCATTGAAATCTCCTGCAACAAGCCACGGGTAATTACTATCCTGGCTTAATCTTTTAAGCAAATTCCATACATGATTCTGATCTTTCGAATATGGCGAACCGTAGAATCCCGTGAACCTCCATTCCTCCTGAATACTATCCTCCTTCACCATTGCATCTATATGCCATTTAGAAAAACTTTTCAAAGTTACCTCAATGTCACCTTTCCAAGCTAAACTCAAACCGCCTCTAGACCCTTCAGCTTCAATATCAATTCCATTGATAAAACCACAGCTCCTCCTTGCCATTTCCATGCGTTTCTGATCCAGCTTTGTCTCCATTAAGAAGACCATATGGGGATTATGCTGCTTGATTAGGTGTCGCGGCCTCCGAACTGCCCGTGGGCTCCCCAACCCACGAACGTTCCAACAGATGTGTTTCATTGTGCCCAGTCGGCTAGCTCACTGCCAGCCGCCGATCCTAAATTATTCGAAACAAGACTATGCTCCCCATCAACACACATGGTCTCAATAAAATCTACTGCATTCTTAATTAAGCGAGCATATTTCAATCTTTTCACTCCATCGTCACTTGTTTCATCCGTGTTTCCTTTCCCATCCTCCTCTTCTAGAAATTTCCTCTTGGACCCAACATTTGCATGTTTTCGATAATCTGTCTGGTTTGTTGGAACTAGTCTCTTCCAACTTGACTTCTTTGAGTCTTTAGAGCATCCATCCCCTTTACTATTATCCTCCTTTAACTTCCCAATCTCCAACCCCCTACTACTATCCTCATGCTCCTTTAGTCCTTCCTCCCAGCTAGATAGTATTTTCCCCCCTAATAATTGACCTTTCGTGACAATAGAGTCAGCTTCATCTTCCCACCCATGCTGCTCCTTAAATCTTCCTGTGTAATTGCGTTGTGAGCCAGACTTTTTGGTAAAGGCATTAAACTTCATACTTTCTTTCCCCACCACTTTTGATTCAGCTTTTAATGCTATAGTATATGGGGGATCATCTCTAATTTTATTCTTTTCTACAGGGTTTAACAACCAGCAGTCATTGAGGCCGTGATCCATTCTCCCACATCCGAAATAAAAAATTGGTAGTTTTTCAAATTTAAAAGGAATCCATGACTTAACACTATTCTCACTTAAAACGAAAATACCTCTCCGAAGGGGTTTCTGAACATCCATATTGACTCTAACTCTGCAGTAATCATCATTAATTTCAGATCTGAGAACACCTCCGAATGTACTTCCAATAGCATGCAATAGATCCTTCTTATCATATTCTGGTGCACATGGCACGATCTTTATCCAGTATGGCGATGAAGTTAGTCGAATCTGATCCCATTCTATTGGATTTCTTAATCTATCAAACAGAATTAAATATTTGCGAAAAAGCCAAGGCCGCCCCTCCATGATGAACTCCAGATATTCTTCTAAGTCAAAGACGATGGAGAAAAGATTCTGCCCAGCCACATGGATTTCAAACTTTTTCTTAGTCTTCCATATACTTCTTAACTGTGCCCTAAAACTCTCTGGATTAAATGATTTCCTCGTCCAGACTGAGCAAATCAAGGTCGGCTTGATATCCGGCACCACCAACGATCTCTTAATTGATAGTTGGATGAGTTCTTCTGCTAACAGTGAGATCTCCTCACTGGTCTCCCTCTCCACGCCACCACTCTCTTCCATCCCAAGCCACAGTAGTTACTGTTCTCTCTAGGACTCTTTTAGGGAGCACTCTTGGTTTTCAAGGGAATTCTTGTAAATTATTAACACAATTATTA
The DNA here is from genome assembly GCA_025698515.1 of Gossypium sturtianum. Classification (NCBI taxonomy): domain Eukaryota; kingdom Viridiplantae; phylum Streptophyta; class Magnoliopsida; order Malvales; family Malvaceae; genus Gossypium; species Gossypium sturtianum. The sequence continues at coordinate 161,340,813 of CM046945.1, forward strand.
GAATTATTAAATTCTTAAAATTTTGAAAATTTTATTAAATCTCTAAAACTTAATTCCAAGATTCGCCATTCAACATGAGGGAGGAGATTATAAGTAAAAATAAGCATTGTAGTGCAAATTTGTTAGCCTTCAAGTTTTTGGCAATCAAAAGTGGGTTTTTGTAAGGTTTGCCATTCTTGAATAATAATAATAAGTTAACAGAGTTGAATTGATTCAACAATTTTTCCTTTTGGCTTTGGCTAAACTTATAAAAATGCCCTTCAACTTTATCATTTTATTTAAATAAGCCCTCATTTTCCTTTAAAATAAGCACTTAATAACTAACTTGTATTCTAATAAACATTTAAGTTATAGCTAAATCAAAAAAGTTAATGAGTATAAAAATATATAAACGTGTTAAATATTATATAATCCAAATTATTTATACATTAAAATTTATACGAATATATAATACATTAAACACGTCATCCATAATATTAGAAATACCGAATATGAAAGTTCAAAAGATCTGTTCATGCAGATGCATCTTATGAAACAATTTCAATATAGGTTTAACATTACTACATCCATACATAACACTGTAATTCAAAGGCAATGAACCGCCGATGGCCGACGGCAACAATCAGTTACCCGAGTTTTGCCATCTTGGCGAGGGCGGAGGCTTTGACGAAGTTAACTTGTTGAGACAGCTTGGGGTGGAAGAAGAGGCAGATGGCTGAGATATCATCCATTGCAATCCCTCTTTTCTTATACTTCCATGCTCTCATGGCACATTGAACCAATTTTTTTGCTGATTTTTCCCTATCTTCTGTTGAAGAAACTATCTCCACTGCTTCTTCATTTGAAATAACATCCCAAACCTAATTTAATAAAAAAAATGTTAATGTTAAATAGCTTTTCTGTTTATGATCAATTGGACTGACCCTTTCATATATTCCTTGTTTTCTTGGAGTACAAGGCACTGAATATAAATACATACCCCATCTGTTGCTAAAATGACAAATTGGTCATTGTTTGTGATGTTTCTTTGGGTGACATCAGGCACTGAAATGAGGCCAAACTCTTTGACACAGTGGTCACCAATGGCTCTTGATAAAGCTAGTCCTGGTGTATCCCCATTAGGTGTCCACACCCTGTACACCCCTGGTTCATCTCTTAAGCAAAACACTCTCCCATTGCACTGTAGTATTCTCTCAGCCTCCTCTGTTACATAATATACACATTCATATATATATATATATATATATCAGCATAATAAAGATTATAATGATCAGTCCCAGGATGACCCCTCCCCATCGCCGTATGCACCAAGATTAGACCATAAAGGTATTGTTCTCTTTGGGCCACAAAGGCGATGAGGGTGAAATGTCCTGGAACCGTGTTAGTACAAAAACTATGCAAAATAAGGTGGTAATTTAGTCAATTACAAACCTGGAATGTTAGGCTTGAAGTCAACAGTAAGCTGAAGAGGTACCAATTTGCCATCATCTGAAGTAGTTGCTAGGACTGCCCTAGAATCACCAACATTTGCTATAACCAGATGTTCACCCTAATCCATCAAATTTGAAAAAATTTAGTTGACCAGACCATCTTAAGGTCGAATACCGGTTAGCCGAACTATCTTAAACGTACATCCATATAACCATGCTTGAATACAAGTGTGTGACACAAATAGTTTAAGAAAAATGAAGAGTCCAAGTAATGAAAGTGTACCTGTTTGATGATCGTCAAAGCTGTAGTGCCGCTACGGAAAGCATCAATGCCAGGATGGTGCTTAAGCTCAAGGTCAACATCAGCATAAGTTTTCAAATAAGATTGTTTCCAGATATCAAAGTGATGAAAAGTTGAGTTGAATTCGGTATCCAGTTGACGGGGAAGTGAGGTTAAGGAAAGAGCCTTTTGCCAGTTGCAAAGCAAAGAAGCAGGCACAGATTTTTTCACCCTTTTGGCTACAATATGACCCCATGGTCCATGCCCATCAAAAATACCACAGAATATCATATCTTCTTGGCACCCAAATTTCTATATTGAAAAAACAACACATATCAAATTAACCCATACTTGTTGGATCAACCATTTGTATTAAATCTTGGGTTATAAAGTTAGATCATGCAAAGTCGTAGTAGTTTGAGAATAAATAAAGGAGTTGCAGATGCTGTGATTCGAATTTTAGACCTATTAAATGATATCACTTAAAAGGCGGTAACATGAACCATCTTGATTAAATCTTGGGTTATACAAAGAAGGTCAAAAGGGTCATAGATGTTGTGATTCGAATCTTAAATCTCGATTAATTCTTGAGTTATACAGCTAGATTATACCAAAAAAAAAAAAAAAAAGTCCAAAGCTCGAGGGTTAAGAAAGGAGATGCAGGTGGTTGCATGAACCATCTTGATTTAGCTTAACATAGGATGATGTGAAATGAGGTGATAAATACCTCCCAAACAATTGCAGAATCCTGGTTGGTTCCTTTTTGGCCTCTCTTGGAGCAGATGGAAGCAAAATCATTGGACTTGTTGGAATTGACAGTACCTGAGGAACACAGCATCATTTCATTCTTCTTTGCATCTTTGGCCATGCTTTCAGCTGCTTCCCTTCCACCATCCATCTCATTGTTTTGATTCTTCCCTTTCTTCGTTGAAACACTTCTTGCCAATCCATCAAAAAGTGATGGCAAAAGCACCATTTCTGCTTCTTCTTCTTATACTGCACTATTTACTTCTTAAAACACAAAGCACAATCTTAAAATCTCGATCCATAAATCGACACATATTCAAATACGAGTACAAGTTATATTCAAAGAAAGAACTTAAAAAATTGAATAAAATCAAGAACAAAGTCTTTAATCATGTACAAATTAGTATGGACTCTATGTATGTGCGTGTATATATATGGCATATACCTTTGTTCTTGCTCGAATTTGAATCCGAGAAACGACCACTATACACGGCTGCCAATCGCCGGAATCTCGTTTCTCGAATTGCTTGATGGAATCCGACGGATTCTTGAATATGAAGAAGTCTCATGTAGCTTATACTCCATTTTTCAATATATTTGTTTTTTTCTGTAAAACAATGGCTAGCTTTGTATAAGTACGTAATCTATGTCTTTCACAGCAAACGATAAACAGGGCTGGAGAAAAGGACTAAAATACCATGGATTTGGCAGTTGAGTTATACGAAAACAAAGGGTATTTCGGACATTTTAAAATTATAATAAAAAAAAAATATGGGTATACCTCATCATCTTCATCATCATAGTTAACCTTGACCTTAAGATTTTGATTTTATGAATTGAAGTCGGTCAGAAGTTAGTAAAATATTTTATGAAATAAATTAAAGGAATGGGTAATTAAATAAGATATATTTCATGGATGAGAGTTGTTGGGATAAAACTAGTATTATCATTTTAATTAATTTAATCATATCTTAAGCCACTATGAATAGATTATTAATGGGTAGCTAAAAGAAGAACAAAATTAATAAGAACACTAGTTATAACAAAACATCAAACACATGGCTACCAGTTAGCCAGTCGGAATAATGGACCATGAATTCTAACCCTACCTCTTAATTTTAAATACCATAAAATAAATGAAAAATCGAATAAATTTATATACACATTATAATTGTAAATTGTGGAACCCCAATCTTAATTTTTGCTAACAATATCAAAAACTCGATATTTATATAAACGAAAATTACTTTTAAATATAATAATAATAATAATAATTAGGGGTGGTGGGGTTAGACAAGATGGACAATGATGCATGAATAATTATGGGATCCAAGAGCTTGGATCATGGTATTGGGACCAACAGAAGGAATGTCAAATAGTAGAATTTGAATACTCCAGATAGAGAAAATTAAAAATCAGGTCAATTGAATTATTATGGAGGAGTAAAGAATTTATTTATAATTTTTTTTAAATAATTTCATTGTAGGTTTTAATTGTATTTGTTTTGTTGTCATGATGTTTAGAACTACTCGGAGCCTCTCTCTAATCTATAAATAGTAAGATAACGCGTTTCAGCACACTCAAACTCATGTCCTCCTGTATTACAACAATGCTCATGCCAATTGAGTTAAGACTCGATCATCATCTGTTTATAACTTTTTAGTTGGTATTTATTTCGGATTTGATTTGGGATAATATTTAACTTTTATTTGTTATAAAATATAAATATAAATAAATTTAAAATTAATAAAAACTAGTAATTAAATAGTGAATTTAAGTAACTTATGTGAGATTTCGTTAATTCTTCTAAGAAAATGAGAAATTGTCAACAATTTCAACTAGATTTGCCAGCCAAATTTGCAAATCTGAGTGGAAAAAAATTTGTAGGCAACTTGGATAGAAATTTCTCTAGTGGGGTATTTGATATATTTTGATTGCATAATTAGAAAGTAAAGGATGTGCCTTGGGTTTTGCCAACATTTGAGCATGTTCAGAAAGGTGAAATGTTTCAATCAAATAATTGGAGCTCTTCCAATATTTGTGGATCACATAAATTTCTCATTTTATGGATATCTCAAAAATATTTCCACCCCTATAACACCTTTATCCAGATAATTCACAATTGTTAAAGAAACGTCCTAAGACCTTTTTTTTGGGTAGAAATTGATTTTCTTTGTCTGGAATTGGATTCAATTGATTATTTTGTAATCTTTTGAAATTATTTATTTTTATGTCCAATTTTAAATATTGAATTTATATCTAAATCCGGTTTTCGAGTCTTATTTGCTTATATTAGTAAAATATCGAATATTAACTTTTTTTATATTAATCACTAGTCTACTAAAATATTTTTTAAAAACAATATAGAACTTTTTATTATGGCAAGTTATAATGATTGTTTTAGGTCAAATTGTAGTTACGGTCCTTCCACTATGTTTAAATGTAAGATTTCATGTTAATACTTTAATTTGCAATAATTAGGTTATTGTACTTTTGTAATATCATTAGTTAGTCCAAATAGTTAATACACTTAATTATTCCGATGAAAATGTTAAAAATGTCTCATGTCAAAATATTCTCTTTTTCTTTTCTTTTTTTTTTTTTTGTGAATTAGAAAAGTGTTTTTTAAAAAAACATAACCATTTTAATCGAAATAGATAGTTAAAGATGTTAATTCTTTGATCTAACTAATGTGATTGTAAAATTAGAAGACCAAATTATATCAAACTAAAATATAAAAACTAAATTTCATATTTGTGTTGGAACATTTTCAACATATATATAGTGTTTCAATAGTTACAAATGAAAAGTTATAAGTAACCAAAAGTTATATCATTTGGTTATTAATCAAGATTTATCACATTTTATAGTGATGAATTATGTCTCTTAAATTCAAAAATTATATCGCTTTATTATTAACAATGAATCATGATTATTCAATGATACATTTATTGAATAATTATGTTTATTATTAAAAGATGTGACTATCCATTTAGATAGTTGTGTTCCTATGAAGAAATATGAAAACTCTTATAAATAAGAGTCAAATTTCATTTGTCTGACACACCCAAAAACATAGAAACAATGTTTCTTCTATTCTCCATCTTTTGTATTTCTAAATTGTTCTATAAGGAATTACTGCATAAATTCTTTATAGAAATTGATATCCTTGCTATGCTCCACCCAGTGCTCAGTAGACTGTTTCTATCAATGCAAAACGTAGACAATCATTGGGTTTCATTATATCTTCGAGATTTATTTGCCAGTAATTCTTTTGCACACCAAAATATAAGTGAGGGCAAATAAAACCTTAAAGAAAGTGGTATTGATACACGTCTTGAAACTTTCGTTAATTTCTCATAAGTTCATTTTTATCCACACACTAATAATTTGAGCATAATAGAGAAATCAAAACTGTAATTTTACTATTATATGAAAAAAAAAGAAAGAAACTAAGGCTTGTATCATTATGTTGCAGGCCATTTTATATATTTGCTCGGTAAGAATTCATTATAGGCTAGGCTTGCTTCTACAAGTTATAGTTGTTTCCATTTAGTTGTATGGGAATTTGAGGTTCTAAGGGATAAAATACCTTGTTTGATGATAGTAAAATTATTATGGAATATACATGAAAATTTTCTCTCTCCCTCCCTCTATTCTTCTTCTTGTTCTCTCTAATTTCTTCTTTAAAATCTCTTTTTTTTCCTTTCTTATTCGTTGTTTTTTTTTCTATTTTGTTTGGTTACTAAATAGTTTTGGATTAGCTTATATCATTGGTATTAGAGCATTGACTTTAGCTTAAATAATTAGTACAATGATACCAATGATATGAGTGCTTACTCATTGTTTCACGCTTGTGAGTACTTACTCGTCGGCATTAGAAAAGCATCTTTCAATGCCTAAGCAAAAATTCTCTCTTGTGGAAATATGTTTGAAAATCTAAACTATTACCAAACTTGAAAATCATTTTTACCGATTGAGGATGTATGCCCTCTGTGCGTCCTTTCACAGCATTTACTGAAGGATTGTGAAGTTACTAGGAGAGTAGAGTATGGGATAAGATACATGCTTAAGCTTTAAAAGATGAACTATCATTGACTAGACATCTTGACATTGCAAATCTTGAAATTGAAATGGATACTCCTCCACAGCATGACTTCTAAAGCACTTAAGCATGTCTGTTGCGAAAGTAACATGTGTGCAGATGCTTTAACACAACTTGATAATAATCTCCAAATCTTGTGTGCAGATGATATTTTACCAGTTCAAAGTTTATTCTGTTTATGTCGGACTCCTAATTGTTTAAATTCTTTATTAGCTTTTGGATGCAGTATGTATGGTACAATATCTTAATTTTGCTTTAATGATATCTAGTTACTCTTTCAACACAAAAAAAAAAAAAAAATCAAAGATGTTAAAAAAATATATTACTATATTCTAAGCCAAAACTGATTAGAAATACATTTTTTTTTCCTCAAGGCTTACAAAAATATAATCAGCCTATATTTTTTTTTCCTCTACATGATTCCTAGGCAAATTTGTTAGGGCGAAAAAGATAGAGGAATTGCATTCAATGAAAAACCTGAGGAGATGCATAATACTCACTCTCATTAAACACAGGTCTTAAGTCTTCTTTGCACATGAAATCCATGGGGAAACAAACAAGATGTCCTCGAATCGCTTTTAGTCTATCCAACGGAACGTTTTTTTCGATTTCGATTTGGCCAATCTGATATGATTCCAATGTCTCAGGGGCTATTCCTAAATCAATTGTATTGTGAGTAAGTCTTTCTTTGATGATTTGACGAAGTGCACCCCTGCATGATTTGGATCATGAGTTAGAACCGGACAGGGCAACCAAAGAACAACAAGAAAGGAGTACGAAAGTACAAAAGAGATGTAACAAGAAAGGAGTACGAAAGTACAAAAGAGATGTAATCGTGTACCGGGAATGTATAAGATCGGTCGGGAGACATGAAAAGATTTCCTGGTAGATTGTTGTATTCATCTGTCATCAAAATACTATTCATGCATCAATTCGTCGAATATTGATAGTTCTTAAACCATGTGATCAAGAAGTCTAAATTTCATAACACTAGTTATATCTGACTAATTTCGAAACCACCCGAAATTCATTTATAAACATACAATTCCAGTGCTTACCATTGCAGTTGCAACCCATATATCTTTATAACTCGAATCACTAATGGGGTCGACTATTTGATTTACCTGAGTCGAGAAGAAAAGGAAAAGGAAGAACACATTTATCAGGCTATATCCATGTTCAATTCAATAAGCATAATGATTAAGAATGAATGTTGGATGACTAACCTCTCCTTTTCGAAGACCAAGATGTTCGGACCACAACGAGAGGCGAAGGCTCAAACTAAATTTTCCAGCCTTCCATGGATTTCCTCCCATCCTTGAATCGATTAGTTCTTTATCTTCAATAAGCACACCGATCTGAAATATGAATTGTGACATCAAACTTCATTTAGAAGTTATAAGTTGTTAAGTTCAGGTACCTCCGTATATATTAGCCCAAAAATTAAAAACACCTATAAACCTTAACCCAAAAATTAAAAACACCTACAAACCTAATAAAATATCCAAAAACATATCACCCTCATACTCATTAAGACCAAGACAGCACCAAAAACACATAACTCGTAACCATTGCAGGCATCCCCCACCAAGCAATCAATCATTTCAAAATAAACCAATCAAAACAACCCGAAAACCACCTTGGGTAACATCAACCAAAGGACATTCTAATAAAACTCATCTGCAACATATTCACCTTTAAACTTTCATGCTCATCCAGCACATGCACATTCAAGTTCTCCATTTGATCAAATGTCCAGAGTTCAATTCATTAAAAATATCTGAAGACATACAGCAACATACCATCCAGCAATACAGAATTCTTAGGCGAAAGAGAAAAAACTCAAAAATAACAGCTTGCAAACTATCCAACCTCATTACGCATACAAACAAATGATACAGAACAGTTTCCAAAAGCTTAATTCTGTTAGACACCAACAAATTTAACATTTCAGCCCTGAACTATCTTTATCTTGTCAGTCCCTATAATAGCCAAATTTCACAGAAAAATTTGAAGGCAATCCAGAATGCAGTGATACCTCTGAATCTCTACAGCCAAGTAAACTTCTATCGTTGATATTAGCGGATCCGATTATGGCTGCAGAGTCATCAATTATCATGATTTTACTATGAACATATACCTGTAGAAATAGTAGGGGCAAATAGCTTGTCAAACATGGTATGCTACATGCTAAACTTTCATTGACACCTTAATGCCACTGTAAAAAGAATCCAGCATAAATTACAAATGATAAGAGGAAGAGAATGCTAGTACAAGAACATACTTGACTGGTAGCCACAGGGCCGCCATCGAAAAGTTCACCATATGATCTAAGACCATAGAAAGATATGTAATCATGAGTTTTGGGACCAAGTCGATCATGAAGATTATGCAATATTGAATTATGTCCTCTGCGAATGGTTCGATACTGCCAATGCATTATGGCTCTCACAGATGCCGCACCAGCATCATCAAGGCCTCCCTGTTAAATTTAAATATGAGTTCAATCATAATGCGATGATTTGAAATACAAGTTAAAAAGTTTGTTGGCCAGAACCTGGAAACCAGGAAGTAGGGGTATGATAATGATAACCCTGAAACACTTATTTTCACTGTATGCTCGTAAAATACGCCGGTATAATGCTTCCAAGACACGATTCCGAATATTTTCATCTCCTGAGAGGCCTGATATGAAAAATTGGTTCTGACAAAGGTTGTGAAAGAATGAAACCAATAGTAAGGATTCATACGAACTACAATAAAAGATCAAAAATAAAATAAAAAATCAGCATATACCTCTATATAAACAAAGTGTTCTGCTTTCTCAATGAGGGAGCAATAGGCACAGTGAATGCTCTCTTCTATTTGGCTGGTTCCAGCAGACCACTGACTGACACTCCTTATAACCTGAAAATCATAGATCATCACTTATTGATAAGCTAAAAATCTCATTTTAAATGAGAACTAAAGTCAAATAGAACAGTAGATATAGTAGCAGGTCACATTAATATCATCATTGTGCCTAGCCCAAACAAACAGTGGAAGATGAATAACAGCCTTTATTTCATTAGTGAAAGTAGAAGTTCATTAGTTACAAAAGAACTCCATGGGCTACAAATCTGCAGCAGAACTGAATACGGGAACCTAAATTGACCATGGGCATTATTTTATTGTCCTTATCCTTAGAAGCTCTCTAACTCTCTTTCTCTTATCTTATCACGGCGATACACTGTTTAACAAAATGTATGACAAGAATTTCTGTGGCAAACATATAAAATAAAAAAATATTATGAGGCAGATACAAAGGTTTATAAATCTTGACGAGAATGCAACACACCTGACAATGAATTGAAGTCCGTGGACCAACCTGTCCGGTTTCATCCAGAAAACCAACTTGATCACTCCGTTCCTGTATTTCCCACCACTCAGGGTCTGTAAGTTTGCTTCCAGGCTGCCTTTTTATATCCAGAGGTTTTTCCATATTAAAATCCAGGGAGTCATCAACAAAGCCTTTCATGGGTGTGTCTGCAACTGCAGGTTCTATTTTGGACTTTCGGAAAGCAAAATAACCACTTTTACTGGGAGTAGGGTCCGGACTGTTTGATTTTGGGACTTCAGTACAATCAGCCTCTTGAGGCAAAAGTAGAGGAATATCTTGTAAAGATGATATAGAAGAAAAGGAATCCTGTCTGTGGCCTTTGTAGCCTTCCTGATCAATCTCTTTGCTTCTTCCCATATAATGTGGAATCACCATATGCTGCTGAGGCATAAGTAGTGGAATTGCTATCTCATTTGGAGCTTTATTTCTCTATATATGGTAGAAAACTCTTATTAAATAACAAAGTTATAAAACTTTTTCTGTTCACTATTTTAATTCTGAATATGTATGACCTTGGCATAGTTCCAGCGCTGAACAAAATGTCGTGCTATATCACGACAAGGTGGTCCCCGGAGTGCACAATGCACATCATGCCAAGGCATTCGAGGATATTTTCCTCGATCCAACTCATCTTTCATTGTGTCTTCCCATGAATTTGGTTCAGATTCCCTGGAAGATGAAATGGAAAATTTGTTAGAACTAAAACAGTTTCAAACCAACCATAATCATAACCACAAATATTAAACCTTTTTTTCAAGAACATTATCAGAAAAGGGTGGGGAGAGGAAGGGGCAGAATGAAAGGTCACAAACTCTTGGAGGTTTTGAAACTCATTATCTTTTTAAACAAACTTTGGAGTTAAACCCACCGAATAGATTTCAGCAAACTGTTGGGGAACATCTATTGAGGAACAAGCCCAAAACCTTGCAAGTGGTAGATACATTAAGCAGAAGCAAGTAGCCATGTCAAATTTATAATAGATTGTGAAAATCAGCCAAAGAATCCATCAATCTACTAGTCATGATGTCATGGTAGTACCACGCTACAACATAATGGTGTGTAAATTAAGCATATAATACTTAATGATGACCACTGACATGCGGCAAGATCATGAAAGGCCAGAATGAATGGATGAGTCAAATTTGAAACAGATTCCTCAAAAACCTTATCAACCGTTCAAAGAAGAATTTTTAATTAAGCTAAAAGCTTACCTTGGATTATAATAGTCTTTTCCAGGCCATATTACTGGAGGATTATCGCTCACCTTGTGTTCAAATGTGTCATAGCGTCCAAAGCATAAATCAAGTCCACCAAGAAAACAAGTTTGGTTGTCAACAATTACAAGTTTTTCATGGTGGGACCTATATGTAAAAGAAATACATATTCAGAGTCTAAAAATATCGAATATATTATACAAGGATAAAGGTCACAATGCATCTGCACATTCAATTCTCCAAGTAATGCATACCAGAGATAGACACCAGCAGAGAAGTGGTCAGGATAACGCAATACCCTTACATTTTCGTGAATGCTAAGAAGCTTTTGCTTGCTATAGACGCTGTTGATTTTCAAGGCAAGAGCAACTTCTTTGTAAAGAAGGATGTATATCTGCAGTCATAAACACATTCAGACCACTGTAAAGTAAATAATTTAAAAACTAGTTAGCTAAAACATTTTCAATATTTTTACGTGAGGATAGGTCATAAATCTATGTATAGAAGCAGATAATTTGTTTTAAAAGATAAAATAAAAATATGTATGTAACAGCTAAATAAGGTTTGTAAGTTAAGGTGCTCCATATCAAATCAAAAGTCTAAGCAAAAGAGCCTACCAAGAGAGACGTATTGGAATGGAAGGAAAAAAAAGGTAATACATGGTTTAAGGCATATACACCTCGATATATGAGCTCAAATTCATGTACATTTGCATACATCTAAGGGGATGTGTCAAATGAAGTAAATAACCAACATTCATTTTAATTTACACAAAAATAAAAAAAGGTTCATATGAACTTAAAAATAAATAAATGAAAATCAAAGCACCTGAACTCCTTCCTTTGCTTTGGCTTCCAGCAAAGCATCGAGCCTGGAGGCTGCATGCTCACGAAAAGGACGGCGTAGATACAATTCTGGGCAAAGCCACCATCCACACATGAATATCTGCATAAATTTTAGAATCATAAAATAGGTTTTCATGCTAAAGAAAAGGAAAATTGGTTTAAATACAAGCTCATGTCAACCTGCAAGAGTAGAAAGGACAGACCTCTGATTTAGCATCCTCAATTGCCGAAGCTATAGCATTAAAAGCTGCCCCACCATCTATAAACCATTGAGCCTCACTACCATCTTCTGTCAAACCCCTTGGAGGAGCAAAAGAGCCAAAACGATGAGGATGACACCAGCCCTCAGGAGGCCTAAGCCCGGCATCATTAATTGCAGCAACCCAGTCTTTAACTCTAGAACTACTCTTCGCTCTTAACCTTATGCTCCGGACTCCACATGCGACCTTTTGGAATTCCCAATTATCTGTTAGAAAGTGAATTTCTCTAGATATATTCATCAGACATACAACTTAACCCACCATTATATAGGTAAATAGCTATTTTAATGTGTAGAAAACATACACCTTCAAATAAATATTCATGCAAAAAACCCATAAATTTATCTAGAATTCTAGATCCTATATATGCTTAATGTGATGTTGATAAAGACTAATGATCAGGATTTTTAGGATTAAATATATTTTTGGATGGTGGAAGGATCTATAACCATAGGCTTTCTATAGGAAGTTTTTTTTTTTTTTGCCAAGGATCTTATCCAAATCACAAAAAAGAAAAAGAGTAGCAATAAAGGTCATTGATTATGAACAACAGCATCTTAAACATTAACATGCCTACTTAAATGTTAAATTGAAAGGTACGCCCATCAGAGGGAAAGAATTTCCACAGAAAGACAGCAAGTATTCTGCTGACCTTAAAAGCATGGCGTAAAGGATTACGTTCCTTCACTTCTGATGCTAATGATACCCGGCCCTCACCATTACCATCTGAGGCAGGTAGTACATCAAAAACAATTATATCTAAAAGTTTGGTATCAAAAGGATCTCCCAGCAAGGCCAAGAATCCAGGTTTCAGTACAGCCCACACCTGTAATAATCATTAGACACGAGACAGAAACATATGGGTCAATAAAATAGACTAAAATGTGAAACCCAAAACGATAGCAAAGGAGTGCCACTATATGGTCCAACCTGAGAGTCACTGTCCATATGTAAAAATTATGGAACAAAGAATCTAAACATTTTAGCGAGCTAAGATACTACAATGCCAACACTCTCAAGCATAAGAATCAAAGTATGACAACCATTAACCCATCTTCAAAACTCTCTCCCCAAATCATTAATCTTATTTTAGTTTCACTTTAACCCAACTCACCAATTAAGCAACAGTAGGAGACTACTATACATAGTCTGCCTCACTAAGCACAGTTGACCAAGTGATATGTCTTGCAAAAGAACAAAATATGCAAACGGCTATGCCAGTTTCCCTCCTACCCAAGAATATTTAGATAGTGAAGAGAGGAAACTAGTACTTTCTACAACACAAGCATGCGCAAAATAGGTTCTGCAACAAGTGCATATTAATCTGAATATAGACCGAGACTTCAGAAATTAGATCACATTACCTTTTGCCAATTGTCATTACAGCAATCGAACCAACGACAAGCACAACATCTATCAGAGTCGTCATTCCTGGCAATTTTTGGTAGATGCTTCACCATTACATACTCTTCCTTTAGCTTAGGGCCATACTCTTGTGAAAATGACAACTTTGAAACCTCCAAAAACTTGCAAACCTACAAGAAAACTGACAGGAACTTCAATGCAAATGATAAAAGAGGGAAATAGAGCAACAAATCTCAAAACATTGAGCACATAACAGTAGTACCCACATTGATCTCTAAGTTTTGGCACTTCAGCTAGAAAATCTGATTACAACTAAATAACTCTTTCAATTTATCAACTGACAGTTTATTGAACCGGCATTTAGGAGGGCTTCATCTACTTCGAGATTGTTGCATAAGGAAAAAGCTAAGTTGAATTTGGTTATCTATTTATCAACACAAATACATTAGTGGATTATATGATTATTTTTTAGGCATAGTAGAGTCTATTAAAGGAAGGTCTAATACCCTATGAAGATAAATATAAATGGACAAATGCATACCTCTCGAGAGTTAACAATGTCCATATTTCCAAGAAAGTTATTCAAATATTTGTGCATTGCAACCTTTGCTCTCTCAGACATAGAAGACTGCCTTCCCAAGGCTGGTCTAATAACCGGAAGAGCAGCACTAGACGGAACATCTCTGAGTAGATTAAAAAATAAAACCCACTCATAAGCAAAGGAGTTTTTTTTTTTTTTCTTTTTCAAAATTAACATTTGATGTACTGACTACATATAATTTTATGTGCTGTGAGTTAACGATAAAAAATAATCAAAAAGAAATTTAAAACTAAATTCTTCAAACTGTACTTGTTTTAATTATTGTCATTATCTGGTTCAGTGACGTATATTAGAAGTTACCTGTTTTTCGCACTTTCATCGTGATGTAATAAATTAGCATCATCATCCGGTTCATCGTCATCGTGCAGAATCGGCGCATGGTCTCCTATTCCTAGATTTTGAAGCCATTCTTTAACCTTTAATATAATAATATTCATAGTGAAAATCACATCAAAATCCTAAACCTTTCAGAAGCAAACAGCTTATGAATAAACAAAAAAAAAAATCAAATTTTCATTGTACAGCAAATGCATATAAACATTGCCGTTATATCAACACAAACCTGTTCTTGCTTCTCGTGAATTTCTTCGATAAACAGCCGTTTCTTCAAAGCAAAGTGTAAGTAAAAAACGTGTGAAGCATTCTTCAATAACCGCCACTTAAACTGAACAACCGAAGCAAGAAATAAAATAAATAAATATATAAAAAGTTAAGATCGAAAGATGCATTTCGAATCTACACTTATTTTAAACTATTCAAAAAGGATTTGATCGAAAACTTGCATGTTTGTATCGAAATTCGATGGTGTAAGATAAAAGCATGGGACTGATATCGCCAGCGTCGGGTCTAGACACGGATACGATGGTCGCTTTAGGTAACTCGTCGAAAATGCGAGTTGACTCAGGAGCAACACCTGGAGCGAACGAGAAGAATGATGACATCATCGACGGCGTTATCGGCTCCGATTGCACCTGGTAGTACTGTGGACCACCTTGATCCGACGCCATTGATTTTTTTATCGGTTAATTAAAGATCCGATAATTTCTTTGTTATTGTTTTACTTTTTCCTTTTGGAATTTGGATTTGATTTGATAAATTGAAAAATCGAATATGAGAAAATGTTTGCTGATCCACAGATAGAAATAGCTTCGCTCAGCTTTAGCTTGCCTTTTGAATGCTTTTTTTTTTTTTTCCTCTTTTCGTATTTTCTCTTTGGAATATAAATAAACAAATAAAATAAGCGTAAATTACACTAAATGTGTTCAAACTATCACTTAAATCCCTAAATTTGAAAATAATTTAATTAAGTTCTTAAAATATCGAATTGCTCCAATCTAGTCCTTTCTTTGGCTTATATATTACCATTAAATACCAACTCAAATTTGACATAAAATTTGAAAATGTATGGACCAAATTGTAAATATGTGTGTATCAATTACAAACATATTAGGTTGGCAAAAAGGCCTAATTGTATAATATAGATACTTTGATAATTCAATTAGAATATTTTGGAATTTAGGGACCAATTTAAAGTTTAAGTGATAGTTTGAGAACTATTGGTAGAATTAACCCATAATACGAAAACGACGTCAAATCTGGAAACCGATGATTGTGTTCTGGTTGGTACGAACCTGAAGACATGATTTTTTTTTTTTTGTTAATTTCAATCTTTTTTTAAAATTTCATTAAAAATTTATTCAGAGAATTTTTTTTTTTTGAATAAAATGACATGAATTTAGCTATATCTAAAAAATAAAATTTAAAATAATTAATTTTTATTTACTTTTATAAGTATTAGTAAGTTTACTGGTTGGTTATATTCAACCCTTGTTTTGAGGGAAGACTGGCTAGCTTATTTAATCACTCAAATTTAGTTTTTAATCTAATAATTGTTGATTAGATTCGAAACAAGAGTAAACATAGTTGGTAGAGCTTTGCTGACTGTTTAAAGGTTTAATTTTACTTGATAATAAATTTTAAGATTATTTGATATCGAAATATTTAAAAATTGTGATTTTAACTATAATATTGTATTTAGTTGATTGAGTCTTAATTTAATTGATATAAGTATTGTTGTTAATGCAGGAAAACATGAGTTCGAACGCGCTAAAGCGCATTATCCTTCAATTTACGGATGGAAAAGGAACTATTTGTAGTTTTACATATCGTATCAAAAATAGTAGATATATTTAGAACTTATTATTATGAGATTATTCAAAAAGAAAAAATATTATACTTTATTTTAATTTGATATTTTTTAAAGTCAAACAATAACTATTAATCTTTTTGAAAAAAAAAATAAGTTATTTAATTAATATGTTTAACACGATAGAATGAAATTTAAAAATATGAAAAACATATAAAAAAATTAGAAATGATGAAATTGAAAACAATGTGGAACTAAGATATGTTTTGTATAGATAATATTAACGTTTTATATTAATTAATATCAGTGTCATCTAACTTGGAAACTACAAGTAATTTGGTAAATTTGATTTTTTTTTGTTTTTTTTTTTTTGTTTTACGCTCATGTGGCTTTTTATTTTAATACGAAAATAAATAAAACATATTTAGAATTAATATTTAAATACACTTAAACCTACACTTTTTCTTTTGTTTAATACCCACATCTAAAACTGAAACCTACACTTACTCTTTTGTTGAGTACTAAAAACATTCTACAAACTCATCATCACCATTTTCTCCATTTTCTTGTGCTGCCATTGGTGTCATAAAGATAAAAAGACTGCTCAAATTTTCATTTGTGAGGCAAAATTATCTACTTTAAAGCCAAGTTCAGTTGATAAAAATTAATTAATTAACAATTTAATTATAATGATTTCTAAAGT
Organism: Gossypium sturtianum; assembly: GCA_025698515.1. Classification (NCBI taxonomy): domain Eukaryota; kingdom Viridiplantae; phylum Streptophyta; class Magnoliopsida; order Malvales; family Malvaceae; genus Gossypium; species Gossypium sturtianum. The sequence goes on from CM046945.1 coordinate 161,357,888, forward strand.
TCAATAAAAGAATCAGTTAGCAGCAAGCAACGTGTTCATATCACACATTATGATATTATTCTAATAAAAATTGAAAAATATGAAATATTGCTAAATATTATAACGTCAAAAAACAATATGACCCAAAAAGAAACGCATAACCATATGAGAATCACTTAAATTAAACTAATTAGATTTTTTAGAACATGTAGTAAACAAAAGTTTTAAGATCAGAAATATTTCATAGCACATTCAACTTAATAGTACATTATACTAATAAACAATACCACAAACATCTTCCATTTCTTATAACAGCTCAGTGGTTTCTTCAAAATTCTATAATTATATAAAACTAAAGATCTAAAACACAAAATGAAAACCGAGTTTTGCATTCAAACTCCTACAGAGAAAAACAAAACATTACTTCATTCACTTCTTTGACTTCTTAACTCCCCTGCATATGCCAAAAGTGATTCAAATTAGAGCTGCTGAAATAAAAGAAAAAATAATAATACAACATCATTGTCGTGCATCTTACTCGGCCTGTTGCGGTGCAGCTGCAGGTGCTGCTTTCACACCAGGTCCCTGAAATGATAAAGAAAACCAACATTCAGTCGCAAAATAACCCAACTAGAAGCATCATCCAAATCAAAATCCATAAAAGGGCATGCCAATCTTCTAGACATCAAAATATAGCTTAGTATGTAAATGCTATGTTACCCAAACTTGGAAGTGACTTTTTAAATATGGGAATATACGCTGCTCAATATTTAACGTTTTCTGTATATTGTAAGATCATGCTAGAATGTATCAGACACAAGTGCACACAAGCCGCATGGGTGAAGCAGTTAAGTGACATCAAAGTAACTGAGTGAAAGCAATACACTTCTAGCTTTCTTCTAAATACAATTTTGGTTCGACATCAATTCTATTCAGAACCCATGATTGATTTGCTCATTACAGTATCAATATGGGAATCAAGACAGATGTTTAAATTACCTGTGCAAGGCGTTCTTCCCTTCTGGCCATCTTTCTCTCCCTGCTCGCCTTGTTCTTAGCTCGCTTGGCCTCAAACTGATCTGAGAGTGTCTTCTCTCTTGCCTTCTCAGCCTTGGACTTGTGGATGCTTTCCATCAAGACACGCTTGTTCTTAAATACATTACCCTTCACCTTCATGTACATGTCATGGTACATGTGCTTGTCAATCTTCTTGGATTCCCTGTACTTACGAAGCAAACGCCTTAGTACTCGCATTCTCCTCATCCAAAGGATCTTTGTAGGCAATCTTGCCTCCCTGGTACCCTTCCTCTTACCTGAAATTATTTGATCAGTATCATGTCTTGCTTACAATGAACTTTGAGGAACAAAGGAACCCAACCATCAATCAGACACAATAAAATATAGGCCACCAAACAGTGGATTAATCATACCATAGCCAGAATGACGACCCTTTCTCTTGGCCTCTTTCATTCTGCGTGCACGAGATCGGGAGTGAATCTTGGTAGGCTTCCGGATGATAAAACCATCCTTAACAAGTTTCCTAACATTCTGCCCTGCAACCAGTGATCAAAATCTTCAACATACTGAAACAAATACCGAAAGCAGCTTCACAAACAGGTATCGTAAGCACACAAGGCGAACCGCAAAAAATTATGTTCCGATTCAGTTTAAAATACATTAGAACAAAAACGAACGCCCTTAGGACAAAAAAAGTGTTACAGAGCTAGTTCTTTGTTGTTTTAATTTTACGAACTAGTTTTCAAGAAATAACACTTCTAAAGAATTTTTAGTTGCATTTACTAGCTAGGAATAAGTAGAAATTCAGATCTAAATCTATCATTTGTCGAAGGAACCAAAAAACCCCTACACAATCAAAGACAAAAATATAACAGCAAGGATAGACATATATACACTACAGCATATTGGATTACAGATAGAAATGAATTGAACAAGTAGAGAGTGGGAGCAACTTACTGGAGTTGGCCATGGAGATTTCATTGATTTCATTAGGATCAAGCCAAACCTTGCCACGGCCACACTTCAGGACGCTAGCGGCGAGCCGCTTCTGTAACTTCAGAGACACCATCGTTGTCTTCCTTTTCTCGTCTCCCTCCCGTCCGTGTGAGTAGAAAACTCTAGTGTTTTTGCAAAGAAGAAGGCGGAGGCGGCCTTTATAACCCTAAAGAAAATTCTTTTATTAGGATTAGGGTTTTTGTTGTGGATCTTGAAAAATAATTGAAAGGGAAAGGGTGGCCCAGCCTGTTTGTTACTGGGCTTAATTTTGTTTCTGCCCAATGCTTTCATGGGCCTAATTTTAGCCCAAAAATCCGCAATCCTTTAGATAAATACATTGTCACGAGTTAATTTAGATATCATCTCAACTGAAAAAGGATTAAAAAGTCATCTATTTTATAAATCAACTTAACTTATATTGTTATAAGAGTATTTTTAACTTATAAGGAAGTGAAATTCCAACAGATATTGAGAGAGAGTAATAAAGTGGCAGATTGTATCACGAAAGAGGTCCGAGATAAAATGGATCACTTAATTATTCATGAGGAATCATCGGGGAATGTGAAGAGCTTATTAAATGATGATATCCATTGCTCTACATATACATAGTTTGATGGCAATTACTATTGTTGTAATCCTAGCTTAAGGTTTTATTGTTTTATTTTAAAAAAAAAAGTATTTTTAACTTAGAATTTAATTTTAGCTGTCTGAATTTAGTCGTTCTCTCCTAGTGTAGTAGAACTCTCCTCGAAGTTGTAGTGACTTGTGGTCGTTGCCGATATTTCTCCATTTTCTATTTTAGGATTTTCGACTGGGCTTTCGAGTTTTTGAGTTGAAATCTCTAAGTGTTTCTTCTTTTCTCCCTTTTGCTGGTCTCTTCTTTTCTCAAGAAGGTTTTTCTCCTTCGTCAGTTGTTTTCTAGCTATGTATTGTCTGTTTCTCCCGGAATTGGCACGACGTGCCCCTCCTATAGGCTCTCGCTTCTCGTTGCCTTTGGGTTTCAACTGAGAGCTAGGTTCCGATGGGCCTTGACTCTCATTTTCTCTCCAGTTTCTAATTTTATCTCGGATGGGTTTCACTTTTCACTGATGAGGGTTTATGGGGTTGGTTGACAATTAGGTTAATGGCCATCCGATTTCTGAATGTTTTTGCGACATTAGGGGTTTGAGGTCGTGACATCACCTACTATTTCTAAAAAAGTCATTATATATTAACCTAATTTTCAACCAAACCAATACCTATGATCATCAAACATACCAAATAACGTTTAGGCACAATTAAACACATATGCTTTTAAGTAATACCACATTTCAACATATATACATACATATTCATTGGCCTAATTTAACCATTTAACATCATATATATACCTTACAGTACAATTCAAATGTCCATTTGCATAATTCCTCAATTTAAATCTTATACCTTTACATGATTACTTAAATGATTTATATGTTTGAATTCAAAGTGACATTTACCAATCCAAGGTTCCTAAACGATCATTCACACTATAAACCGACTCAATCTTAAGTACATATCATATATAAAAACATAAGGAACTATACAAACATTGTTGAGTCGATAGCTGCGATTTGAATGCTGATTCACTCCTCGAGTCTTCGAGATCTACTAATACCTACGCACAAAATAAACAAAATGTATGTTGAGCGATAAAGCTTAATGATACTTCCATGATTTGAATCAATATAAACAAAAGCATTAACATGAAAAGAATATAATCAATGTATAATCAAGTTTCAACCATTTCATTTATCATTCATGTATCAAATACCAATATTATGTGAAATCTTATTTTACGAACCATATCCATATTTCATATGTATGAATACATGATATACCAATTTTTTGAATGTTTTATAACTTTGTAATTATTTGTTGACTTAACATATATGATAAATAGTGTCATAATATCATGAAATACACGTAGATTGCCACATGAGTAGCCACGCCAACATTGTTAAAAAAAATTAATGTTTTAGTAAACATTTTTGTTTAAGAAAAAAAATAATTTGACTCTTTTTCGAAAGGTTGAGGGTCAAATTTAACTTAAAAAAAAAAGTATAAAGGTTAAATTCAAGAAAGATGTAAACATTGAAGACTAAATTTATCATTATACCTTTAAATAAATTTAATTCATTCCAAATTAAAAGATATTTGTATTCTACACTTATTCTCAAATCTCGAGTTGAATTCAAAAATCTGCTATAAATTGAACAAGTTTTCCAATTTTCACAAGAAACAGTTGTTGATGAAAGTCACGTCTTCTATTATGAATTAATATACAGTAAATTTGGGAATTACAAAATGGATCAAATCGATGTTCTTGACATCAAATATAGTATTACACTTAGCTAAATCCACTACTACTTTTTTTTTTTTTACAAATATTCTCCATATTTCCATGAATTCGTCGACACGGATAGTGAGAATCCCGCTATGAATTACCGTCAACCGCCTAACGGCAAGGCGGAGGGCTTTGGAAGCCGTGGTAAGCGACCCTGGCGTTCCGACAATTGGAACTGAAGGGCATGTCGTCATTTGGAGGACCGGCATATTGCAAGTTGACGTTGTCTAAGTGAATGCCTTGGCAAGGATTCGACGCGCTGCAAAGTAGATCAACTGCAACTTTGCTAGCTGAAGTTCCTCGGATGTTTATATAGTGAACGTCGCTGATTCGGACTTTCGATGGCTTCATGAAACAATAGAAAGAAAACAACTTTAATTTTATCATTGTCTAAAAGTTTACAGAGAGCTGAAAACATCACATTATGACAGTTAACCTGACTGTATTTCGTGTTTCCGTATTCTTGATCTATGATGATGGGATTCCGAACTCGAGTCATGATCAGATCTTGAAAAATTATGCCCGAAGCTTTACTTGGGGAGTCAGTTTTGTATGTTTTGATTCTAACACCGTTGTCCGTTTCTCTTAATGAGCAATTTTTCACGATGATCCCGCTAACATCTGCCTCATCGTCGTAGTGGCCAAGGCTACCGATGCTGTTATCAAACATATACATGCATAAATTTCAAAGAACTACTTGATTTAACAATATGATGACAGTATATATGGAATGTCCATGACAATGTTATCTGGTACACGGACAGGTTCAACACAATTCGTGATTCGGTTCATTAGATATAATTCGATAATCGGAATGAGGAACTAGATACCTGAAACCATGACCAGGGCCGCAAATGACTTTCTTGATGCTAATGTTGGTAGATCCATGGATCATCGAGACACAATCATCGCCCGTAGCGATGACAGTTTTCGATATTTTAACGAGGTCCGATTTGCTCATGTGAATACCGTCGGTGTTGGGACTATCACCGGGGGCTTGCAAATCAACGCTGAAAATCCTAAAATTCCGACTCATGCTGATCATGATGTGGAACCCTTTGGGGTCAATGGATTTTATCCCACGGATGATCGCATCGGTTACCTTGATGAACTTCAATGTCTACAATCATACACAACAAAATTCAACCTCAACCACAAGCTCAACGATTTCGGGTTTTGTCTTGGGGACATGCTTCGGTACTTAAGTCAACAAATCTCATCGAAGCACGTCCCAAAAAGAAAACTCCGAAGTGTTTTTTTTCGAGAGGTGATTCGAAGCTTACGGCGGGCAAGCGGACGCAGTTCGACTTCCTGGCACAGTCATTGAAACCCCAAACCTGGGAACCTTGGCCATGGAAAGTACCACGTCCGGACACAATTAAACCGTCAATGGCCTGAAATGTAATCCAATCCGTATCATCGTCTCCACCACCTCGATAATACGCCATATTAGATTGAGCTTTAACAATTCCATTAACTTGAATAATCAACAAAGATGGATTGGAACATGGACCTGAAAATAAAACAGGTCCCATTAAGAACTCGCCTTCAGGGATTACCATCATAGCATCTCCATGGAAATTACAAGCAGCTTCGAAAGTCCTTCTAAAATTCTGCAGAAAATCAAGCAAGCTTTCAATGCAAAAAAGAAAAAAGAACCGCATAATGTTTATATGTATGTATGTATAAACTAAGCCATACGATCGAACTATCTGTCTTTCCATCAGGCTTTGCACCATAATCCAACACATTGAAAGCTTTAACATCGGGACCGACATCACCATTTTCGGCATCTTTAGCTTTATGTAAAGCCTCTGCTGCATTAAAAAGACCCTTGCATTGGCCACCATGGATGAGAACTAAGCACACCATCATAACAATGGCGAAAGCCGCCATTGCTGCAAATGAAGAAGCTATCTTTCTTCTTTTCTTTTCTTTTTTTAACAATGGAAGATTAATTGGTGCAAACCCTTTGTTTCATTGTTATTTATAATGTATTTAAAGCCTTTTAAAACAAAGATTAAATCATCTGTCGGAAAATGGAGTACTACAAATTTGTAGTTTCAAGTTTGGTTGCCTTAGTTCCTGCAATGTCGGAAACAACCACTAATGAAACTAGAAGTCTTTGTTACTACATTAATTTTTTCGAACACTGAATCAACTTCATACCTACTGAATATTCACTTCTTAAGAATAGTTGCATGAAAGAACCGAATACGATGGGTTCGTAAATGAAACATCCATTTATAAACCTCTCAACCTTGGTAATTTTATATTGAATATATTTCAAACATCCATCGATTGATTGTTTTGGAAATTTCTGATGTTTATGGCTTGAATGTGAAAAAGGTAAACTATCATGGAGTCCCTGTATTAAAAGTAAGATTGTTTTTTACCCCTCTACTAAAAGATTAAGGAAGTTAGTCTCTATACGTTAGATAAAGAGTAAATTAGTCATTCTATTAAAAAATTTATCTATTTCTTCTGTTAAAAATTGGTCCTAGCACACAATATGAGGTACATGTGACATATCACATGTCACTATCTCGTTCTTTCATCAATCATGCCAATTTTTAATGGTACAAATGGATGAAATTTTTAACAGAAAAGATTAATTTACTCTTTAATTTAATATATAGAGACTAATTTTTTCATTTTTTTTAAATAAAAAGAACAAAATATAAGGACCTTTATAATACTTTTATCATGTGAAAAAGGACATTCTTAAACTAATTTTTTAAAACGAAGTTCCAGTTTGTCCAACTGATTTCTATCTTAAACAAAACTATAAGTCACAAGCTTTTTACTTAAAAAAAAAAGTCACAAGCTTTTACTCCTTTATTTCTTTCATTTTCTGAACCCTAGTCCAAAGCATTTTTCCTTTCCCCTGAGATTTGAGTGAAAGAAAAGTAGAGAGTAAACACAAGTTTATATTAATTAAAACTAATATTCATAACCATAAATAGATGCAATATTTAGTAGATACATTTTGTTTTCAAGAAGCATGTAAAGAAAATCATAAAAAATTTACTGATACTGGATTGGAAGATTTAAGTATTACTTTACTTGAGAAAGGATTGTATGAAACAGGGATATTATCCATTTCTAATAGTTTTATGCCACATCAGTATTCTTATCCTTAATTTCAGGATTTTAATTTGGATTTGATTTTTTTCAGGATGAAAATGCTGAAATTCAGGATGAAAATACTGAAATTCAGGATGAAAATGCTGATGTGACATAAATCTATTGGAAAAGGGATACAGATGACGTGGCGTCACTGTTTCATACAATCCTTTCCCTACTTGACTTAGAAGGTTTCGTCAAATAATAAGAACTGAAGTGCAATGGTAAATTAGGTACGTGTCCAAAGAACACAACGTTGCTGCAGATCGGTTAGTCAAACTTAGCCTAATTTGGAAGCCGAGCTTACTAGCCTCGACAGAAATCCTTGAAGTCTTATAACAAGATAAAACAAGTGGTGCTTTTAGACAATTGAACTTATATAATTTGTACTTTCTTTTTCACCAAAAAAAAATCATAAAAATTATTATTATTATTATTATTATAAATTACCATGTAATTTGTTTTGAGTGTAATTATTTGTAATTATATATAAGTGACATGTTTGAATAATTATTGTAATTGAGTTACAATTTTTACCATAAGGATTGAAGTTAGAAGAATGAAACAGGTAAATAGTTTTGATGGTTTTCAAATTTTTTTACTTATTTTTTTATGTATTTTTAATTATTTAGTTATGTAATTAAAATTTATATATACTACCAAAAACTAATCAATATGAAAGCCTTAGGACTTAGTTCCTTTTATGAAAGTGTCCATGGCTTTTCTTTTCTTTTCTTTTTTCACATTATTGACATAAAGGTTAAATTTCAAATTTAATCCCTCTATCTTTTTAGATTATATAAAAGGAAGGCCTCAAGTGTCGTCTATGGCTTTTTTTCTTTTTACTATTAACATAAAGTTCAAATTTAATCTCTTTATCTTTTTACACTATATAAAAATGGTCAAATTATAATTTCAGTCCTTATACTATACTCAAATTTGATGTTTATATTTATATTTTAACTTTTAACATAATTTGGTACCTCAATGTTTAAATTGTGTATGACAAATGCACATGACTTCTTTATTATTATTATTTTTACATTATTAATGTCGAAACCATTTTTTGTTTGAAAAAATGGGCCGACTTTTAAAAGAAAAATGGAGTCGCCACCAATCTTTTTGAAGTGTGATTGGGCCACTTTAGAAAATATTTTAGTCTACGAATTTTAAGAAAACAGGCTCGGGAGTCGGTTACGCGCGAGGAAGGATTAGCACCCTCGCAATGCCCAAAATTGGTACCGTATTGATTAATCAATGTCCTAATACTAAAAATTGAAAAAGATTTTAAAATATGAATCCTTTGGGAAATGTTTGTATAATTCGAATTGGATATCAAAATTCTCTTGTTTCGAAAGGATGAAATATCACATCCAGCACGTTAGGACATGCGTCTCAAACCTTTGTCACCAAGATCACTTCATGATTTCCAAAATTCGGGCATTGTCATTTTAAAAGGGTATTCCATTATTTGGCCAAACGAAAGAACCGAAACCCAGCACGTTAGGGCACGATTCCTCAAATTTTCAAACATGAAATGTTGCCCTATTCTTTGAAATTGAGAAAACACGATCAGAAATGTAAAAGGGTATTTAGTCCTTTGGACGTGCGAAAAATTGAAACCCAGCACGTTAGGGCACAATTTCTCAAAACCTCCAAGCACAAAATATCGCCTTGTCTTTAATTTTAAAAACGGACATAGTCTTAAAAGATTATTAATGATTTGGTCAAACAGAAAACCGAAACCCAGCACGTTAGGGCACGGTTCCTTGAATTCCCCAACCACCAAATGTTGCCTTTATTTGAAAAGAATTACGGATTGAGTAAAATTAACGGAACGAGAATTTGGACAAATAAATCACAGTTGATATGTGTAATGGAAATAAGATGGGTGAAAACATAATAACAATGATAGGAGAAAAAAATAAAAGTAATAATGGGTGGAGTAATGAAAATAATGGTACTAATGACAAATGCAAATATAATAGTATAAATAGTAACAATAAGTGTGATAATAATAATAAAAGTAATAGATATAATAATAGCATGTACATATATGTAGGAAAATTTAAGTAAACCGTAGTAGTAATAATAAGGAAAAATAATTATAATATTAGAGTCAATGAATGAAATAAATAAAAATAATAATGAAAACAGAACCAATAAAATAATGTTAAAACAAAATAATGATAATAAAGTATATGAAATATAAGAGACGTGATTATAGTAAGAATAATAGTATATATAAAAATAATAATAATATAAGTGTAGTATAGTAACAGTAATATATATGTAAAAATATAATGAAAATAATAATAATAAATAGTAATATAAAAAACAGTAAATAATAATAATATAACAATAGATATGATAATAATAAGTTTAGTATATAAAAATAACGGTATATTAGTAATGAAATAACAATAGCATTAATAGGAATGAGGATAATAAATGTAATTATAAATAATAATATATAAGATAGGGGTAATAAAATATTTCAAAATGATTAATTCAATGGTAAAATAACAAAATAATTGGACAGAGATCAACTTGGATCAAAACAAAAACTTTGGGCCGAATTTAAAAATAAAAAAATGGAATAGAGGATGCAATTATAACAGGGCGCAAGTAGGGAGGACTAAACGCGGAATTTACCCATTTAGAGTAAATGCGCGCGGATTCCCCCTTGTGGATTTGGTTTATCGCGTGGGGCTCACCCCAAATGAGCAGTGCCATCTACTTTATTATGCTAAAAAGCATAAAGAAAACCAAAGGTTTCCTTCATTTTTCATTATTGTTTCAAAACCAGAAAAAAAGAACAGAACCCCCTTCCCTTATTCTTGCGTTTTATTAGGATTTGAGTCCCTCTAATCTAACGATCCTCCGTCGAAGCTCCCGCCGCCAGCGCCGGCCAAAACAAGGTAAACTCTTTTTGTTTAAGACGCAATTTTTTTAAATAAAATAAAAAAATAAAACGAAAGAAACCAAGACAGAAAACGAAGAAAAAGAAAAAAAATCAACCTTCTTTGTGCTTCTATTAAGATTTTCTGTAGGATTTAATGTACTGTTCTCTGTATTTCTTCTGTAAATCGTGTAAACAACAAGTAGATCCCCCCCTTTTACAAGGATTTTCGTGGCTTTTATAGCCTTCCCCGAAAAATGACCCAATTTTTGGAGAAGAGATGAAGCAGTGTGAAAGAAGAGGACAACTTTAACAAAAAAAAAGAATTTATAATAATACATTTTTCATTTAATTATAACTATTTACACACTAATTTAGTGACATGAAAAATTAAGACACGTGGCGTAATTTTATTGGACAAAGGTTTTTCTAATTGCGCTAAAATCTTTGAACTAAAAAGATAATTTAATTTAAGTAGAAAATTTAAGCATGGGTCGATCTTAGAAACCCTTGAAGACCAAGAGTGCTATCTAAAAGAGTCCTAGAGAATACAGGTTACTTATGTGGCTTGGGATGGAGGAGAGTGGTGGATTGGAGAGGGAGAGCAATGAGGAAATCTCATTGTTAGCAGAAGAACTCATTCAGCTATCAATCAAAAAGTCAATGGTTGTGCCGAGTACAAAGCCAACATTGATTTGCACGGTTTGGACGAAGAAGCCCTTTAATTCAGAGAGTTTTAGGGCACAATTAAAAAGTATTTGGAAGACTAAGAAGAAATTTGATATACAGAAGAAGTAGGCGAATTTGTTCTTAATCACCTTTGACTCAGAAGAAGATCTGGAACTAATAATGGAAGGGCGACCCTGGCTTTTTCGTAAGTATCTTAGTCTCTTTGATAGATTATTGAATCCGGTGGAACGGGATCAGATTAGGCTTAGATCTTCGCCGTAATGGATTAAGATAGTATCATGTCCACCGTAGTATGATAAGAAAGATTTGTTGCATGCTATTGGATGTACTTTTGGGGTGTTCTTAGATCCGAGATTACTGATGATATTTGCGCACTTAGGGTTTTTTTGGATGTTCAAAACCCCTTAGAAGAGGTATATTTGTGTCAAACGAAAATAATTTTAAATCCTCGGATCCCGTTTAAATTTGAAAAACTCCCAATGTTTTGCTTTAGATGTGGGAGACTGGTCATAGCATCAATGATTGCTTGACGTTAAACCCGCAGAAAAGAGAAAGTCGAGAGATGATCCGCCTTATTCAATTGCTTTAAAAAGTCAATCAAAAGTAGTTGGAAAGAAAACTCTAAAGTTTCAGTCTTTTGTGAAGAAAGTAAGGCCTCAAATAATTATTATACCGGAAATTCGATAGAACAGGATAGGAAAGAAGAAGATACTTTAATGGTTGCAAAGGGTTCTTTATTGTGGGAAAGATTCGATAATTGGGATGAGGGATCAAGGAGCGGGGAGATAGTAGTAAGGAGGCGAGTTAAAAACGCTGAGGAGGAATATTAAGAAGGGGAGAGCGGTCTAAAAAGAACAAAAACGGTCTACTTGGAAGAGGTTGTTGTCAATGAATCACTCGGACCATCGAAAATTTGAAAATGCTTTGGAGTGAAAAGGAAGGGCATAGGAGAGGAGTGCAGGCAAAATTACGGAAGTGGAAAGTACAATGCAATTTGGATCGAAAAATTGAAAAATGAAGACCAAAACATGAGACCAATGGATAGTGCGGGGAGGATGTGTGTTGATGGAATTCGAGATTTTGCTACAAATCACCTAGGATCGGCGGTGACAACTTTGTCACCGACCGCAAAGAACAATGAAAAGCCCGAAATGGAATGTTCGTGGGTTGGGGAGCTCACGGGCAGTAAGGAGGTTGCGACATTTGATGAAGCAACAAAATCCCCGTATGGTCTTCTTAATGGAGACTAAGTTAGATAAAAAGCGAATGGAAAAGGTTAGGAGGAGTTGTGGTTTGCTCAATGGTATTGGGGTGGAGGCTGAAGGGACTCGTGGAGGGTTGTGCTTAGGTTGGAAAGAAGACATTGTGGTTACTTTGAGGAGTTATTCCAAATGGCATGTTGATGTGTTGGTAAAAGAAAATGGTATACAGGAGGAATGGCGATTTACAGGGTTGTATGGTTCTCCATATGTGCGAGATCAAGATGTGGTGTGGAATTTGTTGAAAAGGTTAAGTCAAGAAGGTAATTACCCGTAGTTGGTAGCTGGCGATTTTAATGAGATTATGTATTCATTTGAAAAAAAAAGGGGGAATCCAAGGGATCAAAAGAGAATGGAAGTATTCAGAGAGACAATAGAATAATGCAATTTGATGGACATTGGATTTTCGGGAGTTTGGTATACATGGGAAAGGGGGAATCTTCCAGAGACAAATATCAGAGAAAGATTGGATAGAGGGCTGGCAAACGACAAATGGTTGAACTTGTTTCCATTGGGTAATATTCATCATCTACCCTATTCAACATCTGATCATTGTCCTCTTCTCATAAATTCTGATAAAGTGAGCAGATTTTCAGGAGAAAGAAATTTTCATTTTGAAGTTTGGTGGACTATGGAGGAATCTTTTGAGCCGACCCTCAAAGAGATTTGGGAATCCTTAACTGAATCGTTAATGGATAAATTGAGAAATGTGCAGATTAGATTATCCAAATGGGCACACACAATGAAAGGGTAATAAGGAGAGATATCTGGCGACTTACAAAAGAGCTTGAGAGTTTGATGAAGGAAGATAGAGATGATGAGACTTTGTCAAAGATCATTGATACGAAGATTCACCTTAACATGGAGATTGAGAAAGATGAGGTGTATTGGGAACAAAGAGCGAGAGTGAATTGGCTCAAATTTGGGGATAGGAATACAGCTTTTTTTCATAATTGTGCTACTGCCTGAAGACGTGCAAATATCATTTCAAAATTGATTCTGGATGATGGAAGGGAAATTCACGATGCATCAGGTATACATGAGGAAGCAAAGCTCTATTTTGAAAACTTGTTTAATACAAACGGGGTCGCTAACCCGAAGGAAATCTTGGAAGGGATTGATGAGAGCATTTCAGTTGAGACAAATGAAGAGCTACTTGCCCCATTTAGTGAAGATGAAGTTTTAAAAGCATTAAAGGGGATGGGGCCCACAAAGGCGCCAGGTCCAGATGGATTCCCAGTAATTTTTTTCCAAAAGTACTGGCACATTGTGGGGAGAGAGGTTATGGGTTTTTGTTTAGGTGTGTTGAATGAAGGAAAAGAAATCGATTCAGTCAATATGACAAATATTGTGCTTATCTCTAAAGTTCAAAATCCCACATCACTGGTTAATTTTAGACCGATCAGTTTATGTTCTGTTTTGTATAAGCTCATTGCAAAAACGATAGCTAACGAGAATGCGTAATGTCATGGATACTTGTATTGACCAGTTTGAGTGCTTTTGTACTGTGCGAGCTAATATCAGATAATATTCTTCTCGCTTACGAAATTTTGCACACGGTCAAACAAAAGCGAACAAGGAAAAAGGGGTATATGGCGGTAAAGTTGGACATGAGTAAAGCGTATGATAGGGTGGAGTGGAATTTTATCAAAGAAGTGATAAACAAGGTGGGATTTGCAAGGAAGTGGATTGAATTGATTATGAAGTGCATTACTAGTGTTTCTTATACAGTACTCATTAATGGCAGCAGAGGCAGAATTTTTAATCCATTCGAGAGGTTAAGGCAAGGTGATCCCTTGAGTCTTTTTCTTTTCTTATATGTAGTGAGGGGTTATCAGGCTTATGAGGACAAAGAAAGAAGAATGGGTGATTAGAGGGGCTAGGGCAAGCGAGAAAGGGCCAAGCAATTTCTCATTTGTTATTTGCAGATGATTGTATGATGTTTGGTGAAGCAACGAGAAAAGGGGCACAGTGCTTCAAAAACTTATTGAATATTTATGAAAGATGTTCAGTGGCAATGTGTCGATTTTGAAAAATCTGCAATTTTTATAGCACGAACACAACCGAGGAATCAAAAGCAACAGATTGGGCGACATCGAGTCGAGAGCTTGTCAAGCCCAGAGAAGTATTTGGGATTGCCTAATTTGGTGGGTAGACGAAAGAAGGAAGCTTTTCAAAACCTGATTGATAGAATAGTTTCGCGGATAGAAAGTTGGAGTTCCAGACTATTATCTCGAGGGGGAAAAGAGGTTTTCATTAAGTCCGTACTTCAGGCAATACCTACTTATGCTATGTCTTGCTTTCTTTTTCCTAGAGTATTGTGTGAAAAGATTGAAAGTATTCTTGCTAGATTTTGGTGGCAGAAGGGACCGGGCAAAAGGGGGATACATTAGTGTCAATGGAAGTTTCTATGCAGATCCAAAGAAGAAGAGGGTTTAGGATTTCGAAGGATGGCACAATTTAATATTTCACTCTTAGCAAAACAATGGTGGAGACTATTAAATTTTCCAAATTCACTGGTTGCACGAGTTTTTAAAGCCAAATATTTTCCAGATCATCGACTTTTACATGCAAGACCTGGGAGTACGTGTTCATTTATATGGCGCAGTATTTGGGCAACAAAGGGTACATTAGAGAAAGGACTGTTGTGGAAGGTGGGTACGGGTTCGAATATATCAATCAGTCACGATAATTGGATTCCAGATTATGTTAATGGCAGATTATCGACTAGTTTTGTTAATTTACAATGTGACAAAGTGGCAGAATTAATTTGCAGCAATGAAAGAGTATGGAATAAGGAGTTGATTGACAATACATTTCCAACAGATGTCGCAGAATTGATCTTTCGCATACCTTTATCGATGGAGCCCCATGAGGATTTTCTGGCGTGGAGTGGTGAAGCAACGAGTGTCTTCTCAGTGAGAAGCTCCTATAAACTATTACAGCGAATGGATCCTACAGCTTATGCTTTACATAATATCTATGGGGACTTCTATAAGAAACTATGGAAAATTGAAATGCCCTCAAAAATGAAAATTTTCATCTGAAAATTATCATGGAACTACATTGCTAGTAAGGTGAACATGTTCAATCGCCGACTGGTGAATAACAGATTATGCCCTCGGTGTGGTGGTGAAGATGAGACGCTGAATCATATATTTCGTGAATGCCCTGTTTCAGCAGAGATATGGCGGATGTTAAAAGAGGTGAACGTAACAGGTTATACATGTAACACCCCTAACCCGTGTCCGTCGCCGGATTAGGGTTACGGGTATTACCATGTAAGTTAAAACTTCAGTTCAATCGATTGAATCTCTGTTAATCATCTTTATCAAATAATTTAATCATAAATAGACAAATCACACATGTGTAACACATACTTGATATATTAATCCAAGTCATATACGATATAATCATCGATGAACACAAAATGACTATACTATAAATGTCAATGCATAATGCTTTCTATTAAGACCAATTTCACATGGCATAAAACCTATTCTCACATAATCGAATACATGCAACATATTACACATCACCTATGTGCTTAAAAAAAAATTGGCCGAATGTACAAGGTCTTATTCATAACATTTCATGTTCGTTACCTAGCACAAATCGAGTTTGGTAGTTTCATGCACTCAATTAAGTTAAGCAATCTCACAAGCCAAATATATATATAATGAATACGTCATGGTTATACATATTTTCCATATTGACTATGAGCCTAAGCAATTACTTATTTAAACATGTTGACTACATTTGCAACTATCACCTAGGTTTGGCCGAATACACATATATGCATTAACCAATATAATTCATATCTCGTAACTCGACATAAAGTTCACATGCATACATAAATTCCGAATGATGCTCAACTACACATACCTACCTTGAATTATACCTGCAAATATTAACTTAAATGTCGACCCACTTGACTAATTTAACACAAACATTGACATTACAAACAAGCAATCATATAGTACGCATAATATGTAAGCTAGAAATAAAAGAACAACCCTAGCCGAATAGTTGAACCAAATATATTAATCACATAGTCAAGGGTAAATAGAACCGAACTTAATATGAAAATTTAAGCCATTTTCGCATGGCTATAATACATCATCAAAACGATATTCGGACATAGAGTTAGCCTATACATGCCTTAAGTTCAAAATCTAAATTTCAAAATACCAAAACAAGTCGATAGTGTGGATGACTTCACCGATGATCCTCTCGAGCTCGTAGCTTGATCAAAATCTATAAAACGTAACATTGAACACACATGCAGTAAGCTTACTAGCTTAGTAAGTCTCAAACAAAGGATAATATAATAATTAAACACTTAAACCTTTAATATTTAAGCTTATGGAATTGAATATAAACATTTCCATATGTGAATTTAAACATGGCCGAATTCTATTAATTCATTAACCTAAATGTTTGCACATTATTTCCATAAACATATAATTCATCGAAACCAAAGAAATATACCATATGTATTCGCATACTCCAAGTCATATGAGTACAACATTAATATCAAACTTATAAACTTATTTATGCACATATGCAAACATTCAAATTCTTTCATCCTTAACACTTTCACTTATAACCGATTCCCAAAATAGCACATTTAAACTCAAATTCTATTATATAATATTCGTACACATCAATAATAATCTCAATAAAGTATATCATAATTCTTATCAAATCATCAACCATACCATATCATACTTAATTCAAATAATACTATGCCAACTTACCTTACTCTTTATAATTATAAAAGAAAAGGCTTATACTTACCTGAGCTCTTAGCTCATTGCATTAAATATGCTTCACTTGTATGATTTATAATTTCTCCATTATAACACATCACCGCAATAAGCACGCTAGGCATCAAAGCTCAAAATGTACACCGGCATTAAGCCCGCTAGACCGTAAGTCCGAAATTTAATCACCGCATTCACTTGCTAGGCAATAAGCCCGAACGTTTCACTAAAGACAAGGCTCGCTAGGCATTAAGCCCGAAATATTTCACCGGCACAAGGCCTGCTAGGCAATAAGCCCGAAACATTTATTTCCAAACCAACTCATTCACACTACACATCAACATTATCACAAATATCACATATAATTCACATCACTATCACATAATTAACTCAATGAATTCGATTATATACATGGCTAAATTTCTTTCTCACATTCGGTTTTAACATGATTAATTCCACAATTTCATGATTCAATATGTATTCTATGTTATAATCAATTCTTACGAAAATTACTTTGCTTAAAGACTTACCTCGATCGTCGACGGATAACGTGGTGCTATTCTGATAACCTTCGCCTTTCCCCGTTCCAAATCTGTTTTTCTTTGTTCTTGATCTAAACACATTAAAATTTAGCTCATTCAAGCACATTTCATCTCAATTTAGTCCCAAAACACATAAATGGGCAAATTACCATATTACCCCTAATGTTTCACATTTTTACAATTTAATCCTATTTGCACAAAACACAAAATACACAAAATTTCACTATAATTCCTTAGGGCCGAATTTTCATAGGGACTATACAAGTCCATTTCTTTCATTTATTTCACATTTTGACCCTTCAATTTACAAATTTCACAATTTAGTCCTAATTACTCAAAATCATCAAAATTTCTAATACCAAACATGTAAATCTAAAACATATCTTTAATATATAGTCATCAAACATCATAAAACACAAATTTTCATCAATGGCCAAACTCCAAACATGCATCAAAATCGGAAATTCTAGCATGGGTCGGATAGTATTCGAAGCAACGATCTCAAAAACGTAAAACTTATCAAAAACCGAGCTAAACACATACCTTTAATCAAGCTCCAAAGATGGCCGAACCTAAGGAACTCTTGTTTCTTCTTTCTTTTCTTTTTATTCGGTCATGCAAAAAATGAGAAAACCATGGCTTTGTTTTTATTATAATATGTTTTTATGTTATAAAACTTTATTAACCAAATTATATATTAATAAACCTTTATAAAATAATAATAAAACATATAATGGTTGTCTTTCACCGTCCACTACAAACTATCATGGGTAATTTACCACTTAAAGCCTCCAAATTAATAGAACAATCACTATTCGGCCCTTTTACAAATAACACTAAATTTTTCATTTTTACACGATTAAGTCCTATTATTAAATTGAACACACAAACGATTAAATTTTTCTACTGAAACTTTCACACACATTAATTCACATATAATAAACACAAAATATAATATTAAAATATTTCTCGGACTCGGATTCGTGGTCCCAAACCACCGTTCCGATTAGGGTCAAATTCGATGCATTACAACTCTCCTCTTTAGGATTTTAGTCCCCAAAATCTTACCGTTAAACAAGGTCGGATATTGTTGCCTCATTGAATCCTCGTGCTCCCACGTAGCCTCTTCAACTCCGTGACGATTCCATAGTACCTTCACTAATGGAATTCTTTTATTTCTCAACTCTTTTATTTCCCGAGCTAAGATACGGATCGATTCTTCATCGTATGTCAAATCGATTGGATTTCGATCTCGTCGCTTGGTGTGATCACATGAGATGGATCTCGATCAGTACTTACAAAGCATCGAAACATGAAATACGTCATGTATCTTTTCTAACTCGGAGGGCAACTTCAACCTATAAGCAACAGCCCAATACGTTCGGTGATTTCATAAGGTCCGATGAATCTCGGACTAAGTTTGCCTTTTCCGACCAAATCGGAATACCTTTTCCACGGAGAAACTTTCAAGAATACTCGATCTCCGATTTGAAGTTTAATATCTTTACGCTTTAAGTCAAGATAAGACTTTTGTCGATCGAGGCGACTTCAAAGTATTTCCGATCACACCACTTTTTGTTCGGTTTCTTTAATCAAATCAACCCCGTGTATCTTATTCTCACGAGCTCACCCAAGATAATGGTGTTCGACATTTTCGCCTCACGAGGCTTCATAAGGTGCCATTTTGATACTAGATTGAAAGCTATTATTGTAAGCAAATTCAATCAAAGGTAGGTATCGTTCCCACGCACCTTCAAACTCGAGAACGCAACATCTCAACATGTCCTCAAGTATCCGAATAGTTCGCTTCGATCGACCGCCCATGTCTGCGGATGAAAGGTCATACTAAAATGAAGTTTAGTGCCTAAAGCATCTTGCAACTTCTTCCAAAACCGCGATGTGAATCTCGGGTCTGCATGCGAAACAATGGAACTCGGTACACCATGCAATCTCACAATTTGTGATACATACAATTCGGCAAGTTTATCGAGTGAATAGTCCGCATTTAATCGGTACAAAATAAGTGATTTGGTCAATCTATCAACTATAACCCAAACGGCATCTTTCTTACTCGGTGTCATAGGGAGACCGGATACAAAATCCATTGTAATTCTATCCCATTTCCATTCGGTATCATGATTGGTCAAGTAGTCCGATGGCACTTGATGCTCACTTTTTACTTGTCGACAAACTAAGCATTTCAAACAAATTCGGATATATCCCGTTTCATGCCGTGCCACCAATAGAATTGTTTCAAATCGTTATACATTTTTGTGCTACCCGGATGTATTGATAGTCGACCACTATGGGCCTCACTCGAATCATCGTATCAAATCCGAGTTCTTCTAACACACATTCGGGCTTTTAAAATTCAAATAATCATTTGCATCAATCAAAAATCGATTCTCGCACCTTTTCACACTGAATTCGACTAGTAATCAAATCTTTGTCAACTTTCTGTGCATCACAAATTTGCTGAATAAACATCGGTCTTGCTTGTAACTCGGCTATGATCGAATCATCACTAGACATAGTTATCTGCGCGTTCATTGCACGAAGAGCAAACAATGATTTTCGACTTAACGCATCTGCAACAACGTTAGCTTTTCCCGGATGGTAGTCAATCACCAATTCATAGTCTTTTAACAATTCCAACCACCTGCGTTGTCTTAAATTCAGGTCTTTTTGAGTCATCAAATACTTCAGACTTTTATGATCCGAGTAAACATGGTATTTCTCCCGAATAAGTAATGACGCCAAATCTTCATCACGAACACAATGGCCGCAAGCTCCAAATCATGCGTCGGGTAATTTCTTTCATGCGGCTTCAATTGTCTTGATCGTAGGCTACTACTCGCCTTCCCGCATCAATACGCGCATTAAACTATTTAAGGAAGCATCGGAATACACAACAAATTCCTTACCCGACTCAGCCGAGCTAACACTCGGGCTTCCGTCAAAGGGCTTTCAACCGATCGAAACTCTTCCGACAATTTTCCGACCACTTGAACTTTACATCTTTCTCTGTAGTAGCTTTGTCAAAGGTATAGCTATTACTGAGAAAAACCTTTCGTAAACCGTCTATAGTAGCCCGCAAGTCCCGAAAAGCTTGAATCTCAAAACATTCTTCGGTGGCTTCCAATCAAGTATAGCCCAGAAATTTTGTTCTGATCGACTTGAATACCGATCTTTGAAACAACATGTCCCAAAAAGTGACCTTTTTCATCCGTAACTCACACTTACTAAACTTCGCATACAATCATGATCTCTTAAAGTTTGTAGCACTAATCTCAAATGCTCAAGCATGCTCTTGGTTTCATTTTTGGAATAGATCGAGATATCATCAATAAACACTACTACAAACCGATCCAAAACTGTATCAAAACTCGATTCATTAGATCCATAAAAACAAAGCAGTGCATTAGTGAGTCCAAAAGGCATAACCAGAAACTCAAAATGTCCGTACCTTGTCCTAATGCGATCTTTGGCACATCTCATCTCTCGACTCATGGCCGATAATAGCTTCGATCTCAAATCTATCTTCAAAATACCAAGCCCCTTTTAGCCGATCAAACAAGTCATCAATCCGAGGTAACGGGTATTTATTCTTTATAGTTACCTTATTTAGTTGCCGATAGTCGATACACATTCGCATGGTCCCATCTTTCTTTTCACAAATAAAACCGGTGCACCCAAGGAGATAAGCTCGGTCGTGCAAAGCCCTATCTCACAATTCTTGCAATCGCGCTTTCAATTCTTTTAACTCAGTAGGTGTCATCCGATACGGAGCTATCGAAATCGGAGTCGTTCCTCGTACTAATTCAATGCCGAACTCAATCTCTCAGATCGGTGGTAAGCCCGATAGTTCTTCAGAAACACATCTGGGTATTCACACACAACCTGCATGCAGATTCAATATGCTTTTCGACACTTTATTATCCAAAGACATACGCCAAATAAGCTTCACATCCTTTTCTCACATATTTCCTGGCTAACATCGAAGATATTATTGTAGGAAACCCACTTAAATCACTGGATTCAATTCGATAATCTCCCGCTCGACATCTCAAATCAATTAGCTTTCTTTTGCAATTCACCACCGCATCATGTGAAGTTAACCACCCATTCCCAAAATTATATCGAACTCATCGAAGGGCAACAACATTAAATCGGTTGGAAAGCAAGAATCCCGAATCATCAACGGGCAACCTTTACACACTTTATTAACAAGCACACATCTACCCAAAGGGTTGGACACACGAATCACAAACTCGTAGACTCAATGGCGAGTCTTATCGAATACTAGAGTTTCACACACATATGAATGAGTCGAACCGGGATCAATCAATGCAATCACGATGAGTATCATAAAGGGTGAAAGTACCGTAATGACATCGGGGGAAGAAGCATCCTCTCCGCTCGTGTGGCATAAGCTCTAGTTGGGGCTCTAGCCTCGGATCGAACTACGTTGTTCTTCGTTCCTCTCGACTACCACCTACATTGCTTGAATGTGCGGTGGCTCCCATACCGATGTGTTGCTCGACTTAATGTTTTGAACTGTATTCTGCTCAACTAACATCGGACATTCTCTAATAAAATGATCTGACGATCCGCATTTAAAGCAAGACCGATCATGGAATCTACAACTCTCGGAATGCCATTTCCCACAGTGCTTGCATTCAACTCGATTCTGTGGAACGTTACCAACACTGGCCATCGAGGTAGCTCGGAGCCCACCTGAGGTCGATCACGTCTAGGTAAATCGAAGTAGCTTTATGTCGGTACCAAGTCATCTCTGAACTTCTTAGATGTGGAATGGAAACTCTTACCCGACGATCTCTTACGAGTGTCTCTAGCTTCTGTCTCAGCCTTTCTTTTCTCCTTCCCGAGTTCTTCAGCTTTGCAAGCTCGCTCGACTAGTATCACAAACTCTTTGATTTCAAGAATGCCAACAAGCAACTTTAAATCTTCATTCAAACCGTCTTCGAACCTTTTGCACATAATGGCTTCAGTTGATACACATTCCCGAGCATATCGGCTCAATCTGACAAATTTTCTCTCATATTCAGTCACGGTCATTTGCCCCTGTTTTAGTTCGAGAAATTCTTTTCGTTTTTGATCAACGAATCTTTGACTGATATATTTCTTGCGGAATTCATGCTGAAAAAAATCCCACGTCACTTTTTCTTTCGGAACTACTGATACTAGTGTATTCCACCAGTGATATGCAGTGTCCCGAAGTAAAGATATAACACACTTCGCATTCATATGGAGTACAAGATAGCTCATCAAGTACCGAATAGTGTTATCAAGCCACATTTCACCGCTTCGCTCTGCGTCATCATCATCATTGGCCCTGAATTCTTCGCCCCAAATTTCTGATTTTATCAATCGAGGCCTACTAGATCTCATCGGATCTATCATCGAAGTCTTTGAAGGTATCGGAGTTGAATTATTCGGGGTGGAGGTTGGTGTACAGTATGGTTAGTCTGAATAAACCGGGTAAACCACTCATTCATCATCCGATAGAAGGCTTGTTTAGCCTCCCCTCGTGGCTACCCGAAATCGTCGAGAGTCTACTGCACCGATCCGTGTGCACGGTCGGGCACTACACTCTCTACATCATCTGCTACGGCTCTTTCGTGATTAGTGTCCATTTACTATATAAAACACGATTCGTAATGTCGAAGTCACCACACTATCAATATATGATGAAGGCATGTATAGTTAGACTCACACGCCGCTACGGTAGTCCTAGAATCGACTAAACCGTAGCTTTGATACTAATAAAATGTAACACCCTAACCCGTGTCCGTCACGCGGATTAGGGTTACGTATTACGATGTAAGTTAAAACTTCATTCAATCGATTGAATCTCTGTTAATCATCTTTATCAAATAATTTAATCATAAATAGACAAATCACACATGTGTAACACATACTTGATATATTAATCCAAGTCATATACGATATAATCATCGATGAACACAAAATGACTATACTATAAATGTCAATGCATAATGCTTTCTATTAAGACCAATTTCACATGGCATAAAACCTATTCTCACATAATCGAATACATGCAACATATTACACATCACCTATGTGCTTAAAAAAAAATTGGCCGAATGTACAAGGTCTTATTCATAACATTTCATGTTCGTTACCTAGCACAAATCGAGTTTGGTAGTTTCATGCACTCAATTAAGTTAAGCAATCTCACAAGCCAAATATATATATATAATGAATACGTCATGGTTATACATATTTTCCATATTGACTATGAGCCTAAGCAATTACTTATTTAAACATGTTGACTACATTTGCAACTATCACCTAGGTTTGGCCGAATACACATATATGCATTAACCAATATAATTCATATCTCGTAACTCGACATAAAGTTCACATGTATACATAAATTCCGAATGATGCTCAACTACACATACCTACCTTGAATTATACCTGCAAATATTAACTTAAATGTCGACCCACTTGACTAATTTAACACAAACATTGACATTACAAACAAGCAATCATATAGTACGCATAATATGTAAGCTAGAAATAAAAGAACAAACCCCTCTAGCCGAATAGTTGAACCAAATATATTAATCACATAGTCAAGGGTAAATAGAACCGAACTTAATATGAAAATTTAAGCCATTTTCGCATGGCTATAATACATCATCAAAACGATATTCAGACATAGAGTTAGCCTATACATGCCTTAAGTTCAAAATCTAAATTTCAAAATACCAAAACAAGTCGATAGTGTGGATGACTTCACCGATGATCCTCTGAGCTCGTAGCTTGATCAAAATCTATAAAACAGAACATTGAACACACACGCAGTAAAGCTTACTAGCTTAGTAAGTCTCAAACAAAGGATAATATAATAATTAAACACTTAAACCTTTAATATTTAAGCTTATGGAATTGAATATAAACATTTCCATATGTGAATTTAAACATGGCCGAATTCTATTAATTCATTAACCTAAATGTTTGCACATTATTTCCATAAACATATAATTCATCGAAACCAAAGAAATATACCATATGTATTCGCATACTCCAAGTCATATGAGTACAACATTAATATCAAACTTATAAACTTATTTATGCACATATGAAAACATTCAAATTCTTTCATCCTTAACACTTTCACTTATAACCGATTCCCCAAAATAGCACATTTAAACTCAAATTCTATTATATAATATTCGTACACATCAATAATAATCTCAATAAAGTATATCATAATTCTTATTAAATCATCAACCATACCATATCATACTTAATTCAAATAATACTATGCCAACTTACCTTACTCTTTATAATTATAAAAGAAAAGGCTTATACTTACCTGAGCTCTTAGCTCATTGCATTAAATATGCTTCACTTGTATGATTTATAATTTCTCCATTATAACACATCACCGGCAATAAGCCTGCTAGGCATCAAAGCTCGAAATGTACACCCCAAGCATTAAGCCCGCTAGACCGTAAGTCCGAATTTAATCACCGCATTCACTGCTAGGCAATAAGCCCGAACGTTTCACCGGCACAAGGCCTGCTAGGCATTAAGCCCGAAATATTTCACCGGCACAAGGCCTGCTAGGCAACAAGCCCGAAACATTTATTTCCAAACCAACTCATTCACACTACACATCAACATTATCACAAATATCACATATAATTCACATCACTATCACATAATTAACTCAATGAATTCGATTATATACATGGCTAAATTTCTTTCTCACATTCGGTTTTAACATGATTAATTCCACAATTTCATGATTCAATATGTATTCTATGTTATAATCAATTCTTACGAAAATTACTTTGCTTAAAGACTTACCTCGACTGTCGACGGATAACGTAGATCGCTATTCTGGTGAACCTTTCGCCTTTCCCCTGCTCCAAATCTGCTTTTCTTTGTTCTTGATCTAAACACATTAAAATTTAGCTCATTCAAGCACATTTCATCTCAATTTAGTCCCAAAACACATAAATGGGCAAATTACCATATTACCCCTAATGTTTCACATTTTTACAATTTAATCCTATTTGCACAAAACACAAAATACACAAAAATTTCACTATAATTCCTTAGGGCCGAATTTTCATAGGGACTATACAAGTCCATTTCTTTCATTTATTTCACATTTTGACCCTTCAATTTACAAATTTCACAATTTAGTCCTAATTACTCAAAATCATCAAAATTTCTAATACCAAACATGTAAATCTAAAACATATCTTTAATATATAGTCATCAAACATCATAAAACACAAATTTTCATCAATGGCCGAACTCCAAACATGCATCAAAATCGGAAATTCTAGCATGGGTCGGATAGTATTCGAAGCAACGATCTCAAAAACGTAAAAATTATCAAAAACCGAGCTAAACACATACCTTTAATCAAGCTCCAAAGATGGCCGAACCTAAGGAACTCTTGTTTCTTCTTTCTTTTCTTTTTATTCGGTCATGCAAAAATGAGAAAACCATGGCTTTGTTTTTATTATAATATGTTTTTATGTTATAAAACTTTATTAACCAAATTATATATTAATAAACCTTTATAAAATAATAATAAAACATATAATGGTTGTCTTTCACCGTCCACTACAAACTATCATGGGTAATTTACCACTTAAAGCCTCCAAATTAATAGAACAATCACTATTCGGCCCTTTTACAAATAACACTAAATTTTTCATTTTTACACGATTAAGTCCTATTATTAAATTGAACACACAAATGATTAAATTTTTCTACGAAACTTTCACACACATTAATTCACATATAATAAACACAAAATATAATATTAAAATATTTCTCAGACTCGGATTCGTGGTCCCGAAACCATCGTTCCGATTAGGGTCAAATTCGGTCTGTTACAATACAAATACTGAGTTTAGTGACTGGCTTACCATGGTAATGGTTTCTCTATCACTGGAGAAAAAGCAAATTTTCGGCATAGCTCTTTGGAGTATCTCGCGATAGAAACTCCCGCATCCATGAAAAACAAGCGAGATCAAGCGAGAGAGATTGTTAGATTTATCTATGGTTATATACAGAGATCCGGAAGGAATCGAAACAAATAATACCAAGAATCAAAGTGTATACAGAAATGGAAAAACCCACCTAGCAAGAGTGAGACTCAAGATTAATTTTGATGGGGCTTTTGATGGGAGAAGGAAGATCTCAAAGAAGCTGAGTGGTGGTTCGCGATAGCGATGGTAACATTCTTCTTTCAAAGGCAGAGATCCACAAAGGGTGCATACATCGTTATTTCTTTGAAGCATTGGCATGCGCATGCTTGACCCAAATCGCACTCAACATGAAAGAAGAGGGTATGATTATCGAAGGAGACTCATTATCAGTTATAAAAAAAATGTCAAAGCAATGATCAAGATAAATCGCAGATCAACACATACATATTCGATATTCAAAGCATGAAATCCAGATTGCGGAGTTTGACATATGTTTTTACCCCAAGAATAACAAACAGTTTAGCGCATGTTTTAGCAGTGGAATCATTAAGAAGAGAAGAAGGTTTTTACCTGGTTCATAGGGTCCCAGATTTCGCAGCAGATCAGGCCAGGAGGGATAGCGAAAGAGAACCAGACTGAAGCAAAAGGAGAGTAAGGAGGAAGAGAAAGGGTACTCAAACGGACACAAAGAAGCGTAATGGAGAAGCCATTCAACCTTTCTCGGGAATGAACTGACGCCTTGGTTGCTGAAATGACAGAAGTAATTGCTCTGAAAAGGCGAAATGATCTGATTGGGCTTGATGGACGGTTTTGTTTTTTCAATTTTTTCGGTTTTTCACTAATTTTTAATTTTTGCTTCTAGATCCTTCAGTAAACTAAAATATCCGGACCAGGCTTTTCTTGGGCCAGTATTTTGGACCAAGTTTTGTAATTTTATTTTTTATTTATTAATATAAGCCCAATCTGAATTTATTATAAAAAAAAAAGATAATTTAAGTATCAAATTAAGAAAATGAATATAGTTTGATAAAGTTTGTAGTTTAAACTTTAAACCCAAGATCGATTTGAAATTTCAGAACTGGGTTAAAAACTCTAATTTTTGGAGAAGAGATGAAGCAGTGTGAAAGAAGAGGACAACTTTAACAAAAAAAGAATTTAAAATAATACATTTTTCATTTAATTATAACTATTTACACGCTAATTTAGTGACATGAAAAATTAAGACACGTGGCGTAATTTTATTGGACAAAGGTTTTTCTAATTGCGCTAAAATCTTTGAACTAAAAAGATAATTTAAGTATCAAATTAAGAAAATGAATATAGTTTAAGGATCAAATAGTAAATAAAATATTTTTTATAAGATTGGCATTCGAGACACAAGTAGAAGCATTAATGATTAAACCACATTTCATGGCATTAATTCATGTTTTCACTCTTATACAAAAATCAAGGTTGTCGATTTGTTTCCATTTTACACTTAAGATAGAATTATAAAATTATTGAAGGTTAAAATATAAATTTTACCATGTAAACTAATTTACAACCTTTCATTTTTAGAGGATTAAATGCAAAATTTACAAAAACAATGAAGCCAAGGTCCTTGGCTGTCATATTGGGGTCCCGCTGGTAAAAAAGGATGACTTAATTTTTCTATATAAGTGGTGAAGTTAGAAATTTGATAGGAGAAATTTTTTTACTTAAAGACTTTTTTATAATTTATAAAATTTTAAATTAATAATAATAAAATTATATTTTAATCTTTTAAAATAATAAAAATTTAATTTAATTTTTTAAAAATATTAAAAATATAAAAATTTATATTATTATTATTATAAAACTATGCATTTAATTCTGACTCTCGCTTTTGTAATTTATTTTAAAATTTATTCCTATTGAATACAATAAAACTAGAAAAATAGTATCTTAATATTGAAAGGATGAACTTGATGATCCTGTTTTTAGGTGAAGTCCATTGGGAAAGCAGTGAAACAACAACATCGAAATTCTTGTAATAATTAAAAGAAAAAAGGTTGGCAATTTTAACATGTTTCTTTCTTACTGTAATAACATTGTTATTGTTGCGTTTTACACTTTGATTTTGTCATAACCAGTGGATAATTTTCTGTCTGGATGAGAATATTCTTGGCTCTTTGTTTCTACCAATTTTAACCTTTCTTTGATTTTGTTTCTACCAATTTCGGATGCAGGTTTTTATTTTTATTTTTATTTTTGATAATAATTATTTTATTAATTTCAAAGGACAAGATAAGATAATGATAAAGATCAGTGAGAAGACAAGATCGCTTTTTGACATTTCCATCCTTTTCTGTATCTTTATGGGTATGGAAAATGACTTCATAATTTATACATTTTTAAGGTCTAATTATGTTTTCGGTCCCTGTAGTTTTCAACTCATTTTACTTTTAATTCTGAAGTTAATTTGAAAGGACAGGAAAAATACTTTTTTTTAAAAAAATTAAATCAATCTTTAAATTAAAAAGTGAAAAACCAATTTTTAAATTTATTTATGCGGTATAAATTATGATTTCATGTAAGGAAAACAAATCATTCTTGCTACTTAAAAATATCATTAAAGAGCCGATTGTTTTAACTCGACCGACATGAGTATTCTTATCAACGCAAGAGGACGTGAGTTTGAGTACGTTAAAGTGCATTATCCTCTTATTTATGGGTTGGGAAAAGATTATGGGTAGGTAGTTTTAGGTATTGTGTAAAAAAAAAAGAGCAAATTGTGTCAAAAATAGTATATATAATCAGAAACTTACAAACCCAAATTCAATATTTTTATTTACTTATTTTGACTCTCGATGTGTGTATTGAATATATGAGGTCTATAAAATATAATTTAATGAAATTCTTTTGATGACGCTATCAATTGGATTTCAATTATTAAATCAAAACTATAGAGAGATTGAATCTTTAGAATTAAGAATAGGAGGATTAAATGTTAAATATGTGAAGTGTAAGGGGATTGGAGCGGAATTAGACTTATTATTAAGGTCAAATTCTGCCATTAGACCCTATACTTTGTATGGATTTAGTACATATACTTTAATTTGGTCATTTTTAGTCCCGTACTTTTAAATTTTAAAAATTTTAGTCCTAACCAAATGATATCTATTAAATTCATCAAGTTTTGTTATTTTTTAAATTTGATGTGTCAAGCATATTATCGCGTGTGTGATGCTATGTTTGTTTTATTATTTTCACATATTACTCACAAAAATCAATTAATAGATTTAATGATTGTTGTTTGCATTAAGATTGAAAATTTGAAATTAAAAAAAATATAGTCACTAAGAATGGCCCAATTGATGAACATATACTAAATCTATAATTTTACGCATAATACAAGACTAATGACATAATTTAGCTAAACAGATTTAACTGCTACCATGAGGTGAAGACTAAAATTTCAAAATTCAAAAAATACAGAGATTAAAATTGATTAAATTAAAGTATAGATACTAAATTCATAATTTACACAAAGTATAGGGTCTAATAGCAGGATTTGACTTATTATTAATATCTTTTTTGATTGTATGGACGTGTGGGACTTTTCCTTCAGGATTTAATTAATTACTATTATTTAATTATTATTTTTATTTTCAGAAACTACGGCAGATTTAAAACCGTCTTCATCTTTTTTCCGTCAAAATTCAAACTTTCATAAAATCGGGTCGCTTTATTTGGTACTTTCTTTGCTTTCAGAGGAAGCTGAGAAAAGAAAAAAGAAAGATTATATTGTTTCTCCATAGTAAACTATGGCGAATCGAACGGGTGATTTGGTAGAGGCAGTGCAGGAAGCTCACAAAATCGATGTTAAGGCCTTGTTTGGCTATGCCTCAGCTAATGTTCCTGGATTTCCTCTCTCTCCCTCAAAATTCAACCTCTCTCAGGTTTTTCTTTACATCATAGATATAAATTATTCTTTTATTCTTTTAGTATTTGTTTGTTTTTGCTGTTTTGAGATTTGATTACATGAAATGTAGTTCGGACATGGACAATCGAATCCGACGTATTTGATGGAAGTGGAAACGGGAAGTGGAACTGTAAAACGCTACGTTTTAAGGAAGAAACCTCCTGGGAAGCTGCTTCGATCTGCTCATGCTGTTGAGAGAGAATTTCAGGTGAATTTTAATTTCTTTTAAAAATTACACTTTTTCTTTTTTGTTTGAGTTTTACTTTATTCAGTGTAAAGCTTCGATCTTGGATTTGGTAGCTACTAACCAAAAGAAAATGATAAATCTTTTCAAGGCATATAATATATAATATTTTATTATGATTTTTACATTTTATATAGAGAAAAAAAAATTAAGTGTTTATGGGAAAAAAAGTTGCAGCTCTGTGGACAGCTAGTCAAATTTGCAGCAGAGAATTAGTTGGATATACCTTTTACATTGTATGTAATATAAGGAAAAAAAATTTACCTTTTTGTGTTTGTGTATGTTTTAAGGTTCTCAAGGCCCTGGGGGATAATACAAATGTGCCAGTTCCAAAGGTCTTCTGTTTGTGTAACGATCCAACTGTAATTGGAACTGCATTTTACATCATGGAGTACTTGGAAGGTCGGATATTTGTAGACCCAAGTCTACCGGTAAGACTATGATATTTCAGTGTTCTAAATTTCTGGTTGAAGTTTGGAATAGTTATTTTCCTTTCAATGACATGATTTGGTTATTACTTGGACTTGTGAGGTTGTGAATTGAGTTCTATTACTAATTCTGTTTAAAAAGGGTGTACCACCTGAGAGGAGGCGGGCAATATATCAAGCAACTGCTAAAGTGCTAGCGTCGTTACATTCTGCTAATATTGATGCCATTGGTTTGGGAAGCTATGGGCGGCGAGACAACTATTGTAAAAGACAGGTCATTGAACTCTTCTTTTCGTAATATAAGCTCTCGCTGATTGAATGAAGAGCATTTATATGGAAAAGTATTGTACAAGCTCGGTCCTTAATTAGATTAACTAATCATGTTGGTTTTTGAAGTCTTTGGACCTTTTAAGAGAAATGAACTTATGGGGTCTTACAAGTAGTTTTCCCTAATTCTAGATAGAGAGATGGTTTAACCAATACCTTGCTTCAACTAGCGAGGGAAAACCTGAGAGATATCCCAAGATGTTTGAGCTGGTTGATTGGTTGCGGAAGAATATTCCTCCAGAAGATGCATCAGGTGCAACAGGAGGCCTAGTTCATGGAGATTTCCGTGTTGATAATGTTGTTTTTCATCCAACTGAGGTAGGGTTCTTCATAATCTTTAATTGCTGAAGTGTATGATTCTATCTTGAATGAAGTAATATACTCTTTGATGTAATGTAGATCTGATTATGGTCCAATTGCACCCCAATAATATGCTATGCAATTTTGGTAGTATTTCAGGCGATTTCTAATGTTTGAATTCTCCAACTAATATACCTTATAAGATACTCCTGACATGCAGGATCGGGTCATTGGTATTCTTGATTGGGAACTGTCTACTATTGGAAACCAAATGTGTGATGTTGCATACAGCTGCATGGTACTTGGCCAATTTTCCAACTTTTCCATTTTGCATAGAGAAAACAATTACCTATATCTTTCTGGTACTTTTATATTCTATATGTCATTTTCTTTCCTCATTTTTCAGTGATCACCAAGTTTCCTTTGTAATATAGGACAAAGGGGAACCGAGTCATATTAGACCTTCTTAGCTTTTGATTACCTAAGCTTACCATAACTCTATTGGCAGCCTTACATTGCACAAGCAGGGCTTGGTTCAGATGAACTGGTTAAAGGTTTTGAGATCATTGGGATTCCTGAAGGGATACCTACACAGGCTGAATTTCTGGCAGAATACTGCCTTGAATCTGTAAGTAACCATATAAACATGGCCCTGATTAATATGTACAGCTATAGCACTTTTCTCATTTCATGGGGGAATTATTGTTAAGTGTCTCTCATACCCCACCCCATTCCCCTCTATTACCATTTTCCTCATCTCTTCGGCCATGAATTTGCTTAGCTTTCAGTTCCCTATAAATGTGAAGCAACTGTAAGGTAACTGTTCTGTTAACTCACTGACACATTGCTTTTGATGAAAAATGTTGCTATGTAGGGGAAAGCATGGCCTGTCTCTGAATGGAAGTTCTATGTTGCCTTTTCCCTGTTCCGTGGAGCATCTATCTACACAGGAGTGTATAATAGATGGCTAATGGTATTCAATGACATTTAATGGTTTGGTTTTCATCATAATTCATTATGTTAAAAGCTTTAATTTTGAAATTACAATATTGATATAATGTTTTACTCATCTTAATAATGCAGGGTAATGCATCAGGAGGTAAACGTGCAGAACATGCAGGACGTCATGCTAAGAGTCTCGTAGATTCTGCTTTGGATTTTATCTCAAAGAAGACAGTGCTTCCAGAGCAACCCCCCTCTGGTAGCTAAGTCATTCAACCTTCTTTTTTTCTTTTTCCTTTCTGGACCTTTAGGAGTTAGAAATTCATTGTGAGAAAGTTTCAAAGTATTTTTTACATACTTCTAGTGATGAATGTCATAAGGTTATCTACTTGTAGCTGCAGCGTGGAGATTATATAAGAAACATCATTGGGATCTTGGTTGTTTTATGTTTTAACATCTTTATGTGCAAATAAATTTGGCTTTGAAGTATTTGGTCCAAAGCAATTGTTTAAAGTGTTTTGTTCTTTTTACTATTCAATCCAGTTTCACGAGGTAGTAGGCAATACGGGACTGAGAACAAAGCTCAAGGCCTTCCAGAAGGAAGCGGGAGGTTTGTTCCTAGTAAAAAGATTCAGGAATTGAGAAACAAATTGATTCAGTTCATGGAAGTTCACATTTATCCCTTGGAAAATGAATTCAACAAACTTGCAAGGTCTGATTTACGTTGGACAGTGCATCCAGAGGAGGAGAGGTTAAAAGAGCTTGCAAAGAAAGAAGGATTGTGGAACTTATGGATTCCTGTATGTATTGCAAGTTCTGCTTCAAACTATTTTTACACCAATTACTATTTTTACTCATTTTTGCTGTTAAAATGTTACTGTATATTTGGAAATATGACATTTTTGAGAAACTGTTTTTTGTACAGTTTGATAGTGCTGCTAGGGCAAAAGAACTTATTTTTAATGGGAGTGAACGTGCTCACTGCACACATGATCGTTTACTTGGTGCGGGCCTCTCAAACCTTGAATATGGATACCTTTGTGAGATTATGGGTCGCTCCCTTTGGGCTCCGCAGATCTTTAATTGTGGTGCACCAGACACTGGGAATATGGAGGTAAGGATTACTTCTAGTATAAACTAAGGTAGTTCTCAACTTGCTTCAACTAAATGCGTATATTTACAAGATTATACATTATTCTTTATTTTTTAACCTACACTGATAAGACAGTATAATTTCCATTTTCCATTCTCTCATTTTCAATTATCCAAGTAATGGATGGAAAGAAAATTATTGTTTTTATTTCTACTTATCCATTTTTTGCCAAGAATATTGAAAGAAAGGGAACAAGGCATATTTTCCTCTTCTTTTTTCTTCCTCTCCAATTTCTATCCTTCCTACCCAGCAAAGTCAGTGTGTGTTGCTTTACCATTACATTTATTTTTTCATTTGTAGGTATTGTTGCGATATGGGACTAAAGAACAGCTAAACGAATGGCTTGTTCCACTGCTTGAGGGGAAAATACGCTCTGCATTTGCAATGACAGAACCACAAGTTGCTTCCTCAGATGCAACCAATATCGAGTGTTCTATCAAAAGGTATGTTCCTCGAATCATATTTTAGTAAATTTTAAGCAAATTCTAGTCTTCATATGAACTATATATTCACTGGTAAAAGAATGAAGATTTAAACTCCAGTCATTTCACTTCAACCCCCTGGAGAAACATGATGAAAGTCACTATGTAACATTTTATGGCGTTACATTCTAATCTGAATTACAACTCTCATCATAGTTTATCTCATCGTCTATGCACTCCTTTTATAGACAAGGAGATTCGTATATCATCAATGGGACCAAGTGGTGGACGAGTGGAGCTATGGATCCAAGATGCAGAATTCTTATACTCATGGTTAGTCTTCTAGAATGGCATCGAGTGACTAAATTATATGTGTATTGAATAAATTTATCTGATAAATAAGAGTTAAAATTTACATCAATATTTTTGTCTCCATCCTTAATTTTAATGTTAAATTTAATTAACATTAAAAATAATGAATTTTATAGGAATTCGTTCGTTAATAAACGCTTAATTCACATGTGATACACGTGACTGCGAGTACTAATTTGACTAAAAGAAGGTGATCTGATTTCTGAGCGATATCCAGGGAAAAACTGACTTCACTGCTCCCAAGCACAAGCAGCAATCCATGATCTTAGTGGACATTAAGACTCCAGGGATATGCGTAAAGAGACCACTAACAGTATTTGGCTTTGATGATGCTCCTCATGGACACGCTGAAGTTTCTTTTGAGAATGTTCGTGTGCCAGCAAAGAATATTCTATTGGGAGAAGGACGCGGCTTTGAGATTGCCCAGGTAAAGTTGCCATTTATATTGAAAGGATGACAGTTCGCCATATGTATTCTGTTTTGAGTTTGACCCACTTCCCACACTATTCCATCTCGATGTACTGTGGTTCTCAAAAGTTGGTTGGTTTGCATCTACCTGAATAGAG
This sequence comes from Gossypium sturtianum, assembly GCA_025698515.1. Taxonomy (NCBI): domain Eukaryota; kingdom Viridiplantae; phylum Streptophyta; class Magnoliopsida; order Malvales; family Malvaceae; genus Gossypium; species Gossypium sturtianum. Next base: position 161,393,235 of record CM046945.1, read on the forward strand.
GAACTCAAACTTCATATTGCTTGGCCTGCTTTAAATTTGATATTCGAGTTCAAAAAATTATCTAGTAATGGCAATAACCACCATCTTCAAGACTCTAGGTGTCGAGTGATTGACTTTAGTGTATGTTATAATTCTTATATCTGCGCTGTTTATATTCTTGAAGGGAAGACTTGGCCCCGGAAGACTGCACCACTGCATGAGACTGATTGGCACTGCTGAGCGTGGCATGCAGTTAATGGCTGAAAGGGCTCTTAATCGGAAAACATTTGGAAAATATATTGCCCAACACGGTTCATTTCTTTCGGATTTTGCAAAGGTAATTCAATATACGTTAAATAGACAGATATTTGTGTTAGTTGGAGAAGGAGATGTACCTTTTAGTGATTAAATTGAGGTTGGTCTTCTTGCAGTGTCGAATAGAACTAGAGCAGACTAGGTTATTGGTTCTTGAAGCAGCTGACCAGCTTGATCGACTTGGAAACAAGAAAGCCCGTGGAACCATTGCAATGACGAAGGTAACCGATATTTTTAGTTGTTCATATTAAATGTCAATCCAGGTTCAAAATGAACTTTGTTATAGTAGGAAGTTTTGGATGTTGGATGGAGCAGGTAGCAGCTCCGAACATGGCCCTGAAGGTACTGGACAGGGCAATACAAGTACATGGTGGAGCCGGGGTATCATCCGACACCGTTTTGGCACACCTTTGGGCATCAGCAAGAACATTGAGAATCGCTGATGGACCTGATGAAGTGCACTTGGGTACCATTGCTCAGTTAGAACTACGAAGAGCAAAGCTTTGAAGGATCTTGAAACTACGAAGAACTACGAAGAGCAAAGCTTTGAAGGATCTTGAAACTACGATCATCACACAAAAATACTTTTTCTTTTTTCTTCTTGCAGTCTCGAAGATAAAAAATAAGGAAAAGGAATCCAAAAAATTGGGCATTTTCTTAGTAATATTATGGAATTATTATGAAAGATAATAATAATAATAATTTATGTAGTTATTTGTTAATGTCTTTTCTGAATTCTGCTCTATTTTTCTATAGACCATCGTAGCTTTATTTAGTTGTAAATATCACGACATTCCATTACAATCTGGCTGGCATGGTAGTAGAGGCATTCATAAACCGACGGTTTGAATTGTTATATAACAAATAAAATTTAAATTTCATTATTAAAATAAATAACATTTGTGTTACGATCTTTACATATTGTTATAATATATATATATATATATATATTTTATTTTCCAACTCGAATTACTATTATCAATTAAAATTTTTATATTATTATAAAATAAAAATATATATAATTTTGTAGTATAAGCTTTTGAGTAAAAGGAAATGAAAATTGGGCTCATGGAACAATCCAATGCATATTTAAGTGGTTTAATATATTATTGTATCTTTCAATCTTCAATGTGATACCCCAGCTTTTAAACCTAATTTGGTATCCTCAATCAACATCATGTGTTGAAATAGATATTTTACATATGTACTTTAGTGAAAAAAATAGGTTCTTAATTGAGATAAAAGAAAAACTCGAGTATTAAATTTAACATTGAAATCAAATATAGGTACTTGTCTAGGATAAAGGATTAATTTAAAAACATTCAAGTACCAATTTGAATATTAAAATCATATTCAGATACCAAATTGGGGTAAATAACTTAGATATCAAATTAAACATTGAAACAAAATATAAGCACTAAAAAATATATTAACTCTATAAATATGTGCTTTCCTATTTCATTTTATATTGTTATGCCTTTACCCTAGCTCAGACACATGGCAACACGGGAAGCAATTTAGAGGGAATCCACGTATGACCCTTTGTCTAGTACCATCAGTAGTGATTGATCACCCACATGCCTCAGACCACCCGCAGTTCGGTCAAGCGCTTTCGATCACTTGCTCTTGCCCACTTGCTACGGTTATCCATGGGGATCATTGAGACATAACAACCTTGTACTGTCTCAGCAAAATGAATGTTAGAGCAGGATCACATATACTATGCTTGAAGACCACGAACCTGTCACTTAGCCGACCATAGAAGCAGGCCACGGTCCGTATTGTTGGTGATATAGAATTACCAGACAAGAGGACCTTCCCCTATATATATACCTCAACACACGATGTATGAAGGATCTCTTCTCCCCTCCTCACTTAAGCCTTTCACCTGCGTAGCCCTCTCGAGCCTTCTCCTCACTCAATTCTTCCGGCTTTTTGTCTGTCACAGGTGATGTAACAGCCCGATTTTGGGTCTAGTCGGAACAGTGGTTTCGGGACCATAGATTCGACGCAGTAAAATTTATTTTTATTATATTTTTATGGTCTACAGTTTTATGGAATGATTTCGTGAAAATCTCGTTCGAAAATTTTGACGTTTGGGCACTCAATTTAGTAAAGGGGTGTTACAGGTGAACCGTTCTTATAGTCACCACCATCATCTACTCCTCATTGAACACCAGTTTCAACATACATACTACTGAATATTTTCTTGAAGTTATACAAATCAAACAACTATTTCTTTCTTATTTAAATATTTTGTTGTTCATACAAGTGTTATGATATATAAATACCAGTTCATTAATATTTTTTTATTGTTTTACCATCCATAAAGATTAATCTTTTCAAGGTTCATGGCTATTCCTCACAATAATATTGTCTCCAAAGGTGAAGCCAGAAAATTCCAAGAGGGTGAGCTGAGATAATGAACAACAATAATATTTTTAAAAATAAAATCTAATTAAAGAACAATAATTTAATAAATAAAAATAAGATAGAATTTTTAAAATTTATTTGAATTGCACTCTTCAATCTTTGATCACACTAAAAGCATCAATTATTTTATTTACATTAAAATTTTTTGCGATTTCTTTCTCAATGTAGACAACTAAAGAACTTCTTGAAAAATCATCTTCCATCTTGCTACGTAGTCGAGTCTTCACAATCTTAATAGCAAAATATCACATTCTGTGTATACAGTTGAAACTGGAAGAGTCAATATAAAACGAATCAATCTATCAACGAGGTACATGACTGACTTTCTACTTTCAAATAAGCTTCTACAAAGTTCAGAAAGTGTTGATAATTTTCTTAAATCAGGATGTTGACAATCATCAAGTTCATAATGCTTCAACTCATATGAGAGGCGCTCTTTCTCTTGTTGAGAAAAAATCTTTAAGATAGAACTTGTTTACAATAAGGCAAATTTTATCAATATTAAATAACTTTAAAAACTCTTTGGGATCTAAAGCTACAGTAAGAGTGAGAAGCTCAACAACATGTTCATTAAATCTACTTTTCAATTCTTGCAATTAAGTATCTATTGTAGCAAAAAATATATCTAGTCTATAGTGATGCTCAATTGTAACATCTTCTTTCTTGTTATGACTACGACTCACAATGTATTGAGCATTCATATTTGGAAAATCCAACTCCCAAATTTCACAAAAAGATATCACATTTTTAAACAATTCATCCCATCCATCATCTTTCAGCTTTTGAATTAAATCTTTTGTTGTTGAAACTAAACTCATGAAATTTAATATATCTTGATTATGACGTTGCAAAGCTTGACAAAGATTATCAATAATCCTTAAAACTTCTTTCACCATATGCAAAATAAAAATAAACTCAAAAGATCTCAATCTATTTTATGCGCTATGAGTATTTCCTTGCTGATAATAGTTAAGAGCGATATTTTTTAGATTTTCAAGAATTGTGCTGGTAGCATTATACGTCGCTAGTAATCTAGTAATTGAATTTAAATAAGAACTACATCGAGTCTCACCAGGATGTTGTAAAGTGCATATCTGATTCATACATGTTTCAATTGCTAACTCATTAATGGATACTAAACGAGTTATTTCAGTTGCTTTGGCTTTTTATAATTCATCGTGTTGTTTGGAAGAAGCAATATTAACAATATCAGACAAGTCTTTGAAAACTTGATGCACTTCAACCACTTTTCTAGCTGCTACAACCAATTCTAATTGAAGACGATGAGCAAAATAATGAACATAATAAGCATATTGACAATCATTCAAAATCAAAGCTTGTAAGCCGTTAAATTCCCCACGCATATTGCTTGCTCTATAGTAACAATGACCTCGGATATTTTGTATATATGTCAAAACCATGTTGCAAGAGAACTTTAAAAATCTCGTTCTTCAAAGTCCATGCTATAGTATATTTAACATGGACTATATCAACAAATCATTCTTTTACCTATTCTTATTTATCAATAAATCTCAAAATAATTGTCATTTGCTCTCTCTTTTTTTTTTTTTTAAAACTTATCTCTCGCTTTATCTACAATAATGTAGAACTTTCTGTCACCAATTTTCTCACAAATTACATTACGAACTCCAGTGGCATAAATTTGCAATATCTATTTTTTGTATTGTTTAAAAAATATATATAACATTTTGTGGAGCACTTTTGAAAACATCTTCAACTTTCTCATCATAAGATGTTAATAGTGATAACAAGTCAAGAAAGTTCCCACGATTTTTTGGTCTTGAGCTTTCATCATGACCTTTAAAAGGACACCCTTTAAACGTCAACCATCGAACAACATCTGTACTAGTTTTTAGACGTAGATGATTAGATGCAATTTATTGTGTTGTTTGTCTATCAAGTGATACTTCAATATGTTGAGCTTGATTCATTAAATCTACATAAGCTCGTTGTGTATTGTTATGCGGTGAATTCAGATATTTCCTATACGTGTCAAAAAAGCACATTTGTGTCCACCGAGTACCTTTTTCCAACTACGAAAATAACTATGAGTAAATGCAATTGATCCAAAACGATTACTTGGATTGCTATTAAAAACGAAAACAAGGAAAAAAAAATGCTGCATATTTAGAAGGTGAATATTCTAATTAAGAAACTTGTTTGAACCATGATGGTTGAAAAAAAACGAGGATGTTTCTCTAAACTAGAAGCAACATATTATGAAAGAATAGGTTAATACAATCCAGCCTAGCCTTAATATAAGCTCTTCGAATTTCATCATGCATATTATCCGGATACTCATATATTTGCTTACATAACCCAGGATCACGTTCTAAGTTAAACAAATCAAGTGTCTTATCTTCAACCTCAGGAATTTTAGAAGGATAAGCATTAGAGTTTGAAGGAGCAAATGATTAAGGTGATACCTCAATTTGTGATGCTTCTGAAGATGATTGTGTTGCCTCTGTACTTTTCTTTTTAAAAAACAAATAATTTTTTTTTTATTTCATAACTACAATATCTTGAAAGATAAAAAAAATAAAATTAAACTATAAACTTTAAGATACAATAAAAACGATTGTAAAAATATGAAAAGAAAAACATTAAGGGATAAAACCCGATGCCACATTTAAAAGACATATGCGACATTGATAGCAGTAGGCGTTAATAGTAGTAGTAAAAGAGACTTTTATTTTTTAGTTACAAAAGGAAGTTGAACTATAACGCTCAACCGATAACAATAGACTAGTTACTCAACACTTATTTCTCAACATTACATCTTGCACCACCAAAGGCGGTTGTGAGAAAAAATAAAACATTGTTTGGCAACACCTTACAACCTTATTTATAGCATCAGCAGTTATGTTCGTTGTTAATGGTACATACCGAATCTCCACTTACCAATCCCTCGCCATCCAGTTGCGAACCTCCAATGCCAATCTTAATGAGCCCACCACTTCGACTCCAACTATATTTGATGCTAAATTAAAAATTAGCTAACTATCATAAAAAAAAAAAAAAAAAAAAGCTAAGTAAACTTTAAATTATGGTGGCCGGTGGAACCCATGATATAATATACTAGGAATATAGCCCCTGCATTTTAATGTAATTAATACGGCATCATCAAAAGTCATAATAATTTATAGTTAATACACCTTTTGTGTATAAAAGACTAGGATTTATATTTAATACACCTTTTGTGTATAAATTTATATACCAATAGTTAATTAGTAATGTAGTTTATATTGCATCAAACGTCCCTAAATTATGATTTTCATTTTAAATTGGTTCTCAAACTTTAAAATATTTTAATTGCATTCTTAAACCATCAATATTATATCAACAAGGTACTTTCGTCACTAAAATTGTTAATTTAACCATTAAATGAGACATTGGATCCTATGCGACATAATTTAAAATAAAAATATTGTAAAATTAGATGTTGTAAATATCTTGGTTTTGAGGTTTTCGTAGCTTTTATAGAAACTACCGTTCACTCTCTTTTTTTCGGTTTTACTTTATTTTTTACCTTTTAATTTTTAAATATCATCAGACAAAATTTTACTTTATTTTTTTAAAAAAAATTATTTTAAATTACGTCACATAAAATTTACATGTTGGTAAAATTAATAATTTCAATAATAGAAGGGTCTAATTGATTTAGTATCGATAATAAAGATGCAATTAAAAAGTTTTGAAATTTGGAACCAATTTTAAATACATTTTTTTAACTTTAAAACTAAAATTAAAACGGTAAGAATTGATATTTCATTGGTGAAAGTGCTACTAAAATTTCAGCTTTAAATTTTAATTATCATAATATAAGAATGTAGAGGAAAAATGTAAATAATAGTATTGAAAATAATTGTAGTCATATTTTTTAAGTTAACTTATGAAAATTAATTTCATAATTTAAGTATGTCGATATAAAATATAATGTCATAATTTAAGATTTTTAATTTATTTTAAAGTTAACAAAATAAAAAAAATTACACTGTTGGTTGTTCAGACTTGAAAGGGGGTCCAAACAATCAAAAGTCAAGAGACTAATTGACAAATATATATTTTTATAGTTTTATGGGGGTTCTTGCTAACCCCTAGCTTCGTTACTAATCGTCTCTAAGGCTTTGCTTGGTATGAAGGATGGAAAAAAGTGAGGATGGAAAAGTTTTGAATCTAATGGTTAAGCTACAACGTGAGAAAATAGTTATGAATCTTAACAGTTGAATACAATTCCAAATTTTAGACAAAAATGCCCCTAAAAGTTGTGTTTTGGCTTGGGCTGATGTTGGACAAAAAACTACCCCTGCAACAAGTTTTCACTTGTTAGGCATCAGTGTCGCGACATCCACTGGTAGGTGTCACACATCACTGGTGGTTACCACAATTTCTTCACTTCAACACATTCAAAGATATCACAACCTTGGAGGCACGATGTTGACTTTGAGCTCGGTGTCCTGACATCTTGCCCTTGGTGTCGTGACTTTCTCAATAGTAGGCTCCAAATTTATTTCTAGTTGAAGTATTATATCCTCAAGGCAAAGGGATTTGGTGTCGCGACTTCCATAGCACCAGTGTCATGGCACCCTCGCTGAATGATATTTTCTTCGAGGTCGGGTTATTGTCGTCTTCCTACACCAACTCAAACACATTGTTAGGTTTCCCATGACTCCGTTGTGCTAATTTGGGTCTCAATAGGGACAAAACTAAGCAAAAACGTTTATTAATGATAAAAGTTAAAACTCAACAAAAGTATAGAAAAAAACACTTAAATTGCTTGAGAATAAACTCCTTGAATGTATTAAAAAACCTAATTTAATGTATCAAATTACGACAGATTATCTCCCTACTATGTAGAGATCATAATCAATACCAGCACATCAACATTCGAATCCAGAACCAACTCTGAATCTTCCTTCTCCTCAAGGGATAATTTCCATAACTTGACCTCCATATAACACAAAAAACAAAATAGACCAAGACAAGGGCAAAAACCTTAACTATGCAAAACGAAAACTGCACCTAAACGACAGAAAACTTGCAGTTTCAAAAGTAGAGTCAATCGAGGCAAGAAATAAATCACGCTATAAATTATTAATATGATAGAATCACATAATAAAATTTTGTGATTTAATTTGGACAAACAGATAAAATATATATAAATATGACACATATCACAAATTTATCTATTTTTTGGTACAACGATAATTTAAATTTAGATTATTTTTGGATAGATGAATATATGACCAATAGGCCACAAGTTGGATTTACATATCATAAATTTGTTGGTTATATAAGATTTAATTTAGCTTTTAATTATGTGATAAAAACTTTGTTAACGTATCAAAAATTAAAAATATTTAAATTAAATATTGAAAGTTTGATATTTTGAGGTTCTTATTTATAAATTTGGTATTTAAGGGCTTTTATAAATTAAAATAATAATTTATTTAGAAAAACCACTAAGTATATTAGTTTAAGGGGTAAATGTATCAAGGTAGTCTATGTATTTAAGAGCGGATTGCATTTCAATCTCTTTATTGAAAAAATGGGCAAATTAGCACTTATACATTTCGCAACGTGTAAATTAGCCCATTCATTAGTTTTTTTTTTTTTGTTAAATGATGATGTTGAACGTTAATTTAAATGGTTAATTACTAATTTGGTCCCTGAACTATAGTTAATTTTTTTTTTAATTTCTTAGCAATAATTCTAAAACAGTTGCCATGTCTAAAGGTAAAACAGTTGATCAAAACTAGGAAAAAATAATTAAATAATAAAACTAGATATAAATAGACCATATCGTAACTCAAAATTGAAAAATCAATATGTAAGGATGTTAGAATGCTTAAAGCTACACTACTCAGACCACCACTTAGGGCTAGTTTGGCAATGCTTTTGAGAAGTGCTTTTGAGAAGTGTTGTGGAAAAGTGCTTTTGAAAAATTTAAGTGTTTGGTATTGCTGTCAAAAAGTGCTTTTGAGAAGTAAAATGTCCATTTTAGACATGATATTATAAAGTAACAAATATGTATTTAAATAATGTTCAAATTAGTTAATATTATAATATTTTAGCAAAAATATAAAAAATAATTTATTATAACTTTTTGTTAATATTTTAATATATAATATTAATTTTAAATATTTCTAAGTAATTAATATTAATTATTTATTAAATAGTAAAAGCCAAGAAGCAGCAAGGTTAAAATAGTAAAATACCAGCTAAGAAGCACTTTTGGCCGAGAAAAACAAAAAATTTCTCCTTTTTCATTTGTGCAAAAGTGTTTAATTTAAGCTAAAAAAATTTCAACACTGTTGTTTGTTCTCTATTGCTTTTAAAGAAAAAGTATTTTTTTGAGCAAAAGCCCATCAGAAAAGGAATGAAGAACGGGGCCTTAGAATTCCAATTTTCATATCAACCAAATTGTTATAGTCAGATGAACCAGATTTTAACTGTAAGTGCATATAATAACCAACATATTCATACACTAAAAAATATTGCATTTCCAATGGATTCCCTTAAAAATGTTGTAGAGCCACCACAAAGGCGTTTGTAACTTAGAAATGCATTCCACTTAATATTTTTAATATTATTTTAATAATTTATATTTACTTTTAAGATTTATTTTTAGTTTTTTTTTTGAAATATTGTTAAATATTTTTTAAAAAAATTCAAAATGATATTTTAGCTATAGTTCAGGGACCAATTTAGTAATTAACCATTTAAGTTAACGTCTACATCATCCTTTAACAGAAAAAATTAGCGAAGGGGCTATTTTAAAAGTTTTGAAATGTATAAGAATTAATTTACCCATTTTTTTCAATAGAGAGACCAAAATGCAACCCACCCCTAAATACAGGGGCTTTCTTGATACTTTTACCGTTTAAGGGTTACTATTGTCATTATGTTAAGAAAGTTAAGTTGCATTCTTAAAATTCAGTGATGAAGGAGTGGACAGGATAATTTGTTTCCTTTTTTGGTTACAGTTTATTGATAAAAATTGCAACAACTCTACTTTCCATAATTAATTTCCTTTTTTGAAGCAAGGGATGGTTTCTTTCTAAATATATGCAATTTTGCTTTTAAGTTTGGGTGAAAGATGGTTCCAATACCTAAAAATAACCCTTACAATGCTTTAGAGAATGGCTAGAAAAGAAGCATGTAATCCCACCATTCAATTTTCAAGCGAAACCCAATATTTTAGACTGAAACAAAGATTTAAAACAACATAAAGTTTGGAAAATGAATTCTATATCATAAAAAATCCAACCATTTCTTTTGTTCTTAAGTTTTAACCACAAATGAATCATTTTTGTTTTTAATGGTTCATGTTCTCTAAGTTTCTTGTATTTGAACAAAGGGTTTCCTCAACCTTAATCTCAACATCTAAACAAAAATTAAGATTCTTACTAGCTTTGCCAATAAGGGTTCTCTTTAATTGATTTGAATAAAAAAAAGGGTCTTTCAAAATGGGAAAACTTCCGGCAATCATTGGTATTTGTTCCGTGCTTCTGGTGGCTATGGTGGCAGCAATAGCCGTTGGTGTCAGCCGTGCTAAAGATAGTGACGATGGTGATGCCAAAGTCTCGACTTCCGACAAAGCGGTCCAATCCATATGTCAAACTACTGATTATAGAAAAACATGTGAAAACAGTCTTTCGAACGCCAACACCACCGATCCCAAAGAACTTATAAAGGTCGGTTTTCAAGCGGCAATCCAAGAGATTGGCAAAGTGATCGCCAATTCCTCTACTATCCAAAACGCGGCTAAAGACCCCATGACTCGTCAAGCTGTCGACAATTGCAAAGAGCTCATGGGGTACGCCATTGACGACCTCAAAGCCTCGTTTAATCAACTCGGTGCATTCGACGTTAGTAAGCTAGACGAATACGTCGAGAATCTCAAGATATGGATGGGCGGTTCCATTACGTATCAACAAACATGCTTAGATGGGTTCGTGAACGTATCCAGTGAAACCGGTGTGAAAATGAAGGCGTTGTTGAATACTTCACAACAGTTAACCAGCAATGGGTTAGCCATGGTGACCGACATAACTAAAATCATTAAGGACCTTAACATTCCAGGCATGGAAGGCGTCAGCACGGGGTCTAAACGTAAGCTAATGGCAGAAGATGGGTTCCCTTCGTGGGTTAGCTTTAAGCAACGACAGCTACTGCAACAAAATGCGGCGGACATGAAACCTAATGTGGTGGTTGCTAAAGATGGTAGCGGCAAATTTAATAGCATCAATGAAGCCTTAAAGGAAGTGCCTATGAAAAATACAGCTCCATTTGTGATCCATATTAAGGCTGGTGTTTATAATGAACAAGTTTTGGTTGCTAAAACTATGACTAATGTTGTGTTCGTCGGTGATGGACCGACCAAGACTGTCATTACCGGTCGGATGAACTTTGTCGATGGCACCGTCACATTCAAGACTGCAACTCTTGGTAAGTATCATATCTATATGAGTTTAAGTTACAGTGTATAGAATTATATTCACTAACATATATCAATATTCACAGCTGTTGTGGGTGAAAGATTTATTGCAAAGAATATTAAAATAGAGAACACAGCTGGAGCGATCAAGCACCAAGCGGTGGCACTTAGGGTCCAAAGTGATCGGTCCATCTTCTACAATTGTCAAATGGATGGCTACCAAGACACGCTTTACACCCACAGTCACCGTCAATTCTACAGGGACTGCACCGTCTCCGGCACCATTGACTTCGTCTTCGGCGACGCCGCTACCGTCTTACAGAACTGCAAGCTTATCGTTAATAAACCACTCGACAACCAACAATGCATCGTCACCGCCCAAGGACGGACCGAACGCCGTGAGGTTTCCGGTATCGTCCTCCAAAACTGCACCATCTCCGGCGCACAGGACTACCTTCCGGTTAAGGCCAAGAGTAAAACACATCTCGGTCGGCCTTGGAAACAGTACTCAAGGACCATCATCATGCAATCTCAGCTCGACGACATCGTCACCCCCGAAGGATGGATGCCGTGGCAAGGCACCTTCGGCCTCGACACTTTGTGGTACGCCGAGTTCAAAAACCGAGGACCTGGTGCGGTCCAGACCAATAGGGTTAAATGGAAAGGTATACAACAGATCAATGACGCTCAAGCTAAGGAATTCACTGCTGGTGTGTTCTTACGTGGTGATGAATGGATCACGAGCTCTGGGGTGCCTTACATTGCCGGCATGGTTCCTGGGGTATAGATATAGGAGAAATATATATACATATATATCTGAAAAAGATGATGAATAAGTTTATGTATAGAGAATAAATGAGAATAAAGAAATGTAGTAAGAGAATGTTTGGTTATAGATTTAGATAATCGAACTAAGTTTTAGGGTCTACGGTATGACTTAGTATCTTACGAAATGATAATAAATGTGGAAGCTAGACATGAAGTTTCATGCATCTTTGCTTGTTGAATAAAGATGCTTAGCAATGTAAGTAAAATTTTTATTGATGAAAATTGGAAAGTATTGGATTTTTAGTATAATTTCCTTTTTATCTTCTGTCACTTTCGTGAATTTTAAGGAAGATTTATACTTTTAATTTTTATATCATCTTAAAAAAGTAAATTCTTTTGGTATAATAAGGTTTCAGTTTATGTTCGGTGGTTCGTAGTTGTTCTTTTAACAATGTGAGAATTTGTTGGTAAAATTGAAAATTTTATCAATATTATTTGGTCAAGCAACAATAAATTTAGTATATTGAAACAATATATTAATTTCGAATCTTGTAAACGAAAAAAAATGTTTTGGAACAGTTTTTTCGAGATTCAACCTAGACTCAATAATGGATGTTGAAACCATTTTTTTGAAAAACGGGTCGACTTTGGTTTCGAAAATGAAAACGAAAAACGGAGTCGCCACCAATCATTTTTATTTAGGTGTGATCGGATCACCTATAAAACAATTTATTTTATTAAAATACTGGTTTTAGTCTACGAAATTCAAAAGAACGGGTTCAGAAGTCAATTACGTGTGAGGAAGGATTAACACCCTCGCAAAGCCCAAAATTGGTACCAAATTGATTAATTAATGTCCTAATGCCAAAAATTTGAAACGATTTTAAATTACAATTCCGTTTTTTTTAATAAAAAAAATTTAAATAACTCGAATTGGATATTGAGATTCTCTTGTTCTGAAGGAATAAAATATCACATCCAGCACGATAGGATATGACGTTTCAAACCCTCGATGCCAAGATCCTCTCGTGATTTCCAAAGTTCATGCATTTGGATTTTTATAAGGATATTCCATTATTTGGACAAATGAAAAACCGAAGCCCAGCACGGTAGGGTACGATTTCTCGGATTTTCAAACACGAAATATTGCCTTGTTTTTTTTTTAGAAAACATGGGCAAAATTTTGAAGGGATATTTAGTTATTTGGTCAAACAGAAAACCGAAACCCAGCATAATAGGGCACGATTTCTCGAATTTCCAAACACGAAATATTGCCTTGTTTTTAATTTAAAAAAACATGGACGAAATTTCGAAGGGATATTTAGTTATTTGGTCAAACGGAAAATCGAAACCCAGCACGTTAGGGCACGATTTCTCAAATTTCCAAACACTAAATATTACCTTGTTTTGAGAAGTTTTTAAATAAGCAATTATGAAACCAAATCCAAAACACATTTGTTTAATTTGTTCGGGATAGAAATGAAGCATCTATTAAAAGTTTAAAATAAAATAAATAAAAAAAGAATAAAAATAAAAATATGATAAATAATAAAAACAAAAAAAGCAAATTAATTTTTTGAAAAATGAGTAAATGAACGTTTAAAAAAAATAATAATGATAATAATAATATTAGTGACAAAACAATGCACACAAAAGAAAATATCAAATTTCGAATGTTATGAAGATAAAGAAATATATACGTACACAAATAAATATTAAGAAAAATAATTTATAAAATATTGAAAGTAAAATATTAAATTAAAATACAAATGAGAGGGGTGCAATTCGTAATAAAGCACAATAGATAATAATAAATAATAATGATAATAATAATAATAATAAAGTAAAAATACAATAAAGGGAATAAATTACTTTACAGTAATAAAAAGTAGAGAGTAATAAATAAATAATAAATAAATAAATAAAATAAAAAATAAATAGATAATGAATAAAATAATATATAAAAAATGAATTTATAAATGGTGGAAATTAAGTGAATGAAGATCAAATTGAGATTAAATAATAATAATAATAATAATAATGAATAATGATACATTAATAAACGAATAATAATAAAATAAAATAAATAAATAAACAAGAGTAATAATAAAAATAAAATAATAATAATGGTACTAGTAATAAAAATAAAATAATAGTAATAGTAATTAATAATAATAGTAGAGGAATAAAATAATAATAATGAATATAATAGTAATAATAATAAATATAATAGTAATAATAATAATAATAATAAAATTCCAAAAATAACTAAAAAGGGGGCTAAATTGAACTCAGAACAAAAGTTTGGGGTAAATCTGAAATAAATAAAAAGATAAAGGACCCCATTGAACGCGCGAATAACAAGGAGGGGCTAAAGGGAAAAATATCCCCGCCCCCCAAAACGGCGGCATTTTACACGGGGCTAAAATGAAATCAAAACAAAATTTTAGGGCCAAATTAGAAATAAAAGAAACTTAATCGCAAAACCATAAAAAAACGGAAGGACCAAATGCATAAATTTCCCATTAATAAAAAACACTCTGATCCTCCCTAGCGGGTCGGGTCAAAATCGGGTTAAGGGCAAAACGACGTCGTTTTGGGCGCCGTTTTGGTGCCTGAAAGGCATGCCCAAAACGACGTCGTTTTGGAGGCTTATTTAAGGCAAAAAAAAATTTGAAATTTTTTCATTCTTCTCATTTCACACACAAAAAAAAAAATTAAAACACCCCAAAATTCTCTCAAGCCCCCACTTGGCCGGCCGAACTCCGGCCACTGTTCGGTCGCCGGACCACCGTGGCGACCGCTGGTCGCCGGCGACGGCGCCGCCGTCCACGGTGGCAGGAAAAATCAAAATTTCCCCTTTTTCTTCCTTTCGCCCCTAGAACCCGAATATTGGGTTATTTTCCTAAAGAAACGGCACCAAATCACCGAAACGAGCAAAGGACTTTTCGGTTCCGAACTCCTCCGATCGTCGGAAAAGGTAAAAACCTTTACTTTTCTTTTTATGTATGTATTTGTACATAAGGCATGCAATAAAGAAAAAAAATACCTAATGCCAGAATACTCTGATTCTTTAAACCTTTGATCTTTTGTATTTTTTTTGTTTTTTTCTCTGTTTTTTTATTTAAAAAAAATCCTCCTTACAATCGTTTTGGATTCGAGCTTATATAGCCAAATAAAAAAATACAATATCCCTTGTTTCTTTGCTTTTTCATTACTGTTTATTTACGCATACATTTGTCCTTCTCTGCTTTTTTTTTTTCGCAGGCAAGGTCAACGAGCCTTGGGCGGTGTGCATACTGAGGATGGTGGTCTTTGGGCGACGTGCACGCCGAGGGCAGCACATGGGAGGGTACGGCGCCACAGGAAAGGGGGCTAGGGTTTCTATTGTGTTTTCTTTTTCTGTTTACTATTTTTTTGGGTCATTGGGCCATCTGTAATTTGGGCTAATCAAGCCCTGATATTTGTAATGGACTGTAAATTGGACTTTTATTTTTATTTTTTTTTCTTTTTGTTTCTGATTTGGGCCCGGGCTAAATTGGGCTATTATAGCTGCCCCTCTTTGCTCATTGTCGTGTAACGGGAATGGAGCAAAGACTTTAAAAAGGACCAATTTTGCCCGGTCTCACTGAATCTTGACTTCTTTGGTGCTCTTCCTCAAGTAGCTTCATTCCTGTCCACCGCATCTTGTTGCTTTGATCCACTCCACCGCCGCTTCAGAGAGATAGGACTTGTAGCTCTAATTTGCTCCGTTGCAACTTCAGGGATATGAAATTTGTAGTTATGGTATATTTAATCTGACCTACTACAACTTCAAAGGTATAGGGTTCGTCATTTTAATTCGCTCCACTGTAACTTCAGGGAGATAGGATTAATAGTCTCAATCTGCTCTACTGCAACTTCAGGGAGATAAGACTTGTCATGGTAACTCCAACCTGCCCTACTGCAACTTTAGGGAGATAAGGTTTGCTATGATCTGCTCTACTGCAACTTCAGAGAGATAAGATCTGTTTATTTATAGCTTCAATATGTTCCACTGCAACTTCAGGGAAATAAGATTCGCTATCTTCAGTCTGCTCCACTGCAACTTCAAGGAGGTAAGACTTTAACTTCAACCTGCTCTACTGTAACTTCAGGGAGATAAGGTTTGTGGCTTTATTCGCTCTAATGTAATTTCAGGGAGAAGAGATTTGTAGCTTCGATCTACCCCGCTGGAACTTCAAAGAAGTAAGAATTGTGGCTCCAATGTAATCTCAGGGAGAAGAGATTTGTAGCTTCGACCTACTCTGCTGGAACTTCAAGGAGATGAGAATTGATCCTCAATGTAATTTCAGGGAGAAGGGATTCGTAGCTTCGACCTACTCCACTGAAGTTTCAATGAGACAAGAATTCAGGGAGAAGAGATTTGTAGCTTCGATCTCCTCTATTGGAACTTCAAAGATATAAGAATTCAGAGAGAAGAGATTTGTAGCTTCGATCTTCTCTAGTGAAACTTCAAGGAAATGAGGATTTCAGGGAGAAGGGATTTGTAGCTTCGACCTACTCCGTTGGAACCTCAAAGGGATAAGAATTCAGGGAGAAGAGATTTGTAGCTTCGATTTTCTCTACTGAAACTTTAAGGAAATGAGGATTTCAGAGAGAAGAGATTTGTAGCTTCGACCTACTCCGCTGGAACTTCGAGGAAATAAAAATTTAGGGAGAAAAGATTTGTAGCTTCGATCTTCTCTACTGAAACTTTAAGGAAATGAGGATTTCAGGGAGAAGGGATTTGTAGCTTTGACCTACTCCATTGGAACCTCAAAGGGATAATAATTCAGGGAGAAGAGATTTGTAGCTTTGATCTTATCTACTGAAACTTTAAAGAAATGAGGATTTCAGGGAGAAGGGATTTGTAGCTTCGACCTACTCCGTTGGAACCTCAAAGGGATAAGAATTCAGGGAAAAGAGATTTGTAGCTTCGATCTTCTCTACTGAAACTTTAAGGAAATAAAAACTGGTAATTTCAACCTGCTCCTCTGTATCTTCAAGGAGACGAGGTTGGTGGCTTAAATCTACTCCGCTGCTTCATGGAGATAAGATTCGTCGTTTTTGATCTGCTCCACTACTGCTTAGGGAGACGAGATCTGTGATCTTCAGTCTACTCCACTGCCGCTTCATGGAGATAAGGCTGATGGCTTAAATCTACTCCGCTGCTTCATGGAGATAAGATTCGCCGTCTTCGATCTGCTCCACCACTGCTTAGGGAGACAAGATCTGTAATCTTCAGTCTAATCCACTACCGCTTCAAGGAGATAAGGCTGATGGCTTAAATCTACTTCGCAGCTTCATAGAGATAAGATTGGCCATCTTGGATCTGCTCCACTACTGCTTAGGGAGACAAGATCTGTAATCTTCAGTCTACTCCACTGCCGCTTCAGGGAGATAAGGCTGATGGCTTAAATCTACTCCGCTGCTTCATAGAGATAAGATTCAACGTCTTCGATCTGCTCCACTACTACTTAGGGAGACAAGATTTGTAATCTTCAGTCTACTCCACTGCCGCTTCAGGGAGATAAGGCTGATGGTTTAAATCTACTCCGCTGCTTCATGGAGATAAGATTCGCCGTCTTCGATCTGCTCCACTACTGGTTAGGGAGACAAGATCTGTAATCTTCAATCTACTCCACTGCCGCTTCAGGGAGATAAGGCTGATGGCTTAAATCTACTCTGCTGCTTCATGGAGATAAGATTCGCCGTCTTCGATCTGCTCCACTATTGCTTAGGGAGATAAGATCTGTAGTTTCACCGATGTTGCTACACCGTCCTCTGGGGGACATGTCATGTAGACTCGATTTTATATGTTTATGTTTATGCCAAATAATTAGGATGCTATGATCGGAATGAATCTAATGCTCCTAACTAAATGTATTATGGACGACATTTGCATGAATACAGAATGTCATGAGAATGATCCCTCGTATAATGATTAGGATGCAATGATTAGAATGAATCAAATGCTCCTAACTAAATGATGACATTTGCATGAATGCAGAATGTCATGAGAATGATCCTTTTTTTTTTTGTACAATGATTAGGATGCAATGATCGGAATGAATCAAATGCTCCTAACTAAATGATATTATGGACGACATTTGCATGAATGCAGAATGTCATGAGAATGATCCCTTTTTAAATGCTTAGGGTTGTCATTGCTCGTTGTTCTTCCAGGTTGTATCACTTGACGTAATATCATGTCTTCTTGCTTGGGTGGTATTCTGATCGAAAACCCGAAGAAACAATCGTATTTTGCTCGACCGGTTTGCCCCACTATAACCTCAATGTCCCTTCCACTGTACCTTGGGGACATAAGATTTGTACCATCTTCAGACCCTCTCACTGCAATTCAGGGGGTATAGGATCTGTGTCATCTTCAATCCATCCCACTGTGATTCAAGGGTATAGAATTTGTATCATCTTCAATCTATCCCACTGCGACTCAGGGGTATAGAATTTGTAACTTATTCAATCAATTTGGTCTGTTACACCCTTCATTCCCTGGGTGTCATGACCAGATGTATATGAATGTCGAATTTCTTGAGAATAATCCCATTTTAATGCTTGGGTTACTCATTATTTGTCGAGGTTGTATCACCGACGCAATATCTTGTCTTTTTATTCAACTGATACTTTTGACAAAAAATCTTAACAGGTAGTCTCAATTTAGACTCCTTTCCAACCCTTAGTTTTAGTGAGTTCTAAACAATAATCTTGTTTCAAGTTCTCGTACTATTTAGAAACTTCCAGAGTAATATGCATAACTTCTTTTGTGAAAGTATTATTAGTCCATTAATCATTATTTCAATGCAAAATGCTTGAAAAAGATCATAACAATGGATCGGAAGGAAATTAATTGAGAGCAAAGCTTGAAATGAATAAATTAATCAAGATATCAAATTTTGAAAAAACACAAAATAAAAATGAATTAATCAAGATAACAAATGAAATTTATTGGGAGCGTATATTGAAAAGAATAAAGTAATCAAAGATAGCAAATTCAGTTTGGGTAAGATGAAAACTAGGTGCTCCAGATATCGCAGCCTGAGCTTCTCTGTACGAACCTCTTGAGGACCATTTTGAGCTCAATATGTGTTTAAGGGATCCAGAATACTTTTTCGATACCCCAAGACGTAGCATACTTCTTCATTGTTAATTCAGGCATAGCAAGACCACTGCATGCCCCACTTTGATCCAAATTTGAGCAGCCATTTTTGGGTTTTCAACTCAAATCCCATTTGGTCTCAAGGCGCCCTTTTGCGGGTTTTCGCCTTGACCTCTCCATTTTCTTTTTCTTTTTTCTTCTTCTTTTTGTTTTTCTTTTTCATTTTTTTTAAAGAAATATTTCTTGATTTGAACTCTTAGGATTAGGCAAGTCCTTGTTATCCCTCTGGGTCAAAATCAATATTTTTCCAGAGGATGCCTTCTTTACCGTATAAGGTCCTTCTCGGTTTGACATCCACCTTCCTTTAAAGTAATTTTGTATGGGAAGGATCTTTTCCAAAACTAGGCCTCCTTCATGGAATTCTCTAGGGCGAACCTTCTTGTTATATGCCCGTATCATTTGTTTTTGGTACATTTGACCGTGAGGATGGCCCTTAGCCTCTTTCTTCAATTAGGTTCAACTGATCAGATCGGGATTGGATCTACTCTGCTTCATCCAATTTTGACTCAGCCCACACTTGGGGAGAAAGAATTTTGACTTTAATGGGCAAAACCATTTCTGTTCCAAATGAGAAAGGTGTTGCCCCGGTAGAGGTTCTGATAGATGTTCGACAAGTATAAATGACAATTTTCATGAGTCTCAATCATTTTCCCAGCGATTTTTTTTTACCGTTCGTTTTGGGGCGATACGGTGTTTAATCTTGAGTAGACTGCGAACTTCTGATGTCGTGCTGTTGTTCAAATTTAATGCATTGTCAGATATGATCCCTTTTTGGGATTCCATACCGACATATAATTTGCTGACTGTCGACTTTGTGACATCGGCATATGAAGCAGCTTTCGCCCACTTGGTGAAGTAATCGACGACCACAAAGATGAATCGATACTCTTTAGAAGCTTTTGGCATGATCGGCCCACTGACATCCATGCCCCACATAGAGAAAGTCTATGAAGAAGTAAAGGAGGCACTTGAATCTTGTCTTGATAAATTTGGCATTTACGGCATAACTGATGCGATCCCCTTCCATGGTAGACCAGCAGTACCCGAACCTCATGATTTGCCTGGCCATTGTAAAACCATTAGCATGTATTCTTCAGACACCCTTATGGACCTCTTTTAAGATTTCCTTAGCTTTAACCGCATCCATACGTCTTAGTAGCCTAGGCATATCACGCGAAAACATCCTTGAATTGGGAATAACTCAATGATGTCTCGATTTGTCTTTGTGGTGAGCTAGGCTTCGATATTTACCTCTTTCCTAGGCTCGCAATGCCCACTGACCCTTTGCAGAGTAGGATCTATTTTTCATCTTGTTCTACTATTCTTAACAAATTAGGAGATAAGTTACAATCTCTGTCGTCTCTAAAGTCCCGAGGTCCCTCTAGACACATATCTTGCTCAAAAGTAGACTCTGAGTCAGTAGCAGCGTCGCTCATGTCATTGATATCTAGGGACCTGTTGTAGGTATGAAAGAATATTCAAAGAGCAAATGAATCTAAGAATAATTATTTATGTGATATGAACATGAATGAAATAAAGGAATAAAAGAATATTTGCTCAAAGTGAGACACAAAAATGCATTTTCATTGAAAATATAGATGTTGAACATAAGCCTATTTCACAAAAAGATTCTTATTGCTCCTAGGCTTAGAGCAATAAGCGTGTTTTGGACATTACTCCGAATTTGGCTCTAAAAAATACAGGGATCTCTTTCACAGTCCCATTGTTCAAAACACTCCCAAGTATGTAAGGGCAGACGCTTAGAAAACTCTATTCTCCGGTTCCCTTTTTAGATACGGCGTTAATGTTCAGATTCCCCAAAATCTGGTCTTGCACTAGAGCACTGAACTTGACGTACTCTTGGATCTCATGCCGCTATTTATCGTGGCCCTCACAATATTTACCCCTTTAACAGAAATGTTGGGTAACGAATTTTCTGTACCAAAGGGATCATCGAATTTTACGATACCCAATCTGACGAGCCTTTTGATTATCTTTTTTAAAAGCGACGTAATTTTCGATATAATGCCATGTGATTCCCCCATGGTATTCGTATTGGGCATTTACGTCGTACCATTTGGGGTATGGGGGTTGTATTGGTTCTATATAAAAAGGGGACACAACATGTGCGTTAAACAAAATTTGGTACAACTCCCTATACATGATTGGGATGGGTGCAAACTGAGGTTTTTCTGAGTTCGGTCTTGGACTGAGTTCTTGCCTTGGGGAGACCTGATGGCTGGTAGTTACCGTCCTTAGCTGGCTTACTATAATCGGCTCTGAATGGCCCCTGTTATACCTACTCGTACTATTCGTTTCCTTTTCCTTCCTCTTCGGGGTCTTTATAGTCCACTATCCCCTTTCCTTTGCTTCTGCCAGGACAACCGATTTGGCTCGATCATCCTCCGGATTAAAACCTGAACCCATCGAGAAGTTAAACAGGGCCGAAGTATCAGTCTGACATTGGGGTCCGATAATAACGGGTACCCCATGCGAATGCGTGTCTGGTTGAGTCGAGACACTTATTGGGGAAAAACCTGGGGAATAAACGATATCTTCATCATCATCCACACTATCGACCACTGGGCCACTCCTTTTTTCAAGTCCTCCGACTAGTAACTGGGTTAACTGGCCCATCATATTCTTTTGGAATTCTAGCATTTGTTCCCGTATTTCTTGTTAAATTTTGGTCAATTGCTCCTACATCTGTATTTCCATTTGCTCTATTCTTTCCAACCTTCGGTCCATGGCTTTTGTTCTTGCACGAGTACCGTAACGATGCTAAGTTCAATAGACTTTTGTCGGTTCCTCAGTTAGCTGAAATAATTTTACCTAATTAGGATCTTTCTACAAATTTTAATGCATATGATGTGATGTAATGCAAATGCATGAAATGCAATGCAAATTCATGAAATGAATGCAAAAAGAAAGAGAGGCGTTGATTCTAAATTCAATTCCATTAGAAGAACTTTTCTAGAAAATAAATTTCTTTACATAAAACGGATTACATATGCGACTTTGTCCTCATAGTCCAAGTGAAGACACCAATCCCTTTCTTCGTATTAGAACGTTACGGTCGTGTCCCGTGAACTTTCTCAATAGATGCCTCTTCTAGCTCCTTGTTGCTTGATCCAGGCTGTAACTCTTCACTCACTTATCCTCCGCGATGCTCATAAGCTTCTTTAAGAAAATTGAGACGTATTGACTCTTGAGTAATCCTTACTGGCTTGAATCCCCGGGCAACGAAGCAAAGTCATATACTATATATCTTTTCTTGTTGTGTTTACCTAGACTATATTTGGACGAACGTATTATAACCCACTTTATCAAGCAATCCATTTTCTTATGACAAACTCTTCTATTTAGTAATCGAATATGAATCAACACCTCCTTTCTATGATGATGAAATGTAATGTAGTCATAAACAAAAGAAAATACGTTAGTATCATATACAAATGGTAAAAATCAAATCAAACAGAAAATAGTCAAACACCTATCCTGTAACACCCCTTACCCGTATTCGATGCCGGAACAGGGTACAAGGCATTACCGAGGAGTACGGAACACTTACAGATGATTTAAACAATTTATCGCTCAAATATCAAAATTGATTATAAAAGTTCCTTTAACAGACCCTTGAAGTCCAAATCATGCATTGGGATTGGGTCGGGACTAAATCAGGATCGTATGAAATTTTTCGCAAAATCCCTAAGTTTATTTCATTTACAAGGGTCCCACGCCCGTGTGGC
Source organism: Gossypium sturtianum (assembly GCA_025698515.1). Taxonomy (NCBI): domain Eukaryota; kingdom Viridiplantae; phylum Streptophyta; class Magnoliopsida; order Malvales; family Malvaceae; genus Gossypium; species Gossypium sturtianum. The sequence goes on from CM046945.1 coordinate 161,416,138, forward strand.
TCACATGGCCGTGCCTCTGGGGCATATAACTCTCTGACTTGCATCTATAAAGGAATTTAGGTCACACGGCCTTAGTACACGCCCGTGTTGCTAGGCCGTGTGGTAAAGTTAATTTTCACAAATTAGGCTATTTTCCAAGCCATATTTCTCACTCATTTGATCCTTATTCTTCACCCACATTTAATACATACAAAAACCAATTTAAGATATTCAATCGAGCCTTATACTTAATACCATTTGTTAGTCGTACACTTCATATAAATAACAAGAAACGTATATGGGCTCAATTCTCATTAAATTTCTCTTGTACTTATACTTTTTCACACTATGTATTCATATAACATATAACAACCACACCTCTGTATTTCATATACATTTTTGTAACAAATCGTCTTGGTTTCAAACTATTTCATATTTGAGTTTTACTTATCAAATCATTTGAAACATCATCTTTACACATATAGTGCACTTGAGATGCACAATTCTATAATTATGAATGAACACATTTATCAAACATATTCCATGTTTTTATATATTATAGTATCATATTTCCATGTATCATTTACCATCATTTCCTCGTATTTTGACAAATACATGTAACAATTCATAAACATGCAATTCACTAACTCTTCCTGCCAATCACAATTTAAATTGACAAATCACTTATTGAGCCCAATTTCAATGTTCACTAAGATCTATTAGGATGTACGTATCCACTAATAAATTCTATGTACAGGTATCATCACCTCATATTTTCACATACATTTACTTTCCATATTATGAACTCAAATAACATATACAAGACATACCAATGTATTCCAAGTACGCTTTCATAATATTTCATTTCGAATTTAGATTATGTCATATTAGAACTCTTCTCATTAACTCATTTGGAATACCAATTCATACGGATAATACGCTCAAGGGTGTACAAATATATAATCACAAATGAACTCATTCATCAACCAAGTTCTATGTTCATGTCTCATCAACTCATATTTCCTTATATCACATAATTCTATGTAACACTTACCAACTTCGTCAAATTAGTGAACGGATTGTTCTGCACCGGTATGCATTGAATTTCACTGATAATCACTAATGCCATAACATAGCTATGGTCTTTTCACTAGAATGCCATAGCTCAGCCATAGTCTTACATCTTCACTATCATTATGCCATGGTGAAACCATGGACTTATCCGTCAATTCATCACTTTTCACTAGAATGCCATAGCCCAGCTATGGTCTTACATCTTAAACACGTATCACATCAATGCCATATCCCAGATATGGTCTTACACGGAAATCACTTGTCACTTGTAGCCGAAGCTACCACTATTCACTGATCAGGTAGCTAGAGCTACCACTTTTCACTGATCAGGTAGCCGGAGCTACCACTTTTCACTGATCAGGTAGTCGGAGCTACCACTTATCACTTTCACTTGTCCTTGATCAGATAAGTGTAGCCGAAGCTACCACTTATCACTTTCACTTGTCATTGATCAGATAAGTGTAGCCGAAGCTATCACTTATCACTTTCACTTGTCCTTGATCAGATAAGTGTAGCCGAAGCTATCACTTATCACTTTCATTTATCCTTGATCAGATAAGTATAGCCGAAGCTATCACTTATCACTTGTTGCCATGGTTCAACCATGGTCTTTTCCGTCAATTTGTCTTGTCACTGAACTGAAGTGCTCAATTTGATCATTTATTCAATTTTCATGCTTTTACATTATTCACGATTTTATCATCAATACATATGAAATAACACATCATGAAGTTCATAAAAGTAACAAATGATCACTAAAATTTAGCCATATAAACGCACAAGTTCAATTTTTGTATTATAACGATAATCATAATTTCATAATAAATATTCCAAATAAAACATTATATCATTTCTAATTCAACATTTATCAATTATAACCGGGCATGTAATCAATTTATACACAAGTCATTTATATATATATTTTTTCTCCTCCTCCTCTCCATCCACATCCTTAGTATAAACAACACACTTGTAAGTAACATTATCAATAATTTTCACTATTTACTTATGTAAATATTCAAGCTGTCCATCTATATCATAGTCACTAAATTATTTTTATATTGAGCTACAGAACTCCAAATTAAGATCCGTTAATTTTATTTGAAACTAGACTCACATATCTTCTTACTGTAAGTTTTCTAGAATTTTTGGTGTGGCCAATTAGTACAGTTTATTAGTTAAGTTCTCCCCTATTACACAGTCCGACGGCTCTGACCTCTCTTCACTAAAAATCAATTATCTCATAGTACTATTTTCATATAGTGTTTTCGATTATTTCTAATGAAAATAGGATCACTAAGGAATACAAAAATGTAAATTATAACTCATAATTATTTTTGTACAATTTTTAGTGAATTTCTAAAGTAAGAACAGGGGATCACAAAGTTATTCTAAACCAGTCTTACAAAAATTTAAATATCTCAAAATGTAGACTTCCTTTGCTTACTATGTTTCTTTTATATGAAAATAGACTCAACAAGCTTTAATTATATATCTCATTCAACTTCTAATTCAATTTATACCATTTTTGGTGATTTTTAAAAGTTAGACAACTGCTGCTGTCTAAAACTGCTTTAGTATAACATGTTGATTTCTATTTTGTCTCAAATTCCACATTTCATACAATTCAATCCTTGTTCAAATAACCCCTCAATTGAGCTAATTTTCTCATTTAATACTTTTATCTATCATTTTAAACTACTTCATAACCTTTGAAAAACAGAATTTTAACACTAGGCCTTAATTTCAACTCTTTCACAATTAGGTCCTAAAACCAATTTCCATCAATTTTACTTGATAAAATCATCATATAACAAAATTAAAGCTTCAATTAAATATTTATTCATCATATTCTTCCAGCACTAATCCACATCAACTTTAAAAATTAGCCATAGAATCAAAAACTAATGAATTAATAAGTTGGACCCAAATGTAAAAGTCCAAAAACATAAAAATTTCAAGGAGAAAGCAAGAATTAAACTTACATGAAGCTTGAGTATGAAAACCAGCTTGAACTCTCTTCCATGGCTATTTTTCAACTGAAGAAAATGAAGAGAAATGAAGAGAATTCTAGATATTCCAATTTGGTCCCATATTTATTTAACTAATTTTGGCAATTTTCTAATTTTGCCCTTATTTCACCCATTTCCTGATTGTTCTCAGCTATTGCTGCCCAAAATATCTCCTTTGGGCTTATTTTCACTTTAGGTCCTTCCTCATTTGACAATTAATCTATTTAATCCTTCTAGTAACTTTTATACCTTTTTCAATTTAGTCCTTTTTATTTAATTAACCACCCAAACGTCAAAATTTTCTAACGAAATTTTTATACTACCTTATTGACATTCCGTAAATATTCATAAAAATATTTATGACTCGGTTTATAACACTGAGATCTCGATACCTCTTTTTCTCGATTTCTTGACAAAATAAATCTTTATAAAACACAATTTACTATTTCAAAAATCTTTTAAAAGCTACATTTAGCTCGTAAATATTAAATAATACAATCTACGTCATTTTTCAGATTTGATGGTCTCCATTTGTCATATTTGATGGTCTCGAACCACTATTTCTACTATCACTGAAATTTGGGTTATTACATATCCAGGTGACTGCTAGGGTTCAACATAGTTCTACCTAAAGTGGGCTCCTAGGGTTCACTATATGTGGTTTGGTTCTAAAGAGAGGGTACCTGAACCAGCAGATTCCTCAATCCTCACCCATTATAGGCTCATATGGATCGAGTTCGGTTCAGGGGAATACATTTCCCTATGGCCATGCGGAGATGAAAATCTCACGAAGCACATAGGTATAGATGTATCCCGAAAGCAGTCCATTAGCCCATGCGGAGGTGAAAACCTCACGAAGGCATAGTTTCTCACTCCCACTTAAAAGGTGTAACCACAACGGTCAAGCAATGCAATGCCAAAATATTTTATGAGACTCGACATTATTGCAATCATAGTACCAACAAATGCATAAAAAAACATGATTTTTCAAAACAAATTTCCAAATTTTCAATCAAAAGGACAAAAATTAATCAATCTATGGCCTGACTCTCAACCAGTCCCCAGTGGAGTCGCCAAGCTGTCGAAACCATTTTTTTGAAAAACGGGTCGACTTTGGTTTCGAAAATAAAAACGAAAAACGGAGTCGCCACCAATCATTTTTATTTAGGTGTGATCGGATCACCTATAAAATAATTTATTTTATTAAAATACTGATTTTGGTCTACGAAATTCAAAAGAACGGGTTCGAAAGTAGATTACGTGCGAGGAAGGATTAACACCCTCGCAACGCCCAAAATTGGTACCAAATTGATTAATTAATGTCCTAATTCCAAAAATTTGAAACGATTTTAAATTACAATTCCGCTTTTTTTTTAAAAAAAATTTAAATAACTCGAATTGGATATTGAGATTCTCTTGTTCCGAAGGAATAAAATATCACATCCAGCACGATAGGATATGACGTTTCAAACCCTCGATGCCAAGATCCTCTCGTGATTTCCAAAGTTCATGCATTGAGATTTTTATAAGGATGTTCCATTATTTGGACAAACGAAAAAGCCAAGCCCAAAGACGGTAGGGTACGATTTCTCGGATTTCCAAACACGAAATATTGCCTTGTTTTTTTTTTAGAAAACATGGGCAAAATTTTGAAGGGATATTTAGTTATTTGGTCAAACGGAAAATCGAAACCCAACACGATAGGGCACGATTTCTCGAATTTCCAAACACGAAATATTGCCTTGTTTTTAATTTAAAAAAATATGGACGAAATTTCGAAGGGATATTTAGTTATTTGGTCAAACGAAAAATCGAAACCCAGCACGTTAGGGCACGATTTCTCAAATTTCCAAACACTAAATATTACATTGTTTTGAGAAGTTTTTAAATAAGCAATTATGAAACCAAATCCAAAATACATTTATTTAATTTGTTCGGGATAAAAATGAAGCATCTATTAAAAGTTTAAAATAAAATAAAAAAAAAGAATAAAAATAAAAAAATATGATAAATAATAAAACAAAAAAAGCAAATTAATTTTTTGAAAAATGAGTAAATGAATGTTTAAAAAAAAATAATGATAATAATAATATTAGTGACAAAACAATGCACACAAAAGAAAATATCAAATTTCGAATGTTATGAAGATAAAGAAATATATACGTACACAAATAAATATTAAGAAAAATAATTTATAAAATATTGAAAGTAAAATATTAAATTAAAATACAAATGAGAGGGGTGCAATTCGTAATAAAGCACAATAGATAATAATAAATAATAATGATAATAATGATAATAATAATAATAATAATAATAATAATAATAATAAAAAAAAAAATAAAAGTAAAAATACAATAAAGGAAATAAATTACTTTAAAGTACTAAAAAGTAGAGAGTAATAAATAAATAATAAATAAATAAATAAAATAACAAATAAATAGATAATGAATAAAATAATATATAAAAAAATGAATTTATAAATGGTGGAAATTAAGTGAATGAAAATTAAATTGAGATTAAATAATAATAATAATAATAATAATGAATAATGATACATTAATAAACGAATAATAATAATAAAATAAATAAATAAAAAATAAGAGTAATAATAAAAATAAAATAATAATAATGGTACTAGTAATAAAAATAAAATAATAGTAATAGTAATTAATAATAATAGTAGAGGAATAAAATAATAATAATGAATATAATAGTAATAATAATAATAAATATAATAGTAATAATAATAATAATAATAAAATTCCAAAAATAACTAAAAAGGGGGCTAAATTGAACTCAGAATAAAAGTTTGGGGTAAATCTGAAATAAATAAAAAGATAAAGGACTCCATTGAACGCGCGAATAACAAGGAGGGGCTAAAGGGGAAAATATCCCCACCCCCCAAAACGGCGACGTTTTACACGGGGCTAAAATGAAATCAAAACAAAATTTTAGGGCCAAATTAGAAATAAAAGAAACTTAATCGCAAAACCATAAAAAAGCGAAAGGACCAAATGCGTAAATTTCCCATTAATAAAAAACATGCGGATCCTCCCTAGCGGGTCGGGTCAAAATCGGGTTAAAGGCAAAACGACGCCGTTTTGGTGCCTGAAAGGCATGCCCAAAACGACGTCGTTTTGGAGGCTTATTTAAGGCAAAAAAAAATTTGAAATTTTTTCATTCTTCTCATTTCACACACACAAAAAAAATTAAAACACCCCAAAATTCTCTCAAGCCCCCACTTGGCCGGCCGAACTCCGGCCACTGTTCGGTCGCCGGACCATCGTGGCGACCGCTGGTCGCCGGCGACGGCGTCGCTGTCCACGGTGGCAGGAAAAATCAAAATTTCCCCTTTTGCTTCCTTTCGCCCCTAGAACCCGAATATTGGGTTATTTTCCTAAAGAAACGACACCAAATCACCGAAACGAGCAAAGGACTTTTCGGTTCCGAACTCATCCGATCGTCGGAAAAGGTAAAAACCTTTACTTTTCTTTTTATGTATGTATTTGTATATAAAGCTGCAATAAAGAAAAAAAAATACCTAATGCCAGAATACTCTGATTCTTTAAACCTTTGATCTTTTGTATTTTTTTGTTTTTTTCTCTATTTTTTTATTTCAAAAAAAATCCTCCTTACAATCTTTTTGGATTTGGGCTTATATAGCCAAATAAAAAAAATACAATATCCCATGTTTCTTTGCTTTTTCATTAGTGTTAATTTCTACCTTCTGTTGCTCTGTTCCTGTTTCTTTTTTTTTTCTGCAGGCGAGGTCAACGAGCCTTGGGCAGTGTGCATACTGAGGATGGTGGTCTTTGGGCGACGTACACGCCGAGGGCAGCACATGGGAGGGTACGGCGCCACAGGAAAGGGGGCTAGGGTTTCTGTTGTGTTTTCTTTTTCTGTTTACTATTTTTTTGGGCCATTGGGTCATCTGTAATTTGGGCTAGAGTTTTGATTTGGGCTAATCAAGCCCTGATATTTGTAATGGACTGTAAATTGGACTTTTATTTTATTTTATTTTTTTCTTTTTGTTTCTGATTCGGGCCCGGGCTAAATTGGGCTATTACAATGGAATTAAAAAAAAAACTCTACAAATAATGTTATAATTTGTCACGTGTCCAATAATTGTAAAAAATAAAAACGTATAACAACATTATAACTTTGGGTAGTAAAAAAGTTTATAAAGGTGCAAATTGTTATACTCAAACTTTCCTGAATCGAGTAATAAGGTTACAAATGGTTTAGACGAACCCCTTGAAATAACATCTTGAAGGAACACCTCAAACATACTCCTCAAAGTCACACTTCATATGGATCCCTTGAGTCGATATTTCGAGAGGACCCCACTCATTAACAATCACACCAAACTCCAACTGCTACGTCCCCATCCGAGGTAATAGAAAGAGGTAATAGAAAGCAAATCATAGTACCACTCAACCTAGACATATAATGACATACCACTTGACCACTTGCCTTGGACTCTCCTATAAGGTCTTGACATGTGACACCTCGTGACCGGGCTTAAGAGCATATAAGACCCAAGGCCTGGGGTAGAACCAAGACTCTCTCCTTTCCTTTCTCCTACTTATTTCCACTTCAAATTTTCTCAATGTTTTAGCCACTTCCGACCATCTTATCCGACGACTCTCCACTTTATATTAAACAAAGTGAACCACACATCCTCTTCACCTTGTGAAATTAAACCATCAAGATGAAAATAAAATTCAATATTGTGAATTAAACATTTCTTAATCATCATTTGGAAAATGACTTTCGAATTTAATATACACTTTCATTAAATAGAAAAAATAATAATGTACTAGTTACATTTTTCTATCTTGCAACATAAATTTTCTTTAATTCTTTAATTAGTATTATTTAAATTTATAAATTTTTATATTAATAAATACTTATAATAATTTATTATTAAATTATATCTCAAACTGAATTCATTAAAAAAAATCAAGGGATAAAACAATATTTAATTCTTGAACATGATAATATTTTTTAATTTTAAATTTTTTTATCCATTTTAATTTTGAAATTTAGTAATTTTTTCGAGTTTTGGTATATGATAATGTGACATTTTGATATTATGCGATATTTTGATATTATGCCACATCATCACCTACTTTTATAACGTGTGTCATTTTCATATATATCAAAATTAAAAAAAGTTACTAAATTTTATCATTGATCCAAATAAAATTCAGACATCAAATTGAAAAAAATTATCAAATTCACAGTTCAATGTTGTCTTATATCAAAAATCAATTCAAAAATTGAGCCACAAAGACCGGGCCGGACAGATTGGCCTGCCAGTGCCAGGGACATGTCTAAGTCCAGCCCAAAGCTTAGTATATGTCACCAAACAACAAATCTCTCTACTCCACTAAGCGGGAAAAACAGTCCGTTCAAAGTTTTTGAATACTCTCTCTCTCTCTCTCCCTCTCTCTTCGCCATAGTCACTGGACTTTGCTTCCCCAAAGTTCCTTCTTTTCCTTCGCTTTCTCTCAAAATTTTCTCGGCAAACAAACAGAAGAGACTTCCCCATTTTGCCCAACCTAAAAACTCTGGGTATCCCCAAATGACTTCAAGTCAACGTCAACACCGAATCAAACCCAAATCTAAACCCTAACTACGGATGAAGAATATGACAGGGCACCAAAAGCAACCCCAAAACGGAGAGGCCGGCGGTGGTGAATTTGGGAAGTTCCACGGAGTCCAGCCGGAGCGTGATTTGGAAGCTAATTGGGAAGTCGATCTTGCCAAAAAGCTTGAAGATTATCTCTTGAAGATTTGTTCCGGTGAAATTACTGGCTCCCAAGACGATGACGGACATAGCTCAGTAAATTTCGCTGAAGGTTCTGCCTTAATTTTCGATTTTCCCTAAAAGAGAAGAATCCTTTTTTTTTCTTTAAATTCTTGTGGGTTTTCTAATTATTCTTTATTTATGTATTTATTTATTTTTCTATGCAGCTGCATTGTTGCTTCAGGGTTCAGTTCAAGTGTATAGCCGAAAAGTAGAGTATCTATACAACTTGGTTTTGCATGCTTTGGAATTTCTTTCTCAAAAGAGGTTTCTTTTTAGTTCCCAAATTCTTTTTTTTTTCATGTTACTTCCACATTGTCATATTCAGTGTCAGTAAGGATTGCTCCTTAAATTAAATGAAGCATTGTACTTATAAAAGATGGTGCATATGTTTCAACAGGCAACAAGATCAACCCAATGGTGAATCGGTTCAGGCCGAAGAAAGTGCTTCACGGGCTTCTCCGGATGAGGACCATGATAAATTTTGGGACTTAGATGACATTCCAGGTGACTTTGAATTGATGACCACTTTTTTTCACTTCGGGTTTAAAATGTTTATAGTATCAGCTAAAACAAAACGCTTATATTTGCAGTGGAAGCAAAGATTAGCTTAGATAGTTCGACGAACAAAGACACTTTGGTTAACCACTTTGTGAAGCCCCCCGCAAATTTAGTTGTTCTTGAAGGTGATTGTTTAGACACTTCTGGTGATGGCAGCGAGTTAGAGTCCTATCTGGTATTTATAGTTGCTTCACTCGATAGTATGATGAAGTTTGACTAACTATGTTGCCTAACTCTTTGATTGTTATGTATAAATTTGTGGTTGCAGTTGGCAACAAATGATCTCTATCAGGATTTTATTCTATTAGATCCATATGATGCAGCAGCTGTTGATGATTATTTGAATGGCGATGACGCTGGTAAAGGTGAATATGGCACTAATAAGGGAAGTTCAAGGCGCAAGAGCTTTCAGTCTCCCACATGGCGTTCAGGGGGAACTGCACATAAATCATCTCACAGAAAGAATAAGGATACTAATGCTAATCAATCTCCTAGGGTTGATTGCGATTTTGGTGTTAATGATTGTAATATGGGGGCCGTTCCTTCTGCCACTGATGACTTTGGGAATGTAGATCATGGATGTGATATGGATGATAGGTATTCAAATCCTAGAGACTTAGATGATTCAGATGACGACGATGATGATAATGATCCATGGAAACCTCTGAATCCCCATGAACCTGGAAACTTGAAAGTGAGGCCTTTCAGAAAAGGTAGTTAAACTGCGGTTTCATGCATGTCCTTTTTCCTACCCGTTAGTTTCGGTCAGTACCTAATGTTGGTTTCTTTTGGTTTTTCCTGACAAGCAGTAAAAGCTTCCAGAAAGAATGGGGTAAATTCTACAAAGAGTATTCCCATAACCACTTTGTTTCCACTCGCTAGATTGCGTGGTACCATTAGTCCTGAACTTACAGAAATGTGGGAGAGACGGCAGAATGCCATTGAAAAACAAAGGGAATCCAAGTCTCCTCCATTATACGAAAAGGTATGTTTACTAAAAGTTGTACTTAGGTGAAGGTGATGCATGGTTAGTTTGTAAACAAGTTTGCTATTTTCAGCTTCGGCAATCACTAACTGGGCAAGGAACTGGTGTTGCTAATATTTTTGCTAATTTCGAAGAAGATAATGAAGACAATGGTTATCATGATGAGAATGCTGATTTTGGTGGACCTGATTTTGACGAGCCAGAGAATATGCCTATGGATGAAGATTTACCTTTCAAGAATGAGAAGGTAAGTACATCTGTGATATGATTATTTATTGTATTTAATCACTAGGGACTATGAGATATTTTTCCGTTGTTTCTCATTGATTTATCTTTTCATAGCATGAGAATGGTGATGCTGAACTTGGAAAGAATGAAATGTTTGACAATGGAGATCCATGTTCTCAAGCAAGCCTGGAAGATCTTTGCCGCTCTCACCTGGTAAGCATACTTTGTCTTGGCATTTATAATAACCAAACAATGGGTAAGGCTTTGTCCATCATATGTCGTGGAACATGGATTCTGTGACGCCCTTCTGTATTCTGCTTTACACTGGAGTGTATTCTTAAAATTTCTCTTAAAAAAGGAGAGAGGTACTACTCGTTTCGTCCCTTCTCTAACTAGGTGCTCAATATATTTACTTTCCAACCTACATCTCTTTTCTCCTTTTAAGGAAAAAAGAGACTTATCGGTTATGTTCTTTTATGCTTGATGTCTTATTAGGTCCATCAAGAAGTCGTGACTGTTTTTAGAGAATAGAAATGCTTGATCATCTTTTATTTTTAGCTATATCTGGAATTATTTTTTCAGTGCCTTTATATTTGGTTTATCCCTTTCTCGTACATTCCGTTTGGATAGCTCATTCTCATTTTGGACTGCTGCTAGTGAAAGTAGTGATCATCAATTGCTGCTAGTTAGTTAAATCCTGGCACTCAGTGAACTATGGTCTGTCTCCTTGCCTGTATGTATTGGCTGCTTGAATATATTTCATGTATTTTTTCATGCAGGATGCTCTGCTTGCCAGCATAGCTGAAAATGAGAAGCAAACTGAACTAGCTGCTCGAGTTTCGTCATGGAAACAGAAAATAGAGCACAACTTGGAAGAGCAGGTAAATAAAGTTAGCTTTAATTCCATTTCTTATACCGATTTTGGTTTTACATGATTATGATCACTAATCTTTTTCTCTCTCATTGCTCTTCTTAAGTTTAGTTTAGTTTTTTTTTCCGGGCAATTTAAATTAAGCATAGCTTTTTCCTTTTTTGATAGGATTCACATCCTCCATTTGATATTCATGAGTATGGTGAAAGAATTCTTGACAAGCTATCACTTGAAGCTGACAAAGATGTCATGCCATTTGGTGATCTTGTTAAGGGTCAAGAAAAGCATGATGTTGCTCGTTCCTTTTCCGCACTTCTCCAATTGGTATTTCTTTCTCATTCCTAAGCAAATCTCTGCACTTCTCCAATTGTTGCAGTACACTTATAAAAACCTGTGTGTTCATCATACAGGTGAACAATGGAGATGTTGGGTTAGAACGAAGCGGACTTCTTGGTGAGTCTGTTTGTTATACGGCTGAAAACCCTTTCCATGTCCAGCTCCTCAAACAGGACAAGAGAAGTGTGGAAACTCAACTTGGAATGCCCAAAAAGAGAGGTAAATCACCATCACGTAAAAAACCTACAAAAGCTGACAGAAATATATCTTCACCGGAGAAATGTCAATTGATCAATGCGGATTCAGATTATGGATCAACAAAGTTGTCATCACAGAAGAATTGCAAAGCTTCTGTTAAGCTTGGGAAGTTCAGCGGTGTAAGATGCACTCCTGAGGGCAAGAGGAGACGAAGATCTCGATTGGTCGAACCTGTGGACCTGCATTCGGCACTGTGACACAAACATCAGAAAGAAAGTTAGGGCAGTCTTGTATTGTTACAGCAGCAATTCAACACTTTCAGCTGAATAGCTCTGAAGATTTCTCACCATAGATTTAGATTATTTGACAATGTTAGCTATGAATTTGTATTATTGGTGTAACTCAGTCTTAGGATATGATTATCAGTCCCAATGGCTTGTATTAAGTATTAACATAGTACTACCAGTTTTCCTTGTAGATTTTGCTCTTATGGCATGTAATAATATCAACCTGTTTACTTCGTTAAGGTAAATTAGCCACGTGGCTTATACTATTTGTCTACTCAGTTGCACGGTGTCCTCCCGAGTTGCCCTGATTCTGTCGAGTCCCCCCTAACAACGTTAGATTCCAAGGGACAATATCTTTTAAGTTTTCACATTATTTAATTTTATTGCAAGCCAAGGACCAATATGTGTAGATAAAGGGACCTTGGTCTCCCAAAAGTAATTAAACTGTCATTTAATTCCTTTAAATTTTGTGAAATTGTAAATTAATATAATAATAAAATTATATTTTGATTTTTATAATTTCATTTTTCGCAAAGAGCAATCTTTTGGCCTTGGTCTCTATGTTTATTAATGGCTCTTGGCACACAGTTCTTGTATGTACCACTATTATAAACTCAAATCTCGCATCAATAATTTAAAAAAAAAAAATTCATGCATCAACAATATTAAATTTAAAATTAATAAAAACCCTAATTTTTTTTTTGGATAAGACGAACATTCAGTTCTTGTTCACATTAATCTTAAAACTTGACTACTTTTCTCAATTTTGATTTTTGTGCCTAAAACAATATAATTTTTATAAAAATATTTAAGTGACAAAGTGATACAATTTCAAAATAACACATCATCATAGGGACCAAAATTGAGAAAAAATTCTAGAATTCTAAAATTAATGACCCTATTTTTTTAGGGTGTCCAAGTTTCAACCTTTTCAATAATACAAGCAAAAATGTTAACATCAAATTCAATCATTCAAAAAAATAATTAAAATGTTTTAATTTTAGAATTACATTATACATGTTTTTATTACTTTCTTTTTATATAAAAGTTTGGAATATATATATATATATACACTTTGTTACACTAGTACAAATCCGGCCAAAGAATCTCACCCAACAAAAACTCTGCCTCACCTCAACTCTAGCTAAAATAGTCTGCTTGAAGAAGACCTGACCCATCGCTAAAAGCTAGCTTGCCGACAGTAGGACGGGCCACGCCTAAGAAGGGGTTGCTTGAATAAAAAACCATCATAACTAACCCATTAAGCTCAGCTATGGCTAGTTACATCCGTTGTTATACGCCAGAGCCTATGCAATAGGATTCTCATGTTGTGGACTACCATTGGACTCCACATTCCTCATATAAAACCCCATCTTATATGAGTAGAGACCAATCTAAGATCAAACTTAAAAACACTCTTCTGCCCTACAACAGTGGCTACAAGAGTGGTGGGTAGGAGTAGATATGATCATGAGTATGGACGAGTCGGATTCGGTTGATGTAAAATTTTAGACTTATTTTTTAGGTCTGGGTCTAACTCGAAAAATGAGCTTAAAAATTTAGTCAAACTCGACCCATATTAAAAATGCTAAATTTGAGCTCAACCTGGCTTGCATTAATTTTTTAAATTATTTTTTATATAAAAACAAATTTAAAAAAAAATAATATATAAAATATATTAAAAACGTTAAAATAAATGTTCCCCGATAAATTGAAAATATATTAAAAAAATTCTTATACTTAAAATAACAATAAATGTCTCTAAAATAATAACAAAATTAACAATAAAATAAGAGTTATATAATATCCAAATAATAACATCAAAATAGTAGCAATATAATAACGGAATGACAGTAAAAAAATCCTACCCGAGGCCCAAACCATTTAAAAAATGAGTCTTATTTTTTGTTCAATATCATTTTCCGAACTTATATTTTTGCCCAAATACTTTCACTTTTCGAATGAGCCTTCAAATCTAGATGCGTCACTCAGTAGGATTCTTGGTTTTCTAAAAATTATAACTATCACTTAATCTCTTTAAATTTTGTAAAAGTACAAATTAAAATATAATAAAATTACATTTTAATCCCTCTAAAAATTTAAAATTAATTTCTAACCCTCCCTAGAGCAACTTTGTAGCTTTTATCACCCTATTTATTCAGCCTATCGCTTCCACTCCTATAAACTCAAATCTTGCATCAACCTTATTAATAAAATAAAATAAAATAAAAACCTTAAAATTTGAAATAGAACCAATCAAAAGCGAGTCATGTGCAAAATCAATCCAAACAGTCCATTGCCTATCCTATGAGATCAAATAAAATAAATTGCTGGATTAAAAAAAAAAAAAAAACCCTAAAATCTGGTAGTTATTGGCATTTACTAGGGCTTTGTACTTTGTCATTTCCCAACGGCCAACCCCCCTTGAGCCCCAAAAGATCAGAATTGTTCCCTTTTTTATTCTTCTTTTAACTTTCACAAAGATAAGCTGCAAAAAGATTGAACTTTTTTCAGCAACAATGTCAAACAAATCACCAATCTTTCCAATGCCTGAGCCTCACCACTTCAGTGATTATGGCTTCGACCCCCAATTCCACTATTTCCAGGTTTAAAAACTCTCCCTCTCATCTCTCTCTGCTTCTTGCTTTACTGACCCTGTTAATGTTTTTTCAGGTTTTGGAACAAGCAAGGAAGCACAAGAAAGGGACGCGAGACTCCATTGATTCACTACAGTTCAAGCTCGAAAAACCCATCTCTAAAGACGACCCAAAGTCTAAAACGAAGAAATATTGGTGGAGAAATGCTCTCTTGTTCTTCAACTGGAAAAAATGGTCTCCAAATAGCAATAACCAACATGATGATCGAGCAAAGGCTAAAGCTTTAAGGGCATCGAATTCAGGACCAATTTACATGATTGAGACCAGCAATAATGGTTCAACCACTCCTTATCGAACCAGTAGCCGACCATCTTCAGGCCCTTTGACTGGAATTTCGACTCCTTATATTAGTCTTAGGGAACTTAACATGGAGCAACAACAACATAGGGTTTCTACTTCTTCTTTACCCATATATTTGGTCACTTAACCCATCATTTTTTTTGGGGGTTAAGCTAGTTTTTTTTTTTTTTTTCTTTTAAGCTCTGTTTATCATCTTCTTGGGTTGTGCACACTGACAGAAGTGTTTGATAAGTTTGTTTTAAAAGCTTTTAATGGATGACATGATTTGGTCCTCCATTTTTGGTTCATTTCTGCAAAACTAATGAACTCTTCAACTTGTCTTTCTTTTTTCCCCTTTATTGGAATCAATGCTTTATTTTTAGTTTATGAGTGATTTAGTGATTATATATTTAACTACGAATGATTGACTTTTTAATATTTCATAATCTATTTTTGTTTAGTTCAAGAAGAGTATTTTTAAAAATAATTTTGATTCTTTAATTTTAAAAAATATAAAAAAATCATGTTTGGTAAATAAAAATGAAAATATCAAAATGCATACAATCCTTATTTTTCACAATAAAAACATGTACAATAATTACTAAATATAATTAAATTAAAATATGATTTTAGATAAATAAAAATAAGTTAAATTAATTACTACCTATCTCACTTTAAAATATGTTTATGTATTCTAATATTGTAGATGTGGTTACTATTTTTAGGTCTCCTAGACAACATTTAAAAAATATGGTGTCGTCATTGATCTTATTTGATTAAGTGTGGTTTATCATTTTAAAACGTATCTTTTAATAAAAATTTAAAATTAAATTAAAATATATAAAAAAGATAATTTTTAATCTGCGAAATAGAAATCAAGTTCGAGAGTAGGGTTACGTGTAGGCAGGGGCGAAGCCAGAATAATTTTTTAAGGGGGGCCGGATGAAATTTTAATTTTTTATAGTCTATATCTTTATAATTTGTTAATGATTAAATCAAATTTTTATAATTTTAGGGGGGCCAAAGTGCAATTTTACCTTTATTAATTTAAAATTTTTAAAAAATTATAAGAGCCTAAATAACAATTTTCCGCTTTAGGGGTAGCCACACTGCCAAATTTCTTAAGCCTAACGTGTAGGGAAGGTATTAACACTTTCACACGCCTGTTTTAAAAAAAACGGCATCGTTTAATCAAATGTTTAAAAGAAAACGACATCCTAATGGAAACTTGTAATTAAAAACTTTTGTTTCATTTATGAAAAAGAATATTCTTTTACGACAAACAATTATCGAATGTCCTGACGGCACCTTCACGGTATCCCAAAATTATTATTTTGTTAGAACATTATCTTATTTATAAAATTTTAATGATAATTAAATGCAAATAAAAAAAAAGTGAATAATACAAATCAATACATACGTACATTGCAAAGAGAAAAACACATTAGTACAAAACAGAACAAAATGAAAATTTACACATAAACTTATTAAGACATAGCATGGAATTTTAAACATTTATACACGTATACATGAGCGAAATTAATTTTTTTATAAAGGGCTGAAATTAAATTATAATTTTTATAATAGAAAAAAATATAACTTTATCATCTTAATAGTTTATTTTTTTATAATATTTAAAGAATTAAATCAAATTATTCGTGACAATCTAAGAATTTAAAAATAAATTTTAAAAAATAAAATAATATTTATATATATATTTTAAAAATAAATGAGAATGCGGCATCCCAAGGAAATTTTTTTTTTTGAAGTAACAAAATGAAGTATAAATAAATTACTTTTATGATAATTGATCACACTCGAGCAACATGGACAACGAGAATTAGTACACAGATGCAACGTGATGACATTGTGACACCGTGTTGATGTTATTAGCTACGATTATTGTTTATTCGTTGATTTGAATGCTAATTATTAAAGCGACACCTTTTAGCAATGTTGTTGTTTCTTGTATGGAAAGTAAAATATATGTATTTTTTGTCTCTATCTTTTCAACAAATTAGAAAGTAGTTCTAGTACCAAATCAAAATTTATCATTGTAGATGTCACATATAAATTAGCACTCTTCAAGCAGTTTTAGGTATGCTTATCAGGCTTCGAGGATTTTAAATTATGTTGAGCACGAACAATTCAATTTTATTGTTGTTCATAATATAAAAAGAATTGCAAAATCTTAAAAACATTTTTAGAAAAAAGCACAAGATTTAAAAATTTGAGCTGAAAATTTTAGGTCTAAAAAATATGCCAAAGGTCCCTATACTCTTTTGAAATTTAAAATTTAGTTCCTATACTTTAATTTTGAGACATTGAGCCATTGTACTTTATTTATTTAAAAAATTTGACCCCTCCGTTTAATTTTTCCATTAAAGTTAATGATAAACCATAAATGTAACATATTTTAATCCCATGCTTGGCATGTTTTTGGATGATTTATTACATAATTTAGTGAATTTGATGCTCCTAATCCTTTAATTTCATGTTTTTATACTTAGGTAAGCATAGGGGAGCAAAAGGAACGGAAAACGGGCCAAAATCAGACAAAACGGGCTGTCTTAAGGATCCACACGGCCAAGCCAATCCCACACGGGCTGAGTACACGCCCGTGTGAACCACATGGGCTGGCCACACGCCCATGTGCCAGCCCGTGTCGATATCGCTCCCTGTTTCTCTTTTACGCAGAAAAAGCCAATTTTTAAGGTTTTTGAGCATTCTAAAGTTTATAAATACACCCTAGAAGAAGATCTAAGGGGACACGCAGAGTGAGCGAAGAAAAAAAGACTCAAGAACGCCAACGATTCAACTCGTAAATGTGGATCTCCTTCAAGATCAAGATCTCCATTCAATTTCTCTCAAGTTTTTGGGTTTCTTTATGTTTTGTTGTTTTCCTAATTTTGAGATGTTTTCCTTCCAAAGTATGAACTAAATTCCCTAGATAACTAGGGAGGATGAAACCTAAGACGGATCTTATTATTTGATTTTTCTGAATTACATGATAAATATTTGTTCTTGATATCAATTATGTGTTATTATTTCATGTTTTAATGTTTTCAGGATATTAATTCATGATTGATGTGCTTATTCAGTAGAGCAAAAGTCCCTGTTTAAGAGTAGATCTGGCATAATTGAGTGGGGTTGCATGCAATCCTAGAAATATGACGACATAAATCTACCGGATTAGAGTAAAATCTAATAGGGGAGTCCATATATCGAGTTAATGCGACAATAGGGGTTTTAATTAGAAAGAGATTTCAACTAATCAACCTAGAGTCAGTTGTTTTTATTCTCGAAAGAGATATTAACATAAGTTAGGGATTTCTACGGATCAAGACAATTGAATAAATCGTTTAATTCAGATTTAGAATAATAAGTGAAGTCTAGGTGAATTCTTTCCTGGGTATTGTCTCTCTCATCGGTTTTCTTCAAATATTTTCCTACTTTATTCTCTGTTTCGTCTTAGTAATTAGGTTAGTTAAGATTAGGTTAAAATAAATCCCTTCAATTTATTCGGCTAGATAATAAAAATATAGTAACTACTAGTACTTTTAGTCCTCGTGGATACGATATTCCCGACTCACCATAGCTATACTACCATTCGATAGGTGCGCTTGCCTTTGTCGTATTTTAGTTAGTTCGTGATGTCATCAAGTTTTTGGCGCCGTTGCCGGGGACTAAAATATTATGAACACTAGATGGCTGAAAATCAGAATAATCAGCTACCTCTTGTGGTTGCCGCAAATCCTGCTCCTCGTATTATGTACGATTATGCCAAGCCCAATTTAATCAAATTTGAATCGAGTATTGTTAGACTCGCTATTGTTTGCAAATAATTTTGAACCAAAACTAAACACTATTCAAATGATTCAACTGTTTGTTCAGTTTGATGGTTTGCAAGACGAAGACCCAAATACTCATTTGGCTAATTTCTTGGAATTTTGCGACACTTTTAAAATTAATGGCGTTTCTGATGATGCCATTCGCCTTCGGTTGTTTCCTTTCTCGTTGAGGAACAAGGCTAAACAGTGGTTGAACTCCCTACCACGAGGTTCTATCACTACATGGGAGCAAATGACCGAATAATTCTTATTAAAGTAATTTCCATCGGCTAAGACAGCCAAGCTGAGGAATGATAACTCTTCCTTCGTGCAAATGGATTTAGAGACTCTATATGATGCGTGAGAGAGGTATAAAGACTTATTGAGAAGGTGCCCCCACCATGAGTTACCTCTATGGTTACAGGTTCAAACTTTTTACAACGATTTGAACCCCTCAACTAGGCAACTAATTGATGCAGCCGCCGGTGGGACTCTGAATAACAAAACACCTGAAGCGGCTTATGAGTTTATAGAGGAGATGTCACTGAATAATTATCAGTGGCAAGTTATGAGAACAAAGTCGATGAAAGCAGCCGGTGTTTTTAACGTTGATACGGTCACATTGTTATCAAATCATGTAGAACTTTTGAGTAAAAAGATTGATGGTTTATATGGTTCTACGCAGGTACATCCGGTGATGCAGTGTGATACAAATGGAGGAGGGATGAACAATCCAGAATGCCTGTCCTACAACCCTAGCACATAGAACAAACAAGTCAACTATATGGGTAACAATTCTAGACATCAGAATAATCCCTATAGTAACAAGTATAATGCAGGTTGTAGGAACCATCCCAATTTCTCTTGGGGTGGTTAAGGAAATCAAAGACCACAGCCCCCTCCAGGCTTTCAACAACAACCTTACCAAGAGAAAAAGTCGAACCTTGAGGAGATGTTGACGAAGTTTATTTTGGTGTTAGAAACTAGCTTCTAAAACACCGAAACAGCACTAAAAAATCAACAAGCATCGATTCAAGGGCTTGAGAATCAAATTGGTCAATTGGAAAAGATGATTTTAGAACGACCACAAGGTAGCTTGCCAAGCAACACCGAAACTAACCCAAGAGAGCAGCTTCATGCGATTACCGTTTGAGATGAAGAAGGGTTAGCTGAATCTAAATCTGAACTGAGGCAAGAAACTGTGGTAAGCAATGGTAAGGTTGAGGTTAGCCACAGTGAACAAAAATCAGTAGGTAAGGAGTATAAACCTCGTATACCATATCCAGATGCGACAATGAAAGACCACATAAACGAACAATTTGGTAAATTTCTTAAACTTCTTAAAAAGTTACATATCAACTTACTGTTTATTGAAGCTCTTTCGCAGATGCCCAATTCAACAAAATTTTTAAAGGAGCTTTTGGCAAACAAACGGAAGTTGGATGATTCGTCGTACGTGTAGCTAAATGCAGTTTGCTCAGCTATCTTATAGAATAAATTACCCCATAAGTTGAAAGATCCAGGGAGTTTTACTATTCCTTGTTTAATTGGTAGTTTAAATGTTAATAATACTTTAGCTGATTTAGGGACAAGTATAAATGTCATGCCCTATAAAATGTTTAAACAACTAGGTCTTGGGAAACCCAAACAAACTAGGATGAGCATTCAATTGGCAGATAAAACTATTAGATTTCCTAGGAGTATTGTTGAAGACGTGCTTGTTAAAATTGATAAATTTATATTCCCAGTTGACTTAGTTGTTCTAAACATGGATGAGGATAGTGACGCACCTTTAATTTTAGGATGACCCATTTTAGCAACTGCTAGAACTATCATAGATGTTGGTACAGGTGAGTTAATACTTCATGTAGGTGATGACATGATTAAATTCCAAGCTCGTGATTCTGTTAGGATATCTAGTGATCGATATGATATTACGAGTTCTGTTAATGTTAATAATTTTGTGGCTCAACATTCTTTGCAGGAAACACCTCGGAAAAACGTGATAGAGCCACGATCCAGTTTATATGATAAAAAAAGAACAAATCATGAAGAAAGAAGACTACAAATCGATGAACTAGATGAATGGCGGACACACGTCAAGGAGAAATCGAGAATACACGATGAACCAAAGTGACTCCATGACAAGCTTAAGGATGGGCCGAACCAATTTAAGGTTAGAGATCAAGTGTTGTTAGATGAAACCGACCCTCAAATAACCACTTCAGAGCTTAACGCAAATGGAGAGAATCCTTTTACGGTACTCAATATCTTCCCATACAGTACAGTCGAGGTAACTCATTCCCATTTCGGCACTTTTAAGGTAAACATTACTCGACTTAAACCTTATTTGAATAAAAGAATTGACAACGAGTGTAATAGCCTGATTTTCAGTGGTGTCGGAAATAGTGATTCGGGATCACTAAATCCGACAAGTGATTTCAAAAATTTAGTAAATTAATATATTAGTCAAGTGTGCTTTTAGAAGTATTTTTGAATTAGTGAATTTTGTGATTTAAAAGAATTTATTAGGTAAATTGGGTCAAAAACGAGGTATCGAGACCTTGAATTTATAAACCGAGCCATAAATATTTTTAGAAATATTTATGGAGTGTCATTGAGTTAGTATTAAAGTTTCGTCAGAAAATTTTAACGTTTCGGTAGTCAATTAATTAAAAAGAACTAAATTGAAAAAGGTACAAAACTTGCTAAAGTGATTAAATAGCCTAATGGTAAATAAAGGAGGAATAAAAGGGCAAATGGACCATCTTAAATGGCTGAGGCGGCATAACGTGAAAAAAAATCAAAGATATTTATGTGATTAGGGACAAAATTGGAATTAAAATAAAGTTTATATGGCCAAATGTTATTTTAATAGTTTCTAGACATTTTCTTCATCAATTTTCTGTCAAAAACAACCATTGAAGAGGGTTTTAGCTGGTATTTCATATTTTAGCTTCAAGTAAGTTCAATTCTTGCTTTTTCCTTGAAATTTTTATGTTTTTAGACTTTTACAATTAGGTCCAACTATTGAATTCATTTGTTTTTGATTCCATGAGTGATTTTGAAAGTTACCATGAATGAGTGCTGGAATTTTATGATTAATTATCATGGTTTTGAAGCTTTAATTTCACTATATGATGATTTTATTAAGTAATTTCAATAGAAATTGATTTTAGGACCTAATTGTGAAAAAGTTAAGAATTAGGGTTTGTTATTAAAATTATGAATATTAATGGCTGTATGGTAGCCTAAAATAATTAGGTAAATTTTCAATTGAGAAAAATTAGCTCAATTGATGGGTTAATTACATAGGGACTAAATTGTAAAAACTATAAAATTTGGGGTAAAAGTGTAATTTTGAAAATTGAAGGGTATAAATTGTAAATTGAATTAGAAATGGAATAGATGCTAATGAATGAGTAATTTTATATTATAGATCAAGAAACCGAAGATAAACGGGGAAAAGAAAAATTAACAGACTAGTCCCTGAATTTCTACGAATTCTACAAATATGCCCAGGTAAGTTTGTATGGTTGAACTTTGATAATTATATTGAATTGATGGATGGTATTATATATTTATTTATACTATTTGTTAAAAATATGAAATATTATTATATAATGAAATTAAAGTAAATGTTCGGATTTAATGGAATGCGGGATTTGAGTACCATCGTTTGTAACAAAGGATGAATTGACGGATAAGACCATGGTTGGACCATGGAAATGTTTAAATGTAAGACCATAGCTGGGCTATGGCATTTTAATGAAAAGACCATAATTGGGTTATGACACAAAGAGAACGATGTACTCATATCCGTAAGTCGTTCTCCGATTCGGAAAGACTTGGTTAGTGATATGGAAAATTCATGTATATAAAAATTGTCTGATAATTATGTACATTCATGATTATGAATTGTTATCAAAACAAATATACACGAAATTCATGAAAATAATGGTATAAGGAATATTGATTGTTATTGAATTGAATGTATGTGAAATTGTGATATTTGAATATTGGAAAATTGTGGAAATTAAAAAGTGAATTGAAACCCTATTAACTGTATCGGGCTGAGTCGGATATAGTTGGCATGCCATAGGATTGAAAGTGTTCAGGGATACTTCGACCTCTAGTCGATGAGACACTAGGTGTCAAATTGTTACTTCGGATAAATTCGATGAGGTACTGGGTACCAAATTACTTCGGCATGGCCGAGAGACACTGGGTGTCAATCTGTTACTTCGAATTATCCGATGAGGCACTGGGTGCCAAACTGGTGTGTTTTGGTTGGATCCGTGTATCCGTCCGAGTTCGAGTCGGGTTAATAGGGGTAAACAAATGAATTGATAATATAATCGATATTGAATATGAATTGGAATGAGATATTAAATTGAATTATATAAATGAGATGTATGAATCATGAGTTCATTAAATGGACATTGATTTTGTTAAATGATTGTGTATTAAATTGTGACAATTTATTTGAGATGGTAAATTGAAGAGAATTGTATGTGCTAAGAATAATATATATAATTAATATTGAAAGACTTATGGTTATTACTGGTATATACTTGAAATACTTGGTAATAATATTTACTTGATATATTGAAAGTGACATGTAAATATGTGATTAACTTTGATATATTGATACAAGGAAATTATGTATATGGTGATGAGTAATAAACCCAAGTGTGATATGTCGTGAAAATAAGTTTATCAATATTGAATTTATATGTAAGATGTGCAAGTATGCTAACTATTGTTGTTGCTTGATGATTAGGCAAGTGCCAAGCTATTGATTGAATAGTAGTATGTTTATTTGTTTGAAGCACTGGAATGGTAAGTATTTAAGTGAAAATAAGTTAGTGCTCATGAAAGAATGGTAATGCTTAAATTATGGAATTTCATATGAAATGACTTATTATTATGTGTTCAATACGAAAAAGGCTTGGTTAAATGCACTAACTTACGATCATGGCTATATGATATGCATATGGAATAAATGTAGAAGAGTTAAAGTTATATAAAATTTACTAAGCTTGGGTAATAAGTTTATGTGTGTGATACTATGGATTTATTCACCTTGTGAATTAATGAATATAGTTTTATGAGTACTAGGGAAAAACAATATGGAAATATTTGGATATATATAATTTTATATTTGAAAAGAATTAATTTGATTAAAGATTATACGAACTTACTAGGCATTCATTGCTTACGTGTTTGTTTTATTTATTTACCTTACAGATTATCGGAAGCTCGAATGGGTTGGAAGCTTATCGGAGCTATATCACACTATCCATTGGTTCTATCTATAATTATGGATGACTTGATTCTGGTTATAATGACATATATAGGTTATTTTGATTAAATGTTAGTCTATAGGTGTTATGTAGATATTAGTCATTTATTTGGTTTGCGTTTTGATATTGTGGTATTTGCATGATTTGCCTTATAATGTTTGTAATCAGCCCAATCTACCTGGGCCCATACCATAACCAAAATTAAAAAAAATAATAAAACACCAAAAATTAACAGTCCGATGTCCATTACACAAAACCCAAATATATCAGCCCAAATATTTTTAAACAGACCTAAACTGGGCACGGCCCAATACCTAACTAAGCCCGAAATCTAAAAACCTTCATAAAACCCTAGCCCCTAACCCTAACAGCGCCGCGCGTGTGTGATCGATGTGAATCAGAGCTTTAAAATTTATAAAAAGAACGATCGAACCTGGAAACTAACTCTGACAACGATTAAAGGCAAGTGTACCTATCGAACAGTAGTATAGCTTAGGCAAGACCGGATTATCGAACCCAAAGGAACTAAAAGTACTAATACTAACTTTCTTTTTATTATTTAACATAAAATAAGTGAAGTTGCTTTTAATCTAAAATTAACGAACTACTAAGCTAAGGACACAAAGACGAAAAAAACTAAAATTGGGGAGATAACTTTTAGAAAAACTCAGTTGATTTAGATGATACCCTCATGAAGAATCCACCTAGACTTCACTTGTTATCTATCACTGAACCATATGATTTATTTACTTAGTTTGATCCGTAAGACTCCCTAACGTATATTAAACCCTCTCTCGAGGCGAATAACGTCTAACCCTAGGTTAATTAGTGGAACTCTCGTTCTCTTATAATAGCCCCCTAGAATAGTAGTAAATCGATCTATGGACTCCCATATTAGGTTTCACCCTAATCCGGTAAAATCTCGTCACCCTATCTCTAGGCGTGCGATCAACTCCGCTTAATTATGCTAGATCTACTCTTAGGCAGGGTCTATTCCTCCTCCACCTAAGCACATTAAATTTGGATAAAGCTTACATAATTAAGAACAAACTAAGTATTTATCATATAATTTAGAAAATAATAACAAGATTCATCATAGGTTTCATCCCCTTCAGGTATCTGAAGGGTTTAGTTCATAACTAAATAAGAAAACATCTCAAGAGAAAAGATAAAACAAAACATAAGAAATCCCTAAAACTCCCTGAAGGAATTGAAGGAGAGATCCGCCGTCTTGAGTAGAATCTCGGCTTCTTGAGATGGATCAACTGGCTATCTTCGAGTGATTCCCACAGTTCTGACCTTTTCGGCTTAGCTCATTGGCCTAGCTAACCGCCCTGGACAAAAGCCACGCGTAAGGCCTCCGCCAACCCCATTAAGTTGCCCTAGGGTGTTTATATAGGCTTTGAGATGTGTTACTTGGCCTCCAAGTATCCTAATTTGAGTGCAATTCCTATTTGGGAGTTTAATTAGACTTTGGAGTGTAATTCTTTGCCTCCAAGCATCCAAATCCGAGTAAAACTCCTCTTGGCCGCGGTAGGGACACGGCCTCTGGCACACGCCCGTGTGAATCGTGGCCAGACCGTGTGGACTTCGTTGATGAGGCACGGCCGTGTAAATCGTGGTCCAAGCCGTGTTCGAGATCTTTAAGGACGCACGGCCGTGTGATCTTTGGTCTAGGCCGTGTCGATTTCATACTTTGGCCTATTTATCCCGTTTTAAGCCCGTTTTGCGTTCTTTTCATCCCCTGGTGCTTTCCTGAGTATAAAACATGAAAAGAAAGGATTAAGAGCACCTTTTTACATAAAATAAGGGATAATTCATCCAAAAGTATGCTAAATGTGGGATTAAAATATGTTACTTTTACGGTTTATCAGCGTGCCTCCACGCGCGCTACCACGCACGCCTCCACGCGCGCCACCACGTACACCTCCACATCTTCCATACCTCTAGCGAGCCTTCGTACGCCACGTCCGGACCTTCCATACCTGCAAGCAAATAACAGAGAAACGATAGCAAATAGAGAATAAAAAAAGCATTGTATTTTGATTTTTTTCGGCTATAAAAAAGAAAGCCAGAAAACATTGTAAATCTCTTACGATTTTCAAATACAAAAAAAAAAAGCATACAAAAGCAGAGGTATTTTAAGTTTTTTTTTCAGTCTATTTTTTACTTCAAATGTCATGCATGCACTGAGAATAGAATAAAAATACAAACTCTTACCTTTTCGTGAGATCGGAGTCCCGAATCCGAAGCGTTTTAGGGTGGGTTTTTCGATTTTAGTGAGGGATTTGGCATTCGTTCTTTTAGATTAGTGTTTAGGGCGTCTATAGGGTTCGAAACAGCATCTTCTTGGGGTCTCTGACCACCGTATACGGCGGTGGAGGTGGCAGAGTGCGGTGGCCCAATGATCGGAGCTCGGCCGTACTATGGCCGGAGCTCGAAGGGCTAAGGCTTGTTTTCAGAGAGTTTTCTTTTGTTTTTTTTAGGACAGTGTTAAAATTTTTTTTAACTGATTTTTAGTATTTATAAGCCCATGATACGACGTCGTTTTGGTACGGTCTATTGATGACCAAAACAAATATCGTTTAGAGGCTCAACCACGCGTCGTGACGACCCGACCCGAGGAGGATCCGCGTGTTTCGATTGTTGGTTTATTTGCGCGCCGGGTCCCTCCGCGTTTGCGGCAGGTTGCAATGAATTCCCATGTTCAATTTTAATTTAGCCCTATTTTTTTTTTGTTGTTTTAATTTGGTCCTCGAACAGTTAGATGACCAGTATTTGAACGGCGCTGTTTTGAGTGTTTGGGATAATTCCCAATGAATCCTCAAACTTGTTGCGCGCGCATGCTAATCTGTCCTCTTTAGCTTTGTTGTTATTATTTTCGCTTTAAGACTTAAATTTTGTTTTAATTTCAATCTTGTCCTCTTACTAGCTTTAATTTACTTATTTATTTACTTTTCAAAAGTTTATTTTGTTATATTTTATTTTAAATTCTTTACACATATTGCATACTTTAACTATTTTATTTCATCCTTTAAAGTTTTATTACATATATTATTCAGTTTAAATATTTTTCTTTATATAATTTGTTTTAAACTTTAGATGCTACCTTTCTTAAATCTATGTACATTATTTAGTTTAAATTATTTTATATACTACCATCGCACGGCCGTGGGGTTTTGTCGGTGCCCGTGGTGTGGTGGTTGGAGTCCGTGATTTGAAAATTGATTCGCTCTTACTCGTACCATCTCTGCCATGTCAGTACGGTGATTCGGTGCATCCACACGGCCACGGCCACGACCGTGTGTAAGGCCGTGTGGCCTGGAATTCTGCACTTTTGGTTAGTTTATAGTTAGGTACGATAAAGAAAGGATAAAATAGAATAAATAAGACAAAATACAAATGTAAAAGTTAATGGGGTTAGTACTCGGGTTACCTCCCGAGAAGCGCTCGTTTAAAGTCTTAAGCTAGACTCACCTCTCGTTCGCTTAATCAGGGTGGTTTGAGGAGTTGAAAGTCCTTCCTCATGCTATCAGTTTCATTATCATAATAGAGTTCAAGTCGAGATGCGTTTATATTGAAAGTACCAAAAATAGGATTACTTACCTCGATCGTTCGTATGGGAAAACACCGATTACCCTAAAAGGGATTTCTTTGTTAGTGTTAGGGTCAGGAAGAGATATTCGAGGGTCTGCTTTATCAATCAATACTTGATCTCCAATTTTGAACTTGTTTACCGCGTGGAGTGGCTCTGGTTCTGCTTTGTGTATCCCTAATTTTTCCTTAAAATGTGTCTTCCACTGCCTAGATCATCGATCCAATCCCTCGCTCCTCATGAGTTATTTCTTTGTTGGCACATGGTATAGGATCGGGTTCAGTTGTATTCTTTTGTGGTGCTTCCTGAAAAGAAGGGTTAATCGAATGGTTATCATTCGAATTTATTTTCTCACCTTGATTATTCGATCTTCTAGTTGAATCGAGGGCTTGAAGAGTGACCTGTCTCGTCACCTACACGAATATAAGTTCTTTGCATCAACATCGATTTTAGTTCTAGCAGCTTGCTAAGAATGGTCTTCCTAAAATTAGGGGTCGTGTTGTCCTCATCCATGTCTAAAACGACAAAGTCTCATCGGGAATACAAATTTGTCAATTTTTACGAGTACATCTTCAATTATGCCCTAGGAATTCTAACAGCTTTATCACCTAATTGAATGCTTATCCTAGTTTGTTTGGGCCTCCTAGACCTAGTTGTTTAAACAATTTATAAGGCATGACATTTATGCTTGCCCTAAATCAACTAACGCATTATCAATAGATAAACTACCAATTAAGCATGAAATTGTAAAACTCCTGGATCTTTTAATTTCCGTGGTAGTCTATTTTGCACATCGCTGAGCACATTGCGCTTAGTTCCACATGTGATGCTTCGTCTATCCTTCGCTTTTTAGTCACAATGACTCTTTTAGGAATTTTCTAGAATCTGGCATTTGCGTAAGAGCTTCAAGTAACGGTAAGTTAATATGTAATTTCTTTAAACGTTTAAGAAACTTACCGAATTGTTCCTCTGTGTCGTCTCTCCTTAATGCTTCAGGATATGGTATGCGAGGTTGGTACTCTTTGATTACCGGTTTTAGCTTATTATTACTTACCTCAACCTTACCTTCTTCGACCATGTTCTCTTGTCTTGAATTGGGCTCGTCTAACCCTTCACTATCTTGAGCTGTTATGGCTTGAACTTGCTCCCTTGGGTTAGTCTCGGTGTTGCTTGGTAGTCTTCCACGTGGTCTCTCGGAGATTTGCTTAGCGAGTTGCCCGATTTGTTCCTTGAACACTTTTGTCAATGCCTCAAGTTTTGTTTCTATCTTTTGGAAACGTGTTTCTGTATTTTGGGAACGTATTTCGTAGGTCGCTATGAAGTTTGTCAAAGATCTCTTCAAGGTTTGGCTTCTTTTCCGTGGGTAGGGTCATTTGTTGGAAGTTTTGGGATGGTTGTTGCCTTTGATTTCTTTGACCGCCCCATGGAAATTGATGTGGTTCTTCCAAGCTTGGATTATAAGTATTACTATAAGGGTTATTGTTAGATCGGAAATTGTTACCCATATAGTTCATTTGTTCGCTCTCCATGCCCTGTCCGTAGGGTGGGTACTCAGGATTCACCACTCATTCACTTGCGTCGCATTGCATAACTGGATGCCTGCGAAGAACCATATAAACCATCAAATTTTTTATGTAATAATTCTACCTGGTTTGATAGCGCGGTTACTCGTGCATCGATGTTGAAAACTCCGGCTGCTTTAGCTGACCTTGTCCTTGTAACTTGCCACTTATAGTTATTCAGTGACATCTCTTCTATAAACTCGTAAGCCACTTCAGGAGTTTTGTTGTTTAGGGTTCCGCCGACAGCTGAATCGATTAGTTGCCTTGTTGAAGGGTTCACACCATTGTAAAAAGTTTGGACCTGTAGCCACAAAGGTAATCCGTGGTGTGGGCACCTCCTTAACAGATCTTTGTATCTCTCCCATGCATCATAAAGTGTCTCTAAATCCATCTGCACAAAAGAAGAGATATCATTCCTCAATTTGGCCGTTTTGGCCGGTGAAAAATATTTTAGTAAAAATTTTTCGTCATTTGATCCCATGTAGTGATTGACCCTCGTGGAAGAGAATGTAACCACTGTTTGGCTTTATTCCTCAAAGAAAAGAGAAATAACCGAAGACGGATGGCATCATCAGTAACGCCATTAATTTTAAAAGTGTCGCAGAATTCTAGAAAATTTGCTAAAGTGTGTTAGGATCCTCATCCTGCAAACCATCAAACTGAACGAACTGTTGTATCATCTGTATAGTGTTAGGTTTCAATTCGAAATTATTTGCAGCAATAGTAGGCCTAACAATACTAGATTCAGTTCCTGTTAAACTAGGTTTAGCATAATCATACATAGTACGTGGAGCATGATGTTCGGCCATCTCTGGAGGTGGCGGATTGTTTTCAGCCATCTCTTCGGTGGTATTAATTTCGACTTCTTGCTCTTTGTCTATGTAATTTAAGCTTCACCTTATTTCTCTGCGATTTCTGCGAACTGTTCTTTCAATATCACTGTCGTAGATTAGGGGTCTTATCGGGTTCCTTCTAGTCATAAACTAGAGGTACCTGAAAGGAGGAAATAATAACAGAAGAAAAATTAGCTAAGTTAAAAATTAAAATAAAAAATAAAATTAAATTGCAAAAAATAAAAAAATGGCTAAAGTAATAAAAATTAAGCTTTCTTAATATTTTAGTTCTCCGGTAACGGTGCCAAAAACTTTATCTTTGTTTTTGCGATGTCAAAGTCTTAAAATTTATAAAAAGAATATCGAACTTGGAAACTAACTATGACAACGATTTGAGGCAAGCGCACCAATCAAACAGTAGTATAGTTTAGTGGCAAAACCGGAATGTTGAACCCAAAGGAACTAAAAGTACTAATACTAACTCTCTTTTTATTATCTAGCCTAAAATAAAGGGAATTTTTTGTTTAATCTAAATTAATTAACTACTAAATTAAAGACTCTAAGACAAAGAAGAATGAATTTGGGGAAAATAACTTGAGGAAAAACCAATTGATTAAGACGACACCCAAGGAAGAATCCACCTAGACTTCACTTGTTATCTAACTCTGAACCAGACGATTTATTCATTTGACTTGATCCGTAAGATTCCCTAATGTATATTAAACCCTCTCTCGAAGCGAATAACGTCTAACCCTAGGTTGATTAATTGAAATCTCTTTCTAATTAAAACCCCTAGAATTGCATTAACTCGATCTATGGAATCCCATATTAGGTTTCACCCTAATCCGGTAAAATCTCGTCACCCTATCTCTAGGCGCGCGATCAACTCCGCTTAACTATGCTAGATCTACTCTTAGACAGGGACTTTTGCTCCTCCACCTAAGCACATCAAACTTGAATCAATATCCCGAAAATATCAACACAAGAATTAAACACACATAATTAAAAACAAGTCACATATTTATCATATAGTTCAGTAAACGATAACAAGATTCATATAAGTTTCATCCCCCTCAGGTATCTGAGGGTTTAGTTCATAACAATAAAAGAAAACATCTCAGAAGAAAAGATAAAACAAAACATAAGAAATCCCTAAAACCCCCTGAAGGAATTGAAGGAGAGATTGTCTTGAGTATAATTCCGGCTTCTAGAGATGAATCAACTGGCTATCCTCGAGTGAATCCCCACAAATCTGCCTTCTCTGGCCTAGCAAGACGCCCCTAGAAGATAGCCTTGGGCTCTCCCTTTTAAGTCATACTTAGGGTGTATATATAGGCTTTTGGAATGTGTTTCTTTGCCCCTAAGTATCCCAATCCGAATGAAACTTCTCTTTGCCATGGCAGGGGCACGGCCTTGGCACACGCCAGTGTGAATCGTGGCCAGGCTGTGTGGACTCCATTAATGAGGCACGGCCGTATGGTCTTAGGTCCAAGCCGTGCCGATTTCGTGCTTTGGCCCATTTGGCCCATTTTAAGCCCGTTTTTTGTTCTTTTCATCTTCCGGTGCTTCCCTGAGTATAAAACATGAAAATAAAGGATTAAGAGCACCAAATTACATAAAATAAGGGATAATTCATCCAAAAGCATGCTAAATGTGGGATTAAAATATGTTACTTTTACGGTTTATCAAATATAATGGGATAAGTTGCCCCGAAGCTCAGATTACCATGTTTTGTAGAAGAATGACGGGGTACATTAATAATGACCAACTATTGATCCATTGCTTCCAAGATAGCCTGGTGGGAGCAGCAGCCAATGGTATAACCAGTTGAGTCGTGCCAGAATTAGTTCATGGAGAGATTTGGCTCAAGCATTCATGAAACAGTACAGTCATGTGGCAGACATGACTCCCGATAGGATTACTCTTCAAAACATAGAGAAAAAGGCAAATAAAAGTTTTAGACAGTATGCCCAGTGATGGAGGGAGGTGGCGACGCAAGTCCAACCACCACTCTTACAGAAAGAGACAACCATGCTCTTCATCAATACTTTGAAGGCTCCATTCATGAACCACATGTTAGGAAGCGCTACTAAAAGATTTTCTGATATTGTAATGTCTGGGAGATGATAGAAAATGCGATAAGATGTGGGAAGATTGAAGCAGGGGAAGGCACCAAGAGATCAGCCCTGAGAAGGAGAGAGAATGAGGTAAACAACACGAGTATGTATAACAAAGGTCACTCGCGAGCGATCACGGTGAGCCAGCCAAAAAAAACAACCACTAATCATCAAGGTCCCCCGAGACAAGAATCCATCACAAGGGTGAACACGGAAAAGATACAGTTCACACCTATACCCATGACGTATAGAGAGCTATACCAAAATCTCTTTGATGTACATGTGGTGTCCCCTTTCTACTTAACACCGCTGCAACCCCCGTTTCCCAAGTGGTATGACGCAAACGCCCAATGCGAATATCATGCTGGAATCGCGGGGCATTCAATTGAAAATTGCACCGCGTTCAAGAAAGTTGTCGAAAAGCTAATAAAAATGGGGATCGTAAAGTTTGATGACCCTCCCATACCAAATGTGGCGGAAAACCCCTTACCTAATCATACTGATCATTTAGTAAACAGAATAAATGAAGGTGGGGGCAGGAAGGTCAAATATGAGGTGTTAGAAGTCAAAACCCCATTAAAACAAGTTTGGAAGGAGATAGTGGAGAGAGGATTGATCATATCAGATTCGGAAGAGAAATCCGAAGGAAAGAGGAACCATTGCGAGTTCCATAATAGAGAATGGCATGGAATCTAGGAATGCACTGAGTTTAGAGCCATGGTGCAAAAGTTGATGGATAATAAAGATATGGAATTTTACGAGGAGATTGAGGGATCAGAAGGACGGGAGGTTTATGCTTCAGATGAAGGATCAATGGAAAGGGTCCAAAAGGGCAACCGCCTGGTAGTGATCATCTTAAAGCCAAGAGTCAATGAAACCGGAACACAAGTAGCACCGTGAGTTATAATTCAAAAGCCAACAGTTTTTCCGTATAAAGATAGCAAAAGAGTCCCTTGGAACTATGATTGTAATATGACTATCCAAGGAAAAGAGAATTCAGCTAGTGCTTCAAAGGAAGATCAAGATATAGGTTCTCATACTCGTAGTGGGAGACGCTACGATTTGGTAAATACTCGACCAGAACCAGTAAAAGGGAAAGCTCCAATGGTAGAACAAAAGAAGGAAAAATCAAGCGAGCCTGAGTCGTCTGTCAATGAACCGGTGAAAGAAGAAGAAGCTAAGGAGTTTCTAAAATTTTTAAAGCATAGCGAGTACAGTGTAGTGGAACAGTTGCATAAACAGCCAGCATGCATATCTGTATTGGCTTTGCTCTTGAGTTTAGACATGCACCGGAACGTATTGATGAAGGTTTTGAATGAGACTTATGTGGCCAATGATATCTCGGTTAATAAACTGGATAGATTGATTGGTGACATAAGTGCTGGTAATTTTATCTATTTCAACGATGATGAAATTTCGCTAGGCGGTAGGGGATCCACTAAGGCTTTGCATGTTACCACTAGATGCAAAGGGTACACACTACCAGGGGTCTTGATAGACAATGGGTCGGCGTTACATGTGTTACCCTTATCCACATTAAACAGATTACGTGTGGATAGTTCACACATGAAAGAGTGCCAGAACGTAGTGAAGGCATTTGATGGCACGTAAAGAAGAGTCATGGGGAGAATTGAGATACCCTTATTAATTGGCCCGACTACTTACGAGGTGGATTTCTTGTTCATGGATATCAAACCTTCCTACAACTGCTTACTAGGAAGACCGTGGATCCACTCGGCGGGAGCGGTACCTTCATCATTGCATCAGAAATTGAAGTTAGTATCAGAGGTTTGGTTAGTGACAATAAAGGCCGAAGAGGATATTATCGCGGCTGTAACCAGTGATGCACCATATCTGGAGATGAATGATGAGGCAATCGAGTGCTCTTTTTGATCCTTGGAATTCGTAAATACAACCTTTGTTACGGAGGGAAACAAAATTCTAGTGCCAAAAATCTCTAAAACCACAAGAATGAGATTGTAGATGACCGTAGGAAAAGAAGCTTTGCCGGGAAAAGGGCTTGGAAAATATCTTCAGGGAAGAGTTGTGGCTCCGATGTTAAAAGAAAAGAAAGATCCATTTGGCTTAGGATTCAGGCCAGATGCAAAACAAAGAAAGAAAGAGTTGGAAAAAAGGCAGGAAAGAAGAAGGACTCGTTTGAGTGGTGAAGAAATCAAATGGGAACCCATTATAATTCCACACATATCCAAAACCTTTGTGTCAGGAGGGGTCATTCATGCTGAGCAGAAGGTGCCAAAAGAAGAAGACATTATAGCAATATTGGGCGATGTCTACATTAATGCCATATCCGAGGAGGCGATTGAAGGGGGAAGCTTGTCAGATATCCGCCCTTATGAGCCTGGGAGTGTTCTAAATAATTGGACAGCAGAATAGATAGTGTTTAGAACTATTTCAGAGTAATGTCTCAGAACACTTATTGCTTTAATCCTAGAGGCAATAAGAATCCTTTTGTGAAATAGGATTATGTCCCAAAAATCTTTAATTCAATGAAAATGCCTTTGAATTTTTTGAGCAAATATTCTTTATTCTTTCCAATTCATCCATAATCATATTATACAGTCAATCATTCTTTATTCCAAATATTCTTTTATTCTTCATTCATGATCATGCCATATAAATAATTATGCTTAAATTTATTCGTTCTTTGTATATTCCTTTGTACCTATAACAGGTTCCCGGATATCAATGACATGAGTGATGTCACATCGAATCGTAATCCCTTTTTGAACAGGACATGTGTTTAGAGGGATCCCAGGACTTTGAAGATGACATAGACTGTGGCTTATCTCCGGACCTGCTAAGAATGGTAAAACAAGAGGAAAGACAAATTTTACCTCATAAAGAGACAGTGGAGGTCGTGACCTTGGAAGAGGGAAAGGTAGTGAAAATTGGAACGTGCATAACCGAAGAAACGAAGTGAGACTTCGTAGATTTACTTCAAAAATTTAAAGATGTCTTTGCGTGGTCATACCAAGATATACCGGGGTTAAGCACTGACATTGTTGGACACCGCCTCTATATAAAAAAAGGATTGCAAACCGGTTCAACAGAAGCTCCGGAGAATGAGGCCTGACATTATGCTAAAAAATAAAAGAAGAAGTTAAAAAGCAATTTGACGTCGGATTTTTACAAGAAGTCAAATACCCAGAATGGGTAGCCAACATTGTGCCTGTCCCTAAGAAAGATGGGAAGGTACGAATGTGTGTAGATTATAGAGATTTGAATAAGGCCAGCCCGAAAGACAATTTCCCTTTGCCTCACATTGATACTTTAGTAGATAATACAGCGAGCTATTCGTGGTTTTCCTTCATGGATGGCTTCTCGAGATACAACCAGATAAAAATGCACTCAAAACATGGAAAAGACTACCTTCATAACCTTGTGGGAAACATTCATTATAAGGTGATGCCATTTGGATCGAAAAATGCAAAGCGACATATCAAAGGGCCATGGTGACTTTGTTCCATGATATGATGCACAAAGAAATCGAAGTTTATGTCGACGATATATGATTGCAAAGTCCTGCATGTATGGAACATATACAAGTTTTGAGAAAGTTGTTCTTAAGATCAAGAAATTCGATTAAAGCTCAATCCAACAAAATGCACTTTTGGAGCTAGATCGGGAAAATTGCTAGGCTTCATAGTCAGCAAGAAGGGAATCGAGATTGACTCAGACAAGGTCCGAGCCATACAAGAATTGCCTCCACCGCGCACTCAAAAAGAGGTCTGAGGTTTCTTGGGAAGGTTAAATTACATAGCTCGTTTCATTTTGCAATTGACTGAAAAATGTGATCCCATATTTCGTCTTCTGAAGAAACACAATCTAGGCGTGTGGGATGATGAATGTCAGAATGCTTTTGATAAGGTCAAACAGTACTTGTCAAGTCCTCCAGTATTGTCACCCTATGCTCGGATAGGCCATTAATCTTGTATTTGACAGTGTTTGATCACTCTATGGGTTGTGTGCTGGGTCAACATGATGATTCGGGAAGGAAGGAAAATGCGATATACTACCTCAGTAAGAAATTCACTGAATGTGAGATGAGATATTCGCCAATTGAGAAATTGTGTTGTGCCTTGATTTGGACGACTCGAAGTTTGAGGCAATACATGCTGTATCACACTACCTAGTTAATCTCGAAATTGGACCCTCTAAAGTACATGATGGAGTCAACCGCTTTAAATGGAAGGATGGCTAGATGGCAAATTCTCCTATCTGAATTCGACATAGTTTATGTGAGCCAAAAAGCTGTGAAAGGAAGTGCAATAGCAGATTTTCTGGCCAGCAGAGCTCTAGAAGATTATGAGCCTTTGAACTTTGACTTCCCCAATGAAGAATTAATGTATGTGGTAGCTACTGAAGAAGACGCTACCAAAGATCACCTTTGGAAATTGAACTTCGATGGAGCATCAAATACTGTAGGCAATGGAATTGGGGTAGTCTTGGTATCCCCAAATGGAGATCATTATCCGTTCACATACAAGTTGGATTTTGATTGTACGAATAACATGGCAGAATATGAAGCATGTATCATGGGACTCCGAACAGCC
Source organism: Gossypium sturtianum (assembly GCA_025698515.1). Taxonomy (NCBI): domain Eukaryota; kingdom Viridiplantae; phylum Streptophyta; class Magnoliopsida; order Malvales; family Malvaceae; genus Gossypium; species Gossypium sturtianum. The sequence continues at coordinate 161,453,237 of CM046945.1, forward strand.
ATAGAATGCAAAATTAGAGTGCTGGAAGTATATGGAGATTCTACACTTGTGACCTACCAACTGAAAGGTGAATGGGAGACAAAAGACCCCAAATTGATCAATTATCGAAGGATAGTTCTGGGGTTGATTGAAGAGTTTGATGACATTACTTTCAATTATCTCCCGCGAGACGAAAACCAAATGGCTGATGCTTTGGCTACTTTGGCTTCCATGATTAAGGTGAGCAAACAAGAGGATGTAAAACCCATTCAAATGAGTATCTACGAGGCCCCAACTCATTGTTACAATGTGAAGGAAGAAGGAAAAGATGATCACCCCTAGTACCAAAATATATTGCGATACGTGAGAAATCGTGAATATCTCGAACAAGCGACCGAGAACGAGAGGACGTTGAGAAGACTAGCCTGTGACTATGTCTTAGACGGGGAGATCCTGTATAAAAGAAGAAAGGATCAGGTACTGTTGAGATGTGTGGACGCTGTTGAAGCTAAAAAAATTCTAGAAGAGGTCCACGATGGTGTTTGTCGAACACATGCTAATGGTTTCACAATGGCTAGACAAATTATTAGATTCGGGTACTATTGGTCTACCATGGAAGGAGACTGCATCAATTATGCTAAGACATGTCACAAGTGTCAGATTTATGGAGAAAAAATTCATGTACCTCATTCTCCCTTGCATGTTATGACTTCCCCATGGCCTTTCTCTATGTGGGGCATGGATGTCATCGGACTGATCTCTCCAAAAGCTTCAAATGGGCATCGTTTCATCTTTGTAGTCATCGACTATTTCACCAAATGGGTAGAGGCTGCTTCATATGCCAGTGTTACCAAGTCAGAAGTCAGTAAATTCCTAAAAAAAGGAAATCATATGTCGATATGGAATGCTTGAGAGGATCATATCTGACAATGCGTTAAACTTGAACAACAGCACGATCGCAGAGGTCTGCAGTCAATTCGAGATCAGACACCACAACTCGTCACCGTATCGTCCAAAAATGAATGGTGCAGTGGAAGCAGCCAATAAAAACATTAAGAAAATTATGGGGAAAATGGCTGAAACCTATAAAGATTGGCACGAGAAGTTACCATTTGCTCTCTATGCTTATCAAACATCAGTCAGGACTTCCACCGGGGCAACTCCTTTTTTGTTGGTTTATGGAATGGAGGCAGTGTTACCCATCGAAGTAGAAATTCCTTCCCTTCGAGTCTTGTCAGAGTTAAAGTTAGATGAAGCAGAATGGATCCAGTCTTGATACGATCAGTTGAACTTGATTGAGGAAAAGAGGCTAAAAGCTATTCGTCATGGTCAGATGTACCAAAAGCGAATGATTTGAGCTTATGATAAAAAGGTGCGCCGAAGAGAATTTCACGAAGGGGACTTAGTTTTGAAAAAGATCCTCTCCATACAAAAGGATTTCAGAGGGAAATGGATGCCAAATTGGGAAGGACCTTATGTGGTGAAAAAGGCTTTCTCCGGAGGAGCACTGATCTTGGCAGAGATGGATGGAAAAAACTTATCCAATCCTATAAATTCGGATTCAGTCAAGAAGTATTATACTTGAAGAGAAAAAGAGGCCAAAGTGAAAACCCTCAAAGGGCACTTTGAGACCTTCTCTAAAAAAAAATAAAAAATGAATAAAAAAGGATGAAAATGGAAAACAGAGAGGCCAAGGTGAAAACCCGTAAAGGGTGCCTTGAGACCAAAGGGGTTTTAAGTCGAAAACCCGAAAAGGGCGGCTCAAATTGCAATCAACAATGGGGCATGCGGTAATCTTGTCATACCTGAATTAAGAAGGAGGAGAGATGTTACGTCTTGGGGCATCAAGAAAGTACTCTTGATCTCCTAAACACATATTGAGCTTAAAATGGTCTTCAAAAAGTCCGTACAGAGAAACTCAAGCTGCGATATCCGGGGCACCTATCTTTTCCCCCAATCATTTTGTATTCTAGCAATATTTGTTTTCTTTAATTAACTTATTCTTTTCATATTTTGTTTCTGACAAATTCCATTTTGTCCATCATTTATGATTATTTTCAAGCATTTTGTATTGAAGTAATGATTAATGGACTAATAATATTTTCATAAAAGGAGTTTTGCCTATTACTCTGGAAACTTCTAAATAATACGAGAACCTGAAACAAGACTTTTATTTAGAACTCACCAAGCCTAAGGGCTGGAAGTGTTTGAGAAGGAAAATCTAAACAGTGACCATTTCTTCGAATTTGCTGTAAAAAATGTCAGTTGAATAAGATGACAGGATATTACGTCAGTGATACAACCTGGAAGAACAATGAGCAATGTCAATCCTAAGCGTTTAAAAGGGGATCATTCTCATGAAATTCTGCATTCGTGCAAAACACATTTAGTTAGGAGCATTCGATTCAATCTGATCATTGCATCCTAATCATTCTACAAAGGATCATTCTCATGACATTCTGCATTCATGCAAATGTCACCCATAATACATTTAGCCAAGAGCATTTGATTCATTCCGATCATGGAATCCTAATCATTATGCATTAGCATAATTCCATAAATCGATTCTACAGGTCATGTTCCCTAGAGGACGATGTAACAAGATCAACGAATCCACAAACCTTATCTCCTTGAAGTTACAGTGGAGCAGGTTGAAGTCACAAACCTTATCTCCCTGAAGTTGTAGTGGAGCGGACTGAAGATAGTTAATCCTATCTCTCTGAAGTTACAGTAGAGTGGATTAAAACGACGAATCCTATACCTCTAAAGTTGCAGTAGGTTGGATTGAATTTACCATACAAGTCCTATCTCCCTGAAGTTGTAGTGGAGCAGACTAAAGATAGCAAATCTTATTTCCCTGAAGTTGCAGTGGAACAGATTGAAGCTATAAATTATAGATCTTATCTCTCTGAAGTTGCAGTAGAGCAGATCAAAACAAACCTTATCTCCCTGAAGTTGCAGTGGAGCAGGTTGAAAGTCTTATCTCCCTGAAGTTACAGTGGAGCAGACTGAAGACAGTTAATCCTATCTCCCTGAAGTTGTAGTGGAGCGAATTAAAACGACAAATCCTACACCTCTGAAGTTGCAGTAGGTCGGATTAAATTTACCATAGAAAACCTTATCTCCCTGAAGTTGCAGTGGAGCAGGTTGAAAGTCTTATCTTCCCGAAGTTGCAAGGAGCGGATCAAGACGCTTAATCCTATCTCCCCGGTTGCAAAGGAGCGGATTAAAACGATGAATCCTATACCTCTGAAGTTGAAGTAGGTCGGATTGAATTTACCATAGAAAGTCTCATCTCCCTGAAGTTGCAGTGGAGCAGACTGAAGATAGCAAATCTTATCTCCCCGAAGTTGCGGCGGAGCAGATTGAAGCTACAAGTCTAATATCCTTGAATTGGATCGAAGCGCTAGTTCCTATGCCCTTGAAGATGCAGTGGGATGGAATGAAGCTACTCGAAGAAGAAAAGCACCAAAAGAAGTCTAGACTCGGCGAGACCGGGCAAATTTGGTTTTTTAAAGTCTTTGCTCCATTACTGCTATTACGACAATGAGCAAAGAGGGGCAAACCAGATTCACCCAATCTGCCTGCCCATACCATAACCAAAATTAAAAAAAAAATAAAACACCAAAAATTAACAGTCCAATGTCCATTACACAAAACCCAAATATATCAGCCCAAATATTTTTAAACAAACCTAAACTGGGCACGGCCCAATACCTAACTAAGCCCGAAATCTAAAAACCTTCAGAAAACCCTAGCCCCTAACCCTAACAGCGCCGCGCACTTGCCTCCACGCGTGCCACCATGCACGCCTCCACGCGCGCCACCACGCACACCTCCACAGCCTCCGTACCTCTAGCGAGCCTTCGTACGCCATGTCCGCGCCTTCCGTACTTACAAGCAAATAACAGAGAAACGACAGCAAATAGAGAATAAAAAAAGCATTGTATTTTTATTTTTTTGGCTATAAAAAAGAAAGCCAGAAAACATTGTAAATCTCTTACGATTTTCAAATACAAAAAAAAGCATACAAAAGCAGAGGTATTTTCAGTTTTTTTTTCAGTCTATTTTTTACTTCAAATGTCATGCATGCACTGAGAATAGAATAAAAATACAAACTCTTACCTTTTCGTGAGATCGGAGTCCCGAATCCGAAGCGTTTTTGGGTGGGTTTTTCGATTTTAGTGAGGGATTTGGCATTCGTTCTTTTAGATTAGTGTTTAGGGCATCTATATGGTTCGAAACAGCATCTTCTTGAGGTCTCCGACCACCGTATATGGCGGTGGAGGTGGCGGAGCGCGGTGGCCCAATGATCGGAGCTCGCCGCATTTGGCGGCGGAGCTCAAGGGCTAAGGCTTGTTTTCGTGAGAGTTTTCTTTTGTTTTTTTAGGACAATGTTAAAAATGTTTTTTTAACCGATTTTTAGTATTTATAAGCCCTCGATCCGACGCCGCTTTTGGTACGGTCTATTGATGACCAAAACAGCGTCGATTAGAGGCTCAACTCACGCGTCGCGTGACCCGACCCGGTGAGGATCCGCGTGTTTCTGATTGTTGGTTTATTTGCGCATCGGGTCCCTTTGCGCTTATGGCGCAGTTGCAATGAAGTCCCATGTTCGATTTTAATTTAGCCCTGTTTTTTTGTTGTTTTAATTTGGTCCTCGAACAGCTTAGATGACCGTGATTTGAATGGCGCTGCTTTTGAGTGTTTGGGATAATTCCCAATGAATCCTCGCTTGTTGCGCACATGCTAATCTGGTCCTCTTTAGCCTGTTGTTATTATTTCGCTTTAAGACTTAAATTTTGTTTTAATTTCAATCTTGTCCCTTACTAGCTTTAATTTACTTATTTATTTACTTTTCAAAAGTTTATTTTGTTATATTTTATTTTAAATTCTTTACACATATTGCATACTTTAACTATTTTATTTCATCCTTTAAAGTTTTATTACATATATTATTCAGTTTAAATATTTTTCTTTATATAATTTGTTTTAAACTTTAGATGCTACCTTTCTTAAATCTATGTACATTATTTAGTTTAAATTATTTTATATGCTTTTCATGTTCTTTATTTTAAAAATCGCTTTATTATGATTTCAAGATTTTTGTATTTCATTTTTTTAATTGTTTTGCATTATATATATACTATTTATTTCAAATTTATATATATATTAGTAAATTTAAAATTTTTAAGGTAATTTAAGTTGTTTTTAAATTAACTATTTTAAAATCATTTTACCTATTATCTTATTATAAAAAAAATTTGTTTTGTATAATATTTATTCTAAATATTTTTATATTATTGCCCACTATGTTATTCATTTTGAAATTGTTTTGGTATATATTATTTATTACATTTTTATTTACAATAGTCGTTTTTTAAACTTCATTTTTATTATTTCGTTGTTTTGTGTTTTTTAAGATACACTATTTTGTGTCGTTTTCTCCAATGGATGATTATTGCATCTTTTGAATTCGTTGCTATCACGTGTATTACCTCTCTTAATTTGTGTTTATGGATTATTTGTGATTCATAATTGTAATATTTTGTGTATGTATTGCTACTTTGTTTTGTATATTATCATTCCATTACATTCCATTTGTTTAAAGATCATGTTTTAGTATCATTTAAGTTTAAAAATCATTCCATTCAAAGGTCTTTAAAAATAAGGCAATATTTCGTGTTTGGAAATTCGAGAAATCGTGCCCTATCGTGCTGGGTTTTGGTTTTCTGTTTGACCAAATAACCAAATATCCTTTTTAAAATTTTGTCCATGTTTTCTAAAAAAAAAAACAAATAAGGCAATATTTCGTGTTTGGAAATTCGAGAAATCATGCCCTATCGTGCTGGGTTTCGGTTTTTCGTTTGTCCAAATAATTGAATATCCTTATAAAAATCTCAATGCATGAACTTTGGAAATCATGAGAGGATCTCGGCATCGAGGGTTTGAAACGTCATATCCTATCGTGCTGGATGTGATATTTTATTCATTCGGAACAAGAGAATCTCAATATCCAATTCAAGTTATTTAATTTTAAAAAAAAAAAACGGAATTTTAAAATCGTTTCAAACTTTTCGACATTAGGACATCAATTAATCAATTTGGTACCAATTTTGGGCGTTACGAGGGTGCTAATCCTTCCTCGTACGTAACCGACTCCCGAACCCGTTTTCTTCTTGAAATTCGTAGACCAAAATTAATTTCTTTTAAAAATAAAACAAAATGTTTTATAGGTGACCCGACCACACCTAAAGAAAAAGGATTGGTGGCGACTCCATATTTCATTTTAAAGTCGATCCCCGTTTTTCCAAATCAAAAAAGTTGGTTTTGACAATGTTGATGTGATTGAATGATAAGAGGTAAAATAGTAGTCGAATATGCATAAGATGTGCCCAAAAGTATAATGATTATGTATGTCTAAATAAAAATTAATACAAAGAATCATGAAAGAGTAAAATTAGCATTAAAATAGTTTCTGGACAGCAGGAATGGTTCAACTTTGAAAAATCACAAAAAATTGTGGAAATTGAATTATAGGTTTAATAAAACATTAAATTAAATTTTATTGAGTCTAGTTTTTCATAAAAGAAACAGTCTAAGCAACGGAATTGTAAATTATGAGATATAATAAATTTTTTGAGAAAAGGTCAGAATGATTTCGGGTTCCCCTGTTCTGACTTTGGAAAATCATCAAAAATTTTAAAAAAATAATTAGAGGTTTAAATTTTTAATGAGTCTATTTTCAATAGAAACAAATGGAAACATCATCCAAATCTCGTATTAATAGATAATTAATTTTTAGTGAAGAAAGGGCGAAGCTGTCAAATAGCAGAACATGGATAAATTTGAAGATTTTACTGTCCTTATTGGCTAAATTATAAATTCTGAAATTTTTATGGTAGAAAGATATTTGAGTCTAGTTTCAAAAACATTAAGCGGATCTTAATTTAGAATTCTGTAGCTCTAGATATAAATAATTTAGTGACTACGACTCAAGTGGATAGCTTTGATATGGACATAAGTAAATAGTGGAATTATCTGTAATTTTTATGTAAACTTCGGTAACATCCCGTAACCTTGTTCTGGCGACGGATGTGGGTTAGGGGTGTTACAGAGAGAAAGAGGAGTCTCGACTCCGCGAACCACCATGACCGTGCGAATACGAGGTAAGTTGAGTTTAGACTTTAAATAAGTGCTTCTCGGGAGGCAACCCGAGCATTAACATTCCTAATTTACTAATTTTAACTCATGATCTTTTTAAAATTAATTAATTTTAAAAAAAGGTTTTAAAAACCCACACGGCCTGGACACACGGGCGTGTTCTAGGTCGTGTGGATCTTTTGACTTAGTTTTAAATTTTTAAGAAAATCGACAGTGAGTTACATGGCCTGGCGACACGGCCGTATGGAGCCTGGGACTTAATTTTTCCAAAAATTGATAGAGACACGGGCTAAAACAGTCCACACGGCCTGGACACACGGGCGTGTCCTAGGCAGTGTGAAACTTGGAGCTAAAATTTTCAATTCTAAAACAAGTCAGAGAGTTACACGGATAGGACACACGGTCGTGTGTGCGATCACACGGGCGTGTGATAAGGTACACGGGCGTGGGAGAAGCGAAGGTGATTGCACACGGCCGTGTGAACCACACGGCCTGGGCACAAGGGCGTGTTCGAGGCCGTGTGAAAACTGGGCTTGAATTTTTAATACACATGGACGTGTGGGAGGTCACACGAGCGTGGGAGAAACGAAGGATGTGCCACACGGCCATGCGGCATCTCACATGGCCTGGACACACGGGCGTGTCCGTGGCCGTGTGACGACTGGGTTAAAAACATTAAACGCACATGGGTTAAATAGAGGTCACACGGGCATGTGACAAGGCCGTGTGACCCAACACGGGCCTCACACGACCGTGTCCCATTTTAACCCCCAAACCCTAAATTATTTTTCCATTTTTGTCTTCTTCTTCACCCTTTCAACTATAGCTGCTGCTCCCTCCTTTTTCACCCTTTTCCGGTCACCGTCGTCGCTTGCGCCTAGCCTTTCACCTGTCTCATTCGTCACACACCCATACACAAGCAAAATTACCCACGCGCACAACCCCTCCACCGTCGGCCATCTCCCTTTTCTCCCTTCCTTTCTTTCCCCCTAATCCCCTCAGACCAGCTCCTACGCCTGCACCAGCCCCGCTCCATACTCCTCTCCCTTCTTTCCTGTCAGAACCCCCTCTCAACCGATCCCCAACAACCGAACCACCGCGTGCCCTAACCCAGACCCCTCAGCCACCTCGCACGTACTCCTTTCCCCCTTTCCCCATTCTTTTCTCTCCTCTTCATCCCCACCTTCCGCAACCCACCACCACCGACCCCCATTCCACTACCGCCGTTCACTCTACCATAACAGTCAATTTTCAATGTTCTTTATTTTTATCATTTTATTTTATTATTATTATCATTTTATTGATTTACTAATTCTTTTGATTCTTGTCATTTTCTATTTTACTATTGATTATTATTTTGTTAGTTTTATTATTATTATTCGTTTGGTAATTTATGCCTCTTGTTAACAGTTTGGATTTGGGATCTTACTATGTTGATTCTTGCATTTCATTCGCTTCACTCACTGTTCTAATCATAGGTTCTTTTGTTATTTTTGTGGATTTGGTTAGTCGTTAAATGATGTTAGGATTGTCTTTAGTATTTATTTATTTTCATTATTAGGTGCCTTGGCTTGTCCATTTTTGCTATTATTATTGCTAATTAGTTTAGTATGCTTTTAGTTTCGATTCATATACTGTTAGTCTTTGCATGTTTAGGTATTAGTGCATTACGGATTAGATTCTACATCTCAGCCACTTTATTTTATCACACTTGTCTTAAGCTTCTCGATGTGCTTCATTGGTGATATTTTTATTCCTATTTTACTAATATTGGAATGTTCTATTTTTCAGGCACACCATGAAAAATACACGAGGCAAGACCAAGGCCGCCGTCCCCACTTCGAAAAAGCTGAAGGGTCCCGGTGGGACTTCCTCCTCGAGCGCATCTGCCGAAACCCGCCATCCCTACATCCGATTTGTAGCGGGCCCTCAAGAGGATTTATATCAGCTCCTTCAAGCACGACCACTCGGTCTAGGCTGCTGCATTGATTGGGCCGCGTTGGAGCAGGTCCACCTTGCTGATGACGTGCGAGCCATTATCGCCACGGCGCCGTGGGACAGATTCTTTTCCATTATCGAGCCCACCTACATGGAGTTGACCTTTGAGTTTTGCACGACGTTTTTGGTCCAGCAGGTCATGACAGTGCATGACGAGCCAGGAACCATCAGTTTTAGACTTGGTGGTTTAGTGTGACATATGAGCGTCCCCGAGTTCAGTGCGGCTATGAGACTCTACATAGAGGAGTTCATGAGCGCCGAGGACTTCCTTCACCTTCATTGGCACATTCATCACTCATCATCGCGTTGTTGGACCGATCTTAAAGTGAGTCAGATACCATATGGCGCGAGTCGCTCGAAGGCGACTTCTCTCTCTCCGGCCTTACAGTACATTCAAGCACTCTTAGCACACACTTTGACAGGTCGGTGAGAGAGCACCGGAGTTGTTAGCACTCACGACGCTTATTATCTATGGAGCATGGCGCACGGGCATGTATTTGACTTGGCTTATTTCATCGCTCTAGCCTTCCGCCATCAGGCTGACCGCCACAGGAAGGGCCCAATCTGTCTAAGCCCTTACGTGACTCGCTTCGCTCGACACTTCGGTCTCCTCGACACACCGGATCAGTCCTTCACACTCACACTTGTCGGCCAGATGTCCCATCAGGGCATCTCGAGCATGATACACATGAGGATGATCGAGTGGCGTCGTGGATTTGATCCTCCTCAATACAGATTGTTTCATTCTGACGCTCAGAATAACCCCGAGGACTTCCCTGATGATGTTCCTCCCTATCATGAGGATCCACCAGAGCCTCCACCTTCGAGTCACCGACCTGTTCATTCTGTTGCGAGCTTTTGGGGAGTATCTTCCGAGGATATTACTAGCTTTCGTCAGTACTGTGTTCAGAGATTTGACAGTATTAATGCGACTTTGCAGCAGATTTGTCGGCATCTCCACATTACTCCTCCAGCACCGACGACTCACGATGTTGATGCGTCTGATGATGAGGACCATTGAGTCCATTATTATTATTATTATTATTTGTTTTTATTTTTATTTTTCTATTTATTTGTATTTTCCTAAACTTTTTTCGCTTTTATATTTTGAACTATATTTTATTATGGCTGTTTCTAATCGAGTAACCCTTTAATCTTCTTCAGCATTGTGTCTATTTTCTTATCAGTTGCTCAGAATCATGCACTACATCTACATTTATCTACAATTTCACTTTTCACTATTCTAAGGATTTCATCCAATATTTAGGGCAGTTTCGGTTTTCTCCCTCTCTTATGATATTCTATTTATACTGTGATTATATATGTTTGTAAATTGAGGACAACGTACATCTTAAGTGTAGGGAGGTTATTTATATGATTATTTTAAAATCCCTGAATTATTTCTTGTGTTTAAATAATTTTCTCATACTATTATTAGAATGCATTCTTATCGATTTTTTTATTATCATTGATATGTTTAGATTAAAGTCATAGATAATTATGCATTGACTGTTTAAACTTTATGACATGAGAGAATCAAGCATGATTAGTCTGTTTTCAGAATTAAAAATTGTTAGGTTGTTTCCCTGAATTGAGATATTACCTTGAAGTTTGAGATTTGCAAGATTGACATAAAAAACCATAATTTTTTGTGAGATTTTGAGCCTTTAGAACATACACTTTTCTTGCTCATTTTATTATTGGTTATGAGTGTGTCAATACTGATTGGTTGTTCTAGAACTTGCTTCGATTATACATGTTGAGACCACACCTTTGATTTGATATACTGAGATGATAAAGGCACCTAGGTTTTAACCCACTTATCCCATAAGCCTACCTTCATAATTAACCCTCAGTGAACCCCTTTGAGCCTAACAAACCGTTTCTTGATCTACCCATTAATATTAACCCAAAACTCATTTTTGATTCGTTGAGAATTGTTCTCATTTTATTGACTCCCTTTTTGTCGAGATTTGATTTGGTTAGTTGCCTAACTATGTTCTTTTGTTTCAGTTGTTAAATTATCTCTTTTTATCCATTATTCTCAAAAAAAAAAAAGTGAAAGTGAAAAAAAAATACATATATGTTGATTATCACTAGTTCTATGTTATTTGAGCTTAAACAATTAGTTTCATATTTTGAGAAGAAGCTCGTGTTATTCTTAAATAATTTCAATTGATGTAATTATTTAGCTTTAGTTTATTTTTCTAGTTTGGCAATTTATCAATTCGATCTCGATTCTAACCTTCTTTTTCAGCCTTTATTCACACCTTTAACCCAAGCCCCATTACAACCCTTTAAAGACCTTTTGATTTATGTATCATCTCATTTTATAGTGGTGGAGATTTTATTTTCATGTAAGCCTATGGTAATAACTTTTCATGTTTGACTTTTGAGTGCTTAAATTTTGAACCCTAAACACTTTGAGTGATTGAGTGAATCTTTAGTGAGGATGTCAATTCTTGTCAGTTTTTAATTAAAAGGTAATTATTTAGATAAGGGGAAATACCTATGTTTTCATGCTTTAAAAATGTGTGACTTGGATTGTGTGAATCTTTAGTGCCTTTTAGTTGAATTATCAATGTGTGATTATTTGTGAATTATGATAAAATATTATTGATGAGAATTATGAATTGAGAAGGTTTAATTTTGATTGTGAGTTGAGGATTTGCTTGAGGACAAGCAAACGCTTAAGTGTGGGGATATTTGATAAACCATAAATGTAACATGTTTTAATCCCATGCTTGGCATGTTTTTGGATGATTTATTACATAATTTAGTGAATTTGATGCTCCTAATCCTTTAATTTCATTTTTTTATACTTAGGTGAGCATAGGGAGCAAAAGGAATAGAAAACGGGCCAAAATCGGACAAAACGGGCTGTCTTAAGGATCCACACGGCCAAGCCAATCCCACACTGGCTGAGTACACGCCCGTGTGAATCACACGGGCTGGCTACACGCCCATGTGCCAGCCTGTGTCGATATCGCTCCCTGTTTCTCTTTTACGCAAAAAATCTAATTTTTAGGGTTTCTGAGCATTCTAAAGTTTATAAATACACCATAGAAGAAGATCTAAGGGGAACACGCAAAGCTGAATGAAGAAAAGACTCGAAGAACGCCAACAGATTCAACTCAGAAACAGGATCTCCTTCAAGACTGAAGATCTCCATTCAATTTCTCTCGAAGTTTTTGGGTTTCTTTATGTTTTGTTGTTTTCCTAATTTTGAGATGTTTTCCTTCCAAAGTATGAACTAAATTCCCTAGATACCTAGGGAGGATGAAACCTAAGACGGATCTTATTATTTGATTTTTCTGAATTACATGATAAATATTTGTTCTTGATCTCAATTACGTGTTATTATTTCATGTTTTAATGTTTTCAGGATATTAATTCATGATTGATGTGCTTATTCAGTGGAGCAAAAGTCTCTGTTTAAGAGTAGATCTGGCATAATTGAGTGGAGTTGCATACAATCCTAGAAATAGGACGACATAAATCTACCGGATTAGAGTCAAATCTAATAGGGGAATCCATATATCGAGTTAATGCGACAATAGGGGTTTTAATTAGAAAGAGATTTCAACTAATCAACCTAGAGTTAGTTGTTTTTATTCTCGAAAGAGATATTAACATAAGTTAGGGATTTCTACGGATCAAGACAAGTGAATAAATCGTTTAATTCAGATTTAGAATAATAAGTGAAGTCTAGGTGGATTCTTTCCTGGTATTGTCTCTCTCATTGGTTTTCTTCAAATATTTTCCTACTTTATTCTCTGTTTCGTCTTAGTAATTAGGTTAGTTAAGATTAGGTTAAAATAAATCCCTTCAATTTATTCGGCTAGATAATAAAAAGATAGTAACTACTAGTACTTTTAGTCCTCGTGGATACGATATTCCCGACTCACCATAACTATACTACCATTCGATAGGTGCGCTTGCCTTTGTCGTATTTTAGTTAGTTCGTGACGTCATCAGTTAACAATGTTAAAGATAAAATAAATTTTTTAGCCCTCAACATTTATAGTTTTTTTTTGTCAATTTGGTCATTACTTTTTAAAAGTACATAAAAAATTTTAATTTTTTTCATATTTTAATTAAAAATAAAAAATAAAAAAATATAATTTAAAAAAATAGAAAAATATTTTTTTTAAAATAAAAAAATTATAGAAAACAAAAACTCTTTAAAATTTAAAAAAAATAAAAAATTTTCAAAATTCAATGTTATCTAAATTGAACTGGACTGATTGGATCAAGAACCAGTTGGGGTATTAGTTTGGTGAGAGGGAAAAAACTGATTGACCCATGATCCGATACAAACTGGTTGGAACAAGAACCAGCTAGGGTATCAGTTTAGTGAGAGGTAAAAAAATTGATTAATCCATGAATCGGTACGAATTGATTATACTGGGCTAAAAAACAGTTGAACCAATTTTTATATATTTTAAATATTTTTTATTTTTTTAATAATTTATTTGCTTTGAATTGGTCAGATCGATCGTTTTGGGAATCAATTGATCAAACCAGTTCAAAATCGGTTCAATCGATTTTTTAGCTCGAGTCAACCAGTTCGTGGTGATTCACGAGTTAATCATTTTTTCAACTCTCACTGGACCAATACCCCAGTCGATTCTTGGTTCAATTGGCCGGTCCAGTCCAATTTAGATAATATTGAATTTAGGATTTTTTATACTTCTATCATTTCTATTTTTTGAATTTTAAAGAGTTTATTTTTTTTATAATTTTTTATTTTAAAAAATATCATTTCTAATTTTTATGTTTTATTTAAAATATGAAAAAAATTCATTTTTAAAATTTTTAAATACTTTTAAAGGGTAAGGATCAAATTGAAAAAAAATATAAATATTGAGGGTTAAAAAAATTATTTTACATTTGACATCGTTAACTTTAACAAGAAAATTAGACAGATCAAGATTTTTAAATAAAAATTATCTTTATATTTATAATTTTGATAAATAAATTTACAATGTTTAAATAAACCCCTTTTAAATATAAAAATATAAATTTTATTTATTAATCTCAAAATTAAATATATATAAAAAAATTAAATTGGTGGAATTAACTTGTTTCTAGCATAATTTTTGGCAAAAAACCCCACTAATATAATGGTAAAAGAGTGTTAATTTTCTATTCAAACTAACATCAAATTTTACTCAATCCTTTCCCCCTAAAAGAAGTAAAAAAAAAATAAAATATTTCGGTGGTAGATTATTTATTATTTTAAAGATTTGCTATTACTTTTGCATATCATAAGATTTGCACTTTTGAAATAATTAAAGTGCAACCATTTATGTGTGGGTTGACCATATTTTGAGAGTCGCTTGGTTTGGTGAATGTAGGACCATTGTCAGAAGATGCCCAACGACCATAGCATGTCCCATGTGCTCTTTGCGTGTCAACTGTCATGTTTACATCACTTTATTTTCAATTAAATCAATTAAAATTTTCGAATTTAATTAACTAATAAATGCATTTAAAGGGGCTTGAGCAACACCCTCGGCGCTGAATCCCATCATCCTTTGTTGCATTTGCATTTAACTGCAAATTCATCAATCATTACATAAATATGTAGGACCAAACTTTTGAATTATTACAAGATATCTATAGATTGTTGAAAGGGCTTGCTTGTTTTACTTACAGGTTGTGTCTGGATATTTTGATGTCTTGATAGCTCAGAATTACAGGGATTTTCTCGCCTTTTCTCTTTCACAAGCAGAATTGCACATTTGCATGTGAAGAACACAATCATGAATCCAAGTGAAAGTAGCAAAAGAAATTCAATCACTATGACTGTTTCAAGAGCTGCCACCACCAAAATCAACCATTCAATGCACAATGCGATTCGAGAGCAATTTAAATCCCAAAATGGAATAGTTTAGGAACTTACTATGAACTGCCAATGAGCTCATTGGTTTCCTTCTGATCAGATTTACAGTAGCCTCAGCGACCAAAGCCTTTGTTACTCTATCAACACAATCTGAATAACATCCATGGTGGCCTAAATCGCTTAATTTCACTGTTAAAATCGCACTGCCATGTTCGCCACCCTGAAAGATCAGATGCGATGAGATGATTAATTCAATCCTTTCATATTTGCTTAACTGCAAAATATGATCAAGTACTTACATGGTAGGATAATTGTTGCATGACAGTATTGCAATCGTTGAGCGATGCTCGGAATCTTATTCCCATGGCTTTGACCATGAACTGTTTTGATATGGTAACATATGTTTGAAGCGGTTGCCATTGATAACTGTACTTGTGCTTCAGTTCGGTTGAACTGATAAGGGCAGCTGGTAGCGTTGCTAGCAAAAACCCATCACTCACTTCCATTGAAAGCGCCAAGTCAAAGCCGGGCTCATCCCCTGTAATGTGAGTGTAGGATACAGATAATTCAATAAAAATTAAGAAAATTGGAACGGCATACCTTTGCAACATTGTTGCTTCGCTATCAAGTAACTAAGGGCTGTTATTTGAATATGTTTAGCTCCTTAAAGCTGAAGAAAGTTAATTTGATCTTAACTAATAGTTTGGGATATAGATGACTAAGCACAAATTATCAAGTTCGGACCTTATCTACTACAGTTCAATGATTCACCATTATCGTTCATATATGTAATATCCACTCACGAATCGTGACAACCATTTTTGTAAGTGTCTGTAAAAGTTAAATTGACCAATAATGGATTGAAAAGTAATGGAAAGGAGCCGAAGCCCCCAATTTTTTGTCATCCGGACTTCCTAGATTATGAAGATATTTTTTAGCATCCTAGTCCTAGTTCATGCACTTCAGAACTTACCAGGGAAGTAAAGAATATCTGGATCACCAATGGAGAACTGAAACTGATCTGTTTCTATGTCGAACAACAAAGATTCATCCCGAGTGTTATTCAACACGATGAATTCAGGAACATTAACATATGGAGGATCATTAATGGGATCCACTACAACTTGTACATCCAAGTCATTGACTCCATTTCTATTCCTGGCCGAAACTCGAAGGGTATCGTTTCCAGAAAAGTTTCCATTCCTGGTTTAATCCAAAGAATACAAATGAGTTAAACAAGTTTCTGATAATTCATGCATGCC
The DNA here is from genome assembly GCA_025698515.1 of Gossypium sturtianum. Lineage (NCBI taxonomy): Eukaryota > Viridiplantae > Streptophyta > Magnoliopsida > Malvales > Malvaceae > Gossypium > Gossypium sturtianum. The sequence continues at coordinate 161,469,488 of CM046945.1, forward strand.
TTTTTCCCCTATAAATGTTAGAAATTCGTAAAAGGGCGAACGATATTACAAGGACTCGTGTATTTGAGGGTTCTTGAGAAGTCATATCCTTGTACTCATGTCCGAACATGCGTCAACAGGAATAACAACAAACATTCATTTAAGTGCAGCTAAAACAGAAAACTTGCAATCGAACTCAGTGATTAATACCCAAGATATTGAATCGATTGAAGGGCGAAATTGATTACTTCTAAACGTCCTTCAATGCTCAAATTGGTACCTTTCTCGTCCCCTTTAGTCACACAAAATTCACTCCATATTGGCTGCCAAAACTGCATTGACATAGGTGATAGAAATATTGTTCCATGCTTAGCACTGAGAATGACAGAGATATTCTCCGTTGGATCTGAATATTTCAGTTCAAATCCATTGTAACCACTGCAAAACAGTAGGATAAGAGTTCAATTCTAGTGATAAAAATGGAAGTAAATTGACTGATATGAGCCTTAACTTCACCCGAATCTCGGACTTATTAGATCTTCAATTGCCTGCAATTGACTTGGAAAAGAAACAAACTGTGGTGGAATGGTGAGTACAGATATTTTGACAGTAGCAGTAGCAAGGTCACCATTAATGTCCAATATTGTATATCGGAAAGAATCATTCCCAAAATAGTCTTTATATGGTGTATATCTGAAGAGCCTTCCATATTGTAGAAGTGAACCATGAATTGGCTGCAAAAAGAACATAACATATTTCATGTTAAACAGGGAGGGGTTGGAGGGTAAATGTTTTTGTCATTCGACATTGCTGAACTTTTCGGTCTTACTTTCGAGAACTCGATAATACTTGCGTTGGCACCGGCAAAGTAGTCATTTTCCAATACATCGAACGAAATCGATTCATCCTCCCAAAGAGAGATTTTATCATCATATGCTTTAGGAAAATATTCACCTGGCAAACATTAGAAGCAAAGATTTGTTCAATCATGTGAAAAAGAAAATAGGATGCTCTGCAGGCTTGCAGCAATGCTAACTTACTTCCGTACACGTTGACAGTGAAAGGGCAGGGCGAGAAATGCTTTCCTTCGAACAATACACACATCTCATAAGTTCCTACTTCCATGGCAAGATAGTGACCTATGTATGAACCATCACTGTTATCCACAAACATCCAGTTTGAGAAACCTGGCTTGTTAACCGAAGTAAGCACTAGACTTAGCTTCGAATTTTCGGACATGACAGGGTTGGAAAATGAATCCAGCAGCCGTACTACTATTTCATTTCTAACCAGCTTTGGTGCCTTGGGAGAAAATTTGACTACTCCTGAGACTGATATATTAACCTCACCTGTCACAAAGTATAAAACCATTCGTCACCAAGAAAATTGTACCATTAGTCACCTTGTGGTAATTTTTCAAGTTCGGGTCTTTTTGGATTCGGATCAGTGGCATAAACTCAAAAATTGTACCTGGTTTTACTTCCTTTGTGAATGGAGTACCACCATTTAGGATTATATTTCCGCAGAATATATGAATTTTATAGATCCCTCTCTTCTGAGGAGTATACATGACATTGAATGCAGTTGCCCAAACATTCAAGCTTCCAGGAGGAGGCTGAATTTAGAATCAAACTGTCATTAAAATCTCAAACATAACATTCATAAATACATGCATGCGTTTACAGACAGAAGCAGCTCTTACAGTGTTGTTTAGGCCCATAGATGGAGCAGAAGCAAGTTTGGTTTCGCTTATAGAAATGTCAGGCAATTCTCCTGTATGTGATAAGGCTGTTTATGAAACGAGAAAAAATACCAAAATGGAGGTAAATTTTGCTTGAACGTGCATACCATTACTGATCTGTGTAGGATATATAGTATGTGATACCGATGTGGAATCGGTTTCACTTCTGATTTCTACTCGAAGTCTTTCTACTTCCACTGGGGAGGGATATTCGAAGGCATCACGTAAATAAACCGAAAACTCTGCCTGTTCCCCAGCAACAGAAGTATTTAAACCAGTCCCATTGATGATACTCTTGAATCCATCGCAATAACCTGACCGAATATGTGTCTAACATGAGCACTTTAGGAAAAATAAGGAATCCGGGTAACATAAAAGCTGCATTACGGAAAAGATTTCCATAAAAAGATTTAGGTAACACACCTACAAAGACGGTATATGCATATGGCATATAGGAAATGCTTTTGTTGTGCTTCATATCAGAAATGGTGAGCAAGAAGTTCCCTGCTTTAGACATGCTGAAAGAAAACAGCTGAACCCCTGGTTCTACTTCTTCGAACTGCAAATCCGTTACAGGTATAGACAAATTCGTATCGCTCTCGATAACATCAGCGTCAAATTCGTACAAGCCTGGAACAAGGTTCCCATATTGATCTTGTTGGTAGATAAGTATTTCCATCTTGGAAAAGATTTGCCATGCATTGAATTCAAATTTCCACTTGGCTATACAATTGGAGACATCTAAAGGTCCTGCAAAACCCGGTTCGAAAATTCAGTCAGCTTATTTATACATAATCGGACATGTGTGAAAGGATAGAATCCTCCAAGGACCCTTAGAATACATGGAAATAAGCTCATGTCCGACACTTACACCCCATGTCCAAAGAACTTACCTGGATTTACCTCGAATGGTAATGGAGAGCCATTCAAGGTCTGGTTTGCCCCTTGGATGTTCAATAAGAACTTTCCTGCTTTAACAGCTATAAACTCCACTATGATATAACCAAATTCATTCCAGCCCGTGGATGTAATATTCAGCAAACATGCAATGGAACCATTTTCATGGAGAGCAGTCACTGAGATGTTATAAGAACTCAGTTCTTCATCAATTGAAGTTACATTATTGCCAAATGCATCTTTAGGAAGAATCAAAACTGGAGCCTTTGAACCAGCTTCAAATTCATTCAAGAACCCTAACCATGAAGCAACACTAGCAGAAGGGTACATTGGCCCTTTTAATCAAACAACAGAAAGTCACAAAATCATTAACATTTCTCAACATCAATGGAATAAACCATATGGAAAGCCAAATAAAAAACCAACCTGATTCAACAGTGAAATGGAGAGATGAATCCATGACTTTGAAAGGGTCATCATTGAGGATCACATTAAATATGCCAGCAAGAATTGGGATAAAAACAATTTGCCAAGTACTAGGATCACCATCAATGTCTAGAAAAACACCAGATATATAAGAACTATTCCCTGTCTTCCCATTCACTGTAACTAAAGGCTTAAAAGCAGTTCTATCAAGTGAAGCGTTTCCTTTACTATCAAAATTTCCCAGAACTTTGATTTTGATTGTAGCAGTTTCCCCAGCTTTGAATGTATCCTTGTCATCCAACCAACTGAATGCAAACTTTGGTATTGTTGCTTCATCTGCAACATATAATATGCAATAATTTACAGTAACCTTAAAGTCTAAAGATTGTTGTTTCTATGGTAAAGTTTAAGAAGAAAAATAATGTGAATACCTGCAGAAGAAGCTAAGAGTAATGTGAGGGTTGAAATTAAAATGAAGTGAAATTTGGACGCCATGATTGAGGAAATTCAAAGGAGCACTAGTTTACCATTGGGTCTCTCTTCTTGAGGAATTGAAGTGATGACGTTTATAGAAAGTGCAGTTTATCAAGTGTATTGGGTTTGTGACACGTGTCATTAAGAATGATTTAGGCCATTGGATTTCTGTAGCGGTTGCTGACAGTTGATAGCGGTTCAGTTCGAGAGCTTTTTGCACTTTTGTCTTCGCTTTTTTAATCTTTTGTGTCGAGTGGTTCGAGCAACGGTGCCGTTTTATCAACGTCATGTATCTATACTTCTATACTATTGTTTAGGTAAATTACTTAAGAGATCCTATATTATATGGACTGTATTAAATCAGCCCCTTTATTATTAAATGGATCATTTTAGTTTTTGTACTAAGGTCAAATTGGAATAGAATTAACATTTATTGTTTAACAAAGTTAATATTCTTTATACAACAAATGTTGACTTTATTGCAATTTGGACTTAATTTATTATTTTTAATGATATAAGGACTAAATTGATTCATTTAATAATAGATAGACTAATTTGATGCAATTCATATAATATAGGGATCTCTCATATACTTTAACCCTATTATTTAAGAGTTTGATTGAGTTGGTATCAGATTCCAACCCAGTTATAAAATGATTAAAAACAATTTTTTTTTTAATAAAAACAAGTTATTTTATTGTGAGGATATCTTTATTATTTTTTATATTTTTATATAAAATTAATAAAAATCAATATTTAAACTTGTAACCTTACTATTTTAACCAAACCTTCAATATTTTTTTTATAAACTTTTAACAAATATATTTTTTAAACAAATAATATTTCAATATAATATATATTGTTTTTACTAACATGGACCACCATGTTAACATTAGAATGGTTGACTCCCATCTCAACACATTAATTGTCAATGAAGAAAAACATTAATCAAATAGTTTAATTGATGTGTTTTTAATGTTTAAGAGTTTAATTGGGTGTAATTTTCATAAAAGGGTCTTAATTGAATTTTTCAAAAAATTACCTTAAATGAGGTGATTTTTTAGAGGTTGTTTCTTTTTAAAAGTGGTTTAAGTTATTTAAATATCTATATCATATAAATCGTAAAGTGTGGTGGTTGTTCACTTCATCTCTTAATCACGTGATCGGGGGTTCAATCCTTTCTTATGGGAATGAAATATATTTTATGGCTAGTCGACGTGTTGGGTTGATTATTTAGTTGTGTTAAATTATAGAGTAAAAATTTATAACCATATAATATTTTAATTAAAAAGCTAACTATACTAACTATTTAAAGTAAAACAAAATTAGAAAATATAAAGACAAAATTATGTTAGAAATTAAAGTATAAAAATTAAATATTAAATTTAAGCAGGACCAAATTGAAAATTAAAAAGAAAAAAGTTGATTGGTGTGCCCCAATGTCAAGGTGCAAATATATAGGTATATAGATTTTGCAAGTGTGCACGTATTGGAAGACTAAACTTAAATGTATCAAAACGTGAGGTCCAAACCTATGATAGCGAAAAGTGACGTATTCCATCCTCCTCCGCCTTCGCCGCCAATGAAAATACAGGTGAAAGACAGAGCTACGGCTGACGATGGTGTTGCATGTATTTGTTGGACTTAATGGGCTTAACAGCCACACTAAAAAGGCTTCCCTTGTTGAATTTTCAGCCCAAATCGAAAATGAATTTTTTGGCCCAAAGACCCAAAGGCAGCAATCTGGAGAGACTGGGTCATACGAATTCAGAAAGGGTAGCAATCTCAAAGGCGAAAAGTAGAGACAACGAGATACCAACTCAGAAAGAGTAAATTTATTTGAGTTCAAGTATGAAATATCAGTTAATTTATGAGTTGTGACACAATTTTGGATGAGATCTAGACATTTTTTGCATCTTTGTGTGATGCAAAGACTGTTTTACGAGTTTGAGTGATTTGATTCTTGTTTTCCTTTAAAGTTTGTTACATTCAAGTCTTTCGGAGTTGCAGAGTTTTCAACCTTTACAGATCAATTACTCAATGTTTCTGAGGGTCCTTCTCTTAGGAGTTTTTTAGGGAAAATTCGTCAAAGTATTGGCATTTTTTTGGACCAAGTCTTCCAAAGAATTCATAGAGCAATATATATACATTACATCTTATCTAAAGATCCTAGGTTTTTGCATCATTCTACATCAGTTGGTATCATATTCAGGGGTTTCTTTTCAAAACATTAGACTTAAAAGCATGCACAACTCTATCATTTTTTTTTTTTCTATTTTGCAAAATTTTTACAATGTTTCTTATTAGTGTGAGGGTAGAAAGGTTTGTTACAAAGTTGGTGAGAAAAATCACAGATTGAATGTAAGATAAGAAGTACAAAATCTAAAATTCAAAATTCGGTTTGATATTGAGGAGACCAATAATAAATTGGAGAATAAGAGATAAGGTATCAAATTTACGCAAACCAATTGAATTTCAGATTATGAATGTCAATATTGTGGTGAAAAAGGTCATCTAGGGTATGATTGTCAGGGCTTATTATGAAGAGAGATTTTTGAGGGAGCTTTGGTCTAACTTTCCAGTCTTTTCTAGATTTTAGGATCATTTAAATTAATTACGTAGTGAAAAAGAAACTGCAACAATGGTGATAGTGAACTCGTAAATGGTGATGAATTAGGCAGTTGTACACTAGAGTCTAATTTCCAAGAGTCGGACACACCATTCTACCCCTTAAACTGTATATTGATTTGATGAAAATTTAAAATTGTGAGGGGTTTTAGGTAGTTTGTTTTCTTCTTATAAAAAGACTGAGTGTAAAGAGGTTGCAAGAGATAAAAGTCATATTCACATCCTGCACTTGGTGAGAGAAGACACATATGAAATAAAATTCGAGAGTTGTGCTCAAGAAGAAGAAAAACATGAAAAGAAACAAATAAACCATTCCAAAGAGAGGATAGCCAATCTTTTCACTAATCATAACTCGAATATTTTTAGTGGTGCAGGTGTTAGGAGCACAATCATACTATTCCCTACATAATTTTCGGACTCGAGGATGAATCCTTTTCGAAGAGGAGGTGAATGATACGAACTCAGAAGGGGTAAACTCATTTGAGTTCAAGTCTGAAACACCGACCAACTTGCAATGTATTTTTGGATGGGATCCATATATTTTTAGATTAAATTATATTTTTATGGATCATAAAATTATATATTATTTAAAATTTTAAGATGTTTATTTATTCATTTAATTATAGTTTGATTACATACACTAGTAAAATTGAATATTTAATTGGTTTTAAAAGTTTTTAATTTCTTGTTTATTCATTAAATAAAGTTCAATTATAGATAAAATCGTTAGTGCTAATTTTATATTATTTTATTAGAAGTTTATATTTCATCATATAAATGAAGTTTGGTCAGTCCAATTAGAGAGATTGTAGGGAGTTTGTCCAATTATTGGTGTTTTAATCACAAGTTGCTTAAGGGTTCCAAACCATACATTATCTATCTCCTTTTTCTTTTCAAGTTATCCCAAGATCTTCGTTTAATCAGACTTCCAATCACCAGTCTTAGGTATAAGGGAAGGCTGATGCCGATAACATTGACGAACAAACCATCAAGGCAACTAGAGATGCCTTGATGCAAAAGAGCTCTTTTTTAGGCCCTCACATGCCAAGCAGTGGATACATCATTGCTAGCTTGTCACAGAAAAAAAAAAAAAAAACTCAATGTTAAGTGCAAACAAAATCCGAAAGGCTAAAAATTTATCGAGATTCGAATCTCTAAAATCAATGTCATCAACAACTACAAAGAGAATCTTAGTCAGCAAATAGTCGCAAGAAATGGGATCTCAAGAAACTTACCCCAATTACTTCTCCAGGATAGTGGCATCCAATAAGGAAGCCTTAATCATGTAATATATCAACTATATTACACTTTTTGCTATAATATTGTTAAGGGAATGCCAACTCTTTTGGGATAAGTTTATAAAGTGTTGTTCATCAAGAGCCTCGAATTCTTCAACAGGTTAGTATTGTCTTTGGTGGTGGGGAGGGTTGTCTCCTGAAGAGGCCTTGGGCTTACTGGTCAGGTGCCTAAGAAAGTGACCATGTGCACTTTTTTTTTTTTTTTTGGTACAATGGAGATTTAAACTCAAATTATTCTTAGGTAAGATGAACACCCGACCAAAAAGCTACAACTTAGAATTTTAAACCGTGTGTATTTTAAACCCATGTCGTATAGCAACACTATATGCTATAAGATATGAACTCAAATCTCACCAAGCTCACATACGAGATTTCTTTAGATGAAGTGCTCTTGCTTTATGTATCTCTTACCCTCACTAAAAATAATACTAACCCTTAGAAGGGTACACCAACTTTCAACTAACAACATTTTGCAAACTTTTTTCAACCAAATTTAACTCTCCTAAACAAATACGAAACTACTTTATTCTTCGAATATCCATTTAGACCTTGTACTAATAGCAAATAAAGGGAATTGGAGGCTGGTCCCTTGTTTAATTTCAACTAATTTTATTTCCCTCTAAGAAATCCAATATTTTTCTAAACCGGTTTAGAAAAAAATGAATTTCCATTCTTAGTGCCTTAAAAGCATTAGGCTTATGTCCATCCATTCACATGTACCCAAAAGCCATGCATCTGCAATGATGAAATTTTTATTTTTATTATCGAAACAAAGATATAAATTTTATATTAAGGATGGGATGAGCTTACACATATGGTCCAAACTTTAAATATAATTTTAATGGACTTGAAACCCACGTCACACATCACCACTGGCTGATAGCTTGTTGGTAACAAATTAGCTTTCTAAATTTACTTCTACGAGGGATCAAATCAAGAATTTTAGAGATCAAACCTCGCTAGAAAAGGGTTTCGTCAGTCTCATCTCGTCACTTGCAACCTTGTTCGCTATAGCTTAAATGGTAGCGCACTTATAAGTATTGTAGAGTAGGAGTGTAAATCTTTTCTAGTATAAATGTTAAGATTTTCTTAATAGGTGGTTACGTGTTTACGTCAAGTCTGCCTCTTGAGCATTTGATAAGGTATTTTTGTTTCATTAAATCCGTCATCTTTTTAAGCATTAAAGCTTTCGATAGGGTTAAGAGATAAAATTTTCACTAAAGATAATACTGACCTATTGAAATGTTTGTTGACTCTCAACAGACAACACTTCAAAGACTTTTTTTTGAAACAATTTGTCTTTCCCGTCAATATGAACTATTTTATTATAAAAAAAATTAAATTAAATAATTATTAAAACCTTGGAGGCGGAGAACTTTGTCTACTTTGATTAATCTTACTTTCTTTACAACTTTAAATCTCACTCACATCACTATCACTATCGATCCCGGCAGACCTTTAGCAAGTCCTTTTGAAAAAAAAAAATCTTTTTTGATTAAACACATGTAAATATATAATTCATGATTATTTCTTAAATTTATGAACTTCTTGAGTGTCTATTATGTTATAAATATTTGAAAATTTTATAATTATTTGTTAACTTAAAATTCATAATTTTATATCTTTCAAATATATCAATTAATTTATAGCAGATTTTTCTTAAAAGTTATATAATGAATGAAATTTAAATCAAAATAAAAAAGTAAACTACATCTAACGTTATTAAATTATTAGTAAGTATATATTTTGATCTCTCAATTTTAAAAGATTATAAAATAGTCATCGAACTATTTGAAAATTTTTATTTAAGTCACTATGCTGTTAAGTTTTTTTTTTTTTTGAAAAGTCCAGTTAGCGAGCTTCAAGCGACTATTTGACAATTAGTATGGTGGATACCATTGATTAGTAGAAGAACATACCTTAAATCCAAGTCGATCTGACGACTAGTGTCGAAGGTCGAAGAAAAAAACTATTTAAATTTTGGTTTATAGATTTATGACGTTTAAAGTTGTTTCATGAAAAAAATATTGAATTGTAGAAGAGAAAGGAAAAGAAAACTTTCGATTGGTGCAGACGGTGCGAACAAAAAATACCACACAATAACAATTTTAATAGCCCAGTGACCTAAATGAAAACTTTAAAATAGTTCGATGACCATTTTGTAACTTTTTAAAATTGAGTGATCAAAACGTAAACTTATTAACAATTTCGTGAACTTAGTTGTAGTTTACCCCCAAAAAACCTTAAAATTAGATGGCATGCCTAATGGTTTTGCATTGATATTTTGGAGAGATTTTTTCCCTTTTGGGTGGATTTGTTCTTTGAAGAACTAAAATGGCTAGTTTTGAAAGCAATGCTTCAGCAACAATCGTTATAATATTTGTTGCCACAATTATGGACACATGAAATAGCTTTCAATTATTTTAATTTTTTTTCTTGTTATTTCATAAATTTCAATGTTTTTTCTTTACATCTTTTTCAGTTTTTTATGCTCAAGTTAAAATTATTCGTATTACCAATTGAGTTTGAACTTAATTAGTATCGATATTATTATTAGTACAGAGAGACGTGAATTGATAAGTGGTGAAAATGTAAATTATTATTAATAGCATAATTGACACCTCACAGCCTATTTCAATGAAGAACGAATAAATTATGTTTCATAAAATTCAAATATATCGAATTTCACTTCTTAAAAATTAATTATACCAACCAAATGGATTAATCTAAATTCCAACACTCAACTTGCATAGACGATATTAGGGGTCAAATATATCAAAAAGCAATGTTGTCTAATGTGAACAAAAATATATCTAGGGTTAATATTTAGTATATTGGTAGTGTATTATTTTTTATTCTATAAGCAATTTTAAAAAAATTATCATATGTCTTATTTTTTAAAATTTTACTGTACCTTCGTAAGACAATACAATTTATAATGCTACGACAACATGCATAGTAAACAAAATCATGCGAAAAGAAAAAAGAGGTACGAAATAACCATAATGGATGCGTTGGATGGACACCAAGTGGTTGATATTATCCCCTAGGACCAGAACTTCTTATTTCAGAGGATGAATATATCAAACTCGATCAACCATTAATAATTAATCCTAACGTGGGTAAATTTGGTCAGGGGATGTAGAAATAGTACTTCAAGACCCATTACGCGTCCAAAATCTTTTGTTCAACTCCTTAATTCTGGTGGTAAAGTCTAAAAACTCTATTGACAATATACTAAATATTTATCTGTCTAATATAAAAAATGTAAAAAATAACAGTGCCCCTTCCCATTTCCATTATGTATAATTGTTTATATAGGAGTGCCTTGAGCCATTGAAAATCGAATATTCTCTCAATAAAAAATATGAAAAGTAATCTATAGTGATACTGTCGTAACCATTTTTGAATTTTGGAAAAAAACGGGGTCGACGTGGGTTTTGAAAACGAATATAAAAAAACGGGAGTCGCCACCAATCTTTTTTGATGAGGTGTGATCGGGTCACCTTAAAAAGTGTTTGTTTTTAATAATCAGATTAATTTATCAAAACACAATTTTGGTCTCTGAAATTCGAAAATGGATTCGAGTCGGTTCACGTGCGAGGAAGGGTTAGCACCCTCGATCGCCCAAAATTGGTACCTAATTGATTATCTAATGTCTTAATGTCGAAAGTTGAAAACTTAAGAATTCAAAATACGATCCCTCTTGTTGTTGAAGAATAAATTTGGATAAATTGGAAATGTATGCCAAGGGCCGTCTCGTTTTAAGGTGAAGTGTTACATCCAATACTTTAGGACACCACATTTCGACCTTTAAAGTTGAACTTGCCTTTTATTCAAAACTTATGGATTTAATTGAAAGGATATTTTGTTATTTAGAATGGACGAGAAAAGGAAACCCAATACTTTAGGGCACGATTTCTCGAGCTTCTAAATACACGTAACATTGCCTTGGTTTTAGAAAATATTATCTCGAATAACAAAACATCACATCCAATGCATTAGGACACGACATCTCGAGTTCACGAGAATAAGCTTTTAGTTTAAAAATGTATTTGTTTGAAAAGGATATTCGGTTATTTAGATCAAACGAGAAGAATCGAAACCCAATACTTTAGGCACTAACCTCTCGAATTTCTAAATACGGAATATTGCCTTTGTAAAAGAATCCATTTTGTGTCGGGCGAAAATTGATGTAATGCAAGTTTATAATGGAATGTAAAACAGATCATAATACGGATATGCGTAGCAAAAATGGGAATAAGTGTGTTAGTACGAATGATAACGTAAATAACGAAACGAAATAGAATAAAATGAACGAGTCAAAAATGAAGATAATGAAAGATGAAAGTAAGAAAATAATAGAAGAATAAATAACAAAATGAAAGTTTTATGAGAAGAAAAGAAAAGAAAAATAATAATGATAATAACGATAATGAAAATAATATTGATATACAAATATAAGTAGAAATATATAAGACATGATAAATATATGAGTGAAAATAGAGGTATATACATAATAATAATATAAGCATAGATATGAACAAAAATTAAATAAATAATAATATTAAACTAAGAAAATAAATATAGATGTAAATATAATAATAATAATTCTAATATCAATAATAATGGTAAAGAAATAATAGTAATAATAATAGTAATAATAATAATAATAGTAAAATAGTAATAAAATAAAATGATGAAGATAAGAAAAACAATAATAAAATAATAATAATGATACTAAAAAAGAATAATAGTAATAATAATGACAAAAATTGCAAAAATAAAAAAGCTGGGTTTAATTACATGGAAAACGGAAATTTGGGGCCAATTCAAAATAAAATAAAGGAGGGCCTATTTGAAACGCTGCATACGAAAATCCAGGGACGAGGAGCGCAAATTTCCCCAAGTGTTTAAGCGCAGATTTAGAAGGGACCGAATTGGACACGCGGAGAAATGGAGGGATCACGCGCGCATAAATTCCCCATTTTTTCAAAGCAAAGCGCGGATCTGGCTGGGCGGGTCGGACCGGTCGGGCCAAGGGCGAAACGACGTCGTTTTGGGGCTTAAGGACGCCGGCCAAACGGCGTCGTTTCGATCGGCTATTTAAGCCCCAAATCGAGAAAAAAATCATTTCTCACCCCTTTTTAAAAAAAAAAAACTCTAACTCTTCTTTTTTTTTTTTTTTGCGGGAGGGAGCCAAGCGATTCGTAGTGGGTTCCGTCATCATTTGTGCCGTCGCTCGACCACAGCGCATACGGTGGCGAAAAAGGTAAAATTTATATTTTTTTCTTCTTTTTAAAAATATATATATGTATACCGAAAAGAAGAAGAAAAAAAAAAACTTTGAAAATAAAAAAAAAATCACCTCTTTGCCTCTGTCTTTTGATTCTAGTTTTTAGGGTTTAATCTCTGCTTTCGTATTTGTGTTTAATCAAATGTTTGTTTTTGAATCTAAAATCTTTCTTTTCATTTCTCTCTATTTTTATTCAATGAAAAATCCCCTCTTACAATGGTTTTTAACTGGCTTTTATAGCCATTTTTGTTACAAGCTTTATGTCTTCTCTTTTTAATGCTTGGCAGGTGCTTGGTGGCAGGTGGAGCAAGTGGGAGGGTCGGTGGCCGACTCGACGAAGGCGGTGGGCGGCGAGAGCGAGAGGCGAAAACAAGTGGCCCTAGGTGCGGCGCACCTAGGGTTTATAAAATTATTTTTCTGTTGTTGTTTTTTTTATTGGGCTAGGTTTTTTTGAAATTGGGTTGATCTGTTGGGTTATTTGGGTAGGCTGTAGTGGGTTTGTAATTGGGCTTCGGGTTTGGGTTTTAATTTTGTTTGTGTATGGGCCGGGCAAAAATGGGCTTGTACAGCTGCCCCTCTTTGCTCATTGTCGTGTAACGGGAATGGAGCAAAGATTTTCAAGAAAGACCAATTTTGCCCGGTATCACTGAGTCTTGACTTCTTGAGTGCTCTTCCACAGATAGCTTCATTCTGTTCACCGCATCTTGTCGCTTGATCCATTCCACCGCTACTTGGAGAGATAGGACCTATAGCTTCAATTTGCTCTGCTGCGACTTCGAGGATGAGACTTGTTTATTTTAAATCGCCTCCACTTTGCAACTTCGGGGATAGATTTACATCTTCAACCCGCTCCATTGCAACTTGAGGGGGTAAGGTTTGTAATCTTCACTTATTCCACTGCTGGCCAAGACAATAGGATGATGGCTTAAATCATGTTCCCTCTTTGTTTAGGGAGACAGATTTGCCTTCGATCTTGCCCCACTCTTTGGTTAGGGGCGACAAGATCTACAAATTTGACCTATTTCACTTTCTTTGGTCGGTGGCAATAGGACGGTGGCTTAAATCATGACCCCTACTGCTTAGGGAGACGAGATTTGCCTTCGATCTTGCCCCACTCATGGTTAGGGGCGACAAGATCTACAAATTTGACCTATTTCACTTTGGTCGGTGGCAATAGGACGGTGGCTTAAATCATGACCCCTCTTTGTTTGGGAGACGAGATTTGCCTTCGATCTTGCCCCACTCATGGTTAGGGCGACAAGATCTACAAATTTGACCTATTTCACCGCCGGTCGGTGGCAATAGGACGGTGGCTTAAATCATGACCCCTCTTTGTTTAGGGAGACGAGATCTGCCTTCGATCTTGCCCCACTCATTGGTTAGGGCGACAAGATCTACAAATTTGACCTATTTCACCGCTGGTCAGTGGGTGGCAATAGGACGGTGGCTTAAATCATGACCCCTACTGTTTGGGAGACGAGATCGCCTTCGATCTTGCCCACTCTCATGGTTAGGGCAACAAGATCTACAAATTTGACCTATTCCACTGCTTGGTCGGTGGTAATAGACGAGATCTTCAACCTATTCCACCGCTTTGGTCAATGGCAATAGGAAATCTTTTACCTATTCCGCTCTTTGGTCGGTGGCAATAGGATAATCTTCAACCCATTCCACCACCGGTCGATGGCAATAGGATAATCTTCAACCTATTCCACCGATGGTCGATGGCAATAGGATGGTGGTTTCTCCGGTGTTGATACTCCGTCCTCTGGGGACATATCCTGTAGACTTGGTTTCATATGCTTGTGTTTATGCCAAATGATTAGGATGCTATGATCGGAATGAATCTAATGCTCCTAAATGTACTATGGACTACACTTGCACGAATGTAGGTGGTCTTTCTACAATGATTAGGATGCAATGATGAGTCGAATGCTCCTAACTGAATGTGATGATGTATGAATGTAAAGCTAAATGATCCCCTTTTAATGGTTAGGGTTGTCACTGCTCGTCTGTTCATCAAGGCCGCAGTACGAGCGTAATTTTCGTCTTCTCGTAGTCATGAGCTATGATTTTAGACTCCTCTTTCTCGAGCGTTTCCAACCCCTAGGCGTGTTGGTTCTAAACAACGATCTGCTTTGAGTTCTGTCTTTGTTTAGAGACTTCCAGAGTAATAGGCAAAACTCCTTTTATGGAAGCATTATGGGCCCATCGACCGTTATTTCAATTGCAAAAACAGTTTTTAAAAAAACTTAAATGATGAATATCAATGAAGAATGGAATTGGATTAATCAACAAAAGCAAACATGATTGAAATACAAAAAATGAGTGAGAAGGAAAAAAGGTAGGTGCCCCAAATATCGCAGCCTAAGCTTCACTATCCAATCTTTATGAAGATCATTTTGAAATTTGAATGGATGTTGGGAGATCTGCGCAGCTTCTGTAGATATCCCGAGGCGTAACATTCCTCCTTTTGCCAATTCAGGGAGAAACAATCGCGTCACACATTTCGTCTTTCGTTTGAATTTGAGCCGCCCTTATCGGGTTTTCGACTCAAAGCCCCTTTGGTCTCAAAGCGCCCTTTACGGGTTTTCGCCTTGGCCTCTCCGTTTTTTTTTTTTTTTTTTTTTTTTTAAAAGCGCCCTTTGCGGGTTTTCGCCTTAGACTTTTCCTTCTTTCACGCGTAATACTTCTTGGCCAGAATCGAATTTACGGGATTTGATAAGTTCTTCCCATCCATCTCGGCCAAGATCGAGCTCCTCCAGAGAAAGCCTTTTCACCACATAAGGTCCTTCCCAATTAGGCATCCATTTCCCTCTGAAATCCCTTTGTATGGGGAGGATCTTTTCAAAACTAAGTTTCCTTCGTGGAATTATCTTGGCGCACCTTTTTGTTGTATGCTCGCGTCATTAACGCTTCGTACATCGACCATGACGAATAGCTTTCAACCTTTTTCTTCAATCAAATTTAATCGATCATGTCGAGCTGGATCCATTCTCGCCGTCCAACTTCGATTCGATAAGACTCGAAGGATGGAATTTCAACCGATAGGTAAAACGCGCTCCATCCCGTAGACCGGTGAGAAAGGAGTTGCCCGGTGGAGGTTCGACCGACGTTCGGTAAGCAAAAAGGAACAAACGGTAATTTCGTGTGCCAATCCTCGTAGGTCTCGGTCATTTTCCCCACTATCCTCTTGATGTTCTTATTAGTCGCTTTCATCGCCCCCCATTCATCTTTGGGCGATATGGCGATGAATTGTGGTGTCTGATCTTGAATTGCCCACAGACCTCTGCGATCATGCTATTGTTCAAGTTTAACGCATTATCGGATATGATCTTCTCGGGCATTCCATATCGACATATGATTTCCCTTTTTAAGAACTTGCTAACTGCTGATTTTGTCACATTGGCATATGAGGCAGCCTCTACCCACTTAGTGAAGTAATCGATTACCACGAAGATGAACCGATGTCCATTAGAAGCTTTTGGCGAGATTGGCCCAATGACGTCCATGCCCCACATAGAAAAGGGCCATGGGGAAGTCATAACATGTAGAGGTGAAGGTGGTGCATGAATTTTGTCCGCATAAATTTGGCACTTATGACACTTTTTAGCATAATCAATGCAATCTCCTTCCATGGTAGGCCAATAATACCCGAATCTCATGATTTGCACTCGCCATCGTGAAACCATTGGCGTGCGTTCCACAAACACCTTCATGGACCTCTTCCAGGATTTGCTTAGCCTCTGCGGCGTCCACACACCTTAATAGCACTTGATCCTTTCTTCTTTTGTATAGGATTTCTCCGTCCAAGACATAGTCACACGCCAGTCTTCTTATCGTCCTTTTGTCATTCTCAGTCGCCTGCTCGTGGTATTGACGATTCTTTATGTATTGCAGTATATCATGATACCACGGACGATCCCTTTTCTCTTCTTCTTCGACGTTGTAGCGATGGCGGGGGCCTCATGAATGCTCATTCGGATAGGTTTCATATCTTACGCTTTGTTTAAGCGGACCATGGAAGCCAAAGTGGCTAGAGCATCACCATTTGATTCTCGTCTCTTGGCGAGATAATTGAAAGTGACATCGTCGAACTCTTCGATCAATTCTTGGACCAATCTTTTGTATTCGACCAACTTGGGATCTCTCGTTTCCCATTCTCCTCTAAGTTGATAAATCACCGGTCACAGAGTCTCCGTACATTTTTAGCACCTAATTTTGCGCTCTATAGCGGCACGGATGCCCATGATACAAGCCTCATACTCCGCCATATTGTTTGTGCAAATCAAAATCCAACCTACAAGTAAAAGGGTAATGATCTCCGTTTGGGGATACCAGACTTGCCCCAATTCCATTGCCCACACATTTGATGCCCCGTCGAAGTTCGGTGTCCAAGGCGATCCTGCAGGGTACCCTCTTGATGGTTGCCACGTACATTAGGTCCTCATTGGGGAAATCAAAGTCCAAGGGCTCGTGTCTCGCTAGAGCTCTCACCGGCTAGAAAATCCGCTATTGCACTCCCTTTCACCGCCTTTTGGTTTACATAAACTATGTCAAACTCGAGAAAGCAAAATTTGCCATCAGACCATCCGACCATTCAAGGCGATCGATTCTATCATGTATTTGAGAGGGTCCCGCTTCGAGATGAGCCAAGTCGTATGATACAAAGATATACCGTCTCAATCTCCGAGTTGTCCAGGATCAAGGCACAACAAAGTTTCTCAATTGGCGAGTACCTTGTCTCACATTCGGTGAACTTTTTACTAAGGTAGTATATTGCCTTTTCTTTCTTTCTGACTCATCGTATTGGCGAGCACACATCCCATTGAGTTATCAAGTACCGTCAAATAGAGGATTAATGGCCTATCTCGATTAGGCGGCGTCATCTTTGGAGCATTGGGCAGGTATTGCTTCACTTTATCGAAGGTTTCTGACATTCCTCGTCCCACACACGGATTGTGTTTTTAAGGAGACGGAATATGGGGTCACATTTCTCGATTAATTGTGAGATGAACCGAGCGGTGTAGTTTAACCTTCCTAAGAAACCTCGAACTTCTTTTTGCGTGCGAGGTGGAGGCAGTTCTTGTATTGCTTTGACCTTGTCTGGGTCAACCTCAATCCCCTTTCACTGACTATAAATCCTAGCGCTTTCACGATCGGGCTCCGAAGGTACATTTTGCTCGATTAAGCTTTAGCTGGAATTTCCTTAACCTCACAAATAGTTTCCTCAAGACTTGGACATGCTCCTTTTCAGTCCGAGATTTGGCGATCATATCGTCTACGTACACTTCAATTTCTTTGTGCATCATGTCGTGAAATAGGGTTACCATGGCTCTCTGATATGTCGCTCCCGCATTCTTTAGTCCGAACGGCATCACTTTATAGCAAAAGGTCCCCCACATGGTTATGAACGTAGTCTTGTCCATGTCCTCGGGAAGCATCTTTATCTGGTTGTATCCTGAGAAACCGTCCATGAAGGAGAACAACGAGTAACCCGCCGTGTTGTCCACTAGGGTATCGATGTGAGGTAACGGGAAATTATCTTTTGGGCTAGCCTTGTTTAGATCTCTGTAGTCTACACACATTCGTACTTTCTTTCCCGTCTTTCTTGGGGACGGGGACGATGTTGGCTACCCATTCTGGAGTACTTAACCACTTGCAAGAAACTGCGCATCAAATTGTTTCTGACCTCCTCTTTTATTTTCAACAGACGTCTGGCCTCATCCTTCGAAGTTTCGTTGGGTGGCTTGTATTCTTCCTTTATAGGCAACGGTGTACCACGATATCGGTGCTTAGCCTGCATGTCTTGATACGACCACGCGAAGACATCTTTGAATTCATGAAGTAACTCAATGAGGTCTCGCTTTGTCTCTACTGAGTAATACTAGCTCCGATCTTCACTTCCTTCTTTTCTTGCCTGTCTCCCGGGTCCACTATTTCCACTAACTCCTCGCGAGGCGGGATCTGCTTTCTCCTCTTGTTCTACCATCCTTATGAGTTCGGGAGATAGGTCACAACCTTGGTCATCTTGAGAATCTGAAAATCTTCCATACCCGTATCTTGCCCAAAAGGATATTCGAGTTATTGGTAGTGTTGCTCACGTCGTTGATATTTGGGGACTGTTATGAAGATGAATAAAGGCTCATAGAATAAAGGAATCTAAGCATGTTTATTGGCATTATGAATGAAGAATGGAAATATTTAGGAATATCTAAAGAATAATAATGATGAATGAAGAAGAAGATTTGCTCAAAAGGTAATGGAGATGCATTTCATTGAGAATAACGATGCCTCGTACAAAAGTCATGCTTTCACAAAAGGGACACTTATCGCCTCTAGACAACAAGTGTGTTCCGAGTATTACTCAATAAGTTCTAAAAGCTACAGAATCTCCTCTGCAGATCCAGTTGTTTAGAACGCATTTGCTCGGCTCGTAAGGCGGATACCATTCCGATTTTCTTCCTCTATTTTCTCCCGAATATGGCATTGATGTGCATGTTTGCCCGTATTCC
The DNA here is from genome assembly GCA_025698515.1 of Gossypium sturtianum. NCBI lineage: Eukaryota > Viridiplantae > Streptophyta > Magnoliopsida > Malvales > Malvaceae > Gossypium > Gossypium sturtianum. The sequence goes on from CM046945.1 coordinate 161,488,742, forward strand.
TTTTATGGCTTTCTCATCTTTCGTTCCTCGTCCTTGGTGGATAATCCCTCCCGATATAAAGGTCTCAAGAATATGAGGAATTATCATCGATTCCCACTTAATCTCATCTCCGCCCAAACGCGCTCTCCTTCTTTCTTGTCTTTTGCTAATTCTTTCCTTTTTGCTTCAAGTCCGGTTTGAACCCTAAACCGAAGAGGTCTCATTTTTCTTTCAATCTCGGGACCTCGATCTCTCCTTGGAGATACTTCCCAAGTCCTTTCCCAGGTGCGGCTCCGTTCCCGATCATCAGTTGCAAACCCATTTTTGTGGTTTTAGATAATTGAGGTCTTGGGATCTTGTTCCCCTTAATGACAAATGTTGCATTGACAAATTCCAAAGAGCGGAAGGAGCACTCGGTTGCTTCATCATCTGCTTCTAAATATGGCGCGCCATTGGTCACGATTGCGATTACGTCCTCTTGGCATTTATTGTCACCGCAGGCGACCCTCTATAACTAGCTTCAACTTTTGGTGCAATGGCGAAGTCTGCTCCCGCGAGTGTATCCAAAGTCTCCCAGACAAGCAATTATAGGATGGTGCGATATCCATTACTATGAAATCCACCTCATATATACAGGGCGATTAATAGAGGTACTTGATCCTTCCCATAACTTTCCTTTCGGTTCCATCGAATGCCCTTACTACATTGTGGCGAGCCTTCATGTGAGAGCCGTCAATGGGTAATCGATTCGTCGTCGACGATGGCAAAACATTTAGTCTTGACCCATTATCGACCAAATACCCACAGTAACGTGTATCCTTTGCATCGGGTGGTGATGTGGAGAGCCTTGATGGTACCCGTACCTCCCTCGAGGGATTTCATCATCATTAAAGAAAATGAAGTTATCGGGCGCTTATATTGCTAATCGAGCGATCCAACTTGTTAACGGTGATATCATTAGCAACATAAGTTTCATTTAGTACTTTCATCGGTCGCGTTGCGGTGCGCTTCGAGCTTAATAGTAAGTCAAGCACGGATATACGAGCTGGTATCGCTTATGTAATCGCTCCACGACAATTGTATTCGCTATGCTTCAAAAACTTTAAGAATTCCCTAGCCTCTTCTTCCTTCATCTCTCATTTATAAGCGTCTCCGGTTTGGTCACTTTCCCTTTCTTTGGTTCGCCTACCGTGTTTTCTCCTTTGTGAGCTCCATTCGTGTATTCACCGCGTCGTAGCGCTTTCCATCTGCAGCGTATAGGAGCCTACCCCTGGTTTTCCTTTGCGGCATTGGGCGAGGCTTCCTTTTCAGAACCGTCACGTTGCGATTATAGTTCCAGGGGACCTTTTGTCATCTTCATATGAAAAAGCCGCGGTTTTTGAATCACGATCTTCGGAGGCCCCGGTTCCCTTTTGCGATCTTTGGGCGAGTCCCCTTTTTCGAGAATCGTCATGTTGCAATTATAGCTCTCGGGAACCTTTTTGTTATCTTGAGATGAAAAGACCGCGAGTTTTTCGAATCACGATCTTCGAGTTATTTTTATTTCGGTTCCATCATTCTTTGGTCGCGAGATGATGACCAAAGGGTAGCCGGTCTTCGAAGTTTTACCTCGCTTCATCTTCTAACACGCAGATGTTTCTTTCCTCTTGGTCTTCGTTGCCTTCGTAGAATTCTAACTCTTTATCGTCTATCGGCCTTTGTACCGAATCCTAAACTCTATACGCTTTTGGATTTCGTGTCCCTCCATGTTGTGAAATTCACAACCCTTGCTTGTTCTTTCATGCTCTCTTCTTGGGCTTGACACAACCAATCCCCTTTTCATCATTTCCTTCCGGACTCGCCTCATTGGGGTTTTCACTTGGCAATATCCTCTTAACTCTTTTTCCCATGTTCTCGCCTATCATATTGACCCCATGATTAGGCGGTGGGTGCCCCGCATTAGAGGTATCGTCTACTTCTACAACGCCCATCCGGATGAGTCTTTCCACCGTTTCTTGAAAGCGAGGCGGTGCTCTTCATTGAATGCCCCACAATTCTGCATGGTATTCGCCTTTGTGCGTTCGCATCATACCACTTAGGGTATGGGGCTGCGAGGGTTTTAAGTAATGCGGGGCAACAATGTGTGCATCGAATAAATTTTGGTACATTTCTTTTATGCGTGGTGGGATTGGTGTGAATTGAATTTTCTCCGCATTTTGCTTTGCATTGATTCCTCTGTCTAGAGGACTCGATGGTGGCGATTCTGACCCAGGTTGGTTCACAGTTATAGGCTTTGAATAACTTTTGCTTATGTTGTTTACATCGTTCTCTCTTTTCTTCGGGATCGTCTTTCTAGCACCTTCTCCTGCCTCTATCTTGCCACATCTGATTGCGTTCTCTATCATTTCCCCTGACAACACAATATCAGAGAAACTTTTGGTGGCGCCCCCCAGCATGTGGTTAATGAAGGGAGCTTTCAATGTATTGACGAACAACATGGTTGTCTCCTTTTCTAGGAGCGGTGGCTGAACTTGTGTGGCTACTTCCCTCCACCGTTGGGCATATTGCCTAAAGCTTTCGCCCGACTTTTTCTCCATATTTTGGAGCGTGATTCGGTCAGGAGCTATATCAGCTACGTAGCCGTAGTGTTTCAGGAAGGCCTGTGCCAGGTCCTTCCACGACTTGATCTGGGTACGGCTAAGCTGATTATACCATTTAGCCGCAGACCCGGTTAAACTGTCCTGAAAACAGTGAATCAGTAATTGATCATCGTTAACGTGCCCCGCCATTCTGCGACAGAACATTGTGATGTGCGCCTCGGGACAGCTGGCTCCACTGTACTTTTCAAAATCAGGGGTTTTGAACTTTGGCGGAAGTACGAGGTCCGGGACTAGGCTTAAATCCTTAGCGTCTACTCCGTAACGGTGGTCGTCGTGATCTCTATTTCTTTAAACTTTTCCTCTAGCCACTTGCAACGATCCTCGAGCTGCTTTGGGAAGTCCATTTTTGCCTTGTCCATTTCGGGCATTTCGTGAAATCGGGGACCATTGGGTTAGCCGGACCTTCCCGTGATTAGTACTGAACCGGTCGGGAGATGCGTTGGTACCGTGGTATCAACTCGATATTGTGGCACGATAATAACAGTGTTCTTTGGGGATACGATCCGGTGGCGCTTGGGTATTTGGCGGGTAAAAACCGAGGGTAAACAGGATTGTCATTGTTGTTCCCGAACTAGCGACAACGCCCTTTCCTTCTCACGTTCATTGGCCAACAACTGCGCTAGCTGGTTTATCATGTTATTTTGGGATTCTTCCATCCGCCCTATCATGTCCTGTTGTATCTTGGCCAATCGTTCTTGCATTTGATCCTGCATTTCTTTTTGCATTTGCTCTAATCTTTCTATTCTTTGATCCATCACTTTTGTTTTGCCTCTCGTCTCAGTAGTGATGTTCCGGGGTAACTCTCATGTCATAATTTAGGGTTCCTTTGTGAGATTTGATGTGTATGATGCAATGTAATGCAGATGCATGAGATGTGTGCTACAAAAAGGCATTGATTCTGATTCAATTTCCATTAGCATAACTTTTCTTAGAAAACAAATCTCTTTTCATAAAATGGATTACATATAAGGCCTCGCCCTAATACTTAAAGCCTTGACTTTCTCAAGAAGATCAGCTAATTCTTGTCCTCTCTCTGATCTTGACTCGTACATTAAACTTAGTAAGTCGGCTTGGACTGCTAAGGCTTGTAGATGATCCGCCACCTCTCGTACTTGGGCCACGGCTTCCCCATAATATAATCTCGGTCTCGACTTGGTTTTGATAGTGATGCGGTTGTTGCTTCCAACGTTCCTCGTTGACTTCAAAAAGCTCACTGTAGCTCACAACCATGTAAAGTAGATTCTAGTTCTTCGACTCTTGCTTTCATCTCTTCAATCTTGCTCGGACTAGCCTTCAATTCGACCACGAGTTGCGGCCGATCTTTGGTACAATGATTTCTCTAATTCGAGATCCGCGTCTTTAATTTTTCTTTCTCATTTTGGCTCTCTACTAGACTTCTTTTCGGGTATCCTCCCGCTCTTGAGTCTCTGGAGTTTCCTTTCCCATTGACTTGCTCTATGCTTCTCCTCTTTAATTTCTTGGCGCCATTGCTCTCGACGTTTTCCCAAGTCCCGCAGATTCTCATCGATCTTCGTAGCTTCTTGTAGTCCGTCTTTAGACTGCCTAAATCTTCTTGACTTTATTTTTTCCTTTTCTCGACTTCTCTCGGCTTCTAGCTTCGAATGTCGACATCCAATCCCAATTGTATTTTCTCTTCCTCTAGTTGCTCCATCCTTTTTCCTAACTCGCGGTTCTTCCTTTCAAATCTTGTTTGATGATTTCAAGTTCAGAGGACCACCTGTAAGTGCTCTTCTAGTGACCTGGATGTCTTCTTGGTCCTGGCGCGGGGATATTATCATTGATCCTTTGACTCCTCCACCGGTCATATTCGGGGTTGTCATCGGATTGGCGAGCAAACCTTTTCATTCTCGTGAATTCGACCCCGAACTTTTGATATCTCCTTTTACTTTCTTCTTGTAATTTTCTCCTTTGTAGTCAAACTCGCATTGAGTTAACCCTTGTGTCGGTGGCGTAAACTGCCTCGATCTGTATTGTCTTAATACGAGGAGAGTGTATACCCGACAGCTCCCCATATTCGAGCATAGGGACATAGTCAAAATCTCCGCATCGATATATAATCTCATCGGGGATCGCCAAGGAGCTCTCCATGCTACATCATCTTCTTGTAATTTTTGCAAGATCATAACCCAATTTTCTTCCGTAATATCATCTCGTCTTGGCGTGGTTGCCATTTTTTCCAGTGGGGAGTAGTCCTCGGAGAAAATTCGACACGACATCTTTTCCATTTTCCAAAAATGACCATGAAACCATGCTAATAGGAGTTGGGCGCAACCGATGAATCTTCCCTCGCCCGCTCTGCGGCATGTGCTTAGGGACCTGAATGTTTCGGTTAAAATTGCAGGAACAGGAGTAATCCTCTTTCTAATTTGTCAAACAAATCGAGTGACCGCTTCATCTATATGTCCTAGGGCTTTGGGGAAGATAACTAGCCCATATATGCTCAAGGCTAAAGCGTCAACCCTTTTTCTTTGCTCAGGATGTGCTATGATCAAATCTCTTAGATTTTTCCAGGGGATGCATTTACAATCTCCTTTCTGTTTTGTTCGAGCTGTAACCCATTGTTCGCTCATTCTGTAATGTTCATTAACTTTTTACGAATGTGGGGACATTAACGGCCCTTACATAAACTTTGTCGTCGAATCTTCGAGCGTGGAGCGAGCGAGCGTGTATTCTTCCATAGTAGGTACCAAGTCCACTTTCCCAAAAGTAAAGCAACTATAAGCGGGGTTCCAAAAGCGGGCCATAGCTCGGAATAAGTCTTTGGTCTATCTTAATGTCAAGCGGTAAGGCGGATCGCCGTAATGACAATAGAACAGTTGCTTGATACCTTCGTCCCATTGGCTCCATATCTCTTTCATTTCTTGAAGATTGTTCGGGTTACTGCTGATCTGGTGAAGTCCCACAATTTACGACATCGTACCCATACGCAAGGCTATCACCCTTCTCTTGTTTATGCGGTCTCGGCCCATATTCGGACGGCGCGCATTGTCTCCCACTTTATCAAAAACTCTTTTTCCATGAAAAGCTATCTATTTGGTAATTGAATGTGAATCGATACATTTTTGATGAATATGCCATGCAAAATAAATGAAGCAGTCAAGATTTCATAAATAGTAAGTAGAGGATAACATACATAATCAGTAAGCACTAGGGTTTGGCATGGCTCTACCCAGTGGTTCTTAAGGCTCGCTATATGAGGTTCGGTTCTAGAGTAGGGGTACTGAACCAGCCAGATTCCTCGATCCTCACCCATTATAGGCTCATATAGACCGAGTTCGATTCGAGGGAATACATTTCCCTATGGTGCACGCCGAGATGAAAATCTCACGAAGACATAGGTACGGATGTATCCCTGAGGCGATCCACTATCCTCGCACGGAGGTGAAAACCTCACGAAGGAATAGTTTCTCACTCCCACTTAAAGGTGCGACCACAACGGTCATGCAATGTACTGTGCACAAGAAAATAGAAATCATATGCAATGACACAAATGAATGCAACACAAGGATAGTAAAAAAAATTTTTAAATCAAATTTCCAAACTTTCGACAAAGGACAAAAAATAATCAATTTACGGCCTGACTCTCTTTTTGGTGTCCCCAGTGGAGTCGCCAAGCTGTCGTAACCATTTTTTTGAATTTTGAAAAAACGGGGTCGACGTGGGTTTTGAAAACGAATATAAAAAACGGGAGTCGCCACCAATCTTTTTTTGATGAGGTGTGATCGGGTCACCTTAAAAAGTGTTTGTTTTTAATAATCAGATTAATTTATCAAAACACAATTTTGGTCTCTGAAATTCGAAAATGGATTCGGAGTCGGTTACGTGCGAGGAAGGGTTAGCACCCTCGATCGCCCAAAATTGGTACCTAATTGATTATCTAATGTCTTAATGTCGAAAGTTGAAAACTTAAGAATTCAAAATACGATCCTCTTGTTGTTGAAGAATAAATTTGGATAAATTGGAAATGTATGCCAAGGGCCGTCTCGTTTTAAGGTGAAGTGTTACATCCAATACTTTAGGACACCACATTTCGACCTTTAAAGTTGAACTTGCCTTTTATTCAAAACTTATGGATTTAATTGAAAGGATATTTTGTTATTTAGAATGGACGAGAAAAGGAAACCCAATACTTTAGGGCACGATTTCTCGAGCTTCTAAATTGAAACACCCCACACCCGGCCCACGAGCTTGAACCGGATCTGGTATGTTCCTTAAATAAATCGGTTTTCAATGTTCTAAATGACTTAGAGAAAATTTGTGTAATTTTAAAAAAAATTGTTTTGGGTTGGGCTTAATTTGAAACCTATTTAATAAATTCTGGAAATCCAACTTAAATAAGGTGACAAAATAATTTTTGGGTTTATTATTTTGAAAGAAATAAATTTACTTATCTTTAATCAAACATAATTTGTATCATATTTAAATAAAAATAAACAGGAATAAAGAAAATCCAACTGGGCCTTATGGCCTTATTACATCATTCAAACCCAAAATAAAGTACTAAAATTTCATAAAGTCCAAATTCCAAATAATTTCTTCAAGCGATGCATGGCCACCTTTAGCTCCCGTGCCGACCCGGTCCATTCTTGCTCATCACACGAAAAATAATTCCCCAGCGGGTGAGTCAACAGACTCAATGTGTACATAGTACTAATTTCCAACAAATCGAGCATACAAGTCATATCAATATCATGTTCATACAAAATAAAGGATGATGCAACCCAAATCCAAACCTATTTGTCCATCCGCTACACACCACCCGTACCAACTTTGTACACCGCGGACTACTAAGTCGACCCTCCATCCGCTACACACCATCGAAGCGATCATTGCGATCGGCGTGCTCATCGCCCACTTATGTTGTGTCATTAGACACTCAGATTCACTTTGGATGTAACCGAAGTTACCACTTTTCACTTTATGTGACCGTAGTCACCACTTTACGTTGGTGAGACCGTAGTCATCACCTTCACTTTCTTCCTCCACAAATATCCCGAATGCCCCAATTATTTCATAACATATTTCACATACTTAATTTTCATTCATGTTACTAATCACATGTTCAAAATATATCACATTCACAATCCTATCAAAAGTAGGAAACGTGCTGGTACTCCTTACCACATTTGTGGTGCTTAGCCACATTCACATACTGTTACATATTTATATATTTAATGATTGCCATGCAATTTATTGAAAGTTAGTAAGAGTACACACCTTTTTCGCTTAATAGTTTCCGTGAATTCCGTGAGAGCGATCTACCGATCTAGATCTTTCACTCCTATATTCGGCCATTAATTAAAACATATAAATAAACCTATTTGGTCTTAAAACCAAATCCTACTAGAAGTAGAAATACTTACCTAGTTGCCGAATTGATTTAATCAAGTCCCAACAGTTGCTAGAATTCCTCTTCCTTGAAATCGGCTAATACTAGGTATGTAACCATGTCAGTTTTCGGTTTTTGAAATAAGGAAAACACTTAAACAAATTATGCCTTGGCGAATATCCCTTACCTTATGATGGGATTCCAAATCAAGAGGATTCCTTTATAAGCTGTTGAAATCCTATAACTTCGTGTTAGATTAGATCTAACTTTGAAAACGTAAATCATAATCTTTAACCACATATTTATAATCCTTACCTTAGATCCTTAGATTTCCCGAAAGATCCCCTTTTGATGTTGTGGATGATTGCCCTCTTTCTTAGAATCCACAAAGATTCAAATAACAATGAAACGGAGAAGAAAATAGAAGAAAAAGAGAGGGATTTTGCTTAATGAAAATTCGCGAGAGGGGTTTTGCCTAGGAGAATTTCTGCGAGAGGAAGAGGAGCGGATGTTGATGAGTAGCCCTCCTGTCCTCCTTTTATAGCCAAAGTTATCGACCTAGGAGTCCTTTACTTGGCCACCACTCCTCTTTTTGATAATATTATCTCTTTTATTTAAAAGATAAAAGCCTTTAATCCATCAATTATCTCCTCAATTATCTCATTAGAAAATAATCCTTTATTTATCTCTTATTATTCACATATTTATGTGAATAAAACTCCTTTATTTATCTCTTATTATTCACATATTTATGTGAATAAAACTCCTTTATTTATCTCTTATTATTCACATATTTATGTGAATAAAACTCCTTTATTTCTCTCATATATCCAAGTTTCCCGAAATGTTCAAGTTTCCATTTTTGGATCATTTCCAAAAATGTTTAGGTTTCCAAAATGTCTAAGTTTCCAAAATGTCCATTTCCATTTCCATTTTCATTTCCATTTTCATTCATTTCTAGGTTTCCAAAAGTATCAAAAATTTATTCATAATACTTAAGACTTGTCATTTCATACAATTGATCTGAAAAATGCATAGGCCCTTCCTAGGATGTTACTGATTTCTACCCCATTAAATAAAATTTAGTCCTCGAAATTTCCTAACTAAACGATTGAGGGTATTCTTTGTCGCATTGTCTCTTCTGCTCCCACGAAGCTTCTTCCGATCCATGATTGCGCCATAACACCTTGACTAAAGGCACCGACTTCTTTTCGTAGTGCTTTCACGTCCACGTTCCAGATCTGAATCGGCTCCTCCTCGTAGGATAGATCCGCCTTAACTCCACTTCTTCAACAAAAAACCACATGAGACGGATCCGATCGATAGCGACGTAGCATGGACACATGAAATACGTCGTGCATTTGATGCAACTCGGTGGCAACTCCAATTGGTATGCCAGCGCCCAACTCGCTTGATGCCATAGGGCCCTATAAACCTTGGGCTTAGCTTCCCTTTGCGGCCGAACCGCATAACCTTCTTCCAAGGTGAGACCTTTAGAAACACTTGGTCTCCTACTTCAAACTCAATTTCTTTCCTCTTAAGGTCTGCGTCACGACTTACGTCTTCATCGAAGCTTCTTTCAACCGTGCGAATTAATTCCACCTTCTCCTCGGTTTCGCCACTAACTCTGGACCCAAAACGCGGCGTTCTCTAACTCGGTCCAACAAGTTGGTGTTCTACATTTCCTTCCATACAATGCTTCGTATGGTGCCATCCGAATGCTTGCACGATAGCCGTTGTTGTTGTAGGCGAACTCGGCTAGAGGCAAGTAATCTTCCCAACTTCCTCGGAAATCCATCACCTGACCTCTTAGCATATCTTCCAACACTTGTATAACCTGTTGGATCGCCTGTCGTCGATTGTGGATGAAAAGCCGTAGTGAAGTCTAGCTTAGTGCCTAATGCTTGATGAAGTGCTTTCCAAAATCGAGGCGTAAACCTTGGGTCTCTATCGGAGATGATCGACATCGGTACCCCGTGTAGCCTCACGATCTCCGCCACATATAACTTGGCTAACTTTTGAAGGGAATAGTCGATCCTCACAGGGGATAAAATGTGCGGACTTGGTCAAGCGGTCCACTACCACCCATACAGAGAGTCCTTCTTAGTGGGCGTAAGGGAAGCCCACTAACTAAGTCCATGGTAATTCTTTCCCACTTCCATTGGGGAATCTCAATTGGTTGAAGCAATCCCGATGGGACTTGGTGTTCACCTTTACTTGGCGACATGTCAAACATTTCCCCACAAATTCGATCACCTCTCGTTTGTCGACCACCAAAATTGTTCCTTTAGATCTCTATCTGACTTGATGCCTCGGGATGCATAGCATAAGGACTACCATGCGCTTCCCGAAGAATCCTTTGTCTCAACTCCTTATCCCTCGGCATACAAACCTTTTCCTTGTAGCACAGTACTCCTTCATCATTGGCGCCATAATCCTTTAATCCTCCTTGCCGTACTTGCTGTAACTTAGTACTTAAGTCCTTATCCGCCAACCGTCCCCCTCTTTCACCTCCTTGACCCAGGTTGGCTTGACTTGTAACTCGCCAACAAAGCCTTAGTCTTCATACAAACTTAAGTGAGCGAACAAAGCCCTTAAATCCGACACAACCTTCCTACTTAGGCGTCGGCTACCACATTTGCCTTGCCGGATGGTATTCTATCGAGCAGTCATAATCTTTTAATAACTCCACCCACCTTCGTTGCCTCAAGTTCAACTCCTTCCGAGTCAACAAATACTTAAGGCTTTTGTGGTCCGTGTAAATTACTGACCTTTCTCCATAAAGGTAGTGCCTCCAAACTTTGAGGCGAAAACCACTGCCATGAGTTCCAAGTCATGAGTTGGGTAGTTCACCTCATGCGGCCTTAATCTGTCGAGATGCATAAGCGACTACCTTTCCTTCTTGCATTAGCACACGGCCTAACCACGTGTGTGCGAAGCATCACAATATACTACGAAGTCCTTACGCCTTGGTGAATTAACACCGAGCTTCACGGCGCACCTTTTAAGCTTTTCAAAGCTCTCCTGCTTGCTTTATCCGTCCACACAAACGGTACTTCCTTCCTTAGTAACTTTGTCAAAGGTGCGGCTATCGACGAGAATCCTTCCACGAACCTTACAGTAATAGCCACCAAGCCTAAGAAACTTCGATTTCACCCACCGACCTAGGTGGTTTCCAATCCAACAACGCTTGATCTTCCTAGGATCCACTCTTATTCCTTCTGCGGATACCACATGTCCTAGGAACGCCACTTCCTTGAGCCAAAATTCGCACTTGCTGAATTTGGCATAAAGCTTCTTTTCCTTAACACTTCTAACACAACTCGGAGATGCTCATCGTGCTCCTCCTCCGTCTTGGAATACACCAAAATGTCGCCGATGAACACCACGACGAATCTATCCAAGTAGGGTTGGAAAACCCTATTCATCATATCCATGAACGCGCCGATACGTTCGTCAACCCAAACGGCATCACCACAAATTCAAAATGACCGTACCTTGTCCTAAAAGCGGTCTTATGAATATCGACCTCCTTCACTTTCGATTGATGATACCCCACCTTAAGTCGATCTTTGAGAACACAACCGCTTCTTCCAGGTTGGTCGAACAAGTCATCTATCCTTGGCAAAGGATACTTGTTCTTGATGGTCAGTTTGTTCAACTGACGATAATCTATGCACATCCGCATAGTTCCATCCTTCTTCTTCACAAAGAGAACCGGTGCTCCCCACGGAGACACATTGGGTCGAATGAACCCACGATCCAACAACTCTTGGATTTGAGCCTTGAGCTCCACTAACTCCTTTGGTGCCATTCGGTAGGGAGCGATTGACACAGGAGCTGTTCCTGGTAGCAAATCTATTCCAAATTCCACTTCTCTATCTGGGGGTATTCCGGGCAACTCCTCCGGAAATACATCCTCAAAATCCCTTACTGTTCTAACTCCCTTAACACCTTCCTCTTCTCCTCTTAACGCACTCACGAAGGCTAAGAATGCCTTACATCCTTTCTTAACCATTTTCTCGGCCTTGATCACTAAAACTACGTTAGACAAGTAGTTCCTTCTTTCTCCGATCATCACTACTACCTCATCTTCCGGGTTCTTAGTTCCATACGTTTAGCCGCACAATCCAACACGGCTCGATGCTCTACTAGCCAATCCATTCCAAGTATAAGCTCAAACTCTCAGAAGGGTAATTCCATTAAGTCGGCCAGAAAGTTCGCTCCACCCCGAATCTCTAGGGGTACATTCCGAAAGATCCTATCTATCCTCACCGCTTTGGCCTAAAGGGCTTACTACGATTATCCTGCTCTATCGAAAGTTCGAGTCTAGGCCTAGTGTTTCAACCACACTACATGCAACATAGGAATGAGTTGAGCCCACATCAATAAGAGCAAAATAGGGTTTGTCATGAATAAAGAACGTCTGGGTTATAACATCCGGCGCGTCTCCTCTTCCCTCCGTGAACGCGTAAACCAAACCCGGTTGCCTTGCTTCGGCGTTAGTCGCACCTCGGCCACGAGCTCCACGGCCTCTGCCACTACCTCTGTTGGCCGACCCACGACCTCTTTGAGGTCGCTGTCCGCCTCTACCAGGCTGGTTAGCATTCCGAGTCTGCTTGGCTCTCATCTAATAGCTTGGGGCAATCCTTAATCATATGGTCCTTGGACCCACACTTGAGACATCGTCCCGCCTTTTTCAACACTCTCCCCGTGCTTCCTTCCACAATGTTCACAAGGGGCGAAATTGCCACCCGTACCAGCCTGTTGACTTTGTGGCTCATCAACTCTAGGCCTCTTGTGGCCTTTTCGGATGGCCCAAAACCTCTTTTGGGCTTATTTCTAATCCACGACCGCTTGGTGGCGTCTTTAATTCCTCAACCACTTTATCCTTTTCCACCAAGGCGAGAGAATTCCCGCTCACGATGCGGTGCTATCAAAAGTCTCAAATCGTCCCCTAAGTCCGTCCTCTCAAACGAACACAGCGTTCATGCTCGATCGCCACTACTCCTCGGGCATATCGGCTCAACCTCAAGAATTCCGCTTCATATTCGGTGACAGGACTTACTTCCTTGTACCAACCCCTGAAAAGCCTTCCTTTGCTCATCTATATACCGGTTCCCACATACTTCTTCCAAATGCTTCCTTAGCATATTCCCGTGTCGAGATCTTCCGCGTGGCACCGTCGTCGAACGGTTAACCACCATTGATACGCTTCATCGCGTAACGAAAGGCCGTCATCCCTTTCAACTTCTCCTCGGGGTCAAGTCGAGCTCATCCATGATGCGCTCGGTTGCTTCCAACCAAGCTCACCATCTTTGGGTGCCACTCCGATACTCCTCTAAACATTTCACTCCATTAGCACGCGGAGCCGCTCGGGCACAGACTTACGATTTCTGAATTGTTTCTGCACCAGACCACTAATTCCAAAACTCGCAAAGACACTGACTGCGACCACGGCATCTTCCTCATGCGAGCCTCGCCGCTCAACATTGTTGCAAATTGGGGGTGATGGTGGTGGTGGTATCTCATTGTCGAAACCTTGTCCCGATCTAACAGTCATCCTTCCTCTACCTCTTCCACGACGACCACGTCCTCTTGAGCTCATTATCGACGAGATCTGATTAAGGAATTTTATGTATTAGTATTCTTGTTTCACTTATTACCCGCGATGATATCTTATGAAGAAGAGTTTAAGAGTGGTTCTTTCGTATTCATACATGCATACAGTCTTGCATTCATTCATTCATCCATCAACAAATATGAACTTTCGTTCATTCAAAGAAACGTTGTAATTCTTGTTGTTGTTTTCGTTATTTTGCTTTTCCACTACCCAGGGGCATTTTCGTAATTTTCAAAAATAAAAAGTTCCCTGGTGATTTTGACGAAAGTATTTTGGTACTTCTAAAGTTCCGGGGAAATTTTGGAAGAATTTTGAAATCCAGGGGTATTTCGGTAATTTTTTTGATCTCAGGGGCCTTTTTGATAATTTTTCCAAAAATCAGGGTAAATTTGTAAAATTTATTAAGTTAGGGATATTTTCCAAGATTGTAAAACATTGAGGGTTCCTTTGAGAGTTACACTTTTCAAAGCAATGATATTGTAAAAATTTTGGAAATCAGGGTCGTTTTGGTAATTTTGTAAGTTAGGAGCAATTTTGTAATTTTCCAAAATCAAGATAGTTTGATATTTTACAAATTAGGGTTTTTTGAACATTTGATAAAGTAATGAAATTTTGTTAAAACTATGGGTGGTTTGGTCATTTTATAAACCAAGGGTATTTTTTTTTATATAGAAAAACGGCTAAGTCCCTTTCGGGTTTTATTCTTTGTGTATAGCCTATGACCGAGCCCTCTTGGTCGTGGTGAACCAAAGCTACGCACTGTGCAGGATTCGAATGAAGAGGAGGTGAGTCACGCGGATCGCTTAAATACCAAGCTCTCACCGACCTTTCTAGACATGCGCACGAGGTTTGCCACACCACCGAGCCTTCCGAGTTAGAGGCGAACCAAGCTACGCACGCACTGCAGGATACTGCGAAGAGGAGGTGAGTCACTAGGATCGCTTAAATACCGTGCTCTTCCGGATCCAATCCTAGACATGCGTCATGGGGGTTGCCACACCCTAGCTTAATAACTTAGTCATAGGTTTGTTAAGTTCATTAAGTCTTATGAGTTTCAAGTGTTTGAGTAGTCTAATCCTAGGTTCAAGTTCCTATCACACTATTCTACGTTCCATGCCTTTTCTACCCTTTTACAATTCATAATTCACATAATCACACAGATGGTTAAAGGTACTTACAGTGGATCATGGTCTGAGACTTAGGTGCCATGCCATAAAACTCGCTTATTTCAAAGAAATTCATTTGGGCTCGAATTGAAAACGTTTTGGGCCCGAGCCCACAGTGCCGAGAGTTTTAAAACGGGCTCGATACCAATGAAACACCCCACACCCGGCCCACGAGCTTGAACCGGATCTGGTATGTTCCTTAAATAAATCGGTTTTCAATGTTCTAAATGACTTAGAGAAAATTTGTGTAATTTTAAAAAAATTGTTTTGGGTTGGGCTTAATTTGAAACCTATTTAATAAATTCTGAAATCCAACTTAAATAAGGTGACAAAATAATTTTTGGGTTTATTATTTTAAAAGAAATAAATTTACTTATCTTTAATCAAACATAATTTGTATCATATTTAAATAAAAATAAACAGAATAAAGAAAATCCAACTGGGCCCTTATGGCCTTATTACATCATTCAAACCCAAAATAAAGTACTAAAATTTCATAAAGTCCAAATTCCAAATAATTTCTTCAAGCGATGCATGGCCACCTTTAGCTCCTGCCGACCCGGTCCATTACCGCTCATCACTGAAAAATAATTCCCCAACGGGTGAGTCAACAGACTCAATGTGTACATAGTACTAATTTCCAACAAATCGGGCATACAAGTCATATCAATATCATGTTCATACAAAATAAAGGATGATGCAACCCAAATCCAAACCTATTTGTCCATCCGCTACACACCACCCGTACCAACTTTGTACAATCATGGGGACTACTAAGTCGACCCTCCATCCGCTACACACCATCGAAGGCGGTCATTGCGATCGGCGTGCTCATCGCCCCACTTATGTTGTGTCATTAGACACTTCAGATTCACCGGATGTAACCGGTTACCATTTTTCACTTTATGTGACCGTAGTCACCACTTTTTACGTTGGTGAGACCGTAGTCATCACCTTCACTTTCTTCCTCCACAAATATCCCGAATGCCCCAATTATTTCATAACATATTTCACATACTTAATTTTCATTCATGTTACTAATCACATGTTCAAAATATATCACATTCACAATCCTATCAAAAGTAGGAAACGTGCACAGGTACTCCTTACCACATTTGTGGTGCTTAGCCACATTCACATCTTGTTACATATTTATATATTTAATGATTGCCATGCAATTTATTGAAAGTTAGTAAGAGTACACACCTTTTTCGCTTAATAGTTTCCGTGAATTCCGTAGAAGCGATCTACCGATCTAGATCTTTCACTCCTATATTCGGCCATTAATTAAAACATATAAATAAACCTATTTGGTCTTAAAACCAAATCCTACTAGAAGTAGAATTACTTACCTAGTTGCCGAATTGATTTAATCAAGTCCCAACAGCTTGCTAGAATTCCTCTTCCTTGAAATCGGCTAATACTAGGTATGTAACCATGTCGATTTTCGGTTTTTGAAATAAGGAAAACACTTAAACAAATTATGCCTTGGCCGAATATCCCTTACCTTATGATGGGATTCCAAATCAAGAGGATTCCTTTATAAGCTGTTGAAATCCTATAACCGTGTTAGATTAGATCTAACTTTGAAAACGTAAATCATAATCTTTAACCACATATTTATAATCCTTACCTTAGATCCTTAGATTTCCGAAAGATCCCCTTTTGATGTTGTGGATGATTGCCCTCTTTCTTAGAATCCACAAAGATTCACTTAACAATGAGAACGGAGAAGAAAATAGAAGAAAAAGAGAGGGATTTTGCTTAATGAAAATTCGGCAGAGAGGGGTTTGCCTAGGAGAATTTCTACAGAGAGGAAGAGGGAGCAGATGTTGATGAGTAGCCCTCCTGTCCTCCTTTTATAGCCAAAGTTATCACCTAGGAGTCCTTTACTTGGCCACCACTCCTCTTTTGATAATATTATCTCTTTTATTTAAAAGATAAAACCTTTAATCCATCAATTATCTCCTCAATTATCTCATTAGAAAATAATCCTTTATTTATCTCTTATTATTCACATATTTATGTGAATAAAACTCCTTTATTTATCTCTTATTATTCACATATTTATGTGAATAAAACTCCTTTATTTATCTCTTATTATTCACATATTTATGTGAATAAAACTCCTTTATTTCTCTCATATATCCAAGTTTCCCGAAAATGTTCAAGTTTCCATTTTTGGATCATTTCCAAAAATGTTTAGGTTTCCAAAAATGTCTAAGTTTCCAAAAATGTCCATTTCCATTTCCATTTTCATTTCCATTTTCATTCATTTCTAGGTTTCCAAAAGTATCAAAAATTTATTCATAATACTTAAGACTTGTCATTTCATACAATTGATCTGAAAAATGCATAGGCCCTTCCTAGGATGTTACATAAATACAGAACATTGCCTTGGTTTTAGAAAATATTATCTCGGAATAACAAAACATCACATCCAATGCATTAGGACACGACATCTCGAGTTCACGAGAATAAGCTTTTAGTTTAAAAATGTATTTGTTTGAAAAGGATATTCGGTTATTTAGATCAAACGAGAAGAATCGAAACCCAATACTTTAGGGCACGACCTCTCGAATTTCTAAATACGGAATATTGCCTTTGTAAAAGAATCCATTTTGTGTCGGGCGAAAATTGATGTAATGCAAGTTTATAATGGAATGTAAAAACAGATCATAATACGGATATGCGTAGCAAAAATGGGAATAAGTGTGTTAGTACGAATGATAACGTAAATAACGAAAACGAAATAGAATAAAATGAACGAGTCAAAAATGAAGATAATGAAAGATGAAAGTAAGAAAATAATAGAAGAATAAATAACAAAATGAAAGTTTTATGAGAAGAAAAGAAAAGAAAAATAATAATGATAATAACGATAATGAAAATAATATTGATATACAAATATAAGTAGAAATATATAAGACATGATAAATATATGAGTGAAAATAGAGGTATATACATAATAATAATATAAGCATAGATATGAACAAAAATTAAATAAATAATAATATTAAACTAAGAAAATAAATATAGATGTAAATATAATAATAATAATTCTAATATCAATAATAATGGTAAAGAAATAATAGTAATAATAATAGTAATAATAATAATAATAGTAAAATAGTAATAAAATAAAATGATGAAGATAAGAAAAACAATAATAAAATAATAATAATGATACTAAAAAAATAATAATAGTAATAATAATGACAAAAATTGCAAAAATAAAAAAACTGGGTTTAATTACATGGAAAACGGAAATTTGGGGGCCAATTCAAAATAAAATAAAAGGGGAGGGCCTATTTGAAACGCGCACGAAAATCCAGGGGACGAGGAGCGCAAATTTCCCCCAAGTGTTTAAGCGCAGCGTTTAGAAGGGACCGAATTGGACACGCGGAGGAAATGGAGGGACTGCGCGCATAAATTCCCCATTTTTTTCAGCAAAACGCGCGGATAGAAGAAAAGAAGAAGAAAAAAAATCACCTCTTTGCCTCTGTCTTTTTAAAAATATATATATGTATACCGAAAAGAAGAAGAAAAAAAAAAACTTTGAAAATAAAAAAAAAATCACCTCTTTGCCTCTGTCTTTTGATTCTAGTTTTTAGGGTTTAATCTCTGCTTTCGTATTTGTGTTTAATCAAATGTTTGTTTTTGAATCTAAAATCTTTCTTTTCATTTCTCTCTATTTTTATTCAATGAAAAATCCCCTCTTACAATGGTTTTTAACTGGCTTTTATAGCCATTTTTGTTACAAGCTTTATGTCTTCTCTTTTTAATGCTTGGCAGGTGCTTGGTGGCAGGTGGAGCAAGTGGGAGGGTCGGTGGCCGACTCGACGAAAGCGGGGCGGTGAGGCAGCGAGAGGAGAAGCAAGTGGCCCTAGGTGCGGCGCACCTAGGGTTTATAAAATTATTTTTCTGTTGTTGTTTTTTTTATTGGGCTAGGTTTTTTTGAAATTGAGTTGATCTGTTGGGTTATTTGGGTAGGCTGTAGTGGGTTTGTAATTGGGCTTCGGGTTTGGGTTTTAATTTTGTTTGTGTATGGGCCGGGCAAAAATGGGCTTGTACAGATACTAAATGCAAATTCAAGCAGGATTTTAGGTGAACTTCTATTATTTTAAGGAGTTTTGTATTTATAAAACTTTCTAATTATGGTTGGTTAGGATTGTTTTGTTAGAGTTATGTTATTTATAAGTTTAATTAGAATATTAAATATTTATTTAGTTAGATTTGATTATATAAAATTTGTAAAATTGAATTTTTAATTAGTTTTAAAATTTTATATATATTTTTAAATTTAATCATTGTAAAAAAAATTAGAGATTTTAATTTAACAAAATTTGATCGTGAGTCTTTTTTTCCAAGGTTGAGTGATTCACCTTGTTTATTTCTTCGCTATACATGTATCTAAGTACAATTTATCTAGTAGTATGATAGGGAGCCATCCAATTATCATTGTTGTTAGTAATAAGCTGATTAGAGGTGGTGAAGGGCACATGTATTCGATTATCAAGTTGATTAGAGGTGGTGAAGGATAAATCTATCCGATTATCATTACTGTTAGTTATAAGTTGATTAGAGTTGATGTAGGATAAATTATCTTGGTAATGATGTAACTCAACCCTGTTAGCAATCTCGGTGTTCAAACTCGCAAGAAATCTGGCTATGGTCACTTTCGGGTCTTCAAGTAGATTAAGAGAATTTGATGTGGAAATTCCAGGGTCTAGCACAATAAACCACAAAGTTAAGAATTTAAAAATTAAAAGAAGATAATTTAATTGAAAAGAAAACAAATAAGAGAATTAGATCTTTGAATTAAGTATAATTAGTGAAGGTGGATTTTAGGGATGTCGCATTTGATTACATCATTGATTGCATATGGAAATAATGGTAAGAATTAAAGAATGTTAGATTCAAAATAATAGAGTAAATAAAATAAATAAAGTAAATAGAAGAGAAGAAGGATATATTAGCTTTATGGAACCTTTGGATAACTTATACTTAAAAATGTCAATGGTTTGACTTGGATCCTTACGAAACCTCTAGAACAACACTTAGAAACATTAATGATCTTAAAGACTTGAAAGTAATAAACTCCAAAAATAAACGAGAAGAATCACACAACTCTTAAAAAAACTTACATTATGCAAAGTAAAAAGATAATTCAACTTTAATTAATTTTGTCCAATATGATTGACCAAATTTCCTTTACATAGACATTTATATCATAAGAAAATAATAATAATAATTGACACTAACTATTTAATCTACAATTGAACTTTATTTAATGAATAAACAAGTAATGAAAAATTCATAAAACTAATTAAGTAATCAATTTTGTTAAACTTGGAGATTTTGGGTTTTCTTGAATCCTAGATTTACATCATATAGATTTTTAGATATTTTAAAGTTACCCCATATTGAAACTAGTCATTAAAAGAACTTTTGATTTCTCTTTAGCCCCTCCTTTTAAAATGGAAAAATGTAAGGCTTCAAAATTTCGAAATCGAAAATTCATCTTGTTCCTAAAATTTAAATCGAGAGGTTTTTCGAGAATGGATATTCGATTATTTATATAATTTGGTACAAGTGAATTTACATTAGTATTATTTTATTAGACTAGTTATTATGAAGGAATTAGTAATCTGAGGTATGGACTATTTTATAAGAAAAGTAAAATTGGGTAGTTAAATGTCTAAGAGTTAAAAGATGATTTAGGAAATAGGAGAGGGTTTATGTGGTAATTATTCCAAGGGCTTCTAATCTAAATGCCCATTTGTTTAATTAAAAGGAGGGAATGGCTACTCATCCTCATTCACGTTAACTTCTTGGTAGGTGGGGAGAATTTAGATTTTGTGTTTTCTTGATGCATTGCGGTGATAAATTAGGTATTTGTAAGTTGTATATTAACATTAAATCATTAGAAATCATATTTAGAAAGATTAGATTAGATTCTTGGGAGGTTTGGTTAAATTCTTAGAAAAAGTAAAGTTAGATTAGTTGAAAGGCCAAAGGAAAGGTAAATGTGTTGGAGGAATAGAGGATTTTAGTTTGTTCTCTTTACTTTTTGTTATTGATTGGTTAATTTGGTCAATTGAATTGCTTAAGGGATGATTGGAACCTTTATATGTATATTGCATATGTATATGGTGACTCAATGTGTCATATTAATTGATATGATTGTTAAATATGTTAAGTGAGGGTATATAGTTGTTGTTTTGTTGTTAACGAGATGTTAATATGTTTCACTAGGGTAAGTGGAAGATTGTTAGGGTCTAGTACCTTAAGTGTAGTTTATTCATAATTTGTATATGTAATTTTTTTAATACATTGGTTTAGATAAAATTCCATTATTCACATTAATATTATTTGTATTTGTCCTCAACGAGTTTTGCATGCAAAGAAAAATCTCCACCTTGACTAATGGTCTTCTTCTTGTCGTGGTGTCGACAGCTCGTCGGGACGAGGAGCTCCTCCTTGTTGTGATGTCACTTTATTTTTGTGTCCTAATTTGACCGAAATGCGAGACATACTCCACAAATCTCCACATTGACTTGTATTTTCACAATGCCTTCTTTGCCAAAACCCGCCACGGGCCTATCTCGAACTATGCAGGATATTAATTGAGTCGAAGCTGTGCTTAGAAGCTGGAAGACTTCTAGCCTTCGACTTGTGCACTGCTAAATCAAAGCTAACTCGGGTCTGATTTTCATGAACACAATGCCCTATATTTTCAAAACCTACATCCAAAAAAGAACCTCTCTTATACAAAACGGCCATACCTTTTTCCCTTCTATGACCAAGTTGTCTCCGCTTCAAACAAGCCAACTTCGACTCCTTAAAAGACGAGAGATGTTCTGTTTCACCGGTCACTGTTGATCCTTCCAGAACATAAAGACTGCCAATTTTTTTTACCTTTCACCAAAACGAGAGCTCCATAAGATACCTTAATGCCACTTGACTCGATGTTAGTTCTACAGTCCTTCAAGTCCAAAGTTCCCAAGGAGATAAGATTTTTTCTTTAAGTCAGGCACATGTCTGACATCTAACAGTGTCCTAATTGTCCCATCGTGCATCCTGATCTGAACAATACCAATACCAGTTACCTTACTGGGCAAATCATTCCCCATGTGCACAACTCCACCTTCAACTAAATTGTATATGGAGAACTAGTCTCTGTTGGGACACATGTGGAAAGAACACCTCGAATCCAGGATCCACTCAGACGTAAGCTCGGAGCTTTCGCTTGTTGACACAAAAAAAAATCATTACCCTTGTTACCGGCCAAATTAGAACCAGCTAAATCTTCTCAGTTGCTTTTAGCAGCCCTTTTATTTTGCATCTTGTAACAATCTGCCTTGACGTGACCTAACCTTTTAAAATAGCGACATCTCTTATCTCACTTCTTTGATGCTACCAAAAATAATGCTTGCCTATCTGACTTGGTATCCAAACCAAACTCATTGTCGAGTTTGTCTTTACTCAACAGATGACCATTCACATCCTTGAATGAGAGATTATCTGTGCCATAAGGATCTCCTTGAAAGACTTGTATGAAGGGGGTAAAGAGCACAATAATAACATAGCTTGACCTTTATTGTCAATCTAGACCTCAACATTTTTTAAATCATTCAAAAGAGTAATAAATTGACTGATGTGACCTCTAAGGTGCTCACTTTCGTCCATGCGGAATGTGTACAGACATTGTTTCAACACCAATCGGTTAGTTAGAGACTTTGTCGCGTAGAGGGTTTCTAACCTTTTCCAAAAGGTGAATGTCGTTTATTCCATCAAAACTTCCTGCAACACATTATTTGTTAGACATAATTGAATCACGGATAGAGCTTTTCTATCTAACCTATCCCATTCTGATTTATTCATGTCTGCATGCTTCTTCTCTGTAAGGACCTTCTCAAGATTGCTCTAAATCAGAATTTTCGTCATCCGAACTTGCAATAGATTGAAATTTGTGATGCCATCGAACTTATCAATATCAAACCTTATTGCTGTCAATTCTGAACGGGTTGATTGCGAAAATCGAACTACCTCTGATATCAGTTTGTTAGTGTGAAAAATATATAACGTCGGTAATGACAAATATATCGCAAAGAAAAGAGAAATAAAAATAAAGAACACACAGATTTTACGTGGAAACCCTTTCGGGAAAAAAACCACGGGCAGAGGAGAAGAAAATTCACTATGTCGAATTCGAATCTCTTTACAAGAGGAATAGACTATGTCTATTTATAGGCTTGTAAAGCCATATTCTAATAGGAGTGTAGTAAGATTGAAACTCCTTATTCTAATCAATATCTAATAGATGGAGTTTAATAAGGTTTAAAAAACCTTATTTAAAATAAAATAAAAGAAGTGTAGTTCTATAGGGATTCTTCTTTTATTTTATTTTACCATTGTATTTTATTTAAATAAGGATTCGGGTCACTTAATTCTAACAATCTCCACCTTGACACGAATTCTAAATAAACAAGTTCTTCATCGCGAACTCTCAACGAACAAGTTCTCCACCTCTTCCATAAAACCCCTTAAGGGTTTAACTTTAACAATAAACACCAACCAAGTCTAAGCAATGCTCAAACTTGGTTATAGGAAGTGACTTAGTCATCATATCTCTGCAGGATTTTCATGAGTACTAATTTTGCTCACAATAATATCTCCACGAGCAATAATATCACGAACAAAATGATACCGAACATCAATGTGTTTTGTTCTCTCATGAAACATTTGATCTTTTATAAGGAAGATGACACTCTGATCGTCGCAAAATATCTTGTCTTGATTTGAAGGTCTTCATTGAGCTCACTAAAGAGTCCTTCAACCAAATAGCTTCTTTACAAGCCTCGATGTCGCCATGTACTCAGCTTCAATGGTAGACAAAGCGATCGTAGTTTGCAAAGTAGCTTTCAACCGATTGCACAACCTCCGATTGTAAAGACATAACCAAAGTGAGAGATCTTCTTCTATCAAGGTCTCCATGTAAAAATCAGCATCAACATACCCAATGACTCCATCTCTAGTTCTTCCAAACGTAAGCAAACATCATCGTAGTACCTCGTAAGTATCTTAAAATCCATCGAATCGCTTTCCAATGTTCTTTATCGGGATTCGCCATGTATCACGCTAAGCTGTCTTGATCGCATATGATAAATTTGGACGTGAACAAACCATAACATACATGAGAGATCCCATTTGCACTAGAGTATGGAACATGTGACATGTACTCAATCTCATCATCGATTGTGGAGACAAAGCCGATGAAAGCTTAAAATGGGTGCGCTAAAGGAGTACTAACAAGCTTAGCACTCTGCATCTTGAACACTGCAAAGAACTTTCTCAATATACCCCTTCCGACTTAGGTACAATTTACTTGATTTTCTATCTCTAAGAATCTCCATACCAAGTATCTTCTTTGCTGGTCCCAAATCTTTCATCTCAAATTCTTCACTTAGTTGGGCTTTGACCTTTCTTATCTCTCCTTTATCTTTTCTTTGCTATCAACATGTCATCAACATAAAGAAGTAGATACGAAAAAGAACCATCACTGCTTTTTCTTAAAGTAAACACAATCACAAAACTACTTCTTTTAAAATCATGAGAAGTCATAAAAGAATCAAAACTCTTCTACCACTTGTCTTGGTGATTTGTTTCAAACCGTAAAGGGACTTTTTCAACAAGCAAACATAGTCCTCTTTTTCTCTCGAGACTGTAAAACCCTCTCGTTGTTGCATGTAAATATCTTCCTCAAGTTTTCCATGCAAAATGCGCTTTTACATCTAACTGCTCAAGCTCCAAATCATGCATGGCCACAATACCAAGCAAAGCTCGAATCGAACTATGCTTCACAACCGGGAGAACACATCTGTGAAGTCCACTCCTGAATTTGATGTAACCTTTTGCAACAACCCTTGCTTTATATCTCGGGTTCTTCAACTCCTGAGTCCCTTCTTTCTTTTTAAACACCCATTTACAAATGAACAACCTTTTTACCTTTAGGAAGTTTCACAAGATCCCATGTTCTGTTTTTATGGAGTGATTCCATCTCCTCTTGCATAGCAAACATCCACTTTTCTCGAGTCTTCACATTAACCCTCGAGAATAATTAGACGGCTCTTGGTTTGCATCTATATCTTCGGCCACATTTAAAGCATAAGCAACTAGATCAGCCTCGGTATACTTCTTTGGAGGTTTAATTTCTCTTCTAGTTCTGTTTTTGGCGATAGAGTATCGTGGTGAAGAAGTAACTCTATTCTCAATTTTTGTACTGACTTGAGGAATCGACTCTATATTAATCTGATGCTCCACCTGCTTTTGATTTTCTTTATTGGAAGAGTCTTTAAGAAATAAGTTAGGTAGCATAGCAATTTCATCAAAAACAACATCTCTGCTAATCACAACTTTTCTATTTTCAGGACACCATAACTTATACCCTTTTACACCAGCTTTATAACCAAGAAAAACACATTTAATGGATCTCGGTTCCAATTTTCCATTATCAACATGAGCATACGCAGGACACCCAAAGATCTTTAAATCAGAATAATTAGCAGGATTACCACACCATACCTCTTGTAGAGTCTTTTTCTCAATGGCAATGGATGGAGATCGGTTGATCAAAAAACATGCAGTAGAGGCTGCTTCGGCCCAAAACGACTTTGGTAATTTGGAATTTGACAACATACATCGAACTTTCTCCATGATCGTTCTGTTCATTCGTTCTGCAACGCTGTTTTGTTGTGGAGTATGACGAACTATCAAGTGTCTCACGATCCCTTCTAACTTGCACAGTTTATTAAACTCATCAGAACAAAACTCTAAGCCATTGTCTGTGCGGAGGTGTTTTATTTGTTTTCCGTCTATTTTTAATCATAGTTTTCCAAGACTTAAATGCGGAAAACATATCGCTTTTCGCTTTCAGAAGAATGCCCAAACTTTTCTCGGAAAAATCATCAATAAAAGTTAGCATATAATTAGCTCCACCTCTTGAAGGCACTCTTGATGGCCCCCACAGATCGTAATGAATATACTCCAACGTTTCCTTCGTGTTATGGATTCCTCTCGTGAATCGAACTCTCTTTGCTTCCCAAAAACGCGAAGGCTCCACAGAACTTCGGTTGCAAATTCCTTGCCCATCAAGAAGTCCTCTTTTGCTCAATTCTGCCATGCCATTCTCACTCATATGCCCTAGGCGCATATGCCAAAGTTTAGTAATATCATCATCTGACAATGAAGAGGAAGTGACAGCTGCATCACCAATAACAGTAGAACCCTGCAAAACATATAACTTGGCAGTCTTTCTCTGCCCTTTCATCACAACGAGGGAACCTTTGGAAATCTTCAAAATCCCATTTTCAGCTGTGTATTTGTACCCTCTTGAATCAAGAGTATCAACGAAATTAAATTTTTCTTCAATTCTGGAACATGCCGTACGTCACTAAGTGTTCTGACAACTCCATCAAACATCTTAACTTTAATTGTTCCAACACCTACGATTTTACACGAAGCATTGTTTCCCATCAAAATAACACCTTCAGACACTGTTTCGTAATTTGTAAACCAATCCCGATTGAGACTCATGTGGAAGGTGCAACTGAATCAAGTATCCACTCTCGCTCACTTTAGAATTGTTGTGAAGCGACTAGAAGTTCACCATCACCGTAGTCTTCTACAACATCGCCTTCACCGAATTTTCTCGGTTATTTTCCCTTTTGATTCGCAGCCTCCTTTTAATCTTGTTACGTAGTTTATAACACTCATTTAATGTGCCCTTTCTTCTTGCGGTTTACAAGTTTTACCTCTGTTTGAAGACTTGATCTACCCTTAGATTTACCGCAAGGATTCCGTTCTGTGTCCTTCCACGATCATCATCAACATTCCGATCTTGTCTCCCACGAACAATGAGACCCTCTCCCCGAGAGTCGGGTTTAACCACAAGATACTTCATCTTATCATACGAGGTCAAAGAATCATAAACCTCATCAACCGTGAGAGACTCACGGCTATATAAAATCGTGTCTCTGAAGGTTGAATAAGACGGGGCAACGAACAAAGTAGAATCAACCTAGATCTTCCTTATCATCACCCAACCTCCATGGCCTCCAAGTTTGAGAGAATTTCTTTAAACACATCATTAAGTGTTCGTGTACCTGACGCACCTTCCTCCAAACGATGAGCATAAAGACGTTGCTTCATATGCAACTTGCTTGGTTAGAGTTTTCGACATACATATTTGTTCTAGCCTCTTCCATAATGCCGCGGCGGTCTTCTCCTTCATCACATCTTGCAAAATTTCGTTAGACAAATGCAGATGTAACTGTGTTAACGCCTTCCGGTCCTTGCGCTTTTTCTCTTCCTCCGTCAATGTCGAAGGCATCTTATCTACCCTAGCGGGGCTTCCTCTAAATCCATCTGCAAGAAGAATGCGCATCTTTATTTGCCACAACGCAAATCTGGTGTTGCGATCCAACAGCGGAATTTCATACTTTGAAGACCCCATTACCGTGATCGAGATGAAAAAACCCGGAGGCTCTGATACCAATTTGTGAAAAATATATAACGTCGGTAATGACAAATATATCACAAAGAAAAGAGAAATAAAAATAAAGAACACACAGATTTTACGTGGAAACCCTTTCGGGAAAAAAATCACGGGCAGAGGAGAAGAAAATTTACTATGTCGAATTCGAATCTCTTTACAAGAGGAATAGGCTATGTCTATTTATAGGCTTGTAAAGCCATATTCTAATAGGAGTGTAGTAAGATTGAAACTCCTTATTCTAATCAATATCCAATAGATGGAGTTTAATAAGGTTTAAAAAACCTTATTTAAAATAAAATAAAAGAAGTGTAGTTCTATAGGGATTCTTCTTTTATTTTATTTTACCATTGTATTTTATTTAAATAAGGATTCGGGTCACTTAATTCTAACAGTTAGGGATAAACTCGATTAAACAACGAACAAGTAAAATAAAAAAGAAATTGAAAAGATCGAACACAAATATTTTACGTGGAAAAACCCCTCTGAAGAGGATAAAAAACCATGGGTAAAGATAAATTTACTATAACGACAAAAACGAAGAGTACAAAGATGGAGATAAAACTAAACCCCGTAAGAACCCTCAAAACGTAAACACAAAATTCTCTGAAAGCTTGTAAAAGGTAATACCTAAATATGTCATATGGCTTATTCTTCTAGGGTGGAAAATGGCCTATTTATAGGTTAAATTCGTAGGTCAAATAATATTAAAATAACCTACACTAATCACAATTTGACTGGGATAAATAATCAGATTTTAACTGGAAGAAAAAATCGAGAAAATTGCATGACACGTCGCCACGTCGTGACGTGGAATTGGCGTTGCCAAGATGAGGTGGCTTTGCGTCGTCAGGATGATGGTCTTCTTCTCATCGTGACGTTGGCAGCTTGTTGAGACAAGGAGCTCCTCCTTATTGCGACGTCACTCTCTGTTTGTGTTTTAATTTGACCAAAATGCGAGGCATACTCCACAACACTCATCAACAGAAACTTTAAGCTTAATTCTAAACTCCATTCTTATCTAATTTTTAGCATCCTAATAACTTTTTAAACTCATTATTAACTCAAATCCAACCTTTAAACATCAAGACACTCTCTCTAACCCAAAAAAACATGAACATGCCTTTTGAAATGAGAAAGAACATTGAAAATCGTCTTCATGGATAGAAAATCATTAGATTAAGTTGAAACCATCATTACCTTACTATAATTTTACAAAAATCAAATTAAAAATCAACCAAGAATTCTTTCTCTCTCAACTTCCACATTCTTGTAAAAATAGAAAGAAAAGAGAGAAACCACACAATTTTTTTATCTTGAAAACATTAAAAATCTTGCTAGAAAATCAATTTATCTTTCAATTGATGGTTAGAAATCGAAACCAACCATTCATCGCCTTTAACACTACCAAGGGTCCAATTGCTATTCGATCCTTTGTCAAATTACCTTTTAAAACCTCTAAGCTTTTAAAATCTAACTTTTGCAAAATAAAATTATCTCAAATTTTTTTTCAACTTTACAATTTAGTCCTACTCACTCTTCCCACTAATTATCAATAATTAGAAAATCATGATTACTCTAATTAACCACTAATTATGACCCACAACTTAGCCCGACACAAATTCTTGGAAAACTCTTGATTTGGCTTCCTAAAATAGCTCAGTTCATGACACTTTCTGACATTGACAAAAATCGGGATGTGAAATTATTTGACACTTTCCGACATTGACAAAAATCGTGGATGTGCATTTATTTAGAAGAAACATTTGCATAGTGATACATGGAGGGAATACTCAGTTAAATAATGACTTACAGCCTTAATTCACGCGATTCTATTCTTCTACTTAAAAATACAGTACATGAAACAATATTATAAAATTCGAGCCAAATGGATGAATGTTAAAACATTTTATTTTTGGAAATAAATATTCTGCATATTTGGTTGTCCTTAATTCTATAATATATTAAATAGTTTTATATGTATTTTGAATTTAAAATTCGCCTTCGGGGAGATTGACTGACCAATTTTCTTTAGGCTAGTTATGTGAATTTTCTTTTTTTTTAGGGAGTGCCATGGAGTGTAGAAGAAATCATCAAAGGTTCAAATAATTGGGCAAAATAATATGCGTCCCTTCCCAAGGTACACTTTAATGTGAGACAAAAGAGAAGGTAGAGCTTAACTGGACAGATAGATGGGTGCAACTAAGAACTGATGGTTCAATTAAAATAGATTCAGGTTATGCTGCTGCAAGGGAGATCTTGAGAGACAAACACGAGGAGTGGATCATTGGCTTTTGTCGACAGTTGGGGAAATGGTTAATATTTGATGCTGAATTATGGGGAATTTTGGATGGTCTATCACTGGTGCAAGAAGAGCAAGGCAATGAAGGGTTGATACAAACAGATAGTTTAGAGATTATTGAAGCTATCCAAGTTTCAAAATCAACGCCCTCTAAATCGACGTTAATTAGGCACATTCACCACCTCTTGAAGAATGTAGGAAACTGGGCACTTGAATACATCCCTAGAGAAAAAAATGTAGAAGCATATTGAGTGAGAATTACAAAGTAGACTGTCCCAAATGACACAAGCACTCAACCAATTCCATTTCTATGGTGATCTTGAGTTAATTGGAAGTTCTTTTAGTATACGGATTTTACGAAATCAAAGGAGGTCAAAAAGTTATTTATTTCATCACTTTTGCATATGACTAATCTTAAGAATGGTTGACCATCAATATATTATTATGTTTGTTTTGCAATCCATAACAAAATATCTAAAACGTCTCGAATATGAATCTCTACCATCCCCTAACTTTTATTCTTATTCGCAAACCAAAAACTACCCATCATGTCTCTCTCTCATATAACCATCTCCCCCACACAATATTCGTTGGCATGGCATTGGCTAGGAAGGTATGAAACCCTATCTTTGACAAAGGGGAAGAAAGAAAGAAAAACAAAAAAGAAAAGGGTTGATTGAAATATTGCATTTTGTCGACACCATCACTAGGAGTGGGTGTAATAATTGTGGATGAAGATTGATTCCTTTGAAGCTCATTTGGTGTAACTAGAATATATAGCACATGCATGGTTTCATCTAAGTGTGACAAGCCACTGTTTTCCTTATAGTTTAGTGTTTGAAGTTTGGTTTAAGCTTCTTCAAAGCTTGCTTTTTCTACAAGCACTAATGGAAGATGCTAGGTTCAACAAACATTAGCGAAAATATCCGAGGGCAAAAGCAATTATTAATCAAATGGGTGTTTATTCATTAAAAAAAATATCTTGGTATAGTATGTAAAAGTGTTTGACAATTAATGGAGAGGCTTTCTTTTAGTCGATTGTTGGATAAAATATGTTACAAGTCCCTGCATTTTTAGTACATTTGAAATTTAGTCTCTCTACTTTTGAGAGTTCAAAATTTGAGTCCAATTGTTAACAACGTTAACTTTTTTTTTTTGTTGTTAAACTTGTTGGTATGACATTTTGAAATAACAAAAATACTAACTTAGCAGTCGTGTAAGAAAAAAAAAATATTGTAATGAACTTGGATTTAATAACAAAATTTAACGGTGTTGACAATTGGACTTATATTTTTAAATCTGAAAAGTAAAGGGACTAAATTCTTTGAAATAGAAGTATGGGGACTAAATTTTGAATGTACTAAGAGTGTAGGGACTTAAAGCACATTTTAACCTTAATTCTTTTTGTTAGTTTAATTTGGAAAAGGTCTTTTTGTAATTTTAATTGACTCAACTCGAAATTAATTATAAAATTATATACTAATTTAAAAATATTTTTTTAATATCTAATGCAGGGGCGTAGCCAGGGGGCTGGCAGGGACCCGACCCCCTAAAATGGAAAAAAATTTATTTAGGTCCCTTTAAAATTTATAAAAATTTAAATTAGTAAAGGTAAAATCGTACTTTAGCCCTCTAAGAATTATATAAATTTGATTTAATCCTTTAAAAATTATAAAGATATAGATATTAAAATGGTAAAATTGTATTTTTACTATCGAAAAAATATATAATTTAATTTCGCCCCCTAAAATTTTTTTCTGATTTCGCCCCTGATCTAATGAATGATAATTTAGTACAGGATCTTTCTTTGCTCTCATTTATCGACAGGAGACCTGTTTCAAGTAATGGAGAACCGTTTTCTCCTTCAAAGAGTTTTAGGTTTTACTTATCTTTTGGGTCCTTGTCTTGTATGGGATTATGTTCCCTTATTGCTTTCTCTATTGTTTGCAATTGGGTTGTGGCCTTATTTCTACCATACGTTTGTTTTCGTTTGCTTGTAATCCCTTTTTCCCTCTATGGAATCAAATGATCATTTGATAAAAAAAAATGATAATTCAGCATGAATAAATTCTATGGAGACAAATTTATTTTAATAAAAATTCCCCTCTTATAGAAGTCATTATTTGCATAGCGGACATTATCGTTGTTGAAGAGCAAGAGTGCATGGTGTTGCATAATGCCTTCGTTATTGTGTTATTTGTCACTTTTCAATATAACGACGCTTAGAAAAGACAATACCTTTACATTATCGGTATAATATACCCAAACAACATATAGCTAGATTGATGGAAGGAGGAAGAAGAAGAAGGAGGAAGAAATACGGAAGTAATGAAATAGGAAGGAGGTAGAGGGTAGTTTGTAGTAGCTTTAATAGACAAGGAGCGTGCTCCAATTGCAAACGTGGAAGGTTTAAGCTCCTTTTATTAGTTTTTGGATGTTACGATGGATACATGGAAGAATACATGTGCCCAAAAATTGGGCCTTTTA
Organism: Gossypium sturtianum; assembly: GCA_025698515.1. Taxonomy (NCBI): domain Eukaryota; kingdom Viridiplantae; phylum Streptophyta; class Magnoliopsida; order Malvales; family Malvaceae; genus Gossypium; species Gossypium sturtianum. Next base: position 161,520,844 of record CM046945.1, read on the forward strand.
AATTGCTTCCAGTACAAACTATTTATCATTTTAAAACTTTCCAATGCTCATTCTTGATGTGGACATTTGACCTTATACCAACAATATATATTTGGAAAATAAATTTACAAAATTCCTTTATTAAAGCAATAAAACCCGAATATCGAAAAAAATGGAGAGGACCGGGGTTAAGAGTGACAGCCACCAAAATTTCAATATTCTCAACGTGAGGGATAGATTTTGGGGGTAAGTTTAACAGTCCCTGTTTGAATTTTGCCGATGGAATGTGGGTATGTTTCCATTTTCTAGGGAAAATGACAAGTGTTGTAGTGGGTTTGGGAATATGCTTGGAGGTAATATCGCACGGTTAAAATAAGGTTTCAGTGCCTAATGTTTTGTTTTTTCCCCCAATCTCCTATATATAGTGTCTATAATTGCAGTATAGGAATGTATGCACTTTTGTTTATTAGCTTTTCAAACACATTCAATTGGTATACAAACACTCAACCATCATCAAGGGAATAGAGGGGGTTCTTGGCCCCTTGGTTAGATGAAAAACTGCTTATTTTTAGCTCTTTTAGTTAAGTGGAAATATTGCATTTTTAGCCCTTATTTGAAACTAATAGTTCAACTTAATCCCTTTTAAAACAAAATCTTTAGCTTTTCCCTCTCTCAAATTTTATAATTTTATCCCCGTCTCCTCACAGCTTTGCCCCTGTCAATTAGATATATTATACGGGTTAATTCCACCAAGCATATTTAAATTATACCTTGTATTCTAAATTGGTGAGTCTTCGAAGCATCAAAATTGTATAAATCAAGTCTTTCTGTCAATCTAGACATCGAATGAGACGTCATACAAGTGTGTATTTAGAACACATAAATCAAATTGTAAACACCTGCATCTACTTTATGAATAACTTGAATATCACATGTTAAAAAAGCAAATAATGTCAATAAATTTTGGAAGATTATTTATTTGGTTTTTTTTAATACATCAGATCTAAGTTTTTTTAATACATATTTATAATTTGATCAATGTATTTTAAATATGCTCCGCGTCAGATTTAAGATTTTATTTAATACATATGTTACTAGTTAATCTAATAAAAAATTTGATTGATACGATATCAATATTTTAAAGACTCAATTAAAAGATTGAAGTTTAGATAACAATTTACATCCGGATCATATTTTGAGGACGTGTGGAGTCAATTGTGTACATAAAATGTACAGTATGCCCCACTGCATGCCTCCCCACGACCCTTATAAAACCCTCAATTCCCACACAATTCCCCCAATCACGTTCTACTTTTCAACCTCACTTAATCACTGTTTGTTTGATTCACGGCGAATTTTGGCTGCCATATTGGTTTACACACTCGGGAAAATACCAATCAAAATATGGTTGAAGCAGAGGGATCTCATCAAAAGTACCCGACACTGCCACAGGTAAAGTCTTTTTGACACTCACCATTCTTACACACTCTTCATTTCTAAGTCTGACTTTGATTTGTTTCTATGTCCATTTAGGTGATGGAAGAGGTAAAGAGAATAACTGATATTGGCTTCCCAGTATTAGCAATGAGCCTGGTGGGTTATTTGAAGAACATGGTCTTAGTGGTGTGCATGGGCAGACTAGGTAGCTTAGAGCTTGCTGGTGGGGCATTGGCTATTGGGTTCACAAATATCAGTGGCTACTCGGTCTTATCTGGTCTAGCCACTGGCATGGAGTCCCTTTGTGGCCAAGCTTTTGGTTCAAGGAACTTGTTAGTGGCATCTCTCACTTTGCAAAGAACAATTGTTATGTTACTATTTGCTTCAATACCTATTGGCTTGATATGGTTTAACCTTGAGCCTATCATGCTTAGCCTCAATCAAGACCCTGATATAACCAAAGTTGCGAGCCTTTATTGCCAGTTTGCGATACCGGACCTTATAGCCAACAGCCTTCTTCACCCTTTACGTATTTACTTGCGTAGTAAAGGAACAACTTGGCCTTTAATGTGGACTGCTTTTGTTTCGACCGTTTTTCATCTCCCGATCACGATCGGTTTAACCTTCGGCTTACATTTAGGTGTCCCTGGGATTGCCATTTCCACCTTCATCACCAATTTCAATACCCTTTTCTTCCTACTTTGTTACATGTTCTATACTCGAATCACTTTGGTGGACCCGGAGGATTCGATACAAACACCATTGTCTCCACCTCCGTTGCCGTCTCTATCTTCAACAGCTCTAATGGGCCGGAAGGAATGGGGAGTTCTACTTCGATTGGCAATACCGAGCTGCATTGCTGTTTGCTTAGAGTGGTGGTGGTACGAATTCATGACGATCCTGGCCGGGAACTTATCCGAACCCCGAGTGGCTCTCGCAACATCGGCTATCATGATACAAACAACTTCTCTGATGTACACATTGCCAACGGCACTCAGTGCATCAGCCTCGACCCGAGTCGGCAACGAGCTAGGAGCAGGGAGGCCAACCAGGGCAAAATTGGCTGCTATAGTAGCCATAGGGTTAGCCTTAGTGACCTCATTTTTTGGACTAATAGGGACCATAGTGGGAAGACAAGCATGGGGAAGAGTTTTCACAAAGGATAATGAGGTTATTGAGCTAACCATGATTGTATTACCCATAATTGGACTATGTGAGCTAGCCAATTGTCCACAAACCACAAGTTGTGGGATCCTAAGAGGAAGTGCTAGGCCAGGGATTGGTGCAACCATAAATTTTTACTCCTTTTACATGGTGGGTGCACCATTGGCTATAGTACTAGGCTTTGTATGGGGAGTAGGGTTCGTGGGGCTCTGTTATGGGCTATTAGCAGCTCAGGTTGCATGTGTGGTCTCCATGTTAACAGTGATTTTCAAGACAGATTGGGAGAAAGAATCATTGAAGGCAAATGACTTGGTGGGCAGCAAAAGTGACCATTTTGCACATGGAGACCAAACCCTAATCATCAAATGTGAAGAAGGGGTTGTTCCATTTCTCAAAGATTTGGATCCTCAAAAATGAGCAAAAATGTTATATTTAAAAGAAAAAAAAAATTAAAATACGCCCATTTAATAGGACAAATTCAAACTACACTTTTTGCCTTCATTACATATGTACCCTGTTTGTTTTGTCTTTTTTCTTATTGTCCCCACTAATCTTTGTCCATGAGTTTTACACCAATTAGCTTTGTAAATCACTATATTTTTTTAACATAATAACATTCATTACATCTATAATCACATATATATATCCAAACCACCTAACTAGCAGGAAGGGAATTCCCCTGTCTTGTCTGACACACACACATTTATATATATATCAGCAAGAAGAACTTAGACATCAATATTTACAGTACTTTTGATCTGAAAATTATGTAAATTAATTAAATTATAGCATGAATGGTCCAGTGGAAAATTAAGGAAGGATATAATGATATCTAAAGAAACAAAAATTAGCCCCAAAACAAAAAATCAGAGTTTAATTTAGTTTATTCGAACAAAAATACAGATTCCATACACATTGATTGAAGTATACTTAGGGACATTGAGGATAGGGGCGTCACCCCTCTAATTATATTTTCCTATTTTTAAATTTCAACATAGATTGACTGACTACCTCATTCTACCATACTGCTTAAATCCAATTGGAACCTAACTCAGCTGCAAGATTTAAATAGCTTAGGTTTTAGGTTTAAAAAAAAAAGTAGAAAAAAGCTCAAGTTTCAAACCATTCTCGATTAACTAGAAAACATTTTTCAACTGAAAGCAATAACGCTAAGCTTCACAAGTATTTGTTGTTGGGGTTAATACATGATAGTGGGTAACATACTGGTACCAGTCGTATCGGTTGGTATGTATCATTTTGATTCTAAATCAGTACCAAGTAGTTTATAATTCGTTCTGGTCAAAATTTCAATACATTTCGGCTATTTCAATGTGTTTCATCCCGTTTTCATCAATATCGACTTGTGTCGGTTTGTACTGATTAGTACAAAATTTTGATATTTTAAATTAAATTTTAAATTTTTTTATCTTAACCATTTTAATTTTTGTACAATTATAGTTAAAATTTAAAACTAGTAAATTATATTATTGAACCTAATTAATAATTTTAAAACTTATATTTACGTATAAATATATTTATATGGATGTAATTGATATATATTTGCTTGTATATATAATATATAATTTATTAAGAAACTAAAACTAAAGATTTAGACTATAATATGTATGAAAAATATTTAAATGTATATATAATTTATCAACAAACTAAATGTGAGACTATAAAGATATATATGTGTAAAAAATATTTTAAAAAAATTGATAATCTTAAAATGGTACATCGAAACATGCCAGTACCAGTACGTACCAGTACGAAGACAAAGACGGTACACCAACTGGTACGGTATTAACTGCCTTTAGTTAATATGCAGTTTGCCCCTAAACTTGTTTAAAAGTATCTAGTTGGCACCTTAATTGTCTTTTTGATATAGGTTGGTAGGTTCACACTAACACAGTTAGTTTATACTGACGTGGCATTGATAGCCAATCTAGTGATGGCATGTGGCAGCCTCTCGTATGTCACATGAAGACAAATTTTAAAATTTTAAAAATTTAAAAATATATAAATTAATAAAAAAATTATATTTTTTCACATCAAGAATGAATTTGGATAAATTAGTTATCCAGATACATCCAAATTTAGACAAGCATATGTCTAGAGTCATTCTAGATTTGTTTTTTAATAAGTTTCGATGTCTTTTTTTTATTATAAAATATCAAGTTATTTATATTAATTTGAAATTAAAAATATATAAAATATATAAATAATAGAAAAATATAAAAAAAATACATCGAGAATGAACTTAGATAAATGATTGTCTAGATTCGAATGCATCTGGATAACCATTTGTCTAGATTCACTATAAAAATGCTTTTTAGTTCTTTTATATATTTATATATATAATAATTTGTATATTATATATTATAAACTATTATATATTTTTCAAAATATTATAAGCTTTTTATATATTTTTTATTGCATATCTTTAATTGAGTAGTTAGTAATAAATTTGTTACATGTTTATTTAGTAATGGATTTGAAATTCTTAAAATATTTTGGATTAATAAATTTATATTTTTATACTTTTCTAATATATGATATATTAAATTTCAGCTAATTTATTTATAAATATATGCTATTTTTATCATTTACATAATTAATAAAATTCAGATGTAAATTCTTAAATCCATGTGGTCAATTATGCAAATAATAAAGAGTTAGCATTAGCATGTTCAAATTGGCTTTGCCTTGCAAGTTGCATGGAAGGGTTACGTATTGTACATGGCATCTCTGAAAATGACACTTAACACTTTTTCCTTTTCAGGAAACTAAATTGTAACACTGTAATTACTGTATTTGGTAACGGGAAACAAAAAGACTTTGAAAGATTAAAAAGTGGTCTTAAGACGAGAATCAATTGATATATCAATTCTGATAAAATGATTAGATTGATTTTTGAGTAAATTATTTGAAATCATTAAAAGATCAAAAATCGAGGAAAATGGTGGTTAATCTGGTTGAATAAGTTTAATTATTATTGGACCAGTAGTCAAATAAATCAAATTAAAAATTGATGATTTGATCGATTCGATTACTGATATGATTTTTAAAATATTGATTATTTATAGTGTTTTATATATACCAGACATTTTTATTTATTATGTATTGGTTTTAATTTTGGATTAATATATATGGAAGTATCTAAACTTGACAATTTATACCTATTTGGTATCTAAACTTTTTTTTTTTACCTAACTAGTATCTACACTTGAAAACCGTAAGCCAATTTGATAATTTTTTTAGGTATTTGACTAACATTGTTAAAATACGCTAACGTGGTATTGACGACCAATAGAATGGCGGCACGTGACAGCTTCACATTTTGACACATGACAAAAAAATTAAAATTAAAATTGCCACGTGTCAAAATATTAGGCTTCCATGTGTCACCATGTTGTTGGTAATCAATGCCACATCAACATTTTTTAATGGTGTTAGTCAAGCATATAAAAGAAATATCAAATTGACTTACGATTTTCATGTTTAAGTGCCAATTAGATCTAAAAAAAAAAAAAATTAAGTACCAAATAAATATAAATTGGGAATTTCAAGTACTTCTTTATATATTAACACTTTAATTTCCATGTTTAACATGTTGAGCTCATAATTTTATAGTCGGTTAAATTTCGAATTGCTATCAATTGATTTTAACTTGTACATTTAACACTTAAACTTATAAATTTAACCAATAAATTTTAAGGTTTTAAATTTAATTATAAAAAATATATATAAATGATATTTGGGTAAACTACAAAATAGTCACCCAATTATGTCTTTAGTTCTATTTTGGTCATCCAACTTTTAATCTTTTTTAATTAATCACTCAACTTTTCAAAATCAGATATTTTAGTCACTCTTCCGTTATTTGTGGTTAAATGAATGATGGATAGTTGACGTGAGCCTTTTTTATTGGCTTAATAACAAATTTAGCAGTCCAATGGTTACACATTCTATCAATTTGATCCTAAATCTAAAAATTCTACAAATTTAGCCCTCAATGTTTACAAAATTTGTCATTTTAGTTCTAATTCTAAAAAATTCAATAAATTTAACCCTCGACATTTACAAAGTTTGTCAATTTAGTTTTAATTCTAAAAGTTTAGAAAAAAGGAAAAATATTTAAAAAAATTATTTTTGGATAAAAAATTATAAAAAATGATTTAAAAATATAAAAATCATAAATAAAAAACCAAAACATATGTATTAAAAAATAAAAAATAAAGAAAAATATATTTAAAATGATTCAAAAATAAATGAACATGAAATAGATTGATTAGTATTAGAGAGTGATGAAGTTGGACATCCCCATGAGACATGGAATTGACAAAGTTATCTTCCTTGGTTCAATGCAGTTCGTATTTTCAATCCATAGACTAGATTTGTTTGGGACTTTGATAATTTGACCGACGTCCTTGGACTATCCAAGTTTGGAAGTTATTGGTGATATATCCAAGGCGGAAAAGAAAAACTTTTTAAGGTTTTTCATTTCATAAAAGATTTTACATTATAATATTGCTTTCTCTACGCGAAGATTAGGTCTTTGTATATTTTAAAATAAGAAAAAAATCAAAATAATTGTTTTGTACTAGTTTTAAAAATTGTTAATTTTAAAGGGATTTAATTAAATAATATAATATTAATTTAAAATATGATTTAAACCAAATTGAATTTTTTTTACTATGTTCATGAAGGTGATAGTAGTTTTAAAATGAGCATAATACGAATGGTGTTAAATATTTTTCTTATTCAAAGGATTTTGGAGGTGCGTTAAGGAATATTAAAAAGTGAGAATTTTTAAAATATTCTTTTGAAAATTTTAAAACTAGAAATACATTGAAAAATTTTATAAATATTAAGAGCTAAATTTATTAAATTTTTAAAATTCGAACTAAAATGACAAATCAATAAGTAAATCATGTAAATCTAAAAATTTTACAAATTTAGTCCTCGATATTTACAAATTTAGTCACTCTCCATTAGTTCTTTGATTTGTCTTCATTTTGCTGCATTTTAAAATGGTTTGAGATTGGTAACAACAACGGGTCAAATATCTGCATTTTTCAATTATATGCACCTCAAATTTACTTAAAATTTTAAATTTGTTTATTATCTGCAAGTTATTCGAATATGATTATCCAAATATAAATCCACTAAAATTCCTTTTTATATATATACAACTAAAATTATAAGTATCTGTTAGAGATTGTGTAACCCGAATCTTGTCACTTGTTGAAGAAATAAATACAAAGGCAAAATAAGGGGATCTGTGGGGGCAAAAGGCTGAGGGCCATACAACACAAGTTGAATCCGTATAGAATTATAGATGTAGTCGAAACTCCTTTTATAGCATTCATTTTTTCAACATTAGTGAAATTTTTCCTTCTTTGCCCGTTGTTTTTTCTCGAAAGGGTTTCCACGTAAAACCTGTGTTTTTTTTTCTTTTCTTTGCGATCGTTTTACCGTCATTATTGACGTTTATTGTAACAGCATCTATTATCCAAATAAGCCATTCGAATGCAGATAATGGATATCTAAAGTATCTATCTGTATATGCTCCAATGGGGGTGAGTACTATCCCTTTTTAATTTATGCATGTAAAGATGGGGGGGGGGGGGGGTTGAGGAATTCAAGATTGAAACTTTTGTCAATGAACATGCAATGTAACTTCCAAAACGAAATAGAAATAGCAGTAAACATTTTCTTAATAAGATTAGACTTTAACCTAAGTTGAAATTGTGTGAGATGAAAAGGGTAGCTAAGGAGGAGATGAATATAGAACAAAACAAGAACGTATGTTGGAGAGCTAGGATCAGAAATGGTGTTTAGAACAGATAAGGTTGATCATGAATTCAATAAGTTGTTTGACTATTATATGCCTTTAAGGTAGCAAATCCAAATGGGTCTTTTCAGCTTATGGTTCTTAGACCTACACATGCTAAAAAGCCAAAATTTAGGAGATTGTATTTTGGGGCACTTAAGGAAGGATTTAGGACACATTGTAGAGCTTTTATTTGTGTGGATGGTTGTTACCTAAAAAGGGGTTTCAAGGGTGAGATTCTTAGTGTCATTGGGAGGGATGAAAACAACCAAATCTTTCCCAATAAAAGGATTGAATCGGTAAGCGATTAATAACGTTAGTTCCTGGTTTAGGTAAAAAAAAAAATTGAAGGACTAAAATGAGAAAAACTTTAAAAATTAAATGATGCATTCAACAACAACAAAAATTAGAAACTTATTCTTTTTTGCCCCCTACCATAAGGTTAGATAAAGAGCACAAATTCCTTTTGATTATAGAATTTTTAAACCTACTTAGAAAGAATCATCTCTTCTTCATATGCAATCAAGAGCTAGCATATGATTTCGTATTACAAGCTGAAGTGCTGATCGATATTTTTTTTAAAAAAAAAAAGTATCAACCAAATAACTTTTTTTTATGGAAATTGATTTGATGTTGGTCTAAATTGAATAAATAATTTTTATTTTTATTTTTAGGGATTAAAATATAATTTTATCATATATTAGTTTTTAATTTAAAACTTAATTATAAGTTTTGAAGAACCCCTGGCTGGCTCTTAGATTCGCCTATGTACATCACTATCAGAATTGAATTCGATAGTTGAAAATTAAAAACATGCAAGAATAAAAGCTTTTGCAAGTTGATGAGATTCCTTGGGAAAAATAGATGAATGGACAGACAGAGACAGATTACTACTAAGGTATAGTGCACCCATTAGACTTCAGACATCTGTCACTGTCTAAGAAAGTAGGGATTTAATTAAAATTTTCAAAAGTTTTAGAAGATTTAATTAATTTTTTTTCACTACTTATTAAGGGTTTGTTAGTCTGGAAGCAGTTGCTAAGTGCTCGCAAAATTATTTGAGAAAATGCATTGTGAAATAAAAAACAAAAAACAGGAGACATAAAGATTATTTATACAGTTCGGTTTCTCTACGTTTGTACTTAAAGCTATCACATTCTAATAAATATTTTCTCACTTTTGTACCTTTGAAGATTGGTACTCTTACCACTAAATTCATACCTATGAACTTAGCTTTTAAAACAATCAAGTTTTACAATCAAATGTACTCTCACAAATAATGTTTCTAACTTGAACTGAGTAATTGCTCTCAATTCTTTGTACAATAACCTGCAAAAGTCCCTAAATTATATAATTTTTTTGAGATTTGCTAACATAATCAAGATCTATATCAAATTCTATTAAATAACAATTAAACTAGTTGAATACTATATAATAATAGCAAACAAGGTTAGGAAGGACGGTTGGCAGTTAAAGGAAGGACGGTTGCCAGTTAAGTCTTCAACACTCCAATCCAATCCTACTTCCTCGACCCAAGAGATTAGATAGATGTGATTTGATATGATCCTTTAAACATGTTCCCTCAAGTAGTGGTGAAACTAGAAAAAAAATTTAGGAGAGCCGAAATTAAATTGTAATTTTTACGATAGCAAAAATGCAATTTCACCATTATATCTTTATAACTTTTAAAGGATTAAGCCAAATTTTTATATTTTTAGGGGGGCCAAAGTGTAATTTTACTTTTACTAATTTAAAATTTTAAAAAAAATTAAGAACCTAAATGAAAAATGTTCCATCTTGGGGGGAGCCGAACACCCTGCCAGCCCCCTAGTTTCGCCCCTATCCTCAAGTGATATAATCTTCATTGATGAGTTAAATACAATCCATAATATCAACACAGCCCAAAAATCCGATTCAATAAATTGTCAATCACTTAAATATGAAAATAAGCTCACGATGCTTTAGGAAATGGGTACTTCCTCAGGACGTTTAGCACATGTCACTCATTTCATATTTTTTTAACCGGGTTTAATGCGAAACCATGGAATTTAGTATAAGAGTTGATCTCAGAATACGAGTATTTGCTTAATTATCTATTCACGAATTGTCATTTATGAATAAAACTGGTCGAGCCGGACAATACCTAAAATGACAAGGTCTGGTCCAAGGTCCATCAAGGCACACGCCATTTAGGTAATGAAAACGAAGGAGCATAGGGATATGACGAAAGGGTGCATGCCAGTGAGGAACTCAACTGGATAAGCCCCCCTTCAAAGAAAGTACCCAAAAAAGAGCCAGGCAAAACCAAAAGAAACACTAAAATTAACTAATTTTCTTCTTTAAAGTGATGTGGGATATTTGCATGTGCAAGACCTAATTAGCACATGTCTTTTAAAACTCATTTTCAACCGGTCCTTTTCTTTTTGTACATATATCTCTATCTATCTATCTTCCTTTTCATACATGTGATGAATTGAAATGATGAAGATGGTTGGTCAAGGCGAATCTAAAAATCTTTTTAGGATAGTCGAAATTGAACTATACTTTTTTAAAAAAAAATTATATTTTTTATGAGATAAAATATAATTTTTTTAGAGGGTTAAAATATAAATTCACCATATATTAACTTTTAATTTAATCATTTTAAAAGGGATTGAATTGTAACTTTTCATTTTTTGGAAGACCCTTGCCTACCCTTTAGATTCGCTTTGTTGGTGGTGGTGAATCTAAGACTTTAACTAGAATTTTTTGTTTTCCACAATTTAAAAAATACCCAAATTTTCAATTTTTGTTTGACAAGTCGATTGCAATGCACTCGTGTTGGTTAGGTTCAAAAAGATATTTCGGGTTATTAGTTAAAAAAACAAATCATAATTCGATTATGTTCAAAGTTAAAGAATATCCCACTCAATAATATCTTCTTTAAAATATATAAATAGATGATATGAAATGAACCAATTGAAGTTGAATTTGTTGCCTTTTACAACATAGGTTTTTTATTTACTTCATATGTTATAAAAGGTAATGCTTTTTATGGAAGAGATTAGGACTTTCATCACCGAACATTAAGCCACTTTGTCCAGAAGTGAGAGCCTATGCCCTTTTTGAAATTCTGAAAGTGAGTGATTCATTGAAACAGGGGAGCATCTAGGTATTTATAGTTGTGGATCTGGTTAGTTTTCGATCGGATTAATTTGAGTTCTAAAATTATTTTAATCGCTTTTGGATTTGAATGGATTTGATTTTTATTCTTTTGAATTTGGATTATTTGGATTTAATTTTCAAAATTTTTCAAGTTAGATTATTATATTTTTTTAAATCATTCTTAATTTTTGTTACTTCAATTTTGAATTGTTTCGAGTTTAAATTAATTTATGCTCGAATCCGATTCAGACTAATTTGAGATCAGAATGAATAAACTCGAGTTAATTATTTTTATAGTCAAATCAAATTTGAGTTTGGAATTATTGACTCAAGCTTATAAATTTTATCACCATTGGTACTACATCAATATAATTATTAATTTTCTTCTTTTTTTTTTGTATTCTTCATGTTTATTTCATAGTTCATGTTCGAAGTTCGTGACTATCTCTCTCAACAATGTCATATCTATACAATTACTAATTGATTAGATGAAAACTCAAAAAATATATATAAAATAAATGTTAACATGATAAAAATGTTTTTATGTATTTTAATTTTGGGATAAATCTAAAAATTATACACAAACTTTAATTTGGTGCAATCATACATGTGAAACTTTGATTGTAGTTCAAATGTATAAATGAAACTTTAATTTTGATCCAATTATACACATTTAAAGGAAAAATACATCAATTTATTTTTATATTAGATAAACATAGTTATTTCTGTATGTAATATATAAACATAAAATGATGTTATATTAATAATTGTGTTAATAATTTGTGAGAATTGGTTCAAATCGAAATTGTATATATAAAATTACACATTAAACCAAAATTCATGTATAGTTTTGAGATTTATCCCTTTTTAACTTTTATATAAATTAATAGATTATATAAATTTTGTTTTAAATATTTTAATTGAAAGGATTTTGTTTTTCATTAATGAATAAAATTGTGATTACTAAATGAAAACACGTCCAATAGATGAATAAATAAAATGGGTAAAAAGATGTGTTTTGGAAAAGAATGTAATAGAAAATCCCATTACTGCCACTCTATTAAGATTTTTTTTCATATAATTATAGATGTATTTGTCTATTTTATTGTTTAAGTTTAATATTATTCGGGTCGGAATGGTATTCAAATAAAGCTCTATTAACATTCGACACATTTATTTGAATATATGTATGTTATTTTATAAAAAGCAGATGATTAAAAAGGGCAATATACTGAAATATACCAAAAAAAAAAATTTATTCACGGAAAAGGGTCATTTCCCCACAAAATGCGTCCACGTCAGCGCGTTTTGTGGGGATCTGCAGCTGAGCGCGCCACGGAGGCGCTTTTGCCACATCAGCGCAAAGCGTCTTGGCGAGGGCGCACTTTGCTGATGTGGCAAAAGCGCTCCCCCAGGGGCGCGCTTTAGCCCTGCAACGGTCAAAAAAATTTTGACCCTTTGGCCTCCAACAGTCCAAAAATTTCCCTATAAAACCCCCCAACCCTTTTATTTTTTTCACACTTTAGTCCTTACTCAACATTCTCTCAACATGCTCTCAAATTCCTCTCAAATTTCTCTTAAAGTCCTTGAAACTTCCTCTCAAATTTCAAAATAGTCCTTTAATATTTACAAAAAAGCCCTTTTTAATTTTTTTAATATATTTTTTTGGAAATTTTTAAAATTTTCGATCGTATTACTAATGGCCGGGGAATTAATTCGTCTAGACGATAAGCACATCTCCGTCGATCAAATGCAAATGGTAAGTTTTAATTTCAATTTTTCAATATTATTTAATATTTTTTAGGTTTATAATTTTTTAAACAGTTTGTAGATCGGGTGTTGCAATGCTATATTCGCAATATGCATGGTCCCCCATCGCCGTTGATCGAGAATTACATGCGGGAAGCGGGTTTTTGGCACGTGGCCACGATAGGCCGGGGGTTCAAGTTGGAGCCGAACTTGATCAGTGCGTTGATAGAGAGGTGAAGACCCGAGACGCACACTTTCCATCTTCCATGCGGAGAGTGTACCATCACTCTGGAAGATGTGCAGTTGCAATTAGGATTGTCGATGAACGGGTCGGTAGTCACCAGGTCCGCAACTTCTACCGATTGGATGGCCGTATGCTACGAGCTTACGGGTGTCATTCGGATAACATTCATGGAGGTCGGATCGAGATGGCTTTGGTTACGAGACACATTCCCGAGCCGAATGATGGTTCGACCAAAATAGAAAGAATACGGTATGCTCGGGCATACATTCTTGAGATAATTGGAGGCTATCGATCTGGGACTGTCTAGAAACCTCGTACACTTGAGATGGCTGCTGAAACTTGTTGATTTTAGAGCAGCCGGTGAATTGAGTTGGGGGTCTACCGTGCTATCAAAGTTGTATAGGGAGATGTGCGGGGCGACGCGGCCAAGTAAAGCGAAAATTGGTGGTTGCCTATCACTATTGCAGTCATGGGCACAGTTTTGATTTCCATTTTTACGTCCTCGACTCGACCACCCATATTCATTCCCACTGATAACAAGGTAAATTTAATGTTGTATTTTACAATTATTACGTAGATTTATAGTATAATTGTATGCTAAAAATTTATTTAATTAGGTGGAACCATTCGTGAGTTATCTTTGAATACCTACCTCGCTTGAAGATATACGGCTTCTATTAGACCAACGGTCGGAATCACAAGTAAGTTTCGAATTTCGTATTTATAATTTAGTATTTCGTACTTAGTGTTTAGTATTATGTATATAACTAATATTTTGGTCATGTTAATATAGTTTCAATAGACACCGCATTTGGGATCCGGAAATTCGGGCGATAATTCGGGAGGAGTTCTTGCAAAATCCAAACATTTGGCACGTGAAGGTCCCATTGATCAACTATGCGACCGTGGAGATGCACCATCGGATCGGGTTCTGCGACAATTTGGATTCCGACAACCAATTCCGTGCCACACGAGGTGCTCGATGATGAGCACAAAGTCGACTTACGGCGGTTACTGCGGATTGGCCAAGATTTTGGTCAAGCATATATCGAGATGTAAGAGAACCGGTATGACTATTTACCTATCCGGGAACCGATCGTCGTTCCTGAGTTAGCGTGCGTGCCGAAATACATGCCATGGTTTAGGATCCATGGTAAGCCGTATTTGTTATCGAAAGAAGAGAGGCGACGGCAACTTCGTGAACAAAGGGAACGACGGGGCCCTTTAAATCCAATGAGAAGGGGTGATGAGACGGGACCATCAACAACGCCGACACACGATCCATTGGGCCCATCAACGGCGCCCACACGATCCTTTGGGCCCATCACTTCAGCCGACGACACCGACATCACAGCCTTTGGCCTTTATGCTAGGTGCGTACCCTAGCCCTTATATGTATCCTAACCCATATATGTTTCCTTTTCCTAGTCCCACCCCAGGTTGGAATGCATGGCCCGGTTCGAGTCCGTTCCCGACTACTCCGACTGGCCAGCCGATCTTGAGGTCGCCGTCGCGTGAGGGATCACAGGAGGCGCCTTCGGGGAGCACTTCTTTTTACCAGTCTCCTTCACTATACGGGATTCAGACACCCTATCGTGGTTTATGCAAACACCTCCGCAGTCGTTATTTTATCAATGTGGGTCATCCTCCCAACACCCACAACCAGACCCACTGCCGGAGGAACCAGAATCCCCGCCCGAGGTTTCACGACCCCCGCTGGAAGCTAGAAGAAGGAGGAATCCAGCGCGTAACCATCGACCACCCCCGTGTGGCACTGATTCCGACTGGGCCTGGGCTCTCGAGGTGGATCCACATCTGACTCATCATCTGATCCACCATAATCTGCAACGAACGAGGGCCCCTCACCGGTGGATGTCGTGGGGAGTACGTTATCCCTCCTTAAACATCTTTAAATAACGTTCCCAATCATATGTGGATTGCCAACCACTAGAAGTTGATGACGTTCCCAATACGTATTTCTATCATCGGACGTCGAAGGAAGGATATGCATGTCCCATCCACCAACCGAGTGTCGTGCAGGGGTTATGTTTTCCATACTACCACCAAACACGGGCACTTCCGTATTCTGCCTCCCACTAACAGAGTGTCGGCTTGGGGTCGTGTATTCCCCTCGAACAGAAGTAGGTGTTGAGGTCGAAGGAAGATCACTTGGCGATGAAAATTGTACATATACCTCAAGATAGGGTGATCCACTGGAAATATGAGTCTCCACCATTGCCTCAAAGCTCCGAGGACCTTTGATGTCGAATGATTCATATCACACCGGATCAACCGAAGCGCGAAATCTATACTTAATAGACTGAACTTTCATTGGCGTTGTTCCGAAGATTTTATGCCTAATTCTTTTGCGAAGTTCTAACAAATCTATGTTCCGATTAAAACCCAGTCGCGCTATGTTCTCCGATAAAAAAACAACACCATTTTCGGTGTCACAAACCTCACCATCGTAGTAAATAACAGCATTAATACGTTCACTCATTTTCAGTTTCTATTTTTCTTTTGCCTCAATTTACACATATGCAACTTTGAGAATGAAATTTGGCTGATTTATAGTCTAAGGATTGTCACGGACTCTCATGTAGCAAAAGAGCGTCCACGTGGGAGCTCTTTTCGGTGACTCCTCGATTGTGGTGCATCCTGCTTGAAGCGTTTTGGGCCTTTGTTTGTTCGAAACGCGTCTTCTCAAAATTATTTTACCCGAGACTCTCAGAGCAAAAAGAGCGTCCACGTGGGAGCTCTTTTGAAGTACTCATCTTGGCGATGCATCTGCTTGAAGCGTTTTGGGCAATGTTTGTTCGAAACGTCTTCTCAAAATTATTTTACCGGAGACTCGTAGCAAAAGAGCGTCCACGTGGGAGCTCTTTTCGATACTCTACGCGGCGGTGCATCTGGTTGAAGCGTTTTGGGCACTATTTTTCGAAACGTCTTCTCAAAATTATTTTACCGGAGACTACTGTAGCAAAAGAGCGTCCACGTGGGAGCTCTTTTCAGTACTCCTGCTGACAGTGCATCCTGGTTGAAGCGTTTTGGGCACTATTTTTTCAGAAACGTCTTCTCAAAATTATTTTACCGGAGACTACTGTAGCAAAAGAGCGTCCACGTGGGAGCTCTTTTCAGTACTCCTGCTGACAGTGCATCCTGCTTGAAGCGTTTTGGGCACTGTTTGTTCAGAAACGTCTTCTCAAAATTATTTTATCGGAGACAACTGTAGCAAAAGAGCGTCCACGTGGGAGCTCTTTTCAGTACTCCTGCTGACAGTGCATCCTGCTTGAAGCCTTTTGGCCACTGTTTGTTCAGAAACGTCTTCTCAAAATTATTTTGCCAGATACAACTGTCAAAAAAATTCAAATAATTTTTTTTCTAATATATTTTGCCTAAAACCCTAAATATATTTTTACTAAACCCTAATTAACCCTAATCTACTCCATTAAATTTCCCCTAAAAACCCTAAATCTAACGACCCTAAAAAATCAGAAACCTTAGCCCAGAAACCTTAAAATTTCATACCCTAACACTAAAAACAAATGAAAAAGGCGACGGGAAGGAGGAGGGCAAAGCGCCCCTAGGGGCGCTTTTTGCCACATCAGCAAAGTGCGTCCTCGTCGGTAGCTTTGTGCTAATGTGGCAAAAGCGCTCCCCGGAAGCGCTTTTTCTGTTGCATCCCCACAAAACGCTCTGATGTGGACGCGTTTTGTGGGGAAATGGCCCTTTTCCGTAAATTTAAAAAAAACGGCCCTTTTCCGTAAATAATTTTTTTTTGGTATATTTGGGTATTTTGCCCGATTAAAAAAGCAGATATTGTTTAACAAGCAATTAGTTACTTTTTGTATAATTGAAAATATTCAAATATCTTTAATATTCCATTCACTTAATTGAGATTATATTGATTATTGACAATAAGTATTTGGAAGAAGTTGAAGAGGACTTCTTTTCCAAGCATTTAGATTATGTAACACCCCAAATCCGGCCTAGATGTTATGGCCGAATCTGGAGTGGTTACGTAAAATGGATTGAAATCTGGCTTCGTTATCTTAAAAAAAAACATGTTTTGTTTGAAAACATGTTTGTCATACTTATTTAGTTAAAACCGTTGTTTGTTCATATTTTCTAAATAAATTGAATATTTTGCAGCAAAAATTCTTAGTATGTTATATTTTGGAAAACCGAGTTTGTTTTCTCAAAAAACAATTGATTGCAGAAAAATAGTCGTTTTCGTAAAGTTGTTTTATCGAGGGTCATGCCAATAAAATCCAAAATAAAAGTCCAAAACAAAAATAATCCCAAATGTCCAGAGAGTCCAAAATTTACAAAACTCTCAAATCATAAATTCGAATAAGGCAAATTTAAGTAAAATGAGTTTACGGAAATGTGAACACAATCAAGCTCCCGTCGCACCAACCCGCCTAGGTCTGAGGGTTACCTGAAAGTGTCAGACGAACAGAAAGCGAGTTTTTATAACTCAGTGTGTAACTTAACAGAAAACAGAATTACAGGTTTACTACATAGTAGAGTAGATACAAATGTATATCTCATACAGAATCAGAATCATATGCAAATTACAATCCTACCCCCATCAACTACACACCATCTCCGACCATCCCTACACACCATATAGAATCTTAAAGACCTATCCAGCCCTACACACCACTTAGTGACGGTATGACAGTTTTTAGAATATTCGCAGTAGTGCTGCCAGTATAATGGGCGAGGTATCGCCTCTCACAGAATACTTCCTCCACATAATACATGTCCCACCCCATAATCAAATATAAACGGAAATAACAGATGTCAGAATTTACATATCATACTACTCGTATAACAGATGTAGAACATGCTTTATACATAACAAATCATACATATTGCATCACAATACATGAACCTTATACATATTATACACGTATTTACGTCAAGTTTCATACTAACAGATTAACAGAATTCATGTTTTATAGTTTATATAATCACATATCGACCCCACGGAAGGCCCACAGTCGATTGGGACGACGTGTATGACCCTAAGGAAAAGTTCTGAATTTTGGGCCCACACGCCCGTATTGCCTTGCCCGTATGGCCCAAAATGGCCTAGACCGTGTGTCACACATGGCCTCTCACACGACCTGTTACACGACCGTGTGTCACACACGACCTGCCACACGGTCGTATGGCGTCGACAAGCCCCAATCTTGGATTTCGTCGTTCGCTATTTTTCGAGTTTCTCATTACCCACCTGGTCTAATTTTGAAGTAACTCAGAAGATGAGAATCCCAATACCTAAAAACACAAAACTTCAGCGAATTAAACCAAAAGAACACTCCATTTACAAAATTGAAATCCTCGATATTCCTAACATATTGAACATTCAAACAACCGCAACTATACTAAATTGGTAGAATCACTTACCCAACGTCCGCAGCAGTTCCTAACGCAATTAAGTCACCGAAGGACAATCCCGAGCCTCTTGATCTTCCCCTATTCGAGCATTAAAACGAATAACACCATCAAAAGAAATCTTTCCGTTACAAGAATAACGAAAACCCTCAATTGTTCACCAACCATAAAAACAACAGAACTACACCTACCCCATTAACTTATCGAATCGAACCACAACTAGAAATTGACACAACAATAGATGATGAATGAAACAACGATGCCGATTGAAACAAGTGGTAACACTTGGATTTGATTTGGAACAAAAGAATAGGGAGAAAGAAGAAAGGAAAACACAAAGGAGTAGTCAACCAAAGAGAAAAAAAAATGAACGTGGTAATGAAGAGGGGATTTTGGGAACTAAAAAAAATATAAAATTAAAATTAAAAATCAAAACTCCCCACTAACAACCAAATCCCACCAAAACCGACACATTGATCCTTATCCAACTACCACAAAATTTCAATTCCACCAAACATCTACTACACAATCGACACGCACACATAGAAGCAAAAATTATTACCATTCGCTCACACAATGATTCAAACACAGGACCTTGGGGCAAGCTAACACTTACCACTTATACCAACAAGCTCATTTTAATATAAGTTGACCGAAAACATAATATAAGCCAAACAATTAAGGATAAGGCTAGGAACCAAAAATAATTGAATTTTCCCAAAATCAAATTCAAACCCATAACCTCAACTCACACCCAAATCACTTAACCACTAAAGCAGATACTTATCTATGAAGAAAATTAACGAATCAAAACTTAAAACTTTTGAGATGTTGCAGATTAAGCTTGAATCCTGGAGTCAACATTGTTGAGAGAGCTTTATCTGAATATCACTCTCGATTTAAACAAAATTATGCTTAGATCGTAAAACAAATAAAGACACCTATAGTTATACGGAAAAAATAGATCTTGGTATCAATTTGATGAAACTTTTTATTATATTATAAATAAATACAAATATAATATAGATGTAGATCATTAAACTATATTAAAATTTAGATAAAAGTACCATATAGTCCCGATATTAAATATCAAATTGCTTTTCGATCCACTTACTAAAAAATGGATAAATGATCCTTGTACGTTGATAAATAAGCAAAATAGTCCCTCCATCAAAATTGCCCTAGTTAAATACCGATTTTATCATTTTATATATTAAGTACAATAATAAATTTAATTCTCAATCTTTACACATTTATTCAACATGACCTCTACTCTTTGATTTGGAGCAAATTGCCCTCAACCTTTAGTTGTTGAATTTTATCTTATAGGCCACCCTTCAATATGTAATTTTAAAATTATAAAAAAAAATAGAAAATCATAAATAAAGTTTGTAATTTCAAAAATCATGAAAAAAAAAGTACTAAAAGTTAAAGAAAGATATAAAAATTCAATAAAATTGTAAAATTTTTTCAATACTCAATAAAAAATTCTAAAATTTTAAAAATAAATAGAAATGTAAAAGAATTTTATTTCTTTTAAAAGTTCAAATTAAGAATTTTTTTTAAGTCCAAAACTTAAGAAAAGACATTTTGAAAATATTCAAAATTCAAAACTTTCAACTTTATGATTTGAGAATACATAAAATAAAATAGCTAATTGCAGTTTTAGGATAATTCACTTTCTTTATAAGGAAAATTAATCGGTGGATTATACCCAAAACTAAACTATTAACGCTCTATTCCATTGTACATATAAAGAGAGTGGGCATAAAAATTGATTAATTGAATCATACTCTCTATCTGGTTTGTTTAAATAAGTTTTCTATAGTACTTTGTTCCGATTCAATTAGTTCTGTAAATAATTTTAAGTAAACTACAATATGGGATTTTCGGTCTAAGTTAACTTAATTGTTTTTCTACTTTTACGTCGTATTACTTCAACATTATGATTACCAAATCAATTTTGGTTTCAAAGCTATTACAGAAGTATTTTTATCTGGTTTTAAGATAACTGAATGACTTTTTGTTTTGAGCCATCTTAATGGCTAATGTGACATCCAGAATATGGTCGAAACTTCTAGGCTGGGTTTTGGGGTGTTACACTTCAAATAAAAAATCATTGAGGATAAATCAAATCTTCAACACATAAGAATTTTTACTTTTGAGCAAAATCATGTTGATAACGTATTATAAAACTAAAAGAAGAATACAAAATTAAGAGAGAAAGAAAGATAAAGAAATGAAAGGATGATTCAACTTTCACTTGGATACAATAATCTTGTACATGCCATCTATTTATAGAGCTTCAAGTACCATAAGTTACAAAGTATTAAGGCCTAACATTAAGGTACCTTATAAATGATTTAAGGGTTACAAGATAATGAATTTATGGTTATGAACACTCATTTTTTAGGGGTTACAATAGGATAAATTTGAGGGGGTTATGTACATCCATTTATCAATGGATTTACAACACATTTAACAATTCAATTTTAAAGAGGGACTATTTTTCCCATTTATTCAAGCAAGGGGATCAAAATGAAATACAAGGTATAATATAGGGATTGCTATGATACTTTTACCTAAAATTTCATGATATTTTTAAGTTAAATAAACAAAAAAAAAAAAGTTAAGATGGATTGGGCCTGGCCGTATATGAAAATGCTTTAAATGGTTGGAAAGGGATTGCCAGTCAAACCCCAAAAGTTGGGCTCCATTCAAACCCAAAAAAGTTTACCAATAGATAAAGCAAATTTACCCATAATTTCACCATACCATATATTTAATTTTTTTTATATACTACAAATAGTATGCATAATATTGTTAATTTGGTTTAATCAAGCTTCTCTTTTGAGGTAATTAAATTTTAAAAAATATATAAAATTATTGAAACTTTTTATGATAAAATATATTATTTTTAAAATTTTGATTTTTTAGCCTTCTTCCAACTAAATTAGTTTTCTATTAATTCTTTACATCAACTTCATGACTTTATAAGTGGTATAAATTAGAATTTGACACACTCAATTGGAAAGAAATATGAGTAAATTTTTTTATTGATAAAAGATAGATAATGTTTAAAAGGAAAATAGTTTTTTTTTATATAATTAAAAGATCTAAATACTTTACTGATCATGGAATTAGTCGAGATTAACTCGTGATATCAATTTATTTAGTGAAATTTTTTATTATATTATAAATAAATGTAGATATATAGACATAGATAATTGGCTTAATACATAATTTGATAAGTGAGTTTGATATTTTTTTAAAGTAGTATTTGTGTTATTTTTTTGTCCAATGTGATACCTGTAGTTAACAAAAATCATATATTTTGATACTTGAAGGTAACAGTGTTAATTCTTTTAGTGTTTAATTCGAGTTTTAGAGATGATTTGATGAAAATTCATAATTAGCTAACAATATTAGCAATTAACTTTCATCAAATCAACCCAAAAACCCTAATTAAATCACATCCATAAGGTTGTACTCGACAAATAAAACAAAAAATTAAACAAATTCACAACTAACACTAAATTTATTATATTAACAAAATCATGAAAAATTCAAACCTAATAATATTAGCAATTAACTTTCATCAAATCAACCTTAAAACCCGAATTAAACACTAAAAAGTTAACATTGTTACCTTTGCGTACCAAAATGTATAACTTTTTATTAAATATAAATAACAGATTGGACCAAAAAATAACACAAGTATCATTAAAAGAAGTGTTAAACTTGAATATCAAATATAAATCATTAAACTACATTAAAATTTCATAATATTTTTCATTGAATTTAAACAAGAAAAAATGAAGATGGGTTGAACTTAGCCATATATGAAAGTGATTTAAATGGTTAAACTCTTAAAAAGGGATTACCATTTATCATCTTAGAATCCCTATTGCAATTTGGGGAAGTCATAATGACCCCCAAGATGGGCTCCATCCAAAGTTTACCAAGATAAAACAAAATTACCCATAATTTCATCATAATTTTGGTACATTATAAATTGGGGAGGTATGCTATTGTTAGAGCTTAAAATTTGGTTCTTAAATTTGTCAATACTAAATTTCAATCACTTCTATTAGGTTGTTGCAAATTTATCATATATTTTGTTTATTTATATTTCATGAAGTATGTATTATTATTTTTATAGAAAATATTAGCAATAATAAATTAAGATTTATTTCTCTAATAAATAATGCATTCTAGCATTTAATTTTAATTAAATGATTGATGTGTATTTTTTAAATATATTCTTAAATAGATTTGGAAAGCAAAAAAAAAAAAATCTAGATTTGCACATTTTTTTTTTGTGAAAACAAACATGAATAACTAATTAATTACATCCGAAAGGTTTGAGAAAAAATCCCTAGACTAGTCCAAATCTAAGAAATTCTGAACCATAATAGGGGAAAATTCAAAAAATTGCAAATCAACTTTAGAGGATAAAGCTTCTTTTGCCGTGCAATCAGCAACTTCATTTTGTTCCCTGAGAATGTAACGCAATAACCATAATTTCTTCTGAGATAGAATACTCTGAATTCGCCGAATCAAAACAGAGTTCGATGTGGATGAAATACTTCCTTGAATGGCTTGAACAACGTCTAGACTGGCCGAAAGAATTATTATACTATCATGACCTCTTCGTTGAACAAGCTTAAGCCCTTAAAAAATGCTCCAAAATTTAACATAGAAAATCGAGCACTTTTCAAAATATCGATTAAAACCAAAGAGCCACTCTCCATTCATATCTCTCGCAACCCCCCAGCAGATATATTTTGAGAGATATTTTACTTACATTTCAAAGATTTTATTCAATAATGGAGGATGATAAAACATCAAATCAAGGGAATTCTTTTCTTCCAAATGGGATGCCACTAAGAATGTGAAAAATATAACGTCGGTAATGACAAATATATCGAAAAGAAAAGAGAAATACAAATAAAGAACACAGATTTTACGTGGAAACCCTTTCGGGAAAAAACCACGGGCAGAGGAGAAGAAAATTCACTATGTCGAATTCGAATAATTACAAGAGGAATAGAATATGTCTATTTATAGGCTTGTAAAACCATATTCTAATAGGAGTGTAGTAAGATTGAAACACATTATTCTAATCAATATCAAATAGATGGAGTTTAATAAGGTTTAAAAAACCTTATTTAAAATAAAATAAAAGAAGTGTAGTTCTATAGGGATTCTTCTTTTGTTTTATTTTACCATTGTATTTTATTTAAATAAGGATTCGGGTCACTTAATTCTAACAATCTCCACCTTGACACGAATTCTCAATGAACAAGTTTTTCATCGCGAACTCTCAACGAACAAGTTCCCCACCTCTTCCATAAAACCCCTTAAGGGTTTAACTTCAACAATGAACACCAACCAAGTCTAAGCAATGCTCAAACTTGGTTATAGGAAAATGACTTAGTCATCATATCTGCGGGATTTTCATGAGTACTAATTTTGCTCACAACAATATCACCACGAGCAATAATATCACGAACAAAATGATACCGAACATCAATGTGTTTTATTCTCTCATGAAACATTTGATCTTTTGTAAGGAAGATGGCACTCTGACTGTCACAAAATAATGTGCTGATTTGAAGGTCTTCATTGAGCTCACTAAATAGTCCATTCAACCAAATAGCTTCTTTACAAGCCTCGATGTCGCCATGTACTCGGCTTGATGGTAGACAAAGCGACTGTAGTTTGCAAAGTAGCTTTCCAACTGATTGCACAACCTCCGATTGTAAAGACATAACCAGTGAGAGATCTTCTTCTATCAAGGTCTCCAGCAAAATCAGCATCAACATACCCAATGACTCAATCTCTAGTTCTTCCAAACTGTAAGCAAACATCAGTAGTACCTCGTAAGTATCTTAAAATCCACTGAACTGCTTTCCAATGTTCTTTACCAGGATTTGCCATGTATTTGCTAACTGTACTGACTGCATATGATAAATCTAGACGTGAACAAACCATATCATACATGAGAGATCCCACTGCACTAGAGTATAGAACATGTGACATGTACTCAATCTCATCATCTGATTGTAGAGAAAAAGCCGATGAAAGTCTGAAATGGGCTGCAAAGGAATACTAACAGGCTTAGCACTCTGCATATTGAACCGGCAAAGAACTTTCTCAATGTACCCCTTCTGACTTAGGTACAATTTACTTGCTTTTCTATCTCTGAGAATCTCCATACCAAGTATCTTCTTTGCTAGTCCCAAATCTTTCATCTCAAATTCTTCACTTAGTTGGGCTTCGACCTTTCTTATCTCTCCTTTATCTTTTGCTGCTATCAACATGTCATCAACATAAAGAAGTAGATACACTAAAGAACCATCACTGTTTTTCTTAAAGTAAACACAACTGTCAAAACTACTTCTTTTAAAATCATGAGAAGTCATAAAGGAATCAAACCTCTTGTACCACTGTCTTGGTGACTGTTTCAAACCGTAAAGGGACTTTTAAATAAGCAAACATAATCCTCTTTTTCTGAGACTGTAAAACCCTTTGGTTGTTGCATGTAAATATCTTCCTCAAGTTCTCCATACAAAAATGCAGTTTTTACATCTAACTGCTCAAGCTCCAAATCATGCATGGCCACAATACCAAGCAAAACTCTAATCGAACTATGCTTGACAACTGGGGAGAACACATCTGTGAAGTCCACTCCTGGAATTTGACTGTAACCCTTTGCAACAAGCTTTGCTCTATATCTTGGTTCTTCAAGTTCTCGAGTCCCTTCTTTCCTTTTAAACACTCATTTACAGCGAACAGCCTTTTTACCTTTAGGAAGTTTCACAAGATCCCATGTTCTGTTTTTGTGGAGTGATTCCATCTCCTCTTGCATAGCAAACATCCACTTTTCTAAGTCTTCACAGCTAACCGCCTCAGAATAACTAGATGACTCTTGGTTTACATCTATATCTTCGATCATATTTAAAACATAAGCAACTAGATCAGCCTCGTCATACTTCTTTGGAGGTTTAATTTCTCTTCTAGTTCTGTTTTTGGCGATAGAGTATTGTGGTGAAGAAGCAACTCTATTATCAATTTTTTTACTGGCTTGAGGAGTCGACTCTGTATTAATCTGATACTCCACCTGCTTTTGATTTTCTTTATTGAAAGAGTCTTTAAGAGGTAAGTTAGGTAGCATAGCAGTTTCATCAAAAACAACATCTCTACTAATTACAACTTTTCTACTTTCAGGACACCATAACTTATACCCTTTTACACCAGCTTTATAACAAAGAAAAACACATTTAATGGATCTCGGTTCCAATTTTCCATTATCAACATGAGCATACGCGAGACACCCAAAGATCTTTAAATCGAATAATTAGCGGGATTACGGACCATACCTCCTGTGGAGTCTTTTTCTCAATGGCAGCGGATGGAGATCGGTTGATCAAAAAATACATCTGATGAAATTGCTTGGCCCAAAACGACTTTGGTAAGTTGGCATTTGACAACATACATCAAACCTTCTCCATGATCGTTACGTTCATTCGTTCGCAACGCTGTTTCATTACTGTGGAGTATGACGAATCGTGAAGTGTCTCACGATCCTTCCGACTTGCACGGTTTATTAAACTCATCGAACAAAACTCTAAGCCATTATCTCATGCGGAGGTATTTTATTTGTTTTCCGTCTGTTTTAAATCATAGTTTTCCAAGACTTAAATCACGAAAAACACATCACTTTTTTGCTTCGGGAAGAATGCCCAAACTTTTCGGAAAAATCATCAATAAAAGTTAGCATATAATTAGCTCCACCTCTCGAAGGCACTCTTGATAGCCCCCACAGATCAGAATGAATATACTCCAACGTTCCCTTCGTGTTATGGATTCGTCTGGTGAATCGAACTCTCTTTTGCTTCCCAAAAACGCAGTGCTCACATAACTTCAGTTTGCAAATTCCTTGCCCATCAAGAAGTCCTCTTTTGCTCAATTCTGCCATGCCATTCTCACTCATATGCCCTAGGCGCATATGCCAAAGTTTAGTAATATCATCATTTGGCAAGGAAGAGGAAGCGACAGCTTCATCACCAATAACAGTAGAACCCTACAAAATATATAACTTCGCAGTCTTTCTCTGCCCTTTCATCACAATGAGGGAACCTTTGAAAATCTTTAAAATCCCACTTTCAGCTGTGTATTTGTACCCTTTTGAATCAAGAGTGCTTAACGAAATTAAATTTCTCTTCAATTTTGGAACATGTCGTACGTCACTAAGTATTCTGACAACTCCATCAAACATCTTAACTGTATTTGTTCCAACACCTGCGATTTTACACGAAGCATTATTTCCCATCAAAACAACATCTTCAGACACTGTTTCGTAAGTTGTAAACCAATCCCGATTAGGACTCATGTGGAAGGTGCAGCCTGAATCAAGTATCCACCCATCGCTCACTTTAGAATTGTTGACAGAAGCGACTAGAAGTTCCATCACTGTAGTCTTCTACAACATCAACTTCACCGAAATTTTTTTGTTGTTTTCCCTTTTAATTCGCAGCCTCCCTTTTAATCTTGTTCTGTAGCTTGTAGCACTCAGATTTAATGTGCCCTTTCTTCTTGCAGAAGTTACAAGTTTTACCTCTGTTTGAAGACTTCGATCTACCCTTAGATTTACCGCGACGATTCCGTTCCTGTGTCCTTCCACGATCATCATCAGTATTCTGATCTTGTCTCCCACGAATAATGAGACCCTCTCCCTGAGAGTCGGGTTTAACCACAAGATGCTTCATCTTATCATACGAGGTCAAAGAATCATAAACCCCATCAACTGTGAGAGACTCGCGGCTATATAAAATCATGTCTCTGAAGGTTGAATAAGACGGGGGCAACGAACAAAGTAGAATCAACCCTAGATCTTCATTATCATACTGAACCTCCATGGCCTCCAAGTTTGAGAGAATTTCTTTAAACACTGTTAAGTGTTCGTGCATAGACGCACCTTCCTCCAAACGACGAGCATAAAGACGTTGCTTCATATGCAACTTGCTGGTTAGAGTTTTCGACATACATATTTGTTCTAGCCTCTTCCATAATGCAGCGGCGGTCTTCTCCTTCATCACATCTTGCAAAATTTCGTTAGACAAATGCAGATGTAACTGTGTTAATGCCTTTCGATCCTTGTGCTTCTTCTCTTCCTCCGTCAATGTCGAAGGCATCTTATCTACCCCTAGCAGGGCTTCCTCTAAATCCATCTATGCAAGAACTGCCTGCATCTTTATCTGCCACAACGGGAATCTGGTGTTGCGATCCAACAGCAGAATTTCATACTTCAAAGACGCCATTACCGTGATCGAGATGAAAAACCCGGAAGCTCTGATACCAATTTGTTAAAAAATATAACGTCGATAATGACAAATATATTGCAAAGAAAAGATAAATAAAAATAAAGAACACACAAATTTTACGTGGAAACCCTTTCGGAAAAAAAACCACGGACAGAGGAGAAGAAAATTCACTATGTCGAATTCGAATAATTACAAGAGGAATAGACTATGTCTATTTATAGGCTTGTAAAACCATATTCTAATAGGAGTGTAGTAAGATTGAAACACCTTATTCTAATCAATATCAAATAGATGGAGTTTAATAAGGTTTAAAAAACCTTATTTAAAATAAAATAAAAGAAGTGTAGTTCTATAGGGATTCTTATTTTATTTTATTTTACCATTTTATTTTATTTAAATAATGATTCGGGTCACTTAATTCTAACAAAGAATAATTAAAAATGAAATATATATTTATATTAAGTAATTTAAAAAATCATTAAACTTGATTCCCTTTCTTGCCTCTCATGCTTTATACTTAAAAGGAAAACAAATTATTTATAAAAATATGTATATTTATTTCACACATTCATGTAATATTTTAATTTTAAATTCAATTACAACTCATAAAAAATTAATATTTTCACACTAAATTCTTTTAAAAAAATAGATGTGTGCAATTTGTTAATAATAATTTACGAGATTAAATTCAGCTTTTAATTTAAAAGTAACAATCAATTAAGCTTTCGAAATTATGTTTTTTTGTTGTTGCCACTTTTACTGTTAACTTTGTGTTGATTAAATTGATGATGTAGTAATTATAAATTATTAAAAAGAAAAATAAAAAAAATATTAAAATAAGAAATTATAAAAAAAAAAGTGTTGATATTATTAAAGATAAGAAAATTTAAAATATTACAAAAACATAATAAAAATAAAACTATAAAATAGAAAATAAAAATTCTATAAAAATTATAAAATTAACTAAAAATTATAAATGTAACTCATGTCACTAGAAACATTTTTCAAGTGTGATGTTTGATCCTAGACGTATATCAATTAATTAGTATTTGAGTTATATATCATTTAAAATTAAGTTTAGGTTTATAAATAGCATCCATTAGTAACATCCACTACACCAGAACAGACTTTTAGCGGCGTTTTTAGTGGCGTTTTAAAGAAAAACGCCGCAAATATTATACATTAGCGGCGTTTGGAAGAAAACGCTGCAAAAAAAAGAGAAATAGCAAAAAACGCCGCTAAAAAGGAGAAATAGTGGCGTTTATTTCCAAAACGCCGCTAAAAGTCGGAGCATTAGCGGCGCTTTTAGAAAAACGCCGCTAAAAGTCGGAGCATTAGCGGCGCTTCCGGAAAAGCGCCGCTAAAAGTCCGAGCTTTAGCGGCGCTTCCGGAAAAATGCCGCTAAAAGTCTGGGCATTAGCGGCGCTTCCGAAAAAACGCCGCTAAAAGTCTGGGCATTAGCGGCGCTTCTAGAAAAACGCCGCTAAAAGTCTGAGCATTAGCGGTAGCTTTTGAAAAATGCATAAATAATTTTAAAGTTTTTTGGATTTATATGACTAATTATTTTTAAATATATATATTAAATAATTTCTTATATAATTGTAAAAGAGATAATATTAATTTTAATACATTAAAACTATGATTCTAGTTTAAATTATTTAAGAGAAAAATATTTGTTAAAAATGAAAAAAATTATTAAATAATTTCTTATATAATCATAAAAGAGATAGTATTAATTTTAAAATATTGAATATTAATTCTCATGATTGTTTAGGGTTTATGGTTTAACATATATAGTTTAGGGTGTAAGGTTTAAGAGTTACTATTTTAATGTTTAGGGATTATGGTTTATGATTGGCGGTTTAAGGTTGTGTTAGGGTTTTATGGGTTAAAAGTTAGGGTTAATGGGTTTAAAGGTAAATGGTTAAGGGTTTGGGGTTAATATGTTAAGGGTTAGTGGTTAGGGGTTAAGGTTTAGGGTTAGGGGTTTAGGGGGGAAATGGTTAATGGGTCAGGGTTTTAGGTTTAGGGTTCATGGTTTATGGTTTATGAGATTAGGGTTAGGGGAAATGATTAATGTGTTAGAGTTTAAGGGTTTAGTGGTTTAGAGTTTTTGATTTGAGGTTTAGTATTTATGGTTTATATGTTTTATAAGGGTTTATGATTCAGGGTTTCATGGTTTATGATGTTTCAGGGTTTAGAGTTTATAAAGGTTTAAGGTTTAGAGTTTCGAGGTTTATAATATTTTAGGGTTTAGAGTTCGTGGTTATGTGTTTAGGGTTTTATAGGTTTTAGGGGTTTAGGGCAGGCTTAGGGTCTGGATTTAAACAAACCGGTGTTGTATTGCTCCTTACAATCTAATCCATCATCCAAGTTCCCATCATGTATTATTTTCGAAAACTCATGCAGTACACTTTCATCCTCTTCGATCTATTATTATTTAACTAATTTTTTATATTAATTAATTAAAATAAAATTTATTTGTAATTTAATTTTTAAAATATTCAAAAAAATTAATGACATGTACAAAAAAATTTAGAACTAATAACATTAAAAAGTATATGTTAAAAATTAAAAAAATAAAATACTATTATTTTAAATTTTAAAAATTTTAAAGATTTCAAAATTTTAAATAATGTTAAATAAATTTTAAAGATTTTAACATTTATCCAATTCTTTTAAATATTACTTAAACCTTAAAATAAATAAAAAATTGATTAATTAAACCTTAAAATAAATAAAAATTAGATTAAATCTTTAAATATATATTAGTATCAAAATTTTAGTGGCGTTTTTGTTAAAAGCGCACAAAAAAGGTAAGAAATAGCGGCGTTTATTGAAAACGCCACAAAAAATTTATATTATTTTAGTTAAAAACGACATAGTTTTTTTAGTGGCGCTAGGTAAAAAACGCCGCAGCCTTTTCCATCCTATATACGCCAACTCCTTAATTTTTCCCCCCTAAAATTTCCCCCCAATTCCTAAATTTTTCCCCAAACTCGTCTCTCTGGTTTGTTTTTCAACTATGTTTTTCTTTATTCTTCTAAATTTTTCCCCAAACTGTGTTTTTTCTTCTCTGATAAAGCCCTAAGTTTTCTGGTTTAGAACCACTGTTTCAATCTTTGTTTGAAATCTATAGATGTGGGTCTGTCTGTTTCTTTTTGGTTGCTTAATCGGAGACTGATTTCAGGTATAAATTTTTACTTCTTGTGTTTGCGTTTCATTTCTTTGTCTTTGTTTTTGTCTCTTGCCTTTTCATTTTTATTTTTAGTTTCAGAACTATGTTTTTTACTT
This sequence comes from Gossypium sturtianum, assembly GCA_025698515.1. Taxonomy (NCBI): domain Eukaryota; kingdom Viridiplantae; phylum Streptophyta; class Magnoliopsida; order Malvales; family Malvaceae; genus Gossypium; species Gossypium sturtianum. Next base: position 161,552,426 of record CM046945.1, read on the forward strand.
TTATTTCAGTTGGTTTATTGTATGGTTTTTGGTTTTCAGGTCTAGACATCACTGTTTTGGTTCCGAGTTACAAATCTAATGATCTCGTTCTATTTATTCTTTTTGTTTGTTTCTTGGGTAATTTCGTGCACCAAAACCCCGAGGAGCTGTTGGCTATAAGAAGAGCCTATTACGCTCGATATACAGCGTTCCCTCGAGGAAGATGTTGCCTATCATACCAAGTGAGACACCCTAAGGGTATCTTCTTCTTTTATCATTCATTATGTTATTTCTCTTATTTTGAAAGGCATTCAAAATGGTTGGTTTTCATCAGACAAGGTAAATTTTCTGAGCTTTTATGCAATTGCTGGTTTTATGTTATCGCAAATAAAGTAAATGGCTATGCATGTCAAATTTTAATGATTTTATTAATTAGTTCAAATAGTTAATATTTTTAACTTTTCAGTTAAAATATTATGTGATTGTATAAAATTGAAAGCGGATTTTTAAATCCATAAACTAGAAAGATTAGATTTTTGAAAATAAAATTTGGAAGACTAAATTTCAAGTGCATTAAGTATAGACATTTAGAGTTATGGTTGTTTGAGCTAGATCGGATCTACTAGTCAAATTGAAAACTAACCCGAATATTGATTCATAGAGAGGCATCTATTGACTTGTGAATTGTTTGGATTGGTTGTTTTTTTTTAATTGATTTTTGAATAATCCATACTCTCTTTTTTTCCTTCATAAATTCTTTTCTTAATTTTGTTTCTAAACTGGAAAGTTGAAGCATTAGGATCGAACGCCGTTTAGATTTCAATATATACTAATATCATTGAAGAAATAAGAGGCTTAACTGCTTTAGCACTTCCCGTCTTTTTCTGTAATTTTTGTAATTTGTCAATATTCAACCTTTTAATTCACGCCAAACAATTATTCATTGATTAGATAAAATTCCTGTTTCACTGCATGCATTTTTTCCCCTTTGTCCATATTTGAACTTTTTTTTTTAAGTTTTCCTCTTATGTTTTGTGTTTTTTATGGTTTTTCAAAGTCTGGTTTAATGGAACGTGTTGATGCTTTTTCTTTTTTCTCTTTGGGAAATAAAATAGAAATAAAATAAGAAATCTTTCTTTGAGTAATATGTGATGAAAGTTTTTAACTTTGACCATTTTCATTCTTTAACATTTTTACATTAAGCAAATTTTGTCACTTTTTTTCTGTTACCTTGGATATATTGGTGTGGGTGAATTATATTTTAGTTTGGTTGAAATTGCTTGCATGTATAGTTTTTCATTCTGAGAGAGATGAGCTTTTGTTCTATATTCATTATGATGTTCCCATGGAAGAATGAATCTTGTAATATTGGTGCCATTTAGATAGTTTTATTTATAACTGATGTTTTAGAGAAAGGCTTGATGCGATAAAATGATCATAGAGTAATGATGTTAGTTGAAACCATGAGATTGTCTTGACTTGAATGGGTGTTTAAAGCTCTTGATATTGTAAAAAAAAAGTTGAAACCATGAAATTTTAAGTAAGTTAAGACAATAACTGTTGATGTTGGTTCCCAAACTATATAAACAAATTTAGGTTCTTGTTTTTGAACAATAAATCTAAAGGCAGACATCTTTTTGGGAAACTCCAATACTTTTGTATTTTTGTTATTGTTTTATTTTAACCCCAATTGGTCATTGGGTTTCAATTCAACCACAAATTCTAGAACACTTAAAAAGAAAATCACCCCAACATTCTTACATTTTTTCAGGTTTTCTTCTTTCTTTTTCTTTTGACCCTTTTTGTCTCCTTCAACTCCTTCTTTTGACTAAGTTTTTCTCATATTGGGAGGTATCAAATATATATAGACAATTATTTTATATATATATATATTTGCTTCAGTTGACTTCTTCCTTCCTTCTATGAAAACTGATTGATTTCTAAATAGAAAGTATGGGTTTTATATATATGATTTCTATTCAACTTTTTTTCCCTTGTCCTTTATCACCACTGTTCTTCCTTTGGAAAGAGAAAAAAAGACTCCTGGTCATGAAAATGGAGATTAATTTGTTGGCAGAATCTCATTGTTGAGCATTATTGATGTAGGATAGGTAGGCTAGCTACATTCAGCTGCAAACACCAAGGATGACGTCCGACTTGCCTAATGTACCTTCCATGTATGATTTTCTTTATGTTTTTCTTTTCCCAAGCTCTATTATTTTGTTATATATGTATTGAATTTGTTGATTGAATTTTTTTCTAATAATGCAGACGTGATCCTGATTTCATGGAGCTGGTATGGGAAAATGGTCAAGTTCTCATTCGAGGTTTATCGTAAGTACATTTTAGCTTTTCTTTTGAAAATTATATATATATATATTATATATATATATATATAAACTCTTTTCTTGTAGGTTGCTGTATTGTTGATATTCTTTGCTTACTTAGCTATTGCTGGATCTATATTACCTTATGAAGTAGCTTGAACTCTGAGACCATGGAAGCTTTGGTATGCAGTCAAAACTGGTTGGAAACTCCAAAAGAAAGTAAGTCTTTACTCTTAATTTGTTTAGATCCTTCAATTATATTTTCCTACACTTCACTTAGAAGGTTTACTTTGTTCTTTAGTATTACATTATCTTATCACTTAACAGAGTTGATTTGCTATCACAGATGATGGAGAAAATCATGAACCCACCCAAACTACGGTAGGCATTCTATATAAATTATGATTAGAATTTGTCTCCATTGAATTTTTTTTCATATACCTTGAAAATTGAATTACTTTTAATGCATTTTCATTTCATAGGATAAAGGAAAAAGGAAGCTGGATGAGGACACTTGTGTTAGAAAAAATCCAAACCTTGAATTGTGAGAAAGCTATAAATCTTGAAGATATTGCCAAAGATTCCAACAACAATGGTAATTAATCTGTACTTATTATTAACTACTATGTTACTCAAACTTGAATGTCAATGTTAATATGAAATTGGAAAGGCTTAAATTATTAAGCAAAGCTAATTGGAAAGGTCATTATGATGAACCGATGATGTAGTTGTAAGTTGATCAACACTACTGTGTTATGCTAATTGTTTAGCAAGTTATTGCTTAGATAAAGACTTGGATTATTAGAAGGGCCATATTAGAAATTTTAGATTCTTGTCGATTCTGCATACTTTTCTAGATGAAACTCTTCATGTTCTAAGTTGCATAATTTGCTATATGTAATTAAATCTTGATGAAACTACCTCCACGAATATAACAGTAGTATGTAAAATTGTTTTCCTACTACACAATGCAATTATAGATTTATGTTTCCTTTTGCATATTGCAGATCAAGCTTCATTTGTACAATTGGCAAGGAAATATATGAAACGTGTAGCATTAGAACTTGATGCACTGAGTGGACCGGAGAAAGAATCAAATTAAATTATACATTTCTAAATTAGATTTTTGGCATTTTTATAATATTTTATTTTTTTTTATTTTTCATGACCTTTAGCGGCGTTTTTAAGAAAAGCGCCGCTACAAATAATATTTTAATTTTTTTATTTTTATGATAGTTAGCGGCGTTTTTGCTAAAAAGTGCCATTAAAGGTCATGTTCTTTAGCGGCGTTTGTAGGAAAAACGCCGCTAAAAGCCCCTACATTTAGCGGCGTTTTCCTTAAAAGCGCCGCTAAAAGCCCCTACCTTTAGCGGCGTTTTTTCAAAAGCGCCGCTAAAAGCCCATACCTTTAGCGGCGTTTTTAAAGCGCGCTAAAAGCTCTACCTTTAGCGGCGTTTTTCAAAAGCGCTAAAAGCCCATATCTTTTGTGGCGTTTTTATAAAGCGCGCTAAAAGTCCATACCTTTAGCGGCGTTTTTCACAACAAACGCCACTAAATTTTATGGCGCTTTCTATAGCGGCGTTTTTGCGCGCTTTAGTAGCGCGCGCATATACTATTAGTGGCGCTTAAAAACGCCGCTAAAAGCCCAAAAAAACGCCGCTAAAAGTCTGTTTTGGTGTAGTGATCTAAGAAAAATCATCGGTAAAAAGAATGAAAATCGTTAGCATTAATAAGTTAAAAGTATCTCAAAAAGAAATATTCAAATGACAATGGCACCGAAGGAAGAGCAACAGAGAGATATGTAAGATCATTTTAATTGATGATGGCATTAATAATATTATGTTTTATTTTTATTTTTTTATAAGTAGTTTATTCTGTGCGAAGCAAGTACTCTTTTATACTTTTTTTATACCTTATTATGGGGAACTATTTGGTACATTACGGGTGGAGTTTTTAGACTTCCCAAGTAGGGTTAAAGGGTTGACAAGTGTGCTATAAGAGTATAGTAAAATATTAAAAAATAAATATTTAAAAAAAAAGAGACACGAATCAAATTTTTAAGGTTATTTGTAGAATAAAAAAAGTCAATAAAAATAAATATTTTTTAAGGTTGACAAGTCAATAATTTTCTTTAGCATAATCATTCTTTATAATCACGTTTGTTTTGTTTTTTTCTCATATTTTTTAAATTGTAAAATAAAAATGTTTTGACAAGTATGCATAGTAAATTCATAATTCAATTTTTTATATCAGCTTGCACAATAGGTCACAGTTCAAACAATAAGTGCCTTAAGAAAAACAAAACCAGGCTCAAAGTAGGTATAAATATTCAGTTATCAATTCTCTCTCATTCTTTAGACTCTATTATACTTCATATTATATGTTAGGATATAATTTTCTCCAGTATCGAAAAGTTTTTCAAAGTTAAAATCGAATTCACGTGTATTTTACAAGAAGTATGATCATATTTAAATGTCTGATAATTTTTGCAACAAAATCTTTGGTTGTGATCGTTGTTGATATTGTGGAAGTATTCAACTCCATCAATAAATATCAATTCATTTGGATAACACATCTTAAAGATTGGATCGAATTGGACCTTACATATCAAATCCTTTACTTTGTGGAGATTGGATCGAGGAGCATTAAAGACATATATTTAAACAGTAAACTTTACTCTGGCATTTATTAGTATATTGTATTTTGTTATTTTATAGTTATTATAAGGGATTGGATTGTAATTGATCATTAGTATGTTAGCAAGTCTCGAACTTTGATATAACTGAGAGATTTGTACAGGTTTTGTGCTAAGTAGTGAGAGCACTTATCAATTCATAGAGGAACGTTTTTGTGAGAGTGCATTTGAGATAGTAAAACTAGTATGTCATTTGATTTCACAATCTAAGTTCTCAATGGGAGAATTTAGAAGTGAGAGATTTAGTTTTTAGATAGAAATGCAGGGTTACTATACTAGGGTGTGATAGGACTTAGTTCACTTATTGTATTGGGATTAAAGATAGTGAATTATTCTCACTGAACTAGACTCCGCAGACGTGAAAAATCGAACTACCTAAGCAATTCCTTGCCCCTTACTTTTGTTGTGTTTTACACAGTGTCATCAGAAATACCTATTTCCATTGTCATTTCCATTCAAAACGCTGTATGTTACTTAACAATTATCAAATGTTCGATTCATCAATATTTAACACCAACCCTCAAACTTAAACCAAACCTAATCTTACTATTGAGGTTTTTGTTTTTCTAAACCCTTACTTATTATAATAGACCCACTGAAATCTTCATATGTATGGCAATGGCAAAGTTAGGAATTTGAAGAATTTGATGCTCTTAGAGTATTAGGATGGAATCTTACAGATAAAAATAACATAAGCACGTGAATTGGAAAAACACTTTCAAACAAAATAGTAATAATAAGAATAATGTAAAGATTAAAGCTTGTCCCATGATTTGCATGAAGTTGTACAAACTTTTCGTTATTTTAAAGACACTAACACTTACTTTAGTATTCATAAATCCCAATGGAATAGATTCCATGAAAAAAGGGTAACCCTAATTAATAATTATCAATGATTTAATGATACTTTAATTGAAATTCCCCCAACAACCCTAATTATTTTATCTTTTTCTCCAACATCTACATCACTTTTTATTATTTTTTTTAAAAAGTTTGTTCCCAATTAATCCCCATCTTTATGTTCCTTTTTAGTTCCAACGCAAGTATCTTTTAGACAAATTCTTGCCAAGTCACCATCACCCAAGGACTTATTTTGTTTCTTTTCAATCTCACAATTAATTTGTCAATCACATGTACTTCTATATTATGTTTCGTGTATGTTGTTGTATCTGCTGGGATAGAATCTCAAAGACCAAAATTTAAAATTCGAATATAAATTTCTCAAAAATTCTCTTCAAAACTTTTCATCAAATCTCATGTAAAGATCATATTCTTTTAATTCTCTAAATAAGGTTATAAAGACCCTTTAATTAGGTTAATATTAAAGCCCTAATATGACGAAAATATTCTTAGACTGACCAGAGTTTAATTGAAAAAAGATAACAAAATTTAACTGGAGAAGAAACTCGGTTTAAGTTGAATACACGTCGTGACAAGGCATATCGCCTCACCAGGACGTCGTGCTCTTCCTCACCGTGACGTTGATTATGTTTCTTCTTTGGTTTGCTCGAAAATGTGAGGCGCACCCTACAATATCATAATTTTTTATTAATTTAATTTAATTTATATTTATATAAATTTGAGAGGTTCATATTGTTTTACATGTATATATGTTTTTTCTTTGTGCTGCATCTAATAATTGTATCTAATAAGAGATGGGACCCCAAAAGAAATTCCATTGATTCGCTTGTCTCATTTGAAAGTTGAAAGTGAATAAATGGCTAAATATATAAGTATATTGTCTCATCTTTATAGTGCATGAATAGTAAGGTGATAAATAAATAAATATTATATAGTAACAATGAAATATTTCATTTATATGCTATTTAAAGATTTTGTTTTAAAGTAAGAATGAAATATTTGGTGAACTTTGTTTATGCTAACTTTTCTTATCATGCTTGAATTTTTTTTTATGGAAAAGTGTAAGGGGAAGCTTTATGCAAATCTAAAAAATAATAATTAATCAAGTTTTTATTGATATTATTATCAATTTTTTACCTATATGTAGTAATATCAAACATATAAAAATTAAATTACTTAGTTTGATCATATCTGCTCTTTTTGACACAATGTCCAAAACTACCCATAATCTCTCTCTAACTCATAAATAGGAGGACAATGCGCTTCAGCACACTTGAACCAACATTCTCCTTTATTGACAACAATGCTCATGTCAATCGAGCTAAGATTTAATCCACAATCATTTATAAATTTAAGATTTAAACAAATTTTAAATTAAACCCAACTTCAACAATTATATATAAATTTATTGTCATATATGAGCCTAACCCAAATCTGTTAGACCCATGGAAGCCTTTCGCATAAAAAAATGCCTAGATACTTTTAATTGAAATTTAATGGGTCATTCAACATTAATTATAATAGGGATAAAACTTTTTTATATATAGAATCCACTAGATTTACTTGCATAATTAATCGCTATAAATAAGTTATGATGATGTTTATTATAGTTTTCTAACTGTGAAAAATATAACGTCGGTAATGACAAATATATCGCAAAGAAAAGAGAAACAAAAATAAAGAACACAAATTTTACGTGGAAACCCTTTCGGGAAAAAATCACGGGCAGAGGAGAAGAAAATTCACTATGTCGAATTCGAATCTATTTACAAGAGGAATAGACTATGTCTATTTATAGGCTTGTAAAGCCATATTCTAATAGGAGTGTAGTAAGATTGAAACTCCTTATTCTAATCAATATCCAATAGATGGAGTTTAATAAGGTTTAAAAAACCTTATTTAAAATAAAATAAAAGAAGTGTAGTTCTATAGGGATTCTTCTTTTATTTTATTTTACCATTGTATTTTATTTAAATAAGGATTCGGTCACTTAATTCTAACAATCTCCACCTTGACACGAATTCTAAATAAACAAGTTCTTCATCGCGAACTCTCAACGAACAAGTTCTCCACCTCTTCCATAAAACCCCTTAAGGGTTTAACTTCAACAATGAACACCAACCAAATCTAAGCAATGCTCAAACTTGGTTATAGGAAGTGACTTAGTCATCATATCTGCGGGATTTTCATTAGTACTAATTTTGCTCACAACAATATCACCACGAGCAATAATATCACGAACCAAACTATGCTTCACAACCTGGGAGAACACATCTGTGAAGTCCACTCTGGAATTTGATTGTAACCCTTTGCAACAAGCCTTGCTTTATATCTGGTTCTTCAACTCCACTGAGTCCCTTCTTTCTTTTTAAACACCCATTTACAAATGAACAACCTTTTTACCTTTAGGAAGTTTCACAAGATCCCATGTTCTGTTTTTATGGAGTGATTCCATCTCCTCTTGCATAGCAAACATGCACTTTTCTCGAGTCTTCACAACCTAACCGCCTCGAGAATAATTAGACGGCTCTTGGTTTGCATCAATATCTTCGCCACATTTAAAGCATAAGCAACTAGATCACTTTCTGGCATACTTCTTTGGAGGTTTAATTTCTCTTCTAGTTCTGTTTTTGGCGATAGAGTATTGTGGTGAAGAAGCAACTCTATTCTCAATTTTTGTCTTGGCTTGAGGAATCGACTCTGTATTAATCTGATGCTCCACCGCTTTTGATTTTCTTTATTGGAAGAGTCTTTAAGAGATAAGTTAGGTAGCATAGCGGTTTCATCAAAAATAACATCTCTGCTAATCACAACTTATCTATTTTCAGGACACCATAACTTATACCCTTTTACACCAGACTTTATAACCAAGAAAAACACATTTAATGGATCTCGGTTCCAATTTTCCATTATCAACATGAGCATCGCGGACACCCAAAGATCTTTAAATCGAATAATTAGCGGGATTACGGACCATACCTCTTGTGGAGTCTTTTTCTCAATGGCAATGGATGGAGATCGATTGATTAAAAACATGCGATGAGGTCGCTTCTTGCCCAAAACGACTTTGGTAAGTTGGCATTTGACAACATACATCGAACTTTCTCCATGATCATTCTGTTCATTCGTTCGCAACACCGTTTTGTTGTGGAGTATGACGAATCGTCAAGTGTCTCACGATCCCCGACTTGCACATTTTATTAAACTCATCGAACAAAACTCTAAGCCATTGTCCATGCGGAGGTGTTTTATTTGTTTTCCTTCATTTTTCAATCATAGTTTTCCAAGACTTAAATGCGAAAAACACATCACTTTTCTCTCTTGGGAAGAATGCCCAAACATTTCTGGAAAAATCATCAATAAAAGTTAGCATATAATTAGCTCCACCTCTTGAAGGCACTCTTAATGGCCCCACAGATCGTAATGAATATACTCTAACGTTCCTTCGTGTTATGGATTCCTCCGGTGAATCAAACTCTCTTTTGCTTCCCAAAAACGCAGTTGCTCTCACGTAACTTCGGTTTGCAAATTCCTTGCCCATCAAGAAGTCCTCTTTTGCTCAATTCTGCCATGCCATTCTCACTCATATGCCCTAGGCGCATATGCCAAAGTTTAGTAATATCATCATCGACAAGGAAGAGGAAGCGGCAATTTGCATCACCAATAACAAGATAGAACCACCGCAAAAACATATAACTTGGCGGTCTTTCTCTACCCTTTCATCACAACGAGGAACCTTTGGAAATCTTCAAAATCTCATTTTCAGCTGTGTATTTGTACCCTCTTGAATCAAGAGTACTCAATGAAATTAAATTTCTCTTCAAGTCTGGAACATGCCGTACGTCACTAAGTGTTCTGACAACTCCATCAAACATCTTAACTTTAATTATTCCAACACCTGCGATTTTACACGAAGCATTATTTCCCATCAAAACAACACCTTGAGACATTAATCGTTTTTCAATTTGTAAACCAATCTCGATTGGGACTCATGTGGAAGGTGCACTGAATCAAGTATCCACTCCTTGCTCACTTTAGAATTGTTGTGAAGCGACTAGAAGTTTACCATCATTGTAGTCTTCTACAACATCAGCTTCACCGGAATTTTCTGGTTGTTTTCTCTTTTGATTCGTAACCTCCCTTTTAATCTTGTTTTGTAGTTTATAACACTCAAATTTAATGTGCCCTTTCTTCTTGCAGAAGTTACAAGTTTTACCTCTGTTTGAAGACTTCGATCTACCCTTAGATTTACCGCGAGGATTCCGTTCATGTGTCCTTCCACGATCATCATCAACATTCTGATCTTGTCTCCCACGAACAATGAGACCCTCTCCCTGAGAGTCGGGTTTAACCACAATATGCTTCATCTTATCATACGAGGTCAAAGAATCATAAACCTCATCAACTGTGAGAGACTCACGGCTATATAAAATCGTGTCTCTGAAGGTTGAATAAGGCGGGGCAACGAACAAAGTAGAATCAACCCTAGATCTTCCTTATCATACTTTGAACCTCCATAGCCTCCAAGTTTGAGAGGATTTATTTAAACATCATATTAAGTGTTAGTGTACGCACGCACCTTCCTCCAAACGATGAGCATAAAGACGTTGCTTCATATGCAACTTGTTTGGTTAGAGTTTTCGCATACATATTTATTCTAGCCTCTTCCATAATGCCGCGACGGTCTTCTCCTTCATCACATCTTGCAAAATTTCGTTAGACAAATGCGGATGTAATCGTGTTAACACATTTCGGTCCTTTGCGCTTTTTCTCTTCCTCCGTCAATGTCGAAGGCATCTTATCTACCTAGCGGGCTTCCTCTAAATTCATCTGCAAGAATCGCTGCGTCTTTATTTGCCACAACGCAAATCGGTGTTGCGATCCAACAAATGAATTTCATACTTTGAAGACGCCATTACCGTGATCGAGATGAAAAAAACCGAGGCTCGATACCAATTTGTGAAAATTATATAACGCCGATGTGACAAATATATCGCAAAGAAAAGAGAAACAAAATAAAGAACACACAGATTTTACGTGAAACCCTTTCGGTAAAAAACCACGAGCGAGGAGAAGAAAATTCACTATGTCGAATTCGAATCTATTTACAAGAGGAATAGACTATGTCTATTTATAGGCTTGTAAAGCCATATTCTAATAGGAGTGTAGTAAGATTGAAACTCCTTATTCTAATCAATATCCAATAGATGGAGTTTAATAAGGTTTAAAAAACCTTATTTAAAATAAAATAAAAGAAGTGTAGTTCTATAGGGATTCTTCTTTTATTTTATTTTACCATTGTATTTTATTTAAATAAGGATTCGGGTCACTTAATTCTAACACTAAGTGTAAGAGTTAATTTCATTGTAGCATCGTGACTGAAAGATTAACTATGGTGGAGGGTGGCAGAGGCAAAAGTGCGGCAGCAGATCAAAATATTAAAAAAGCTCGTTTCAAAGGTATTGATTCGGACACGGTCACTGAGATGGCTGTGGACTCTCCCATTGAGCAGGGCGTTCTATGGAGGGACAGAGTTTTGGATAGAGGGCCCTCTAGATCAAGTGGTGATGAAGAGTTTGAATTTCTAGAAGGCGACGTTGTGAGGACTACTGTTAACAGTATACCTACTATTAGCTTCTCTAAGAGGGTTCAACAATTTTTGGTGAGGGACATGGCGACCATGGTGGTGGTTAAACTTTTGGGCCGGAATTTATCATATACCTTATTGCAAAACAGGATCTACAACCTCTGGAAACATTCCCAACAATTTCAGATTATGGATTTGGAAAATGGATATTTTCTGGTTAAATTCCAAAGTCGAGATTATTATGAAAAAGTTCTTACCCAGGGGCCATGGATCGTGCTTGGTCAGTTTCTCACAGAGCAACCTTGGACCCCAAAGTTTAATCCCCTCCAGGTTTTTTCGAATAGCATAATGGTTTGGGTTAGGCTGCCGGGACTTCCAGGTTTTCTCTACAAATGGTGAATTTTAGAGGAAATTGGGGGTTTGATAGGCACAGTAACAAAGCTTGATTTTCAGACTGATAAGGGATCAAGGGGAAATTTTCTAGAATGGCTATCTATGTTGATCTTGGAAAACCTTTGGTTTCACAAATAATGGTTAATGGAGCGATACAAAAAGTCGAGTTTGAATTGCTCCCTTTTGTCTGCTTTGGATACGGTCGGTTTGGCCACACGAAAGATTTTTGTCCAAGTGATAGGTCTTCAAAGGAATCTGGAATGGATAAGTGGTGAGAAAATGGGACTCGCCGATGACAGACAAGGCGGTGGAGCCACTGAAAGCTTTCGGGTCGTGGATGCTAGTTGAGAGGAAGCCACGGCAAAACTCAAAGGCTAGCCAAAATCTTGACACAATTTTGATCGTAAATGGCGCTTCAAATCCTTTTGGATTGAAGTTACCCGAAATTGATGCGGTGATGGCTAATTTCTCGGGGGTGAAATTTAATAAAGGATATTTTTTAAAAGCAAAAAATCAGGAGACCTTAATTAGGGCAAAGACCAGCAGTGGGTCAACGTCCAAAAATTCAAATGTTTTTAAGGTGCTAGAGCAGGTAAACTCGGATAGGTTAGATTCATCAAGTGGGGTCGAGAACTTGTTGACTAATGGGCCTGGTTTGAAAGAAAAAACAGGCTTGGAATTAAATAAGCTAGACCTGGAAATTGCGGCTACTGAATGCATAGGAAAACTCGATTCTTTTGGGCCTACACAGACAGATCGAAGGGAAGGGGGCTTGGAATTAATGGGTAACTTGGAGAAGTTAATGGAAGCGTAGGTCACTGATTCAGAATTGGGGTCACATTTGAATATATTAAATACTAAGGAAGGGTCAGTTCCTTTGGATAGAAATGCCCATTCTAACCCTACCTTTAATGAACGGGTTAAGACAGTGGTGGAGCTAAATAATGAATTCCTTAATTCTAAAAACCACTTGGCTATTATCTTCAAGGAAAATGGGGGATTTAAACACATAAAGCCTAGTGAAGTTGGTACCCCAGTTGGAAGAGGTAAAAGGATCTTCAAGAATACTGTTCGTTCCAGCGGTGGCATCAGTAAGATAATTCGAGAACGATGGGGCGTTTTAAGAATTCAGGTAATACGAAGGTCTCACTAGCAGACACTGTGAATTAAATGGCCAAACTTATTAGCTCACAAATTAATTTGGAGGCTAAAAATGGGAGCTTGAATAGCGATGGGAAATTCCGTGAAGGTATCTGGTAGCCATGAACTATGGTAATTTTTCTTTCTTTTTTGATTTCATATATTTTTATGAGTTTATCTATTTTTTCCTGGAATTGTCAAGGGTGTGCTAACAGCAAATTTCTACGGTTTTTTCATGAGTATAATCAAGAGCGTAAGCCAGATATAGTTGGCCTCTTAGAAACAAGAGTTAGTGGTAGCAAAACTGATTCGGTTATCGCTAGTCTTGGTTTTCAGTGTTCTCATCGGCTGAAAGCAATTGGTTTTTCTTGGGCTACTTGGGTTGGTTGGAATAAGACAATTTGGGTGGAAATTATCAGGAGTCACCCACAATTTGTTCTGACTAAGGTTTTTGACAGTTGTAACATCCCGATTTAGGGCCTAGTCGGAATAGTGGTGCGAGACCACAAATCTGAGGTATATGAATGAGTTTTTAAGGTTTATGCTATGTATGCATGCTAGTGTGAAAGTTTCATGAAGCAATTTTGTGAAATTGCGGTTGAATTGTCCAAAAGGACTAAATTGCAAAAGTTGCAAAATGTGAGATTCTAGAAACTATTTGTGTGAAATAGCTTTAGAATGTTAATTAAAGGTCCTAAAATAGAAATTTTCCCAATTTCTAATTTTTGGACAAATTTGGGCATGGATGAGTTAAAATAGAAAGTTTATCAAAAAGGGCATTTTGGTCATTTAACAATTAAGTGGTTAAAATAGGATAAAAGATGAAAAAATTCATTCATCTTCTTCTCCAAGGCTGCCGAAAATTTGAGAGAGCCATTGTTAGGGTTCTTCAAAAATTTCAAGCTTGCTAGTAAGTGCATCTAGCCTCGTTTTTTATATTCTTTGTATTTTTGAAGTCCTTGTTGCATGAGTAAGCTATTTTTAGCTATTTGATGAGCTATGATGGATGTTCAAAAATGTGGCCATGTATGACATGCATGTATTTTGATGTTTTATGGAAGATTATGAAAGCTTGATGTAGTAGAAACATCTTTTGCTAAATGAGTTTCCATAGAAAATGCATGTAGGGACTAGTTTGTAAAAATCTTGAGTTTGGTCATACATGTGTGATGTAGTGAAAATTGATGATTCCTTTAGTTGAGTAAGTGATTTGGCTAAGCATGAAAGGCTAGAAAGTTGAATAAAAATCACTTTACGAGCCTTGGGGAAATACTGTAATTATGAGAAAGATTTAGGGCAAAAGGGTAATTTTGCCAAAGTATGAGATGTGGGTCACCTTGGTCAATGTGTGTATTGAATAAGCTGATTTATTCATTATAGATCAAGAAAGACAAAGCCCGGATCGAAACCGAGGTAAGAGCAAAGTGGTGGACTAATTGCACGTTTCTATACTTTTGAGTATCGAGGTAAGTCTATGCATAAACAATGCATTCATACTTACAATTTGTTAATGCTAGATAGTGTATAGCATGGTGTAGAATGATTGAGAACCTATGTGGTTCAAGTGAAATGAATGGATGGATGATTAAGTAAGTAGATTGGTGAATGTATTGTGATAATGCTAAATGGTGGGCTAAGTGCGATACCATCCTAATGCATATTGACGATGAGCTGGCTATGTGCGATGCTATCATTAGGTATATTATCTAGTGGGCTATGTGCGAAACCACTATGAATACCTTGTTGGTAGGCTAAGTGCGATACTACCTTATTAATTGATTGTGGTGGGCTTAGTGCGGAACCACCGAGAGATTTCTTTGTGTGGATGTGACAAAGAGGAGAATAGTCATGTGGATGTATTATTGAGAAATAATTATGTGTTGTATATTGTGTAAATGTGATATTGAATGCAGGGGTGCATGTCAATGGTTATGAGTAAGTGACTCATGATGTGTTGAAAATGTGGTAAGGGATAGAAAGAGTAAGCATAGTTGTACATTATATGTTAGTATAATGCTAATTGTTTTTTAGCTTATACTATGGTGCTTAATTGTTTATGTGTAAACTTATTAAGCTCGAAGCTTACTCCCTTTCTTTTCTATTGTCTTATAGAGTAAAAGTGTTGAATCGAGACACGAGGATCAATTGGAAGATCGTCCACACTATCAGCACACTCTGGTACAATAGACTCAATGTTTTGTATATGGCATGTATAGGGGCTAGACAAGTTAGTGAATTTTGTTGTATATGGCTATGATGTGTTGGCCTTTAGATGGATAATCTATTTTGTATAATGCCATAGTTGTTGGCACTTTATTATATGAAAAGATGTAGTTATCTATGTGAGATTGTAAGATTTTGAGTTGATTGTGGATGTGTTGAATGAGTGCATATTGTGTATGCTAGAAGGGTGAAAAGAACTTGGCAAATAGCTTTGTTCTTGTCCATGTGGGTAGACACACGGGGCGTGTGTCTAGGCCATGTGTGACACACTGGTCGACCCATGGGCATGTGACTTGGCCGTGTCTCTCCCGCATGTTAGTATTTTAAATCGTAATAGACCACGGACTAGTCACACGCGGCGCGTGTGCCTAGAACGTGTGTGTTAACCGATGTTGGCCACGGGCTAGCTACACGGCGTGTGTCTAGACTCTAGTCCGTGTTAAGGTAGTCAGTGTGCACCACGGGTGGAGAGCACGGGCGTGTGCCCTAACCGTGGGGTATTGGCAGAATGCTTGAGTTTTCATGCACGGGTAGTGACCATGGGCGTGTGTGACATCCACGGGCGTGCCAAATCTTACACGGGCGTGTGAGCCCTGTATAAATGGAAAAATTTTAAGATCGTAAGAGTTTTCGACGTGGTCTCGAGAGCCCTCGTGTGTTTGAGAGAGGCCTCGTAAGTCGGGATTGAGGTTGTTGTGATGGCCAAAGAGAGTGGTCATGTTGTGCCTAAGTGGTGATCTTGAGGTTTTAGTACGGTAACGCCTCGTGCCCGGTTCTGGCGTTGAATACGGGTAAGGAGTGTTACAACAGTACTCTCCAGTGACCGATTTTTGTCGCCTTTGTCTATGGTAGCCCAGATAGCCGCAAACGAATGGGACTTTGGGATGTTCTGAAGGCAACCATTCCGTGTACGAACTCCCCTTGGATGGCAGTAGGAGATTTTAATGCTCTTTTAGCCTCTAATGAAAAAAAGGGTAGAACGAGTTAGTGGAAAAAATGTTCTTTCTTTGGGAATTTTATGGATTCTTCTGATATACATGTGTAACAACCCGATTTTGGGCCTAGTCGAAATAGTGGTTACGAGACCACAAATCTGAGGTCGGAGAAATTATTTTAATATTATTTTACGTGTTATAGCATGATTATATGAGTGCATGAAAACTTTGGTGACTTAATTTTAGTGATTGCATGCTTAATTTTGAAAAAGGACTAAATCGCATAAAGTGCGAAGGTTTTGTCCTACAAGCTAAAAGTGTTAAATAGCTATGGAACACTAAAGTAGAGGTCCTTATTGAGTAAATAGACCAATAAAAGTGGTGGCTGGACATGAATTTTTAATTCATGAAATTGGTCAAAGGTTAGGCAGATTTTAGGTGACTGAATTGATAAAATAAAATAAAATAAAGAGAAAAAGATATCACCATTCATCTTCCTCCTCTCCACCGAAATTTTCAGCAAAAATAAGGGTTTTGGAAGCTTGAAATTTCAGCAACTCTTCACCTTTGCAAGTAAGTGTTTTTGATGGTCATTCTTGATGATTTTTGTATTTTTGTGACCCTTGTAGCTTAAGCTAGCTAATGAGGGGACTATTTTGCAAAATGGTTGAGAGTCTAGGGTCTTGCCATGAGAGTATTTATGTTTTTTGCTGAAATTTTATGGAAGAAAATGAACCTTGGTTGTTAAATAAACAACTTTTGTGAAAGGGGTTTTCATGAAAACACCTAAAATGGACCTTTTTGTGAAGTTTGTAAAATAGGTGGTAAATGTCTGAAGTAATTGGAATTGTGAGTTGCTATAAGATTAATAAAGGTTTGGCTAGGCTTGTTAAAGGAAGCAATTTGATTAAAATCATTTTACGAGCCTAGGGGAAAAATCGTAATTATGTGAAAGTCTAAGGGCAAAACGGTAATTTTGCCAAAGTAGGAATTTTGAAATGACTTGATTTCTGTGGTGATTAAATAAGTAAATTTTGTCATTATAGATCAAGAAAAACGGAGTCCGGATCTAGCCCAGGGGAAAACCAAGCTATTGGACTAAATCGAACTAGTCGCCCATAATTTGTATACCGAGGTAAGTTGTATGTAAATAATACAACTTTATTGTTATTATGTATTGAAAAATTAATATGCCATAAAGTGTATGATTATTGTTGTGAATATGCATGATGAGAATTGATGTAGTAAAAACTCTCGGTTGAACCTTAGGAATAGATTGGATATTCATGCCATGACATTTGGGTGATATGTGTGCTAGTGTAAGACCATGTCTGGGACATGGCATCGGTCACATTATGAGAGCCAGTGTAAGACCATGTCTGGGACATGGCATCGGCGTTGATTTGTGTGCTAGTGTAAGACCATGTCTGGGACATGGCATCGGCATAGAGACGAGAGCTACTGTAAAACCATGTCTGGGACATGGCATCGGCCTCGACATGTGAGCCAGTGTAAGACCATGTCTGGGATATGGCATCGGCATCGTACCCTCTTGAGTGAGGCTTGTCAGGTATCCTTTGGTATTCCAACTGGTTCAATGGGTAATTTAAAGCTTGTGTCAAAAGTGAGAAAAGTTACGACTATGTTGTAAGTGATACAGATACCTACACGAGATTCATGAGAAATGAGCTCGATTTATGTTCTATGATTAGTAAGGATGAAAATGAGTAAGTTATGCCTTTAATCAATTGAGAATGTTGTGCTGGTTTATAATATGCTATGTGTTTAAAGAGGCATGGTTGATGTTGTTACTTATTTACATGCAACTTACTAAGCTTTATGCTTATGCTTACTCCTTTTCCTTTTCCATTTTCTTATAATGCCGCCAAGCTAGCTCGGGGATCAAAGGACGTCGGAGGCTCGATCACACTATCAATCTGAACATTTGGTATAGTTAGATTTATCATTTTGAGTATGGCATGTATAAGGACTTGGTCTTTTGTCAAGTGTCATATTATTTTGGCCAAATGTGTTGGCTTGTCTTGAAGATTGATTCATTTTGTAAAAGGCCAGGGATGATGGCTAATACTTGATATTGATATATGTAAATGATGTTGTTTTTCATGATTGTGCAATTTGCATGGTGACGTATGTGATAAGATTTGCATGTGAATGGAGTGTAGTGGTCTTGATGTGTGTATGTCTTGGTTGTGGCTTATGTTGGTGCAAGTATGGGTGGCAAAAAGGGCTTGTGATGTGTCTCTAACTAACTACGATCACAATAAAGGCAAGCGCACTTATCAAACAATAGTATAGTTATGGTAAGACCGGAAATATCGTATCCACAAGGACCAAGAGTACTAGTAATTACTATCTTTTTATTATCTAGCCTAAAAATTGGAGTGATTTCTTTTTAAATTAAAACTAATTAATTAAAACACGATAAAGAATGAATTAGGAAAATACTTTTAGACAACTTATGTGATGGAGGCAATACCTAAGGAAGAATCCACCTAGACTTCACTTATTACTTTTGATTCATATGATTTATTCACTTGACTTAATCCGTAAAAATCCCTGATTTATGTTAATATCTCTCTGAAGACTAAAAACAACTGACTCTAGGTTGATTAATTGAAATCTCTTTCTAATTAAAACCCCTATTGTCGCATTAACTCGATCTATGGATTCCCTTATTAGATTTGACTCTAATTCGACATATTTTCGTCACCCTATTTCTAGGGTTGCAATCAACTCCGCTTAATTGTGTTGATCTACTCTTAAACAGTGACTTTTGCTCCTCTGAATAAGCACATTCGACTTGAATCAATAACCTGAATTATCAAAACAAGAATAAGAACTCACAATTAAGAATAAGAACAAGTATTTATCTTATAAATCAAATAATAATAAGATCTGTCTTAGGTTTCATCCCCTTAGGTATTTAAGGGATTTAGTTCATAATGATAGAGGGAAACATCATAGAATAGGAAAAACAACAAAACATAAGAAAACCCAAAAACTTCAAGAGAAATTGATAGGAGATATTCAGTCTTGATGGAGATCCTTCTTCCGAGCTGCTCCCGATAGCTGTCTTCGAGTATTTTTTGCCTTCTACTCTGCGTCTTTTTTAGGTTACCCCCTAGGGAGTTTATATAGGCTTTTGGAACGTCTTTCTTGGCCCACAAGTAGCCTATTTCGAATAGAATTAGTCTTGGATTCGGCAGGGACACGCCCGTGTGACATGCCCGTGGTGAATTCCTTCAACCGTGCTCGCTTCTGCTCGCCACACACGACCGTGTGGTCTTCCCGTGTATGTTGATCCAGGCCGTGTTCGATTCTGCTTATAATACACGGCCGTGTTTGCCAGTCCAGGCCGTGTTGATTTCTAGGGTAGGCCCATTTTGCCCTTTTTTGGCCTGTTTCTCGTTCTTTTCGACTCCTTAGGCTCTCCTAAGTGTAAAACATGAAATTAAGGGATTAGGAGCATCGAATTCATCAAATCTACTGAAAATTCATCCAAAAATAAGCCAAGCATGGGGTCAAAATATGTATAAATTTTGGTTTATCAGCTTGGTGAATAGCCTTGTTTTTGTCCACACGGGTAGGCATATGGGCGTGTGTCTAGGCCGTGTGTGACACACGGTCTGCCCCGTGGGCGTGTAGTCTGGTCGTGTGTCTCCTTTACCTTAATTTGGTAAAACAGAATACCCAGTAGTAACCACACGAGCTGAGATACGGTCGTGTGTCTCAACCGTGTGGAAGACACGGCCACAGGACATGGGCATGTGCCCAGGCCGTGTGAAGTCTACACCTTAAATGCGAAATTAAATTTGCCACACGGCCTAGCACACGGGCGTGTGCCTTGGCCGTGTAACCCTAAAAATGTTATCGACGTCGAAGCAGAATGTCAAGGTTTTAACACACGGCCGAGACACGGGCGTGTCATGGCCGTGTGAGGACACGCCATGGATACGGGCGTGTGCGGTGCCGTGACATCTTGAATTCTCGCGAAGCACAAGTCGCTCTCGAGAGCGGGCTAAGGACATGGCCATGCCAGCCCACACGGCCGTGCCCTGTCCAGCGCGGCGTGTGCCCTATTTTCAGTAAAAATTTCTAAAGTTTTCTAAGGTTCCCGGTTTAGTCCTGAACCGCTTTTAATATATGTTTTGGGCCTCATATTAAGGACTTTAAGATGAAGATTGAAAAGTTTTAAATTGGAACAAACTTTTATAACCCGGAAATGTGTATTAGTATGTGTTTAAGTTAGGTAACGCCTCGTACCTTGTTCCGGCGTCAAACACAGGTAAGGGATGTTACAACATGATTTGGGCTTCAGAGGTGCACCTTTTACATAGCATAGGGGTGGTGTCTTTGACCATATCGATAGAGCTATTGGAAATGACGCATGGCTTGCGGCCTTCCCAAACTATTCTGTCACTTATCTTCCAATGCTCAAGTTTGATCACAAGCCTCTTCTTTTATCTCTTCAATCCCTGACCCATTCTCCTTTGGGTAGACTGTTTCGCTTTCTGGCAGGTTAGGTTGAGCATGAAGATTTTCCTGAGTTCATCAAGAGTAATTGGAATTTTTCTAGGTCTATTTCTAATTCCCTCTCCAATTTTACAAGTCAACTTAAGGACTGGAATAAAAAGGTTTATGGTCACATTGGATTTCGAAAAAAAAGGCTGATTCAGAAATTAGACAATATCCAGTGGAATATGGATTATTCACATTCTGACTCTTTACTCCAGCTGGATTTGGAGGTTAGAAAGGAGCTAGAACATGTCCTATATCACGAGGAACTTCTCTGGAAACAAAAAGTGAGATGTGGTTGGCTTTCTTTAGGAGATCGCAATACAAAATTCTTTCATAGGAATACTCTTAAAAGGAGGAATCAAAATCGGATCACAGCATTAAAAAAATGAGGTGGGGAGTGGATTTTTGATGAGGAAGAATTGCGTCATGAGGCGATTCATTTTGTCACATCCTAAAAATCGGGTTAGAAGAAATTAGGTTAGTGAAACCTAAAGTGGTCACGTTCTGATTTTTGAGTTAAGATTGTGAAATTATGTAAAGTTAGTTAATCTGGTTCAGTGGCTAAGTGTTGTGCTTGTGTGTGCGAGGTTCTGGGTTCGAACCCTATTTCTTTATTTTTTGTTATTTTTGCCTAAATCCCTATCTTTGAACATCTGGTTTATAAGTTATTTATGCTCAATTGATGACAAGGATGATTCAGTGGTAAAGTGTCAACTTACCTTTTGGTTTTGTGTTCAAATCCTTGTGTATGCAAAGTGGAAAAATTATTTTTGTTTTAACTCCGGGAAAAAAATCTGATGTGGTTAATGATAAAACTTAGTGGGGTAGTTGTAAAAGTAGTGGTGAGGGATTTTCTCCTAAATTTTCTCCCTCAACCGTCCATCACCTCCATTCACTATCACGTTTTCTTTTCTTTCTTTCTTGTTCTCTCTTCTTTTCTTCCTTTCTGTTTCTTCTTTGAGTTTATTTCTTTTTCCTTTAACTGTTACATTTGGTTGCTTCCATTAAGCCATTAGGGACTATTTTTTTGACTCTTCGTTTTCGGTCGTAATCCAAGATTTGTGTAAGTAACATCGTTTTATTTTTTGTTATTAAGTTTTAGTTCGTTCTTAAGCAAGTTTGAGTTGTTAATGTTTAGTTTTTGTTCTTTGTTGCTTTGAACATTTCTGTAATCTATGTTTAGGCGAAGGGTGCGAGATACGTGATTCTCTGGCAGTTTAGATATTGTCTTGAACATTGATTTACAGGGTAAGCGCTCGAATATTAATTTTAGGGGCTGGTTTTTAGTAAAGGAAATTATCAAATTAAGTATCAGTTCTATCTCTTGGTTGTTGAATGGTATGATTTTATGTTTTATGTAGGATTCAAGAGTACTCTATTGTGTGGTTAATCAGAAATAACATCATATGTGTAATTCTAACCCGAAACATCGATTAGAACTTGGAAAAACTTGAAAATAGAGGTTGTTTTCGAAACTGTTTTGTATCACACAGTTGTGTGGACCATACAGTCTGGGCTATTTTTGCCGTGTGGTCCACACGGGCGGGCCAGTTGGGCTGTCTGGGCCCATTTTTCAAAAAATTTTACTGAGGCCCGTTTGAGTTAGAAATTCGTAATTAGAGCTTCCGTGAGGTCCGTTTGGCTTAAATAAGACTCAAAACGTGACATCTGTTGATATGTGTTAGTATGTGTTATGGTTAAGGTAGGTGAAAAACTTAGGTAAGATCTGTGTTCCAACAACTTTGAAAGCATAATTACGTGTAATAACATGCATAACACATGTGTGTAAAATAATTGTTAGTATAAGTAATATGATATGTTATGTTCGGTACGATATGTTTAGGTATGCATGTCATACCATTCATGTGATATATATGTATGTTGTTATGATTATGCATGTGCATCGGGGTGGGTTTCGATATGATGGATGAAGTGTTTTCTAGCAGTATTACTACAAATCTGGCGATTAAACCGCAATATCTATCTAGCAACTCAACTGCATCATTATGAGTGGCATACCACCACGACCTGGTGTGATTGGATGGATGGACTCTTGTAGTCCTATTTGGTGTGATTGGTTGGACGGAGTTGGTGTGTAGCGGATGGGGGTAGGATTTGTTCTGATATGATATGACATTTTGATATGATATATGCTTCAAAAAATATGACATTCTGATATGATTTATGTTTATGGTGATGCGACATTCCGATCTGATATTTGTATATGTGTATATAATGAGTAGAATTATGTGTTGGTATTTTCATTTGTGTATGTTATAAGAAAAATTATGTTTGTGGGCCAAGTCACACATTGGGCTTCTAGCTCCCTCGTTTGTTTAATACATTTTAGGTGACCTTCATACTTAGGAACGGATGGTGTGCGGGAGCTCGAATTGTTTTTCCACATAAGACGGTTTGAATTATTTTTAACTAAGTTTTCTGGAATTTTTTTATTTTTGAACTATGTTTCCAGATTTGGTTTTGGTTTTGGATTTTGTTATTTGGCTTAAGTTTTCTGCATGTTTTCTGTTAAGATAAAAGATAACTTATTTTTTAAAATTAAACAAAATACGGGTTTCTCGCAGCGAATTTGAAATAAGTCTTGCATAAATTAAAAACGAAAGTTTTAGAATATGCACAATCGGTAATTATACATTTTATCTAATCTAAATCACAGTTTTTTGAAATTAGCTACTCCAAAAATTCACTGCAAATCTAAGTATCGAATTAAGCATTTTTCGTAAAATTAATAAATTCTGCGCGTGATTTCATAAAGAACTTGTAAGTGTTTTGCTGAAAATAATATTTTTTGGAATTCACGATTTCTAAATGTAGGTTAAAATTTTTGGGTTTTCAAACAAACTAATGTAATTCCTCCAAATTCAACATTAACGTCTAGGCCGAGTTTGGGGTGTTACACGTTTTTCGATAATTTGTATGTTGAGGATCAGGGGACAGCGAGAGGAATTCCCTCTAGTTCATTTTCGAAACTTGAGAATGATGAGGTTCACTTTTTAAGTAAACCAGCATCGAATGAGGAGATAAAGTATGCTATGTTTCATATAGGGCCTTTAAAGGCACCGAGGAGTGACAGATTTCATGCCCTCTTCTTTCAAAGTTAGTGGGATCGTATTTGGGATTCGGTTTGCTCGTGGGTCAATAATTTTTTTGCAGAAGAAAGAATCGATCCAGAACTAAATAATACTTTAATAGTCCCCATTCCTAAGGTTTCAAATCCTGAATGCTTTTTTACAGTTTCAACCGATTAGTTTGTGTTCGGTTCTCTACAAGTTGGTGATGAAAATCATTGCAAATCGGTTTAAATTGGTTTTTCCAAGAATTATTGGCTAAGAGCAAACAAGGTTTATTGCAAGAATGAGCACCACGGATAACATCATTATTGCATAGGAAGTCTTCTATTCCATTAGAATCAAGAAGAAAACTAGGAATTGGTTGGCCATCAAGGTTGATCTTGAGAAAGCCTATGATTGAGTGCGATAGGAGTTTATTAGTGCTTCCCTCCAGGCTACAGGTATTTCAGACTCTCTCTGTAATGTAATTATGTCTACTATTACAAACTCTACCATGCAGATTTTATGGAATGGAATACCGACACAAAAATTTCAACCGTTTAGAGGTGTTCGACAAGGATGTCTGTTGTCACCTTATCTTTTCGTTTTATGCATGGAATGGCTCGGCCACAATATCCAGTCTAGTATTCATTCTGAAAAATAGAGACTTATCCGTCTCTCTCGATCAGATCCTTCCTTGTCTCACATTTTCTTTGTAGATGACTTGATTTTGTTTGGTCAAGCTGAAGAGGATCAAGCCACCATTCTGAAAAAAGGAGCTGGATAGCTTTTGTGATTACTCTGGACACAAGATTAATGCTAATAAGACGAATGTTTGCTTCTCTGAAGGAGTTAGCGATGCCTTGGGAAGTAGCCTATGTCGTATCCTTGGCTTTTACAGAGTTCAGAATCTTGGAAGTTATCTGGGGATACCACTTTTCCATAAAAGAGTAACCAATAACACTTTGCGGTTTGTGGTGGAAAAGTTTCAGAGCAAGTTACAGAGCTAGGAGGCAAGGACATTATCCTTAGCTGATAGAATTACTCTAGCGCAATCAGTCCTTTTGGCGATCCCTAGCTACCTCATGCAGTCTATGTTGATTCATAAGCGTCTTTGCAAGGAAATTGAGCGCATGGTGCGTCAGTTTGTTTGGGGGTCTTCGAGCAGGGGTCGAAAAGTGGCTCTAGTTGGTTAGAAAGATGTTTGTCAGCCTCGGGAGCATAGCGGGCTTGGCCTTCGAAAGCTGCAAGATCATAACACTTCCTTCATGATGAAGTTGGGTTTTAAACTCGTGACTGATCCTAGAGCCATTTGGGTACAAGTCTTTTGAGCTAAATATAGGGTTACAAACGAAATTCCTAAAGATTTATCATGGAGCAGATGCTCATTCCTATGGAAAGCCCTCACAAAGGTTTGGCCTCTTATTCTGGGGAAATCTATTTTGGTCAATAGGGGATGGGAGAAATGTCAAGTGTTGGCGAGATCCATGGGTCCCAAATACGAGGCCCCTAGTTAATTTGATTCCTAGATATTCAAATCTTGATTTAGAATGCTTACTAAGTGATATGGTCTCAGATGACGGCACATGGAACCAATATTTGTTTCTTGTTTGGCTGTCATAGATGGTTGTTCGAAAGATTATTAGGGTACCTCCACCCACCCCACAACATGTGTTGATAGGATCATCTAGGGAGGGACATCGATGGGTTCTTTTTTTGGTTAAAAATGCTTATAGAAAAATCTGAAAAAATTCCTAAAAGCCGAAGGAGGCTGTGTGGAAAATCCCTGGGAAGTTTCAAGGACCACAAAGGGTTAGGTTTTTTGTTTGGCTCACTTTCAAGCAGAGATTGCTCACTAATATGGAAAGAGTACGACAAGGTATTAGCCATAGCTCGGCGTGTGGGATTTGTAGGCACATCTTTGATGACGTGTTGCACCCTATTAGGGATTGTCTTGCTACAAGGGATATTTAGAACCTTTTAATTCCTACTGGCCGAATTGTTAGCTTTTATTCAGGTAATTTACAGGAATGGATCATCTCAAACCTGCAAAATGAGCATGACTTGGGATTTGGAGACATCGGTTGGAAATGATTTTTTGGGATCCTCATATGGCGCATATGGAAAAAGCGCAACCTATTTATTTTTCAGGGTGCATCTTGAAGCAGCAACGACACTATTAAGGTCTCATATAGCTCAGCTAAACAATTTATAATGATAGCTAGGGGCCCAACAAGTTCGCTTCAGGCTCTGATTCGTGCCTCAATTTGCTTGGTAACTAGGTCTACTTGAACACTAATGGTTCTGTCAAGCTTGAGGACGGTTCTGCTTCAGCAGGAGGAATTGTGCGAGACCGAAACGGGAAGTGGGTCTTTGGCTTTAATAGATTCATAGGGAGTTGCTCAATATTCGAGGCTGAATTGTGGAGAATCTTGGATGGCTTAGGCATCTTGATTGATCGAGGTTATGGTAGCGTGTTGGTTCAGACAAATAGCCTTGAAGTGGCTATTGCAATACAGGAGGGACTCACAGGAGGTTTTAACCCTGCTTTGATTAGGAGGATTCTTCAGTTGTTTTCTCGGATTCAACATTGGAGTATTTTCCATATCCCTAGAGAAGAGAACCATGAAGCTGATAGACTGGTCAAGTTAGCTCATTTGGATAGTCAAGGATTACAAGTTTTTGAAGTCTCCTCATTTGGGGGAGTGGGTTATGTGATATAGTCTGTCATTTTTATTCTTCTTTGACACCAAAAAATAAGAGAGATTAATTTTATTGTACATCCCTAAATTATAATTTTTGTTTTAAATTGATTCTTAAATTTTAAAAAATTTTAATTATATTTCTAACCATTGAGGTTTTATTAATAAAATCCTTTCATTATTAAAATTGTTAATTTAACCATTAAATAAGACGTCAGGTCTTATGTGGCATAGTTTAAAATGAAAAAAAATGAATATTGTAAAAAAATGTATGTTGTAAAAATCTTGGTTTTGAGATTTTACAAAAAATTTATCGCTCACTCTCTCTTTTTTCGGTTTTACTTTACTTTTAGTTTTAACTTTTAAAAGTTATGAGGTAACGTTTTACTTTTCTTTAATTTTTTTTATTTTAAATTATGCCACATAAGATTTGGTGTGTCATTTAACGATTTTAATAACAAAAGGATATGAATAATATAACATATATAGTTTGAGAATGTAATTAGAATATTTTGAAGTTTGAGGACTAATTTAAAATGAGAATCATAGTTTCAAGATGTTTGGTGCAATTAACTTTAAATGTAATTATTTAAAAGAAATATAAATGTAATTAAGAACTAGGAAAGGAAAGTCCATATTATTTTATTTATGTTGGTAGCAACTAAGGTGCTAATTTTTTTGTGAATGTACATGATAGGCCCCTCTATTATAGGGACATGATCAAATTAGTCCTTCTATTATTAAGTGGATCAATTTAGTCCTTTTATTATTAAAAAGAATAAAAAAAAGGCTAAATTGGAATAGAGTCAACATTTACCATTTAAAAAAAATCATATATTGTTTAATAGAGTTAATATTTTTAGAGTTATGATGAGTCTATAAATGAAATATTTTGTTTGGAATTAAACTTCAATTGAAAAAAAATATTTTTTACACAATAAATATTAGCTTTGTTACAATTTGGACTTATTTAATTCTTTTTAATAATATAAGAATTAAATTGATCTATTTAATAATAGAGAGACTAATCCCTATAATACAGATAATTCCATAATTCTTTAACCTAATTTTTTGTATTATATTTATCCATAAATATCGCTGCATTACTATTTTTAGTAATAAAAAATTTAATTGAATTACACTAATTTAGTTTACAAGTCTACAATTAATATTACAACGCAAATATTTATACTTTCATATCCTTTTACTTTTATGAAATTGAATTTAAGAGAAATCAAACATTACTTAATTATCTTCTTCTTTTTTTAAAAAATTTTGCTAGAGATAGAATAAACCGTTAATTAAAATCAACTCAAAATTAATCAAAATATCTCAAAGTACTTATAAACACAAGTTATGATCACATCTACTTAATTACGGCCAAAAAGAATAGTTGAAATAACTTAAATTTACCCCCCAAAAAAGGGCTTGATTGCTTGCTATTTGTTATTGTAGGTGTGCCTCACATTTATCAGATATGTTGCAGGTATATTTTAGACTTCAAGCAGGACTTATTCTCCTAGTTAAATTCTGCTATTTTTTTCCAGTTAAACTCTAATTACTCCAAGAATATTTTAGTATGATTGAACCTCTAATCTTAGCCTATTTAAAAGGGTTTTGTATCCCTATTTTGAGAGGTAAATTAAGAGGCAATTAAAATATGTAATACTATAGGATTTTTCTTTTAGGGGTGACAAGATGTAGTCGCAGATGAGTTTTGGTGAGAGTTTTCGTGGTAATTATGGAGAGAATTTTGTACCCCTTTTGAGAGAACTCTATGAGCATTTTGTACTCTCGTTTGTTTAGTCATTTACTGAAAAGTCAAACCCTCTTTCAGGGGCGAAGCCAAAATAATTTTTTAGGGGGGCCGGATGAAATTTTAATTTTTTATAGTTTATATCTTTATAATTTGTAAAGGATTAAATCGAATTTTTATAATTTTAGGGGGGGCCAAAGTGCAATTTTACTTTTACTAATTTAAAAATTTTAAAAAATTTTAAGGGCGTAAATAGTAATTTTATATTTTAGGGGGGCCGGGGCCCATGCCAGCCCCCCTGGCTTCGCCCCTGCCCTCTTTTGCCCATGGTTTTCCCTCTTTGAGGGTTTTCTACATAAAATATTTGTGTTTATTATTTATATGGATCGATCCTCAACAATTATCTTAAAAAAAATTATTATTATTTAAATAAAATGCACTAAGCACTGAAATCATTTAATAAAGAAGTAATGATCTTGAATGTATCTTTTCAAGAAACGTCGTTGACGTGTACGTATGATATATAACATTTAAGGTTAAACCAATCATGCAAAACTTAAGATTAGAATCAAATAAAAATGTACATGAAAATGAAAATGAAAGCATGACATAGTTGACATTTGAGGTTCTCTTTTTAGTTTTCTTGTAGGGATTTGCTTTTCTGTATCATTTCTAAGAATTGTGACAAATGTGTTGGTTTTAGATAAGTTTTTTAGGGTAAGAAATGGAATTGGTGTTTACTCATTAGTATGTCTTTTGATTTAAGGATATGTACATCTAGATTTTGCTATATATAATTACATTTATCTTCCGCCATATATTAATATGCGTAGAAGTGAGTCCAAATGGCAAATTTGTAATGAAAAAAATTATATGTCAGATCAAAGAGTAAATTAGTTTTTCTGTTAAAATTTTTATCTATTTCTGCTGTTAAAAATTGACATGGTTGACAAAATAATCAGACAGTTACATGTGATGTACTATGCGTACTTCATTATGATGTAAAAGAACCAATTTTTAACAAGAAGACATGTTTACCCTTTGATTTAATGTACAATGATTAATTTATCTATTTTTTTAGTAGAAGAGGCAAAATATAGTCTAACTTCTAATATAAAGGCCTCTATGATACTTTTTATTAATTTTTTTTTATTTATTATCAAAGTCGCCATCAATTACCAACAAAATATGAATTCATAAATAAAATTAAATTTCTAGAGATATTTCTTTTCTAGAAATTAAAGTTTAAAAGGAAAAAAAAAAGAATTATAGATGTCGAGATTCAAACCCCCAAGTTTTTTAAATATACTAGGATTGTCTATGGGTCGGGCCGAACCCTAACAAAATTTTAGGCCCGATTGCTAGGTTTAGGCTCGCCTAACTCGAAAAATAAGCCTAGATTTTTGCCTAATCCCAGCCCGACCCGTATTATTTTTTTAAAAAAATATTTTTATATAAAAAATATTAAAAATATAATACACCAAATACACTAAAAATATTAAAATAATGTTTCCCAACAAAGTGAAAATAAACTAAAAAAATTCTTTATACTTAAAAAATACAAAGATAAATATAACTTAACAAGCAAATGCCTCTAAAATAGTAGCAAAATTAACAATAAAATAAGTGTTATTCAATATCCAAATATTAACAACAAAATAGTAGCATCATAATAGTAAAATGATAGCAAAACAGTGGTAAAATGTTAGAAAACAGCAGCAAAACATGCAAAAATAGCAAGGATTTTTTATTAAAAAATTGGGTTGGGCTGGGCCTGGACCAAAAAACCTTACCCGAGCCCAACCAATTTTTCTAAATGAGCCTTACTTTTTTACCCAAGCTCATTTTTCAGATTTATATTATTGTTCAAACCCTTCTATTTTTTAGGCGGACCAATTAAAAACTCTAATATATACTTATATTTCATTTCCCAAAGAAATGAATTGGGTGGAGAATATTATAGAAATTTATGAGGAAATGTTCAACTGCTTAAATGATTTTTGTTTCTTTGACTCCCAACTCCCAAAAAAATAATTTTAATTTGATAGTTCATAAAATAAATTCTTGAAAAGTAGTCCTTCAATGCTTCCTTCTTAGCTTTTGGCAAGTGTTAGTTTTAGGGTATTATAACAATATAGCTAGGTTGGATACATAGCTTATGTTTCATTAATGGAGACTTAATATTTATTTTTTTAAGGCATTCATCGAAACAAGTTCAATGACAAACCCTTCATATTCGGTAGGCCTATTAAGGGAGTAGACGCTAGTTACGAGTTTTAAAGTTATTCTATATCCAGAGTAAGAATTGAACCCTTAACTATCGGTTAAGGTAGGAAAAACATTTATCATCTCACTTAACTCTCGTAATTTAAAACTCAAATATATTATAAAACATTAAAAGCTATTATTTTGAATTTAAAAACACTAAATTGCAAGTCATCATGTTAATAATTAATTGTGTAAAATTATAAGGGTATGTCAATAGATATATTCAGTTATAAACTTTTTATTCCACTACGAATGTATAAAATAATAGTTCATTATAAAGTACATAAACGTGTCTATGAGATATTTTATAAAATATCTTAGATTAGATAGTTTCCTAGCACCTAATATTTATAGTACCTAAAAATCGTGGGAGGTTAATAATTATGCAATAATAGAGAAACAAATTATTATATTTTCTATAATCGTTATTATCAGGGGCAAAGTTAAGAGGGCTGGCATGGGCCCGATTCTTTTAAAATGTAAAATTATTATTTAGGTCTTTAAAATTTTTTAAAAATTTTAAATTAATAAAGGTAAAATTATATTTTAGCCCTCTAAAATTATAAAAATTTGATTTAATCATTTACAAATTATAAACATATAAACTATAAAAAATTAAAATTTATCCGCCCCTAAAAAATTGTTCTAGCTTCGCCCCCGGTTATTATTATCATAAAAAAAAAGTTTACCAAATTTAATATTTCACTTAAAGAAAATATCAAAAAAGCTAACAAATTATAAGTAAATTATTAATATTATTTAGTATACTTT
This sequence comes from Gossypium sturtianum, assembly GCA_025698515.1. Classification (NCBI taxonomy): domain Eukaryota; kingdom Viridiplantae; phylum Streptophyta; class Magnoliopsida; order Malvales; family Malvaceae; genus Gossypium; species Gossypium sturtianum. The sequence goes on from CM046945.1 coordinate 161,583,673, forward strand.
TAATTATTTTATCATATATTCTTTTCTATGTCAATTGGTAAATTTTTTATTAGTCTATTAATCATTTAAAATAATATAAAAATTTATCGATTGAGTCTTAGCTTAATTGATATGAACATTGTTGTCAATGTAAGAAGACTGAAGTGTATTATCCTCTTATTTATAGGTTGGGGGGGCGCTATGCATATTTCTAGGTATTGTATCAAAAAGAACAGATATAATTAGAACTTATAATGAGATTGTTTAAAAAAATAATGTAAAAATTTAGAAACAGTTGAATGAAGCGGTGGATAAAGCTCTTGTGAGACATCTGCTTGGTATGGGCTCGAACCGTACTCCCATTCCCTACCCTTAATATAAAAAAAATTAAAAATCATTTTTATTTATTGAAAAATAACCAATGGTATTTTTGTTTTAATTATATATAATATCTTTAAAGAAAATAACTTAAATGTCATATATTTGGAGTAAGAAAATAAAAGAAGCAGAAACAAACAAAACAAGATGAAAAAAAGGGGAGAAAGCAGAAAATGACAAGAAAATGAAATGGAAACTAAATAAGGGGGACACGTGGCATATAAAGATCAGTACAAGTCAAATCGTTGGCTACGCTGATCGTCCTTGGTTACTGGTCTTCTTAATAGCTGTGTGGGCCCCACCACCCCACCTCCCAATCTCTTATTTCTCTCTTCCTATTAATTTTCCTCAAAATCTTATTCATTTTCTCATTAACCAAACACCCTCCCCCTCTCTCCCTACACTCTCTCTTCCACCACCATCATATTTCATAGTAAAAAAAGAAAAGAAAAGGAGAATGAAATATGGTGGGATTAAGTGTAATTTTAGAGAATCAAAAGAGTGATAGTAATATTAATATAATTAGTAAAAAAAGCCCACAAGTTATTAGCAAAACAAGCATGTTAATCAACACCACCACCACCACCACCAGCAAAGTTTCTTTTGTAAAATCTGAGTTAAATTACGGAGTTCCTGCTTTTCTCGAACAATGCTATCTTTGCAAACAAAAACTCTTACCTGCCAAAGACATCTATATGTACAAGTAAGTTTTTCTGTTTTCTTTTTTGGTTGGATTTCCCATATGACTGATTTAGGTGTTTTGATGTTTTTTTTTTTTTTTTTTTTTTTGGTAGAGGAGATAGGGGTTTTTGCAGCGTGGAGTGTAGGTGCAGGCAAATTTTAATGGACGAAGAAGAGATTTTAAAGAAAGCAAACTGTTCCTTGGCAGCCATGAAAGCTCCTTCTTCTTCTGCTTCATCTTCCTCAGCTCACCGCCACCGTAAAGCTGGTAGAAACCATGCTTGTTGAGAAAGAGCTGCCAAGAACACAAAAACAAGGGTTTTTCTTCTCTTTTGTTTTGTACTAATTTGCAGTCTTAGTTTGAGGCTAGTTTTGCAATGAAAATGTTAATCCTCTATCGTTTTGTTTACTATTCCTGGATTGAAGGCTAAAAAGACTCTTTTTTTTCCTTTTACTACGTAGTATTATAAATAGATAGTTATATTTTTCTGTGTGCAGATAAATAGATAGATATAATATATATGTATATATGTATAGATATATGAGTGTCCATGGTTTGTTTTGTTCACTTCTCAATCTCGATTCCAGAAGTTCTTTTTGTTTTTCTTTTCAACTTGATTCCAGAAGTTTTTTGAACAAGATATACATAAACAAAAAGAAAACGTTTAAGGTTAAAATCTACCATAAGTCCCTATACTTTTTAAAATTTAAAATATAGTTCTTATACTTCTATTTTCAAGAATTTGGCCCTCTATGTTTTAGATTTCAAATTTCAAATTTATGTTCAATTATTAACATTGTTAAATTTATTGGTATGACATTTTGATAATCAACAAAATGCCGGGTTAACACAAGAAAAATAACAGATAGATTAAATTTTTGAAAATAAAAGTATAGGAATTAAATTTTTAATTTTTAAAAAGTATAGGAATTTGTGATATATTTTAACAATATTTAAATATAACTTGATTTTATCACGGTTATTTTACCAAATTGACCTAAAAAAAATTGATATTTACAAAAATGATTCAGATTTAAAAATAATCACCAAAATGACCTAAAATGAACAGTAGAATAGGGTTTTGACCTTCTAATGACCGGCACCACTTGGTATTTTGGCTCCATGATTGCTTGATTATTGTGTCAGGTTTTAAAAAAAATAATTTTTTTGGTTCTGGCCTTCCAATGGCTAGCACCAGGGTATTTTTTTTTTAAAATCGTATCATATTGGTATACAAAAATACCAGTATTTAAAAAAAAATTGGTTCTGGCCTTCTAATGGCCGGCACCAGGTACGAAAAAAAATTTAATTTTTTTTAGGTGCTGTCCTTTCAATGGCTGGCACCAGGTATGAAAAGAAAATTTCAAATTTTTTTGGTGCTGGCCTTCCAATGGCCAGCACCATACTAGTAAAAAAAAAAAAATTTGATTTTGGCCTTCTAATGGCCGGCACCAAGTACGAAAAAGAATTTCAAAATTTTTTTGGTGCTGGCCTTCCAATGGCCGACACCACACTAGTAAAAAAAAAATTGGTTTTGGCCTTCTAATGGCCGACACCAGGTACGAAATTTTTTTTTACTAGTGTGGTGCTGGCCAAAAAATTTGAATTTTTTTTTGTACCTGGTGCCGGCCATTAGAAGACCAAAACCAAAAAAAAAAAAAATTTACTAGTGTTGTACCAGCCATTGGAAGGCCAGCACCAAAAAAATTTGAATTTTTTTTCGTACCTGGTGCCGGCTATTGGAAGGCTAGCACCTAAAAAAATTTGAATTTTTTTTTCTTACCTGGTGCCGGCCATTAGGAGGCCAGAACGAAAAAAAAATTACTAGTGTGGTGCTGGCCATTACAAGGCCAGATGCAATTTTTTTTAAATACTGGTATTTTTGTATACCAATATTATACGATTTTAAAAAAAAATCTCTGGTGCTGGCCATTGGAAGGCCAGAACCAAAAAAATCATTTTAAAGCCTGACACAATCATCAGGCAATCATGGGGCCAAAATACCAGGTGATGCCGGCCATTAGAAGGCTAAAACCCTATTCTACTATTCATTTTAGGTTATTTTGGTGATTGTTTTTGAGCCTGGGTTATTTTTATAAATATCAAATTTTTTTAGGTCAGTTTAATAAAACAGCCTTTTATCACAACTGCAAATTTATTTTTTAATAAAAATATTAACTCGTAAGTGTTTTTTTAGTTACCATTTATAATTAGATAATTTTTTATATTAGAATTAATCATTATAAGTATTTAATTAATTTAAATGATTAAAAATATGATTGAGGTCTCAATATTAGGTGTCAAGATAGCATTTTGCTCTCTTTATTGAAAAAGAGTAAATTAGTCCGTGTACATTAAATTAAAGACCAAACTGATATTTTTTATTAAAAATTTTATTAATTTCTATTATTAAAAATTAGTATGACTAACAGAATAATTAAATAGTGACAAATGTCGTGCCAGATGTACCTCATGCTGACATACATAATTTTTAAAATAAAATGATCAATTTATTTTTTTATTTAACATATAATGACTAATTTGCTCTTTTTTGAGTAAAGGTAAAATACAATCCACTTAGTAGTATAAGGTTCTCGATAACACTTTTATTGAATGGATTTTCATAAGTAGGGATTGAATTTGGATGTTCAACATTTAAAGACTTCATCTTTGCCATCTCGGTCAAGCTTCATACAAAGAAGGCTACCGTGGCTATTTTACCAAATTGACCTAAAAAATTTTGATATTTACAAAAATGACTCAGGTTAAAAAACAATCACCAAAATAACCTGAAATGAACAGTAGAATGGGGTTTTAGGAACCCAATGGCCGGCACCACCTAGTGTTTTGGCCCCATGATTGCTTGATGATTGTGTCAAGCTTTAAAAAATTGATTTTTTTTTACTTTGGGAACCCAATGGCAGGTACCAGGGTATTTTTTTTAAAATCGTATCATACTGGTATATAAAAATACTAGTACCTTAAAAAAAAATTGGTTCTGGCCTTCTAATGGCCAACATCAGAGTAGTAAAAAAATTTTTTTTTGGGGCTGGCCTGTAGATGACCGGCACTAGGTACTTTTTTCGTGTCCCAATGCAATTTTTTTTTGTTCTGGCCTTCTAATGGCCAGCACCAGACTAGTAAAAAAAATTTGGTGCTGGCCTGTAGATGGCCGGCACCAGGTACTTTTTTCGTGTCCCAATGCAAGTTTTTTTTTTTGTTCTAGCCTTCTAATGGCCGGCACCAGACTAGTAAAAAAAAAAAAATTTTGTGCTGGCCTGTAAATGGTCGGCACCTGTTTTTTTTTTTGTGGTCAAATGCAATTTTTTTTTGTTCTGGCCTTCTAATGGCCAGCACCAGACTAGAAAAAAAAAATCAAATTTTTAGGTGCTGGGCACGTATTGGCCGGCACCAGGTACTTTTTTCCTATCCCAATGCAAATTTTTTACTTTGGTACACTGATGGCCGGCACCAGAGATGTAAAAAAAAAAAAATTGGTGCTAGTCATGTAATGGCCGACACCAAATTTATCAGATATATATAGGTATTTTATCTTCTAGTTGAGTTTTTGTTTGCTTTTTATTTGCTTTATTAGTTGAAAAGCGAGATTAAAAATTTTAGTTTTTTTTCTTTGTCGAGAAGGAAGCAAAAAAATTTTAAGATGAGTTCCCAAATTTTGTTTGTTTATATTCATTTCGATGGAGAAATGATATATACAACTGAAGAAAGCTGTGTATTTCAAAGTCGGAAAAAATAGGAATAAGATTCAACAAGCGTGTTTCACTGGCGGATTTAAAACAAAAATCAGTACAAAGATAGCAACCCGTTGCGAAAAGTAAATGTTGAGACTGTTTTACAATTTTTCGGTTTCAATTGATCCGCTCAAGTTCTTAGAAATGGAGCTTGAAGATGATGATGATCTAGGGACAATGATAACAATTTATTGCCTCCCTGAGATAGAAAATCTCAGCCCAGTTGAGTTGTTCGCGGAGATAGCTAAACCGAATCCCATTCAAGTTGTAATTCCAGCAAGCCAGTGCTCTGGAATTGATTTTGATATTAACGTCTCCTGGGAAGATCAGTCGGGTTTTGGACGGTCAATGCCAACTCCCGAAAATCCAAACACCGGTGGATGTTCGTATAACATCCCAAACTCATGTCCTCATCTAGAGATCCATCCAGAGGTGTTGGCCACCATAGAAGATGGTGATGAAGGGTCCGATAATGATGATCAGTCCCACCATGATCCCAACGATGATTTCAGTGACCTCGATTTGGATGACATCTCTGAAGACATATACGAGGAAGGGCCAGCGGAGGGTGAAAATACAAATCCCCATTCGGCTAGGAACACGGGCCCTGGTATAGTTATAAAAAATAATACAGGGTCCTTCATGACCGACGTGGATCCTGATGCGGCTCTTGCACGCGAGTTCTCGGAATATACAAATATTGTGCCGGCTTACCTATTTGATGATGAATTCGGCGATAAAGAGTTGTTTATAGGACAACAATTCGATAACAAAAAAGACTGTTTACATGCTATAAAACAACTTAGCTTGAAGTTAGGTGTGGATTATAAAGTAACGAAGTCGACGCAGTCTTTGTACGTAGGAGAATGTTGGAAAGCGTCAAGTGGTTGTAAATAGCGTGTCCGAGCTGCGTTAATGCAGCGGACACAAATGTGGATGATAAGGAAACTAGAAGGTCCACACATATGCACGTCCGCTCATATGTCGCAAGACCATGGAAAGTTAGATGCAAAAACTATATGCAACTGCATCATCCCTTTGGTGAAAGAGTCGCCCACCATTTAGGAGTCGGTCCTTATTACGGATATGCAAGCTCGATTCAAGTATAAAGTGTTGTACCGAAAGGCATGGTGGGTAAAGCAAATGGCGATGCGAGAGTTGTATGGTGACTGGGATGCGTCATACAACGAGCTTTAAGGGTGGATAGCCGGGATGCAGGAGTATGTGCCCAAGATAGTGACTGATTTGCAAACAATGTCGTATAAAGGCCCGGACGGGGAGATACAATCAGGGAAACGAGTTTTTCACCGATTGTTTTGGACGTTCGAGCCGTGTGTTAGGGCCTTCCCTCATTGCAAGTCGATGGTGCAGGTGGACGGGACATGGTTGTACGGAAAATACACGCAAATACTCCTGATTGTTGTTGCACAAGACGGCAACCGAAATGTACTTCCGATCGCTTTCGCCATCGTGGAGCGTAAGTGCTTCGAGTCTTGAGAATTTCTCCTCAGAAATCTGCAGAGGCACGTTGTCAGAGAAGACAACATTTGCCTTATATCAGATAGATCGAAAGGATTACTTGCTGCGATAAGGCAATCGGGGGTTCCGTGGAGGTCTGTTTATTGCATCCGGCACATCACAGTAAACTTTCTGAGGAAGGTGCACGGCATCACCGACGGAGGCATTCGGACTGTTACACGCCAGCACCGGGGACATCGCTAAGATTTCGAAAATTTTAATTTTTATCTGTAAATTTTTACTTTATTTTTAAATTATTCTGTCAATATTTATTTTATTTTTAAATTATTTTGTTTTTAATATTAATTTAATTTCTCTAAAATAATTATTTGTTTGAATAAATGACTTCGAAATATTTAAAAATAATAATAATTCGAATAAGTAATAGGACACGACAAATTAAATTTACATACACAATAAAATACAATCATTCTACAATATTAATACAAAAAAATATAAAATTCAAACAAAAATAATACGCACTAGATTAAATTTAAACACCCAACAAACTACAAACAAATGGGTAAAATTAATACACGAAAATTTTAAATTCAAACTACATATATTACAGATTAAATTAAATTTACAGATACAAAAAAATACAAATATTCTAAGAAATTAATACACCAAAATATAAAAATGAAATTTTAAATCCTAAACAACTATATTAAATTTACAGATATAAAAAAATATAAATATTCTAAAGAAATAATACAATTATTTTCAATAGTAGTTTCTTCACAATTAATCGTTTTCTGCTTGAATCACGTATACGTTACATCAGTACAGGATAATTGGATAGCTGAAACGGTCAGCAAAATTAAAAAGAAACAGAAAACCAGCTGCATAAACCAAGAGAAAATATAACTTCCTAAAAGCTCCAGACCCTTTCTTCTTCCATTGTCCCTTGAGATACCTTTGCGGAATAAACGATAAGTCTTTTTCAAATCCGGCCATCAATACCCCACTTATAAGTTGCGGAATAAACGCTATTGCACCATAAATAATATCCATCTGCGTTGGACATCTCGATTAGCCATCTATCCTGCAGAAAGTCATCCAACCCATAATAGCATAACCTTTAAGGTGGACATGACAGTATATAATTCAACTCCGTTGAAACATGACAGTATATAATTCAACCCCGAAATTCTATTGTACACTACGAAAAACTCCCATCTATAAAAAACTCATTTGATGATATACTACAAAACACTCTCATTTTGATGTCTCTCTCAAAAAAATATTTTCTTATCCATTTACACTATCAGGACTCAAACCACCCACTATATATATAAGGTTTGGTGCCGGCCATTACATGGTCAGCACCAAAATTTTTATTTTTTTTACTAGTCTGGTGCCGGCCATTAGAAGGTCAGAACAAAAAAAAAATTGCATTTGAACACAAAAAAAATACCTAGTGCCGGCCTGTACCAAAAAATATTTTTTTTTTACTAGTTTGGTGCCGGCCATTAGAGGGCCAAAACCAATTTTTTTTTTAAATAATGGTATTTTTGTATAACAGTCCGATACGATTTTAAAAAAAATACCCTGGTGCCGGCCATTGGGTTCCCAAAGTAAAAAAAAATTAATTTTTTAAAATCTGACACGATCATTAAGCAATCATGGGGCCAAAACACTAGGTGGTGCCGGCCATTGGGTTCCCAAAACCCCATTCTACTGTTCATTTCAGGTTATTTTGGTGATTCTTTTTGAACCTGGGTTATTTTTATAAATATCAAATTTTTTTAAGTCAATTTGATAAAATAGCCTACAAAGAAGGTTACAGAAGTTCAGTGACCATAGTACAAGTCTTACCTAAAATCAAAGAGCCCATAAGCTCACCCCTAAAGAAAAAGCTCGAAGGCTGAACCCTTGAAAACAAAGTTGAATCGGGTAACACCATCAAGCGGATTATAAAAAGAAGTCGCAATCGAGGTACGCCACTAGCACCATCAAGAAAAACCACAAAATCCACCTTGACAAAGTAAGCGGAAACAAGATCGAAGTCAATAGCCAACATCATGATGCCAAGAAATGAGTGAATGGGGAATCCAACCTATAGGCAGAGCTGATTATCGCTCGAGCCAACCGACCCCATGGCCATGTAGTGATTCCTGGTCTATATACAACACAATCCCGCTCGATCAAACTTTCCCTAATCGATACATCATAACAACAATAAAGGAAGAAACGTAAAATAGTCCTAATAAAAGCCTACACAACACATGTCGACTGTTTCTCCAGCTAGTCGGAGGGAATGGGCTCCCGAAAAAATCCAACTAGTCATATACGGTGACGGAATGACGACAGTAGAGGCCCATTGGCCAATAAACATTGAACAACCATACAAATAGCCAAAGAGAATGGATCGGGGAAATCGGGGAAGGGAAATCATGGAAGCTCCCGCTTTCCCTCACCCAAGTCAACGACCAGACAAGAGAGGTGACAAGAACCAAACAAATCCATCTAAACAAAAAAGGGCAACAAAGCTTGGATAGAGAATAGCCACCATGAAAAAGGGGGGAAATGACAAAGGAGACGAAAAGGGGGTAAGCAACACCGGCCAAGCGACAGGATGGCCACTCATGCATTGGAGGAACTAGGAATCTCAAGCGGTGCACGTTTGAAGAGAGAGAGAGAAACAAAATACTAGTTGATTGGTTTTTTGGTAAAGCCGGTACGGGTTGAATAGTTAATCTTTATTAAGGGAAAGTGCTTTTGACGAGTACTTTTTGAAAAGTTTGATTTAAGATTTAAGTGTTTAGAATTACTGTCAAAAAATACTTTTGAGAAATAAAATGTTCATTTTAGACATGTTATATTAAGTAATAAATATGTATTTAAATAATGTTCAAATTAGTTAATATTATTATATGAATATAAAAAAAATTATTATAACTTGTTGTTAATATTTTAATATATGAAATATAAATTTTAAATATTTTTAAGCAATAAATATTATTTTTTTATAAAATTTAATTAGAATATATAAACTATATTTTAAATATTTAAATATAACCATTAAATATTTGTAATTAGATATGAGCACATTTGTATTATTTTAAAAAATATTTTTATTTTTAATTAATGATTTTAACACATTTGTAATTAAGCACCAAGAAAAAAAAAGAAGAGAAAGTACTATGTTATTAGAGGGGTAAAAAAGAATTAAGCACTAAAAGTGTTTTTGGAAGAGGAAAAGCTAAAAATTTTAGTTTTTCTTTTTCAGAAATGTTTTTCAAAAGCCAAAAAATTTAGCAAAAAGTAACTTGTTTAGCACAACTTTTCTTCCAAAAGTGCTTTCTACTAAAGAAGCCCTAATTAAAGACATGATGATAAATTTATCTCATAATATTGTTTTTTTTTTTGGTCGTAAGTCCTTTTTATTGTTTTGCCTTTTTACCTCTAAATTTTACTCAAATTATTTTTTCCTAGATAAAAAAGTTAACTGAATTATTAAAACTTTAGCAAGATATGATAGTCTACGTGATAATCCACATTTACTTCATTGTTGACACTGATAATCATTTTTAAAAAAATTAAGAATTTTTTTTGTTATTTTTCATGAAATACATACGAATTGTCACATGGACTATCATGTCACAGCTTAGCGTGGTTGAGAGTAGTTTCTTGTAATGCAATATTATTGCAAGAAAACCCAAATAGAAGATTAAACACCTCTAGAACCTGAATAGATTAAACTCATTGCAGATGGTGCGATTAAAAAACTGGATTAAAAAAATTATTAGAGTGAACTTAATTGTTTTATATAACTAATGACATAGATTAATATAATATAAACTATTTAATATTTTGATAATTTATATTTACATAAAATAATGAAAAACATTATACACATAAATTATGAAATCTATTTTTCATTAATTTTAAAATAAAGTAGTGTGATGATTTTTATGGGGACAATGAGTGAGTGTTTGTTGTGTTCCAAAAAGACAATGTTCCATAAATGTTGCTTTGTTCCATCTGATAAGTCCATTCTGATTTTTTATTGTGAGAGGGAATGAAGATTTAGTACATTTAGTCAGACAACAATTTTTATAGTCCCCATGAGATAAATACTACTATTTGCCATTAAGGACAAAAGAATTTTTCTTTATTTTTTTCAAACAACATGGGTTTGTTTTTTATCCATGTGTTTATAAATAAAAGGTTTATTTTATAATTGGGCCCCTAAAGTATACCTCTTTTCTTATTTTGGTACTTAAACTTTTTTATCCCAATTTGGTACTTAAAGTACACTCACTTCCTAATTTGGTACCTAAAGTATACCTCTATTATATTTTTTAGCCCTTTTTTGACAAGCGTGTTAAATTTTTTTCTTATAACCAGTCACAAAGCACCATATGACATCTTTATATAAAAAAATAAATACTTTATTTTATTAAATGTATATATACATTAAAAAATATAAAATTAAACTAAAATTTAAAAATTAATATATATATATAACATCTAGAAAATATATATAATTTATAAAAAAATTTATAAAATAAAATTTACAAAAAACACGATAATTGAAAAGAAATTAGTTGAAATTAATAATTACAAAAAATGTAAAAAAATATAAAATTATAAAAAAAAACTTGTAATTTTTGAAAAAAAGGTTTAAAAATAAACTTTTTTTTTATAAACTTTTAAAATATATACTTATAAAATTCTAAAAAGGCATTTAAATTTCAAGTATCTTTTTGCAACTACTAGAAATTTAAACACTTTTTTTTTTAAATTTTATAACATTTTTAAATTTTTAATTTAAATAAGATTTTCCTAATATTTAAATCCCCGACAATGATGCCAAAAACTTGATGACCACTAAACTAACTAATAAATTGACTAAGTCATGTGCACCTATCAATTAATAGTATAGCTATGGTGAGCACAGATATCGTTCTCTTAAGGACTACAAATACTAGTAATTATCACCTCTCTATTATTTAACCTAATAATTCAAAGGATTGTTTAAAAATAAAATAAACTATCTAAATTAACTAATGAATGCACCAAAGAATAAAACATAAAAACAATCAAGTATCAACAAAGTGACAAAACAATACATAGGTAAGAATCCACTTTAATTTCATCTATAATTCTAAATCTAATTTATGCAATTTTTTTCTTAGCTTTTTAATCCGTAGAAATCCTTAATTTATGCTAATATCTCTTTCGAGCAAAGGAGCAACTAACTCTAGGTTGATTAATTAAAATTTATTTCTAATTAAAACCCCTATTATTGTATTAATTCGCTCTATGGATCCCCCTATTAGATTTGATTCTAATCCGGTAGATTTATGTCGTTCTATTTTTAAGATTGCACGCAACTCCATTTAATTATGCGGGATCTAATCTCAAAAGGGTCTATTCAACCTCAAACTTAAGCACATCAAACATGGACCAACACTCTACAATTATCAACCCAAGAACAATTAAGCATTCATAATTGAAAACAAAGAAAGTAAGGTTTTATGGCATAAAACTAGAAATCAAACAACAGAATCCATCCTAGGTTTCATCTCCCCTAAGTATTAAGAGAATTAGTTCATACTTGCAAAAATAAACACAAAAAATACAATATGACCACTAAAATAAAAGAAATCCATGATAACTCCCTTGGAAATCAGCTTGGAATCTTGAATTTTGCTGGAGAACCGCTTGGAAATCGACTTCAATGGTGTTATTTGGGTAGTTTTCGTGCTATCTCTTGATGGTTGCTTATTCCCTCATTTATTTTCTTATCTATGCCTTCTTAAAGTGTCAAAAAACCCTAAAAATTGCAACTTTCAATTGTTAGCACACACGGTTCCTGAGATCGACATGCCCTAAGTATACGCTCGTGTGATTTGCCCATGTGAACCTCTGCTGCCCGTGTTCAACTTCCAGACTGCTCCAATGTTCTAATTTTCACCCGTTTTTCACTCTTATTTCTCCCAGGTGCTCTATTAAGCATTAAAACATGAATATAAAGGATTAGGAGTATATAATTCACAATTAACACCACATAATCACCCAAAAATACACTACGAATGAGGCAAAAATATGTTACTTTTGGCACTTATCAATGAGTATTATGTTAAATAACACACAAGTTTCAAAATGATAGATGAAAGATAGATATTACTATATCAAGGTGTTTGGTTGTTGAGAATTATGATATTTATTACTATGGTTATTTTGTGTTTGCTATGAAGTAAAACATTCGTGTTATTTATGAATGTACAATTTTACCCTTATATGTATTAACCATTTTTTTCCTTTGTAATATGGGTTAAATCTATGATCTATAAGGCTTTTACATGTGAGAATTTCCTTTTAAAAAAACACACAAATTTAGAATATATACTCCAATTTTTTTTTTTTTAAAAAAAAACATAGCATTCATGTGGAAATAGTTAACTTGGTTTTCAACTAAATCAAGAGTGAGTTATAGAATACATACCAATAACTGAGAATTAAATACCTTAACGCTTTATTATAGAGGAAATTTGAAAAAGAAAAGAAAAGAAAAACTGATAATGAGTCATGAACATTGAAAATTTTCGATTAAAAAATTTAGATATTCATAAATATATCTTATATCACCTGACAAATGATGAAACTTGAAAAAAAAATTTCCTTTGTTTGACAACAGTGGCAGTAGAAGGAGACAAAAAAAAATTGGAGAAAATGATCTTTAATACTCAACAATAAAAAATTGTGTAATTTTTAATTTTAGATGAGAGTATTATTGAATAAAAACATAAAAAAAGAGTGTTAACACAAGTGATTAGGGATGAATGTTTGATCAAATCGAATCGAATGAAAAAATTTTGAGTTAATCGAATTGACGAATCCTATTTTATCATTCTAACTCGATTTGAAATTTTTCGAATCAAGTCGAGTGAGATGGAATTCAAATTGAATATATTTGTTCGAGTTAACTTAAAAAAATGATTTTGGGTCATTGTAATTGTAATCAGCCCAATTTGCCCAGCCCACCAGAAAACCAAACCAAAAATAAGAAAGGCCCAAAAATAAACAGTCCATTAACAGCCCAAAAATAGAAGTCCAAATTACATTAAACCCTAGCCCAAAAAAATGTTACAAGCCCACAACCTTAAAACATTTTCAGAAACCCTAGCCCCTAACCTGTCACGTCCACCGCCTCTGACCGCCTACAGCACCGCCACTGTCATGGCTCCGTCCACTTGCACCTGCAAAAAAAGAGCAGAGAAATCATTAAGCAAACAAGTTGTAATGGCTATATAAGCCATGCTAATCTATTGTAACAGATTCGAACAATTTTTTTTTTCTTGAATACAAACAAAAACAACAAAGATTGAATACAACCAAAAAAAAAAAAAAAATCATTGTTTTAGTAAATTTAAACTTTTATTAAAATGATTAAATTACGAGGTGACCCGATCACACCTCATAAAAAAAGGATTGGTGGCGACTCCCATGTTCGTTTTCGTTTTCAAAATCAAAGTCAACCTCGTTTTTAAAAAAAATGGTTTTGACAGCTTGGCGACTCCACTAGGGACGCAAAATAAGAGAGTCAAGCCATGAGTTGACTACTTTTTTGTCCTTTTGTCAAAAATGGAAAACTTGACTTAAATTTACGATCCTTTCGTTGTATTCCATCCGTTTTATTATGATCTTCATCATTTTGGTTTATAATTGCTTTACTGGTTCGAGTTTTTTTGATATCTTTCTGCACATTGCATTGCATAGTCGGTCGATTTTACCCTTTAAGTGGGAGTGAGAAACTATTCCTTCGTGAGGTTTTCACTTCTGTATAGGATAGTGGATCGCTTTTGGGATACATCCGTACCTATGTCTTCGTGAGATTTTCATCTCCGTATAGCCATAGGGAAATGTATCCCCCTGAACTGAACTTGGTCCATATAAGCCTATAATGGGTGAGGATCGATGAATCTGCCAGTTCAGGTACCTTTACTCTAGAACCAAACCCCATATAGCGAGCCTTAAGAGCCCACCTTAGGTAGAGCCGCGCCAAACACTAGTAGTTACCCGAGTAAGTACTTTATTATTCCTTGCTTTAAACTGTGTATGAAGTGCTGACTTGCTTTGTTTTACTTTGATTGTAATTGCATGGCATTTTCATCACAAAAAAGGTGTTGATTCACATCCGGTTCCTAAATAGATAACTTATCATGGAAAATGGATTTCTTGATAAAGTGGAAGACAATACGACCGTCCGAATATGGTCCGAGAAAACACGAGAGAAGGGTGATAGTCTGACGGAGGAGTATGCGACTTTGCTTCGTTGCCCAAAAATTCAAGCTGACAAAGATTATTCAAAAGCCGTCAACGTCCCGACTTTTTAAAGAAGCTAACGAGCCTCACAGAGATGAGTGAGCAATGGGTCGCAGCCCGGATCAAGTAAAAAGGAGCTAGTAGAGGCATCTATTGGAAAGTTCACGAGATTTGATCTTAACATCCGGATATGAAGAAAAGGATCGATGTCTTTGCCTGGAGTATGAGGGCAAGGCCGTATATGTATTCGTTTTATGTAAAGAAATTTGTTTTCTAGAAAAGTTGTTCTAATAGAATTGAATCAGAATCAACGCATCTTTTTTGCATTCATTTCATGCATTAGCATTGCATTGCATCATATGCAATAAAACTCACGAAAGACCCTTACCCTGGAATATCGTTACAGTACACAAGGAAAAACTGAAGCAATTGACCAAAAGTTGAAGAGATTAGAGCAGATGCAAATACAAGATGCAAGAGCAATTGGCCAAAATTCAACAAGATATGAGGAATCAGATGCTAGAATTCCAAAGAAACATGATGAGCCAGTTAACCCAGGTGCTAGCTGGAGGGTTAGAAAAAGGAAAAAGCCCTATGGTCAATTCTGGGGACGATAATGAGGAACCCGCTTATCATTCAGGCTTTACCCCAACAAACACCCAAGCACAACCAAACGCGTATCCATAAAGGGTGTCTGTTAACATCAGACCTCAATACCAGACCGGTACCTCGATATCGGTGAACTTCCCGACAGGTTCAGGTTCTAGTCCAGGGGAGAATCCAATCAATCCTGTTGTCCTTGATCTGGATGATCTAGCAGAAATAAAAAAGGCGAGAGTGGAGCTCCCAAAACAATTTGAAGATCGTTACAAATGGAAAAGGCGAGAGAGGAGCTCCCAAATCAATACTTTAAGGGCCCCGAGGAAGAAGGAAAAAGAGGTGAATAATACGAGTATGTATAACGAGGGCTATTTAAAGCCGATTACTGTAAGCCAGCCAAGGACGACAACTACTAGCCATCAGGTCCCCCCAAGGCAAGATTCCAATCCAAGACCGAACTCAGAAAAACTCCAGTTCACGCTGATCCCAATCACGTATAGGGAGTTGTACCAAAGTTTGTTTGATGCACATATAGTATCCCCTTTTTACCTAAAACCTATGCGGCCTCCGTTCCCCAAATGGTACGATGCGAACGCCCAATGTGAGTACCACGCAGGAATTATAGGACACTCGATCGAGAACTGCACCACTTTCAAAAAGATAATCGAAAGACTCATCAAAATGGGTATTGTGAAATTCGATGATTCATTTGGTGCAGAAAATTCGTTACCCAACCATTCTGACAAAGGGGTAAACGCGATAATCGAGAATGCAGGGAAGAGAATTAAGATGAATATTGCAGAAGTGAAAACCCCATTGAGAGAAGTTTGGAAAAAAATGGTAGAAAGAGGGATAATCACACAAGACTCGAGGGACAGATCCCGAGAAGCAAGGAACTATTGTGAGTTCCATGATGAAGAGGGTCACGAGATTCAAAAGTGTAATGAATTCAGAGCCTTGGTGCAAGGCCTTATGGATAATAAGGAACTGGAATTCTTTGAATATACTGAAGGCTCGGAAGGAATGTTCAGAAATTGGAGCATCAATGCTATATCCGAAGAAGGAATTGGAAGAGAAAACTTATCGGGCATCCACCCTTATGAGCTTGGAAGTGTTCTGAACAACTGGACTGCGGAAGAGATTCCTGTAGTTTTTAGAGCTGATTCAGAGTAATGCTCAAAACACGCTTGTTGCTTTAAGCCTAGAAGCAATAAGAATTCTTTTGTGAAATAGGCTCATGTCCAACATCTTTATTTCAATAAAAAATGTATTTTTTTGTAACACTCTGAGCAAATATTCTTTTATTCATTTGATGGACCTCGAAACTAACTATTATTTCGACAAAGGCAAGCGCACCTATCAAACAGTATTATAGCTGTGGTGAGTTCGGAATATCGTATCCTCAAGGACCAAGAGTACTAGTATTAACTATCTTTTTATTATCTAGCCTAATAATTAAGGGGATTTATTTTTAATCTAAAATCTACTAACTAATTTAACTAACTATGAACGCGACAGAGAAAGTAAATTGGGAAAATAATTTTGGACAACTTATATGAGAAAGACAATACCTAAGGAAGAATCCACATAGACTTCACTTATCACTTTTGATTCATGCGATTTATTCACTTGGCTTAATCCGTAGAAATCCCTAAATTATATTAATACCTCTCTCGAGGCTACTAACAACTGACTCTAGGTTGATTAATTAAAATCTCTTTCTAATTAAAACCCCTATTGTCACATTAACTCGATCTATGGATTCCCTTATTAGGTTTGACCCTAATCCGAATGATTTTAAATCGCCTCTATCTCTAGGGTGCGATCAACTCCGCTTAATTGTGTTGATCTACTCTTAAGCAGGACTTTTGCTCCATCGAATAAGCACATTCGAACTTGAATCAATAACTTTGAATTATCAAAACAAGAATAAGAACTCACAATTAAGAATAAGCACAAGTATTTATCTCATAAATCAAATAATAATAAGATTCATATAGGTTTCATCCCCTTAGGTATCTAAGGGATTTAGTTCATAATAAAAGAGGGAAACATCATAAAAGAGGAAAAACAACAAAACATAAGAAAACCCAAAAAACTCCTAAAGAACTTGATGAGAGATCTTCCGTCTTGATAGAGATCCTTCTCCTAAGCTGTTCCCGATGGCTGTCTTGGAGTATTTTCTCCTTCTGCTCGGCGTCTATTCGACGTCCTGTCGAGCTCTCCTGTTAAGTTGCCCCCTAGGGTGTTTATATAGGCTTCGAGATGCCTTTATTGGCCCATCTGAATGAAACTCATCTTGGCCACGGCAGGGACACGCCCGTGTGACACGCCCGTGGTCGACTCTCTTGGCCGTGGTCAATCCTGCTTGCCACACACGACCGTGTGATCTGGCCGTGTACGTTGTTCTAAGTCGTGTCTCGGTTGTTACTCGAAACACACAGCCGTGGGTGATAGTCCAGGCCGTGTGAGTCACTAAGGTAGGCCCATTTTGTCCCTTTTTGGCCCATTTCTCGTTTTTTTTGATTTCCTAAGCTCTCCTGAGTATAAAACATGAAATTAAGAGATTAGGAGCATCGAATTCATCAAATCTAATGAATATTCATCCAAAATCAAGCCAAGATGGGGTTAAAATATGTGTAAATTATGGTTTATCAAATACCCCCACACTTAAGCTTTTGCTTGTCCTCAAGCAAAATTCTCAACTCACAATTGGAATTAACTTCCCTCAATTAATAATTCTCATCAACAATGTCTTATCATAATTCATAGATAATTCATACATGGATAATTTAACTAAAAGAGTCCTAGAGATTCAAACAATCTAAGTCATAGATTTTTATAGCATGAAAACATAGGTGTTTCCCCTTACCTAAATAATTACCTCTGATTCAAAACAGACAAGTATTGACATCCTTACTAAATATTCACTCAAATCACTCAAAGTGTTTAAGGTTCAAAAAATTAAGCACTCAAAAGTCAAACATGAAAAGTTAATCCCATAGGCTTGCATGAAAATCAAATCTCCACCACTATAAAATGAGATGATACACAAATCAAAAGGTCTTTTAAAGGGTTGTAATGGGGCTTGGGTTAAAGGTGTGGATAAAGGCTGAATTAGAGGGTTAGTATCGAGATTGAATTGATAAATTACCTAACTAGAAAAATAACTAAAACTTAAATAATTACATCAATTAAGAATTCATCACTAATAACACGAGCTTCTTCTTAAAATGTGAAATTAAACGCATAAGCTCAAATAACATAGAACTAATAATGAATATACTTCGTTGTTGTTTTTTTGTAAGAATAGGCACATACAATAATAATAAGATAGAATTTAACAACTGAAATAAAGAACATAGTTAAGCAACCGATCAAATCAAATCTCGATATAAGGGTAGTCAAGAGAAATGGTGATAACAAATACAAAGTGGGTTTTGGGTTAATATTAATGGGTGAGTCAAGAAATGGTTGATTAGGTTTCAAAGGGGTCACTAGGGGTTAATTAAGCGGGTAGGCTTTTTAGTAGAATAAGTGGGTTAAAACCTAGGTGCCTTTATCATCTCAGGATATCAAATCAAGGGTGTGGTCTCGACATGTATGATCGAAGCAAGTTCTAGAATAACAAATCAATGTTGACCCACTCATAATTAATAAAGTGAGCAAGAAAAGGATATGCTCTAAAAGGCTCAAAATCTCACAAAAATTATGGTTTTTGATGTCAACCTTGTAAATTTCAAACTTCAAAGTAATATTTAAATTTAGGAAAACAACCTAGAAATTTTAATTACGGAAAATAGACTTATCATGCTCGATTCTCAATATCTTAAAGTTTAAATCATTAATGAACAATTAACTATGAATTAATCCAAAACATATCAATGAAAATCATAAATCAAAATAAATTTCATTCTAACAGTGATATGAGAAAATTACTTAAGATCAAGACATAATTCAGGGTTTTGAGAATAATGCAAAAAGTTAGGAACTTTTAAAATTTACCCCCCACACTTAAGATGTACATTGCCCTCAATGTACAAAAATAGATATTCACAATCTAGTAAGAAAATCATAAGGTAGGGAGAGAAGCTGAAGTTTGGATGAAGTAAAAGAAAAGAAATGAGGGAAATTCGGGCCGAGTTGGAGGAGGATGTGGCGGTAGTGGTGGATACTAGGGTCGTGGTGTGGTGATTCCCTAGCAACCTTTAGAACCTAAATAAACGAAATCAAAATATAATAATATAGATTTAGCACAAGAGAGATAAAGAGAAGGAAAATAAAGGAGAAGAGAAAAGAAATAGGTGAAATAAATGGACTCAAATATCCTTGGCTTGTCGAATAAATGAAGCGGCCGGCATGAACTTATGTGGATCGGTCTCGCACGAGGAGACTGTGCTAGGGTCCTTTCGCTTCTTCGACATGGGGATGGTGGTGAGGATGGTGACAAAAAAAGAATAAGGGGAAGGGGAAAGGAAAATGAAGGGAGAAGATAGTGAGAAAAGAGAGGGGTGTGGTGGCTGGGGTTTTAAAAGAAGTGAAAATTGGAGAGGAAATGAGAAGAGGGGGGTTTAAATAGAAATCAGGGATTTGGTAATTCCCCACGCCCGTGTGCCATGGGCGTGTCCGGTCGCACGGCCGTATCACACGGCTGTGTGGTGGCTTGTTCGTTTCTTCCACGCTTGTATAAAGGTTTCCACGCCCGTGTATCTTTCTTAGTGTCGGGCACGGCCTCAAAGCACGGACGTGTCTCATACCCGTGTGACTTTCTCAGTGTCGACCACGACCGTATCGCACGGCCGTGGCATTTTATAGTCGTCCGTGATTTGGGGACTTTTCGTGCTTGGTTCGTACGATCTCTGCCATGCCAGTGTGCAAATCTGTGATGTCCACACGGCCACGGCCACGCCCGTGTGCAAGGCCGTGTGGTACGGAAACCTACGCTTTATTTAACTTGGTTAGTTTTTAGTTAGGTGCTAAAAATCAAAGATATGAAAATTTAAAGGGGTTAGTGCTCGGGTTGCCTCCCGAGAAGCACTTGTTTAAAGTAATAAGCTAGACTTACCTCTCATTCACGTATTCATGGTGGTTTGAGGAGTTGAAACTCCTCTCCCCTGCTATCAGTTCTATGCTCACTATGTAGTTTGAGTCGAGTGGCGTTTACCTTAAAAGTGCCGGATGTGGGATTGGTCACCTCAACTGTTCCGTATGGGAAGACATTAAGTACCGTGAGAGGAGTCGCTCCGTTTGCTTTAAGCTCTGAGGTGCTAATTGTAGGATCGATTGCATCTAACAGTACTTGATCTCCAATTTTGAAGTGATTTGCTGTTCCTATAAGCTCGTTTAGGGGTTCTCTCGGTTTTGGTTTGTGTGTTCGTAGTTTCTCCTTGAAATGTGTCTTCCACTCGTCTAGTTCATCGGTCTGAAGCCTTCGTTCCTCATGAATTATTTCTTTATTGGCCCGAGGTCTAGGATCTGCCTCGCTTGTGTAGTTTAAGTGGTGTTTCCTGTAAAGAAGGTTGAACCAAATGGTTATTAATGGAATTTATGTTTTCACCTTGATTACTCTATGTCCTAGCCGAGTCAAGAGCCTGAAGAGTGATCATTTCGTCACCTACACGAAGTGTGAGTTCACCTGTATCAATATCAATTTTAGTTCTGGCAGTTGCTAAAAAGGGTCTTCCTAAAATTAAAGGAACATTATTATCCTCATCCATGTCTAAAAAGACAAAAACTACTGGGAATATGAATTTATCAATTTTTACTAGTACATATTCGACTATACCCCTAGGAATTCTAATAGTTTTATCAGCTAATTGAATGCTCATCCTAGTTTATTTGGGTTTCCCGAGACCTAGTTGTTTAAACATTTTATAAGGCATAACATTGATGCTTGCCCCTAAATCAGCTAAGGCATTATTAACAGATAAACTACCAATTAAACATGGAATTGTAAAACTCCCTGGATCTTTTAATTTCCGTGGTAGTTTATTTTGCAAAATTACTGAGCACACTGTGTTTAGTTCCATATGCGATGCCTCGTCTAATTTCCGTTTGTTCGTCAAAAGCTCTTTTAAAAATTTCCTTGAATCTGGCATCTACGAAAGAGCTTCAAGAAATGGTAAGTTAATATGTAATTTTTTCAGAAGTTTCAGAAATTTACTGAATTGTTCATCTGTGTGGTCTTTTTTCATCGCATTGGGGTATGGCACTCAAGGTTGGTACTCTGTAATTACCGGTTTTGGTTTATCATGGCTTACCTCAACCTTACCTTCTTCTACCACATTCTCTTGCCTCTGTTCTGGTTCGTCTAACCCTTCACTATCGTGAGCCGTTATGGCGTGAATTTGCTCTTTTGGGTTAGTTTCAGTGTTGCTTGGCAAGCTTCCTTGTGGTCGTTCTGAGATCAGCTTAGCAAGCTGACCTAATTGGTTTTTGATCCCTTGAATCAATGCTTGTTGATTTTTAAGTGCTGTTTCGGTGTTTTGGAAACGTGTCTCTGACACCGCGATGAATTTTGTTAGCATCTCTTCTAGGTTCAGCTTCTTCTCTTGCGGGTAGGGTTGCTGTCGAAAGCCTGGAGAGGGTTGTTGTCTCTGATTCCCTTGAACACCCCATGAGAAGTTTGGGTGGTTCCTCCAACCTGGATTATAATTGTTATTATAGGGGTTATTTTGAGATCGAAAATTATTACCCATATAGTTCATATGCTCGCTTTCTACGCCAGGGTTGTAGGGTGGGTATTCTGTATTGTTCGTCCCTCCTCCATTTGTAGCGCACTGCATCACTGGATGTACCTGCGAAGAACCATACAAACTATCAATCTTTTTATTTAAAAGTTCTACCTGATTTGATAGCATGGTTACTGCGTCGAGGTTGAAAACACTGGCAGCTTTTGTTGGCTTTATTCTCATAACTTGCCACTGATAGTTATTCAGTGACATCTCCTCTATAAACTCATAAGCCGCTTCAGTTGTCTTGTTATTTAGGGTTCCACCGGTGACTGAATCAATCAACTGCCTAGTTGAGGGGTTCACACCGTTGTAAAAGGTTTGAACCTGTAGCCACAAGGGTAATCCATGGTGAGGTCACCTTCTCAAAACATCCTTATATCTCTCCCATGCATCGTAAAGTGTCTCTAAATCCATCTGCACAAAAGAAGAGATATCATTCCTCAACTTAGCTGTTTTAGCCGGCGGGAAGTATTTTAACAAAAATTTTTCGGTCATTTGATCCCATGTAGTGATTAATCCTCGTGGTAACGAGTTCAACCATTTTTTAGCTTTGTTTCTCAATGAGAAGGGAAACAACCGAAGGCAAATAGCATCATCAGAAACACCATTGATTTTGAAAGTGTCGCACAACTCTAGAAAATTTGCCAAGTGATTGTTTGGATCCTCATCCTGCAAACCATCAAAGCCCAACAAATCTATTTGAATCATCACAGATAGTGTTAGGTTTCAGTTCAAAATTATTTGTAGCAATAGCAGGTCTAACAATACTTGATTCGGTTCCTGTTAAAGTAGGTTTAGCATAATCATATATAGTACGAGGAGTAGGATTTTGATTCACCGGGTTTACGATAACCACAGGAGGTAGTGGATTATTGTCAGCCATCTCTTCGGTAGTGTTGGTGTCGTCCTCTTGCTCTTCTTCTATGTACTGTAGGCTTCGCCTTATCTCTCTACGATTTCTGCGAGCGGTACCTTCAATATCACTGTAAAAAAGTAATGGTCCTGACGGGTTCCTTCTAGTCATAAACTAAAAGTTCTTGCCAGAAGAAAAGAAAGAAAGATTAGAAAAGTTAAAATAAAAAAAAATAAATTGCAAATAAATAAAATGACTAAAGTAATAAAAATTTAGTTCTCATAATATCTCAGTCCTCGGCAACGGCGCCAAAAACTTGATGGACCTCGAAACTAACTATTATTTCGACAAAGGCAAGCGCACCTATCGAACAGTAGTATAGCTGTGGTGAGTCCGGAATATCGTATCCTCAAGGACCAAGAGTACTAGTATTAACTATCTTTTTATCATCTAGCCTAATAATTAAGGGGATTTATTTTTAATCTAAAATCTACTAACTAATTTAACTAACTATGAACGCGACAGAGAGAGTAAATTGGGAAAAAACTTTTGGACAACTTATATGAGATAGACAATACCTATGGAAGAATCCACCTAGACTTCACTTATCACTTTTGATTCATGCGATTTATTCACTTGGCTTAATCCGTAGAAATCCCTAAATTATATTAATACCTCTCTCGAGGCTACTAACAACTGACTCTAGGTTGATTAATTGAAATATCTTTCTAATTAAAACCCCTATTGTCGCATTAGCTCGATCTATAGATTCCCTTATTAGGTTTGACCCTAATCCAGTAGATTTTCGTCGCCCTATCTCTAGAGTTACGATCAACTCCGCTTAATTGTGTTGATCTACTCTTAAACAGGGACTTTTGCTCCACTGAATAAGCACATTAGAACTTGAATCAATAGCCTGAATTATCAAAACAAGAATAAGAACTCACAATTAAGAATAAGCACAAGTATTTATCTCATAAATCAAATAATAATAAGATTCATCTAGGTTTCATCCCCTTAGGTATCTAAGGGATTTAGTTCATAATAAAAGAGGGAAACATCATAAAAGAGGAAAAACAACAAAACATAAGAAAACCCAAAAAACTCCTAAAGAACTTGATGGGAGATCTTCCGTCTTGATGGAGATCCTTCTCCTAAGCTATTCCCGATGGCTGTCTTGGAGTATTTTCTCCTTCTACTCGGCGTCTATTCGATGTCCTGTCGAGCTCTCCTGTTAAGTTGCCCCCTAGGGTGTTTATATAGGCTTCGAGATGCCTTTATTGGCCCAAAAGTATCCTAATCCGAATGAAACTCATCTTGGCCACGGCAGGGACACGCCCGTGTGACACGCCCGTGGTCGACTCTCTTGGCCGTGGTCGATCCTGCTTGCCACACACGGTCGTGTAATCTGGCTGTGTATGTTGTTCTAGGCCGTGTCTCGGTTGTTACTCGAAACACATGGCCGTGGGTGATAGTCCAGGTCGTGTGAGTCTCTAAGGTAGGCCCATTTTGTCCCTTTTTGGCCCGTTTCTCATTCTTTTCGATTTCCTAAGCTCTCCTGAGTATAAAACATGAAATTAAGAGATTAGGAGCATCGAATTCATCAAATCTAATGAATATTCATCCAAAATCAAGCCAAGCATGGGGTTAAAATATGTGTAAATTATGGTTTATCATCATTCATTTCATTCATAACTATACCATACAAATAAGCTATTCTTAGATTAATTTGTTCTTTGGATATTCTTTCGTGCCTACAACAGGTCTCCAGATATCAACGACATGAGCAACGCTGGGACTGACCTAGAATCTCCTTTTGAGCGAGACATGTGTCTAGAGGGATCTCAGGATTTTGAAGATGACAGAGACTGTAACTTATCTCCAGATTAGTTAAAGATGGTAGAATAAGAAGAGAAAAATATTCTACCTCACAAAGAGACAGTAGAGATTGTGATCTTGAAAGAAGGAAAAGAAGTGAAAATTGGAACTTGCATGGTCGAAGAAACAAAACGAAACCTCATTGAGTTACTTCAAGAATTCAAAGATGTCTTCGCATGGTCATACCAAGATATGCCCGGGTTAAGCACTGATATTATGGTACACCGCCTCCCCATAAAAGAAGAGTGCAAGCCCGTTCAACAGAAGCTCCGAAGGATGAGACCCGATGTTGTGATAAAAATAAAAGAAGAGGTCAAGAAGCAATTTGATGCTGGGTTCTTACAAGTGGTTAAATACTCAGAATGGGTAGCCAATATTGTCCCTATCCCTAAGAAGGATAGAAAGGTACAGATGTGTGTAGATTACAGAGACTTAAACAAGGCCGGCCCAAAAGACAATTTCCCATTGCCTCACATTGACACTTTAGTGGATAATACAGCGGGCTACTCACTGTTCTCATTCATGGATGGTTTCTCTGGATACAATCAGATAAAGATGCATCCTGAAGACATGGAAAAGACCACATTCGTAACCTTGTGGGGAACATTTTGCTATAAGGTGATGCTATTTGGATTAAAAAACGCGGGAGCAACGTATCAAAGAGCCATGGTAACCTTGTTTCATGACATAATGCACAAGGAAATTGAGGTTTACGTCGAAGATATGATGGCAAAATCCCGAACAGAAAAAGAGCACGTGCAAGTTTTAAGGAAATTGTTCTTGAGGTTGTAAAAATTTTTAGCTAAAGCTCAATACAACAAAATGTACTTTCGGGGCTAGGTCAGGAAAACTGCTAGGTAGTCAGTGAAAAGGGAATTGAAATCGACCCAGACAAAGTCAAGGCTATACAAGAATTGCCTCCGCCGCGCACTCAAAAGGAAGTTCGAGGTTTCTTAGGAAGACTAAATTACATTGCCCGATTCATTTCACAACTAACTGAGAAATGTGACCCCATATTCCGTCTTCTTAAGAAACACAATCCAGGCATTTGGGATGATGAATGCCAGAAAACTTTTGACAAGGTAAAACAGTACCTATCCAATACCTCAGTGCTGTCACCACCAAGTCCAGACAGGCCACTTATACTGTATTTGATAGTATTTGACAAATCTATGGGATGTGTGCTTGGCCAACACGATGAGACAGGAAAGAAAAAAAGGCGATATACTACCTCAGTAAGAAATTCACTGAGTGTGAAATGAGATATTCGCCAATTGAGAAATTATGTTGCGCCTTGATCTGGACAACTCGGAGATTGAGGCAGTACATGCTGTACCATACGACTTAGCTAATCTCGAAACTAGATCCTCTAAAATATATGATGGAGTCAACTGCTTTAAATGAGAGGATGGCCAGATGGCAAATTCTGCTTTCCGAATTTGACATAGTCTATGTGAACCAGAAGGCTGTGAAAGGGAGTGCAATAGCAGGTTTTCTAGCCAGTAGAGCTTTAGAATATTACGAGCCTTTGAACTTTGATTTCCCTAATGAAGATCTAATGTATGTGGCAACTACCGAAGAAGACGCTCCAGAAGATCATCATTGGAAGCTAAACTTCGACGGAGCCTCAAACGCTGTGGGAAATAGAATTGGGGCAGTCCTGATATCCCCAAATGGAGATCATTATCCATTTACTTGCAAATTGGATTTTGATTGCACAAAAAATATGGCAGAGTACAAAGCATGTATCATGGGAATCTGTGTGGCCATAGAACGCAAAATCAAAGTGTTAGAGGTGTATGGGGATTCTGCACTAGTGATCTATCAGCTCAAAGGTGAATGGGAAACAAGAGACCCCAAATTGATTAATTATCGAAAGCTAGTTCTGGAATTAATTGAGGAGTTCGATGATATCACCTTCTATTACCTCCCACGAGATGAAAATCAGATGGCTGATGCCTTGGCTACCTTGGCTTCAATGGTCAAAGCAAACAAACAAGGGGATGTAAAGCCTATCCAGATGACTATTTATGATATTCCAGCTCATTGCTACAACATCGAAGAAGAAGAAGAAGAGAACAACGACCCTTGGTAACATGATATACTGCGATATATGAAGAATCGTGAATATCCTGACCAAGCAACTGAGAATGATAAAAGGACCTTGAGAAGGTTAGCCAGTGACTACGTCCTAGACAGGGAAATCTTATATATAAAAGAAGAAAGGACCATGTGCTACTAAGATGTGTAGACGTTGTCGAGGCTAAGAAAATCTTGGAAGAAGTTCACGAGGGTGTCTGCGGAACACATTCCAATGGTTTTACAATGGCCAGGAAAATCATGAGATTCGGATATTATTGGTCCACCATGGAAGGAGATTGCATCAGTTACGCCAAAAAATGCCATAAGTGGGTATGACTTCTGCGTGGCCTTTCTCTATGCGGGGCATGGATGTCATTGGGCCAATTTCACCCAAAGCTTCTAACGGGTATCGATTTATCTTCGTGGTCATCGATTACTTTACGAAGTGGGTAGAACCCGCTCTATACGCCAATGTCACGAAGTCGGCAGTCAGCAAGTTCTTAAAGAAGGAGATCATATGTTGATATGGGATGCGAGAAAGAATCATATCTGACAATGCACTAAATTTTAACAACAACACGATTTCAAAGGTCTGCAGTCAGTTCAAGATCAAACACCACAATTCATCACCATATTGCCCAAAAATTAATGGTGCAGTGGAGGCAGCCAATAAGAACATTAAAAAAATCGTGGGGAAAATGACTAAGACTTATAAAGATTGGCATGAGAAGCTACCATTTGCCCTCTATGCTTATCGAACATCTGTCAGGACCTCAATTGGGGCAACGCCTTTCTCTTTGGTTTATGGAATAGAGGCGGTTTTAACTATCGAAGTTGAGATTCCTTCTCTCCGAGTTTCGACAGAATTGAAGTTGGATGAAGCATAATGGATCCTATCCCGATATGATCAGCTAAACTTGATTGAAGAGAAAAGTTCGAAAGCCATCCGTCATGGTCAGATGTACAAAAAACGAATGATGCGAGCTTACAACAAAAAGGTTCATCCCAGAGAATTCCATGAGGGAAACTTGGTATTAAAGAAGATCCTTCCCATACAAAAGGACTTCAGAGGAAAATGGATGCCAAATTGGAAAAGACCTTATGTGGTAAAGAAGGCCTTTTCGGGAGGAGCGTTAATCTTAACTGAAATGGATGGCAAGTCTTTGCCTAATCTAGTGAATTCGGATTCAGTCAAAAAATATTCCACCTAAAAAAATAAAAAAATAAAAGGGAGAGGCCAAGGTGAAAACCCGTAAAGGGCGCCTTGAGACCAAAGGGGTTTTGAATTGAAAACCCGATGTAAAACTAAGATTTTGCCCGGGCCCAAAACAATTAGCAGCCCATTTTACAAAACAAAACCTAAACCCAAATCAAACCCAACTACCCCAAACCCAACTAAGCCCAAATTACCTACCCCTAGCCCAATCTACCCCTAGCCCACAACCATCAGAAAAAAAAGGAAGCAGCAAACCCTAGGCGCCGCACCTAGGTCTTCTGACCTCTGCCCCACTTGCACTGCTAGGCCTACCACCGCCCTCGCCACCGCCCATCCACCTGCAAGAATAAAAGGAGAAATGATAGCATAATCATGTAAAAAAAATGGCTATATAAGCCAAGCAAAAATCCAGTGTAGGGTCGGTTTTTTCGAACATTTTTTGAATACAATAAGATAGATTCAAACACACACACAAAAAAAAACACAAACAGTCGAGAGACAAAAATCAAAATACCAACAGCATCCAAACAATAAGAAAAATAGACAGTCGGAGAGAGAAATAGAAATACAAAAGAACCAAGGTCATTGTGTTTATACGTTTATTTGTTTATTTATATCTTTTCCTTTTATTTTTTCATTTTTGAAAATATACATATATATATTCATATTTCTTTATTTTCCTCTAAAAGACGGTCTATACATGCTAATATATCAAAAATATAAAAAAAGAGAAAAAAAACTCAATTGGGAGGGGTCCGACCGCCGTATACGGCGGTCGTTGGCGGCGGCGGCAGACGACGGCGGTCTGACGATCGGACCTATGGCCGGAGTAGGAGCCCCAGCAGAGAAAACAAGAGGACCCTTTTGGGTTTTTTTTTTTATTTTCAGCAGAAATGATTTTTTTTAGATTTTTTGGTTTATATAAGCAGAGAAAACGACCTCGTTTCAATGGGGTTAGGGAGACCACAAAATGGCGCCGTTTGGTCCTTTGACCAGCGCCTTGACCCGACCCGCAAACAGAATCCGCGTGTTTTCACTTTGATGGGATAAATGCGCTGCGAGTCCTTCCGCTTTTTTTACTGTTTTGCAATCAATTTTTTTTTTAATTTTGCCTCATAATTTATTGCGGTATTCAATTAGGTCCATATTCGAACGACGTCGTTTTGGAAGGCGGGGATTAATTTCCCTTTTGATCCCTCCTTGTTATTCACGCGTTCAATGTGGTCCTTTTCCTTTTTATTTATTTCGAATTTGCCCAGAAATTCTGTTTTAAATTCAATTTAGTCATTTCTTAGTTATTTTGCTATTTTATTATTAAAATTAATTAATTTATTATTCCTATTATTATTATTATTATTACTATTATTATTTCTATTATTATTATTGCTATTATTATCGTTAGTATTATTATTATTATTACTATTATTATTATTTTTACTACTACCATTATTATTGTCATTATAGTATTATTATTATTATAACTATTATTTTTATTATCATTATTATTTTTAAACCATTTCATTCATTGTTTCTTTATTCATATGTTTATTTGCTTATTCTCAATTTAAATTAAATTTTCACTAGAATTTTCTTTGTTATTTCATTTATTATTCCTTTATTATTTTATTTATTTTATTTTTATTTTGTTTTGTCCTCATTATTATTATCTTACTATTTATTTATTTATTTATTTATGTCTTTATATACCTGCAAGTTTATGTTATTCGTTATTACTATTGTATTTATATTATCATCTTCGTTATTATTATTCTATTACGCATATCAGTATCGTAATTCATTTCTCATTTTACCCTAAAATCGTGTTACATTAATCTTTACCCGTTACATAAAATTTCGTTCTTTAAATAAGCAATTTTTCGTATTCCGAGATTCGAAAAGTCGTTCTCTAACTTACGGGGTTTCGACTTTCTCGATAAATCTGAACAAACGAACGTTTTAAAAATTTTAAAATAATCTCGGGCATTACGAAAAAGATCGTGTTCTAACTTACAGAATATGATTTCTTTCTAAAACCGAGATAATCAAACATCTTCCAAAATAAATTTTTCGGCATTTATTCTTGTATCGGTGATTTAAGACATTGTGTCCTAACTTACGGGACGTAATTTTTTTTTCGATTAACGTGAAATATGCCATGTTCTCGAAAAATTTTCAACAAAGGATCATATTTTAAAATTTCTTGAAATTTTCAATCTTCGACACTAAAGACACCAAGTAATCAACTAGGTACCAATTTTTGGGCGTATCGAGGGTGCTAATCCTTCCTCGTGCGTAACCGACTCCCAAACCTTTTTTTTGGATTTTGTAGACCAAAAATCACCGTTTTGATAAATTTAAACTTTTATTAAAATTATTGAATTACGATGTGACCCAATCACACCTCATCAAAAATGATTGGTGGCGACTCCCGTTTTTCGTTTTCAAAATCAAAGTCGACCTCGCTTTTTAAAAAAAAATAATGGTTTCGACAGCTTGCCGACTCCACTGGGGACGCAAAATAAGAGAGTCAAACCACGAGTTGATTACTTTTTTTTCTTTTTGTCGAAAATTGAAAATTTGGTTTAAATTTATGATCCTTTCGTTGCATTTCTTCCGTTTTATTACGATCTTCATCATTTGGATTTATAACTGCTCTACTGGTTTGAGTTTTTACTATCGTTTTGCACATTGCAATGCATTATCGGTCAATTTTACTCTTGTAAGTGGGAGTGAGAAACTATTCCTTCATGATGTTTTCACCTCCATATAGGGTAGTGGATCGCTTTTGGGATACATCCGTACCTATGTCTTCGTGAGATTTTCATCTCCGTATAGTGATAAACCGTAATAGTAACATATTTTATCTCCACATTTAGCATGCTTTTGGATGATTTATCCCTTGAATTATGGAATTTGGTGCTCTTAATCCTTTAATTTCATGTTTTATACTCAGGAGAGCATATGAGGATGAAAAGAACGGAAAACGGGCTTAAAACAGGCCAAATGGGCCAAAGTAGGAATCAACACGGCCTGGGCCCAAAGCACGCGGCCGTGCCCTCTTGCTGAGCTCGAACACGGCTGAAAGTCGATTCACACACAGGCGTGTCCTGCCGTGACAAAGAGGAATTTCACTCGGAATAGGATACTTAGAGGCAAAGAAACACATTCCAAAGCCTATATAAACACCTCAGAGGCCAAACTTTGGGGGCGTCCCAAAGGCTAGGCCAAGGAGCCGAGCGGAGAGGTCGAAATCGTGGGATTTACTCGAAGAAAGCCAGTTGATTCATCTCAAGAAGCCAAAATCATACTCAAGACGGCAAATCTCTCCTTCAATTCCTTCAGGGGGTTTTAGGGTTTTCTTATGTTTTCTTTTATCTTTTCTTCTGAGATGTATTCTTTTATAATTATGAACTAAACCCTCAGATACCTGAGGGGGATGAAACCTAAGACGGATCTTGTTATTGTTTGCTGAACTATATAATAAATACTTTATTTGTTCTTAATTATGTGTTCTTAATTCTTGTTTTGATATTTCAAGGTATTGATTCAAGTATTGATGTGCTTAGGCAGTGGAGCAAAAGTCCCCGTCTAAGAGTAGATCTAGCATAATTAAGCGGAGTTGATCGCAACCCTAGACATAGGATGACGAAAATCTACCGGATTAGGGTCAAACCTAATATGGGAGTCCATAGATCGAGTTAATGCAATTCAAGGGTTTTAATTAGAAAGAGATTTCAATTAATCAACCTAGGGTTAGAAGTTAGTAGCCTCGACGGAGGTATTAATATACATTAGGGAATCCTACGTATCAAGTCAAGTGAATAAATCGTCTGGTTCAGAGTTAGGTAACAAGTGAAGTCTAGGTGGATTCTTCCTTGGGTATTGTCTTAATCAATTGGTTTTTCCCACAAGTATTTCCCCAATTCATTCTCTTTGTCTTAGCGTCTTTAGCTTAGTAATTAGTTAATTTTAGATTAAACAATAATTCACTTCAATTCTTAGGCTAAATAATAGAAAGAAAGTTAGTATTAGTACTTTTGGTTCCTTTGGGTTCGATATTCCGGTCTTGCCACTAAACTATACTCTTGCTCGATAGAAAAGTGCGCTTGCCTCAATCGTTGTCACGATTAGTTTCTAGGCTAGATCATTCATTATATAAATTTTTAAGACTCTGACATAACGATCAAGTTTTTGGCGCTGTTGCCGGGGAACTGAAATATTAAGAACGCTTAATTTTTATTACTTTAGCCATTTTATTTATTTGCAATTTATTTTTATTTTTTTTGTTTTATTTTAAATTTGCTAAATTTTCTCTTTCTTTGCTTCTGGCAGGTATTTCTAGTTTATGACTAGAAGAAACCCGTCAGACCCTTGATTTTTGATGAAATAAAACATACCACTCGCAGAAACCAAGAGATGTCACTGAATAATTATCAATGGCAAGACATGAGGACAATGCCTAATAAAGCAGCCGGTGTGTTTTCAACCTTGACGCGGTCACCATGTTATCTAACCGGTAGAGCTTTTAAATAAAAAAATTTGATGGTTGGCATGGTTCTACGCAGTACATCCGTGTCTGATGACGATACAAATGGAGGAGGGTGAACAACACGAGAATATCTATCCTACAACCCTAGCACGAGAACGAACAAGTCAACTATATGGGTAACTATTCTAGACCTCAAAATAATCCCTATAGTAACACTTATAATGCAGAGTTGGTGGAACCATTCCAATTTCTCGTGGGATGGCCAAGGAAATCGGAGACAACAACCCCTCCCGTGCTTTCAACAACCACCTTACCAGCGGGAAAAGAAGCCGAACCTTGAGAAGATGCTAACAAAATTTATCGCGATTAATCGAAAACCCGTTTTCAAAACAACGAGACAATGCTCAAAAATCAGCAGGCATTAATTCAAGGGATCGAGAACCAAATAGGTCAGCTTGCTAAGCTGATCTCAGAAAGACCACAAGGTATCTTGCCTAGCAACACCGAAACTAACCTAAGAGAGCAATCGCAAGCAATAACTGCTCTCGGTAGTGAAGGGTTAGATGAACCAAAATTGAAGCAAGAGAATATGGTAGAGGAAGGTAAGGTTGAGGTAAGCCATGATAAACCAAAACCGGTAATTACAGAGTACCAACCTCGTGTGCCATACCCCAATACGATAAAGAAAGACCACACAGAGGAACAATTCGGTAAATTTATTAAACTGCCAAAGAAATTACATATTAACTTGCCGTTTCTTGAAGCTCTTTCGCGGATGCGATTCAAGGAAATTTTCAAAAGAGTTTTGACAAACAAGCGGAAGTTAGGCGATCGTCGCATGTGGAGCTAAACGCGGTGTGCCCGAGCAATTCTACGAAATAAACTACCACGTGAGCTCACATTTCGTGTAAGTGACGAAACGATCACTCTTCAGGTTCTTGACACGGCTAGGACATCGAGTATTAAAGGTGGAACCAATCACTTCAAAGTTGGGGACCAGTGCATCGGATACAACCGACCCTCGAATAGTCGCCTTAACTTAATACAAGCGGTGCGATTCCTTTTCACGGTACTTAAGGTCTTTCCATACGAAACGGTCGAGGTAACACATTCTAATTTCGGCACTTTTAAGGTAAATATTACCCGACTCAAACCATATGTTGATAGAATTGATAGTAAGAAAAAGGAGTTTTGAATCCGTAAACCACCATGGCCATACGAATAACAGGTAAGTCTAGCTCAAGACTTTAAACGAGTGCTTTTCGGGAGGCACCCCGAGCACTAACACCACTAACGTCCATATTTTCGAATTTTAGCATCTAACTAAAAACTAACCAAATTTTTAGGTGTAGGTTTCCATACCACACGGCCTTGCACACGGGCGTGGGCGTGGCCATGTGGACACCACGAGTATGCATATCGGCGTGGCGGATATCGTGCAGAAACAGGACAAAAATTTTCCCCAAGACACGGGTTCCGACTAAATGCCACGGTCGTGCAACGCGGCCGTGGTTGAAACTGCCTAAAGAACACGGGCTGAGATAAATCCACACGACCGTGCGAGGCGGCCGTGGTCGATATTATCATCTTTTTCACATATCGTCGCCACCACCACCTCGAGATCACTCCGATGATGAGGACCTCTGAGTCCTTTTTATTTTCTTTATTCTTATTTTTATTTTTATTTTTTTTATTTTATTTCATTTTCCTTTATTATTAAACTCTTTAAATTTTTAAGTATAATTTGATTTCTTTTATCTCTGGCTGTTTAAATCTCGAGTAACTATAACAAACGACCATTAAATAAGAACTCCCTAAAAACTTTACTGATGACTTCACAGTTTAAAAAGGTTCAAGGTGCCACTCAAGGAACGAACACACCACCGGAGTATTCTCCACCACCTTCACCTATGCCTAGTCATCATGTTCATCATTGATCATCCTCCAAGGATTTCATAATTCAGGAAGTTTCACTTCTCCCTCTCTTTTGATTTTCTTAAAATATTGTTCATATATATATCTTTGTACATTGAGGATAATATACATCTTAAGTGTAGGGGTGAATCTTAAAAGTGCCTAATTTTTTGCATTATTCTCAAATCCCTGAATTAGGCATTGTTCTTAAATAATTTTCTCATATTACGATTAAAATGAAATTTCCTTTGATTTATGATTTTCATTGATATGTTTTGGATTAAGTAATAGTTAATTATGCAGTGATGATTTAAACTCTAGGAGACTAGAGAATCAAGCTAAGTCTATTTTTCAGAAGTAAAAATTTTGTTAGGTTGTCTACCCGAATCTAATGATTATCTTGAAGTTTGAAATTTACATGGTTGATATAAAAAAGCCCATAATTTTTGTGAGATTTTGAGCCTTTCAGAGCATATTCTTTTTCGTGCTCACTTTATTGATTATGAGTGTGTCAACATTGATTTGTTATTCTAGAACTTGTTTCGATTATACATGTCGAGACCACACCTTTGATTTGATATACAGAGATGATAAAGGCACCTAGGTTTTAACCCACTTACTCCATAAAAAGCCTACCCTCACAATTAACCCCTAGTGAACCCCTTTGATCCTAACAACCCTTTTATTGACTCACCCGCTAATATTAACCCGAAACCCACTTTTTATTTGTTATCACCATTTCTCTTAACTACCCCTATATCGAGATTTAATTTGATCGGTTACTTAAACTAGTTTCTTTTTATCAGTTATTAAATTCTATCTTATTATTATTGTACTTGATTTATTCTTAAAAAAAACGAAGTATATTCATTATTAGCTCTATGTTATTTGAGCTCAAACTGTTAATTTCATTATCTTTAGAAGAAGCTCATGTTATTAGTATTAAGTTTCCGTGATGTAATTATTAAGTACAACTTTTTAGTTAGGTAATTTGTCAATTCAGTCTCGGTTCTAACCCTCTAATTCAGCCTTTATCCACACCTTTAACCCAAGCCCCGTTACAACCCATAAAAGACCTTTTGATTTGTGTATCATATCATTTTACAGTGGTGGAGATTTTATTTTCATGCAAGCCTATGGGATTAACTTTTCATGTTCGACTTCTGAGTGCTTAATTTTGAATGTTAAACACTTTGAGTGATTTGAGTGAACCTTTAGTGAGGATGTCAATTATTGTCGATTTTGAATTAAAGGTAATTATTCAGGTAAGGGGAAACACCTATTTTTTGTACTATAAAAACTATAACTTTGATTGTTTGAATCTTTAGGAACCTTCCGGTTAAATTATCAATGTATGAATTACCTATGAATTATGATGAAACACTGTTGATGAAGGTTATGAATTGAGGAAGTTCGTTTTAATTGCAAGCTGAGAATTTTGCTTGAGGACAAGCAAAAGCTTAAGTGTGGGGGTATTTGATAAACCATAATAGTAACATATTTTATCTCCACATTTAGTATGCTTTTGGATGATTTATCCCTTGAATTATGGAATTTGATGCTCTTAATCCTTTAATTTCATGTTTTATACTCAGGAGAGCATAGGAGGATGAAAAGAACGGAAAAGCAGCTTAAAACGGGCCAAATGGGCCAAAGTAGGAAATCAACACGGCTGGGCCCCCAAAGCACACGGCCGTGCCCCCTTGAGCTCGAACACGGCTGAAGTCGATTCACACTGGCGTGTCCTGCCGTGTGACAAAGAGGAATTTCACTCGAATAGGATACTTAGAGGCAAATAAACACATTCCAAAGCCTATATAAACACCCTAGAGGCCAACCTTTGGGGCGTCTAGCTAGGCCAAGGAGCCGAGCCAGAGGTCGAAATCATGGGATTTACTCGAAGAAAGCCGGTTGATTCATCTCAAGCCAGAAATCATACTCAAGACGGCGGATCTCTCCTTCAATTCCTTCCGTGGGGTTTTAGGGTTTTCTTATGTTTTCTTTTATCTTTTCTTCTGAGATGTATTCTTTTATAATTATGAACTAAACCCTCAGATACCTGAGGGGGATGAAACCTAAGACGGATCTTGTTATTGTTTGCTGAACTATATGATAAATACTTGATTTGTTCTTAATTATGTGTTCTTAATTCTTGCTTTGATATTTCAGGGTATTGATTCAAGTATTGATGTGCTTAGGCAGTGGAGAAAAAGTCACTGTCTAAGAGTAGATCTGACATAATGAAGCGGAGTTGATTGCAACCCTAGACATAGGATGACAAAAATCTGTCGGATTAGGATTAAACCTAATATAGGAGTCCATAGATCGAGTTAATGTAATTCTAGGGGTTTTAATTAGAAAGAGATTTCAATTAATCAACCTAGGGTTAGACGTTAGTAGCCTCGACGGAGGTATTAATATACATTAGGAATCCTACGGATCAAGTCAAGTGAATAAATCGTGCAGTTCGAGTTAGATAACAAGTGAAGTCTAGGTGGATTCTTCCTTGGGTATTGTCTTAATCAATTGGTTTTTCCCACAAGTATTTCCCCAATTCATTCTCTTTGTCTTAGAGTCTTTAGCTTAGTAATTAGTTAATTTTAGATTAAATAATAATTCACTTCAATTCTTAGGCTAAATAATAGAAAGAAAGTTAGTATTAGTACTTTTGGTTCCTTTGGGTTCGATATTCCGGTCTTGCCACTAAACTATACTACTGTTCGATAGGTGAGCTTACCTCAATCGTTGTCACAGTTAGTTTCTAGGCTAGATCATTCATTATATAAATTTTTAAGACTCTGACATAACGATCATATAGCCATAGGGAAATGTATTCCCCTGAACTGAACTCGGTCCATATGAGCTTATAATGGGTGAAGATCGAGGAATCTACCGGTTCAGGTACCTTTACTCTAGAACCAAACCCCATATAGCGAGCCTTAAGAGCCCACCTTAGGTAGAGCCACTCCAAACCCTAGTGGTTACCCGAGTAGGTACTTTATTATTCCTTGCTTACTTTAAACTGTGTATGAAGTACTGACTTGCTTTGTTTTTACTTTGATTATAATTGCATGGCATTTTCATCACAAAAAAGGTGTTGATTCACATTCAGTTGCTAAATAGATAACTTGTCATGGAAAAGGGGCTTCTTGATAAAGTGGAGGATAATGCGGCTGTCCAGATATGGGCCGAGACAACACAGCAAGAGAAAGGTGATAGTATTACAGAGGGATACGTATCAGAGTTATGGGATTTTACTCATATCAACGTAACCTAGAATAATCTTCAAGAGATGAAATTAATATGGGATCAGTGGGATGACGAGATCAAGCAGCTATTCTATTGTAATTACGGTGACTTGTCCTATCTACTCGATATCAAGGTAGACAAGCAGTTATTCCAAGCTCTTGCCCAGTTTTAGAACCCTGCCTATAGTTGTTTTACTTTTGGAAAGGTGGATTTGGTACCTACTGTGGAAGAATACACAGCCTTGCTCTGTTGCCCGAAGATTCAAACTGACAAGGCCTATTCCAGAGCTGCCAACGTCCCAACATTCTTAAAAAAGCTGATGAACATCACGAGAATGAGCGAGCAGTGGGTTACAGCCAGAATCAAGCAGGAAGGAGATAGTAAGTGCATCCCTTGGAGAAATTTGAGAGATTTGATCCTAACACATCCCGATATGAGGAAAAGAGTTGATGTCTTCGCGTTAAGCATTTATGGATTGGTGATCTTTCCCAAGGCCTTGGGGCATGTAGATGAGGCAGTCTCGGATCTCTTTGATCGATTTGACAAAAGGGTTACACCGGTTCCTGCTATTTTGGCCGAAACTTTCAGATCCTTAAAAGCGTGCCAGAGAGCGGGCGAAGGTAGATTTATAGGGTGTGCGCAACTTTTGTTGGCTTGGTTCTACAACCATTTTTGGAAAGTGGAAAAGGTCTCATATCGAATATTCTCCGAAAGCTATTCTCCCCTGAAAGAGATAGTGGCTACGCCAAGACGGGATGATATTACTGAGGAAAAGTGGATGATGATTCACCAAAATCTACAAGCAGAAGACATCGAATGGAGAGCCCCTTGGATGGTTCCTGACGAGATTTTATATCGGTGTGGAGATTTTGATTGGGTTCCCCTGCTTGGAATATAGAGAGCTGTCGGATACGCTCCTCTTGTAACACCCCAAACCCGGCCCATTCACTACGACCGAATTTGAAATGCCACTGCGGAACACGTTCGATAATATTCTTACTTAAGAGTAAAAACCGTTAAAAATTTGTTGCCTTTGATAAAATATTTTTTGTGACTTAAAATATTCTAAGTAAAAATTTAATTGTTATAAAATACCGGATTCAAAACTTTATTATGTACAGATTTAAGAAAATAAAACCATTGGCGATAGATACCTCAATTGTCAATCCATAATAAAACATAATAATAAAGATACTTAATAAAAATACTTAAATACTTTAATGGGCCTTATTACAATAAACACTTAATCAAAATCTGAAAATATAAATACTTAATTAATCAAAATATCTTTCTGCATGGGCCACCTTGTATCCACTCCAAACCCGGTCCAAGCATCACTGAAATGTTGGTAAAAATTGAGTGAGTCATACTGGACTCGGTGTGTAATTAAACCACTTGAATTCCACCCACATGTTAACCACATATTATCCCATATATCGGATAACAAATATCATATTCACATATTACCACATTACGGCTTGGCCCATATTCATATCACATTCATATAATAGGGTAGTTAACCACAAAATTTCCACATCTTGGGGCTTAGCCCATTTCCACACCGATCCACATTCATATCTTTGGGCTTGGCCCTTTCTTAATAATCCACATATCAACCGGGACTAGCCCATTTTCACATTAATCCACAAATCAAAATAATATGCAAAGTTATGCAATTATGAAGCCCAACCCAACCTAGGGTCCATCCGTTACTCCTACCTTAGCGGACTCCTGCCCAAGGCCGTGGCTAATCCACCGCTCACATAGTGAACCACATATCTTACCTTGGCGGACTTGCTTTGCTCAAGGCCGTGGCTAATCCACCGATCACATAGTGATCCACATATCTTACCTTGGCGGACTTGCTTTGCTCAAGGCCGTGGTTGAGCCACCGATCACCTAAGTGATCCCACATATCATTCGATCCACGGTGATGCACACAAATATCAACCGCCGAGGTGGGCACCTATCCAACACCTCCCTTGATGAAGCACACACTAACATCAAGCGCCAATGTAGCACAAGGCTAACATCGGACCACGTACATAATGTACACCCTTTCCTTCCTTCATATCCATATCCCACCCATGCACATGCGGCATGTAATAGTGGCATAATAATAATAAATGCATGCACATGTTATTAAAAGCGCGACAATCACATTTTTATAGGCATTATCACATTCACATCGGCACTTTCACATTCTTATCAACAGATAATACTAACTCGATTATCGTTATACCCCTTTTCGGGTAATCACCACATAACTTGCCATTGCACGTTAGCACATAAATCACACATGCAAATATAGCAAAACCGGAAAACGGTGGGTTAATCTCACACCTGACTTTCTAGCGAAATTCCGAACTACTCGAATCTAACACGATCTAGAATCCCGATACTCACACTTGTCGATTAGCCCCTTGCTTACGAAAATCCCGAATCACCACTTAACTATGAAACCGTGAAATCCCTTGAGTACTCCAAATCCCGAAACTCCTTTAATGCTTCCACTATCGTTGCTTGCGAAGAAAGGTTCGGCTAAGCCCTTCAAATGTTGATGGAAAAGTCGGCCACAAGAGAAAGAAAGTGTATTCGGCTATGATGTTTCTTTTGGGTGCCAAGCAAAGAAAAGAGAAAGGAAGCTTATCGGATTCGGCTAATGCTAACAAATAGAGGAGAAGAAAAACACAAATGGCCTTTTAGCTTCTTAGAATTTGGCACAATGAGGAGTGAGTTGAGAGGAGAATTTCGGCTAAAGGAAAAATAATTGGAGAAAAGAATTCCAACAGGTGATCACTCCTATTTAACTACACAATTG
Organism: Gossypium sturtianum; assembly: GCA_025698515.1. Lineage (NCBI taxonomy): Eukaryota > Viridiplantae > Streptophyta > Magnoliopsida > Malvales > Malvaceae > Gossypium > Gossypium sturtianum. The sequence continues at coordinate 161,624,095 of CM046945.1, forward strand.
CACACACCTATCTCCACTTATCAAATCCAAATCAATCTCTTATTTCCCTCTTCAATACTTATTCAAAATAAATTGAATAAGTCAACATTTATCCATCTCCTATTTAATCTCTAAGCTTATTCAAAAATAACTAAATTAAAACAATTATTATCTTCTCCTTAATCTTCTATCTATCTATCTAAATAAAATAAAATAAAACCTTAATTATCTTCTTATCTCACATTAAAAATAAACAATTTAAATTCACAAATATCCTGCTCTTAGCCGAATTCCAAAATAAAAGCAAACTTAATCCTCATCAAATTAAAAATCCAATTGCCGTCCAATTCCTTTCCTTCGCCAAAAGCCCCAAAAATTTAAAACACCCATTTGCTGCCCGCCAGGTTCGAACATGGGACCTGCTGGAGCAAGCTGCAATAACGCCCCAAGCCACTCTGCCAAGGCATTTTTTTATGACATAAACCCGCCACAAATTCTTTTAAGACCTCCCAAGCCAAGCTCCTACTTGACGCATAAAATTAAAATCCCATTCGCTTCCTCTGCAACTCGAACCAAAGACCTGCGCCAGGCGTCACCTCCAGGCCCTTAAGTGCCGCCTTGCAGCCACTTTACCAAGGCCTGCTTTATGTCCAAAGACCACTTGGCATATTTCCTTAAAGCCGTCTTCATCCAACCTCCCTTCTTGACGCAAAATACAAAAATAAAACACTCCCATGCTGCCCTCAAGACTCGAACTCAGGACCCTTGTTGGCGTCATTCCCGTGCCTTAAGTGGCGTCCCTTAAGCCACTTTACCAAGCCCCTTCGTGACCCAAAACGCCCACAAATTATTCTTAAGGCCTCCTCAGCCTAATTTCCTCTTTTTACACTTAAATCCAAAATTTTTCCAAAGCTTTCACCCTCATTCTAAAGTTCTAAAAACTCTTAAAACATCTCCAAATACCCTTAAAACCCACTAGCACTTGGGTTATGCTCCAAACGCATAACCCCTAATCTAGGATGTTACACCTCTACTCGTGTTAAGACAGTACAGATCGAGACAGTTTACGCCAACAACACAAGGTTTAGCTCAGTGTGAGTTTGTATATAAAGGAGATAATTACAAAAAGAAAGTTCGTGAAATATCGAACGCCTGGAACCGAACTTGTAGAATGAAAAGGTTTGCTGCCAACCTGATGACGACCCCTGAGTATGACCGGTGGTGGAGTCAGAGAATCAACGAAAACATCCTTACGTCAGACCTAAAAAACACCCGATCAATAGAAGAACACTTGTAGGTGATCCCATTTGAACTAGAAATCATCAAACAGGATTTTGAGAGGAAGAGTTCGGAGCTAGAAAAAAGAATAGAGCAATTGGAATAGGAGAAAATATAGTTGGGACTGGATGTCGACATCTAGAAACTAGAAGCCGAAAAGCTGAGAAAGGGAAAGAATAAGGCTGAAGAGGATTTAGACAGTTTGAAAATAGACTACAAGAAGCTACGGAGGTCAATGAGAACCGCTGGTTTGGGAAAAATGTCAGAACAATGGCAGCAAGAAATTAAAGAGGAAAAAAGTAGAGCCAGCCAATGGGAAAAGAAATTCTGAGATGCTCAAGCTCGAGAAGATACTCTGAAAAGGAGTTTGGTAGGAAGTCAAAACGAGAAGGAGGGATTAAAGACTCGGGTGTCAGAGTTAGAAAGATCCTTATATCAGTATCGTAGTCGTAACTCTGTAATCGAATTGAAGGCTAGTCTAAGTAAAATTGAAGAGTTAAAAGGGAAGATAGAAGAACTTGAAACTTCGCTGCAAAATTGTGAGCTTCAGGTTGAACTCCTTGAGGCGAATAACGAGCAGTGGAAGGAGCAGCTTCATCAATCTCAAGATCAAGTCAGGGATATGGATTACGTCATGGGCGAAGCTTTGGCTCAAGTGCGAGAAGTGGCTGATCACTTACAAACCTTAGTAGTCCAGGCTGATGTACTGAGTTTGAAATACGATTCAGAGTCAGATCGAGGCCGAGAGTTAACTTGGCTTCTTAGGCAGGACATGGCCTTAAGTATTAGGGCAAAGCCTTATATGTAATCCATTTTATGTAAAGAAATTTGTATTCTAGAAAAGTTACTCTAATGAAATTGAATCAGAATCAATGTCTTTTTTCTTTTCTGCATTCATTGCATTCACGCATTAGCATCGCATTGCATCATGTGCACTAAAACTCACGAAGAGACTATAAAATCGTGGCAGTTACCCTGGAATATCATTACGGTACACGAAGAAAGACTAAAGCCATGGACCAAAGGTTGAAAAGATTGGAACAAATGCAAAAAGAGATGCAGGATCAACTGCAAATACAGATGCAAGAACAGTTGGCCAAAATCCAACAGGATATAAGGGATCAAATGCTAGAATCCCAAAGAAACATGATGAGCTAGTTAACGCAGTTGCTGGCTGGAGGGCTAGGAAAAGGAAAGAGCCCTATGATCAATACCGGAGACGACAACGAGGACCCTGTTTATCCTCCAGGCTTCACCCCAACGAATACCCAAGCACAACCACAAAGGGTATCCGTCAAAATCAGACCCCAATATCAGACCGGTACTTCGGCACCAATAAACTTCCCGACGGGTTCAAGCTCCAACCCTAGAGACAATCTAGCGAATACCGTTATCCCCGACCTTGATGATATAGTGAAAATGGGAAAGGCGAGAGTGAAGCTCCTAAAGCAACTGGAAGACAGATGCAAATGGCTAGAGGAGAAATTCAAGGCGTTGGAAAGCGCTGATTACCATTGTGGAATTGACGCTAAGGAATTGAGCCTGGTCCCAGATCTAGTGCTCCCCCCGAAGTTCAAAATTTCAGAATTTGAAAAATATAATGGGACCAGCTGCCCTAAGGATCACATTACAATGTTCTGTTGGAGGATGACTGGATATGTCAGTAATGATCAGTTATTGATTCACTGTTTCCAAGATAGCTTGACTGGGGCTGCGGCCAAATGGTATAATCATCTAAATCGTGCCCAAATTAGTTCGTGGAAGGACCTGGCACAGGCCTTCATGAAACAATATGGCAACGTCACGGATATGGCGCCTGACAGAATCACACTACAGAATATAGAGAAAAAACCAAACGAAAGTTTCAGGCAATATGCTCAAAGGTGGAGGGAAGTCGCCACGCAAGTCCAACCGCCACTACTAGAAAAGGAAACTACCATGCTCTTCATTAATACCCTGAAGGCACATTTTATCAATCACATGCTGGGAAGCGTAACTAAGAGCTTCTCAGACATAGTGATGGAGAAACTCTAATTTACGCCTATTCCAATGACATATAAGGAATTGTACATGTTGTGTGTCATCTTTCTACCTAAAGCCAATGCAACCCCTGTACCCCAAGTGGTACGACGCAAACACCCAATGCGAATACCATGCGAGAATCATAGGGCACTCGATAGAAAACTACACCGCTTTCAAAAAGTTAGTCGAAAGGCTTATCAAAATGGGCATCGTAAAATTCGATTATCCATCTGATGCAGAAAATCCGTTATCCAACCATGCTGATAAGAGGGTAAATTCGATAGTCGAGAACGCGGGGAGGAAAATCAAGGTGAATATTGCAGAAGTGAAATCCCCGTTGAGAGAAGTTTGGAAGAGAATGGTAGAAAGAGGGTTAATCACACAAGACTCGAGGACCAGGTCCCGAGAAGCAAGGAACTATTGTGAGTTCCATGATGAAGAAGATCATGAGATTCAGAAATGCAGTGAATTCAGGGCCTTAGTACAGGGTCTAATGAACAACAAGGAGCTCGAGTTCTTTGAGTATACTAAAGGAGAAGAGGTGTGTGCCTCATAAGGAGGGTCGACAGAGAAGGTTTATGAGGCCAACCACCCAGTGGTAATCGAAGCAAGAATCGCACCAAGAGTTGTAATCCAGAAACCCGTTGCTTTTCCTTATAAAGATAGCAAAAGGGTACCTTGGAACTACGACTGTAATGTGACAATCCCGGGAGAGGTGGGCCCGGTCAGCACGCCAGAGGAAGGTCAAGATGTGGGTTTTTATACACGCAGCGGAAGACGTTATGATGCCCCAAATACAAAAGCCGAACCTGTAAAAGGGAAATCCTTGGCGATCGAACAAAGGATAGAGAAGCCAGAACTACCTGTTACTGAACCGGTAAATGAGAAAGAAGCTAAGGAATTCTTGAAATTCCTAAAACAGTGAGTATAGTGTCGTGGAACAACTACACAAGCAGGCAGCTCACATATCGGTACTGGCTTTACTCTTGAGCTCGGAGACACACCGTAACACGCTAATGAAAGTGTTAAACGAAACATACGTTGCTGATGATATTTCCGTAAACAAGCTAGACCGTCTTGTTAACAACATAAGCGCCGATAATTTCACCTTTTTTAATGACGATGAAATACCGCCGGGGGGCATGGGATCCACTAAAGCTCTACACATCACCACCCGTTACACGACAATGAGCAAAGAGGGGCAGCTGTAAAACCCAGATTTTGCTCGGGCCCAAAACAATTAGCAGCCCATTTTACAAAACAAAACCTAAACCCAAATCAAACCCAACTACCCCAAACCCAACTAAGCCCAAATTACCTAACCCTAGCCCAAGCTACCCCTAGCCCACAACCATCAGAAAAAACAAGGAAGCAGCAAACCCTAGGCGCCGCACCTAGGTCTTCTGACCTCTGCCCCACTTACACTGCCAAGCCTACCACCGCCACTGGCCACCGCCCTCGCCACCGCCCATCCACCTGCAAGAATTAAAAGGAGAAATGAAAGCATAATCATGTAAAAAAATGGCTATATAAGCCAAGCAAAAATCCAATGTAGGGTTCGAACATTTTTTGAATACAATAAGATTGATTCAAACACAAAAAAAAACACAAACAGTCGAGAGACAAAAATCAAAATACCAACAGCATCCAAACAATAAGAAAAACAGACAGTCGGAGAGAGAAATAGAAATACAAACAAACCAAGGTCATTTTCTTTATACGTTTATTTTTTATTTATATTTTTTCCTTTTATTTTTTCATTTTCGAAAATATACATATATATATATATTAATATTTCTTTATTTTCCTCTAAAAAACGGTCTATACATGCTAATATATCAAAAATATAAAAAAAAAAGAGAAAAAAAAACTCACTATAGAGGGGTCCGACCATCGTATACGGCGGTCGGCGGCGGCGGTCCGACGATCGGACCTATGGCCGGAGTAGGAGCCCCAGCAGAGAAAACAAGAGGACCCTTTTGGGTTTTTTTTATTTTCAGCAGAAATGATTTTTTTTAGATTTTTTGGTTTATATAAGCAGAGAAAACGACGTTGTTTCAATGGGGTTAGGGAGACCACAAAATGGCACCGTTTGGTCCTTTGACCCGCGCCTTGACCCGACCCGCAAACAGAACCCGCGTGTTTTCACTTTGATTGGATAATTACGCTGCGAGTCCTTCCACTTTTTTTACTGTTTTGCAATCAAGTTTTTTTTTTTTAAATTTTGCCTCATAATTTATTGCGGTATTCAATTAGGTCCATATTCGAACGACGTCGTTTTGGAGGGCGGGGATTAATTGCCCTTTTGGTCCCTCCTTGTTATTCGCACGTTCAATGTGGTCCTTTTCCTTTTTATTTATTTCGAATTTACCCCGAACTTCTGTTTTAAATTCAATTTAGTCCTTTCTTAGTTATTTTGCTATTTTATTATTAAAATTAATTAATTTATTATTCCTATTTTTATTATTACTACTATTATGATTTCTATTATTATTGCTATTATTATCGTTAGTATTATTATTATTATTATTACTATTATTTTTATTATCATTATTATTTTTAAACCATTTCATTCAATGTTTCTTTATTCATATGTTTATTTGCTTATTCTCAATTTAAATTAAATTTTCACTAGAATTTTCTTTGTTATTTCATTTATTATTCCTTTATTATTTTATTTATTTCATTTTTATTTTGTTTTGTCGTCATTATTATTATCTTACTATATATTTATTTATTCATTTATTCATTTATGTCTTTATATACCTGCAAGTTTATGTTATTCGTTATTATTATTGTATTTATATTATCATCTTCGTTATTATTATTCTATTACGCATATCAGTACCGTAATTCATTTTCCATTTTACCCTAAAATTGTGTTACATTAATCTTTACCCGTTACATAAAATTTTGTTTTTTAAATCAGTAATTTTTCGTATTTCGAGATTCGAAAAGTCGTTCCCTAACTTACGGGGTTTCGACTCTCTCGATAAATCCAAACAAATGAACGTTTTAAAATTTTTAAAATAATCTCAGGAATTACGGAAAATATCGTGTTCTAACTTACGGAATATGATTTCTTTCTAAAACCGAGATAATCAAACATCTTCCAAAATAAATTTTTCGGCGTTTATTCTCGTATTGGGGATTTAAGACATTGTGTCCTAACTTACAGGACGTAATCCTTTTTCTCGATTAACGTAAAATATGCCTTGTTCTCGAAAAAATTTCAACAAAGGATCGTATTTTAAAATTTCTTCAAATTTTCAATCTTCGACACTAAAGACGCCAAGTAATCAACTAGGTACCAATTTTTGGGCATATCGAGGGTGCTAATCCTTCCTCGTGCGTAACCGACTCCCGAACCCATTTTCTGGATTTTGTAGACCAAAAATCATTGTTTTGATAAATTTAAACTCTTATTAAAATGATTGAATTACGAGGTGACCCGATCACACCTCATCAAAAATGATTGGTGGCGACTCCCATTTTTCGTTTTCAAAATCAAAGTCGACCCCGCTTTTTTAAAAAAAAGGTTTCGACACCCGTAAAGGGCAATTCAAATTTTGATCAAAATGGGGCATGTGGTAGTCTTGCTTTCTCCGAGTTAACAAGAAGGAGAGATGTTACGTCTTGGGGCATAAACAGAGTACTCTCGATCCCCTAAACACATATTGAGCTCAAAAAGGGTCCTCAAGAAGTTCGTACAGAGAAGCTCAGGCTACGATATCCGAGGCACCTATTTTTCCTCTCACCTATTTTGTATTCTAGCAATGTTTGCTTTCTTTGATCAATCCATTCTTTTCAGATTTTGTTCCTGATAAATTTCAGTGTTGTCCATCATTATGATCTTTTTCAAGCATTTTGCATTGAAATAACGATTAATGGACTAATAATACTTTCATAAAAAGAGTTCTGCATATTACTCTAGAAGCTTTTAAATAGTATAAGAACCTAAAACAGGACTATTATTTAGAACTCACCAAACCTAAGGGTTGGAAATATTTGAGAAAGAAGAGTCTAAATTGTGACTATTTCTTCGGATTTTCTGTCAAAGATATCAGCTGAACAAGAAGACAGTATATTGCGTCAGTGATAGAATCTTGATGAACAACGAGCAGTGACAACCCAGACATTAAAAATGGATCATTCTCATGACACTCTGCATTCATGCAAATATCATTCATACACATCCAATTAGGAGCATTTGATTTATTCTGATCATGACATCCTAATCATTTGGCATAAACATAGGCCCATGAAATGAATTTTACAGGTCATGTTATCCAGAGAATGGTGTAATAGATCAATGGAGTTACAAATCTCATACCCACGAAGTTGCGTGGGAGCGGTCAAGACAATAATCTTATTTCTCCGGGTGTTGCGATGGAGCAGTTAGAGCTACAAATTATGGCGGATCTTATCTTCCTGAAGTTGTAGTGGAGTAGATTGAAGCCACCAGCCTTATCTCCTTGAAGTTGCAGCGGAGCAGACTGAAGATAGCGAATCTTATTTCCCTTGACGTTGTAGTGGAACAGATTAAAGCTACAAATTATGGCGGATCTTATCTTTCTGAAGTTGCAGTGGAGCAGATTGAAGCCACCAGCCTTATCTCCCTGAAGTTGCAGCGGAGCAGACTGAAGATAGCGGATCTTATTTTCCTAAAGTTGCAGTGAGCAGTTGAAGCTACAAGTTGCGAGTCTTATCTCCACGGTTGCGGTAGGAGGCGGTGAAGATAGCGGATCTTATTTCCCTGAAATTGCAATGGAGCGGATTAAAGCGACAAATCCTATACCTCTGAAGTTGCAGTAGGTGGGATTAAATCTACTATTACTACAAATCTCATCTCCCAAGGTTGCAACGGAGTGGATTGAAGCTACAAAGTCTTATCTCTCTGAAGTGGCGGTGGAGTGGATCAAAGCAACAAGATGCAGTGGGCTGGAACGAGGCTACCTGAAGAAAAAAAAAACCCTAGAGAATCGAGACTCGGCGAAACCGAGAAAAATTGGTTTTTCTTAAAAGTCTTTGCTCTGTTCTTGTTACACGACAACGAACAAAGAAGGGCAGCTGTAATCAGCCCAATTTGCCCGGCCCACCAGAAAACCAAACCAAAAATAAGAAAGGCCCAAAAATAAACAGTTCATTAACAGCCCAAAAATAGAAGTACAAATTACATTAAACCCTAGCCCAAAAAATGTTACAAGCCCACAACCTTAAAACATTTTCAGAAACCCTAGCCCATAGCCTGTCACGTCCACCGCCTCTGACCGCCTGCAGCACTGCCACTGTCATGGCTCCGTCCACTTGCACCTGCAAAAAAGGAGCAGAGAAATCATTAAGCAAACAAGTTGTAATGGCTATATAAGCCATGCTAATCTATTGTAACAGATTCAGACATTTTTTTTCCGAATACAAACAAAAACAACAAAGATTGAATACAACCAAAAAAAAAAAAAATCATCGTTTTAGTAAATTTAAACTTTTATTAAAATGATTAAATTACGAGGTGACCCTATCACACCTCATAAAAAAAGGATTGGTGGCGACTCCCATGTTCGTTTTCGTTTTCAAAATCAAAGTCGACCCGTTTTTCAAAAAAAATAGTTTCGACAGTAATCACTATCACCCACCGTAATCAAATTTGTCCACCGTAATTAAACTTGTTATTAACTTTTATCCCTTCATAATTTATTTATTAATATTTTATATACAGGTTAGCTTCTTTACTTGCTTAGTTGCTTCAATTATCTTCTGATTCTTGTGACTATGTATTTTGAAATTAAAAAAATATATTAAATGTAAAAAATGTGATTTTTTAAATAAAATTTATCTTAAAATAAAATATGAAATTGATACCAACATAAAATTTTAACACGAATATTTTATAGCATCATCAATAATTCAATTTTAAAAAAAATTTATAAAGATTCAATTTAAATGTAAAATTTAATTTAATTATATAAATAGTATATATAAATAAAATTGTTACTACTTAGGTTTAGGAATTTTTTTTGGATGATTTTAATTTTTGATTTGGGGCAGAAGGTGAGAAGTAAAAGTTTAGGGGAAAATAAAAAGTTTTGGGGGCTGAGAGTAAAATTTTGGCGGAAAATAAATGGAGGAGTAAAATTTAGGGGATATTCAAAAAAGAATGGGGGGATGAGTTTGGGGTAGAAGGAGGGTGAGATGGGAGGGGAGTAAGAGTTTTGGGAAGAAAGTGTGAGGGAGTAAAAGTTCTGGGGGAAAGTAAAGAGATGTGGGAGTTTGGGGTAAAAATGTAAAATATTATAGTTTGATATTTAGTTTATTCGAATTATTCGAAATTTAAAAACTAAACTCGATTCGAACTCGAAATTCAAAAAAAAATTCGAGTTGACTCGAATCATTCGATTAATTTGAATAACTCAATTCGTTTAACTCGAAATTCGATTTTTATTTTATTTTTTCGAGTCGAATCGAGTTTTGCTCACCCTTACAAGTGATATTTAAATATCACCTCCAAGATTGTTTTATTTATCCCCATCTTGAAACAAAAAGTCACATGAGTATAAAATTTCAAACTTATCAAATAACTTGTTATTTCAAAATTAGATGATACACTAGTATTACGTTAGTATTACCTTTACCAAACGGGTCGTTATTCGCTGTTACATGCAAAGAAGAGAGGAAAATAACACAAGAACTATAAAACTTCCCAAGTCCCATGTAAAAAGTAAGGATGTTGGAATTGGACTGGATCGATCGGACTAATTGAATCGAGAATTGATTAGTATATTAGTCTAAAGCAAAAGGTTAAATGAGTTAAACCGTGAATCAATACGAACGTTGGCAGTAAGCTCAAAAGCTGCAGACGTTGGATGAAATAAAAGAAAGCAATTGTATTTTATTTCATTCAAAGTGAGTTTTTTTATGCACCCAATACAATGTACTTGTATACTTTCCACATGCTAAATTTAGCATGATTCATCCTAAGAATATATCAATTAATCAGATTTTTTCTATTTATAGAATTTGACAATTTCAAAAACTTGATTTAATCAGTCACTAATTCTGCAATCTTTTTAATTCAGCATCTTTTCTTGCTTCTTGTTCCCATTTAGCTCATTTTGCTTGATTTTCAATTCAATTTCATCCCTGATAAGATTTAAGTAAGAAATCATAAGTTTAGTTGTATTCTATTAAAAAATTAACCAAAAAATAGATACATTAAAAGCACAAAATTAACGTACTATCAGTCACCCTACCTCTTTGTCCTTTTTATGAATATCCTTTAGAAGTAGTTGGATTTGGGTGCTAAGGTCTTTTTAGCTATCATCCTAAGTGCCACATGATTCAATTGACTCATTTGTGTTTCATAGATGATTTGCCTATCTTTTGTAAGGTTAAAGTTGATTCTGTGATGGGTATGTGGAGTATCCTCTCCACTTTTTACCAGCTTTCTAGGCTTCAACTTAATGCAAGGAAAAGTGAGATCTTTGTAACAAGAGTGTCTTGTGAGGAACTCAACCTTATTCATAGTTCTATGGTTTTAAAGTTGGGCAACTGCTGGTGCGTTATCTTTGGCATCCCTCTAGTTACAAGAAAGCCTTTTGAGACAGGTTGCTTGCCATTGTTGGAGAGTATCAAATCTAAGATCACAGGTTAGGCTGCAAAACAATTGAGTTTTGCTAGGAGAATGCAGTTGATTCAATCTGTTATTTTTCAGATACAAAACTCCTTGTGCTGGCATTTCATTCTTCCAAAAGGGATTCTCAATAGAATCAATCAAATCTGCTCTCAATTTTTTTTTTTGGGGAAAGGCAACGAGGATCCTGCCAAAGGGGCAAGAGTGAACTGGAAAAGGATTTGCTCTCCTACAGTTGAGGGTGGACTTGAGATGAAGGATCTTAAGAGTTGGAACAAAGCTTGTATATCCAACTCATAAGAAACATCTTAGCAGGTCAGGGATCACTTTAGATTGTTTGGGTCCAAGAGTATATGCTTAAATGCTCCTCTTTAAGTCAAGTTCAACTGAAATGCAATATCTGGATACTAAAGCTTAGAGAAGAGGCTTTGGTTGTGCTGGAAAGCTATGGGCTAAGGCCAGTTTGGCAATGCTTTTGATAAGTGCTTTTGAGAAGTGCTTTTGAAAAATTTAAGTGTTTGGTATTGCTGTCAAAAAGTGCTTTTGAGGAGTAAAATGTCCATTTTAGATATGATATTATAAAGTAACAAATATGTATTTAAATACTGTTCAAATTAGTTAATATTATAATATTTTAGCAAAAATATGAAAAATAATTTATTATAACTTATTGTTAATATTTTAATATGTAATATAATTTTAAATATTTCTAAGTAATTAATATTAATTATTTATTAAATTTAATTAGAATATATAAACTATATTTAAATATTTAAATATAATAATTAAATATTTGTATTAGATATTGACACAATTGTATTATTTTAAAAATTATTTTTTATTTTTAATGCTTTTAACACATTTGTAAAACTCATATTATATATTAACATAACATAGAAAACATTTGTAAAACTATATTTCATAATTATTTCATAAAATCAAAGAGAAGAAAATGAGAAGGAAAAGATAAAACTCACCGGTGGTGGAGAAGAGGAACAAACCAGAGAAGAAAAGTAAAGTTCAGACAAGAAAAGGGGAAAAAAATTTTCTAACGTCTAGAAAAAGCAGCAAGGTTAAAATAGTAAAATACTGAAGTAGAAGCACTTTTGGTGAGAAAAATAAAAATTTCTCCTTTTTCATCTGTGCAAAAGTGCTTAATTTAAAGCACTTTTTTGAGCAAAAGCCCATCAGAAAAGGAATAAAGAACGGGGACTTAATGGGAGGAAGGTTACTATTTCCGGAATTTGAGAAATAATCAAACCATAGAATGAGAAGATTGCATGGCACAAAACTGTTTGGTGTCCACTTCACGTTCCCAAATATTCATTTGTCTTTTGGATGGAAATCCTTGATCGTCTCCCAACAAAGGATAGGTTGATCAGGTGGGGGATGGGTATAGAGAACCATTGTTTGTTTTGTCATGCTGAGAATGAAACCAAGGATCATCTCTTTGCTGAATGCACATTTGCGAAAAAAGAAAAAAGTCACGGGAACAAGTTTTGCTTTTGTGCAATGTTCAGAGGACTACGATATATTATTTATCCAAGTTCACTTTGATTTTAGTTCAAATAGTGTTAAATGCCTAAATCTGCTTTATTTATTTTGATAGTCGACTGACAGATGTGAATATGTCCAAATGCAACAACCGTTGGCTCCCTTTGGATGAATGCGCGGTGGCTGAAGTGGCCGACATGCCTTAACAGCACTGTACCCCTCCAAAGGGACCCTTATAAGTAACAAAGATATGCAATCGGGAAACTATAATTGAAAATTATTAAAGAGAAAGAGCGAAGAACCAGTAACCAAAAGACTGTAATTGACATCCTTGGTTCAGACCAGAGTTCAGGTGTAATAAGATATACAAGTTATGCACAACAAGTCTAGGACAGAGGATTCACAAACAATACACGCATGCTTCATTTCATTCGGACCATTGCTAACCGTAGCCGGCACAAGTAAAAGCCTCTCGATCTCAACATCATCAATCACCACTCTTCATCATTATAACAAACATGATTAACCAGATTTGAAGAGCAAAACTGCTTTCTGGTCTAAGTAAAAATAAACAAAGTGGTTCGTCTCGTGAGTAACGTACGAGCCTGCATCAAAATCAAAGAAACAGATGTTTAATGAAACATGGTTTTGTAGCATAAACAAATTTTCCCTCTGATTTGTTTTCAAATAAGCACAAGAAGATCAGAAAGTAACAAGACCAAAAAGGCAGTACCTGTTTAACAACTAGAACTTGAAGGAAATTTTCATCACGCAAAGAAATCTGAAAGAAAAAGGTTCTAATCTATGCATATAGTACAAGCACTACAACTCCAAATTCACTTTATGAATGACAGCAAAGAAGCCTCTAATAGTATTGAAATGATTAATAACTAATAACCAAGGAAGTGTAGCACTTTCCATCCAAGTTTATAAGTACGGGTATTTTATCTAGGTTGTCTTCCATTAGTGTCTAGATCAAGGATTATATATCTAGCATACAATCCATAGGATCTGGGATGAACACTAAAGAGTATAATTTGGTTAAAGTACCTGAGCATTCCCAAAATTATAGCAGACTACATTACTTGGCATAAAGAAAAACTAGAGCTGCCTCTTTCAAAATCATTAAACGAGAACACGTGCAAATAAGAGTATATGATACCAATATAAATTGTAATTATGCCACATAAAGAAAGCTCTAACTGAATTAAAGTCAAACATAGTATATTTACATATCAGTTGCCTATCTTTTCTTTCATCTTGGAGAAATAATGTGTTCTTTTAGTAATGAGCATCTAACCTAGTAACATCATTCCATCCCATAAACCCCATCCCTTTCCTCAAATCCCTAGTTTTGTGCTCAGGACGTTAAAGCTGAAAGTTCCAAGGTCTAACCACTTTCTTATGCAACAGAAAAACCTATATTACAGATGATATACAGGTTGTAATATAGGTCCCACCTTAATTCCATTAACTATATGAAAACAGCATACCAACAATGCTGTTGGAGGTATTAAATAGGTTATTAAGCACATTGATGAAACAATATTAGCCCCATCGGACTAAATCCACAAATAACCAACTGCCATACTCACATCCCCAATGAAACTGCCTCTATGAAATCAAGTAAAATAGCAGATTAGGCATTAATTTGTTCGAAGAGGTGCCACTAGAGCTGAAACCCTTGTTTGAAGACAAAAAGTTACTAATCTCCCATTGAAGAACAACATAGAGTTTGAGACCAAAAATTGAAGTAGCCCCATTCACCAAAAGCAATCAATCTAATAAAATTGCATATTGATCTTAACCTAGAAATTACATAGCAATGAAGACAATCCAATCTAACATCTGTACCATTAATGGTAACTAAAATAAATTGAAGTTAATCTCTGTTTTAAGCCTAGATCTGCTATGATTTCAACTATTTCGTGGAAAGTGTTTTCCATAAAATTGAACTTGTTTTTATACCAACATAGATCAAAATAAATCTAAATGGAAAAATGGGTTACCAAAATTGCGACCAACGATGCAATGCCAAGTGGGTCCATGTCTCTTATCGAATTCCTTCTTTATATGCTCGGCTACATCTTTTTCTACATTGTTCTTCTCAAATGCCTAATAAAAAACCCAGAAAAAAAATCACTCAACAAATTTACATTATTTACTAGTAAACGAAGATCAAATGAACAAAACCCAGATATGGAATCGAATCGAAAACCATGAAAATCGAGTAAAAATGGAAGATTGAAAAGAAAAATGAGAGAAAGAGAGAGAGCTAACAGCGATGGCAATATTGACAGCTTCTTTTTGCATGTCGTCTTTCATGTCAGCGCTTTTAATGACCACTTTCTTGGCAGCTAATGTAGTCGATTCGGCGGTAAGCGCCGGAGCAGGCTTCCGTTCACCGGTTGCCGGCTTCACCGTTAGAGCTCCGCTGATGCTTCTCTTCGCTTCTTCACTGTTCATTTTCTGGGGGTGAGGGGGTGTTCTTAAAAAAATAAAATAAAAAATTCCAGAGCCAAATAAAGGAAGGAAAAGAGCTAAGAAAAAAGCGAAACAAAAGAGAAAAGAGACTGAAATTTCTCTCTAATTTCCTATTGCTTGCATCCGGTCATTGTTCTGTTAAAAGTTGATTTTTTTTTTTATGTAATAGTTGTCGTATTTGAATTTCATCCGTACAAATAATTCATTTTATCATTTTTATTAGGCAGATTCAACCTTTCACCTTTTATCGGGTTTTTTTACCAAATTAATACAAAAAAAATATATTATCTAAAATGGGGTGTCCTTTTCAATATTTACGAAAATGGCATATTGAGGGTGGTTGTGCCTCTGTCGAGGCGGCAATACTCTGTCAAACCTACTATCCTAAGAAAAAAGATCTGAAATTTAAAAAAAAAATTTATTGAAACAAATTTAAAAAAAAAAAATGAAATGACAGACCACTGGTCAATGGGTTTACCACAAAGCACACCAAAGGTGCCATTGCGGAGAGGCGGCACCGATGGTGCCGATGTGAGAGGCGGCACCAAAGATCTTTGTTTTGGCTTATTCAAGCGTCTTGGGGACCTTATAATGGTCCCCAAAGTTCATTTTCACCGAGAGAAGAAGAAGAAGAAGAAGAAGAAGAAGAAGAAGAAGAAAAAAAATGATACTGATACTGTAAAAAAAAAAGAAAGGAGGAGAGAAAGAAGAAAAAAATAGAAGTATGTATAATTTTTTTTTTAAATAATGGAAGATATTGTTGTTATCAGGGGCGAAGCCAGGGGGGTTGGCATGGGCCCCGGCCCCCCCTAAAAGGTAAAATTACTATTTAGGCACTTGAATTTTTTTTAAAATTTTAAATTAGTAAAGGTAAAATTGCACTTTGGCCCCCTAAAAAATTATCCTAGCTTCGCCCCTGGTTGTTATTGTGTTTATAATTTTTTGTTGTTATTATTATGATATATATATTGATTTTTATTTTTATTATTTGTTGTTGTTAGTTTAGTTTATAACTATTGTTAGTTATTAGGATTACTAGGTTAATTATTATCTTAGTTAGTTAGTTAGTTATTATTATTGTTAGTTAGAAACCCTAAAATGATATTTTAGTTAGTAGTATATTGTTAGTAACCCTAAAATAAAATATTGTTAGTGTATTAATATGTTATTATATTAATATTTTAGTTAATATGTTAGTTAGTATATTGTTAGTAGACTAATATGTTAGTTAAAAACCCTAAAAACCCTAAAATAATATATTTTTAGTATATTAATAATATGTTAGTATATTAATATTTTATTTAATATGTAACATAGTTAGTATATTGTTGTTAGTATGTTAATATGTTAGTTAAAAACCCTAAAAACCCTAAAATAATATATACAAGTATAAGTAATATGTTAGTATAATTTTCTGAGCAATTTTGTTTATTTTTTAACAGATTGAATATTGAAGATGGATGATCAGTTTTTCGTATGCGTTTATTTTGATGGAATCATCTTGACAACAACCGTTGGATGCATATTTGAATGTCAGCAACAAATAGCAATGAGATTTAATAGAAATGTCTCGTTGGATGATATGAAGGGAAGGATAAACGTAAAAATTGTTAGACGTTGTGGGAGAACGATTTCGAGAATTTTCTACAAGTTTCCAATTTCGGCAGATCCGATCAAATTCACAGAAATGGAACTTGTAGACGACGAAGACGTGGAGACAATGATCTCTCTTTACTGTGGGAATGGGAGTAACAAAAATGCATCGATTCACTTATTTGCTGAGTTAGCCGGTATTGAGGCAAATGAAGACATCAATGCATATGGTGAAGAACATGGAGCTCAAGAACCGTGCATGGTGCCTCCAATATCGTATGTTGATGCCGAATCGAATATAAATGGGATCAATATCGATCTTAATATTACACCCGATATTGATGTGGTTGGTGATGATGGACACGATAGTAGTGATCATTGTGAGGAAGAGGTCGATAGTGACAGTGATCCCGATATGGACGATATACCTGATGATATTGACGATGAAGACGTGAATGACGATGGAAACATTAGCGCGTCTTCGGTCGGGAACCAGATGCGATGTATTATGATACACAATAATCATGGGCCACACATGTCGCTCATAGACCCCGACACAGCGCGTGTAGCTGAGTTCCCAGAGTACCCTGAAATATATCCTGCTCACTAGCTGGCCGTAAATTCCGAGCATGAGTTATTCGTAGGCCAGAGATTCGAAAGTAAAGCATAGTACGTATCTGCTATTAAACGGTATAGCATGGATATATCAGCGGATTACAAAGTTGCAGTGTCTAAACTGACGGTTTATATTGGGGATTGTTGAAAGGCAGCGAAAGGCTGCAATTGACGGGTACGAGCTGCATTCATTCAAAATTCGCAGATGTGGGAGATACGAAAATTGGTTAGACCTCATACATACAGATCGACATGTATGACAGAAGATCATAAAAAACTTGATTCCAAAACTATCTGTACGTGTATCATTCCAATGGTGAAGGACATACCGACCATTAAAGTTTCGGTACTGATTGCTGAAATACAAGCACGATTTCAGTATCGAGTATCATATCGAAAAGCATGGATAGCTAAACAGATGGCAATGGAGCAACTGTATGGAGATTACGATTCATCGTATAACGAGCTA
This sequence comes from Gossypium sturtianum, assembly GCA_025698515.1. NCBI lineage: Eukaryota > Viridiplantae > Streptophyta > Magnoliopsida > Malvales > Malvaceae > Gossypium > Gossypium sturtianum. The sequence goes on from CM046945.1 coordinate 161,641,656, forward strand.
CAGGGATGGATAGCTGCTATGCGGGAGTACGTACTGGGAACTGTGATTGAGTTACAGACATGACCTTATTACGGCCCAGATCCCAATTACAGCCGGGGAAAAGAATTTTTCATCGGATGTTCTGGATGTTTGATCCATGTGTGCGGGCATTTCCACACTGCAAGCCGTTTGTGCAGGTGGATGGGGCATGGCTATACGGAAAATATACACAGATCTTACTTATTGCGGTTGCTCAAGACGGCAATAGGAACGTGCTCTCAATAGCGTTTGCCATAGTAGATAAGGAGAATATGGAATCCTGGGAATTCTTCCTTACCAACCTGCGGAGGTATGTTATTAGCAACGATAATATTTGCATCATCTCCGATAGAGGGAAAGGATTAATTACCGCAATTAGGCGTTCCGGTGTGCCATGGAGATCCATTTACTGCATCCGTCACATTGCGGCTAACTTCCTTCGAGAGTATAAGAATGCAGACTGGAAGAGACAAGTGGTGAAAATGGGTAAAGGATAACCTTAAATTTTCAATATAAGTTTAATGTTTTTATGTTATCTAGTTACCGTAACTTATCTTTTATTAAAACATATACAACGTACGAGTTAGAGCCACATATTTTTCGCCAAAGAATGACTCGACTTGAGAGTGACATGGAAGGTCAAACGAACAAAATCTTTTTGAGAGTGGTTGGGTACAATGGAGCCATGGCAATGGGCTCAAAGTTTTGATGAGGGCTTTCGTTATGGTCAAATGACCACAAACTTGGTGGAGGGGGTCAATGCTGTGTTGTTGAAAACACGACATCTTCCAATTTCATCTGTCTTCTCGGCTACATTCTACAGGTTGGCAACCTTGATGCCAAGAATGGGTGAACAACAAGTCAACCAGATGGATGCGGGACACGTGTTTGTGGAAGATGTTAGGGATGCATTGATTGCAAACCGTCGGATTGCGAGGTCGATGACTGTAGAAATATATTCACGACGCCTGGAAACTTTTCGAGTTACAGAGCCCATCGGTCGTCGACCCGGTTTGCCACCTAGGTCTTATGGAGTCGATCTTGGAATGCATAAATGCGAATGCAGGAGGTTCCAAACACTTCATTATCCGTGTGCACATGTCGTGGCAGCGTGTGCTAAAGCGAACCTTAATGTTGAACAATTTGTCGATGATGTGTACACGCTCGAGCTTACGTTGCTTGTCTGGGAAAATGAGTTCCCTGTCTGCCCGACTTTGTCTACATGGGGGGTGCCTCGGACGACTTTCGAGCTTGTCCCGCATGTGCGCGCCACGCAGAATCAGAGAGGTCGTCCGCAATCATCCGTAATCCGTAATGAAATGGACATTAGGGAGAAATCCGACGATAAGCGCCGTGGAATATGCACGAGTTAGGTGGTCATAATCGAAGTAAATGCCTGCAATGAAACTATCATGTTGGACAATCGTCACGGCGAGTGGGAATTGAGCTTATTCAGATTAACATGTTTTGTATTGATTTTTGGTGGTTTTGATTAATTAGGGCTTAATTGCAAAAATAAATAAATTTAGGGACTTGAAATGCAAAATAAATTACATGTATGGATTTGTATGAATATGGATTTGTATTGATTTCTATTTTGTGCGATATGGGTAAAATAATAAATGTTATATTTTGGGTTGAATGTATATAAGCCATGCGAAAATGGCTTGGTTATTACAAGTGTTTCATGAATATTTGGTCAATAATTTTATTGTGTACTTAATGACAAGTGAGATTTGTAACACCCCTAACCCGTATCCGTCGCCGGACTAGTGTTACGATGCATTTCCAAACAAATCACAACTTGGAACAGACATTCATTTGAATTCAAGCACAAAACAATATGATATTTTACGATTTTTTTTTTTTTAATATCCATCCTCTTATTCCTTACAAATCAAACTCATATATATATATGGATCACATAATCAACCAAAATCACTTCATACTTTTTCTAGTCATATCACATGTACAAATCATGCTTCAATATTTAACCATATTAATGGCATTTATAAACATTAATGGCATTTATAAACTTAAAACTTATCTCAGCATATATATATCATTATAACCTAACATATATTTATTTAGGTGTGTTATAAATCAAAATGACATGCTTATCATTTATTATCATATCCTTAACCTCATTTGCATATTCACTTTACTTATCAACAAAAACAATCATATGGCATATTCATTATTAATCTATTACTAACCGTACCTATTTAGTGAATCATTCAAGCATAATATATATGCATACATTGCCAATTCAAACCTAATCAATATAACCTATACACATTCGGACTTATAATCATCCAACTCATACACATTCAGACATATAAATATCTTCTAACCTTTATAAACATAGTTCATTTTATAAGACCTAACCGAACTCACTTAAATACCAAATCCAAACATACCATACATATTATATATATATATCAAAACCTTTACTGCAATATTAACTAATCATAGCAACCATATACCCCATATAAATAAGCCATGGTTGAAATGATAAAACCAAACACATTAAACACTTAAACATGAACTCATATAACCGAATCTAAACAAAATGATTAAGCCATTTTCGCATGGCTATATATATATATATACATGACCAAAAATCAAACTTAAAGATTCCATCGCATGGTCAAATATTGTTATGAAATTTAAAAGCTCCAAATAATCAAGTTAATTTTATACAAATAAAGTACAAACATTGTAATATTTACAAATACAAAATAGAGGAAAATCAAAACCGCAAGAAACACCTAAAATTGATGGTTCGATGGTGTGGTCCTAGGTGTATACTTCTGCGGTGGTTGACGTTCACGTCGTGGGTGCCCGCGACGACCAACATCCTCTTCAGGCTCGGTGGGGTCGGTGGGGTGTGCTAAACATGGCCGAAAAATCATGTGGCTCGAAGGGCATAGATGAACTCGAGCGGAAGGAGTGCCCTATGCACGTGATATCGACCCAAGAGGCTGATGTCCTGCGATGAATACGAGCCAGAGTCTTTGTCTTTGCGGTGCGTCGATCCAAATATATCAAACCCGTCTTCGTATCCACCTCCGACGAGCCCGAAGTAGTCATTGCCCGACACATCTGGATGATACGAATGTGCATCCGAATGTGAATGTGATTGCTCGGGCTCGGCTCGGGCTCCGGCTCGGGATCAGGATTTGCAGCTGCCTCAGCCTCCATATCGGCCACTGGCTCGTATGCCCCATGTCGCTACATGTGTGGGCGGACTACAGTCGAATTGCCCTCCGAGTATATATGGCTTCCCCATACTAGAGTACCATTGTATGTACTCTAATGGAGGTTGAAAATCGGAAGCCATATCCATCTGGGGTATTCGGGACATGTGATCATTCCACACCGCAATAAATCCCCGATGCCTAACCCTCCAATCCAAGCCTTGTTTCCCTCTCTTATTTGTGCAATGAACCGCTCCCACCTGGCATGGCGGATCCGGGATATATTGGACGCAACCAAATTGGCGCAGCACTCGATCCCCGTGGTACCACTCGACTACATTGAAACAGACAATTGGTGCGTTTGTGCACCACATATACGAGTGAATATAGGCGGACGGGGGTATACCGGCTGCAATTTCCGGTCTACGATATGGCATCCATATAAACTACACGATTAATAAAATTGTTAAAATTTAACACGGTGTGCGTAAGATATACAAACTAACACGTAACCAATATTGGAATCGCTTACCCCTTCCCCGACATGTTGTTCAATCATAGGCCGGTATATCGGGACAGTGTACGACCTCCCAATACCCGGATAAATACTCCACCTACAAAAATAAATTTCAAGTCAAATAGTAGCAATATAAAGAAATTGTCAATTAATAACAAGTTATATTTTATCACCTGTTTACTAGCGGATATACGTATGGTGTAACACCCCTCACCTGTATGCGTCGCCGGATTAGGGCTACTAGATGTTACTCGACTAATCACCAAGTACAATCAGTCACATGAACCATAAAACTTAAGATATAATATTATGAAAATCAAATCATCACAGAAATAAAGTCAATTGCATGATATACAATAAAATAAGTAATCCCATAAATAAAATATAATTTCACAGCAATGTTCCTTTGAGACAAATTGGCATATTATAGCCAAATATAAGTATTACCCTTATTAAACATATACCAATCAAAGACTATAATAATAAAATCACATGCATGTCATTATTAATAATTTACTACTAAAATTTTACCATTTCCAAATCTCAAAACCGAATATATAAGCATTCACATCATTTCGTACATAATCATGTCATTCCAAATATGAAAAATTTCAGCCATTTTCGTATGGCATCATCATACACACATATTTACCCATTTAAAACATTTCCATACATAATTCAGCCTATACATGCCATGGACCTTGGGTTCAAAAACAAAAAGGTACCAAAAGAGATGATAATGTGAATGACTTCGACGACGATCCTCGAGCTTGAGCTTCAACTTCAAAATCTAATGAACAATGCATAAAACACACCAAGTAAGCTATTATAGCTTAGTAAGTTTAAGCAATTTAATTTCATTGAATATTATAGACAAAATTTTATTCAAAATTTCGAAACCTAATCTCTTGGTAGCATCCATACCAATCATCCCAAACCATAATAATAAAAAAATTGAATTTATAATCACATCATATACTTCTAACAACTTCCATATACCATCACCACATGATAAATAACTAATATTTATATCATATACTTACCAAATTTTCTAATTGCATTTCAAGTTACTAATCATCTCAAATTAATAGGTATATTACATACCTTTAATTTACTTACCCTTTCCAAACTAAATCGTTCATACATAACATGTAATAATGCACTTCTTACATTTCCGTATGCATAATAACATTACTCATATAAATCATTTAACGAATCTTACACTTACACAATTGTTGGTAAAATTTAGTAACGTATCGCTCACATAGAGCCGTTACTTAACATTTTCCATAACGTATCGCTCACATAGAGCCGTTACTCAATATTCCTCGTAACGTATCGCTCACATAGAGCCGTCACTCAATACTCTCGTAACGTATCGCTCACATAGAGCCGTTACACAATATTCCTCGTAACGTATCGCTCACATCGAGCCGTTACACAATATTCCTCGTAACGTATCGCTCACATAGAGCCGTTACACAATATTCCTCGTAACGTATCGCTCACATAGAGCCGTTACACAATATTCCTCGTAATGTATCGCTCACATAGAGCCGTTACTAATTTATCCGCACACATAGGGCTAATTATAAAAAAAATTTCCTCTTATACTTCATATATAAATATCCCCACATTATAATTAGGACCGAACCTAAGTATGTATATTTCAAACCAAATTCTTTTTCCTATAATCTACCATTATATTCGGTCACACTCAATTAAACCCATAATTGCATATTCAATCACCTCCATCATCGATTTCATATTAGTCAAACATACATTCGGCCCATGCACTTATTTAATCTTAACTCTGTCACATTGGTAAACTTTACCTATCTTTATACACATCTCAACCATCTAATGTATGACCATATATATATATATATATACACATGATCATGGTGCTAGCAAAATTCGGCAACCACATTTATAATTACCATAACATCATAGGCACCATCAAGAGTATACAAACATTCATACATATCCGAATACCCTATCTCCTTATACAAATAAATACATATCTATCCCTTACCGCAACTTTGCATATTTGACTAATTCATTTACTTAATGGTTATACATATGTATGTGTATTTACCAACCCACATTCGATTAACACATATTGTAGTTCCTATGCCTTATTCGGCAATCAAAAATAAAATTATAAATGTCACTCAAACGAATACATAATAATGTAGAAATAATTCAAACTAGTCCAATTGCTTAAAACTTACCTCGGAAGTCGAAAATTTTGGATTTCCCGGCTATTCGTTCACTTTTGTTTTTCCATGATCTAAGACTTTCTCCTTTTTTCCTCGATCTAAATGATTCAAATTAAAATAGTTCAACCACTTATTTATTCAATTAAAAGTAAAATCACATAAGTATACAATTTGCCGATTTACCCCCCCAATATTTACAATGTTTATAATGAAATCCTTAGAATTTAAAACTCGAATTATCAAGAATTTAATTGCCCCTTTCAAAGGCCGAATGCTCATCATCTCCATACAAGTATTTATAAATCATTCATATTATATTTTAACACCATTAAGTACAATAAGGTCGCATACACGAAATTAATTCCTTCTTCTCTTATGGCCGAATATGCTATCTCAATGTACACCTTCCTATTTTTTTTTTCCAATACATAACCAAACATTAAGCTAAATAAACATTATATATGCTCATCCCATAATTTAGCCGAATACAAAGAGCACCCCTATGCTCAAATCCAAGATAAATTTCATAACATTCATACACTTTAAGCCACTATTCTCCATTTTATCTAAGTATTTTTCAATCAAGCACAACATTTCAAGAGGACTCATCCATAGCCGAATCTTAACATGCTTAACTCCCAAAAATTCTAACATGATTTTGATAGCATGCAAAGCAACTAACTCAATATGTAAGGATTTTTCCAAAACAAAGCTCAAGCACCTACCTTATCACTACATGCAAGGCCGAACAATGGAGGTTTGAGTTTCCTTCCTTTCTTTGTAAAAGAAATCGGTGAAGAAGAAGATGGGGAGAAGAGAGAATGAATTTAAAACATATTTTCTCTATTTTATCAAATAAACACTTATTATAATATACTTAAATATAATAATTTATTATAATGATAGAAAAAAAATATTATTTTCCTATCATGATTACCGTCCACTATGTTATGAAATAGGGAAATTTGACATGCAAGTCCTCATTTAAGAAGGACAATTCAATTAACCCTTACAATATAATAGATGCATATTATACTACTTTAACTATTTTGTCCTATCTCTTAATCAAACACACCAAAGTAATTAAATTCACAAATTTCAACACATACTCATTCATGATTATTACACACGACACAAAAAAAAATATTAGGAAATTTTTCTGGCTCGGATTCGTGGTCCCGAAACCACCGTTCCGTTTAGGGTCGTAATTGGGCTGTTACAACTCCCTCCCTTTAAGTAATTTTCGTCCCCGAAAATCTTAGCGACAAATAAGTGTGGATAGTGTTCTTTCATTGATTCCTCAGTCTCCCAGGTTGCTTCTTCTACCCCGTGCTTATGCCACATAACTTTAACTAGCGATATTTTCTTATTTCGCAACTCTTTCACTTCAGGAGCTAAGATGCGAATCGGTTCTTCCTCATAAGTCAAATCGGGCTGAATTTCAATCTCTGATGGACTAATCACATGAGAGGGATCAGATCTATATCGTCGAAGCATTGACACGTGAAAAACATTATGAATTTTGTCTAACTTAGACGGCAACTTCAATCTGTATGCAACCGGCCCAATACGCTCAATAACCTCATACGGCCCAATAAATCTCGGGCTCAACTTTCCTTTACGACCAAATCTCAATATTTTTTTCCATGGCGATACTTTCAAGAACACACGGCTGCCCACTTGGAATTCTATATCCTTTCGTTTTAAATCTGCGTACGACTTCTGACGATCTGATGCGGCTTTCAAACTTTCTTGAATTACTTTAGCTTTCTGCTCCGTCTCTCTGATCAAATCAACCCCGTGTATCTTACCTTCACTTAGCTCAGTCCAGTATAGCGATGTTCGACATTTTCGACCGTACAATTCCTCGAAAGGGGCCATTTTAATGCTTGATTGAAAACTGTTATTATAAGCAAATTCAATCAACGGTAAGTATCGTTCCCATGTACCCTCGAACTCAAGAACGCAACATCTCAACATATCCTCGAGTATTTGAATAACACGTTCGGATTGACCATCCGACTGAGGGTGAAAAGCTGTACTGAAATGTAATTTAGTACCCAAAGCATCCTGCAGTTTCTTCCAAAACCGCGATGTGAACCTCGGGTCCCTATCCGAAACAATAGAAACAGGTACTCCGTGGAGTCGTACTATCTGCGATAGGTATAACTCGGCTAATTTATCAAGTGAGAAATTCGTACGTACTGGGATGAAATGAGCCGATTTCGTCAATTTATCAACGATAACCCAGATTGAATTTTTCTTGCTGGATGTTAAAGGTAAACCCGATACAAAGTCCATCGTAACACGATCCCACTTCCATTCTGGTATCATGATCGGCTGAAGTAGTCCCGATGGCATTTGATGCTCAGCTTTCACTTGTTGGCATACTAAACACTTCGACACATAGTCTGAGATGTCTCGTTTCATACCTTGCCACCAATAATACTGTTTCAAGTCGTTATACATTTTCGTGCTACCCGGATGAATCGACAACTTACTATCATGAGCTTCATCACAAATCATTTGAATTAATTTGGGTTTCTTAGGCACACATACCCGATTCTTGAATCGTAGACACCCTTCAGCATCTAACTGAAAATTTGAATCCGTACACAAGCCACAATGATGCCTTTTTGCTTTTAAATCATCATCGAATTCTTGAGCTTCTCGAATCTGTTGCTCAAATAATGGTCTTACTTTCAACTCAGCAATGATTGCACCATCCTCAGTCATAGCTATATCCGCATTCATTGTCCGTAGAGCAAATAACGACTTTCGGCTAAGTGCATCAGCAACCACGTTAGCCTATCCCGGATGATAATCAATCACGAGCTCGTAATCTTTCAACAATTCTAACCATCGTCGCTGTCTCAAATTCAAATCCTTTTGAGTCATTAAATACTTTAGACTCTTATAATCTGAATAGACGTGGCATTTCTCACCGAATAGATAGTGACGCCATATCTTCAAAGCAAAGACTATAGCGGCCAACTCAAGGTCGTGTGTCGGATAATTTCTCTCATGCAGTTTCAACTGTCTCGAGACATAAGCTACGACTTTACCCTCCTGCATCAATACACAACCGAGTCCATTTAAAGATGCATCACTAAAAATAACAAACTCTTTACCCGACTCTGGCTGAACAAGCACTGGAGCTTCTGTTAACAAGGTCTTCAGTTGATCAAAACTCTTCTGACACCGTTCTGACCATTCGAATTTAACATCTTTCTGTAATAGTTTTGTCATCGGGGTTGCTATCATCGAGAATCCTTTCACAAAACGTCTGTAATATCCAGCAAGCCCAAAAAAACTACACACCTCAGAAACATTCCGCGGAGGTTTCCAATCTAAAATAGCAGAGATTTTACTCGGGTCAACCCGAATACTCGATGCTGAAATTACATGCCCCAAAAAGCTGACTTCTTTCAACCAAAACTCACATTTACTGAATTTTGCGTACAATTGCTTGTCACGTAAAATCTGTAACACTAGCCTCAAATGCTCAGCGTGCTCAGTTTCGTCTTGCGAATAGATCAGTATATCATCTATGAATACAACTACGAACTGATCTAAATACGGTCTGAATACCCGATTCATCAGATCCATGAACACTGCCGGGGCATTAGTGAGCCCAAACGGCATCACTAAGAACTCATAGTGACCATATCTCATTCGAAAAGCCGTCTTTGGTATATTCGATTCCCTGACTCGCAGTTGATAATATCCAGACCTTAAATCAATTTTCGAGAACACAGATGCTCCCTTAAGTTGATCGAACAAATCATCGATACGCGGCAATGGGTATTTGTTCTTTATGATCACCTTATTGAGCTGTCGATAGTCAATACACATTCTCAATGTTCCGTCTTTCTTTTTCACAAATAGAACGGGCGCACCCCAGGGAGAGAAACTTGGTCTGGCGAAACCTCTATCCGTCAATTCTTGCAACTGAATCTTTAATTCTTTTAGTTCAGTCGGTGCCATCCTATACGGAGCTATCGAAATCGGGGCAGTCCCCGGCACTAGCTCAATCCCAAACTCTACCTCACGAACGGGTGGCAATCCCGGTAATTCTTCCGGAAACACATCTGGATACTCACTAACAACCGGCACTGATTCAATATTCTTTTCGGTTACCTTGCTATCAATCACATACGCAAGATAAGCTTCACAACCCTTTCTCAAATACTGCCGAGCCAACATTGAAGATATCATAGAAGGTGGTCCACTCAAATCCGCAGACTCAATTCAGATTCTCTTATTATTATGGCATTTTAAATCAATAGTCTTTAGTCTGCAATTAACTACTGCATCGTGAACTGTCAACCAATCCATACCGAGGATAATGTCAAACTCATCGAAAGGTAGTAGCATCAGATTAGCCGTAAAACACATGTCTCGAATCATTAATGGGCAGTTCTTGCACACTTTATCAACTAATACACATCGACCCAGGAGGTTTGAAACCCGAATTACAAATTCAGTGGACTCAACAGGTAGAGTCTTACTGGTTGCTAACGTTTCACACACATATGAATGAGTTGAGCCATGATCAATCAAAGCAGTTACATTAATATCAAAGAGAGTGAAAATACCGGTAATGACATCTGGAGATGAGGCCTCCTCTCTGGTACGAACGGCATAAGCTCTAACCGGTACACGGGTATCCGATCGAACAACCACATTTGAAGTCCCCCTCTGTGCACTACTCCTACCTCCCCCAAAACGAGATGATCTGCCTCTAGCTGTAGTGCCACTCGGTCTCGCACTCTGATCAGTACCCTTTTCAGCGGTCTCCGGGCAATCCCGAATGAAGTGGTCCTGCGAGCCACACTTGTAACAAGTGCGAGAAATGGATTTACCCCAACACTCTCCGAAATGTCGCCTGCCACATTGTTGACACTCAGGTTTGCTCGATTTTTCATTACCAACACTAGCAACTGAAGTAGCCCGAGAACTTATTGGTGGTCGTTCTCGTATATAAATCTCGGTGTTAAATTTGGATCGACTACCATCATTCTTGAACTTCTTTGTTGCCGTCTGTGAAAATTTACTCGCAAATCTCTTCCAAAAATCTTTATATTCAAGTTCAGCTTTCCGTTTTCCTCTTCCCAGCTCTTCAGCTTTACAAGCTCATTCTACTAATACTACGAACTCGTTAATCTCAAGAATACCAACCAGAAGCTTTATATCTTCATTTAAACCATCTTCAAATCTCCGGCACATAGTAGCTTCCGACGAAACACACTCACGAGCGTAGCGACTAAGTCGCACAAACTTGCGCTCATATTCGAATACGGTCATTCGACTCTGTTTAAGCTCAAGAAATTCTTTGCACTTAGAGTCTATGAAGCGCTGGCTTACATACTTCTTACGAAATTCCGTCTGGAAAAAGTCCCAAGTAACCCTCTCTTTCGAAACAACTGATACGAGTGTATTCCACCAATAATAAGCAGAATCCCGTAATAATGATATGGCACACTTCAGACACTCATCGGGTGTACAGGACAACTCGTCGAAAACACGAAAGGTATTATCGAGCCAAAATTCAGCTCGCTCTGCATCGTCGCCATCCTCAGCTCTAAATTCTTGAGCTCCGTGCTTTCTAATACGGTCAACAGGAGGCTTATTTACTCTTTCAGGATTAGCAATTTGGGGTACCACCGGTTCTGCAGGAGGAATGTTCAAATTCAGGGGTGGTTGAACAGCCAGATTGGTTCGTATGTATTGGCTGAACCAATCGTTCATCATACTGTAGAAGGCTTGTCTAGCCCCCTCATTCGGATTACTCGTAGCTGGTCGAGATTCCTCTGGCGCGGTCTCTTGTGCGGAAGCAGCGCCACGCTCTCGACATCATCGACTCATCGCTTTCGGTCGTCGAATTCATAACTATATGAAAGAAATAAACACATTTCACCGCGGAAGTCATCACATTATCACATTATAAATCATGGCATGTATAGCTAGACTCACACGCACGCTTACGTTAGTCCGAGAATCGACTAAATCGTAGCTCGATACCAATCAAATGTAACACCCTCACCCGTATTCATGTCGCGGATTAGGGCTACTAGATGTTACTCGACTAATCACCAAGTACAATCAGTCCACATGAACCATAAAACTTAAGATATAATATTATGAAAATCAAATCATCACGAAAATAAAGTCAATTGCATGATATACAATAAAATAAGTAATCCCATAAATAAAATATAATTTCACAGCAATGTTCCTTTGAGACAAATTGGCATATTATAGCCAAATATAAGTATTACCTTTATTAAACATATACCAATCAAAGACTATAATAATAAAATCACATGCATGTCATTATTAATAATTTACTACTAAAATTTTACCATTTCCAAATCTCAAAACCGAATATATAAGCATTCACATCATTTCGTACATAATCATGTCATTCCAAATATGAAAAATTTCAGCCATTTTCGTATGGCATCATCATACACACATATTTACCCATTTAAAACATTTCCATACATAATTCAGCCTATACATGCCATGGACCTTGGGTTCAAAAACAAAAAGGTACCAAAAGAGATGATAATGTGAATGACTTCGACGACGATCCTCAAGCTTGAGCTTCAACTTCAAAATCTAATGAACAATGCATAAAACACACCAAGTAAGCTATTATAGCTTAGTAAGTTTAAGCAATTTAATTTCATTGAATATTATAGACAAAATTTTATTCAAAATTTCGAAACCTAATCTCTTGGTAGCATCCATACCAATCATCCCAAACCATAATAATAAAAAAATTGAATTTATAATCACATCATATACTTCTAACAACTTCCATATACCATCACCACATGATAAATAACTAATATTTATATCATATACTTACCAAATTTTCTAATTGCATTTCAAGTTACTAATCATCTCAAATTAATAGGTATATTACATACCTTTAATTTACTTACCCTTTCCAAACTAAATCGTTCATACATAACATGTAATAATGCACTTCTTACATTTCCGTATGCATAATAACATTACTCATATAAATCATTTAACGAATCTTACACTTACACAATTATTGGTAAAATTTAGTAACGTATCGCTCACATAGAGCCGTTACTTAACATTTTCCATAACGTATCGCTCACATAGAGCCGTTACTCAATATTCCTCGTAACGTGTCGCTCACATAGAGCCGTCACTCAATACTCTCGTAACGTATCGCTCATATAGAGCCGTTACACAATATTCCTCGTAACGTATCGCTCACATAGAGCCGTTACTCAATACTCTCGTAACGTAGCGCTCACATAGAGCCGTTACACAATATTCCTCGTAACGTATCGCTCACATAGAGCCGTTACACAATATTCCTCGTAACGTATCGCTCACATAGAGCTGTTACTAATTTATCCGCACACATAGGGCTAATTATAAAAAAAAATTTCCTCTTATACTTCATATATAAATATCCCCACATTATAATTAGGACCGAACCTAAATATGTATATTTTTCCTCTTATACTTCATATATAAATATCCCCACATTATAATTAGGCCCGAACAAAATGGGCCTCTTACAGCTGCCCCTCTTTGCTCATTGTTGTGAAACGATAATAGAGCAAAGACAATAGAAGGTTCAATTTTGCCCGGTCTTTGCCGAGTCTTGACTTTTTGGTCCTCGCCTTCTTCAAATGACTTTCAAATCCACTGCAACTTAAACGGTATTGGAACTTCATCTTGATTTCAATTTTTTTTAAAAATAAGTCTGATGGCTTCAATCTGCTTCTCTGCAACTTCAGGAAGGCAATATCTGTAACACCCCAAACCCGGCCCAAACGCTACAATCGGATCTGGTATGTCACTTAAGAGATTTTACATAACATGTCGCATTTTGGAAAACAATTACTAGGTTTACACATTTATTTCGAAAGCTTAATAATTCATTAAAGTATAAAATATTAAGTAACCAATTATCTTGGTAGATTTTAAATAAAAACCGACATTTCATGCAGGTCTTAACTTAATTGGAAACGTAAAACTTAAAACCCAGTAATAAAAGCCCAACAAAATCCCAAGACATAAATGGTAGTCTAGTGGCCCATGGCCTTATTACAAAGAAATTTGAACCCATTAATTAAATGAAAATCAAATATTAGACTAAGTCTTTTTGCTGAATTCTCAAAACTCTGTCGCATGGCCACATTGCTCTCCTCTCCAGCCCGGTCCGATGCCCTAAGTGTCACCTGAGATGGTTAAAATTAAAGGGTGAGTCGCGAGACTCAGTGTGCAACCCTCATGCACCATTAGATTTTGGCTTTAGCCCCATAAAACAGAATAATCAAAATATAAGTAATAAAAATAATATGCAAAGCCCAACCCATATCCTAGGTGTCCATCCCCTACACGCCCCCGTACCAGCCACTCACACCATTGGGGATTTCTACAATCAACCCACACCGCTACACGCCTTGATGGCAGTCGTGCTGCTCATCATCTGATCATGGCCGTAGCCACTACAACAGATCACGGCAGAAGCCACTACAACAGATCACGGCAGAAGCCGCTACAACAGATCACGGTAAGGAACCGCTACAATAGATCACGGTAAAAACAGCTACAACATATAACTTCCTCCTTTCATCAAACCCAACCCATGCAATCACGTATAATCAATATTCTTAAATCATTTAATCGAGCATTCACTAACACGGTGATTTGCTTTTACTCTCTTTGGGTTTCCGTCATTATGCCGGGGATTTGGCATTTAACAAAACATATAAGACTTATAATTATATACTAATCAAACAGATCTAGATGGTGTGGAGAATTACACACACGATTAATGTCGATACCCTTGCTACAACTTTGCTCAAAAAGTCGAAAGATGCGAAACTAGGGCCTCTCTATATTCGGCCATGGTTAGTGTTCTACCCAATTTTATATATTTGAATAACAAATCTTCTTACCTTAAAATCCTGAAATTGGAGACTTATGATTTTCGGCTTTTAGATCTAGTCGACTAAGCTTCCTTCAAATCCCGAATTACCGCCCATCATAAAACCATTAAACTATTAGCTTTTGGCTTTTGCCTTTCAAAAACTGGGAATAGATCATGAGAACTAATCAAAAATCAACACTTACCTTAGCATAGGAGATTCGGCTAGCACTAGAGAGAGGATTCGGCAATGCCCATGGAAGATTTAAATGCCGGAAGTATAGAACTAATTCTCAAATAGGATGAATAGAAGAAAAGACTATGGATGCTTCGGCTTCCTAGAGAAATCGGCACAAGAAGGAAAAAGTGGAGAAGTGTTTTGGCTTTTAAAGAAATTAGAGAGGGAGAGGCTAGGGAATTTCGGCACAATGGGAGAGAAATTTAGGGTTTTCAATGTCAGAATCAAGGAGCTAGCCCCCCTATTTATAGATATTTTGGCACCTCTCGCTAAAAACCGAAAAACGCCCTTAAAATTCAAGCTAAAGAGAGGAGAAATTCGGCACCCTCCTTGCCATGCAATGAGCTGAATTTTACACTCCTCTAGGTGGTGGATTTTCACCAACACTTCCCTTGAAGATAAGCTCCTAACTTTTCTCCTTTTTATCTATGATATTATCACTTAAAAATCCACATAAATTCTCCTATTTTATAGCCTTGTAGCCGTCCACCTCTAGTAATCCCTAATGCCAAATTTAACTCACTTAAATTAAAATATTTGGGCCTCATTAAACTTAATACTTGGGCCCCTAATTCCTTGTGTGTGGCGTCACCCTCTCTTCATTTAAAATGCCGAATTTGGCCTAAAACATGGGCTCCTTGCGACCCAAAATTTGTTCCTTTTTAACTGTTAATGATGCCACTTTAATCTGGGCCTTTTTGCCTAATTCTAAGCCCAAATTTAGACCCCTATCAATCAAATTAACATAGTAAACCTATCCCTACACTAAATGTATAGGCCCGTAAATTTAGGGTGTTACAGTTCTACCCCCTTAAAGAAATTTCGTCCTCGAAATTTCCAACTAACTATTAATCATACCACCCAAGTCTCACCACTATGCTTCCGATGCGAACTCTAATTCTAAAGCCAAAAGAAACACTTAGGATAATATGATAGAGTACGCACCAGTACTCGCATCTGGAGCTCCTCGTCCCCTTGTACTCATTCTACCGATTCGCGTTTATCTGTTTAGAAATTTTATGAATTATTAGTTTTCTTCCGCGGATTAACCACGAACAGTTTTATGAACAATAGTTTAAGAGTAGTTCTTTCGAATTCGCATTCACAATACAGTCTCAAGTTTGTGACCTCTAACTAAAATAAAACACACACATCATACAATTAACATCCAAGCACTTACATTCTTCACGTAAAGGTGTTTTCGTTGATTCACTACCTAGGGGTATTTTCGTAATTTCATCCCACAGGGGTATTTTCGTAATTTTTTTCATAATAAAGTTCCTTGTTGATTTCGTGAAGTAAGGGTATTCTGGTAATTTTACAATCCGGGGGTATTTTGGTAATTTTGAAATCCGGGGGTATTTCGGTAATTTTGAAATCTGAGGGTATTTCGGTAATTTTGAAATCTGGGGGTATTTCGGTAATTTTGCAATCAGGGGTAATTTAGTAATTTTGCAAATTAGGGGTAATTTGGTAATTGTACAAACCAGTGGTATTTTGGTCATTTGACAAAATGAGGGTAGGTTGGTAATTTTTTCTAACCAGGGATATTTCGATGTTGTTGTTGTTGTTTTTTTTTTTCAAACAGGGTACTTTGGGGAAAAATCTAGTTTCATGGTCCAGGTTACTCTTATAAACATGAGATTTTCGGGTAAATTTTCAAAACATAGGTATTTTACAAATTCATGGCTGGTTGGTAGTTTTCACAAATCGAACGTATTTTGAAAATTTTGCAAAACTTGAGGAATTTTCTTTCTTTTTTTTTTCAAACTAGGGTGGCTGGTCCCTTTCGGGTTTTAATTATAAGGTTTAGCCCATCAACAAGTCCTCGTAACTAGGGTGAATAGTCACCACGCACCAGGTAGGATTCTAGTGAAGAGGAGGTGAGTCGCTAGGACTGCTTAAGTGCCAAGCTCTCCCCTGAATCCACTCCTAGACATGCGTATGCCCATTGCCACACCCACACCTAACTTGCTAAGGTGAACAGCAGTCCTCACGCACTGGGTAGGATTCCAAATAAGAGGAGGTGAGTCACTAGGGCTCGCTTAAATACCGTGCTCTTCCGGATCCAATCCTGACATGCGTATGCTGTTACCACACCCTAGTCTTGCGGCTCGTTCACGGGTTTGTTTAGTGAAGTTAAGTCTTATGAGATTTTAAGAGTTGTTTCACTAGGCCTAAAGTCCAAAGCAAGTTCTAATCTAACTAATCTACGTCCCATAAAGCCCATCAAGCCCACATATATTATATCACACAATGGTTGAATACTTACACGACGGACTTGGGCCGGAGACGCAGTGCCATCTTTGAGCTAATGAGACTGTATAAATATGCATGTTTCAAAACCCAACTTTAGAAAATGTTTTGAGCCCAAAAACCCAGAACCGAGTTTTAAAGCTGGGCTTTGATACCAATTTGTAACACCCCAAACCCGCCCAAACGCTTACAACCGGATCTGTATGTCACTTAAGAGATTTTACATAACATGTCGCATTTTGGAAAACAATTACTAGGTTTACACATTTATTTCAAAGCTTAATAATGCATTAAAGTATAAAATATTGAGTAACCAATTATCTTGGTAGATTTTAAATAAAACAGAAATTTCATGCAGTCTTAACTTAATTGGAAACGTAAAACTTAAAACCCAAAGAATAAAAGCCCAACAAAATCCCAAGACATAAATGGTAGTCTAGTGGCCCATGGCCTTATTACAAAGAAATTTGAACCCATTAATTAAATGAAAATCAAATATTAGACTAAGTCTTTTTCTGCTTTGAATTCTCAAAGCTCATCGCATGGCCACCTTGCTCTCCTCTCGGCCCCTGGTCCGATGCCCTAAGTGTCACCCGAGATGGTTAAAATTAAAGGGTGAGTCGCGAGACTCGTGTGCAACCCTCATGCACCATTAGATTTGGGCTTTAGCCCCATAAAAACAGAATAATCAAAATATAAGTAACAAAAATAATATGCAAAGCCCAACCCATATCCTAGGTGTCCATCCGCTACACGCCCGTACCGACCATTCACACCATTGGGGATTTCTACAATCAACCCACACCGCTACACGCCTTGATGGCGATCGTGCGCTCATCATCGATCATGGCCGTAGCCATTACAACAGATCACGGCGAAGCGCCGCAATGGATCACGGTAAGAACCGCTACAACGATCACGGTAAAAACCGCTACAACATATAACTTCCTCCTTTCATCAAACCCAACCCATGCAATCACGTATAATCAATATTCTTAAATCATTTAATCGAGCATTCACTAACTCGGTGATTTGCTTTTACCCTCTTTGGGTTTCCGCGTCATTATCTTGGGGATTTCGCATTTACCAAAACATATAAGACTTATAATTATATACTAATCAAACAGATCTAGATGGTGTGGAGAATTACACACCTGATTAATGTCGATACCCTTGCTACAACTTTGCTCAAAAAGTCAAAAAGATGCGAAACTAGGGCCTCTCCTATATTCGGCCATGGTTAGTGTTCTACCCATTTTATATATTTGAATAACAAATCTTCTTACCTTAAAATCCCGAAATTGGAGACTTATGATTTTCGGCTTTTAGATCTAGTCGACTAAGCTTCCTTCAAATCCCAAATTGTCGCCCATCATAAAACCATTAAACTATTAGCTTTTGGCTTTTGCCTTTCAAAAAATGGGAATAGATCATGAGAACTAATCAAAAATCAACACTTACCTTAACATAGGAGATTCGGCTAGCACTAGAGAGAGGATTCGGCAATGCCCATGGAAGATTTAAATGCCGGAAGTATAGAACTAATTCTCAAATAGGATGAATAGAAGAAAAGACTATAGATGCTTCGGCTTCCTAGAGAAATCGGAACAAGAAGGAAAAAGTGGAGAAGAGTTTCGGCTTTTAAAGAAATTGGAGAGGGAGAGGCTAGGGAATTTTGGCACAATGGGAGAGAAATTTAGGGTTTTCAGTGTCAGAATCAAGGAGCTAGCCCCCCTATTCATAGATATTTTGGCACCTACTGCTAAAAACCGAAAACACCCTTAAAATTCAAGCTAAAAGAGAGGAGAAATTCGGCACCCTCCTTGCCATGCAGTAGCCGAATTTTACACTCCTCTAGGTGGTGGATTTTCGGCCAACACTTCCCTTGAAGATAAGCTCCTAACTTTTCTCCTTTTTATCTATGATATTATCACTTAAAAATCCACATAAATTCTCCTATTTTATAGCCTTGTACTCACTTAAATTAAAATATTTGGGCCTCATTAAACTTAATACTTGGGCCCCTAATTCCTTGTGTGTGGCGTCACCCTCTCTTCATTTAAAATGCCGAATTTGGCTTAAAACATGGGCTCCTTACGACCCAAAACTTGTTCCTTTTTAACTGTTAATGATGCCACTTTAATCTAGGCCTTTTTGCCTAATTCTAAGCCCAAATTTAGACCCCTATCAATTAAATTAACATAGTAAACCTATCCCTACACTAAATGTATAGGCCCGTAAATTTAGGATGTTACAATATCCGCTATCTTCAATCTGCTCCGCTGCAAACTCGGGGATGCGGATGGGTATCTTCGATTTGCTTCACTCGCAATCTCGTGAACGCCAGATCTACTATTTTTAATCGCTCCACTCGCAAACTCGGGGATGCCGAGTTAGTATCTTCGATTTGCTTCACCGCAATCTCGGAAAGCGGATCTCGCTATTTTTAATCTGCTCCACTTGCAAACTCGGGGATGCCGATTAGTATCTTCGATCCGCTTCATCGCAATCTCGTGAACGCCAGATCTACTATTTTTAATCTGCTCCATCGCAAACTCGGGGATGCCGATTAGTATCTTTGATCTTCTTCATCGCAATTTCGTGAATGCCGATTCGCAATTTTTAATCGCTTCCATCGCAAACTCGGGGATACCAGTTAGTATCTTCGATCGCTTCATCGCAATCTCAAGAACACCAGATTCGCTATTTTTAATCGCTTCCACCGCAAACTCGGGGATGCCGATTAGTATCTTCGATCCGCTTCACTGCAATATCGTGAACGCCAGGATCTACTATTTTTAATGCTCCACTTTGCAAACTCGGGGATGCCGTTATTAGTATCTTCGATCCGCTTCACTACAATCTCAAGAACGCCATATCTGCTATTTTTAATCTACTCCACTGCAAACTCGGGGATGCAGATTAGTATCTTCGATTTGCTTCACCGCAATCTCGTGAATGCCGGATTCGCTATTTTTAATCGCTTCCATCGCAAACTCGTGGATGCCGTTAGTATCTTCGATCTGCTTCACTTTGCAATCTCGTGAATGCCGATCTACAATCTTCGATGCCTCCCACTACTATCTCAGAGGACAAAATCTGAACTTTTCAATCTGCTTCCTTATTATCTCAGGAAGATTTCAATCTTCAGCTTGCCCTACTACCATCTTGAGGGGACAAAATCTGAACTTTTTAGTCTGCTCCCTTGCTACATCAGGAAGACAAGACCAATGGCTAAAATCTGCTTCATTACCGATACATGGAGATAGGATTCGCCAAATTTGATATGATCCACTACTCGCTAGGGAGATAAAATCTGTGAATTCACCGATGTTGCTACACCGCCTCTTCGAGGACATGTCATGCACTTCGGTTCCATATGCATATGTTTATGCCAAATGATCGGGGATGCTATGATCAAAATGAATCAAATGCTCCTAGCCACATGTGTTATGCATGCCAATAATGTCATGATTTTTTTTTGTACAATGATTAAGATGCAATGACCGGAATGAATCAAATGCTCCTAACCAAATGATATTTTGGATGACATTTGCATGAATGCTGCATCGTCATGAGAATGATCCTTTGTTAAATGTTTTGGGTTGTCACCGCTCATAGTTCATCAAGGTTCTATCACCGATGCGTTACCATGCTTTCTCGTTCACCGGTATCTTTGACAGAAAAACCCAAAGAAACGATCATATTCTGCTCAGCAAGCTCCCCACTGTAATTTGAGAGTCCCTTCCACTGTACCCTGGGGACATAAAATTTGTACCATCTTTAAATCATCCTACTGTGACCTATGGCTATAGGATCTGTATCAAATTCAACCCAACCTACTGCAACTCAAGGGTATAGGATTTGTAACTTGTTCAATCAACTGATCACTCCCAAGGTGACCTAACCAAATGTATGCATGATATCTGCATGGATACAGAATATCATTTTTAGAGAATGATTCCCCTTTTACACTTGAGATAACCTTGCCCATTTTTCGTCAAGATTGCACTATCTTGTCATTTTGTTAAACCCCCTTTCTTTGCCAAAAATTCGGAGAGATAGTCTCAGTTTAGACTCTTCCTCCACCAATATTTTCATCCTTACTTGGTAAGTTTTAAACAATAGTCCTGTTTCAAGCTCTTGTATTATTTAGAATTTTCCAGAGTAATATGCGAAACTCCTTTTATGAAGGTATTATTAGTCCATTAATCGTTATTTCAATATAAAATGCTTGAAAAAGATCACAACAATGGACGAGAAAGAAATTAATCAAGAACATAACTCGAAATAAATAAGTTAATCAAAGATAACCAAAACAATAAAAGAAAATTAATTAGGGGTATCTTGAAAAGAATAAAGTAATCCAAGATAACAAATTCAAAATAGAGGCTAGGTGCCCCAGATATCGCAGCCTGAGCTTCTCTGTACAAACTTCTTGAGGACCATTTTAAGCTCAATACGTGTTTAGAGGATCCGGAGTACTTTTTCAATGCCCCAAGACGTAGCATATTTCCTTACTGTTAGTTCAGACATAGCAAGACTACAACATGCCCTATCTTTGATCAAAATTTGAGCCGCCCTTTTCGGGTTTCCAGCTCAAAACCCCTTTAGTCTCAAAGCGCCCTTTGCGGGTTTTTGCCTTGGCCTCTCCTCTTTTCTTTTTTTTTTTAAAATTAGATCTCAAGGCGCCATTTGCGGGTTTTTATCTTGGTATTTCCTCCTTCAGATAAAATACTTCTTGTCCGAACCTGAATTCACCGAATTGAGCAAGTCTTCGCCATCCGTCTTGGTCAATATCAATGCTCCTCTAGAACAAGCCATTTTTTGCTACATAAGGTCCTTCCCAGTTTGGCATCTGCTTTCTTCTAAAATATTTTTGTATAAGAAAGATATGTTTCAACATCAGGTTCCCCTTGTGAAATTCTCTAGGATGAACCTCTTTGGCGTAAGCTCATATCATCTGACGTGTCGAAACCATTTTTAAAGTTTTTATAAAAATGGGGGTCGACCTTAAAAAATGAAAATGGGAGTCGCCACCAATCCCTTTTTACTTAGGTGTGATTGGATCACCTTGTAAAACGTTTCATTTCAAAACATTGATTTTGGTCTACGAAAATACAAGAAAACGGGTTCGGGAGTCGGTTACGTATGAGGAAGGGTTAGCACCCTCATAATGCCCAAAAATTGGTACCTATTCGATAAAATCATGTTCTAATGTTGAAAACTTGAAAAATTTTAAAATATGATCCTTTTATTAGAAAGAAAACCAAGACTTACCTATCTCAAAGAAATAAAACGTTATACCCAGTAAGTTAGGACATAACATCTCATGGCTTCGAAACTAGGTTCACCTTTATTTAGAAAATTCTTATCTCGAGACACAAAACATCATATCCAATAAGTTAGGATATAACATTTTGAATTCCCGAATTAAGTTTTGATTTAAAAAGTTAAAAAAAAAAAGATATTTGATACTTTAAGTTCCACGAGAAAAAAAAATTAAAACCCAGTAAGTTAGGGTATAATTTCTCTCGAAGTCCCTAAATGTCATATATAACTGTTTTTAATATTTGAATAAAATGCATTAATTTAAAATGTGTTTTTATAAAGAAGGGTTTGAATAAGATTTTACATTGATACATTATGAAATATAAATATCAAATAGCAATTCACTATAATTACGAGTCGTATTAACAAATAATATAGACAATTAACAAAAGAATAATATGACATAGCAAATGATACACATAATAAAAGGATTATGCTAAAACAATATTAAGCAAATAAAAAAAACATAAATAAATAATTACAAGTTATAAAATATGTAATAACAATTTAAAATCTATAGAAACATAAAAATTCAAGAAATGGATATTAAATTCTACAAATAAGATCAAAAATGAGAAATAAATAAATTAACAATGTATTTAAACACTAAATAAATATCATAACAAAACAAAATAAAAAATATGATTATTTTTAAAACAATAAATAATATATTTTAAATGAATAATATAAAACTTAGAGTGTATAAAAATATAAGGATATTTATAATTTAATAATTTAGTACATACAAATATAAATAATAATATATAATAAAAATGATTACAAGTAAATATTATATAATAATAAAGATATCTAAAAATATAATATAAGCAATATAATTAAAATATGTTATACAATATAAACAAATTTTATACAAAATAAGATTTTATATGATATAATATAATACTATATAATATACAAAATTTTAGAAATATAATATAATAATCAATATAAATAATATGTAATATATATAAATAATATTAAACTAAATAAAATAATAAATAGTAATAATTTAATATATATAAAAATAATATGTATTTAAGAAAAACAATACATAAAAATAAATTAATATACAAATAATAAAAAAATAATACAGAATTTTTAATATGATAAAATAATTTAATACAATGTTAAATTAATTTAATAATAAAATAAAATAAAATGTTTTAAAAAAAATAAACAAAGAAATAGGGATTAAATAGCAATAAAAAATATAAAGGGGCTAACTTGAAACGCGCGTCACACTGCAGGGGTTAATATGGCAATTATGCCTTCTTTCCAAAACGACGCCGTTCTGATTTTGACCTTGAAGTAGCCCGAGGACTTAATTGGAATAAAAGATAAGTTTTGGGTCAAAATTGAAAAAATGGAAAAATGCTATTGTAAATTTACAAAAATGCGAAAGGGTCTATTCAGCAATTAGACCCTTTAGTAAAAACGCGCGGATCCTCCCCGGGTCGGGTCAACGCGCGGATCCTGGTCTTCTAAACGACGTCGTTTTAATACTTATTGGCTTAAGCAAAAATGACGTCGTTTTTAAACTACTATATAAGTCAAATTTCAGACCAAAAATTCATTTTTACACCCTGTTTAAAAAAAATCCGAAAAAACCCTCTAAATGCTCTCGTCTAGGCTCCGATCGCCGGACCTTCGGGCCACCGTCCCACGCGCCTCACGCGCCACCGTATACGGTGGCCGGAGGCTAAAGCTTCAGTTTTTTCGGCGTAATCAAGAGGTAACTCGTATTTTTGTTTTCTGTACTATTTTGTGTATATAACATGCATAAATAAAAAATAAAAATAACGCGAATAGGAAAATCGGAAATCACCTCTGTTATTGATTTCTTTCTTTCGTTTTTTTTTTAATATCTGTGTATATTCTCGTGTATCTGTATCTTCTCTGTATGTCCGCGTTGGGGTTTTATAACCCAAAAATAAAATACAAACATTCTGTCCATTATGTTTCTTGCCATATTTGCTGCTGTGTCTTTCCTTTTTTGCAGGTGAATGGCGCAGATCTCGGCGTGGGGCGTCATTCAGGCGCGGATTGAGGTGGGCGAGGGGCTGATTTACGGCACAAGGGGAAGAGAGCTGCTGCTTGCGGCGCCTAGGGTTTCAGAATCCCTAGGCTTCTGAAACTGTTTTAGGTTTTGGGCCGTGTAGGTTGGGCTAGAAATTGGGCTAGGTTAAGTTTGGGTTGTAATGGGCTTCGGGTATTTAGTTTTAGGTATTGGGTTCTGTTTTGGCTTGTAATTGGGCTGCTGTTAATTGGTTTTGGGTCTGTATTGGAAAATAGACTTGTAAAATGGACATTTTATTATTTTTTATTATTTCCTTTTTGTTTTCATTTTGGTTTTCACAGGCCCGGGCAAAATGGGCCTCTTACAGTACGTTTATTAAATACTCCACATTCCTAGTTTATTTCATAACAAATAGGCAACCCAAAAATAACTTCATAATTTGTACAAGACTTAGCCGTTAAATCATAAGCCAAAGTATGCCATTTCCAAATCAAACCATATCGATTCACATTACAACATCATACATATCACTTCACATTTGTCTAAACCTAAATCCATACACCAAATTATAGCATAAAACACACTTCCAAAACATAACTAGATTAAGACCGAATTTATACATGATTTTCACTCCCTTATAATCGAACATACATATGCAAATTACTAGTTCCTTTCATAACAATTTGTCAATGTAAACACACTCTTACAAACCAAATTTAACTATCATTTCATCTAAGATATATGTCGAAACCATTTTAAAATTTGGTTTTAAAAAGCGGGGATCGACTTTTGAAAACGAAAATGGGAGTCGCCACCAATCCTTTTTACTTAGGTGTGATTGGATCACCTTAAAAAAACGTTTTATTTCAAAATACTGATTTCGGTTTACGAAAAATAAGAAAAATAGGTTCGGGAGTCGGTTACGTATGAGGAAGGGTTAGCACCCTCATAACGCCCAAAAATTAGTACCTAATTGATAAAATCATGTCCTGATGTTTGAAATTTAAAAAGTTTAAAGTAAGATCCCTTATTAGAAGGAAAACCAAGACTTACCTATTTCAAAGAAATAAAAATACCACACCCAATAAGTTAGGATACAGCATCTTATAACTTCGAAGCTAGGTGCATCTTTATTTTAGAAAATTCTTACCTCAAGACATAAAACATCACACCCAATTAGTTAGGGTACAACATTTTGAATTCCCATAATTAAGTTTTTTATTTGAAATTGGTAAACTTCAATTTTAAAAGTGAAGGGATATATAATATCTTAAGTTCTACGAGAAGAATTGAAACCCAATAAGTTAGGGCACAATTCTTATCGAAGTCCCCAAATGTCACATATCACCATTTAAAATATTAAAAAAATCTTTAATTTAAAAGGTATTTTTATAAAAAAAAAATTTGTTTGAGTAAGACATTATAATATACATGCCAATTCAACCTAATTACAAATGATGTTAACAATAAATAATCAATGATATAACATGAATAAATAAATAATAAAGAAAAACGCTAAAGCAATAATAAACAAATATAAAGATAATTAATAAAAATCATAATATATAATAAATAATATAAAATAACTAATAATAATATATAAGGATTATACATAATATAAATAATTAGTAAATAATATGTATAATAATAATAATAACAACATATATATACATAATATATCAATCATAAAAATTATATATGTAATAAATAATATAAATAAAATAGGTTATATATCATAATAGACTTTATACAAAACAAAATTTTAAAACCAATATATAATATAATACTTAAAAATGTATAATATAATAAATAATATATAAATATTAAAATAATAATATATGATGATAATTAAATATATATATAAAGATAATACATAAAAATATATATAATAATTTTGAATAAAGATATTTTAAAAATATATAATATAAATAATATAAGTGAAACATGTTATAAAATATAAATAAATTTTATACAAAAATAAAATTTTAAAAATAATATATGATATAATATAATACTATATAATATAAAAATTTTAAAAATATATAATATAGTAATTAATATATAAAATAATATATAATGAAAATAATTTTGAACCACATAAAATAAATAATAATAATTAAATATATACTAGTTAATACATATAGAAATATATATATATATATATATAAATTTTATACTATAAGCAAATTAATATATAAATAATAAAAATAATATAACATATTTAATATGATAAAATAATTTAAAACAATATTAAATTAATTTAAAATAAATTGAAACAAAAAGAAAGGTTTTAAAAATAAATAATAAAAAACAGGATCAAATAGCAAAGAAATAAAAAGGGTTAAATTAAAACGCGGCAACACTGCGAGGGGTTAATATGGCAATTATGCCAAACTTTCAAAACGACGTCGTAATAGATTTAGCCTTTAGACTGCCTCGAGGATTAAATTGAAACACAAAAAGTAATTTTGGGACCAATTGTAAAAAAAAAAGAAAAAACAATAGGACGTAATTGTAAAATTGAAATAATGCGAAATGGCCTGAAGCGCAAATAACCCATTCCTCAAAGACACGCGGATCCTTCGGGTCGGGTCAACTGCGCGCGGATCTTGATTGAAACGACGTCGTTTTAGGCTTATTAAATTCAACCAAAACGACGTCGTTTTATCATTGCTATATAAGCTGAAAATCAGATAAAAAAATCATTTTAAACACTCATAAAAATGCAGAGCTCAAATGCTCTCCCTCTTCTACCGAGGCGATTTCCTGGCAGTTCCTCCCGTGAGGCTCGACATCATTCTCGCTGTCGCGCCACCGTCCAAAAGGTAAAATTTTCTTCTTTTTTTTTGTATTTTAAAATATATATTATATACGAGTAAAAAATAAAAAAAATAAGAATAAAATAAAAAAATCAGTATTCGATAAATATAAAAAAATAAAAACAAAAACCTTTGATGCTTTATGAACTGTGTATATTCTCCCTTGTATATTTTCGTGTCCCTCCAGTGTTACAAGTTCTTGGGTTTTTTATAACCCGAAAATAAAAAAGGAAACATATTTTTTCTATATTTGCTACCACTTCTTTCCTTTTTGCAGGCAATTGATGAAGATCTCGGCGGCGATGGAGTGATTTGGCGCGGATCGCGGCGCTATCGAGGGTGCGAGGGTTGCGGCGCGATGGTAGGTGGCCTGGGTGCGAGGAATCTGTTGCGGCGCCTAGGGTTTCCCCAGAAACCCTAGGTCTCTGAGTTCAGTTTAGGATTTGGGCCATTTTGGGCCTGTCCGAGTCTGGGTCTATTGGGTCTAGGTTAATGGGTCTGTAATTGGGTTAGTCGGGTAGTGGTGTGTTTTGGGTCTGGTGGTATTTGTTTGGGTAATAGGTTAATATTTTGTAACTGGACTTTGGTGAACTGGACTTTTTTTATTTTTTATTGTTTATTTTTTATTTTTTTATTCTAGTTTTCATAGGCCGGGCAAAATGGGTTATTACAATATACTTAACATTTCACCTATATACCATAACCGAATTCACTTAATACCAAACCACTTAACAACACTTTAACAAAACATATCAAACAAGATTTACATATTTTTACTTATAATTAACCCATAGCCGAATCACCAAGACCAAATCCAAACATGTCACACATACCATATACATATATATATATATGTATAACACATAACCAGGGGCGAAGCCGGGATAATTTTTTAGGGGGGGCCGGATGAAATTTTAAATTTTTTATAGTTTATATCTTTATAATTTGTAAAGGATTAAATCGAATTTTTATAATTTTAGGGGGGCCAAAGTGCAAGTTTACCTTTGCTAATTTAAAATTTTTAAAAAAATTTAAGGGCTAAAACAGAAATATTACATTTTAGGGGGGGCCGGGGCCCATGCCAGCCCCCCTGGCTTCGCCTCTGCACTTAACCATGATTAACTAAGCTTAAATATTATTTCTAGCCATTTTCGCATGGCTTTAATAATTACAATTTCAAAACCAACCAAACTAATACTAGACTATACATGCCATAGATTCAAAATTTAAACTTAGTAAATACCGAAACAGTCGATAGTGTGATAGGCGCTCCTCCGACGATCCTCGAGCTCATAACCCATCTTCAAAAATCTATAAAATGAAGAGTAAACATACACACAGTAAGCTTTCGCAGCTTAGTAAGTCATAAGCAAACAATAATCATATGAACATTAACACTAAATCAATTAGCCAAGTCAATCCAAACCTTAATTAAATATACATATATCACACTCACAAGTTTATATGTTATCAAATATACATTAGCATTTAACATCATATAGCTAAATGCACAAATACTCATAAACATATATAATTATCACTTTTAAATATCACAACTATATCAATAGGCCGAATCACTTATATTATCACAAATACATCAATAGGCCTAATCACTTATATGTTCAAATATGCTAACACATAATTCATATTTCACATAACTTTAAATCATCAATTCAAGTATACAATTTACCTTAATTTCATAACATAGTATGAATACATACCTGAACCTTTTAATTCGATTTCACATTCGGTCTTTACTTCACATTGCCTGTTGAACCGTTCAGAATTAAAAAGGATACGCGGATAATCGAAAAGCTCGTACAATGCCAACGTCCTTGACGTGGTCTTACATGTAATCACATATCGATGCCACTGTCCCAGACAGGGTCTTACACGAATCAGATACGATGCCAATGTCCCAGACACGGTCTTACACGTAAACACAAGTCGATGCCAATGTTCCAGACGTGGTCTTACACGAAAACACATATCGAAATCCTATGTCATGACATATGTATCCTAACTATTCTTAGGGTTCGTACGGGACTTTCGGACAACGAATCTCGATCGAATCGAACTCGTAACTTATCTTCCAAGCTTAATTACAATCGGCTAATGCACATATATATTCTTAAAATTCAATTCAACACATAACAATTATATATTTTCAATTTAACAACATTTATATGCTTATAGACTTACCTCGGATATCGACGGACGAAATAAACAGATATTCGATTATTTTTGTTTTTCCCCGATCCAAACATGTTTTCTTCGATTCTTGATCTAAACATATTCAAATTAAAATTATTTAAACATAATTCCATTCAATTTAATCCAAAAACACATAAATGGGCAAATTGCCATTTTGCCCCTGACATTTTACATTTTTTTGCAATTTAGTCCCTATTGTATAAAACACAAAATACACAAAATTTCACATTACCCATGCTTGGCCGAATATTCACATGCTTCATACAAGTCTATATATTTCATTTATTTCACATTTTAGTCCCTCAAAATATTATTTTCACAATTTAGTCCAAATTACTCAATTTCATCAAAAATCCAAAGACAAAACATGTTAATCACACACCTATATTTTATTTTATACCATCAAACAACAAAAATCACAAGCTATCATCAATGGCAAAACACAAAATCATCATCAAATTTTTAAATTAGGGCATGGGTCTTGTAGTATTCGAAGCAACGATCTCAAAAACGTAAAAATTATCAAAAACTGAAACAAAAACATACCTTGATTGAGCTTAGTAATGGCCGAATGCTTAAAAACTCTTAAACTTTTTTTTCTTTTCTAAGTTTCGGTCATAAAAAGATGAGAATGGCTTTTAATTTTATGTTTGTTTTATTATATATACATTATAATAAATTATTTACTATTTTAACCTTTATTATTTAATTATAAAACCATATATTATAAGCCTTTAACCGTCCATACATAAAATCAATGGTATAATTGCAACATAAATGCTTCATATTATAAAGACAACAACAATTAGGCACTTTCATATTTAACCATCAAATTTTTATTTTACGCGATTAAGCCCCTTTTATTGAATTGAACACTCAAACGACAAAATTAAATCACAAAAATTTCACATATACAAATTCACACATAATAAAAACAGAAAATAATATTAAAATATTTTTCAGACTCAGATTTATGGTCCCGAAACCACTGTTCCGATTAGGGTCAAAATCGAGTTGTTACAAAAATATAGACAAATTTTGTTTGTGAGAATGGCGAAGATGATTATGGCATCATTGGTACAACTCACTTGGAAGTTGTTGATTTCTTCACCATCCTTGAAGGGAATAATTGATCTTTTAATTTTATTATTATGGTTTTAAAGAATAAATTTTGTGCTAGTTTGTTATGTTATTAACAACATGGTTATTATATTATGTTTTGAACTATTTACTAAAATTTTATATATTTGAAAATTTATGTGACATTTATTTGTTTTCTTTGAAGAATATGAATACCTCTCAAATTCAATTAGCTATAGATGATGAAGACTTATGCTTAGCATACAATGCAACTACTTATACTATACTTAAGAATAAGAAATATTTTTTTCTCATTTGAAAATGCAAAAAGCTAGTGTGAGTACTATATCAGGTAGTACCAAAATCATAGAAGGCTCCAAAAGAGCAAATATATTGTTGCCCAGAGAAATTAAGTTTCAAATTAATGATGCATTATACTCTCTTAAGTCTTAAAGAAATTTGTTGAGTTTTAAAGATATTCACCATAATAGATATCATATTGAAACAATAAGTGAATGGAATGATGAATATCTTCAAATTACGAGTATAATTCAAGGAAATAAACATATTTTGGAGAAATTGTTTGCACTCTCTGGTTTGTACTACACGAAAATTAGTACAAATGAAGCTATTAAGTAGATGTTATGAATGCTATTAAGTGAAAGTTCAACCTTTCACCTTTCACCTTTCACCTTTCACCTTTCATCTCCTTGTAACTCCTTTCCTTTTTATGCATTAGAAAATTAGGAGTCTAATCTCCCTATATATATATATATATATATATATATATACTACTTGTGATTAGGATGAAAAATAGTAGAATGTAATAGAAATCCTCATATTCTCATATCCATCTTTTATCTATTATTCTTGTTTATAATATATAATATAATTTTATATTAATATTTATATATTTTATAATTAAATTTTAAATAAAAAATTATCAGACTTAAAATAATGTATGTAATTTTTTTTAAAACATATTTTTGTGTTGTTGCAACTTTTGTTATTTGCATACTTAGTATTTTTCTAATAAATTTCTTCAAAAGACTTTATGAAAATATATATGATGGGTAAATTATTTAATTCATCACTTTTTTAAAAGTTTTCATTTTGATTTGCAATTTTAGTCAATGAAAAAGAAATTAATTTGAGTTTAGGAAAAACCCAAAAACCAGATAAATCAGTGTTAGGGATAGTATCGAATATGGAGGTGGTGCAGAGCTTGGTTGATGCGGTGAACCAGATAGCTCCAATCGGTAAGCACTTAAAAATATAACAAAACATACTGGAAGCATACTAAAGTCACTCAAACATGAATAGCAAGAATTATAAAACAATGAAAGAAATCTAAAATATTATTCTATATATTTTAAAATTCTTGATTTCTAGTCTCAAAGAAATTCTCTATATCAAGATTGGTCATATCAACAAGGTCTTCAAAATAATCATTTTGAGCAAAATTAGTCTCTACATCGTCATTTTGATAAGTCGAATTTGTTTCAATAATTTTTTTTTTTTATGAAGGCTTAATAAAGCTTTACAAGATGTTCAAGCACATGATAGGTCTGCGACCAATGCCCACTCATACCACATTGGTGGCACAAATTTTCAATGTCTTTTGAAGGATTGCTTAGACCATCATTTTTTTCTTTCTTTCTCTTTTATCTTTCTTTTGGTGGTTATAATAATGGTTACCACCGTGATAACGATAATTATAGTGTCCTCAACCACGTCCATGGCCATGGCCACAATCGCGACCATGATTTTTTTCATTTCTATAATTATTGTGTATTATTGCATTCACTTTTGAGAATGAAAAAGAACCAGTAGGACGACTTTCATGATTTTTCTTACTTTGGTCCTTAAATTTTTAGGCCTAAATCAGGACCTAAATTTATGTATCATCCAACTGTTCAATCCTTTGGACATTAAAAAAAAAAGTGGTTGAGATATTCAACTAATTATAACTAGATTTGTTTATGGGTTGGGTTACATGTCCAAAATCAAAGGCCTGCTCGAAATTTGGGAGGATTTAGGCAGAAATATTATGTCTGAAAAAAATATTTACGCAAAAGAATTAGGCCGGTTTTGAATATAGGTCGAACTCGGGCTTGAACATTAAAGCCCAATCTCGGCTTGACTCGTTTTCTATGTTTATATCATATTTTATTATATTATAACACATAAAAACTAAATCTATAGTAATATATAATACTATAATGCGAATATTAAAAAAAATTAAAATGTCTATATATAAAATTAAAATAAATGAAAAATATTAGATTATTAAATATTAAATTAAAATGATATAAATATTTTTTTCCAAGTTTTAAAAAAAGAGAGTAGTATATTAGCCATATACAAATATAGACGACTTAGACAAAATTTTAGAATATATAAAACAAATAGCATCATGTTAGTATGAAGTGCACATGGACTAAGGGCTAATATCGTTGAAAAAGTTATTGTTTTAGTTAGCATTTCTATTTTAAAAAATAAATTAATTCTTTTTGAAAAGTTAATGATAAAATTTAACTAAAAAAACTAATTTAATAAAAAAATTATAAACATTAAAGAATAAATTTATTCCTATACTACTTTCTTTTTAATTTAACTATCTGATAAATTCCATGGGTTTTATGCCTAACATTATCTCTTATCAGTTGTGTTCCTAACATTGCATGTCATAATTTTATATTGTCAACTTTCAGCTGCTGTTATCATCTTTTCCCCTTTTGGTTATATTTAAAGATTTCAATTTATTATTATGATATTTATTGAAATTGATTGCCATAATATTTATTATTATATCCACCATCTCAATAAATAAAATATGCATTGATTTTAAGAACATTCCAAGAAGAAAAAAGAAAAGGTTGTAACTTTGCTTTGAAGGATTGTATTGTAAGGCATGGTGGGTTGATGGTGTAAATGAGGCAGCTGCAATTGTGGTTGGTATGTTCTTTTCATGGTATCATTAATTATGGTAAATGATATAAAGACAAAATGTGATGTCATATATGATCACCCAATTATGAGGTTAGAGCTGCCTCTTATTTTCTGTTTGTGTAACACCCCAAACTCAATCCTAGGTTTCCATCCGCTACACACCACCCTTACCTGCCAATCACACCATTGGGGATTTCTACAATCAACCCACACCGCTACACACCATCGATGGTAGTCATGCTGCAGATAGCTGCTCATCGTCGATCATGGCAATAGCCACTACAATGCATCATGGCAAAAGCCACTACAATGCATCATGGCAAAAGCCACTACAACAGAACACTTCCCCTTTCATCAATCACCTAACCCCATGCATACATAGAAATTGGCATACATATAAAGCATATCTTCTCAGCAGAAACATTCACTTTAGAATGACAGAGATCACTAACCTGGTGATCCGCCTTTACCCTCTCGGGTTTTCAACAGCCATGCCGGTATTTCGGCATTTAACAGAATATACAGAATATAATAGGTTTGTATGCATACTAATCAAGCAATCTAAATGGTGTGAGAGTGTTACACACCTGATTAATGCCTAAGACTACCCTCTATGTCGATACCCTCGCTAATCGGATCTACTGCCCTCTGTCTACAGCTTTGCTCAAAAGCCTGAAGAACCCGAAGATAAGGCCTCTCCTATATTCGGCCAAGGGTTAGTGTTTTCCCGTATTTATACTTTTAAATTAACAGATCTCCTTACCTTGAAATCCCGAAAGTAATACGATTCGAGTGCTACTGAACTCTGGCTTAGAAATCTAAGCGATTGAATCCCCTTCAAATCCCGGAATGCCGCAAATGAGAGAAAAACATAAGATCGGTTTCACACAGCCATTCGGCTAGGGTCTCTAAAACGAAAAAGATTGAATTACGCAAATCGACACTTACCTTCAGTTTTCCTCAAGATTCGACACAAGTAGACACCACAGAGGAAATTCGGCAATCACAGGAGATGAGATCTAGGATTTCTGCTTTTAAGAAAATCCCTTAAGATGAACAAGAGAAATACTGATGCGTTTTTGGCTCTTAAAAGAACAAAGGATTAAAAAGATGGGCAAGGAATGAGACAGAGAGATTCGGCTAGAAGAAGAAAGAAAAGAAAAGAATGTGAAGAGGAAAGGGCGATTTCTTTTGAGGGAGAGAAGATAGGAGAAGAAAGAAAAATAAATGGGTATGATGCCTTAAAATTTCGGCACACCCACCTAAAGCCAAAACCGAATGCCCCTTTCCTTTCCAACTCTTCAAAATTTCGGCTAACACTAATCTTCTAAAGATAGCTCCCATCTTTTCCTTATCTTTATCAAAACACCTACCCAAAAGTGTCCTACATCACACCACTTCCTCCCTCCTTTTATCAGCTTATTATCCACAAATTAAAAACATTAAAAATCCCTATTTAATAGCCTTGTGCCGTCCAACCTACTCCTCCTTATGAGTGTCGAATTTGGCCCAAAAACATGGGCTCCAAACGGCCACAAATTGGGCCTCTCCCCTTGCCTATTGACGCCAACTCCCTTCCCTCTTAGTGGCGCCATTTTGCCACTGGGCTACAAGCCCATTTTGCCATTTAAGCTACCAAAACTTTATCTTAAGCCCTAGAGTATCTAAACAGTAATATTTAATCAAGGCCTCACCAAGCTCGAGCCCAATTTGCACCTCTAATTCTCAAATTAACACATTAAACACATCCACACCCTAAACGCATAGGCCCAAAAATTCAGGATGTTACAGTTCTACCCCCTTAAAGAAATTTCGTCCTCGAAATTTCTAATTAACTATTAATCGTACTACCCAAGTCTCACCACTATGCTTCCGCTGTGACCTCTAATTCTAAAGCCAAAAGAAACACTTAGGATAATATGATAGAGTACGCACCGGTATTCGCATCTGGAGCATTCTCGTCCCCTTGGCGACGTGCTGCATAAACTAAAGTTGGCTGCCTCGCCTCAGCATAACCTGGACCTTCACGACCATGTCCTGTGCCATTGCCACCATTGGCTTGACCACGGCCTCTTGGTGGTTGCTGTCCACCCTTCCTAACCTGATCAGAACCTTGTCCAGCTGGCTATACCCATTCCACCTGTGGACAGTCTCTCACCATATGATCCATAGACCCACACCTGAAGCATCCACCAGTTCTCCTTCTGCACTCCCCATAATGTACCTTCCCACACGAAGAACATGACCGATTCTGACCCGTCGGAGCACGAGCTGGCCCATCAGTCCTAAGCCTTTTCTGAAAATTTCCAGATGATCCCGACGGCCTAAAATTTCTCTCATTCCTATTCCGATCCTTATCCTTATTTTGCTTCTCAGTCCGCTTCACCTCCTCAGATATTTTAGCTTTCTCGACCAGGACCGCAAAGTCCCTTTCTCGCTGCGGCGCTACCAACACCATCAACTCATCCCTTAGTCCATCTTCGAACCGTACACAGCGCTCGTAGTCAGTCGCTACAATCCCTCGAGCGTAACGGCTCAACCGCAGAAACTCCGCCTCGTATTCAGATACAGACTTACTTACTTGCGCCAAATTCAGGAATGCCTTCCTCTGTGCATCCACATAGCTGGCCCCAATGTATTTTCCCTGAAATGATTCCTTAAAGAAACCCCAATCAATCCGGTCTACGGCAGTACCCTCTTTTACTGTGAGCCACCACTGATAAGCCTCGTCTCGAAGAAGAGACACGACCCCCTTCAACTTCTCCTCTTCAGTGAAGTCGATGTCATCCATTATACGCTCACTTGCCTCTAACCAATACTCAGCTGTATTAGGGGCTACGCCAGAAACACCCCTAAACATCTTCGCTCCGTTGGCTCAGAGTCGTTCTGACACAGATTTTCGAGCTCCTACACCCGTGCCTACCCCAGCAACTCTTTCGAGGACCCGCAACATCACCTGAGATACCGCATCATCTCCCGGCCGTCGGTCCTCAAATTCCTCCTCCACACCGGTGGTACCGCATCATCGTTTCAGATCCATGGCGCACCCTCACGGGTTCTCGACACCGTCATCCTACCCCTACTGCGACCACGCGGTGGACGTCCTCGACCCCTTGTACTCATTCTTTCGATTGACATTTATCTGATTAGAAATTTTATGAATTAATAGGTTTCTTCCACTGATTAACCACGAACAGTCTTATGAACAGTAGTTTAAGAGTAGTTCTTTCGAATTCGAAATTACATCCACAAGTTTCAGTCTCAAGTTTGTCTCCTAGTTCTACATACACATACATTCAATCATGTAACATCCACATACAAATAGCATCCACGAACTTACATTCATCACCTAAGGGTATTTTCATCATTTCACTACCAAGGGGTATTTTCGTAATTTATCCTACAGGGGTATTTTCGTAATTTTCCGAAATAGGGTTCCTTGGTGATTTTGTGAAAGAGGGTATTTTGGTAATTTTGTAATCCGGGGGTATTTCAGTAATTTTACAAATTAGGGATATTTTGGTCATTTATAAATCAGGGGTAATTTAGTAGTTTTACAAAATAGAATGGCTGGTCCCTTTCGGGTTTTAAATTATTAATTTTGGCCCGTCAATAAATCCTCGTGGCTAGGGTGAACAGTCACTACGCACCAGGTAGGATTCCAGCAAAGAGGAGGTGAGTCACTAGGACTGCTTAAGTACCAGGCTCTTCCGGATCCAATCCTAGACATGCGCATGCCTGTTGCCACACCCTAGTCTTGTGACTTGTTTACAGGTTTGTTCGTTTGAATTAAGTCTTATGGAATTGAAGAGTTGTTTAACTAGGCCTAAGGTCCATCAAGCTCTAACTAGAATAATCTACGTCCCTTAAAGCCCATCAAGCCCACATACATATATAACACACAGTGAGTTCTGAATACTTACCTGGTGGACTTGGGCTGGAGACGCAGGTGCCATGCCGAGAAAACCCTCCTGTGTTATTTATAAACATGCATGTTTTCAAAAACCCAAATTTAGAAAATGTTTTGAGCCCAAAACCCCAAATCCGAGTTTTGAACCGGGCTCTGATACCAATTTGTAACACCCCAAACCCAATCCTATGTTTCCATCCGCTACACACCACCCTTACCTGTCAATCACACTATTGGGGATTTCTACAATCAACCCACACCGCTACACACCATCGATGGCGCCATGCTGCGAGATAGCTTGCTCATCGTCGATCATGGCAATAGCCACTACAACGAGATCATGGAAAAAGCCACTACAATGCATCATGGCAAAAGCCACTACAATGATCATGGCAAAAGCCACTACAATGAACACTTCCCTTTCATCAATCACCCAACCCCATGCATACATAGAAATTGGCATACATATAAAGCATATCTTCTCAGCAGAAACATTCACTTTAGAATGACAGAGATCACTAACCTGGTGATCCGCCTTTACCCTTCTCGGGTTTTCAATAGCCATGCCGGTATTTCGGTATATAACAGAATATACAGAATATAACATGTTTGTATGCATACTAATCAAGCAATATAAATGGTGTGAGAGTGTTACACACCTGATTAATGCGTAAGACTACCCTCTATGTTGATACCCTCGCTAATCGGATCTACTGCCCTCTGTCTACAACTTTGCTCAAAAGCCGAAAGAACGCGAAGATAAGGCCTCTCCTATATTCGGCCAAGGGTCAGTGTTTTCCCGCATTTATACTTTTAAATTAACAGATCTCCTTACCTTGAAATCCCGGAAGTAATACGATTCGAGTGCTATCGAACTCGCTTAGAAATCTAAGCGATTGAATCCCCTTCAAATCCCTAATGCCGCAAATGAGAGAAAAACATAAGATCGGTTTCCACACAGCCATTCGGCTAGGGTCTCTAAAATCAGAAAAGATTGAATTACGCGAATCGACACTTACCTTCAGTTTTCCTCAAGATTCGACACAAGTAGACACCACAGAGGAAATTCGGCAATCACAGGAGATGAGATCTAGGGATTTCGACTTTTAAGAAAATCCCGGAAAGATGAACAAGAGAAATACTGATGCGTTTTTGGCTCTTAAAAGAACAAAGGATTAAAAAGATGGGCAAGGAATAGACAGAGAGATTCGGCTAGAAGAAGAAAGAAAAGAAAAGAAAGTGAAGAGGAAAGGGCGATTTCTTTTGAGGAAGAGAAGATAGGAGAAGAAAGAAAAACAAATGGGTATGATGCCTTCAAATTTCGGCACACCCACCTAAAGCCAAAATCGAATGCCCCTTTCCTTTCCAACTCTTCAAAATTTCGGCTAACACTAATCTTCTAAAGATAGCTCCCATCTTTTCCTTATCTTTATCAAAACACCTACCCAAAAGTGTCCTACATCACACCACTTCCTCCCTCCTTTTATCAGCTTATTATCCACAAATTAAAAACATTAAAAATCCCTATTTAATAGCCTTGTGCCGTCCAACCTACTCCTCCTTATGAGTGTCGAATTTGGCCCAAAAACATGGGCTCCAAACGGCCACAAATTGGGCCTCTCCCCTTGCCTATTGACGCCAACTCCCTTCCCTCTTAGTGGCGCCATTTTGCCACTGGGCTACAAGCCCATTTTGCCATTTAAGCTACCAAAACTTTATCTTAAGCCCTAGAGTATCTAAACAGAATATTTAATCAAGGCCTCAGCCCAAGCCTGAGCCCAATTTGCACCTCTAATTCTCAAATTAACACATTAAACACATCCACACCCTAAACGCATAGGCCCAAAAATTCAGGATGTTACAGTTTGGTAGGGAAAGAAAGATCTGGAAGGATGGAAAATAAAAAAACTAAGTTTTAGATGAAAAATGATAATAAAATGAAAATATGGTTATTTTATCTGAGGATATATTGATAAATTAAAAAAAATGAAGTACTGAAAAATTAAGTATTAAGTATTAAATTATAAAATTTGTTTAGATTTAAATATAATATAATCTTAAATGAAATAGAGTAAAATAAAAAAAATGAATTTATTCTCTATTAAGTGATAAGTAGGTCCCTATATACTTATCATTTTCTACACTTTATTTGTAGAAAAATTCTATCGGTTAGTTTTCATTGTGAGTTATCAAACATGTTTAAAACATTAGTTGTTCAAAATATTAATTTTCAGTTAATTGAATTTTTTCAACACTTTATCAAATATGTTAGTCTCTGAACTCGTTAACTTTTCTTAACTTGGCTTTTGAAATTTTTTTCCCATATTTGTCTCGAAACTTGACAAAATTTCTCAATTTAAACCTTTAACTTAGATTCAATTGAAGTGTGATGATGTGACATGTTGAAATTATGCCACGTCATCACTTGATTTTTTAAAATTATGTAAAATATTTAAAATTTTAAAATTTTAAAAAAAAATTAAGTGATGATGTGGCGTAATCTCATAGTGTTATGTCATCATACTTGAATGAATTCAAGTTTAGGGATGTTATACCTTGTGTGGCAAATCTTGCGAACCTCACAGGACACCTATAATGAGCTTGACACGTGTTTTCTAATGGAACCAACGATGTCGCAGACCAACAGCTAGTTTGTGAACTAGCAATTGATTCGCAAACCACAACTTGGTGAACTTTGGAACTTTACAACTCCACTAAGACAATATAAGGACCACATGGAGACCTAGAGTAATTGATTACAAGTTGTCCTAACATGTCTCATCCAAATATGTCACATCACCACCACTGCAATGGTATCAAATCAAACTTTCACGTCAACAATCCTAGACACATAGCTAACTTTGTCTCCCACTATAAAAGGGTCATGCAAACAACTCACGTAGGTCTGTTCTTATATACTTCCCACACTGAACCTCTGAACTATCTCAATGAGACAACAAATTCCTTCTGACCTTCATACTCTCTCCTTCTTCATCAAACCAACATTAAGTCGGTGCGTTCAATATACGACTTCTACAATATGTAGCACCGTTCACAATAGTGGAATTCATACCTTAAGAAATGGGTAAATAGCATCCTCTCATTGGCATTACATGATAGATGAAAAGTAAACGTGGTCACGGGTCGTTTGTCTTTGTGATAAATGACTTAATTACTATTTGATAGTAATTGATTTTTCATGAAGGAAGATGTAATAGTTACAATGAGATAAAATAGGATCATATTGGGAGAATGGATTTATCCTAAAGAGATTAAGGGTA
Source organism: Gossypium sturtianum (assembly GCA_025698515.1). NCBI lineage: Eukaryota > Viridiplantae > Streptophyta > Magnoliopsida > Malvales > Malvaceae > Gossypium > Gossypium sturtianum. The sequence continues at coordinate 161,682,640 of CM046945.1, forward strand.
TCCTATGAGGGTAACACACTTATGACAAGGTCATTGGACAAGCACTAATCGAGTAGCTTTCATAATGGTATATAATTAGGGAGAGTGAAGTCATAATACTATAATGGAATGACTTCATGACTAAATGAGTTTATAATTAATTAGGATATTATGTATCCATTTCTTGGGTTATGAATTCCATTATTGTGAATGATGCTACATATTGCAGAAGTCGTATACCCAACACACCAACTTTCAGTTCCTTATATATTTGAACTCAGGCTTTTACTTACATCAAAGCATACGAGTCATGCATACATAGTCCATCATCCATTTAGGATTAAGGCATGTCTCACTATGAACGTCACAAGTGAATAAATCTTTAAATGAATTCAGGATCTATTCTACTTGGGTCCTATTCGATGTACTGTCAGTCTAGTCAGTCGCATTTATGTCTCTATTTTTTGGGAGTCATCTGCTTTGATGCCTAAGACAAAGCATCTCTCCGATTGGACTTGATAGACGACATATTAGTCTTTCAATTGATTTTCTCATTTCCGATTAGACTAAAGACATGTTTAGGTTCATCTCTACTAATATAAGTTGTCTTTCTGTATTACGATTCAACCACGCAATATCTTTTAGTATTAGTTAAACATTAGATAACCAATGAGCTAATATTTGCTTCAATTTTGCTTTGTGTGCAAAAACCATTGAGGACAGTATACAAAGGGTAGTAATGTAATTAATGGATAATTTTATTAAACCAATCTGTTCAAAAAAATATAAGTGTACATAGATAAAAATACTACACTTAGGGCACTAGGTCCAACAAAAGGTTCCTTTAATCAACACACAACACGTGTATCTAAATATTAAAGATGATGACGGTTTCATTGGAAATCCAACCAACATGTTGTAACACATTGCACGTTTTTCCAAATTCATATTCAACTCAAATGAACAAACAAATAACAATCATTTATCATGGTATAAATTTAAACAATTTAAAAGGTTCAATTTTTCAAAATTCAAATTACATATTTAATTATATATATTCAAACTTAAAATGTGAATCCCTATACAATGTATAACACTTCATCATAAACTTCAAGACGCTTTCATCTCAAACACCTATGTTACTATTTTTTCACCAAACTAGTGAAGGCCACTTTATAATCTTCACTCCCCTAGGGGGCAATTGTTATAACTTGTATAGTGAACCTTGCAAACCTCACAGAACACTCATAAGGAGCTTAACACATGTCATCCAATGGAACCAACAATACCGTGAACCTGCAACTAGTTCACGAACCATTAATTGGTTCGCGAACTACAGCCTGACAAATTTTAGAACTATGCACCTCTGCCAAGGCAATATGAGGACTATCTGGAGACCCAGAATAATTGATTGCTAGTTGTCCTAACATATCTCATCCTAAGACGTCACATCACTATCGAAGCAAGGGTATCAAATCAAACTTCCACGTCAACAATCTTAAGACACAGCTAAATTTATCCCCCACTATAGAAGGATCATGCCAACAACTCACGTACTGAACCTCTAAACTATCTCCATGAGACCAAAAATTATTTCCGACCTTCGTTCTCCCTCCTTCTTCATCAAACCAACATCTTATTTCCTTTATTCACCTCACTGATCAACATGGGATCAAATTGGGAAAAATTGTTAAATTTTAAAACTAAAATGAATTGAAAAAACTTAGAAATCAAAGTGCAAAATAGTAGCAAATTTAAAAACTAAATCTTACTTCATTCATTTTATCAACAAGACAATAACGATGAAAACCTCATGGAGACGAGAACACAACTTTTAATTGCCCAATAAGACAAGAATTAGTCGTGGCTTGAAGACCCCCTAAATTTTAAAAAAAAAATCATATCTATTTACAACCAAATCATTCCACTTTTGTCGGACCAATTTTTATTTTTCTTTCTTTTTTAAGCGTTTGTGAAAAAAATCTTTTCTCGCACCAAAGAAGAATCTAATGCTAAAATCTATTAACCAGTGCGAACAAATATGCTTTAATTAAATTATACCTTAACTAAAGTGACCCACCGAAGCATGACCCATTGACCTCTACGCTTCTTTTTCTTCACCTTGTAGGGTGCTCCAAATGTGCAAAGAGATCGTTCATGGGCCTCAACAAAAATGTGCATTAATGAGACAACTTTAGTGAAAATAATATGGACTGACCTTATATTAAAAGTTAAATTATATTTTGTTTTTATTTAAAAATTGAGTAAATTAGTTTTTATACATTAGATTAAAGAGTAAATTGATCTTTTTCTGTTAAGAATTTTATCCATTGCTACTGTCAAAAACTGGTGTGGTTGACGAAATAACTAAACAGTTACATGTGATGTGCCACATGTATCTTATGTTGACGTATAGAAACCATTTTTTAATAGTAAAAATGGATGGATTTTTTAATAGAATGACCAGTTTGCTTCTTGATCTAATGTATAGAGATTAATTTGCCTATTTTCTAAGTAAAGGGGACAAAATATAATTCAACTCTTAATATAAGAACCTTTATGATATTTTTATTGACAACAATTGAAATTTAATCATTCAACTCAATTCACAGCATTATTATTACAATAATTTAGATGCCATATGTCGAAACCATTTTTTGTTAGTTGAAAAACGGGGTCGACTTTAAAACGAAAATGGAGTCGCCACCAATCCTTTTTTGAGGTGTGATCGGATCACCTTGAGATTTATCATTAAAATATTTTGATTTATCAAAACAATGATTTTGGCCTACGAAATTCGAAAAACGGGTTCGGGAGTCGGTTACGTACAAGGAAGGATTAGCACCCTCGTAACGCCCAAGATTAGTACCGAATTGATTGATAAACGTCTTAATGTTGGAAATTTGAAAAGATTTTAAAATACGATCCTCTTCATTTAAAAGAAAACTTGAATAAATTAAAATTGATGCTAAGACCCTCTTATTTCGAAGAAGTAAAATGTCACGCCCAGTAAGTTAGGGCACGACATTTCGAATTCCCGAAACTGAGCTTGTCTTTTGACTTTTAAAACTCATGTATTTAAGTTTAAGAAGGATATTCGGTCATTTGGGTCAAATGAAAAATCGGAACCCAATAACTTAGGGCACAATTTCTCGAAATTCCAAATTCGGGATATTGCATTTGTTTTTAGAAATCCTTATCCCGAGATAACAAAATGTCACATCCAGTGAGTTAGGACACAACGTTTTCGAATTCCCGAGAATAAGTTTTTATTTAACTTTTATGCTTTGAAAAGAAAATAATAGATTCTTTAGACTTGATAAGAGAAATCGAAACCTAGTAAGTTAGGGTACGTTTTCTTTCGAACCTTAGAACGCGAAGTATTTGTTTATTTCAAAAACAAAAATTATAATGGATCGGATAAAATGTAATATGATTTTATAGTAAAGTGTAAAATGAATTTCAGTGCTAATATATGTAACTAAAATATGATGATAAATATAAATATCAATAATGAATGAGTTAATAATAATGAATAGTCGAAATTTGAAAGTATGTACAACAAAATATAAGTACATAAATGAATAAATAATGAAATGACAATAATAAGTGTAAAGTTTAAAATAATATAAATAAAAAATAAGAGTAAAAATAAAAATATGATAAATGATAAAACAAAAAAGGCAGATTAATTTTGAAAAAATGAGTAAATAAACGTTGAAAAATAATAATAATGATAATAGTAATAAAAATAAAGTAGTAATAATAATAGTAATTACTAATAATAATAGAAATATTAGGTAATAATAATGATGATAACAACAATGATAATAAAACGAAATAAAATGCAAATGTATAGCGGAAGAAATGAACCAATTTCGGATATAAAAAACAATAAACACCCAAAAGAGCATATATATATATAAAATAACAACTTAAGTATAAAAGAGGGGTACTGATTTAATAAATGAATGAGTGAAATAAAAAAAAAATTAAATGAACGAAGACTTAATAAAATAAAGAGATAAATTAAATAAAATGAAAATAAATAACAGTAACAAAAGTAGAATAAAAAAGAGAAATAAATGAACATCCCGAGAAAAAAACAAAGAAAAAAAAACAAATAAAGAAATAATAAGCAATTAAATAAATAAACTTAGTTAAAAAAAGGGATTAAACCGAAACTGAAATGAAATAGAAGGGATAAATTAAAATAAAAGATGATAAAAGGACCACAATGGGACGCGCAAGAAACAAGGGGGACCGATTAGGAAATTACCCCGCTCTCAAAATGCGCGCTTAGTAGGGACCATATTTGAAATCAACATAAAATTAAGTTGCCAAAATTATGAAATAAAATGCGGACCTATTGAAAGCAACTTTAAAAGCGGAAGGATCAATTGAATAAATAACCCCAAGGTTATAAAACACGCAGATCTTCTCCCCTGGTCGGGTAGACCCAGTGCATCAAACGACGCCGCGATTACAGGCTCGCGCGCAAAAACAACGCCGCTTAGTTGGTATATAAATACCATTTTAAACCCCAAAAATCATTTGTTCTGCTGTTTTTTTTTTTTTAAAGGCTTTCTCCTTTTATTTTTTCTCTCTGCGCAGGTTTCTAGGGCGGCCAGGTCCAGTGGTTCTCCACCGTGGCTCCGCCACGACATCCACTCAGATACTGGCGGTTAGAGATGCTCAAAACGGGCTTTTCTAGCCCCTTTAAACCCGCAAACAAAGATACGAAAAAGGGAGAAGAAAAAGAAAAGGAAAAGAAAATAAAAAAGGTTCGTTCTTGGTTGCCCTTTTGGATCATTGTCGGAAACCTAATGGGTTTCGAGGTATCCAGGGGCCGTAATCTTCAACGACGGCCAAAAAAAAGCGGTAAGTCTTCCTTTTATATTTGTTATTTTATTTTTATAATTCAAATAAAAGGATAAAATAAAGCACCTATTTGAATCTGCTTTGAACTTCTTCTTTGTATTTTGAGTTTCTCTCTGTGTGTGTCCAAAAATACAATTGTTTCCATCATTTTATAGCCGAAACTAAAGAAAGAAAAATACAATATTATTTGGTATTTCTCCTCTGCATCGCATCTCTCTGCTTTGCTTTTGTGTTGTTGTCCTCTTTTGCCATTTTCGCAGTCCATGGAGGTCAATGAGGCCGATCTTTGGGCTATTCGTGCTACATCACGGCGGAGAGCCGCCCTTGGGCGATGTGCTACCGAGGAGCGTGGAGAGGGTACTGCGCCTTAGCTTTAGGGTTTCTTTTTCTTTTTTGTTTACTGTCTTTTCGGCCATTTGGGCTTTTTAACTGGGCTAGGGTTTTGTTATTGGGTTTGGGTGTTGTCTGGCTTTTGGTCTGCATGAACCGGGCAAATTTTGGGCTCTACAAATTGCCCCTCTTTGCTCATTGTCGTGTAACGAGAATGGAGCAAATACCTTTAAGAAGGATCAAATTTGCCCGATTTTCAGACCTCGACTTCTTTAGCGCTTCTCTTCTTTCAGTAGCTTTAATCTATCCCACTGCAACTTCGGGGAGATAAGATTTGCCATGATAACTTTGATCCGACATACTGCAACTTCAGAGGTATGGGACTTGTAATTCGTAGCTTAAATCTGTTCCGCTACAACTTCAGGGAAATGCAACTCAAAGAATTCGAGCTTTTTGTTATCCATTAGACCCTGTACTAAAGCCCCGAATTCACTACATTCTTGAATCTCATGATCTTCTTCATCATGAAACTCGCAATAATTTTTTGCTTTTCGGGACCCGTTCCTCAAGTCTTTTCTGATCAACCATTTTTCTACCATCTTTTTCCAGACTTCTCTCAACGGGGTTTTTACTTCTAAAATATTCATCTTACTTTTCCTCATCGCATTCTCGACTATCGCATTTACGCCCTTATCAGCCTGGTTAGGTAATGGATTTTCTGCACTAGATAGATCATCAAATTTTAAAATGCCCATTTTGATGAACCTTTCGACTAATTTCTTGAAAGCGGTGCAGTTTTCTATCGAGTGCCCCGTAATTCCCGTATAATATTCGCATTGGGCGTTTGTGTCATACCATTTAGGGTACGGGGGTTGCATTGGCTTTAGGTAGAAAGGGGATACAACATGTGCATCGAATAAACTTTGGTACAACTCCTTATACGTCATTGGGATAGGCGTAAATTGGAGTTTCTCAGCATTCGGCCTTTGATTGGATTCCTGCCTTGGAGGGGCTTGAAAACTAGTGGTTATCGTCTTCGGTGGGCCAACAGTAATTGGCTTTGAATAGCTCTTGTTGTACGCGCCCACATTGTTTATTTCACTTTCTTTTTTTCTCGGGGCTGATCTTTTGGTGCTTTCCCCCGCATCTATTTTTCCGCTTTTCACCGTGTTTTCGATCATTTCACCAGACATTACTATGTCCGAGAAACTCTTCGTGGCGCTCCCCAACATGTGGTTGATAAATGGGGCTTTCAAGGTATTGATGAAAAGCATCGTGGTTTCTTTCTCCAGAAGAGGTGGCTAGACATGTGTTGCCACCTCTCTCCATCTTTGGGCATACTGCCTAAAGCTTTCACTCTGCTTCTTCTCCATATTTTGCAGTGTAAGCCTATCAGGTGTCATGTCCGTCACATGACTATACTGCTTCATAAAAGCTTGTACTAAGTCTTTCCATGAATTGACTTGGGCACGACTCAGCTGATTATACCATTTGGCTGCTGACCCGATTAGACTATCTTGGAAGCAGTGGATCAATAGTTGATCATTATTAACATATCCTGCCATCCTTCGACAGAACATGGTAATGTGAGCTTTAGGACAACTTGTCCCATTATATTTTTCGAACTCCAGAGTTTTAAACTTTGGAGGGAGCACCAAATCTGGGACCAAACTCAGGTCCTTGGCATCAATTCTGTAATGGTAATCAGCATTTTCCATTGCTCTGAATTTTTCTTCTAACCACCTACACCTTTCCTCGAGTTGTTTTGGCAGTTCCGCTTTCGCTTTTTCACCTTCTGTCATATCATCTAGATCAGGGACCACGGGATTGGTTGAGTTATCCCCCGGGTTAGAGCCTGAGCCTGTTTGGTAATTCATGGGTGCCGAGGTACCAACTTGATACTGTTAGGGTCTGATTGTCACTGGTGCCCTTTGCGGGTACACATCCAGTTGTGCCTGAACGTTTATCGGAGTAAAACCTGAGGGGTAAGTGGGATCTTCATTATCATCTCCCGAGTTAACTGCAGTGCCTTTCCCCTTTTCTCGTTTTCCGGCTAGCAACTGCACCAATTGATTCACCATGCTTCTTTGGGATTCCAAGATTTAATCCCTCATTTCTTGTTGCACCTTTGCTAATTGTTCTTGTAGTTGCGCTTGCAACTGGTCTTGCATCTCTTTTTGCATTTGTTCTAGCCTTTCTAATCTTTGATCCATCACTTTAGATTTGGCGAGAGTACTATAATGGTGTTCAATTGGTTGATTCTTGTTGTTGTCCAGATTAACTGAGATAATTTCATTTAATTAGGGTCTTTTTCGTGAAATTTAATGCATATGTTGCGATGTAATGCGAATGCATGAAATGAATGCAAAGAGGCGTCGATTCTGATTCAATTTCATTTAGAAAACTTTACTAGAAAACAAAATTCTTTACATAAAACGGATTACAAATATGGCTTTGCCCTAATGCTTAAGGCCTTGACCTGCTTAAGGAGCCTAGCTAACTCTCGGCCTAGCTAACTCTCGGCCTCTATCTGTCACCGACTCATATTTCAAACTCAGTATCTCAGCCTGAACTACCAAGGTTTGTATATGATTAGCCACCTCTTGCACTTGAGCCAAAGCTTCACCCATGGCGTAATCTCTATCCCTGACCTGGTCTTGGGATTGATGAAGTCGCTCTTTCCACCGCTCATCATTTGCTTCCAGCAGTTTAACTCGGAGTTCACAGTTTTACAGCGCGATTTCAAGTTCTTTTATACTCCCTTTTAGTTCTTCAATCTTGCTTAAGCTGGCCCTTAATTCGATCACGGAGTTGCGACTACGATGCTGGAGCAGCGACTTTTCTAACTCCGCCACTTGAGCTTTTAGCTTCTCCTTTTCATTTTGGCTCTCCAACAAGCTCTTTCTTAAGGTGTCTTCCTGTACTCGGGTATCATGGAACTTTTTCTCCCACTGACCAGCTCTAGTCTTTTCCTCTTTGATTTCTTGTTTCCACTGCTCGAACGTTTTACCCAGACCAGCAGTTTTTATTGACATGCGCAGCTTCTTGTAGTCCGTCTTTAAACTGTCCAAATCCTCTTCAGCCTTGTTCTTACCTTTCTCAGTTTTTCGGCTTCTAGTTTCTGGACATCGACATCTAACCCCAACTGCATTTTCTCTTCTTCCAATTGCTCGATCTTTTTTTCTAATTCTAAATTCCTTCTTTCAAAATCTTGCTTAATAATCTCTAGCTCTGATGGGACCACTCGTAGATATTCCTCCATTGGTCGAATGTCCTCTCGACTTGGTCCAGGGGTATTATCATTGACCCTTTTACTCCACCATCCATTATATTCGGGTGTCGTCATTGAACCTACGGCCAGCCTTTTCATTCGACGGGTCTGATTCCAAGCGTTAGAAATCTCCTTTACACTTTTCTTGTAATTGTCTCCCCTGTACGAAAATTCACATTGAGCTAGCCCGTGTGTTGTCGGTATGAATTGTCTTGATCCGTACTGCCTCTATACGAGCAAAGGAGCATACCCAACAGCTCCCCAAATCCCAAGCAAAGGGACCTAGTCAAAACTCCCACATCGATAAAGAATTTCGTCGGGAATCAACCAAGGAGCTCTCCACTCGATTTCTTCTTCCTGGAGATTTTGGAGGAGCGTTATCCAATTTTCTTTTGATATGTCATCCCTTCTTGGCGTGGCCACTATCTCCTTTAACGGGGAGTAATTCCCGAAGAAAACCCGATAAGAAACCTTGTCCACTTTCTAGAAGTGACTGTGGAACCAAGCTAACAATAACTGTGCGCATCCTATAAATCTGCCTTTACTGGACCTCCTACATGCATTCAAAGATCTGAATGTCTCGGCCAAGATTGCAGGAACAAGTGTGACCCCTTTATTAAGTCGATCAAAAAGATCTGAGACTGCCTCATCTACATACCGTAATGCCCTAGGGAAGATCATCAGTCCGTAGATGCTCAAAGCAAACACATCAACTCTTTTTTTCGAATCAGCATGCGCCAAAATCAAATCTCTCAAATTCTTCCACGGGATGCACTTACATTTTCCTTTTTGCTTAATCCTAGCTGTAATCCACTGTTCACTCATTCCAGTTATGTTCATCAATTTCTTCCAAAAGGTCGGGACACAAATGGCTCTGGAATAGGCTTTATCGACTCGAAACTTTGGACAACACAGTAGGGCTGTATATTCCTTCACAGTGGGAACTAAATCGACCCTCCCAAAGGTGAAGGAGCTATAAGCAAGGTTCCACCCTGATGTCAAGTAGATACGGCAAGTCCCCATAATTATAGTAGAACAGCTGCTTGGTCTCATCGTTCCACTAATCCCATATATCTTTTAATTCTTGAAGGATATTTTGCGTCACGCTGATACGGGTGTAGTCCCATAATTCTGACATGTACCCCTCGTCTAGACTATCTCCTTTTTCTAACTGAGTATTCTCTGACCAAATACGGACAGCCGCATTATCCTCTACTTTATCAAGAAACTCGTTCTCCATGATAAACTCTCTAATTTAGTAATCGAACTCGAATCGACACTCTTTCGAATATGAAATGACATGCAAACATAGCAAAACACAATAAATCAGTACAACATACAAAAACAAAACTCAAGGCAAATAAAAGAGAATCAAACACCTATCTGGGTAACTGCTAGGGTTTCTCGCAGTACTATCTAGGGTGGGCTCCTAGGTTTTTCTACATGCAATTTGGTTCTAAAGTTGAGGTACCCGAACCAGCAGATTCCTCGATCCTCACCCATTATAGGCTCATACGGACCGAGTTCATGGGAATACATTTCCCTATGGATGCATGGAGATGAAAATCTCACGAAGACATAGGTACGGATGTATTCCGAAAGCGGTCCATTATCCTGCACGGAGGTGAAAACCTCACGAATGAGTATCTTCTCACTCTCACTTAAAAAAAGAAAGACCAAATGGTCCTTATGCAATATGATGCTAAAACATTCTACGAGAACCAAACCACAATAATTATATGTAATAACACAAACAAATGCAATAAGAGGATCGTAATTTTTCAAATCAGATTTTCAAATTTCGACAACAAGATAGAAAATAATTAATTTTACGGCTTGACTCTCTTATTGTATCCACAGTGGAGTCGCCAAGCTGTCGAAACCATTTTTTGTTAGTTGAAAAACGGGGTCGACTTTAAAACGAAAATGGAGTCGCCACCAATCCTTTTTTGAGGTGTGATCGGATCACCTTGAGATTTATCATTAAAACATTTTGATTTATCAAAACAATGATTTTGGCCTATGAAATTTGAAAAACGGGTTCGGGAGTCGATTACGTACAAGAAAGGATTAGCACCCTCATAACGCCCAAGATTGGTACCGAATTGATTGATAAATGTCTTAATGTCGAAAATTTGAAAAGATTTTAAAATACGATCCTCTTCATTTAAAAGAAAACTTGAATAAATTAAAATGGATGCTAAGACCCTCTTATTTCGAAGAAGTAAAATGTCACGCCCAGTAAGTTAGGGTACGACATTTCGAATTCCCGAAACTGAGCTTGTCTTTTGACTTTTAAAACTCATGTATTTAAGTTTAATAAGGATATTACGTCATTTGGGTCAAATGAAAAATCGGAACCCAATAACTTAGGGCACAATTTCTCGAAATTCCAAATTTGGGATATTGCCTTTGTTTTTAGAAATCCTTATCCCGAGATAACAAAATGTCACATCCAGTGAGTTAGGACACAACGTTTTCGAATTCCCGAGAATAAGTTTTTATTTAACTTTTATGCTTTGAAAAAGAAAAATAATAGGTTCTTTAGACTTGATGAGAGAAATCGAAACCCAGTAAGTTAGGGTACATTTTCTTTCGAACTTTAGAACGCGAAGTATTTGTTTATTCCAAAAACAAAAAATTTAATGGATCGGATAAAATGTAATATGATTTTATAGTAAAGTGTAAAATGAATTTCAGTGCTAATATATGTAACTAAAATATGATGATAAATATAAATATCAATAATGAATGAGTTAATAATAATGAATAGTCGAAATTTGAAAATATGTACAACAAAATATAAGTACATAAATAAATAAATAATGAAATGGCAATAATAAGTGTAAAGTTTAAAATAATATAAATAAAAAATAAATAAAAAAATAAGAGTAAAAATAAAAATATGATAAATGATAAAACAAAAAAGGCAGATTAATTTTGAAAAAAATGAGTAAATAAACGTTTAAAAATAATAATAATGATAATAATAATAATAATAAAGTACTAATAATACTAGTAATAATAATAGTAATTACTAATAATAATAGAAATATTAGGTAATAATAATGACGATAACAACAATGACAATAAAACGAAATAAAATGCAAATGTATAGCGGAAGAAATGAACCAATTTCGGATATAAAAAACAATAAACACCCAAAAGAGCATATATATAAAATAGCAACTTAAGTATAAAAGAGGGGTACTGAGTTAATAAATGAATGAATGAAATAAAAAAAAAATTAAATGAACGAAGACTTAATAAAATAAAGAGATAAATTAAATAAAATGAAAATAAATAACAGTAACAAAAGTAGAATAAAAAAGAGAAATAAATGAACATCCCGAGAAAAAAACAAAGAAAAAAAACAAATAAAGAAATAATAAGCAATTAAATAAATAAACTTAGTTAAAAAAAAAGGGATTAAATCGAAACTGAAATGAAATAGAATGGATAAATTAAAATAAAAGATGATAAAAGGACCAAAATGGGACGCGCATGAAACAAGGGGGACCGATTAGGAAATTAACCCCCGTTCTCAAAATGCGGCGTTTAGTAGGGACCATACTGAAATCAACATAAAATTAAGTTGCCAAAATTATGAAATAAAATGCGGACCTATTGAAAGCAACTTTAAAATCGGAAGGATCGATTGAATAAATAACCCCATTGTTATAAAACACGCGGATCTTCTCCCCCTGGGTCGGGTAGACCCGTTGTGCGTCGAAACGACGCCGTTTATTGCCTGGGCTCTGGCGCAAAAACGACGCCGTTTAGCTGGTATATAAATACCACTTTAAACCCCAAAAATTCATTTGTTCTGCTATTTTTTTAAAAAGGCTTTCTCCTTTTATTTTTTCTCTGCAGGGTTTCTAGGGCCGGCCAGCGTCCAGTGGTTCTCCGCCTTGGCTCCGCCGCGACATCCGCTGTATACGGCGGTTAGAGATGCCCGAAAACGGGCTTTTCTAGCCCCTTTTAAACTCGCAAACAAAGATACTGAAAGAGGAGAAGAAAAAGAAAAAGGAAAAAGAAAATAAAAAAAGGGTTCGTTCTTGGTTGCCCCTTTGGATCCTTGTCGGAAACCTAATGGGTTTGGAGGTATCCAGGGGGCCGTGATAATCTTCAACGACGGCCGAAAACGAAGCGGTAAGTCTTCCCCTTTTTTATATTTGTTATTTTATTTTTATAATTCGAAATAAAAGGATAAAATAAAGCACCTATTTGAATCTGTTTCGGAACTTCTTCTTTGTATTTCGAGTTTCTCTCTGTGTGTGTCCAAAAAATACAATTGTTTCCATCATTTTATAGCCGAAACTAAAAGGAAAAAAAATACAATATTATTTGGTATTTCTCCTCTGCTACTGTCTCTGTTTTGCTTTTGTGCTGTTGTCCTCTTTTTGCCATTTTCGCAGGTCCATGGAGGGTCAACGAGGCCAGTGCTGGGCTATTCTGGTGCTACATCAGCGGAGGAGCCGCCCTTGGGCGGTGTGCGCGCTGAGGGAGCGCGTGGAGAGGGGGTACGGCGCCTTAGCTTTAGGGTTTCTTTTTTCTTTTTTTGTTTACTGTCTTTTTCGGGCCATTGGGCCTTTTGTAATCTGGGCTAGGGTTTTGTTATTGGGTTTGGGTGTTGTCTGGGCTTTTGGGTCTGTAAACCGGGCAAATTTTGGGCTCTACACCATATATCTAAATTTATTTAAATATGTAATATTATAAATAATTTAATAAAGGAATAAAAAACGTCATTATATAACTTAATAAACCAGTGGTAGGAAAGAACGTAATTTTCAGTAAGGAAAAGACCGTTCAAGCCAATTGCTTGTCACGTTTGTGGTGAGAAATTAAGGGTTTTTTAAGTTACAAATCAAAACCAATTATTATATTCATAAAATTTATTGAATTTTATTCGATTAAATCGAAAATTGATTAACTCGTCGATTTGATTTTAAATTGAGAATTAATATCGATTACACTGATAAAAAATCGTCAAAATTGTATTTATTAATTATTTTGGATAATTGATAAAATTTTGGTCCAACAAATTATTTTTTAGTCCAATTGTCAAACCCAAACAATGATCCAACATGAATAAAAATAATTAAAAATTGTTAAAAAATTATTGGTTGCATGGAAGTTCTTAAATTTTACTTTATTATTTATTAGATAATTTTTCAGAAACATACGTGTACTTATCACAAAATAAAATATTTGAATACTACTTCAACCTTTTACCTTACATTTAATTTTATTAAAATAAAATTCAAAGATGTGATTAATTATATAAACTAAAATGTTAAAGATATATGTTGTGGCAAAATGAGCGGAAAATTGATGAGTGGTACTCGACAATGCTAATTACAGATTATTATTGAGATAGTTAAAAAACTTGTCTTATTTGATTTGGCAATTTAATGAAGATATTATGATCCATCTATGGAATATCAATCATTGGCATTTGGAGATTGGATTGGATTCGAATGAATCAAATCAACTCTTGAAACAAGGAGGATCAATGAGGATCTTCAAGGTGTTACTTTGTATTCACTTATATTCGATGTTAACAAGCTGAAATTGAATATATGCTTTGAGACTTGTGTAGGTTTTGTAAGAGAGTTTATTATGTGCATCCTAATCTGTTCATTGAGGAATTGTTTTTGAAAAAAATGCAAACTGGATTGTAAATATTGTTGAGTGTTTACTGCCTAAATTCTCAAGGAAAAGATTTAGAGGTGATCGGCTCTAAAATTGGTTCCTTAATATTTAATGTCGACTGTGTTATCTATGAGATGAGTAACAAAATTTTATGGGTAGTAAGGTATATTGAACTGCTAATTAATAACCTAATCTTAGAATTTGAAATATTCAAATATAATTGTTATTATCTCTATCCTAATTTTTGAATTATTATTTTATCTTATTTATATTTTAGATGTAATCATCTATGTTTACCTCTATAAATACAAGTCTCTATCAATAAATCAAGTGGAGTTAGTAAAGTAAATTGTAGTTCCAAAAAAGGAATATGTATTTAAACTTTGAAAACGATATTGTTGAAATGTACATATACGATTTAGGATAGTATTGTTTGAATTTTACTTATTAATGGGTCCTCTGTAAAGGTGAGTATTCGATCGTGCCGAGTCGAATCGAGTCAAAAAATTTCGAGTTAGTCGAGTTGACAAATTCTATTTTAGCAACCGAACTCAATTTGAATTTTTTTCGAATCGGATCAAATCGAGTCAAAAATTTTCGAGTCGAGTTAACGAATCATACTATTCATACTCAATGTTGCGTTTACATGAACCAATTATTTAACTAGTAAACGAAGTATAAAATTATTTAACTACATAACCAACATAATGGTTTTGTCTTTTAACTTAGTGAGTAAACATCTATAAAAACAACGTAGTTTTGCCTTTTAACTTAATGGTTTTGACTTTTAACTTTAGAAAATGTAAACATTTATCAAAATGGCGTAGTTTTACCTTTTCTTATTCGGATTTCCGGATAACTCGAATTGTGTAATTCATATTCGAGTTAAATCGAAAAACTTAATTTTTCATTCAAGTTGATCCAAATAACTTGATTAACTCAAATAACTCGAACTAAATCAAAATTTGAAAATTTTATCGAGTTTTTTAAATCAAATCCGATTTTACTCACCCTAATCCTCTGTAATATTATTGTTTGTGGGATATTTCTAAATTTGTCACATATCCTACATAAATTACATAATTTAATTAACACAGGTGATGAACAAATTTGTAGTTTCCCTTATCTTATATGCTTGCAAGTTGCAATAGTTATACATATTTTTTATTTTATTTATGTTTTTTTATATTATAAATTATAGATATATTATTAATTATCAACCGCTACCTTTCGGTATGAAACTAATAAAATATAAAAGGGAAAATCCAAAAATATCAAATTAAACAAAAGAATGTAGGGTCTAAAAGGAGTGATGATATTTTCTTTTCTAATATACTATACTTTTTCAACTTGTAATTTGGTTTAAGATATTCTTTTATGTCGATTTTAAAGTTCATGTTCGGGGTTTTGATTGTCCAAGGGATAATGTCGTCTCCAAGGTTTGAATTTGTATTTTCCCTTTAGAAATGCAATGTGTCTTATAATTACACCAACCACTTATTTGTAATATATTTCCCTCATTTGTTATTCTTGAACATATTCATATCTTCGGTAAAAGTATCATGGAAGCTCTTGTATTAGGAGTTGGATTACATTTTGCTCACTCGATCTACTCAAAAATGGGCAATTAGTCCTTGTATTAGTAATTATTTATCAAAGAATAACTCTAGTTATCAAATGATTGAACAATTGAGACTAATTTACTTACGATACTTAGTTGACATTCATAAAAAGTATCAAATGAATTATGAGTTCAATACATCATGTTTAGCAAAAAGGCGGATATTCCTTGCTCATTATCAGACAATCACTTATTCATAAACTTTGTGTGGGGCTAATAGTTTTCATTTCCCCTCTCGTGGAAAACCCTTTTCGCTCCGCTTAGCCCTATCTCCCTCTAGGAGTATTTTAGCGCCATGTTAGCTTACTATGTCCACATATTATTAAAAAAAACAGTTAATAGATTTAACAATTGTCGTTTGCATTAATACTAGAACTTCAAAATTCAAAAAATATAGCTACTAAGAATAATCTAGTTAGAGAACATAGACTAAATTTACAACTTTAGGCATAATACAAGACTAATATCATAATTTAACAGAACAGATTTAATTTCTATCATTTGGTTTGGATTAAAATTTCAAATTTTAAAAAGTACAGGGACTAGTATTGACCACTTCAAAAAGTAAAGGAAATAAATTGATCAAATTGAAGTACATGTACTAAATCCTCAACTTACGCAAAGTTTAGGATCTAGTAGCAAAACTTAACCAAATTTTTTAAGGAAATTTTCTAAGTACAATCACAAAGTAATACATACATGATCAGCTCGATATAAAATATAACATAATTGAAAATTAGAATATACCCGCATAATAAGCTAAAAATTAAAATATATTCAAATCTAAATCAGAATAAATCTAAACATAACCCACATATAACGAGACTTAAACTTAAAATAATTTAAAAAATAATCCAAACCTACTCTCACACATAATAAAACTTCAACAAACCCCAATATCTCAACCCTACCAAAACATAATTCTTGCAAAACTTATACATCTTTTATTTTATTTATGTTTTTATGTTATTAATTATCAACCACTACTTTTTGGTATGAAGCTAATAAAATATCAAAAGGACAATTAAAAAACAATATATCAAATTAAAGAAAAGAATGTAGGGTCTAAAAATGAGTGATGATATATATATCTTTTCCCTATAATATGCTCTACTTTTTCAACCAACAATTGGCATTTAGTTTTATACTTCAAAAAATAAAGAACTACGTAGTTCTTTCTCTCTTTTCTTCTCAAGCTATTGGCGTCCCCATCTTTAATCTTTCCCTCCTTTATAATTTAGTCCCAAACACATTCAACTCTCCATCTCTTTTTTTCTTCAATTTTCGTTTTCACTTAATAATGGAAATTCTTAGCTTGAGTTTCTTTGTGGGTATTATTGGTAAGGGCGAAAAACATCAATTTCCCCTTTATAGACATATACATATATATATATATATATATGTTCATGTAATCTCATGTGTTTTTTTGTTCATGCAGGCAATGTTATATCAGTTCTGGTTTTTCTTTCTCCCATGTAAGAATAAATGACTCGTTTTTTTTTTCATATTTCTTAAATTCATTGACATGTCGAAAAGTTACGTTGCTCGGATTTTTCATTTTTAAATTATTTGTATTCGATAAATATATATATATCGGAATAACTAAAAAGAATGGGCTTGATTTGCAGTGGAACGTTTGAAAGAATAATAAAACATAAATCAACTGAAGATTTCCAGAGCCTACCTTACATTTGCACATTGTTAAACTCAAGTTTATGGACATATTATGGGATCACTAAGCCTGGGGGACTCCTTGTTGCCACTGTTAATGGCTTTGGCATCTTTGTTGAAGCTGTGTATGTTGGTTTGTTCCTCATTTATGCACCAAAAAGGATGAAGGTAAATTGTTGAAATTAACTTCAAAAACCCTAATTTTTATTTATAACTTGATTCAATTATACATGTGAATTGATATGCAGTTGAAGACGGGGGTTTTGGTAGGGATATTAAATGTGGGTTTTGTAGCAGCTGCCATTGTAGTGACACAGTTAGCATTGGAAAGTGAAACACAAATTGGTGCAATAGGGCTCATGTGTAGTGGTCTTAACATCATCATGTATGGCTCCCCTTTAGCTGCCATGGTAATAACTTTCATCTCATCTCTATTTTTCGATTTGTAGTTGGTGTTACGAAAAATCGAAATTTAAATATTCATCTTTTAAAAATATACAAAATTCGATCAAATAAAGTTGATTTATTTATTTTGCTAAGCTAAAATTAATTTATGGAGAGAAGAAAAAAAAGTGTTGTTGAGACTATCTAAAACAACAAGAACCTTTCGTTGGTTTGGTTACATTACAATAATAATAATAACAATAATAGGGAATAACTTATATTAGGATGATCCTAAAAACTAAAGTTTTTAGGCACTAATAAAATTTTGCCACGTCATCAAATTTTAAAAAGATAAAACTATTATTATACACTCATCCATAAAGAAATTATTTCATGGACCCTTCCCACCACATTATTCATGGTCCCTTTTCAATTGTTCAATAACATTTCAACATTTTTTTCTATGTGATTGACACATAATTTTGGTAATTTTTTATCCTAAACCTAAACCTTAAACCTTGAATATAGAATCACGAACCTTGAGCCCAAAATCCTAAACTTAAACATTGAACCCGCAACTTTGAACCCTTGAACCCTAAACAAGCACCATGAACCCTAAACTCGTAACTCATAACCCCAAACATTTAAGCTTTAAACCCAAGCCTTGAACTCCAAACCCGTAATCTTGAACCCTAAACATGAACCTTGAGCCTAAAACCGAACTCGAACCTTAAACATTAAATCTTGAATCCAAACCCTGAACCTTAAGGTTTAGGGTTTAAGGTTTAAGATTCAAAATTTGAGTTCAAGGTTTAGGGTTCTGGATTCGAGGTTCATGGTAAAATAATTACTAAAATTATGTGTCAATGACATGGAAAAATTACACAAAAATTACTAATTTTTTTTAAAATTGGTTGCACAAAAATAAAAAATATTAACTTATGGAAAAATTAATTATTTTAAGTAATTTAATTAAAATTAAATTAAGTTGGAGAAGATATTAGATATAGATGAGTGTATAATAATACTTTGTTATCTTTAAATTTTGATAACGTGACACTATTTTATTGGTACCTAAAAATTATAATCCTAATATAATTTATTCTTACCATAATAATAATAATAGTGTAAGTTTATCTTTCCTTGTCTTGTTTTTTTTTTTTTTTTTTAAAAAAAATTCTTTTGTCTTCTTTTTGGTGAATATGACTTCAAAAGTTGAAGAATACCACATAGAAAATAAAAAATATATGCAAAACATATATATATAATATTGTTAGGTAATGACGAAAATATCTTTACCTTCCAAAATAAATTATATTATTTTAAAGGTGTTTTTGTCATTTCATATCTTTTATATAAAAAAAATAGAAATATAAATATACATAATAAGATTTAAACTCAAACTTCTATAATTTTCAACATTTATATTTTACCATCCAATCAAAATCACATTTATTAATTATATAACATATCATCACGGGTGCAAATTAAAAAAAATTAAAAAACTTGAAACTAAATACTATTAACTATATTTAAACATAATTAAATATTAAATATAATTATTTTGTTTCACTTTCAAGTTTTAGGAATTGGAATTTTGAATTTCAATTTCGAATTTCATGTATTTTATTTATTTATTTACTTTTAATAAATATAATTAATATTTGTATATATTGTTTCAGAAAACAGTGGTGAGAACCAAAAGTGTGGAGTACATGCCATTTTTTCTCTCATTTTTCCTTTTTCTGAATGGAGGAATTTGGGCTTTCTATGCTTCACTTATGCATGATTATTTCCTTGGGGTAACTTTTTTTAATTTCCTTCTTCATTTAATTTACTATCACTAATTTCATAAATAAATCGTAAATCATTGTAGTTATATTTATATAAACATAAAATTATTATTTGTTTATAGGTACCAAATGGGATAGGTTGTCTACTGGGAACAGCACAACTTTTGCTGTATGCCATTTACAAAAATGCAAAGCCATCAAATAACACCAGCTTACAAGGATTAATGGAACAAGGCTGGCAAAAGGAGCCCCTTATATCTCAGTTTTAAACACGAATATGTATAATATGGTATAATGAATATAATTATATCCATTATTAGTGAAGCTTTTAAATTTTACGCGCAAATTAGTGAGTTGACAATTATTCTACTTTGTCAATATACTAAATACTCTCTCTAACTATATATAAAAATTTTAAATATCAATTCATATATATATAAAAAAATCATATTTATATATTTGTGTTGAAGCAAAAACATAATACAAAAATTGAATTACTCTAAAAATCTCATGACAAAACTATTAAAAAAGAAAACCCTCCATGGAAGGACGAAGGGATTAGCTTCAGCAGCATGCAATTTATTATTAATTATTATTATTTTCCTATAAAAAGCAGTAAAAAAATGAAGGTTCTAATTAATATATAGGTATAGGTATGATCTTAAATGTTTTGTTTAGTCTAATATTAATGAGGAGGAGGACTAAGCGGTAGCACCACCGCCGGTAAGTGTTTTAGGGGTACCAAAGATTCTTTGCCGGAAATCAGACACCATTAAAGGAAGGCCTTTGCGAAGGGAAATGGTTGGTTCCCAGCCAAGAAGTTGTTTAGCCTTTGAAATGTCTGGTTTCCTCTTGTGTGGATCATCTTCTGTGTTTGGTCTGAATTCTATCTTTGCATTTGGATCTATTGCTTCCTGTACCACCTGCAACATCATTCAATAGTACCCCCTTACAATACTCCCGAGTATGTGTCCGACACAGAGTATAAGATATTAGTGTTTTTTACCTCGGCAAGTTCGAGCATGGTGAATTCTCCAGGGTTTCCGAGATTGAAAGGACCTACGTGATCACCTTCCATCAACCGGATTAGACCCTCCACCTGTTGTAATTATCAGTGAATCAGATGAAAACTCGGTAAAAAGTTAAATGATGTAAAGTATTACCAGGTCTGAAACATATTGGAAACTCCTGGTTTGCTTGCCATCGCCATAGACAGTCATTGGCTCTTTCCTTAAAGCTTGGGCTACAAAATTGCTTACAACACGCCCATCATCGATGCACATTCGTGGTCCGTATGTGTTGAATATCCTAGCAATCCTCACCTGTTCATTCAATTATTTTAACATACACACGTATCTGATGTTACTTATACCTAAGTTGGAATATATAAATATGAACCTCTATTCCGAGGCTTCTGTGATAATCCATTGTCAAGGTCTCCGCGGTCCGTTTGCCCTCATCATAGCAACTCCGTACACCTAACGGGGGCGGACCGGAAACGTGTTAATAAATCATCCACAAAAAATATGTATTTACATATACAGAGAGGCGATGGACTGACCAATGGGATTGACATTGCCCCAATAGGTCTCAACCTGGGGATGCTGCAAAGGATCACCATAGACCTCACTGGTGCTGGTTAGCAAGAAACGGGCACCAACTCTTTTTGCAAGCCCTAGCATGTTCAATGTTCCCACCACATTGGTCTTGTGGATCGATCCCAAACCCCAACCCAACAATCAAAAATCAAGGATCCCAAATCACAATCACATATAAATGTTATGTCAAGTGCAGAAAAGAAAAACATAACCCAAATCTTCATATGTTATTGGGATGAATATTGTCCGAACCGACTCATTTTCATACATGTAGAACACGAATTGTTGAGGAATTTCTCCTTCAAAAGAAATTCGAAGTGTCATTTGTCCTGAGCCAATAAATCCCTCAACAAATTTGGTATTGTCCCATA
The DNA here is from genome assembly GCA_025698515.1 of Gossypium sturtianum. NCBI lineage: Eukaryota > Viridiplantae > Streptophyta > Magnoliopsida > Malvales > Malvaceae > Gossypium > Gossypium sturtianum. The sequence continues at coordinate 161,704,194 of CM046945.1, forward strand.
TTAAAATTGTCTCCCAAACCAAAAGTGGAATTCATGGAGCAAAAACACCTTATATATTGGACCAGACTTAACGCATGATCACCTATAAGGAATGCCATTAGTACCATTTAGGACATAGGTTCAAACCCTACTAATAACATATAAACACCAATTCCTTGGTAGTATATGTGCCTTTAGATATCATTTAAGGCATGGGTTCAAACCCTGACTGATGGTAGTAAATGGGCACCTTTTCTTTGGTGGATGGACATATGTCATGCATAGTCTGATCAGACTAGATGCTATTTTGTGAATCATGTTGAAAAAGTTGAGAGACAAAATCAGTCCCAACACTACTCCTGAAATAAAAAATCTAAATATTTCAAGAAAAACGAAACACGTAAGAAAGGATATGATGGTCTTGACAGGGTTGAACTTGTAATGAACAGGGGAAGCAGGGCAAGCCAAGTGATAGATTTGATCAACTTCCAACAGAATCGGTTCAACCACATCATGTCTTATGAGCTCGAACTTGGGGTTCCCAAAATGGTGCATCAAATTCTCTTTACGCCCCGTAAAGAAATTATCCACCACGATCACACTGTCCCCCCTCGCGATCAGCCGGTCCACAAGGTGGCTCCCCACGAAACCAGCTCCGCCTGTCACCACAATCCTCAAGTTCTTCTTCTTTAACCCCAACGGCACCTTACCAGTCGCCGCCACGTTCCTGCCTCGAAAACCTTCGGTGTAAGCTTCATACAACACCCTCCGAGTCACCTCACTCGACTCAGCTCCCAAACCACTGACCGAATCAGCAATCAAACTAGCACCACCACCACCACCACTCAGTTCTTGAGACAACGAAGACGTCGAAACAGGGAACGAGTTAAAAAACAGAGCAGCAATGGCGATCCCGACAAGAACAAAGAAGAACCGCTGTTTCTGGGCCACATAACGGAATGGGGTTTTCCAGTTCCTGACAGGGGATGAAGGGGTCCCAGGACTGATATTTGGCGAACTTTTTGGGGTTGTCTGGTTCCTATGAATCAATTCAGACGCCATTTTTGTTAAAAAACAGGGGAAGAAGGTGTTTGGAAGGGGCAAAAACAAATGATCAAAAAAAAAAAAACCAGAGTTTAATTAAAACTTTTTTTTGGTTTGAATGTTTCCAAAGTGAGAAAAGGAGCGTAATGAGGAGAAAGTGAGCATTTGTTACAAATCACCGGTTCAGTAGGGCTCATGCATGAATATTGGCGCTGGATAATCGGTCTCGAGCATTGTGGTTGGTCGGTGAGAGAGCTCCTTTTTTTTTTTTTTTTTTTTTTTTTGGGGGGTCTATTTTATTGCTATATTTTAACCATGTTTTTTTGCTTACTTATATGCCATTGCTTTTGTTTCACAATTACATTTTTTTCATTATCAATACTTTTTACGTATTTTAATTATATTCACAATCCCTATACTCTTCCCATATTTAAATTTTAAGTCCAATTGATCACACCAGACTTCTATTAAATTTGATTATGTGATATTTTTAAGAATAAACAATGTACTTACTTGATCAATCTAAAACTACGAAGACCTTGATATAGATTTTCATTCTACTTTTGTAAAATAATGTGAATAACCTTATAACACCGATATCTGATTTCTTCAAGCGTGTAATATTGGCAACGAGAGAAAAAGATTATTTTAAAAATTATATTTCTTTTGAGAGTGGTATCAATTGGATTTCAATAATCAAATCAAAAGAATAGAAAGGCTAATGGATTAAAGTAAAAGGACTAAATTTAAAATGTGTGAAACGCATAAGGACTTAAATAAGAGTTAAACAATTTCCATTTAAAAAGAAAAAATATATATATTAAAGTCATTTAATCCTCGTAATCTTTTTCCCTTATCCTCGTGTACGCGTTGCAGTTGCATTGCTTTCATTTGTGAAAAAAATGAAAATTATTACAATTGGTGTCTGACAACAATGCATTTCTATTTTTAGCCTTTATTTTGAAAATTGCTAATTCAAAGTTTACTTTTTCGATTATGCAAATTCATCCAACAAATTTAATTTGATTCTATTGTGGGGGTGTTTAGTTCGCCTAATCTTAGATTACGTTCCGTAATAGGATTACGAGGATGTAAGATTGGGGATGAAATGTGAGATTATATTATTTAGTTATTTGGTTGACGGGATGTAAATATATTGTGTTCAAATAAATTTATAAATCATAATTATAATAATTCAAGAAAAGTGATTGCAACACCAACCATATAATTGTAGTTATAACTATAATTAAATTATTAAATAAAATATAGTGATTATAATTGTAATGTATGACATCTAGTTCATTATTAAGAAAATACATATTTTTTTTTTGTTTTTAATTAGTTTTAAACTTTATTTAAGAAAAAACCTAAATTGATTAGAATAATAAAAATAAATAGCAAACTGGTCCAAAATTTAAGATTACCTAAGAAATTGGTCGTAATGAAATTACACCCTAGATTACGGGATGAAAATTACACCCTATATTACAAAATAACTATAATGTAAAATTACAGAATGATCAAAATGTTGAAATCCAAATACTGTAATCTCATTACAGAATGTAATATTACGAATACAAACCAAATGCTCCTAAAAGCTTTATTTAAAAATTTAATTACAATATCACAATTTAAAAGAATAAATTCAAATTTTAATTAGATAAATTCATACAATTTTATCTTACCATTTCACCCAACACTTACAATTATAAAACAACTTCACTCACAATTTAACCTCCAATTTTTGGATTGAACACTCCAAATTTGTACCTATAAATTTTCAATTAAAAATAATCGAACCTTTTTATGTTAAGATCAAAAATTAAAAATAATTTGACTTTGAGATGAAACTTTAACATTCTTGGACCGCCAGCAATGGCTTTAGAATATAATAATAATCTTAGCACGAACATCAAAATAGGGTCACTGAAATGTATCATTTATCAGGTGCTTTATCTAGGAATCAACAAGAATTGTTTTATCTCTGAAGCAAAGATTTATCTTAATTAACCAAAAACTAGTTCTAATCTTACATTATCTCAAAACACCTTGTAATAAAGCTGAAGATCGAGTCACCAAAACCGGACAAACCGAGGTGCGCAGTTAGAACCGGCGGATATCCTTGGGTGGTTTGAAGTTAAGAGGATGAGTTTGTTCGGTTGCGGTTTCATCTTCTTTCCACATTTTAATGGTCTTGTCTGCTTCACAGGAAATCAATCTTGTACCGGTTACATCATACGAGAGAGCGTAGATGCCGGCTTCACTATCCAACGAGCCTGTAATAAAAGCAACCCTTTGTGTTAATCATCCTTCCTTTCCGACAATCGACAAGAACTAGTGGAAAAAGAATCCGGGAAAACGTACCAGGCTGTACAATCGTCTGAGCTTGCTGGAAATTGTGACCACTCCTCCAATCCCAAAACCACAAACTCCCGTTGTCACCTTCAATGATTCGTATCGGTAAATGATTAGGTTAGAAGCCTTTTTCCGGGCTAACAAAGAGGCATGTACACGATAAAGTTCAGAATTTCAGAATTATTTTGAAATAAAAACAAAAACTATAAGCACCTCCGGTAGCCATTACACCATCCTCATTGACGGCCATGGTGTTAATTATAGTCTTCTGCTGAGAGCTGCTCCAGCAACACAAACAAATGATGCTATGTTAGTTCATTATAAATACATACAAGCAAGCGTCTAGAATTCCAGCACGTAAGTAAAAGCGGCTTTTCACTTACAGCATATTGTGTAAGAATTCTCCCTTTGGAAGACTGAATTTCTTAATGTTGTCAGCTGATGCAGATGCAAAAGAATGCCTAACACGAAAGTCAAGAAACATTTAAAGACCATAGAATAGCAACATAAAATTCAGCCATAGCTCCGTTTCACATTAATTAATAAATAGGATGTAGGGGTACATACTCTTTAGGATGTGGTGCCATTGCTCGCACGGACTTCTTATGGTGTGTTAGAGTTGACATCGTTTTTCCTGGACATTGAACAATTAATTTGTAATAAATGGAACAAAAGATGAGAAATATAGAAACCAGAAAGAAATTGTCAGAGAAGTTCAGTTTACCGTATCTAAGGTCCCAGAATTTTATGGTTGTATCATGAGAACCAGTAACAATTTGCGGATCCTGTAACATGAGATACATAAATTCCATTAAAATATAATCTATCAACCCAAAACACAATTATTTAACAAAGTTGAATAAAAGAAACTTGAAATTCAATTTCTGCAAACATGTAAGGCAGAAATTTAACAATTTCCCGTTTGAAGAATTGCGAAGGAAAGAAAAAGATCTTCGTACCGTTGGTCGAGTAAAAACTGAGCAAACAGTATTATCATGCCCAGACAGTGCAAAAATTTGCATCTTGGTGCGAATATCCCATACCTGAAATTTGTGGTTCGATCAGATATAAAATCGATTGCATGACTCTACAATCCGTAAAAAGTAAAACCATAAAGAAAAAAAACATAATTACATAAGCAGCTAAAATCAACTTGTATTACTAAAAACAATTTATGAGTTTCTGTGTTGAAGATTTTCATACCCGACAGACAGAATCACGTCCCCCAGTTAGCAAAATGTCAATTGTAGGATGAATGGCCAAGCAATAAACACCACTTAGGTGACCATGATAGGACCGGATAACCTATACAGCAATTTATGAGTTTCAATAGCAAGAATGATTTCAAGGGATAAAAAATTCTTCTGAAGTTCTTATTTGTCCAAAGCAGCAAGTCTATGCAGTTCTGACCTTATTCTGTTCAAGGTCCCAGCATTTCACTTGCTTATCATCACCAGCAGAGAACATATATGTGTGTTTGCTACTGACAGCGAGGCCTATGAACAAAATATAAATATCAAATCATTTTGAATCCCTGATTGATAATCATCATCCACAGCATGGTTAACCCGTAAAAACTATTCACACCTTAGAAAATTTCTCAAAACAAACCTCGTATCTGTTCAATGTGTCCAGTCAGTGTGAGCTTTAGCCTTCCACTTGCTACATCCCATATCTAGCATGCCAAAATCAAGACGACAAAAAGACAGAAGTCATTTTCAAAAAGTAATGACTGGATTTTCAAATAAATATCCATTTTATAGACTCACATACCAACAGAGAGGAAAAAAAGAGAGAGAGAGAATGGATAACTTCCAATCACACAGTTATATACCTTGATCGTACGGTCAGCAGAACCAGTACAAAACCAGTTGTTACTAGGATCAAAGGCTACTGATCTCACCCATCCCAAATGTCCACTGATGACCTGCATTACCATTTAAACATGTCAAGTAATCTACATGAACTGGAAGACAAAGAAGCAGCCATTAAAGATGTTCAACAGGAAATAACTAAGGAAATCGACTGGCATTATACAAAAGTGAAATTACTGAATGTTAACTCTAGTAGCTTTAGTTATATAAACATGTTTATCATAAGACTAGACTAAGACATACAATCAGCACAATGGACAAGAAAGTAACCCGATAGAAAAGAGGGAAAGAGTCCAAAAGTGCTAGTGTGTGCCTGTGCCCACAAAGGGAAATAAAAGAGAAGACCATTTCTATTTCATTGCACATGCCCGTAAAATCAACAACAAACTCCGCTGACATTTCTATCAACCACCATGACATATAGAAAGAGATTCTCACCCTGTAGTTCTTCCATGGACGATGCCACACAGGACGTGGCCATTTGCTTGGGATCCTTTCTATTATAGCAGAGGTTGTCAGCCTGTGACATGAAGGAAACCATAAATCTACGATCTCTAAATGCCCTCAATTTGCAGGATATGAGTGGCATGCCATAACAGAATATAACTTAAATGGTTTCACCAATTTGCAATCCACTTATAGATCATATAGCCAAATAAATACTTCTATATGCAAGTCACAACACATTTGTGCACATTCACCTACAAAGCTTGTCGCATGCCTAAACAAAGGTAAGTGCAAGATACAACAAATGATAGGTCTAATTGCACGAGAGGAATTTTCACATATTAGAGCAGGTAAGCAACTAAAAAGAAAAGAAAAGAAAGGAGACCACCATGGAGAAGACTAAGAATGGTGCTTTAAAAATCACATGACAGTTTACTCAAAAAAGAATGATCATAGTTAATCTCAAAGTTTTTGTTTTCACTATCAAAATATATGGAATAACTATCCTGATTACTATCCCCAACTAAAAAGGTGTCATCAAAAATGAAATTCTAAATGTCTTTGACGCCAACTAAATTATCAGCCTTACTGTAATAACTATATCTGTCACTACAATCACGAATGTTTTTATCCGTATCATTTCTAGCTGGGTCTTCATTTACACTAGTATTTTCAACAGGACCAAGGCTATCCTTTGATTTACTTAGCTCACATCTGTATTCTAATTCTCCCTTAGACAATATTAAATTGAACCAGGATTTTTCCATAGAGCTTTCTAGCTATATTTACATGAAAGTACAATACATAAAATCAATTGAATATTTTATTTCCTATTAGAATAGGTATACTAGATACAATCAGTAGTGTTGTTAACAAACAATGATTAAGTATTGCAAGAAACAGTTCTCTTTTGTGAAAACCCAGAGTAGCAATTCATTATAGATGATAGAACTCTTTTTTCTTTTCAATTAGAAATAGTGATTTCCCCATGTTGTGTAAAATTTGCACTGAAAATTTTGAAGAAAGAAAACTTTCTCCTATCCTCCTATCAAGAACCTTTTTCGTAAAACCTCATCTACTAACATAATACAGAAAGTTTCTATTCCAACACGGAACCAAAAGGACAATATATAGGAAGAGCAGAAGAAGCTGTAATGCTTGGATCAATCCATGATCTGACACCATGGGATACAGGATAGAAAAGAATACAGCAATCCTAGTGATTCATACATAGGATTAAATATGCACCCAGGAAAATATTTCAGTTGTGTTTAGTCTTTTATTTTTGTATTTAAGATCTTGTACATCTAGATAAGAATATATCTGTCCAAAATATAGACAATAGGATCGGCTCTATCCTTTCAGTAAAAGACTGGACCGAGTTTAATTGCAATTCAACAGCACAACTTCTAAAATTATCAATGAGCCAGAAGACACATAATAGGGAGAGAATGAGAAAACCTTTCAGAAAAGGGTGCAGAAGCAGAAGTAATGGCACTGCTCTTGCCTGAAGTACCAACATCATTTCTGGGAAAGAAAAAAGAAAGTAAAAAAAATAAAAAAAATTAGTCAAATGAGTTGTCAACACAGTTTCTTCTAAATAACAGATTCCAAAAGAACTAGTATGTGCCAGCCTATACATCTATAATCGATCCTGTTTAACATTAAAATCAAAAACCACATCCGTTGTTTCATTGGGGAAGACAATACCAGAATCAGCATATAAAAAAATTTAGAACAAGAGAACTTACTGTCCCTTTGGTTGCAAAGATGGACCAACAACTAAAGCATTTTGAGCTCCTCCCTTCTGTGAATCCCTAGAATCAGCTGGACCTGTTCCATTTACAGCTACGGTTACAAAAGTCCCAAAATAGGCAACTAGCAACAAGCTACTAAAACATAAATAAGGAAAGACAAGCCAAAACCACAGTATAGTAGCAAACTACTAAATACAAACCAAGAAACTTTAATTGAACAAAGTATAAAGCTAAAACCCTTCATTCGTTTCAATCAAATAAGAAAATTACCTGTAAGAGCAAGGGCATTCGATGGCACAGAACCTTGATTCACGGTATCAGCTGCACCGGAATTAGCTTGCCTTGAAGTCTGACCCGAGGCGGTTTTAATCCCACAATACTCAACATTTATCTTACAAATTTAAATAATAAAAAAAGTCAATCATCCACTTATAATTCAATAAACAATCCCCATTCTACAATACTACAAACAATAAAAACCTAAAGTTGAAACAAATCGAACTAACCTTGTGGCTCATGCGAATTTTTTTGCTACACTCAACCAAAAAAAGGAAAAGACTTTAGTTTTCAAGCAGGGTTTAACGGGATTTGAGTAAATAAATGAAGATTTGCAAATACCTTTCGGGGTCAGGAGCAGCGAATTGGCCATGGATAGGGCTAAAGAGATCGAGAGCGCGCTTTAGGGATTTAAGGCTGAGCTTCTTCAATGACTGTGGCTCAACTGGCTCCATCTCCAGCGTTGGTGCTGCCATCTTCTCCCAATTTCCAAGATTTGGGAGTTTTGGTTGATTCAAGCTAAACTGGAAAAGCTTGAACCCTTTCTCTTCTTTTTTTTTCTTTTATTATTGAGAGAGAGAAAGGTGGAGAAGCAAGAAGGTTTCTAATACAATTTCGAACCCAATAAAAAAGGTTAATATGTTCTTTTAGTCCCTGTAGTTATCCATAATTCGAGATTTAGTCCTATACTTTAAAAGTTAAAAATTCTAATTCATTCACAATATCAAAAGGGGTTTTTTTTTTTTTCAATATTATGTAATGTGTAATCTAATTAATATGCCTAGTTAGCAAATTCTGGCGAAAAATACTAATAATATTAATGATTGAACTGAAACTTTTAAATTAAAAAATTAAGAGAACCTATTTTCACTTTTTAAATACAATTTTTGTCTTATAACGGTATAGTAAAATATTTTTTAAAAAAAAGATACACGTGATAATATTTTAAGACTGCGAAAAAAACTACACTATCAGAGTATCAAATACTAACCCTATGTAAAAAATACTTTAAATAATAGTGTAAATAAGCAGGTTTAATCAAAGGTTGGCACTACTATTTAGGACTGAATAATCGATTTCTTTGGATCGATTTTTCATATATAATCGATTTAAACCGCCCAACCTCCAATAATCTTGGTTTTAATCGATCTAATCAAACCAATTTAAGGTTGAATTGGAAGTCAATTAACCAACTTTTTTCCTTATTGTCTAAAATAAATAGTGTTTAAAATAATAATATAATATATAAAAAATAATCTATATTTATATATTTAAAAAATTAAAAATAATAATTTCTTTTCTTTTCATTTTTCCATTCTCTTCTCTTATCCCTAACTGCTTAGTTGCGAAAGAAATATGATTCGGAACTTTCTTTTTCAAGTGTTGCTTTGAGAGGACAACAATGGGTGAAATCAAGTGCTAAGAGTTGCTTGAATCATGAGAAGAATCCATTGGGTGTTACCACCTTTTGCTTGCTTTTCAGGGATAAACTTCACTGCAATAAACACAACGTTATTATTGTTATTTTGGAACTTCAGATTTTCTTTCATCGGATTGTGACCATTTATTATGCATGAATCCGTGATAACTAAACATGATACGAGCATGTGTTTATGGACTCAATTTGCTGTGATGGAAATGTGTGTTTACATTCAGAATGACCCTCACAAATCGTGGTTATCACTTTGAAGAGTGTCTCAGAAAGAACCGTTGCATCTTTACAACGTGCGAGTGCCATGGTCCGAGACTCAAGCTCTTATGCTCGGTTGGAAGTCTTGAGCATGGTCGGTCCAACTCTCAGACCATCACACGAGCATGCTTGGCTGGTGATTGATTAATAATTTTAATGCTTAATTCATGATTCCTTCTGCTTTTAGTTTTGCAGCCTTCACTGTTCACTCTGGCATTTGTTTTGGGTTCGAATATTTTAGCTACTGAAATTCATCATTCAGTTTCCTGCTGTACTGCTTTTAACATTTTTTTAAAAAATATTCATGTCAAACGCATATCCACAAAATATGAAATCATAAAGATTTGATACTCCAAATATATAAAAAGCTTTATAAAAAATAAATCTACGCCCAGATGTGTATTCAACTCTCACCCGGAATCTACATAGCTTTTCAAACCGGACGAAAACCAAACTCCTTTCTTGTCACCCTCCTTAGGTATATCGAAGTTAGTATATGGTTAAAGATTGATTACAATGTTTCATGCTACTCAAAATACTTGCTAAATCTCCAGAGACTTTATGTTGCTCAAATATTCGTATCGGATGCATATCCAAATGACTATGGCATATGATCATCTTTTAAGGAAAAATCCAAATATCCAATGCTAGTTCAAATAAATAACCCCCAACAAGTCTGCCTCCATTATCAATGGTCAACCCTATTTGTCAATTGCTAACCCAAGTTTTCATTTTGCTCAACTACAGAAGAAATGCTACAAAGATTAAAAGCCCTATGATACAAGAAATGGAGGGATCAGATTGTAGTGAACTAAAAATGGAGGTTGTAAATTGATGTTTAATGCCACATCCATGGGGCAAAGCAATGGCATAGATTGGTGTCATCCTAAAGTCTTCACCAAGGGCAGCAATAAGTAACAAATTTTCCACAACTCAAACCAAGCAAAGTAAAGGATAGAGCAATAAATTATGAATAATGCTAATGTGATTATATGGATTAATCCAAGATATGGATCTCAAAAAAGAAGTGTAGACAAACTGACAATGACATCCCCAGAAATCAATCAGAATGAAACAACAAAAAGAACCAAACTTGAAGACCATTACTTGTTTGAATTATGTTATTATGCTAACTATCCTTCTATTGACACAATGATCATACTAGGTACCAACAGCAGACTGTAGTATTTTCATCACATTACCAAAAGAGAGGCATTATCGCTTGGAGGTGTCCACCGAAGTCTCATTAGCACCTCAGAATACATTGCAAATCAGTCCAGAAACATCTTAGCAGATGATCAACTATGGCAAAAGAACGCCCTTGGACTTGACAATATCGTGTGGGTTCCTTGCTGATCAATATACCATCTTGCTGATGCTTTGGCAGAATCTAATCATACCCTATTCAATCAGAAAAATCTAAGGTATTATGTAACATTCAAACTGGGCATTGGTAACATCATATTCAAGAACAATCATATAAATAAACAGAAAGACATGGTTTAAAACCCACTACAGAATAAAGATATGACCATATGAGAGACACAATTTTGTAGTTAAAATTACCTTCATGCGAGTCCAAGATTTTGTAGTTTGCTACAGTGTGGAGTTGGCAAATTCTTATTCCAACGGCGTTTATGGCGTTCCACATGGCAATAGCGCCATAGCATATGTTTGTAATCATTAATCACAGTATCCTCGACATTAGCTCTAGCAGCACTTCCCTGGGGAAAGTCCACATCAAACGTTGATGATTTGACAAAAAATTCCACCCCAAATTTCTCAGTTGTCTTAGGAATCTGATAGGAGTAATTCCTAAATAATGAGTACTCAGGCTCGGAAGTGGGCAGAAAAGCAAGCAAGAAAATCAACAAAATTGGCAACATTTGGAGAAGAATCAAGAAACTAGATCCTCCTCCTCTATGATGCTCCTCCCTCTGATGACCACCCATTCCTCTAGTCCTGTAAACTTGAGATGCCCTAAACATATCCCCTTGACCAAAAAACGACCTAAATATCTCATCAGGATCGAAATCATCATCAAACAAATCATGCTCATATCTTCTCCGTCTCTGTCTCACATTATGCCGCTGATTGTACTCAAATTGATCAACCAAACCAACTTGATCATACTGCCTCCTTGAATTATCATCGCTTAAACACTTAAACGCCTTGCACACAGTCTTAAATGCTTCCTCGGAACCCGGAGCCTTATTCTTATCCGGATGAACTTTCAAAGACAACTTCTTATATGCTTTCCTAATCTCATCAACCGAACAAGTCTTTTCCACACCAAGAATTGAATAATAATCCTTGTTTCTCTTAATCTGCCTAATCAGCTGAACATGTTCCTCTGTATAACTTCTGTCACCATCAAAACCCTCATCCAATTTAGTTGAACCACCTTTATTCTCATCACTTAAAACACGCTTTTCACCAACAGGTGAAACCGGGGTCGTCCCAGAATCAAGATTTTTACAAGCATCCAAGAGTTCATCAACAGATAAAGTATGATTCAGGCGTTGAGCGATTTTAATGAATTTGAGCGCACGCTGTTTGTTACCAGAAGCAATTGCTTCTTCAGCAATGCGAACACATCTTAAAGCCTCATCTTTATTGCCATCCATAACCAAATTTCTATAGTCCAAACCCTAATTTTTTTCTCCCAACGAAATTCCACAAGCTTAAATTGAAACAAAAAATCCAAAATAGAACACCTAAATCAAAAGGAAATACAGATTATGGAATTGAAAAATTTCAGGCAAAATGTTCCGTATTAAGCAGAAATTTTAATTTTAAAATTGAAGATAAATTAAAGAGAGATTTGAGGAAACTTACCAGATCGAAAATTCGAAGTCCAAGAGAGAATGAGAGAAGTAGAATTCAACTGAATGACATGAATGACCCGTGTTTTGAAATTTATACTTTATGGAAATCGAATGAAAATGCGCCACGTCATTTTCAATGACGAGGTATGAACTAGAAGATCTAAGCTGCTTTCTCTTTTTTCTTCTTTTTTTTTTTTTTTGTCATTTCTTGTCCATCTCATGGAGGTGTTGGGCTGCAGCCCAAAACATTTTCAATTTGGGTAAATTAAGTTCAATGTCACTAAACTATTAGTAAATTTATGTTTTAGTCATCCAATTTTAAAAGGTTACAAAATGATCATGGAACTATTTGAAATTTTTCATTTAAGTCATCGAGCTGTTAAAATCGTTTTTGTATGGTCTTATTTGTTCGCATTGCCTGCACCAATTGAAACCTCCCCTTCTTGTTCTCTTCTATAGTTTAGTTTTTTTTTCATGAAACAACTTTGAACGTTACGAATCTACAAACCAAAATCTAAACAACTTTCTTCTTCGATCTCTAACCCTAATCATCATATCAACTTAGATATAATATATGTTCTTCTACTCGTCAATGGGTACTAATCCACCATACCAGTCATCGAATCATCGTTTGGAGCTCGCTACCCGGGCCTTTTTTAAAAAAGAAACTTAACATTCCAATGAGATAAATAAAGACTTTTGAATACTCTAGTGACTTAAAATGAAAAACTTTCAAATAGTTTAGTGAAAATTTTGTAACATTTTGAAGTTGAGTGATCAAAACGTAAACTTACTAATAGTTTAGTGACTGTGGGTGTAGTTTACCCTTTCACCTTTTTAATTCATTTTATTATTTCAAAAATGATCAAACGTTGGATTAAAATGTAAATTTGCCACCACATTAAGAGTGAATATTGAAATTTTCCACTATACTTTATTTTGATTAATATTTGCCATTATATTTTGAGAGTATAGTTAAATTTGCCACACAACTTTTATGTTATTGAATTTTACTATTGAAATTTGAGTTTTACTAAATTTTGCCACTAATTGTCAATTGAGTTTTAGCTCGACTGGCATGGGTATTGTTGCCAATGCAGCAGGACGTGGGTTTGAGTGCGCTAAATCGCATTATCCTCCTATTTATAGGTTGAAAATGGGGCTACAGGTAGTTTTAGGCATTGTGCCAAAAAGAGCAAATATAATCAGAACTTATAATGAGATTGTTCAAATTAAAATTTGTCACTAATTTTTATTTTTAATTAAATTTTATCACTTAATATTGATTTTGATGATTTGAAAATAAAATTTAACAAGAAAAATATTATAAATTAATTTATAAAATAATAAAAAATAAATTAAAATATCATTTTTATTTAATAAAAGAAAGACTTGAAAAATAAAAAATTAAGATTACTTTTTTATAAGTAATATTTTTTATCAATTGTTGATATTATATTAATTTATTATTTTAAGTGTTAAATTTTTATTAAATTTGTCTTCAACTTATTTTAAATTAAAATTGAAGAGTAAAATTCAATAAAAAATAAAAATTTGGTGACAAAATTCAATCAAACAAAAATAAAGAGACATAATTCAAAAGTAGAATTGAAAATATCAATCGAAATAAAGTCTAGTGACAAATTTCAGCTTTCGCCTAAAATATGGTAACAATGTTACACATTAACCCTAAAATATTTAAAATTATTTTTATATTAATATTACAGATTTTATATAATTTATTTTTTATGCTTATATAAATTAAAACCAAGAGAACAACCATTAAGCTCAAGCCAAAATAGTTGGCTTGAGAAGGGAAAGCCTTATACCAGATGGTTATCACATGATGGATGGCTAACAAGTCCTAATCAAGGGTTAGCAATAGTATCTTCCAAAGATCAAGGAGCAGGATCAACAAATGAATTGTATGAGTAGCCTTGCCAAATGAGTAGCGAGTAACGAACGATTAAGCCTTCACACATGTAACCTAAGACTCTAAGGCACCCTCAACATTAAAAGACTCAAGTTTATTCAATCTCGTACATGAACTCATATACTAACTATTAATGGCAGTTGCACATCCTAGATGCAGCGCCAATTGCATCTTTTTAAGGATTTTGACTTACATATCTTGATTATTTACTTACATCTTTTTAAGGATTTCGAGTAGCAAATCTTGAGATTATAATTGGAGAAAAGATTGAATCAAGTAAGAAAGGTTTTCAAGAGTCCTAGTGTGATTTATTTACCTTATTTAAAGAGATACTGATTTTGAAAAAATTAAAGTCAAGCGATGACTCTTTAATAAAGAGATCCAATTTTAAAAAGAATACTCCTAGAATGTCTATTGTATATGTTTCTTTATTGAAAACCTGCTTGAAACAAAAGTCAAGGAGATATATACATTTGTTTAAGAGATGACTTGTTATTAGTTATTGAATGAGATTAAGAGCACTTATTCTATTTATTGCGAGGAACTTATTTTAGTGAAAATTGTTGTAAAAAAAAAAAAAAACTATTCTTATTGTTCATTTTGTAACCAATCTTTCAAATGTGAAGTCTTAGTGAGGAGAGTGGTCTAGTATCTGTATAGGAGTGAGTTTGACTTAATCACATATTGTATAAGCTCATTTATAGTGAATTACTCTTCGAGAAATGCCCGCAGACGTAAGAAATTTTCAAACTATGTAATCAAACTTTTGTGTCCATATTTTATTTTATAAATGTTAGTAAGTTAGTCCATTTGCAACTAACATACATATAGAATACAAATTCATTAAACTTTCAGTTGGTGTCAGAGCTAGACACTTAACGCGTTAGATAATGATCCTACTATTGAATTACCTAAAGAGATGGAATGAACCTCAATCTCAAAACCCTTTACGCTTGATGGCTAAAATTATGACTATTGGAATGCACACATGAAAGACTTTATAAAGCCCATTAATGAGAAGGCTTAGGAGGCTATTTTATCAGGTTAGGAGTCGCCTACTAAAGAAATTAATAAAGTTCAAATCATAAAACCTGAAATCACCTAGTCAATAAATGAAAACAAGGTAGCCAGTTACAACTTAAAGGTCTTGAACACTATCTTCAACGATGTAGATCCTCAAGAATTCAAGCACATATTCAAGTGCATTTCCACTCATAAGGCTTGGATCGTTCTCGAAATAGGACATGAAGGCACCACTTTTGTGAAACAATCCAAACTCCATACGTTAAACATCCAAGTTTGAAAATTTGAGATTGTCAATTGAAACAAGATTTTTTTTTATTTTTATGCTAAATTATATGACATCTCTAACCAAGCTTTTGCTTTTGGTGAGGAGTACTTAAATGGCAAGCTGGTTCGAGAGGTTTTGCAATCTCTTCCTGAACGTTTTGCAATGAAGGTGACTGCAATAAATGAGACAAATAATATTTGATACAATAAGAATTCATGAGATCATTAAATCCCTATGAACCTTTTGAGATAAATATTGATGAGTCCAAGAAGAGTAAGATTAAAGCAAAAAAACAACCTTGCTCTGCAACTTATTACTCTAGTTGTAATAAAAAAAGAAACTTATGTTAAAAGATTTGCTAGAACAGTTGGCCCTTCTTAGAAGAAATTTAAACAAAGTTATCTAGACGTATAATGACATTGGTCGATCTTCAACCATGAATAAAAACAAAGATGATATGGTAGAACATAGAAACAAGAAGAAAGAAGTTCAATGTCATGAATGCAAATGTTATGGACATACCACGACTACATGTGCCAACACTATTAAAAGGTCAAAGTCTTCTAAAGTTACATTGAATGATTCAGAAAGTGGAGACATTGATGAAAAAGATAATATCAACAACCATGTTGCTTTTACTTCCTAGTTGCATACACTAGTTGCAATTTATTAAAAAAACTAGCAGTGACAATTATTCAGAATCAACAAAAGACTTTACAGAGATACACAAGGCCATGCTAGACAAATGGAATCTGGTACGTAAAGTTAATGAAAAGCTAACTAGTGAAAAAAATGTTCTTAATCAGGAAAATCACAACTCAATAATTTTTCTATCTTAGAAAAGATAGGATTGAGAAACGAGAAGTTGGATGAGATCCTTGTTGTTGGTAGACGTGAACCGTGACATAAATGCTTTCGCTGTTGCTCTTTGGCATGGTGATCCACCAATTTTTCACAAAAAAAACAGCCACACAAAATATGGTTCACACTTTCTTGGTGGTTACATAAAAAGGAGAATGGTTTATGAGCATGCACACCTTTCAATGTGAGTAACTACCTAATAGGCAAGCTTTCCAAGGAACATTTCAACATATAGAATTTGAATTTTTGTGAGAGCTTTGATTTCTAAACTTTTATCCAAATATCATTATTCCTAAGTAGGTTTGGTGTAATTCAACTATCAATTGCTCCATAACACTAATAAGTATAAATGTTCTTGATTAGAGGAGTTTGAGCATAAAGAACAAATCATATCTTCATTTGTCGAGAGGGGTGCTTGTAGGAAATTATTAAGCAATGTAATGGACATAACATTTGTGCCCTCTCTTAGCCATTGAGATCAAACTTCGATAAAGGTCAATTTCTCTTCCTAGCCATAATGGGGCATTTGATAGTAGCCCAAAGATTGTCAAATCTACACCAATCATCCGACTAAAAATTAACAATTGTATCACTTTTTTCAACTACTGAAATCATTGTTTAAGAAGAGGACTACAAACTTGAAAACCAATCATCCTTAATAAATTTACCACTTTTATCACATTGAAACCCAACAGCATAACTCTAAGCAAAGCAATGTGATTAATATAATAAAAATTAAGGTTGAGCAAAAGAATAGAAAAAATCGAAAAACCGAACTAAACTGAATTGAATTAGAGGTATTCATGGTCCGGGCCGGGTCGGGCCAAAAAATGGGCCTAAATTTTTTTTCAAGCCCGACCCATATAAACATGCTAAAACTCGGGCCCGGCCCAGCCCGCTCGTATTAAATTTTATATAATTTTTAAATATATATAATACATCAAAAATACTAAAAAAATCAAAATAAATATTTCCCAACAAATTGAAAATAAATTTTAAAAAAATATGTAGACTTAAATAACACTAAGATAGATGTAACTTAATAAGCAAATACCTCTAAAATAACAATAAAATTAACAAATGCCTTTAAAATAATAACAAAATTAACAATAAAATAAATTTTATACAATATTCAATCAATAACAACAAAATAGTAACAACATAATAGTAATATGGTAGCAAAATAGGGAGAAAACAACAAGAAAATAACATTCAAAAATAAAAAAAAAAGCAGATTTTTGTTGTCATTTAGTAAATTCGGGCCGGGCTAGGCCGGGCCCGGGCCAAAAATACCTTACCCGAGGCTCGACTCATTTTTTAAACGGGCCTTATTTTTTGTCCAAACTCATTTTTCGGGTTTATTTTTTTACCCAAACCCTCCCAAATTTCAGTCGGGCCTTTGGGTCGAGCCGGACCACCCGGCCCACGAACACCTCTAAACTGAATACAACCCTAATAAAAATGCGTGACAAATAAGTGACACTTTAGTCTATAATATCACCATGTAATGGCAAGGTCTAAAAATTCATAACCAACTAAATGTAACAATTTGGGCCGAGAACGAGAAAATCCCTATCCCAATAAAGGACACACTTGTTCCCATTCCCAAACAAAGATAAAACCAAGAGATTCGCTTTAGCTTTAACCTTAAGCTCAAACCTCCACCGAAACCCTCGCTTATAAATACCATTCGTCCGATCTTTTCAAACCCCTCTCTCGCTCTCTCTCGCCGCCGCCTGCGTCTCTCTCTTCATCTCTCTGAACCAAAAAGTCTTTAGCCTTTCGCTTCGAGAGAGACCATGTTGGTTTACCAGGATCTCATCTCCGGTATTAACTCTTTTGCTTCTTTTTTTTTACCCAACATTCTCTCTGATCTTGATTTGTGTTTTCATCGATTTGTATCGCTTTTCGTTTAGTTTTATAGCTTTTGTGGTTTTAATTAGATCTGTGTTTACTAATCCATGTTTGGGTTTATTTGTTTTTTTTTTTTGGTTTGTTTTGGTTTAGTTTTAATAAAAAAGTAGAGATCCGAACAAAACTCAACATCAAAACAGATTTTAGCTATTGGGTCTATTAAATTTTAGTGAGCTTGGGTGTTTAAAAAACTGGAAGAAGAACGGATCTTTTTTATTGCTCTGCATAGAGTTATTAATTTCAGCTGTCGGGTCTTCAAATTCTAGTATCTTACTGTTTTTAAAGCTAAAAAGGATGGGTGCTTTTGTTTAGGGTTATTTATTTTGTTGATGCAAGTGTGTTGACCTTTGTGGAATGGAGTTGACTTTTTAAATCATGGCTTTTTTAGCTTATGAGATTCATCATCCACAAATTTTAGCTGTTGGGTTTAATAATTGTGGTAGCCTGGGTTTTTGTTTTTAATGCTAAAATTCATAGATCTTTGACTATTGTGCTTAGGGTTTAATTTAGTTGCTTGTTATTGCAAGTTTGTTCCGCTTTGTAGGATCAAGGCAAGTTGAACAAACTATGTTCTTGGTGTTTCTTAAAGCTAAAATATAGGGATTTTTATTGCTATACTTAGGGGAATCTTGTTGATGCAAGCGTGTTGGTTAGCTTTGCCGTGTTGAGTTGAATGAATTATGATGATTAATTTCAGGTGACGAGCTTCTTTCTGACTCATTCCCCTACAAGGAAATCGAGAATGGGATGCTGTGGGAAGTTGAGGGAAAGGTTAGTATATTGGGAAATTGTTAGCTTAAAAGGTTTTTTAGATTTTTCATACTGCAAAACGGGATCTAAATGCAGTTTGCCTGATTTTTTTTGCTGCTTTTTAGTGGGTTGTGCAAGGAGCTATTGATGTTGACATTGGTGCCAATCCTTCAGCCGAAGGTGCTGATGAGGATGAAGGTGTTGATGACCAAACTGTGAAGGTTGTTGACATTGTTGACACTTTCAGGCTTCAGGTTAGTCAGTTTTACTTCAAAACTATTTCACACTTATCAACTTTCAAGGTAGAACTTGAATAATATATTCCGATACGCACTTGCAGGAGCAACCCCCTTTCGACAAGAAGCAGTTTGTCGTGTTCATGAAGAAGTTCATCAAGAACTTGACACCGAAATTGGATGCGGAAAAGCAAGAGTCCTTCAAGAAAAACATTGAGGGAGCAACCAAGTTTTTGCTTTCAAAATTGAAGGACCTTCAATTGTGAGTTGCCTACCTCTTATCGTACTTTATCAAATTCTTTTCGGTTTTTAGTAAAACTAAAAACCTGGGTTTTTTGTCGCAGTTTTGTCGGAGAGAGCATGCATGATGATGGATGTTTGGTGTTTGCTTACTACAAGGATGGTGCTGTTGACCCAACATTTTTGTACTTTGCATATGCATTGAAGGAGGTCAAGTGCTGAGGTTTGAGGCAAAGAAAAAAAAGTGGTTGCTGAAGAATTTAGTTCTTTTTATTATTGCTTTTGTCTCTTATTTTCAGTACTCTGCTAAAGACATAAATTATTTATGGTTTTTGATGTGTTTGTTGTTTTATCATGGAATGGTTTCTATTTTTATGGGTTGACTAAACAATAATTTAACTCTTTGTTCTATTACTACTTAAATTTTATTGGAAGGGCTTTTTTGGGACAAATATGGCATGTTAAACATAATATTATGACTAAAGTTTAATTATTTTAAATTCAAAATTCATAAATCTATGAAAATAATTAAGCTATTTGTTTCTCTCTAAATAAGACTTTTTAAATGAACATAGTTTAATGTAATATATATATTCGAGTGTTTTGATGTCTAAACTATAATGGATGATAATCGTTTTGAAGAAGGATTAATTTGTGAGTTTTCAGAATTGTGGGGGGTATTTGATTTAAATTTTTTATTCAACTCCAATAATTTTTCTTTGAAAATTTACACGTAACCATTGGTAAATTTAATTTAAGTATTGGCACGAAATAAAAAGCAATCTTAAATGGTTTATTCCATTATCACTTCATCCATTGTTAGAATCTTATTGTGTGACGTTTGTTAGTTTTGTGAACTTTCTCTTCAGTTCAGGCTTTTCACAAAATCTTAAATAATACTGATTTCTTGGTTCCAAATAGTCAAAGGCTTCTACGGATGTACTCCACCTATGCTCAACACAACAATATGAAATGACACAAATAAATACAAGATTATATCATATTTACATTGTATTTTAAACAAGACTGAAGGTTTAAATTAGGTCTAACCGTTATTCACATCGGTTATATAAAAG
This sequence comes from Gossypium sturtianum, assembly GCA_025698515.1. NCBI lineage: Eukaryota > Viridiplantae > Streptophyta > Magnoliopsida > Malvales > Malvaceae > Gossypium > Gossypium sturtianum. The sequence continues at coordinate 161,724,745 of CM046945.1, forward strand.
CTTATCATTTACAGAAATATTCAAATAAGAATTTTTCACTCTTTAGCTCAATTTGAGTAAATAGAATGAAATACATGACAACTGAATCAAATATTAAACATAATAAAAACATAATTTGAAACCTGAGTATTTTAAAAAAAAAAAAAATCAACCTTGATTTGAGCACTTTTAAAAGGTTTTACTTCAATTCCAACACTTTTTGTAAAAAAAATTGACACTTTCGTAAAAAACCCTCAATGTATCTCAACAAAGTTTAATAATGAAAAAACCTCAGCCTTTCCATAAGTGGTTAAACCGATTATATCATTGATTTTTTAATAAATCATGAACACAATAAAAAAAAAAATGAGAGGAAAAAATCAAGAAAGATAGTAAAAATATTAATATACATTCATTTTATACCTTATAATAACAAAATTAAATAATAAACTGAATGATTTTTTAACCCATTCAATCAAGTTTTACAGAATCACATTTTCTTTGATAATACAATACAGTACCAACCGTCACCCATGTTGTGCTGAATTAAGCTAATCCCAATGCTTTATTGTTATACAAGAGAAAAGGTTGAAATTTTTTCATAATCTGATTTCCATTACAGATTTCTTTTTTTTTAAAACAAAAGGTCTTTCACAATTCAGCATCGATTCAGAACTAATAGTAAACAAGTTATTTTGATACATTTCTTGATTTCAGCATTCATTCCATCCATTGGTAAGTGATACAATATCTGTATTTTTATCATAATTACATTATACATACAATTAACTATGCCAAATAAAATTAGGTCATACAAGAATCACAATTATCTTTCTGTTCCCTTCTTTTTTTTGAAAACCAAAAATGCAGAAAGCAATGTATGTCAGGTTTTAGTTTCCTACAATGTTCCATTCCCAGACTTATGTTGCTCCGATTCTTCATTTTTTTTTTTTAAAGTACCCATTAGATAAGGATGTGACCTTCCAAAAAGATCCACCGATGCACAAGAAAACCTAAAAAAATAAATGAACATACCGGTATCCGATGATCTCACTCCGAAAAGTAACTTTGTACATGGCTAACATTGTTGTTTGATTTCAGACAAGCTGCACGACGGCAGCTACTCTCAAGGCGCCATTTTGAAGAAGATCAGCAAGTTCATCAAACAACAAAGCTGTCCTCCATCCCCAACCCTTGGGAGCTTTTGGTAGAAGAGTGCCCCTCTGTTTGAAGCTACCGAACACCATTACTTCTCGCTTTGATGGACAAATTAGCTGGAAAAATGAAGGTATGAAAACAGAAGGTCATCATAACCTATGAATAAGGGAACAGATTGCAAATGCTTCGATTTGAACTTAAACTTACTAGATTTTTAAATTCTATATTAGGTAATAGAATCTATTACCTGATAACGAGCGGTGACCTTTTCCCGCGAATCGATAAACATGTGAACCTGAAAAGTGAAAACAGGATGTTTCGTATTATTTAAAAGCTCCGGTTAACAAATATAGCAAAAGATTGTTTTCCATGGATTAAATGAAAGACCATCTCAAGCTTTGATTTGGCGAAACAGGGCTGACCTTTCCAAAAGAGTCGGTTATTTCAGCTTTCCGACGGTGAAGAAATAGTCCTGCGATGGGAGAAAAATAGATTACGAAAACAACTGCAAAATTGTCTTTTATGATCTTGAAAAAACAAAAGGATAAGTTCTCAAGTTTTTAGCCTTAGAACATTACCCAGAGTCCTACGTCCTTGAGGATCTTCATCATTAAAGGCCTGAACACTAACCTGTAAATTGAAACCAATCTTATAACGTAAATCTTCATACAAACATGGAATATAAAATTAAAAAGCTTAATAAATCAAGAAATATGCAAGAACATCAGGTTATTGGTTTCATAATTTTCTTTCAGATAAACAATCGAACCTATTCTGATTAAATAAGATATTAAGACAGTTGTGGAGTTGGAACTAAATCAGTCCTGGGGTTCTGAAAGGGTCTTTCATATTCAAATACCTTCCACAATGAACCGGCATAAAAGAACTCAGGAGAGTGCTTGACTTGACCATCACTGAGCCTGTGCACATCCTCAAATTGAACCCTATAGAGCCAGCAAAAGATTTACAGAGCATTATCAGAATAAGTCTTTGACTAACAAAAATAAAAAAAGAAAAAGACAAATACTGAGACAAGATCTATGGATTTTAACAAAGGCAATATATAACAAATTGCACCCTAAAATCCCAACAAATGTGCTCTTGCTTCTCTAGAACATAAGAAGTACGTCATGTGTTAGACACAAGATCAAGAATGGCAAACCTATCAGTAAGTAATATAGTTGAAATTATTACCGAAAACAAATTATCTTCCAACAAAATAGAATAATGCACAAGACACCAAGTGGAAGAATTTCCACCAACAATTAACTTCCATAGTTTATGGAAGCTTTTATATTACTTAATTGAAATTACAAAGCACAAACCAACAGTTATGCATAACAAGAAAAAACTTACCCAAAACGGAAGGAAGGGAAGTGACTTAGAGGGGTTTTCAAGTCCAATGATATAGACGAACTAGTTGCATTCTCCCAGTCAATTCCAATGGCTCGATCTGGTGTCTCTAACATCTGCATGGCAATCCCACTAGTAGCTGGCCTTGCAATAGAAGTCATAGGCACTTTGCTTTGGGGATCCAACTCGCAATTCCTCTCTGTTTGTTCTTCACGAACATTAATGGCATTACTAGTTCCTCCTTGGCTTAACTCCACCAGAGCTGTTAAGCCACCTCCAGACATGTCTCCATTATGGTCGGCTCTAGCCTCTGAATCCTCATTAGCAGGAGACTGCTGGCCAATTCTGTTGCCCATACCAAAGGGCACACGAGAAAAGACAAAACGTGTTGGAGTCCACAAAGTTGCAGGAACAGAAGTAGCACCACTACCAATACCTGCAAGCCCATCAATAGCCCCCCTAACCTGCACTCTAACTGGCCTAAAAAGGCCATTTCCTTCATCTTGAGCATTGTCGGCCACATACACATTTCTGATGTTGCCAGTTAGATGACTTTGGTCATGCTCTTGCACATAATAGCCTGTAGTAGCTACTCCATGTTGAATACCAAACGGCTGCCTGCAACTGCATTGCATACTAGTAAGGCAGCAATTTTTGCATGTGTCAGCTCCAATTTCTTGCACCCTCTGGCGTAATAGCATCTACATTATAGCCATACAAGCAAAAACAATCAAATCCTCATCAAAGCCACATGCAGAGGCCAAATTTTTCCACAAGAGGAGGCCAAAATTTTAAGGAATTGTAAATGCTTATATTACAAAGGGAGAAACTCCCAAGATAAAAAGAATAGAAGTCTTTGCCATCTTCCATAAGTCTAAAATAAAATTACTCAAAATAGCACCAGGTTCAATGAGTTCCTAAATATTTAACCTAAAACCCATTCATCAATGTCAATTGTGTTTGTCACCAGCATAACCGTTAACATGCTGATATATCCAGACTTCAACAGGTATTTCTTAATACAGCATCAGACATAACAGAAAAGGAAGCACACGGGTGCAGAAAACAAACCTGCAGCCAAAGGCCATCATTCAGAGCTTTGCAAGGAAACCCCAATTCTTCAAGTTGTTTCCTCACATTCAAAAGTGCCTCAAAGGACATATTGCAATATAGAAGAGAACCCCCTTCAAATATATTAACAAATGCATCATATTCCTCACCACCAACCCCGCAGTTCCCTTTTGCATAGCTTTTTACCTGTCGTTTACCCACAACCCTGCCACCCCAAGACAAAGAAGCCATGCTACATCTTCCCCAATCATTCAACATGAGCCTACTACAGGAAGAATCCTCAGAAGAGCAATGCTTTGATTGATCGCTTGCAAGCCAATTACTGTTATTCAACTGGTAGCACGAGCCTTCCTCAGATGGCCCCTCCATGGCCATTCCTCCACTTGTTCCATCACCAATTGGCATTTCAACATATGAATGTGAAGTTCTTATACCCTCTGAAAATGAACTACTCATTGATGAAGACTGATCCATGCTACAGGGACACAGAGATTCTGAATGAGCATATTTAGGTCGCTGAACCTGTTGGTCAGCGCTAGATATTCCTGCTGGTATGTCAACTACACAACCTGCAAGATCAGCTGGGAGCTTCTAAGTTCTGAGTAGTTATCTTTTAAACTTAAATGTCTCAATTCAGATTCCAATTTCTTACCATGAAAGCTATCAACTAAATTTTTTCCCTTTCCTTTAGAAGACTCAAGAGAAGTGCCGACATCTATCTCAGAAGAGGAGGAACTTCCTTGACCAGATCTTTCCGGCTGATAAAAAGCACCTTTTGCGAGAACGGTGTACAATGCCAGTTCAAACCTTTTGATAAAAACAAATACAATGGATCACCCAACAGTATAAAAACAAACCGCCAAACCCAAGTTTAAGAAACAGGGCTGCAAATAAATCGTACCGTTTTTCTTCACTAGATACCCACAGCTCATCAGAGGTCAGTAATGCATGTAACGTCTGAGATGAAAGTTTGGGAAGCACCTATCCATGATGAGGAAAACCCAATGACCAATCAGATAAGCATACTGGAAAATTCATAAGAAATAACATTTACCATTAACCTACATTCCACAAAAAATGTTGGCTACTTAAAATTCACTCTCTAGCATTCTAATTAGTTCCTCTACAATTAAGTCATGATAATAAATAACGAATAGATATTAACTTGAGTTGATAAAAAGTAAAAACACCAAAATTTTAACCTTTTAAGCTTTACCTCTTTCAATTCCATGGCACCACTTTGACAAAGATAGCCCCAGCAAGCATTCCTCACCCTTTCTCCATGTATCCCATAATCTTGATTCTCGGCAAAAACCTAAATTTTACATCCCAATTTTGATTAAAAAAAGTAGAGAAAAAAATAAAAAAGAAATTTGTTAAATTATAGTTCAAACCTGATATGCTAAGAAATTCGAAGTCCAGAGCTCAGATATAATAATATCCGTACATATAGCACATAGATCCTACAAGCAGTTTTGAATTCCCAAAATCATAAACCAATAAACAAATTTTAATTTATTACCTCTGAAATGATTAAAAAACCATTTAACTTTAAAAGAACCTGAAGATCAAGAAATGAAGCAGCAGCTAAAACGCGAAACGCATTATTATCATTAAGCTTGGGATGGTGTCCGTACAAATAAGCCAACGCGACAGCAATTGCTTCGCCGTTAACGTTGCTGTCGTCGACGTTTAGCGTTACAACCGGAGAATTAGCTTCTTTCCAAGGCCCGTGAAGCATATTCCTCAATTATTTAAAAAAAAAAACTAAAATTAGTTTATAATTATAAAAAAATTAAAACTTAGGTTTTTATTTTTATTATTTGTCATTCGTTTTAAACCTGAAGTAAGAGCTACGGGAGAGGATTAAGCGGTGGAGGTGGTAGGTGGATCCCATGGCGTTAACGACAATGTCGGAGAAGGAACCGCCGTTGAAACCTTCCATTCGGATATGTTCGCAAAGGGAATTGAGGTTACAATCGAAGGCTCTGAGTTCGCTGCAGCTACGGTCGTTGTCGGAGTGCTGTGGTGGAGGAGGCGGTGGCGGTGGAATCGACATTTTCAATTGCGGCTGGTGATGGTGGTGGTGCGTTGGTTGTCCGTACGATCGGTGCTTCGAGAATTGCGGTTCCATCTGAAAGGTCGCCGTTTATGGACATGAGGAAGAGAGAAGAGTTTTTTTTTTGTTTTTTTTCCCTTCTTCTTTTAGTCAAACTTTAAAGATTTTTTTAGTTTATTAATTAGTCAGTGACAGGGGAGAGGGAAAGTGGATTGAAACGACGCGTTCTGCAGTTTAACCCAAAACGCATGCTCTAATTTGATAAATTTAGTTGCTACACTTTTTTGAATTTTAATATTTTAGTCTTGATTTATACGGTTTTGAATTTTGAAATTTTAGTATTAATTTAAACAATATTTATTAAATTGGTTAACTAAAATAGCTTGATATTTTTATAAGTATTATAAGAAAATAGTAAGTTAGTATAACATTACACACACGATAATATATTTGATGCATGAAATTTGAAAATAACATAAATTAACATGGCTATCATTTGAATAAAAATGATATTTTATAGTTTGAAAGTAAAAGGATTTAAAATAACCAAATTAAAATATAGAAACTAAATCCACGTCATACACCTAATATAAAGGAAAAGAATCTGACTAAAGTTCTCTGTAAATAGTGTATCTCATATAACTTAAAGGATAAATCTCAAAACTATACATGTTATACTTCCTCCACATGTCCTTCCACGTGTCATCAACAGGCATGCCACATGCTAACATGTCCACGTCCATGATGGGCGAACCTCTAATCAAGCGAGCCTAGCGAATCTTGGACTATAGTAAACTTACAAACTTTCATTGGACCACCCTAGCTAGATACACGTAAGGTCTTAGACTCATTGATTGCTCAATTGTCCTAAAATGTCATATCCTAATATGTCGCTACTAGGAAACAATGTATAACTCCACTGTCAGTGAGCTCAGGACGCGTATACTTCTTTGTTCCCCATATTTAAGTTTACCATGACACTTGAGAGAGGGGGACTAAGACAAAAACTTCTCCTCCTCCTATCCAACCAAACCTAACCTTCCAAGTTTTATAACCAAACATTTCAAACAACGGCTCTTCGCCCCTACTAAGGGTGAACCACCATCATAACCACCACATTCTCTTCCTTGTTAATCACACTGGTTAACACTACGAAATTTGGTTTAATGTGTAATACTATATATGAACTTTGATTTTGTGAAACTTTATACATGAAATATGAACTTAATTCACTTTTCACAAATTACTAGCACAATTATCGAAATAGTATCATTTTAAGTATGCATATTGCAATACAAATAATTATATATATCTAATATAAAAATAAATTTATGTATTTATTCCTTTAAATGTATGCAATTGAATCAAAATAAATATTTCATATATACATTTGAACCACAATCAAAATTTTCTATGTATAATTATCCCAAATCAAAATTCATGTATCAAATTACACATCTAATCAAAATTCATATGTAGCTTTGAAATTTATCCCATAACTTAATTATGTGATATTAAATTTGTAAATTATGTATATTAAACACTTTAATGTTATCTTCTACAAGCCCTACGTGCATATCACACCGTAATTAATGGATTTATGGTCGATTTACCAACTCAATTAATAATAAAATTTCGAAATTGAGTTGAACTCAAACTTAATTTTCAAAATTTGAATTTAATTGAAGAAAAAATTGAATTATTTAAACTTTTTCGATTAAGCTCATTAGCTAGTAAAATTAAATTTAATTCCTATTATCAATTCAAGATTAATTATTTGTCCATTTCAAATCGGATTGGACCTTATCCAAAAAAGAAGATTTGAGGGAGTGATGATTCAAACAGATAGCTTGGAAGCGGTCAAAACTATTCAGGAATCTTCCTTGACAAATTCGAACTCCACCCTCATTAGAAGAATTCATCAACTTTTAGCGAAGGTCGGACATTGGGTCATGCAACACATTCCTGGGGAGTCTAATGTAAATGCTGATTGTATAGTAAAATTGGCTTTTGATACAGGTCAAAATCTAATAGTGTTTGAAGAGATTCCAAAGTAGATGCTAGTAATTTCTCCTATTGTTAAAGCAAGTGTTAGCCTTGCTCAAATATCTCCGGTGTAATTAATTTGTTTTCAGTTTTGTTTCTTTCCACAAAAACAATGGAAAATTTTAGAATTAATTAAAAGAAATTGATTAATCTCATGGTTTACTTAATCACTAAATTAATCAACAGCTCAAAGCTCAACTTGACTATTATGAAGTTGAATTTATGTCCCTTTTAGTTCATACTTTATAGGGTAAAATTGCATTTTTTTTTCCCTCTTAATTTTTGAAAGATTATAATTTAATTGAAGTTTTTCTAATGCAAATTTGTTGTGATTGGCCTCCAATTAAACCTAAAGAACTTACCAACATAGATATCTCATCCTGACAAGAGGAGCTATAGGTGTTCATAGAAATTAATGGGCTTTGTTTAGTTGTTTAAATCTCATAATAGCTCAAATTTTAACTACATTAATATTTTTATTTTTTATAATTAACTTTTAAATAAATTTTTTTATTATGTTTTAAATAATGAAATGGATTAAATTTTTTATTTAATATATTCACCGTAAAAAAAAAGATTATTAACCTTGTTCATAGGCGAAAGAGCGAAAGAATTATCTTTTTAAAAATATAAAAATAAGTTTATTTATTTAATATTATGTTTAAGAAAATCAATAGTACAAATTTAAAAAAGATAAAAAAAAAAAAAAAAAACTAAGGAGTAGAGGTGCTCATGAGCCGGGTTGGACTGGGTTCGGGCCTAGTCTAAGCATGATATTAACATATTTTATGCTAGTCTAAGCTCGACCAAACCCAAAATATGAGCATAAAATTTTGTCCAAACTCGTCCATATTTGCAAAAGACTAACCTAAGCCTATTTTAGGCTTGTCCATATTATATTTTAGATAAATTTTAAAAATATTTATATTATATTATTTTAATATTAATATTTTTTATTTATTGAAATTTTTATATAATATTAACATTATTTCAATGTTTACATTAGACTAGTATTATATATTTAGTATAGATTTATTTTTTTTAATGTGTTATAAATTACATAATATATAAAAATAACATAATATAAAATATTATAAACTTGAGAACGGGTCAAGTCGAGCTTAGACCTAGAATGTTTAAGCTCATACAAGACTATATTTTAAACGGGCTTAATTTTTTACCAAACCCCATTTTTTAAGTTTAATATTTTTGTCCCGGCTATCAACAAGTCTACTAGGGAGTTATAGAAAATTGATGGCCACTTTAAAGATTCGACCGTTAGAAAATAAAAGTCTAACGTCTCTTCTTTCCGTTCTTTCTTGAAAATTTGAATTTTTGCAACGTTCTTTAACCCTTTTCTCTTTTTCCCTATCAAAAAGTAAATTCAATTTCTCAAACCTTTTATAGATTCAAAATTTGCCTAAAATAAATACGATTCTCATAGCTTCGAATCACTCTGTTTTGAGATCATAGATTTTTCCTCTCGCTTTCTGCTCAGAGCAAAAAAAAATAAAAAAAAATGGCGTTGCGACCCATAGATAATGCACTCCCCATCATACCATACGGTCTCAGACCCAAGAAACAAGCCAAAGTGTCGATTCAACCCCAGAAAAAAGCTTGCGAGATCAGCGTAAACGATGAGAACAAAGCTCCTTTACCGCAACCCATAGATGCCTCCGTTGATTATGTCGCTTCCGAGGATCTCAAACCCTTTCAAGACCCAGAATCAAACATCCAAGTAAATCCATTTTTACTATTTACTTTTTTAAAAAATGAAGTAAAACCCTGTTTGCAATTTCACGATTCTGATTCGGTTTGATGTTTTCAGAGCTTAGTTGAAGGGTTAGATTCGAAGGATTGGGTTAAGGTTTGTCAGTCGTTGAACGGTGCTAGGCGTTTCTCTTTATATCACCCAGGTCTACTGCTGCCAGTCCTGTAAGATTCGAACTTCTTATTTTTAGTGCCTCAATATGTATCGAACAAGGGTGTTGAACTGATAAAATGTATGTGATTATGCAGAGAGAAGGTGATGTTGGTAGTGGTAAAGTCAATGAAGAACCCAAGAAGTGCTCTTTGCAAGACTTCGATTATGGCTGCTTCAGATATCTTCAATGCCTACGGCGAAAAATTGCTTGACTCAACTGATTCCAGTGCATTTGATCAGCTGGTGGGTAACCCAATTGACCCTGATCATCATTTCTCTTTTCCGGTTTTCGAGTTTCTGCTTTGATGAATTAAATTTGTGGTGGATTTACAGTTACTGCAGTTGTTACTGAAAGCTTCTCAAGACAAGAAGTTTGTGTGTGAAGAAGCCGATAAGTCACTGACAGCAATGGTTAACTCCATTGCTGCTTTAACTCTGCTTCAAAAGCTCCGCGGATTTGTTAACCATGGCAACCTTAGAGTCAGAGCCAAAGCTGCAGTTTCCATTTCCAATTCTGTTTACAAAATGGTAAAAGTACTAAGAAAACTCCATGGCTAAGTTGTTGTTTTCCATTCATAGAATGTTGAACATTGCCCAACTCATTGCAGGGATCAGAAGAAATCAAAGAGTTCGGGTCAGTTACCTTGCTTCAAATGGCTTCGGATTTGCTAAACGATAGGCTGCCAGAGGCCAGAGAAGCAGCAAGAAGCATTGTACTTTCAGTATATGAGGCATTTACAGAAAACGAAAAGCTGGATACGGAGGAGGATTGGCAAAGCTTTTGCCAGTCAAATTTATCAACGATTCAAGCTCAGTCGATGATCAAAGTCGTTTCTTCCCAGTAAGAGTTCAAAGTAGAAGCTTTAGAGAAGCAGCACATATAGTAGAATAACACTATGGGATTGAACTTCTGTCATGTAAATGCTGTTTTTACATGGTTTCTAAGTAGTCTGCTATTTGCTATAGAACTCTTGTTTCCTACTCTATGTTCTTTTTCAATGATGGAATAAACACAAGCATTTCAAGCAGTTCCAACCTACTGTGGTTTGCCCTTTACTTCTTCTTGAAGTAACCCATGTCTCGACACTTGTATCCGACGAACATGAAAAACGAACAGTTCATCAAATGCAAAGTAGAATCAGCCAACATATATCTAAAATTATATAAAAAGCAGGATTAGCCAAAATGACATGCAAATACCAGCTATATATCAGTTAAAATTTTCCTTTCTATAAATAATACAAAAATTATTGAGTATGATCCAATCTCTCAAAGAGAAAGGATTGGCAATGGAGTGGAAATTGACAAGTAAAAGAATAAATATCAAGAACAATGTATGGCTATCACATGTCAACGTGTCCAAGGCATTATGAAGAAGCAGAGACCTTAACAGCTTTAAACGATGGATGAAGCAATCCCAACTCATCTTTAACTTCAAGTGGATTACCTGTCTCATTCCTAACTCGTTTAACTCTCCGACTAGCCAGCGATTTATGCGTAAACCCATACATTTGCAAGATCTGATTATCACCAAAATTGAAAGCTCTATCCATTTGTCTCAAACACCTCTCGACAGAATAATCCCCGAACTTGCCGCACGGTTTACACCCAACAAAATGAGTAACCAAAGGCCATCGGTGATCCCCTAATCCAGGATGATAGTTCTCTATCATTTCCTCGTAACGATCCACCAAAATCCCCCAATAACCATGCAAATAATAAGCATTCTCTAGATATACTTTTTCACCCCATTTAGCTCTTTCCTTGACCAACAAGTAAACTATGGCGGACTGATCATCGGCTTCAAAAACTGGCCTATCCTTTAACTCCCTAGTCAAAATTTTCCCAGCTTCTTCCCTAACCTTCCCTTTCGGACCCATAGGAGCCCAAGCATCTAAAAGATCAAGCGACCATTGACAATTCCTTAACAAGAAACTACCCGTGTTTAAACCAATCCAATTCTTATCATTGTAAACCATTTCATTCCACCCATGCATGACCATATTGAAATCTTTGTACCTTTCCCATGGGAGCTCGTACGCCATATCCGTAAACATCGCATCACTGTCCATCCACCAAAGGAACTCGATTTCGGGATGGGAAAGCAATAGCTTCCGAATCAATGGTAGTTTTGCCCAAAACCCCGCCATTTCCGCATCCAATAACGCCATGTTGTAAAAAATCTCGATCCCGTGTAACCTACAGTAATCGATCTTGTTCTTTATCGATTTCAATAAGTAATGATCACCGACCGGGTTTTCGCACGGTTTGGGTGATGAACCGGTGACGAGGAGGACACGGGGCTTGTTTGGACCGATGAAGTTTGGGAAATCCGGGTTGGTTTTGAGCCATTCGGATCTTTGTCGATCCCAATCGGATATTTTAGGTCCGAGAGAGTACGGTTTGCTCGGGTCGGGTTTTTCCTTTTCTCCTTCTTCTTCATCGATGAGAATCTTGGCGATATCAAATTCCGCGTAGTTCTTATTGTCGTTGTTGTTGTCACCCTGAGCGGCGTCGTTTTGAGCATCTTCGAGTAAGCGGCGGGACTCAACGTGCTTGCTATGAGCGTCGAAGTGGTGGTTTTGGTTTTCGTCGGCGGAGTAACCGGGATTTACGGGGTTGAAGGTGCCATGTAGGACGATGACGGCTACTACAAAGCAGAGAACGATTATTTTGGCTCGGGAACGGCGAACCTTTAACCACCGGTCCAACATGATGGTTTCCTTGCCGGCTCCAGCGACAGGTTCCGATTGTAAATAAATAGAAAAATCGAGGGAAAGCAAGTCAAGACGGTGGAGTAGGAAAGTGAAGAAGGAAGGTAGAAAAAAAAAGAGGGAAAATTGAAAAGAAACAAATGGAAAGCTGTAAACAGAGAGAGAATCGGTTAATATTTTAATATTTTATTTTGGTCAAATCTTGCTTTCAGTATCTATACTTTGATGAATCTTGATATTTAGTCCCTTTACTTTAAATGTTTTAAAAAAATTCTTACATTTTTTATTTAAGAATCTTAATCCATTCATTAACATCATTAGTTTTTCTGTTGAATTTGATCAACTTTACATGTTAATTAGGCTATTCTCATATCATGGACATTTGGTTGATGAAAAATAAACATGTGTTTGGGCTCCAACTATGTCTGAAGTCAAGCCCAGTCAAACACCTAAATTGAAAACTAAATTCTTTTAACGTTGTTTTCTCCGTTCATAAGACTTAAATTGAAACTTTGTTTAAAGAGTATCAAACACCTTACTATACACAAGAATTGGTAAAATAATTAGACTAAGATTTTGGTGTGATAATAAAGCTAAGTTGACAAGTTTCAATGAAAAATACTAACGTATTAATTATGGATTAAGATTTTTAAATAAAAATTAAATCTCAAATTATTTCAAAGTACAAGGACTGAAAATAAAATTTAACCTTTTATTTTAGGTGTTTAACGGGAGCACGTTGTGGGAAATTTTATTTTATTTTACGTTTCATGATGATTTACTTACAGCCGTCGATGCGAAAGGTGGGGCCTGGTAAGAGTAGATCTACGGCGGTGGGGCTTTCACTCGTAGTGTTAGTCAAATCGTCCAGTTCATGACTTCATGTACTCCCACTCACATGGGTTGTTTAACGTTAACAACTTGATTAACATATATTTTTTAAATTGTAAGATTTTGATTTATGCTATTTTAAGGACGGCCGAAAATAAAAAAATTTAAGAGCTTGGCATTTGAATGAGTTGGCTGTTCTAGATCTACTATACAATTATATATTGGATCTAAATTCAATTTAAATAATAATATTTTTTAAAATAAAAATATAAAAAATATTTATTTAATATATTTTAACGTTAAAATGAGTTGATAAGTCGAGCCAAGTTGACTTGAAAATTGACTTAGGCTTGAAAATATTTTTGGAATCAAGTCGTAATTTGTTTGATCCATGTATAACTTTAGTATCTGTTAACTCACGACATCAATTCAATTATACTTAGTAGTATATATAAAATGTATTATTTAGTATTTGGGTTTGATTTTTTTTTTCTAATGTGGTACCTGTATTATTTTTTGGTTCAATTTGGTAATTGTATTTGATAGAAGTTATATCTTTTGGTACAAAATGTAACAATGTTATTAGAATAAATTTAATGTTAATTGCGAATTTGTTTAGTTTTGAGTGTAATTTGTCAAATACAATAGATGAATGTGATTTAATTTGGGTTTCAGGGTGGTTTAATAAAAGTTAATAACTAATTATTAGCTAATTATAAATTTTCATCAAATCAACTTAAAAACCCAAATTAAACATTAAAAATTTAACATTGTTACCTTCAAGTACCATAATGTATAACTTTTGTTAAATACATGTACCACATTTGACCGAAAAAATATAAGTACCATATTAGAAAAAAAAGTGTCAAACTTAGGTACCAAATTATATATTAAGTCATGTATATACTATTATCTAAACCTTTGAGTTGATATCACGAGTCAATCGAACACCGGCTCAATTGAAAAATGAATAAAAAATCATTATTTATATAAAATAAATTATATTATTACGAGGATATTTTTATTCTTTTAAATTATGTCATACAAAATTAATAAAATTTCATATCTACATTCAATTTAACTTTTTTAACCAAAATTTTATTTGAAATTTTTATCAACTTTTAATAAATATATTAGCATTATTGGTACCTACATAATCTAATATTTATTAAATGTGTTGGTTGAAGGTATTCATTTTATGTCTAAAATTATTGTTTCGAGAAAATATCTAAATTTCCAATAAATTTCAATATTATTTTAAATAATATCTATACATTTTATGCATTAATTTTTTTTATAAATTGAAGAAAAAATATTAATTATGTTACGCATATGAGTTTCGCCATTAGATGACCTTCACCGCAACACCATGATTCATGTCCACTAAGGGTGGGTTTGGATGGGCGATTGAGTGCGGTGCGGTGCGTTTAGCTTACTTTTTGTCTCACGCTACAGTATCGCTACAGTATCTAATCTCACCGCCACCGCTGTTTTTACACTAACCACAGGTAAACGCACCGCCCATCCAAACCCACCCTAAGTTCCGTCTACATGGTTTCTTCATGAATATTATTTTAATAGAACTTGAATAAAATATGAGCCAACTGCCTTATAAAACTTATTTATAGCCAGAAAACAATGATCGTTTGTCACTCACACACTTTATAATCTAAACAATGTCACGTTACTTAATTAACAAGGTCGGAGATACAATCATGTGTCCCACAAAATCAACTTTATATAAACCCTATATCATTTCAAGGATCATTTCAAGGAGGGAAAATGTTCATTCATCCCTATTGCTATACTCACTCATCACCCCAACCTTTTAGTAGCTCTTTCTTTTCTTTTCCTTCCCTTCCCTTTCTTCCGTCTGTCTCGTTTACTATTTTTTTATTATCTTCATCACCTATACAATAAGATTCTCCATCAAAATAGAGTGAACTATTCTTGAATTTTACCACATCCTCCTCCACACCACTTTCTTGTATCAACAAATTGCATTTTCATATATTAGTTTAATAAATAACTATATATATATATTAAAACTAACTAATATTCGGCTTTAGTCCCCAATAAAGGACCATTTCTGAAATTATTTACGAAAATGGGCCATTTTTAAAAATAATAATAGGTATGGATCGAAAACCCAAAAACACGCTGATGTGGACGCGTATTTAGAGAATAATCCAAAAAAAGGCTTCCATGTCAGCGCTTTTTTCCTTGTGTCAGGCAAGCGCTCTGACGTGGACACGTTTTTGGCCGTGTAATCTCCAGTGGGTTATTTGCTAATTAGGGCCTAGGTTTAGGGTTCTTGGGTTTGATTAGGGTTTAGGAAAATTTAAATTAGGGTATTAGGTTTTTAATTGTTTAGGATTTTAGGGTTTAATTAAATTATAAAAAAAATTGTTTAGGCTGTTGGCCATTGTAACACTCGATCTACCGGCTATTATTAAAAAATATTAATTAAATTATAAAAATGAAATAAAAAAATTAAATAATATTTAAAAATGAAATTAACCCTTACAATTTTTATTTGGTCGACGGAGATAAATTTATCATCGAGACTAATTAATTGTCGGGTCATTACTAACATGATCAAATTTCTTAGAAATTATAAAATAATAATAATAATTTAGACAAAAAAAAATTAGAGAGCTTTGAGAGCTTTTTTGAGAAATTTAGAGAAAAATTTGGAAGAATAATAAAATTTGGTGTGAAAAAATAGGTTGGGGGTTTATACTTTTTTTTCCTGACCATTGGAGGCCCAATGGTCAGATTTTTAAATGGCCGTTGGGGGAAAACACGGCCAAAAATGCGTCCATGCCAGAGCGCTTTTACCTGATACAAGGAAAAAAAACGCTGACTTGGAAGCATTTTTCTGGGTTATCCCCTGAAAACGCGTCCACATTAGCGCGTTTTTGGGTTTTTGGTTCATATCCATTATTATTTTTAGAAACGGCCAATTTTTGTAAATAATTTCGGAAATGGGCCTTTATTGGTTACTAAAACCCTAATATTTCCCAATAATAATTAAACAAATTTGAACCTAATAATTAACCTAAAAAACTTGTAAAATGCAAAGTCATAAACATATACTTGACCTAATTATGGTCGGGCCAGACCAATGCAAAATTTTACGCCCGTTTTCTAGGCTTGAGTTTGACCTGGCCCGAAAAATGGACCTAAAATTTTGTCTAAGCTCGATCCAGATAAAAAATGCTAAACTCGAGCCCAGCCTAACCACCCATATTAAAAAGAATTATTTTACTTTTTTATGTAAAAAAATAAAAAAATATATAATACATCCAGTATACTAAAAAATTAAAATAAATAGTTCCCAACAAATTAAAAATACATTAAAAAATCTTTATACTTAAATAACACTAAAATAATTGCAACTTAGCAAGCAAATGCTTCTAAAATAGTAGCAAAATTAATAATGAAACAAGAGTTATATAATATCTAATTAATAACAATAAAATAGTAGTAATATAATAACAAAATGACAACAAAGCAACATCAAAATGACAACATACAACAACAAAACAACAGTGCAAAAAATTAGGCAAATTCAAGTCGAGCCCAGGCCGAAAAAATCTTACCCTAGGCTTGACCCGTTTAGAAAACAAACCTTATTTGTTGTTCAAACTTATTTTTCAAGCCTATATTTTTGTCTAAATCCTCCCATTTTTTGGACTAACCTTCAGGCTTGGGTGAGTAGCCTGACCCATTATCGGGTCTAACATATACTTATCTATATTAGATATATAATTTATTTTCTTAGAAATATATGTTAAACCTTTGGTTAAATTAGAAAAATGTACCAATAAGTATTGGATTAATAGTAAGGTACATTACAGTTTCAACAAGAGAATATGAGTTCGAATCTTAAAAATGACATTGTTAAGATAGAAAGTCATAAATCTTAAATATAAATAGTAAAATGGACGTTAAAGATATCAAAAAAATTAAATTAGAAAATGTAATAATTAATTTGCAACAGTTAAATATAAATAGTAAATTAGAGATTCATTTACACCAGGTAAAACTAAAGTAATTTTATATATTTTCGTAATTGTTTTATATAAGTAATATTATAACAATCTAATCATTGAATTATCAATATAAATGTATTTGCATTACATGTAACTAGTTAGAAAATTTTAATTTACTCTAAACTTGATAAGCATGATTTATATGGAAGAAATATTAAATATAACGGTTGAATTATTAAAATATTAACCATACAAAAAATTATGAAAGTGTGTATATAAAAATTTTCTCCCGACCATTCCAAAATTTGAAAAAAATAGATGAGTTTTAATGAGTTTGGATTATTCATATACAAGTATGATGGTGTTTATGTTGTACATACTACATAGACCCTTGGATTTTAAATTAATCCTTAAACCATGGTTCATATTTTGAATTAATCTTCAAACATCAAAATATTTTAATTGTCGAAGTATTAATGTTGTATCATTCAGGCATGTATGTCGGCCTAACAATCAACTTGGGTGACAGATGCTAGCTCGAATCTAATGTGGATCATATCTACAATATGTGGACCAGATTTTAAATATGTTTGTACTTGTACTTATTGTATGGTTAACTTTTTAAAAAATAGCCCTCCTAAATTTTAATGACAATTTTTGTTTTATTAACCCATCAAATCTATGTTGTCCATGTAACATGTATACACATATTTTAAATATGTTCCACGTCATATCTTAAATCGAAAATCAAGACTTGATAAAATACCAGTACTTTGAAAGTTAAATTAAAATATTTTGAAGTTTAGACTTTGATTTAAAATCTAGATCATAATTTGGGAGTATAGCGAAATTTAAGCACAATTTTTCAATTTCAAAGCAAGGATTAAAAATAGAAAGTTCATGAGTCCGATCGAATTTAGATTTGATTTCAAAAAATATTCTATATTCGAGGTTGACTTGTCTGTTCAAATGGAAACTAAAAAATTATTTAAAGTTAATTATAAAATTATTTTTAAACAGTAAAATAGATCCAAGAAAGATGGTTTGAATATTTTTTAAGGTAAATTATATTGGAGATCACTCTAAATTTTTTTTATTAATTTAGTTATTATTGTTAAAAAAAATTGACCAAAATGATCACTCAGCTATTAAATTCTTAATGGATTGTTGATTGGGCTAGCAAAAAAAGGAAAAAAATATTCTTTTAGACCCTTTAAAAATTATAAGATTTCAATTAACACTATTGTTATATAGTGTGAAGTTTTAATTTTTTATGCTTAGGCAAAGGAAAAGACGACAATTTACCCTAGCTCTACCTCTATGACGTCGGCACCTCTCCTCTCTATCATCTTTCACTCGAACAAGAAAACTCCGTCATGGTTTTCGCCCGCAAAAACATAATCATCGGTTTAGTACCTTCCTCTTTCTTCACTGTTGATGTTTGGAAACCATGACGAATTTTTCTTATTCGGGTGAAAGACGAAAGAGCGGAGACGGTGATGACATTATAGAGGGCAGAGCTATGGTAAATCACTGTCTTTTCTTTTGTCTAAGCATAAAAAATTAAAACTTCGCGCGTGTAGAAATTGTGTTAACTAAAATTTTGTAAATTTTTAAAGGGACTAAAAGAATAAATTTTCCTTTTTTGCAGGCCCAGTCAGTAATCCATTAAGGGTTTAACGGCGGAGTGACTTTTCTAACGGAAGTGATTAAATTGATTAAAAAAAATTAGGGTGATAAGGTGACCTCCAACAAAATTTACCCCAAATTTTAAGTAGAAGCCCAACCCAGAAGGGAATTTTGCCTTCCATCGCTCTCGCTGTCTTTTTTTTTGTTTTGTTTATTTACTATTCGCTGTCTTTTAACTTTTGTAAACTTAGCCATTTCCCTTCATCTTCTCCACTGCTAACCAGCGAAAATTCTAATACTCGATAATGGTAAATTTCATTTTTGATTATTCAATTATTATTTTTCTTATTTTTTATTTATATCTAATTTGTTTCATTATATTTCTGAATCTCTATCGATGAGTATTTTATTAGGGATTTGATTTCCTGTTAGTGGATCTGATCTGTTCTTTCTGTACGAGGCAACCATATTAGAATATCTTTTTTGTTGTCTTTTCTTTTATTTTACTTCTGAATCGTAATTTAGAAGTTGCTGAAAGTTTTATTTGGTGGTTGAGAAAATGCTTGGAAAGTTAATGTAAGTATTAGATTATACGAATCAATCAGTTTTGAAGTATTTCGACGATATGTTTCTTATATTCGGCTTATCAATGGGGTTAAGAATGTCATAAACTCTTAATCTATTACTGAAAACTGCAATAACTGTGAAATTTAAAGTCCTGTTTGGTTGCTGAGAAATGTTTGGAAACTGGAAAATTAATTCGAGTATTATATTCAAAAGTTTTAACTATTTGAAAACTGACCAATTTGAACTATATGTTTCTTGTCTTGGCTTGTTAGCGGAATTAGAATGCAATAACCTATTGCTGAAAACAAAATTTGTTAAATATAGCTATTATGCTTTTTAAGTGTTTTTTGTGTCACACTGATTTTGACTTTGGTATATTAGAATGACTGAACTCTAGGCTCTAATTAATTCATTGACTGGTTTTTGCCTTTTTAGCTTGAACTTTACATTGATTTAAGAAAGGTTTGCTTCATTAAGTTAGATTAGAAGGATTGAACTTGAAACTGTTGCATGATTTATTTTCAGGATGGGAATGATTCTGTAGATTCAAAACAGGACACTACGGATATGGCACTTTTCGTGAGTTCCTCTATTCTCTAGCACTTTTATGTGTCACTAATAAATTTAGATTATAGATTATTCCTTCTCTTCATGGTTATTTGGACCAGATGATATTAACTATGCTTTTAGGGAGATTTACCAAACATTGCACTTGAAACTCTTGGACCATCTTAAAGATGATGGTTCTATAGTTTAAATGACTTTCATCCAGCTTTTACTGAATTTAGTCTCTCTCTTCTTTTTGCAGGTCCAGAATCTACTTCAACAGATGGTGAGTTCTTATTTTCAATTGATTTGAGATTCTGTATGGAGCTAAAGAACAATGAATTTTAAGCAGATGTAGCTAAGTTTGCTATATGCTTTCATGTTGTAGCAATCAAGGTTCCAAACAATGTCTGATTCCATCATGACGAAGAATATCCTTTTCGTATTATCTGATCACAGCATAATACTTAGAAAACTTAACCTCGAAGAGATGAATTGCTTCGTTTTTTTCTATTACATCATAGAATTGTTGTTTTGTTGATTTTGGGATTCTTTTATGGGAGGCTGGCTAGGTCTTAAACTTGGTTTGCAATATGCAAAATGGAGGGTCCTTAGTTTTCTACCAGGGTTTTAGTCTGTTCTTAGGTTGGATTTGTATTGTGGGGGGAACTAGCTATGGGGTTCTGAATTTTGATTTCACTTGTCCTTGTTTCTTAGGTGCTACCAAATTATGCTAACTTTGACTTTTCATTTTTATTGAAGACCCATGTTAGACATCCTTATCCAATGCCTACCCGAGCATGGGTTTGGGATATGATCCTCCGAGGACTTTCCAAATACATAATAGTCTTAGAAAAATTTAACATATATATATTTCTGTTCCAAACAAAATAAAACTGCATTCCACTTGTAAACATTTTCTTGATTTCCTTGACTTCAATGAACTCGATGAGATGGGAAGCAGGATAGATGAGCTAGAACAAAGCATCAATGATCTCAAAGCAGAGATGGGTGCAGAGAACTCTCCTCCTCCAGTTCCTCCTGCGGTAAAAGATGATTCCAAGTCACCCAATGAATCCTAATGCGATAGCTTAAGGAAATTCGGCATCTAAAGCCAGTAATTCTAGACTCTATTTCCTTCAGTCCCTGGCTTTTCTCATATGGAAAATCCTTAGTATACTAGCATTTAACTTTTTGGAACAAAAAAAATATACCTTATATTTGTAATTCAAGCCTTCTCTAATTGCTATTTTCGTAGACTACCCTTATATTTGTAACTCATCCTTTTGTTGAATGTTGAAAACCATCAGCAACATGCATCTTATTCTTTAAACAGAACTTTAAGGCCATGATTAGACTTTTTAATCTATGCATATTTGAAGACTGTAATAGCTATGTCCGACATGAATATTCACGGGTCACGGATTTCTGAAGCAATCTATCTAGATAGAAAATAGTACTAGTTTGCAAGATAGGTTCATTTTCGAGGGATGTCATTACTCTTTAGGTCATTCTACTCACCAATAGCTTAATTAGATTAATGCATTTTGCTTTGGCTCAACTAAGCACATAAAAACACTTGGGCATTATAGTGTTGCAAATGTGGTCCTGATTTTCCTCGCTGTTTATCTGTGTATTTGCTTGTTTTCCCTTTATTTATTTCTTTCCATACATACCTGTAAATATGACTAAGACATTTGGGGTGCAAATTTAGTTGTGTTGCCATAAAGTTAAGGATATGCCCAATTACAGTTGGGAGTACTTGGTTCCTTTACAATTTTGCATCGTTTTTCTTCTCAGGCATCCAATGCGATACTTCTGCTCCGTGTACCTATCATTTCTTTAAGCACTTGGGCTTTTGATGGATTTACCAACCCGTTGAGGGTTAATTTGCCTTTCACGGACAACATTTTACAGGCTTATCTGGGGTGTTCAAATTTTGGTTTAAATTGAATTAATTGATTAAATCGATCTAATTTAGTTAATCAGTTGGTTAATAATTTTTTAGAAGTTCGGTTATCAGTTAATTCGATTCGAAATTGGATAATTAATCGATTTAACCAAACTTAATAATTAATAATACAAATTATATATAGTTTATTGTTTTTTTTATATGTTTATACTTGTTTTAACAAAAAAAAAATAAAATATAAATTTTGTTTCGATTAACAGTTATTAAAAAGTTCAGTTAATTTGATTAATACTAATTTAGTTCGGTTAACTGTTTGAATACTTCTATTCTCAACAAATCAGTTTTCTCTCAACAATTATCATGTTTGTATTGTATTTTCGTATCATTCAAAATTATCTATTTAATATTTTGTTTACGATTGAAAAATTGGACAAAATTCATATATAACATACATTTGATGAGTTAAAAATCCATACATCCTAATTACACGTAGTAAAACTTGAATCTAAAAAAAAAAACACAAATTTTTATTGCCTTTATTTTGTATGCAGCAAAGCAATACAATATAACTTACCTTGATTAAATCTAAACATGAAGGCTTTAAATGAAGGTGGGACTAATTTATTGTATCCAACTATCCAACTATTTTTCAACAACAAATTTTACTCTCTTTTTTCTGGGCCATTTGTTGTCTGAAATCTCCAGAGAAGAAATTCAGTGCCACAAAAATCAATCTAAAAAAAACTGAAATTTCATATCTAAGAACTGTACAAATAAATATCTTTTTTTTTTCTCTCATCAACTAATTATACAACTCCCATAAATATTTCTCAAATTTCATCGACACAAACAGGCATGAAAAATCGAGAATTTGTAAAGAAGAAAAAAAATTCATGTCTGTTTTTTTAGTAAAATTTAAAATTTTAATAAATATTACGGTAATATTTTTAAGGATAAATATTAAATTTATAATTTGGTTCAATTTATACTTTAATACATGAAGTTCGGTTTTGTGCAATTATACATATGAAACTTGAATTGTGGTTCATATATACACATTAAATTTTGATTTTGATTTAATTGCATACATTTAAAGAAATCAATACATGCATTAATTTCATAATTAATATAATTATTTGTATTTGCAATATATCAATGTAAAATGACGTTAATTCAATAATTATTATTAATTATTTCTGAAAATCTCACAAAATAAAATTTTATATATGACATTACATATTACATCAAAGTTTATGTACAGGGGCGAATCTAGGAGGGGCTGGCAAGGCCCCGGCCTCCTTAAAATGAAATTTTTTTTTATTTTGTCCCATTTAAGATTTTAATTTAGTAAAAGTAAAATTACATTTTACGCCCTAAAAATGATAAAATTTTGATTTAATCTTTTAAAAAATATATTTTTACTATTGTAAAAATAACAGTTTAATTTCGCTCTCTAAAAATTTTTTCTAGCTTCGCCCCTATTTATGTATTGTTTCGATATTTATCCCTTATTTTTCTTTGGGGTAAGGGTAATGTAAATGTAAGGTTAGGATTTAATTTTTAAGATTTAAGATTAATATTTAGGGTTTAACATTTAACATTTAATATTAATATTTAGAATTTTAGAGACTAAAATTTAAGTTTTAGAATGTAAGATTTGAGATTTTAAAAATTTGTTTAAATATAAATCTTAAATTTAATTTTCCCCCACACATAGCCTTGCCGACATATTTGTTACTTTGTTTTAATATTATATTTTTTAATTTTAAAAATACTTAAATTTATTACTTATTTAATAGTAAACTTCTATACTTAAATTATTTAAATTAAGTCAGCAAATTGATTTTTGTTCATTTAAAAGAAAAAAAAAACTTGGAATACAAAAACTACAAAAGAAATATAAAAGAAATAAATCCAATAAAAAAAAGGAAAATAAAAATAAAGTAGGATTTAACTACAACACATTATCAATGTAATCATAATTCATGCTATTATAATCTCATCTTTATTCTGACACTTCTATATATATATATATATATATATATCTATATATAACACAAAATTTTGGAAAAATATTTGAAAACAACAATCGCATCTGCAAGCAATACACACAATTAAATTATTCAAATATAAGAAAAAAATAAAGATGAAAATAAATTACATTTTTAGAAATAGAGAGGCAACAATTTTTTTTTAAATTAAAAGGATAATTTAAAAAATAATAATAAATCTAACGCCGACAGCGCGTAATTCTACTGCACCCGCGTGAGTAAGGATTAGCCTGAGCTCCCGGCCGGCAGTTATAGTAGGACGCGCCACGTCGCGAGCATGGCACCGTGTTCCTCCTCAACGCACCGTAGCTAATGTAGCGAGTCCTGGCTAAAATGCGCCTGCTGATCTCGGAGTCCATGGCGAACTCAGCATCGAAGTCCGAAGATTCCTCCCCGCTTAGCATCAGGCACTCGGCGATGGATCCGCGGCATTCCGATTTAATCGGGAGAAAATGGCCGCCGACGGCGTCGAGAGTGGGAGACGAAGACGAGAGCGCCACGTGGACGGCCAGGATGGTGGAAATGGTGAGGAAAGTGAAGGAGAATCTTGAGCTTCCCATTTTTGAGGTTTCTTAGATTTGTAATTCTGTTGAAGGAGGGAGTGGAAATAAGGGCAGGATTTAGGATTATATGTGATTACAAGTAAGAGAAAGCCACTGATGTTTGGATGTATTTGCGATTGTGCCACTTCAATTTCGAGTTTAATTGTAATTTAAGAAAAACAAATTTTTTTTTTTTTTACCAGACTTTTACAGTTTACTGTTAACAAACGTTAGAAGCATTCCAACTTAATACCTCGTTTGGTTCATTATAATAGAATGAAATAGAATAGAATAAAATTATAATAGTATTTTTATTTTTAATTGAATAAAATGAAGTTGTAATAGTATAAGAAAAAAAAGTTGAAATGATCAAAATACCCTTAATATTAAAAGTGAGTGATTGAGGAAAAAATCTAAGAATAAAAGGAAAATGTGAAGAGAAAGAAGAATGAGTGGAGCATATGGCTTCAATCAACTGGCCTAGGTTTCCTCTGCAACCAAAAAAAAAAAAAGGAAGCATAGAGATGGAAAGGAAAGGAAGTTAACAGTAAGGTCGAGGGAGATTGAATTGAGTAGCCCAAATCAAACCTACTTAAGCCTATAAACTTAAAAAGTCTACTAGCTTATTACTCATTTGGGCTACATACTTAAAAACAATAGAATTTGGGCCCATTCAACAAAATAGCACTTTCCGTCTTTCATTAACAATGATTGGGCCTCCGCCCATGTCGCCCTAAATTTGGACAATTATAGGCGGGTTGTGAAATTTTCTAGATTCTATAAGCAAATTGAGAATGTGATTAGTGTTTAATTTTTTTATATTTTTAATTTTTAATATACTTTATAATGCACATCTCATACTTTTAATTCATTTATGAAATCTAAAAATTTCTACAAACAAATATATAATTTTTAAAAAATAAAAATAGAATTGATATAGCTTTTTATCAATTCAATTAATTTTTAATTTTTTAAATATTAAGTAATTTGATAACATATATTAAAATCGAATGAGCTATTTTCTCTATTCAATCGGTTTAATCGATCGATTAAAACATCTAAAAGAATAATTAAATTTGGGTGTTTGAGGAGATTACATGAAGCAATGTCTTATAACAAAATGTGACGTTAAGGATTGCGATAGATTTCTTATATTGTACATTATAAGAACGAGGGTGGTGACAAAAAAGGAGTTGTACGTTCTATTTAGGTATAATGATTTTTTAACCCTTCAACTTTATAAAAAATAAAAAAAATTATCCATTGATTTAAATTTTCATTTCTTTTAGTTTTTAAATTTATATTATTTGTCAAATCACTCAAGATGGATGGAAAAGTTAACGTTTGTTAACTATGCTGATTTAAGATTGCCACGTGTATGTGACGTTAGCAACCTAAAAAATAAAAATAAAAAAACATCAATTTTTTAAATAATTTTTATACTTTTTAAATTTCAAAAAATAATCAATTGTCAATGTTGCATCCATGTGGCAATCAATTTTTCCATCAATTTTGAATTGATTTGACAAATAATACAAATTTAAGGACTTAAAAAGATAAAAAAAATTAAATGGAGGGTTAAAATGATTTTTTCTATAAAATTGAATGGCTGAATAAGTTAATATACCTTCCATCTATTCGGTTTAATATACCAATAATCAAATAAAATCACTAAAGGCTAGTTTTTTATTATTATTATTGATGATGTAGTTAAAAAAGTACTTTTAAGAAATACAGTGAAAAAATACTTTGGATAAGTATGATTTGTTAATTTCAAAGGTTCTGTATTGTTGTAAAAAATTGTAATGAGAAGCTAACATGTTTATTTCAGATATGATATTGATAAGTAAAAAATGAATTAATTTAATATAATAATAAAGAATATATTTAAGTATTTTAAAAATCCATTAAAATCTAGTAATAAAGGTATGTCGGATTTGTCGTATAAACTAAAATCCACAGTGGCACAGCTTGGGTTTAGGTCCGTGACACTTACACACCTATTTTCTATTTGTTTTTTTAGGGGTTCCGTTGTTAGAATCGTAAAATAAAATTTGATATAAATTTAAAATTGTAAATCATGATTTATCATGTCAAATCATTAAGAATAAAATTAGATGTAGAAGTGTACATGAATTTATTGATTTCTTGAAATCTATGGATCATGGAGTTTTGATATTCTAAATTAGCATACAAGAAATTCAGAGAAGATGACTCTCTTTTTTATAAAGATGAGATATTAGAAAATTTACATTGCGTATAATTTAGGAACCATAACCATAACCCTAATATCTAATTTTTAATTAGCCCATCATTAATTAGAAATTAGTTATTAGAATATCTACACATATTTAACGTATATTTTATTTAATAATTAAAGCCTAATAAACCTTAACTAAATTATATCACTTTTTAATTTGGATTAACCTATTATAATAGTAAATAATAACATGTAATTATTATTATATATGTGATGTTCATATTTTCTAACATCTTTGAGTTAAACACAAGGAAGAAAAAAAAAAAACAAAAACTAATTATCAATGCAATATATATATATATATATATATATATTAAAGTAGGAAAAGGAGCCCCTGAGCTCAAGATGGCGAACTGTTTCAAGAAGAAGAAGAAGAAAAAGGTGGCGGGACCGACTTTGAGGTTTATGTTTTTCATACTATTTTTAGGGAAACAAAATTTATGTCATTTTCATTATTCAATTATTATTATTATTATTATTTTAACTTATTGTATCCTAGTTTAATTTTTTTTTTCTCTTTTATCATAAGTTATCTATCATCTGCGATTGATTTTGTTTTGGTTTATAAAAAAATTGTTGATCTCATCTCCTAGGAGCTGGCTTATAAGTGGGTTAGTGGAGCCTACAAAAGGAGAGAAAGAGGTCAACAAGTACTGCTTCTATAGGAGGAGGAGGAGGAGGAGGAGATGAATGGGTGAGAGTTGTAATGACTTCCTAATGGAGCTCCAATGAGATTGCCCAACTTGAGAATGAGAATGTTCTATGAAAGTGTGTTAAACTTGATTAACGTATTTGGTCAACTTCTAATTATGTTTACTCTTGATGGGCATAGTCATAAATGAATTAATATGATTAAAAAATTTGAGACTACACCACAGTGGGTTTGAACTTTATAAAAAAGTTTAAAAGTTTAAAGTGCAAAGAGTCACTCAAATCCATCACATACCCGCTTTAGACATTAGAATAAAAAACAGAAAGAAAGAAAAATGTCTATAGGATGGATCCCCTAGATACGATGTTAGAATCTTCGAATAATAAAAAAATAAATTAATAATAACACATATTAAAATAAAAAAATAGATTAAATTGAACACATGAATATTAAATTAAAAGAATTAAAAAAAATTGCTGCATAAAAATAAAATACAATTTGAAAGTAAAGAAATAAAAGACGATTAAATTAAAAAAATTAAAATGATTTAAAAATTATAAAAGAAAAAAAAAACATATTTGTTTATTTATTAAAAACTTTAATTTGTTAAGTAATTTAATTTATTTTTTTTTAACTCAAAAGCGGACCTCTTATTGAAAAATAGAGCAAAGAAAAACAATTAAAAGAACCAACAGTTACAAGGAAAACACTAAAACAAATCCCTTAGTCGTGGGATTCCGACCGACAGTTGCTCAAACAAGATCATTAACAATACTAGATAGAGAGCAACCAAACAAGAAACGTCATCAGAACGCAAATCCTCACAACCCTTCGAAGAAAACCAACAGTTCTATGGAGGTTCATGAAGACGACAGTCTTTTGCAGCTACTGCTTCTACCAACGCTGGAGCATCTTTGACCCAGTAGCCATCCTCGCCTCGACTTAATCCCTCTTGTGCCATTGCATGCGCTGTTTTGTTCCCAGATCTGCCAATGAAGTGGAAGGCGCAGGCCTAAAACTCCTTTACTATCTCCTTTGCGGACCAGGTAAGAGCACTTATATCCGAGAAATCCTGTTCATGGTTATTAATCTTCCTAATAACAGATCTTGAATCTCCCTCGACTATTATTGACAGAAAACCCAACTCTTTAGCAAATCGGAGCCCGTGTATCACTGCAACTGCTTCTGCTGTAAAGACCAAAAGAACAGGGTAAGTGATTTTGCAACAAGCCCCCAAAATTTCCCCATTTTCATCTCAAATCACAACCCCTGCTACAACCGTCTTTTGATTTAATCTAAACCCAACATCAACGTTTATTTTGACCACCCTTGCAGGTGGCGAAAACCATAGAAACTTGAATACCGGAAACTACATTATTTGTAGGGATCACAGAGACCAATTTCACACAATAGCTGCGAATGAAGCTAACAATCTCACCCACACTCTAGTTTGTTCCCTCATGCACCATACAATTCCGGGCAAATCATATAGCCCACAGTGTAACACAAATTTCATTATGTTTTGTTGTATGATGCATCTTCAATATCCAAGAAAGCCACTCATAGAAATCCATTTGAGCACTAACCACATGCAATGGGTAACCCATCATTGCCCACACATCTCTCGCTTTAGCACAAAATCTTAGCACATGGTTCACCGTCTCATGATCAACATTACACCTCAGACAACTTGGGTTATTTGCAACTCTTCTACTGTACAGGCATGATCTAGTGGCTACAAAATAATGAACAAATTTCCACAAAGTTATTTTGATTTTTGGGGGACACCTAGTTGCCAAAATTTGCTTGAAAACTTCATGCCCAGATGATAAAGAAGTCGACTATTAGAGTAATAAACGATAACCACTACGAACAGAGTAAATACCCAAACGTTCACCGCCCCATACGAGACAATCCTCTTATGGAACAAACGGTAAAGGAATACCTTAAATGAGGATTGCATCAACAGCTACAAAAAGCAAGTCAATCAAATCTCGATTCCAACCCATTCCATTTGGCAAAATAAGCTCAAACACCCTCTCAATATTACATGATCTAGAAGTTCGAACTCTTCCAGGTAAAGACCCTGGCACCCAATAGTCCTCCCAAATATTAATGCTTTCACCTATCCCCACATTCCATTTAAGCCCCATTTCAATTAATTTCCTGGCACTCCAGATGATAATACTCTAGGATGACATATTTTTATGTATTAGTTATATGTTTATTTTGGGTATGATCCTACTAATTTGAGCTATTTATGGTTTTTTATCTTACAGGGACTAAATTGGAGGTAAAAGGAAATTTGGGGGCAAAAAGCGTGAATTTAAAGTTAAATTGGGCCAGCATGCTAAGTAGAAGAGAAGTGGTGCCGAAAATGCAAAGTGTGGAAGATTTTGGGAGCAAAATTGCAAAAGAAGAGATTTTATATCACAAGACTCTATTTTAATTCCAATTATATTAGGATAATTATTAAGGATTGTTATTTAGATTTAATTTTAGGATTTATCTTTATTTATCTTAATTAACTTTAATTATCTTTAATTATTTGTATTTATCTTTTGGAATTTAATTAGGAATAGACTAGGTTTTCTAGTACTATAAATAGGGGATGAAGTGACACAAATTTCACTCATATTTTTCTGTAAACACTCTCTCCCCCATAAGTTTAGCCTTTTTGTTCTTTCCATATTTTTTCAATAAAAATTCCATTTTCATTATATTTATTTTTTTCTTCAAAAATCATGAGCCACTAAATTTATCTAGCCGAAGGTTGTCAAAGTTCCCCAAAAAGGGTTCATGAGGCTTAGAATCCGCGCTTAGCCTTCTCAACGAGTATTCATCGTTTCTCTGCATTATAGGGCTGACGCTTTCGTCTATGTCCTTTAAAAGGTGATCTTTTCAACGTGTGCAAGGAACGGCCGCTTTGTATATTTTGGGAAGGTTGCACAGTCGATTCGTTAGCTTACTGCGTCAGAGGTTGGCGAGCCCAAGAGACAAAATGACGTGGCATTCGCCATTGAGAAGCGATGATCTAGCATAAGATGAGTTTCCCGAATATGGCTCTTATGAGCTTTTCGTTACATGGCTCACATGAGCTTCCCGTTATATGGCTCGGAAGAGCTTCCCGTTTATGTGCTCATATGAGCATTCCCGAATATGAATTGACGGATTACAGATTTGTACACTTCATGTGTACTGCCCGTGTATCCATCGATATTTTAAATGGTTCAACGGACAAAGTTCTAATATGAGATAACATGGGTTCGAAATGAACAATTACCCAAATATATCTGAATTATATGAAATTTATATTAATTGATATACATTGAAGTATGATATGCCTGATACAAGTATGTGGAATATGTTGAATGACTTTATTCATCTATGATTATGGTTTATACATGTGATTACTTGGCTAATGTGATATGGATATGTGTTTAGGCTTTTGGCCATACTTACCTTATATATGAAATAATGGTAAGTTAATTTCCTGTTATACGAACTTACTAAGTTTCAAAGCTTACTTTTTTTTATTTTCTCTATCTTATAGTACTCGGAAGCTCGTAAAGGTTGGAAGCTGGTCGGAGCTACATCACACTATTCATCAGCTCATTCGGTATATATAGAATTTCAATTTTGGTTATAATGGCATGTATAGGCTAATTAGCCAATGTTGGCATAAAAATGTTTTGGTTGTAACTAGCCATAGGAATCGCTTGTGATGGGCATATTTTGATGTGTAAGTAAATGACCTTAACATGTTTATTGTGTGTTTGAAATGGATGAATGATGGAAATCATATAGGTCTATTGATGAGTGGTTTGAGATAGTATAATTAGTAAAATATGCCTTTAATTGTGTATGGTTATTTTGGTAAGTTTGGATAATTGAACATATGTATTGATATGTCAAGCATGATACTTGGTGTTGGCTTGATTTGAATGTATTGTATTGGCTTGTGAATGTGTTAAAGTGTGAATGTAGGTGGAAGACAAATTGGGTGAGAAATGTGGCCTTGGAAATGGCCTATTTTCGTCCACATGGGTAGAGACACGGGCGTATGTCTCAGCCATGTGTGACACACGACCTAGCACATGGGCGTGTGGTTCGGCCGTGTGTCCCCTGCATCTTTAAAATTTCAAAACGGAATGCTCTGATATTCCCACACGGCCTAGCACACGGGTGTGTGTCTTGGCCGTGTGGCCTCTGCACCTAAATAATGCAAGTCAGTATGCTCACACGGCCTAGCACACGGGCATGTGGCTTGGCCGTGTGACCCAAGTCAGTAAGCACCCTAATTTGGACACGGGCTAGGACACAGCTGTGTGTCCCTATTTCGAATGTCCACACAGCCTGAGACACGGGTGTGTCTCTTGATCGTGTGTCTCATGCAACTTTGAATTTTTTTGATATTTTTCGAAAATTTTTTTGAGTACCCGGTTTAGTTCCGACCTCTTTCTAATGTGTATTTTGGGCCTCGAAGGCTCACATGAGGGACATTATGATGGATTTCTGACAATGAGTGCTAAATGATATGAGATGTCTGTTACTTGTTCTGTAAATTTCAGTAATGCTCTGTAACCCTATTCCGACGATAGATACGGGTTAGGGGTGTTACATTTATATTTTTATAACATATCAGATAAATATTAAAAGTATACATGAACTTTGATTCAATATGTAATTTGATACATGAACTTTAATTTGGTACAATTATACACGTGAAACTTTAATTGTGGTTCAAATGTATAAACAAAACTTTATAATAACTTGGATTATAATTTATAAATGTAATTGTTTAATTAAATAAATAAATTAGAAGAAAAAAAAACTCATTGGTACGAAAGAAATATACATTGATTTCCTTTTCTTTTATATGTTTTCTTCTCAATTTTAATTTAAAGATTTTTTTTATCATTTTCTAAATTAAATTTATGCCTAATTAACTAATGAGATAAATTTATGTTTTTTTTTTATTATATTTGAGACAGAGGCTGGGGTTGGTTGGGTTTAAAGCAAACTGTTCATCCTTACAATTTAATACTTAATTTCAATTGATATTTGCTATTCGCTTTTTTAGCTAAAGATAAATTTACCATAATATTTTAATTTTATCTTCAATTTCACCACTTAATTTGTTTGATTGAATTTTTATAACAAAAATTTTATTCTTCATTGACTTTAACTATTCGAGTTTAATTTTAAAATGTTTTCAAACAAATTTAATAATTTTTTATAATTTAATACTTAAAGATAATAAATTAATATGTTATCAACAATTAATAAAAATAGTTATTTATAAAAAAAAGTAAACTTAATATTTTTTATTTTTCAAAAATTTCTTTTATTAAATAAAATTTATTATATTTTAACATTTTATAAATTAATTTATTATTAATCATTAAAATAAAAGATTTGAAATAATATTTATGTCAACTCTTATTTTCAAATCATGAAAAACAATATTATTTGGTAAATTTTAATTAAAAATAAAGATTAAAGGTCAAATTTAGTATAATTCAAATTTTAGTGGTAAAATTCAACCAATAAATTATTTTGTGGACTTAATTTTATTAAAAAAATATAATTTTCCTTTTAATTTAATATGAAAATTTAGATTTTGCTTATGTTTTAATTTAATTTAATTCAAGAAAAGTATGGGTGTATCTAATGAAAAGAAAAAGTGAAGTTTTGGATGCATTTCTGAAATGGAAGAAGATGATGGAGACTCAGACTAGTCGAAAGGTAAAACGACTTCGATCAGACAATAGTACTGAGTACAAAAATGACCCATTCCTACAAGTATGTCAAGATGAGGGCATTGTGTGACACTTTACTGTTCGGGATACACCACATCAGAATGGGGTGACAGAATGTATGAATCGAACTGTACTGGAGAAAGTTCGATGTATGTTGTCCAATGCTGGATTGGGCAATGAATTTTGGGCTGAGGCAGTTACATATTCGTGCCATCTAATTAACCGTTTGCCATCAGCTGCAATAAATGGAAAAACTCCTATGGAGATGTGGACTGGTAAATCTGCTACTGATTATGATTCTTTACATGCTTTTGGTTCCACCTTTACATGCTTTTGGTTCCACTGCATATTATCATGTAAAAGAATCTAAGTTAGACCCGAAAGTAAAGAAAGCATTATTCTTGGGTATAACTGGCGGAGTAAAAGGGTACCGTCTCTGGTGTCCTGATACAAGGAAGATTGTTTTCAGTAGAGATGTGACTTTTGATGAATCAACCATGTTAAAGTACAATGATTCACAAAAGGATGACAAAACCAGTAGTACTTTGCAGCAGTTGGAGCTTGAAAAGATTAATGATGATCCAACTAATATTGGAGGAACAAATGATGAAGAAGTTCCAACCCAAGAACTTCTATAACAACAAGATTCAATTGCATATAGGAGGCCAAGAAGAGAGATTCGTAAGCCTGCTCGCTTTGATGATATAGTGGCCTATGCACTTCCAATTGCAGATGATGATGTTCCTTCTACTTACACAGAAGCAACAAGTAACCCTGATGGTGTAAAGTGGAAGCAAGCCATAAATGAAGAAATGCAGTCTCTTCATAAAAATAGGACTTGGGAGTTGGTGACACTGCCCAAGGGAAAGAAGGCAATTGGATGCAAATGGGTATATGCAAAGAAGGAAGGATTTCCTGGTAAAAATGAAATTCGATGCAAGGCCAAATTGGTAGCAAAGGGTTATGCTCAGAAATAAGGAATAGACTACAATGAAGTGTTTTCTCCAGTTGTGAAGCATTTGTCTATTCGAATTTTACTAGCCTTGGTTGCGCAATATGATCTTGAACTAGTTCAGCTTGATGTAAAGACCGCGTTTTTACACGGTGATTTGGAAGAGGAAATCTATATGACTCAGCCAGATGGATTCAAGGTTGCTGGTAAAGAAAATTGGGTTTATAAACTGACAAAGTCGCTTTATGGACTGAAACAATCTCTGAGGCAGTGGTACAAGCGATTTGATCAGTTCATGAGAGGGCAAAGGTACACAAGAAGTAAATTTGATCATTACGTGTATTTTCTGAAGCTACAAGAAGGAATTTTCATATACTTGCTCTTATATGTTGATGATATGCTGATAGCATCTAAAAGCAAAGTTGAGATTGAGAGATTGAAGACTCAACTCAATCTCGAGTTTGAGATGAAAGATCTAGGTGAAGCTAAGAAGATTCTTGGCATGAAAATATGTAGATATAGAGCTCATGAAAAAGTTAGCTTGTCTCAGAAGCAGTATTTGAAGAAGGTACTATAGCAGTTTGGCATGAACGAGCAGACAAAACCTGTAAGTACCCTGTTGGCTTCTCATTTCAAGCTTTCTGCACAATTATCTCCTTCAAAAAATATGGAATGAGAATACATGTTGCAAGTTCCATATTCTAATGCAATGGGTAGCTTCATGTATGCAATGGTGTGTACAAGACCCGACATTTCACAGGCAGTTAGTATAGTGAGCAGGTATATGCATAATCCTGGAAAAGGACATTGGCAAGCTGTGAAATAGATTCTACGGTATATTCAGAAGATCGTGGATGTTGGATTATTATTCAAGCAGGATAATCCACTTGGTAAAGGTGTTATTGGGTACGTTGATTCTGACTATGCCGGTGATTTGGACAAACGAAGATCAACCATCGGTTATGTGTTTACACTTGCTGGAGGACCAATAAGTTGGAAGTCTACACTACAGCCTATAGTTGCATTGTCAACCAATAAGTGCTATTCATTTAGCAAAGAATCAAGTCTATCATGCACGTACAAAGCATATCGACATACGATTCCACTTTGTGCGGAAAATTATTGATGAGGGGAAAATTCTTCTTCAGAAGATTAAGACTGTAGATAATCCCGCAGATATGATGACCATGGTGGTAACAGCAACCAAGTTCGAACATTGTTTGAACTTGATCAATATCCTGCAAGTTTAACAGTTGAAGGAGGTACTATCAAGTATTATTGTCAAAGGCAGAAAGAATTGTGTGAAGATAAGATTATCTTAACCAAATCTTCAAGGTGGAGATTATTGGCAACCACCCATACTTTGAAAAGTCAAAGATATAAGTGTCAGAAAGTTGATACCGAAAATAAGAACATTTAAGGCACCGAAAGTTGGGTTGAAATTTGGCATGGGATAATTGCAATTTTGGTCCCTAATTGTATAGGGACTTTGCAAGTTGATCCCTAAACCTCAACTATAAATAGGCCTAACCATTTCTTATTTTCTTCATCCCACATTTGTCATTCTCTACTTAAGGCATTGTTCTCTCTCCTTATTTGTAAATTTTCACTTGTATTTTGGAGTGAAATATATTTGGTAGTGCCCGAAGACGTAGGCAAAATTTGCTGAACCTCGTTAAAATTCTGGTGTTCTTTATTGTTTATTTTGCATATTTTGTGAGTGTGATTGTAGTGATTTCTTGTGCTATTAAATTATGATAGAGGGATATTCTGGCTAGGAAAGACCTGGTACTTAAGTGATCCTCGTGATCCACCTCTCTTTCCTAGGAATTGAACTTAGTGTGATTTTTCAGTATAATAATTTTACTCTTTTACACGCTTCCGCGCAACACATACAATTAATGTAAAGTAAACATGTAAGCAAATTTTGATTAAAACTATCCACAACATATTGTGTTTTTTGGGTAGAAAAATTTGTTAATTACTAATTTTTTTTATAAAATACAAAATTGCTAAAATTTTCATAAACCAAAATGGATATTATTCTTATAAATGATGAAATCCTGTCGTGGCATAGAAGATTTGAGAGAATCTAACAGTGAATCTTCTAATAAAACACAAATTTATTTCTATAAAAATATTAAAATTATTCATGCCACTCCAAATATACCTAAAAAAAATATTAAGTTCGAGAGTGGGACCGAGGCAATCGTCTCCGAATGAAAATAATTAATTATTGTACAAAACAGAGACCTACATTCCCCGTGGCCTTTGTTTTTGCAATGGTATAATTAAATGGGGATTGGAATTGGTCTTATTTTATTGGTGAGTTGCGACATAAGATTATTCACTTGCTAGTAAAATTAAGATCGCACCTTGTTGATGAAGAAAATGACAATTGCATATGGAAGACAGCTGCATCGAGGACGTACACAGTGATAAAGGGATACAAAACCTTGAAAGAGGAGTCGTGGAATGATGTGAATGTGAAAAGGAAAAAGAATTTGGAAGCTTAAGGTCCAGCAAAGAATACGACAATTCCTATAGATATGCATGCATGGCCATTTGTTAACAAATGTGGAAAGATGCAATAGAGGCATAACAGATGATGGATCGTGTTTTATTTGTGGTCACGTGATGGAAAATATTGATCATGTGTTGAGAACGTGTCTGATGGCTCAAGTAGTATGGAAGAGGTTAGTTCCTATTAATCTCCACAATGAGTTTTTTACTATGAATTTTGAGGAATGGTTGTTGCATAATGTCTTAAATGAGAAGAAATCATTGGTTAAAAGGAATCCATTGGGAGTTAATTTTTGCTAATATCGTATGAAGACTATGGAAAGGTAAAAATATGATTGTTTTTAATGAGCAAAATCTAAGTATGGATGCAATGATTACGATGAGTTGTCATGGGCAAGGGTGGCTATGCGGTTATGTCTTGATTCATGTGATTCAGCAACCACAAGGTGGGAATTTCCACAATTAGGGTGGTTAAAACTCAATACGGATGGTGGAGTGGACGTAAGATTTGGAGTCACCTCTGTTGGGGGCTTAGTGAGGAATCATAATAGAGATTGGGTGTTTGGGTATGGTCAAAATTTGGGAGTTATATCAGTGTTAGAAACTGAACTTCATGCGAGATTGTGGATTGACTTTGATTGGCATGGAAGCAAGGGGTGTGCAGATTAGTTATTGAGAGTGACAGTAAAACGGCGGTGGATTTAATACTAAGGAATGAAAGAGGGGGAAGCTCATGGTTGGGGTTGGAGATCTGTAATTGGATGGCGAAGGATTGGTATGTTAAACTTTAGTTTGTGCCAAAAACAATAAATATGACAGCTAATACTACAGCTAAGGAGATTAGGAGACGCACAATGGGGCTGCTTGTATTTGCTCAACCACTTCTAATAGTGCATAATGCGATCCTACAAGATAAGTGATAAGCAAATCTATTTTTAGTTTTTTGTATTGAACATTGCAGTTCAACTTCCTTTTTGTAACAAAAATAAAATAAAATTGAAAGTTTAAAAGTTTTACTTTATTATAAGGAAAGTTATATATATTAATTAATCTTAATATCTATATTATATATAAAGTGTCTAATTAAATTGGTCCCACGGGTTAATTTAACGTATTTAATAATATTATTATAAAAGTATTTTCATCTTTTTCATATAATTTTTAAATAAAAAAATATTATTTGAGAATTGGATCCAAAACTTATAGAATAATATAAAATACCCTTTCCACTTCATTAATAATTATTTGTCGGTATATATTATTTGGTGTGATAAAATCTAATTATATATAATACTAATGAAGATGAGGGGCAAGATTGAAATTTATGGAGCATACTATGGTTGGATTTTTAACTTAAGATCTAGATTTGAAGACTAATTTCGTTATTTAAAAAATTAAAATAAAGTATTTTTATTTTAACATATTTTTATTGGTAATTAATAACTTTGAGTTAATTTCCTTTTCTGAAAACAGTCTTAATTTTTTTTCCAAATTGTTTACTCTTTTTTTTTGTTTAATAGCGGTGTTAGTCTTCGGGTTAGTTACTGCTCGCTTTTTTCTTATGCCCATCAACCCTCTTTTTCTTTATTTTTTTCATTCACTCTATGCGTTTTCTCTCTTTTCAGTTTAAAAATCTTTTTTGTGAGTATCTTTGTTACCTTCACAAGTTGTGATGGACAGATGATGGTACCTATATCATCATTGAAACACTACTGACCACTAACAGTTTCTTTTAGAAAGTGGGTGGCTCTTCGTTGACTTCTTAATCTGTTTTTGTTTTGAGAGTTTTAGAATAATAAATGATTTCATGAGTCGGTTTGGACTTATGTTATCTTAAGTTTTATATGTTTTTTATTTGTTTTTTCATAGTTTAATAATTATTCACTTTTAGAAGTTTTTGTTTACTCATGTAGTATGCTTTTTAGTCTTACTTATGCATATAGTCTTGCTTTTACGAGTACTTTTAGGGTTGGTTTTGTCGTCGTCTCCTCTAGTTTGGTGAATGCTCGGCTCTTTTTTCGATTTATGCCCATCGCTTTGGACCATCCAGGGTTGATTTCCTTATTGTATTAAGTACTTGCAATCACTCCTGATATATTGTATTTGAGTTGTGATAGAGTCGATTGTTAATGTGCTATAATGTTCTATTGGTGCTGAAGTTGAAGCTTTTATTGTGTTGATGAAAATTATCCTTTAACACGTACAACGAGTATTTATTATTTTTTCCCCTAAATTGTATGGTTTTATTCTTTAAATGAATTAATGAATTTGTTTAAGAGAATAATAATAACTTTGACTTAGATTGAATAAATATGTTAGTTTCACCTACTTATTCTTTCTTTTTCGTTATTTAAAGAATTGACCAGCCCCTATCTTATTAACATGTGACACGTGTAAAAGAATTAGGAGCACACGTTGATAATCTAACCCAAAAAATATTTAAATAAATAATCCGGATTATCATTTGAGCCCCACTCAAAATCAATATTATTTGCTAAAATTTAATTAAAAATGCAAAATTTAAATTTTAGTGGTGAAATTCACTAATTTAATCATATTCTTAAAATATAATGATAAATTTTAATATTCATTAATAATATGGTAATAATTTGGCATGTTAACCCAAATTATTTTGTTAACTTAA
Organism: Gossypium sturtianum; assembly: GCA_025698515.1. NCBI lineage: Eukaryota > Viridiplantae > Streptophyta > Magnoliopsida > Malvales > Malvaceae > Gossypium > Gossypium sturtianum. The sequence goes on from CM046945.1 coordinate 161,763,918, forward strand.
TTTTATTATAAAATACTTTTTTCCTTTTCATTAATATGAAAATTTATTTTGTTAACTTCAAGAATGATATTGTCTTTGCTTCATGGTAAGCTGTAATTCTTATCACATCACTTTTATTTTTGTCAGCTCTTTGAGCCAGCTTTTTGACAACACAAAATATAATCCCTTATATGTTTCACCACACCTTCCATGGCCACTTTCCAATGCTTCATCACCATTCATGGCCACTTTCATTTTTATCAGTTCTTTGAGCCAGCTTTGTGACAACACAAAATATAAACCCTTATATGTTTCAATAATTAATTTAAATAATATGTATATCAATAAATAGTAACTCCAGTTGGATTCAACAATTAAGTATGTTTCATATCTAAAAACTTTAGAAGGAATTAATGTATCAATGTTAAAGAAAAATTTAGTATAATTAAAATATGTAAAGAATTATCATAGAAACCACATCAAATTACATATACACTATATTAAAAATTAAAATTTAATTTCGACTCTTTAAAAAAATTTTCTAGCTTCATTCCTGGTTATAATATATATATATATATGCTAATGATTTTTTTTTTAAATTTCTTTTAAGTAAATGTAGTATAAGAATTAAATAGAATCTTGTGTAATTGTTAATGCAATAGAATTATGATCTCCATAATTAAGAATTATGTGTATGTGAATATAAATAATTTTTTTAAAATACAATTAAATGTAATATCAAAGTAATTAATATAACTAAAAAATGAAATATTTTGGAACTCAAAGAACTAACTCATAACTCAATTAATGTTTCCATATATGCTCATGTTCATGTATCTTCTTTTATATTATTTTCTAGAATTTTCTATTTTTAAATAAAATTTATATAAAATCAAGGGTCAAATTAACAAAAAAAACATAAAAGCTAAGGACCAAAGTTGTCATTATACCAACTAAAACTTTAACGTTTAAATTGTAATTTTTTTTAATTAACTGATAAAAATAAAAATGTAACCATAATTCTGTGATTAATAGTGTAGTTCACACTAAAGAAAATTAAGTATAGCCACATGGTAATACCCTAAACATCTTCTTAACTACTATGGTTTCTACTCATGATACTCTTGCGTTGGGTTAATTATTTATTTATTTGATTAAATTATAGAATAAAAATTTAAATATTAAAATTAAGTATATAAATTAAATTTTAAATTTAAACAAAATATAGACATCAAATTGAAATTTAATCATTCTTAAAATTTAATCATTCTTAAATTTAAAATTTAAAATTTTAAGTGAGTTAGTGGAGCCTACAAAAGAAGAGAAACACGTGGAACAGTACTCCTTTTATTGGGAGCTCTGATAGAAGGTATTTTTGTCAAACTTTACCATTTGAAAGGCTGAGATTTGTAATGACCTTCTGTTGGAGCTCCGACAGAAGGAGAAGATGAAGGTCAAAAAAGACAAATTCATAAATCGTAATCAAAAAAGAAGGCAGAAACAATTTTTAGGGGATCGGATGAAATTTTAATTTTTTATAGTTTATATCTTTATAATTTTTAAAGGATTAAATCGAATTTTTATAATTTTAGGGGGGCCAAAGTGTAATTTTACCTTTACTAATTTAAAAATTTTAAAAAATTTTAAGGGCCTAAATAATAATTTTACATTTTAGGGAGGCCGGGGCCCATGCCGGCCCCCCTCTGGCTTCGCCCTGGTCAGAATTGAAGTGGGAAGTAAGTGTGAAAAGTTGAAAGAAAATTTCTTTTTTAGCTTAAATTACAAGAAATAGTACTGAATTCACTTATCATGCAAAGGACAAAAAGGTCAAATATATTATAATTAACTATTTGATTAACAAAATTAATAGGCTAAACTTTAATTAACTTCTATACTAAACTCGTAAATATTAAATGATAATATTTTTAAACTCGAATCTCGAAAATGGTATTCTAAAACTATCATTTCCGACACCATAAACTTAACAAAATTTAAGTAGATAAACAAAAGCATATCTCCTGTTGAATTAAGCTTATTTCTTTTATCAAAGTTGCTATTTAAATAATATTAAGCATTATTATAAGAAATTGATGTTTTTATTATTAAGCAAGAACCAAAAAGAATAATGATTAAAAATTATGATCATCAACTGGATCAATTTTTTCACGTGACTTTGTTTTTGGCGGCTTGACTTTTAAAACTTATGTGCCTTTGAACTTCGGTGTAAAGTAGAGTTAAAAAAGCCTTAAATTCATCACATAACAGCGTTTGACTTAGAATCTTCACAACGCTAGGAATCTTCAAATATAATAAATAATCAGAACATATAATATTTTATTGACACCTCACACATTTACACCAATTTAATTACGAATTTAAATAATAACATAGAATATTAAAATTATATTTATATTTTATTAATGATGGCTTTATTTGCGATATTTTTATCTATTATTTTGAAGATTTATAATTCTTCCGTTTTACTGGATGGAATTTTAATGAATTAGATTCACAAGAATTACGAAGCCTCGATTTTCAATACAAAAAGTGAAACTTTTAGTTCTCGGATTTTTTTAGCCCCATTCTATTTCGGTAGTTCGACCGCGAAATTTATTTGTTTCTATATTTCCGGAATATGAGTGTCTGGCTTGTTATAATTGATCCTATTGATAGTATAGAAAATGGGTCTGTCATCTTGATCGAGATAGTTTTATCCCGTCGGATAGTCATTCTAGTATCTGGAGCACGGAATATATGAAATGGATCACAAAGTATTTGTGTAACACCCCAAACCCGACCTAGATGTTATGGCCGAATCCGGAGACGTCATAGAGAATGGGTTTACTTACGTAAAATCATTTCAGTTATTGAACTCATGTACTTTGTATCCATTCTCAAAAACGTTGATTAATTAGTTTATTTGCCAAAACTTATTTTACAGTGGAAGTCTAACAAAATCGATACATTTTAAAATCTGATTCGTACTTTTACGAAAAAACCTCTTTTTGCGTAAAAACCGTCGATTTCATAAAATAATTTAGTCAAAGCATGCAAATTATCAACAAACCCCAAAAAAAATCAACAATTTAAAACCATAAAGTCCAGAGATTCCCAGAAATTACAAACTCTCAAATCAGAAAACCAAAATCATAAATAGTCAAGTTTTAACAATTTACGGTCGAGTGGTCACCGTTAAGTCTCTGCCGCACCGATCCACCTAAGTTTGTGGATTACCTGGCAGAACAGACAAACAATTGTGAGTTTACGTAAACTCAGTGTGTAACCCAACAAAATTAAGCATGCAAACATACAGAATTATGTACACAGTCAGGAACAGATACAAATACAGATTCATATTCAGATTCAAATAATAGATATGCAAAATCCTACCCACATCCTCTACACACTAACTCCGACCATCCCATCACACCATATGGGGGTTAAAAACACCCACCCATCCCTACGCACCACGTCATGCCATTAAGATACATATCAAATAATATGTAGCCAAGCTGCCAGAATAAAGGCGGTTAACGCCAAACATAATACTTCCTCCTCATATACAAATCCCACCCCAATAACAGATACAGAAATCAGATACAAATATAACAGATTAAACATGCTCATCATGCTTATTTACAGATAACAGATATACTTATAGCAGTACAGTCGGACATACACTCAGTAACCTACTCAGGTCAATCATCAGAGTGTCATAGCATACAAAATAGGGTTTAATTAGCTCTTATCGACCCTACAATAGGCTTACAATTGATCGTAGCAACCTGTGCGACCCTAGGAAAAATTTCAGAAACATGGGTCCACATGCCCGTGTAGGCCCACACGCCCAACTTGGCCAAGCTTGTGTGGCTCACACGGCCACACTCAAGCCCCCACACAGTCGTGTACTGTGCACGACCATGCTTTCGTCAACCACACGGCCGTGTCTCGCATACGGCCGGCCACACACCTGTGTGGCGTCAATAGTGGCCATTTTTGGCTTTCGCCAAAATTCATTTTTCTACTTTTCGGGAACACACCTGGTTCGTTTAAGACTCTACAACAACCACGAGCCATCCAAAACTTAAGAGTTGACATTACAACGCTCAAAATCAGTCTTAAAACACGATTAAACTAAAAACTCGAAACCAACCATAACTCAAATCAAGCGCTTATCGCTTACCTCAACACTCCGAACGATTGACTACGATTTCACAAGAGTAGAATCACGATCTTCTCGATTCGCTGCTGCCAAAACAATCGTATAACCCTAATCAACGTTGGAAAAACACAAGTTACAGAATAGCAAAGCTTCACTTACCAGAACGTGTGATGAAAACCAAAATAACGAGAACAAAGGTGTGGCGGCCGACAAAAAAGAAACGGTACCGAAATGGAGAATAGGAAGAAAAAAATGGCAGAGAAGCAAAGGACTAACGTCAATTTTTTTTCTTAGGAGAAGGGAGAGAATTTTTAGCAAAAAGAAAAGAGCCCAATACTGATAACCCCCATAACCCATATTTTCCTCCCACTAACCCCCTCTCTCAGACTTTCAATACGACCAAAACTCTATTAGTCAGCAGAGCAAAAATTAATACCCACACTCGCGTAAGGATTCAAGCATAGGACCTTCAAGACACCAACACCCTTACCACTCGAACCAGCAGACTCATTCTAATATGAACTAACAGACAATTTTATAAAAGCCCACTGAACAAGGGTAAGGCTTGGATAAAAAATAACCAAATTTACAAAGGTGAGACTTGAACCCAATACTTCTCAAACACACCCAGAACACTTAACCACTAAAGCAGATACACATTTGTGTTAGACATTTACAGAAACAAAAATAATTTATTCAGGGCGTTACAATTTGAACTATGATTCATACTTAATATTCAAACCTCACGGCCGGACTCAAAAAAAATAATCAAAGAAAGAGTTATATTATTTATAAATTGAAAGATTTTTTATTCTTTCAAACTCTCATTTAGTTTATGCTTATTTTGATCAAAGGACAAACCTTTCTTTTCTTTGTATTTTTATTTATTATATCTATTCTATTGATTGAATAAGTGATGATCTAATGGTTTTTACTCAAAGAATCTTTGGACTTAGTTTGAAGGTTTTATTGAATCATCGCGGTTCTGGTATGAATCTGAAGTTTCAATTGATTCAATCTCGCAAAGTTTGCAGAACAATTCTCAGATGCTCAGCATGTTCAGTCTCATTTCGGGAATATATCAGAATATCATCAATAAATATCATAATAAATCTATCTAAATACGGTCTGAAAATTCTATTCATCAAATCCATAAATACTGCAGGTGCGTTAGTTAACCAAAAAACATCAGTGGAAATTCATAATGTCCGTACCTGGTTCTGAATGTCATTTTTGGTACATTCGAATCTTTCACTCGTAATTGATAATAGCCAGAACGAAGATCAATCTTCAAGAACACTATGGCACCTTTCAACTGATCAAACAAATTATCAATGCGAGGCAGTGGATATTTATTCTTGACTGTAACTTTGTTGAGTTGACGGTAGTCAATGCATAATCTAATCGATTCGTCATTTTTCTTAACAAACAGAACCGGTTCAGCCCAAGGTGAAAAACTAGGTCGAGCAAAACCCTTATTAGTCAACTCTTGCAATTATGTTTTCAACTCTTTTAACTCAGTAGGGGTCATTCTATATGGTGCTATCGATATCGGTGCTGTTCCCGGTACAAGTTCTATAGCAAATTCAACTTCTTTGACTGGCGGTAATCCAGGTAACTCCTCTGGAAACGAATCAAGATACTCGCAAACTACTGGAATTGATTCAAGCTTCGACTCAGACACTTTAATATCCAATATATAAGCAAGGTAAGCATTACAACTGATAAACCATAAATGTAACATATTTTAATTCCATGCTTGGCATATTTTTGGATGATTTATGATGAGAATTAGTGAATTTGATGCTCCTAATCCCTTAAATTCATGTTTCTATACTTAGGAGAGCATTTGGGAGCAAAAGGAGCGAAAAATGGGCCAAAATCGGAGTTTTCAAGATCCACACGGGCTGGGCACACGCCCATGTGAGCCACACAGGCTGACCACATGCCCATGTGCCAGCCCGTGTCGATTTCGCACCCTGCTTCCCTGTTACGCAAAAAAACCCAATTTTTAGGGCTTCTAAGCATTCTAAAGTCTATAAATACATACTAGAAGAGGACCTAAAGGGAGCACGCAGAGTAGAACGAAGAAATTACTCGAAGGAAGCCGTCAAAATCATCTCGGAAGCAGATTCATTCCAAGATCAAGTTCCTTAGAAGTTTTTGGGTTCTTTATGTCTTGTTGTTTTCTTATTTCTAAGATGTATTCCTTCTATGTTATGAATTAAACTCCCTAAATACCTAGGGAGGATGAAACCTAGATGAATCTTATTATTTAATTATCTGAATTACATGATAAATACTTGTTCTTGTTCTTTATTATGTTTCTTAACCCTTGCTTTAATATTTTCAGGATATTAATTCAAGTTTAATGTGCTTATTCAGTGGAGCAAAAATCCTTGTTTAAGAGAAGATCTAACATAATTAAGCGGAGTTGATTGCAACCCTAGAAATAGGATGACATAAATCTGTCGGATTAGAGTCAAATCTAATAAGGGAATTCATAGATCGAGTTAATGCGAAGATAGGGGTTTTAATTAGAAAGAGATTTCAATTAATCAACCTAGAGTCAGTTGTTCTTAGTCTCGAAAGAGATATTAACATAACTTAGGGCTTTCTACGGATCAAGGCAAGTGAATAAATCGTTTAATTCAGAGTCAGAATAATAAGTGAAGTCTAGGTGGATTCTTCCTTGGGTATTGTCTTAATTCATTGGTTTATTCGATTACTTTCTTCACTCTCTGTCGTGTTCATAGTAAATTAGTTAGTTAAATTTTAGATTAAAAACAAATCCCATTAATTATTAGGCTAAATAATAAAAAGATAGTTATTACTAGTAATTTTAGTTCTTGAGGATACAATATTCCGGACTCATCATAGCTATACTACTGTTCGATAGGTGCGCTTGCCTTTATCGAAATATTAGTTGGTTTCGAGCCCATCAAGTTTTTGGCGCCGTTGCCGGGGACTAAGATATTAGGAACACTTAATTTTTATTACTTTAGCTATTTTTATTTTTAGTACAATTTATTTTTGTTTTTATTTTAATTTACTGACTTTTCTTTTATTTTCTTCTGGCAGGTATTTTTAGTTTATGACTAGAAGGAACCCGTCAGGACCATTACTTTTTGACAGTGAGATAGAAAGTACCGCTCGTAGAAACTGTAGAGAAATAAGGCGAAGTCTACATTATATAGAGGAAGAGTAAGAGGACGATACTAATACTACCGAAGAGATGGCTGATAATAATCCGCTACCTCCTGTGGTTGCCACAAATCCGGTGAATCAAAATCCTGCTCCTCGTACTATGTATGATTATGCTAAGCCCAATTTAACTGGGGCTGAATCGAATATTGTTGGACCTGCTATTGCTGCAAATAATTTTGAACTGAAACCTAACACTATTCAAATGATTCAACAGTTTGTTCAGATTGATGGTTTGCAGGATGAGGACCCAAATACTCATTTGGCCAACTTTCTAGAGTTCTGTGACACTTTTAAGATTAACGGTGTTTCTGATGATGCCATTCGCTTTCGATTATTTCCTTTTTCCTTAAAAAATAAAGCTAAACAGTGGTTGAAATCGTTACCACGAGGTTCCATCACTACTTGGGAATAGATGACCGAGAAATTTTTATTGAAATAATTTCTGCCGGCTAAAATGGCAAAGTTGAGGAATGATATCTCTTCTTTTGTACAGATGGATTTAGAAACCCTTTACGATGCATGGGAGAGGTACAAGGACTTATTGAGAAGGTGCCCTCACCATGGGTTACCTCTATGGCTACAGGTTCAAACCTTCTACAACGGTTTGAACCCCTCAACTAGGCAACTGATTGATGCAGCTGTCGGCGGTACCCTAAATAATAAAACACCTGAAGCGGCTTATGAATTTATCGAATAGATGTCACTGAATAACTATCAATGGCAAGTCATTAGAACAAAGCCGATAAAACCCGCTGGTGTTTTCAACCTCGACGCGGTCACCATGTTATCAAACCAGGTAGAGCTCTTAAATAAAAAGATTGATGGTTTATGTGTTTCTACGCAGGTACATCCGATGATGCAATGTGACACAAATGGAGGAGGGATGAATAACTCAGAATATCTACCCTACAATCCTAGCATGGAGAATGCGCAACTGGATTATATGGGTAATAAATCTAAACCTCCAAATAATCCTTACAGTAACACATAATCCAGGATGGAGGAACCACCCAAATTTTTCATGGGGTAGTCAAGGGAATCAAAGGCCACAACCCCCTCCAGGTTTCCAACAACCCTACCAACAGGAGAAGAAGCAGAACCTTGAGGAGATGCTAACAAAATTCATCTCGGTGTCAGAAACCCGTTTTCAAAACACCGAAACAACATTTAAAAATTAGCAAGCATCGATTCAAGGGCTCGAGAACCAAATAGGTCAGCTTGCAAAGCTGATCTTAGAACGACCACAAGGTAGTTTACCGAGTAACACCGAACCTAACCCAAGGGAAAAACTCCATGCCATCACTATGCACGACGAAGAAGGGTTAGTAGAACCTAAACCAGAACTAAGACAAGACCCTGTGGTAAGCAATGGTAAGGTTGATGTAAGCCGAAATAAGCAAGATTCAGTTGGTAAGGAATATATACCTCGTGTGCCATATCCTAACGCGACGAAGAAAGACCATACCAATGAACAATTCGGTAAATTTCTCTTAAACTATTAAAAAAGTTACATATTAACTTACCGTTTATTGAAGCTCTTTCGCAGATGCCCAACTTAGTTAAATTTTTAAAGGAGCTTTTAGCAAATAAAACAGAAGTTAGATGATGCGTCGTACGTGGAGCTAAATGCAGTCTGCTCAGCCATTTTACAGAATAAACTACCCAACAAATTAAAGGATCCAGGGAGTTTTACTCTTCCTTGTTTAATTGGTAGTTTAGATGTTAATAATGCCTTGGCTGATTTAGGGGCGAGTATTAACGTCATGCCCTATAAAATGTTTACGCAACTAGGTCTTGGGAAACCTAAAAAAACTAGGATGAGCATCCAACTAGCAGATAAAACTATTAGATTTCCTAGGGGAATTGTTGAGGATGTGCTTGTAAAAATCGATAAATTTATATTCCCAGTTGACTTTGTTGTTCTAGACATGGATGAGGATAGTAACGCACCTTTAATCTTAGGACGACCCTTTTTAGCAACTGCTAGAACTATCATTGATGTTGACACAGGTGAATTGATACTTCGTGTAGGTGATGACACGATTAAACTCCAAGCTCGTGATTTTGTTAGGATATCTAGTAATTGAGATGATTTTACGAGTTCTGTTAGTGTGAGTAACGTTGTGGCTCAAAATTCTTTGCAGGAAATCCCTAGGGAGAAAGTGATGGAGCCACATTCTATCCTATGCGACGAACACAGAACGACTCATGAGGAGCGAAGGCTTCAGATCGATGAACTAGACGAATGGAGGACACATGGCAAGGAGAAACCAAGAATACACGAAGCAAAACCAAAGCAACTCCATAATGTGCTTAAAGAGGGAACGAACCACTTCAAAGTTGGGGACCAGGTACTGTTAGACGAAATCGACCCTCGAATAACCACTTTAGAGCTTAATGTGTAACAACCCAATTACGACCCTAATCGGAACGGTGGTTTCGGGACCACGAATCCGGGATAGAAAAATATTTTTTTAATTATTATTTTGATATCTATGTTATGTGGTTAAGCATGTGTTAAAATGACGTTGATTAATTTGCATGTTTGGGTGATTAATTTAAGAAAAAGGATTAAATTGCAAGAGTGATAAAATTTGCCAATTGCTTGATAGGGAGGATTAAAACAAAGTGTCTTTTTACTTAAGGGATTTTATGTTATAATTATCCCTATTTTCCTTGTAGTGGACGGCAAAGAGATATTGAAATATGTGTTTGTTAGTTTTATGTATTAAATAAATATATATGTCATTATTATATTATATTATTTTAACATAGTGGAGTAAAAACATAAAAATAATTGAAAGGCCATTGCATGTTCATCTTTTTGGAGTTCCTTAGCCGAATATAGCAAAAGAAAAAGAAGAGAAAAGCTCCTTAGGTATTCGACACACATCTACTAAAATTGGTAAGCTTAAATTTTTTAATAATTTTTGCATTTTTGAGATGTATATTCACTCTTTTATCAAGCCCATGTGTTAATTTTACATAGTGATCATGTATATGTGAAGAGCCATTGAAGATAAAATGAGCTTTGAGATGATTTTTAGCTTATAATGGAAGATTTATGTTAGATGAACATTTGTTATTTTTGAGTTATTGATGAATGTTATTAATTAAGGATTTATTTGTGAAAATAAATTATGGAAGGGTTAAATTGAGAAAATATGGAAGTATATGGACTTAAAAAGCCCTTGGGAAGATTCGGCCCTATGGAATGTTAGTCCAATTTTGAGTAATTCATGAGTTGTGTATTAGGGATTATTTTGTAAAAATCGTAATTATTGGGGGAAAAATGGCAATTTGTGTAATTATGTATTGTAGATTAAATTGAATGGAAATGAATTTGAATGGGTTTAATTTGTAACTATTTTAGATCAAGAACAAAGGGAAAAGGAATTGGATCGGGGAAAGGCCAAATTAAACGAGTAGCCGGGAAGCTTAAATTGTCGACTTCCGAGGTAAGTTATAAGCAATTGGATTAATTCAATTTTGATCTATATTATTAAACATAAGTTAAATGGAAGAAAATTTTGTTTAAAATTATTGGCCGAATGAGATGTTGTTATATATATATATATGAACATTTAAGCTTGATTATTTGAGATGGATAAAAGTATGTGTATTTATATTTATATTGGGTGATAGTATATGTGAAAATAAATAGAGAAGAATTTTGGTTGTATTGAATTCGGTGGTTAGGTTTATATATTGTATGTTAGCCGAATGTGTTGGCAATTGATAATTGTCTAGAGTTATCCTTGATATGTATATATATTTATATGTGTATTAATGGTTGCCGAGTATGTTGGGTTGAGATGGAAGAATGAATTATGAATAATAGATGTTTTAATTGGGTATAGATAATATTGATAGTGAAATTATATATGTTTATGTGATTGAGGAAATGATCGGCTAAGGGCACTGTGTGTGCGGATTTATTCACCGAGCACTGTGTGTGCGAGATCGGTTGAATGGCACTATGTGTGCAGATCTATTCACCGAGCACTGTGTGTGCGGAATCAGTTGAATGGAACTGTGTGTGCGGATTTATTCACCTAGCACTGTGTGTGCGAGATCGGTTGAATGGCACTGTGTGTGCGGATTTATTTACCGAGCACTGTGTGTGCGAGATCTGTTGAATGGCATTGTATGTGCGGAAAAATTTAAGTAACGACACTAAGTGTGCGACACGTTACGAATGTTGCACTGTGTGTGCGAGTTATCGGTTTTTCTTCAAGAACAGAGTCACCTAGTAAAGGTAAATGAAAGTGTCAGGTTTGTACCTATTGAATAATAGTTTATTATCTTGGTAAAAAAAAATTTAGGTAAGTCATTTCGATATGGGTATGGAACATATGAATACTTGGTTCGTTTGTTTGAGATTGAATGAGCATAATATTGATGAATGTTAACCTAATATGTATTTCGATATTATGACTTATTCAATAGTTAGATTGATTAAAAAAAAATGGTGTAATGCTTGGTTGTGCATCTTACCTTCTTGTTTATAACTTACTAAGCTATTTAAGCTTACATGGTGTGTTTGTTACATTGTTTTATAGATCTTTAAAGTTGAAGCTCGAGCTCGGGGATCCTTGTCGAAGCCAAACACACTATCAATTATTTTGGTACCCTTTTTTGAGAATGAACTTAATACTATGGCATGTATAGGCTAACTATCTTAGAGTTGACTCAAATGTTATTTTGTGAATGTATATACAAATGCCATGCGAAAATGGCTATATTCATATGATTTGGTCGTCTTGATTTTTGCTTAATATGATGCATATGTATGCGCATTATAGGTTTGACTTAAGCATGTTTTAAAAAAAAGGTAAGTCACAAAACAAGGCTAGTTAAAGGTAAATTATATATATATTAGATGTGGCTTATGTTATAAAATGATTCTATGAGATTTATGTGCACATGTATTGAAACTAGCCTATGTTATCTGTTTGGTATATGTTTAAATTATATCGTGCCATGAATATTGGTATGGGAGTCATGATAAGTAAAGTATACTATTAATGATAATGACTTGATTTGAAACTCGTGACTATGGTATATTCCAACGTATGCTAAGTAGATAAATTAATCTAATAAACTTATGGGATATTGAATTAGAAAGCATACATGATTGAAAGTGTAACATATGTTCAATAACGATATATGCATGAAGGTTTTATGGACATTAGATATATATTTATATAAAATGTTGAGTATTAAATACCTATTCGGCTATTGTATTATAAGAGACTTTGTGAATAGTGGTTTGCTAGGGGTTGTAATTAGATACTAAGTGATGTGAATGACATTATTATTAATATGCATGTTAATGAGTTGAAATTTGATGGAATATATATTTTATTTTATGATGATATGAAATGGTAATGCAATTTATCTAGTAATAGTTCTGATAGAGTGCATAGACTTTTATTGGTTCAGTAATGCCTGTAACCCTATTCCGGCGACGGATACGGGTTAGGGGTGTTACATAATGCAAATGGAGCGACTCCTTTCACGATACTCAATGTCTTCCTACATGGAACAGTTGAGGTAACTCATTCTAATTTCGACACTTTTAAGGTAAATACTACTCGACTCAAACCGTTTGTTGATAATAGAATTGATAGCGAGAAAGAGGAGTCTCGACTCCGCGAACAACAGTAACCAAGTGAAAACGAGGTAAGTCGAGCTTAGACTCTAAATAAGCGCTTCTCGGGAGGCAACCCGAGCATTAACATGCCTAATCTACTACTTATATTTTATGAAAATTTTCAAACTTAATTAAATAAAAAATAAAAAAATGGTGTTTTTAAACCCACACGGCCTGGACACACGGGCGTGTCTTAGGCCGTGTGGATCCTGGAGCTTTAAAATCTTAAAAATCGACAGAGACACGGCCTAAATATATTCCACATAGGCGTGCGACGCGGTCGTGTGGACCACACGGTCTAGACACACGGGCGTGTCTTAGGCCGTGTGAAAACTGGAGCTTAATTTTTCAATTTTCAAAATTTAAAACAAGTCAGGGGGCTCCACGGGTAATACACACGGCCATGTGTGAGATCACACGGGCGTGTGGAATTCCACACGGGTGTGGGAGAAGCGAAGGATGATATACATGGCCGTGCGACTCGGCTGTGTGAACCACACGGGCGTGTACGAGGCCGTCTGAAGACTAGGCTATTTTTTTTCCTCGACGAACACGGGTTGAAAACAAGCCACACGGGCATGTGACACGGTCGTGCGGCCCAACAGGGACCTTCACACAACCGTGTCACCCCATAAAAACCTTAACCCCTTTTCTCTTTTCTTATTTTGTCTTCTTGTTTTATCTTATTTTTTTTTTCTTTTATGTTTCTTATTATCTTTTAAAGATTTGTCTAATATATTTTGAACTCTATTTTAATTTTTATGATTGTTCCTAATCGAGTAACCCTTTAATCTTCTTCCACAGTTGTGTTTATTTTCTTAATAGTTGCTCAGAATCATGCACTTCACTTAGCTATGTCCATAACTCCGCTTTCACTATTCCACGAAATTCATCCAAAATTCAGGGCAGTTTCATTTCTCTCCCTCTCTTATGATATTCGACTTATACTGTCATTATATATATATATATGCATAAATTGAGGATAATGTATATCTTAAGTGTGGGGAGGTTATTTATATGATTATTAGAAAATCCCTAAATTATATCTTGTTCTTAAGTAATTTTCTCATATTACTATTAGAATGAATTTTTATTAATTTATGATTTTTATTGATATGTTTTGGATTAAATCACATGTAATTGTACATTGATTGTTTAAACTTTAAGACATTAGAAAATCAAGCATGAGAAGTCTATTTTCAGAATAAAAAAAATTGCTAAGTTGTTTCCATAAATTTAAATATTACCTTTAAGTTTGAGATTTACGAGAGTGACATAAAAACCGTAATTTTTGTGAGATTTTGAGCCTTTAGAGCATACACTTTTCTTGCTCACTTTATTATTGGTTATGAGTGTGTCAATATTGATTTGTTATTCTAGAACTTGCTTCGATTATACATATTGAGATCACACATTTGATTTGATATACTGAGATGATACAGGCACCTAGGTTTTAACCCACTTATCCCATTAAAATCCTACCTTCACAATTAACCCTTAGTGAACCCCTTTGAGCCTAATAAACCGTTTCTTGATCTACCCTTAATATTAACCCATAACTCATTCTTTTTGATTCATTGAGAATTTTTTTCCTATTGTATTGACTCCCTTTTTGTCGAGGTTTGATTTGGTCAGTTGCCTAACTATGTTCTTTTGTTTCAGTTGTTAAATTATCTCTTTTTATCCACAACTCAAAAAAAAAAAAGTGAAAAAAAAGTAGAAGTAAAAAAAAAAGTGAAAATATATATATATATGTACATTTATTTTAATTATTACTAGTTCTATGTTATTTGAGCTTAAACGGTTAATTTCACATTTTGAGAAGAAGCTCGTGTTATTATTGATAGGTTTTCAATTGATGTAATTATTCAGTATTAGTTTATTTTTCTAGTTAGGTAAATTGTCAATTCGATCTCGATTTTAACCTTCTTTTTCAGCCTTTTTCCACACCTTTAACCCAAGCCACATTACAACCCTTTAAAGACCTTTTGATTTGTGTATCATCTCATTTTATAGTGGTGGAGATTTGATTTTCATGCAAGCCTATGGTAATAACTTTTCATGTTTGACTTTTGAGTGCTTAATTTTTGAACCTTAAACACTTTGAGTGATTTGAGTGAATCTTTAGTGAGGATGTCGAATCTTGTCGGTTTTGAATTAAAGGTAATTATTTAGATAAGGGGAAATACCTATATTTTCATGCTTTAAAAATATGTGACTTGGATTGTTTGAATCTTTAATGCTCTTTTAGTTAAATTATCAATGTGTGATTATTTATGAATTATGATAAAACATTATTCATGAGAATTATAAATTGAGAAAGCTTAATTTTAATTGTGAGTTGAGGATTTTGCTTGAGGACAAGCAAATGCTTAAGTGTGGGGATATTTGATAAACCATAAATGTAACATATTTTAATTCCATGCTTGGCATATTTTTGGATGATTTATGATGAGAATTAGTGAATTTGATGCTCCTAATCCCTTAAATTCATGTTTCTATACTTAGGAGAGCATTTGGGAGCAAAAAGAGCTAAAAATGGGCCAAAATCGGAGTTTTCAGGATCCACACGGGTTGGGCACACGCCCATGTGAGCCACATGGGTTGGCCACACGCCCATGTGCCAGCCCGTGTCGATTTCGCACCCTGCTTCCCTGTTACGCGAAAAAACCCAATTTTTAGGGTTTCAGAGCATTCTAAAGTCTATAAATACACACTAGAAGAGGACCTAAAGGGAGCACGCAAAGTAGAACGAAGAAATTCATCGAAGGAAGCCGTCGAAATCATCTCGGAAGCAGATTCACTCCAAGATTGAGGATCGCCATCAAGTTCCTTAGAAGTTTTTGGGTTCTTTATGTCTTGTTGTTTTATTATTTCTATGATATTTTCCTTCTACGTTATGAACTAAACTCCCTAAATACCTAGGGAGGATGAAACTTAGATGAATCTTATTATTTAATTATCTGAATTACATGATAAATACTTGTTCTTGTTCTTAATTATGTTTCTTAACCATTGCTTTAATATTTTCAGGATATTAATTAAAGTTTAATGTGCTTATTCAGTGGAGCAAAAGTCCCTATTTAAGAGAAGGTCTAGCATAATTAAGCGGAGTTGATTGCAACCCTAGAAATAGGATGACATAAATCTGCCGGATTAGAGTCAAATCTAATAAGGGAATCCATAGATCGAGTTAATGCGACGATAGGGGTTTTAATTGGAAAGAGATTTCAATTAATCAACCTAGAGTCAGTTGTTCTTAGTCTCGAAAGAGATATTAACATAATTTAGGGATTTCTACGGATCAAGGCAAGTGAATAAATCGTTTAATTCAGAGTCAGAATAATAAGAGAAGTCTAGGTGGATTCTTCCTTGGGTATTGTCTTAATTCATTGGTTTATTCGATTACTTTCTTCACTCTCTGTCGCGTTCATAGTAAATTAGTTAGTTAAATTTTAGATTAAAAACAAATCCCATTAATTATTAGGCTAAATAATAAAAAGATAGTTATTACTAGAAATTTTAGTCCTTGAGGATACGATATTTCGGACTCATCATAGCTATACTACTGTTCGATAGGTGCGCTTGCCTTTATCAAAATATTAGTTGGTTTCGAGCCCATCAACAACCTTTTCTCACATATTTCTGTGCTGACATAGCTGATATCAAAATAGGCAACCCATTTAATTTATTTGATTTAATATGAAGCATCTCATCATTCTGACATTTCAATATGATATGCTTTTGTTTACAATTTACCACAGCATCATGTAAAGTTAGCCAATCTATGTCCAATATCACATCAAATTCATTAAATGGTACTAGCATCAAATCAGCTAGAAAATAGTAACCCTGAATCATTAATGGACAGTTCTTGCAAACCTTATCAACAAATACATACTGACCTAGAGGGTTCGATACTTTAACCACAAATTCAGTGGACTCAACAAGTAAATTTTTACTAGACACTAATTTCGTGCAAACATATGAATGAGTTGATCTGGGATCAATTGAAGTAGTTACATCAGTATCAATAAGAGAAAAAGTACCGGTAATAACATCTGGCGCAGAAGTATCTTCGTGCGCACGAATAGCATAAGCCCTAACTGGTGCTTGTGCCTCAGACCTTACCATAGAATCTTTCATCACACCACGACTACCGCTCACATTTCCAGGATTACGATGTGGTTTACCTCTCGCAGCTGTGTTGCTCGGCCTCGAAGTTTGAATATTATTTTTTTCAGATTTCTTCGGGCAATCTCTAAGATAGTGGTCAAAGGAACCACATCTAAAACAAGCTCCACTCTTCATTCGACACTCACCAAAATGTAGCTTGTTACAGTGTTTGCACTTGGGTTTGGTGTTTCTAGTATTACCTACACTCGCTACAGATGTAGCCTGAGATTTAGGACTGGAGCGTCGGGTAACTCTTTCTCTATTGGAGTATCCTGCAAAAATAGTAGAACGGTCGTGATATTTCTTTGATTTCTTCGATGTAGACTGGTATGACTTTCCCGTCAATCTCTTACTTGAATCTCTAGCCTCAGTCTCAGCTTGTCTTTTCTCTTTGCTCAACTCTTCAGCTTTATATGCCTGATCAACTAGTACAACAATTTCTTTAAATTCAAGGATCCCAACTAATAGTTTTATATCTTCATTTAAACCATCTTTAAACCATTTACAGATTGCAGTTTCAGTCGAAATACATTCTTGAGCATATTTGCTTAATCGAACAAATTCTCGTTCATATTCGGACACTGTCATATGGCCTTGTTTAAGCTCCAAGAATTCTTTACGTTTCTGATCAAGAAACCTATGGCTGATGTATTTCTTGCGGAACTCGGTTTGAAAGAATTCCCAAGTAATCCTCTCTTTCGGTACAACAGAAGTTAATGTATTCCACAACTGGTAAGCTGAATCTTTTAATAGAGATACTGCACACTTAAGACATTCAGCCGGTGTACAATATAATTCATCAAGAACTCTGATACTATTTTCTAACCAGAACTCAGCTCTTTCGGGATCATCATCAGCTGTAGCTTGAAATTCTTCAGCACCGTACTTACAGATCTTATCAACAGAAGGCTTACCAACTCTAATAGGTTCTATAATTTGAGAAATAACAAGAGCTGGTTGATGAACAAGAGGGGGTGAAGGCTGTTGAGCAACCGAGTTCATTCGTACGAACTCAGTGAACCATTCATTCATCATCTGGAAGAAGGATTCTTTAGCCTCTCCTCCACGACCCTTAGATATGGGCCTTGTACCACTCGAAGCTACTATTTGAATGGAGGCTTGAGCGTCACTCTCTACTTCATCGGAATCAGCTCGGTTGGATGACATTGCTATATGAAAACATGTTTTAAAATGATCAGGAGATATCAAACTATCACAGGTTATATAATGGCATGTATAGCTAGACTCATATACGCTACATTCAGTCCGAGAATCGACTAAACCATAGCTCTGATACAAATAAATATAACACCCCTAACCCGAATCCGTCGCTGGAACAGGGTTACAGAACATTACCGGAGTTTACAGATCAATTAATTAAACATTTCATATAATATAACATTCATATCAGAAATCAATTGAAATCAAACATATTGTCCCTTATATGAGCCCTCGAGGCCCAAAATACACGTTAGAAACAAGTCAGGACTAGATTGGGTACTCAATTTTTTTTTTTGAAAACATTGAAAATTTTCAAAGTTGCAGAGGACACACGGTCAAGAGACACGCCCGTGTCTCAGGTCGTGTGGGCATTCGAAATAGGGACATACGATCGTGTCCCAGCCCGTGTTCGTGCCCGTGTAACTCTCTAACTTGGGTCACACAGCCAAGTCACACGCTCGTGTGTTAGGCCGTGTTGAGCATACTGACTTGCGCAATTTTAAAGATACAAGGGACACACGGCCATGTCACCTAGCCGTGTGTCACACACGGCTAAGACACACACCCATCTCTCTGCCCGTGTGGACAAAAATAGATCATTTCTAAGCTGCATTTCTTATCCAATTTGGTACCAAGCTAAACACAACAATTTGTATATCAATAAGCCATAATAAGACATTCAAATAAAGCTAAAATCAAGTCTTAAACATGTAATAGCACAACATACAAGCAAATATCCATATTTACCTAGATAACCAAATGCATATATGCATAATTGTACCAAATATACTATTTCAAACCAATCATCAATATACTTATAATTTTTTCATCATTCAACCATATCAAACACACATTAAATATGATAAGGCCATATATATAAAACACATCAAAATATATCAAACACAAGCCATTCAAATGGCTTGTCTCAGCAAAACATTTATATATCAACATTGGCCAAAATATCCTATACATGCCATTATAACCGAAATTAATATACCAAAAGTACCAAAAGAGCCGATGGATAGTGTGAAATAGCTCCGACTAGCTTCCAACTCAAATGAGCTTCCGAATTACTATAAGACATGGAAAATAACACAGAGTAAGCATTTAAGCTTAGTAAGTTCGTATAATACAGAATTTAACTTACCATATTTCAACAAAATAGGTAAGTAAACATATCATATCCAGTGGCGAATCCAGGGGGGCTGGCATGGGCCCCGGCCCCCCTAAAAGGTAAAATTTCCATTTATGCCCTTCAAATTTTTTAAAAATTTTAAATTAGTAAAGGTAAAATTACACTTTGGACCCCCCTAAAATTATAAAAATTCGATTTAATCCTTTACAAATTAGAAAGATATAAACTATAAAAAATTAAAATTTCATCCGGCCCCCCCTAAAAAATTGTCCTGACTTCGCCCCTGATCATATCTCAATCAATTTGGCCAAAAGCCTAAACATATGGTCACCAACATATTAGCCATGAAAATCACATATAAAATCCAACACATATGGTGGAATTCATCAAACAATCATATTTCATGTATTTCGTATACATATCGGTAATAGTTCATATCAAACTTATATGATTTCATAACAGAACTATGCCCGTTGAACCATTTAGAATATCGTTGGATACACGGGTAGTACACACGAGGTGTACTGAACTGTAATCCGTCAATTCATATTCATGTATGCTCATATGAGCTGTAAACGATAAGCTCCTTCGAGCTGAATAACGGGAAGCTCATGCGAGCTATGGTATGTCCGCAACACATGCATGACCCCAACCAAACGGTAACCCTAATGACATGTAATTTGTATCCTACGAATTTCATAAGGTTCACACAGGACTCGGTAATTATCGAATGTACAGCTGGTATTTATTCATGGAAATTGTACAATTTACAAAAAATAATTCAATTTAACACATATTAATGTCCAATTTAATTACACGAACTTACCTCGTCAAGTTTATGTAGATACGAAGACGACTAATCCAATATTTTTCCTTTGCATCGATATAACTCTATACAAGGTCTAACTGGATCTATACGAATGAATTTAACTCAATTCAATATAATTCATATTCAATTTAGTCCAACACACATTTTTGGCTATTGCTATTTAGTCCCTAGACTCGGAAAATGACTTTCATGCAATTTAATCCTTATTCAAGCCTAGTCAATTTTTATACATATTAATAGCAGCCCACATATTTCATAAAATTCACAAATTTTACCATAAATTTATCATCTTTTCAATTTAATCCCTAATTGATAATTTCATCAAAATTCTCTTTACAAAAGTTGTTTATCTAACAACAACTTTTCATTTTCTATCGTAAAACTTAAAAATTCAAGCATACTCATCAATGAAAAAACCCTAATACTTTATCAGTTTTGCAAATTAATCTCCGAGTTAACTAGATTAAGCTATTACGATCTCGAAAACATAGAAATCATCAAAAACGGGACAATGATACATATCTAATTAAGCAAAACAAGCTTGCTAATATCTTAAGCTTCCATGGCTAAGTTTTCTCTTTTTTTTTTTTTTTGGTGGTAGATGATGATAATAGATTTTTTTATTTTATTTAATATCACTTTAATTGATAATTTCCAAAATTAACCTTAATGTTTCATGAAATTTTCAATGATGACTATTTATGCTTAACCACTAAGCATTTTAATGGTGTATTTACTATATAAGGACCTCCAATTTCAAATTTTATAGCTATTTAATACCAATAGCTATTAGAACTCAACTTTTGCACTTAATGCAATTTAGTCCTTTTTATTAAATTAGGTATGTAAACGGTGAAATTTTTATATGGTATTTCTATCATACTGTAGACCATATAATAATAATAATAATAATAAATTTTTTCGACTTCAGATTTGTGGTCCCGAAACTACTGTTTCGATTTCACTGAAAACGGGCTGTTACAGCCTCTTTTATTAATGTTGTCTTTAAGATTTAAATTTATATCTTCCCTTGAGAATACAATATATCTTACCATTGCACCCAATGATTACATGTGGTTTTTTATTTATATTTTCTCCTCCACAAAGTTATGTGTTTTATATTTCAAACATGATAATATACATTTACTTGGATACCACTCAAGCTTCTTCTTTTCTTTTTCCCGGGATTTTATTAAAAATAAAAGATTTTTTAAAAAAAATACTATACATAATTAATAAGTGTTAAGAAAGATAAACATGAACCTTAAACATCAACAATAAAATATATAATTATGTTTGTCCATTTGTACCTAGTTGATCTCTAACTTTTTTTTGACTTAATTGGTTCCCGAACTTGTATTCCGCCAATTAGATTGGTATCTCTATACTAATATTGTTAGTTGTGCTGACATGGCACTACTAGCCAGTCTAGTGGTGCCATGTGATAGCCTCTCAATATGTCACGTGGCAAACATAAATTAAAATATAAAAATATAATTATATTTTTCATGTATGTGATACCACAAAATTAACTAGAAATGTTATATCAACATAAATTATCAATATTAGTGTGAAGAGACCAACCTAATTGATGAATACAAATTTAGAGAGGCATAATAAAGTCATTAGTACGGAAGAATCATGCATTGATTTCCTTATAAAAGAATAATCATGAGCAACGGTCAACCGCCCTCTCCTCATAAAATATATACGTAAATACCATTTTAACCCCTGCATGGGTAGTTTGGTGGAGAAGCTTATTGGCCTGGTTTTATAAATAAAAAAGGATTTTATAGAGTTCTTTTCCTGGTTTTTTGGTCCTCAATAGAGTGACCTTTTTGCGATAAAATTTTATTGAATTAAAAGAAAATAAATAAATAAATTAGTGGAGTAGGTGGCATTCCGTGATTAAATAAATAAATTAAAAGAAAAAAAAGTCATCCGTACGGAAGAATATTTCCTTTATATATATATATATATATGTGTGTTTTCTTCTTAATTAAGTTAAATTACAAATATTAACTCTTCTTTTAGATGCTATCATTACACATTTTACTCTTTCTAAAGAGAATAAAAACCAGATTTTCATTTTTTATTATTCTTCTTCTTTTTTGGATTTTTTATATGAATTTATTGATTTTAATTGAATTATTAAATAATATTTTTTAATTATTTTATTTGAAGATTATATAAAAATATAAAAAGATAAAATTACTCTCACAATAATATTAATTACCCTTTAAAGTATGGGTATTTTAATAATTTCACAATTAAGTTTAGATCGAATTAACTCGTGACATTAACTCAATCAAACACTTCATATATAACAAAGATTAATAATAATTTTAGCTTAACTTACAAATTTGTATCAAATTTTTATTTCAAATTGGTACCTAAACATTTTTCAGAAAATTTCTAAATCTTGAAAAATTACTAATTTTTTAGAATGTTAGTGAATCTCTCGTAATATTGTGATATTTTTCTAATTTCTTATAACATTGTAAATGATTAATCTTTTTACAAAATTATTAAAATTCTTACAAAATCGTTGTATCTCTTGCAATTTTACAAAATTGTGGACTCTACCTTTTTAAAATATAAAATTTGAATTGAATTGGATTGGATTAAATTTGTTTATGTTTTCGGTGGATTTAACTTTTTTGAAAACCTAATTTTTGGTCAAAGGCTTGTCAAATTCGATTGGGTTGTTTTAGGGTTTAGAAGCAAACCCAGAGTTTGATTAGCAAAGAACAAAGTTGTAGCCATTGTTCTCTAGTCTCTAATCGTCAATTGGTTGTTCAAATGATTCACGCCTCAAATCAAGATGCTAATTTTCTTTCATCATAAATTATCCATCATCTTAATCCATTGATTTTGTTTTTGTTTATAAAAGATTGTTGGTCTCATCTCTAAGCCTACAAAAGGAGAGAAACATGTGGAAGAGTACTCCTTCTATTGGAGCTCCAATAGAAGAATGAGAACATGAGAAAGAAACAGTAAAGAATTCCACTTATCGGGGACCAGTTTGGTTATTTGTTCAAATTTAGATCGTTGGATTTGCTGACTGTGGCATTGGTTTCTATAATTGATATGAAGAAATCCCCATTTAATTATTAATGTTGACCTTACCAAAGAAACAAGCTCCTTTGGCTTTTTCCCATTTTTAGATATGTAATCTTCACTTCCATTTTATATTATATGATTTCTTTAAGAAAATTTAAGTAGTTAAACAAAAGAATCATATTAAGCATTATTATAAGAAATTTGTTAGACACTACGGATATCCAACTAGATACCCAAGTAAGATTCAATTGTCAAAGGTCGGATGTAAGGAGAAGAAACCCATTTGTGCACACATGGTGGGATAGGCGTTATGCATCAAAGCTAGCATTGTGCCCAATAAGCTACGTTAAATTCGAAATGATGACTTTAAGAATAAAATGGATTCTTTGTGAAATTTTTTTAATTAAAATACGATTCTATAAGCACCAAATTATCCATATTCGGTGCCTATATAAAACTTTAAGAAAAAATGATGGACCCCAAGTTATTATTTCTCTTAATATTTTTTCTTTCATCATAAATAATCTATCATCTTAATCCTATAGGTGCCATTGATTTTGATTTTGTTTATAGAAGATTGTTGACGAGCTGGCTGTGGAGCCTACAAAAGGAGAGAAAGAGGTCAAAGAGTACTCCTTCTATTGGAGCTCCGATAGAAGGAGGAGATGAAGGCATTTTTGTCAAACTTGACAAAATACATAAAAATACATTAATAAAGTTTAACAATCTTTACGAATTGAAGGGTTGAGATTTGTAAAGACCTTCTATTGGAGCTCCAACAGAAGGAGATGAAGATATTTTTGTCAAACTTGACAAAATATATAAAAGTACATTAATAAAGTCTGGTAAACTTTACTAATTGAAGGGCTGAGATTTTGACAGATTTAGAGAAAGGAGGAGATGAAGGGCTAAGATTTGTAATGACCTTCTATAGGAGCTCCAATAGAAGGAGGAGATGAAGGTATGTTGCTGTTTTAGGAAAGCGTGTGTTACTTTATTTATGAGTTTTTCTATATTCGGCAAACTTCTTTCACTTTTTGATGGCTTTCTATATTTATGAGTTTTTTAATGCAAAGTTCATCAACTGTCTGACAAAAAGTTGGAAAATATACTGGTCGGTGAGACGGAGAGCTCTATATATACCCAGTTGGGGTCTTACAATTTTAACAGAAACCCCATTTAGCCTACTCCCCTAACATATTGACAGGGCATCCCTAATATTAGTGTGGAGCCCCTTCCTGAGTCAAACTACGACCCCATCCTCTTACAAAATCCTACCCTCAGGTCCTCCCTTTCCCTGCGTCCAAACCACTCTCATCGAGTCCCATCATATTCTCTTTGTTTTAAGCAGTAGGTTCGTGAAAGCATTTTGTCATGGGTTCAAACAATGACTCATTTCCAACCTGGGATGTTACCTACACGGAGAGGTTCAAGTTTAAGGGAAAGGGAACACTTGGGGTTTTGGTTTTGCTTCTGGTTGTAACGGTTGGGTTGATATTTGCAATTGTTTGGATATGGAAGAGAGGCCGTTCAGACTTCATTGTCGACCCTGAAGGTCAAGCTGAAGCTGAAGCTGAAGCAGAAGCTGAAGTTGTAGTTGAAGGTGAAGCAGAAGTTGTCGTTGAAGGTCAAGCTGAAGCTGAAGTTGAGCTTGGTGGATGTTAAATCCGATAGACGTGCCTCTGCTTCATGGTATGTTGTAGCTAATTTTCTTTCCCCCCCCCTTTTTTTTATTTTTTATTTTTATCAACTTGTTGTTGAAGCAGCTTTCCTCCAACAGAAAACCTAAGATGTGTTCATCTATGGAACAAATCCAATTAACTGGCCGCCTGTTGTAGGTGTATATATTATGGAGATTAGGGTCTTCATGGATCATTTGGGAAAGAAATTATGGGCGTTTTAAACCTTTCATGGTCATTTTTTTGCCCTAAAATTTTAAAGAGTATTATCATTTTGAATTTTTTACCTCAAATTTTTTTACCTTAATTTGTGTTTGATGTTTATACCTACATTCATGGGAGACAAAAAGTACTATCAAATTCAAATATCTCAAAACTTTTTATCCTCTATGTTGAGGGGCGAAGCCAGAACAATTTTTTAGTGGGGGCCGGATGAAATTTTAATTTTTTATAGTTTATATCATTATAATTTGTAAAAGATTAAATCAAATTTTTATAATTTTAGGGGAGCCAATGCAATTTTACCTTTATTAATTTAAAATTTTTAAAAAATTTTAAAGTCCTAAATAGTAATTTTACATTTTATGTTGCTTAACCAAATGAATTTTGAGTTACTTTATATTTACTACTCGCTAACATTACTTTCATTTTCTCTTGTATCAAACAGGTTTGTTGCAGAGCTCACCTGGACTATGTTGGGTGTAATGTTTCAGTATCGAATAAATGAGTCTTGTGGAAATGTGTGGCTTTTTATTATAATAATTTGTATTTGATATTATCTCTTTCAATAATGTTATCTTTAAGATTTGAATCGGTGTTTCCCTTCAAAATACAATGTACCGAAATTTTTGAGTCTCCTTTTGCTTTACATTTATATTCAAGCGTTAATTAATCCCACAACTCCAAACGTGATACTCAAGCATGATACTACTGTGAAATTGCGCAACTTTGGCACGTGGAGAGATAATCTTTTATTGACATGCACACGTTGACAATTTAACCCAATGTATAAATATTAAAGATGGAAAGGTACGGTGGAAGGGAGAGGGACTTGACATCTAAAAAGACATGGAGCTTAAGTGATTTGATTTAGGTTAAAATATTTCGAAAATTTGAAAATTAGTTTTTTATATTTTATTTTTTTTACTTTTAAATTTCAAAAACATTAGTTATTGAATTTTTTTTTTTGAATTTGAGTAATCAAAATAGAAATACACTAATAATTAGGCAATTATTTTTATACTATAATAAAATAGGTCTACTGCGATATTTTTTTGACTTAAGACGATGCAAAAAAGGTTGGCATAGGTGTCATAGCGCTTCTCCTGACGCTTCCAAAAAGATCATTTTTAGTATAGTTAGCATAGGTGCCGCGACACTTTTGAAAAAACGTTGGCATAAGTCAACATAAGCTGACCTTTATTGAAAGGTTGACAAAAACCTTGTAACATCCCAAAAATTAGGGGTTTGTGATTTTTGTATAATTGCATGTTATGCTTGCTCTGCGGGTTATTTGAGGGTGTTTAGGGGCTCTAAGGAGGCCTGGGGTCGAGGCCAAGCTCTGGAAAAAATTTGGTTTTTGGGCTCTTTAGTGGGGAGAGCTGGTGGAGGCAGGGCTTATATATATTAATGTGTATTTTATTAACACAAGTAAGCTAGTGGCAAGGTGGTGTGGCGTCACAAAGGAAACATAGAGGAGGGGAGTTTGAATCTCACAAACTGCAATTGATGGCTTTTATTTTGTGCTTTAGGAGAGGAGGAAGCAGAGTTGGGATCAAACTCTACCATGGAGGTTGGAGAATAAGTCAAACACTTTGAATGGAAGGTGGAGAGCAATTTGAGGAGCAAAAAGGGGAGAAAATCGTGGGATAGTGGAGAGTGGTAGTAGTGGCCGAATTTGGAAGTGTGTGGGGAGGAGAATTTCGGCTGAAGGGGGCTTGGGTAGCATATTCGGTCTTGAGTGAGGGAGAGGTGCCAAATTTTTTTCTAGTGTTCTTTAGCGTTTTGCATTTCGGGTCTTTTCTCTGCTATTCTGACTTCTATCAACTTCTTCACTTTCATCTCTTTTCTTTCTCATACATTCTTCTGCTAGGTGCCGATTTGGTAAGACCATCCCTCTTTGCTTTTCATTCTTTCTACTCAATTATCTTCTTTACCTCTAAACCGTACCAACACATCTTCCTTCCCTTTCTTTTACCATACTTGGCGATCTCTTTCTTTTCCAAAAAAATCGAGTTTCCACACTCTCTTCGACGTCCATCATTAGTTCGTGGTGCTACCCTTGTGGCCGAAACCTTCTTTTCCATTCGGCTTATCCCTGATCAAAGGCCGAACCTATTCACTCGTCTCCTTCTCGAATCATTTGTGTTCCGATTAGTAAGGGCCAAAACTTTTGGGGGGGGGAATCAACTGCCGAATCTATTTCTTTTGGTTCCTTGTGCGCTTCTAACTTTTTCTTTTTCTTCCTAGTTAATTATCATCGTTGAGGGCCGTACGTGCTTAACTCCTGTTGTTCAAGGAATCTGTCTTCACCGAATATAAGGGTAAGTAGCATTAATCGTTGCTGGCTTTCTCTCTTTTGCCGAATATTGGTGGATGCTAACCCCCTGTGCATTAATCAGTTTAGGAGTTTGTTCGCCTTAGCCAATAAAGAAGCAAAGCTGAATATTGTCACTCGGTTGAAGGAGGTCACATCTTGTGTTAAGTGGTGTTAGTGATTATTCGAATTTAAGCTTTAGCTATGTTTTATCAGTGATGAGACTAATGGATTGGGATGAATTGATTTCATAGGTGCGTAATCTCGGGGGTTTCAATCTATGCTTGTAACAGGTGTGTAATCTCACACCAATATTGATGAAAGCATGTGTTGCTTTGTGAATCGACCAAAAGCCAAAAAGTCAGAAAACCGACAACCGTGACCACTCGAGCGTGCGAGTGCTCGTAGTGGTAAACTGAGACACGAATGATGGCGGTAGATCGTTGAGAGTGTCACGAGTACTCTCGCGAAACTGAGGCTGTAACGGGCCTAATCAAGCCGAAACGGGCTAAATGGGCCTAATGAGCTAACGGGCCCACATTGGCAAAATCAATAGAAAATTATCGAATAACGGATGCGACTGCGAAGTCTAAAAAACCGAGATCTGAAAACATATGTAATGGGCCACACGAGCGTGTGGGCCTGTTTGGGCCTAAAATCCATTTTAGGCCCAATTATACCGTAGAGACCTAAAAAGGGGTCCCGAGTCGCTCGAGGCGACAATAGGCCTTCGAAAAGGCCGTTAAATGACTAAATTACCGAAATACCCCTGGAGGGTAAATTACTGAAATACCCTTGAAAGGGTAAAATTACCGAAATACCCCTGGAGGGTAAATTACGGAAATACCCTTAATGAGTGAATTATTGAAATACCCTTAATGGGCGAATTATCGAAATACCCTCGATGGGTAAAATTACCAGAATACCCCTAAAAGGGTGAAAATGACCGTTATACCCCCGATTGTGGTTGAATATCGTGTATGTGATTTTTTTTACACTTTTATACGTTTGATACATTGCATTTATATCATGTTGCATGGGTTGGGTTTGATGATTGGAGGAAGTGTAGCCTGGTGGCTCTGCCACTTACTGTTTTAGTGTCTATGCCACATATATATATTATTATTTTGGTGGCTCAGCCACAAATACCTTGATTAGCAGCTTGTCTGTAATATTGGTGCGTTTGGCGGGTATTGATAGCTCCGCAGAGAGAAAGAGATTTTGTCGCTTTAATTGAGAAGGTAAAGATTACCGAAGAGGTGAAACGTTCTGAGAGACAAAATCGTGATAAGGAAAGGGGTAGGAATAAGAGAGATTCTGGGTCTTCAGGTCCTTCAAGGGGATTTCATAAAAGGCCTAGGTTGGATGGGCCAGTCTGAGTTGGGGTTCCAGTTGCTGTGGGTCGGTTGCAACCTTGTGTGGAGTGTGGGAAATTACATTCGGGAGAGTGCTAGAGAAGAACTGGCGAGTGTTTCAGATGTGGGTCTAAGGATCATCGGTTCAAAGAATATCCTCGGGAGCCTGTTCGGACGCAAGTAGTAGGTCAGGGTTTTGTGCAGCTAGGGAGAGGTGGTCAGCAGCCACCGAGAGGTCGTGGTCCGCCCAGAGGTGGAAATGGGTTAGGACGCGGTCGTGGAGCACCGGGAAGAGGTACTGGTAATACAGATGTGAGACAGCTGTGACTGGTTTATGCTGCTCGGCGTCGAGAGGATGGCGACGCACCAGACGTCATAACCGGTACGTTTCTTATACATGATGTGCCATTTACAGCTTTAATTGATATTGGGTCTACACACTCGTATGTTGCTTGTACTGTGTCTGGAACTCTGGGTATATAGTTTGAAATTGCTGATAGAGAAATGTCGATAATTAGTCATTTAGGACAATCTGTGGTAGTGAATAAGCTGTTTAAAAATGTGCCTCTAGAAGTTTAAGAGGTTGTCTTCCCGACAGATTTGATGGAACTGCCGTTTGGCGAGTTTGATCTTATACTGGGCATGGACTGGTTAGTGAAGCACTGTGCGAACTTGGATTGCGCTGCTAAGCGTAAGGTATTAAAGACTTCAGAGGATGAGAAAGTGGTTGTGATAAGAGAGAGAAGGGATTATCTGTCCAATGTAATATCAGCGTTAAGGGCTGAGAAGTTGGTGCGTAAAGGTTGTGAGGCGTTCATAGCTTATGTCAACACGACTGATGGTGAGAGTTTGCCTGTTGAGGATGTCAGAACCGTAAAATAATTCCCAGATGTATTTCCTGAAGAGCTTCTGGGGTTACCTCCAAATTGCGAGGTCAAATTTGGCATTGAGTTGTTACCGAGAATGGCTCCGGTGTCCATCGCCCCTTATAGGATGGCATCGAAGGAGCTGGTAGAACTAAAGGCTCAGATCCAAGAGCTGTTGGATCGAGGATTTATCAGATCAAGTGTATCTCCATGGAGAGCGCCGGTATTGTTCGTGAAGAAGAAGGATGGGTCAATACGTATATGTATTGACTATCGTCAGTTGAACAAGCTAACGATTAAGAACAAATACCCGCTACCAAGGATAGACGATCTGTTTGATCAGCTGCGAAGAGCTTCAATTTTCTCGAAAATAGATTTAAGATCGGGATATCATCAGCTAAGGGTCAAGGAGGTAGATATATACAAGACTGCATTCCATACTCGTTATGGGCATTACGAGTTTCTGGTCATGCTGTTTGGATTAACGAATGCACCAGCTGCTTTCATGGATATGATGAACCGAGTCTTCTAACCCTATCTAGACCTATTCGTGGTGGGGTTCATAGATGATATTCTGGTGTATTCAAGAACTGAGGAGGAGCATGATTCACATCTTCGGATTGTTCTACAAATATTGAGGGAAAAGTAACTTTACGCCAAATTCAACAAGTGTAAGTTTTGGTTGAAGAAAGTAACATTTTTGGGTCATGTTGTGTCTGCCGAGGGGATTAGGGTTGATCCTCGGAAGGTTGAAGCTGTATTGGATTGGAAGCTACAGAAGTAAGTATCAGAAATATGAAGTATTCTGGGTTTGGCTGGGTACTATAGGCGGTTCGTTGAGGGGTTTTCTTTGATTGTTGCACCCCTAACTAAGTTATTGCGTAAAGGGATGTCGTTTGTTTAGACTGATAAGCAGCAAGAGAGTTTTGAGAAACTAAAGAAGATTTTGACTGAAGCACCGATATTGATTCAGCCTGAGGCTAGGAAAGAATTCGTTGTCTACTGTGATGCGTCGCACACAGGTTTGGGTTGTGTGGTGATACAAGAAGGGAATATGGTGGCGTATGCATCCCGTCAACTTAGGCCACATGAGGTGAACTATCCCACTCATGACTTGGAACTAGCTGCAGTAGTGTTCGCACTAAAGATATGGAGACATTACCTGTATGGGGAAAAGTCGATCATTTACACCGACCATAAGAGTTTTAAGTATCTCCTTACCCAAAAGGAGTTGAATCTTAGGCAACGGAGATGGATAGAGTTGCTGAAGGATTATGATTGCTTGATTGAGTATCATCCGGGAAAAGCCAACGTGGTAACGGACGCACTAAGTCGTAAGGTGGTATCTGATTTGAGAGTAATGTTTGCTCGTCTCAGTCTATTCGAGGATGGTAGTTTGTTGGCAGAACTTCAGGTGAAACTGACTTGGGTTAATCAGATTAAAGAGAAGCAGTTATTGGATAAGTCGTTAGGTTCTCATTTTCAGCAGGTAAAAAGTAGAGAAACGGTGGATTTTGGGCTGAATAGTGAATGGATGTTATGTTTCTGTGAAAGAGTTTATGTGCCGAAGGACTCTGAGTTAAGAAAGATGATTCTGCGGGAGGCGCATAGTAGCCCATACGCTATGTATCTCGGTGGAAACAAGATATACCGAGATCTACGTGAACTGTACTGGTAGCCAGGACTGAAACGTGAGGTTACCAACTTCGTAATCAAGTGTTTGACATGTCAGCAAGTGAAGGCTGAGCATCAACTGCCTTCGGGACTACTGCAACCTGTAAAGATTCCACTCTGGAAGTGGGAGATGATAACAATGGATTTTGTTAGTGGGCTACCCCTAATGCGTACTAAGAAAGATTCAGTGTGGGTAATTGTTGACCGGTTGACTAAGTCCACCCACTTCATACCGGTTCGCACTGATTACTCGTTACAGAAGTTGGCCAAGTTGTACGTGGCAGAAATTGTGAGGCTACATGGGGTACCAGTGTCTATCATCTCGGACAGGGACCCTAGATTCAGATCTCGGTTCTGGAGAGTGTTACATGAGGCTCTAAGTACAAGGTTAGATTTCAACACGACGTTTCATCCACAGACTGATGGTCAGTCAGAAAGGGTAATACAGATTCTGGAAGACATGTTAAAGAGCTGTGTGATTGATTTCAGAGGCAGTTGGGAAGATTATTTACCCTTAGCAGAACTTGCGTATAACAACAGCTACCAATCCAGCATTCAGATGGCACCATACGAGGCATTATATGGTCGTAGGTGTCGTACCCCTACTTGTTCGACAGAATTGGGTGAGCGACGGTTGTTGGGTCAAGAGTTAATTTTGGAAACTGAGGAGAAGGTGAAATTGATTCGGGGTCGGTTAAAAGAAGCTTCTGATAGACAGAAGTCATATGCTGACTTAAAGCGTAAAGAAATTGAGTTCTCTGTGGGGGATTATGTCTTCTTGAAGGTCTCACCATGGAAAAAGATTCTGAGATTTGGACGGAAGGGCAAGTTAAGCCCTAGATTCATCGGACCTTACCGGGTGTCAAAACGTGTTGGACCGGTCGCATATCAGCTTGAGCTGCCCCTTGAGTTAAACCGGATACATAACATATTCCATATTTCTATGCTGAGACGCTACCATTCAGATCCTTCTTATATAGTGTCGGTAGAATAAATTAAGGTAAGACCTGATCTGACATTTGAAGAGGAACCGGTGCAGATTTTGGATCGTGATGTTAAAGTGTTGAGGAGAAAATCCGTTCTGTTAGTCAAAGTGTTGTGGCATAATCACGGTTCAGAGGAAGCCACGTGGGAGCCTAAGGAGGCAATACGACAGTAATACCCTTATCTCTTTTGATTAGGTGAATTTCGAGGCCGAAATTTCTTTAAAGGGGGTAGAATTGTAACATCCCAAAAATTAAGGGTTTGTGATTTTTGTATAATTGCATGTTATGCTTGCTCTGCGAGTTATTTGAGGGTGTTTAGGGGCTCTAGGGATGCCTGGGGTCGAGGCCAAGCTCTGGAAAAATTTTGGTTTTTGGGCTCTTTAGTGGGGAGAGCTGGTAGAGGCAAGGCTTATATATATTAATGTGTATTTTATTAACACAAGTAAGCTAGTGGCAAGGTGGTGTGGCGTCACAAGGGAAACATAGAAGAAGGGAGTTCGAATCTCACAAATTGCAATTGATGGCTTTTATTTTGTGCTTTAGGAGATGAGGAAGCAGAGTTGGGATCAAACTCTGCCATGGAGGTTGGAGAATGAGTCAAACACTTTGAATGGGAGGTGGAGAGCAATTTGAGGAGCAAAAATGGGAGAAAATCGTGGGATAGTGGAGAGTGGTAGTAGTGGCCGAATTTGGGAGTGTGTGGGGAGGAGAATTTCTGCTGAAGGGGGGCTTGGGTAGCATATTCGGTCTTGAGTGAGGGAGAGGTGCCGAACTTTTCTTCTAGTGTTCTTTGGCGTTTTACATTTTGGGTCTTTTCTCTGCTATTCTGACTTCTATCAACTTCTTCACTTTCATCTTTTTTCTTCCTCATACATTCTTCTGCTAGGTGCCGATTTGGTAAGACCATCCCTCTTTACTTTTCATTCTTTCTACTCAATTATCTTCTTTACCTCTAAACCGTACCAACACATCTTCCTTCCCTTTCTTTTACCATACTTTGCAATCTCTTTCTTTTCAAAAAAATCGAGTTTCCACACTATCTTCGACGTCCATCATTAGTTCATGGTGCTACTCTTGTGGCCGAAACCTTCTTTTCCATTCGGCTTAACCCTGGTTAAAGGCCGAACCTATTCACTCGTCTCCTTCTCGAATCATTTGTGTTCCGATTGGTAAGGGCCGAAACTCTTTGGGGGGAATCAACTGCCGAATCTATTTCTTTTGGTTCCTTGTGCGCTTCTAACTTCTTCTTTTTCTTCCTAGTTAATTATCATCGTTGAGGGTCGTACGTGCTTAACTCCTGTTGTTCAAGGAATCTGTCTTCGCCGAATATAATGGTAAGTAGCATTAATCGTTGCTGGATTTCTCTCTTTTTCCGAATATTAGTGGATGCTAACCCCCTGTGCATCAATCAGTTTAGGAGTTTGTTCGCTTTAGCCAATAAAGAAGCAAAGCCGAATATTGTCACTCGGTTGAAGGAGGTCACATCTTGTGGTAAGTGGTGTTAGTGATTATTCGGATTCAAGCTTTAGCTATGTTTTATCAGTGATGAGACTAATGGATTGGGATGAATTAATTTCATAGGTGCGTAATCTCGGGGGTTTCAATCTATGCTTGTAACAGGTGTGTAATCTCACACCAATATTGATGAAAGCATGTGTTGCTTTGTGAATCGACCAAAAGCCGAAAAGCCAGAAAACCGGCAACCGTGACCACTCGAGCGTGCGAGTGCTCATAGTGGTAAACTGAGACACGAATGATGGCGGTAGATCGTTGAGAGTGTCACGAGTACTCTCGCGAAACTGAGGCTGTAACGGGCCTAATCAAGCCGAAATGGGCTAAATGGGCCTAATGAGCTAACGGGCCCACATTGGCAAAATCAATAGAAAATTATCGAATAACGGATGCGACTGCGAAGTCTGAAAAACCGAGATCTGAAAACATACGTAATGGGCCACACGAGCGTGTGGGCCTGTTTGGGCCTAAAATCCATTTTAGGCCCAATTATACCGTAGAGACCTAAAAAGGGGTCCCGAGTCACTCGAGGCGACAATAGGCCTCCGGAAAGGCCGTTAAATGACTAAATTACCAAAATACCCCTGGAGGGTAAATTACTGAAATACCCCTGAAAGGGTAAAATTACCGAAATACCCCTAGAGGGTAAATTACGGAAATACCCTTAATGAGTGAATTATTGAAATACCCTTAATGGGCGAATTATCGAAATACCCTCGATGGGTAAAATTACCAGAATACCCCCAAAGGGTGAAAATGACCGTTATACCCCCGATTGTGGTTGAATATCGTGTATGTAATTTTTTTTACACTTTTATACGTTTGATACATTGGATTTATATCATGTTGCATGGGTTGGGTTTGATGATTGGAGGAAGTGTAGCCTGGTGGCTCTGCCACTTACTGTTTTAGTGTCTATGCCACATATATATATTATTATTTTGGTGGCTCAGCCACAAATACCTTGATTAGCAGCTTGTCTGCAATATTGGTGCGTTTGGCGGGGTGGGTTGACTTGATCGCCACACGGTGCGATTGGTTGGTACGGGGGTGTGTTTGGTTGGATTGGGTTGGGCTGCATTTTATTGTTTGCATTACCATGATTATAGGGCTTCGGCCCAGATTGATGCCGTAAGGGCTCAGGCCCAGATAGTGGCCGTTTAGGGGATTACACATTGAGTTCTCGTAACTCACTCCCTTTCCTTTAACCTTGCAGGTATTCCCCAGCGTTAGAGGATTTGGAGCTGCGGAGGACTTAGTGGTGGCCATACATCGGAGTTATTTCTCACGAAACTTAGTAAATCCAGTTTTTATTTTATTTTATGATTATTTATTTTGGGGTTAATTTTTGTAATAAGGCCATTGGATTTTATTTTCCCTTTTAAACTTTCTTTTCGGCTATTATTAAATTGTTAAACGATTAAACACTGGGTTTTCTTAAAACGTTATTAACCGTTTTCAAAATATCATGTTTCCGCAACTATTCAAGTTCGATTTTCACAACAAAAACAGTTTTTCAAAATAATAACAACTTTACAAAAACGGACATTAAGCAAATCGTGTTTTACAAACAAACAACGAAACTCGGAGTTTCAAAAAGAGATGCAACATCTTTAACGATCGCTTAGCTTTTCAATTACCTTTTGATTTGACATGCTAGATCCGGCCATAACGTCTAGGCCGGGTTTGGGGTGTTACAGACCTAATCAAGGCTGACCTCTAAAAAAATGTTGGGATAAACTCGTTTAATGCAACCTTAAAAAGGTTAGGATAAACTTGGTCAGTGTCAACACTTTATATAATTGGCTTAGGTCTCATGTTTTTTACGACTTTTTTTCTCGATTTTTGAAGAGCCTATATTGGCGAAATATGAGCAACTTTATATTTGTTGGGTTTGGACAAATTTGAGATGATATTAATTAAATAATTAATTAAAATAAATTGGTCATATTAATTAAATTAAATTATTTAATTTAAGCCCTTGTAAAATAAAACTTTTAGATTCATTCAACCTTTTTTAATCACGTGGATTATGAGACTAAACATACCATGC
Organism: Gossypium sturtianum; assembly: GCA_025698515.1. NCBI lineage: Eukaryota > Viridiplantae > Streptophyta > Magnoliopsida > Malvales > Malvaceae > Gossypium > Gossypium sturtianum. The sequence goes on from CM046945.1 coordinate 161,800,007, forward strand.
TTAAATGGCGGGGTTGGATCATTCCCTCTTTAATCTTATAAAATATTGCCCCATAGCAGTCATTGGATGATGAGAGTAAACATATAAGTCTGCTCAAATAAATTTGGATTAGGATACTTTAATCATTATTTAATCCCACAACACCAAATTGCTAATTCCCACGTACTCCTTTTTACACTAGTTATATTTTTAATCATTATTTAAAGTTGTCTAACTGTCATTTATGTGTTTTTCACTTTCATTACATGGTATTTTTAATATTTGTTAATTAAAATTTTAGGAGTATTATCATTTTGAATTTTATCATTAATAATTCTTAATGGGAGAAACAAAAATATGGTGAAAATTCTTGCATTAAGAGTGAAATTAAATTTTGCACTCTAATTATAAAATCGATAAATTAATTCATGAATGTTAAATTAAAAATCAAACATACACCATTAAAAATTTCAACCATTTCTACTATTAAAAATTGGTCATTGTATGTCAACATAAGGTGCATGTAGCAATAGCACGCTACATTTAATTGTTTGGTTATTCCATCAGCTACGTTAGTTTTTAACAGTAGAAATGGATGCAAATTTTAATAGGAATAATCGATTTGCTCTTTAATCTAACCTACAAAGATTAATTTGTTCTTTAAAAAAAAAGAACAAGTGCAATTTAACTCGTAGTATAGGGATCCCCATGATATATATATATATATTTTAACATTGATCTTGTTATGCATCAATGATCACCAGCCCGAATCCCATACTGGATTCGGGTCACCTACCCGCGACCCGAATAGGGCCCACCAAACGATTGAGTATTAGGTGAACCGCGAAAGGACAACGAGGGTAGCACGCTAACCCAACCCACAAGGAGAGCTCACACAAACCAAGGGATGACCTAGCTCGTAAGGAGAGCTAGCATGAACCAAGGGAAGGTCGCGGTCTCAGTTCGGATATACTCAAGGAGATCATAGAGGGAGCCTGCGTGGTTTGGCGAGCAACTCAGAGTGAAACACATGTCCCGCATGTCTGAAGTCCACTTAGAACATCAGTCCTAGGAATAGTGTTTTGAATTCTTTCTAATTAAAATTTGAGGAGTATTCTTGGAAAATAGAAAACATGATGAATTTTATCATGAATGATAGAATCATGTTATTGTTATAAGATATTTTTTTTGGAATTACTAGTACTTAGATCATCAAGATAAATCATTCTATTGAAGATATTAAATACAACTATTATTGAAATTCATATTATTTTTAGGGAAGTTAAACACCTATCTAATAAATCATAATGGGTTGATTAATATTTATAATATTAATCATATTCATAAATAACGTAATTATTTTGAAACATATTTTTTTTTATTGTAAAAGAGAGATAGATCTATTTACATCAGTATAAAAAGCTTAAATAGTTTTATACCCTTCCACAACTTTTTATGACGGTTAAATTATGCCATAAAGTATGTACCAAGTGACATAGATTCGATGCCTATATAAAACTTTAAGAAAAAATGATGGACCCCAAGTTATTATTTCTCTTAATATTTTTTCTTTCATCATAAGTAATCTATCATCTTAATCCTATAGGTGCCATTGATTTTGATTTTGTTTATAGAAGATTGTTGATCTCATCTCTAACGAGCTGGCTGTGGAGCCTGCAAAAGGAGAGAAAGAGGTCAAAGAGTACTCCTTCTATTGGAGCTCCGATAGAAGGAGGAGATGAAGGTATTTTTGTCAAACTTGACAAAATACATAAAAATACATTAAGAAAGTTTAACAATCTTTACCAATTGAAGGGCTGAGATTTGTAAAGACCTTCTATTGGAGCTCCAACAGAAGGAGATGAAGATATTTTTGTCAAACTTGACAAAATATATAAAAATACATTAATAAAGTCTGGTAAACTTTACTAATTGAAGGGCTGAGATTTTGATAAATGTTAGAGAAAGGAGGAGATGAAGGGCTGAGATTTGTAATGACCTTCTATCGGAGCTCCAATAGGAGGAGGAGATGAAGGTACTTTTGTCAAAGACAAAATATATAAAAAAACATAAATAAAGTTTTGACAAACTTTACTAATTGAAGGGCTAAGATTTTGACAGATGTTAGAGAAAAGGAGGAGATGAAGGGCTGAGATTTGTAATGAGCTCCAATAGAAGGAGGAGATGAAGGTATGTTTGTCCAACTTAACAATGAGGCTGTTTTAGGAAAGTCATATATTTTGCAAACTTCTTTCACTCTTGATGGGCTTAGTCAAGCCCGTGTTTTTGGTTACAGTTTTTTAATGCAAAGTTCATCAACTGTCTGACAAAGAGTTGGAAAATATACTGGTTGGTGAGACGGAGAGCTCTATATATGCCCAGTTGGGGTCTTACAATTTTAATAGAAACCCCATTTAGCCTAGGTTGAACCAAGAAAGTATGAAGGGATACGGATACAGTAGTCCATCATCATCATCATCAGAGATAGATTTTACTGTGAATGAAACCATTAAATATAGGGGGAAACCTTTGGTTCTGATAACCCTATTTGTTGTTACCGTGGTTTTAATCATATGCAGCTTCCAGTGTATCAGACGTCGTATACATGGTAACAACGTCGATGGCAATGGCAGTGGAAACGCCCCGGCGATCGAGCTGTCTGCTTTGTCTGTCTAACTTCTCGGTAAGGTTTTTTTCCTCTCAAGTTAAAAATATGTAGATTAATTATTTAAAACCACTGTTAACCTTTGACATGGTGAAGATGTGGTAAGACTGGTAATATGAGGAGGAGGTAATGAGGGAGATAGTGAAAGTGGAGAACTGTAGTAGTGTATATGGTTATGAAGGATAAGGAGATGACAGAGGTGGAGACTTGCAGTTGGCGTAGCATGGGGTGGAGGTGGTGAGGGTGAGTACGAGGGTGGGTGTATGTAGGAAGGGGGCCGGGTGGTGCAATGTCACATGTTGCCCGGAGGACGGTGCCACGGTGGAGGTGAGGGAGATCGAAGATATTGTGAGGGAGAGTACGAGGGTAGATATATGTAGGAAGGGGGCTGGGTGGTGCAAAGTAACGTGTTGCTTGGAGGACTGTGGAGGTGAGGGAGATCGAAGAGATGGTGAGGGAGAGTACGAGGGTGGATGTATGTAGGAAGGGGACCGGGTGGTGCAAAGTCACTTAGATACTCATATCTAACACTTGGGTTCAACATGTATTTAAGTATAACAGGAAACTATGCGATGCGGTATCATCCTCCATATTGGTCATCTTGTTTGCAGTGAACACATTTGTTAGCAGTATCTGTTAGACACGATATATATTTATTACTCACTAAGATGAGTACTTTATTTTCTTGAACAGGTTGTTCTTTCAGGAAGCATCTATTCCATGATGGACTATATCAAGGAGACACTTACGTTTATGTAATATGGATTTGAAGTTTGAACTTCATTACATTGAATTATATCAATGGATTGTTTAATTTCAGTGTGTTTATTTTGAGTACCATGTATTTTCTCTGTCACCACGTTTGTATTTGGGATGGATTTTTATAAGACAAGTTGTTGAAATATTTGACTATTTTATGTGATTCGGATTAGTAATTATTATGAATATATTAATTTCAAAATAATCTTTTTTTATATATTTGAAAATTTATTATGTTATATAATAGCGACAGAGATAACGAAAAGATTGTATGAATATATTCATGTTGGCGTTTAAAACTCATTTTAACTATCACATCGAACTGCCGTTTGAAAGATTATAGATCTTAACGACGGAGTGATCATTTCGTAACAAAACGATAACGTAAGTGACTAAAACGTAACATTTCAAATATGAGTGACTATTTTGATTATTTACCTATTAAAAAAAACATTTCTAGAATAGGGTTTTTTATTTTGCTTTATATAGTCAGTTTTACTTTTCTTTTGATTTAAATTAGATAAAGTAGCATAAGCTTTTATGGTCGGACAAATTGGGTTATGAGTTAATATTTGGAAGTATTATAAGGAAAGTTATATATATATTAATCATGAGATCTATATTGTCTGCCATGGCAACTTAACGTATTTAACATTATTATAAAAATATTTTTATCTTTTCTTATATTAATATAATCTTCAAATAAAGTAATTAAAAAAAATATTATTTAAGAATTGAATTCAAGATTTATAAAATAATATAAAATATCTTTAACATTTTACTAATAATTATTTGTTGATGTATATTATTTGATGTGATAAAATCTAGTTATATAGATGAGAGGGCAAGATTGAAATTTATGGACCATACTATGGTTCGATTTTTAACTTAAGACCTACTTTAATTAGATTCGGAGACTAATTTCATTGTTTAAAAAATAAAAATGTTAAAAATTAATTATTTTTTTAACATTTATATATATTTCATAATTAATTTAAATAAAATATAATTTTATCAGTAATTAGTAACTTTGAGTTGGATGGAAGTATGTTTCATATCTACAAAATTTAACATTTATATATATGTTTCATAATTAATTTAAATCCAGTATTATTCACTTGTGACACGTGTAACACGTTGACAATTTAACCCATAAAATATATAAATAAATAATCTGGATTACCATTTAAACCCCAATACAGTTGTGCATGTGTAAATAAAGAAAGTAGAAGGGAAAAAAAAGGCATCAGTTGTGCACATTCTTTTACAGAAAATCCTTTGTTCACTTTTGTTTTTTCTTTTCGGTTTGCATGTCGCTATTTCATAGTGGGTTAAAATTAAAGTTTTATTGATGCAAACATAGTGGGTTAAAATCCCAATTACGCCTTGCCAAACAAAGTGCTTCTTGAAATTGCCAAGCAGATGCCTGGAACAACTAGCAAGTTACGTCGATTGTTGAAATCTAAACACCCATATATGGAGCAAATTCTTAGTGCAGTTGTTAGCATCATCAAGCATTCTATGCAGAATTCTGTTGCGTTGGAAGTGGTTGCTTAACAGCTTGGAATGTGGTGCCTGCATAATGCATCGGGAGTGTTAAGTTTATGAGAAGATGATGAATAAAACTTGTATTACTTCAAAAGAATACATTGAAGTTCGTCCTCCTTGAGTAGGAGCTGTGCATGCTTATATAGTAAAGCATGCAGTCAATAACTGCTAATAACAACTAACAATAACTACTAACAGTTATCAGTAACCGATATCAACTAACAACAGACTTAACAGAATAATAACAGAAGCCAATCACTAGGTCAACTATTATTCTAACAGGGAGAACATGTAGCAACTAATGAAAGAGAGAGATTCTTACTTCATGAGACTCTTACAAGCTCGAAAATCACAATTGATAGAACAGAAATCATAGATGGTGGTATGAAGGTGTTGGATAAGATAAATGCACATCCTGCTCCTACTCAACATAGAGTTGAATTGCTAATAATTGGAAGCAGTATTTCTGGATTGAACATGGTAAAAACCCAAACAAGAGTGTTTTCCAAGTAAGATAGGAAGGGTATGTTGATGTCTGCAAGAGAAAGAGAAAGTATTGCCATCTTCATTTCCATCCGAATTGTGTTGGAGTTATGTTTCTTACTCATATTTGGAAATTTGGTTTCTCACCTTTCATGGATTTGAGCATTGCCATACTGAACAATGAAACCACTATGACCATTTCCAAAAACAGGGTTATCTTTTATGCCTGACTTATGGAAGCTCAAGGAGATAGTTGCTTCTGGCGTTGTCCTCGATACCTACCTTGCTTGCATGACTCTTGTCTCACGCACTTGGCGACATTTTGTGATTAGACATGATCTATGTAAGCATCTGTCCCTCCAAATGTTTCCCCAATTATCTAGAGTTGATCATGTCAACAAGCTAGGTGGCAGTACAAAAGGTCATGCTAGAGTTGGATCTAGCAATTTCATGGAGTGGGAAGCTTTGGAGAGGGAGCATAGAGCTTATGCCATTTTAGCTCGATGTTGTTTGTCAACTACTGCTGGGGATTGCATCTCAGAAGCAACAATTGCTTCTAGCACTGATAATTATCCATAGGAAAACATATGTAATACTTTGGAACCAAGAGATAGAGTGTCTCGGACAGCTTCATACTGGTCTAGTAAAGGACAAAAGAATCCCGTTGTGCCTGAAACATTGACATATAGATTGATTGCTGATTTGTATGTTGTTACAGAGATCAAGATAAGACCTTTCCAGGCTTACTTCCAGTTTGGTTACCTTATATATTCAGCGAAATCTGTGAGATTTCGCATGGGCCATATCAAGGATGCGGATGAGTCATGCCATGATTCTGGTACTGACAGGTTTGCATGGACTTACACCTCACAAGAGTTTGAAATGGCTCAGGAAAACTGCTTACAAACTTTCAAGCTTCCAGAGTCATGCCAGGATTCTGGTACTGACAGGTTAGTTCAGTTAACTTTCAAAACAATTTTTTTTGATATGTTTTATACTAAAAAACAAAAACATATAAAATTTCACCTGGAAACTGGATTGAGCCCAAAAAGAGAGCGGAAGCGGAATTTCAACAATCTATTTAATTTTTTTGCATGATTTGTTTTTTGCTCTATTTGACTTGTGTTTCTTCTTTGCCCTGATCGGTTACTCAGAATCTTAGTACTTCAAACAAACCTTGTGCTTACATGCTCGGCTCCCAACACATTATTCCCTGCATTATTTCTTTGACAAAACTAATGAATTTTTCAGAAGATTTGTAAATTGCTTTTATCTGTCATCTCCTTTTGCTCTTTCATTTTAATATATTTTGCATTGGGATCTCCATTTATCTCCAAAACATAAATACAAATTCATATTCCAACTTTATTTTCAAAACTGGATAGCCTAACCATACATAACAACATATTGGTTGCCAACTTGTGACAATAATGGAACTGATTCCTCACTAATCATTTTTTGATTTGCAGGTCAATGAGCCTATTGCTGCTGGAGGAGTTGTTATACTATGATACGAATATCTCACTAATCAGGCTTTTGCTATTGCTATTGCTATTATTATCCTTGTTGTAAACTTATAATTGGCAACTAGTTTTGCTGCACTAATTGTGGTTTAAAATTCTACTTTGGATATATGATTCCATCATTTAATGAAAGGAAAAAAAAAACTGTAATCAAATAAATAGACCCAAAGGTGTATATACCCAACAAAGGGGAGAGAAGTACCTCACAACATTATTAATCCTGCAGTGTCTAAGAATCAGCCCTAAATATGATGAGAACCCCCCCCCCCCAAAAAAAAAAAACTGCAAAATTGAAAGCAAATTTTGAAGAAAACATGTAAAATGGCCCTATCGATCTGGCAACATAGGAATGAGATCATCTTCAATGGAAAACTTCTTGATGTAAGGCAACTTATCGACACTATCAAACTTAGAGTCGCCTGGTGGATTTGTGCATAATGGCAAAGGATAAAGCACTCTATTGAAGATATTAAATAAAATATATAATTGATTAGATAATATATACTTTTCGAATAAAAGGTTGATTGAGGATTCATTAATAAATAAATAAAGTATAATTAACCGTCAAGCGTTTAAGTGTAATTATAAGATTCATTTTTATTGGCCGATAAATTTAACCCTTTAATGTTAATATATTCTATTAATTTGATCCTAACTCTAAAAAAGTTAACAAATTTAACTCTCAATGTTCACTAAATTTTAATTTTAGTTTTAATTCTAAAAATTCTAAAATATATTTAAAAATCTTTAAAATATTTTTATATTTACATTTTCAAAATTTTATAACTTTTCTTCAAAAAGATAAAAAAAATCATAATTTATAATTACTTTTTTCTCATCAATCATGCTCATTTTCTCATCAACCAAACATGTGAAGAACCCAGAAAATTAAAGCTATTTTTTGATTAACCTCTTTTGATTTAGTTCTTTTTTTCTTTTGTTACATTATTTGTTTCAAATGTTTAATTAAAATGAAAAAAAAAATCTAAAAATTAACAAATTTATAAACTCAAAAAGTTAGTTGAGAAGATGATACCACACTAATGGCATTACTCTTTGCTACAATGATAATACTAATTTCATAATCCAGTACATTTATATTTACTCTTTGCTCAAAATTAACAAATTTATGAAAGAAGTGCATAAATTCTTATATGTCAAGCCAGGTGAAGGATAACTTAGCATTGAAATCAAATTAATTTTCAAGACTAGCTCACTCGTGCATGTGACCAGCTCTCGAGGGGCATTTCTGAATTTTTTTTTTTTTTAACCAATTACAAAGTATTATATGTGAAGCCGTAATTATCGAAGGTCAAATTGAAATTACCATGAGTAGGAATGATGACATCATATATATATGTCATAATTTTTTATCTCAAAATTAATTTAAATTAATTAAGTGATAACACTAATGATTATTATATCTTTAATTAATTAAATTAATATGATATAAATAATAAATAAAAAAATTTAAATTTTTGTAAACAATTGAACCAAGCAATTAACTTCTACTAGCATTCTCTTTATTCAAGTGATTGACACTATAAAAAGAAGTCACCCCAAGCCCTTCAATACATATTCACAAGTTCAAGAAGCCTAAAAGACCTCTACAGAAATATCTGGAGAAGTCGAAGAGCTAAAAGAAAGTCTGAAGAACACCACATTAGTTTTGAAAAAAAACTCCTTTTGATCCAGTTCAACCGTGAAGAGGGAGACAAAAGTTGTAACACCCCTAATTCGTCTTTGTCGTTGGATTAGGGTTACGAAGTGTTACCATGCAAATCCAAACAACTAACTTCAAAACATAATTACTTAAAATTCATTACAAACCAATCAAATATATACACATTTGGCCCTTAAATTGGGCCTTCGATGCCCTAAAATCAGTTTGGAATGATCTGGGACTAAATCGAAACAAATCAGAAAATTTGAGAAAAAGTTGAAAATTTTAAAAATAGGGGTCACACGGTCATGTGACAAAGTCTAGACCGTGTAACAATCAAACAAAGGGACACACGGCTGTGTCCCAACCCGTGTCTCAAACAGTGTAACTCACTGAGTTAGGTATACGGCTGTGTCGTAGGCCGTATGCCAGACCGTGCAACTCTCTGACTTGTGACACAGTTGTGTCGTAAGCCGTGTAACTCACTAACTTGATACATACGACCGTGTAGCCAGACCGTGTGACGTGTGACAACCCGTGTCCCAAGCCGTGTGATCCATAATTTGACCCTAAAATCAAGCCATTTCAAGACCAAAATATACCCAACCAAACATTCCATTTGAGCATACATTCAAAAGACCTAAACACCTTTCAATCACATAAAAAAATACCAATTCAATCAACCTATTTCACCTAACCAATATTCCATTCAAAGGCACTACATTTATACCAAAACATCATTAACCATAACAAAGCAATATAGCCACATTTCAAGCACAATACCTAGTTCCTTTAACTATCAAATGACATCAATTATAACCATTCGCATATCATCATAAACATACCAAAATGACCATATATTACAAGTACTTTAAAGTGACCAAAAGACTTAAACTTGTCAAGGCATTAAAAGCCCATCAAACAAAACATAAACTTCAAAAGCATATATATACCACATTGACCATTAACACATTCAAGAACTACCATTATAAAGAGGTCCTATACATGCGATTTATAACATTGGCCAAAATAACTCAAAAACTACCGAAATGGTTGCTGGATAGTGTGATAGATCTCCGATAAGCTTCCAACCGATCGAGCTTCCGATAATCTACGAAACAAAGGAAAATAACTACGTAAGCAACTAGTGCATAGTAAACTCATATAAACTCAAACATAACTTACCATTCTTAAGCACAAATTATAAAATAATCATAACATCATTACAGAGACCATAGGCTTAGTAAAATCCTATATAAGCAACATCAAACTCACAAGTTAGTAAGTTCATACATGATACATATAATTTCAACCATATCATAAGTAGTTTTTCATGTACATATCATTTGTCACATTAACCTTTTCATAAGATCATGAATCAATATCCAATTGTATACATATCATGCCATTATCCTTTACTTACCCGTTGAACCATCTAGAATTGCATTGGATACTCGGGAATGCTCACACATAGTGTGTCTTTCCATATAACCGTAACCTTTCCTTTTCAATAGTGCTCACACGAGCTGTGGAATGGGTTTGCTCACACGAGCTGTGGAGAATCTGCAACAAATGTAGGACCTCATCCATCGGTAGGAAATTCAAGACTAGCACCTGAAACATGAAATCCCTAATGATATGTCATTCATATCCTAAGAATTCTTAAGGTTTAAACGGGATTACTTATCCGTCAATTACTCAAAACATTGATATATATATTCAAGTCCGTTTATAACTAACACAATATAGCATATAATCAATTTAACTATCATTAATACGATTATAATTCATACGAACTTACCTCGACAACTATGGTTGCAATTGTAGAATTGAAGTCTAGTCCAAAGACTTAGCTTTTCCTCGATTTAAGTCCGATTGTTGTTTATCTTGATCTAAATAGATAATTCATTCAATTAAGTACTTCAAATAACTTCAAGTATTCAATTCAATCAACAATTCATATTAATATAAAATTACAAAATTACCCCTAATATTTTAACTTTTCACATATTAGTCCTTAAGCTCGTAACTTGAAATTTAACCATTTGACCTAAATCCATGTTAATCGATTCTACTAGGGACCTTGGAAAACCCATAATTACCAACATTTCACATTAAAACCCATGGATTTTTACACTTTCAACAATTTGATCCCTAATCCCAAATTCATCAAAAACCACCTAACAAAACAAGTTTGTTTAACTAAGATTGATAATCTATCAACTAACATCAAAACACGTTCAAAATCAACTATGGAAAGTCCCTCAACCTTTAACAGTCATGCAAATTAACCCCCGGGCTAGCTATATTAAGCTAATACGAGCTCAAAAACATAAAAATCATTAAAAAAGAGACTCAAAATCTTACCATGCATGGAAATTTTGCTTGACCGAAGCTCTCCCCTTTCTTAACAATGGTGAACGGTTTTAAGGCTATCAAATTGATGAAGATGATGTTTTAATTCATCTTTAATTAATAACTTTAACTTGTTTTATTTATTTACAAAATTAACCTTTAAAATTTATTAAAATTTCACCTAAAACCTTGCTATAACTATCCACTAACATTGAAATAGGTGATATTACCAACTAAATCCTTTAATTTGTACTTCTAAAGCCATTTAATCCATTTAATTACTAGAAACCATCTTTTGCACCTTTTTCAATTTAGTCCTTTTTACCTAATTAACTATTTAAACTTCAAAATTTCTTAACGAAACTTTAATACAACTCTAATATAACTCAAGGTGTGAACCACATAGGCTACGGGTCGAGACCCAATTATTAATAGTAAACTTTGAGAGTGGATCTTATTTTCCAGGTGTACAACAGGTACATAACCAATGACTTTTCATACATAAGTTTTCTCTCTTGCAAGTTCTCATCAGTAATATTTTTCCACATAATTTTAATTGAGAATTTATTTTGAATACTGTAGAGTTATACTCACAGTTTTAAAAAAAAACTTGTAACTTCAGGTGCATCCAGCCATAACGAGATTTAGATAGAATTACCATATTCTATTACTCATAAGTAGATCTTTCACAGTAAAATATTTTGCTTTCAACCCCTTAATGGGGATGATGACAAAAGAAGATCACAAAGATAGTCACAACCAATTCAATTTATAACAAGAGTAGTAAATATAAATCAATAACCCAATCCTCTTTTGATTCATATGAAATATAATCTTTTCCTCATTCACAATCTCAATATGATATCCATTATGAATACCTTTTAAAACCTATAGATTAACCATCACAAGATATTAATATATTAGCTCTTCTGGAGCTTTCAACTAATTTTGTATTACCAAATACTAGAATAATATTGGTTTTTATTTTCTTTTATGCTTACGTTCACTTCGGGGAATGCAATAAATTTACTAGGACGAACTTATAAACATCCCAAAAAAATCTTTATTTCATAATCACCATCGCAAACATGCTTGAATTTCAAATCAAAATCTATCTATTTATGTTGTCATGATTAGTATCCAATTATAATAAACATGATATAATAAATAGATTATAGTAAAATATACATGAAAATCTTTAACATCATCGTTATCACCCTGGCTGAGTGGTTAAAGGCTCTAATGATTACCCATAGTGCGCATGCCTCAATTGAAATAGTAGCAACTTTAGGAGGCAATTGACAATAGCAAATTTTGGGATATTTTTGTGACTTATGGAGAAAATAATTAAAAGAGAATCATGCTGATAATGTGTTATAAAATAAAAAACAGAGAATAAAGAATAAATAGAATGAGAGAGCAAAAGAGAGCGTATTTTATTGATCAATTGAAATCATTTACAAAGCTTCTCCAAAGTCTCTATTTATATGCATAAGAAGTATAAATGAAGTAGAGATCTACTTCTAATGACAATTAGAATTTAAAGTACATCAAAACTTATCTTGATCTTGATGGACATCCACTTAATAAAATATTCATAACAATCATTTCACTTATAATATAATTATTAATTATTTTATTTATAAATATAATTTTTTCACTCATATCGTGAATGTGATAAAATTTAACATATATAATCCCTACATGCGTGTAAGATGAATATATAATTGATTGTTATAGTTTGGGTTAATTGTCATGGTTTATATTATAATTTGGTTTGTGTTAATTTTATTAGTTGTAATTTAAAAAAAAAATGGTTTAGTCAATCCACCTATTGGACAAAAGTCAATTTGATTTAATGATTTTTTTAAATTAATTACTTTTTAGCTTAATGATAAATTTGGTCACTAATGTTTGTAAAAATATTTCACATATGAAATTTCACATCATCCTCATTAAATTTTTTAACGGTACTTTCATTAAATCTATTAGAAAAAACAGATTGAAAAAAAGAATAAAGGTTGATAGCCAAAAAAGGCTTAAAAATACAATTAGGGTCATTTTGACAAAATATGCAAACGTTAGTGGCCAAATTTATCATTAAATCTTACTCTTTTTTTATTTGAAAATATCGTGATTCGTGAAATTATAATTTTTTATATAATATTAAAGGTAAAGATGAAATAACACAGTTAAAATTCGTATGAAATTAATGTTTAACAATAACTTTAATTAAAATCCATTCAAATTAAAAAAATCTTTTAAAAAGAAACTTAGAAAATCCCATTCAACCAACCCATGAATTGCTTACCTACTCAAATTCCATTTCTTAAAACTTTTAAAGTGGGCATCAACTTAAAAAAAAAAAAGAAGTTATTTTAGTTTTCTATTCATTATTTCGTCTCTTTTAATTTTTAAATTTGTATTTTTATCAAATCACTTCAAAATAAATAAAAATAATAATATTTGTTAACTTTATTGATGTGGCATACATGTGGGTCGCCATGAAAATAGTTTTTATAATTTTTTTTATTTTTCGAATTTAAAAAATTAATCAAATGATGTCGTGTCATTCACGTGACAACTCACATGTATGCAATGTCACGAATTTTAACTTCTAAGGAAAATATTTGGTTGTTGACATATAGCAGAATGGATGCATTTGGTCTTTTTTATTATGATATTATAATCATCATTTATATGATATACAAAACATTAATTTTTAATATCTATTACTTGAATCCATTATCTTCTTGTACAAATAATAATTCTCGAAATTAAATTTTAATGTAAATAATAAATAAATAAAGATTTTAAAAATTGCATATAACAAAAATAATAATAAATTCAAATATCCTATCTTGTGAACACACAAAGAAACACCATATAATTTTTCATTGATAAGTCGTAATAATTAAAGAGCATGCAAGAGATGAGAAATTAAGCCAAGTAGTGTATAGTCAGAGCTACTTATAGCAAGCAAAACAAAGCAAAATCATACAGATCTTAAAAGCAGTTCTTATTTTCCTTAAGCAAACCAAAACCCAGTTTTATTTTAAATACCAAACCCCATATATATATATATATATATATATATAAACATAGTGATGAAGACCAGTACTGGGTGGTGTAGATACAGTACATATAAATAAAAACATCATTTATCCATAACCATGAACATGTTAGGGTTTTTTACCACAATGTCATACATGTAGACAGACTTGAATTTGGTAAAATCCTTGGGAAGAGAGATCAAATGGATGGATGACCTTTTGTGGAACTGAAAAAGATCAGGTTCACCGTCATAGTATCTTTCCCAACCAAGAGACAATAACTTAGACTCGAGAATCTCATAAGAAGTGATCACTTCGTTAGAAGGAATGTATACAAGTACTTTGCCCTCGGGTTTTGGCCTTTGGTCTGAACCCAAGTTTTCAACCAGGCGAACCACACCGTTCTTGTGGTTGAAACACCAAGTACCGCTCATTTTCTCTTCCTTTTTACCTAAGAAATTAAAAGGAGAAAAGCTAATGGTTACATGGAGATATGGGATTGTAGGGTTTATATATATACATGATTTCGGGCCTTATTAAGAAGTGAGAGACAAGATTGATACTTTAACTAAGCCATTGTTAGGGTTATATGCTTATCTTTGATTAATATAATATGCTTAGGCCATATAAAGTGATTTTGGGAAAAGAGAAGATAGATTATATTTTTTATTTTGAAGCAAATAAGATTATATTTTTAATACTACGTTTGATAGGAGTATTATTTTTTATGCAAGTTTTAGTATATGGGTTAGCAGTAAACTAATTCAATTGATAATATTTAGTCATTCCCATGATTTATTTTTAGTAAAGAGAAGAAAAATCTTCATTTTATATTAGAGTTGTATTAAAGTTTCGTAATTTTAAGTTTAAATTTATACTAATTATTTTTCATTTTATATCTAGCTATTGTAATAATACATTCGTAATAAATAAGATTTTCCCTCATGTTATTATATTAGTAACCAAACAAAGTATTGTTTTATTTTTTATTTTGAAGGAAATAAGATTTTTTTTTTTGAGATTAGAGTTAAATCTTAATATATATATATATATATATATATCGGAGGTATTTTTGTAAATATTTCAAGGCGTGGCGGATTTACCTCAAACCCAACCTCGATTATGAATTTTTATTTTATTTTCACTCAATTTGACTCACCCTAAACCCGATTTTTCAAAAAAAAATTCAACACTAATGAATCGAACCAGATTGAATCAAAAGTAGTCAGATTCGATTTTTTTTTTTTTGCCATCCCTACTCACTCATAAATAAATATTAATTTAAAAAATCAGCATCTCTCTCATAAATAAATATATTTCTTAAAAAAGGATGAAAATGGAATAACTTAGCAATAATGCTATTAATTTATTTCCAATTATTGACATGCAACCAATGTGTCAATAAAATTAATTATGAGTCTGAGATTTATATTAATGGAGAATCTCTTTTCTCATTGACCATAACATTGTCTACAAGAATCGAGTTCGTTACATATTTACTTTACTCGACGAGACTATCATATCTTTGACCTATAAAAGAATACCTAGATTTCAACACTTTAGGGACAATAAGGGTGAGGCTCGGTGTAATAATCCGTTTTTAGTGGTGTTAGAAATAGTAGTTTGGGGATTATAATTTCGACGTGTGAATTCATAAAAAGAGAATTTTCATTTTTTATCTTTTAATATTTATAAAATTTTAAATTATTACATAGTAAAATTATGTTTTGACATCTCAAAAATGATAAAATTTTAATTTATTCCTTCAAGAAATTATAAAGTTATAAGTTAATAAATTGAATTTTAGCTCTTATAATAATATATAACTTAATTTCGACTAGACCTATTCATTGTCGAGCTACTGGTCCAAGATCGAATGCCCGCCCGAAATTTGGGGGAGTTTGGGCAAAAATATTAGGCACAAAAATTGGGTTTGGAGAGAAAAATTAGGCTTGTTTAAAAAATGGGCTAAGCTCGGGCTTAAACATTCAAGGCCCAAGCTCAACCCATTTTTCTGAAGTTTGCAATGTTTTATATTATGTTAATTTATAACACATAAACAATTAAATCTATGATAAGATATAGTTCTACTATAATGTAAACATTAAAAATATTAAGATGATTATATATAAAATTATTAAATATTAAAATAAAATAAATATTTTTTAAAAGTTTTAAAAAAATAATATTGATGGGCCTATGATAGGCTTGGGTTAGCCATTTACAAGTATTGGTGGGCTTAGACAAAATTTTGGGTCGAATTGAACTTAGGCAAGCATAAAGTATATCAATATTATATTTTAACCTGACTTAACCTGATCCATGAACACCTCTAATTCCAACTCCTCTAATAATTTTTTGATTTCACCCAGAAGACAACCTACTAATCAAGAGAAGACACAAACATCCCAAATACTTTTCCAAAGCATAACTAAGATGGACAACCATTCATTCTCTAATCATACTTCAATATCTTAACTCCCCCCATCACATGAATCTTCTCTACAGTTATTATTAATGTATCAAATACTTATCTTAATAAAAATACTGATAACAATATATTAAAATCTATTTGATTTTAGTTTATCATTATAATAATTAAATTATTTTATCACTTGGTCGATGGTCAATGCTTGGAGGCGACACTTATCACGACAAAATTTTCTAATTTTTAATGAATGTATATTTTTCGTAAATAATATTCTATTATTGATTGAGAGTTAGCTGAGTTGATATTATTGTTATTGCAATAAATAAAATGTGATATTGATTGTGCTCAAGTACATTTCTTCTCCAATTTAAACATTTGAGAGGTTATACTTAAAAGTATGCATTGTATAAAAAAATAATTTTGTTTTTTATTATAGTTTTTTATTGAAATACTCTATTATAAAATTAATAGTATATATTAAAAATGCATTGGGGTTTTTTTTATACATATCTACTAAGGTTTAAAGTAATAAAATTAGGGATCATTTACCCATACTAATTGCTCTATCCTAATCATATTTATCTATTACTCTGTTTTGAAGACAAAAAAATGTTCCCTTGATAGTTTGTGAGTTTTTTTTTTTTTTAAGATTTACAAACGATTTTTAGCCACAAATTTTTTAAAATTAATTGATTAAATAAGTGAAAACTTTTTAAAATTATGATACCACCTTCGAGACAATTACATGTGGTATCATTGGAGGAACCTCACACCAAGCATATCTGCAACATCGAACTACCCTCGAGCGAACCTCATGCTAAACAAACCTTCGTCGTGAACTATGCTTGTCAGAAGTGCATGAAACCTCACGCTCATTGATTACTAAGCTGCCCTATGATGTCACATCACTAATCTATAATATCACATCATTGCCTATGCAAAAGAAAAAGACGTGACTTTACTACCAATAAAATCTCAACATGTGGCATATCCTCTATTCCATGTATATAAGTCTTCTCACTCCCCTAATAGCACTAAGGGAAAATAGAGACAAGGGAGAGACCCAATCTTCAACTTTCCAACATTTCCTTTCTTCTTCCTTTCAGCCACTTCCATCATCGTCTCCGCCGCTACGGCATAACGGCTCCCCACCTAGCTAGGATAAACCACCTCTTCTTCTATACCAAAAGTGTATAAACATAGTTTTGTACAAAAAATTGAATCAACTTAGGTACATGCCATACTTAAAACAAAATAGAATTTATACAAGCTTTGCTGAGTCGGGAAAAGTTTGTTGGATGCTAGATCTGCTGCACGAACTACTAGGAATCTGTTATACCTACGCACGAAGAAAACAAACTGAACATTGAGCAAATACGCTCAGTGGCATTTCCATGATTCAAACCAAAGCAATACAAAATTTAAAGCATATGCATACATTCGATCCAATTGCAATTCATAGAGCATTCTTATTTAAGTTCATACCAACAACTTATAATACATTATAGGCATGCAATTTATCATTTGAACATATCAACTTATCAATTACCATTCCTTTCACATGATACCTAATCAATTCATAATGCCATTATATGTACTATACTTATTCATTTTCTAACATCAACATTTACATATATAAATTTGATTTCATATATGCATTTCAACTATTCCCGAGCCTATTGGCTTTTTCTTATTCATTCGGTGCCCAAGGCTCGTTTTCTACTTATTTTGCATATTCTCACATATTGCATTTCAATTTCATTTATCAACTTACATATCATTTAATAAATTCTCATGTTTATAACCCTATTAAACAGACACAGACGCAGAACGGATACGCGGATCCGTCACCCCGGGTTGCCCAACAATGATGACGCTAAACATGTACATATTACCATTTTGGATTGCCCGAAAATGATGGTTTTCTCAATCTAATTATTCTGTCACCCTGGGTAATCGATACCTTGACCCTATGGCATGCCAACTATATCTGACTTGATTCGAATAGCTAATAGGGTAACCAATTTTTCGATTCATTATACAAAGTTCAAATCATATTTAGTCATATCTAAATAAACCATCAATTCATCAAATCATCGTATAAACACCATATTCAACTCAATTTCATACTAATTATCACATATCAATCAATTCATACAATTTTTTATTCTATTCAATTTAGTCTTGGTCTCGATATTCAATCTAAACCGTAACAATTCAATTTAATAATCTAATAACAACTCATCTCAACACCATATAATGCAAAATGACATGCACATGTAGAAAATAAGTGATTCTCGAATCATAGAAATACAAATCGAATTTTTGAGCTGTTCTTCCACGACTTTCAATTTTCCTTTCCCTCTCGACGATTCCGTGTCAACATTAGCTAAATAAAATCATAAAACATATGATATTATCAAATTCCATTCAAATCAAAACCAATCACAATATCAAACATATTTTATAATTTATTTAATTTAGTCCCTAAACCCGGGAAAAACATAACTTGTAACACCCCTAACCCGTATCCGTCGCCGGAATGGGGTTACGAGACATTACCGGACATAGCATGATTTAACACAATCATTAAACACTATTTATGCACCAAGGAATAACGATACCTTTATAACATTACATATCATATACCATGCATATATCAAATATATATTGCATAAGCAAAACATACTATTACTATTGCCAAATATTCACATATCAATTATTAATTCTACGCTTGCATATAACAAACCAACCGAACAAATTTTCTCTTTATAATAATAATAGTCAATCACATATGTAATCATAGTTCCAATTCAAACCAATCATATCTTATTAATCATAACTTACAAATCAGCACTTTTCGAGATTTCCAATTAATCCAATTCAAACTTACATCAAAACTTTTGAACATGTTCCATAATTGTCAAACTCGAACTAATATGTATACAACTTAAAAATTTAATCACATATGAAACACTATAATATGGCCGTATATACCTCTGATATTATTATGACATGCACCTAACACTATAGTCACATTAAACCTTTATGATCACATAGTACAATTCTTAGTAAACCAAATTTGTATGCTTTATAATCAAATCAAATTACATATACTGAACCATTCAAGCAAAAATAAAGTTGCATACTTTGCCATTACAAACGATTTCAAATAACCTAGGCATATGCAAGCATATATTCATCTCATTTCAAACATATATTAAAACATTCTTTAGTTCAATTTTCACTTATATAACAAATACCAAACTTATTTTTTCCTAGTCATAAAATCATTCGAAAATAACTATATAAACTTAAATCAACATACATCTTTTCTTATTACAAATTTCATGTATAAATGACCATATCATTTGAACCATTTTCAAACATCCATATTTCATTGTCACTACAAAGCTAATTAATGTATATTCGGTCATTATATAACTCTCAAACCATAGCATACCTATGATTCCATGATATTCACCAAAAATACATATATATCATTATAAGTTTCAAGCTTTAGCCGAATATACCATTATCTATTGAGACCCAATACATGCTCATCAATATAATATAAATACCAAAACCGAATCTTATAGTCACTTACATCTTCAAATCAAATATGTTTTAAGTACTCCTCATATATTTATATATATATATATATTACAGACTTACCAATATAAATTTTATGCCAAAGCCGAATATGCTCATACACATATATTCACCGTTTCTAAATCAAAAACCTATGAAACTTACCATTTCCAACCGACACAATTAACCATTTTACAATCAACATATGTATTCCATTCCTTTACTTCATTCCTAAGCCGGATCATATAACCAATTACATATACAAATCCCAAACATGATTCAAGCTTACTAATTGAGCTATTTATAAGTCATTCATATCTTTACACAACCAAGATATATAACCCAAAACACCATTCATACATGTCATGAAATTTACTTACCAAATCATGTAAATACCATGACCAAAACTACACAACTATCAACTAACCCAATAATCAATCAAACCATATAATCAAACACCATGCATAAACACATCATGAAATATACTTCTATAATGAGCTAATGCCATGACCGAATACACATAAGCCCTAAATATCAAGATTAAGCCATTTTCGCATGGCTATATATATATATACATGCCCAAAAATCAAACTTAAACATTCCATCTATGCTATACATGTCATAAGCCCAAATTCAACTTAGTAAAATACCGAAAGAAACCGTCGATAGTGTGATAAGCTTTGCTGACTATCCCCGAACTCGTAACGAGACTCCAAAATCTATAAAACAGAGATAAACAAGAACACACACATAGTAAGCTATTTAAGCTTAGTAAGTCATAAGCAAAAACAAATATATAAACACTTGCATAATAACATTAGGTTAACAAGGCCGATTACCCCAAAATATTAAGCACAATTATCATTTAGTACCAAGATCACATTTTACTTTCACACATAAATATTATATAGCCGAATACACAAATTAACTTCACAAGGCCGAATAAGTAATGCTCACATATTCAATCACATAATTCACTTAACATTTTATCATTTCAAATAACCAACTTACCTTGTTTCCATATAAACAAATAACTGACACATACCTGAACCTATGATTCAATTACACATTCGGTCTTTACTTCACATTGCCCGTTGAATCTCTTAAACATCATCAAAAGCACATTATTTCAAATCAATATCAATAAGTTTTACTATTCAATTCTTATTCATGAATCACTACCTATTATTTTTTTCACCACTTTTCAAACTCATACACAAAAGTCAACAACCACATAGGTTTCATACGTACCTGTACCTCATCATACTTATCTATTACATTTCCCACGTCACCTTATTGATCGATACGTTATATCATATGATAATCTTTTATATTCAATGAACTCGCACACTTAGTGCCAAATGGATAACAGAAGCTATATATATATATTGCTAAAAACAGGGCCAAATGATTAGCCGAAGCTATATATAGATATCGCACACACAGTGCCAAAACCTTGTAACGTATCGCACACTTAGTGCCGTCACATTTAACTTCTCGCACACTTAGTGCCAAATCCTTGTAACGTATCGCACACTTAGAGTCGTCACATTTAACTTCTCGCACACTTAGTGCTATATTTCATACTATCATTTCCGTACATTAATTTCACATATTACAAATCAGCATATAAATCTCATGTTTGTATATAATTAACAACACATATATGCTTATAAACTTACCTCGAATGTTGTCGGACGGCTTAATCGACTATTCGTCTACTTTCGATTTCCCCTTATCTAATTCCGTTTTCTTTCGTTCTTGATCTAAATAAATTCAAATTTAACTAGTTTAACCACATATTCATTCAATTTAATCCAAAAATGCATAAATGGGAAAATTACCATTTTGCCCCTGACATTTCAAACTTTTTACAATTTAGTCCTTATTGCATAAAACACAAAATACACAAAATTTACACATACTATAGTTAGGCCGAATATTCACAAACATTATACAAGTCCATATATTTCATTTTTTTCACATTTTAGTCCCTCAAAAATTTATTTTTACAATTTAGTCCAAATTACTCAAATCCATCAAAAATCCAAAGACAAAACATGTTACTCTAACACATATATTTCATATTTCATCATCAAACAACAAAAATCACAAGCTATCATCAATGGCTTAACTCAAAATATTCATCAAAATAAAAAATTGAAGCGTGGGTTTTGTACATTTCATAGCAACGATCTCAAAAACGTAAAAATTATCAAAAACCGAAACCGAAACATACCTTAATCAAGCTAGATAGGTGCCGATTGCTCAAAGCTTTTTCTATTTTCTTTTTCTTTTCTCTATTCGGTCATGAACAAATGAAAGATGAAAAAAAAATGGTTTTCTTTAATGTTTTTGTCTTATTATAATAACTTTATAATTATAATATATTATATATAATTTATATAATATATTATATACTTTAACATAATGTGTCCACTACTTTAAAAAAAATGGGCTAATTGCAACATAAATCCTCTATATTAAAAAGACAACAACAATTAGGCACTTTCACAACTAACCATCAAATTTTTATTTTACGTAATTAAGCCCTTTTATTTAATCGGACACTCAAACAACGAAAATAAAACACGAAAATTTAACGGAAGCAAATTCACACATATTAAACACTAAAAATAATTTTAAAAATATTTTTCGGACTCGAATTTGTGGTCCCGAAACCACTATTCTGATTAGGGTCAAAATCAAGCTGTTACAACTCTCCCCCCTTTAGGGATTTTCGTCCCCGAAAATCTTACCGGTGAATAGGTTTGGATAACGCTCTTTCGTTGTATCCTCTGACTCCCAAGTTGCTTCCTCAAATCCGTGCTTATGCCACAGTACCTCAACTAACGAAATTTTCTTATTTTGCAATTTCTTTAATCTCATGACTAAAATTCTGATCTGACTTTCACTGTACATCATCCCTAGTTGAAACTGCTTATAACTGTATTAAATTGTTTCCATTTTCTACTCACATTCTCTGACGATTTTAGTCATGTGAATCATTTTCTCACAAAACTCGATCCCGAAGTAACGGAGTTCGATAACTGCTTATAATAGCAATAATCTTTCTTAGTTACTTTGTAATTCTAAAACATAGTGACAATTAAATCTTTCAAGAATTTGGTTTGCGCTTCGCGATTTCAATGCAATTTCATACTCACAGATTACTGTAATCTCTCTTAGAATTACCTTATAAATTTCAGATCTCAATCCAAAACAATGATAACTGACACTATAGACAGATTTACCAACACATGAGCGAATAACTTAACTGTTTTATCAAAAGAGAAAATCTATACTTACAGAGAGATTTCTTCAGACAGTTAACCATATTTCATATAACTTCATCTTTTTCAATGATAAAGATAATCCCGATACAAAATTTATCAACCCTCCATTTCTATAATCAACAAAGTCAGAAATATCACATTTTACACTCATCATATATATCATATCTCTGGATCACAGTGCATCTTGTTAATCCCATATGAACGCCAACGAGAGAGTTTCTTGTAGCAGCTTGTTGTATATTCGCAGAACTTTTTCAGTATGTACACTCCATCTCAAAATAACAAATAATCATCGATACCACATCCGAGGTTCTGAATTAGGAATCAATTTATGTTGAACTCCTTTTTAACTCGTAATTCACTGACACATTTCTGAATTTCACAACTTCACCATATAAACATTTATTTAGCCTCTAATTCAATTAACTACTGTTCATTACCTGATAAGATCAATCACGTATTCATCGTCCAATCAAAACATTTAAAACTATAATCATTTTCCTCGATAAGAATCACTTACGTACTTAAAAGTTTTTCTACGATTGGAGTTAACCTTGTCGTGTCAAATTCGGATCTTTCTAACATTAAACATTTTAAACTCTTATAATCATCAAATATATCACATAATTCTCTTTATGTAGCTTTAATCAGATAGAATCATAAGATATCTCTGCACATTCTTGTATTAGAATACATTTCGAACCATTCATTAACATAAGGACGGAAATCATAATCTCTTTATTGAACTTAGATTGAACTGAATCGATATTTCGGTCGAAAATTATCTTCGTGCAAAAGAAAACTTCAACAATCGAACTAACTTTAATTTATCACAACATTTCCCGATAGAATCATTCCGCTAGATATAATTCGATATTAAGTCTTCAAGAATACGAGTTCTACTTCCGGACTATCCTCAATTCACACATATACATTCAAATTTTATTTCCAATGTGTGAATAAATTCAAACACATATAACTCAATTATCTTGTCAATCAAATAATTCAAATCGACTAAACCATCGAATCACTCTTTTTCAAGAAATCTTTTCTTCTCGTAAAAAAAAGGATAACCTGCATATATCGTTTCACCGATTGATCTTGATCTTAATCATTTTTACTTTTATCAATGCCTCGGACCTTTACGAAAACTAGAAAAGAGTTTATCTCAAGCTATCTCATATATTAATCATCAAAACTCGAATTATACTCAAATCACCTTAACCAAATAGAAATCATTAGGCCTTAATAAGAACGATGTCTCAACCCTATAAATAGATATTATCCCGATCATTAATGAAGTATTTGAACACAGAAGTATCAAATATGGTTTAAATAGCAACCATTGTAGAAACAAAACTTCTATAATTTTGAGAACGGTACCACTATACTCTCACATTTCAGGCCAGAAATTATAATTATAAAAGATATAGCCATTTTTGTCAAATAGATATCTCTTACAGATAATCACATAGATTCACAAGAAAACCGAATAACGAAATTTCAAACACAGGATATCCAAAATTACAACCTGTATAGAATGATATCAATTCCGATGATATCCCAGAAAATGTCCAGAAAGAACAATGTCACTCATAAATATTGAAATCCACCGTAACAGAAGCAATATAATCTTCACATACAGAGTATTAGTATCAATTATATTTTACCGTCGATTTTCATATCCACACAAGGGAATAAATACTAGAGAAAGACATAGCAATATCGAACGTAACCTAAATAGATCAACCATGCTTTCGTCTCTCAGTACATTTAGCTAGCGTTCTCACACGATAAGAATCTTCTTTCCAGAATTAAACAGTCACATATGCTTCTAAGAATAAATGTACACATAGAATGCCCAGAAGGAATCATAGTAATTGCCCGACTATAACCATTACACTCAGTCATCAATACAATATAAACATTATTCAACTGTCTAATTCTGTCATCGGAAATTTTCACATTATCCCATCGCTAACAAAAGTAAATATCAGAAAAGCTTTCAGTTAATACTTTCTTTAGATGACATACCTGAATACGTCATTTAATCGGAATTAACTTCTTCTTTAACAATGACTTTGCATAATCTGAATAGTCTTCTGAACTGTCCAATATCTCTTTTAGTACTGTCTTCATTTGCTAATTCATTCTCTTTTCTGACCACATTACTAATCTTTCAAACACAGATTTCTGTAACTCCACACTTGTGAGCTTATTCATTCCAATTCTTATAATAAAATTGTAACATTTTATTGATAAGGGGGTGAGGGTAGTAAAGCCTCAAATTTAACTTTCACATAAATGCACATAACACATACTATCAAAATAGTCAGTTCATTACTAATTTCACATTCTCGAATCATTTAATAAACTTTTGCTTTTAATCACTTTTATTCTTAACACATTGTTCATATGCCAACTCAAATCACTATTTCACAATCAGAGCATTTCAGATAGCGATCATAACTCAAATATCATATCTTATATGCTCATATAATTACAACATTTATCAATAACAACACGTCATGCAAATTGATTCTTACCTATATGAATCTCAACTCATCATCAACACATTTCCACTCAAATATTTGAGTATTTACTTCTGTACTATCAGAATTAGCTCAATTGAAAAAAATTATCTATCTCATCAAAATAATTTTCGTCAAAGTCGGGAGATATCACACTATCGCAGATTAAATATGACATGTATAGCTAGACTCATATACGCTATGGTAGTCCTAGAACCGACTAAACCATAGCTCTGATACCAATCAAATGTAACACCCCTAACCCGTATCCGTCGCCAGAATGGGGTTACAAGACATTACCGGACATAGCATGATTTAACACAATCATTAAACACTATTTATGCACCAAGGAATAACGATACCTTTATAACATTACATATCATATATCATGCATATATCAAATATATATTGCATAAGCAAAACATACTATTACTATTGCCAAATATTCACATATCAATTATTAATTCTACGCTTGCATATAACAAACCAACCGAACAAATTTTCTCTTTATAATAATAATAGTCAACCACACATGTAATCATAGTTCCAATTCAAACCAATCATATCTTATTAATCATAACTTACAAATTAGCACTTTTCGAGATTTCCAATTAATCCAATTCAAACTTACATCAAAACTTTTGAACATGTTCCATAATTGTCAAACTCGAACTAATATGTATACAACTTAAAAATTTAATCACATATGAAACATTATAATATGGCCGTATATACCTCTGATATTATTATGACATGCACCTAACACTCTAGTCACATTAAACCTTTATGATCACATAGTACAATTCTTAGTAAACCAAATTTGTATGCTTTATAATCAAATCAAATTACATATATCAACTCAGAACACCCCTAACCCGTGATCCGACGCGTCGATCGGGGATAAAGGCGTTACAGACGGATCGAAAACTTTAACAGACAATTTCATAAGATCATACATCAATTACAATCATAGTGTCCCTTAAGTAGGTCATTGAAACCTTAAGTATGCTCAGAAATAGGGCCGGGACTAAACCGGAACACATACAGAATCTCATGGAAAAATTTAAACTTTTCTAAAATACAGGGGAGACACACCCGTGGGAGGAGACCGTGTGCCCTCCACGGCTTCTAGACCCCCTGTGTGTCCATCCGTGTCTATATACTGACTATATCAACACGGTCACTAGGCACGCCCGTGTGCCATGGCCGTGTGCTACTAAGTCATATACTGACTTTCCCACCACGACCACTAAGCACGCCCGTGTGCCATGGCCGTGTGCTCTTAGCTAGCTACTGACTTGCACACCACAAGCTAGTTGACACCCCCGTGTCGAGGCCGTGTGCTACTAAGCTACATTCTGCCAATTCACCCACGGTCTTTAGGCACGCCCGTGTGCCACAACCGTGTAACATTATAGGCCATTTACAAGGCCAAAATTCCACCCATAAGGGTCAAACCTACAAGCAACATATATCATCCCATTTCATTCACATATAACCACCAAAATATTCCAAATAGCCATCCCAAATCATGCATATTTGACAACTAAGGAAATCACACAATAATACATTCAATATCCATTCTATCTTTACATTCAAAACCAATTCCAAACATACCAATTTGCATGACCAAATCACAATTATGCCCAAACACCATTCATCTATATACTTACCATATCATAACCATTTCATATATCAACTAATCTTACCAAAACAACTTCATATATCACATACCTTTAAGCATATTACCAAAACATAACTAGCCAAATCGCATGGCTAAGTTCACATAACAATTCATACCAATGACTAGCCTATACATGTCATATCTAGCCATATACATATTCAAAGTGTACCAAAATAAGTTTAGTAGTGTGATGACGATCCGTGATGGTCCCGAGCCTTCAGTAGCTTTGACGACCTATAAAACAGAGAAAACACACATAGAGTAAGCTTTCTGATCGCTGTAAATCAGAGTTTTAAAATTTATAAAAAAAATGATTGAACCTGGAAACTAACTCTGACAATGATTAAAGGCAGGTGCACCTATCGAACAGTAGTATAGTTTAGGAAAGACCGGATTATTGAACCCAAAGGAGCTAAAAGTACTAATACTAACTTTCTTTTTATTATTTAGCCTAAAATAAGTGAAGTTTTTATTAATCTAAATTAATTAACTACTAAATTAAAGACTCTAAGACAAAGAAGAATGAATTTGGAAAATAACTTGGGAAAAACTCAGTTGATTTCGGCGATACCCTAGGAAGAATCCACCTAGACTTCACTTGTTATCTATCACTGAACCATATGATTTTATTTACTTAGTTTGATCCGTAACACTCCCTAACGTATATTAAACCCTCTCTCGAGGCGAATAACGTCTAACCCTAGGTTAATTAGTGGAGCTCTCGTTCTCTTATAATAACCCCCTAGAATAGCAGTAAATCGATCTGTGGACTCCCATATTAGGTTTCACCCTAATCCGGCAAAATCTCGCCACCCTATCTCTAGGCGTGCGATCAACTCCGCTTAATTATGTTGGATCTGCTCTTAGGCAAGGTCTATTCCTCCTCCACCTAAGCACATTAAATTTGGATGAAGCTCACATAATTAAGAACAAACTAAGCATTTATCATATAATTCAAATAATCAAATAACAAGATTCATCATAGGTTTCATCTCTTCTGCATCCAAAGGTTTTAGTTCATAACAATAAAGGAAAACATCTCAAGAGAAAAGATAAAACAAAACATAAGAAATCCCTAAAACCCTCAAGGAATTGAAGAGGAGATCCTCCGTCTTGAGTATAACTCGGCTTCTTGAGATGGATCAACTGGCTATCCTCGAGTGAATCCCCACAAATCCGCCTTCTCCGGCTTAGCACGACGCCCTAGACGATAGCTTTGGGCTCCCCTTTCAGTCATACTTAGGGTGTATTTATAGGCTTTTGAAATACGTTTCTTTCTCCTAAGTATCCTTTCCCGAATGAAATTGCTCTTCTCCACTCACGGCAGAGGCACGACCATGGCACACGCCTGTAAATCGTGGGCGGTAGTGTTCGGACTTCTTTAATGAAGCACGGCCGCGTGAATCAAGGGAAGACCGTGTTCTAGATGATCAGTGAGGCACGACCGTGTTATCTTTGGTCCAGGCCATGTCGATTTCATGCTTTGGCCCATTTTTCCCATTTTAAGCCTGTTTTACGTTCTTTTCATCCCCTGGTGCTTTCCTGAGTATATATCATGAAAATAAAATATTAAGAGCACCAAATTACATAAAATAAGGGATAATTCATCCAAAAGCATACTAAATGTGGGCCTAAAATATGTTACTATTTCGGTTTATCAAATACCCCCACACTTAAGCTTTTGCTTGTCCTCAAGCAAAATTCTCAACTTACAATTAAAACGAACTTTCTGTAATTCATAATTGTCATTGATAGTGTTTCATCATAATTTAGAGATAATTTATACATGGATAATTCAACTCAAAGCGTCCTAAAAATTCAAACAATATAAGTCATAGATTTTATAGCTCGAAAACTTAGGCGTCTCCCCTTATCTAGATAATTACCTTTAATTTGGAATCGACAAGGATTGACATCCTCACAAAAGATTCACTCAAATCACTCAAAGTATTTAAGGTTCAAAATTTAGGCACTCAAAAGTCGAACATGAAGAGTTAATCCCATAGGCTTGCATGAAAATCAAATCTCCACCACTGAAATATGAGATGAAACACAAATCAAAAGGTCTTTGTTAGGGTTGTAACGGGGCTAGGGTTAAGGTATAGAATAAGGCTGAATTAGAAGGTTAGAATCGAGATTGAATTGACAAATTACCTAACTAAGAACTAATGAACTAATAATAATAATTACATCAATTGAAAACTAATAATGCTAATAATAGATATTTTTTTTAAGAAAAATCATAAATACATAATAAAATATAAATTACTGAAACATAGTTAGGTTATTAATCAAATCAAATCTCGATATAAGGGTAATCAAAAGGAATGGTGATAACAAAAACAAAAGGGTTCTGGGTTAATATTAGTGGGTGAGTCAATAAATGGGTTGTTAGGATTAAACGGGGTTCACTAGGGGTTAATTGTGAAGGTGGGTTTTTAGTGGAGTAAGTGGGTTAAATCCTAGGTGCCTTTATCATCTCTGTATATCAAATCAAAAAAATATGGTCTCGACATGTAAAATCGATGCAAGTTCTAGAATAACAGATCAATGTTGACATATTCATAATCAATAAAGTGAGCAAGAAAAAGGATGTATGCTCTATAAGACTCAAAATCTCACAAAAAATATGGGTATTTTGACGTCAACCTCGTAAATTTCAAACTTCAAAGTAATATTTAAACTCAGTTCGACAACCTAGAAAATTTTTATTCAGAAAAATAAACTTATCATGCTTGATTCTCTAGTATTCTTCAAATTTAATTATCAATGCACAATTATCAATGACTTAATCTAAAACATGTCAATAAAAATCATAAATCACCAGAAATTTCATCCTAATTAGTAATATGAGGAAATTACTTAAAAACAAGACTAAATTCAGGGATTTGAGTTAGGTATCTTTTTAGGTTGTTCACCCCCCACACTTGAGATGTACATTACCCTCAATGTACAAAAATATATAATAACCTTGTAATAAAATCATCAGATATGGGCATAAGTGAAAACTTACTGAATTTTTGAATGATTCCTTGAGAGGAGATTGTGCCTTTGGTGGTGGTGATGGGCCGTCTGGATGACGAACTAAGTTTAAAAGATAAAGGGGCCTGAGAATCCTTATGGTAGATGGTTCGAGAGGTGGATGTGACTTTGAAGGTGACGGAGTTGTTGGTGATGGTGGAAGTGGCGTGATTCCCAAGCAGCCTTAAGAACCTAAAAACAAGAAACTAAAACAAAATAAACTAAATTAAGTAGAAGAGAAGTAAAGATAAAGAAAATAAAGGAGGAGATAAAAATAAAAGAACAGATAATTGGTCTCAAAGACCCTTGGCTTGTTGTTTAGATGAAGTTGCCGGCATGAACTCAGGTGAATCGGTCTCCTTTGAGGAGATTGGCCTTTTACGCTTCTTTGCCATGGATATGATTTTGTTGTGGCTCAAGAGTCTGAGGATTTATTAGGAAAAAGGAAAAACAAAAGGGAGAAAAGAAAGAAAGGAAGAAGAAGAAGAGTAGGTAAGGAGAGAAAGGAGAGGGGCATGGTATTTAAATAGAATCTCAAGTCGGCAATTTACCACGCCCGTGGTTGAGGAGGGTGTGTCGATTCACACGGCCGCATCGCACGCGGCCGTGTCGCAGGTGTGTTGATTCTCTACGTTTGTTTTCGAGTCGACCACGGTTGGAAGACACGGGCGTGTTCGCCCGTGGTTGGAAAGTCAGTAGCTTCACACAGTTATGAGGCACGGGCGTGTTCTTCCCGTGGTTAGAAAGTCGATAGCTTCACACGGTTATGGGGCACGTGTGTGCCCTTTGCTCGCCGTGCGTGTGGTGTAGCGGTTGGATCCGTGACGTTGAAAAGTGGTTAGAATTGATTCGCGCGGCCCTCGCTATGTCGAGACGGGGGGATTCTTATGGTCCACACCCGCCACGCCCACGATGTGTGTGTAAGGTCATGTGTGTCCTGGAATTCTCAACCCCTTGTTAGTTTATAACTAAGTGTTCGAAAGAAAAGAAGACAAGAAAAATAAATTTAAATCAAAATGTGAGAATAAATTATGTTAGTGCTCAAGGTTGCCTCCCGAAAGCGCTAGTTTATAGTCTTAAGCTAGACTCTCCTCTCATTTGCATTGTCGAGGTGGTTTGAGGAGTTGGAAGTCCTTCCTCATGCTATCATTTGCGTCTTCGTGAAAAAAAATTTAAGTCAAGATGTGTTTATAGTAAAAGTACCAAAAATAGGATTACTTACCTCATTGTTCTGTGTGGGAAAACACTGGTTACCCTAAAAGATATTTCTTTGTTTGTGCTAGGGTCCTGGAGGAGATATTTGAGGATCTACCTGATCTAACATGCACTGGTCCCCTATTTTGAAGTGGTTTGTTGTTCCTATTAGCTCTTTTGGGGGCTCCTTCGGTTTTATCTTATGTGGTTCAGGTTCTTCGTCGTGTATCCCTAATTTCTCCTTGAAGTGTGTCTTCCATTCGTCTAGATCATCGAACTGAATCCCTCAATCTTCATAAGTTATTTCTTTGTTGGCATGGGGTTTAGGATCGGGTTCAGTTGTATTCTTTGGTTGTGCTTCCTGAAAATAAGGGTTAACCGAATAGTTATCAGTAGAATTTACGTTCTCACCATGATTACTCGATGTTCTAGCCGAGTCGAGAGCTTTGATGGTGACTGTCTCATTACCTACACAAAGTATGAGTTCTCCTGCATTAACATCAATTTTAGTCCTAGCAGTTGCTAAAAAGGGTCTTCCTAAAATTAGGGGGATCGAATTATCCTCATCAATGTCTAAGACAACAAAATCTACTGGGAAAATGAATCTGTCAATTTTTACAAGAACATCTTCGATAATACCCCTAGAAATTCTAACAGTTTTATCAGCTAATTGAATGCTCATCCTAGTTTGTTTGGGTTTCCCTAGACCTAATTGTTTAAACAATTTATAAGGCATAACATTTATGCTTGCCCCTAAATCAACTAACGTATTATCAACAGTTAGTCTACCAATTAAACATGGAATTGTAAAACTCCCTGGATCTTTTAGCTTTTGTGGTAGTCTATTTTGGAGAATTGCTTTGAGCACTTTGCGTTAAGTTCCACATGTGACGACTCGCCTAACTTCCGCTTGTTTGTCGAAGCTCTTTTAAAATTTCTTAGAATCGCATCTGCGAAAGAGCTTCAAGTAATGGTAAGTTAATATGTAATTTCTTTAAAAGTTTAAGAAACTTACCGAATCGTTTCTTCCGTGTCGTCTCTTCTTAATGCCTCGGGGTAAGGTACGCGAGGTTGGTACTCCTAATTACCGATTTTGGCTTGTCTTGTGTTACCTCTACTTTACCTTTTTCTACCTCGTTTTCTTGTGTTGACCGGTTCGTCTACTTTTTCGCTTTCTTGAGTTTGTTATGGCTTGGATTTGCTCTTTTAGATTAATTTCAGATATTACTCGGTGACGCCTACTTACGGTCTTTTCTGATAATAGCTTTGCAATTTCTCCGATCGATCGGGTAATTTCCGATTGCCTTTGTAAGTCCTCCAACTTGGTTCTCGATCTTTTGATCGATGTTTGTTGGGTGTCGAGTGTCACCTCGCTTTTTAGAGACGTGCTTCCGTGTGGATGCTATGAATTTGTTCAACGCCTCTTCAAGATTCGCTTCTTTTCCGTGGATAGGGCTGATTTTGAAAATTTTGAGGAGGTTGTTGTCTTTGATTTCCTTGATTTCCTTGTCCTCCCCACGAAAAATTTAGGTGGTTCCTCCAACTCGGATTATAATTATTACTATATGGGTTATTATTAGATCTCGAAATTGTTACCTATATAGTTCATCTGTTCGCTCTCTGTTCCTGGGCCCGGTAGGGTGGGTACTCAAGATTCGCCACGCTTCTACTTGCGTCGCCTTGCGCATGACCGGATGTACTGCGAAGAACACAAACTATCAATCTTCTTATTCATCAACTCTACCGATTTGATAGCATGGTTATTGCGTCGAGGTTGTAAACTCCATTGCTTTTGTTGGCCTTGTTCTTGTAACTTGCCACCGATAGTTATTCAAATGACATCTCTTCAATAAACTCGTAGGCCGCCTCGGAGTTCTATTATTCAAGGTTCCACCGGCACGGTGAATCAATTAGTTGTCTCGTTGAGGGGTTTACACCGTTATAAAAAGTCTGGACTTGGAGCCACAAGGGTAAACCATGGTGCCGACACCTTCTCAAGAGATCCTTATATCTCTCCCATGCATCGTATAATGTCTCTAAATCCATCTGCACAAAAGAAGAGATATCATTACGTAATTTGGCCGTTTTGGCCGGTGGGAAATATTTTAATAAAAATTTTTCGGTCATTTGTTCCCATGTAGTGATTGACCCTCGTGGAAACGAGTTTAACCACTGTTTAGCTTTATTCTTTAATGAAAAGGGAAATAACCGAAGGTGTATGGCATCATCAGAAACGCCATTTATTTTGAAGGTATCACAGAACTCTAAAAAATTAGCTATATGAGCATTTGGATCTTCGTCCTGTAAACCATCAATTTGAACAAACTGTTGAATCATTTGTATAGTGTTAGGCTTTAATTCAAAATTATTAGCAGCTATAGCAGGCCTAACAATACTAGATTCGGCTCCTGTTAAATGCGGTTTAGCATAATCAAACATAGTACGAGGAGCATTATTTTCTCTCACATCTTGTGGTGGAAGATTATTTTCGTTCATCTCTTCAGTAGGATTGGATCTGTATTCTCGCTCTCCTTGGTAATTTAGGGCTCGCCTAATTTCTCTGCGATTTCTTCGAGCGGTAGCTTCAATATCACTGTCGTATTCTAAAGGTCCTTTCGAGTTCCTTCTAGTCATAAACTAGAGGTACCTGCTAGGAAAAGAAAGAAAGAAAATTTAGCAAATTTAAAATTAAAACTAAAAATAAAAATAAATTGCGAAAAAATAAAAATAATGGCTAAAGTAATAAAAATAGAGTTTTCTTAATATTTTAGTTCCCAAGAACATGCGCGCCAAAAACTTGATCATTTTGTAAATCGAGTTTTAAAATTTATAAAAGAATGATCGAACACGAAACTAACTCTGACAACGATTAAAGGCAAGTGCACCTATCGAACAGTAGTATAGTTTAGGCAAGACCGGATTATCGAACCCAAAGGAACTAAAAGTACTAATACTAACTTTCTTTTTATTATTTAGCCTAAAATAAGTGAAGTTGTTATTAATCTAAATTAATTAACTACTAAACTAAAGACTCTAAGACAAAGAAGAATGAATTTAGAAAATAACTTGGGAAAAACTCAGTTGATT
Organism: Gossypium sturtianum; assembly: GCA_025698515.1. Taxonomy (NCBI): domain Eukaryota; kingdom Viridiplantae; phylum Streptophyta; class Magnoliopsida; order Malvales; family Malvaceae; genus Gossypium; species Gossypium sturtianum. Next base: position 161,834,870 of record CM046945.1, read on the forward strand.
TCGACGATACCCTAGGAAGAATCCACCTAGACTTCACTTGTTATCTATCACTGAACCATATGATTTTATTTACTTAGTTTGATCCGTAAGACTCCCTAACGTATATTAAACCCTCTCTCGAGGCGAATAACGTCTAACCCTAGGTTAATTAGTGGAACTCTAGTTCTCTTATAATAACCCCCTAGAATAGCAGTAAATCGATCTGTGGACTCCCATATTAGGTTTCACCCTAATCCAGCAAAATCTCGTCACCCTATCTCTAGGCGTGCGATCAACTCCGCTTAATTATGTTGGATCTACTCTTAGGCAAGGTCTATTCCTCCTCCACCTAAGCACATTAAATTTGGATGAAGCTCACATAATTAAGAACAAACTAAGAATTTATCATATAATTCAAATAATCAAATAACAAGATTCATCATAGGTTTCATCCCTTCTGGTATCCAAGGGTTTAGTTCATAACAATAAAGGAAATCATCTCAAGAGAAAAGATAAAACAAAACATAAGAAATCCCTAAAACCCCTGAAGGAATTGAAGAGGAGATCCTCTGTCTTGAGTATAACTCTGGCTTCTTGAGATGGATCAACTGGCTATCCCTGAGTGAATCCCCACAAATCTGCCTTCTCTGCTTAGCACGCGCCCCCCTAGCCGATAGCTTTGGGCTCCCCTTCAGGTCATACTTAGGGTGTATTTATAGGCTTTTGAAATACGTTTCTTTCTCCCTAAGTATCCTTTCCCGAATGAAATTGCTCTTCTCCATGGCAGAGGCACGGCCATGGCACACGCCCGTGTAAATCGTGGACAGGCCGTGTTCGGACTTCTTTAATGAAGCACGGCCGTGTGAATCGAGGGAAGACCGTGTTCTAGATGATCAGTGAGGCACGGCCGTGTTATCTTCGGTCCAGGCCGTGTCGATTTCATGCTTTGGCCCATTTATCCCGTTTTAAGCCTGTTTTGCGTTCTTTTCATCCCCTGGTGCTTTCCTGAGTATATATCATGAAAAGAAAGGATTAAGAGCACCAAATTACATAAAATAAGGGATAATTCATCCAAAAGCATACTAAATGTGGGCCTAAAATATGTTACTATTTCGGTTTATCACTTTCCAAAAGCCTAGTAAGTCAACTATACAATCAAACTTAGCATGGATTGCACATAACCAATTTAATAAGTTGATCAATATGGTTCTCATGACAAAAATCACTTCATTCTTTCTCAAGCTCATATGCTTATTCATAACTTACCATATATACATATAGTTCATATAGTCAAGACTTTACATATCGTATTATAAATCCCATATACATAACATCATGATATAATCGCACGGATACTTACCTTATATACACAATTAGTGTATAAGCAACGTACCTGAAATGGATGTTCATTCATTAATTTTATCAAAGTTCGGATTTGCAATTCGTACCACAGACTTGTCTGTTGAACCGTAAACAATCTAGTAGGATACTCAGAAAGCTCAGAATGGTCATACAATGCCAATGTCCCAGACGAGGTCTTACATGCACTCAGACATCGATGCCACTGTCTCAGACAGGGTCTTACACGAATCAATATGATGCTGATGTCCTAGACATGGTCTTACATGTAAACCTTATATCGATGCCAACTTCCCAGACATGGTCTTACACGTAAAACTCATATCGATGCCAACATCCCAGACGTGGTCTTACACGTAAAGCTTATATCGATGCCAACGTCCCAGACGTGGTCTTACACGTAATCAGATATCGATGCCACTGTCCCAGACAGGGTCTTACACGTAATCAGATATCGATGCCACCGTCCCGCATGCGGTCTTACACGTGTCGATATCGATGCCACCGCCCCGCATGGTCTTACACGTAATCGATATCGATGCTACTGTCCCGATGGTCTTACACGTAATCGATATCGATGCCACCGCCCTAGAAAGGGTCTTACACGATTAAACGTAATGTATACCTTTGTATTCCTAAGTTCATACGGACTTCTCGGACTTATCACTATATCGACCTTATCCCATAATTCATATACATAGCATCTCATAAGCGGTCATTATCATTGATAGTCATGTAAATAAACTCAATTCAATACAATTACATTTATTTGCAATATGACTTACCTCGCATTCGATTTATCTAAATGGAAAGCGCCACTCGTTTACTTTCGCTTTCCCACGATCTAAGTCTGTTTTCCTTGGTTCTTGATCTAGACATATTCAGAATTAACCTTCTTATTTACTAATTCATTCAATTCACTCCAAAAACACACATTTAGGGCTATTTGCAATTTAACCCTCACATTTGCATAATTTATCAATTTAGTCCATTTTTCTCAAAACATCAAATTCACCAAATTTGTTCACACACATGCTTAGCCGAATGTACATATATATCATTCAAGCCCATATTTTCCATCAAATTAGTAATTTAGTCCTTCAATTTGCTATTTTCACAATTTAGCCCTATTTAGCTAAATTCATCAAAACTTTAAAAACAAAACATGTTCATCTAACTCAAAACTTTCATTTAATATCATAAACCATCATAAAACTCAACATATCAACAATGGCATCTCACACAAACATCATCAATTCACAAAATTAATACATGGGTTTTGTAGCTCTTGAAGCAACGATTACAAAAACGTAGAAATTATCAAAAACCGAAGTCAAAACTCACCTTAATTTGGCTTGCAAGTAGCCGAATATGCAAAGCTTTAAACTTTTCTTTTCTTTTGTGTTTTCCGGCAAGAACAATGATAAAATAAAGCCACTACACTTGTTTCTTTTATTATATTATAACCTTTTAATATAAAATATAAATTTTAACTTATAAAATTTATATATATAAAACACATATATATAATCATTTCATTACCTAATGCCATCCACTAACTTTTAAAAAAATGGTTTAATTGCCATATAAGACCTCCACCTTTACAAAGCCACAACACATTGATGCTTTAACAAATAACATACAACTTTCACATTTAATGTAATTCAATCCTTTTCTCAAATTAAACACATGAACAGACAAATTAGCTTACGAAAATTTACCACATGCTTAATCACTTATCAACGGAACAGAAAATAATATTGAAATATTATTTAGACTTAGATTTATGGTTCCGAAACCACTGTTTCGACTAAGGTATAAACCGGACTGTTACACTTCTCCCCCCTTAGGGATTTTCGTCCCCGAAAATCTTACTGTTAAACAGACGGATATTGCTGTCTCATTGAATCTTCAGGCTCCCACGTAGCCTCTTCTATTCCGTGTCGATTCCATAGTACTTTTACTAACGGAATTTTCATGTTTCTCAACTCTTTTACTTCACGAGCTAAGATACGGATCGGTTCCTCTTCATATGACATGTCAGATCGAATTTCAATTTCAGATGGAGCAATTACATGTGATGGATCGGATCGATATCTACAAAGCATCGAAACATGAAATACGTTGTGTATCTTTTCTAACTCAGACGGCAACTTCAATCTATATGCAACAGGCCTGACACGTTCAATGATCTCATACGGTCCGATGAACCTTGGACTCAACTTGCCTTTATGTCCGAATCGGAGTACTTTCTTCCACGGAGATACTTTCAGAGATACTTTGTCACCGATTTCAAATTCTATATCTTTTCGTTTCAAGTCCGCATACGACTTCTGACGATCAAATGCCGCTTTTAAACAATCTCAGATCAGCTTCACTTTCTGTTCTGAGTCTTTTATCAAATCAATTCCAAGTAACTTCTTTTCACTGAGCTCGGTCCAATACAGAGGTGTACAACATTTACGTCCGTACAAAGCTTCATAAGGTGCCATTCTGATGCTCGACTGAAAACTGTTATTGTATGCAAATTCAATCAAGGGAAGATACTGTTCCCACGAACCATTAAACTCAAGTATACAGCATCTTAACATACCTTCGAGAATCTGAATAATCCGCTCAGATTGACCATCTGTTTGCGGATGAAAAGTCAGATCTTGAAATGCGCTGCGGTTGCCTAAAGCTTCTTGCAATTTCTTCCAGAACCTCGATGTAAATATCGGATCTCTATCTGACACAATGGATAGTGGCACTCCGTGCAATCTAACAATCTCAGAAACATAAAGCTCGACTAATCTATCAAGTGGATAGTCAGATCTTACCGAACAAAATGGGCAGATTTCGTCAATCGATCAACTCGCATCTTTCTTTCTCGGAGTCTGAGGCAATCCAGAAACAAAGTCCATCGTTACTCTATCCCATTTCCACTCGAATCAAAATCGGTTGTAGCAACCCAGACGGAACTTGATGTTCAAATTTCACTTGTCGGCCAGTTAAACATTTCGAAATAAAGTCAGAAGTCTTTCAATAACTCTAGCCATCTTCTCTATCGCATATTCAAATATTTCTTTTTCACAAATAGAACAGGAGCACCCCAAGGTAAAAAACTCGGTCTTGCGAACCCTCTGTCGGTTAATTCTTGCAACTATGACTTTTAACTCTTTCAATTCCATTAGTGCCATTCTATACGGAACTATCGAAATAGGGGTCGTACCAGGCAAAAACTCAATACCAAATTCAACTTCACGTATCAGAGGCAAACCCGGTAATTCTTCCGGAAACACATCAGAATATTCACAGACAACAGGCACCGATTCTATTTTCTTTTCAGACACTTTCGAATAATCAAATAAGCAAAATATGCCTCATAACCCTTTTTCACATAACTTTGAGCTTTCAAAACCGATATCACAGCATACAATCCATTCATATCATTAGACTCAATCCGCACAATTTCATTATTCGAACATCTCAAATCAATAGTCTTTCTTTTACAGTTCACCACAGAATCATGCAAAAACAACCAATCCATACCCAGAATAATATCGAACTCATCAAATGGCAAAAGCATCAGATCAGCAGGGAAACAGATATCTTGAAACATTAACGGACAGTTCTTGCATACTCTGTCAACAAGAACACTTTTACCTAAGGGGTTCGATACTTTTATAGCAAACTCAGTAGACTTTACAGGCAAAGTCTTACTGAATACTAAGTTCATGCATATATAGAAATGAGTAGAACTAGGGTCTATCAAAGCAATCACAAAAGTATCATAAAGTGTAAGAGTACCTATTATAACATCCGGAGATAAAGCTTCCTCCCGAGCTCTCCTGATAGTATACGCTCCGCAGCGCCTAGCTTCCGATCTCACAACAAGATCTCTAGTAGTTCTCGACTACCACCGACGCTTTCTTGCATTTTGAGGAGATCTACCTCTCACAAAACATTCTCGAGATCTCGGGTTACGAACAATCTCTTGTTCAACAGACTCAAGCGCCTCGGATGAAATGGTCTAATGATCCACATCTCAAACAAGCTCGATCATTTAATCTGCAAATTCCCGGATTCTTTTTTCCACAATGTTTACATTCAGGTCGTTTGAATCTGACATTTCCAATACTAGTCATTGAAGTTGTTGGAGCTTTGGAGCTTAACTGTGATCTAGCTCGATCTCTACTCGAATGTCTCATATTAGCCTTTGAACGGCTATGTTCATCTCAGAATTTCTTCGAGGCAGACTGAAATGATTTGCTCATAAATCTCTTTTTCATATCTCTGGCTTCAGACTCAGCTTTGCATGCTCGATCAACCAAAGACTACGAACTCTTGTATCTCCAAAGTACCAACTAGCAATTGGATATCTTCATTTAGGCCATCTTCGAATCTTTTACACATTATCGTTTGATCGAAACGTATTCCCGAAACATACTAACTTAATCTTACAAACTCGCTTGTACTCGTGAATGTGCATGTGACCTTGTTTCAATTCCAAAAATTCTTTTCGCTTTCGATCAATGAATCTCAATAATGTATTTCTTTCTAAACTCGATCGAAAGAAATCCCATGTGATCCGTTCTTTAGGAACAACCAAATCAAAGTTTTCCACCACCGATAGGTCGATCTCGTAACAAAGAAACAACACACTTTATACATTCTTCAGAGTCGGTGACATCTTATCAAATACTCGGATAGTATTTTCTAACCAAAACTCGGCTTTTTCAAAGATCATAATCATTAGTAGCCGAACTCTTCAAATTTATACTTGCGGATCTTGTCTACTGTGAGGCTTATTCAATAGATTTACACCCATCACCGGAGGCACAACTGAGGTTTGAGGGGGATTAACGGGAGGCGGGGGTTGTGAAACAGTCAGGTTATACTTTACGAATTGAGTGAACCATTCACTCATCATCTGGAAGAAAGCTTGTTTAGCTTCTCCCTCCTGACCGCTAGTAACCGGTCTCGGATCAGAGGGCGCTGTCCCTTGCGCGGGAGCAGGCACATTACTTTCTACATAGTCAGCTACGGTTCTTCCGGGATCCATTACTATACAGAAATCACATTTTATACGTCAGGATTCATCACACTATCACAATTCAGAAATATGGCATGTATAGCTAGACTCTGACATGCTACGTTAGTTCGAGAATCGGCTAAATCGTAGCTCTGATACTAACCAAATGTAACACCCCTAACCCGTATCCGACGCCGATCGGGGATAAAGCGCACGGACAGATCGAAAACTTTAATGCAGACAATTTCATAAGATCATACATCAATTACAATCATAGTGTCCTTAAGTAGGTCATTGAAACCTTAAGTATGCTCGTAAATAGGGCGGGACTAAACCGAACACATACAGTAATCTCATGGAAAAATTTAAACTTTTCTAAAATACACGGGGAGACACGCCCGGGGAGGAGACCGTGTGCCCTCCACGGCTTCTAGACACCCCGTGTGTCCATCCGTGTCTATATACTCGACTATATCAACACGGTCACTAGGCACGCCCGCGTGCCATGGCCGTGTGCTACTAGGCCATATATCGACTTCCCCACCACGGCCACCAAGCACGCCCGGTGCCATGGCGTGTGCTCTTAGCTAGCTATCGACTTTCACACCACGGCTAGTCGACACCCCGTGTCGAGGCCGTGTGCTACTAAGCTACATTCTCGCCAATTCACCCACGGTCTTTAGGCGCGCCAGTGTGCCAAACCGTGTAACATTATAGGCCATTTACAAGGCCAAAATGCCACCCATAAGGGTCAAACCTACAAGCAACATATATCATCCCATTTTATTCACATATAACCACCAAAATATACCAAATAGCCATCCCAAATCATGCATATTTGACAACTAAGGAAATCACACAATAATACATTCAATATCCATTCTATCTTTACATTCAAAACCAATTCCAAACATACCAATTTGCATGACCAAATCACAATTATGCCCAAACACCATTCATCTATATACTTACCATATCATAACCATTTCATATATCAACTAATCTTACCAAAACAACTTCATATATCACATTCCTTTAAGCATATTACCAAAACATAACTAGCCAAATCACATGGCTAAGTTCACATAACAATTCATACCAATGACTAGCCTATACATGCCATATCTAGCCATATACATTTTCAAAGTGTACCAAAATAAGTTTAGTAGTGTGATGACGATCCGTGACGGTCCCGAGCCTTCAAAGAGCTTTTTGACGACCTATAAAACAGAGAAAACACACATAGAGTAAGCTTTCCAAAAGCCTTGTAAGTCAACTATACAATCAAACTTAGCATGGATTACACATAACCAATTTAATAAGATGATCAATATGGTTCTCATGACAAAAATCACTTAATTCTTTCTCAAGCTCATATGCTTATTCATAACTTACCATATATACATATAGTTCATATAGTCAAGACTTTACATATCGTATTATAAATCCCATATACATAACATCATGATATAATCGCACGGGATACTTACCTTATATACACAATTAGTGTATAAGCAACGCATCAAACGGATGTTCATTCATTAATTTTATCAAAGTTCGGATTGCAATTGCGTACCACGTACTTACCGTTGAACCGTAAAGAATCTAGTAGGATACTCGAAAAGCTCGGAATGGTCATACAATGCCAACGCCCCGCATTTGCGGTCTTACATGCACTCGGACATCGATGCCACCGTCCCGCATGCGGTCTTACACGAATCAATATGATGCCGATGTCCCGCATATGGTCTTACACGTAAACCTCATATCGATGCCAACGTCCCGCACGTGATCTTACACGTAAAACTCATATCGATGCCAACGCCCCGCACGTGGTCTTACACGTAAAGCTTATATCGATGCCAACGCCCGCACGTGGTCTTACACGTAATCGATATCGATGCCACTATCCCGCATGGTCTTACACGTGTCGATATCGATGCCACCGCCCCGCACAAGGTCTTACACGTAATCGATATATCGATGCCATCGTGGTCTTACACGTAATCGATATATTGATGCCACCGTCCCGCATGTGGTCTTACACGTAATCGATATCGATGCCACTATTCCGCATAGATAGGTCTTACACGTAATCGATATCGATGCCACCGTCCCCGCATGGTCTCTTACACGTAATCGATATCGACGCCATCGCCCCGCATACACGGTCTTACACATAATCGATATCGATGCCATCGTCCCGCATGCGGTCTTGCACGATTAAACAGAATAGATACCTTTATATTCCTAAGTTCATACGGGACTTCTCAGACTTATCACTATATCGACCTTATCCCATAATTCATATACATAGCATCTCATAAGCCGTCATTATCATTGATAGTCATGTAAATAAACTCAATTCAATACAATTACATTTATTTGCAATATGACTTACCTCGGATTCGATTTATCGGAAATAGAAACGCTACTCCGGTTTACTTTCGCTTTCCACGATCTAAGTCCGTTTTCCTTGGTTCTTGATCTAGACATATTCAGAATTAACCCTCTTATTTACTAATTCATTCAATTCACTCCAAAGGCACACATTTAGGGCTATTTGCAATTTAACCCTCACATTTGCACAATTTATCAATTTAGTCCATTTTTCTCAAAACATCAAATTCACCAAATTTGTTCACACACATGCTTAGCCGAATGTACATATATATCATTCAAGCCCATATTTTCCATCAAATTAGCAATTTAGTCCTTCAATTTGCTATTTTCACAATTAAGCCCTATTTAGCTAAATTCATCAAAACTTTAAGAACAAAACATGTTCATCTAGCTCAAAACTTTCATTTAATATCATAAATCATCATAAAACTCAACATATCAACAATGGCATCTCACACAAACATCATCAATTCACAAAATTAATACATGGGTTTTGTAGCTCTTGAAGCAACGATTACAAAAACGTAGAAATTATCAAAAACCAAAGTCAAAACTCACATTAATTTGGCTTGCAAGTAGCCGAATATGCAAAGCTTCAAACTTTTCTTTTCTTTTGTGTTTTTCGGCAAGAACAATGATAAAATAAAGCCACTACACTTGTTTCTTTTATTATATTATAACCTTTTTAATATAAAATATAAATTTTAACTTATAAAATTTATATATATAAAACACATATATATATATAATCATTTCATTACCTAATGCCATCCACTAACTTTAAAAAAAAAATGGTTTAATTGCCATATAAGACCTCTACCTTTACAAAGCCACAACACATTGATGCTTTAACAAATAACATACAACTTTCACATTTAATGTAATTCAATCCTTTTCTCAAATTAAACACACGAACAGACAAATTAGCTTACGGAAATTTACCACATGCTTAATCATTTATCAACGGAACAGAAAATAATATTAAAATATTATTCAGACACAGATTTATGGTTCCGAAACCACTGTTCCGACTAAGATATAAACCAGACTGTTACAGAACCATTCAAGCAAAAATAAAGTTGCATACTTTGCCATTACAAACGATTTCAAATAACCTAGGCATATGCGAGCATATATTCATCTTATTTCAAACATATAATAAAACATTCTTTAGTTCAATTTTCACTTATATAACAAATACCAAACTTATTTTTTCTAGTCATAAAATCATTCGAAAATAACTATATAAACTTAAATCAACATACATCTTTTCTTATTACAAATTTCATGTATAAATGACCATATCATTTGAACCATTTTCAAACATCCATATTTCATTATCACTACAAAGCTAATTAATGTATATTCGGTCATTATATAACTCTCAAACCATAGCATACCTATGATTCCATGATATTCACCAAAAATACATATATATCATTATAAGTTTCAAGCTTTAGCCGAATATACCATTATCTATTGAGACCCAATACATGCTCATCAATATAATATAAATACCAAAATCGAATCTTATAGTCACTTACATCTTCAAATCAAATATGTTTTAAGTACTCCTCATATATTTATATATATATATATTACAGACTTACCAATATAAATTTTATGCCAAAGCCGAATATGCTCATACACATATATTCACCGTTTCTAAATCAAAAACCTATGAAACTTACCATTTCCAACCAACACAATTAACCATTTTACAATCAACATATGTATTCCATTCCTTTACTTCATTCCTAAGCCGAATCATATAACCAATTACATATACAAATCCCAAACATGATTCAAGCTTACTAATTGAGCTATTTATAAGTCATTCATATCTTTACACAACTAAGATATATAACCCAAAACACCATTCATACATGTCATGAAATTTACTTACCAAATCATGTAAATACCATGACCAAAACTACACAACTATCAACTAAACCAATAATCAATCAAACCATATAATCAAACACCATGCATAAACACATCATGAAATATACTTCTATAATGAGCTAATGCCATGACCGAATACACATAAGCCCTAAATATCAAGATTAAGCCATTTTCGTATGGCTATATATATATATATATATACATGCCCAAAAATCAAACTTAAACATTCCATCTATGCTATACATGCCATAAGCCCAAATTCAACTTAGTAAAATACCGAAAGAAACCGTCGATAATGTGATAAGCTTTGCTGACTATCCCCGAGCTCGTAACGAGACTCCAAAATCTATAAAACAGAGATAAACAAGAACACACACAGAGTAAGCTATTTAAGCTTAGTAAGTCATAAGCAAAAACAAATATATAAACACTTGCATAATAACATTAGGTTAACAAGGCCGATTACCCCAAAATATTAAGCACAATTATCATTTAGTACCAAGATCACATTTTACTTTCACACATAAATATTATATAGCCGAATACACAAATTAACTTCACAAGGCCGAATAAGTAATGCTCACATATTCAATCACATAATTCACTTAACATTTTATCATTTCAAATAACCAACTTACCTTGTTTCCATATAAACAAATGACTGACACATACCTGAACCTATGATTCAATTACACATTCGGTCTTTACTTCACATTGCCCGTTGAATCTCTTAAACATCATCAAAAGCACATTATTTCAAATCAATATCAATAAGTTTTACTATTCAATTCTTATTCATGAATCACTACCTATTATTTTTTTTTCACCACTTTTCAAACTCATACACAAAAGTCAACAACCACATAGGTTTCGTACGTACCTGTACCTCATCATACTTATCTATTACATTTCCCACGTCACCTTATTGATCGATATGTTATATCATACGATAATCTTTTATATTCAATGAACTCACACACTTAGTGCCAAATGGATAACAGAAGCTATATATATATATTGCACACACAATGCCAAATGATTAGCCGAAGCTATATATAGATATCGCACACACAGTGCCAAAACCTTGTAACGTATCGCACACTTAGTGCCGTCACATTTAACTTCTCGCACACTTAGTGCTATATTTCATACTATCATTTCCGTACATTAATTTCACATATTACAAATCAGCATATAAATCTCATGTTTGTATATAATTAACAACACATATATGCTTATAAACTTACCTCGGATGTTGTCTGGACGACTTAATCGACTATTCGCCTACTTTCGATTTCCCATCTAATTCTCGCTTTCTTTCGTTCTTGATCTAAATAAATTCAAATTTAACTAGTTTAACCACATATTCATTCAATTTAATCCAAAATGCATAAATGGGAAAATTATCATTTTGCCCCTGACATTTCAAACTTTTTACAATTTAGTCCTTATTGTATAAAACACAAAATACACAAAATTTACACATACTATAGTTAGGCCGAATATTCACAAACATTTACAAGTCCATATATTTCATTTTTTTCACATTTTAGTCCCTCAAAAATTTATTTTTACAATTTAGTCCAAATTACTCAAATCCATCAAAAATTCAAAGACAAAACATGTTACTCTAACACATATATTTCATATTTCATCATCAAACAACAAAAATCACAAGCTATCATCAATGGCTTAACTCAAAATATTCATCAAAATCAAAAATTGAAGCGTGGATTTTGTACATTTCATAGCAACGATCTCAAAAACGTAAAAATTATCAAAAACCGAAACCGAAACATACCTTAATCAAGCTAGATAGGTGTCGATTGCTCAAAGCTTTTTCTATTTTCTTTTTCTTTTCTCTATTCGGTCATGAACAAATGAAAGATGAAAAAAATGGTTTTCTTTAATGTTTTTGTCTTATTATAATAACTTTATAATTATAATATATTATAAATTATTTAACCATTATAATTTATATAATATATTATATACTTTAACATAATGTCGTCCACTACTTTAAAAAAATGGGCTAATTGCAACATAAATCCTCCATATTAAAAAGACAACAACAATTAGGCACTTTCACAACTAATCATCAAATTTTTATTTTACGCAATTAAGCCCTTTTATTTAATCGGACACTCAAACAACAAAATTAAAACACGAAAATTTAACAGAAGCAAATTCACACATATTAAACACTGAAAATAATTTTAAAAATATTTTTCGGACTCGGATTTGTGGTCCCAAAACTACTATTCCGATTAGGGTCAAAATCAGGCTGTTACATAACTTTTAATCTAAAGCTTCAGATTGAAATTCGATTTCACAATTACTCATTAAGGACCTCCTATTTCCTACTCCTACTAAAATTTCATGTAAATTTTACATTTTTTCTATTTGATCCCTAATATACGAAACTAACAATTAAACTTTACAATTTAGTTATTTTCTTAATCTAAGCTTAATTTCTAGCAATTTCAAACCAATTTCATCTAATTCTCAATAATAGTAACTTTCTAAAACTTTAACAGTTTCACAAATTAGGACATGGGCTAGCTAAATCAAGGGCCTCAAATCTATAAAAATTACAAGAAAAGGACCTAAATGAACTTACCAAATTACGGCTGAAAGTTTCAAGCTTGGGAGGTTTCTTAGTTCAACAATGGTGATCGGTTTAGGTGAAGAAGAAATGTGATATGTTTTCTCTTTCTTTCCACTGAAATCACACTTTTATATATGGCTTAATGTTTGATTAATTTTGGTTAATTATGCTTTATGTATAATTAACCTTAATTTCACTTATTTAGCTTAATAACATCACACCGTCCACTAAGTCTTATTTAAGTATGGTCTAATTGCTATTTTGGTCATTTGATTAATTGCAATTTAAGTCCCCAAGCCATTTACTAATTAAACATCTATAGCGATTGGACTTTACAATTTAGTCCCTGGGCCTTAATTAACCACCATTTCAGCTAAACTGACTATCCAAATTCAATTCATCTATATAATAACTCCGTAAATATCTTTATTTAATATTTACAGACTCGATTTATGAAAACGAGATCCCAAAATCATAATTTCTGATACCACTAAAAATCGAATCGTTACAGTATAACTTTTTGAAGATAGGAATTGGTTATTTAATTAATTATCCTATACGTTTTAGCTAGACCTGCTCATGGGTCGGGCCACCCGACCCGGCCCGAAGGCCCGCCCGAAATGTGGGAGGGTTTGAGCAAAAGTATAGGCCCGAAAAATGGGCTTGGACAAAAAAATAAGGCCCGTTTAAAAAATGAGTCGGGCATCGGGTAAGGCATTTTTGGCCCCGGCCCGGCCCGAATTCACTAAAGGACAAAAAAAGTCTGCATTTTTTTTTTTTTTGAATGTTATTTTCTTGTTGTTTTCTCCTTGTTTTGTTACCATTTTACTATTTTGTTGCTACTGTTTTGTTGTTATTGTTTGGACATTGTATAAAACTTATTTTATTGTTAATTTTGTTATTATTTTAAAGGCATTTGTTAATTTTTTTTTATTTTAGAGGTATTTGCTTGTTAAGTTGCATCTATCTTAGTGTTATTTAAGTCTACATATTTTTAAAAATTTATTTTTAATTTGTTGGGAAATATTTATTTTGATGTTTTTAATATTTTTAATGTATTATATATATTTAAAAATTATATAAAATAAAGGACAAAAAAAATCTGCATTTTTTTTGTTGTTGTTGAATGTTATTTTCTTGTTGTTTTCTCCTTGTTTTGTTACCATTTTACTATTATGTTGCTACTATTTTGTTGTTATTGTTTGGACATTGTATAAAACTTATTTTGTTGTTAATTTTGTTATTATTTTAAAGGCATTTGTTAAATTTTTTTTTTATTTTAGAGGTATTTGCTTGTTAAGTTGCATCTATCTTAGTGTTATTTAAGTCTACATATTTTTAAAAATTTATTTTTAATTTGTTGGGAAATATTTATTTTGATGTTTTTAATATTTTTAATGTATTATATATATTTAAAAATTACATAAAATAATACAAAATTAATACGGGCCGGGCTCGGGTTTTAGCATTTTTATTCGGCTCGGGCTTGGGCAAAAATTTTAGGCCCATTTTTGTGCCCGGCCCAGCCCGGGGCCCAATAAATGGACCTAAATTTTTAGTTGAGCCCGACTTGGCCTGGCCCATAAGCACCTCTAGTTTTAGCTCACTTCCCAATAGTTACTTTTTTCAAATAATAAATAATATTTTATTATTAAATTAAATAATTACATTTTCTCTACAAATTATATAATCGTTGACTATGCAAATATATATAATCGTCCACAGTAGACCTGATTTTTTTGGGAGGGTTCGGGCAAAAATATAGGCCCGAAAAATAGGCTTGGACAAAAAACAATGCCCGTTTAGAAAACGGGTTGAGCCGCGGGCAAGATTTTTTTAGCCCGGGCCCGGGCCGAATTATATAATAAATATTTTATATTATTTTTAATCATTTAAAATTTTTAACTTTACTTTTCTAATTTCACTTTCAATTTCAATTTGTGTATTATTTTAAGAATTGTTTTAGTATCATTTTTTATTTGTTTCTTGTTTTAATATTTGTTTTTATGTTTTTAAATGTATTTGATTTATTATATTTTTAAAAAAATTATTTAATAAAATAAGTTAAAAAATTAATATGGGCCGGGCCGGCTCGGGCTTAGCAATTTTATTTTGGGCCGGGCTTGGACAATTTTATAGGCCCATATTTCGGGCTTGGGCCTAGAATTTTGCTTGGGCCCGGCCTAACCCATGATCAGCTCTAGTCCACAGTTCAAATTGATTTTTTTTTTTAAATTGACTCTTGAATTATATCTCATTTTTGGTATTGGTTTTTATATTTTTTGTTATGAGAAGTTATACTTAAAATATTAGTTTTGTCTCACTTTATTTAAAAGTGTATTACATTTAATAAAAATGTGCCACTTGTTATGTTTTTATTAATTTTTATTGTGTTTTTAATAAATTAGGACATAATTGATAGTTTAAGTATTACTTTTGAAAAAAAAAAAACTTTAAAAATCAATTTGAAAATAAAGGTACAACTCAGGGCTCAATTTACTAATAAAACCTTTATTTTTTATTGCAATATAGATGATAATAAGAATGTATCATGTGTAAGCATATGGTAAGAAATTGGGCATAAGTGTCCTAAAATATATTTATCATCATTATTATCGTTATTAACTTTTTAATAGATTTTTTATTTTTATTTTTGATGTCGGTTTTATAATTTATATTTAGGATTTGTGACTGTTCCTCTTAACAATATCATTTACAAAGTTTAAACATACGTCTCCCTTTAATATGTTCCATAAAATTTAGAATTTAATTTGATTAATTAATATTATCATTTTAAAGATGAAATCTAATAAATTTAATATTCAAATTTTAATATGTACCCTCTATCTCAAAATACGACCTCTTTTTAAATAAATAAAAAAATTGATGGAATGATTTTAATTTATGCAAGTATAAAAGAGCATTACACACAAAGAAACACAGTTTTCCATTAATCACAAGCATAAAAGGATGACAAATTAAGCAGAGTAATCAAAGCTACTTAGCAAGCAAACCCTTATGCCTTGACTTCTAACAGAAGAAGAATGCCATTTTTTTAATAATCTCGTTACAAATTTTAATTATATTCTTTTTTTTTTATATAATATCTAAACCGCAATTTATTTTAAATATCAAATCCCACTTATTATGTATGTGTGATATAAAGTTAATTAAGATGCTAACCTAACTTTAAAGATATTCAGATTTTTCACTCAGATATCGTATATGTGTATTGACTTAAACTTACTAAAATCTTTAAGAACAGAGGTCATATACGTGGTGGATTCTTAGTGAAATTGAAGAAGAATAGAATCACCATAGTATCTTTGTCACTCGAGAGATTTGAGTTTAGTCTCGAGAACATTATAAGAAGTGATCACTTCATTAGAAACAACGAATACAAACTTTTTAGGAGGATGCGACTCAGCTCCATTTAAACGAATTACACCGTTTATCTAACACGAAAACTATAACATGGGTTACTATTAAAAGAGAGATGTATAGCAGCTATATGCCAAGGGTCTTTGGGATGGATTCAATGGAGTTATGGGATTGTAAGGTTTATATACAAGTGATTTGAGGCCTTGATTTTGAATGAGACAGATGACATAAGGAATAATACAACATAATATATATATATATGATTGCCATGTTTTGTATGAAATTATTATTTTAGAAACAGTTGTGATTTTTGACTGAATTTATTTATAATTCTAAAGGATAAATATCAAAATTATATATGAATTATGGTTGAATGTACAATTGTATACATGAATTTTTATTTTGTATAATTTTATACATAAAATTCTGATTTGATCCAATTTTTATAAATTATTAACACAATTATTAATATAACATCATTTTATGTTTATATATTACATATATAAATAATTATATTTATCCAATATAAAAATAAATTGATGTATTTATTTCTTTAAATATGTATTGTGGAAACCTTTTTTTTGAAATCGGCCTTTTTTTAAAAAAACGAAGATGGGAGTCGCCACCAATCATTTTTATGAGGTGTGATCGGATCACCTCGTAATTTGATCGTTTTAATAAAAGGTTTGATTTAGTAAAACAATGATTTTTGGTCTACAAAATTTACGAAATGGGTTCGGGAATCGGTTAGGCACGAGGAAGGATTAGCACCCTCGTTACGCCCAAAATTGGTACCTAATTGATTACTTGATGTCTTTAGTGTCGAAAATTGAAAATTTAAAGAGATTTTAAAATACGATCATTTATTAAGACATTACTTAACTAAATTAATTTTCACGAAAAGGGGCTTATTTCAAGTTAATCGAGAAAAAAGGATCATGTCCCGTGAGTTAGGACACAATGCCTTAAATTCTAGTAAACGAGAACAAACGCTAAAATCTTATTTTTTATATTTATTTTAAAATAGATATTCGATTATCTCGATTTTAGAAGGAAGCCATATTCCGTAAGTTAGGAAAACGACTTTTCTAATTCCAAAATAATGAACATTTTCCTCGGTTTAAAAATTTTCTTTTTTATGCATTGAACGAAAAACAAACGTAACGCTTAAAACGATATGCATTTTACTTATTCGGGCATAATATACACATGGATAAATGCTATAATAATAATTTAAATATGGCAATAATAAGAATATTAATTCATGGCATGAATAACAAAACAAATAAAGTAACTTTGAAATAAAAAATAAAAAATAAAATGAAAGGGAAGTATAAGTAATATCAAGTTTAAATAAAAATAAATAATAAATAAATAAATAGGCAAAACAAATAATATTAAATTTAAGTATTTAAAAAGTAAAAGAATAAATACATAAATAAAGAAATAAAATAAGTAATATTAAATTTAAGTATATTAGAAATATACTAAAAAAATAATGATAACAATATACACAAACAAAAGGAATATAAACAATAATATTTTAAATATATGAGAAAGAATAAATAAATAATAAATAAATAAATAAATATAAAAGAAAACAATTTAATAAAGATTAAAAATAAAGGACTAAATCGAAATTTAAATGAAATTTTGGGGCCTAAATCGTAAAAAAACTAATAAAACATTATAAGGGATCAAACCTAAATGCGCGTAAAGGAGGAAGGACTAACTGGGAAATTATTCCCTGTCCCAAATCGCATCGTTTCGTAATGGACCGAAATGAAACAAAATTAAAATCATAGGGCATAAATTAAAAAATGAAAAGGGACTAGATTGAAAATTGATTAAAAATCGGAAGGGCTGAAGGCGAAATTAGACCCCCTTTAAAAAACACGCGGATCCTGCTGGGTTGGGTCAGGTCGCCTCCAAAACGACGTCGTTTTAGGGTGTTTCAGGCTACCCCGAAACGGTGTCGCTTTGGTGCCTTATTTAAACCAAAATTTTTCCAAAATACTCATTTCAGCCCTGTTTAAAAAAAAAAAATCTGAAAAGCTTTTCTTTTTTCTATGAACTCGCCTCTGCTCCGGCCTTGGCGCCGGCAAACTTCCGCCGCGATGGCCACCGGTCGCCAGCGACGGCTCCGCCGTCCACGGTGGCCGGAATCACAAAAATATCCCCTTTTCAACCTTTCGACTCCCACAGTCTGGATCTAAAGGCCAAAAGCCTTAAAAGGTAAAAAAAAAAATGAAAAAGCTTCAATCTTTTCTTTTTCTGTTAGTCTCTTTTTTTATATATATAATTTTTTTGCTTTCGGAAAAATAAATAAACACAAAGAAAAACCTTTGAAGTTTTTTTATTTTTGTATTTCGATTGCCCTTTTTTTTGTCAAAAATCCCCCCTTTTACAATCTGTTCTTCTTAGGCTTTTGTAGCCAATTTTACATATTATCTTTATTTTTTCTACTGTTTACTACTGTTTCTCTGCTATTTCTGCCTTTCCTGCTCTGTTCTTCTTTCTTTGTTCTTTTTTGCAGGCCTTGGCGAGGTCAACGGAGTCGTGCCTTGCCATTATGGTGCAAGGGAGGCAGACCTCAGGCGGTGGGCGTGCTGACGCGGTACGTGGAGCGGCGGCACGGCTAGGTGTTAGGGTTTAGGTTTTTTCTGAATTAGTTTAGGTTTTTGGGCCAATAGGCCTCTTTTGTATTTGGGTTTATAATTTTTTTTTTTGAGTCTGTAACTTTTGGACTGTTTTTAATTTTTGACATTATTATTTTTAGTTTAAATTTTTGTAATTTGGGCCCGGGCAAAATTGGGCCATTACATGTATGATTAAATCAAAATTAAAATTTTAAATATACATTTGAACCAGAATTAGAATTTCACGTGCATAATTACACCAAATTAAAATTCATGTATATAATTACACATTAAATTAAAATTCATGTATAATTTTAAAATTTATCCCTTATTTTAAACATCGGTTAAAGGATGAAAATGGAATAAGCTGAAAACATAATTTATTTCCATTTATTAATGTGCAGTTCATGTGTGATTTAGATTCATTTCTAATACATAATAATAATTTCCAGTAAGTGTAAAATAATCAAAGTATTGAAGAATCAATTCAATATTTAAATCTATACGGATCTCACTTATTAGTCCCTCTACTAATATATAATTCAATATTTTTAATACATAATTCATTTGTATTAGGAATCAGATTGCATTTTACCCCATCTACTAAAAGAATGGACAAATTAGTCCCTATATATTAGATCAAAGAGTAAATTGGTCTTCTTGTTAAAAATTCCATCTATTGCTACTGTTAAAAATCATTCCTTGTATGTAAGAATGAGGTACATGGTACGCTATGTGTAATTGTTTAGTTATTATATTAGTCACGCTAGTTTTTAACAGTAGAAATGGATGAAATATATAATAAAAATGACCAAGTTGCTCTTTAATTTATCGTACATGGACTAATTTGCTCATTTTTCGAATAAATGAGATAAAATGTAATCCAACTCTTAATACAAAAACCTCCATGATACTTTTACCCCCTCTCTCTCATTTTCTTCTTCTATTCTGCGGAGGTGTGCCTTGTATTTACGAGATGACGTCCCGACAAGAAGAAAACGATGTGGCGACATGACGACGTGTTCCCAAATTCAATCGGGTTTCTTCTCCTAGTTAAACTGTGATTATTCTAGGAATATTATAATCATATTATGACTCTAGTTTTAGCCTATTTAAAGTGGTCATTGTATCCCTGATTCATGATGGGTTTTTTTTTTTTGGGGGGGGGGGAGGGCGTCAAGATGTAGTCGCAAATGAGAGTTAGGGCTTGTACGTTTAGTACATTTATGTTTATTTTCTTCATATTGTACTCTTGTTTGTTTACTCATTAGTGAAAATCTAAAGCGTCCTTTGCCCGTGGTTTTTTATCCTCTTCGATCGAAGGGTTTTCTACGTAAAATATTTGTGTTCGTTCTTCTTTATTTTTATTATCTTGTTGTTTATACGGGTCGATCCCAACATATGCCCTCTCTAACTAACAAAAAGCCTTTGTTTTCTTCAATTTTATGCCATTTCTAGTCATTTGAGAAATGAAACTCTCAACAAATGAGTCATTGTTTCTGCTGAACTCTTTTTCCCGTTTCCCTTCTATGATTTGCCTCTTTAAGTGGAATCGATGGATTTTTGTTCAAAACTCAGTTGTCAAAATAGATGATGAGACAAATGAATAAAACAACAGGAAATTATTTGTGAATTTTATTTAAGGGGAATAAACCCTTAATATTCAACGCAAATGAAGCACAAAATTAAAACCCAAAAACCCTTAACAATATGCTCAATTAATCAACTCATAAAAAAGGAAAGGTTGTTAAGAGTTGTGGAATTTGTGAGCAGAAACAACAGGGCTGCTATGTATGTGGATGGTGTGAGTGTTTTGACTTATGAACTACAACGATGATGATGAGCAAAGATCCAAGGAAGATGACCGAACAATCGAGATTCAGTAAAGAGAGTAGCTTTAAATGCATGGAAAACAAAGGCATTAGTCATGGGTGCTGAGTCAATCACCAATGAATGCATTAAGGTCGGTAATGGTCGACTAGCCCCAGCTAGAAAGGAAAGTAGCGTGGGTGTATGCAAGGCGAATCCAGCGTCGGAATTGCATTATAAATTTACGAGAGGTTAAAATATAATTTTATTATGTATTAGTTTATGATTTTATTTATTTTCTGAATAGATTTAACAGAATTTTTTTTTTTATTTTTAGAAAGCCAAAGAGCAATTTAACGTTATATTAATTTATATTTTAAATATTTTTTAAAGAAGTTTATATAGCAATTTTTTTTTAGGGTTAAAATCCATACTTGCCCCTTTAAATTTGCACCCGGCGTGACCATTGAAACTAATGAAGAATGGTGATAAAGTCTAATATGCTAAGAGTTGTTGGGTAGGTTACATTAAAGATAAAAAGGGTGGAGGGGTGAAGTATTCATGCAATAGCGAAACTATGTTCTTAGAAAAGTTAGGGCAAAATTAAAAAAAATTAAAGAAGAAAAGGGTAGCAAGAAAACTACGTTTATCATTTTTTAAAGTTTGGGCAAAATAAAAGGAAAATTAAAGAGGCAAAGGGTAGCAAGAAAACTACGTTTTATTTTATAATTTAAATGTGGATTTATCTTTTGTGAGATAATAAGAAAAGCAAAAACCACACTATCACTTTTTTTAAAGGGTAAACTACAAAAATAGTTACTTTTGTTTGTCTCAGATTACATTTTAGTCACTTATGTTTGAAATGTTACGTTTTAGTTACTTACGTTATCGTTTTGTTACAAAGTGGTCACTCTGCCATTAAACTTCGTTACCTCCCTAACGACAGTCCTACGTGGCAGTCCAAATGGGTTTTAAATGCCAACTTGGATGTCCAGTTAGGACGAAAATAGGTTTTTAATTTTTTTATGAAAATAGAATATAAAGTTTTACCCTAAACCCCAATTGTCTCCTGTTTAAAAAGAAGCAGTAGGTGTTTTGAAAAATTACCATCAGAAAAGAGAAGAGAAGAGCACAATGACAAAGAAGAAGAAGTTTCCAGCAATCCTTGATTAGGATTTTTCTTCGGCGGTTAAGATGGACCAATATGTATCTGGTAACAATTGCAAGAACAATTTTTGTATTGATAATTTAATAGCTGCTAGAAAGTCACTAAAGCTTAGCATAGAGAAATCGAGAACCCTAAGATTGGCTCTTGAAAAGGCTAGACCTATGTTAGAGGAAATCAACCAAAGATTACCTTCCTTAGAAGTTGTTGTCCACCCGATTCATGCCGGCAATGATGCACTTGTTGCTGTCGAGGGGCATATTAATCTAGTTGTGGACCCTGCTGCGACAATGCTTGAAGTTTTCGATGTCATTCATGGACTTGAAAACTCCTTGCTATCAGATCCCATGAATGATCTTCCTGGGTATTTATCAGTGTTGAAATGCCTCAAAATGGCATTAAGGTTTGTAAGTGATAATTGCAGATTGACAATTCAATGGTTGGATGATATAATTAAGTATTTGGAGGATAACAGAGTTGCTGATGGAATGTACCTGTCGAATTTGAAGACATCGCTCAAGGGAGTTGCAAAATGATGGGAAAAGAGTACATCTTGATGAGGCCTTTTGGATGTTGCATTGGATAAACTGGAAAATGAGTTTAGAAGACCATTGACGGAGCATAGTTTGCCACTCCCAATGTCATCACCGTCACTAGGCGAATAGGCATGCATTGCACCATTGCTCTTACCTTTGACTGTTATCCAAAAGTTACAAACGCCTGTTTCTTCTTCTTCTTCTTTTTCTTCTTCTTCTTCTTCTTCTTCTTCTTCTTCTTCTTCTTCTTCTTCTTCTTCTTCTTCTTCTTCTTCTTCGATAAACTGGAAAATGAGTTTAGAAGACCATTGACGGAGCATAGTTTGCCACTCCCAATGTCATCACCGTCACTAGGCGAATAGGCATGCATTGCACCATTGCTCTTACCTTTGACTGTTATCCAAAAGTTACAAATGCCTGTTTCTTCTTCTTCTTCTTCTTCTTCTTCTTCTTCTTCTTCTTCTTCTTCTTCTTCTTCTTCTTCTTCTTCTTCTTCTTCTTCTTCTTCTTCTTAAACAGGAGGAAATTGAGTTTTATGGCAAAATTTTGTCACGTAGGACTGTCGTAAGAGAGGTAACGATGTAACACCCCCTAACCCATATCCTTTGCCGGAACAGAGTTACAGAGCATTACCGGATATTTTGGATCAAATATGAACATTACATAATTATCTAACAAACATATTATTTCTCATATAATATCCCAATCAATTCAATTACTTCATTCAAATCAAATTTAATTTTCATACCAAAACATACTATTTATAATCTTAATATAGTACATAAAATTATATATATATGTATTCAATAACATTTTATAACATATTTTGTAACACTTTTCAAAATGACAAATACAAATGTCCTAGGTACATGCCATTACTAAAAAGATATGTACTTCACCACAATGAGTTCAGGATTGGCCTTGGATGCTAATTCAACAATTCGACTTTAACCTAACATGCGCACGGAAACAAACCGTACGCTGAATATAAAACTCAGTGGTATTTCTATAATCCGAATACTTTAGAGAAAATAATATTATAAAGCATACACATTTTATCATATGGTAGACATAGTTTTACAAATAATCATTTCATAGATAAAGCATTTGTACTCATTCTATTCAATCAATTTGCTATCCCAGATTGTTTTCACTATATGACATAATCATGTGTGTCAAATCACATTTCAATTCATTCTTTGATTTCAATCATAGCAGTGTCTCATTCAATAACCATTCCATGAACACATGGTTCATACATTTCATTTTCATGTCTCAATTCAATTAATTTATTTACCTCTATTAACATGACTTGGACTCAGACGGATACACGAATCCAACCAAAACACACCAGTATGACACTCAGTGCCTCAACGAATAATTCAAAGTAATAGAGTGACACCTAGTGTCTCATCGGCCATGCCAAAGTAAGTTGGTACCCAATACCTTATTAAATTTATCTGAAGTAATAATATGACACCCAGTGTCTCATCGACTCGTGGTCGAAGTATCCTTGAACTCTTCCAATCCTATGGCATGCCAATTATATCCGACTTAGCCCGATACAATTAATAGGGTATTCAATTCACATTTTCAAATACAACCAATATTCAATATTCAATTATCACATTAATCACAAATTCTCATAAATCTCAACTCAATTTTCTTTTTTTCATTTTAACAACAATCAATATCCAATATCAATTTCTTTTTCTTCATATAATCACATAATTACACATACAATCATTTCAATTCAAAAATCAATCCATTCAATATATAATTCACTTTTCCAATACAACCAATATTCATTTCAGTTTAAATAATCAATATATATATTCAATATATATATACCAAGTCAATCAATATAAATTCAATAAATTCATCACATTCTAAATCAATCCATTTCAATTGCAAAACACAATAATTCTCACCTTAACACTTACCATATACATTAAATAAAAAAATATAACAATTAATAACTAGTTTCGGATTATAGAAATACAAACCAGAAATTCCAAGCTATTCCACGTCGACTTTATCTTTCCCTTTTTTTTTTGTCGAGGATTCCTGTATGACGTTAGCTACGAAATTAAACCAATTAAAATTCATCAATACAACACAATTTAATTTCATATTAAAAATTTCAAATTTTACTCAATATTTGCCTAAATTTCAATTTAGTCCCTAAACCGAGACTAACTTTTATTCTTCACATTTAATTCTTTATTTTCATGCAAATTTCACTTTAGACTAAATTCAACTCCCTATTTTCACATAAATTCTAAATTTTGAATTTTTCACAATTTAGTCCCTATTACACAAAATTTACAATTTATTCTACATTTCAATCCTTTTTCATTTCTAACTTGAAAATCTATCAATCTAATCTCTAATACTCTAATTATTCAACATTAACAACATTTAAAAACTCAATAATTTCTAAAATTTTGACATGGGTCGGGTAGTATTTAATACCAGGATTCCAAAACATAAAAATTACAAGAAAAGGGAACTAAATTGACTAACTGATTGAGATTGGAACCCTTGAAAACCCTTGGCCTTCGTCTTTCTCCTTTCTCCCTTTTTCTTTTTCTTTCCTTCTCTATTATGTTTTCGTTTTTGGCTTCTCTGTTTCTTTTCTGTCTTTCTATCTTCTTCTTTTTTTATTTGTTTTATTATATAATATAATACAATATAATATAGTAAATATATTTTATTATAATATCTATCAAATTTTACACATGGTTTTAATGTTATGCCACCTCAATTATGACCGTTGGCATAATTGCTCTTTTGGTCCCTTTATTTTTCTTTAATTTATAATTCAACTTTTACCCTATATACAATTTAGTCCTTATACCTAATTACTTTTAATTCAAGCAAATTCACTTAACCGAAACCTATTTAACTACACAACTAGCTTCGTAAATATTTTTAATAAATATTTACGAATCCGATTTACGAGAACTGAGTCTTGAGAATGCATTTTTTTAATTTTATCCTTTTTAATTAATTAACTATAAACGTTAAAATTTCTTAACGAAACTTTAATATTAACTCAATGACTGTAACATGCTGAATTATTGGGTCTGTGCATTTTATGTGATGTACGTTTAATATGATTAATTTGAGAATTTGAGGTGCAAATTGGGTTCAGGTTTGGGCTGAGGCCTTGATTAAATATTCTGTTTAGATACTCTAGGGCTTAAAATAAAGTTTTGGTAGCTTAAATGGAAAAATGGGCTTGTAGCCCAGTGGCAAAATGGCGCCACTAAGAGGGAAGGGAGTTGGCGTCAATAGGCAAGGGGAGAGGCCCAATTTGTGGCCGTTTGGAGCCCATGTTTTTGGGCCAAATTCGACACTTATAAGGAGGAATAGGTTGGACGGAAACAAGGCTATTATTTAGGGGATTTTATTGTTTAATATGTGGATAATTACAGCTGATAAAGGAGGGAAGAGTTGGAGATAATTAAGCCTCTTTTGGATGGGTGTTTTGATAGGGATAAGGGATAGGATGAGGATATATCAGGAAGGTTAGTGTTGGCCGAAAATCAAACACGGGAGAGGGGGGAAAAATCGGTTGAGTATAGGCTAAAGGTGTGCCAAAATTTCTATAAATAGGGGGGATAGCTCATCAATTCCGGCATTTGAACCCTACCCTTTTCTTCTCTTCCTGTGCCGAAATCCTCAATCTCCCTCTACAATTTCTTTTTCTTTAATTTCTTCAAAAGCCGAAACCTCTCCCTTCACTCTCTTTTCCATTCTTTTTCTCTTGTGATGATTTCTCTAAAAAGCTGAATTCTCCCTACCCATTTGTTCATCTCTTCTTCCATTCATTAAGGACCGAAACCCTTTGAAGCCTTATCAGTTGACGAAATCCTTTCCATTTTTTTTCTTCCTAGCCGAAATCTCCAAGCTTCTCTCTTGATTTCTTTTCTTCTTTTCTTTTTCTAGAAACCGAAACTCTTCACTCAGTTCTTCTAAAAGTCGAAAACGCATCACCCTTCTTTTGTTCATACTTTTTTTGGGATTTTCTTAAAAGCCAAATTTTAGATCTCTTCTCTGGTGTTTGCCGAATCTTCCTACAAGGGGTAGCCGAAATCTTCTAAAGTGGTAAGTGTCGATTATGTTATTCTTTCAATCTTTTCCGGCTTTTGGAGACCATAGCCGAATGGCTAGATGGTTGACTAACCTCGTATTATCTTTC
Source organism: Gossypium sturtianum (assembly GCA_025698515.1). Classification (NCBI taxonomy): domain Eukaryota; kingdom Viridiplantae; phylum Streptophyta; class Magnoliopsida; order Malvales; family Malvaceae; genus Gossypium; species Gossypium sturtianum. The sequence goes on from CM046945.1 coordinate 161,861,875, forward strand.
ATGGGCGGTATTCCGAGATTTGAAGGAGATCCAATCGCCTAGGTTTCTAAATCAGTAGCACACAAATCATACTACTTCCGGGATTTAATCGATCTAGGTAAGGAGATCTGTTAATCTAAAAGTATAATTCGGGTAAAACACTAACCCTTGGCCGAATATAGGAGAGGCATTATCTTTGCGTTCTTCCGGCTTTTGAGCAAAGTTGTGGACAGAGGGCAGTAGATCCGATTAGCGAGGGTATCGACATAGAGGGTAGTCTTACACATCAATCAGGTGTGTAACACTCTCACACCATTTAGATTGCTTGATTAGTATGCATACAAACCTGTTATATTCTGTATATTCTGTTAAATGCCGAAATACCAGCATGGCTGTTGAAAACTCGAAAAGGGGTAAAGGCGAATCACCAGGTTAGTGATCTCTGTCATTCTAAAGTGAATGTTTCTGCTGAGAGGATATGCTTTATATGTATGCCAATTTCTATGTATGCATGGGGTTGGGTGATTGATGAAAGGGGAAGTGTTCTGTTGTAGTGGCTTTTGCCATGATCTGTTGTAGTGGCTTTTGCCATAATCTGTTGTAGTGGCTATTGCCATGATCTGACGATGAGCAGCTATCTGCAGCGTGACTGCCATCGATGGTGTGTAGCGGCGTGGGTTGATTGTAGAGATCCCCAATGGTGTGAATGGCAGGTACGGGTGGTGTGTAGCGGATGGAAACCTAGGATTGGGTTGGGCTTTGCATATTATTTGATATATTATACTGATATCTGCATTTACGTGGGGCTAAGGCCCAATCGATGGTGCACGAGGTTGCACACGAGTCTCGCGACTCACCCTATTATTTAACATCTTTCAGGTAGCACCTAGTGCATCGGACCGGGCTGGAGAGGAGCGCAAGGTGGCCATGCGAGAGATTATTTTGATTCAGCAAAAGACTTTACCAGTTTGATAATTTTTAATATTTTCAGTTAAAGCGTGTATTAAATTTTGGTTTTTAATTCATAAAGGCATTTAAATGAAAATTCATATCTTTTACAAATTATTCAACTATTTATTTTCCCAAATAAAATGTTAAAATCAAGAAAAATATTTTCCAAAAATGTGACATGTTTTACTAAATCTTCTTAGTGACATGCCAGATCCGGTCGTGGTGTTTGGGCCGGGTTTGGGGTGTTACAAATTGGTATCAGAGCCTAGTTCAAAACTCGGGCTGTGAAATGGGTCTAGTACTGTTTTAAAGTTGATAAGAAGTTGGAAAAGTTTGGGTTGAGAAATGGCCTTCGAGTCTACCGGCACCCTGTAACACCCCAAACCCGGCCCAAACAGTACAATCGGATCTGGTATGTCACTAAGAAAAATTCTATCAAATCATGTCGTATTTTCAGAAAAGCCCAAATATGTTTTAAATAGAAGATGCTTTAGTAAAGTAAAATCCAAACTTAAATACATGCCTTAGTTTAATTAAAATAAAACTTAAATGACCTAAAGTAATAGAAGCCCATAATAAAACATAATAGCCCATGGCCTTATTACAACGAGATTTGAAGTCCATTAATTAAAAATATAAAATAAAACTTGAGTCTCTTTTTGCCAAATCTACATATTCTTCTGCATGGCCACCTTGCGTTCCTCTCCAGCCCGATCCGAATCACTAAGTATCACCTGAATTGTTAATTAAAAGGGTGAGTCGCGAGACTCAGCGTGCAACCCTCATGCACCACTAGAGTTTGGGCCTTAAACCCATTAAACAAAATAAATAGTGTAATAATCATAATAAAAATTAATAGCAAATAATATGCAAGGCCCAACCCGTTTGCCTATGTTTCCATCCGCTACACACCCCCGTACCAACCGTTCACACCATGGGATTTCTACAATCGACCCACACCGCTACACACCATGATGGCGCCTTGTTTGCTCATCCACATATGATGGCCAAGCCCTTATAACATTTAATGGCGAAGCCCGTATAACATTTAATAGTCGGCCAGTATAACGATTCCACGACATTAGCCGCTACATCAGATCACAGTAAAACCGCTACACATATAACGTATAACTTCCTCCTTTCATCAACCCAACCCATGCAATCACATACAAGCATTTTACTTATAACATATAAACAGATTACTTACTAACCTGGTGAACAGCTTTTACCCTCCTTGGGCTTACATCAATAAATCGAGATGTCGGTAATTATCAAAACATATAAATCTTATGATCATGCATTTTATGATTAGATCTAGATGGTGGGGAAGTATTACACACACCTGTTATCGCGAAGTACTAAACTCTTAGTCGGTATCCTTGCTATCCGGATCTATTATCCTCAATGTAAAGCCTTGCTCAAAAGCCGAAAAAACACACAAAGATTTAGCCCCTTCAACAATCGGTCAAGGTTAATAAATCCCAAATTACACGTTAAAACTAATAGATCCCTTACCTTGAAATCCCGAAAGTAACACGATTCTATAACTTAGAGATCTATGCGGTTGACTCCACTAAAGTTCCTTGATTTCGGCACAAGTAGGCACCACAGAGTAATTCGGCAATCACAGGAGATGAGATCTAGAGATTTCGGCTTTTAGGAAAATCCCGAAAAAAGTATGAACAAGAGAAGGCTGATGTGTCTTTGGCTTTTAAAATACTTGAGTGAAGAGTTTCGGTTTCTGACAGTAAAAGAGAAGAAGAAAAGAAAACAAGGAAGAGACATGAAGATTTCGGCTAGGAAGAAAAAGAATGGAAAAAGTTTCGGCTTTTGAATCAAAGTGAAGATGAGGGAATAGGCTTAGAGATTTCGGCTTTTGCAGAGAATGAAGAAGAAGAAATTGTAGAGGGAAAGGCTAAGAATTTTGGCACAAAGAATGAAGAGGAAATTAGGGTTTAAATGCCAGAATCAATGAGATATCCTCCCCTATTTATAGAAATTTTGGCACCTATTGTTCAAACTCGAAAACGCCCTTCCTGATAACTAAAAGTCAAGCTAAAAGAAAAGGGAAAATTCGGTACCCCTTATCCATGAAGTAGCCGAATTCTTTACTCCTCTAGGTGATGGAATTTCAGCCAACTCTGCTCTCAGCAGATAGCTCCTAACTTTTCTCCTTTATCTAAATCTATTCATACCTTTAAAAGAAACCTAGATAGCACCACCTCTTCCTTCTTTTATCAGCTATTTTATCCTTATTATCCACCATAATATCTATATTATTCACTAAGATAATTCCTTCTATTTTAGAGCCTTAATGCCGTCCAACTCCACCTAATTAATTGCCAAAAATTAGCTAACTTAAATTAAAGAATTTGGGCTCCATGAAACTCGAATTTGGGCCTCCAATTGACGCAACCTCCCTGCTCTCCTAGTGGCGCCATTTTGCCACTGGGCCACAAGCCCATTTGCGTCATTATTTGCAGATAATATCTTATATACCTCATTCTAACAGGCTCTCCACTAGAGTGCCCAACCAGAAAATTGAACTAAAGCCTCGGCCCACTTCCTGAGCCCAAACTGAACTCCTAATACTCAAATTAATTCACTACACATATTCACCCATTAAACGCATAGGCCCAAAAATTCAGGATGTTACAGTTCTACCCCCCTTAAAGAAATTTCGTCCTCGAAATTTCCAACTAACTATTAATCGTACTACCTAAGTCTCACTACCATGCTTCCGCTGCGCACTCCAATACTAAACCCAAAATAAACACTTAGTATTCTATGGTAGAGTATGCACCGGTATTCACGTCTAGAGCGTCCTCGTCCCCTTGTACTCATGCTATCGGTCCGCGTTTATCTGATTAAAATTTTTATGAATTATCAATTCTTTTCACTGGTTAACCACGGACAATCTTATTAATAGCAGTTTTAAGGGTAGTTCCTTCGAATTCGCAATTCAGTCTCAAGTTCACCTTTCCTAGTTCTAAGAACTACATACATTCAACCATCAACATACAGACAACATCCATGCACCCATATTCAACACATAGGGGTATTTTCGATATTCCACTACCCATGGGTATTTTTCGTAATTTTATCCTACAGGGGTATTTTCGTAATTTTCCAAAATAGGGTTCCTTAGTGATTTTGTAAAAGAAGGGTATTTTGGTAATTTTACAATCTGGGGGTATTTCGGTAATTTTACAAATCAGGGGTATATTGGTAATTTTACAATCTGGGGACATTTCGGTAATTTTGAAATCTGGGGATATTTCGGTAATTTTGTGATCTGAGGGTATTTCGGTAATTTACAAATCAGGAATATTTTGATTTTTTTTTTCAAAACAGGGGCACTTTGGAAAAACCCTAGTTACTCTTGTAAACATAGGGTTTTTGGGTAAATTTTTCATAGCTGTGAACATTTTCAAATCAAGTGTATCTTTTTGGAAATGTACAAAACTTAGGGGTTTTTGTTTGCCAAAATAGGGTGGTTGGTCCCTTTCGGGTTTTAATTATAAGGTTTAGCCCATCAACAAGTCCTCGTAACTAGGGTGAATAGTCACCACGCACCAGGTAGGATTCTAGTGAAGAGGAGGTGAGTCGCTAGGACTGCTTAAGTACCAAACTCTCCCTGAATCCACTCCTAGACATACGTATGCCCATTGCCACACCCTAACTTGGCTAAGGTGAACAGTCACTAGGCACCAGGTAGGATTCCAATGAAGAGGAGGTGAGTCACTAGGGATTGCTTAAATACTGTGCTCTTCCTGATCCAATCCTAGACATGCGTATGCCTGTTACCACACCCTAGTCTTGCGGCTCGTTCACGGGTTTGTTTAGTGAAGTTAAGTCTTATGAGATTTTAAGAGTTGTTTCAGCTAGGCCTAAAGTCTATCAAGTTCTAATCTAACTAATCTACGTCCCATAAAGCCCACATATATTATATCACACAATGGTTCAGAATACTTACCTGGCGGACTTGGGCCGGAGACGCAGGTGCCATGCTGAGCTAACAGACCTATTATCATTTAAAAACATTCATGTTTTAAAAGCCCATCTTTAGGAAACGTTTTGAGCCCAAAAAAACCCCCAGAGTCGAGTTTTGAACCGGGCTCTGATACCAATCTGTAACACCCCAAACCCGGCCCAAACACTACAATCGGATCTGGTATGTCACTAAGAAAAATGCTATCAAATCATGTCGTATTTTCAGAAAAGCCCAAATATGTTTTAAATAGAAGATGCTTTAGTAAAGTAAAATCCAAACTTAAATACATGCCTTAGTTTAATTAAAATAAAACTTAAATGACCTAAAGTAATAGAAGCCCATAACAAAACATAATAGCCCATGGCCTTATTACAACGAGATTTGAAGCCCATTAATTAAAAATATAAAATAAAACTTGAGTCTCTTTTTGCCAAATCTACATATTCTTCTGCATGGCCACCTTGAGTTCCTCTCCAGCCCGGTCCGAATCACTAGGTATCACCTGAATTGTTAATTAAAAGGGTGAGTCGCGAGACTCAGCGTGCAACCCTCATGCACCACTAGAGTTTGGGCCTTAAACCCATTAAACAAAATAAACAGTGTAATAATCATAATAAAAATTAATAGCAAATAATATGCAACGCCCAACCCGCTTGCCTAGGTTTCCATCCGCTACACACCCCGTACCAACCGCTCACACCATTGGGGATTTCTATAATCGACCCACACCGCTACACACCATGATGGCGCTTGCTTGCTCATCCACATATGATGGCCGAAGCCCTTATAACATTTAATGGCCGAAGCCGTATAACATTTAATGGCCGAAGCCCGTATAACAATTCACGGCATTAGTCGCTACATCAGATCACGGTAAAAACCGCTACACATATAACGTATAACTTCCTCCTTTCATCAACCCAACCCATGCAATCACATACAAGCATTTTACTTATAACATATAAACAGATTACTTACTAACCTCAGTGAACCTTTTACCCTCCTTGGGCTTTCATCAATAAATCGAGATGTCGGCAATTATCAAAACATATAAATCTTATGATCATGCATTTTATGATTAGATCTAGATGGTGGGGAAGTATTACACACACCTGTTATCGCGAAGTACTAAACTCTTAGTCGGTATCCTTGCTATCCGGATCTATTATCCTCAATGTAAAGCCTTGCTCAAAAGCCGGAAAAACACACAAAGATTTAGCCCCTACAACAATCGGCCAAGGTTAATAAATCCCAAATTACACGTTAAAACTAATAGATCCCTTACCTTGAAATCTCGAAAGTAACACGATTCTATAACTTAGAGATCTATGCGATTGACTCCACTAAAGTTCCCTTCAGATTTCGGCACAAGTAGGCACCACAAGAGTAATTCGGCAATCACAGGAGATGAGATCTAGGGATTTCGGCTTTTAGGAAAATCCCGGAAAAAGTATGAACAAGAGAAGGCTGATGTGTCTTTGGCTTTTAAAATACTTGAGTGAAGAGTTTCGGTTTACGACAAAGAAAAGAGAAGAAGAAAAGAAAACAAGGAAGAGACATGAAGATTTCGGCTAGGAAGAAAAAGAATGGAAAGAGTTTCGGCTTTTGAATCAAAGTGAAGATGAGGGAATAGGCTTAGAGATTTCGGCTTTTGCAGAGAATGAAGAAGAAGAAATTGTAGAGGGAAAGGCTAAGAATTTTGGCACAAAGAATGAAGAGGAAATTAGGGTTTAAATGCTGAATCAATAAGATATCCTCCCTATTTATAGAAATTTTGGCACCTATTGTTCAAACTCAAAACGCCCTTCCCGATAACTAAAAGTCAAGCTAAAAGAAAAGGGAAAATTCGCACTTCCCTTATCCATGAAGTAGCCAAATTCTTTACTCCTCTAGGTGATGGAATTTCACCAACTCTGCTCTCAGTGAGATAGCTCCTAACTTTTCTCCTTTATCTAAATCTATTCATACCTTTAAAAGAAACCTAGATAGCACCACCTCTTCCTTCTTTTATCAGCTATTTTATCCTTATTATCCACCATAATATCTATATTATTCACTAAGATAATTCCTTCTATTTTAGAGCCTTAATGCCGTCCAACTCCACCTAATTAATTGCCAAAAATTAGCTAACTTAAATTAAAGAATTTGGGCTCCATGAAACTCGAATTTGGGCCTCCAATTGATGCCACCTCCCTGCTCTCCTAGTGGCGCCATTTTTCCACTGGGCCACAAGCCCATTTGCGTCATTATTTGCAGATAATATCCTATATACCTTATTCTAACAGGCTCTCCACTAGAGTGCCCAACCAGAAAATTGAACTAAAGCCTCGGCCCACTTTCTGAGCCCAAACTGAACTCCTAATACTCAAATTAATTCACTACACATATTCACCCATTAAACGCATAGGCCCAAAAATTCAGGATGTTACACACCCGATCCACGCAGGTAAGTATTCTGAACTTTTGGATGTGATATATATGTGGGCTTGATGGGCTTTATGGGACGTAGACTATCTAGATTAGAACTTGATGGACTCTAGGCTTAGTGAAACAACTCCTTCCATCTCATAAGACTTAATGTCACTAAACAAACTCGTGAACAGTCGCAAGACTAGGGTGTGGCAACTTGAGGCATGCGCATGTCAGGGATTGGATCCTAAGAGCACAGTACTTAAGCGATCCTAGTGACTCACCTCCTTTTATTTGAAATCTTACAGTGCGTAGTGATTTGTCACCCTAGCCACGAGGATTTGTTGATGAGCCAAAATTAATAATTTAAAACCCGAAGGGACCACCATTCTATTTTGTAAAACTACTAAATTACCCCTGATTTATAAATGACCAAAATATCCCTGATTTGTAAAATTATCGAAATACCCCCGAATTGCAAAATTACCAAAATACCCTCTTCCACAAAATCACCAAGGAACCCTATTTTGGAAAATTACGAAAACACCCCTGTAGGATAAATTACGAAACTACCCCTGGGTAGTGAAATGACGAAAATACCCTTAGGTGATGAATGTAAGTTCGTGGATGCTATTTGTATGTTGATGATTGCATGTATGTGTTTCCTAGAACTAGGAGACGAACTTGACACTGAAACTTGTAGATGTAATTCCGAATTCGAAAGAACTACTCTTAAACTACTGTTCATAAGACTGTTCGTGGTTAATCAGTGGAAGAAATTTATTAATTCATAAAATTTCTAATCAAATAAATGTCAATCGGAAGAATGAGTACAAGGGGTCGAGGACGCTCCAGATGCGAATACCGGTGCGTACTCTATCATATTATCCTAAGTGTTTCTTTTGGCTTTAGAATTAGAGTTCGCAGCGGAAGCATAGTGGTGAGACTTGGGTAGTATGATTAATAGTTAGTTGGAAATTTCGAGGACGAAATTTCTTTAAGGGGGTAGAACTGTAACATCCTGAATTTTTGGGCCTATGCATTTAATGGGTGAATATGTGTAATGAGTTAATTTGAGCATCAGGGGTCCAAATTGAGCTCAGGATTGGGCTGAAGCCTTAGTTAGATTTTTGTTTGGGCACTATAGGGTTTAAAATGGTGGTATCTGAGTTTAAAATATCAAAATGGGCTTGTGGCCCAGTGGTCAGTGGTGCCACTTAGGGAGCAAGGAGGTGACGCCACACAAGGGAGTAAGGGGCCCAAATTTAAGTTACATGGAGCCCAACTCTTTTAATTTAAGTTAGCTAAATTTTGGCATTAGGGTTAGGTAGAGTGGACGGCAAAAAGGCTCAAAAATAGGAGGATTTATGTGAATGGGATAATGTAGATAATATAGTTGATAATATGGAAGAAAAAAAAGGAGAAAAGATAGGAGCTATCTACAAGGCTAGGAGTTGGCCGAAATTCCATCACCTAGAGAAGTGAAGAAATCGGTTTCTTTATGGCAAAGGGGGTGCCGGATTTTCTCTTTTATTTGATTAATTTTTAGTTATCGGGAAGGGCACTTTCGGTTTTCATAGGTAAGTGCCAAAATTTCTATAAATAGGAGGGTTCTCTTCTTTATTTTTCTAAGCATTTAGGGTTTCCACCTTTTCTTTCTCTTCTTTCTTCTAAAAGCCGAAAACCCCATTATTCTTTTCTCTTCTTTCTCCTAAAAGCCGAAAACTCCATTATTCTCTTCTTTCTTCTAAAAGCCGAAAACTCCATTATTCTCTTCTTTCTTCTAAAAGCCGAATCTCTATAGATTTCTTGAATCATCTTCTCTTCCCGATTTTTCGCAAAAAGCGGAATCCTCTCGGGAGTAGCCGAATCTTCTCTAGTAAGATCTCTTAGATCTAAAAGTGAAAACACTAGTTCCCGAATCTCATATCACTTTTCGGGATTTTAAGGCGGATAAGCGGTGGTGTTGGCTACGGATAGCGTCGACTTAGAGGTCTCGTTCTAACGGTGTCAGTGTGTAGATCTCTAACACACTAGTAATCTGACTAAATATATGTTATGGGCTAAAAGCCGGAAAAAGTCAGATAGTAATGTCAGACTAAATATATGTTATGGGCTAAAAGCCTAAAAAGGTCAGTATAGACAGTCGGATTACCCAAAAAGGGTAGGCAAGGGATGCAAGGTACGTAATCATAGAAACTTATCTATGTGTATCGATGTATGTGATAGACTGTGAACTTTTAGGTAGTATATTGTTTTGATTCTGCATGTATGTATGCATGGGATGGGATTGATATGATGAAGGGGAAGAAGGTCGCATAGCGATCGGTGGCTTTGCCACATAGGTCACATAGTGATCGGTCTTTATGACAGGCAGCTCAGTTGTCGAAATACTACGATGTATTATTAAGGTCGTATGGCGATCGGTGGCTTTGCCACATAGGTCACACAGTGATCGGTCTTTAAGATAGGCAGCACAGCTGTCGATATGGTGTGTAGCGGTTGGAGGGTTGATTGTAGAAATCCCCAAGGTGTGATGGTTGGTACGGGTTGGTGTGTAGAGGATGGATTTCTAGGCTGGGATGGGCCATGATGCATATATAGTTACCCTTGTATACGGGCCAAGGCCATAATGTGTTTGTGGGCCAAGCCTTTGATGTGTTTTCGGGATTTACACACTGAGTCTTGGTGACTCACCCTATTATTTTTCCCTAACCTTTCAGATGAGCAGTAGATCGTAGACAAGGGAGCCGAGGCAGACTCGTGGGGCCAACAAGTCTTTTATTTATTAAATTTTCATTTTATTTTAAGTTTAAATTTTGGAATTATTTGATGTAATAAGGCCTCCATCGCTTAGGTTATCAGTTGATACTTGTCAATGTTTATGTTTTTTTTTCATTCATGATCAAGGACTTATGATTAAAAGAAATAAAAATGGGATTTTCACACATTATTTAAAATAACACTTGTTTTGGAAAAAAAATAAAATTTCAAAGATTTTCTACCAATGCCACCTATTTAAAGATTATCTACAAAAACGACTAAGTTTTTCTTAATCATTCAAGTAAAGTTTTTAACCTTAAAACCGTAGCATACCAGATCTGGTCGTAACGTTTGGGCCGGGTTTGGGGTGTTATAATGACACTCCGTAAATATTTATAAAAATATTTACGGCTTGATTTATGAAATCAAGGTCTCGATACCTCAGTTTCAAAACTAGTTAATTTGATAAATATATCTAAAGCACAAATCACTAATTCATAAGCCTTCCTAAATTCACGATTGGCTCATAAATACTAAATAATAATTTATAAGCTCACTTGTCAGATTTCAGTGGTCTCAAAACACTTTTTCTGATATCACTGAAAATTGGGCTGTTACAAATGAAGCTTCACGACAAAGTGACCACTTCATAGCAAAACGATAACGTAAGTGACTAAAACATAACATTTCAAACAAAAGTGACTAAAATGTAATTTGAGATAGACAAAAGTGACTATTTTTGTAGTTTAACCTTTTTTAAAATATAATTTTTATATTTCTTTTACAAATTTTAATTATATTTTTAAAAAATTAAGATTTTCTTTTTTTATAACTTAAAAAAAAAACCTTATGTTTAATAAAACCTTGAAAATTGGAGGTTTAAATTCAATTGTTTGATTTTTTTATTTTTTTTTTTTACTTTTTGCTTACATGGACCACCATATCAACATCACAACTGTTGATTCAAGAGCTTTAATAACCACGTCAACACATTAATGATCAATAATCGAAAAAGTCAGTGAAAGGACTTAATTGATGTATTTTTTACATCTAAAGCTTAAATTATTGCCTGTTACACTGAAAAGTATTTTATTATTTTTCTCAAAAAAATACAAGGATGCTTTTAACATTTAAGCTTAAAATATTTATTTAATTCATGCAACGAATATAAGTTGAAACTCCAAATCTCAACCCAGATGTCTAACTCCTGTGCATTCATAATGGACATCTACGCTTGTTATGACCTTCATTTTGATATCAACTGCATCTTTTTTATTGGCCTTTCCCATGCTCATCCATCTTCATGCTTAATTGGGTTTATTGAGGGCAACCTTTTAGGCCTTGATGACATTCTGGATTTGGAATAATGTTATAGGGCATTGGATTCACTTACAAAATCTTAAGCTTTTTGACCTATAATCCATAAATCTATAAGTATAAAGTTAGTGGGAACAAATGAGTTTTTGTTTTTGCAAAATCAAAGATACAAAAAATTAAAATTTTAAGATATAAAGTAAGATTAATTTGTAACACTTATAAAATATTGGCATTGACTATGAATAATGTTCTCTTATGGTACATACAATCACTTTTAAATATCTTATTAATTTGGTGGTTATGCATTTAAATGGATATTGTTATAGTGTTGTTGATACTAATATCCAACAAAGAGGAGATACGAAAGAGATGATGGTGATGTCAAGGAGGCCGGTTCAACTATTACAAGCGGAAAGCCAGAGTAGGAGGAGTAGGAAGGAAGGAGAAGGGAGATAAGTAGAGGAATTGTGGAGTGCTAGAGTATATGGTTCAAGGGAGTAAAAAGAGAGGAAAAGAGAGATCCCCCAACTCATCATGGATTGAAGTATATATAAGGGAAAGGTCCCCTTGTCTAATAGTGCCACGTCATCGACAGTACGGATGGTGGCCTACCTATGTAGTCGACTAGGTGGTAGGATCGTTATATGTCGGACGGTCCGCTAAAAATGGATGGCTTGATAGATGGTCCATCGAGTGGGTGAAGACGAGTGGTCTCCCTATGGGTAACGTGAGGCACGTAGGTGGTTGATCATTGGGTGACCAGTCGAATGGTACCAAAAATAGAGTCATCTACGGGTGCTTCTTGAGCGCTTCTCGTGTTGCCATGTGTCTCAGCCTGGGTAAAGGCATAACAAGTTAATTTAATGAATCACTAAGGAATTTTATATGAAAATCAAATAGTAATGTCGATATTTTGTACTATTTTCGTTCATTAAGTTTTTATCCCATTAGATTTTAACAAGACATAGATATCGAGAGGAAGTGTTATGAATAATAAAGATTGTTGTGGATATCAAGAGTGGAAGATAAATTATTCTTTTTATCCAAAATAAACAATTTATTTACATATTTATTTATCGCCCTTAACACTTTGTCTATAATTACATCATTCAACATTACAACAAGAATTACATTCTATTTTCCTTTCATTTTTATTTAAAATTTTGGAGAAATAATATTGAGATAAATTTAGGCAAAAAGAATTTCACGAGTTAAAAAATAATTATAAAAGATTGATAATGATAATAAAAATAAATAATATAGAAAATATGCAATATGTATATATATTTTTAGATTTGTAAAAATATATACATTTTTGAAAAATATTATATCCCCGAATGGAATTTGAATAGCAAAATCAAATTCCTTTTTGAAATTCTTTGCAATTTTAAAATTTTCCATCATTTTCACTAAAATAACTAACTTCATTTTTGAAAAATTAAAAATATTAATAAAAATTAAATTCCTCCTTCAAATCTTCCCAACACATTCTTAATTAAAACTAATTGATATCTATATTATATATTTTTTATATTCCTCACTTTTAAATCATTATTCAATTTTTATAATAAATTTTAACTCATGAAATTTTAATACCTATTTTTTTAAAAAAATATTTATCTGAATAAAATAAATAAATAAATAAATAATATTAGTATTTTGAAAAGGGTTAGTATTTGATCTACTAATAATATACTTTATTTTATTTTATTTTACAAGTAATTTTAAAAAATTGTCACATTTTTTTTAAATATTTATTTTTTTAATATTTTATTATAATTCTATAGAACACTTGTCAACCCCTTAACGCTGCTTGTGGAGTCTAAAAACTCTAATGAAAATGTACCAAATTTTATAAGTAAATTTTTAACATTAAATTATGACACACTTACTATGTAGGTGCAAAATTTATATACCAAATCTATAAAGAATTGATATGAAAATCAAAGGTGATTTTGATTGACAAAGTAAAAATCGAAGGAAAGAAGATATTGAGATATTGGATTGAAATCCTGTTATGTAAATATATATTTTTAAAATTGTATACAAACAACAAAAAATACCCTTAAAGTTATATACATTTTTTTTTTGTTTTATAAAAATATTTGTTGTTTTAAATAATAATATAAATTACATATTTCATTGATATATATATTAACTATATTCTATGAATCTTAATTTTTTAATTTCAGTTATGAAAATTTTAAACTCTATCAATCAGGGGCGAAGCCAGGATAATTTTTTAGGGGGGCCGGATGAAATTTTAATTTTTTATAGTTTATATCTTTATAATTTGTAAAGGATTAAATTAAATTTTTATAATTTTAGGGGGGTCAAAGTGCAATTTTACCTTTATTAATTTAAAATTTTAAAAAAAATTTCAAGGGCTTAAATAACAATTTTACCTTTTAGGGGGCCGGGCCCATGCCAGCTCCCCTAGCTTCGCCCCTGCTATCAATAAGTGTTATGAGTTGCGGTAAGACATATACTTTTAAGAAAAGATTTAGATTCAAATATTGAGAACGATATTATTGGAAGAAACAAGTACAAACGTTAAACATAAATGTAGTACAACAAGTAATTTCCTATAGGGAAAAATAAAGAACGTGCCATTGGTGGTCCATCAAGAAAGAGTCACTTCTCTTGACTATCTTATTTTAGAAATTAAATATGAAACACTAACATTGAACACAAGGTTTGAAAAGAAATTATTAAGAAACAAATGAACTTTCTCAATTCTTTGAGAAAAACAAAATTTAAAAAAAATTTAATACTTACCGATTAAGTTTTAGTTCGACTAATATAAATATTATTATTAATGTAAGAAGATATAAATTCGAGTGTGTTAAAATATACTTATATTAATATAATTTTTATTACTATAATAATAACAATGATATTAATTAAGTTAAGAGTTGATTAAAGTCTCGTTATAGTTAAAAAAAAAAAAAGCAATATGTAAATAAAAAATAGGATTAACAAAATCAATATACCCTTCATAGTTAGAATTTAATCTTTCAAATGATAAAATATTACCCCTATCATCCATCTCAAGATTCTCAACTGTATTTTGTTTCTGGGTGTTCTTTGAGCTTCTTTTACATGGAATCGCCCTTCTCTCAATCCATTAAGGCCGGAAAAAGCGAAAGATTATTCCTTTAATCGCCCTCTCCCTTTCTATTCATAAAGCACCTTTAATTCAATGGTGGCTCTTCACTTTACCCCCCCAAGCCTTCCCGATTTCCACCTCCCTTTACCTTTTCTCTGTTTGTTTTTTTTTCCTTCTTTTTCTTTCTTCTTGATCTCTTTTTCATCACCTGCATTCTCTCGCTAGCCTTATCTTTATAATCCCTTTCGCCCTTTTGAAATTTTGGTTTTCAATTCGGTAGCCTAAATCCACAGAGCGAGAGAAAGAAAAGTTTTTTTTGTTTTTTTTCTTTTTTTCTAATAAAAAAGCTAAGCTCTGGCAATGGAAGAGCCAGGGCAATTAAAAAGGGCATTACTTGATGCTAGCGCAGGCGCCATTGCTGGTGGCATTTCCCGGACGGTTACTTCTCCTCTTGATGTTATTAAGATAAGATTCCAGGTCAAACCAATTTCTTTGTTAATATGAGGAGAATTAGAATTATTGTATCTGTTCTTATATTTATGAAATTATTTTTGGGTTTTTTATTTTCTATTGAATTAAACTGTTTTTTAGGCTTTGCTTGGTATGAATGATAGATAGAGTTTAAGGATCAAAAACCTTGTCAACCTAATTGTTAGGGTTCATATTAGTTTTTTACGTTGTAGCTTAACAAGTTTCCGAATCCTTGCTACCAAGCAAAATCTTAGAGAACAAGTTGTTAGAGACCTGGTAGAGTGTTAGGTGAATTCAAATGAGTTTAGCTTGTCATGTTGCATTTCAAAATACACGCTTCACTTAGTTGATTAAGTAACAATTCTGGTAATAAACATAGTATGTGAGTGAGATAACTATACATATATGTATATATACAGTGAAATCAGCCTTGAAACACTGACTGCATAATGTTCATATTTAGCCTACAAATTCACTCCATTGGGTGTCACAACAGCGACAAAACTAAGCTTTTCTTGGACCTTCCCACGCTGGTTGTGTGAATCATATTGTGTAATCATGTGATACGTGAGAACATATATACATACATATATATAATATTGTCAAGATTCGCTACTCATTGGAGAGTTTTGTCTCCTTTTTCCATGTTTAATTATCTTGATCATGTTCTCATCATTTTAGCCACCTTGTATGACATACAACCTCCATCTTGTTCCATATGCACTCATTTATAAGAATTTTAATCTAAGCCTTGGCCATGTGTTTCAGTATATATTAATGCTTTAAATTTGTTTTCACTATGCTGATAGGTTCAATTGGAGCCAACAGCTTCATGGGCTTTGATTCGGAGAGATCTTTCAGGATCACCAAAATACACTGGAATGTTTCAAGCAACAAAGGAGATATTCAGGGAAGAGGGTTTACCGGTATGAAGGCCATTTTCTTGTGAACTTGTATGTTTGTTTCCTCTTCTATTTTACTGGTTATGTTTGTGAATGGTCCATATAGAGTGCTTATTAATTTCTATATTTAGCCGCATTGTTAGGTAGCCTTTTCTTTTCTGATTGCTGAGTTGCTGCTTCTTTTTTTTCCCTTTCACTGTGCTTGTTTATTGCAGGGTTTTTGGCGTGGTAATGTCCCAGCTTTACTTATGGTTATGCCATATACTGCCATACAATTTGCAGTTCTGCACAAATTGAAAACATTTGTTTCTGGTTCTTCCAAGACAGGTAATTTACATTGCACAGTGCCTTTTCCTATGCTCTGATCAAAAGTAAAAGTTTTAGGTTATGCTATATATTGAAAGTAATCTTGTATGTACAGCTAGTTAATATAGAAGCATACAAATCCTTTGTCCTTGATGTCCACCATTATATATGATATATTGGAATATTTGGCTTTATTGTTTTCGATGATAGCCTTATGTTGTTTCTTACATTTTGATTTGTCGTCCCCTTGTTTTGTGATGGTGCAGCTGATCACATTAATTTAAGCCCCTACCTTTCTTACATCAGCGGTGCCTTAGCAGGGTGTGCAGCTACAGTTGGATCTTATCCTTTTGATCTTCTGCGGACTATATTAGCTTCACAAGGTGAACCTAAGGTATTAAGTTTGACTTATGGTGTGATGTTATTTTCTGCTTGGTTAACATTTCATTCGTGTGAAGGGAATATATTTTTGATTCCTTATAGGATTATGAGTTCATAACCTTTTTGGACAAAAAATTATAGTTGTATCACTTGTAAAGTGAGGTGCAAAAATTTCTAGCATGCAAACACCCGATGCATCCTCATATATATTATTGCAAAAGCTTTAATTTCTTCAAAGTAGCTCATTTATTTTGTATCTCTTACATGTAGATATATCCCAACATGAGATCAGCAATTTTTGATATACTTAGAACTCGTGGCTTCAGAGGATTGTATGCTGGGTTGTCACCGACACTGGTTGAGATCATTCCTTATGCTGGCTTGCAATTTGGAACATATGATACGTTTAAGCGTTGGTGCATGGTGAGGCTTTTGTTCTTTTATACTTTAAAAGGATCTTTTCCTATAAATGATTGGTATAAACAATTCATGTATTCTGTCATCTCTTTGCTGTTTAGAAACATGGGAATTGGATGTTATTTCTTGAAGTTGTTTAGTTGCCTTTTAATGTTAAATATATAAACACACAATGATGCATACAGTAAATAACGCATTTTTGGTGATTCTTAAATTATTGTTTCTCACAAGCTATGAAATTCATAAAGTGTTAGTTTAGCACTTATTGTGATGCTGGTTAAGTTTTAAGAGTTTATTTCATTTCTTGAATATATTGAAAATTTGATTTGCTCTTGGTGTGTTCTTATTTGTGGTTTGATTGGTTGAGTAAGTATTTTCTAAAGAACTCTTTCTGATGTTGTTTTGGTTTGTATGTCTTCATCTTAGGCTTGGAACAACTTGAGATCATCCAGTATAAGCTCAACCACGGGTGATAGCCTTTCAAGTTTTCAACTTTTCATTTGTGGCCTAGCAGCTGGCACATGCGCAAAACTCGTATGTCATCCGCTTGATGTAGTCAAGAAAAGATTCCAGGTGAGTTCTTATACTGTAGCATCAAGCAATCTGTGAATGTTAGATAACCATCTATTTTCTGTTAGATCCCGTATCCAAGGTGTTGCATATCTTTGCACATTTCTTTTAAAATAATGGTAACACCTCATGCAACTTCATTATTATTGGTCGGTTGCAGATTGAAGGACTACAGCGGCACCCAAAGTACGGTGCTCGAGTAGAACAGCGTGCTTATAGGAACTTGTTTGACGCCTTACATCGGATTTTGAAGTCAGAGGGTTGGCATGGTCTTTATAAGGGAATTGTTCCATCAACAATCAAAGCTGCACCAGCTGGTGCTGTAACATTTGTGGCTTATGAGTTTACATCAGATTGGTTAGAGTCCATTTTTACTTCAACCTAACCCAGATTTCCATTTTTATTTTACTTCTCATCTATTACATAATTCATTCTTTTCCCTGGATTTTTTAAAGGCCCTCTTAGAATAAGGGGAAAAAAGAGAGGGAAGGGAGGTATCCTGTTATTACATTCAATTTTGTCATCATTCATAAGCATTGAGTTCATATGATTTAGAGTATAAAATTCAGTGGTGAAATCAATATGTAGAGTTGCTTCTTATTCCTCTGTTTGAACCTCAAGGAAATGCTATTGCAAAGCCTATATTGCCATTGTGACTGATTTATCAACTTTGCATGATAATTTAAATCAAACAATAACTCTGGTTCGTAACAACACCTACTCTTGCATTATTTTTTTCCTTTCAAAAAAGACTAGACATAAAAAATTACATAATAAATTCATCATACAGTATATTTATCATAGTGAACATCAAAACCATTCTAAATTGTTCCTCTCTACATGCAGAGGAATATAAACCACTTTGTCAAATGATAAAACTTCAAAATTTTTCTCCTGAAATGAACCGGCACTTTATTCAACAGAAAACCCAAATTTGTAGTTTCAAAAGAAATGGAAGTCAGTAGTGGTCTCTATTAGTGTTTTTCCGGTTTAGTGTTGTCCTCTGGGGGAATGGATATGAATTGCAGGATCGTTTGGACCTGAGCAACATCCAGTCTGAACTTCTCCGCAATCCGGTTAACATCCATAGGACCTTCATGATCATCGGCCTTGCCCTGATGTAAAAGCATGATGTGGCGTAGCTGTTTCACATTCAAGGTTCCCGGAGGTGCAGGCCTTTCTTCATATCTTCCTGACTCAACCGTTGTGTTCCTCAATTTTGGCAAAGGCCTGCTAGGATTTTCAGCCACAAGTGCCTGTAGTAGTCGGAATTTAATTAGTAACCAACATTAAAAGAACGCTATATAGCAAAAATATATCTCTCCATCACCATTAACAGAAAGGAACAATGTATCTAATACCAAAACTGTAAGAGAAAAAATGAACAATAAACAAAATGATAACATCCGCCAATACCAGGTGAAAGCATTTTACTAAATTCTTCACATTAGCTACTCATCGCTCCATTTAAATGAATATCGTAAGTCTAGCAGATCCAGTAAACAAGCGGCAAAACCTCTGCTCCCTTATCAGTGGAGGTCTAAAGTTCATCAAATCCCCCAAATTTTTTTCTCATAGAAATGGCACTAGAAGTTGAATAAACACAAAGGCAGAGAGTTTAAACAGTATAAGAGGGGTAAAAGACCTAGAGGAGAAACATAAGGACTACACATTCTTAAATCGAAAAAAGAAAAAAAAAAGTCATTAGCTATCTTAGTCAAGTTCCAAGAGAGGGGATGAATATGAATGTTGCTCAAGATTGGAGCTAAACCAACCGCTCTTTTAACGTGAACTTGCATTCTGGCACTTATCACTTCAAAAGAACCTACACAGATGAGTGAGCAAATTCATTCTAAAAAGTGTTACCAATTCCTTGCCATCCAGAGTAGCCATTCCGAGGGGAGAGTTCGGAATGACTGTTCCATGTTTTTGGAGATTTTAACTAAAATGGCTATTCTAAGGAACAGCCAATCAATGAATCAAATTTCTAAACTTCAAAAATGCCCTAAAAAATTGTTCAGTGGTTCAATTCCTTGTACAAATAGTTCCCTAGTTTACCATCTGGGTGTCTTTACTTCCCATTTCCTTCAAGGAGAAACCTTGCAACAAAAAATTCCTAAGGCTCTAAGGCATTGTTTTGATTCTATTGAACACCATTATAGCTATAAATCCCATTCATCAATTAACTGTTATTAGTTAAAATAAAACCAAACTAAAAAGAACACAACTTTAATGAACTGACCTCACCCATCTCAAGTTTGCCACCAGGCTTAGCTGAAATCCTGCCCACCATTTGATTTAGCATTGCGTCATACTTGGGATCTCTTTCTTCCAATACATTCTCAGGATTGCTTCTTGCAACACTTGCTTTAAACCCAAAAGTTCAATTCAATCACCCGTCAAAAACAGGAAAAAAAAAACTCAAAAACAAAATTCAAACTACCATTTTATTTGAATAGGGGAAACGAATTACCATGATCAAGATTTTCATGCTGTGAAACTCTGGATATCTTCTGTTCATCGGTGGGACCCAAAGGTCTTCTTGGTTTTGTGGGTTGAGATTGGTCCACCGATCGAAGCCTACCAGTCGCTCGACGAAATGCCTGACCCATCACTCTCGCTTATTTCTCCGTCTTTTCGTAAAAAGCCTTCTACTTTCCGGCATAAAAGAAAAGACCCAGATTGTTTATTTGACTCTAAATCAGTTGTTCCCGAACTGTACGGTCATTAAAACCGTAATAAGGAGCTTTCTGGGTTTTATGCTTTGGGGTTTGTTGTGAGAGAAAGCGATCGGAGGAGAGAGAGGGGGGGGCTGAATAGTGAATCATGTTTGGAAACCACGCGCTGGTTTATTTAATACGGAAGAGTAACGGTTGATTCTGGTTTGCCACGTGGTGATTTTATTGGACACCACGTTAGTTTGGTTGTGGCCTTACCTTATTAACAACGACAAAATTGTTTTTTAGAATGATTTATGAGAAAATGTGTTTTAAGGCGTTTAAATTTACAATCCAATTTAATCGATAAATACTTTAATTATTATAATATTTATTTTTAAATTGATTATTATTTAATTAGTGTTATAATTATATACTAATTAAATTATAATTTATTATTATAAATAACATTCAATATTTAAATATTTTCATACAATAACATCAAAAGAATTTCATTTTTATTTATGTAACTCTACAAGTATGAAGCGATGTATAAAAATCGAAGAAGGAATATTTTAATGATAAGTTTTGTTTTCTCGACTCTATATTTTTTATCAATGTATAATGTAAAATTATAATGATAATATTTCTTTACACTTTTCATTTTATGATTTGTACCATGAAACCTAATGTATGTTGTAATTTGGTCAAATTTCATTATTATTAAATTTTCATATCACTCGCCGAAAAAAAAAATTATTAGCATTCGTAAGTTAGAAATCTCTGCAAAATAATGGAGATTAAAGTAATGAAAATATAAAGATTAAAGAATAAAAAATATATGTATGCAGTATGTTCATTTTTTAATTATTATTCATGTGTCATGTTATTATTTATTGATGATGCATGAGATTTATGCACTGACGGTGCATCAAATATTATTCTTACTTTTAAAAGTAACAGTCTTGGAAGGATTAATTACAAATTCAGAAAAAAAAATTAATCTTCACGAATCATAAAACAAACCTAAAAACATATTGATTACACCAAAAAAAAATAATTGATCAAATTATTAGTTGTTTTTGGTTGGATCATCAGACCAGTACTCGTAAACTACACCTTTGCAAATGGAAAAAGGTTATGCTCTCTTATACCTACTAGAGTTTTGTTGAGAACTACGACAGCAGTGAAGAATTGGTGTGCGAAAGTGAAAGAAAAAGAAATTTATAGAAATCTGTTTTTGATTAATGAAAAATTGTATTATAAAATTATAACTGATATGTATTTATATATTAACTATCAACTCCTAAATAACTATCGATTATCTATTCAACACTCCCCCTCAAGTTGGAGGGTGTTAGAGATCCTTGACCCCTAGCTTGGACATCAAATATTCAAGGTACTAGACTCCCAAGCTCCTTAGTCATCACATCTGCAAGTTGTTCATTAGTCCACACATGCTATGTTCGTATCAGTCCATCTCATATTTTTTCCCTTACAAATTGACAATCAATTTCTTTGTGTTTGGTTCGCTCATGGAATACAAGATTTGCTGCAATCTGGAGCGCTGCTTGACTGTCAAAAAGTAACAACATTGGATCAAGTTTATTAAGACATATTTCTTTTAACAAGCCATCCAACCATACTATTTCTGCAACTGTCGATGCCATGCTTCTATACTTAGCTTCAACTGATGAATGTGAAACCGTATCCTGCTTCTTTGACTTAACAAAAGATGAGAGAATCTTCGAGTTTGATGCAGAACCCAGTGATGGACCTTTTAGACATAAGGAACACGACCCAATCCGAATTGCAATAGGCAACAAGCTGTGATTTATTTGATGCAGCCAACAAAGTCCCTTAGTCAGGGTCCATCTTTATGTATCGAACAATTCGAAGTGCTGCTTCAAAATGGAACTTCTTTGGTTTTCGCATAAACTGTCTCAAATGTTGAACTGCACATGATATGTATTTGTTAAATACAACAACTGACCCATGAGCCTTTGATATGTTGACAATCTGAAATTAGTTCATCGTTACAATCTCCTGAATGTACAAATTCATCATACTCAGCTGTGGTGAGTTCCTGATTTTGCTCAAGAGGCGTGTTGATTGTTTTTGCCTCTCCTAACCAAACTTCTGCTATTAACTCCAACAGATATTTCCTTTGGTTCAAAACAATTCCCTTGCTCGATCGTGCCACCTCTATACCAATGAAGTATTTCAACTCACTCAAATACTTCATTTTAAAATTCTGATATTATTTAATGAAGAAATTATTTCAGAAAATTTTTAGAGATATTCTTGTTATTTACAACTTGATCCCAGAATTTTAAAGAAATTACAAAATTACCCCGTGAAAAATTTTCTAATTCGAAGCGAGCCCACACTTGGCGGACGTGAGCTTGAGGATAGCGGAGAAGACTACTCGGTCGAAGCATTCATCCTAGACGAATCATAAAGGTACGATTTTGATTAAGTGTTTATTAGTTTAGATAACACAACCAAGTTCTTGTTTTTGGAAAAAAAAAAATTAAAAACTCTGGTTTTCCCTTAAAACTATTTTTCGTTCCGTTTTTCGAACCCAATTTTTCAACAATCATCCTTGCCTGACTTGCAGCAGCTTCAACTGAAGATTCTTTATTCAATAGATTCAGAATTTGTTGATATTGTACTTGTGTAAACAAGGGTGCTTAAGGGTTATTGGATGCACCAATGTCACCAACCGTATCAACAGAATCAATCACCACAACATTATTCACCACAGATCTAGTTGAAGCCTTCCTTTTAGTGAACTTAAAATCAGGGGGTATCCAATTAACCTATAATAATTCTCCCTCCTATGCCCCTTGATTTTACAATGATCACACACGCCATTAAACCTCTTCTTCTGAGCCACATTAGCACAATACACGAAAGTTGGATCGGGAATGACAAGCCCTGAGGCCTGAAGCATGCTACCTTTGAGACTCTTTTTGCACCAACATAGAGTATGCTTGATTTATACAAGGCAATGGATTCATTAGTAAAATTTGATTATGAACTGCATTATAGGTTTCATTTAAGCCCATCAAGAACTGAAATAGACGCTGCTCAGTAACATGTTCAGTATTTTGTTTTGATTATTCACAGCCATAAGAAGAGAAAGGCACAAGAGCATCATACTCATCTCAAAGCAAGCATAATTTAGTGAAATACACACACTGAAGCGGTTCCTTGAAGGTAAGAAGTGATCTTCCGATGCAGAAAATAGACTTGAGATCCATCAACTTTATTAAAACAGTCATCAAGATCTTTCCAAACAACTGCTGCACTGGAAGCAAAAACTATCCCTGCTGAAAGTTCTCTGCTAACTGTGTTCAAGATCCACGACAAAACTATGACATTACAACGTTCCTATTGGGAGTACAAATCCTCTTATTATTGATTCTTTAGAACAGGTCTCATCCACAAATCCTAACTTGCTTTTTGCCAATAACGCAATTTGCATAGATCGGGTCCAAATATTATAGTTTTCAATCTCAAGAAGTTGATAAGAGACGAGTAATGAACCTGGAGTATCAAATGGATGCAAGTATAGAGGGTGATTGAAATTAACTGAAAGATCAGAAGAATTAACCATTGCACCGAATCACGAACAGAAAACAAAGCATGAGCAGAAAAACAGAACAGTGTTAGGCAAACCGCAATCAACTATCCACAAGTGAGAAGCGAGTGATAAAGAAACACATGGACTACGACGGCCAGAATGAGTCGGTCGAGGGTTGCTCTCAGGGGCGAACGCAGAAATATTTATTTTTACGATAATAAAAATGCAATTTCACTATTTGAGTAGCCTGTATCTTTATAATTTTTAAAGGATTAAATTAAATTTTTATCAGTTTTAGGAGACAAAGTACAATTTTACCTTTATTAATTTAAAATTTTAAAAAAATTAAAGGGTCTAAATGAAAAAAAAAAATCATTTTAGGGGTAGGGCCCCTTGCCAGCCTCTGGTTGCTTTGATACCATGTTGAGAACTTCGGCAACAGTGAAGAATTGGTGTGCGAAGGTGAAAAAAGAAGAAATTTGCAGAAATCAATTTCTGATTAATGAAAAAATGTATTATAAAATCACAACTTATATGTATTTATATATTAACTATCAACTCCTAACTAACTAATTGTTTCTGTTACTTTACTAACTAACTATCGATTATCTCTTCAACAAGTTTCAGGTAGGGGCGTAACTAAAAGGACAGGGAGGAATTTTAAGTCATTAATTAAACGAGATATTAGCAGTTCTAATCCCTTTTATTTGTCAAGTATCCAATTTAAGTTATTTTTAACCTAATTTTTACACCTAAAATTTATAATTTTATTTTAAATTAAATTCCTAACTTCACTCTAAATTGAGACATTACACATATGGATTTATTCAATACCGCTTTACTTCTGGTGCAAGTATTAAAGGTAAAGTAATGCAAAACAGCGGGTATAAAGAAGATAACTTCAAAACCTAAGTCACTTCTAGAGGTGTACATGGGTCGGGCGGCCCGGCCCGGCCCGAAGGCCCGCCCGAAATGTGGGAGGGTTTGGACAAAAATATAGGCCCGAAAAATGGGCTTGGACAAAAAAAAGGCCCGTTTAAAAAATGGGCCGGGCTCGGGTAAGGCATTTTTGGCCCGGGCCCGGCCCGGCCCGGCCCGAATTCACTAAAGAAAAAAAATATTTTTTAATATTATTTTCTTATTATTTTTCTTTTTATTTTGCTACCATTTTACTATTATGTTTCTATTATTTTGTTGTTATTGTTTAGATATTATATAAAACTTATTTTATTGTTAATTTTGTTATTATTTTAAAGATATTTGTTAATTTTGTTATTATTTTAGAGGCATTTGCTTGTTAGGTTACATCTATTTTAGTATTATTTAAGTCTACATATTTTTTAAAATTTATTTTCAATTTGTTGAAAAATATTTATTTTAATTTTTTAGTATTTTTGATGTATTATATATATTTAAAAATTATATAAAATAATATAAAAAAATAATACACAGTAAATTTGGCCGGGCCTGGTTTTAGCATTTTTATATGGGCCGGGCTTGGGCAAAATTTTAGGCCCATTTTTGGGCCCGGCCCGCCCGAGCCTAATGAACGGGCCTAAATTTTTAGTTGGGCCCGGCCCAAACCCGACCCGGCCCGGCCCATGTACACCTCTAGTCACTTCCTTTAGTTGGTCATAATTCATAAACCATCAGCCTTATTCATTATTTTTTTAATGAAAAACACGTGGATGCTTAATTCATCGACACGTGGCATATCTATTATAATGACACGTGACAATTATATTATTTATCTCCATTTTCTGTTATTTTAAAAATAGATTATACTTTTAGAATTATAATACATTATTTGAATACTATTAATAATTTATAATTTAAAATATTTAAAATTTCACACTCTGCCACTGCCATGGCTCTTAGAAATAGGATAACCGGTTGCCCTAAAAAAAAGCCGCCTTCTGTATTGATGATAAAGAAAACTCTTATGTGTTAGGATATTTATAGATTTATTTGTTTATTTGTTTTCTTTTCCAATTTAGTCCTATCTTATATTTAAAGGTACTCAACATTCCTAAATCACAATTTAAGCCCTCATAGTTTTCAACCTTTTAAAAATTAAGAATTTCCTTTATTAAAAATTACAAAATTAGACCCTATCATTTTTAATTTTTTTTTTCTAAAACATCACCTTTCAGTCAAAAATCAAATAAATTATTTAAGTAACTTTAATTTTTATTTTGTTGAAATAATTATCAAAGAAGAATAAATTTATTATTCTTATGTCATGAAGTCTGATTTTATAAATAAATACAATCACATAAAATGTATTTTTAATTTTTTATTACAAAATTAACAAAAAATTATATATGTTACAATTTTTTTAGAAAAATAAATAATATACACGATAAACCAATATTACATTATTTAAATTATTATTTAATTATAATAAGCCTGACTAGCATGAGTCAAGTTTCAAATAAAGATTTTGTAAATTCAAACCAATATGACATGAATTATTATTTAATAATTTTATAAATTGAATTTTAATTATAAAAAAAGCATAAAAAATATTTATAATATTTTATTTTCAACATTAATGTAAAATTGCAAGTGCAACTCAAACAAGGGGTGAGAATGAGGCCTAAAGCTAGGCCTTTTATTAACGATTATTGGCTTTGTAAATATATCTTAAAATCCAAAGAAATTTCCCATAGTTGACCAATTCTTCAAAGACCTTGAAATTTTCCAATATTTAATTTTATTTTTGTAAGTTAAATGGTGATGGTCAATTTCTTCAAATCTCTCCCATTACTTTCTTTGTTTATTTGATAAATGTTTTTAATCTTATTCTTATTGCGCTTTTGGGTGATTATATGATGTTATTTGTGAATTATATACTCCTAATCATTTATATTCATGTTTTGATGTTTAATAGAGCATTTGGGAGCAATAGGAGTGAAAAACGGGTGGAAATTAGAACATTGGAGCAATTCGAAAGCTAAACACATACATCAGAGTTTCACACGGACAGACCACACAACCATGTGTCCAGGGCATGTCGTTTTCGCGAACCATGTGAATTGACAATTTGAAGTGACGATTTTTAGGTTTTTTAGCACTTTGAGAAGATATAAATAATGAAATAAAAGAGGAGGATACCGACCGTCATAGGATAGCATGGAAATTATCCAAAGAACACCATTAAAGTCGATTTCCAAACAATTTTCCATCAAAATTCAAGAATCCAATTTTTTTTTTTTTTATGTTTATAGTTGCAAGTATGAAATAATTCTCTTAATATTAAAATTTTATAAAAATCAAAACCATTGAAATTTAATATAATTTCCCATTTAACTAATTAAACCACCAAAGCCCCTAGGTTTTAGGGAAAACCTCCCATTTCATAAACACTTAAATTATAATGCATTTTAACCTCTCTCTTTTTTCTTCCTCTTTTAATTGTAAAGTTTTTTC
Organism: Gossypium sturtianum; assembly: GCA_025698515.1. Classification (NCBI taxonomy): domain Eukaryota; kingdom Viridiplantae; phylum Streptophyta; class Magnoliopsida; order Malvales; family Malvaceae; genus Gossypium; species Gossypium sturtianum. The sequence goes on from CM046945.1 coordinate 161,889,122, forward strand.
TTTAATCTTGGCTGCCGGATTTTGTTTTAATACGATCATGGTATGCCATAATATCTGAATAAAAATATTACCATAGGGGAAGTTAGAAATTATTTTAAAGGGTAGGTATAGAATTATAAAAGTTTCGAGGGTTAAAATATAATTTTATTATGTACCAATTTATAATTTCATCATTTTTATGGGATTAAACATAAAATTATTCATATTTTATAAAATTAAAGTATAATTTTACTATAGATTAATTTGTAATTTTATTATATTTAAAGGGATTGAACTGAAATTTTTTATTTGGGGCCGGGTAAGGCCCCTTCCAACCCCCTTAGCGTTACCTCTGACTAAAATTTATATAATACAAATTATTAATTTACCAAAAGTTAATAAATAATAAGGGTCAAATTCTATTCTTAGTCTTTAATACTATAAGCAAGTTATAAATTTAATCCCTATACTTTAAATTATTCATTTTTAATCATTTTTTTAAATTTTGAAATTTCAATCTTGACTCAAACATATTCATATGTAAATTTTTTGCGGCAAACATATTATCACATATGTAAAGCCATGTCAGCTTACTATTTTCATATAATACTCTCAAAAAAAAAAATCATGCCATTTTAATTAATAGATTTAATGACTAAGTTTGAGTTAGGATTGAAACTTCAAATTTGAAGAGGCTAGTAATGGTCAAATTAAAGAATAAGGACTAAATACACAAAACACGGATAGTATGATCAGGCAAATAGCAGAATTTGACCTAACAAATTTAATTGCTACTATTTTGGTTGTGATAGGAATTTCAAAATTCGAAAAAATATGACAAAAGTTGACCAAATTGGAGTAAAAGGACTACACCCACAACTTATATATAATACGAGACTAATAGCAAAATTTGACCTAACAGATTTAGTTGCTATTGCTTTTGCCAAGATAAAAAGTTCAAAGTTAAGAAAATAAAGGAACTAAAATTAACTAAAAGATTGCACCCACAACTTATGTCACATCCTAAAATTCTTATTAATAAATTGTAAATTTTTAATAAGAATGAGTTTATTGGTTTAGTGGTAAAGCCTTAGCTTACCCTTAGATCTTGAGTTCAATTCACTTTGTTCACAATTTTTTTTTATTTTAAGCATGTGCCGCCTAGCCCTGTCAGTTGTAAGATTATTAATAGGGTAGTGGCCGATTACTAAAGGGCTTTAATTGAGATTAAATGATTGTGTGCATGCCGATTGTAATTACTGTTAATATGTTCATTGAATTGTATGATATGATATTGCTAATTAAATGCATGATTAAACATGCTACTAAAATTGTTAAACTGAAAGCATGTTAAAGCATGTCATAGATATTGTTACCGTTACCGATTAGCATGATGTGCTTCACTGATTGTATGCTATATTTGCATTTGCATGGGGTGGGTATTTGTGGTTGACGGAGGTGTAACAGTCCGGTTTAGACCCTAGTCGGAACAGTGGTTTCGGAACCACAAATCCGAGTCGGTAAAATATTTTAATATTATTTTCTGTGCCTTTGATATGTGATCAAGCATGTGTTAAAGTTCCGTAAGTTAATTTTTCCGTCTGTGTGCTTAATTTGAGAAAAGGATTAAATTGCATAAAAGGTAAAAGTGGCTTTCTATTTGGTTAATGATTAAATCGATGTGGCTTTTAAATATGGAGGATTTATGTGGCAATTTAGCCACTACTTTAGTAAGTGGACGGCAAAGGTCATAAATGACCTTGTATTTATGTGTTTTATATGTTTAATTATAAGGTTGATATAGTAAATGAATTAATAAGTAATGTTATAATAAAAATAACATGAAAATAAGCCATAATGCTCATCCATCTAGCTGAATATTGAAAGAAAAAGAAGAAAGAAAACTAGCTAGGGCATTCGGCCACTTCTAAGCTCAATTCAAGGTATGTTTGATTTCGGTTTTTGATCATTTCTACGTTTCTGCAATCGTTGCTTCGTAAACTTTGAAACCCATGTCTTAATTTTGTGAATTGATTAATATTTTGAAATGTGCCATTGATGAACTTATATGTTTTGTGATGTTTGATGGTGAAAAATGAAAGATATGTGTTAGATAACAAGTTTTGTCTTTGGAGTTTTTGTGATTTTGAGTAATTTGTACTTAATTGAGAAAATAATATTTTGAGGGACTAAATTGTGAAATAAATGAAATGTGTGGATTTGTATAAGCATGGGTGACATTCGGCTAGGCATGGGTAACATGGAATTTGGTATATTTTGTGATTTTGTGAAATAAGGACTAAAATGTCAAAATATGAAAATGTGAGGGCTAATTTGTAAATTTCCCTAAATGTGTGTTTTTGGATTGAATTGAATGTGTTGGTAAATAAAAGGGTTAAATTTTAATATGTATAGATCAAGAACCGAAGAAAACAGACTTAGATCGCGGGAAAGCAAAAGTAGTCGAATAACCGAATCCGATCGAATATCCGAATCCGAGGTAAGTCGATATACAAATAAATGTATTTGAATTGAGTTATTTATGCATCTGTGAAATTTAGTTGCTATGATTATGTTTGAGATGAGATGTATGTGAAATCCGAGAATTATATCGACAAGTTATAAATGTCCGAGAAGTCCCGTACGAACCTAAGAATAGATAGGATAACGTATGTCATGACATAGGTGTTCGATATGTGATATCATGTAAGACTACGTCTGGGGCGATGGCATTGATTCGAGATTTCGTGTAAGACCACGTCTGGGACGTTGGCATCGATTTGAGATTTACGTGTAAGACCATGTCTGGGACATTGGCATCGTATTGATTCGTGTAAGACCCTATCTGGGACAGTGGCATCGATATCTGATTACATGTAAGTCCACGTCTGGGACGTTGGCGTTGTACGACTATTCCGAGCATTCTGAGTATCCTATTAGATTCCGAACGGTTCAACGGGTAAGTTCGAGAAATGATTGACTATGTGAATTGTACATCCGTTTCAGGTACATTGATACGTATGCTTTGTATAAGCATGAAAGGTGAGTAAATATGTGCATTGATGCAAAGAAACATTTGAGATATATATATGTTTGAGATATGAGCAAATGAGATACTTGTGATATGACGAATTGGTAAAAAATGGCAAACCAAGTGAGCCAAAGAGATTATTTATGTGCTTGCAAAGATGATATGTTAATGAATTCAAATAGCTATGCTTATGAATGATTTATGTTAAGTTTATTTGTATATGGCTTACTAAACTTTTGGAAATCTTACTTTGTGTGTGTTTGTTCTGTTTTATAGATCGTCAAAGCTACTGAAGGCTCGGGACCGTCGAGGATTGTCATCACACTACCTAAACTCAATCTTGGTACTTTTGAAAAGTGTATATAGCTAAATATGGCATGTATAGGCTAGTTATTTTGGAACATGTTTGAGATGTGTAAATAGCCTTGTGATGAGGCTAGATAAATGTTGGTAATATGCATGAGTGATTTTGGTATATGATGCTTGATTTTGGTATGGATTCATGGTTTTGATATGGTCATATGAATGGTAAGTATAATGATGCAATATGAGTATATATGTTTGAACAATGAGATAGTTCTATGAATGTGGCAAATTGAGGATGAAACATGATTAGTTTTATATGTGAATTAGTTGTGCAAATTAGTATACAAGTTGGTATGAATAGAAATGATATTGAATGAGATGATATGTTGTTCACTTGACATGATTTTGGTTGCCAATTGTGTATGGAATAATGCTTGTTTGAAATTGTAGGATTGACCCAAGTGTGGGTGGCATTTTGGCCTTGAAAATGGCCTATAATTGCCCACACGGTTGAGCACACGGGCGTGTGGGTCGACCGTGTCGTTTAAGTTTGCCAAGTGAAACAAGTCGATGGCGACCACCACGGCCTGGACACACGGGCGCAGGATCGCCGTGTGTGGTGCAAGTACGAGTCCACCACAGGTGAGGCACACGGGCGTGTCTCAGGCCGTGTGGACAAGTCAGTATGTATGCCCTGTTTTGACACGGCTTGGACGCACGGGCGTGTCCATGGCCGTGTGAGACACACGGCCTACCCATACGGGCGTGTGACCTCTGTAACTTAGAAAAAGTTTTAAATTTCTGAGAATTTCCGTATGTGTTCGGTTTAGTCCCGGCTCTATTCTAAAGCATGCTTAAGGTCTCGTTGACCTATTTAAGGGACACTTTGATGTGATATGATGAATTATGTTATGAATTATCTGTAAAAGTTTCCAATTGTCCGGTAATGCCTCTTAATCCTATTCCGGCGACGGATACGGGTTAGGGGTGTTACAGGAGGAGTTCTGTGGAGAACAATGCAGCATTTAAAGTCCGCAATACTGTAGTTAGTGCATTGCATTGGAGATTTGAGGTGATTGGGCAATTTATCGCATTTTTACTAGCAGCTTGACTACATTTTTACCGGCAGAATTTTTTGCATATTGTTATTGGTGGTTTTAACCACAACGGGCTTAAGCCCATACTATTTTGGAGTTTGAATGACGAGTTCTGGGGAACTCGTGGTATGTAGTGGATGAATGGGTAGGATTATTGCATTGAAACATTGGTCATGCCATGTTTGTATGTTGTATTGACTTGTCAAATTGGTTGAATTTTATAAATTGATGAATGACTGTTTGATAGATTAAATGCTTATTTTGTAAAGACTCACACTGGGTTTTTTAATTCACCCCCACTTTACTTTTTACAGACAATCCTCAGGACTAGGCTCGGATTCGGCATTCGGAGGTCTCTTTACGAAATTTTTGGCACATAAAGTGTTATTGAAATTTATTTTATTATTATTTCAGTATTGTTCTTATTTTTTTTTGGGGATTGTAAAGTTTATTTAAATTTGGACTATGGTATGAGACATTTTTGAACTGGTATTTTTGCATGCATGACTTTTGACGAAAACTAAACAAGTTTGGAAATTGTTTTAAATACGACGGAAATTTTCTGCTGCACAAACGGTAAATCTAAGTTTTTAACAAGGGATTTTTCAATGCAACCATCTAAGTTTTTTTTTTAAATGGCATGATCAATAAATAAATTGAACTTAATAACTAATGACCTAATTAACTAGAGTTTCAACAATGTTTTTTTTTCAACCATGCTAAGTTTTGAAAATTTAACGAAAAAGTGATTTTAGAATCGGACGTTTTTACTTAGCCATTTTGATGGCTAATGTAACCTTCGAAATTCAATCATAGCGGCTAGGCCAGATTTGGAAGGTTACATTTGGTGGTATCAAAGCCCAGTTCAATAACTCGCTCTGAAAAAATTATTATTTTCATTATTAGTTAAATTAAAATTTGAGTCTACATGCATGTTTTCAAAAAGGGGTATTTTGGAAAAGAGAAAAAAAAAATCTGTCACGGTGTTTTATTTGGAAGTATTTAAAAAAAAAAGCTTCAAGACCCCGATGCTGACTTCATTAAGTACTGTTAATATTAGATTCTAGACAAACACTAGGACTAAATTGCATAAAATTTTAAGACTCTAGAAACTGAGAATAACTCTAGAAAATTGAAAATAACTAGTGTTTGTGGCTTTGTGAAATTGTATATAAAATCTAAAACCAAGATAGTATAATGAGTGTCCATGGAACGCGAGGACGTGATATGCGAGGGCGTGGGGGTCACCGTCGAGTGGCTCTAGCTGAGTCCTCCTTTCTGAGAGACATGCCCAACTTAGAGACTAATGAAACTGTTGAAACGCCTGTTACTAAGAGCGATAATCAGGGTATTGGGGATGATGATGTGTCCCAAGTGATGCTAAGAGTGTTACAGAGGGTCGCCGGGACCCAAATTGGTGCAGGGAATCATGGGCCTGTTGCTGAAAGGCTTCGATCTAATGAGGCTGAGTTGTTTATGGGTGTTGCTGGAACAACCCCTACGGTAGCTGAATATTGGATGGAGACTATCGAGAGAATTTTGGAGGATATGGATTGCACTCCAGAGCAGAAGCTTAAGGGTGTTGTGTCCTTGCTGAGGGATGAAGCCTATCGTTGGTGGCAATTGGTAGTTAAGGGTACCATGGTTGAGCGTATTACTTGGGCCTGTTTCCAAGAGACCTTTTAGAAGAAATATGTGGGTACCAGGTATGTAGAGGCTTGTCGATTGGAGTTTATTGAGCTCAAACAAGGGGACATGTCTGTGTCAGAGTATGAGGTGGAGTTTCTGAGATTGAGCCGATATGTTCCCGGTATAATGACGATTGAGTAGGATAAGAGTCTGCGTTTTGAGGAGGGCTTTAGATATGATCTAAAAATACAAGTGGCCCTGCATCAAGAGATGATCTTTGAGAATTTGGTCGAAAAAGCTAAAATTATGGAAAGGTTGAGCGCTTGGGGTGCGAAAGAGGGATAAAGATAGGGTTCTGACTTTGCATTTGCATGGGGTGAGTGTTTGTGGTTGACAGAGGAGTTATGTGGAGAACTAGGCGACATTTCAAGTCTGCAATACTGTAGTCAGTGCACTGCATCGTAGATTTGAAGTGATTGGGCGATTTATTGCATTTTTACTAGCAACTTGATTGCATTTTTACCGGGAGAACTTTCTGCATATTGTTATTAGTGGTTTTAACCACAACGGGCTTAAACCCATACTGTTTTAGAGTTCGGGTGACGAGTTCCGGGGAACTCGTGGTGTGTAGCAAATGAATGGGTAGAATTATTGTATTGAAACATTGAGCATGCCATGTTTGTATGTTGTATTGACTTGTCAAATTGGTTGAATTTTTTAAATTAATGAATGACTATTTGATAGATTAAATGCTTATTTTGTATGGACTCACACTAGCTTTTTTAGCTCATCCCCTACTTTACTCTTTACAGATAATTCTCAAGACTAGGCTCGGATTCGACATTTAGAGGTCTCTTTCTGGAATTTTTGGCACATAATTTTTTATCAAAATTTATTTTATTATTATTTCGGTATTTTTCTTATTTTTATTTTGGAATGTAAGGTTTATTTAAATTTGGACTATGGTATGAGACATTTTTTAACTGGGATTTTTGCATGCATGAATTTTGACGAAAACTGAACAAATTTGGAAATTGTTTTAAATATGACTTAAAATATAGGATTTTCTATGAAAATAAGACACAATAAATTTCATGTTGCACAAACGATAAATCTAATTAAGTTTTTAACAAGGGATTTTCCAACGCAATCAACTAAGTTTTTTTTTTAATCACGATTAATAAATAAATTGAACTTAACAACAGATGAACTAATTAACCAGAGTTTCAACAATGTTTTTTTTTTTTTTTTAAACCACGCTAAGTTTTGAAAATTTAACAAAAAAGTGATTTTAGAACCAGACATTTTTACTTAGCTATTTCGGTGGCTAATGTAACCTTTTGAATTCGGTCATAACGTCTAGGCCAAGTTTGAAAGGTACAACTTACATATAGTACGAGAATAATAGTAAAATTTGATCTAACGATTTAGTTGCTACTATTTCAAAGTTAAAAAAATATAGTAACTAAAATCAACTAAATTAGAGTAAAATACTACACCCATAACTTAAGCATAGTATAAGACTAATAACAGAATTTGATCTAATAAATTTAATTTTATAATGCACAATAAACAATTAATTTTATCATTATAATCAAAACACATCAATTAATTTATATATGAATTTTTAATAAACACACTTGTATTGTTGGCATTAATCTTATTTTATACCCTTGTTATTTTTTATTTATGTTTTTAATAAATTCTAATTATTTAATTAGTTGTCTACATTATGTAATTGTGTATCAAACTTCCACCAGCATTTCTATAAAGCTTTAATTCTAGGTATTGCTGCTTCCACTTAAGTTTTCTTCGGTCTTGGTTATCAAGAAAATCACTGTATCCATAAAGAAAAGGAATCACTTTGACTCTGAAAAGACTTTGAAGATTTAAATAAATTAATTTTAGACCCACCAATTACCAATATTATAATAATAATAATAATAATATATACACATTTATTTGATGAACCAATTTTAACATTTTAGGGAATCATTCAGAATGGGACAATTACATGAAAAACCCAACATCAAAACATTACTCAATGAAGAAAGTAGTGGATATTTTATAATACATGGACACACACACACACAGATATCATTCTATGGAATTAATCCACTTTTGTGTTTGTACTTAATTTATGGTTTTAATGCTAGCAAGTTTATCAAGAAAGTTGAGTGTCTTTTCTTCTGTTTCCTTTCATATGTTACTATTAAATAGATCTAGATTTACTTGCAAGAATCAGATGTGTTGTCATCAACCAATGTGAAAAACTTAAAAGATTATATTATAAATGAATAAATTAATTTTTGTACATTAGATCAATGAGAAAATTAGTCTGTTTGAATAAAAATTTTATCCATTTCTACTGTTAAAAACTAGTGTGACTGACGGAATAACCAAACAATTATACATAGCGTGTCACGTGTACGTACCTCATGTTGACGTACATGGACTAGTTTTTAACAATAAAATTTGATGAAATTTTTTATAAAATGGCTGTTTACTTTTTGATGTAATGCACATAGAATAATTTATCAATTTTTTAGTAAAATAAGCAAAATACAATCTAACTTCTAGTACAATGGCCGAAACCACATTCCTCGCTTATGGTTCATGTCATGGTCCATTATATATATAGGTGAGTATTTGATACACTGGTAGTATACTTTTTTTATTCCACAAACAGATTTAAAAGTTTGACATGTGTCTCTTTCTTTAAAATATCTATTTTTTTTTTTATATTTTACTATACTCTTATAGGGCACTTGTGAATCCCCTAACATTGCTTATCTAATCTAAAAACTCTATCGTCAGTGTACCAAATATTATATATATAGAGAGAGAGAGAAGGAATCCACCTACATGATGTAAAACTAAAGTGGTTTTACACCATTCTCTAATTTTATATACGATTAATATTTTAACAATTCAAATTGTCATATTTCATACTCCATCCATATAGATCATGCGTATCAAGTTTGGTACAAATTAAAATTTTCTAACTATTTATTTTGTGTAAAAAAACTTTTAACCGTTAAATATATATGAATATAAATAATATTTTAGATTAAAATGATAGAGAAATTACATCGATTAAAAAATTTACAAGCATGACCAATACAAATATCTTAAAAATTTCAACGGTTGAATTATCAAAATATCAATCGTATAAAAAATTACAAAAAATATAAAAATCACTTTAATATTACACCAATATAAATATATGTCGCCCCGTATAAACACACAAATATGTCACCTTAAACAAATGAAACAGTGTAGGATAATTCATTCTCCCACACCGTATAATAATTAGAATTGTACGGACAGCACATACATATTTTATATTAAATGATAATTATTTCATATATGGGTATAAATTATTATTTTTTAATTTCACTAAAAAATCACCCATGTGTTTTTTAATTGATATTTTTAAAAAATCAAACTAAATAAAGGAGACAAATAACATGTTGTTAATCTCAGTAATTGAATTGAAAAACTCAATAATTAATATATCAAATAATTATGGTATATATTATAATAATAAGATAATGAAAGTAAGATCTCTTCAACTTCATTAAATTAAGGAACAAAAGAAACACTACATGTTAATGCTGTCGTACTGAATGATGTAGTCTTTGGGCAATATCGTATTAGGGTTTAACAGCAATAGATACCTCTCTTAAAATTTAATTATTTTTATATATTTAAGGTATTTTTTTTATTTTACGATGTTTCAAGAATTTAAAATTATCCATTCAAAATTTGATTTAAATCTATTTATTAAATAAAAAACCCACTATTAACTCACTTCATATTTTTAATTTTTAATTTATTTTCTAAATAAAAATGTTTGATCGAATCCACTCTGAAAGCCTTATGTTTTGATTAGTATAATCTACAATTCTCCACCTCTTAAACTTTATTATTATTATGCTATATGTCTACTCTAAGCCCATTGGTTCAACATTAAAGCAAATTAAAGTTGATAAAAAGAAAAGAAATAAAAAAATATGAGTCATTTATCTGTCTCCATCTGCATCCAATAATAATATATAATTTATGTTGCATGCCGATGAATCTAAATTACTTGGAAAGTATATACCATCATGCCTCGCTGTCACCACTGGTGGACCTAGTCAACTTACATTACAACACATTGACATAAAAGCAACATTTACCCCTAAATTTCACAATTTTTTTAGTTTATATTAATTCCGAAATTAAACAACTTTTTCCAATACCACGAACGAATTCTTCAAGGACCAAGTTTGGAAAGTAATGTAGACCAAAAAAAAATTAAAGGATCAAAGTGAAAAATTTTGTCAAATTTAGAGACTAAGTATTAATTCCTTTATCCTTTAACAAAATTCACCGTTGAATTGATAATGGTTCAATTTAGGGGAAAATATTATATGAAACAATGACATCACGTTATTTGTATCCTTTTTTTCAATAGTTTAATGCCACATTAGTATTTTTATCTTTAAAAAAATCAAATGAAAATGAAAATCTTGGAATTCAAGATGAAATTGTTGATGTGACATTAAACTATTAGAAATGAATAATATCCATGTTTCATACAATCCCTGCTCTCAATTTAGTTAGAGTTTAAAAATGTCTATATTATATATTAAATGGCTAATTAAATTGATGACACCTCTCAACTTTGTTCCAACTCAGTTATGAAATTACTAAATACTCAATCATTTTACAAAATAATAAGTATGCTTTGAGGGTTTTTTTTTTTTTTCTTTTGTAAATACATAATGGGATTTGGATCCAATACCCCATAAATTTTAATATTTTAACTTTACAATTTCAATTAAAGCTTCATTTGTATTTTATGTAAAAAAAAAAAAACTTTTTTTACCCAATGGACATGCCATTACCTAGTATATATATATACATACTTATCAATATTTATTTTAAGTGATTTATTGAGTTGATGTCATGAGTCAACCAAGCACCAACTCGGTTATGAAATTACTAAAATATTCTTATACACAAATTCAATCTTTTTTATATAATAAACCAATGAAAATTTGATCTCAATGAGATATAAATTATGAACATTATACATGATAAATAAATAATTTTACCATTATAATCAAAGTCTCAATTAATTTTTATGTGAATTTTTATAAATATATTTGTTACATTTCTTTCACTTACATTGTGGGTGTGCTATAAATCTAAAATATATATTAGTTTTTTTTTTTTTTACACCTAGTTATAACATGTTTTAAAAAAATAAGTCACTTTGAAATACTTAATGAGTTTAATGAAAAAACACATTTTGAAAAATAAAAGGATTTAGAAATAATCAAATTATAATAAAGGGACTAAATCCACTAAAAAGACATAAAACAAGGACTTCCTATAAAATTTGACGGAAATCAAATAGACATCCAATAGTTTGAGACTTGGTCCCAGTGTCCCATCATTGATGCCCACTTGATGATCAGCTTCATCACATCTCACATCCAATATCCAAAAGACATAAATCTCTACATATATATATGTATATATATACACACATGTATAAATGTATGTATGTAAGTAATTTGCAGAACTAACCTTTTGACCTTTTGATCAACAGTTAGGTTCTTTGTGAAGGGTGGGTATTATCCAAAAATGGCCGAAAACATTGGAACATCGAATGATGGTGGCGGCGGCGGCTTTAAAGAGCAGGACCATTTACTCCCCATAGCCAACGTTGGTCGAATAATGAAACAAATCCTTCCCCCAAACGCCAAAATCTCCAAAGAAGGTAAAGAAACCATGCAAGAATGCGTATCGGAGTTCATCAGCTTCGTCACCGGCGAAGCATCGGAGAAATGCAGGAAAGAGAGGCGAAAGACCGTTAATGGCGACGATATTTGTTGGGCTTTGGCGACGCTAGGTTTCGACGACTATGCCGTGACGTTGAAACGGTACTTGTTCAAGTTTAGGGAATTTGAAGGGGACAAAGCAACGAATCAAGTGAAGGTTAGTATTAGCAACAGCAAGGATGATGATGATGATGAAGCTCAAAAACAACAACAACAACAATCTCCATTGATGTTTCAGTATGATTGGAAGCAGTAATGATTCTAATTTTGGGGTTTCTTTAAATTAGTGTATGACCATGATTTATAACATCAAAAGATTGGATTTGGGTTCTTTCTAAAGGTAGGGTTTGTCTCGAATCCGAGACAGATGAACACAATTTTTTTATCACTTCACTTATGATTCACCTATGATTCAGTCGAATAGATCTGGGTCTGATTTCATCTATTTTCATATGGCTTTTATTTCATGTTTTCACACTGCTAAACAAATCAATCTTAGCTTTGGGAATATTTAGATTGATCTTCTTTTTTCTATGATTTGCATTTACAGACAACAGTGTCGGTGATGACAAGGTATGAAATATAATTTTTCAAAAATTTTAAAAAAGGTAATTTATATCGTATGCCATACTTTCACTTGAATTCCAACATACATTTCATATTATTCATCAATTTAGTGAACCTTCCTACTTATAAGGGGAAATGTCTCGAGCTATATATACTAGAATGGAATTATTTTCACTACATAAGCTGAACTTTTATAGAAAGTATCCGAATTAGCCCATGTAATTAGGGTTTAAGGTTACTTTAAGGGGCACCATTTTTAGCAGACATTATATATATATATATATATATAGAACTGTATCATCATTTTGCTCAATGTCTGTTCAAAAACCAAGATACAAAATCAAGGACAAAGGTGAGGTAATTGATGTCATTGAATGAAATGGGGTCATTTAGGTTTTCTCATATTTGCTGTCACATTGACTTTCTAAGTCATTGCCTCTCAGTTAAAAGTTTTAAGCTCTTAGGGTTTCCACTTTTTGTTTATGTAGAATATTAAAAAACGAGAGACAAGTGGGAGACAGACAAAAAAAAGTATGTATATATACAAATGTGTGTATATATATAAATAAATGAACCTCGAAAATATCCACCAATCATTCCATTTCCGTACAATGAGAATATTTGGTTGAATATTCCGGGAATCCTACCCGAAAACTACATGACACTATATTTTCTTTTCAATATAACAGCAAATATCCAACACAACATATAATTTCTGTTAGAAAAAAAATTAGTTGATTAATTAGAAATCAAATAAGCTAAGTTCTGTTAGTGATCTGGATAAAAACATAGTGGCCATGCAGTTGGGAAATTAGTGCATGCATGTATGCGTCCTATGTTGTGCAAATACAAGGTTGAGATTATAATAATTCGTGATAATTTGTTTGGTAGGCAGAGAGTCGTAGGTAATCGAAGGTGGTTAGAATATGGGTTTTTCTCGAAAAATTAGGATTCAAGATGGAGAGAGATGAGTGAGAGTACCAAGAGGAGAAAAGAGAGTGATCATATTCTAATTTTTGTGGTCTTAAAAGGGGTGTCATCGATCATGCCCGAGATGTCCATATATCATCCCCTCATTAATTTCATACTCTTTGAAATCCAGCTAACCTATTAGTCTTATGTTCTTGTTGGTATGGACTATTATATCTAGACAATGGATATATATGATCTCCATATTAATGGGGTGATCCACCACGGTACGAGCATGCAAGACGATTTTAGTCCATGGTATTGACTAGCAAAATTGACATGATGTAAGATAAGTTCCCGAGGGCAGCGGGGGTTTCCTTCCCTCTCAAAATAAAAATAAAATTTTAATTTAACCCTAAAAAAAGTTATAAAAATATATAACTGGTTATCGAAAAATTTTCTTTAACTTCACCTTTAGGTATAAGTTGAGAATAATTTAAAAGGAAAAACAACCCAAGAAGGTTGGAATCTTGTAGTTGTGATCATATGATTACTGAAGTGTTGATGCAATAATATTATTTTAGGTGGCCGGTGTGTCAAATATATTCTATCTTGTTTTTGGCTGTGTCAACAAATTAGAGAGAGAGAGAGAGAAGGTTATAACATAATTAAAGTTGTTGGTAAGTAAGGGTCATTTCCTACATATATGAAAGGTGTACAAGTACATTATATTCTTCCAAATTTATAGAAAATTTGTGGTTGAGACTTTGATTAATATTTATGACTAATATAATAACTGGCTGCCTTTTGGATGCTATATTTGCTCCAACTCTTCATTTTAATATTCAATATTAAAAATATACTCAATTACATTTATATACACAAGTCAATGAAAATCTTATTAAAAAAATATAGACATAGTGATTTATTTGGTCTTCTTCAATTTTACAAAAAAAAAAAAATCATTTTAGCTTTCTATTTAATTTTTTTAACTTTTTTAATTCTTAAACTTGCATTGTTTGCCAAATCACTCCAAAATATATGAAAAAATTAACGTTTGTTAACTTTGTTGACATGGCATCCATGTGGACATGTTAGCCTTAATTAATTTTAAAAATATATTTATATTTTTTAATAGTTTTTAAAAAATATTTTTATAAATTTTAAATTTTTAAAATTTTAAAAAATAATTAATTACTACATGACACCGACGTGGCGATCCATGTGTATGTCACGTCAGCAAAATTAACAATCATTAAATTTTCTATCTATTTTGGAGTGATTTAACAAACAAATGTGTAAAACATATTTTAATTATTTCAAAAAAATGTTTGAAACCTTAAATCCTTAAATAAAATCAATATTTCTTACACATTCATGCTTCGATGGCATCTCCCGTTCATACTGATCGTCGGGACTAGTGAGGGGTATTACATTTAGTGGTACCAGAACTAAGATTTAGTCAGTTCTAGGACTAAATAGAGCATGTGAGTTAAGTCTAAGTGTACATGTCAATTTGGAGTCAAAGGTGGTGCGATCTCCAAATGATTTTCTGATAGTTTGTGACCAAATTGTTATCAATTTGGTATCAAGTCTTAGGTGACATGATCATATGCGTATTATGGAATAGTATAGTCTAGAATGACATGAAATAGTGTCTTGATTAAAGCTTGAATCTTTCATGACCACATTATGATGACAATGTGAAACCACTGCTAGAGGCTAGTATTGATAAATGTGTTTTTGATAGCTACAAGATGCACTCATTAGTATCTTGAATAGAACTTGTATGGATTTATATAGGCAACAAGTTCGAGTATGTAGAAAGGATTAGTAATAAGATGAGACCTTGCTAAGAAAGCTTCTATGTTGTCATTGAAATGTAAGGATAAACAAGGGTAAAGAGAAAGGTGTAAGAGATGTGAAAAATAGTGGATTGATGCTCTGATCCTAGTCTATGGAATAGTCTTTTGAAAACTCGAGTATGTGTAGAATTTATTTAATATGGATGAGGTGATCCTTAAAGCTTTTAAAGCTTATGATTGGGAAGATATTGATGTTTCTTCTTAGTCATATGCTACATGGTTGATTTGAGTTTGGATCGTGAATGTCTAAATGAAGATGAACTCTGATCGCTAACAGTTGCCTCTAGGCTCCACTGGCGTTGCAGAGTCAGTAGGACCTATAGGGAAGGTTCAAGAGATGTCACACTAGTCCAAACCAAATAGAGATCTAAGTGTTGCTCCAAAGACATTCATTGGACCTAATGCCTCCAGGTATTCAACCTTATTCCTAGAAAGGATTTTGGAATAGTAATGAGAGAATATGAAAGTGACCATGCTAACAACTTTAGCAAGCTTTGAATGTATTATAGACCTTAAAGTATGCATGAAAGATCAAAGTAATTAAGATTTGACAATGAGTATGGACTCAAGAATGCGAATCAATCATCATGAGAATAAGCGACTTGATCATGGGAATCGTGCAAATTGTGAGACGTAATTGATCTGGCAAGCGAGATTACTCCCTCTAATGTAACACCTTTAAAATCGTTGTGTTATAAAAGTATTATTAAGCGAGAATCGTACGTAGTGGATTTCTCGGTAAAGTAAAATAAGGAATATAAATTAGGGTAAATTACACCAATAGTCACTCAACTTTGGGGTAACAGACAAAACAGTCACCTTGATTTCATTTCAGTCACTCAACTTTGGAAAAGTGACAAAACAGTCCTTTTTGCCATTTTTCGTCACAGACGTCACGGCAAAGTGACATGGCAGATGACAGCATACTTGGTGTCAAAAAACCCTCCAGCTGGCTAGTTACCACCAATTTAACAGCCTTATTAGCACCAATTTAGGGTTTAAAAAGAGAAAAAAAAAAGAAAAGAAGAAGGAGGAGGAGAAAAAATGGAGATGCCTCCAGTGATTCCAAAATCAACTACTAGGCTTATGGTCTCTCATTGTTGCCACTGAAACTGTAGACAAATTATGTCATCTGCACAAAGCCCCTGAAACCCAATCCACCATTTTTTTCAAAGAAAAAAACATATGTTTGATGAAATTTTCTTACCTACTCTATAACTCTTGATACATTATCTTCCCCAACAAAAAACTTTACATCTGTGTAATATATTGAAGGTACCGTTTTAATGAAGGAGGTACCATTTTTGACTAAGTCACGGTGGATGAAAATCGGGTAAGATTTGGGGTCATTGGGTAAAAACCATTGGTATTGAAGGTAAGTTGTTTGATGCCAGAAAAAGGCTGGAATAAAATCGGCGATTATACAGTCGAAGACGGACCAGTAGGTGAAGCTGGGGCCTCTGGGTTGGAGACAAAAATTGGAATCTAAAAATTTCTGGAGGATGATGGAGGTGTCGTTGGAAAAACGGCTGCCGGTGCAATCTACGGCTTTACATGAACCCGAAGCGTTGTTGAAATGGTTGAGGAGTAGGCCTCTAAAATCGTCCTTGATGGCAGCGTGGGGAGCTCTGGTGAAGCAAAAGAGGGTTTTATTGCAGCGGTTACGGACGAATTTTTCCATTGGACGATATCGAAATCGGATCTTGGGTGGAATCTGATTGGGTTTCCACAATAGCACTTTCTCTTCTCATTCTTTCTTCTTCTTCTTCTTCTTCTTCTTCTTCTTCTTCTTCTTATCTATTATTAAGGGTTTTTTTTTTCAATTTCTTCTTAAATTGGGTGGGTTTCCACTGTGGACATCCAACGTGGCAAGTTAACTGGCCACATCAGCTAGTTAACTTGCCACATCAGCAGTCCCGTTAAGACACTAACGAAAACTGTTAATCGGTGACTATTTTGTCACTTTTTTATAATGTTAGTGACTATTTTGTTATTTTTCCAAAGTTGAGTGACTGAAATGAAACCTAGGTGACTGTTTTGTCAGCTACCCCAAAGTTGAGTGACTGTTGGTGTAATTTACCCTATAAATTATAAAAGAGAAAGTTGATGGATGCCAAAGAAATTTGAATTAGGAAGTATATTGTGATATATTAATTTAAGATAAGGACCAAATTGTAAAGATGTGAAAATGTTTGGGGCCCAAGAATAATTATTTAAAATTTGAGGGTTTAAAATGTAAATATAAGAAGTTGAATAACCAAAAGTGAAAATTACCCAATTTTTTATGACACAAATTTGGTAACCAAGGACCAAATTGAATAAGTGGAGAAATATGATGGACTAAATTATAATTTTTCTAAAAGTGAATAATGATTCAATGATGAAATTGTAGAGAATTATGAAGGGCAAAATAATCATTTTTCAAATTAGATCATTATCAAGGGTAATGATTATGGATAGAAAGTGTTAAGAAATGATTAGTTAGATTATAAGTAATATTGTTCTAGTATTATGTTATTTTATATTATTTAATTAATAAAATGAATAGATGTTTTAGAATAAGAGTGTAGAGAACTCTTCACTTTCTTTTTATCTATCTCACATCCACCATGGATAAGGGTGTTCACAGTTCGGTTAAAACCGTATTAACTGACCGATCCGATCTAATTCGGTTAATCATTTGGTGGTCAAATTTAGTTTGATCGGAGGTCGGTTAATGATTTTTTGAAATTTTGATTATCGGCTAATTTGGTTCAAAATCGAGTAATTAACTGAAATAAATAATATATATTATATATAATATATTTTTTATATTAGCAATGTATTTTTTATATGTTTTATACTTATTTTAACCAAAAGACAGAAACATATAAATTTCGACTCGATTAATGTATTTGAAAAAAAATTCGGTTCAGTTAACAGTTAATGATTTTTATATTTCAGGTAATTCGGTTAATAGTAATTCAGACCATTTGAACACCCCTAACTATGGATAAAAGAAATAATTTTTTTCTTTCTTTGCAATTTGGTCCTTTTCCATCAAAATTCATCATTTTTGCCTAGAAATCAAAATAATTTTCATAGCCATCAAGAGGGAAAATTGATAAGAAGACTATGGTGAACATGAATATCAAAATGGATTCTAGAATGATAGAATTGGAAGAGAGAGAAGATCAAGCTAAGGCCTGAAATCAAGAGAACAAGGTATGAATTTCAAGATTTCATAATGTTTTTAAATTTAAAGTAGAGAATTTTCATGAAAAATTTTATATTCTTGACATGATAATGAAGAGAGAGATAGAGGAAGTGATTCAAGTGGAAAATAAAGGAGAAAAACAAGTGATTAAAGGTTGAAGAGAGGTAAGTACCCTTGAATTTCTTGTTACCTAAAGACTAAAATGTAAAATTTATGAAATATGTGGTAAATTAGTAAAATAAAGTGTAAAATAATTTTAATATGTGAAATAAAATATTATGATAGAAAGCTTATTTGAAGTGTGAAATAATAGTGAATTAAACTTAAAGTGATGTTAAAGTGAAATTATAGTAAATAATGATTTTTTATGATGCTAAGGACTAAATTGTAAATTTTATGAAATTTATAATTGAAACAAGAGAAGCGAAGTTGTGAAACCTTATACCCGACCTAGTTGGTGGATTCGAATATAAAATGCCACATTTCGTTGCTGAAACAACCTACTTTTCTATCTCACTTTATCGAAATGGAAGCGTAATGGTAAAATTATTTTATTAAAAATTTCGGCAATATTTCTGCTTATTTTACGTACAAAAAAAATCAAATTTCACAATATATCCATATTATAATCATCTCTCGAATCAATTTTCAGCACTTCGATATTCTGAAACATACCACAAACTAAGCATATCACACTAAAACCATTTACATTTAATTGACTAATAACATTATAATTATTACAACCAAAAGTTAAACCTTTCATGTCACGTATACATAACTATAGCCAAATGACTCTACTAAAAAAAAAACTAATTACATGCCAACTTGAAACAGAACAAAATATATGAACTTTGTTGAGTCCAGGATTTGTCGGTTGATAGCATGAAATTTAGATGATTGGGCTCTGTTTATTTGTTTCCTCCTTAGACCAATTCAAGTATATTCGTATCAAAGTTTATCTAACACATTAATATACACATGTATCCCAAATAAACCAAATGTGATATTTCACCTAACCAATCTATTTAAACAAACTTATTAACACTTCATGCTAACAATGTATGCAACCTTATTCGTTTTGTCA
Organism: Gossypium sturtianum; assembly: GCA_025698515.1. Lineage (NCBI taxonomy): Eukaryota > Viridiplantae > Streptophyta > Magnoliopsida > Malvales > Malvaceae > Gossypium > Gossypium sturtianum. Next base: position 161,908,622 of record CM046945.1, read on the forward strand.
CATTTCGTCATATCGCATTGCATTACCAATTTGAATTAAACCATTCTTCTTATTCAACATTTACATCTATTAATACATAACGCAAACCCGAACTAATTCACGAATCTTACTAATACCGTAATTCGACACCCAGTTCCTCATTGGTACGTCCCGAACCAAACAAATTGCACCTAACGCTCATCGGTTCATCCAAAGCAATAATTGTTCCAGGCACTCATCGGAACGTCCAATGATTAATGTGCCCAATGCTTATCAACTTATAGTCGAAGTAATTTCATATCGAAACGATCGACGTAAGCAATTCGCACCCAGAGCTCATCGGTTCAGCCGAAGTAATACTTATGAAAAGCCATTGTTGGGAACATCCGAAGAAAAATGCGTCTAGCACTCATCGACTTATAATCAAAGTGACTTCTTTTCATTCTATTGTGTAACATACTATTTATTCACAACTTTACCCAATAACCATTACAATAATCTATACTCTGATTTCATTCTAAATTCAATTCCCCATCTATTGATCTCGACAACATCAATCCTTCAATCAACTATCTTTTCATACCAAACATAGCATGATTCTTCTTAGTTCCAAGCCAATTTTTGTAGTTTCACCAATTCATACTATTTCTAATTTTTATTCAATTTAATCCTTTTACACTATTATCAATCTCAATATAGTATTTTGAGTCAAATAATCATATGTATCTTTCTTTGATATTTTAATATGTCAAACAATGAAAATATGTAAAAATATTTAATGAGTTGAGTTATAGAAATACAAACTGAAAATTTCAAGCTATTCATCGGTGGCTTTAGCTTTTCCCTCCGCTCTTGAGGAGTTCAGGTCGACGATAGCTATGGATTAACATAAACATATAACACCATCAGTATTCAACCCAATTCACAATTAATTTTCATTTAATATAATCTTTTTTATTTTATTCAATTTAGTCCTTAAAACCAAAACAAGCATAACTTTCAATTCTAAGCTTCGATTTACAATCCGACTTCACTTTCATCTATTACAAACCCTCTATTATCTAATTCTATCAAAATCTCATAATAGCTCTACCAGTTATTTACTTTAATTTCTCAGGTGTAAAATCTAATTTCACAATCTAATCCTATTTCATGTCTACACTCAAAATCTATCAATCTAACATAAAAACAACGTAGAAAAATCATTAGTGATAACTTTCTAAAACCTTAACGGTTTTATAAATTAATACACGAATTAGCTAGATTAAGTTTCCCTTATCTCAAAAATATAAAATTTACAATGAAAGGACTAAATTGCACTAACCAATTTTGTTTCCAAAGCTTGAAATCCCTAAAGCAAATTTTTCTATGTTTCTTTTCTTCCTTTGAGCATGGAAGGTTGGAGAAAACCATCTTCTCTCTCCTTCCACTAAACATATTTATTACTTTTTTTATTTTCTTTTTTTTAAATAATAATAATCATTCACAACCCAATTACCATCCATTAAGTTTTATTTCAACATAATCTAATTGTTATTTTAAGCATTTGGATTAATTACAACTTAAGTCCCTTTAGTTATTCTCCAATTAAAATCTAAAGCAATAGGACTTTACAATTTAGTCCTTGGACTAGATTAAATATTCTAATTAACTAAATTACTTATCCTTAATTCTATTCATTTATAACATGAGTCCATTAATAATCGGTTCACTAAAATGAGGCCCCAAAAACCATAATTTTCGACACTGATGTACCGGGTTGTTACAGAAGTGCATAAAAATTTCATATGTGAAATAAGATATTATAATTTAATGAATTATTTGATTAAATTGTTATGTGATGGTGAATTTGAGTGAAAGGTAAAGTTAGAAGGCTATTATAATAATTATTAAAGTTCATAATATTAAGAACTAGATTACAAGATACTTAGAGATGACAAGTACTAAAAATGTTAGAAAGAATTATTCAAGTGAAGTGTTACATGGAAGAGAATTGATTTAAAGTGATTATGTAGTGAAAAATAAATTTCATGGCAATAGAGACTAACTTGAAAAGTGTATAAAAGTTAAGTGTAAAATAAAACATTATGATAAAGAGTTTAAATGAAGTGTTAAGTGTTAGTGAATTAATTGCAAAGTGATATTTAAGTGAATTTCTAGTGATACTTGAATTTTATATTGAAAATGACCAAATCGTAAATTATACAAAAATGACTAAGTGTATTAAGCTTTTTAAACGACATATTCAAGTGTTATAAAATATAGAAGTAAAGTGAATACTAAGTGAGAAGATAGTAATTAATGAAAGAATATGCTAGTAGGGACTAAATTGAGAAGATTGTAAAGTAAGTAAAGTGAAGTTCATACAAAGAAAACTAGATATAAAAGTGAACAAAATTTGATATGTGTAATAAAATATTTATGGGGAATTTTAGTGAAGTATTTATGATAGTGAATTTAATTTTACGTGATATTAAAGTGTTAATTTAATGAATATTGATTTTTATGAAAATAATGACTAAATTGTAAAATATGTAAAGTTTTATATGGTACTAATTACTAAGTGACAGCGATGAGAATGTAATATAAATGCCCAAGTAGACAAGATCTTAACTTTCTTGATATAGATGACATGGCATTAGGAAATTAATGGAATAAGTGATTTTACACTTCGATGCATTGCAATGTTATTTTCGCATATTTTACTTGTTCAATTGAGTCTATTATGGGCTATTAATTCATGATAAAGATAATTGGTAAGTGATTAAAGAATCTTAAGAAAGATAGGAAATTAATGGAATAAGTGTTAAAGAAAGATATGTTGATAGTTACGAAACTAACTAAAAATACGACAAAGGTAAGTGCACCTATCGATAAATAGTATAGCTACGGTGAGTAAAGATACCGTATCCACGAGGACTAAAAGTACTACTAATTACCGTTTTCCAATTATTTAATAGACAAATTGGAGTGATTGGTTTAAACTAAAATCTACTAAATTAATTAACTAAAGAACTCAGCAAAGAATAAATCAGGAATTTAATTTAATAATAACCAAGAAGCTAAATAATACCCAGGAAAGAATCCTCCTAGACTTCATCTATCATTATGAATCTGAATTAAATGATTTCTTCACTTGGTATCTTGATCCGTAGAAATCCCTAAATTATGCTAATATCCCTTTCAAAACTAAGAGCAACTGACTCTAGGTTGATTAATTGAAATTTCTTTCTAATTAAAACCCCTATTATCACATTAACTCGATCTATGGATTCCCCTATTAGATTTGGCTCTAATCCGGTAGATTTATGTCGTCCTATTTCTAGGATTGCATGCAACTCCACTCAATTATGCTAGATCTACTCTTAAACAATGACTTCTCCGCCTCTGATTTAAGCACATTAAACATGAATTAGTATTCAGGAAATATTAAAACAGGAGATAAGCACACATAATTGATAACAAGATTCAAGTATTTATCGCGTAAAACAAAAATCAAATAATAGAATTCATCATAGGGTTCATCTCCCCTAGGTATATAGAGAATTAGTTCATAATTGTAAATAAAAACGTCTCAAAGTCAGTATAACCCCAAGAGATAAAGAAACTCATAAAGAACATCAAAGAAATTAAAAAGAGGTCTTCAATCTTGATGGAAATCTACTTCAGAGTTGGCTTCAATGGTATTCTTTGAGTTGTTTTCTTCAATACTCTTTGATGGCTCTCTATTCTCTTCTTCTATTTGGTATTTATAGGTCTTAGAATGCCCAAAAATCCTAAATATTGTGTTTTGCCATGTGTTTGGAATGTGACTCGCGAAATCGACATGGTATAGCACATGGTCGTGTGTCCAGCCCGTGTGGCTCCTAAAATCTGCTCCAATTGTTTGATTTTCGTTCGTTTTTCACTCCTTTTGCACCCAAATACTCTCTTAAATATAGAAACATGAATTTAAAGTATTAGGAGAATAAAATTCACCAATTTGCATAAATAATCATCCAAAAATGCATTAATAACAGGATTAAAACATATTACTTTTATCACTTATCATATGTGGTAAGTGAATTTCGATAACAATCTATGTTAAAGCATGATGTGATAATATATAGTAAACTAAAGAATTAATAAATTTGGTAAATATATTGAATAATCTCTTAATATAATTGATATGTCCATGAAATTATATTAGTAATATTGTTACTAATATTTAATAAAGAAATGGTAAGATTTAAATTCATGGGTACTTACTAAGCTTTTATAAGCTTAACGCGCTATTTTTGTCAGTGCGTAGGTGATAGAGGCTTGAATTGAAACATTAGAGTGAAAGTATAATCTCACCTCATCACATCACATCTCAAATCATGGAAAAGGGTATGATTTTGAATCTTTGGCATTAGTTCATGGCGTGTACAAAAAAGGATTGTATGAATCTGTGATTTCACGTCATCTATATCCCTTTCCAATAGGAGAATGACAAGTCAGATTTTTCCTCCTGATTTTTAGCTTTTTTCTCTTGAAAAAATTCAAATCCAACTAAAAATGCTAAAAATCAGAAGGAAAAATCCGATTTGTCATTCTCCTATTAGAAAGGGATATGGATGACGTGGAATCACAGTTTCATACAATCCCTTCTCTGGCGTGTACATAGGCTTATATTGAGATTGTTGCGGATGAATCCAAATGATGAAATTTTTAGATAATGATCTTGATTGTAAACTTGGCATTTATGAATATGTTTGAAGTTATTTTATGTTGAACTGAGTAGTGATTAAAATTGATAAATGGTATATTCGAAATGTGTTATTGGTTAGTTGAAAGATGTATTGCATATGGAAGTGATTTTAGGTGTTACGGAGCAAAATGTGCAAGTTTTAAGGTTGGAGGATTGAGGTCACGACGTTAGGTTGTTGAAGTCTGTTGCGACGAGAAGGTTCTCGAGGTCACGATGAGCTATGTTACGTCGCGATGTGGGAGATCATAAAGTTGCGATGAGCTCCCGATGGTTTGAACATTCACCCTTTGGTCCTGAATCGACCCGTGTCCACTTAGAAAACTTTCATAAGCTTGTGTTAAGCTCGGAATTGTAACAGCCCGTTTTCAGTAAAATCAGAACAGTGATTTTGGGACAATAAATCAAAAGTCAAAAAATTTAGTTTAATATTATCTTATGGTCTATAGTATGATAGAAATATCATATAAAAATTTCGTTAAGAAATTTGACCGTTTACATGCTTAATTTGATAAAAAAGACTAAATTGCATAAAGTACAAAGGTTGTGTTCTAATAGCTAAAGGTATTAAATAGCTATAGAATTTTAAATTTAGGGTCCTTATATAGTAATTATCCATTAAGGTTGATTAGTGGTTAAGCATGAGTAGTCATCATTAGAAATAGAATAAATTATTAAGGTTAATTTTGGAAATTAGTGATTAAAGTTATAATAAATAAAATAAAATAAACTATTATCATCATCTTCCATAAAAAAAAAGAAGAAGAAGAAAACCTAGCCATGGAAGTTTGAATTTGGGCAAGCTTATTTTGCTCAATTAGGTATGTATTTTTGTCTCGTTTTTTTTTATTTCTATGTTTCCGGGATTTTAGTGCCTTAATCTAGCTAACTTAGGGATTAATTTGCAAAAATATTAAAGTATTAGAGTTTTGCTATTGATGAACATGTTTGAGTTTTGAAGTTTGAAGTTTGATTATAGAAAATGAATGGTTGTTGTTAGATAAACAACTTTTGTAAAGAGATTTTTAGTGAAATTATCAATTAGTGGCTAAATTGAAAAAGGTGATCAAATTATGGTAAAATTTGTAAATTTATGAAATATATAGGCTGCTATTAAGATGTATAAAAATCGGCTAGGCTTGGGTAAGGATTAAATTACATGAAATTCATTTTTCGAGCCTAGGGATTAAATTACAAAGAAATTAAAAGTATAGGGCTAAATGGTAAATTTTGCCAAAATTTCGATGTTGGACTAAATTGAATGAGAATTATATTAAAATGAGTTAAATTCATTCGTAAAGATCCTGTCAGACCTCGTACAGAGTTAGATCGAGATAAAGAGAAAATATCGGATTAGTCGTCTCCGTATCTACGTACACTCGTCAAGGTAAGTTCGTGTAATTAAATTATAAATTTATATGTTTTAAATTGAATTATATAGGTTTGATTTTTATAATTTCAATGTATAAATACCGATCGCATATCCGACAATTACCAAGTCCTATTTGAACCTTAGGAATTCGTATGATACAAATGACATGTTATTAGGGTTACTGTAACGCCCCAAAAATTCTTAATATTTATTTTCGTATGTTTGTGACACAAATCTATATCTGCTTCAATGGTTATGTGTTCTGGGAGTGTCTGAGGAGTCCTGGGTTCAAGCCTTAGCTTCGGCAGTTTTTTGTTTTTAATTGAATAAACCCCTATCTCTAGTCAGTAGGCTTATAAATAAATGTTGGTAATATATGTTAGAATGGGCCTGCTGGTCTAGTGGTTAAGTGGAGTGCAAATGAGCAGGAGGTCTGAAGTTCGAGTCCATGTGCAAACAAAGGAGTTATTTTGTTGCTTATGCCGTGTGAGTGTTTTGGTGTAGCCGAAATACTGAGTGGCTGAGTAGTTGTGGGATTGGTGGAAGAAAATAAGGAATTTGAGGTGTGTGGGGAAGTGTACGGTTAGCGGTGAGGATTTTTAGGAGAGGTTTAAGGGATGTGATGAGAGGTTGTGCTGAACTTGAATTCTTTTTCCAAAATTTAGGCACCCTCTCCCAAAATTCCCCAGGTTTCTGACGGCAATTCCATTTCCCCTCTTAGCCGAAATTCCTCCTAGTGCATCCATTTTCTTTATTTTTCTCTTTTTGGCAAATTCAATTTTTGTTTTTTGCTTTCTCTCAACTCTCTGTCAGCCACTCCTAGTTTTTTTGTATCGATTATTGTTATCTGATTCTACTAGTTGTTCCCTCTTCCTATATTCCCCTTTGTTGCTGCCGAAATATTGTTGTTTTTCTCTCTTTGATTTTTGTTTTGTCCATCCTTGCTACCGAAATCGTGTGTTCCTTCTCTTCTCTTGGTTTTGTTTGTTATCATCTGCTCCACGTTCCTTAGCACTCTTTCGGTAAGTATTCGATTCTTCACCGCTCTGTTACTTGAAGTTAGTTTTTAAAGGGTTGTGTATTATTTTGATTAGAAGTCGACCGAGGGACTAAAGACCGTCGTTGATGCGTTGGGGGAGGGGAATCTTCTGGTATTGGATTGACGATAAGGATTATTCCGTTGGAAGTTGAATATATTATTTTGGTTTAGATTAATTCGGCTGTATAGTGATTAATTGAATGGAAAATTGATCAATTATTAGGTACTTGAAGTGTTCGCCTGTGGTTAAGCGACAAAAACAGACTAGGTGTGTAAACACAACTCTGCAAACAGAAATCAGTGAAAAGTCAAAAAGTGAGACTGTCAACACCACACGGGCGTGTGACAGGCCGTGTGACTGAACACGGGCGTGTGGTCGACGAGGTAGGCCGTGTGCGACGCATGGGCCGGGCCAAATTGGGCCGCGTGGGCCACACGAGCGTGTGAACCCACACGGGTGAACCACATAGGCGTGTGGAATTATTGGGCCAGGCCGTGTGATCCACACAGCCAAGGCCATTTTGGGCCACACGGGCGTGTGGGCCCACATAGGCCGACAACAGGGCATGTGGGCCTAATTTTCACTGTTTGATTGCTAAGGTTGAACGGGTCACCCGAGTCGACTGTGGACCTACTGTAGGGTTGATAAGATTACTTAGATCCCTAATTGACTGAATGACTGTTATATCCATGTACTTTATATATATACATATATGACTCTATTTTGAGCATGCTGTTAAAACTGTACTGAATACATATATGATACCATGATTTGGCATGACATGATTGTATGATACATTGCATGGGGATGGGTTTATATGGATCAGAGAAAGTGTACTGAAAGGCTTCGAGCCTAAAGTACTGGCAGCTCAACTGCAAACTACTGTTTAGTACCGTATTCGGTACTTTTTGAAGTGTAGGGATGGGTAGGTTGATTATATCCCCACATAGAGTGTAGGGTTGGATGGAGATGGAGTGTAGAGGCTGGCTGGGTAGGACTTGTATACTGCATATTTTGATACTATACTGATTACTGATACTATAATGGGCCAAGGCCCAAATGCATGACTGCCTCTGTACTGAGATGGGCTAAAGCCCAAACTGATATTGTCACTGATTCTGAAAAGGGCTTAGGCTCAGACTGTGATTGCCTTCTGTCTGTCTGTTTGTTCTATATGGGATTACACACTGAGTTTTCGAAAACTCACCCTTCTGTTTTAACTGTACAGGTAATCCCCAAACATAGGCGGATCGGTGCGGCGGAGGACTCAGCGGTGGCCACACGACCCATTTCGTTCTATTTTAGTACTTAATTATAATTTTGATTTTATTTTGGGGTAATTTACATAATAATGGCCTCTTTGGATTTTCATGGTTAATTTGGGATTTTTATTGTTTCGATTTACAACTGCTAGAAATAGGAATGATCGAGTTTTCAAAAAGAATCAAACATTTTAACAAATACGCAAACTGTTTAAAAAGCTTCCGCACATATAATGTTTTGAAAACTAACGACTGAATAAGAATCACGATTTTAGAATTAATAAAAGATAATGAAGAATTCTAAATGGAAAATGTTTTTAGCAAAGTTACGGTTTTCCAACACAAGCTACAGTTTTCTAACACACTACCATGTGACATCGCCAGATTCGGCCATAACGTCCAGGCCGGGTTTGGGGTATCACATTTAGTGGTATCAGAGGAAGGTTCAAAACTCGGCTGTGGATTTGGGTTTTTTAACTTGGATTTTAAAGCACTGATTTTTAGATGATTGAAATATTTTCGCAGCAGGTGTGGTACACCGAGTCTCCGGCGCCGATCCCGTAAGTTTACTGAAACTTTTATGTGTTCTAAACTGAAATACTATAGATAGTATATACCGAGACTACTATAGATAGATTGTACTGAAAACACTCAAGTTAGTGTATAACTGATACTGTAGTAAAACCGACAGATACTGATAGACACTGCATTGCACTAAAACAAACATTACACTTCTGATACTGTTTTCATAAAATATTTGTTAATAAACACTGGAACTGTAAACTGATGCATAAAACTATAAATACAGATTAACGCGAATAGACAATGAGCACAAGAGGTACTCACGGACGGGGTACAAGAGGCCGTGGTAAAAGCCGTAGAGGTGCTCGAGCTGGATTTTCATCTTTTGGCAACTTGCCTAATTTGGATACAAGTGAGACACCGACTTCACCAATCACTGAGACTGGGTCTCATGATCGTGTGGCTGGGGACGACGCACTGTCCTGAGCCATGTTACGATTTTAGAGAGGGTCGCTGAGCCCAATATTAGAGCTGGAGGCCGAGGGTCAGTTACGGAACGACTCCAGCCTAATGGAGCCGAGATTTTCAGGGGTATTGCTAGAGTTGCCACTAACGTGGCTGAGTACTGGATTAAGGCCACAGAAAATATTATGGACGATTTGGACTGTACCCCCGAGCATAAACTAAATGGTGCACTGTCACTGCTGAGAGATGAGGCTTACCAGTGGTGGCTTACGGTTAAGGAGGGCACTCAGCCCGACCGACTGACTTGGGAGTTCTTTAAGACCGCCTTCCAGGGGAAATATGTGAGGGTCAGTTACGTGGATGCCCGTAGGAGAGAGTTCCTGAATTTGACCCAGGGTGATAGATCAGTGGCCGAATTTCTGCGACTAAGCCGCTATGCACGTGGTATAGTGGCAACTGAGTATGAGAGATGCGTTCACTTAGAGGATGGCCTCAGGGACAATCTGAGAGTACTGATAGCTCTACAGAAAGAGCGAGACTTTGTTGCACTGGTCGATAAGGCGAAGATCACCGAGGAAGTGAAGTGCATTGAGCGCCAAAACAGAGAGAGAGGTAGGAATAAGAGGGATTTGGAGCCCTCGAGTTCCGTTCAGAAGTCCAAGAAAAATGCCAGAGTTTATGGGCCGATCAGAGTTGGGGCTCCTATTGCTGCAACTGGACAGCTGCCGTGTACTGATTGTGGTAGACGCCATCAGGGCGAGTACTAGAAAAGAACTGGAGCTTGTTTGAGGTGCGGTTCATTAAAGCACCATATTAAAGAGTGTCCGCAAAGGTCTGATTAGATACAAGCTTCTGGCATGGGTACTGCACCACCACCGAGGGTAGTTCAGCAGCCACCGAGAGGTCATTGTCAGGCCAGAGGTGGGACTGGTCTGGGCCGTGGTAAGAGAGTATTGGGTAGATGTGCTGGTCATACTGTGGCGAGGCAGTCGGCTCTAGTCTATGCTACTCGTCGCCGAGAGGATGGAGATGTTCTGGATGTCATTACAGGTACGTTCTTTATTCATAATGTACGTTATACTGCATTGATAGATATAGGATGCACTCACTCCTATATAGCTTGTACCGTATCTAAAAACTTGGGTATACTGGTTGAGAGCACTGCGAGTGAGGTCACTATACTAAGTCCGTTGGGGCAGTCAATAAAGATTAACAAACTGTTTAGAGATGTTCCTTTAGAGGTTCAAGGAGCTATCTTTTGGGCTGATATTATGGAACTGCCTTTTGGAGAATTTGATCTGATACTGGGAATGGACTGGTTAGTCAAACATCGAGTGAGCTTAGATTATGCCATAAAAAGGGTTGTACTGAGAACTGAGGAGGACAGCGAGGTAGTCGTAATTAGAGAGTGTCGGAACTATTTATCGAATGTGATTTTTGCATTGAGGGCCGAGAAGTTGGTCCGTAAGAGATGTGAGGCGTATCTGGGCTACATCAGTGTTTCAAATTCTTAGAATTCTTGGGTTAAGGATATCAGGACGGTTAAGGACTTTCCGGACGATTTTCCTAAAGAGCTACCTGGGTTACCTCCAGATCGTGAAGTAGAGTTTGGGATTTAGCTCCTTCTTGGTACAGCTCCAGTGTCTATCACCCCTTATAGAATGGCACCGAATGAGTTTGTGGAGCTTAAGGCCCAGATTCAAGAGCTACTGGATCATGGGTTCATCCGCCCTAGTGTGTCTCTGTGGGGAGCACCAGTTCAATTTGTGAAAAAGAAGGATGAATCTATTCGTATGTGTATTGACTACCGTCAACTGAATAAGCTGGCTATAAAGAATAAGTACCCCCTACCGAAGATAGATGATCTGTTTGACCAGTTTCGAGGGGCTTCGATTTTCTCTAAGATTGATTTACGATCAGGATATCATCAGTTGAAGGTTAAGGAGACTGATGTGTACAAGACAGCATTTAGGACTCGATACGGTCATTACGAGTTTCTAGTGATGCCATTTGGACTTACGAATGCACCAGTAGCTTTTATGAATCTGATAAACCGAGTGTTCCAACCTTATCTAGATTTGTTTGTAGTGGTATTTATTGACGACATACTGGTGTATTCGAAGACTGAGGATGAGCACGATGAACATCTCAGAGTGGTTCTACAGATTCTGCGAGAGAAGTAACTGTACGCCAAGTTCAGTAAGTGTGAGTTCTGGTTACGTGAAGTAACGTTTTTGGGACATGTGGTTTCTGCTGAGGGGATTAGAGTTGATCCTTGAAAGATTGAGGCTGTTCTGGATTGGAAGCAGCCTAAGACTGTATCAGAAATCTACAGTTTTCTGGGGCTGGCAGGATATTATCGATGTTTTGTAAATGGGTTTTCACTGATCGCCGCACCCTTGACTAAGCTGCTACGTAAAGGTGTGCTGTTTAACTGGACTGATTCGCAGCAAGAGAGCTTTGAGAAGCTCAAGATCAGATTTAACCGAGGCCCCTGCTTACGTCTGACCCGAGTCTAGAAAGAAGTTTACTGTTTACAGTGATGCATCACATGTCGGTTTAGGATGTGTGTTGATGCAAGAGGGTTAGGTGGTAGCGTACGGGTCTCGTCAGCTTAAGACTCATGAAGCGAATTATCCGACACATGACATGGAGTTGGCCGCTGTGGTATTTGCACTGAAAATTTGGAGGCATTATCTGTATGGTGAGAAGTGTATCATTTACACCGATCACAAGAGCCTCAAGTACCTCATCACTCAGAATGAGCTGAATCTTAGGGAGCGTAGATGGATTGAGCTGCTTAAGGATTACGACTGTACTATCGAATACCACTTTGGTAATGCCAATGTGGTGGCCGATGTGCTGAGCCGTAGGGCTATGTTTGATCTGAGGGCAATGTTTACTCGCCTCAATTTATTCGATGATGGTAGTCTGTTGGCCGAACTTCAAGGTGAACCGATGTGGATGGAGTAGATTAAGGGTAAACAGTTGGAAGACAAGTCTTTGGGTCTTCGCTTCCGACAGATTAAGAGTGGGAATACTGTGGATTTTAGATTGAATAGCGAAGGGGTACTCTGCTTCCGTGGGAGAATTTGTGTATCGAAAGATACTAAATTGAGGTAGTTTATACTGAGAGAGACGCATAGTAGCCCTTATGCTATGCATCCTGGCTGAAACAAGATGTATCGAGATCTTTGTGAGTTATATTGGTGGCCAGGTCTTAAACGAGAGGTTTTAAGGCTGAGCATCAGTTACTTTTGGGATTGTTGCAGCCAGTCAAGATTTCGCTTTAGAAGTGAGAGCATGTAACTATGGACTTCGTTAGTGGGTTACCCCTCACACCCACTAAGAAGGATTCTGTATGGGTCATCGTGGATCGATTGACCAAGTCCGCCCACTTCATACAGGGTCGTACTGACTACTCTTTGCAGAAGTTAGCTAAACTGTATGTGTCTGAAATAGTGAGACTGCATGGGGTACCGGTTTTGATAATATCTAATAGGGATCCTCACTTTACGTTTCGGTTCTGGAAGAAGCTACATGAAGCTCTGGGTACAAGGTTGGACTTCAGTATTTCGTTCCATCCTCAAATAGATGGTCAATCTGAGAGGGTGATTTAGATACTGGAGGACATGTTGAGGAGTTGTGTGATTGACTTCCGAGGCAGTTGGGAGGATTACCTGCCACTAGCAAAGTTTGCTTATAACAATAGTTATTAGTCTAGCATTCAGATGGCACCTTACGAGGTACTGTATGGTCGTAGGTGTTGCACACCTTCGTGTTGGATTGAGTTGGGCGAGCGACATGTTCTGGGCCCTGAACTAGTTTCTGATACCGAGGACAAAGTTAGATTGATTCGAGACCGTTTGAAAGCGGCATCTGACTGACAAAAGTCCTATACAGACCTGAAGCGTCGAGAGATAGAGTATTCAGTGGGGGACTCAGTTTTTCTCAAGGTCTCACCATGGAAGAAAATACTGAGGTTTGGTTGTAATGGTAAGCTGAGCCCTAGATTTATAAGGCCTTATCGCATTCTGAAACGAGTGAGGCCAGTAGCATATCAGTTGGAACTACCTCCAGAGTTGGAGCAGATTCACGACATGTTTCACGTTTCTATGTTAAGGCGCTACCGCTTTGATCCCATGCATATTGTTTCAGTTCAGGAAATCGAGGTAAGGCCAGATCTGACCTTTGAAGAGGAGCCAGTCTAGATATTGGATCGCGATGTGAAGGTTCTAAGAAGAAAGTTTATCCTACTGGTTAAAGTTCTTTGGCGTAATCATAGTTCTGAGCGAGCCACCACGTGGGAACTCGAGGATACGATGCGACAAAGAATATCCCCATCTCTGCTTCGATCGGTAAAATTTTGAGGCGAAATTTTCTTTAAGGGGGTAGAGTTGTAACGCCCTAAAAATCCTTAATATTTATTTTCGTATGTTTGTGACACAAATTTTTATCTACTTCAGTGGTTATGTATTCTGGGAGTGTCTGAGAAGTCCTGGGTTCAAGCCTTAGCTTGGGCAGTTTTTTGTTTTTAATTGAATAAACCCATATCTTTAGTCAGTAGGCTTATAAATAAATGTTGGTAAAATATGTCAGAATGGGCCTGTTGGTCTAGTGGTTAAGTGGAGTGCAAATGAACAGGAGGTCTGGAGTTCGAGTCCATGCGCAAACAAATGAGTTATTTTGCTGCTTATGCCGTTTGAGTGTTTTGGTGTAGCCGAAATACTGAGTGGTTGAGTAGTTGTGGGATTGGTGGAGGAAAATAAGGAATTTGAGGTGTGTGGGGAAGTATACGGTTAGTAGTGAGGATTTTGAAGAGAGGTTTAAGGGATGTGATGAGAGGTTGTGCTGAACTTGAATTCTTTTTCAAAAATTTCGGCACCCTCTCCCCAAATTCCCCAGGTTTCTGACGGCAAATCCCTTTCCCCTCTTGGCCGAAATTCCTCCTAGTGCATCCCTTTTCTTTGTTTTTCTCTTTTTGGAAAATTCGGTTTTTGCTTTTTGTTTTCTCTCAACTCTTTGCCGGCCACTCTTAGTTTTTTTGTACCGATTATTCTTATCTGATTCTACTGGTTGTTCTCCCTTCCTATATTCCCCTTTGTTGCTGGCGAAATATTATTGTTTTTCTCTTTTTGATTTTTGTTTTGTCCATCTTTGCTACCGAAATCGTGTGTTCCTTCTCTTCTCTTGGTTTTGTTTGTTATCATCTGCTCCACGTTCCTTAGCACTCTTCCGGTAAGTATTCGATTATTCACCGCTCTGTTACTTGAAGTTAGTTTTTAAAGGGTTGTGTATTATTTTGATTAAAAGTCGACCGAGGGACTAAAGACCGTCGTTGACGCGTTGGGGAGGGGAATCTTCTGGTATTGGATTGACGGTAAGGATTGTTCCGTTGGAAGTTGAATATATTATTTTGGTTTAGATTAATTCGGCTGTATAGTGATTAATTGAATGGAAAATTGATCAATTATTAGGTACTTGAAGTGTTCGCCTGTGGTTAAGCGACAAAAACAGACTAGGTGTGTAAACACAACTCTGCAAACAGAAATCAGCGAAAAGTTAAAAAGTGAGACTGTTGACACTACACGAGCGTGTGGCCGCCCGTGCGGCAGGCCATGTGACCGAACACGGCGTGTGGTCGAGGAGGCAGGCCATGTGCAACGCATGGGTTGGGCCGAATTGAGTCGTGTAGGCCACACGAGCGTGTGGGCCTACACGGGTGAACCACACGGGCGTGTGGGATTATTGGGCCAAGCCGTGTGATCCACACGGCCAAGGCCATTTTGGGCAGTGCAGGCCACACGGGCGTGTGGGCCTACATGGGCCGACAACATGGGCGTGTGGGCCTAATTTTCACTGTTTGATTGCTAAGGTTGCACGGGTCGCCCGAGTCGACTGTGGACCTACTGTAGGGTCGGTAAGATCACTTAGATCCCTAATTGACTGAATGGCTGTTATATCCATGTACTTTATATATATACATGTACGACTGTATTTTGAGCATGTTGTTAAAACTGTACTGAATACATATATGATACCATGATTTGGCATGACATAATTGTATGATGTATTACATGGGGATGGGTTTATATGGATCGGAGGAAGTGTACTGAAAGGCTCCAAGCTTAACTTACTGGCAACTCAGCTGCAAACTACTGTTTAGTGCCGCATTCGGTACTTTTTGGAGTGTAGGGATGGGTAGGTTAATTATATCCCCACATAGAGTGTAGGGTTGGACGGAGATGGAGTATAGAGGCTGGCTGGGTAGGACTTGTATACTGTATATTTTGATACTGTACTGATTACTGATATTGTAATGGGCCAATGCCCAAATGCATGACTGCATTTGTACTGAGATGGGCTAAAGCCCAAACCGATCATCACATCGATTCTCGAAAGGGCTTAGGCCCGCATCGTGATTGCCTTCTGTTTGTCTGTTTGTTCTATATGGGATTACACACTGAGTTTTCGAAAACTCACCCTTCTGTTTTAACTGTACAGGTAATCCCCAAACATAGGCGGATCGGTGCGGCGGAGGACTCAACGGTGGCCACACAACCCATTTCGTTCTATTTTAGTACTTAATTATAATTTTGACTTTATTTTGGGGTAATTTACTGTAATAATGGCCTCTTTGGATTTTCATGGTTAATTTGGGATTTTTATTGTTTCGATTTACAACTGCTAGAAGTAGAAATGATCGAGTTTTCAAAAAGAATCAAACGTTTTAACAAATATGCAAACTGTTTAAAAAGCTTCCGCAATATATAATGTTTTGAAAACTAACTACTGAATAAGAATCACGATTTTAGAATTAATAAAAGATAATGAGGAATTCTAAACGGAAAATGTTTTAAGCAAAGTTACGGTTTTCCAACATAAGCTACAGTTTTCTAACACACTACCATGTGACATCGCCAGATTCAGCCATAACGTCCAGGCCGGGTTTGGGGTGTCACAGTTACCGATTTGGTTGAGGTCCTGCATGTGTTGCGAACACACCACAGCTCTTATGAGCTTACCGATTTGCAACTCGTGAGAGCTTACCGATTTTCAGCTCATATGAGCTTACCTATTCACAACTCGTGAGAGCATGCCGATTCATAGCTCGAATGAGCATACATGTATATGAATTGACGGATTACAGTTCAGTACACCTCGTGTGTACTACCCGCATATCCAATGATATTCTAAATGGTTCAACGGGCCTAATTCTATTACGAGTTTATAAGAGTTCAATACGAACTAGTACAAGTATTTACATGAATTACATGGAAATGATTTATATATGATATATGGATACATGGTATAAATGTTACATGTATGTGGAATTTGAATAGTGGTTGAATTACATGACTAACATGGTTGTTGCGGATATGTGTTTAGGCTTTTGGCCAAATTGGTTTGGATATGTTTTGTATGCTTACCTTAAATATGATTAAATGGTAAGTTAATTTCTTTGTTATACAAACTTACTAAGCTTAAATGCTTACTCCGTGTTATTTTTCGTGTTTTATAGTAATTCGGAAGCTTGTTCGAGTTGGAAGCTTGTCGGAGCTATTTCACACTATCCATCGGCTCTTTTGGTACTTTCAGTAAATTAATATCGATTGTAATGGCATGTATAGGTTAATTTGGCCAATGTTGGCATATAATTGTTTTGTTGAGATTAACCACTTATATGGCTTGTGTTTGGTATATTTCGATGTATATATATATGTGGTCTTACCTTATTCGATGTGTGTTTAATATGGTAGAATGATGAAAAATAAAATGTGGCTTGGAAAATGGCCTATTTTCATCCACACGGGCAAAAACACGGTCGTGTGTCCCCTGTATCTTTTAAATTGCGCAAGTCAATATGCTCACACGGCCTAGCACACGAGCGTGTGGCTTGGCCATGTGGCCCAAGTCAGAGAGTTACATGGGTAAAGACACGGGCTAGGACACGGCCGTGTGTCCCTATTTTGAATGCCCACACGGCCGTGTGACCCCTGCAGCTTTGAAAAATTTTAATGTTTTCTGAAAAATTCTTTGAGTACCCGATTTAGTCCCGACTTATTTTTGATGCATATTTTGGGCCTCGAGGGCTCGCATAAGGGACAATATGTTTGATTTCGATTGGTTTCTAACATGAATGTTATATGATATGAAATGTCTGTTTATTTGATCTGTAAACTCCGGTAATGCTCCGTAACCCTGTTCTGGCGATGGATACGGGTTAAGGGTGTTACAGGAATAGTGCATGAATCTTATTTTAAATGTGATATGAGTTTGATAACTTGAATAAAATGTTTAATTGATTTTTGTGTGATCGTAGTTTCTTTGGCAACAAATGTGACATCCCGGTATCTTAACCCGGCGATCGGGTTGGGTAAGGGGTATGTGTGAAATTAGCTCAGATGAAAGATTAGATTATGGACTTTTGAGGTTTACTAAGAATGTGATAAGGATTTGAGAATCAAGTACCATTATTAGTGTAATCTAAGACCTTATATGATTTCAGATATGTTAAGATGGAACCTAGATAAGAATTTGAGCAATCTTTAAATGATATTTGATCAATTGTGAAAGCGAAAAGTGTAAAGTGATATATAGAGGATTGAAATTTCGTGAGTAAAGTGAGAAATAAAGATGATGATGTGACAGTGATAAATGGGAATCATGATCAATGAGAAATTTTATTGATTGCATAAATACACTACGAACAAGTCAGAAATTGGGTCTCAACATTAATTTAAATGAATTGATTAGTGTCATTAGAATGAAGCTTAAGTGAATTTATATGACATGCTTAAGGGTTTCAACATCAACAAGGAATAGGATACGTAGGTTTATCCTTTGCTACTTACTAAGCTTTTAAAGCTCACACATTAGTTGTTTAAAACGTATAGGTAAAGGACCTTGTTCGAGAGCATCGCATCACCCATCAAGTTTTTAAGGTTGTTCTTTAATTGTTAAATGTTATTTGTGCAGGTTATTGGCATGTACATAGAGACTTAGACTACCATAACTATTTATAAGTGTTTGAATTTGTAAAATTAAGTGCTGTTTGTAACCTCTTTGAAAGGTTAAAACAAGTATTTGAATTATAAATTGGTTTGAACATGTTTATGACTTGGAACTATGTTTATATATGATTTAGTAATGTTTTTAAATGCTTTGAAACCATGACATATGATTTGATTGTAATTAAGGATATTATTGAGTATTTTGAAGTGTTTTGGGATATTTAGTGAGTGACATCGCAATTACAAAATTGCAATTATAGAATCCTCATAATCGACCTGATCGTCGGGTCAGGATATAGGAATGTCACATTCGTTGTCAAAGCAATTACGGGTGAGCAAAATTCAGTTCGACTCAAAAAAATCGAAAAAAAAAATAGAATTTCAAATTATTTGAATTGAATTAGTCGAGTTAATCGGTTCATATCGAATTTTTTTCAAATTTTGAGTTCGAATTTAGTTGAATTTTTGAATTCAAATAACTCAAATAATTTGAATAAACCAAATACCAAACCCTTTTACTTCCCTTCCCCCAACCCCCTAAAAAAAACCTTTTACTTTCCCCCAAAAATTTTACTTTCCCCAAACCCCTAAACTTTTTTTTTTATTTTCCCCCAAGAGTTTTACTTCCCCCTTAAAAAGTTTTACTTCCTCCCAAACCCCCAATTTTTTTTTCCTTTTACTTTCTTCCAAAAACTTTTATTTTCCCCCAAACCCCAAAATTTTTTTTTTCGAAATTATGTCTACTATTTATATTATTGAATTAAATTTCAAATTTTGTACTATTTATATTATTGAATTGTTTAATCATGCTGAATCTTTATCAATTTTTGTTAAAATTGAATTATTGATGATGCCATAAAATATTTATGTTAAAAAATTTTATTGGTATCAATTTCAAATTTTATCTTTAAAATAACTTTTATTAAAAAATTATATTTTTTACATTTAATATATTTTTAAAAATTTCAAAATACATGGTGACAAAAATCACAAGATAATTGAAGCAACTAAGCAAGCAAAGAAGCTAACCTGTATATAAAATATTAATAACTAAATTATGAGAGGATAAAAGTTAATAACAAATTTGATTACGGTGGGTGGCAGTGGCTACAAGGACCCAAAGTCATTTTTTTTAATTTAACTCAAACAAATATATTCGATTCGATTTGAATTTCATCTCACTCAAATCAATTTGAGAAAATTTTAAATCGAATTAGGATCATCAAATAAGATTCGTCAACTCAATTAACTCGAAATTTTTTTCATTCAATTCGATCGAACGCTCACCCCTAAAAGCAACTACAATCACTCCAATTTGCTCATAAATTTTAAAGCTTTGTTTTAACATAATTGAACTCCTTTGGAGTTATTCAAGTCATTTCTATGCTTTCCCTACGGTTTGGTTACAATCGAAGGCCAATTGGGGCTTATTCAAATCAAAATAGGTAAACAGGGTCAATGTCGCAACATTGGCTTCGGATGTCGCGACATTAGCGACAGATTACTTTACTTCATGTCTAGTGTCGCGACATTAGAGACAAATTACTTGGAACATGTTTGAATCATCTAAAACCAAGTTCAAACAATCATAAAACCATTCCATATCACTACTAAAACATTTTCAAATGTGATTCCTCATCAAAACATCATGTAATTCCACTTAAAAACTTAATTAAACAACTCCAAATTTACAAAATTTGCGTGGAGAGTCAAATACTATCAAATGTCTCCATGAAAGTTCATCCACAACATTGATACCAAGACCCTATGTACATATCATGAACTATTTTCAAATATTTAGATTCATACTCTCTTCCAAGCCTTGATTTGTAATGAGATGAGTTGGAGGTCAACCTTCTCTCTAGAGCTCCAAAACAAATCCTCACCTACGCGTTTGAAAGGAAACGCGTTAAGCTCACGAGAGCGTAGTAACAATATCAATAATTAAACTTTGCAATTCAGAACAAACATTGCTTTTATATTTATATATATAATTCTTATTAATCAAACCATCATACATGAATTTGTTTCTATACTAACCATAATAAGGTGACAATTTAACAAGTTATAAGCTACTTACCAACTTCTTTTTTTTAACTCACTTACCTTGTAAATCTATTGCCCAATTGTCGGCTTAATAGAACATATAGGATATGTGAAAATGTCGATAATTTGAATCGAAGTGTCATTATCATGTGGATGTCACTTTTGCACCGAAGTGCCACTAACACTTGCAAGCATAGAAATTTTCCTAATGGCATGCCATTTGTATCCTACTAGTTCTTATTTTGTCTAAATGGGCATTTGAATTATACCATTCTATTACATTTTGTCAACGATAAAAACAGTTCAAATTTTACTATTTTTACAATTTAATCCTTATCTAAATGGAATCAACAATCATTAAATTTCACTTGGCATCTATTTCATCACCATTTAAAATTTCACTTATAAACTTCATATCAATATTTATATCACCTATCTAACTTTTACACTATTTTCAATTTAGTCCTTCTCTCTAATTTCACTACACATACACTTTTCAATTCATTATAAGAATACAATTCATCTTTCAAATAATTTCCATAATTCAAATCATCATTCTCACATATAAATAAATCCCATGAAAATTTTTAAAATAATTTTTCAATTTTTCATTTAAGGTTTACTTTATATAAAGTAAAATTCTTGATATATTTACAACAAAATGCTTGGAATGAACCCTTCTTTTTTCCTTCACTCATTTTTTATTTCTTTGCCCTTGTCACCAACTTGATGTTCACTTCTCTTCTCCTTCTCTTCATTTACACAACACATATACAATATTCAATATCAAAACAAAAATCACATACTATTTCCATACATTTGATGAGATAAACATGACGTCCTATAAGAAAACCTTATCATTCTTACCTTAACCTTTCTTAAAATCCATAAATTTTCTTCACTTTTAATTCTCCTCCAAAATGAATATTAGCTAGCTTTACAAGAAAATGAGCTTACTATGGAGTTGTTCTATTGATTTCACTTAAAATCTGTGGCGGAAATTTGAAAGTTAAAGCTTAAGGGAGGTGAATATGGTAGGAAGGACTAAATTGAAAGAAAATGAAAATGAAATAAAAAGGGAGATGAGAGAGAGAAGTGGGAAAAAAGGGAAAAAAAACTACAAAAGTTGACTTTTCTTTCTGCTTCTACATCTTTCCATATCAAAAAAATTTCTATCACCTTTTTGTATTATTAAATTTATTAACAATATTTAATAAAAAATCAAATCATCATCATGACCAACAAATGGTGTTTATTCACTCTCATTCTCACCCACTTCTTTTGTACTTCCATGGTCAAATTGCTTTTCAAGTCTTTCCTCTTTTTCCCATGTATCAAATTCAATCATTTCTTATTTCTAAGTTTTTTACACTTCTCACACTTTTACGATTTAATCCATACCTTAAATTAAATTTCCCTTAATTCAAAAGCCTTTGTAATTTCTTATAATATTCAAACTATCTTCTCCACTAATTTTAAAATTTTTATTTTTTTCTACTTTGAAAAATCTTAACACATGCCAACCCGAATTGACATTGTTCTCATTTCAGGGGATGTTAGGGATGTTACAGCAACGTCGCAACTTTGCATTCCCATCGTTGTGACCATATTAACTCAGTCAGTCACATCGCGACATCATAAGTTCCTCGTCACGACATCATACCCCTATAGCAACCTTGCATTTTTTTCAAGTTTTGACCTTTCGAGGCCGTTTTGGGTTCCGATCAACTTCGATTAACTCAAAACAAATTTTAAGTTGTTTTAAATTGTTTTTAAAGCTTTCAATTGTCTAAAACATATTTCAATTATTTTACAAAAATATTTTAAACCCTAAATCCTCAAATAAAATAAAGATTTCTTACACGTTCATGCTTCGGTGGCATCTCCCATTAGTACCAATCGTCGGGACGAATGAGAGGTGTTACACAATGCAAGTTCAAAGGTTAAAAGAGACAAAAAATTAAATAGAGGGCTAAAATGATATTTTTTATAAAGATGAAGGGCTAAATAAGTCATTATGCCAAATATATATTATAAGTAAGGAAAAACACAACAACAACAGGGCTTTTAGCCTTACAGTACCTATTTTATTTCTAGACATGTAGATATACCAATATAATATTGGTTAAACTACACTCAAGGTTATTAAATTATTAATAAGTTTACATTTTGATCATTCGAGTTCAAAAAGTTGGAAATGGCCATTGAACTATTTAAAAAAATTTATTTAAGTCATTGAAAGTTTTTGTTTAAGTCAAGGGGTTTTTTTTTTTTAAAAAAAAGTTTGGCTAACAAATTTTAAGCGATAATTAGATTATCGGTACGATGGATGAGTACCCATCGACGATTAAAATAACATATTTTATATTCAAGTCGATTTGATAGTCAATGTCAAAGATAAAAATAAAATAAAATAAAAATAAGTTATTTAGATTTTAGTTCACAAATTTATGACGTTTAAAACTGTTGAATAAAAAAATTGGACTGTAAAAGAAAAGGGGAAGGAGAGCTTTTGCTTGCAGTAGCAGTTTTAACAGCTAATTAATTTAAATGAAAACTTTTAAATAGTTTAATGGCTTTTTTGTAACTCTTTAAAGTTGAGTGACCAAAGCGTAAATTTAATTATGTTAGGTGAGTTTACCCTATAATATTCCAATGTTTTTAGCAGCCACATTTGAAAAGAAAAAAAAAAAATAAAACTCTTGTAAGTCAATGCTATATATATATATAAAGCTGTTTTTAAAGACTAATCTCAGTTTGGTTCCCTTAAAAACCATGGCGGGTACCGAAGATCATCATCAGCAGTGCTTCGTGGAGGTTGAACAAGGATGGGCTGTGCTTCAACATGGAATTAACAAATTGATTAACATCATAGAAGGCAATGATGATGATAAAAAAATCCATCGTTTTTCATCTGAAGAGTACATGCGTATGTACTCGTATCCTTTTTCTTTAATTTAAGGTTTTGTTTCTCATTGAAATTCGAACAAAATCTCTAAAGAGATGGGTTTTCCTTACCTAATGGCTAGAATTGTATTTAAATTGTGTGAGCCAAACCGGAGAAGCGGAAATTCTGAGGTATTATATGACAAGTACCACAATTTTCTCAAACACTACATCACTAGCAAGGTAAAATGGATTTTATCATTAATCTGCACCCGAAGGCAACTTTAACATTTGTGGGTTGTATTTATATATATTTGTTATATTATTACCAGGTTCTGCCATCATTGCAAGGGAAAAATGATGGAGCTTTGGTGAAAGAAATAGATCAAAGATGGTCAAATCACAAAGTTATGACCAGATGGCTTACTAGATTCTTTCACTTTTTGGATAGATACTTTGTTCCTTGGAGGAAGCTTCCTCCACTAGAACAATCTACTCTTTTAGCTTTCTACAATTTGGTTAGTCCTAAATTCTTTTATATAGATAGATTCTTAATGCCAAATCAACGAAGTCCTATACATATATTTTGTTGTTTTTGTGAAGGTATTTGGGGAATTCAATCATGAAATCAAAGATGCTGTATTGTCCCTGGTATGATCTGCATTTCTTCTGTTATAGATTTCATGTTTTCGTTCATATCCCTGGTATGAGACTGATCTTTCCTTAATTTTATTCTTTGAATCAAGAGATTGATCGAGAGCGTGAAGGTGAAGGTATCGATCAAGCTTTGATAAGGAACATTGTGGGTATCTATGTAGATGTTGGGCAAGGCTCTATGAAATACTATGAACGAGACTTTGAAGATGACATGTTTAAAGCTACTGCTTCATTTTATTCCACCAAGGCATCTAATTGGTTAAAAACTGAATCTTACAAGGATTACATGCTTAAGGTACGGATTTAAATTACGGTCACAGACATATTTAAAACTCCCTGTTTGATCAATCTCTTTGCTTTTTGATGATGAAAATTTAGGTTGAATGTTGCTTGAAACATGAAAGAGACACAGTTTGTTGTTATCTGCAGAGCACAAGCCATAAGAAGTTACTCGAGGTTTGTCTCTAGTTTGACAGTACCTGTCATGTGTCGGACACATCGCACTCATGTAATACAGGCCCCTGTCACTGACTTTTTTATTTTCCTTTTTGAAATGGATACAGATTGTTGAATATGAATTGATGTCTGTTCATGAAAGTGAATTGGAAGAGAAGAAACAGACTGATGAATCTGATCCATGCATTAGATGATGAGAAGAAACACGATACATGGAAATGCAGATGTTTCTATATGGTTGAAACTTGCACCTCAAGCAACAATAAAGATAGACAAGAAGAACCTTCCAATAGAAATTTTGAAATAAATTGTAAACAGATCAGAGAACTGTTATTGGGATATCAGTGTTCCAACCTCTTCAAAATGGTTGCCTAATGATTTCAAAACTCTATATATACTTTGTTTTCCTCAGGCCCCAAAGCAATGGAGCGAAAAAAATATATAGTACTATATGGAACTAATATCTTACATGGAACTCCGAATCTCTTGCTGAACAAGCTAGATTTTTTACCTTCTTTGCCAACCCAGAAAAACTTTAAAATGTGAGCATGCCTGTGCTCTTATCAATGAGAAGAAAGTGAACATCAAAAATATACATTACAAAATTTGCAAATCAATCTCACTTTATACACATGTACACTGAGGCAATAGGCTATTGGGCCACTCACATCATTGCTCGTTCCCGAATGCAGGTCTAAGTCATCCACCTTTCTTCTCCAATGCATGTTGGGGGGTATAAACCGAAAAAACACGAATATATATACAAGGGTAGCTTAATCTCTAGTACTGCCTAAATCAGAACGACTTATGGCCTGCATTGCCTGCTCAACCAAACATGCAAGTTCATCCACATCCTGGAAGCTGAAATCAATCACCTTTCTAACTGAAGTAATACACTCGATATTTTGTGCTGCTTCCAGGGATGAAGTAGCAGCCATGAAACATGTTAGAGATTTTCTTGAAGCCTCCATTGCAGAACCTACATCCTGTGTCTGCAGAACATTAACATATTAATACATTCACCTACTTGAACCACCTAATCAGCTAACATAGACATTGAGAGACAGGAAATTCTTACCAAGCACTATTTACAATAACAATCATCGTGCAGACTTAGGATATTATTCTTTTTTTATCTTTCAAACTTCAGGACAGGCAAACTCCCAAAAATTTCCTTTGTTCTATATCGCAAGCACTATTTAAGAAGCAAAACACCTGACACTAAATCTACCAACAAGCCTGCCCAGGCTGTTAACACCCAATCTATTGGACAGTGAAAAAAAAACAAGTGAACAGACTTCCTATGAAAATAATATAGCAGGGGCATCAAATAATCCTTCAAACAATCAAAAGTTTAGTTCTCCTACCAGCAAGTTAAGGAAGACCAATACTACAAAAAAAACCCTAGTCAGAAATGCAAACCTGTACTGCATGGCCAGTGCTACCCGCTAGGTACACTCATTAGTCATTATCCTTTTCGACACAATCTTATTTCCACCAAATTCACAAATATCCATCTCCAACCACCTCATAACTACTTACAAGTTCATATAATTGGTCTTCAACTACCAAGGAACATTCAAGGAGAAAAGAATATTTTATAGGCATAATCGATGCTTAATAAAACATAGAAAATAATAATGAAGCGAGAGAGGGGGGGGAGATTGGCGCTTTCAGACAGAATTAACTTACGAAGTCAAGCAGCCGACCAAAACTTGGACGGTTTCTAGCAACAAGGGCATGGGTTCCAGCAACATATGAAGCATTACCCTTGGCTAATGGAGCCTTATCCACAGTTGCTTGGTTATTTAAGTTATTATCAACATCTGATATGGAAGATGATGGAGATTCACCTGAAAGAAGCCATTTGAAAAGATGTGAGGTAGCTAATCTCAGAGCATTGCAACATGGGACTACTAATTAATATGGAAGAAACAATTTTGTGCGACTGAAGTTGCATCTCAACCGAAAGAAGAGGTATCTATTTACAGTGAATACTTTATGTTAGACTCCTTAAAGCATGATATGCAAGTACAATAGGGGCACGAGCCCCATGAGGGCTCACATTGAGAGGGAAAACTAAATATGAAATATTTACATGGCTTCAAATGGAACCTAAATGACCACATGCACTGCCGACTGCCTCAAATAAATAAATCACAGTCGCAGAGCTCCTGCACCATAGACAACACCACTTATATTGCACACAATTCACATTTTAAAATGAAACATCACAAAATAGAAGACTAACACCATCTAGAGGGATTTGCAATAAATCATGGAGAGACAGAAAAAAGACTAAGCATATATCCATCACACGGCTTCTTACCTTGGGGAACTATCTGTACAGTTCCTTGCAACTCTTTCAGGTCTCTGCTGCTAGCAGAATGTTTGCAGTAAACAATCCTCATGTATGCTACCTCTACACATTTATAGGACAAAGCAGCAGTAGCCATTTCTTGGCGTCTTTCATATTCTTTGGCACACATTCTGTGAACTTGACAATTTTAGCATAGAGAAAGATACAGGTATATATAAACACTCCTAATATAAATATAAACCAAAAAAAAAGAAGAAATCTACTGAAGTTCAAGAAACACTCGTTTCCCGTCACTTATGAAACATTCACTTACTCGCAAAGTTTAGTGGCAGTGCCATACACTTGCAAATGGTTCATGTCCCCATGTCTACCACTCTCACTATTGCTAGCCTCTAAAAGGGCAGCGACACCAAGAAACTTAAGAGCAGCTTGGAAGTAAATCTCATTGCTTTCAAAAACAAAACCAGAACTCTGAAAGAGGACAGTGAAATGGTAGTAACAGTTAGAATGGCAAAATAATTTCTGTTAGAACTTTTATGAAAGCAGCATATCAATGTAAGAACAAAATCTGAAAGAAAACCTTAAGACGATCGGCATAATTTCTAAGTCCTTGAGCATCATTCAGGGCATCAGTTACTGTCAGGCTGGAGGATTTTACTCTCACAGGACTGCAAGCATTGAGGTTTCTGACCACATGCAAATCAGGCATCTGCTGTCCCAAATCATGGGCAGACCCATTCTTGCTGCCAGCAGCTTTTCCAGGCTGTTTCAAAGCCTTTGACACATTGACACTGGAAGAGGCATTAACTGGAACCCCATCATAGACAGCTCCCTCTTGTGCTTCTGGTACTGTTTGATGACCTTTTCTTTCTTGACAACTTTCAGTTTCAAAATGCAAGGATGATTTTGACATTCCACTTTTTACCTCTGCTTGCATTACTTTAGTTTGCCCACTAAAATCCTGGGTCACATTTTGCTCAGGGGCAACGTTCCCCTTTGTGCAGCATGGAGCAGCAGATTTTACATCAAATTTATCATGTTTTATATTCAGCTGGGTCCCTATTCTACTATCACTTGATGGTTGTCCTGAAGGATTCTTCTTTCCATAAGATCTCTTCTCATCCTCGCTAGATTTATGCAAATTGCGTTTGCAATCAACAAATGTTTCTTGAAGACATGCATGACTCTTGACAACATCTGATTGATAATTCATGCTCTTTCTGGAACACATATCCTCCTGTTCCTCTGTTGGATTAGAACCCTTCATTTTATCTACAACAGAACTTCTTTTACTGTCTTTTGCCTGTGAATTAGAAACGTCGTCAGATTTCTGAGAAAATAATGCATTGCCACCACACTCCTTGTTCAGTCTATCCTCACTATGGGAATGGTCTACAGTATGCTGCACAGTTTCTGCAGAATGAGAATCACCATTGAGCAAATGGCTATTCCCCAACCTAGAAGAAGGTTTATTTCTAATGCTGATTTTGCAAATAGAATCTCTATCCCGATAATCCAAGGTAGAAGATTTATGGGATCTAGAATTAAAATCACCCGACACTTTCTCTTTCATTTCTGTACCAGATTGAGCAAGCTCAAAAGTGCCTTCCCCGTTCCAACATCTTCTAAGATTGCCACATGAAGGAATGCCACTATTTGCAGCATCCTTCCCTGAACCAGTTGTTGCAAGCTTTTCTGGATATGAGGTCCTCATTGGAGATGAAGAAACTGATTCAACTGGCGAACCCCTTGCTTCTTCAAAGTTTGCTCTGGTTTTACGAGAACCGGAAACCTTTGAAGAGCTAGAAGTTGCTGCTATCAAAATTTGTCCAGTTCCAGAATCCCTTCTCGATGAATCAAGGCCATCCAAAACTTTTAGAGATGAGGACTTCTTCTTGTGCTTACTCGATTGTTGGACCCTATCAATACTTCTGACTTCTTCAATGCCACCAATTGAATGATCCATACTTTTTCTGTTTGACACACCATCTCCATCATTTCTATTGGACTGCTTCCCCTCAATCTTTGAAAACCGTAACTTCTTTTCATTCCTAAATCCACTCTCACTACTTTCTTCCTTCATACATAACTCATTCCCATTTTCACTGTCCTGCCAGTCCAATTTCCTTTTCTTCACAGGAGCCCTTTTATCGCATATTCTCATGTCTAATGACCCAGCATCTGATGAAGCCTGAGTTTGATCCACAAGTTTCTTCAAAGAAGCTACTGTTTTTTCTTTAATATCATGCTTTACATCCCCAGAATTAGAGCACCCATTGGAATTCTGAACGCTTCTTCCATTTGCTTGAGTTGGCAAGGTAGTGCTTGAATTAAGGCCCAGCATTCTGTTGTCTAAGTTAGTACTCTGATGTTTTTCGGCAGTGGATGTTACTTCTGTTCTGCTTTTCTTTGAACCTTCATATTCATACAGACCAGACTCCCTCTTCTTTTTCATCTTTGCTTTCTTGGTCTCACCTACAATCAAACAATGGCAATATGAATTAACAATAAACTCAATATAGAAGTCCAACTGCTAGTAAAACTTATGCTGTAATATCAAATAAATACCTCCAACTAGAAGCCTTTCTTTCTCTTCAAAGGCAGATTTCTTCATGACAAGTGATTCAACAGGGGCCTGAGCCATGTCATTTATGCTCCTACGTTTCAAAGATTCCTGCTGCTTGTATTTTTTTTCAGAGGTTGACATCTGATTCAGGCCACTGCTACCTGATTTCTGCACTTCCTTGAGGCCATGGTTCTTCTTTCCTTTAATAGATAAAGCCTGAGAATTGAAACTTGAGTTGTTCTGATCAAGATGCTGAAGGTGAGCTGAAGAAACTAGTGACATAGTTCCATTTGCATGATTTTGTGGGTTATTTTGATTTTCAGCTACTGGAAGCTGGTATAATGCATTGAGAGCTTTCGTTGTCTCCTCCTCACTAATGTCACACCGGTTCATTCTTGGTCTACACAATGATGTCAGAAACAGAAATCAGCAAAAGCAAAATATAAATCCATGTTCACACACATAGACAATGCATCTATACATGTACCTATAATTGACCAGGTTTTTCTAATCATTGCAAGCACCATGTGCACACAATAACATAAACACGCACATAGCATGCACTCAAACAAAAGAGACCGTCATATTCAAAGAAAACTTTATTAGATGCTTATCTAAGGAACTTACAGCCAATCAAGCATGCTACACAACCACTTCTCAGGAAGTTGTTCTGGTCTAGTATCGAAAGGCAAGAGTCGCCACTTGTGACAACGATCACACTGAACCCAATTTTCTTCTATCAACACAGGAGCAGTTGCAGCTGGTGCAGCTGTCTGAGAGGCAAGTGTCTTATCATTGAGGTGAGGAACCACACCAGGAACATCCACTCCCAACAGCTGGTTATTAACTGTTCTACCCCTGAATATTATCTTTGACTTATCCAAATAGCCATTCTGCTCTGTCTCAAAATCCATTGGACCATAACCTTTTGGCCTATTCTGAAAATGCCTCATTGTTGGCTCCATTCGATCACTCTTCTGTTCAGAATTTGTTTCCAGTGAATCTCTATGATTATCTTGGACCTTCTTCATATCCTTCTGCAACTTCAACTTCTGAATTTTATCTTTACCTGAAGGAAAACCTTGACAAGAACTAACTGTATCTTTAAGTGTTGCACCCACATCAAGTCTCAAGCTTTCCTTCATTGAATCAGCAACTTCTCCATTATTTTTGCTACCTTTTGACCTCTTTCCCTCAACCAATGTCTTTTCCTTCTTGGAGGGAATATTTATTTTATTTTGTACACGAAATGTAGCTATCTGACCAACCTTTGTTTTTGAATCTTCCTTGCTCCCAACATTGTCTCCTAGGTCGACTGAAGCATTCTTATCGAAATTCACTACACTCTGTTCCCAACCGTTTCCATCTAAACTACTCCGCTTATCCTGCTTCTTTTTCTTGCCACTCGTTCTGCTCCTTCCAGATATTGACTCCAAAGAGTCTTCCTTTGCAGAGTCAGAGGACAACAATCTACCTTTCGATGCATTCAGATTAGCTTCAGCAGCAACATCACAGACCCTGGCAGTGACTTCCTTAGCAATATTCACTGAATTAGATAGAGCTGTGGGTTTCAAGTCATTGGGCAATGACTCCCCTCCTGCAATCTCATTTTCACGCTTCTTTTTTATGAGCAATGTCTTTCCACTTTCAACAGTCCTGCGATTTACGTTATTTGATTCCACCAGCTCTTCACTTTTTCCGATTAAAAATTTTGTCTTCTTCTCATTTAATTGTTTTTTATTACCCATAATGGACTTATCTATTAACACAGAAGGATGTTCTTGACATGCCTTAAGCAATGAGATAGATTTATTATCTCTAGAGGGCCTTTCCTTTTCCTTTCTTAAAAAGCATAGCAGGCTGTCATGAAGTGGAGATATGAGCACACCACCAGGGACATGATTGGAAGTCATAACCTGTTTAAAGGCACAAAATATCAATCCATCCTTCTTTAGTTCATATGCAGACCTGAAAACAACCAAGAGAAACCTCTACCTGAAGAATTCTAGTGGGTGATTCACTAGTGGTTTCTTGAGATATCATCAATGCTCCTCCACTTTCATCAGGACTGTTCCCCAGTGATGACGAAGGAGAATAATCAAGCCCAAGACCACTATAGATTGCAGCAATTTTTTGTGCTTTTTTATCAGACCCCATTTTAATCCGAAACTTCAATGTCTTCTGGTCACTTGGAATCCCTGCTCTGTTAAAACTCTCATCCTTCAAGATAGACTTCTCAGCAACTTGAGCAGAAGTCAAACGTGAATCATGTTTAGCTGCAATATTGCCACTTGGGCAGGAGGTATTTCCTGGTCTCCCGGTTGAGGGTGCATTTGGTGGGGCTTTCAAATTCTGAGATGCACCCTGTATGGTAACACAATCCACAGCACTCAAGTAAACTAGAATTTTATTAAGTTGTCAAAGCAACAGCTATGGACATCTTCCGAAGAAATGACCAAACTATAGCAAGAATATTGTCCATATACCTCCATAGACAAATTATTGGTTGACCCTGATATGCTTGAGTTTCTCTGTGGTGTCTTTGGACGTGACAATCTTGGAGGCGAACGTTCATAGGTAGGTAAAAATGAGCCATACCCCCCAAATTTTGCCCCTGAAAAAGGTAATTTAAGCTCAAATCATCATCTTCAATGAAAATCATTAAGTTTGTAATATAACCTAACATTTGCTAAAACTGCAAACAACCACTTACCCAAATTTTCTGCTGAAACTCCACCTTCAAAAACTTTTTGAAAATGGCCCAAAACGTTTTTAATCTTCTCATCCTTCAAGACATAAAATCCCATATTAGTAATGGAATAACAGAATTTTGAAAGTTTGTGTAAATTAAAATTGATATATGGACCAGATTGAAGTACATCTATAACAGGCACAACAAGCCAACTGTTATAAGCATCTAGAAGTTTATTCTTTTCAGGAGCTTAACAATAAAATATGAACCAATTATAGTTTAACATTTCAAATACGAATTAGATTAAATAAATTAAGAGATACAGTTAATCACATTTCATTGAGCATTCAACCAACAGTATCAACATAAATTTTCCAAATGTTGAGTAAGTTTCAGAGATCATCCAGGCAAGGAACTTAGCATCATGCAGCAAATTTTTGCCAGGAGACAAAACAAGTACTTTATGAAAATCAGCCTATTATTTACTTTCTTTTCCATGCCTCGGCTTTCTAAAATAATATGTCAATAAATTATTAGTGAGAAAGTAACCTGACTTCAACTTTTAACAAAATGGAAATGATTTGACAATGGTGTATCTTGTTTAGCATTATCAATATCATCACATTGCATAACTATCTATAAACTGCACAAAGGCATTAAACAGCCTTTTAAAACATATTCTTCTAGTCGTTTTCTAACATTCCTGGTGACGAGAAACTAACCTAGCTAAACCAAGTATTTGGATATAAAAGTATGTCAAAATAACACTTTTGTGTTCTAAAGGTGCAAAGTCGTGAAAGTTCTCATCGCTCATCAACAGTTGATATCATCACTCTCATCATTTCTCAACCAAAAAATGTATTAGTGAATCAATGGGCATATACCACATACAAACTCAACTTAAAGACTCATAGAACTCCAATGCACATAGAGAGTCACAACTTATTCTGATAAGCATATTGCCCATTATGCTTAATCAAAACCAAAACTAAGCTTAATTTCAGATTAACCATTCCTTGCAACAAAGCTTAATACAATTGCATTGCCTACAAAGTATCATAAATGCTTAATCAAATGGCATTAACTGAAGCTTAATACAATTCCAAGTTTCAGAAAAAGAGAACAGGTGTTAAAATAATTGGATTTTTCTCAAAGAAAAGAACTAACAAAAATTAGACCCTTACAATGTAAGAGAAGGCGGTATCAGGGTTAATATTGTCGCCTTCATCTTCATGAAAGCAAGCTTCTCCTTCTTCAAGATCAGATTTTTCATCCATCTCCAAACCCACCGTCCCCAAAAACCCTAACCCTAAACTCGCAAAAACCTTAACCCCTCACCCTTCAAATTCCCCACCTTTCCAAAAATCAACCATCACCGAAATTTAACCTTTTGTTTTTAAAAGAACAAAAAAAACCCAGAAAGGAAATCTCCCAATATCGACGGAACCCTATCAAATTAAAAGACAAAAAAAAAATTACACAAACAATCCCATTTTAATCAATCAATTAAACAAAATTTGTTAATTAATATTTCTTTTCTTTTTTTTTTTGTTGCTTTATTTTTCATTAAACTCACGATCAGAGAGATATTGATGATCAGACGATCGAGATTGAAGTGATCGACGAGTGCCGCCGACTCAGGATTGACTCGTTCCGCGTCGCGGTGTCGAGTTTGTTTTACGGTCCCTGTCTCCAGAAATTTGTTAAACACTTTTTTTCTTCTTCTTGAAAAGGAAAAAAAAAAAAAACTTAAAAATAAAATATGAAAAAAACGGCAGACACAAAGTCACAACAAAGAGCTGTGATTTTCGTGGGTCAGATTTTTTGGTTTTTTTTTATTATTTTATATATATATATTTAATTGGACTTCCCTTTTGATTTTCTTTTTTCACATGTAAATAATTCCTTTGATGGCGCGTGGGGAGCAGGAGCGTGGGTGGATGGGAAACTTGGGACAATTAATGAATAGTGAAAAACGGTGTCGTTTATACACTTTTTTGTTTTCATCTGGGGTTATGTACAGAAAAGTTCAATGATTGTAACTATACTAATCTTTCACATTTTGTGGAGCAGCTGCAGAAGGGAATCTTTTTATCTTCCACGTTAAGGCAACTCTTTGTCTTTGGGTTTTTTTTTTTTTTGGTAAATTTTTTTTAAGTAATATACTAATATAGGAACAACTGATAAGTTCAGACACTAATACAGAAATAACTGGCAAGTTCAAGGCCTAATCAAACAAAATTCAAGTATCAATGTGAGAATATTTGCTTAGTTCGAGTCTCAATAGGAGAACAATTACCAAGTTTAGAGTCCAACTTGAACTAGAAAAAAGTTCAAGCTCTAATGTAAGAAAAATTGCGAAGTTCAGACCTCAAATAATGATTTAACATTTTTTAGCATTTGGTTCACAAAATATAATATTATTTGTGATAATAGAATTATCGAAATTTAAGATTACTTAGTATATCAGTGAATATGTTATATTATCATTGTAGATACTTGTTTGGAATTACTAACTGCTCAATTAATAGTAGTTTTAGGGAATATAATTCCTTATATGAGCACCTTTGGGAACAATCCCGTTGGAAACAACTTTTCATGTTGAGAACAACTTTGTTAGGAACAACATTGAAAGGCTAGCAAGATTCCTAGGTTGTTCCATTTTTTTAGATGTATTAGAGAGCATGGTTTAAAGACTCAAATATAGAAACTGTTCAGCTTATTTATTAATATTTCATTAGAAAACAAGTGCTTCCTCCTTATTTATTTAATGAATAAATGATGCATTTGCACTTAAAAGTCTTTATTGCTAAAATACTTTAAGTAGATTTAACCTGTCATTATACCTATTATCTATATAAATTACCTTTCATTTTCTCACGTTCAATGAACCACTTTTAATCTCACCACACACAATTTTAGCATGTTTATGCCCACTTTCTCTCCATAATCGTTTCACTTTTTGAACTTTTTTTTCAAATCCTATAAATAGATGTTTAAACGTTTTATTTGGGGAGTTCTTTTTTTATCTATTGGCAATTTGAGCACTCTAAAATTCACCCCACGCATTCGTTTCTACAATCACAACAACCACTACAACTCTCATTCTTCTCAGCCTCTTATTGGGTTCATTACCATCGCCTACCACCACACTTGTTTTCCGAAGCCTGCCATGATTTTCCTCTCTCCCATCTCACTACAACTTTCCATTTTGCTAGATTGTAACGTCTCTTTCTACAATCATGTTTGGTTTATTTTGTTGTTTGGAACTCGATGAGTAAGTTCATGGGCTAAAGTGAGTTCATCCATGGACGAGACCAGGGTTTGATCTATAAGTTCGCCTGCATAATAGTGAAGTGTGTGGATGTGTGAGTTTAACTTGTATGGTATATATATATATATAAGACATCATATATGGCTCTTTTTGACACAATATCTATAACAACCCATAATCCCTCCCCAACTCATAAATAGGAAGATAATGCGCTTTGACACACTTGAACCCACGTCCTCCTACATTGACAATAATAACTATGCTAATTGAGCTAAAATTTAATCAACTCTAAAAGCATATTTTTACCAACTTGACATTATTATAAAATTTGCACTGTTTTTAACATGTATAATTTTTTCTAACACTGCTGAAGAATTTTTTAAGTTCGCAATAAAATTGTAAAATAACATGTATCTCTCATAAGATATATTTTAAAATCAATTTTTTAAAAAAAAAATTGTACTCATTAAATTAAGGGTAAACTACAAAAATAGTCACTTGTGTTTGCTTCAGATTACGTTTTAGACACATATGTTTTAATTGTTATGTTTTAGTCACTTACGTTATTGTTTTGTTACGAAGTAGTTACTCTACGTTAAGCTCCGTTACCTCCTTATCGGCGGTCCTACGTGGTAGTCCAAATGAGTTTTAAATGCTAACTTGGATGTCGTACGTGACCGTCCAAATTAAATTCATTTAATTAAAACCTATTTTCATCCTAGCAACTGGACATCCAAGTTAGCATTTAAAACCCATTTGGACTACCATGTAGAACTACCGTTAGGGAGGTAACGGAGTTTAACGATAAAGTGATCACTTTGTAACAAAACAATAACATAAGTGACTAAAATATAATCTGAGGCAAACAAAAGTGACTATTTTGATAGTTTACCTTAAATTAAAAAGAATTATCATAAATTGCTAAAAAGGTGAAGTTTTAGGTGAAACTTTATGTAATTGAACCCAATCCATTCCATATATATAAATATTAATATAATTTTTTAAATATTAAACACATGCTAATCTATAAATGATACATTAAATGCAATATTTAATCCAAGATTTACTATAATTTTCTACTTAACATATTTATCACCTTTACAATTAATCAAATACCATGAATTAAATCAAGATTATTGCTTTTAGAAATAATACCTACCCATGTAAATCTATTAATTTTAAGGAATTTCAAATGAACTTTTACATTAAAATCCTAATATCCCATTTTCAACCTTACCTGCAAAAAGTCTACATTAAAATTTGATGTTCAATTAAAGCTTTCATATAATTTATTTGTTTTTTTTTTAAATTATATTCATTGGGTAAAACAAATTATTAAATTAATTACTGTTATAATATGTTTAATTTTTTTTTTCAAAATTCTCATTTTATAACATGTTATAAATTTTTATAACTTATTTAATGTTATTGTATATAATTTTTATAAAAATTTATAGTAATTACAAAAAATGGTTTATTTTATTTTTTATCAATTTTCAAATAACAATATTTAATTTAAATTAAAATTTACCTAATCTTATTTTTCTATATATAATGCTACATAAATGAACAATATATGTATAATATGCAAAATATAAAAATCAATTACGTTCTTAAACAATATATTAAGGGATATTATCTCATTAAATCCTTTTGTGTTTTAATAGTTTTTTTTTTTTTTATAGAGTTCCACCTCTAGGGTTGTAAATGAACTGAGCTTAAACGAATAAATTTCTATTCATGTTCGTTGTTTATTTTTAAGCTTATTCGTATTCAGTTTGTGTTCGTTAAGAATTTTAAATTTTTTGTTTATGTTCG
The DNA here is from genome assembly GCA_025698515.1 of Gossypium sturtianum. NCBI lineage: Eukaryota > Viridiplantae > Streptophyta > Magnoliopsida > Malvales > Malvaceae > Gossypium > Gossypium sturtianum. The sequence goes on from CM046945.1 coordinate 161,945,720, forward strand.
TTTGTTTAATGTTCACGAACATGTTCATTTTACTTAATCGAACATGTTCACGAACATTAAATGAACATGTTCATGAACATATAATTGAACATGTTCACGAACAATGTTAATGAATAATAAACAAACAAACAAACAATAAATAAATACATACACACATATATTATTTTAATATTTTTATAATAAAATATCATTAATAAATAAACGAGTTTATAAATGAGCCAATAAACGAATTTTTAAATGAGCTTGTTCGTGAACATAAACGAACCGAATACACATTTGTTCATGTTCGTTCGTTTATTAAACGAACATAAACAAACGTTATACAAACGGTTCATTTACACCCCAATCCACCTCACCATTTTATTTATGTTATCCTCTATATTTGTCAATGGATTTAAATTGAGGCTTAATTCAATACAAAATTACGCCATAAAATATTTTTGTGTTTTTTAAATAATTTTTATAAATATATATATATATTAAAAAAATATGGTTCAACTAATCTTTATCGGTTTCCGGGCAGGGGTGAATCCAGGGGGCTGGCAGGGGCCTGTCCCCCCTAAAGTGGAAAATTTTCCATTTAGGCCCTTTAAGATTTTCAAAATTTTAAATTAGTAAAGGTAAAATTACATGTTGGCCCCCTAAAAATGATAAAAATTTGATTTAATCCTTTAAAAATTATAAAGATATAGGCTATTAAAATTGTGAATTTGTATTTTTACTGTCGTAAAAAATTATAATTTAATTTTGGTCTCCCTAAATTTTTTTTTTTAGTTTTGCCCCTGTTTCCGAGTCAATCAGCCCAATACCTTTCTTCATATTAATATCTTGATTGATTCTTGATCTATCCAACTGATCAATTTGATCCGATTCTAATAACCATGTCCAATAATCCTTTTTTTTTCTTTTCTTTTTGTCTTTAGCTATTGCTATTTTGCTAAATCGGAATATTCATATATATATATATATATATATATATATAATTATCGCATTCTTACTGTATGGATGAAAGTTTTTATATAAAAATTATATTCATTAAAATTTTATGTAAAAATCAAATGAAATTTTGGTTAAAATATAAAGTTGAAATTCTAAAATTTAGTGTCTTAAGTTTAATTTTATTTCGTGTGAATTATTATTGATTTTATATAGTATTGTAAAATAATAAAAATACACCCATAACATAATTTGCATTGTACAAATATTAGTTTTTAGTTATTTATTAACTGAATTAGTTCTCAATTAATTTATTATACCAATTTCATTAAATATTTTATATAAAATATAAAATCTATATTTAAGTAAATTTAATATATATATATATATATATATATATATATATATATATATATATTAATAATTCATGTTATTGCTTTCAAGAATATCCACAATTGCAAAGGAATATTAATTTGTCCATTTCCTGTAAAGGGGCCGAAATGCAATTCGCTCCTAAGTAATAGGACTTTCCTAATTTTTTTATCTTTTTAACACATAATGATAATTTTAAATTTAATATTCACTCATTTTGTCACTTAGTGGATTGTTTTTTTATGAACATTTTGATCATCAACCGTTAAAATTTTATTTGTATTGATCTCTAATAAGGCAATTCATGTGATAAACTACATGTACTTCATTGTTGACATAAAAAATTATAAATTTTTTTATGAACTTTTCGGAAAAAAATGATTTCTTAATAATTTTATGATTTTTTAGGAAGCATATGTAGACCGGCATGTGAGTTGCAATGTTAATATTATTAAAATATTGACTTAATTACTTTTTTAGCCCTCCAACTTTGTAAAAAATCATTTTAGCCATCCATTTAACTTTTTTTGTCTCTTTTAGCCATTAATATTAGCATTGTTTGTCAAATCACTTCAAAATAAATGAAAAAATTAACGTTTGTTAATTTACTGATGTGACATACATGTAGATTACCATGTGTATGTCACGTTAGCAATTAATTGTTTTTAAAATTTTTTATACTTTTTAAAATATTTTTTATATTTTTTTGAATTTTTAAAATTTAAAAATAATTAATTATTGACGTGACATCCACATGTATGTCACGTCAAGAAAATTAACTTTGACATCCACATGCATGTCACGTCAAGAAAATTAACTTTCCATCTATTTTTAGGTGATTTGATAAACAATACAAATTTAATAGTTAAAAATGGTGAAAATTTAAATAGAGAGCTAAAATATATTTTTTTTTAATAAAGTTAGATGATCAAACAAGTCATTATGCCTAAATTTTTAACAACTTTAATTATCTTTTGGTCCTAAAAATTAATTGTAAAATTAAATGTCAAAGAATTCAAAAAATAACCCAAAAAAAAAAGTAAAGAAGAAGATGAAGAAGCTAAATTTATGAACTTCTGTTTTTCAACTTGAACACAAACATGCTATTTCTTACTTGAATCAAATATCAAATAAGATTTTCTTTGGGAGCTACGGTTTGAATTATTATTTTGGAAAAAAAATTATTATTCATCGATTAGAATTTATTTTAAAATTTATTTTTTGTTAAAATAAATTTTTAATAATTTCATTATAAATTTTGATCATATCTATTATTTTTGACATAATACTTACTCATAACCCCTCATAAACTCATAAATAAGAGGATAATATATTTTTATATTAATAATAATACTAATACCAATCGAATAGAGACTCAATCAAATTGTTAAAATATTTTTAAAATTTAAAAAACTTTTAATTTAAATATTAATATAAAAATAATTTTAATGAAAAAGAAATGAAATCTAAAAAATTTGGTTGGTTGTCGGGAATGAGTAATAAAGTGTGACTAGGTAACCGCACGTGTTTAGCAGAACACAGATTAGCAAAACAAACAAAACTGTAACATTATACAGCTGTACTTTACTGTTTTGACATTGACATTTTACAGTTAAAACCCAACGTTAATTTCCGTATTATATGATTAGTATTTTGTCAACCAATACCAGATTTTTAGGTTAAAATATGTCGTTAGTCCCTATACTTTCTATAAATTTGAAATTTAATTTTTATTTTTATTTTTAAGAATTAAGTCTTTCTATTTTTTAGATTTTATAATTCTAACTCAACTTTTAACATTGTTAAGATTATTTTGGTAAATTTAGGTTCATTATATGGCTATTAATTGAATTTTTTATTTTAAAATGTCACATCAATATATTTAACAAAAAATAACAGGGTTAATAACTAGACACGAATTTTGAAATCTGAAAAGTAGAGGGACTAAATTACTAGAAATAAAAGCATATGGATTAAATTTCAAATTTATGAAGAGTACAAAGACTTACAACGTATTTTAACCTAGTTCTTTTATTGAAAAAAATTATGATTAATATTAGATTTTGAGTTTTATTCTCCTATGCTACATAGATTTACTGTTTGATTAAAATGATAAAGTTGAATTTTATTATACTTTGTGTTTTGGATTCAAATCTCAATATAATCAAATTTTTTTATTGACTTATTATATGTAAAGGACAAAAGCACCCTTATAAAAACATAACTTAATTTGTACACAAAAGGTTAATTTAATAATTTTACAATTGAGTTGGTGTCCAGCTGACCCAACACCAACTTGGTTAAAGACTTAATATAAGTATAAATAGATAAATATATATTAAAAAAACCTCAGCTTGCACTTCATACCAATTATGATAATGTGATTGTTGGTGGAACTGAGAAACTTGGTTAATAGTCACTTGAAAAACAATGTTGTTCTAACTACTATTAGAACAAAATTTAGGTAGAATTAAAGAGTTTGCACAATCAATCCAAAGCGCAAGTGAGTCAAAGAGATAAGAAAATAATTGACACACGATATTTGTTAATGCAGTTCAGATTCCCTAATCTTATATTTGTGAAGCCTCGCTAAATGAATGATTTTATTCACCAATTGTCCGGGTCACCTATTGGCTTAAGCCTAATCTACCTTTACACAGAAAAGTAATTGCAACCCCAATATCAACCTCAGTTGTACAAATCATTCTCTCACAAATATCTCACATTACATAAATCTATCCATAACAAATCCATAAAGGAGGGCATGTTAAAGACACCCTATACGAATGAAGGATAGTGTCGATCAACAACCTAGTTATAGGCTGTCTAACGTGATTAGCAATAAAAGTTTTGATAGGCTTGAAATACTTCTTTAAAGGTTGATTTTATCCATTAACCATCTTCAGTATTTATCACAATAACCTTCATAAACAAGATCGCTAACAACTTGAAATACTCCTTTGAATAAATCAAACATGTATCTCTAAAAAATAGCACTTCAATTACCAAGAGACAAAAGACTTCCATGTTTGTCAAGCCACATCAAGGTATTCGATTGGGAGACTTAGTATTTAAGTCGATTCATGCTTCTGTTTTGTCAAATTTGCCATACTAATGGATCGAGTTCAACTTAACTGAAACCTATACAAGGCCTAAAATGATGGCCCAAGCAAAAAAACAAGCTCGTTATAACAGAACATGGAACAAGCAAGTAAAAAACCCAACATATTTCTTATCTATACTATTATTTAATTACCTAACCGAGTTGGTGTTACGAGTTAACTGGACACCAACTTAGTTAGAGAAACTACGAAAATGTCCTTCTGTAATTAAAAAATTAGTTATATTATTTTTATAAAAAAGATTATATTATTTGAGGGTATTTTGGTCTCTTTATTTTAAACTTTTTTTTTTTTTTGCATGAGGCTGGATTTGGACCCTTTACTATTAACATAAATAAAAAATTTTAACTTTACCACTAAACCAAAATTTTATATCAATATAATATTTACATTTTAATTATATTATGCATATTTTATTACCTCTATCAATTGTACATATCTATATTTACTATTATTTAAGCTCTTGTATGAGTTGGTGTCACAAATCAACCGAGCACCATTTCAATTAGGAAAATTACGAAAATGTAATTTTGTAATTAAAATAAAATATATTATTCAATGATATTTTAGTCTTTCTATTAATAAACCAATAAATATTTTGCATGAGGTTGAATTTGAACTTGTGCTATTTATATAGCTAAAACATTATTTTACCATTAAACCAAAACTTTATTTTAATATAATATTTACATGTTAATTCTATTATGTATATTTTATTACCTCCATCAATTGTATTATTTAAGTCATTGCTTGAATTGGTGTCACGAGTCAATCGGGCACTAACTCAGTCAAGAAAATTACAAAAATGTCATTTTGTAATTAAAATAAGCTATATTATTTGAGGGTGCTTTAGTCCTTTTATTAAAAACCAATAAATTTTTTGCATAATGCTGGATTTAATCTGACATCTATGCTCCAAGAATGTAGTTTCCACACACATAACATGTGATGGAATTTCTAGGTATATTTAAACTCCTGGCTGAGTTTGTATCATGAGTTTGTTATGAGGTTGGATTTGTTGTGACACCAATTTATTTAAATACTTTAGTATCATGATATTAAATTATATAATTATTTGATACACTAGTAGCGAAATTTTTAACTCAAAGAGATAAACCATCACGAGTCCCATTTATTTAATTTTTATTTATTTTCTAAATATCCCTTGAGGGAAAATATTTTGTACACTGCCAGAGGAGTTTTTAAACTCCACAAGTAGAATTAGGAGGTTGTCAAATGTCTTATAAGCAAGGGCGAAGCCAGAACAATCTTTTAGGGGGGCAAAATGAAATTTTAATTTTTTTATAGTTTATATCTTTATAATTTTTAAAGGATTAAATCAAATTTTTATAATTTTAATGGGGGCTAAAGTATAATTTTAACTTTACTAAATTAAAATTTTTAAAAAAATTAAAAGCTTAAATAACAATTTTACATTTTAAGGGGGCCGGGGCCCATGCCAACTCCCTCTAGATTCGTCACTGCTTATAAGGGTATAGTAAAATATATATATATAAAGATTCATGATAACTTCTTAAAGCTGCTTGTAGAATAAAAAATGCATGTATACCAAATACTCACCCATAAATTAATGACACGTGAAGGTTCTTTAACTCTACTTGTAGAGTAAAAACTAAAAAAACTCCATCAATATATCAAATAATAATTTTATTAAATTTATATAAATATACACCACCCATTATTGGATGAATTTATTAGTCAATAAAATTTTTTTATTTTAGTTATTAATAAAAAAAGTTATATTTTGATTACTAAATTTTTTTATATTGTGTTTTTAAGTTACTCGGACGTTAAGTGACTAATTGTGGTATTTTTTTAGTTGGTATAATAATAATTTTAGTCCTTAACATTTATATTTTCTATCAATTTGACCCTGGTTGTATATAAAGATTATAAAAAAAACATTTCCATAAAATCATGAAAACACATAAACAACATAGACCAATTTCAATATCTTAGCATCATATTCATATGGTATAAAGCTTAAATATGATTAAAAACTAATGTTCTTACAAGACAATTTAAGATTCTATTACAGTAAAGCTAAAAACTGTACAATATTGAGACATAAAAATGAAAAATGATTATTCAATAGATCTAATAATAAATTAAAAACAAAACAGAACCAAAAAAAGTTAGATCATTACAAGCTTCTTTATTGTTTTTTTGAAACCAAATTTGTAATATCTTCAAGTCGGATTCCATGTTAAAGAACTTCTTCGAGAATTGATATTACAAAAACTTATGAAATTGACTTTAGTGCCAATTTTTTTAGCAAAAAATAAAAAAAAGATATACCACAATTTTTTTTTAAACTCAATTCAAATTTTTAATTCAATTAAGTTATTTTAAAAAACCCAAATTGTGAAAATAAATTTTATTCTAAATCTTTTTTTTCTTATAACGAAAAACAATTTCCCCTCATTTCTCCCACTTTATTTACTTATAAATTTTATCTATTTTTTTAATTTTAGAAATTTCTAAATTTTAATAATAGTTGTATAATAATAGTTTTAGTCCTTAACTTTATTTACGTAGGGGTAGGTAGTGCCCTAGCCCCCTCCCCAAAATTAGGAAATTGCATTCTTTGCCCTTTAAAATTTATAAATAAGTAATGATAAAATTGTACTTTGGTCTCACAAAATGATAAAATTTTAATTTAGTATTTTAAAAAATTATAAAGATATTAGTTAGTACAATGGTGAAATTGCATTTTAACTTTTATCAAAATTTATAACTTAATTTCGGCTCCCCAAACATAATTTTGGCTTCACCGCTGAATGCTAGGATGATGACAAGTGTCCTTAGTATAATAAAATATTAAAAAGAAAAATATATAAAAAAAGACATATGACAATTTTTAAGATTGCTTGTGGAATGAAAAAGGACATTGCTAGTGTACTAAATATTAACTCTTTTTGTCAACTTCACATATTAATTAGACTACCCTCATATGGCGTGATATGATTGATGTAAAACAACATGTTAGGTTGACAAATTTTGGCAGGAACTAATGATTGGATTAAGATTTTTAAATTTAAAAGTATTGAATTTTTAACTTTTAAAGTATATGGACTAAAACTCAAATTCTATAAAGTACAATGAGTAATAATATATTTTAACATTTTAAAAAACATACTAGGAAAACAAGAAGTTTACAAATAGGATTAGTACAGTGAAGTGACAAAAATTTGGTTAAAATATGCTTTAAGTCTATGTACTATTTATACATTTGGAATTTAGTCCTTTTATTTTTTTCTATTTCAAGGAATTTAGTTATTCTAGTTTTTAGATTTACAAATGTAAATTGAAATAACCTTGTTAAAATTATTTTATTAAATTTAAGTCCATTATAACGTCATTTTTTTTTGTTACATGACTAACAGTTGAGGTTTTTTTTTTTTAATTCAAAATGTCACACAAGTGAATTTAACAAAAGAATTTTAACTCAGTTAACAATTGGTCTTGAATTTTGAAATTTGAAAAATAAATGGATTAAATTCCTAGAAATAAAAATAAAGGGACTAAACTCTTAAGAGTAAAAATAGGCGAATTAAATTCTAAATATGTAAAGAGTATAACGACTTAAATATTATATTAATAAAAAAATTGTACTCGAGTCTTCCATCGGCACTAATAACGAATTCAATCATTGGGTAACTCAAGAAACAATAATTAAATCTCATGTCTTATAGTTAGATGATATTGGTTTGAATCTTGTCAACCCTTTTAAAAAAAAGACACGACATATTCGGATGGTTAATTTTACAAAAAAAAAATGTAATTTTAGCCCTCCGTTTAAATTTTCGTTTCTTTTAATTTTTTTAACTTATATTATTTGTTAAATCACCTCAAAATAAATGGAAAACGTGGCATCTGTATATATGCTTGTTGTCAATTTATTAATTTTTTAATGTTAAAAATTTTAAAATATATATTTTATATTTTTATATTTTTATACCTTTTAAATAATTTAAATAATTTTTATTTTTTAAAATATTTTTTTGATTTTTTTAAATAATTAAAGGTCAATTAATTGCTGACGTGACATTTATATGAAAATCCACGTGTATGTTATGATGGACGAAGCCAGAAAATTTTTTTAAGGGATCGAAATTAAATTATAATTTTTATGATAGTAAAAATATAATTTCATCATTTTAATAGCCTCTATCTTTATAATTTTTAAAGGATTAAATCAATTTTTTATCATTTTTAATGGGTTAAAGTGTAATTTTACTTTTATTAATTTAAACTTTTAAAAATTTCAAAAAGCCTAAATAGAAAATTTTTCATTTTAGAGGGGTCGAGCCCTACCAGCCTTCTAATTTCGCCTCTAAATGTCATGTAAGCTTTTTTATTCATTTTAAATACTTTGATAAATAATATAAATTTAAAGACTAAAAGAAATAAAAAATTAAATTAAAAGTTAGGAATTTTTTTTTATAAAATTGAAAGGTGGAATAAGACTTTATTCCTAAAAAATATTATTTTAAAACAAAATAACAATTAACTTATGAGTTCAATTAATATTATTTTGACAAATCAAATTCAAACAAAATAATAATAAAAAAATCCCTTTCATTTTCAGCTTCGAAATCTCCTCCTAATATTTTTACCCGAAGACAACGACGATAATTTACCCTTCAACGTCCCTTTCAAAGCTTTCATCTTTTCTTTGCTTTATTAGGGTTTGCAAATTTTTATTATTAATAAAAATCATTTTTTATTATATAAAAGAAAACAGATTCGATCATATCCCTAACCCCCAATCTTCGATCTTTACACCCACATTTCAATAAATTCTACACCAATTTAAACTTTTTTCTTCTTTTTGGAATTCCCTTTTTTAGATTCAGATAGATTTTTATTTCACTCTCACGTTTAACATAATTTTACAGAATTTTTTTTTCTCACAAATTCAACGACACCCTTTTGCTTACATTGTTTGGTAAGTTCCAATTTCGCTTTTTCCTGTTAGCAGAAAAATATCATGTTAAAGCTTTGTCCGTACAATCAACGTAAAAGGTGAGTCTTTGATGTTATTATTGTTGCTTTATTGATATATATGTGTTTTTTTTTTTCATTTTCTTTATTTGCAGTGATTGAAAGAAGAGAAAATTGTTAAGAAAGGAGTTGATTGCCAAGAATATTTTTTTTTGAATTAAAAAGGCTACTGTCAAATGTTTGGTTCCGATAGGAATCCGGCGAGGGATGCCGGCAGAGTGTCCACTGCCGGCATGGTGTTGTTACCTATTCAGTTTACATGGCCACATGGTGGTGACGATGTCTCTATATCTGGCTCTTTCAATGGGTGATAATTCAATTATATCTCTCTTTCTTTTAACATGCTATTGGTATGGAACTTTTTTATGATATTTAGGTGAATGATTGGTGTTTGGATTAATGGTTAATCGTTTGAAATTGAAGGTGGACTGAGCTCGTGCGAATGTCACAGGTTGAAGGTTGCCCCAATGTATTTAAAGCTGTCTGTGCCGTACCACATGGTAGTCATGAGGTTGGTTAGTTTGCTTTATAGGAATTGAAAATTCAGACTTTTTGAATATAACCCTACGAGAATCGGACCCATTTTGGACATGTACCCAAATTTGACATTTAATTTGTTCAATGCTCTTATATGATTGCTGTGCCATTTTTATTAGTTGAAATGAATGGATTTTTAGCTTAGGGTGCCTTTATTGTCAAGCAACTTCTAGAGCATGTCAATCCTAATCTCTTAGTGATGACTGATGACCTTTGTATTTATTTGCTCATTTGTGTTGGCTCTTATATGTAGTACAAGTTTTTTGTCGATGGTGAATGGCGACATGATGAACAACAACCTCACAGGAATGGCGAATATGGAATAGTTAACACTTTTGACACTCTACCTGTACCTGCAGAGGTCTCTCAGGTACAACCTCATTCAGAGATACTTCCTAATGTGCAAGTAGATAATAGTCTCATGATATAAATTTATACACAAGCTTTGCCTAAATATTTTTTGTTTTTTAAACTTGGTTTAGCATTGTGATTGAGCATTAAAATTGCAATAAAAAGTGGAATCGTCATGATTGCAAAAGCGGGTATGAATTTTCTTTTCTCTGATGGATATAGATGGAAATGCAATTCCAATTGCAATGCCAAATGGACTAATGATTCTTTTTTAATAATTTAAGTTGTCACTGATTAGCTAGGCTTTACAACTACTGTAGCTTTTTTTGGGGGGGTTCATAGTGTAGTTTTTTTGGTGCTTCTGTTTTAGTTCTTAATGCATGCTCACTGCCCAGCGTGCAGCTCATCTATTTTTTCATTCATTCATAAATCAATTAATAATACACTTTTTTTTTAATTTCTTTTTACTTTTTCATGTAAATGGATTCTGGTACCTTTTTGCGATGCAGCATCAAATTCCTGCAGTTATATTGAACCAAACAATACCTAGGATTTCAGAAGAGGATTTACGGGCCTCCCGGTATCAAATATCTGCATTCTTGGCAGCACATACGGTTTATGAGTTACTACCTGAGTCAGGCAAGGTTTGGCTGCATTCCTATCGGCTCTCCTTCACAATACACACATATATCTGCATGTTTAACTCTGATCAGGCATATTACTTTCACTTTGCTAATTTAGACAGATCTGCCTTACAGGTTGTTGCATTGGCTGTTGATTTGCCTGTAAAACAAGCATTTCATATTCTGGCTGAGCAGGTATCTGTTTAGTTCATTCGGAGGTTAGAATTTAGTTGATGTTTTCGGGGATGTCTTTGCGGTTCCTGATCTTTTGTTGGTTAAGATTCATGTTTCAAAAGATAGAGAGGAAATGTCTGTACTTTTCCTTTGCTAACCATTTCTGCTTAGAGTCTTTTCTAGCTGTAGATGTATCTAGATTTCTCCATGGACATTACTTACATTCTTAGAGCCTATTTGGTTGTTGCTGATAAAGAGCTTGGATACATATCTCTTCTGAGTCAAGCCATTTTCAGGGTATCCCTGTTGCTCCTCTTTGGGACTTCTACAAGGGGAAGTTTGTTGGAGTTATTAGTGCTTCGGATTTTATATTGATTCTAAGACAGGTATGTCATAATGCTGAATCAAGTTTTTTGGGCTAGAAAGTCTTCCAAAATCTACTTAGAGTTTTCCTTTTTTTCTGATTCCAACTACTAGCAAGTTTCTCCATATTAAACTAGATAGTTGTCTGATAGCTGTTTAAAAAAAATTTTGGCGCATTTATCTTAATGTATACTCTTTTCCTTATGCAGCTTGGAAATCATGGATCAACTTTGACAGAGGAAGAGCTTGAAACACACACTATTTCTGCCTGGAAAGAGGGAAAGGCTCGCAGGAACGGACAAGTTGATGGGCATGGGAGACCAATTCCAAGACATCTCATCTTTGTTAGTGTTTTAGTGCTTTGCCATTTATAATAACTTATGAAGGATGTGATTCTTATGCACCTGCATATCTGTTTTCTGTTTGTACAAATGAAGTGAGCCATTTCTTCTTTCATGTTTTTATGTTTATGTTTTAGCTTAGACATACGCATGTGTTATGTAGTAATAATGTGAGTCAAGGTCTGGTTGGTGACCACTACAACTAGATATTTTTTTTGAAAACAACTTCACGCTATGTTTTAGGGATTAGATATGGAATAGCAGCAATAATTGTAGTGTTGGGGAAGTAAAATGTCATTATGAACTAACAAGATTCCCGAAAAAGAAAAAAGAAGCTACCACGAGTTCTTTAGAACATTTTCTAGCTAACATTCCAAAAAGGAAAAATTCAGCCAGAAGTATTTAATGGAACTTGAAAGTGAGGGCTGGGATTAGGTAACTGTCCTGTGAATGACTATTCTATGCTATGGTAGCCATGAGTCAAAAGCATTCTCTTTGTTTGGGTAATATGGCCATTAGTTGCCAATACCTATTTACTGCATACTATGCTTTCTTTTGCTTTGGTGTTTTGGAAAAGTCGTGCCTTTTGGTTCCTCTTTTGTCATATTTTTAGTTCATGCCTTTATGCCTTGCCTCTTATTTCCTTTGTGCCATGTCATTTGAGAGAGACAGTATACGAGTGGTGTTATTGACCCTTCTTGTTGGTTACACAGGCTGGGCCAGGTGATAATTTGAAGGATGTAGCTTTGAAATTTTTGCAAAATGGAGTCGCCACAATTCCTGTCATCCATTCATCCTTAGAAGATGGTTCATTTCCCCAATTATTACATCTTGCATCGCTTTCTGGAATACTAAAATGTGGGCCTTCTAATAGTGTTGTCAGTTAACCTTTTTTTTTTTCTTTTTCTTTTGCGAGTAGTAAATGGCTTCTTTCTCCCTAACCAATGGAGTTTGATTTCTAGGCGTATGCAGATATTTCAAACATTGTTCTGGCTCTTTCCCCATGCTACAATTACCAATTTATGCTATCCCTCTGGGTACATGGGTTCCAAGAATCGGAGAATCCAGCAGTCGGTCATTTGCGATGTTGAGACCTACTTCTTCTCTTAGTTCAGCATTAAATATGCTAGTTCAAGGTATGCTACCCTGTTTTGTCAACATTTTATGGATGTAAAAGAGAGTACGAATAAGAAGAGTAAGGTTAAGTTTAATTCCTCAAGAGGCCACCTCAAATTGATGAGAGATTTTCTCATATATATACGTGTGTGTGTGTGTGTTTTATGTATTGTTATGATAAGTTTTCCATTTTTTTTCACAGCTCGAGTAAGTTCAATACCTATAGTTGACGATAATGACTCATTACTGGACATATATTCTCGGAGGTAACATGTCATTCTTGATTGATTATCTTCCTAGTTTGCCAAACTTACAATCAGCTTGGGTTGAAGGTGATAGTTCATAATTTTTTTGTTGGTCTCTTTTTTCAGTGACATAACGGCATTGGCGAAAGGCAGAGCTTATACACATAATCTGAATGAAATGACTGTTTATCAGGTTACTGTTATCACTTCTGTTTTAACTTTTCTCTTGTTTAGGAATTTGGATGTGTTGCGGAAGTTTTAGAGAGCGGAGTTGACAAAATGGGGCTAAGCCTTGGCCCCCCTTGCTCCTCCGTACACTCTACTCAAAAAATGATTACCCCCCAAATTTATTATTTAATCTTCTTTTTGTCTTGGTCCCTTATGTTGCTTTGACTTTTCATTTCCCCCGAGTATTTGGGTCCAGAACTTGTATCGAACACCTATTTAGGTATAGGCATGAGGGTACAATTCTCCAAATATATGAAAAAGATTAGAAAAGGTTGAACATTATCCATGTCTAGATATATATACACACACTCACCCCGTGATGAAACCTAAGAGTAGCTTCCATATTTGAGCTAATGTACACTGCGTCTACAAGGATTCTGCTGATCCTACTAGTTTGAAACTGATTTCTTACAATGCAGGAAACTCGTTTCCTAACCCTTTTCTCTATTTATTCGTTAGGCATTGCAATTGGGACAAGATTCTAACAGTCCTTATGAGCCAAGAACTCAAAGATTTCAGATGTGTTTGCATACCGATACATTGCTTAAAGTGATGGAACAATTGGCAAACCCTGGTAACTCTCTCTCTCCCAAACTCCATTATATTTCTTTTGTTTTTTATTTTTGAAGAACGATAATGATTTGGTGGCCTTTATTTTAACCCAACCTGATTTTCAGGTGTCAGACGACTTGTTATCGTGGAAGCTGGCAGTAACCGCGTAGAAGGCATTATCTCGCTGAGCGATGTTTTCAGGTTCTTGCTCGGTTAGTCCGAAATAATTTACAGATGAACTATCTAGGAGAGGTGAGTTTTTGCAGTGGCATTTGGACTCCCATGTCTTGTGGGCAACATTCCGAGGCCCCAATGTTCCGAAGAGACTGCAATACTTCACACCGATTAATCAAATCGAATCGAATCGAATCAAATCTCATTCAACCATTGGAATTGACCTCATGCATTTTGCCTGCATATTTTTATTTTTAGAAATTTAGGCCAAAGAAAGAGGCATCATTGTAAATTTAAGAGAATTTCATTTTTTTTCCTGCAAAATTTATCCATCCCTTGCAAACCAATGGTTTCACCATGGTAGATGGCCATTATTTGCTAGGAAATATGTGACCTGTAATTGTTTTAGTTTATTGTTGTCTTCAAGTTTATAAGTAAAGATATGGGGGAGGATTATATTACTTTACTGAATGCTCCGTACTCCCGTGTTTGAAACTCATATCCATATCCATATCCATATTCACCTCGAACCTCATACATGAAGCTGTTTTCTGGCCTTTTATTCTGCTCTCCATATGCATTGCTCTTAGGTTTCTATGATAATTCTCTTGTATAGTGGGTATTTTTTGTACACTGGGAAATAATTATTAATTTTTTATGCAAAGCATGATATAACATTAAATAAATTAAAATTCCATATTAAACATAATGCAACATTAAGTATTAAAAATATCTATTTTGGGAATTTACTTTTACACTTATTTTGATATTCTAAAAAAACCCCTAATATTTTAGAATGCTATATTCAAATAAAAAGGAAAAAAAAATCTAAAATTGACTACAATTATTGAAGAAACTTTTTTAACGTTTCAGATCAATTTTCAACAATCCAAAAAATATATTGGGAAAGATAAAAAATTGGTTTCCTTTCGATTGAAAAAAAAATAAAAATCATATTTTGTTTTTATATTGAAAAATAAACAATATATAAAGAGAGAAGCTAAATTCTTATCTCCTTTATTTTCTTAAGAGTAAACTACAAAAATAATCATTTATGTTTGTTTAAGTTTATATTTTAATCACCGATGTTTCAATTGATAAAATTTTTATCACTTATCGTTGTCTACTATTAAAAGTGTAACGGAATTACACGTGGCATGTTAAATGCTAACATGAATGTCGTATCTTATTTTTTTTTTTCTCTCACATTTCTTTATTTTATGGGTAAACTACATAGATAGCCACCTAACTATAATTTTTTTCATTTTAGGCACTCAAAATAAAAAGTTTGTAATTTAAGCACATGTTACATAGTTCAGTCATTTTGGTCACTCCCGTTAAAATCACAAACGGCAAGCTAATGTGACAATTAAAAAAATTGATATAATAACAAATTTAACCCTCGACTTATAGTAAGCTAAATAGATTTCACAATTCTTGATAAATATAGAAGTTTCACCCTTCTACATCTATCAATTATGATAAGGAAATAGATAAAAAAAAAATAAAAATCCCCATTAACTAAGCTATGGGACATAAAGGCTTACCTTGAAGAAAATTGCATCACCTTATGGAACACTTTCAAACATATTCTTCTGTTCAGCTTTTTCTCATCCCAGGTGAATTTGCAGCAGTAGCAGCAGAGAGGGACGGTGGTGGGGGAAGAAGGGGATGGAGACTGTTGGGGGTCCGGTGGGGGAGAGGGGTGAGGTGAGAGATTTTTATTTTATTTAATATTAATATAAATAATCATATACAGTTTAAATTTATTATTATTATTTTTGAAAATATTATGTATTTTTATAAATTTCTTTGATTTTTTATGATTAGAATTAAATTGAGACCATTTATAAATTTTAAGGGTTAATTTTTTTAAAATTATGACTAAATTGATATAATATATAAAAATTGATGACTAAATTTGATATTATACCGACTTTTTTAATTGCCACATTAGTTTTTGTAATTTTAATGACAGTGACCAAAATGATTAGATTATATAACGTGGGTGCTTAACCGATATCTTCATCATTTTAATGTACAGTCTAGAGAAGAATGAAGATACATCATATTTCTTCAAATATAGATGTTCGAATCTAAACCAACCCTTCTGTTGGCTGATATCAGGATGTGGGTTAGCCGAAAGGAGCAAGCAGAAGTTGTTTTTGGCATACAAGATTCTCATGGCGAATAATTTCAGTACCCCAAGGACATCTTGCTAATGTAACACAATGAAATTTGTCAAGAAGTACTTTAGCTCTGATCTTGGCACCTGTTAATCCAAACATGCAGAGAAATCCAGCTTGAAGTAGATTCTCGCGACTCGATGAAACGGGGGGTCGGGGGATTAGGAAATCATGTACTTTCTATGTGAACTGTTTCCAGCAGTGTTGGGGTGATAAGTGAGTGAGGCAGGGATGATGATACCATTGATATTGTTAACTTCCCACGGTGTAGTCTGTAAATTTCATGACTGTATATTGATACAAAAGCTACATAATTTAAATTTTAAATAAATTAATTAAAAATTTATATTTAAATTTATTCATTTTAAAGTAGATCGATATATATGTATAGATAGGTTAGTTTTAAAATTTTAAAGAGTGTTTTGGTCATTCACTTTTAATAGTTAAGATATATATAGATACAGATATCACTCATGAGAAATACAATTGTTTTTTTGGGTACATGATATAGATTAGATGGACGCAAAAGCAGATGTAAATACATTAGAGCTTGTCGCTACACAACACAAACTCAATGTTTGAGGCATTGGAGATATGAATATGGAATCTTTTGCCACTGATGTCTCTACCCTTCTCAATCACCCTTATGACTGCAACAATACTTAGCTACTATACTTTGTTGAGCAAAGTAATATCACAATGAGCATCCTCTGAATCTTGTGGATGGTTGTCCATATTCGATTTAACACTATATAGAAGAAGCAGTATATATATCATACAGTTTGAGTGAATTTTCAACTATATTGAGAAAAAAAAAAACTAGTAAAATGCAACTTCAATAATTATTAACCACCAAACATGCTTGGTGATAATAAAAGACTATTAATCAATGAAAACAAAACAGAATACTAACAAGTCAAAACCCTAATGTTGTGGCAAATATGATCGGAAGCTAGAGCTTTACGAGTGCGAAGCACAGCAGGGAATTCATCCGGAAAGACCAGAGCTGCACCTTATCGCCTTTCTTGAGTTGGTTGTTCTTCACAATAGGGTTCCACGTGTTAGTGAGGACATAGAGCGAACTTGACCCCATAACCCACTTGTTCAAGGTAATGCTCGTTCCCTTCATGGATGGGTCTAACAACCACACCTGCATGGGGTTTTTGTCATCTAACTCTTTAGCCTCTGCCTCGTTGAGAAAGTAATGAGTTTTGACTTGCGAGAAAGGTATGGAGAAACGACTGGCAATAGGGTTTATGTCGGAGAAAAAGATGGTCTTTTGTATGACCAGAACCAAACCCCTACCTCCCATCTCTTCAACGATAAGTTGTCTGAATTTGGGAGGCAAGTCTGGTGGTGGGATTGGGCAAACGGATTTCTCTTGCTTCTTGCTTCTCTTCGGCTTCAGTTTTGGTGCTACCCAATCGCCATCGTCTTCCTCTTCTACAGCTTTGAGATTGCGTTTCCTTTTCAGTCCAACGCTGTTGTTGAACTTGGACCTCAGCTTGAAACCCGTATGGTCTTGTTTGCAAAGGATTTGAGGTGGTGGGGGTGCATTGTGGCTTTTCTGCAATTTCTGTTGGTCAACATGGACTGCGTGCAACAAGTAATCAAAAGGACCCCAATTGGGATCAATCTTTGTATCCTTAAAATCATCACGGCTGAGAAGCTCCATGATCTTATCGTTTTCAATAACAACAAATTATTTTCTGTATTTGCTTGAAACTGAGAATGCTGCTTTCTTGAGATAAATGTCCGGTGTATATAAATAGGTGAAGGGTGCTTGAGATGAAAGTAATGGTTCTTGAAATATGACCGTTAAACTATAGTTTCCGGCGGGGGCATTTGAATGGAATTGTTGTAACTGGCAGAAAGGCGGCAAAAACTGGGCAAAGGTGTAAAAAACCCAAGCCCCCACGTTCTGTTTCTTGATATCTGAACGTTAAATGGTGATCAAAGGGTTTTCCCGGTGGTCAATGGGCTTTCCCGGTGAACTGCTTTTTTTTTTTATAATTTTTTTTATGTAAGAATTTAGAAAGCTTTCGTCTAAAACAAAATCTAATCTAACTATAAATTTAATTAAAAACCTTGCCAATATATTTAATTAAAAAAAAAGGAAAACTATCAAAATAGTCACTTTGTTTGTCTCATGTTACATTTTAGTCACTATATTTAAAATGTTATGTTTTAGTCACTTATGTTATCGTGCTGTAATATTTTAGTCACTGATCATTAATTGTTGTTAACGGTGTAACGGTAAGTTGACGTGGCATGTGAAATCATCATTTCAAACAAAAATTTTAGGTTAAATCCTACAATTTATCCCTTTTTTTTTTCATTTTTGAGCAATTTAATTTTTTTCTTTTATGTTCTTTTAACTTTTTTTCTTTATTTTCCATTCTCTTTTGCTTTTTCCTTTGTTTTACTCCCTTCTTTATTTCTATCAACGTAGTTTTTCTATATTTTCTATTTGTTAAAACTAGTCCACAAGCTCGCCTCACTCAAAAAATTAAATTGTTCAAAATAAATAAAAGTATAAGGACTAGTTTTAACAAATGAAAAATATAGAAAAACTACGTTAAAAAATGTAGAAGGGAGCAAAACAGAAGGAGAAGCAGAAGAGAATGGAAAAAGAAGAAAGTTAAAAGAACATAAAATAAAAAATTAAATTGCTCAAAATGAAAAAATATGGAGACTGGTTGTATAAATTAACCTAAAATTTTTGTTTAAAATGATGATTTAATGTGTCACGTCAGCTTACCATTACACCGTTAACATCAATTAACGACTCAGTGACTAAAACGTAACATTTCAAACATAAGTGACTAAAATGTAAACTAAAGTAAACAAAAGTGACTATTTTAGCTGTTTACCCATAATTATTTGGATCAATAATTAAAATAAAAAAAACAAATATTGAGCCGCCAAGTCAAAGAAAGGTTATTTTTTAAAAAAGGCAGAGGCTTTTGAAGTTTTGAACTAGATTTTTTCTTTAATGGTGTCTTATCAAGAAAGAGATAGAATCAGAGAGCAACAATGGTGAAAAGAGATAAAGAAGAACTAAGCGAAGAAGAAAGGAAAGCACTTCGAGGGAGCAAATTTGCTCCTCTCCCTCCTCCCTCCCTTTCCAAACCCAGGTTAGGGTTAGGTTTAGGGCCCCCTTTTTTTTATTATCTAATTTCGAATTTGATTCAAATTTATTTTTTATTTTTCACTGAGTTGTAATTATGATTGCAGATTGGCTCATCCAGGAGGACCTTTAACAACTAATAAAGCTGCTGCTTTGGCTAAATTCCTCGAAAGGAAACTCCAAGATCCCAACGGCTTGTCTTCCATTAATCCTCAGCTCCTTGAATTGGCTGTCAATAACGCTAAAGCTACCGTCTTTCAAAGTACTCTTATTATTCATTTCTTTTTCTTCTCTACTTTTAATCTTAGTTTGGTTTTCTTTAATATGATTTTTTTTTTGTTGGGAATTTTTGCTTAATTTTGCATCACAGATCTGATCTAGTTCATAGAAAAATTATTTGTGTGCTAAAATTTGACCCTTTTTTTAGCTTAGTTTAAGTGTCAAATGGACTCTAAATTGCTTGGACTTGGATTTAGTTTTATTTATGTTTGTATTAGTTGTTTTCATGGGAAGAGAAGCTGTTGGTTTATTTGGTTTTGGAACATGAATGGAAGAGAGATCATAGGTCATATAATCACAATTTTTTGAATCTTATAAGAAATCCAGTTGCTAAAACTTTCTATATTTTTTTTAATTATTATATATTTGGAGGATCATATTCATATCCCTATTCTCATGTCCGAATACGAGTAGTTTAGAAAAATTAAAAAGTCCGGTAACATAGATTGCAATTCAGCAAGTTACCTAACAAGTTCATCTTTAGGGCTCTAGTTGTTTGCATATGCTTATAGAATCTGCTTTAGAACGTATTTAGAGGATCATATCTCTATACATCTGTTTGTATATGTGTCGAGGTACTTTAGGAGAAAATAAAGTCTCTGGTAAAAAGATGACAGTTTAGCGAGTTACCTCACTGTGCAGCCTTAGTTTGTAATTCCTTTTCCTTCTTTCTCTGATATCCGTTTTTCTGTTTATGTGTAGGTGGGGCTTCGAGTTCTGGAACTAGGGTTCGACACGTAGATTCATTCGGTGACTCTGAGGTACTTTGATTCTTCCATTTTCTAATCATTTACACGCAAAACTCTCGAGGT
Source organism: Gossypium sturtianum (assembly GCA_025698515.1). Taxonomy (NCBI): domain Eukaryota; kingdom Viridiplantae; phylum Streptophyta; class Magnoliopsida; order Malvales; family Malvaceae; genus Gossypium; species Gossypium sturtianum. The sequence continues at coordinate 161,966,289 of CM046945.1, forward strand.
GTTTTTTGCCTCTCAATTTGTTACCGGTCCATCAATTTCGCAGGACTCGTCGGAAGAAGCTAAGTCGGGAATTCCCGAACCTAAGAAAGATACGAACAAGAACAAGAACAAGAACAAGAACAAAAAGAATAAAAAAAAGAAGAACAAAATGAAGAAGGTACATTTATATTTTGCCAACCATATGTTTTTGCCCTGTATTCCATTATTAACTGATCAAATGAGAAGCTTTAACTATTGCAGGTGGTGGAGGATCATGAATGTACATTGAAAAGACCTAAAAAGAAAGTCAAACTATGATCAAATCATTGCTTTAATACTAGGTTTAATTTCAAAAAAAAGAAGAAAGAAAGTAGGACTTAAACACTGGGGGAATCATCAAAGAAGCAGAAAGGATCACTGAGAAGTTGGAAAGCTACCCTTAATATTTGGAGGGTGGTTCATTTTAGGACAAATTTACTTGTGTCCTTAATTCTTGCACAACATTAAGTTCATTGATGAATCTTTATTGTTTTCTGGGTTGAAATGGTGAAATGAAAATGAATTCTCTCCCATCAAAACAAACTACTGCTCTTACTATTAGAGAATTTATATGATTCATTGGAGAGTTTTTATTAAACCAAAGTATGGGTTTGGATTTTTTTTTTTCCTGTTATTTTTCTATTAATTACTGTTCTATCTGATAAAATTTTAATCACCCATTCAAAAACTTTTGACTTATACAACCTTTTTGGTAATTTTTGTTTGAATTAATTATAAAATATGGGGTTATAATGTATTGATGTTCAAAGTATTGTTGTATTGATTAGGTTTTTGAATTTCTTTTATAAAGGGGTTGAGATCAGATTAAAAGAAATTTAGGGAAGCTAAAAATTTTGTGATATTGAAATTATCAACGTGTCTTATGCTTGGGCAAAACAGTATGCCTCTCTTAATAGGGCAATGTCGCCCAGGTTCAAATTCATTTTCATGTTTAGGAGGCAACTGGGGCCGTTTGAATACTGATGGTACTATTAGAATTTATGTCAGATTTTGCTGTAGTCGGGGGAATAGTACGCGATCGAAATCGAGGGTGGATTTTAGGTTACAATAGATATTTGTGGAGTTATTTCGTACTTGATGCTGAATTATGTGACATCTTGGATGATTTGATACTTTTTTGGGATCGGGGTTATGATAGTGTAATAATTCAAACTAATAATCTCGAGGCAGGTAAGGTCATCAAGGACAGCTCCTCAAGTGGTTCTAATTTCGTTTTGATAAACTTTTGACAAAAGGTAGGACATTAGAGTTTATGGCCTATCTCTAGAAAGGATAATAATGATACTGACGGCCCGACCAAAATGGTCCACGATAAGAGGGAGGATTACGATTGTTTGAGGACTCTTCTTGGGGGATTGGCTTAGTTTTATATAATTAAATTGTTTCATTTTTTTCCAAAATAAAAACATACAGATTAAATTATAAATGTATATATATTTTCTAACAGGATAAATTTAAGTTGATTATGGGATGGGTACATAATACAAATACTTTGAAGAATAAGGACTTACTTAGAAAATTTGGATTTTAAAGATAAATTTAAAATTTGGAATGTAATTAAGCCTAATAAATATGGAACCTAATAAAAATGGTTTTTTAATCCTAACCCAGACTTGGAATTGGACAAACGGACTCGAACAATTTCGGATTTCGGGTCGACTCGGGAGTCAGTCACAAACTTTGAAGCTTTGGGTTTACTGTAAAAACCCTGAAATTGAAGAGTGACCTCCCTTGTCTGTGTTTCATTTCAAGGTTCAAAGTTGAAAGCTTTAACAGCGTAAGTTTCCTTTTTCTTTATCTAAGCTTGATTTCATTTCAATGTCCGATAATGTTCAATCCTTACAGCAAGGACATCATCGATTTCTTTAAGCTTTTATACAATGTCACGAACAATCCCTTCTCAAACAACCCATCACTCTTCTTTACAATTCGATCCTTCTCCAATGCCTCACTCGACCAATCTCGATCTTTTACCGTCTCTTACCTCACAAACAACCTCGGCTTCTCACCGGAATCCGCTCTCAAAGCCTCTAAGTGCGTCCATTTCAAAACCCCAAAAAAGGCCGATACCGTCATCGCGTTCTTAGAAAAATACGGGTTTTCCGACACCCAGATCCGAAAAATCATCGAGGTCCGACCACATTTGCTCCGTTCCGATCTCGAGAAAACCATTTTGCCCAAAATCCACTTCTTTCAATCTAAAGGTGGCGCAAACCCTGATATTTCCAAGCTCTTGCTTCATAACCCCAGGCTTTTTTCTCATAGCTTGAAGAAACTGATAATCCCTTGTTTCAATCAACTTAGCAGTTTTCTTCAATCTGATTCAAAGGCCATTATAGCTTTAAGAAGGAATCCATTTCTAATCCCTTGTAACTTTGATGTTTATATGTTGCCTAATGTTAAAACTTTGCTGGATAATGGAGTGCCGGAATCGAATATCAGAGTGATGTTTAGTTACCATCCGCGGTCTTTCATTATGTCGCCGGATCGGTTTAAGGAGATTGTTAAGGATGTTAAGGAAATGGGGTTTAATCCATTGTTGTTTAAGTTCCTTCATGCTGTCATTTTGTTTAGAAAAGTGACCAAATCTGCAATGGAGGGTAAGCTTGATGTTTATAAGAAATGGGGTTGGTCTGATGAAGAGATTTGGAAAGCTTTTCGAAAGTTTCCTGGTGTTTTGGATCCGTCGAAAGAGAAGATCACAGCCATCATGGATTTCTTAGTGAACGAAATGGGGTTTGAATCCTTGATCATTGCTAATCATCCGAGTATTGTCTCTCGGAGCTTGGAGAAACTGATTGTTCCGAGGGCTTTGTTTGCTCGAGAGTTGTTGTCGAAAGGTTTGGTTAAGGACTGGAGATTTTCAGTCATGTTTGCAACTTCAGAAAAGGTGTTTGTTCAAAGGTTTGTTAACAAATATAAAGACAAAGCTCCGGAGCTGTTGAAGCTGTATGAAGAAAAACTCGAATTCGCAGTAAGAGGTGAATATAAATCAAATCGAGCTAGTTGTAGAACATAACATATTCGATCGAGCCAGTTTTCTTTTTATTATTGGATTGAATTCTTTCTTATGATCTAAAACTTGCTATAGATTGACTCTTTTTAGCAGCATTGAGATTCTTATCATAGGTGGAAACTTTGCACCGACTGTTTTATGTGGTTTAATTGCTTAACTTGCTGGAAAATGCAACTGTGAAATGAATCTTACTTGCAGAGTTCATTTATCTGTTGCAGAGTTATTACTATGATACATTGGAGAGTTTTTAGTGAACTGAGGTTCGGGTTTGGATGTTTTCGTGTTATTTTTCTATCAAATACTATATGATATTATGTTGATCAACGTTCAACAAACTTTTGATCTATTATGAAGTAATAGCTGTGAGACCTACTCAAAGAGTTTAGCTTTGCTCTCAAACTAAGAACTTATTAGCCTCATTCTACTGAGTTTTTCTGGTATTTTTTTTTTTTTAATAATCATTTGAACATAAAGTTGAATCCTTTTTATCCAGGTCATAGATTTAAGGGGTTTTGGAGTACTAAAAACTCTCACCCAAAGTTTTTTTAGTAGAACTTAGAATTTAAATGACTAGAGTTGATTTAGGGATTGAGTTTTTCATTCAATCCGTCTTGGTTTTTTTTTTTTTTTTTTGTTAAATGTTTGGGATAGTAGATGAGGCTATCAGTATCAAACGAGTGTATCATAAGAATTATTCCTCCACTGACAGTTGATTTAGGGATTGGGTTTTTCATTCAACCCGTCATGTTTTTTTTTTTTGTTAAATATTAGGATAGTAGATGAGGCAAACGCAATTTAAATGAGTGTCTTATAAAAACCATCACTCTACCGTTTTTCTTTAAATTTAATTATCCACAAGTTAAACACAAATTGATTAAATTTATCCACAACTTGAACACAATTTTTGTTTAATTTTATTTATAATATACCATAACTCTTCAAATTATGATTTAGATAGATATTCAAACTACAACTGCCTCATTATTATTTTTTCATATCACCATTGGGTGAGTAAAATACGATTTGATTTGAAAAAAAATATAAAAAAAAATTAAATTTTAAGTTATTTAATTTTTTTCGAGTCAACTCGAATAAGTAATTTAAGTTTCGAGTTCGAGTCGAGTTGAATTTTACAATTTGAATAACTCGAATAATTTAAATAACAGATTTGTGTAAATACTTCTTTGATTCTTATAAATTTTGAAAAAGAACAAATTGATTTATTTCTCAACTAAAATTACAAAAAAATTCAAAATAAATTTTGAAAATTCAAAATTTATATTTTTAATTTTTTTTAAAGAAAGTTAATTTCTTTTCTAGTTTTGTTTTGAAAAAGTTTTCAAATCTATATTTTTTAAATTTATATGCTCTAACATAGAATTAGTTATATTGTAATAATATTTTAATTTGATATGTTTTATTTTTTTTAATTTAACTTGAACAATTTCAATTGATTTGACTTCACTCTATTTGAAAAAATTTCAAATCGAATTATGATGATAAAATAAAACTTGTAAATTCAATTAATTCAAAATTTATTTACTCAATTCGACTTGATTTAATTCAACACTCACTTTAATATACTCACCCCTGACCACCTTAATATTTAAGGGCCTAAATAAATTCAAAGAGATTAATTGGTATTCAAAGGATTTAACTGGGCACACTATTCAACCAGGGAATTTTATTTTAATTATTTTTAGAGGATTTATTTGACATTTTAACTTAAAATTTATTAACATATTTTTTATTATGTCATCTTGATATCGAAGTGGTCTATATGATAGATAAATACTTGCATGTTTATAATTTAATTTTTTTTGTATTATCAAAATTAAAATTTAATGTTTTCAATCACGTCATTGATTCATAGATAAATTTGTGTGGATTTCACGTTGATTGGTATGAGGTTTAGGGTTCGATGCCTGTGATTGGAAACCTTTTCTCTCTTTTTCCTATTGTAATTGTATGTAGGGATGACAAAATTTAAATCGTCCCATGAATTCCGAATCGATCCGCTCCATATGAAGTGGGGTTCGGGATAGATTTTTTCTTTTAGACAATAGATATGAAAGGATTATGATAATTATTTTGCCCCACCTCACTCCATTCTATTACATAAAATTATCATATTATATTTATATATATCTATTAAAATGATAAAAAATACAATAATATATTATAAAAAAAATCATATATTTTATATTTAAATATTTTTTAAAAATATTAAAAATAAATAGTAAAAATTAGATTAGTGAAGTTCAAAATTATATATAATAGTGGAGCACGACATATAAGGAAGCAAAGTATATAAATATAGAGAGGCGGTGAATTTAGTAATATGGACTCCCGTTTTGCACCATTGTATCACTTGTATGATAAAAGTTTCAAGGGTTTGGGTTTTGGGGGGTTTACTGTAAACACACACAAAGACGGCCTTTGAAAGTGAAGAACGACCTCTGTTGTCTGCGTTTCAAAGTTGAGACCTTTGTTTAGTCTTCTTTTGGCCTCTTTGTCCGAGTATCTAACCTTGATTTCATTTCAATGCCCCAAAAATGTTGATTTCTTTTACCAAAAACATCAACGATTTCTTTAAGCTTTTACACATTGTTACGAACAATTCCTTCTCAAACAACCCATCACTGTTCTTCACTGTTCGACGCATCTCAAACAAAACCAAATCCCAAAACCCCCAATCTTTTACATTCTCTTACCTCAGAACCAAACTTGGGTTCCCCCCAGAATCCGCTCTCAGAATCTCCAAATATGTCCATTTCAAAACCCCAGAAAAACCCGATTCCGTCATTGCATTCTTAGAGAAACACGGGTTTTCCGACACCCAAATCAGACAAATCATCCTCACCCGACCCGCTCTCCTCTGTTCCGATGTCGAGAAAACCTTCTTGCCCAAATTCCAGTTCTTTCAATCTAAAGGTGTCACAGGCCCTGAAATTTCCAAGCTCTTAGTTTACAATCCCAGGATTTTAAGTCGTAGCTTAGAGAAACGGATAATCCCTTGTTTCAATCAATTAAGCAAGCTTCTCCAATCTGATTCAAAGGCCATTATAGCTCTAAGGAGAAATCCGTATTTAATGGTATGTAATTTCGATACTTATGTGTTGCCTAATATCAAAACTTTGATAGATAATGGTGTGCCTGAATCGAATATCGTAACTATGTTTAATTACCATCCATGGTCTTTCGTTATGTTGCCGGATCGGTTTAAGGAGATTGTTAAGGATGTTAAGGAAATGGGGTTTAATCCATTGTTGGTTAAGTTCCTTCATGCTGTCATTTTGTTTAGAAAAGTGAGTAAACCTGCGATGGAGAGTAAGTTTGATGTTTATAAGAAATGGGGTTGGTCTGATGATGAGATTTGGGAAGCTTTTCGAAGGTATCCCGGTGTTTTGGAAGCGTCGAAGGAGAAGATCACGGCGATCATGGATTTCTTAGTGAATGAAATGGGGTTTCAATATTTGATTCTAGCTAATCATCCGAGTGTTATCTCTCGGAGCTTGGAGAAACGGATTGTTCCGAGGGCCTTGTTTGCTCGAGAGTTGTTGTCGAAAGGCTTGATTAAGGACTTGAAATTTTCAGTCGTGTTTGGAACTTCAGAAAAGGTGTTTGTTCAAAGGTTTGTTAACCAATATAAAGACAGAGCTCCGGAGCTGTTGAAGCTGTACGAAGAAAAACTCAAATTCGCGGTAAGAGGCAAATATAAATCAAATCGAGCTAGTTGTAGAACGTAACATATTCGATTGAGCCGGTTTTCTTTTTATTATTGGATTGAATTCTTTCTTATGATCTCAAACTTGCTATAGATTGTCTCTTGTTAGCAGCATTGAGAATCTTATCGTAGGTGAAACTTTGCAGACTGTTTTATGTAGTTTAATTGTCTAACTTGTTCGAAAATGCAACTGTGACATGAGTCTCACTTTATTTGTTGGTTTAGTTCCATTGATGTTCATTTTTGATGCTCTGCAACTCTTTTAAGTTTTGCTTTTTTGGTTTGTTCAAAGTTATGAAGATCAAATTTGGTGTTGGTTTTGGTGTAGCTTTGTCATTGTGGTTATATCCTTCTAGGTTTACATTGGTTTTAATGGTGTTCGGGTTACAAGGGCAATCCACGAATGTTATTCTGACTCTTTATTTATATTTTAAGGTACTCCCATCAGATGTATCATGTATCTCCAGACATAAGTACAGGTCCTGTAGGATACAATCTTTCAAGGATCCTTAAAATATAATCCGTCTGAGATCTATTGTCATCCTGTTTAGAAACATGCACGAAGTAAACCAATTTAATCAACATTAGTTTCAGTTTCACTATTGATGGTTGAATCTTTATATAAATGGAGTATGATGGACTTAAGATCAATGAGCTATTTAGTTCTTTTACCCCCTTAACCATCTGAACTTAAAATCAATCTTTGTTTTTTCTATCCAACTTACTAAAGATTCAAATAGGTTGTGAATTTGAATGTTAAGTCAAACTTGAGTTTTTATTCCTTGGAATGTATAAAAGTTTATGTTTTTTAGAGCAGTTATGGATTACATGTCAGTGTCTCGTGAAGTGGTTTTTTTTTTTTTTTCATTGACAGTGAACACAATTAGTGGAGAGCAATCGATGGAGATACGCCTAAGTGTTCTAATCTCGCTTGTGAAGTTTTATTTATTTATTTATAGTAACACTGAATAATATGGTTACATCTCAATAATATGGTAGAATGGTATAGTTATATCTCTTATAAAAACAGAGATTTAATTTGAATTTTATCCTATTCGAATTTAGGGAAAAAATTGATTTTTTTTTAAAAAGTATACATAGAGGAAGTTTAGGGTTTACTGTAAAAAAAAAGGGTAAATTACCTAATTGATCACCCAAAAAAATTTCTTTCAATTTGATCATTGCCTTTAGAGAAATTTATTATTTTGGTCTTCTTTAAATCTAAGTCAAACCTTTGTGTCCACCAATCAAAATTTTCTTTCAACATTTTTCAAGATTGTTGAAAAGGAAAAGGTGGAGTTGAAAACAGAGTAGGTTGGGGATGTATGGGTATATGAGGGGGACCTCTTTCAAGGTTTGCACAAAAGGAGTCCTTGATGCTATCCCCTATGCTAGACAATTGTCATGTAAGGCTTCTTTCGAGGACTAGTATGGTGGAATTAGAGAGGATTCAAGTTTGGTTGCCCTCGGTTTGATGGTGGGGATTTTAGAGGATGGTGGTCAAAGTTGGAGCAGTTTTTCGAGGCTGAAGAGGGACAAGAACAGGCCAAGGTTAGGACAGTCATGCTCCACCTGGAAGGAAAAACTTTGAACTGCCACCATTTCTTTTGCCAAAGGCAAGGGGGTCTTCACCAGCTCAATTGGGACATCTATGCTAGAGGTTTGAGAGAGAGGTTTGGCTCTACCACGTTCCTAGATCCTATGACTGAGCTTGTCTCCCTTAAGCAATATGGAACAATAGATGCTTACCACGATCATTTTGTAAGCATACTCAATTACACTTGCCAGAGAGTTATGCCTTGAGCATATTCATTAACAACTTAAGGGTGGAAATAGGTCAAATCTTAGGTTGTTTAAACCACAAACTCTTGTAGAAGGGTACTCAATAGCTAGGGAAGTGGAAGGATAGTATAAAATACTCAGAAGAAAGGTTTATTGGAGGGGGTGGGAATATTCTAAATTCTTATTTCCTAGTCCTCGAGTGACTGTACTAGTGACTGTAACTCCTACAACATGTGGCTCTAACTCAATCCCAAGTGGCCAGAGTGTAATAACTTTAACCCGTATCCATCGCCGGAACATGGTTACAGAGTATTACAGGACAATGGAATAATAAATCATTCAAATAATACATTAATATAAACATAATCAAATTGCTTGGACCTTAAGAAATTCAAATACTAACCAAAATACAAAATTAAAATGACATTATCGGATAAAAAACACATCAAAACCAACCTAATATGTGCCTAACCAATGTACCCTCATTGGTACCACAATTATATACAGTTTAATCTCAAAATACACATTAATTCAATTCATCAACTCATTCAAGCAATATAAAATCAAAATACCTAACAAAGTTACCACAACCACAACAAATCAAATATATGTAAGCCACACATACTAGCATAACAACTATACCTTATTCTCATACCCTTTGCAAAGTGGTTATTTGCACAAAATATCATTCATAACATTTACATTAGCAAACATTAACCAAAATAGGGTAAGAGTTTATACATGCCATATAATCCGAATTTAACGTTTCAAAAACTATCGAGATAAACTGGATAGTGTGACTTGAGTGCTGATCCGATTGTCCAACCTTCTGAAAATCTACAATGATATTAAACAACACAAGTAAGCTTAATGAAACTTAGTAAATTTGACGAGATAAACAAAAATCTTATCGAACTAACTATAATAAATCAAATAAAAATATCATCCATGACAACTCCCTGTCATTCACAACTTCAATTGATAAATACATCCGTATTCAAATCAATACAAAAATAAATAACATGTTTTTCAAATTCATTAAATAAATCACCTTACTGAGATTTTTCAATTCGAAGAATGACTTATGGATAAGAGTACATCGTCAATAGAAGCTCATAAGAGTTGGTCCTCTCGAATACGCCAACAAAAGCTCGAAGGTTGAATAGAAGCTCGTAAGAGCTGATCCACCCAATCACGCCAAATAGAAAGTAAAACACAAGAGTTTGCAGCAAATGCTAAACCCTGATTTACTTGGATAAAATTTCGATATCTCCCTCCAATACCATCTCCACTCCAAACCCCCGTCATACACCAAATCACGAATGTACTCAAATCCCGCATCCAATTCAAACCAAATATCCAATTCAATATTATAATTCAAACAATAATTCATTTTCAACAATAGAATATATACATAATACCAATCATCAATTTATAAAAATGTTAAATTTTAATCGTACGAACTTACCTGAACTGAATTGTAGTAATTGCAAAAGTTCAAGGACTATTCCACTATTTTTCCTTTTCCACGAGTATTTACGGGATCGTGATCTAAAATATAAAATTACTCATTTATTAACATATATTTCATTTCCAATCTATTTTACAATTAATACTTTTTTATTTTTTGAATTTATGCAATTACCCTAAATTTTTATAATTTTTACAATTTAATCCCTTAATTAGTTAATCTATCAAATTAACTAATTTTATCGAATCAATAATCTATCCAAATATTCTAGGCCTTCATACAGCCCCTAATAAACCTAAAATTCACTACCAAACCCTAATATTTTGACATTTTTACAATTTAATCTTAAAATCAATATTTAACAAAAATCACTTTACAAAATCATCACACAACACAATCAAAACTCCAAATCCATGTTATTCATCAAAAAAATATAATATTTATCAATGGAAACTTCCAAAAATTTTAACAGAATCGGAAACGAAGGTACGGGTTAGTTGGACCTAGTTGCAATGATCTCAAAAACATAAAAAAACATTAAAAACGGGCAAAGTTTGCTTACCAAATCACCAAACCAAAGTTGACCGAATGTTTTCTTCTCCTTTAGGGTTTCGGCGGTGGCTTTTAAAATGAAGAAGATGATAATGAGTCATGTTTTTGATATATTATACATATTTAATAATTACTATTTTACCCTTATAAATATAATCAAACTTTAACAATTTAAATGCCCACTAAAGTCTGCCAACCCTTGAATGGTCTAATTACCATTTAAGTCCGTTTTCCTTATTTAATAAACCATTTCATCACTCAAATTAAATAGTGATTAAATTTTACATCTTTTACGATTTAGTTCTTTTTAATTAATTATCTATCAAAACGTTAAAATTTTTCAACGAAACTTTAATATCACCTTAATGACACTCCGTAAATATTTATAAAAATATTTACGGCTCGGTTTATAAAAACGAGTTCCCGATACGTCACTTTCTAAAACCACTTGACCTTAGGGTCTTACCACTTGAACCTAATAAATCGTTATAAAACATAAATTACCAAGTCAAAAACCTTTTTAAAACCATATTTGACTCGTAAATATTTTAATATTTACGAACTTACTCGCTGGATTTGGTGGCCTAAAAACTATTGTTTCTGACACTACTGAAAAATCGGGCTGTTACACAGAACCACCAACCAAGTCCTTATCACAAGTAGAAATAGATAAAAGAAGGAAAAAAGGGCCTATGCTTCTAGTGTGCCTCCAAGTATACACCAGGGCATAAATGTGTAAAATCACAACTTTATCAACTCATTGTGGAGCCTCAGTCTGACTTAACTAGTGACTTAAAGGCTCAAGCAGTGGATGAATTCTAAGATTGTCCTGAACAGTTGGAAAGCTTGGACCAAGAGACTGAAACCACTACTCCAGTACTGTCTTTGCATGCCTTATAAGGATCTCAATGGCACAATACAATGAGATTAGCAGCTAAAATGGGCCAGGTAGATGTGATCATACTAGTTGATTTTAGTAGTACTCATAACTTTGTTGATTCAAGGTTGGTTAGAAGGTTAAATTTACCAGTAGAGAAGTCTTGTTACTTGAAGATTAGGATAGCTAATGGAGGTAGCTTGACCACTAGGGGCTTATGTAGGGCTATGAATTGGGAGGCACAGGGACATGCATTTATCACTAATTTTATGGTCTTATCTATTAAAGGATGTGATTTAGTTTTGGGAATATAGTGGCTTCTGTTTTTGGGATCTATTATGTGAAATTTTGGGTCACTACCATGCAGTTCAAGTATCAAGGCCAGAATTGTACTCTTCAAGGCATAATACCTGGAAGGTTGTAACTTCTCTCTGGTTATAAACTCTCCAAATGTCTACATATGGTTGCATCTGGACCTTGCCTTGGTCTGCACATTTGATCAACAAACTGTACTGAATATGTTACCTATACCAATCAATGAAGACTTGCAGCAATTGTTATTTGAGTTCTAGGATGTTTTCCAACTACCAAAAGGGTTGCCCTCGAGCAGGTTACAAGATCACAGAATCCCTCTCCAGGATGAGACCAATGTGGTAAATGTAAGGCCCTACAGATACCCTTTCTTTTAGAAAACAAAAATTGAAAGGCTTGTCCAGGAAATGCTGCAGGCAAGGGTCATTAGGGATAGTAACAACCCTTTTGCATCCTCCATTGTGATGTGAAAAAGAAATATGGGAGTTGGAGGCTGTGTGGATTACAGATAGCTCAACCAACTCACTATTAAAGACTGATTCCCTATCCCTGTTATAGAAGAACTACTGGATGAACTTCGTCGCACCCTATCTTCTTTAGCTTGACTTGATGTCTGGATATCACTAGATTAGAATGTGGGAAAAAGGACATCTTCAAAACATCATTTCGAACACGCGAGGGGCATTATGAATTTTTGGTTATGCCCTTAGGCTTAACTAATGCCTCTTTAAGCTTTCAATCCATAGTGAATACAATCTTCAAGAAGCTATTGAGAAGGTCAGTATTAGTGTTCTTTGATGACATATTAGTCTATTCCAATAGTTGGTCTTATCATTTGGTCCATTTGAAAGAAGTACTATAGCTCTTGAGGGATAATCATCTCTTTGCCAAGCAAAGCAAGTGCACCTTTGGCACTCATCAAATTGAGTATCTAGGACATATTATCTCTAGAGGTTCAATAACCATGGATGCAACCAAGGTGGAGGGAGTCTTAAGCTGGCCTACTCTCAAGTTAGTGAGGGAATTAAGAGGGTTCTTTGGATTGTTAGGCTACTACAGGAGATTTATAAGGCATTATGGCATATTGGCTCGACCACTGATAAATTTACTTAAGAAGGATATTCTTTGGACTTGGACTAAAGCTACTAGCATAGCTTTTAAGAGACTTAAACAAGCAATCTGTCGAGCACCAGTCCTATCCCTTCCAGACTTTAAAGAGGAATTTTGCATTGACACAAATGCTTGTGGCCAGGGTTTAGGAGCAGTGTTGCAGTAAAACCTATAGCATTCTTCAGTAAGGGACTAGGGGTGAGACATCAAGCACTTTCCATTTATGATAAGGAGATGCTAGTTGTGTTGCTAGTAATTAAAAAATGGCATTCTTACTTGGTAGGTAGAAAGTTCTAGATAAGAACAGACCATCAAAGCCTGAAATTCTTAGCTGATAGACATGCAATCACACCCTTTCAACAAAAATGGGTAGTGAAAATGTTTGGATATGATTATTATATCACATATAGAAAAATGGTTCAAAATAAGGTGACTGATTCCTTATCAAGACGACCACATGAGCAAGAAGGGCAACTGTTACAGTGCATAGGTAGTATCTCTTGGTCAGATATATGGAGTCGAGTGATTGAGTACTGTTTAGTTGATCCAAAATTACAGCATCTATGTTAGAAACTCCAACAAGATCCTCAAATGCATCCTAAATATACTTGGGATGGCAAAGTGTTCATGAAGAAATGAAAGGCAGTGGTAGGCAACAATCATAATCTTAGAAAGGAACTGTTTGAGTACTTTCACCATGGCTCTATGGGAGGGCACTCGGGTGTACATGCCACCAGGCACAGAATGCCAGGCCTAATGTATTGGAAATGACTCTCTAAAGATATAAGGTAATGGACTCGAAAGTGTCCCACTTGTTAGAAGTGCAAAGCTAACTTGTCTGTCTCACCAAGACTCCTACAACCCCTTCCATTCGCTACTTGAGCATAAGAAGCCATCAACATGGACATTGTGGAAGGGTTACCCAATTTAAAAGGAAAAAATGCAATCCTAGTGCTAATGGACAGATTGACCAAATATGGTCATTTTTTGGTCCTCTCTCATCCTTTCACAGCACTAATTGTAGCTCAAGAATACATGGTGCAAGTCTACAAGCTACATGGAATTCCAGAATCCATAGTGTTTGATCGAGATAAAATCTTTGCCAAAAATTGTTCAAGCAGCTTGGGACTCGATTGCATTTATCAACTGTTTACCACCCTCAAACAGATGGTCAAATGGAGGTCTTAAATAAATGCCTAGAAGGATTTCTGAGATGTATGACTAGTGAGTGTCTTAGTGAATGGTTGATGTGGTTACCTCTGGCAGAATGGTGGTGTAACACCACGTATCACTCGGCAATACAAAATACCCCCTACGAGGCACTCTATGGCCAAATTCCTCCACTTCATCTACCCTATTTAGCTAGATCTTCGCCAATGGCATTAGTTGACCGTAGCTTCCAGAATTGAAAAGCAACTAAGAAGCTTCTCCAGTTCCATCTTAATAGGTCATAGGAAATAACAAAGCAATTGACTGATAGTAAAAGATCTGATTGTGTATTTGCTATTGGTGACTGGGTATATTTGAGATTACAGCCCTACAGACAACACTTTGAGGAAGCTAAGGAATCAAAAGCTTTCTCCAAAGTATTTTAGACCCTTTCTGGTGGAGGCCAAAGTGGGACCAGTTGCTTACAGATTAGCTTTGCTAGAAGGATCTCCAAGTTATCCCACTTTTCACGTATCTCAGCTTAAAAAACACATTGGTAAAGCTCCTACTTCACCTTTTTTTCCTCTTGTAGGTAATGATGGATCATTCAGTAAGGAACTAGTGAGAATTCTCGATCGAAGGATGGTCAGAAAGGGTGATCATGCTACTATTGAAGTTTTAGTTGAGTGGGTCAATACTTTTCTTAAAGACTCAACTTGGGAGAACTTATAGGAGCTTCAACAACAATATCTAGCTTTTAATCCTTGAGGACAAGGATCTGGTTTGATGGGAGCAATTTTTATAGAACGAAGGGGAAAAGTCAACAAAAGTCAAACAACGGTCACATGTTTTGAATTCCTATTAATTTTCGTTAATTTTGTTTAATTTGTAAACATTGCGTTTTAGTTTAATTTTAATAAAACGAGGCGTTTTGGTGTGGAGGTGTCAGTCTGGTATAAAACGATACGTTTTGAGCCAAAGAACCATTTAACTGAAATGATGCATACTGAGTTGATTTGTTAACAGTTGGATGTGAGTCGTTATTCTCCTATTTAGCCACCAATCAGGATTGGAAGGCAGTTATGAATTTTTCCAATCAATTTTCCAATCTTTTTCTCTCATCTCTCTCGTGCTCTCCTTCAATCTTCTCTTTCTCTCCTGGTTATTTTCTTCTCTCAAATTTAAGATCGTAACAAATCCCTGTTGACAATGTCATTCCACCATTATATCTTGATTGAATTTCCAAGACTCTCTCCATACGAGCTCTTTTATGTTGTCTTTGTTCGATTTTGTCTGCTCGAAATCGACGATGAACGGAGATGGGCAAGTGGGTTCTTCATTTATCGGAAGAAGGCTTGACAAAGAAAATGAAGGGATCAAAATAACAATAACATTGTTAAAAGTTCGATACTAAGACAGTACCAATGATGGCCTTGCTCAGATCGAAAACCAACAATTTCTCTACAATATCGACCACCACAGGTGACACCTTCGGAAACCATTCGACAAACGGTTGCTTCAATTATACATTGAGGAACCGACTCCCAATCTAATGATTTCCGTTGAAATGCAACAGATCGACTAGATATCCATAGCTGCAATATACTCCGAACAATTCAAGAGCAACTCAGGGGCTTGATATCATTTGGTTGCGACGTACTCGATCATGAAGTCCATTTCTGAGGCGATACTTGCAAAATCGAAATCACAAATCTTGAGATCGCAATTTGCATCGAGAAGCAGGTTGCTTGGTTTTATGCCTCAATGAATAACTTTCGCTAATGGTGTGCAACATTATATCTTTGGCTTTTAAGACTTGGAATATACGAAACTAGGATTGACACGGTACAACGGCATGCGACATTCACTACGATCCAGCATATCGAATTGACGAAGATGGACTATGAATGATAGTGATAACATCACGAACTACAAAACTCAAACAATCACATACTAAGCCAATACACGAAATCGGGATTAGTGACGCGCATTGGCATGTGACATTCATTACGATTGAGCATATCGATTCGACAAAGACAGCTACAAAAGACAGCGATAGCTTCACGTACACTTGACATATATATTAGTGTGTGCTTGATAGTGGTCGTCGACAAGGGGCTGGGTGGACCATATTATTTAATGTAGATCGGTGTCCATTAGCTCGTAAGCAATGCAAACATCATTGAACTTTTCCTTCTCTGGTGATAACATAATGTCCGTTAACTCAATGAATATATTTTCACTCATATGTTTCATTTTTTTTAAATATTCGTATCAAACACATTCTTATATGTAACACTTAAACTCGAGTTCAAGTACATTATCATGACCCATGTGCCGAAGGATCTTGATTTCAATCAAACACATTACCAATATTTTTCTTGTTGCAACATCTTCCTTTGCCTTAAAATAGACCAAATTTTGTTATTAATTCTTGTACAATGTGTAAGTTATTAATTTAATCCATGTATTTTTTTAAATTAGTCAATTTTAGTATTGTTTTCTTTGATTTTTAAAATTTCAATCCTGATCCAAATTGTAGAAACTGAATTTGTTTAGCTTAAATATTCTATTAGTCCTCTACTATGCGTAAAATAATAGATTTAGTCCATGTCCTTCAATTAAATCATTCTTGTATTTTTTGAATTTTGAAATTTTAGTCCTAACCTAGATAATAACGAAAATTTGCTATTTTTTGAATATTATTTGGTAAACATATTATTATATGTGTAATATTATAACAGTTTATTATCTTCACATAATACTCACAAAATTTTGCACCACTTTAGTCAATAATTTTAATGAGTATCATTTTGAGTCAAAATTGAAATTTTAAAATACAAAATAAATCCATAATTTACGGCTAATATGGGTCTAAAAGCAGAATTTGACTTAATACAAATTCAATTGTTTCCATTTAAATTAAGACTGAAAATTACAAAATTCAAACATTATAGAGACCGAAATACATCGACTAAATTTATGAATTATACATAATACAATGAATAATAGCAAAATTTATTGTTTTTTTTCTTTCTAAATTATTCAGTTCAAAATTCAAATAATCCATTTAAATATGTAGGCTGAAATAGAATAGGCTGCCTTTCTGGATATTTTTATAAAAATTATTTTTAAAATGTTTGATTTAAAATTTAAGAGTTTAATATTGTAATCAAAAGTATTTTTTAAAAATAAGACATGATGTTTTGAAATAAAAATATGCATTTAAATAATATTTAAATTCATTAATATTATAAATTTTAAGAATTGTTACTCATTACTAATATTTTAATATATAAAATATAAATTTTAAATATTTGTAAACAATTTATATTAATTATTTTTAAATTTTAATGGACATATAATTTATATTTTAAATATAATTGTTATAAATTTAAATATATAATGTTACACATTTTGAAATAAATTTCAATCGAAAAATAATTGTATATAAAATATAAATATATATTTTTTGAAAGACAAATATAAATATTATACAAGATACATTAAATTATAAATAAAGATTAAAAATGTCATTTGATTATTATTTTTGACTTTTGAACTTTTAAATTATACAGTTTTTTTGTACCTAAACATTTTTGTAACTTTATATAACGATTTTATAATTTTTTTTGTACTTTATATAATTGATATATTATAAAAGAAATTGAATTTTTAAAATTAATATATTTTTATAAATTTTGAATTTTTATATTTTATATAACACGTTCATATTATTTTATTTTGAATATTATTATATATGTATAATTTCTTTTGTGATTTAACAATCCAATCAATTGAACCTATAATAAAAAAAACAATCAAACAATTAGACTACTGATTTCAGTTTTTGAATTCCAATTTCGTAAAGAAAGAATACCCATGATGCGAAAGATCTGCTAATCACCTCTATCGATCTTTCCTGCAGCACAAAGGCATATTCCCATCCCCATCCTCTGCCCCCCTATGCCACCAGACCCAACAACAAGACATTCAACATCCTCTCCGCAACCGCCCGTGAATAATGGATTACTAAAAGAAAAGGTACATCAAATGAGGCTTGTCTATGACTCACCTTCGACAACCCAACATACCTTGGAACGTTGTGGTCAGTACAAAATGACGTTATCTTCGACAAACTGACTAGCAACTTAATGCACTTTACATCCACTAACCTTCCGACTTCTAACGTGCAAACTGTTGGTGTTTGATGGCAACCACCAAGAGAAGGTTGGGCAATGCTCAACACCGACAGTTCAGTCATTAAGAATACAGAGTTGGCAGGCTTGGCCGCCATTATTCGTGACTCTAATGAATGGTGGATCAGACAAGTTTACCAACACATCCCAAAAGCCACGAGTATTGAAGCTAAATTATGAGGATTAAGAGATAGACTTGAACTTGCCAATAGTCTAAACATTAGAAAATTAGAGACTGAATTGGACGCCACTGCTATTGTAAGTCTTATGACTAAAGATGGTTGCTCTAACCCACTTCTTGCTACTCTATCTCTGATTGCAGGATGCTCTTATCAAAACTCGACCAAAGTTCTATCAAGGGAAGACAATAGATGTGCTGATGCATTTGCTAGGATGGGCAGTAGTCTTTTGTTTTCATCTCTTTTTGGACTGTAATATACATGAGAATATACACAAAACACTAAGGAATACACAGATTGTTGGCTCTAGTTATTCAGCTAATAAAAACTGAAAATAAAGAGAGATACTGATGCATGGGAAATTAAAAAAAGAAGAAGATAGGCTTCAATCAAATGCAGAGAGACTTGACTTTTAGTTTTGGTTAATTTTATAATAATTGATACACGTATCTTTATTCATATTTAAAAAAGATACGGAAAAAAAAAAAAAAGGAGTAAATAAAATTGGATAAGAAGAGTGTTGGATTGTTTTTACAACAACAATGGAGGAATTACAACATACCTGATTTCATCATGTGGGAACTAATGCCAATATCTGATTCCTAATAATTCCCATACATTTCTGTATCTCTGTGTAAATCGGTAGATTTTGTGAACAACATGGCTTCAAACTTGTAACTGCTGAATCTAGCACCTCTGCAACATCTCCTGGTGGGAACTGTCTTTCTGTACATTTCTGCAAGTTTTTCAGGGAGGTGTGAGATAACCGGAATCAGATTTTATGATCCACAAGCAATTTAGCCTTTATACTATGGAAGATACATCGTTAATGGAGAACATCTAAATACCAAGGAGTCATTGAGATAATTACCTGTATCATGAGCAAGGTGGCTACACAATGCGAAATAAGGTCTGAAGGGATTTTAAGTTCATCTTGGTCTGGCAAATTTTGCAGCTTCATCTCAGGTATATGACTAGTTGCAAATGGATATGATGAACAAGCAGTCAGATTATCATGACTACGGACAGAGTCTACTGGGGCGGCAGACCTCGGAGCAGGTGCACTAAACTCATTCAATGAAAGCTGGTTATTTACAAAATCTATTGCATCCTCAATCCTCTCAATGTTTTTCCCCCCTTTTCTCAAAGATGACATAGCCTGAGATGGTAATTTATGTTTAATCAGAAATTACAAAACAATCTAAAGTGGCTACAAGAACACTGCTATGTTTAATCATAACCATCTTCGAGGCAAAATCAGCCACATCTTTGAATTCTGCCTCAAAATACCAAATTAAGCTCGAGACTTAGTTCCAAGCAAATATGCTTCTCAGGACATTAGAATATCAAGATTTTTATCAAGT
The DNA here is from genome assembly GCA_025698515.1 of Gossypium sturtianum. Taxonomy (NCBI): domain Eukaryota; kingdom Viridiplantae; phylum Streptophyta; class Magnoliopsida; order Malvales; family Malvaceae; genus Gossypium; species Gossypium sturtianum. The sequence goes on from CM046945.1 coordinate 161,986,066, forward strand.
TTTCACAAACATGTGATGAACATGTCATCCTAAAAATGAAATTAAAATATTCCACTAAAATAGAGGTAAGCTCTACCACCAAAATTATGTACACATTTATAGAATTTACATTGTTAAGTAATGCTATCTCATATAGTTTAGCTCGAGGATTGCTGCGGCAAAAGGTTTAGACTCAAGCACAGTTGATATATAACAGTTCAATCATCAATGCCTTGTTTTACCTGCAAGGCTGCATCAACCATTGATCGAGCTTTCCTTCTTGAACTTTCAAGGATTTCAGCTACATGGGATACAGATTCTTGGACATGATGCATAGCATCAAAAGAGCTCAACTGAGAGCCTTGCTCACCAATTTTACCTGAGGGCTTCAGCAGATTACCCGAGGAGGTCCCTTGATATGTATTCCGTTGCCTCAAGCACAACAGAGCAGAAGAAACCTGCAAAAGGAAGAAAAAAGTTAGGATATAATTGTAAATGACAATAGTGTAGAGATAAAGCAAGATGGCTTATTGGCATCCCATGCCTGTTCATTGACTTCATTCAACTGTAAGAGAACAGCAGCATATTGCTTCTTGAAAGAATCTGAATCCATTATATAGTTGTCTCCACCTTTCTGGTTTTCCAACACCTCATCATTCATACGTCGCAGTTCAGACACAATGGCCTCCTGCAAATGCTAACACAACTTAAGCTCACTTCTCTGACATTATTTAACAAAATGATTTGAACAAGATTCTATGTCAGCCTTAGATAAACACAATAGACGTGGAGCATAAACTGTTGGAATTCCTAGAATTAAGGATAGATTACTAAGGAAATCTTCTGTAAATAGGAACTAATCATAGTTACTGATTCTTAGGACAATTACAGCTTTTTAGGGATTATTTCCTTCGTTAGGATAGTTTATCTCTTTTTATACTTGTAAGCTAATTAACAGTAGTAGTAATCAGATTACTAAAGATTCTACATGGTATCGGAGCTTTAGGAATTTTTCGATCCTCTCATTCATCTTCCTAAAAATTCCTCCGAGTTCTCTTCCATTTTCCTAAAAATCCCTCAATTTTTTTTTCCCATGGGTGACCTTAATGAAGCCTTGTCTGAAACTGAGATGTCACAAATGTCTCGTAATATTAACCAGTCATCAATCAAAGTGATCTTAATTCTTCACTTATGATCACTAGTCATCGACTAGATGGGAAGAATTTTCTACAATGGTCTCAATCTGTTCTTATGGTGATCCGTGGCCGAGGCAAATTAGGATACATCAATGGAGAACTTCCACGACCGAACGTAGCAGACCCTACTTATGCTACTTGGGAACTCAATAACTCCATTGTTATGGCATGGCTGATCAATTCGATGGAAGGCCATATAAGCCGAACTTACCTTCTCTTCAAGACTGCAAAAGACATGTGGGATGCATTCAAAGAGAACTACTCGATCTTGGAAACGCTTCCCAGGTTTTTGAGATCAAACTCAAGTTGAGAGACACTCGACAAGGGACACTTGAGGTAACTCACTACTACAACAATCTGAAAATCTTGTGGCAGGAGTTAGATATGTACTATGAGGCTGATTGGGGGGAAGGCCTAGAACACACTAGGTTTATGACTCACCTCAATAACGAACGTCTCTATGAGTTTCTAACTGGACTGAGGCATGAGTTAGACGAGGTCCGGGGGAGAATTTTGGGCAGATCACCTCTCCCAACCATTGCTGAAGCTTTTGCAGAAGTAAGAAGAGAAGAGAAACGTCGTCTTGTCATGATGGGAGAACCCAAATCGATAATCTCTTCGCATCACCCTCTCTCGAATCTGCTTGCTCTTGTGTCCAAAGGTCCTCAAACACAAAAACCTCGTCTTTGGAAATGAGTCCGAATTGAATGCACCATGGTGTAGCCATCGCAACCGTGTTGGTCACACAAAGGAAAAATGTTTTAAACTCCATGGTTATCCCGATAAGAAACAGAAAGACAAGAAAAAGCGCCTGGTTTCTTCCAATACCGCAGATGAGGTGCCGGATGTGCGCTAACCAAGACTCAACTCAAAATCTCCATAAAATTCTTAGTAGTACTCTCTGGTCATGGGAATTTAGCCACTCAAGGTACTTGCTCTCAATATTGCTCTTGAATCTAATAACCAATCCTCTTGGATACTAGATTCGGTGCTTCGACCACATGACAGTAACCTCACTCTATTCCAAACTTACACCACCTGTCATAACAAGTCCCGAATCAGATTGCTTGATGGTTCATACTCACCTATGGTCGGGAATAGGGACAAGAAAAATAACAGAGAATTTCTCCTTTGATAATGTTCTATATGTTCCCAACTTATCCTGTAAATTTACTTTCAATAAGTAAACTTACTAAAGATGGGAAAATGCTTGCTGAATTTTCTGCAATTGGTTGTAAATTACAGAAATGTAAATCGGGAGGATGATTGGCACTTTGCTAAGGTTGATGATGGATCAGATGTGTGGAATAAAGACAAAGACACAAGGGGATTAGCTCTATCTATCGCAAAAAGAGGATACTATTATGCTATGGCACCGTAGGTTAGGACATCCAAATCTTTTGTACCTAAAAAGCATCTTCCATTGTTATTTCAAATAAGAAAATAAATTCCTTAAAGTGTGATATTTGTGAATTGTCCAAACATACCCGTGTTCCATACCCTTTAAAACCATACACTCAATCCAAACCTTTTCATTAATACACAAAGTGACTTATGGGGAGCTAGCCGAGTGAAAAACATTACGGTGCTAAGTGGTTCATTACTTTTATTGATGATCACACTAGGGTATGTTGGGTCTACCTTTTAAAAGAAAAATCAAAAACACCCAAAGCCTTTCAAAAATTTCACTCAATGGTTCGAACCCAATTCAACTCTACCATCCAAACTCTCCACACGCATAACGGGAGAGAATACTTTAATTCTGTCCTAAGTTCATACCTTTCGGACCAAGGAATCATTCACCGAGTTCATGTCCAAATACCCCCAACGTAATGGGATCTCCGAGAGGAAAATCGACATCTCCTTGATGTTGCTCAGCCTTAATGTTCACCATGAATGTCCCAAAATATTTATGGGGCGGAAGTCGTTTCTTCTTGCTCGCTACCTAATAAATCGAATGCCATCAAAAGTCCTAAACTTCCAAACACCTCTAAACACTCTTCACAAATCATTTCCTCTATTTCATGTTCCTAACCTTCCACCAAAAATATTCGGTTGCAAAGCCTTTGTCCATAATCATCAACCAAATCAATCCAAACTTGATCCTCGAGCCCACACTGTGATATTTGTTGGGTATTCCCCACTCAAAAAGGATATAAATGTTACTCACCAACCTTGCACCGACTATTTGTTTCTGGGATGTCACCTTCTTTGAAACCGAACCTTTCTTTAGAGCTTTTCATCTTCAGGGGGAGACTTTTAATGAAGATGAGAACCTTAATACCCTTCTCATCATACCGCCAGACCCTACCACCACTATCACTAAGCCTAAACCCAACCTAGACACTTCATTATTGTTCCTCCTATACCGCAAGAACCTAGCACTATAATTCCCGATAACACCACCATCACCGAATACGGTCCACGATCAAGGAAAACAAAGAACAACAAAGTTCGAATCTGCGTTTATTCCGCACGTATTCGACGTCCCGAATCGACATGGAAGGTGCCACTCCCATCTTCAACCGAGGACTATTCTCGAAAGGAAGTATCACCATCCATCTATCTTCCAATTGCAATGAGGAAAGGCACGAGGAGTGCACTCAACACCCTATCTCTCGGTTTGTATCCTATGGAAACTTGTCTAAGTCTTATCAAACCTTTGTGAATAATGTTGATTCTATTAAAACTCCAAAAATATAGAAGAAGCATTTAAGTCACCGAATGGAGACAAGCCGTGATGGAAGAAATGGAGGCCCTCAAAAATAATGGAACATGGGAAGTTTCTGATCTACCTAAAGGAAAGAAACCAGAGGGTCAGAAAATGGATTTTTACTACTAAATTCAAACTCGATGGCCGATTGACCGATACAAGGCTCGTCTTGTGGCTAAGGGATTCACTCAAACTTATGGGCTTGATTATGAAGAGACATTTGCACCGGTTGCCAAACTTAACACAATTAGAGTCCTTTTGTCCATTCTTTGTCAATCTTAATTGGCAATTGACTCAATTGGATGTTAAAAATGCTTTTCTCAATGGAGAGTTAAATGAAGAAGTTTACATGGACTTCCCACCGGATTTGAAGAAAGAAAGGGCCAAGTGTGTAAGTTGAAAAAGTCTTTGTACGGGGCTGAAACAATCTCCAAGGGCGTGGTTTAGTCGATTTGCGAAAAAGCCATGATGAGCGAGGAGTATACTCAAGGACAGGCGAGACCACACCATGTTCTACAAGCATTCGGATCAAGGAAAATGTTGCATCCTAATTGTCTATGTGGACGATATAATAGTGACAGAGAGATGATACAAGTGAAATTGGGAGATTGAAAGAGTTTCTTGGAACAAATTTGAACTTAAAGATTTGGGAAATCTTAAATATTTTCTGGGTATGGAGATAGCAAGGTCTCAAAAGGTATTTCTATTTCCCAAAGGAAATATGTCCTTGAATTCTTTATCGAAGTTGGGTTGATGGGGTGTAAACAAATTGAAACTCCTATGGAGTTTAATCTCAAGTTGGGTAATGATGAAGATGGAGAAGAAGTTGACAGAGGGAGATATCAACGCCTAGTAGGGAGACTTATCTACTTGGCTCACACTCGACCGACATTGCTTTTAGTGTCGTCATCATAAGTCAATATATGCATGCCCCAAGGAGAAACACCTAGAAGTCGCATATCGAATACTTAGATACCTAAAGGAACTCACGGCAAGGGCCTATATTTCAAGAAAAATGACAAACAGAAATGTGGAAGTGTATAACGATGTTGATCAGGCAGATCTGTTAATGACAGACGGTCAACCAAAGGGTTATTGCAGACTATGTTTTTGGGTAATCTAGTGACATGGAGGAGTAAAAAGCAATCTGTGGTAGCACGCAGCAGCGATCTGGAAGCCGAGTATCGAGCACTAGCGCATGGTATTTGTGAAGGAATTTGGATACAAAGGTGATGAGAGAACTAAAGGTTCCTTATAATAGACCTATGCACGATTGCATTGTGACAACCAAGTCTTTGTCAAGATAGCTCACAATCCATGCATCATGATCGCACCAAACATGTTGAGATAGACCGACACTTCATAAAAGAGAAAGTACACTCGGCGAAGTGAGTGTTACCTATCTTCCTACCGCACAACATGTTGCGGATATGTTGACAAAAGCTTAAATAAAAACATGTTTGAAGAACATGTTGGCAAGTCAGGGTTGATAAACATCTACACACCAAACTTGAGGGGGAGTGTTGGAATTCCTAGAATTAAGGATAGATTACTAAGGAAATCTTACGTAAATAGGAACTAATCATAGTTACTGATTCTTAGGACAATTACTGACTTTTTAGGGATTATTTCCTTCCTTAGGATAGTTTATCTCTTTTTATACTTGTAAGCTAATTAACAGTAGTAGTAATCAGATTACTAAAGTTTCTACATAAACCATAGAACACAACAATGAGAATCACAATACTGATGCCCCAATGCCGCAAAAAAATCACCAAGTATGGAGGTAAGATAGGATAAAAGTAACATTTTATTAAAAGAGTAGAAATAACAAGGAACAAAGAATGCTCATGTATTAAAAGTATGCAACATACAACAGGCACTGCACAAGTTTCTATAAGAACTTGAGTTAAAAAATAGGGAGGGGGAAAGAATGATTTGCCAGCAGATTAATGCATAACAGCTAATATGAACCTTTTTATCAAGAGCACGAGTCAACTGAGAAAGTGCTTCAACATCAGCTTCTCTTGCCTGAACCAGCGACACAGCAGAAGGCTGAGAATTTATTGTTTGTTGAGTATAAACAGTTTCGGTAGGCCCAATTTTAAGTTGTAAATTAGGACTTGATGAATCAACCTGGCCAAAGAAATTTATCATTATACTAGGTAACAGTTATTCTGATTCAATACTGCTTCCTAAATCAAAACTTTCAGCTAATACTCCAATATGAAAGTGATTTACCTTGAATTGATTTTATTTGATATGCATGAATTACATCTATTTTGCAGTCATAACTTACCTTAACTGGCTGTGATAAATTGCCAACATTGAAAGTTGATGGGGAAGTACGAGATGGACTATTGGCATTCTCCAAGTTATCACATTGCATAAATTTGATGTTCTCTTCCATCTTGCTTTCTTTTGACTGCCCATTCATTTTGAGCTCATTGTAGTTCTCAACAAATTTACGTATGGCAGCATTTTGTCTTGAAAGGGAAGCAGGCAAATTTTCCATTGGGTTTAAAGGCATACAATCAACATCCTGCAATGAAAAGTGTATATATCACTTGTAAAAGTTGGTAGGAAAGAAGGACAAAAGTAAAATAAGAACAAGCTAAGTAAATTTAGTAGATGGCAGAGAATTATGTTAAACACAAATAATCAAGCAGATAAGAGTACATCCACTTGTATATTTAGACAGAAAAAATCTAAGGAACCTCCTAAAGCCTTAGCCTGTCGTTAACCATCAGACTGAGACATTAATGACAACAATCTACATCAGCAGTTGAGTGAAATGAACATGCAGCCATCATATATAACATAAAAAGTTACCATAACAAATTCCACTCCTAGCTCAGGGCTGTCAAACTGAATCCGGTATCTACTATAGTCAACAGTTAACACACTTCCATCATGAATCTCTCTAGTTTTTGGATGAACAGCAATGACACGTTGTCCAACCGATAGAGGTCGAGCTAAATCAGTTGGAAGTCCTTCACCAATACCGGCATGGAGTTCAGCATAATGCCTTCTAACCGACTCCCGGTATTGATTAAGCTTCTCCCTTTCTTCCTTTAAAAATTGCTCAGAAAACCGCCGTGGTTTGCCAAGGGAACTGCATCAAGGTGACATTGTATAAGTAGAGTACCAAAACCTAAGACCTTATAAAGATTCCAAAGTAGAAAGCTATACCTCCTTATTACACCCCATTCAACACGAGTTAATCTAGGAATATGACCTAATCCTACATGATCCAAATACTCCACAAACTCCCTTTTAGCGAACCATGGATAATCAATTGTACTATAGAACCATTCAAAGGCACACCATCTCCGTGCTTGGTATGAACAAAGGAAGTTACAAAGCTTTTCCTGTCATACAGAATATACACATACATGAAGGAGGAAAAAACCCAATATGTAGAAACTCAAGTTCTCAGTAGTTGAAGTAAAAAGTGTTACCTTCAGATCCAGTACTCCATCATGGAATAATGTAACTGGCCCACTGATTTTGCCCTTTACAATATTATCAGAGGACTTTATACCCTTCCTAATTGCTGGTTTCCGCACATCCGTCTTTCGCTTACTCCTGATTTTTGTCGGTAGGTTGACCTGGTTAACAGATGAAACCTGTATAGTAGATGGAGCCGAATTGTTCAAGTCCCTTCCTTGATCAGTACTGGAGGAGGCATGCTCTGGAGGTCTCACAAATTTCCCTTGCTTTGGATGTCCAACATTATTAGACTGTTTACCTTTACTCAGAAGATTCTTTACCTCACTAGAAGCCTAAAAAATGCACATAAAAATAGCAATGTCAACAAACAGTAATAAGTGATGAAGGGAAGGACATGAACCTAAAGCTTATAAATCTAAGAATTTCGCAATGTAAACAAATTGTTAAATATTTAACTTACAAAAAAAAAACCCTCAAATGCGATGGACAAAAGAGGGGGGGGGGGGGACAATATTACCAACGGGATAAACATCTATACCAACATAGATGCCCTTGGCTGACCCATAACTCAATTGAACATTAAAACTGAGTTGATCATTTACTTATTTCCTAAATTTAGATCTAAAACAGACTTTCTTCCTGCATGGTCTCCGTAGTCAACTCAAAACTTTACCTACTTATTTACTTCAAATTTATGTCCCTACTATCTTTACTTTTATTCAATAATAATAAATTTACTTAATATTTTTCATAGCACTCTTATAAAATTAATTGTTATATTCCTTTCTCTGTTTGTCATTCAAACTCAAGCTGTAGGTGCCACATAAACATGCACCCACTTCATACAGTTAAATACATAAAATCTCAGAATTAAGAACACGCTTAATTAGTAAAATGCCCATCAAACATTCTGAAAAAGAGAAGTATCTTAAGATTTCATCATATCAATTAGGGAACTGAAATGAGATTTTACAGTAAAATTTTAACTTTGTTTATAAAAGCACAAAAAAGAGCAATCTTAAATCTTTGAAGCTAAACAAGTGAAAAATACAAACCTCGATGTTTGGAGATTCCCCCAACTGAGAATCAGCGTCAGTTTCATCTTTTGGAATCTGCAACTAGAGAGCAAGTTGCATATGGTCATTGCCTCATGTTATAAACCCACTGAGTTTTTTTCTTCCCCAGAATAGAACCAATAGGATATTAAAGGATTTACCTACAGAAAAAAAAAAAGGAAGCAAACAGATAGCATCAACTCTTACTTTATAAGGTGAGGATTTCTGTCTCCTTTTCCTCATTCCAACATTAGCCGGATGTGCCTCCTTTGCTTCAGGAATAGGACGAACATCATGACCAAAAAGTTTTCCATGTCTAGATGTCTTGGAGGCAGAGCCTTTAGCTCCAGGAACAAGATGATTTCCTTTCAGTTTAGTCTTCTCAACTTCATTTTTCTCTTCCTTATACTGCACAGATGACTCTGACACAGGGGAAAAAAAAAAAGAAGTGGGATGTTACATGTTGTACATAAATCCATCCAAACAGAGAGATCTTTAAGAGTTGTGAGTCATCAAGAAGGATTTACGGTGGTAGTTCAATGGGGTACAAATGAAATGTTAAAAATTAGAATAGGTTTATATTTTTCTAAGATTGCAGGCTTGCCCTTAACGAAATGATTATCTGGAGAATGAAAATGCCATTTGAAGATCTTACTTATGTCACAACTATAATCCAGGAGGGAAAAAAATGGGGCATAAGATACTGCTTACAAATGACCCAAAATATTTTGACCATTCAAACCCTTCTAAAATTTCTCTTGCAGGTATAATTTAATTTCATGACTCATTACTCACTTCAATTCAGATCTAAGTATGACAGAAAGCTGAATCTGGCAAAATTAAGGTGGCAACTAAGGCGTATTACATAGACAAAACTTGCAAATTTGGTAGCAGTTAACTATAAAGGTTGTCACATGCATAGCAATGATGGAACAAGGTGATACATTGCAAATTCAATCTAATCGCTAGGCGTTTCATTGGATGCATTATTTTCAGAGATTTGGCTAAACAACAAGATAAGCAATTATATAACAAGGCATTAATGTCAAATCCTATCCTGATTATGCATCTGACAAGGCTCATGCACCTTAAGGATTAATAGAAATGATAAGTATGACAAAGAAAAAACAAGCCAGCTCATATAACAGTAAATCCTATAACAATACCATGCATCTTACCGGTGTCAGCAGTCTCCGGCATCATCAAGGACAGATCTGCTAGAGTTTGCAGGGCATCGAAGGCAGTGTCTTCAACTACAAGATAAATAAATAAGATTCAAACACAATTCATGACACAAGACATAGACAAAGTTCCTCAGATTAAAGTAAATAGTAAGGTTAAAGTCAAAGCTCACTCAAATCAATTCACAAAGAGAAACTGGGAAAAAAAAGGTCAAGCATGATTTACAATCTAACAAGATTTTGAAAAAATTATCTTTGAATATTGCAAGGAAATCAAGGTGGAAGTGGAAGCAGAAAAAGTTTTCTAAGAAAGAGGAACTTGGGTAAATTATTTTTCTGAAGAGAAAAAAGGCAAAATTCAATCACCAGATAACATAGGTACAAAAAGCATAACCATACTTAAAACAAGTAAGCAATAACCAAAAAATAATGTATCCAAGATCATAGGATTACCTTGGATACGGTAACATTTGTGAATAAAAGTTGCAAACCAGGGGGAAAAAGAAAAGGAATAGAGAACAGGGGAAGAAGACTTTCTTAGAGGCAAATACCATCATACCTCCTTCAAACAACACCTTTTTACTTCTTTTTCTTGGACCCTTGATGGAGGCTCTAGAAGTTTTAGCATCTTCAACCTCACAATCAAACTTTCCCTTGAAATCACATAATTGTTGTCCTTCTTCTGTCCCACTACAGGCTTCTTTTGTGTCTTCCAGATGGTTTACACTTTCCTCAATCTCTGGCTTCCTTCTGTAGTATCTTTTCCCCTTCTGTTGAACTTCAACGGTACCAGTGCCTTCTATATTCCTTGAATAGTTTTTGTCTTTAGCATAATCTGCATTATCTGCTTCAGTGCTTCCTAAGCTTAATTCACAAGCATCCTCATCCACTTCACTACCATGAATCTTGGCACTAGTAGTTTCTGAGTCAGCATTCTGAAAAAAGAAATCAAGTAAATTCCGAATGTAAGGAAGTAGTGACAAGAGCATTGTGAATAACAAATAAAGACATATTACCATCCTTTCACTGTTGATGACAGGTGAAGGCGTCTCTGCTTTTCTATTTGGTGTTCTAGAAACTTGGGGAGAGCCACCTCTTTGTGATGCCTCCGTCAATGCTAGTGCTACCTCATGAGCAACATCATCATCAACTGCATCCACCTTTAGTTTGATGCCCTGCCTAATAGGTGAAAAATACCTTTCCCCTTTGTTTTTGTCATGAGAAAAAGAAATAGGAACACGAGGAGTCCTTTTTCCGACAGCACGGGGCCTACTTTCTGAAATGATTGAAGAAAACAAGTAAAAACTACAGGGACAAAACAAATACAGCAACCTACTATTAAGAGCTTAAATTTCAATATTTACATCCATGCTGAATAAGGTTAAGCTTTCCTAGACTAGCTTAATTTCTACTAATAAACCCAAAATGCGAATACCACCTCAAACCCCCAATGTATATGTAGAACATTTATACGTAGCAAGACAAGACAGAGAGTGAAACAGAGATCTTACCAGATCGTCTCCTCTTCAACAATGACAAGCAACTTGAATTAGCTGAAGGAAATTGCAAAAGATCTGGAAGCGGCTTATCTGAACTTTTAGAAGGTTGATCTCGAATTTTTCCCCTGCTACGCTTCTGAGGTTTCCTAGAAACTCCCATGCCCTCATTGCTCTCTTGTTCACTGTCACTTCCTCCCTGCCATCTCACAGTCCAATAACCTCAGTTCCATAAAAGCCATGTATAAAAGGCGTACCTTAAAGATTAGACGTCCTAGATGCATCCATACTCCACTAATAGAATCCAAAACACCACACCATAATGATACCTCAGAAATAATCCAATCAACTTAAGAACTAGACAAGCATATCTTTGGACAATAAGGTACTATTGCTATGGCACAAGGTGTCTGACAAAGGATTAAATAATCTAAGTTGCAGAATACAAGTGCAAATCTCAGATCAATGTAAAATTCTAAAGAATCATACCAGATTAAATTAGACACTCACCATAACAGAATAATGATCCGTCATCATTGCTATGAGCCCAACCACAGAAGCAGTGCCCTCAGGAAGAGATAAGTAGGCCTGAAAACATGGTAACATTCTCTATTCTTGAGTTCAACTTAAAAACACCCAAGAACCTTCCTGATATTGTCAGTCACACATGATTATGGTGAAAATACTATCCCTTCATTAGCAAATGATAATAATATGATTAAGATATATTTAAGAAAAAAAGGTGTCAAATATGATATATAACTACAGTATTTGTGTCACAGGAGAAAGCTTATTGATGATGGCTAGATGGCAACATGGAAAAACTTATGCAACTCAAATTTCTCATACTTGAGAGCTAAAAAGGGAAAGAAAGAAATTCATATTGTTGAAAAGGGTACAGGCATAAAGCATAGAAGTTCCACCAAATAAAGAAAAAAAGTTATCATATGTATTATGATACTAAAACAATGCTTACCCTGTTCATAGTGTAAAGAGCTTCAACCATTTCCACAGACCGATTACGTATCATAGTAGCCACCTAGAAACCCATAAGTAGCAAAATAAGAAACAATATAACCACAACAACCAAAAGCGAGATTCCCCCGACAACATGACCATAAAAGCAACTATACTAAAGTAGATTTTCCAATTTTATAATATATAGAAAATTAGAGTAGCAATGCCTACAACATGTTCCATCTAAACAAAACTTAATCACAAGTCCAAGACCAATAAAGAAACCCAGTACATTAATCACAACTAACCTTCTTCCAATCTTTTCCATACTTACGATATGCTTCATAGAAACGTTCAAGCTCTTCCTTAGTCCATTGAGGCCCTAACATGTCAGATAGCTTCCTTTTCTGCACATTATACATTAGCGTTATAAAAATAATTGATTCCAGAATAAAAATTTTCATTATGTGTAGAAAGATCCCAAGACAATAATAAAGAACTAATATTAACATGAATCAAAGGAAACATTTTTCTTTTATTTCCCGTTTGGCACTTGGCTAGAAAGTTATGGTGATTTTCTGAATTTCTAAATCCCATAATAGCCATGCTACCAGAATCTATAGACACTAGACAAAAGGGAAATTTTGAACTGCAAACCTCACAGCTGCAACTCTTAAATTTCTGGTCAGTGCCTGATTCTTTTACAAACATCACTTCATAGTTCATACTTGATCACATTTTAACACATCAACTCAGTCAAACCCTTTTTGTACTCAAAACTTATTTAAGGTTTGCTACCATATAAGCTTAAACCAAAACATATAAAGGGTGAAAACCCATCAAGGTAGGCGGTAATGAAATAATAGTTAGGGGAATAAATAAACTAAATTTAAAACAGATTACAAAAAGTATCAACAAAAAAAAAAAATCCCAAGAACAATATGTAGTCAAGAAATGTGATCAAACAACAAAAAGGGATGAGCAATAGATGTTACCCATATAACCTAATGAAATGAAAGACTTGAAATTAAACAGATAAATACATCAAAACTAAAAATACTTGAAAAACTAATCAAGAACTCACCCGTTTCCCACTTCTCTTAGCACTACTATCTCCATCTTTACTAGAAGCAACCTCGTTAACATAAGAAAACTTCTTATTTACACTCTTAGATTTCCTAGATGGAGCCATGAGGAACTTCCTCATTTACCTGAAACATACTCAAAATCGGAACAACAAATTAGTGAGTCAATTTCTAGAGTTGAAATGCAAAGTTCACCTCAAACATTCTTTTTTCTCCATAAAAGAAGAATAAAAAGAACAGGAAATAAAATAGAGAAATCTTAAATAAAATGTTCAACTTGAATTTCAAATTTAACCTCATAAAAATTTCATTTCTACTTGTAGCTCTAAAAAGAATTAAAAACAAAAAACCAAGCTTTGTCAAAAGAATCCATAATCTACAAAAGTAAAATTTATTAAACAACAAAATTACAGATGAAGGAAATAGCAGAGATCAGGTCAGCCATGTTTACTAATCAAAGTAAACACCGCGATTAACTGATGTTTGGTTCATAGGTTGCCGAGAAAGCAAAAGAAAAAGAAAAAAAAAACACTTGAAAAAAGAAGAAAAATTTGCAGTTCAAAAACAAAAAGTTTTCACTAGTAATACACACACAAAAATAAAGAAAAGCTCACTCAATTTAGTGTCGAATTACTTTAATTCAAACGCCAAAAAAATTCAAAAAAAATAAGAAATTGCTTCTCTAGAAAAACCGAATCCAGAAGAAGAAATCGAAGTAAATAAAAATAATTTCAAAAAAAAAAACGGAAACGAAAAAAGCTTACCAAGTACCGATCGAGAACATTGAGGAAAAAGAATTAGAAGATGAAGATGAAGAAGCGATCAAGTAAAAGGCGAGCTTCTTCTAGGATGAGCAATTATTTTTTCTGTTATTTTCTTAATTTTGAGCTTTTTTATTGGATTATTGAAGATTGAAAATGGTAGGAGATAAAGAAGAAAATGGGAGAATTTAGGGATATAACCGCGAAACTTTAAAATAAAAATTAAAAAAAGAATATTAATTGAAAATGGCTAAATAAAAACCTTTTTTTTTTCTGTCACCTGTTTTTTTTTCTGAATTTTACTTTTTATTTTAATGATAATGATAATATGATATGTTATAATCTAGACCGTTGAAAAATATTTATCAGCAAAAATTTGTAGTAAGTTTTATTTTTTTATTTTTTATTTCTTATATAAAAATGAAATTTAAAAGCCGTATTAGATTATATCTTTGTAGTAAATTAGTTACTTTTAACTTACATTAAGACTTAATTGTCAAGATGCTATAGATATTTATAAGTTTGATTTCAATTTTTGATATTTATATTTATCTTTTTAAAAAATTAAAAAAAAATATTTTCTTTTTTATTGAAAATTTGTTTATTTTTTTTTGAGATTAATACCCAAATCGTACACGAACTTTGATACAATATACAATTCTATATATCAATTTTCTGTTAAATCATTTATAAATTCATTACATGACATTTTATTAGGTTAGAAAACAAACAAGCAGATTTAAATTATTTCCACCTAAATTAAAAAAAAAAATCCACTTAAGAAAAGGATTTCTTATTTCTCGAAGAATTTTTTAAAAATATAGGTGGAAATAATTTATATTTGTTTATTTTTTTAACTTAAAAAATGTCACATCAGTAATTTACTATGATTTAAAGAGAAATTGTGCCACATAGATAACGGAATTAGTGAAATGTGAAAAATAAACCAAAATTAAAGTTTGATGTATACAAATGTACCAATTAAAGTTGATGTATAACATTACAAATCGTAACAATATTCATGTATAATTTTGATATTTATTCCATTTTTTTTTGTAAAACATTAGGGTTGGGTGTAACAAAAACCTTTAACTACTACTCTATTCAAGTAAAAACTTTAATATATTTATGAAATTTTAAAATTAATTATACTCTTATTATATACAAATTTTTTATTAATATTAGGAGTGTTAAAATAGTTAGTTAATTGAATCTTTTAGTTGTGATTTATTGATTGTGTGTTCACCTTTTTTAAAAAACAATCAGGGTTTGAATTTTTTATTATACCAAATGGTTAGTTCGATTATTACTTGAATCGAACAACCATAGTCAAAATAATTAAACTATTAATCGGATTTTGAAAATCATTAACTAAATCGAATTAATTAACCGAAACTTGTAATATATTTTTTAATAATTAAATTATTAATCGAATTTTGAAAATCATTAACTAAATCAAATTAATTAACCGAAACTTATAATATGTTTTTTATTTTCGATTCAAACAAATTTCAAACAAGACAAAAACAAATTGTGTCAACACTAAATTAAAAACATAATAACAAACCTTACATTAAAAACATTACACTAAATTAAACTATATTAGTAGTCACCCAACTATTAGTTAATTTCATTTTTGGTTACCAAACTATGAAAAATTACAAAATGGTCACCTAACTATGAAAATTATAAAATAGTCACTCAAATATTCAATTTTGTCTTTTTTGGTCATCAGCTAACTTATGGTGGTAACTTTTAAAATCTGCATAATAGCAACTTTAAACCTCAACGTTTATACATTGTGTCAATTTAGTCTTGATTCTAAAAAATCTAACCATCAACATTTACATATTGTGTAATTTGGTCTTTTTTGCACATTATGACCCTTTCACCTAAAAACCTAAAAAAATAAAGTTTATCAACTAAATTTGATTGAAAATATACAAGAATAGAAACATAAAAAAAATCCAAGATAACAATTTTCATCTTTCTCATTTTTTTAAAATTAACCCTCAATGTCATAAAGAAAAGCAAAACTACAAAAAAGTGACCAAATTACCCATTGTGTAAATGTTGAGGGTTAACTTTTTTAGAATCAAGACTACATTGGCATAATTTATAAATGTTGAGGATTAAAGTTGCTATGATGCCATTGTTATCCCGTTGGTGATCAAAAAAAGAAAAAATTAAATAGTTGGGTAACCATTTTATAACTTTTCATAGTTAGTGGTCGAAAAAGAAATTTACTTATAGTTGGGTGACTACTAATGTAGTTTACTCAAAATAATAAGGTTAATGATTTGATATGCTTAATGTTTTAGGTTCAAATCCTATCAATTTAAAATGCTTTTTTTTTATAAATTTTATATAAAGATAAGAAAAGACAAAAACATCTTATGATTTTGTTTATTAATTGTTTAAATTTAGATTTTAGTACTTTTTCTAGTTGAGTTGGAGTAGAGTTTATTTGTAACACTAAATCAGCCATATACTTAAATAACAATATAAATATAACACATATTGAGCTTATATATAATATATTATTAATTTCAATTAATTCAATTAATTACCCACTTATGAACTAAATTAACTTATAATTGTACTTTCACAAAACCTTTAAACGACCCACCCCCAATGATATAGCTTCATTTATAGTTAGTGGAATCATAACTCGAGTAAAAAGTAAAAGCTATCCTCTTAAAGGCATTGTGTCATTGATGTACTTAGAGCCAGGGGTCACACCATTGAGACTTAAATCGTTCAATTGTTGAAGGTTTATTTACATCATGGTATATGTAATGGAACTTTAAGAAAACCGAAATTATCAAAATTAACAAAAAAAAAAAAAACTTAAAAGGGATCACAAGTACCTCATAAGGGTGTCGAAACTTTTCTTATGTTTGGAAAAACGGGGATCGACTTTAAAAATATGGAGTCGCCACCGATCTTTTTTTGTTTAGGTGTAATCGGATCACCTCGTAAAATGTTTCATCTTTAAAAATTAATTTTGGCCTGCAAAATTTTAAAAAATGGGTTTGGGAGTCAGTTACGTACGAGGAAGAGCTATCACCTTCGTACGCCCAAAATTGGTACCAAATTGATTAAATGATGTCCTAACGTCGAAAATTTGAAAAGTTTTGAAAATGCAATTTCTTTGAAAAAGGGTGGAATATTCCAAATTTAAATGTAAGATTCATTCGCTCCAAAGGAACAAAACGCTACACCCAGTACGTTAGGATGCAATATCTTGAACCCTCAAAGTCGAGATCATTTTATAACTTCAAAATCATGCAATTGAAAAGTGTATTAAGTTATTTGATCAAACGAAAAATCGTGACCCAATACATTAGGGCACAATTTCTCAGATTTCCAAACACCAAATATCACATTATTTTGAAAATCTTTCGAGTAATCAAAATGTATTTTATTTGATTTGTTAAAAAAAACAATTAAAATTGGCCTATATAACCTAGAATTTGCAACATTATTGATAATAATACATAGTGTCAAGCATGGAATTATATAATACATGGCAACAATAACATATAAAGGAACAAAATCATATGAAAATACCAAGAAACTAAATTAATACACATGCGATGGCAATACAACATATACTTTACAAATATCAACATTAACATTCAAAATCCATAAATTAAAAGACAATTTTTAAAAAGAATTCCAAACAAATTGACACAATTCAAATGCGACAAATATATAAAAAAATGAATAACATAAAAGAAAAACCATTTGCAACCAATGTTATACGAATTATAAATTATATGTACATAAGTTTAGAAATTACATGTAAAAAGAAAATCAAAATAAACCGTATACAAAATAGTAAATAGAAATAATATAAGTAATATATACAATAAAACTTAATATAAGTAATTTATATATGATGAAAGTTTTGAAATAAACAAAGATATGAATAAGATTATAAGAAAAAAAAAATATACATATAGATAGATATAAAATAAAATATATACATAAAATAATATGAAAGTCAATAATATATACATAAAAAAATAATTTTATCATAAATTATATGTATGTATAAAATAATAATATATAAGAGTATTTCAAAATATTATGTAAATCTTTAAATCAAAGAAATATACATAAAAGAGAATTTTAAAATGAACAAATTATATATTAAAATAAGTTTAAAAAAATTGTACAAATAAAAGTAAAAAAAAAACTAAAAAATGTAAAATCAGTAAAATGTTTCAAAATAATTTATTAAAAAACAAATAAATTTAATATTATGAAAAGAAAAAAAAATTACTAAGATTATAAATAAAAGAATAAGAAAATACCTAATTGGAATAAAAATGAAATTAAAAGGCTATTTTATAAATAAATAAAATGATTTTAACAAAGGCCAGGATCAAGCTGAAATGCGCACAAATAACCAGGGATTAAACTAGAAAATATCCCGATAACTAAAACGCAACGTTTAAAATCGGACCAACTTGAAGTGGTGCACAAATCCTAGGGAAAGAATTAAAAAACGAAAGAAATAAAAAAACCAAATCGAATGTCAGCACACAACGGAGGGACTAAGCGCACAATTAGCCCATTTGGGCACAACAACACGCGGATCCGATCATGGGTCAGGTTGATGCGCAGGTTCTTCCCTCTCCAAACGGTACCGTTTCACATAATTTAAAAAAAAAAAACAATCAAAACCTCAAAAACCATTTGGCTATTCCCCTTTTCAAAAACATGAAATGAAACCCTTAAAATTCTCGGTTTCTATCCGGCCGACCAAGCACAATCTAACCACCAAAACACCATCAAAATTGGTGTTCGGCAGTAAGTAGCACCCTCTTCAACCTCGTCTAAAGCCGTACTCAAAGGCTTAGCACTCAACCGCTCAAAAATCGACAGAGACGTGCCTCCTTTGGGTTCGATTTTATCAAAGGAGGACACCACTCTTAAACAAATCAGGTGAACTCTCTCCTTTTATTTCTTGTTTTTCTTTTTGTAAATAAAAGCAAAATAACAGGTAAAGAAAAGAAAATAAACAATGATCTCTAAATTTGACTGAAACTCCAGAATAAGAAGAAGGATTACCTTCCGAAAAGTATTTTTTTGAATTGTTTTTGTATTCAACTGTGTGCGTATACAGTATGTGTGTGTAATCAAAAGAATGGGAATCGGATCCTATTTACATTCTATTTTGGCCTTATTTATAGCCGAATCGGAAATATTGTTTGCTTTGCTAGAATTCTGGTTGCCGTTCCTTGCTGTATTTCTTGTTTTTGTTTGTTTATTTGTTTGTTACAGATGAAGCGGTCGCTGAGGGGAGGCCCGAACTGCAGCGAGGCGCGCGTGGGGAAGCATGCATGCGGCGCACGGAGGTTCCAGAAACCCTAGGTTTCTGGAAAGCGCTGAAAGTCTTGGACCATTTGGGCCGAAATTTTGGGCCTCTGAGTATGGGTCTTTAGTTGGGTTGATTTTAGTTTGGTTAGTTTTTTAGGTTAATTGGTTTCTGAATGGGCCTGCTGTAATGGACTTTTATTATTGGATTTTGGTTTTAAAGATTTTTTATTGTGTTTTTTGGTTTGAATCTGATTGACTAATGGGCCCGGGCAAATTGGGCCTATTACAAAGGGTACACATATTTAGCAAAGTTATTGAACAAAGGTTTACTTGTTACCTTTAGTAACGATATATAATTGAGAGTTCATTCATAATGTTCTTAGTGATTTGATTCAATGACTAATGGCACTGTAATTAAGGGTTTGTTTGATTTGCTGAAATAGGTTTTGAAAAATAATTTCTGAAAAATTGATTATTTTCTGAAAAATCGATTATTTTCTGGAAAATCTAATATTTTTTCAGGTGTTTGACTAATTTTGCGTAAAATATTTTTCATTGTTAGATAAATTTTCTTGAAATCATTTTACAATTTTTTTCATTGAACTAAATACAAAATAATTGTTTTGACAATAAAAAAGATATTTTTCTTCATTGCTTAATTTAAAAAATTAAAGTTAAGTATTAATTATAATTTAGTAAACAACTTTTAACTCGAAACCTTCTTTTTTTTCATAATATATTGTAACGAAAGTAGAAATTGAAAGGAAACCCTCGTAAATTTACACGTGGGAATATCGTACATATATACGAGTTAAAAGAGTTTGACCGGAAAGAATTAGAAGTCAATATAAACTCTAATATAGTTTATCTAACATTATATTCAGAACACTTTCCCTCAAGTTAGAGCATATATTGATCATGCCCAGCTTATCACAAATGTAATCAACTCGAGCTGAATTCAAAGCTTTTGTAAAGATATCTCCTAGTTGATCTCCAGTTTTAACATAACTCATAGAGATGAACTTTTGTTGAATTTTTTCATGAATAAAATGGCAATCAACCTCAATATGCTTCGTTTGTTCGTTCGTGAAATATTGGATTGAAGGATATGTGAAGAACTACTTGATTGTTACACAACTTTGTTAGAAATGTAGTTTCTAAGCCAACTTCAGTCAATAGTTGATAAACCCATACAATTTCACACACAAATTGTGTTATAGCTTTGTACTCTGATTCTTCACTAGACCGAGAGACTACATTTTGTTTCTTACTCTTCCATGAAACTAAGTTTCCTCCAATAAAAATGTAGTTTCCTGTAGTAGACCTACTATCAACCTTCGATCCTACTCAATTCGTATATGAGAAACATTCAATACTAGTTTTTCCACGATTTTTATATAATAAACCTCATCTTGAAGTCCTCTACAAATTACAAAGAATTTGCTCCAAAGCTGCCCAATGTTTGATTGTCGGAAAGGACATCAACCAACTGTTGGAAAATCGGGTTTGAAAAACGCAGTGGAAAATATATTTGAGGAAAAATTAGAGTTTTAATTTTTTTCTCCAAAATTAGAACTTGGTTGTGATATATTGATCAAAATTTTACCTTTTCGGTTCGGCTAGGATGAACACCTCGACCGAGTAGTCTTCTCCGCTATTCTCAAGCTCACGTCTGTCGAGTATGGGCTCGCTTCGAATTAGAAAATTTTCCACAAAATTAACAGTAGGGTTATTTTACAATTTCTCTAAACTTTTGGACCAAGTTGTAAATAAGAAAAAAAATCTATAGAAATTTTCTGAATTCAAGTGCTGAGATGTGACTCTCTTTATATGGGGAGAATGTAGAGAGTTCAACTATAGTTAAACTTAATCACTTTAATATTAAATTAATAAAATACTATGTATTAAATTAAATTTATTAAAATAATATTATTTTTGAAATAGTTAATTTGAAATCAAATTATCTGATAGAGTCCCAATAGGAGTGTGATTCCTCCACTGCTCAACTGCCAAAGGACCACCCGTTGACCACCGAAATGCCGCCGTCACCACCGCTAACATCGTCATGTCCGATGGTGCCATTGTAGGTGCGACACCCTCATGGCACCTCGAGTCAGTTCGACTATTTTCAGTTTGATCCGAGCCAGTGATGGCTTGACCGATTCGGTCCTGCCATCGGTTTGGATCGTCTGCCTAGTTTCACATACTAGGCCCGATTCGACCAGTTTTTAGGTATTGGTCTCGGTTTTGGGTTATTGGGCCCAATTTTCGATCTCGGGTCCAATTTTCAAATTCAATTATCCATTGGGTCAATTTTCTGACTTGAAAATTAATTTCCAAAAATATCATATTAATTTTAATTAATTTGATTAATTTAATTTTACTTTATCAAAATTAGTTTTCCCAAAAGTCACTTAGATTTTCCAAATTAATTTTTCAAGAAAATTATTTAATCAAATTCTCTAGTTGAACAATTCTCACGACCGCCTAATTGAATTCCACATCGAATAAATCGACTCAATTAAATTATTTCCAAAGTCGTAGAATTTTTTTCTGATTTAAATGCAGTCCGATCGAGCTTTTGTTGATGTAACACCCTAGACCCGGTCTGGATGTCCAGACCAAGTTTGGAGGGTTACAATACCCGTACTAACATCCATACTAACATAACACTATCAACAAAACATTCTTATGTATCATACCAAATAACAAATAAAGGAAACATATAATTTTCATAAATTCCATAAAGTGCAAATCCCTAATGTAATACTTAAAATAATAGATAGAAGGTTGACCGAGCTTCAGCGACACCGACCCAATCAAGGATGGGAATCACCTGAAATCCAACCAAAATAGAATAAGTTGTGAACTCAGTGCGTAATCATAGTCAAATTAATCATTTCATATTTATTCGTAAGGTAGTAATTCTCAGAGATTCGGTTCAGTACAGATCTCCTTTTTCATTTCAGATTCAGAACAAATCAGTTGTACACAGATAGATATGTGTATATGCCCTTTCATATATATATATATATATATCACAGATCAGATCCAGATGCAGATATTCCTAAACCCCATCCACTACACACCATCTTCAACCATCCCAACACACTATTAAGGACATTCAACGCCCATTCATCCCTACACACCGCGAAGTGTCTGTTTGACACATATTCAGTAACAAAGCTTAGCTGCTAGGTCATATTGCGTCAAAGCGCCAAATTCATACTGTTCACATAGTGGCTTAACCACGGTTCAGAACAAATTACTTCTTTCTTCATAACACCCCAACCCATGCATATGCAGAGTACAGACATTCATAGTGCACATCCAGTTATAACATTTACGTGTCAATACAAAGTATCAGAGAGTACCCAATCAATTCAGTTCAGATCATTCATAAAATAGGGAAAAATCATTATCAGTCATAATTCACATTTACGGCCTCAAAAACGGGTTTCGGGCCTATGTTATACTGCCACATAGCCTGGAACACGCCCATGTCCTCAGTCCGTGTGGTTCTAACCTGCAAACAGAGAGTTACATGGCCTGGACACACGACCGTGTCCTTACCCATATGACTCACACGGCCTGGGCACACGCCCATATGCGTACCTGTGTGGTCCTAAATCACAAACAGTGAGTTACATGGCCTAGACACACGTCTGTGTCTTGTACCCGTGTGAACCCTGCACTATTCTGGCCACACACGGCCTGGACACACGCCTGTGTGCCATCCCGTGTGGCCCTAATCCAATGAACAGTGAGTTACATGGCCGAACACACGGCCTACCACACGCCCGTGTGACGTCGACAGCCACCATTTTCGTCGAGCAGAACTTGCAAAAACTGGGGTTTTTCGATACGCACCTGATTTCGCTTGACGGGAACGTTACAGAGACTACCCGAAACCTAAATATTCAGTCATTAAACAATTAGTCCTTCAATTTCAGTAATTTAACAAAACAACCCACCGTCAAAACATGTCGAAAAGATTCGACGAAACCCCAACTTGACTCGCAACTCACCTCGTACAAAAAGAAGTAATCAGACTAGTACGGTGGATTAACGTCTATTGTATTATCTCCGCCTAAAAAGGTAACCAATTAGACAATTAAACAAGCGTTCAACAACCAAACGAAACCTGCTTTAACATACTACTCTTAACTTCGCAAAACTCAAAAATGAGAAGAACGCGTCAGCAAAACTTACTCAACAATCACACAGTCGTTCCAACAGGCAACGTAAAATTCTCAATTAATGAAAAATTGAATCTCGAAGAAGAAAAAAAATAAAGACAAGGAAAAGGGTTGAAAACGAAAAGAGGAAAACGAAAAATAAAGAACGTAAGGAAGAAAAGTTCCAAACTATTAAAACTAACCACCTTCTTCCAAAAATTGTCCAAAAAATTATTTCCTAACGCATACTACGGGATTCAAACTCGGAACCAGACAGAATACAGACAAATGCTTAACCAGTGAACCAGCAGCCTCATTCTTGTCACTGCTTTACTTAAAACTGAACTTAACTACGGAATGCATTGATGAAGATTCTTTTAAAACAATCACAAAATTTTAGCATCGCAACTGTAACACCCCAAACCCGGCCCAAACACCACGACCGGATCTGGTATGTCACTAAGAAAATTTTGGAAGAACATGTTGTATTTCCAGAAAAATATTTTTCTAAAGTTTATCTTCTTATTCGAGAGAAATTTAATAGTTGATAGTTTAAATAAAATATGCCTTTATAAATTAAAAACCCAAATTTAAATAGATACATTAGTTCAATAAGAATTTAAATAACTAAAAGTAATTAAAGCCCAAAATAAAACAAAACATAAACTAGTGGCCCATAGCCTTATTACAACGAGATTTAAAATCCATTAATTAAAAATATAAAGTATTAACTTGAGACTTTTTCCCGATCCAGCTTGGTCTTTTGCATGGCCACCTTGCGTTCCTCTCCACTCCCGGTCCGAGCACTAGGTATCACTGAAAGGTTAATTAATAGGGTGAGTCGCGAGACTCGAGTGCAACCTCATGCACCACTAGATTTTGGCCTTAGGCCCATAAAACAGATTAATAATTCCATAAAAAAAATAATATGCAAGGCCCAACCCATTTGACTAGGTTTCCATCCGCTACACGCCCGCATCAACCATTCACACCATTGGGGATTTCTACAATCGACCCACACCGCTACACGCCAAGATGGCGGTCATGCTTCTCATCAACATATTATGGCCAAGCCCTTATAACGATCATCACGGCATTAGCCGCTACAACATATAACGTATCACGGTATAAACCATTGCACATAAAACTTATAACTTCCTCCTTTCATCAACCCAACCCATGCAATCATAAAATCAATATGCTTTTATCATATAAAGTCAAACATTCAACGACACGGTGATTTGCTTCACCCTTCTCGGGTTTCCAACATTAGACCGAGATATCGGTATTTATCACAACATATAAACTTATGAGCATACATTAATAATCGATCTAGATAGTGGGAAGTATTACACACCATTATCGCGAAATCCAATATTCTTAGTCGATGTCCTTGCTATTCGGATCTATTATCCTCAATGTAAAGCCTTGCTCGTGGCCGAAAAATCACACGAAAGATTTAGCCCTTCAATATTCGGTCAAGGTTAATAAATCCCAAATTACACGTTAAAACTAATAGATCCCTTACCTTGAAATCCCGAAAGTAACACGATTCTATAACTTAGAGATCTATGCGATTGACTCCACTAAAGTTCCTTTCAGATTTCGCACAAGTAGGCACCACGAAGTAATTCGGCAATCACAGAGATGAGATCTAGGGATTTCGGCTTTTAGGAAAATCCCAAAAAGTATGAACAAGAGAAGGCTGATGTGTCTTTGGCTTTTAAAATACTTGAGTGAAGAGTTTCGGTTTCGACGGAAAAGTGAAGAAGAAAAAAAAAACAAGGAAGAGACATGAAGATTTCACTAGGAAGAAAAAAAAGAATGGAAAGAGTTTCGGCTTTTGAATCAAAGTGAAGATGAGGAATAGGCTTAGAGATTTCGGCTTTTGAGAGAATGAAGAAGAAGATGGAACTTTAGGAGTTTTCGGCTTTTACTCGAGAAGAAGAGAAAATAATGAGAGAAAAACCCAAATGCTGAAATTGAAGAGATATTCCCCTATTTATAGAAATTTCTGGCACTTACCTAACATTGCAGATAAATCCTATCTTTTCTCCTTTATCTTAATCTACTAGCTCATCTAAAAGAGACTTAATTATCTCTAACTCCTCCCTCCTTTATCAGCATATTATCCACATATTTTAATCATTAAAATCCTAAATTTTAGCCTTTATCTACTTATTATCCACATAAAATAAATTCCTAAATAATAGCCTTTATCTGCTTATTATCCACATATTTTAAACATTAAAACCCCTAAATTTTAGCCTTGTTGCCATCCACTCCACCTAATCCTAATGCCCAAAATTTAGCTAACTTAAATTAAAAGAATTGGGCTCTATGAAACATAAATTTGGGCCCCTTACTCCCTTGTGTGGCGTCACCTCCTAAGATTGGGCCACAAGCCCACTTTGGTATTTTAAACATAGATACTACCTTTTAAACCCTATAATGCCCAAACAGATAATTTTAATCAAGGCCTCTACCTAAGCCTGAGCCCAATTTGGACCCCTAACACTTAAATTAACACATTAAACATATCCACCCATTAAACGCATAGGCCCAAAAATTCAGGATGTTACAGCAACTCAAACTCCAGACCTTAATCCCAGAAGCAGAGTACAGTACCAAAAATATAGAAATTTAACTACTGCGAATTTTCACAATTAACTCTTAAATTTTTGGGGTGTTGCAGTTGAGCTAGCAGAGGAACCAATCAAACATATACAATTAGGCTCGAGTAATTGCAATTAAGTTCAGAAGCATCATTTCGATAATTCACAATTTACTTAATCATGGAGTCAGTCCACAAGAAGTATCATGATTGAAAACTCCTTATTGTATACTCTTTACGAAAGCAATTCAACCAAATAATTTGTCCAATGACCTCATCATGTGTGTGTTACCCTCATATGATATCCTTGATTTCTTTGAGTTAAATCCGCTCACTCAATACAATCTTATTTTATCTCATTGTCACTATTGTGTCTTCTTAATGATTAATATGATCTTTGTCAACAAATTACTGTGATAAATTGTTCCTTTGAGAACAAGCACCTCGTGGCCACGTTCCATATTTATCAATTCACACAATGTAAATGAGAGGATATCGTTAACTCTTTAACCGAGCTATGAATTCCATTGTTGCTAATAAAACCATGCCATACACAAGTCATGTACCCAACATTCTCGTAATGTAAACGTTATTACAGTGTCACTTGTCATCAGTTTGAAATTAAACAATCAATAAGCTAATATTTATTTGTCACAATTTTGCTATGAATGCAAAACATGAAAGACAAAAACACAAAATATATAATAGTGAAATGTGAAATGTGAAATGTGAAATTAACTTTATTTATTTATTCATCGTTCAAATACATAAAAAAACAATTACATGTTTATTATAATATGAACACATTTCTCAACACTGACTTACAACACTAACAAAATATGCAATATCTGGGCGAGTGACCAACCTCTTATACCTCACAGGGTCTTTAAATACGTCACTAAAATGCTTGTCTAGGTTCATTTGAACAACCATTGTCCAGATTCATTCTAGATGTAGTTTTTTTAAATTAAAAAATTAAGAAAATGTATTTTTAAAAATATAAAACATCATGAAAAATTATTAAAAGTATGAAATAAAATTTCAAAAAATAAAAAATAAAAATTTAACTCCAAAATGAACTTAGACACATTAATCACAATGATTATTCAAAAGCAACACACTTGTAATGACAAACAATTGCAATAAGATTCAATTATTTGGTGGCTTTCTTAAAAATGTATCCTTAATTTTTTATATTATATAATATATAAAATTACCAAATTTAGAATTTTCTTACTACTATTTATGACTTATTTTATAAAAAAAAATTATAATATCAATCTATTTATTCACAAAATGATTTGTTATTTACCAACAAGTGTTTGGGTGTAATGGTAAGACACATTATACTCTTAAAGGGAGGACCCAAATTCGAATATTAGAGATGATATTATTTGGAGGGACAACCATAAACCCCAAACATAAACCATAAAAAGTACATGAAAAGTATAAAAAAAAATTGAATTGTTATTTTTTTTGAAGAAGACCATTAATCAAAACATACATAAAAGAATGACTCCCCGGGGGGTTATGGCCTGTGGTCTATTTTTGGCCCAGTTGGACTCAAAATCTTTAATGGCAGAATCTTTTTGAAACTGATAAAGCATATTGTGGACATATGAGACTGTAGATCAATGTTTTTCAGTTGCATTTATTGAAATCCAGGTTAACAAATAACTATAGAGTTAAATGTAACGTTAAGATTCAAATATTATTTGAATTAATTATTACAAAATATAATCAAATTAAAAATCAAAATATGTTTGGGCAAAGTTTTCGTATGAGATTAAAAATTAAAAATAATTTACACAAAATGGGATGAATGTTCACAAGTAGATCTGTTCATGGGTCGGGTTATGCTCTAATAAAATTTTAGGCCCGTTTGATAGGTTTGGGCTCGGTTCAGCCCGAAAAATGGGCTTTTTTTGCCCATGTTTGACCCGGATTATAAATGCTAAACTTGATCTGACCCATATTAATTTTAATTTTAATTGTCGAAACCATTCTTTTTATTTTATTTTGGAAAAACGGGAATCGACTTTAAAAATGAAACATGGAGTCGCCACCAACCCTTTTTGTTTAGGTGTGAACGTATCACCTATAAAACATTTTGGCCTACGAAATTCAAGAAAACGGGTTCGGAAGTCGGTTACGTACGATGAATGATTAGCACCCTGGCAACGCCCAAAATTGGTACCTAATTGATTAATTGATGTCCTAATGTCGAAAATTTGAAAATATTTTAGAATACAATTCCGTTTTTAAAAAAAATTTAAATAACTCGAATTGGATACTGAGATTCTCTTATTCCGAAGGAATAAAATATCACATCCAGCACGATAGGATATGACGTTTCAAACCCTCGATGCCAAGATCCTCTCATGATTTCCAAAGTTCATGCATTGAGATTTTTATAAGGATATTCAATTATTTGGACAAACGAAAAACCGAAACCCAGCACGATAGGGTACGATTTCTCAGATTTCCAAACACGAAATATTGCCTTATCTTGAAAAAATATGGACAAAATTTTAAAAGGATAGTTGGTTATTTGGTCAAACGAAAAACCGAAACCCAACACGATAGGGCACGATTTCTCGAATTTCCAAACACGAAACATTGCCTTACTTTGAGGAGTTTTCAAATGGGCAATTTTAAAATAAAAGAGTTGATGATTTAATTAAAAGATAATTGATTGAACTAAAACATTTAAATGGGTATTCCTAGAAAAAATAATTACAACATGCATAAGAACAACGACATATTATCGTGCCAAAACACATTATAAAAGCATTAACGAAGCATAAATAATCGAATATGATACAAATGAACAATATGAAATCAAGGAATTCAAATTGCGACACATAAAACAAATAATCATTCAACCTATACTATTCCAATATTCACACTAACAAATTTTTAAAAAGGATTAAACAATATATATAACTAATTGTAGAAAATAAACCTAAATCAAATTAAAAATAAATAGGATATAAGCAATTTAAAAATAGTAATAAATAAATTTAAAATAAACAATGTAAAAAGTAGCTTAAACAAAAATCAATAATATACAATAATTTAAAACAAATGATATATAAAACATTTAAATATACATATAAGAGTGCGAAATAATGTTGAAACATTTTAAAATGAATAAAGAGAATCTAAAATAAGGTATATAAAATAATTTAATATAAAAAAATATAAAAAATTTAAAGCAATATATATAAAATTTTAGAATAAGCAATACGTATAAAATTATTTTAAATAGTAAAACAAATTTTAATATACATTACATTAAACTAAGTTAAAATAAGTAATATATAAAAAAAAATAATTTAAAATAGATGGTATACAAATATTTTTTAAATATCATATAATAAAACTGTTTGAAACTAAATAAATAAATGAATTAAGTAAACTAGGGACAAAATTGAGAATCAAGACAATGTTTTAAGGATAATCAGTAAATAAATAAATTATTAAAGCCGAATTAGGGACTAAAACATAATGCGCGGAAAACACAGAGGACCGAAGGGGCAAATACCCCTGGCCTCAATGCGCTGCGTTTAAAAGGGGACTAAAATAAAAACAGAACGAAAATTAAAGGCCAAATTAAAATAAAATAAAACTTGATTAAAAAAGAAATAAAATGCGGAAGGACTAAAATGGCAATTAGCCCATCAAAGGGAAAACGCGCGGATCCTGCCCCGGGTCGGGTCAACGCGCGGATCTTGGCCAAAACGACGCCGTTTTAAGGCTTAATACCCCGCCCCTAAACGACGTCGTAGAGCCCAGCCTTAAATAGCAAAAAATATCAGCAAAAAAACATTTTTAACCCGTTTAAAAAAAAGTAAAGAAAATGCTCTGAAGGCTCTTTGGAGCTCCGACCTAGCTCCGTCACCGAGCCACCGTGCTCCGCCACCGTCCGCCGTCGTGCGCGGTGGTCGGAGACCTAAAAATCGGCCATTTCACACCTTTCGGACACCCTAAGCACAGATCTAGACTCTAAACGCTCAAATCCCTCCCAAAATCGAAAAACAAACCAAAAACGTTTCGGATTCGGGACTTCGATTGTCACGAAAAGGTAAAAATTTTGCATTTTTATTCTCTTTCTATGTATATACATGCATTCGAAACAAATAGACTGAAAAATATAGACCGAAAAATATACCTTTTTGCTATTTTAATTCAATGAATGTAACCCTTTTTACAATGTTTTCTGGCTTCTTTTATAGCCGAAAAGAAAAATAAAATACAAAAAAAAATTCCATTTTGCTCCTATTTTTTCTCATTATCTCATTGTTGTCTTTGTTATTTGTCTCCTTTCGCAGTATGGCCATCGTACGGAGGAGGACGTGGCGGTACGGAGGCGTGCGGCGCGCGTGGTGACGTGGAGGAGGTTGGTGTGGATGCACGCGGGGCGCGCGTGGAGAGGGTTGTAACTTGCTTATCCAACCGATCAAATAAGTCCGTAACTGCTTCATCTATATGCCTTAGAGATTTAGGAAAAATGACTAATCCGTAAATGCTCAAAGCAAAGATATCCACTTTCTTCCTTACATCTGGATGTGCTAAGATCAAATCTCTCATAATCACCCAAGGAATACATTTACCATCCCCTTTCTGCTGAATTCGAGCCGTAACCCAAGGCTCGCTCATCCTGGTAATACTCATTAACTTCTTCACAAAAGTCAGGGCATTAGCGGCCCTAGAGTAAGCTTTGTCGAATAGGATCCTTGGACAACGAAGCAAGGTCGTATACTCCTCTATAGTGGGCACCAAATCAACCTTTCCGAAAGTAAAACAATTATACGCAGGATTCCAAAACTGGGTCATAGCCCGAAACAAATGCTTGTCTACCTTGACATCCAGTAAATAGGGTATGTCGCTATAATTCTGGTAGAACAATTGCTTAGTTCCCTCATCCCAATGGGCCCATATATCTCTCAACTCTTGCAGCTCATTTTGTATCACACTGATGCGGGTAAAGTCCCACAGCTCCGATGTGTATCCTTCGGCCAGACTGTCCCCTTTCTCAAGTTGTAGCTTCTCTGACCATGTGCGGACGGCCGCATTATCCTCGACTCTATCAAGAAATTCATTCTCCATGTTAAGCTTTCTAACTTAGTAACCGAACACGAATCGACTCCTCCTTAAATATGCAATGTCATGCAATAACAAACAAAATACACAAGTCAGTATCAAATAACAAGATTTAAGGCAAACGAAAAATAATCAAACACCTATATGGATAACCACTAACATTTAGCACTACTACATCTGGTGGGTTCCTATGGTCCACTATATGAGGTAAAGTTCTAAGGAAAAGGGTACCTGAACCAGCAGATTCCTTAATCCTCACCCATTATAGGCTCATATGGATTAGGTTCGGTTCAGGGGAATACATTTCCCTATGCCCATGCGGAGGTGAAAACCTCACGAAGACATAGGTACGGATGTATCCCGGAAGCAGTCCACTAGCCCATGCGGAGGTGAAAACCTCACGAAGGCATAGTTTCTCACTCCCACTTAAAAGTGTAACCACAACGGTCATGCAATGCAATGCAAGAGTATTCTACGAGATTTTAATCATAACATCAATAAATGCATTAAAAGAAACGTGATTTTTCAAAACAATTTTCCAAGTTTTCAATCAAAAGGACAAAACTTAATCAATCTATGGCCTGACTCTCAACAAATCCCCAGTGGAGTCGCCAAGCTGTCGAAACCATTCTTTTTATTTTATTTTGGAAAAACGGGTGTCGAAACCATTTTGTATTTTAAAGCTTGAAAAAAAAATAGGGATCGACTTTAAAAATAAGGAGTCGCCACCAATCCTTTTTGTTTAGGTGTGATTGGGTCACCTATAAAAATATATTGGTCTGCAAAATTCAAAAAAACGGGTTCGGGAGTCAGTCACGTGCAAGGAAGGGTTAGCACCCTTGCAACGCCCAAAGTTGGTACCAAATTGATTAGTGTTGTCCTAACGTCGAAAACTTGAAAACATTTAGGGTAAAAAAAATTTAAAAAAATTCATTAAATTAGAATTGAATCTCAAGATTAACTTGTTTCAAAGAAATAAAAGTATCATACCCAGCACGTTAGGATATAACACATCTATACTCTAACACCGAGATCATCTTTGATCTTCAAATCATATGAAAAGGGTATTTGGTTATTTAGTTGAACGAAAAATCGACACCCAGCACGTTAGGATGTAATTTCCGTACTTCTAAACACTCAAATATTGCCTTGTTTTTCATTAAATCGGAATTAAATCTCAAGATTAACCCGTTTCAAAGGAATAAAAGTATCATACCCAGCACGTTAGGATATAACACATTTATACTCTGACACCGGGATCTTCTTTGATCTTCAAAACATATGAAAATGGTATTTGGTTATTTAGTAGAACGGAAAATTGACACTCAGCACGTTAGGATGTAATTTTCGTACTTCTAAACGCGTAAATATTGCCTTGTTTTGAAAATCTTTTGAGTAATCAAAATATATTTTATTATTCGAATAGTGTTGAAACATGATGTTTTTAAGTGAATATAATGTGATGGCATAATAACATACAATATGGAGCCATTATTTACAAATGAAATACAATGCTATTGAATCTCCAAGAACAAATAAATATAAAACGAGAATTAAAACACACATAATACTACATAAACGAGTTCAATATATGTACAATTTGAAATTTAAATATGTGATATACGAAATGATTTAAAAACAAAATATACTTGTTTAAAATTGATAATATATATATAAGATAAAAGAATTTAATAGTAATAATACATGTATAAAAATAATAATGTATGAAAATGTGAAAGTGCTTGGAATAAATATAATTTAAAATAAGATTTTTAAAATGGCAATCATATTTTTAGATATATATTTAGAATAAAATATGTATGTACATAGATTTAAAAGAGAATACATATATAAAATAACATGAAATTAATAATATACATAAATATAATTTAATAACAACAATAGAAACTTGAGAGTTAATAAATAAATAAAATACTATACACAATAGTTTGAATATAATAAAACAATAATAATATTAACAATAATAATAAAAATGTTTGGGTAATGACAAAATAGCAAAATAATTAAAGAAAATAGAATATAAAAAAAAGACTAAATTAAAATGAAAGCAAGAATCTGGGGCAAAAATCGAAAATAAAAGAGAATCAAAGGACTCAAATGAAATGCGCGCAAACGATCAGGGATTAAACTAACAATTATTCCCGGTCGCGAAGATGTTGCGTTTAAGATGACTAAATTGAAAACGCGCTTGAATTATCGAGGCTAATTAAAAAAAACAAATGAGAAATAGCTAAGGTCTAATCGAATAACAACGCAGAGAAGGGGGATTAATCGCGCAAATAACCCCTTTATTGCAAACGCGCGGATCCTGAGGAAAGATGGGTCGGGTCAAATCGGGTCATTAGATATTGGCCAACACGGCACCATTTTAGAGCCACTGAAACAGGCCTGAACGGTGCCGTTTCGTGCACCTTAATAAAGAATAAACTAAAACCCTATTCTAGTTGTTTAGCCTCTTAAAAACAGATTAAAAAACGAAATATCTTCACCCCTTTTTCTAAAAACGTTTCAGCTCTCCGTCCCCTCAGTCGACCTGTGGTTTCATCGGCGCCTAACGCACCTCCGCCGTCATCGCGATTCAAGGGGAAAATCCAGGTAAGTCGCTTACCTACCTTGTTTTATTCCTTGATTTTCAAATGAATAAAGAAAAAATTGCTGAAAGAAGAAAGAAGGTAAAACCAAAGAAAACTCGATTATCAAAACCTCTAGAGATCGCCTTTTAAAACTGGATTCAAATCCTTTTTTCTTTGTATTCAATATCTGTGTGTTTGTAAAATACCAAAAAAAAATGGATCCCCCAAAATAAAAACAATCAAAGAGATTTTAAATCGGATCGAAAAAAGATGAAATCACCTCTTAATATTTCTCTTTTTTTGTTGTATATTCTGTATCGTTAAGTAAAATTGTCCCGCACGTGTGGTCTTAAATGTAATCGATATCGATGCCACTCGCCCGCATGGGGTCTTATACGAATTAATACGATGCCAATGTCCCAGACATGGTCTTACACGTATAGTTCATATCGATGCCAACGTCCCAGACGTGGTCTTAAATGTAATCAGATATCGATGCCACTGTCCCAAACAGGGTCTTATATGAATTAATACGATACCGATGTCCCAGACATGGTCTTACACGTAAAGATCATATCGATGCCAACGTCTCAGACGTGGTCTTACACGTAACGCTCATGTCGATGCCTACGTCCCAGACGAGGTCTTACACGAAATTTCAAATTAGTGCCAACGTCCCAGACGTGGTCTTACATGATAAAACAGAACAAATACCTATATCATGACATAGCTAATCCTATATATTCCTAGGTTCATACGGGACTTCTCGGACTTAACACTATATCATCCATAACTTGGAATTCAAATACAAAGCATCTCATAAGCATTCATTTTCATCAATAATCTTATAAATAAGCTCAATTCAATATAACAACATTTATTTGAAATATGACTTACCTCGGATTCGGTTTAACAGAAACGAAAATGGCTACTCGGTTACTTTCGCTTTCCCGCGATCTAAGTCTGTTTTCCTCGGTTCTTGATCTAAACATATTCAGAATTAACTCTTTTATTCACTTATTCATTCAATTCGGTCCAAGGACACACATTTAGGGCTATTTGCAAATTAACCCTCATATTTGTACAATTTATCAATTTAGTCCATTTTTCTCAAAACATCAAATTCACAAAAATCATTACACATCTAAGCTTAGCCAAATGTATATACATCTCATACAAGCCCATATTTTCCATCAAATTTTCAATTTAGTCCTCAAAATAATATTTTCTCAATTTAGCCCTAAGTAGCTAAATTCATCAAAAATTCAAGAATAAAGTTTGTTCATCTAGCTTAAATCTTTCATTTAACACCATAAATCATCACAAAGCTCAACATATCATCAATGGCACATTTCATGAACAACATCAATTCATTAAATTGAGACATGGGCTTGATAGTAAACTAAGCAACAATCTCAAAAACATAAAAATCATCAAAACCAAAGCAACAACATACCTTAATTCAAGCTTGTAAGTGCGAAACCTAGGATAGTTTTCTTTCTTTTCTTCCTTCAATATTCGGCTAGGTGAAGGATGATAATAACTTATTACCATGTTATTTTCATTATAACATTATTATTTTTCATTTACTAAATTAACCTTCCAATTAATAAATAAAACAACTATGCATTAAGGATATATTTGTCCATATCCATCCACTAACTAAATAGTGGTTTAATAGCCACATAAGGCCTTCACCTTTACAAAGCCACAACACATGGATACTTTAACAAATAGCAAGCAACTTTCACATTTAATGCAATTCAATCCTTTTGTCAAATTAAACATATAAACGGACAAATTAACTTACGAAAATTTAATATATGCTTAAACACTCATCAATGGCACAGAAAAAATAACATTAAAATATTATTTAGACTCGGATTTGTGGTCCCAAAACCACTGTTCCGACTAGAGTATAAACCATTTCAATTACATTATAAAAGCATTAACGAAGCATAAATAATCGAATATGATACAAATGAACAATATGAAATCAAGGAATTCAAATTGCGACACATAAAACAAATAATCATTCAACCTATATTATTCCAATATTCACACTAACAAATTTTTAAAAAGGATTAAACAATATATATAACTAATAGTAGAAAATAAACCTAAATCAAATTAAAAATAAATAGGATATAAGCAATTTAAAAATAGTAATAAATAAATTTAAAATAAACAATGTAAAAAGTAGCTTAAACAAAAATCAATAATATACAATAATTTAAAACAAATGATATATAAAACAGTTAAATATACATATAAGAGTGCGAAATAATGTTGAAACATTTTAAAATGAATAAAGAGAATCTAAAATAAGGTATATAAAATAATTTAATATAAAAAAATATAAAAAGTTTAAAGCAATATATATAAAATTTTAGAATAAGCAATACGTATAAAATTATTTTAAATAGTAAAACAAATTTTAATATACATTACATTAAAACAAGTTAAAATAAGTAATATATAAAAAAAATAATTTAAAATAGATGGTATACAAATATTTTTTAAATATCATATAATAAAACTGTTTGAAACTAAATAAATAAATGAATTAAGTAAACTAGGGACGAAATTGAGAATCAAGACAATGTTTTAAGGATAATCAGTAAATAAATAAATTATTAAAGCCGAATTAGGGACTAAAACATAATGCGCGGAAAACACAGAGGACCGAAGGGGCAAATATCCCTGGCCTCAATGCGCTGCGTTTAAAAGGGGACTAAAATAAAAACAGAATGAAAATTAAAGGCCAAATTAAAATAAAATAAAACTTGATTAAAAAAGAAATAAAATGCGGAAGGACTAAAATGGCAATTAGCCCATCAAAGGGAAAACGCGCGGATCTTGCCCCGGGTCGGGTCAACGCGTGGATCTTGGCCAAAACGACACCGTTTTAAGGCTTAATACCCCGCCCCTAAACGACGTCGTAGAGCCCAGCCTTAAATAGCAAAAAATCTCAGCAAAAAACATTTTTAACCCGTTTAAAAAAAAAAGCAAAGAAAATGCTCTGAAGGCTCTCTGGAGCTCCAACCTAGCTCCGTCACCAAGCCACCGTGCTCCGCCACCGTCCGCCATCGTGCGCGGTGGTCGGAGACCTAAAAATCGGCCATTTCACACCTTTCGGACACCCTAAGCACAGATCTAGACTCTAAACACTCAAATCCCTCCCAAAATCGAAAAACAAACCAAAAACGTTTCGAATTCGGGACTCCGATCGTCACGAAAAGGTAAAAATTTTGCATTTTTATTCTGTTTCTATGTATATACATGCATTCGAAACAAATAGACTGAAAAATATAGACCGGAAAATATACCTTTTTGCTATTTTAATTCAATGAATGTAACCCTTTTTACAATGTTTTCTGGCTTCTTTTATAGCCGAAAAGAAAAATAAAATACAAAAAAAAAATTCCATTTTGCTCCTATTTTTTTTCTGTTATCTGCTATTGTGCTGTCATTTGTCTCCTTTCGCAGGTATGGCCATCGTACGGAGGAGGACGTGGCGGTACAGAGGCGTGCGGCGCGCGTGGTGACGTGGAGGAGGTTGGTGTGGATGCACGCAGGGCGCGCGTGGAGAGGGTTGCGGCGGCCGAAGGCTCTAGAAACCCCTAGGGTTTCTATTTTTTTGTTTAGCTTTGGGCTTAGTAGGCTAAGGTTTATTGGGCTAATTGGGTTAGGGGTTAGGCATTTGGGCCTGTATTGTAATTTGGATTGATTGGGCTGTAATGGACTGATGGACTGTTATTTTTTTAGACTTTTAATTATTGGGTTTTTTTTTGTTTGGTTTTAATTGGTTATTGGGCCCCGGGCATAAATGGGCTCTTACAGCTGCCCCTCTTTGCTCGTTGTCGTGAAACGAGAATGGAGCAAAGACTTCAAAAAAGGACCCTTTTTGCCCGGTCTTCAAATCTTGACCTCTTTCAGTGCTTTTCTTCTTCGAGTAACCTCATTCCTTCCCACTGCATCTTCAAGGGCATAGGAACTAGCGCTTCGATCCAATTCAAGGATATTAGACTTGTAGCTTCAATCTGTTCTGTCGCAACTTCGGGGAGATAAGATTTGCTATCTTCAGTCCACTCCACTGCAACTTCAGGGAGATGAGACTCTCTATGGTAAATTCAATCTGACCTACTGCAACTTCAGAGGTATAAGATTCGTCATTTTAATCTGCTCCACTGCAACTTTAGGGAGATAAGAATCCAGAGAGGAGGGATTTGTAACCTCAATCTTCCCTACTGAAACTTTACGGAAATAAGGGTTGATCCTCAATGTAAACTCAGGGAGGCGGGACTTGTAATTTCAACCTACTCCGCTGGAACTTTGAGGAAATAGGAATTCAGGGAGAAGAGATTCGTAGTTTCCATCTTCTCTACTGAAACTTCAAGGAAATAAGGATTGATCCTCAATGTAATCTCAGGGAGGCAGGATTTGTAATTTCAACCTACTCCGCTAGAACTTCGAGGAAATAAGAATTCAGGGAGAAGAGATTTGTAGTTTCCATCTTCTCTACTAAAACTTCAAGGAAATAAGGGTTGATCCTCATTAAACTCAGGGAGGCGGGATTTGTAATTTCAACCTACTCTGCTGGAACTTCGAGGAAATAAGAATTCAGGGAGAAGAGATTCGTTGTTTTTCATCTTCTCTACTGAAACTTCAAGTAAATAAGGGTTGATCCTCAGTAAACTCAGGGAGGCAGGATTTGTAATTTCAACCTACTCTGCTGGAACTTTGAGGAAATAAGAATTCAGGGAGAAGAGATTCGTAGTTTCCATCTTCTCTACTGAAACTTCAAGGAAATAAGGGTTGATCCTCAGTAAACTTAGGGAGGCGGGATTTGTAATTTCAACCTACTCCACTGGAACTTCGAGGAAATAAGAATTGTGGCTTTCGATCTGTTTCACTACTGTTTAGTGAGATAAGATCTACAATTTTTAACTGATCTGCTCCACTATTGTTTAGGGAGACAAGATCTGTAATCTTCAATCTGCTCCACTTCAAACTCAGGGATACCAGACTAGTATTTTCGATCCGCTTCACTGCAATCTCAAGAAGTCAAGATCTGTGAATTCACCGATGTTGCGACACCGTCCTCTAGGGACTTATCCTGTAAAATCGGTTTTATGTGTTTATGTTTATGCAAAGTGATTAGGATGCTATGATCGGAATGAATCGAATGCTCCTAACTGAATGTATTATGAATGATATATACAAAATGTCGTGAGAATGATCATTTTTAATATCATTGTTCGTATCATGCTGTCTTCTTGCTTGGCTGGTATTCTCGACAGAAAACCCGAGAAAACCATTATCTTGCTCAAAATATTTGCCCCACTGTAACTTCAGGGTTCATCTCATTGTGACTTAGGGGTATAGGATTTGTAACTTTTCCAATCCATCCCACTGCTATTCAAGGGTAGAGGACTGTAATTTGTTCAATCAATTGATCTCTTCCCAGGTGACCTAACCAAATGTGCATGCATGATATTTGCATGGGTGCAGAATATCCTTTTTCGCGTGAATGATTCCCCTTTTACACTTGGGTTAACAATGTCCATTTTTCGTCGAGATTGTATCATCGACATAATATCTTGTCACCATTTTTGACAAAAATCCAAAGAGTTAGTCTCAGTCTAGACTCTTCCTTAACCTTGGTGAGTTTTAAACTATAGTCCTGTTTCAAGTTCTTGCATTATTCAGAAGCTTCCAGAGTAATATGTAAAACTCCTTTTATGAAGGTATTATTAGTCCACTAATCGTTATTTCAATGCAAAATGCTTGACAAAGATCATAACAATGGACAAGAAGGAAATTAATTAGGAGCCTAGCTCGAAACAAATAAGTTAAGCAAAGATGGCAATCGCAATCAAGAAGGAAATTTATTGCGAACCTATTTTGAAAAGAATAATATAATCACAAATAACAAATTTAAAATGGGTAAAAGGGAAACTAGGTGCCCCAGATATCGTAGTCTGAGCTTCTCTGTTCCAACTTCTTGAGGACCATTTTGAGCTCAATATGTGTTTAGGGGATCCGGAGTACTTTGTCGATGCCCCAAGACGTAACATACTTCTTCGTTGTTAATTCACGCGTAGCAAGACTACTGTATGCCCCACTTTCGATCAAAATTTGAGCTGCCCTTTTCGGGTTTTCAACTCTAATCCCCTTTGGTCTCAAAGCGCCCTTTGCGGGTTTTCGCCTTGGCCTCTCATTTTTTTTCTCTTTTGATAAAAAAATTTATTTTTCTCCCTTTTTTATTTTTTTATTTTTAATCTCAAGACGCCCTTTGTGGGTTTTCACCTTGGCCTCTCCTTTTTCTTTGAAGTCCTTTTCTATATGAAGGATCTTCTTCAATATCAGGTCCCCCTTTGAGAATTTTCTAGGATGAACCTCTTTGTTGCAAACCCGCATCATCTGACTGTAACGGATAGCTATTAACTTTTCTCCACAAATTCGATTGATCACATCGGGATTGGATCCATTCTGCCTCATCCACCTTCAGTTCTGATAAAACTCGAAAAAAAGGAATTTTGATTTCAATGGGCGAAACCAATGAGAAATGTGTTGCCCCGGTGACAGTCTTGGCCAATGTTTGATAAGCATAGAGGGTAAATAGTAACTTCTGTATGCCAATCTTTACAAGTCTCGGTCTTTTTTATGATCTTTTGTTTTTCTTTTTGACTGCCCCTGCTACACTAATATGGTGTCTGATCTTTGAACAGGCTATAAACTTTTGACATTGCGCGGTTATGCATTGTTAAACATGATCCCTTCTGACATTCTT
The DNA here is from genome assembly GCA_025698515.1 of Gossypium sturtianum. NCBI lineage: Eukaryota > Viridiplantae > Streptophyta > Magnoliopsida > Malvales > Malvaceae > Gossypium > Gossypium sturtianum. The sequence continues at coordinate 162,026,561 of CM046945.1, forward strand.
TGTTGGCATCTGATTTTTTTTTAGAGTGGGAGTTGATAACTGTCGACTTTGTAAGATTGGCATAAGAAGCGACTTTCACTCTTTAAATGAAGTTGCCAGCGACCACAAAGATAAATCGGTGTTGGCTTAGGAGCTTTTGACGAAATCAGCCTCATAACATCTATGCCCCACATATAGAAAAAATGGAGGAGGCACATAGGTCTTGTCTTCCTTAATTTGGCATTTACGGCGTAACTGATGCAATTTCTCTTTTTTGGTAATCTAGTAGCCCAAATCTCTTGATTAGCCTGGCCATTGTAGAACCATTTACTTGGGTTCTTTAAACACCAACCTTAACAGCATACCCATGTTTCAGTAGCCTGGCGTGCCTTGATAATGATCGTGCGAAAACGTCTTTGAATTCTTGAAAATGGCTCAATGGTGACTCGTCTTCTTTTTGTGGTGAGTTAGGTTTCGATTTTTGCCCCTTTCCTAAGCTCGCGACGTCTACTGACCCTTTGCAAAGTAGAGTTTATTTTCATCTTGTTCTACCATCTTTAACAAATCAAAAGATAGGCTACAATCTCTGTCATCTTTAAAGTCTTTAGATCCCTTAGACCCATATCTCATTCAAAAAGGGAGTCAGTAACAACGTCGCTCATGTCGTTGATATCTGGGTACCTAGGTATGAAGGCAAAAAAAATCCAAAGAATAAATGATTCTAAGGCTGATTATTTGTATGGTATGGTCATGAATAAAGAATGAAAGAATATTCTAAAAACAAAAGAATGTATAATATGAAATGGAAAGAATGAAAAAATATTTGCTTAAAAAGATGTACTTTATTGAAATAACAATTCTGAACACAAGCCTATTTCACAAAAGAAATCTTATTGCTTCTAGGCTTAAAGCAACCAGTGCGTTTTGTACATTACTCTGTGTAAGCTCTAAATACTATAGGAATTTCTCCCGCAGTCCAATTGTCCAAAACGCTCCCAGGTTCCTATAGGCAGATGCTTGGAAAACTTTTATTCCTCGGTTCCCTCTTCGGATACGCCATTGGTGTTCTGATTTCCTGATTTCTAGGCTTCTGATGACTTCTTCAAGGAAACGCAACTCACCTGCCCCCACTTTCAATTATCACATTTTACTGCTTCGTCATCGAACTTCACAATACCCATGTTGATGAGATTTTCCACCAATTTCTTGAAAGTAAGGCAATTTTCTGTCGAATGCCCTGTGATCCCCGCGTGGTACTCACACTGGGCATTTGGGTCATACCATTTTGGGTATGGAGGTTGCATCGGTTTCGGGTAGTGGGGGGACACAATGTGTGCATCAAATAAACTTTGATACAACTCCTTATACGTCATTGGGATCGGCATAAATTGGAGTTTTTCATTGTTTTGCCTTGTGCCCGATTCTTTTCTTGATGAACCCTGATATCCAGTAGTCACTGTTTTTGGCTGACTAACAGTAGTCGACTTTGAGTACCACATGCTTGTATTATTCACTTCATTTTCTTTCTTCCTTGTGGCCATTCTCTTGTTACTTTCTCCTACCTCTATCTTTCCACTTTTTATGGCATTCTCAATCATTTCTCCAGTCATTACAATGTCCGGGAAGCTCTTTGTAGCGCTTCCTAGCATATGAGTGATAAACGGGGCCTTTAGTGTATTAATAAAGAGCATGGTCGTCTCTTTCTCTAAGAGTGGTGGTTGGACTTGCGTCGCCACCTCCCTCCATCGCTGGGCATACTGCCTGAAGCTTTCGTTTGTCTTCTTCTCCATGTTCTGGAGTGTAATCCTGTCGGGTGCTATGTCTGTCACGTAGCTGTATTGTTTTATGAAAGCTTGAGCCAAGTCTTTCCATACACCAATTTGGGAACGAGTTAACTGATTGTACCATTTGGCTGCTGCTCCCACAAGGCTATCCTGGAAGCAATGGATCAACAGTTGGTCATTATTAATGTACCCCGTCATTCTTCTACAAAACATAGTGATGTGAGCCTCGGGGCAACTTGTCCCATTATATTTATCGAATTCAGGCATTTTGAATTTATATGGGAGCACCAAGTCCGGGACCAAGCTTAAATCCTTGGCATCAATTTTATAACAGCTATCGGCACTTTCTATCGCTTTAAACTTCTTATCCAACCATTTACATCTATCTTCTAGCTGCTTTGTCTTCTCTCCTTCAGCTATTTCATCCAAATCAGGGACATTAGCATTGATTGGATTATCTCCTGAACCTGAGCCAGTTTGGAGATTCATTGAAGCACCAGCTTGGAATTGTTGAGGCCTGATCGTGACAGGTGGCCTTCGTAAAGCTACTTCAGGTTTTGTTTGCACATGTGGTGGAGTAAAACCAGGGGGATATTGAGGAAACTCAGTATTCTCCTCAGCATCAACCATGGGGCTCTTTCCTTTATCCATAAGCCCATTCAACACCAAGCGTCATCCGAGTCATCATATTTTTCTCGAGATTCCATCATTTTGTCCATCATATCCTCGCTGGATCTTAGCAAGTCGCTCCCCGCATCTCGTGCTGCATTTGTTCTTGCATATCCTTTTGCATTTGCTCCAATTTTTCTAGTCTTTTATCCATTGACTTGGTCTTTTTTCTTGTGCCGTAGGGCTGCGTATTTGGTAAAGTTTTGTCGGTTTCCAGGTTGCTGAAATAATTTTTAATTAATTAAAATCTTTTAATGACCTTTAATGCATATGAATGAAATGAAAAACAAGTGCAAATGCATGAATGTAACGAAGGTGTCGATTCTGATTCAATTTCATTTAGAAAACTTTATTAGAAAACAAAATCCTTTACATAAAATCAAGTTACAAATAAGGCCTTGCCCTAGCACCTAAAGCTTTAATTTTCCTAAGTAGTGAAGCTAGCTCTTGTCCACGATCTGACTGCGACTCATACTACACGCTTAATATATCCGCTTGTACCGCCAAAGCCTGCAAGTAATCAGCTATCTCTCGAATTCGGGTTATGGCTTCTCCCATGCTGTAATCCCTATTTCCAACTTGATTCTTAGAGTAGTGAAGCTCCTCTTTCCAACGCTCATCATTCACCTCTAGGGACTCAATACGGTTTTGAAAATTCTGCAATGCCATTTCTAATCCTTCAATCTTGTTTTTCATTTCATCAATTTTGCTCAAACTTGCTCTTAATTCTTTCACAGAATTACGACTTCGGTGATGATGAAGAGATCTCTCGAGTTCCGTGACTCTAACCTTTAACTCGCTTTGTTCATTTCGGCTTTCTGAGAGGCTTTTTCCTACAGATTCATTTCGTGCTTGTGCCTCTCGAAATTTCTCTTCCCATTGATCAGCTTTAGTCTTTTCGTCTCGAATCTCCTGACGCCACTGCTCCAAAGTTTTTCCTAAACCAGCAGTCCTCATCGATAGACGCATCTTCTTATAATCTGTCTTTAAACTATCCAGATCTTCTTCAACCCTATTCTTCCCTTTTCTTAACTTCTCAGCCTCTGCCTTTTGCACTTCCACGTCTAATCTCAAGTGCACTTTCTCTTCCTCCAGCTGCTCAATCCTTTTCCCGAACTCGAGACTCTTCTTTTCAAAGTCCTGTCTTATAACCTCTAACTCTGACGGGACAACTTGTAAGCATTCTTCCATTGATCGAGCACCCTCTAAACTCGGCCCAGGAATATTATCATTAATCCTTCGGGTAAACCAATCATTATATTCAAGCGTCGTTGTAGAGCCGACAGCTAATCTCTTCATCCGGCGAGTCTGCTTCTAAGCATCCAAAATCTCCCGAACCTTTTTCTTATAATTATCCCCTTTATATGAGAATTCAGATTGAGCAAGCCCATGAGTCACCGGTATAAATTGCCTCGACTTGTATTGCCATAATGCAAGCAACACAGTGTATCCAATGGCCCCCCAAATTCCGGGCAGAGGCACATAATCAAAACTCCCACACCGATAAAGGATCTCATCAGGGACCATCCAAAAGGCTCTCCATTCTATATCCTCCTCTTTGAGATTTTAAAGAATTGCCATCCATCTTTCTTCTGAGATATCGCATCTCCTTTGCGTAGCTACTTCTTCCTTTAACGGGGAATAACTTTCGGAGAAGACCCGGTAAGAAACCTTGTCCACCTTCCAGAAGTGTCCGTGAAACCATACCATCAATAATTGTGCACATCCAACAAACCAACCTTCTCCTACTCTTTGACATGTTTTTAAGGATCTGAAGGTCTCAGCGAGAATTGCAGGGACAAGTGTAACTTGCTTATCCAACCGATCAAATAAGTCCGTAACTGCTTCATCTATATGCCTTAGAGCTTTAGGGAAAATGACTAATCCGTAAATGCTCAAAGCAAATATATCCACTTTCTTCCCTACATTTAGATGTGCTAAGATCAAATCTCTCATAATCACCCAAGGAATACATTTACCATCCCCTTTCTGCTGAATTCGAGCCGTAACCCAAGGCTCGCTCATCCCGGTAATACTCATTAACTTCTTCACAAAAGTCGAGGCATTAGCGGCCCTAGAGTAAGCTTTGTCGAATAGGATCCTTGGACAACGAAGCAAGGTCGTATACTCCTGCATAGTGGGCACCAAATCTACCTTTCCGAAAGTGAAACAATTATACGCAGGATTCCAAAACTGGGTCATAGCCCGAAACAAATGCTTGTCTACCTTGACATCCAGTAAATAGGGTATGTCGCCATAATTCTGGTAGAACAATTGCTTAGTTCCCTCATCCCAATGGGCTCATATATCTCTCAACTCTTGCAGCTCATTTTGTATCACACTGATGCGGGTAAAGTCTCACAGCTCCGATGTGTATCCTTCGGCCAGACTGTCCCCTTTCTCAAGTTGTAGCTTCTCTGACCATGTGCGGACGGCCGCATTATCCTCGACTCTATCAAGAAATTCATTCTCCATGTTAAGCTTTCTAACTTAGTAACCAAAGACGAATCGACTCCTCCTTAAATATGCAATGTCATGCAATAACAAACAAAATACACAAGTCAGTATCAAATAACAAGATTTAAGGCAAACGTAAAATAATCAAACACCTATATGGATAACCACTAACATTTAGCACTATTACATCTGGTGGGTTCCTATGGGCCACTATATGAGGTAAAGTTCTAAGGAAAAGGGCACCTGAACCAGCAGATTCCTTAATCCTCACCCATTATAGGCTCATATGGATCAAGTTCGGTTCAGGGGAATACATTTCCCTATGCCCATGCGAAGGTGAAAACCTCACGAAGACATAGGTACGGATGTATCCCGGAAGCAGTCCACTAGCCCATGCGGAGGTGAAAACCTCACGAAGGCATAGTTTCTCACTCCCACTTAAAGGTGTAACCACAACGGTCATGCAATGCAATGCAAGAGTATTCTACGAGATTTTAATCATAACATCAATAAATGCATTAAAAGAAACATGATTTTTCAAAACAATTTTCCAAGTTTTCAATCAAAAGGACAAAACTTAATCAATCTATGGCCTGACTCTCAACAAATCCCCAGTGGAGTCACCAAGCTGTCGAAACCATTCTTTTTATTTTATTTTGGAAAAACGGGAATCGACTTTAAAAATGAAACATGGAGTCGCCACCAATCCTTTTTATTTAGGTGTGAATGGATCACCTATAAAACATTTTGGCCTACGAAATTCAAGAAAACGGGTTCGAAAGTCAGTTACGTACGAGGAAGGATTAGCACCCTCGCAACGCCCAAAATTGGTACCTAATTGCTTAATTGATGTCCTAATGTCGAAAAGTTAAAAATATTTTTGAATACAATTCCGTTTTTAAAAAAAAAATTAAATAACTCAAATTGGATACTGAGATTCTCTTGTTCCGAAGGAATAAAATATCACATCCAGCACGATAGGATATGACGTTTCAAACCCTCGATGCCAAGATCCTCTCATGATTTTCAAAGTTCATGCATTGAGATTTTTATAAGGATATTCAATTATTTGGACAAACAAAAAATCGAAACCCAGCACGATAGGGTACGATTTCTCAGATTTCCAAACACGAAATATTGCCTTATCTTGAAAAAATATGGACAAAATTTTAAAAGGATATTTGGTTATTTGGTCAAACAAAAAACTGAAACCCAGCACGATAGGGCACGATTTCTCGAATTTCCAAACACGAAACATTGCCTTACTTTGAGGAGTTTTCAAATGGGCAATTTTAAAATAAAAGAGTTGATGATTTAATTAAAAGATAATTGATTGAACTAAAACATTTAAATGGGTATTCCTAGAAAAAATAATTACAACATGCATAAGAACAACGACATATTATCGTGCCAAAACACATTATATGTAACACCCCTAACCCGTGTCCGTCGCCGGATTAGGGTTAAGAGCGTTACCTGACAGATCGGAAACTTTAACAGACAATTCATCAAGTAACTCATCAATTACATTCATATTGTCCCTTAAGTAAGTCTTCGAGACCCAAAACATGCTTATAAACTGGATCGGGACTAAACCAAAACACATACACAAATCCTCGAAAATTTAAAACTTTTCTAAGTTTCAAGGGTTACACGCCCGTGTAGGCAAGCCGTGTGCCTCCCACGGCTTTTGGACACCCCCGTGTGTCCTCCCCGTGGTCGAATCTGACCTCACATCCACGGCCACCAAGCACGCCCGTGTGCCTTGGCCGTGGTCGAATCTGACTTCACATCTACAGCCACCAAGCACGCCCGTGTGCTAAGGCCGTGTACTCTTAGGCCATATACTGACTTTCTCACACGGCTACTAGACACGCCCGTGTATCTTGGCCGTGTGCTATTAGGCTAGCTACTGACTTAGCCCCACGGTCACTAGGCACGCCCATGTGCCACAACCGTGTGACATTATAGGCCATTTGCAAGGCCAAAATGTCACCCAATGGGTCATACCTACACGCCAATTATCAACACTATTCTTGCACATTTTACTACCAAGAACCTACCAATATAATCATTCAAATTACAAGACTAAAGCTTATCTCATCACAAGTATAATTCATTCATTTGCTTAATCTAAACTTGACCATTTCATGCATCTACTAACCATACCAAAACATACTTTACATATCACATTCATTCAAGCAAATTCTCAACCCATAGCTAGCCAAATCACATGGTTAAGTTCATATAACAAACTCATATCAAATTCTAGCCTATACATGCCATATCTAGCTTTATACATTCCCAAAATGTACCAAAATAGGTTTAGTAGTGTGATGACAATCCTCGATGGTCCCCGAGCCTTCAGTAGCTTTGACGATCTATAAAACAGAGAAAACATGCACACAAAGTAAGCTTTCAAAAGCTTAGTAAGCCATATACAAATAAACTTAGCATATAGACATTCAAAACATATAATCAATCTAAATTCACTAATGGCTCAATTGCATCATCATAATTCTTCTTAATACATTCACTTAGACCATTCATCTTTCAAACTTGCATATCACTACATACTTTATTAGTTCATAGCATTTCAATCCATATAACACACTTATATTCTCATATTCAAATACATAATTCATTTAGGTAAGTTTAAGAAAATACTTACCTTCTTATACACACAAAGTGTACTTATCAAACATCCCTGAAACAAATATACAATTTACATATTCATTCATTTCTTGAACTTGACCATTGAACCGTTTGTAATCTAATAGAACACATAAAGTTCCTGTAATAGTTATACAATGCCAACGTCCCAGACGTGGTCTTAAATGTAATCAGATATCGATGCCACTGTCCCAGACAGGGTCTTATACGAATTAATACGATGCCGATGTCCCAAACATGGTCTTACACGTATAGTTCATATCGATGCCAACGTCCCAGACGTGGTCTTAAATGTAATTAGATATCGATGCCACTGCCCCAGACAGGGTCTTATACGAATTAATACGATGCCGATGTCCCAGACATGGTCTTACACGTATAGTTCATATCGATGCCAACGTCCTAGACGTGGTCTTAAATGTAATCAGATATCGATGCCACCGTCCTGCATGGGTCTTATACGACTAATACGATGCCGATGTCCCGGGCATGGTCTTACACGTATAGTTCATATCGATGCCAACGTCCCGGGCGTGGTCTTAAATGTAATCGATATCGATGCCACCGTCCCGCATGGTCTTATACGAATTAATACAATGACGATGTCCCGCACATGGTCTTACACGTATAGTTCATATCGATGCCAACGCCCCGCACGTGGTCTTAAATGTAATCGATATCGATGCCACGCCTTCGCATGGGTCTTATACGAATTAATACGATGCCAATGTCCTGCATATGGTCTTACACGATAGTTCATATCGATGCCAACGTCCCAGACGTGGTCTTAAATGTAATCAGATATCGATGCCACTGTCCCAAACAGGGTCTTATATGAATTAATACGATACCGATGTCCCAGACATGGTCTTACACGTAAAGATCATATCGATGCCAACGTCTTAGACGTGGTCTTACACGTAACGCTCATGTCGATGCCTACGTCCCAGACGAGGTCTTACACGAAATTTCAAATTAGTGCCAGCGTCCCAGACGTGGTCTTACATGATAAAACAGAACAAATACCTATATCATGACATAGCTAATCCTATATATTCCTAGGTTCATACGGGACTTCTCGGACTTAACACTATATCATCCATAACTTGGAATTCAAATACAAAACATCTCATAAGCATTCATTTTCATCAATAATCTTATAAATAAGCTCAATTCAATATAACAACATTTATTTGAAATATGACTTACCTCGGATTCGGTTTAACAGAAACGAAAATGGCTACTCGGTTACTTTCGCTTTCCCGCGATCTAAGTCTGTTTTCCTCGGTTCTTGATCTAAACATATTCAGAATTAACTCTTTTATTCACTTATTCATTCAATTCGGTCCAAGGACACACATTTAGGGCTATTTGCAAATTAACCCTTATATTTGTACAATTTATCAATTTAGTCCATTTTTCTCAAAACATCAAATTCACAAAAATCATTACACATCTAAGCTTAGCCAAATGTATATACATCTCATACAAGCCCATATTTTCCATCAAATTTTCAATTTAGTCCTCAAAAATAATATTTTCTCAATTTAGCCCTAAGTAGCTAAATTCATCAAAAATTCAAGAATAAAGTTTGTTCATCTAGCTTAAATCTTTCATTTAACACCATAAATCATCACAAAGCTCAACATATCATCAATGGCACATTTCATGAACAACATCAATTCATTAAATTGAGACATGGGCTTGATAGTAAACTAAGCAACAATCTCAAAAACATAAAAATCATCAAAAACCAAAGCAACAACATACCTTAATTCAAGCTTGTAAGTGCCGAAACCTAGGATAGTTTTCTTTCTTTTCTTCCTTCAATATTCGGCTAGGTGAAGGATGATAATAACTTATTACCATGTTATTTTCATTATAACATTATTATTTTTTCATTTACTAAATTAACCTTCCAATTAATAAATAAAACAACTATGCATTAAGGATATATTTGTCCATATCCATCCACTAACTAAATAGTGGTTTAATAGCCACATAAGGCCTTCACCTTTACAAAGCCACAACACATGGATACTTTAACAAATAGCAAGCAACTTTCACATTTAATGCAATTCAATCCTTTTGTCAAATTAAACATATAAACGGACAAATTAACTTACAAAAATTTAATATATGCTTAAACACTCATCAATGGCACAGAAAATAACATTAAAATATTATTTAGACTCGGATTTGTGGTCCCGAAACCACTGTTCCGACTAGAGTATAAACCAGACTGTTACATTATAAAAGCATTAACGAAGCATAAATAATCGAATATGATACAAATGAACAATATGAAATCAAGGAATTCAAATTGCGACACATAAAACAAATAATCATTCAACCTATATTATTCCAATATTCACACTAACAAATTTTTAAAAAGGATTAAACAATATATATAACTAATAGTAGAAAATAAACCTAAATCAAATTAAAAATAAATAGGATATAAGCAATTTAAAAATAGTAATAAATAAATTTAAAATAAACAATGTAAAAAGTAGCTTAAACAAAAATCAATAATATACAATAATTTAAAACAAATGATATATAAAACATTTAAATATACATATAAGAGTGCGAAATAATGTTGAAACATTTTAAAATGAATAAAGAGAATCTAAAATAAGGTATATAAAATAATTTAATATAAAAAAATATAAAAAGTTTAAAGCAATATATATAAAATTTTAGAATAAGCAATACGTATAAAATTATTTTAAATAGTAAAACAAATTTTAATATACATTACATTAAAACAAGTTAAAATAAGTAATATATAAAAAAAAATAATTTAAAATAGATGGTATACAAATATTTTTTAAATATCATATAATAAAACTGTTTGAAACTACATAAATAAATGAATTAAGTAAACTAGGGACGAAATTGAGAATCAAGACAATGTTTTAAGGATAATCAGTAAATAAATAAATTATTAAAGCCGAATTAGGGACTAAAACATAATGCGCGGAAAACACAGAGGACCGAAGGGGAAAATATCCCTGGCCTCAATGCACTGCGTTTAAAAGGGGACTAAAATAAAAATAGAACGAAAATTAAAGGCCAAATTAAAATAAAATAAAACTTGATTAAAAAGGAAATAAAATGCAGAATGACTAAAATGGCAGTTAGCCCATCAAAGGGAAAACGCGCGGATCCTGTCCCGGGTCGGGTCAACGCACGGATCTTGGCCAAAACGACATCGTTTTAAGGCTTAATACCCCGCCCCTAAACGACGTCGTAGAGCCCAACTTTAAATAGTAAAAAATCTCAGCAAAAAACATTTTTAACCCGTTTTTTTTAAAAAAAAGCAAAGAAAATGCTCTGAAGGCTCTCTGGAGCTCTGACCTAGCTCCGTCACCGAGCCACCGTGCTCTGCCACCGTCCGCCGTCGTGCGCGGTGGTCGGAGACGTAAAAATCGGCCATTTCACACCCTTCGGACACCCTAAGCACAGATCTAGACTCTAAACGCTCAAATCCCTCCCAAAATCGAAAAACAAACCAAAAACGTTTCGGATTCGGGACTCCGATCGTCACAAAAAGGTAAAAAAATTGCATTTTTATTCTCTTTCTATGTATATACATGCATTCGAAACAAATAGACTGAAAAATATAGACCGGAAAATATACCTTTTTTCTATTTTAATTCAATGAATGTAACCCTTTTTACAATGTTTTCTGGCTTCTTTTATAGCCGAAAAGAAAAATAAAATACAAAAAAAATAATTCCATTTTGCTCCTATTTTTTTCTGTTTTCTGCTGTTGTGCTGTTATTTGTCTTCTTTTGCAGGTATGGCCATCGTACGGAGGAGGACGTGGCGGTACGGAGGCGTGCGGCGCGCGTGGTGACGTGGAGGAGGTTGGTGTGGATGCACGCGGGGCACGCGTGGAGAGGGTTGCGGCGGCCGAAGGTTCTAGAAACCCCTAGGGTTTCTGTTTTTTTGTTTAGCTTTGGGCTTAGTAGGCTAAGGTTTATTGGGCTAATTGGGTTAAGGGTTAGGCATTTGGGCCTGTATTGTAATTTGGATTGATTGGGCTATAATGGACTAATGGACTGTTATATTTTTTGGACTTTTAATTATTGGGTTTTTTTTTGTTTGGTTTTAATTGGTTATTGGGCCCCGGGCATAAATGGGCTCTTACATTAATTTTATACAATTTTTTAAAATATAATACATCAAAAACACTAAAAACATTAAAATAAATGTTTCCCAACAAATTTAAAATAAATTAAAAAGTCTTTATACTTAAATAACAACTAAGATAGGTGCAATTTAACAGGTAAATGACTCTAAAATAGTAGCAAAATTAACAAGAAAATAAGAGTTATACAATATTCAAACAATTATAACAAAATAGTAGCAACATAATAGTGAAATGGTAGTAAAACAGTGGGAAAACAACAGCAAAACAATAGGGGTTTTTCTTGCAAATTTGGGTCGGGCCCAGCCAAAAAAAGCTTACACAAGACCTGACCCATTTTCTAAACGGGCTTTATTTTTTACCCAAACCCATTTTCCGGACATATATTTTTGGCCAAACTGATGGGAATTCGACGAATTCAGTCAACATCAAACGGGGGAAATTATCATCAACAAGAGTAGAATCCCAAGCCATTCTCACTTTATCAAAAAGCTTATGAGCCACAATACTCTCTATCCATTCCAAAGGCATCGTCTCATCATAAAAAATCAACCCTTCATTCAACCAAGGATCATGAAACACCGAAATAGTCATACCATCACCCAACCTCCAACGATAGCGTCTAGCAACTAGTTGCTTAGTAGCAAGGATACTCCGCCAAATAAAAGAACTATTTGATCTTTCATCAGAGTAAAAAAAGTCCCTCAGTGGGAAATATTTGGCCTTGAACACACAATATACCAGAGAATCCGGGTTTAACAAAAATCTCGAAAGTTGCTTACCCAGCATGGGTAGATTAGCATAATGGAGGTTCCAAGATCCTATCTTACCAAACTTCTTAGGGACACATGGCTTGTCCTACGATGCCCAATAGATCGAACAATGATCACTAAAGTTAGAACCCTACCAAAAAAATTCATCATTCGTTGAAAAGTATTATAGGTATTCACCAGAAACATAAATATATATAAGAAACATGGAAAGATTTAGCTACCGTCTTAATAACCACTTCCTTTCTCAGCTCAAAGAGTAACTAATTCTTCCAACTAAAAATCCATCTGTTAAGTCAGTCCCTATAAAAGAGAACACTTGTTTCTTGATTTGGCCAATAAGGGAGGGGAGACCCAGATAGCGACCATGATTCAGAAGAGTAGTGATACCCGAAATACAATAAACATCCTGGCGAACATGCAAATGGGTATTGAGACTAAACATAATACATTATTTCTAAAAATATTATTTCTAAACGGGTATTAGCAAGCTTTTCGGACTTAACAATAGCAAAACTCTAAAAAATAGAAAGTTTTCATCATCAAATAACAAATGAAAGATATGAGGGCTCCCTCAACACAACGCAACACCATGCAAAGTCCCATTGATCTTAGCTTTCCAAAAAAGATAGCTAAGACCTTCAGTACATAATATGAACAAGTAGGGAGAAAGATGATCGCCTTGCCGGAATCCTTCTTGAGGCGAGATTGGCCTCATCTCACTACCATTAAAAGAAAAAAGTAACTAACCGTAGTAACACACCATCATCCAGTCGGTCCACCTCTTAGCAAAACCCAATTTAGTCAAAATAAATTGTAATAAATTTTATTTGACCCGATCATAAGCTTTGTTGATACCTATCTTAAGAGCCACCTCCCTAACATTACTCCGCTGTTAAGTAGGGGTGAGCATTCGATCGAGTTGAGTAAAAAAAAATTGAGTTAGTTGAGTTGACGAATCCTATTTTAGTAATCGAACTCAATTTGATTTTTTTTAATCGAGTCAAAAATTTTCGAGTCGAGTTAACAAATCATATTATTTATACTCAATGTTGTGTTTACATGGACTGATTATTTGACTAGTAGAAGAAGAACAAGATTATTTAACTACATAAGTAAGGTTGATGGGTAAACATTTATCAAAATGACATAGTTTTGTCTTTTAACTTAATGGTTTTAACTTTTAACTTTAGAAAAATGTAAACATTTATCAAAACGACGTAGTTTTGCCTTTTCTTATTTGGATTTTTGGATAACTCAAATTGTATAATTCATATTCGAGTTAAACCAAAAAAATTGCTTTTTTTATTCGAGTTTATCCGAATAACTTGATTAACTCGAACTATTTAATTCAAAATTTGAATTTCTTATCGAGTTTTTCAAATCGAATTGGATTTTGCTCACCCTTACCTCTAAGTCTTCATGTGATACATGATTTCAAAGGCAAGAAAAACATTATTGCTAATAAGTCGGCACGGGACAAAAGTCCATTGCAACAGAGAGACAATATCAGACAACACTCTTTTCAACCGACTGGCCAACACTTTAGCTAGAATCTTGTACACTATGTTACATAATGCAATAGGATGAAAATACGTCATGTAACAAGTGTAAAACCCCACGCCTGACTTGTCAGTCAAATCTAGGTATGGTGTCACAAATAGATCGGGTCACCTATTCTTAATTTGGCTAACTTAGTTGTTATAAAACAGTCTAAAAATAAAACTATCTAATAATGAAAATAAATGTAATAATTCTTACAACTAAGGCCTTAAGCCACCAAATGCTTAGTCTCTTAAATATCTGCCTCTAATCTGACTGTTATTTTCAAGGAAATTCTTACATATCTTATCATGGCTAGTTATCCTATTACCTAGTTTCTAAGACGCTATCAGAATACATCATAACAATTCCTGAGGCGCAGCATCCAACGGTACCCCCTTCATATGTGCATGACTCTAACTACATGTCATCCAATATCTTAATACTGTTTGGCTTAGTCCATCCTCTAAGTCCTCGATCATCCTGTGAACATCAGACAAACTTTGGTAAGTTCAAATGAACTTATTGAGTTTCGTTATTGTCCATAAATAACCTTATCACACAAGGGTAACGAATGTAAAATAAAATAAACATAAGTTAACTCCCTACTTGCTCAAGGTGAGTGTTCTTTATCAGGGTATCAGACTCCACCCGATTCTTCGAGCTACTTGGCTTACTATAAGACCTTACCCCAATCATGTAGCAGGCCGTTTTTCAATTGTGTCAAAACAGTGGTTTTGGGACCACAAATCTGACGAGTTAGTTCATAAATAGAATTTATTAATATTTACAAGTTGATTATAGTGTTTTAACAAATTTTGGTTTGGTAAATTTTGTTAATTGGATTGTTAATGGTCAAGTGGTTTGACCCTAAAGTCAAGTGACTTTGGAAAATAAGGTATCAGGACCTCGTTTCTATAAACCGAGCCCGTAAGTATTTTTATTAAATATTTATGGAGCAACTATATAGGTGTATTGAAATTTGGTCTGGAAATTTTAACGTTTGGATAGTTAATTAAAGAAAAATGACTAAATCGTAAAAGTTACAAAAGTTAATCGCTATTAGTTTATATGTGTTAGATGGTTGTGAAAACATGAATTAAGTGTCTTAAAGGGTAATTAGACCATAGGTAAAGTAACTGGACGTTCATGGCTTGTTAAATAACATTTTTTAATGGTTATAAAGGGTAAAATAATAATTTAATTAATAAAAAACATAAATTAAAACAAAATCAAAGCCATCATCTCTTTCATTTGGATTTCTTCAACCGAAAACTTCATGGTTTCAAAGCTTGGAGAATCGTCCATGATAAACTGAATGCATGTAAGTGAATTCCCTATCCTTTTTAGTGACTTTTGTGTTTTTGATATCGTTGTTGCTTAATCTAGCTAACCCAGGGACTAATTTGTAAAATTATTAAATTTTTTGATATATTCTACTCATGAATTTAAGATGTTTTTGATATAAAGTAGTAGATTTGGAAGTTATAAAATGTTTATGAATTATTTGGTAAAGTAAATTTTGTTAATATTGTATTTAGGGATTAAATTGTTAAAATAATAAAATTTTATGAAATTCTTGTGAAAATGTGTTAAATATGGGCTGTATAGGGATTATAGTAAATTCAACTAGCATGAATTAGGATTAATTGTGGTTAATTTGAAAGTTTTTGGGTTTAGGAACTAAATTGCATAAAAGGTAAAATATTGAGATAATTTTATAAATTTATAATGAAACGGATTTTAAGCTTAAGTTTAATTATTTGAGCTATTTGAATTGATTAATTGAGTGAAAATTATTATTTAGATCAGGAAACGAATCAATCGGGCTTGGTATTGAATGGAGAAATTTACATGAATTATTGAAACAAAATGTGATATACAGAATGATTATGTGTTAAATGTGTAAATGAAATGGTAAAATGAAATGTTTAGATGAAATGGTTATATGAAATGTTTATACGAAATATTTTTAGGAATATAGATATGTGAAAATGCACATTTGAAATGAATACTTGAAATAAATCTATTAAATATTAAATGAATATGTGATGGTTGATTTATGTACCAAATGTTTTTTGGGGTATATGTTTGATAACATGATAAAGTTACATGTTTTATATATGAACTTACTAACCTCTGTAAGACTTGTGATGTGTATAGGAAATTAATGAACTCATGACTAAGATATTGAATTATCTTGTAAAATGTTTAAATTACATCCTTTATGGTAAGTTAAAGTTAAAGTTTCTTACGGGCTTACTAAGCTTAATGCAAGCTTACCCCGTTTTGGTTTTTCTTCATTGTAGATCGTCGAACTTAAGTTGTTGATTGGATTGATTTTGGAGATCACATTATCCATTCAACGATTCAGTATAAATTGTGATTGTTTTTATTTAGGTTATAAGTGGCATGTACAAGGAGTTTTAAAGTTTACTTATTCATAATTTTGTTGTTTAATGTTTTGGTTATGAAATATTGTGAAAGTGTTTCTTATTTGGTACTTTTGACATAACTTTGTTCATAGATTCATAAATGAGTTAAACCATGCCTTGTAAGATTGGTTTGAAATGTGATAAGATGCTATTGTATATATGATAGTTACATGCTTATGATTGATTAATGTAAAATGGTTTAAACTTTGAATTGTAGTGCCAATGAGGGCACATTAGTTAGACACTTAGGTTGAATGATACATGATATATATATTGATATGTTTTGGTATGTTTTAGTGGGCTTTAAATAGGTGAATATGAATGGAAATTGTATGGCTTGAAATATAAGAAATGATAGTTGAAATAGCTTGATTTTGAAGTCATTTTTGGTGCACATGGCCATGTGCCACACACGGTCACCCAACACAGGCGTGTGGTTTGTTTGATTTTAAGTGTAGGATTTTTCACAAGGTTCATGAATGTTACACGACTTGGTGACACGACTGTGTGACCCTATTTTTGAATTGGACACAATTTGAGGACACATGCATGTAGAGTTGCTCCACACGGCCTCAACTATGTCACACGGCCTGGTCATACGGCCGTGTGACCCCTATTTAAAGTATTTTCCACATTTTTCTATTTTGATTCAGATTAGTCTTTACTTGTTTCTACATTGATTTTTAAGTTCCGTAGGCTCAAATTAAGTTCAGTTTTCACATATATGCTATGAATAATGATTGGCTATCGATTTATGATGATTAAATTGAACTCTGATTTATTTTGATTTATTATTGAACTTATTAATCATCGTAGAACCTCGTAACCTTAATCCGATGATGGAGATGGGTTAAGGGTGTTACAAGTTAGACTCTCCACACGACCGTATACCCGATACTTCGCCATATCAGTGATCCTATCTTTACTTCTCGCCTTTCCTTCCTCTTTCCTTCCTTTCACTTTTCCCTTACACGGGATGCTCGTTGACCTTAAACTAACTTGGTTGTACACTGGCTTCCTATCATGAACCTTTATGGTAGTTTTTTTTTCGACTTTTTGCCTAAAGGTCTTAGAACCTACCTTCCTTGGCGGACTTGGTCAGAACAATTCTTGGCGGACTCCCTCTTTCCATACCATAGTCTCAAAGGACTCGTTGATATTTTTGTATTATGTTGACCTCTAGCAGGCCTCACTCTTCTAGTGAACTCATGGGTTATCGTTTATGCGACTATGTGAGTCTGTCATCTTACTTGCTCGTTTCCTCTTTATAGAGCTATTCTTGTGGCGGTATACCCGCAATAGAATTTCCTCCAAAAGGAATGGTCTTGACAAACATTTTGATCCCTGGACAAAATCCTTATCATGGGCCGCACTTCTCCATCCTCTCACGAGATTTTCTTATTGTGTACAACTTTACTGAGCTCTCTTTAGTGGCTTTTCATTTCGGATCCTCATTTATGATCTTTGGATAATTTCCCTTTTGACATTTCCATAATTAGGCCAGCTCTCGCATGATCTATCTTCCTCTAATTCTTGTTGGGTCTTCACCCATGCCTCGTTGGCTTCCATGTCTATCCTTACCACTTTCCTCATTTTGGCGAATTCTTCATTATTCGCTTGTCATACAAATGCTTTCCTTTTAACTTTTCTTCCACCTGCGTGGTTTCTCATGATTGGCGTACAGGCCTACACTCATCACTTAAGGTTTTGGAGGACATTTCGCATTTGTTTCCTGGCTATGGTCTTACACCCTTCTTACCTTATTGCTCTCATCCTAGCGGAATTACCCCGTGTTTACTGTCTTGGCAAACTTAACTCATGTTTATTGTCCCGACAGACTATCTATGTTATGTGTTTACTATCCCAACAAACTATCTCTATGGATACCATGAAGTCTTTCATCCATGACCTTACTCACTATACTTAGCTGCCATAGCATCTTTCATATATGGTCTTACACCATATACCTTATACTTTATATCGTGTCGCATTGGCGTCTTTCATCCATAGTCTTACGCCATATACATTTACCTTGTATCATGCTATCATGGCATGTTTCATCCATGGTTTTATTGTAACACCCCTAACCCGTAACCGACGCCAGACTAGGGTTAGGAGCGTTACCAAAAAGATCGAAAACTTACATAACATTTCATACATTACATTCATCCTTAACAATCATAGTGTCCCTTAGATGAGTCATCAAGACCCAAAGCATGCATATAAACCGAGTTGGGACTAAACAGAAACACATATGAAATTTCATGAAAATTAAAAAACTTTTCTAACTTTCAGGGGAGACACGCCCGTGGGAGGAGACCGTGTGCCCTCCACGACTTCTAGACACCCCCGTGTGTCCTTCCGTGTCTATATACTAACTATATCAACACGGTCACTAGGCACGTCCGTGTGCCATGACCGTGTGCTACCAGACCATATACTGACTTTTCCAACACGGCCATCAAGCACGCCCGTGTGCCATGGCCGTGTGCTCTTAGCTAGCTACTGACTTGTACACCACGGCCAGCTGACACGCCCATGTCGAGACCGTGTGCTATTTAAGCTACATTCTGCCAATTCAACCACGGTCTTAGGCACGCCCGTGTGCCACAACCGTGTGACATTATAGGCCATTTACAAGGCCAAAATGCCACCCATAAGGGTCAACCTACAAGCAACATATATCATCCCATTTCATTCACATATAACCACCAAAATATACCAAATAGCCATCCCAAATCATGCATATTTGACAACTAAGAAAATCACACAATAATACATTCAATATCCATTCTATCTTTACATTCAAAACCAATTCCAACATACCAATTTGCATGACCAAATCACAATTATGCCCAAACACCATTCATCTATATACTTACCATATCATAAACATTTCATATATCAACTAATCTTACCAAAACTACTTCACATATCACATTCCTTTAAGCATATTACCAAAACATAACTAGCCAAATCACATGGCTAAGTTCACATAACAATTCATACCAATGACTAGCCTATACATGCCATATCTAGCCATATACATTTTCAAAGTGTACCAAAATAAGTTTAGTAGTGTGATGATTGATCCTTGACGGTCCCGAGCCTTGATGAGCTTTGACGACCTATAAAACAGAGAAAACAAACACAGAGTAAGCTTTCCAAAAGCTTAGTAAGTCATATACAAATAAACTTGATATGGAAGGCATATATGCAAATAAATACATTGGCACATATCAATCACTTAGCAGACTCTCACTTATTTACTTTGGTTCATACAATTTTAACCATATTAGCCATTTTCACCATTCAAGAATCATATAAACATATAGCTCATCTAGACAAAACAATTCTTATCATATCATAAATTCCATATACATCTCATCATAGTAAGATCACTTAGATGCTTACCTTATATACACAAATAGTGTATAATCAACGTACCTGAATCGGATTTAATACCACCTAATTGTTCATAGCTCGGATTTGTAATTCGTATCACAAACTTGCCCGTTGAACCACTAGGAATTTAGTAGGATACTCGAAAAGCCCTAATAGTCGTACAATGCCAACGTCCCCGCACGCAGGTCTTACATGCACTCGGATATCGATGCCATCGTGTCCCGAATGGTCTTAAACGAATCAATACGATGTCGATGTCCCGCATATGGTCTTACACGTAAAGCCCATATCGATGCCAACGTCCCGGCGTGGTCTTACTCATAAAGCTCGTATCGTTGCCTTCGTCCCCGCATTTGAGGTCTTACACGAATCTCAAATCAATGCCAACGTCCCAGACGTGGTCTTACATGATAAAACAGAACAGATACCTATGTCATGACATAGCTGATCCTCTCTATTCCTAGGTTCGTACGGGCTTTTCGGACTTTATCGCTATACCGGTCTTATCTCGTAATTCATATGCACAACCTCTCATAAGCATTCATTATCTACATTAGTCATATGAACAAATACAATTGCATACATATACGTTTATTTGCATAGTGACTTACCTCGGATTCGGTTTATCGGAATGAAAATGGCTACTCAGTTACTTTCGCTTTCCCGCGATCTAAATCTGTTTTCCTCGATTCTTGATCTAAACATATTCAAAATTAACCCTTTTATTCACTAATTCATTCAATTCAATCCATGGACACATATTTAGGGCTATTTGCAAATTAACTCTCAAATTTGCACTCTTAATCAATTTAGTCCATTTTTCTCAAAATATCAAATTCACAAATTTTGTTCACACATAAGCATAGCCGAACCTCCCTAGGGACTATATAAGTCCAAATATTTCATCAAAATCACAAATTAGTCCTCCAAAATAATATTTTCACAATTTAGCCCTATTTAGCTAAATTCATCAAAACTTCAAGAACAAAACATGTTCATCTTACTCAAATCTTTCATTTAACCACTAAACTCATCTAAAAATCTACATATCCTCAATGGCATTTTACACAAACATCATCAATACACAAAATTAAGACATGGGTTTTGTAGCTCTCAAAGCAACGATTACAAAAACGTAGAAATTATCGAAAACCGACTCAAAACATACCTCAATTTTTGGCTTGTAAGTGCCGAATACCTAGCTCAATTTTTCTTTCTTTTATTTGGTGTTTTTCGGTGGTAAAATGGATGAATGAACATCCACTAACACTTTTGTTTCTTTTATTATAACATATTAATATAAAATATAAATTTTAACTAATGTTTTTAATATATAAAAACATATAATTCTACATTTCATCATTCAATGCCGTCCACTAGCCATAGAATTGGCTTAATTGCCACATAAGTCCTCACACTTAAAAAGACATAACAAATAGACATCTTTTCATAAAGCATGCTAGTTTTGCATTTGATGCAATTCAATCCTTTTATCAAATCAAACACACAGACAGACAAATTAACTTACGAAAATTTAGCACATGCTTAATCACGTATCAAAGACACAAAATATAATATTAAAATATTATTCGAACACGGATTCGTGGTCCCGAAACCACTGTTCCGACTAGGGTATTAACCGGACTGTTACAATTCTCCCCCCTTAGGGATTTTCGTCCCCAAAAATCTTACCGTTAAACAGATTCGGATATTGCTGTTTCATTGAATCTTCTGATTTCCACGTTGCCTCTTCAATTCCGTGCTGATTCCATAATACTTTCACTAACAAAATTTTCTTGTTTCTCAACTCTTTTACTTCACGAGCTAAGATACGGATCGGTTCCTCTTCATATGACATGTCAGATCGAATCTCAATTTCAGATGGGGCTATCACATGTGACGGATTAGATCGGTATCTACAGAGCATCGAAACATGAAATACATTGTGTATCTTTTCTAGCTCAGAGGGCAATTTTAATCTATATGCAACAGGCCCAACTCGTTCAATGATCTCATACGGTCCGATGAACCTCGGACTTAACTTGCCTTTACGTCCGAATCGAAGCACTTTCTTCCACAGAGACACTTTCAGAAATACTTTGTCACCAATTTAAAATTCTATATCTTTTCGTTTCAAGTCCGCATACGACTTCTGACGATCAGATGCTGCTTTCAAACAATCTCTGATCAGTTTCACTTTCTGTTCTCAATCTTTTATCAAATCAACATCGTGTAGCTTATTTTCACTGAGTTCAGTCCAATACAGAGGTGTACGACATTTACGTCCGTACAGAGCTTCATAAGATGCCATTTTGATGCTTGACTAAAAACTATTATTGTATGCAAATTCAATCAAAGGCGAATCGCTCCCACGCACCATTAAACTCAAGTACACAACATCTTAACATATCTTTGAGAATCAATGATCCGCTCGGATTGACCATCTGTTTGCGGATGAAAAGTCAGATCTTGAAATACGCTTTGTGCCTAAAGCTTCTTGCAAGTTTCTTCCAGAATCTCGATGTAAACCTCGAATCTCTATCTGACACAATGGATAGTGGCACCCCGTGCAATCTCACAATCTCTGAAATATAAAGCTCAGCTAATCTATCAAGTGAATAATCAGAACTTACCGGAATAAAATGGGCAGATTTCGTCAATCGGTCAACTACGACCCAAATCGCATCCTTCTTTCTCGGAGTCTGAGGCAAACTAGAAACAAAGTCCATCGTTACTCTATCCCATTTCCATTCGGGAATCAGAATTGGTTGTAGCAAACCAGACGGAACCTGATGTTCAGCTTTTACTTGCTGACAGATTAAACAATTCGAAACAAAGTCAGAAACGTCTCGTTTCATACCAGACCACCAATAGTGTTACCTTAGATCATGATACATCTTAGTACTTCCCGGATGAACAGATAGACAAGTATTATGTGCTTCACTCAAAATTAGCTGAATCAACTCCGGATTTCTTGGAACATAGATACGACTTCGGAATCCCAAACAATCATCAACAACTCAAATTTTAGATTCAGAATTCGAACCACACTGAGCTCATTTTGCTAATAACTCATTATCAGATTTCTGAGCATCACATATCTGTTGCATAAACAATGGTTTCAATTTTAACTCAGCTATCACAGAACTATCATCATACAAATCAATCTGAGTATTCAAAGCACGTTGTAACAGCCCATATACGACCCTAATCAGAATGGTGATTTCGAGACCACGAATCTGAGTTTGAAAAATGTTTTAATTATTTATTTGATATCTATGTTATGTGTTTGAGCATGTGTTGAAATATTGTGAGATAATTTGATTACATGTATGTTCAATTTAAGGAAAATGATTAAATTGCATGAGTGGTAAGAATTAGCTATTTACTCAATTGGGGGGGTTAAATTAATATGTCTTTTAATTAGGGGATTTTATGTTACAATTATTCCCTTTTTCTCTTGTAGTGGACGGCAAGATGGGATAATATTATATATTTGTTTGTTTTATGAGTTAAAAATATGAATATATTAATGTTATATTATATTTAATTAGTATGGTGGAATAAAACATAGAATAAAATAAAGAGAGAGTGGGTGGCTTTGTTTTTATCATCATTTCCTTCCTCTTCCCGAAACCACAAAAAAGAAAAGAGAATTTTTGCTTCCAAATTTCGGTCACTTGGAGCTTAATTAAGGTAACCATTTAGTTTAAATTGAAATAATTTTTGTATTTTTGAGCATGTTGTTATGAGCTTTAACTAGCCCATGTGGTAATTTGAAATTTGGTTGAATTTTTCATGAGATGCCATTGAAGGAAAATTTATGTTCTTGATGATTAATGGTAAAATATTGATGATAGGTGATAGAGTAGTAATTTTTGTTCTTGAACTTTGAGTAAAATTGAGTAAATTAGAATTTAAATGTTAAAGTAATTTGTTGAGGGATTAAAATGTTAATTAAGTAGTTTGTATGGACTCAAATAAGTTAGAAGGATATTCGGCCCTTGTGAAATGAGTTCAAATTTCATGTAAATTGTGTTTTATGCTTGAAGGACTAATTTGTAAAAATTTGTAAATTCTAGGGGTAAAATGGTAAATTTCATAATTAGGAGTTTTGGATTAAATTGAACAAAATTGTATTTGAATAAGTTCAATTTGGGATTATTTAGATCAAGAACAAAAGGAAACGGGATTGGATCGGGGAAAAATGAAGTTGCACGAATAGTCGGGAAGCTCTAATTCATCGACCTCCGAAGTAAGTTTATAAGCAATTTGGTTGAATTGAATTCTTATTCTAAGTAACATTAGTGTATATATGTTGAATAGAATGAAGCTTATCAAACTATGTAAGGCCGAATGTGACATTTGGGCAAGATATATGTATTAGAATGTGTGGTTGATTTATGCATCAAATTTTATATATTTGAATTCGATGAATACTTACATATATTAAGTAGTAGACAAATGTGGACCTTGAATAGGTGATGGTTATAATCGAATGAACAACTTTGTGTATGTATGTGTGTGGCTGAATTGATGGTAAGTCATAAGAAGAATGGTTTGGTTTGAATATGTATTTTTTATATGTATTAGTGATTGCCGAAAGTGATGATGTTTAAATGGAGGAATGATTTATGATCAACATGTGTTTTAAATGGTGTATAGATGATAATGATAGTGAAATTATGTGTCTATGTGATTGAAGAAAAGGATCGACTAAGGGCACTATGTGTACGAATTTAATTACCGAGCACTATGTGTGCGAAATCGGTCGATTGGCACGAAACATGCGAAAAATAAGCAATGGCACTAAGTGTGCGATACATTGCAAGTAACGGCTCTATGTGAGCGATACGTTACGAGAAATGTTAAGTAACGGCTCTATGTGAGCGATACGTTAAGAGAAGTGTTAAGTAACGGCTCTATGTGAGCGGTACGTTATGAGACGTGTTAAGTAACGGCTCTATGTGAGCGATACGTTACTAAATCTTATTAACAATCGGGTAGGTATGAGGTTCGTTAAAGGATTTCTATTATTAATGATATTATGTATATGGAAATGTGCGAGTGTATTATCATATGTTATACACAAACGGTTAAGTTGGGAAGGGTAAGTAAAATAGAGGTAAGTGTTATACCTATTAAATTGAGACTTTCGGTGGCTTGAAATGTAAGTAGATGAGTTGGTAAATATATGACATGTATGTTAGTTATTTCTTATGTGATGATGGTATACGGAATTGTATTTATAAGCATATGATGTTATTATAAATTCAACTTTTAAATGGGTTGGGATATTCGGCATGGATGTTATCAATAAGTAGGTTTCAAAGTCTTGAAGAATATTTTATATATGTATATGGAAATAAATTGCTTAAAACTTACTAAGCTATAATAGCTTACTTGGTATGTTTGATGTATTGTTCATTAGATTTTGAAGTTGAAGCTTGAGCTCGGGGATCGTAGTCGAATTCGATTACATTATCAACTCTTTTGGTACCTTTTTGTTTTCCGAACCAAGGTCTATGGCATGTATAGGCTTAGCTACTTATTGAAATGTTTTAAATGGAGTAAATGTGAATGTATAATGATGCCATGCGAAAATGGCTATCTTATTTTGTTTTGGGTTGACTTGTTTATGCATGATAAAATGTATATGTTTATGCTTATTAGGTCTTGATGATAATGCCTAAATATGTATGGTTTTGTGGTAAGCATTTAGAGAAATTTTATACCTTGATATAATAAAATACTTGGATATGAGTTGATCTTGTTTGAAGTCTAAGTTTATATTGAATGCTAAAGTATATTCGGTTATGGGAAAATGAGTGCTAAGGTGTGATTAAGATGTTATATATAGTTATATATATATGCAATGGTCTTTGCCGAATGGGATGAGTAATTATGTGAATAGATGAGTTGGTTGATATTTATGTTTATGATATGCCCTAATGCGGAATAATTATATTGGCAAATTGTGAAATCTTAGGTAACAATGAGATGGGAAATTTATGAAATCAATAGTGATGTATACGTTCCAAAAAGGGTATAAGATTGAATGCAAGGTTGATTATAGAAATGAATTAAAATGATAATTACCATATACCTATTAAATCTTTGATTTTGAATGATCCAAAGAATAATGAGTTACTAGTTGCTAATGATTTTTAATTGTGAAATGTAAGTTAATGTTTTGATATTAGACGAGAGATACTTGTTTACTTTTGATAGTATGAATTGGTCTACCTTATTTAAGTAGTAACCTTTATAAAAGTGCATTATTTTGTGTTGGGGTCGAGTAATGCCTCGTAACCCTAATTCAGTGACGGAAATGGGTTAGGGGTGTTACATTTGATTGGTATCAGAGCTACGGTTTAATCGGTTCTCAGACTAACGTAGCGCGTGAGAGTATAGCTATACATGCCACATTTTGTGATATGATAATGTGATTGACTTCTGACAGTGAAATGTATCTGTTTCTTTTATATAGTACTGGATCCTGATCCCGAGCGGGCTGTAGCGGATGACGTTGAGAGCGTGGCGCCTGCTCCTGCGCAAGGGACCACGCCAGAGGAATCTCGACCGACTACAAGTAACCCTGTTGAGGGAGCTAAACAAGCCTTCTATAGCATAATGAATGATTGGTTCAGTCAGTACGTACGAACCAATCCGGCTGTTCAACCACCCCTGAATCCGAATAATCCCCCTGTAGTACCGGTGGTACCCTCGATCATAAATCCTGAGAGAGTAAGCAAGCCTCCGGTTGATCGTATCAGAAAACACAGAGCTCAAGAATTTGGAGCCGAGGATGATAATGATGCAGAGCGAGCTGAATTTTGGCTCGACAATACTATTCGTGTTTTCGATTAGCTGTCTTGCACCCCCGATGAGTGTTTAAAGTGTGCCATCTCATTATTATGGGATTCTACCTATTATTGGTGGAATACGCTCGTGTCAGTTGTCTCGAAAGAAAGGGTTACTTGGAACTTCTTCCAGACAGAATTCCGTAAGAAGTATATAAGCGAGCGCTTTATTGACTCTAAGCGTAAAGAATTTCTCGAGCTCAAACAGGGTCATATGACCGTATCCGAATACGAGCGCAAGTTTGTGCGACTCAGTCGCTACGCTCGCGAGTGTGTTTCGTCAGAGGTGGTTATGTGCCAGAGATTTGAAGATGGTTTAAACGAAGACATAAAGCTTCTGGTTGGTATTCTTGAAATTAACGAGTTCGTCATGCTAGTTGAAAGAGCTTGTAAAGCGGAAGAACTGGGGAAAGAAAAACGAAAAGTTGAGCTTGAAACTAGAGATTTTCGAAAGAGATCGACGGGTAAACATTCACAGACGGTAACAAAGAAGTTCAAAAATGATGGTAGCCGATCCAAACCCAACACCGGGATTTCTATACGAGAACGACCCCCAGTGAGTTCTCGGGCTACATCAGTTGCTAGTGTTGACAATGAGAGATCGAGTAAACCTGAGTGTCAGTAGTGTGGCAGACGACATTTCGGAGAGTGTTGGGGTAAATCCATTTCTCGTACTTGTTACAAGTGTGGCTCGCAGGACCATTTCATTCGGGATTGCCCGAGACTGCTGGAAAGGGTACTGCTCAGAGTGCGAGACTGAGCGGCACTACAGCTAGAGGCAGATCGTCTCGTTTTGGGGGAGGTAAGAGTGGTGCACAGAGAGGGACTACAGATACGGTTGTTCGATTAGATACTCGTGTACCGGCTAGAGCTTACGCCATCCGTGCTAGAGAGGAGGCTTCATCCCCGGATGTCATTACCGGTATTTTCACCCTCTTTGATTCTATTGTAACTGCTTTGATTGATCCCGTCTCAACTCATTCGTATGTGTGCGAAACATTAGTGTCCAGTAAGACTCTACATGTTGAGTCTACTGAGTTTGTGATTCGGGTTTCAAACCCCCTGGGTCAATGTGTATTAGTTAACAAAGTGTGTAATAACTGCCCATTGATGATTCGAGACATGTGTTTTTCGGCGGATCTGATGCTATTACCTTTTGACGAGTTCGATATTATTCTCGGTATGGATTGGTTGATAGTTCATGATGCGGTAGAAAATTGCAGACGAAAGACTATTGATTTAAGATGCCAGAATAACGAGATAATCTGAATTGAGTCTGCGAATTTGAATGGACTACCTACTGTGATATCTTCTATGTTGGCTCGGCGGTATTTGAGGAAGGGTTGCGAAGCCTACCTTGCATACGTGATTGACGACAAGGTAACTGAAAAGAAGATCGAATCAATATCGGTTGTTAGAGAGTATCCAGATGTGTTTCCGGAGGAATTACCGGGATTGCCGCCCGTCCGTGAGGTAGAGTTTGAGATTGAGCTAGTACCAGGGACCACCCCGATTTCAATAGCTCTGTATAGAATGGCACCGACGGAATTGAAAGAATTGAAGGCTCAGTTGCAAGAATTGACAGATAGAGGTTCGCGATCGAGCTTCTCTCCTTGGAGTGCGCCTGCTACGCTTGTGAAGAAGAAAGACGGAACTTTGAGAATGTGCATTGACTATCGACAGCTCAATAAGGTGACCGTAAAGAATAAATACCCGTTGCCACGTATCGACGATTTATTCGATCGGCTTAAGGAGCTCGGTGTTCTCAAAAATTGATCCGAGGTCGGGGATATTATCACCATTTGAGTTAGAGAATCGACATATACCGAGATCGCTTTTGAACGAGATATGGTCACTATGAGTTCTTAGTGATGCCGTTTGGGCTCACTAATGCCCCTGCAGTGTTCATGGATTTGATGAATCAGGTATTCAGACCGTATCTAGATCGATTTGTAGTTGTATTTATAGATGATATACTGATCTATTCTCGAGATGAAACCGAGCATGCTAAGCATCTGAGGCTAGTGTTATAGATTTTGCGTGAAAAACAATTATACGCAAAATTCAGCAAATGTGAGTTTTGGTTGAATGAAGTTAGCTTTCTAGGGCATGTTGTTTCAGCATCGGGCATTCGGGTTGACCCGAGTAAAGTTTCGGCCATACTTGATTGGAAACCTCCGCGGAATATTTCTGAGGTTCGTAGCTTTCTGGGACTTGCCGGATATTATAGACGCTTCGTGAAAAGGTTTTCTATGATAGCGGCTCCGATGACAAAATTGCTACAAAAAGACGTTAAATTCGAGTGGTCAGAAAGGTGTCAAAAGAGTTTCGATCAGTTGAAAACTTTGTTAACGGAAGCTCCGGTACTCGTTCAGCCAGAATCGGGTAAAGAATTATTTATTTTCAGCGATGCATCCTTAAATGGGCTGGGTTGTGTGTTGATGCAAGAGGGTAAGGTTGTAGCCTACGCTTCGAGACAGTTGAAACCGCACGAGAGGAATTATCTGACGCACGACCTCGAGTTGGCAGCTATAGTCTTTGATTTGAAGATTTGGCGTCACTATCTTTTTGGTGAGAAATGCCACGTCTATTCGGATCATAAGAGTCTAAAGTACTTAATGACTCAAAAAGATTTGAACTTGAGACAAAGACAATGGTTAGAATTTTTGAAAGACTATGAGCTCGTGATTGATTATCACCCGGGAAAGGCTAATGTGGTTGCAGATCCACTTAGCAGAAAGTTGTTGTTTGCTCTACGCACAATGAATGCGGATATAGCTTTGATTGAGGATGGTGCGATCGTTGCTGAGTTGAAGGTAAGACCATTGTTCGAACGGCAGATTCGAGAAGCCCAAGATGTTGATGATGATTTGAGAGCAAAGAAAAGTCACTGTGAATCGTGTGCAGATTCAGACTTTCAGATTGATGCTGAAGGATGTTTACGATTTAAGAATCAGATCTGTGTACCGAAGAACCCTGAATTGATTCGAATGATTTGTGATGAAGCTCATAGTAGTAGACTTTCGATCCATCCGGGTAGCACGAAAATGTATAATGATCTGAAAAAGTATTATTGGTGGCACGGTATGAAACGAGACATCTCAGACTATGTGTCGAAGTGTTTGGTGTGCCAACAAGTGAAAGCTGAGCATCAAGTGCCATCGGGACTTCTTCAGCCGATTATGATACCTGAGTGGAAGTGGGACCGAGTCACTATGGATTTCGTATCGGGTTTGCCTTTGACGCCGAGCAAGAAAGAATCAATCTGGGTTATTGTTGATAGATTGACGAAATCGGCTCATTTTATTCCGGTACGTACTGATTTCTCACTTGATAAATTAGCTGAGTTGTATGTATCGCAAATTATACGATTGCACGGGGTACCTGTTTCTATTGTTTCGGATAGGGATCCGAGGTTCACATCGCGGTTTTGGAAGAAATTGCAGGATGCTTTGGGTACCAAGTTACACTTTAGTACAGCTTTTCACCCTCAGTCGGATGGTCAATCCGAGCATGTTATTCAAATACTCGAGGATATGTTGAGATGTTGTGTTCTTGAGTTTGAGGGTACATGGGAACGATACTTGCCTTTGATTGAATTTGCGTATAATAACAGTTTTCAATCAAGTATCAAAATGGAACCCTATGAAGCATTGTACGGTCGAAAATGCCGTACACCTTTGTATTGGACGGAACTAAATGAAGGCAAGATACACGGGGTTGACTTGATCAGAGAGACGGAGCAGAAAGTTAAAGTAATTCGGGAAAATTTGAAAGCTCCAGCAGATCGACAGAAGTCGTACGCAGATTTGAAACGAAAAGATATAGAGTTTCAAGTGGGTGATCGAGTGTTCTTGAAAGTATCGCCGTGGAAAAAGATACTTAGATTTGGTCATAAGGGAAAGCTGAGTCCGAGATTTATTGGGCCATATGAGGTTATCGAGCGTATCGGGCCGGCCATGCGTCTGATTGAAGTTGCCATCTGAGTTAGACAAGATTCATAATGTTTTCCACGTGTCGATGCTTCGACGATACAGATCTGATCCTTCTCATGTGATCAGTCCATCAGAGATTGAAATTCAGCCCGATTTAACTTATGAGGAAGAACCGATCCGCATCTTAGCTCGTGAAGTGAAAGAGTTACGAAATAAGAAAATATCGTTGGTTAAAGTAATGTGGTATAAGCACGGGGTTGAGGAAGCAACTTGGGAAACCGAAGAATCAATGAAAGATCGTTACCCATACTTATTCACTGGTAAGATTTTCGGGGACGAAAATCTCAATAGGGGGGAGAGTTGTAACAGCCCATATACGACCCTAATCGGAACGGTGGTTTCGAGACCACGAATTCGAGTTTGAAAAATGTTTTAATTATTTATTTGATATCTATGTTATGTGTTTGAGCATGTGTTGAAATATTGTGAGATAATTTGATTACATGTATGTTCAATTTAAGGAAAATGATTAAATTGCATGAGTGGTAAGAATTAGCTATTTACTCAATTGGGGGGGTTAAATTAATATGTCTTTTAATTAGGGGATTTTATGTTACAATTATTCCCTTTTTCTATTGTAGTGGACGACAAGATGGGATAATATCATATATTTGTTTGTTTTATGAGTTAAAAATATGAATATATTAATGTTATATTATATTTAATTAGTATGGTGGAATAAAACATAGAATAAAATAAAGAGAGAGTGGGTGGCTTTGTTTTTATCACCATCTCCTTCCTCTTGCCGAAACCACAAAGAAGAAAAGAGAATTTTTGCTTCCAAATTTCGGTCACTTGGAGCTTAATTAAGGTAACCATTTAGTTTAAATTGAAATAATTTTTGTATTTTTTTGAGCATGTTGTTATGAGCTTTAACTAGCCCATGTGGTAATTTGAAATTTGGTTGAATTTTTCATGAGATGCCATTGAAGGAAAATTTATGTTCTTGATGATTAATGGTAAAATATTGATGATAGGTGATAGAGTAGTAATTTTTGTTCTTGAACTTTGAGTAAAATTGAGTAAATTAGAATTTAAATGTTAAAGTAATTTGTTGAGGGATTAAAATGTTAATTAAGTAGTTTGTATGGACTCAAATAAGTTAGAAGGATATTCGGCCCTTGTGAAATGAGTTCAAATTTCATGTAAATTGTGTTTTATGCTTAAAGGACTAATTTGTAAAAATTTGTAAATTCTAGGGGTAAAATGGTAAATTTCATAATTAGGAGTTTTGAATTAAATTGAACAAAATTGTATTTGAATAAGTTCAATTTGGGATTATTTAGATCAAGAACAAAAGGAAACGAGATTGGATCGGGGAAAAACGAAGTTGCACGAATAGTCGGGAAGCTCTAATTCATCGACCTCCGAAGTAAGTTTATAAGCAATTTGGTTGAATTGAATTCTTATTCTAAGTAACATTAATGTATATATGTTGAATAGAATGAAGTTTATCAAACTATGTAAGGCCGAATGTGACATTTGGGCAAGATATATGTGGCCGAATGTGTGGTTGATTTATGCATCAAATTTTATATATTTGAATTCGATGAATACTTACATATATTAAGTAGTAGACAAATGTGGACCTTGAATAGGTGATGGTTATAATAGAATGAACAACTTTGTGTATGTATGTGTGTGGCCGAATTGATGGTAAGTCATAAGAAGAATGGTCTGGTTTGAATATGTATTTTTTATATGTATTAGTGAGTGCCGAAAGTGATGATGTTTAAATGGAGGAATGATTTATGATCAACATGTGTTTTAAATGGTGTATAGATGATAATGATAGTGAAATTATGTGTCTATGTGATTGAAAAAAAGGATCGACTAAGGGCACTATGTGTGCGAATTTAATTATCGAGCGCTGTGTGTGCGAAATCGGTCGATTGGCACGAAACGTGCGGAAAATAAGCAATGGCACTAAGTGTGCGATACATTGCAAGTAACGGCTCTATATGAGTGATATGTTACGAGAAGTGTTAAGTAACGGCTCTATGTGAGCGATATGTTACGAGAAGTGTTAAGTAACGGCTCTATGTGAGCGATACGTTACGAGACGTGTTAAGTAACGGCTCTATGTGAGCGATACGTTACTAAATCTTATTAACAATCGGGTAGGTATGAGGTTCGTTAAAGGATTTCTATTATTAATGATATTATGTATATGGAAATGTGCGAGTGTATTATCATATGTTATACACAAACGGTTAAGTTGGGAAGGGTAAGTAAAATAGAGGTAAGTGTTATACCTATTAAATTGAGACTTTCGGTAGCTTGAAATGTAAGTAGATGAGTTGGTAAATATATGACATGTATGTTAGTTATTTCTTATGTGATGATGGTATACGGAATTGTATTTATAAGCATATGATGTTATTATAAATTCAACTTTTAAATGGGTTGGGATATTCGGCATGGATGTTATCAATAAGTAGGTTTCAAAGTCTTGAAGAATATTTTATATATGTATATGAAAATAAATTGCTTAAAACTTACTAAGCTATAATAGCTTACTTGGTGTGTTTGATGTATTGTTCATTAGATTTTGAAGTTGAAGCTTGAGCTCGGGGATCGTAGTCGAAGTCGATTACATTATCAACTCTTTTGGTACCTTTTTGTTTTCCGAACCAAGGTCTATGGCATGTATAGGCTTAGCTACTTATTGAAATGTTTTAAATGGAGTAAATGTGAATGTATAATGATGCCATGCGAAAATGGCTATCTTATTTTGTTTTGGGCTGACTTGTTTATGCATGATAAAATGTATATGTTTATGCTTATTAGGTCTTGATGATAACGCCTAAATATGTATGGTTTTGTGGTAAGCATTTAGAGAAATTTTATACCTTGATATAATAAAATACTTGGATATGAGTTGATCTTGTTTGAAGTCTAAGTTTATATTGAATGCTAAAGTATATTCGGTTATGGGAAAATGAGTGCTAAGGTGTGATTAAGATGTTATATATAGTTATATATATATATATGCAATGGTCATTGCTGAATGAGATGAGTAATTATGTGAATAGATGAGTTGGTTGATATTTATGTTTATGATATGCCCTAATGCAGAATAATTATATTGGCAAATTGTGAAATCTTAGGTAACAATGAGATGGGAAATTTATGAAATCAATAGTGATGTATACGTTCCAAAAAGGGTATAAGATTGAATGCAAGGTTGATTATAGAAATGAAGTAAAATGACAATTACCATATACTTATTAAATCTTTGATTTTGAATGATCCAAAGAATAATGAGTTACTAGTTGCTAATGATTTTTAATTGTGAAATGTAAGTTAATGTTTTGATATTAGACGAGAGATACGTGTTTACTTTTGATAGTATGAATGTGTCTACCTTATTTAAGTAGTAACCTTTATAAAAGTGCATTGTTTTGTGTTGGGGTCGAGTAATGCCTCGTAACCCTAATTCGGCGACAGAAACGGGTTAGGGGTGTTATACACGTAATGTAAATACTGATTTTCGACACAATGCATCAGCAACCACGTTTGCTTTACCCGGATGATAATCTATCACAAGCTCATAATCTTTTAACAAGTCATGTCATCTTCTCTGACGCAGATTCAAATCTTTCTGAGTCATTAAATACTTCAGACTTTTATGATCTGAAAATACGTGACATCTTTCACCGTACAGATAATGGCGCCAGATCTTAAGTGCAAACACAATCGCGGCTAACTCCAGGTCGTGCGTCGGATAGTTCTTTTCATGAGGCTTCAATTGTCTCGAGGCATAAGCTACAACTTTCCCTTCCTGCATCAAAACACATCCCAGACCGTTTAACGAAGCATCACTGTAAATTACAAATTCCTTGCCTGATTCTGGTTGTACTAACACTGGAGCTTCTGTTAACAGAGTTTTCAACTGATCAAAACTTTTCTGACATCTATCAGACCATTCAAATCTAACATCTTTCTGAAGTAGTTTCGTCAATGGAGTAGCTATCACTGATGATCCTTTTACAAATCGACGATAATAACCAGCTAGGCCCAAAAAGCTACGGATTTCAGACACGTTCTTCGGAGGTTTCCAATCCAAAATAGCAGAAATCTTGCTCGGATCAACTCGGATTCCAGAAGCTGACACAATATGCCCTAGAAAACTAACCTCGTGTAACCAGAATTCACATTTGCTGAATTTTGCGTACAATTGCTTTTCTCTCAGAGTTTGCAATACAATCTTCAGATGCTCGGCATGCTCAGTCTCATCCCGTGAATAAATCAAAATATCATCTATGAACACCACAACAAAGCGATCTAGGTACGGTCTGAAAATTTTGTTCATCAGATCCATAAAAACGGCAGGAGCATTGGTTAGTCCAAATGGCATAACTAAAAACTCATAATGCCCGTACCTCGTTCTGAAAGCAGTTTTCGGAACGTCTGAATCTTTCACTCGTAACTGATAGTATCCCGATCTCAGATCAATTTTGAAAAATACAGTAGCTCCTTTTAACTGATCAAATAAATCATCAATTCTGGGCAACGGATATTTGTTCTTTATAGTCACCTTGTTCAACTGACGGTAATCGATGCACATCCTCATCGTGCCATCTTTCTTTTTCACAAATAGAACAGGAGCACCCCAAGGCGAGAAACTCGGTCTAGCAAACCCTCTATCGGTCAATTCTTGTAACTGCGACTTTAACTCCTTCAACTCTGTTGGTGCCATTCTATACGGAGCTATTGAAATAGGTGTAGTACTCGGCAACAACTCAATACCAAATTCAACTTCAGGTATCGGAGGCAAACCCGGCAATTCTTTCAGAAACACATCAGAATATTCACAGACAACAGGTACTGACTCAACTTTCTTTTCAGACACCTTCGAGTCAATAACATAAGCGAAATATGCTTCATATCCCTTTTTCACATAACTTTGAGCTTTCAAAACCGATATCGCAGCAGAAAATCCATTCATATCATTAGACTCAATCCGCACAGTTTCATTATTCGAACATCTCAAATCAATAGTTTTTCTTTTACAGTTCACAACAGCATCATGCAAAAACAACCAATCCATACTCAGAATAATATCGAACTCATCAAATGGCAAAAGCATCAGATCAGCAGGGAAACAGATATCTCGAAATATTAACGGACAGTCCTTGCATACTTTGTCAACAAGAACACTTTTACCTAAGGGGTTCGATACTTTTATAGCAAACTCAATAGACTCTACAGGCAAAGTCTTACTGAATACTAAATTCCTGCATATATATGAATGCGTAGAACCAGGGTCTATCAAAGTAATCACAGAAGTATCATAAAGAGTAAAAGTACCCATTATAACATCAGGTGATGAAGCTTCCTCGCGAGCTCGGATAGCATACGCTCTAGCAGGCGCTCTAGCTTCAGATCTTGCAACAATGTCCCTCGTAGTTCTCTGACTACCACTGACATTTCTTACATTCTTCGGCGGTCTACCTCTCACAGGTGCATTATCAGATCTCAGATTCTGAACAGTCTCTGGCTCGACAAGTTTAGGGCAATTACGGATGAAATGATCCAATGATCCACATCTAAACCAAGCTCTGTCATTTAATCTACAGCTTCCCAGATGCCTTTTTCCACAATGTTTACATTCAGGTTTCTCTGATCGTATATTTCCAACACTTGCCACTGAAGTTGCTGGAGCTTTGGAGCTCATTTGCGATCTAAATTGATTTCTATTCGTATGACCCACATTATCTCTGAAACGACTTTGATTATCTCAGAATCTTTTCGGAGTAGACTGAAATGATTTACTCTGAAATCTCTTTCTCATATCTCAAACTTCTGACTCAGCTTTTCTTTTATCTTTTCCAAGCGCCTCAGCTTTGCACGCTCGGTCAACGAGTACAACAAACTCCTTTATCTCTAAAATTCCGACTAGCAAACGAATGTCTTCATTAAGTCCATCTTCGAACCTTTTGCACATTATAGCTTCAGATGATACACATTCTCGAGCGTCTTGGACTCGATCTCACGAACTCGTTCATATTCAAAAGCGATCATTCGGCCTTGTTTTAGTTCCAGAATTCCTTTCGCTTCGATCTACTTAATCTCTCATCGATATACTTCTTTCAAACTCGCTCTGAAAGAATTCCCATGTAATTTGCTCTTTCGGAACAACAAATCGGGGTTTTCCACCATTGATAAGTCGCATCTCGGAGTAATGATACAACACACTTTATGCATTCATCCGAGTCGAGACATTTTGTCGAATACCCGAATCGTATTCTCTAACCAAAACTCACCTTTTCAAAGATCATTATCATTGGTAGCTCGGAATTCTTCACTCCATACTTGTGAATCTTGTCTCTGGGAGGCTTATTTAATGATTTGGATGCATAACCGTGCTTTACAACTCGTAGTCCGAGGGGATTATCCGGGCGGGGTTGTGAAACAATCGAGTTATTCTTTACAAACCGAGTGAACCACTCACTCATCATCCGGAAGAAAGCTTGTTTAGCTTCTTCCCTTGACCGCTAGTAGCGGTCTCGATTCGTATAGCGTTGTCCTTGCGCAGGATCAAGCGCATTGCTTTCTACGTCATCATCTACGGCTCTTTTGGGATCCATTACTATACAGAAATCACATTTATACGTCAGGATTCATCACACTATCACAATTCAGATATATGACATGTATAGCTAGACTCTGACACGCTATATCAGTCTGAGAATCGGCTAAACCGTAGCTCTGATACCAACCAAATGTAACACCCCTAACCCGTAACCGACGTCAGACTAGGGTTAGGAGCGTTACCAAACAGATCGGAAACTTACATAACATTTCATACATCCTTAACAATCATAGTGTCCCTTAGATGAGTCATCATGACCCAAAGCATGCATATAAACCGAGTTGGGACTAAACTGAAACACATATGAAATTTCATGAAAATTAAAATTTTTTTCTAACTTTCAGGGGAGACACGCCCGTGGGAGGAGACCGTGTGCCCTCCACGGCTTCTAGACACCCCCGTGTGTCCTTCCGTGTCTATATACTAACTATATCAACACGGTCACTAGGCACGTCCGTGTGCCATGACCGTGTGCTACCAGACCATATACTGACTTTTCCAACACGGCCATCAAGCACGCCCGTGTGCCATGGCCGTGTGCTCTTAGCTAGCTACCGACTTGTACACCACGGCCAGCTGACACGCCCATGTCGAAGCCGTGTGCTATTTAAGCTACATTCTGCCAATTCAACCACGGTCTTAGGCACGCCACAGCCTACAACCGTGTGACATTATAGGCCATTTACAAGGCCAAAATGCCACCCATAAGGGTCAACCTACAAGCAACATATATCATCCCATTTCATTCACATATAACCACCAAAATATACCAAATAGCCATCCCAAATCATGCATATTTGACAACTAAGAAAATCACACAATAATACATTCAATATCCATTCTATCTTTACATTCAAAACCAATTCCAACATACCAATTTGCATGACCAAATCACAATTATGCCCAAACACCATTCATCTATATACTTACCATATCATAACCATTTCATATATCAACTAATCTTACCAAAACAACTTCACATATCACATTCCTTTAAGCATATTACCAAAACATAACTAGCCAAATCACATGGCTAAGTTCACATAACAATTCATACCAATGACTAGCCTATACATGCCATATCTAGCCATATACATTTTCAAAGTGTACCAAAATAAGTTTAGTAGTGTGATGACGATCCTTGACGGTCACGAGCCTTCAGTGGCTTTGACGACCTATAAAACAGAGAAAACAAACACAGAGTAAGCTTTCCAAAAGCTTAGTAAGTCATATACAA
The DNA here is from genome assembly GCA_025698515.1 of Gossypium sturtianum. Lineage (NCBI taxonomy): Eukaryota > Viridiplantae > Streptophyta > Magnoliopsida > Malvales > Malvaceae > Gossypium > Gossypium sturtianum. The sequence goes on from CM046945.1 coordinate 162,065,127, forward strand.
ATAAACTTGATATGGAAGGCATATATGCAAATAAATACATTGGCACATATCAATCACTTAGCAAACTCTCACTTATTTACTTTGGTTCATACAATTTCACATTAGCCATTTTCACCATTTAAGAATCATATAAACATATAGCTCATCTAGCCAAAACAATTCTTATCATATCATAAATTCCATATACATCTCATCATAGTAAGATCACTTAGATGCTTACCTTATATACAAAAATAGTGTATAATCAACGTACCTGAATCGGATTTAATATCACCTAATTGTTCATAGCTCGGATTTATAATTCGTATCACAAACTTGCCCGTTGAACCACTAGGAATTTAGTAGGATACTCAGAAAGCCCGGAATAGTCGTACAATGCCAACGTCCCATACGAGGTCTTACATGCACTCGGATATCGATGCCACTGTCCCAGACAGGGTCTTACACGAATCAATACGATGCCGATGTCCCAGACATGGTCTTACACGTAAAGCTCATATCGATGCCAACGTTCCAGACGTGGTCTTACTCATAAAGCTCGTATCGTTGCCTTCGTCCCAGACGAGGTCTTACACGAAATCTCAAATCAACGCCAACGTCCCAGACGTGGTCTTACATGATAAAACAGAACAGATACCTATGTCATGACATAGCTAATCCTCTCTATTCCTAGGTTCGTACGGGCTTTTCGGACTTTATCGCTATATCGGCCTTATCTCGTAATTCATATGCACAACCTCTCATAAGCATTCATTATCTACATTAGTCATATGAACAAATACAATTGCATACATATACGTTTATTTGCATAGTGACTTACCTCGGATTCGATTTATCTAATGAAAACGGCTACTCGGCCACTTTTGCTTTCCCGCGATCTAAATTCGTTTTCCTCGATTCTTGATCTAAACATATTCAAAATTAACCCTTTTATTCACTAATTCATTCAATTCAATCCATGGACACATATTTAGGGCTATTTGCAAATTAACCCTCAAATTTGCACTCTTAATCAATTTAGTCCATTTTTCTCAAAATATCAAATTCACAAATTTTGTTCACACATAAGCATAGCCGAACCCCCCTAGGGACTATATAAGTCCAAATATTTCATCAAAATCACAAATTAGTCCTCCAAAATAATATTTTCACATCAAAACTTCAAGAACAAAACATGTTCATCTTACTCAAATCTTTCATTTAACCACTAAACTCATCTCAAAACTCTACATATCCTCAATGGCATTTTACACAAACATCATCAATACACAAAATTAAGACATGGGTTTTGTAGCTCTCAAAGCAACGATTACAAAAACGTAGAAATTATCGAAAACCGACTCAAAACATACCTCAATTTTTGGCTTGTAAGTGCCGAATACCTAGCTCAATTTTTCTTTTCTTTCTTTGGTGTTTTTCTGGTGGTAAAATGGATGAATGAACATCCACTAACACTTTTGTTTCTTTTATTATAACATATTAATATAAAATATAAATTTTAACTAATGTTTTTAATATATAAAAACATATAATTATACATTTCATCATTCAATGCCGTCCACTAGCCATAGAATTGGCTTAATTGCCACATAAGTCCTCACACTTGAAAAGACATAACAAATAGACATCTTTTCATAAAGCATGCTAGTTTTGCATTTGATGCAATTCAATCCTTTTATCAAATCAAACACACAGACAGACAAATTAACTTACGAAAATTTAGCACATGCTTAATCACATATCAAAGACACAAAATATAATATTAAAATATTATTCGAACCCAGATTCATGGTCCCGAAACCACTGTTCCGACTAGGGTATTAACCGAACTGTTACATTTATGCTACGAACCTCATACCAGACTGCCATAACATCTTTCATCTATGGTCTTACGCCATATATCATCGTCACGATGTCGCCCCGAAGAACCAGTCGATACCATTGTCACGATCAATACCTTGCTATAGTTTTCATTTCCCAAATCCTCTTCACATTACGTCCTTTACACCACCTAACCTTGATGCTCAAACACCGCAATGTTCCATTCGTAAGGTCCGGAACTTCGCCTGAGGCGGTATCTAATAAGGTCACTCCCTATTTCCCATCCTAACTTCATCTATCCCCTTGATGTTTTCCCACGGTCATGTAATGCATGCTCATAGCATCATGTTTCATGTCTATACAAACATGGCATACTTAGACAACATAAATCATAATAGTAGGTTTGGAGTTTGGAACTCGCCTGAAGCTTTATCGTCTTCACAACTTAGCTTTCTCGAACGCTAGAGCTTCCATTCCCCTGGCGGTTAAGCATTACAACAAAAAATCATGGATTAAACTTAATATTCTCAACTTAACCCCATTTTCCCAGAAACATGCAGAACCTTTAAAATGGTCATGAAGTCCATAACTTCATTTCTTTAACTTTTACGTACGCAGAAGGGCTAAGAATCTTACCAAGATTGCTTCCTTACTCTTCCATCTTCATCCTTATAAAGTCTACTCTATGTAGAACCTTCCATGGCTAATCCTTCCTTAAGCTACTTAAGAAGATGAAGAACGGAAGAAAATGAAACAGAATCAAGAAGAAAATCATCCCTGGGAAGTCATTTCCCAGCTATTTATAACTCTTCTCGCTCTATTACCGACCTCATGAGAACCGTCTATAGCTGATTATTATGTCTCCTACTAAGGAACCGGCTGGTTCTATTCTAACCAAACTAGGATTGATTCTCAACCTTGTCCAATTTAGCTTCTAGCTTTACTGTTTCTTTTAATAGAGGTCGCCAACTTACGATCTCTTTCAATTTAGTCCCTTAATCATTTGAAATTCCGAGTTTATTGGAATCTGGGTGTTACAACAAGGGTCATTCTTTTTGGGAATTAAAACAATAGTAGTGCCATTAAGGTGCTCCGGAAACTCACCACAAGAAAGCCAAGTACAACTCTGATCGAAAACATCACCCCATTGTCGGCCAACTCTTCTAGAAGAAAGCTGGTTTCATATCATCTTGGCTTGGTGCCTTTCTAGGGTGCATAGACATGATAGCAGTGCAAAACTCATCCATACAAAAGGGAACAGTCAACTCAGCATTATGATTATCGATTACTCGAGGTGGAAAATCTACAAAATCAGTAAAATTTAAAGCAATAGAAGGCGAGAATAAATACTGAAAATAATCAAGAATAACAACAGACATATCCTCCATTGAAGTACAATATTGCCCCTTAGAATCTATAAGCAACGAAATATGATTAAACCGATGACGCTTAGATGCTTGAGCATGAAAAAACCTTGAGTTCAGTTCACCATATTTTAACCATAACATATTTGATCATTGCTTCCAATATACAAACTCCAGAGCAATGAAAATGTTAAGCTCTCCACGTAATTTAGAATGGATAGTATCATTAGTATGTTGGAACCACAAGCCTTCAAGCTTGCATTTTACCTCCGAGATTTTTACATCATAATTTTTTCCCAAAGAACGTCGGTGTCGCCACTCAACCAGTAGCCAACCACAAAAGCTCAACTAATTGAGAATACATATAGAGGGACACTGGACCCAACTCGAAGCAACTGTATTAGCAAAACCCTCCTTCGCCAACCACGCATTCTCAAACCTAAAGTGACATGATCTTTGAACAGGGAAAGACAAGCTAGAAATCAACTTAATAGGACAGTGATCAGACGTGGCACTAACCAAAGAATACAACTTGAAATAAGGGAATATGCCCATCCAATCCAAATTAAAAAAAGCATGGTTTGATGTTCCATCACAAAACTATCCGAGCCTCGATCATTCTCCCAAGTAAAGCTGAACCCCAACAGATGAACCTCCACAAGATCACAATAAGAAACACATTCACGAAAGCCCTCCATGCAACTAGACGATTACTCAACTCCACTCTACTTATCAACGACATAGAGAAATTTATTAAAGTCACCTATAAAAACCCGAGGGAGGGCATGAAGTTGTGCAAGAGAATGTAACAAACTCATTTCCTACTAGCCTCTAGGAAGCCATAGAAACCTGTAAAGTGCCAAGTACCCTGCACTGAAGACATGGAACTTTTTAAAGATTGATATTTTAATAATTTAATTATTAAATGTATTTATATAATCATATTTATAATGCTTGCAGATTTTCAAATCAATTAGATTTATCTATCATATTGATCCAAAATATTGTATTTATTAATATATATATATATATATATTTAACGGTTGAATTTTTTACATTATACAATTAGTTGGACATCTATTAAAAAATTAGTTGTACATTTTCAATTTAATCAAAACTTGATATGCATGATTTATATAAATAGAACAAGAAAAATGACTATTTATACTAAATATTTATTATTTTAATTATTGCATATAATTAAGTAATTGATTTTTTCAATTTACTCATAATTTCATTAAATCAAGTTTTTATATATACAATGCCTACTTCTACTTATAATTCCTCCTCAACCCTTAAATAGAAGGAAAAAAAAAAAGTTTAAACATGCTTGAACCTATGTTATTTTAATTATTACAATAGCAACAGTACCAATTGAACTAAAGCTTGTGTATATATATATATATATATATATGTTAAATATTTATTACTTAATTATTAAATATAATTAATAAATGTTTTTTTTTAAACTTATTACATAATTTTAAAAATTTTAATGGCTTGAGCTTTTCATTGCAAAACTACCATGCCAAAAATTAGGCCAAATAAAAGTGAGTTAAGTAAATATTTTAAACAAATTAAATGGGTTGGTTGATTTTGATTTGAGAAAGGACAACTTGGTATTCACTAATAATGTTATTAACAAAGCAAAACATGTGTTCATTGTTAATATTAAAACATGATTAAACATCTTGTCTTTTTGTACTAGTCTTAAACAAATCTGTTCCAACTTTTATTAAATGGTATTGTCCAATCTTTGCTTACACAATTGAAGTCAACTAATCCATGCCCATTCAAAAAATCAATTGAAGAAAGAATTTTGATAGATTAGCTCATAATTGTGTTACCTTTGGGCTACTATAAATAATTAATCATCATGGAAATGAGGTTGACATGTCTAATAAGCTGCTCTTTCATAATTAAGAAAAAAAATTAATACTTTTTAAAAATAAAAAGAATATGAGTATTACTGATTTCATTTATAAAATCTATATGCTTTATATTAATTCAATCCGTTTTTAATCGATTGACTATTAATTTTTTTAACTGATTGAGTATTAGTTTAATGAATATTATTGTTATTACAACAATTTAAAAGTTACGGAACTATTAAGCTAAATTAAATTAAATTTATATGTAATATTTTTTATTCAAATTTAATTATAGGAAATATAAAAAATTTGCACATTTTTTTAAATATTTGTAATATATAAAAAGTAAAAGTTTAAAATATGTCATAGGCCCCTATATTATTCACAAATTTAGAATTTAATCCTTTACTGTACAAATTTCAAAATTCAAGTCTAACTGTTAATGCTATTAATTTTTTTTTTTAAAATTCACGTTCATTACAACATCATTTTTTTAGTTACATGGCTACCAAGCTTTATTTATTTATTTAAATTTCAAAATGTCACACCAATAAATTTAACAAAAGAAATTTAACAGTATTAAAAATTTGGTCTGAATCTTGAAATCTGAAAAGTAGAAGGATTAAATTACTAAAAATAAAAGTATAGGGACTAAATTCTAAATTTGTGAAGAATACAAAGACCTATGACATATTTTAACCAATGTAAAAATACACCATCAACATAATAATAAAAATAAATCACCCTAATTCATGAACAAATCCACCCTTACTCATAGACACTTAAATCAAGATAATATTTTTTTGAGACTATTCAGTATCAAATGACTATATTAAATCTCGATTAAACTTGAAGTTAATCTAAACTGAATCTTTGGATGGAAAAATAATTTTTAATATTGTTTTCTCATTCACAAAATTTAAATTCAAAATTTTTCTTAAAAATATGTAATTTCTTTCCATGTAAGTGAAATAGTATAATTTATTTTAAAGAAGCCATCAAATTGAATCTACATTTGGTTGATAAGATACGGTTTACCATAGCCATGGATAAAATCTTATAAAGTTGGCCACATGTGGCCGAAAGACTCAAAACTTGTCCAAGTCCAACAAAATGTACTTTTACCTGTTTATCGATTGATCCGGTGACCTTCCTTCACTATCTTCCCCCTCTTCCACCGCCTGCGTCGGTTCTCCACAGGATAGATGACTTGAAAACTGATCCTAGGCGTCACTTTTTTTTTAGGAAAGAAAATCTCAGCTGTTTTGGAAGTTAAATTGTTGTCAAAGTCTTTTTGGGAAAACTGCACACTCAATGTTATTAAATTATTAGTAAGTTTACGTTTTAATCAATTAACTCAAAAAATCACAAAATGGTTACTAAACTATAAGAAAATTTTTATTCAAGTCATTGAGTGTTAAGTTTTTTATTTTAAAAGTATAGCTAGTGAGCTTTAAGCAATTATTTGACTATTAATACAATGGATTAGTACTCATTGACAAGTAGAAGAATATGTTACATACCTTAGATCTAAACTGGTCTAAAGTTCAGTGTTGGAGAATGCAGAAGAAAGTTGTTTGTATTTTGGTTCATAGGTTCGTGACTTTCGAATTTGTTTCATGGAAAAAATAAAATGTAGAAGAGAATAGGAATTCGATTGTTGTAGGCGGTGCAAATAAAGAAGGCCATAAAAGCCAACAACCTCTTGGCTTAGTGGCAATAGTATTATGTTGTAGGCATGAGAGCCTGAGTTCAAGCTTAAACAACCCAATTCCTTACCCCTAATTATCAAAAAAAAAACCCCATAAAATAACGATTTTAATAACCCAATGACTTAAATAAGAACTTTTAAATAGTTTAATGACTATTTTGCAACTTTCTTAAGTTGAGTAACTAAAACGTAAACTTACTAATATTTAGTGACTTTGAGTATAGTCTACCTAGGTTTTTTTTTTTTTTAACTAACCACCATCACATGATCTTTACTACCTAGATCTCAAAGACCTCATCTTCACCTGTATATTTCCAATCATGCCTACCCTCAAGCATAACTTCAAACACAACAAACTCGTTATGAGCAATAACCTAAAGACATTGATTTTTACTTTTTTCAACCTCAAACTGTAGTTTTATACACAACCAAAACATGGTGATCGTTAATGTTGAAAAAAAGAAAAATAAACTGAATTTCGTTAAATCTTCTTCATAGTTTTTTTCTATTAAATTGTTTTAGTTATAAAATTATTATTTTAATAAATAAATGCCATGTTAAAATAGGGAAAAAATAGATTTTTATTTATTTATAAATATTTTTATAATTCTACATTTTTATAAAATATTATGTTTTTATCAAAAAAAATTAAACAATTTTTTTTATTTTTAAAGTTCTTTAAGATTTTTTATTTTTAAGAATCAATACTAAATTAATAGAATGAGTAAAACTAAAAGTTAAATTTGTTGAATTTTTAGAATTATGATTAAATTGACAAAATTTATAAATATTGAAAAACTAAATTTATTAGGTCAATAAATGACTAAAATATTAAATTAGTAATTAAAATAAAAAATTAAATCTAGATAATTAAAATAGAAATGCACTAAAAATTAAGTGAATATTTATAAAATTTACTCATTTTCAATATTCGAGAAATCACGCTCTGTATGAAGCACGTAAGGCAACGAAATCTCAAGTTAAAGTACTTGGGCAAGAAAGGGACACGTGTTTAACAACGGTTGGTCCATTGAAAAAGTGTTATACTCCCGGGTGTCATTATCAAGCCCCAGTCTCCTAACACTTCATTAAAATGAACTTTGGTTAGGTTAAAATATCCTTTAGGTCCTTATACTCTTCACTAAATTTAGAATTTAGTTTTAGTACTTTTATTTATAAAAAATTGATCTTTTTATTTTTTAATTTTGAATTTTAGATTAAATTTTTAATATTATTAATTTTATTATTAAATTGGTTGGCGTGACATTTCAGAAAAAAATTTATTTGATAACAATGTAACTAAAATAATGACGTTGAAATGAACTTGAATTTAATAAAATAATTTTAACTATTTTAGCAGTTGGACTTAAATTTTGAAATACAAAAAGTATAGGGGCTAAATTTCTAGAAATACAAAGACTAAATTCTAAATTTATGAAGAGTAGACGGGCTTATGGCATATTTTAAACCATTTGGTTAATTTTTTTAATAATATTTAAACATTTTAATTAATGTCTTAAACCATTTCGTTAGTATATATTTATTTCTTTAAATGAGTATAACTGAATCAAAATAAAAATTTCATGTATATATTTGAATCGTAATTCAAGTTTCATATGTATAATTGTACCAGATCAAAACTCATGTATCAAATTACACATTAAATCAAAATTCATGTATGATTTTGAGATTTGTCCCTTATTTTTTGAACACCGAATTTATACACGATAATTAAAATAATATCGAATAGTGTTAAACAAATATATTTAAATTAATAAAAGAAATTCTACTTATATAATTTTAAACCTAATAATTGCACCAAGAGCATAGTAATTTAACATGCTTTTATATTTCTTAAATAATTGATATTTTAAGAAATCCACCATTGTAGTTGTATTTTTTGTGAATTTAATATTTTGCATTGATATTGGTATACATAATTATTAAATAAATTTTGGATATTTTGTTGATATAGATGTTTTTATTTATTTAGATATTATTTAATAAATTTTACTGAAAAAGATATTATTAAATAAATTAACTCATCCCCTCCAATAATTTTAAATTCCTTTTTTATTAGACACATTTATATATTAAATAAAATTAATTAATTTTTTAGAATAAATTTTTATATGTTATATAGATAGAATAAGACATGTGATAAATTTGTCAACTTAATTTTTTTTTTTTTTAAATACTACCTTCTCTTACGATCCCAACTAAATATTTTTTTTTTCTTTTTGTATTATTTTTAATTAAAAAATCGGAGAATATTTTTTCTTTTTCTCTTCTTTTAAGCTATCTTTGTTGTAGAGACATTGGAGGTAAGTGAAAACTTTTAGCTTAATATTCTTGTTTTTACTTTTAATTTAGTTTTTGTTATTATTTTTTTAATTATTGAATTTTTTTATTTCTTTTTGTAATTTTTTTAAAAAAAATTCAGGAGACTAACAAAAACAAAAATTTATGGTAAGCCTATGTTCATGGTAAGAAAAACGAGAGATAAAAGAAGAGAAAAAGTTTAATGGATTGGAAGCAAGAAAAAATGAGAGAAAGAAAGGCCTTTTTTTTGTTGAGTTTAAGGAAGTGAAAAAAAAACGAGAGAGAAAGGTCTTTTCTTTTTTTTTTTCTTTTTTTTCCTTTTAGGAGGTTTTGTTCTTTATTCTTCTTCATATTTCTTTGTTTAGAGAAGAATAAACAGATATCCATTTGATCGGATTATAATTTGGGTTAATTTTTCTTACGTTTAATGGAGTGGGGCCCTGAGTCTGATCTAGAACCTGAATGGACATCTTCGGGACCCGAAACAAGGCTTGAAGGTAAAGGATACTCTGATTTTTCATTTGGGATTTGAGGTTTTTTTTGTGTGTGTGTAATGTAGGATGTGATACAAGCTTCTTCTTTTTTTAATGTAGAGCCAATTCGGAGGTTGGAATTAGCGGTTGAACCAAAATCATACCCAGAGCGACCCAATGAAGCTGATTGTATTTACTATTTGAGGACTGGGTTTTGTGGCTATGGCTCTAGGTGTCGGTTCAACCATCCACATGATCGTGCTATGGTAAAATCATATTAATAATTTGATTGAATTATATATTCTTTGTTTTTAATTTGATTGAATGTTTCCTTTAAGGGTTTTGATTTTTTTTTGTTTGATCATGATCTTTAGAGTGACGAAGTTTTTAATTTTAGGGCAAAAACAGAAGTTTTTGCTTAATATAATGAGATCTAGAGTGATTGGTAATCTTGATTTTGGAAAAAAAAACTTTAACGCTCATATGTTTTTGATTGGTGAAAAAAATGTGAAAAAATAATGGTGTTGATTGACTGCCTTAGGTTATGGGACCTGGAATAAGTAGCATAGGGGAGTATCCAGAGAGAGCGGGCCAGCCAGTTTGTCAGGTACTTCTGATAATATTGTTTTGTTAATGTTTGAAAATATTGAGGTATGTGTGTTGATTGCACAATGTCGACAATGTGCATTGATTCTTAAAGATAAAGATAATGCCACATCATTTTAAGTTTGAATGATGGACTTAGGGTTTGGTGAATAGATTTTGTTTAATTTGACATATTAGGAAATATGGTAAGTCTCCTTTTATGCTTGCTTATGGCTTCCCTTTTTATCGATTTGCAGTACTATATGAGGACAGGGACATGCAGATTTGGTTCTTCTTGCAAGTACCATCATCCAAAGGAGGGAGGTGGTTTTGTTATACATGTACCACTGAATTCTTATGGATATCCATTACGTCTGGTTTGTATAACTTAACACTTAATCTTTTGAATGTGTTTTCTTAAGTTTGTCTAATGGTTTAAGAATATTGTAAAATAGGGCGAAAAAGAGTGTTCTTACTATATGAAGACAGGGCGATGTAAGTTTGGTGCAACATGTAGATTTCATCATCCTATATCATCTGTTATGCAAGTTTCGACACCATCTTCAACTCCTCAAGTTCCACATGTGCCTACACTAGTTCCTACACCTACATTATATTCCACGGTGCAGTCACCATCTGGCCTTTCCTCTCAACAATATGGAGTTGTAATGGCAAGGCCTCCCCTAATGCCAGGCTCATATGTGCAAGGTCCCTATGGTTCTTTGCTACTTTCCCCAAGCATGGTTTCCTTTCCAAGTTGGAATCCCTATCCGGTAGGAGAATTTAAACTTTATTCAGTTAACCTCATTGATGATTATTGTTAATTTTTATTTTTAAGGTTTGTAATGCACCTGGTGCAGGGACTTGTCAACTCGAGTACTCAACCCAGTGTTGGATCTAGGTCAGTTTTTGGAGGAACACCATTATCTCCTTCAGCGCCTGCCTATACTAGGTCTTATCAACTTGTATCATCTAGTGTCGGGTCTTCAAGCAGTAATCAGAAGGAGCAGTCATTTCCCGAGATACCCAACCAACCTGAATGTCAATATTACCTGAAAACAGGCGATTGTAAATTTGGATCCTCTTGTAAATATCATCATCCACCTGAAGTGGTTGCACCAAAATCAGATGTCATCCTCAGCACTTTAGGTCTTCCCCTTCGTCCGGTAAGCATTTCATGAAATGTGCTATAAATTAATTTGTGTGATTATGGAATATGAGAATTTGAAAAGAGAACATTGTTTGATAAGATTTGAGATTATAGGGACCAAATTGTAAAAATTTAAAAATACGAAAATTCATATAAAAGTGACTGATTTGTAAAATCTGGAAATTCTAGGCTGTTTTTAGAAGGAATAAATTATGTTTTCAATGGTTAAATTGTAGAACAGTGAAATTTTGGATTTTAGGGGCTAAATCGTAAAAATTTGAAAGTGCAGGGACTGTTTTGTAATTATTGGGAAAAAAGATTAATTTGGACACAAAAAATTATATAATTGTTAAATGGAAATATCAAAATTAAGTTAAATAAGAGATTAAATTTTATAGAATGAAATTAATTATATAAAAATTCAGAAATTGGTAAGCTTAGATTGGCTATAATTTTATATGTGATTCGGAATATTTGTTTAAATTGTGTATATAAGTTTTGTGATAAATTAGTGTGAATAAGTAAAATTAAATTTTAAGACTACATAGTAAGCTCAGATGATGGATGTATGCATCAATTTCGAAATAAAACACAAAAATAAAATTTAAAATTTAAAATCAAATCCAATAATAATAAATTAAGTGTTTCAATATTATAAAAAGTTTTAAAAAAATTTATGTAACATCTCTTGATGGAATTTTATACATTACTATAATAAAATTCGTCTTAAAATGTCATATAATTGGTCTTGGAGTTTTCTTTGCTTAATTGTTTTTGCAACAACTGATTATAATTATGCGATATTATTGTTGTTTGTGTTCCTTTCATGCATTTCCAACTTGGAATTAGACCTAATAAAAACTTGTAAGAGTTTTCCTGTGTTTAGGCTTTCTTTTTTCGGATTAGAAGTATCTAAGATCTGCCTGAACAATGTCTGTTGATATTTTTTATTCTTAGCAAGTAAGTGTACGTGCGACATGTATTTGTGATAGGACCTATTGATGTTTATTTGTGTGTTTTCATTAATGCATGGTACCAGGGGGCACCACCTTGTACTCATTATTCACAACATGGAGTATGCAAGTTTGGACCTGCTTGCAAATTTGATCATCCTATGGAACAATTAAGTTACAGTCCATCAACGTCTTCTCTTTCCGATATCCCTGTTGGATCTACAATTGCTACACTAGCTCCGTCATCAGATTTACTACCCAAACTTCTTTCTGGGTCCGGCAAGGACTCTGATCCTGCCGTTATGTCATCATCGGTGAGCTCGTCAAGTGAATCAATTGGTTTGGTTTTCTCTGAAGGTGCAGCGATACCTCCTTCAAGCACATAACAGTCGGGTCCAAGTTCTGGCCCTTCTGCTGGCAGCGGCATCACCAAGGCACACACTTCAAACTAAGTGATAAGAGAAGCATCAAAATATGACATCTATCTATATATATATATATATATATATATATATATAATTAGATACATATTTTTATGTTTTGACAATGGAAATGGTTGACATGGTTTTATAAATTCATAATCATATTATGAGATTTGCTCCTTCATTATTGCTTGAATTAGGGTTTAGCTCAATTGATTCTCGTTATCATTTTTAACATAAGGTTTTAGCGTGTGAAATTTCTTATCATATTATGATCTCTTTTGTATGGAAAAAAATTCTTCAGACCTATGGATCTGACTTTGATGATTGAGTTAAATACTCTTGAGTATGTCTTGTTGGTCACTTTTCAAGCTCCCAATATTAATATTGGTTCAAGGGATTAAATCGAAAATCGAAGATTTGACTCATTAGATCTTTGATTGCTAAAAGTATCATAAAAGTTATTATATTAGGAGTCAGATTGCATTTCGCCCTTTCTACTAAAAAAAATAGTAATTTAGTCATTATATATTATATCAAAGGGCATATTGGTCCTTTTTGTTAAAAGTTTAATCCTTTGAATTGTTAAAAATTAGCATAGTTGACAATACAACTTAACAATTACACTTGATGTGCCACATGTACCTCATGCTGACGTATAGGGACTGATCTTTAACAGTAGAAATGGACAAGAGCAAAGCCAGAAATATTTTTTAGGGGGCCGAAATTAAATTGTAATTTTTATAATAGTAAAAATGCAATTTTTAAAAGATTAAATCAAAATTTTTATCCTTTTTAGGGGGGCCAAAATGTAATTGTACCTTTACTAATTTAAAATTTTAAAGAGTCAAAATAGAAATTTTTTCATTTTAGGGGGGTCGAGGCCCCTGCCAGCCCCCTAGATTCGCCCTTGGAAATGGATAAAATTTTTAACAGAAATACTAATTTGCTCTTTGATCTAAAGTACAAGGACTAATTTATCCATTTTTTGAGTAAAAGAACCAAAATACAATTCAACTCCTAGTATAAGTATCTCTATATTACTTTTTAACATTTTGATTCGACTTTCAGAACATCACCTTTAGTTGAGCAATCCTCCAATTGAGAAGCATAGGTGCACACATGGATTGATGATAGAAAGAATCAAATGCAAGAAAGCAGTAAAGCAAAGGGGGGGCCAGTTAGAGTGGAAGTCGAAAACAAAAACAAAACAAACAAACATATGTATTGTCCACTTTCCCATTAGGATTTTCTTTGTCTACCCATTACCTAAAGTGTAATCAATCCATGTTACTGTGCAATATGAGGTGTTATGTTGTTATTTATACTATATATATATATATATATATATAGGCACACATACAGAGACAAACACTTTTGACAGTCTCATGTTTTATAATTGTCGATCTTTCTCCATTTTAACAGCTCTTTAAGCTGTTTGGTAATATTTATATAAATATGTCTAAATGCTTTTTGAAAACAGAGCAAGCAATAATAAAGAAGAAAACAAATTGTATCTTTCACTTCCACTCTTCTTTTTGAAGTATTTGTATAAGCATATTTTTGGATATTAATATCAATCTAATAAATTCTTTTATCTACAAGAATTAAACTCAAAATCTTACTTAAAAGGATGTCAAGCTATTTATCAATTGACCCACCATCCATTAAAACTATTAAATCACAATGTAATAATTAAGGTTAAAAGCTATGAACATTAATGGTGAATGAATCAAATCTTAAAGATCCTTGTAAGATGTTTTTACATGCATTTTGTGTAAAGGGCATAGGCTTTGTTGACAAAAGTTAGAACAAATAGCCGCAATGAGGCAGACAACTATGGAGTTTCATATTAATTGCTGTTTATTTCGTACTCTAATTTGAACAACATGACAGGCTTTTATCAATCATGTCCTGTAATAAAAACAAGCAAGCAAACAAAACCCTGCTTTTTTAATATTACTTTCATTAAATTCGGCAAAGTTAAGGTTAACATTCCCCGAACTGTCTTTTTTTTTTTCTTCTGATTTAAAAGTTTAATTACAATACTGAAAGCGACACTAGATAATGTAAGAAATTGCATAAATCTGGGGGGAAAAAAAGACTCAGAAGAGTGAATACCCAAAGTCGACTATATCACCAAATGGAGCCATTGAAGAAGCTTGTGGAATCATCATGGGATTGTCATTGTAAGGATGAAAAGCTTTCATACAACCATCTTCATCCATCAATGGTGGATTTACGATATCCGACAGTTCCCATGATTGTTGATCAAAGCTCGACCATAAACTCTCTTGATCCATCCCCTCGCCAAAACATGGAAACTCAGTGTTTGTTACATCTGTAGGAAGAACATAATTGTTATTACCAGAATGTGATTGGTTTTGATGGGAAACATGGGAGCTTGTTGGGTTTGAAGAAGGGGGATTCAAACAATTACGAGGAACAATGGAGGCTAAGTAACCAGAGTTAGTATCAGTAGAGAAAAAGAAAGCACTATCATCAACTGAAGAACCATATGATGATGAAGATGATGATGATGATGGGTCATTGTTATTAGGTTTGATGATGGGGGTGGGGATAGTGTTTTCACTGTGGGAAATGTCAGGCTGATGAGGAACTGGTTCACTGTTAACACCATGGTTGATTGCTTGTTTAGGTTGTTGAGTTTGAAAGCTTGTAAGGAACTGATCAAAAGGGGACAAGACATGGAAACAAGAGTTGTCTGAATAAACAAAGTTGGTTCTTGCTTGAGCTCCTTTGATGGAGATCGCAGCCCTATCATAAGCAAGGGCAGCTTCTTGAGCAGTGTCAAAGGTGCCAAGCCAATGCCTTTCTTTGGTCGTAGGGTCTCGGATTTCGGCAGCGTATCGACCCCAAGGTCGCCTTCGAACGCCGAGGAACCGGCCGGGCTCGGCCTGTTTTCTTCTCCCACGCCTTTCGCCAGGTTGCGGTGGGGATAGGTTCCTTTGAAGCAAAGCGAAACCTGCTTGTGTTTGAACAACAGGTTCGTACTTGAAATGGTTTTCCATGGTTTTTGATGTTGACATCTCTATGTTAATGGGGTTTGGAGACAATGCTGCTATGGGAGAGGTGTAGGGGAAACTTGGGAAGAATGTAGAGATAGGAGGAAGAAAAAATGAAGAGATGGTTATGGGTTGGTTTTGACTGAATGCAAGTGTAGAGGAAGCCTTTTAAAGACTCTGATTTGCACTCTCATTTATTTCATTTTATTCACATAATCATTTTTCGGAAAAGGATTATATGAAACAGTGACGCCACGTCATCTGTATCCATTTCCAATAATTTTATGCCACATCAATATTTTCATCCTAAATTTCAGGATTTTCATCCTAAAAAAAATCAAATCCAAATTAAAATCTTGATTCTCATCCTGAAAAAAATCAAATCCAAATTAAAATCCTGAAATTCAGGATGAAAATATTGATGTGGTATAAAACTATTGGAAAGGGATACAGATGACATAGCATCACTGTTTCATACAATCCTTTCTCTCATTTTTCAAACACAAATCTTAACATTTAAAACTTCAACTTAAAAGCAAACCTAAACAAAGAAAATAACATTGTTGTTGTAATTCCGAGTTGGTATTATCCATCAATCGAATTTCAATTCAGTTATTAAATTATAAAAAAAATTATTTTAAGGATATTTTTATTTTTTTATATACTACAAAAATACATATTAATAATAAAATTCAAATTTAAGATATCTTAACCTTACCATTTTAACCAAAATTTAATTTAATTTTTATATCAAAATTTTATAAATTTTTTTATATAATTTTCACTCACATCGTGATTATAATTCTCCATAACCTCAAATAAATTATAGGGTTTGAGTTTATTGGTGAAATATTAAGATTTCTTTTACTTTTTCCAATAAATAATTTCAAATGATTAAATAAAAGTTTAAATAAACTTTTAATTTTAGCTTTTGCATATATTAAAAATATAGATTAAGTTAATGAGGGTTTTTTTTTTTTTTTTTACAAATGAGATTGCATTGTAAAATTTGATATTCACATTATATATATATATATATTTAAAAAATGATTGGTTTAAATAAATTGATATTTTGTATAGGGATTAACATTGCTAATGATCCAAATATTACATCACATCAACTTAAGCCCTTAGGGGGGTTTAGTTTATTTTAAGAAAAAAAAAATTAATAACCTTATGATCAAGTCACGTGCAGATTATAACCCTATTAGTCTACATGAAAAGGAAAAGGTTAATAGCATGTTTTTTTTTTTTTTTTGGTTTCAAATAAACCTTCTAATAATGCATATAATCTTTTAAAAAAAATTCACAAGAAACCTCAATCTGTTTTACTTTATTAATTCGATTATAAAATTTTATCATATCTGTTCTTTTTTATATAATGTTTACAGAGAAAGGATTGTATGAAACAATGACGCCATGTCATCTGTATCCCTTTCCAATAGTTTTATGCCACATCAATATTTTTATCCTGAATTTCAGGATTTTAATTTGGATTTGATTTTTTTTAGGATGAAAATCCTGAAATTCAGGATAAAAATACTGATGTGGCATAAAACTATTGGAAAGGGATACAGATGACATGGCGTCACTGTTTCATACAATCCTTTCCCAATGTTTACAACCATTCGTAGTCTCTCTCTAATTTTTAAATGGAGGGATAATGCGCTTCAGTATATTCAAATCCATGCCCTTTTGCACTGACAACAATATCAATACTAATCAAATTAAGACTTAATCAACAATTGAATTAAATCTTAAATTTTGTTATGATGTATATATAAATTCAGAATATGAGCAAAATTAATGAATGAATCCAGCAGCTCTGCTTATTCACAAAGGGAGTGGTTGATGCATGAAATGCCCTTATATATTCTTCAAATGGCTCCATTGTCCTTAATCATGGAAACAATTCCACAAAGAAAGTACAAAAACCAAAGGTTCCTTTCACCAAATGACCCCATAAGTCAAAAACCCTTTTGTTTTCTTTCTATTTGTCATTATATATAATCCTTCAAAATATATGTTTTTTCTTCACTTTTATGATCATCTCATAAAACGATGATCCTAAGGTTCCAAAAAAAGAATTTTGCATTAATGTTAGAATCTCAAATTGGTATTTTTTTAAAAAAAATAATTTATCAAAATAAAATGTGAAAATGAAGAAAAGGGATTGATAAAAGATGGTGGGTCATTTCCAAATTTTATGAGCTCCTTCAAATTGGCTTTTAAGCTCAAAATGGGTGGAGAGAAATATAGGGAACTTTCACTCTTTTTTGTCTCTCATCTCTCTCCAAAAGCAAGTGCCAAAAGAAAACAAAAGGCTATAGTCAAAAGGGGTAATCAAATTAAAGGCTTAAAAGAACAAATTTCAAAAAGCAAGTTTGGACTAAAAACTGCCCAAACAAAAGCAATACAATGTATATATCTATATAGGTGGGAGTTCCAACAGGGAAAGCTTTAAAACACATTCATCTTTTCATTTCAACATTCACATGTGTAGATGGGCATTGGGAATGGCAAGAAACTAATCATTAATCAAATGGGTCAACCCCATTTCTACAATATATGCTTTCCCACTAATCATTATAATTATGGCCTAAACCTAATTGGATAAAAAAAATGACACATAATTTTATTTATGGTTTTTTGAGTTTCCAAAAAAATCACAAATTCTAAAAAAAAAAAAAAAGGAAAAAGGAGAGATTATATATTGTGATGTTGAAATTCCAAATCTATTTGATGTTATTTTTTTAATCAAATAAGTCTTGAATTTTATAATTAATTAATTCCTTTTTTAAATGATATTTTATATATATATATGGACTCTTGACTCTTCCACTAAGAATTTGAAAGAAACATATTGATGTTGGATTTGTTGCATTTTATTTTATCTTAATAGAGCAATGTCCATATAGAACATGGGATCATAATATTTGATCACATGTAGGCCAATATGCAAAAGATTTAAAATATTAGCAAAAAGTTTGTCTCTTTTTTAAATTATTATTATATTATCTGTATGATTAAGTTGGTGTTATGAGTCAATTAAATACTAACTGAAAACAAAGTATATCATTACGAGGTTGTTCTTGTCTTTCTACATTTTGCAGATCAATAAAAACGCATTTATAATAAGATTTGAACCCGTAACACAATGCATTTTAAATATTTAACTTTACCATTTAAGCTAAAATATTATTTGATTATTATATAGACTTTTAATAAATATATTTATTACATAAATTTTTCCACCCATATCATAAATATGCCATAATGTAATTATGATTACTGTTTTGACCGTATCAATCTAAGAGTCCCTTTGGATGGGTATTTACTTCCAGTGCAATGCGCTTATTTATTTTTGTCTCACACTGTAACATCTAATCTCAATGTTACCGTTGTTTTTATACCAACAGCAGGTAAATACACCAACCATCCAAAGGGGTCCTAAATAAGCTAAAAGTTTTTTTTTTTTTTTTTCTCCTCCATGAAAATCAAGTCCTTATTAAGCTTTACTTTGCATGTAAGATTTACACGAGGAAGTTACCATATGAAGAAAAGAAAGGTCAGTCGAGCTTTCTTTTTGAAAAGATATATATGAAGTCGGTTGAAATATATTTATAAATATATAAATACATTAAAATTGGTATAAATATATGATATATGAAAAGTTTAGTCCCATTTGAGAATTGGGTTTTTAGGGTCAGATTAAGAATAATGCACAGTCTCCAAAAATAAATAAATAAAACCCACATTTATTTTTCAAGTGTTAAAGGTAATCCGGGATTTAGGGAAAAAGATGAGAGTCTCTTCCATTGAACTTTTTGGACTTTGACTTGAAAATATATAACAAAACCAATTTATATAAATAGCTTATCATTTGGATACAAATAAAAAAATATTAAATCAATATAGTAAATAAAAAGTAGGCTTAATTCATAATTTGACTCTTAAAGTATATCTATTTTTTTCATTTTGGTACCTAAACTTTTTTTTGTCTCAATTTGATACCTAAACTATCAATTACTTCCCAATTTGGTACCTAAAGTATGCTTTCATTATATTTTTTAGTCCATTTTTTGACGGATGTTAAAAAAATTTTGATAACCAATCACAAAATGTTACGTGACGGCTTTATGCAAAAAAAAAAAAAAAAAAATAATTTTTTTATTAAATGTATATTCATGTTGAAAATATGAAAAATATAAATAAATATAAAAAATAATTTTTAATATAGAAAAATTTTATTTAAATATTTTTTTTTAAAAATATGATAATGGAAAAGAAATTAGTTCAAATTAATAATATTATTACAGAAAATGTAAAAATTATAAAATATTTAAAACGTTTAAAAATAATTTATAAAATTTCAAAAACAATACTTAAATTTCAAGGGTTTTTTTGCAATTACTTGAAATTTAAATATATATTTTTAATTTTTATAACAATTTTCAAGCTTTATATATTATTTTGATTTTTTAAATTTTTTTATATATTTTAGAGTTTTATATGATTTTTTTACATTTTAAATCAATATAATATATAATATTAAAAATAAAAAAGGAAACATGGCGTATTCTAATAGTGCCATGTGGTAGGTTAACACTGGTCAAAGGTTGATAAACATTGGTTAACAGTTGATCAACATCGGTCAACGGTAGGTAAGTCAACATTAGTCAATGGTCGATCAATAGGTGGTCAACGATAGATCAAAGTCAACAATTTTTTTTAATATTATAATTTTTTATTTAAATTTAAAATTTTTATTTTAAATAAATCTAATCGCGACATGATATTTTTTTCATTGGTCAAAAACAAATCACATGACTTTTTTTCCATTAGTCAAAGTAATGTATCAGAGTTTTACCTTATTAATAGGTGTATAATAATAATAATAATTTAACAAAGTATGCAAGGAACTTTGATTTGCACAATTAATTGTCTTGTTTATTTGAAAAGTTCGACATAAAACTATCGTGTACTGGATTATGATTGAATGCTTCTAAATTGAAATTTGAGCTAGAAGTAATGTACATACATGTCATTGACTGCCAACCTATAGTAAGGCCATTTGAACCCTAAGGGTGCATGCCATGGGTGTAAGTACGATAGACAAATTGTGTATGCCTTTTTGAAGCATAATTTTCATAAGACGTTGGGTAAAATCTTTTGTCAATTATTTAAATTTGTAATTGGATATGGTAAGTAATAGAGTAATGTTGTTGTCACGATTCATTGAGATTTAATCTCTTATCGTTTCACTTTAATTATTAATAAAATAGTAGATTATTAAAAAAAATTTCATTTAATGATATTTTAAAATGGAAATAAAAATCATTTCATAGAGAGAGGTATTTTAAAAAAAAAATACAAAACAAATAAAAATGTGAAAAATTGCTTATAAAATTAAAATAAATTAAAAAAAATCAATGTATGATAATGATACTAATTGAAAAACGGAGAAATTGTTGACGTACATATACGTTACAGAACGGAACAAACACAAAGCGGAATCCACGCGCCATCTCTTTCAAGTCAACCAGTATATTGTGCCACGTAACCTATTAAAGCCACCAAACCCTGATTGCTAATACAGCACAGCATGAAACAGTTGAACACGTGGGCACTGTTGCCACATCATCAAGTTACAGCGGAATGACGAAACGGGATGACGTGTCGCGAGACAAAGTTCTGTAACTGGAAATAAATTTAAAAATCAGGGAGGAAAGCAGCACGGGGGAGGTCAGATGGACGGTGAAGATTAATTTCAAAGGATGGTCAAAGATTCATGGAAAACGGTTCGATTGAGATTGGACGGCTGAGAGTGACAGTGTCCTTTATCCTCGATTTAGGGCAAAGATCATGAGATTTGCTCCTCCATCATGAATTTACAATCTGTCTGCGTATAATATTCCCTTATGTGTCATATTGATAAGTTTTCGTATATATATGAATAATCATTTGCATAATGATTATTTGGTCCTTTAAGTTTATAAAAAAAATCGTTTTAGTCACTCATTTAATTTTTTTCTCTCTTTTAACTCTTAAATTTATGTTGTTTGTCAAATCACCCAAAATGGATGGAAAAGTTAACGTTCAATAACTTCGCTTACGTAGCATATGCGTGGACTGTCACATGAATGTTATGTCATGTCAGCAAGTAATTAATTTTTTTAATTTTTATAAATTTTAAAATTCAAAAAATGATAAAAATTTATTTTAAAAAATAAAAATATTAAAAATTTATAAAAAATTAATTAATTACTGATGTGGCATCTACATGGTCCACGCATATGCTACATTAGCAAGGTTAACAAATGTTAAGTTTTTATTTTTTTTATTTTTGGGTGATTTGATAAACAACGAAAGTTCGAAAGCTAAAAGAAGCGAAATATATAAATGAAAGGCTAAAATGCCTTTTTTGTAAAGTTTAAGGGTTAAATAAACTCATTATGCCTAATTATTTTAAGGTCATGTGTTTTTACTTTTTAATGTAATTAAAGAATATCTTTCACTTGCTAATGAAACTTTGACATAATTGGTAAAAGTTGAAGGTTCGAACTTTGAAGGTTCGTATTTGAGTCTTACAAATTGCAATTGTAATGTGTGAGTCTTCATTTCCTATATATGTTTTGTGTAGGTTTTGTTTGGTTTCTCGTCTGCTGTGCATTGTATTGGTTGGATTCTACACTATATATATGTGTGTATGTCTAGGGAAGGGGAGTGATTCACTTACACAGTGTAAAAACTATAATAGTTTTATACACTTCCGTAACTATTTATATGATTAATATTTTAATGACCCAACCGTTGAATTTATCAATATAAATGCACTTGTCATGCATGTAAAATTTTGAACTAATATGATATCTTTATCATATCGATCTAAAATACTCTATATATTAATATATATTCATTGATTGATTCTTTTTTATACATAAAACAAATAATTAGAAATTTTAAATTTATATCAAATTTGACATGCATGATTTACAAGAATAGACCACGAAATATAATAGTTGGATCGTTAAAATATTAACCATATATATATTTGTACTTGTTTTGTACCTATCATGTACTTGTAATTGTACTAATAAAACTTTAAAAAACACTTTTTAGAGTAAATTCCACCAAACATCCCCAAATTATTACTCACATTTTAAATTGGTCCTCAAACTTTAAAATATTTTAATTACATCCCCAACTTTAAAGGTTATATTAATCAAGTCCTTTCATTACTAAAACCATTAATCTCATCATTAAGTGACATATATATCCTATATGGAATAATTTAAATTTTTTAATAATAAAAATAAGTAAATCTTAAAGTTAAAAAGAAGAAGAAGAAGAAGCAAAACGATAAAACATTGCAGCATAAACTAAAGTAAAAACTTAAAAAGTAACAATGGAACCGGCTGGTGCTATACAAAGAATTGTATGATAATTGGTATGGTTAATTCATGCTTTTATTATTTATTTATGTTAAATTATTGAATAAAAATCTAAAGATTAAAATATACGTTAAATCCTATATGTATCATATATTTGGAATTTAACTTTTCTACTTTTATTTTCAAGAATTGAGCTCCTCTATTTTCCAGATCTAAAATCTCCTTTCAAATTATACATAAACACGAAACATATTAATTGAAAATTTAACAACATTGAGTCATTGACTATTTGGGCTAATTAATAACCCTATAAAAATATAGAGTTCAAATTATGTTAGAAATTAAAATATAAGGATTAAATCTCAAATGTAAACATAATAGAGGGACCAAACCTAAAATTTAAGAATTTTTCTATAATGTAAAAAAGAAAAAGAAACGTGAAAAAATTTGAAGTTTAAAATATGTTCTAAGTTTCTATACAATTTGAAACTAGTTTCCCTACTTTTATTTTCAGGAACTTAATCTCTTTACTTTTCGGATTTAAATATTTAGGTCTAGTTGT
This sequence comes from Gossypium sturtianum, assembly GCA_025698515.1. Classification (NCBI taxonomy): domain Eukaryota; kingdom Viridiplantae; phylum Streptophyta; class Magnoliopsida; order Malvales; family Malvaceae; genus Gossypium; species Gossypium sturtianum. The sequence continues at coordinate 162,088,781 of CM046945.1, forward strand.
TATCATTGTTACAATTCTTTTGTTAAATTTGATGTTTGTGACATTTTGACATTAAAAAAAATATTATATTAAGTCATTCAAAAATAAAAGTAACATTGAAAATATTGATGTAAATTTTTTCCTTAAAGCACTCATTCAAACTCGTCATGATAAAATAAATTTTTTGTTAAAATATTGTTCTTAAGAAACATTGACGTCAACATTTTTATTGAAATAGTCTATAATATTGACTCTTTAGACTAACTAATGACATTATAAAAGTAAACGAACCAAATTATGTTAAAAATTAAAGTATATAGATTAAATCTCAAGTTTCAACACAATATAGGGACCAAAACTAAAATTTGACAATTGTCTTATAATGTAAAAGAAAAAAAAAAGGCAAGAAAAGGCAAACCCAAAAGAAATGAGAATTATGTGCCAGTCTCCAAGACCCTTAGGGCATTAAATTATATATATCCACATAATTTTTTAGTCGAAAAATTAACGATATTAACTATTTCAACTAAATAATAACATTATAAAAATATATAGTAATTAAATATCAAATTTAAGCATAATAGAAGGACCAAAATGAAAATTTAATTATTTCTCTATAATGTAAAAGAAGAAAACCAATGGTGCAGCCTTCCTTATACAAAGTTACATAGAGCATAGTATAGAGAGGAAATTATAAATTGATCATTTTCATGTAATATAAAAAATATTTGTGTGAAGCTGAGGACTCTGATAGAGTATGTGTTGGACATCCCTTATATAGATTTAAGTTTTGAGTATATTTGAAGGACTAAAATTAAAATTATACCATTTTAAAATTTTAAAAAAAAAATTGTTTATTTGAATAGGTGTCAAAAAAGAAATGATTTGGACCGTAGATTGAATTAAACTGGTAAAAAATAAAAAGAAAGTGGGAAAATAGACATTTTAATTTTATGATTTGGACCCCAAAATTCAAGACGGTTTAATAATTAAACTTATATTATTAAGACTTCTGATTTATTAATCACCTTTGGAATTACAAAATTTTATAATTTCATCATCTTTTATTGGGATTACCCTTGAGGATCTAATTATTTCCTACAAGGTCCAATTCTCCACCACACAAGGCCACTTTCTGCTTTCAACCACCCACCAAGCCACCTTCCCCACTTGATTTTCTAAGAACTTATGGCCCATTTTGTACCGGAAAGAAAAATTGAAACCCAAATCCATTTTCAACTTCAGCAATACAATGGTACATCACCAAAAAGATAGTAGCATAATTTTTATTACCAAAAAGATAACGAGAAAGGATTATATGAAACAGGGATATTATCCTTTTCCAATAGTTTTATGCCACATCAGTATTCTTATCCTGAATTTCAGGATTTTAATTTGGATTTGATTTTTTTCAGGATGAAAATGCTGAAATTCAGGATAGAAATGCTGATGTGGCATAAACCTATTGAAAAATGGATACAGATGATGTGGCGTCACTGTTTCATACAATCCTTTCCCAAAGATAACACTCTAATTAGTAAAGATATAAAGTACGATGCCTCCATACATTCTACTGTTAATTAGAACTTAAACCTAATGTGACTATATATATGTAATCACATACTTTATTAGTGTCTTGATATGCAAGTTAGAGTGGGATTGGATGCATTAAACCCAGAGGGCTCCGGCTTGTCTAAGCATTGGGATTAAGGATCGGTTAAGGTGAAGACTCATGACTTCATTGGCTCCACCAATAAATTCACCACCGATGTACACGACCGGAACCGAAGGGCTACAACCAAGTCTTAAAAGAGCTTGTTCGAGTTCACGTCCTCTAGGGATCTCATCGAGCTCGTAGACTGTAGGGTTGACTCCGAATTCATAGAAAAGGGTCTTGATTGTATGGCACATGCAACAAGAACTCTTGCTGAAGATCACCACCGGTCTCTCGGATGCCAACTTCGTTACCTTCTCCATTGCTATCGAAACAATGCACCAAAAAAGAAAGCTAGTGTTTTTGTTTTTTTTTTTTTTTTGCAAGTGAAAGGATTGCTTGGGGGAGGAGACTTTGTGTTGTTAATGAGTTCGTGAGTTGTGATTTGAAGAGGCACCCCATTGGCACTGATTTATATAGGAAAAAAATGTGGCGTTTGGTTGGCAAGAAAACAAAAAGGGCTCGAATGGTGAAAATGAAAAGAAAATGAAAGAATGTTCGATTAGGTATTAGGGTCGGTTTCAAGCTCCACTGTTTTCTCGCTTAGATCATTCATGAAAACGATCAAAAGGCCTTGCACCATTGCAATGGAAAATGAAAGAGCATGACTCGAATCTTTATTTTTATTTTTTTGTGCATACAAATATTAAAAGAGAAATGTCCTTTGTACGGATGAAACATTATTCTTTTTAGGCATAAATAAAATCGAGATAAAAATTGTATGAACCAATTTAATCTTATTGAATAGATAATGGTTGAATATATATATATATATATATATTTGAGGTAATAAATATATAAATATTTTGCAGTTCTTATCATGAAGGGCATCTTGCTAAGTTGGAGAAAGCAATATTGGATTTATCCAATTGGGACCTTTGCCTTTGTTGTTTGTTATGATCAAAGAAAGGGTATAAATTCTGATTTAAAAGAGAACAGAAAGTTATACGATAGAGAGAGAAAAGTACTCATAAATTACAGAATATATAATGTTCACAATCGATTGATGAAATGACTAAAGATTTATATTAAAATTTACTTTACTTAACATTCATCTTAGATTCAATCATTAAATAACCTTCATTGGTACGATAAGATTTACAAAATGTGGAATTTATGATTTTTTTTTTTGAATTGTGGACCTTTATTTAGTGTAAATAGATAAATGCAAAAGGAATTGTGGGTGAAATGCTTCCCAAGAAAAGAAGAAAAGGTAAAAATACAAACGCAATGTATATTCTTGCCAACAAGGGAATGCAAAACTTGAAACCGTTTGATATGATAAGATTTTGTATATATGACATTATCTCATTCACTCTCATAGAATTTGTGTTTATATAGTGCATTGAAATATATTTTGTGGGTATATTTATGAAGTCTATTGAAATATATTTTTATAGCAGATTGAATCTTAATGTGATTGGTATGGGTATTGTTATTAATGCACGAGGATGTGAGTTCGAGTGCGCTGAAGCATATTATCCTCTTATTTATCGGTTAAAAATGGGCAATGGATAGTTTTAGACATTGTATTAAAAAGAACATATATATATATATATAACCAGAATCTATAATAAATTTTTTTACTTAATTCATGCATCTTTATCATGTAATATATATGAATTTTAATATATTAATAATCTGTATGATATAAATTTTGAGTAGTAGGTAGTAGCATCAACTTTTTCTTTTTTCAATAAAAGTGGCCGTACATGGAAATGGTATTTAATTTTAAAAGTTCTTTTAATTTAAAATAAAAAATAAATCTAAAGAACAAAATCTCTAGGTGGTGATTAGAGGTGTTCATAGGCCGGGCCGGGCCGGGTTCGGGCTAGGCTCAATTAAAAAATTAGGCCCATTCATCGGGCTCGAGCTGGGCCCAAAAAAGGGCCTAAATTTTTTCCCAAGCCCGACCGATATAAAAATGCTAAAATTCGGGCCCGGCCCAGCCAGCCCGCATTAAATTTTTATATTATTTTATATAATTTTTAAATATATATAATACATCAAGAATACTAAAAAAATTAAAATAAATATTTCCTAACAAATTGAAAATAAATTTTAAAAAATATGTAGACTTAAATAACACTAAGATAGATGTAACTTAATAAGCAAATACCTCTAAAATAATAATAAAATTAACAAATACCTTTAAAATAATAACAAAATTAACAATAAAATAATTTTTATACAATATTCAATCAATAACAACAAAATAGTAGCAACATAATAGTAATATGGTAGCAAAATAGGGAGAAAACAACAAGAAAACAACATTCAAAAATAAAAAAATAGCAGATTTTTTTGTCATTTAGTGAATTCGGGCCGGACCGGGTCCGGGCCAAAAATACTTTACTCGAGGCCCGGCCCATTTTTAAAACGGGCTTTATTTTTTGTCCAAGCCCATTTTTCAAGCTTATATTTTTGTCCAAACCCTCCCAAATTTCGGTCGGGCCTTCGGGCAGGGCCGGGCCGCCCGATCATGAACACCTCTAAATAGTGATCAACGAAAGAGAATTATTTACGCAGTGTGGCTGAAAAAGAAAATTTCATGCAGCTGCCCAATATTATATACAATTACTTTTTTTTAATATATAATATTAATATTCATCATAAATTTGTTTAAAGAAAAAACCCGTTCAATTTCTTAAGTACTTGAAACTTGTTTATTTAATTTTTAAATATATTTTGATGCGTATATTTTTTTTTGATAATTAGGGAGAGGAACGGAGTTGTTTAAAATTATGGGTGAGTGTTCAATCGAATTAAGTAAATTTTTTTTAAGTTAATTAAGTTGACGAGTCCTATATTATTATCCTAATTCGATTCGAAATTTTTTTCAAATTGAATCGAGTTGGATCAAGTGAAATTGTTTGAATTAAATTAAAAAATTAAAAAAATTAAATTATAGAGATATAAATTTGAAACCATATATAATTGAAATTTTTTTCAAAGCAAAATAAGAAAAAAAAGATTTGATAAACTTGAATCATTAATTAACTTATTTAGGTCCCAAATTTATTATTCTAGAAAATTTTAAAAATTTCAACTTTCTTTATACATTCTTTAGAATTTTTTAAATTTTTTTTAAAAAATATAAAATTTGGAATTTTTATAATATTTTGAACTTTTGAAAATTATTTTGATTTTTTTTTGTAATTTTTGTTGAGAGAGAGACCAAGTTACTCATTTTCAAAACTGATAGGGATCAAATGAGTATTTACACCAATCTGTTATTCAAATTGTAAAATTCAACTCAACTTGAACTCAAAACACGAAGTACTTATTCGAGTGACTCAAAAAAATTGAATAACTCAAAATTCATTTTCTTTAACACTTTTTCGAATCAGATCGAGTTTTGCTCACCCCTATTTGAGATTGAACCCAAACTCTCATATCTACAAGATAATACTCTCACCACTCAGCTAAGAAGTTGTTGATATTTTGACCCATATTTAAATACTAATAAAAATTAAAAAACTTCAAAATAATAAATATATTTTTGTAGAATATAAATTTGTATTTAATACTTACCTCCAGACCATATATGTGTACATTTTTCTTAGTAAAATCCAGCCAAAATTTAAAAGTTTAATAACTTTATTTTTCTTGGAATATTATTTTCCTTATTATTATAATGAAAAGTATATATGAAGAAAAAAAATAGTAATTTATATATGATTAGTAACTTTCATGTGCAGGCAACCATAAGGTAGAAACCATAGGGATAGATACTATAAAGTATAAATTAAACAAGGCTTGGAATATAAAGGAGCCGTCACATGTATAATCGGCCCAATGGCAAGGCCAAGAGCCACGCTTTGTAGGGTCGTGTTTTGTTTATTGCTTCACGTGTGTGTGTCTATATATCTATACACATAAAGTGATAAGTCATGCATTTGCATATTGGCTCCCTGCTCTCTAAAGTAATACCATTAAAAATATTATCTTTTTACTGATTTTAATGGACCCAATTTAGTAATTTCAAATCTATTACCAAATTCATTGTTTTGTTGCTAACTTTTTGTGTTAAAAAATATTACGAAGGGCTTATATTAAGAGTCAGATTGTATTTTATTTTATTTTATTTAAAAATAAGTAAATTAGTTCTTGTATATTAGATAAAAAAAAAGAAATTGACCTTGTTTAAAGTTTTATCTATTTATATTATTAAAAATTGATCGTATACATTAACATGGGTTACACGTGGTACTAGGGGTAAAGCCAGAATGGTTGATAGGGGGTGAAATATTTATATAAAATATACATGTTCAAAGTAGGTGACAAAAAATTTAGGAAAACAAAATAATTTAAATGCTCAATTTGTATTAGATGTTATAGTTATTTAAGTTTATTTTTACCTAATTAATATTTAGATACTATTTATTCTTAGATTTTGCAATTATTAAACTTTAATTTTACCAAATTGATATTTAGATACTACTTTGTATTAGTTTACCAAATTAAACTAAAAATGTTACTAAATTTATCATTAAAAATATATAAATTCTATAAAAGAAATTTGAATTAAATTTTGTTTTTGAAAAAACTTTGGGGGGCAAAACACAAAATTGTCCTATTTTTAGACACTAAATTATAATATCAAATAGAAAATTTTAAAATTCAAAGGGCTTTAAAAGGAAATTTTACAAATTTTAGAGAGAGACGGGACCTTGCCAGCCTCTAAATTCGCCTCTGTATGACATACCATGTGTCATTATCTGGTTATTCTGTTAGCTATACCAGTATAAATGGATCAAAATTTAATAGAAATAATCAATTTGCCTTTTAATTTAAAGACTTAATTTTATTATTTTTTATTAGAAAAAAACAAAATACAATATGATTTTTATTACAAGCTACTCCATTATACATTTACACATAAAAAGTGTATGTTTTGAGAAAAGAATGTCAACTTTTGTAGGCAATATATGTGTGTGTGTATAATATATGCAAGGACGGATCGTGGCATCCCTTGAAAGGTTTTATGTATTGGTTGGTGTGGTACAAGCTTTTGTACAAATTGTTCTTTTTTTTCTTTATTTATATTCCTTTTCTTTTTCTCTTATTAAAAGGAAAAAAAAAAACGAAGAAAAGGGCATTAATCCAACACACGTATTTTATTTGTCTAGAATTTAAAATTCAATTAATGATAAAAAAAAATTATATTCGTTTAGCTTTATTTATAACTTTTGTAGACACTAAAAAAACACAAGGAATACTTCTCAATCCAAAACCCAAAAGCACGAATGCGATTGAATATATATATATATATATATATATATATATTCTCCAAACTTTGCTTTGAGACCTTTCAACTACATAATGAAATCATCTAATCCTTTTAGTGTTGTAAAAATTTTGACGTGCCTGCATGTTATTCGGCAAATATTTCATCTAGATTGCTTATGATTCCCTTTGTTTGACATTTATTTCATATTTGGATAAACATTGATGTCGATGAGGTTGCAAAATGATGTTTAATTTTCACAATAATGAAGTTAGTTGATGCGGAATTAGAATTAATTATTGGATCGTTGAGGAAAACAATATTCTTCTGTTACATAAACTTTTTTTTCTAATGTGTAGCTTTAATGAAAGATCAATTTGTATGTATCAACCATTTGTTGATGTTTTGTGGTACCGATTGTTTGAATGGCGGAATGTTTCGCGGGGTGCTCCCTCATAGTCTTGGTGATTTCATTATTGGATTTATTATGTGAACTTTCTTGGTGTGCTGTGTCAATGATGGATTGTGAAAGAATAAAAAACAATACTTGCAAGCAAAAATAAGTAGTGTCAGAAGTAGTGATATAGACCAGTGTCAATTGCTTTAGGCATTAACGATGAACAAGGCAAAAAAAAAAAAAAAAAAACACACACACAAAATATGTTTATGTAGCTCGGTTTTCCTATATTTTTTAGGCTTTGCCCAAAGAGACAATCCACTATCTTAGCAACTTGTACAATAAGTGATTACAACCTCTAACACTCACCAGATTAGACTCCTCACTCTTGTACCTAAGATCTAAACAACTCTCCTCTAAGTCCCATTCCCCCCCCCCTTCCAAAGAAACTTAGGACATTAACCAAGTAACTCACTTGAATTTGCACTCAATGCACTCACAAGATATTTTCCTTAATGAACAAGAATAAGTCCTTTTAGATAAGTTCATCGCCCATGCAAGTCTCCTCAATTTATAAGAAATCGTAACTTGTTAACATACTATATCAATTATAATCAAACTTCCAATAAAACTAGTAAAATAATAAGTATAGAGTATATCTTCAATGAGCTCAGGATAAGTCCTGAATCTACAAGATATGCTTCCAAGTTCTACTCAATTCGATCCATACTTACAAAACTTGAAAAGTCGATTGCCTTGATCCAATTCAAACCAATCTCTAGGATATGTTGCTGTAGTGACCCATTTGTGCCCGGGCCCATTTCATCCATACAAAATCCAAAAACAAAATAATAAAAACAAAAATAAAATACCAAATGTCCAGTTTTTTTTCAGATTACACAAAAGGCCCAAATACTATTCGTGGCCCAATACCCAAATAGAACAGACTACCCAAAACTAAACCCCTAACCCAACAAAGACCCAAAACCTATACGGCCCAAAAGGCCCAACATCTAAACAGAATCGAAGCCTAGGGTTTCAAAACCCTAGGCGCCATAAGCCTCCATACCAGCCGCCTTCATCGCCACAATCCACCGCCGAGATCCGCGCCGTTGACTGCAAAAAGGAAAAGAAAACACAGCAGAGATATGGCAAGAAACATCAAAATAGAATTGGTATTTTTTATTTTCAGGGCTATATAAATCCCCATGTAATCTGTAAAAAGGGGGAGGAAATATACAAACAGATTCAGAGAATACAAAAGCAAAAAATATCCCAATCAGCAAAGGTCTTATTTTATCTTTATTTTTTTATATTTTTTTATTCGAATACTGTTTCTTATATTTTATTATTTTTTTTGAAACCATACATATATATAATATATATATATAATACACTAAAAAAAAACTTACTTAAAAAAAAACTTACTTTTTTAAATTTCCGGCCACCGTACCGGAATACTCGCCGGATTCTGGGCTTGAGGGCAGAGGCTTGAGAGAAAAAGGGAAATCCCTTTTGTTTTTTTTTTTTGAAACAACTGTAAAAAAAAATGGAAAAAAAATGGAAATTGGCCTTTTATAAAAAACAAAAACGGCGTCGTTTCATGGGCCTCCCCAGACGCCAAAACGACGTCGTTTTGGGACCCGATTACCAGACCCGAATGGGGATAGATCCGCGTGTTTTTTAAATGATGGTTTTATTGCACTTTTAGTCCCTCTGCATTTTCTATTTTTCTTAATACAGCTTATTTTTGTTTTCAATTTTGCCCCATAATTTTCCTTCTGTTCCAATTTAATCCCGAGCAAAGTGTTGCGTTTTGGAGGGAAGGAATATTTACAGTTCCAGTCCCCCCATTTCATTTGCGCATTATAATTTGATCCTCCATATCTCTTTTTATTCCCAATTTACCTCAAAATTTTATTTTTAAGTTTAATTTAGTATTTTCTTTTCTTTTTGTTTTTGTTGTCATTATTTTATTATTGTTATTTATTTTTAATGTCATTGTATTTTTTATCGTTATTACTTTTAATATTACTCACGTTATTATTTTTATTTTTATTCCATTGTTATTATTATTATTTTTTCATTATTATTAATATTACCTTTATTTTTACTATTAGTATTATTTATTATATTATTATTATTATTATTAAATATCATTACTATTTTTTATTATTAACACTATTCTTTATTTCTAATATTAACTTTGTTACTATTTTTTCATTACTATTTATATTATTATTATTACTATTATTATTACTAATTTAGTATTATTATTTTACTATTATAATTATTATTTTGATATTACTACTACTATTATTTTATTTATAATTAACTCTATTATTATTATTATTATTATTATTATTATTACATTTATTATTATTATTTTATTATTAACATTATTACTGCTATTTTCGTTATTATTATTATTTTTATTATTACTAATATTATTTTTATTTTTTTACTATTTTTCGTATTAATATATTTTATTATTATTTTTGTTACTATTATTATTCTATATATTTTTTTATATTTTTGTTACTATTCTCTTTTATTTTATTTTAATTGTCTATCTTGCTTTTGCTTTATTGTATTTCATTTCTGCCTTTATTGTTATTATATTTTATCGTCATCACGTCGTTACACAAGCTAGCATTGTAAATTGATTTACATTCTATTTTAAATTCATTTTCCATTTTATTATAATTACCATATTTTATTCGATTTTCAAAATAAGCAAACACTACGCGTTCTAGGGTTTGAAAGATATCGTACCCTAACTTACTGGGTTTCGATTTTCCTCTTCAAATCCAAAGAACCTATTACTTTCCTTTTAAAAAGTTAAATAAAAACTTATTCTCGAGAATTCAAAATTGTTGTGTCCTAACTCATTGGATATGACGTTTTGTTATCTAGGGATAAGGATTTCAGAAAATAAGGCAATGTTTTGTGTTTAGAAATTCAGGAAATAGTGCCCTAACGTGCTGGGTTTCGATTTTCCGTTTGACTAAATAACTAAATATCCTTTTAATAAATTTTGTAAATCATGAGATGATGTTGGCTACGAGGGTTTAAAACATCATGTCCTAACGTGCTGGATGTGATGTTTGTATTCTTTCGGGACAAAGGAATCTCAAGTTCCAACTCAAATTGTTCAAGTTTTTAAAGAAATCATGTTTTCCAATCTTTTCGAATTTTCGACATTAGGACAATAACTAATCAATTCGGTACCAATTTTGGGCATTACGAGGGTGCTAATCCTTCCTCGTATGTAACCGACTCCCGAACCCATTTTCTTGAATTTCGTAGGTCAAAATTAATGTTTTGAAATAAAATATTTTATAAGATGATCCGATCACACCTAAGCAAAAAGGGATTGGTGGCGACTCCATTTCCATATTTTAAAGTCGATCCCCCGGTTTTATAAAACCTTTTAAAATGGCTTCGACAGCTTGACGACTCCACTGGGGAACATAAGAGAGTCAAGCCGTAAAATTGATCATTTTCTGTCCTTTGTCAGAAATTAAAAAAAATGATTTGAAAATTTAAAAATTTTGATTTGAACATATGATTATTATTTTCTTGCACACATTGCATTGCATGACCATTGTGGTTGCACCTTTAAGTGGGAGTGAGAAACTATGCCTTCGTGAGGTTTTCACCTCCGCATGGGCTAGTGGACTGCTTCCGGGATACATCTGTACCTATGTCTTCGTGAGGTTTTCACTTCCGCATAGCCATAGGGAAATGTATTCCCCTGAACTGAACTCGGTCCGTATGAGCCTATAATGGGTGAGGATCGAGGAATCTGCTGGTTCGGGTACCTTAACTTTAGAGCTGAACCACATATAGAAAACCTAAGAGCCAACCCTAGGTAGAGCTATATTAAACCCTAGTGGTCACCCATATAGGTGTTCTATGTTATTTATTTCGCCTGTGCTAACGTGTTTTGTTTTGTTTTGGTTGCATTGCATTTACATCATAGAAAAGAAGTGTTGATTCAAATTCGATTGCTAAATAGAATAGTTTGTCATAAGAAGATGGATTTTTTGATAAAGTGGATTATAATACGATCGTCCGAATATGGTCCAAGTAAACGAGAGAAGACTGATAGTCCGTAAAGGAATACAAGACTTTATTGCCCAAGGATTCAAGATGACAAAGATTATTCAAGAATCACCACGTCTCGGTTTTCTTGAAGAGGCTAACGAGCATTGCGAGGATAAGTGAGTAATGAGTCGCGGCCCAAGCAAAAAGGAGCTAGTGGAGGCATCTATTAGAATTTTGCAAGATTTGACCTTTGCGAAGAAGGTGATTGATGTTTTTGCTTGGAATATGAGGGCAAGGCCACGTATGTAATCCGTTTTATGTAAAGGAATTTATTTTCTAGAAAAGTTGTTTTAATGTAACTGAATTCAGAATCAACGCCTCTCTTTCTTTTGCATTCATTCCATGCATTTGCATTGCATTGCACAATTTGCATTAGACTTTTACAAAAGGACCCTAATTAGGTAAAAATATTTCAGTTAACCTGGAAAACATGGAACAAAGGTTGGAGAGAATAGAGCAAATGCAAATACAGATGCAGGGGCAATTGACCAAGATTCAACAAGAAATGCGGGAACAAATGCTAGAATTTCAAAGAAATATGATAGGCCAGCTAACCCGGTTACTAGCCGGAGGACTTGAAAAAAGGAGCGGCCCAGTGATCAACAGTGTGAATGATGATGAAGACATCGTTTATTCCCCAATTGGTGTCCCGACTCAACCAGACACACATTTGCATGGGGTACCCGTCATTATTGGACCCCAATGTTAGACTAATACTTCGGCCCTATTGAGCCTATCTATGGGTTCAGGTCTTAACCTGGATGATGATCAAGCCAAACCGATTGTACTGGCAGAAACTCTAAAGAAAAAGGAAAATAAAGTGAATAGTACGATAAGGTATAACAAGGGTCATTTAGAGCCGATAACGGTACGCCAACTAAGGACCGTAACTACTAGTTATCAGGTCTCCCCAAGGCAAGAACCCAATTCAAGACCGAACTCAGAGAAACCTCAGTTCGAACCCTTTCCAATCACGTATAGAGAGTTGTACCGAATTTTGTTTGACGCACATGTCATATCCCCTTTTTTATATAGAGCCAATACGGCCCACATAACCCAAATGGTACGACGTAAATGGCCAATGCGAATACCATGGGGGAATCACAGGACATTCGATCGAGAACTGTGTCGCTTTTAAAAAGATAATCGAAAGACTCATCAAATTGGGTGTCGTAAAATTCGATGATCCCTTTAGTGCAGAAAATTTGTTACCCAACCTTTCTATTAAAGGGGTAAACATTGTGAGTTCCATGATAGATAGGGGCAGGGGATTCAAGAATGCATCGAGCTCAGGGCCCTTATGCAAGGCTTGATTAAGGAGATCAAGGACCCAATGGGAATGTTGGGAATCTAAGCATTAATGACATATCCGAAGAGAGAATCGGGAAATAAAAGTTTCCAAATGCCTTACATACTTGGGAAGATTTTAAACAATAGAACTGTGGGAAGAATCCCTGTATTTTTTAGATTAATCTAGAGTAATATTCAAAACGTGCTTGTTGCCTTAAGCCTATAGACAATAAGAATCCTTTTGTGGAATAGGCTTATGTCCAGAATTTTTATTTCAATAAAATGCATCTTTTTAAGTAAATATTTTTTTCTCTTCATTTCATACTATACATTCTTTTGTTTTTACAATATTCTTTCATTCTTTATTCATGACCATACCATACAGATAATCATCCTTAGAATCATTTATTCTTTGGATTTTTTGCCTTCGTACCTGGGTACCCAGATATCAACGACATGAGCGACGTTGTTACTGACTCCCTTTTCGAGTAAGATATGTGTCTAGAGGGATCTCAGGACTTTGAAGATGACGGAGATTGTAACCTATCTTATGATTTGTTAAGAACGGTAGAACAAGATGAAAAATAGATCTCATTCTACAAAGGGTCACTGGATATCATGAGCCTAGAAAAGAGGTGAAGATTGTAGCCTAGCCCATTACAGAACTAAGGCGAGACATCATTGAGTTATTTTCAAGAATTCAAAGATGTTTTCGCACGATCATATCAGGACATGCCTGGGCTAATAAGACGCGGGCTAAACATGAGGATCGGGCACTGTTGATCTACATAGAAAGGGATGGTATCAGTTATGCCGTATTTAAGGAGACGAGATTCATGAGCCTTCTCCAGTTCTTCACAAATTTTCCATATGTGGGGCACAGATGTTATGGGGCCGATCTTGTCAAAAGCTTCTAGTTGACACTGAATTATCTTTGTGGTCATCGATTACTTCACTAAGAGGGTGAATGTTGCTTCATATGCCAAAATTGCAAAGTCGACAGTCATCAAATTATAAAAAAAAAAAGGATCGGGCGCCGACAAAGAATGCCAAAAAGGACAATGTCCAAAGTTTGTAGTCTGTTCAAAGATCAAACGCCACATCATAAAGCAACAAAGGCAGCCAAAAAGAAAAAACAAAAAAACAAAATAAGGATTGTAGGAAAGATGACCGAGACTTGTAAAGATTGACATAAAGAAGTTACCATTTATCCTCTATCTTATCGAATGTCGGCTAGAACCTTCGCTGGGGCAACACATTTCTCATTGGAATAGAAATAGTTTTGCCAATTGAACCTAATCAAAGAATAGGTTAAAAGTTATTCATCACGGTCGGATGGTACAAGCTTATGACAAAAGGTTTGCCCAAGAGAATTTCATGATGGGGACCTGGCATTAAAAAGGACTTCAGAGGAAAATAAATGCCAAAATTTGGAAAAACCTTATGTGGTGAAGAAGGCTTGTTCTAGAAGATCATTAAACTTGACCAAAATGTATGGCAAGGACATGCTCAGGCTGGTGAATTCAGATTTCATCTAAAAGAAGAGGCCAAGGTGAAAACCCGCAAAAGGCGCCTTGAGACCTTAAAAAAAAGAAGAGAAAGAAAAGAAAAAAAAGAGAGGCCAAGGCGAAAACCTGCAAAAGGCGCTTTGAGACCAAAGGGGATTTGAGTTGAAAACCCAAAAAGGGCGGCTCAAATTTTGATCAAAGATGGGGCATGTGGTAGTCTTGCTATGCCTGAATTATCAGTGAGGGAGTATGCTACGTCTTGGGGCATTGACAAAGTACTCCGGAACCTCTAAACACGTATTGAGTTTAAAATGGTCCTCAAGAAGTTCGAACAGAGAAGCTCAGGCTGCGATATCTGGGGCACCTAACTTTTATCTTACCCATTTTTTTTATTTGTTATCTTTGATTATTTTATTCTTTTCAAGATACACCCCAATCAATTTTCTTTTATTATTTTGGTTATCTTTGATTAACTTATTTGTTTCGAGCTATGCTCCTGATTAATTCCTTCTACGTCCATTGTTGTGATCTTTTTCAAGCATTTTATATTGAAATAACGATTAATGGACTAATAATACTTTCATAAAAGGAGTTTCGCATATTACTCTGGAAGCTTTAAAATAGTATAGGAACCTGAAACATGACTATTGTTTAGAACTCACCAAGCCTAAGGATTGGGAAATATTGAAGGATGATCATCTCTTCAGATTCTTATTGGATAAGACATTTTGTCGATGATACCATTTCGACAAATCACAGGCAATGTCAACCTAGGTGTAAAAGGAGATCATTCTCGGGAAAAGAAAAATGATACCCTACATTCGTGCAAATTTCAGGCACATATATCTGGTCATTACACCCAGGGAACGGTGTAACAGATCAAATTGAACATAATACAATCCATACCTCTGAGTGGTAACGGGATGGATGGAAAAAAAAACCAAATGCTATTCCCCTGAAATTGCCGTGGGAGGTACATACAGCGGGGCAGGTTTGTTGAGCAGAACATGATCGTTTCTTTGGGTTTTCTGTCAGAAGATAACAGCTGAACGAGAAAGCATGGTAGCGCATCAGTGATAGAAACTTGATGAACTTTGAGCAATGACAACCCAAACATTAAATAGGGATCATTCTCACACTTCCAATTAGGAGCATTTGATTCATTCCGATCATTGTATCCTAATCGTTGTAAAAAAAAAAGAAGGAAATCATTCTCATGACATTCTGCATTCATGCAAATGTCGTCCATAATACATTTAGTTAGGAGCATTAGATTCATTTCGATCATTGCATTCTAATCATTACACATTTAAAAATAGGATCATTCTTATGACATTCTGCATTCATGCAAATGTCGTCCATAATACATTTAGTTAGGAGCATTAGATTCATTCCGATTATAGCATCCAAATCATTTGGCATAAACATAAGCATAATACATTCGAGTCTACAGGACATGTCCCTAGAGGACGGTGTAGTAACATCGGTGAATTCACCAGTCCTATCTCCCTGACCAGCAGTGGGATAGGTCGAAGATTGTAGATCTTGTTACCCTAGGCAATAGTGGAACAAGAGCGAACGGCGAATTTTATCTCCATGAAGCAGCGGAGTACATTTAAGCCATCAGTCTTATCTCCCTCGAGATGGTAGTAGAGTAGGCTGAAGATTGAAGTCTTCCTGAGATAGTAAGGAAGCAAATTGGAAAGTTTAGATTTTGTTCCATCGAGATGGTAGTGGAGCAGGCTGAAGATTAAAGTCTTTCTGAAGATAGTAAGGAAGCAAATTAGAAAGTTCAGATTTTGTTCCATCGAGATGGTAGTGGAGCAGGCTGAAGATTGAAGTCTTCCTGAACATAGTAAGGAAGCAAATTAGAAAGTTCAGATTTTGTTCCATCGAGATGGTAGTGGAGCAGGCTGAAGATTAAAGTCTTCCTGAAGATAGTAAGAAGCAAATTAGAAAGTTCAGATTTTGTTCCATCGAGATGGTAGTGGAACAGACTGAAGATTGAAGTCTTCCTAAAGATAGTAAGGGAGCAATTTAGAAAGTTCAGATTTTTGTTCCCCCGAGATGGTGGTAGAGCAGGCTGAAGATTGAAGTCTTCCTAAGATAGTAAGGAAGCAGACTGAAAAGTTCAGATTTATCCTCTCGAGATAGTAGTGGGGCAGACTGAAGATTGTAGATATGACATTCCTGAGATTGCAGTGAAGCAGATCGAGGATACTAGTCTGGCATCCCTGAGTGTGCAGGGAGCAGATTAAAAATAGCAGATCTGGCATTCCTGAAGTTGCAGGAAGCAGATCGAAGATATCAGATCTTGTCTCCCTGAGTTTGCAGTGGAGCAGATCAAATATAACAGATCTGGCATTCCTGAAGTTGCAGGAAGCAGATCGAAGACATCAAATCTTGTCTCCCTGAGTTTGCAGTGGAGCAGATCAAATATAGCAGATCTGGCATTCCTGAAGTTGCAAGAAACAGATTGAAGCTATCAGACTTATTGAAATCAAGATGAAGTTCCAAATACCGTTGAAGTTGCAGGGGAGTTGGAAACCATTTGAAGAAAACGAGGATCAAGAAGTCAAGGCTCGGAAAAGACCGGGAAAAATTGGTCCTTTTATAGTCTTTGCTCTATTCTAGTTACACGACAATGAGCAAAGAGGGGCAGCTGTAGTGACCCATTTGTGCCCGGGCCCATTTCATCCATACAAAATCCAAAACAAAATAATAAAAACAAAAACAAAATACCAAATGTCCAGTTTTTTTCAGATTACACAAAAGGCCCAAATACTATTCGTGGCCCAATACCCAAATAGAACAGACTACCCAAAACTAAACACCTAACCCAACAAAGACCCAAAACCTATACGGCCCAAAAGGCCCAACATCTAAACAGAATCAGGAGCCTAGGGTTTTTGAAACCCTACGCGCCGTAAGCCTCCATACCAGCCGCCTTCATCGCCACAATCCACGCCCGAATAATGCTCCACCGCCGAGATCCGCGCCGTTGACCTGCAAAAAGGGAAAGAAAACACAGCAGATATGGCAAGAAACATCAAAACAGAATTGGTATTTTTTTATTTTCGGGGCTATATAAATCCCCATGTAATCTGTAAAAAGGGGGAGGAAATATACAAACAGATTCAGAGAATACAAAAGCAAAAAATATCCCAATCAGCAAAGGTCTTATTTTATCTTTATTTTTTTATTTTTTTATTCGAATACTGTTTCTTATATTTTATTATTTTTTTGAAACCATACATATATATAATATATATAATACACTAAAAAAAAACTTACTTTTTTAAATTTCCAGCAGAGGGCGGCGGCGCCGGAATACTCGCCGGATTCTGGGCTTGAGGGCAGAGGCTTGAGAGAAAAAGGGAAATCCCTTTTGTTTTTTTTGAAGCAACTGCAAAAAAAAATGAAAAAAAAAATGAAAAATGGCCTTTTATAAAAAAACAAAAACGACGCCGTTTCATGGGCCTCCCCAGACGCCAAAACGACGTCGTTTTGGGGAGGCCAACCCGATTACCCGACCCGAATGGGGATAGATTCGCGTGTTTTTTAAATGATGGTTTTATTGCACTTTTAGTCCCTCCGCATTTTCTATTTTTTTAATACAGCTTATTTTTGTTTTCAATTTTGCCCCATAATTTTCCTTCTGTTCCAATTTAATCCCGAGCAAAGTGTTGCGTTTTGGAGGGAAGGAATATTTACAGTTCCAGTCCCCCCATTTCATTTGCGCACTATAATTTGATCCTCCCTCTCTCTTTTTATTCCCAATTTACCTCAAAATTTTATTTTTAAGTTTAATTTAATATTTTCTTTTCTTTTCTTTTATTTTTGTTTTTGTTGTCATTATTTTATTATTGTTATTTATTTTTAATGTCATTGTATTTGTTATCGTTATTATTTTTAATATTACTCACGTTATTATTTTTATTTTTATTCCATTGTTATTATTATTATTTTTTCATTATTATTAATATTACCTTTATTTTTACTATTACTATTTATTATTATTATTATTATTAAATATCATTACTATTATTTTATTATTAACACTATTCTTTATTTCTAATATTAACTTTGTTATTATTTTTTCATTACTATTTATATTATTATTATTACTATTATTATTACTAATTTAGTATTATTATTATTTTACTATTATAATTATTATTTTGATATTACTACTACTATTATTTTATTTATAATTAACTCTATTATTATTATTATTATTATTACATTTATTATTATTATTTTATTAACATTATTACTGCTATTTTCGTATTATTATTATTTTTATTATTACTAATATTATTTTTTTATTTTTTACTATTTTTCTTATTAATATTATTATTTTTGTTACTATTATTATTCTATATATTTTTTTTTATATTTTTGTTACTATTCTCTTTTATTTTATTTTAATTGTCTATCTTTCTTTTGCTTTATTGTATTTCATTTCTGCCTTTATTGTTATTATATTTTATCGTCATCATGTCGTTACACAAGCTAGCATTGTAAATTGATTTACATTCTATTTTAAATTCATTTTCCATTTTATTATAATTACCACATTTTATTCGATTTTCAAAATAAGCAAACACTACGCGTTCTAGGGTTTGAAAGAAATCGTACCCTAACTTACTGGGTTTCGATTTTCCTCTTCAAATCCAAAGAACCTATTACTTTCCTTTTAAAAAGTTAAATAAAAACTTATTCTCGAGAATTCAAAATTGTTGTGTCCTAACTCATTGGATATGACGTTTTGTTATCTAGGGATAAGGATTTCAGAAAATAAGGCAATGTTTTGTGTTTAGAAATTCGGGAAATAGTGCCCTAACGTGCTGGGTTTCGATTTTCCGCTTGACTAAATAACTAAATATCCTTTTAATGAATTTTGTAAATCATGAGATGATGTTGGCTACGAGGGTTTAAAACATCATGTTCTAACGTGTTGGATGTGATGTTTGTATTCTTTCGGGACAAAGGAATCCCAAGTTCCAACTCAAATTGTTCAAGTTTTTAAAGAAATCATGTTTTCCAATCTTTTCGAATTTTCGACATTAGGACAATAACTAATCAATTCGGTACCAATTTTGGGCGTTACAAGGGTGCTAATCCTTCCTCGTACGTAACCGTCTCTCGAACCCGTTTTCTTGAATTTCGTAGGTCAAAATCAATGTTTTGAAATAAAATGTTTTATAAGGTGATCCGATCACACCTAAGCAAAAAGGGATTGGTGGCGACTCCATTTCCATATTTTAAAGTCGATCCCCCGTTTTTATAAAACCTTTTAAAATGGTTTCGACATTGCTATAACCAATTTGGATATCATAGATGGGCTTGCAATCACCCAAAGTATCAGTAAGAATCAAAGCCCAAATATTTTTGTTGCCAAAACTTGCCAACTCAAACATGGAAAGTTTTTTAGCTGAGTAGTGTCAGAAACCAATAGGCACTGCTCAAAAATTGCCTCAACAATATTCCCATTTGGCAAATTTTTGAACAAAACCATAATAGAAAAACATATACAACAAGAGATACAAATTCTCCCCCTAGTGACCCCTTTAATCTATCATACTCAACTATTAACATAATCAAACAAATCGATCATTAATGCAAAATAAATGAGGGTCACATTAGTAATCAAAATACTATGAATTATATTATAGTAAGCAGATTGGAAAAGGGTTCACCTACATAAAAACCAAGGTAAATGAAATTTAGTTCAAAGTTCCCAACATTACAACTTCAAAAAGAATTAAATCTGAAAAACATTAAAGTAATAGCAGCAGCTCCAACCAGTTCATCCTTCTCCCCCTTTTTATTCAACAACTTTGTTAGAAAGTTACTAGAGTTTCTTAGGTAGTAGATCATTCTTCAAGGCCTTAGAATGTCAAACATTGGCTTGGAGTTTTTGAAAAAGAAATTGATTTTTTTTGCTGTACCAAGATACAAGATTTGATCCAAGATAAAGATGGTCTCTAGAAGTACTCTTTTGATCATCTACATTACATGTCCAATCTGCATCACTATACTCAACCAAGCTTATAGCACTATCTTTAGACATCCATATACCAAAATCATGTATATCAAGAATATACCTAATGATGCATTTCACAACTTTGACATGTAACTTCTTGGGGTTAGATTGGCATTAAGCATAAACACTCATATTGAAGCTTAAACCCAATATGCTTGTAGTCAGATTGACATTGAGCATAAACCTAATATGCTTGTAGCTTCAACAAGCTACCTATTGTACTCTTTTAAGTGCTAAGAGAAGTAGGCACTCCTCTTGCATCTTTGTTGATATTCTCACTTGATTACATTGATGCTTTTGGAAGATTTGCTTCTTCCATCTCAAATGTCTTAATCAAGTTTTTAGCATATTTTTCTTGAGATAAAAATATCCCATTCTCAAGTTAATTTATTTGAAATCCTAGAACATATGACCATTCTCCTACCATGCTCATTGCAAACTCATTCTGCATTATTTTGACAAAGCTGTCATTGACATTGGTAGATGTAGAACCAAATATTATGTCAACAGCATAGATTTGTGCAACCACAAAGGTATCTTGAAGTCTTTTAATAAAGAGTGTTTTGTCAACTAGGCCTCGTTGATATCTTTTGTTCAAAAAAAACTGAGACAGTCTCTCATAACAAGCTCGAGGGGCTTGCTTCAATCCATAAAGAGTTATGCTGGGTTTGAACACAAAATCATGTTGGGGATCGACCCGATTAAGAAACGAACAAGTACAAATAATGGAAGAAATTGAGAATTTGAACACACAAATTTAAGGTGGAAAAAAACTCCTCCAAAGAGGACAAAAACCACGGGAAAACATAATTTTACTATAATGGCATAAGAACGAAGAGTACAAAAGATGGAGATAAAACTAAACCCTGAAACCCGAAAACAAAGAACCCTCAAAACGTAAACACAAAATTCTCCAAAAGTGTTATGAGTTATAATCTTTAATGGGTGTATTTTTTTAAGGTTATAAAAGAGCCTATTTATAAGCTAAATTAGTAGGTAAAATAATAATAAAATAATCTAGACTAATTAGAGTTTGACTGAAACAAAAAAACAGAGTTTAACTGGGAGATTATCTCTCAAATTTGATTAAAATATGAATCATACTCAACAAATCAAGTTGCTTAGGATCCTCAAATCCCTTTGGCTGAGCAATACACTTCCTCTTTCAAAAACTTGTTAAAGAAGGTGTTATAATAAACGTCGATAATGACAGTAGAATGATCGCAAAGCAATAAGAAAGGAAAAATAAGAACACACAAATTTTACGTGGAAAACCCTTATCGGGAAAAACCATGGATAGAGAAGGAGAAATTCACTGTGCTGAAAAACACACGATACAAAAGGAGTTCGACTACATCTGTTTAAGGGTTAAACAACCCTCGGTCCTTCGCCCCCACAGATCCTCCTATTTTGCCTCTCTATTTTATTTCTTTAACAAATGAGGGGATTCAGGTAACACAACTCTAACAAAAGGCACTCTTTACATCCATCTGGTAGAAGCTTGTTGTTGAGATGAGTGGTTACTACTATTATCAATCGAATGGCTTCCTGTCAAGCAACATTAGCAAATGTTTCATCGAATTCAAATACCTCAACTTGTGTGTATCTTTGAGCCACTAATCTTGCCTTGTTGCGATTATTATCCCATTTTCATCTATCTTACTCTTGAAAATCTATTTTTTTACCATTGACATTGCAACATGTAGGCTTTGGTACACATTGCTAGACTTTATGTCGACCAAACTGCTGGATTTCTTCTTGCCAGTTCAAATCCAATTTGTGCCAGTGGTCCGGTGACGATGGCCAATGGTGATAGTTGGTGGCGGCCTGGTAGTGGAGATGGCAATGATGACAATGATGTTGACTACGGCAGCAACAAAGACCCGTGGTGGTGACAACGGTTCAACGATAGATCCCTTCGGTGATTTTTCAAATCTTTTGAGGTTTTGGGATCAAACTGCTGAATTTCTTCTTGCAGAGCCTGATTCTAGTTCTCATTTTTCAAAGCTTCTTCAAACTTATTTTGTAACACCCCTAACCCGTGTCCGTCGTCGGAACAGGATTTCGAAGCATTACCAGAACATTCAGAAACATTTATTGATAATTCATGTGAGTTACTATTCATTAACCGAGATTATTCATAACTTCCCTTAAATGGACCCTCGAGGCCCAATATAAGCATTAGAAATGAGTCGGGACTCAATCGGGACCTCTAAGAATTTTTTCACAAAATTATAAAATTTTTCTAAGGTGCAAGGCTCACATGCCCGTGTGGTCCAACGGACACGCCCATGTGACCCTGGGACACGCCCGTGCTATAGGCCGTGTTCGATTTAGGTTGCTCGCTGACTTACACCACACGACCATGCCACACGGGCGAGGCCCATTGAAGGGATGTTATGAATAATCTCGGTTAATGAATAGTAACTCGCATGAATTATCTATAAATGTTTCTGAATGTTTCAGTAATTCTCTGAAATTTTATTCCGGCGACGGACACGGGTTAGGGGTATTACATATTTGATTCTACTTGAGAGGTGTAACAAGTATACCTTGTCATATCCCTATATTTTAGTATTGGTTTTCCTTTATTTTTTGCCCCATCGTTGATTACTAATCACATCATTGATTGAATGAATTTTCCTGACTCTAGAAGATGGTTGTAATTGATCAACATCATGGATTAAATCTTTTTCTCCATTAGATTCTCGATCTCATGACTTTCTCCTTCTAGCTTACCAGCTGCTTGTTCAATGGTTAGAGAATTAGGCACTAGTTGTGCCATTCCTTCATTTTCATTTGTAGCAACCTTCTGATTAGATTTGTAACACCCCTCACTTGTATTCAACGCCGGAATAGGTTTAAGGAGTATTACCAGACTTACAACTTAAACAACCATCCAATTCGAATAAAAAATAATCAACCAAATGTAATTCCAATCAAATACAATCACATTGTCCCTATTACAAGCCTACAAGGCCCTAAACATACTTTGGGAGACCGATAACTTTGAAAACTTTTTAAACACTTAGAAAATTTTCTCAAAAACAGGGGACATACGCCCGTTTGTCTCACACGGCCAACAGAAATACATGTGTCACAAGTCGTGTGGACATTCGAAATGGGAGTACATGGCCGTGTCCCATCCCGTGTCCAACCCCGTGTAACTCTCTAACTTGGGTCACACGTCCAATACACGGGCCCGTGTGCCCTAAAAATGGCCATACACGTCCGTGTGCCAAGCTGTGTGCTAGGCCGTGCCAAACCTGTAGGGTATACTGACTTATGCCACACGGCCAGGTCACATGCCCGTGTGTGAGGCCGTGTGGAGCATACTGACTTGATTTTAATTTCAACACCAGGGGACATAGAGCCGTGTAACATAACCGTGTGTCGCACACGGCTGAGACACACGCCCGTGTCTCTACCCGTGTGGACAAAAATAGGCTATTTACCAAGCCAATTTGCCATCCAAATTTGTATGTACCTACACACCCCAAATGGTACAAATTCATAGCATAAATGAACATCTAACTTAACCACAATCAAGGCTAAATCATACCATTTCCAATACTAACAACAACATGCTTATAAACTCATGTTTTACTCATCATGCACCAATTCACAAGCACATAACTTCTCAATTATCAACCATTTGACATCTATAATATCAACTATCAATAACATTGCAAAACCAACCTCAATCACATAACATAAAACATATGCACACTTATATATATACATAACCAAACTAACCAAGTTAAGCCAAATCTCATGGCTATATATATACAAACCAAAACATGACCATTCACAAACCATTTCAAATGGCAAAACTCACTACCAAAATACATATCAAAATGACCATAATCCTATACATGCCATATGACCAAACCATAAACTCAAAAGTACCAAAGTGATAGTTAGATAGTGTGACGATGTCTCTGACGATCCCCGGATCCGAGCTAGCTTTGAAATCACTATAAAACATGGAAAAATAAACAAAGTAAGCTTCATAGCTTAGTAAGCTTGTATGAAATAAACTCAACTAATCATAAATACACAAATCATCAATTTGAACATATTAACATGTAATTCATGATAACTAACAAACCTTTCATATGCTTAATCATATGCTTATATGAAAACTTCATAACTTCTTCAATTTAAAGCTCACATTATCCATGTACATACTTGTACCAATCCGTAACGAGCTCATATCTATTCGAAATACTGTCGAATACTCGAAATCTTGCACACTAAGTGCCAATACATAGTCGAAGCTATTTTAATCTCACACACTAAGTGCCATTCATAGTCGAAGCTATCTCAATCTCGCACACTAAGTGCCATACATAGCCGAAGCTATCTCGATCTCGCACACTAAGTGCCATATACAGCAGAATCATCGTCAAACATGACTATAGTCTCATGAACACAATTTATGCAATATCAAAGCATTTAAAGCGTAATTATAACAATGCTTATTACATACGAACTTACCTCGGATGTAAAAGCGACGACACGAGTCGATTAGTCGAGAACTTTGTTTTTCCCTCGATTTAGATCTGAGTTTCACTTTTCTTGATCTATATGTAATCAAAATTAACTTATTTAATTATCTCTCTTTTCAATTTAGTCCAAAACCCTCATTGAGGTGATTTTACACATTTGCCCCTAATGTTTCACAACTTTTACAATTTAGTCCTTATTTCATAAAATCACAAATTCATGAAATTCAAGCAGAACCCATGCTAGCAGAATTTCTCTAATGCATATATCAGCCCATATTTCTTACTTATTTTACATTTTAACCACTACATCTACACATTTCACAATTTAGCCCCTAATTTGCATTTTCACTAAAAAATCACTTAACAAAACTTATATATCTATCAACAAGCATTCATAATCTATCAAGAAACTTCAAAACTCATACATATTCATCAATGGCAACATTCAAAATCTTTAGTAGTTTTGCAAATTAGTCCCTGGGCTAGCTAGACCTAGTTGCGATAATCTCAAAAACATATAAATCATTAAAAACCGAGTCAAAAACACTTACTAATTTAACCATGCAATTGCCGAACCCGTGCAAGCTCTCAAGAACATATGTTTCTTCTATTTTCGGTGATGATAATAAATAAAGATGATCTTTTGTTTGTTTTATTTTTTTACATATTAATTAACCAAATTACTAAATTAACCTTGGTTATAATTCATTTAAATCATATAATGCATGCCCATATTTGTCCACTCACAATTAAAATGGTTTAATTACCACTTAAGGACTCTTACTTTTATAATCCATAGCTAATAGATACCTTTAACTATTAGAACAACACTTTTACACCTTACGCGATTTAATCCTTTTTTATCAAATTAACTAATCAAACGATAAAATTTCTTAACGAAATTTTCACACAAACATATTATCATGCTATAAATATTAAAATAATAAAAAAAATAATAATTTTGACCTCGAATTTGTGGTTCCAAAACCACTGTTCTAATTTGACTAAAAATGGGCTGCTACAAGATTAATCATTAATAACAACATTAATAAAATCCATTACCTTCTGTATTCACTTATTGTAAACATGAAAATATTTCATGTTTTTCTTTCTTCCCTTCCACATTTCGTAGTGGGTCATGCGTGTCTTTGGTCTCAAGTGAACTTTATAACATACACAACTATGTTGACAATTTCAGCTCAGAACTTATTTAGAATGTTCTTACTATTCAACAGAACTCGAGCCATTTCTTGAATAGTCCTGTTCTTTCTCTTGACCACACCATTTTGTTATGGAGTCTTTGCAGCTGAAAACTCATGCTTTATTTTTTCACCATAAAATTTTAAGAACTTATTTTCAAATTTTAGACCATGATCGTTTCTAATTATCAAAATAGTGCCAATGGTGATCCATTTCCTATTCATTAGTTTTATACATAGCTTTTTGAGCTTTCCAAAATTGTCTAATTTTTCCCTGAGAAATCTCACCCGATGAATCTTTTGAAATCATAAACACCAACAAGAATGTATCTCTTACCTCCAATATTCTTAGTTTGCATCGGCCTAATTAGATCCATATGGAGTAACTCTAGTGGAGTAGTGGTTTGGACCAGTTGTAACTATTTGTGGGACTCTTTGTGTTGCTTTCCTCTGAGATAGTTTTCGTATACCTTAGGCACTGCTTTCTTTGAATTAAGCATTCCTCTTACTGTTTCATATTTGACTAGACGTTTGAGCCCCTTATAGTGGATGTGCCTAAGCTTTTCATGCCACAATTCAAGTTCAGAGATACCAACTTTACTACATCGAAATGGTTGAACAAGCCTATAGCAATTGTCTAGCATTCTTGCTCATTTCATAACACTTTCTCCTAGTTTAGTGGTAACTAAGGACTTGCTTTTGGTAAAGTTGACAAGCATTCCCTGATCACATAATTGATTGATGCTAATCAAATTTGCTTTTAATCCATCAACAAGAAAAACATTTCTCAGTTTTGGTAATCCAAGAACATTAAGAATTCAAAAAGGTTCGGTTTTATAAAAATTTTAATTTTTTTTGTGTCAGTTAACCATGTTTTCTAAATATTTCTACAGATTTTGCATTTCTAAGTTGCATTTTAGATTTTCTATATTTTTATTGTTTTATACTTTTTTTAATTTCAGAAGGTTTTGCAAGGCTTTTCTTATAAGATTAGATGCATTTCGAGTGGAAAAGTTGGATGCGAAAAGTGCGAAGCAACTAAAGTAAAGAAAGAAAAATTGCATAGAGGTAGTATTATGCATCGAGGCATTAGAGGTTGAGTTACGACACTTGGTCATTGTAATAACAAGTACTCTAAGAAGTATGACTAGTGGAAGCTTGAAACCTATTTTTTTAAAACTTGTCATTGTCTACATGACCTTGAAACTTGTTAGAGTTAATACATATTGTTATGACCGAATATACCAAAGGGGGGTGAACTGGTATTTTAAAAAATTCCTACAAAATTTTCTAAATGATAAGGAAAGGAAAGAAAAACTTGGACAAATCAATTTATAGTGGTTCGACCCAATTGCCTATCTCCACTACCTTGGTATGCCTCAACCAAAGATTTCCCAACTCATTACACATGAATTATTACCTTTCAAGAAAAAGGTATAACCTTTACAATCCCTATATTTTTTCACAAGGTTAAGATAAAACATTCCCCCTAGTTTTTGTGGCTAAACCAAAACCCTTCCTACTTTTTGCAATCAACTAAAACCCTTTACAAATTACTTAAGGTTTTATACCTTAAAAACCCTAAGTAGCCTTTTGTAGGTACAAAAAAATATATAAACAATAAAAGCCTCTCAAAGATGTGTGTTTACAAGTGTTTAGATCTTTCAAAGAATTGAAATGATAATGATAAAAAGATCTAACTAGAAACACTTAAGAGATATGTACAAGAGAAAATGAAGGAATAAAGAATTTGATGCTTTTCTCTTGATATTTATGCTTGGATGTTCTTCTCTTCTGTCATCAAGTGTTTTTGACTTGAATTGTCACACCTTGAATTCTCTAATTCGCATTTTGGTATGTTAACTAAGTAAGATGAGTGTTGACTAGGGTGTGAGTTAGTCAAATTCGCGAGAATTGACTTGTTTCTTTTGGTGCAATCTCTTGTGGATTGTTCTGCCAGGTTCCGCCATCTTATGGATTCCTATTCCGCTTTTGGCGATCTCTTTCGCTAGTGAACCCGCCAGCAGTGAGTTTAATTGTGGGGAACATGTTCGTTTGTTTTAAAATTCGCAATAGGTGGGACATGTACAAAAAGCGTGTCAAGTCCTATGTAGGAAGCGTGTCATTTTGCATGACACCTGGAAAACCTTTATGATTGTGTTCGATTAGTGGAATTGTGTCTGATTAGTGGAACCGTGTGTGATTAGTGGAATCGTATGTGCATGTAATATCACTAGGCATCCTGCTTTGAGTGAGATTACGATCTAATTCTTCTATAAAATAGGCTAGAAGTTAACAGAGAAAAAGACTTTATTTTCCTTTTCTCTGTTCATCCTTGTTAATTCAAAAGAAACCTAGAGTTTTCTTCGTTACTTGTAGAATGAACCAGTTTGCCAACTTGATTAGCAATTAACCTTTTTGAGTCAATTGCTGGTAAATTCTTGATTCCTTTTTTTGTTTAATACCAAGGAATGAAAGGATAATGAGAACTGTTTATATAGGTTTTCATTGAAGGTTGGGAAGAAGGAAACTCCTTTTAGTTTTTGGTTGCATGTTTCTGACTCCTATTTTTAAATTAAAGTTTTAGTTGTTCTAGTAATTAATAGTGTTTGATTTTATTTAGCTAAAGAAACGAGAGAAGGCCCTGGTGAAAAAGGGAAAAAACCCGTAGAATAGACGAAACTTTCTTGATAATCTTTGGTGAGTTCCTTTCACTTGTGCTTTGGTAAATTTCAACTAAACCAAATAAAAATGTTTTCTTTCAAGTATGTTAGTTTATTCTTAACCTATTGCGCATAAGTGTGTTAACAAACTAAAAAGATGATAATAGTATGTGCATGAATGATTGTAAATGGATACTCTTCCTTGGCGCACAAGCTCTGTATCCGGAATGGTGGAAGAGGGGTTGTGGAGGAAACTGTTGGGATGGGGATGAGATGGGAGAAATGTATAGAGAGTTTGAAATGATATGTGATTTGTCTCTGGTAGGGCATGTAAATGCAAACCATGAATGGTGAATGCCCCGACCTTGTGGGGGAACATGTAAGTGTTCGAATTAACAAGGACGATTTGTGGAGGTTTGGTTAGATATATGAATACTGGCTCTAAGGAACAATACCGTGTATATGAAACTGTAGCTTTTCGGAGCGTTAAATGGATCAGCGCAAGGAAGGGGTCCATGCAAAGCATGCACGTTTTATGTAAAAATGTCTGCACATGAATAGTGCTTAAACTGATGGGCATTAGTGATATGTGTTAATTGTGATAAGTATCCGCATGTGAACTAACACTGGTTGAACTTTGAAATTGCTTGTGATTTGTAATCAGAAATAGATGATATTCGCATGTGAATTGAAGTTATATTATTTCGTACTTAGAAACGGACAGTGTCCGCCAAGGAACAGTACTTATTTTACATTATGATTTAACCCTTGGGTTGTACGCATTTATAATGTTGCATCCGCATGTGAACTATTTGATTATATTCATTGTCTTATTTATTTAATCTGATTACATTTCTTGAAACCTTGATCGAAAGGTCAGTGAGTTGCTTTGGGACTCACTAAGTTCATTTGAACTTACCTAGTTTTCTCTTACCATTTCAGGTTTGGTAAAGACTGCGGACTCTTGCAAGAGACTCAGCCAGACATTGCGGCCTCATTGTGAGCCATTCATTGATTAGTTGTAACATGTATATCATACGAGGTGGCTTGTAGTCTTAGTCTCTTTTGTTAGAGCAAAGTATAAATTATTTTGGGATGTTTTTTAAAATGAATATATTATATTAATTGAATGACGACACTTTACCAAAAAATTTCCTTTTAAGTCACATCTGTCTTGGTATACATTTATTTTCCCTTGATTTTTACTCTAAAGATTATAATCTGCCAAACGACATTTTTAAGATTGTTTTGCTAAATTTTACTTATTTACTTAACTTCTGAAACCTTCGTTTTTGTTATTCTGAAATGATATATGTTTTCTGGTAACATCACTATTCACCGAACAAACGACTGAATAGGGGTGTTACATGAATATATATACCCTCTAACTAATTTTTGGACATTTGGAGCATTTGAAGGGAGTTTCTAGCTGTTAGGAGCATTTATTTCGCGCATTTAATGTAGCCTGAAATAATATGTCTCGAGACATATAACCCTTGTATCGAGACAGGAAGAACAAATATGACCATTGGAGCTTGAGGTCTCGAGACACAATGGGCATGTCTTGAGACAATTGATCATATGTCTTGAGAAAACTATTCAGTTGTCTCGAGACAAGGCTCCCCTAAAGCATACCTTTGCTTCGATGTTGGTGTTCTAGAGACAATATGCCTTTTGTCTCGAGACAAGGTTTCTTTGAAGCATTTTTAGCTTCAATGTTTGTCTATCTTGAGACAAACATGCTTGTGTCTTGAGACATGACGAGGAACCTTAAAAAATGTGGCTTAGAAACATTTTAAAGGACTTAGAGGTTCTTAAAAGCTTTTGTAGAAAGTTTAAGCCATTTAGAAATTTTGTTTTTGAGTTTGTAACACTTGAAAATATATTTGGATAAGATTGAAATGATTTATGCAAATTTAATTAAGAGAATTTATAATTAAGTTTGTTATATCAAAACAATTGAAAATTAAAGGTGACACATACTGGTTACCTCCACCTACAAGATGCGTTCAATTCAATGTCGATGAAGCAGCTAAAGGTAACCCTGGTCTTGCAGGGTGCGCTGGAGTGTTGAGGGTTGCGGATAGTAAAATTGATGCCTTGTTTTCTAGTGTTGTAGAAGTGAAGGAGGTCAATGCAGCTTCCGTTAAAATGGCATTGGAAGCCTTTGTTAAAACAGAATGTGAAAAGTTTGGTTTATGTGAGGTGTTATACAAGGCGTTGCTGAGAGTGTTGGAATATTTCGTGGAACACTGAGAAACAATACAACACCAAAGATTATTTACAAATTTCAACGAACACACTTACCTTTAAGGGGTCTCATTTAGAAAAAGAATCTCAACTGCCAATTACAACCCAATCAATCTTAATATTACTGCAACCTTGATGTCATACACTTTTAAGTGGACTCTTGAAAGAACTTTCTCTCAAAGACCTTCTTGCTTAAGATTTCAATATTGGTGAAATAATCATAAAGGAAGTAAGTAAAACAACTCCTATAGAATAGATTTGATGCTCTCATGCCATTTTCTTCATGGAGGATTATATTCTTTTTGATAGCCACTAATCAACAGATCAATCTCACCAAGAACCCCCAATTCTTCACGATAAAGATGATAGCAGGACAATCACGTTAATTAAGCAGTCCTCCAAATTCTCAACCTAGCCTTTCTCCATAAATAGTCACAGACCAAATCTCACTGTACTCAAAATTGTTGAGAGCGTTATAACACCTACATTATTCTGACAATAAGGTTCAGGAATGGTGGGCAGATAGATTGAATCTAATTAGAACACTGTTATATCTTGGTTATCTAATCCAAATGGGGGGTTCCTTGAAGCTACGGCAGATATTTAAGTGGTAATGTTGGACTGTAGTATGTAATATGTCTAGGTGATGTAGTATTCCAACACTGTAGTATCGTATCAATACCTGTAAAAGAAATATTTTGGATAATGCTTAATTATTTGTACTTTTCTAGAAGAAATTATAACTATAATCCATCATTTAATGAAGTCAGGCAAAACATCAAAATATATTTGAAAGTAACTCACCTATAGTATTTCAATTTTTTTTATTATATATTTTTTATGTATATTTTATTGTTTATATTTGAAATTTGTGATTATTGATTCGAATAATGTCGTCTTTAAAATAGAACTACATGTATTTTCATCTATTTTATGATCTGTCATTAGTCCTATATTCAAATCGAGGATAAAATTCAAATAAAATAACGATTCCAAAATTTAAATTTAATCCAAATACGTGAATTATTAGTATTAGTATTTATTACATCATTTTGTGATGCATGCATTTATATATCATCAGCATCTTATTTATTTCTCAAGTTTATCTTATCAAAAGTTTGACATTCTCCGACACGTCTTAATTCAACTGTTTATGGGGGCATTTTCTTTCCTTTTTCTGGAAAGGATGTCATTATTTAAAAATACAATCAAATTCAAATCTATTTGATGCATGCAACTGGCAAAATCATGAATTTTGTTTAGGGAAAAGATATAATTTTAAAATTTTAAAGATCAAAGATCTTGAATTGAATTATAAGTTTTCTCGAGGGGCTAAAAATGAATATTTTCTATTTAACCAAAGGTTAAAAAGATTTAAATGGAATGTTTAAATTCGAAAAAAAATGAATATTTTGAATTTGGTTAAATTCCACAAATGGTTGCTAAATTAGGGTTAAAATTACATTTTGATCACCTAATTACAAAAGTTACATTATGATCACTAAAGTTATCAGGTATTTACAATTTTGTCACTCCTCTCATTAACTTCTCTTACTCTCTTAACGAAATGATGACATGGCGCGTTGACTCAATGGTTAATAACTAAATTGGCCTTTGGACTATATTTTCAATTTGGTACCTTTGAATTTTAACATTAATTCTAATTTTTTTAAAATTTATCATAAATTTATAAAAAATTAATGAAAATTCATATTTTAATTTCTAGAATTATAAATATATTTTTATAATTTATAATTTTGTAAAAAATTAAAAATTAAAAATTCCATAAAATTTTGATAAAATTTGATTAGAATTTTTTTGGAATTTTAAAGTTTTTTTTTTAATTTTTGCATTACTATAATTTTTTTAAAATATTATAAAATAAATTATGAATTTTCATAATTTCTTTATTTTTTTTAGAATTATTGTTGGATTTTTTTCTAAAATATCAAAGTGATGCTTTATATATTTCATAGGCCAAATTAGTTATTAACCCTTGAATTAACATGTCACACAATCATTTTGTTAAGAGATAACAAAAATTAATGGACGAGTGACAAAAATATTACAAACCGATAACATGAATGATCATAATGTAATTTTTGATAGTTAAGTGAGTCAGTGACTAGAATGTAATTTTAATCTTAGTCTAATTATCATTTGTTTAATTTATGCTTCTAAGTTTTGAAGGGGCTAAAACAGTTTCCCATTTAATCAAAAGGGAGGGGGAAAGTGTCGAGCAATAACAAGTTGGAGGGTTCATGAGCCGAATAGAGTCAAGCTAAACCCACATTTATTTGTCTTTCCTTTAATCTCGTTTTGGCGTCAAATTTTATTATTAATTGGAGGAGATGAATAGGATTGTTTGAGATCGAACCCAAACTTTCATGCTACAACATAATGCTCTTGCTATTGGGCCAACAGATTATTTATGTGACTTTTTGGTTATCATTATATAAAAATAATAAGCTGATTTGGCATTCCGTATGTAAATTTTATTTGCCACATAATTTTCAAAATTTTAATTATGACTAAAATTTTAAATTTTAAAAATTAAAATAATTAAATTAAATTATCATTTACGCATAATATAAAAAGACTAATAACAAACTATAATCTAACTAAAATAACTGAATAAACAAATCAAATTAAAATTCGAATTAATTCTTTTCTTTATTCTAAAGAAAAAAAATGCCATGAACAGTACCCCCTCTTTCGGCAATGCGTTGGGCTTATCCATGTAATTTGAGTTTTGCAAGATTCTACGAGAAAACCACACAAATCTCTATCAAATCAATGGTACCATGGCATCAATTAATCCAAATATCTCAATGGAACCTTCACCTTTTTCATTTCCTTTTGCCTCCTTTTCCTTCATCTTAATTACGTAGTTCTCAAGCTCACCACCTTCAAACAATGGCGTATATCCCCCACCCATGTATATATATGTTTATGTTCATGACAGCGTCAAATCCATCACACAAATCAATCAACCACCAATTGCTTCAGCCTTCAAATTTCTCTTCAGAATTTTCACTATATGGATCGAGTTGCGAAACTGGCATCTCAAAAGGCAGTGGTGATCTTCAGCAAGAGCTCGTGTTGCATGTGCCATGCAATCAAGAGACTGTTTTACGAGCAAGGGGTGAGCCCAGCAATCTACGAGCTGGACGAAGATGCAAGAGGCAAGGAAATGGAGTGGGCTTTGACGAGATTCGGGTGCAACCCGCCGGTCCCGGCGGTGTTTATAGGTGGCAAATTTGTTGGCTCGGCGAACACAATCTTGACCCTTCAGCTCAATGGTTCGTTGAAGAACTTGCTCAAAAATGCAGGGGCCATTTGGCTTTGACCTTGTACTGAAAGTAATTTATAGAGACTGCTAATGTATCTTTTATATGAACTTATGCTTTGAATTTTGGAAATTTTGAGTCTAATCCTCAAAGTCAAACACTTTTCTCTGTTTGGTTGATCAAATAATTCTTCAAGTGGGTGTTTTTCTCAGCATTTTAGGCCACAGGCTGTTTTAGAGAAGGGATTGTATGAAACTGTGATTTCACGTCATCCTTATCATTTTCCAATAGGAGAATAACAAATCAGATTTTTCCTCCTGAAAAAATTCAAATCCAACTAAAAATACTAGAAATAAGGAGGAAAAATCTGATTTATTCTTCTTCTACTGGAAAGGGATAAGGATGATGTGAAATCATAGTTTCATACAATCCTTTCTCTTGCTTTTATTGTTGCCTTCATGTTTTTTGCCACGTTTTTAAATGTGCTAAAATATTGAGATCATCTCTTCCAAGGGTTGAGAAAATAAATTGAGATAAAGTTAAAATTTATAATTATCCAAACTGAGCTAAATTATATATTTTATTTTTTATATTTAAATTAATAAAAGTAATTTAAAAAAAATACTAGGTAAACATTTTTTTAAGAAAATTTAAAAATCATTGGACTGAAGATTTTTGTTATTTACTTCGGTTTTTTTTTTTTTTAAATACTACATACTAACCATCATTTAAAAAAAAAATTAATCTAAACCCACCAATATCATTATTATCAATTATGAATGATATTAGGTAAAAATATCATGAAGGCCTTTGCAGTAGGAGTTAGATTGCATTTTATACTCTCTATTTAAAAAATGAGTAAATTAGTTCTTATACGTTAGATTAAAGAGCAAATTGGTCCTTTTTGTTAAAAGAAACCATTCATTTGTACTGTTAAAAA
Organism: Gossypium sturtianum; assembly: GCA_025698515.1. Classification (NCBI taxonomy): domain Eukaryota; kingdom Viridiplantae; phylum Streptophyta; class Magnoliopsida; order Malvales; family Malvaceae; genus Gossypium; species Gossypium sturtianum. Next base: position 162,123,911 of record CM046945.1, read on the forward strand.
CTGGCATAGTTGATAAAATAACCAGACAGTGACAAGTGACGTGTGACATATACCTCATGCTGACGTATAAGGACCAGTTTTTAATAGTAAAAATGGATGAAGTTTTTAACAGAAGGACCAGTTTTCTCGTTGATTTAACGTATATGAACTAATTTGTCTAATTTTTTAATAGAGAAAATAAAATGCATTCTGACTATCAGTACAAGAGACTACTTTTACTCACAAAATTTTTGTTTTTTTGTATGTTAATATGAAATCAATAGTGGGGTGAGTAATTAATTAGCTTATGCTTTTAAAACCAGTCTAATTCCTAACTAATTAGGTGCATTTCTCTGCATTGATATATGAATTGGCAAATATAATGTATTTCAAATTTTATATTACAAAATTCGAGATTTATATTCATTTAAATATAATATGAACAAATCATTAAAAGTCGAATTTTAACTTTATCCTTTACTTTCTTTGTACCAAAATAAATATATTTTCTTAAAAACTTAAAAAATGTGATGTAAGTGTTTAGAATATTTGTATATTTGAAATTTAGTTTTTTTATTTTTATTTTTAAGAATTTTTTTTAAAATTTAAAATTTAAGTTTAATTGTGTATAACATTAAAATTATTTTGCTAAATTTAAGTTAATTATGATGTAATTTTTTTTAAATGTCACACTAGTAAACTTAGTTGAAAAATTTTAACTGTGTTGACAATTAAATCTGAATTTTCGAAAGAGCAAAAGGACTAACTTCATAATTTTTGTAATATTTATGTTGGGTATTGTCACAACCCAATTTTGCCCGGGTTAACACCCAATACCAAACTCGTTACAAATCAACCCAACAAATCAACCAACAGACCCAAATACCATCTAAGCCCAAACCCGAATAACCTAATACCAAAAAAGGAAACACAAAGGAAAACCCTAATGCAAGTGGCGCCGCAGCCTAGCCCCACTTGCTTTCGCCCTCTCCGACCGCGCATCCTGTCCCGACTGGTCCACCGCCCATAACCCGCAAAATGAAGAAAACACGCAATGACCACAAAGAAAAGAGCAAAGAAGAAATTTGTTTCTCTTTATTCAATCTTGGCTATAAAGCCACAAGAAAACCATTGTAACCGGGAGGACAGATTTGAAATACAAAAAAAACAAGTGAAAATTCAAGCAAAAAAAAACAAAGAAAGTATAAACGAAAACGGATCTATTGAAGTTAAAAGAGGTTTCTTCATTCTTGTTTTCTGATTATTGCATTTCCATTTCAAATTTATCTTTATTTTCATTCTATTTACGAGTCATAAAAAACATTGAATAAGAAAAAGAAAAAATATACCTCTCCGTAGTCGGAACCCCCCTTTTCCGGTGCCGAAATCGGGCTAAAAGGGGTAGAGGGACTTGTGGTTTCGGCGCTTGTGGGGATTTGAAGATGGGACCTTCAAACGTGCCTTGAAACGGGGCTAAAGGCCTACTTTGCACACCGTCGACCACCGTATGCGGTGGTGGTGCGACGGGCAGCAAGCAAGCTCACGAGGAGGAGCCCAACCGATCGAGAGATGAGAAAAAAGGGGTTGTGGCTGCTGTGTTTTAAAATTATTAGGTTTAAAATCGACTTTGGGGAAATTTCGGGCTTTATACATCAAACGAAACGGCGCTGTTCGGTTCAAGGAGATCGCGCATATCCCTTCAAGGGGATATTTGCGCGAATGGCCCCTCCCTTCAGCGGCTCGCTTCGATTAGGCTCCCTTTTCATTTTTTCTTGCTTTTAAATTCTACCCCAAATATTTCTTTCTGTCTCGATTTAGTCCTCGCACCGAAATGCTACGCATCGTGGTGGGTTATTTACCCATTTGATCCCCGTGAGTTATTGCGCGCGACGCCAGGTCCCCTGTTCGCTTTTCTTTGATTTATTGCAATTTTAGACCCTCGACTTTCATTCGATTTCATTATAATCCTTGATTTGCTTAATAAATTTATTTATTCATTTGTTTTCCTTATAAATCATATTATTATTATTATTATTATTATTTATATATTTATTATTATTACTATTATATTTTTACTATTATGTGTTTATTATTGCTATCTATTATTATTATCATTATTATTATTATTATAGTTACTATTATTATTAGATTGTTATTACTATTATTATTACGTTTTTATTAGATTATTATTATTCTCATTTTATTACTATTGTTTTTATATTATTACCATTATTATTACCTTGTTATTGTTTTTTTTTAATTATCATTTTATTATTATTTTTATTTCCATTATCGTTACTATTCTTATTATTTTATTTTTCTCTTCTAATATCATCAACATTTTTTATTATTATTTATATTATTACTTTTACTATTATTATTTTTATTATAACTACTATCATATATTTCTATATATTTTTACTTATACACATTTCTATGTATTTCTACTTATATATATATTGACATCATTTTCATTATCACTATTATCATTATTATTATTATTTTCCTTTTCTTCATGTAAAACTTTCATTTTGCTTATTATTCTTTTATTTTCTATTTATTATCCCTTTTAGCGTATTGGTTTACTCATTTTATTTCTATTTTCGTCTTATTATTATCGTTTGTATTTAACGTATTTGTTCTATATGCTTGCTAGCATCGTAATTCATTTTCTACATTTTGTTACAAATTCGTGCTGCATTTTATCCAATACAAAATTGATTTCTTTCATAAAGGCAATATTCTGTATTTAGAAATTCGAGAGATCGTGCCCTAAAGTATTGGGTTTCGATTTTTCTCGTTTAATCTAAATAACTGAATATCCTTTTAAAACAAATACATTTTTAAACTAAAAGCTTATTCTCGTGAACTCGAGATATCGTGTCCTAATGCATTGGATGTGATGTTTTGTTATTCCGAGATAATATTTTCTAAAACCAAGGCAATGTTCTGTATTTAGAAGCTCGAGAAATCGTGCCCTAAAGTATTGGGTTTCCTTTTCTCGTCCATTCTAAATAACAAAATATCCTTTCAATTAAATCCATGAGTTTTGAATAAAAGGCAAGTTCAACTTTAAAGGTCGAAATGTGGTGTCCTAAAGTATTGGATGTAACACTTCACCTTAAAACGAGACGGCCCTTGGCATACATTTCCAATTTATCCAAATTTATTCTTCAACGACAAGAGGGATCGTATTTTGAATTCTTAAGTTTTCAACTTTCGACATTAAGACATTAGATAATCAATTAGGTACCAATTTTGGGCGTATCGAGGGTGCTAACCCTTCCTCGTACGTAACCGACTCCCGAATCCATTTTCTGATTTTCGTAGACCAAAATTGTGTGTTGATAAATTAATCTGATTATTAAAAACAAACACTTTTTAAGGTGACCCGATCACACCTCATCAAAAAAGATTGGTGGCGACTCCCGTTTTTTTTATATTCGTTTTCAAAACCCACGTCGACCCCGTTTTTTTTCAAAATTCAAAAATGGTTACGACAGGTATACAATTATTTCTTTTTTGAAATTTATTTCAAATATACAATATTATATATTTGAATTTTGAAAATATTATTTATATATTCAAATTAACTTTCACAAATAATTTATATTAATTGTTTAAAAATTTAAATTTTATAATTTATATATCAAAATTTTAATAATGAATTACAATAAATTATTTTATTATATATTTTTTATTAAAATATCATAATATTAACGAATTGCAACGATATTTTGTAATTAATGCTTATGTTTTTCATTTATATTTAAAAGGTATTGCAATGGAAAGAGTGAGGTGGAGAAAACCAGGTGATACCATAGCTTTTAAAAAGATGGTTTGTATTCTCCATTTTTAAAATTTTTTGCGAAATATTCAGTTTGTCTAAGAATGGAATTGATTCCATTTTATCTTATAATTTCATCACCCAAAATTGAAATGCATCACTTTCAAGCTTTACATTTACATGATTCTAACCTCATTAATATCTCTATTTATGGGTTGCAAAGTTTTTAATCTCTTTTTTTACCTTAAGTTTGGATTATTTTCTAAAACTTATTTCACTATTTATTATTATTTAATTATAAGCTACCAAATAAATGTTTTTAATTATTATTGTAAATTAATATATTTTTTATTAAATTTAAATAAAAATATTTTTTATTAATCAATTGCAATTTGGATAATCTACCTTAATTTAGACAGTTATTGGAGGTGTTTAGAATGCTGCCGTATATATTATAAGATAATTTAAATTGTGGGTAATATAGTGTAATTATGTTATAATTATATATATAAGTATATGTTCAAATAATTATAAAGTAAAATCTCAATATAAAATATAAATAGATTAAGAATTGAAATAATCCAAACTAAAACCGACCCATCAAATTAAAATTCATGCATGGCAATAGCACTTGGTAATATAATTTTTATAATTAAAACGCAAGTTTACATTCTCTATGGCAATATAAGATTCTAGAATTACATTTTTGGATAAATTATAAAAATAGTTACTTTTGTTTGCATCACTTATATTTGAAATGTTATGTTTTAATCACTTACGTTTAGCTATGAAGTTGTCACTCTACTGTTAAACTCTGTTACCTCCCTACGGCAGTCCAAATCAGTTTTAAATGCCAACTTGGATGTTCAATTGCTGGGATGAAAATAAGTTTTTAATTAGATAAATTTAATTTGAATTGCCACGTAAGAAATTTAAATTAACATTTAAAATTTATTTAGATTGCCACGTAGGACTATAACAAATATTATAAGTTGTCAAATGATACAACCCGAGAATGAAAAGCGAAAACTTAAACATGAACTTGGAGTGATGTCTTAAATATAAATCATTACCTACACGTGTAATCAGTGGATTATTTATCACTAATCACCTGAGTGGGGGATAATTACACGTAAAGTATCTGCTTTGTACTTCCATTAAATTAAACCTTTTTCTTTTCCTTCTTTCTTTAGATTCTATTCTTCTGACATAAGTTTCTTTTATTCTTGATCGGCCACTTTGGGTTTCAATCCTTGTCTTAAATGGGCAGTTTAGATCATAGAGAGAGAATTAAAAAGAGTTGGTAAATATTGGGTTCTAAGAGGAAATTCAGAGATGGTTTTTCATTTGTGTGTGTTGAAGTGTGAAAGTGAAGAAGGTTTGAAGTAATTTTGTAAGAATTTTGTGAAAGTCTGGGTTTTGTTTGATTAGGTTGGTAGTTGATTATGGGAGGGTGTTTTCCCTTTTTTGGATCATCAAACAAGGAAGGTAAAAATATTTCATTTTCTTACCCAATTTCTACTCTCTTTTTGATCTTGTGTTGTTTTAAATTGTTGGGCTTTTTATCAGCTTTTGGGGTATGTTGAATTCTGTGTTTATCTTGGCTCTTTTTGCATCTCTTGCTAGTTTGATCTGACATATATATGATTGTTTTGGGGGTGTTTGATTGATTTAGATAGGTTAGTTTAATTTGATTAATTTGTATTTGTATTTTTTGAATTGATAAATTTTAGCTTTTATATTTTTTTTTTTAATTTTGAAATTTTAGTTTAGATCTAAAAAATAGTAATTAAATCTATTTGTTTAAAAAGTAGTAATTAATTTGGTTAAAACTGAATTAACCAACTGAACCATTCTAATTCGGTTAATCAGTCGGAGATCGGTTAAAGGTTTTTTAGAATTTCGGTTAACGGTTAATTCAGTTCGAAATCGGGTAATTAATCGAATGAACCGAACTTAATAAATAATATTATAAACTATATGTATTAGGCTATTACTAGTTCGGTTAATTCGGTCAAATGAACATTCTAAATTTATTTATTTTGATATGTTTTACACTTGTTTTAAAATATATATATAAATTTTAATTAATTCGGTTAACCGACCAAATTAACCGAAATATTTCGGTTCGGTTAACAGTTAAAGGATTAAAAAGTTTGTTTAATACTAGTTCGTTTCGGTTAACGTTTTGAACACCCCTACGGTTATATATTTATTCTATATTCTCTAGCTAGATTAGTTTAAGTCCATATATTTTTCGAATTTTGAAATTTTAGTCTTAAAATTAATCCATTAATAGAATTTTTAGTGAGTTATATGTAGAAATAACAAACGGATATGTCATTATTTATATTATAATATGTTTACTACATCAAAATTTGAAAATAATAAAACTTAACTTAATGCATTTAACAATTATTGTTTATTGAGTATTAAAATTTTAAAATTTGAAAAGTAAAAAGATTAAAAAATACCAAATTAATATAGGGATTAATGTAGAGGGATTAATAACAGAATTTAACCTTTGTCAATTTATTTATCTTTGAGTTTCAGTGATAACATGTTAGTGATGTATTTGTTGGTAAACTGGAGGCTAGTAATTAGTAAATGCATTCTAAAAGAGAGTTTGGAACCTTCTTATAAAATGTAGTGTCAAAGTTATAAATTTAGAATTTTATATAATCATATGGTATTATTTAAGAGTTCAGTGAGTTGTGTCATTTTCAATCGGGTCATTAATTCAGTTGTTAATTTATGGAAATATCCTCTCGTAAATCAAATAATATATATATATATATATTTAGGATTCTTTAATTTTTTCATTTAAAATAATAATAAAAATATACATATGATGAGATTCAAACACACGTCAATTATACCAATAAAACCATCAATTTATCACTCAATTAAAGCATTATTTTGATATTTTTATACATTTTTATTTTATCATGCATACTTTATTACATCCATCCATTAGTTGTAAATATTAATAATGCATTTGATTGAGTTTCTGTCATAAAGTCAACTCGACACTGACTCAAGATTAATAACAACACCATGATTAACAATTTAATCTAATTTTTTTTTATTTTAATAACGAACATATTTCATAAGTTGTTATTAATTAGTTTCAAAGCATAAGCTTCCTTATTTATTATATGTTATTTTTAAACACACATTTTTGTTCTAAATTTGTGGTTTCTACATGCATATACATATGATACGATTTCTAGTTATAATTAATTTGGGTGCAAAGAGTCGAGAGAGGCGAGTATTCTATCAAGAGTACTTGTGTATTGAATCATGATTATAGAGTTAGACTTTTAAAGATGGGGCTTCACTAAAATGATTAATTTGGTGTTTTTTTTCTTAACATTAATCTCATAGGTTCTTATCATATAATGTTCTTTTTGATACAATGCCTAGAACTACCCATAGCCCCTCCCCACCCCTTAAATAGGAGGAAAATGCGCTTCAGCGCACTCAAACCCACATCATTTTGCATTGACAACAATGTCATTACCAATCAAGTTAAGACTCAATCAGCCTTAGTTTGATGTTAAACACTCGTACAATTGATGGATGTATGATGAATTTAGTAATATTATAATAGATTCGGTAATTTTATTAATAAAAAAACTTGTATTACCCGATTACATATAATCTTGTAAAAGATATAGTAATTTACGTGAAAACTTTACAATGTTATAAAAAAAAAATCAGTAAATATTAAGAGTTTTAGTAAATTCGTAAGAAATTTAACAATTTCATAAAAAAAAATTACAACAATTACATAAATATTCAGTATTTTATAAATTTATAAGAAATTAAGTAAACAATACAAAGTGATAAGAAATTTAGTAATCAAATATGGGGTGATGCTTTGGCTACATCACATTTTGATGAAATTATATAAATTCTCATAGCTTTAAAAACATAGGTGCATGAAGAAATAAAATTAACTTTACAATGCTCTAAGAAATTTAGTAAATTTTAAGAGCTTTAATAAATTATGAAGAAATCCAATAATTTTGTAAGCAATTCAGTAATTTTATCAATAATTCCAAAATTGGTAAGAAATTAGGTAAATAATAAAAGAAATTGTAAGAAATGTAAAAATTTTACAAGAGGTTCATTTTGTAATAATTTTAGTAACTTACGTTGTAAGGAATTAGTAATTTACTGAAAACATTACAATATTGTAACAAATGAGTAATTTTGTTAGGGCTTTAGAAAAAAATTGTAAGAGATTTAGTAATTTACATAGTATGAAATTCTGTTATTTTATATAAGAAATTTAATAATTTAATAATAAAATTTAGAAAGTTGTAAGAAATTAGGTAATTTATTTAAATCATTCCAAATGTAATTTAGTAATTTCATAATGTATTCAGTAATTTATAAAATTGTAAGAAATTAGCTAAGCATTAAAATGTAGTAAGAAATTTAGTAATTTTGCAAGACAACGATTTTGTAAGAATTTTAATAAGTTACATTGTAAGGAATTTTAATAATTTAATATATTGAAAACATTACAATGTTGAAAAAATTCAATAATTTTGTTTAAAAAAAAATAGTTAACAATTTACAATATTATAAGAAATTTCATAAATTATTTTAAGAGATCCAATAACCTTCTAAAAAAATAGTAACTTTTTCAAAATTTAGAAATCTTCTGAGTAATTTGTAAGGATTACAGTAAAAAGATTAGTAATTTATGACCGACGTAAAAAGTTGGGTAAACATTTCAATGTCGTAAGAGATTTAATATTTCATAAAATTATAAGAAATTAGTGAAACTTTTAGCAATTTTGTAAGAAATTCAATAAATTTTGTAAGAGAATCAGAGATTTTATAAATAAAAAAAAAATTGATAATTTTGCAAAAACTCTGTAATTAACAAAATTCCCTAAACAAAAATTACAATGTTGTAGATAGTTTTCATCAAAATTTGTTTACATGATTACTTTCTATTGATAGTATGTCACATCATATGCTAACGTCGTGCCAAATTAATAAAATTTAACAAAAAGATACTAACAATATTAATAATTAGATTGGACTTTTTAAATAAAAAGTAAAAAATATTAAGTTCTAAAATACAAGGACTAAATTTTAAATTTTTGTCAAAGTATATAGATTAGCATCAAATTTTAACCGTTAATTGTCATTAAAAAGAAAAGCAAAATGCGATACGTAAACTATACACCAAATAGAAAACAAATATACGCGTAGCGCTCCCGCATAGCAATATGAACCGACATCAAATTTAGTGTTAAAATTTGCCAACATTTTACAAAAACATAAACTATATTATTAAAAGAACATTTTCCATCATTAATAATATATAATGGAAATTTTCATAACAGTCGTAAAATCCTAGTGGCGGCCTGGCGGCCCAATACTAGTACGTTAAATACAGATGGTTCCAAATTGTTCTTAAGAAAACCTAGTATACATAACCTATCATTCTATACTCCTCATTTATACAACCTAATGATGCTCTATCCTACTTCTAAGTTCTAACACTAATTGCTTCTATTCATCGGTTCTCACATCCAAAGCCAAAACCCAGCGTCTAGCATGCATGCCAACGACACCCTAAATTGTTATATTTTTCTGCTTTTAAAGCATAAACCAAAACTGTCCAAGGCGTTCGACCGAATATCACTTCCTCCTTTTCCCCTGCAAAATAAGACCAATTATCACTTTTGTTACAAAGATAAAAACGAAAGAAACAAAACACATCACGGAATTCTCATATCCCAAATCGAGACAAACCGAGTTCGCATTATCATCCATGGATAGCTGCTTCCGTTTCTTTAGTTGATTAGGACTCTCAGTCGGCTGCTTCCCACTGCGCTTTGATGGTGTCATGTTCTGAAATGTAAAAAGACAGAATCATGTTAAGACCCAACTGGAACATACATAGGAACCATACAATATATTTAAGTGTCAATGAAATAATGCAGGGAACATCGTGTTGGGAGTCAAGCATGTAAAGGCAATTAGCATTTAGATAAAAGAAATGGAAAATATATTCAGAACCTTGGCAAGTTTCTTCTCCTTGCGAGCTTGTCGCTCCCTCTCGTCATATTCTTGATTTTCCTTCTCAACCAATCGAATAAGGGTATCACATCTCCTTGCCAGCTCTTGAGTTGTCCGTGACTTCACAAACCAATCAAATCGAAACAAGGGTGACGCACGGAATGCTGCCTTCAACTCCTCCCAATTCCCATAACCAAGCTTGTGAACCATGCATATCTGTTTAGGCATAACAATCAGAAAAAAAAGAACAAGATTTAAGGTGGTTCCATCTATCACGTATGATGTATGGTAAAAAGGAAAAAACGATTAAAATACACACCATGAATCGATCACATTCTTCATTGTATAACTTCCCTTTGTTCTGACCATACTGGATCTTCAATTCCAGCCATGGATTCTTGTATCGGTCCAATTTCTTGCCAATTGCCTTCATGATCTCATCTCTTCTAGAAATTCTTGTCTCTCCTCGTTCAATGTTCTTAATTATTCTATCATAATCTGTATAACAAAAATTAAGCAATTAATGTACATCAAAAAACTTTGTACAGAACAAGATATTAGAACTAGTTGAACTAATCCAACATTATTCTATGATCTATGGTAGCACATGTTTTCACATGTACGTATTATACCTCAAGTCATATTTAATCAAGCTCCTGGGAGAACATACTTGAATTGTCAAATTTTAGTACTTGAGATCATACATAGAAACAAAGAAAAAATGACATGATGTTGGATATCACTAACCATTTAACTCCTTGTATCTTTCTTTAAATACTTTAGCATATCTTTCAACTTCCTCCTCTGACTTCCCTTCCATTTCTGAAGCAATACTCTTTATATCATTCCGTCCATATTTCTCACAAGCTCTAACGAAAGTATTGAAATCTCTTCTACTCCATGAAGAAAATCCCTAATGCACCCAAAATTTAAGTTTGAGTAAAGCAACAAACAAATAAAAATATAACATGTAATACGTTGCACTCACCTCTTCTAATAGTCGCTCCTTTTCTTCCAACTCTTCAGCAGTTAACGGGTCTCCCCTTTCTAAATACACGACTTAGTAAAACGGGCCAAAAGAAGATTGTGTATCATAAAGAAACAGATTATATGGAAAAAGTAAAATACCTTCAGGTTCATCCACATCAATAGTGTCCTTTACCTGATTCTTCTGATGTGTTTGCTGATTTTAATTGAAAAAAAAAAAAAAATCCAGTCGTGAGATAACTCACAACAAACATCAAGTCAATGTACAGAAAGGGGGAAAAAGGTATTTATACAGATCATGCATACCATGAGATAGCGTACTTCTTTCTCATACAACTCACTCAGCCTCTGAGTGTTGAAGAATTGGAAATCAAGCCTGAGGAATGACATTTTTATTAGCAAAGCTATCTAACAATGCAAACTATTTAAAAGACCATAGTTTGAGAAAAGGCTTACAATTGAGGCATGCGAGGAATCCGAGGCTCCTTCGGTTTTGCTGGACCACCTTGGCGCAAGGTTTGTTTAAAGTACTCAGATTCTGAGTAACTGATCAGGGCAAAGAAGAAACACAAATCAAATAGAGCAAAAAACAAATAATGCAGAAATTAATTAGATTGCTGAAATAACCAACTTACTTCCGCTTCCGCTCTCTTTTTGGGGGCTCAATCCAGTTTTCACTTACAAGTTTCTTGATGTCAAACTTGTTCTCGTCCTTTAAAAAGAAGAAAAACAAAAAATCAGCAATTAACAAAGGGAACTCCTAAAGCACCAAACATGGCAAAATGCAAACAGAAGGCACAAAAAAGCGTAATGTTTTTACCTTGTCATCATCAAATTCATACAATTCAGCAGCTACAAAAGAAGAACAATGTTAATTGCCTGAAAAATGAATTCACACGTAAAAAATGTGCAAGAAAGGCATACTATCATCCATCTTGAATTTAATTGCATCCTCAGTAAATTTCTTCATCTTGGCATCAAGTTCCGCTGTCGCTGCTTCTCCCTTGGCAATGATTCTATCAATGTCTTCATCCGTAATTGTGCTATCCTTGGAGCTGAAGACCATTTCAGCACCAAACCTCACCATTTGAAGCAACTCATCTTTGTTAACAGCTGCACAAAACAAGAAATTGAATGCTACCAGACAGACTCAAAGAATTGTTGCATCAAGCAAAACAATTGCACTGCAAAGAAGCTTCTTACTCTTCTGCTCTGCTAATCGTCCTTGTTGAATAACCAGAGCATCTAGAGCAAGCTTTTTATAGGCCCTCTCAATCACCTTTTCCTCAATAGTGTACTGTTTCATGATTAAAAAAATAAATAAGGTTACCCTATTATAGGCTAACTTCTCAACAAGTATGAAAGACAATTTTCAAACCTCTGTGCAAAAGCGGAACACTTGAACTTCCTTCTTTTGACCAATTCTATGGGCCCGATCCTGTGCTTGCAAATCAACTTGCGGGTTCCTGCAATTACCCTAGTATCACAAATCCAACAAGGAGCAGAACATATAATAAAATTGGTATATGCTTACCAGTCACTATCATAAAGGATCACAACATCTGCTGTAGCAAGATTAATACCAAGGCCTCCAGCTCTAGTTGATAACAAGAAAACAAATTTCTCACTTCCTGGCTTATTAAAGGCTTCAATGGAAGCATCACGATCTTCACCACCTGTACTACCATCAATCCGACAATACTGGTATCCACGAAACATCAAATAATCTTCAAGAATATCCAGTAGCCTTGTCATCTGAATACAAAAAATTCCACAGCAAAATCATAAGGAAGAAACCCAGAAAGTAAATGACACTTAAACGTAAATTATGTAAATAAATTTAAAATGGAAGAATAACATAGGGAAATATAGAGACCAACAACCAACACATTCATGGACACTGCAGAGGTACCTGTGAAAATATCAGAACTCTAGAATCACGCTCCTTCAGCTTTGGAAGTAATTTGTCCAAGAGAACCATTTTACCTGGAAATAAATAACTAAGGTCAGTTTTCATTCAGCACCAAAGAATTCAATATCTTCCAGGAAGTAAACTTACCAGCACTGGTAACAAGATGGTCTCCTGTTGTATATGGAGGTCCAGGTTCAGCACCTTGGAAAAGGTATGGGTGATTACAACATTTGCGCAGCTGCATTGCAATGTTCAGAAGACGCTTACGCTCTCCACCAGCATTTACAACTTCAAGATCTTTTTGCAGCAAAGCCCTATAGTACTGTTTCTGCATCTGGGACATTCCTACTTTCAGGATAGTTTCCTTTTTGGGAGGCAAACCTTTCTCAACATCTGATTTCAATCTACGAAGGAGAAATGGCCGAAGAACCTAAAGATGCAGAGACAAAGAATGTTAATTATTTCTATAAAACCAAAGGCTTGGGATGAACAGAAATAAGATTTTTAACTTGCCTTGTGAAGTTGTTGAACAACTTCCTGCTGGTCATTTTCACCAGAAATTTGAAACCACTCATCAAAAGTTTCAGCTGAACTAAAAATCTCTGGCAGTAAAAAGTTAAGAAGAGACCAAAGCTCATGGAGATTATTCTGCAGCCAAAAAAAATACAAAAAGGATACCAACATTATGTCATATACTGAAATAAAGCATTAAAATGATCCAAGTAAGAGTAACCAACAAGGCAAGAAAAGCTGTCACTATTGATCACAGGTATAAGAACTAAAAACGAAGTAGAAAAATGTTAAAAGCATAAACAGGTAAAAATCATCAAAATCATTTCAGTAGGCAACTAAAACTCATCAAACCTAGAGGACAAGATAAGTGTTTTAACAACTTCTTAAACAAAATTCAAATCTAGGACCACAAAATAGCATAGGCATTTCTAGTGCAACCAGGCACATGTCATGAATGGACAGAGAGATGTAAAATTCAGTTCCCTACCAAATAAAATGCATACCTGGAGTGGAGTGCCAGTAATAAGAAGTCGATAATTAGTATTGTAGAGTCTCATTGTTTTTGAAAGTAGTGAATTCTCATTCTTGATTCGATGGGCTTCATCAATAATTATATAGCGCCAACTAAAACGACGCAAAGCAGACTTCTCCTTGATGGCCATTTCAAAACTTGTGACACAGACATCAAACTTCCCAGCAACCAGTAGCTCCTCACGGATGTATCTCTGTAGAAATTAGAAGGCATAAGAACAATGAAAAAGATAAAATATCGAGTAACCAGTAAAGCATGCATCAAGCAACTTACTCTTTCCTCAGGATTCCCAAGAAACTTCACAGCACGCAAGACAGGGCAAAATCGACGTATTTCATTCATCCAGTTACCAAGAGTTGATTTAGGGGCAACAACCATATGAGGGCCAGTAATTCCACGGTACTCATGCAGATAGCCCAATAAGGAAATAGTTTGCAAAGTTTTTCCAAGTCCCTATATTCATCAGTTTAGTAAGCAAACATCAGCAAATATCATATCCCAGCTCATTCTGATTTAAAAACAAGACTTGACCATGAAAATAAACAATATACAATCTTTAAAACCAAGGCTACAGCACATACCATTTCATCTGCAAGAATACCATTTATACCATTCTCATACAGTCGTATAAGCCAGTTTAAACCAGCAAGTTGGTAGTCCCTCATCTTTCCCTGAATACCTGGAGAAAGAAAAAAGTAAACCGAAAATATACAACAGAAATTGAACCATTTGAACTGAGTTCCCAACTGATGGATAAGAGAGTGAACTTACAAGAAGGCTGAGTCACCAATCGCGTGTTCCCAGACAAACCGTCTTCTTCCTCCTTGAGGTACTCTTCATCTTCTTCCTCTTCAGTTATTTTTGATGCATGTCGACCCCTAATTTAACAAGTGGAAGAAGCCATTACGAGAGGAAGTCTAAATCAAAACCATTAGACCATAAAACAGGTCCAATACTCCAAACAAGTCATTAAAAACCAATAGAAAGAATCCATCACTTCCAACCAGTAATATCATGGAAACAACAAAAACATGTGAATCACGTATTTCAACATCTTTAGCGTAAAAGAAAACATGCATACCTTCCTTTCACCTTCTTTTGTGATGAATTTGGGTCACCTTTAGCAAAATGAGAAAACAACTCTGTCTGCTGCAAAAGATACTTCAACCGACCCTTTCCCTTATTATTCTGTCATTCAACCAAACATTAGCAAACCATAAATTACACTTAAAATGAACAGAATACAAACTTTTCCCCAGAATACGGACCATATCAGCGTCAATGGCAGCATTTTGAGTATCCAGTATTTCCTGAATCTTCTGCTTCTTTAGTTTCTGCATTTCTTTCAGCCTCTCCTTCTCTCGCTTACTAATTTCTGGACCAGCCCCATTAGACTCATCCTAAACAAAAATAATAATCTTAAAATCCTAGAAATAAACAATAAAGTGCAAATTAAGCTTTCCAGCAACTTACTAAAACCCTAGAAGCAAAATATATACTAAAACATGAAAACTAAAAGCTTAGAAATAAAATTTTACAATCATTAGCAAACCCTAGAGACAAATAGCAAGTAAACAGCTAAGTCCGACAGCCAAAATAGTAAAAATTCGAAAGCAGAGTAAAAGGAGAAAGCTAAAGAGTGTCACAATTGTAAAATTACATCATCAGCATCATCGGCGTTTTCTTCAGGGACGGCGTCATCATCTTCGTCGGAGGCGTCGGCGGAGCGAGCAACAGCTTCAATCTCCTCCTCATCGTCTTCTTCGCCGTTGACCTGGGCGCTCATTCGCTCCTCTTCTGATGAACTCGAACCAGTGTACAGTTCTTCATCGGAGGACGCCGGCTTCGACGATTTTGCCATCTCTTCTTCAAGTTTATTAGAACGTTGCTGTTGTTGTTTTTCCCTCTTTTATTTTCTTTCAATGATAAAGGAAAATAAAAATAAAAAAGAGATAAATGAATAAATAAATAAAATCGAGAGACCGACTTTTGGTACATGGAAAGAAGACTTCAAATATAAATTAATAGGGTTAAAACGCAGCCGTTCCATTTGGGAGACTTGAGGGTATAATTCTAGTTATAGTCCCTTTAAAATTTGAGATTTAATTTTTTACATAATTTGATCTCTATTTTTTTAATATGATCAGTAGGTTCAAATTAATAACATTCTTAGTCATTTCCATTAAATATATGATTTCGATTTTTTCAAGACAACTTTAAGCATTCCCATGGCATGTAAATTAATTTGGGTTAAATATGATTAATTGAGATTTTATATGATTTTGACTGTATGATCAAATAATGATAATAATAATAAAATTCATTTAATCCTTTAACAGTATCACATAAAATTATTATCAATTTGGGTATGCAAATGATTTTATAAAAAACAGAGACTAAATTATGCCAAAGTAAAATAGATTAATTAAATTCTGAATTTTAACATAGTATAGGGATTAAAACTAACATTAGACCGTGGTTAATGTGTCAACTGTTAAGTGAGGAATTTCCCGCCACAAAAGGAAATGGAAATTTCCCGCCGGCAGCTCAGGGTTCGCGGCGCGTGGCGTTTGGGATCGGATCGGGGCTACAAGAAATTATTACAGTATTTATGAATGAAAAAGTAGAGAAGTTTTTAATTTGTCTTTAGTCATAGTTTTTAAATTTATAAAATATAAATTAGATGTTGAAATAAATTAAATTTACCCTTAACATTGAGAAAATATTATCATTTTAGATACTTCTTAACATTTTTTCATTAATTCTATTAATTCAAATTAAGTTGGAGAATTAATATTGACAAAAAAAATTCAATAACTAAATTAAAAAGAATTCAAATTTAAAGTCTAAATATTGCTTTATTTCAATTCCACACAATCATAGGATGATAGTGAAAATAAAAAAAAACACACAAATCACATTGAAATTAAAAAAAATGAAAAAGAGTAGAATATAGAGTTTGCATGAAAGATGGAATCATAGGATATGATTCACAATCACAAATATCCTAAACAACACTTAAACCCGCAAATCATGCAGCAAGCAAGTTACTAGTTACTGGATTACAACGTCACAAGAAGGACAGTAATAGCAGAAGCCAGCAGTAATAGAGAGAGTTTTATTCCTATAGTACCAACAGACGGACCATGCTTGTTGTGTATTATACAGTAACCTGCCATTGAATAATCAAAACAATGATTAGCGAGTTTTTGAACTTCCTGTCCTTGAAGAAGATGAAAAACTCGTTTCAACTTAATATATCTTAATCTCCCTGGAGAAGACGAGATCCTGTTTACACAATTGGGTGACTTAGGTTCAGGGTTTCAGCTTTCCACAAGAATAGGGATGCCATTTTTATTTGATAATTAAGTGGTGAGTGGTACTAATTAAGTCACTCACAAAACCAAAATAAAAAGCAAAGAATCAAAATTACCGAGAGATGGATATATCTATATATATGATTGTGGAGAAAGCTCAATATCAGCCTGGGCAGTGATTTCAGCATCATTTGTAGTTGTACGGCCTCTCATACATTTATACACGGTTACAGATATGGTAAAAGCAAACATGAGAAGCAGAAGTAAAGCTAGAGTTGCCCATTTCCCATTGAACTTGAATGTTTCTGAGATAGTAACACTCGCAGTTGATGATGAAGATGACCCATTGTTTGAAGTCATTTTATTTCAAGCTAAGCTAGCTCAAAAATGGTTTGGCAAACTTGGGCAACTCTTATATTTATAAGCTTGGGCAAATCTCCTTTGGCAACTCTTATATTTATAAGCTTGGGCAAATCTCCTTTGGCACTTTTTGTACTATTTGGAGTTCTTGTGCGTAATCTGATAATGAAAATTTGGCAAATGGCCTTTGATAATTCTATGGCTTGGAAATTTTCTGACAATGACATCTTTTTGTCGTTTAGAAACATGTACCACGAGAGTTCAAACTTTTTTTTATCCAATTTTCGAATTAAAGAATATCAAATTAATCCATTCTATTCTGATATATAGTATAGTTATATAATATGTAAATAAATTTATTATTGTTTCTTATTTATTTGTGTGTAATATGTATTGTTATATGATCTGTGTATAATTTTTATTTATTTGAATTATTTTAAAATTTTGAGTTTGAAAAATCTTTTAAATATAAGGCATGAGTTTGGAAAAACTTTTAAATAAATAAAAATAATATTTATTATTTATTATGTTATTACAATATTCTATTTTGTTATTAATTTTTTATTATGGAAAATAAACATAGCTTTCCAGAAAGAAAATAAAGCTATGAGAAAACCTTGAGCGTCCCAACCTCAACCAGGTGGATCTACTCACCAACGATCATTTTTTGCCGCAACCTTGGCGAAATCTGACAACTTCTCCTCCCAGTATCTGTTCTTATTAAAATCGAAGCTTTTGGTGATCAACTGATATGCCACAAGGTTGTTGGTCCTATTGCAAAATCTAAATCGACAAGCACTAAAAAGACTCGCAGCTTGCTTCCCATCAATAATATGTGCTGATAACTGATCGGTTGGTTTGGATATCTATGAATCTCCTAATAATTGTGTGTGTATCTCCTTCATTCTCTATCAAATGGGAACCATGTCTCTAATATATATTTTTTACTTTTTTTTAATTTTTATGAAAATTTAATTATATATTTAATTATTGTTGGTCCGATAGTTGAACCAATTGAATTGGTTGGATCGAGAACCGATGATCTAACCTGATCAACCATGAGTTCAATTATCAAAACACTAAATATGACACTCTGCGATTGTATTACATTATCATCTAAAAAATTTATTTTTCAAACTCAAAATGTCACATCATCTAACATTTAGAGTTTTCAAGTTCAATAATCAAAATGACCTAGTTGTCAAGTTTAAAATGGACCAAAAAAAGTACAGGTACCAAAGTGAACTTAGTTGTCAAGTTCAGGTGCCAACCTGCGTGCCAAGTTCAAGAGCCAAAAGTTACATTATCTCCTCTCTTTTTTTATGGTCATTAACAGAATTGGCTTAAATGAATAACAATTTTCAAGTTCAAGGGTCAAAGTGGATCAAAAAATGTTCAGGGGCCAATGTGGACCTACTTGCCAAATTTATGGGCCAAAAGTTATATTATCCCTTTTTAGTATTTAAAGTTGTTTAAGAGTTTTATGTTTTTTAATCAGCAAGAAAGTCTAGTTTTACTAAAACTACTTCTTGTTTGGATTAATTAGAGTTTCATTATACTTGAAAGTTTTATTTGGATTTTATTTGGATGTAATTAACTAGCCTATATAAAGGCCTTTTCATTATTCATTAAATGCATTAATTCATTCGTTAATAAAATTTTCAACTCTTGGAGTTAATTTCTTCTGTACAAGACTGCTTTCTTATAATTTTTAGAAGTGGTTTTGTAATAGTCTATTTTCCAATGGTGTCAGAAACAGTGGTTTTGGGACCATAATTCTGATGAGTGAGTCCGTAGATATTATTATTTAATATTTTACGAGTCAATTACAGTGTATTAATGAATTTTGATCCGATAAATTCTACTAATAGAATGATTAGTTATAGTACAAGGGGTTTGTACCGAAAGTCAGTAGTTTTGGAAAATAATGTATCGAGACCTCGTTTCTATAAACTGAGTTTGTAAATATTTTTTTTGAATATTTATGGAGCTACTGTATAAGTGAATTAAGGTTTGGTTTGAAAATTTGGTGTTTAGACAGTTAATTAAGAAAAAATGACTAAATAATAAAATCTGTAAAAGTTAATCACTATTAAATATTATTAGTTAAAATGCATGGTTAATGGTTGTTGGAGGTTTTAAAAGGAAATTAAAACATCCTTAAAAGCCATGGACGGTTTATGCATGCTTTTGGAAATTATGTGTTAATTAAAACGGCAATTTAATAATTAAGAAATTATTAAAAAAAAAAAAGGAAAATTGATTATCTTTTTCCCCATTTTATCTTTGTAACCAAAAAGCCAAAGGAGAGTAGCTTAGAATCGGCCAAATTATTTTCCTCTTGCATGGTAAGTAAATCGAGCCAGTTTTTCGTAATTATTTTATTTTTGAGATCGTTACAGTTTAATCTATCTACCATGCATCTCTGTTTTAAAAAATGTTAAAGTTTTAAAAGTTTACCATTGATAATTTTTTGTTTTTGATATTAAATCGAAGATTTTGAAGCTTAGAAATGTTCTAAGACACGACTCGAACTCCTAACCTCGATCACATAAACAAAGCACATAACCACAGATGCAGAGGCTTAATCACTACAAAATTCTACAATTAAACATTCAAATTTTGGGGTGTTACATTCTAAATTTTGCAAACCAAGCACGAGGAGCTTGCTTAAGCCCATATAAGGAACGTTTCAAGTGACATACCTCATTTGCAGCAGTTGTTAAACCCGATGGAGAACACATATAAATATTATCTGTTAAATCCCCATGAAAGAATGCGTTTTTTACATCCATCTGATTAATGGACCAGTCTTGAGAAGCTGCTAAAGCCAAGATTATACGAACGGTGGTCATTTTGGCAACTGGAGCAAATGTTTCTTCATAGTCAATCCCATATTCTTGTCAATTACCGAGAGCCACAAAGCGAGCCTTACACCAGTCAAGTGATATATCAGATTTTAGTTTGATTGAGAATACCCATTTACAACCAATAGGAGTAACATCAGAAGGACAAGTGACAATATCCCAAGTTTGATTATGGTGCAAAGCATCAAGTTCCTATTGAATCGCTTATTGCCAACATTCATGTTTGATTGCCTCTGAGTATGATCTTGGTATTTTAATGGAGGAAAGTATAACAGTCATAGACTTATGATAATCTTTCAGGAGAATAATTATATCTGTATGGTGGATGTGAGCTGCGAGTGGATTTCTTAAGTGGAGGAGGATCACTAGCAGGGGCTGGTGGTAGGGAAGACATAGGTGGTGACAGTAGCAAACTAGTTTTAGGGACTTCTTGATGAGAAAGTTCAGGAACTAAATCACTGTGTTGGACATTATCCTTATTTCCACATGTATAAATAAGATGAGGCTAAAATCATGTAATAGCAAGAGAATGGGAATGATGTTCAAGAGATATATTCTCAAAAGTAGGAAGAATAAAATGAGTAGAACCATTAGAATGGACAGCATGTAAAGGATAAAGGTACTGATGGTCAAAGAAAATAACATTACGAGAAACATAAATCCGTTGAGCAATAGGATCAAAGCACATATAACATTTCTTATGTGAGGCATAGCCAAGAAAAACACATTGGACAGACTGAGGAGAAAGTTTCATACGTTCATGAGAGGGAAGAAAAACAAAGCAAACACACCCAAATGGGTAAAGATGATGATATGTAGGTTGCTCTTGATAAAGAAGGAAATATGGTGTTTGGTTTTGAAGTGTAAGTGTAGGAAGACGATTTATTAAGTGGACAGCCATAGACAAGGTTTCCACCCAAAATTTTGATAGAATACAAGACTCAATGAGCAAGGAACGAATCACATCAAGATGTTTATTTTTATGTTCGGCAACGCCATTTTGTTAGGGTGTAGAAGGGCAACTTCTTTGAGAAATAATGTCATTTTGTTGAAGGAAATCTTAGAACTGCTGAGACATATATTCCTACCTGAATCAATTCGTAAAATTTTAATATTTTTGGAAAATTGATTTTTAATCATGGTTAGGAATTTTTGGAACAACTCAAAAACTTTAGATTTGTGTCTCAAAAAATAAACCTAAGTAAAATGGCTATAATCGTTAATAAATGTCAAAAAATATTTATACTGAGTATGAGAAACAACTGGTGAAATTCCCCAAACATCACTGTGAACTAAATCAAAACAATGAGAGACATGTGTATCACGATAGGGAAAAGGAAGAGTTTTACTTTTAGCCAATTTGCATGTAACGCCTTAAAACCCGGCCTAGAAATTCTGACAGGATCTCGGAGGTCACATTGATCACTGAAGTGATCGAAGAAAAATTTTACAAAACATATTATCCAAAAGTCTAGTTACCAACACACTTTGACAAATTCGAATAAAAACGTTTAATCATTTAAATTTTTTACCGGATAATTTAGGTTATGTTTAAAATATTCGAGAACACAAATCTGCAATCTCTGAAACTTAGTCCAAAATAAAATTTACGAAAAACCCAAAATAAAACCCATACCACAATTTTCTAATTGTTTACAATCAATAACGGCTTAACAAAATAAAAACTAAAAAAGGAACCAATTAGCTTGTTTTAAAACATGTCACTTTGAGACCTCTGGTATGCCGAGTCCAGCTTCAGATTACGAGAGTACCTGAAAGGGAGGAAACTAAGGGGTGAGCTACACGAGCTCAGTGTGAGTCTGAAATGCAGCAAACGACAAAGTTACAAAACATAATTTCAGATAGCAGTTCGATACCGTAACGTACTTACAATGCAACTACAAACCGGAATGTACACATGGAACCAACATTCCAATCATAACTAACAATCACAGTACATCATATCATTGTAAATGTACCTTTTAGACAAACAGATGCAGATGATATGTAACAAGTCAGAAAATAATCTCACCCGTCCAGCCAAACACCACTCTGATCCCCATTCACACCACGTATGAGCTAGTCAAGCTCAACCAACCATGCACACCACATAGGATCTCGAAAGGGCCCATCCAACCCTACACACCATGAATGTAAACTAGGCCACTCAAATAATAAAATGCAGCAAAGTTGACATATGAGCAGTACAGTGCGATGAACTGCTGTACTAAATAAATACAGTTGAAACTACCAAATCATAACAGAATCAGACTTTCTTATCTTCACAACAAACCCCAAAAACTTTATGCAAATGCATGTATGCAATCAAACTTACAGAAATAGTGAACACATCGTTGATAAACCGTAAAAGTAACATATTCTAAGCCCACATTTAGTAAGCTTTTGGATGATTTAAGCCCCAATTTATGTAAAAAGGTGCTCTTAATCCTTTCTTTTCATGTCTTATACTCGTGAAAGCACCCGATGACGAAAAGAACGAAAGCGGGCTTAAAACGGACCAAATTGGGCCAAGCCACGAAATCAACACGGCTGGACTTAAAGCCACACGGGCGTGCCATTCATTCCTACTAGAACACGGCCTTACCACGACTTACACGGCCCGCGCCTCATTCAACAAGAACGAACATGGCACGCCACGATTTACATGGGCGTGTGCCATGGCCGTGCCTCTGCCGTGGAGAAGAGTAATTTCATTCGGAAAGGATACTTAGGAGAAAGAAACGTGTTTCAAAAGCCTATAAATACACCCTAGGTACCAAATGAAAGGGGGCGGAGAGCTAGGCCAAGAAGCCAAGCCGAGAAGGTCGATTTGTGGGAATCACTCGAAGATAGCCAGTTGATCCATCTCAAGAAGTCGAATTCTACTCAAGACGGAGGATCTCCTCTTCAATTCCTTGAGGGTTTTAGGGATTTCTTATGTTTTGTTTTATCTTTTCTCTTAAGATGTTTTCCTTTATTGTTATGAACTAAACCTTCTGGATACCCGAAGAGATGAAACCTATGATGAATCTTGTTATTTGATTATTTGAATTATATGATAATAACTTAGTTTGTTCTTAATTATGTGAACTTTAGTTTGTTCTTAATTGTGTGAACTTAATCCAAATCTAATGTGCTTAGGTGGAGGAGGAATAGACCTCGCTAAGAGTAGATCCAACATAATTAAGCGGAGTTGATCGCACGCCTAGAGATAGGGTGACGAGATTTTGCCGGATTAGGGGCGAAACCTAATATGGGAGTCCACGGATCGATTTCTTCGCTATTCTAGGGGTTATTATAAGCGAATGAGAGTTCCACTAATTAACCTAGGGTTAGACGTTATTCGCCTCGAGAGAGGGTTTAATATACGTTAGGGAGTCTCACGGATCAAACTAAGTAAATAAATCATATGGTTCAAGGTTAAATAACAAGTGAAGTCTAGGTGGATTTTTCCTAAGGGTATCGTTTGAGTCAATTGAGTTTTCCCAAAAGTTATTTCTCGAATTCATTCTTTTTGTCTTTGCGTCTTAGCTTAGTTAGTAGATTATTTTTTGTTTAAACAATCATCACTTTATATTAAGGCTAAATAATAAAAAGACGGTGAATATTAGTACTTTTAGTTCCTTTGGGTTCGACAATCCGGTCTTGCCTAAACTATACTACTGTTCAATAGGTGCACTTGCCTTTAATCGTTGTCAGAGTTAGTTTCCAGGTTCGATCATTCTTTTATAAATTTTAAAACTCTGATTTACAGCGATCAAGTTTTTGGCGTCGTTGCCGAGGAACTAAAATATTAAGAAAACTCTATTTTTATTACTTTAGCCATTATTTTTATTTTTCGCAATTTATTTTTATTTTTAAATTTGCTAAACTTTCTTTCTTTCTTTTCCTAACAGGTTCCTCTAGTTTATGACTAGAAGGAACCCGAGAGGACTTTTAGAATACGACAATAATATTGAAGCTACCGCTCGAAGAAATCGCAGAGAAATTAGGCAAGCCCTAAATTACCAAGGAGAGCAAGAAGACAGATCCAATCCTACTGAAGGGATGGACGAAAATAATCTTCCACCACAAGATGTGGGAGAAAATAATGCTCATCGTACTATGTTTGATTATGCTAAACCTCATTTAACAGGAGCCGAATCTAGTATTGTTAGGCTTGCTATAGCTGCTAATAATTTTGAATTAAAGCCTAACACTATACAAATGATTCAACAGCTTTGTTCAATTTGATGGTTTACAGGGATTTAAGATCCAAACGCTCATATAGCTAATTTTTAGAGTTCTGTGATACCTTCAAAATAAATGGCGTTTACGATGATGCCATACGTCTCTGGTTATTTCCTTTTCATTAAAGAATAAAGCTAAACAATGCGTTAAACTCGTTACCACGAGGGTCAATCACTACATGGAAACAAATGACCGAAAATTTTTAATTAAAATATTTCCCACCGGCCAAAACGGCCAAATTACGTAATGATATCTCTTCTTTTGTGCAAATGGATTTAGAGACATTATACGATGCATGTGAGAGATATAAGGATCTCTTGAGAAGGTGTCCACACCATGGTTTACCCTTGTGGCTCCAAGTCCAAACTTTCTATAACGGTGTAAACCCCTCAACGAGACAACTAATCGACTCAACTGCCGGTGGAACCCTGAATAATAGAACTCTTGAGGCAGCCTACGAGTTTATTGAAGAGATGTCGCTGAATAACTATCAGTGGCAAGTTACAAGAACAAGACCAACAAAAACAGCTGGAGTTTACAACCTCGACGCAGTAACCATGCTATCAAATCAGGTAGAATTGATGAATAAGAAGATTGATAGTTTGTGTTCTTCGCAGTACATCCAAATCATGCGATGCATGACGCAAGTGGAACTGTATGCAATTCAGTACCCACCCTACCAACCAGCACAGAGAGCGAACGGATAAACTATATAGGTAACAATTTCAGATCTAATAATAACCCATATAGTAATAATTATAATCCAGGTTGGAGGAACCACCCAAATTTTTCGTGGGGAGGACAAAGAAATCAAGGAAATCAAAGACAACAACCTCCTCAAAATTTCCAAAATCAACCCTATCCACAAGAAAAGAAGCCGAGTCTTGAAGAGACGTTGAACAAATTCATAGCATCCACAGAAGCTCGTCTCCAAAAAAATGAGGTAACACTCGATACCCAACAAACATCAATCAAAAAGATCGAGAACCAAGTTGGAGGACTTACAAAGGCAATCGGGGAAATTACCCAGTCAGTCGGAGAAATTGCAAAGCTATTATCCGAACGATCGCAAGGTCATCTTCACCGAGTAATACATGAAATTAATCCAAAGGAGCAAATCCAAGCCATAACAGCTCAAGAAAGCGAAGAAGTAGACGAACCAGTCCCAACACAAGGAAACGAGGTAGAAAAAGGCAAAGTTGAGGTAACACAAGACAAGCCAAAACCGGTAATCAAGGAGTACCAACCTCGCGTACCTTACCCCCGAGACATTAAGAAGAGACGACACGTAAGAACAGATTCGGTAAGTTTCTTAAACTCTTAAAGAAATTACATATTAACTTACCATTACTTGAAGCTCATCGCAGATGCCGATTCTAGGAAATTTTTAAAAGAGCTTCGACAAACAAATAGAAGTTAGACGAGTCGTCACATGTGGAACTTAACGCAAAGTGCTCAAAAATTCTCCAAAATAGGCTACCACAAAAGCTAAAAGATCCAGGAGTTTTACAATTCCATGTTTAATTGGTAGACTAAATCGTTGATAATGTATTAGCTTATTTAGGGGCAAGCATAAATGTCATGCCTTATAAATTGTTTAAACAATTAGGTCTAGGGAAACCCAAACAAACTAGGATGAGCATTCAATTAGTTGATAAAATCAAGTAGAATTCCTAGGGGTATTATCGAAGATGTTCTTGTGAAAATCGATGATTCGTTTTCCCAGTGAGACTTTGTTGTCTTAGACATGGATGAGGATAATTCGATCCCCTAATCTTAGGAAGACCCTTTTAGCGATCGCCAGGACTAAAATTGATGTTGATGCAGGAGAACTCATACTTTGTGTAGGTAATGAGACAGTCACCATCAAGGCTCTCGACTCGGCTAGAACATCGAGTAATCAAGGTGAGAACGTAAATTCTACTAATAACCATTCGGTTAACCCTTATTTTCAGAAACACCACCAAAGAATACAACTCAACCCGATCCTAAACCCCATGCCAACAAAGAAATAAATCATGAAGATCGAGGATTCAGTTCGATGATCTAGACGGAGTGGAAAACACACTTCAAGGAAAAATTAGGGATACACGACGAAGAACCTAACCACACGAGATAAAACCGAAGGAGCCCCAAAAGAGCTAATAGGAACAACAAATCACTTCAAAATAGGGGACCAAGCATCATTAGATCAGTAAATCCTCGAATATCTCCTCCGGACCACTGGCACAAATAAAGAAATATCTTTTAGGGTAACCAGTGTTTTCCCACACTGAATAATGAGGTAAGTAATCCTACTTTTGGTACTTTTACTATAAACGCATCTCGACTTAAATTTTTTCACGAGGATACAGATAATAACATGAGGAAGGACTTCCAACTCCTCAAACCACCTCAAGATGCAAACGAGAAGAGAGTCTAGCTTAAGACTATAAACGAGCGCTTCTCGGGAGGCAACCCTAGCACTAATACTAGTATTTTTATATATATTCAGTTTATCTTAATTTTCCTTTTTATCTTCCTTTTTAGCAAATAACAACAACCTAGCCAAGTGCGAGAATTCCGTGCCATACGGCCTTACACACCGGCCGTGGCGTGGGCGTGTGGTACTCGACGCTTTGAACTAACAGAGCGAGAAGGTACATGTCGGGCAAAATAGATTTTCAGAATCACGGACCCAACTACTACCCCACGGCACCGACAAAGTGGCACGGCCATGCTTTACTGGTCCGTGTGAGGCTCTTGACTAGCCAACCACGGGCGAACACGCCTGCGCGTCTTGGATAACCGTGCCAATATAATCGACTTGTCGAACACAAGGCTGAACACGGCGTGGGAACCAACACGCCTAGAGCACGGCCGTGCGAGGCGGCGTGTGAATCGACACACCCTCAACCCACGGGCGTGGAAAACCGCGATCTCGAAAGTTTATTTAAACACCATACCCTTCTCCTTTCTCTTTTTAACCCACTTTCTTTCTTTCTTCTCCTTTCTTTTTCTTTCTTTCTTTCTTTCTTTCTTTTCTCCCTCTTTCTTTTCCTCCTTTTTCCTAATAAATCCTTAGAATCTTGAGCCACAACAATATCATATCCATGGCAAGAAAGCGTAAAAGGCCAATCACAGTCTCCTCAAAGGAGACCGATTCACATGAGTTCATGCCGGCAGCTTCATCCAAACAACAAGTCAAGGGTCTTTGAGACCAATTATCTGTTCTTTTATTTTCATCTTCTCCTTTATTTTCTTTATCTTTACTTCTCTTCTACTTAATTTAGTTTATTTTGTTTTAGTTTCTTATTCTTATGTTCTTAAGGCTGCTTGGGAATCACACCACTTCCACCATCACTAACGACTCCGTCACCTTCAAAGTCACACCAACCTCTCGAACCATCTACCATAAGGATTCTCAGGCCCCTCTATCTTTTAAACTTAGTTTATTTTCCTTCTTAGTCTCTTTCTCTTTATCTTTCTTGTCTTTAATTATATTATTAGTATATTATTAAGGTTTCTTTAGATTTCTTGGCTAATCTTGCATGAGACTCCCAATTGCTTCATCTAGCGCAGGTTCGTCATCCAGACGACCCATCACCACCACCAAAGGCACAATCTCCTCTCAAGGAATCATCCAAAAATTCAGGAAGTTTTCACTTATCCCCATATCTGGTGATTTTATTACAAGGTTATTATATATTTTTGTACATTGAGGGCAATGTACATCTCAAGTGTGGGGGGGGGGTGAACAACCTAAAAGATACCTAACTTAAATCCACGAATTTAGTCTTGTTTGAAAGTAATTTACTCATATTACTAATTAGGATGAAATTTCTGATGATTTATGATTTTTATTGATATTTTTTAGATTAAGTCATTGATAATTGTGCATTGATAATTAAATTCTAAGAATACTAGAGAATCAAGTATGATAAGTCTATTTTTCAGAAATTAAAAATTTACTAGGTTGTCAAACTGAGTTTAAATATTACCTTGAAGTTTGAAATTTACGAGGTTGACATCAAAATACCCATAATTTTTGTGAGTTTTTGAACCTTATAGAGCATAAATTCTTTTTCTTGCTCACTTTATTGATTATGAGTATGTCAACACTGATTTGCTATTCTAGAACTTGCATCGATTATACATGTCGAGACCATATTTTTTTGATTTGATACACAAAGATGATAAAGGCACCTAGGATTTAACCCACTTACTCCACTAAAAGCCTACCTTCACAAATTAACCCCTAGTGAACCCCTTTTAATCCTAACTATCCTATTTATTGACATAACCACTAATATTAACCCAGAACCCCTTTGTTTTTGTTATCACCATTCCTTTTGACTACCCTTATATCGAGATTTAATTTAATTAATAGCCTAACTATGTTTTTAGTTCAGTAATTATGTATTTAAGTTTATTCTAGAAAAAAAAGAACGAAGTATATCCATTATTCATTATTAGTTAGGTGATTAAATGAGCTTATACATAAATTCCAAATATCGAAGAAGAAGCTCGTATTATTAAGTACTATTAGTTTTTAGTTGATGTAATTATTACTAGTTCATTAGTTCTTAGTTAGGTAATTTATCAATTCAATCTCGATTCTAACCCTCTAATTCAGCCTTACTCCACACCTTAACCGTAGCCCCGTTACAACCCTAACAAAGACCTTTTGATTTGTGTTTTCATCTCATATTTCAGTGGCGGAGATTTGATTTTCATGCAAGCCTATGGGATTAACTCTTCATGTTCGACCTTTGAGTGCCTACTTGTGAACCTTAAACACTTTGAGTGATTTGAGTGAATCTTTTGTAAGGATGTCAATCCTTGTCGATTTTAAATCAAAGGTAATTATCTAGATAAGGGGAGACGCCTATGTTTTCGAGCTACAAAATCTATGACTTATACTGTTTGAATTTTTATGACACTTTGAATTGAATTATCCATGTATAAATTATCTATGAATTATGATGAGACACTATCAATGACTATTATGAATTGAGGAAAGTTCGTTTTAATTGTAAGTTGAAAATTTTGCTTGAGGACAAGCAAAAGCTTAAGTGTGGGGGTATTTGATAAACCGTAAAAGTAACATATTCTAAGCCCACATTTAGTATGCTTTTGGATGATTTAAGCCCCAATTTATGTAAAAAGGTGCTCTTAATCCTTTCTTTTCATGTCTTATACTCAGGAAAGCACTCGATGACGAAAAGAATGAGAAGCGGGCTTAAAACGGACCAAATTGGGCCAAGCCACGAAATCAGCACGGCCTGGACTTCAAGCCACACGGCCGTGCCACCATTCCTACTAGAACACGGCCTTACCATGACTTACACGGCTGCACCTCATTCAATAGTGTCGAACACGGCCTGGCCACAATTTACACGGGCGTGTGCCATGGCCGTGCCTCTGCCGTGGAGAAAAGTAATTTCATTCGGGAAAGGATACTTAGGGAGAAAGAAACGTGTTTCAAAAAGCCTATAAATACACCTTAGGTACCAGCTGAAAGGGGGGCGGAGAGCTAGGCCAAGAAGCAAAGCCGAGAATGTCAGATTTGTGGGAATCACTCGAAGATAGCCAGTTGATCCATCTCAAGAAGTTGGAATTCTACTCAAGACGGAGGATCTCCTCTTCAATTCCTTCAGGGGTTTCAGGGATTTCTTATGTTTTGTTTTATCTTTTCTCTTGAGATGTTTTCCTTTATTGTTATGAACTAAACCTTCGGATACCCGAAGGGGATGAAACCTATGATGAATCTTGTTATTTGATTATTTGAATTATATGATAACAACTTAGTTTGTTCTTAATTGTGTGAACTTAATCTAAATCTAATGTGCTTAGGTGGAGGAGGAATAGACCCTGCCTAAGAGTAGATCCAACATAATTAAGCAGAGTTGATCGCACGCCTAGAGATAGGGTGACGAGATTTCACCGGATTAGGGTGAAACCTAATATGGGAGTCCACGGATCGATTTCTTCGCTATTCTAGGGGTTATTATAAGCGAACGAGAGTTCCACTAATTAACCTAGGGTTAGACATTATTCGCCTCGAGAGAGGGTTTAATTTACGTTAGGGAGTCTCACGGATCAAACTAAGTAAATAAATCATATGGTTCAAGGTTAAATAACAAGTGAAGTCTAGGTGGATTTTTCCTAAGGGTATTGTTTGAGTCAACTGAGTTTTCCCAAAAGTTATTTCCCGAATTTATTCTTTTTGTCTTTGCGTCTTAGCTTAGTTAGTAGATTATTTTTTGTTTAAACAATCATCACTTTATATTAAGGCTAAATAATAAAAAGACGGTAAGTATTAGTACTTTTAGTTCCTTTGGGTTCGACAATCCGGTCTTGCCTAAACTATACTACTGTTCGGTAGGTGCACTTGCCTTTAATCATTGTCAGAGTTAGTTCCCAGGTTCGATCATTCTTTTATAAATTTTAAAACTCTGATTTACAGCGATCAATCGTACAGATAGTAAGATAAAATCAGAAATGCACATACCCAATCAACCAAATTCAGAATCGGATATAACAATACTTAATTACCAGGAAATATCACATTAACAAATCATCAAACTAATGTAACGATTACATATAACGTATACGTCTGAGTCAAAACCGAGTCTCAACCACCCTTACTAAGGCCTAACCAAGGGTCGGAACACACAGACTCACGAACAGATCAAAAATCTGACACAAAACCACTATTTATAAAATAGGGCCACACGGCCATGTGCCCCGGCCGTATGTGAGGTCAACACGCCCATGTGAAAGAGGCACACGCCCTTGTAAGAGGAGGCACACGGACGTATATAGGTGACACACGCCCTTATGTCCAGAAAACATGGCCGTGTGGACAGCCCGTGTAACTCTCTATCCACTTTTGCTAAAATAAGGTATATGACAGACACGGTCGTGTGAAGGTCTTACACGCCCGTGTGCCAATCAGATACGACCGTGTGTCTAAAACACACTCCCGTGTGAGAAACAAACAAAATCTCTAAATCCCCAAATTAGCCACACTATCGTGTGGCACCAAATCACCTAAAACCCTAATTCTCAAATGCACACACCCATGTGCCCATGAGATACGACAGTGTGGAAGTCGACTAAATCCCCAAATCAGCCACACGGCCGTGTGACACCAAAATTACCCGAAAACCCTAATTCCCAACTCCACACGACCGTGTGAACCAGTACATGCCCGTGTGGCCATCCATGTAGTCTCGAAACCACCCCAAAATAGGCTGCAGAATGAGTGTCTGCTGTCGAAACTACCTCCCAGCCCTTAATAGTTTAGAACCACACCAAAAACGCATTCAAATTCAAACCGTTCACAGAGATTGACCATTCGATTGGTCACTTTCAAGAACACACAACTATGTCAAATTTCACACAAGCAAGTCGACAATTCAATACAAAACGAAAGGGTCTCCGATCACACATGAAATTATAAAATGCCATAGAATCGAATAAACAATTCTCATATAAATTAAAAGAGTTTCAAAACCCACACCTTAATCACGATAAAATGCCCAAACAAATGGTGAACCACAATGCCTTCTACTTGATACCCAATTATATCTCCCTCTAGAACTCGAAACCGTTCAAGACGACGAAACCGCAACGATGCAAAAAGGAAATTGGTGAGAAGAGAGGGAAAAAAGAAGAGCATACAGAGAAAATTTGGAAAACCAAAAACGTGAAAAACTTTCTGTTTCTTTTCCCCTTTTTTTCCAATAAAATAAAATAAAATAAGTAAAACAAATAAAAATTAAAATAAATATCTAACCTTTTAAAAAAAACAAAGCTAAATCAAAATAATTCCCTCAAAACACACCTAAAGACTCGAACTCGAGACCCCAAGCTAAACTAACACACAACCAACCACCAGACCAGTAGGCTCATTCTGACATCAAAACGCAGAAACTAACCCAATTGCTCGATCTAGCCACTGACCCTACCTACTAACCCCAAAATCTTGGGTGTTACATTGCAGGTAGAACAATCAAAAGAACACTAGATTTTAACATGAATGAAAGAGTCCTATCATTTAGATGGCCTAACTTCACATGCCAAAATTTGTGCTCAAGTTGGATAGAACAAGAAAGAAAAGAAAACATATTTATAGGCTTGGCTGATTCATTGAAATGGAGAAGAAAATGTAACTTTGCAATTATCTTATACTAGTTGTCCAATGGAAAGCAAATTAGTAGATAAATCAGGGCAATGAAGACATTTTTCATAGACGGAGAGGAAGAAATATCACCAGTAGCAATAATTAGAATACGATCCCATTAATAGTCTCAATTTTCAAATGGCCATCATATTTTGTGTCATTAAGTAAATTATCGGATGATGAAGTCATATGGTTCAAAGCAACTGAGTCAAAAAACTAGGTTTTAGATAAGAACTTCTTTTTACCAGTAATTCCAAGAGTAGAAAGGGCTAAAACAACCATTTATTGAATATTCTCTAGTGTAACAGATGATGTTTATTGTTAAGGAGTAGCAAAATCTGAATCTCTTTCAGTCACCATGTTAGTAGTTGAGGTACGAAAAGCACTCTGATTACGATTTTGTGAATGCTTCCTACATTCAGAAATAATATGTCCTTTCACTTTGCTATAATTGCAAATTTTTTTGGAATATTAATTCGCAATGTGTCCGAATTCCTTGCAGCTATAACACTAGATGTTGGTCATGTTTCGAGTTCGCAGTTTACCTTTTGTAGCATATGCAACATTGAGAACATTGGTAGAGTTCTCTTATTGCTCTAAAGTCGTCTGTGTCATAAGACATTGGTATTGTAACATCCTGAATTTTTGGGCCTATGCGTTTAATGGGTGGATATGTTTAATGTGTTAATTTAAGTGTTAGGGGTCCAAATTGGGCTCAGGCTTAGGTAGAGGCCTTGATTAAAATTATCTGTTTGGGCATTATAGAGTTTAAAAGGTAGTATCTATGTTTAAAACATGTGGATAATAAGCAGATAAAGGCTATTATTTAGGAATTTATTTTATGTAGATAATAAGTAGATAAAAGCTAAAATTTAGGGATTTTAATGATTAAAATATGTGGATAATATGCTGATAAAGGAGGGAGGAGTTAGAGATAATTAAGTCTCTTTTAGATGAGCTAGTAGATTAAGATAAAGGAGAAAAGATAGGACTTATCTACAAGGTTAGGTAAGTGCCGAAATTTCTATAAATAGGGGAATATCTCTTCAATTTCAGCATTTTGGGTTTTTCTCATTCTTTTCTCTTCTTCTCTGAATAAAAGCCAAAACTCCTAAAGTTCCATCTTCTTCTTCATTCTCTCAAAAAGTCGAAATCTCTAAGCCTATTCCTCATCTTCACTTTGATTAAAAGCCAAAACTCTTTCCATTCTTTTTCTTCCTAGCCAAAATCTTTAAGTCTCTTCCTTGTTTTCTTTTCTTCTTCTCTTTTCTGTCGTAAATCGAAACTCCTCACTCAAGTATTTTAAAAGCCAAAGACACATCAGCCTTCTCTTGTTCATACTTTTCCAGATTTTCCTAAAAGCCAAATCCCTAGATCTCATCTCCCGTGATTGCCAAATTACTTCGTGGTGCCTACTTGTGCCGAAATCAAGGGAACTTTAGTGGAGTCAATCGCATAGATCTCTAAGTTATAGAATCGTGTTACTTTCGGGATTTCAATGTAAGGGATCTATTAGTTTTAACGTGTAATTTGGGATTTATTAACCTTGGCCGATTGTTGAAGGGGCTAAATCTTTGTGTGTTTTTCTCTCGCTTTTGAGCAAGGCTTTACATTGAGGATAATAGATCCGGATAGCAAGGACATCGACTAAAAATATTAGATTTCGCGATATCAGGTGTGTAATACTTCCCCACCATCTAGATCTGATTATTAATGTATGCTCATAAGTTTATATGTTGTGATAAATACCGATATCTCGGTCTAATGTTGGAAACCCGAAAAGGGTGAAGCAAATCACCAGGTCAGTGAATGTTTGACTTTATATGATGAAAGCATATTAATTTTATGACTGCATGGGTTGGGTTGATGAAAGGAGGAAGTTATACGTTATATATGTAGCAGTTTATACCGTGATCTGTTATATGTTGTAGCGGCTAATACCGTGATCTGTTATAAGGGCTTCTTCGCCATAATATGTTGATGAAGCGATGACCGCCATTTTGGCGTGTAGTGGTGTGGGTCGATTGTAGAAATCCCCAATGGTGTGAATGGTCGTACGAGTATGTGTGTAGCGGATGGAAACCTAGGCAAATGGGTTGGGCCTTGCATATTATTTGTTATTTTTTTAAATGGAATTATTAATCTGCTTTTATGGGCCTAAGGCCAAAATCTAGTGGTACATGAGGGTTGCACATCGAGTCTCGCGACTCACCCTATTAATTAACCTTTCGTGTGATACCTAGTGCTTCTGACCAGGAGTGGAGAGGAACGCAAGGTGGCCATGCAAAAGACCAATCTGGATCCAAAGAAAAATTCTTAAGTTAATACTTTATATTTTTAATTAATGGATTTTAAATCTCGTTGTAATAAGGCTATGCGCCACTAGTTTATGTTTTGTTTTATTTTGAGTTTTAATTACTTTTAGTTATTTAAATTCTTATTGAACTAATGTATCTATTTAAATTTGGGTTTTTTAATTTATAAAGGCATATTTTATTTAAACTATCAACTATTAAATTTCTCTCGAATAAGAAGATAAACTTTAGAAAAATATTTTTTCAAAAATACGACATGTTCTTCCAAAATTTTTAGTGACATACCGTGATCCTATTAAGTGGTGTTTGGGCCGGGTTTGGGGTGTTACAGGTATTCTCGAAGTAGTTCATTCAAACAATCATCCACAGATGGAGGAGGTGTTCTGAGCAATAAATTTGATCTCACAACTTCAAACTTCGGTCGGAGTTTCGTTAAAAATTGATCTCGTTGATTGTTCTGATGAATAGTGCTAACAACTTCTAACGGTGTCTCCGACACTGCAGCATAAATAATGTTTGTATATTAAGTCCACAACGTCACAAAACTAGAATAATAGTCCTGAATAGACAAATTTCCTTGGGCATAATTGGACATTTCATATTCCAATTAAAATCGCCTAGCTGAGTTGTTTTGAGCGTAAACTTTCTTATATTAACGATAAGAGAAGAATCCATAGGCTGTAACAATCAGCTATTAACACAAGCATCATTTGTTGTCCACTCGGCTGCCTTTGTCGGATCAACAGGCTTGCTGCCCGTACTGTCAATGATCATTTACAATTCTTTTTCCTGAACATAAATCTGGAATTGAAACTCCCAAGAGAAATAATTCTTTCTAGAAAACTTGACACAAGTTATCTCTGATTTCTCCATGATTACAATATCAAGAGAACTACAAAAAAAAAAGGTTTTACAAATGATAAACCAAGAAAGACAATGATAAGAAGAAGAACAAGAAGCCCCAATAGCTCTGATACCATAACAAAATAAGAGAATTCTGTCCTTCATTGAGTTAAACTTTCAATTATATAGCATGGTACAATAACATATTCTTAGAAAAGTATATATCTACAAGATATCTACAAGATATTTGACAGATATGCTTGACAGTTGTGAGCAATCAAGGAAAAATAGTGAGCATACTGCTCAACAGCATTTGTTTCAATTTCTTATGGGATTGAATGAATCTTATAATGCTATTTGAAGGTAAGTATTACTGATGCAACCTCTGCCATCTTTGAATTAAGCATATTCCATGCTGGTACAAAAAGAGTCACAAAGGCAACATTCTTCAAGATCTGTTGTTTTGCTTGAACCAACTTCTTTGTATTATTCAATTACGGTACATAAGAAAAAAAATTGACTAGTGTGTGTGACCACTACAAGATCTAGGGGCACAAGAGAGAAAACTGTTACAAGTTGATTGGTTTTCCATCAGATTTTAAGTTCACGAAGAAGAAGTTTTCTCACTCGACCAATACTGTTAAAATTTCAAACATTACTACTAATTTGAGTAATAATTTGAAAGAAGCTATTGTTACTTCTCAAGCTCTTGTTTTCATATAAACTCAGTATCAACAAATTTTGAGCTTGTTGAATAAATATCATTTGATTGAGATTACTGCTAATATGGCAGGTATGATCACACAGGTGCCACTGATCATATGGTGTCAGATTTCAAATGTCTAGAATCTCTTGTATCATGTGCATCTAATTCTTTTTTTTTGTTTGTTTAAATGCCTACTGGTATATCAGCCCCTGTTACTAATATTGGATTATATACTGTTTCACCTAATGTTATACTTACTAATATTCTGTATATACCTTATTTCAATTGTAACCTTATATCAATTTCAAAACACACTAAAGATTTGAATTGTTCTATCTCTTTTTATCCCAATTTTTGCATTTTACAAGACCTCTCAAGTAGAAAGATGAAGGGATTGGTAAAGAGCAAAGTGGTCTTTACATTTTGCAACCCACTAAGATTCTCTCCACTAGTTCTCAAACACAATCACAAATTCATTGACACACTTTAATAAACAGTCCACAAAGATGGAAGCTTCCTATGATGGAGGTGATGCCCTAAATTGACCATTGATTTCTGTAATAAATCATGTTTTTATCTTTTTAAGGAAGTCTATACATCTTTCCTTAACTTACCTACAAATGTTATTGGTTTCTCATAAGTTAAGGTTAATATACTATTATGTACCTGAAGTTAATTTTAATATTCAATGTGGTATCTAAATTTAGCTTTAATGTTCACTTTTGTCCTTCAATTTTATTCAACTGATACTTGGGTTTTTTATCCTTCTTAGGTATCTCAGTTTGGCTTTAATGTTTTAATTTGGTATTTGAGTTTTTTTTGTCCCAATTAAATACACATGTTTTTTTTTACACAAACACATATGTCAAATATCATTGAGCCAAATGATACCGTTTAGTATGATTACCAAATTAGACATTGAAGTCAAACTTAAGTACCATTTTAGGTACAAAAGAACTTAAAAACTAAATTGAATATTGAAACCAAATTTATATACCAAATAATATATTAACCCTATTAGTTAATGTGGTTTTGTTTATGTAAGGGCTTTGATAAGCATTCCTTGTGAACCCCCAAATATTGTTATGTACTTTCGTACATTGCAATCCTAAATCTTATGATTATTTCTATCATGTAAAATTTTAAGAATAGTCTCTATACTTATCTATTTGTGTGGATTTAGTCCCTTTATTTTGTTTAAAATCGTTCTCTTTACTTTTCGGTTTGCTCATTTTCAATCCATATGTTAACTTTGATAATAAAAAAATTAGGTATAATCACAAAATTTTAATTTATAATAATGGTTAAATTTTAATTTTGATCTCTCTATTATGTCCAAAATTGAGATTTCATTTTAACATATTTTTGTTATTTAGCCTAAATAATTAATTTTTTATTAAAATAATACGTTATTATATATAATTTTTTGAATGTCCTACGAGTTTTGGAGACTAACATGTAGCGTCCTATTTTTATTAGGTTTGCATTGTCTTTTTTGTCATTATAAAATAATTATCAAATTTCAATTTTGGCCCTTGAAACGCAAGATTAAATCTATTATTTTAATTTTCAACATAATTTGGTCTCTCCACTTTTATAATATCATTAGTTAATTAGTTAATATTATTAACTATTTCAATCAAACTGTTTGACGTCAATTTTTATTAAGAACACAATTTCAACAAAAAAAGAAATTATTTTATAACGATGAATTTGAGTAGGTTTTTTAAAGAAAAAACCCTAATCAATATTTTCAACATTATTTTTATTGTTACATTACTACCGAGTGATTTTTTTTTTTTAACTTCAAAATATCACACCATAATAAACTTATTATGGTTTCTTCATTTATTTCGCGATTCTTTTCATATATAGCTATGAGTCATGACCTTATATATATAAAAGAAAATCAATGTACGATTTTGGGCACTGATGCTTTTTTTTCTCCTATTTACTGTTTTGTTTGTCTTCCACCCAAATCAATTAATCATTTCATGTGCTTTTTTTACTATAGCTTTCTCATATTAATCCAAAATAATCTAATCTAAACTTATAACAAATGTAATTTATTTTTTTTCTTAAAACATATAACACTGGATACGCCTTTGATTAAAATTTTAAATATTTGTATCTTTGTGCATATCTGTTTTTGTTGTGGTTCTCATTGCGAGTTTTAAATTTGTATTGTTAATATTATTGAGATTAGGTCTTGTGTGAGTTTTAATTTCGGTTTTGGTTCTTTGTATTATTATAGTTTATTTATTTTGTATATGTTTGTTTTTTTGTATCTTTCGTATTTATCTTACTGTTCATGTTTAGGGTTCATAGCTATCCCTCTTGATAATGTTGCATTATTCTTTTGAAAGTGTAATGTGTATTATCATTGTACCTGTTGGGGATCGACCCGATTAAGCAATGAATAAGAAAAAATAGCGGAAGAAATTAAGAAATTAAACAAACAAATTTAACGCGAAAAAACCCCTCTAAAGAGGATAAAAAACCACGGGTAAAGATAATTTTACTATAATGGCAAAAGAACGAAGAGTACAAAAGATGGAGATAAAAACTAGACTTTGAAACCCGAAAATAAAGAACCATCAAAACGTAAACACAAAAATCCTCCAAAAGTGTTATGAGTTCTAATATTTAATGGGTGTTGTAAAAGAACCTATTTATAGGTTAAATTCGTAGGTCAAATAATAATAAAATAATCTAAAATAATTAGAGTTCAACTGAAGCAAATAAACGGAGTTTAACTAGGAGATTATCTTTCAAATTTGACTGAAATATGTGGCATACTCAACAAATCTCCACCTTGACTCGTATTTCCACAACGCCATCTTTGTCGAATCTCGCCACGGGTCAGTCTTGAACTATACAGGGAATTAACTGAGTTGAATCTGTGCTTAGAAGATTGAAGGCTTCTAGCATTTGATTTGAGCACTGCCAAATCAAAACTAACTCGGGTCTGATTTTCACGAATAC
The DNA here is from genome assembly GCA_025698515.1 of Gossypium sturtianum. Taxonomy (NCBI): domain Eukaryota; kingdom Viridiplantae; phylum Streptophyta; class Magnoliopsida; order Malvales; family Malvaceae; genus Gossypium; species Gossypium sturtianum. The sequence continues at coordinate 162,163,462 of CM046945.1, forward strand.
AATGCCCTAACTTTTCAAAACTTGCATCCAAAAGAGAACCTCTCTTCAACGAAATGATCATACCTTTTTCCCTCCTATAACCAAGTTGCCTCCACTCCGAACGAGTTGACTTCGACTCTATAGCGAACGAGGGACTCCAATTTCACCGGTCACTGTAGAACCTTCCAGAATATAAAGACTATCGGTCTTTTTACCTTTCAACAAAACAAGAGCCCCACGAGACACCTTAATGTCGCTTGGCTCGATGTTGATTCTGCAACCTTTCGAGTCAAAATACTCAAGGAGATGAGGTATTTTCGTAAATCAGGTACATACCTAACATTTGAGAGTGTCCTAATCGTCCCATCGTGCATCTTAATTTTAACAGTACCAATACTGATTACCTTACTGGATGAATCGTTTCTCATGCGTACAACTCCACCTTCAACCGAACTGTACGTGGAGAACCATTCTCTGTTGGGACACATGTTGAAAGAACATCCCGAATCTAGGATCCACTCGGATGTAAGCTCGGAGCTATCGCTCATTGACACTAACAAGAAATCATCACTACTTTCGTCGGCCAAATTAGCACTAGCTACATCTTCCTCGTTACTCTCAGCAGCCTTTTTATTTCGCAGTTTATAGCAATCTGCTTTGACGTGACCTAACTTCTTACAATAGCGGCACCTTTTGTCTCGCTTCTTTGATGCCATCAAAACGAAAGCTTGCCTATCTATCTTGCTATCCGAACCAAATTCATTGTCGATTTTCTCTTTACTCAACAAATGACCATTCACATCCTCGAACGAGAGTTTGTCTCAACCATAAATCAGTGTCTCCCTTTTCCACAAGGCGGATGAGGTTTTCTCCATCAATACCTCCTATAATATCCTATTCGCGAGGCACAACTAGATTGCAGATAGGACCTTTTCATCAAGCTCTTCTCATTTTGTCTGATCTAGATTTTCAGGCTTTTTCCTGGTAGTGACCTTTTTTAGGCAGGTCTGAACTAGAATTACCATCATACGAACTTGCCACAAATTGGAAGTTGTGACACCATCGAACTTCTCAATGTCAAACATTGTTGCAACCATCTCTGAATGAGTTGATCTATGGAAATTGAACTAGCTCTGATACCATTTGTTGGTGATCGACCCGATTAAGCAACAAACAAGTAAATATAGCAGAAGAAATTGAGAAATTGAACACACAAATTTAACGTGAAAAAGTCCCTCTAAAGAGGATAAAAAACTAAGGGCAAAGATAATTTTACTATAATGGAAAAAGAACGAAAAGTACACAAGATGAAAATAAAAATTAAATCCCAAAACCCAAAAACAAAAAACCCTCAAAATGTAAAAACAAAAATTCTCTAAAAGTGTTATGAGTTCTAATATTTAATGAGTGTATTTATTAAGGTTGTAAGAAGGTCTATTTATAGGCTAAATTCGTAGGTCAAATAATAATAAAATAATCTAAACTAATTAGAGAAACAAATAAACAAAATTTAACTGGGATATTTTCTTTTAAATTTAACTGAAATATGTGGCATACTCAACAGTACCCAATATTTATTGATTGTGTATGATATTCTTTTTAACCTTATATTGGAATATTTTATTATTAATAAATTCCACTGGCCTAGGGGAAAAAAATAAAGAAAAAGCTTGAGCCGTATCCAATTACCCAAGCAAACATTCATCGCTTAAACCCAGATTACCATTGCATAGTAGGGGTGTGCAAAATTCGGGTAAAACCGAAAAAATTCGGTTAACCGATCGAATTCGGTTAATCGGTCGGTTAACCGAATTTTTTCGGTCGGGGGTCGGTTAATTATTTTGTGATTTTTCGGTTAACGGTTAATTCGGTTCGAAATCGGTCGGTTAACCGAATTTTTTCGGTTTAACCAAAAAAATTAATAAATAAAATTATAATATATAAATAGGCCCACTATTCACCTAAACCCAATCCAAACCCAAATATCTAACCCAACCCAATTACCCAATCCAACCCAATCATAAAAATTACAAATAATTTAATAAATAAAAATAAAATTCTAAAACTAAAACTAAAATTATGTAATCTTTTTAATCATGTAGTGATTAATTTCGGGTAATTCGGTTAATTCGGTTAATTCGGGTAATTCGGGTAATTCGGTTAATTCGGTTAATTCGGGTAATTCGGTTAACTCGGTTAATTCGGTTAATTTTTAACCAAAAATAAAAAACATATAATTTTCGGTTAATTCGGTTAACCGACCGAATTAACCGAAAAAATTTCGGTTCGGTTAATTTTTTTGAAAAAATTTCGGTTCGGTTAACGGTTAAAAATTTTAAAAGGTCGGTTAATTCGATTAATGTTATTTCGGGTCGATTAACCGAATGAACACCCCTATTGCATAGTCGCTTCGAAAGTGGGACTTCATTTTCCCAATCAAAGAAGGGAATGAATTAGGGGGTAAAGAATTATTTGAAGATTATATCAGCATGTCATATTATGCAAAACATGGTATATCATAAAAGAATATATATAAATATAAAACAAATACATGGATATGTAGATAAGGCCATTTTACATGTTTTCTTCAAAATTGCATTTTTTTGGGGGGTTTCATCATATGTAGAATTGATTCTTATACATTGCAGGATTAGTTATGCTGAAAGGTACTTCTCCCTTTGTTAGTTCCCTTGTTTTGAGTTATCACTGGGTATATATCTATTTATTTTATTACAGTTTTTTTTTTTCTTTCATTGAAATATATGTTGATTCAAATATATCCAAAGTAGAATTTTAAACCACAATCAGTGCAGCAAAACTAGTTGCCAATTACTGAATAACAGCATTACAAGTTTACAACAAGGATAATAATAGCAAAAGCCTTCATTAGAGGGAGTTTATATATTATATATATATATATATATATATATATATCCGTAGAATAGTATAGCAACTCCTCCAGCAGTAATAGGCTCATTGACCTGAAAACGAGAAAAAGATTAGTGAGGAATCAGTTCCATTATTGATAAATTATAGAGTATTATTGTCACAAGTTGGCAACCAATATGTTGTTATGTATGGTTAGGCTATCCAGTTTTGAAAATAAAATTGGAATATGATTACTTTTTATTTATATATATGTTTTGGAGATTATTCTACATGCACGCATTTTATGAATTAGGAATTAGGAAAATGATATTAATGGAGATCCCATTTTGCAGAATCAGATGACAGATAAAAGCAATTTGGATCAGTAAGATAATCAAGGAATAACTAAGCGACTATGGCTCGTCTGCTGTGTTTCAATCTCAATAGTTGTGCTGATGCATTAGCCAAGGCAGGATCCGAGAGACATTCGATGTTTTGAGTTTGGTGATAATGCTTGGCAATTGTATGTGAACTTGACTTGCCCTTGTGCCTTTTATCAATAAATTTCTTGATTGAGCAAAAAAACAAGAGAAGATAATCAAGGATCAATCATAGCGTACTCAAGAACACATCATGATTTGAGATTGAATGCTAATTAGATTCATGACTTTACGAGGAAAGGAAATCAAGAAATGGGGTTGCTGCTGGAGTTGAGTGAGTGGTGTAGCTCCTGAAAAGCTTATGAGAGAATATAACGTATAACAACATGAAAGCAAGAATATAATTTTGTTGTGGCTTTTCAGAAGAAAAAAAAAAAAAATTACCGAAGAAGAGAGACGAATATATCATTCTGGATCAGTTGCAGTTGCAGCAAGCTCAACATCAGCTTGGACATTTCTTTCAGCATTTGTACGGCCTCTGAGCCTCTCATACACTTGTACACAATTGCAGATCCCATGACAAGCAGAAGCAAAACCGGAGATAACCACTTCTCATTCAACTTGAAGGTCTCCTTGATAGAAACACTCATCCTTGCTGCTCCTGATGAAGATGAGCTATTGTTTGAATCCATTATAAATTGCTTTCCCAATTCTACTGCTTAAAAGTTTAAAGGAAGAAAATACTTTGACTAAACCAGACTGGTTTTGGACTTCTTTATTCAGATGAGGTGAGGATTGGAGGGTAGGATTCTATAAAAGGAAACTCTCCACATTGGTATCAAGATCAAGCTTTAACAACAAAAACTAAAGATAATTTTTTTTTTTTTTTAAAATATGGTATTAATTTTTTTCCTAATTTAGTACTCAAATTTGGCATTTTTTTTAAACTTGAAACTTTTTCTTAAGTTGATACTTATTCTTTTTTGGGTCCAATTTATTAAATGAACTTAACACTTTTTCCTATTTTGGTACAAAATCTTTTTTTTTGTTCGATTTGGTACTTGAACTTGTCAAATATTTTACAAATTACTCCAATATACTAACAATGTTATTTTTTTACGAGGTAGCAAAAATAATCAATGTATGAACGACATATGCCATGATATTTATTTGTATGTTATATGTTCAATTACTTTTAATTTCATTTATTTATTTTATTAATTAAAAATAATGAATTTCCTTTAATTTGGTTTTTAAAACTCTTTTCTTTATTGAATATTGATTCTTTAAGCATGGCTCAATACTCAATTATTTAACATGAATTTCCTCTAATACTAAACATATTTTTCTAGCATAACAAAAAAAATTTTAACGTCAACAATGTTTTACATAATTTGTATAATATTTAATAAGTTTAGGTACCAAATTGAACAAAAAAACAAGTTTAAGTACCAAATTAGGGAAAAAATGCCAAGTTTAGGTACCAAATTGGGCCTAAAAAAATTTAGATACCAAATTAGGAAAAAGTGTCAAGTTCAATACTAAATCAGGTCAAAAAAAAGTTTAGGTACCAAATTAAAAAAATGCCAATTTCACATACCAAATTTATATTAATCCAAGAAATAAAGATAAAAATATCTTAATAGTCAAACCATCACATAGTCATATTGGATATTAGAATAAAACACAGAGCTTCACATCTAATGGTAGATCTAAAAATACAACTTAGGAGGGCAAATTTATATTAGTATTATTGATTATATAAGGGGCGAAGTCAAAAAATTTTGTTGGAGAAAGTAAGAATTAAATTGTATATTTTTATAATAATAAAAATATAATTTTATTAATTTAACGGCCTATATATTTATATTTTTTAGAATATTAAATTAAAATTTTATTATTTTAGGATAAAAATGTAACTTTATTATTATTAATTTAAAATTTTATAAATTATAAAATATGTAAATGGGATTTTTTCCCTATGGATCTTTAACCATACCCCACTACCCTTATCCTTCATACAAAGCTCAACTTATGCAAAACTTGTGTCTCACCTTTTTGTGTCTCACCTTTTATACAAAGCTCAACTTATGAATGTTAGCCTATCATCTGAATTTATATTTGAATGCAGTAATGGGGTGGGACATAGGAGAAAGAGTTGGGGAAGGGCAGGGCGAATTCCCATCTCCTCCGATAAAGGGTTTTGGTCTTTGAAATATGTGCGTAGATATAATATGAAAAAATTAAAAATTTAGAATTTATGAGTCTGTGTGTTGGTTTATTGGTTAATGTGTTCACTGTTATAAGAATGTTACAGATGTGGTCTGTGTTCAAGTCGCGCTAGTCACCTTACAAGTTCCTCATTTCTTATTAAACTTGAGTATTTCAAAGACGGTAACAGTCATTGGTGATGATAAGTTATTGAACTGATAAAATTATTGCTATATAGCTTTATATGTGCAATAAAAAACTCTCTTTTTCTTTTTTACAATTCATTTTTTTTCAAATAATGAATAAAAAATTCAAACAATTTTCTTTTTCGATCTTCGACGTCAAATTAATTTGGATCTAAGATATGTATTTCTACTCGTCAGTGGATATTAAATATTGATTCATCGTACTGATTATCAAATCGTTGTTTGGAGTTTGCTAATCAGACTTTTAAAAAAGAAACTTAATATTTCAATAATTTAATAACTTTTAAATAATTCAATAATTTTAAATAATTTTAAAATTAAATTACCAAAAAGGGCCTAGTGTACTCTAAAATTCCAGACACTCTTCCCTTTAGAAAAAAGAGTGCTTCTAGCAATGCATTGTCCCGTCCGCAATCAACGATTGAATAGTGGTAGGATCTTTTTTCATTATAATTCAAAAGGCCGTGTTTTAAACGTAAACCTAATTTACTATCACATGCACACCACTTTACTTTAAAACAATACGTTTTTAACTATAATAACTAGTATTCGATTGAGTCTTAGTTCAATTAGTATGAGCATTATTACCAATATAGGAGGATGTGAATTTGAGTACGTTGAAGTGCATTATCCTCCTATTTATGGGTTGGGAGGGGTTATAGGTAATTTTAGGCATTGTTTGAAAAAGAGCATATGTAATCGGAACCCTAAATAGTGTTGTTTTTGTGTCTCTCTCTCTAAAGGGTGTTGAATTCCCTATTTATATGATACAATTCCTAGATGATATGATGTCGTAGGTATGTCCCCATTCATGCCAACATGTACCCTATTCTAGGATTAACACGTGTTTTCTATGTGAGGGTTCGTTTGCATAGTGGTGCGAACCCGCCCTACTTGAGCTCCTGAAGAGATGCGAACACCTCATGCGCGAACCCAAGATACGAACCATGCAAGCTACGGGTTGGGACCCAATCGGGTAACTAGGTAGTGGGTCGGTAATGACAAACACCGTAACAACATTTAAAGTAATATTTAAGAAATTAAATAATTTATCTAAAATATAAAAAAAAATTAACGCTTTTTAATGTTTTAAAATTTTTATGAATTTTATGGAAAAATTCTAAAACAAATCAGTTAATATCAACTTAACATGATTTAGATTTAAGAATTACTTAATTTCTTTAAACTTTCAGTAACTATCATTTTTTGTATTTTAAGTAAATGTATTAGGCTATTTTCTGTAAGCCTTAAAAGTGCATTATAATTAGAAAGGATTAGAGGAAAAGAGAGACATTATTAATATGATAATAATAGCCAAAACAGAGAATTGTTTTTGTTCATATGAGATAACAACTCCTTCTCCAGTAGTAATAACCTGCCAAAAGAGGAAAATTAAAAGCAAAGATTAGTGAGTACTCAGTTTGATTATTGATAAATTATAGGGATTACACTCCATGCATGCATGTATATATATTATGAAGCAATGTGAGATAAAATGTAAAGAAAGAAGTTCAAAGTTTTAGCGGCTATGGTTGATGTCAGTTGCAGCACCGGTGGGCGAAGTAACAAGTTGAATATTGTTTACTTTTCTCATCCCCGGCGAGTTGCATACACTGCATGAAGCAGCCGTTGGCAAAATATATATTTCATCACCAAACTTGGGGCGAGTTACAGACAGTGGATGAATCACTGATTTAATATTCTCGTCCAATTGGATCAATGCTCCAGATGAAGAAGTGAGTGCACTATCTCCCAACCCAAGAGCTCAGCCTTCATTTATTAGAATAACAAGATCTTAGGGTTGAAACGAACAACTGGTTTTACAAAGTTTTTTCTTTTTTCTTCTTTGGAGAAAGTTGAGGAAGATGGAATGAAGGAAGCGGTGTTAGGTTTTGTGTTGAAGGAAAAGCTGTTAATAAAAATTAAAAAGAAAGAATATTACCAACAACATACTATGAAGCATCCATGGACGGATATCTCATGCTGGAGCAGTAAGCAACAAAGTGCAAATTAAGCTTTACAGCAACTTACTGAAACCCTAGAAGCAAAATATATACTAAAACATGAAAACTAAAAGCTTAGAAATTAATTTTTACAATCATTAGCAAACCCTAGAAACAAATAGCAAGTAAACAGCTAAGTCCGACAGCCAAAATCGTAAAAATTCGAAAGCAAAGTAAAAGGAGAAAGCTAAAGAGAGTCAAAATCGTAAAATTACATCATCAGCATCGTCTGCGTTTTCTTCAGGGACGGCGTCATTATCTTCGTCGGAGGCGTCGGCGGAGCGAGCAACAGCTTCAATCTCCTCCTTATCGTCTTCTTCGCCGTTGACCTGAGCGTTCATTTGCTCCTCTTCTGATGAACTCGATCCATTGTACAGCTCTTCATCGGAGGACGCCGGCTTCGACTATTTTGCCATCCCTTCTTCAAGTTTAAAAATAGGAGGATAGTGATGGAGACGAGGGTGATGAACTTCCTAACATCATGTCGTTGATGCTATTGCTTTCAGCTTCACTTTCAAAAATATTCTCATTCTGGGTGGCTTCACTTTGCCAACTACTACACTTTTCTTCCTCACCTCCCTTTGTACGCTTCTTTAGATGAGAGTACCAGTAGTTCTTTATTTCATTGTCTGTTCTTCCTGGTAAACTTTTAGCTAGGGTAGACCATCTCTAATTTATATTCATATAACTACTAATCCGAATTTGAGTATCATCACATAAAATTCAATTTAAACTTGTCAAATATTTAAAGAACTTATTTTATAAAAATCCACCCCAAATACAAACGTGATGACATAGAAAATACATGGTACTCAAAATAAACACTGAAATTCAAACGACTCATTATTCCGTACATAACCCAGCATGGATGCTTCCTGGAATAACAACCTGTTTGGCATTCAAGAAAATGAAAGTAAACATCTTAGTGAGTAAATCTAAGCTAAAGGATTATATAGAGAAATGGGGAGAGCTCCTTGTTGTGACAAAGCAAATGTGAAGAAAGGGCCATGGTCTCCTGAAGAAGACTGTAAGCTGAAGGATCATATAGAGAAATGGGGAGAGTTCCTTGTTGTGACAAAGCAAATGTGAAGAAAGGGCCATGGTCTCCTGAAAAAGACTCTAAGCTGAAGAATTATATAGAGAAATGAGGAGAGCACCTTGTTGTGACAAAGCAAATGTCATTAGGAAAGGTAAGCAGCACCAAAAGTTGATTAAAGTGAAAACACAGATAGGTACAACATACCATGAAGCAGAGACACGTCCATCGGATAATATCATTCTCCAAGCTCAACTTCAGCTTCGACTTTGAGATCTTCACAGCCTCTCTTACATTTATACGTAGTTGCATATATGATCGACCCCAGCATGACAACCAGAAGCAGAAACAAAGGTGTCCCCTTCCCATTAAACTTGATGCTAACACTCGTCGTTGCAGGTGAGCCATTATTTGAATCCATCACAAAATGCTTTCGCAACTCTACTGCTTAAAACTAAGAGAATATTTTAAGGCAAAGATGACAAGGGGTTTGATGCAAATGAAGGGGAAGAGAGGAGGTTAGAATTTATTAGAGGATGAGGGGTCCCAGTTTGAATAAAGGGCTCCCCACAAAAGCATTTTGGAGTAGGGCCACCAATATGTCTCATTATTTTCATTTAAATTTATATTAAACGTTTTACAAAAATAAAACATAAGCAAAATATAAATTTTCATATTAAATTAAAAGAAAAAAATATTTTTAATAAAACTAATTAGTAAACAAAATAATTTGGGTTAACATGTAAAATTGTCACCATACTATTATTAAATATTGAAATTTATCATTAGAATATGATTAAATTTGTGACATAAATTTTATATGATTGAATTTTACCACTAAATTTTAAATTATACTAAATTTTGTTTCTAATCTTGATTTTTAATTAAAATTTACCAAATAGTATTGATTTTCATGATTTGAAAATAAAATTTGACAAGAAAATATTATTTCAAATATTTTATTTTAATAGTTAATAATAAATTAATTTTTAAATATTAAAAGATAATAAATTAACGAAGACTTTTTTACATATATATGGAAATAGTCATAACTATCACATCTCAAAAAATTAGGTTAGAAGAAATTGAGTTAGTGATTTAATTTAAGTTTGTGGTTAAGTGTTGTACTTGTGTGTGAAAAGGTTTTAGGTTCAAATCATTTCCTTTGAAATTTTGTTATTTTTGTTCCAACTCTTATATTTGAACGTCTGATTTATAAATTATTCTCACTCAACTAATGACAAGAATGAATCTACTTGTTCAATGATAAGAGTTCAACTTATCTAAAGGTTCTATGTTTGAATCTTGTATGTGTAAAGTGAAAATTATTTTTAAATTTTAAACCGAGGAAAAAGTATGATAGGATAACAAAAATAAGCTTTTAGTGGGTGTTGTAGGTAGTTTTTTTTTTAATTAATTAAAATTTTTATTTTTATTTTTCTTTCCCAAAAAATCTCCCCATTTCTCAAGTCCATTACTCCACTCTATTTTCATTTTTTTTTTCCAATTGGGTATTATTTTGTTTTTGTTTTTTGTTTTCTTTTTCTAAAAAATTTGCTTTTCTTTCTACTACCGTTTCTATTTGCTTAACCTTTGCCATCTCTGTTTTGGGTTGCGCCGCCGGATTTCTATTCCTGTTTTGACCGATTGTTAATCTATTGTTATTGGTTTGGATCATGGGGGTTTGAAAGTTTCACCACTGCGGTGTTAAATTTTGATGCAAGTGAAATCTATTTGCGAGGTTTTTAAGGGTGAGTGCTAACTTTCATTTTGTGGTGTTGATGGATTTTTGTGGGGTTTATTTTTATTGTGTTTTGGTTAGGTGTGTGTTAAGAGACGCGAAATTATACTTCGGTGATTTGGATTCTGTTGGAAATTGTGGTCGGTTTGGGGGTAAGTAATCGAACACTAAATTTGGGGTGATTGTAATTGCATAGGTCGAATGTCCTATAGTTTTGATAGAAAACCTTAAGAAGTAGAGGAGGTTTCCTCTTATTGGATATTCGTTCTGTTTGCTAATTCGTTAAATGGAATATTATTTTAGGGTTTGAAAGTGCGTCATTGTATTGCGTATTATAAACGACCAGTTGTGTATTGGAAAACTTGAAAAATAGCGAACTATAGAAAGTTGAAAACTGGTCTGTCGACGCGACACGTATAACGACCCGATAGCCACGGGAATATTTATAAAGTTAGTTGTGTGATTCATTAGGTTTTGGCTTTAGATTGAATTAAGATTAATTAGGTGTAAGGATTAAATTGAATAAATGAAGAAAGTTTAATTATAGATTAGAGAAAAAGTGAAGGGACTAAATAAGCAATTAAATCTTAAATTTACCTAATTAAACCTTAAATTTACAAGTGTTTGGTGTTAAAAAGGACATGTGTAAAATTTAAATTCATATATTTATTTAAATTATATACATACTTAATATTTAAGTATATATAAATATTATTATATTATAATATTATATAATCAAAACATAAAATAAATAAAGAAAAAGAGAGTTAAAAAAAAAAGAGAATAAGAAGAACGGAACAGAGAAGGGGAAAAAGGAGAAAGAAAAAGAAAATTAGGGTTTCAAGTTCAAACCTTAATTGGTAAGTCAATTTAGTCCATTTTCTTGTAAATTTTTATGTTTTAGAGTTATAGTATTAAATAATACATAACCTATGCTGAAATTTTGGAAAATATTGAATCTTTAGATGTTGTTCTTGTTGTATAATTTAAGTATTTGGGACTAAATTGATAGAATTTTAAGTTAGAATTGAGAAAAGGATTGAATTGTAAAATAAATTATAAGTTTTGAGTAATAGGGACTAAATAGAGAAAATTTTAAAATTTAGAGATTTAAGTGAAATTAGAGAGTTGAATTTAGTTTAAAGTGGAAATTGAATGAAAATATGGAATTAGTTTTGAAGAAATAAAGGTAGTCTCGGTTTGGGGACTAAATTGGAATTTAGACAAAAATTGAATAAAAATTGAAATATTCAATGTGAAATTTGTATTGTATTGATGGATTTCAATTGTTTCAATTCTGTAGCTAACGTTGTGCCGGGAATCTCGGTTAAGAATGGAAAAGAAAAAGTCAACAAGGAGTAGTTCGGAAATTACGGTTTTTATTTCTATAATCCGAATCTAAGTATTAATTATTGTATTATATTTTGATTTAATGTTTGTGGTAAGTGAAAAATGTGAGTAATTAGTATTATGATATTGAAATATATTGATTTGGTATATGATGAAATTATTGAATTGAATGTATGCGAATTTGTGATTTAAATGATAATTGAATATTGGATGATTGTGGCATTTGAAAAGTAAATTGAAACCCTATTAACTGTATTGGGCTGAGTCGGATATAGATGGCATGCCATAGGATTGGAAGAGTTTAGGGATACTTCAACTTCGAGTCGATGAGACACTGAGTGTCACAATATTACTTCGGATAAATTCAATAAGGTACTGGGTACCAATTTATTTCGGCAAGGCTGATGAGACACTGGGTGTCAACTGGTTACTTCGAATTATCCGATGAGGCACTAGTGCCAAACTGGTGTGTTTGGTTGGATTCATATATCCGTCTGAGTCTGAGTCGTGTTAATAGGGGTAATTGAAATAAACATTGACATGATTGATATTGAATGATGAATTGAGATATGGATAGAAACACAAGAATTGTGAATTTATGAATTGGTTACAAATGAACAACATTGTTGTTCAAATGAATTGAGTTACATTGTGAAAAGTTATCTGGGATAGCAAATGTTAAGAATTTAAAATGTGTATAAATGCATCTCTATGAATTGGTTTATTGTATAACTATGGTTATTGTATAATTTGTTGTATATGTTATAATAATTTATTTTTAAGCATTTGAATTATAGAAATACCATTGAGTTCATACTCAGCGTACGGTTTGTTTCTGTGCGCAGGTTAGGTACTTAAATTGGTCATCGGCTCAACATCCATCAACAATCCTAAACTCAAAACGTGGTGAAGTATATTTCTTTTTCGTAATGACGTGTACCTAGGATGTTATGTATGTCATTTTGGAAAGTATATGTAAATGACATTATATGATAGAGGTGGTTGTTGTTAAATGAATTTATGTGATATGTTGAGTTTTAATGTGGAATGTTTAAATTGATGCATAAATGAGTATGAAATAGGCAAAAACTTAGGTTAAATTGGTATGATTTTAGAATTGGTTTGAATGAAGTAATATTGAATTGTTTTGATAAAATATGTGAAGTACCTATGAGGGTATATAGTTAGGTCATTAGGTTGATTATTTTGACATGTGTTAGAGGTATTTAACTGTGTTTTGATGTGGTTGAACGATTGAAATTTGAGTTACTTGGTGTTCAAGGTTGTAGGGAATGGTAAACTTGATGTTTAAGGTTCATTATGAGTCCACACGGCCTGGCACACGGGCGTGTGACCGGACCTTGTGAGACACACAGCTAACACATGGGCGTGTGGTTTGGCCGTGTGTCCCCTGCAACTTAAAATTTTCAAAACAGAATGCCCAGGTATTTCCACATAGGCAGAGACACGGGCGTGTGTCTCAGCCGTGTGAGGCACACAGCCTAGCACACGCCCTGGCCGTGAGAAAACTGCACCTAATTTTCGAAAAATAAATACCACACGGCTTAACACATGGACGTGTGACTTGGCTGTGTGATATAAGTCAGGGAGTTACACGGGGTAGGACACGGCCTAAAGCACGGGCGTGTCCCTTGACCACACGGGCGTGTATGCCCTGTAACTAGGAATTTTTTTTTGTAATTTCACCAATTTTTTTTTAAAGTTTTGATTGAGTCCTGATTTGTTTTTAACACGAGTTATGGGCCTTGAGGGCTCATAAAAGGGACAATAAAATTAATTTATAATATGTATGTTAGAAGATATTATAAAATACATATTTGATCTGAAATGTCTGGTAATGCTCGTAACCCTGTTCCGGCGACGGATAAGGGTTAGGGGTGTTACAACACGACCGTGTGCCAGACCGTGTGGGCCACACTGTTTAGCCAGTTGCGCCTTATGGGCCCAATTTTTGAAAATTTCATTTAGGGTCGTTTTGATATGTGGTTCATATTTAGTCATTCTGTAGGATCCGTACTGTATAAAAATGTAATATTTGATAATTTTATATGGTAGGTGATATGGATAAAGAATGAAAAATTTGTAAGCATGAACTATTGTTTGATGAATCTGGGAGCGTGATATGTATTGATATGTTTGTATATGAGTATATAGGGTTTGGTTACGTAATTTGTATGTCTCTAATTTTGTTGTGAGTCCATGCATGTGACGTCATGGCATATCTGATTTGTTTATGTTAAATTTATGATACATCCATTCTGTAAAAGCGTGGAATGCCATGCTTTCTGATTTCTGTTGTGGTACAATTGCATGTCTTTCATGCTTTACATTCCGATTCTGTATATGCATGCCATGTCACATTACATGGGGTTGAGATAATATGGAAATGAGGAAGATTTGGCAGTTTAATGATATGCATTATCTGGTGGTTTATCCACACATCTGTGTATAATCTGGTAGCTTTAACTGCAATTTTTGTGGCAATGTCCATAATTATTTGTTGGTGTGATTTTCTTGGACGAGTTCTAGGGAACTCTATTATGGTGTGTAACGGAGTGGGTAGGACGGTTTCTGAAAAATTTGCATTATGATTTTTTTAAAATACAGCATGGGCATATTCACGCATTCTCAGTTCTATATAGTTGTTTGATGTGAAATTTTCTATGAACCTTTGAGTTGTATGTTGTACTGTGTGTGATTTCAGTTTAAATTTCCGTTATACACTAAACTTTATAGCTCACCCATTTGTTTTATTTCTGACGTTTCAGGTAATCGGTAAGTTTAGATTCAGACGGCGTGTGAGAGCTCAGATGATTTTATTAGTTAATTTAAAAATGGTGATTTTCGTAATTATTATTTATTTTGGACTTTTGGGACTGTATTTGATTTTGGGTTTTATTTTGGTTTCTGTTTAATTCGTTAGTATTTATTTTTGCGAATGTGGTATTGCAAAATTACACGAGTTAACAAGATGGATTTTGATTTTTCAAAACTAAAACTTTGAAAGTTTTTCCGCTACAAAATCAAACAATCACTTAAGTATTTTCTGTAAATAAAATGCATGGTTTTAACAAATGTTTGTATTAAAACTGGAAATGAACTGCCAATGTTAGTATTTTCAAAACGTGTGACTTTGAATTTGAATTCTAGGTTGTAAATAAGTTTTTTCGAACTTTGGCTTTTTTAAGAGTTTTGCCAAAATTTTATGTTTTCAAATTTTGTTTTTAATTTGATCGAAACAAAGGTTTTTAAACAAGTTAATGTAATTCCTCAATATTCTGCCAAAACTTCTAGGTTGGATTTGGGGTGTTACAACAAATTGATAATAATAAAAAGATTAAGAATAATAAAAAGTTAAAACTAAAAAAAAAAAAAGAGTTTTTTGGGTTTTTTTAATTACTGAAAAAAAAATTGACCTCTTTTCATAACGGTGTGTTTCATTTTTATCTTTGATTTTCTAATAAATATATTTTTTCTTAATTTAATTATTATTTTTATATATTTTTCAACTTATTCTTTTTAATTTTTATTAAAGCTATAAGTATCAAATAGCTATGGAATTCAAAACTTGAGGTCCTTATATGGTAATTACACCATTAAAGAAAAGTTAGTAGATATTTTTGGTGATTTATCCATGGAAAAATTAGAAAAGGCTAAGGACTAAATTGGAAACTAAAATAATTAAAAGATGATAATAGAAATATCATATTATTTTATATCATCTTCCCCAAATTAAGACATAAAAACCCTAGGAAAGAGAAAAGTCTTCAAACAAGCTTAATTGGTTCAATTGGGTAAGTATTCTTGTCCCGTTTTTAGTAATTTTTATATTTTTGAGATCGGGATAGTCTAATCTATCTATTTTGGGGATTAATTTGAAAAGTTATCAAAGTAACAAAGTTTTGTCATGGATGAATATGCTGAAAATTTGAAATTTAAGGTAGAAAATGAAAGATTGTTGATAGATAAACAACTTTTACAAAGTGAATTTTGATGAAATTATGATTTAGGGATTAAATTGTAAAGATGTAAAAGTTATGGAAAATTTCTGAATTTTGTGAAATACTTGTGTTGAAAATGTTATATGAAAATTTCGGCTAGGCTTGGAATAAGGATTAAATTGCATGAAATTCATTTTCCGAGCCTAGGGATGAAATTGGAATTTATGAAAAGTTTAGGGGCGAAATGGTAATTTTGCCTAGGATGTAAATTGAATTCATTTGAATATGAAATGTGATAAATTGATGATTAAATTCATTTATATAGATCCGGACAACTCAAATTCGAAGTTAGATCGAGGAAAAGAAAAAGTTTCAGATTAGTAGATTTCGTATACGAACAAGTATCGAGGTAAGTTTGTGTAACTAAATTGTGTACATTTTTATGTTTAAATTAAATGTTGTATATGTGAATTGTATAATTGTTGTGTATATGAAATTGATTGAATATCCGATAATGTCCGATAAGTGTCAAATCTCGTTTGAATAAATGAAAGTCGATGGATACAAGATTTTTCGTATTGGTTGTGGTCTTGCATATGTTGCAGATACACCATAGCTCAAAAGAGCATCCCGATATTAGCCCTCTCGAGCTTCCCGTTATATGGTTCAGCAAGCTTCTCGATATAGCTCTTTGGAGCGTCCCGATAGGTTGTGATCCTACATTTGTTGTGGACACACCTTAGCTCTTATGAGCATCCCGATAAAAAGGCTCATTGTGAGCTTCCCGATTAAAGGCTCTGTGTGAGCTTCCCGATAGTGCTCGCTTGAACTTCCCGATATTGGCTATCCGGAGCTTCCCGATATGGTTCTTTGTGAACTTCCCGATATGGTTCTTTGTGAACTTCTCCATTATGGCTCTTATGAGCATTCCCGTTATATGGCCCGGATAAGCTTCCCGATAGGCTCTTATTGAGCTTTCTGAAATGGCTCTGTGTGAGCTTCCCGTTATAAGGCTCGAGAGTGTACTTCCCGATTATGTTCTTAAATGAGCACCCCTGAATATGAATTGACAGATCACTGTTTGGTACACTTCATGTGTACTACCCGGGTATCCATCGATATTTCAATGATTCAACGGACAAAATTCATGATGTGAGAAAATATGAGACTTATATGAATTATATCTAGAATATCCTTGAAATACCTGGAAATTGTTGCATGATAAGCTCATCTCTGTTTTCTTGAAAATTATGTGAGTTTCATGACTAACTTGTTTGATGAAAGCATGTGTTTAGGCAAACTTGCCAAATTGTTTGGAAGCATGTTCTTGTTATGTTTATTAAATAAATATAATTGGTAAGTTTAATTCTTGTCATACGAACTTACTAAGCATTTGAAATGGTTACTCAGTTTTCTTTTCTCTGTTTTATAGTGCTCGAAAGCTCGTAAAGGTTGGAGATCGGTCGGAGTATCATCACACTATCCTCCAGCTCATTTTGGTATAATTAGAAATCTTATTTTGGTGTAATGGCATGTATAAGCTAATTAGGCCAATGTTGGCATGAAAATGGATGTTTGTAATCTAGCCATTGGAATGGCTAGAATGGTATGTTTTGATATATATATATATTTAGACCATATCATGTTGGATGTGTTAAGAAATGATTAAGTAGTATATGTTATATGAATCAAATGGTAAATGATATTGAGTTGGTATATATGATACAAATTTACCTAAGTACATAAATGAAATTTGGTAAGTTTAAATAATTGAATATACATGTTAATATATCTTACATCAAATTTGTATTAAACATGATTTATATGTCTTGAATTGGTTGGTATCTGTTTGTAAGTGTTTGTGTAGGTTATTGGCAAATTTTGGGTGAGAAATAAGGCTAGGAAATGGCCTTATTTTGTCCACACGGGTAGACACATGGGCGTGTGTCTAGACCGTGTGTGACACACGGCCTGGCACATGGGCATGTGGTTTGGCCGTATGTCCCTTGCATCCTAAAATTTGAGAAACAGAATGCTCAGAATTGGGCACACGGGCACATGTCTTAGCCGTGTGAAACCTGCACCTAATTTGTGAAAATTAAATTGACCACACGGCCTAGCACACAGGCGTGTGGCAGGCCGTGTGGCACAAGTTAGAGAGTTACACGGGGTCGAGCACGGCGTGTCCTATGGGCACATGGGCGTGTGCCTTGACCACACGGGCGTGTGTGCCCTGCATATAAGAAAAAAATTTAAATTTTACGAAAATTTCTCTGGGATCCCGATTTAGTCTCGACTAGTTTCTAATGTTTAAATTGGGCCTCGAGGGTCCATTCAAGAGACAATATGATTAGTTTCGGATATGAATAACAAATGACATAAATTACACGAAATCATTTTGTAAACTCCGGTAATGCTCCGTAACCTTGTACCGGTAACGGATACGGGTTAGGTGTTTTACAATTTAAAGAATGAATTGAGGACTACAATCGTCATTATTGTTAGGCTTTATTTGAATAACATTTGAATAATGGCTAACCATTTAAAATAATGATGTGAATTTTAAAAAATGTTATCACTATTAAAATTCTTTATTAAATTCAATTTCTTTACGATGTTATTTTTTTGATACATGAATACTAAATGAATCTTTTTTTTTTTAATTTCAAAATGGCACACTAACAAATTCAATAAAAGAATTATAAAAGTGTTAATAAATAGAGCTAAATTTTTAAATTCAAAAGGTAATTTGAATCAATAAAATAATCAAGGAATAACTAAGCAACTATGGCTCGTTTGTTATGTTTCATTGGTGTGGTCATTATGGCTTGGAAGAAATGAATTGCTTAATATCTAGGGGTGTAGCTAGGAGGCTGGCAGAGGTTCTGATCCCGTTAAAATTTTTATAACTTTAATTTGGTTAAGGTAAAATTACACTTTGTCCCCCTAAAAATGATAAAAAATTTGATTTAATCATTTAAAATTTATAAATATATAAGCTATTAAAATGGTGAAATTACATTTTTATTATTGTAAAAAGTACAATTTAATTTCGGCCCCCTAAAAAAATTGTCTGGCTTTGCCCTGTTAATAATGAGGTCATTATTTATTTAATGAGGTCAGACCACCAATTCATTTTTTTAATTTTCATTTTTTTATGTGCGAAAGCCTACCCGTGCCGATCCGAGCCCATAATGATCCAAATTTCATAAAAATTTGAGCTCGAGAAAATTCGAGCTTGAGTTGATCCCATTTGAGAAAGTTTGACGTAATTAAAATTAACATAATATTATTAACCATAATTAAAATAGCGAAAATTTATAAATAACGAATTGCCATTGCTAATTGGGAGGCGAAAATATGATTGTCATCAAAGCGAACTAGAGAGGTGTCCATTATCGAGAAATTGATTCGAATGAAAAATACGATATGATTAAAAAATAATATTTTTAAATGAAAATATAGAAAAAATTGAATAAAAAGCTTGAGAGAGTTGAGAAAGTTTGAGAGATGTGAATAAAAAAAAATGGAAGTATAAGGTAAAAAAAATTATCGTTGAGGCATTTTAATTTTTTTTATCGTTGACGCGGCAACATTCAAAAAACCGTTATTTTGTTACCAGGAAAGTGTGTGGACGTGCTTTACTATCATATGTACAAAAAAAGGGAATTATTTCCCTAAAATTTGAAAACGGCGTAATTAGCCCTCTTCGGATTCTTTTCCCAGCAATCATCAATGGGATTACCATTTACCGGTTCCGCACTAGAAGAAATCCCACTTCCTCCTTTCCCTCACATTTCCATATATTCCTGCCATTTTTTTGGGTTCAATTTATTAAATTTTACTACTCATATGCTCTAAATATTCCAGCTTGTTACCAAAATTATATCAATGAGATTCACAATTTTGACAAATTTTAAAAAGTTTAATTTTTTATATAAAAATATAAATAATAAAAGGAAAAATAAAAGGAGGGGAACATAAACAGAAGCAATAAAAGAATAAAAGGAGGAGGTCTAAATTTTTTACATATGAAACAAAATTACTAATTACTGATAAATATATTTTTTTATATAAATAAATAATAAAGATAAAAATACTTAATTTTAATATTTTAAAATTTTTGAAAAATTAGTCTTGGAATGTAATTAAAGTAGGTGGTAAGTTAAAAAAAAATTATAATAATAATTCCCCTATTATAATAATAAAAGTATGTGAGGATGGACAACTTAGTCCGACTTATTTCATTAAATTAATTATCCTAACAAAACTTCATGATATGCAATTATAATGAAGACAAAATATAAAGTGGTCAACTGTTAATTTTTTAAAATTTTAGATTTATTTTTTAATTATATTCTTATAAAAACTACATGTATCAATCAAATATTTTAACTTTTGCTTCCTGTTTGAGAAATGAGGTCAGATGGTCAAATACTTTAGCTTTATTGTTTTTTTATTTATTTAAAATTTATACCTTTGCTCAATATTATTATTCTGATAATAATTTTTATTTTTTAAAAAATATTTAAAGTATTTAAAATATTATATTTTCCAATATTATTAAAAATATATTTTTAGTCATATAATAAATTATTAATATAATTTATTGTTTTAATAAATTATTTAATAGTTCAATTCTTTTTAATAATAAATATTTATTACAATTATAAATATATTAATAATAAATATTGTGTAGTATAAAGGTTAAAATATGTCATACGTTTCACAAATTTGTAATTTAGTCTCTGCACTTTTATTTTTAAGCCCTCTACTTTTCAAATTTGAATATCAAGTCCAATTGTTGACATTATTCAATTTTTTTGTCAATTTTGTTGATGTCACATTTTTAAATAAAAAATACTCACTTGGTAGTCATGTAACTAAAAAAATGACTTTGTAATGAACCTGAATTTAACAAAATATTTTTAATATATGCAAAAACAATGTAAAATATAAATTTATAGATATAAAATAAACTTAATTAAACAATGAAAAGATAAGAAAATCTAAAATGTATGTTTGTTTCATTGAAAATAATTTTTATGAAATATTTTTAAAAAATCTGTCAAACAACAAAAAGATATTAACTTTTTTCAAGAAAGTAAGCCATTTTCTGGAAGCAATTTTCAGTGAAACAAACAAACCCTAAAAGTTTTGTTTTAAAAGGATTGAGATTAAATAATTAAATTTTAAGAGGGACAGGAATCTAAAAGATTATTTTCTGCTGCTAAATTATAATTAGAAATTTTAGGTAGTAAAAAAATGATAATTAACTAAGTTTTCTTCCCAAGATGAACAAATATTTTAAAATGTTTGCTTTATAAAATGCCGTTAGTTACCAAACCATTTCGGTGGTTAATATAATCTTTCAAATCCGAGTCTAATGTCTAAGCTAGTTTGGGGAGGTTATAGAAAATATAGAACATTTAAAATGAAATGTATTGAAATTCAAATAAAAATATATATACAGTAAAGTTCAAATCCATTGAATAAAAAATCACATGATAGATATTGATTGAGTTTTAATTTGATTAGCATAGATATTATTGTCAGTATAAAAAAAACATGGGTTTAAATACACTGAAACGTATTATTCTCCTATTTGAAGGTCGAGAAAAGATTATAGATATCCAAATTCTTTTAGATGCTATCGTTACACATTTTACATTGGACAAAATGTGTTCATATTTGATGCAAGGCACAAAAACATGGGATGTTATTAGGAACAGAAGAATTTATTACAAACAAACCAACAACATACAGTACTGCCATATGGCTATACTTAAATTTTTTTTTAGAGTAAATTATATTATTAGTCACTAAATTGTGGTTAAAATTTTATTTTTATCATTTAATTAAAAACAATGTTATAATTCAGTTGTTAAAATTTTTAAAATTGTTTTTTTTTATCACCCAAATGTTGAGTGGTATTTTTTTAGTTGGTATAGTAATAACTTTGATTCTCAACTTTTATATTTTTTTTATTAATTTGACCCTTGATTCTATATAAAATTTATTTAAAAAACTCAAAATTATTTAAAAATAGAAAATTCTATATAAGAATTCTAGAAAAATAATATCTCAAAAATGTTATTGTTGAAGAATTAATATGTATGGGAAATAAAAAAAAATTATATATCTTTCAATAGAATTCAATAACAGATTAAAAGCATAACAAATAAAAAAATTTCCCATTCATCACTCAACCATTTTGAGCATATAATATACCGTTGTAAAGGTCTCATAGAGTAGAATATGAAACCATAATTGTATGATTCAACTCTTCACCTTTACATATTGAGAATATGCATCAATTCTCATAAAATACAATTTTTCTAACAATCCCCCACATGAATGAAAATTGATAGTTTTATCGAAAAACATTGACTTGATGTGGTGATAGAATCTACGATTGATAGTTGCATAGGATAGGTAGGTATCCACCCTTGAACCTTCCCTTGTGAAAGTATATTTACTTTACTAGCTGACTAGTTGACGTGATGTCTTTGAACTATTCTGCCTTTTGTGTAAACGATGATATACCTCACGCAACTACCTCCATGATAAGGTTTTAGTTCTCATGGGTATGTTCATATAGCCGTGAACATTTTAACTACCATTGTAAAGGTCTCATAGAGTAGAATATGAAACCATAATTTTATGATTCAACTCTCCACCTTTACCTATTGAGAAGATGCCTCAAAGTTTCCATAAAATACAATTTTTCTAACAGTAATAATATAATACATACTACATACTAATAAATAATAAATTTATTTACATATCATATAACCATAGTATCTATACAACGATCTATCATTCAACAAATTTAAAATAAATAACAAAAAGTTTCAGTTTAAAATTTAAAATATGTTTTTTAATATCAGTCCATACACAATATTTTAATTAGTATAATACAGTCTATACCAACCGAAATTTATATTGAAATAGAGGTTAAAATTTGTTATTAGAGAAATAGCATTGCATTAGGCACAAAAGGAATAGGAACATAATTGATTACATTGGTGGTGACATCTTAATTGTATGGATAAAGAAAGTTTGAACTGTTTATGCAAAAAAGTTTGGAGTCTTGGTGCATGTCTAATAACGACGAAATGATGTCGTTGTCTGAGAAATCCTTTAGTCAAAAGAGGGCCTTTTTACTAAAGTAACCTAAAAAAATTAATTAATTGTCAAAATAACCTACCTTTTTAATTAAATACCAAAATGACCTAAAAACTACAGTAAATTTAGGTGGAGCCAAATTAAATGGCTCCACCAAGTTGCCACGTCAGCATAGGGGATTAAAAAATATTTTTTTGGTGGAGCCATTTTGAATGGCTCCACCTGTATAAAATACAAGGGAAATACTGTAAAATCTAAAAAATTGGGGGCCTTTAAAACAATTTTCCAATTTTTGGTGGAGCCATTTGAAATGGCGCCACCACCTTTACAGCTTTTTTTTTTTTTATTTTGTCTTTTTTTTTTTACTTTTTCATGTATTTTAAAAAGTAAAGGCCTAAAAAGCAATTTTCCCTTTTTTGGTGGTGCCATTTGAAATGGCGCCACCACCTAATTTTTTTACTTTTATATTAATTTCTTATTTTATTTTATTTATTTATTTTATATTATTAATTTTAAAATATTTGTAATGTGTATTTAAAATGTTTTATACTATATTTTTAAAAAATTTTAAATAGCATTTTAAATAAATTTTTTAACTTTAGATATATTTTAGTAATTATTTTAAATATTATATTTTTTTACTTTTTTTCAAGTTTTTGAAAAGTTTGGGAGACTTAAAAGCAATTTTTCCTTTTTTTGGTGGTGCCATTTGCAATGGCGCCACCCCTACTGACCCCCTTTTTCTTTTTTTTTTTACTTTTTTATTATTTTATTATTTTATTATTTTATTTTATTTAGTTATTTTATATTATTAATTTTAAAAAATTTGTAATGTGTATTTAAAATGTTTTATAATATATTTTTAAAAATTTTAAATATTATTTTAAATAAATTTTTTAACTTTAGATATATTTTAGTAATTATTTTAAATATTATATTAATTTTACGTAGAATTGTTTAAATTAAAAATTTTAATTTTATTCTTATTTTATTTAAAAAATGAATTAAAAAATAAATATATATTATAACTAGTCACATCATGTCAGTGATGTGACTATTAATATTTAAATAAGTAATGAAAATTGTATTATATATAGGGTGGGGCTTGGTCCCCCACCGATTGAATTAGCAATTGAGAGAAAGAAACTAAAGGTATTTTATTTTTTTATTTGTATTTTTTATAGTTAATGTTATATTAAAAATAATTTTTATATTTATGTTTTTTTTTTGTTGTACAGATATTAAAATGTCTTCTGGAGCAAATACGGATCACACATCATCGATGATCGACGAAACAGTAAAATTATTGAAAATAATATTTAAAATTTTTAAAAATATATTATAAAACGTTTTAAATACACATTACAAATTTTTTAAAATTAATAATATAAAATAACTAAATAAAATAAAATAATAAAATAATAAAATAATAAAAAGTAAAAAAAAAAAAAAAGGGTCAGTAGGGGTGGCGCCATTGTAAATGGCACCACCAAAAAAAGGAAAAATTACTTTTAAGTCCCCCAAACTTTTCAAAAACTTGAAAAAAGTAAAAAAATATAATATTTAAAATAATTACTAAAATATATCTAAAGTTAAAAATTTATTTAAAATGCTATTTAAAATTTTTAAAAATATAGTATAAAACATTTTAAATACACATTACAAATATTTTAAAATTAATAATATAAAATAACTAAATAAAATAAAATAATAAAATAATAAAATAATAAAAAAGTAAAAAAAATAAAGAAAAAGGGGTCAGTAGGGGTGGCGCCATTGCAAATGGCACCACCAAAAAAAGGAAAAATTGCTTTTAAGTCCCCTAAACTTTTCAAAAACTTGAAAATGTAAAAAAATATAATATTTAAAATAATTACTAAAATATATCTAAAGTTAAAAAATTTATTTAAAATGCTATTTAAATTTTTTTAAAAATATAGTATAAAACATTTTAAATACACATTACAAATATTTTAAAATTAATAATATAAAATAACTAAATAAAATAAAATAATAAAATAATAAAATAATAAAAAAGTAAAAAAAATAAAGAAAAAGGGGTCAGTAGGGGTGGCGCCATTGCAAATGGCACCACCAAAAAAGGAAAAATTGCTTTTAAGTCCCCTAAACTTTTCAAAAACTTGAAAAAGTAAAAATAATATTTAAAATAATTACTAAAATATATCTAAAGTTAAAAAATTTATTTAAAATGCTATTTAAAATTTTTTAAAAATATAGTATAAAACATTTTAAATACACATTACAAATATTTTAAAATTAATAATATAAAATAAATAAATAAAATAAAATAAGAAATTAATATAAAAGTAAAAAAATTCAGGGTGGTGGCGCCATTTCAAATGGCACCACCAAAAAAGGAAAATTGCTTTTTAGGCCTTTACTTTTTAAAATACATGAAAAAGTAAAAAAAAAAAACAAAATTAAAAAAAAAAAAAAAAATTAAAAGGTGGTGGCGCCATTTCAAATGGCTCCACCAAAAATTGAAAAATTGTTTTAAAGGCCCCAATTTTTAGATTTTACATATTTTCTTTTATTTTATACTGGTGGAGCCATTCAAAAATGGCTCCACCAAAAAATATTTTTAATCCCCTATGCTGACGTGGCAACTTGGTGTAGCCATTTAATTTGGCTCCACCTAAATTTCTTCAGCTTTTAGGTCATTTTGGTATTTAATTAAAAAAGTAAGTTATTTTGACAATTAATTAATTTTTTTGGGTTACTTTAGTAAAAAGGCCGTCAAAAGAGCTATGCCAATGTGCCGAATTTAGGGTAAATGTCGCCAAAAAGTTTCATTGTCAGAAGATGTCGGCTTTTAGGCAACAATGGCTATGGTTTTTAACTTTTTTTCTTTGCTAACCAAAAATTCAAAAGAATGTCTGGGTATTGACCAAAAATTAGGTTTTCAAAAAGTTAAACAAATCCAGTTCAATTCAATCCCTTAACCAATAAATCTAAGCAAATTCAACACTTTTCCAACGGCAAAATGAAGAGATTTTAAAGGATAGGGTTATTCTCACTTTTGTTGCCCTCAACCACAACATTTTCTTGCCTATTACTTCATTTGTGTGGTAGTAGGATGGTAATTTTTGGTAGGGACCACCACTATAAATTCTCCCAAATGGTCTCTAAATACTAAAAACAAATTTCGACAATAATTTCATGCAGTACTTAGAAGACTTTAGTGTTTTTTTTTTTTTGTTTGTTTTTTTTCATGTTTTCGTATAGTTAAATACGACGTCATTATCAGTTATTTGATGTGCTCGATTAGTGATGTTACAAGATCAAGATTTTGATATTTTGTATTTATATTCGATCTTTTCCGTTATACTTTAACGCTTAATCGATATTTATGCTTACATTTGGTATCCGAATCAGGTTAATCTCTATCTTGCCCAATTTTAAAAATTTGTAGATTTTTCAAAATAGCGATTCAATATTTCTTAAACTATTTTTATTATTGCAAACTTATCTCAAAAAACCAAACTGATCCCAAATAAGTAACAATGAGTGGAACTCTAGAGTGTTTTTTTCCTCATATTCTCATTCTTTTATTTATTTATTTTTCTGTTGATTTCTTTGGTCGTTGCTAATTGTATTCAAGATAAGGTACTTTCTTTTGCAGTTATAACAAAATTAGGACTTGGGGGTGTCAACTGTGAAGTGAAATGGATATAACAAAATTAAGAGGATAGAACTTAATTCGCACCAATTCTTTTAATATAAGTGTTAAGGCAAATATATTATTTTATTAACACATTACAAAAAGGATGGACTATAATAAGCTATGGTAAGAGAGGGTTTTTTTTACCAAAATAGGATAGAAAAAAGAAAATGTTCCAAAATAGGATGCCATATCAATTATTTACGGAAATGGGTTAAATGGGTGGTGCGCCTCTGCACCATGGCACCTCTCGACACTCGCCACCTTTGGGTGCCGCTGTGTGGCGCACCATCAACCCCAATTTTGGTTTTTTGTTTTCAGCAGTTTCTTGAGGGACCAATTAAGCAATTTTTCCAATTTTTGGAAAAGGGAGGGAAAGTCAAAGCGGCTGCCACAGCCAACTTTAAATTTGAATAATTGCCTTCTAAGCCCTCCTATTTATTATTTTCTTTTTATTCCCTATTTGTTTTTTTAAACAACTAATATTTTATAAATAAGATATTCAACGTTAAAAATAAATAAAGCTTTAAATCATAAAAGAAAAAAAAAAAATGATACTTATCATTTTGAAAAATGTTGTAAAAAAGTGTAATATGTTAATTTCAAGTGTTTAATATTATTATCGTAAAATTACGGTTGAAAGTTAAAATATCTATTTTAGAAATAATGATGGGAAGTAAAAACAGTAAATAATTTAATATAATGATATATGACATATAAATTTTAAATATCTAAATTATTTGTAATATTTAATTTAAATATATAAATAGATATTATTAATAATATAATATCAATTACTCTTAGTAATATAATAATAACTATTAAATCTATGCATATATGAAATTTGAAGAATGCAAAAATGTATATCATAATGTTTACGATTTCCAAACATGTGCCCTAAGAGTAAAGTATTGTTAATTGTGTAAAGTAAAGTTAAAATAAAGCTATTTAAAAAATATAAACTAATTTACATCTTATATTGTTGTAAATTTGATGAGAATAATTTATTAAATAAAAAATATATATTTAATTTAATCAACAAGTTTTTGAATTTTATAAGTAAAAACCATAAGTAAGGGGTTTATTTAACTATAAAAATAGATTAATTATTTGTTTAAACACAATATACTGAGTTGAAGGGGAATAAAAATAAAATAATAAATAGGGAGGGCTTAGAAGGCAATTATTCAAATTTAAAGTTGGCCGTGGCAGCCGCACCTTTCCCTCCCTTCTCTAAAAATTGCAAAAATTGCTTAATTAGTCCCTCAAGAAACTGCTGAAAACAGAAAACCAAAATTGGGGGGTTGATGGTCTGCCACAGGCGGCACCCAAAGGTGGCAGTGTCGAGGTGCCGCCGGTGGCAGAGGCGGCACCACCCATTTAACCCATTTTCGTAAATAATTGGTATGGCATCCTATTTTGGAACATTTTCTTTTTTTCTATCCTATTTTGGTAAAAAAACCTAAGAGAGGGCGTGCGGGCTGTTTTCTTTTCCTCCAATCCCGGTGTAATATAAGTCTTCTAAGAATAATTGCTGACCATTTAATATTGAAAAAAAATCTTTCCCTTTCAACTTTTCGCACTTTCTTCTTTCGTATTTCTACTTATGAATTTGTTCTTTTTTTCATTTTAAAATTTATGTTAATTTTTACAATTTATCTTGCTATTTTATTTTAAAATATGTGTTAATAATAATCTAAATAATATTTATCCTAATATTGCTGACGGTATTAAGAAGCAAAAAGATAATAAAAAAAAAATGGAATTCTATCTTGTCGTTTGACTTTGAAAAAATAAACTTAGAATTTCAATTATGTGTTAAAATAGGAATGCAAATTCAGCAATTTTGTTAAAATAATTTAATAATGTTCTTTTAAGTGACTTAAATAATTAAATTATATAATTTGATTAAATCAAAAGTCTTTGATCTATTTGAAAGTTGAGGTTAAATTTAATGATTTATAATGTAAATTACTTAATATATATATATGATATTTGTTTTAAACATTTTTAGTAATTTAAGTAAAATTAAAGAGAAAAGAAGTCAAATTGAGTAAATAACAAATAGAGATTGAATTCATACTATCAATAATTATAAAGACAATCCTCAAATTTTAATTTTTCTATTAATCTGAAACACATTATTACATTTATATTTGAAGTGTTTTGATTTAATAAAAATTAACAAAAAAATTATATTATAATTAACTGTTATAAAATAGAGAGAAATAAAAAGAGTAAAGAATAAAGAATAAAAAAAATATGAGAAGCAATAGAGAATGTATTTTATTAATCAATGGGATACATTCTCTATTGCGTCCCATATTTTCTTTGTTCTTTACTCTCTCTATCTCTTTTTATTTTATAACACGTTTTCAGCATAAAGTTGCTCAAAGTGATAGTTGTTTTTATCGACGATCAAATTTATCTTGCTCAAAGTGATAGTTCTTTTTATCGGCGATCAAATTTATTCTCCATGATTTCCAACATCTTAGATGGAAAGATGCAAAGTTTTTGCAAGAAATTTGTTTTATTTAATCATATTTGATTATTTTTAGCTAATTCATGATCAATTATAATTATTTTGATTAACTTATTTTATTTTTATGTTATTAAGGCTGGTGAAGGATTTGATATCGCTACCTATATGAAGTAAGATCCATTCTCAAAGTTTGTTATTGATAAATTTTGATTGGATTCAAAGTCTACTATTGGAGTTTAAATTTGCTTACTTGTTGATAAAATCATCAAGACTTCGTTGAGCAAGAAAGGTACATCAACTTAATTAGATATCTATCTTTACACTTTTTCTCAATAATAGCATCTTTAGATATTAAATCAATTTGATATATGGTTTAAATATTTGAGATGATTTTATTTTAAGTTTTGGTTCCATGGGTTACTTATGGTTTCAAACATCTTATTTGTTCATGAAAATGAATATTGATTGACTTCTGATAAACCGTAATATATACATATTTTAATCCCACATTTAGCGTACTTTTAGATGATTTATCCCTTGATTTGTGGAATTTGATGCTACTAATCCTTGAACTTCATGTTGTATACTTAGGAGAGCATCGGAGGATGAAAAGAACAAGAAACGGGCCAAAAAAATGGACCAAATGGGCCAAAGGAGAAAATTAACACGGCCTGGGGTTTCACCACATGGTCGTGCCTCCTTAGCAGACCCAACCACGGCCTACAACTCGACTTACACGGGCGTGTCCTTGCCGTGACAAAGAGGAATTTCACTCAGAATAGGGTACTTAGAGGCAAAAAAAGTCATTCCAAAAGCCTATATAAACACCCTAGAGGCCAATCTTCAAAGGGGCGTCCAGCTAGGCCAAGGAGCCAAGCCAGAGAGGTCAGAATTGTGGGATTTACTCGAAGAAAGCCAGTTGATTCATCTCAAGAAGCCGAAATCATACTCAAGACGGAGGATCTCTCCTTCAATTCCTTTAGGGGGTTTTAGGGTTTTCTTATGTTTTGTTTTATATTTTCTTCTGAGATGTATTCTTTTATGATTATGAACTAAACCCCTCAAATACCTGAGGGGGATGAAACCTAAGACGGATCTTGTTATTATTTTCTGAACTATATGATAAATACTTGATTTGTTCTTAATTATGTGTTCTTAATTCTTGTTTTGATATTTCAGGATATTGATTCAAGTATTGATGTGCTTAGGCAGAGGAGGAATAGACCCTGCCTAAGAGTAGACCTAGCATAATTAAGCGGAGTTGATCGCAACCCTAGAGATAGGATGACAAAAGAAGCCGAACCTTGAGGAGATGCTGACAAAATTCATAGCGGTGTCAGAAACACGTTTCCAAAACACCGAGACAACACTTAAAAATCAACAAGCATCGATTCAAGGGATCGAGAACCAGTTAGGGCAACTTGCTAAGCTAATCTCCGAACGACCGCAAGGAAGCCTACCAAGTAACACTGAGACTAACACAAAGGAGAAAATTCAAGCAATAACAGCTCATGATAGTGTAGGGTTAGATGAGCCCAATTTAAGGCAAGAGAATGTGGTAGAGGAAGGTAAGATTGAGGTGAACCATGACAAACCAAAACCGGTAATCAAAGAGTACCAACCTCGCATACCATATCCCGAAGCGATGAAGATAGACAACACAAAGGAACAGTTCGGTAAGTTTCTTAAACTTTTAAAGAAATTACATATTAACTTACCGTTTCTCGAAGCTCTTTCGCAGATGCCCGATTCCAGGAGATTTTTAAAATAACTTTTGACAAACAAACGAAAGTTAGACGAAGAGTCGCATGTGGAACTAAACGCAGTATGCTCAGCAATGTTGCAAAATTGACTACCACAAAAATTAAAAGATCCAGGGAGTTTTACAATTCCATGCTTAATTGGTAGTTTATCTGTTGATAATGCTTTAGCTGATTTAGGGGCAAGTATAAATGTTATGCCTTATAAAATGTTTAAACAGCTAGGTATAGGGAAACCCAAACAAACTAGGATGAGCATTCAATTAGCTGATAAAAGTATTAGAATTCCTAGGGGTATAATTGAAGATGTACTCTTGAAAATTGATAAATTCGTATTCCCAGTAGACTTTGTCGTTTTAGACATGGATGAGGACAACACGACCCCTTTAATTTTAGGAAGACCCTTTTTAGCAACTGCTAGAACTAAAATTGACATTGATACAGGTGAACTCATACTTCGTGTAGGTGACGAGACAGTCACTCTTCAGGCTCTTGACTCGGCTAGGACATCAAGTAATCAATGTGAGAAAATTAATTTTATTAATGACCATTCAGTCAAACCTTCTTTTTAGGAAGCACCACAGAACCACACAACTGAGCTAGACCCTAGACATCATGACAACAAAGAAGTAATTCATGAGGATCGAAGGCTTCATATTGATGAACTAGACGAATGGAAAACACATTTCAAGGAGAAATCAAAATCACACGAAGTAAAACCAAGGGAACCCCCAGATGAGCTTATAGAAACGACAAATCATTTCAAGATAGGAGATCAGGTATTGTTGAATAAGGGAGACCCTCGAATCACCACATCAGACATGAATACAAACGAAGAAGTCCCTCTCGAGGTACGCAATGTCTTCCCATATGGAACGGTCGAGGTAACTCACTCTGAATCCGGCACTTTTAAGGTAAACGCCACTCGACTCAAACTTTATCATGATAATAGAACTGATAGCATGAGAGGCGATGTTCAACTCTACAAACCACCTTGATTTTGCGAACGAGAGGAAAGTCCAGCTTAAGACTCTAAATGAGCGCTTCTCGGGAGGCAACCCGAGCACTAACCCCGTTCATTATTTTTCATTTCTATTTTTACTTTTACTTTTTTCCTTTTTAGCACGTAACTATGAACTAACCAAAGTGTAGATTTCCATACCACGCGGCCTTGCACACGGCCGTGGCCGTGGCCGTGTGGATACTACGGACTTTCGTACTGACATGGCAGAGGTAGTACGAGCCAATGACGAAAGATTCCCAGATCACGGACGATTATAAATTTCCATGGCCGTGCGATATGGCCGTGGCCGACACTGAGGGAAGTCACACGGGCTCCGACTGAACACCACGGCCGTGTGATACAGCCGTGGTCGACACTGTTTTATCAAACATGGGCGTAGTGACCACGAAACGGGCGTGGAAAAACGAACGAAGCACAACACGGTCGTGCGATACAGCCGTGTGACCCAACACGCCCATGGTACACGGGCGTGGGGATGTACCAGATTTGAAATCTCTATTTAACACACCTCTTGCTCCCTTTCTCACCCACTCCCCATTCCCTTTCACTCACCCCCTTTCCATTTTTTTTCTCATTCTCCTACCCCAACCCCTCCATTTTCACCTTACCCATGTCAAAGAAATGGAAGAATCCGAGTACAGTCTCCCTGTGGGAGACTGATCTACATAAGTTCATGCCGGCCGCTTCATTCACTAGACAAGCCGAGGACATTTGAGGCCATTTAATTTTTCTTTTTCTTTTCTCTTCTCCTTTATTTTCCTTCTCTTTGACTCTCTTATGGTTAATTTAATCTATTTTATTTTAGCTTCTTGGTTTTAGTTTTTTTAGGCTGCTTGGGAATCACACACCACGGCCTTAGAAATCACACTCACCTCGCTAACCATCTAACGATAAGGACTTCACAGTCCATTAATCTTTTCTTTTAATTTTATTTTACTTTCTATTTCCTTTCTTTTTATCTTTCTCTTCTTTAAATATATAATTAGTATATTTTGAATTTTTCTTATCATTTCCTGGCTTTCTCTTCACGAGCTACCCAATTTCTTCATCTAGCGCAGAGATTATCGGCGGACACCACCGCCACCAGCGCCTCCTCCTCCAACTCGGCCCGAATTCCCATCGCTTCTTTTCTTTGACTCCATCCAAAATTCAGAAAGTTTCACCTCTCTCCCTTTCTTTTGATTTTCTGACTGTATTGTGAATATCTATCTTTGTACATTGAGGGCAATGTACATCTTAAGTGTGGGGGGTGAATCTTAAAAGTTCCTAACTTTTTTCATTATTCTCAAATCCTGAATTGTATCTTGTTCTTAAGTAATTTTCTCATATTACGATTAGAATGAAATTTTTTTTGATTTGCGATTTTCATTGATATGTTTTGGATTAAGTCATTGATAATTGTGCAATGATGATTTAAACTTTAGGAGACTAGAGAATCAAACATGATGAGTCTATTTTCAAAAATTTTGTTAGGTTGTCTACCTGAATCTAATTATTACCTTGAAGTTTGAAATTTACAATGTTGACATCAAAAGCCATTAATTTTTGTGAGAACTTGAGCCTTTTAAAGCATATTCCTTTTCTTGCTCACTTTATTGATTATGAGTGTGTCAACATTGATTTGTTATTCTAAAACTTGCTTTGATTATACATGTCGAGACCACACCTTTGATTTGATATACAGAGATGATAAAGGCACTTAGGATTTAACCCACTTACTCCACTAAAAGCTTACCTTCATAATTAACCTCTAGTGAACCCCTTTGATCCTAACAAACCATTTCTTGACTCACCCATTAATATTAACCCAAAACCCACTTTGTATTTGTTATCACCATTTCTCTTGACTACCCCTATATCGAGATTTGATTTGATCGGTTACTTAACTATTTTCTTTATTTCAGTTGTTAAATTCTATCTTATTATTATATGTGATTTGTTCTTAAAAAAAAACGAAGTATATTCATGATTAGTTCTATGTTATTTGAGCTTAAACTGTTAATTTCATTATCTTTAGAAGAAGCTCATATTGAGTTTTCAATTGATGTAATTATTCGAGTTTTAGTCCAACTTTCTAGTTAGGTAATTTGTCAATTCAGTCTCGATACTAACCCTCTAATTCAAGCCTTTACCCACACCTTTAACCCAAGCTCTGTTACAACCCATAAAAGACCTTTTGATTTGTGTATCATATCATTTTACAGTGGTGGAGATTTGATTTTTATGCAAGCCTATGGGATTAACTTTTCATGTTCGACTTCTGAGTGCTTATTTTTGAACCTTAAACACTTTGAGTGATTTGAGTGAACCTTTAGTGAGGATGCCAATTTTTGTTGATTTTGAATTAAAGGTAATTAGTTAAATAAGGGGAAGAACCTATTTTTCGTACTACAAAAACTATGACTTTGACTGTTTGAATCTTTAGGAACCTTCTGGTTAAATCATCTATGTATGAATTACCTACGAATTATGATGAAACATTATTGATGAAGGTTATGAATTGAGGGGAGTTAATTTTAATTATGAGTTGAGATTTTTGCTTTAGGACAAGCAAAAGCTTAAGTGTGAGGGTATTTGATAAACCGTAATATATACATATTTTAATCCCACATTTAGCGTACTTTTGGATGATTTATCCCTTGATTTGTGGAATTTGATGCTACTAATCCTTGAACTTCATGTTGTATACTTAGGAGAGCATTGGAGGATGAAAAAAAGGAGAAACGGGCCAAAAAAATAGACCAAATGGGCCAAAGGAGAAAATTAGCACGGCCTGGGGTTTCACCACACGGCCGTGCCTCCCTAGTAGACCCAACCACGGCCTACAACTCGACTTACACGGGCGTGTTACACGGGCGTGTCTCTGCCGTGACAAAGAGGAATTTCACTCGGAATAGGGTACTTAGAGGCAAAGAAAGCCATTCCAAAAGCCTATATAAACACCCTAGAGGCCAATCTTCAAAGGGGCGTCTAGCTAGGCCAATGAGCCAAGCCAGAGAGGTCAGAATTGTGGGATTTACTCGAAGAAAGCCAGTTGATTCATCTCAAGAAGCCAAAATCATACTCAAGACGGAGGATCTCTCCTTCAATTCCTTCAGGGGGTTTTAGGGTTTTCTTAGGTTTTATTTTATATTTTCTTCTGAGATGTATTCTTTTATGATTATGAACTAAACCCCTCAAATACCTGAGGGGGATGAAACCTAAGACGGATCTTGTTATTGTTTTCTGAACTATATGATAAATACTTGATTTGTTCTTAATTATGTGTTCTTAATTCTTGCTTTGATATTTTAGGATATTGATTCAAGTATTGATGTGCTTAGGCATAGGAGGAATAGACCATGTCTAAGAGTAGACCTAGCATAATTAAGCGGAGTTGATCGCAACCCTAGAGATAGGATGACGAAAATCTGCCAGATTAGGGTCAAACCTAATATGGGAGTCCATAAATCGAGTTAATGCAATTTTAGGGGTTTTAATTAGAAAGAGATTTCAATTAATCAACCTAGGGTTAGACGTTAGTAGCCTCGAGAGAGGTATTAATATAAATTAGGGAATCCTACGGATCAAGTCAAGTGAATAAATCGTCTAGTTCAGAGTTAGATAACAAGTGAAGTCTAGGTGGATTCTTCCTTGGGTATTGTCTTAATTGATTGGTTGTTCCCACAAGTATTTCCCCAATTCATTCTCTTTGTCTTAGCATCTTTAGCTTAGTAGTTAGTTAATTTTAAATTAAACAATAATTCACTTTAAATCTTAGGCTAAATAATAGAAAGAAAGTTAGTATTAGTACTTTTGGTTCCTTTGGGTTCGACATTCCAGTCTTGCCACTAAACTATACTACTGTTCGATAGGTGCGCTTGCCTCAATCGTTGTCACTGTTAGTTTCTAGAATAGATCATTCGTTATATAAATTTTTAAGACTCTGACACACGACCAACTTCTTTATGTTGCTATAGTAGGTTTTATAATTAAATAATGTATTTGGCTAAAAACATATTAGTATGTAAATTTCTTGTAACGCCCAGGTTTTCCATTAATTTTGGCTTTTGTAATTTTAAGACACAAGTATCTGTCTGCTTTAGTGGTTGAGTGATTTGGGTGAGTTTGGGTGTGTCTGAGAGGTCCCAAGTTCAAGTCTCAACTTGGGTAAATTTGGTATTTTTTATGAATAAAGCCCAATCTCTGGTTAATAGGCTTATAAGTTAAAGTGTGTAGGTATTTAACAGAATGGGTCTGCTGGTCTGGTGGCTAAGTGGAGTGTTGAGGTTGTTGGAGGTTGGGAGTTTGAATCCTTGCGCAGGCAAGGGATGTATTTTTGCTGCCAGTGCCGTGTAGGTGTTTGTGTTGGACTAAAAATCTGATAGTAAGGAGAGTTTTGGGGAGATGATAGGGGGAATATCAGAAAATCTGTTCAATTTCCCTCTCCCCAACAAAAACAAAATTTTGGTTTCTCTCTTCTCCTCCAAAGCCCTTGCCGCCTCTTAAGCTCATTATCCATGGCTCGGTACAAAAAATTCGATTATGTGCCGCATTCGGTACAATATGGTGTGTAGGGCTGGGTGGGTTGATTTTATCCCCACATGGTGTGTAGGGTTGGACAGAGTTGGTGTGTAGAGGCTGGTGGGTAGGACTCTGTTTCTGCATATTCTGTCTGAAATGGGCTAAGGCCCTGTAAAATATTTGATTCTGTATCTGAGTGGGCTAAGGTCCACACCGTTTCTGTAATGGGCTCAAACCCGAACTGTAAAATTATGACTGAATTATGATATTGTGTTATGTGTATGTTTTCTGTGGGGATTACACACTGAGTTTGCAAAAACTCACCCTTTTCTGTTTAATTTGTTCAGGTAATCCCCAGCAGTAGACTGATCGGTGCAGTGGAGGACTCGGCGGTGACCACGGTTCTGAATATTGTTTTATCATTATTTTTAATTATGATTTGGTTATTTTTGGGGAAATTTCTTGTAATAAGGCCTTATGGATTTTCTTTTAAATTTGAGATTATTATTTTATGAACTGCTAGCAGTAGGATAAGTCGCGGGTTTTCAAAATGAATAAAGGGTTTATCTAATATACACGAACTTGCAAATTATTTTAAAAGCTTCTGCAACATATAATGTTTTGAGAAGGGATGATAAATAATTAAATGACACGTTTTGACGAATGCCCAAGATATCTACAAATGGTTTTAACATAGTTATGTTTTCCAAAGCACTATCAGGTGACGTCGCCAGATTCGGCCATAACGTCTAGCCCGGGTTTGGGGTGTACATTTCTGTTGATAAACCTATGAAGTTTATGGTTGTTCAGATTTGATTTAGTTCGAATATAGATTACGTTCTTTTAATGTCTCTTATTATTTTGGTTATACAATTTGAAAATTTTCAATACTCATACATGCGTAGTTCTAAAGGCAATTTTTTGAAGAATGTCTAAATTGATTTTTGGGTTAGTTCTAATATTCAATTTCAAGTTTTATTGTTGTCATTTTTAATTCTTGAATTATTTTGGTTGAAAACATTTTCATAAACTTGAAAATGAGAATTACTATATTAATTTGACCATTTGCATTTCAATGAATCTCATTTGTATTAACCAATTATTATTTTATAAGAAGCATTAAAAAAACTCGTGTGGTTTGATCTTGTAAATGCCTTATATTTTCTTACTATAGCTTTGGGAAACTTGTTACTTTCATAAAATTGTTAAAGGTAGTTCATACACTTTATATTTGTTAATTATTTAGAGAAATTATATGAGCAATTATAAATGGAAAAGTTTTAGTGAACATGAGATGTGTGATTTTGAAGTAAATTCCTTATAACTAATAACTAAACCATTTAGCTGAATCGTTTATCAAATGCCTCCAACTAATAACTAAACCATTACTTATAAGAACAAACTTCCTAATTCAGTATGAGATTGTATTGATTTGCATGTATGTATCAAGCCAATAAATTATAAATATTCCCCATTACAATTGATTTTTGGTCAAGAGTCAAATATTTCCCATGGTACAATTTTTGAAAGTGCAGTATATGTTCCAACTGTTCCACCACAATGCACAAAGATGGGTCAACATAAGAGATTGGGAATATATACTTATACGAGTCTCCTTATATTATTAAATATTTTTGAGCTATTAAATCGGGATTTAGTTGTGACATGAGTTGTCAATTTTCCCAACATTAGGGGAAGAGAATAAAAAGTTGGATTAATAAAGTACTTGAAATGAATTATCAATGTCTATGATCCTTGGCCAAAGCAATGTGAACTAGAAGTTCAACAGATAATTCATTTTACAAATCAACTGTCATATTCATTAAATCTAACATACCAACTAAAAATGCTCCAATAAGGATTGATATCCTAATAGAGAAAACTGTTAGTGCAAAAGAAAGTAATCCACGCCTGAAGCGTGGAAGACCGGTCAGTTCTAAAGATAAAAATCATTGTAAAAAAAAAGGAGCAAACATTTAAGATAGTCATATAGTGGAGGCAGGGGTTCCTGAAGAGACCCATGACATAACTAATTATAGAACTCAAGAAGAGATTCAGGTACCTAAAAGTGAAAATGAAAATGATAAAAATAAAGAGATCTTAATAAATTATGTCAATACGAGAAAAAAATGGAACCGAAAAAAATGTAGTTGTTGATAATAATTTTGCTTATAATGTTGCTATTGAAATAACAAAAGAAAATGAGGATCCTGAGCCTAAATCTATTCAGGAATGTAAAAATAGAAAAGAATGACTAAAATGGAAAGACACAATTCGAGCAAAATTGATTTCACTTTCTAAACATGAGGTTTTTTTACATGCAACCCAAACACCTAAAGATGTAAAGTCGGTAAGATACAAATGAGTATTTGTGCGAAAACAAAATGAAATTGATGAATTTGTAAGATATAAAGCTCAACTTATAGCATAAAGATTTTCGCAAAGGCTCAACATTGATTACAAAGAGACATATTCTTCTATGATGGATACAATCACGTTTAGATGTCTTGTTAGTCTGGCAGCACATAAAAAACTTAACATGCGTCTAATGAATGTTGTTACAGGCTATTTGTATGGTACACTTGATAGTGAAATTTATATGAAAATATTTGAAGGATTTAAAATCTCAAAAGGATATAGAGTTTCTCGGGAAAATTGCTCAATCAGAATAAAAAAAAGTTTATATGATTAAAACAATATAGACGTATGTGGTACAATCGTCTTAGTGAATATTTGTTGAAAGACTATTATAAAAATGATCCAATTTGTCCATGTGTTTGTATAAAAAGGTTTGGATCAGATTTTGTGATAATTATTGTTTATGTTGATGATCTAGATATTATTGAAACTCCCGAAGAGCTTCAAAATGCAGTAAATTATTTAAAGAAAGAATTTGAGATGAAAGATCTTGGAAAAATAATGTTTTATCTTGGCATGCAAATCGAGCATTTAAAAGATGGAATTCATGTCAATCAATTAATTTATACAAAAAAGATCTTAAAGAAATTTTACATGGATAAAGCGTATCCATTGAGTACCCCGATAGTTGTCTGACCGTTAGATTGAATTTTGTCCTTGTGAGAATGATGAAGATTTTCTTCGTCCTGAAGTACAATATCTAAATGACATTGATGTATCTTGGGAACTGATAAACCATAAAAGTAACATATTCTAAGCCCACATTTAGTATGCTTTTGGATGATTTAAGCCCCAATTTATGTAAAAAGGTGCTCTTAATCCTTTCTTTTCATGTCTTATACTCAGGAAAGCACCCGATGACGAAAAGAATGAGAAACGGGCTTAAAATGGACCAAATTGGGCCAAGCCACGAAATCAAGACGGCACGGACTTCAAGCCACACGGCGGCGTGCCACCATTCCTACTAGAACATGGCCTTACCACGATTTACACGGCGTGCCTCATTCAACGATGTCGAACACGGCACGCACACGATTTACACGGCGTGTGCCATGGCCGTGCCTCTGCTGTGGAGAAGAGTAATTTCATTCGGGAAAGGATACTTAGGAGAAAGAAACGTGTTTCAAAAGCCTATAAGTACACCCTAGGTACCAAATGAAAGGGGGCGAGAGCTAGGCCAAGCCAAGCCGAGGTAAGGTCGATTTGTGGGAATCACTCGAAGATAGCCGCTTGATCCATCTCAAGAAGCGAATTCTACTCAAGATGGAGGATCTCCTCTTCAATTCCTTCAGGGGTTTTAGGGATTTCTTATGTTTTGTTTTATCTTTTCTCTTGAGATGTTTTCCTTTATTATTATGAACTAAACCTTCGGATAGCCGAAGGGGATGAAACCTATGATGAATCTTGTTATTTGATTATTTGAATTATATGATAATAACTTAGTTTGTTCTTAATTGTGTGAACTTAATCCAAATCTAATGTGCTTAGGTGGAGGAGGAATAGACCCTGCTGATCCAACATAATTAAGCGGAGTTGATCGCACGCCTAGAGATAGGGTGACGAGATTTTGCCGGATTAGGGTGAAACCTAATATGGGAGTCCACAGATTGATTTACTGCTATTCTAGGGAGTTATTATAAGCGAACGAGAGTTCCACTAATTAACCTAGGGTTAGACGTTATTCGCCTCGAGAGAGGGTTTAATATACGTTAGGGAGTTTCACGGATCAAACTAAGTAAATAAATCATATGGTTCAAGGTTAAATAACAAGTGAAGTCTAGGTGGATTTTTCCTAAGGGTATCGTTTGAGTCAACTGAGTTTTCCAAAAAGTTATTTCCCGAATTCATTTTTTTTGTCTTTGCGTCTTAGCTTAGTAAGTAGATTAGTTTTATTTTAAACAATCATCACTTTATATTAAGGCTAAATAATAAAAAAGACGGTGAGTATTAGTACTTTTAGTTCCTTTGGGTTCGACAATTCGGTCTTGCCTAAACTATACTACTGTTCGATAGGTGCACTTGCCTTTAATCGTTGTCAGAGTTGGTTTCTAGGTTCGATCATTCTTTTATAAATTTTAAAACTCTGATTTACAGCGATCAAGTTTTTGGCGCCGTTGTCGGGGAACTAAAATATTAAGAAAACTCTATTTTTATTACTTTAGCCATTATTTTTATTTTTCGCAATTTATTTTTATTTTTAGTTTTAATTTTAAATTTGCTAAACTTTCTTTCTTTCTTTTTCTAGCAGGTACCTCTAGTTTATGACTAGAAGGAACCCGAGAGGACCTTTAGAATACGACAGTGATATTGAAGCTACCGCTTGAAGAAATCGCAGAGAAATTAGGCGAGCCCTAAATTACCAAGGAGAGCGAGAAGACAGATCCAATCCTACTGAAGAGATGGACGAAAATAATCTTCCACCACAAGATGTGGGAGAAAATAATGCTCCTCGTACTATGTTTGATTATGCTAAACCTCATTTAACAGAGAGCCGAATCTAGTATTGTTAGGCTCGCTATAGTCTGCTAATAATTTTGAATTAAAGCCTAACACTATACAAA
Source organism: Gossypium sturtianum (assembly GCA_025698515.1). Classification (NCBI taxonomy): domain Eukaryota; kingdom Viridiplantae; phylum Streptophyta; class Magnoliopsida; order Malvales; family Malvaceae; genus Gossypium; species Gossypium sturtianum. Next base: position 162,204,756 of record CM046945.1, read on the forward strand.
TGATTCAACAGTTTGTTCAATTTGATGGTTTACAGGACGAAGATCCAAACGATCATATAGCTAATTTTTTAGAGTTATGTGATACCTTCAAAATAAATGGCATTTCTGATGATGCCATACGTCTTCTGCTATTTCCCTTTTCATTAAAGAATAAAGCTAAATAGTTGGTTAAACTTCGTTACGAGGGTCAATCACTACATGGGAACAAATGACCAAAAAATTTTTATTAAAATATTTCCCACCTACCAAAACGGCCAAATTACGTAATGATATCTCTTCTTTTGTGCGGATGGATTTAGAGACATTATACGATGCATGGGAGAGATATAAGGATCTCTTGAGAAGGTGTCCACACCATGGTTTACCCTTGTGGCTCCAAGTCCAAACTTTCTATAACGGTGTAAACCCTCAACGAGGCAACTAATCGACTTCGGCCGCCAGTGGAACCCTGAATAGTAGAACTCCCGAGGCGACCCTACGAGTTTATTGAAGAGATGTCATTGAATAACTATCGCTGGCAAGTTACAAGAACAAGGCCAACAAAAGCAAAATGGAGTTTACAACCTCGACGCAGAGAACCATGCTATCAAATCGGTAGAATTGATGAATAAGAAGATTGATAGTTTGTGTTCTTCGCAGTACATCCAGTCATGCAAAGTCGCGACGCGCAAAGTGGAACTGTATGCGACTCGAGTACCCACCCTACCAACCAAGCACGAGAGAGCGAATGGATGAACTATATAGGTAACAATTTCAGATCTAATAATAACCCATATAGTAATAATTATAATCCGAGTTGGAGGAACCATACCAAATTTTTCGTGGGGAGGACAAGGAAATCAAAGATAATAACCTCCTCAAAATTTCCAAAATCACCTTATCCACAAGAAAAGAAGCCGAGTCTTGAAGAGACGTTGAACAAATTCATAGCATCCACAGAAGCCCATCTCCAAAAAAATGAGGTAACACTCGACACCCAACAAACATCGATCAAAAAGATCGAGAACCAAGTTGGGGGACTTACAAAGGCAATCGAGGAAATTACCCAATCGATCGGAGAAATTGCAAAGCTATTATCCGAACGACCGCAGCAAGGCGCGTCACCGAGTAATACTTGAAATTAATCTAAAGGAGAAAATCCAAGCCATAACAAACTCAAGAAAGCGAAGAAGTAGATGAACCCACCCAACACAAGGAAACGAGGTAGAAAAAGGTAAAGTTGAGGTAACACAAGATAAGCCAAAACCGGTAATCAATGAGTACCAACCTCGAGTACTTTACCCTGAGGCATTAAGAAGAGACGACACAGAAGAACAGTTCGGTAAGTTTCTTAAACTCTTAAAGAAATTACATATTAACTTACCATTACTTGAAGCTCTCGCAGATGCGATTCTAGGAAATTTTTAAAAGAGCTTCTGACAAACAAACGGAAGTTAGACGAGTCGTCACATGTGGAACTTAACGCAAAGTGCTCAGCAATTCTCCAAAATAGGCTACCACAAAAGCTAAAAGATCTAGGGAGTTTTACAATTCCATGTTTAATTGGTAGACTAACTGTTGATAATGCGTTAGTCGATTTAGGGGCAAGCATAAATGTCATGCCTTATAAATTGTTTAAACAATTAGGTCTAGGGAAACCCAAACAAATTAGGATGAGCATTCAATTAGTGATAAAATCTGTTAGAATTCCTAGGGTATTATCGAAGATGTTCTTGTGAAAATCGATGATTCGCTTTTCCTAGTAGACTTTGTTGTCTTAGACACGGATGAGGATAATTCGATCCCCCTAATCTTAGGAAGACCCTTTTTAGCGACTGCCAGGACTAAAATTGATGTTGATGCAGGAGAACTCATACTTTGTGTAGGTAACGAGACAGTCACCATCAAGGCTCTCGACTCGGCTAGAACATCGAGTAATCAAGGTGAGAACGTAAATTCTACTAATAACCATTCGGTTAACCCTTATTTTCAGGAAGCACCACCAAAGAATACAACTGAACCCGATCCTAAACCCCATGCCAATAAAGAAATAACTCATAAAGATCGAGGGATTCAGTTCGATGATCTAGACGAGTGGAAGACACACTTCAAGGAGAAATTAGGGATACACGACGAAGAACCGGAACCACACTAGATAAAACCAAAGGAGCCCCCAAAAAAAGCTAATAGGAACAACAAATCACTTCAAAATAGGGGACCAAGTACTGTTAGATCAGGTAAATCCTTGAATATCTCCTCCGGACCCTGGCACAAACAAAGAAACATCTTTTAGGGTAACCAGTGTTTTTCCACACGGAACAGTCGAGGTAAGTAATCCTACTTTTGGTACTTTTACTATAAACGCATCTCGACTTAAATTTTTTCACGAAGATACAGATAATAACATGGGGAAGGACTTCCAACTCCTCAAACCACCCTGAAGATGCAAACGAGAAGAGAGTCTAGCTTAAGACTATAACGAGCGCTTCTCGGAGGCAACCCGAGCACTAATACTAGTATATTTTTTTATATATATTCAGTTTATCTTAATTTTCCTTTTTCCTTTTTAGCAACTAACAACCAACTAACCAAGTGCGAAAATTCCAGGCCACACGGCCTTACACGCCGGCCGTGGCGTGGCGTGTGTGGTGGGTACTCGAAGCTTTGAACTTACAGAGCGAGAGAAGGTACATGTCGTGGCAAAAGATTTTCGAATCACGGACCCAACTACTACCCCACGGGCACCGAAAAGTGGCACGGCCGTGCTTTTGATGGCGTGTGAGGCTACCGACTTGCCAACCACGGGCTGAACACGGCCGTCGCCGAATAACCGCGCCATTATATCGCGACTTGTCGAATACAAAGCTAGACACAAGCGCGGGGAACCAACACGCCTGAGAGCACGCCGCCGTGCGTGGCGGCCGTGTGAATCGACACACCTCAACTCACGGGCGTGAAAGCGCGGATCTGAAAGTTGATTTAAACACCATACCCTTCTCCTTTCTCTTCTTAACCCACTTTCTTTCTTTCTTCTCCTTTCTTTTTCTTTCTTTCTTTCTTTCTTTTCTCCCTCTTTCTTTTTTCCTTTTTTCCTAATAAATCCTTAGACTCTTGAGCCACAACAATATCATATCCATGGCAAGGAAGCGTAAAGGCCAATCACGGTCTCCTCAGGAGACCGATTCACATGAGTTCATGCCACAAGACTTCATCCAAACAACAAGCCAAGGGTCTTTGAGACCAATTATCTGTTCTTTTATTTTTATCTTCTCCTTTATTTTTTTTATCTTAACTTCTCTTCTACTTAATTTAGTTTATTTTGTTTTAGTTTCTTGTTCTTAGGTTCTTAAGGCTGCTTGGGAATCACGCCACTTCCACCATCACCAACAACTCTGTCACCTTCAAAGTCACACCAACCTCTCGAACCATCTACCATAAGGATTCTCAGGCCCCTCTATCTTTTAAACTTAGTTTATTTTCCTTCTTAGTCTCCTTCTCTTTATCTTTCTTGTCTTTAAGTATATTATTAGTATATTATTAAAGTTTCTTTAGATTTCTTGGCTAATCCTGCATGAGACTCCCAATTCCTTCATCTAGTGCAGGATCGTCATCCAGACGGCCCATCACCACCACCAAAGGCACAATTTCCTCTCAAGGAATCATCCGAAAATTCAGGAAGTTTTCACTTGTCCCCCTATCTAATGATTTTATTACAAGGTTATTATATATTTTTGTACATTGAGGGCAATGTACATCTCAAGTGTGGGGGGGTAACAACCTAAAAAGATACCTAACTTAAATCCCTGAATTTAGTCTTGTTTGAAAGTAAATTACTCATATTACTAATTAGGATGAAATTTCTGATGATTTATGATTTTTATTGATATGTTTTAGATTAAGTCATTGATAATTGTGCATTGATAATTAAATTCTAAGAATACTAGAGAATCAAGCATGATAAGTCTATTTTTCAGAATTTAAAAATTTGCTAGGTTGTCAAACTGAGTTTAAATATTATCTTGAAGTTTGAAATTTACGAGGTTGACATCAAAATACCCATAAATTTTGTGAGTTTTTGAGCCTTATAGAGCATAAATTCTTTTTCTTGCTCACTTTATTGATTATGAGTATGTCAACATTGATCTGGTATTCTAGAACTTGCATCGATTATACATGTCGAGACCACATTTTTTTGATTTGATACACAGAGATGATAAAGGCACCTAGGATTTAACCCACTTACCCCATTAAAAAGCCTACATTCATAATTAACCCTTAGTGAACCCCTTTTAATCCTAACTACCCTATTTATTGACATAACCACTAATATTAACCCAAAACCTCTTTGTTTTTGTTATCACCATTCCTTTGACTACCCTTATATCGAGATTTGATTTGATTAACAGCCTAACTATGTTTTTATTTCAGTAATTATGTATTTAGTTTGTTCTTAAAAAAAATAAAGTATATCCATTATTCATTATTAGTTAGGTGATTAAATGAGCTTATACATAAATTCCAAATATCGAAGAAGAAGCTCGTATTATTAAAGTACTATTAGTTTTCAATTGATGTAATTATTATTAGTTCATTAGTTCTTAGTTAGGTAATTTGTCAATTCAATCTCGATTCTAACCCTCTAATTCAGCTTTACTCCACACCTTAACCCTAGCCCCGTTACAACCCTAACAAAGACCTTTTGATTTGTGTTTTCATCTCATATTTCAGTGGTGGAGATTTGATTTTCATGCAAGCCTATGGGATTAACTCTTCATGTTCGACCTTTGAGTGCCTAATTGTGAACCTTAAACACTTTGAGTGATTTGAGTGAATCTTTTGTGAGGATGTCAATCATTGTCAATTCCAAATTAAAGGTAATTATCTAGATAAGGGGAGACGCCTAAGTTTTCGAGCTATAAAATTTATGACTTATATTGTTTGAATTTTTAGGACGCTTTGAGTTGAATTATCCATGTATAAATTATCTCTGAATTATGATGAGACACTATCAATGACAATTATGAATTACAGGAAGTTCATTTTAATTGTAAGTTGAGAATTTTGCTTGAGGACAAGCAAAAGCTTAAGTGTGGGGGTATTTGATAAACCGTAAAAGTAACATATTCTAAGCCCACATTTAGTATGCTTTTGGATGATTTAAGCCCCAATTTATGTAAAAAGGTGCTCTTAATCCTTTCTTTTCATGTCTTATACTCAGGAAAGCACCCGATGACGAAAAGAATGAGAAACGGGCTTAAAACGGACCAAATTGGGCCAAGCCACGAAATCAAGCCTACACGGACTTCAAGCCACACACGGCCGTGCCACCATTCCTACTAGAACACGGCCTTACCACGACTTACACGGCCGCGCCTCATTCAACAGTATCGAACACGGCCTGGCCACGATTTACACGGGCGTGTGACATGGCCGTGCCTCTGCCGTGGAGAAGAGTAATTTCATTCGGGAAATGATACTTAGGAGAAAGAAACGTGTTTCAAAAGCCTATAAATACACCCTAGGTACCACCGGAAGGGGGCGAGAGAGCTAGGCCAAGGCCAAGCCGAGAAAGGTCGATTTGTGGGAATCACTCAAAGATAGCCAGCTTGATCCATCTCAAGAAGCCGAATTCTACTCAAGACGGAGAATCTCCTCTTCAATTCCTTCAGGGGTTTTAGGGATTTCTTATGTTTTGTTTTATCTTTTCTCTTGAGATGTTTTCCTTTATTGTTATGAACTAAACCTTCTGATACCCGGCGGGGATGAAACCTATGATGAATCTTGTTATTTGATTATTTGAATTATATGATAATAACTTAGTTTGTTCTTAATTGTGTGAACTTAATCCAAATCTAATGTGCTTCGTGGAGAGAGGAATAGACCTCGCCTAAGAGTAGATCCAACATAATTAAGCGGAGTTGATCGCACGCCTAGAGATAGGGTGACAAGATTTTGCCGGATTAGGGTGAAACCTAATATGGGAGTCCACAGATCGATTTACTGCTATTCTAGGGAGTTATTATAAGCGAACGAGAGTTCCACTAATTAACCTAGGGTTAGACGTTATTCGCCTCGAGAGAGGGTTTAATATACGTTAGGGAGTCTCACGGATCAAACTAAGTAAATAAATCATATGGTTCAAGGTTAAATAACAAGTGAGTCTAGGTGGATTTTTCCTAAGGGTATCGTTTGAGTCAACTGAGTTTTCCCAAAAGTTATTTCCCGAATTCATTCTTTTTTGTCTTTGCGTCTTAGCTTAGTAAGTAGATTAGTTTTAGTTTAAACAATCATCACTTTATATTAAGGCTAAATAATAAAAAGACGGTGAGTATTAGTACTTTTAGTTCCTTTGGGTTCGACAATCCGGTCTTGCCTAAACTATACTACTGTTCGATAGGTGCACTTGTCTTTAATCGTTGTCAAAGTTGGTTTCCAGGTTCGATCATTCTTTTATAAATTTTAAAACTCTGATTTACAGCGATCAGGAACAACACAATACCTGATATAGCTTTCGTTGTAAACTTGTTAGCAAGATTTAGTTCTTCTCCAACACGTAGACATTGGAATGGAATTAAATATGTATTCAGATATTTCAGAAGGACCATTAATATGAGATTATTTTATTTAAATGATTCAAAATCTCTATTAGTTGGCTATGTTGATGTTGGTTATTTATCGGGTCCACATAAAGGTTGATCTCAAACGGGATATTTATTTACATGTGGGGGTACTACCATATCATGGCATTCAACAAAGAAAACATTAGCTGCCGTTTTTTCAAATCATGTAGAAATAATTGCAATTCATGAGGCAAATCGAGATTGTATTTGGCTAAGGTTATTGACCCAATATATTAAGAAGATATGTAATTTGCCTTTACAGGAAAAGATGTCAACTGTCTTATACGAAAATAATGCATCATGTATAGCTCAATTGAAGGGTGGTTACATCAAAGGTGACAGAACAAAACATTCACCAAAATTATTCTTTATCCATGATCTTGAGAAAAGATGTGATATAAATATTCAACAAATTCGTTCTAGTGATAATTTAGCAAATCTTTTTGCCAAGGCATTGCCAACTTCAACATTTGAAAGACTATTACACAAGATTGGAATGCATCAACTCAAAGATGTAATGTAATGTTGTCATTAGGAGGAGTCTAAAAACAAGTTGCACTCTTTTCCTTTAACCAAGGTTTTGTCCTATTGGGTTTTCCTAGTAAAAGTTTTTAACGAGACAGCTTGTAATAGGAGATTGTGTATTATTTTTCCTTCATTAGGTTTTTATCCTATAGGGTTTTTCCTAATAATATTTTAACGAGGCACATTATCTACCAATGCACATCCAAGAGGGAGTGTTATGAATATCTTATTAAATGGATGTCCATCAAGATCAAGATAAAGTTTTGATGTACTTTAATTTCTAATAGTCATTAAAATTAGATCTCTACTTTATTTATACTTCTTATTCTTATAAATAGAGATTTTGAAGAAGTATTGTAATCATTCCATTGATCAATAAAATACATTCTCTGTTACTTCTCATATTTTCTTTGTTCTTTACTCTCTCTATCTCTCTTTCTTTTATAACATTAACAAATTTTTAAACAAAAATCATATTATATAATTTAATAAAAGTTATGTTTTAATTCCCCATAAGTTTGGTCATTGTTATGTCATGCTTGACGTTGGTTTAATTATTTGTTTGTGTCAAATTACAAAGTAAAATTTTAAAAGTTAAAATATGCTCTAAGTCTCTAAGCATTTCGTACGTTTGGAATTTAGTTCTTCTATATTTTCTTTTAGGAATTTAGTTTGTTTATTTTTGGATTAAATAATTCAGGTCCAATTGTTACTACCATTAAGTTTCTTTTATTAAAAGTTAGGACGTGACATTCTGAAGTTAAAAAAAATCATTTGGTAGTAATATAACAATAAAAATAATGTTGAAAATATAAATTAAGATTTTTTCTTTAAATTTTTTTATTGAAATAGTGTTATTAATAAAAAATTACATTAATATTAACTAATTAACAATCGAGTTAAAACTTAATCGACCACATTACTAATTATTAAACAAGCTATTTTATTTATATATTTTATGGGTTAAATTATCAACGTGTGCTCTTAATTCTTTTACACAAAGATTATCTCTCCAGATGAAAGTCAAAGAAAATAAAACAAAGTAAAAGTAGGGGAACATAAACAAAAGAAATAAAAAATAAGGGGGAGATCTAAACTTTTTACATATGAAACATCTTATTTATTGGATCCAACTCGAATTACTAATATTATTGATAAAAAAAAACATATTTTATTTAAATTAATTATAAAATATATAAATATTAAAAATTAAAATACTTAATTTTTAATATTTTAATATTTTAAAATTTTCTTCACTCTAATTAAAGTAGGTCGTATGTTAGAAATCAAACCATAGTATTGCCCATAAATTTCAATCTTGCCCCCTCATCCCCAGTAGTATGTGGGAATGGACAACTTGGTGTTGTGGTATTACTATTAATTAATGATTAAAATATATAATTTGGGGTGAAAAAAATTTGATTCAATTCAAAAATTTTAATTAAATCTTAAATTTTAAATTAAATAATTCGAGTTATTCGAGTTAATTGAGTTATTCAGATAAGCTTGAATAAAAAAAAATCAAAGTTTTAGATTTAACTCGAATATGAATTACATAATTCGAGTTGTCCGAAAATCCGAATAAGAAAAGACAAAACTACGTCGTTTTATTAGATGTTTACTTTTTCTAAAGTTAAAAGTAAAAATCATTAAGTTAAAAGGCAAAACTATATTATTTTGATAAATGTTTACTATGAACTTTACTTATGTAGTTAAATCATCTTATACTTTGTTCACTAGTTAAATAATCAGTCCATGTAAACGCAACATTGAGAATAAATAATAGGATTTGTTAACTCGACTTGACTTGACTCAAAAAATTTTGACTTGATTCGAAAAAAATTCAAATTGAGTTTGGTTACTAAAATAGGACTCGTCAACTGGACTAACTCAAAAAAAACTTATTCGATTTGACTCGATTCGATCGAATACTCACGTTTATTTGACATTATACTCAATTTCAAGTAAAAATTATTCACGATATAAGTTTCATAACATAAAATACACTTCAAACTTGTCCAATATTTCAATTTAGACCGACTTATTTCATAAAAATAATAATCCTAACAGAACTTAATCATATGTTTTTACAGAAAACACAAAATATAAAGTGTTCAAAGTAAAGCAAAAGGAAATTCAAATTTATAGTAAAGTTTCAATCCATTGAATAAAAACAAGATGAAATTCCATTAAAGATGGAATCATATGTTCATCCTAACACCTCCATAATAAAATTTTAAACCAACAAATAAGTTCCCAATTACTAAACAGCAACATATTATATCAATACTAAAAAAGTAATCACTATCCAACGCAATAATAAAACATATTATATTTTTAAAAGAGACACATATTAAATTTTTAAAAATAATATTATTAAAAATAACAATTACGAATCCTAAACATAAATTATAAAAATAAAACCTAAAAGACATAGCTAAAAGATAAGTAGATAACAACTCCTCTAGTAGTTGATAACATAATTATTTTTACTTGTTTTTTTAAAAGAAAAAACAAATCTCAACATTTGTTTTATGGGCTAAAGACGTTCACCCTATATCCTTAACTATGATAACCACTAAAAACCCGTTGGAAACATATAGACTATCGGGACCATTGTTGGAAACAGAGGATTTGTAAATGGTACGATTAGAGGTGTTCATAGATCAAGTTGAACTGGATCTAACACAACTTTTAGGTCTATTTGTTAGATTTGGGTTTAGCTCGAAAAATGAGCTTAGAATTTTGTTTAAACTCGGCCTAGATAAAAATATTAAAATTCGAGTTCAGTCCGATCCGCCTGTATTAATTTTTTATATTATTTTTAAAATATTTATATTACATAAAAAATACTAAAAATATTAAAATAAATATTTTTCAGAAAATTGAAAATAAATTTTTAAAAAATATGTATACTTAGATAATACTAAGATAAATGTAACTTAACAAGCCAATGTGAAAAATAGTAATAAAATTAACAATAAAATAAGAGTTATACAATATCCAAATAATAACAACAAAATAGTAGAAAGATAATTGTGAAATGGTAGCAAAATAGTGAAAATAATAATAATAATAATAAAACAAAAAACAACAGGTTTTTTTTTTCATATTGGGGTCGGGTCGGGCTGGGATGGGCCAAAAAAGCTTTACTCGAGGCTTGATCCATTTTCAAAATGGGCTTTATGTTTTTTGCCCAAGCTCATTTTTTGGGCCTATATTTTTACTCAAATCCTCTTATTTTTTGGGCAAGCCCTCGGGCTAGGTTGGGTGGCCTGACCCATGGATAGGTGTAGGTACAACTTCTATATATATTTAATGGGTAATTGTTATTTTATAGAAAAAAAAACAAATTTGATAATAACTTATAATGAGATTAATGTTAGAAAATAATATCACGAGGATTCCTATGCTACTGAGTTAAATTGCATTTTATTCTTTTTCTTAAAAAAAAATAGTTTGTGTAGATTAAATTAAAGAACAAATAGATTATTTCTATTAAAAATTATATTCATTTCTATTATTAAAAACTGACGTGGTTGATAGAATAATCAAACAATTACATGTAGCGTTGTACTACTAACTTGTACCTCATGTTGATATATAAAAATTATTTTTTAACAGTAGAAATAATTAAAATTTTTAATAGGATATGTTTACTTTTTAATCTAACATATATGAACTAATTTATCTATTTTATAAGTAAAGAGAGCAAAATGTAATTTAACTCTTGATACAAAAATTTTAATGGTATTTTTATTCTACCATTAAGATTAATTAATGATAATACAAATATTTTAACTAACAAATATTAAAAATAAAATGAAAACACCAAATGACATTGTTTTTTTCAAAGGGTAGGCAGTCAGACAACCCAGGCTGCTACGGTAGGCAACAATTTGGTCCAATTTAGTTGGTTTAAAAAGATTTCCATTTTATAATAAAAGTAAAATTACATAAAATATTTTCAAGGTTTCATTAACTTTTTTTTTAAATTTTTGATTGACACACTTAATGTATTTCAGAAATCAACTTAATTTTAATAGCAAGTTAAATGTGGATGAATTAAGTAAGCCAATATAAAATCAAATCTATTTTTTTTCTCATTTTGTTGCCATCTTTCTTTTTGAGCCTATGCTTGTTCACAACATTGATACGGGACTTCCCGAAGCTGTGAAACTCCGGTGTTCTTTATGCGACACCGTTTTCTTAGCTTCCAGTCCTTCAAGAACAGATTCAGAACATTTAAAGCAAGGAACTTATCCTAACTTTAACTCCCTTGCTAAACCCATTTCATCTGTTTCACCATCTCCGACAACGGTGACAACTCCAACAGCAACGCAAAGTAATAGAAAACGAAGTTCATCTTCCGTTACTGTGACAGCCACTGGTGCCTGGTGGTGTCCTTGTTGCTTCGGGTTCTGGTTTTGTTTCAGGTTCAGGTTGTTCTTATCAAGATACTCCTTTGGCTATTGTTGACCCATCAAAGTTTTGTGGAGAGTTAGCTTATTCACCCTCACCAGGGGCGATTGTGACAACAAGTGGTGGAACTAGAAACTTGTTACCACAACAACAACATTTGGTTTTGTCTGGTGGAAGAGAAGATTTAGGTGCTTTGGCTATGTTGGAAGATAAAGTGAAGAAGCTAAAAAGTCTTAAAGCATCACCTGGACCAACTTCAGGCAAATCCCAAATTGAGTGTGTTGTTGGATTTTTAGCTGAGTGGATGTATGAATGTGTGGGTCGATTTCATTTTCAAGTCTTGAACATCCAAAGTTCAGAGCTTTGCTTAACCAAGTTGGGTTACCACCAGTTCCAACAAGGGAGCTTGTTGGGTCTAGATTGGATTTAAGTACGAGGAAGTGAAAGTCGAATCAGAAGCAAGGATTAGAGATGCCATGTTCTTTCAAATTGCAGCTGATGGATGGAAAGTTAAGAACTTTTCTAGTGGAGAAGAAAGCTTGGTGAATTTGACTGTGAATTTGCCTAATGGGACTAGTTTGTATAAAAAAGCAATTTTCTTTACTGGTCCAGTCCCTTCTAAATATGCAGAAGAGGTCTTGTTGGAGACATTAACAGGTATTTGTGGGAATGTTGTTCAACAATGTGCAAGGATTGTTGCTGATAAACCCAAGACTAAAACTTTAAGGAATTTAGAGAGTCAGCATCATTGGATGGTTAACCTTTCTTGTCAATTTAAAGGTTTCAACAGTTTAATAAAGGACTTCACCAAGGAACTTCCTTTGTTCAAGACAGTGACAGAGAATGCATTGAAGGTTGCAAATTTCATAAACAAAACCAGTCATCAGTTGCAAGAGTGTAGGATTGCTAGGTTATTGAGAGTGCTTTTGCGTGATCACGAATTCAGACCAGTGTACACAATGGAAAATGCAGCTGTGGGCTCCGATGAAAATGGCTGTGGGTGTTTTATTTTTTACTGTAACAGCAGCTACAAGGGGGGGGGGAGAAAGGAAGGGAGAAGAAGAAAGAAATAAAAAACGAAAAAAATAATAGATATGACCAAAGCAGAAAAAAATCAGAAAAGTTTGTATATAAATGAAATTTAACCTTTTCAAGCCTTTTTTATTTATATTAAAATTTAGCTTTTGTTGGGCACAATCATTGTTAATGAAAGAAGGAAAGTGACTCTTTTGTTGGGCTATTTGTTGAATGGGCCCAAATTTTATCTCTTGATTCTATTGTTTTTAAGTTAGTAGACTCTTTTAAGTTTATAGAACTGAGGGCTAGTTTAGTATTACTTTTAAAAAGTGCTTTTTAAAAATATTTTTGAGAATTATTTTTGAAAAATTTTGTTTAAAATTTAAGTGTTTAGTATTACTATCAAAAAGTGCTTTTGAGAAATAAAATTTCTATTTTGGACATGATATTATAAAGTAACAAATATGCATTTAAATAATTTCTGTAAAATTTTGGATATTAAAATATCTATAAAGTTTCTGTAAAATCAAACAATCAATTTTTATAAAATTTCTGTAAAAATCAAACAATCAAAAAACAACTAAACTAAAAGAGAAGAAAAATTGAACAACTTGAAGAGAAGAAGAAGAAAAGAAACTCACCAGTGGAGGAATTAAAAGAGGAACAAAAGAGAATAGAACCGAAGGAAAGAACTTTGAAAGAAAAAAATGAAGAAAAAATGGGTATTCTAACGTGTCTTTTGGAGAAGATAAACTGAGGTTAAAAATGTAAATAGCAGCAAAAACACTTTTGTCTAAGGAAAAAAGTTAAAATTTTCAACTTTTCCATTTGCCAAAAAACACTTTTTTTAAGTTGAAATTTTTACTCAACTGATATCTGTTTGGCAATACTTTTAAATAATAAGTGCTTTTTGAGGGAAAAACCCATCTCAAAAGCACTGTTGAACGGGGCCTAAGCAGGTTTGAGGATTTAAAAGGTTTGATTTGTGCACTCAATTGAACTACATTACATTTTGTTTAATGATGTTTTTTTTTTTAATCTTTAATACTCATTTTATAGTTCGTATTCGAAGTTTTTCATTGCCTCTTTTAATAAACTAGTCTTTAAATATCAAATTTGCATTCTCTTTCTTTGAAAGTGTAATAAAACTTATCATTGTTGATTAATTATACTCTTTTATTTATTAATAAATTCTTAGTAGACCTTTTATTTGAAAACTATATCTAATCAAATGTATATTTTTATTTAATACTCATTTATTATTAAAATTCTTTGGTCCAATTCTTCAATACAATATTTATTACTACCCAAACCCTAACCATTAAATTAGAAAAAAAATGAGTTTAAATGTGCTAAAACCCATAACTTTTTTATTGTTGCAATAATAATAGTGCCAATTGAATTAAAACTCAAGGGTAAACTACATATTTAGTCATATGAGTTCGCCCGTGTTTCTATTTTTGGTCATCTATTTAAAAAATTTGTTATTTTAGTCACTCCCATTAGATAACTTGTAAATTTTAGTACTCTATCGTTAAAATAGGTTTGATCACCAAATGGAATGTTGACATAACTTAGTATAATAACAAAACTGACCCTCAATGTTTACTTATTTTATTAATTTAATCTTGATGTTGAAAAAAAACAACAAATTTAACCCTTAATATTTAACATCATACCAATTTGATCATGATTCTAAAAATTAAAAAAAAATAAAAATAAAAAAACACATAAAATTCAAAAATGATTAAAATTTATAAAAATATATAAAATACTCAAAAAGTTATAAAAAATAATGATGCAAAGCCAAGCACTCCACATATATACTTCTTGAAGACCTTCATTAGAGAGTATTGTGGAAGACACAAAACCTCAAGGACTTGAATTAATGGAAGACAATAGATCATGAAGGCTTCAACCTTTTTTTCTTTCTTTTGTAAACTACTTAAATATATAATCTTCTTCCCCTCATGCTGCTTTTTTTTTTTTTTTTTCATATTTTTACTTGAGAACTCCATGGTAAAGGGTATACCAGAATCTTCATTTGTTTTTCTTTTCCTGAGTCGATCCTTGGTTTGGGTGATGAACCATGCCTGGACTGTGTCTATTTCTTGATCAGTCAGTAGTTAAATACAGATGTGTATACATATCATATAATAGAAAAGGAAGTATGGAAGAATATATGAAAACATTGAGTTATAGGTTAATTATTTGAATTACAAACAATGTAAGTTTAAGAGGTGAATAATTAAATAGAAGGTTAAAATAAATTTTTTCGTAAAGTTAGAGGACCAAATAAATCATTATGCGTGAAAAAACATATAAATAATACACATTATGGTTATGCTAATATTGCAATAATTGATACTATGTCATTTTAATTGAAGTAAACACAACATTTTCAACAAACTCACGTGTTAATTAATTATTATTATTTTTAAATTAGACTCATAATAATATTTTGAAACAAATATGTAAAATATTGACATCATTAGTTTATTTTTAAAATTTTTTATTTTTCGATCATTTTGATGAATATCAACAATTAGTTCAAGTTTATTTTAAACATTCAATTTATTTTTTTAACCTGTATTTATCATAATACGAATTATCTTAATTATAAAAATTAAATATTTATATTATTTATTTTACTTTCTCAGTCATAGTATTATTGAAATGTTATAAAATTTTTAACTAATAAATATAAAATTTAAAAATTAATGCATACAATCTAGACCTAATCATGGGTCGGGCTATCCGGCCTAGCCCGAAGGCCCGCCCGAATGTGGGAGGGTTTGAGCAAAAATATAGGCCCAAAAAATGGGCCGGGCCTCGGATAAGGTATTTTTGGCTCGAGTCCGGCCCGAATTCACTAAATTACAAAAAAATCTGCTCTTTTTTTTAATGTTATTTTTTTGTTGTTTTCTCCTTATTTTGCTACCATTTTACTATTATGTTGCTACTATTTTATTGTTATTGTTTGGATATTGTATAAAACTTATTTTATTGTTAATTTTATTATTATTTTAAAAGCATTTGTTAATTTTTGTTATTATTTTAGAGGCATTTGCTTGTTAAGTTGCATTTATCTTAGTGTTATTTAAGTCTACATATTTTTTAAAATTTATTTTCAATTTGTTAGGAAATATTTATTTTGATGTTTTTAGTATTTTTGATGTATTATATATATATATTTAAAAATTATATAAAAAATTAATACAGGTGGGCTGGGTCAAGCTCGGGTTTTAGTATTTTTATCTGGGTCAAGCTTAGGCAAAATTTTAGGCCCATTTTTCGGGTTGGGCCTAGGCCTAATAAATGGGCCTAAATTTTTAGTTGAGCACGGCCCGAACCCAACCCCGACCCATGAACACCTCTAATACAATCTAACCCAAGCATCGCACGAAATAAAAACTAGCATATATATATATATATATATTTGTTTTATTTGCAACCATTGATGGGTTTTTTTAGGATGAATGTTACAAAGATACTAGTTGAAGTTCTTGATGAAACAAAATTTCTCGCTATTTATGAAATTAGTTTTTAAATATATGTCAGTACTTTGCTTTGCATCATTATTATTTTTTATAATCTTTTTGAGTGTTTTATATATTTTAATAAATTTTATGTATTTTTTTTAATTTTTAGATTTATGATTAAATTAGTATAATGTAAATATTAAAGGTTAAATTTGTTATTCTTTTAAAGTCGAGATTAAATTAGTAAAATGGGTAAATATTGAGAGCTAATTTTGTTATTATACCAGGTCAAGTCTGCATTTCATTCGGTGATCAAACTCATTTTAACGGTAGAGTAACTAAAATCGATAACTCATCTAACATTAGTAATTAAAATAATTTGTTTTTAAAATAGGTGAACTAAAGCTTAAAAAAAAAAAATAGGTGAACTAAATAAGAACATGGATAAACTCAAGTGACAAAATAGATAGTTTACCCAAAACTCAATGAGTAACATTGTCCTACTTCTCATATTCAAAATCCAATCAGCCAATGGTTCCTTAGCTATGTTGTTAAGTTGAAATCTCGAATTCTTAAGTATCTAAATTCAAGTCTCATCATATATAAATTTTTTTTTTTATATTAAGTCTTATTTAAATATGTTTTGAATTTACAATACACATATTTTATATTGATTTATTCTAATTATAATTATTTAAATAAATATTTTTTGTAATTATACTAATATATAAAATAAAAACAGCCCAGCCGACAGAGAAGCAGATAGATAAGAAAAGAGAAACACTGTGGACTCGCCCAATCCTATCTGCAAATAAATCTTCAAGCCGAGAGAAATTAATTTCTCAATGGTGGTTGTTGCACGTAACTAATTTCCTAAATTACCGTCCTACCCATCTATATCTACCCCCAGTGTTTCATAACAGGCAGTCAACAACAAAAGTTCAACAAGGGTAATTTAGGTAATTGAAAAAAAAAGAAAATACGAAAAGAATATCCGTTTTGGTTTTTCCCTTTTCTTCCAGTGTTTTCTTCTTCTTCTTAATCATTGGAAGACATTGACCCGCCCTCCAAAACGACGCCGCTCTAGCCTATCGGAGGCCGCATACTCGCCGTCAATAAGCTTTGATACTTTCTTGATTGGAGCTCCGATATCCGCTTTTCACAAGGTCCGTTTCTGATTACATCGCTTTGCTTTGTTTGGTTTGGTTTTGCTTTGATTTTTTTTCCTTTTCTTTTTCGTTGTTCGTTACGATTTCTAATAAATTTTTGTTTGATTTCAGATAATGGAGCAAAAAGCTTGGCTAATTTTGGTGATTTTGACATGTTTAATTGCATCTTCTTGTGGGAGAGGTACTTTTTGAATTCAACTATTTTAATTTCTGAAAATTTCTTTTTTAAAGTTAGGTCTTTTTGTTATAATTATCATTAATGATTCCTAATTTATGCAAATAAATGTTGTATTCAGCTGAAGAACTTCTACTTTTATATGATTTTTGTAGCTTTTGAGATTTTTTAAAGTCTAGTTCATTAAGGGATCTGCTTCAATTTACTGCAGAATTGAAGGTCGACCACAAGCATAAACTCCCCGTCTACAATCATACTCTTGCCACCATTTTAGTAGAATACGCTTCCGCGGTAAAGTTTGTTATTATGAATTTGAGCTTTTACGGATTAAGAAGCTATCGAGGAAATTCTAGTTTTGTGCTGCAGTTGGTTAAATAATGAGCTGATTTATTCATTTATATGTATCCATATTCCATAGTTGGATGAAATTTGAAGCAAGTGACATGAGGATTCTTAGAATAGATAAGTCAATAGTTCAATTTTGTTGTCTAGATGTCCTATAAGCGCTGCTGTTTGCTTCTTTATATTGCTTTTAATTTTATTGTTGTTATGATAGCTTGGGCAAATTTTGTTCTTGTAGGTGTACATTTCGGATTTGACGGAACTTTTTACTTGGACATGTGAAAGATGTAATGGTTTGACCAAGGTACTTGATTTTCAATGTTTAAGTAGGTTTCTAGTTGAATGTATTGTACTAATGCTCCTTTATATTGAAACAGGGATTTGAAGTTATTGAGCTTGTTGTTGATATTGAGAACTGTTTACAGGTGCATCTCTTTGTGTGCTTTGATATTTATTGAAATCACAACCAATGTAGGTGTTAAAATTAATGGTTATAATTGACACGAAATTGACTATAAATTGATAGGCATTTGTCGGAGTGGCGAAGGATCTTAATGCCATTGTTATTGCCTTTAGAGGAACGCAGGAACACAGGTTCTAACGTCATTTCCTTCTCTAGTTTCTGTTCAATTAATGTTTTCAAAAGAATAGGTTATTCATGGCATCAAAACATAAATGATAAACAAGATTTGAAGTATGGAGAAACTGATAGTCTTTGTTCTTTCTAAAAATGAATATGTTTTACTGTTTTCTGTTTGATTGATTTGTCTGTCTGTTTGCAGCATACAGAATTGGGTTGAAGACTTATTCTGGAAACAGCTTGATTTAAATTACCCTGGCATGCCTGATGCTATGGTATGCATAACAAACTCCTCCCAAATTTTGTATTTTTGCTGGACTGATTGTAATTAATCTTTTGTCTTTTTTGGCTATTTCAGGTGCACCATGGATTTTATACTGCTTACCACAACACAACCATACGCCACGGAATTCTGCATGCAGTTAAAGAAGCAAAAGAGTTCTATGGGGACCTTGACATCATGGTGACAGGTCATTCAATGGGAGGGGCTATGGCTTCCTTTTGTGCACTTGATCTAGTGGTAATCTTGAATCTTTCTTGCTTAAGCTGGAAATATGTTGTTATTCTTTTTTCATTGTGCTATAAATGTGAAACCTTCTATATTGCAACACTAGTTTGAATTATGCAGCATGGTTTTTCCAAATCTTTTCGGTTAATTTTTCATTCTTAAATTCTGGGAGCTGTGCTGGTTGCTTTGTCAGAGTTGTAATGTGAACATGAATCTTTATTTCCAGGTTAATCATGAAGCTAAGAGTGTTCAAGTTATAACATTTGGACAACCTCGGATTGGGAATGCTGTGTTTGCTTCTTACTATGCCAAAGTCGTGCCAAATACAATTAGAGTGACAAATGACCATGATATCGTCCCTCATCTGCCACCATACTATTTCTATTTCCCTCAAAAGACATACCATCACTTTCCTAGAGAGGTAAGTATCTGTGAGTGTTGAAATTAATTCTCTATGATTTCTGGTATTACTCGCCAATGTAGATGTAAATCTAGGCCTGAGAGTTTTACTAATTGGATTATTATCAATTATCGATACTTGATTATTGAAAATTTGAATGTTATGTAACTTTCAGTATAAAAACTTTTGCTGCCATGAAGGAAGCCTGGATTTGTTACTAATATCCATCTGTTGTCTCGATTCTTGAGTAACACTGACAGTGAATGTCAGTATAAAAAAGTGTTGCATGTTTTTAATGCTTCTCGAAAGAGACTTTCTCATGGTACTAATGGTTATTGCGTTCCATGCATATAAATATGATCAAGTTATTTTCTTTTTGAGTCTCTATACAATTTAGCATCCATAAATGTAAGGATGCACTTGTGCCCTGTTGTTTGACATTTTAAACCTGAAGTTTCTATATTGGAGATGTAATGGATAGAGGACTCATATTTGATGCATGTAAGGCTGCAGCCTGATTAAACGTAGATAAGTTTGTTAAATTATATCCTATTTGTAGGTGTGGCTGTATTCCCTTGGACTGGGAAGTCTGGTTTATAGAGTTGAGAAGGTCTGTGATGGTTCCGGTGAAGATCCAACCTGTAGTAGGTAAGCCTATTTTGGTATTTTAATTTTGGTTGTGATGGAAATTTATCAGTACAATGAACTTCATTTATTACTTAAGCCTATGTTGCTCTGACCCTTCAATATTCTTGAGTCATCTGTGTTTAGCACATTTCTAACATGGGTATCGGGATATGTTTCCTCCAAATGCATGAACAACTTAAAAAATATTTGAACATACCCGTGTTAGACATGTACCCGTATCCAATAATCACACTCAAGTTCGAGTAACATAAGCTTAAGCAACTTTGCCACCTTCATTTCTTAATTTCTAAGAGACGCATCGTTTCCTCTCACCTTCTCAATAAGAAAAGGAAAATAATGGCATGGATAGATTTACCTTGTGTTATTACTGTGGGAATCTGTTAGGAACGCATCTATTTTCACTTTCTACTGCAGGTCGGTGACAGGTAACAGCATCATGGACCATTTGAACTATTATGGTGTCGATTTAATGTGCCAAGAATGGAGATCATGCAGAATCGTGATGGATCCTCGTGTTGCGGAGTATGGCAAAACGGATCACAAAGGAAATTTCATTTTGTCCAGAGCACCAGCCACGCGTGTTCGGTCGAATGAAGGGGAAGTTAAAGCTAGTGCATAATTTTCACACTGCCACGGTTTATGGATTTCTGACTGCTTCAGGTAACTACGTTTTCGTTCTGCCATTGAAGCAAATGTAAAAAGTCATTGAAAAAGAACATTACTAATGTAGGTTTTCGTTAGGAATGAATTCATGTAAATATCCTCCAAAATGTGTACATTTCTTATTATATTTATGGATATTAGGCTAATGGCCAGTTCCTAATGTCCTCACATTTGTTGAATCTTATAATTTATGAGAAACTAATTGAAACTTGGTGTAGGCGGTTGAAGTGATTTAATTACTGATTTTCAGTTCAATCATGACAAAATAAAAAAATATAAAAAATAAAATAAAATATATAAACTAGTTTAAATTCGATTTTAACGATTTTCTAATTGATTTTTAACCGGTTTTAATGGTTTTTTCTTTATCAGTTCATTTATTTTTCTATTAAATGGTTGGTTAACGGATCCATCTTACTGAATAAATCAAGAAAAAAAATCATTTGTTGCGCATATCGATAGTTTAATTTGCAGCAGCTTATGGTGAAAGAATAAAAGTGTCAGTGGGTGGTCCAACCCCCGCTGGCCTTAGATGAAAACAAATACTAAAGAATATTAAGATAAGTGAGTTGAGTTCTTGTATGTAGTGGACTTTGAGGTAGAAGTGTGATGGAAGTTTTTGTAGCAGGAGTGGATTGATTTTGTTACTTCAATTTAAAAAATAGATAAAACGTAACGTTTTTGGTTATTTCTTATTTAATATATAATAATTTATTTATTTATTTTTTAAGTAAAATAGGTAAAATACAATGTGACTTATAGTAAAAAACTAATATAATATTTTCCCCTTGACTTTAAATAATATTTTTTAAATATATTTTAGTTTTAGATAATATTTATAATAATTAGGTAAATAATTTTGGTGGTTGTAATGATATGTTTTGGATCCCACGCAAAAATGGATTCAAAGTGGATCGTATCTTAATTCTCAAAGATACAATTCACATGCCACTGCGAAACAGTGCACACAATTCTAGAATTTCTCTTTTTCTTTTCTTTTTATTCTTTGGAATTATGTACAAGAAAAGAACTCTTTGCAACGACACCTTCAGATCTGATTACTATATATATATACACATTAAAGGCTAACATATTAAAAATTATTAATTAAAAATTTTTTTTGAATGAAAATTCACCTTATGTTAAACATCAGAACTTATGTGTATAAATTAAAATCTAATGGTTAAATAAAAGTATACGAGTTTATTTCTCTTAGGTAGTTGTTTCTGCATATTTATATTATATGGATACGACATATTAGGTAGGTTCATATATCTTACTCTAAATTCAATACATGTTTATAAGGTATGCACGTGTAACCTTGTAGGAGAGCGAGCTCATCTAGTGAGCTCATTAGGATCCGGTCTCAAATTCATTCGACCTTTAGGCCGATGATGGTAATTATCCTAACAAGTTTACTTGAATGAAGTGTTAAAAAAAACATCAGTGTAAAAAGTGATTTTACACTCTTTCAATTTTTTTATACAATTAATATTTTAACAATCCAATAGGTTGTATTTATCATGCATGTAAATTTTTAGTCGATCCGATATTTCTATCATATCGATCTAAAATATTGTCTATTTTAATACATATTTAACGGGTGAAGGTTCTTTTACATAAAATAAATAATTAGAAATTTTCTATTTATGCCAAACTTGACATGCATTAATTACGTGAATGGAGCATGAAATATGACTGTTGGATTGTTAAAATATTAATAATATAAAAAGTCTTAAATTTTACACCGGCATAAGTAAATCACTCCCCATTATCTGATATACTGAATAATTTTATAATATAAATTCAATATTTATAATATTTAATATTTAATTTTTCAATTAATTAAACCCCACATCTTCGCATATAAAAAAACAAAAAAAAAGAAATTTAATCTTACTAATATACTAAACAATTTTATAATATACATTTAATATTTATAAAATTAAAGATTTAATTTTTCAATTTATTAAACCACACTGTAAATGCCCATTTTTGCCCGGGCTGAAAAAAAAAAAAAATAAAATAAATGTCTAAAGTTTTTACAGTCCAGTACAAAACCCTTAGCCCAAAATCCATTAGGACTTTAAGACTATGACCCAATACCCGTAGCCCACTTACAACCTAAACCAGACCAAACAAACCCAATTATCTACACTAACCCATTTGACCCAAACTAGCGTGGCCCAAGAGGGCCCAAAAATTAAACAGATTCTAGACCTAAGGTTTCCCCAGAAACCCTAGGCGCCGCAATGACCGAAGCCTGATCGTCGCACCGCAATACCAGCGCCCAACAGCTCCTCACTCCCTCGTCAAGCCGCGAATCACGCCGCCATCACAGCCCCACCATCGCCGAGATCCTCGTCGATTACCTGCACGAGAAAGGAAAACGCAACAACAAAAATGGCAGAACATATGTATTTCCTTTTTTGTTTCTTTATTTTGGGTTTATAAAAACCCCAAATAAATCTGTAAAAGGGGACAGAAAATATACAAAAAAAATCAATACAACTTATACAAGAGAATACACAAATATACATAGAGATTTCAGCGAATACACAATCAGCAAAGGTGTTGTTTTTATTTTTATTTTTCATTTCGAATACCGTTTTTTTTATATTTTATTTTGTTTTTTTTTTTAAACCATATATACATATAAGATACATATAAAATACTTTTATAAAACAAAAAAGAAAAAAACTTACATTTTTAGGGTTCCGGTCACCGCGCGACGGCGGCGGATGACGGTCGGAACCTCGTCGGAGACCACCGAAAATCACAAAGGGTGAGAGATGGGGAGAGCAAAGTTTCTGTTTTTTGAAGAACAAGGAGGAAAATGAATTTTTGTAAAAAAAAATATTTATATAGGCAGGGTGAAACGACGTCGTTTCACCCTGGGCCATTTAACACTAAA
The DNA here is from genome assembly GCA_025698515.1 of Gossypium sturtianum. NCBI lineage: Eukaryota > Viridiplantae > Streptophyta > Magnoliopsida > Malvales > Malvaceae > Gossypium > Gossypium sturtianum. Next base: position 162,228,200 of record CM046945.1, read on the forward strand.
ACGACGTCGTTTTGAGATAGGTCAGACTGACCCGACCCGATCCGCCTGGGATCCGCGCGTCGACCCGATGGGTACAAAGATCCGCGTGTTTTTTATGCTAATGGTCTATTTGTCCATTTAGTCCTTCCGCAATTTTATTGTTTTTAAATCAGTCTAATTCGCATTTTTATTTTTATAAAATTACCCCCTACAGTTTTTTTTATTTCAATTAAACCCCCGGATTTCTTTGAAGGCTAAACATAAAACGTTGCCGTTTTAAAACTTGGCATAATTGCCATTTCGAACCTTGCGGTATAAAATGATTTTCGATTTTTAATCCCTTTTATATTTTTAAATTGCTATTTAATCCTTTTGTCTTTATTTTTTAGATTATTTTAACATTATTATTTTATTAAAATATTATATTCATTATTTATATTAATTTCATATATATGTAATTATTATTATTTATTACCTATATTATATAAATTAGCATATTATTATTTATATTATATATATTCTAATTATTATTATATTATTATATTATTTTAATTTAATTATATTTTTTTTAATTTTAACAAAATTATTTTAGTATTTATATATATTAATTATTATATTATATTTTAAATTTTTTGTACATTATATAATATTATATTATATCGTATCATATGTTTAACTAAATTTATTTATAATATATTCTATTCTCAATATTTTTTATTTTAAAATTATTATATTTTTTTATATTGTTTATATTGTTTGGATCATATGAATGTCCTTTTTATCTATTATTTAAATTTGCATGAAATATGTTCATAGTTGATTGTTTATACTTCATTAGGTATTTGTAATCGCTTTAGTATAGGGATTATTGTTTGTCGTATTTCGTATTATTATTGCATATCTTAAATGTTAGTATGTTATAATTTTTTTTTTATCTTTATGTTCAATAATGTATGAAAGCAATATTATTACATGGGTTATTATTTAAAATATAAAGTACATTTTTTTTTTGCAAAATCGCTATATTTCGTTTAAAAGGTTTTTTTAAAAATAAGGCAATGTTTTGGTATTTAAAAATTCGGGAAATAGTGCCCTAACGTGTTGGGTGCGATTTTCCGTTTGGCTAAATAACTAAATATTCTTTTAACAAGATTTGTAAATCATGAGATGATTTTGATTACGAAGGTTTTAAAATATCATGTCCTAACGTGTTGGATGTGATGTTTATATTCTTTCGGAATAAAGAAATCTCAATTTTTAAATTATAAAAACTTATTCTTGAGAATTCAAAATATTGTATCCTAACTTATTGGGTGTGATGTTTTGTATCTCGAGGTAAGAATTTTCTAAAAAGATGTATCTAGCTTCGAAGTTATGAGATACTGTATCCTAACTTATTGGGTGTGGTATTCTTATTTATTTGAGATAGGTAGTCTTGGTTTGCCTTCAAATAAAAGGATCATTTTTTTAATCTCAAACATTTGGACATAATACTATCAATTAGGTACCAATTTTTGGGCGTTATGAGGGTGTTAAACCTTCCTCATACGTAACCGACTCCCGAATCCGTTTTCTCGTTTTTCGTAGACCAAAATTAAATGTTTTAAATAAAACGTTTTACAAGGTGATCCAATCACACTTAAGTAGAAAGGGATTGGTGACGACTCTCATTTTCGTTTTAAAAGTCGAACCCCATTTTTTTAAACCGATTTTAAAATGGTTTCGACAGCTTAGCGACTCCACTGGGGAAAGTAAGAGAGTCAAGCCGTAAAATCGATAATTTCATGTCCTTATGTCTGAATTTAAAATCTGGTTTAAAAATTATGATCCTTTTTATTGTATGTGATTCTATTTTTATAAAATATATCTCTTTGCATTGCACTGCATGACCGTCGTGGTCACACCCTTAAGTGGGAGCGAGAAGCTATGCCTTCGTGAGGTTTTCACCTCCGCATAGGCTAGTGGACTGCTTCCGGAATACATCTGTACCTATGTTTTCGTGAAGTTTTCACTTCCGCATGGCCATAGGGAAATGTATTCCCCTGAACCGAACTCGGTCCATATGAGCCTATAATGGGTGAGGATCGAGGAATCTGCTGGTTCGGGTACTTCAAATTTAGAACTAAACCGCATATAGTGAACCCTAAGAACCCACCTTAGGCAGAACTATGTCAAACCTTAGTGGTCACCCAAATAGGTGTTTGATTATTTTACTTGCTTTATATTCCATGGTACTAACTTGTTGTGTTTTATTCTTTTGTGCATATCATTTCATACTTTAAGAAGTATCGATTCACGGTCAGTTTCTAAGTTAGAAAGCTGGTTATGGAGAACTAATTCCTTGATAAAGTGGAAGACAATGCAGTCGTTAGTATATGTTCAGAGCTAAGACAATTAGAGAAGGAAGGGTATGGATTTGTTTGAGCAAGAGGGAAATAGGGTAGCACTAGAATCCCTGCCATCTGTGCTTCTTGATGTTGTTCTGATCAAAGCAGTATCGGATGCGAAGAAGATTGTATGACACCTTGTGGCAAGGCGTGGTGTTGGAACTAAAGGGCAGAAGGTAACTATACTCACCAATCACTTCAAAGTGAGTGTGAGAAGTACAGATGGACACTTCTACCATTACATCGTTTCTCTTTCATATAAAGATGGTCACCTAAGTGGACGGACGTATTCTGCTAAGCACCAAGGTTAAGAGTAGGCAATAGTGAAGATTTCTTTCCAAGGAATGGGCGTTGGAATTTTAACAACAAGAAATTGGTGGAGCCATCTAGGATTGAAGGATGGGCTGTTGTGAACTTCTCGGCTCCTTGTTGTGATCCAAACAACATTGCAATGGATTTGATTCGTTGTGGAGAAATGAAAGGAATTCGTATTGATCCCCCATTTGATATAGAATAGACGCTTTTCACCTATAGTTAGAGTTGAAAAAATGTTAGAGATCCGCCGTCCCTTCTTTGTATGCTCCCTGATAGAAAAACTCTGATCTTTATGGGCCATGGAAGCGGAAGAATCGGGTATAGTAACTCAGTGCATGGCACCAGCTTGGGTGTATGATCAATACTTTACAAATGTTCTTCTTAAGATCAATGCTAAGCTTGGATGGTCTCTTCATCACCATCGAAGCCATAATTTCGCGATCAAGTCTGAACAAGATCGAGGAAATGAAGGAAAAGATTGGAGAGTTAGAATCGGTATTGCACAACTATGAGCTCCGGATCGAGATTCATGAAACAAGAGAAGGGCGCTTAAGGGAAGAGCTTCATCATTCCCATGACCAAGTTAGAAGTCAAGATCACCTCACGGGTGAAGCAATAGTCCATATTCGACTTGGGTAATATAGACGGACACATTGAGCACGAAGTATGAGCTACAGTCAGATCGTGGTCAAGAGTTGGCTTTGTTGTGTAGGAAAGTCAGAACACTAGGACTTAGGGCGAAAGCATATAGTAATTCATTTTATGTAAAGGATTTTGTTTTCTAATAAAGTTTTCTAAAATGAAGTTGATCAGAATCGATGCCTCTTTGCATTCATGCATTTGCATTGCATTACATCATTTGCATTAGACTTTTATAAGAGGACCCTAATTAGGTAAAGATATTGCAGTTAACCTGGAAAATATGGAGCAAAGGTTGGAGAGAATTGAACAAATGCAAATACAGATGCAGGGGCAATTGACCGAGATTCAACAAAAAATGCGGGAATTCCAAAAGAATGTGATTGGCCAGTTAACCCAGTTACTAGCCGAAAGATTTGAAAGAGGAGTGGCCCAGCAGTCAACAGTATGGATGAGGAAGAAGACATCGTTTACTCCCCAATAGGTTTTAACCCGATCGATGATCAAGCCAAACCGGTTGCTCTGGTAAAAATGAAGGAAAGAGGAGAAGGGACCTCAAAATCCCTGAAGAAGAAGGAAAAGAAAACGAATACTGCCGGTAGGTACAACAAGAGTCATTCAAAGCCGATTACAGTAAATCAGCCAAGGATGGTAGTTACCAGTAATCAGGTTTCTCCAAGGCAAAACTCTGAAAGGCTCCAATTTACGCCAATCCCCATGGCGTATAAGGAGTTATATCAAAGTTTGTTTGACGCACACATGGTGTCTCTATTTTATCTGAAACTGTTTCAACCTCCGTTCCCAAAATGGTATAACGAGAATGCCCAATGTGAGTACCACGCGGGAATAAAGGGCCACTCAATCGAAAACTGCAATACGTTTAAAAAGTTGGTCGAAAGGTTCATTAAAATGGGAGTTGTGAAGTTCGATGATCCATCAAAACCTGATCACTTTAATAAGGTAGTGAATGCGGTAATTGAAGGAGGAGACAAGAAAGTTGCTACTCCTTGAAGAAATCAAAGAGGGAATCAGAGAACGAAGTTTCCAAACTCTTGTATACTTGGGAGTGTTTTGAATAATGAGATTGTGGAAGAAATCCCTGTACTTTTAGGGCTAATCTAAAGTAATGTTCAGAACATGCTTGTTGTCTTGAGCCTAGAGGCAACAAGAACTCTTTTGTGAAATAGGCTTATGTTCAAAATTTTATTTCAATAAAATGCATCTGTTTGAGCACATATTCTTTTATTCTTTCTATTTTATACTGTACATTCTTTTTTAGAATATTCTTTCATTCTTTATTCATGACCATAGCAATAATCATCCTTAGAATCATTTATTCTTTGGATTTGTTCGCCTTCGTACCTAGGTATCCAGATATTAACGTCATGAGCGACGTTGTTACTGACTCCCTTTTTAAACAAGATATAGGTCTAGGGGATCTCAGGATTTTGAAGATGACAGAGATTGTGACATATCTTCTGACTTGTTAAGAATGAACCTTACTCTATAAAGGGTCATTGGATATTATGAGCCTAGGGAAAATGAGAAGACCGAAGCCTAGCTTACCATAAAAATAAGACAATACATCATTGAGTTGTTTTCAAGAATTCAAAGATGTTTTCGCACAATTATATCAAGGCATGCCTTGGCTAATAAGAAGCAGACTAAACAAAAAGGATCGGGCACTGTTGATTCACCATGGAAGGGGATTGCATCAGTCATACTGCAAATGCGGAATTAAAGAAGACAAGATTCATATGCTTACTCCAGTTCTTCACAAATTTTTCATATGCAGGGCATGGATATGATGGGGCCAATCTCGTCAAAAGCTTTTAGTCAATATCGACTCATCGGCATAATTATCGTTTACTTCACTAAGAGAGTGGAAGTAGCTTCATATGCCAATGTTACAAGGTCGAAGTCATCAAATTCAAAAAAAAAATGAAGGAAAAGATCAAATGCCATAAAGGATCGCGTTTAAATAACTGTACAAAGCCAAAGTCTACAGTTTGTCCGAATATCAGGCAGTATATCACATTACAAAAAAAAAAGTGTGGCTAAGACTTGTAAAGATTGGCATAAGAAGCTATCACTTCTCTCTATCGAACGTTGGCTAGGACCTTTGCTGGGCAATACATTTCTCATCGAAATAGAAACAGTTTTGGCCAATTGAACCTAATTGAAGAAAAGGTTAAAAGTTATTTGTCACGGCCGATGATATGAGCTTACGTGTTCATCTTAGGGAATTTACGAAGAAACCTAATGTTGAAAAGATTTTTCCTCTACAAAACGATTTTAGAGGAAAGAATATGCCAAACGGAGAAGGACTTATGTAGGACCTGTTCTAGAGGAGCATTGATATTGACCGAGATGGATAGCGAAGACTTGCCCAATCCGGTGAATTCAGGTTTAGTCAAGATATATTTTACCTGAAAGAGGAAAGACCAAGGTGAAAACCCGAAAAGGGCCCCTCGAACAAAAAAAAAAGAAGAAAAAAGAAAAAAAGAAAAAGAAAAGGAGAGGCCGAAGCGAAAACCCGCAAAGGGCGCTTTGAGACCAAAGGGGATTTGAGTTGAAAACCCGAAAAGGGCGGCTCGAATTTTGACCAAAAAGTGGGGCATACAATAGTTTTGCTACATTGGAATTAACAATGAGGAAGTATGTTATATCTTGGGGGCATCGACAAAGTACTCCGGATCCCCTAAACACATATTGAACTTAAAATGGTCCTCAAGAAGTTGGAACAAAGAAGCTCAGGCTGCGATATCTGGGGCACCTAGTTTCCCATTTTACCCATTTTAAATCTTTGATTACTTTATTCTTTTCAAAGAAACACCCCAATTAATTTTCTTCTATAGCCTTTGTTATATTTACTTTATTCTTTTTAAGATATACCAATCAATTTTCATTTATTGCCTTGGTTATCTTTGATTAGCCTATTTGTTTCGAGCTATGCTCCTGACTAATTTCTTTCTTGTCCATTGCTGTAATCTTTTTCAAGTATTTTATATTGAAATAACGATTAATGGACTAATAACACTTTCATAAAAGGAGTTTCGCATATTACTCTAGAAGCTTCTAAATAATATGAGGAATCTGAAACATGACTATTGTTCAGAACTCACTAAGCCTAAGGGCTGGAAACATTGAAAAATGATTATCTCTTCGAATTCTTATGGGATAAGACAATTTCGTTGGTGATACTATATTGGCAAATGACGAATAAGGCCAATCTATGTGTAAAAAGGGATCATTGTCGGGATACCCTGCATTCATGTAAATTTCAGACTCATACATCTGGTCATTACACTTAGGAATGGTGTAATGATTGAAGTTCTATACCTTTGAGTGGTAAATGAAATATGAAAGAAACTAAATGTTATTCCTCCTGTTGCAATGGGGAGATACCAATTTCATGACTCAAGATCCAAGCGGGCCGACTCGGAAATTACATTGGGGCAAGTCAAGTTGAGTAGAACATGGTTGATGAACAAAAATAAAGAAAGGATGAGTGATAACACCTAGAATAGGAATCATACTCATAACATTTTTGCACCATAGCAAATCTCATTAGGAGCATTTGATTCATTCCAATCATTGCATCCTAATCCTTTAAAAGGAATCATCTTCATAACATATATATATATATATAGCTAGAAGCATTTGATTCATTTTTGATCATAGCATCTTAGTCATACAAAGATGAACATACTAAATCGAGTCTCACAGGACATGTCCTCAAATGGATGGTGTAGCAATATCGATGAGTTTTCAGATCGAGGATAGCTAATCTCATCTTCTTGAAGTTGCAAGAAGAAGATCAAGATAACAGAAGATCTCATCTTCTCGAAGTTGTAGGAAGCAGATCGAAAAGAATTTCACTTTATCTCCCCTGGTTGTAGGGAGTAGATCAAGACAGAAGATCTCATCTTCCCGGTTGTAGGAAGCGGATCGAAAAGAATTTCAGCCTTATCTCCTTGAAGTTGTAGGGAGTAGATCAAGACGTAAGATCTTATCTTCCCGAAGTTATAGGAAGTAGATCAAAAGAAGATTTCACTTTATCTCCTCGGTTGTAGGGAGTAGATCAAGACAGAAGATCTTATCTTCCTGAAGTTGTAGGAAGTAGATCAAAAGAAGATTTCACCTTTATCTCCCTGGTTGTAGGGAGTAGATCAAGATAGAAGATCTTATCTTCCCGGTTGTAGGGAGTAGATCAAAAGAAGATTTCAACCTTATCTCCTCGGTTGTAGGGAGTAGATCAAGACGAGAAGATCTCATCTTCCCGGTTGTAGGAAGCGGATCGAAAAGAATTTCACCCTTATCTCCCCGAAGTTGTAGGAGTAGATCAAGACAAAGATCTTATCTTCCCGAAGTTGTAGGAAGTAGATCGAAAAGCACTTTCGCATCTTATCTTCCGGTTGTAGGAAGCGGATCAAAGACATCAATTTGGCATTCTTGAAATTACAAGAAGCGTAATAAAGCTAGCAGACTTCTATCAAATCAAGATGAAGTTCCAATACCATTGAAGTTGCGGTAGAGTTGGAAGCCATTTGAAGAAGTCGAGGCTCGACCAAGACCGGGCAAAATTGGTCATTTATGTTCTTTACTCTATTCTCATTGCACGACAATGAGCAAAGAGGGGCAGCTGTAAATGCCCATTTTTGCCCGGGCTGAAAAAAAAAACAAAATAAAATAAATGTCCAAAGTTTTTACAGTCTAGTACAAAACCCTTAGCCCAAAATCCATTTAGACTTTAAGACTATGACCCAATACCCGTAGCCCACTTACAACCTAAACCAGACCAAACAAACCCAATTATCTACACTAACCCATTTGACCCAAACTAGCGTGGCCCAAGAGGGCCCAAAAATTAAACAGATTCCAGACCTAGGGTTTCCCCAGAAACCCTAGGCGCCGCAATGACCGAAGCCTGATCGTCGCACCGCAATACCAGCGCCCAACAGCTCCTCACGCCCTTGTCAAGCCGCGAATCACGTCGCCATCACAGCCCCACCATCACCGAGATCATCGTTGATTACCTGCACGAGAAAGGAAAGCGCAACAACAAAAATGGCAGAACATATGTATTTCCTTTTTTGTTTCTTTATTTTGGGTTTATAAAAACCCCAAATAAATCTGTAAAATGGGACAAAAAATATACAAAAAAAATCAATACAAGAGAATACACAAATATACATAGAGATTTCAGCGAATACACAATCAGCAAAGGTGTTGTTTTTATTTTTATTTTTCATTTCGAATACCGTTTTTTATATTTTATTTTGTTTTGTTTTTTTTAAAACCATATATACATATAAGATACATATAAAATACTTTTATAAAAAAAAAGAAAAAAACTTACATTTTTAGGGTTCCGGCCACCACGCAACGGCGGCGGACGACGGTCAGAACCTCGCCGGAGACCACCGAAAATCGCAAAGGGTGAGGGAAGGGGAGAGCAAAGTTTCTGTTTTTTGAAGAACAAGGAGGAAAATGAATTTTTTTTTAAAAATATTTTATTTATATAGGCAGGGTGAAACGACGTCGTTTCACCCTGGGCCATTTAACACTAAAACGACGTTGTTTTGAGATAGGTCGGACTGACCCGACCCGATCCGCCTGGGATCCGCGCGTCGACCTGATGGGTAAAAAGATCTGCGTGTTTTTTATGCTAATGGTCTATTTGTCCATTTAGTCCTTCCGTAATTTTATTGTTTTTAAATCAGTCTAATTCGCATTTTTGTTTTTATAAAATTACCCCCTACAGTTTGTTTTTATTTCAATTAAACCCCCGGATTTCTTTGAAGGCTAAACATAAAACGTTGCCGTTTTAAAACTTGGCATAATTGCCATTTCGGACCTTGTGGTATAAAATGATTTTCGATTTAATCCCTTTTATATTTTTAAATTGCTATTTAATCCTTCTGTCTTTATTTTTTAGATTATTTTAACATTATTATTTTATTAAAATATTATATTCATTATTTATATTAATTTCATATATATTAATTATTATTTATTACCTATATTATATAAATTAGCATATTATTATTTATATTATATATATTCTAATTATTATTATTTTATTATTTTATTTTAATTTAATTATAATTTTTTTAATTTTAACAAAATTATTTTAGTATTTATATATATTAATTATTATATTATATTTTAAAATTTTTGTACATTATATAATATTATATTATATCGTATCATATGTTTAACTAAAATTATTTATAATATATTCTATTCTCAATATTTTTTATTTTAAAATCATTATATTTTTTTATATTGTTTATATTGTTTGGATCATATGAATGTCCTTTTTATCTATTATTTAAATTTGCATGAAATATGTTCATAGTTGATTGTTTATACTTCATTAGGTATTTGTAATCGCTTTAGTATAGGGATTATTGTTTGTCGTATTTCGTATTATTATTGCATATATTAAATGTTAGTATGTTATAATTTTTTTTTATCTTTATGTTCAATAATGTATGAAAGCAATATTATTACATGGATTATTATTTAAAATATAAAATACATTTTTTTTTGCAAAATTGCTATATTTCATTTAAAAGGTTTTTTAAAAAATAAGGCAATGTTTTGGTATTTAGAAATTCGGGAAATAGTGCCCTAACGTGTTGGGTGCGATTTTCCGTTTGGCTAAATAACTAAATATCTTTTTAACAAGATTTGTAAATCATGAGATGATTTTAATTAAGAAGGTTTTAAAATATCGTGTCCTAACGTGTTGGATGTGATGTTTATATTCTCTCGGAACAAAGAAATCTCAATTTTTAAATTATAAAAACTTATTCTTGAGAATTCAAAACGTTGTATCCTAACTTATTGGGTGTGATGTTTTGTATCTCGAGATAAGAATTTTCTAAAAAGATGTATCTAGCTTCGAAGTTATGAGATACTATATCCTAACTTATTGGGTGTGATATTCTTATTTATTTGAGATAGGTAGTCTTGGTTTGCCTTCAAATAAAAGGATCATTTTTTTAATCTCAAACATTTGGACATGATACTATCAATTAGGTACCAATTTTTGGGCGTTATGAGGGTGTTAAACCTTCCTCATACGTAACCGACTCCCGAATCCGTTTTCTCATTTTTCGTAGACCAAAATTAAATGTTTTAAATAAAACGTTTTACAAGGTGATCCAATCACACCTAAGTAGAAAGGGATTGGTGACGACTCTCATTTTCATTTTAAAAGTCGAACCCCATTTTTTTAAACCGATTTTAAAATGGTTTCGACAACACATCTTTCATCTTAAGAAAATTAAAAAATAGAAACTTAAATTAGAGTATGATAAATCATACTTTTTTTGAATAAATGATAAATCATACTTAAACCGTACAAGAAGGAAACAATTAAATTTGTACTGATGAAGAAATAATACAAAATTAGGTGATGTGAACTTTATTAAGTAACCATCAAATTTTGACAAATTTTCTAAACATACATTTTCTTTTCAACAACCCAAAGTATCAAATAATAACAATTATGCTCACAATAGCTACAATCTAAAAATATTGTTCAAATCAGTCAAAATAAACTTAATGGGAATAAATGAAATTTTTTTGTCAAGTTTTTTATATTTTTTATAGATTTAAAATTTGGTCCCAGTAATTAATTTCTACATTCTATAGGTCCATTAATGGGTAGATGCTGACTATGAATTTTAAAGTTACGACCCCTCGACCACTGGTTAAGGTAGATATCTGTTATTATTTATATAATACCTAAAACTACCCATAGTCTCTCCTCAATCCTTAAATAAAAAGATAATGCGTTTCAACATATTCGAACTCACGACATCTTCTACTGATAACAATTGATCAACATAGCTGTAAAATGAAGATTTTTATTCCAAAATATCATATCAATTAATTTCAATATAAAATTTTTACAATTTAATAATTAAACTTGAATTTTTAAATTTAAAAATTAAAAATAAGAATAATTTAATTTCGAATAAAAAAAATACTTCAACAATACATTAAACTTTTTACCATTCCATTTAAAGTTTAGGGATGAGATGATGTGATGTGTACCGCATGCACATGTTTGTTAAAATGCCTGAAAAGGGAAAATTAACAGTCTGAAACATAATTCGCTCACGTTGCGGCGCCTCCCTTTTTCATTCATTCATTTTCCTCAAACTCATCACACCAAATTGGATATATTAATTAATAACATTACCTTGTACTTTATAAAAGGTTAAATTTAAAATTTAGTCCTCATATTTTAATTTTGAGTTAGTGAGTCCTTATATTTTTTTTCTAATTTAAAATTTTAGTCCTTCTGTCAATTTTTTCACTAGAAAAGGTAACATATTTTTTTAGCCCTCAAACATTTATAATTTTTCTGACAATTTGGTCCTTACTCTTTAAAAGTGCATAAACAATTAAAAAATGTTTTAAAATTAAAAGTGTTTTTTTTTCCTTCATATTTTTAATAAAAATATAAAAATCGTGAAAAGTTTAAAATTTTAAAAAACAAAATTTTATTTTAAATAATTTTAAAAATATGAAAAATATAAAAATTTCCAAAAATTTAAAAAATGTGTTATTTACCATGATACTTTGGGTATCCATATTAAATCAAATTTGGATAAATTGTTTTATTTTAAATCAGATTAATTTTATATAAAAAAATATTTTTATGCAAATTTAATTATAATGTATATAAATATTATTATAATTTTTTAAAAATAAAAATAAAAATGAATTGATTTAAATTAAAATAATTAAAATTTTCAATTAAGAAAATCAGCAACACCCACAACCATTCACCAACCCAATACCCACCGTGGTTCACACTTCACGGCATATTTATATAAAAATTAATTTAAAAATTAAAGCCGAGGAATGGAACTAAACGTTGGCGTTTTGGTAGAATTTACAGTGCAGTAGCTTTTAACAATTGTTCCTTGGTCTTGAATTTTTTCAGAGGTCCTTCCTGAGAAAACCAAAATAGAAAGAGACAGAGAGCAATTGGTGATTCGGCTCGTTGGGTTAAAAAAAATTGAAAATCTATCAACTCTATATTTTTGTAATTTTTTATATTTTTATTGAAAATACGAAAAAGACTTTTAATTTTTAAAATCTTTTATTTGTATTTGTTTATGTATAAATATTGAAGGGTAGAATAATAATTTTATCTTTTTTTATAATAACCAGATCATCACTTCTAACACCAAAATTGACAGAGTAATAAAGATTTTAAATAAAAAAATATAGGGATTCAATGTTTCAAATTTAAAATATAAAGACTAAATTTTAAATTTCAGAAGAGTACTGAGATCTGTGGCTTATTTAAACCTTTATAAGACCTCGAACTCTACTATTAATCCTTGCACTATACAAAAGTTGCAAATTGAGTCCAAATCCAACTGATAGTAGTTAAATTATTATCAACAATCATTGTCAACTCTAATAATTTGTATTAATCCCCTTAAAATAAAATTTTCTTATTTAAATTTTTTATAATTTATAAAATTTTAATATCGTAAAATTATATAATTTAATTCCGAAACTCAAAATTTTTTTTATATGTTAACCATTATAACAGTTATAAATAGTGAAATTAAAAATCAATAAATCCGTCCACCATCTGCCTTATCCTATCTCCTCCCATTAAATTATTGTCTTTTCCATATGGCGATGAATTAAATAATATAAATATATAAATGAGTGGCCTTCTCTTGAAGGTGGGGTGGCCTCCATTTCTCTTCGTTTCTGTTCTTCCTCTTTTGAGGATTACGACAAACCACCCAAACTAACCCCATCTTTCCTAATCGGGAAACTCCTCCCTTCTTTCTGGATTTATCTGGAAAAAAAAAAAAAACCCAAATAGTAAATCCAAATCTTTCTTTGTTTTCCTCCCCCCCCCCCAATACTCATGGAGATGGAAGCCTCTTCAGCCAATCAACGCCTCCATTTTGGGAAGATGGGATATGGGTATCTCTTCTTTCTTTCATTTAAAGATTCATTTCCACATATACTTTATTTGTTTGTTTTTCTGGATTTTTTTTAGATGCCAACATTATAGGAGGAGATGCAAGATTCGAGCTCCATGTTGCAACGAGGTTTTCTCGTGTCGCCATTGCCATAATGAAGCTGTGGTATTTTCTTTTTCATTTGCATTCCCCTGTTTTTTCCCCTCTGTTTTAAGTTGAAAAGTTCATAATTTTTTGATTGTTTATGCAACTTGCTGATTTGGGTATTTATTGTATTGGCTTCAGAACCTGTTAAGTAACCCTTCTGACAGGCACGAGCTTGTTCGAAAAGATGTTAAACAAGTACGACATTGAAAATCCAAGCTTTTTCACTTTAGTTTCATTTCTTCTTCTCTTTTTTTGGTGTTTATAATGTAAATAATCTCCATTTTTTTTAAAGGTTATTTGCTCGGTTTGTGACACAGAGCAGCCGGTATGTTTGTTTCAGATTTGTAACTTCTTAGATACAAACATACCCATTTTTGTTCTTGTTTTATGTTCTCAAATTTGATGTTGGTTTATGTTGCTCTAGGTTGCTCAACTTTGTTCAAATTGCGGAGTCAATATGGGAGAATACTTCTGTAAAATTTGCAACTTCTTTGATGATGATGTAAGCTGACACACATAATTTGAAGTAGTTGATAATTTTAGTTAATTACTGTTGATTCTTTTTCTAACTTATATTCGATATATATTTGGACATGAGTCTGGAGATATAATCCTCCAAGGAGTGTCCAAATATATGAAAATATTTAAAAAAAAAAACGTTGCACATATCCGTGTCTTCCATTCAAAACCTAGTCCGAGTAACAAAAGATTGATCTTTGTTACATGTAACGCAGACTGAGAAAGGGCAGTTTCATTGTGATGATTGTGGGATCTGCAGGTTAGTTTTCTGTGTTTCAAGTTATGCATATGCATATGGCTATTATTTTGTTATTTAACTATTCAAATGCAAGTGAATGAACCTAATTGAATGGTTTTGGAAGTAGAGTTGGTGGCCGAGAGAATTTTTTTCACTGCAAGAAGTGTGGTATGTACTTAAACACCTCGTCTTTTCTTTCTTAATGATTTTGATGGTCTTTTTCTTAGTTTGATTCAATCCCCATTTCTTATTTTATGGTGGCTTTGGTTCGATTTTTCATTTTTCGTGAAATATCTTGTTTCAAAACATATCTAGACATGGTTAGGGGATACACCTGAATCCAATTAACGTAGTTGCGAACTGCTAGTGTTTGGCATAGTTTCGGCTCTATGTCGTATCTATTCATATAATCTGCATCTGCGTAGGGTCTTGCTACTCTGTTGCCCTGCGAGGTAATCATACTTGTGTGGAGAATTCGATGCAGCATCACTGCCCCATATGTTACGAGGTTGGTCTTCCGATTTTTCTCTGTTTTTATCTCGAATTATTCTCGTTTGCTAATTATAGGTCGTTCTGTTTCTCTAGTACCTCTTCGATTCGTTGAAAGATACGACTGTGATGAAATGCGGTCACACGATGCACTATGAATGTTACCATGAGATGCTAAAGCGTGACAAGTAAGCAACAGTTTGTTCTTGTTTGTTTAAAGCTCGATCCCCATCCTGAATTAGTTTGTTCACAATCTGAGTTCCATTCATAATATAAATTCATGGTTTTTGCTCAGATATTGCTGTCCCATATGCTCAAAGTCGGTGATCGATATGTCCCGAGCCTGGAAGAGGATGGACGAAGAGGTACGTTTCTTCGAGTTTAAGGTCATTGAATTGTAAATGTTTTCGTCTCGAATCTGATTAGTGAAAGAATTATCTTGCTTTTTGACAGATTGAAGCGACCCTAATGCCGGAGGATTACCGATATAAGAAGGTCCGTAATTTCAATTCATGTTCATGTCTAATAATCTGCTGTTTTATTTTTGATCCTTGTCATTCGAGTTGATTATGCCATTGAAATGCAGGTTTGGATTCTATGCAATGACTGCGACGACACTACCGAGGTTTACTTCCACATAATCGGACAGAAATGCAGTCACTGTAGATCTTACAACACCCGGACGATTGCCCCACCGGAACTCCCTCAGTGATGAGATCATGATCAAAGAACCTAAGCCGGTGAGCTCCGGACTTCTAAAAGGTCTGCTTGTTAACTGTAAAAACGAAGATGAATTCTTCGAATTTGCATATCATGTCTCGATCATCTCGATCCATCATCGTCATTGGATTTGATTATATGATTCAGTGTATTATTATTCAAATGATTGTGCCATTTTTATGTCTTCTCTCATAAACATTTCTCAGGTTATGGGTTCTCCATTTCGGAGTTAAAAAATGAAACTGTGAATGGTTCTCTGGTTGATGTAAACGCTATATGATAATTTGTAATAATAACAAACATTAGAGAATCTGATGGTAATATATCCATTTTTCTCTTGTAAAATTGCAGCTTGGGACTTTCTATTGTTATTAGGGTTAATTGCACTAGAGGTCTCTAAATTATGGTCCAGATTTTAAATTGGTTCTCATGCTTTAAAAATATAATAATTGAGTCTTCAAAGTATCAATATCGTATTAATCAGTTTCTTTTGTCAATCTAATCATTCTGGATATGACCTATTAAAAAAGGGAAAAATTCATTTTAACATCCAATTATTTATGATAAAAATGAGAAATAAAAATCCACCCAAAGTAGATAAAAGAAATTCCAAATAGTAATATTTAATAAAATAACAAATCATACAAGCTTTTTCTTAATTTTTGTTTCCCACAAAGAATTTATTTTCTCTACCTGATAAAAGCATCAAATGGTAATATTATTTCTAAGTTCTAGTTGCAAATCTCTTCTGCAAAGATAGAACAGCTAAAGCAACCAAAGCAATAAACGCAAAAGAAGCGACCAAAGACAGAACAATGGAAATGGCAACTCTGTCACAGAAACTGTCGAAAACATTACAAACTTTGTTCCATTGAAGATGAGAGTTCCCTTTGTAACCAATGATACCAACGGCTAAGGCAGCCCCATTGGCTGAAAACAGCAACCCAGCAATCGTTGCATCAAAGATAGTGATAACTTGGGCAAACCCTGCTTCCCCATTTCTGGTTGCCAACACAATCAGTGTCGAAATCGCTGCATATGAACTTGCTGTTATGTTTGCCACCAGGGAATACCTGCCAAAACATATTCCAACCAAATAAATATGTATATATATTAGGGTTAAATCACATTTTGGACTTGAATTTTCCAGCTCTTTTCATATTGATCTAAGTTAGGCTCTGAACTTGTCAATTATTCTCACGTTGGTGCTTAAACTTTTTATTTGTCCAAGTTAGTCCTTCAAAATCATAAAGTTCAGACCCCAATATGGAAACATTTGTTAAGTTCAAGGACCAACGTGAATAAAAAAAAGTTCAAGTCCCAATGTGGGTATAATTATTTAATTTACCTCAATGAAAGAAAAATTACCAAGTTCAGGCCTTAAATAATGATTTTTGACTACAAATATTTTTTTATTTTAATTTTAATTATAAATACAAAATTAATAAAAAGTTAATATTTTAAATATCTTTTTGAAAAGTAACATGGGTACTGACCCAACCTAGGCTTGGGTTAGGAAAATAATAAGGTCAAGACAGTTGTCCAATCTGGCTCATTGATAGCCACTTAGGTATGGGCTTACTATTTTATCAAAAAAAAAAGAAGGTATGGGCTTACTACAAATTCTATTTTTTAATATTTGTTTTCTCTATATTCTCTATAATATTAAAATATGTCGGGGTCATTATATTCTTTCACAAATTTAAAATTTAATCTATACTTTTATTTTACTTTTCTATTTTTTATATACCAAAATTTAGGTTTAGTTGATAACATTGTTAAATTTATTGACATAACATTTTGAAAAAAAAAAAAACTTATTTGATAGCAATGTAAGTAAAAAAAAAATGACTTTGTAATGAACCTAAATTTAACAAAATAGTTTTAACAGTATTAACAATTGGACTTGACTTTTGAAATCTAAAAAAGAAAGAGACTAAATTCCTAAAAATAAAAGATAGGGACTAAATTCTAAATTTACAAACAGCATAGAGACTTATAGCATATTTTAACCTAATTAAAATTAGGTATGTTGTTTTGCATGAAAAAAGCATAATGATAAATTTAGCCTATAATGTTTACCCAATTTGTTACTTTGACACTATTTTTTTTTTTTTGATAAATTTGGCCCCTAATCTTTAAAGTTTAGTCAAATTGTTTTTTGCTGAAAAAAATACCGGCTCAACTGTTAAAATTTAATAGTACTAACGTGACAACTCGCGCGACATTCCACATGTATTTCATAAAACTATTTTAAAATTCAATAAATTTTAAAAAAATATCATAATTTTTTTAAAAATTATCCACATTAGTAATGAAGTACACATAGACTGCTACGTGGGCTTATGGGGGTTGCCATGTTAGTGTCATTAAAATTTTAATAGTTGAATCGACTTTTTTATCCAATAAAAAATAATTTAACTAAAATTTGAAAGTTAAAGGCCAAAATCATCCAAAAAAAAAAGAGAGCTAAAATGACCAAATCGATAAACATTAGTGTTAAAACTATCATTATGAAAAAAAAAAAAAAACAAAAAAAGCAGCCAAAGTATCAACCAAAGGTGTAATAATTTTGTTTCGAAATATGATTGCATAAATTGGTGATAAACATGTCTATGAAGACAACAAATTCATTTACGTACATATAGATTAATTCTTATAAGAGACAAGGATTTGAGAGTTAAGTAATATATATAGCAAGAGATGACTAGAAACTTGTAAGTATATATGTGACTTTGGAGCATGGTGGAAAGGATTTCAACCCTAGTAGATTGCCCTTTTTCTTTGCATGGAAACAAATATGATAATAACAAGGATAATAGTAGTAAAGAACTGACTGAACTTACACAAGGGCAGACAAGTAATGCCACTTAGCACGGGCAGCAACCTCAACAGGAGGGAAAGCTGGGGTGAGCTGAACAGGGACGAACTTGGTCTGCTTGTTTACCCCAATAATTATGGCGGCCGCAAGTGTTAGCAGCAGCGCCATAAACCTCAAAATCAACTCACAAATACTCGACATGGCACACCCCCACCTTTTGATCCACTATTTCCTTCCACTCTACTCCTCACCTTCTTATATATTGTCTTTGGCTTCCCATAAATCACATTTATGTACACATATATGAGGATGGAGTTACTTACCCTACTATAATATTTGTTTAGCTCATTATTATTTTTATTATTACTATAAATGTTTTAATAATTTAATTCTTGAATTTATTAATGTAATTATATTTATGCATGTAAAGTTTTGAAAGAAATACTGATATACTTAATTTACTTAAAACTCAACATGGGAATATCTATAATAAGCATACAATGATGTTGGTGTAAATAATATTATTAATTAATATCTTAACTAATCTCATGAATATTTCATTAGCTTAAAATAGGTTCAAACAACATTTATGTGCTTCAAAATTTGATGTGTTAGAGCATTAAATGCTGGAAAATAAAGTTAAGGATCAATAAATTTTATTACTTTTAACCTAACATATAACTTATTTCCAAAAAAAAGAAAACCCAAATTAGTTAGGTTAATTAAATAATTAAATAATTAAATAAACCTTCGTCATTAGGACTGCCATCAAAGGCCATAAGACTTTTGATAATTAAATAATTGTTTTTAATATATATATTAAAAAGAACGTAAAAAAAAAAAAAAAAAAACCAAAGGTTAATCCTCTTTATAATAATCCCTCTCTATATCAACTTATACAGCTGATTTTTTTTTATATTTTTATTTTTATCCTTTATAACAACTTTTCAACTATAATAGTAACAATAATAAACTATGAAATACACTATTTGCTAAATTAGTTATCTATAACAACCTCTTGTATTAAATTTTAATAAAATTAATTTTGTTCCTAGTGAAATAAAAACCATAAATTTTAATTAAGATATTTTTTCAATAAAATGCTTAAATTTATATACAAAAATGGAATTACATTTTCAAATTTTATTAAAGATATAATCTAATGTTTTATTAAGATCAACAACAATTGCCATATGTGTGAGCTTACCCCTTCTCCCTCCAATGGTATTATATAGTCAATTTTCACAATATGCCTGACTTCATTCGCAAGTGTATGAAAAAGACCTTTCGTATAGTACCGATACGGTAATTTAGGAAGTCTGACTCAATTAAGAACTTGAGATGGATGCGATTTATTTGTAAAGAAATCCTGGCTCCATGGCTGAATTGTAAGATAACTTCCATAGATAGTCCATGTTCCATCCAATAAAGCCTTTTCATAATCCGTATTGTCACAAAATTTAACAAGATAATACTCATTCTTCATATCAACAAGTTGTATTTTTCCAACCGGCGACCAAAAGAACTATAGCCGATTCGTTAGAGCTCTATAACCAATGGTTCTCCTAAGCAACCACACTATCGAAACTCTCTCCATACATTTATCAATCAGATCATGCACTTGAGACGAAAACCTAATCTCCGGATACTTTCCCTCCTGATTAATAGTGACATCCTCGGGCAATACTTCAATATCATCTACCAAACTCCATGCGTTTACCACATCACCTCTTTTATTGGCCGTCAAAGTATCCTCGTACGAGACCTTTCCATCTGAGGCTTCAGGCATCTCTTGGTCATTAGTCTCAACCATAAAACCATCCTTGTTCTTTACTTTCTTTGTCACCCTTTTCCAAGTCAGAAGGAATAGGAGATGCCGGGCGTTCCAAAGCTGACGCCACTTCAAAGTTAGTCATCCAAAAAATCGAAGCTTAATTATAACTATAATGTAATTAAGCGGAGTTGATCGCACGCCTAGAGATAGGGTGACGAGATTTTGCCGGATTAGGGTGAAACCTATTATGGGAATCCACAGATCGATTTACTGCTATTCTAGGGGGTTATTATAAGAGAACGAGAGTTCCACTAATTAACCTAGGGTTAGACGTTATTCGCCTCGAGAGAGGGTTTAATATACGTTAGGGAGTCTTACGGATCAAACTAAGTAAATAAAATCATATGGTTCAGTGATAGATAACAAGTGAAGTCTAGGTGGGTTCTTCCTAGGGTATCGTCTAAATCAACTGAGTTTTTTCCAAAGTTATTTTCCAAATTCATTCTTCTTTGTCTTAGAGTCTTTAGTTTAGTAGTTAATTAATTTAGAATAATAAACAAACTTCACTTATTTTAGGCTAAATAATAAAAAGAAAGTTAGTATTAGTACTTTTAGTTCCTTTGGGTTCGATAATCCGGTCTTGCCTAAACTATACTACTGTTCGATAGGTGCACTTGCCTTTAATCGTTGTCAGAGTTAGTTTCCAGGTTCGATCATTCTTTTATAAATTTTAAAACTCTGATTTACAGTGATCAAGTGTTTGGCGCCATTGTCAAATGAACTAAAATATTAAGAAAACTCTATTTTTATTACTTTAGCCATTATTTTTATTTTTCACAATTTATTTTTATTTTTAGTTTTAATTTTAAATTTGCTAAATTTTCTTTCTTTCTTTTCCTAGTAGGTACCTCTAGTTTATGACTAGAAGGAACCCGAGAGGACCTTTAGAATACGATAGTGATATTGAGGCTACCGCTCGAAGAAATTGCAGAGAAATTAAGCGAGCCCTAAATTACCAAGGAAAGCGAGAAGACAGATCCAATCCTACTGAAGGGATGGACGAAAATAATCTTCCACCACAAGATGTGGGAGAAAATAATGCTCATCGTACTATGTTTGATTATGCTAAACCGCATTTAACAGGAGTCGAATCTAATATTGTTAGGCCTGCTATAGCTGCTAATAATTTTGAATTAAAGCCTAACACTATACAAATGATTCAACAGTTTGTTCAATTTGATGGTTTACGGACGAAAGATCCAAACACTCATATAGCTAATTTTTAGAGTTCGTGATACCTTCAAAATAAATGGCGTTTCGATGATGCCATACGTCTTGATTTATTTCCTTTTTCATTAAAGAATAAAGCTAAACAGTGGTTAAACTCGTTACCACGAGGGTCAATCACTACATGGGAACAAATGACCGAAATTTTTTTATTAAAGTATTTCCCACCGGCCAAAACGACCAAATTACGTAATGATATCTCTTCTTTTGTGCGGATGGATTTAGAGACATTATACGATGCATGGGAGAGATATAAGGATCTCTTGAGAAGGTGTCCGCACCATGGTTTACCTTTGTGGCTCCAAGTCCAAACTTTTTATAACGGTGTGAATCCTTCAATGAGACAACTAATCGACTCAGCCGCCGATGGAACCTTGAATAATAGAACTCCTGAGGCGACCTACGAGTTTATTGAAGAGATGCCGTTGAATAACTATCGCGGGCAAGTTACAAGGACCAGCCAACAAAAAAACAAATGGAGTTTACAACCTCGACGCAAAGAAACCATGCTATCAAATCGGTAGAGTTGATGAATAAGAAGATTGATAGTTTGTGTTCTTCGCAGTACATCCAAATGCGCAAAGGCGCACGCAAGTGGAACGTGGCGAATCCTCGAGTACCCACCCTACCAACCGGCACAGAGAGCGAGCAGATGAACTATATAGGTAACAATTTCAGATCTAATAATAACCCATATAGTAATAATTATAATCCAGTTGGAGGAACCACCCAAAATTTTCGTGGGGAGGACAAGGAAATCAAAGACAACAACCTCCTTAAAATTTCCAAAATCAGCCCTATCCACAAGAAAAGAAGCCGAATCTTGAAGAGACGTTGAATAAATTCATAGCATCCACAGAAGCCCGTCTTCAAAAAAATAAGGTAACACTCGACACCCAACAAACATCGATCAAAAAGATCGAGAACCAAGTTGGAGGACTTACAAAGGCAATCGGGGAAATTACCCAGTCAGTCGGAGAAATTGCAAAGCTATTATCAGAACGACCGCAAGGGCATCTACCGAGTAATACTGAAATTAATCCAAAGGAGCAAATCCAAGCCATAACAGCTCAAGAAAGCGAAGAAGTAGACGAACCCAGTCCAACACAAGGAAATGAGGTAGAAAAAGGTAAAGTTGAGGTAACACAAGACAAGCCAAAATCGGTAATCAAGGAGTACCAACCTCGCGTACCTTACCTTGAGGCATTAAGAAGAGACGACACAGAAGAACAGTTCGGTAAGTTTCTTAAACTCTTAAAGAAATTACATATTAACTTACCATTACTAGAAGCTCTTTCGCAGATGCCAGATTCTAGGAAATTTTTAAAAGAGCTTCTGACAAACAAACGGAAGTTAGACGAGTCGTCACATGTGGAACTTAACGCAAAGTGCTCAGCAATTCTCCAAAATAGACTACCACAAAAGCTAAAAGATCCAGTGAGTTTTACAATTCCATGTTTAATTGGTAGACTAACTGTTGATAATGCGTTAGCTGATTTAGGGGCAAGCATAAATGTCATGCCTTATAAATTGTTTAAACAATTAGGTATAGGGAAACCCAAACAAACTAGGATGAGCATTCAATTAGTGATAAAACTGTTAGAATTACTAGGGTATTATCGAAGATGTTCTTGTAAAAATTGATGATTCGTTTTCCAAAGAGATTTTGTTGTCTTAGACAGGGATGAGGATAATTCGATCCCCTAATTTTAGGAAGACCCTTTTTAGCAACCGCGGGACTAAAATTTATGTTGATGCAGAGAACTCATACTTTGTGTAGGTAATGAGACAGATCACCATCAAGGCTCTCGACTCGGCTAGAACATCGAGTAATCAAGGTGAGAACGTAAATTCTACTGATAACCATTCTTGTTAACCCTTATTTTTAGGAAGCACCACCAAAGAATACAACTCGAACCCGATCCTAAACCCCATGTCAACAAAGAAATAACTCATGAAGATCGAGGGATTCAGTTCGATGATCTAGACGAGTGAAAGACACACTTCAAGGAGAAATTAGGGATACACGACGAAGAACCGGAACCACACAAGATAAAACCGAAGGAGCCCCCAAAAGAGCTAATAGGAACAACAAACCACTTCAAAATAGGGGACCCAGTGTATCATTAGATCGTGAGATCCTCAAATATCTCCTCCAGACCTAAGCACAAACAAAGAAATATCTTTTAGGGTAACCAGTGTTTTCCCACACGGAACAGTCGAGGTAAGTAATCCTATTTTTGGTACTTTTACTATAAACACATCTCAACTTAAATTTTTTCACGAAGACGAAATTGATAGCATGAGGAAGGACTTCCAACTCCTCAAACCACCCTGACAATGCAAATGAGAGGAGAGTCTAGCTTAAGACTATAAACTAGCGCTTCTCGGGAGGCAACTTGAGCACTAACATAATTTAGTCTCACATTTTGCTTTAAATTTATTTTTCTTTTCTTCTTTTCTTTCTCGAACACTTAGTTATAAACTAACAAGGTGCGAAATTCCGGACACACGACCTTACACACGGCCGTGGCGTGGCCGTGTTGACCATAAGAATCCCGTCATCGACATAGCGGAGGCCGTGCGAATCAATTCCAACCACTTTTCGACGTCCACGGATCCAACCACTACACCACGGCACCGACAAAGGGGACACGCCCGCGCCCCATAACCGTGTGAAGCTACTCGACTTTCCAACTACGGGAAGAGCACGCGCCGTGCCTTACGATCGTGTGTGAAGCTTATCGACTTGCCACCACGCGGCGAAACACGCCGTGTCTTCCAACCGTGATCGACTCGAAAACAAATGTAGAGAATCAATACACCCTGCGACACGGCTGTGCGATGCGGCCGTGTGAATCGACACACCCTCAACCCACGGGGGTGGTAAATTGCCAGACTTGAGATTCTATTTAAATACCATGCCCCTATCCTTTCTCTCCTTACCTACTTCTCTTCTTCTTCCTTTCTTTCTTTTCTCCCTTTTGTTTTTTTTCCTTTTCCTAATAAATCCTCAGACTCTTGAGCTACAGTAAAACCATATCCATGGAAAAGAAGCGTAAAAGGCCAATCTCCTCAAAAGAGACCGATTCACCTGAGTTCATGCCGGCAGCTTCATCCAAACAACAAGCCAAGGGTCTTTGAGACCAATTATTTGTTCTTTTATTTTTATCTTCTTTTTTATTTTCTTTATCTTTACTTCTCTTCTACTTAATTTAGTCCATTTTGCTTTAGTTTCTTGTTTTTAGGTTCTTAAGGCTTCTTGGGAATCACGCCACTTCCACCATCACCAACAACTCCGTCACCTTCAAAGTCACACCCACCTCTCGAACCATCTACCATAAGGATTCTCAGGCCCTTTTATCTTTTAAACTTAGTTTATTTTCCTTCTTAGTCTCATTCTCTTTATCTTTCTTGTCTTTAATTATATTATTAGTATATTATTATGGTTTCTTTAGATTTCTTGGCTAATCCTGCATGAGACTCCCAATTTTTTCATCTAGCGCAGGTTCGTCATCCAGACGGCCCATCACCACCACCAAAGACACAATCTCCTCTCAAGGAGCCATCAAAAAATTCAGGGAGTTTCACTTCTTCCCATATCTTATGATTTTATAATGATATTATCTATCTTTGTACATTGAGGACAATGTACATCTTAAGTGTGGGGGGATGAATCTTAGATATTCCAAACTTTTTGCATTATTCTCAAATCCCTGAATTTAGTCTTGTTTTTAAGTAATTTTCTCATAATACTAATTAGGATGAAATTTCTGATAATTTATGATTTTTATTGATATGTTTTAGAATAAGTCATTGATAATTGTACATTGATAATTAAATTTGAAGAATACTAGAGAATCAAGCATGATAAGTCTATTTTTCTGAAATTAAAAATTTTTCTAGGTTGTCGAATTAAGTTTAAATATTACTTTGAAGTTTGAAATTTACGAGGTTGACATCAAAATACCCATAATTTTTGTGAGTTTTTGAGCCTTATAGAGCATAAATTCTTTTTCTTGCTCACTTTATTGATTATGAGTATGTCAACACTGATCTGTTATTCTAGAACTTGCATCGATTATACATGTCGAGACCACATTTTTTTGATTTGATATACAGAGATGATAAAGGCACCTAGGATTTAACCCACTTACTCCACTAAAAACCCACCTTCACAATTAACCCCTAGTGAACCCCGTTTAATCCTAACAACCCATTTATTGACTCACCCACTAATATTAACCCAGAATCCCTTTGTTTTTATTATCACCATTCCTTTTGATTACCCTTATATCGAGATTTAATTTGATTAATAGCCTAACTATGTTTTTATTTCAGTAATTTATCTTTTATTATGTATTTATGATTGTTCTTACAAAAAAAAAAGTTTATTCATTATTAGTTATGTGATTAAATGGGCTTATACATTTATTCCAAATATCGAAGAAGAAGCTCGTATTATTAAGTACTATTAGTTTTCAATTGATGTAATTATTATTAGTTCATTAGTTCTTAGTTAGGTAATTTGTCGATTCAATCTCAATTCCAACCCTCTAATTCAGCCTTACTCCACACCTTAACCCTAGCCCCGTTACAACCCTAACAAAGATCTTTTGATTTGTGTTTCATCTCATATTTCAGTGGTGGAGATTTGATTTTCATGCAAGCATATGGGATTAACTCTTTATGTTTGACTTTTGAGTGCCTAAATTTTGAACCTTAAACACTTTGAGTAATTTGAGTGAATCTTTTGTGAGGATGTCAATCCTTGTCGATTTCGAATCAGAGGTAATTATTTAGATGAAGGGAAACACCTATGTTTTGTGCTACAGAATCTATGACTTATAATGTTTGAATTTTTAGGACTCTTTGAGTTGAATTATCCATGTATAAATTATCTCTAAATTATGATGAGACACTATCAATAGGAATTATGAATTACAGGAAGTTCGTTTTAATTGTAAGTTGAGAATTTTGCTTGAGGACAAGCAAAAGCTTAAGTGTGGGGGTATTTGAAAAACCGAAATAGTAACATATTTTAGGCCCACATTTAGTATGCTTTTGGATGAATTATCCCTCAATCTATGTAAAAAGGTGCTCTTAATCTTTTCTTTTCATGATATATACTCAGGAAAGCACCAGGGGATGAAAAGAACGCAAAACGGGCTTAAAACGAGACAAATGGGCCAAAGTATGAAATCGACACGGCCTGGACCAAAGATCACACGGCCGTGCCTCACTGATCATCTAGAACACGGTCTAACCCCGACTCACACGGCCGTGCTTCATTAAAGAAGTCTGAACACGGCCTGTCCCGCGATTTACACGCATGTGCCATGGCCGCGTGCCTGCCGCTGTGGAGAAGAGCAATTTCATTCGGAAAGGATACTTAGGGAGAAAGAAACGTATTTCAAAAGCCTATAAATACACCCTAAGTATGACCTAAAGGGGGAGCCCAAAGCTATCGTCTAGGGCGTCGTGCTAAGCCGTAGAAGGCGATTTGTGTGGGATTCACTCGGGGATAGCCAGTTGATCCATCTCAAGAAGCCGAGTTATACTCAAGACGGAGGATCTCCTCTTCAATTCCTTCAGGGGGTTTTAGGGATTTCTTATGTTTTGTGTTATCTTTTCTCTTGAGATGTTTTCCTTTATTGTTATGAACTAAACCCTTCGGATACCCGAGAGAGATGAAACCTATGATGAATCTTGTTATTTGATTATTTGAATTATATGATAAATGCTTAGTTTGTTCTTAATTATGTGAGCTTAATCCAAATTTAATGTGCTTAGGTGGAGGAGGAATAGACCTTGCCTAAGAGTAGATCCAACATAATTAAGCGGAGTTGATCGCACGCCTAGAGATAGGTGACGAGATTTTGCTTTGGATTAGGGTGAAACCTAATATGGGAATCCACGAGATCGATTTACTGCTATTCTAGGGGGTTATTATAAGAGAACGAGAGTTCCACTAATTAACCTAGGGTTAGACGTTATTCGCCTCGAGAGAGGGTTTAATATACGTTAGGGAGTCTTACGAATCAAACTAAGTAAATAAAATCATATGGTTCAGTGATAGATAACAAGTGAAGTCTAGGTGGGTTCTTCCTAGGGTATCGTCTAAATCAACTGAGTTTTTTCCAAAGTTATTTTCCAAATTCATTCTTCTTTGTCTTAGAGTCTTTAGTTTAGTAGTTAATTAATTTAGAATAATAAACAAACTTCACTTATTTTAGGCTAAATAATAAAAAGAAAGTTAGTATTAGTACTTTTAGTTCCTTTGGGTTCGATAATCCGGTCTTGCCTAAACTATACTACTGTTCGATAGGTGCACTTGCCTTTAATCGTTGTCAGAGTTAGTTTCCTGGTTCGATCATTCTTTTATAAATTTTAAAACTCTGATTTACAGCGATCATGGGGCATGGATATTATGGGTCCAATTTCGTCAAACGCTTCAAGTTGCCATCGATTTACCGTCATGGTCGTCGTCTACTTCACTAAGAGGGTGGAAGTAGCTTCATATGTCAATGTTACAAAGTCGATAGCCATCAAATTCGCCAAAAAAAAATTCCAAAAAAAAAGGATCAGATGCCAGCAAAGAATGCATAACTGTACAAAGTCAAAGTTTACAGTTTGTCCAAAGATCTGGCATCATATCACAATGCAACAAAAGTTGCCAAAAAAAAAATGAAATGTGGTTAAGACTTGTAAAGGTTGGCATAAGAAGCTATCACTACTCTGTATGATTATCGAACGTTGACCAGGACTTTGCCAGGGTAACATCTTACACACTGGTTTATAAATTTGAAGCGTTTTTATCAATTAAACCTAATCGAAGGAAAGGTTAAAAGCTATTTGCCACAGCCAGATGATGCAAGCTTAGGTTAAAGAAGTTCATCTTAGGGAATTCTACGAAAAAACCTGATGTTGAAAAAGATTTTTCTTCTACAAAATGATTTTAGAAGAAAGCATATGCCGAACTTGGAAGGACTTATGTAGGGCCTGTTCTAGACGAGCATTGATATTGACCGAGACAGATGTTGAAGACTCGCCTAATCCGGTGAATTCAGGGTCAATCAAGAAAGATTTTACCTGAAAGAGGAAGGACCAAGGTGAAAACCCGCAAAGGGCGCCTTGAGTTCAAATTCAAAAAAAAAAAAAAAAAAGAAAGAAAGAAGAAGAAAAAAGAAAAAAGGAGAGGCCAAGGCGAGAACCCGCAAAGGGCGCTTTGAGACCAATGGGGCTTTGAGCCGAAAACCCAGAAGGGCGGCTCAAATTTTGATCAAAGATAGGGCATGTGGTAGTCTTGTTATGCCTGAATTAACAATGAGGAAGTATGTTGCGACTTGGGGCATCGACAAAGTACTCCGGATCCCTTAAACACATATTGAGCTTAAAATAGTCCTCAAGAAATTTGAACAGAGAAGCTCAGGCTGCGATATCTGGGGCACCTAGCTTCTATCTTACCCATTTTTGAATTTGTTATCTTTGATTGCTTTATTCTTTTCAAGATACACCTAAATCAATTTTCTTTTATTGTCTTGGTTATCTTTGATTAACTTATTTATTTCGAGCTATGCTCTTGATTAATTTCTTTCTCGTTCATTGTTGTGATCTTTTTCAAGCATTTTATATTGAAATAAAGATTAATGGATTAATAATAATTTCATAAAAGGAGTTTCGCATATTACTCTGGAGGCTTCTAAATAATATGAGAATCTGAAACAAGACTATTGTTTAAAACTTACCAAGCCCTAAGGGTTGGGAAATATTGAAAGATGATTAGCTCTTCGGATCCTTATTGGATAAGACATTTTGTCGATGATACCATTTCGACAAATGACGGGCAATATCAACATAGGAATAAAAGGGGATCATTCTCGGAAAAGAAAAGGATACCCTACATTCGTGCAAATTTCAGGCACATATATCTGGTCAATACACCCAAGGAATGGTGTAACAGATTAAATTGAACATAATACAATCCATACCTCTGAGTGGAAACGGGATGGATGAGGAAAACCAAATGCTGTTGCAGTGGGTGGTACATACAGCGGGGCAGGTCTGTTGAGCAGAACATGATCGTTTCTTTGGGTTTTCTGTCAGAAGGTACCAGTTGAACGAGAAAGCATGGTAGCACATCAGTGATAGAAACTTAATGAACTTTGAGCAATGACAACCCAAACATTAAATAGGGATCATTCTCACACTTTCAATTAGGAGCATTTGATTCATTCCGATCATTGTATCCTAATCGTTGTACAAAAAAAAAAGAGAAGGAAATTATTCTCATGACATTCTGCATTCATGCAAATGTCGTTCATAATACATTTAGTTAGAAGCATTAGATTCATTTCGATCATTGCATTCTAATAATTACATAGGATCATTCTTATGACATTCTGCATTCATGCAAATGTCATCCCTAATATCATTTAGTTAGGAGCATTAGATTCATTCCGATCATGCATCCTAATCATTTTACATTTTAAAAAATGGGATCATTCTCATGACATTTTGAATTCATGTAAATGTCATCCATAATACATTCGAGTCTACAGGACATGTCCTTCAGAGGACGGTGTAGCAAACCAAAAAGTTTAGATTTTGTTCCCTAGAGATGGTAGTGGAGCAAACTGAAGATTGAAGTCTTCCTGAAGATAGGAAGGAAGCAAATTGCAAAGTTCAGATTTTGTTCCCTCAATATGGTAGTGGAGCAAACTGAAGATTGAAGTCTTCCTGAAGATTGTAAGGAAGCAAACTAAAAAGTTTAGATTTTGTTCCTTAGAGATGATAGTGGAGCAGGCTGAAGATTGAAGTCTTCCTGAAGATAGTAAGAAAGCAAACCAAAAAGTTTAGATTTTGTTCCCTAGAGATGTTAGTGGAGCAAACTGAAGATTGAAGTCTTCCTGAAGATAGTAAGGAAGCAAACCAAAAAGTTCAGATTTTGTTCCTTAGGGATGGTAGCGGAGCAGACTGAAGATTGAAGTCTTCCTGAGATAGTAAGGAAGCAAACTGAAAAAGTTCAGATTTTGTCCTCTCAAGATAGTAGTAGGGCAGACTGAAGATTGTAGATCTGGCATTCCTGAGATTGTAGTGAAGCAGATCGAAGATACTAATCTGGCATTCCCGAGTTTGCGATGAAGCATTAAAAGATGGCGGACATTGCCTTCCCGGAAGTTGTAGTGAAGCAAATTGAAACCATCGACTTATTGAAATCAAGAGGAAGTTCCAAAACCGTTAAAGATGCAGTGGAGTTGGAAGCCCTTTGAAGAAGACGAGGACCAGGAAGTCAAGGCTCGGCAAAGACCGGGCAAAATTGGGCCTTTTAAGTCTTTGCTCTATTCTCGTTACACGACAATGAGCAAAGATGGGCAACTGTAATTAGCCCATTTTGCCCGGGCTTGTAGCAAACAAAAGCTAGAAATAAAAAATAAAAAAATAAAATGTCCCTTACAGTCCATTTACAATAAAACGGGCTTAAAGCCCAAAACCTGTTACAAACCCAATAGCCAAACACTTAACCCAAAATAATCCTAAACAGACTACCCACCAGACTACCCAATACCCAAATCCTACCCAGACCCAGCCTAAAGCCCAAAACACTCGTGGCCCAAAAAGGCCCAAAATTAACCAGCCTCAGCAGAAGCCTAGGGTTTCTGGAAACCCTAGGCGCCGCAAATGTCCCAGCAGGATCCCAACAGTCTCGCCGCTCCTCGCGCCCAGGCCAATCGTCGCGCCGCCATCAACGCCAGGACGGTCTCGCCATCGAGATCTTTGCCTTCGACCTGCACAAAAAAAGGAAAGACGCAAAAAAAATTGGAAAGAAACAAATAAAGAAAATATGTATTTCCTTTTTCTTTTTCCTTTTCGGGTTATAAAAACCCGATGTAAATCTGTAAAAAAAGGGGGAGGAGACAAAAACAATACAGAGAATAAAAAGCAAAAATTCGTTGGAACAAAATATAGAATTTTTTTTTTTGGAGGTGATTTTCTATTTTTATTTTTTTATCTTGTGCATATTTTACATAAAACGGTACTAAAATAAAAGAGGAACGAGGAAACTACCTTTGGAATGGAGAGTTTTAACCTCCGGCCACCGCCAGCGGCGGCGCGTGAGGCGCGTGATGTAAGCCCGAATGTCCGACGATCGGGGCCAGACGAAAAGGGCAGAGAGCATTTCAGAGCTCTCTTATTTTTTTTTTACATTGAATAAAAATGATTTTTTTGAACTGTTTTTGACTTTTATAGATGCCAAAGAACGACGCCGTTTTCAAGCATACAACCCGCGTGTTAACCCGACCCGGGGAAAAGATCCGCGTGTTTTTTTTGGATGGATTAATTTCCATTTTAGTCCTCCCTCATTTTTATTATTTTTAATTCTTTTTATTTCATTTTTTATTTTTAATTTGGCCCTAAAAGTTTAATTTATTTCCAATTTAGTCCCACGGGCTCTTTAAAGGCTGGGTCAAAACGTCGTAGTTTTTAAATTTGGCCTAATTATCATTTTAACCCTTGTGAATTAACGCGTATTCTTATTTAGTCCTTATTATTCGTTTTTATTGCTATTTAACCTTTTTTTTATTGCTATTTGATCCTTTTTTATTTATTTTTAAAAAAACCCTTTTATTTTATTATTTTAAATTACTTTAATATTGTTTTAAATTATTTTGTCATATTAAATATGTTATATTAATTTTATTATTTATATATTAATTTGCTTATAGTATAATATATATATTTTTTATATGTATTATCTTTATATATATTAAATTACTACTATATATTATTTTATTCAGTTTTATATCATTTAAGTTATATATTATTTTATAAACTTGTATATTTATTATTGTATTATATTTTCAAATTTTATATATTATATTATATTATATGTATAATTCAAATCATTTTATATTTAATAAATTTCGTATATTATATATTGTTTATACTATTTGTATTAAATATATATAGTTTTGTATTATATTATATTATATTTTTATTTAAAACTGTTTATTTATTTCAAAACATACCTATTTTTCTTAATATTCATTCATTTATCATTTGGCATATGTTTTTGTATAGAATGTTTAATCTCGTGTAAGAAGTTTCGTATTTACTTTGTAGTTTTTATTATTGTTATTTATTGCTCAATATTTGTACATATTCTTCCATTATTGTTTAGTGTAAGTATTATTGTTAGATATATTTTATTACTTATATTAATATGATATTGTCACATAGATTATTGTTTAAAATAGAAATTCATTTTTTGCAAAATTACTATATTTTGTTTAAAGGTTTTTAAAAATAAGGCAATGTTTTGTATTTAGAAATTCGGGAAATAGTGCCCAATCGTGCTAGGTTACAATTTTCCGTTTGGCTAAATAATTAAATATCCTTTTAACAAGTTTTGTAAATTATGAGATGATCTTAGTTACGAGGGTTTAAAAATATCGTGTCCAATCGTGCTGGATGTGATGTTTATATTCTTTCGGATCGAAGAACTCTCAAATTTTAAATCAAATGGCTTGAAGTTTTTTTTTTATCTAAAGGTTTTTTTTAAAATAAGGTGGTATTTAGAAATTCGGGAAATAGTGCCCAATCATGCTGGGTTTCGATTCCCCGTTTGGCTAAATAACTAAATATCCTTTTAACAAGTTTTGTAAATCATGAGATGATATTAGTTACGAGGGTTTAAAAATATCGTGTCCAATCGTGCTGGATGTGATGTTTATATTCTTTCGGGTCGAAGAACTCTCAAATTTTAAATCAAAGTTTTTTAGAAATCATATTTTTAAATACTTTTAAGTTTCAAACATTTGGACATGATTTTATCGATTAGGAACCAATTTTTGGGCGTTATGAGGGTGCTAACCCTTCCTCATATGTAACCGACTCCCGAACCTGTTTTTTGGTTTTTCGTAGACCGAAATTAAATGTTTTAAATAAAACATTTTACAAGGTGATCCAATCACACCTAAGTAAAAAGGGATTGGTGACGACTCCCATTTTTGTTTTTAAAGTCGGACCCCGTTTATTTTTCAAAAATTTAAAATGGTTTCGACGTATAACATCTAATTTTTTGAAACACAAGTGGAGCTCTTACAAAGAAAATTAACTATAATTAAATAAGTATTAACTAATGCCTATAAATATTCTTTAATCGGATCCCTAAAATTTTATTTACGAGTCTCAAAGCCTATGTTTGAATTGGAGGTTGGAGGGGAAAGGAAAGAAAAGTAAGGGAAAGTGTGATTCATTCCTTTGTTTGAATAGATTTAATAATATAAGCTAGGAAAAGTAAGGGAAATTAAGTATCTCTTGATTCTCCTTTTTACGGATTATCCAAACAAAAATTGTTAAAATTACTTTACTTCACTTTTATTAGTTTTAATTATCCAAACAACATAAATTTAATCATTTATTTTTTTTAACTTTCCACTCTTTTCTTTTCCTTCGCTACTTTTAATCCAAGCATGGTGTAAAAATCATTTGTTAATATTATTTTATAAAATAATATTTTCACTTCATGCATTAGAAATGCTCAACTAAATTATCAACTATTATTTAAACATAATATTTTAAGATTAATATTTGATACATTTAGAGTATATAATTTTTTACGCGTAATGATTAATTTAACTTTTTCTTATACAACGATAATCCGAATCCAAACTATTTCTAAAGAATGTGAATACTCGATCAATAGGCCACAACTTGGATTTTCGATAAATTTAACATTTAATGTTTATACCTTTTGTCACTTTTAATCATCAACTTCATTGTTGAGTGGATTTTTAAAAATATTTTATGAAATTTATAAATAATATTTTTGAATTTTCATGAAATATATAAAGGCTACCATGTCATTGCTATTAAAATTGTAACACTCAAGTTAGCTTTTCCATTAAAAAATATATAAATTTGATTAAAATTTAAAAGTTGAGAACTAAAATGATAAAAAAAATTGTTATACCACTTCCACAGACAGTTACATGTGTCATTCCTGAATCAACTTTACATTGAGCAAATCTCCAACGTGGAGCCACCCCTGAACGGTTCTTGCACTGACAATCTTGTTCTCATTTTTTACCAAATTGCCCTATAATGTCACAAAATTGATCTATAGAATCACATTGCCACCTCTGCAAGGAGACAAGATGCAACATTGCCGTTAGTGAGGCCTCAACATGTGGCATCCCTTCTGTCCCATGTATATAAATCTTCTCACTTCTCTAATAGGGCCAAGGGAGAGCAATCTCAAAACTGAAGCCAAATCCTCAACCTTCCAACATTCCCCCTCTACTATATTTCAACCACTCTCACCGCTGTTCTTACCACTAAAGCACGACAACTTTTCGCCTGTTAGGGTGAACTATCACATCTCTGGCCAACTTCCACCCTTTACTGATTCCTATTATCAATAGAATTAGAACCAAAATAATAAAAGAAATAAATATTAAAAACTAAATTTATAATTATGCGTAATTTCTATACCAATGTAGTTATCAAGATTTGAACATATGTTTTTCTCCTTAGGAATGTAACGTCTCTTACCATTGCACCCACCACTTATTGATAGAGTACTAATTTGTTGATTGTGAGCTGGTTTTTTTTTTTTTTTTTTTTTTTATAATTCTAGAAATCAGCTAATCATGGCCAAAGATAACTTGATCTATTTTAACAAGAATTTGGTACAAAATGCAAATATAAAGTATATATTTTATTAATGATTTTTGAGATTTTTTTTAGATTAAGTTTATTGTTATAAGTTAAGTGATCTTTTTCAATTCAAAAGAATATTTAATTATTCATCATTTCAACTTTTTCTTTATTAAAAAAAAACCCATTTTATTTTTTTATAATGTATTATTTCTTAAAAAACCGTTTTTAAAGGTGTCTATAAAATGTTATATATGATTAAGAAATAAAATATTTCGATAAAAAATTAAAATATGCTCTAAGTTTATATACTCTTTGTACATTTAAAAGTTAATCTATTTATTTATATTTTTAAAAATTTTAATAGTGTTAACAACTAGACTTGTATTTAGGAGTCGCCAAGAGTGCTTTGCAGAGAGTCCTAGAGAAAGCAGTAACTGCTGCAGCTTGGGATTGCAGAAAGCAGTGGTGACTAGGAAACGGAGAGAGAGGAGATATCCCTCCTAGCAGAAGAACTTGTTCAGTTATCTGTTAAAGGGTCGACTGTTAATCCAAGTGAAAAACCATCTTTGATTTGCACAATCTGGACAGAGAAGCTGTATAATCCAGAAAGTTTTAAGGCACAGATGAAGAGTATATGGAAGACTAAGAAGAAATTCGAGATTCAAACGGTAGGACAGAATTTATTTTTGATTGCTTTTGATTTGGAGGAAGATCTGGAAGTAGTCATGGAGGGGAGGCCTTGGTTGTTTCGAAAAAGCCTAATCCTATTTAATAGGATCTTGCAGCCGACTGATAGGGCCCAGATTCGACTTACTGCATCTCTATACTGGTTGAGTATCAATTCGTGTCCACCAGAATTTGATAAAAAAGATTTATTACATGCCATTGGTGTTACTTTTGGTGGAGTGATTAGATCTGAAATTAATGGAGAGTTATGTCGTCTCAGAATTAATCTCGATGTGCAGAAACCCCTTCGTCGAGGTATTTTTGTCTCAACTGATAATATAAACAAATCATGGATT
The DNA here is from genome assembly GCA_025698515.1 of Gossypium sturtianum. Lineage (NCBI taxonomy): Eukaryota > Viridiplantae > Streptophyta > Magnoliopsida > Malvales > Malvaceae > Gossypium > Gossypium sturtianum. The sequence continues at coordinate 162,264,182 of CM046945.1, forward strand.
TCTTTTAAGTATGAGAAGCTACCTATGTTCTGTTTTGGCTGTGGTAGAATGGGACATAGTATTATGGACTGCAAAGAGTTTGATCCGGCAGCAAAAGAAAAAAATCAAAGTTAACCCACCCTTCTCGTCAGCTTTAAAAGTAGAATCAAGTTTAATTGGAAAGGAGAGTATGAAGTTTAATGCCTCTCTAAAAAAAGGGAGGACCCAATGTTCGTATACAGGAGGCACAGATAATCAAGAAACAAATAGTAAAACATATGAAGAAAACGGTAGCATGAAAGAGTTGCAATCTAATGCGATACAATGGAAAGACGGGGGGATTAAACAAAAGGATGAAAGCAAAATCATGGCCGAAGTTCAGTTGGATGTCAGCAGTAACAATGAAACAAATAGTTCAGATTTAATTATGAAAACAAGATGGAAAAGGTTAGAACAAACTCGTAAGGTGATGAAAAGAAAGGATGAGGTCAGCACAAGAAAGAGGAAGTCTGCTGAAGTTGGAACAGTGAACAACGGTGAAGTAGTCGTCCATGAGGATGAAGCAAAAAAGCTGAAATTAGGAGGAGAGGAATTTAATGGGAAAGATCTATCAGAAGAAACAATCGAAAATATAGAACAAGATGACGTTCCACTACTAATGAGATCGGCGGCTGCCAGGAGGCAAGCCGAGCGGACACAATGAAATCATAAGTTGGAACGTTCGTGGATTGGGGAGTCCACGAAAGACGAGAAGACTGCGATACTTCTTAAAGCAGCAGCATCCCCATATGGTCTTCTTAATGGAGACTAAGGGTGGGTTTGGATGGGTGGTGCGTTTACCTGAGGTTAGTGTAAAAACAACGATGGCGGTGAGATTAGATATTGTAGCGATACTGTAGCGTGAGACAAAAAGTAAGCTAAACGCACCGCACCGCACTCAATCGCCCATCCAAACCCACCCTAAAATTGATAAGAAACGAATAGAAAAAGTCAGGAGAAACTGTGGTTTTATGAACGGGATAGAGGTCGAAGCTGAAGGCTCGCGTGGAGGGTTATGTCTAGCATGGAAGGATGACATCAAAGTTACTCTCAGAAGTTTTTCTAAGAATCACATCGATGTAATGGTTAAAGAGGACAACATTAACGAAGAATGGAGATTTACAGGCTTTTATGGCTCGCCTTATGCTAATCTCAAGACTGATACTTGGGCACTATTAAGGAGGTTGGGAGAAGACAAAAGTCTCCCATGGCTAGTAATGGGGGATTTTAATGAAATAATGTACTCATTTGAGAAAGAAGGAGGGCTACCAAAAGATGAAAGGAAAATGAAGGTATTCCGTGAGACTTTAGAAGATTGTCAACTAGAAGATACAGGGCATTCAGGGGTTTGGTTTACTTGGGAAAGAGGAAACTTTGCAGAAAATAACGTTAAAGAAAGACTCGACAGAGGTGTTGTAAATGAAAAATGGAAGTGTCTTTTTCCAACGAGCAGTATTCATCATCTAACGCAGTCCTTGTCCGACCACTGTCCAGTTCTCTTAAATACAATAGGCGACAAGATATATGCAGGAAGTTCAGAATTTAAATTTGAGGCGTGGTGGATCATGGAGAACTCTCTTGAGGAAGAAATAAAGACATCGTGGAATTCAACTACAGGCACAATTCTCGAGAAATTGGAAAAGCTGCAAGATCACTTAAAGAAATGGGCAGTTTCAATCAGAAGAAAGAGTGAAGGGCTAAAAAGGAAGCTGACTAAGGAACTAGAGATGATGGAAACAAAAGAAAGAGATGACGATACGATAGCAAAGGTAATTGAAACTAGAATTAATTTGAACATGGAAATAGATAAAGATGAGTTTTATTGCGAGCAGAGGGCAATGACGAATTGGATTAAAGTAGGGGATAAAAACTCGTCATTCTTTCACAAGTTCGCCTCAGCTCGTAAGAAAAGGAACACAATTTCAAGGCTACAGCTTGAAGATGGAGGAGAGACTACTGAGGACAGTCAGATGGCTAAAGCAGCAACCTTATACTTTCAGAAGTTATTTATGTCAAATGGAATCAGGGATCTTTCTCACCTACTACAAGGTATTGAGGCAAGTATTTCACAAGACATGAATGCTACTCTACTATCAGAATATACCGAATAAGAAGTGTTTTCCGCGTTAAAAGGGATGGGGCCAACAAAAGCACCAGGACCAGATGGATTTCTGGCTCTATTCTTTCAATGATATTGGCACATAGTAGGTACAAAAGTTATGAAGTTTTGTCTTGGAATTCTTAACAAGGATCAGAACCTTGGGCAACTAAACTCCACAGACATCATACTCATCCCAAAAACTCAAAACCCCACCAGTCTAGTAAATTTCAGGCCAATCAGCTTGTGTACGGTTTTATACAAAATTGTGGCAAAGGTAATAGCTAATAGGTTGCAAGGTGTAATTGGGGGCTGTATCGATGCAGTTCAAAGTGCATTCGTCCCAGGAAGGTTAATTTCTGATAATGTTCTTCTTGCTTACGAAATTCTACACACATTTCGTCAAAAACACACAGGGAAGAAAATATATATGGCGGTCAAACTTGATATGAGCAAAGCTTATGACAGAGTTGAATGGAGTTTTCTAAAGGAAGTTATGTTGCGGATGGGCTTTGCAGACAAGTGGGTGGAACTAATCTTAAAATGCATTACCACAGCATCATTTGCAATCAATATTAATGGGAAAAGAAGTAGAGTTTTTTAGGCCACTAGAGGATTGAGACAAGGGGACCCTCTTAGCCCTTTTCTTTTCTTAATATGCAGTGAGGGTTTGTCGGCATTAATGAGATTGGCTATGAAAGGGGGTCTAATTAAAGGGGCAAAAGCAAGTAGAAGAGGACCAGCAATTTTACATTTATTATTTGCAGATAATTACATACTGTTTGGAGAAGCAACAAATGAAGGAGCGAAGCTGCTAAAAGGAATTCTCAAGGAGTATGAAGAATGCTCGGGCCAATGCGTTAATTTTAACAAATCCACAATTCTTTACAGTTCAAACACCTCAAAAGAGAGTAAAAGGCAGATTTTGGCAATTTTAGGAGTGCGATCTTCAGCAGATATGGAAAAGTACTTGGGGCTTCCTAACATGGTGGGCAGAGGAAAAAAAGGAATCTTTCCAAAACCTTAAAGACAATCTACAGATTAGAATAAAAGGGTAGAGTAGCAGATTTTTGTCACAAAGAGGAAATGAGGTTTTCATTAAATCTGTACTTCAAGCTATTCCAACTTATGCTATGTCGTGTTTTTTACTTCCAAACTCTATTTGTGGAGAAATCGAAAGTATTATTGCCAGATTCTGGTGGCAAAAGGCACATGAAAAAAGAGGTATTCACTGGTGTCAATGGCAATATATGTGTTTACCAAAGGATGAAGGAGGTTTGGGTTTCAGGAGTATGGCTAAGTTTAATGTGGCTCTATTAGCAAAACAAGGCTGGAGGATCCTTACGAATCCTAACTCACTAGTCGCACAAGTTTTCAAAGTAAAATATTTTCCAAATGAAATTTTTTTAAATTCGCGTTTGGGAAATAATTGTTCATTCACATGGAAAAGCATATGGGCTGCCAAAGGAGTCTTATTAGATGGTCTGTGTTGGAAAGTGGGTAGTGGGTCAGATATTTCAGTCTTGAATGATTCTTGGATACCAGATTTTAATAATGCTAGATTATCATCTTGCGTTAATATTTTGCGTGATTATAGAGTTGCCGAACTTATTGATGAAAACAACAGAAAATGGAAAGAAGAGTTAATAGTTTCTACCTTCCTGGCGGATGTAGCAGATAAGATCCTCCGTATCCCGCTTGCAAAAGAGGCCTATGATGACATACTAGCTTGGAGTGGAGCACCCTCGGGTGAATTTACGGTACATAGTGCCTATAAACTATTGCAGGGCAATGAAGCAGATCCTAGAGCTTATGCTTTACAGACCGACTACAAAAAATTTTACAAAAAATTATGGGCTCTAAACCTTTCCTCTAAGATCAAAATCATTATTTGGAGAATTTCGTGGAACTATCTCCCCACAAGGGTCAACATGCATCTCCGGAAGCTCTCCAACAATAGAACTTGTCCTCGGTGTGGAAAGGAAGCTGAAATAAACATTCACCTGTTTAGAGAGTGCCCTGTCATAAAAACAGTATGGGAAGAACTAAGTTTATCAGAAATACTGAGAACACCGCAGTTGGATTTCACTCAATGGCTTACATGGGTTTTTGAAATAAGCAATCCTCTTCGATGCAAAGTCTTCTGTTGTGCGCTATGGGTAATTTGGGGAGACAGAAACAAGCAAATACATGAAAGGATTAGTAGATCGGGGAAAGAGGCATCAAATTTCATCAAAAGTTATATATCGAATCGAAGGAATAGAAGAAAAATGCCGAAGGACCTTACGGTAGCAAAAACCTGGCAGCATCCACCAAGCCAAACTGTGAAAATTAATTTTGACGCAGCCTACGACGGAAAAAGTTATCAAGCAGCAGTGGGAGTCGTAGCCAGAAACAGGGAAGGCTCAGTTCTTTTATCTTTTCCATGATACATTCACGATCGAATCGACCTTTCTTTGCTTTGAAGCAATTGCTTGTAGGACAGCAACTCAGATTGGTAACGAGATGCAGTGGTCAAATATCATCATTGAAGGAGACGCATTAACAATTATTAAGAAATGCAAAACAAGAAATGAAGATAAATCAGAGATCGAGGCTTATATCCATGATATTCAACGAATAAAGACGAAGATCAAAAGCTGCAGGTTCGAACATATTCCACGAGCAGCAAACAAACTAGCACATACCATTGCTACAGAAACAATGAAGGGAAAGGGTGAAATTTACCTGATCGGAAGGACCCCGGCTTATGTTGAGCATTTGGCAGAAATCGAAATGAAGGGTGAAACAGAACGGAGATAGAGGAAAGGCGATGAGAGGGAAGAAAGATGGTAGGTTAGGGGAAGAGAGGCTAATCGGTTTTTGAAAATGAAAAGATGGAAATGAGTTTTGAGAGGCTGTAATTGGGGCTATCAATGAAGTAGGTGAACAGCCTTGTTGGGAACCAGAAGCGTATATCAGAAGGAAAATAGATGACGCGACTTGACGGTGACCGATTTACGATTGAGGCGATTCTGAGCGCCATTAATATGGCTCTAGAGCATTCTATGTACTTTTTTATTTAATTATTTTTTGAATTTTCGGGTTTTTAGGTTAGTTCAATTTTGTTTTCTTTAGGGAAGTTGAATTGTTTTCAGGGTAAATTTCTAGTTTAGTCTGGTTTAGGGGTTTGTTTGCACCGGGCCTTTTCTTTTTCTGGACTGTAATGTTTCTTAAGTTTTTATAAAAGCCCAATCTGAATTTTATTCAAAAAAAAAAAAAAAACAACTAGACTTGTATTTTTTTGAACAATCTCATTATAGGTTCTAATCATATTTGTGCTTTTTTTGACACAATGTCTAGAAATACTCATAGCCTCTCTCCAACCCATAAATAGAAGGATAATACGCTTCAGCGCACTCGAACCCACGTCCTACTGTAATGATAACAATACCTATGCAAATTGAGTTAAGACTCAACCGGCTCATTCTTGTATTTTTAAATTCAAATAGTAAAAGAAAAATAAAATAAAATATTAATAGGTAACGTATTCTCATGGGAAAAAAAGTAGGTGCATGAATAAGTGTTGATATTTTTTAGCCAACACGAAATTAAAACTTATTACAAGGTTTGGTTTGACGTGGTGCTGTATCAACCGCAAAGTACATATATATGGAGATCATTTACATTAATATAAAAGTTAAATTAATTTTAAACACATTCATAATCACTACAAAATTTTAACAATTCAACTACTTAATTGATATTCTCATAAAAGTTGGTGTAAATTAAAAGTAATTTAATTTTGTTAAAGTTAATCAAATAAAAAAATAGGTATAAGTATTTGTGAAGTCTCCCTATTATAGAGATTAGATCAAATTAATCCAGGTACTATTAAATATATCAATTTAATTTTTATATCCCTGAAAAGAATCAAGTAAGACCAAATTAATACAAAGTTAACATTTTCTAATTAAAAGTGATAGGAAGTTTGTCTTTCTTTTATTTATAGTTCAACTTCAAACAAAATATTTATTTTATTTGCAGAATCATGAAAAGCTTTCAAAATATAACTGTTAAATAGTGAAAGTCAATTTTAAATAGTAAATGTTAACTCCTTTAAAATTTGACATTATTTGATTTTTTGATAGTATAAGGATTAAATTGATCCATTTAAGAGTAAAGAGACTAATTTGATCTGATCCATATAATAAAGGGACCTATCAGATATAGTCACCATTAATTTTCAATTTCTATTAATTAATATAAAATTAATAAGTTAAACGTTATTTAAAAATGATTTTAGCATAAAAATATTAAATATTCTTTTTAACTAATAAATAGTATTATTTAGCTTAATGATATAACTTTTAATAAAATTGATAAGTTGAAAATTTAAATCTAATTTTTTAAGAAAGTTTGAAAAAAAACTACTGGATTTAAACTGATTTTATTTTGGTTTACCAAATTTAAAATTTGAAAATGATATTGTTAAAAGGGATAATCTAAATTCCGAACGTAACCCGTAAAATATATATAATTAATAATAAAAAAATATTTTGGTTTTCCATTCGATACTATCTATGGATTCAATTAATCTTTCAATCATTGCTATTAAAACTTGGTTTGGGAGCTTAGTTGGACACATCCAAACGTAAAAAACAGTCGCTTTATGATTTGATTTTAAACTTACGCAAATCATTTTGAAGCATAATTCTGAATTAAAAAATTATATTAAAAATTAATGAATTTTGGTTGAAATAATTAAGTTAATGTTTTGTCTATTTTAATTTTTTTTAAATTTTATTATGTGTAATCTTTATAGATTTATTTGGGGTTTCAGATTTTTTAATAAAATTTGTATAAAAATATAAAAAAATAAAAATGCTAATATTTATTACTTTTTAAGAAAATTTGAATTTTTAAGTTTTTTATCATTGAAAATTTTCATTTTGTTTTCAACATTTAATATTTTAATGTGTTTGATAATCATTTTAATTTTTTACTTAATATAAAATTTTTAACAAAAAAGTGTTGAATAATATTTTATTTTATTAAAAAATAAAAAAAATGATCATTTTCAAGAAAAATAAGATATTCAAATTACCATATTTATCTTTCATTCAACACTATGTAAAATAATATAAAATATTATATTAATAAGATTAAAATTTAAAATAAACAGTTGTTTAAAAATCAATATTTACTTTTAGCAAATAACATATTTATATTTAGCACTTATATTTACTAATTTACCAAATAATTTTCTAATATAAATACAACACTTATAAAATTTAACAATAAAAATTCACTACTTAAATTTTCAGTTTATCAAACACACCCTAACTCAATTGATAACTTAATAAATAGTATAGATATAAATTACAAGTACAATCGATACATCCGAATAATCATAATCAAAACTAATTATTATAATATATAATCAAAATATATCTAAACAAGATCCATACGTGATGAGATTTAAACAATAATAAATCTAGAAAAACAACCCAAATTTGACGAAATTCAAACATCTAATAACCTTATTATTACAATTAAATCAAAATCTCATTTACTAATGTAATATAATATAAGATCAGATTGTAATATATGAACTTTATACAATAATGTAATTTATTTTAATTATTTAATTTATATTATATGATTATATCGTATAAGAAATCTAATTAAAAAGCCGCTGGGAAAAGAAAGTGTCAAAATTGAGGTTGGTTTAACTAAATTGGCTACTTAGGTCAATTAAACTTAAAGAAAGTAAAGGCAGTTTACTTGTCAATTTCTAATTGGGTTGTTTAATTAATTTAATCTTTTTTGTTCCTTTAAATAAGGATATATAGCCTTTATAGGGGAGAAAGTGATTAGGTTTTGACTATGAGCAATTAAGATTAAGGATAAGGTTCCAACCACAGCACTTAAAAGAGTACTTTGATTGCAATTTTCAAACTTTCCTTCATCTACATTAACACCTATATGGATAATATATAAAAAGAAAAAAAAAAGTATGAGAAATTAATCTCCTAAGTAATTATTATAAATGGAACATTAAGCAATGATGAATTTTAATTCACATGTCATTAGATTTTATAAAAAAAAATTGGGTTAATTTTTCGAGTTAATAGAATTAAATTTTAATATGATATTTTATGAATTTAATTTTCTTGATTTAACTCAAATTATTATTTATGTAATAATTTGTTTTATTTAAATTTAATTACAAATAAATATTAATATAAAATTTTAAAATAATATCCAAATAAAGGTCACGAAAATTTATCATAAAGTTCAATTGCCAAACTTCATTTAAAAATTAAAAATTGATTAATAAAAGTTTAGTTGAAAAAAAAAATTAAAATAGCATTCCCACAAATATATTTCATCTGTGTCCAAAAAAAAATATAATAAAGCATTTTTTTATAAAAAACTAAATTAATAAAAAAAATTCTCAAACTTTATCACTTTATTCAAAATGGTACTCATGTTTTTGTACATTTAGTCCTTAATTTTTTAACTTGTATCTAATAAGTCTATTGATACAAGGTTTAAATTTGGAGGTTAGCAGGCAATTTACCATTGGAAGGCAAAGAATTGTAGAGTTAGATGGTCTCGAGAGTATAGTGTAAAAAGGGGAAGAGAATCCCCAAAATGGAGTTGAAAAAGATGAGAACATGTAGGAGAGAACCCGCGAGAGAGAAATCTTAAAAGTGTATGTTGAGACAAGTTTTTGAAGTGACTTGCTAAGTGCCCATCAAAAGTGGTCATTTTTATCGTCCGTGCGATAGTCTACTAACTTGCATATTTGGAATTGACAATTAATTGAAATAAAATCTTTGAACTTTCAATTATGTTTCTATTTTAGATATACAGAAGCCCTACTTTGAAGACCAATCTATTTAAAGCAACTATCCTCAGAAATTGGATTGGCTCAGATCAAACAAGTAAACCCCTTGAATTGTGGAGAACCTATCATTGTTGCATTGAAGACTTCTTTGAAGAATGAATCTCCAACAATCTACTTTACATTGGTTTTCATTAGTATGTTGCTTTTGCTATTTTGTAGCGACTATTGTTAAGGGGCTGGATTATAATTGGTCACTAGTATGTTAACAAATCTCGACAATTTTGATATGTTGAGAGATTTGTATAAGTTTTATAAGAGAGTATAGAGAGCACTTTATGGTTTATTGAGGAACTTATTTTGTGAGTGCATTTGAAGTGTAAACTAATTATGTTTACAGCCTAAGTTCTCGAAGAATAATTTATGGGTGAGTGTTCTAGCCTTTAGGTACAAAAATGAGGTCTCTATACTTGAAGAATGATAAGACTTGATTCACTTGTTGTATTGTGTATTAAATATAATGGAATTACTCATTGATCTAGACTATACAGATGTCAAGAAACCTAACTACGTAAATTATCTTTTGTGTTTATTGTTTACTTTATTTACTTGTTTATCACAATGACAATCAAAGCAGCCACTGCAGTCGAGCACTTTCATTCATCACTCGATTTAAAAGCAATTGGCAACTATTAGATTTCAACCGTGTGTATTAAAAGCCTTTGGTGGGGTTGAGTAATAATGCCCTATCATATAAAGGGTTATCTTTAGGCACCAAACCCTATCAAGAAAATTTCAGGAACACCTCAAGCACTCATACTTCGACTCAATTGTGCTTTGCATGCTCATGCTTTGCTATCAAAATCTCGCATGTTCAATAACAACGTACCTCTATTAAAAAACGATGTATGAAGAATAATATCAACGAAATTTCTACAGCTTACCTTTTCTGATACAATTTCTCTTTTTAAGTTTTATAAAAAGGAATACAACACAACGACTTTACTCATACTTCTTGTTTCAGGCAAAGTCACTGTAAAACCTTCTACTCGACAGGCCAACTGTTATATATAAATAATCTTATCCCTATCACGTTAATCTTACTTTATAGTCACCATATACATGTGGACTCCACCAAAGATTCATTTATATACATTTTTATAAAAACTTCTCTCAATACTCTTTCTCCCAATTTTTTCATCATCTCCGACAAGAGAACATCATTTTGGGGACCTTGGAGAACACTTTTAATTTATTTTAATTTAAATAAAATAGAATTGTTCATGGATTTTTTTGAAAAAAAATTACTTTTTATAAATTACAAATAACCATGGAAATTTAACAAAAAAGTAGTATATCAAATCATAGTTTATTACGTCCATAAAATCAATTTATAACATGATGGAAAGCATACCTTCGAAAAGAAAAAAAAACATATTGGAAAAGCATAGTCATAATACATAATAGATGAAACGTCTAGTCTCATTCAGTTGAGTCTTTCATTAGATGAAACGTAGGTTGAATTGGGTAAATAGATATATGAGTATTTAAGTAATTATAATGAAACGTGGATTGAGTCTTAGTTCTATTGGTATGAGTATTGTTGTCAATATAATAGAACACGAATTTAAGTGCGTTGAAACGTATCATCTATATTATATATTAAACATTTGAGTGAGTTGATAGTATGAGTCAATTGTCTAGATTAAATATAAAACGTATGGTTAATATTTGCCAAATGATGAGCAGCCGCCTAGTTTTTAGTCCTGTTGTGCGACAATCATGGGGGAAGTAAGGTTAGAAAATTCTTTTCAATCTTCACTTCAAAATCTGGTGATTGTAATTATAAAATCACTTTGCGTGCAGGGAAATCCCACCAAAATTTGTTTTTTTTATTTTTTATTTTTTATTTATCAGATGAGACACTTCGGTCTATTCTCAATTCTCCAAAATTTGATTTTTTCTTTTATCAGATGAGACACTTCCGTCTATTCTCAATTCTCCAAAATTTGTTTTTTTCTTTTATCAGATGAGACACTTTGGTCTATTCTCAATTCTCCATATATACAATGCATATACAGCACCAGTTTCTTCAGCATTTCATTTCAGAGATTCCAAAAACCAACCATGGCATCCACTGATAAAACTGCTGTCCCACAGTCATCACCAAAGTCTGAAGCTACCCCACCATCCGCAGTGGCGGCTGCGGCTAAGTCCCCTTTCAACTATTCTTTTGTCGATGTTGTTCTTCGGGTCTTATTATTTGCGGCTACTCTAACTTCAGTGGTGGTCATGGCTATCAGCAAGGAAACCGAGCTGGTTCCAGTGCCAGGCTTCCCTTTAGTTAGGATCCAACTCCAAGCAAAGTTCAATCATTCACCTGCCCTCGTGTAAGTATTATTTATATTTATCTCTACCAACATTAAACATTTACTGAGTTTGATATCATAAGTTAACTAGATACTAATTCAATTAAATGATGATGAAAATATTCGAACTTTACAAAATAAATTATATTATTTTCAGCGTTTTTATATAAAAAATAAAAATATAAAATACACAAAATAAGGCCTAAATTCAAGAGACTATAATTTTCAACATTTAAATTTTACCATTCAATTAAAATATAATTATATTAAATTTTATAAATATATTTATTACGTAATTATATTTTTTTATTCATAATCTCATTCAAATATTAATTCATATAGTTTGCATGCAATTTTTGCAAAACTTTTGTTAATCTCTTGATTAACATGAAGTAATCACAAAATCTCTCAAAAGAATCATAACCATACTTACAAACTGACATTGAAAATTTGAAGTTGGAATTTTGATATTTACAATACTAACTAAAACATCATATCCTTTGTTATTTAAGAAAAAATTTAATACCTAGTCTGAACCTTAAAAATTTTATTTTGGAAAAAAAAAATCCCATATATTCACATGTTTACCCCTTGATAATAGGCTAAATGTCTATTTTGACATGTATTATAGTAAAATTTTTACATTCATCTCTGTACTACAGTGAAACTCTCACTTCGACCCTTTTATTATTATCCAAATGTTCACATTTGATAAGTGAAATTTTTAAAAAAATAGAAATGGTCAAAGAGCTAAAGTGATGAACATAGTAAAAGTAAAAAGATAAACTAACCGAAAATTAGTAAAAGAATCAAAATAAGAGTTTTTATATAGGACAAAGGAAAAAATAAATATTAAGCCTAAAAAACTAATCTCAAGAGGGGCTTAGCTAAAAAAATAGAATGTTCCTATTACACATTTTGGCTGCAATGTGGAAATTTCTTGTTGAAATTTCAAACGGCAAACAAAGTAAATAATAATCTTGTGTCCTACTCCCATAGCTATCACATGCCTAACATTTGAGCTTATCCATGACCATAAGGCAAAAGGGGTACAGGTGAAAAGAAATATAAACTTGACTCTTTAATTGAAAGATAATGTGTGATAAGGAGGTCGCTAATCTCAATAATTGCATTCTTGTGAATCTAGTTTAATAAAACTTTTATATGTTTTAAATTTATATATAAGATAAAAGAAAAACAAAATCTCAATGTAAGTTATTTCTTAAATACAAGGAAAAATTCAGGAATTTTGATTAGGGCTGAAATAAAACTATAAATTTTGGGGTTAAAAATAAATATTTTATGTTAAAAAATTACTTTAAACCAACTATTAAGAATTTGTTAAAAGATTATTTGCTATAATGCTTGATTGATGAGAATCATTGGAAAAAGGGTTTTGTACCAAATAAATTTATCTAAAACTTTTTGAATAATTTTTGTAATAGATTTTAATAGTTTGCAATATTAAAAAGCCATGTTGCTAAAGAAAATAGGACATAATCTATATATATAATATCTTTTGTATTTTGTTAAATTATGTATCGTTTGTGCAGATATTTCATAGCAGCATTATCAGTAACAGGCTTCTACAGCATTATCACTACGTTGGCATCACTTTCAATCGTCCTTAACCCTACCTATTCCAAAACCTTCTTGCTCTTTTTTGCTTTCTTCGATGTGGTAAGTTATTCGTGTGTGATTCGAAAATTTAAATTTGTTTTAATTATCTATTTATCGAGTAGAATTCAAGCATCTTAATACTTTATTCAAGTAGCTCCTGAGTATAATCGAGAACACTAGTTCAACCATAGATAATTGATGACCGATTTTGACTCCCAACTATACCATGCAGGTATTTGTCGGGATCGTGGCCTCTGCAACCGGTGCAGCAGGGGCCGTCGGTTATATCGGATTAAAGGGCAACACTCATGTCGGGTGGACCAAAATCTGCAATGTCTACGACAAGTTCTGTCGATACACAGCGAGCTCGCTTGCACTCTCATTGTTTGCTGCCATCCTTCTGGTGTTGCTCTCAATGGTATCAACCTTCACACTTTACAAAAAGATCCGCGACTAGACATATCCCTCCATGTCCCAAGTTTACAGCTTAAAGAACATTTGAAAATGTCAATCTGTGTGTAGCTTAAATGTTTTTCTTTTGGTCTGCAAATGATGTTTTTAATTTGTTTTTTGTTGTTATTTTATGTTGATATAATCTGTTGGTCTTCATTGTGTATTTCATGTAGTAGTTCAATTGAATGATATTTAGATCTTCCTGTGGTTAAATATGAGATAATCTATATTTAATGTAGATTTTCACTCTTTTTTTCTCAACAACGCTTGAATTAAACAACAATAAATCATTTCAATCATCCATCTATTCCCCTATTCCCAGATATATTAGAATGGGGACATTTTCCTAATATTGGTTGGCTCTCAATCATGAAACTATACTATATAAATACTAAACTGACTGATAATGAGAACCTTGCCTTCTCTTTCACATGAAGTCAAGATCTCATTTGCACCTTTGAATTCTTTAATTAAATATAATGTTCCTCATTGAATGAAAATTTAATGATCAGAATTGTTTTTACCATATAAAAAAATTTTAAAAAAAACTTCAATCTATATAAATATGTATGAGTAAAAATATAAAATATGATATAAACATTAACGTAAACATTGACATGATACAAAGCTCCCTTGAAAATCAAGAGTGCTCTCAATAGAGTCCTAGAGAGAACAACTACTTCTGTTGCTTGGGATGGAAGAGGGTGGTGGCGTGGAGAGGGAGAGTAACAGCGAGATCTCACTACTAGCTGATGAGTTAATCCAACTATCAATCAAGAAATCGCTTGTGGTGCCGTCTGATAAACCCACTTTGATTTGTTCGGTTTGGACAAAAAAAAAAATTCAACACAGAGAGTTTTAAAGCGCAATTAAAGAGTATTTGGAAGACAAGAAGGAAATTTGAAATTAAGCTGGAGGGGCAGAATCTCTTTTCAATAGTGTTCGACCTTGAGGAGGATCTGGAGAGTATTATGGAAGGGCGGCCGTGGTTATTTCAGAAATATCTTATTTTATTTGATCGGTTGCATAATCCAATGGAAAGGGACCAGATCTGTCTTACTACGTCACCTTATTGGATCCATGTTGGACCATGTCCCCCAGAACTTGACAGAAAGGATCTACTGCATGCGATTGGGTGCACTTTTGGGGGAGTTCTCAGATCTGAGATTAGTAATGATTCATGCAGATTAAGGGTCAATTTGGATATTCAGAAACCTCTGCGTAGAGGGATTTTTGTTTCATGCGGCAATAGTGTAAAATCCTGGATCCCTTTTAAATTTGAAAAATTGCCAGTTTTTTGTTTTGGTTGTGGCAGATTAGATCATAGCCTCAATGATTGTAAAGCGTCAGATCCTGCAGAAAAAATCAAAATTAGAGAAGATCCCCCTTATTCAATTGCGTTAAAAGCAGAATCAAAATTAATGAGTAAAGAGAGCATGAAGTTCAATGCTTTTATAAAAAAGATAGGCTCTCAGAGTCACTACATAGGGAAGTCTAAGGTGACAGAGGGACAGAACCTGGAGGAAAAAACTGGATTTATGGGTGGAATCGCTTCAGGGGGTAAAATTTTAGCAAATTGGGAGGAAGGTTTGCAAGATTAGGGAGTTATGTCTATTTCTGGGATGACCAAACTGACGTATGAAAGACCTAACAGAGGGGAGAATTATTTAAACGGATCAAATAAGTCCAGTTGGAGACGGCTTCCCATGAAGGTTCATTCAGAATCCATGGACCAAACGAATGTGGGTGCCAAGAGGAAATCCCCAGACGAAGATGATAAGGGCTGCTCGGGATTAATAATCAGGGAAGATATGAAGAGGTTTAGACCAGATGTTATGCATGACAAGGGATTTGAGAGTATGGAGGTTACGTTGGACAACCTAGAACAGTCCAATGTCTCAAATAAATCAGAATCGGTGGCTGCCATTGGGCAAGCCGACCGGTCGCAATGAAAACCGTATGTTGGAATGTCCGAGGGTTGGGGAGCCCTCGGGCTGTGCGAAGGCTGCGGCATTTATGTAAGCAGCATAATCCCCAGATGGTCTTCTTGATGGAGACTAAACTAGATCAGAAGCGTATGGAGAAAGCTCGAAGGAGTTGTGGTTTTGCAAGTGGTTTAGAGATGGATGCGGAAGGTTATCGAGGTGGACTATGTTTAGCTTGGAAAGGAGGGGTTGAGGTTACTTTGAGAAGCTGTTCTAATTGGCATATTGACGTATTAGTAAAGGAAGATAAGGCACAAGAGGAATGGCGGTTCACGGGATTTTATGGCTCTCCATATCTGAAAGATAAAAATGTTGCATGGAACCTCCTCAAAAGACTAGGCCAAGAAAGTAACTACCCATGGCTAGTAGCAGGGGATTTCAATGAAATTCTGTACTCCTTTGAGAAAAGTGGAGGAGTGCCACGTGACCACCGAAGAATGGAAGCTTTTAGAGATGTACTGGATGAATGTCAATTGATTGATTTGGGATATTCAGGATCATGGTTCACATGGGAAAGGGGAAACCTTCCAGAGACAAACATTAGAGAGCGTCTGGATAGAGGAGTGGCTAATGAGAGTTGGATGCTTAAATTCCCACGAGGTAATGTTCAACACCTTGTCTATTCTTCCTCTGATCATTGTCCTATTCTCATAAACACAGATAGTATAACTCATCGTCCTAGTAGTCGTCGTTTCCATTTTGAATCATGGTGGATCTTAGAAGAATCGTTTGAGGGCATTCTCAAAGATTTTTGGGTTTCTTCCTCAGTGCCACTAGTAGAGAAACTGGAGTTGCTGCAATCTTGTTTGAAAAAATGGGCATGTGGTGTGAAGAGTAAAAGGGGGGACTTATGAAAAAGTTAACTGAAGAGCTTGAAGGTCTGTTGAAATTTGAAAGGGATGATGATACGATGGCAAGGATTATTGACACAAAAATTCACCTTAATATGGAGATTGATAAAGACGAGATGTGTTGGGAACAGAGAGCTAGAGCGAATTGGCTTAAACTGGGGGATAAAAATACAGCCTACTTTCAAAAATGTGTAACAACTCGAAGAAGGGCAAACACAATTAATCAGCTTGTTTTGGATGACGGTAGGCAGATTTCTAATTGTTCTGAAATTAATGAGGCTGCTACGGAATTCTTTGAAGATATTTTTTCGTCAAGAGGATATGGAAATCCGCATAAAGTGTTGGAAGGTATTGGACCAAACATCTCACATGAGATTAATGATAGGTTGCTCTCTCCTTTTAGGGAAGAAGAGGTATGGCTTGCTCTGGAGGGAATGGGGCCAACAAAAGCTCCAGGTTCGGATGGGTTTCCCGCGTTATTTTTTCAGAAATTCTGGCATATTGTTGGCAATGAGGTTACGGAGTTTTCTCTTGATGTCTTGAATGGTGTCAAAGGGGTTGAACAGATAAATACTACAGAAATCGTGCTTATTCCCAAAATTTCGAATCCTACGTCTATGGTAAATTTCAGACCTACTAGCTTGTGTACTGTTCTCTATAAAATGGTTGCAAAAGCAATTGTTAACAGATTACATGATGTTATGGGGTTATGCATTGATGAGGTTCAAAGTGCCTTTGTCCCAGGGCGTCTAATAACAGACAATGTACTCGTAGCATATGAAATCTTGCATACCTTTCGAAAGAAGAGGACAGGGAAGAAATGGTATATGGCCTTGAAGCTGGATATGAGTAAAGCGTATGACAGGGTGGAGTGGGAGTTTATTAAACAAATGATGATTCGAATGGGATTTGCTGAGAGGTGGGTTGATTTGATTATGAAATGCATCAGTTCAGTCTCTTATGCTGTTAATAGTAACGGGTATAAGGGCAGAATCTTTCATGCGACTAGGGGTTTGAGGCAAGGAGACCCACTTAGCCCGTTTCTTTTCCTTATTTGTAGTGAAGGGCTCTCTTCACTATTGAGAACAGCGAAGGGCATTGGTAAGGTCAAAGGTGCAAAAGCGAGTAGGAGAGGGCCAGAAATATCTCATCTTTTGTTCGCAGATGATTGTATGTTGTTTGGTGAAGCAACAGATCAAGGGGCTAGAAACATGAAAAATATTTTACATGAGTACCAGGACTGTTCAGGTCAGTGCGTAAACTACAATAAATCGACGATTTTTTATAGCTCCAATACATCAGAAGAGGCAAAACTAGCAGTATCAGCAGTGCTAGGAGTCAGAAGTGCTTCTAATCCTGAGAAATATCTGGGTCTTCCAAATGTTGTGGGTAAGCGGAAAAGGGCAGCCTTTCAGAACTTATTAGATCAAATTAACATGCGTATTGATGGGTGGAGTACCAGATGGCTATCTCAAGGAGGTAAAGAAATCTTTATAAAGTCAGTTTTGCAGGCTATTCCTACGTATGCTATGTCGTGTTTTCTTCTTCCAAAAACTTTTTCTGAGAAGATTGAAAGCAGTTTCGCTAGATTCTGGTGGCAAAAAGGGGCAGGCAAAAGAGGAATTCACTGGAGCAAGTGGAGTTACTTATGTCGTCCAAAAGAGGAAGGAGGGTTGGTGTAACACCCCTTACCCGTATTCGATGCCGGAACAGGGTACGAGGCATTACCGAAGAGTACGGAACACTTACAGATGATTTAAACCATTTATCGCTCAAATATCAAAATTGATTATAAAAGTTCCTTTAACGGACCCTTGAAGTCCAAATCATGCATTGGGATTGGGTCGGGACTAAATCAGAATCGTATGAAATTTTTCGCAAGATCCCTGAGTTTATCTCATTTACAAGGGTCCCACGCTCGTGTGGCTCATATGGCCGTGCCTCTGGGGCGTATAACTCTCTGACTTGCATCTATGAAGGAAATTGGGTCACACGGCCTTAGTACACGCCCGTGTTGCTAGGCCGTGTGGTAAAGTTAATTTTCACAAATTAGGCTATTTTCTAAGCCATATTTCTCTCTCATTTGATCCTTATTCTTCACCCACATTTAATACATACAAAAACCAATTTAAGATATTCAATCGAGCCTTATACTTAATACCACATTGTTAGTCGTGACACTTCATATAAATAACAAGAAACGATATGGGTTCAATTCTCATAAAATTTCTCTTGTACTTATACTTTTTCACACTATGTATTCATATAACATATAACAATCACACCTCTATATTTCATATACATTTTTATAACAAATTGTCTTGGTTTCAAACTACTTCATATTTGAGTTTTACTTATCAAATCATTTGAAACATCATCTTTACACATATAGTGCACTTGAGATGCACAATTCTATAATTATGAATGAACACATTTATCAAACATATTCCATGTTTTTATATATTATAGTCTCATATTTCCATGTATCAATTATCATCATTTCCTTGTATTTTGAAAAATACATGTAACAATTCATAAACATGCAATTCACTAACTTTTCCTGCCAATCACAATTTAAATTGACAAATCACTTATTGAGCCTAATTTCAATGTTCACTAAAATCTATTAGGATGTACGTATCCACCAATAAATTCCATGTACAGTATCATCACCTCATATTTTCACATACATTTACTTTCCACATTATGAACTCAAATAACATATACAAGACATACCAATGTATTCCAAGTACGTTTTCATAATATTTCATTTCAAATTTAGATTATGTCATATTAGAACTCTTCTCATTAACTCATTTGGAATACCCATTCATACGGATAATACACTCAAGGGTGTACAAATATATAATCACAAATGAACTCATTCATCAACCAAGTTCTATGTTCATGTCTCATCAACTCATACTTCCTTATATCACATAATTCTATGTAACACTTACCAAGTTTTGTCAAATTAGTGAACTTCTTATGGAATTGGTCTCGCACTTGCCAGGTATGCACTCGAATTTCACCGATAATCATCGATGCCATAACATAGCTATGGTCTTTTCACTAGAATGCCATAGCTCACCCATGGTCTTACATCTTCACTATCATTATGCCATGGTGAAACCATGGACTTATCCGTCAATTCATCACTTTTCACTAGAATGCCATAGCCCAAATATGGTCTTACATCTTAAACACGTATCACACTCGATGCCATATCCTAGATATGGTCTTACACCGAAATCACTTGTCACTTGTAGCCGAGCTACCACTATCCATCGATCGTGTGGCCGAGCTACCACTTTTCATCGATCGTGTGGCCGAGCTACCACTTTTCACTTGATCGGTGGCCAAGCTACCACTTATCACTTTCACTTGTCCTGATTAGATAAGTGTAGCCAAGCTATCACTTATCACTTTCACTTGTCATTGATCGATAAGTGTAGCCGAAGCTATCACTTATCACTTGTTGCCATAGTTCAACTATGGTCTTTTCCGTCAATTCATCTTGTCACTGAACTGAAGTGCTCAATTTGATCATTTATTCAATTTTCATGCTTTTACATTATTCACGATTTTATCATCAATACATATGAAATAACACATCATGAAGTTCATAAAATTAACAAATGATCACTAAAATTTAGCCATATAAACTCACAAGTTCAATTTTTGTATTATAACGATAATCATAATTTCATAATAAATATTCCAAATAAAACATTATATCATTTCTAATTCAACATTTATCAATTATAATCGAGCATGTAATCAATTTATACACAAGTCGTTCATATATTATTTTTCCTCCTCCTCCTCTCCATCCACATCCTTAATATAAACAACACACTTGTAAGTAACATTATTTATAGTTTTCACTATTTACTTATGTGAATATTCAAGCTGTCCATCTGTGTCATAGTCACTAAATTATTTTTATCTTGATCTACAAAACTCCAAATTAATATCCGTTAATTTTCTTTGAAACTATACTCACATGTCTTCTTACTATAATTTTTCCAGAATTTTTGGTGTTGCCAATTAGTACAGTTTATTAGTTAAGTTCTCCCCTGTTACACATTCGACAGCTCTGACCTCTCTTCACTAAAAATCAATTATCTCATAGTACGATTTTCATATAGTGTTTCCGATTATTTCTAATAAAAATAGGCTCACTAAGGAATACAAAAATATAAATTATAACTCATAATTATTTTTGTACATTTTTTAGTGAATTTCTAAATTAAGAACAGGGGATCACGAATTTATTCTAAACCAGTCTTACAAAAATTTAAATATCTCAATATGTAGACTTCCTTTTCTTGCTCTGTTTCTTTTATATGAAAATAGACTCAACAAGCTTTAATTCTATATCTCATTCAACTTCTAGTTCAATTTATACTATTTTTGGTGATTTTTCAAAGTTAGACAACTGCTGCTGTCCAAAACTACTTTAGTGTAACATGTTGATTTCTATTTTGTCCCAAATTCCACAATTCATACAATTCAGTCCTTGCTCAATTCACCCCTCAATTGAGCTAATTTTCTCATTTAATACTTTTATCTATCATTTTAAACTACTTCATAACCTTTGAAAATCAGAATTTTAACACTAGGCCTTAATTTCAACTCTTTCACAATTAAGTCCTAAACCAATTTCCATCAATTTCACTTGATAAAATCATCATATAACAAAATTAAAGCTTCAATTCAATATTTATTCATCATATTATTCCAGCAATAATCTACATCAACTTTAAAAATTTGCCATAGAATAAAAAACTAATGAATTAATAAGTTGGACCCAATTGTAAAAGTCCAAAAACATAGAAATTTCAAGGAGAAAGCAAGAATTAAACTTACATGAAGCTTGAGCATGAAAACCAACTTGAACTCTCTCCCATGACTGTTTTTCAGCTGAAGAAAATGAAGAGAAATGAAGAGAATTCTAGATATTCCAATTTGGTCCCATATTTATTTAACTAATTTTAGCAATTTTCCAATTTTACCCTTATTTCACCCATTTCCTGATTTTTCTCAGCTATTGCCGCCCAAAATATCTCCTTTGGGCTTATTTACACTTTAGGTCCTTCCTCATTTAACAATTAAACTATTTAATCCTTCTAGCAACTTTTATTCCTTTTTCAATTTAGTCTTTTCTATTTAATTAACTACCCAAACGTCAAAATTTTCTAACGAAATTTTTATACTACTTTATTGACATTCCGTAAATATTCATAAAAATATTTATGACTCGGTTTATAACACCGAGATCTCGATACCTCTTTTTCTCGATTTCTTGACCAAATAAATCTTTATAAAACACAATTTACTATTTCAAAAACATTTTTAAAGCTACATTTGGCTGGTAAATATTAAATAATACAATCTACGAGTTCATTTGTCAGATTTGATGGTCTCGAACCACTATTTCTAATATCACTAAAATTTGGGTTATTACAACTCTCCCCCTCTTTAAGAATTTTCGTCCTCGAAAATTACTTTAGTGGAGAGGTTCAAATATTTTTCACTACTTATACCTTTTCCGATGTCAATTCCTTACACAAAAATTAGAGAAATCCAGATACCAGAATCACCACGTTTCTATGATCAAACCAAAAGCATAATCATAACAGACATAGTTATCATAAGCTGAAGAACACACTTTAAAGATAAGCCATGATTAATAATTTACGAAGTATGAATGATAGGAAAACCAAGATAAAGAAATTCAAGATACAATACCATACCGGAAATCCGAGAACATAACTCATAAAAAATAATAATAATAAAGATACTGATGATTCCTCAGAGAAGGCCAGAAAAAAAAACACTGCTTACCGACTCTGGACTTCCATCATAACAGAGATAATATATTTCCAAATATTTATATATAAGACAGAATAATATCCAATAAAAATCAAGAATAGTCCAACATAAATTTTTACCATCGACTTTATTCCAACATAATAAAATAGAATTCCGAAGAGATAAAGAAATATCGATCATAAACCGACCCGACCAACAGGGCTTTCGTCTAACATCATAGTTAGCTAGCATTCTCATAACATAAGAACTCCATCAGTATGAACAATCACACACATATCTCTCGAGGATAAAAGAACATATATAGAATACCCAGAAAGATCATCATATTCATCTCAACTATAACTATCACACACAGACATCTTTACTACTCAATTATTATTTCTCTAACTAATTCTGTCATCATGTACCCCGCATCATTCCATTCACCAACGAAAACCAATTCGGGAAGAATCTCAGCAAACACATACTTTAGACTTCATACTCAATTGAGTCGAATAGTCGAGACTAGCTTCTTCTTTATCCGTGACATTGCATAATCTGTGTAATCTTTAAAATAATCTGATATTTCTTCTAAAACTGAGTTCATTTGTCGCACTATACTCAACTTCTTTTTTTTCACCACTGAACTCTTTAGTTTCCCACTTATGAACTTATTCAACATAATTCTCGCGAACTTTCATCATAAAGCAACACTGGTAAGGGGGTGAGGTCGTAAAGCCTCTAACTTGACTCTCATAAATACACACATATGACTTAGCATTCATCATCAACGTAATATCATCATAATCACATAATTCACTCTAAGCAAATTTTCATACTTAGTCATGTTACACGAACTTTTCGATTATGTTATTCAAACAAGTGTACTTAAACATACATTCCATGAATTTTGAGTAAATTTACTCATAACACTCACTTAATCAAGCATGTTAGGCACATAACATCATATGAATACCAACATACATGAATGAGCTTATCACAACATAGACTTCCGTTTCATTTCACTTTTCCACATTTCCCAACTTATGGTTATCTCATTAAGCATATTAACACATGCATATCATGAACTTCTATTCATACCTTTCCACATTTCAATACATCGTAAGCACATTTCAATCATCTCAATATCATTTTTAGCATTATCGACAATAGTTCGGTTAGAAGTTATCTCTGTCTTAACAAAACAATTTCGTTAGAGCCGGGAGATATCACACTATCACAGTTCACATATGGCATGTATAGCTAAACTCTTGCACACGCTATGTTAGTCCGAGAATCGACTAAACCATAGCTCTGATACCACTAAATGTAACACCCCTTACCCGTATTCGACGGAGCAGTGCGAGGCATTACCAAGAGTACGGAACACTTACAGATGATTTAAACCATTTATCGCTCAAATATCAAAATTGATTATAAAAGTTCCTTTAACGGACCCTTGAAGTCCAAATCATGCATTGGGATTGGGTCGGGACTAAATCAGAATCGTATGAAATTTTTCGCAAGATCCCTGAGTTTATCTCATTTACAAGGGTCCCACGCTCGTGTGGCTCACATGGCCGTGCCTCTGGGGCGTATAACTCTCTGACTTGCATCTATGAAGGAAATTGGGTCACACGGCCTTAGTACACGCCCGTGTTGCTAGGCTGTGTGGTAAAGTTAATTTTCACAAATTAGGCTATTTTCTAAGCCATATTTCTCTCTCATTTGATCCTTATTCTTCACCCACATTTAATATATACAAAAATCAATTTAAGATATTCAACTGAGCCTTATACTTAATACCACTTGTTAGTCGTACACTTCATATAAATAACAAGAAACGTATATGGGTTCAATTCTCATAAAATTTCTCTTGTACTTATACTTTTTCACACAATGTATTCATATAACATATAACAATCACACCTCTGTATTTCATATACATTTTTATAACAAATTGTCTTAGTTTCAAACTACTTCATATTTGAGTTTTACTTATCAAATCATTTGAAACATCATCTTTACACATATAGTGCACTTAAGATGCACAATTCTATAATTATGAATGAACACATTTATCAAAAATATTCCATGTTTTTATATATTATAGTCTCATATTTCCATGTATCAATTACCATCATTTCCTTGTATTTTGAAAAATAAATGTAACAATTCATAAACATGCAATTCACTAACTCTTCCTGCCAATCACAATTTAAATTGACAAATCACTTATTGAGCCTAATTTCAATGTTCACTAAAATCTATTAGGATGTACGTATCCACCAATAAATTCCATGTACAGGTATCATCACCTCATATTTTCACATACATTTACTTTCCACATTATGAACTCAAATAACATATACAAGACATACCAATGTATTCCAAGTACGTTTTCATAATATTTCATTTCAAATTTAGATTATGTCATATTAGAACTCTTCTCATTAACTCATTTGGAATACCCATTCATACGGATAATACACTCAAGGGTGTACAAATATATAATCACAAATGAACTCATTCATCAACCAAGTTCTATGTTCATGTCTCATCAACTCATACTTCCTTATATCACATAATTCTATGTAACACTTACCAAGTTTTGTCAAATTAGTGAACTTCTTATGGAATTGGTCTGCGCACTGGTATGCACTCGAATTTCACCGATAATCACCGATGCCATAACATAGCTATGGTCTTTTCACTAGAATGCCATAGCTCAGCCATGGTCTTACATCTTCACTATCATTATGCCATGGTGAAACCATGGACTTATCCGTCAATTCATCACTTTTCACTAGAATGCCATAGCCCAGCTATGGTCTTACATCTTAAACACGTATCACACCGATGCCATATCCTAGATATGGTCTTACACCGAAATCACTTGTCACTTGTAGCCGGCTACCACTATCCACTCGATCGTAGCTAGAGCTACCACTTTTCATCGATCGGTAGCCGAGCTACCACTTTTCACTTGATCGGTGGCGGAGCTACCACTTTTCACTTGATCGGTGCCAAGCTACCACTTATCACTTTCACTTGTCCTGATCAGATAAGTGTAGCCAAAGCTATCACTTATCACTTTCACTTGTCATTGATCGGATAAGTGTAGCCAAGCTATCACTTATCACTTGTTGCCATAGTTCAACTATGGTCTTTTCCATCAATTCATCTTGTCAACGAATCAAGTGCTCAATTTGATCATTTATTCAATTTTCATGCTTTTACATTATTCACGATTTTATCATCAATACATATGAAATAACACATCATGAAGTTCATAAAATTAACAAATGATCACTAAAATTTAGCCATATAAACTCACAAGTTCAATTTTTGTATTATAACGATAATCATAATTTCATAATAAATATTCCAAATAAAACATTATATCATTTCTAATTCAACATTTATCAATTATAATCGAGCATGTAATCAATTTATACACAAGTCGTTCATATATTATTTTCCCTCCTCCTCCTCTCCATCCACATCCTTAATATAAACAACACACTTGTAAGTAACATTATTTATAGTTTTCACTATTTACTTATGTGAATATTCAAGCTGTCCATCTGTGTCATAGTCACTAAATTATTTTTATCTCGAGCTACAAAACTCCAAATTAATATCCGTTAATTTTCTTTGAAACTAGACTCACATGTCTTCTTACTATAGTTTTTCCAGAATTTTTGGTGTTGCCAATTAGTACAGTTTATTAGTTAAGTTCTCCCCTATTACACAGTCCGACAGCTCTGACCTCTCTTCACTAAAAATCAATTATCTCATAGTACGATTTTCATATAGTGTTTCTGATTATTTCTAATGAAAATAGGCTCACTAAGGAATACAAAAATATAAATTATAACTCATAATTATTTTTGTACATTTTTTAGTGAATTTCTAAATTAAGAACAGGGGATCACGAATTTATTCTAAACCAGTCTTACAAAAATTTAAATATCTCAATATGTAGACTTCCTTTTCTTGCTCTGTTTCTTTTATATGAAAATAGACTCAACAAGCTTTAATTCTATATCTCATTCAACTTCTAGTTCAATTTATACTATTTTTGGTGATTTTTCAAAGTTAGACAACTGCTGCTGTCCAAAACTGCTTTAGTGTAACATGTTGATTTCTATTTTGTCCCAAATTCCACAATTCATACAATTCAGTCCTTGCTCAATTCACCCCTCAATTGAGCTAATTTTCTCATTTAATACTTTTATCTATCATTTTAAACTACTTCATAACCTTTGAAAATCAGAATTTTAACACTAGGCCTTAATTTCAACTCTTTCACAATTAAGTCCTAAACCAATTTCCATCAATTTCACTTGATAAAATCATCATATAACAAAATTAAAGCTTCAATTCAATATTTATTCATCATATTATTCCAGCAATAATCTACATCAACTTTAAAAATTTGCCATAGAATAAAAAACTAATGAATTAATAAGTTGGACCCAATTGTAAAAGTCCAAAAACATAGAAATTTCAAGGAGAAAGCAAGAATTAAACTTACATGAAGCTTGAGTATGAAAACCAACTTGAACTCTCTCCCATGACTATTTTTCAGCTGAAGAAAATGAAGAGAAATGAAGAGAATTCTAGATATTCCAATTTGGTCCCATATTTATTTAACTAATTTTAGCAATTTTCCAATTTTACCCTTATTTCACCCATTTCCTGATTTTTCTCAGCTATTGCCGCCCAAAATATCTCCTTTGGGCTTATTTACACTTTAGGTCCTTCCTCATTTAACAATTAAACTATTTAATCCTTCTAGCAACTTTTATTCCTTTTTCAATTTAGTCTTTTTTATTTAATTAACCACCCAAACGTCAAAATTTTCTAACGAAATTTTTATACTACTTTATTGATATTCCGTAAATATTCATAAAAATATTTATGACTCGGTTTATAACACCGAGATCTCGATACCTCTTTTTCTCGATTTCTTGACCAAATAAATCTTTATAAAACACAATTTACTATTTCAAAAATATTTTTAAAGCTACATTTGGCTGGTAAATATTAAATAATACAATCTACGAGTTCATTTGTCAGATTTGATGGTCTCGAACCACTATTTCTAATATCACTGAAATTTGGGTTATTACAGTTGGGGTTTCAAAATATGGCACAGTTTAATATAGCTCTTCTTGCTAAACAAGGGTGGAGATTGATTCATTATCCGGAATCCTTAGTTGCAAGAGTTTTTAAGGCAAAATATTTTTCAGATTGCAGTTTTGAAAAGTCTCAATTGGGGAACTCAAGTTCGTTTGTGTGGCGTAGTATTTGGGCCTCAAAGAAGTCATTAGAAAAAGGTCTTTTTTGGAGAGTGGGTTCGGGTGAAAACATATCAATTTTTACGGATGCATGGGTTCCAAATTATACAAATCAAAGATTAATTCCTGATAGTGTTAATGTGCATTTGGTTAAAGTTGCAGAATTAATCAATAATGAAGAGCGCAGTTGGAACAAAGAGCTGATAGAGAATACCTTCCCACCGCTGGTTGAAGCCGAATCGATCCTCCAAATCCCTCTGGCGATGGAAGCGCATAATGACTTACTTGTTTGGAATGATGAACCATCGGGAGAATTCTCAGTGCGGAGTTCCTATAAACTAGTAGAAAGCCTCGATCCTGCAGCTTACGCTTTACAAAATGACTATAGAGAATTTTACAAAAAACTTTGGGGTACTGACATCCCAGAGAAAATTAAAATTCTAGTCTGGAAACTATCTTGGAATTATCTATCTACCCGAGTTAATTTACATTGCAGAAAACTAGCCCTCAACTGTGAGTGTCCTCGGTGTCAGAACGGGGAGGAGACAATGAATCATCTCTTTAGGGACAGCCCTGTGTCAATGGTTGTTTGGAGGGAGTTAGAAGGGTCAATCTCTGTTTTACATCCATTTACAGAATTCTTAGAATGGCTTACCAAGACAATGAAGCTCCTTTCTTCAGAACAGTCGAGAATCTTTTGCGTTGCGCTTTAGGTCATCTGGGGAGATAGGAATTCTCGGATCCACGAAAAAATAAACAGATCAGGCAAAGAAATGGCTACTTTTATTCGCAGCTACATAAAAGAACTTGACGGAGTTAAAGGAGAAAAGCAGACACCTCTAAGATGAAGACGAAATGGCGAAGCCCTTCAGTTTGAAAGTCAAAGTAAACTTCGATGGGGCTTTTAGTGAGCGAACCAAACAACATGGCGTCCGGAGTAGTGGCTAGAGATAGCAGTGGGTATGTTCTCATTTCAACCGCAGAGATCTATCACGGGGTGACCTCTGCCTTTGCTGCAGAAGCCATTGCTTGCAAAAAAGCGACCCAAATAGCCATAGAAATACAAAGGAGAGGAGTTAGTATAGAAGGAGACTCTCTGACTGTGATAAAAAAATGCAAAAAAGGAGAGTTTGACAGATCGTTAATAGGTCCTTATATAAACGACATCCTCAGTTTAAAATCCAGAGCTACAGATCTAAGTTTTGAGTTTGTGCCAAGATCTGAGAATACGGTTGCACATATCCTAGCAACGGAAGCACTAAAGAGGAAGGAGGGGTTTTACCTGACCGATGGAGTCCCTAGCTATGCGAAATCCCAGGTGGAGAACGAAAGCGTGCGTGAACCAGATTAGATAGAAGGAAGATTAAGGGGGGAGGAAAGCTTTTCCACAGAGAAAATGAACAGACAAAAAGAGATTTTTGCCACAAAGAAAATCAACAGGTAGAAGGTAGCATTTAACTCCCCTCGGGTTACAAAACCGCCATTAATGGAAATGCTGACAGATGTGAGATGACACGACTGGCGGATTAGACTAATTGGGCGTGTTGGACGGTGTTTTAATTTTTCAAATTTTTAAAATTTTTTCTGATTGTTTTTCTAGATTTTTCTTTATTCTGGGCCAAATGTTTCAGGGCCTGTTTTCTGTTACTATTTGCTATTATTTTTCCCTTTAATAAAAGCAAGCCCAATCTGTTATTATCAAAAAAAAAAAAAAAACATTGACATGATACACATATTATTAAAAGAGTTAGTACTATCAACAAGTAGTTGGGTGTAATGATAAGACACATTGTACTTCTAAGGGAAGAACGTAGGTTTGAACCTTGGAGACAACATTGTTAGAAGGGGCAGCCACAAACCCTGAACATGAACCGTAAGATGGATATGCATAATACTAAAAAAAAAAAGCCTTTAAAAAATTGTCATGTGTATCTTTTTAAAAATATTTATTATTTTTTAATATTTTACTATACCATATAAGATACTTGTCAACTTTACTTTACTTGTGGAGTCTAAAACCTCTATTGATAGTGTACCAAATATTTTCCCTAATTAAAATTTATATCAATATGATATACCGATAGTACAAGAATTAATAATTAAGACCAATAAAATATGAGTTAAGTACTTTTAGTTATGTACTATTGCAATCCTAGCCTATTCACTTAAATCTATCATAGTTTTGTTTTATTTTAAACATGATTAATTAAATATATAATATTTTACACATGATTAATGTTGAGATGGTAGCAGTCTTGCCTCTACAAAGATGAGAAGATAAGTTCGAATCTTAAGAAGCAACATTGGTTGAAAGGACTTTACCTTTAACTCTTTTTGTCCGGTAGAGATTAATCTTTTATTAGAGTTCATCGTTTCTTTTGGCTTATAACTCATCCGAGGGAGAAATCAAGTTGTAAGTTTCATCTCTGAAAGGTGATTTGTTTCTTAGTCTTTACTCAAAATCTTAAATTATTTAGACTATATGCTTAGTGAAATGGTCAATGTGGAGTGCTTTTGGAATTTTGATTTTTTTCGTCTATGGTTGCCAGAAGAAATTATTAGACATATTGTGGGTATTCACCACTCCACCCGTCAGCAAGTCCTGACAGAATTATTTGGGCTAGGACTTCATATGGTATCTTCTCTAATAAAAGTGCTTATTAGCATATTCGGGAAAGGTCGTGAAAACCAAAATATGTGCAATGGAATATACTATGGAAATTTCAAGGACCCCAAAGAGTCAAATTCTTCTTATGGCTTGTTTTAAATAAAAAATTATTGACTAACGTGGAGCGTGTTAAGCGGGGAATAGGGCATGATAGCTCCTATGGTTTATGTGGTTATCATTTTGAAGATATTTTGCATGTTATCAGAGACTGTCTGACAGCTAAAGAAATTTGGATGGAAGTTATTCCAGATAGAACCAGTGGGAGCTTCTTTACATGAAACTTTCTTCCGTGGTTAAATTCTAATTTGCAATCCTGCTAAATCAGTCATCGATGAGGTAAATTGGTCATGTTTATTTGATTTACTAACTTGGAGAATTTGGAAAAATCAGAACATTTTTCTTTTTCATGGTGTCTCTTGGAATATAGGTGAGATTGTAAAGATTTCATATATATGGGCAAAACAGTTTGCTTCTTTTCATAGGGAGGACGTATCTAAATGGAATGGACAAATTTCAGTAGGCGAGGTATCGAAAAGTTGGATCAGTCTTTGCACTTATAGGGTGGTTCAAATTGTTTCTGGAAATGCTACAGCGGGGGGAGTCATAAGAAATGGAAATGGGGAGTGGATTATTGGATATAACAGATATCTAGGCAAGTGGTTAGTCTTTGATGCTGAATTGTGGGGTATTCTTGATGGATTGGCTCTGTAACAGCCCGTTTTCAGTAAAATTGGAACAATAGTTTTGGGACCACAAATCCGAGTTAGGAAGAAAATTTATTTTAAAATTATTTTATGGTTTACCGTATGATAGGAATATCGTATAAAAATTTTGTTAAGAAAATTTTACCGAATACATGTTTAATTGATAAAAGGACCAAATTGCATAAAATGAAAAAGTTGGGTTCTAGTAGCTATTGGTATCAAATAGCTATGGAATTCAAAATTAAAGGTCCTTATATGAAAAATAGACCATTAAGAGGAGTTAGTAGATAGGTATGATGATTCATCAATGGAAAATTAAATAAAGAAAAGGACTAAATTGGAAAGATGAAATAATAAAAGATGATATTTTAATTAAATAAGAAATATCATCATTTTATATCATCTTTCCCAAATAAAAATCCATGGAAACCCTACCTATGGGTATTCTTGTCCCGTTTTTAATGATTTTTATGTTTCCGAGATCGTAATAGCTTAATCTAGTTATCTCGAGGATTAATTTGCAAAGTTATCAAAGTACTAGGGTTTTTCCATGGATGAGTATAGTTTAATTATGAAGTTTTATGATATAAAATGAAAGGTTGTTAATAGATAAATAACTTTTGTAAAGTGAATTTTGATGAAATTGTGATTTAATGACTAAATTGAGAAGATGTAAAATTCATGGAAAAATTCTAAATTTTATGAAATACATGGGCTGCTAATGTTATATTTAAAAATCTACTAGGCTTGGAATAAGAATTAAATTGCATGAATTTCATTTTTCGAGCCTAGGGACGAAATCGTAATTAAATGAAAGTATAGGGGCAAATTGGTAATTTTTCCAAATGTGTGAATTGAATTGAATTGAATATGAATTGATGTTAAATTCATTCATATAGATCCGGATAGAACAAATACGGAGTTAGAACAAGGAAAACATAAGGTATTGGATTAGTAGATTATAAATACACGAACACTTGTCGAGATAAGTTCGTGTAACTAAATTATATAATTATATGTTTGAATTGAATTTTATATATGTGTGTTGTGTAATTGACATGTATGAAAATCAGTCACATGTCCGACAATTTCCGACAAATATTAAGTCCCGTTTGAATAAATGAAATTCAATGGATACAGGGTACCCGAATTGGTTGTGGTCCTGCATGTGTTGTGGACACACCACAGCTCGAAAGAGCGTCCCGTTATTAGCTCTCATGAGCATCCCAATATTTGGCTCTCACGAGTTTCCCGTTACATGATTCTTGCGAGCTTCCCGTTAATAGCTCTTTAGAGCATCCCGATTGGTTGTGATCTTGCATGTGTTGTGGACACACCATAGCTCTTATGAGCGTCTCGATATATGGCTCTTCGGAGCTTCCCGATTAAAGACTCTTTCATGAGCTACCTGATTAATGGCTCTCCGGAGCTTCCCGATATTGGCTCGCTTAAACTTCTCGATTGCGTCTCTTATGAGCTTTCCGTTACATGGCTCACATGAGCTTCCCGTTATATGGCTCGAAAGAGCTTCCTGTTTGCATGAGCATCCATGTATATGAATTGACGAATTATAGTTTTGTACACCCAAAGTGTACTACCCATGTATCCATCTATATTTTCAATAATTCAACGAGCAAAGTCCTGACATGAGAAAATATATGATTTCAAAATGAATCATTACCCGTATATACATGAAGTATATGGGATTGATATATGAATACAAGAAGTGGAAAGTTATGAACATGGAAACTTGATATTGTTGAGCTCACACATGTTCCTTGATATTTATATTAAATACATGTCTAACATGGTTGAGGAGGATATGTGCTAAGGCTTTTGGCCATATTGCTTGAGTATGCTTTATATGCTTATCTTAATTGTAATTAAATGGCAAGTTAAATTCCATGTTATACGAACTTACTAAGTATTAAATGTTTACTCTGTTTTACTTCTCCTGCTTTATAGTATTCGGAAGCTTGAAAAGGTTAGAAGCTGGTCGGAGCTACATCACACTATCCATCGGCCATTTCGGTATATATATAGAAAACTAATTTTGGTTATAATGGCATATATAGGGTAATTTATCCAATGTTTGCTTAAAAATATATTTTGTTGTAAATAGCCATTGGTATAGCTTATGATTGGTATATTTGGATATGAAAGTATATGACCTTATTATGGTTGATGTGTGTGTTTTGGTATGATTGAATTATGATTAATTAATAGGTATTTGGAGGTATAGGTTAATTGATATATTTGGTATACATATGTTTAAATATGTAATTGATCAATTTGGTAAGTTAGATACTTGGTCATATATGATGAAATGTCATGCATAAAACTTGGTTTTGACTTGATCAGAATGTCTTGTATTGGCTTGAGAATATGTTTAAATGTTTATGTAGGTGGAAGACAAAATGAGGTGAGAAATGCGGCCTTGGAAATGACATAATTTCGTCCACACAGGCAGAGACACGGGCGTGTGTCTCATCCGTGTGTGACACACGGCCTAGCACATGGGCGTGTAGTTCGGCCGTGTGTCCCCTGCATCTTTAAAATTTCAAAACAGAATGCTCAAAATTTCTCACACAGCCTGGCACACGGGCGTGTGGCTTGGCTGTGTGACCCCTGCACCTATTTAATGCAAGTCAGTAAGCTCACACGGCCTAGCACACGGGCGTGTGGCTTGGCCATGTGACCCAAGTCAAAATGCTCCCAAATTTGGACACGGGCTAGGACACGGCCGTGTGCCCTATTTCAAATGCCCACACGGCCTGAGACACGAGCGTGTCACTTGATCGTGTGAGCCACACGGCCTGATTACACGAGCGTGTGTCCCCTGCACCTTAGAAAATTTTTGATGTTTTTCGAAAAAAATTTAGGTACCCGGTTTAGTCCCAACTTGTTTCTAATGCATATTTTAGGCCTCGATGGCTCATATAAGGGGCAATATGATTGAATACAATTATTTTTTAATAAGAATGTTAAATGATTACATCTGATCTGTAAATTTCCAGTAATGCTCCGTAACCCTGTTCTGACGACGGATATGGGTTAGGGGTGTTACAGGCTCTCATCCAAAATAGGTGGTATGATGGTGTGATGATTCAAATAGATAGTTTGGAGGTGGTCAAGGCCATTCAGGATTCCTCTCTAACAAGTTCAAATTTTGCCCTTATTAGACATATTCATCACCTGTTGGTGAACGTAAGATCTTGGGTCATTCAACATTTTCCTAGGGACTATAATAAAACTGCTGACTGCTTGGCCAAAATAGCTTTTGATATAAATCAAAGATTAAAGATATTTGAGGAGATTCTAAGAGAAATGCTAGAAATTTTTCCTATTGCTCAAGCAAGCAAGTTAATTTATTTTGTTTGTTTTATTCTATCACAAAAATATCTTAAATTCTTTATTAATTGTGCTTCTTTAGTTCTTCAATGGAGAGTACATGATTTCCATTATTTAATCATTTAGCCATGAGTTTAATTCAAGCCATTATTAGATGCTTCAATTAACTTATGATTTTAATTGAAAGCATTATAATGTATGCCTCTTTTAAATTAAACTTTATTAACAAATAATAAATAGACCAATGGTGAGAAAATTAGTCACTATTATCGATGATGGATATCTTAATTTCGACAAAGAAAATATCAAAAAAGAAATTATGGAAAAATTTTACAAGCTATGCCTATATATACAGATCAATGTAAAAGGTCCCTACGCTCAACAACTTGAAGAATCTATACTATCTGAATAATTAATAGCATAGAAGTAAAAAAAAAAAAACTATACATCAATATTGAAGGTTAAACTTTTATTCTGCTTGCAGTTAACTTTTCATGTTTTAATATTTATACACATATTTATGTTTTACATAAAAATATTTTGATACATCTAATATTGTTCATAGATTTTTATCAATTGGTATAAAGTAGTTTTTTTCTGTCTTGATCTTTTAAATTTTGTCTGTATATTGGAGATGACCAATTAATAAAATCAGGTCCAAACTGGTTGGGATGACCCAACTAAAGGTCGTATATGACAAAAAAAACAGCATTTTGTTTAAATATGTTAATAATGATAATGACGAAAACTTTAAATATTTTTAAAAATTTTGAAATTCTTGATCAATTTAATTTTAGTGATTAATTTTATGCATAATTGGCGTGTGGCTTGGCCGTATGACCCCTGCACCTATTTAATGCAAGTCAGTATGCTCACAGGGCCTAGCACACAGGCGTGTGGCTTGGCCGTGTGATCCAAGTCAAAATGCTCCCAAATTTGGACACGGGTTGGGACACGACCGTATGCCCTATTTCGAATGCCCACACGGCCTGAGACACGAGCGTGTCACTTGACCGTGTGAGCCACACGGCCTAACCACACTGGCGTATGTCCCCTGCACCTTGGAAAAATTTTGATGTTTTTCGAAAAAAATTTTGAGTACCCGTGTAACACCCCTAACCCGTATCCGTTGCCGGTATAGGGTTACGAAGCATTACCAAACTTATCACTTAAACAATCATACATTTCATATTCATTTCTCATATCCAAACAAAAGTCATTCAAATTCAGTCATATAGTCCCTAACACGAGCCCTTGAGGCCCAAAGCAAGCATTAAAAACAATTCGGGACTAAATTAAGAACTTAAGGAAATTTTGGGAAAACATTGAAAATTTTCAAAGTGCAGGGGACACACGCCCGTGTGGCCAGGCCGTGTGTTTCACACAGCCAAGAGACACGCCCATGTCACAGGCCGTGTGGGCAATCGAAATGGGATCACATGGCCGTGTCCCAGCCCGTGTCCGACCCCGTGTAATTCACTGACTTGGGTCACACGGCCAACCACACGCCCGTGTGTCAAGTCGTGTACCCTTCGAAGTGGCCTCACACACCCGTGTGCCAGGCCGTGTGCTAGGCCGTGCAAAAACTGGAGAGTATACTGACTTGTACCACACAACCAAGCCACACACCCGTGTGCTAGGCCGTGTGAAGCTACTGACTTGATTTCTAAAGAAGTATCATGGGACACACGGCCGTGTCACCTGGCCGTGTGTCACACACGGCTAAGACACACGCCCGTGTCTCTGCCCTTGTGGACAAAAATAGGTCATTTTCCAAGCCTTATTTCTCACCTAATGTGGTACCAACCTACATATACCAAATAGCATATGACCATATCATCAATAGGCATTCAAACCAATCACAACCAAGTCTAAATCATGCAAACAATCATAAACTCTTAGGCATCTCAAATGATCATTTTAAAAACATGCCAAAATCACCTCCAAAAACTACCTAAAAGGTCAATTACATATATGCACTATCTTGCCTAAATATAACATACATACCATTTACCAAGTTCACCTATTAAGTACCAATCTACCAATACACAATCAAAGCATTCCCATGGCAATCATAAATCATACAAGATGAGGCTAGCCACACACACACACACACACACACACACACACACACACACACACACACACACACACACATATATATATACACATACCAACATATACCAAATCAAGCCACATTAAATGGCTAGTTACATAACAAAACATATAGACTTCCATTAGCCAAATGACCTATACATGCCATATAACCAAAATACATAAAGTCCAAAAGTACCAAAATGAGAGTTCGATAGTGCGATGCAATCTCTGATAACTTCCAAAACGAACGAGCTTCCGAATCACTATAAAACACGGAAACGTAAACAGAATAAGCAATTAAGCTTAGTAAGTTCGTATAATTGCAAATATAACTTACCAATCAACCACAATTAAGCAAGAAATTTAAATCATAATGCAACTCAATTTAGTCTTATTAACCTAATATATAATCACCAACAAAGTGAATTATGAAATCACAAAAATCATAGATTCAATTTCTACATGATTTACGTACATACCTGTACTGGTTCATATCAAACTCACACATTCTCATAACATCACTGTGCCCATTGAACCATTTGGAATAATATCGGATACTCGGGTATCTCGCACACTAAGTGCCAAACCATGGTCGAAACCATCTCTATCTCATATCTCATATAGATGCTCACTTTCGAGCCATCACTGGGTCTTCTCACACAAGCTGACGGTCAAGACGTAGCTACATGGTGCTGCTCACACAAGCTGATGAGTAACTGCAACACATGCCAGAAAACTCAGCCACCGGTAGAACATATAGGACCAGCACCCATAACACGATAATCCCTAATGACATGTCATTTGTATCTTATCTATTCCTAAGGTTCAACTGGGATCCATACAATTTTCGATATCTCTTCGAGAGTTTCCGTAGTGTTGTGTCATAATCATTATATTAATTAAGCATGTAAACATATATAATTTAACGCTTATTAATATACGAACTTACCTCGAATTAATACGGAGAAAATCGACCGATCAATCCACTACTTTGTTTTTCCCCGATCTAATTCCGAGTGTGGCTGTTCTTGATCTATATAATCAAATTTAACCACTTTAATATTTATTCTATTCAATTCAATCCAATCTCTCATGTTATGGTAAAATTACCATTTTGTCCTTGAACATTTAACTTCTTTACAATTTAGTCCCTAGCTCATAAAAATGCAAATTCATGCAATTTAATCCACACCCATGCTAGCCAAATTCTATATAGACCCATAGCAGCTCATATATTTCATTATTTCACACATTTACCACATAATTTTCACATTTCACAAATAAATCCCTATTTGACATTTTCAACAAAAATCACTTTACAAAACTTGTTCAACTATAACTAAATTTTCATTTTCATCCATCAAGAATAAATAACAACCAATACACATTCATGGTAAAACTCTATACTTTTAACAATATTGCAAATTAGTCCCTGGGCTAGCTAGATTAAGCTACAACGACTCCAAAAACATAGAAATCATTAAAACCAGGACAAAAATCACTTACAATGCAAGCAAATTGCTTAGCCGAAACTTCCTCCTTAGTTTAACAATGGTGGCCGATTAATTTCATCTTTTTTTTATTAATTTAACTTTTTTTACTTAATTACAAAATTAACCTTAATGATTTATTAAAATTTCCATAAAACCATGTCATGGATGTCCAATATCCATTTAAATGGTCTAATTGACTTATAAGGACCCTTACATTAAGATTCTATAGCTATTAAATACCTTTAGCTAATAGAATACAACTTTTACACTTTACGCGATTTAGTCCTTTTTATCGAATTAAGCATACAAACGGTAAAATTTCTTAACGAAATTTTTATGCAATCATACTATCATGCTGTAGACCTCAAAATAATAATAAAATAATTATTTTAACTTCAGATTTATGGTTTCAAAACCACTATTTTGATTTTACTGAAAACGGGCTGTTACAACCCGGTTTAGTCCCGACTTGTTTCTAATGCATATTTTGGGCCTCGAGGGCTCATATAAGGGAGAATATGATTGAATATGATTGATTATAATTGTTTTTATGATATGAATGTTAAATGATTACATCTGATTTGTAAATTTCTGGTAATGCTCCGTAACCCTATTCCAGCGACGGATATGGGTTAGGGGTGTTACAGGCTCTCATCCAAAACAGGCGGTATGATGGTGTGGTGATTCAAATAGATAGCTTGGAGGTGGTCAAGGCCATTCAGGATTCCTCTCTAACAAGTTCAAATTCTGCCCTCATTAGACATATTCATCACCTGTTGGTGAACGTAAGATATTGGGTCATTCAACATTTTCCTAGGGACTATAATAAAACTGCTGACTGCTTGGCCAAAATAGCTTTTGATATAAATCAAAGATTAAAGATATTTGAGGAGATTCCAAGAGAGATGCTAGAACTTTTTTCCTACTGCTCAAGCAAGTGACAGCCTTGCTCAAAGAATCATTGTGTAGTTAATTTATTTTGTTTGTTTTATTCTATCACAAATATATCTTAAATTCTTTATTAATTGTGCTTCTTTAGTTCTTCAATGGAGAGTACATGATTTCCATTATTCAATCATTTAGTCATGAGTTTAATTCAAGCCATTATTAGATGCTTCAATTAACTTATGAGTTTAATTGAAAGCATTATAATGTATGCCTCGTTTAAATTAAACTTTATTAACAAATAATAAAAAGACCAACGGCGAGAAAATTAGTCACTATTATCGATGATGGATATCTTAATTTCGACAAAGCAAATATCAAAAAAGAATTTATGGAAAAACTTTACAAGCTATGCCTATATATACATATCAATGTAAAAGGTCCCTACGCTCAACAACTTGAAGAATCTATACTATCTGAATAATTAAGAGCATAGAAGTATTGATACATGGAAAAAAACACTATACATCAATACTGAAGGTTAAACTTTTATTCTGCTTGCAGTTAACTTTTCTTGTTTTAACATATTTATGTTTTACATAAAAATATTTTGGTACATTTAATATTGTTCATAGATTTTTAGCAATTGGTATAAAGTAATTTTTTTCTGTCTTGATCTTTTAAATTTTGTGTGTATATTGGAGATGACCAATTAATAAAACCAGGTCCAAACTGGTTGGAATGACCCAATTAAAGGTCGTATATGACCAAAAAAAAAAAAAAAACACAGCATTTTGTTTAAATATGTTAATAATGATAATGACGAAAACTTTAAATATTTTTAAAATTTTTGAAATTCTTGATCAATTTAATTTTAGTGATTAATTTTATGCATAATAAGTAAAATATATGTTATTCTCGTATTAATGTCCATATGCTTCGTTAATTAAATATGAATTCGAAATCTCATTAGCACATTTGAATTCTTTAATTAAATATAACATTTTTCATTGGACAAAATTTTAATAAAAAAGAAACTGCTTTGATCTACATAAACACGTATGAATAAAAAACAAAAACAAAAAATGATATGATATAAACATTAATATAAACATGACATAATACACGTATTTTTAAAGTTTACATAAATATATAATATACGAATTATACAAGGATTGATAAATGAGATCACTCATAAAATTTGGGTTTATTTTTGTTTAGCTCTTTCCTATTGCAATCCTAGCCTATCCACTTTAATCTATAGTAGTTTTGTTTGATTTTAAGCAAGATTAATATAAAATACATAATATTTTACGTATGATTAATGTTGAGGTGGTAGTGGACTCTCCCTCTAAAAATGAGAAGATAAGTTTGAATCTTGGGAAACCGCACTTACTAGAAGGATTTTACTTTTGATTCTCTTGATTCGATAGGAATTAATTTCAAATTCAATGAGATTTGAGGACACTCTAAATTTACACCTTATATATATATATATATATATATATATATATTCTATTCTAATTCATGGTTTCTTCTGGTCATATTGTTCAACCGGAAGAGAGATCAAACTTCAAGAAATAATGAATTACCCTATCAATACACAGATTTATAACTCCTAAGAATTTTAATTGCCCTTACATCATTGTTGGAATTCAACTCAAACTTTCCCGGCACCTTCTCATTGATAGACTCTTACCACATACAAAGGAATGCCATTCGTCCAAAAATTTCCTACCTTTCGATTGGATTTGTCAAAACTCCTTGGAGATGTAGAAACATAATTTAACTTAATTAAATAACAATTAAAGAAAAATAGGGAGAAGAAGAATGATTCTCTTTATAATAAATATATTCATTTTACAAGTTTGTCATTATAGGTAATTTCTACAAATAATGGGATTAATGATGTATACGATACTTGAATACTCTATATAAAAACTACGAGTGTAATAAAAGTACCCGTAGACAATACAAGAATTAGTAATTAAGATTACTAAATAAAATTTAAGTTTTTTAGCTGTTGCGTATGGCCAAATCAAAGCCTATTCACTTCAATCTATATAGTTTGGTTTGGAATTTACTTTCAAAGGAACCAAGCAAGTAGGATGAATGTTGATGAAATTTCTCGAAAAAATTATTCATCAAATCTAGAATATATAAATATGTATATGGTAGATTGAGTCTTAGTTCGATTGGCAATAATGTAAAAAGATATGGGTTCGAGTGCGTTGAAGCATATCATCCTCCTATTTATGGGTTGAGGAGGGATTATAAATAATTTTAAGCATTCTATAAAAAAAACCTATATAACTAGAACATGTAATGAAATTATTGAATATATATATATATGATTAAAAAAGACAAAACAAAATGAATGGCCCATTGATAATTAAATGTTTGGTTGGAATTAATCAAGGACAAAAGGAAAACGTGTAGTTAATTGAATCCTCTTAAAACACGAAAACCACTAAAAAACTTGGGATGTTTCTTTTTTGCTTTCCAATTTGAAATATAAGGACCTACCTAAAAACCTATGATATCTCTTTACCATCATTATCATCCATGATGTGAGCTTTCTTATTCATTAGTTTTTATAACTCATAAGAAATGTTAGGGTTATGATTAATGTCAATTATGCATTTTATTTATGATTTGGGTAAATTATAAAACAGTCACTTCAGTTTGCTTCATATTACATTTTAGTCACTTTTGTTTGAAATGTTACGTTTTAGTTACTTACGTTATCATTTTGTTACGAAGTGGTCACTCTACTATTAAGCTCCGTTACCTCCCTAAAGACAATCCTACGTGGCAGCCCAAATGGGTTTTAAATGGCAACTTAGATATACTACGTGGCAATCTAAATTGAATTTATTAATTAAAAACCTATTTTCATCCCAGCAACTGGACATCCAAGTTGGCATTTAAACCCCATTTGGACTGCCACATAGGATTGCCGTTAGGGAGGTAACAAAGTTTAACGATAGAGTGACCACTTTGTAACAAAGCGATAACGTAAGTGACTAAAACGTAACATTTCAAACATAAGTGACTAAAATATAATATGAGGCAAACAAAAATGACTATTTTTTATAGTTTACCCTTATGATTTTTATATTCTACACAATATTGAATTTAAATTATTCTATGTCAACAATTATCACAATTATCTTTAATTTATTACTTTTTTTTATGTATATATCACAACATATTTAAGGTCAAATTTAATTGATATGATATTGATGTTTTAATAATTTAATTAAATTTTTGAAGTTTAAGAACTAATTTAATCTTGATCCAATTAATCTTAAAATTATGTTAAATTACAAGTGAAAAACATAATATTGTATATATTAACAAAATAAAATGCAAAGTTTGTAGAAAATATGTTAATGATTTACTTTTTATTTGTATTTCATAAATTAATCTAAAAAAATTAATAGAATTTAAAGTAAAAGAGTTTTTATAAAAATATACAAAATAAATAATTTTTTTAGGAAAGAAAATATAATTTAATCATAAATTTAAATAATAATATAAGGAAATAAACTATATTAGGATGATTCTAAAATACATAATTTTTAGGCATCATTAATAAAATGTCACATCATCAACTTTTAAAAATGTATAAATTTTATTATGCATTCGTCTATATTTAATATCTTCTCTAACTTAATTTAATTTTAATTAAATTACTTAAAAATTATAAATTTTAATAAATAAAAAATATTTTTTTTCTTTTATAATTTTTAATTCATTTTAGTTTTTTTTAATCGTTTAAATTTTATAATTGTGTTTTATTTTTATGCAATGAATTTTCTTTTTTTCTTTTTTTTTTAATTTTTAATCAAATTTCATAATTTGATAAAACCACCAATGGTGGTTATAATTTTTCAAATTTTGATTTTCTACTAGTGTTTTTTTTTTCATTTTTAATTATTGATTTAAGAATTTTCAAATTTTATTTATTTTTTGTTATGTTTTCCCCAAAAATTTTAATTATTTTAATTAAAGTTAAATTAAATTAGACATGATATCGTATATGATTGAGTATAAAATAATATTTGTGTCTTTAAAATTTGATGATGTGACATTATTTTATTGATGCTTCAAAACTATATATTTTAGTATCATCCTGATATAAGTTATTCTCACAATATAATATAATATAATATATTTTAAAAAAATAAGAGTCAGCCTGTGGCGTGCATAATCCTTGAATTTAAAACGTTTATGGTAACATCGATTCAACATTAGTTCAGTTAGTAGGATTGCTATTACAACAATAATAAGGATGTGGGCTCAATTGTTCAAGTATGTTTAGAGTTGGCAAACAAACGGGTATGAATTGGGCTTATTTTAGATTCGGGCTCAGATCGAGTCAGGCGAGCTCTGACAGATCTAAATAATTTAAATTTTATAAGTTATAAATATTTTAATTTCGAATGTAATAAATGACACCACAATTCAAATTTATCTTATAAAAAGCGTAAAAATATATTTAATACAATTCTTTTATATAAAATAATCAAAGTGCTTATTATATGTAAAATTTATTATTCTATGAATTAACAAAAATATTTTTATTGTTCATTATTATATTATATTGACAATTAACAGTTGAATAACTTTTTATCTTTCTTATTAAATTTATAAACCTAATACTCATATTTTAAAATATTTATTCCAAAACCCA
Source organism: Gossypium sturtianum (assembly GCA_025698515.1). Lineage (NCBI taxonomy): Eukaryota > Viridiplantae > Streptophyta > Magnoliopsida > Malvales > Malvaceae > Gossypium > Gossypium sturtianum. Next base: position 162,307,428 of record CM046945.1, read on the forward strand.
AATATATTATAGCAAGCCCAAACCCAAATAGTATACTCAGATCGACACGAGCTCGAATTGGCACGGGTGAGCTTTCGAGCTCAGGCCTATTTTGCCAGCTCTAAGTATGTTTAAAGGTTAGTTTGGCATTGTTGTTGCGGTTGAAAAATGTAACACCCTATACCCAACCCAATGGTCGGATCCGAGTTACAGGATTCCACATTCGTTACCAGAGCAACTACGATCAATTACATTCAATTTTTACCATTAACATTTATTTACGAGTATTATATACATACGGTGCGATATACAACCATTTCTGAGTTTTATATGAGCTTATGAAAGCTTTAATACAAACCCGAGGTCGAATTATGACCAAATTGTAATGTTTTCAAAATCACGATTTGACGTCATGACTTCAGGGGATCCTCATCGCAAAGCAACATACTGATTTGATTTTGTCGTGACAACAAATGCTTAATGTCGTGATGTGACTATCTGTTTGGCATTAATTCAAATTATACCAATTCAAAATGGCCTAGCCATTTGGTCAGTCTCACTTTCAACATGTTAAAGACAAAAAAATCACATTTTAGCACTTTATGCACTACCATAAACTTTTCATTCCAACCAATTCATCAAATTGATCATACAATTAAAGAACTAATCTTAACATGTAAGTCCATTTCTATCATTTGATTCATTCAAACCATAAACCTTATATGGATATATCACACCCCAAGTTTTTCTAATCTGTGTTTTGGTCGGTTGACTCACGTATGAGCTAGTCAAATTCACGAGAAATTAATTGTTTCATTTGGCGAAGTTTCTCTTGTGAAATGTTATACTATGTTCTGCCATCTTACAGATTTCCTATTCCGCATTTGGTGAACTTTTCCGTTGTGAACCCGCCATTGGCAAGTTCAATTGTGGTGCATAGATATATTACTTTATAATCCACAATCAATAAGACAAGTACAAGAAAAGTGTCAAGTCGTATGTAGGAAACGTGTCATTTTGCATGACACTTGTAAAGCCTCGTTAATAGTGATTTATTAGCGGAATCATGTGTGCATGTAAAGTGATTAGTTAACCCGTTATAGTGGAATTGCGGGCTAATTCCTATATAAATAGGAAGAAAGCTTAACAGAGAAGGAATTTATTTTCCATTTCTCTGTTCATCCTTGTTCTTTCAGAAGAAACTTAGTATGTTCTTCGTTGTGTGAAGAAGGTACCAGCTTTCAGCTTGATTAGTAACTGACTTTTTCAAGCCAACTACTGGTAAATTATTGAGTCCTTCTTTAGTTTAATATTCGGGAATGTTAGGGTGGTAGGAACCATTTGTATAGGCTTCTACCGATGGTTGGAGGGAAGGAAACTTCCTTCTAGTTAATGTTTGCATGTTTCTGAAGGAAATATACTAGCATACATAGTGCATTATCGGATAAACTGAAGAAATCATATTGACACACAAGGTGCATCATCGGATAAGCCGAATCAATTATACTAGCACATAAGTGCATCATCAGATGAACCAAAGGAAATGTACTAGCATATAAATGCATCATCGGATGAATCGAAGAAAATATACTAGCACATAAGTGCATCATTGGCTAAACCGAAGTATAAACCCATACACAATATAATCCTATGACATGCCAACTATATTCGACTCCGCCCGAACAATTAATACAGTAACCAACTTTTCAATTTCATCACGTAGTTCAATTCACATTCCATCATTCTTAATTCATCATCAATTCACCATTCCAACACATCATATAACATGTTTCAACTCAATTTCATATCAATTAAATCATGCTACTTTCTATTTATTCAATTTAGTTCTCTATCTCGATAAACCATATCAATCACAATAATTTAACTCATATAACCAATATATACTCACACCATTACTAAATAATGAAATTTAACATGAATATGTAATAATTATATTGGTCACAAATCATATAAATACAAACTGGAAGCTCGCGTCACTCGTCGTTGAATCTCACATTTCCTTTCCCTCTAGAAGGCCCGACGTCGTCTTTTGCTACGAATACTAATTCAATAAATAAACAATATCAAAATCCATCCAATTCATATTAAAATATAAAACCAAAAACATTATGCAATTTATTCAATTTAGTCCCTAAACCCAGGACAAACATAACTTTCGATTTAAAGCTTCAGATTAAAATATGATTTCACATATATTCATTAGGGACCTTCTATTTTCTATTCCTACAAAAATTTCATAATATTTTTTGCATTTTATTCAATTTGGTCCCTAATGTACGGAACTAACAATTAAGCTTTACAATTTAGTCATTTTCATAATCTCAGCTTAATTTTTATCAAATTCACACCAATTCCATCCATTTCTCAACAATAGCAAGTTTCAAAAACTTTAAAAATTTTACAAATTGGTACACGGGCTATCTAAATCAAGCTCCAATGATTCAATTTCCATAAAAAAATTGCTAGGGACTTACTTCAATTAAATGGCTGAATTCCCTAAGCTTCAAAAATGGAGTCCCCTTTTTGTTTTTCTTGTTTTGACCGGTTGGAGAAGATGAGTTTTTCATATCTCCATCCACCAATTTCACTTTTATACTAAGTTTATTATATAATTAATCTTTATTAACCTTTAATTAAACTTTTTCTTTTATTTTAAACCTTAATTAATTAGTTTAATAACCATCCATCATCACATTCCACTATCAACTATTCAAAAGTGGAATAAACCACTTTAGATGTAACAGCCCGTTTTCAGTAAAATCAGAATAGTGGCTTCGGGACCACAAATTCGAGTCTGGAAGAAAATTTATTTTGATATTATTTTATGGTCTACTGTATGATAGGAATATCGTATAAAAATTTTATTAAGAAAATTTTATCGATTACATGATTAATTGATAAAAGGACCAAATTGCATAAAATGAAAAAGTTGAGTTCTAGTAGTTATACGTATTAAATAGCTATGAAATTCAAAATTGGAGGTCCTTATATGGAAAATAGACCATTAAGAGGAGTTAGTAGATAAGTATGATGATTCATTCATGGAAAATAAAATAAAGAAAATGATTAAATTGGAAAGAGAAATAATAAATGATGATAAATGATTAAAATAAAGAAAAATATCATATATTATCATCTTTCCCAAATAAAATTGCATGAAAACTCTGGTTATGGGTCTTGAGTTCAAGCAAGTCATTTTTGCTTGATTAGGTAAGTATTCTTGTCCCGTTTTTAATGATTTTTATGTTTTCGAGATCGTAATAACTTAATTTACCTATCTCGAAGATTAATTTGCAAAGTTTTCAAAGTGCTAAGATTTTTCCATGGATGAATATAGTTGAATTATGAAGTTTTATGGTAGAAAATGAAAGGTTGTTGGTAGATAATTTTTGTTAAGGAAATTTTGATGAAATCATGATTTAGGGACTAAATTGAAAAGATGTAAAACTAAATTTTATGAAATACATGGGCTGCTATTGCTACATGTAAAAATTAGTTAGGCTTGGAATAAGGATTAAATTGCATGAATTTCATTTTCCGAGCCTAGGGACAAAATCGTAATTAAATAAAAATATAGGGGTAAAATAGTAATTTTACCAAAGATGTGAATTGAACTAAATTGAATATGAATTGGTGTTAAATTCATTTGTATAGATCCAAATAGACCAAATACGAAGTTAGAACGAGGAAAAGAGAAGGTATCGGATTAGTAGATCTTACGTACACGAACATTGTCGAGGTAAGTTCATGTAACTAAATTGTGTATATTTATATACTTGAATTGAATGTTGTATATGTGAATTGTATAAATTTCATATATATGAAATTGATCACATATCCGACCATGCTCGATAAATATTAAGTCCCGTTTGGATAAATGAGATTCGATGGATACAGGGTTCCCGAATTGGTTGTGGTCCTACATGTGTTGCGGACACACCATAGCTCAAAAGAGCATTCCGTTATTGGCTCGCATGAGCTCCCCGATATATGGTTCTTGTGAGCTCCCCGTTAATAGCTCTTCGGAGCATCTCGATTGGTTGTGATCCTGCATGTGTTGTGGACACACCTCAGCTCTTATGAGCGTCCCGATATTTGGCTCTCCGGAACTTCCCAATTAAAGGCTCTTTTATGAGCTTCCCGATTAATGGTCTCCGAAGCTTCCCAATATTGGCTCGCTTGAACCTTCCTAATATTTGGCTCTCTTGAGCTTCCCGTTTATGGCTCGTATGAGCTTCCTAATAATTGGCTCGCAAGAGCTTCCCGTTATACAACTCACATTAGCTTCCTATTACATGGCTCGGAGGAGCTTCCCGATTATATGCTCGTATAAGCATTCCTAAATATGAATTGACGGATTATAGTTTTGTACACTTCATGTGTACTACCCGTGTATCCATCGATATTTTAAATGATTCAACGGGCGAAATTTTGATATGTAACAAAATGAGTACAAAATGAATTGTTACCATATATGCTTGAAATACATGAAAGTAATGATATTTGACATGTTGAAAAATGGGATGAAAGATACATGTGTATAAAACTTGCTTGACGGCTATGTACATTTGTGAGTATGAATTGTTACATGAATCTCATGACTAACATACTTGATGAGGACATGTGTTTAGGCATTTGGCCAAAATGGTTTGAGCATGTTTAGTTTACTTACCTTATGTGTGAAATAATGGTAAGTTTAATTCTATGTTATAAGAACTTACTAAGCTTTAAAAGCTTACTCAGTTTATTTTCCCTATTTTATAGTAATTTGGAAGCTCGAATTGGTTGGAAGCTGGTCGGAGCAACATCACACTATCCTTCAGCTCATTTCAGTATATGTAACAAACTAAATTTTGGTTATAATGGCATGTATAGGCTAAATTTAGCCAATAGTGGCATGTATGTGTGGTTGAAATTAGCCATTGGCATGGCTTGTAATTGGTATGTTTTGATATGTAAAAAGTGGCCTTAATGTGCTGATGATTGGTTTGTGATAGTATAAATTTGGTAAAATATGCCTATATGTATGTACGGTTATTTTGGTAAGTTTGGATAATTGAACATATGAGTTGATATGTCATGTATAAGACTTAGTTTTGGCTTGATTTGAATGTTTTATATTGGCTTGTGAAAGTGTTAAAGTGTTTATGTAGGTGGAATACAAATTGGGTGAGAAATATGGCTTGGAAATGGCCTATTTTCGTCCACACGGGCAAAGACACGGGCGTGTGTCTCAGCCGTATGTGACACACGGCCTAGCACATGGGTGTGTCTTTTGGATGTGTGTCCCTTGCATCTTTAAATTTTAAAACAGAATGCTCAAAATTTCTCACACGGCCTGGCACACGGGCGTGTGGCTTGGCCATGTGACCCCTGCACCTATTTAATGCAAGTCATTATGTACATACGGCCTAGCACACGGGTGTGTGGCTTGGCCATGTGACCCAAGTCAAAGAGTTACACGGGTACGGACACGGCCTGGACACGGCCGTGTGTCTCTATTTCAAATAGACTCGATTTACAGAAATGAGGTCCCGAAATCACAATTTTCGACACCACTGAATTTCAAGTCGTTACAATTCTCCCTTTCAAGAAACTTTGTCCCCCAAAATTTACTTGAAATGTAATGGGGAATATGTACTACTGAATCGATTTCTCTTTGTTGACTACCCCTAGCAACTAAGCCACCACGGGCAATTCTCCAACCTCTAGCTATAGATGCAGATCCCAGGGTAGCAACAGAAATATCATTAACACTTCTCGAAAAATTTCAAGCGATATGCTCTAAGGATCATTATTCAAAACATGCTCATGTTTTCTTCCATAAAGCTCAAAGTTTAAAATACTTACGTCCTTTTTTTTTTACTTCTCAACATTGCCAATAGATACTGATGATTGTTTAACCTGGTCTTTCTCGTATTTGACATTCGATGAAACCGATTTCCAAGAACTTTAAGACTCTCTAGCTCGCTTAGGTAGGGGTTGTGAACCTGTAGTCTCGACTCTCTTTCTGAATGCTCAGAGAGTCTCGTCTTTCTTATCTAAGCCCAAGGTTTGCTCAACCATTTTTGCTCATTCAGCAGCAAATTCCTTAAGCTTATGTAAGACCAACTGAACTCAGAGTTGATCTCGCAATCCCCGATGGAATCACTTACAACTTTCCTCTTCTGTGGGCACTAACTTGAAAGCATGCTTGCTGAGTCGCAAGAACTCTTGTTTGTAGTTGACTGCTAACATATTCTCTTGCTCTAACATCATAAATTCTTTTTTTCTATCTTCCAAATATAATTCACCAATATACTTCTTCTCAAACTCAGACAAGAAGAATGTCCAAGTGATTTGGTTCACTAGCACATGACGTGTAACAGTTAGCCACCATTGATAAGATTCTTTGTAACATCCTGAATTTTTGGGCCTATGCGTTTAATGGGTGGATATGTTTAATGTGTTAATTTAAGTGTTAGGGGTCCAATTTGGGCTCAGGCTTAGGTAGAGGCCTTGATTAAAATTATCTGTTTAGGCATTATAGGGTTTAAAAGGTAGTATCTATGTTTAAAATACCAAAGTGGGCTTGTGGCCCAATCTTAGGAGGTGACGCCACACAAGGGAGTAAGGGGCCCAAATTTAAGTTTCATGGAGCCCAATTCTTTTAATTTAAGTTAGCTAAATTTTGGGCATTAGGATTAGGTAGAGTAGATGGCAACAAGGCTAAAATTTAGGGGTTTTAAAGTTTAAAATATATGGATAATAAGCAGATAAAGGCTATTATTTAAGAATTTATTTTATGTGGATAATAAGCAGATAAAGGTTAAAATTTAGGGATTTTAATGATTAAAATATGTGGATAATATACTGATAAAGGAGGGAGGAGTTACAGATAATTAAGTCTCTTTTAGATGAGCTATTAGATTAAGATAAAGGAGAAAAGATAGGATTTATCTGCAAGGTTAGGTAAGTGCCGAAATTTCTATAAATAGGGGGAATATCTCTTCAATTTCAGCATCTGGGTTTTTCTCTTATTCTTTTCTCTTCTTCTCCGAGTAAAAGCCGAAAACTCCTAAAGTTCCACCTTCTTCTTCATTCTCTGAAAAAGCCGAAATCTCTAAGCCTATTCCCTCATCTTCACTTTGATTCAAAAGCCGAAACTACACCTATTCTTCTCCTTAATATTCATTGGCCGAATCTCTCTTAGCCATCTTTTCAATTTTTAGTTCTTTCAAAAGCCGAAAGCGCGATAGATCATCTTTCCGAGATTTTTCCTAGAAACCGAAACTCATAGATCTCTAAGTTATAGAGTCGTGTTACATTCGGGATTTCAAGGTAAGAGGATTTGTTTATTCATATATATAAAATCGGGTAGAATACTAACTATGGCCGAATATAGGAGAGGCCTATTTTCACATCTTTCCTACTTTTTGAAGCAAAGCGTAGATCGGTTTTAGCAAGGGTATCTACATTAATCGTGTGTAATACTTCCCCACCATCTAGATCTAATCATAAAATGCATGATCATAAGATTTATATGTTTTGATAATTGCCAACATCTCGGTTTATTGATGAAAGCCCAAGGAGGGTAAAAGCGGATCACCAAAGTTAGTAAATAATTTGTTTAAATGTTATAAGTAAAATGCTTGTATGTGATTGCATGGGTTGGGTTGATGAAAGGAGGAAGTTATACATTATATGTGTAGCGGTTTTACCGTGATCTAATGTAGCGGCTAATGCCGTGAACTGTTATACGGGCTTCGGCCATTAAATGTTATACGGGCTTCGGCCATTATATGTTATAAGGGCTTCGCCATCATATGTGGATGAGCAAAGCGACATAGTTGCCATCATGATGTGTAGCGGTGTGGGTCGATTGTAGAAATCCCCAATGGTGTGTACGATTGGTACGGAGGCGTGTAGCGGATGGAAACCTAGGCAAACGGGTTGGGCCTTGCATATTATTTGTTATTAATTTTTATTATTAGTATTAAATGTTGACTTTGTTTAACGGGCTTAAGGCCCAAAATCTAGTGGTGCATGAGGGTTGCACACTTTGAGTCTCGCGACTCACCCTTTTAATTAACATTTCAGGTGATACCTAGTGCTTGGACCGGCCGAGAGGAACGCAATGTGGCCATGCGAGAAGAATATGTGGATTTAGCAAAAGACTCAAGTTATTATTTTATATTTTTAATTGGTGGATTTTAAAATTTCGTTGTAATAAGGCCATGTGCCATCGGTTTATATTTTGTTTTATTTTGGGCTTTAATTACTTTTAGTTATTTAATTTTTTTATCTTAATTAAACTAAGGCATGTAATTAAGTTTGGTTTTATTTTACAAAGGAATATTCTATATGAAATATATTTGGGCTTTTCTCAAAATACGACATGTTTGACAAAAATTTTCTTAGTGACATACCGAGATCCTGGTCGTAGCAATTGGGCGAGTTTGGGGTGTTACAAATTGGTATCGAGCCGGTTCAAAACTCCCGGCTTTGGGGTTTTGGGGCTCAAAACGTTTTCTAAAGATGGGCTTTTGAAACATGCATGTTTTTAAAGGATAACAGTTTGTTAGCTCAAAGATGGCACTGCGTCTCGGCCCAAGTCCGCTGGTAAGTACTCAGAACCATTGTGTGATCTTTATATATGTGGGCTTAGTGGGCCTAGTGGGGCGTAGACTAAGCTAGAATTAGAACTTGATGAACTTTAGGCTTAGTACAAACTACTTACTGAAAAATTCATAAAGCTTAATTTCACCAACAAACCAGTTAACGAGCCGCAAGGCTAGAGTGTGGTAACCGCCATACGCATGTCTAGGAAGGATCCTAAGAGCACGGTATTTAAGCGATCCTAGCGACTCACCTCCTCTTCACTAGAATCCTGCCAAAGTGGTGACTATTCACCCTAGTTACGAGGACTTGTTGATGGGCTAAACCTTATAATTAAAACCCGAAAGGGACCAAATTACCCTAGTTTGAAAAAAAAAGAAAGAAAATTTCTCAATTTTTGCAAAATTTTCAAAATACGTTTGATTTGTGAAAACTACCAACCAGCCATGAATTTGTAAAATACCTATGTTTTGAAAATTTACCCAAAATCTCATGTTTATAAGAGTAGCCTTGACCATGAAACTAGATTTTTCCCCAAAGTACCTGTTTAAAAAAAAAAACGACAACGACAACATTTGAAATATCCCCGTTAGAAAAAATTCCCAACCTACCCTCGTTTTGTCAAATGACCAAAATACCCCTGGTTTGTACAATTACCAAATTACCCCTGATTTGCAAAATTACTAAATTGCCTCGGATTTCAAAATTATCGAAATACCCCCGGATTTCAAAATTACCAAAATACCCTCGGATTGTAAAATTACCAGAATACCCTCACTTCACAAAATCACCAAGGAACCCTATTTTGGAAAATTACGAAAATACCCATGTAGGATAAATTACGAAAATACCTCTGGGTAGTGGAATAACTAGAATACCCCTATGTATTAAGTGTGGATGTATGGATGTTGTATGTATGTTGATTGTTGAATGTATGTAGCTTATAGAACTAGGAAAGGTGAACTTGAGACTGAATTGCGAATTCGAAATAACTACTATTAAAACTACTAATCATAAGACTGCTCGTGGATAATCAAAGTGGAAGAAAACCAATAATTCATAAAAAATTTAATCGGATAAATGCGAATCGATAGCATGAGTACAAGGGGGCGAGGACGCTCTAGATGTGAATACCTGCATGCGTATTCTACCATAGTGTACTAAGTGTTTATTTTGGGTTTAGAATTGGAGTGCTTGCAAATGAAAGCATGGTAGTGAGACTTAGGTAGTACTTTAATAGTTAGTTGGAAATTTCGAGACGAAATTTCTTTAAGGCGGTAGAACTGTAACATCCTCGAATTTTTGGGCCTATGCGTTTAATGGGTGGATATGTTTAATGTGTTAATTTAAGTGTTAAGGGTCCAAATTGGGCTCAGGCTTAGGTAGAGGCCTTGATTAAAATTATCTGTTTGGGCATTATAGGGTTTAAAAGGTAGTATCTATGTTTAAAATACCAAAGTGGGCTTGTGGCCCAATCTTAGGAGGTGACGCCACACAAGGGAGTAAGGGGCCCAAATTTAAGTTTCATGGAGCCCAATTCTTTTAATTTAAGTTAGCTAAATTTTGGGCATTAGGATTAGGTGGAGTGGATGGCAACAAGGCTAAAATTTAGGGGTTTTAATGTTTAAAATATGTGGATAATAAGCAGATAAAGGCTATTATTTAAGAATTTATTTTATGTGGATAATAGCGGATAAAGGCTAAAATTTAGGGATTTTAATGATTAAAATATGTGGATAATATGTTGATAAAGGAGGGAGGAGTTAGAGATAATTAAGTCTCTTTTAGATGAGCTAGTAGATTAAGATAAAGGAGAAAAGATAGGATTTATCTGCAAGGTTAGGTAAGTGCAAAATTTCTATAAATAGGGGAATATCTCTTCAATTTCAAAGATCAGGTTTTTCTCTCATTCTTTTCTCTTCTTCTCCGAGTAAAAGCCGAAAACTCCTAAAGTTCCACCTTCTTCTTCATTCTCTGAAAAAGCCAAAATCTCTAAGCCTATTCCTCATCTTCACTTTGATTTAAAAGCCTAAACTACACCTATTCTTCTCCTTAATATTCATTGGCCGAATCTCCTTAGCCATCTTTTCAATTTTTAGTTCTTTCAAAAGCCGAAAGCGCGATAGATCATCTTTCCGAGATTTTTCCTAGAAATCGAAACTCATAGATCTCTAAGTTATAGAGTCGTGTTACATTCGGGATTTTAAGGTAAGAGGATTTGTTTATTCATATATATAAAATCGGGTAGAATACTAACTATGGCCGAATATAGGAGAGGCCTATTTTCACATCTTTCCGGCTTTTTGAAGCAAAGCGTAGATCGGTTTAGCAAGGGTATCTACATTAATCAGGTGTGTAATACTTCCCCACCATCTAGATCTAATCATAAAAAGCATGATCATAAGATTTATATGTTTTGATAATTGCCAACATCTCGGTTTATTGATGAAAGCCCAAGGAGGGTAAAAGCGGATCACCAGGTTAGTAAATAATTTGTTTAAATGTTATAAGTAAAATGCTTGTATGTGATTGCATGGGTTGGGTTGATGAAAGGAGGAAGTTATACGTTATATGTGTAGCGGTTTTATCGTGATCTGATGTAGCGGCTAATGCCGTGAACTGTTATACGGGCTTTGGCCATTAAATGTTATACGGGCTTCGGCCATTATATGTTATAAGGGCTTCGGTCATCATATGTGGATGAGCAGCATGACTTCCATCATGGTGTGTAGCGGTGTGGGTCGATTGTAGAAATCCCCAATGGTGTGTACGGTTGGTACGGGGGCGTGTAGCGGATGGAAACCTAGGCAAACGGGTTGGGCCTTGCATATTATTTGTTATTAATTTTTATTATTAGTATTAAATCGTTGACTTTGTTTAACGCTTAAGGCCCAAAATCTAGTGGTGCATGAGGGTTGCAAAATCGAGTCTCGCGACTCACCCTTTTAATTAACATTTCAGGTGATACCTAGTGCTTCTGACCGGCCGAGAGGAACACAAGGTGGCCATGCGAGAAGAATATGTGGATTTAGCAAAAAGACTCAAGTTATTATTTTATATTTTTAATTGGTGGATTTTAAAATTTCGTTGTAATAAGGCCATGGGCCACTAGTTTATATTTTGTTTTATTTTGGGCTTTAATTACTTTTAGTTATTTAATTTTTTTATCTTAATTAAACTAAGCCATGTAATTAAGTTTGGTTTTATTTTACAAAGGAATATTCTATATGAAATATATTTGGGCTTTTCTGAAAAATACGACATGTTTGACAAAAATTTTCTTAGTGACATACCAGATCCGGTCGTAACAATTGGGCCGGGTTTGGGGTGTTACATTCTTTGTTTAGGAGAGATACCACACAAGTGACACACTTTGGCGGTGAACATTCTAATGGTTACAAGACCCGTTCAGTCGATTCTAACTAGATTTCAACTAAGGATGAATCGACACCTTTTAACTCTCTAAACTCTGTTGCTCCATATTTTCACAACTCCCTTATCGACGCTCGCTGAGCTGCAGCTACTGGCACAACTTGAGGAGTAGCTCCCACTACTCTCTAAAGGATTTCCGCTATCGTGCAGAGAAAATTCTCATCATCTCGACCTTTTTGTCAAGGTCTATCAGCTCTATTCTATTGAGCACCGACTGAATCAACGCCAAGTGCCTCTGTTTCAATCTTATCCTCACTCTCAATGGAGTGATCATTGCTATTTATATCTTCATTAAAAACGTTCCTCGATTCTTTTTACATCTTTAGTTATAAAATAGAGGAATTTAAAAATCAACATCCAAATCTCGAGTCAAACTCGACTCGACCTTGGAATATACCTCTAGACTCAATTTTAAGCTTAATTTAGTCTGAGAATATGCTAAACATATAGCTCTGATACTACTAAATGTAACACCCGATACCCGACCCAATCGTTGGATCTGAGTTACAATATGCCACTTCGTTGCTGGAGCAACTACGATCAATTACATTCAATTTTTACCATTAACATTTATTTATGAGTATTATAAACATATGATACAATATACGACCATTTTTTGGTCTTATACAAGCTTACGAAAGCTCTAATGTTCATACAGAATAATTCAATATTGATCGTGTGTCAGAGTCTTAAAAATTTATATAATGAATGATCTAGCCTAGAAACTAACTATGACAATGATTGAGGAAAGCGCACCTATCGAACAGTAGTATAGTTTAGTGGCAAGACCGGATTGTTGAACCCAAAGGAACCAAAAGTACTAATACTGACTCTCTTTCTATTATTTAGCCTAAGAAATAAGGGAGTTGTTGTTTAATCTAAAATTAACTAACTACTAAGCTAAAGATGCTAAGACAAAGGGAATGAATTGGGGAAAATACTTGTGGGAAAAACCAATTGATTAAGACGATACCCAAGGAAGAACTCACCTAGACTTCACTTGTTATCTAACTCTGAACCAGACGTTTTATTCACTTGACTTGATCCGTAGGATTCCCTAATTTATATTAATACCTCTCTCAAGGCTACTAACGTCTAACCCTAGGTTGATTAATTGAAATCTCTTTCTAATTAAAACCCCTAGAATTGCATTAACTCGATCTATGGACTCCCATATTAGGTTTGACCCTAATTCGACAGATTTTCATCACCCTATCTCTAGGCGCGCGAGCAACTCCGCTTAACTATGCTAGATCTACTCTTAGGCAGGGTCTATTCCTCCTCTACCTAAGCACATCAATACTTGAATCAATATCCTGAAATATCAAAGCAAGTATTAAGAGCACATAGTTAAGAACAAATCAAGTATTTATCATACAGTTCAGCAAACGATAACAAGATTCATCTTAGGTTTCATCCTCCTCAGGTATCTGAGGGTTTAGTTCATAATCAATAAAGAATACATCTCAGAAGAAAAGATAAAACAAAACATAAGAAAAACCCTAAAACCCCCTGAAGGAATTGAAGAGAAGATCTTCCGTTTTGAGTATGACTCTAGTTTCTTGAGATGAATCAACTGGCTTTCTTTGAGTAAATCCCACAATTCTGACCCCTCTGGCTTGGCTCTTTGGCCTAGCTGGACGCCCCGCTAAAGGTTGGTCTCTAAGGTGTTTATATAGGCTTTTGGAATGGCTTTCTTTGCCTCTAAGTACCCTAATCCGAATAAAATTCTTCTTTGTCACGTCAGGGGCACGCCCATGGCACACGCCCGTGTGAATCGTGGCCAGGCCATGTTCGGATCTATTAAGGAGGCACAGCCGTGTGGTCTTGGGCCCAGGCCATGTCGATTTCTTTCTTTGGCCCATTAACTCCGTTTTCGGTCCATTTCTCGTTCTTTTCATCCTCCTATGCTCTCCTGAGTATAAAACATGAATTTAAAGTATTAAGAGCACCAAATTCCATAATTCAAGGGATAAATCATCCAAAAGCATGCTAAATGTGGGATTAAAATATGTTACTATTACGGTTTATCAAATATCAATAACAATTACCATATGCAATATACAACAGATCTCTCAGTATTCAGTCTCATATCACAAAATCATAGCTTATACAGTCTAATTCAGTACATACGGACCCTATAGAAGGCCTGCAATCGTTTCAAACGACGCATACCGAGAGAAAATCCAAATTCTGAGCCACATGCCCGTGTGGTTTCACACGGCTTGGCACACGCCCGTGTGTCTCCTATGGCCTGACACACGCATGTATCATCTGTTCGTGTAGTCATAAATCACAAACCGTGAGTCACACAGCCTGGACACATACTCGTGTAGTCTCTAGTGGCAAACAATGAGTCACACGGTCTGCATACACATTCGTGCCTCTAGCCTGTACGTCTCTAATTCGTGAACAGTAAGTTACACGGTCTACCACACGACTGTGTGGTGCACAAGGCCTACCACACGGCCGTGTGGCGTCGACAACCATGTTTTTTGGCATTTAAAATTCGTAAAAACTCGGGTTTTCGGTACGCACCTGAAGTAGTTTTGAGCAAAAACAACGTAGAGAAATCCTGAGGCCTAAATTAGCTAACCATAATCAATTAATCAACTAAAACAACGAAATTTACACAATTTAACACTTACTGAACTATGTCGAAAACTTCGACAGGAAACCTCTAACAAAACCGACACTTACCAGCGAATCAACGACACCTGCTCGAATTAGCATATTGGGAAACACTACTTCCGACACGCACTGTAACACCCCTAACCCGTATCTGTCGCCAGAATAGGGGTATGGAGTATTACCGGAGTTTACATTTCAAAACTATCAAAAAATTTAATCATTTAATAACTCAACATCAATCATAGAAAAGTCAATCAATATCATACATATTGTCCCTTATACGAGCCCTCGAGACCCTAAAAACAAATTAGAAACAAGTTGGGACTAAGGCTCCGTTTGTTTGCCAGTAAAACATTTTCCAGAAAAGCTTTTCAGCCTTTTCCAATGTTTGTTTGGCTGAAAATAATTTCCTAAGGTAAAACGTATTACAAAAAACGAGAAAAGAAGCCTTTAATTTTGGAAAATGTCTTACCATTTTTATTTCGTTAAGACATTTTCAGGAAAAGAAGCCAACAACTATTCTCAACGCCCCGATCTTACCTTTCCCCTTCCCCTTCCCCTACCCCCATCCTTGACACCCCGATCTTCTGCTTGTCGTCAACCAAAAACGATTCTCAACACCAGACACCGGCGTTCATCTTTGATTTTCCCCAGCTTCGCCTTTCGTTGTCAAAATTTGCACTGCACCACCAGTCGGCGACAGCGTTCATCTTCCCCTCTCAAAGGTAAGAACGAAAAAAAAAAGAAATATGTGATTGTTTTTGTTTATTTTTGTACTTGTTAGGGAAGAGTTATGATTTATTCCATAAAATTGATATGAAAAAGAGTGTGAGAGATATGGAGAAAGATTTGGGTTTCTGTTTCTGATGAGTCTGCTTATATCAGTAGCCAAAATGTTTTCTAATATAGATAAAAAAACAGGGTAAATTTTTCTATTTTTTGTAATATAGTGTAAATTTTTCTAAATGATGTGAAGATTATGCTACTGAACAGCTAGAAAACTTTTCTAAATGATGTAAGATTGCTCCGGAAAGTTTTTGCAGCTATAGGAAATTTGATCACAGTGCTTACTGTTAATTGTTAACTCCGAAAAGGAACAGAGGAAACTATTTGTTTTAGTTAAATTGTGCATATGTTGCCGTCTTGCTGAGCTTATTTCACTAAGGCTTGGCATATGTTCTCGGTACATGATCTGTTGTATGGTTTATCCTTGTATTGTTTCTTAGATTCTAGTGTATGTATCACATAGTTAGCTTTGTTGCACAACCCTTTTCTTTTCCTGCACATTTTCTCCTTTGTCTTAAATAATTTTTTTTCTGTTTACAAATTCTCTGGTTTAGGGCAACCAAGCATACAAAGATAAGCAATGGCAGAAGGCTATTGGGTTTTATACTGAGGCTATCAAGCTTAGTGGCAACAACGCAACATATTATAGCAACAGGGCCGCAGCATATCTAGAACTAGGAAGGTAAAATTTTACTCTTTTATTAGTTCATCTATTCCAATTGATTCTCGAAGGACTTCCTTTATATTTGATTTTTTTATTTTTTAAAAGAGTAACTCATACGGCCATTTTAAAGTTGCAAGGGAGCCATTTAAGCAAATATATATCCATCTTCTTTCAAACAGTTATGAAAAACCTTACAATCTTGTATTCAGAATGAACCTTAAAACCCCATACTTAAACATTTTTCTTTGCTTATTTGACTTCCTACACATAATATTAACTATGTGAGCAAATTTTTTATTTTAAAAACGTCATATAATCCAATTTAAAGGAATTCCTTAGATGATGTTGTTAATTGGACTACACTTATTAAATCAAATGGGTAGTAAAGGGACTAAATTCTTAGGACTTTTGATAAATAAAAAAAGCTTGGGCCTAAATTTCAAATGTTCAAAGAGTGCAGAGACTGGCAGCATAATTAGATCTAAAATATGTGTACGAATTAATTGAATTAGTTTCCCAATGAGCGTCATTTTCATTTTGCACTGTTATATATATGTATTCTTTCCATATAGGCAAGCAACTAAACGGAAAGGAATTAAACATCTTTCTTGCCCCAGGTGATTGGATTGCCACTAAAATGACTTGCCAAATCTCCACTAGAATTAAAATTTAGCTGATAGACCTTGTTTTATATTATGCTGGACATTCACTTTTAGATATCCCTATGTTGTCTTCTCCATATCTGTTAAACAAGCCTGCCAAAAAAGCTGATAGACTCTGTTCAAATTTTATGGCCAATGCTTGAATTTCAAGCACCTACTTTAACAGAGAAGGCTAAAATTAAACCAATTATGTTGCATGGAATTCGGTTCCATCATTAAATAAAAAAAAAAAGAATCATTCAACTTAAAATACAAGCCATGGTAGGTCAAGGGAAAAAAACTGCCAAACCCAATTATTTAACACAGATATATATATAATTAATAAGTTAACTACATCCACTTTGGTTTTTTGGTACTTGATTTTTTTCCCTCCCCTTCAGTTTCCTCCAAGCAGAAACAGATTGCACCAAAGCTATCAGCCTTGATAAAAAGGTAATTTCTTCCTGGAAAAGATAATGATTTTGATTGTATAGCTGTTGTATATTTTATTCCGTACATGGCATTTTTGTGCATTATCTTTGATTGAAGTTTACTTAAAATCATTTGAGGATTGTAAAAAATCAGTGACAGATTATATGCACAATTTGGGCTGAAAGTGGTTTTGGATGGGATGATAACATGAAAATGATCACATGTGATAGAGCGACATATGATGCAGCAGTGATGGTAATATATGTATATATATGTTAAGTATATTTCAATTGTTTTTTACTTGTTATTCTAATTGTGTATAATATCCAACAGGCACACAAGAAGTATGGACCATTTTTGAATAAAAGCATTGATCATTATAATGAAATGGCTTTGGTTGTTGGCAAAGATATGGCAATAGAGAGTTTTTCCAGAACATTTGCTGACATAGATTTGGATGATGGTAACCAAGATTCAGTGCCTATAGACTGCGACAATGAAGAGACTGAGGAGGTAAGAACAAAAGTATCTTCATTTGGCACATCTAAACGTAAAAGAAAAAATGCTCAAGAAAGTGTCGTTGATGAACAAATTAAATTTGTGGGTGAACAACTTGGCAAAATTGCTAATGATTTGGAACAATTTACTGCGGATAAGACACCACATCTTTACGAAGAAGTGATGTCGATGGAGGTAGAAGGATTTGATGATGACTTCCTTTGTGGTGTGTTTGATTATCTTGTGGGTCATGAATCTGAGGCCAAAGCTTTTTTAGTTAAAAGTAAGAAGCATAGAAAAATTTGGCTTCAAAATTTTTCTCAAGGTTGAAGGTATTGATACTTTAATGTGGTGTAATATTAGTTATGCACTTGGACAATATTGTTGTTAACATGTGGTGTACTACTAATTATGCATTTGGATAATATTATTAATTTCTAGTATTAATTGTGGTTTAGAAGCTAATTTATAATTATTCAATTTTTGTTTTTTTTATTTTTTTATAACACAATTAGAAATAATTTATTTGCTTTGGTTGTTTTCAATTTATGACGGTTAATATTCTAGCTTAATAATTGAGTATTATTATATATTTAATTTGATTTATTTATTTATAAATAAATCATTGCAATATATGTAAAAACAATTTAAAATATAAATTTATTAATATATATATATATAATAAACTCAATTAAACAATGAAAAGATAATAAATTCTTAAATATATATATATTTGTTTTATTTAAAACAGCTTTTATGAAATATTTTCAAGAAATTTACCAAACAACAGAAAATATTTTACACAAATTCATCCAAACACCAAAAAAGTAAATCATTTCCAGAAAAGTAAATCATTTTCCAGAAATTATTTTCCGGAAAATATTTTACTGGCAAACAAACAGAGCCTAAATCGAAAACATATAGAATTTTTCAGAAAAAGAAGAAAATCAAACTGCAGGGATCACACGGCCGTGTGACTCACACAGCTGACACACACACCTGTGTCTCAGGCCGTGTGGCATTCGAAGTAGGGACACACGACCGTGTCCCAGCCCGTATCCGTGCCCGTGTAACTCTCTGACTTAGGTCACACGGCCAAGCCGCATGCCCATGTGCCAGGCCGTACCTCAAAATGCAACCTTTAAAAACCTACAGAGGACACACGGTCGTGTTGCATGGTCGTGTGTCACACACAGCTGAGACACACACCCGTGTCATAGGCCGTGTAGACGAGAAAGAGGTCATTTTCAAGCCATTTCTTTCACCCTAAACATGCTCACACATACAAAACATTTGCACATACAATCAAGCTTTCAAACATACCTAAAATATGCATAATAAGATCAATTCAATAGGTCATTTATCCATACAACCAATATATACCAAAAGGCACCCCAAACATAATTATCAAATCAATCTAAATATGTGCACATTTACCATTTATCATTTATTTTGTCTCTATGCCAAAACATAGCATAATTGACATATTCCAAAATACAACAAAACATACAAAATTGGTCATTCAAAGTATACTTTCATTTGACCATTCCAACACCAACCATTTAAGCATCAAAACCGTCTAAATGACACCAATCTAGCCAATTCCAAATTATATATATACATGCCAAACTCATCAAACTAACATATACCACAATTCCACCTATACATGCCATTATAACATTGATCAAGACATCAAAATCTACCGATAAAATCAATGGATAGTGTGATGGATCTTCGACTAGCTTCCAACCCAATCGAGCTTCCGATAATCTGAAAAGTAAAGGAAAAATAACAGTGTAAGCAATGAATTCTTAGTAAGCTCATATAAATTTTAAACATAACATTCCATTTCAATAATGAACTTTATAAGGTAAACATAAACCTATACCAATGCCTCAAGATTTATCAAACCATAATTAACTCACAAATTAGTGTATTTATCCACAACCTAGATAAATTCATCCATTACTTAAGTAAATTTCTCACATGTAAGTAAACCCTTTAACTCATCAATGCATTTACACTATCACATTACATCTCAATTATGAACTTACCGTTTTATTACATGTCCTTACTCGTATCATTTGTATAACACAAGACATAAGCATAAATATATCATCATCAATACACAAGTTAGTGCATTTACACATAATTCACTCGAAATATCATAAGGTAAGTCATATGCATGAATAAAATCACTTGTAATCATCAATTTCATGAGCATAAACATATTTTCATTGAACATTACCTTTTTATTCCTTTCCATAGATTCATGACATAAGTCCTTTGAATACTTACCGATCTCTTCCTTTTCATACCCATTGAATCAAATTAAATAACATCGAATAATGAAAATAATATTTTCAATACAACTTACCTGTTACAATACATTAACACGAAGAATACTAGGCTCAAAGCCTGATATAACACATCGGCACGAAGCCTGCTAAGCACAAAGCTTGATATAATACACCGGCACAAAGCCTGCTAGGCACGGAGCCCGAATATCACCGGCACAAAGCCGGCACAAAGCCTGCTAGGCACAGGGCCCGAATATCACCGGCACAAAGCCTGCTAGGCACGGAGCCCAAATATCACCAGCACAAAGCCTGTTAGGCATGGAGCCCGAATATCACCGCGTTTCTATTTCTTAAAACATAGCTAAATGATATTTAAGTTTTAACCAATAATGAAATAGTATGAAATATTCAATACAATTAATAATAATCGTATAACGAACTTACCTGGCTAAATTGCAGAAATATCAAAGTATAGGGGTTTTTTGGTAATTTTTCATTCTATTTGATTTTCTACTCGATCTTGATCTAAATTAATAATTTCATTCAATTTATTAATTTAGACAATAAAATAATTCATTTTATGCAATTTAGTCATTTTTGACATTTTTACAAAATTGCCCCTAATATTTTACTTTTATTCAATTTAGTCCTTGAGCCTAAAACATGCAAATTAATAATTTTTAATGCAAATCCAAGCTAGCCAAATATTCATGGCATTCAATACATCCCATTTTTGCAATAATTTCACAACAAACCCTTGTGTTTTTACTATTTCAACAATTTTGTCCCTAATCAAAAAAATTATCAAAAATCCCTTAACAAAATACTTTTAAATACCAACCAACATTTCAAATTCATAATTTAACATCAAAAATCACTAGATTCATCAATGAAAACATTCAAAATCTTTAACAGTTTCAAAAATGAAGGTACGAGCTAGTTAGACCTAATTACAATAATCTCAAAAACATAAAAATTACAAGAAAACGAGTCGGTATTACCTACCATGCAAAGAAAACACCCAAAACCGAAGCTTCACATCATTGGCTATGGCTTTCGGCCATTGAAGAAGAAAAATGAAAGAAATTTTTGTTTTTCGTTCTTTAATTTTGTTTAATTTTGTTTAAACTTTCATTAAATTACAAAATTGCCATCCAAAACACATTATTTTATCATTTCCTATTAAATTGCCGTCCCACTATACTAATTAGGGAATAATTTTTACTTAAGTCCTTCCTCCTTTATTAGTTAAGCTATTTCATCACTTAAATGCTATATTTAGCATATTTTGCATTTTTTACAATTTAGTCCTTTTTAATTAATTAATTGTCGAAACGTTAAAATTTTTCAACGAAACTTTAATACCACCTTAATGACACTCCATAAATATTTATAAAAATATTTACGGCTCAATTTATAGAAACGAGGTCCCGATACCTCATTTTCTAAAAAACCACTTGACTTTAGGGTCAAACCACTTGAACTTAATAAATCACTTATATAACATAAATTATCAAATCAAAAACCTTTAAAACCATAATTAACTCGTAAATATTAAATGATAATATTTACGAACTCACTCGTCGAATTTGGTGGCCCCGAAACCACTGTTTTCGACACCACTGAAAAGCGAGTTGTTACACACACGCCTAAAACAAAGAAACCAGGAACGCTTAACGAAGAGAATTCAACCCACCAACACAAAACTATTTCGACCGTACGAAACCATTGTTTCTTAGAATTCACAACAGAACTACACATTTAACTTTAAATTAACATCACGGAAATTGCACTTACTCGACCAGAACAGTAGATAAGGAACAGGAAGTTCGGCGACCAATAAAAGAAAATAAAACAAAAACAAGAAAAAACTAAAAAGAAAAGAAAAAGAAATTGAAGAAGGGAGGGGAGAAGAGGAAACATTAAAATTTAATGTTTGAAACACCAATTAGAATTTCGATAATAAGAAAAAAATATTCCCTAACGCATAGGCCGAGACTCAAACACAAGACCCGAAAGTATACAAAAGCTTAACTATTGAACCAACAAGCTCATTCTTGATATAAACTTACACAGAATTATGCTTAAGTCAACAATTCAAATATAAAGGTTAGTTTAGAATAAAATAGCAAAACTTTCTAAAAATATGACTCGAACCCTTGATTTCAAACACATATACAAAGCACAAAGTCACATCTATAGAGATTTAATTACGCTAGCATTTCTTAGTCAAACATTCAAAGTTTGGGGTGTTACATGACCTGATATAAACAAAAATGATTATTTTGGTAGTTTACTCATGTTAAATAAATATTTTATTTTCTGGCAAAAAAAATAAATATTTTAGTTATATATGATAAAAAAGTGAAGATTAAAATATATTTTTAAATTCTTTTGAATAACTTTTATTTTTTTTGCTAAAGAAATTGTTAATTAAATCCAGGTAAAAAATGATTAATTATGCGGGTGAGGATTTTGGTAAACTACGAAACGTAAAAGTAGAAGAGATACCCGCCATTTTTGTTGTTTTTACGCAAAAAACGTTTATATAAGAAACGAGCTCCAGCCATCAGCCATGAAAAAAGCTGCATCCCCCCCAAAACAAGGGCAAAAAATTATTATAAAAGCCCTCATTTCTAATCTTTCACTCATCCCCCAAATTTTTCAGTTCGAAGATTTTTTTTTTCTTTTTGTGGTTTACAGCTTGAGATCTGAGAGCAAAGACCCTGTTTTTCATTGGGGTTTTTTGTTTTAAGTTCTTTGGTTGTAAACCTGATTTTGTTTTTTTTTTTTAAATAAGACTTGATTTTTAGTTTTAAAATATCTCTTTTTGATTATTTTGGGATAAATTTTTCATTAGTTTTATTTGGGTCTTCGGAATTGGAATTTTTGGGGAATGGAGGTTTCGGTAATTAGGAGTTGTTCTCAGGCAACAAACCCTAAAACAGAATTAGGGTTTAGGGATTCAAGTTTTAGTTTCGGGAAATTTAATGAGAAACTATTTTCCCCGAAACCAAACAGTGTTTCGTTTGAGAGTCCATTAAGGAGGGGAAAATCTGGGCTCAGAATAACAGCGCAAGCTGCCCAATCTGATCCCCTCCCTAAATCGAAGTCTTCTACAAAATCCATAACTGTAAGTTTTTTTTTTTTTTTTTTTTTTGGCTTCCTTCCATTGTTTCTGCTTTTAAATTATTATTACTTTAAAATATTAATTTAATTATGAAATTATTAAAATAGATAATTAATATTTTTATAATATATTTTTATCTCGTTATATTTTTATATAGTCTTCAAATAAATCTATTAAAAAATTTATTGCCACTCAATTAATACAATAATTATATATTTTAATAAAATATAAAATACTTTCGTATACTTACTTCTGATAAAATTTAATATATATATATAATATAAATATTAAATAAATAAAATTAAATAAATCACCATATTTTCTACCATGCTGTTAAAATTGACTTAAAAATACATTGATATGTGTTACATTTTTCACTTGTAACTATTCATGGGTTGAATTATTTATTTAAACACAAAGATTTATTTAAAATATAAGAAAATTTAGATAAAAATACGAGATAAAAAAATAATTTTGAAAAAAATATTAAACCGTCCTTGTTTATACTTTTGGAACATACTTTTATTTTATTTTTATATACTATTTAATTTATATCACATAAAATTAAATATATGATAATAAAATACTACATAGACAAAGAAAAATTGTTAGTAACTTGCCTAAATTTAAACTTTTAATAAAAAATCATTTTAAATATTAAATACTAAATTAAAATTAATAGAAGCGGAGTTGGTAATTTATAAATATGGATAAATTTGAATAAATTTAAACATATTTAAAGTTAGATCGAGTTTGTGCAAATATAAAATCTACTAATATCATTCATAAACAGGTTCAAACCCGAATTGACCCAATTTATAAACATCTATAATTGTACAAAATTGACATTTTTGGTAGCGACTAAAAAATCTTATCGAGGTTATTCGGTTGTTTCATTTTGCAGCTTAATAGAGTAAGATTATTTGCTGGCCTGCCTCTAGATGTTGTGTCTGGTGGTACAGTCAACCAGTTTCGAGCAATATCAGCGGGGCTTAAAGCTTTGAAACTTCTCGGTTTGGAAGGTGTTGAATTGCCTATATGGTGGGGAGTGGTCGAGCATGAGTCGATGGGAAAGTACGACTGGTCTGGCTACCTTACCATTGCCGAGATGGTTCGGAAAGCAGGTCTTAAACTTAACGTAACACTCTGCTTTCACGCTTCCAGTCAACCTAAGATCCCACTTCCCGAGTGGGTACTTGATATTGGGAAAACCAAGTCCAATATCTTCTTCAAGGATCGAGCTGGAAAGCCTTACCGAGGATGCCTTTCACTGGCTGTTGATGAGCTTGCTGTTCTTAATGGGAAGACTCCAATGCAAGTGTATCAGGATTTCTGTGAAAGCTTCAAATCGGCTTTTTCGGCTTTCATCGGTTCTACGATCACGGTAGTTGGTTTTGCTTGTCAAATAAGGCAATGTCATTAGACCCTGTTTTGATGTTAATGGCTTCTTTATTGTGGTTTTGCAGGGAATCACAATGGGTCTCGGACCAGATGGTGAGCTCCGGTATCCATCTCACCGTGGGTTTGCCAAAATTGACACAGTTCCGGGAGCTGGGGAGTTCCAATGTTATGACAAAAACATGCTTCACCTTCTTAAGCAACATGCCGAAGCATGCGGAAAGCCAAAGTGGGGACTAGGTGGCCCTCATGATGCGCCCGCTTACAGTGAGTTGCCTACTGCAAACACCTTCTTCAAGGATCATGGTGGATCTTGGGAAAGTCCTTATGGTGATTTCTTCCTTTCTTGGTACTCAAGCCAGCTCATAGCTCATGGAGACCGCCTACTCTCACTTGCCTCTTCGGTTTTCAGTGATAGTGCAGTGAACATTTTCGGGAAAGTCCCGTTGATGCACTCTTGGCATGGAACCCGCTCACATCCTTCCGAGCTCACAGCTGGCTTCTATAACACTGCCACGAGAAAAGGCTACGAAGAAGTTGCAGAGATGTTTGCAAGGAATTCATGCAAAATCATCTTGCCTGGGATGGACCAGTCAGATAAGTACCAGCTTAAGGAATCTCTCTCAAGCCCTGAATCATTACTTGCTGAAATTGGTACAGCTTGCAACAAGCACGGGGTCGGAATTTCCGGCCAGAACTCGACTGTCGGAGCTCCTGATGGTCTTAAGCAGATCAAGAAGAACATGTTGAGTGAGAATCTTAATGACTCGTTCATTTTCCAGAGGATTGGAGCTCAATTCTTCGCACCGGAGCATTTTCCTTTGTTCATTGAGTTCGTCCGGAAACTGAACCAACCTGAACTGCATTCAGGCAATCTGCCTACTAAAGAAGGCACCGCCACCGCCACAGATTCTGTACATACAAGGTCAAATCTGAGCATCCACATGCAATCAGCTTAAGTAGAGAGGACAACTATGTGTAGATAGCATCCTTGTAAGGTACCAGAAGTCAGAAGATATTGGATTGGAAAAAAAAAAATAGATTGTACCATTTGACTGAGCACTGCAAAGACATAGCTAAGCAAATATTTACGTTATATACACCAATTCTCTTTTAAATCTCCCTTTTATAAATGAAAATCGAATAAATTTTGGATCGATTTTTTATTTATTTTTAATTATTATTGGATATGAACTCGGACATAGATATCTTCATTCACAAGCAACCTTAGTGTCAAAGCTGCTGAGACAGATGGCAAATGCTTGGAATGCAGAGATTGGATACTGGTAATCCATGGTGAATAAATCTTTCGCAACTTTCCCGAATTGAAGTACAATCTTTCGATTTTCTGGAGAAGCCACCAACTGAAAGTTTTTAACTGAAGCAACTGTCACTCGTCCATGGAAGTTTAAGCACCAACAATGGAGTTGTTCGTTCCACCTTGGAGCCTTGTTTATCAACAACAATGCACCATTCTTTTGACCACACAATGATCCTGACAGAAAATTGCCCATGCTAGCTGGTTCTGAATGAACAATCGGATTTGATTGGAATATGTCCGTATTGCGGCCAGAAAACTCTGACTGGGCTTGAGCTGGCTCTTCGGGTGGGATCGGAGTGGTTGGGATGGTACCCATGATACATTGCATTCTCCTTGGACCCCTAGAAGTCATATAAAATATATCTGTATCACTTACTCGGACTTAAAAGCAACTTTGGGTACGGATATGTGTTTTGACATATGTATGCTTCGGTGTTTTCATATCTGACACGGGTATTCGAAAGGATAGATATGACAAATAGAATAAGAAATCATCAAATCCTTATGCAAAATAACAAAAAACTCTTACCTTGAACCAAAAACTTCCAATTGATATGAAATATGAGCCATGGAATAGTTGACCAAATGGACTTTAGATGAAGCATGTTTCAAATTTGGTAGCCTAGGAGAGTGATTTTTAGCCATCTTTGAACCAGTATAAGCTGATTGACCAGCAAGGATGGTGTACCTGTTCCCTAAATAATTTGATCTTTGCCAAAAAGAAAAATAAAAACATAAATTTGTTGTCTATAGCTTACATTGCTCAAACTTTTTTTTTTCTCAAAACATCTGTATTCAACCTCCGTGTTTAACACATATCCAGACATGAATATAAGTTGTGAGCTTTCAAAGATGTGTAAATTGAATATATATCCATGTCAGACACGTATTTGTATATGACACTCACATTAGAGTCGAGTAACTACTCACCTCAATTTCCCAACATAAGAACTGCTCCCCCTTGACATATCCTCAGCCCGTAAAGAGATGATATAATCATTGTGTGTAGGACGCTTATGCTTGCGAGCAGCAAGAAGGAACTTCCCATCATCTGTTAGTGCTGCCACAGAGATATGAAAAGACAATTTAGAACATGACACATATCTAAGTTCTAACACTCACACCCGAGTCCGAGTAAGGCAACAACAATAATCTCACCATTAGTTAAACTAAGGTAAAGGCAATATGTGTGAGTGGATCGGTTCCGTTTTATAAAGCAGTGGAGGAGACCATCCTTAGGACCAGGCTGCAAAGAGATTCCAATTACAGAAGATCGAATACTGCTCACCGTGAAATATATAAATTTAAAAATACTTCCATTCATAATATTACTAACAATTTCATTCATCAAAGGACTTTAATCCAATTTATACAGTAATATAAAAACCTGTTTAACTGAGATGGGAAAAGTTAATTTTCCTGAAATTTCAGGAAATTTAACAATCTCTTTAACGATAAGCCTCCAACTACTGCAAACGCCGGCACAAGCCACCACAGTTTTTCTTTGAGGCCAACGAGTTTCAGAGTCTTCGATCCTTAAAAGAACTTCTCTTAACAATTCCGGCGGCAGTTTGGCCCAGCAGCAGTCCTCAC
This sequence comes from Gossypium sturtianum, assembly GCA_025698515.1. Classification (NCBI taxonomy): domain Eukaryota; kingdom Viridiplantae; phylum Streptophyta; class Magnoliopsida; order Malvales; family Malvaceae; genus Gossypium; species Gossypium sturtianum. The sequence goes on from CM046945.1 coordinate 162,334,852, forward strand.
CGTCGCCGCCGCCGTCAACCGCCGCTTGGTCTGGAACTTCCACTTGGTCTTGAACAACCACCCCGCTTGACCTTAACCTTGCTTTGAACTTCAATGTCATGAATTAAAATTTAAGCTTTAACAACCAGCTTGAAGATTTTTGTTGGTGATAATTGTCTAGTTGTTTATGTTTTGCATGAAAAACTGAGAAGAAAGATTTTTTGAGATTTGGATTTGGATTGAAAATTAAAGTTTGGAAATTTTCGAGGCTTTTTTTTTTTTTTTTTTTTTTTTCTATTTTTTTAAGCAGATAAGTATATAAAAGCTAAAATAATAAAAGCTGTTCTTTTTTGATAAATGAGGGGGTTACAGGTTTTTTTTTTATAATATAAGTATTGAATAGGGATGAGTGTTAATTAAAGATTTTCAATATAAGTTTTTGTCATTTTATCCTTGTTTAAAGTATTTGTTAACTTTCTCTCGATTGGTACGGATATTTTTGTTAATATAGGAATACCGAGTTTGAATGTATTAAAATATATTATATTTTTATTTATAAATTGAGAAAAAAATTTAGATATTGTATCAAAAATAAATAAAAGAGATAAACCAATTTTTGGGCTCAATTGAAAATTTGTTTCCACGTTGAAATCGAATTAGATAATTGTTCTTTTGGGGTTTAAATCTTTTTTAGTTAAATGAGTCTTTAAATTTGATAATTATTCTCATGCTGGGATTTGAATTTTTTTTTGTTCAATTTTTAAGAAAATATAAGGACTAACTTGGATAAAAAAAAGTTCAGGCCCCAATATGAGAACAATTATCAAATTCATGGACTAACTTGAGCCAAAAAAAATTCAAGCTCCAATTGAAAATAATTGACAAGTTTGAGCCCAAAAAGTGCAATAACCCAAAGTAAAAACTTTTATTTAATACAAATAAAACATAAAAAAAAAATTATGGGTAAACTTAAAAAGCTATTAGTAAGTTTACATTTTGGTTGCTTAATTCAAAAGGTTACAAAATGGTCATCGGACTATTCGAAAGTTTTTATTTAAGTCACTGGCTGTTAAATTTTTTTTTAAATTCGGCTGGAGAACTCTAAGCGGCAATTCGACGATTGGTACAATAGATCAGTACTCATTGACAAGTAGAAAAGTATACATTAGATCCAAATTGATCTTATAGTTAGTATTGGAGATTGGAGAAGAAAGTTGTTTGGATTTGGTTAACAGATTTATGACATTCAAAGTTATTTTATAATAATAATAATAAACTATAGAAGAAAGGGAAAGTAGAGCTTTCAATTGGTGTAGTTGGTGCGAACAAAAAAAGTTATACAATAATAATTTTAACAATCCAGTAACTTAAATGAAATTTTTTAAATAGTTCAATGACAATTTTGTAATTTTTTGAAGTTAAATAATTAAAACATAAACCTAATAATAATTTAGTAACCTTAAGAGTAATTTATCCAAAAATATTTTAAAAAGTACTTTAAAATAAATAATTAAAATATCTGTTAATATTTTAGTCTTTTTATAAAAAAAGGGGAAGGCAGTTTGTTTTGGGAAAGATCTTTTAGGAGGGAAAAGTTTTGTTTGGTTTCCCTTTTTGTAAAAAGATTCTTTCTTTAAAAATATAATATTCGAACTTTTTCCTTTCACTTGAGTGATTATTTATTCTGTTTGAATAAAAAAATTAAAAGCTACTTTAGCATGTTATTAAGTGTTTATTATTATTATTATTATTAATTTACTATACTCTAAATATAAACCACATAATCTTAAATTTATTTGTGAAGTTTTACTTTATTAATCATAGAGAGGAAAATAATTCTTATTATTATTTTGGATTTTTTTAAGGTTGTAATAAAATTCATTTAATTTTAGGAAAATATCTTACTCATATAGATAAGACCTTTTAGATATCATAAATGAGAATAGTGGATAAGACATATTGTTTAAGATATTTCAGTTCAATTTGAACCATGAAGTAATATTATTAATTACTTTTTTTTTATTTATTCGGCTTAAAGCAAGAGGATTTCCATTTATTTTATTGGTTACAAATGATAATTTTCTTACTTTTTTTTTTTTAAGAAAAAGCTACACAAATATAAGAAATTAAGGTCATTTTGTTCTCCTGTCTTGAACCATCTTGATAAGGTCATCTACGACTTCATTTTCTTCTCTAGGAATATGTTGTAATCTCCATTCCCCTATAAATGTCAAGAGCTGGTAAATTCTCTTAACCAAAGTAGAATTGGAATCTTAAAATTCTTTATTCCCCTGTATTTTTTATTTTTTTGAATAATTTAATTTTTTTTATTTCTTTATTTTCCTTTTCTTTTTTCTTTTAATTTTAACAAATAGAAAATATAGAAAAAGTACTTAAAAGATATGGGGAAGGGAGGAAAATAGAGGGAAAAGCAGAAAATAATGGAAAATAAATAAAAAAGAAAAGTTAAAAGAACATAAAAGAAAAAAATTATTGGGACCAATTTTATAATTTAACCTAACATTTTTGTTTGAAATGATGATTTAATGTGATGCGTTAGCTTATCGTTACACCGTATAACGGTAATTAACGGTTCAGTGACTAAAATGTTACAACACGTCAACGTAAATAACTAAAACGTAATATTTTAAACATAAATGACTAAAATGTAACATGAAGTAAACAAAGGTTTCTATAAATAGAAATATATATACTTTCATTCTGAGAAGAAATATAAAAATATAAAATAAGTTTCAACAAAATAGTATAAGATTTTGTGATCATCTCTATTTTCTTTTTGCTTTTCTAAATATTTTTTATTAAATTAATAATCAAAAGGTCTATAAATCTTTATCTTAATCCAGCATAATCAATTAAAATATATATATTTTTTGGCTACCGAATTAAAATACATAATCAATTAAAGAATATAATAATGGTGAAATTTGAGTTTTTATTCTATATTATACTTAAATTTGTGATTTAATTTTATATTTTAATTTTTACATAATTTAGTACTTCAATTTTTATAACGTCATCAGTTAGTTTAAACGTGTTAGTCTAATTAAAATATTGATGCAGATTTTTAAGAATTGTTAAAATTTTCTATTAAACTTAGGTCTATTATAATGTCACTTTTTGTTATATGGCTATTAGGAGGTTTTTTTTTTTTAATTTCAAAATGTCACACCAATAAATTTAGTAGAAGAATTTTAACAATGTTAATAATTATACCTAAATTTTTAAATTCGAAAATAAAGAGACTAAATTCTTAAAAATAAAAGTATGAAGACTAAAATTTCAAATATATGAAAAATAAAGAAAATTAAAGCATATTTTAATTTTTAATTTTTATTCTATAATTTGGATCAAAAAGATAATTAACCCACTCTACATTCCTTGACCTGGACAAATATCTACATAAATTTTACTACATGTGTTTTTTTTCCATATCTTTCTCCTGTGAAAACAAAGCCCGGCAAGATAAGGCAAAAGTGGATAGATAATTTGTATATTAGCGTAGTGTTTATTTAATTTTATGTATTATTTGATATATTAATAGTGTATAATCTCATAGATTATTTTCACTTAGTAATAATAATATTATTCATAGTGTCAAGATTTTATAATATAAAGGATTTCAATACCACATCTTTATATCTTTTAAGTTATCTTCCATTCTCTTAGTATTGTAATATTTTTTATAATTTCACTCCAATTTTTAATGGTTTTGATTCATTATTAAAGGAAAACTAATGAAATTTGGTGTTATGGGCTTCAGAAATTTGCTCTGTTTTAATTTAGTAATGCTTGACAAGCAAGTTTCTAGGTTCGTTTTGAACCTCGATTCTCTTTCATGTCGAGTTTTCAAAGCTAGATACTTTCTCGGGTTAGTTTTTTTTATGCAAGCGAAGATAGTAACCTTTTTTTGGTCTGGAGGAGTCTTTATGCGGCTAAGCAGCTTGTTCGGAATGGATTTTGGTGGTGTGTGGGGGATGGAGCTTCCATACAGGTTTTTAATGATCCTTGGTTGAATGATGAGGCTACGTTTTATGTTGAAAAGGTGCTGATTGAGGGGCTTGAAGAGCCGTACGTAAAGATGCTTATGACCGAGGATGGGACGGGTTGGGATCGAAGCTTTGTTGAGGGGGTGTTGTCTCCGCACGATGTGCTCATGTTTTTAGTATTCCGATTGGTCGACACCTGCAGCCCGATTAGCTTATTTGGCACTTTAACCCGAATGGATTTTGCAGTGTAAAGTCGGGGTACAGATTCGCGCTCTCATGGTCACAGAATCTTTTGTCTCTGCACGTCGCGGGGCCATGGGATCAGTTCTGGGCTTCTTCTTTACCGCCAAAGACAAAGGATTTTTGCTGGCGTTGCCTTGGAAACTTCTTACCGACGAAGAAGCGTCTAATCGAGAGAGGTGTCAATATGTCTGTTGCATATGCTTGCCGTGGGGAGGAGGAATCACTAGATCATGTGCTTCTTGGTTGTTCTTTTTCGAAATCGGTTTGACGGCAAGTTGGTTATCAACCTGCTCATTTTCCTGTTGTCCACTTTATTGCTAATGCGTTGAGTTCTTAGGATAGCAGCAGGCAGGATTGGGTTCTGTCTATTATGTGGAGTCTGTGGTACCATCGCAATTTATTGTGCTGGAAATAATAATCATTTTCTAAAACAGATTAGTTTTATGGTACTTCTTATGGATATTGTATAACCATTTTCTTTATGTTTTTATGTAATTTTATAAAAAGGAATTAGTTTTCCTTCTATTCTGACAAAATTGTTGTGGTTGCTTCCACATTCTTCTTGCATTAATGGCTACTTCCATCATTGCTTACATCATCTTTATTTATGGATGGTGATTTCCTTCTTTTTAAGTAACCTCCAAAATTGAATGCTCCTTTTTTGGATGTCATTCTTCCACGTGTTGTGTTTTGTCTTTATCCTTCTTGGATATTTCTCAGATTCATCTCCTCGATTTCATCAAGGTGTAATGACTCGTGAAGGAACCGTGTGTATTCCAAATTTTCTCACGTGTCTTTGATCTCCGTTGTTAGCAGATAATCATCGATCTCCATATCGCCTATCTTTTTAATAACCGAAAGGCTTCTTCATTTCTTTCTTTCTCGGTTTTTCCAAATGTCATAAGCTAGAATTCTTTTTCCATCGGTCCCGAACACATAAGTTTTTTTTGAAGTAAAATCGGCCTTGGTCATTAGATCAATTCCGCTTGGATTTGATAATGAGAAAATTTTTTATAACACTCGTCAATGGCTTTTGCCAAGTGTTGTTGATCTTCATCTATCACGAGAAGGCTTTTCCCACAACATAGTATGAATAATCCAAAATTGATATGGCTGATAAAATTTTTCTTTTTCAGCTATACCGATAAAACTATTTATTTCAATATGAAAATAATAGACAAAATCGTCTATATCAATAAAATTTATTAATCTAGATTTTACTATTGCAGGAAAATCTTTTAATAAATGAAAAGAAAGATTTTGGACTGTTATTTCTTTAACAAATCCCCATTCAATACTGGTTATATCAAATGGTTCATGATCTAATCTGAATTTGATAGTAAGAAATTTTTCTCCTATATCATTTGTAAAAACATAAGCTTGTAGAAAATATTTTGAAAAAGTTTCTTTAAACTGAGCTATATTATACTGGGCATAATATTTTAATAATAAAACAGATTTAAGTAATAAATCATGAGATTCATTTTCTTTAGTTGTTTTTTCAACTAAGAAATTTGAAAATTGTGTAAGAGCTCTTCGAGAGTTTGCTCTTTGTTCAGAAATATGAGTTTTCCATATTTTGTTTATAAAATTATAATATTCCAGAGGTAATCATGGATTATAAAAATCTTTTATTTCAAGAATTTGTTGTTGTTTCAACAAATCTTCTGTTTCTTTTATAATTTCAGCATAACTTTTTTGTGATGCCAAATTTGGATCTTGAGACCAATTAGAAAATCTCACCTGGTTTGGTGATTGTGTTCCAAATGGTTGGTTTACCATTGGATATGGTACATAATATCCTCGATTAGGATAAAATGGTACTTGAGCAGTATAGTAATAAATCCTTGTTTAGGACTTATTGTTTTCCCTTTGTTGGGTTTTTATGGACAAGTTGTCCATTCTCCAACTTTTCTAGAGGCTTTTACCTCTATCCATAAAGCTCGCTAAAAAAAAATCAGCAATCATTAGTACAAATAAATTTAGGATTTTCTACTAATGGGATTTCTATAGAAGTTTTTTCTATAGATAACATAACTGATTTTTTATTAATAGAAAATGGTAAATATTGATTTATAAAATTATTTCCCAATAAAATATCACCATACATATTAGGAAAACATAATATTTTAGGAATTATAAATCTAACATTATTTATGTAGATTGGTATATTTTTTGCTTTATAATAGATATTGGTTTTATTACCATCTACTCCATTAATTTTTATTATCTTTTTACAGTTTTCAATATTTTTCTCTGAATAACATTCTTTTTACAACTACTCGGTTGTAGCTCCTGTATCTAATAAAGCATGTAAAGAATATGTTTTATATTCATTATGCAATGTAATTTGAATATATTTATTGTTAATAATATCTTCTATTGAAAATTGTATATCTTCTATTCTAGTGTTTCTAGAATTTCTACTAGGTGTAGTAGGAAAAATAGGAATATGAACTGTTTTCATACCTATTGGTGTCGAATTACTTATATTATCCTCCTCTTCTTCTGGTTGAGAATTAGAGGGTAAAACTAAATTATCATCTGTATTAGTAATCAAATTATTTTTAAAATATAACTTGTCACCAGATGACATATATTCTATAGTACTTACTGGTTTAGAAGTATTTGCATTGTTAACTTTTTCTATCATCCAATCTTTTGGAATTGATAAGTCTTTTAGATGTAATAATTTTGGTTATATTTCTGTAGTAAACTTATTAGGCTCAAAAAGCTCAATTATTTTATTATTTATTTCTTTTATTTCTACTTCTGCTGTATTAGTATATTCATTAATAGAAGTCCAGCTTATTGCTAAATCTTCAGCTAAATCACTAATATTAGAATTTTTTGTCTGAATTCTAAGACATAGACACTCTTCTATTAGAGGGTCTGTTATGGAAATAAAGTAATTTGGTTTAACTTTAAATCCTATAACTCCTGTATGTAAATTAGATTGAATTCCTCCAATAAGTGCTTTTATTGGATTTTCAAATCTTTTATCTAATAATACTGCTATAATAGGAATATCATGACCTTTTCTAAATAAAGCTCTAATCGTTATCATAATTATTCCTAAATGTATATATCTAACTTTGAGGATATTTTTTCCTAATCCTTTTTATTTTTCTTTAGTAAATAAAGGGATTTCTGTTAATCCACCTTTAGTATCTTTAGCGATCGTGTTACCGTTAATTTTTTCTATGTGTCTTTGTGACCATATTTTAAACTTAGATATTTTATAAATTTCTTCTTTAGAAATATGATTTTTAGTAATTTTATCTATTATTTCATCGTAAAAGTTTGTTTCTTCTCCGATTAAATTTCCTAATTTAATATCCTTGTTGTTCAGATTTTGGAATTTCTTCTAATTGATTATTAGAACTAGTTCCTATCATAAAAATATATTCATCTTCGAATCAAGATGTCGAATGCTTCGATATTAATTCATATAATATTTCAAAGAGGATTAATTTCCTCACTTAAACATACTTCTAAATCTTGTTCTTCAAAATTTTTAATCATTTTTCTAGCACTTTTTCCTTTGTTAGGACAATTTGTTGCTATATGACCTTCTTCATCACAAATGAAACATTTACAAATTTGTTTTTTAGTATTAGAAGTTTTTCTCCTAACAAATTTTTTCTTTTTATTATTATTATTATTATTACGAGTACAATTTTTATTACTCGGTTTCCATCTAGCTAATTTATATTTTTTATGTTTTTATAGGTTTTAGGACGTATAGGATTACATCCAAACTCCCATTCATTTTCTAACATCTTGGTACAATATTTATGACTTAATTTATTTTTGACTTGTTTAGCCGCCTTACTTTGTAGACAATGTAAAATTATTCTTTCTTTAGCAAAATTAATTCTACTTCCTATAGAATCTATATTTGCTAAATCCATTCCAGTATCATTACTATGTTTTATTATGAAAGAAGCATATTTATTTATGCAAATCTCATCCCAAGGTGGTGGTAATTTATGAAAATATTGGTTTTTCCAAAATTCTATACTATCATTTTTTAACTTTTGATATTCATGAAGAAATTTTTTAGAAAATTCTTCTAAATATCTTATATCACATAATTTTAATTTTGACAAGATATAACTGGATTGGCTATCCTAATCTTTTTTATTAGTATAACCACAAAATTCTGTTTTTAGAATTGAAGTTAACCCTTTTAGTAAATCTTTAGGAGTACTTATTTGATTAATAAGTTGACCTTTTTGTTCTTTTCCTTTCTCAGATTCTTCCCATCTTCTGAGAAATTGTAGAACATCTCCTTGAAATGTTCCTACAAAATAATTTAAAAACTTTTCTTTTGACCAAGTAGTACTGTTGTTGTTTACAACAATAGTCATAGATTGTGCCCAATCATCTATGGTTTTTTCATAGTCTGATAAAAGAATATTAGTTAAATCTAAATATATTCCTCCTTGAGCAACACTTCTTTTATTTAAATCATCTACCCTATATGGTATAGGTATAGGATGACTAGATTCACCTGTGTTTTCAGATTTTATCTCGTTAGTAGCTATAAAATCTGTTTGATTACCTAATATTCTAGTTGTGTTTTCAACTTTTTCATAATTTTTATTAATAGATCTCAGATAATCATCTGTTTGAAGATCTGAATCTATCTTTCTTTTACCATAAGGATCTTGTTTATCAATTTCCCTAGGTTTTGGTATTTCATAATCATATGGATCTGGTTGTTCAGTATCAATCGGTTCAGGAATCTCTATGTTTTCATCCTCTTCTGTTGAAGTTTTTTCTCTTCAACAGAATTATGACTAGTGACATTAATATATTCATTAGAATTATTAGAACTACTACTAATTTCTATAGTATCTTAATTTAACATAAAGTGATAATTATATTTTGTAAATAGATCTTTATGTTTTTCATAAAGTTCTTCTATTAATTTTAAATATTCTACTTGTTCATTATTATCTTCTGTTTTAGAAAATTGATTTTTCCAATGTTCTATAAGTGTTTTATAGGATTGGAAGTCATATTTTTCTTGTTTTTTTTAATTTTTTCTCTTTTTTGTTTTTCTTTTTTAATATTTTTATAGGTAGAAGATTCATCCGAAGAATCATCTTCATCCGATAAAGCTAATATTACATTACTATTACCATAATATAAAGGTCCTAAATCTAAATCCGATTCTATATTATTATTATTAATAACTTGATCTAATTTATTATTAACATCTGATAAAAGTTCTTTAGACTTGTTGTTCAAATCTAAATCCGTTATTTCACCCATATTATCTACTTTTTCTTCTATTTTACTAACTTTATTATATAACTTATTAAAATATATAGATGTCATATCTATTAAACTATTGATACCTTTACTAAGAGCCGAAACATTATTTTCATTCTTAGAGTCTATATGCATAGTATGATTACAAGTTTTATCTTTGTATAAACAATCCATTTGTTCCATGTTTTTTATCTCTGGTACCTAAAACCGTCTGTGTCTTAAACGTCTTCACTCAACGCCTACAACGTCCCACTCGGACTAAACGGCAACAAGAAGACAGAATCACAGATATATGGATTTTAAGATAAACAACAGTGAAACAAACAGAATTGAAGATAAAAGATAGAAACTTACAATGATAACTACGATATTAGAACTCTAAAAATCGTTACTCCGGGGCTCCTCTGATAAACATTGCTACTTCTTTTCTACTGAATTGGTGTGACGCAAAGAAGGGGTATGATCTGTTAATAGTGCAAGTAATGCGGAGCAGCTTGGGCGTCAGCATAAATGGGAGAAGCCTTGTATGGGTAAGTATAAATGTAATATTGATGCTGCTTATTTTTGCCAGGAAAATGCCACGGGTTTTGCGGCTATTGTCAGGGACTAGAAGGGTAAGTTTGTGAAAGCTATGTCGGGACATATTGACTCTTCTTTGGCTCCTCGGCTAGCAGAGGCCGTTGCAATCAAAGAAGCTCTCTCGGCTTCATGGATTAAATCTTGGCCATGGAATCGGATTTGATACAGGTGATTAACGCACTTTTTGGTTCAACTTCGAATATATTGGAGTTTGGGATTTCAGGATTGTTTGTTGCTTGTGTCCCACTTTAGTGATTTAGTTTTCTCTTGGGTGAACCAAGTTGCCAATAAGTGGCACATAATTTAGCACGATCAACCTTACTATATGCTACTTTTGTTGAGTGGAATATTGTCCTCAAGTGTTTTCGTTCTACTCTTGAGTTTGATGCTCATAGTATTTCTGCCATTAACATAAAGAAAACTAGATTTAAGTGTATGGGGTAAGCCTGTTGACTTGAATTTAGTACGTTGTTTTCTTCTTATTTAGGCTTATGTTTTGTCTCCTTAACATATAACTTTTAATATAATGATTGAGCTTTTCTTAAAAAATATAAAATTTCAAAAGTATACAAACCAAAATATAATATTACATGGATAATAATTTATAAGATATTTAGAATAATATGATTTTTATAATATTTTTAAAATTATTTGATGCAAAATTGGAACAAATCATTAGAGTAAAAGGAAAATATCACAATAAATTAATTTATCTCTTGATTTTTTTTCATTTGTTACACAAACCCATAAAGCTAGAGTCATTAATTTATTATACTTTTTGACACAATGCTTAGAATTACTCGAACCCACGTCCTCCTATATTGACAATAATATTCATACCAATCGAACTGAGACTTAATCAATAGATATACTAAGTTAAACATAATATAAATGGGTGAGGTATATATATATTATGAAGTCATATTACGTCAAAGTATATTATGTTTTCGTACGTTTTTATACCTCACCAAACCGAATATTAGTACATACTACGCCCAAATTCATGTTGGAGTGGTACATTACATACCTCACCAAGAGTTTTGTTGGTGCAAAGGTAGTGCTAAAGTCTTGAATATATTTGATTACTATCTCACTTTTGTCTTAGTTGATGTACATGGCCAAAATTCATTACGGTGCACACCTCACGAAGAGAAATATAAAGCTCGTGTTCATACATACCTCATAAAAAGATAAGCATCATATAACTAATATATTATAAATAATTACTAATGTTTTTCCCAAATTTTACGGGGACAAATATCGCATGACATACTTTCTTGGTAAATGTCATTTACCATTATTAGATATACCTTGATTAAGGTATGATTTATATTATAGATAATTACCAAATTTATTTTAAAAAAATTTAAAAATAAATATCACGTATTTCGCGATAAATTTATGTTTAATCTTTTCAAGTTTACCTATAACTATATATTGTAAATAATTACTAATGTAAATATAAGTCTAGCCTAGTCTTTTTGGGCATGTTTAACCTTTTGAGGCACATTTTTAGATTATTAATCTTTTTAAGCACATCTTTTTAAGCACATTTTTAGTTTTTTAGTTTTAATCAAATATGCAAAAAATTTCATAAATCAAATAGACCTAGCTCACGACATAGGGACTTCATCAATATCTTTTGTCTCAAGTAATCTCACTGTATAACTTTCACTTCGTCTAGGTATATCATTATATATTTATCGTCAGATTTTATCAAGGGAATTATCCCACCGAATACTATGCTTCACCCAAGGCCATAATCACATTAAACTCAATCACTTCAATAAATTTATTGTCACTTATTATTAATATACCCTAAACAGCATCTCATCAAATCACATAGTTAACCTAACAATAATTTACACTGAATGACAACCCAACTATTAAAAAATAACATGTAACCTAAATATCTCCCTTAAAAACCTCTCCACTTCATGACTAGAGACACAAAACCACCAACTATGTACAACCCCCTCTTCTCTTCCACCTTAAATGCCATTTACGACTCTTGGTTTTTCGAGTGAGTTACTTCCAATATTTCAAGACCACATTTTTGTATCAACAAATTTATACAATAAACATTAAATTAAAATAATTTTTAAATATAAAAATACAACAGACCATTAATGACACATCTAATAAAAATGCATAATAATATTTTTAATCCAATTGTATATACCTAAAAATCTCTACCTATCGGGATTTAATTTCCATTCTAGAATTTAGTTACGGTTGCGCCTGTCGTGAACTGGACCATCACACTTCAGATTGTTTGTTGTTCAGACAAGGATAAGGGCTAGTTTGGCAATGCTTTTGAAAAGTGCTGTGGAAAAGTGCTTTTGAAAAATTTGGTTTAAAATTTGAATGTTTAGTATTGCTATCAAAAAATGTTTTTGAGAAATAAAATGTCTATTTTAGACATGTTATTATCAAGTAACAAATATGCATTTAAATAAAATTTAAATTAGTTAATATTATTATATTTTAGTAAGAATATAAAAAAATTACTATAACTTGTTAATATTTTAATATATGAAATATAAATTTTAAATATTTTTAAGTAATAAATATTAATTACTTATAAAATTTAATTAAATTATATAAACTACATTTTAAATATTTAAATATAACCATTAAATATTTGTAATTAGTATTTTAAAAAATATTTTTTTATTTTTAATTAATGATTTTAACACATTTGTAATTAAGCACCAAGAAAAAAAAAAGGGAAAGTACTATGTTATTGGAGGGGTGAAAAAGTAATTAAGCACTAAAAGTGCTTTTGGGAGAGGAAAAGCTAAAAATTTTAGCTTCTCTTTTTCAGAAGTACTTTTCAAAAGCACTTCTGAAAAGCCAAAAATTCTAGCTAAAAGCAACTTATTCTACATAGCTTTTCTTCCAAAAGTGATTTTGTAGCCAGAAGTACTTTTTTTAAGCACAGAAGAATAGACCGAGTTTTTCAGGCAGAAAGCGACAGAAAGGAAAAGTAAACAAACAAGCAAATAAAAAAGTAGTTATTTTAAAATAATAATAATAATTGATTGCTTAGGTCATTTGTGGCATAATTTAAGTAACGTGTTTTTCTTTCTCCGATTGGAAATTTTAGGTATTATATGTTGTATTTTAGTAATTGTGTTAAATCAGTACCTTCAATGATAATATAAATTACTAATAATTACAAAAAAAAGGAGTTGAATTCTTCAAATCAATTCCAAATGTTTAAAGATTCAAAGTAAGAATGTCTTTTATAAATTAAAAAATTAAGTATTAAGTATTAATTTTTTAATTTTAAATTTTATAATTATTGATTTTATATTATAAAATTATTTGATATATTAACATTGAATATAATTATTTTGTTTGATAAAATTTATTATTTCACAATTTTAATCTTATTGATATTATATTATTTATTGTATTTTAATAGTTTTGGATAAAATTAAAGATAAAATTTGAATATTTCAATATTTTAAAAAAATGGAGAAATAATTTATTTTAAAAATAAAATCAACTTAATATTTTTCACATTAAGTGATCTACTTACTTAACATATTCAACATTTTTTTGTTGAAAATTTTATATTAAGTAAAAAAGTTAATATAATTATCAAACACAATTAAAAAATTAAAGGTTGAATTTTTTTCATTTTCAATGAAATGAAATTTTTTAATGGTTTATAAAACACGTCCTAAGTTAATATGTTGTTATAAGTGAAGATTTATTAAAATAAGTATTTTGATAATTATTTATGATAAAAAATTTGATTTACTTTGTTTTATGATTAGAGTTTTGATGTTTGTAAATCTTCTTTAGATTTATAATTCAATCTAATTACTTTATAAAAAAATTATAATAAATATCATAAACCTATAATTATTTAAAAGCAACATAAAAGAACTCTTTCGTTCTTTGGTTCCATGGCAAATGGTTTGTTAGGGCTCAAAATAATAAAACAGAGAAAATTGAATATCGATTTAAATAATTAAAATGTTTGGTTGGATTTTAAATTTAAATTTCATGAAATTTTAGTTTAATTTAAATTATAATTAAATATATTTATTCGATTTTAACATCATATTTGATATATCACATTTGTCTCATTTAAAGTAATATATTAAAGCAACAAATAAGAAAGAGATTTATTTAGGAGATAAACTATTATAGCATTTGGTAGAATGAAAAATGGTCACTTTCTTGAGAATTTTATCTGTTGGAAAGTGATTTTAATATTTGGTATATCGGATTTTATTTAATTTCTTTAAAATTTAATTTTTCATTGAAGAGTTACTTTACTACAAACATGTCGATGTGATTCTCATTATAAAATGTGAGAAAGTTATTTTCCTGTAGATTAAAAATTCAAATAAATATTAAGATAAAATTAACCTTATTTTATATTGTTTTAGGGTATTAGTCTTATTAATAAACGTAAAAAAAAAAAATTATTGCCTTCTTCCTTTGTCCTACTACTTGATTTTTTTTTATTACTTCAACGGATTCTTCACAAGTATTATATATACATAAGTTTTTTAAATTTATTCGAAAACGAGTTTTATATATACATGATTTCACATGCACATTATTTTATATTTAGAAAATATATGTAGGACAAATTTGAATTAATTTTGTTTTCAATTAACATTATAAATTTAAAATTTAAATTTAAAATTAAAATTATCAATTAAAATTTATTGTAAAAATTAAAAGCATGAATATATAGAAAAATATTTAATGAACCAAACGTGATAATGCAATATTTATAAGATTTTAATCATTATCTTCCAATGTATATCAAATATTGTAAAGTAATTTTCTCGACAATTACATTCGCAATAATTACATTATAAAGAATCACATTCTATTAAAATCATAACACGAAAAACACCAAACATTACTTATATCTCTTTCCTTAAGGGTGGAGTCCTAAACAAAGATTATGGTAGTTTAATTTATTCAACCCAGTCCAATATTTTTTAATAAAAAAATTATTTGTAGGTATTTATAAAATATGCAAATATTAATAGAAAGGAATTTTATACAGTAAATACTAAATAGAACATGTCATCAACAAATGTAATAAAAAAATTGCTGATAATATTTTAATCCAATCTACCGACCCTGATTTGATTTTTTTAAGAAACGAGTTACGCGCTTACGTAACTTCTAGGTAAAATCCTGCAATTAGACCCTATACTTTATGTAATTTATAATCTCAGTACTTATATTTTAATTTGATTAAGTTAAGTCCTTGTATTTTTCAAATTTTGAAATTTTAGCCTTGACCAAAGGGTGGAATTTAAATTTGTTTGGTTAAAATATATTATTAGTCTTGTATTATATGTAAAGTTATAGATTCAATCCATGTTCTCTGACTGGATCATTTTTAGTCGCTATAATTTTTGGATTTCGAAATTTCAGTCTTAATGCAAACAATAGTTAGTAAATCTATTAACTAGTTTTTTGTGGGCAATATATGGAAATAGTAAACTGACATGGCATTATACATGTGATAATATGTTTTGCGCATCAAATTTTGAAAATAACATAATTTAATAACTACCATTTGGTCAGGGCTAAATCTTAAAAATTCTAAAATTACAAGTATTGAAAATGACCAAATTAAAATACAAGTACTAAACCCACAATTTACATAAAATACAGAGTCTAATAGGAGAATTTGACCTAAACTCTACTACCATACTTTGAAGTTGTTTGTTGTTCGCACAAAGTTAACAAATTCTTCTCATCAAATTTAAGATTTAGTCCTTATACTCTAATTTAATTCATTTTGGCCCTATATTTTTTGAATTAATTAATTTTAATTTATGTACTTTTCGTTTGAAATTTTAGTCCTAACTAAATGATAGAATTAAATTTTGTTTGGTTAAATTATGCTATTAGTTATGTACTATGTGCAAAGTTGCAGATTTAATCCATATTCTCTAATTGTATCACTGAAACACCCCACACCCGGCCCATGAGCCTGAACCGGATCTGGTATGTTCCTTAAATAAATCGGTTTTCAATGTTCTAAATGACTTAGAGAAAATTTGTGTAATTTAAAAAAAATTGTTTTGGGTTGGGCTTAATTTGAAACATATTTAATAAATTCTGGAAATCCAACTTAAATAAGGTGACAAAATAATTTTTGGGTTTATTATTTTAAAAGAAATAAATTTACTTATCTTTAATCAAACATAAATTGTATCATATTCAAATAAAAATAAATGAGAAATAAAGAAAATCCAATTGGGCCTTATGGCCTTATTACATCATTCAAACCCAAAATAAAGTACTAAAATTTCATAAAGTCCAAATTCCAAATAATTTCTTCAAGCGATGCATGGCCACCTTTAGCTCCTGCCGACCCGGTCCATTATTGCTCATCACCTGAAAAATAATTCCCCAACGCAGGTGAGTCTACTGACTCAATGTGTACATAGTACTAATTTCCAACAAATCGGGCATACAAGTCATATCAATATCATGTTCATACAAAATAAAGGATGATGCAACCCAAATCCAAACCTATTTGTCCATCCGCTACACACCACCCGTACCAACTTTGCACACCGCGGGGACTACTAAGTCGACCCTCCATCCGCTACACACCATCGAAGGCGCGTCATTGCTGCGATCGACATGCTCATCGCCACTTATGTTGTGTCATTAGACATCAGTATTCACTGGATGTAACCGAGTTACCACTTTTCACTTTATGTGACCGTAGTCACCACTTTACGTTGGTGAGACCGTAGTCATCACCTTCACTTTCTTCCTCCACAAATATCCCGAATGCCCCAATTATTTCATAACATATTTCACATACTTAATTTTCATTCATGTTACTAATCACATGTTCAAAATATATCACATTCACAATCCTATCAAAAGTAGGAAACGTGCACTGGTACTCCTTACCACATTTGTGGTGCTTAGCCACATTCACATACTGTTACATATTTACATATCTAATGATTGCCATGCAATTTATTGAAAGTTAGTAAGAGTACACACCTTTTTCGCTTAATAGTTTCCGTGAATTCCCAGTAGAGCGATCTACCGATCTAGATCTTTCACTCCTATATTCGGCCATTAATTAAAACATATAAATAAACCTATTTGGTCTTAAAACCAAATCCTACTAGAAGTAGAATTACTTACCTAGTTGCCGAATTGATTAAATCAAGTCCCAACGATTGCTAGAATTCCTCTTCCTTGAAATCGGCTAATACTAGGTATGTAACCATGTCGAGTCTTCGGTTTTTGAAATAATGGAAAACACTTAAACAAATTATGCCTTGGCCGAATATCCCTTACCTTATGATGGGATTCCAAATCAAGAGGATTCCTTTATAAGCTGTTGAAATCCTATAACTTAGTGTTAGATTAGATCTAAACTTTGAAAACGTGAATCATAATCTTTAACCACATATTTATATTTATAATCCTTACCTTAGATCCTTAGATTTCCCGAAAGATCCCCTTTTGATGTTGTGGATGATTGCCCTCTTTCTTAGAATCCACAAAGATTCAGCTTAACAGTAGAACGGAGAAGAAAATAGAAGAAAAAGAGAGGGATTTTTGCTTAATGAAAATTCGCGAGAAAGGGGTTTTGCCTAGGAGAATTTCTACAGAGAGAAGGAAGAGGAGCAAATGTTGATGAGTAGCCCTCCTGTCCTCCTTTTATAGCCAAAGTTATCAGCCTAGGAGTCCTTTACTTGGCCACCACTCCTCTTTTTGATAATATTATCTCTTTTATTTAAAAGATAAAAGCCTTTAATCCATCAATTATCTCCTCAATTATCTCATTAGAAAATAATCCTTTATTTATCTCTTATTATTCACATATTTATGTGAATAAAACTCCTTTATTTATCTCTTATTATTCACATATTTATGTGAATAAAACTCATTTATTTATCTCTTATTATTCACATATTTATGTGAATAAAACTCCTTTATTTATCTCTTATTATTCACATATTTATGTGAATAAAACTCCTTTATTTATCTCTTATTATTCACATATTTATGTGAATAAAACTCCTTTATTTCTCTCTTATTATTCACATATTTATGTGAATAAAACTCCTTTATTTATCTCTTATATCCAAGTTTCCCGAAATGTTTCAAGTTTCCATTTTTGGATCATTTCCAAAAATGTTTAGGTTTCCAAAATGTCTAAGTTTCCAAAAATATCCATTTCCATTTCCATTTTCATTTCCATCTCCATTTTCATTTCCATTTTCATTTTCATTTCCATTTTCATTCATTTCTAGGTTTCCAAAAGTATCAAAAATTTATTCATAATACTTAAGACTTGTCATTTCATACAATTGATCTCAAAAATGCATAGGCCCTTCCTAAGATGTTACAGCTTCTACCCCTTTAAATAAAATTTCGTCCTCGAAATTTCCTAACTAAACATTGAGGGTATTCTTTGTCGCATTGTCTCTTACGCTCCCACGAAGCTCCTTCCGATCCATGATTGCGCCATAACACCTTGACTAAAGGCACCGACTTCTTTTCAGTAGTGCTTTCACGTCACGTTCCAAGATCTGAATCGGCTCCTCCTCGTAGGATAGATCGGCCTTAACTCCACTTCTTCAACAGTACCACATGAGACGGATCCGATCGATAAGCGACGTAGCATGGACACATGAAATACGTCGTGCATTTGATGCAACTCGGTGGTAACTCCAATTGGTATGCCATCGCCCAACTCGCTTCAAGATGCTTGATAGGGCCCTATAAACCTTGGGCTTAGCTTCCTTTGCGACCAAACCGCATAACCTTCTTCCAAGGTGAGACCTTTAGAAACACTTGGTCTCCTACTTCAAACTCAATTTCTTTCCTCTTAAGGTCTGCGCATCGACTTACGCCTTCATCGGAAGCTTCTTTCAACCGTGCTCGAATTAATTCCACCTTCTCCTCGGTTTCGCCACTAACTCTGGACCCAAAACGCGCGTTCTCTAACTCGGTCCAACAAGTTGGTGTTCTACATTTCCTTCCATACAATGCTTCGTATGGTGCCATCCGAATGCTTGCACGATAGTCATTGTTGTTGTAGGCGAACTCGGCTAGAGGCAAGTAATCTTCCCAACTTCCTCTCAAATCCATCACACGACCTCTTAGCATATCTTCCAACACTTGTATAACCTGCTTGCATCGCCTGTCGATTGTGGATGAAAAGTCGTAGTGAAGTATAGCTTAGTGCCTAATGCTTGATGAAGTGCTTTCCAAAATCGAGACGTAAACCTTGGGTCTCTATCGAGATGATCGACATCGGTACCGTGTAGCCTCACGATCTCCGCCACATATAACTTGGCTAACTTTTGAAGGGAATAGTCGATCCTCACGGGGATAAAATGTGCGGACTTGGTCAAACGGTCCACTATCACCCATACCGAGTCCTTCTTAGTGGGCGTAAGGGGAAGCCCACTAACTAAGTCCATGGTAATTCTTTCCCACTTCCATTGGGGAATCTCAATTGGTTGAAGCAATCTGATGGGACTTGGTGTTCAAATTTTACTTGCGACATGTCAAACATTTCCCACACAAATTCGATCACCTCTCGTTTGAGTCCGACCACCAAAATTGTTCCCTTAGATCTCTATACTGACTTGATGCCTCCGGGATGCATAGCATAAGGACTACCATGCGCTTCCCGAAGAATCCTTTGTCTCAACTCCTTATCCCCGGCATACAAACCTTTTCCTTGTAGCACAGTACTCCTTCATCATTGACGCCATAATCCTTTAATCCTCCTTGCCGTACTTGTCGTAACTTAGTACTTAAGTCCTTATCCGCCAACCGTCCCTCTTTCACCTCCTTCACCAGGTTGGCTTGACTTGTAACTCGCCAACAAAGCTTAGTCTTCATACAAACTTAAGTGAGCGAACAAAGCCCTTAAATCCGACACAACCTTCCTACTTAGGGCGTCGGCTACCACATTCGCCTTTGCCGGATGGTATTCTATCGAAGAGTCATAATCTTTCAATAACTCCACCCACCTTCGTTGCCTCAAGTTCAACTCCTTCGAGTCAACAAATACTTAAGGCTTTTGTGGTCCGTGTAAATTCATGACCTTTCTCCATAAAGGTAGTGCCTCCAAACTTTGAGGGCGAAAACCACCGCCATGAGTTCCAAGTCATGAGTTGGGTAGTTCACCTCATGCGCCTTAACGTCGAGATGCATAAGCGACTACCTTTCCTTCTTGCATTAGCACACACGGCCTAAACCACGTAATGCGAAGCATCACAATATACTACGAAGTCCTTACCCGCTCCGCCTGAATTAACACCGAGCTTCACAAGACCTTTTAAGCTTTTCAAATCTCTCCTGTTGCTTATCCGTCCACACAAACGGTACTTCCTTCCTTAGTAACTTTGTCAAAGGTGCGGCTATTGACGAGAATCCTTCCACGAACCTTCCGTAATAGCTTGCCAAGCCTAAGAAACTTCGATTTCAAACCACCGACCTAGGTGGTTTCCAATCCAACATCGCTTGATCTTCCTAGGATCCACTCTTATTCCTTCCGCGGATACCACATGTCCTAGGCGCGCCATTTCCTTGAGCCAAAATTCGCACTTGCTGAATTTGGCATAAAGCTTCTTTCCCTTAACACTTCTAACACAACTCGGAGATGCTCATCGTGCTCCTCCTCCGTCTTGGAATACACCAAAATGTCGTCGATGAACACCACGACGAATCTATCCAAGTAGGGTTAGAAAACCCTATTCATCATATCCATGAACGCGGCGGTGCGTTCGTCAACCCAAACGGCATCACCACAAATTCAAAATGACCGTACCTTGTCCTAAAAGCGGTCTTATGAATATCGCCTCCTTCACTTTCGCTTGATGATACCCCACCTTAAGTCGATCTTTGAGAACACAAATGCCTTTTTCGCTTGGTCGAACAAGTCATCTATCCTTGGCAAAGGATACTTGTTCTTGATGGTCGGGCTTTGTTCAATCGACGATAATCTATGCACATCCGCATAGTTCCATCCTTCTTCTTCACAAAGAGAACCGGTGCTCCCACGGAGACACACCGGGTCGAATGAACCCACGATCCAACAACTCTTGGATTTGAGCCTTGAGCTCCACTAACTCCTTTGGTGCCATTCGGTGGGAGCGATTGACACAGAGAGTCGCTTCTGGTAGCAAATCTATTCCAAATTCCACTTCTCTCATCGGGGTATTCCGGCAACTCTCTCCGGAAATACATCCTCAAAATCCTCATCGTTCTAACTCCCTTAACACCTTCAAGGCTAAGAATGCCTTACATCCTTTCTTAACCATTTTCTCGGCCTTCTGTCTGAAACTACGTTAGACAAGTAGTTCCTCCTTTCTCCGATCATCACTACTACCTCATCTTCCGGGTTCTTAGTTCCATACGTTTAGCCGCACAATCCAACACGGCTCGATGCTCTACTAGCCAATCCATTCCAAGTATAAGCTCAAACTCTCCGAAGGGTAATTCCATTAAGTCACCAAAAGTTCGCTCCCGAATCTCTAGGGTACATTCCGAAAGATCCTATCTATCCTCACCGTTTGGCCTAAAGGGGCTTACTACGCTTATCTCGCCTATCGAAAAGTTCGAGTCTAGGCCTAGTGTTTCAACCACACTACATGCAACATAGGAATGAGTTGAGCCCACATCAATAAGAGCAAAATAGGGTTTGTCATGAATAAAGAACGTCACTTGGTTATAACATCCGCGCCTCTCCTCTTCCTCCGGCGAACCGCGTAAACCAAACCCGGTTGCCTTGCTTGGCGTTAGTCGCACCTCGACCCGAGCTCCACGGCCTCTGCCACTACCTCTGTTGGCCGACCCACGACCTCTTTGAGGTCTTTGTCCGCTCTCTACCACCGGTTAGCATTCCGAAATTGCTGGTTGGCTCTCATCTAATAGCTTGGGGCAATCCTTAATCATATGGTCCTTGGACCCACACTTGAGACATCGTCCCGCCTTTTCCAACACTCTCCCCGTGCTTCCTTCCACAATGTTCACAAGTGGCGAAATTGCCACCGTACCAACTGTTGACTTTGTGGCTGTCAACTCTAGGCCTCTTGTGGCCTTTTCCAGATGGCCCAAAACCTCTTTTGGGCTTATTTCTCATCCACACACCGCTTGGTGGCGTCCTTAATTCCTCACCACTTTTAGCCTTTTCCACCAAGGCGAGAATTCCGCCTCACGATGCGGTGCTATCAAAAGTCTCAAATCGTCCCTAAGTCCGTCCTCAAAACGAACACACTGCGTTCATGCTCGATCGCCACTACTCTCGGACATATCGGCTCAACCTCAAGAATTCCGCTTCATATTCGGTGATGGACTTACTTCCTTGTACCAACCCCGAAAAAGCCTTCCTTTGCTCATCTATATACCGGTTCCCACATACTTCTTCCGAAATGCTTCCTTAGCATATTCCCGTGTCGAATCTTCCGCCTTGGCACCGCCCCGAACGGTTAACCACCATTGATACGCTTCATCGCGTAATAAAGGTCGCCATCATCCCTTTCAACTTCTCCTCGGGGCCAAGTCGAGCTCATCCATGATGCGCTCGATTGCTTCCAACCAAGATGCACCAGACTTCGGGTGCCACTCCCGATACTCCTCTAAACATTTCACTCCATTAGCACGGAGCCGCTCGAGCACGACTTACGATTTCTGAATTGTTTCTGCACTACCACCAATTCCAAAACTCGCGCCACGACTGCGACACGGCATCTTCCTCGTCGAGCGAGCTCGCCGCTCAACATTGATACATTTGCGGGGGTGATGGTGGTGGTGGTATCTCATTGTCGAAACCTTGTCCCGATCTAACGATCATCCTTCCTCTACCTCTTCCACGACGACCCACGTCCTCTTGAGCTCATTATCGACGAGATCTGATTAAGGAATTTTATGTATTAGTATTCTTGTTTCACTTATTACCCGCGATGATATCTTATGAAGAAGAGTTTAAGAGTGGTTCTTTCGTATTCATACATGCATACAGTCTTGCATTCATTCATTCATCCATCAACAAATATGAACTTTCGTTCATTCAAAGAAACGTTGTAATTCTTGTTGTTGTTTTCGTTATTTTGCTTTTCCACTACCCAGGGGCATTTTCGTAATTTTATCCTACAGGGGTATTTTCGTAAATTTTCAGAAATAAAAAGTTCCCTGGTGATTTTGACGAAAGTATTTTGGTACTTCTAAAGTTCCGGGGAAATTTTGGAAGAATTTTGAAATCCAGGGGTATTTCGGTAATTTTTGATCTCAGGGGTATTTTGATAATTTTTCCAAAAATCAGGGTAAATTTGTAAAATTTATTAAGTTAGGATATTTTCCAAGATTGTAAAACATTGAGGGTTCCTTTGAGAGTTACACTTTTCAAAGCAATGATATTGTAAAAATTTTGGAAATCGTAGTCGTTTTGGTAATTTTGTAAGTTAGAGCAATTTTGTAATTTTCCAAAATCAAGATAGTTTGATATTTTACAAATTAGGGTTTTTTGAACATTTGATAAAGTAATGAAATTTTGTTAAAACTATGGGTGGTTTGGTCATTTTATAAACCAAGGGTATTTTTTTTTATATAAAAACTGGCTAAGTCCCTTTCGGGTTTATTCTTTGTGTTTAGCCTATGACCGAGCCCTCTTGGTCGTGGTGAACCAAAGCTACGCACTGAGCGGGATTCGAATGAAGAGGAGGTGAGTCACGCGATCGCTTAAATACCAAGCTCTCACCGACCTTTCTGAGACATGCGCACGCAGGTTGCCACACCACCGAGCCTTCGAGTTAGGGCGAACCGGCTACGCACTGGTAGGATACTGCGAAGAGGAGGTGAGTCACTAGGATCGCTTAAATACCAGTGCTCTTCCTGATCCAATCCTGACATGCGTGCATGTGGGGTTGCCACACCCTAGCTTAATAACTTAGTCATAGGTTTGTTAAGTTCATTAAGTCTTATGAGTTTCAAGTGTTTGAGTAGTCTAATCCTGTGGTTCAAGTTCCTATCACACTATTCTACGCTCCATGCCTTTGCTACCCTTTTACAATTCATAATTCACATAATCACACAGATGGTTAAAGGTACTTACCGTGGATCATGAATTCGGAGACTTAGGTGCCATGCCATAAAACCCGCTTATTTCAAAGAAATTCATTTGGGCTCGAATTGAAAACGCGTTTTGGGCCTCGAGCCCACAGTAGAGAGTTTTAAAACTGGCTCGATACCAACCGAACACCCCACACCCGCCCACGAGCTCAACCAGATCTGTATGTTCCTTAAATAAATCGGTTTTCAATGTTCTAAATGACTTAGAAAATTTGTGTAATTTAAAAAAATTGTTTTGGGTTGGGCTTAATTTGAAACCTATTTAATAAATTCTGAAATCCAACTTAAATAAGGTGACAAAATAATTTTTGGGTTTATTATTTTAAAAGAAATAAATTTACTTATCTTTAATCAAACATAAATTGTATCATATTCAAATAAAAATAAATGTAAATAAAGAAAATCCAATTGGGCCTTATGGCCTTATTACATCATTCAAACCCAAAATAAAGTACTAAAATTTCATAAAGTCCAAATTCCAAATAATTTCTTCAAGCGATGCATGGCCACCTTTAGCTCCCCGCCACCAGGTCCATTATCGCTCATCACCGAAAAATAATTCCCCAACGGGTGAGTCTATGAGACTCAATGTGTACATAGTACTAATTTCCAACAAATCGCATACAAGTCATATCAATATCATGTTCATACAAAATAAAGGATGATGCAACCCAAATCCAAACCTATTTGTCCATCCGCTACACACCACCCGCATTCAACCTCAGCATACACATGCGGGACTACTAAGTCGACCTCCATCCGCTACACACCATCGAAGCGCGATCATTGCAATCGACATGCTCATCGCCCACTTATGTTGTGTCATTAGACATCGTATTCACCGGATGTAACCGGTTACCACTTTTCACTTTATGTGACCGTAGTCACCACTTTACGTTGGTGAGACCGTAGTCATCACCTTCACTTTCTTCCTCCACAAATATCCCGAATGCCCCAATTATTTCATAACATATTTCACATACTTAATTTTCATTCATGTTACTAATCACATGTTCAAAATATATCACATTCACAATCCTATCAAAAGTAGGAAACGTGCACTGGTACTCCTTACCACATTTGTGGTGCTTAGCCACATTCACATACTGTTACATATTTACATATCTAATGATTGCCATGCAATTTATTGAAAGTTAGTAAGAGTACACACCTTTTTCGCTTAATAGTTTCCGTGAATTCCAGTAGAGCGATCTACCGATCTAGATCTTTCACTCCTATATTCGGCCATTAATTAAAACATATAAATAAACCTATTTGGTCTTAAAACCAAATCCTACTAGAAGTAGAATTACTTACCTAGTTGCCGAATTGATTTAATCAAGTCCCAACAGATTGCTAGAATTCCTCTTCCTTGAAATCGGCTAATACTAGGTATGTAACCATGTCAGTCTTCGGTTTTTGAAATAATGGAAAACACTTAAACAAATTATGCCTTGGCCGAATATCCCTTACCTTATGATGGGATTCCAAATCAAGAGGATTCCTTTATAAGCTCTCGTTGAAATCCTATAACTTCGTGTTAGATTAGATCTAACTTTGAAAACGTGAATCATAATCTTTAACCACATATTTATATTTATAATCCTTACCTTAGATCCTTAGATTTCCGAAAGATCCCCTTTTGATGTTGTGGATGATTGCCCTCTTTCTTAGAATCCACAAAGATTCAAATTTAACATGAGAACGGAGAAGAAAATAGAAGAAAAAGAGAGGGATTTTTGCTTAATGAAAATTCTACAGAGAGGGGTTTTGCCTAGGAGAATTTCTGAGAGAGGAAGAGGAGCAAATGTTGATGAGTAGCCCTCCTGTCCTCCTTTTATAGCCAAAGTTATCGACCTAGAGTCCTTTACTTGGCCACCACTCCTCTTTTGATAATATTATCTCTTTTATTTAAAAGATAAAAGCCTTTAATCCATCAATTATCTCCTCAATTATCTCATTAGAAAATAATCCTTTATTTATCTCTTATTATTCACATATTTATGTGAATAAAACTCCTTTATTTATCTCTTATTATTCACATATTTATGTGAATAAAACTCCTTTATTTATCTCTTATTATTCACATATTTATGTGAATAAAACTCCTTTATTTATCTCTTATTATTCACATATTTATGTGAATAAAACTCCTTTATTTATCTCTTATATCCAAGTTTCCCGAAATGTTCAAGTTTCCATTTTTGGATCATTTCCAAAAATGTTTAGGTTTCCAAAATGTCTAAGTTTCCAAAAATGTCCATTTCCATTTCCATTTTCATTTCCATCTCCATTTTCATTTCCATTTTCATTTTCATTTCCATTTTCATTCATTTCTAGGTTTCCAAAAGTATCAAAAATTTATTCATAATACTTAAGACTTGTCATTTCATACAATTGATCTGAAAAATGCATAGGCCCTTCCTAGGATGTTACAATCACTCTCTCGCTTCGTTTCTTGAATTTCAAATTTTCAACTCTAATGCAAGCAAAATTGTTAACTTCATTGACTTTTTTTTTTTTTAGAGTAATATGTGGAAATCAGAAGTTGGCATGGCATTACCCATGCGATAATAAGTTTATTGCATTTAATTTTGAATATGACAGAATTTAATGAATTTAAAAGTTGTCATTTGATCAGGACTAAAATTTTAAAATTTAAAAAGTACAAGGATTGAAAATGACCAAATTAAGTATAGAGAACAACTTATGCATAGTACAGGGACTAATATTGGAATTTTACCATTTTATTTTGGTTAGGGATAAAACAATATTTAGTTGTTAGATTTAGAAAGGTTTTCATTTTGGTTTGAGAGTTTTTTTTTTTTTTTTTTTGTCTATATTAGTTTTGGAATTTGATATCTTTTCTTGATCCTAGATTCTATTAAAATATGAGGATGTCATCATCTATTTTTTTATGAAATTATATTTCTTTATAGCCTTCATATTTTTTAGATTTTATACACAATTTTTAAATAATAAAGTGATGACATGACACGAATTTAAAGTATCACATAATTACACTTTAATTGAATTCAAATTCAAAAATCAAATTGAATTTTTTTTCAAGTTTTAAATTTAATTTTAATAAAAAATTAAGAATAAAAATAAAAAAATTATCAAATGCAAGCAACAAATGTTATTTGGGAGAAATTATTATATGTACCCTTCTCACCACATCATTTATAATCTCTTTCTAATTATTTAATGAAATTTCAGGAATTTTTTCTATGCCATAGACACATAATTTTGATATTTTTTTTATTCTGAACGTCAAACCTAGAATCTTGAATCCTAAGACCTGATTCCCAAACTTTAAATAAAAAGTCAGACTTAAACCACAAACATAAACCTCAAACCCCAAATTCAAGTTCAAATTTTAAGATTTAAATTCAAAATTTAGTGTTTGAGATTTAGGGTCTTGGGTATATGTTCAGAGTTTAAGTTCAAGGTTTTAGATTTGGGGTAAAAAAGTATTAAAATTGTATACTAATAATATAAAAAAATTATTAAAATATTATTAAATAATTGAAAAGAAATAATGAATAATGTGGTGGAGTTGAATTTTTCAATAATTATAATGATAATTTTAAATGTTGTCCGAGCATGCCTTTTTATTTTGTATGGATTATTTTTTCAAACTTGTTTTTCTCAACTTAATATTTTATTCAAACTTGGAGAAAAAGATATTTAGATTTATTTTAGCTAAAAATTCAATTGATTTTTAGTAGAATATTAGAAAAAATATTGAAAAATATCTTCCATTGACACGTTTAGTCGACAAAATCATAACATGCGTACCTTCATTTATATGCTCCTTACCTTTCACGTCCCACTCCGCAATTCTCTACCCAATCAATGAAGATTCAAAAAAGGAATTATCATGTGAACCCAATACCACAACAACAAAACAATCCTCACCGTTTACTTACAATACTTTCTCAATCTAGATTATCATCAACGGTTAAAATCGTTTTAGGACTTTAAACTGTCTTTTCAAAAGGTCTATTGTACAATTCCGTCTTTTCCAATCTCTTCGCTGCCCTTTCACTGTCTGAACTGTAATACTCTGTATTTTTCTCTGTGAGTCACTCATTTATTTTTCCTTTAAGGAAATAAAATATTTCAATTTAAAAAAAATTATTCAGCATTTCTTTGCTTAAGTTCTTCCGAATCAGGTTCCGATTGGAGTTTTATGATCCAAATGCTTTATATTCTCAGTTCAGAGTTTTGAGATTCGGAACTCGAGTTGAGTTGAGTTGGATTCCGACTCGGTTTCTGTAATATTTTAAGCTTCAACTTAAGCCGTCGAATTAACTCTGTTTGGCTGGCAAGAAAAACTGGAGGAAAAGGAAAATAAGATGCATTTTCGTTTCTTTGAGGTTTATTTCTGTAAGTTTGAATTATTTCTTTTCTTCTTCTTTTTATTTTTGCTTTCTTTCCCTTTTGTTTAACGCTGAAACTTACGGATTTTGAATCTCAATTCCTCACTTTCATTTCCTATTTCTCAGCAGCCAAACTCGAAACTTTGAAAATATGAGCTATCGTTAATTGACTGTTCCAAGCTTCAACTCCGTTTTTTATTTTTTGAATTTTCTACAGATTTTCGGTGAGCTTAGCATCTGGAACTAGAAAATTCAGCATTTCTTTGCTTACGTTCTCCCGAGTCAGGTTCCGGTTGAAGTTTTATGATCCATATCCGTCTTATTCTTAGTTTACAGTTTTGAGATTCAGAACTCGAGTTGAGGTGAGTTGGATTCTGACACTGTTTCTATATTTTTTTAAGCTTTCAACTTGAGCTGTCGAGTTAACTCTTTTGGCTGCCAAGAAAAAGAGGAGGAAAAAGAAAAGGAAAATTATATATGTTTTAGCTTCTTTGACTTTGAGGTTTATTTCTGTAAGTTTGAATTATTCATTTTTTTTTTTTTTTGCTTTCTTTTCCTGAAACTTACGGATTTTGAATCTCAATCCCTGTTTCTCAGCAACCAAACTAGAAACTTAAAGAGAATGAGCTATCGTTAATTAACTGATCCAAAGCTTCAACTATATATATATTTTTTTTATTTTGAACAGATTTTCAGTGAGGTTTGCAGCTGAAACTGGAAGTCCCTGGAATGAGAGTTTTCGGATCCAAAATCAAATACTCAAGGGAAATTGAATAATAACAATAATAAAATCAAGCTCTAAGTTATTATATAGTTAAACTCTAGCTCGCACTTCAAAATAATAGATTCGTGATTATTAGTTGTATACCATGGCGATCGGGATCTTAAGCTCTCTTTTAGCCTCTGATCATAGCTCCATAGTTTCAATGAACTTATTCGTGGCGCTTCTTTGCGGTTGTATTGTGATTGGTCATTTACTAGAGGAAAGCCGATGGATGAACGAGTCCATTACTGCTCTTGTCATTGTAAGTTGTATTTTTGCATATTTTCATATATATATATATATATATATATATATTTATGTATTATATTGCTCAAGAGGAAAAAGGCATTAATTTTCATAATTTTGGTTTTCTTTGATGGCAGGGGGTGTGCACTGGAGTTGTAATTTTGCTTACAACAGGAGGAAAAAGCTCTCACCTGTTAGTTTTCAGTGAAGATTTGTTCTTCATTTATTTGCTTCCTCCTATTATTTTTAATGCGGGGTAAGTTATTGATGTTTGCAGTTAATCTCTATTTATATTTGTTTTCCATTTACTTTATGAGGAAATTTTGGTTGCCCTTAGTTAAAGTGCATTAACCTTTTTTTTCGTGGGTTTTACTTTCAATTTTGTTTAGGTTCTTGTACGGAGATAATACTTGAAAGGAAAATGTTAAATCTTTGCCTTATTATTCGTACTTAATGAAAAAAAATACAATTAATACATTTTTATCTTGAATTTAACAAAAATGATGCATTAAATGCAAAAAGAGTTCCTAAAATAGCAATTAAGGAATCATCAACTGTACCTATAGGCTTTGAGTAACCTGGTCCTACTTAAAACAACAATGATTGATTTTTTTTTTCTTTTTTTTACCAGATTCCAAGTGAAGAAGAAGCAATTTTTCCGCAACTTTATGACTATCATGCTGTTTGGTGCAGTTGGTACTTTAATATCATTTGCCATCATATCTGCAGGTATGTTTAATGTTTTGATAACTTTTGTATGTTTCAACTCATTATTGGGTTAGTTCAAGGTGGATGGTTTATGAAATACATTGTTTTCAAATTATTGGTAAAAATTTGGGAAAGGTGCTCTGATTTTATAAGTTCTGTAGAAGTGCAATGTATGTTGCTCCGACTCTTCATTTTTCTTGAAGTTACCCTTGTTTGACACCTGTGTTCGACATATATCCACATGAGTATAGGGATATAACCATCCAGAAAAACTTAAAAAGTATTGACCAAATCCATTTCAAACATATACACATGTCTAACATTCACACCTGAATCTAAGTAACATAGCTTGTGATTACAATCATTGTTGGCTGCACAAACATGCACATTTAGTGACAAGCACACATACTGAATTACTAACTGATTGGCCTTATCTCTTAGAGTAAGGTTTTATTTCTCTGGTTAAAAAAAAATTACTAATTGCTAATTTTTTCCCTAATATCTATTTCTTTTCGTATTTACTGGGAGCTAGGTGCCATACAGTTTTTCAAGGAATTGCATATTGGTGATCTGCAGATAGGGGACTATCTTGGTAACATTCATGCCTCGCTAACTCTTTTTCCTATATATTGTTGAATTTTATGTTTGTCTTTTGCTAATTCTCCTCACTACTCTGAACTGCAGCAATTGGGGCAATATTTTCTGCAACAGATTCTGTTTGCACTTTGCAAGTATGTATGTTCGAGATCTAGGTTCCCATTAAAATTGTTAAACAGTAACTGCGCCGATCAATTTATCCTCTGCTTGTTTGTCTCAGGTTCTTAATCAGGACGAGACACCTTTGTTGTACAGTCTGGTTTTTGGGGAGGGAGTTGTGAATGATGCCACATCAGTGGTTCTTTTCAATGCAATCCAGAGCTTTGACCTTACTCACATCAACTCTACCATTGCCTTGAAATTTGTCGGAAATTTTTTTTATTTGTTCATCTCAAGTACTTTGCTAGGAGTTGTGGTGAGGCTTTCTTTCTATTCTCAGTTTTAAAATACCCTTGATTATGGTTTGATATTATTCCTAGTGATCATTTTTGTTTATCTTCTACAGACTGGACTGCTCAGTGCTTTCATTATTAAAAAGCTGTATTTCGGAAGGTTCGTATTTAAGTCCAATTTTCATATGTTTGCCTCATTTAACTAGCCGAGGATAAAAGCACAGTGCACTTGAACTTGCTCAACCGTAATCTATGTTTCTCGTACTCAAGTGTGAGTGTCAGATATGGACATGTGTACAGCATGGGGATATTGAACTTTTTTCTAAGTTTTTCTATATATTAATAGGATTTTTGGAAGGCCATATTCTCATGTCTAGATATATGGGACATGGGTGGTCACTTTCAATAGTGGTGTTAATTTTACATAATAATGAAGGCAAGGAGTTCTGGTTTGTTTAGTATACGGTCTTCATATCATTTTTCTTCTTGCAAAAACAGGCATTCAACTGATCGCGAGGTTGCTCTTATGATCCTCATGGCTTACCTCTCATACATGCTTGCCGAAGTAAGGTTTCTTAGAACTTGCAGGCCTCCTTGTCAATGACTGTTTTTCTTTTCTAGTAATGACAATATTGGAACGTTTGTCTTGCAGCTTTTCTATTTAAGCGGAATTCTTACAGTATTCTTTTGTGGGATTGTTATGTCTCACTATACATGGCATAATGTTACAGAAAGTTCAAGAGTAACAACAAAGTATGTTCAATCTCCAAAATCTGTTATTTTGAACTGTTAAATCAGTTTTCCACCCGCCAACCTTTCATGTTATCGTATCTCATCACTTCCGAATATTATTGCAGGCATGCTTTTGCTACTCTATCATTTGTTGCTGAGATCTTTATCTTCCTCTATGTTGGTATGGATGCTTTGGACATCGAGAAGTGGAGAGTAATCAGTGATAGGTGAGGCCAATAATACACTGTTTTTATATCTTACTATTAACTCAAAATTCATATTTTTCTATTACGAGTTAACATAACTTTTTTTTTCTCAGTCCCGGAAAATCAGTTGGGGTGAGTTCGATTCTACTGGGCTTGGTTCTTGTTGGAAGAGCAGCCTTCGTTTTCCCCTTGTCGTTCATATCCAACTTGACAAAGAAAGCTCCTCATGAGAAAATTGAATTCAAACAGCAAGTATGTGTTTCGAACCATTCTAACACGTATCTTTAGTAGGCTCGGGATCAATAAATTTTTACCTTTCTGTGGACTTATATTTTGCAGGTTACCATTTGGTGGGCCGGTCTTATGCGTGGTGCTGTCTCAATGGCACTTGCTTATAATCAGGTATAAAGATTCAACTTGTTTCTTCTTTCATGTAATCCAACATTATATATCATTAGTAGGATCTTTCAATGCACAGAAGTGCTCCTAAGTCTTATATACAATCTTTCAGGGCAAAATAATAGATTTTAACTTATATAAATTTATATACAGTTAAATTCTATATAAAATATTCAATCGACAATTTAAGGGTTCTGACAGAAAACTTGTGTATAATTGCAAGTTTTTGTTTTCTTCATGAATTTGCAGGACTAATAAAGAAAAAAATGTGTAATGATGAGTCTAATATTCGATCTTTTGCAGTTTACTAGTTTAGGTCACACTCAAGTGCGAGGGAATGCGATGATGATAACCAGCACAATCACGGTTGTTCTTTTCAGCACAGTGGTAAGACATAAGTCATCCCTTTAATTCTTCGATAGAGCTTGATTATGACCTCTTACCTTTGTTCTCATACCTCCAATCTTTTACCAAACACCACAGTTTTCAAATTGCAAGGAAGGTTGTAAATGAGACATTTATGTTTGTAAGCTACTTGGGTTGGCTAGAAAAATATTCTAGTTTAGTTCAAACATCGTTGAGTCAAGCACAAGCTGTCGAGCAAGCCAAACTGAGTATCTTAATGCTTTACTTGAGTGGCTCACAAGCTTAATCGAACATTCTTTTTAGTTAGATATTTCTTAATTCAAACTTAAGCTTGAGCATAAATAAATTGAATTTTACGTTGAGGATAGGAATTGAGCTTGTTTTTAACTTGGTGAACAAGGTAGATTGTCTAATCAAGCCAACTTGATTGTTTGAGTTTTAGCTCGAATTATGCTTGAATTTTAAAAGCGAAACTCAATAAAGGTTGAGCCATGTTTTGGGCTCTAAATTTGGAGTTGAATTCTGCTCAGCTCGGTCATAGCTCTAATTGTAGCATGGCAGTCGTAATGTGCTTTTAACTGTTGCACTTAATTCCACATCTCTTTTATGTTTCCTTTTACTCGACGAGGTAAAATAAATATAGTAGAAATTTGGAGCTCAATTAAGTTTATATTTGTTGAAACTATGCAGGTTTTCGGATTGATGACTAAACCATTAGTTAGGATATTGCTTCCTTCTCCAAAACATCTCTCGAGAATGCTTTCGTCCGAGCCAACTACTCCTAAATCATTCTTCCTACCACTTCTTGACAATGGGCAAGGATCTGAGGCTGAACAAGGCAACCGAAGCGTGGTCCGGCCATCCAGCTTAAGAATGCTCTTGACCACTCCTTCCCACACCGTGCACTATTATTGGAGAAAATTCGATGATGCCTTCATGCGACCTGTATTCGGTGGAAGGGGTTTCGTACCATTTGTTCCCGGATCACCCACTGAACAAAACGGTCCTCAGTGTCAATGAAAAAGGAACTCGAAGCTGATATAGCAGGTACAAGAAGTCTAGAATGCTATACCGATTTCCTAAAATCGTGGCGAACCTGGCTCAACAGCTGGATATTTCAGTGTGAAGTTTTGTGTTAATATTAATGAGAGTTTTGCAGGTTGATTAGAACAGCAATTTTGTCCAGCATTAGCTGATTATTAATTTTGATTGTATATTTATTGTTGTCTCAATAGTGAGAGTATTTTCTTGATGTCATGTTTGTTTGCTTTTAGGGTTCTATTTATTATGTATAACAGTACTCTGTTACTTTGTGTACCTAAAATCCTATGAGAAGTAAGAACTCAGAGAAGTTAAGAAATTGGATTATACCAATCCTTGGACATAAATTCGTAATGATATCAAATATTTTTATATTATTTTGAATAATGTTTTGGGCTTTTGGACCGACTAAGAAACCGTTAATTTTAGTAAGACAAAAATGTTATCATGTGGACTGACTCGCGTCACTCAATGATATTAGAAATACTAACATGAAAAACTGAATTGAATTTCAAAAAAAGAATTATCAATTACATAATAAAAATACATATAAGTGTAATAATCATAATTATTTTTTAAATTTATAAATATATTATAAATTATAAGGGGTAAGGATAAAATTCAAAACAAGTGTTATATATATAATAAATGAATGGTTAAAATATGCTCCAACTTTGTATATTTTTCATACATTTGAAATTTAATCATTCTATTTTTATTTTCAAGAATTTAATTTCATTACTTTTTAAATTTTAAAATTTAAGTTTAATTGTTAACACCGCTATTAAATTCACTAATTTGACATTTTGAAATAAAAAAAATACTCCTTTAATAATCATATAACAAGAAAATGATATTATACTGACTGAATTTAATAGAAAAATTGTAACAATGTTAATAATAAAACTTGCGTTTTTAAATAAAAAAATAAGACTAAATTGTATTAAATAAAAGTAAAGAAACTAAATTTCAAATGTATAAAAATTCAAAAACCCAAAAGATATATTAACTTAAATGAAATTCAAGGTGAAATTTTCAAATTTATATTTTCAAACATTATACTAAAAAATAGCTCTTACTAATAAAATAATATCTCAAAATAAAACCAAACTTGAAATTCACAACAACAAAAATAGATATAAAAATTGTTGCATTTTAATGTAATAAGCAACATGCTAGAAATATTGTTGTATAGTTGCTTAAAATTTTATTAGTAACTAACATAAATAAAATGGTTGCATATTTTGAAAATCTTAAAAAAAAATATTTAAGCAACTTAACTTTTTGTGTTACGTAATTGTTGCCTTAATAATATATATAATTTCGTCACATAAATATTTTTATATAAGAATTAATGAACCCTACTCTTTTGTTATCTCTAATGCACCTAACTATTAATATATAATACATCCAATTACACACTAATACATAGATAATAATTAAGCACCTAAAAACAACTATTAATTAATACACACATATATAGCTATACAAACATATATTAATTAATTATTAATGCAAAATAATATTAACTATGTTTTTTCAAACGTCATTCTCTAATTTTCAATAAAGATCATCTAACTAAAATTTATTTTATATATACATAAATGAATATAAAGCTCTTACATAATAATATTAATTCATGAAATGAGTTGCATACAATTTTACATAAGTTTTTAAAACGTAATTAGACCACTAGTCTATAAAGATAAATAAATAAGAATATGTGTTAATTTATTAATTAACTCATTAATGTAGTAGCAAAGGAGTTGTTTCCAATGCCTAACTCCAAGTTCACACACTATACAACAGTTTCTCCCCCAACTTCAGAAAACAAAAAACGTAATCATAGTACTCATCTTATAATATTATTATATAAATAAGTAGTCGTTTTGCAATTATTAATTATTTCTTTTTCTATAAAAAAAAATAAGATTGCAAATGAAAAAACGTTTTTATAGTTTTAAAATAATGTTGAAAGATATTTTTAGAAAAAACGTTACAATAACTATGAAAAGCATTATCTTGCATTTAACTAGATAAAAGATTATTACTTAAAACATCAATTGCAATATTAAAATAAATCATTGTTTTTGAGTTTAAGCAACAGTGACACTGACACCATAATCACGAAACTATTGCATAAATTTTATCACAACGAAAATTGTATTTTTTTTTAAAAATAAAAAAAATAAATGTTGCATTGAACTATAAAAATTTAAAGCAAAAATTCGTTGTTTAGACAACACATACACAACTACCACAAAATTATTTCATAAAGAAACAATTTACAGAACCCAACCTAATATATTTGTATACAGTTGACTAATAAATAAGATTTGACAAAAGAAATGCAAAAAAATAAAGGCTCGACGATTTCTTTTTCGAATAAAGCCTTGAAGGAACGAAAAGAACTTAAATTGAATATATGATATTATATCAATTATCCAACAAAAAGAAAAAGATATTATATCAATGATGGTACGAAACGAAGCATGCATGGTTTATACATTTACAGGCCAAGCGCAGTAGTTAACAAAATATAACTCACCTCTCTAACATGGATTATTTTGACCCTCCAGAACTCCATAAATATGTTCCATGTCGTTTCATCAATGCCTGTAACGTGCAAGTAAATCTCAGAATGTATTAATCTATAGAGGATAACATTCAAAAAAAGAGCAGAAGTTATGATAAAGGGAAAGAGCAATATTAAATGAATGAAATTGAAAATTAAACTGATCAAATTTTCGGTTTTCATTTTAATCAGTTCAAACATATTAGTTTTTCTAATGTTTAAACATTAACTTAATGTAAAATAACTATCATATAATTGTCGGACTGAACATAACATTGGTTCCCTGTCAACCAGTCCGGTACCGTTTATTACTCCTTGCGAAAGAAATGCAGCATTACTAGCTATTCATAGAAATGATATACCTGAAATGAAGTTCAAATGCGACGAGGCAGCCGCTGCAACTCCGAGAAAACAACGGAAGCAACATTAGCCAATCCAGGTATACTGGAGCTTTTCAACTCAGAAACGATGCCTTGAATCCGTGTAATTTCAGCTGCAGATATTGATAGTATCATAGCATGTGATAAGTATTGCCTACAAGAATAACCAACAGCCTGCAGTAACCGGTTCAAGAGCAAGTGAGAGACGCCCTTGCTGCGCCAGGACTCGAGGATTGAACCAGCCTTTGAGAGATTAGTTAGGAACCCAGTTGTGGCTTCCCTTGGAGCTGCCTTGAGCAATAAGACAACACATTCAGAGGCTACATCAGCAATGTTTGGTTCATGAGATGCACTTAACTCCAATAGCACTCCAACATTGCTGCCAAAGTCCATTATATCTCTAATGCATTGCTGCTGATTGACTGAGCCACTTGACTCGAATGAACCATCAAGTAACAGTGTGGGTTCTTTTGTGTAAACGAAACCATTTCCACTAGAGCGGAGAAGAAAAGCCTTAAACAAGCCAAGAGTTGGCTCAAGAAAGTCTTCCATATCCTTTGCAAATACAAGCTCCAAAAGATTACCAATTTTTCGAACCACTTTTAGCTGCGAAAGTAACTTGGAATCCATCTCAGGAGCAGAAGCCAGAGCTAAACACAGTTTGACATTGTTTACATTTGCATTTGTTAGATCGCCAAGCAAAAATCCAAAACATTTTGAGACCATTTTTGGATCTAAAATGTCGGGGATTTTGATATAATCAAACTCAATTAGCATCACTAGAAGCTTCTGTGCATACATGGGAATGGGATCCTCATCTTCAATCAAGGTGGGATAGAGTGGAAGAAAATGAGAATTAGATATCAATCTTAGATCGTCTGAACTTTGATCTTTTAATGAAGGTTCATTCAAGAAGATGACCATCACATCGAACATGATTTTCAGGCACAAAAATCTGGCATTACCATCTTTGTTGCCCTTGTAAAGAACAGCAAGACTAGGAAGAATTCCTTGGGTAAAAATATTAGGGCTTTCAAGAATTACAGGAGATTCCTCAAGTATGGATTCCAGAACTCGTAACAATGTTATTTGGAAATCATCCCGTCCCTGGTCAATGAAAAAGATGACCTGTATTAGTATTTGTAAGGAATATTTGTCTTATATTTTCTTTATTTTCGACATAACTATCCAACATTCACACCAAGTCCAAATAATTATATTATGTGCACTAAAATAAAGAAAATGCTCTGAAAAATTTATAATCAGTGATGAGAACAAAGGATGGCTCAGATAAAACTACTTACTTGAAATGGTGTCTCAACAACTTGGACAAGATTTGCAAACTGCCGCAAGATCTGATGAGTCACCAATCTGCTTTTAAATGATGAACTCTCAAGAAGATGAAGAACTACAGGGAACAAATTAACATTATTCTTTGCAGCAGCACGACTGGTAAGGGCAGAGTTCTGCCCATGTCGTCGTCCTCCCATCATTTGCTGGATATCTCCGGTTATACTATCCAGTAAGCCGGGAACTGTAGATGCCACTTCATGAAGAAATGAATCTAGACATTGCTGTAGATAGTTATCCTTCTCTTTTGCCAATCTGTCCACTGTGTGGAGTAACCTTGCATTGCAAAAGAATTGCAGTAACCATTTCTTACCATTCTTACAAAGAAGAGCCACTGAAAGAAGTGCTTTGCCCCGTAGGGTTTCAGTTCCTTGTTCAATGAGAGACACTAGGCTAGGCACCAGATTCTTGTCCTCTACCAACGGTTGAAGGTACCTTCCTATATTTGAGAACAAATGGCTCCCAAGCAGTACCATATTTAGAAGATTTAAGCAGATTTGCTGCTCACGCGGACTGCCCTTGTTAACAGCAGATGCAATATCCTTGAGTGAAAGTTTATCTATAACTGATTGAGTGATATGGGGATTGAAACGAACAAGGCGGACCAAACAAGACCCTGCAGTTAGCCTCATGCTCTCTTGCTTCCCCACAGCCCTGTAAATGTAGCACAGGTTACTAATCACGTCCTGGCTGGTGAAACGAGATGCCCAATATCCTCCTTGGCTGCAAATGTTTTCAATTGTCCTAAGTGCATAAAGCTGAGTCATATCATCCTCTCCTTTACGTAAAACTGATGACACCAATGAAACCAATGAATTTGGGACCTGCCAATAAAGAGGAGAATAATGGAACATATATGAAAATCAGCAGGGAAAGAAACAAATAGGCACTACATCAATACTGGCAGTTTCTGACTTGTTTAAAACATGAAACCTTGAAAGCAACATCATTAAAAATCAAGATTCCACTTATCAGATTTACCATCTAAAAAGTTAGAGCAATGGCATATGAAACAGACCTGCCAGCCAGATACAGGCTTGTTGTTTTTTGATGGAGATTCATGTGGGTTGTTATCTTTTGCTTGCTCATTTTGAGTGGAAATATAGAACAGTAATTCACCTAAAGCAGCCATAGAAAATCTTCTAACTTTTTCCTGGTAGTCTCTAAGACCATCACTAAGTGCAATTAAAATTCCTGAATTTGACAAGTCATCTTCGATAAAAGTAGAATGTCGGATCAGCAAGCCGATCAGTGAAGCAAGTTGTACACGGAAAGCAGAAGTCTTGGACAGCCTGAGCATTTTGACAAGCATGAGCATTATCGGACCATTAGTCAAGATATTGGCTGCTTCTGCGTTATTACTAAGCATCTCAAGGTATCTAATCACATTTTGCTTCTCACCGGTGCCAGCACTTCCAAATATTGATATGATTCTATTGTTGAGTGCATCCAATTTTTCCTTCGACATTCTTACAAAATCAGACGGATGCAATGCCTCAAATGGTAGTGAAGGAAGTGCCTCTGACATTTTATCAGCTTTTCTGCTTGGCATTACAGGTCTTACAGAAAGATCAGAAGTATGCCAGAGAACTTTGGAGATACTATTGGATGTTTTTGACCATTCAGACTCAAGGGCAGCCCCTGGACTTTCCTTAATTCTCTGGTTTCTGTGTTGAGAACTGACACTAGGTGGGGTTGCAGCCACTTCAACATGATCTGAAGATGATTCCTGATCACATGTTTTTGATTCATCAGAGGCAGGCAAATTACTCCCATCTTGGCGGTCTGCTCTGTCAACGTTATTATCCCCCTCTTCCACTTTGAATTGTTCCTGATTCTGACTTGAAATCTTCTCTTCAGTCGTACAAGTGGGGACATCTGACCCATCTGATTCATCATGCACTTCCTCTTCAGTGTTCTCATCAAAATCAAGTTCCATATCGGTGTTCTCAATTTTAACTTCAGATTCATTCTCAGAGCTATTAGGGACAGGCCTCCGGTAATTTTCCTTCTCATTCTCCTTCTGTAAGTTTGTTTTGGCTATTCTAGATAATCTCAAGAGATTCACACGCTTAATAGCACTAGAATGATCTTTATGCTTCTCCTCCGCTCCTCTGCCAGAAGCCTTTGGTTGAGTTTTACGGCCAACTGGTGTACCCTTAACTGGTGTCTCATGACCTCTTGAACCCACCAGAGAATTCTCATCTTTCCTTGAAGCCCCCTTTGGATCTTTTTCCCTATATTTAGGAGGGGTCTTGCTTTGAGAAGATCTGTCACCATTACGCTCTGAGAGACATGGTTTAGCATATAACTCAATCATGTTTTCAAAAGCGGGCTGAGGTGGTAAAGATACTTGAGAAAATTTATTCCTCCAAAAGGCATGCACACAAAGCTCAGGCCACTTTATTCTCTCAGCTGGATCTTTAATCAGAAGAGAATTAACAATATTGACAAAAGAAGGGCTTGGACTTCCTTCAAGTGGAGGAGGCGGATCTGAGAGGATGGATTTTACAAGTTGAGTGAACTCCCTGCCAACAAAAGGAGGCTTTCCTGCATAACACTCGTATAGCACACAACCTAGTGCCCAAAAATCAGATGCATAAGAATGGACACCTCCATCCTCAAACAATTCAGGAGCCATATAACAGGGAGTTCCGCGTTTTGCTTGTGGTAGCTAAGCAGTAGAAAGCAGAATAATGAAGAAGTTAGAAACAAGAAAAAAAAAAAAAAGGTAAAAGGACTACTTAAAGAACTTGATTAAATTGGCAATTTAATTCTGCCTTGGGTGCACAGAATGTTACAATGGTTATATGAACCTACCATGGAAGAAGGCGTTTTAGATATATCACTCAACTTTCTTGCAAGTGCAAAGTCACATAGCTGCATCAAATTAATACACAAATGTGAAAGCTCAATTGCGTAGGAAGTAGGATGATAGCAACTCGATCTTATGAAAAAGTTATTTTATGCTGAATAGGTACCTTTGTATGCCCATTCTCGTCCAAAAGGATGTTTGATGGTTTTAAATCACAGTAAATGATTCCTTTTGAATGTAAATATCTAATAACAACAACCAACATTTCCATTAGTAACTCACAAAAGCTATATTACTCCAACTTTTTTTTTTTTTGAAATATCTATATTCGACACATTTACAAACATGTATATAGAGATATGGCATTCCAAGGACCCTCCCAATACATAAAAAATCTTG
Organism: Gossypium sturtianum; assembly: GCA_025698515.1. Classification (NCBI taxonomy): domain Eukaryota; kingdom Viridiplantae; phylum Streptophyta; class Magnoliopsida; order Malvales; family Malvaceae; genus Gossypium; species Gossypium sturtianum. The sequence goes on from CM046945.1 coordinate 162,376,415, forward strand.
AAAGAAATTGAAAGTAGTCCAAAAGGACTCATAAATATCCAACACCCACATTTGAATCTGAGTAACATAGAGAGTTAAAAAGAGTAAAAGACATACAAGACACTAACTGCAAATTGAATAGGAAATAGAACATATATTCTTACTGCAAAGCTTTGACAAGATCATAGGCCAAGAAATGAATTGAATCTTCTGGCAGCTTACCATCCTGAAATTCATCATTAAAAAGATTGAAAATGTAACCCAAACGCATATTTCTAAACAAGCATACCCACATTCGAGATCCTTGAATCTGTCTCAGTTAATCAGACCAATAAAATTTCACAGTTGCTTTCATGCTTTAAAAGAAATGAAAAACAGGAGGTAACCTGTAAGTACCTGCCGTAACAAGGTCATGAGATCTCCACCGGTACAGAATTCCAAAACCAACCACAAATGTGCAGAAGTTTCGTACCTTAACACACAAGTAACGAAATTGAGAAATTTTGGAAATATGCCAAAAATTTAGAAGTAAAGATCTAAATTGGAAAATAAACATACCATGAGTGAAACTTAAGTATATTTGGATCATTTAAAGAGTGAAGTATCCTAACCTGAAAATATATGGAAAAAGATCATGTAAAAACAGTAAAATATAAGCTAATATTGTATTAGCATTAGTAATTAAACATTAGTATTGTGGTTAAACTATTACACACACACACACACACACAAAGAAACCAGCTCTCGCTTCTATAAAGATCATAAATAATAAAATCTCAGGCTAATATTACATAAATGGCATCTTAATTTTAAATCTTAGTAATAAATCATTCAAATCAGCTCAATTTTTTTTTAAAAAAAAAGAAAAACTCGATGTTATTCTTGCTGAATTTTGCTCCGCTGTGAATTAAGCATAAATATCGAGGTTACCAAATTATCTCAAATATTCAAAAGAAAAAAAAACAGTTCTAACATCCATAAAGATCATACCTAGTATAAGTACAAGCTAAAATCAAATCAATAGCATCTAAATTTTCAATATTCATAATTGATCATTCCAATCATATCAAAAAATTCGAAAAAAAGAAGAAGTCGATGTTACTTCTTGAAGAACTTTGCTCCGCTGTGATTTCTCGACACTTTTGATTGCAAAATACTCAATCGTCTTCTTCTTCCGTCCTTTATACACACTCTAACAAAAACATTGAGATTAAGAAAAAGAAAATGAAGTAGAATAAGCGATGAAAAATTTTCGACGAAGTCTGAGAGAAATAAGGAGATATTACCGAATATTTTCCACGACCGATGGCTTCGTAGATGTGATAATGGTTCATGGTGAAGATGTTAGGGTTCTGATTCGAAAATTGAAAGAGCTGAGGAGGGTGTTTTGGGAATAATATTTTGTTGGGAGCTTTCTGAAAGAAAGAAGATAGCGAGACTCTTGAGAAACCCAATTTTTGGCTTTAGCGACTCGTCAGATGAAGAGAGAGAAAGGAAAAAAAAAAAAAGGAACTGTGGAAATGAGCGGGAAATTAATTTAAATTGAAAATCAAAAGAACGAAAAAAAGTTATATAAATGTCGGGCTTACGTGGCGGATCAAATCGAAATCACGTGATTTAAACGTGACAAGCGTTGTGCTAAGTGTGTCTTAAACTAAATTCAGGGATAAAAGCAACATTTACCCCTAAACTTTGCAATTTTTAATTTAGTTTTTGAATATTCTTTTTCAGTACTAGAACTTTACAATTTTCTCCTACTTTCATTCATGTAACGATGTAATACTTTGATATTATGCCACACTATCACGAGGACCAAAATAGAAAAATTTTGTCAAATTCAATTATTAATATGAAATAAAAAATTTAAAGACCAAGTTAAAAAATTATTAAATTTAAAATTTAAATGTTGTCTTACCCTAAATTTTAATCTTTAGATAATAATCTTTATCTTTAGACCATAATATTTAAACTCAGTACCTTAAGTTCAACTTAAAGTTTCTTTTTTTATCTCAAAAGTTGGCCTCTTTATCAATGAATAGAACAAATAAAAAAAATACAATTAAATGAACCAACAGATAAAAAGAAAACACGAAAAAGAACCCTCAGCCATGATTCCGACCGACAGTTACTTAACAAAATCATTAACAATACTGAATAAAGGGTAACCAGAACAAATAATGGAATCTTCAAAAAGCAAATCCTCACAACCCTTCAAAAAAAAAAACTTTCAATTCTATAGACTTATAACATCAATATAATCTGCTTGAACTAAATTCCGTACTAAACATAGAATTCTTCAAACAATTAGACTCTTGTGAAACCTGTAGTAGTAAACTTAGTCATATAGTCCACTACTGCATTCCACTACTGCATTCTGACCTCTTAAAATATTTTTAAATTTTGATGTTAACAGGTGGAGTTGAAAATTACTAAATAACAAAACTTTATTAAAAGAGTGAAGTAGGTAATTTAATTAATTTCAATAATAAATTAAAAAAGAAAAACTCCCCAAAAGATTTCAACTTGGTGCACAAAGTTTTAAATTTTTAATTTATCAACCCAGCCAAAACTTAATTAACAAGATTATTTATATTTTTATTACTTTATTGATAGTTATTAATTTTTGAAAAAAATATTTATTTATTTTTTTGCGTAAAAAGTAAGTGTATTAAGTGATTACAAAATAAAGGTAAAATATATTATAGGTTTCGTACTCTTTAGATTATGAAATTTAATTCTTATATTTTTATTTCAATAATTTAATTCCCATACTTTTCATATTTTAAAAATCAATTCTAATTATTAACATTGTTAAATTTTTTATTGAATGAAAAAAATACTCACTTGATAACAATAAAATTAAAATTAATATTATAATAAACCTGAATTTAATAAAATAATTTTAATAACATTAATAGTTTAATATAAATTTTAAATTTTAAAAAGTATAAACACATACGGGGCCATTTTACAAAAAAAAAGCCATTTTCTAAAATTATTTACGGAAATGGACCAACTTTTTGATTATTTACCAGAACGGGCCGAATTCTTTGAAAACGCGTCCACGTCGGTAGCGATCTCGGTGATGTGTCGTGAGCGCGTCCACAGGGAGTGTTTGTCCACGTCAGCACAAAGTGCTTCCTTGAGGGCACACCTTGTGTTGACGTGGACAAAACGCTCCTCCAGGGACGCGTGTTGCCCTTTTTTTAGGGTTAGGGTTTTTTGCATTGATTTATGGTTTTATGGTTATGATTTTTAGGTTTTTATGGTTTAGGGTTTAGGATTTAGGTTTTTAATAAAAAATCAATTAAATTAGGGTTTAGGGTTAATTAATTAAATTAACTATTAATTTTAACAAATTAATAAGATTAGGGTTTTAGAGTTAATTAATTAAATTATGGATTGGTTTTTTAAATAATTTTGTGTTTAGGGTTTTGAAAAAAATATTAGCAATAGAAAAAAATTCTACAGTAGTTTCTGAAAAAATAAATTTGAGAAGACGTTTCTGAACAAATAGTGCCAAAAACGCTTCAAGCAGGATGTACTGTCAGCAAAAGTATTGAAAAAAACCTCTCACGTGGACGTTCTTTTTCTACAGTAGTTTCTAAAAAAATAATTTTGAGAAGATGTTTCTGAACAAATAGTGTCAAAAACGCTTCAAGCAAGATGCACTGTCAGCAAAATTACTGAAAAAAGCTCCTACGTGGATGCTCTTTTTCTATAGTAGTTTCTGAAAAAATAATTTTGAGAAGATGTTTCTGAACAAATAGTGTCAAAAACGCTTCAAGCAAGATGCACTGTCAGCAAAAGTACTGAAAAAAGCTCCTACGTGGACGTGCTTTTTCTACAATAGTTTCTGAAAAAATAATTTTGAGAAGTCGCTTTACAACAAATAGTGTCAAAAACGCTTCAAGCGGGATGCACTTCGTCGAAAAATTATCAAAAAAGCTCTCACGTGGACGCTCTTTTTCTACAGTAGTTCCTATTTGGCCTTAGACTATAAGTGAGCCAAATTTCATTATCAGGTTGCATAAGTTACAGCAAGAAAAATTAGAGAGGCTAAGCAGAATAGAAATTGAAGATGAGTGAACATATTAGTGCTGTTATTTACTATGATGGTGAGGTCCGTCACACCGATAACGGTATTATTTTTTTATCGGAGAACACAACGCGACTGGTTTTTAATCAGAACATAGATTTGACAGAACTTCGTAAAAGAATTAGGCGTAAAATCTTCGGAATGACGCCAATGAAAGTTTTATCTATTAAGTATTAATTTTGTGCTTTGGTTGATCCCGTGACATATGACTCGTTCGACATCAGAGGTGCTAGTACCTTGGAGGCAATGGTATAGACTCATCTCGCTAGTGGATCACCCTATCTTGAGTTATATGTACAATTTTTATCACCAAATGATGCATTTGCGACTTCAACATAAACTGTTGTTCGAGAGGAATACACGACCCCTGTCCGACACTACGTTAGTGGGTGGCAAAACACGAAAGCACTCGTATTTGGTAGCAGTATGAAATACACAACCCCTGCACGACACTCCGTTAGTGGATAGGACATGTACATCGATGGGTCGATGTTTGATGCTGGAAATAAGTACTGGGGAATGACATCAACTTCTAGTGGTTGGATATTCACATCTAATTGGAGACGTTATGAAACGTCCAGAAGAAGAGATGATGTACTACCTACGACGTCCACCGGCGAGGGGACCTCGTACGTTGCAGATGATGGTGGGTTGGATAATGAGTCTGATGTGGATCCACCTCGAGAACTCGGCCCCGATGGTGCAGAAGTTGCATTATTTTCTGAATTGGAGCATGTTCTAACCGAACCTGAATATGTTGAAGGGGGTTCAGATGAAGAAGAAGAAGATCCGCGATTCAGGGCGCACTCACCTCTAGCCCACTTGCGTAATGTCGATCTATCTGCAGATGATGCGTCAGAGTTTTCAAATCTACCACACAGAAGGCGTGATCATACAAGTTCGTTATTGGATTCAGGTGAATTGGAAGTTCGTAATGAGTTTTCCAATAATGATAGTTTTCTTGGTGCATTGAAACAACATAGAATCATGAACAGGGTTAACTACAACGTGGTTAAATCTAAATCTGATAAGTTTGAAGCCAAGTGTGCAGTGCAAGACGGTACATGTTCATGGAAAAATTACGCCTCGTTGAGGAAAATGACAGGGTTGTAGGAGATAAAAAAGTACAAAGGTCCACATACATGTGCTGGAGGTATAGTATTTAGGGTTTTTGAATAATACTATTATTACGTAATGTTGCATTATTTAACATACTTCGTTGACAGGTGTTTCACAAGATTATCAAATATGGATTCAGATTTGTTAGCTAGCTTAATACTACCGACGGTGAAGGCAGATCCCAAGACTTCAGTGTCTGTCTTAATTATCAATATTCGTAGCTAATTAAGGTACACGCCCTCTTACTGCAAGGCTTGGATAGCTAAGCAGAAGGCGTTGGAAAAGATACATAATGGGTGGAACGCTTCATATAATGAAGTGTGACAGTTGTGTCAAGTGCTGGAGAGATACGTCCCAGGTTGCATAATAGACCTTGAAACGACACCTGCGTACTACAACGACCGATTGCTCCATGGATGCCAAGTGTTCAAGCGTCTATTCTAGAGCTTTAAGCAATACCGAGACGCATTTCTATATTGTAAGCCATTGGTACAAATTAACGGTACATTTATGTTTGGTAGATATACCCATCAGTTGTTGCTAGCTGTGGTACAGGATGGCAGTGGGAGAATCCTTCCAATTGCGTTTGCAATAACACCGTGGGAGTCAACTGATGACTGGATTTCTTTCTAGGTTAAGGAGGCATGTCTACCCCAAACCTGATATCTGCACTATATCGAATCGAGGTACTGGAATACTAGTCGCAATTGAGCGACAGAGAAGCTTATGGCATCGCACACACCATCGGTATTGCCTAAGGAATGTTGCGTCCAACTACTACGGGCAATATCGATCTACAAGTGAACGAAGACAAGTGACCAACATGGGTATTTAATCTCTATTAATATAAATTCATTTGTAATATTCAATTTATTCTGAATGGAAGAATGGTATGTAATTTTTGCTATGAACTTATATTGGCAGGGTATGAGATAAGTAAGGATTATTTTCATGAGATGTTTGTGGTTTTGCGTCCAGTTAATTAATAAGGCGCGGACTACCTCTGTAACATACCTTTCAAACAGTGGACATAAGTATACGACGACGGCCTACGATATGGTCATATGACCTCAAACCTAGCTGAATGCATAAATTATGTTCTAAAAGGAACGCGTCATTTGCCGATAACATCGGTTGTGCAAGAGTCATATTTTCGTTTAGCTGCATTATTTCCAAAGCGAGTAGCGAGTTATGAAGGCCAAATGTAGGGAGGCCATGTATGGTGTAGGAAGGTATTGCAATAAATTAACAAGGCGAAGACGCGGGCGAATACTATGCACACAGTGTGTCACGATCGCGACAACCTATGGTTTCGTGTGACGGAGTTTGACAGATCGCACCAAGGTATTATTTGTGGGCAATATCGTGTACACTTGAGAAATAGGACTTGCGACTGTAGAATGTTTGACGCACTTCGTCATCCATGCGCTCATGTAATTGCAGCTTGTCAGAATCTCTGTCTGGATCCCATGAGCTATGTCAACGAAGTGTACAAAATAGAATACATGTACAATGTCTGAAGACACGTATTCCCACCGGTCCCATATGAACGTAAGTGGCCGTTTGTATCACTTGCTCCGTTTAAGTTGTTACCAGATAGATAATTGCGTCGCAAACCAAAGGGTCGACCTTGCTCAACTAGAATACGTAACAATATGGATATCCGAGAAACAGCCAACCAACAGAAGTTGTGCGGATGGTGTAGGAACCCAGGCCATACAAGTCGATCATGTCCAAATCGGAATAGCTAATAGTTGTAATAAAACTATGTTGCATTATTTATATTTTATTAAAAATATAAAAATATTCAAAATATTACCTTATTTAAAATAACTTCTATTTTATTAAAAATATAAAAGTAAATTACAATTACTTTATTCAAAACAACTTTTATTTTATTAAATGAAACAATATAAAAAAGTTTGTACAAATATATTAAAAATATATATAAAATATATAAAATATTGGTTTATTCAAAAGAACTTTTATTTTATTAAAAATATAAAAATAAATTACAATTAAAATATTAAAAACAACTATTATTTTATTAAATGAAACAATATAAAAAAGTTTATACAAGTATATTAAAAAAATCAATGTTGGTGCCGGTCGAAATTAGTGCCACATGGGGATCGTTAACTGATTCTGCTACCGACTCCTCATTTGTTCAACTTTTCCTAGGGGGTTGTGGTTGCTCCTGCAGGGATTGTGGTTCATTTGGCAAGGGACCTGGTTGTGGGTGTTGGGAGGATGACCCACCTTGATAGAATAATGAAGCGAAGGTGTTTACATCACCCATTGCGGAGGTGTTTAAATCTCATAAGGCAATGAGGATTGGTAAAAAGAAGAGCTCTCCGACGGCGCCTCGTACAATCCCTCATGCGACGGTAACCTATAGATCGGCGATCTATTCGGAGTAATCGAGAACGGAGATGAACCGGACCATGCATTCCAACCTGCCATAGGACTAGAAAAAGGAAACATATAAGGGTTAGGATACATAAAAGGACTAGGACACGCACCTGGCATAATCTGAAAAGGCTGTGATGTGGGTATCATCGGTTGAAGTATTGGGCCCGGTGACTGTGTGGGCGCTGTTGATGGGCCCAGTAATTGTGTAGGCGTTATTGATGGGCCCGCATCGTCATCCATTCTTCTTGGATTTAAAGGGCCCCGTCGTTCCCTTTAGACACGAATTTACCGTCGTCTCTCCTCTTCTGACAGTAAATATGGCTTGCCATGGATCCTAAACCATGGCATGTATTCCGGCACGCACGCTAACTCTGGAACGATGATCAGTTCCCGAGTAGGTATATAATCATACCGATTTTCCCACATTTCGATATATGCTGACCAGAATCTCGGCCAATCCGTATGCAACTGCCGTAAGTCGACTTTGTGCTCATCATCGAGCACCTTAGGTGTCACGGGAATCGGTTGACGGAATCTAAATTGTCGCAATACTCTATCTGACTGGTGCATCTCCACGGTGGCATAGTTGACCAATGGGACATTCACATGCCAAATGTTCGAATTTTGAAAGAATTCATTCGGAATTACTGCCCAAATTGCCGGATCATCGTATGGTGTCCATTGAAACTATATGAACATGATAAAAATATTAGTTATATACATAATACTAAATACTAAATACTAATCGACTATTTTATTATGTATATCTATTTTATTTAATACTTACTTGTGCTTCTGACTGTTGGTCTAATAGAAGCATTATATCTTCAAGAGAGGCAGGTATTCCAACATAACTCGCCGAATGGTTTCACCTAATTAAATAAATTTTTAGCATACAATTATATTTTAAATCTACGTAATAATTGTAAAATCTAATATAAAATTTAACTCGTTATGAGTGAGAATGTATATAAGTGGTCCACTCGAGGATGTAAAAATGGAAAGCGAAACTGTACCCATGATTGAAGTAGTGATAGGCAACCTCCAATTTTGGCTTTATTCGGTCGCGTCGCCCCGCACATCTCCCAGTACAAATTTTCCAACACGGCAGACCCCCAACTAAATTCACCAACTGCTCTAAAATCAACGAGTTTCAGCAGCCATCTCAGATGTACGAGGTTTCATGACAAGTCTGGCATCAGATAACCTCCAATCATCTCAAGAATGTATGCCCGAGCATATCGTATTCTTTCTAGTTCAGTCGAATCATTATCCGGCTCCGGGAATGTGTCTCGTAACTAGCCCATCTCGATCCGACCTCCGTTAATATTATCTGGAATAGCACCCAAAAGCTCGTAGCATACGGCTCCCCAATCAGTAGATTGAGCGGACCCGGTGACTGCGTACCCATCCACCGGTAATATCAATTGCAACTGCACGTCTTCCAGAGTGATAGTACACTCTCCGCATGGAAGATGGAATGTGTCCGTCTCGGGTCTCCACCTCTCTATCAACGCATTAATGAGTTTCGGGTCTAACTTGCACCCCCGGCCTATCGTGGCCATGTGCCAAAAACCCGCTTCCCGCAGGTAATTCTCTATCAACGGTGATGGAGGACCATACATATTACGGATATAGCATTGCAACATCCGATCTACATACTACTATAAAAAATTATAAAATTAAAATTGCATAAATGAAAAAATATTAAATAATATTGAAAATTTAAAATTAACACTTACCATTTTCATTTTTTCGACGGAGATGTGTTTATTATCGAGACGAATTAATTCTCCGGCCATTGTTAACACGATCAAATATTTTTTAATTAAAAAACTAATTTAGAAAAATTTTAAATAGAGATTTTTTGCAAAAATTAAAGAGAGCTTTGAGAGAAATTTAAGAGAAAATTGAGAGAAAATTGAGAGGATTTTTGTGTGAAAAAAATGAAAGGGGGTTTTTATAGTATTTTTTTTACCGTTGAAGCCCAAACGGTCAAAAAAAATTAGTCGTTGGGGGGGTTAAAGAAACGAACAAAACGCGTCTCTGGGAGAGCGTTTTGTCTATGTCAGCACAAAATGCGCCCTCAAGGAAGCGCTTTGTGCTGATGTGGACAAAACGCTCCCTCAGGGACGTGTTTTGCTGACACAGCAACTGAGATCACGCTGACGTGGATGCGTTTTCGGGGAATTCGGCCCTTTTCGGTAAATAATCAAAAAGTTGGCCCATTTCCATAAATAATTTTAAAAAAGGGTCTTTTTTGTAAAATGGCCCACATATGGCATATGTTAATTAACCTAAAACAAAAATAAAACAATGGCTAGAAATTGAGACACCCGAAGAAAAAAATAATAAAAACATTTAATTTATGATAAAGTAAAATTAATAAAAAGTTGTTAATGCAATGTCGGTAGTGTTTACAATAGGTTGAAGTTTTGGTACCTTAAACATTTAGGTTAAAGTATTATCATGTGCAAATAATATGTGTCAATTCACACATATATTGTTTTAAGTTGAAATCTTATTTAATATAATTTAGGTTTGGATATATTTTGGTTTTAATTAACTGTATTTTATATTAAATTAGTTTTAACTAGAGTTGGACATATATATCTCATATATATACATATATACTAAAGTAATATAAAGACATAAAATTGGCAAATTGTATTTATTGGCATTGTTATATATTTGTCATATGGCACCATAAAATTAAGAAACTTGAAACCTAAAAGAATAATTGGAAACCTCACATATTTACGCTAATAAAAAACACATTGTAAAAAGGGGCAAAATACCTAAATATACCAAAAAAAATTATTTACGGAAAAGGGCCAGTTTTTTTAAAATTTACGGAAAATGGCCATTTCCCCACAAAACGCGTCCATGTCAGCGCGTTTTATGGGGATGCAAAGAGAAAGCGCGCCCACAGGGAGCGCTTTTGCCACATCAAAGACAAAGTGCGCTGACGAGAGGCAGCTTTGCCGATGTGACAAAAGCACTCCCAGTGTGCGCTTTTGCCCTCCTTCCCCTCTGCCTTTTCAGCTGTTTTTAGTGTTAGGGTATGAAATTTTAAGGTTTCTGAGCTAGGGTTTATGATTTTTTAGGGCCGTTAGATTTAGGGTTTTTAGGGAAAATTTAATAGAGTAGGTTAGGGTTAATTAGGGTTTAGTAAAAATATATTTAGGGTTTTGGGCAAAATATATTAAAAAAATTATTTGAATTTTTTTGACAGTTGTATCTGCAAAATAATTTTGAGAAGACGTTTCAACAAACAAAGTGGCAAAACGCTTCAAGCGGGATGCATCGTCGCCAGAGTACGAAAAGAGCTCCCACGTGGGCGCTCTTTTGCTCTGATGAGTCTCTGGTAAAATAATTTTGAGAAGACGCGTTTCTTAACAAGCGAGTGCCCAAAACGCTTCAAGCGGATGCACGTCGGCGGAGTATCTTGAAAGAGCTCCCACGTGGGCGCTCTTTTGCTACGATGAGTCTCCGTAAAATAATTTTGAGAAGACGTTTCAACAAACAAGCGATTACTCGCTTCAAGTAGGATGCACTGTCGGCAAAATCTTGAAAATAGCTCCCACGTGGGCGCTCTTTTGCTACTGATGAGCTCGTGACAATCCTTAGACTATAAATCACCAAATTTCATTATCGGGTTGCATAACGTAAATTGAGGCAAAAAAATAGAAATCGAAAATGAGTGAACATACTAATGCTTGTTATTTACTACGATGGTGAGGTTTGTGACACCGAAAATGGTGTTATTTTTTATCGGAGAACACAAAGTCTGACTGGGTTTTAATCGGAACATAGATTTGTTAGAATTTATAAAAAGAATTAGGCGTAAAATCTTCTAACAACCCCAATGAAAGTTCAGTCTATTAAGTATAGATTTTGCGCTTCAGTTGATCCGGTGAGATATGAATCATTCGACATCAAAGGTCCTCGGAGCTTTGAGGCAATGGTGGAGACTCATCTTTCCAGTGGATCACCCTATCTTGAGGTATATGTACAATTTTCATCGCCAAGTGATCTTCCTTCGACCTCAACATCTACTTCTGTTCGAGGGGAATACACGACCCCAAGCCGACACTCTGTTAATGGGAGGCAGAATACAAAAGTGCCCGTATTTGGTGGTAGTATGGAAAACATAACCCCTGCACGACACTCGGTTGGTGGATGGGACATGCATATCCTTCCTTCGACGTCCGATGATAGAAATACGTATTGGAGAACGTCATCAACTTCTAGTGGTTGGCAATCCACATATGATTGGGAACGTCACGAAAGATGTTTAAGGAGGGATAACGTACTCCCCACGACATCCACCGCGAGGGCCCTCGTTAGCGTGCAGATTATGGTGGGATCGGATGATGAGTCGGATGTGGATCCACCTCGAGCCCCGCCCAAGGTGCGAAAGTTGGATTATTTTACTCAACCGAGCCTATTCCAACCGTACTGAAAATGTTGAGGGCGGTTCAGACGAAGAAGAAGAAGAAGATCCGCTATTCAGTATGCATCGCCTCCAAATTTCACATGCATAATGTCGATCTATCTCAATACGATGCATTGGAATAGAAAAATTATAAAAAATAAAAATGAAAAACAACTTTTTTATTTTATTACATATATTAAAATTAAATTACAATAAAAATAAACAATTTCTATTTTATTAAAGATATTAAAATTAAATTACAATAAAAAAATAAACAACTTCTATTTTATTAAAGATATTAAAATTAAATTACAATAAAAATAAACAACTTTTATTTTATTAAATATATTAAAACTAAATTACAAAAATAAAAAATAAAAACAACTTTTATTTTATTAAAAAAATAAAATTAAATTACATATAAAAAAAAAACAACTTCTATTTTATTGAAGATATTAAAAATTAAATTAAAAACACAAATAAAAAACAACTTTTATTTTATTTAAAAATTAAAAAAAATTATTACAATTTAAAAAAACCCATCCGAATCAATGTTGATGCCGGTCGGAATCGAGTGCCACACGGGGTGGTCGGCGATTCTGCTACCGGATTCCTCCTTCTTCTAGCTTCCGGCGGGTCGTGGAACCTCGGGCGGGGATTCTGTTCCTCCAAAGCAGGTGGAGTCCAGTTGTGGGTGTTGGGAGGATGACCCACATTGATAAAATAACGACTGCGGAGGTGTTTGCATAAACCACGGTGGGGGTATTTGAATCTCGTATGGCGAAAGAGACTGGTAAAAAGAAGTGCTCCCCGACGGCGCCTCCTGTGATCCCTCACGCGACGACGGCCTCAAGATCGGCTAGCCAGTCGGAGTAGTCGGGAACGGACTCGAACCGGGCCATGCATTCTAACCTGGGGTGGGACTGGGAAAAGGAAACATATATGGGTTAGGATACATATAAGGGCTAGGGTACGCACCTGGCATAAAGGCCAAAGGCTGTGATATCGGTGTCGTCGGCTGAAGTGATGGGCCCGGTGACTGTGTGGGCGCTGTTGATGGGCCCGGTGACTGTGTCAGCGCTGTTGATGGTCCCGTCTCATTAACCATTCTCCTTGGATTTAAAGGGCCCCGTCGTTCCCTTTGTTCACGAAGTTACCGTCGCCTCTTTTCTTCTGATAACAAATACGGCTTACCATGGATCCTAAACCATGGCATGTATTCCGGCACGCACGCTAACTCAGGAACGACGATCGGTTCCCGGATAGGTAAATAGTCATACCGGTTCTCCTACATCTCGATATATGCTGACCAAAATCTTGGCCAATCAGTGTGCAACTGTCGTAAGTCGACTTTGTGCTCATCATCGAGCACCTCAGGTGGCACAGGAATCGGTTGTCGGAATCCAAATTGTCGTAGAACCCGATCTGACTGGTGCATCTCCACGGTCGCATAGTTGATCAATGGGACCTTCACGTGCCAAATGTTTGGATTTTTCAAGAACTCCTCCGGAATTACTGCCTGAATTGCTAGATCCTCGTACGGTGTCCATTGAAACTATATTAACATGACCAAAATATTAGTTATATACATAATACTAAACACTAAGTACGAAATACTAAATTATAAATACGAAATTCGAAACTTACTCGTGATTCCGACCGTTGGTCTAATGGAAGCCGTATATCTTCAAGCGAGGTAGGTATTCCAGCATAACTCGCCGAATGGTTCCACCTAATTAAATAAATTTTTAGCATACAATTATACTATAAATCTACGTAATAATTATAAAATATAACATTAAATTTACCTCGTTATCAGTGGGAATGAATATGGGTGGTCGAGTCAAGGACGTAAAAATGGAAATTGAAACCGTACCCATGACTGCAGTAGTGATAGGCAACCACCTATTTTCGCTTTATTTGGCCGCGTCGCCCCGCACATCTCCCGATACAACTTTGATAGCACGGCAGACCCCCAACTCAATTCACCGGCTGCTCTAAAATCAACAGGTTTCAGCAGCCATTTCAAGTGTACGAGGTTTCTAGACAGGTCCGGCATCAGATAACCTCCAATTATCTCAAGAATGTATACCCGAGCATACCGTATTCTTTCTATTTCGGTCGAACCATCATTCGGCTCTGGAAATGTGTCTCGAAAACAGGCCATCTCGATCCGACCTCCATGAATGTTATCCCGAATGGCACCCAGAAGCTCGTAGCATACGACCATCCAATAGGTAGAAGTTGCGGACCGGTGACTCACCGACCGGCCCACCGACAATCCCAATTGCAAATCGCACATCTTCCGAGTGATGGTACACTCTCCGCATGGAAGATGGAAAGTGTGCGCCTCTGGTCTCCACCTCTCTATCAACGCACCGATCAAGTTCACTCCAACTTGAACCCCGCCCTATCGTGGCCACGTGCCAAAAACCTTCCGGCAGTAATTCTCGATCAACGGCGATGTGGGACCATGCATATTGCGAATATAGCATTGCAACACTTTGATCTACAGATCGCTTAAAAAATTATAAAATAAAAATTAATTAAAATTGCATAAACCTAAAAAATATTAAATAATATTGAAAAATTAAAATTAAAACTTACCATTTGCATTTGATCGACAGAGATGTGCTTATCGTCTAGACGAATTAATTCCCCAGCCATTGGTAATACGATCAAAAACTTTAAAAATTTCCAAAAAAATATACTAAAAAAATTAAAAAGGGCTTTTTTGTAAATATTAAAGGACTATTTTGAAATTTGAGAGGAAGTTTCAAGGACTTTAAGAGAAATTTGAGAGGAATTTGAGAGAAAGTTGAGAGAATGTTGAGAGAATGTTGAGTAAGGACTAAAGTATGAAAAAAATAAAAGGGTTGGGGGTTTTTATAGGGAAATTTTTGGACCGTTGGAGGCCCAACGGTCAAAATTTTTTTGACCGTTGCAGGGCTAAAGCGCGCTTGGGGGGAGCGCTTTTGTCACATCAAAGAAAGCGTCGTCCTCGTCGGTAGCGTTTTCTTGCTGATGTGGCAAAAGCGCTCCCCTAGGGGCGCGCTTTCCTGCTGCATCCCCACAAAACGCGCTGACATGGACGCGTTTTGTGGGGAAATGGCCATTTTCCGTAAATAAAATTTTTTTGGTATATTTCGGTATATTGCCATGTAATAAGAGTTTTTCCTATTTTAATTAGTGATCGAGAGTTCAATCTTCGCATTGGGTATAAAGTAGTTTTAAAACTCGTGGTCAGCATCTGCCTCTTAATAGACCTACATAATACGGATGATTAGTTACTGGACTCGCTCTGGTAGATACAATACATTAATGGCATAATAAAAACTGAAATTACCTTGAATATTCAATTTTGATTTTTAATAATGATTATTACTTAGGAAAGAAAACATAGTAGTATTGTATAAAATATCAAACCTATGGTATTAGTCAAAAGTGCAAAAAGATATTGTTGACATAATAAGAACTACAATTACAGGTCATTTTGTTCACATGTAAAAGATTTTACAAAAAAATATTTTCTTCATTTTTTTTATATTTGTTTCATAAAAAAAAGCCTGGTCAACGGAAAATGATTTACATGTCAACGTAAAATAAACTATTATTCCTATAAAATGATTTACTATTTGAAAAGTGTAAGTTATTTTCCGGAAAAGATTTCCTCTATAATTAATTTTATTTTTATATAAAAAATAACTTAAATCAAGTTTAATATTATTATATTGATAAAAATTTATTTTTATTTAAAAATAAATAAAAAATATAATATTTTTTAATATTATTAAATATACATATTTAATTATTTATATTTAATCATGTAACAAATTATTAATATAATTTATTATTTTAATAAATTATTTAATATTTCAATTTTGTTTTAATAGTAAATTTTAAAAATAATAATTTTAAATAACATTCAATATTAATATTTTGATAATAAATATTTATTATAATTATAAATATATTAATAATAAATGTTTTGTAGTATAAAGGTTAAAATATTACATAAGTCTATGTAATCTTCACAACTCTGTACTTTTATTTTCAAGAATTTAGTCCCTCTACTTTTCAGATTTAAAAATCAAACCCATTTGTTGACATTGTTAAATTTTTTTGGTAAATTTTGTTGATATCACATTTTTAAATAAAAAATACTCACTTGGTAGTCACGTAACTATAAAATGACGTTGTAATGAAATTGAATTTAAAAAAATATTTTTAATATATGTAAAAATAATGTAAAATATAAAAATATAGATATAAAATTGAAAAGATAAGAAAATATCAAATATATATATATATATATATATATATATAACAAAGCCTTTTTAAATATCAAATATCACTTATAATTTCAAACACAAGTAGCCACTTTATAATAATATAAATAAACACCTTAAGCCATCAACCGATATGTATTGTTGTCTGAACCGAATTATACTGACTAGACTAAAAATCGATTTGAAGAAAGGTATTAGATCGGTTAACTTAAAAATCGACACCAACTAGATGAACAAACTAAAATTTGATTGAATCTATTTTTTAATATTTTTTATAATTTATTTAGCCGAATCGAATGGACTATCGAACCGGACAAATTAGTTGGACCGCTAAATCGATAGCTTGATCGGTTCAATAATTGGTTCAATTTTAACTTACCGACAAGTAGTTGGAAGAGGTAAAATTGGTCTTCCTCATTCAAGCATTTGAATGAAATTTGAATCCTGAAATTATTATTGTTTATAAAACTTTACTTAAATACCATTCCAACCCGAATAAAACTAGACTCAAACCATAAAACCAACAATAACACATGCCAAATATATATGTATATATATAAGCACTATATCTTTTTTCCTTTTTCCACAATTGTCCTTAATTTGGTTGCTATTGTCACAATTACTCCACTTACCCCTCAATTGATTATCTTTTGTCACAATTGCCCTCAATTAATTAAGTCTTTACCAAATTACCCTCATTTATTTCCCCTGCTTTTATTTTCTAAATTACCCCTTCGTTTGCTCTTATTTTCTAAATTACTCCTTTCAGATATAAATTTTAAGATACGTATAAGATGTGACAAATTGTATTTCTTCGGATTATGATGGATTTAGAAATTAAAACAAATACCTTCACAAAAAAAAAAAAAAAACCAAAAACAAACAAATAAATAATCACTAGTTTGACCTTCCGCGACAATTTTTTTTTTTTTTTTAAGTTAAGACCCGACCTTATCGGAGACATTATTTTTTATTTGTATAATTTTTTAATTTATTATTAATCCGATACTTATTTATTACATATCCACAGGACAAATGTTAAAAAAATATATTTTTGTAAGTATAAAAATATTTTTGAAATGAATCTTTTAAAAGTAAACTAAATAGATTTTGATATATAAATTTGTTATCGGTAAAAATAAAATCAGATAATATCTAAATATCTGATAATTGATATATGTACCTGCTCTAAATCTATTACAAATAACAATTAGAAGAAAATCAATCTAATTTTTGTCTGAAAATCAAATTTAATAATATTTTCTTATACCAATTTATAAAGGTGTGGAAAAGGTATTTTACAAGGTTGAAATGAGATGAACACTTGTAATAATAATAATAATAATAATAATAATAATAATAATAATAATGTATTATTTGATTCGAGAAATTTGATTTGTGTTGGAACTAGATTATTTTATATATTATCATAAATTTTATTTAAATTTTTCTACCAAAAAAAATTATTTAAATTTGATTGTTTTATATGTTATTAATATATTTTTAACAAATGATATTGATTTTGACAATACTTATCAAGTTTTGCAAATTTCATTGAGTCTGCCATAATTAATATTTAACAATAAATTTTTATTCAATGAAAAATAAAAAAAAATTAATCATAACAATATTTTTACAAGTTTTAAAATCAATTCGAATCGGATTCAATTTAAACACATGCAAATAAATAAAAGGGAAATCAAACCGCCATCCATGAACGTGTTTATGTACGATGGGCTCGAGTCAACATAGGAAGAGGAATAAATAAATTTTAAGGTGTAACTTGCCTAAGCGTGACCAAAATTTAGTTCAAATCAACTTAACGATAATTTTTTATCAAGTCAATTATGATGATTAATTTGATTTTGACAAGCAGTTGAAATAAACTATGCATGTTACAAATTTTCATTATCGAACCAATCGACTTAATATACCTCTGATATATATTATTTTTATTCTTAATAGTAAAATTTTAATCAAAACCTAAACCAAATTCTAGTTATATTGTCAACTAGTTATTGATATAGTAGTAAATGAATTGCATTTCTAAGTTCAACCAATAAACGATAGAGATGGCAATTTGACAGGTCTAGATCGGGTTATTTCGAGTTTAGATTTTTTCAGATTTAAATCTATTTAGGTACAACATTTTTTCAGTTCAAGTTATTTTGAGTATTTCGAATTTAGTTTGAGTTTATTTTATATTCAATATTTTACTTGATAAGATATAAATATTTATTAGATCTAAAACATCTAAATTAGAGAATAAATATTCCAGTATAAATTTATATTACAATAATTAGAAGCCAAATGCAATAACAAATAATTAAAGAAAACAACTTGAAATTAAGTACTAATATCACAAACTTTTTTGTTTGTGTGATGTGTGGTAATCTCATTTTCAAGAAAAATATTTGAATAAAATTAATAATTGATTTTTTTATAAAAATATTTAATCATAGTTGGATTATTTTTTAATTACTAAAATTGGATTCCGGCCCAGACAATCTCAAGTTTGAGTTTTATCAAGTTTGAATTTTCGACTTTTTAATTAAATCGAGTTTAAATAGATTTAGGTTCAAGTACTAAGACTCAAACTCATTTTGCCACCTCTACCCTTGCCCCTGATAAATTTTTTTCCTATTCATGATTTAACGAGTTAAACAATTGAACATTGATTAAGTCGATTAAAACCTAAATTGACAAGTTAACTTGGTTACGTTTATTAAGACCTAATTCGGCCAATTAACTGATTTATATATCAACTTTTCGATTTTTTTAGTTGAATCGATCGAATTAACCGATTGCTCTCTCTTAATCCGATCGATACAAAGAACAATCCTAATACTGAAATTTTTTTAAAACACAAGGGCATTTTAGTAAATCATATCCCAAAAATGCCCCTGAAGTTGACCAGAATCACAATTATGTCCAGATTTGAAACACAAAAACAGTGGCAATTGAGAAATTAAGTCATACTCAGATACTTTGTGTTCTTCCCCAAATTCGTAATCCCCCCCCCTCCCCGGTTCCTGTCCCCCTCTCAAAGCCCTAAAATTTTTTTCCTTTTTTTTTTTTTTGTTGTTGAGACTTTTCTCTCTTCCCTTTTGGAAATCTTAAAACAGGCAAGTTCCCTTTCCCTGCTTCTTCACTTCATCGGTTTTTCAAGTTTTAGGGTTTGTGTTTTTTTGAAAAAAAACTTGACTTACGTTATTCTGGGGTTTGCGTCACCGAAATGTTGATACGTTTTCTTGGTCGTTTATGTTTGTTAGTGGGTCTTATGGATTTGGTTTATTTTTGTTTTCATAAACGTTGGTTCTTTTCTTGGGGGGGGGGGTAGAATTTAGGATTTAATTTGGGTTTTAGGTTTTCATTCCTGTTTAGTTGTTTTACGGGTTTGAAATTTCTTAACAACTAGGGTTTTAGGTCTTAATGCGAGAAAGATAGAGGGAGTTTATTTGGTTTTCTCTCATCATGGTAACAATGTCAAAGGAAATGATTACTTTATAACTCGTATTGATATGCATGGTTTTGTAATTTTCGTTTTGTCAGTGAATTATTCTTATTCTTTGGTGTGTTCCATGGACTATGGTCTCGGTTTAGTTTTTTTATTTTATT
Organism: Gossypium sturtianum; assembly: GCA_025698515.1. Classification (NCBI taxonomy): domain Eukaryota; kingdom Viridiplantae; phylum Streptophyta; class Magnoliopsida; order Malvales; family Malvaceae; genus Gossypium; species Gossypium sturtianum. The sequence continues at coordinate 162,396,369 of CM046945.1, forward strand.
TTAAGTTTCAATGTGATGATATTTTGGAGATATTTAGTTATAATTTCCGGCATGAAATTTGGTTTGGTTGGTTTTTGTTAATGACAATTATAAAGACTTATTTCTTTGAAGCCTTTAATTGAAAAAGTTGAACATTTAATTACTTATACTGTGGTATTATCTTTTAAATTCATGTCAAAGAGTGCTACAAGTACATTGTTTTTTTTACCCCTTTTAGTTGATGCTTAATTTTTCGTAGAGACATTACACGGCTGAATTCATGCACGCAAATAAATTTTTCTATGTTAAATGTGACATTGGTTATGATATATAATATTTTGATTTCTTGGGATTCCTGACTTTGTCAATTTGGGTTCTTAATTGTTGTAAATAAACTATTACAGGGCCCATGAGGAGGTGGGAGATGAGTTTCTTGTCCGATGGATGAGCGATCATCTATCTCGGAGGACGAGTACTGGGTTCTGTTGTAATTTAATTAAACTAGCTTATCAAAGCAAACGTTAGTACTTTTGTGTCTGAAGCGTATTCAACCATCTCCAGTCTGGATTTTATTGGTGATGGAATGCAACAAGGAAGAGGCCCTAAGGGCCAAAGTCATTGCGGAGAAGAAGATGCAGAATCAGGATTTTTCAGGGGCTCTTAAAGTTGCAATCAAGGCCCAACAACTTTTCCAGGAGCTGGAGAATATTTCTCAAATGATAATGGTGTGTGATGTACACTGTGCTGCTGAGAAACCAATGTTTGGTAATGAGAAGGACTGGTATGCCATACTTAAGGTTGAGCCGACAGCTGATGAGGTTACAATCAAGAAGCAGTATAGAAAATTTGCCCTGCAACTTCACCCGGATAAGAATAAGTTTCCTGGTGCTGAAGCTGCTTTTAAGTTGATTGGGGATGCACAAAGGACTCTTTTGGATAAAGGCAAAAGATCTGCACATGACATGAAACGCAGAGTGACTGTTAATAGACCTGCTCCAGCAGCAGCATGTCGTCCCCCGCAGAATCCAAGTTGGCACTCATACCCAGCTGCTCAAAATAATTTCCATACCAACTTTTCTGGAATGAATTCTCAACAGCAGCGACAACCAACTCAAGCAGGGGTCTCTAATGGCCAGCGCACTTTCTGGACCAAGTGTCCGTACTGTACAGTTAGGTACCAGTATTATACAGAAGTACTTCACAGATCTCTTCGTTGTCAAGCTTGCCACAAGAACTTCGTTGCCTATGATTCAGGTGCAGTCCCGCAGGCGAGTAACGTGACTCAGTCAAATTTTCCTCGACAAGGAGTTGCGCATAATCAGAATGCTTCCAGAGTTGATCCAGGAACTCAGAGGAAGTTTAATTCTGAGAGTGTTTTTACATCCTTTACTCCTAAGGCAGCTGGTACTTCAGATGCCAGAACTGAAAAAGTGAACGGGAAAAGAGGAAGGAAGCAAACTGTTGAATCCAGTGAAAGCTGTGACAGTGAAAGCAGCCTTGAGTCTGTGGAGGATGAGGTGATTGATGGCAATGGTGAAGTTTTATCTAAAAAGAAGTTTGATTCTCAAGGAGAGCAGAATGTGCGGAGATCTGAGAGGCGTAAGCAACATGTTTCTTACAAGGAAAATTTAAGTGATGATGAGGACACGGTAAATCCTCCTAAAAGGGCCAAGGGAAGTAAATTGCCCTCTGAAACTGAAGAAACAGCAAATGAAGATGAAGCGAAGGACCACAAAATGGGTAAACGTTCTGAGGCAAGCCAATCCAATGGTAAGAAGGAAAATGGGAAAGGAGATAATCTTAAGAAAACTAGGGAAGCTTCTGCTGACGGTGTTAAGGGAAATTCAAACCCCACCATTGATGATCCTGTGTCGGATACGAGTTGCAAAGAAACAAAAGAGTCGGAGGTTTTTGTATACCCTGATCCTGAGTTTAATGACTTTGACAAAGAGAAGAAAGAAGGGTGTTTTGCAGTAGGGCAGATTTGGGCATTGTACGATACACAGGATGCCATGCCTAGATTCTATGCTCGGATCAGAAAAGTCTTCTACTCTGGGTTCAAGGTTAGGATCACGTGGCTAGAACCAGATCCAGATGATGAGAATGCAGTACGATGGGTTAGTGAAGGTTTACCTGTTTCTTGTGGTAGGTTCAAGCATGGGGAGCCTGAGAGCATTGAAGATCGTCTTATGTTTTCCCATTTGATAAGTTGGGAAAAAGGACCATATAGAGATACCTATAAGATATATCCAAGAAAAGGAGAGGTTTGGGCCCTTTTCAAGAACTGGAATGTCAACTGGAAGTCGAGGACCGAGAAACATGGATATGAATTTGTTGAGATCTTATCAGAGAATGGTGAAGGTGTAGGTATACATGTTGCTTACTTGACTAAGGTCAAAGGCTTTGTGAGTGTCTTCTGTCCAATGAGTAAGGATGGAGTTAAAACAATTCTAATTCTGCCCAATGAACTACTCAGGTTTTCTCACAAGGTTCCATCCTTTGTGCTGACCGGTAAAGAGAGAAAGGGGGTGCCAAAAGGTTCTTTTGAACTTGATCCAGCTTCTTTACCTGAAGAAGTTTTTGTTCCCAAGGGCTTGAAGGAGGAAGGTGATGGCAGAGATCCTAGTGTTTCAGAAATGGAGGATCCAATGGCAGGATCAAATGATACTGATCCTTCAGCTTCGGCTCCAAAATCCTTTGAAATTCCAGAATCAGAATTCTATGATTTCGACGCTGACAAAACCGAGGAAAAGTTCCGTGTTGGTCAGATCTGGGCACTGTATGGTGATGAGGATGGCTTGCCAAAGTATTATGGTGAGATCAAGAAAGTCGAGTCCTCCCCTGTTTTCAAAGTACATGTGAGATGGCTTTTTTCTTGCCCATTAGAAACCACGACTCAGTGGCAAGATTCAGACATGCCAACTTGTTGCGGGAGATTCGGGATTAGAAGGGGTTCCCAGACCTACACCTCCACCGATTCCTTTTCTCATTTGTTAAAAGCCGAGCCTACAGATACGAAGGGCAAATACAACATCATACCTAGAAAAGGTGAGGTATGGGGATTGTATCGAAACTGGACCCCCAATATCAAATGTTCCGACTTGGAGAACTGGGAATATGACATAGTGCAGGTTTTGGAGGAAACTTATTTCCTCATCAAGGTCGTAGTTTTAGATCGCGTTGACGGCTTCAATTCTGTTTTCAAGCCCCGAGTAAAAGGAGGATCAAATGTTACAATCGAAATCCCTCGGGTGGATCAGATTCGGTTCTCTCATCAGATTCCGTATTTCCAGCTAACTCATGAGAGAAAGGGCAGCCTAAGAGGATGTTTGGAGCTAGATCCTGCAGCGCTGCCACCACATTATTTTTCGTTCTAGCATTTTGAGTAGCAAGATTATTAAGTTTAATGCCGTCGGTTTTTGTTTCTTACATTTTATATGTGTACTTTACATCATGATGATAATGCTTTTTCAGGACAGTGGTTCTAAAACAGGACAGGTTTGGTTAATGTCTTTTAACTACTTTAGGTGTATCTGGATGCTTATGTTCTTTAATCTCATTGAATCTTGTTTTTGCTATACCAGAAAATGTAACATCAAATATGATCTGTTAATTGCAGATCAGTTGCTTATATGTCCAGTTACTGTTTGAACATTTTTCAGTGATGTTGAAATTGAACTGGTGTATTGGATTGAATTGGAAATCCATGATTTAACTAGCTTGGTAGTATGAAATGATAAAAGTATAGTTGAATTTATGTTTAAAATTTTTAGTTTTGTATTAAAATGTAAGAACACAGTTTTTTGTTAATTATTTATTATATCTAAACGAATTTAAAATTAAAATTGTTTTTTAAAGCAAATAAGTTTAATCGATACAATTAAAACGATGTGTTTAATTAAAAGTAGTAGTTAAATTAATTTAATCAAATGATGTGTTTAATTATATTTTTGCTACATGTCACGCTGTTTTGCGACATATGATGAGTTTATCTGAAAAAAATTGAGGTCGTTATCTTTAATGATCAATGATTTAAGTTAATGGTTAAAGGTTTTTTTGATGCATTTTATAAATTTTTTATGATTTTTATAAATTTTTACAATTTTTTAAGTTTTTTATGGGTTTTTATAATTTTTAATAAAATTTTAATATTTTTTTATTAAAATCTACTAACTTTTATAACTTTGATTTATTTTTATTTTTTATAATTTTTTTGCCACCTGTCACGTTGTGGTTGTGACACGAGATAACTTTAACTGAAAAAAATTAGGGACAGTTAACTTTAGGGGTGAGTATTCGATCGAGTCGAGTCGAATCGTGTCAAAAATTTTCGAGTTAGTCGAGTTAACAAATCCTATTTTAGCAACCGAACTCAATTTGAATTTTTTTCGATTCGAATCGAATCGAGTCAAAAAATTTCGAGTCAAATCGAGTCGAGTTAACGAATCCTATTATTTATACTTAATGTTGCGATTAGATGGATCGATTATTTAACTAGTAGACGAAGTACAAGATTATTTAACTACATGAACATAATGATTCTACCTCTTAACTTAATGGGTAAACATTTATCAAAACGACGTAGTTTTGCCTTTTAATTTAATTATTTTAAATTTTAACTTTTAAAAAAGTAAACATTTATCAAAACGATGTAGTTTTGTCTTTTCTTATTCGGATTTTCGGATAACTCGAATTGTGTAATTCATATTCGAGTTAAACTGAAAAACTTAATTTTTTATTTGAGTTGATCCGAATAACTTGATTAACTCAAATAGCTCGAACTATTTAATTCAATATTTGAAATTTTTATCGAGTTTTTCGAATCGAATCGGATTTTGCTCACCCCTAGTTAACTTTAATTGTCAACTGTTAAAGTTAATGGTCAAATAACATTTTTAATGTATTTTGACAGTTCAAGTACCCAACTGAATGTAAAAAAAAAGAAAAAAAAAAGAGAGCAATGGCTTATTATTTTTTTTTTTTTAAGTTTGAGGGTCTTTTTGATACATTTTGAGAATTCAAGTACCCAACTGAGTGCAAAAAAAAAAAAAAAAAAAAGAGCAAGAGCTTAGTTACCTTTTTTGAAAAAGTTTAAGTGTCTTTTTTATGCATTTTGAAAATTTAAGTACCCAATTGAGTGAAAAAAAAAGCAGGGACTTAATTGCTTTTTCTGAAAAAGTTTGAGGGCTTTTTTTATGCATTTTGAAAGTTCAAGTACCTAATTGAGTGAAAAAAAAAAGAAAAAAAAGAGCAAGGGCTTAATTTTTTTTTTCTTTTAAGTTTGAGGGTTTTTTACACCCTTAAGTCCGTGTGCTAGGCCGTGTGATAATTTTGAGCATTCTGTTTTGAAAATTTTAAAATGCAAGGGACACACGGTTGAACCACACGCCCATGTGCTAGGCCGTGTGTGACACACGGCTGAGACACACGCCCGTGTCTCTGCCCGTGTGGACGAAATTAGGCCATTTCCATGGCCACATTTCTCACCCAATTTGTCTTCCACCTATATTGACACTTTAACACATTCACAAGCCAATACCAAACATTTAATTCAATCCAAAACCAAGTCATATATATGATATATCAACTCATATGCTCATCTATCCAAACTTACCAAAATAACCATACATACATATAGGCATATTCTACCAATTATACTATCACAATCAATCACTAACATGCCTATTTGATTTCCATCATTCATCCATTTCAAACACACATCAAACATATTACGGTCATTTTTATACTTCAAACTATACCAATCATATGCCATACCAATGGCTAATTTCAACCAAACACATACATGTCATCATTGGCTAAATTTAGCCTATACATGCCATTATAATCATAATTTAGTTTATTACATATACCGAAAAGGCCGATGGATAATGTGTAATGTCTCCACCAAGCTTCCAACCCAACGAGCTTCCGAATTACTATAAAACAAAGGAAATAAAACAGAGTAATCATTTAATGCTTAGTAAGTTTGTATAACAAGATTAAATTTAAGGTAAGCATACAAAATACATCCAAAGCAATTTGGCTAATAGCCTAAAGACACATAACCTCATCAAACATGTTAGTCATGTATTTCACATGAATACCAAGAAACATGTATGAGCTCATCAAATATTAAATTTTCATGTTCATAAACTTTCCACCTCTTGTGTTCATATATCAATTCTATGTATTTCAGGTATATACGAGTAATGATTCATTTCGAACTCATATTTTCTAATGTCAAGATTTTGCCCGTTGAATAATTGAAAATACCGATGGATACACGGGTAATACACACAAGGTGTACAAAACTATAATCCGTCAATTCATAAACATGAATGCTCAAGCAAACATGTAAACGAGAAGGTCTTTTGAGCTATATAACGGGAAGCTCATATGAGCCATAATCGGGAAGTTCAAGCGAGCCAATATCGGGAAGCTCCGGAGAGCCATTAATCAGGAAGCTCATGAAAGAGCCTTTAATCAGGAAGCTCCGAAGAGCCATATATCGGGACGCTCAAAAGAGCTGCGGTGTGTCCACAACACATACATGATCACAACCAATCGGGATGCTCCGAAGAGCTATTAACGGGAAGCTCGCAAGAACCATATAACGGGAAGCTCGTGAGAGCCAAATATCAGGATGCTTATAAGAGCTAATAACGGGACGCTCTTTTGAGCTGTAGTGTGTCCGCAACACATGCAGGACCACAACCAATTCGGGAACCCTGTATCCATCGAATTTCATTTATTCAAACGGGACTTAATACTTGTCGGTCATTGTCGGATATGTGATTACTTTCATATACATGGCACATATACATTTCAAATACATAACATTCAATTTAAAACATATAAACATACAATTTAGTTACACGAACTTACCTCGACAAGTGTTCGTGTACGCAAAATCTACTAATCCGACACTTTTTCTTTTCCTCAATTTAACTCCATTTTTGATCTATCCGGATCTATACGAATGAATTTAACATCAATTTAATACAATTCATATTCAATTCAATCAATTCACATCTTAAGCAAAATTACCATTTTGCCCCTATACTTTTGATTAATTACAATTTCTTCCCTAGGCTCGGAAAATGAAATTAATGCAATTTAATCATTATTCCAAGCCTAACCGATTTTTACATATAACATTAGCAGCCCATGTATTTCATAAAATTCCAAATTTTTCTATGAATTTTACATCATTTCAATTTAGTTCCTAAATCATGATTTCATCAAAATTCCCTTTACAAAAGTTGTTTATCTATCAACAACCTTTCATTTTATACTATAAAACTTCATAATTTAACTATATTCATCCATGAAAAAACCCTAGTACTTTGATAACTTTACAAATTAATCCCCGAGATAGCTAGATTAAACTATTACGATATCGGAAACATAAAAATCATTAAAAACGGGACAAAAATACATACCTAATTAAGCCAAATAAGTTTGCTACCTTCAAGCTCTTCTAACTAGGGTTTCCTTGTATTTTAATTTAGGAAAGATGATAATATGATGATATTTTCATTATTTAATTATTTATCATCTTTTATTATTTTACTTTCCAATTTAGTCCTTTTCTTTAATAATTTTTCCAAAGATGAATCATCATACTTATCTACTAACTCCTCTTAATGGTCATTTGCCATATAAGGACCTAAAATTTTTAATTCCATAGCTATTTGATCCCTTTAGCTACTAGAATTCAACTTTTACATTTTATACAATTTGGTCCTTTTATCAAATTAAACATGTAATCAGTAAAAAATTCTTTAAAAAAATTTCATACGATATTTCTATCATAATGCAGACCATGAAATAATATTAAAATAATTTTTCTTTTGGACTCGAATTTGTGGTCCCGAAACTACTGTTTCGATTTTACTGAAAACGGGTTGTTATAGGGGTTGCAAAGATGACCCACCTCTAAAGAACAGTGATATTGGGAGTGTTTGCGAATCGGCGGAGAAGTATATGGTGTTGAATAACCCAATTGTGGACAGAATGCTGGAATTGTATGCGATGGCGGATACATTGATGTTGTTAATGACAGTGACGTGTAATATGCTCTTAGGGATGGATGTGGTGCAAAAAATATTCCTGGAGAAGGTGTTGATACATGATATGGTGGTGCATAATGTGGTGTTTGTGTGAAAAATATGAGGTTAGTAAAAACATCAGAAAAATATGAACCACATTGATCAGGAGGTGGTGCACTTATCTGTATAGTATTTGGGGTTAGAGTTGATGATGATAAAATCGACACATGTACTCTCGATCGTGGCCTCATGTGGGGTCGTGTTGGCCTTATACGACAAATTTGTCTACTCCTTTCTATTGAAAAAATTCGGTTTGAAAATGGTTTTCTTGTATAACGAAAAATTAACATTTTGAAAATCGACCTGATTTGTGATATTTATAGCAACAAACCTTGAACTGAAATCATATTTGTGTTTTCAGATAAGCGGATTCTTAACGTTTTTCGACTTTCAACAAAATAATTTTCTTCGTTATTCTCGTACCACAAACTACTTCGAGTGTGGGCTCGAACCAATCAAATTAAAACACAAAACTAGAAAAAATTTTCTTTACTTTTGGGGTGAAAATGAAAATTCTCTCTTCAAAATAGAAACAGACAGAATTGTTATCCTAGAAATATATATAATAGTTGATAATAAATTCTCTCTATTTTTCGGTAGAGTAACAATATATTCAAGTTATGTTAATAGCTCTACCGTTGTCATCTATTTATAGAGAGAGAAGGTAGAATCATTATTGAACTGTAGATGATTATTTCAAATAGAAAAACAACTTCCTAATCCAACTAGGAGAGGGAGAGGGGCTAGTAGGGTGTGCTTCCCCTTATATGTATTATGATAGGGATTCGGGCCTCTCATTGTATTGAGTCCAATTATATGTGCTTTCTAGACTTTTAACCCAACACTTTATAATTTAATCTAACCCAATACATATTTTTCTATTTTCCAAAATAAACATTAATTTTCCAATTAAATAATTTTCTACTCCCAATTTTACCCCCGTTAAAATTATGACAATGTTACCCCTTTCAATAAAATATATTCAATATTTCACAACTCAACTTGTTTATTATGATCGAATGGTTTATTTTCGTTTTCGAGTTTTAAAACAACTCAAAAACATAAACTCATTCTCTAAGTAATCCATGTACATTTGCAAATGAATCATTTTTCATTTTTCATTTTGAGAAAACTAAATTCATTTCTAAATGATTCTATTTTCCATTTCGGAGAAAGCCATAATCATTTCTGAATGTTTTCCATTTTTCTATTTCTATTCATCCTGTTTATTTCGATTCAAGCACACAATTCATTTATGATTTTAACAAGCTAGCGGAGGGATCGATTGGGCATAGGCAATTAGGTCTCAAATGATTTATAAATGAATTTCGACTTTTTGCCTATTAATTATAAACTTATTTAGTCATGAAGTCATTCCACTATAATATCATGACTGAACTCTCCTTAATGACATACCATTAGGAATGCATTAACTCAGTGCTCGTACAATATCATTATCATAAGTGTGTTACCTTCATAGAATATCCTTAATCTCTTTGGGATAATATCCACTCTCCCAATATGATTCTATTTTATCTAATGATAACAATTACATCTTCCTTCATGAAAAGTCAATTACTATTAAATAGTAATCAAGTCGATCATCACAAAGATGAACGACTCATGACAATGTTTACTTTTCATCAACCATGTGATGCCTATGAGAGGCTATCATTTACCCATGTCATGTACTGCAGAAATCGTTCACCTAACGAACCAACTTTCAGTTCCTTATCTTTTCGAACTTAGGTTTTTACTTACATAAAAGTATACGAGGCACGCATACATAATCCACCATCCACTCAAGATTTAGGTATGCCACACTATGAACGTCACAAGTGAATAAATCCATAAATGGATTCAGGATCTATTCTTCTTGGGTCCAGCCCGATTTACTGTCAGTCCAATCAGTCACATCTGTCTTTATCTTCTGGGAGTTATTCGCTCCAATGACCAAGACAAGATATCTCCCCAATTGGACTTGATAGACGATATATTAGTCTTTCAATCGATTTGCTCATTTCTGATTAGACTAATGACATGTTTAGGTTCGTCTATTAATACAAGTTGTCTTTTCGTATTACGATCTAACCACGTAATACAACTTAGTACCAGTTAAACATTAGACAGCCAATAGACAACATTTGCTTCCATTTTGCTTTGCGTGCAAAAACAATGTAAGGACAATATACAAAGTATTAATGTAATTTATGAATAATTTTATTAACGAATCTATTCAAAAAAATTACAAGCGTACTTAGACGAAAATACTACACTTAGGGTACCATATCCAACATTTTCCTCCTCCGGCAATAAATATGCCTTATTGTGAAGTCTAAACTATATTATGTAATCCGAAGACGACGCCAAATTTGGTCAGACAATTGGTTCGCACATAAGTATGAAATTGTACCTATGTTCCTAGATGTAGATATATTTGGCATGAAATTTAGGCTATTCTTCATCGGTTCTCCACTGCAAGTCGATCTTGTGAAGTTCATTGAGCTCCTGGGGTGATGGCGAAATACTTTGTATAAACTCAAACTGGCACATCACTCGATCAGATTTGTGTATCTCAACTATTGCAAAAACTACCAATGACATTTTGACATGCCAGATATTGTGATTCGCCAAAAAATTGGTCGGGATGCATTCTCGAATTTTCGGATTCGAGTATGACATCCATTCAAACTACACTACAAAATTATAAATTTTATTACGTACCTAATATTAGATTTTAAATCCTTATGTAAATATTATATAATTGAAAATTTCAAACTAACCTATGCTTCTAATTGTTGATCTAACAATAGCCGTATATCTCCGAGCTAGTTCGGTATACCCATATAACTCGTGTCATTATTCTATTTATTCAAATAATACATTATTTAAAAAAATATAATAATGAAAAAAATAATATGATAATTATATTATTAAATGAATCTTACTTTATTACAAGTGGGAATTGATAAGGGAAATTTACTCAGAGACGTAAAAATGGTAAGTGGTACTATGCCCATGATTGAAGAAGGAGTACATAACCACCGATTTTAATTTTGTGCTTTCGTTGCCCGACACATCTCTCGGTACAATATAGTCAAGACAACTAATCCCAATTGAGTCACCCGACTTCTTTTAAGTCGACTAGTTGTAGGAGCCACCTTAAATGTACCAGATTTTGATATTTATCTAGCATTAGATGACCCCTGATTAACCTCAGTATGAATGCTCGAGCGAACTGTTGCCTTTCAATCGCATTAGAGGAGTTGTCGAGATGTGAGAAATTGTCTTCTAACCATTTAATTTTTATGCGACTACCACTAAACTTGACCGACACCTTGCCTAATAGTTAGTAGCAAATTCCGCTCCAATCGTTAATGCGTACTACTTCGTAATGACTGACCCATCAATCGAGTTGTAATACTATATCCTTGAGTGTAATTGTACACTCATCGCACAAAAAATGAAATATGTGTGGCTTGGGTCTCCATCTTTCTAGCAAAGCACTAATAAGCGCGGGCTCCAATTTGGTTCCTCCGAGTATACGAGATACGTGCAAGAATCCCGCCTCTTCCAAGTGTTTTTCAATAACGCGCGGTGCCCTTGCACTTAAATTGTGTATATACGTCTCGACAATCCGATCTTTAGTCTAATTATATAATATAAAAAATTAAAATATTAATAATATTAACAAGTTAGGAATTATATTAATTAAAATAAAAATGTAATAATATTTTTTACTATTTGTAATTAGACGTCGAAAATGTGTTTTTGGTCCAAACGAATAAGAGGCATTGATATTTTTAAAATTATGAAAATTAAATAAAATTAAAGAAATTACAAAATAGAAAGTTGAGACCAGAAGAATTTGATAGAAATTAAATGAAAAAATTGAGAATAAAATAATTGAGAGAATTGAGAGAATAGATGAATAGGATTGAAAGAAATGAGAGAATATTGATTGAATGAAAAAAAAACAAAAAAAAAAAGTAGGGTATATATAGAAAATAAAGTAACTGTCGGAAAAAAATAGTTGTTTGAAAAAAAAAATTGACTGCTGAAAAAATTACCGCCGAGGCGAAAATGTTGTTGAAAAAATTACCGTTAAGACGAAAACATGCATTTTTGTTTCTCTATTAAAAACCGGTCTATTTCACTAAATTTTCTTTAAAATCGGTATACTTTCTTAATTAAATAAAAATAATTTTCAATGTCTTTTCTTTTTCTTTTCTTTTTTAAAAAAAAAAGAGAAATTCATTAATCAATGAATGAAACCATACAATTTGGGGAAAAAACAACAAACATCCGTTGTACGCGTTGAAGGACAAGCTCTATCAACACAACAAAAATTTCAGCTTCAGAATCAATAGAACATTATGGCACGTTGACAATTGGTTCTATCACAATTCAAGCACAACATATCAGGAGTGATTGTAAGCACTTAATACAATAAGAAAATCAGCCTCGGATGGTCCAAATAGGCAAGTATAAATCGGCAAAAGATTTCTAGTATCCACCAAACTAAAGAGGATGACGACAAAACCAATCATAAAATCACTTGTAAAAGTAAGACTACATGCATAAGTAAGACTAAAAAACGTACTACAAGAGTAGGCAAAAAAATTTAAAAGTGTAAACTTATTAAACAATGAAAAAAAAATATAAAACTGAAAAGACATCACGACTCCAAATCGACTCATGAAATTATTTATTATTCTGAAAATCTCAAAATAGAAATAGATTAAGAAGTCAATGAAGAGCTACCTTCTCTCTAAAAGAAATTGTCGATGGTTGGTGGTGTTTCAATGACGATAAGCATCGTCATCTATCAATCACAACTTGTAAAGATAATAAAGATACTTACAAAATAGATGTGCAAACTGAAAAGAAAAAAGACATATATAGTAATGAGAAAAAAAAAAGAATAAGTGAGTTGATTTACAGGAGAAAAAGATGAAGAATAGCTAACTCGGAAGCTAACAACGCCGCTAGGTAAAAACAAAATAATAAGACACAAGCGACTTTTTCAATTCCTTTCCTAATTTAACTAAAATAATAATAATTTTTTTTCTTTTAAATATTTTCATCACATAAATTTTTTTGTTCAGTCAGGGTGTTATTATTATAATTATTATTTACAAATAAACTGGAAAAGCAAAATGAATATTCTGTCGCTCACTTTCCAACACTCAACACAACAATAAAAGCTAATGTTAAAACATGGTGTTGAATTGTCTCCCCCATTTTTTCCCTAATGTAAAAAGTGTGCTTTTTAGGGATTTGATGTCGTTTTGGCTTTTCCTTAACAAATTGACAGATGAATTGAAGTGAAAAATGGGCAGTATTGGAGACACGAAAGGGGAATTCAAACCCTCTGATATTAACCCAAGCACCGATTTTGCAGATGGCGAGACTCAGCCTTTTGAATTTGACTCACAGTTTCCCGTCTCTCCATTTTGTGGTATGTTATCTTAATCTTTGACTCTTCACTTAATATTCTAGTATTAGTTATTTAAGCTTTAAACCATTCGAAATTAATGTGAATTATTGGTTTGGAAAAAAAAAAAAAGGTTACAGAGATGATAATGAGGATGATGATAAATTAAACTATCCACAAGATACGGTTCCTTTAGATGATAATAATGTTGCAGTCGAGGATGGTTTAGAGACCCAAATTCTAAACCTTGGTGAGGAAACTCAAGTGTTGGACTTTGGTGGCGATACACAAGTGTTGGATGATTTAGATTGCTGTGAAAATATAGAGACCCAATTGTTGGATGCATTTGATGTCAGTGTTGTTCTTGATAGTGAAGGTGAAGGTACCGATGGAACTGAGGTTTTCGATGATGGTGATGAGGTCTCAGATGATGAGGTAGTAATTGGAGATTGTGGTCGATCAATTGGCCATGAGGAGAAGGAATCTTCAGAGCAATGTAGAGCATCAACCGAAGAATGCAGGAGTTCGGGTATTTTATTCTCCGAGTTTTGGCTAATATTGTTGTATTGGCTATGAATTTCTGTATGTTATGTATGCCAGGAAGTTGATCTTGTTGTCTGAACTGAAGTTATGGTGTTGTGCTTGTGTTTCTTCAGGAATCCATGTTCCTACAGCAACACCGGATGTCAAAGCTGTGTCGGAAGGGAAACCTGGTAAGTTTTCTATGGCCTGTTCATGATTGGGAATGCATGACTTTCTCAATACTTTGTGGCTCTATTAAAATCAACTCCTCTTTGTTGTCTTAGGTGATTACTTTGACAATTTGATTAGCGGTCCAATAAACTTTGAAGCACTTCTGCTTATCCTTTGTGTTCGTCTTGCATATGTCTTCGTAAAATTTGTTTGCAAGATTAAACTACCACCATTAGTCAATGCCCTTAGGAAAATTGCTTGGATAAGTTCTTTTTTTCATTGAATGTGATGACGAGTTCCAGATGTTGATAAAGTAACATTCTCTTTTGAAAGCACTTCTTAGAGCGACTTATTTTCTGTAGTTAATTCGCATTTGCAAGCATTATCGTTTCATCTTTAAATATTATAGGATGGCAGGAACAAATGATTGGTCAATTGTATTAGGTACGTGGTCTTTCAATTTCTCGATTAACGTAGCTTGTTTTCCATAGGATCTGTCCAAAGGTTTACCTCAGTTCGTGCAGCGTCCGTGCGGGCCTCTGGTCTTGCAGCTCGTAATGCTGCATTACGGGAAATGAACAACGAATCTTGTTCTAACCAGACAGATAGCCGGTTTTCAAACCAGTGCACAGCCGATAGTAAGGGTTTAAATCTGAAAGTTGTGGAGAACATTAGTCAGCGACAAGATCAGAACTTGATCAATTTCAGGGTTGGTTGTCCAACTGCAAGAAAACTTTTTGCTGAGGATTGTTTTACTGAAAATAAAGAACTTTCTAGGAACAGTGAAGATGCGGATGCAAGAGAAGATTTGCTTGTGGCTCCTGATTGCGATGGTCCATTAGCAGGTTTAAGTTATATAGACTCTCAAGAACCTGGGGAGTTATCACAAGCTAATGCACTTGATTTCGTGGAAAGATTTGTAAATGACAAATTGATGGAACTTGATAACGAAGTTGATTTTGGAAAGAGTACAGGGGGAAGTTCGAAACTTATTTCGTGTGCAAAAGGGCTGCAAAGTTTGGCCAAGAGAACTATTGAAAGAAGCACTGCCGGTGAAGCAGGGAGTTTTGAATGGGATGATTTTCGGGAGGACGAAGGAGGGGGTGACATCTATCGGAGAATGAAGGAAGAATTCTATGGTAATAGAAGCCAAGCACGGAAATCTTCTACCAACCTACGGAAGCCTAAAGGAAAGAAACTAAATGAATCTTGTAATGTAGACCAACCAAAGTCCGGTGATAAAAGGACGGTTCATTCTGAGTCAAAATTATTGTTGTGCAAGTTGAAAGATAATGACAAGACCTTACAAGAAGGTCAAATGAATTTTAGAAAAAATCTTTCCAATGAGTTTGATGAACAGTTTAACTCAGATTACTCGAGAGGACAAGTGGAACCTACTGGGGCTAAGACAGGTGCTGCTGAAGAACTAAATGATGTAGGTTTTGACACCCAGATTGCTGCTGAAGCTATAGAAGCCTTATTCAATGGGGAGGCGACTACTGAACCAAAAGCTAATCAAGGTGTCCAAAGCATATCTAAGGGCTCCTCTAAAGCTTCATTTAGAGGAAAAGAGGGGAAGAGAATTTCTTCTACATCTAGAAAGGGTGTTTCTTGTTCTGATGCTACTCGATTTACGAGACAATCCAAGAGAAGTAAGTTGAATGAAGATTCTTCAGTTTTTCTGGAGAAACATTCCAAGAATGTCGGGAAGGAATCCTCGGTCACAACTCCAGTCAGTGATTGTAAAAAAGGTAGAAAACGGATTAAAGAGGTTGGTTTCCTTCAAGAAAGTAGAATTGGGAGTACGGATGTCAAGTTATCTGGAATGTCAAATGCTAATGGGCAGCTTTCTATATTGCATTCTGATCAATCTGGAGAACATGGAAATGGAAATGTCAAATTAAGTTTCGATGTTCATTTGGAACTGATTTCTAAGAGTATTGGCAATCATGTACCAAGTTATCCCAGAAAAAGAAGATCCTCTCGGAAAATGCCTGTTGGCCTTGGTGAGTCTGATAAAATGGAAGCACAGTCCCGAAAACCTGCTCAGCCTGATGACAATGGAAAACCAACTGCTATGCAGAAAAGGTCGAGAGGAAACAATAGAAGCACATGCATTCCATCATCTACTAGGAGGACTACACGATCATCTGTGAATACTTGCCCACTTCCGTATTTTTCAGACCAGAATTCAGAAGGGAAATTGTCTCATCAAAGTTTGGATAAACAGGGTTCAGACACGGATGAACTTAATTGCAATTTTTCTGACAAGAATGGGAGGATGATATCAAAAAGAAAAATTGGGCCCAAGGCAGCAAAGGCAATCACACATGCTGGTGGAAATCCTGATGCAATTTCTTTGTCAAATGCAGAAAATTTAACTGTGAATGTTGATTCTGATAAATCACCAAAAGAGAAATCGAGATCACCTGGTTCTCTATGCACTACTCCAACTAACCATCTGACACCCATCAATGCCGCATCGCCTGTTTGTATGGGTGAAGAATATTATAAACAGTCATGCAAGAAGAACCTGTTAAAAGCTTCACTTATTAAAGAACTCAGAAGTTTATGCCCGAATGAGGCTGAACCAATTTCCCCTTTGAAAGATATGAGGAAAAGAAGGAATTTGGCCGATGTTCGAGTCTTGTTCAGCAACCACCTAGATGAGGATATACTTAAACAGCAGAAAAAGGTCCTAGCTTTTTTGTTATTTCGTTAGACCTGTAAAGCTATAAATACTCGTTTAACTATATCTTATTTCTCGATTTTGTCATCAGATCTTGGCCCGCCTAGGTATTCATGAGGCATCAACTATTTTAGACGCGACACACTTTATAACTGATAAATTTGTCCGCACTAGGAATATGTTAGAAGCGATTGCTTCTGGCAAATCAGTTGTCTCACATTTATGGCTTGAAAGCATCGGACAAGTTAATATTCACATCGATGAAGAAGCTTATATATTGAGGGATATCAAAAAAGAGAAAGAGCTTGGCTTTTGCATGCCGGTTTCTTTAGCACGTGCACGCAAGCGGCCCTTATTACAGGTGAGGTTTTCTAGGTTTATCTATTGCATTGGTCTTTTGTTCCATCTCGATTTTCACACAATAGTGGAAGCTATGCAGGGCCGAAGAGTTTTAATCACCCCAAAAACAAAGCCAGGTAAAGAAACAATCTCACGATTGGTGACTGCAGTTCATGGTCAGGTATTTGTGCAGTTCCCTCAGAAATACATATCCATGGATGTTTTATCATGAGAATTTATTTCCTCTTCTATGTTTAATCAACAATTCCAGGCAATTGAGAGAACTGGCAGATCCTCTATGAAGGATGACAAAATCCCAGATGATTTGTTGGTTCTATCATGTGAAGAAGATTACGAAATTTGTGTTCCTTTCCTTGAAAAAGGTTATAAGGTTTCTTAAATTAGCTCCGTCTTCTTTTTTCTTGTAAAACTCAGTTTTTATTCAAATTTCTCGCTATTATTCTTTCAGGGGCAGCCGTTTACAGTTCAGAGCTGCTACTGAATGGAATAGTTACTCAGAAGCTGGATTACCAAAGGTTCGTATTACATCATCATGAAATATTGTTCTCTTTGATTCTTTCATTATGCTTTTGTTACAATGGAGCATGGCTTTTAATTATTATTTTGCTTTGACTCTTATTTTTTTTTTAAAGTACTCGTGTTTGATGCATATCTGGACATAGTTATTAGGATCTAAACCCTCCAAAACATGACATACATGTGTACCATGTAACATAGTCAGATACAGAAATTCTTGATCTGGACCCAAAAGGTTGTCAAGATAATTGTGCTAGCGATTTTATCTGATGATTTCTTCCCGATGGGTTTTCTTCAATGTTCCATATCGGCTATAAGAGATGATGAGCTTTTTGCTTTCGTAATATATATGTATTTATCGGCAGGCATCGTCTCTTCGAAGATCATGTTAGACGAACCCGATCGACCATATGGAGAAGAAAGACAATAAGTTCCACCCTGTGACAAAAGCTTAAATGAAGCTTTCTGGTTTCCTACTTTTGTTTCTAGCTTCCTCTGAATTTTCTTCGTGTGTTTTCCGATTTCTTCGGCATATCGTTTTTGTAGGCATCGAATTTAGAACACACAGTGATCTGTAGATGTCTTAGAAGTAGTTTACCTGTGTAAATGCTTAAGATGTATGTTTCATTTTCTTTTCTCTTCAATTTTGTTCTTAAATTTGACATCATGTATATATTTTGGTGTTTATTTGCTGATCCATGTACTTGGGGTCAAGCAAATCGGTTCAAGCCACCACCTTCCAGGGAGATAGTGTTTGAGTTTCAACATTTACAATATTTTTCTTCAAGTTGCATATCTTTTTTTTTCTAAAAAAATAAGTAAAACATGACGTAATATAAAAGAATATTTTAAAATTAATACCTAATATGAACGATGAATGCATCAGATATTATAAATATAAAATATTTTAAACATAATGCAAAAAAAAAAAAAAAAAAATAAACATAATTATGACTCAATAAGATAGAATGCTTACAAGGAAAAGATATGAATTTTCGTTTTTGTTTTTTTATTTTTTCAATTTTAATAATGTTTTTTTATAATTTAATATTATATATATCGACTTAATAAACCAACCTTACACGATTTAATACTATATTTATTGATTTAACAAATTAATCTTATTTAGTGCAAGGATTGTTGAGTATAATAATCCCCTTGCAATGCTTACAACAATGATATTCGAGGGTCAAGAATTGTATCCATAATCATAGAATTATTTAACAATATTTATAAAAAAATGTCAATATATATACATATAATGTATTTTTTAATAATTTTTTTAAGGAGAATCGAGGAATTATGGGTTGATTTAATAGCTTCAATTAATATGATAAATTAAATATTTTTATATCTTACATTATACAATTTTAGAAAATAAGTAAAAATAAATTTTAAAAAATTTAATTCTAAAGAATATATTAAATATGCTATTTTTTCTAGAAAAAGAAAAAAAAAAGATTTTACAATTTTTTTTAATATGTAAAAATTGAAAACATTTTAATTTTTCGTTTCTCTTTCTGTTTACAACTCAGTCCCAACATCGCTGATTTAGAGACCCAGCTCGTCAATTCATTAGCATCGACGACAAGGGCTCAATCGTCGGCGGCGGCGCAGCCTCAATTTGCAATTTCTGGTTTCCGAGATTACTCCTGTTCAATCCTCTTTCTCAAAGCCACACAAGGTCACTTCAATTTTCCTTTTAAACTTCTTTTTTAATGATTTGAAGTTTTAGTTAAGTATTAGATATCAGTGTTCGTAGTTTTATATTTCTATACTTAGTACAATTTAGCTGGATCAGAAATTAATTCTTTTGTTATTTTGAACATCTAACTAAGCAAAGAAGAAATTATTTGCAGCTAAAAGAAAAAATGGCAATAAAGTTTCTTGATTGGTATTTGAAGATTGCAATTGGGTCAGCTATAATTGGAGGTTCCATGGAGTTATTCATGATCAAGACTGGCTTCTGTGTGAGAACTCTCCATTTCCCCCCATTTCATTTATGCATTTTATGATTTTGTTCTTCAAAACCCTAGAAAGGGTAGTTATTGTTTTTTCCTTTCTTTGGTTGCTTTTGAACTTGTCTTTGAGATTCATAAAATTCCGGTTGAGTGTCTGATACATGTATCCAGCTTATTTTAATATATTCGGAGGATTGTATCCTATATAATGTCGGAATTTTTGTAAAAATATTGAGTAGGAGCAACACCCGATATTAGTTTCATGTTATCATTGTTAATTGGTGGATTTTTCTTGGTGTTACTTTGATTGTCTCAAATCTTAATGCCAATCAAATAAACTTCTAGACTCCAGGGTGATTTTCTTTTGAACATGTTCAAAGTTTTCTCTTTGTAATGTATGGTTAATTTTAAATTCTAGGTCATATAAATAGATATTGAAAGCCGGTTTCATCTGTGAAATCTTAAATATGGATCTAATATTCTTATTTCCAAGTGCTAATTTCTTAAATTTATGTTAAGAGCAGGGCTAATTTCATAGTCTTAATAAGATAAAGCAGTGTCTTACTGCTATTAGCCTATGATTGTATGATTAGTGACAACAAGCATTAGTGAATGTTAGTCTCGATGGATGCTTAATGATGGGTTGAAATAGATCTGGTTTGAACTGTTATCTTCAATCCTTACTAATCAACATAAAGGAAGCTGGATAAGGTATCTAACTAGGTCGAGGAAACATAAGGGCTCGACTATGGCCAGCAAATGGTTGTACAAACCACTTGGTATGTTTGTAATGCCATGTTGATGCGTTTTGTGTATTACTCTTGATTGAACCTTTACTTTTCTTATGTTGTAGATGACAAAGTGACTGTTCTAGAGTCGGAGAAGCGAGCTTGGGAGAATTCCCCTGAAGCTCAGGCAATGAGAGAAGCTCTTAATCCTTGGAGAAATCATGATGCACAAGAAAGAAATAGTTCCTAATGGAGGCCACCTCTAGGGACAGATTCTTGATGCTGTTTGATTTGTTTTGAATAATAGATGTACCTGGCAAGAAGTTTGACGCACAACTAAATATGTTCACTGGCATTGATAACGAACTTGATCCTTCTGAGTTTTGATCCCTTGTCTGAAATTATTTCGGTTAGAAATTTTCTTACTACCTGTCTTGTAGATTAGTTTTATTTATTTAGGCTAATTTTTGGAATGAACATAGTCATGAAGGTTGATTTCCGCTTTCTTCATATTTTTGGCTATGATCTTTATCTGAGAGATTACTTATACTACTTTGGTTGGTTTCTTTTGTTTGTACTTAGATTCAGCTTGTGTTTGACACAAGTATGTTCGATTTTTTCTGACACTGATCCCCGAATCTTGAGTAACATAGGTTCTAGAAAGGCCATTAGTCAATTACCATAGTTAAGAACATTACAATCTATTTTGAGCAAGAGAGTTGGCAATGGCATCCATATACTATGAGACAATTATAACTAACCAAGGAAAAGAACATTGAAAAAAATACATCCTTGCACTTCTGTTTATATATAAACATTGCATGGCTGTATAATTTAACTTCTTATTGTAAGTAAAACTACTTTACAATAGAAGTTAGAGTTTAGCTTAGCTGGTTCATGTAATTGTCAGGGTTCAACTCACATGTGTCTGCCCGAGCATGAGGCTCACACAACAGGTTCAGTACATGGATATGGGTTACAGGTTTCTTGACATTAGGACTGATCCACTAACTGAAGTATTCTAGAAGGTTTTGGAAGACAAAACTTACCTAGAGTTTCTAGAAGCCTAGATGCCAAGTCATAGTTCTGCATCCTATTTAGTTTTGAGCTTCCTAGGAATCTATGGTCCAGAGATTAAGTTTCTTTCTAGAGGTTGTGTAGATTAAGTGTTATATCTTCCGTACACTTGTAACGATATGGGTTAAGGGGATTCAACTGTAAATAACTAACGGTCTTCCGATCCTCGTTCAAGCAGTTACCGGATTGAGACACAGTCACCCTTAAGAGAATGCTGACATGATCATGTTACAGTGCAAAGTAGGAATTGCTTCTAGACAAGTATGTGATTATGAAGGTGTAGTGTGTTTTTTTTTTTTCAAGTGGACAATGAATACTCGTTCGTTTCTTTTGGTCTTCTCTGTCATTTCTCGAAAGGTGTCTAGTCATGGTTTGTTGGTTGCTTGTGGCATCGTGTTTGTGTTTGCCTGTGTATTTTGTTTTGTTAAAATCGTGTTTAAAATATCGTTTTAAAAATATTTTGTATTATTATATAAATACTAACCATTTTTTTTAAGCTGAATAATGATTTATTTGGTCCTCCAACTTAAAAAAAAGTTATTTTAGCCTTCCATTTATGTTTTCGACTTTTTTAGCTCTTAAAATTAGCGTTTTTTGTTAAATCATCCCAAAATAAATCAAATGAATGAAAAAGTCCACTTTTTTTTTTAACTTTATTGACGTTGCATACACATGGATTGTCATGTGGATGACAAGTCAATATTTAATTAGTTTTTTAAAATTTAAAAATTTTAAAAAATATATAAAAACTATTTTTATAAATTAAAAATCATTAAAATTATTAAAAAATAACTTTTTAAATATTTTTTAAAATTTTAAAAAATTAATTAAATGTTGATGTGTTATGTATGTGGCAATCTATATGTACTTCAGGTTAGCAAAATTAATAAACATTAGCTTTTCCACCATTTTAGATGATTTGACCAAAAATACAAATTCAAAAGCTAAAAGAGGCGAAAAATAAATAAATGGTTAAAATGATTTTTTTTTATAAAGTTAGGGCAAAAATTGTCATTATGACTTAAAAAAATAACCCTCTTAAAAAAATAACCCTTAAGTTGTGGTCTATTAGTTGAGGGTTCATCTATCTTAAGAATAATTTAGGTTCGAATTATCATTAAACATGCATATCTTCTTGCAAAGACGATCATCTATATAGCCCAAATAAAAGATCGAGAATTTACCCACATAAACAAAATTGAAATTTATTTTTTATTTAATTTATACTTAATTTTAATTTTTTAACTATGTAAAAATAAATATGTTGTGATTAAAATAACTACTTTTAAAGAAATATTTGTATGAAGGGTTTGAAAATTTATGTCCAAAAGTCATTAAACCAAATTTATTAAGTTAAAAATAAAATCTACAAAATCAAAATCTAAAATTAATATAAAAAAATCGAATCAAATTCAATCTACATTAAAAGGAAAAAAATCCCAACTTTAACGAAAAGATGGTGCTCAATACGGTGAAAAGAAAAAAGAACATCATTAAATTCTATGAATCCGATGTTTGTGGCTGTTCGTCGGTAGAACCCAATAGCTAATATATTAACTGTTTTGAAGTATTTCAGCCACCTTTATATTGATTTCAACATTATCTTGACTTTTATTATTAAAATCATGGTTCGATGGCCCAAAAAAAGTTGTTTTTGCGATTTAATAATTTTAATTTCTCTAGAACATTGTTCGATAATGTCAAAATATTTTTTTTGAAAAAAATAGTTTATTTATTTTTATACTTTACCATCAGTGACGGATTTAGAAATACAATTTAAGGGGCAAAGTCAAAAATTTGGAGGGTGGGGCGAGAGAATTGAATTATACATTTTTTATGATAGTAAAAATGTAATTTCGTCATTTTAATAATATATATTTTATTATTTTTGGGGAGTCAAAGTATAATTTTGTTATTTTTAATTTAAAATTTTATAAATTATAAAGAACTTAAAATCTTAAATGAAAATTTTTCTATTTTAGGGGGGCGAAGCTCCTGCCAACCCCCTAGATCCGCCTCTGATTAGAGGATAACGGTTCATTTGAATTCTTGTGATTCAAAAACCAAATTAAATTGAACAAATTTAAGTTTTAACGAACCCGAACTCAAACCCAACATTATGGTTTGATTTTCCAATTTTTTTTCTTAACCTGACTCTAATTTTTAAGTCAAAACATAAATTAAAATTTTATTAGAATAATATTGGATTATTCTAATAACTAAAATACAAGCAATAGGAGGCTGAGTCATCCTAGCATCATATTAGTAGAAGATTTACAAAGTGAACTGAAGCAGAGAACATTTGCAGTAAGTTGGAAATTTGGTTTCATTGAATAGGGTGGAAATAGACAGGTTTGGAAGTGATTAATTAGTGGATTATAATATTGTTTTAATGGAGATAGTCAATCCAATAATCATGTATCTTTAAATAAAATGGGATTGCCTCACTTATTAGTTAAGAACATATGTTCCAAGTGGATTTGTTTTACCTAACAAAAAACCCAGGGTTCTGTTCCCTTTGGACTTTTTGACGGTAAGAAGGACGACAAAAGTGGAAACGTGGGTCGTCACCACTTCCAGATAATAGTAGGTTGCTGTAATTTTTGTAAAATCAAATATGAATACAAGTGTTATAGAGTTATATTAAGCCTGAACCGAAATTCGACACGTAATATGATTCGAAAAAAGTTCTTCTTATACATATTTCTAAAGTCTCTTTTGAGGGGGTCTATTAGTGAGATATTCTGATTTTTATTTTTACTTGTTCCTCCCTACTCTAACCATCTATATCATTGGGGTGAGTATAATTTGATTCGATTAGAAAAAATTAAAAAAAATTTCGAATTTCGAGTTATTCGAATTATTTGAGTCAACTCGAATAACTCGATTCGAGTTCGAGTTGAATTTCACAATTTGAATAACTTGAATAATTTAAATAACAGATTGGTGTAAATACCCTTTTAGTCCCTGTCAACTTTAAAAATAAGTAAATTGATATCTCTTCCAACAAAAATTACAAAAAAATAAAATCAAAATAATTTTTAAAATTCAAAATATTTATAAAAAAAATCAAATTTTATATTTAAAAAAAATCTAAAATTTTTAAAAAAATTCTAAAAAATATATAAAAAAGTTAAAATTTTAAAAATTTTCTAAAATAATAATTTTGAGACCTAATTAGTGATTCAAATTTATCATACTATAATAATATTTTTATTTGACATGTTTAATTTTTAAAATTTAACTTGAACAATTTCACTTGATTTGACTCGACACGAATTTCATTTTACTCGACTCGATTTGAAAAAAAAAAATTCAAATTGAGTTAGAATGATAAAATAGGACTTGTGAACTCAATTAACTCGAAATTTTTACTCGATTCAATCGAACGTTCACCCCTATAAGCAAGAAAAGAAGATGAACCGACTAACGGAGCGACCAACTAAATCTTGTACCAACAATAAGTATGTATATTTGTTCTAAAATCCAAATCCATTTGTTATCTATATTAAATCTGAGTGCATTATTTGAATGAATTAATGAATTTATTTTTTGAATATTTGAATATATTTAATAGGTATAAAAATATGTTTAAATGTTGATTGAGTTTTAGCTTGGTTGATATTGATATTATTGTCAATGCAAGATGACATAGATTCGAATGTGCTAAAACATGTTTATCCTCATTTTTAAAGGTAGAAAAGGATCATTCTAAACCTTGTATAAAAAATAAAGTGAATAATAGATTCAGATATTCAGATTCGTTATTTAAATTTACAACTATTATTTATAAAAGTAAAATAGAGTCTAATGAATATCTAAAATTTCTTATTCACACCAATTATAAATCCACTATGATTAGTGATAAAAAAAATTGAAATTTAAAATTGAAAGAAAAAAAACCAAACTTTTGTTTATTATAATTATTTAAGATTTTTTTTTAAAAAAAAGAGAGTTTTTCATTATGTTTCAATTCATTCAAATCTTTATTTTTTTTATATAAATATAAAAATTCTTATATTTTATAATTTTTAATTATTATTATTTTATATTTTAAAATTATTATAAACAATTGAATGAACAAATATTAAACTCGGCCTTGGGGGTTGTTTTGAGAGTGCAGACTGGAGGCCCAAAAAATATTTTTTCAACTTTTAATGTGAGAAAAAAAATTTAGACTAAAATAAATTAATTAAATGCTTAAGGTTTTCGATTTTTCACTGTAAATACTTTATCTCTTATGACCCCAAAAATTATATTACATTTTATAATTTTTTTAAAAGGAATTTAATTTATTATTTAGTCTAAGACCCCATAAATATCAAGAACGATTCTGAATCCAATCGATTAAACCAATTCGATTTTTCCGATTTTCTCATCTTAAGAATCTAACATCATGATTTATAGAGATGAAGATGGATGGATGACATGAAAGCCCCCACTAATAAAAATTGGATGGTTCAAGCAAAAACCTAACACCCTTTTCAACTTCAAAATAAAAAATAAATGGGTATAGTCAATGCTTCACTTGACATTTGACAACAACATGTTCATTAAATAAAACGATATAAATACATGAATAAAACATTTAGAAACACACACAACCCAAAACTTATAAGTCTCAATAGAACAGTAGTACACTGTTATTGAATAACCATATGGACGACAAGATGCTCGATATTTCTTGTTTCTTCCTCATCGAAGATAGCGGCGACTCCGAGCACGATTCCGAATCATCATCCATGGATATAACTACGGTCACGGTGGCTGGCAGTGGTGGTGATGAAGATGATGCGGAGTCGTGTAGCTGCGATACGATCAGTACAGAAAGACTCGATGATTTTTATCAAGCAATTCTTAAATTTCTTGATGATGATGGTGATGATCAAGATTTGATTGATTGTAATGATGATGAAGATGAAGATGAAAGACCTGGTTTGGGTATGGACTTGTGCAGGGAAGTCATGGATGGAATGGAAGATAGGCTGTTTTGGGAGACTTGCATGGCTGTTGGATACCCTTGATTTGAATTATTTTCTTTCCTAATTCTCCTTCTTTCCCAACATGTCTTGTTTGTTTGCTTTCCATTTTTGTTCAGGTTGATCATCATTTGTGATGCATGTGAAGTATAGGTAAAATATTAAAATCAATATTTATATTGGCTTTGAGTGTGTGTTTTTTTGGATTTTTAATGAAAATTATTTAAAACATTGTATATATAATGTGTTTATATTCGATGCAATGATGTATATATATATTTTGGTAACAAGATAAAAACAACATCAACTACTAATTATAGGGCAGGGTTTGATAATCGAAAATGTTTGTCTATTCGTATCTGAGTATCAACCAATGGTGGAGCAACATGAAAAATTCTAGCGTCAAGGGAAAAACCTTTCATCATATTAGCTAAAGTATCAGCGGCAGAATTCACGTCTCTAGGCACTTGCTTAATGACCACTTTCCACTCGCAACTCCACAGATCTTAAATTCGCAATATCAAATCTCTGTATAATCTTTTGGAAGCATAAAATAATCATATTTGATTAGATGTGTCGGATCATATTGTAAAAGTATAATTTGTAATTTCCTTTTTCATAGTCATAGGTCCCTTAAAGTTTTGCCAACTCTCGTGGGTATCCAAAGATTCAATTCAACATCCTCAAATACCCACAGAACCTCTAGTTTGTTCACATGTGACAAAATTGTCAATGAGTTTATTTATTTCTGGTTAAATTTTGTTATTAGTCTCAATACTTTGTAAAAGTTGTAGATTTAGTCCCTATAATTTAATTTGGTCAATTTTAATCTTTGTACATTTTAAGTTTTTGAAAATTTAGTCCTAACCCAAACAATAACAGTTAAATCTGTTAAGTTTAATTACTACTCCTATTCTATGCATACAATTGTAGACTTAGTTCATATTCTCCAATTAGATCTTTCTAAGTTCTTATACTTTACTAATTTGATATTTCTTGACGCAAATGACGATTGTTAATCCATTAACTGGATTTTAGTGAGTAATATATGAAAATAACAAGCTGGTATGACATTACACATATAATAATATGCTCATTGCATCAAATTTTGGAAACAAAAGAACTTAACTTAGTGAATTTAACAGTAACCGTTTGGTGTGGATTGGAATATTAGATTTTGAAAAGTATAAAGATTAAAATTGACCAAAATTAAAGTATAGGGACTAATTCCACTACTTCTAAAGTACAAAGATTGATAGCAATATTTAACCTTTAATTTTCTTTTTTATCCTTAAATATTAATTTTTTAAATATAATTTTATAAAAACAAAATAATTTCAAAATTTTATTATATATAAATTTTAGTCTAATATCTTTAGTAGCGAATTTTTTATCCTCACTTGTATAATTGTTTTTGAATTTAAGTACATATTTTATCATTGATTTTAATATTTTCACAATTAATTTTATCGGTAATGTTGTTTTTAATCTTAATATATCATTGTTTTTAATTGGTTAGAATGTGATTCTAATGTTTGAAATGCAAAAAAAAAAAAAAAAGTGTCTTAGAATAAAACATACATTTATGGGATATTTTTTCAAATAATTAGTGAGAGAATTAGGCTCCGTTTGGTTTCTGAAAATATTTTCTATTTTCATTTTTTGAAAATAGTTTTCATTTTTTTAATTGAAAAACATTATTGACTTGAAACAGTCGATAATTGCAAGAAACAAAATATGAGTGGAAGTGACTGGGGAAGTTGGCATTTTTTCAAGCACTACGAAAAATAGAACAAAAAACAGGAGGTTGCAAATTGATTATACAGTTCGATTTCTCTACGTTTGCGGAGTCTAACTCAATAAGATGAATCCACTATCTTTAAAACGAATACAACCAGTGAACCTTGTTTCAACATTTTCTATTTTCCATGAAAATGGAAACAAAGTTGGCCTCTATTTAATGAAACCAATCATTCATTGTTTCAAAGTAATTTTTTATTTTTGTTCTTATTCCACAAACTTTACTTTGCATATCCTTTCCCCCACTTTTAATGGTCATACAAGTGTGGTATTATTAGGTTTATATGTTATACCTCACATGTCGTGATAACAAGCTATTTGAGAAGTGTCTGTATCTAATTCTCTGATTCCACCCGGGCATCTTGATGATTATCCACCTCAGATCTCTTGACCTGAGCATGGAACCTAAACTACCCGCTCACTCATTGGGGGCCTATACTACCCATCAACTATCCACTCCCTTAGTAAGTGTCCCTGAGAGGCACCCACTTTATAGGTGTGAACATGCCTCTAATGATTAATGGACTCCATCTAAGCGTAACAACCCCGTCGTATCATTAATAGAATGGGACCCACAGCTAACATCTCGCACGTCTTGCACCCCTTGCACACTTTGATGGCAATCCTCTACAACGGCCTATCATGTCACATTAGCAGACAATAGGATCTTTACTATATATATCCTTCCAGATGATGATGAAGGGATCCTTTTTGGCCTCTCTAGTAACCTTGAAGCATTCTCTCTCTAGCTCTCTTCTTAGTTTTCAAACTATCATCTTATCCCTTTTCGGCTCTCTGCCTCACTAGGTGAACCGATCTCTTCTCTACTACCACATATGCATCCTCCTCCTTATTTTACATTGTATCAACAATTCATATTTTGTTTTCTTATATTTTTTAATAATATATTTTTCATTGATATCAAATTTTAGTATTAAGATAATTTCAAGACATATATACAATATATAAATACACTTGAATTTATATATACAATGCAATGAGAAAAAATGTTGCAGATCTTCACTATCTTGAGTTAATATGCAAGCTATTTTTCAAATGCATTCATGTAATGGATTCAATTAAAATGGAATAAAATCATACCTTTTGAATTAATTTGAATATTTGTTAATAAAAAAAATTATTAAAAATATTAAAATACATGTGCATTATCTTTTATTTAGTAAGGGTAATTTTGTAAAGTAACATTACATTTTTAAGAAAATATTGAAGGTACTAAACGTATCTTTTTCTTGAGATTTTAATCAATATTTTTCAATGTATATCAAACATTGTAAATAACATTTTTAGTAATATTATTTTTATCAATCACATCCTATTAAAACCATAAAATGAAAAAACACGAAACTCGCAACTTCTGTTCTTTGAGTTGAGAGTAAGCTTGGTCATTGTTTTGTTATGTTTGGGCCATTTTGGTCTCTTGATTTCGGGCTTTTGGTGGCTTTGGTGTTTATATCGAGTTGCATTTAAGTTATGAAATAAATTTTTTTGAGGTTTTTAGAATTATACAGGTGATTAATTAATTCATACAAGCCATTGATTTTTAGTTTGATTAACTTAATTGATCTAACTGATTTAATTAAATAAATTATTAAAAATTTATAAAGATATTAAAAAAATAAGAAAAAAAAATTCATTTCATTCACAAATCAACTAACTTAATCCTCCTTCTGTATTGATAATTCGACCTATTTCTGATCCAACCAATTATGGAAATAGTGGAATTTTCTTTTGGAAAAAAAAATTGAAAAATTACAATGTTCAATTTGATTGAGTCTGCACATTTTCGTCATTTCAAACATTATTTATTCATTTAACAAAAAAATGAAGAAAAAGAAACACTAAAAGTTAAAAAAAAAAAAGGGGGATATTTTTAAAAATTAATTAATTTGACCAGACCTACCCGTTTATGCGTAGCGTCTCCGTCAACTAATCGAACCACCCACCTATAACCTAACTGGGGTTTTTGTTGTCATGGAACAACCTGCATCTTCTCCCAACACAACGCCACGTGGCTCTCCTCGGTCTAAGGATCCCGGAATGGATGTGCATCTTCCGGTGACCGAACCCGACCCCTCTTCTTCCTCCGTTTGGGACTGGGGCGATCTCCTGGACTTCACCTTAGACGATCACTTCTCTATCTCCCTTGACGACGGTAACATGTATCCTCCTCCGGATCCGGATCAGGATCCGGAACCAGTGTCCGGACCCGATCGTGTCAGGAAGCGGGACCCGAGGATGACGTGTTCGAATTTTCTAGCTGGTCGAGTGCCTTGCGCTTGCCCCGAGATTGACGAGCAAATGGAGAAGCTTGAAGAAGAAGAGGCGGGGGCTCCGGGAAAGAAGCGAGCCCGAACTGGACGGGTCGGGTCAGGGACGTCTCGGTGCCAAGTTCCGGGTTGTGAAGCGGATATTACTGAACTTAAAGGTTACCATAGAAGGCATCGAGTTTGTCTCCAGTGTGCGAACTCGAGCACCGTTTTGATCAATGGTGAAAGCAAGAGATATTGCCAACAGTGTGGCAAGTAAGCTCTATTTGACTCTCTTTTCTTATTTTTCTGCTAATTTTTTTAACACTGCCTTAAGCTGAAGTTTATCTGCTTATGAATTATACTTAATTGTTGATTGTTGAGTGTTTTTTTTTTGTTTGATTGAAGGCATAATTAAAATTACATTTAATTTTGCCGAAAATAAATAGAGAAAGTAATAATCGAGTGTAGCCATGAAGTTGTAATTCAATTTCTTGTCTTTCCCAGTCTAATGGCATTTGCAGATTGCAATTAGGTAGTCTTTGGTAACTTAAGATTGGATTTTGATTCCTATAGATATTTAACAGAGTAGATAGTTGGATGCCTTTCAAATATATAATCTATTGAATCGCAATTAACTAATACATAATGTATGCGTATATTTCTCACAATTTATATAGCAAATGAATTCCAAATCCAAGCCTTCAAATTCATGTTCCTAAACATTGTATGAGGATGTGTTTGGATAACACAGAGTAATTGAATGACACTGTAATTACTATCCTCTTTTGTAATTACAAAGAATTGTAATTCCTTAGATGTGTTTGTCTGATAAAGTGAAAAAACATTGTAATTCCCAATATCATATTTGATAGTACAAATTGTAATTATATAATTACATAAGTTATAGTTTTAAAAAAGATTAATTACTATAAAAATTATTAGTATGATAAAAATAAGTTCTAAAAAAATAAAAAAAATAAAATAAAATCATCATATATATTATGTTAGTCTAAAAAAGTAGTTGATAATATGATTACTAGTAAAAAAAATAAAAAATAAACATTATATAACATATGCTCCGTATCATCATCTATTTTTCCTTGATCGAGTTAATCATCATCTGAATTTGAATTTGCATCATTAAGATTATTAAGATCTCCTTTTTTCATGTAGTCTTTGAAGTATAGATCATCTCAATTTCACCTATCATTGAAGTTATTAATATGCTACATGCTAGTACGATCCAACCTTTTTTTTTATGCTAGACTAAGGTAGTGTTGTTAACATGGGAAACATTTTTTTAGAACGACAAATGTCTTCTCAACCACATGTCGAAGCTTTGAATGTTTTTAAAGTAAATAGTTCGCGAGCTGTCTATGATGCTAGTGTCTGGCATCTTTCTCTCAAATGGTATCATATCCCATGATATGATGCAAGAATAACTTTTCCTATTTGCATAATTAGCATTGACCTTAATATATTTGGGTTCATAGTCTAGATAGTTTGTAGCTTTAATTATAAAAACTTAATTTGGAGAAAGACTTATGCTAGATTATATCCCTTTTTATAATACGTAAATTAAGTAAAAAATAATATAAACTTTATAATATTTAACGTTTATAAATTTCTGTTATAAATTGTTCAAACCTTTTATAACACTTCTTATAAATAATATAATTTTTGTAATAATTTTAGAAAGTTATTTTTTATAAATAAGTTATGATAAAAATAACTATAACAATTTTTTTATGAATAAGTTATAATATATTGCATGGACATATAAATAAGTTATGTCCATTCTTTTTGGCCATAACTTTTTATAAATAAATAAATAATCACACTTTTATAACATGTAAATTATTTTTATAATACACTTTTTGGTCATAACTTTAAAATTTTAAGATTTAAATAATATATATTTTTGTTATAACTTTATAAAATACACAAATTATTTTTATAATAATTCTTTTTAAGATTTATAATATAAGAAAATTTTTTCCATAATTATCCCAGACACTCATACATGTTCATTCTTATAATATAATTTTTATAAATTGTATAAAAATATTTTTTTTAAATTGGATTTGAGTGTAATTACTTGTGTAATTACTCTAATTCTCACCCTCCCCCTAAGAATTGAAAAGTGTAATTGGGGTGCTTCAATTACACCCAATTCGGTGGGACCCATCAATCACAATAGTTATCCAAACATACTATCATTGTGTAATTACAAGTAATTACACCCAAATCCAGTTACTAGGTGGCTCCAAATATTATCTTAGTGTTTTTGGTTAATGGAAGACTAGAACTATAAGTGATATATATTTTTTTAATTTTTAGAGTTTAGACAATGAATGGTTATTTTTGGTTAAATGTTACAGCTTGAACCTTACTGTATCTTTTCCTTCTTCCTTTATTATTATTATTATTATTTTTGTTATTGGTATTTCTTGTATTAAAATGTTTATTTGCCTATCAATTACTTGTCAGGTTTCACCTGTTGTCGGATTTTGATGAAGGTAAAAGAAGTTGTCGAAGGAAACTAGAGCGTCATAACAATAGGCGGAGAAGGAAGCCTGTTGGTTCTAAGACTGAAGTCAACAAAGAATCTCTAGGGGCTGTGCAAAGTGAAGACATTGCTTGTGATGGTGAAGCAGGAAAAGGTTCTATAAATTTGATTTATGGCATTGAATGATCCTTTCTCGTAGGACCTGTAATTTTTCCTTGTTGAAAATAATTTATTATTTGTGATATACAGATGATTTAAGCTTGAGTGGCCAGACAGCCGAAGAACCTCCCTTTGAGTCTGAGGATGGGCTTGTTTCTGCAGATTGCTCAGCTCCCATGTTGCAGACTGTTAATAATGATAGCACTGTAGCTCTTATTGACACTGGAACTGATGGAGGGCAAGAGGACTTGAGGTTTTCCATTTCTACTTCTTACCATGACAATAGGACTGCTTACTCATCCATGGTGGGTTCTTTGATTTTTACATGCTAGCTGTGTTGTACATTCAATTTTGTTCATAGGAGGAAGCTTGCCGGTAATATATATACTGATTTTGTGTTTCATTGTAGTGCCCTACAGGCAGGATGTCATTCAAGCTTTATGATTGGAATCCGGCAGAATTCCCACGAAGACTTCGACACCAAGTATTTTAAAGAATATTCTTACAGTTTAGTATTTAAATAAATATAACCATTTTTGCTGTTAGAGACCCGAGGAATTGATTGATATATGGTTAACTTAATTGCAGATTTTTCAATGGTTGGCTGATATGCCTGTTGAGTTGGAAGGCTACATCCGCCCTGGTTGCACAATCTTGACTGTGTTTATTTCAATGCCAAAGAATATGTGGATGAAGGTAATGGTTCAATCGGTTGGCTTTAATTTAAATCATTTTAGCTTATATAAGGTCTATATTTGACCAGGCAGACTCGTCATCACACACATCATAGTTGAATTTGAAGCCAATAACATAAGAGAAAATTATTTGTTTACATTTCCTTAACTACATGGTTTCTAGAAGTCTTGAGTTTTAATCTGGTATTTGTAACCTCTATGTATTTATCAGCAACAATTATTATTTGGTATTATGGTTTATTAGATTAAATAACTTAGAATGTACATAAGATACAATATGTTATAATGGTGGAAATTTGATGCTTACTGTGGATGCGAAGCAAGAATTGCCTTCATGAATATCTACTTCGTAGAAGTTTAAGAAATATGTCTTGTTCTCGAATTTTTTATGCCCTGATTTGTATTTCCTTAGTGTCAATAGTCAATGTGAATTCAGGCAAACATTTTGATTAATTATTCTGTCAAAAAAATTATCTTCTTGCACTTGCAGTTCTGTCCCTCTCTCAAGTTTTAGGCAGATTCGTCAGGAAATTAACCTCATTTTTTCCTCTTTCAAACAGTTATCTGAAAATCCAATGACCTACGTGCATGACTTTGTCTTTACACCTGGAAGGATGCTGCATGGGAGAGGCCTCATGACTATTCATCTTAACAACATGATTTTCCGTACCAGTAAAGGTAAGAATAAAATGTAAATTTCACTAACAACCTAACACATGATTTCCATTTTATTTAACATTTTAATGCATTTGAAAAGCCTTTAAGTGGATGATTAAAATTTCTGGAAGATAATGTAGAGTGGGTGAATTTGATCATCATGTGTGGTCATTTGCTACCTTCAACTAAGCTGTGTGCAAGTTGCAGGATTTAAGATTCTTTATAGTGGATTAGGCTTGATTTCATATCTATTCTACAATGCCTTGTTCCTGGTTTAAATTCTTCAGTCTTCTAGGTGGCTGCATTTGATTTATTTAGTCGTCTCAGTCCTCGAAGTGTGATTAAGGTCTCTTGTGTGTGTAGGTGGAAGTTCTTTGGTGAAACTTGACATGGGGGTGCAGGCCCCAAGACTAAATTATGTTCATCCTTCATTTTTTGAGGCTGGCAAGCCAATGGAGTTTGTTGCTTGTGGAAGTAATTTGCTGCAGCCCAAACTTCAGTACGGACATTACATTCTTTTTTCTTCTCTTTCTTGTCTTTATTTCATTTTTTCCTTCTTTTGTTGGCAACTCTTCTATAATTCCTCATCTCCTATATATGATCCGTTTTTTTCTGCATGAGATTGAAGTTCATAGGTTGGGGCTATATGGGACATTTCTTTGAAATTTCAGGGCATCATTGTTATCATTAATGACAGTGGTTTTATTACTTAATATTTTTTGGGGGGAAGGGTGGCAGGTAGATCATATTGGACCTATTTATATATTTCAACTCTTCTTTTGTATTGTGCCAGAATGGTCTACTGTTATAATATAATGCTTAAGAAAGATGATAATTATTCCAGGTTTCTAGTATCTTTTGCTGGAAGGTATCTACCGTATGATTATTGTCTTGCTTCCGCACATGACAATGCTACAGAGGGTTCTTCTAGTTGTGATCATCAATTATACAAAATATACGTTCCTCAAACTGAATCAGATCTCTTTGGCCCCGTATTCATTGAGGTGGGTATCGTGAAAGTTCTATCTCAATATTTGGGTTTCATCTCAGAGAAATTTGACAAAGCATTACATTTTAAAATCCGTGCTTGTCCATCTTGTTAAACGGATAGAGGACTTGCATTCAATACTTTTTCTTTGGCTGTTGCCATCAGGCTATAAGATTATTACAATTATATGAAATAACCTTTATTTCTTCCCCAAGATGAGATACGACAAATTAGTATCAGTCTGAGTGAGGTATTAACATAATATATTTATCATATTGGGGCATTTTTTCTTTAATAAAATTTATGGATTGTTTTCTAGGTTGAGAATCAGTCTGGATTATCAAATTTTATTCCCGTCCTAATTGGGGACAAGGACGTTTGTTCTGAGATGAAGGTGATACAGCAAGGATTTGATGCCTCTCTTTTTTGGGGAGGATCAGAGATTTCTGCCAATGAGTCGTCATGTGAAACATCAACTTTGCGACAAAAAGCATATTCTGAACTTGTTTTAGATATAGCATGGTTATTGAGGGAGCCTAAATCGGAGAAGTTTCAAGAAACTATGGCCTCTTCTCAAATTCAGAGATACAATTGTTTATTGAATTTTCT
Organism: Gossypium sturtianum; assembly: GCA_025698515.1. Classification (NCBI taxonomy): domain Eukaryota; kingdom Viridiplantae; phylum Streptophyta; class Magnoliopsida; order Malvales; family Malvaceae; genus Gossypium; species Gossypium sturtianum. The sequence goes on from CM046945.1 coordinate 162,432,586, forward strand.
CATACAAAACAAATCAACGGTCATTTTGAAGAAAGTCTTACAAAATCTTAAGAATGTGGTGGAGGAGGCTGGGTTTAATGGAACCGATGATCCTGATACAAGGTTATTAAAGAAGTATATGGATTACGCTAGAGATATCCTTAATAACAAGCTTCAAGAAGGTGAAAGGCCAGTGCTTCTTTCAGAGTACATCGAGCAAGAAGGAAAATGGAATTCTCAGAGCAGCTTAAAAAATGGCCTGTTTGTCCCAAATGGTTCTCAGGTGAGGACTGAGAATTTTGTTGCATACGCCAATATAATTTTCTTTCTTTTAATTTAAGCACAATGGTTTTGTATATCTTTGTAATATGCATGTTGTTCTGACTTCTCTTTTTTATTAAAGTACCCTGTTCCACAGTCGTGTTCTGTGCTTATTAGGACATGGGTATGGAGATATAGCCTGGAAGAAATTGTGTTTTGAGAACATACTAGTATCTGACACTTGGTGACAAGTCCAAGTAACATAAGTTTGCATTGTCTTCATTTTGGTTACTGAGGAACACTTGGTGATAAGATACCGTTGAGGAAGAGTATGAGAGGGGTTTTGGAAATCTCCAATGTCATTTATACAGCTTTTACATATAATACATTTTTTGCTTCTAATAATGATGTTTTATTTGCAGGACTTGGGGGAAAGGACTAATGCTAAATTCCAAACAATGATGGCATCAACTACTTTGACTCGAAGTGAGACTGTTCCGCTTTTAAACAAAGAAATTGTTATGAATGTGAACCTTAGCAAGGAGCGCCCCAGAAAATCGTGTAGTACCATTTTTGCCACCACAACGTTGAGATCTTGTCCTGCCTTATTTGTAGTTGCTACTGCTGTTATTTGCTTGGGGATCTGTGCAGTCTTTCTCCACCCTAACAGGGTTGGTGAGTTTGCTGTAACGATACGCAGGTGTTTGTCGAAACGGTCTTACATTATCGAATTAGGTCTCGAACAAAATTGAGTTATGCACAGATCTCATATGTATATACTCGAATGTATGTTCTTGATCCGATGACATCAGTCTGTCCGAAAGCTTCAGCCTTGTCATTTTGCTCCTCGACACATGCTACCTGGATTCAGAGTATCAGGTACAGGTATTTGCCCGTCAGGGATAGACTCAATTTGTTTCTCTAAGATTTTTCATATATTTAGAGAATCAGAGTTCAGGTGACATTGTCACGTGTCCGGCAAAATGGGGCATCTGGAAGCATGAAGGTTGTTGAATGTAATATGAATGAGGGTAATATTTGATATAACATTGTAAAATCTTAAAAATTTACCATTGCTAAGCAATTTTGGGTGTTTGCTATTTCCCTGTATTATAACTAGTGTTGTATTCTTAATTGATTAACAAAGCGTTCGCCATGTTCCGAGAGAAATAAAACAGTTGTAAACGAACTGCCCCTGAAGCTGAAACTGAATAGTATTTGCTCAACCATCTCTTAATTTTTAATGCTCTTAGTGTACAAGTTCCTAATGCCACTCCAACTTGAAGTCCATTAATTAAAAATATTTAAATAAAAAGTTATAGTTGAACAAATGTTAAATAGAATATGTAAAAATAATAAAATAATGAGTAAATTGTATTTGAAGAATTTGAATTCACTTATTTAGATAACTATATTGGAGAATTTTAAAATTTTTTGAGTAATCTTATATGGGAATTTTAATTGTTCAAATTCCACCTAAGTAGGTCGTTTTTCAGATTTCCTCTTAATTTTACTTGATTTATTACATATGATCCCATTATAAGATAAAATTTTAAACTTTAAAAATTAATTTAATTTAATTATAATATATTTTAAATTTTATTTTATTAAAACCATTTATAAATTTTTTAAAATTTTGACTATATCCTTATTGATTATTTTTTATATTATTATTTTTAATATAATTATTTTTTAATTTGTAAATTTTCATAACATCATTTTTTCTGAATCAATTATTTATTCAAGCAAAGCAATTGCAAATCCTAGCAATTTGAAATTATGAATTTTAAAGTGCTAGAATCTTAAAATTCTTCATCCAAACACACTTTTAATCATCCAATTATTAGTGCGTGTTTTTAGTCAACAAATTACAAATACTTTCAACTTCATCAGTAATATTTTTGATCAGTTCTATTTTAATAATTCTAACGGATCAATCACTCTCCTTTAAATTGTTAACCGAAATGATGACATGATTTTTTTAAAATTCATATAACATTTAATACTCAATGTTTATACAGCCTATCAATTAAATCTTAATTTTAAATAATTTAACAAATTTAACCCTTAATATTTACAAATTCTATTAATTTAATTCTCAAAAATTTCAATCTTGAACTTATAAACTCAAAATTTAAAACTTAGCCAAATGGAAGTGAAAATATAGGGAGAGGTTGAGCAGTGGAAAAAAAATGTTAGGTTAGGTGATAATATGAGAGTTAAATTTTGCTATTAGATTATTTAAGCCGCATTTATATTTTAATTTGATTAATTTTAATTTTCATAATTTTTAAATTTGTTAATTTTAGTCTTTATATTTTTATTATCTTTTTGAAAATTCTAATTATCTCAAATATTTTAAAATTTTAAATTTAGCGATTTAATATTTTTAAAAATTTCAATTATACCTCTAATATTTTTTTTAAAATTCTCATTAAAATTCCCATAATCTTTTAAATTTTAAATTAAACATATAATTTTTTAAAATTCGTATTAAATTTCTTTAAATATTTAATTAAACCTCTCAAGAGTCAAGACTCATGCTACAATTTGTTGCTGTTTTTTTTTTTTTTTTATGATATTGTAATCAACAGTAAGAGGCCCTTATATTAAGAGTCAAATTGTATTTTGCTCTTTTTACTTTAAAAAATAAGAAAATTAGTCTTTATACATTAGATCAAAGAGTAAATTGGTCTTTCTGCTAAAATTTTCATCCATTTCTACAGTTAAAAATTGGTCCATGTACATCATAAAGGACAGGTGGCATGTCAAGCGTAATTGTTTGGTTAATTTATTATTTACACTAGTTTTTAATAGTAGAAATAAATGAAAATTTTAATATAAAGAATTAATTTGTTCTTTAATCTAACTTATAGAGACTAATTTGTTTATTTTTGTGTAAAGGGGCAAAATGAAATTTCACTCCGACTTTTATGATATTTTCACCTATAATGAACTTATGATAGCTATAAACTTTACTACTGACAATCTCATCATTACCCCTACAGAAAAAAGAAATATCTTCGTTACATTAACTAATTTTAAGATAAACTACACTCAATGTCACTAAATCAGTAATAAGTTTATGTTTTGGTTCAATTTCAAAAAGTTACAAGCTAGTTATTGAACTATTTAAAAGTTCTTATTTAAGTCACTAAACTATTTAAATGTTTTTATTTAAGTCATTAGACTATTAATTTTCCTAAAAAAGAAGTCCGACTAATGAGCTCCAAACTGCAATTCGACGATCGGTACGGTAAATCAATACTCATCGACGAGCTACACAACATATTTTAGATCCAAGTCAATCTGAAGGTCAATATTAGAGATCGAAAAGAACATTTTAGATTTTGGTTCACAGATTCATAACATTTAAAATTGTTTCACGAAAAAAATGAATTGTAGAATAGAAAGAAAATGAGAGTTTTCGATTAATACAACTAATGCAAATAGAAAAAATCATATAACAATAATTCTAACAATTTAATAATTTTAATACTTATTTTATAACTTTTTAAAATTTAATAATTAAAACATAAGTTTAATAATAATTTAACGAAGGATATTTTGGGAAGCCAATCTCAATGGGATCCAAAAATAAAATTTTATTCATAGCGATGGTTTAGCTGTATTCCACCATCGCATCACGTTATGCTTTCACCCTACCAATCATTATAGGCCTCAACACCAAGGTTCTCCATTTTTTCCTTTTGTCGTCTATGGGTACATCTTGTTCCACTTATTTACAATGATTAAAAAGATTAAAAAAATTAAATACCTAAATAAAGGGGGTAAATATCCCATATATAACAAAAAATTGAATTATTTACGGAAATGGGCCAGTTTGAAGAATATTTACAGAAAAGGGTCGTTTCCCCCAAAAATGCGTCCACGTCAGCGCATTTTTGGGGGAAACAACAGCAAAGCGCGCCCCTAAGGACGCGCTTTACTGCTGAATAACCAGGAAAACGCGCTGACGTGGACGCGTTTTTGCCCTCCCTTTCCCGTCCACTTACGATGATGAAAATTAATTGAATTTTTGGGCTAGGGAAAAAATTAATTGAATTTTTGTGATGTGAGTCTCCGCAAAATAATTTTGAAAAGACGTTTTTGAACAAACAATGGCCAAAAATGCTTCTTCGGTAGGGCGCACCGTCGCCAGGAGTACTGAAAAGAGCTCCCACGTGGGCGCTCTTTTTTTGCTCTGATGAGTCTCCGACAAAATTAATTTGAGAGACGTTTACAACAAACAATGGCCAAAATTACTTCCACAGGTGCACCACCGCCGTAAGTCACCGAAAAGAGCTCCCACGTGGGCGCTCTTTTGCTACGATGAGTCTCCGACAAAATTAATTTGAGGAGACGTTTACAACAAACAAGCATGGCAAAACGCTTCCAAGCAGGTGCACTGTCGACAAAGTAATCCGAAAAGAGCTCTCACGTGGGCGCTCTTTTGCTCTGAGTCTCCGGCAAAATTAGGCTATAAATCAGCCAAATTTCATTCTCAGGTTGCATAAGGGAAATTGAGGCAAAAGAAAAAAAAAACTGAAAATGAGTGAACGTATTAATGCTGTTATTTACTACGATGGTGAAGTTCGTGACACCGAAAATGGTGTTGTTTTCTTATCGAAGAACACAACGCGACTGAGTTTTAATCGGAACGTCGATTTGGTAGAACTTCGTAAAAGAATTAGGCGTAAAATATTCGGAACAACGCCAATGAAAGTTCAGTCTATTAAGTATAGATTTTGCGTTTCGGTTGATCCGGTGAGATATGACTCATTCGACATCAAAGGTCATCGGAGCTTTGAGGCAATGGTGGAGACTCATCTTGCCAGTGGATCACTCTATATCGAGGTATATGTAGAATTTTCATCTCCAAGTGATCTTTCTGCGACCTCAACATCTACTGCCGTTCGAGGGGAATACACGACCCCAAGCCGACACTCTGTAAGTGGGAGGCAAAACACAGAAGTGCCCGTGTTTTGTGGTAGTATGAAAAACATAACCCCTGCACGACACTCGGTTGGTGGATGGGACATGCATATCCGCCCTTCGACGTCCGATGATAGAAATACGTATTGGGGGACGTCATCAACTTCTAGTGGTTGGCAATCCACATATGATTAGGATCTTTACGAAAGATGTTTAAGGAGGGATGATGTACTCCCGACGACATCCACCGGCGAGGGCCCTCGTTTGTTGCAGGTGTTATGGAGGGTCGACGATGAATCGATGTGGATCCACCTCGGGAGCCGGGGGCGGCGACGGTGTAGAAGTTGGATTATTTTCTTAACCGGAGCCCGTTCCAATTGTACCTGAAGACTTTGAGGGTGGTTCAGACGAAGAAGAAGAAGATCCGCTATTCAGGGCGTACTCGCCTCTAGCCCACATGCATAATGTCGATCTATCTCAAGATGATGCATTGGAGTTTCTGAACTACCACACCGGACGCGCGTGGCAGTACAAATTCTTTGTTGGATTCGGACCAATTAGAAGTTGGTAACCGCTTTTCCAACAAGAATACTTTTCTTCTTTGCATTGAAACAATACAAAGATCAAGAACGGGGTTAACTACAATGTGGTTAAATCCAAGCTTGATAAGTACGAGGCGAAGTGTGCAGTGCAAGACGGTACATGTTCATGGAAAATCATGGCGTCGTTGAGGAAAAGGACAGGGTTGTGGGAGATCAAAAAGTACAAAGGTCCACATACATGTCTTGCTTCTGCAGTACCACTATGTGTTCAATAATTTCGAATAACACTAATATTATGTAATGTTGTATTATTTAACGTGATTTCCGTTGACAGTGTGTAACACAAGATCATTCGAGGATGGATTCGCATATGTTGGTGACTTAATAATCCCGACGGTGAAGGCCGATCCCAAGACTACGGTGCGGCCTTAATTGGCAATATTCGTAGCCAATTGGGGTACACGCCTCTTCTGAAAGGCTTGGATAGCCAAGCGCATATGCCAGAAAAGTTGCACGGCCGGTGGGGCGCTTCATATAATGAAGTGTGGCGGTGGTGTCAGTCTTTGAAGAGATATGTCCCGAGCAAAGACAACAGACCTTGAAACGGAACCGGCGTACTACAACGATCGTCTGCTGCATGGATGCGCAATGTTCAAGCGTCTGTTCTGGACATTTAAGCAATGCCGTGATGCCTTTATATACTGCAAGCCATTGGTACAAATTGACGGTACCTTTATGTATGGTAGATATACGCATCGGCTATTGCTAGCTATGGCACAATACGGCTGTGGGAGAATCCTTCCAATTGCATTCGCAATAACACCGGGGGAGTCAGCTGATGACTGAGACTTCTTTCTAGCTAGGTTAAGGAGGCATGTCTGCCCCCAACCTGACTTATGCGTTATATCGGATCGGGACCCTGGAATACTTGCGGCAATAGAACGCCAGGGAAGCATGTGGCATCGCACATACCATCGATATTGCCCGAGGCATGTTTCATCCAACTACTATGGGCAACATCGATCTAAAAGACGAAAACAAGCAGTGACCGATATGGGTATGAAATATCTATTAATATAATTTCGTTTGTAATATTCAATTTATTCTCAATTGAAGAGTGGTATGTAATATTCGCTATTAACGATATATTGGCGAGTGGTGCGAGATCAATAAAGACCGCTTTTTACGAGATGTTGGCGGTTTGCGCTCGAGATAACGTCGAAGGCACAAACTACTCATGCAATATTCCTTTCGAACGGTGGACACAAGCATACGACGGCCTACGATATGGTCATATGACCACAAACACAGACGAATGCATAAATTACGTTTCTAAAAGGAACCCGTCATCCGCCGATTACATCGGTTGTGCGAGAGACATATTTTCGTTTAGCGGCACTATTTCCGAAGAAAGCAGCGAGTTATAGAGGGCAGATGTAAGGAGGCCATATATGGAGCCCGAAGGTCTTGCAAAAATAAACCGTGGGAAGGCACGGGCTAACACCATGCACACAGTGTGTCACGATCGCGACAGCCTATGGTTTCGTGTCACGGAGTTTGACAGACCGAACCAAGGTATTGTTGGCGGGCATTATCGTGTACACTTGACAAATAGGACCTGCGACTGTGGGATATTTGATGCACTTCGTTACCCATGCGCTCATGTACTTGCGGCTTGTCAGAATCTCCGGCTTGTCAGCACCTCAGGTGGCACGGGAATCGGTTATCAGAATCCAAATTGCCGCAGAACCCGATCTGACTGGTGCATCTCCACGGTCGCGTAGGTGATCAATGGGACCTTAACGTGCCAACTATTCGGATTTTCGAAGAACTCCTCCGGAATTACTGCCCGAATTTTCGGATCCTCGTACGGCGTCCATTGAAACTATATTAACATTACCAAAATATTAGTTATATACATAATACTAGACACTACATACGAAATACTAAATTATAATAACGAAATTCGAAACTTACTTGTGATTTCGATCGTTAGTCCAATAGGAGCCGTATATCTTCAAGCGAGTTAGGTATTCCAACATGACTCGCCGAATGGTTCCAAACTAATTAAATAAACTTTTAGCATGCAATTATATTATAAATCTACGAAATAATTGTAAAATATAATATTAAATTTACCTCGTTATCAGTGGGAATGAATATGGCTGGTCGAGTCGAGGACGTAAAAATGGAAATCGAAACCATGCCCATGACTGCAGTAGTGATAGGCAACCTCCGATTTTTGCTTTACTCGGCTGCGTCGCCCGCACATCTCCCGGTACAACCTCGATAGCACGGCGGACCCCAACTCAATTCACCACCGCTCAAATCAACAAGTTTCGAGAGCCATCTCGGTGGGCGAGGTTTCTAGAGAGGTCCCAAGATCGAGATAGCCTCCAATTATCTCAAGAATGTATGCCCGAGCATACTGTATTCTTTCTACTTCAGTCGAACCCTCGTTCGGCTCCGGGAATGTGTCTCGTAACCAGGCCATATCGATCCGAGCTCCTTGAATTTTATCCGGAATGGCACCCAGAAGCTCGTAACATACGACCATCCAATCGGTAGATGTTGCGGACCCGGTGACTACCGACCCGTCCACCGGTAATCCCAACTGCAACTGCACAACTTCTAGAGTGATGGTACACTCTCCGCATGGCAGATGGAAAGTGTGTGTCTCGGGTCTCCACCTCTCTATCAACACGCTGATCAAAGGCGGCTCCAACTTGAACCCCCGGCCTATCGTGGCCACGTGCCAAAAACCCGCTTCCCGCAGGTAATTCTCGATCAAGGACGATGGAGGACCATGCATGTTGCGAATATAACATTCCAACACCCGATCTACAGACTATTTAAAAAATTATAAAATTAAAAATTAATTAAAATTGCATAATTGAAAAAATAATAATCATATTGAAAAATTAAAAATTAAAGCTTACCATTTTCATTTGCTCGACGGAGATGTGGTTGTTGTCTAGGCGAAGTAATTCCCCGGCCATTGTAATTCGATAAAAAAATTTAATAAATTTTCCAAAAATATATATTACAAAAATTATAAAGGGCTTTTTCGTAAATAGTAAAGGACTATTTTGAAATTTGAGCGTAAATTTCAAGGACTTTGAGAGAAAATTGAGAGAAAATTGAGAAAGGATTGAAGTGTGAAAAAAATAAAGGGTTGGGGGGTTTTTATACTTTTTGTTTACCGTTGGGCCCCCAACGGTCAAAAAAAAATTGGTCGTTGGGTTTTGACCGTTGCAGGGGCTAAGCGCCCGAGGGCGCGCGTTTTGTGCCACCACTCAAAGAAAGCGCGCTTACTCGAGCGCTTTTGTTGAGGTGGCACAAAGCGCCCCTCGTGCGCGCTTGTTGTTGTTTCCCAAAAACGCTGACGATGTGGACGCGCTTTTTTGGAAACGGCCCTTTCCCGTAAATATTCTTCAAATTGGCCCATTTCCATAAATAATTCAATTTTTTAGTATATATGGGATATTTACCCAAATAAAGGTGCATTTATTTCAAATAAATATTTTCTATAACACACGGAATAGGGTTTTTTGAAAAAATATTTATTAATACAATATTTTTTTTAATAAAATGTCAGTTTTACATTTTTTAAATATAAATATTAATATATTAATAATCTAAAATTCGTTTATCATTAAACTATTAATTTTAATATTAACATTTTAAAATTAACAGGTGATCAAAAGAAGTAGTAGTGAACTTTTTTTCAAGAATATATCATACTTAGTCTAAGTACAATAATTCTCTAATTGTAAAGTAGAAGAGAACACCTACGATTAAACAAAAAAATAAATTATAGTAATGATTATATATTAATATTTGTATACTTTATATTATAGCACATTTATTACTAAATATTTATATATTATAATCTATATATTTATCATTAAAATAATAATATTAATTTTTTTCAAAAAAATAATATTTCATTTAAAATAATTAGTAATGCTAAAATTTATTATTAAAATAATAAATAGATTTAATTATGTTAAGAATTTATTATGAAAATAAAATAAAATAAAATATATTATTTAAATATAAATACATATTTTAATTACATTAAATTATGTTTTTTTTATATAAAAAATCATGTTATTTGGAAGATGTTTTATTTGGAAATTGTCTTTTTACTTTTGAGATAAATATGAAAATTATATGTGAATTTTAATAGAATTTGTAATGTTATGCACTAATTTTAATTTGGTGTATTTGTATACATTAAACTTTAATTTGGATTCAATTTTTTTATTTCACTAACCTCGTTATTCATGTGGCACAATTTCTCGTTAAGTCATACGTAAATTGTTGATGTGGAATTTTATTAAGTTAAAAAACAAACAAATTATTTAAATTATTTCCACCTAGATTAAAAAAAATAGATTTTGGGGAATAAGAAACCCTTTTCACAAGTGTGTTTATTTTTTTAATCCACGTGGAAAATAATTTAAATTTATTTATTTGTTTGTTTTTTATCCTAATAAAATGTCATATCAGAAATTTACACATGACTTAATGAAAAATTGTGGCACATAGATAGTTAGATTAGTGAAATGTGAAAATTGAACCAAAATTAAAATTTGATGTATACAAATGCACTTAAATTTATTCCGTTTTGTTACAAAGTGATCACTCTACCGTTAAGTTCCGTTACCTCCCTAACGGCAGTCCTATGTGGCAGTCCAAATTAAATTTATTTAATTAAAAACCAATTTTTATCCCAATAACTGGATATCCAAGTTGGCATTTAAAATTCACTTGAACTGCCACATAGGGTTGCCGTTAGGGAGGTAGCGGAGTTTAACGGTAGAGTGACCACTTCGTAACAAAATGATAACATAAGTGATTAAAACGTAACATTTCAAATATAAATAATTAAAATATAATCTGAGACAAACAAAAGTGATTATTTTTGTAATTTACCCTTTTACTTTTCACAAGAGGAAGATAATTTCCCGAGAAAATACATTATTTTTCATTTACCAACCTCTTTTCTATGATTTTTTTTTCTTTCTCAAAACCACTTTTTTTTGGTGGCAAAACAATCAAGCAAATTCCCCCATTACAAAATATTAACAAAATTCAGTGAAAAGTTAGGACTAAATTGAAAAAAAATATACTTTTTCTACATATAAAAGAAATTCTAAATTTAAAACCAAAATTGAAAGAAAGATTAAGATGGATATGGACAGGTATCAGTGAGTGGAATAAAAACATTGGCCAAATTGGCAAATACTCCCATCAAGTCGACAATTTTAAAGATGTTTTGCGTAGGTTCTGACTCAGCATGTCTGCAAAAAAATTAACCTACTCACTTGCTTTACTCACATACAGCTAGATTTGTTTTGTTTTTTCTATTTTTTTTTTGACTGAATTTTTGTCATTTTGTTAAAAAAGAGACTTACTTTTTTGAAACATTGCGTAGGCTTTCTTTTTTTAGTAGTCTATCAATGATTTTGAAAAGCAAATTAATTCGTATTATTATGTTTTAAGTTGTGTAAATATAGTTTTTATTAATTTTTCCCAAAAAGTATTTCATATATCACTATTTTAAAAAAAATATTTATTAATAATTTTAATATTTGAAATAAAAATAGTTTAATAAAAACTTCTTATAAATGTATAAATCTTAATACGATAATACTCAATTTTAAGATTTTTTTTATATGCGTTTGATTTTAAAAAACTTGATGTAAAATTCGAGGTTAAAAATCAATTTAATTTTAATCAAATTTCATCTTTAAATTTCGAACTTAAATTAAGATAATCATCCAACTATTTAAATTAAAACCTAATTTAATAATTCATATTGCTTGAGTTTCTATCGGAATTGAAAATTTACAAATATTAATTAAAACTAAAAATAAGATATTAAAAATAAAAAAAAATTAATTTAGCATGTGAGCTACCCTAATTAAGCATGAAATACATGAAAGTAGTTTATTAGACCTCGATAATGATTAAGCTAAATTCGAGTTGTTGAAAGAATAAGTATAAATCATACAACAATATCCAAATATATCTAACGCTGATTTTAGGAAATTATGATTTTCCTTTAAAATTTTTAAAAAATTTTAATTAGGCCCCCAAAATTTTTGAAAAATTTAATTTAGCTTACTTAAAATTTTTGAAAATTCTCATGAATCTAATAAAAAGTTTAAAAAATTTAATTAGACTCCATTTTTTTTTTAAAAAAAAATTCATTAAACTCCTAAAATTTTTAAAAATTTTACTAGGATCCAAAGTTTAGTCCCAGGTCCTGCCGCTACAAATGAATAAAATTATTAATAAAAAGAATCAATTTATTCTTTAATCTAATATATATGGACTAATTTATTTATTTCTTGAGTAAAAAAGATGAAATACAATTCAACTCAATCCTTCGAAATACTTTTACCTAAAAATTCCTAACTTGAAACTTTAATTTAAAATATCTTCAACCAACATATTTTTAAAAGATAAAAAAACAAGTGCATAGTAATTTTATAAGTTTGGTGTTTAAAAAGAAATCAAGTTGCATGAAGAAGGGTCCAATTGAAAATGGCGGCTCAATGATTGAACTTTCGTGGATGAAACTACTACTGTTGGATAAACATACGATCAAACCACGTCAGTGACAGCTTCGTGAAAATCCCAGCTCTCAGCTTATATGCTAATGGCTGCCTAATCATCTTCCTTCAATAATACACAACCAGACAAACTAATTATTGAACAAATCTCGATAAAATATGGGTCAGTCAAGCAATGCACCATAAAAATATCTAATTCCCACACCCAAAAAGTAAAAAATCTTACTGGGTGAATCTGTATATAAACCCCTCATTTTTTAGTCCTTGTTTTTCACTCACACCATCTGTTTGAAGTTATTTCGGAGTCTCTCTGGTTTTGTTTTTTTGTTTTTTAAAAAGAACCCAGAGATGACAATTCGGCAGTTTAAAGATGTTGAAAGTGGTGAAATCAATGGGCTTGAAGATTTAGAGAAGCCATTGATTGTTGCAGATGATGAGAAAATTGTTGTTCATCATGAAAATGGATCCATTTGGATGGTTTTGCTTTGCACATTCGTTGCTGTTTGCGGTTCATTTGAATTTGGATCATGTGTAAGTTCCTTTTTACTTAATAAATTCATGTTTTTTTTTTGTTAGAGCTTTTTTCAGATCAAAATTTTCTGTTTCTGGGTTTTCTTTTTCCTCTAGGCATGTTTAAACAAAGTTCATGGTTGCTAAAATGTTTTTTCTTCTTCTTCTTTTTTATTTTTTATTTTTTTTTATTTTTAGGAACCAAAACTAGAATATGAAAAAAAAATCACACACAAAAAAGAAAAAAAGAAACCAAAAAGGTTTGTTTAGTTTAAGTTGTTCTTTTGGCAGGTGGGGTATTCAGCACCCACTCAATCAGCTATCAGTGAAGATCTTAATCTATCCCTATCTGAGGTTAGTTCCTTTCTACATCAATGCATCCTTTAAATATTTTATTTTCAAGAATGTCACACTAACTTGTTATTGAAAAAAATTTCCAGTTTTCAATGTTTGGTTCTATCTTAACCATTGGTGCAATGCTTGGTGCTGTCACTAGTGGTCGGATTGCAGACATGATTGGTCGAAAAGGGGTATGTTATGTTTCAGAATTGAATTGAAAAAAAAAAAAGGTTTATGTTATCGTTGTACTAAATTTCTGCAACTTTAATGATGTCAGGCAATGAGATTATCAGCTGGTTTTTGCATCACTGGATGGCTTGCTGTTTATTTCTCCAAGGTTCTACACTTTGGTCCTCATCTCAGTGAATTTATGATTTTTGGATAACGAGTAGTACCTAAATTTGCATCATCCTATTTCAGGGAGCTGTTTCACTCGATATTGGAAGGTTTTCCACTGGATATGGCATTGGAGTCTTCTCATATGTGGTACTATTTTTTTTCCTGAGAAAATATGCATTTCTTGACAAATATACACTGGTCGATAATGTTTTCTAAAGTTGTGCTAATAATTTTCCCACTACACAAACAGGTTCCAATCTTCATAGCTGAAATAGCACCAAAGAATCTCAGAGGAGGGCTCACAACATTGAATCAGGTGAGAAAGCCTAGTAGAACCGTATGCAGTGATTTAAATAGCGGCCATGAATGATATGCACTACCGGATATTACCCGGAATGCTGGTGAAATCGTAATTTAAATCCCTTTTCTTTTTCGTTTGCAGCTCATGATTGTTACCGGTTCATCAGTTGCATTCTTAATAGGAACAATTATACCATGGAGGGAACTTGCTCTAACTGGTAATCCTAATTAAGCCTTCATGATTTTTAGATCAAGACTATTAGAGACTAAATGTTGGTTTTGATTTTTGGAAGGACTTGTGCCATGCATTTTCCTGTTTGTTGGCCTCTGTTTCATACCGGAGTCTCCAAGATGGCTGGTAAGGTTTCAATGGAAATAAAAGCAAGATAGATATACACACATACATACATATATGATTGTTGAAACATTGTTGTTTGCAGGCAAAGGTTGGCCAAAACAAAGAATTTCAGGTTGCTCTTCGAAAACTTAGAGGCAAAGATGCTGATATCACCCAAGAAGCTGCAGCAATTCAAGTATTTTTTTTTTCTTCTAACTATATATATGCACCTATGTTATTTGGACTCACCGACAACTGTTGGATACGGATGCTTCTTTTTAACTTCATACCTACATCCGAACATGTGTCAATACTTTAGAAAAAACAGGTCCGGAGCACATGGATATGGACTGTCTTTGAAATTATATGTAAAGCTAAATTAACAGCTGATTGTTTTGGTGTATAAACAGATGTACATTGAAACTCTTCAAAGCCTACCAAAAACTAGAATACTGGATTTGTTTCAACCAAAATATATTCGTTCAGTGATGGTGAGTGAATTCGTTCTATACCTTCGACGAATACGAGATTTATGTTTAAATGGTTTCCATTAGAACTCATTTTTCTTTTTGGTATGATCTTCAGATTGGAGTTGCATTAATGGTGTTTCAACAATTTGGAGGAATTAATGGAATAAGTTTCTATGCAAGTGAAACCTTTGCATCAGCTGGTAAATAATAGTTTCCAAGTACCTTATTACAATGCCTTCTTTGTCATTAAACTTTCATATTAACTCTCTGAACAATTCACAGGGCTTTCTTCGGGAAAAGCTGGAACCATAGCTTATGCTTGTGTTCAGGTAATTAATTTCTGTCTTACAAAAGGGTCCCTAACCCGAGAATCGGGAAGGGTTGTTGATGCTATGACTGCATGAACCGATTGAATTAAACATCTGATAAACAAATTCAATGTTATTTTCTTACTATTTAGGTCCCTATAACTGTTGTGGGAGCAATGTTAATGGACAAGTCAGGGAGAAGACCATTGATAATGGTAAAAAAAATTAACCCCAGAAATTTACTTTTACATTTTTTACCTTATGAAATTTGATGGGAAAATTTGGGATGAAAATATACTCTTTTTTTTCCCATTTGCAGGTTTCTGCAACTGGCACATTTCTTGGTTGCTTCATGTCTGGCACTTCATTTTATCTCAAAGTAAGCCTTAATAATTATCTATAAATGAAATTGTTTCATGTTTTCTATACAATTTTTTGAACCTGTTTCATGATTTCTATGAATCAGGAACACAATCTTTTGCCTGAATGGGTGCCAATATTAGCTGTTGGTGGAGTCCTTGTAAGTAAATCATAACATAAATATTATCCAAAGGCTACCTTTTTATTCATTTTTTTTCACTTTAGTTTTTATTTTTTCCTCATTGAAATCAGATTTATGTGGCATCTTTCTCAATTGGAATGGGAGCAGTCCCTTGGGTGATAATGTCTGAGGTGAGCATTACAACCCTTAACCCGAAATGACCCCAAAAACAAACCCGAAACGATTAACCTGAAATGACCCGAACTTGATGTTTTCGATATCAGATTTTCCCTATAAATGTTAAGGGAGTAGCTGGTAGCTTGGTGGTCTTAGTGAACTGGTTAGGTGCATGGGCAGTTTCTTACACATTCAACTTCCTCATGAGCTGGAGTTCATCAGGTGACTGAACTAAAACACATTCAACTTGTCCAAAAAGAAACCTAGAATTATTTTTCAGACATGAACTCTGAAACATGTTTTTTGATTTTTCTGTTTGGTTTCAGGAACCTTTTTTATATACTCAGGATTCTCTTTAATGACTATCCTATATGTAGCCAAATTTGTCCCAGAAACTAAAGGGAAAACACTAGAAGAAATCCAGGCATGCATCAATTCATAGATGGGGGGAAAAAGAGTTTAATATCGGTTCAAAAATTGGGGGGGGGGGGGGAATATGCCATGAATATTTGGAGAAGATTTTTTGGAAGAAAAAATTTGGATCAGTTCTTTTTGCTTCAAGGATCTTCTCAATTTCTGACTGGGAAAATTTTCCAAGTCATGACAGAGCAATGAGTGGATTCCATGAAAATTACTTATGGTTAAAGATTATGCAGCTCTACCAGTGATTTCAGGCCTTTCCCCCTCTTGTTTATTCAATTTCAGGATATATATATATATATATTAGGGATCTAGTTTTACTTTTTTATTACATTAGTGATCATAGTAATACAATGCAGTAATTTTCAGAGGAAAAAAGAACAACGATTTTGATTAAGAAAATATTGCCTTTTTATTTCCAGTTACGTATTTGGATATTTTTTAGGGATCTACTTTTCAAAATTTTGGAATTTTGTCCATTTACTTTTAAGAATTTAGTTTTTCTACTTTTTAAATTTTAAAATTCAGATCCAAATGTTAACACTGTTAATCTTTTTTTGTTAGATTTATTAGTATGACATTTTGAAATTAAAAAAAAATACACATTTAGTAGTAATGTAATTAAAAAAATGACATTGCAATTAATATAATTTTAACAAAAAAATTAATAGTGTTAACGGTTACACCTAAATTTTGAAATTTAAAAAGTAAAGAGCTTAAATGTCTAAAAATAAAAGTATAAAGACTAAATTTTAATATTTTAAAGAGTATAAAAACTTAATGCATATTTTAATTTTTTTTTTTAGAGGTTACAATATATTCTAATAATTACAATAAAAATTAACATTAAGTTAAAGCTACATTAGATATGTCTTTTAAGTTGGAATTGCTCTGCTATGATGTAAATGTTGATATCTCAAAAGTTTGAAACTCATCACTTTCTCTGGTTTTTCTCAGTAACCAAACAGAAGATTTAATTAGTTGGAACAAACTGAGAAGTCTGAGTAACCAAACAGAAAACTGATGTAAATTAGCTTAATCACTGAAACTGAAAATTCTTAGGAGAGAATGAGCAATTTGGTTACATTTTTTTTTTATTTTCAAACTACACCTTTTTTTGTTATTGTATTTTTAGGAAAAGATCAAGTTTTAGGGTGGGTTTGGATGGGCGATTGAGTGCGGTGCGGTGCGTTTAGCTTACTTTTTGTCTCACGCTACAGTATCGCTATAGGATCTAATCTCACCGCCACCGCTATTTTTACACTAACTGCAGATAAACGCACCGCCCATCCAAACCCACCCTTAATCTTATATGAGAAGAATAGTCACGAAATCTAGAAAAAATCAATCTATTATACTGAATCCCTCGAGAGCATAACCAAGTCAAACAATTTGACTTCCATAAATTAGCTCTCATATAATCAATAAGTCAAATTTCTTAGGGGATGAAGTGATATCATATTAAACTTGCACTAATCAATCATCTATCGGCAAGATGCTCAAATGATCAAAGTATCATATCTTACAAACACCTTGATACAAGTCTTAGTTAGGCCATTTACGACTTGTCTCAAATTTAAGACCAAAATGGGACATTTTGATATACCATGATGGGAATAAAGACAAATGTGAGACCAGTCTACATCCACCCAACCAATAAGGAGTAACATTGGGGATCAAGTTTTACGAGAGCTCTCTCATATCCATCTTCCTTATCTTCAACCTCATATTACTCACTTTCTACATTATCAAACTTTGTTATTGACTTAAGTACCAGAAAGTGTCTCGAACCACAAGCTTTGGCACTCCCATAATTTACATTCGCCATGTAGGAACTCGAGAACCAAAGGCGGAAGGGCTCAGGCTCTTCAAAATTTTGGGAAATTATGATTTTTCCCTTGAAATTTTAAAAAAATTAATTAGGCCCTCAATTTTTGAAAAATTTCATTTCTCCCTTGAAGTTTTTAGAAAATTTTAATCAGACCCTTAAAATTTTGAAAATTCTCATTATACTTTTTTTCTTTGATAATTTTAATTAAGCTCACTTAAAATGTTTGAAAAATCTCGCAAAAATTTAAAATTTTTAATTAGACCCCTAATTTTTTTTTTAAAAAATCTCGTTAAACGTCTAAAATTTTTAAAACTTTTATTAGACCTCAAAACTTAAATCTAAAATAGTTACAACATTAATAAAAAAAGTTTATTTGAATTTAATAATTATATTAATATAAAATAAAAATTTAAAATTTAAACTAGTAATTCGAAAGTTATTCAGGACTAGTGTTTGGTGGCAAGCAATTTAAAGTTTAATAATGGAATTAGGTCCCCATAAACTCTAATACGTGCCCAAAGATCTCATAAATAAGGATTAAAAAAGTGACTTTTGACCAAATTTTAAAGGAAAAAAAAGCAAATCTCCTTTCATAAACACAAAGCCTTAGAACAATTATTACTAAAATCTTCTAATTAATCCTTTTTAACTTTTCTAACCAAAAAAAAAATCCCTTTTTCTTTTTAATTTTGCATTTCTACTTCCTCCCTCACAAACACATATGTATATGATGAATTACTTAGTGTAAAATATTTTATGTAATTTATTAATATTTTTTTATTAATTTACATTTTTAGCATATTGATTAAAAATATTATCTTAATCAATATATAATGATTTAAGGTTTTTTATTGAACAAATAATTAAATATTATTTATTTATTTATTAAGATATATGAATAGATTATAAAATATTATGATTAACTTGTTAAAATATTAATTTTATATGAATGAGCATGCACTTTTGGAGCTCCACCATTGTTGAAAAGAAAGTTATGTGGGGACTATTTCTCAACCTATAAAGCCAATTCTAATTTAATGGGTGGGAAATAAGGATCTTTCCTTTAGTGGGATTACCCTTTTGCAAGCTATCCAAAGGAATTTAATTCGAAGTTTTATATATTCTTTTTTATATAATGTTTAGAATTATTTATAGGTACTTTTTTAATGTTTAAATAGGATGATACGCTTCAGCACATTTAAAGTCACGTCGTCCTGCATTGGCAACAATGTCGATGCCAATTGAGCTAATACTTGAATTCAAACTTTAATATTACATGTGTTTTTGAAATATGTGGGATTCTAACACAAGTTAATTTTATTTATAAAATAATAAATATTACTATAAATAAAAAATAAATTATTATGAAAGTATTTTTATCTTTTTTAAATTCTTATATAAAATTTTTAAAAATATATATACATAATAAAATTTAAACTTAAAACATAATAGTAATTTATTTTTGAACATGCTTTTATAACAATATTTATTATTTTAGAAAAAGAATAAAAACTCTCAATTTTATCATTTTAACTAAAGTTTTATATATATATATATATATACATATTTTACAAATATTTATATATTTTTTCAGAAAATTTTCACCCACGATATATATAAGCATTTTCTTGACTAAAAATAAAAGAAATTTTTATTTATTCCATTTAGAAAAAATAATTACTCAAAATTCATAAAGAAAAATTATGTATTTTTTCTCCGAATTTCTAATATCTAAAAATGTATATTAATTTGATTCTAAAAATAAAAAATTACATTGATGTGACTAAGCAAACAATATCACATTCTCTTATTAATAAAGTATGCAATCCTTTTTTTATATAAATAATACTTAGAATTATTTATAGTTTCTCTCAAACTCTTAAATATGAGGATAATGCGCTTCAGCGCATTTAAACTCACGTTCTCCTATACCGACAACAATACCAATGCCAATCGAACTAGCTCACGACAAAATATGTAATCTTTAATTGTAATAACAATAACAATAAATGTTAAATTCGAAGTTGCAATTTTTCAAATAATTAAATTCCAAATTCATCACTTAGACTTGAACTATTTTTAATAATTAAAATTATTATATTAATGAATATGGTAATCAGAGTTTTTTTAATCACAACATGTTGTTTAGAAAAATATATTAATTTTTAATGTTAATTAATTAAAATACATCCTTCAAAAATAATTAAATTGCATTGAATTTTTTTGACAAAAAATTCTTCATTCCCTTCTCTACTCTTCTAACAACAGCTGTCTGAGTCTTCCTTGTTCTCTTTTTAGCTTAAAAAATGAACTAACTTTTATAATTAATGAAAAAAAATATTCCAACCGTCAAAACTGAAAAAAATTAACTGAGACATTGGCTGAAAATATAATGCCGTTCAACGGGTTTTTTATCAAAAGAATACAAAAAAAATAAAAAAAATTCAAAATGGTATAGGAAATCTATTATGTACCAAAATGGTACAAATGGGGTGGTGCCGCCTCAGCCACTGGCACATTTGGTGTCGCCTCAGCCACTGGCACCTTTGGTGCCGCCTGTGGCACACCCTTAACCACCATTTTCTGTTTTTTTTTAGCAGTTTTTTTGAGGGACCTATTATACAATTTTTTCAATTTTGAGAAAAGGAAGGGAAATGGTCCCGCCTGTCACACCAAACTTTAAATTTGAATAATTGCCTTCTAAACCCTCCCTATTTAGTATTTTCTTTTTATTCCCCTTCAACTCACTATATTGTGTTTAAACAAACCATTAATCTATTTTTATAGTTAAATAAGCCCTTTACTTATGGTTTTTACTCATAAAATTTAAAAATTTGTTGATTAAATTAAATATATATTTTTTTATTTAATAAATTATTCTCATCAAATTTACATCAACATAAGATGTGAATTAGTTTATATTTTTTAAATAGCTTTACTTTAATGTTAAAATAGCTTTACTTTAGTTTTACTTTACACAATTAACAATACTTCACTCTTAGGGCACATGTTTGGAAATTGTAAACATTATGATATATATTTTTGGACTCTTCAAATTTCATATATGCATAGATTTAATAGTTATTATTATATTACTAAGAGTAATTGATATTATATTATTAATAATATCTATTTATATATTTAAATTAAATATTAAAAATAATTTAGATATTTAAAATTTATATATCATATATCATTATATTAAATTATTTAATTTTTTTTTTTACTTTCCATCATTATGTCTAAAATAGATATTTTAACTTTCAACCGTACTTTTACGATAATAATATTAAACACTTGAAATCAACATATTACACTTTTTATAACACTTTTTCAAAATGATAAGTATCATTTCCTTTTTTCTTTTATGATTTAAAGCTTTATTTGTTTTTAACGTTGAATATCTTATACTACAACTATTATTATACTTTTTCTTGCAGAGATGAAGTCGAAAAAATTTACATGTCATGTGATTGAGATAAATTTATAAAATATAGGAAGGGTGCAAAGCTAAAAATTTTATGATAAATTTCTTAAAATTATTTATTAAATTTTAGGAGGATTAAAATATTATTTTACTACAAAATTAAAAATGTTTCAATTGAATTATTATTTTTGGGAGGGGATAAAATTGAAAATTTTCTAATTATCCAGAGAGGGGAGCAAAGACTTGATCTACCACTTTGTCCCTATTCTCATGTTTAAATAACACATTATCAATTTTGTGTTTTTAAAATTTAATCAATAAGTTTTTAAATTTTATGAGTAAAAACCATAAGTAAAGGGCTTATTTAACTACAAAAACAGATTAATGGTTTGTTTAAACACAATATAGTGAGTTGAAGGGAAATAAAAAGAAAATAATAAATAGGGAGGGCTTAGAAGGCAATTATTCAAATATAAAGTTTGGTGTGACAGGCGGCACCCTTTCCCTTCCTTTTCTCAAAACTAGGAAAATTGCATAATAAGTCCCTCAAAAAAACTGTTGAAAAAAAAAACAGAAAAGGGTGGTTGAGGGTGTGCCACAGGCGGCACCAAAGGTGCCAGTGGCAGAGGCGGCACCACCCTTTTGTACCATTTTGGTACATAATTTTTTGGCTATACCATTTTGGTACTTTTTAATTTTTTTGTATTTTTTTGGTAAAAAACCCGCCGTTCAACTAATAGTCAGGGTGTTGACTATTCTAAACGTGACTTGAGGTCGAGTCATGCTAGTCGTATTGTTATTAGGGTTTTTTCATCATCTTGTAATTCACTAAAAAATATATCATTTTAAAAAAACAATCAAAATTACATTTAAAATTTGATTTTTATTTACTATATAAAAAAAGTTTAGACAAATAAAATTGTGTCTACCCACTTGCGAATAGGGTGTTCAAATCGAATTACTTGAAATGTGAAAATCTTTAACCATTAACCGAATCAAATTTTTTTTAAATACATTAACCGAATTGAAATATTTTAAATTAATCGAAATTTATATATTTTTGTCTTTTGATTAAAATAAGTATAAAACATATAAAAAAATGCTTTGTTAATATTATTTTTTAATGATTCAAAAAAATATTATTTAATTCGATTAATATAAAAAATAATAGTTCAAAAAATACATTGCTAATACAAAAATATATTATATATAATATATATTATTTATTTCATTTAATTTGATTAATTACTCAATTTAAAACTGAATTAATCAATAACTAAAATTTCCAAAAAATTATTAATCAACTTTCAACTTAACTAAATTTAGCCACTAACCAATAAATTAAATTAAATCTATTAATTCAATATTAACCCAACTATCAACCTCCCTATTTACGAATCCCTAAAAGAAAAAAATCAAATCTCGGTCGCTTTTTCCTATAAAAATAAATAAATAATAAAAGATTCTTTTTATAAACATTAAAAAAAAAGATTTCGAGTTGTCAAATCAAACAAATTTAAATGTACACGTGGACCAATAAATTCTCTAAAAGTCAACAAATAGTTCAAAAGCAGATTTTTAACCCAAATCGGCTATTTTTTTTCCTTGTCCTTTTCTTTCTTTTTTTGTCGATTTAACGCACATGTCTTTTGTTTCCTTTTTACTATTTTTTTTTGATTGAAAATATTCATTTAAAAAATTGGAATATAATTTTTATAAATTTATCTAATGTTTTTTAAATATCATAATGATATTCATTATTTTATTAAATTTATTTTTAAAATGTAAATTGAGGAATAAAATAGTTCTAATTTAAGCTTGAAATTCAAGATTTTAATCTCATAAATATTAAATTTCAAGGTTTCAATTTAAAAATCATGAGATATCAATATAAACTTAATTTAATTTTAAACTGGGTTTATTTAATTATGTATTATTTATATAAATCATTAATATTATATTTAAATATATATTTATGTATTTGTTTATTACAAGAAGTGAGAATTTCCATAATGCCATTCATGTCTAAAAAAAGGGGCAAAATCTCAATAATACCAAAAAAAATAAAAAATTACCGGATAGTATAGGGTTCAGGAAAATTGACCGGAAAGTGCAATTTTCCCCAAAAACGCGTCCACGTCAGCGTTTTTTTGGGAAAAAAACCTAAAGCGCGTCCCGGAAGCGCTTTTGTACGCCATCAGCGCTCTCTGTGGGCGTTTTTGTTGACGTGGCCAAAAGCGCTCCGGGACGCGCTTTAGCCTTTTTCCCCAAAACGCGCCGGCGTGGACGCTGCTTTGAGATTCTTCGATGAAAATTGAAATAAGTTTTTGGGCGGTAGTCTCCCAAAATAATTTTGAGGAGACGTTTGAGAACAAACCGTGGCGGCAACGCTTCGCGTGGACGCCGCTTATTGCTACTGATGGTCTCGGCAAAATTATTTTGAGGAGACGTTGCGGCAACAAACCGTGACCGCGCTCCCACGTGGACTCTCTTTTTGCTACGATGGTCTAGGACAAAATTATTTTGAGAGACGTTTACGAACAAAATGATGGCGAAAAACGCTCCCACGTGGACGCACTTTTGCTCAATGGTCTAGGACAAAATTATTTTGAGAGAGACGTTTAACAAACAAGCGATGGCGGCGCTCCCACGTGGGCGCACTTTTGCTACTGATCTTATCCGCAAAAATTAGGCTATAAATCACCCAAATTTCATTCTCGATTGGCGAAATCAAATTCAAGCAAAAGGAAAAAAAATTGAAAATGAGTGAACGATATTAATCTTTATTTTTACTACGATGGTGAAGTGCGAGACAATCAAAATGGTGTTGTTTTCTTATCGGAGAACACAAATACGATTGAGTTTTAATCGAGCGTCGATTTGGCGAACTTCGCAAAAGAATTAGGCGTAAAATATTCGGAACAACGCCAATGAAAGTTCAATTCTATTAAGTATAGATTTTGCGCTTGGTTGATCCGGTGAGATATGACTCATTCGACATCAAAGGTCCTCGGAGCCTTGAGGCAATGGTGGAGACTCATCTTGCCGTGGTGGTTCACCCTATATCGAGGTATATGTAGAATTTTCATCTCCAAGTGATCTCAGTTGCGACCTCAACATCTAGTATCGTTCGAGGGGAATACACGACCCCAAGTCGACACTGTAAGTAAGTGAGAGGCAAAACACGAAGTGCCCGTGTGCGATCGTAGTATGGAAAACATAACCCCCACTGCACGACACTCGGTTGGTGGATGGGACATGCATATCCGTCGATCGACGTCCGATGATAGAAATACGTATTGGGGGCGTCGTCAACTTCTAGTGGTTGGCAATCCACATACGATTGGAATCTGTACGAAAGATGTTTAAGGAGGGATGATGTACTCCCGACGACATCCACCGGCGAGGGGCCCTCGTTTGTTGCAGGTTATGGAGGGTTAGACGATGAATCCGATGTGGATCCACCTCGGAGCGGGGCCCGACGGTGCGCGTTGGTTGGATTATTTTCGAACCGGAGCTGCTCCAATTGTACTGAAGACGTTGAGGCGGTTCGGGCGAAGAAGAAGAAGAAGATCCGCTATTCAGGGCATACTCACCTCCAGCGCACATGCATAATGTCGATCTATCTCAAGATGATGCATTGGAGTTTCCTGAACTACCACACCGGAGGCGTGACCGTACAAATTCTTCGTTGGATTCGGACGAATTAGAAGTTGGTAACCAGTTTTCCAACAAGAATACTTTTCTTGGTGCATT
The DNA here is from genome assembly GCA_025698515.1 of Gossypium sturtianum. Lineage (NCBI taxonomy): Eukaryota > Viridiplantae > Streptophyta > Magnoliopsida > Malvales > Malvaceae > Gossypium > Gossypium sturtianum. The sequence continues at coordinate 162,457,585 of CM046945.1, forward strand.
GAAACGATCTGACATCGAGAACGGGGTTAACTACACTATGGTTAGATCAAACCTCGATAGGTACGAGGCGAAGTGTGCAGTACAAGACGGCACATGTTCATGGAAAATCATGGCGTCGTTGAGGAAAAGGACAGGGTTGTGGGAGGTGAAAAAGTACAAAGGTCCGCATACATGTCTTGCCGGTACAGTACCACTACGTGTTCAATGATTTCGAATAACACTAATATTATGTAATGTTGCATTATTTAACGTGCTTCGCTGATGTGGTGTGTAACACAAGATCATCCGAGGATGGATTCGACATGTTGGTGATTTAATAATCCCGACGGTGAAGGCCAATCCCAAAACTACGATGTTTACCTTAATTGGCAATATTCGTAGCCAAATGGGGTACACGCCTCTTACTGAAAAGGCTTGGATAGGCAAGCGGCGTTGGAAAAGTTGCACGGTCAATGGGGCGCTTCATATAATGAAGTGTGGCGGTGGTGTCGTGTTGAGACGTATGTCCCGAGCAACAACGGACCTTGAAACGGAACCGCGTACTACAACGATCGTGCGCTCCGTGGATGCGCAGTTGTTCAAGTGCTTGTTCGGGACATTTAAGCAATGCCGAGATGCTTTTACATCTTGCAAGCCATTGGTACAAATTGACGGTACCTTCATGTATGGTAGATATACGCGCGGGCTATTGCTAGTCGTGGCACAAGACGGCCGTGGAGAATCCTTCCGATTGCGTTCTCGCAATAACACCGAAGTCGGTGATGACTGGGACTTCTTCCTATCTAGGTTAAGGAGGCATGTCCGCCTCAACCCGACATATGCGTTATATCGGATCGGGGCCACGGAATACTTGCGGCAATAGAACGACGAGGAAGCATGTGGCATCGCACACACCATCGATATTGCCCGAGGCATGTTTCATCCAACTACTATGGGCAACACCGATCTAAAAGACGAAACGGCAAGTGACCGATATGGGTATGAAATATCTATTAATATAATTTCTTTTGAAATTTTCAATTTATTCGCAATTGAATAGTGGTATGTAATATTCGCTATCAACGTATATTGGCGAGAGTGCGAGATCAATAAAGACCGTTTCGAGATATGTTGGCGGTTTGCGCGCAGATAACGCGAAGGCGCAGAGTACATGTGCAATATTCCTTTTGAACAGTGGACACAAGCATATGACGGCGGCCTACGATATGGTCATATGACCACAAACTGGCCGAATGCATAAATTACGTGCTAAAAGAACCCGTCATCTGCCGACATATTACGGTTTTTGCGGGAGACATATTTTCGTTTAGCGGCACTATTTACAAGAGAGCAACGAGTTATCGAGGGTAGATGCAAGGAGGCCATGTATGGAGCCCGAAGGTCTTGTAAGAAATTAACCGTGGGAAGGCACGGCGAACACCATGCACACAAGGTGTGTCACGACCGCGACGACCTTATGGTTTCGTGTCACGAGTTTGACAGAGACCAAACCAAGGTATTGTTGGCGGGCATTATCGTGTACACTTGACAAATAGGACATGCGATCGGGATATTTGATGCACTTCGTTACCCATGTGCTCATGTACTTGCGGCTTGTCATAATCTTCGTCTTGACCCCATGAGCTATGTCGGCCGAAGTCTACAAATTAGAAAACATGTACAACGTGTGGAGACACGTATTCCCACCATCCCGGATGAACGTAAGTGGCCACCGTGTATCGCTTGCACCATATAAGTTGTTGCTGGGATAGAGAATTGAGGCGCAAACCAAAAGGTCGACCTTCCTCGACTAGAATACGCAACAATATGGATATCCGAGAACCGACCAACCAAAGTAGGCGGTGCGGGTGGTGTAGGAACCCGACCATACATCTCGCTCGTGTCCAAATCGGACTAGTTGACCGTGTTCTTAGCTTGTTTGTCTCTTGCTGGCTATGTAATTTCTGTTTTTTTTTGAGGAAAACGGTGAACTTTTGTACAATAACTCAAATTTATTAAATATAAGATAATTCAATTGCAAAAATGAAAATTAAACCATTTCTATTTTATCAAAGATATTAAAACTATAGTAAAAAAAATTAAATTACAAAAGAAAGAACATTAAACTCAATTTTATTAAATATAAAAAAAATTTATATTGTAAAAAACTAAATTATCAATGAAAACTTCTTATTTATTAAATATACTACAACTAAATTAGAAACAAATAAAAATAAAGAAAACTTCTTATTTATTAAATATATTAAAACTAAATTACAATAAAATAAAAAATAAAAACAATTTCTTATTCTATTACATATATTAAAATTAAATTACAATAAAAACTTAAAAATTTCGATTTTATTAAAGATATTAAAATTAAATTACAATAAAAAAATTGATCGTTGGGCCTAAAGCGCGTCCTCGGGGCGCTTTTGTACGTCGGTAAAACGCGTCCTCGTGGAAGCGTTTGATGACGTGGCCAAAAGCGCCCTCCGGGACGCGCGCTTTAGGTCGCTTTCCCAAAAAACGCTCGACGTGGACGCGTTTTTGGGGAAAATTGCACTTTCCAGTCAATTTTCCAAAATCCTGTACTATCCGGTAATTTTTTATTTTTTTAGGTATTATTGAGATATTTGCCCTAAAAAAAGTGCTTGATTTTGTGATAGCTAATTAGACGACACAATCGATCAAAGTGAAAAATATATGATTTTACTTTTATAATTATAATAATTAATCCAAAGTTTACACTGTAATTTCTTGGTCTTGTGTTTTTGGTGTTAAATAAGATTCCATTATAAAGCATCTATTTTGTTTTATTAGAATTATATTAGATTTTGACACGTCGGTAAATATGTCGGTAAATTTTTTTAAAATTTATTTTTAAAATAAAAAATTAAATGTCTAAATTTAGGTAAAGTTAAAAGGGTAAAGTATAAAAATAATCAATTTTGTTTGTTTCAGATTATATTTTAGTCACTTATGTTTGAAATGTTACGTTTTAGTCACTTAGGTTATCGTTTTGTTACGAAGTGGTCACTCTACTATTAAGCTCCGTTACCTTCCTAACGGCGGTCCTACGTGGCAATCCAAATTAAATTTATTTACTTAAAAACCTATTTTCATCTGAACAACTAGACATCTTAGTTGGCATTTAAAACCTATTTGGACAGCCATGTAAGACTGCCGTTAGGGAGGTAACGGAGTTTAATAATACAATGACCATTTCGTAACAAAACGATAACGTAAGTGACTCAAATATAACATTTCAAACATAAGTGACTAAAATATAATCTGAGATAAACAAAAATGATTATTTTTATAATTTACCATAAAATTATAGTATGATAACTTTTCAAAATAGTCCAAAATCAAAGGCAAAGGTATAAGCACCCATTAATTGATCTGCTTAATCTTGAAAATTGTTTTTTTTTTTTTATAAATATGGGTTGAGTTAGGAGTTATTTTTGCGAAATTCTTCATTTATTTTTCTCACCTACCACCAAGATGTACATTAAATTTTCCTAATAAGCTATTTCTATTAGTAGTCAATGATAGTAACCATAGGTGACATATGATCAACTTCAACATTATGAAAACTTAATAATGTATAAAATCCATATGCTTTATTTTTTTTTTTTTTTGCTTTTTCTCTTACATAAAAGTTGCAAGAATCTGATCCAGTACTGTTAGAGAAGACATAACTTCATCTCCTTTGTCTGAAACTGAGATTATGCTAACATGCTTTGGTAGCTCAGTCTTATTGATCTTTTCTTAGTTGTTCTAAGGTTGATGTAACAGTTTCTTCTCTGAGAAATTAAGAATGTTTTGGCTGAGAAAATTTTGGATCATTATATTAGTTTTGGTCGTTGATGTTTTTGGAGAAAAGGTCTACGCTATTCCGGCCAAACCTCGTCGGATTCTGTTAGATACCGATGTTGATACCGATGATTTCTTCGCTCTTTTGTACCTCTTGAAGCTCAACCGATCGGAATTCGAATTGGAGGTTAAACTCTTTTCCTGCATCTTTTGTTTTGTTCGACGTAAAAACCCTCATGGTGAGGAGTATGGATTTAAATTGCGGTCATGGATGTGTAATATCGTGTTGCGGTTACTATTTAAATCCTGTAATTGCAATTGTGATGTAGGGGATCACTATAAACACGAATGCATGGACCGATGCTGGGCATGCGGTGAATCAAATTTACGACATCCTTTACATGATGGGTCGCGACGACATAGCTGTTGGTGTCGGAGGAGAGGGTGGAATCCTTGAAGATGGCACCATATTACCGAACGTTGGTGGATATCTTCCGATTATCGAACAGGTAGGTTTCGGATTCATATCATTTTTAATTGAGTCGTGTTTATCTCGATCGTGAATGCAACGGATGCTGAAATTCCAGGCTTAGAATCTTTGTTTGTAATTTACTTAATCAGGGGATGACAACAGCTGGAGGTTGTAGGTACAGGCAAGCAATTCCGGTAGGCCTCAGAGGACGATTGGATTTCGACACTAACTACGGCATCCGAAAATCATTTCTTCCGCAGGTACAGAAATTCCGACTCTTATTTTTTTTTCTCGAATCCATCGTGTCCGACATTCTACATCAATGGAATCAGGGCAGCAGGAAATATTCTCCTCTTAAACAACCTACTGCTCAGCAAGTAATGATCCAAAAAACATCAGCCGGTCCGATAACCGTATTCGTGACCGGAGCTCACACGAATTTCGCTGTTTTTCTCATGAAGAACCCGCATCTAAAGCGAAACATCGAGCACATATATGTCATGGGTGGTGGAGTAAGGTCCAATAACCCAACAGGTTGTTGCCCCAAACATGGTACCCCACATTGCCACCCTCGCCAATGTGGTGACCCTGGAAACCTGTTCACGGATTACAACACTAATCCTTATGCCGAATTCAATATCTTCGGAGACCCTTTCGCAGCATATCAGGTACACGTTTATATCCCGAACAGTCTCGAGTTTTTTATATTCGAGTTAAGCCTCTTCACCCAAACCCGAATTTCAATTGCTATTTGCAGGTGTTTCATTCAGGTATACCGGTTACTCTTGTTTCTTTAGATGCAACAAACACCATCCCTATAACCGAGGAGTTTTTCAAGGCATTTGAGCAGAGCCAATGGACTTACGAAGCACAATATTGCTTTAAATCCTTGAAAATGGCTCGGGATACTTGGTTTGATGACCGATTTTATACGGTAAAATCACCGATACAACTCGATAAAAAGTGACATTTTTTTCTTATTTGAGGGCTCATGTTTCTTATAATGTGCAGAGCTATTTCATGTGGGATTCGTTCACATCAGGTGTTGCAGTGTCGATCATGCGTAATTATGGGAAGAACAACGGGGAAAATGAATTTGCTGAAATGGAATACATGAATATAAGTGTGGTTACTTCGAATGAACCTTATGGAATATGTGATGGTTCAAATCCGTTGTTTGATGGGCTTCATTTTCCGAAGTTTAAATTGAATAAAAGTGGATTGCATAGCGGCCATGTCCAGATGGGACTTCGTGATCCATTTTGCTTTGTAGAGAATGGGAAAGGGAAATGCAAGGTAAAATCGTAAAACATTCTTCATTCTTATTGAAATATTGATGTTTAATATGTATGCTATTATGCATGAATACATGCATTAGAGCATATAATATTCCATAAGTCTTCCAAATTTGACCTATCAGTTGGGCAAGTTAGGTTAATTTTGGGTTGGTGAATATTAATCGGATTAATTCGTGTTTTAAAGTTTCAAGTTATTTTAATTTGAGTTAATGTTAGGTTCGGGTTATTTTAAGTTTAGATCAATTTCAATTCTGCATAGTTTTATGTTTGGGTCATTTGGGATTAAGTCATTTAGCTTTAAAGCTCGAGTTATTTGAGTCATTTCAAGTTCAATTTATTTCGAGTTGTACAAGTTCGAATCACTAATTCACAAATCTACTCTAAATATATAAAAATTTTGAAAAAAAAAAATTAATATATTCGTATTAGATGCATAATGCATATAAAATCACACCCGAACGCATGTGACATATATCAATAGCAGTGATTAAGCTAGAGGGGTAACAGTGGCCTTGCCCCAAAAGTAATAGAATTGCTTTAGACTCCTTTTAAAAATTGTAAAAATACAAATTAATACAACGATAAAAATTCATTTTGACCCAAACATTTATAATTTACTTCTAACTCCTGTATGAAATATTTTCAGCTTCGCGGCTGCCCGATAATACATACATACCTACATACCTATCTTTTTCTTTTTTGTTAATAATCAAGTAGGATGGTTACACAGTGGAGGGAACTGGTCCAGATTCAGTTCGTGTACTTGTTGCAACAAAGGCAAAACCTAATCATGATCTTACCAGCAAACTCAACAGAGAATCTTTCACAAATTTTTTGGATGTAAGCTCTTATATAAATTTCCCATTATTATTATTCTCGAATTTTGTCTGAAATTTGCTGTTGATATGTCATTTTTAAACATGCTGGAAATGAATACAGGTTTTAAATCGACCTGAAAATACAGCAAGGTTCAATCTCACAACAGAATTTCCTCATTTCAGACAAGCTTTTTACGAACCAGATTTTAAAAACAAGACTCTGGGGAAACCTGTCGTTTTCGACATGGATATGAGTGCCGGAGATTTCATGGCTTTGTTTTATCTCCTCAAAGTGCCTGTGGAACTACTCAACCTTAAGGTAACCTTGTTAATGTTATCAATATATATATATATATATATCATGTCTAACTCGTCCATATCAAAAAATTAGATTCGAATCTGAGTACCATATATATGACGAGCGAATGCATTTCTCTTTATGCAGGCAATATTAGTGAGTCCAACAGGTTGGGCCAACGCAGCAGCAATCGATATCGTTTATGATTTGCTACACATGATGGGACGTGATGACATTCCAGTTGGTCTTGGAGATGTATTCGCTATGAGCCAATCTGACCAAATTTTCCATCTTGTTGGTGACTGTAAATATGCCAAGGCTATCCCACATGGGAGTGGAGGATTTCTGGATTCCGATACCCTTTACGGGTTAGCTCGGGACTTACCACGAAGTCCGAGAAGGTATGAGTTTTAAAAACCGAGATAATTGATTGATCGATTTCGTCGGTTAAACTGGTTGAAAACTGAGCTTAGAACTGAATTACATCATTGATTTTCTATTGCAGGTATACAGCAGAAAACTCTGTAAAATTTGGAGCTCCAAGGGATACAGATCAGCCTGAACTAAGACAACCTTTGGCACTGGAAATTTGGACTTCAATAGTGAAAACTATGGATCCTGGATCAAAAATTAATATATTGACTAATGGACCTTTGACAAGTTTAGCAAAAATTATAACTAGAACAAATTCAACTTCATTCATTCAGGTACGTGTCGGATACGGATACGTGATTATGTTTTTATATATTTAAAGAGTCCTTAGAGAATCATATCATCCTAATCACATTTGAGTATGTGACAAATATTAGTAATAGGCTTAAAGAAAAATATGATATATTCGGATGTTTGTAAGTTATATCAATGGCATTGGCCTAAAATATGGTAAAATTATTATTTACACCCTTTAAGTTTTCTGAAATTATAATTTAATAAATAGTAAAATTGTACTTTAACCCTTAAAATTTATAACTCATTTCTGACCCAAAACCAATTTTCTAGCTTCTCCCAGGGTATGATATGGAAGAACTTGTAAAAATATTAGAAGACCCATACCTGATACATACGTGTATCTAACACTCGCTCTCTATAAGTCCGAGTAACAAAGGTTATTGACAGTATTATTGGCCAGTAAGATTGTTGTTTTAGGTAATGAAATCAGCTAGTGATTTTTTTTTTCTTAAATCAAATTGCAGAATGTGTATATTGTAGGAGGGCATATCAGCAGAAGTAGCCTTGATAAAGGCAATGTCTTCACTATTCCTTCCAATAAATATGCTGAATTCAACCTGTTCCTTGACCCGATCGCAGCGAAAACAGTCTTCAAATCAGGCTTAAACATTACACTTATTCCGCTCGGCACTCAGCGCAAAGTCAGTTGGTTCGTCGAGACCATAAAGCGGCTGCAGTTGACAAGAACTCCTGAAGCACGGTTTGTGAAGAGTCTGTTGTCCAGGCTATACACTTTGAAGCAAGCTCATCACAGATACCGTCATACGGTAAAGTTATTATTCTAATTACGAAAGTAACGAATGCTATTGCAATCAATAAATAACAACAGTTTCTAATCCCGGGTTTATCTAAAGCAGGATATATTCTTTGGTGAAATCCTTGGAGCTATATTAATGGCAGGAGATCAACGCAAACTGAAAACCACCATGCAAGAAAAGCCCATCAAAGTCATTGCTGAAGGTATTGAAGCCATTGATGGGCAGATTTTGATTGATGAAAAACATGGGAAATTAGTACAAATATTAAAAAATATTGATCCAATGGCATATTATGATCAATTTGCTGATAGATTGGGTGATGAAAAGCAATCAGCTGTATTAGGAAGCTATGATGAACAGAGAAAAATGTGGAATACACCACCTAATCGAACTTAACAAATTCTCATTTATATTTCAGATAACATGAAACAAAGAAGTTAAAGACTAAATATCTGTCTTGTTCCTTTGAGATGCACTTTTCTATGTTTTTTCTCACCAACCAAACAGTGGTTCTATATATTATATAACGGCTTTATTAGGCAAATTTACACCAAATAATGTCAAATAAATCACTAAGTGGAACAGATTCTTACAAACCTAGGGTAGTGTTTAGCTTCGGTTGATTCAATGGACATTGCGATTAATCAGACCCTCGAATATTGCATAAAGATCTCTGTTATCAGGGCCAAAAATCTCGTTTGCCTTCCTCAAAGTCTCCTGGATAATTCACATAAACAATTGAGGTGAAAATGCTGCCACAAGAAACAAATGAAACAAAGAAGTTAATAAAAAAGAGGATTTTCAGACAAGGAGTTGCATACTTCTTTTGTTTGCTTGTGGGAATTCAATTCTTTAACATTTGAGAGGAATGCACCGAACTGCTCATAAGACAACCGGCTCCTAATGAAACAGAGATGCAAGGGGCTGAGATAGGCAATTTCGCAATTACATTTGCTCGGTTTGTCTTGTAAAACAGGCTATATTTGTGCTATATCAGAAGATAACTTCTTGTGCATATTTAAGCGTCCACAACAATTTATTCTCTCGATTTTATGCTTTCGTGTTACAAATGTATTTACCTGGCTTGGCGGAAGAATTCTTTTCCATCAACCCGAGTCCGTCCTGAAACATATCCGGAAATAAGTCATGTTAAATATTAAACACAGTAGCTTCCTCACAATTAGTTAAGCTATTTCAAGACACTTTCATCAAAAGTGGTTTCAGTACTATGGAAAAAAAAATTATCCGAGTTGCAACATTATATGATCATCAAACTTCAATGATGGCATTCTCTTTTGAGTAAATGTCCCTATCAACTATCGAGAAGGTTCAACATTATTCTATGTCGGCTGTTTATGTAGTATTGCAATCCAGCACTACAAGCAATTAGATTCTAAAATAAGGTCTTATTCTAGAACAGGTTCGAAGCTAACCAATCTGTGATCCGGGATCAGAGCTTGACATTGATGGCCTATCATCAAACATGCCTCTTGAGGTAGAAAATGAAACCAAATGTTTCCTAGGGGACACTGGCATTGATGTTCTTGTTGGAGATGCAGAACCCGAAACACTTGGCGGGGAACCTGGAGGAGTTAGCCGAGGGGTGCTTGTTTGTGATGCTAGCAACTGAGGTATGCCGGGACGTGAGGCTGCCATTATAATGGTTCTTAGTAAGAAAAAAAGACAACATATAGAGTAAGAAAAGGTGGAAAGAACAGATTTTCGTGCACACAGTTGCAAACATTTGTAATTTTTCATGATCCAACATATGCTTGTGCAAGCATCCACAAATGCAGAAGATTTTTATAGCCATGTTACTTGGACTCAGGTATGCGTACGGCACAGAACATTCAGTTTTTCAGGTGTCGGCAATGGGTACTTTAAGCAAAATGAACAGTCAAAGCAATATGGTTTAATCATGGAAATAATCATGTTTATGAATCAAATCTACAGCCCAGCCAAAACCAACAGAGAGCAAAGCATTACCATCTGCCTCATGATCCTCCGCAAAAGAATTTCCCGTACTGGAATACTGGCTGCAGATAAAAGAAGATCCTGAAGGAAAGGTTACATCATCTTCTGAAGAAGCTGAAACAAAGCAAGGGTTATATCATAAGGGGAAAGGATGTTTAAGCTCTAAACAACAAATTATGCATCTGACAAAGAACTCTATGGAAAGGCACCCCGTAATAAGGCATAGCACGAAAAATTGCGCAAGTAAGACCAACAAGCTCAACTCAGTGAATACTAAAGATGAAAAGAATACCTGATGGTGTTGGCTTCGCAACGATACGAGGACCCCCTGCCTATAGCAAAAACAAGACTTAATCAAGAGTAAAACTTCTCAGCGTTATCCTAGAAAGGAATGCTCGAGATAAACAATAAAGCAATCCAGAAGACAACTTACTGAACTTTCCTCATCCTCTTGAAGTGACTGCATAAGCGTCTTTCTAAAGACCTCCAACTGCACAGTCACGGAAAAGTAAATCTCAGACTTCATTATCTAATAAAACCCTCCTACACTAGCCGTTTTTGTAACATCATTTAACTCGAACCACATCAGTCCTTGCCGGTTTCGTATGCAGAGATGAAGAGCACACTCAAATTTCCAAAATTCTCATAATTTTTGCACCATAAACACAAAATCCACAAAATGAAAAACATTCCAAATCAATCATGATATGATTATCCCTTCCCATGTGAGCCATGGAACAACAAATCGGTTAGAAAATTTTAAAAGGGCACTCTTGAATTTTCCATGAACATCAAAATTTCTTCACCATTTTAAGTTTCAACCATCATATCATTCAAACTCTTCATTTTTCTTGAAATATCTATATGCAACTCATATTCAGACGTGAGTATGAGATATGATCCCCAAATACATTGAATACAACCGAGCTGGACACATTCTCATATCTGACACTCACACCGGAATCCGACTAATATAACATATTATACATACAGCCAAGGATGTACTTTCCTCTACTTCCTTTTCCTCTATTTTTATTCTAAGTTACAGATAGAAATGACAACATTTCCTAATTAATAATCAAGTCCTATTAACAATAACTAAAACTTAACTATTGAAAACAAATACTTAACTTATTATTATACCACGATATCATTAAGGACACCTATTACTGTTTTCGACTACCCAAACTGACCAACCCCATTTCAGGATGTATTCAAGTCATATCTTAACCTGGATCTAAATTAGACTCAATACTTTTCTTATAAATACCCTATTAGCCTTCAATGTGCTAAAACACCTTACTGTTTTGTATAACTTTAATTGTTAACCCAGATTTCATTCGAAGCTAAAAATTTTAGCAGCTTTAGTCAAATAATGAACCAAAAGTCAAAACCCCATTAACATTTACCTTGGAAACATCTCGCTGAAGCTTCTTTACAGTACTAGTAAGCGAAACATTATCTTTCAACAAACTCTCCTACCAAAAAAAAAAAAAAAAAAAAAAAGCTCAATTATTCATTTCATTTTTCCAAAAAAAAAAAAAAGAAACTAATTGAAACCAAAGTCAACCCAAACCTTCTCCTCATCGGCCTTAGCGAGTTTATCCGAAGTTTGAGACAAAGAAGCATCGAGGGCTTCGATCTGAGCATAAAGATCGGCAATTTGTTGATCTTTCTCGGCGAGTTTGAGTTGAAGGGAAGAAGTTTCGGCTTCAAGTAAAGAGATACGAGCTGAGAGTGCAATGGAAGTGAGCTTACGGGCAACATCGAGTTGTTGGAAAGGATCAGAGGGTAATACTCGCAAGATTTCATCGGGAAGATCAAAGGTCGAAGTTGAACCATCCGATTCTTCAGCCAACATTGGTCTCTCTCACTCCAATCTTTCTTAATTTATCCTATTATTTTACTTTTTTGTATTTTAATGAGTGGTTTTTGTTTTTATATTGCATGATTTTTATTTTTATTTTTATTTTCAATTATTAATTATTTTGATTTGGATGAAACAAAAAATTTGTGGTTTATTATGTTCCTTGACGGATAGGCAAAAGACAAAAAGTTTATATCTGTGTTTGCTTTTTCAGTTTTATTTCAGTGCCTGTTTTTCTGGAGAATTGAACCCAGCTTAAATTAGGGCTTAATTTTCACTTTAGTCCCCCAAATTATATATTTTATCACTTTGATACTTAAACTATTATTTTGGTTTAGTTCAATTTTTGTAACAACCAACCAGAACGTGCCACACAGCACATCCAATCACATGGCATTCATGATTATTAAAATTAAAGATTTTGAATTACCATTAAAAAATATTGAAAATTAAATATTCTTAAAAATATCTTTGATTTTGATCAATTATTGATTGAGCGCTGATCAGTGTTGATTGACCTTTAAATTTTTTAGAATTTATATTTTTTAGGTTAAACTTTTTCTATTTTTGAATTTTTAAAATTTAGAATTATTGAAAAAAAATGTAAACTATCTAATTGGTCACTCAATTTTTAGGTTGTTTTTATTTTGGTAACCCAAAATGAAATTCTTGTAATTTGGTCACCTAGCTTTTAGGGCATTATCATTTTAGAAAAAATATCTTTTTAAGTATTGATTAGGGTAAAAATAAATAAAGAATTAAAGTGAAAAAAGCAGTATAAGCTAAAATAATACATAGAAAATTATCAAATTGTACTTGTTTATCATTATCAATGGATTAAAATATTTTAACAATTTATTTAATTTATTTTGATGTTTTGGAATTTTTTTCAAAAATTATCAATGAAAATTATTTTCTTTAATAGTTGTCTACGAAACTCAAATTTCTTTTAATTATATAATCTTGAATCTTCTATGCTAAGTTAAAAGTAAAGAAAAATCCTTCAATTAATTAAATTAATTAATTATATCTTCCATTCCAAACAAAACTCATAATTTTTCATTGCTTCTTTACCCAAATGAAGAACAAATCATTAATTTAATTAATTGTAAGTATTTTTCCTTTATTTTTAGCTTAGTATGGAAGATTCGAGATTATATAATTAAAGAAAATTTAAGTTTTATAAACAATTATTAAATATGAGTTATTTGAGTTGATTTCATTAATGATAATCTATAAATATAAAATAAAATTTTAAAATGTAAAAGGATATTAAATTAATTAATTTTAATATTATAGTAACAAACTTGTTGATATTATCAATCGATAAAAATTTTCAACAATTTATTCAAATCATTTTGATGTTTTGAAATTTAAAATTTCAATATTAAAAAAAAAAGAAATTTAGAATTTCGACAATAGGATAAATAAGTACAATCTGACAATATTTTATGTACTATTTTAGTTTCTATCATTTTTCACTTTAATTCTTGATTTTTTTTACCCCAATCAATACTTAAAAAAATATTTTTGGGTGACCAAAATGAAAGCAACCTAAAATTTGGGTAACAAAAATAAAAGTGTAAACATGATGTGGCATGTACAGTTAACCACCGTTAGAGATTTAACGCTTTAGGTGACTAAAATAAAAGCACACTAAAAATTGAGTGACCAAAATGAAATTGTCCTCACTTTTAAATCATCAACTAAGTAGTTTACCAAAAAAAAAATGAAATTTAATACAAAGTTTCTATAATATATGCTTAAAAATTTTAAGCTTTTCTAAAATTTAAAAACTTTTTTTTTTTTCATTTTTATAAACTTTGCAATCTTTTTATATTATTTTTACTTTTTAAAATTTATATTTATATATTTTATCATTTTTAATTTTTAAAATAATTTTTACTTTTTGAATTACTTATATATATATATTATATATATATATATATTTTAAATTTTTTAACCAATATAATATTAAATATAAAAAAATGATTGACATGGTGAGTACTAATAGCTATAAAAAGTTACTCAATTATGAAAAATTATAAAATGATCACCCAATTATTCAATTGTCTTTTTTAATCATAAGCTAACTAACCGTGACAGTTTATAAAAATGACATAATAACAAATTTATAAGTTAAATTTGATTGAAAATATACAAAAAAAAAATGAAAACACCAAAAAATCTAAGATAATAATTTTCATCTTTTCTCATTCTTTTCAAATTAACCCTCAATGTCACCAAAAAAAAGTAAAATTGCAAAAAAGACCAAATTACACAATGTGTAAAATGTTGAGGGTTATTTTTTTTAGAATGAAAACTAAATTGGCATAATTTATAAATGTTGAGGGTTAAATTTGTTATTATGCCAATTTTAAAAGCTATCACCACTAGCCATATGGCGATCAAAAAAGACAAAATTGAATAGTTGGATGATCATTTGTAACTTTTCATAATCGAATGACTAAAATAAAAATTTACTAATAGTTAGATTCAGCATTTTGTAACTTTGGTAACCAAAAAAAAATTATTTTATATACATGCACTTGACAACAAATACCAGAACAACTCTATAATAAGAGTAAAGTAGGAGGCAAGGAGAATCCTCAATATACAACTGGTGCAGCAGGGAGTTACAGATAGACTGAGATGGTATCCTCAGAGCCCCGGTGAGTACAAGGTACAAAGTGGGTATAGGATCCTGCTCAGGGGATTTTCCAAGACTGAGGAGGATAGTTACAGTTCCATCGATCAAGAAAACAGACAATTATGGTAGATACAGTCATCGAAAAATTAAAAATTACAGTATGGAAATTTATAAATAATTTTGTGCCTACGAATTCCAATCTGTATCAAAGAAGAATACGAACGAATGCAATTTGCCTCAAGTGTGGTGAGGACTCTGAAACTAATATACATGCAAGTTGTGATTGTCTACTTGCCTTGCAGGTTTGGCAGGAACTTGGAATTAATTGGAGGGTGCACCAAACAAAGGACTGTATGGCTAATTGAGCTCAACAATTATTTTTTGGGAGTGGTAACCAGCAAAAATTAATTGTCATAATCGCAATCTGGGCAATTTGGCTTTCGAGAAATAAACTAGTGCATGAAGGAAAGCAGCAATCTAAGACTGAAACTGTTACCTTCATTTTGGGATACGTTCCTGAGTTGGAATTGTTGACCCGAGAAAGAGTTGAACAAGCGGCAGAGGAGCCGGTGGTGTGGCGGTCTCCCTCGAGTCCTTTTGTTTGAGTAAATTTTGAAGCAGATTTCTACAAGGAGTTAGAAATAGCACTAATCTTGATAGAATCTACGAGAGTAGAAAACAGTAGAAAGAAGAACAGGGAAGGAAAAATAACGTTGAAGTTATTATTTCATGCATACCTCAATACACCAAAACCCTCAGTATTTAATGCTAAGCATTAAGCGCTAACCAGACTGCTAACAGACTAACAAACTAATCGTTAATCATTAACAAACTAATGTACTAATCTGTTACATTCCTTAACATGCTCCCATCATCTTGTTTCTATCGAATGTCATGCTTTGCAGCCACTTTTAGAGAGAACCGAAACTTAGTAAACAATGGTTCTGTTAAGGGCTTTGTAAGCACATCTGCTACTTGCTCCTGTGCTGGAACATACCCCACACTCAGTTTGCCATTAGCAATTTTCTCTCGAACGGTATAAGTCTAACTCCACATGTTTGAACTTGGAGTGCATCACCGGATTTGAAGAGACGGCCACAGCTCCAGAGTTATCACACCACACCGTAGACTTCCTAGACGGCGAGACATGAAGTTCAGAGAGTAAAGATTCAAGCCAAACTACCTCGATTCATCGTATGAGCAAGGGATCTATACTCGGCCTCATGCAGTGGATCGAGAGACTATCTCGTTGTTTCTTCAACCCCAAGCTACGCCGGATTTCCACCAAGAAAAACACAAAATCCAGTGGTTGACCTTCGATCATCAACATCGTTTCCCCAACTAGCGTCGGAATAGCCAACAACATCCAAGCTAGTGGAAGGAGTAAACTGAATACCATAATCCAAAGTCCCTTGCAAGTATCTAAGAATTCGCTTTACTGCTTTATAATGTTGATCAAGAGGGCGGTGCATGAACTGACAAACCTTGTTCACCGAGAAAGTAATATCTGGCCTGGTGATTACCACATACTGTAAAGCGCCCACAATACGTCGATACTCTGATTCATTTTCAATCGAACAACCAGTGTGCTGGGATAACTTGGAAGAGGTTACCATCGGTGTAGGAGAGCTATTTGCCTGATCCATATTAGCTTTCCGGAGAAGATCAAGTACATATTTGCGCTGACTTAGAAACAACCCAGTAGATGTGGAAGATACTTCAATGCCAAGAAAATAGTTGAGAGGGCCTAAGTCCTTCAAAGAGAATTGAGTGTCAAGACTTGTAACAAATTGATTAATGCTGGCCTGATGACTACCAGTGATGATTATATCATCAACATATACCAAAACATATATAACCATACTGTCAGTCCTTTTAATGAAGAGAGAACTATCCGACTTGGCCAAGAAGAAATCGGAAGATAGTAGAAAGTCTCGTAGTTTAGAGAACCACGCCCTAGGAGCTTGTTTAAGACCATAGAGTGCCTTCTTTAATTTGCACACCAGAGGCTTGTCACCATGATGCTGCTCAAAACCAGGTGGTTGAAGCATATAAATCTCCTCGGATAGATCACCGTTGAGGAAGGCATTGTTAATATCGACCTGCCTTAGTTTCCAGCCAAATTGAAATGCCAATGCTAGAATAACTCGAATGGTCGTTGGCTTTACAACTGGACTGAACGTCTCCTGAAAATCAATTCCAGCTTCTTGAAGGTAGCCTTTGACCACCAAACGACCCTTGTAGCGAGCAATGGTGCCATCGTAATTCTTTTGAGTTTGAAAACCCATTTGCAACCCAACGCTCTTCTGTTGACAGTAAAGGAACTAAATCCTGTGTTCCATTTTTGAGAAGAGTCGCATACTCTTGTTGAGCCGCAAGAGTCCACTCCTTGCTTGCAAAAAGCCTCTTCGATCGAACTCGGTTCTCTTTCACTTAGTTCAGCAGAAAACACCCGAGGCTTAAATATGCCATTCTTGGATCTGGTTATCATACGATGAGTGTTAATGTTGGGACCATGAGCCTCTGGTGAAGAAGTAACAGTAGGCTTCACTGCCCTTGGAAGAGAATAAGTAGCATTATACTCAACTGAAGAATTAGTGGACTCCAAATGATGAGAAGATGGGGATCGTAACATAGTCCCTGACTCATATTGAGGAGAAGGAACAGTGATACTTGGAGAATTAAACCGAGAATAAATGAGAGCAGTAACACAACTGCATCAAGCACGCTCGGACGATGTCTTTGTAGAAACACCGATTGTGATCAGAACCTCTAGTCGAGTGGTCAGAAAACGCAAAAGGAAAATAATCTTCATCAAACACCACATGCCTGGATATAAACACCCGTTTTTTATCATCAAGACACTTATAGCCCTTGTGAGTAGGACTGTAACCAAGGAAAACACATGGACTGGATCGGAACTGAAGCTTGTGACTGTTAAATGGTCGAAGATAGGGATAACATCGACAACCAAAAACACGGAGATGATTGTAGCTTGGCACCAGTCTATGTAAAACCTCAAATGGAGACCTACCAGCTAGCACTAGAGTTGGGAGTCGATTAATGAGGTAAACACCACTTATGAAAGCATGAGCCCAAAAATTCATTGGCATGTGAGCTTGAGCTAGCAGAGTGAGTCCAGTATCAACCACATGTCGATGTTTCCTCACAACCAAGCCGTTTTGCTCGGACGTGTGTGGACAAGAGAGACGGTGTTGAATGCCAAGCTGAGAGAGAATCTTAGGAAACGAGCGAAACTCACCACCCCAATCAGTTTGAAGAGCTTTAATCTTGACACCAAACTGAACTTCCACCAACTTTTGCAACTGAAGAAACTTTTCAAGAGTCTGAGAGTTTCGGTTAAGTAGAAAAACCCAAGTGTACCTTGAGAAAACATCCACAAATGAAATGTAATAAAAATAACCATCGTGGCTATGGGAGCAGGACCCCATAAGTCACACACGAGAGTCGTCGGAAAGGAGCAAAGATATATTCAGTTGTAGAAGGATAGAAAGTCAATTTATGGAGCTTGCCTAACTGACATGCTGAACAAACAGATTTCATCATTGAAAACTTTGAAGCAATGTTACATTTTCGAAGAACTGATAGAACAGTTTTATTACAAGGGTGACCAAGGCGTTTGTGCCAAAGGTCAAAGCGTTTATTATTAGAACCAAAATGCTCCAAGGACGCAACATGAGCAGTAGCAGAAGAAGTAGATGTTGTAGTTTGAAGTGGAGAGTCGGACAGATCAAATTGATATAAACCATTATGAGTGCGGCCCACCAGTAGTATTTTCCCTGTCTTGATATCCTTCACAAAGCAGTGAAAAGGATGAAATTCAAAGAAAACCTGATTATCATTAGCAAATTGAGCTACAGATAATAGATTTTTGCAGATCTGTGGGACATGTAAAACCCTTTTCAAATGAAAAACTCTATTTGAAGAAGTAACAGTAGAAGAGCCAATGTGGGAAACAGGTACAGAACTACCATTACCCATGTAGAGCCGATTGTTACCTGTGTATTGAGTGGCCTCATGTAAATTGTCCAGACTGCTAGTGACATGATTAGACGCTCCAGAATCAGGATACCAAATCTTTGTAGGTTGAGAACCTGGAAAAGTCGGGCTACTTGTAGCAGTAGTGTTGACTGGAGGTTGATGTGTAGAGTGCATCTGACAAGCATAATGATGACCCCCACAAGAAAGATTTGAAACACCTTGAAATTGATGACAATAAGCCTGCATGGGTTGACTAGAGACTCCTTCAAAAGACTCATCAAATCTATAGTAGCACTTCTGTACAACATGACCAACACGTCCACACAACTGGCACTGAGGTTTGTTATGAACAGACTGCCTACCTCGACCCCTGCCTCGATATGAACGAGAACCATTACCTCTATAGGGTGGTCGAGAACCTCTTTCAAAACGATCAGTATCTTTAACACCAGACTCACGGTGTTGAGCAACATTAGCCTGCAATGGTGTATCCAGGACCAAATCTTGTTGTCGAGATTCACAATCCACCAACATTTCGAGAGAAGCTCAAGAGATATTGGCATGGCGTAACAACGCACGAACGGACTCAAATTCAAAAGATAAGCCAAAGAAGAATGACACTAACTGCTTCTTGACGTAAATAGGGTGACCAAAGAACAAGAACTTATCACAAAGACTCTTGATCTTGCTCAAATATTCTTTAATAGTGAGTTGCCCTTTCTTTTGAGAGTATAAAGAATGGCGTAGAGTAGAAATGGACATGGTGGATTTAGTAGCAAACCTCTGAACGACTGAATTCCAAACATCAAAACTGGAACGAGCATCAGTAAGGTACATTAGAATATCATCGCAAATTGTGGACAACAGCCAAGAAGCCAAAAGTTTATCCTGTTGTTGATGAACCAAGAAATCAGGATTAACGACATGCACACCATTACCATCGACAACTGTTTGTGGAGGAACACCAACTGTACCAAGAACAAAATCATGCAGCCCATACCCTTCAAGAATCAACAATATTTGCTGTTTCCATAATAGAAAGTTGTGCTCTCCAAGCTTCACTGTATCAGGCTTAGGAAACTGCTGGACTTTCTTCAAGAAACCATTAGTAATATCAAAAGAAGAAACATGAACGGAGGGATCATTACCGGAGATGTCATTGGTCGCCATGGTAGAGGGAAAAAAAAATCAAGGCTCTGACACCATGATAGAATCTACGAGAGTAGAAAACAGTAGAGAGAAGAACAGGGAAGGAAAAATAACGTTGAAGTTATTATTTCATGCATACCTCAATACACCAAAACCCTCAGTATTTAATGCTAAGCATTAAGCGCTAACCAGACTACTAACAGACTAACAAACTAACTGTTAACTGTTAACAAACTAACAGCTAACTGTTACATTCCTTAACAAATCTGATAATGGAAGTAGCTTGCCTATGGAATAGATATGTACCGAATGCGTTGGTGGCAGAGACATTGGTTGGTACCTAGGCTTTTAGATTCGCACAGGAGTTGGGATTTTGGGCAGTGGTGGTTGAGGGAAATTCCTTGGTGGTTATAACGAAGCTCTGAGCAACATGCATTGATCGATCGAAAATTAGTAACCACATATGGAAAGCGAAATAAATTGTGTTGGATTTCGAGATATGTAAATTTTAGCATATTAAGAGAGGGGGTAATCGGGTTGCTCACCTATTGGCCAAAGAGGGGTTTCGTCGGAAACATGATATCTAGTGGGTGGAGGATGGCCTGACGACGATTCAAAGACTGGTGGAGGAGAAGGGACAGTCCACTCTTCAGGTCAATTGAGGTCCATCAATAAGGTGACAGAAGAGACTAGAAAATTCAATTATAGCTAGTAGGGTCAAATTGCTTCAAATCAAAGCGATTCAATGTCGATTTTGGGTATCTAAAGTAGTATATTGCATGTGGTATGAGCGGAATGGCTGTTTATTTAGACGAGCGAAGTCACAATTATTTTTGTTATTTAAAAAGCTTTTTTTTTTTTTTGTAATAAATGCATCTGAGTTTACAGTAAAAAAAAAAAGTAAAGATCTTGCAAATTCTGGTCACAACCAGAAATTTTATTTAGGATTCCCTATCATGTAAAAATGTCATAGTTGATATTTTATCTTGATTATTTTAAATATTTTATTTAATTAAATTTTATGATAAATGCATTCAAAATTTATTTTATTTAAAGTTTTTATAATATTTTTTTTCAAATTTTTATCTATAATAAAATTTAAAGAATAATTTATCAATGTTTAAAAAATTTGACCACCAAAAATCAAACTGTGACGAGTTTAGTAGGACGGTAATAATTTTCTTTATTCACCTTTAATTTTAAAAAAAATATAAATTTGAATATAAATAGATTTCTTAATATTATTATATTTTAAAATAGTATATTGAGTTATTAAGCATTTATATGATCACTTAAAATAAGGATGAACTTGAATTGAAGCAGTATCTTGCACTTTTAATGCAACTTGTCTCCGACTCTCAACTCTGAGAAAACTGCAACTCAAATGCATTATTCAATGGAAAAAGTTCCCACAAACATTATTCAGAGCACTCAACTCACTTTGATATTAAAGTTAAGACCGAGCATACCGGACGGGAATACGGTGCTGGATGAGACTCCGACAGGAAGGACAGTCTTTCATCCCTTGTTTCTTGTGGAGCTCATTGCACGTAGTGCAAACAACCTGATGCGCGCAGGGGACAAAAACCACAGACATCTCCTCCGACAAACACATCACGCATTCCCGTTCACGTTTCACACCTCCCTCCCCGGAGAAGTCCTGGAAATCTGTCACCACTTCTGAGATAAAAGGGGTTCGAGATTTCTTCTGAGTCATGCTAATATATTTTACATAGCTTCCATCAATGCCCCTCCGAAGTGCAGCTATTTTTGAGGAGTCCATCTTCAGTCTCAATCGAGAGATTTCTTGTTCAAGTTTCTGAATATCCTCTTTGTATTTTTGCAAACTGGTTTCGGCTTTGGACTTAATCATGTCATCTTTTAGTTTTGTTGAAGCCTCGATTTGTTCTCTTTCCTTCCTTACCAAACTAGCCTGAGTAACTACTTCTTCCTTTGCTTTCTGTTCCTGTTGCCATTTAACCTGTCACAGTTTTCCACTTTCAGTGAGAACAAAGTTGTCATAGCAAAAGCCATAATTACAGAGAAAAAAAAGCACCCACTTGGACTGCTTTTATCGAACTGGTAGCATACCTTAATACTGATACAAGAGTTATGGGTTGAAATCATACAACTGATATTGTTATACAAAAGCGTATACCAATAGTCTTTGATGCACTTAAATGATGTAAATGTCAAACCAACACGAAATACATGACACCCTGAGATGTTATGCAAAAGATTTTATATCAACATTCCTGCTTCAAGTGGTTTGGAAACTTTTTTTAACCATTCAAAATACGTAAGATGCCAAAAAATATGAAATCTTATCAGGTAGATTCTCGGAAATCTGGGCCGTCTAATGAAGCAATGGATGCCTTCCTCACCAAGTCTCATTTTTACAGAACTTGTAGAAGTTACTGATAGAAGTTTATGAAGTATATCAAGGATTACTACTGTTTTCTATGAGAGACAAAACATAAAAAATGCTTGAAAATTATACATTCCTGAAGACACATACCTCAAACTGTTCTTGGATAACTTTAGCCAGCTGTAATTCATGTAGAAGTTGGGTGACCTTGCGCTTTTCGGTCATGAGCTCTTCTTGGAACAAGTTTTTTTGCTTTTCCCAAGACTGAACTTTCATCAGAGTTTTCTTCTCCCTCTTTGATACCTCCTGACAACTAGCTGCCGACTCTGCAGCACGTAATTTTGCAGCCTCCATTTCCTGCCGTAGTGCTGCATTTTCCACCTCAAGCCTGCGGACAGTAGCATTAGCGCGTTCCACCTGCCCGCTAGCCTTGGACAAAGCAACATCCATCTCAACGAGCTTCTTCCTAGTGTTTTCTTCCAAACTCAACTTCTCTTTCTTAAGCCGTTCAACTTCTTCTTTCTCTTGCCTCAAAGTCTTAAGTTCAACTTTGTCCTTACTCAATCGACGAGCGGCCTGCATAACCTTTTGATTAGTCCACTCTGTCCAGTCTTGGAGCTGATTTTGCAGTTCCCGCACCCTCGGTACCAGCTTCAAAATCATCTCATCCTTCTTATCCTGAGGGACCCAATCCCCCAATGAATTACCAAATGGCATCCCAACATAGCTAGGATTAGCAACCTTGAAATGTGAAACAGGAGGCACTACAATTGAATTGCTTTTGGTAGGCAATGAAAGGGAAAGCTCAGTATCAGTAGTTGATAGTGTAGGTGGGTTATTCATAGGTAGTAATTCAGGTGGCATGTTTACTGGGGGAGAAATAGTCGCTATATCGGTCTTAGGCACTGCAGAAATATTACTATCATTATCTAAGCAAAATGATGTAGAAGAAGACGGACCCAAATTAGCCAAAAGATGACTCCCATTATCTTGAGAGACATCGGCTCCCATTGCCTTAATTTTCAAAGATGCGCCTTTTATATTAACAGTAGAAGAATTGGAGACAGATTTTAATTTCTTGTCCAAGATTAAACCTCCCAAACTGTTCATTTTAGCTCTCGATGACCCTTTAGATCCATATGTCTTGTAGTTTTTCTCCAGATGAAGTGACTTCTGCCGAAGAAATTCTCTCTTGGTAGAGTGAGTCTTTCTACTACCCACAAACTTCTCTTCCATTGTTGAAAACTGAGATGTTCCCACCGCACTGAAAGTTTTATCTGCACTATCAGCAGTAGAGTTTGTTCCCTCTTTCTCCGAGACTATACCACTTAGAACAACAGAATTCTTTGATTTTGTTGTGTTGCTGATTCCCATAGACGGTACCTCAGGTGGAGAACTATGAGAACAAGGAAAGGATGGAACTGGTCTACACGGATTTGGAAGATTCAATTCAGAAGTTTTGGCTTCAGGCTTCAACTGGGGTTGGTTTGAAGAAAAAGAAATCCCAGGATCACCATCCATAGCACAAGCATGCGACATATTCATATCAGAAATCAATAAGCACCACATAGCATCCCCAGTGCTGAAGAAAGGCCGGACTTCTCGAAGAACACAAACCAGTTCCATTAATATATACTTCTCCATCTGCTGGAGATCCTCGAAATAGTGGCCTCTTGAAGGATTATAATCTTGGCCACTTCTTAGAAATGCTAAGGTATTATCCACTATATTTGAGACAGCGTCTTTACAACCATAACAAAGGCCTGATCTCAAGACTGCCTTAGTAGCAATTTCTTCTGTGTAACCGTAAGCAACGATTTTCTTTATTGCACTCTTGAATATTGTATCCAAATTGCTTAAAACAAGTTCTTCTAGCTGAGATTCCGTGAGATCACTCCAATCAGCATCTTGGAATTCATCTGCCTCTAGTTCCTCTTTAGCCCGACTTGGCCCAACCTCTGAAGAACCTAACATGCTAGACAATCTCAGGTCAAGTTTCAATCCGCCGGAATGATCTTGGCTCACACTACACAAGTCGCATGCACTAGCTTGACCATGGACTGGGGTGATTTCGAACTTCTCAGCACAAAACTCATAACTCGGACATCCATTTTGAGGTGAAGTTATAATCTTATTTTGATCGCCTAACGGCAGATCAGCACGGAATTTTCGCTTATTTCGGCTACCTTTTTCTTGAATTGACAGCAATGGAGATACATGATTATCACTGCTATTACCTTTAAGAACCATTGACGCCATTTTTAAGCTGCATTGGGAACGAACAACAATATCAAATCATCAGCACTCAATGCAAAAAACTAAACTATCTAATGACCCATTCACCAAACCCAATCAGAAACACAATTCAAAATCCAAAATTAAAATTTGAAACAATTACATAATAAGCTCATTAGATCATTCACTAGTAAACTAAAAATAGTGATAATTTCATATTAGATATTAGAAAGAAAAAGAAAAAGAAAATCGTACCTTATAATCTCAACTATCAAATTTGACAATAGCAATAATCAAAATTCTGCAACAAAAAGAAAAAAAAAATCAATTAAAAATAAAACAGTTCAGGTTCCAAAATTAATTAACATACCCAGCAAGTAAAACCGCAGAACTTGAATTCAATCTATCAGTATCCACAATTACAATCTAAATTTTAAAAAATAGATCAATGAAAAATTAAAAGATGATCATAATTTGAGTTACTGATGAGGTAACAAAGCATCGTTTTATTTGATAAATGATCATATTCCGATGATCGGAAAACATACCTACCCGATTCAAAGTTTATTCGATTGAGAAAAAATCACCAATCTGAAAGCATCGGTGAAAAGAATAAGAAAATATATATACATAAGCGACGATTTATTTTTTCTGAGGCTTTTTTTTTAAAAAAAAAATTTATTTGATCATTTATTGTGCATTGAACGTTTTTTAGTCACTCCTTAGAAAAATAATTTTTGGCTTCAGAAGAACATTTTATTTTATTTTATTTTTATTTTTAATTAAATATATTGGCACGCTTTATGTGGCTAAAAATATTTTTAGACGAAAGCTTTCTAAATTCTTACATAAAAAATTAAAACTTTTTTGTCACTATGGATTAAGGATGTCTGAAGAGCCATTGTTGACTATTTTCGCTTTTTTGAATTTAATTAAGGTTGGTGAAAAATTAGGCAAGTATTTATTAGTATTATTTAAAAAATTAATAAAAATTAAAGAGATATTTTATATTTAAAAATTTTAAAAATTAAGAAATTTTAAAAAAATCAAGATATATAAAAAGGAAAAATTGGCAAAAAAAATCTTTTTTCCTTTACTTGAAGAACTTAACCTTTGATAGAGAGAAATAGATAAAATGAAATGTAGTTTGTTAGAAATACATTTGGATAATTTAAATAAGAATTTTATATAATTTTTTAAGTTTATTATTTTAAAAAAATAAAAAAAATGAGAAGAGTTTATTTTTTGTTATTCTTATATTTTTAAGGGCCTTTTAAATTTAACTTCAAAATAGAATAGACCTAACATAAAAATAAACGAAGTCGTCATACAGGCAACACCTTTTTTTTCAGCCAATATAAAGGGTAATTGCTTCATCAAGCCCCTAAATATTTTATATAATCATAATTTAGTCTGGTGTCGCCAATTTATCTGACGATATTTTAAAAAAAGCCTTGCATTTCATTGTTGTCTAATAAGTAAAACCTTAAAAAGTTTTTTTTATATAGAAAAACATTTAAAAGTTAAGTTCTACAATTACGTAGAATTTGGGGACAACTTTAATAGTAGAGTTTTTCTTTTTGATATAATACTTAGAACTACCTATAATCCATCCTCAACCCTTAAATAAGTACACGTGAGCACGTTCGAACCCATGTCCTCCCGTACGGATAACAATGCCAATACTAACCAAGCTAAGACTCAATTAACTTTAGTAGTAGAGATGTTCAAATAGTCGGTTTAGTTAATAATAGAACCAAACTACCACTAACTAAATTAACCAAAGCTTTAAAATCCTTAACTATTAATTAAACCGAATTTTAAAAAAATAATAGAGCAATATTCTAGGTCTTAAAAAATAATAATAATTTATATACTATATTTATATTAGGCCATTGATTGAATTAATGTTACAAGTCAACCAAATACTAATTCAATTAAAAAATTACTAAAATACCCATTTATGCATAAAATAAGTTATATTATTATGAGGATATTTTTGTCCTTTTACATTTCATAAATCAATAAAAATTCGATCATAAATATAAGATTTAATCCCGTGACGTAATATATTTTAAACATTTTAAACGATTAACTTTACCATTTTAACTAAAATATCATTTGATTTTTATATCAACTTCTATAAATATATTTATTATATAATAATTATTGACCCAATAAGAACAATTTGCATCTGTGGCTGTCAAATTTAACATTTTCTACAATTTGGAATGAAAATGAAAAGGAAATGAAGATTTAGATTGGATTTCAAACCCTAAAAAAAGAGGAGACTGGTCGACAAAGAGAGCCAACAGTGGTAGACATTTAGTATAATAAAACAAATTAATAAATAACAATATATTTCTAATATTATTTTTTAACATGGTCCTTTTAAAAATATATATAAATATATAAAAGCTACAGATTTGGATTAAGTCAAATCGTGAATTAAACATGACCTCAGCTATGGTGAGAAGCATGAGAATTTTTATGGTGATTTTCTATCATTACATTTAGATTGAAATAGAGGAGATTTTGAAATAAACATGACCTCGGCTATGTTAAATTGGCCATTTTGTTAATCCATCATCACAACAAGCATTCAGTTTGCTTAGACACCACCATCACCTGTCGGATACATGAATTACACAAACATGCAGGGTGAAAGCAAATCACAAAATTATATATGCAAATCTCAAGACCATCTTAGCTTAAAATTCATTTCCAGTGGTGCTAAGACAGCACCATTGTGGTAGCATTGTTGATGAATCCTGGCGGATAAAGTGAAACAGCTAAGGCAGAAACCGTATCTGTAAGGAACCAGATGGCTTCCACAACAACTCTCTATCATCCTATAAATGGATTATGTACCTTTAACTTTTATCTGCAAATATGTGAGTAACCTCTGCCTCTTGCAATTGATATACATCTCAATGTTGGAATGAATATGGTGATCAAATAAAAGGAGGTAGGGAAAGGAGCTTACCATAACATGAAATCTCACCGATGAAACTTGATACAGCTCGATTACAAAATCCAGATACAATAGTGATTGGAGGTCGTTTACATGACGAAATGGTAGGGAATTTCAAGACCAATGGTTTCGGTAAGTTCATCGAGATGCAAGATTGAATCAAATGAACCCACAGCTGGATTCTGCAGCATGGTTAAGACTGCTAAGATAGAGCTGTAATGGCTAAATAGTGGATGAATTCTACTATGTCTGTCGATGAAAAGCTTACAGCAATGAACTTCTTGCTTCAGTTTAAGTGCTGAAAAGGAATATCACCTAACAATTTTATAACACATAAACACATACATGAACACCACAAAACAGACAAGCAAGCCAGCAGTCCAAGCCTTTGCATATATGAAAAAATATCTAATAGTAAAACACACACAATCCCACCCACCCACACATATATATATTTCCATAAATTAATGTAAAACCTATACTGAAAGCAGCACAATGAAGTCACACGATACAATGGAAACGAAACAAGAGAATGAATTCAATTGTATATTTGACCTGGAGTGCATATTGGGTACGGATATGAATACTTGTTTGCTTAATTTTTCTATGATTTTTACAGAGGATCATAAATCTAAGTGTAGACACAAATAGCTTCAGAAACAAGAACGAAGAGTCTTGATAGTATAGCCTGGGATTGACATTTTTACCACTTTTAGAAACAGCTTTCTGTTCTTTAGAGTCTCGATATACATTACGTATACAAGGGTGTCTTATGGAGTAAAAATATATAGAGGCATCTTACACAAAGGAGATTGAGAATCAGCTCGATTTAATTTTTGTTTTGAAAACTCTGCTCTTTCCAATAACAAAGCTTACACAACTTTCATGGATATATATATATATATATATATATAATGATTTGAAAAACATCATTCAAACTTATACATATCAGGAATGATGAAATTCTACTATTTCAAAACTCAAAAGCCATTCCATACCTATACTCATTCATGCAACAAAAGATCAAAGATGGACATGTTTCAGCTATTTACATGATCACATTCTGTTAAAAGCTTATATTTCATCATCAAATTCGAAAACACGTCTAGGATAAACACTTAAAAATATTCTTTAAAAAACCCAAAGCTATGTCACTAAAAAAACCCAAAAAGAAAAAGAAAAAAGTCAACGAAAAGATCAACTTCTAAACAAACCCAGCTTATAAAAAGAAAAACCCACATGATCTACTTACAAATTTATTAAGTACCAAGTATCAGCCTCTGGTTTTCAAGAAATAATTCAAGTGTTGCCATTTACCACCGCTGGAATTTCTATCATTTACTTGTGTAGAAGATTGCCATTTGAGATAAATTTGATCCAAATCTTTAGGGCTTTTTGTTTGGGTATATATTTGAAAGAATAAAAAATTCTATTATAATGAGTAAACCACCATATGCAACAAAAAAAAACCGCAGCCCACCGGGAAAGCGCATTGACCACAGGGAAAGCCCTTTTGACTAGCATTTAACGTTCAGATATCAAGAAACAGAACAGAATAATTGACGGTCATATTTCAAGAACTATTACTTTCACCTCAAGCACCCTTTTCTTATTTATATACATTAGATAGATAGATAGATAGATAGATATTACATTTATCTCAAGAAAGCAGCATTCTCAGTTTCAAGCAAATACATAAAATAATTTGTTGTCGGTGAAAACGATAATGAAGCTCCTCAGCCTTGATGATTTTAAGGATACAAAGATTGATCCCAATTGGGGTCCTTTTGATTACTTGCTGCACGTACTCCTTTTTGACCAACAGAAATTGCAGAAAAGCCACAATGCACCCCCACCACCTCAAACCCTTCGCAAACACGACCATACGGGTTTCAAGCTAAGGTCCAAGTTCAACAACAGCGTTGGACTGAAAAGGAAACGCAATCTCAAAGCAGTAGAAGAGGAAGACGATGGCGATGGCGATCGGGTAGCACCAAAACTGAAGCCGAAGAGAAGCAAGAAGCAAGAGAAATCCGTTTGCCCAGTCCCACCACCAGACTTGCCTCCCCTATTCAGACAACTTATAGTTGAAGAGATGGGTGGTAGGGGTTTGGTTCTGGTCATACAAAAGACCATCTTTTTCTCCGACATAAACCCTACTGCCAGTCGTTTCTCCATACCCTTCTCGCAAGTCAAAACTCATGACTTTCTCAACGAGGCAGAGGCTAAAGAGTTAGATGACAAAAACTCCATGCAGGTGTGGTTGTTAGACCCATCAATGAGGGGAACAAGCATTACCTTGAACAAGTGGGTTATGAGATCAAGTTCGCTCTATGTCCTCACAAACACGTGGAATTCTGTTGTGAAGAACAACCAACTCAAGAAAGGCGACATGGTGCAGCTCTGGTCTTTCCGGGTGAATTCCCTGCTATGCTTCGCACTCGTAAAGCTCTAGCTTCCGATCATATTTGTTACTTTATACAACATTAGGGTTTTGACTTTTTAGTACCCGTTTTTGTTTTCATTGATTAATAGTCTTTTATTATTGCCAAGCATGTTTGGTGGTTAATAGTTATTGAAATTGCATTTTACTAGCTTTAGTTTTCTCAATATAGTTGAAAATTCACTCAAACTGTATCTGTATGATATATACTGCTTCTTCTATATAGTGTTAAATCCCTTTGAAAGGTAATTAAAGATTCCCCAAAGTTTTATAATCTTGATAATATGGACAACCATCCATAAGTTTCAGAGAATGCTCATTGTGATATTACTTTGCTCAACAAAGTCTAGTAGCTAAGTATTGTTGCAGTCATAAAGGTATTGGGAAGGACAGAGACGTCAGTGGCAAAAGATTCCATATTCATATCTCCAATGCCTCAAACATTGAGTTCGTGTTGTGTAGCGACAAGCTCTAATGTACTTACATCCGCTTTTGCGTCCACAAAAGAAATTGTATTTCTCGTGAGTGATATCTGTATCTATATCTATGTATTTTTTAAGTCCACAAAAGGATCAGCTAAACACTCGTACGCCAACTTCAAATCATTTCCATGCAAAGCATCGAGAGTCTTTGAGAAACTCCTCTTCGTAATTGATTGGAAACACCAGTTTCCCGACAATATATCCACTGTGAGAACCACCGTGCACTACTGTCATGTTTTTCCTTTGACAAGAAGAAAAAAACACTCTGTGGAGGTCTGAGGGAAGTGATTTAATTTACCCTCATATCTGGGCCGTAAAAGGAAGAAGAAAAAGGTTCGAGTTTGCTGTTGAATCTTGATTTTACAGTGGCCACTTAAAAATGTTTGGTTGAGCTAAAGGTGTCTCTATAAATTTTATTTTATTTATATTTTGGGTTAATTATATATTAGTAGTGTCGGTTCAGACTTATTTTCGAGTACATCAAGTTTCTTCATTTTCTTCTTCTTCTTCTTCTTTGTTTCTTTTTAATTTTTTCACTTTTTTTTATCTATTAAGATAAATTGGTTGGAGATAGAATAACTTGTTAATGCATCTCTTGTAATTTTGCTTTGTTAATTTTATTCACTATGTTAGAGTTGTGTGACCCAAATTTGAAGAGATTGTTTGCAAGTCAAGTTAAACAAAATATATTTTCTTTCTAGAAGATTTAGTATTTATTAGTATAATATATACCCATTAGATATTAGAACTCATAACACATTTAGAGAATTTTGTGTTTACGTTTTGAGGATTTTTTGTTTTCGGGTTTTCGGGGTTTAATTTTTATCTCTATATTTTATACTCTTCATTCTTTTGCCATTATAGTAAAATTATCTTTTACAATTTAGTTTTTTTTATGAAATAACTTTGAACATTACAAATCTGCAAACTAAAATTCAAATCGTTTTCTTATTCAATCTTCGATACTAGTAGTTAGATTGACTTGGATTTACATTATGTTCTACTTATTGATGGGTATTAATCTATCCTATCTGTCATCAAATCGTTGCTTGGACCTCACTAACTGAATTAAAAAAAAAAACTTAATAACCCAATGAATTAAATAAGAACTTTAGAATAGTTCAATGATTTAAATAAAAACTTTCAAATAATTCAATAACTATTTTATAACATTTTAAAATTAAATTACCAAAACGTAAACTACAATTAGTTTAATTACCCCTAAAACATAAATCTTAGATACCAATAAGCGAATGCATCTTCTAACGGTAATAAAAACGACACCGTTTGGGAATGCTCTTCTCCAACTCCTTTTTTTGTACTTGAGAAAATACGCCTCGTCTCCTTTCTTTCCCGTCTCCAGTCGCCCTTTACTAATACAGAGTAAAGAACAGAAACCAAAGCAAAACCCAAAAATGGCGACGGCACTCGCAAACAGAGCTGCGCAAAATCAAACTACTGGGCTATTGAGACTCTCCTTCAACTTCTTCAGAAACCTTTCAACTGCGACTTCGAAGAAAAACCTGGCGCCTCCTCTTCAGCTTCCAAAAAGCCCAAGAGAAAAAAGAAGAAGAACCTCTTCGAGGTAGCTCAGTTCTTACCCAACTGGGGGCTTGGTTACCACATGGCCAAAACTCATTGGACTGATGTTTCATATCAGATCACCAAGATCAATCTTTATAAGGTCCTCTCTTTCTCACTCTGTTACTCCTCCAAGGAAAAAAACAAGAAAGAAATTTCGGGTTGGGTTTCTAAAAGTGATTCATTTATATCTGAAAAGAATGATTTTTGAACCATTGGTGTTTTGTTTTTACTGAGATATGTGAAGAGCTGATGGGGTTAAATGGTTCTATCCGGTGTTCTGAGCACAATGTATTGGTTTTTTTAATAATAAAGTTGTTGACGAAAAAAAATAGGGGTTTAGTTGATTATGCAATTCTTACTATTGTTGGTCTGTTCTTAGGGTTTATTTGGTTTGTGCTTGTTTGCAGGATGGAAGGCATGGCAAGGCATGGGGAGTGGTCCACAAAGACGGTTAGTAACTCATATAAATAGTTTATTTTGCTACATGGAGTAAGATATTGGTTTGAATTTTAGGAATTAAGCTTTTGGTATTGTTAGGCTCATTATTGGTGTCACTTAATGTTGGTGATATTTTCCATTTCGATTAAAAAGATGCATGGTATTTTATTGCCTATCTCAGTGCTCAGTGCATCCTTAACTATAGTTGAATGAGCTTATAATTTTCTCTTCGAGTCTCACTCCTGCTGTATTTTGATCTTTACTTTTTTGGTAGTTTATGAATTTTAGTCCCTTCACACTTCTGATCCATGGCTGGAGAAACACTGATTTTGCACCGAATTAGGAGCAGCATAAATGCATACTGATTTGCTTGGGGAAGAGAGAGGCAGAACAGTGAGCTGAATAATGTTGAACACGTCGAAAAATGACTTAAGAGTGTTTCAGAAAGCAACAAAAAATTCTGTAGGTTGGGAGATGCATCTGTGTACTTAAAAGACAGTAATTCATTAAGACAAAAAAGTTACTGAAACTTAAACATTGTGCCAAATATTGGCTAAGATCATTGACTGAAAGACAAGTGGAGTGGCAAAGGACATGTGTTCAAGTCTTTAGTTGACTTCAGTCTGTTCCAGAATGGATCTAACTGCAATACATGAAATGTTGGAGAAGAATGGATACAAAGATGATGAGGGTATTGCAAATGAGGTTAGCAATCTTTACTTTTTATTTTGTTCAAATCTGAGTCAGAGTAAAAGTAGTGAAGAGAAAAAGCAAGTTGATAGCTCATTGGTGCATTGATATAACACATAAACTCTAGAAGTATCATGTTCTTGGTCTTTATTACTCTTCATTTTTCTTTAAGTACCCCGAAACATATTGAACATCGCTTTATAAGAATATAACATCCAAAAATCTTCCATAACTTAAAAAATAAATAAACATGCATGTGCCAAACACGTACTCATATTCAACCCTTTATAAATAAACCTGTACTGTCTTGTGCTAAGTGGCGTTTGTTTGTTTCTGCTTTGCAGCTTTCTTTCCAAATGTGGACGGATCAGATACAGGAAACTCTGAATTCGAAAAAACGTGGAGATACAGCTTTTCGAGCAAAAGAGTTTGAAACAGCCATTGAATGCTACACCCATGTAAGTATTTTATTTTCAAATTTAGTATTCTTCAGAACCATTTTATTATCTGCAATCAAAATCAGACAATGATTTCGACACTTAAAACATGATTGATCTTGTCTACAGTTCATTGGAGGGATGATGGTATCACCAACTGTGTTTGCCAGACGCTGCTTATGCTATATGCTTTGTGACATGCCACAAGAAGCACTTGGAGATGCCATGCAAGCGCAGGTAATATCTCCTGAGTGGCCCACGGCATTTTATCTCCAAGCTGCTGCTTTGTTTAGCCTTGGGATGGACAGAGATGCCCTGGAAACCCTCAAAGATGGTACTGACTTGGAAGCCAGAAAGCATAGCTGAAAGTGTATAGGTTTTTTTAACTCTCTTTCACTTCTATATTATCCATTTTATTTTAAGATAATAACAAGAATGGAATTTTCTTATTTGAGCTTGATTTCAAGGAGATCTGCATATCAATTATCGAAGAATCGTCCATGTATCTACTGATTGATTAAAGATTACTGTGATGAATTGAGATTATTCACTTTCAAATAGCAGGCATTGTCTTTGCAAACTGAGTAACTAATAACCTATTCTATGAGGAGAAAACAGAATGAAACTGTTAGTTTGCAACTAACATTGCACACGACCCTTAAAAGACTGGCCTATCTAAAATTTTCAATACGATACTACCTTTCATTTCCAGGTCTTCTGGCTACCTTTTATTGCAATTAATGTTCCTACTAGGATCCATACATTTCTAAGAATGGGAACCAACTTGGTAATATTGTGAAATCAGGCAATATTCAAGACCATTCGACCATTCATGGCCTGACAATACTCAATAGTCATGAAAACCGAAAAAATAAGTCATGCACAAAATGAGAACAGAACTAAGCAGAATGCTGCTTCAAACAAGGGAGAGAACTATTAAATAAATGCAACTCGTTCACAAAACTTTTAGGTCTTACTATGGATTTATCTTTGTGCCAGTAAAAGTTGAGTAGGTTTAAAGCACAAAGTTGTTGGTGCATGAAAGATCAAGTGGATTGAGAAATGAACTGTAAAGCCCTACCAAATCTGAAAATAACAACATGCCTACTGACTGCAAAGGATGAGCCAACAATGCAAAATCAAGTTACCAGCATCTATAATTTACGGCAATGCATCAAGCTAGTTCAGCTTCAGCCTTTGGGGCATTTTCTGTTGGTTTCATCAAGGTTGGGTCGATTCCTAACATACTAAAATTAGCTTTAAAAGAAAATTTCTATTATTGATTTATTTGGATAGATTATAAAGTAGTGATTGATGAATAGTATTATAACTAGTAATAATTTTTTTATGAAAATGATCTTTTTTATATTACTTATCACGATACATATACTTACATATAGATAAATTTTTGATGATGCTACCTCGAATTAACAAGTATTAGTAAGTACAAGTCAATGGATATTACTCGATACTCCATGTTAAAGGGAAAGATACATCGTTTAACGGAAACTATAGTTTAACGGTCATATTTCAAGAACCATTACTTTCATCTCAAGCACCCTTCACCTATTTATATACACCGGACATTTATCTCAAGAAAGCAGCATTCTCAGTTTCAAGCAAATATAGAAAATAATTTGTTGTCGGTGAAAACGATAAGATGATGGAGCTCCTCAGCCTTGATGATTTTAAGGATACAAAGATTGATCCCCATTGGGGTCCTTTTGATTATTTGCTGCACGTACTCCATGTTGACCAACAGAAATTGCAGAAAAGCCACAATGCACCCCCACCACCTCAAACCCTTTGCAAACAAGACCACAAGGGTTTCAAGCTGAGGTCCAAGTTCAACAACAGCGTTGGACTGAAAAGGAAACGCAATCTCAAAGCAGTAGAAGAGGAGGACGATGGCGATCAGGTAGCACCAAAACTGAAGCCGAAGAGAATCAAGAAGCAAGAGAAATCCGTTTGCCCAATCCCACCACCAGACTTGCCTCCCCTATTCAGACAACTTATAGTTGAAGAGATGGGTGGTAGGGGTTTGGTTCTGGTCATACAAAAGACCATCTTTTTCTCCGACATAAACCCTACTGCCAGTCGTTTCTCCATACCCTTCTCGCAAGTCAAAACTCATGACTTTCTCAACGAGGCAGAGGCTAAAGAGTTAGATGACAAAAACTCCATGCAGGTGTGGTTGTTAGACCCATCAATGAGGGGGACAAGCATTACCTTGAACAAGTGGGTTATGAGGTCAAGTTCGCTCTATGTCCTCACTAACACGTGGAATTCTGTTGTGAAGAACAACCAACTCAAGAAAGGCGACATGGTGCAGCTCTGGTCTTTCCGGGTGAATTCCCTGCTATGCTTCGCACTCGTAAAGCTCTAGCTTCCGATCATATTTGTTACTTTATACAACATTAGGGTTTTGACTTTTTAGTACTCGTTTTTGTTTTCATTGATTAATAGTCTTTTATTATTGCCAAGCATGTTTGGTGGTTAATAGTTATTGAAATTGCATTTTACTAGCTTTAGTTTTCTCAATATAGTTGAAAATTCACTCAAACTGTATCTGTATGATATATACTGCTTCTTCTATATAGTGTTAAATCCCTTTGAAAGGTAATTAAAGATTCCCCAAAGTTTTATAATCTTGATAATATGGACAACCATCCATAAGTTTTAGAGAATGCTCACTGTGATATTACTTTGCTCAACAAAGTCTAGTAGCTAAGTATTGTTGCAGTCATAAAGGTGATTGGGAAGGGCAGATACATCAGTGGCAAAAGATTCCATATTCATATCTCCAATGCCTCAAACATTGAGTTCGTGTTGTGTAGCGACAAGCTCTAATGTACTTACATCCGCTTTTGCGTCCACAAAAGAAATTGTATTTCTCATGAGTGATATATGTATCTATATCTATGTATTTTTTAAGTCCACAAAAGGATCAGCTAAACAGGCGTACGCCAACTTCAAATCATTTCCATGCAAAGCATCGAGAGTCTTTGAGAAACTCCTCTTCGTAATTGATTGGAAACACCAGTTTCCCGACAATATATCCACCGCGAGAACCACCGTGCACTACTGTCATGTTTTTCCTTTGACAAGAAGGAAAAAAACTCTGTGGAGGTCTGAGGGAAGTGATTTAATTTACCCTCATATCTGGGCCGTAAAAGGAAGAAGAAAAAGGTTCGAGTTTGTTGTTGAATCTTGATTTTACAGTGGCCACTTGAAAATGTTTGGTGGAGCTAAAGGTGTCTCTATAAATTTTATTTTATTTATATTTTGGGTTAATTATATATTAGGAGTGTCAGTTCAGACAATTTTCGAGTACATCAAGTTTCTTCATTTTTTTCTTCTTCTTCTTCTTTGTTTCTTTTTAATTTTTTTAATTTTTTTTTTATCTATTAAGATAAATTGGTTGGAGATAGAATAACTTGTTAATGCATCTTATGGTTTTGTCTTGTAATTTTGCTTTGTTAATTTTATTCACTATCTTAGAGTTGTATGACCCATTTAAGAGATTGCTTGCAAGTCAAGTCAAATTCTAAAATATCTAAAAAATATAAAAAAAAAAGCCCAAAACATTATTTAAATTTTTTAAAAAATAAATTTAGAAAAAAAATCAAAATAATGAAAGCATTAATTTTTTTAAAAATTCAATATACATTTCATTTAAATATTACTCATATCCAATAAAACTAAAATCATAAATAGTTAAATTACATGAAAAATATTTATATTACAGGAATTTGATTAAATTAACAAGCTTTCATTTATCGAATTATAAAAATTAAAAAAATAACTTTATTAAAAAGTAATTATTTTATTTAATAGTAAATTCATGTTATAAAAAGAAAAAAGTATCAAGAAATAAAATAGGAAATTTTAAGGAAAATATTATATTTTATAGATAACTTTACAAGGTTTATTAATACCCATATTACAAGTATCCCATGCACAAAATAAATGAAGACATTCATTTTTCAAAGTAATCAACAATGAATTGTTACTTATACTTTATTATGAGAGTTATGAACATTATGAACATTGAATTTATTATTTGAAATATTTTTTATGTAAAATATTGATTATATTTATAAATGAGAATCTTAATTTTATTAAAATATTTGGTTAATTAAATTTACTTGATAATAAAATTTATCGTAAGTATAATAAGAAATATATATGATTCTGTTAAGAAAAACTTATAGTAAATAATTTACATAATAAATAAAAAAGTTGAAATTTATATTGAATTATCTTATATTTAAATTATTATGTTTCCATTAATAGAATATATATTACTTAAGGATTGATCCCTTCTTTGTTGTGTCGGGGTATAAATAGAGGAGGTTCCATGTTAGTTGGCATTAAGAACCAAGTATCAGCCTCTGGATTTCAAGAAATAACCCAAGTGTTGCCATTTACCGCCGCTTGATTTTCTATCATTCACTTGTGTAGAAGATTGCCATTTGAGATAAATTTGATCCAAATCTTTGGGCTTTTTGTTTGGGTATATATTTGAAAGAATAAAAAATTCTATTATAATGAGTAAACCACCACATGCAACAAAAAAAAAAACCGCAGCCCACCGGGAAAGCCCCTTTGACCAGCATTTAACGTTCAGATATCAAGAAACAGAACAGAATAATTGCAAACACAAACGTGGGAATTAGGTTTTTTACACCTTTGCCCATTTTTTGCCGCCTTTCTGCGAGTAAACAACAACTCTATTCAAATGCCCCGCCGGAAAACTATAGTTTAACGGTCATATTTCAAGAACTATTACTTTCACCTCAAGCACCCT
Source organism: Gossypium sturtianum (assembly GCA_025698515.1). NCBI lineage: Eukaryota > Viridiplantae > Streptophyta > Magnoliopsida > Malvales > Malvaceae > Gossypium > Gossypium sturtianum. The sequence continues at coordinate 162,495,859 of CM046945.1, forward strand.
TTTCTTATTTATATACATTAGATAGATAGATATTACATTCATCTCAAGAAAGCAGCATTCTCAATTTCAAGCAAATACAGAAAATAATTTGTTGTCGGTGAAAACGATAAGATGATGGAGCTCCTCAGCCTTGATGATTTTATAAAATGAGTTATATTGAGGGAAGGTTTAGGGGTTGGAATCTCTAAACTTTAGGATTTATCATGAGAAATTGTAGATGAAATGGAGATGGTGGAATAATTGTCTACAACAAAAAAACTGTGTATATTATGTAAACAATGCAAATGTGCATTTTTTTTTTCTTTAATGGGGTTACAATTTTGATGATGTAACTTAAGAATGTGACAAGTACTGTGGGAACTTTTTCTTGTGACATGCTGACATGAAAATTTGATATTGAGTGAAGGTAGAAATTTTTTTTTAAGAGTTAAAATTAAATTATAATTTTAAAAGATTAAATTAAATTTTTATTATTTTTAAGAGGTTAAAGTATAATTTTATTTTTATTAATTAAAAATTTTAAAAATTCTAAGAGATTGAAACCTGCCAGCCCCTCGTATGATGATATTGTAAGTATTTTGTTTTATTAAATATGCTAGCAAACACTAAAAAATAAAAAAAATCTTAAAAAAAAGATTGTCAAAAATTTAAAGAATTATAAAATAATAAAATATCGAGAAAATGGAAAAAAAATCTAAAGTTTTAAAAATAAATTACAAGTTCTTTTCCTAAAATTTAGTACAAAATTTTAAAATCTTCTAAAGAAATTGTTAAAAATTCTAAAATATCTAAAAATATATAATAAAAAATCCCAAAAGATTATTTAAATTTAAAAGAAAATTAAATTTAGAAAAAAATCAAAATAATGAAAGCATTAATTTTTTTTAAAAATTCAATTTATATTTCATTTAGATATTACTCATATCCAATAAAACTAAAATCATAAATGGTTAAATTACATGAGAAATATTTATATTACAGGAATTTGATTAAATTAACCAGATTTCATTCATCGAATTATAAAAATTAAAAAAAATAACTTTATTAAAAAGTAATTATTTTATTTAATAGTAAAAAAATGGATCTCTTCCAATCATAAACTCTATTTAATATACGCACTCACATACACACAAAAAAGGAGTGAGAAACGATGTCGAGATCTGGGATGCTTCAGGTTCCACAACTGCCCCCACGATCTGTAAACCCATTTCAGTTTCATTCTGCCTCTGCAATACCCTTCAGGTATTTTGCTTAAAACTTTGAATCTTGTGGCTCTCATGTCATCTTTTGATTCTTTTGGTCTTCAAAGTTCAGATCTTTATGTTTAAAAGGAGGAACCAAAAATGCAAAAGAGGATGAATATTTATGTTGTTTTTTTTGTTAGGGTTTTAATTGCTAACTAGACTACGAATTAATTTTGTTATATTCCAACTATACTATTGGGTGAAATCTAGAAGCATGTTACTGGATTAGTTGCAAGTTTTATCTTTTTGTAATGGTTAAAAACTTAAGGATTTTGTTTCTATTACAGGGGAATTGAAGCTGTTGATACAGTAATGTCACCGCAGTCGGCTTTTGAGAACTCCGGTCCTGCCGTGGCACATCTCATTATGGTGAGTCCAAGGGTAAGAACCTAAGCAAATCTGTAGCTTTGTTTTTTTTTAATTTGTTTATAAATTTATTTGTAGCTTTAACTATTGTATTATATATGATTTGTTCTCAATTTCTCAGATTATTTACAATGGCATCCTTGAGACTATGAAAACAAATAGGGAGACTTTTGCACTCCCACAAACCAAATAGAGAAGGTTGTGGCCTAATGTTTGGAAGCATCTTGATAAGCTTGAAGTAAATGGAAAGCAAGTGTTTGCACTTTGCATGCAAATATTGTCACAAGTTGTTAATAGGGCTAAGCAAAAGTGGAACCACACTTGAAAAACCATTTGAAAAGATGCTTAGAAAGGAAAAAAAAAAAAACAAAATTAAGAAATGATGAAGCTGATATTTTCGGCTCATGCTAATGAATTAGGCTCAATGTTTGGTTAGTAAATGAGTTACCTGGATTTTACTTAAATGATTATTAAGCATCGATATTCATAGATATGGTTGAACAAGAGTCTTTCAATTTTATTTTATTTTGTAAGAATTGGCACCACATGTTTGAGTTCCAATCAAAAGCTATCTTGGTATTTGACATACATTTGCTTGCCTTTAAGAAAGATATGTATTAGATATATTTTGATTGATTTGCTTGTAACTGGAATATGATAGTTAGGAAGAACTATCATGGAAAGATTGTGTTTTGTTGTTTGATCATTGAGAGCACATTTTATTCATTAGGATTGGAAACAAAAGATGAAAATTGTTAGTCTTCAAAATTTCAGAGCATATCTATGACACAAACTTTAAGTGGAATTGTTAAGAGCTTGATTTTGGAGTGAAATATAGTTGAAGTTTCTCCTTCTCTTTCTTATAGATGTGATGTATGTCTATTAACGAAGTATCTTTCGATTGAAACTCAAACATGGGTTGCAAATTTTTCACAAAATTATTGAAAATTTTTGGTTCAGCCATATCCAATGGATATTGAAACTTAATAATCATTTTCGCAAAATCCAAGCGATTCCTTTTCTGATCAAACATTGAGCTTCTTTCATTTGTGGTAGTTGAATATATCAACTTCCTTTCTTGATTTCGTATTTTTCTTTCTAGACATCTTTCTCACTGTGTTTTCAAGCGTTCCACTCTTGCTTAACCCTGTTAACTTCTTATGACTCTGGAGATAAACACTAGAGGTGGTATTTGCTCGTAATGTAGCTAGGTTATTTCCCTTCAACTTTAATCGGCAATGGGGTGTTAAACTTTGTGTAACGATGTAAACTCTTAGCCATTCCTGGGCCTGCAAAACAGGTAACTTTTTCACAATCTATACTATATTCCAGTTTTGATCATCCCTACAGGAAGTGTTTTTGCTGTATTAGAATTTGACTACATTTTGCTCTTGTTTAGATTATGGCATTTACTCTTATGTGCTGCATAACACCTAGCTCTTTTCTCTTCTCTATGATAATTGGGGGTGATAAATTAAGGTGGTCTGATCAGTTACCAATACAGTCTCTTGCTAGTCTTCAGAGCAACAAGACTTCCCTATTACCCGTGTTGCGAGGTGGTTTGGGCTCAAGGCAATGTTTCTTGCCATAAGATGGAAATTACATTTTGTTTTTCTATCTTCATGTTTAAGTTCTTTCTTATATTTTTCTACTTCAGACAGACTAGGTAGTAAATGTGATTATGCTTTAGAAAGTTTGGTGTCACAAGGAATGGTTGATGATTTAGCAGATAAACCTACATATTGAAGTTGATAATCGGGACATAGTAGTGGATAGTCAACTTAAGGAAGTTGCCCAAGCAAAACTCAAGTTAATCCTGAGTTATGTAATAATATTGTTGATTTGATTTTGGCTGTTACCTAGTGTTATATTATTCTTATTGGCATCTCTCCTGTCAGGTTGTGGAGTTCGACATGTTGCAGGCATCGAAATAAAGTGGAAGCAAACTTGAGTGTTTATATATTCACCAGATTAAGTAGATGGGCCTTCAGTCTCTCCAAGTAGTGGGTTAGTCTTGTTGGGCCAAATGATCCCAGGTGAACAAGATGGATCATCAAAGTGTGCTTTGGTTGCTGGTTCTTCTGCGCGGCTTGTGACTTAAAGCAGAAGATGATTTCAAATATATATGAAAAAAAAGAGAGGGTATTTTTTGGTAATTTACCCTTTAATATAAAACTGTTTTTAGGGGTTCAAATCTTATAATTACAAATAAAATTATAAAACCAGTTCTTTTATTAGTTGTGATTTTATATAATATAAATGACAATCTAAAATAAATGTATTATTTTCAAGCTTCGATTTTATTATGTCAATCAAACCTTCATTTTGTTCTTATAAAAGTTATTAATAAATATAATGTAACATAATCTAATAGATTATAAAACCTGTAGGCTTTATCATTATGTAGGTTTTGTATCAATAGAGTCATGAAATTTACAGACTCAATTGTGGGAAGTTAGCCATATCAATGGTATCATCATCCCTGCCTCACTCACTTATCACCCCAGCACTGCTAGAAACAGTTCACATAGAAAGTACATGTTTTCCTAATCCCCCGACCCCCCCGTTTCGTCGAGTCGCGATAATCAACTTCAAGCTGGATTTCTCTGCATGTTTGGATTAATAGGTGCAAGATCAGAGCTAAAGTACCTTCACCTTGACAAATTTCATTGTGTTACATTAGCAAGATGTCCTTGGCGCGCTGAAATCAATCAACATGAGAATCTTGTATGCCAAAAACGACTTCTGCTTGCTCCTTTCGGCTAACCCACATCCTGATACCAGCCAAAACAGAACTGTCGGTTTAGATTCGAACATCTATATTTGAAGAAATATGATGTATCTTTATTCTTCTCTAGACTGATAGCAAGACTCGTGATTATTTAGCATGGGTGCATATTAAAATGATGAGATATCGGTATTAAATATCAACTGATGCATTTTGTGTTTGCTAGTAATGACTCGGAGTCGAAGATTCCTTTTACGACATAGCAGGAAAAAAAGGAAAAAGGAAAAGCTTCAACCCCATGTTTTATCTCCTACCTTTCAAAGACATATTCTCTAATAGGTTTCATTTGAAAAAAAAAAAAAAAATCATCAAGAAACAGAGATAGTGAGACTACTCCTCACCCAATGGCTGTATGTATGCTGGAACAACTATAAAGAAAATGACACAAGTGGCAAAACAGAGAAACCATGTATAAGGCAAATCAACTAATCTGGTGGCACAGTGAATGAAGAACAGATGGCTCAAATATATATATATAAACTCAGAAAACTACAGCTCGAGTGACCAACCGATTCCAAAGGCCTCTGATGCATCAGTGGTGGAACAATGGCAGCGCTTTGATTCATGGAACCGCCAATTTGGCAGGGTCCGGAATGTACTTCACTATCAGTGGTGCCAACACCCGACTGCTGGATCGCAGAGAACATTAGTTAATCACAATGCAATTAATGAAAAAAAGAGCAACCCCCCCCCCCCCCTCCCCTTAAATTAACACATATACATCAAGAGACTACATAAAATAATTATAAATTAATCACACTTTTTATAATCCATGACCACTAAAAGAGTTTTTTCAGATTGGAACTTTCCTAAATTTTTCTATTAGGTAGTATGTACAAATGTACAAGTTATATCAACTGCAAGGCACAATAAGCAATATAGTCCAAACTTCTGCTCCCTTCTAAATCAAGATATGACTCGTCGTAGTACTTCAACCAGGCTAATTGGACAAATCACTTCGAATTACGTACAAGGCGGTAATTTCTACAGCACAATTTTAAAAGATCTTCACTCACTTCTAAGAAAGATACAGGACCGGGAGACAAAGCCATACGACAAAAAATGTAACTTTAAACATTGAGAACATGAATAACCAGAGAAAGATTTAAATAGTTCATACATTTGATAGGCCTTTGATCTGTACAATTATGATTGTAATATCATCGGTTCGATTTTCAAGCTCCAACCAACGTTTATAGGAGTCTCCAGCAATTGCAGCACAAGCATCGCTGGGATCTTTGTATGCCGTCGCCTGAAATAAGAAAATTATAAATTTGTCAATGAAATGCTCAAATTATGTCTCAAATATCTTTCGAAACCAGCTGGAACCATAGATTGTTACATCTGAGAGAAGCCACTTATAAACGAAAATGAGTTAATTTATTGATAATATCAGTAATTGGAGCGGTCAACTAATAGTTCAAAAAGCAAGACAGAAAATTCTTTTGAACTTTCCTTTTCGGGTTTACTTATAAAACTCAATAGCGTAAAACAGGTTTACAAACATTGTTTTGCAATAAACATGCATTAAAATCTAATGTATAAGACACTTTAGCAGTGGCCTGCAAATCAAAAGCAAGTATAAGCAAATGGATGATGTATAGATAGATATACCATGGCATTATAAAGCAAATGGGAAAAGTAAGGATAATTTATAGATTCCAAAGATTCACATGTATCGTACCATGTTGACAACAGTTTGGCTTGAGAGAAACTCGAAAACTCCATCACTTGCAACAACAAAGAAAAGATGACTGGGTGTAAGTTTAACAATAGAAATCTCAGGAACTGCAATCACACCAATCTTCTCTGCCGTGCTATCTCCTACACTCCTTGTAAATGCAGTCCCAGGATACATTCCGTTTGGAACCCACAACCTCGGAGGATCGCCACCATGACTTTCTTCATCACCCCAATGTTGAATATCTGGGTCTTTAAGGCCTTCCACTTGATCAACACTCAGAACCCTGGCCCCAAAAAGCTTCACCCGATCGTATTCATCTTTCCTAAATGGTGTCTGATCCACGGATAAATCCTCAGCCAAAATTCGATCCCCATCCTTAACAGCGATCACAGCCCTTGAATCACCCACATTAGCAACATAAAGCGTATCCCCAACAACCAGTACAGTTATCGCTGTGGTACCACTTAAAGCATCATCAATCTCACTATCACGTAACTCGGAATTCGTAGCTAAAAATGCTGAATTATAAGCTTTTAAAGGATTATCCAATAACGTGGGGTCACTGGATAATATTTCTACAAGTTTATCCTTAACAAAATTTGAACATTGAGCACCATATTGACCATGTCCATCAAATACTCCAAAGAAATGAACATTTGGGTTACCTTGAATTTGTGTTTTGATGCAGAAACTATCTTGGTTTTCCCTATCAGTTGTGTCTGGGTAATAACCATGTTGTGTTAAGCTTGAGTACTGCAACGTGAAGTTGTGAGATGGAACATGAACTAACTCCAATGACCTTTGTGTAAGACCGTCTTTGTTTTTATAAGGTCTTATTTCTCTCTGATGATGACCTGAATCCTCATCTGATGTTGATGAATCTCTGTTACAACACTTTCCATGGGCACAACCCATTATTTCAAAACACACACTGACACACACACAAAAGAAAGAAAGAATAACTCTTTTACTAAAAGTGCAGCTCAAGCGTTTGATAAAAGGCCTGAAGGAAACTGGAACCGAGACGGGTCGAAAGAAGGAGCATTTTTAGGTGAAAATGGACAGATGGGTTTCTCTTGAAGCTGACATTTTAGATTTTTATGGAAATTTGGTTAGAGAACATGCTTTAAAGAGAACAAATCGAAGGGAACTTGGGGAAAAAAAAACTCTAAAAAGTGGGGGAAAAAAGGTGATTTTTATGGGGTCAGTGCAAAATGCAAAACAATAGAGTTGGAGTTTTAAGACAAACAGGAAGAATAAACCCTTTAACAAGCAAAAACAAAAAAGTGACCCTAAATCAAGGCTAGGGAAAAGAAGAAATCATTTTTAGGATTTAGGGGATTCCTTCTTCAATTCAAGGCAAAAAGATCTCTTTCTTGAGAAAATGGAAAGAAAGAAAGGGATCAGCTGCACAAGAAGGAAATTAAAGGGACTCAAACAAAAATTAAAAAAACGTAAACCCTAAAAGTGAAGGGCGGGGGGGGGGGGAATATGGATTTCTTGTGCTTCAAAGCTTACAACTTTAGAAGCAGAGAGAAGATGCAGAAAATCGATGTGCGTGCCGTACGTGCATGGCTGAATCTGGCTTTGCCCCGTCCCCCCGCCAAAGGGGAAAAAGGGTAAACTATAAAATGGTCACCTAACTATTAGCGTTTTTCTGTTTTGGTCATCCAGGTTTAAAATTTTTATTTTAATCACTGAGGTTTTCGAAATTTAGTATTTTGATGGCTACTCCTTAAATCAGTGACGTTGGCTTTTTATTTATTGGTATAATAGTAAATTTAACCCTCTAATATTTACAATAATTTATCAATTTAGTCTTAATTTTAAATCATTCAATAAATTTAGTCCTCAGCTTTACATATTCTATTAATTTAATTGTACTTCTTAAAATTTAAAATTAAAAATTAAAAAACTTTGAAAAATAGAAATATTTAAAAGTTTATTTTTGATAAAAATACATAAGATTTTATAACAATATATACAAAATTAAAAATAAATTAATAATCGTTTTTTCTTTTTCAAAAATACAATTATTTATTAAAATAATATTTTTATAATAAAATATTAAAAAATCCACAAACAAGACTTAAACTAGGATCAGGTTTTCCTTTTCTTTTTTTGGTTTATATTATAAATAATAAATTTTCCTATACATCTGACCTTACCTCTTGGTCCTCATCAAATTTGCCAAACATTTGGCACTGCCTTTGCCTACAATCACCAGCACCAATAACTCTTACTCTGAACTCGTTAATTTCTACATCCTCCACCATCACACCATCAAACTAGGAATTAATCGTGGAGTTGCTGGCATAACTTTCCATCTACTGAGTCTCAAAGGCCTAATCCTCACCTATAAATTCTCAATCATGAGCACAACCTCAGAATAACAAACCCATTCTGGGCAACAATCTAAAAACATCGATTTTCATTCTTTTCGACCTCATTCTATAGTTTTTGACCCAATCTGAACATGGTGGTCACTAATGTTGAAAAAAAAAATCCCTATAAATTGTTTTATTTACAAGATTATCATTTTATTTATAAATTATTTTAATAAATAAATTTCATGTTATAAAATGAGAAAAATATATATTCATTTATTTATAAATGCTTTTATAATTTTTATGTATTTTTATCAAAAAATGAACTTTTAATTTTATTTTTTTTACTTTTTACAAGTTTTTTTTTTATATTTCTAATGTTTAAGAATCAATACTAAATTGGCAAAATGTTTAAAGTTGAGTGCTAAATTTATTGAATTTTTTAGATTTAAGACTAAATTATTAGAATCTGTAAATATTGAAGGGCTAAATTTATTATTATGCCAATAAAAAAGTCACCGTTAGCTATTCAACATATGAGTGACCAAAATATTAAAATTAGATAACATTATTGACTAAAATAAAAACTTTTAAATCAGTGTGACCAGATAAACAACATGCTAATAGTTAGGTGATTGTTTTTACTTTTTAGGGTTTACCTAAGAAAAAATAGAAACAAAGAAACGAAAATAAATTTAAAAAATGCTTATATTTGATGTATAATATTTTTACTAGAATATTGGATTTTTATTATTTATTAGGGTAAATTATATTTAAGGTCATTAAATTATTAGTAAATTTACGTTGTGGTCACTCAACTTTAAAAATTACAAAATGGTCATTGCACCATTCGAAAACTTTCATTTAAGTCATTAGGCTATGAAAATCATTGTTGTATGACTTTTCCTATTCGCACTGTCTATATCAATCTAAAGTTCTCCTCCTTCTTTTCTACAGTTTAGTTTTTTTTTTTTTTCATAAAACAATTTTGAACGTCATGAATCTACAAACCAAAATCAAAACAAATTTTTTTTTTCTGATCTCTAACATTGATCATCAAATTGACTTGGATCTAAGGTGTGTTATTTACTCGTCGATGGATATTGATCCACCATATCGATCATCGAATCGTCGCTTAGAACTCGCTAGCAAGACTTTTTTATTAGAAAAAAAACCTTAACGGCCCATTGACTTAAATAAAAACTTTCGGATAGTTCAGTAAATATTTTGTAACTTTTTGAAGTTGAGTAACCAAAACTAAACTTACTAATAGTTTAGTGACCTTAAGTGACCACTAACAACCGTGATTAATTCTCTAGCCGGAAGTACTCTCCGGAGAGGTAAACAACTTTTATCAATTCCTCTTTTGTTTCCTTATTTTTGTAAGCGAGGTGCTTCCATATTTCTTCTCATTGGAAGATAATGTGTTAAATTTTCTTGCCCCTGAAAACCCATTTGCCCCCAGAAAATCTTCTTTCTTTGCTATTGTTTTCCATTTTGTTGACCGAATTCTCAATTTAGTTTTGCTTTATATATATACATTATATCTCTTACTCGGGGTGGAATTAAAAAAATTGGATTGTGGGGTAAATTTTTTAAAAATTAAAGTGTTTATAAAAAGTTATATAAATTAATGTAAATATTAACTATTGATAAATCGATATATATATGGTTAAATGTAAAATTATTACAAAATTATTAAAACAATAATTAAAAAAAAAAGCACATCCAATAAATTTGAATAACGCATACTTTTTTTACAATTATTCACATCACTTTTTCATGTATTGAAATCGTTGAATTATCTTCTCTTTGTCAATGTTGTTAGAAATTTACCCTTCTTATATTATCTCTATCATTTGGATGATAATCTATAATCTTAGTTCTTAATCCTAGATGGATCGAAAAGCTTTCAATGTTAAACTCGATTTGACTCTTTTGATCTTTTTTCAGATTGATTTGTATCTCACTTTAGTTATTCACATTTTTTTTTTCTTATTGTTTTTCCTCTACTTCACTAGTAAACTTTCATTTAAAATATTTTTCTATTCCTATTGAACATTGATAACAAAGAAATCTAAGCCATAAACACAAATGTTTTTATGAAGCCAAAATACAAATTAGTAATTTTCTTTCACAAAAATAAAAATAACTTAAGTACTGTTTTTTGTTGTCATGAGCATGCTACATGTCGATATTCAACTACAAGATTCACAATAATCACAATAATGACAACAAGTTCTAAATAAGAATGCTACAATTATGATCAATATTTAAGAAATTTAAGATTATATAAATACAATCAATCTTAATTTCTTGAAGGATTTGTATTAGTTAACCATTAAAAATAATTACCCAATCAAGATGTCAGTAATATCATACAAAATCAATATCCCAAAATTATTCAATAAATGAATAACCAAAACTTGCATAAAGATTCTAAACTATCACAAGAAAATCTACAATTCTAAAATTTCTAAAGATTAATCAATAAAACAAGAAAAGAAAAGAAAGTTATTACCAAATTAGAAGACCCACCTAAAAATATTAAAAGATTGATCACTTTCTTGAAGAAATTCTAGGGTGTTCAAGAGAATAAGATAAATTTGAGAGAAATATGATAATGTTAAAAGAAAATAAAAAAAAGGTAAAGTACACCATTAGCCACTTAACTTTGAGTAAAATAACAAATCAATCATTGGTAATCATTTTCATTTATGTCTGTAACAGAAAGTTGACCTGTAATGTTTAATGGTCACCTTGGCTTCCCATGATGGAAACAACCCCAATTTAAGAACCCTAGCTGAGCTGGGCAATAGAAGAAGAAGAAGAGAATAAGAAAGAAAAGAAGAAGAAGAAATGGAGATACCCTAGCTACGGTTGTTTTGTTCCTCTAAGGTAGATCTATCACCCAGTTCATTGTTGTCCCTTTGAATCTTTGTGTCCTAAGTGACTCCGTTGAATCTTTGTCCCCTTTTTTTTTTCTTCTCTTCTCCTCTCTTTTTTTTTTCTTAACTTTAGTCGTCATAGTTCATGGCCTTTTCCGGCCAATCATAATCACCAAATGGCTCATCTTTGCCTTTTCTAAAATCTCATTTTAGTTTTCCCAATAGGCCTTCAAAATCCAGAGATTAAAATCTCAAATCTTCGAACAAGGCTTCAACAAATCTTCGTTGTCCACCGTCGGATCACCATCATATTTTGGCCATAGCTCTTCTTAGACCAACTATGACTCTTGACCACTCGGATCATCGAACTGGTGGCCTCCAACCCGTAAAACCCGAAATGGGTGTGGGTTTCTTCTTTTTTTATTCTCTTTCTTTTTTAGTTTTTTTTAGTTCTCTCTTTTGATGCAAACCAATTTGGGATTCTTGTTCTCTTTTAGCTAGTTTGATTTTGGATGCTTGTTATTTGGTATTTTTGTTTCTGGTTGGGATTTCACGGGTCTAGAATATTTAGGGGTTGGGATTTGGTACGGTGATTATATGATAGTGGGCTTGTGGAGGTGGCCAATGTCAAAGGTGGTGGCGAGAGAGCTGAGAGGGATGAAGAAAAATGGTGAAAAAGCCCCATGTTCTCCTTTTGTTTTTGTTGTTTAATGGGAGGTGGTGTGTGAGAGGGATGATAGAAAAATGTCCAACGTGGCAAGTTAACTGCCACATCACCTATTCTGTTAGCTTGTAATAGAAAATGTTAGTGGGTGACTGTTTTGTTATTTTCCTAAAATTGAGTAACTGTTTTATTATTTTTTCAAAGTTGATTGATTGTTGGTGTAATTTATCCATAAAAAAAATTAGAAATTTTTAAGGTTTTAGTAGGCGTAGAAAACATTCTTTTATTTTATATAAAATAACTTATTTTTTAAAATAATTTTTTAAAAAAATGTTAGGTGTGTCATTTTCAAATTTTATGTCAAATCAAATTTTTGGTGAGGTAATTTTTTTTTATGGGGATCATTTTTCAATTTTTGGTGAAATAAATTATATAAAATTTTAAAATATATATAACTGAAAAAGGTTTCCTTTTTTTATGAGGTGAATTCATCCCACAATTATTCAAGTTTCAACCATGATTTCTAGAGAAAATAAAAATAATCATGTATCACAAAGAAGTAAAAAGTAAAAATAAAAATATTTTAATTAAATTAAATTTAGTTAGTTATAAAATTATTCTTCTATACAATATAATTCCAAATCAGGCTATTTCTAAAGAAATTAATTTGCAATTGTATTATATTTCAATCAATATATACAAATTTAATTTAAGTTACAAGTATAGCCACAATTACAATTTAAAAGAATGCATTCTAATAACTATAATTAGAATTGGTTATTATGAAACGCGATTGGATTGCTAACAAAAATATTCTTGAACCTAAACCAAAATATATTTACAAGGCTCACACATGGTGAGACATAAACCAGAATAAATAGGGGCAATACCAATAGGAGTTTGCAGGGGCCAATCCCTAATGGGACAATAGCATTTTTCTCCCTTTAATTTTTATAAAACTATAAATTAGTAAATGATCAAATTGCACTTTATCTTGAAAAATTATATTTTTTAAAAATTTAATCTTTTAAAAACTATAAATAAATAAGTTAATACAAGAACAAAATTATATTTCAAATCACATAAAAATACATAGTTTCAGCCCCCAAAAATTAATTTTTGTCTTCACCCCTGAGAATAAATATGAATTGATAATCCACACATGATTCACATAAGGTGAGACTTGATCCAGTAGTTTTAAAAATCCTAGAGCCTTAACCTTGCCATTAAAACAAGGCATTAACTTTGAGATAATTCAATTTTTTTCATTTCTTCCTTTATGTTTTTTCTTTTCAGGATTTATTTGGTCCTATAAAGTAATGGATGAAAATGCAATTATCAGGGTAATAATTTTACTCTCTTGTAATTGTAAGGAACTCTAATTCACTAGATATGTTTAATTGGAAGAATGCAAGTATAAAAGTTTTTTTTTTTTTAAATTTCAATTTGAAATCAGGTAATTAACTGATTAACCAAAATTAATAATAGTATATATTATATATCTATAAAACTATGAATATAAGCCTAATATATTTACATAAGTCCAATATCTATAAGACTAGAGCACACACGTCAAATATTTATTGGACTATATGATGTCATTTAATTTAGACATCAAATTGAACATTGAAATCAAACTTAAGTGTCAAATGATATATTAACCCTAATCTGATCTTAACATGTTTATAAAGTCTTATTAGGGGCAAAGTCAAAAAAATTTTGTTGAAGGGGAAATCAACTAATGGGCCTTGTTTTTTGTTAGACCAAACGTTGACCCACTATTTCATGAAGCAATTCCTTGTATTTATTTTTTCTTTTCCATTTTATTGTTTTCAATTCATTTTAAAAAAAGAAAAGAAAAAGAAAAAACATGAAATCGACTAGCTTTTTAAAAGGACAAAAAACTATCTCTTTATAATATGATACGTGGTGATTTGCATGCGAGCTACGTATATAATCATTGTAAAGATTTTTAATGTATACGAAGGGTCTCATGCAAAGTTCACAATTATTTGACTCATTATTTTATATTAAATCTAATAAATTTGGTTAAATACAAAGATAAGAGATTATAATTTATTATGAAGTTGAGTAGAGTGAATCGATTTCGAATATTTTCACGTAGCTCGTAAATTTAATTAAATAAATTCAAATTTTAAACATAAAATGAAATAGATGAGGTATTGAGACGTGTTGATACAAGGTATCAATGGTAGTAAAGAAAGAGGGGACGAGTGTTCTGGTCTAGGAGTATAGAGAAATAAGATAATTCAAATAAGGTTATTTTTAGTACCATCCTTCTCCCCCCCTTTAAGAGGGTCTTTAGAGTTTTATTATATAGAAGGATTAATCTGGTCGAATTCTGAGCTGAATCCCGAATCGAATTATTATTTTTATAATTATATACAAAACGTAAGAAATCATCTAAAACGTATATAAGAGACACAAAGAAGAAAAAATGGCAAAAGGCAAAAATATAAAAGAAAAATTTTCATTTTCATATAAACCATAAAAAAAAAAAAAAAAGGAAAAAACCTTGAGCATATTCCCCACTAAATATATAACATCAAAATTCTTTTAGGCGTGACAAAACTAAGTGGGGTGCATTATCATGGTGATCCCAATTTCCCACATATCCTGCTCCCCACCTTTCTGATGCTGCCACGTCATCCATCCAAAACCATCACCTTTTCTTTTTTACTTTTTACCTTTTAGCTTAAGTCAACCCCACATTCATCACCCGTTTTAACCAATCAAATCCACCCACATCATCATATATATTTTTTAAGGTCAAATTCTACTTTTGATCCCTCTACTATACTCAATATTTAAATTTAATCCATATATTTCAAGTTGACATAATTTAATTATCTATTTTTATTATAATTAATTATTCAAATAACTAAACAATCAACCATTCCAATGCTTATGATTTTTTTTTCTTAAAATTACCTCTTCCATTCAATGAGTTGGAAATGATATTTTTAAGAAAAAAATCAACATTAACATTTTAATAAAAATAGTTAATTATGTTAATTATTTGAACTAATTAATGATATTATAAAATTAGAAGATCATATTATGTCAAATTAAAATATAGAGAATAAATCCAAAATTTGAGTATAATTGAGGGACCAAAACCAAATTTTACCTTTTTTCTTCACCCCTAGATTTTTCATACAAAAAAATTTCCCCCCAACTAAACCTCTCTACTTCACTGGTTTTAACGATTTATCTACCTTTGTTGTTGTGGTTGTTGTTGATGACGCCTTTTTCTGGTTTTATTTCCGGCGAGCCGCCGTGAACGTTTGGAAGACGACAGTACCGGCGGTGGGGAATTCATCCATAGCAAAACTCCGGCATTTGAGTCCTAATGGTTCCATGGCATGAGCTACCCTGGTCCAAACTTCACGGCGATGGCTCGTCGTTGAAATAGAAACCGTCGCCGGCTTGAAAACTTGAACCGCCTTCTTCAAGGTCTCAACAATGTCGTCCTGGTCATCGTAAACGGACCCAACATACTCGAAGCTAGCGTAACTGAACCCATCTTCAGGTGTGACATGGATCGTGGAGTACCGATCACCATCGACGCCATTCATGGAGTACCCACAAGGATCAAACACGAAATCGCAAATCAAAGCTCGAGGGTTGATGTTGCCGATCCCAGTCAACTCGGTCATTTCTTTAGCAGCTGAGTCTCCACCGGTTTTGAAGAATTTCCGAGCCAAGACTCGGTCGAGCTCCGTCATGCAAACTTCGACGGTGAATTCACCGTCGGAGAAATGAGCTCCGTTGTCAGAAGCGGCGGAGAAAACATGCCACGAATACGAAGGGTTCTTGGAAGGCATAACGGAAGCTTTTCGAAAGCAAAGATTGTTGGGGAGATTTTCTTCAATGTAAATAACTTCTTGTTTGAAGTTAATATGAGGGAAAGGCTGTGATTTAGGGAAGATGAAAGTACCTCGGGTGTACCTACACCCGCATATCGTAAGGCCGAGATTTTTGGCCAAGTGAATCAACGGCCGAATCGATTTGAGTAACTGAGTGGTCCCACATGTTTTGATGATGATCTTAGTGGGGTAAACAAACAAACTGGATTCAGACAACACGTAAGCATCGAAGAAATGGTTCCCGACAGCCGAAACGACAGTGCATTGAACGACACGTAACACATTTTCCAGTGATTCAAAATCAAGCAGCCTAAGTCCCATTGTGGTGACCGTTGGATCATTATCGTCCCCAAAGAAATGGAGCTCTAAGCGTTTCTCAAACCCTTCGAAACCTGAAACAGCCATTGCTAAAAAAAAAGACCCTCGACCAAATCGAAAAAAAGAAGAAGGAAAACCCAAAGTGGAAGTTGGGAAAATGGATCAAAAGGGAGGAAAATAGAGGGAGAGAGGGATGAAGATTGAAGAAGAAGTGGAGAGAGTGGGTTTTATAGGGAAGTTTTTAGAGAGAGAGAAGTGGGAAAGGCATGCGGGTGAGGCAACCAAGAATCATGATTGCAGGCATATAATGAAGTGAAATAAGATGATGATGGTGATGATATATACATATATATCTTGTCTAAAAACTTTCTTCTTCTTTTTTTGATACGATATACAAGCAAATTTACTCTTTTTTTAAAAAAAATTTAACAGGATTTAAATTAAATTATTAATAATTGATAAGCTTAAATATCCAATTATCCCATTTCTTATGATATTTAGATGGTTTGATATTTTACTACAGCCATTGCCAACTCTCTTTCAATCAGTTCCAATCACTGTTCTTCCATTAATTCATGTGTACAAATAAACACCGTCCTAGCTTCTTCTTTTTCCCTTTTGGGAGTAAAGTAAGCCACTAACTTGTTTAATCAAACAGATATACCATTAGTAGCATCAAGGTATTTTTAAAATGAACTTTTGGTGATAAAAGAAGAGATTACAAGAACCAAATTACATTAACAAGCCTAACTCTCCAAAGTCCAAACGGAAATATTTCAAATATTCGCAATCTTTGGCTTCCAAAGTGAGCCATCTTGGCTAGATTATCTGCTTCTTGGCTTTTTTTTCTTTGGGTATGTAATAAATATTCCAATGAAGAATTTGAAACTGAATTAAACCGTTCTATAAGATTTTTCTGAATGGTCTTAACCACTTCAAAACTATCAATCTGGATCAACAATTTTTAAAATGCTTTTAAAACCATTTAGAAGTCCAATTTGTTGGATTTTTAGTTTGATTCATATAATTTATTGAATCCATTGTTATTATTGGTTTTCCAATTACTTATCAAATATCTATAATTGCAAATGTAATGAATGTTATTATAATAAATTCAAAGTATGTTAGGTAAAAGTATTATAGAAGCCTTTCTATTATGAGTCAGATTGTATTTCGTTCTCTCTACTCAAAAAATAGGTAAATTGGTCCTTGTAGGTTAGATTAAAAAGTAAATTGATCTTTATGTTAAAAAAATTGATCTATTTCTACAATTAAAAACTGATTCATGTATTTTGAATTTTTGATATAATGTACAGAAATTAATTTGCCCATTTTTTTATAGAGGGAACAAAATGCAATCTAAAACTTAATATAAACACCTTTATGATATTTTTACCATATACCTTGCTACAAGCAAGCCAAATTATGAAAACAACTACACTATCCTTTTCAGAAACAATCTCATTAATCAACCATATGTAATATATGTATGTGTATATATATATATATATATATATATCATCTATATAATCAGATTCATTAACTAGTGTTTGATTGTGAATTGGAGTGTGTTTCAAAATGTTTGGATAGAATATAATTGGTGGCACTCATCAAAGGATGATGGTGTTGGGGTGAATTTGTAGCAACATGAAATCATAACCATAAGCCTTAGTTGTTTCTTCATCAACATTTCTCTCCCAGAGTTATCAAGGATTTTTGTCTCAATTTTTTACTTCACATGCAAACGTCTAATTATTCCAACATTCCTGTCTGGGTTTCATTGTAAAGTAAAACTAATTACAACATGAGTTGGTATAGTTCGAATTCGTGTCGGGTATGAATATTTCTAAGTTTTTTCACTTGAGAAACAAATGTTTGGGAAAAAAATTAAGGCTTAATTGAATGTTAGTTTTTAAGAATGATAGCATGAATCAATCGAATAAAATCCGGTTTTCGGGTGCCGGTTAAAGAAATTAAGGATAAATTTTTTTTTACTGTTAAGGGGAATTAGCATGGGATAATCAAAATCATTGAAAACTTTTTGGTATTTGATTTTGTTTTAGGTCAAAACTGATGGAGGATTTACTGTATCAAAAGTCATTCATGGCAGTGTTCAAAAAACAGAAAACATATATAATCATAGGATGGACCAAAATGTTTGAATGCAGGAGAAACAAACAATCATCAGCTTTTGCAAATTAGAAAAATGTCTGGTCAGCTTGGTTTTGCTATTTTTAAATTTGTTGAAAATAAAATTGAATTTAGTTATACACTATTAGTGTATTAAATATAAATCTAAATCTTATTTAAAGAGTGTTCGGTTTAAAGAATATACTTATGATAATATGATTACAAGAATATAGATTACTTAGCATATTAATCGATATGCAAGCTTTTATTGTTTGGTTGATGAAATCTAAGGTTACTTAAAAGCGCATTTCATTAAACTATCCTTATGATAAACGTTAAAGTTTATAACATTTTAGCTTCATGATAAATGAATGCATTTCTGTAATAAATTATTTTCATATATATTTTTTCACATAAATAAACTAGAATTGAAGAGGAGTAGTAAACAACTAGAGCTTCTTCTTTTTTAATAGAAATGATAGAAAAAACAAATATTAAAACATGTTATTTATTATGGTTTGATGGTAAATTTGAATAAAATCAGTGGCAAATGCAAAGGGTCTGGCAGGAGCCTCGGCCCCCTGAAATGGAAATTTTCTATATAGACCCCTTAAAATTTTAAATTTGTTATGGTAAAATTACATTTTGACCCTAAAAAATAATAAAAAATTGATTTAATCCTTTAAAAATTATAAAGATATAGGCTATTAAAATGGTAAAATTATATTTTTATTATCGTAAAAATATACCATTTAATTTCGGCCCCCTAAAAAATTTTCTAGCTTCGCCTCTGACCTAAATGATAAAAAAAGAAGATAAATTGTTATAAAATTAATATTTCAATACCAATGTAAATATAAAATTTAATATAATAGATTAAATATTAATTTTTCTCAACTTATAATAATTAAATAAGCATAGTTGATTTACTTGAAGATTACGTAAAAAAAAAACAGAAAATTTGATTTGTTAGTTTTTATTATAATTTTATTTTGGTTTAAGAAAAAAAAATTAAAGTCATTAAAAAATGGGGTTAAATTGTCAAAAATATCACATTGATAAAGGAATGTAAGTTTATTTAAAAAAGATGTGGTATTCAGATTACCCCTATATTCTGAAATCTTGATACAGTTAGAAATATGAGATTACCGACTCAAGGTAACATTTGAAATAAACCAAATGCACTCTTAAAATAATACTTCCATCCCATGCTTTAATATAAAGTTATTACTAAATAATGCCATTAAAGGCACATTGTATTCCTAATGAGAGAATTCACATTCAAATATTAGAAATGACACTATTTCAAAGTATGAACACGAACCTCAAAAAAATAATTTTCATGAACCGTAAATCAGACACAAAAGATACATTGATTTTATCAAAAGAAAAAGAAGGGAGTGCCCTTAAAACCTATAGTAAATTTATTTATTTTAGAAAAACCTAACATTTTAAATATTCGAATTTGCATAACTTATTTAAGACTTTACTATCAGTTTTAAATGTTTAATTCTATACATTATCACTAAACCAGATAATGACATGTCATCTAAAAATGATGGTGTATCTTTAAAATTTTTAAATGATGTGTTGTCATAGTCTATACACTGCGAGTAGATCAAATGTTAACATTTTTAAATAGAAAAGATTTTTAGAATCAAAATTGAACTAAAATTAATCATCGTGTGGGTCAACAAACATTAATTCATATACACCCACGATGTTTTATCCTCATTTATCCCAAGTCTGTTTCCCTATGCGCATTTATTCTAAGTTGGTTTTATCCGGTTATATTTTGTTATTTGTCCATTTGTATTTTTTATTGATTTGATTCTACTTTATAATTGTTCATATATAATCTCTAAAAAAAAATGACATGCCCAAAAAATATCATTAAATATTAGAAGATGGAAAAAAGACTTAACCTATAAATTAGTACCTAAACTATACCATTTCCCCATCTTGGTACTTAAATTTTTTTTGTTACAAGTGGTACCCAAATTACCTTTTTTCTCAAGTTGCTACCTTCGTTAGTTCAACAGTTAATCAAACTTTTAAGTCTATTTAAAACAAAGGCTTAACCTATAATTTAGTTCCTAAACTATACCCTTTCCCCCAAGTCTAACAATGCTTGAAATTTGCCCTCTCAAATCCAGACAACCTAATGTTTTTTAAAAATACACTCAACAGGTTTATGAATTGTTGGACTAACGAAGTTACAGATTTGAGGAAAAAATAATTTAGGTCAACTTATCAAAAAATATCAAATTTAAAAAATAGTATAATTTTGAGTTAAACCAAAAAATAATAATAACATTTAAGGATAACTATAAGTTTGAAGAGAAAAATAAAAATATATGAAAAAGGATTCAGGCGTGGCAACTAAATAATGAGAATATCCTTGAATTAGGGGAGACCCCGTACGTGAAAATCAAAGGCAATCTATAACATCATTTTTATTCTCCATGAACCAAAAATAAATAAATAAATAAATTAGTACAAAAAATAAAAAATAAACATATACATACAACTATCTTTAATTTATAAATTAGGATGAATTTAGATAATATCCATGTATAATTAAATAAAATATTTTTATTTATGTAAAATACTTTTTAAAATTATCTCATTATAAGTTTTGATTATTTCTGTTCTTCACTTATCTATTTCATAATTAAATTTTAAAATGATTTGTTAGTGATAATCTAATTAATTGAAGGTTGGATAAACAAGATGTATGTTATATCCCTAATTCAAACAAAATCTTTAATAACTTTTACTTTTGGTGATCAAAAGTTATAATCGGAGGTTTTGAGTTTGAGTTTTGTGGATAGAAAAAATAATGTTGAGAGTTTTGTCTCCTGTTTTAGGAATTCAATTTATCCTTATTTCGATTTAGTTGAAGTCTAATATGATTATTGAATACTGAAAAATCTTAGGAACGAAAACGAAACCCTTTAATATCATGTATTTCGAACTTTACACCAAAGATTATAATAATAATTAAGCATGATAATTAAGCTGTCTAGAAGTATGAAAAGTATATATAGAGAAGAATAACCAAAGGGGAAATACAAGAAGAGTAAAAGAAGTGTCATAATTATCTCAAAAGCAAAGGTGGAATTAGAATGAGAAATGGTGATCTTGTGACAAAAGCAATGATGCTACTATAGATGTCTTTTAAGTTTTCTTTTTTTAAAATTATTATTACAAATATGTTTTAGGAGAAGATTTTGTGATTAAGTTTAGAGGATTTAATTAAAATTTTGAGAGGTTAAAGCACCCCTTAGCTCCCATGAGAAGGGATTGTATAAATTTATCATTCCATGTCATTCCTATCTCTTTCCAATAATAGAATGACAAATCAGATTTTTCCACCCGATTTTCAGGTTTTTCCTCCTGCAAAAATTCAAATCAAGCTAAAAATGTTAAAATTCAGGAGGAAAAATCTGATTTATCATTCTCCTATCGAAAAAGGGATAAGGATGACGTAGAATCACAGTTTCATACAATCCTTTTCTCTAGCTCCCATTACCATATGCCTTGAGATATTGCAATTTTATTTTGGAATTAAAAGGAAAGAGTTGAAGATGATGGTGTTTTTAACTTCATAGTTATTAAATATAGTTGGGTTACTTGTTAAAACTCGAAATCTTGATTAATATTTAGGAGGGTTTAAATAAAAATATTAACTTTGAAAAATGAATTAAGACAAAATAAAAATAGATCCATTTAAAATATGAGTTGACTTGAATCTATCATTCAAGACCTGAATGGTCGAACCTTTAATTGATTCAACACTATATTTTTTAATTAATTTAGAAAAATTACATGAATCTATACGATATTTATAAATATTCGATTCATTTTTTATGAATTATAATAATATTAATTTTTAAACAATTTAATTAACTAAAACTGATATAAAATTAACTCTAAACACCAATTCAATCAGTCAATTTATATACAATATAGATATATAAATAAAAAGTGAATCTAATTGTGAGAAATACAAAGGGGAGGTATAGGACAAGAAAGTGAAGACAAGAAGATGATGGAGAGGCAATGATGGGAAGTGGTGAGTTTTAGAATCAAATTTTTTTGCAGTTTTAAAGGAAGGAAATGATTGAATAATGTTAATGTTAACTTATGGGTGGCTGGCAGCCCCCCCCATTATTACCACATTCCCCACATCTTCAGCTGCATGCGCACCCCACCCTTCTCTCTCATTTCTCTTCATCCTATATCTTAAATAATAATTTATCTTGAATATTTCGATTAATTCAGTCCGTTAACATATCTTATATTAATTTATCAATATTATTCACTAAAATAATATTTATAAAAAAATGTTAAGCCTCAAACACTAAACATAAAATTTTGAATTGATGTTCATAAAACATGTTATTTTTAAAAACAAAATTACCTTTTTTTTTTTAATTATCATATCAATAAAAATGGTCATAACACTAGTAATAATAATACCCATTTATTGAAATCAAAAGCTTACTTGAAAAGACTCAAACAAAATCCCACCTTTTACATCAAAAGATGAAACCAAAATCTTCCTTGTTAGGGATTTAAATGCCTACATGTAACTCTAAGCTAAGCATATTCATATCACCCTACAAAAACTATAGTGCAATAAATTAATTCAAAATTCAAAACTATGTAAGGTCCATCAAGATAATAAGTAAAAAGCAGACACTTATAAATGATGAAACCCCTAAGTAATGCCTAAATATGATTGGATGGATAATTACAAATATTGTAATTTAAATATATATATATTGTAAATTGAAATAAACCCAAAGCTAAGCACAATTATTGGTCCCACTTTCTTACCCTTTTTAAACCATTCCCACCAAAACTCACCACCCCAAACCCCAAATCATGCAAGCCCTAAGCTAAGCCACCAAGTTTGGTCCCACTCATGAGTTTGAATGTGCCTCCCCCGACAACCACCATGGCTTGGTCCCATTGCAACTACACACATAATCTAAGATGTGCCCCAACATCTTGGCATATAATTGGTCCAAACCTTGGGGTTTTATATGTTTTTTTTTGGGGAGGGTTAGACAAATAGTCCCCACAAGGTCCCTTTGGTTGGTCGACATATGAATGTCTATAGGGGCATCTAACAAGTTGCCTTTAGCCGCCATACATATATGATTTGCATGCGCAACATCTGCCCACACACATGTTGCACTATTTGTGCAAGAATTGCTTTCCCAAAATAACTTAATGGGTAACTTCTGTTTCCCTTTTCTTGGCTTTGTGAGTCTCTACTGAGTGCCACTGTACCATGCGCACAAATTTTGGTTAAAATTTTGTACAAATGGGCCACCATCTTTTATTTAGAAAAACGGTATTATCCGCTCAATAGTGATTAATTTATTCGAAGTTTGTGATTATCGCTCTAATAATATTGTCTTTAATATTTAAATTTGAGTTCTTATCTTAAAGTATAATGTGCCCTATCACCACATTTATCTTGGATATGCTTTCATTATAATGAAAGTACTTGGCAGATCCTTTAACTCTGCTAGATCAATTTAATTCATATATTATTAAAAACAATCAAATAAGATCAGATTTTTAACGGAGTAAACATTTAGGCTTTAATTGATAGAGTGGAAAGAAAATTAGAACGATAGGAAATTGAAAGAGTAAAAAAATAGAAAGATGTTATTGATGTGCTTGATAGCAGGGATAGAAAATTTGAAAGAAAAAAATAAATTTCTTTCCGTTTATTGCTTGGTAAGGTTAAAAAGTAAGAGGAAATAAAATAAAATATTTGAAAAATGCATGCTTTTGAACAAACAAGCATGCACCTCTTTTTTTTTTTTTCCTCTCTCTCTCTCTTCTTATCATTTCGGTCTCTAATGATTTATTTTTATATATTAAGATGAAAAATAGACTTCTCTCTTGTTTTCTTTTCTCTCATTTTTCTTTCATTTACTTTTATTTACTATTTATCAGATTTAATATTTTAAAAGTTTTTATGGTTTTACAAATAAAATCTTTTATTTAGAATTGAACTGCAAACAAAAAAAATATTTTCATGCCATTTTTTAAACAGTAAATATTATCTCTATTAAAAATTAGTTTTGTTTGGTTCTTATTAATAGTATAGTAACTAAATTGACCTGTTTACTAATAGGAGAACTAATTTGATCCGGTCTATATAATAGAAGGACTTGTCAAATACTTTTACCTTCCGTTATACTATAAAGGCAACACGAATCTTATTCGAATTCGAGTAACCTATGCTAGATCTACTAAATACACCGTCATATGATTGTATAAACAATGTGAACTAAACTTAAGTTCCATGACTAAATGCTTTACTCTTGGATTCATTTTCATTGGGTTGTATCACTTCGATTTCAACTTATCAAGCAGGTCTTTACAGAAAATTTTAATCACGAATCATATCAAGTTTGAGCCTATAATACAAATTAAGTCATTTCGATAACTTTGTTAATAAATTTTTCATTAAATTTTGAATATCTTACCTTTCGATATTTAAATATCTAATTTCAAAATTAAAATTCAATTGATAACGCATATTAGAATTCAACATAAGTCAATTAATAGCGTTATCAATTAAACTTTAATTTTTGAATAAGATTAAATTTTTAAACTTAAAAATCCAAAGAATATAGCGTTATCAAAATTTGGGGCTGAAAACCGTCGTAATCCAGTTATATTGGCACAACAGTATCATACCTCGTAGATGCTAAAGATTTTTTAGTCAAACAAGACATGATGTTAGGGATGGTTTTTAACATAAAATAAAATAGGTAGTAATAATAATGATCTTGTAAGAGTTAGCCCCACAAACACATTAACATCTTTTATCATTTTCTCACATTCTTACTCAGGCCTATGAAAATGAGTGAAAGTTATTTTTAAATAAAAGGATATATAATTTTTGTTCGGTCCATTTTTTTTTCAGTATTCGATTGTTATATTGCGTTTCTTTTAAATTTGGGCAAAATTCTTTTAGAATTATTCTTTTTTGGTGAGAAAGAAGAATAAATAAACTAATTATATAAATTAGACTATTCTATCTGACGGGGAGACCTCAAACAAGCGTAAACTATTTATTCTATGTTGGGTCAATTTGACCAAACGATCAACTCTTTGATTATCCTCTCTAGAAATGTGACGAATGCTCTATTGTCTGAACCGCGACAATATTTGATGAATGATCTTCTGACCAAAGTAGAATTAGACCTTTCTGAAGAACCGCCTCAAAACTATCAGTTTGAATTAACACATGTACACTATCATAGCCCAGTCCATCCAAAATACCCCGTGATTCAGTATCAAAAAAAAAAAATTTAAGTATTAACACACTGCTTTCTTTATTAACAATATTCGAATTTGAAATTTTATTTAAAAAAACATTAAATTCTTCATCATTTGACCTAATAGATAATCGAATAAAGTGTTATTATTACAACTATAAATATTAAAATAGATTAAATCTTGATTTAATTGATATTATTACTATTATAACAATTAAAAAAACGTAAAATTAAATATGTAAGTATTATCTTTTAATTTACGGATTTAGAGAAATATGAAATATTAGTAAACTTATAGTGTACTGTGTTGTGTTTAAGTGTCTACGGTGTCTTAATTCGTTTCCCTTCATCCCTACAGCTTTTATAATAACTTCCCGTAACTGTACAGTGTACAGTACAGCAGCAGAGCTTTTCTGTCGTCTGTCCCACCCAATCATGCTTTGTCTACGTACACATGTCTTAAAAAGTTAATTTATTCTTTTCATAAATTTAACTTATTTAAATCAGTTCCAGTTGAATTATTATTTAGGATAAAGAAATATTTAAGTTTTGAATTTGATTTTCTTTTTCAATTTAATTTTTGAATTTCTTTTATCTATATTAATTTTGATATTTGATATTTTTTTTAATTTAATCCCTGAACTTTGATTCTGTTAAGGTCTGATGAAGTGAAACCTTGATGGTGTACTTAATTGGGTTCAAAAATAGAGGGACGAGAGGAGGGAATGAAAAAGTGGAAAAAAATATGAATTTTGAGTATGCTTGGTTAAAAAGAAAAGTAAGAGGAAAAAAATATGAAAGATGATCATTTTTCACCCTAATGCATAAAAATCAATTCTTTCAAATTAGAACGATGAGAGGAGAGCAAATGAGAGAGAAATGAATGTTAGTTCAAAATTATTTATTTTTCAAATGTTTTATTTTCTTTCCTTTTATTTTTCAACTCTACCAAGCAATGGATGGAAAGAAAATTACTTTCTATTTTCATTTTTCCATCTTTCTTACCACACACCTATGGAACGAAAAATTATGTTTTCTGTAACACTCCAAACCCGGCCTAGACGTTATGACCGAATCCAGAAGTGTCATATGAAATAGATTGAAAAATCGTTGTCGTTAAATTGAAACCTATTTCCAGTTCATTTAGCCTTTATCACTATTGTTAATTTCAAAGCTCTCTTTCATTTAATCATTTAGAGATAAAACGTATTTGTAGCGGAAGCTTGTAAAATCGTTGTGTTTAGAAAACCGTTCTCAAGATTTTAGAAACCCTTGCTTTTTGTAAACCGTCATAGTTATAAGTAAATAAAACCAAAAACCCAAAACCAAAGCCAAACAGTTTAAAACAGTCCAGAGAGTCCTAGAAAATACAAGCTCTCAAATCTTAACGCCAAACTTAAATAAAAACTAAAACAAATAAAACAATTTTGGCAAGTGGTCACCGTCGAGTCCTCCGCTGCATCGATCCGCCTAACTCTGTGGATTACCTGTACAGAATAAACAGAAAAGAGTAAGTTTACATAAATTCAGTATGTAACCCAGCAGAATTAAGTATGCACACAGAAAACAGAATCTGCCAAATACAGACTCAGGCTTAAGCCCATTACAGATACAGATGCAAAGTCGGGCCTAAGTCCATTTCAGATACAGATACAGATATGTAAGATTAGAACCAGAAATCAGATATCCTACCCCCATCCTTTACACACCATCTCCGACCATCCCTACACACCATGTGGGGTTTAAAACACCCACCCAGCCCTACACACCATATTGTGCCGATGCGGCATATAACAGATATATTGCAGCCATGCTGCCAGATAAAAGGCGCAAAAATGCTTTTCAGAACACTTCTTCCAATATACATCAACCCATCCCCAATATCAGATAACATAACATGCATACAATATTACAGATAGTACATGCTTAACATGCGTAAATAAACAAATAACATATATGCATGGCATAGACGAGCTCAGAACAGTACATCAGTCTAATAGAACACATAGTTTTAGGGTTTAGTAGCCTTTACCGACCCCTCGGTAGGTCCACGGTCGATTAGAACGACCCGTGCGACCTTACAGAAAATTTCAGTATAATGGGCCCACATGCCCGTGTGGCCTGCTCGTGTGGGCTCACACGTCCGTGTGGCCCACACACCCTGATTGGCCTTGCCCGTGTGGATCCCACGGCCTGGCCCAAAGTTCACACTCCCGTGTGGGTCCACAAGCCCGTGTGGCCCACACGCCCAGTCTGGTTTAGCCCATGTGGCCCACACAGCCACACTCCGGCCATCACACGGTCGTGTCTTACGCATGGCCTAGCCTTCGTCGTTCACATGTCGTGTTGTCGCACACGGGCGACCACACGCCCGTGTGGCGTCGACAGATTATAATTTCGGCTTTCACCGAATCTCGTTTTTCTGCATTTTGGGTACACACCTGGTATCGTTTCGATGTAAATCCACCCCTGAGCCTTCCAGAACCTAACAATCAGAATACCCAACACCTTTACCAACCAAAATCGAGTTAACAAAACCGAAACGACTAAAACCCGAAAAATTACCCCCACAGGATCAACTACGCGTGGCAAGCTAAACCTCTAGAGTGACAGCCTCTGCCTCATCGCCTTCTCCTACACCACAGTAATCATCAACACAACCGTTTATCAGCCATCAAAAAGTTTGTCCACAACCCCATAAACCAAAATTTAACCACGAACCCAACCTCACTTACCATATAATTAACGAATCCCACAGAAATCGTAGCAACGACAGTTGCAAGAGAAAAACAACAGTAACAGAAGCAGAAGCAAAAAGAAATTAGATTTTAGAGAGTAGGAAAAGAGAGGAAAAACGACAGGAATGGATTTTTAGGAAACAGGAAACAAACTAATCAGATTCTGATAACCTCCCTAATTTTCCTCCCACTAACCCACTAACAACCCACTTACTCAGAATTTTTGTTCAACCGAAAATCTCTTAGTCAAATGAGAAAAAATGAACTCCCATGCTCGCGCAAGGATTCGAACACAGGACCTCCAACACACTAACTCCTCTTACCACTTGAACCAGCAGACTCATTCTAATATGAAGCTACAAGCAATTTAATATAAGCATACCAATCAAGAATAGGGCTTAATTCCAATAATAAGTTGCCAAGGGTAAGCCTTGAACCCAAGACCCCTCACACACACCCAAAACACTCAATCACTGAAGCAGATACACAGTTGTATCAAAATTTTACAGAAGCAAACTTAACAAATTTTGGGCGTTACATTTTCCATCCTTCTAATTTTCTATCCCTTTAATTTTTCATCATTCCAATTTTCTTTCCACTTTATCAAGCAAAAGCTAAGAGTGTGCAATGTTCTCACCTAAAATTTTTGAAAATTTTACATAAAATATAAAAATTATTCAAAAATTAAGAGATTATAAAGAAATTGTGATTTCTTTTATAAATCTTTTAAATTTTTGAAGTGATGATACGACACAATCATACATTAACAAAATCCAAGTTCAAAGACCAATTTTGAGAAAAGTTGGTAAGTTTTGGGACTAATGTGAACAAAAAAGTTCAGAGACTAAGGTGCAAGGGCGAAGCCAGGACAATTTTTTAGGGGGGTCGGATGAAATTTTAATTTTTTATAGTTTATATCTTTCTAATTTGTAAAGGATTAAATCAAATTTTTATAATTTTAGGAGGGCCAAAGTGCAATTTTACCTTTACTAATTTAAAATTTTAAAAAAATTTCAAGGGCCTAAATAACAATTTTACCTTTTAGGGGGGGCCGGGGGCCATGCCAGCCCCGCCTGGCTTCGCCCCTGCTAAGGTGAGAGAAGTTGTTAAGTTCAAGAACTAAAAGTGTGATTTGTTGGGTGGAAAAGTAGAGGGATAGAAAGAGAGAATGGAAAAGTGAAAAGAAAATAAATTTTAAGTGTGCTTGGTAAAAAAGAAAAGCGAGAGAAAAAAATACGAGAGATGATCATTTTCAATCCTAATGTATCAAAACTAATCCTTCCAAATTGAAATTATGAGAGGAGAAAATAAGCGAGAGTTGTATGTTAGTTCAAAATTATGCATTTTCCAATATTTTTATTTTATTTTATTTTTTAGTTTTCAACTCTAACGAGTAATAGGTGGAAGGAATCATTTTTCTTTCAAATTTCTCTATCTTTCCTACCAAACACACCTATGGAAAGATTGGTTTTTATCCATTATAATGAAAATGATCATCCTAATACATAATTTTGAACTAACATATATTACTCTCTCGTTTTCTCTCATTTTATCATTCCAATTTAGAATGATTGATTTTTATGTATTAGAATGAAAAATGATCATCTCTTCCATTTTTTTCCCTACCAAGCATACTCCAATTTTATTTTCTTTCTATTTTTCCACTCAACCAAACACACTCTAAATTTAAAAAATACAAAAAATTAAAAACATATTTTAACTTTATATTAATACATATTCTAATATAAATATAAAAAATATATAATTTAAAAACTTCTATAATAATATTGAGATACATATAATATAATCCTTGGAATGGATTAACACCTCTACTTATGAAAAATGGAATTCATATTACCATTAGTAATGACATAACCATGCTGTCATTCCTTATGCCTAACCCCAAAGGGTTGCACCAAAAAAGAGAAGAAAAAAAAAAACAAGTGGACCCATTGAAAAGTGAGTGAAAAGAAGTGCAATTTTTTGTTTCATTCCTATTAAATATTTATTTTTCAAATATAAATGTAATATTGTAAAAAGATTAATTATTACTAATGCATGGGAAAGAATGTGGAGAGATTTTATAAAAAAATAGAGAGAGCCCAAAAGACCTGGTTTTTGATGGCATTAATAAATGCACATTGAGGAGGGGCCAAAGGCATGGCATATCCAAACATGGAGGCTATCATGTCCCTCAAGGCCTCATCTCTAAACCCTTTTGTCTCTTTTGATATTCGATAATCATATTTAGAGATAATAAAATATTAAATATTTATATTTTTTAAATTGTTTAAATTTGAAGCCATTATTTTACTTATGAATTAAATATTATTATTCATTGCATATATGAAATTGTAAAAAAGAATGTTAATTCAAATCCGTAAATATCCGAATTTAAATCCTTTAATTTTTTTTATATATAATTGAAATTACAAGCCTTTTATGACTAACGGGTTTAGATATTTGAATTTACATTCGTTATCTAAATAAGTAATGTGGATTCAGATAACGGATGTTCGGAGTATCTATTTCCATTCGCAATGAATAATAATTTTAAGATTTGAATCCAAATATTATTTGTATATACAATATTCAAATTCGAAAAAACAAATTGAATATCCACAATTATCCAAATCTGCAATCTAAATTACTATCCTTAAGTGTCTATTAAATTCAAAATCGTATTTTTTCTTCACCCACAATGCTTGAAATTGGATTTTAGTTATTTAAAACATCCCTGATTTGATTCAAAAATCAAAAAAGATTTTCTTAGACTTTCGATAATTGATAATTACATTGAATCTCAAATAAAATCGAAATCGAACTGAAATAGATTTAATATTAATGAGATTTTAGTTGAAAGATCCGTCAACTTTAGATATACATGGATAATTCAAAGGGTTTTAATATTATATTATTTGGGGATGTTGGGGTTCTCATCTCTGGACAAACAAATCTCTTGGAAAAGCTTCCTACACTTTCTACAATGGAAGACAGGGTTTGGGTTTTTGGATTTTGGAAGAACAAAAAAGTGTTGGATATGGTGATTAGGCTTTTGGGACTGACAGTGAACCAAAAGATATGAGACCACACTGCCCACATCTTGGAACTTGGGAAACTCTTATTATTTAATTAAATTAATACTGCTCTTATTTACTTACTGCTTCCACCAACATTTTAGGGTTCTAATTACTCTACCACTTAAATCATTCTCCACCCTTTTATAAAATTATAGGTGGTAAGATGGAAAGTATCTTTTCAAAAAACAATTTGAAAAAAGAAAAGGTTATTTCTCTTCGACCATTATAATTATACTCGAATATCTAAATAAGATCAAATCATATATTGAATCAAACTTAATTTAACTCAATATTACGATATTCATACGTCAAAACATAAAAAATTATAAACACTTGAATACTTGAATACTCGAGTATTTGATTTTATTTTCTTGGAATTTAAAAGAAAAAGGAGAGAGACAATCACAAAATTGCATATGAAATAGGTTTTGTTGATAGATAATCATGTTAGCACTTTTCCTTTTAGGTAAATAGGGTTTTCTTGCATCCCAAACAGGCACTTAAAAAGCCCCCCCACCATCTGGTTTGATTAGGCAGACAAAAGAATCTATTAATGAGATAAAGAAAAGGCTAAAAATGTGACATAATGATTATAATGTTGATATTGTTATATGATCAAAATATATGCTTTTAAATGTGACATGCATGATACAAGCATTGCATCAACTTAATCAATTTTATTTCCTTTTAACTAATTAAGTAATAAGATTGATAAATGTTAGTTCCATTGGTATGTATATTGTTGTCAATATAAGAGAATGTAGGTTCTAGTTCGTTAAAACATTTATCCTCCTAGGTTGGGGAGAGGTTATAGATAATTTTAGACATTGTATCAAATAAAGCAGATATAATTAGAACATATAATAAGATTGTTAAAAAAAAAAAACTATATAATGAATTTTTGCTATTCAATGTTCTTAGGACAAAACCAGATGAGTTATGGATTATTTATTTATTTATTTAGACCAAGTCTGTTTTTTTTTTACTTAATTTAATCTATAAATTTAAACAAAAACATTTTAATTAATAAGTAAATCAAGTTAGCTCGATCGAGGTGTTTATGAAGCGGACTGGAGTCGGGTCTAGATAATATTCAAGTCAGGTCAAATATTGTATAGTATTAGAATAATTTATGTTTGTTCAAGATTCATCTATATTTGTAATAAACTATTCTAGTTCTTTTTTAAACTTGTCATCTTAAAAAATAATTTATGTAAATTGTCATTTATATATTTATTAAAAAATGATTAAAAAGCAAAAAAGACGTTAGTTGAAATGATATAGTAGAGATGTTTAAATATTTCGTGTTTTAGGTTCAAATTTTATTATATGAGTGTATTTTTTTATTTTTTATATAAAAGATATAAAAAGACAAAAACATCTTCAAAATGATGTAATTTATTGTAGGCTTAAGGGTGTAAAAAGCTCTCAAACTTTTTAACAAAAAGTAATTAAGCCCCTCCTTTTTTTACACTCAATTGAGCACTTGAACTTTCAAAATGTATAAAAAAGGCACTCAAACTTCTTCAAAAAAAAAAAAATTAAGCCCTTACTCTTTTTTTTTTTCACTCAATTGGGTACTTGAACTTTCAAAATGCATAAAAAAGACCCTCAAATTTTTTTTAAAGAAGTATTTAAGCCCCCTGCTCTTATTAAAAATTAGAAAAAAATTATAAAAAATAAAATTTAAAAATGATTAAAAATTATATATATATATATTTTATAAAAATCGTAAAAAAATAAAAATTTTGTTAAATTTTATAAAAATCATAAAAAAAATTAATGAACCCTAGCTTTTTTCAATTAAAGTCATCACGTGTCGCAACATAGCGTGACATGTGGCAAAAAATGGAAAAAAAAAATCAATAAAAGTTATAGAAAAATTATAAAATGCTTCTTTTGGTACGATAATTTTTATAAATTTTTACGAAATTTATATTTCTTTACATTTTGTATAATTCTCTCATGACTTTATAAATTTATATAATTTTTTTATATTTCTATATATTTTTTAATTTTTTATGATTTTTATAAAATTTTACAATTTTTTAATATATTTTTTTTTACAATTTTTATATTTTTTTTCTAATTTTAAATAAATTTTTAATAATTGAATTTTTTATTAAAATTTGATAATATTTATAGCTTTTATTGATTTTAATTTTTTATAACTTTTTTCTAATTTTTAATAAAAGCAGGGGGCTTAATTGCTTTTTTTTTTGAAAAAGTTTGAGGGTCTTTTTGATGTATTTTGAAAGTTCAAATACCCAATTGAGTGCAAAAAAAAGTAGGGGCTTAATTGCTTTTTTTGAAAAAGTTTGAGGGTTTTTTTGATGCATTTTGAAAGTTCAAGTACCTAAATGAGTGAAAAAAAAAAACTTAATTATTTTTTTAAAAAAGTTTGAGGACTTTTTGCAGTCTTAAACTTTTATTTTATAAAGCAATAAATGTTTTAATACGAAGTTCTTCGAGGAATTTTCTCATTTCTCAATCTACACCCCTATTAAGGGAGAGAATGTGATTTTTTTTGGCCAACTTAACCAGTTATAATTTTAAAGAAATAGATCCAGTCAAATTAAAGCTCGAGAATCAAGGTAATCGAATCGATTTTAGGTCGATCGGTTAACCAGCTTTAATTATTAGATTTGAATAATATATGTTTATTTTTATATTCTTAATTATAAATATAATATAAATACATAAAAATATTAAATTAAATCAAAATTTTTAATTAAATTAATTTGAAAATTTAAAAATAAATAAAAATAAAAATAACCAACAAAATCGAATCCATAAATTTAATTAATTTCCTCAATTTTAACCGAAATCAAGAGAAGTTGGGGAGGGACTCAAGATAAATGAATTTTGGGTCATATTATTCATTTAACTGTTGATACTGATCTTGGCCTTCTCAATCTTGAAGCCGGTAAGGCCCAAAACCCCACAGGAGGTAGCCGAAGCGATCAAGGACAGTCCCATCGCACTCCACATCAAACCCCTTCTCCAAAGTTGAATATCTTGAGAAGGTCTTTCTTCTTCTTCTTCTATATGTTGGCATAATTTCAATTTTCAAGCATTTTTTTTTTTTGGAGTTGGCCGAAGTGATGGGTTTCATGAATTATTTCATTTGATAATAGTTTTAGCATTAAATTTACTGGTTTTATCTTTTATTACTTCACATGTTATGCCATTTACATTATTGTTCTTCTCCATATATTTGATGCTTTTTGCTTTCCCAACTGGCATGAAATGCTACGAACTGTCAACATGATGTCAACAATGGAGTTTTTGAAGTAATTGTTGAAGTGCCAAAGGTAACAGCATAGAATTTATTACTGGACATATTTGGAATTGGTAATTCGACTTTGAGGTATCTATAAAAATCAATCTAGTTGAAATAATTTATCTTAAAAGATTGAATGGAATCAGGTTAAGGAATCGGATCAATTGGATTGGAATAGCATTGAAGACATATCTCCTATAATTCACTTTATATT
Source organism: Gossypium sturtianum (assembly GCA_025698515.1). NCBI lineage: Eukaryota > Viridiplantae > Streptophyta > Magnoliopsida > Malvales > Malvaceae > Gossypium > Gossypium sturtianum. The sequence goes on from CM046945.1 coordinate 162,530,789, forward strand.
GGTCTTTATTATTATATTGCATCTTGCTATTATACTTGCTGTTTAATAGAGAAATTAATTGTAATTGATCTCTAGTGTGTTAGCAAGTTTCGAAAAATATTATATATTGGGAGGCTTGTATAGATTTTTGTATTGAGTATTGAGAGCACTTCTCTATTCATTATGGAACAATTTGTGTTTACTACCTAGAGGTAAGTGATCTAAACCTTTTATGTAAAAAAGATAGTTTGCTATACTGGGATGTGATAGGATTTGGATTACTTGTTGTATTGGGTTAAAAAATACTAGATTTACTCACTGAGTGAGGATTTGCAGACATAAGGAAACCGAACTGAGTAAACAATTTGTTGTGTTCTTGTTTTCTCTGTTTTATTGCAATGCCACAAGACAACCATCACTTCCATTCAAACACTTTGTTTTCCTAGGCAATTAGCACCGGTTTGTTTCAAAAATTGGTATCAGAGTATCCCGCTTAATGTAGCTAGTGGTGTTTTTTTTTGGTGTTGTTAATTGCTAGACATGGAAGGATCTTTAGGTTATTATCTCCCTATGTTGGAGGGTTCCAACTATGTTTATCAAAAGGCAAGAATGAAAGCATTCATCAAGTCCACTGATGAAATGCATGGCGTTCTGTAGGGATGAGTGTTCAATTAAATTGAGTGAAAAAAATCAAGTTAGTTGAGTTGACGAATCTTATTTTATCATCTTAAATCGATTTGAATTTTTGAATTTGTTTTTAAATCGGGTCGAGTGAAAGAAATTCGAGTCGAGTCGAATCGAGTGAAATTGTTAAAGTTAACTTAACAGAATTAAACATGTTAAATTAAAACCTTGTTACAATATAACTAATTCCACATTAAAGCACATAAATTTAAAACTATATGTATTTGAAAACTCTTTCAAAATAAAAGATACTTTAGTATAATAAACTTAGATCGGTAATTTACTTGTTTAGGTCATCAAAAATATTATTTTGGAAAATTTTATAATTTTTTTTATATATTCTTTAGATTTTTTTTTTAGGATTTTCAATATTTTTAATTTAAAAAATTATGAAAATTTGGAATTTTTAATAAATAATTTAAATTTTTAAAAATTATTTTGATTCTTTTTTTGTAATTTTTGTTGAGAGAAACCAATTTGCTCATTTTCAAAATGGCATGGGCCAAAGGGATATTTGTATTAATATGTTATTCAAGTTATTCGAACATTTTGAGTCATTTGAATTAAGTTCAACTCAAATTGAACTTAAAAAACCAAATTATTTATTTGAGTTCACTCAAATAATTTGATTTGATTAACTCAAAATTAAAAAAAAAATTAATTTATTCGAGTCAAATTGAGTTTTGCTCACCCCTACCGCTTTGTCTTGACTCAATTAAATAATCTTAAATCCTTGTAAAATAAAAAAAAATCAATTAAGAACTAGTAAAAATGTAAAATAATACAATTAAGCCCTTCACATCATCATTTTTCCACATCAACTGAATATGTTTACTGTCTCATTATCATTTTTTCCATGCCATTCGTCATATTAACTTATCACATCAGCACTTAACGTTCGTTAAAGAGCTCGATAGAAAAATGAATTCAAAACGAATTCAAGAAACTCGATTGGGTACATTTAAAAGCTCAATTAGTGTACTTTTCGACATGCTTAATTGATTTTATTAAGGGTAAATTACACCAACAGTCACCCAACTTTGGGGTAGCTGACAAAACAGTCACCCAGGTTTCATTTTAGTCACTCAACTTTCAAAAAGTTACAAAACAGTCACTAACATTATAAAAAAGTGACAAAATAATCACTGATTAACAATTTCCGTTAAGGTTTTAACGGGATGCTGACGTGGCAAGTTAACCAGCTGATGTGGCAAGTTAACTTGCCACGTTGGTGATGACTGTTGGTGTAAAAGTTCCTACTTCCTTCCTTCCATCTCAAGGACCAAACTGCAATTTTCCCTCATCTCCTCTCACCATCTTTTTTGGCCGGGAACTTCCACAAAACGTCGCCCTCAAATGATATCTTAATGCCTCCGAACTCCAGCAGCGCCGCTATATACCCTCCTAAAAAAACAAACAGCTCCTCCACCTCTCTTCATCTTCAACCTTTTTCATTTCTCCTCTGCCCATCATTTCCAGGTTTCAAGCTTGAATTCTCAGGTTTAGAACGATGAAGCAGACACACTATGGCACCTTTAGTATTTTTGGTTTTGGATTATTCTGTTTTGAAATACAAGTTTTGTCTTTCAGTCAATCAAACCACTATTAGTTCCAGCAACGATTTCTCCAAGTAAATAAACAATTAAAAATTCATAAAAAATAATATTTATTCATCAATGACAATGCATAGGTAAGATTCTAAACATATTTAGATAGGTGGTAACGTGAATGGGAATCATTGCTACTTGTTTTGTCTTTTATTTTTGTGATGAAAAATACTATGGGGGTTGATGGTGTAGTCGGGGAAGACGAAGGGTTAAGGCGACGAGGGTGTTCATGCGGAAAAGACGATTTTCTCCCTGAGGAATCGTTTAAGAAGAGTCAGAGGCAATTACATCCAAGCGCTGAAAGAAACTCCGAATCGGTTCATGAATCGGGTTTTGAACCGATCGCTTGACTCGACGGAGCTCCATGAAATCAAGGCTCGAAGCCAACATGAAATGAAGAAGAACCTCTCGTGGTGGGACCTTATTTGGTTTGGTATCGGTGCCGTCATCGGAGCCAGAATTTTCGTTCTCACCGGACTTCAAGCAAAACAAGTCTCCGGCCTCGCCGTGGTTTTGTCCTTCGTGGTGTCCGGCGTGTCGGCCATGCTTTCCATGTTTTGCTACACTGAGTTCACCGTTGAAATTCCCGTTGCTGGTAAATAGTATACTGTTTTTTGGAGAAGAATAAGAGGAAAAATGGACGATTTTTAGGGCATCTCCCTAAAATGGTGTTAAAGTGAGAGTAACCGGCCAGCTGGACGATTTTTTGGCACCAATGACGCCGTCACCTGCCATGTCACTTTGCCGTGACGTCTGTGACGAAAAACGGCAAAAAGGACTGCTTTGTAACTTTTTGAAAGTTGAGTGACTAAAATAAAACCTAGGTGACTGTTTTGTCAGCTATCCCAAAATTGGGTGACTGTTAGTGTAATTTACCCTTTTATTAATTATTTTCAGTAGGCTTATTTGAAAATTTTACCAAATTATTAAATAATAATTGGAGCGAACAAAGGTCCAAAAGCCTAGCCTGAACCGGTTTCCGTATAATTTGAAATTTGGCGTCAAAAACATTCAAAAAAAAAAAAAAAATAAAGAAAAATGAGACACATCTCAAAACGGGCAATCTCCTAATTCCCAATTCTCCTCCATCCGTCCCTTCAAAAACCCTAATTTCCCATTAATAAAACATTAGATTTGAAATAAAGCCAAGAAAAAAGGAGGGTTTTTTTTCTTTGTTTCTCTTGCAATTGAATCTGTGCAATCCACAATGGATTTCTTCAAAATTTTATTCTCCGACGATGTACAACCCCAAAGCCCCGATCCCCCCACTGAACCGTCTCCAAACCTGGGATCATCCTCCACGTGGAGTTTCGGCGGCCTAGTGAAAACCCTTGCGAGCAAGTCGGAATCGGTGATTGAATCCTACCGGAAGGATTTAGAGGAACTCGGATCGGGATTGAAGAAGGAAACCGAGATTATCAGGAGCGTGGCCTCACGCGCTGTCACTGACTCCCTCGACATCGGCGCCTCAGTTGCTCAGGAAAAGCTCGAGTCGGTGGGACAGGCTATTGATGACATCGGTTGCTCCGTTTGGAAATCAACGGCTCAGATCATCTCTCACGGTAAAGATACGTTCTTATCACCTTCCGACGATTATGATTCCGATCCTGAAAATTCTAGAAACAAAAAATTAAATATCAATAGTAATAGCGTTAATGAAAAACGGTACAGTCGTTTTGAGATGCAAATTCGAGCGCTTCAATCAAGTAGAACTACTTACTGTACGGAACCCGATGATTTGGAGGATTATGGGAATTGGAAATTAGGGATGAATTTGGAAGATAAAAGAGGGGAAATTGAAGATTTGATAAATGAAAATTCAGCTGTTCAAGATATTTTTAGAGAAGTTGAATAAAATGAATTTGAATATAAGAGAAACTGGAGTAACTACTTTTATAAGTTAAGTAAGCTAATCAAGGCGGAGGAGGGGAGAGCTAAGCTCGTTAAACGAGCAATTTCGGGGGAGGAAGACGAGGATTTGAGCTGGGATATTGATGAGGACGATGAAGGAGGAGAGGGTGGAAATGTTGATAGTGAGAAAAAGGAGCATGATTTGAGTGAAGATGGTGAGGAATGTTTGAAAAAGGATGAGGATAAAGTGAGTTCGTGTAAGGATAGTGATGTTTCCATAATTTCGACCCAACATTCAATGGCTGAGGAGGAAGGGTGGGATGAGATTGAGGAGATTCGCTCAGTAGTAACGACAATAAAGGGTACAATGTTGTTGGGAGCACTGGTAGGGTTGATCTATGTAAGCGGCTGAGTGTTGCAGAGGAAGAAGAGGATTTGAGTTGGGATATCGATGACGCGGAATAAGATCAGCCTGTTAAAGCTTGATTGAATACCTGTGATTGAATACCTGTAATAGTATTAATGATTCTTTTAAGATAGTTTTCGTTTTTAATTGATAAGAAACTCAGGTTCTTGTAAGGATAGTGATGTTTCTGTAGCATCAAGCCGACACTTGCTGCCCTAGGGGCTAGGAGGAAGGGTGGGATGAGATGGAGGAGATTCGGAGTAGTAATGATGATAAAGGGATGAAGTATTGGTAGCACTGGTAGGGTTTATCCGTGAAGCCGCTGAATGTTGCAGAGGAAGAGGAGGATTTGAGTTGGGATATTGATGGTGATTTTGAGGATAAGCCTGTTAAAGCTTAATTTGATATTGATGTAGGGAGTCAAAATAAACCGTTGATGCTAGCAATATTATCATTTAGGTTCTTTTAGGATGATTTTTTTTTTTAAAAAAAACCCAGATTCCATAGTTTGTATATGATAAAAGATCAACCAAACATTTAGTTCATTATGTAAAAATTTCACAGTTATTGAATTCAATTGTTTTTTTTTTCCTTTTTGAATGTTTGGCATACTAGAAAATTAACCCAAAGATAATATAATCTGTAAATTGATCCATGGACAATGAATATTACATATAATAAAGCAACTTCATAAGCAAAACTTATTAAGAATAAAAAAACGTGGTATTGAACAAGAAGAGAGAACCAATGATATAATGTTGGGATAGTTCCAATTATGCATATCCCCCATATGATACTGATCAGGTTAGAAATACTGCAAACAGAAGTAGCCGGCTTGGTACTTGTGAAGAAACCACCGGCGAAAGTATTTTAGTGTCACCTTGTTTCGGTTCTTGCCAACCTGACCTTGTGAGTGAATATGATACAACTAACTGTCACCTGATCTCAGAACCCGCATAATGGAAATGAACAAGTTCAGGATGTCCAAATAGAGAGTGGCGGATGCTAATATGTAATCGTCGTATGTGAAGCGCTTGATCAAGTTGTCGGTGTCATAGACTATGAACCCACAGAATACCAAGGCGCTGATTGCACCATAGATGGCAGTAGTGGTTGGGCCGAGTGGGAAGAACATCTGCATGATAATAAAACATGTGTTAGGTCGGAAGAAACCCGCATATGAGTGTGTGAAAGCACAAGTGATCTTATAGTGTTGAACTTCTAATTGCATAGATTGATGACCAAGACACATGAAACCGTACATACAAGTATGTGGAAGCACAAATAATCGTATATTGTTGAACCGAGACCAGGACATCTCACCTGGATTAGACTGGTTAGGACGAGGATCACAAGGCTGGTGAACAAAATTGGCCCAAGGTAGTTAAAGTCCTTGCCAGTCTTAGATGCCCAGAAAGTGTAGCCAGTAAGAGATGTAACCACAGCTGCTGTTAAAATTAGTGCTTCAAGCACTATTCTTCCTGAATCCATGCAATGAAAAACAGTTTAGTTTCAAGAATCCCAGATTTATAACTAGACCTAGAACTTGTTGACAGCAAGTATGGAGTAGGGATACTAACCATCAGTGTTGGCGCAGCTCACACCGATTGTGAGACTCAGAAACACGGTGAAGGCGCCAAGGATGATAAAATTCAGTGGGTGCTTTTGGTGATAGACGTGCAAGGGCCACACCACTGCATGGATTGAGTTTTGTAGTTAAGAAATAAAGACAAAGTGTGGTAATGTGACATAATAAATGAAGAACAGCTCCTAAAATTCTTTGAAGTAATTGCTTGGGAGACAAAAGAGTCCTCTATGAATCAAACTAAATGCATTATAACTAGACATGTTCATGGGCTAAGTTATCTGTTCAAGCCTGAAGGCCTATCTAAAATTTGAGAGAATTAGACAAAAAAATTAGACCCGTTTAAAATATAAGTTAAGCTTGGGCTTAAACATTCAAAACTAGAGCGCAGGGGCGAAGCCAGAACAAACTTTTAGGGAGGGCCGAATGAAAATTTAATTTTTTATGATCTATATCTTTATAATTTTTAAAGGATTAAATCAAATTTCTATAATTTTAGGGGGGCCAAAGTACAATTTTACCTTTACTAATTTAAAATTTTAAAAAAAATTCAAGGGCTTAAATATAAATTTTTCATTTTAAGGGGGCTCTGCCAGCCCCCCCTTGTATCCGCCTCTGCTAGAGCGCGACCCATTTTAAGTTTATAATACTTTATATTATGTTATTTTTATTTATTATGTAATTTAAAATACATTAAAAAAATATTAAAAAAATATTAAGATGATTATATACTTTTTTTAATATATAAAATTATTAAATCTTAAAATAATATAATATAAATATATTTTTTTAAAAATTATAAAATAATATGGACGAGCCTAAAATGGATTTGGGTAAATCTTTTGCAAATATAGGTGGGTTTGGGTAAAATTTTGGACTCAAATTTTGGGCCGAACCAGGTTTGGACAATTATAAAATATGTTAATATCATACTTAAATCCGACTTGAATCTGGCCTGACCTAACCCATGAGTACCTCTAATTATAACCAATAATTAACCAACTGAAGAGAAAGGAAAAATGGTAAGAGTTATAGGAAAGCTCTTAAAGCACAAACAAGGGTTCAATGATTATTATAAGTGCAACTAATACACATTTGAATAACTATTACTAGAATTATTAGAATTAATCAATTCTAATAATTATGATAGATTTGATAACTTGAATATATTTTGATCCATATCAAACTAAATTTGAACAAATACACCATAATTTTGTGTTTCGATCGGATAATCACATGGTTGAAATAAAAAGAATCGCAGGTGAAATACTATCGTACGAAGGACAATAGGTAAAAGAAAAGAGAGAGGACATTACAGATGAGGGGGATTAAACAGAGGATGAGCAAGAGGCCTGAGTTTCCACGTAGGAGGTCGATGATCGAAGGCGACGATACCACAAAGGCGGAGACCACGGTGGTAAGCAATAGCTGTACCGCCAGGATGCCGTAGACCTTGCGGATAAAGCCCCATCGGAGCTCATTCTCGCCATAGCTGAGTCCCGGGTAAAGAGTCTCCCCTGACTCTAGATCTATCTGCTCCGCCTTGCGGGCGTCCGTGCGACTCAGGCTCTCGTATCCGTACATCGTTTTTATTTCCGCGGGAAAACCCGTTCGGAAAAAAATCGTCGGGATTTATTTATATTAATAAATTATTAATAGTAAATGTAAATATAAATATCGATAACCAATCAAAATGATTGGTAATGTTGGATCCACGCGTTATTAAGAGCTTAATAAACTGATTATAATTTTTTTTTTCAATTTGATTATAACGATAAATTTTATTGGTATTTTTAACTAAAAAAAATTAATTTAACCTCGTAATAAAAATGACTTTTTGGTAATTTTAAAAAAAAGAAACAAAAAGAAAATTCCTTTTTTTATATATAATTTATAAGTGTAAATATTTAGTCAAATAAATACACAACACAAACGGATTTTTGATGGAATTCATGGAAATGGTGTCACTAAACAATCAATATATTGTAAAATTTAACATTGAAATGTCAAATAAACTCAAATAATAAGAATTTTAATTTAAGATTGTTATTGAATTAAGGTAAGTTCTAATATAAATATATATATATTTTTTAAATGAAAATTTCATCAAAATCAAATTTCCATATATATTATTACATAAAATCAAAATCATAAAAAAAATGACATTATTATACAAACACTCTACCAGGATATTAAAAAATTGATTATATATTTTTTTCTACAAAAATTGGGATGTTAGTGGTGTTAACAAATAATCATGTAAAACCTGTCCACGTTCTATATTTTTTTTTGTATTACGTTATTTTTATTTTACCTCAGTCAAAACAAACAGCAAAAAAAAAAAAAAAAAAAAAAAAAGAAGAGATTTTATTAAAGAAAGAAACAAGTAAAAGAGAAACGAACTAAAAGGAAAATTATATTTATTTATACCGATTTAAACTTATAAACTACACTCTTTTGATTTGCATACAGATAAGCATCCATAGTGCAGTTCAGATTCGACTAAATTGAACAAAGTTTTAAGAAATTTCAGACCCTAAAAGACGAAAGTAAGAAGGGAAAAAAAAGATAGATGAGTACTTGAAACGATTCTTCTTTGTTTTTTTAGTTGATATCGGAGTCATCAAAATCGTCTTCGAAGTTGTTGAAGAAATCGGCATCGGCGAGCTTGTTGTCGGAAGCGATGACGCCTTCGCCGAAGATCTCCGGTGTGTCAACATCGTCGACTTCCATGGCTGAACCTTGGTCGTCTGGGTCCGTCACGAATTCCATCGGCATCGGCCTCATCTTTCCCCCCTTTTCTTTAAGCTTCTAGGGATTTCTTTCGTTGGTTTAATTTTAATTATTTTTGTTGAAATATCACGCTGAGGTTATATCGAGGATGTTAACCCCGAAACGATGCCGCTTATAGGTCCTTTCAGAAAACGCAGCGTTTCAGCCTTTAATTGGGAGGAGAATTTTTTTTCCTTTTGGCATAATGACCTTTTTGTGGCTCTAATTTTAAAGAAGAAATTATTTTAATCATTTATTTAATTTAATGTATTTTTTAATTAGTGAACTTATATTATTTGTTAAATTATCCTAAATAAAAAAAAAATTATGTTTGTCAATTTTACTAATGTCAGATATACCTGAATTGTCATATAGATAACGGGGAATTGACAAGAAGCTGAAAGGCTTCTCCAAGTAAAGTCTTTGACCTTCTCAAGGACCTTGCAATTCCAAAGGCACGACAACGGTCCCTCCACAACATAATGATGCACCGTGGTAGCTAAGTTCACTGCTACTCGATAGTCGGTCTTGACACTATACTGGCCGTCCTTACTATGGTGTCAAACAAGCCTGTCCAATTGCTTATGGTATCTTATAGGGACCTTTAAGCTACGACGCACATCAATGGGAGCAAAAATGGCTCTGAGCAAATCCATATTCCACGACAGACAGTCAACTGAAAAAAGCTCACTTACCCGTAGATTCTCCATGCCTGGAAAAGGTAGGGACTCAACAAAGAAGCTACTATAATCTCCCAACCAAGGATCGTTGAAAGCTTCCCCCTAAAACCACCGGGTGCACTGGCAAGCAAGTCCCTTGCTGCATATGCTCCTCCAAGTGTACGATGGGCATGAACCCTAACTCATTGTAAAAAAGTCCCCATCAGAGAAATATTTGGCTTTGATAACACGATTAAGAAGAGAATCTGGGTGAGTAACCAAGCGCACGGCTTATTTGTCAAGCATAGCTAAATTAAAGCAATGCAGGTTCCGAAACCCCATACCCTCATGCTTCTTGGGAAAGCAGAGCCTATCCCATGGTGCCCAATGAATCATTCGCCTTTCATTGTTTCCCGACCCTACCAAATAGAATTCATCATCCTCTGCAGCTCCTCACACATACTAGCAGGTATCAAGAAAGCACCCATATAGAACACAGGAATAGCTTGAGCCATAGTTTTAATCACAACTTCCTTACCCGATTTGGACAACGAGTTATTCTTCTAGGAGAAAAGACACCTGCTAAACCGCTCCTTAATAAAAGAAAAAAATTGCCTCTTGTTTCGACCCACCAACAATGGCAACCCAAGATATCGACCATGGTTAAACGTTGTTGAGACCCCTAATACTGACGTAGCAGCATTCCGATCTTGTAACTTGGTATTTGAGCAGAACATAATCTCAGACTTCTGAAAGTTAACTACCTGCCTAGATCAACTTCATACCAAGACAATATGCTCTTCATAGTAGTATAGTCCAAACTTGTAGCCCGGGAAAAGAAGAAGCTATCATCTGCAAACAACAGATGGGATACAGAATGACTCCAACGGCTCACCGGTATTCCATGCAAATCCCCTCGAGCCTTAGCTTCGCGAAGAAGATGACTCAGACCTTCTATGCACAAGATAAATAAATAAGGGGATAACTGGTCCCCTTGCCTTAAACCCTGCTTGGCACAATTAGCCCCACCTCCCAGCCACGATATCCACTGTCTGGCAAAACCCATTCTTTGCATAATAAACTCAAAGAAGCCCCAATCGAAACTGTCGTAAGTCTTTCTAATATCAACCTTCAACGCTACGTCTCCCACCCTCCCTCGACCCTTATTTCGCATATGATGGATCAACTCAAAAGCGACCAGAACATATCTGACAACCTGGAACAAAGGCAGATCGCATCCGAGAAATAACACCAGGCAAGATACCCTTCAGTCTATTAGCAAGCACCTTCGACAGAATTTTATACAAGACGTTGCACAAAGTGATAGGCCGCAGATCCTTCATACAGTCAGGTTTATTCATCTTACAAATCAAAACAATTGTAGTGTCATTCATAGAATCTTGGAATGCTCCTTGATTTAACCAATGACAACACTCATTGAACACATCCTGACCCACGACATGCCAACGAGATTGATAAAGGGCAGGGTTCATACCGTCCGAACTTGGAGCCTTGTCCGGGGTGCATCTCCATGATCGCCGCTTTGAATTCATGGAGCAAGCAATGCTGCATTCTGACTAGCGTCCACACAAGCGAGTAAAATCATAAAACTACTGAAATCCGACTTAGTCGAAGCAGCAAATACACCTTCAAAATAAATACACTTTATTTATCATTTATTTTTATATTTTAAAATATAAATAATTTAAAAAATAAAAAAAATATTATAATTCGTTTAGACGAGAAATTCGGGGAAAAAATCCTATTAAAAAGCCCAATCAAGTTCACTCATTAAACCGATGTTTTGGGCTTTTGTTTTTCTTCCTATAATGTCAAATTTAACTTGTCAATATTTATATTTTGTTTTGTTAATTTGATTCTTATTTTATTTTTGAGTTAAATTCGACTATAAATTATTTAAAAAAAAGTTAAATTTGATATTTAAATTATTTTTTTAACAAAAATACTGATTAAAATATTAAAGTTTTAAACATGACTGTCTATGACAATCCACATGTTCTTAATGATAATTTTTTGGATTTTTATAAACCTTTTATATATTTTTAATTTTTACTTTTTTTATAAATTTCAAATTATTTTTTGACTTGGCATATAAAACAAATCATACCATATCAACATGACATACATATAAATTACCACGTGAGTTGCTACGATAACATGTTAAAAATTAATGTTTTAGTAGTATTTCTATCTTATTTTAAAATGTATGATTCTTTTTTAAAGGTTAATAGTTAAATTTAACTTAAAAAAAGAACAATGATTAAATTAGCAAAAAAATGTAAAGTTTAAAGACTAAATTTGATATTATCCCTTTTTAGTTTCTCTTCCCCCTCTTTTAACTCTGCTCTTTAGCCAATTTGCTAGTGCTAATCCATTTTTTTTTTTTTTGGTTGAAAAGATAAAAAATGGAAAAAATTACATTAACATAAAGTTAACTTCCCGAAGGGGAAGCTTCAAATATTTGTAGTGCTTCTTTCTTTACTTGTACTAATTTAGTGATTCCATCCACTTCCTTATTATCTTCCTTAAGAATATGCTGAATGATTTAATATTTTATTTTGGATAAGAGTTGGTGAATTCTCTTTATCAACGTCCAATCTGAACCATTAGTGTTAAGGTTCATATAAGCTAGGCAGTTAGTTTGTTAAAGGAATCAGTAAAATTGTTAAGAACAGTTAGTCACAAGAGCTGTCATCCAAGCTTGTATATAAACACTCATCAAGAAGAGAAAATCAGAGTAGAAATAATAAGCCAAACAGAATTATTTTTCAACAAATCATTGAGCTTCTTTCTTATTAGTTTCTTCTACAAAGTCAGTTTCATACCTAGTTCTTGACATGGTATTAGTCGCCGGTTGATCTTGGATCTATGGCCACCATAATTCCGCCGATTCTACCTCGGTTGCCGAGTTTTGCACCGTTCAGTGGTGATCGTGTGGTGACATATTTCCCTCGACACGAGGTTGTCAAGCTCACGGACGAGTCCTACATGCAATGGCAGCAACAAGTGAAACTCATACTCGACGGTTATGACCTTCTTGGACTACTTGACGGAACCTTACCTCCATCGGCTCGGTTTGTCACGAATGCAGATGGTTTGTTGGTTCCAAATCCATTGGCTCAAGTCTTCAAGCAGCAAGATAGATGTAACACCCCTATACCATGTTCGACTCAAGGAACCTGATATAGGAATATTACATTTGGTGCCAAAGTAATTCTTGGCTAATTACTATTATATTTGAACATAAAAACGGATAACTAATAAATTTAAATAATTTAAATTTAAATCCATTACTATTACTTGGGACATACTTGATTTTTCCTAAGTACATGCCATTCTATTCAAAATTTTAAAACATACCCTGTTGTTGCTTGAAGATGTGATGAGATGAAAGCTTGCAATCTCAAAAATTTCTGTACTTAATCTGCGCACGGAAACAAACCGTACGCTGAGTATACACCCAATGGTATTACTATAATTCAAATACTTAAGGTAAAAACAATATATATACACATTAAATCTTACCACTATTTTACCTTCAATAAATCATTCATGCATTTAAACTTTAAATTTATTCTAATAATATGTATCTTAAATAACTTTTCTTTATTTTAATTTATATATCTTCTTATTATATCAATATCCATTTTATGCATTTCATCAATAACCATTTCATAAAATCATTATTTTATATATTTCATTTCTATATCCTAATTCAATAACATATTCTATTCTATATCTAAAACCTTACAACATTAGTCTTTCAATAATTTTTTAAACCAATATTTTTTAATAAAAATAATTATAATTAATTCATAAGATTATATTCAATTAACTCATACAATATTTCATTATTTCCAATTCATTCTATTATCACTTCTTATTTCGATATCTCAATTTCAATTCACATTTCAATTCATAATTTCACTTTCTCATATTTTTAATAGTACGATCAATCAAATTTATTTAATTATCTTATTTTAATTATTCACCCTATTAACAAACCCGGACTTTGACGGATACACGGATTCCAACCCAAATACACCAGTACGGTACATTGTGCCTAAAACGGTACATAGTACCTAATCAGTATACGACACATAAGTGCCTGAAAAGACACACGAGGTGCCTGATACGACACATGAGGTGCCTAAAATACGACACATAAAGTGCCTGAAATACGACACATAAAGTGCCTGATCGGCAAAGCCGATATATCCCGTACTCTTTCAAATCCTATGGCATGCCAACTATATCCGACTCAGCCCGACTAGTTAATAGGGTATTCAAATAAATTTTTATTTATTTCAAATTCTCTTTCAATTCAATCACAATTCAATTCAAGTTCACCTTTTCACTTTCTAATCAATATACAATTCAATACCAATACATATTTCAGATAATCACATATAATCATATACTTTAATTCAATTCAATCCACTTTTCAATCAATACACAATTCACATATTCACCATATTCATAATTTAATTCACTTTTATTCAATTCATTTTTTCGATTCATTTTATAATCAAGTTCAAATCACTAATCACTTTTTAATTAATATACATTTCAAATAATCACATATTTTCTTCATTCAATTCATTTTTATTCAATTCAAATCACTTTTAATTTCCAATTTGTTCACATTCAATTTCAATAGCCATAAACATTTTTAAATCAATTTCATTCAAATCAATATCATTATTTCAATTACTTTCCTAAATTTATCTACCATGCATTTTAATTAAAATATAACAATTTGAATTATAATAATACAAACCCAGATTTATTCGATTACTCCTCGATAACTTTTCCTTTCCTTTCAATGCCGATGCCTCGAGTTCTTTGCTAACTATTAAAGCTTTAAACCTTCAAACCCTAGTTTTCCTCTTTTTCTTTTCTTTCCCCTTTCTTTCTTCTTGTTTTCGAGTGGCTTCTGCTATTCTTTCTTTTTCTTTCTTTCTTTCATTTCTTTTATAATATCTTATATATATATATATATTAGTTAATAATGATAATTATTATAATTATTATAATTATAATAAATATCTTTTAATAACACATATTTACATTACATTTGTCACCACTTAATTTGTTTATCATACACAAAAATCTCATAATATAATTATTTAATTAATAACTATCTTTCACTTAATTTTCAAGTAAATAAATAAATATAATACAAATGTATATATTTACATTATTACAATTGCCACTATCCAATTTGTTTATTATACAAAAATAATTATTTATCTAATAAATATCTTTTAAATAATAAATATCTATTTACTAATTAAATATAAGTATTACAAATGTACATATATATATTTTTTTACAATTGTACAATATCATCACCATCCATTTGGCAAATTTTTGATTTATTCATATAATATAATATTTTTAATTTATAACTAATATAAATTACCATATAAAATAATTATACACATTATAATTTAATAATAATTAAACAATAAAAATTTTAGATTTTTATCAACATTTGCCGCCTCATTTATGGTGAATGGTATATTTGCCATTTTGGTCTCTCTTTCTTTTTATTAATCTATAATTCTACTTTTACCCCTTATTCAATTTAGCCCTTTTTCCTAATTTCTCTTAATTAAGCTAAATTCACTTAATTAAAGCCTAATTAAACACACAACTAGCCTCACAAATATTCCTAATAAATATTTACAAGCTCGGTTCACTAATAAGGAGGCCCTATAACTCGCTTTTCCGGTGCCCGTGAATTTTGGGTCATTACAATAGATTTCTAACTTCCTGGCTACTTTCCACGATTAGTGCGCCTCTATTGCCGTCGTTCACCGATGCTAAGTCAGCCTGTGACGTGTGGATCACAGCAACCGATCTTTTTGCGGCCGAAAAGGGTGCCAAACAGTCGCGTCTGCGACATGAACTCCATTCATTTAAGAAAGGTAACATGAATATTAAGACTTACGTTACTTGGATTAAAAATCTTTGTGCTCTGCTGGAAACTTCAGGTTCTCAGATTTCAGATGAAGAGAAGATCGAGATAATGCTTGCCGACCTACCACAGGAGTTTGAGGCTGTCGTCTCCTCGGCCTTCCTGTCGCTCGGTCTCCTTTCTTTCAACCGTCTCGTTAATGCTCTTGTGGAGTGCAAGAGTAGGCAGAGCAGTGCGGTCGAGGAACTTTTTCTTTATGCAAATCTTGTTGAGCCCGCGTCGCCTCCGGTGGGGGAGGGTTCGTTCCATGGCGGGCGTTCATCATTTCGTGGCTGTGGGAGATCGTTTCGGCCAAGGGTGCAATGTCAGATCTGAAGTCGTTTTGGACACCTTGCCCAACGATGTTACTATCGTTATCACCGTGAGTCCGACCCGCCTCCGATGGTGAACCAAGGTGGTCCGATCGAGTCGCGTGGGTCGGTGCATGTGGGTGACGGAGGATGTTTCTCTGGAAGGGAAGAAGGAGACGAATGGGGTTTCAAATCCCCAAGGATGAGTTATCATCCAAACGATGGTGGTCAAAATCATTTTTATGCTGGTCAAAATAGATTTAATTTGGGTTAAAATTATGTTGGTCAAAATTGTGAGTTGGTTGGTTGTGGTTATCAACTATCGGCACGTGGGCCACATGCGTTTGTAAGTACTATGCCCAGGCCGAATGGACCATCTCTTTTTGGGCCTCATTGTGACCACGTTGGGCGTGAATTTGGGCAGACTTTTGGGCCTCAATATGGCCAAGATAGGCGTGATTTTGGGTCGCAAAATGGAGTTTTTTATGGGCTCAAACCGTGTGATAAAAGGCCAGATGATGTAATGGTAGGTGGTGCGTCGGTTCCTTGGCACACGAAGCCACGAGCCCGGGTGTATTCCGGATCTAATCCATGCATTGGGCTTCCTCACCTTGGTGATTTACATGCCTCGACTATTCAGACACGTCCGGGTCTCATATTCATACTGCTCAAGTCGGTTTTAATAGTGGTGGTAATGACTCTTATATTTCCGTGCCTATCGGTACCACGTCCTGGTATCCTGATTCAGGTGCAAGTCATCATGTCTACCGAAACCCGAGGGTGCTTCGTGACACCACACCATACTCAGGTCTGTCTTCTCTTTTAATGGGTAATGGCACCCCTGTACAGATTTCGTCGATTGGTAATGGTCTTTTACCCACTTCATCTAGATTGCTTCGATTATCAAATGTGTTTTGTGTGCCAAGTATAAGAAAGAACCTCATGTCGGTATCACAATTTACTAATGACAATGAAGTATTTTTTGAGTTTCATTCCACATATTGTGTTATTAATGACATAAAGACGAGGGCGATCCTGCTGAAGGGCCACATACATGACCGGTTATATCATTTTTCGGTTCCTGCTGAAGCTTCGTTCACTGCCCACACGAAGGTTCAGAATAAGGTTGTGGATTGTTCTGTGATTGACCTGTGGCATAGTCGTCTTGGTCATCCATCTGTTTCTGTTGTTAAAAGTGTCTTAGAAAAATGTAATATCAGTTTTAATAAAGGTTGTGCTGGTCGTATCTGTACTGCATGTCAACAAGGAAGGTATCATAAGTTGCCATTTTCTATGTCTACTACTGAATATCAACCATTTGAATTGATTGTGTCTGATCTTTGGGGTCCCGGGGCTGTAGCCAGTGAAAACAAATGGTACTATGTATTGTTTATTGATGCTTGCACTAGGTTTACTTGGATATATCTTCTAAGTCAAAAGTCTCAAGCTTTAGAATGTTTTGTCCGCTTCATGCAACTGGTTAAGACGCAATTCGGCAAGCCCATCAAACAATTTCAGAGTGACTGGGGTGGAGAGTACTGGGCGTTTACGTCTGTTCTGGCATCTCATGAAATTATTCACCGATTAACTTGTCCTTATACGTATGAACAAAACGGAATTGCTGAACGCAAGAATAGGCACATTGTGGAAATGGACATCACTCTTTTGGCTCAAGCAAATCTATCAATGGAATATTGGGCATACGCGTTTTGTTGTGCGGTGCATCTCATCAATCGTCTTCTTACTGCAGTCTTACAAGAAAAGTATCCTTTTTCAGTCTTACATGGTCGAAAGCCTACTTATGATCATTTACGTGTGTTTGGCTGCTGTTGTTATCCTTATTTACGTCCCTATACAACACACAAGATGGATTTTAGGTCACAACCTTCCACCTTTTTGGGCTACAGTACTCAACACAAAGGATATCAATGTCTTCTTCCGAATGGTAAGGTTGTTATATTAAGACATGTTGTTTTTTATGAAGGTAAGTTTTTATCATCTAAAGATAAATCCGAAAATTTGGGTTTAGATTCTGGAGAGACTGTTTCATCGACGATTCCTCTCGTTCGGAAAGTGTCCACCTGCCTAGTGGAACCATCAACAGAGATATTAAATTTCACTAGCTCGTCGTCAGCTGAAAATGTCTCAGCTTCGTCTGAATCAATTCCAACTGGGCATGATTCTAGTCCTCAAACTGCTGATGATACTGTTGAGTTACCTCGACTTACGGGTACTGTTGACACACATCCGTTGTTAACTTCTCCACCTGCTAGTGATGCTGATGTTTTACCCACACCCAGAACCAGACTCCCAGAAAATAACATTCATCCGATGGTGACTCGAGCTAAGGCTGGGGTTTTCAAACCCAAAGTTATGAATGTTGAAGCTATAGAACCATCTACAATAGAGCAGGCATTGTCATCTACTGAGTGGACAGCAGCAGCTCAGGCTGAGTATGATGCCCTTATTCGCAACTCTACTTGGGAGCTTGTCCCTCTTCCGTCAAATCGTAAGATTATCGGATGCAAATGGTTGTTCAAGATTAAAAGAAATCCTGATGGTACTATTACTCGGCGCAAAGCCAGATTGGTAGCCAAATGATGTTCTCAGGTTCCTAGCTGTGATTTCAAAGAAACGTTTAGTCCAGTTGTCAAGCCTGCTACTATTCATGTTATTCTATCCATTGCTGTGTCTAGAGGGTGGTCTCTCTGACAAGTCGATGTGAATAATGCCTTTTTAAATGGGGACTTGGATACTGAAGTTTTTATGCAACAACCCACAGATTATGGTCAGTCTGATTCGTCCGGCAAACCGCTTGTGTGTGCCTGAAGAAAGCTTTGTATGGTCTTCGTCAAGCACCCCGTGCCTGGTTTGAAAAGCTGAAGCAGTTCCTTGTATCTATTGGATTTGTTGTTTCCAAGTCTGATGCGTCCTTGTTTGTTTGAATCTAGGCTGACTCTACTCTATATGTCTTGGTGTATGTCGATGACATTATTATTACTGGGAATTTGGCTACTGAAATTAATCAGTTTGTTCGAATACTAAACGATGAATTTTTGCTCAAAGATATGGGTGATTTACATTATTTCCTTGGGATCGAAGTTAGTCAGACCTCATCAGGGGGTCTCCATTTGTGTCAGACAAAATACATACGTGATATTCTTGACCGAGCTTCGATGACGAATGTAAAGAGTGTTCACACAATGATGGTGAGCTCATCCACAGTATCTAAAAACGATGGTGACAGTTTATCAGATCCAACAGGGTATAAAAGTCTTGCAGGAGCACATCAGTACGTGGTGTTTACTCGCCCTGACATTGCGTACGCTGTAAACCGGATATGTCAGTTCATGCATAGCCCTACTAATGTTCACATGGCTGCCCTGAAACGCATTTTGCGATACCTATGTGGTACCATTGATTTTGGAGTTGTCTTTCGGCCATCAGCTCGTTTATCATTGAGTGCCTATGTCGACGCCAATTGGGGGCTTGATTTTGATGATCGTAGATCAACTTTCGGGTTCTGTATATTTTGGATCCACTCCTGTTTCTTGGGGGTCTAAAAAGCAACAAGTGGTCGCTCGGTCTACAGCTGAGGCAGAATACCGGAGCCTTGCGGTAGCTACTAGTGAAGTTACCTGGCTCCTTTCATTACTTTAAGAACTACAAGTCAAGTCAGATGATACTCCTACGGTTTGGTGCGATAGCTCCGGTGCAGTAGCTGTTGCAGCTAATCCTGTTTTACATTCTAAGTTCAAGCACATTGAGCTAGACCTGTTTTTTGTTCGAAAGAAAGTGGCGGATGGGTCTGTCATGTAGGAGAGGTTCCGGCCTGTGATCAAGTAGCTGATATTTTTACCAAACCACTGTTGGCAACGTATTTTGCACGTTTTCGTAATCTTCTTCGAATCTTGCCCACAGAGAAGCTAGGTGAATGTTAAGGTTCATATAAGCTAGGCAGTTTGTTTGTTAAAGGAATCAGTAAAATTGTTAAGAACAGTTAGTCACAAGAGCTGTCATCCAAGCTTGTATATAAACACTCATCAAAAAGAGTAAATCAGAGTAGAAATAATAAGCCAAACAGAATTATTTTTCAACAAATCATTGAGCTTCTTTCTTATTAGTTTCTTCTACAAAGTCAGTTTTATACCTAATTCTTGACAATTAGGAGCCAGATCTTGAATTTCATTGATTGCCTCCATACTATTTGTCTGAATTAGAGCGCTATCATAATTCCGTTCCAGAAAAAATTGTAAACCATCTTTGATGCCCATAACTCACTCTCAATAACAAAACAAAATCCTAAATACCTGTTATAATCTAAGATGCACCTTTTACTTTGATCCCGCGATACTCTGCCAACTGCAACAAATCTTTTATCCACTTTCACCACACCATCTATTCTTAAGCAGATCCAATTCCCGCAAGGGGAATAAAGTAAAATTTTAGGTTACAAATCGGCCTTTATTACCTTATTACTACATCAGACGTACTGTTTGAGCAACTGTAGTATACTTTAATAATTAGATAAACTTGTGCTAAGACTTCACTATTTTCCTCAGTCACTTTCAAACATGGTGGCTTTAATTTATTTAGTTTTTTTTTTATTTTTTTGAATCATCATGTCAGAATTCAGATATAGATCATAGAATTAGATTTAGTTGTACCTTTTTCAACCGCAGGTTTCTTAATAACAGCAAAGATGAACTGTGTTTGTCTTTGAAAATATAATTAATATAATCATCAAACCTAATTCTTGAAGAGAAAACAAAAGTACAGATAATTAATGATGCTTCCCATGGCTCATCAACTACCATTTTTTTAATTTCCAACCAGCTGGAACATTTTTTATAAAAAAAAATTCTACAACGAACACAATTTGTCTTTTTCCAGGAAAATAATGCCGCAATAATAATGACAAAAAAAGCGTCAATTTAAAGTACATCGGTTAGCACAAGACTGACCCACTTTGGACTCAAATTTATATCTGGTCTGCCTGCCTGACTGCCTGTTTCTAGAAAACGTGTATTGGTTGTGGTTCTTAGTGTGTTTTTTTGGACCACATCGTATTTCTTTCTCCTACATATATATATGCTGTTGTTCTGATTTCAGAGTTCATCTTCAACTCACAGAACTCGGTTTGGAACCATTTATATTTTCTCACTGTTCTTCCCATTTGTTTTAGAGCTTCCAGCATCGGCATCGGAGATCAGCGACGCCGCATTATCCCAGGTGAAGCAGCCGAGTTTGGAGGTTAGAATGGATCATAACGGCGAGCATCCGGCTTCTGTAGAGGTGAAGGAATGTCATGCATCTGGCTTTGATAGCATCAGCGTAAGTTTACACCTTTTTTTATAGTAAATGTGTTTCTCTCGGGGGCAGTACTTAATATGGGATCTCTTTGTCTTCATAAATTATGTATAGTCCTTGTCACCAGATATGATTTTAAATATGTAAACTAATCCATATATGTATTTGGATGTACCAAAAAGAATATGACAGATTCTTTTAGTTAAATAGTAAATTTCTTCTAAGATCACTAAATTATTAGTAAGGTTATATTTTAGTCATTTAAAATAAAAATGTTACTATATGATCATTGGACTATATGAAAGTTTTCATTTAAGTCACCAGGTTGTTAAAATCATTGTTGTATGGTCTTCTTTATTCGCACAATCTGCAACAATCAAAACCTCTCCTTCCTCTTCTCTGATCTCCAATATTAACCATCAGATCGATTTGAATTTAATGTATGCAGTTATTCTACTCGTTGATAGGTACTAATCTACCGTATCGATCGTCAAATTGTCGCTTCAAGCTCGTTATCCAGACTTTTCTTTTTGAAAAAACTTAACAGCCAATGATTGAATAAAAACATTTGAAATAGTTCAGTGACTTAAATGAAAACTTTTGAATACTTTAATGACCATTTTGTAACGTTTTGAAGTGATCAAAACGTAAACTTACTAATAGTTTAGTAATTGTGAGTATAATTTATCCTTTATTAAATAAGTTCTTATGCTTTATTGTATTCGAATGTTCTTACCTTTTGAGTTATATCTAATTTAGTACTGATTTCAAATGAAATGTTGATTAATGTTAACAATTTATTTAGGTATGAAGGCTGATTTTGATACAGGTTGAAGATTAAGGGCTTATTTGGTATAAATTAAAGTTTAGAGTGCTTATTTGGGTATAATAAAATTGTAAGAGTTTATTTAAATAAAATAGTATATTTCATGGGTTTTATTTAAGATTTTTAGCTTTTTATTTTTGTCATACTTCCACTTTCTTTTCATTTAGTATGTCATCATTACAGATACCTTTATACTAAGAGTTAAATTATAGTTTATTTTCATATTCCAAAAATGAGTAATTAGTAGTTGTATAAAAAAGTAAACTGATCATTTTGTTAAAAAATTCTTCTATTTCTACTATAAAAAATTAATTTTTGTACATCACCATGGTATATATATGACGCAACACGTGTCATCACTTGATTATTCCATCAACATATTAATTTTTAACAATACAAATGATAAAATTTTTAATAGAATCACGTATAAAAATTAAATTACTCTCTTTTTTTAAGTAGTAAATTACGTATACTTTTACCGTCATACTTACACTTAAACATAATGAAATCGTTTGAAATATATTTGCGCATTTGCAGGTGGAAAATGAAACAAATAATTTCTCAAACCAAATCAAGGTTTGGCAACCCAGCAATGGTGATGAGAGGAAGCTTTGTATTTCAATGCCCTCTTCTCCCACTAACCATTGTCATGTAGATGAAGCTAAGGGTTTAGAAAATGGAGTTCCAGATTCTTCAGCTAACACTAAAAACATCAATCAACAACAACAACATCCCAACCACAAAAAGCTCAAAGACAAGAGGTTTGATTCCTTCAAAACATGGTCTGGTAGACTTGAAAGGCAGCTATCAAATTTACGTGGAAAGCCACAGGAAATTGAATCAGATTCAGAGAATATTGAACCATTGCCACTACCTGTGGACCGATTCTTCGATGCATTGGAAGGACCAGAATTAGAGACCCTAAGGGTATCATTTCTAATACCCTCAAATCATAATTAGACCATTGGTTTCTATTGGAAGAACCTGACATTGTTTTGTTTTTAACAGGCTTCCGAGGAGATTGTTCTTCCTGATAATAAAACTTGGCCATTCCTCCTTCGATATCCCATTTCTGCATTTGGTATCTGTCTAGGAGTTAGTAGCCAAGCTATCATGTGGAAAACCCTAGCCACTTCACCATCTACAAAGTTTCTTCACATCAACTTGATTATAAATCATATCCTATGGTGGATATCTGTCGCTTTAGTAGCCATTGTTGCTTCCATTTACCTTCTGAAAGTGATTCTCTACTTTGAAGCAGTTCGTCGAGAGTATTACCATCCAATCCGTGTCAACTTCTTCTTTGCCCCATGGATAGCTCTTTTGTTTTTAGCTCTTGGAGTGCCACCTTCACTTGTTTCAAAATTGCCTGTACCTTTATGGTACGTTCTTATGACACCAATCTTCTGTTTGGAGATTAAAATATATGGACAATGGATGTCAGGCGGTCAACGAAGGCTTTCAAAGGTGGCTAATCCTTCAAACCATCTCTCAATCGTTGGGAACTTCGTGGGAGC
This sequence comes from Gossypium sturtianum, assembly GCA_025698515.1. NCBI lineage: Eukaryota > Viridiplantae > Streptophyta > Magnoliopsida > Malvales > Malvaceae > Gossypium > Gossypium sturtianum. Next base: position 162,554,279 of record CM046945.1, read on the forward strand.
ACTATTGGGTGCATCAATGGGGCTTAAAGAAGGACCTATTTTCTTCTTTGCTGTTGGTCTAGCTCATTACGTAGTTCTTTTTGTAACTCTTTATCAAAGACTTCCAACAAACGACACACTCCCCAAAGATCTCCATCCTGTATTCTTTCTATTTGTTGCAGCACCAAGTGTTGCTTCAATGGCATGGGCTACGATTCAAGGCTCCTTCGACAATGGAGCTCGAATTGCTTACTTCATTGCCTTGTTCCTTTATTTCTCACTGGTATGTTTAGCCTCTTTGAACATCAGGAAAAGTTCCATATGAACAATTTGACTTATAACTTGTACGCTTTGCAGGCAGTTCGGGTTAACTTTTTTCGAGGATTCAAGTATGTATGCATCTCTGTTTACCTATAATTCAGTGCTATTAGGAAGTCCCTAAATTTTCACTTCTTTTACAGGTTCTCATTGGCTTGGTGGGCATACACATTTCCGATGACCGGGGCGGCGACAGCAGCCATGAGATATTCAAGTGAAGTGACAAATATTGTAACTCAAACACTTTGTGTCACACTCTCCATTGTTGCTACACTTACAGTAACAGCACTACTTGTAACCACTATATTGCATGCCTTTGTCCTACGAGACCTCTTCCCTAATGACATAGCCATTGCCATTAGTGACAGAAAACCCAAACCTCATAAGAAGTGGTTCAATCTTACAGACATTGAAACTTTCTTGAAATTTGCAAGTTCTGGCAACAAGGATATAGAAGCTGCCTTAAAGATTCCCACTCCAGAAGCCACATCAGAGTAAAACTTCATCATCATCAGCCTTAGTTTCAACCTTTAGCAGCAGGATCTTGCCGATTTTTGTTCTTTTAGAATCTTCAACACTCGATACATGTGAGGAACATCAGTTTTTGGTTTCCAATGAGCATGTACGCAGAGAGAAATGAAGGTTTCTGGCACTTTTCTGCACCAAAAGTGAAGGAATAATAATATTATTGCAAATTGCAAACGTATTGTATTATTATTGCTAAATTAAAACCAGTCAATTTAAAATCGCATTCTAGTTTTTTTCCCCCTTTTTTTCAAAGAACAGAACGGCCTGCTTAAAGCATCTTGTGATTGGTTGTCCGAATGGAAACTTCATATGAGCTTGGTAAGTTCACTATGTCAACTGTTAGAGGCAGATTCATTAGAGCATGTAATATTTAAGGGAAAAAGTTTACCCACCCCAATTCCCAACAGTATAATTCTTGTGATTAGTGTAATAAGAAAAACAACATATTTAATGTAAATAATACTTAAAATGAATAATATTTTGTCAGTAATATTACAATATTATAAAATGTTATTTGCATACAATGTTTAAAAGGGAATATTGTATAATCATAATTTCATTTTTCAATCCTCATTGTTTTGATGTCTGCAAATTCGATATAAATAAATTAGTTACATTAATGAATTTTTACTTATAAAATTAAACTTGTAGCACCTTCTTGCATATGTTTTTTTTGTGCTTTTTTTTTTTTTGTCTGACTTGACTAAAATTTTTTATGAAGACATTAAAACCCCTCTAGATAATGCAACATATAATTGGCCATCAGACAAAACATGTAGTGGCAAATATACTTTTATTGTCTGTATTGTTTGGCTTTGTGCTTTGTTAATAATCATAACAAAACAAAGATGTATTGGAAATTGTTTTCGCTTGAACTGAAAAGGATATCTTTCATTTTCTACAGTTGAAAGTGAAATTCTTGATAAAAGGACTTGATTTCGCGCAAGTTGATCAATTGTTATCTCATAGTGTATTACATTATTATGGAAATTACATTTCTACTTTAGCCTTAGTTAAATTATTTAATGCAAACTAGTTTATATATTATAACAAAGTATTTAAGCCATTAAATTAGCAATTGAATAATATGATAAAAAATTGGTTCAATCCATATTTATAATATTTGAATAATTTATTTATTTTGGCTAAAAAAAAACCTCTTAAGTTTAACCCAACCCTTTAAACTTTCTAAATCCAACCCAATAATAATATTATGAGTATATATATATAATTTAACTATACTAATATATGTATATGTATAGTAGAACCTAAAGAAAAAAAATGATAGCTTTTTAATACAAATTTTTTACCCAATATAATAAATTTAACCAATCAAAATTAATATTTTTCTCATTCACCGTTTTAGTATGATATCTATAGTGAATATTTTCTAAAATTCAATAATTTATTTCAGACTGATTAGAACTCACTTTGTTTCTTTGAATAATAATATATTAACTCTTCTAAAGCATTGAATTAATTTTGTACCATGAAATATTTACATATTTTTTTACCGCATTAAACATAGAGCAACAATATATCAACTCTTTTTGTGCTTTAAAATAATTTTGTAGCACTAAAATTTGGTTTTGTTTCATTACTAAACAAGAAAAATACTAACAAGTACATGACTAATGACTTTTCATACATTGATCACATATTATTTCACATATTGGACATTGACAATCTTATTTGAAATTATTAAACCGATAATATGAGTACTTAAAAAAGAAGTGATAGGAAAGTGGGCAAACCGAAAACACAAAGCTATACCTAGGTTTAAATCACGTCAAATTCTTCCATTATTATTAAATTTCGGCAGAATAGGTAATTTACCAAATTAGCCCTTTAAAATTTGCCTAAACTTGCCATTTGATCCTCTTTCCTAATCACAATAGAATCTTGGTTTTTTTTTTCAACCCTATTTAGAATTTCTTTCTCTCTCTTCTTTAAATACATCTTTTTCTTTTATTTCCTCTTTTCATATTTCAAAAAAAAAAAAATCATCTTCTTTTGCTGGAAATTTTATATTAGAATCCTGAACTCAAAATCAACCCGTTCAATCCGTTTTTCGTGTCGATTTAAGCGCAACATTGCCAATTTCGTTTCTAACGTGCCAAGATCGGTAAGCATTCTTGTTTCTAATTCCGTAGAACCCTAAAATTCTGGAATAACATCGTTCTTGACAATCTTTCAAATCGATTACGAATCTTTTACGAGTTTTCCCGAAAATCTTGATAATTTCGATAAATCTTGGAAGTTGATATTAATTCTTGCATATTTATTGATCGAAAGACTTGTTGTAGGTATCCCAAGATAGGTTTGGACGTGAGGATCGTCGTACGAGACCCCGGAAGTCAGGTGTGTGTTCTTTTACGAGAAATTCAAGGCAAAATCCAACCCAGCCCAAGCCACATGGGCGTGTGGGCTACCCGTGTGGATCACATGGCCTCTCACACAACCATGTGCCACTGAAACCCTAGCATTTTCACTTCTCACATGGCCTAGCCACACAGTTGTGTCTCTCCTGTAGCTTAATTTTTATGTTTTCCACACAACCTCAGTTTGTTACACGACCATGTAACCCTTCCACATGACCTGAGCCATTCCACATGGCTTGGCCACACGGCCATGTGCCCCTGTTTCTTAAATTTTACAGTTTTATCTAGAATTTTATGTTTTGTGCATATTAGTCCCTGAATGATTCCCGAACTATTTTTAGTACATTATTTTATGCAATTATTGTTGGGAAATGTACCCATATTTATTTGAATGATGAATAAATAAATAAAGTTAATTTCACATTTCATTATTATGTCTTTTGTATTTTTTTTTGTCTTTCATATTTTGCATGCATAGTGAGATTGTGACAAGCAAATATTAGCTCATTGATTGTCTAAGTTCAAATTGAAGATAAGTGGCATTGTAATAATGTTTACATTGCGAGAAAGACAACTTACTTCAGTAGATAATCTAAATGAGTCCGTAATCCCGTAAAAGAAACAAAGTGAGCATTGGGTTCAAATACTGAAAAGGATTCTTATGTCGTCTACAATTCCAATTGGGGAGATGATTAGTTTTGGCTATCGGAGCAGTTGACTCCACAAGTAAAGACATAGATGTATTCATTGGTAGAATGATACATTGGACTGGACCCAAGATGAATTAATTTTGAATCCGTTTGTGAATTGATTCACTTCTGACGTTTATGGTGTGATTTACCTAAATCCTGAGTTAGTCACTGACCATGCATATGCAACTCATGTGCTTTGATATAAGGGGAGGCTTATGCTCCAAAGATGGTCGAGCCCATAGCCGGTATGTTGGGTACATGACTTGTGTATGGCATGGCTTTACTAGCAACAGTGGAACTCATAGCTCAATTAAAGAGTTAATGATATACTCTCATTGGCATTGTGTGAATTGATAAAATATAGAACGTGGCCATGGGTTGCTTGTTTTCGAACGAGCAATTTATCACAATCAATTGTAGACAGTGATCATATTTAATCATTAAGAAGACACAATGGTGACACTGAGATAAAATTGGATTGTATTGAGTGAACGAATTTAACTTAAATGAATCAAGGATATCATATGAGGGTAACACATACATGACAAAATCATTGGACAAAACAGTTGGATGAATTGTTTTTGTAAAGAGTATACAATAAAGAGTTTTCAATCATGGAACTTCTAGTGGACTGACTCCATGATTAAGTAATTACGAATTATTGGAACGATGCTTCTAGACATAATTGCAATCACTATCACCTAATTGTATATGCCCGATTGGTCCCTCCTCTAGCTTAACAAAAGCTCGATCAGACTGTATTTGAATCAGAAGAAAATTCTACGACTTTAGAATTAATTGAAGTGAGTCGATTTATTCGATATGGAATTAAATTAGGTGGTCGTGAGAATTGTTCAACTAAAGAATTTGATTAAAAAATTTTCTTGAAAAATTATTTTGGAAAATCTAAGTGATTTTTGGAAAAATTAATTTTGATCAAGTAAAATTAAATTAATCAAATTAATTAAAATTAATATGATATGTTTGGAAATTAATTTTTAAGTCAGATAATTGGCCCAATGGGTAATTGAACTTGAAAATTGAACCTGAGATTGTAAATTGGGCTCGAGAGCCCAAAACCAAGACCAAGACCCAAAAACTAGTCAAACTGAGCTCGGTATGTGAAATTGGGCCAACGGTCCAATTGGTGGCTAGACCGAACCGGTCGGGTCGTCATTGACCCAGACCAAATCGACAACAGCTAAATCGGCTCGGGGTGCCATAAGGGTGTCGCACCTGCATCACGGGACACGTCGATTGGTCTTCGATGGTTGAGCAGTGGAAGAGTTACACTCCGGCTAGGACTCTATCAGAGAATTTGATTTCAGATTAACTATTCTAGAAATAATATTATTTTAATAGTTTAATATTAAATTTAATTTAATACTTATCTTAATAGTATTTTATTAATTTAATATTAAAATTATTATCTTAATATTAAACTTAATAATGTTTATCTTGTAGACAAACATTCTATTATTTTAATAAGATTTAATATTAAATTAATATAATATTTATCAAGATAAATATTAGATTAAATTTAATATTAAAGTGATTAAGTTTAATTATAGTTGAATTCTCTAGACTCTCCCTATATAAAGAGAGTATTGGGTCATTATTTTACACACACTTGAATTCAAGAGAAAGTTGTAGAGAGAAAATTCTTTGAAGAGATTGTTCTAGAAAATTTCTAGAGATATTTTTATGATTTACAACTTGACCAAAAAGTTTAAGAGAAATTGCGAAATTACCCCACTAGTAATTTTTGTGAAAAAATTTCTGATTCAAAGCGAGCCCACACTCGGCAAACGTGAGCTTGAGGATAGTAGAGAAGACTACTTGGTCGAAGCGATCATCCTAGACGAATAAAAATGGTACAATTTTGATTAAGTGTTTATTATTTTTTATATCACAACTAAGATCTTGTTTTGGAAAATTTTTAAAACTCTAGTTTTTCCCTAAATTTATTTTCTGCTGCGCTTTCCAAACCTGTTTTTCCAACAATTAAGTTCGTGATAGTATAAGTTATGCTAGAATTCATTATTAGATTGATTGAAATCAGATGATATTTATATGCATTCGCATGATTTGTGAACAATACTTATGCCTTTTGTATTGATATTTGTGATTGAATGTATAGAATACCTCATACCATTAACTCGATCATAGAAAACATGACTTCAGTTACTAAGATTGATTTTTCACAAGCATATTAATTGCTACTAAATCAAACTCATATGAGTATATTATTTACCACTGTATTGTTTCATTAAAGGCATATTAAATGCTACTATATTGATCTGTTATGTGCATATTAATTGCTACCCATGAAATTGTTATGAGCATACCATAATGCATTGCATGGGGTGGAACGTTATGAACAGAGGAAATATTTGTCAATTTATCTGCAAAATAAAAATAATTGTGCAAGTCACGAGCCATGCGATAGTTATTATCTGCAAACCGTTGTGTATCCACAACCAAAGGTGGATTCCATCCACGGGGTATTGTTGTGTACCCACAACCATAGTAGATCATACGTGGAATGGTATTGCTGTGTACCCACAGCCATAGCAGATTCTATGTGCGACGGTATTGTTGTGTACCCACAGTCATAGCAGATCCTATCTGCGACAGTACTTGTTGTGTATCCACAGTCATGTGACGACTCTCATCCACAATACTGCTGTGTTGGTCATAACTTATGGTAGTTGTCATCTGCGAACCAGTAGTGGTTTAACCACAAAGCCGTTGTGTTGGTGGATGGAGTTCTCGAGAACTCCCAATGTGGTGGGTAGTGGTGGGGTAAGATCTTTTTGAAAAACCAAAATTGTATGGCATTCATAAAAACATGTGAATACAAAACTGTGATTTTTGAGATGATACACACACATATATATACATATGTATATATAATGTTATGGAAAACTCTAAATAATTTTATATCGACTTCCTATAATCTATACCAACGAAGACTTGGAAATACAACCAATTGTCCAAGATATACCAACAACTTCAAAACCATAGATCATGTTTTTAAAGGCTGTCATTTTGCTGCTGAAGTATGGGCAAGATTGGGAATTAGGTGGACCCTGGAACAAATAGGGAATGGATGAAGATGCTTTTTGAAAAAGAATCAAGTAAGCACATAAAAATAATAAGGGGGCACCATTTGGGGATTATGGATGGCTCGTAATAAATTGGTAAATGAGAAAAAGATACAAACAGAAGCAAGCTTGATCCAGTTTATTACATAATATATTCACGAAATTGAAGGTGTTAATGAGAGAATACCTATTAGAATAATGGGTAAGGAATTTTGGAAACCCCCAAGGGATACAAAAGGCAAAATTAATTTTGATGTTGCATTTGATAAATAGAGCAAGAGGTCATGTACATGAAGTGTGATTAGAGATAAGTCGGGTAGTGTGCTTAAATCAATAACCTATCAAAATGGGCACATACCGACAACATTTGCAGCTGGGACACTTGTATGTCTCTAAGCGATTGGATTTGGGGCATAATGTAACACCCTAAACTGGGCATGAAAGTTTAAGCCGAACTTAGATGAGTTACACCAATGCATTGAAAACTGATTTCTTTTCGGGATTTTAATTTTGAATACCAGAAATTCGTTTTTGTTGATTTAAGTGGTTAAGTAGTTTCGCTTAGAAATTGACAGATACTGAAGTGATTATCAAAGAAAAGTAGGGTAAGTCCAAAAACAAATTACAAACCCACAAGACCAAATCACAGTTATATCTGTAATAGGCCAATTTTGGCCTGGCCCGATTGACCCATTTAACCAAAGACCAAATCAAAATAAACCAAAAATTAATTAAACAGAATCCAATAATAGTCCATTTTTAAGGTCCAAGATTACAACAGGCCCAATAGAGGCCCAAAATAAAAACCTAATCCCAAATGGACCCAATTGCATAGGCCCAAAGGCAGAACAGGCCTGAGTGGCCCGAAAGCTTCAGCAGGAACCCTAGGAGGGTTTCCAGAGATTTTTAAGCGTCGCAGCAGCCCCCCCTCGTGCGTACCTCTACTCGCGTCACTGCCTGTGCTCCCACGCGCCTCCGTACGCCACGTCCGCGCCTTCCGTACCTGCAAACAAGGGCTCCAATAGCAGAGAAACAACAAAAAATAATAGATAGAAAAAATAATTATTCTTAGGTTCGGCTATAAAACTGAATCAACTTTCTTGTATTTTTTTACGCACACTGTCCTTACGAATCAATAGACAAGAAATACAAAAAAATCGAAAGGTGATCTTCTAAAAAATCCTTTTGGCTTTCGCGTTTTCTTTTCTTTCTCTTTGCGCATATTTCTTTCGTTTGGGTGTTTATGTGTAAAAAAAAAGAAAGAAGGGAAAGGCCTTACCTTTGTAAGACGAACAGACGGGCGGGCCTTCTTCGTTGAAATCGAAGTAAAGGCGGTCGTCGAGGTCGAAAATACTGAAACACTCGGGTCTGGCTTTAAAAGGGCCATTCAAATGGCCTGAGTCTGCTGCTAATCGGTCGACTGTTATGGCTATAGTGGTCGGACGGGGTTTCAAAGGCGGCTGAGAAAAGGGGGGTTTAGCTTCGGTTAGGAAAACAAAAGGGGATTTAGGGTTTTTTTTTAGAAAGTTTAGATGGGTTTGATTTGTTTTATTTCGGTTTTAAATCTATTAACGAAACGGCACCGTTTAGGCTGATTGCAATAGCCTTTAAACGACGTCGTGTAGAGCGAACCAATGACCCGACCCGATTTTGGCTTAGATCCGCGCGTTTCAGTCCTTGAAGGAATATTTGCACATTCAATCCTTCCCTGTTTAGTCGCATTTTAATTAAGTCATGTAGGTGTACCCTATTTTCTCGATTTTGCACCCGATTTTTATACGTCGTTTCAATTTCGTCCGTTTTTTAAACGTTGCGTTTAAGAGACTGGAATATTCGCGCTTTTAGTCCTTGTATATCATAGCGTCTTTTATTCTGGTCCTTATTTTTAACCTACTGACTTTATAAGTTTTTTTAATTGGTCATTAAATTTTGAATGTGTTGCGATTGAACCTGTCATTTTTTTTTACTTACATTTTCATATTTGATCTATTTGCAGTTTTTTTTTCTTAAAATCGTTTAATATATTGTTTTAAACCATTTCATCTTTTTATATTTTCATTAAAAACATTTTATTGATTCACTTAGTTATTTTTATATACACACCTTTTTATTCAAAATTTATATGATATTCTTAATACATTGCCAATTCATCATTATTGCATGTATATATGTTTTTTTAAATCCATGCATATTTTTATATTTTTCGTTAATCCTTTAAAAATATTTTTGTATTAAAACATGTTTAAAATCACATTTGTTTATTTCGAATATGTTATATATATTATACTTATATGTATTTTTATTTTTTAATTTATTTTGCTTACCATTGATTCAATTTTTGGTGATTATTGCTATTGTGTGTGTTTTAATTCTCATTTTGTATTTATTTGCTATTTATGATTCAATAGTGTTGTATTTCACTTGTAAATAATTGATTATTGCTATTATGTGTGTTTTAATTCTCATTTTATATTTATTTTCTATTTGCGATTCAATAGTGTTGTATTTCATTTGTAAATAATTGCTCCGCATTGCATGATATTATGCCATCACGTTTTATTTACTTAAAAACATCAGGTTTTAACACCATTTAAGTTTAAAAATCATTTTTACTCAAAGTTTTAAACAAGGCAATGTTCGTGTTTTGAGGTTTCGAGAAAATCGTGCCCTAACTTACTGGGTTCTGATTTTTTCGTTAAAACCTAGTAACCGAGTACCCTCCTTTTTTTAAATCAAAATGCATAATATTTTAAATAAAAAGAAAAAAACTTATTCTCAGGAATTTGAGACATTGCGCCCTAACTCACTGGGTGTGATGTTTTATCATCTCGAGATAAGAATTTCAAAAAAACAAAGGCAATATTCTGTATTCGGGAATTTTGAGAAATAGTGCCCTAACTTACTGGGCTTCGATTTTTCATTTGACCCAAATAATCGAATATCTTTCTTAATTTTAAATGTACGAGTATTGAATGTCGAAAGACAAGCGTACTTTCAAAGATTCGAAATGTTGTATCCTAACTCACTGGGTACGATATTTTATTCTTTCGAAATAAGCGGGTCTCGGCATCCGATTTAATTTCTTCAAGTTTTCTTTAACAAAAAGGATCATATTTTAAAAAACTTTTTAAATTTTCGACATCAAGACATTAATTAATCAATTCGGTACCAATTTTGGGCGTTACGGGGGTGCTAATCCTTCCTCGTACGTAACCGACTCCCGAACTTATTTTCTCGATTTTTGTGGACCAAAGTCATCGTCTTAATAAATCAAAATGTTTTAACGATCAATCTCAAAGGTGACCCGATCACACCTCAAAAAATATTGGTGGCGACTCAATTTTCGTTTTAAAGTCGACCCCGTTTTCCGAAACTTAAAAATGGTTTCGACAGCTTGGCGACTCCACTGGGGACTTTCAAAAGAGAGTCAAGCCGTAAAATTGATTAATTTCTGTCTTTTTGTCGAAAATTGAAAAATTTGGTTTGAAAAATTACGATCCTTTTTATTGCATTCGCTCGCATTATCTCATGTGATTGTTATGGTTCAAGTCTTGTAAAATACTTTCGCATCATATTGCATGACCGTCAGGTCGTACCCTTTTAAGTGGGAATGAGAAGCTACTCCTTCGTGAGGTTTTCACCTCCGTGCAGGATAGTGAATCGCTTTCGGGATACATCCGTACCTATGTCTTCTTGAGATTTTCATCTCCGTGCAGCCATAGGGAAATGTATTCCCCTGAACCAAACTCGGTCCATATGAGCCTATAATGGGTGAGGATCGAGGAATCTGCTGGTTCAGGTACCTCAACTTTAGAGCCGAGCTGCATATAGAAAGCCCTAAGAGCCCACCCTAGGTAGAGCTGTGATAAACCCTAGTGGTCACCCAGATAAGCGCTTGAATGTTTTACATGCTTTGAATTTTATTTCTATTATACTGACTTTTTATGTTTTATCTCTGTTACTTTGCATGCATTTTCATGTTAGAGAGAGGTGTCGATTCGAGTTTGATTGCTAAATTAGAGAGCTCGACATGGAAAATGACTTTCTTGATAAAGTAGAAGACAACGCGACTGTCCGAATTTGGTCAGAAACAACACAATTAGAGAAGGGGGATAGTCTAGCTGCAGGACATATGTCGGAGTTATGGGACTACACTCGTGTTAGTGTTACGCAAAATAATCTCCAAGAGTTGAAAGTGGTATGGGATCAATGGAGCGACGAGACCAAGAGGTTGTTCTACCATAGTTATGGGGATTTGATGTACTTACTGGACATCAAAGTAGACGAACAGTTATTCCGGGCCCTCACTTAGTACTGGAACCCCGCATATAGCTGCTTTACCTTTGGGAAAGTGGATTTTGTGCCGACCGTGGAGGAATACGCCGCTCTACTGCATTGTCCAAGAGCCCAAGTGGATAAAATTTATTCGAGAGCTGTTTATGTCCCAGCCTTCTGGAAGAAGTTAATGAATGTTACGGGAATGAGTGAGCAATGGATTACAGCCAGGATTAAGCAAAAGGGCGAGTGTAAGTGCATCCCATGGAGGAACTTGAGGGATTTGATTTTAGCTCATCCTGATGAGAAAAAGAAAGTCGATGTCTTTGCATTGAGCATCTACGAATTGATGCTATTCCCTAGGGCTTTAGGATATGTAGATGAAGCGGTCACGAATCTCTTCGACCGACTCAGTAAAGGGATCACACCAGTTCCTGCAATCTTGGCTGAGACTTTTAGGTCATTGAACGCCTGTAGAAGATCCGGAGAGGGCAGGTTCATAGGGTGCGCTCAGTTGTTATTAGTTTGGTTTCACAGCAGTTTCTAAAAGGTGGATAGGATTTCTTATCGGGTTTTCATTGATAGTTATTCTCCATTGAAAGAGATAGCGGCAACGCTAAAAAGAGACGACGTGTCAGAAGAGAATTGGACAGCACTTCTTCAAAATTTTCGAGAAGAGGATATTGAATGGAGAGCTCCTTGGTTGGTGCCCAATGAGATTTTGTTCCGATGCGGGAGTTTTGATTGGGTTCCTTTGCTCGGAATTTGGGGAGCCACGGGTTATGCTCCTTTACTCGTACTAAGACAATACGGGTCAAGGCAATTTATACTGGCAACGCACGGTCTAGCGCAATACGAGTTTTCATATAAAGGAGATAATTACAAGAAGAGGGTCAAGGAGATTTCCACTGCTTGGAACCAGACTCGCCGGATGAAGAGATTGTCTATAGGTTCTATGACGACGCCTGAGTATAGTGAATGGTTTAGCAAAAGGGCTAATGATAATATTCCTGAACCGAGTTTAGAAGGTGCTCGATCAATGGAATAATACCTACAAGTTGTCCCGTCAGAGCTAGAGATTATAAGACAAGACTTTGAAAAGAAGAGTTTTGAATTCGGGAAAAAGATTGAGCAATTAGAGGAAGAGAAAATGCACTTGAGATTAGATTCGGAGGTGCAAAAGGGAGAGGCTGAGAGATTAAGAAAAGGAAAAAATAGGGTTCAAGAAGATTTGGATAGTTTAAAAACCGACTATAAGAGGATGCGTCAATCGATGAGGATCTGCGGGGTTAGGAAAAACTCGAGCAGTGGCGTCGGAAATCCAAGCGGAAAGGTCCGGTCGATCGATGGAAAAAAGATTCCAAGAAGCTCAAGCTCAGAGAGAGGCTCTAGAAAAGAGTCTATCAGAAGCCTAGAATGACAAAGGGGAACTGAAGGCGAGAGTAACAGAACTCGAAAAGTCACTTCATCAACACAGAAACCGTAACTCTGTAGTCGAATTAAGGGAAAGTTTGAGCAAGATTTAAGAAATGAAAGGAAGAATAGAAGAGCTAGAGTCTGCCTTGCACAGTTGTGAGCTTCGGATAGAGCTTCTTGAAGTAAATGAAGAGCGTTGGAAGGAGCAACTTCATCACTCCTAGAGTCAAGTTAGGGACCGAGATTACATTATGGGCGAAGCCATTACTCAGATTCGGGAAGTAGCAGACCATCTGTAGGCCTTGGCAGTTCAAGTCGACATACTAAGTGTGAAGTACGAGCTGGAATCAGACAGGGGTCAAGAACTAGCTTCGTTGCTTAGGGGGATTAAAACTCTGGGCATTAAGGCAAGGCCGTATTTGTAATCTATTTTATGTAAAGAGCTTTGTTTTCTAATAAAGTTTTCTAAATGGAATTGAATCAGAATCGACGTCTTTTTGCATTTCATGCATCTGTGTTGCATTGCATCATATGCATTAAAGTTCACTAAAGATTTCTAATTAATTAATTAAAAATTATTTCAGCATTAACCTGGACACCGACAAAACTAAACATCCCTATGGTACCTGAACCAAAACAAAAGATATTGATCAGAGATTAGAAAAGCTTGAACAACTCCAGAGGGAGATGCAGGATAAGCTTCAGCTGCAAATGCAGGACCAGCTGGCTAAGATCCAACAGGATATGATGGATCGGATGATGGAATCACAAAAAAATATGATGTCTCAATTGACTCAATTACTGGCGGGAGGAATAGACAAAGGGAAAGGCCCTATAGATAATATCACGGAAAGTGATCAATATCCTCCTAGTTTTACTCCAACGCATGTACATACACCACAAGAGATAAGTCCACAAAGGCCATCTGTCTCTATCGGGCCGCAACAGATTCAGGTCGGAGCCTCGATACTGATGAATTTCCAGGCTACCTCAGGCTCTAACCTTGGCCATAACCCAATCAATCCTAATGTCCTCGATTTGGATGAAGTAGCTGAAGGAGAGAAGGCAAAAGAGGAATTACCAAAATAGCTAGAAGTTAGATGTAAATGGTTGGAGGAGAAGTTTAAGGCAATAGAAAATGCTGATAGTTGTTATGGAATCGATGCCAAGGATTTAAGCTTGGTCCCAGACTTAGTGCTCACATACAAATTCAAGATGCATGAATTCGAGAAATATAATGGGACAAGTTGCCCCGAGGGTCACATTACTATGTTTTGTAGAAGGATGACGGAATACATTAATAATGACCAACTGTTGATTCATTGCTTCCAGGATAGTCTGGTGGGAGCAGCGGCCAAATGGTATAACCAGTTGAGTCGTGCCAGAATTGGTTCATGGAGAGATTTGGCTCAAGCATTCATGAAGCAGTATAGTCATGTGACAGACATGACTCCCGATAGGATTACTCTTCAAAACATGGAGAAAAAGGGAAATGAGAACTTTAGACAATACGTACAGAGGTGGAGGGAGGTTGCCATCCAAGTCCAGCCACCACTTCTGGAGAAAGAGACCACAATGCTCTTTATCAATACACCGAAGGCCCCATTTATCACGCATATGCTAGGAAGTGCTACAAAGAGTTTCTCAGACATTGTAATGACTGGAGAAATGATCAAGAATGCCATAAAAAGTAGAAAGATCGAAGCAGGAGAAAGCAACAAGAGAATGGCCACGAGGAAGAAAGAAAGTGAAGTGAATAACGCAAGCATAGGGTACTCGAAGTCGATCACCGTTAATCAGCCAAAAGCAGCAACTACTAGGCATCAGGGTTCGTCAAGGAAAAAATTTGGCACCACGAGACAAAGCAATGAGAAACTCTAATTTACGCCGATCCCAATGACGTACAAGGAGTTGTATCAAAGCTTATTCGACGTGCATGTTGTGTCTCCTTACTATCTAAAACCAATGCAGCCTCCGTATCCCAAATGGTATGACTCGAATGCGCAGTGTGAGTACCATGCGGAGATCATAGGGCATTTAATAGAAAATTGCCTTGCCTTTAAGAAATTGGTAGAAAGATTCATCAACATGGGTATTGTGAAGTTGGATGATACGCCAAATGCAGAAAATCCATTACCCAATCATACTAATAACGGGGTCAATGCAATTAGCGAGAGTTCGGAGAGAAGAATCAAAGTAAGTGTCGCAGAGATTAAGACTCCTTTAAGATTGGTCTGGAAAGAAATGGTCAAACAAAGAGTAATTATTGCAGAAGAGAGTCAGGTAAAGTTGATAAATTATTGTGAGTATCATCATGAAATGGGACATGAGATTCAGAATTGTAAGGAATTTAGAACTTTGGTACAAAATTTGATGAACAATAAAGAAATTGAGTTTTGTGAAGAAGGCGCAAAAGAGAAGAGCATATGCGCGTCAGAGTCAACAACAAAGAGCTCAAAAGTCAACTTTACAGTGATTATTATTTTGCGACCTAAAAGCAATGGAGCTGGAATACAGACAGCACCGAGAGTGATAATACAGAGGCCCGCAGCCTTTGCTTGTAAAGATAGTAAGAAGGTTCCCTGGAACTATGAGTGTAATGTGGCAATCCCAGGGATGGAGAATTCGGCTAGTGCTTCAAAGGAGGATCTAGATGTAGGTTCTCATACTCGTAGCGGGAGACGCTATGATTTGACAAAAGGGAAAGCTCCAATAGTAGAGCAGGTGAAAGAAAAATCAGTCGAGCCCGAGTCGCCAATCAATGAACCAGTGAAGGAGGAAGAAGCTAAGGAGTTCCTAAAATTTTTGAAACATAGTGAATACTGTGTTGTAGAACAGCTTCAAAAACAGCCAACGCGCATATCTGTGTTAGCTTTGCTTCAGAGTTCGGAGGTACACAGAAACGCATTGATGAAAGTTTTGAATGAAACTTACGTGGCCAATGATATTTCAATTAATAAACTGGATCGATTGATTGGTAACATAAGTGCTAACAACTTCATCTATTTCAATGACGACGAGATACCACCAGGGGGTAGAGGATCCACCAAGGCTTTGCATATTACCACTAGATGCAAAGGGTACACACTACCAGGGGTCTTGATAGACAACGGGTCGGCATTAAACGTATTACCTTTTTCCACATTAAATAGATTACCTGTGGATAGTTCGCACATGAAAGAGTGCCAGAGCATAGTGAAGGCGTTTGATGGCACCCAAAGAAGAGTCATGGGGAGAATTAAGATACCCTTATTAATTGGCCCGACTTCTTATGAGGTAGATTTCTTGGTCATGGATATCAAGCCTTCCTATAACTGCTTACTAGGAAGACCGTGGATACATTCGTCAGGGGTAGTGCCTTCATCATTACATCAGAAGTTGAAGTTGGTAACGGATGGCCGGCTAATTACAATAAAGGCTGAAGAGGATATTATTGCAGCTGTGACTAGTGATATGCCGTATTTGGAGATAAACGACGAGACAACTGAATGTTCTTTTCGGTCCTTAGAATTTGTGAATGTAACTTTCATTACGGAAGGAAACAGAATTCTGGTACCGAGAATCACCAAAGCCACAAGAATGGGATTGCAGATGACCGTAGAAGAGGAGCTTTGCCTGGAAAAGGGCTTGGAAAGTATCTTCAGGGGAGAATTTTAGCCCCAATATTGAAAGAAAAGCAAGATCGCTTTGGCTTAGGGTTTAGGCCAGATACAAAACAAAGAAAGAAAGAATTAGAAAAAAAGGCAAGAAAGAAGACGTGCTCGTTTGAGTGGCGAGGAAACCAAGTGGGAACCCATGATAATTCCACACATATCCAAAACCTTTGTGTCGGGAGGGGTTATTCATGCTGAGCAGAGGGCACCGAAGAGAGAAGACATTGTAGTGATGTTGGGCAATGTCTGCATTAATGCCATATCCGAGGAGGCAGTCGAAGAAGGGACCTTATTAGATATTCGACCTTACAAACCGGGAAGCGTTTTGGACAATTGGACTGCAGAGGAAATTCCTGTAGTATTTAAAGCTTATCCAGAGTAATGTTCAGAACGCACTTATTTCTTTAAGCCTAGAAGCGATAAGATTTCTTTTGTGAAATAGGCTCATGTTCAAATATTATTATATTAATGAAGTACATATTTGCTATCATTTGGAGCAAACATTCTTCCATTCCATTCTTTATTTTGTGATTCCCTCAAATCATTCTCTCATAATTATTCATGATTATACATACAAATAATCATTCATAAATTCATTCGTTCTTTCCATATTCTTTTGAACTTACAATAGGTCCCCAGATATCAATGACATGAGCAACGCTGCTAGGGACTCAGAATATCCTTTTGAGCAAGACATGTTTTTAGAAGGATCACAGGACTTTGAAGATAACACGGACGGTGACTTATCTCCTGACTTGTTAAGAATGGTAGAACAGGAAGAGAAATAAATTCTACCTCATAAGGAAACAGTAGAGACTGTGACACTGGAGGAAGGGAAAGTAGTAAGTATTGGAACGTGTATAGCCAAAGAAACGAGGCGGGATCTCGTCGAGTTGCTACAGGAATTCAAGGATTTCTTCACATGGTCATATAAGGATATGCCCAGTTTAAGCACCGACATTATAGTACACCACCTGCCTATAAAAGGGGATTGCATGTAATGGCTCGATTTAGGGGCTAGTCGGAATAGTGGTCTCGAAACCACTAATTCAAGGTTGAAGAAAAGATATTTTGATATTATTTTATGTGTTATAAAATGTTTATAAAGAGGCATGAGAATTTTGGTGCTTTAATTTTAGCGATTGAGGGCTTAATTGTGAAAAATGACTAAATCGCATAAAGTGCGAAAGTTCTATTTTATTTGCTAGAAGTGCCAAATAGCTATAGAATGTGAATTGGAGGTCTTTAAAGTGCAATTATGCCTTCCTATAAGTGATGGACGGTCAAGGGGACAAGAAATTAAAATTTGACAAGGGTTGGTGACATTAGTTGACTAAAAGAATAAAATAAGGGGAAAAATAAAGAAAAGAAAGCTATCATCTTTTCTCCATCTTCTCTCCACCGAAAATGAGCAGCAACAAGGGGGTTTTTGAAGCTTAAAATTTCAGCAAGCAATTATCCTCTCTAGTAAGTGATTTTGATGATTTTTCTTGATAAAAATTGTACTTTTAGAGTCCCCAAAGCTTAAGCTTTCTAAAGAGGGGACTAGTTTTCATTATTGTTGAAAGTCTAGGGACTTGCCATGATAGATTTCATGTTGTTTGATGAGTTTTTATGGAAGAAAATGAATGATAGGATGTTGATAAACAACTTTTGTGAAAGGTGTTGTTGTGAAAACAGCTAATTAGGTCTAAAATGCAAAAGTTGTAATTTGTTCATTAAGGCTTGAAATAGATGGAATGGTGGATAGTTGTAAGAGGATTTAATTTTCAGCTAGGCTTGTTTAACAAGAAAATGTGATAAAAATTCATTTACGAGCCTAGGGGCAAAATCGTAATTTTGCCAAAGTGTAGGGGCAAAATAGTCATTTTTGCCTAAAGTGTAGATTATAATGTTTTATGATTTATAAGTGATTAAATCAGTAAATTTCATTGTTCTAGATCAAAGAAAATGAGTTTCGAACCTAGAACGGATGAAAAGAGAAATGTGGGCAAAAAGTCCTTTTCGGCTCTTTCGACATCGAGGTAAGTTCATGTGCGATTGTTGCAACTATGTACGAGTTAATTTAATATTCCAATGTTGTATGGAAAGTAGATTTACACTATGAAACGTAGGAAATATCCTTGATGAGATGTCAAGAGAATTGGATCTAAGAGTAGTGGAAAATGTATATAGACTGACATGATGATGGTTAAAGTCTCGAGTAAGACCATATTTGATTATGCCCTCGGTGTAAGAGTTCGTATAAGACCATGTCAAGGACATGGCATCGATATATTAATATGTGTAAGACCCTATTGGGGTATGACGTCAATGAGAACTATGTGTATGAGACTCAAGAGAGTTAGTTAACGATTTGAATGTAGGTGGTTGTACCACGAGAAGTACAAGTGAGTATTAGAACTGAATTGAGACGAATTCAATATCTGACGAACCCCTAGTGGGATATGTGTTATTATTGCACCTTAGTTGCATGAGATAGATTTGTTAATGTATTGTGTGAACGCGAATGAGAATCGTAGAAAGTTAAGTGAGAATGATAATGAGTGAGGATGTTTATGGATGAACGTTTGAATTAGAGAAAATGTGTGTGGATAAGTATTTGCGAATGTATAATATCGGTGGGCTGTATGCGTTACCACCTGATATATTATTAATTGATGGGCTGTGTGCGATACCATCAACTATCTTATTATCAGTGGGCTGTGTGCGTTACCACCTGATATATTATTACTTGATGGGTTATGTGCGATACCATCAACTACATTACTATCGGTGGGCTGTGTGCATTACCACCTGATAAATTAGTAATCGATGGGCTATGTGCGAAACCGTCGCTTATAAATGATTGGTGAGCTAGGTGCAAAATCACCATTAGTATAAATGATTGGTGGGCTGTGTGCGATACAACCCTATAAGAGATTCAATGGTGGGCTAAGTGCGTAACCACCGAGAGATTGGTAGTATGAGTGGTTTATTGAGAATGCGTGATGTGTTGTTTTAAATGATCCCGTGATAATCAGTGCAGGAATGTATGCTAATTAAACGAGCGAATTGGCTGGTGGCATGGTAAGTTAATGAACTCGAGCATTAAGCCCGGGGTATGGTTAGAATGTGGTAAGAGATGAAATGAGGAAGCATTATGAATGATTGAATAGGTAACTGTGAGTTCAAGAGTAAGACTCATTCTAATACCTTGTGATTGAGTATAATCATATGGATATTAATAGTTGATTCTTATAAGCATATGAACTTACTAAGCATTATTGCTTACTCCCTTACTTTTCTCATCTCTTATAGGTTATTTTAACTAGCTCGGATTGGAGACCGTCGGAGATGTTTTCACACTATCGAGCAGACACTTGGTATGATGTATCAAATCTCTATAAGTTATGGCATGTATAGGGCTAGTACTTAAGGTTGATTGAGTCATTGTTGATATAGCCAAATTATGTTGGCCTAAGAGAACTTACGTTGTTTGTGTATAGCCATAGATGATGGCTTAAGTTGTTTGTAATTATATGGGAATTAGTTCTCCCTAGTGTATGGGATAAAGACCTTATTCTTTTATAATCAAATGTCTTTAATTCAAGAGTAATGTTGATACTATGTGTAGTTATGTGATAAGGTATGTATGTATGCAAATGTGGGTGAAAAAAGGGCTTGGTAGATAGCCTATAAGTGCTTGTACGGTTAGACACACGGGCGTGTGTCAAGGCCGTGTGTCTCCTACACCTTAGTGTATTAAGATAAAATAGACCACGGGTTGGTCACACGGCCGTTTGTTCAGGCCGTGTGATACACACGGTTGGCACACGAGCGTGTGCCAAGGCTATGTGAAGTCTGCACTTGACACTTAGAAATTTAATTGTCACACGGGCTAGTCACACGGGCGTGTGACTAAACTTTGAGGCCGTGTGGGTAAAGTTAGTGTTCACCACGGTTGGGAGGCACGGGCGTGTGCCTTAGCTGTGTGGTATTGGCAGAATGCTTGGGTTTTCAGACACGGGTTGAAGACATGGGCATGTGTGTCTACACACGGGTGTGTCACATTCTACACGGGCATGTGAGCCCTGTATAAAGGAGAAAATTTTTTAAGATTCGAAATAGTTCCGATATAGTCTCGAGAGCTCTTAAGGGTATGAGCGAGGCCTCGTTAGTCGAGAATGAGGTGGATGAGGTGACTTAAGAGAGTAGTCATAATGATCCTAAGTGGTGATCATGAGATTTTGTTACAGTGACGCCTCGGGCCCGATTTCGATGTAGAACCCGGGTAAGGGGTGTTACATTACAGGCCAGTTCAGCAGAAGCTCCGAAGGATGAGACCGGATATTGTGCTAAAAATAAAAGAAGAAGTCAAACGACAGTTTGATGCCAGATTCTTGCAAGAGATAAAATATTCGGAATGGGTAGCCAACATCGTGCATGTCCCTAAGAAAGATGGGAAAGTGCGAATGTGTGTAGATTATAGAGACCTAAACAAGGCTAGCCCAAAGGATAATTTTCCTTTGCCTCATATTGATACTCTGGTGGATAACACAGCAGGCTATTCGTTGTTTTCATTTATGGATGGATTCTCGGGGTACAATCAGATAAAGATGCATCCTCAAACATGGGAAAAACTACATTCATAACCTTATGGGGTACATTCTATTATAAAGTGATGCCATTTGGGTTGAAAAATGCGGGAGCTACATACCAAAGGGTCATGGTGACTTTGTTCCATGACTTGATGCATAAAGAAATCGAAGATTATGTGGACGACATGATTGCAAAGTCTAGAACAGAAGAGGAACACATTCGAGTTTTGAGGAAACTATTCTTGAGGTTGAGAAAATTCCAACTGAAGCTCAATCCAACGAAATGTACTTTTGGAGCTAGATCCGGGAAATTGCTGGGCTTCATAGTCAGCGGGAAGGGAATCGAGATTGACTCAGACAAGGTCTGAGCCATACAAGAATTGTCTCCACCATGCACTCAAAAAGAAGTTCGAGGTTTCTTGGGAAGGTTAAATTACATTGCTTGGTTCATTTCACAGTTAATCGAGAAATGTGATCCCATATTTCATCTTCTGAAGAAACATAATCTTGGCGTGTGGGATGATGAATGCCAGAAAGCTTTCGGTAGGGTCAAACAGTACTTGTCAAACCCTCCAGTATTGTCACCCCCATGCCGGGATAGGCCATTAATCTTGTATTTGACAGTGTTTGATCACTCTATGGGGTGTGTACTGGGTCAACACGATGATTCGGGAAGAAAAGAAAGGGCAATATACTACCTCAGCAAGAAATTCACTGAGTGTGAGATGAGATATTCGCCAATTGAGAAATTGTGATGTGCCTTGATTTGGACGACTCGGAGATTGATGCAATACATGCTGTACCACACGACTTGGTTAATCTCGAAATTAGACCCCCTAAAGTACATGATGGAGTCAACTGCTTTAAATGGAAGGATGGCCAGATGGCAAATCCTGCTTTTTGAATTCGACATTGTCTATGTGAGTCAAAAAGTCATGTGAAGAGCCTTGATAATGCAGACTTTCTAGCCAGCAGAGCTTTAGAGGATTATGAGCCATTAAATTTTTATTTCCCCAACGAGAATTTAATGTATGTAGTAGCAGTGAAGGAAGACACCCTAAAGAATCATCCTTGGAAGCTAAATTTCGATGGAGCGTCAAATGCTGTCGGTAATAGAATTGGGGCAGTCTTAGTATCCCCAAATGGAGATCATTACCCATTCACTTACAAATTAGATTTTGATTGTAAAAATAATATGGCAGAATATGAAGCGTGTATCATGGGACTCCGGGCAGCCACAGAGCGCAGAATCAAAGTGCTAGAAGTATATGGGGACTCTGTACTAGTGATCTACCAACTAAAAGGCGAATGGGAGACAAGAGACCCCAAATTGGTTAATTACCGAAGGATAGTTATGGGGTTAATTGAGGAGTTTGATGATATCACTTTTAGTTATCTCCCACGAGAAAAAAATCAGATGGCGGATGCTTTGGCCACTTTGGCCTCCATGATCAAAGTGGGCAGGCAGGAGGAAGTAAAGCCTATTCAAATGAGTATCTAAGAGGCCCCAGCCCATTGTTATAATGTGGATGAAGAGGAAAGAGATAATCACCCTTGGTATCACGATATATTACAGTACATGAGAAATCGTGAATATCCTGAACAGGCAACTGAGAATGACAAAAGGACATTGAGAAGGCTAGCATGTGATTACGTCTTAGACGGGGCAGTCCTGTACAAAAGAAGAAAGGATCAAGTACTTTTGAGATGTGTGGATGCTATTGAAGCTAAGAAAATTCTGGAAGAAGTCCATGAGGGTGTCTGTGGGACTCACGCCAACGGCTTTACAATGGCCAGACAAATTATGAGATTTGGATACTATTGGTCAACCATGGAAGGTGACTGTATCAACTATGCCAAGACATGTCACAAATGCCAGATTTATGGGGACAAAATTCATGTACCTCATTCGCCCCTTCATGTTATGACTTCTCCATGGCCTTTCTCTATGTGGGGCATGGATGTCATTGGACCAATTTTGCCGAAAGCGTCGAACGAGCATCGATTCATTTTTGTAGTCATTGATTACTTCACCAAGAGGTTAGAGGCTGCTCCATACACTAGCGTCACTAAATCGGCAGTTAGCAGATTCTTAAAGAAGGAAATTATATGTCGATATGGGATGCCTGAGAAGATCATATCTGACAATGCACTCAACCTGAACAACAGTACGATAGCGGAAGTTTGCAGTCAGTTCAAGGTCAGACACCACAACTCGTCGCCGTATCGTCCAAAAATGAATGGTGCGATGAAAGCGACTAATAAAAACATTAAGAAAATTGTAGGAAAGATGATGAAACTTATAGAGATTGGCACGAGAAGTTGCCCTTTGCTCTATATGCCTATCGGACATCCATCGGGGACTTCTACTGGGGCAACACCTTTCTTGTTGGTCTATAGGATAGAGGCAGTTTTACCTATTGAAGTATAGATACCTTCCCTCCGAGTTCTGTCAGAGTTAAAGTTAGACGAAGCAGAATGGATCCAGTCTCGATATGATCAATTGAACTTGATTGAGGAAAAGAGGCTAAGGGCTATCCAGCATGGGTAGATGTATCAAAAACGAATGACGCGGGCTTATGACAAAAAGATTCACCCAAGAGAATTTCACGAGGGAGACCTGGTTCTGAAAAAGATCCTCCCCATGCAAAAGGATTTCAGAGGGAAATGGATGCCAAATTGGGAAAGACCTTATGTGGTGAAAAAGGTTTTTTCCGGAGGAGCATTGATCTTGGCCGAGATGGATGGAAAAAACTTACCCAATCCTATAAATTCGGATTCAGTCAAAAAGTACTATACTTGAAGAGGAAAAGAAGCCAAAGTGAAAATCCGCAAAGGGCGCTTTGAGACTTTTTTCAAAAAAAAAGGGAATGAAAAATGGAGAGGTTAAGGTGAAAACCCGCAAAGGGCGCTTTGAGACCAAAGGGGATTTGAGTTGAAAACCCGAAAAGGGCGGCTCAAATGATGACATGTGGTGATCCTGCTATACTTGAATTAACAAGGAAGGGGTATGTTGCGTCTTGGTGCATCGACAAAGTACTCAAGATCTCCTAAACATATGTCGAACTCAAAACAGTCTTCCAGACGCTCAGGCAGAGAAGCTCAGGCTGCGATATCTAGAGGGCGCATAGTATTCATTTTTATTCACATTGAATGTGCTATCTTTGAATACTTTGTTCTTTTCAAGATGTACATTTTTGATTAATTTCTTTTGTTAATTTATCTTAAGCTTTACTTCACACCAATTTTATTCTCATCTATTGTTATTACCTCTATGCAAGCATGTTGCATTGAAATAATGATGGATGAACTAATAATGCTTTCATAGAAGAAGTTTCGCATATTACTCTAGAGGTTTCTAAATAATACAAGAACCTAAAACAGGACTATTGTTTAGAACTCACCAGGTCTAAAGGCTTGATAATATTTGAGGAGAAGGTGTCTAAATAGTATGATCTCTTCATTTTTAAAGTACCACGGCAGAGATGAGGCTTTAACAAACAAACAATAAGAAGGAGACCGTTCTTAAAGATGAAATTATGTGTTCAGGCTTAACACTTAGAGAATGGTGTAACGGATTATTCTGGATCCTATACACTTGAGTCACGGCGAGTGGCAGTATAATAATACAAACCTTGCGCCTTCGAGGTATGATGGAATGGACCTTGAAGTTACAATGGGGGCAAATCAGTTGAGCAACGTATAATTGTTCCTTCGGGTTTTGGGTCAAAATACCAGCCAAACAAGGACAACATGATGCGAGCAAGAATGCCCTTAAACATTTGAAAAGGATCATTCTCATGAAATTCTGCATTCATGCAAGATACATTTAGGAGCATTCGATTCATTCTGATCACTGTATCCTAATCATTGTAAAAAATCACTCTCATGACATTCGACATTTATGTGAATACATTTAGTTAGGAGCATTAGATTCATTCCGATCATTGCATCCTAACTATTCTGCATAAGCATAAACACAAAACTGATTTTACAGGATAGGTCCCATAGAGGACGGTGTCGCAACATCGGTGAATTCGAAGATCTTGCCTTCCTGAGCGAAGCGGATCGAAGATACAAATCTTATCACCTCGAAGTCCCAATAGAGTAGGTTGAGGCTACAAGTCCCTTCTCCCGGAGGTTATTGAGGATCAACCTTTATTTCTGAAAAGTTTCAGTAAGAAGATCGAAGCTACAAATCTCTTCTCTCTGAACTCTCATCACCTCGAAGTCCCAATGGAGTAGGTTGAGGCTACAAATCCCTTCTCCCTGAGGTTATTGAGGATCGACCTTTATTTCCGAGAAGTTTCAGTAAGAAGATCGAAGCTACAAATCTCTTCTCTCTAAACTCTTATCACCTCGAAGTCCCAATGGAGTAGGTTGAGGCTACAAATCTCTTCTCCCTGAGGTTATTGAGGATCAACCTTTATTTTCGAGAAGTTTCAGTAAGAAGATCAAAGCTGCAAATCTCTTCTCTCTGAATTCTCATCACCTCGAAGTCCCAGTGGAGTAGGTTGAAACTACAAATCCATTCTCCCTGAGGTTATTGAGGATCAACCTTTATTTCCTTGAAGTTTCAGTAGAGTAGGTCGAAGCTACAAAACCCTTCTCTCTGAGATTACATGGAAGTCAAAAATCTCATCTCCCAGAAGTTGCAGTGGAGCAGACTGAAGATAGTTAATCCTACCTCCCTGAAATTGCAGTAGGTCGGATCAGATTTAGCAAATCTTATCTCCCCGAAGTGGCGGCGGAGCAGATTGAAGCTACAAGTCTGGGATCGAAGCGCTAGTTCCCAGGCCCTTGAAGATGCAGTGGGACGGAATGAAGCTACTCGAAGAAGAAAACCATCAAAAGAAGTCAAAACTTGGCTAGATCAGGCAAAATTGGCCCTTTTAAGGTCTTTGCTCCGTTTCCGTTACACGACAACGAGCAAAGAGGGGCAGCTGTAATAGGCCAATTTTGGCCTGGCCCGATTGACCCATTTAACCAAAGACCAAATCAAAATAAACCAAAAATTAATTAAACAGAATCCAATAATAGTCCATTTTTAATGTCCAAGATTACAACAGGCCCAATAGAGGCCCAAAATAACAACCCAATCCCAAATGGACCCAATTGCATAGGCCCAAAGGCAGAACAGGCCTGAGTGGCCCGAAAGCTTCAGCAGGAACCCTAGGAGGGTTTCCAGAGATTTCCAAGCGTCGCAGCAGCCCCCCTCGCGCGTGCCTCCACGCGCGTCACTGCCTGTGCTCCCACACGCCCCACGCGCCTCCGTACACCACGTCCGCGCCTTCCGTACCTGCAAACAAGGGCTCCAATAACAGAGAAACAGTAAAAAAAATAATAGATAGAAAAAAGAATTATGCTTCGGTTCGGCTATAAAACCGAATCAGCTTTCTTGTATTTTTTTTACGCACACTGTCTTTACGAATCAATAGACAAGAAATACAAAAAAATCGAAAGGTGATCTTCTAAAAAATCCTTTTGGCTTTCGCGTTTTCTTTTCTTTCTCTTTGCGCATATTTCATTCGTTTGGGTGTTCATGTGTAAAAAAAAAGAAGGGAAAGGCTTTACCTTTGTAAGACAAACAGACGGGCGGGCCTTCTTCGTTGAAATCGAAGTAAAGGCGGTCGTCGAGGTCGAAAATACTGAAACACTCGGGTCTGGCTTTAAAAGGGCTATTCAAATGGCCTGAGTCTGCTGCTAATCGGCCGACTGTCATGGCTATAGTGGTCGGACGGGGTTTCAAAGGCGGCTGAGAAAAGGGGGTTTGGCTTCGGTTAAGAAAACAAAAGGGGATTTAGGGTTTTGTTTTAGAAAAGTTTAGAGGGGTTTGATTTGTTTTATTTTGGTTTTAAATCTATTAACGAAACGGCGCCGTTTAGGCTGATTGCAATAGCCTTTAAACGACGCCGTGTAGAGCGAACCAATGACCCGACCCGATTTTGGCTTAGATCCGCGCGTTTCAGTCCCTGAAGGAATATTTGCACATTCAATCATTCCCTGTTTAGTCGCATTTTAATTAAGTCATGTAGGTGTACCCTATTTTCTCGATTTTGCACCCGATTTTTATACGTCGTTTCAATTTCGTCCGTTTTTTAAACGTTGCGTTTAAGAGACTGGAATATTCGCGTTTTTAGTCCTTGTATATCAGAGCGTCTTTTATTCTGGTCCTTATTTTTAACCTACTGACTTTATAAGTTTTTTTAATTGGTCATTAAATTTTGAATGTGTTGCGATTGAACCTGTCATTTTTTTTTACTTACATTTTCATATTTGATCTATTTGTAGTTTTTTTTTCCTTAAAATCGTTTAATATATTGTTTTAAACCATTTCATCTTTTTATATTTTCATTAAAAACATTTTATTGATTCACTTAGTTATTTTTATATACACACCTTTTGATTCAAAATTTATATAATATTCTTAATACATTGCCAATTCATCATTATTGCATGTATATATGTTTTTTTAAATCCATGCATATTTTTATATTTTCCGTTAATCCTTTAAAAATCTTTTTATATTAAAACATGTTTAAAATCACATTTGTTTATTTTGAATATGTTATATATATTATACTTATATGTATTTTTATTTTTTAATTTATTTTGCTTACCATTGATTCAATGTTTGGTGATTATTGCTATTGTGTGTGTTTTAATTCTCATTTTGTATTTATTTGCTATTTGTGATTCAATAGTGTTGTATTTCACTTGTAAATAATTGATTATTGCTATTATGTGTGTTTTAATTCTCATTTTATATTTATTTTCTATTTGCGATTCAATAGTGTTGTATTTCATTTGTAAATAATTGCTCCGCATTGCATGATATTATGCCATCACGTTTTATTCACTTAAAAACATCAGGTTTTAACACCATTTAAGTTTAAAAATTATTTTTACTCAAAGTTTTAAACAATGCAATGTTCGTGTTTGGAGGTTTCGAGAAAATCGTGCCCTAACTTACTGGGTTCCGATTTTCTCGTTAAAACCTAGTAACCGAGTACCCTCATTTTTTTAAATCAAAATGCATAATATTTTAAATAAAAAGAAAAAACTTATTCTCAGGAATTTGAGACATTGCGCCCTAACTCACTGGGTGTGATGTTTTATCATCTCGAGATAAGAATTTCAAAAAAACAAAGGCAATATTCTGTATTCGGGAATTTTGAGAAATAGTGCCCTAACTTACTGGGCTTCGATTTTTCATTTGACCCAAATAACCGAATATCTTTCTTAATTTTAAATGTACGAGTATTGAATGTCGAAAGACAAGCGTACTTTCGAAGATTCGAAATGTTGTATTCTAACTCACTGGGTACGATATTTTATTCTTTCGAAATAAGCGGGTCTCGGCATCCGATTTAATTTCTTCAAGTTTTCTTTAACAAAAAGAATCATATTTGAAAAAAAATTTCAAATTTTCGACATCAAGACATTAATTAATCAATTCGGTACCAATTTTAGGCGTTACGGGGGTGCTAATCCTTCCTCGTACGTAACCGGCTCCCGAACTTATTTTCTCGATTTTTGTGGACCAAAGTCATCGTCTTAATAAATCAAAATGTTTTAACGATCAATCTCAAAGGTGACCCGATCACACCTCAAAAAAGATTGGTGGCGACTCCATTTTCGTTTTAAAGTCGACCCCGTTTTCCAAAACTTAAAAATGGTTTCGACAATATCAATGCAAAATAATTCGAGCTCCCGAACGTCGTCCGGTCCTAAGTTAGATGTCCACCTGATAGAATAAAGTAAGACAAAGGGTAAGCTATCAAGCATCGCGTGTAACCAAACTCAGATACAAATAAACAGATCTTGATATATAACTCAAAGTCACGCAAGGAGCTTAAAATAGTTTTATAACCATTACGAAATAAATCTAGAGTATCACAAAGGTTTTCACAATGGTGGTACAACAGAACCGAACAAAATAGAACAAAACAAAACATAAAAAATAAGCAAAGTAGAGCAGAACAAAACAGAACCGAACAAAGGATGTACGTTGTGCAGATGTTGTATTTTTCAAACAGATCAGAATGCAGATTTATCAAAAAACATCATACCCAAACTCCGCTACACACCAAATAGAGTTCCCCCAGAACTTATCCAACCAATCACACTAACAGATAACTGTGGACGGTGCCACTAGTATTTTGCAATTAAAACTACCAGATCGAATACATGTGGTCAAGCCACTATAGTACAGTCGAACTGCCAGAACAGAAGTGTGGATAAACCACCAGGTAATGCAGATCATTAAACTTCCAGAAACTTCCTCATTTTATATCAACCAAAGTCACATGCAATGTGTCATGGTATGCTTATGCAGAATCAGAGTAATGAGCATGTAAGTCATGCAATGTGTCACTTAGGTTTAAACATAACAGATATACGTACAAATCACAAGTTGTTCATTATAAGATCATCAGATATCAAGTTATATAGCCTAATTCAGATTGTACGGACCTTATAGTAGGCATGTGCTCACTTCGAACGACGCTTATGGCCCTAGAGAAAAATTCCAAATATAGTTCACGCGTCCATGTGGTTTCACATGGCCTGGAGAACTGGCCCGTGTGACTCCACACGGTTTGGCACATACCCGTGTGTCTCACACGGCCTGAAAGACGTCTGTGTGATTTTAATTCTCAAACAGTGAGTTACACAGTTTGGACACACGCCCATGTCCTTGCCCGTGTGGCTCACACGGCCTGGGTAGATGCCCATGTTCTTGCCCATGTGGCTCACACGGCCTGGGCACACACCCATGTCCTTGTCCATGTGGCTCACATGGCCTGGGCACAAGCCCATGTCCTTTTCTGTGTGGCTTACACTGCCTAGGAACACGCCCATGTCCTTGGCCGTGTGGTCCTAAATCATGAACAGTGAGTTACACGGTCTAGACACATGCCCATGTCCTTTGCTCGTGTGAACTCTGCACTAACATGGCCATACACAGCCTAGGCACAAGCCCGTGTGCCTTGCCTGTGTGGCTCAAATTTGATGAATAGTGAGTTACATGGCCAACCACACGGCTGTGTAGCATTAATAGCCACATTTTTTGGCGTCTAAAATTCACAAAAATAAGGGTTTTCAGTTCACACTTGATATGGATTCAAAACAGAAACAAAAAGGATGAGTTCCAATCCTTAAACGACCAACAATTGTCCAACAAACAGTTAACTCGCAGTCAAATCGCTAAAAACTAACATTCCAAAATCAAAGTAACGTCAAAGAACCTTCAACACTAAACCTTTAAATAAAACTTACCGGCCAACTAATTGCACTAGAAAGTAGAAGTCAGACCCTGTACAGAATCAATGCAACGTAACATAGCACAAAAAAGAAACTTGAAATGGTGAAACCGAATCAATGAAGAAGGAAGCAAAAGGGTAACGTTAGAAAAAAATGAAACAATGTGAAAAGAAAAGGAAGCTTTTGTTTTGGGAAAGTTTAATCAACTAAAATAGACTACCCCACAAAGTAGTTCAGTAAAAAAAATATCCCCGTAGCTTTTGTCGAGACTCGAACACAAGACCAAAGGGTATACAAACGCTTAACCATTGAATCAGCAGGCTCATTCTTGATATTAATTGACTGAGTTTAACTTATAAACCAACATTCAAAGTTAAGGGTTTAAGCAAAATGAAAAAAATTCCAGAAACAGGATGCGAACCCAAAACCTCACACACATACCCAGAACACTTGACCACTGAACCAAACCAATTTACTTATCAAGAATTTCCAAAATCTAAACTCAAATAAAGGGATGACCTCTTTTGGTTTCAAAAAACGATTTCTTCTAAGTCGTTTTTTAGGATGTTACACAAAATCTGGTTCTTAAGAGTCGAAGTTGAAAGAGATGCACTAGCTATTATTAAAAAACTTCAGAGTCAAGAAGAGGACAGATCTGAAATAAGTGCTTACATCATAAATGCAAAAAAAGACTAAGACGAAACTTTGTTACATGTCAGTTTAATCATGCAGGGAGACAAGCAAACACGGTAACGCATACCTTAGAAATTGAAGGACTAAAAGAAAGGGAAGGTACTCATTTGATTTTTGGCCTCTCCAGTACGATTGTTAGGGTCGTTGCGGTTGACAGATATGGTGAAATTGTAGGTAGTGGAGGGGTTTTGCTTTAAGTATTACAAAAAAAGAAGGAGACTTGAAAAGCCGACGACACATATCTGAAAAATAAAGGACAAAGATGTGGTATTCTCAAAAACATGAAGAAAGGTTAAAGGAAGGTAACTCAAATTCATAGGAAATTAGTCAACAGTTTTCTAAATAAGTGAGTAACATCGCTAATCTGAAGAGGTACCTTCAATCGAAGACATGCAAAAGGAGATGACCATCTTTCAGTGCACTGAAGAGACAAAATGCTTTCAGAGAAGGAGAGATGTGCAGAAATGAAGAATCTGGCTGCGGGAAAGGAGGATTAGGGTCTTTTTCTTTTTTTCAACTTTTTTTTGTTTTTTACGTTTGGGCTTAGGGCTTTTTTTTAGATTTTGAACTTAGTTGGATTATGGACCATTTTTTGTAGGGTTATTACTGTTATTTTTTGTTTTTATCTTTCACTCCTTTTTTGAAATAAAACACGTAGACCAGACTTTTATAAAAAAAATCAAATATATATATCTAAACTTTTAAAAATTTAAAACTTTATATATATATTGATGAAATTTGTCTATTTTGGAATCAGTAACCTACGATTTTATTTCAACAAAAAGAAAAAGGAATCAGCAACCTCTGACGATTTTATTTGAACGAAAAGAAAAAGGAATCAGCCAACCATGTGAGAAACAAAAGTAACTTTTATTTGTCTTCTTATCCTTACTACAACAAAACAACCCTACCACGACACTTTTTTTGACCTAAGACGACGCAAAAAAGGTTGGCATAGGTTTCGCGACGCTTCGTTCGACGCTTCCAAAATGGTCGTCTATAGTGCAGTTGGCATATGCATGGCGATGCTTTTGAAAAAACGTCACCATAAGTCAACATAAGCCGACCCTTATTGAAGGGTTGTGAAAAGCTTGGTCAATGTCGGCCTTTAAAAAAGGTTGGGAAAGACCTAGTCAAGGCCAACCTTTGAAAAAGGTTGTTATAGACATGTTTAAGGCAACCATAAAAAGGTTGGTATAGTTCTTGTCTAAGGCAACTTTTAAAAACAGTTGGGATAGAGCCGTCTAAGGCAATCTTAAAAAAGTTGGGATAGACCTTGTCTACGGCAACTTTTAAAAACGGTTAGGATAAAGCCGTCTAAGGCAACCTTAAAAAGGTTGGGATAGACCTTGTCTAAGACAACCTATAAAAAAGGTTGGGATAGACCTATCTAAGGCAACCTTAAACAAGTTGGGATAGACCATGTCTAAGGCAACCTTTAAAAAAGATTAGGATAGACCCGTCTAAGGCAACCTTAAAAAGGTTGGGATAGACCTTGTCTAAGGCAACCTTTAAAAAAGATTGGGATAGACCTGTTTTAAGCAACCTTAAAAAGGTTGAGATAAATCTTGTCTAAGGCAACCTTTAAAAAAAGTTAGGATAAACCCGTCTAAAGTAACCTTAAAAGATTAGGATAGACACGTATAATGTAATATTTTTTTATTTCAATATTAATATATTTTTATAAATATTTACAGTGAATAATGATAGGAATTGTGCTTTAAATACAACTAAAAAATATAAATTAAAATTAAAATAAATATTGAATATTCACTACAAAAATCGATCCAACAATTAAAATACACTAACATTTAGCTGAAATGTATACTACTAACATCCAACTCAATGTACAAAAGTAAATAAATAAAAAACTACCTAAGATGATGGACATTGATATTGATGTTGTACTACATAAAAGCTAATACATTTTGAAACTGCAACTTCAATTCCAAGAAACTCTGTTGATCTCTTATTTCTACGAAGGTAGCCCCAAGAAACTTCAATTCCTTTCGTTAAGTTTTTCCTTCTCATAATCCTGTCCTGCAGCCTGCATTAAAGTAATAATAAGTTAGACATTGTAAGCCTGCAAGAAAGTCTGGTATGAAGATAAATGAATATAATTATATGAAGACAAATGAACAAACCTTGACACCTTTAAAGATAAATCAAAGTTCAGAATTTCAAATGCAGACCATTTGCAGATATCAAAAAACATTCAATAATGTTAACCAAGACCTCCAAATAAGAGTGCAACAGCAAGTCATTTAAAACTTGGCTAACCATTATAAAATAAATAGAGCAACATAGTAAGGTTCAAGGTGGTAATGGTTACTTTTCTAATCCTACAAGGAGTAATAATTAGAACAAACATGACAAGATCTATATTTTGTAGCCTGTAACAGAATTTTTTTAAAAAAAATTCTTGAAGATGGGTAACAAGCATGTGATTAGCAAGCTTGAGATACAGCTTTCTTGTATTATTTTGTGTTGAAAGTGGTTTTTGACTGTAAATAGATTTTGGAAAGTGAATGGATTACTTCAGCTGAATTTATTGATGAGGAAAATTTTCAATATCTTGTGTGTGGAGTCGGTTCCCTTCTATTAACTTGCTTAAAAAGTTGGTATTGATTTCATGGATGGAACTTGTAGCTAGGAGTAAAGGCTTGTACGAATAAGGAGAAAACTTAACCAATCCCTCTCTAGATGATCTGTAAATCCACTAGCACATGGCGATTCATCTTAGTTTCTTAAATATGCATGTCATCATAGACCAAGATTTCATTTGGCATGCCAAAAAGAATATAAATTGCAAAAAGGTTTTACAAAGTTTAAATTTTTAACAAAATAAAAAGAAAAGGAAAAAGTTCTGAAAACAACCCTAAAATATTGCCTTGATGTGACAATTATTTATATGATGATGATAGTTATGGCAAACGATAGATATGCTTCCCAAAAGAAATGTGCTACATGCATTAACAGAAAAAATTAAGAAAACACAACTGAGCTAACATTGGTGAATACTTACCCTCTTGAGCATTGAAGATAAAATAGGGTATTAAATGATATGCGACTTGAACAATTCAGGAAGATCCTAAGCTCGCATTCAAACACACGAAGATCTGATAAAATAAGTTTAACATTGTCAATGACAGAAACATAAAGACTGTGAATTATGTGATAAGGATGATTAATCAGAAAATAAGAACTCACAGCTGAGTGAGATATGACGAGAAACTAAATATTGTTTGTAATAAATGAAGGCACATGCATCAAATAATTTAGATTACCTTAGCAAACAAATTTTTCAAAAAGAAATAAATAAAATAGTTACCATCTATGTAAGGATTTTTCAAAAAGAAATAAATTTTTTAAATACACAGTGTGGAAGAAGTGAGAAATAAAATGCCAAGTGATGCCCCTCAGTTTTTTGAATGAGTTAAATATACTTGTTTTCATATTACTATGGATAGAAAAGCATCCACTTACAGTACTGCAAAACTAAATTAGTTCTACACATTTTGATATCATTTTATAGGATTAAAATACGATTTCACAAACCAATAGTTGGATTTACAAATATAATTGGACTTATCATGCAAGTAAAATTTCAAATCTATCCTACATCTCTATCATATCAATCCAGAATACGATTTTTCATTATTAAACTTTTTTGCATCCAACCAATTATACATCCTAAAATCATTCAAAACTAACATAAAATAAAATAGCCTATTAAACAAATATAAATCGTACATGCAAAACTAATTTAGTCTTACACTAGTATATGTGATAGCCTACTATCCATAGGCAGGATCTTGTAGTATCCAACATCTATGCACCTTAAACGTTTAATGAAATGGCAGAATTGAATTACGCAACTAATTATAAAGCATTGAACATGAAACATAGCACACCAATATTATAATTATATATAGGTGGTACCTGCAGCAAGTGGAAACAAAGAGAAGATGAGGAGAAGGATCAAAGAGTTGAAGAATAGGATGGAACTTCTGTTTGGATTGGCAAAGCTATATGATGACAAAAATCTTCCCCAAAATTAGAATGATAACTCATTTTGAACTTGAACATAGAATACATGCATAAAAATAAACAATATATATATTAAAAGAACTTACTTCCTTAAAGCAGCACACCTCTTCTATATTTTCCTCAAACTGATTTGAAAAGTGACCTGGATATAGGGTCAATACCAAAAATTAATGGGAAAAGGAAGAAGAAATAATACTACCACTGACATTAACTGTAGGGATACTAGTTACCAAAGGGTAATACAAGAAAAGAAAGGAAGAATCATAGGACTAGCTTGACCATTACAGATTTCAAGATTGTTTTTTTTCAAAGCTTTTTCAAAGAAATGGAGATGTTTAGAGGGGGGTTTTAATATAATTCTAGATCATTGAAAAAGAACAAGTTCGTCCAAAAAAGGGAACAACAAAATTAAACTGGACATTCCTTGGATATGAGATCAATGAGATTAACACAGAAAATTCAAAAGAAAAGCAGGAATAAAAACAAAAAAAAAACATCACTGCTGAGAAGGACAGCAAGATGTTCTTAACAGCTATATTGCTTGGACTCTACATTTTTCTTGAAGCACACCTGTTTGACACACGCATACTGTCATACATATGAGTTTATGACTCCAAAGATCCTCCAAGTACAGGAAAAAAATTAGAAAATCTAACCATATCTGATACTCACACTCAACACCAAGTAATATAGGTTAACACTAAGGAATAGAAGGAAATCTCATGAAGTGGCTTGGGTCTTTTTCGATCATGATAAAATGAAAAAGAATCAATAACACGTTTTGATTTTTTTCCCCTTTTAACCTACACTAACAAATAGACAACAAATAGAATAAAATATCAATTACACAGAAATCGTCACTCTTGAAAGCAACCAAGACAAAGAATATACAAAGAAAAGATTTATTAGTC
Source organism: Gossypium sturtianum (assembly GCA_025698515.1). Taxonomy (NCBI): domain Eukaryota; kingdom Viridiplantae; phylum Streptophyta; class Magnoliopsida; order Malvales; family Malvaceae; genus Gossypium; species Gossypium sturtianum. Next base: position 162,590,126 of record CM046945.1, read on the forward strand.
TTTAAAAAAAAGTAAAGAAAAAAGAGGTTTTAAATAAGAGATGACTAAGACTGCAAGAGTTACCATTAACAGATTTTAAAGAAAGAAAATCAATAAACAAAAACGATATGTCAAATTACCAAAAAATAAAAAAAACGAATTTGAGGGGAAAAAAGTGAAGAATAAAACTACATCAATGCAATGACATTACACCTATGCATAAAAATAACTCTCAAAATAAGAGCACGATCTGGCAGGAGCATTGGGAAACAAAAGATCTATTTTATTTGGAATAGAAGTCAGTCTTATTTAGGACTTAATTTTTTAAACAAGTTAATGAGAAATTATCGTTTATTTGAAGAGGTAGAATGAACCATACAAGGTTAAAGCGGTGCGAATCCTTCATGACATTGGAACCCGTATGAAGCTTGAGGAAATTGAATGTGAAAACAAATTCTTTGTTCCAATTCTTCACTTCACCACTATTTCAAACCTTCTAAATCAAATCCTCTAAACCTTACCTTAAACCAAGTAAAAACCATCAAATTTCAAGTCGATCAGACTGTAGAATATAATAAATTAATAAAACCAAGAGAAAAGAAGCGGGGGGAGAGAATAAAAGGAGCTCGATTGCACTGTAGAATATAATGCGTTATGGCTTCATCCAGTGATGGCTCACGGAAAGATATTAGGAGCTCCCTGTATCACCAGAGAACAAAAATAAGAGACCAAATTCAAATAAACTACAATTGAAATCTATGAAATGGATCAAGTAAATAATTAAAAGCACGGAGGGAAATTGGGGCAAATTGTGGCGAGAATGATGAAGGCATTGCGTGAATAGATGGGGAGTTTTAAAAGAAATGAGTTTAGGGCTAGGGTTTTATCCTGTTTTAATATACAATACAAAGTGGGAAATTGGGGGGAAAATAAAAGAAGAAGAGATTTCAGGTGGGATTTCTGGGGTGAGGGGGAAACCAATTTTGGGAAAAAGAAGGGAAAGAAAGATGAGATTTTATTTGAAAAAAAACGACACCGTTTTGCAAAAAAAAACATAATCTTTATACTTTTTAAACCAATTAAATAAATCTAATATTTGTAATATAAAAAATATTTTTTTCAATTCCAATTCAATTAAAAAAAACAAAAAATTCATTTACAAAACTATAAAAAAAATATTATTTTAAACAGTAAATGTTAACTCTATTTCAATTTAAATTTATTTAATAACATAATGAATAAATAGATCCATTTAATAATACAAAGACTAAAATAGAAATTTGTTAGACTTTCACCTTATTTGATAAGGTAATTCTTTTTTATTGAGCGAGTATAAGTATAAAAATAAACATAAAAAACATGACTCAATCATGACTTTCCTAGACCATAATAACATTGGACAAAACCGACATATTAAAAGATCTAAGCTAAATATAAATCTCAATATTTATACAAAATGAGAGGCTTAAAGCTGAGCACTCTGTCCCCGACATCAATTTTTATCAAGAATGCTTAGTGATATGTATTTTAATTTGGACGTGATTGTGTGGTTGATTTTTAGGTTTTTTTTTTAATTTCTAAATCGAATAACTAAACAAACCAACACTAATATTTTTTTAAACCGAACCAGTTCAGCCACCAATTTACCAATCTGACCGGTTCGATTAAAAAATCGTTAAAAATTAAAAAATAAAAACCCCAATTCAATCACAATTTAATCGGTCCATGCGATTCTTCGGTCTAACCGAATCAAAGCAATTCTTCAGACTAGTAACCCCGGCTAGCTCCCAATCCGACCAACCAATATTGTCCGGTTCAAACATCATTGACCAACACTTAAATAGTAAATTGATTTCTAGAATGGTATCATTATCCAGCCTAACAATGAATGAGAAACCAAAAACCCTGGTCAAACCAAACTGATTAATTCTAATTAGATTAGTTCGATTTCTAACACGAGCACGAACATATGACATTCTAAGAACCCTACAAATAAGGGTGAAAAAGGCTTGATTAAAAATAGCTCAGTTCCGATTGACATCGGTTAACTGATTTACAGACCAAACCGTTTTTTAGTAGCATTGGCCTCTCCTTCACTCACGTCTTCATTTGATCTACCCTAAACCCTAAACCTTATAATTCTAAACCCCAAATTCTAAAACACTCACTCTGAACCATAAACCATAACCCTTAAATATTGGAACCCTAAACTCAAAACCATATCCCATAAACTACAAACCCTTAAACCCTTAACTCCAAACCTTAAACCCTAAATTAATTAGATAAAATTTTAATATTATATATTCTTTCAATATTTTAGGAAATTTAAATTAACATTTTCAATTTACTAATTAATTTTGTTTCTCTAGAGATGCACGGGTTACCAATTTTTTTTAATTTTAATTTTGTTTCCCTAAATTAATTTTGTTTTAAATTATGTTATATCAATAATTGTGTTAATAATTTACAAGAACTGGATCAAATTAAAGTTCATATATTCAATTGCACATTAAACCATTGTTCATGTATGCTTTTGGGATTTATCCCATTTTGATATTTTATTATTTGAAAAATAATAATTTATATTTATCTTATTTATGATTAAAATTTTTAAATATATATAACATAAATTTTGAAACATTTATATTAAAAAAACCCTAAAATCCTAAACCCCAAACTCATAATCACAAAATCCTAAAATCATAAACCCCAAACCGATAAACACAAAATCCTAAAACCTTAAACAATAAACTATAATCCCTAAACCATAAACTCTAAACACTAAACCTTAAACCCTAAACTAAATTGATTTTTTGCGGCATTTTTATTAAAAACCTTATTCACACTCGAAGCTATTAAGTTATTTTTAATTTGAATATATATAATTATTCACAAACTGATGATGTAAAGTTTTAAGAATATTCATATTTTAAATCCAATTTTTTGGTGCTACACATTTAAAAAAAGCCGAAATTAAGGAAATTTGGGACGTTACACCTTTATACAAAGAGTTAGCCAGAGCGTATGTTGACAAGTCTATCCCAACACTTAGGAAAGTGTCGCCCCAAAACTGTCGTCTTAGGATAGACAAAAGCCAACTCTTATTCAAGTGTTGCCTTAGGCATATATATCCCAACCCTTATACAAAGAGTAGGCTAAAGCGTAGTCTATCGCAACACTTAGGAAAGTGTCGCCACAAAAGTGTCGTCTTAGGACTACACAAAAGCCAACTCTTATTCAAGCGTTGCCTTAGGCATACATATCCCAACCCTTATACAAAGAGTTGGCCAAAGCATAGTCTATCCCAACACTTAGGAAAGTGTCGCCACAAAAGTGTCATTTTAGGACTACACAAAAGCTAACTTTTATTCAAGCGTTGCCTTAGGCATACATATCCCAACTCTTATACAAAGAGTTGGCCAAAGCATAGTCTATCCCAACACTTAGGAAAGTGTCGCCACAAAAGTGTCGTCTTAGGACTACACAAAAGCCAACTCTTATTCAAGCGTCACCTTAGGCATACATATCCCAACCCTTATACAAAGAGTTGCCCAAAGCGTATGTTCGCAACTCTATCCCAACACTTAGGAAAGTGTCGTCACAAAAGTGTCGTCTTAGGACTATACAAAAGCCAACTCTTATTCAAGCGTCGCCTTAGGCAAACATATCTCAACCCTTATACAAAGAGTTGCCCAAAGCGTATGTTCGCAACTCTATCCCAACACTTAAGAAAGTGTCGCCCCATAAATATCGTCTTAGCACTGTTTTGTTGTAGTATAATTCTCTCTTTTTCTTATGTCTTCCTATCCTGGAACCACAATCTTTTTCAACAACACAACAAACATTCATTTTTCATTCAATCTTTTTCATCATGAGAATACTGTTGCTTATAAAATCCTACACTCCAATCTTCCCCTTCATCTGCATTAAAATCACTTCCATCATATTTTCTATTAGTTTTAAGCAGTAGGTTTGCGAAAGCATTTTGTGATGGACTCAAACAATGACTCACTTGCAACCATGAATGTTACCATCACGGAGAGCTTCGGGTTTAATGGGTAGGGGACACTTTCAGTGTCAGAGCTGCTAGAAAATTTTTTTATTTATAATTTTTAAAGGATTAAATCAAATTCTTATTATTTTTAAGGGGCAAAGTATAATTTTAACATAGCATTACTTGTAGAAAATTTTCGGCTGACTTTTTGAGCTGATAGTGCGAATTGAAAAGCAGGCATGTTGCAATTTATCCTTCACCTCTTGACTCTTAACTACTACCCAATGATGCCTATGTAGTTGCAAACTATTACCCTCATCCTCTTTAAAACAATACCCTCCAATCCTCCCACTTCATTTGCAAACATTCGTCCTAGTCAAAATATTTTCTCTTAGTTTGAAGAAGTACTAGAGTTGCGAAAGCATTTTTTGATGGATTCAAACAATGGCTCACCTGCAACAATGAGGGTTAGCATTACGGAGAGCTTCAATTTTAATGGGAAGTGGGCTTCTTTGGTTTTGCTTCTGGTTGTCATGCTTGGGTTGATGATATCTGCAACTGTGTATAAATGTAAGAGAGGCTGTGCAGATATCAAAGTCGAAGCTGAAGCTGAAGCTGAGCTTGGTGAATGATATATACGATGGACGTGTCTCTGCTTCATGGTATGTTGTAGCTAATTTTCCTTCCTTTTCCTTTTTTTTTTTTTTTTTCATTTTTATCAACTTTCTGTAGCAGCTTTCCTCCAACACAACCTAAGATGTGTTCATCTATAGAACTGATCCAATTCCACAAAAAATATAATTTAAACCGGTGCATGTCTATAACCGCCCTATGTCATTAAGTACTGCGAAGATCGCTCTATCCCTTTTCTTCCATTTCTTTCGTTTATAACTGGCCCCGAGTTTGTTGATGACAACTTGTGGTATGATCCCTGTTATGTGTATATATTATTATTATAATTTGTTCAAGTGCGATTTGTTTGGAATTTAGGGTTATTCCTTCCTAAAATGTCATCTTATTATATCTTCTCTTAAGAATACAATGATTTAGTGGTTAAAAACATGAATTGACTGAAATTTTAGAATAATTATTGTAAAGAGCACTTTATATTTTTTCCAACACAAAGATGTCATTCCCACATACTTTTTGTATTATTTAATTGTTTTCTATTACCATTTAAATAATATGAATGGATTGAAATTTTAGAATAATTGTGTTTTTTATTATCATTAATTAATACCACAACACCAACATACTTTCTGTATTATAACTTTTTAATGTGGATACTCATAATATTCAAACATGATACTATTGTGATGATTGCTCTATCCCTACTTTTACTTTGGTATGTGGAGAGATCATCTTTTATTGACATGTGTAAAAGAAGTAGGAGTACACGTTGATAATTTAACCCGAAAAATGTATAAATTATAAAAAATAAATGAGAAAATTAAATTATAGGAATTAAATCTTAAATCCAAATATAATAATAGAATCAAAACCATAAATTTAATATTATAAAAATAGATGAGAAAATGATGTGAAATTAAATAATTGATACTAAGCCTCAAATGTGAAGATAATAAAAGGATTAAAACCAGAATTTGAGATTATTATTTTTAGGTTTCTCTTGTTATTTTTGTTGTCATCCATAGACCCCTAGATCCCACACTCTCCTAATGCCCCATTGAAGTAAATAAATAAAATGATAGGTGTGAAATGAAAATTATCATTGTTGGCGTTTATGTGATTTTCATCTATAGTTTACTATTCAGTTGGACCTCTTTATGTTATTTGGACAAAATGATTGAACTTTAACATTAAATTGAAAATGGCTTAAGTTCAAGTATTAAGTAACTTATATTATAAATCATTTAACTTAACCTCAATTTTCAAATACATGAAACACTTTTAATTTAATCAAATTACATAATTTAATTTTAATTATTCTTAAGTCACTTAAAACAACATTGTTAAATCATTTTAACCAAATGTTTAACATTCTTTGTCTCTGCATCTTTAGGTTCTTCGGCCATTTCTCCTTCGTAGATTGAAATCAGATGTTGAGAAAGGTTTGCCTCCCAAAAAGGAAACTATCCTGAAAGTAGGACTGTCCCAGATGCAGAAACAGTACCATAGGGCTTTGCTGCAAAAAGATCTTGAAGTTGTAAATGCTGGTGGGGAGCGTAAGCATCTTCTGAACATTGCAATGCAGCTACGTAAATGTTGTAATCAGCCATACATTTTCCAAGGTTCGGAACCTGGACCTACGTATACAACAGGAGACCATCTTGTTACCAATGCTGGTAAGTTTTACTTCCTGGAAGATATTGAATTCTTTGGCGCTGAATGAAAACTGACCTTAGCTATTTATTTCCAGGTAAAATGGTTCTCTTGGACAAATTACTTCCAAAGCTGAAGGAGCGTGATTCTAGAGTTCTGATATTTTCACAGGTAATCTTGAGGGTTGTGTCCATGAATGTGTTGGTTATTGGTCTATATATTTCCCCATGGTATTCTTCCATTTTAAATTTATTTACATCATTTACATTTAAGTGTCCTCATTTACTTTCTGGCCAGAAATTTATTACTTATATGATTTTGCTGTGGAATTTATTGTATTCAGATCAGATGACAAGGCTACTGGATATTCTTGAAGATTATTTGATGTTTCGTGGATACCAGTATTGTCGGATTGATGGTAATACAGGTGGTGAGGATCGGGCCAATAGAATTGGTCAAAAGAAGGAAGTTCAAGTATTCCGCTTTTGCACAGAGGTTTGAAAATTGTCTTCATACTTGTTGAGAAGTTAGCCTATATTCTATAATAGGGTAAGCTTTATTTATTTTTAATCATGAAACAGTACACTATTTTTTTGATTAATTTATTGATTATTGTCTTAATAAAGAAGGCAATTAAGTAAAAAGAAAGAAAAAAGTACAACCACCACATAGCGGTGTAAGCCTAGGGACACAAAACAAGCCTGAAAAATAAAGTATCCAATTGTTGTTGCAAGAGGCATCCTCAACTCATATCTATTCATCGTCAAACAAGAACCCATGTTGAGAGAGAGTATGTGTGCCGACTGGCTTGCTTCGCCATGGATATGGTCAAACATACAACAAGTCGAAGCATGTGAGGTTCATCCACCAATCAGAGCATAGATAAGTAACCGCCATCGATCTACTTCTTCTCTTTATAGTGTGTTTTTCCATAACACTTAAACAATCTAAGCTTGTCTTTCTGCATCGCAGAATATCAAAACAGTATGAAAGCTGCTGGTGGCCCATCGGGTCACCCAGATCAAGACACCCACAGCTGGAGCGCCTCAAATTTCACCTTTGCAATTTCATGGTTAGGAGTTCATGTTCTTTGCTGGTTCTCATCTACGTCTTGCTTGATTTATCTCAATTAAATGTTGTTTGAAATTATAGCAGATTTCATTTGGAACTTTGTCCTTTACTAGCTAGTTTCCATGATCGATTCATTTTTCTTCATATACCCTATGCATATTCGGACATTATAATGGAATGTCATCCCTCTAAATAAATGGAAAAATGTTTAGAAAAATGAGTATACATGTATTACCATTTAACGATAAATTAAGTTTAAATAGAAAGAACGAAAAAAAAGGAATTTTGTTTTTAGAGAATCGGAGGTGGAGGTAACTATGGTAGTGGTGGTGGAGGAAGATAAATTTATGTAAATTTTGAAGATTAAATTTATTATTATATCAATTTTTTAATTGCCATATCTCCCTCTCATAAGAGATTTAATGGAAATGTAAAAAAAAAAGATCTCGATTAATTGAATGACCAAATTAAAAAAAAATAATAGTTGGATGACCGAAATAGAAATGCTGCAATAATTGAGTGAAGTATGGTGTAATTTACCCTTTCAACTTTTATATTATGAAGTTAAAATTGTGCATCGGAGACATTAGGTATTTTCTTTTTGGGTAAACTGCACTGGAGGTCACCCAATTATGGTTAAATTTTTTTAGTCACTAAACTATAAAAATATTTAAATTGGTCACCCAACTTATTGGATTTATTTTTTGGTTCTTTCCCGTTTATTGCTGTTAAGACCTGGAAGCAAAGATGATGTGGTAGTTTTAAAAATGGTAAATAATATATTTAGCTTTCAATAATTACACATTTTATCAATTTGATCATGATTATAAAAAAATTAACTCTCAACATTTATAAATAATCTCAATTTGCTCCTAATTCTAATAAAATTATATACTATATCGATTTAATCATAATTTGATATTAATATATTTTAAAAATTATTTTATATTAATATTAAATAAGAATAATTATATTAATATTGAAAAATACCTCTCCTTTTAACGATTGACAAAATACCGAAGTTTTATATTAATTTAGTTTTTCTATTTTATTTTTTACCAATTTAATTTTGTATATACGTGTTTGCAAGTAACAAAGTTAAATTGTTTTAAGTTTCAATTGTTAAACATATTAATTTAATATTTTATAAGGTTTTAATTATAAATATTTTTTTAGGTAATTATAAATATTTAATCTATATATCTATATATAATATATATTTTCGACTCCTAAAGGAGTCATTAGGAGTTAATAAGGGTATTATAGATATCTATATTAACATTATTTTAAATTAATTCATAAAAAATATTTATCAATTTAATTCAATTCATACAAAAATATAAATAAAAATTAACAAGTGTGATGGAACATCGAAACCACCAAATATCAATTTGTTCACGGGGAATTTAAACATAGCACGACCGGTTCGGCTTCCTAACTGTATGCCAAACAACTCCAACCCAACGTGCACCTTTTGAGAGGTTTTAAAGCATGCTCGTATCTTACGATTGTTTTGTTGGAGCGGTTACCGGGCCAAGGCTAAAAATGGGTTTAGTTAATCATGAAAAGAACCATACTTGAAGGTGTATAGAATTGGTTTAAATGGAATTGTAGAAAGTGGGAAGGAGAAGGGGCTTGGAAGGCAAATAAGCTAAAATTATTGAAAGTAAAAGAAAAAAATAAAAATGTCAGAATGGAGCAGACGCAGGAAGGAAAATAAAGAAAGAATTTTATTAAATGTCAGAAGTCAAAATGTGTTTTTAGTTGGCTGTAACTATTAGCTATTTATACACATTTTTTGTGTTTTTCTAAATATCATCATTAAATAAATTAAAATTTTAAAAATCATATTTAAACTAGAGATTAAGTTTAAACTAATTAAAGAATTTTAACAATATCAAAACTCCTTCAATCCTTATCCGGTCACTAAAAAAAATCTTCAATCATTTCATCCTTATCCAATCATCTTTAAACCTTTAATTTTTCAATCAAGCCCTCCTCTTTGCTTTTTGTTCCCATTTATTTTCTTTTTGTAAGAGTTTAAATTCAACATACCAACTTCATTCATGATAAGAAAAACTCAAATTTAATAGCATTTTATTCGATAATTAGCCAAAAATAAATATATTAAAAATTCGAATTTATCTTGCTATCAAAGTGGTAAAATGTAAAAAAGATTCAACTTTTATTTTTGAACTTCTATGACACAAAGTTAACTTAAATTTTAGTATTTCATTTTAATTATTCATAATTTAATTTCCAAAAATTCATTTTTTGGACTAATTAATTGTTTTTTTTCTTTTTAATAATATATATTATATTTTCATTTCTTTTTAAAGTCATTGGAGTCAATAAGAGTAATATTCCAAATATATTATGAAAAATTATTATATCACTAATTATTACTTAACAATATTATATATTTTAATTAATATTGTTTATTGTTAAGTAAATGATTTTTATTTCTACCAATTTATTTATTTTTTAATTCTTGAGAGTTACATTTTAGTGTTTTTTGAAGGTTACGATCTCTTTATTTGTGTATATATTTATGTAAATGATTTGTTTATGCTGTTGCAATATTGGTGTATATTTGTTTATTTTAGTGTTTTGACTTGAAATATAAGCAGAGTCTTTGGACGGATAGACGGTAGTTATGGTGCGGTAAAATAGTTTACCTTACCGTTATATTAATTAATCTTATCGTCATTGTTATTTTTAATCTTATTAAAGATAAATCTTTTGCCAATCTAAAAATACCCTAAGACTCGAAACGATTATTTTATTTTTTGAGCGAATATTCACCCAAAAAAATAAACTTCAAAAGGCCATTCAAATTACCTTTCTAAAGAAGCTCATTATCTTTATTCAAATTAAAATAAAAAAAATTACCTTTTCTAAAATCAAATCCATGAAGCCCATTATCTTTATTTAAGAATATCTCTAATTGATCCCTAAATTAGAACGAAACAAAGAGAGAACTTAGGGTTTGCTTATTTGAAAGAAAATGTAAAACTTTATCATCTTATTATAATCCGAAACAAATAAATTATCGATATAGCATAATTTTATATTTATATATTACATATACAAATAATTATATTTATTCAATATAAAAAATAAATTGATATATTTATTCTCTTCAAATGTATATGATTGAATCAAAATTAAAGTTTCGTGTATACATTTGAATCACAATCAATGTTTCATGTGTATAATTACATAAAATCAAAATTTATGTATCAAATAACACGTTGAATCAATATTCATATATAATTTTGAGCTTATACCAATATAATTTATGATAAATTAGTATTGAGTAAGATCTTTTTAAACTTTATCTATTTTTATAATTTTTTAATAATTTATTTAATTGAACTAGTTAAATTAGTTAAATCGATAAATTGGTGGCCAGACTAGGGGTGAGCGTTCGATCGAATCGAATCGAATCGAATAAAAAAATTTCGAGTTAATCGAGTTGACGAATCATATTTTATCATCCTAATTTGATTTGAAATTTTCTCGAATCGAGTCGAGTGAGGTGGAATTCGAATCGAATCGAATCGAATATATTTGTTCGAGTTAAATTTTAAAAAATAATTTTGGGTCCTTGTAATCATTGTCACCCATCGTAATAAAATTTGTCCACCTTAACCAAATTTTTTATTAACTTTCATCACCAAATAATTTATTTATTAATCTTTTATATACGGGTTAGCTTCTTTGCTTGCTTAGTTGTTTCAATTATCTTGATTCTTGTCACTATGTATTTTGGAATTAAAAATATATTAAATGTAAAAATGTGATTTTTTAATAAAAGTTATTTTAAAGATAAAATGTGAAATTGATACCAATATAAAATTTTAACACGAATATTTTATGGCATAATTAATAATTCAATTTTAATATAAATATTCAATATGACTAAAAAATTCAATAATATAAATAATATAAAATGTGAAATTTAATTTAATAATATAAATAGTAGATATAAATAAAATTATTACTATTTATGTTTAGTGATTTTTTTTGGATAATTTTGATTTTTTATTTGAGAGTAAAGGGTGAGAAGTAAAAGTTTAGGGGAAAAATAAAAAGTTTTGGAGAATAAAAGTTTGAGGGAAAGTAAATAGGGAGAGTAAAATTTTGAAGGGAAAATATTAAAAAAAAAAATTGGAGGGGAGATGGGTTTGGGGTAGATGGGAGGTGAGATGGGAAGGGAGTAAAAGTTTTAGGGGAAAAGTGGGATGGAGTAAAAATTTTGGGGGAAAATAAAAAGTTTTGAGGGTTTTAGGGAGTAAAATTTTGAGAAAAAGTAGATGGGAGAGTAAAATTTTGGTGGGAAATAGATTTTGGGTAGATTGGGGGGTTGGGATGTGAGGGGAGTAAAAGTTTTGGGGGGAAAGTGGGAAGGAGTAAAAGTTTTGAGGGAAAAGTAAAAAGGTTTGGGAGTTTGGGGTAAAAATGTAAAATATTATAGTTTGATATTCGAATTATTCGAATTATTCGAGTTATTCGAATTCGAAAACTCAACTCGATTCGAACTCGAAATTCGAAAAAAAAAATCGAGTTGACTCGAATAACTCGATTAACTCGAATAACTCAATTCGTTTAACTCGAAATTCGAATTTTTTTTCGATTTTTTCGAGTCGAATCGAATTTTGCTCACCCCTATGCCAGACTGCTATCAATCCAATTAAGAAAACCTTGAAAACAGAAAAGGTTAGGCGATAGTCTTCAATGTTTGACAAATGGCAGAATATTTATATGGCACGTGAACATTAAATGTGCAAATACTTTTTATCAGCCTCTAGGGTAAAAATGAGAAAGGGGGATTTATGTGTCACAATGTTTGAATATTACCCAACAATTATAATAAATAAATAAATAAAAAACAAGCTCTTTAAATGTCATTCCCTTAATTTTCGTAAATAATTTTTAAATGCATTGGATTAATTATTTTTATTTTTTAGTGATGAAATTAAATTAAATTTCTTGAAACCTTTGCATTAATTACAAACATATTTCGTAATTTAAAAATAAAAAAAAAAAACAAATCAAAATAATATAAAAAATATTTAGTAATTTAAAGAAATTTGAATAGCTACATATTCTTCATACTATAAATAGTGAATTTGTATGGGGTTTATTTTATTCTTCATCCTATAAAATATTTTTTAAATTAAATTAAAGTCGATGCAAATTAATCATAATATAAAATATCAATATTTTAAAAGTTAAAAATTTATATTGTTTTATTTTTACTTTTTCAATTATGAAATATTACAAATTTTGCAACATTTTAATAAATAATCTAATAATAATATCTCTAGGGATTTTAATTATACTCTCTTGTAATTACAAAAAAATTGTAATTCTCTATACGTGTTTGGTTAACAAAATGTAATTACATCGTAATTCTTTGTCATGTTTGGTAGTACAAGTTGTAATTACATAGATACATAATTTATATATATTTTTAAAATATATTAATTGTTATAAAAAATAATTTCTAAGCAAGTAATAGAATAAAAATAAAATCATAATATGTATGAGGTTAGTCTAAAAAAGTAGTTTATAATACGATTATTAATAAAAATAGCAAGAAAAATAAATATCATATGCAATTTTCTCTATTTTTTAGTACATATTTGTTGGATTATCCCTTTTTAATATTTAACATGCATTCCTTATCATCATATGTTGGTCATTGACCGAGTTTATCATCTGAATTTGAATATGTATCATTAAAACTATCGAAATCTCCTTCTTCCATATACTCTACGAAGCATGAATCATCTCAATTCCACCAATGATTGAAGTTATAAAATATACAACATGCTAGTACGATCCGACATTTTTTTATACTATACTAAGGTGATGTTAATATGGAAAATACTTTTTTAGAGCAATAAATGTTTTCTCAACCATATTTCAAAGCCTTAAATGTCTTAAATTAAAAAGTTTGCTAGTTATCTATGGTGTTTGTGTCTAGCATAATTCTCTCAAATGTATCATACCCCCGATATGGTGCAAGAAATTTTTTTCTATTTGTATAATTAGTATTGACCTTATAATATTTTGGTTCACAGTCCAAATAGTTTGTAGTTTTAATTATAAAAACTTATATAAACTTAATTTGGAGAAAAACTTATGCTTAGTTATATCCTTTTTTATAATACGTAAATTAAGTAAAAAAATATCTGTTAAAAAAATTATGTAAAAAAATAATATAAATTTTACAATATATAACATTTATAAAAAGGGTTTTATAAATTGTCCAAAACTTTTATAGCACTTTCTATAAATAATATATTTTTTTGGCATAACACTTAATTTTTTATATTAATTTTACTTAATTAATCAACACTAATTGGAGTTAAAATATTATTAAAGAGAAATGATCTAACATATATTATACTAATTAATTTTTTTAAAAAAAATGAAGTGACATTTTTATTAGATGCCTAAAAAGATAAAATCTATTATTTTATTTAAATTTAACAATAATATATTGTTATTTTTTAAATAAAATAATTTATGAAATTCTTATGGACTCGACCTAATTCAAAAAAATAAAAAAAAAATTAAAATTTTATACAAATCAAATGACACGCAGTATTTAATATTTAACATCATATGTAATTTTATTTATTTTTTAGTGCATATTTATTGGATTATCTCTCTTTAGTATTTAACATGCACTCATTATCATCATATGTTGGTTATTGACTGAGTTTATCATTTGAATTTGATTGTAAATTCAAAAATAAAATTATAAATTCAACATTTTATTTCCATATCATCAATCTCAAAACTTCTAATTCTCAATTTATTCTTCTTTTCCATCTTAAAATGCAAAGCGCGATGCGCGTGGTTTTTTTTTTTTTGATGAAGGAAAGCAATCGACTACTTTTATATTAAATGTTGCTTACATGTGATGTACCAAATTTATCTTCTAACAAAAGTTTTTTAACAGGAAAGCTAGGGAACTCAAGAAGAGTGAGTTCAACATCATTATTTGAGCCCGATTTAGCCAGCTAATATGTCACCTTATTACCCTCCCTTGAAACAAACTGGAATTGAACTTCTTGTAACCGCTTCTTAACATCCATAATCTATCGTATAAGTGCTATCAATGAAGTATTCACAGAATTTTCCAATAGCATCCATTTAAATTTCTTTTTTTATTTTATGTTGAAAAACTCTAAACGTTTCTTATTATTTCATTGAGATTTAAAGAATATAATGTGAAAATAGTTGACTGAAGCATACTAAAATGCAGCCTCTAAATTTTAAATATATTGCACAAATACTTTGCAACCGAAATTTGCGCAGCAATTAAAGAGAGGAACTTCATTGTGATTCATTCAATTGATTGTATAAACATTTATATATTAATCTATTTTGATGTAAGTTATCGTTATCTTTTAAAAATATTGATATATATATATATATATATATATATATAAATATTTATAAATAATGAATTCTTTTTAGTGGTGAATAAAAAAATGGTATCTGTCGGGCAGCTTGAGATATGTTATGTGCACCTAAAAAGTTTAGAGGTATGAGATTTCAGGATCTCTGTTGTTTTAATTTGATGATTGGGTAAACAAGCATATCGATTTATGAATCTACACCATTAAAACTATTAAAATCTCCTTCTTTCATATCCTCTACAAAGTATATAAATCAGCTCAATTCCACCAATGATTATAGTTATAAAATATGCAACATGCTAATACGATTCGACATTTTTTTTGTACTATACTCTACAATGTATGAATCATCTGAATTCCACCAATGATTAAAGTTATAAAATATGCAACATGTTAGTACAATCCGACATTTTTTTATATTATATTAAGGTGATGTTAATATGAGAAAAAATTTTAGAGCAATAAATGTCTTCTCAACTATATTTCGAAACATTGAATGTCTCAAATTAAAGAGATTGCTAGTTGTCTATGGTGCTTGTGTCTAGCACCATTCTCTCAAATTGTATAATACCCCACAATATGGTGCAAGAAAATCTTTTCTATTTGTATAATTAGCACCGACATTATAATATTTTGGTTCACAGTCCAAATAGTTTGTAGTTTTAATTATAAAAACTTAATTTAGAGAAAGACTTATGCTTGGTTATATGCTTTTTATAATACGTAAATTAAGTAAAAAATAATATAAATTTTACAATATATAACATTTATAAAAAAAAATTTATAAACTGTCCAAAACTTTCATAACACTTTTTATAGATAATATAATTTTTTGGCATAACTTTAGAAATTTATTTTTTATAAATAAATTATGATAAAAAAAACTATAACATTTCTTATAAATAAATATATTATAACACTTTTATAACATGTAATTTTTTTTATAATAAAACTTTTGGCTATAACTTTAGTAATTTTTTAGGATTTAAATAATATTATTTTTTGTTGTAACTTTATAAAATACATAAATTATTTTTATAATATATTTTTTAAGACTTATACTAAAAGAAAATTTTGGCCATAACAATCTTAAACACTCCTACGTGTTCATGCTTATAGTATAATTTTTATAACTTGTATAAAATTAATTTTTTACAATTGGATTTGAGTGTAATTATATATGTAATTACTTCAATTCTTTCACGCTTTTAAGAATTGGAAAGTGTAATTGAGGTGCTCCAATTACATCTAATTTGATGGAACCCACAGATCACAATAGTTATCCAAACATGCCACCGTTGTGTAATTACAAGCAATTACACTCAAATTGAATTACTAGGCGGCTTTCTAAATACTTAATTTTTTTACATTAATTTTACTTAATTAATCAACACTAATTAGGACTAAAATATTATTAAGGAGAATTGATCTAATGTTCGGAAGAATATTATATTAATTAAAATTTAAAAAAATGAAGTGACACATTTTTATTAGATGCCTAAAAAGATAAAACTTATTATTTTATTTAAATTTAATCATAATATATTGTTATTTTTTTAAATAAAAGTAATTATGAAATTCCTATGGACTCGACTTAATTCAAACTTTTTTACGTCCCAACCATTATGTGGGAAGAAAAGTAAGGAATATTTTTAGGAATATTTTAATCTCAAGGCAAGTGTTGTTGGAATTAGACTGTATCATTCGGTCAAATTGGTTGGATCAAGAATTGATTGATGTATTGATCTGAATAAAGGGATTGAATCAGCCTCTAAGCGAACCGCTTGAAACTTATTGTATATAATTGTTGATATAGTATACAACAAGGGTGGAGAAAGGCTTAAGGCAAGGAGTATACGATGGTTTTAAGAAGGTCGGTTTGCCTAAAGAGGCGGAGAGGCGAAAATGGGCAAGAGGATAGGTTGATTGCTGGAAAGAGGATGATTGCTCAAAGTAGAGGGTGATGCTTAAAGAGTCAATTCTTTCTTCATCATTAAAGAGTATTTAAAGGAGGGATCCTTTTGTCTTGAAGTGCGACGTGGCAGGTCGTTACTATAGATATTGGATGTACTAGCGTAGTGTATGTGAGTTGCGAACATAATGATCCCAAATAGTACGAGGTTGTTATTGTTCTCTAGTGGGACTCATTTGACGTTTGAGGTGTGTTCACACTTAGAGAAATGTTTGTATCTGGAAAGCGGGTGCCTGATGAAGTAACCTGCAGAGTGGGTGGCCTTCTTAGGGAAGCGGATGGTTAAGGTCATTTTCAAGGGGGAGCAGATGGTCAACGGGGGTTAGAAAGGCTTATTTCAATGGCTTATTACGTTGGCCTGTGTCTAAGTGCTAGGGGATATAATAATAATATATAAATAAAGGGATTGAATTAGCCTTTATGCGATCTGCTTGAAACTTGTTGTATAATATATATATAGAGAGAGATACGGTATTTTCAAATAAAGTATATATTATTAAAGTTTGGTTTGTAGATTAAAAAAAAAACCTTAAGAAAAAAAAATCAATTGAACCCTTATATTAAATTTGTACCCAATTAAGCCTTTATCGTTAACTTAAAAAAATCAATTAAGCCCCTTCCATTAACAATTTTCGTCTTTAACCACGTTGACCATTAAAATAAATTAATGAGCCAATCAAATGATGACATGTGGCAAATTTTGATTTAATCTTATATTTTCTCATAAACATCATAAAAAATTATAAAATTATTAAAAGTTAAAAATATTAAAAATAATATAAACTTATAAAAATAATAACAAAACTTATAAATATTATAAAAAATTATAAAAAATCTAATAAGTTATAATAAATTATAAAATACTTTATAAATTTAATAAAAACATATTTAAAATATATAAAATATTACAAAAACTTATAATAAAAAAGTCATAAAAGCTTATAAAAAATATAAAAAATTCTAATAAAATATAAAAATATCAAAACTATTAAAATTTATAAAAACTATAAATTATAAAAAAAATCATTTAAACTCCTAAAATCATAATGAACACATAATGTCAAACCAACAGTTGGATAATAAGAATAGATGTCAAATCGGAATTATTTTCATGTTGAATAAAATATTCTTGATATTTTACAAATAAAATGATAATTGCGAGACCCTCTCTTTGTTATTGATAAATTATTATTTTTAAAATTTTTATCTCCAATTTTGTAAGTACAGTAGTTTAGACATTAAAAAGTTTAAAATTATTTGCTAAGTATTGTATAATATAAAGTATTTTTGGTACAGTTAGATACTATCAAACCACAATTTCATTATCCAACTATTAGTATATTTCAGAATGAAATATTCTGACCAAGGTTTTCGGAACTGGATTGATGATCAAACTAGTTAGGCCATTGGTTTGCCTATTCGACTAGTTCGATTGGTCTGTCCGGTTCAATTCAACAAATCATTAAAAAATTAAAAAATTTAAAAAAAATCGGTTCAACTGCCTAGTGCTCGAGTCAACCAGTCTAATGACTTTTCCAGACCAATACCCTTGTTGGTTCCTATCCAATCGATCCGATTGACCGATTCGGTCTCATTCAAACAATATTGATTCTAGTGATTATTCTCATTATCTAATAGTTGGTATAATGTATGTGTTCATTTTGATTTTAGGGGTTTAATTTCTAATAAATGAATTTTTATATATTTTAATGTTTTATAATTTTATTAATTTTTTTTATAATTTATTAGAACTTATTAGATTTTTTATAAATTTTTATCATGTTTATAAGTTTTATGATTTTTTTTCTAATTTATTAGAATTTATTGGAATTTTGTAATTTTAAAAATATTTATAAGTTTTATGTTTTTTTTATAATATTTATAAGTTTTTATTAATTTTAATAATTTTTTATGTATTTTTAATGAGTTTTTATGAGAAAATATAATATTAAACTAGAAGCTATCATGTGTAACTATTTAATTAGTCCGTTAATTGATTTTAACGATGAACATAACCAAAGACAAAAACTGTTAACGAGGAGATTTAATTGAACGCGGATTTAATGCAAAAACTCAAAAAAAAAATTTGGTAAAGGGCTTTTTTAAGTCATAAAGATAAAATATTACTTTATAAAATAATAAAACCCTTACACATTATTCACAGAAAAAAGAAAAAAAAAAAAGAAATATTAGGTTTCCCAAAAGAGATTATCATCTAGTCACTGACATGGGAAAAGAAGGAACACTAAACAGCAGTCAATGGAAAGAGAAGAAATATAGAAAAAGAAAGGGCAGAGCCCTTGTCAACATCATTATTTTAACTTATTTAATATTTAACTTTTAATAATAATTTTTATTGGGCCAATTTATCAGAAAATACTAATTTTTAACAAAATTTACGGAAAAGGACCTAAAAATAATTATTTACCGGAAATGGTCATTTCCCTCGAAAACGCATCCACGTCAGCGCGTTTTCAAGGGATGAATCAAGAAAGCGCGTCCACGAGGGAGCGCTTTGTATCACATCAGTAAAAAACACGTCTTTGAGGGTGCACTTTGCTGATGTGGCAAAAGCGCTCCCTCGTGGACGCGCTTTTGCCCTCCAACGGTTAATTTTTTTGACCGTTGGGCCTCCAACGATAAAAAAAAAACTATAAAACCCCCCACCCTTTTATTTTTTTCACACAAAAGTCCTTACTCATTTTTCTCTCAAATTTCTCTCAACTTTTTCTCAAATTCCTCTCAAATTTCTCTCAAATTCCTTTAAAGTTCCTCTCAAATTTCACAATAGTCCTTTAATATTTACAAAAAAGCCCTTTTTTAAATTTTTTTGAAATATATTTTTTTGTTAAATTTAAAAATATTCGATCGTATTAGCAATGGCCAGAGAATTAATTCGTCTCGACAATAAACACATCTCCGTCGATCAAATGACAATGGTAAGTTATAATTTTAATTTTTCAATACTATTTAATATTTTTTAGGTTTATGCAATTTTAATTACTTTTTATTTTATAATTTTTTAAATAGCCTGTAGATCGGGTGTTGCAATGCTATATTCGCAATATGTCTGGTCCGCCATCGCCGTTGATCGAGAATTACCTACGAGAAGCGGGTTTTTGGCACGTGGCCACGATAGGCCGGGGGTGTAAGTTGGACCCGAAGCTAATCAGTGCTTTGATAGAGAGGTGGAGACCCGAGACGCACACTTTCCATCTTCCATGCGGAGAGTGTACTATCACTCTGGAAGACGTGCAGTTGCAATTAGGATTGCCGGTGGATGGGTACGTAGTCATCGGGTCCGCAACTTCTGGTGATTGGGGAGTCGTATGCTACGAGCTTCTGGGTGCTATTTCGGATAACATTTACGGAGGTCGGATCAAGATGGGCTGGTTACGAGACACATTCCCGGAGCCGGATAATGATTCGACCAAAATAGAAAGAATACGGTATGCTCGGGCATACATTCTTGAGATGATTGGAGGCTATCTGATGCAAGACTTGTCACGAAACCTCGTACATCTGAGATGGCTGTTGAAACTCGTTGATTTTAGAGCAGCCGGTGAATTGAGTTGGGGGTCTGCCGTGCTAGCAAAATTGTATCGGGAGATGTGCGGGGCGACGCGGCTGAATAAAGCGAAAATCGGATATTGCCTATCACTACTACAATCATGGGCACGGTTTCGATTTCCATTTTTACGTCCTCGAGTCGACCACCCATATACATTCCCACTCATAACGAGGTAAATTTAATATTAGATTTTACAATTATTACGTAGATTTAAAATATAATTGTATGCTAAAAATTTATTTAATTAGGTAGAACCATTCAGCGAGTTATGTTGGAATACCTACATCGCTTGAAGATATACGGCTTCTATTAGAGCAATGGTCGGAAGCACAAGTAAGTATTAAATAAAATATATTTTCGTAATAAAATAGTCATTTCGTATTTAGTATTTAGTATTTAGTATTTAGTATTTAGTATGTAGTGTTTAATATTTAGTATTTAGTATTTAGTATTTAGTATTTAGTATATAACTAATATTTGTTATCATGTTAATATAGTTTGAATGGACACCATACGAGGATCCGTCAATTCGAGCAGTAATTCCGGAAGAGTTTTTTCAAAATCCGAACATTTGGCATGTGAAGGTGCCATTGGTCAACTATGCCACTATGGAGATGCACCAGTTAGATCAGGTTCTGCGTCAATTTGGATTCCGACAACCGATTCCCGTGGCACTTAAGGTGCTCGATGATGAGCACAAAGTCGACTTACGGCAGTTGCATACGGATTGGCCAAGATTTTGGTCAGCATATATTGAATTGTGGGAGAACCGATATGATTATATACCTACTCGGGAACCGATCATCGTTCCTGAGTTAGTGTGCGTGCCGGAATACATGCCATGGTTTAGGATCCATGGCAAGCCGTATTTATTGTCAGAAGAGGAAAGGCAACGGCAACTTCGTGAACAAAGGGAACGACGGGGCCTTTTAAATCCAAGGAGAAGGGGTGATGAGACGGGACCATCAACAGCTCCGACACAACCACCGGGCCCATCAACAACGCCCACACAGTCACCGGGCCCAACACTTCAGCCGACGACACCCACATCACAGCCTTTTCAGATTATGCCAGGTGCGTACCCTAGCCCTTATATGTATCCTAACCCTTATATGTTTTCTTTTCCCAGTCCCATGGCAGGTTGGAATGCATTGCCCGGTTCGAGTCCGTTCCCGACTACTCCGACTGGCCAGCTGATCTATAGGCCACCGTCGCATGAGAGATCGTACGAGGCGCCGTCGGGGAGCTCTTCTTTTTACCAATCTCATTCGCTTTATGGGATTCAGACACCTCCGCCATGGGCGATGCAAACACCTCCCTAGTCAATATTTTATCAAGGTGGGTCATCCTCCCAACACCCACAACCAGACCCCCTGCCAGAGGAACTAGAATCCCCGCCTGAGGTTCCACAACCCCCGCCGGAAGCTAGAAGAAGGAGGAATCCAGCGCGTAACCGTCGACCACCCCCATGTGGCACTGATTCCGACCGGCACCAACATTGATTCCGACCGTCATGATTTTATTTTTTTATTGTAATTTAAATTTTATATCTTTAATAAAATAAAAGTTGTTTATTTTTTTATTGTAATTTAATTTTTATATCTTTAATAAAATAAAAGTTGTTTTTTTATTTTTTTATTGTAATTTAATTTTTATATCTTTAATAAAATAAAAGTTGTTATTTATTTTTTTGTTATTTATTTTTTATATCTTTAATAAAATAAAAGTTGTTTTGGTCACTATTTGTTCAGAAACGTCTTCTCAAAATTATTTTGCAAGATACTACTGTAAAAAAAATTCAAATAATTTTTTTTTTGCTAATATTTTTTTCCCAAAACCCTAAACCTAAAATTATTTTAATTAATTAACCCTAAAATCTAGTTCATTAATTTTCCCCTAAAAACCCTAAACCCTAAGATCCTAAAAAATCCTAAACTGTAGCCCTAAAACCCTAAAAACTCATACCCTAACACTAAAAACAACTGAAAAACACATCGAGGAAATGGCAAAAAGCGCGTCCACGAGGAGCGCTTTGCCACATCGGCAGCGCGCCCTCAAGGACGCGATTTTTGCGATGTGGCACAAAGCGCTCCCTCGTGGGCGCTTTCCTGGTTCATCCCCTGAAAACACGCTGACGTGGACGCGTTTTCGGGGGAAATGGCCCTTTCCGGTAAATAATTATTTTTTAGGTCCTTTTTCGTAAATTTTGTTAAAAATTGGTATTTTATGATAAATTGGCCTTTTTATTAAACATTTAAATGTAGGAATAAATATTAAAATGTCGCTATATTCCCTGTACTTTTTAAAATTTAGGAATTTAGTTCTTATATTTATACTTTTAGAAATTTAGTTTCTTTATTTTTCAGATTTCAAGATTCAAGTTCAACTATTAAATTTTTTGGGTTAAATTTGTTGTTGTGACATTTTGAAATAAAAAACCTATTCACTTGGTAATCATGTAATTAAAAAAATATGTTGTAATTAACCTAAATTTAACAAAAAAAAGTTTAAAAGTATTAACAATTGCACCTAAATTTTGAAATCTAAAAAGTAGAGTTACTAAATTCCTGAAAATACAAGTATAAAGACTAAATTCCTAATTTTGAAAAGTACAGGGACTGTAGTCATATTTTAACTTAAGAATAAATAACTTCATTGATGACTTTAGTGTTAACCACTATACTCTTTACAAAATTTAAAATTTAGTTCTTATACTTTTATTTCTAGGAATTTAGTCTTTTTATTTTTCAGATTTCAAAATTCAAATCTAATTGTTAACACTGCTAAAATTTTTTTGTTAAATTTGTTGGTGTGACATTTTGGAATAAAAAAGTACTCACATGGTAGCTATGTAACTAAAAAATGATGTTGTAATGAACTTGGATTTAACAAAATAATTTCAACAATATTAGCAGTTGGACCTGAATTCTAAAATTTGAAAAGTAGAGGGACTAAATTCTTTAAAAAAAATACAAAGACTAAATTTCAAATTTATGAAAAGTATAGGAACTTATGACATATTTTAACATAACTTTTATTATATTTGACAAAGATATTCTTTTATAAATTAAAATATGCTCCAAATCTTTATAGTTTTTGCATATTTAAATTTAGTTGTTCTATTTTTAGTTTCATAAATTTAATCATTTACTTTTAAATTTTCATAATTCAGATTCAGTTCTTAATACTATTAATTTTTTTTGTTAAATTTATTGGTGCGAAATTTTGATTTAAAAAAATTCAATTGGTAACCATATAACAAAAAATAACGTTGTGATGAATCGTTCTTCAACATAAGAATTTTAATAATGTTAACAAATGAAATTATATTTTTGAATCTAAAAAAATTGAAAAATTAAATTCTTTAAATACAAATAAAATAGCTGAATTTCAAATATACTAAAACAAAAACCTTAAAAGCATATTTCAACTTTGAAAATTTTCTTTACAACACTAGTTAACAAATTTAAATTTACTAAATTAATTATAAAAGCTATCTGCATAATTTTGTTCAATCAAAAAGTACTCAATTGAGGGCCCATTTTTTTTTTTTTTTTTATAATATAGCAACCAATTTTGAATGAATACTAGATTTTAGAAAGAAAAAAAAAAGGATTTTTCAAATTTGAGTTGACTTGACCTTAACTTATAATTAATGATAAAATATATTAATTATTTAAATTTAATTATAATATATTATTATTTTTAAACAACAAAACAAATATCAAATTACATGGACTCACCTTAATTTAAGCTTAAAGCCTTAAAAAAAAAGGTTTAAAATTCTCCTATTTATATTAATAAATGGTTACGTGTAATGATAAGACACATTGTACGCTTATGAGGAAGACTTAAGTTCGTATATTAAAAATGACATTATTAAAAGAAGCAATCACAAATATTAATATAAACGGTAAAAATAACATGAAATATATCAAATAAAAAAGTTCTTCTAATTATGTCTCAACCATTAAACACTTGATATTATGGCTAACACATAAACTTCGGGTGGGTTTGGATGGGTGATTGAGTGCGGCGCAGTGCGTTTAGCTTACTTTTTGTCTCACGCTACAGTATCGCTACAGTATCTAATCTCACCGCCACCTCTGTTTTTACACTAACTGCAATTAAACGCACCATCCATCCAAACCCACCCTTCATTGGAGAAAGCATTCAAATTACAATAACCTCACGTGGGAAGAAGAGTAAGGAATAGTTTGTAGGAATATTTTATACTCAAAGGCGTTTGTTTTTTATTTTATTTTTGATACTTCTCTATGCGTAATGATTAGGGGTGATGTCAAAAAAATTACATTAAAGGGTTAAAAATTAATGATACATATTTGAAAGAGTTAAAAGTGATTTTTATTAATATTTTATTTTGTAATTTCATTAATTTTGAAAGAATTATATAATAGATTTATCATTTTTGGTGGGTCAAAACCACTGTATACCCCTTTTATCTTCACTGCTCATAATAATGACTCCATTTTAGACTTTTTACGCAAGGAGCAAAGGTCCCTAACACTTCTCTTTTCATCTACAATGCTCAAACTCGAGACCCTTAAGAAAAATCAAATTTCTCATCGCTTGATCTAATATCAAAACTACACAGGCCCGACTTTGGGGTTGTCTGAAGGTGCGGCTGCCCAAAGTCTAAAGTTAAAAGGGGTTCAAAATATTATTTTTCAACTTTTAAGGGGCCTAAAAAAGTTTTACCAACTTTTAAGGAGCCCCAAAAAGAATCTTTTTTAGCTTTTAAGGGTTCAAAATTTTTTTTTCCTAGTTTTAAGTGACTTAAAAGAATTTTTCTCAACTTTTAAGAAACCTGAAACTAGAGGAATGAAATTACTTTAAATTTTTTAAAAATTATAAAAATAATATATTGAAAAATCATAGTCCTACCTTTCACATCATCCCAAAGTCACTCCTTTTCTTCATATCACCCACTCAATGAAATTTCTTAGATTGAATAAAACCAAAAAAAAGGGTGACCTTTGTAGACAAAAGCCACAAAAGGTTCACTATCAAGTGTTTAGTATTCTACTTGTGTGAATGCTATTTTATTTTTCCTTTTATTAGCTAAGCCCACTTCCATGTGACAAAAATGTTAATTGATTTTACTTTTTCTTCACTTGGGTATTTGTTTAAAATTTCTATAATATAATAAAAAATAAAAGGAATATATATTTTTTTGGGGTCAACAAAAGACTTCCAACCCTTCAAAGAAAAACAAAAACCATTAATGATATTGATGTGCACCAAAACCACTTGTTTGTTTGCTTTTGCTTTAGTTGCAAGCCTGAACTTTTGACCACCAAGCCTTAAATGTAACCATTTACCATTCAATTTCCCATTAATTAAAAAAAAAAAAACTATTGATTCCCAGATTAATTCGAGCTATTTTGAATATTAAAAAATTAATTAAATTCGAATTAGTTTTAAAAGTCGAGTTAGAATTTTTGATGTTTTAATAAATACATAGTTCGAGACAATATTAAATGATATCTATTAAATCCTTTAATTAAAATAATGTGATTTTTTTTATAAGTATTATGTGAAAATAATGAACTAACATGGCACTACCGTATTACCCATATCATAATATGTTTGCCGTATAAGATGATATAAGTTAATTTAACAAATTAAAATTTTGAAATTAGAAAAATATAAAAATAAAAAACTATATAATTTATTATATATACATGTATGACAATCTAAATCCATGTCTCATATACATATCTTAGCTGTCGCATTAGAAAACAAAAATCCTTGACTTTATGGCCAAACTAAATTGTGTTCCAGTTCTTGGTCTCTGCCAATGTGAAACAGCAACTAGCTTCCCTATGAATTGATAAGATAATGAGTGGTCTTCCATGTATTCACTAATATATATTTAAAAGTTAAATAAAAAAAATTTTATTACAGTTTTTGGGTTTTTGTAAGATGTAAATTAAATATTTAAGAAATTAATTAGCCCTAATTAATGAAATTTTTTTCCCATGTGATTAGAACAAACAAATAAAATCTCGTTGAAAAAAGGTCCACTTGCTCCAAGATTCTAGGTCAATGTTATCACAGTTACCAAGAGTCGTTCCCCGCGGTGCTCATTAATAAAAAATAAAAATAAACTTAAAATAGAATGCTACGTAAATTACGTCCTAATTTAATTTAATTTAGGTAGTTATAAAATTAAATACGCTAAAATATATTATCTTTCTATTTAAAAATAAATATTGTATTAAATAAAATTAATATAAAATAAATCCAAAAATATTTTTTTTTATCACATGAATCCTATGAAAATAAAGTGAAATCACAATTTTTTTTCCACTGAAGAGAAAAAAAAAAAAGAGTTTTGAAAAGTAAAAACAAAAAGGTTCTTCACCACCAAAGGTAACATCAATATTCTAAGTAAGAACAAGTCCGATTTTTCAAGCTTACATAGAAATCAACATGAAACTCACCCACCCACCTACCAAGTAAGATTAATTATCTCACACAAATCTCAAGGAATTCATATACATATATAAAAAGATAATCTACCCAATATGATAAAATATTCTTAACAAGTTTGGATTTGATAAAAAAAAAAAATTTAGACTGAAGGAGGAGTTGGGAAGCTTTCAATTTTCCTCATTTGAATGCCATTTTTTTGGGATTCATCTTCATCATGATAAACATAAGCAAGTCCACCATGCCTGGTTAAGTCCATGCCAGCCATTTCATCTTCGACTGAGATTCTTAAAAGCCCGAATTTGTGAAGGAAATAGAACAGGGTTCCCATTGTGGCACTCACCCACCCGACGATAACCAGAATCTGGATGATCTGCGCCGCGAACAGCTTCCCTCCGCCGCCCATGAACAGCCCGTACTTGGCTGGCCTGGCGGGGTAAACTTGTTTCACGAGCTTTTCAGACGCGAACAAACCTGTGAAAATGACACCCCAAGCGCCGCATCCACCGTGCAATTGGGCAGCCTCCAAGGGGTCGTCGAACTTGACTTTCTCGGCTAGTTTGTTGCATCCGATTAAGACTAGAGCGGCGACGAAGCCGCAGATGATAGCGGCCCATGGTTCAACCACCGAGCAGCCTGATGTGATGGCGGCGAAGCCACCGAGTAAGCCGTTGCAAACATCGGTGACGTTCCAATGGCCAGTCAAAATCCTTTTACCAAAAAGGGTAGTCAACGCCGCTGTACATCCGGCTAAAGTGGTGGTCACCGCCGTTCTTCCCACCGCACTCCACTGACCATAATAGTTACCGGAAGTGTAAAAACTCGAGATTTTGTTAAACGAACCGGGGTTGAACCCATACCAACCGAACCAAAGCATGAAAGTACCGAGAACAACAAGCGTCGCACTATGACCACGCAAAGCCACAGATCTACCCGAATGATCAAACCTTCCGATTCTTGGTCCTTCAATAAGCGCACCCCATAAACCGGCGACACCACCGACGATATGAACAACACCAGAGCCGGCGAAATCAATAACACCGGAGCCAAAAAGGAAATCATCTGTTCTAAAAGCACTAGCCCAACCATCACTCGCCCAAAACCAATGCGAAACAACGGGGTAAACAAATCCGGTCAAGAAAGACGAGTAAATAAGATAAGCAACGAATTGGGTTCTTTCAGCAATGGAGCCACTGGTAATCCCAGCAGCTGCAATAGCAAAAGCCCATTGATATAGGAAATTGCTATAATCAAATGAAGAAGAAGGGATGGATTCTAAAGCAAAGTTATGGCGGCCGATGAAGCCATTGGAAGGGGACCCAAAGGCAAAGGCGAACCCAAAAAGGTAATAAAAAAGACCACCGGTGGCAGCGTCGAGGACGTTGGTTAACATGATGTTCATGGTGTTTTTGGCTCGGACTGAGCCAGCACAGAGCATAGCAAAGCCGAGTTGCATGGAGAAGACGAGGTAGGCTGAGAAGAGAAGGTAAGTGTTGTCGACGGCATAAGAAGCGTCACTGAACTTGCTGCATATGTAGTCGGCGGCGCCGGTGCCGTTGACGCCGAGGAGCGGAGCTAAGTCCGCTGAACAAGTAGTCATTGGCCTAGGTTGAAAGAATGAAGATGAGCGGAAATGAGAGAGAAAGAGAGTTATAGGCAGAGCATGGAATAGTGGTTGATGTTTATATAGGAAGACTTCGTGCAAAAAGTAGGACTTTTCCATTCACATTTTGTGTGCTTTTATATAAATAATATATACATATGGAATATTCTTCCTTTTCCTCTTTTATTGAAAATTTTGTTTGCATTTGTGTAAAATTGGTAAATTTTATTATAATACATGATTGAATTTTCATAAATATATTTCGAGATGGAATAAAAAATTTATTCCATGATTGGTGGAAATTTTAATAATTTTGAAATAAAAATGTAATTAACATTTAATTATTTATGTTAATAAAACTTTATATAATAGTATTTTAGGAAAAATTCTAGACATAGTGTCCTTAAATTGTGAAATTGCTATGTCCTTAAATTGTGAAATTGCTAGCTAGTTACTAATTTTGTTTATTCGTTAATTTTGATTTTGGGTTTTCATTTTAAGGTTTAATATGTAATCTGATAATTAAGTTCGATTAATATTTTTTTCTGTCTAATGTGACATTTGTATTTAATAAAAATTATACATTTTACTAGTCTGGGATGACATCGTTATCTTTTAATTTGAGTTTTAGAGTTAATTTAATTAAAATTCATAATTAACTATTAATATTCGTAATTAACTTTCATCCAATTAAAAACTAACAATATATACTTTTTAAAATATTTATGTGCATTTAAATATGCTGTTTAAAATATTTTATTAATTATGTTTAAATATATATATTTAATTTTTTGTGTTAATTAGCTTAAATATATTATATTATATGCATTTATTATATTATTACTTTATTAAATAATTCTTCATTGATTTTTTATTTTTTTTTTAGAAATTTCATTGGAAAAATTGGTCCACACATAAGAAAATTTTCATTTCATTAGAACAAAATTGGGAGTTTTATTATTACGTTGACAAATAGAGCACAAAGCAACCCACATGTATTATATTCATTGATTAATGATGACCAGGGGTGAAGTTAGGACAATTTTTTAGGCGAAGTTAGGACAATTTTTTAGGGGGGTCGGATGAAATTTTAATTTTTTATAGTTTATATCTTTCAAATTTGTAAAGGATTAAATCGAATTTTTATAATTTTAGGGGGGCCAAAGTGCAATTTTACCTTTACTAATTTAAAATTTTAAAAAAAATTCAAGGGCCTAAATAAGAATTTTACCTTTTAGGGGGGGCCGGGGCCCATGCCAGCCTCCCTGGCTTCGCCCCTGATGATGACTTGTATAAATTTATAAAGAAGTTGAGAATAATTTAAATATACTTTTAATTTTATATTATTATTAAATAATATTAGATTATGTTATACTCGAGGGGTAAAATAAAAAAAAATATTTTAAAAAGGGAAAAAATTATAATTTTACCATTATAATAATTTGCTATATGAATAAAAAATCAATTTTTAAGAGACCAAAGTCATGTACCCATCCTCCATCAATGCATAGGATAGGATGTAAATGAAAGAAAATCATAATATTAGACATATATCTATAAAAAAATTATTTAATAATTAAATTACAGATAAAGTGGTAAGATAATTATGAATAAATTATCTTTTGGTTCCATCCCTAATCATTTCATTTTTAGTTGTTTTGTTTAAAAATATAAAAATAATAAAAAAATAAATACGTCATTATATACATACGATATAAATTATTAAAATTTTAAATCTAAAATAATATAAATGACTTAAATTCAAATATTATAAATAAAAAGGAAATAATAATATTAGAAATGACGTGAATATGTCACTGAAAATACAAATTATATAATTAAATAAAATATGATGCCACCTGGATGTATGAGTATTTTAAATTTTAGGCTTAATGTATATTTTAGTCCCTAAAGTTTTTTTTCTCATTTTGGTCCTTAAAGTTTTTTTTGTATCATTTTAGTCCTTAACATTATGAGACATTTCTAGTCTAGTCTTTTGGACATTAAAAACTAATGATTGGGACATCTAACTAATCATATGTTTTCATGTGTCATACGATAATATCACAATCATCATTCGAAAAATCTTTAAAATACCAAAATTATTAAAAATACTAAGATATTAAAAATATAAAATTACAAAAAAATATAAAATTTAAAAATATACTAATTTTTTAAAAGAGATTAGATATTTTAATATTTTTTAAAATTTTATAAATTATGTCAATTCAAATTTTAATGGATAGATCCTTTTAGGTGATAAATTTGGATATTTTTTTTTTCAAATGATTTAAATAGTTAAAAATAATGTTATTTCAATTAAATAATATTCTAATTATTTCAAAAAAAAAATTACCCCAAGACAAGTTATTTATCTCTAGACCAATATATTAAGAACTATTGTCAAGTGTTTGACCATTTGAAAGAACTTTAGTACAAAATAAAAAGAGCATGTGCATGATGATAGATGAAGGAAGCTTACTTCAAACATTAAATAGGGAGTGGATTTAAATAAACATGCTAGCAGTAACACTAGCAATGTACTAAAAATTAATGTAATTTAAAATATTAAAAATTTGATAAAATTTTCTTCAATTTTTATTAAAATATTTTTAAAATACAATTCTTATAAAAAAATTGATTGTATTATGTAACACCCCATGCCCGACCCGTCCGTCGAATTCGGGTATGAAGCGTCACAAATGGTCCGGGTTCACCTATTCTTAATTTTGCTAACTCAGCTGCTAATAAACAGTCTAAAAATAAAACTATCTAATAATGAAATAAAAAACAATAATTCTTAAAACTAAGGCCTTAAGCCATTGAATGCTTAGTTTCTTAAATTTCTATCTCTAATCCGACTGTTTATTTACAAGGAAAGTCTTACATCTCTTATCATGGCTAACTATCCCATTCCCCAGATTCTAGGGCGTTATCAGGATACAACATAACAATTCCTGGGGCGAAGCCTCTAATGGTTACTCCTTCCTATGTGCATGACTCTAAACATCCAACGATTTCTGATCTCAACACTGTCTGGCTGGGTCTCTCCTCTGAGTCCTCAATCAACCCCGCAAATCCTGCAAACATTAGCCACACTACTGTAAGTTCAAATGAACTTAGTGAGTTCTTTCACTAGGTCACACATAAACAATTGAACCCTATCTCACGAGGGAAACAAATGTAAACTAATCTAAATATAATTTAACTCTCTACTTGCTCAAGGTGAGCGTTCCTTATAAAGGTGGCGAACTCCATCCGATCCTATAAACTACTCGGCTCCCTATAGGACCTTCCATTTCGTGAACCCTCCACTTGACCATAATCTAAATACCTCTCCATTTCAACAAATCCTATCTATACTTAGCGTCTTTCCTTCCTTTCATACACACCGTATACAAGGTGTTCATTGACCTCTAACCTAGTTAAATGTATGCCTGTTTTCCCATACTATTCCTCTATATTAGCTTTCCTGCCTTTCCTTCCAAGGGTTCTTAGGACACACCTTCCTTGGCAGACCTTTCCAGTCGAACCAGTCTGTAACACCCATAACCCGTATCCGTCACCGGAGTAAGGTTACGAGGTATTACCGATCAATACACATCATTTAACATACAATACTCAAATACCATTCAACACAATTTAATTTGTGTATTATAAAAGCCTACGAGACCTTAAACATGCTTTAGAAGTGGTTCGGGACTAAACCAAAACATACAAATTTTTTGGAAAACTTTGAAAATTTTCATCCATACAGGAGTCACACACCCGTGTGAACAGACCGTGTGCCTCACACGGCTCCAGACACGCCCGTGTCTCAGGCCGTGTGAAAACAGGGCATACATACTGACTTGGGTCACACGGCCGACCACACGCCCGTGTGCCCTTCGAAGTGGCCACACACGCCCATGTGCCAGACCGTGTACTAGGCCGTGCCAAACCTGTAGGGTATACTGACTTATGCAACACGGCCAAGTCACACGCCCGTGTGCTAGGCCGTGTGCCATTTAGGGGGGTATACTGACTTGTGACACACGGCCAATCACACGCCCGTGTGTGAGGCCATGTGGAGCATACTGACTTCAATTTAATTTAATCACCAGGGGACACACGGCCGTGCAACATGACCGTGTGTCGCACACGGCTGAGACACACGCCTGTGTCCCTGCCCGTGTGGACAAAAATAGGCCATTTGTAAAGCCATTTTGCCACCCTATTTTTACATGCATATATAAGCATAAATTGCAACATTTCACAACTCAATAGGCAGCCAATTCATGACAGTTCATACATACATTACACCAATTCAACATAGTAATTAAATGCCTAATAATAACATGCATTTTCCATTCACATACTAACCACATATCAAGATAACATTTGCATATTTCCATTCCATCTATTACTAGCCAAAACATACCATATTTGAATACTTAAACACAACCAAAATATTATATCAAGTTAATCCAAATCACATGGCTTCAACTCATATCACAACATGTACCAAAATCAATATCTCAAGTAACCTTAACTATCATTCTCATAACTAGCCTATACATGCCATATTTACATATATCCACAAATTCATAAGTACCAATTAGCAACTAGATAGTGTCATGCGTAACTCTGACTTTATCCGAATCGAGCGAGCTATCGAACCTCTATAATACACGGAAAAGAAACAGAGTAAGCTTTTTAGCTTAGTAAGCCCGTATAATTTAGAAATAATCTTACCATTTGTTACAAAATCAAACCATTAAACAAAGTAAATCAAATTCACTTGCCAAATGCCTAAACACAAGCATTCATCAATGTGTTAGTCTCATAAGTACATATATTCAACCTTTATCCCAATTTCATACTAAATTCATGTAACATATAAAACACATGTAACAATTCATTCACATTCATATAATCAACAATCCATAATATAAACAGTAATTCATTCATATAAACAATACCTCATCCGTATAAACAGAATTTATGCCCGTTGAACCCATTAGAACTTTAAAGGATACTCGTGTGATATACATCAGTAATCCGTCAATTCATTATCATTTCCGCTCTTTCGAGCTATGATCAGTAAGCTCCTCCTGAGCTGATGGACAAGATAAAGCTCTACCGAGTTGAAACGTAGCTCGACGAGCCGAAAGCAGTAGCTCTTATGAGTGATATATTGCAAGCTCATATGAGTGTTGAAACACCCCACACCCGCCCACGAGCCCAACCTGATCTGGTATGTTCCTTAAATAAATCGGTTTTCAATGTTCTAAATGACTTAGAGAAAATTTGTGTAATTTAAAAAAATTGTTTTAGGTTGGGCTTAATTTGAAACCTATTTAATAAATTCTGAAATCCAACTTAAATAAGGTGACAAAATAATTTTTGGGTTTATTATTTTAAAAGAAATAAATTTACTTATCTTTAATCAAACACAAATTGTATCATATTCAAATAAAAATAAACAGAAATAAAGAAAATCCAATTGGGCCTTATGGCCTTATTACATCATTCAAACCCAAAATAAAGTTTAAAGTACTAAAATTTCATAAAGTCCAAATTCCAAATAATTTCTTCAAGCGATGCATGGCCACCTTTAGCTCCCGCCACCCGGTCCATTACTTGCTCATCACCTGAAAAATAATTCCCCAACGGTGAGTCAACAGACTCAATGTGTACATAGTACTAATTTCCAACAAATCGGCATACAAGTCATATCAATATCATGTTCATACAAAATAAAGGATGATGCAACCCAAATCCAAACCTATTTGTCCATCCGCTACACACCACCCGTACCAACTCAGCATACACCGCGGGGACTACTAAGTCGACCCTCCATCCGCTACACACCATCGAAGCGATCATTTGCAATCGACGTGCTCATCGCCCACTTATGTTGTGTCATTAGACACTCGATTCACTAGATGTAACCGGTTTACCACTTTTCACTTTATGTGACCGTAGTCACCACTTTACGTTGGTGAGACCGTAGTCATCACCTTCACTTTCTTCCTCCACAAATATCCCGAATGCCCCAATTATTTCATAACATATTTCACATACTTAATTTTCATTCATGTTACTAATCACATGTTCAAAATATATCACATTCACAATCCTATCAAAAGTAGGAAACGTGCACTGGTACTCCTTACCACATTTGTGGTGCTTAGCCACATTCACATACTGTTACATATTTACATATCTAATGATTGCCATGCAATTTATTGAAAGTTAGTAAGAGTACACACCTTTTAAGCTTAATAGTTTCCGTGAATTCCCGTAGAGCGATCTACCGATCTAGATCTTTCACTCCTATATTCACCATTAATTAAAACATATAAATAAACCTATTTGGTCTTAAAACCAAATCCTACTAGAAGTAGAATTACTTACCTAGTTGCCGAATTGGTTTAATCAAGTCCCAACAGTTTGCTAGAATTCCTCTTCCTTGAAATCGGCTAATACTAGGTATGTAACCATGTCGGGCCAGCTTTTTGAAATAATGGAAAACACTTAAACAAATTATGCCTTGGCCGAATATCCCTTACCTTATGATGGGATTCCAAATCAAGAGGATTCCTTTATAAGCCCGTTGAAATCCTATAACTTCGTGTTAGATTAGATCTAACTTTGAAAACGTGAATCATAATCTTTAACCACATATTTATATTTATAATCCTTACCTTAGATCCTTAGATTTCCCGAAAGATCCCATTTTGATGTTGTGGATGATTGCCCTCTTTCTTAGAATCCACAAAGATTCAAACTTAACAAAGAGAACGGAGAAGAAAATAGAAGAAAAAGAGAGGATTTTTGCTTAATGAAAATTCGGCAGAGAGGGGTTTTGCCTAGGAGAATTTCTACAGAGAGGAAGAGGGAGCAAATGTTGATGAGTAGCCCTCCTGTCCTCCTTTTATAGCCAAAGTTATCACCTAGAGTCCTTTACTTGGCCACCACTCCTCTTTTGATAATATTATCTCTTTTATTTAAAAGATAAAAGCCTTTAATCCATCAATTATCTCCTAAATTATCTCATTAGAAAATAATCCTTTATTTATCTCTTATTATTCACATATTTATGTGAATAAAACTCCTTTATTTATCTCTTATTATTCACATATTTATGTGAATAAAACTCCTTTATTTATCTCTTATTATTCACATATTTATGTGAATAAAACTCCTTTATTTATCTCTTATTATTCACATATTTATGTGAATAAAACTCCTTTATTTCTCTCATATATCCAAGTTTCCCGAAATGTTCAAGTTTCCATTTTTGGATCATTTCCAAAAATGTCTAAGTTTCCAAAATGTCCATTTCCATTTCCATTTTCATTCATTTCTAGGTTTCCAAAAGTATCAAAAATTTATTCATAATACTTAAGACTTGTCATTTCATACAATTGATCTGAAAAATGCATAGGCCCTTCCTAGGATGTTACAGCTTCTACCCCCTTAAATAAAATTTCGTCCTCGAAATTTCCTAACTAAACAGCTGAGGGTATTGTTTGTCGCATTGTCTCTTCTCGCTCCCACGGCTTCTTCTTCCGATCCATGATTGCGCCATAACACCTTGACTAAAGGAAATGACTTCCTTCGTAGTACTTTCACATCACGCCCAAGATCCGAATCGGTTCTTCCTCGTAGGATAAGTCCGCCTTAGCTCAACTTCTTCAACAGATACCACATGCAACGGATCCGATCGATAGCGACGTAGCATGGATACATGAAATACGTCGTGCATCCGCTTCACTCGTGGCAACTCTAATTGGTATGCCATCGCCCAATTCGCTTCAATACTTGATAAGGCCCTATAAACCTTGGGCTTAACTTCCTTTTCGACCAACCTCATTACCTTCTTCCAAGGTGAGACCTTTAGAAACACTTGGTCTCCTACTTCAAACTCAATTTCTTTCCTCTTAAGGTCTGCGTGACGACTTCGCTTGTCGTAAGCTTCTTTCAACCGTGTCGAATTAATTCCACCTTCTCCTCGGTTTCGCCACTAACTCGGACCCAAAACGCGCGCGTTCTCCTAACTCGGTCCAACAAGTTGGTGTTCTACACTTCCTTCCATACAATGCTTCGTATGGTGCCATCCGAATGCTTGCCGATAGTCATTGTTGTAGGCGAACTCAGCTAGAGGCAAGTAATCTTCCCAACTTCCTCGAAAATCCATCACACGACCTCTTAGCATATCTTCCAACACTTGTATAACCTGCTCGATCGCCTGTCTCGATTGTGGATGAAAAGTCGTAGTGAAGTCTAGCTTAGTGCCTAATGCTTGATGAAGTGCTTTCCAAAATCGAGACGTAAACCTTGGGTCTCTATCGGAGATGATCGACATCGGTACCCGTGTAGCCTCACGATCTCCGCCACATATAACTTGGCTAACTTTTGAAGGGAATAGTCGATCCTCACAGGGGATAAAATGTGCGGACTTGGTCAAACGGTCCACTATCACTCATACCGAGTCCTTCTTAGTGGGCGTAAGGGGAAGCCCACTAACTAAGTCCATGGTAATTCTTTCCCACTTCCATTGGGGAATCTCAATTGGTTGAAGCAATCTGATGGGACTTGGTGTTCACCTTTACTTGCGACATGTCAAACATTTCCCCACAAATTCAGTCACCTCTCGTTTGTGTCCGACCACCAAAATTGTTCCTTTAGATCTCTATACAAACTTGATGCCTCCGGGATGCATAGCATAAGGACTACCATGCGCTTCCCGAAGAATCCTTTGTCTCAACTCCTTATCCCCAAGCATACAAACCTTTTCCTTGTAGCACAAGTACTCCTTCATCATTGACGCCATAATCCTTTAATCCTCCTTGCCGTGCATTTGTCAGAACTTAGTACTTAAGTCCTTATCCGCCAACCGTCCCTCTTTCACCTCCTTCACCAGGTTGGCTTGACTTGTAACTCTGCCAACAAAGCCTCCGTCATCATACAAACTTAAGTGAGCGAACAAAGCCCTTAAATCGACACAACAACCTTCCTACTTAGGGCGTCGGCTACCACATTCGCCTTGCCCGATGGTATTCTATCGAATAGTCATAATCTTTTAATAACTCCACCCACCTTCGTTGCCTCAAGTTCAACTCCTTCGAGTCAACAAATACTTAAGGCTTTTGTGGTCCGTAAATTCTCGACCTTTCTCCATAAAGGTAGTGCCTCCAAACTTTGAGGGCGAAAACCACCGCCATGAGTTCCAAGTCATGAGTTGGGTAGTTCACCTCATGCGGCCTTAATCGTCGAGATGCAAAGCGACTACCTTTCCTTCTTGCATTAGCACACACCCTAACCACGTAATGCGAAGCATCACAATATACTACGGTCCTTACCGCCTCCCGGTGAATTAACACCGAGCTTCACAAGACTTTTTAAGCTTTTGAAGCTCTCCTGTTGCTTATCCGTCCACACAAACGGTACTTCCTTCCTTAGTAACTTTGTCAAAGGTGCGGCTATCGACGAGAATCCTTCCACGAACCTTCAGAATAGCTCGCCAAGCCTAAGAAACTTCTCGATTTCACCCACCGACCTAGGTGGTTTCCAATCCAACAACGCTTCGATCTTCCTAGGATCCACTCTTATTCCTTCTCATGATACCACATGTCCTAGGAACGCCACTTCCTTGAGCCAAAATTCGCACTTGCTGAATTTGGCATAAAGCTTCTTTTCCTTAACACTTCTAACACAACTCGGAGATGCTCATCGTGCTCCTCCTCCGCCTTGGAATACACCAAAATGTCATCGATGAACACCACGACGAATCTATCCAAGTAGGGTTGGAAAACCCTATTCATCATATCCATGAACGCGGCCGGTGCGTTCACAACCCAAACGGCATCACCATAAATTCAAAATGACCGTACCTTGTCCTAAAAGCGGTCTTATGAATATCGCCTCCTTCACTTTCGATTGATGATACCCCACCTTAAGTCGATCTTTGAGAACACAAATGCCTTTTTCGGTTGGTCGAACAAGTCATCTATCCTTGGCAAAGGATACTTGTTCTTGATGGTCGGTTTGTTCAATCGACGATAATCTATGCACATCCGCATAGTTCCATCCTTCTTCTTCACAAAGAGAACCGGTGCTCCCACGGAGACACACTGGGGTCGAATGAACCTACGATCCAACAACTCTTGGATTTGAGCCTTGAGCTCCACTAACTCCTTTGGTGCCATTCGGTAGGGAGCGATTGACACAGGAGTCGCTCTCGGTAGCAAATCTATTCCAAATTCCACTTCTCTATCTCGGGGGTATTCCGGGCAACTCCTCCGGAAATACATCCTCAAAATCCCTTTACTGTTCTAACTCCCTTAACACCTTCCTCTTCTCCTCTTAACGCACTCACGAAGGCTAAGAATGCCTTACATCCTTTCTTAACCATTTTCTCGGCCTTCATCACGAAACTACGTTAGACAAGTAGTTCCTCCTTTCTCCGATCATCACTACTACCTCATCTTCCGGGTTCTTAGTTCCATACGTTTAGCCGCACAATCCAACACGGCTCGATGCTCTACTAGCCAATCCATTCCAAGTATAAGCTCAAACTCTCCGAAGGGTAATTCCATTAAGTCACCAAAAGTTCGCTCCCCGAATCTCTGGGGTACATTCCAAAAGATCCTATCTATCCTCACCGCTTGGCCTAAAGGGCTTACTACAGCTTATCTCGCTTATCGAGAAAGTTCGAGTCTAGGCCTAGTGTTTCAACCACACTACATGCAACATAGGAATGAGTTGAGCCCACATCAATAAGAGTAAAATAGGGTTTGTCATGAATAAAGAACGTCACTCGTTATAACATCCGGCGCGCGTCTCCCTCTTCCCTCCGGTGAACCGCGTAAACCAAACCCGGTTGCTTGCTTGCTTTCGGCGTGCACGCACCTCGCCCCTGAGCTCCACGGCCTCTGCCACTACCTCTGTTGGCGACCCACGACCTCTTTGAGGTCAGCTTTGTCCGCCTCTACCACCTGGTTAGCATTCTCGAGTCTTTGGTTGGCTCTCATCTAATAGCTTGGGGCAATCCTTAATCATATGGTCCTTGGACCCAAACTTGAGACATCGTCCTACCTTTTTCCAACACTCTCCCCGTGTTTCCTTCCACAATGTTCACAAGGGCGAAATTACCACCGTACATCACTGCTGACTTTGTGGCTGTCAACTCTAGGCCTCTTGTGGCCTTTTCCTGATGGCCCAAAACCTCTTTTGGGCTTATTTCATCCACAAACACCGCTTGGTGGCGTCCTTAATTCCTCACCACTTTAGCCTTTTCCACCAAGGCGTAGAATTCCCGCTCCCGATGCGGTGCTATCAAAAGTCTCAAATCGTCCCTAAGTCCGTCCTCAAAACGAACACAGCGTTCATGCTCGGGCCGCCACTACTCCTCGGGCATATCGGCTCAACCTCAAGAATTCCGCTTCATATTCGGTGACAGACTTACTTCCTTGTACCAACCCCGAAAAAAGCCTTCCTTTGCTCATCTATATACCGGTTCCCACATACTTCTTCCGAAATGCTTCCTTAGCATATTCCCGTGTCGAGATCTTCCGCCGTGTAGGCATCGCGTCCCGAACGGTTAACCACCATTGATACGCTTCATCGCGCATATGATGCCGCCATCCCTTTCAACTTCTCCTCGGGGTCAAGTCGAGCTCATCCATGATGCGCTCGGCTTGCTTCCAACCAAGACTCACCAGACTTGGGTGCCACTCCGATACTCCTCTAAACATTTCACTCCATTAGCACGGAGCCGCTCGAGCACGACTTACGATTTCTGAATTGTTTCTCGCACCACCACCAATTCCAAAACTCGCAAAGACACTGCGACACGGCATCTTCCTCATGCGAGCCTCGCCGCTCAACATTGACACCGGGGGTGATGGTGGTGGTGGTATCTCATTGTCAGAACCTTGTCCCGATCTAACAGTCATCCTTCCTCTACCTCTTCCACGACGACCACGTCCTCTTGAGCTCATTATCGACGAGATCTGATTAAGGAATTTTATGTATTAGTATTCTTGTTTCACTTATTACCCGCGATGATATCTTATGAAGAAGAGTTTAAGAGTGGTTCTTTCAGTATTCATACATGCATACAGATCTTGCATTCATTCATTCATCCATCAACAAATATGAACTTTCGTTCATTCAAAGAAACGTTGTAATTCTTGTTGTTGTTTTCGTTATTTTGCTTTTCCACTACCCAGGGCATTTTCGTAATTTTATCCTACAGGGGTATTTTCGTAAATTTTCAAAAATAAAAAGTTCCCGTGATTTTGACGAAAGTATTTTGGTACTTCTAAAGTTCCGGAAATTTTGGAAGAATTTTGAAATCGAGGGGTATTTCGGTAATTTTGATCTCGTGGGTATTTTGATAATTTTGTAAGTTAGGAGCAATTTTGTAATTTTCCAAAATCAAGATAGTTTGATATTTTACAAATTAGGGTTTTTGAACATTTGATAAAGTAATGAGATTTTGTTAAAACTATGGGTGGTTTGGTCATTTTATAAACCAATGGTATTTTTTTATATAGAAAAAACTAGCTAAGTCCCTTTCGGGTTTATTTTTTTGTGTTTAGCCTATGACCGAGCCCTCTTGGTCGTGGTGAACCAAAGCTACGCACCAGCAGGATTCGAATGAAGAGGAGGTGAGTCACGCGGATCGCTTAAATACCAAGCTCTCACCGACCTTTCTAGACATGCGCACGCAGGTTGCCACACCACCGAGCCTTCCGAGTTAGGGCAAACCGAAGCTACGCACTGTGGGATACTGCGAAGAGGAGGTGAGTCACTAGGATCGCTTAAATACCGTGCTCTTCCGAATCC
This sequence comes from Gossypium sturtianum, assembly GCA_025698515.1. Classification (NCBI taxonomy): domain Eukaryota; kingdom Viridiplantae; phylum Streptophyta; class Magnoliopsida; order Malvales; family Malvaceae; genus Gossypium; species Gossypium sturtianum. The sequence goes on from CM046945.1 coordinate 162,631,337, forward strand.
AATCCTAGACATGCGCATGTGGGTTTGCCACACCTAGCTTAATAACTTAGTCATAGGTTTGTTAAGTTCATTAAGTCTTATGAGTTTCAAGTGTTTGAGTAGTCTAATCCTAGGGTTCAAGTTCCTATCACACTATTCTACGCTCCATGCCTTTGCTACCCTTTTACAATTCATAATTCACATAATCACACGGATGGTTAAAGGTACTTACCGTGGATCATGGGTCTGAGACTTAGGTGCCATGCCATAAAACCTCGCTTATTTCAAAGAAATTTATTTGGGCTCGAATTGAAAACGTTTTGGGCTGAGCCCACAGCCGAGAGTTTTAAAATGGGCTCGATACCAATCGAACACACCCACACCCGCCCACGAGCCCGAACCGGATCTGGTATGTTCCTTAAATAAATCGGTTTTCAATGTTCTAAATGACTTAGAGAAAATTTGTGTAATTTAAAAAAATTATTTTGGGTTGGGCTTAATTTGAAACCTATTTAATAAATTCTGAAATCCAACTTAAATAAGGTGACAAAATAATTTTTGGGTTGATTATTTTAAAAGAAATAAATTTACTTATCTTTAATCAAACACAAATTGTATCATATTCAAATAAAAATAAATGAGAAATAAAGAAAATCCAATTGGGCCTTATGGCCTTATTACATCATTCAAACCCAAAATAAAGTTTAAAGTACTAAAATTTCATAAAGTCCAAATTCCAAATAATTTCTTCAAGCGATGCATGGCCACCTTTAGCTCCCGCCGACCCGGTCCATTATCGCTCATCACCTGAAAAATAATTCCCCAACGGGTGAGTCAACAGACTCAATGTGTACATAGTACTAATTTCCAACAAATCGGGCATACAAGTCATATCAATATCATGTTCATACAAAATAAAGGATGATGCAACCCAAATCCAAACCTATTTGTCCATCCGCTACACACCACCCGTACCAACCTATACACCGCGGGGACTACTAAGTCGACCCTCCATCCGCTACACACCATCGAAGCTGCGCTGCGATCGACGACGTGCTCATCTCCCACTTATGTTGTGTCATTAGACACTGTATTCACTAGATGTAACCGGTTACCACTTTTCACTTTATGTGACCGTAGTCACCACTTTACGTTGGTGAGACCGTAGTCATCACCTTCACTTTCTTCCTCCACAAATATCCCGAATGCCCCAATTATTTCATAACATATTTCACATACTTAATTTTCATTCATGTTACTAATCACATGTTCAAAATATACCACATTCACAATCCTATCAAAAGTAGGAAACGTGCACTGGTACTCCTTACCACATTTGTGGTGCTTAGCCACATTCACATACTTTGTTACATATTTACATATCTAATGATTGCCATGCAATTTATTGAAAGTTAGTAAGAGTACACACCTTTTCGCTTAATAGTTTCCGTGAATTCCGTAGAGTGATCTACCGATCTAGATCTTTCACTCCTATATTCGGCCATTAATTAAAACATATAAATAAACCTATTTGGTCTTAAAACCAAATCCTACTAGAAGTAGAATTACTTACCTAGTTGCCGAATTGGTTTAATCAAGTCCCAACAGATTGCTAGAATTCCTCTTCCTTGAAATCGGCTAATACTAGGTATGTAACCATGTCGGTTTTCGGTTTTTGAAATAATGGAAAACACTTAAACAAATTATGCCTTGGCCGAATATCCCTTACCTTATGATGGGATTCCAAATCAAAGAGGATTCCTTTATAAGCTGTTGAAATCCTATAACTTCGTGTTAGATTAGATCTAACTTTGAAAACGTGAATCATAATCTTTAACCACATATTTATATTTATAATCCTTACCTTAGATCCTTAGATTTCCCGAAAGATCCCCTTTTGATGTTGTGGATGATTGCCCTCTTTCTTAGAATCCACAAAGATTCAAATTTTAACAATGAGAACGGAGAAGAAAATAGAAGAAAAAGAGAGGGATTTTTGCTTAATGAAAATTCGGAGAGAGGGGTTTTGCCTAGGAGAATTTCTGCAGAGAGGAAGAGGGAGCAAATGTTGATGAGTAGCCCTCCTGTCCTCCTTTTTATAGCCAAAGTTATCACCTAGGAGTCCTTTACTTGGCCACCACTCCTCTTTTTGATAATATTATCTCTTTTATTTAAAAGATAAAAGCCTTTAATCCATCAATTATCTCTCAATTATCTCATTAGAAAATAATCCTTTATTTATCTCTTATTATTCACATATTTATGTGAATAAAACTCCTTTATTTATCTCTTATTATTCACATATTTATGTGAATAAAACTCCTTTATTTATCTCTTATTATTCACATATTTATGTGAATAAAACTCCTTTATTTATCTCTTATTATTCACATATTTATGTGAATAAAACTCCTTTATTTCTCTCATATATCCAAGTTTCCCGAAATGTTCAAGTTTCCATTTTTGGATCATTTCCAAAAATGTCTAAGTTTCCAAAAATGTCCATTTCCATTTCCATTTTCATTCATTTCTAGGTTTCCAAAAGTATCAAAAATTTATTCATAATACTTAAGACTTGTCATTTCATACAATTGATCTGAAAAATGCATTGGCCCTTCCTAGGATGTTACAGCTGTGGTGAGTCCGCAACAATGCAGGAGCTCGACCAAAACAGTAACCCTAGTGACATGTCACTCGTATCCTACGAATTCATACGGTTCAAACGGGACTCGGTAACCATCAGTCTATATCAAATAGGCATTCATATTCTAAATATATCAATTATATACATACATTTCAAATAATTAAAAGTATTTAAAAGTTCGATTCTAATTATACGAACTTACCTCGAGTATGAAAACGACGAAATGAGTTAATTACTCGATAATCTTGCCTTTCCCCCGATCCAATTCCGGATTCCTCTTTTCTTAATCTAAATATATTAAAAATTAACTTATTTAATTAACCATTCATTCAATTTAGTTCAAAACATACATTTAAACTTATTTGCACATTAGCCCCTAAACTTTCACACTTTTACAATTTAGTTCTTATTTTACAAAAATACAAATTCAAGCAATTCAATCTAAATACATGCTAGCCGAATTTCATAGGAACTCCTAGAAGCCCATATATTTCATTATTTCACATATTTACCACATAAAATTTCATATTTCACAATTTAATCCCTTTTTGACATTTTTGTCAAAAATCACTTTACAAAACATGAAAGTCTATCATCAAAAAATCATATTTCAACTTCAAGCACCAAAGAACACATAAACTCATTAATTGAAACTCTCAAAATCTTTAACAGTTTCAAAATCTAAGGTACGAGCTAGCTAGAATACGAAGCAACAATATCAAAAACGTAAAAATCATCGAAAATCGAGCTAAAACCATACCTTAATGAGCTAGGAATGTGCTGAATGCTTCAAGCTATTCTCATGGCTTTTCTAAGCCCTAAATTCAGCTAGGATGAAGTTGATAACTAAAATTTGCCTTTTGTTTTATTAAATTATAACTTAATTTCTAATTTACCAAAATACCCTTTATTATAAACATGTAAAACATATAATGGATGGCCATAATTGTCCACTTACTCTAATCATGGACTAATAACATTATAAGGACCTTTTGTTTACTAAATCATAGCAATTAAACACCTTTAATAAGTAGAATGCAACTTTTGCATTTTACGCGATTTAGTCCTTTTTACTGAATTAAGCATTCAAACAGTAAAATTTCTTTACGAAACTTTTACACAAAAATTCTATCATGCTGTAAACTTAAATAAAATAATAAAATAAATATTTTGGCCTCGAATTTGTGGTCCCAAAACCACTGTTCCGATTTGACCTAAAAATGGGCTTTTACACAGTCCTTAGAGAACTCCCATCTTTTCCATACCATAGAAATATACATGTTTATTTAGGGTAGATTTGTTAATATTAATATTACATATTTAAATTATAGAAATATCACCGAGCATTGTACTCAACATACAATTTGTTCTCTTTGTGTGCAAGTTAGGTTAACTCGAGATTTCCGAGCATCGACCAAAGCATCCAAACCATAATCCCTGTCTCAGTTATGTTCGTTTATTTCCAAATTTATTTATTTTTGGCATGTACCTAATAGGCTAAGTTTTGTGGTAATTGGATGATGCTTTAATTTAATATTATATTTTATAGTCATATAACTATATATGTATAGATTTATATGTAGGATGGATTTGTCATATGGGTTGTTAAATGCATCTATATTTGAAAGATAGATTTACTTTAGTATGATTAAGGAATGTATATAATTTTGATAAATATCACATAACTTGTATAAGATAACTATGAATTGATTATAGTTGCTTCAGCAATGAATGTGACATGCTATAGCTCAGACCCGGCGATCGGGTCAAGTTTAGGGTGTTACAGTTTTACTCATCATACTTGGCTGCCATAACATCTTTCATAAATGGTCTTACATCATATATCTTATACTTTGTACCGTGCCACCATGGCATCTTTCATTTATGGTCTTACGCCTTATACATTTTACCTCAAACCATGTTGTCATGGCGGCTTTCATCCATGGTCTTACGCTACATACTTCAAACCAGACTGCCATAACGTCTTTCATCTATGGTATTACGTCATATACCGTACCGCCCTCGTGGTAAATACCTTTTCATAATACAAATTTCCTGAATCCTCCCATTACCTCTTTTACACCACCTAACATTGATACTCGAACACCACAATGTTCACTCCGCAAGGCCCGAAGCTTCTTCTGAGGCAATATCTAATAAGATCACTTCGCATTTCCTATCCTAACTTCATCTATCCCGTTGAGGTTTTCCCACAGTCATGAAATGCATGCACATATCATCATACTTCATGTTTATGCAACCATGACATACTCAGACAACATAAAATCATAACGTCTATCGAGTTTTAGGAACTCACTTGCAGCTTCATCATTTCAATAACTTAGCCTTCTCGGATGCTAAATCTTCCATTCTCCTGGTAGTTAAGCATTACAACCAAAACCTACTGGTTAAACTTGCACTTTATCTTAAAAGCCTAAACTTTCATAACATGCAAAACCCTTAAGACAATTATGAAGATCCATAACTTTATTTATTAACTTTTACGTACATAGAAAGGGCTAAAAACCTTACCAGCTTGCTAGCTTCCCTACTCTTTAAGCTGAACCCTCATGAAGTCTACTCCATGCAAAAAATTTCATGGTTATTCATCTTCGAGCTATTGAAGAAGATGAAGTACGGGAGAAAATGAAATAGATTCGAGAAGGAAATCATCCCTCGAAGTAATTTTCTAACTATTTGTAGCCTTTCCCTCGCTAATACCAACCTTAGGAGAACCATCTATCACTAATTATTATATCTCCCACTAAGAAACTGGTTGGTTCCATTTTAACCAAACCAGGTTTGGTTCTTAACCATTTCTAATTCAGTTTCCAGCTTTCTTATTTCTTCCAATAGAGGCTACCAACTTGTGGTTTCTTTCAATTTAGTCCCTTAATTATTTAAAATTTTGGGTTTATTGAAAACCGAGTGCTACATATCTACTTGCATTTCCTTATTTATAGTTTCCTGGTATCCTTTCAACATACATTTACTGGAATTTCTACTACCATATTTTCTTAATTATACTTTATATGTATATTCCCCATATTCAATTATTGGTACTTACCTCTCTGTTAGCTAATCTAGGTACATGTATTAATGTATCGCATGTAATATCTTAACAATAGTAAGGACTCGAGGGACTTAGCCAGATTGATCGCCATGCACATAAGGGTACTTCTTTCCAATCTTCTAGGTTAGAGGACCGACTAAACCTATGCTTTGATACCGATAAACTTGTAACATCCCATGCCTAACCTGTTCGCTGGATCCGGGTATAAAATGTCACAAATGGTCTGGGTTCACCTACTCTTAATTTTGCTAACTCAGCTGCTAATAAACAGTCTAAAAATAAAACTATCTAATAAGGAAATTAAAAATAATAATTCTTACAACTAAGGCCTTAAGCCACTGAATGCTTAGTCTCTTAAATTTCTATTTCTAATCCGGTCGTTTATTTACAAGAAAACTCTTACATCTCTTATCATGGCTAACTATACCATTACCCAGATTCTGGGGCGCTATCAGGATACAACATAACAATTCCTGGGGCAAAGCCTCCAATGGTTACTCTTTCCTATGTGCATAACTTTAAACATCCAGCGATTCATGTTCTCAACACTGTCTGGTTGGGTCCCTCCTCTGAGTCCTCAATTAACCCCACAAATCCTGCAAACATCAGCCACACTATTGTAAATTCAAATGAACTTAGTGAATTCTTTCACTAGGTCACATATAAACAATCGAACCCTATCTCACAAGGGAAACAAATGTAAACAAATCTAAACAGAATTTAACTCCCTGCTTGCTCAAGGTGAGTGTTCCTTATCAGGGTGGTGGACTCCACCTGATCCTATGAGTTACTCGGCTCACTATAGGACCTTCTATTTTTCGAACCCTACACTTAACCATAATCTAGATACCTCACTATATCAACAAATCCTATTCTTATTTTATGTCTTTCCTTTCTTTCATACAAACCGCGTATAAGGTGTTTGTTGACCATTAACCTACTTAGCTGTATGCTTGTTTTCCCATACTATTCCTCTATATTAGCTTTCTCACATTTCCTCTCAAGGGTTCTTAGGATATACCTTCCATGGAAGACCTTCCCGATCGAACTAATCCTTGATGGACTCCCCCTTTTTCCATACCATAGTCCTGAATGACATCATTAACGTTTTTGTATTGTGCTGACTCACAGCGAACCTCGCCACTCTAGCGAACCCATCATTGTTCCATCTAATTGACAACAGTGGTGGGATTACTTCCAGTAATCTACCTTATGCACAATACTAACCTGGGACCTTACCTGTCCCATGTGATGAACAATCGACTTATCGTCCTGACAGGTCATCATTCATAAGACTATACGAGTTTGCTTCCCCTCTTACATCTTCATAATTAGGCCAGCTATCGCATTACCTATCTTCTTCTAGTTCTTGTTGGGTCTTTGCCCATGCCTTGTCGACTTTCATATATATCATTACCACTTTTCTTATTATTGGCGGATTTCCCGATGATCTCTTTGCCATACTTACGTTTTCTTTTAACTCTTCTTCCACCTGCGTTGTTTCTCATGCTTGGCGCACAGGCTTATTCCCCGCGCTTGAGGTTATGGCGGACTTTTTATGTATGTTTCCTAGTGGACTTTATGGGTTGTCATAGCCGAGCTATGGTCTTACACCTTTCTCACCCCATTTCTCGCGTCCCGGCGAACTTACCCGTGTTTAATATCCCAACAAACTTTATCTGTGTTTACTATCCTAACGTACTACTTGTTCTGTGTTTACTGTCCCAACAGACTATCTCTGTGGATGCCATAGAGTCTTTCATTCATGGTCTTACATAGATCCGCCATCTTAGCGTACTATCATATGATGCCATGGAGTCTTTCATCCATGGTCTTACTTATTATACCTGGCTGTTATAACATCTTTCATCTATGGTCTTACACTGTATACCTTAACATTGTACTATGCTGTCATGGCTTTTTTCACCCATGGTATTACAGTATGCATCTCATACTAAACTGCCATAGCGTCTTTCATATATGGTCTTACCCCATATACCATCGTCATGGTGTCGTCTCGAAGTACTACTCGATACTGCTATCATGGTAAACGTCTTTCCATAATACAGATTTCCCGAGTCCTCTTGCTATTATCTCCTTTACACCACCTAACCTTATACTCGAACACCATAGTGTTCCCTCCACAAGGCTCGAAGCTTTGCCCGTGGCGGTAACTAACATTTTCTCTCACCATTTCCCTTCCTCAATTTCTCTATTCTATAGAGGTTTTTCCCACAATCATGCAATGTATGCACATATCATCATATTTCATGTTTATGCAAACATGACATATTTAGACAATATCGATCATAACAACAAGTTTGGAGTCTGGAACTCACTTAAAGCTTCATCATTTCCACAGTTTAGCTTTCTTGAACGCCAGAGCTTCCATTCTCTTGGCAACTAAGCATTACAACAAAAAACCTATTGGTTAATGATGTGTCTTTAACTAACTATGATCACAATAAAGGCAAGCGCACCTATCGTTTAATAGTATAGTTATGGTAAAATCGGAAATATCGCATCCACAAGGACCAAGAGTACTAGTAATTACTATCTTCCTATTATCTAGCCTAAGAATTGGAGTGGTTTCTTTTAAACTAAAATTAATTAAAAGCACGACAGAGAATGAATTGGGAAAATACTTTTAGACAACTTTATAAAAGAGGCAATACCCAAGGAAAAATCCACCTAGACTTCACTTATTACTTCCGATTCATACGATTTATTCACTTGACTTAATCTGTAGAAATCACTGATTTATGTTAATATCTCTTTCGAGACTAAAAACAACTGACTCTAGATTGATTAATTAAAATTTCTTTCTAATTAAAACCCCTATTGTCGCATTAACTCGATCTATGGATTCCCTTATTAGATTTGACTCTAATCCGGCAGATTTATGTCGCCCTATTTCTAGAGTTGCAATCAACTCCGCTTAATTGTGTTGGTCTACTCTTAAACAGTGACTTTTGCTCCTCTGAATAAGCATATTCGACTTGAATCAATAACCTGAATTATCAAAACAAGAATAAGAACTCACAATTAAGAATAAGAACAAGTATTTATCTTATAAATCAAATAGTAATAAGATCCATCTTAGGTTTCATCCCCTCAGGTATTTAAGGGATTTAGTTCATACTGATAGAGGGAAACATCTTAAAATAAGGAAAACAACAAAACATAAGAAAACCTAAAAACTTCAAGAGAAATTGATAAGAGATCTTCAGTCTTGATGGAAATCCTTCCTCCAAGCTGCTCCCGATGGCTGTCTTCGAGTATTTTGTGCCTTCTACCCCGCGTCCTTTTTAGGTCCTCCCCTAGGGTGTTTATATAGGCTTTGGAGCACCTTTCTTGGCCTACAAGTAACCTTTTCCGAATGAAATTAGACTTAGGTTCGGCAGGGACACGCCCGTGTTCGATAGCTTAGGCCGTGCTTGATTCTGCTCGCCACACACGGTCGTGTGGTCTACAACTTAGGCTGTGCTCGATTCTGCTCGTCACACACGGCCGTGTAATCTTCCCGTGTGCTATAGTCCAGGCCGTGTTGATTTCCGAGGTAGGCTCATTTTGTCCCTTTTTGGCCCGTTTATCGTTCTTTTCGACTCCCTAAGCTCTCCTGATTGTAAAACATGAACTTAAAGGATTAGGAGCATCGAATTCATCAAATCTTATGAAAATTCATCCAAAAATAAGCCAAGCATAGGGTCAAAATATGTATAAATTGTGGTTTATCAGTTAAACTTGTATTTCATCTTAAAAGCTTAAACTTTCATAACATGCAAAACCCTTAAGACAGTTCTGAAGATCCATAACTTCATTTTTAACTTTTACATACACAAGAGGGCTAAGAACCTTACCATCTTACTGGTTTCCCTACTTTTCCATCTCCATCCTCATTAAGTCTACTCCATGCAGAACCTTTAGTGGCCTAATCTTCTTCAAAGTATTCGAAGAAGATGAAGAATGGAAGAAAATGAAACAGATTCAATAAGGAATTCATCCTTGGGAAGCCGTTTCCCAGTTATTTATAGCCCTTCCCGTGCTATTACCAACCTTATGAAAACTATCCATTGCTAATTATTATGTCTCCTATTAAGGAATCGACTGTTTTCATTTTAACCGAACTAGGTTTGGTTCTCAACCATGTCAAATTCAGTTTCCAATTTTCTCGTTTCTTTCAATAGAGGTCACTCATTATTTCAAGTTTTCGGATCAATTGAAAACCAAGTGTTACCAATTGGATTTAAGTAGGAATATTCCTGAAATTAATAAAATATATTACATTTTAAATATGCAAAAAGTATAGGAACTAAGAGTAGAATTAAACCAAATCATAAAAGTACTTAAAAACACAATTTTTTTTTGGTGTATTTTAGTAAGATATAAAAAAAAGGTTATACAATCAAATCTATGAGTGTGATGTAAGGAAAAAAAAAAACAATGGAGGATACTTTAAATCCAAATTACGTAACTAAGATTCTAAGAATAAAATAAAATAAAATACATCCATTTAATCTCAACTCATTTACAACCTTATTAATATCTAAATAACATATCAAATGGCATGCTTAGTTCCATTTGGAACAAATAATGAAGTAATATTATATATATAAATTTAAAGGAAAAATGAGCATATCATATCGTCATGCTTATATTTAATTTTATGAAAGTCAAATGAGTTGAATTTATGTAAGAATATTAATATTAATATTTAATTAATTTAAATATTATAATTTAAGAGTAATATAATTCCAAGTCAACTTCTTGCAAATTCTACAACATTGAAGTTGGAATCTCCAACTAAATAAATGTAATGTATTGAAAAATGAATATTTGATTCACAAAAATGTATACGCAAAAATGTCAACCATACAGATTCCGTTTTTATACTTTGATTATATTTAAATAATAATAATAATAATAACCAAACCATTTTAGTATAAAGAAAAAAACATACCAGGCTGCAACCCATTTCACTTGGATAATATATTATTAGGAATTTTATCGTATTTAAAATATAGATGTGTGTTTAAAAATAATATATAATAAATAAAGAGATGTATGATTTGAAATTAATTAATCGTAATAACACATGAGTTATCTACGATATTAAAATGAAAAATTAGATTAAATTATGAGTAAAATGAAAATTAAATACACAACTACATTAGATTAAGAATATTAAATACATTACAATTATTTATCATTGTGTTGTCATCAATCGTGAGTTAGTGTCGAGTTGATTTATGATACAAACTCAATTAACAACATTATCAGTATATACAATTGATGGGGTAATAAAATATGCATAATACAATTAAAACGTAAATATTGTATAATATGGTCATGCTTATCAGTTTTGTTTTTATGAAAGTCAAAATGATTTATGTGACAATATTAAAAAGATAATTAACTATTTTAAGATTTCTTCAAGAATAATATAATTCCAAAGTCAACTTCTCGCAAAATATACAACAAAACGTATATTCATCTTTTGATTCACATTTCTAAGTTTAAAATATTGTACGCAAATAATGCCAACCACAGATTCCAATTATCATCCTAATTGTAAACTTAATATATACATGAAATCCTATAACGTTTGGTTGGATAGAAAACGATAATTTTTTTGAGAATTTAATTTATTAGAAAGTGATTTTACTGTTTGGTATGTTAAATTTTTTATTTTTTATTTTAGTTTTTTTTTGGAATCTAAATTTTTCATAAAAATAGTAATATGATTCGCACCATAAAAAAGTGAAAAAAAGTTACTTTCCTATATAGGTTGATAAGTTAAAAAGATATTAAAGACAAAATTAACCTTATTTTATTTTAATTTACGGTATGAATATATTAAAAATAAAAAAAAGGATTACCTCTTTTCCACTACCAACTCTCTTGTTATTTCAATCAATTCTTAAAAAAGAATTTTCTTTTCTAATTTTCTTTTCAATATGCATATTTAATCATCTACATAGTATATTGTTAACATAATATAATTATTTTTTATTGTTTTCCTCTCTTTTCCCTTTCAGTATATTGATTCAAAATTTCAATTTCATTATAGTATTCATTACAAAAACAAGTTATATATATATATACATGGTTTTATATATGTACCGTCATATTTTAAAAAAAAATACATGCAAGATAAATTTGGAATAAAGTTTTTTAATTAAAATTATAAATTAAAATAATAATTTTAAAAATTATTAATTAAAATATTATTAAATATTTAATCTCCTATCTTGTAATCCTACCTTGATTACGCCCAATTCCCCTGTTCGACAAAGGGTCCCTTTATATACAATAAATATACAATAAATACAATAATCGCATTGTAGCGGGTATAGTTTAGTGGTAAAAGTGTGATTCGTTCTATTAATCCCCCTAAGAGTTAAGGGGTCCCTCGGTTTGAATAACCCGGTTGAAGCGTAATGATCATACGCCTGTAATGCATTGTATGTCCCATAATAGGTCCCATTCTTCTACCCTTTCCGGGGAGTCGATGACTATTCATAGCTATTACCTTGACACCAAAGAAGAGTTCGACCCAATGCTTTATTTACATCCCTAGTTGATCCTGATTCGACATTAGAAGTATATTGATTTTTCACCAATAACCGAATACTTTTGTCTCAGAATTACTACATATTTGATTCCATCCATAAATCTATTTTCTTCCCTATGAGTTCGAGTCTCAATAAGAATGCTAGTTCTTCTGTTCATATGTTATGATATGAATATACCACACCAATTCGTTATGTATAGATGATGAGATTCCATTGATACAGAGCCAATTCCAATAGACTTATTGGAGGGTCCCATTGGCGTGCATTCTTACTAATAAAGTTTATTGTAAAATATTAAACACATGAATACTATTTTTATTTAATAAGGGCAAATTTGTAAATTATCCTTACATCTCCAATAAAGTATTTTGTTAACTAGTAAAGTGAACAAGGGGGGAGGACAGTGGTTACACGAAGGAAGGTTGAGTGGAGGTTGAGAAGAGATCTTTTGTGGAAGATTCTGATCGAGAGTTTTTGAAGGAGCGGTGAGTGCGTGAGTGTGTGTGAGCTTTTTGCATGGCTCTTTATAATGGGTGACAAATCTTGACACGTGTCCTAAGGTCTCTAACATGGAAGTTTGATTTAGCACTCTTGGTAGTGATGGTGATGTAACGTCCTAGGATAAGACATCTTAGGGCGACTGGTAATCAATTACTCTAACTCTCCACGTGGTTCCTACATAGTCTCAGTGGAGACGTCTTGTTTTGAAGTTTGCCAAGTTGAGGTTCGCACACTAACTCTGGATTTCGCAAACTAACTATGGGTCCACAACGTCGTTGGATCCATTGGGAGACACGTGTCAAGCTCCTCTATGGGTATGCTGTGAGGTCCGTAAGGTTTGTTATTCGGGATTGTAAGCACTAAATTTTGTCCGGCTCAATTTCGTGTTTAATTTTCAAAATTAAAAATAAAAATAAAAATACAAAAAATCAAAATTACACTTTGACCCTTAAAATTTTCCAAAATTACACTTTGACCCCTAAACTTTTCCTAAATTTCATTTAACCCCTCATCTTTTCCAAATTTATATTTTGAACCCTTATCTTACCCAAAATTACACTTTGACCCTTTAACTTTCTCAAAATTATGTTTCAACCCCGCTAGTTTCACTACATTTGCGATCTGATCCTTCTGGCAAAATCACGTGATTTGAGCACCTGCTCCCCGGATTTTTCGGCCGCCTGCATGGGTGGAGACCCTTCCTTCAACCACTACCTGGAAAATGCAGAGAGAAGGTGAAAATGAAGGCATAAAAGGAGGGAAATAAAAAAAAAAACCCCCAAGATTCGGCTATCACAAAAAAAAGACCCCCAACATTCGACTATCAAGGAAATTTTCAGCAAAAAATCAAGAAGATTTGGCAGCCTACAAAGAACTCTCAACCATCTCCTTCATTCCCCAAGCGCTGCCGATTCTAAATCAACCACCCTCAACACCACAAACAAAAACCCATTCGGTTATCACAAAAAAATTGGACGTCCTATTCGGCACCCAAGAGAAAAGAAAAAAAAGGAAAAAACCAATATTCAAGGCTGAACCGGTAGTAGCCGAGTTACCTTCCAGAGAAGAAATACTCCGGTGACCGACGCACCACCAGGCCAAGGGAGTTGACGGCGTGAAGAGAAGAAGAAAGGGAAGGAAAAAGAAGGAAAAAGAAAGAAAAAGAGAGAAGAAGAAAAAAATAAAAGTAGGCCTACACCCCCACACCCACCAGCAGCCCAATACCAGGCCCGGTGCAATTCCAGCCGACCCAAAAGCCAAGCAGCCGCAGCCCACTTCCAGCCGCATCCCACTTGCAACGGCCCAAAGTGCAACGGCCCATAAAAAATAGAAGGAAAGGCCAAATTTCAGCAGTCCAAGCCTATAACTTTGGGCTTTGGTACACTCTCAATCCATTTTGTTTTTTAGTTCACCTATTTAAATGTTGTTTCATTTCAATTAATTTAACATTTTAATTTTTTTGAAGTATTATTGTGTGATTTTATTTATAAATTTTAATTTTTAATAAATTCATTTTAAAAAAAAAAGCAACGAAGTGGTTTGATATTAAATCATCGATCTCAATGCTATGTTGGGTGGATGTCTATGATTTTATGCTAAACATGGAACGCCTTTATAAAAAAAAATAGAAAATTAGAAATTTCAAAAAGAAAAAAATATAAAATCATTGTTCAAAGAATTATTAATTTTTTTTTTGTATATATGGTATACTAATATGAAATTTATTGTAATGATCATCTTTTAAATAAATAATAAACAAAGTCCGACTATGATAAAATATCAAATTGCTTTTCTGAAAATTGATAAAAATAATAATAAAGGATTTTCTTTCCTTTCTCGCATTTTATACATAAAATTCATTTTTTTATTATTAAGTCATTTTTTAAAAAAAAATATACATATATATAACCTAATAACATGTAATTTGTCAAGATTCACGATCTTCAATTGGATCACGATTAAATGTTAAATCGAACTCGTATTTTAAAAATTAAAATAACACGTGTTTAACGAGACACCAATTTTGGGCGTCATGAGGGTGCTAATACCTTTCTCATACGTAACCGACTCTCGGACCCTAATTTTCTCTGGATTTTTTTTACGTGGATCTAAAATGGACTCTCATTTTTTAGAAACTTTCAAAAAATATCTGTTTCTTTAAAAAGAGAATTTAATAGGTGTCCGATCACCCCTAGAAAAAGATCGGTGGCGACTCTTTTTATTTTTTTAAATAAAATCGAAACTCTGTTTTTAAATTTTCAATAATTTTCTCAATTAGTGCCCGTACTAAATTTTAGGTCGCTACAGCTGGCGACTCCAATGGAGACCTTTTTTTTTAGAGTCAAGTCTGGTGTTAAACGCGTGTTATCAAAATTTTTGAAATTCCTTGTTCAAATTAACATTTAATCGTGATCCTTAAATTCTGGTTTTTTAAAAAATCATGCATTTGCATCATGTTGTAAATATTTTTCTAACTTGTTTTATCTTTTTGTTTTTCAGCTCTAAGTTTTTACGGTTTTAGTTTTTTTAGTTTTAAAATAAAAACAAAAAGATTTGTGAGTTTCTCCCCACACACCGTGCACTTGCATTTTTGCATAACATGAGCTCTCTACCCGAGCTCCGTCCGCTTAAGTGGAAGTAAACGCGCTATGCCTTCGTGAGTTAACTCGTCCCTCCGCACAGGCTAGTGAATACTTCCGGGTTACATATGACTTATGCTTTCGTGAGTTAACTTGTCCTTCCGCATAGGCATAAGTAAATGTAATCCCTCGAATTGAACTCATGAGCCTATGATGGGCAATGACCGAGGCTCCGTACTAATCTTAGTAGACGATAGTATGAACAATTCGAGTACCTTTCTAGAGCCGAAACCACATATAGTGAACCGTACGAGCCACCTAACTAGAGCCATGCCGAACCTTTGTCTGTTTAATAGTCACCAAAATAAGTACATGGGAGAAATGCCTCTTACCTTTTATTTCTTTTACATTTACACTTTTTATGCAAGGGAATCGAGTCCGTTTAATAAATTGGATCGGGTAGATTATCTGATGAGTATGTGGGGTAGGTTTTTGTAAAGTATGATGGGGCTAAAAAATATATATATATATATAAAACGTGGGTCGGTTTCACCAAAATACATAATTGGATAGTTTAATTTGTTAGATTTTCCATAGTTTTTCTTCGTTTATACTTATTACTAACCAAGGCTATTTGTCTTCATTTTATTTTTCGTCATGCATCATAGTCATCTTATTAGAAAGGTGTTGACTAAAGATTGGTTGCCAAAAATGGGTTTCTGATGGAGGAGTCAATTACGCAAGTAACCGAGAAAAATGCCGTAGTCCAAGAATGGTCTTTGAAAACCCAGAAAGCAAAAAGGGACAGTTTAAAGGAAGGATGTGTCTCCAATCTTCCCGAGCATGTGACTTCGAATGCTCGTCAGAATAACCTCGAAGACTTGACTAGGATCTGGAAACATTGGGACTCAGACACGAGGGGCATCTTCACTGAAAAGTACGGGGATATAGTTCACTTGATCGCAGTTAATGTAGACGAACAGTTGATTCAAGCCATGGTTCGATTCTGGGACCCAACCTATCAATGTTTCACTTTCAATCAGGAAGATATGACTCCGACCATAGAAGAGTATGCCGTTTTGCTTCGCGTTGATAATGCACAATTCAACAAGATATATGTCAAAGAGTCCAAACCAATGACCTTCAAGAAAAAAACTAATGAAGTTGACGGGGATGACTGATATGTGGGCTGAAAAACAGATAAAGAAAAAGAACGAAGTCAGTTGTGTTCCATGGTTTTCTTTTCGAGACTTAGTTCAAAACCATCCAGATGTTTTAAAGAGAGTGGATTTGTTTGCTTTGGCCATTTACGGATTGATCGTCTTCCCAAAGGTTCTCGGGCATATAGAAGTTGCGATAGTGGATTTCTTCGAAAAGTTGAGGCAAGGAATCAACTCCGTCCCAACTATCTTGGCCGAGACTTTCAGATCTCTAAGTAGTTGTAGGAGGAAAGGGGAAGGGTTTTGTCGGATGCGCACAGTTACTTAATGTTTGGATTCTAAGCCACTTCTGGAAAGTGGAGCGCACACCTTTCCATATGTTTTCAAAAACATTCACTCCATTGGAAGCTTACCTTGGGAAAGATTGGCCAAAGGATGTCACCGAACAGCAGTGGGTCTCGGTTTTTCAGAACCTCCGCGCCGAAGATATAACTTAGAGAGCACCATGGATCCGTCCTTCGGTTCTGTTATACAAATGCGGAAGCAAAGATTGGGTGCCTTTACTCGGATTATGGGGAAGAGTTGGATATGCTCCGTTAATGGTTCAAAGGCAGTTTACTTCACGACAATTCATACCAGCTACCGGGGGATTGGCACAGTTTGAGTTTGCCTTTACAGGTGAAGGTTACATGAAAAAAGTCTGAGATAATGCAAAGTATTGGAAGGAAATTTACCTAATTGAGTTAGCTCTCTATGCTGATACTATCACTCAAGATTATGACATATGGAGACAACGACGAGTGAATAGTCAACAAACCTCGCCGACGGATTACACTTTCCAGAATCCTTTCTCAGAAGAAATGCCATCCGAGCTGGAAATGGCTAGACATGAATTTGAACATGAAGAGGCCAAGTTGTTACGAGATATTAGTTCTCTTCAAGAGGAAAACTACTAGCTGAAGATCGATGTTCAAATTGAAAAATCCAGAACCGAGAAAGTCCAAAAAGAAGCTGAGATCATGAAAAATGATCTAAGGGATCTTCATTTGGAAAATAAGAAATTAAGAGGCACCATAAAGAATAGTGGGTCGGGCAAATCATCGGCAGAATGGAAGGAAGAACTAAGCAACATCAAAGGTGGGATGGAATTCTGGAGAGGGAAAACGAAGAAGGAAGAGGAAAAAGCTGCACGTGCTATGATAGAGTTAAGAAAGAAGAACGTTGAATACGAAACCGTGTCTGCAGAATTAATGACTAGTCAGTTTGAGTGTCAAGAGCTAAGAGGGAAAATACGAGATTTAGAAAATACGCTGCAAGCTCATCAGCAACATTTGGATACTCTCCTAAAAGCCCTAGAAATCTAATAAAATTTCAATAACTTCCAGTGAAATCACATGTAATGAATCATATCAGTATATTCTCAACATTGACACATGAAAGATATTACATGTCTTATAAAGCTTAATCTCATTTTCCTTTCTTTCCAAATGGACGATTCTCTTTTTCCTCAGGTGTTTTCAAAAGTATTTTCTCTTTCAAAGTTACTTATCCTTCTATTCCTGGTCATTTAAATCTTTTCAAAATTTCAATTAATAGTTCTCACTTGCTTTATCAAAATTTTTCAATGCTTGTACGACTTTAAACTTCACTAATCGTAATATTTTTTCTTTTTTACTCTTCTTTTATGTAGCCATATTAGAACTAATTCAAATTTTTTTCTTCTTAATCATAAACTCTATTTCTCTTATTTATTCTTTTTCCTCGACAACATATTATCATTATTTCACTTTCAAATTCTTTATCTTCACTTGTAAATAAATTACTTACATTATTTTTAGTTATTCCTTTGAACAATCCCTTTTTTTTTTTGTCTTTTCTTCTCTAAAAGCAAACATTGATCGACCAAAGATACCTAAGCTCATAATAGATTAGAGAATCTTTGGATCGCTACAGTTATCCTCTAGAATCCATTGGCCCGATCGCTGCCAATAGACTCGTTGAGGTAACTTTACTTATCGTAGTTTGCCTCTTTCACATTATAGTGTTTTTTAGCTTCCAACTTTCACTTCAATTGTTTCCTTTACCACTTAAGAATTCACTAACTTCAAACATTTCCAATCTCTTAGATTTATTATGTTCTCGATTTCTTCATTTAAGAACTTTTCTTTTCTCTTATTTTCTTATTAATGTTGAATATTAACTTGACTAATATATTTATTTCTTTCTATTCCTCTCTCTAATTTTTATAATTGAATCAACATACTATTCTATTATGTTTCTTACACTTCTGCTATTGCAAAATATTCGAATGATGTGCAAATGTACACAATCGTCAACAAGTAATAAAATAGTAAGTAAAAAGTATTGTCTCCATAAGGACTGCATAGGCGAAAATTGTGAAATTTATTACTTGACAAGTTGGTGATTAAAAATAATTAAAAGTGATTTTAGTTGACTAATTAACCTAAATAAATTACTGAGTATGATAAAAATAAATGAAATGTAAACACAGAATAATAAGCAACAATTTACAAGTTTTAATTACTATGACATGAATAAGTTAGATTAATTGCCTTCTTTAACTTAGAATTATTAAAACAATGTTAATGAAGTTACATAAGAAAACCATGGAAATTAAGCTATTTATTAACCCAATATGAATAAGTTATGAAGTCATCCCATTTAATTATTAAATTTCTCTAGCATATTTCTATATTCAATCAACTTTACAATTTCATAAGCAAATATCATAAAAAGGTTATGCAAGGTAATAATATTGTTTAATATTATTACTAATTCAATCATTAAATGATCAAACATGCACCATTCAAATATTGTGTCAATTAATTACAATCTTGTTTGGATTAAATAATTAATTCAATTGCTTCCCTACATTTATAATGCATGAGTAGCATGTTCATGTTTTTATTTGAATGAATAAGCAACCAAAGCACATAACATCATTAACAAAATAATAACAATCTAAGCTAAGAGAATGCAATCAATCTAACATCAACAAATTTAAGTCAGTTTAATTAAATTGAAAGCATGAAAATACTTAGCAATCATGTTCACCAATTTAGATCAAAACAAAAAGATTAAAGGGAAAGAAACTAGAAGACAAATCCGATGTTTCTTTGTAGCACAACTTGCGTTTCCTTTCCTCCTTCCTTTTGTTTTGCTCCTTTGCACAATTGCTCCTTAAGGTGCCGAATTTTTCTACTCAAAAGAACTTCTGAAATGCTCCTCTCAAACTTTTGTGTTGCTCTCTCAAATGGGAAGTGAAAGAATGGGAAATGAGAGAAGAAATGATGAGTGATGGATGAGTGAATAGCTAACCCCTATTTATACTTGTTGAGGCAATATATTTTTAGCAAATAGAAGCCTTGAATTTCTCTAACCATGTGGCCGACCCTTGCTTTAAGGAAAATGAGTGGACTACTTTGAAAGAAGTTGAAGGAGTTGCTTAATTCATGCTTAATTTAAGGGAGAGAAAGCTTGAATTGTGGAGGAAGGTGGATGGTCACTTGAGGGATTTTATTTGCTGATTTTTCATGTTTACCCAGTCTTTTGATGATGGTTTGGGCACCTCTATAGATGGTTGGGCCATTTCCTCCCTAGTGGATGATCTGAGCTCATTCCTCCTTAGCAGGCTACACATTTTTACTAACCCAATTCTTGAGTTGGGTAAAAAATGTTGCCAAAGTCCAATAAGCTATTTGGGGCGTCCAAAGGTGATAATATATCAACCTACTTCTGCATGGCTTATGCCATAGAAATGCTACAACATTGAACATCAATAAGTGAGCTTCAAGACTGTCTTTCCTTCCAGTGTACCAACCATCTTTGAAACTGCAAAAGTTATGTGTTTCAACATATAAAATGATCAAAATAACAAATTTATCTTAGTATCATCCAAAAAGACAAAACTATAACAAAAACTCCAAAATTTTGTTATCAACCACTTAAAATTTGCATGAATTATTAGTCTAGAAGAGCTGAAGATAACTCTATATTCTAGAGCTATCATCTACCATCTCTTCTATTTTCAAAATCCTAACATTACAATATGTCAAACTTTTCATTCATAGGCTCAAATTTTCTAAATTTTCATTCATATATGTACAACTCTATGTACTCATTCTCTTTTACCTTGTCTTAACTTTTACTCACTTGAATCCATTTCTGCATTTTCTTCTATTTCAAATTCTATATCTTCATCAGGAAAAATCTCTATAGTCAATTTCAAATTCTCTTCAAATTCATATTCTGCAATCCAATTTAAAAATTCTTCAAGGTCTTATAATGGGTATAGAATCTATAAATTTCCTCAGTAATTTCCTAATAAGTAATTTATCCATCCATGGCGTGTCAAAAGAATTTTGCTTCCTAAATAGTTTTCGCGAACCTACACTTAGTCTTGCCATTTTCTTTGCTCCATAAAAGATCATGTACTTCACGTAACGTATAACTAAATTCCAATAGGTTCGTGGTATCAATGTCTTCCAAAGTTGATCCAAAATCATTTGTCGTTCATGTTCTACTAATGTCACTCTAAAGGTCAAGTATTGTACTTTTTTTCTTTCTAATTAGTTCTGTAACATCCCAAAAACCAAGTTAGAAGAAATTGAGTTTTGAAACCAAGAGTGGCCATACCTCGATTTGTGTTTAGACTTTGGAAATTTTTTCGTTTAGACTTTGGAACTTTTTTATAAGTAAATTGGTTTGATTTAGTGGTTAAGTGTTCTGGTTATGTATGTGAGGTTTTAGGATCGAATCTTATCTCTTGAAATTTTGCTACTTTGATTAAACCCCTATCTTTGGACATATGGATTATAAGTTAAATTTAGTTAATTGATAGCAAGAATGAGTTTGCTGGTTCAATGGTTAAGTCTGTGTATTCTTTGATATTATGTTCAAGTCATTGTGAAAGCAATGGGAAATGTTTTATTTTTGAATTTCTTTGTGTGGTAGTTAGTTTCGGGTGGTTAATTAAACTTCCTAAAAACCTTCTGGGGGGATGACATCTGTTTTGTTTTTCTTTTTTACTTTCTATTTCTGTTGCTACCATTCCTCCGTTCTTTCTTTAGTTTCTTTATTTTGATTATTCTCTTCAAACTACATTTCTTTTTGCTATGTTATGCCAAATTGATCCTGTATGGGGTCAAACTTCTCCTTTCTGGTTTAATTCGTTTCCGGTAAGTTCGATTTAAAGTTTGTGTCAGAAGTTCTTCAACGTAACTTCAGTCTCGGACGCTAATCTTAATATTTTGAGTGCGAATACGTTGTCTGATTTGTCATTGTAATGTCGTTATAGGGACAAGAATTCATCCTTATTGCTTCTGCGTCGAATCTATATCAAGCTTATTTCTTAAATTTATTTTTGAAATTTTGATTTAATCCATGTTATTTTTAAAGTCATTAGCCTCAAAAGAGTAGCTTTCAAAATTAGTTGAGTACAAGTCCAATTTAATAGATAATAGGAGCACTAAACCTAATAAAGTTGGCATTTAATTGAGGTGTTATGCCGAATGCAAAGAGAGAGAGAGAGAGAGAGAGAGAGAGAGAGAGAGTATAAATTAAAAAAAATAGATGCTTTTGTCTTTGCCTTATTACTCATTTTAACAATATACAAAAAAGGACAATTATAGTAACTATTATTTATCTAATGTTATGAGTTAATCCGAATTCCTTTTTAAGACTAATTTTGATAATTCAAATTTCAAGTTTTGTTTTAGAATTTTCCTCCATTTTGATTTCATTTTCAACTTTGATTTCAAATTTTCAATTTTAGTTCTCTATTTTTTTTGTCTTCCATATCTAAAATGGAACCCGAAATGTGAATTTTCAAAAAGGGTTAATATAATTTTTAGCCCATGAATTTGGTAATTAAGTTCATTTTGATACCCTTTATTTTGTTTGGTCTTTTTTGGTACTTGAACTTAACAATTAGGTCCATTTTGATCCCTAAACTTAGAAGAATGTAAAACTTTGATGACATAGTACTCTGAAATTGTGCCACGTTATCACTTAAAAAGGTAAACCTAATTATGTAACACTCTATGATTTTGCCATACATTAAACTTTTACATTTTTCTAAGTTCAACGATTAAAATAAACTTCATTATCAAATTCAAATATCAAAGTGGACCAAAAAAAATACAAATGCCAAAATAAAGTAATTGATATTTGGCAAGTTCAAAGTTAAAATTTTGCATTAACCATTTCAAAAACCCACTTTAAAAAAGTTGAAGTTTTATCTTAATTTTGGGTTTGCTTAAACCATCGGGAGCCATTGCTTTGAATTTCCATTGTACACTTTTATTATTCTAAGATCCAACTTCCCCTTGTTTTTTTCTATTTTATTATAGATTTTTATCTTATTTTCATAAATAGTGTTAGGCTTTAAACTATTTTCTTTTCATGTTGTCAGATATGTTGTTCTATTATGAAATTTTTTAAATGTTTTAGTGCTATTATGTTATTCCAAGTTTTTTTTTTAACTCTTTATTCTATATATATATATGTAATAAATAATTTTTTTTTTATTTTATATTATCACACTAATAACCAAACGAGACATTAATGCTTTCATGCATGCAGCATTGTTGTCGCTTTGCTATTATCATTCATAATATTTTGAATAAACTACACCCAATGTCACTAAATTATTAGTAATTTTATATTTTTAATCACTCAATTTAAAAAACTTACAAGGTGGTCACTGAACTATTCGAAAGTTTTCATTTTATTCATTGGGCTATTAAAATCGCTACTGTATAACATTCTCTATTTGCACCATTTGCATCAATTGAAAGCTCTCCTTCCCCCTTCTATTTTAAAATATTTGTGAACTAAAATCTAAACAACTTTTTTCTCCAATTTTTGACACTAACCGCTAGACCGACTTGGATCTAAGGTATGTTCTTCTACTCTTTGATGGGTACTGATTCACCACACTGATCGTCAAATCGTCACTTAGAGCTCGCTAGCCGAACTTAAAAAAAAATAAAAAATCCAATGACTTAAATAAAAACTTTCGAATAGTTCAGTGACATAAATAAAAACTTTTGAATAATTCAATAATTATTTTTATAACATTTTGACGTCGAATAACCAAAACGTAAACTTATTAATAGTTTAGTGACATTAGGATAGTTTAGCTTAATATTTTTTATACTTTCATCCAGAATTCTTCCCAACTTTTAAATCAGAAAAAAATATATATTTAATTATACTCAAATTTATATTATTCCTAACAACCATGCTAATTAAAAAATACTTATATTTGTAATGCAACCGCCATCCATATATATATAAAAACATATTTTAAATGAAAGGTAAATTCGCGAAGGAACCTAATCATATAAATGGCGTGAGATATATGACCCCAACAGAAATGAAGAGAAAATCCAAAAGCAAAACAGTAGTCAAAGAATGTTTTTTTTTTTTTATGGTTTTCGCCCTAATCGATCCGTTATCCGGTTGAGATCAACCCAATCTTTTTTGTTTCGTTCGTCACATCGTATGATTCATCTGTATAGTTTTACACCTAATGAGTTCACACCACCATCTAGGCGAACTCATACTAAGAAAATACGTATTGACCCTAGAATAAGATACGCGTTAGTGTGCATGAGAACCTATCTAATTCTAGTACATCAAATCAAGGGACCGTGCCTTATAAATAGGGAAATTGACCTCCATGAGAGGGCAAAATAAGTTATAACTTCAAATATAATCATAAATATAGTACAAGTAACAAATAATTCATGTATGATAGATTAGAATTAGAATAAATTTAATACTATACACAATAAATTGAAAATTAAAATATATTCAAATTTAAATAAAAAAAGATTTAAAATTGAAATCAAAATAATTTAAGATAAAACCCACACATTACATTTATACATAATAAGGCTCGAATCTAAACACTCAAAATAATCATAACTTCAGCCTAGATTGCCAAAACTGCACTAACATAGTATGTAATAAATTTATATCTATTTTGTAGGGGTTCACTATATTAATAAAACATACGTTAACATTAATTTCGAGTTTGATTTTTATAATAGATTTTTTCGACATTCGCTTATGTACCAAGCCATTTGTTGGGATATGAAAAAAATTATTTAAATCAAGAAATAATGTGCTTTTTTTTTTATGATAAAAATATTTTCTATGTTTGTTTTACGATTTATAAAAATTAATCTTTTCAAATATTATAGTTACCCCTTTCAACAATTTTATATTAAATTGCATAATATAAAACTAAAACGGGTTAATTGCACCAACTTCACAAACTATGATTTATATTTTAAATTGATTTTCAAATTTTAAAATATTTTAATTGAATTTTCAAAATATTAATATCATTTCATTCAATTTCTTTTATCATGAAGCTATTATGCTAGCTTGAATTTAGCGTGAAAATTAATAGAAAACGTGAATCACATTTTAAATATATGTGTACTTACTACATGAATAATTTAGATTTGACATATCACAAACTTTAATGACATTATCATTTTTTTAATTACGTGAATTTTAACTATCCATGCAACATGTGCACACTTATTTAAAGATTAATTAACATATTCTAAATATGCTTTATTCCACAGACGGACCCAATTAGAATGATATTTGAGAATTTAATAAAAATATTTAAAATTTGAGAAGAATTGAAACCAACGGTTCATAGGAATCTCCAAACAGAAATGGTAGATGTGTTGACAAACCATTGATTGATTAGGTCAGCATTTTCATAAGGATTTTGATTTGACCCCATGAATCCAAGATTGATGATCCTATCAAAGGTAAAATCCCATTGGGACCCCTCCAAAAATCCCTCCTACAAACCAACAAACAAGAAAGCAAGTTAAACAAAATGCTGGAAACCTCTCCATTCTCTCCTTGATTCTCTCAAGTATTCCACCAAGTAATGTTTAATGTATATATATAATATTATATATTATAAACCCTTGTCTAGAACTTTCTTTCTCTTCAAACACTCTAGGATTTATATCCTTTTCTTCTTCTCAGAGCAACATATCTTCAACTTGTTGGAATGTGGGATTTATAGTATACTTTTTTTTCCCGTTGAGGTTCCATTTGTTTGCAATCTTTGGGCAAAGCCGTACCAAAAACCCAAAAACTATGATTTACCCAGTGATTTCCACTAAAAACCCAATATTTTTAACCAGTTCAAAGATCCCAAGAAACCAGGAGAGATGCTCAAAGTTATCAAGCTTTGAGTCAAGATCAATATTCAGGTCTTTCCACCATCAAAATCCTGGTATAAAACCCAAGACCCAATTTTTAAACCCTGTTATAGGAACCAACCTTGGTGAGGTTTCTGTCAGGAAGGGCAAGAAAAAGAAGGAAAGTTTATGGCAACAAGGCTTTCAAGAAATGTTGGGTTTGTGTGGGTTGGGATATTGGGTTCAGGGTTTTAGGTGTTTCCCATGGTTGGCTTTGAATTTCCACATGGCTTATAACCTTAACTTGAACCCTTCAACATTGCAGCTTGTGCAGAACTCTGGCAACCTACCCATGGTAGCTAAGCCTCTGTTTGGAATTCTCTCAGATGCTCTCTATATTGGGGGTGCTCATAGGATACCTTATATTTGCATTGGAGGTCAGTTAATATGCTCTTCTCTTTCTTTTTGACTCAATTTGAAATGTTTATGCTTGTTGTGATATTGTGTTTCCATTAATGCAAACTTTGGTGTTTGTCATGGTCTTGAATGGATTTGCAGATTAACTGTTTGTATTTTGTTCTTTTATTCCTTCCTTTGTCTTGTTTCAAGTTCTTAACACTTTTTCTTCATATTTTTCCATTACTATGCATTTGATTCTGTTTTTTGTTCTATTTCCTTATATTCCAAACATTCATTTCCATATTCCATTGCAGTAGGCAATAAAACTCAAAAAAGTAGCATTACCATTTCATATACCTAGGTCAGATTCTATCCATTACATTTCAATGCACTCTTCATCATCGTTTACATATTCGGAATTCATCCATGAAATGCAGAGTCATACTTGTAAGCAATGATGATACATTAGATAACTAACTGCTTGAGCATTCTAACATCTTAAATTCGAGAAGTTTTCAGTTAGTTGATTGAAAAACCGATCAAACCTTACTAAGAATCCGACTTTCAGTACTTCTGCAGGTCCTGTCTTGGGGTCAATTGGCTTTGTTTCCAGTTGCAGGTCAAGCGCTTCCTGCTCTCATGGCATGTGTTCTTCTCAGTAATACAGGGGCAGCCATTACAGAAGTCGCAAAGGATGCTCTTATTACAGAGTACGGCCAGAAACACCGAATTACTGGACTCCAGTCTTATGCCTTCATGGCTTTAGCTGCTGGTGGGATCCTGGGGAACTTACTAGGTGGATATTTCTTAGTCAAATTACCACCCAGGATGATGTTTCTCGTTTTTTCGGTTCTATTATCTATTCAGCTTGTAGTTTCTTTATCTGCCAGTGAAGAATGTCTTGGCTTAGCTCGACCTTTGGGTCCCGTTCCAACTGGACAGTCAGTTTCAGAAAATATGAGAAAGCAGCTATCTGATCTTATGATTGCCATCAGTGAAGAGAGCATATTCCGACCTTTAACTTGGATTGTAGCTTCCATTGCTATGGTTCCTATTCTGTCAGGCACAATCTTTTGTTATCAAACTCAATGTCTACATCTTAATCCTTCAGTTATTGGAATGTCGCGAGTGATTGGCCAGTTGATACTTCTTTCTTTGACTGTGCTTTATAACCGTTATTGGAAACAAATTCCCATGAGGAAGTTGATCGGTGTTGTACAGATTTTGTACGCATCTTCCCTTCTTCTTGACCTTGCTTTGGTAAGAGAGATCAATCTTAGTATTGGAATTCCTAATGAAGTGTTTGCCCTTTGTTTTTCGGGTTTAGCAGAAACTCTTGCACAATTTAAGATCCTTCCTTTCTCGGTGCTACTTGCAACTTTGTGTCCTCGGGGTTGCGAAGGATCCCTTACTTCTTTCTTGGCATCAGCATTGTGCCTATCATCGATTGTTAGTGGATTTTGGGGAGTTGGGTTGGCTGCTATGCTTGGAATAAGATCCAGTGATTACTCCAACTTGTCTGTAGGAATTTTGATACAGTTCCTTGCAGCACTACTGCCTTTAGGATGGATTCATCATGTTCCTATGTCTCAACCTGTTGAGAAGAAAAGAAAGAAAGGTATGAGTAAAAGAAACCGAAAAACCAGAAGGATTGGAAGAGTTGTGGTTGGTTCAGTTTTTGCTTACCGCCGAGAAAGAGAATCTGATGCACAGAAGTAGAGAAGCTATTCAACTTGGCCGCGACTTGTGGGAACTTCTTATGAACATATGAACTGAAAAATGAAAAATGCCAGATAGTTGAAGTCCCATATTTTATTGAATTGATGCCACCTTCTGTGAATCAGTTCTATCTCAAGTTCCCTTTCGGTGTCAGGCTGCCATCATTGAGCGGGGGTTATCAGCACTATGAACCCAGCAGTTTTTTGACATACAATTAGCTCTTTTGCTTTTGACCATTGCATTTACTTATTCTCTCCAAGCTTTACTGCTCCATAATCAGTTATGCATTACCAAGTTCAGATATCTGGAAACCCCGTATCAAAGAGAGGTGATGAAGGTGGTGTGAGTGCAATCAGATTATATGTATTGTCTTGGAGGTTAAGGTGTACACATCGGATTAGGTTCACCATAGATTTGGCATGAACTTGTAAAAGCAACTGCATCCTGTGCCAGACGAAATGAATTTGTAACAGAAAGTTTTGAATGGTTTATGTTGTTTGCACTGTAAGAAAGATCCTAGTTTGAGAAAAATGAGTATAAGCTTCTCTTACTTTTGATTATTTTAAGGACATCGTCTACCATCCTATAAGATTACTCCCTCCAGTGGGAATGAAACTTACGCAGAGTAGCAATAGAAAATGGATGATAAATTGCATACACTATAGAACAATATGCCATAAAACCAACCTGAAACAGTTAGTTTTTTTATAACTCATTTGTGATGGCTCCACTGGCCAGTGTTCTCTTCGATTATTAACTAGTGATCGGTATCAACTCTTCAGAATCAATAGGGTAACCAGCTCCCTTCATTAAAAGGATGAGACCATCAAGTATCTCATAAATCAAAGTGGAATGAGGATGTGCCTTATCAGCCACATAAAAGCAATGAGTCTTGCCATTGATGTTAATCCAGCTACACCCAGGTGCCTTCTTCAAACCCTTTTCCTTCATCATTTTCCTCAATCCTGCCACAGCATCCCATCTTTTAGAAGAAGCATGTAAATTCGAAAGTGAGACATAATTTGAAGGGTTTTTGGGTTCTAAATGAAAGAGAAACCTATGAGCAAGTTCTTGCATCTCGATATTCCCATGCATTACAGAAGCATTAACAAGAGCACCCCAAACACTAGGCCCAGGTTCAACAGGCATGGTTTGGATAAAATCTAATGCTTGATCAAGCTGTCCGGATCGACCGAGCATGTCGACAACACAAGCACACATCTCAACCGTTGGTTTAATCCCATATTCATTTTTTATTGTGTTATAAAGACTAAGACCTTCATTTACCAACCCCGACCTACAGCAAGCAGAAAGCACCCCTACCACCGTTATTATATCTGGTTTATTCCCAAGCAAAAGCATCTGGTTATACAGACTTATGGCTTCTTCACCCTTTCCATGTAATCCATATCCACAAATCATTGAACTCCAAGATATAGCATCTTTACCAAACGAACCTTCATCGAAAATTTGTCTAGCACTATTCAAGCTCCCACATTTAGAATACATATCAATAAATGCATTACGCAAAGCTACATCACAGGTCAGTTCTTTTCTAGTTGCATAACCATGAATCTGTTTCCCAGCCCTTAAACTAGCATAAGAGCCACAAGCAGGGAGAACACTCACTAGAGACACTTTATTGGGTTCTATTCCATCTTTCAACTGCATTTCCTGAAAAAGAACCAATGCTTCCTCAAAATCTCCATTTTCAATGTAACCATTGATCATTGCAGTCCAAGCATAAACATTTCTAGACCCCATTCTATCAAAAACATTTCTACCCATCGAAACTTTGCCGCTTTTCGAATACATATCGATCAGACAACAACCTATATGAACATCTGAACCAAAACACGAATCCAATTCATTCTTCAGAGTATAACAATGGAGTTCCCTCCCATAATTACATCCCCACGTACACCCACCGCTACTCAAAGGCAAAAGACTCGAAACTGTGAATCCATCGAGTTTCATGCCATGAAGTTGCATGCTTTTAACAACTTCCCACAAATCCTTCACCAATCTCCAATCCCCTGAATTTGAATACCCCGAAATCAACGCATTCCAAGACCCCACGTTTCTTTCACGCATTTCGTCGAACACTTTCTTCATCGCCTCAAACTCTCCACATTTCCCGTACATTGAAATCAAAGAATTGGAAACAACGATATCCACCACGAACCCAGTTTTTACACTTTGACAATGAACCAATTTCCCCACTACCAAGTCCCTGATTTCGCCAGCAACTTTCGAAACCGTTGCCAACGTAAAATCATCAGGCTTTACATTAAAACAATCCATTTTACAGAACAAATCAAAAGCTTCAGCATACGAGTAACTTTTTAGATACCCATTGATCATTGAGTTCCAAAGATAAACATTCTTGTCTTGAACCGAATCAAAAACGGCTTTTGACTGAGTTAGGTGCCCAAAAAGGGCGTATAAAGAGAGGAGCTTTGAGGCTAAAAACAGGTTCTGAGTGAACCCAAGTAAGAAGACTCGAGCGTGGGCTTGCTTGGTGAATTGGAGACATTGATGGGTAGAGGAGAGATTAAGGAAATGGAGGAGATTGAAAGGCGAGTCGAAGACAGAGGCAGATGTGTGATAACGGCTGGTTTTAAAAGCGAATAGTAGGTTGCGGGTAAGGGGGAAGAAGAAGGTCATTCGGATTTGAATTTTGGCGGTGATAATAATGATGAACGATGTATTGAAAACTAACTATTCAAATTTGGAGATATTTAATATGTTCATGAGGGGTATACATACATTCATGCTAAACTTGTGTTGCCTGCAAAAATTATAAAATTCATAAATTTGGTTAAACTAGTTAAAGGTTACTAAATTTACGTCATTTAATTTGAAAAAAAATTAAAAAAAAGATAGTTAAAGTTTTCATTTAAGTCATCTGACTATTAAAAATCATGTTGTGTGGGTTTTTTTGTTTGCACCGCCTGCACCAAACAAAAACTCTTTTTGTTTTTCTTTTCTTTTACGATTTAATTTTCTTTTTTCATGAAACAACTTTGAATGTCGTGAATTTATTAACCAAAATCCAAATAACTTTCCTCTTCGATCTCTAAAATTGATCGTCAGATCAACTTTGAATGTTATTATTTTTTGTCAATTGTACATATTATTTTATTGGTATAATAACAAATTTAGCCTTCAAAGCTTACACTTTTTATCAATTCGATCTCGATTAGACTTGATCATGAATTGAGCCACCCACCTAGGCCCAAAGGTCGTTCGAAAAGTGGGAGAGTTTAGACAAAAATATATGCTCGAAAAATGAGCTTGGGCAAAAGATAAGGCCCATTTTCTAAACAAGCTGGCCTCGAGCAGAATTTTTTGACTTAGGCCCGGCCCAAATCACATAGCTTAGACAAAAAATATTTTCAATTTGTTGGAAAATATTTATTTTAATATTTTTAATATATTTGATGCATTATATTTTTTAAAATTTGTTTTTATATAAAATAAAATTTAAAAATTTATTATGGTCAAGCTGGGTCAAACTCGAGTTTAACATTTTTATTTTGAATCGAGCTTGAGTAAAATTTTAGACCCATTTTTTAGGTCGGACCCGAGCCTAAAAAGCAAACCTAAAATTCTGCATCAGTGCGACCCATGATCAAGTCTAATATTAGTTTAACAAATTTAACTGTAACATTTATATATATATATATATATTTAAATTTAGCATACATTATCTATATATTCTATCAACATTTATATGAAATATATACACAATTGATGATTGAATTTATTAGTATATCTCTAAAAATATGTATTATTTACAGAAAACATAAGCATTACCACTATAATTAAATTTAACATGAGTTGGACTGAGGCTTTTGGTTTGATCTTACTCAAAAGTGCATTGAAGCCAATGCGTCTCCCCAAAGGCTTAATGATCACTGTCTTCATGCTCTTATCAATTAGTTCATGAATCCCATCTATATTCTCAATGATAACATCACCCTCCTTAAACAGAAACCCTTTACTCCTCAGTATCTTCCATCATTGGATCATCCTCCGGCCTTCTCACCTTCTTCTTAGAGGCCACCGGCAAAAGGAAATCAATGTTGGACGCCATGTGTTTTATAATCCAGTGTATTCAAATAATAAAAAATTATTAAAATTAAACTATAATTTTATTAATAATAATTAAAAATAAATAATATTTACTAATAATTATTAAATATTTTGTTAATTAATTAATATTAGTTTAATAATGATACTATATATACAGGTATTATTTTAAAACATTTTCACAATCTTTGGTGTTATTGTGTATATATCTATTAATTTTATAATGATAAAATGGCAACACAACCTCTCTACTTTTTGTCTCTTAACCAGGGTTAAAATTTGGAGCTGCAATGAGTTTGGAGTCTCCAAATGAGCTTTACTGTTGGTGTTCTAAACACTAAAATAACTCCTGTGTAGAAAGTATTATTCCTCGAGATTCAATCATATTGAAATAATTGGTGATTTAGGGAGCCTAAATTGAAGTTCATAGATTGTGTTTGTTGATGGGGTGTTGTGATACTCTTACTAGGTGAGATTGTTGGTGCTGTGCACTTAAAATTGGATTCGGAAATCATTATCAAAAAAAGATATCAAAAAGATCGAATAACAAATTCAAGAACTTGACAATATCTAATTTTTTTTTTACCACATCACTTCTACATTAATTTATTTAATCATTTTAATGTTTAAACTTTTCTTGAAATGCATCAGAGCCTACCCTATTTTATTCTTGTTAACTTACAGTCGATTTTTTTGTTTATATTATTTGATTTTTTAAATGCATATATAATTATTATATGCTCATTTTTTACACATATTTTGTGGGTATAATGCAAATGGAATTTTTTGGAGAGAAAAAATGGATGTAAATGGAGAATATTAAAGACTATTACATTTAATTATGTTTTACTTTCAAAATTATGTAGTGTTTCAAGACTTCAAATTTCGGTTTATTCAATTAATTCAGTTAACTTTCAAGACAAATGAACATTATCAATGTATTTTTTTGATACATTTTATACTTGTTTTAATAAAAAAACAAAAAAAACATATAAATTTCGATTAATTTGGTTAACCGCCTGAATTAATCAAAATATTTCAATTCGATTAACGGTTAAAGAATTATACAATTTGGTAATTTGATTAATATAAATTAGGTTCGATTAACCGTTCGAACACTCCAAACTGGTGGTATCGATGGAGTTACATTCATGATAGTCAATTGTATTTTAATATTGGCCGAAACGCTCGGTTTTAGTGATCAAATTATCAATAGGTGACGGAGTTGATTTAGACTTAATCTTCAACTTTATAAACTTCATATTAGACATTAACCCTAAAAAGAATATTGTAACATGACAAACATTATGATGTTTGCAATGCAACTTAAAGAGAGAGAGAGAATCAAACTTCAAATCTTGGCATGGGATTATTGATTGAAATAAAATGATAAAATAAGAAAGGGGCACTTTGTTAATATACTTTATACTTCCAACTTTAATATAGAAAAATAAAAAAGAGGGGGAAATGGAGGGGAGACAATGCTAACCACTAAAGCAAGCACGGATTGTACTGCTTGCTAAAGGTTTCCGTATTCATATGCTTTTGCTTTCCATTTTCTTTTTCTTTTGGTTTTGAGATTGACAACTTTGTTTGTTCTATAATACTACTAGGTTTGATTAAATTTAAAATTGAGTTAAAAGGTAAGATTTCTAAATAGGATAAGCTTGTTTTAACATTATTTTTTATATCTATAAAATTTGAATTCGAAATATTATTTAAGAAATATTCAATTTCTTATCGCTTAATTCAACAAGCGTGTTGATATATGCTTTTGTTTTTTTTTAAGACAAATTCATTAATTCATTTAATGAATGAGATCATACAATTTAGGGGGAAAAATAACAAACACCCGTTGTAGGCGGTGAAAGACAAGCTCCATTAACACAACAAAGGCTTCAGCCTCAGCATCAATAGAACATTATGACACGTTGACAATTGGCTCTATCATAAATCAAGTACAACATATCTGGAGTGATTGCAAGCACTATAATAAGGAAATCAACGTAGGATGGTCTAAAGAGACGGCATAAACTGACAAAAGAATCGAGCATCCACCAAACTGAAGAGGACGACGATAAAACTAACATTAAAATCACTTGCAAAGGCAATACTACATGCATAAGCAAGATTAAAAAGCGTACTACAAGAGTAGACAAAAACTTTTAAAAGTGAAGGCTTATTAAACAATAAAAAAACAAACAATAAAACATATAAAACTTAAGACAACACGGGTCCAAACCAACTCATGAAATCATTTATTATTCTGAAATACTCTCAAAACAGAAACATATTAAGAAGTCAATAAAGAGTCACCCACTTTCTAAAAGAAATTGTTGATGGTCGGTGGTGTTTTAGCGATAATAGGCATCGTCATTTATCCATCACAACTTGTGAAGGCAACAAAGATACCCACAAAATAGATCTGCAAACTGGAAAGAGAGAAGGCACATGGAGTGAATGAGAAGAAGAAAGAAAGAGAGGGTTGATGAGCAAGAGAAAAAGGCGAGCAGTAGCTAGCCCGAAGGCTAGCACCGCTGTTGGACAAAAAAAAAAGAAGATAAGAAGCAAATGACTTGGAGACAAGAAAAGAAACTTTTTTAGGGTTTTTATATGCTTTTGTTTTTAATCTTTTATTTTTTAATGATTGATAATGAAGTTTTTGTGTTCTAATTTAAACACTCCTCTCTTCTTTAACTCAAAAAGGCGTTTAAGACAAAGATTTTGGTTTGTTGGTTAAGGTAGAGGTCTTAAGTTATTAAGTATTTAGGTTAAATTTTTATTGTGCGTAATTGTGATGTGTGGATATTCATCTCACCACTTGTGCATGCCATATGTGGATTTGGTCTAATTTTTTGCATGTTGTGCTTTGTACTAATTTAATTCTATATTATATAATTGATTAGACTTAAATCTGTATTTATTTTGTACTTATAAATATATTGTATTTATAATAATAGAACTCTAAAAGAATTTGCTTAATTATTCCATACTTATTAATCTTTCTAATAAGGATTTTTTTTATAAGTGAATTTAATTGCAATACTCTTTGATTATACACTTTATGCCTTGATTTGATCCCCATTCATAATTCAATTACCCTGTAATTTCAAATTCTAGTAAGACACAGATAAGATTGAAATAAAATTTTAAAAATAATTGGGATTAAAGTTGAAACTTTGTGTTAAAAGTACAGTTAGAATTAATTATTTGTAATAATTGAAAATAAATTTTTATTTAACTAAGAGATTAGAAGAGATTTGTTATACACCAATGATCACCTATGAGGCCAAGACATCCGAGCTCAAGACTTTATAAGCCCATGATCTCACAAGATCAACACCCCACGAGCTCATACAGTAGGGACCACACTATTAATATAGACAAAAAACTTGATATCCATGCATCATATATGTATGTTGTCTTAACATGACAACCTATACCTACAAGAACAAGACATAAGTAAGTCGGTTGAGTTTCAAGGAGTATAAGACTAATATGAAGATGACACATAGCGTTTGAGGGAAGGACTAGAAGCACCCCTTTTAAGACCCATAAACATCGG
This sequence comes from Gossypium sturtianum, assembly GCA_025698515.1. Taxonomy (NCBI): domain Eukaryota; kingdom Viridiplantae; phylum Streptophyta; class Magnoliopsida; order Malvales; family Malvaceae; genus Gossypium; species Gossypium sturtianum. The sequence continues at coordinate 162,666,829 of CM046945.1, forward strand.
AACTACTAACTCTCTTCCCCCTTTATCATACTCTTAACTATCTTTCTTCTTCCACTCAAACTCCAATTCCCTGATAAAACTCAGACTCCAATAATTTTCACCCACAGTTCTCCACCTACCAAATGAACTGTCATTAACCACTACATCCCAACTTTATATCAGCAAAACCTTAACTTATAATTTTTTTTTTAAAACCTTTATTTTTAACACAAAAAAAAAATGAAAAATGGTATTCAATTTTACATGTCTATAAAAAGAATTAGTGTATTGGTTTTGTCCCATTCCATTAATCGTTTTTAAGTCAATTATGAAGTCTTAAATTAAGTGTATTTTATCTTGAATTAGGTGGATTAAGATTAACCTATCTATTTACTAGCTATAAGTATATAATAGACACACTACTATAGCATGGATCCAAGGAAAATGACAAATCTATATATTATATATATTAACTACATATTTTTTTTTTCTAACATATGACAAAAGGAAATCACAAAAAGATAACATAGGAGATTAATGCAATCAAGAGAGAATCAAGTTCTAATCTTTATCATTTTATTTTCTAATAATAAATAAATATATTTTAAGACACCCACTTTGTTTCCAAGTTACTTCCCAACCTTTTGTTTTCATTGTGACATAAGATTCAACCATACACCTCAACATATTTAATAAATTCACACGATTTGTGATTAAAGATTCCACTATTTATTTCATTTATTCATAATATTATTTTCAAGAAATAATTAATATTTCTAATCTCATCTTTTATTCTCCAAATTTTAAATTTTATTTATATGTTAAGAAATAATTTTTTTTGGGTACTAATTTTATGCTTGCCTTAAAAGAAAAATGAAAATTTTAATAAAAAGAAAAAAAACAATGAGAGAATAATTAAAAGGATATTTAATGTTGAAGAATTTGTCGAATTTCGACAACAAAGACAAAACATAAGTGTGCTAAAAGGATTTTAGAAGTGATGTGTTGTGCTCATCGTGATTTGAGTTTTAACTTTTAGATTCTTTTTAAGTTTATAATAAATTTTTTGTCTTAAAATAATTAAGAACAGAACCCATTAAAAAGATTTGTACTTTGATGTGCCAAATGATTTTTAAGTTTAAGATTATAAAATCTATTAACTTAATCTCCTCTCTCTCTCTAAAAAAAAAATCTCATAATGTCATCTCAATCTTCTTTTGTTTACATATAGGTCCTCTCAATTTTGTTTAATTCTTTTAGATCTCTAATATTTCGTAATTATATTAAATCCCGAATAAATTCAAAATCCAACCAAGTAAAATTAGATTATTTTATTGATAGATTACATTACAATTAGTCTCTTTTAAGAAGACATTTTCACACCTTGATCATCAATCTAGGGCTCACTACCTTTAATGGCCTTCTCATTTGATGATTACTTGAAAAGACTAACACTACTAGGAATTAGTTTAGACGGCAGCGTTCTAATTTTGACAAATACTACCAACTTTTTCCCGACCAATTTTTCGTCGGTTTTTTTTTTTTTTAACTAAAAAAAAAATTAACTGAAAGGGGTAGCTAGATTGTGGAAGCTAACTTTGCTTGTTGCACCAAAATTCCCATTGATATCATCCAAATTCCATAACCCATCCCATAGAACATCGACCTCGTTCGAAGTATCGCTGCCGGAACCCGAAACGTTACCGTCAAATTCCATCATAGGATAGAACAAGCCTGCTTGTTGTTGTTCTACGGTTGTGTTGGGGTATGAAGCAGCAGTCGCCATTTCTTGTCTTAACTGTGGCACATATGGAAGTACTGATGATTTATGTTCAGTTTCATCAAGCAAAGACATGATCCTTTTCATGTCCAATTGATTCAACTGTAACTGTTGTTCATGTTGCTCTTGTTGTTGAAGTTGCAGTTGCTGTTGTTGTTGTTGGAGTTGTTGCTGTTGGAATTGTTGTCTTTTCAGCAAACGAGCTTTGGATTTAAGATCAGAAGTGTTATTATCTGATGGAAGCTTGTTCTTTTTCTTGAAATGGGTCCTCCAATAATTCTTGATCTCATTATCAGTTCTTCCCGGCAAGCTTCTCGCAATCGTCGACCACCTACAAATCAAGATCATGAGCATCGAATACGAATATATTCCCGATTTTCTGACCAAAAATTTCCATGTTTGAGATCATATTATTACCTGTTTCCCCACCTTGCATGTAACTCGATAATAATACTCTCTTCATGTGGGGTTATTTGTCCCCTTTTAAGGTCTGGCCTTAAATAATTCACCCACCTCAACCTACAACTCTTCCCATTCCTTTTCAACCCTGAAAAAACACAACAACAACAACGTACTTTAAATGTTAAGATTCGAACATTAAACTTACGAAATGTCACATTTCCAAGTGTTTGTTTACCAGCAAGCCTAGCAACAGAGTTCCATCTGCCTTCACCATGTAACTTAACATATTCAATAAGGAGTTTATCTTCTTCAGCAGTCCAAGGACCTTTTCTCCAACCTTCTTCAATGAAACCCCAACCTAAGTGACCAGCCATCATTGCCCAAGACATGACTAACAACAACAACAACAAAAAAGGCTTAAAACACACTTTGATATTTAATGCTTTTTGAAACTTAAAAAGTGGTTTTTTTAGTGCAAATTGTTTGTGGCATTTGAGGTTTAGTGTGTCATGTATTTATATGTGAAGTAAAGGAGAGACCTATCAGTCATTTTCTAAACCATCCCTTGTATCTTTTCTCTCTTTGTTTTTAGATTAAGATACTGTCATATCATTTGTTAAATTACCAATATAACCTTAAAATTAGGGATAAAGTAATATTTAGTCCTTGAATTTGGTAACTCTTTTTTACACACTCATCTTGGAATTTAGGAGCTTCTCCTGATCTGATCATTGAATTTGAATTCCGTTAAAATATTATGATATCGTTATCAATTAAATTTTTTTTATAAAATTTTTTAGATTATATATTTATAGGAGAAATTAGATATTATATATAAAAAAAAATTGATTACAATGAAATTATCCAAAGGACATTAAAGTCAATATCAATGAATTGTAAGAAAAAAATTGGAATGTCAAGACATTGGGTGACATTATCCAATTAGCATACATTTGTTTGATGCCAAAAAGAGACAAAACAAAATTTAAAGAAAAGGAAAAAGAATCTCATACCTTTCTGCCAAGTATAATCTTGGGTTTATACAAAATCATTATAAATAAATTCATTTTATATATTATTAACCATATTTATTACGAAGTATAAATTTTTATACCTTGATATTTTTTTATGTGACAGTATTTTAAAAAAAAAATGATTTTCTAATAGCTTTTAAAAAGGCAAAATTGAAATAAAAATATATATTATAAAAAGTGGGTGGATGATTATTTTAATTTTGATGTGTAATGAAAATTGAACAGGTGTTAGATTTGCTTACATGTTAAAGTGATTGTTGGTCCAAATAATCTTTCATTAAATCATGATTTTCTTTTAAATTAATAAATATTGTTGGATTCCATATTGGGTATTGGGGACATTAAAATATTCAAACAGTTTTTGGTGAAGTTTTGTTTTAGATGGTCACCACTGACAGGTGGTCTTGTTCTAGATTTATGTCTTCAAAGACAAAGTTTGATTGCGCCCTTTGGGTGCATGCAAATTCCATTTTCTTTTCGATTCTGTTTTAAAATAATATTTGAAATTATTTATAACTTTTTTTTAATTCGTAAATAGGAAGATAATGCGTTTCAACACACTTGAACTCACATCTTTTTGCATTGACAATAATGTCTATACGGAAATTAATTTTTTTATTATGTAAAATATATTTTTATGTTTAAAATATAAAAAATTAAATTTTAAAATGCTAGAATTATTTTTTTAAAAAAATTTAAAAGTCTTAAAATAAAACCATTTTATCAAAAAAAAAAATTCCAAATCCAAAATTAATAAAAAAAATTAAAAACATAAAAACAAAATCAATCAAACTAAACAAAACTCAATCTCGAATATAAACCCCGACAACCTATCCCTCCATATTTTGACTCAAAGACAACAATAAAAATAAATGAGAGAATTTTTGTTGTAATCCAAATTTCATATTTGATTGCCATGTGAGGGATTTTCTCGGGAGACAAACAAGGTGTAGTGATATAGAAAATCTGTACACCCACTTGTCAATCTAATCCCTGTTTTATATTTAATTAATCCAAAATTAAACACTAATAATCCGTGTCTTGTACGGATTTTCGCACTAAAGAAAAAAGAAAAGAACAGTAGGGTTTAAAAGCTGAAAGACTTGACTGACTACTTGTACTGCTTAAACTTTTGTTTAACAGCTAAGCATGTGAGCTTTATTATTATTTTAATTTCTAACTAAATAATTTGTGTTCAGTAAAGGGGATAAAAGTGTAACATTATTATATTCTTCTTTTGCATTGCTAATTTTATTCGAGTTTTTTTCCCTAAATAATATTACTGTTATTACAACAATTAAAAAGATTCAAGTTTAAACGTGTTTAAATATGCATTTTTTTTAATTTAAAGATTATTATTTGAAATTAAAATTATCTATTTAATTTTTTATTAATCAGAGTTAAAAATTGGGTTTTCTTTAGATACTAATGAAGGATACAATAATTTTTAATTTTATTTTGTGAAATTAAAGAATTATATTGTTTATGTTTAATCTTTTAAAAATATTTTAAGAGTAATGTGTTGTCTAACTCTTTTGGTGATAATTATTTCATGTCTTTTCAGAGAAGATAAATAAGATTAGGATTAGAGATGTTGTGGGGCTTCTTAAGCAAACATTAATAAATTATTCCTCCTTTGGTTCCTTTTCTTAATTGGAAGGGGAAATTTTTAGCACGCTTTTTTCTAGAAAAGTTAGGGAAATTAATTCCATCAAATTATAACTCATCAAATTGATTTTTAATACTCGTGTTAGGTTGATTATTTGTTTATGTTAAAATATGGAATAAAAATTTAAAGGTTAAAATATGATTTAACTCTCTATACACTTCATACATTTAAAATTTAGTCTTCTTATTTTATTTTTCAAGAATTTCGTTTTTCTACTTTTCAAATTTTAAAATTCATATTCAGTTGCTATTACGGTTAAAATTCATTAGTTAAATTCAATGATGTGATATTTTAAAATAAAAAAATACTTAGTAGTGATGTAATAAAAAAATTATGTTGAAAATGCTTATGGGATTTTTTTTTCTTAAAAACACACATTTGAAGTCATGATGATAGAATAAAATTTTTTTTTTTGTTGGAACAGTGTTCTTAAAAAATGGCTACAGCATTGTAATTGAAATAAGTAATTATGTTAACTATTTAGACTAATTAATGACATTATAAAAGTAGAAGGAGCTAAAATTATGTCAAAAATAAAGTATATGGATTTAATCCAACTTTAGCATGGTATAGGGGCCAAAATTGAAATTTGACCATTGTCTTGTAATGTTAAAAAAAGTAAGGTAAGCCCTAAAGATGTGTCTATCTCTAAGGCTCTTAAAGTATTCAAATTATATATAACCACGAAACATTTTAATCGAAAATTGAACTATATTAACTATTTGGACTAACTAATAATATTGTGAAGATCTATGATCAAATTATGTTAGAAATTAAAGTAGAATGATTAAATTTCAAATTTAAGTATAATAGAAGGATTAAAACTAAAATTAAACCATTTTTGTAAAATGAAAAAAAGGAGAAGAAAAGGAGCATCGATGGGTGTCCACGAGTCAATATATATAGGTTTAAGTATAATAGAAAGACTAAACCTAAAATTAAATCATTTTTGTAAAATACAAAAAAAAAAAAAAAGGTGGGTGTCCATGTCTCAATAGGAGGAAGGGTTTTTTTTTTTTTTTTTAAATCAAAATGCAATTTAAATTTATTAATAAGTTATTGTTTTAATAGTAAAATTGAGGTTACGAGAATTTTGAGATCTTCAAATTCAAGTTTCGCTTTACCTAAATAATATTTGAAATTTGTTTTTAGATTTTAATGTGGATTAGATTGAATTAGATTTGAATATTAAAACTATTATTTGTCTAAAGTTAAACTTGATGTTGGATTAAAATATTCCCTTTAATTATTTAAAATATTTTTATATCTAAAGTTAAATTCAGATTTTAACATCGAGCTGGTTAGTGATCGACACGATTGCTAGGTTAGACCAAATGAATGATCCCCGACTCAAGCCAACAAGAATGGTATAAGAATGGGCTTTGGAGTCCATTCTCCGACCTAGAGAATCACTTTCGGCAATATGATAGGCCATTGTTGGGCTTAATGGCCCATTTAGCAAGGCATGCAAACCCATTTCTTGGGTGTAGAAGCCTACCCTTGAGGACTGGGCCCAAAAGGCCTATTGATGAGTGTATGCGAATGTCACACCCTAAAATTTTTTAATCCGCATTTTAAATGGTTGACCAAGTGAGATTGGTAATGACTCGCATTTGAGCTAGTCGAACCTGCGAAGATTTTACTTGTTTCATTTTGGTGTATTTCACTTCCAGATTGTTCCGCCAGGTTCTGCCATCTTGCGGATTCCTATTCCGCATTTGGCGAGCTCTTATGTTTGCGAACCCGCTAACGGAGAGTTTAATCGTTGCGAACATATTTGTTTGTTTTAGTATCCGCAATAAGTGGGACATATACAATATATGTGTCAAGTCTTATATAGAAAACGCCTGTCATTTTGCATGACACTTAGAGAGCCTCGATGATTGTGTCTAATTAGTGGAATCGTGTGTGCATGTAATATGATTAGGTATCCTGCTTAGAGTATGATTACGGGCTAATCCTTATATAAAAATGACAGAAGATTAATAGAGAAAAAAACTTTATTTTCCTTTTCTTTGTTCATCTTTGTTATTTCAAAAGAAACTTAGAGTGTTCTTCATTACTTGAAGAAGGAACCAGTTATTCAGTTTGATTAGCAACTAACCTTTTCAAGCCAATTGTTGGTAAATTCTTGGTCCTGCTTTAGTTTAATACTAGGGAATGAAAGAGTAGTTGGAATCATTTATATATGTTTTCATTGGAATTTTTGGAGTGAAGGAAACTTCCTTCTGGTTAATTGATTGCATGTTACCGATTCTTATTTTTACGATTAAGTTTCGGTTGTTTCTGTATTTAATAGAATGTTTATTTTATTTAGCTAAAGAAAAAGGAGAAGGCCCTAGTGTAAAAAGGAAAGAACCCGTAGAGTAGACAAAGCTTTTCCTAGTAATCTCTGGTGAGTTCCTCTCACTTGTGCTTTTAATAAATTCCAGCTAGCTCAATAAAAATGTTGTCTTTCAGGTATGTTAGTATTTTTTTTTAAATCAGTTGTGCATGGATGCATTAATAAACTGGAAGAAATGATAATTGACTGAATGTGCATGAATGATTAAAAACAGACACTCTTTCTTGGAGCACAAGCTCTATATCCGAAATGGTGGAAAGGGGGAAATGGAAGAAACTGATGAGATGTGAATGTGATGGGAAAAATGTATGAAAAATATGAAATGATATGTGATTTGCATCCAATAGGGCATGTAAATACAAATTGTGATTGGTGAATGCCCCGGCCTTGTGGGGAAACACGTAAGTGTTCGAATTAACAATGAGGATTTGCGTAGGTTCGGTTGGATAAATGAATATTGGCTCTATGGAGCAATACCATGAATATGAAACCGTTGCTCTTCAGAGCGTTGAATGGATTAGAAGCTAACTCAAGGAAGGGGGTCCATGAACTATTCCATGCAAAGTATGTATGTAGTCTATAAAGTTCCTACACGTGAATTGTACTTAATTAGAATGGGTATCCACGTGACATGTACTTAACTGTGATAAGTACTCCGCATGTTAACTAACTCTGATTATGCTTTGAAATTTGCCTGTGATTTGTAAATAGATATAGCTCACATTCGCATGTAAACTGAAGTTAATGGTGACTTTGTACTTAGAAGCAGACAATATCTGCCAATGAATAGTGATTGATTTGTGATATGTATCCGCCAATGGGTTATACGCAATTATAATGATACATCCGTGTGTAAGTTATTTGGTAATATCAAATGTTTTAATTATTTAGCTTGATTTTCATTTCCTTGAAGCCTTAATAAAAAGGCTATTGATTTTCCTTGGAACTCATTAAGTTCATTTTGAACTTACCTAGCTTCCTCTACCATTTCAGGTTTTGTAAAGCACCGCGGACTCTTGTAAGGAACTCAGCTAGACTACAGACTCGTCTGTGAGCCATTCATTGCTTAGTTTATAACATATGTATCATCTGGGGTGGCCTGTAGTCTCAGTCTCTTTTGTTTGAATGATGTATAAAGTGAACCTGAGATTTCCTTCATATAACAGTTATATAAACTGAAATATGACATTTCGTCAAAATTTTAACTTTTATGTTATAAACGTTTTTTGGCATACTTTTATCTTACCATGGAAAGGTGTTATATAATCTATAATACGCCAAACGGTATTTTAAAATTGGTTTACTAATTCTTATTGAATGGCGTAAGTACAGAAAACTTTATATTTAATTTTACATAACTATACTATTTTTCGGTAATATCTTCATTCGCCGGTTGATCCGCTGAATTGGGGTGTTACAACGAACATCGCCTACACCCCTTTCAAATGATTAGATGAGATACATGCGTCAAATGTACACCTTTCCCTTATCCATTCAAGAAGAGGCATAGGGCCAACAACTTGCACAAATTGGCAGGTTGCTTGGCCACAGATGATAGCATGTATAGAGAACCCCCGAACAATCATGACATCTGTAACGTCTTCAACTCGACTCGATTTCACCGGATCTGGATATCGGGTTTTACTCTGCATAACTTAGCAAAATTTCAAAATAGACAACTTGAATTTATGACATTAAACATATTTCTTAACATTTTATAAAAAAATGTCACTGTTAAAGGAACAAAGAGAAGTATTTAAAAATTAAAATAAAATATTACATCAAATTGGTCACAACTTAATACAACACAAGGTTTACAAAAATAGAATCTTTAAGGCATAATCCTCCTAAATGTCAGTTTTCCTAAAATGTCCACTATATGCATAATATCCCAGATCGTCGTTTCCTTGGTGTACTCTTGACTTGTCCCTCCTGAAGAACTCACTTATACAGCAATACCTGAAACATAAACATACCATTTGTAAGTTCAGAGGAATTTAGTGAGATGGGAATGCAATTTACCTTTAAACCTTTCATGTTGAACTCTTCCCCTTGATTATTTAGATTTACTAAATTTGTCTTTAGTTGATACCCTTACATCGTCGAACACACACACATATATATATATATATCTATGCTCCACTTACCATACTTAATGAATCATCATTAACCTAACTCATTGATTAACTTCAAATCTTACCAGACAATACTACCTCTTCTTCTCTATTTAGACAACTTGGATCATTAATATCAAAACAATTGTTCACAACACTATTCATTGGAGGATTCTTACACCTTTGGCAGATACCCACGCTATATTGAATACCAACAGTATACCAACCAGATCATTTTTCTATTTCAATACCCAACCCAACTCATACGGATGATTAACTAATAGATCATTCAGAAGTATTCTTCACCACTCTTGTTACTAAGCATAACAATACCGAAGTTAACAGATAGCGCAAATACCAGATAATTCTAGAATCAAAGCTTTATACTGAATAGATATGGATAAATACCAGCAACTTAGATTTCCCAATCCTACATAACATAGACGAGTTCAGTCTGATGGGCACTTGTATATCTCTTATAACTAAGAGTACATCCATATTCTAATCTAACAGATGACCACGGTGGATAACCTCTCTGAACACATAGATTCATTTGACTACTTTACAAAACTATTCAAACTAAAATAACTTCAGACGTATCATATCCTTATTCGAGACTTATCTATCAAAGAGCTTCTCATAATTTATCCAGAACCTGCCACAAGGGCGATACAAAATTCACCACATAGACTTAGCAGAGTACGCCACAAGGGCCCAACAAAATACGTCACAAATGCGACATATAGGGTACGCCACAAAGGCCAAACAAAAGTACACCACAAAGGCCAAACAAAATACACCACACAGGCCAAACAGAATGCGCCATAAAAGCATTACTAAAAATGCCACAAAGGCTCTGTTTGGATGCCATCTAGGCACTCCAAGTGAACTGCCGTGTTTGCGATATGAGTTTGCCTAAACTCACAATCACATGAGGTTTGCCTATCATCGCCCTGGGACACGCAGAAACCCTAGTCGATAAATGCAGTTCATTTTCCATTTTCAGAATGTGCCATGACCATGGTCTTTCTTCAGACCATTCGTACCGAAATTCGTGTTTATTGTCCCGATGACTTCATCGAATACCACTGCGATGTCAAAACTCACATCACAAATTTCTTATCACTCTGTTACACCCCTACTTCTCCAACACTTTCTGTAACATCCCAAAGTTGGGCATAGTAGGATTGGGCCCAATGGGCCTTAGGCGTAGGAGCATTTAAAATTTTTGGGAATAAGAGAACGGCTTTAGTGCAAGTTGGATCTAGTAGGTGAGGGATTTTGGAAGGTTAGGGGGCTTCTATGAAGTCCCGGGTTCAAACTTTGGCTTTAGGGAAATTTTGGTTTTAGGTGAATAAAACCCTGGGAGTTAGTAGGTAGGCTTTAAGAATAAAATGTGAAAAAAAATGACATAAGTGGAGTGTGTGGTGTAGTGGCAAAGTGACGCCACATAAGAGATAAGGGGGTGACGCCACAAGGAAGGAAGGAGGTCCAAGGTTCAAGTCTTGGCACTTGCATTTCTTTTTGTTTTATTTTTTCAGTGAATTTAGACTTTGGCCATAGGGTTATATTTAGTTGCGCATGATTTTAGACACAAGAGGAGCTTGTGGCCAAGTGGTTAGCAGTGTGGATTATGCTACAAGGGAGCCTAGGTTCGAATCTCATGGAAAGCAAGGGAGTATTTATTTTTTTAAGTTGGGGCGGCAAGAGTTTGAGTTGGATTTAAACTCTGCTAACGGAGGGATCCCACATCGGAAAGATATAAAGAAGGAAGGTGAGAAGCTAGCTATATATATAGAGCAATCTATGAGGAGGGTTAAGATACCTTGGTGGGTGTTTGGGCACAGGAGTGGTCGGAGCGCGGATTAGCATCAGATTCCTATCAGGTGTGTACTTCTCTCTACTCTAGTTGTAGAGCGGCAAATGCCGAAAAGTCGGTCACATGGCAATGGTAGCCACACGAGCGTGCGAGCGCACGTGTGGGAGCTTCGACGCGATAATCGAGGCCACCATGAGTATTCTTGTAGGTTGAGGCTGCTTGGGCCCGTGGGCCCATATGAATAAATTGTATGACTGTGTAGTAGAAATTGGACTAGACTATGTGAATCTAATATCTGTGGCTAGATTTGGGCTAAATGGGTCACACGAGCGTGTGGGCCCATTTGGGCCGAGAATGGGCCCTAGGCCCAATTGTACCGTTTCGATAAGAAAAGGTATCCGTGTCGCTCGAGGCGACAGTAGGCCGTCGGAAAGGCCATTAAGTGCAAAATTATTGAAATACCCCTGGTTTGTAAAATTATCGAAATACCCCCGGTTTGAAAAATTGTCGAAATGCCCCTGGTTTGTAAAATTACCGAAATACCCCTGGTTTGTGAAATTACTGAAATACCCCCGATTTGTAAAATTACAGAAATACCCCTAGTTTGTAAAATTACCGAAATACCCCTTTGCAAAATTACCGAAATACCCCTGGTTTGTAAAATTACCGAAATACCCCCGGTTTGCAAAATTACCGAAATACCCCTGGTTCGCGAAATTACCGAAATACCCCCAGTTTGCAAAATTACCAAAATACCCCTGGTTCGTGAAATTACCAAAATACCCCCGGTTTGCAAAATTACCGAAATACCCCTGGTTTATAAAATTACCAAAATACCTCTGGTTTGCGAAATTACCGAAATACCCCCGGTTTGCAAAATTACTGTTTTACCCCTACACGATAAAATGATCGTTGTACGCTCGTGGTAGTACTAGCGTTGTATGTGTTAATTGTATGATTGATTATGTTTGAGATGCGTTGCTTACATGGATTGGTTATGAGTAGAATTACCAAACTACCCCTGTAGGGTGGAATTATCGAAATACCCTTATAGGGTAAAATGACTGATTTGCCCTTGTAGGTAAATGATCGACTTGTGCAATGAGTTGTCTAATTTGTCTGTGGTTGTATGACTGATATGCTTTTATTACATGTTTAAATAATTGTTACTGAGCATATCCATTTTGCATACACGTGTAATGATTGAGCATGACATACACGACATATTGCATGGGTGAGAATTATGGTACGGAGGAAGATTTGAGGATAGCATAGCCGTATGGTATAGATCCAGGATCACATGGTCGTATGGTATGGATCCACCACAGGCTTTTTTACCACCGAGTAGCCATGCTGCACCGATAATGTTACCGAGGGCTGTGTGCCATTAATATAGGCTTTGTGCCAATACCGAAGGCTTTGTGTCGTAATTATGGGTTTTGTGCCAATATCGAAGGCTTTGTGCTGTTATTATGGCTTTGTGCCAATCATATTTACCGTGGCTATGTGCCTAACATATATATATTGATGACTCTGTGTCAATATTTGAGGATCGCATGGCCGTATGGTATGGATCCAGGATCGCATGGCCGTATGGTATGGATCCACCGGAGGCTTTAAGCCCAATGTATGTGATTAAGCAGCTTTTCTGCAACGTTCGGTAGTACCGCAACGTGGCTACCCTTAGTGTGTAGCGGTGAGGGTCGATTGTAGAAATCCCCACTGGTGTGTTTGGCAGGAATGGGTGGTGTGTAGCGGATGGAAAAAATAGGTTGGGTTGGGTTTGCATCGCATTGCATACATTATCTGCTGTGACATATGATATGGGTTAAGGCTCAACCGAGGCTATTTTGGGCTAAGGCCCAATTGCCACCATTCTTCAGAATGGGCTTCGGCCGGATTGTTGTGATGCATGTTCTTACCGAGATGAGGGTTGTACACACTGAGTTTTCAGAAACTCACCCCCTCTTTATTAAATGTTTGTAATTCCAATGATAGAGGATTGGGAGCCGTGGAGGACTTGGAGGTGGCTATACATCGGAGATACTACTCGTGAACTTTAGTAATTTTGATTTTTACCTTATTTTAAGATTATTTATTTTGGGTTAATATTTTATAATAAGGCCATTGGTTTATTTTTTCTAAGTTTTCATTTATAACTGTTAAACTTATAAATACAGGGTTTTCTTAAAACATTAGCAAACATTTTCTAAAATATCATGTTTACGCAACGATGCAAGTTCAACTTTCATAACAAAACAGTTTTTCAAAATAATAACAACTTTTAAATGGTCATTTAGAAAATCACGTTTTTCTCAAACAAACAACAAACTCGGAGTTCAAAAATCTAATAAAACTTTTCTAAACAATTGCTTAGCTTTTCAACTTCCTTCAATGTGACACGCCAGATTCGGGCCTAACTTCTAGGCCGGGTTTGGGGTGTTACACTTTCTATCATGCCTCACAACACATATCATATATACACAATCATGAAAACTATGCTCATTTTCCTAATCAAATCGTAATTCCTTACATATTGTCCACACATCAACACAATCATGCATTTACATACAGTTATTTCATAGAATCATATGCATCCATACACACAACATATTACATACCTATAGATATTATACGAAGATCTCATCTATACATTCAGCAGTTAATTAAGTACCCAAGCATTACTATTGAAGTATCAACTATAATAATGAATTTAGAATAACTTGTAGTAGTCGAGTCTAGGAACTCACCTTACTATAGGTTATAATCCTTAATTCTAAACGTCTTTCACGAATCAACAGCATCAACTGCTTAAAAGAACATGGATCTACCATTAAAACCTATTTACAGACAGATTGCTAACATCTTATCTACAAATAACCCCCATACATGACCTCTTAATCATAACTTACTGCCTATATACTTCATAGTTTCCTTACTCTTAACATGCAAAGTTATTAGACTTATCAAGAGATGAAACATCCTCTATTTATTTCCAAAATTCTTAGCTTCCAATTTAATGAAGAAAGATGACATTAAAAAGAACTAGAGAGAAATCTTGAAGGAAGAAGAAAACTTCCCAACGAACCCTTCTTATATATATAACTAGTTTCCCCTTAGAGGAACTTAACAAGTGTCACTTGAATCCATAATTTGTCCTTCTTAATGGCCTACAGATTCTGAGAAAACATATATGAGGATCCTGAACGAATATTATTTGACCGGCCAATCCAATTGGCTCCCAACTAGAGCTCTGTACAAACTTAACAAGTACAATACTCAAACAAACTAGGCATACTATAAATATTTGGCTATAACTCATACCTTAAATACCCCTTTTTGCTAACACATTCATTTTTCTTTAAATAGCGGAATAACTTGAAACATAATCTTTACTTACTTACACGAAGGTTATTATACGCCCACTCTTATTCGCCAAAAGAAACAATTGGGTGGATTATACTTCGCCAAACAAATTATTTCACCAGTACATGTCTAAGCCTTGGATCCACTAGACTTGGGGTATGACAACATCCTTCAACGCCACAATCTCATCATATAACACATCTTGTCTCATTCTATTCTTGAGAGTCTTTCTCTCTAAAACACATGCACACACGTATATTCTCTTTATGTGTGTGTGTATGTGTGCCATTGATTCTAAGCCCCCCACCAACAAAAGCCACTATTTAAGAGGTTAAAACATTGTTCAAGGGTTTTCTATTTCACCATATTTGCAGCATAAGCATACTACTGCTCTCCATACCTTGTCTATTTTTCACTCATTTTACTTATCTTTGTTTAATAGTTAACTTAACCATCGATGTGTGCCTTAAAGGACAACCTCTGATGCCTTCTCATGTTTGTCTCCTCAATATTGGTGTTCAAGGGATGATTGTCACAAGATAGCCACAAAATGAGATATTTTCCCTTTATCCTTGCCTCCATCACTTGTCTAAGATTCTTTCCAGGGATGTTAGTCATTCCATTGTGTTGTCCTTAACATTGTTGTTTGTCTAAGGCTCTTTTCACCAAAATAAGATTGCTCATTTACTCCATCATTTGCTCGAGACCCTATTCACTAAGAGAAGGTCCTCATCATCGAGAGTATCATTCCTTAATGCCAGCATCATCATTATCATCCGTCTGAGACTCTCCTCACCGACGAAGATCATTCTTTAACCTATTTCCTTTGAGATCACTCGTCCAATGACCTCCCTACGAAGGAAGGATATACCTAGGCACCACACAAAACTGAACGTTCATCCTAAACCATCACTTTCCAAGGACCATCTCCACCTCATAAAGCTAAAGTATTCATCAAGAAAGAAGAGAGTTCCTCTTTTCACTTCCACCAGTTACATCTGCACGTCTTCCCAATCACTTTCCTCGCCGCCGGTGTGCATTGTCAATAAACCCTCACCGTTACAGACAACAAACTTTCTCATTCGCAATATTAATTATAAAAAATTATATGCACATTAATAGAAATTATTTTTTAAATATTTTTCTTGAGTCATTTCATTGAAAAGCTTTTTTATGGAATACTTTTGGTTGAGTCAGAAAATCACTAAGAGTGGAACCAATTATTAAAGTATTTTCTAAGCTTTAAAGCTTTTGATTTTGACAAGATCACCATTGAGATTGTTCTTTTAAGAACTAAAAAAGAAATTGTACTTCAATTGGAATGTATATGATTCCTAGGAATTCGATATTATAGGATGTTATCTACAACTCAATATTACTTTTCATCAAATAATAATAGCTTTGACATTTAAAACCCATTTGGACTACCACGTAGGACTACCGTTAAGGAGGTAATGGAGTTTAACGGTAGAGTGACCACTTCGTAACAAAACAATAACGTAAGTGACTAAAACGTAATATTTCAAATTTAAGTGACTAAAATGTAATCTGAGACAAACAAAAGTGACTATTTTTATAGTTTACCCTTTATCAAATTATTTTTAAAAAAATTAAGTTTAAAAAAACAAATTTAAATATATAAAATGGATATTGTAAAATATTTTTATTCTTACGAGTAATTTGAATTTCAGTAACGAATTCTCGTATCTAAAATATTTAAATTAAAATCAATAAATATAATATTTGGATATATAATATATAAATACCTAAAATAATAGATAGAAATTTTGTCAAATATTTATTTTTTTTATTATACATTTAATGACTATATATATTTATATAAATAAAAGCATAAATTGTCTTAGATTGTCTTACGTATAAATTGTTTTAGGTCTACTTTTGGTTATGGTGTCCTACTATGTATAAATTTTAGATTTAATCCCTTATTTTAATTTGACATAATTTAGTCTTTTAACTTTTATCATATCACTAAGACAAAAGATGGGACAGCTGTCGCAGCCTCTTCTTTCGAGGAGAGTTTTTATATAGAGGTATATATTTGGAAAAAAATAGAAATAAAAAAAATTATTTTATTTGAATTATCATTTTATTTTGGATAAACTATACTCAAGGTCACTAAATTATTAGTAAATTTATGTTTTGAACACTCAACTTCAAAAAGTTATAAATTAGTCATTGAGCTATCCAAAAGTTTTCATTTAAGTCATTGGATTGTTAAGGGTTTTCTTTTTCTTTTTTTAGAAAAAAAGTTTTGCTAACAAGCTCCAAGGGACAATTCAACGATCGGTACTGATTCATCGTACCAGTCGGTGTCGGAGAGTACTCATTGATGAGTAGAAGATCACATCTTAGATCCAATTCAATCTGACGGTCAGTGTCAGAGATCGAAGAAGAAAACTATTTGGATTTTGGTTTGCAGATTTGTGACGTCCATAGTTGTTTCATGAAAAAAAACTGAATTGTAGAAGATGAGGGGAAGAAGAGCTTTTGATTGGTGTATGCGGTGTAAACGAAGAAGGCCATACAACAACGATTTTAACAGCCCAATAACTTAAATGAAAACTTTTGAATAGTTCAATGACCATTTTTGTAACTTTTTGAAGTTGAGTGACCAAAATGCAAGCTTCCTAATAGTTTAGTGACCTTGGGTGTAGTTTACCATTTTATTCTTATACTTGTGCATACATTATATTTAATTTGTAAATCTATTATATATATTAGTATGGTTAATATCTTGTTTTTAGAAGGCTGAGCTGGAGGGTGCTTTTTTTGTCTTGGATATAAGTTAATATATGGTAAAATTATAGTTTAGTCCCTTCAAAAATGATAAAAATTTGATCAAGTCTTTCTAAAACTATAAAAAAAATAAGCCAATATAATAATAAATATGCATTTTAACTCTTATAACAATATATAATTTAATCTCGACCCCTCCAGATAAAATTTCTAGTTTCACCCCTAGGTGTCAGAGCAAACTGGGCCTTTTGTTGATCCTATCTTATGATTTGCGTTCGAATACTAATAACGGGGATTAATAGCTACTTGTAAAACTATTCGTGTTGTGTGCCAGCTAGTTGTTCATGTTCTTGAGCCATTAGTTTTTCTGAATGTAAGTCTATTTTATTGGGTTACCAATATAATATAAAAAAGTTTGAAATATTATAATATTTCAAATAGTAGAATGAGATTAAAGTTGTTTTCCAATGAAAAAGATTTTCTTTTTCGATCTTTTAGTAGTTTAGTGAGATGTCATTTGAAGTGTTTGTAATGAAATCGAAATGACAACATTAAAATTATGCAAGTTCCATTTTGGACAAAAATAGAAATAATACTAGGATTAGAATGATTCTCAACATCTTAAATTTTATACGATAATATATTTTTATATATTTTTGGATTTAAAGTTATTGCTTTGGCTTGTTATATGGATCGTTAATGGTGAAGTACAGCCAACATGATAATGGGATTACGAAGATTTTATGCCAAATTAATTTTATTTATTTATCCTTTCAAATTAAAAAATCAAAAACCAAAAGTTGTTTAGTATTGTGAGACAACATAATTAGTTGTCCTTTTCACCAAACAAGACATGTTCAAGGGAGGTTAACTTTCGGCCTCCTAAGTTTAACGTCATCAAATTAGGATAATTTAAAATAAATTAATGTATTTTTTTCTTTCGTATATATAATTAACAGGATAAAACCCGAATAATAAATGCGACTAGCGCGACTCGAACTTAGGCTACACCTAGGGCGGTGAAAACCCTTGACCATCACATAGGGTTCAATTTTGTGTATATATATTTGAACCATAATCAAAGTTTCATGTGTATAATTATACTAAATTAAAATTCATGTATCAAATTGCACATTAAATCAAAGTTCATGTATAATTTTAAGATTCGTCATTTTAAAATATAGATTGAGTTTGAGTTTTGATATTTAAATTCAGGTGTAGCTTATTTTGATTCATTTTTAAATTTATAATATGTAATTTTTATTTTATGTTATGTTATTTATAATTTATAAAAATTAAATATATTATATTAGAATGCATGTATTAAAAACCTATATTATTATAATGTGTTTGATTGAGTTAGTGTTACCCATTAACCGGGTCCTAACTCGGTTGTAAAATTACTGAAAGTGCTTTCCTTTTAATAAGCAATGAATATTTATGATTTTTTATTTTTATATAAAATTCAAAAAAATTACATACACATGATGAGATTTAAACTCAAATCACCATAATATTCACTCCATTAAATTTACCATATTAACCAAAGTTATATTTAATATTTAAATCAATTTTTTTAAAAAAATTATTACATAATTATGTCACACACATCTTGAGTGTGTCCTAACCCCTAATCTAGTTTATATTAAGTTGTTTATATTTAAAAATTTAACAAAAAATAAATAATAATATAATTACTAAATAGTAAATAAAATAACATATTTAAAAATTTAAAATATGAGCATCTAAATGAGTTTTGGTCAACCATTTACAAATATAGATGGACATTAACAAAATTTTAAACTAAGCCGAGTTGGGTTTGAGTAAACATATATGTACGATATTGATATCATACATGAGCCGACTAATCCAAACTTGATCTGACAAGATTCATGAATAATTTTAATTATTATAATTTCGTTCTAGAAAAAAAATTACAATTAATTAGCATTCAAAAGATTTTAACTGAATACAATAAAAAACCAAATAGATTAAAATCAATATTCATCGATTTGGTTCGATTCAATTCTTCATATTTTATTTTTTTATATAGTATTTTAATTTTTTTAATGTATCAAATATATTTTATTATTATCCTAATCAGAATTGAATCGAATTTAGTGAAAAAATCAAACCAAAATAAAATGAAACACTATTGGTTTTCATTTTTTTTTTTCTTAAACAATATGTATGTTAAACATCCAACCCATAGTTTCTCTCAAACCCTTCAATAGGAGGGCAAATGCGCTTTAGCGCATTCGAACTCACATCCTCCTGCATAGACAATAATGTCAATGCCAATCAAATTAAGACTCAATCGAGTTAGATATAAATATTATAAATACGAAAAGTATATATAATACTAACCTAACCCTAATTTCTTTTTAAATCGAATTTTGAAACCGAACGTGGATATCACCGACTCATCATTTTATACTCAAAATATGAAATCTAAAAAAATGATGGTAAATATAAAACGTATTTTCCAATCAAAGTTACTTGTTTAGCAGCCATATGAATAGTCCTCTTAAATTCCATATAATAATATGGTGAAAAATGACCTGTGAAACATAAAATTGGGTAATTTTGATGTTTCCACCAATATCATTAACCTTTTCTTCATCACAATTATTGGAAGGTTTAATTCTGTCTCCGGTCTTTGTATTATTGGGACTTTTGAAATTTAGTCATTCTACTTCGATTTTCAAATATTTGGTCCCTCTATTTGTTTGTTATAAAAAATTAAAACTCAATTAATAACATATATTCAAATTTAACAGAAGCCAGTAAGTTAACGATGTTATCGAATTAATTTTTAAATTAGATAATCAGAGAGATTAAATTTCTAGAATTAAAAATAGAAAGACTAAATTCTAAAGTTTTGAAAAGTATAAGGACTAAACCTTATTTGTGAAGTTGCTTTTTATTCTTTCTTATAAGGCAAAAAAGAAGTTTCCACCATTTATTGACAATGCAAAACAATTTGGTATTGTAATCTTTTAATTTGAAAGAATATATGTTTTGAAACTTAAATATTTGTCAAATATTCTATCATTAAATTTCAAATTTCAAATCCAATACTCTATAATTGTTGGCTAATTTGAAAAATGTTTGTTCAAAGGTAAACAAGTGTGATTTTCATGTCCTCTAGTATTATTTATATATTAATTACTAGTTAGTTAGACTTAAGTAATTAACCTTTAATTAAATCATACCTCTTAATCAAAATTCAAAAGATTAGAAACCTAATTTTCCTAGGATTAATTTATGGAAATAAAGATTCTCTTGCTCACAATGCTTAACAACTATGGATTAACTATTAAATTAAATTAATTGTGTTTGCAAAACAGTATTTAATTTTATTTAGGTAAAACACACTTGTAGTTTGGAAAATACCCATTTACCTCATCAGATTTGGAGAAATTCACATAAAACTTTTTGACATCTTAAAAAATTACATTAAATTTATTTAGACCTGATTATGAGTCGGGTCATCCGCCCGAAAAATAAGAGGGTTTGGGCAAAAAAAATATGCCCGAAAAATGGGCTTGGGCAAAAAATAGGGCCCATTTAGAAAACAAGTAGGGTCTTAGGTAAGCTTTTTTTGGCCTGAGCCCGACCCAACCCGAATTTGCCAAAAAATAACTGCTATTGTTTTGTTGCTGTTTTTCCACTGTTTTGCTTCCATTTCACTATTATATTGCTACTATTTTGTTGTTATTATTTTGATATTGTATAATTTTTATTTTATTGTTAATTTTATTATTATTTTAAAGGCATTTGCTGGTTAAGTTACACATATCTTAATGTTATTTAAGTATAAATTTTTTTAAAATTTATTTTCAATTTGTTAGGAAACATTTATTTTAATGTTTTTAGTGTATTTGATGTTTTATATTTTTTGAAATTATTTTTATATAAAAATAATATAATTTTTTTTTAATATGGGCAAGCCGGGCTAGACTGGGCTTGGGTTTTAGCTTTTTTATCTGAGCCAGGTTTGAGAAAAATTTTAGACTCATTTTTCGAGTCGAGCCCGAGCCTATCAAGCAAGTCTAAAATTTTGTTACAGCTTGGCCCGACCTATGGTCACCTCAAAATGTATTCCTCATTAAGTGATAAGTAGATAGGGATCTACTTATTACTTTCCACACTTTTTGTAGGAAAAAAAATTATCTAGTAATTTTCATTGTGAATTATTAAACGTGTCTAAAAAAATAAATTACTAAAAATATTAATTTTCAGTTAGATTACTCTTTTCAACATTTTATCAAACAAGACCTAAGTAAATGTTAAATAAAAAGCTAATTATATATTTATTATTTGTCATGTATTTTATACTTACTTTATTCATTTTCTCCGATTTTAACTAAAAATAATAATAATAAAATAATTAATTTAAAGTTATATTTATGTAGTACAAAATTGTATTCTAATTAAATTATAATTGATTTTGATCAAAATTAAATATTTAATTTATATTTAATTCAATTATATATTAACCTTAGATTCATTAATTTGATTTTATTTAAAATTAATTAATTACCATTATTTAAGTCTTAATGAAAAATAAATTTATTAAAATATGTAAGCAGAGATGTAAATATCTCAAATAGTATAATTTTAAAGAATACTATATTATAGCATATCCATGAATCCATCATGTGGCAGAAGAAAATTTATAGAAAAATTAATATAAAAATCAAATAAATTTTCAAGTTGAAGCGGTGAAGTTAAAACATTGAAAATCATATCTTCAATTCAATTCTCATTATATATAAAAATAAAATTATATAAAATATAAAAAAAAAACAAAAAAATACCTTAAAACATATGTGTTATTTAATAAATAACGAGTATTTTTAGTAATTGTAAAATTGAGTTAGAACTTAATTAACAGATGACACCACTATATCTATGTACCTTAATCATGTAATTAAGGATCTGATCAACTGTTTACCTCTTCGAAGAGTTTCACTACTAGCTAGAGTAAATACATTGGTTTCCACTAAAAAGAATACAAGAAAAAGAATATATTATATTTGACTAATATGGTTAGTATTAATATAAAATAATAGACCGAAAGGAAAACACAAGTAAATAATTAGTTAGGTAAGGTATATTTGAGTTGGTGATTATCCACGGTCTGTAGGGCAAAATATCAGCAATTTGAACTGCAATTTTGATTTTAAATAATTAAAAGAGAATGTGTTAGAGTTACATCTTCATTTCATGTAAAATAAGATGGTCGATGCAAAAAAAAATTCAATCAACGTAAAATTATCTCTTTATTTTTATAAAATGTCCAATTAGATCACTAATTCCCGATTCAATCGACTTGTCCATTTCAATTGAATAAACTATTAAAAAATATTAAAAATAGAAAAAAACGATTCAATCGACTTAATCAAAGATTAATATCTTGATGAATATTCGGTCCAACTGATTTGATCCACCAATTCCATCCAAAAACAGTGAACAATTTTTTTCTTTATGATGTACGAAATTAGCTGTCAATAATGGCAGGTAAAAAGTACACGAGTAATTTGCTTAGTCCAATTTTGGATTGAATATATATAATCAAAACTAAGAAGAAAAAATGAGTCAAATTAACTCCCCTTTTTTGCATATTTTGACCGTACCTGTCATTAATGTCCCTAAAGGTTTTAGGCTAAAAGTTAATAATGGCCAATGGTGCTTTGTCTCAATACTTTGGATTAAGGACCTAACTTTGATGTTGAACAATTTTTCCCCCCTTCTTTTTGTATTTTCTCTTCAATGGTTCAAATTAATTTTTATTTTATTGATTTTTTTAAAACTTGCAATTGAGGACAACCTAAATTTTGAAGCCTACAACATGTTTCTATCATTTTATTTTGATGACTTTAGGTGTTTGTTGAATGCACTATAAAAAAATTGTATACATATGTAATTATTTAAAAGTTAGTATCACTTATCAATCGGGTTTCATTTTAATTATAAAATTATTAAAAAATCATTATTTTTTTATAAAATTAATTTGAATGTCTTTTTCTAAAAATTTTCATCTATAATTTCAAATAATCTTCATAACATAGCACATACTCCAACTATTCCAAAATATTCATTTAATACATATAATATACATTAATTCCCTTTCTCATTTCTCTTTAATTTAGTTGAAAAACTAGATAAAATAAACCCCCCCTCATAATTAAATTTTATTGAGTGTTTTTCTCTATTTCTCAAGCAGTGGTATTTATATATTTATATATTATGAGTATTGTTCATTGACATGACATATTAGGTAGGCTTCATGCACATAGACACGTATCCTACTCTAGACTCAACATGTGTTTATAAGGTCTTATGCACCTTATCATGATGTGAGCTCATTACAATCTAACTCAAATCCATTCGAGTTTTGGGTCGATAATAATAATTTCTAAATAAATATCTCACAAAGAATTAAATTAGTAATTTGGAGTAATTAAAAACCAAAGTTGATCACATATGAATTTGGGCATTACCCACTAAAAATCAAAAGAATGTTCCCTTTCCCTTGGACAAATTATGTCAATTGGGAAAGCTTTTAAAAATTTCCTAGAGATAAACTAATTTAAATGGGATTTTTTTTCATCCTAATCTAACTAATAAGTGCCTCATTCAACGTATTTTTTTAATCCCACACGAATGTACAAATATTTTGCTTTTGATTTAATCAATATATAAATATTATGTTAATGTAACTTTTAATTTGTAAATCCGTTATTTGTTTAAGTATTTTGAGTTTTCCGTAAAAAGCTAACTCAAGTAGTAGTATTTACATCTATTAGTACCTTATAAAGTAGACGTTTGCTTTTTCTAGCACCCAATAAGGTGTTTAATCTCATTATATGTTTTTTTTTTTTGATATAATGCTTTAAAGTAGCTAAACTCTTCTCAATCCATAAATAAAAAGATAATGTGCTCTAGTACACTCAAACCCACGCTCTCCTGCATTAACATCAATACTCATATCAATTAAACTAAAACTCGATGGACAATTACATTTAAATTTAATTACTAAAAACAAACAAAACACATGCTTCTAAATTTATTAATTAAAATTTGGGTTTTGGTGATATGGGTCAATGAGTCAACCTCGGGTCATTGAATCAATTCATCCTTCATTATTATAAATTTCCCTTTTTACATGCCTCCCACACGATTTGGGTAGGCAAATATTGCCATCATCCTTACAAATTATC
This sequence comes from Gossypium sturtianum, assembly GCA_025698515.1. Taxonomy (NCBI): domain Eukaryota; kingdom Viridiplantae; phylum Streptophyta; class Magnoliopsida; order Malvales; family Malvaceae; genus Gossypium; species Gossypium sturtianum. The sequence goes on from CM046945.1 coordinate 162,691,322, forward strand.
CACTTTAATCTTATTTTATTTTTATAAATTGTCTTTTTTTCTTTTTGCCCTTTTTTGCTTTATATTTTTTTATTGAAATTAATGATCGACTTCCATGTTTGTTCAAAGGGTGAAATCAAGTCTTCCATTCATGTGTTATGGATATTGATCTTTTTGTCTCTTTCTGTTAATTATTTTCTGGTCATCAAGCATATTTAATTGTTTTTCTTTTAAATTATTGAAGCACAACTCTTTATTTCTTAATCTTCATTAATTAGTTCCAAATTTTATATTGTTATATTAGCTAATGTAATTAAGATTAAAATCAGAGACGAAGCTAAAAATTTTGTTTAAAGAGAATCGAAATAAAATTAGAAAATTTGGAAGGCTAAAATTAAAAATGTTTAAATTGAAACTCTTAATTTGGAGGGGAGGCTAAAAAACTAATTGCCCCTACCTGTCCCTTGGTTACGCCCTTGAGCCTAGAGCTGTTCATGAGTAGAACTGCTCGAAGGTCTATCTAAAAAGTGGGAGAGTTTGTATAAAAATATAATACCAAAAAATAGGCTTGGACAAAAAAAATGAGATCCATTTCTCGGGTAAGACTTTTTTGGCTCGAGTTCGACTCGAATTTGTAAAAAAAAAAAAAAAGTTATTTTTTTGCTATTTCTTTCTACTATTTTCTTGTTGTTTTCTTACTATTTTGCTATCATTTCAGTATTATGGTACTACTATTTTATTGTTATTGTTTGGATATTGTATACCTCTTGTTTTATTGTTAATTTTGTTATTATTTTAAAGACATTTGCTTATTAAGTTGCGCCTATCTTAGTGTTATTTAAGTGTACATATTTTTTAAAATTTATTTTCAATTTATAGGGAAAATTTATTTTAATATTTTTAGTATTTTTGATATTATATATATATATATATATATTTAAAATAATATAATAAAATTTAAAACGGGTGGGCCGAGTCAGACCCTAATTTTAACATTTTTTATCTAGGTCAAATTTGAATAAAAATTTAAATTCATTTTTCGGACCTAAAATTTTGACTGGGTCTAACCTGAACCCAACTTGACCCACGGCACATAAAAATGATTACAATTTACAAAATAATGGGTTTAAGTAAAGGATGCTAGTAGCAAACTGGCCTAAGATACATAGCTTTTAGCCTGCTTTTCAACGTATGAGGCAGGGTAGTATCACTGGGTACTTACAGCAAGGCCAACAAATTGACCCATGCATAGTCTTACCAAGCCAACCAACAAAAACACAAAGGATTAGCCGATTCCCTCACAACTCACACGAGCAAAAAGATAGGTCCAAAGCAACCTCTTAGTTAGGTATAAAAGCTAGATATCACTCTCGTTTTCATCATCTTCTCACATTATCATTACTCCGTTGACATCTTCTTGTTTACTTTATATACTCAAAATATTTATTGATTTAAGTATTAAAGAATGTCTCGAGCACAAGTTCTAATGCTCATATAATTCATATATGTCTTATATATCTTTCGATGATTTAAATTCAATCCTTAAGCTCAGTTAACTTACACCTAACTTAATTTCTTAATTATTTGTGAAGACATAAACACGTGTTAATATTTTCTTTATTTACTAAAAAAATCATAATTTGGGAATAAAGAAAATACTAGATTTTCTAATTAAAAATAAAAAAATACATATAAATTAAAAATACTAAAATGTATGAATTATTGAAATATTTGGATTCGAATATCAAATTTGTTGGATACCGTCTTTTAAAAATAATTAATATATAATTAAAATAAAATATAGGTTTAGCCTAATTCAAAGTTTTACCACTAGATTCTTTGCCACACACATTGGGGAAGCAAAATATTATGTCATGAAGAGACCTACCCTTGAGAAAGTCTATGGTAAAACAGATGAAAACTCATATCATTTTCATCACTTTTTTTTTTTAATTTAAAAGTTTGCAATTCATGATTTAATGCTGACTACCAACAAAGGCCCCATTCAAAAAAAAAAAAAAAACCCCTACATTTATCAATATAAAATAATATTTTTAAATAATAGTCAATTGAGTCTTAACTCGATTGACATTAATATTATCATTAGTATAGGAGGACATGGGTTCAAGTGCGGTGAAGCGCATTATCTTCCTGTTTAAGGGTTGGGAAGGGGCTATGAGTAGTGTTGCACAATCGTTAGCAAATACACAGTAATAAAAAATATTTAAGTATGTTAATTTAAAACAAATAAATCACAAGATCGAAACAGGAATAACAAGTAAAGCCGGACGATTGTCTCCTAGGATACAACAACTGGATAAACACCATAGCAGTGCAACTGTGTGATCAACGGACTAGGCTTGCCTTCTTTCTATCATTGGAAAATAGTTTTTGGGAGAGAAATTTTCAGAGGAAATTATCAGAAATCAGTCTTACTGTGTTCTTATTATTTTCGGTATAAAAAGAGATTATTGGAAACATTGACTAATTTGGAATTATAACATCATGAATTAAAGTCATTAAATCCAAATTAAGTGATGGGCTAGAACTTTAGTCTCGCAATTTGTGCGACTTTAAGTGATTTTTTTATTATTTTAAATTCGCTTAAATTAGCTTAACTCTCGAAAATGAGAATTATCAATGGAAATTTTTCAAGGCACCGAAAACAAAGTGGAAGCAACTCAAATACAAAGAAATAAGGAAAGAATAGAAAAGCCACAAGAAAACAAAATCACACCAAGTGTTTGAGCAAATGCTCTAAAAAATATTTGATTACTTAATGGAATGATTACAAATAAGGGGGAAAACCTCTATTTATAATTGAGCTCCCCCAGATCCAATTGTGATGGTCAAGATTAAAGTCAATCTACAATTGAGATTCTTAAGGGATTTACACAATCCTCTAAGATTAAAAAAAATAAAATAAAATCTTCTAATATTAGTTTCCATATTTACCATGACAATCCTAGTTTTCGCTATGTGTTTCATTAAGCCACCAAAGCTTCAAGTAGATGAGTTTCTTCACATTTTCATGAATCGAGCCAGTTCAAGTTGGCCAAATGAGCCCTATTTAATCAATTGACCTATATGGGACACTCTATGCGCATTTGTAACGCCCCAGAACCCGGCCTAGGAGTTTAGGCCGAATTCCGGAGGTCACATAGATCACCGAAGTGATCGATGGAAAATTTTACAAAACAAGTTGTCACAACGAACTGAAAACATTTAATCGTTTAGAATTCAATCAGAAAAATTACACTTAAGTTTAATTTATGAACAAAATAAAATTAAAGAGAGAAAAATTCCAAACATAACTTGAACCACAGTTTTTATAAAACCTTACAGATCAATATGGTAAATCAAAATGAAAACTGGAAAGATAACTAATAAATTATTTTCAACCGAGACCGTCCGAGACCTCCGCATATTGAGTTCAGCTACGGAACACGAAAAGTACCTGAAAGGAAAGACACTACAGAGATGAGCTACGCGAGCTCAGTGTGAGTCTGAAACATGAACAGACGGCAAAAGACGGAGTGACACAATAAATACTTCAGACAAGCATGTGTATAAAAATATCACTTACGAAAGTCTCAATCGGTATTTCAAATACAATATCAAACCACAGAAATGATTTTCCAGTCATACACAATAATCAGATCATATTACATGACATTAACTATATTGTCAATAACCAGAAGTTCACACAAACAGAAAAAATGTTCTGACAAACAGACGTATATTCAGATGCGAACAGATGCATAAGTCAAAATCCCACCCCACCAACCAAACACCACTTCGTCAATCCAGCACACCACATAAGGGCTATGGTAGGCCCGTCCACTATGCACACCACATAGAACCATAATAGGTTCATCCACTCAACACACCACAACGTGGAACTATGCCACTTGACTAACTGTATACAACTGAGCTGATATACGTAAAGGATAGTGCGGTAAACCGCTATACAAAAGTATCGTAGTTAAAACTGCTAAGCCTGTCTTCCTTCTCTTCATAACCAGATCCCAAAATTTCATGCTATGCAACAATGCACACATTACACAGACATTATACAGAAATAGACATTAACGGTTCCAGTTGAACATTTTCAGATTTGATTACACTTGTATTCTAATATTCAGTTACAACAACAATAATAAACTTATACTTATTCATCACATAAACAAGCAATAAAAATTAAAGCCCATAAGCGCACATATATACACGAATCAAACTAAATCGAGTCCTAAACACACTTACCGAGGCTTGACCGAGGGTCGGATTACACAGAAACATAAAATAGACAGTTTATGACTCAAAACAAAAATTCTGCAAAATAGGGCCACATAGCCGTGTGGAAGTGCCCAGGTCGTGTGAGGGTCTACACGCCCATGTGAAGGCCACACATGCCCGTGTGGAGGGGACACACGCCCGTGTGGAGGGAACACACGCTCGTGTGAGCAGCCCATGTAACTCACTGTCCAAAATGCTAAAAATAAAGAGCAGAGGCGACACGACCGTGTGGAGATCTCACACGCCCGTGTGGTCAGGCCGTGTGGCACTAAAATTCGCCCCAAAACCCTAAATTCCCAATTGCACACGGCCGTGTGGACCGCTTGTGTGTGGTACACGGCCGTGTAGACCGCCTGTGTTGCCACCCGTGTGGTCACGAAACCACACCAAAACAACCTAAAAATTATTCTTTTGATGTCAAAACGATCCCCAACCCTTGGTAACCCAGAATTATGCCAAAACATACAGAATTTCATGCACTTCAGAAATAATATGATACTTCAAATAACCAATCTCAATAACATATAAGACATTATCAAATTTCACCGCAATTCGATACTGAAGTTAAACCGTTTCAGAACACACACCTTAGAATGCGATATCAAGCAGCAAAGATCAATCTATTCATCCTCACCAACTGTTCGGAAACCTTAATTTCACACATAACTTAAACTATAAGAACTTCCATTAACAAATAAATAGAAACAGAAGCAATTCTATCATAAACCCTCATGAACAAAACTTACCCGCTTCACCTCTGATAAAACGAAACACAAGGACAATTAGTCTTGACAGATAACACGTAACGTGTGTAAAACGGGAGAAATAAGAAATCAAAAGAACCAAAATTTGGAAAGAACAGAAATAAAAAGAGGAACAATGGGGAAGAAAAAGAAAAAAATGAAGAAGAACGTGATTTTATTTTTCTATTTTAAAGGTAACTTCCCCTTTTAAAAAAAATAAAATAACATAAATATCAAAACACTCACAGGGATTCGAACACGAGACCTAGAGATACATTAACACACAACTAACCATCAAACCAGCAGGCCCATTCTGACATTAAAATGCAAAGTTGAACCAAAAGGTTCAACCCACTCACTGATCTTAACCACAAATCTCAAAACTTTTAACCCCAAATTACAATATGTTACAACTCACCCCTCCTTAAAGAAATTTCGTCCCCAAAATTTCCTACTAACAAGACAACCGTCTAAACACAAAACTCACCACTACGCTTCTGTTGCGCACTCTGACATCAAAACATACTAAACCTTAAAATTTCACATACATACCCATAACACCTAGCCACTGAACCAGATCAATTCACTTTTCTATTACACACAAAAACACAATGCCATATTTAGAAAGTCAAATCATTCACAAACAATAGCACACAAAGTCAACAATATTACACAATCATACTTGACTCAATGTTGTCGAGGACAGTCCTTAATCCGATGCCCCGTAGACCCGCATCTGAGACACGTTCTCGACTTTTTTCAACAATCGCCCAGATGACGCTTCTTACAATGCCCATAAACTGACACACTTGTGCCACTACTGGAACCTCCCACATTACTCTTACTGACATTCCGCTGTGACCTGACACGTTTCGCAGATCGAGGCTCTAACTTCGAAGGACTACGATATCTTTTCTTCCTACAATTCGCACACCTACCTTAAACTATTTCTCTAGTTCTCTCTAAACTAGCCTCGAAGACCTTCTCTAAAACTTCTCTCACTACCCGAGTCAGCGTCTCAGTACCAACCTCCGAGTTATCGCTACCCGTAGCTGACTGAACCGTATTGACTTTTGACTCCTGAACAAACACACGTCCCGGAGAAGCCGACGACTCTCCGAGAGTCTCACCAGACTGATCCTCACGATCTTGCTTATCACCAGAATCCATATCGAACTTCAAACTAACCTCAAGAATCTACAATACCAAAACTGAAACACAAAAATAATTGTCTAAGCATTACAATTCTAATTTTACAGAATTAATTTGACAAGTTCAGAGCTTCGCATAGACCAACATCGGAGTCTCAAACATTTTATTTTCTCAAAAACTTTTTCGAAACACTGTGGTACAATTTTTTTTAAACCAACACACGCGCACACGGATACGTAAAAACACAGGCCGGGTTTTTGTAAAGCTGGCTCTGATACCATTAAATGTAACGCCCAGAACCCGGCCTAGGAGTTTAGACTGAATTTCGGAGGTCACATTGATCACCAAAGTGATCGATGAAAAATTTTACAAAACAAGTTGTCACAACGAACCGAAAACATTTAATCGTTTAGAATTCAGTCAGAAAAATTACACTTAAGTTTAATTTATGAACAAAATAAAATTAAAGAGCAAAAAATTCCAAACAGAACTTGAACCACAGTTTTTATAAAACCTTACAGATCGATACGGTAAATCAAAATGAAAACTGGAAAGATAACTAATAAATCATTTTCAACCGAGACCGTCCGAGACCTCCGCTGATAAACCGTAATAGTAACATATTTTAATCCCACATTTAGCATGCTTTTGGATGATTTATCCCTTGAATTATGGAATTTGGTGCTCTTAATCCTTTAATTTCATGTTTTATACTCAAAAGAGCATAGGAGGATGAAAAGAACAGAAAACGGGCTTAAAACGGGCCAAATGGGCCAAAGTGAGAAATCGACACGGCCTGGGGTTTCACCACACGGCCGTGCTCCTTTATCAGGCTCAAACACGGCCTGAAGTCGATTCACACGGGAATGCCACACGGGCGTGTCCCTGCCGTGACAAAGAGGAATTTCACTCGGAATAGGATACTTAGAGGCAAAGAAACACATTCCAAAGTCTATATAAACACCCTAAGTATGACCTAAAAAGGGGGAGTCGACAGAAGCCTTCTGTCGGGGGCGTCCAGCTAGGCCAAGGAGCCGAGCCAAAGAGGTCAGAATCGTGGGATTTACTCGAAGATAGCCAGTTGATTCATCTCAAGAAGTCGGAGTCATACTTAAGACAGAGGATTTTTCCTTCAATTCCTTCAGGGGGTTTTAAGGTTTTCTTATGTTTTGTTTTATCTTTTCTTCTGAGATGTATTCTTTTATAATTATGAACTAAACCCTCAAATACCTGAGGGGGATGAAACCTAAGATGGATCTTGTTATTATTTTCTGAACTATATGATAAATACTTGATTTGTTCTTAATTATGTGTTCTTAATTCTTGCTTTGATATTTCAGGGTATTGATTCAAGTATTGATGTGCTTAGGCAGTGGAGCAAAAGTCCCTGTCTAAGAGTAGATCTAGCATAGTGAAGCGGAGTTGCTCGCGCGCCTAGAGATAGGGTGACAAAAATCTACCGGATTAGGGTCAAACCTAATATGGGAGTCCATAGATCGAGTTATTGAAATTCTAGGGGTTTTAATTAGAAAGAGATTTCAATTAATCAACCTAGGGTTAGACGTTAGTAGCCTCAACGGAGGTATTAATATACATTAGGGAATCTTACGAATCAAGTCAAGTGAATAAATCGTCTGGTTCAGAGTTAGATAACAAGTGAAGTCTAGGTGGATTCGTTCTTGGGTATTGTCTTAATCAATTGGTTTTTCCCATAAGTATTTCCCCAATTCATCCTCTTTGTCTTAGCGTCTTTAGCTTAGTAGTTAGTTAATTTTAGATTAAACAATAATTCACTTCAATTCTTAGGCTAAATAATAGAAAGAAAGTTAGTATTAGTACTTTTGGTTCCCTTGGGTTCGACAATCCAGTCTTGCCGCTAAACTATACTACTGTTCGATAGTTGCGCTTTCCTAAATCGTTGTCATAGTTAGTTTCTAGGCTAGATCATTCATTATATAATTTTTTAAGACTCTGACACACTATCAAAGTTTTCGGCGCCGTTGCCGGGGAACTAAAATATTAAGAACGCTTAATTTTTATTACTTTAGCCATTTTTATTTTTGCAATTTACTTTTATTGTGTTTTTAACTTTGCTAATTTTTCTTCTTTTATTTTTGTTCCTAGCAGGTACCTCTAATTTATGACTAGAAGGAACCCGACAAGACCCTTAATTTACGACAGTGATATTGAAAGAACCGTTCGCAGAAATCATAGAGAAATAAAGCGAAGCTTAACTTACATAAAAGAAGAGCAAGAAGACGAGAACAATACTACCGAAGGGATGGCTGAGAATAATCCGCTACCTCCAGAGGTGGCCGAAAATCATGCTCCTCGTACTATGTATGATTATGCTAAGCCTAGTTTAGTTAGTACTGAATCAAGTACTGTTAGACCTACTATTACTGCAAATAATTTTGAACTAAAACCTAACACAATTCAAATGATACAGCAATTTGTTCAGTTTGATGGTTTGCAGGATGAAGATCCAAACAATCACTTGGCAAATTTCCTAGAATTTTGCGATACGTTCAAAATAAATGGTGTTTCTGATGATGCCATTCGTCTTCGGTTATTTCCCTTTTCTTTGAGGAATAAAGCCAAACAGTGGTTGAATTCTCTTCTACGAGGATCAATCACTACATGGGAGCAAATGACCGAAAAAATTTTATTAAAATATTTTCCACCGACTAAAATGGCTAAGTTAAGGAATGATATCTCTTCTTTTGTACAGATGGATTTAGAGACACTTTATGATGCATGAGAGAGATACAAAGATCTATTGAGAATGTGCCCACACCATGGATTACCCTTGTGGCTACAGGTCCAAACCTTTTACAATGGTGTAAATCCTTCAACCAGGCAGTTAATTGATTCAGCCGCCGGCGGAACGCTGAACAACAAAACTCCTGAAGCGGCCTACGAGTTTATAGAAGAGATGTCACTGAATAAATATCAGTGGCAAGTCACAAGGACAAGGCCAAAAAAAATAGCCGCTAGTGTTTTCAACCTCGACGCAGTAACCATTCTATCAAATCAGGTAGAACTTTTAAATAAAAAGATTGATGGTTTGTATAGTTCTTCGCAGGTACATCCACTTATGCAGTGTGATACGAATGGAGAGTCGAACAATACGGAATATCCACCCTACAACCCGGGCGTAGAAAGCGAGCAGATGAACTATATGGGTAATAATTTTAGATCTCAAAATAACCCCTATAGTAACAATTATAATCCAGGTTGGAGGAACCACCCCAATTTTTCGTGGGGAGGTCAAGGAAATCAGAGACAGCAACCCCCTCCAAACTTCCAACAACAGCCCTACCCACAAGAAAAGAAGCCGAACCTTGAGGAGATGTTGACAAAATTCATAGCGGTGTCAGAAACACATTTCTAAAACCCCGAAACAACACTTAAAAATCAACAAGCATCGATTCAAGAGATCAAGAATCAGGTAGGTCAACTTACCAAGATCATGTCAGAACGACCACAAGGTAGATTGCCAAGCAACACTGAAGCTAACCCAAAGGAGCAACTTCAAGCCATAACCGCTCATGATAGTAAAGGGTTAGATGAGCCCAAATTAAGGCAAGAGGATGTGGTAGAGGAAGGTAAGGTCCAGGTAAGTCATGATAAATCAAAACCGGTAACCAAAGAGTACCAACCTTGCATACCATATCCCGAAGCAATGAAGAAAGATAACACAGAGGAACATTTCGGTAAGTTTCTTAAACTTTTAAAGAAATTACATATTAACTTACCGTCCCTTGAAGCTCTTTCGCAGATGCCAGATTCAAAGAAATTTTTAAAAGAGCTTTTGACAAACAAACGGAGGTTAGACGAGGCATCGCATGTGGAGCTGAACGCAGTGTGCTCGGCGATTCTACAAAACAAATTACCACAGAAATTAAAAGATCCAGGGAGTTTTATGATTCCTTGTTTAATTGGTAGTTTATCGGTTGATAATGCTTTAGCTGATCTAGGGGCAAGTATAAATGTTATGCCTTATAAAATGTTTAAACAGCTAGGTCTAGGGAAACTCAAACAAACTAGGATGAGTATTCAATTAGCTGATAAAACTATTAGAATTCCTAGGGGCATAATTGAAGATGTACTCGTGAAAATTGATAAGTTTGTATTCCCAGTAGACTTTGTCGTTTTAGACATGGATGAGGAAAATACGATCCCTTTAATTCTGGGAAGACCCTTTTTAGCAACTGCTAGAACAAAAATTGACATTGATACAGGCGAACTCATACTTCGTGTAGGCGACGAGACAGTCACTCTTCAAGCTCTTGACTCGGCCAGGACATCGAATGATAGAGGTGAGAAAGTAAATTCAATTGATAACCAATTTGTTAAACCTTCTTTTCAGGAAGTACCACGAAACTACACACCCGAGCCCGATCCTATACCTCATAACAATAAGGAAATAATTCATGAGGATCGAAGGCTTCATATTGATGAACTAGATGAGTGGAAGGCACATTTCAAGGAAAAATCAAAATCACACAAAGCAAAACCAAAGGAACCCCCAGACGAGCTTATAGGAACGGAAAATCACTTCAAGATAGGAGATCAGGTATTGTTGGATAAGAAAGACCCTCGAATATCTCCTTCAGACCTCTATACAAACGAAGAAATCTCTTTTAAGGTAATCAATTTCTTCCCATACAGAACAGTCGAGGTAAGTAATCCTATTTTCGGCACTTTTAAAGTAAACGCTACTCGACTTGAGTTATATCATGATAGTAGAACTGATAGAATAAGAGAGGATGTTCAACTCTTCAAACCACCATGAATGTGCGAATGAGAGGTAAGTCTAGCTTAAGACTTTAAATAAGCGCTTCTCGGGAGGCAACCCGAGCACTAACTCCGTTTATTTTTACATTTATTTCTACTTTTATTTCTCTCTTTTTAGCATCTAACTATTAACTAACAAAAGTGCAGATTTCCATACCACACGGCCTTGCACACGGCCGTGGTCGTGGCCGTGTGGATACTACGGACATCCGTACTGACATGGCAGAGGTAGTACGAGCCAATGACGAAAGATTCCCAAGATCACGGACGATTATAAATGGGCACGGCCGTATGATATGGCCGTGGCCGACACTGAAGGAAGTCACACGGGCTCTGACTAAACACCACGATCGTGCGATACAGCCGTGGTCGACACTATTTTATCAAACATGGGCGTGGTGACCACGAAATAGGCGTGGGAGAAACGAACAAAGCACAACACGGCCGTGCGATACGGCCATGTGACCCAACACGCCCATGGTACACGGGCGTGGGGATGTACCAGATTTGAAACTTCTATTTAGAACACCCATTATTCCCTTTCTCACCCATTCCCTTTCATCCATACCCTTTACACTCTTCCCCTCCCCCCCTTTTTCCATTTTCTCTCATTCTCCTGCCCCAAAATCTCCATTTTAACATTACCTATGTCGAAGAAGCGGAAGGATCCTAGCGCAGTCTCCCCGTGAGAGACCAATCCACATAAGTTCATGCCGACCGCTTCATTCACTAGACAAGCCGAGGACATTTGAGGCCATTTAGTTTTTATTTTTCTTTTCTCTTCTCCTTTATTTTCCTTATCTTAACTTCTCTTCCACTAAATTTTGTTTATCTTATTTTAGTTTCTTGTTTTTAGGTTCTTCAGGCTGCTTGGGAATCACACACCACAGCCTTAGAAATCATACCCACCTTGCCAACCATCTAACAATAAGGACTTTTCAGTCCATTAATCTTTTCTTTTAATTTTATTTTACTTTCTATTTTCTTTCTCGTTATCTTTCTTGTCTTTAAATACATAATTAGTTTATTTTAAATATGTCTTACTATTTCCTGGCTGTTTCTTCACGGGCTACCCAATTTCTTCATCTAGCGCAGTAATAGTGGGCAGGCACCATACCACCATTAGAGACGCCTCCTCCAACTTATCTTTCACCTCTGAATCAAGTTTCCACACCTCCAACTCAAGGAATCCATCCAAAATTCAGAAAGTTTCATCTCTCCCTATCTTTTATGAATTCCTATCTATCTTTGTACATTGAGGGCAATGTACATCTTAAGTGTGGGGGGGAGGGGGGTGAATCTTAAAAGTGCCTAACTTTTTGCATTATTCTCAAATTCATGAATTATGTCTTGTTCTTAAGTAATTTCCCCATATTACGATTAAAATGAAATTTCCTTTGTTTCATGATTTTCATTGATATGTTTTAGATTAAGTCATTGATAATCATGCAGTGATGATTTAAACTTTAAGAGACTAGAGAATCATGCATGATAAGTCTATTTTTCAGAACTAAAAATTTTGTTAGGTTGTCTACCTGAATCTAATGATTACTTTGAAGTTTGAAATTTACAAGGTTGATATCAAAAAGCCCATAATTTTTGTGAGATATTGAGCCTTTTAGAGCATATATTCTTTTTCCTGCTCACTTTATTGATTATGAGTGTGTCAACATTGATTTGTTATTCTAGAACTTGCATCGATTATACATGTCGAGACCACACCTTTGATTTGATATACAGAGATGATGAAGGCACTTAGGTTTTAACCTACTTACTCCACTAAAAGCCTACCATCACAATTAACCCCTAGTGAACCCCTTTGATCCTAGCAACCCTTTTATTAACTCACCCACTAATATTAACTCAAAACCCATCTTGTATTTGTTATCACCATTTTTCTTGACTACCCCTATATTGAGATTTGATTTGAGCAGTTACTTAGCTATTTTCTTTATTTCAGTTATCAAATTCTATATTATTATTGTATGTGACTTGATTTGTTCTTAAAAAAAAATGAAGTATATTCATTATTAGTTCTATGTTATTTGAGCTCAAACTGTTAATTTCATTATCTTTAGAAAAAGCTCATATTATTAGTATTAAGTTTCCAATTGATGTAATTATTTATTATCGGTTAAATCGTTTCTAGTTAGGTAATTTGTCAGGTCAATCTCGATTCTAACCCTCTAATTCAGCCTTTATCCACACCTTTAACCCAAGCCCCGTTACAACCCATAAAATACCTTTTGATTTGTGTTTCATATCATTTTACAGTGGTAGAGATTTAATTTTCATGCAAGCCTATGGGATTAACTTTTCATGTTCGACTTCTGAGTGCTTAATTTTGAACCTTAAACTCTTCGAGTGATTTGAGTGAATCTTTAGTGAGGAATGTCAACCCTTGTCAATTTTGAATCAGAGGTAATTATTTAGATGAAGGGAAACACCTATGTTTTCATGCTACAAAAATATATGACTTGATTTTTTGAATTTTTAGGACTCTTTGAGTTTAATTATCCATGTATGGATTATTTATGAATTATGATGAGACATTATTGATGAATATTATGAATTGAGGAAGTTCGTTTTAATTGTGAGTTGAGAATTTTGCTTGAGGACAAGCAAAAGCTTAAGTGTGGGGGTATTTGATAAACCGTAACAGTAACATATTTTAATCCCATATTTAGCATGCTTTTGGATGATTTATCCCTTGAATTATGGAATTTGGTGCTCTTAATCCTTTAATTTCATGTTTTATACTCAGGAGAGCATAGGAGGATGAAAAGAACGGAAAACGGGCTTAAAATGGGCCAAATGGGCCAAAGTGAGAAATCGACACGGCACAGGGTTTCACCACACGGCCGTGCCCCTTTTTGAGCTCAAACACGGCTGAAGTCAATTCATGGGCGTGCCACACGGGCGTGTCCTGTGTGACAAAGAGGAATTTCACTCGGAATAGGATACTCAGAGGCAAAGAAACACATTCCAAAGTCTATATAAACACCTAAGTATGACTGAAAAAGGGGAGTCGATGAAGCCTTACAGTCGGGGCGCCCAACTAGGCCAAGGAGCCGAGCAGGAGAGGTCGAAATCGTGGGATTTACTCGAAGATAGCCGGTTGATTCATCTCAAGAAGACGAGTCATACTCAAGACGGAGGATTTCTCCTTCAATTCCTTGGGGGTTTTGGGTTTTCTTATGTTTTGTTTTATCTTTTCTTACGAGATGTATTCTTTTATAATTATGAACTAAACCCTCGGATACCGAGAGGATGAAACTTAAGACGAATCTTGTTATTGTTTTCTGAACTATATGATAAATACTTGATTTGTTCTTAATTATGTGTTCTTAATTCTTGCTTTGATATTTTAGGGTATTGATTCAAGTATTGATGTGCTTAGGCAGTGGAGCAAAAGTCCCTGTCTAAGAGTAGATCTAGCATAGTTAAGCGGAGTTGCTCGCACGCCTAGAGATAGGGTGACGAAAATCTGCCGGATTATTGTCAAACCTAATATGGGAGTCCATAGATCGAGTTAATGCAATTCTAGGGGTTTTAATTAGAAAGAGATTTCAATTAATCAACCTAGGGTTAGACGTTAGTAGCCTCAACGGAGGTATTAATATACATTAAGGAATCCTACGGATCAAGTCAAGTGAATAAATCGTCTGGTTCAGAGTTAGATAACAAGTGAAGTCTAGGTGGATTCTTCCTTGGGTATTGTCTTAATCAATTGGTTTTTCCCACAAGTATTTCCCCAATTCATCCTCTTTGTCTTAGCGTCTTTAGCTTAGTATTTAGTTAATTTTAGATTAAACAATAATTCACTTCAATTCTTAGGCTAAATAATAGAAAGAAAGTTAGTATTAGTACTTTTGGTTCCCTTGGGTTCGACAATCCGGTCTTGCCGCTAAACTATACTACAGTTCGATAGGTGCGCTTTCCTCAATCGTTGTCATAGTTAGTTTCTAGGCTAGATCATTCATTATATAAATTTTTAAGACTCTGACACACGATCATCCGCATACTAAGTCCAGCTACAGAACACGAAAAGTACCTGAAAAGAAAGACACTACAGAGATGAGCTATGCGAGCTCAATGTGAGTCCGAAACATGAACAGACGACAAAAGATGGAGTGACACAATAAATACTTCAGACAAGAATGTGCATAAAAATATCACTTACGAAAGTTTCAATCGGTATGTCAAATACAATATCAAACCACATAAATGGTTTTCCAGTAATACGCAATAATCAGATCATATTACATGACATTAACTATATTGTCAATAAACAGAAGTTCACATAAACAGACAAAATGTTCTGACAAACAGACGTATATTCATATGCGAATAGATGCACAAGTCAAAATCCCACCCCACCAACCAAACACCACTTCGTCCATCCAGTACACCACATACGGGCTATGGTAGGCCCGTCCACCATGCACACTACATAGAACCATAATAGGTTCATCCACCCAACACACCACAACGTGGAACTATGCCACTTGAGTAATTGTATACAGCTGAGCTGATATACGTATAGGATAGTGCGGTAAACCGTTATACAAAAGTATCGCAGTTAAAATTGCTAAGTCTGTCTTCGTTCTCTTCATAACCAGATTCCAAAATTTCATGCTATGCAACAATGCACACATTACGCAGACATTATACAGAAATGGACATTAACAGTTCCAGTTGAACAGATTCAGATTTGATTACACTTGTATTATAATATTTAGTTACGACAACAATAATAAACTCATACTTATTCATCACATAAACGAGCAATAAAAATTAAAGCCCATAAATGCACATATATACACGAATCAAACTAAATCGAGTCCTAAACACACTTACCGAGGCTTGACCGAGGGTCGGATTACACAGAAACATAAAGTAGACAGTTTATGACTTTAAACAAAAATTATGCAAAATAGGGCCACATGGCCGTGTGAGGGTCTACACGCCTATGTGAAAGCCACACACACCCGTGTGGAGGGGACACACGCCCGTGTGAGCAGCCCGTGTAACTCACTATCCAAAATGCTAAAAATAAAGAGCAGAGACGACACGGCCGTGTAGAGATCACATACGCCCGTGTGGCCAGGCCGTGTGGCACCAAAATTTGCCCTAAAACCCTAAATTCCCAATTGCACACGGCCGTATGGACCGTTCGTGTGTGGCACACGCTCGTATGGCCACCCGTGTGGTCATGAAACCATACCGAAATAGCTTGAAAATTATGCTTTTGATGTCGAAAAGATCCCCAACCCTTGGTAACCCAGAATTATGCCAAAACATACAGAATTTCATGCACTTCAGAAACAATATGATACTTCAAATAACCAATCTCAATAACATACAAGACATTATCGAATTTCACCGCAATTTAATACAGAAGTTAAACCATTTCAGTACACACACACCCCTTAGAACACGATATCAAGCAGGAAAGATCAATCGACTCGCCCTCACCAACTGTTCGGAAACCTCAATTTCACACATAACTTAAACTATAAGAACTTCCATTAACAAATAAATAGAAACAGAAGTAATTTTATCATAAACCCTCATGAACAAAACTTACCCGCTTCACCTCTGATAAAACGAAACACAAGGACAATCAGTCTTGACAGACAACACGTAAAGTGTGTAAAACGGGAGAAACAAGAAATCAAAAGAACCGAAATTTGGAAAGAACAGAAATAAAAAGAGGAACAATGGGGAAGAAAAAGAAAAAAATGAAGAAGAACGTGATTTTATTTTTCTATTTTAAAGGTAACTTCCCCTTTTAAAAAAAATAAAATAACATAAATATCAAAACACTCACAGGGATTCGAACACGAGACCTAGAGATACACTAACACAGAACTAACCACCAAACCGGCAGGCTCATTCTGACATTAAAACGCGAAGTTGAACCCAAATGTTCAACCCACTCACTAACCTTAACCACAAACCTCAAAACTTCTAACCCCAGATTCCGGGATGTTACAGCATTCGTCATGAGCTTTGATCCGCTGCCCATGACACAAGGAGAAAGCCAAAAATTTTGTCAAATGAGTTTGAGATAAAAATTTTAAAATTTTGAAGGGGTTGAAGATAAAAAAATTATTCCAAAAAGGCTTAGATTATATTATTAATGTTTAGAAGAGGCCAAAATTATAAATTTTTCGTTTATGCAAATAACTAAAAGGCTAAAAATGAATGGATAAATCTCAAAATTATACATGAACTATGGTTTAATGTACAATTGTATATATGAACCTTGATTTTGTGCAATTTTATACATGAAATTTTGATTTGATCCAATTCTTGTAAATTATTAACACAATTATTGATATAACATCATTTTATGTTTATATATTGTATACATAAATATTTATATTTATCCAATATAAAAATAAATTGATGTATTTATTTCTTTAAATGTGTATAGTTAAATCAAAATTAAAGTTTCAAGTATACATTTGAACCGCAATTAAAGTTTCCCATATATAATTGCACCAAATTAAAGTTCATGTATACAATTACAAATTAAATCAAAGTTAATATATAATTTTGAGATTTATCCCTAAAATGAGTAATCAATACTTGAGAGGAATTACTAATTAAATTTTCCCATTTGAATAGGGGCAAGGCCCCTGTCTGGATTGGATTTTTTAAATAAAAAGATAAGAAGATTTAATTTTTAATTTTTTTATATTAGAATTAAATCTCAAGCTTTACCAAAATATAAGGATCGACGGCACATTTTGACCAAATGTAAATGCTTGATCAAAGTTCAAGCAAAGACTAGGGCTAGTGCAGTGAAGGCCCAAACAATAAACAGGGAAGAGGCCTGCTTCAATTAGATTATCTGTTCTTGCTTAATACCAGGAAATATTTACATATATGTATATATATAATTGTATTGCATTGCCTGTTTATTCAATATAGAAAAAGTTGTACTTGTAATTAATGTTATTTGAATTACTCAAGTTGTAAATTTTAAGTTCAAGCTAAACTATTTAATTCGAATAACTTGAATTATATAATTCACATCAAAGAATTTTATCGAAGAGTAGCTTTTCAAGTTTTATCATTTCTAATGGATCCGATAAGGTTGGTTTTCTGAGTTGAAAGCTTTTGAGAAACTTGTTGCATGGTTGGTCGAGATTGCGGCTTGGTTTGCAGGCAGGAAAATGCTAACTTTATCGTGAAGACAACTTCCTCGCCAATCGGGTCTTCAGGAGGCGGAAGCCGATAATCCAACAAGTCTTTCAATGTAAGTCGATGGCCGATAGTCGATTCTGGTAATGATAGAGACAATAAGAGATCTTCTGGATGCTTTCCCATTATCACTTCCAATGCTAACACCCCGTAGCTATAAACATCACATTTTTCATTTGCTTATGTTCCGTAAGCTAGCTCTGTAAAGGAAAACATCCGTTTTTGTAACATTGCGTTGATGTCACTATTTAAAACCGGGATTTTATCGATAGCTTGATGAACAAGAAATCAAAACTAGGATGATAGAAGGTGTACCTGGAGCAGAATATCCAAAGGTGCCTGCAAATGAAATCAACTTAGACGAATCGGGGTTTAAAATCCTAGCGGTACCAAAATCCGAAACCCGAGCTTCGTATTCTGAATCCAACAAAATGTTGCTGCTCGAAATGTCTCGATGAATTACCGGAGGAAAACATTCATGATGCATATATGTTAAAGCATTTGCCACACCTTTAACAACTTGAATCCTCTTGTTCCAGTCCAATTGCTTTGCTTTTTCTTCACTTGCAAGCATCTTTGCCAAGCTTCCTCCATCCAAATACTCATAAACCAGAAATGAGTACTTGGCATGAGAGCAAAAACCGTAAAGCTTCACGATGTTTCGATGCTTCACTTCAGTCAATGCATCGATTTCATTGCTGAAAGATTTCAGATTGGCCACTTCGTCGTCATCATCGATTTCATGAAGTTTCTTCACTGCAAAAACTTGTCCTGTAGGAAGCATAGCTTTATAAACACTTCCAGAGCCACCTCTTCCAATGCAATATTTTGGGTTGAAATCCTCTGTAGCTTGAATGAGGCTTTCATACATCAATTTCCCATCAGAACCCCGTATCGTAACACAATTCTCCCTTTCTCCTGCTCCTTCTGGTTCAACCATATACCTTGCTCGGCTTGAGCGAGTAAAAAAAGTTCCTAAAATGACGGACAGAAGGATCAATGTACTTAAAATGGGGGCAATAATCGAAACCAGAGCTATTTTGCTGTATTTCCTCTTGGATTTTTTCATCATTGCATTGCAGCACAAGCCCTTGTTATGTTCAAATGCTTTTGCTGGTGCATTTCTGAAGGCTTTGCTGTTGGGGAGAGGGCCTGCCAACATATTATACGATACATCGACAGCTGTCAAACTCCACATCGTGTCGAAAGTGTTTGGAATATAGCCGGAGAACTGATTGTGGGAAAGATTTAAGGTCTCCAGGCTGCTTAAATATCCAAGTTCTGATGGCAATTCTCCTGTAAACAAGTTATGGCTCAGATCAAGATCCTGCAGAGAATGTAAACGACCAATTTGGGATGGAACCATTGCGGTTAACTTGTTATTGCTCAAATTCAAGTACAATAGTTTCGAACATTGTCCGAATTCTTCCGGAACCAAACCACTTAACCTATTAACTGCAAGGTTAAGGAGTGCTAATTCAGACAAAAATCCAAACTCTGTAGGAACATTGCCTGAAAGTTGATCGTCATTCAACTCGAGATTGAACAATAATTTCAAACCACCAAGCTCGTTTGGGATCTTCCCCACTAGTTGATTGTAAGATAATAATCTCTAATTGGTTGCATTAGCAAGCTCAGCTATGAAGCATGGACACGGACACGTAATACGGGTACGACACGATACGGATACGGCGACACGGTAATTTTTAAAAAATGAGGATACGAGTACGGTGGGATACGAAAATAAAAAATATTTTTATTATATATATTTATGTTAAAATACTCAATGTAAATGAAAATATTGATATTTTTGATTAATATATAATTAATTTTTTTTCATTAAGCTGTCTTATCATTACATAAAATATGACAAAATATAGTAATAAATTATGCTAATAAATACAAAATATATTATACTAATAAATATTAAATCTTCTAGAAAGAGAATATATTTTGTTTAACTTGACTTGCAAACAATGAGTTATTTTATTTAATAAGAATTTAGATCACACATATATTTATTAATTTATAATTAAAATTAATTTTTTAAAATATTTTTAATGTAATAAATACATTAACTAGACAAATATTATATATATTCTTATTATAATGAGTCTCATATATTTATAAATTAAATTCATAGGTCAAATAAATTATACTAATAAATATAAAAAAATATTATACTAATAGATACTAAATCTTCTAGAAAGAAAATATATTTTGTTTAACTTGACTTACAAATAATGTCTTATTTTATTTAACAAGAATTTAGGTCACACATATATTTACTAATTTATATTTAAAATTAATTTTTTAATCATTTTAAATCTAATTTATATGGGTCTCACATATTTTTATTATATTTACTTTAGCTATTTTTATATTATTATAATTTATTTTTACTTTCTTACCCCATTATAAATTTATAATTATATAAAACAATACATTAATTAATTTTTTTTCACAACATTAATTTTTTTCTTTCTTTTTTACACAGCATTAATTGTAGGTATTAACTTTTTTTTTTCAACATTAATTATTAACTTTTTTTTTTCAGCATTAACTCTTTTTTTTTTTTATGCAGCCTAATTTTTTTTCTTCCCCATTTACCCCTTTCTTCCTTTCACATTTGCCATATTTGCCTTTCCTTGCTCTGTTTTTCAATCTCTGCAAATAAAACCCAGCAGACTCGGGAGTGTCATTGTTTGACACGTTTCAAGGCGTGTCCGGTACGTATCCGGCCGTGTCGGTGGCGTGTCCGTGTCGGACACCGGTACGACACCGGTACTTGATGATTTTTGCCGTGTCGGTGCTTCCTAGTTAGCTCAGAAGGTATTGAACCAGCAATGTTATTTTGTGAAACCTTGAAGCTTTTCAGTTTCCGACTCGAGCCCCAGTTCGGCGAAATCTCACCGAAGAACTTATTGTAACTCAAATCAATATAGTTCAACATAGGGTATACACCAAAATCTTCTGATATGTTCCCTGTCAATTCATTCTCTTCGAACCGAACTCGAACAAGTCTGCTGCAGTTCTTCAAATCTTTAGGAACAGGACCTATAAACCGATTTGTATGCACCGACAATCGTTCGAGCAAACCGCCACTACATATAAAATCCGGTAAGTAACCCGACAATCTATTATTTCCCATTAGCCATATCTTCATAGATGTAAGGTTGGTTATTTCAGCTGGAAGTGAACCACTGAGGTTGTTCATTGGCAATTTAAGATCAACAAGTGATGCAATCAATCCTATTTCTTTTGGAATGTTGCCTGATAAATGATTAAGTGACAAATGCAACCCTTTGAGCTTGGTCAAGTTCCCAATGGCGGAAGGGATTGAACCAGAAAAGTGATTAGCATTAACATAAAGTATTTTCAAGTTAGCTAACATCCCAATGGATTTCGGGATAACCCCATACAAGGAATTGTTACTAAGATCTAAAGTAACAAGTTCAGGGAAAGAGACGAAATCAAAACCTTGGAGCATACCTTTTAATCCCATGCTTGTGAGGTTGATATGGATGATGTTAACAAATCCATCATCACAAATGATCCCAACCCATTTTTCACAAGGTGAAAATGAACTGTTTGAAGAAATATCCCATGAAAAAAGTGATGCAGGTGATGGGTTTTCAAGGCTGTTTTTCCATTTGAGAAGAGCTTCAATTTGTCCTCCATTTTCATCACCATCTGCAAAAGAAGTAAACACAGCTACAACAATGATAAATAACAAAACTTTGAGCTCAAATGCCATTGATCATTTGGTTTGGTTTTTTCTTTTCATCACAAATGTTTTGTATCCATGTTGGCCTGATTTTTGTACAGGCTTAAGTCAACTCCTTTGAATCTACATTGAATAAAAACAAGACTATAACACAAAAATAAATGAACAGATCAATTTAAATTTTTGAAAAAAGACAGAATTTGGTTAGAAATATGAAAAGGACTTGACTAAAGAGTCTTGTTTTCATACAAGTATTCTATTCCTGTTTTCTAGAATGAGTGTTGACTGGGTCTTTATTTAGTTCATACATTTACATATCTTGACAAATTCAATTGATAAATAAAGTTGATTAGGTGAGCCATGAAAGGGACTTTAGTAAGGAATCTTTTGTCTCTTTGATAAACTTTCTACTAGTTAATATATTAACAAATATAATGGACTGGTAGTAAGAAATTCTATATTTCTTAAACAAAATCATGAATTTGAGTATATGTTTCTCAAATTTGGTTGGATTTTAAATTTAATTAGGTTTAATGTAAGATATATAAGTGAACTTTTTTCAAAATCAGATCGGTAATTGAATTGATTAGGTCATCGGTTTGTCAATTCAACTAATTCTGACTAGTTTGATTTAGACCTAATCATGGGTTAGGTTACCCGCCCAGGCTTACCCGAAAAATTGGAAGGTTTGGGCAAAACTATAGGCTTAAAAAATGGGCTTGAACAAAAAAATAAGATCTAAACGGGCCGAGCCTCAAGTAATAATTTTTGGCTTGAGTTTGGCTCGGTCTGGTCCGAAAATCTACCTAATTTTTTTTTCTACTGTTGTTTTGCTGTCATTTTGCTATTATATAGTTACTATTTTGTTGTTATTGTTTGGATATTGTATAGCTCTTATTTTATTGTTAATTTTGCTACTATTTTAGAGTCATTTTCTTGCTAATTTGTAGCTATCTTAATGTTATTTAAATATAAAGACTTTTTTTTAATGTATTTTCAATTTATTGGGAAACATTCATTTTTGTGATGCCCCAATACCCGACCTAGGAGTTTAGACCGAATCCCGGAGGTTACAATGATCACCAAAGTGACCGTAGGAAAATTTTACAAAACAAATTATCTCGAATTCCATCACAAACATTTGTATCTCTTTACAAACCAAGAATGTTTAATCTTTTAGATTTCAAACAGAAATATTACAGTTAAGTTTAATTTATGAACAAAATTAGATTACAAGAAAAATTCAAAAGTAGAACTTGAACCACAATTTTTATAAAACCCTACCGATCAACGGTAAATCAAAATAAAAACTGAAAAGATAGCTGACAAATTATTTTAACCGAGACTGTCCGAGACATCCGCATACCAAGTCCAGCGTCAGAGTTTCAGAAACGAACCTGCAAGGGGAAACACTAAGGGGGTGAGCTATATGAGCTCAGTGTGAGTTCGAATCGAGACTAAAAATAGAATTACGGAATTCAATTCAATGGCCCAACAGACTTATAGATGCTCACAGAGTCAGAAAGTAAACTTGGAACCAACGTCCCAACAGAACGTAACAACTCAAGCACACCAAGTCACACACAGTCAGACAGAGTACAGTCATATAGTCTTGCACCCAGAACTCTCTAACGGATGAATATGAAATGCAGTCAAGTAATAAAACCCACCCATCCAGCCAACACACCTCTCTGTCCCCCGATCACACCCCATAAGAGCTGATTAAGCTTATCCAACCAAAACATACCACATAAGACCTCGAAAGGCTTATCCAACCTTACACACCATGTATGTGGACAAAGCCACTCAGATATTAATACGTAGCAGGGCTGGCGTATATGCAGTACAGTGCAATGCGGTAATTCGCTGTACAAACATGTTGCAGTTTAAACTGCCAGATCAAATAATGGTATGCAACAAAGCTGACGTACATGCGGTACAGTGCGGTAAATCACTGTACGAATAAGCTTGCAGTTAAACTGCCAGATCAGAACAAAAATAGTCTTCCTTCTCTTCACAACCCAACCCAAAATACTTTATACAAGTGCATGTATGCATTCAATCTCACAGAAATAATGAACACGTCAACAGACAATCAGAAAGAAGCAGTTATGCACACATGCCCAATAGACCGGATTCAGAATCAAACATCTCACACAACAGTCACAAATAACACATAAGCTGAAGCCCAGATCAGAATTCTTAGCCACCCTCACTAAATATCAGCCATGGCCGTAACACACAAACACATTCTCAGATAAAAAATATACACAAAACTAAAACAAGTGACTTAGAACCACACGGCCGTGTGCTCTGGCCGTGTGGAAATACTTAGACCGTGTGGGAGGTCAAACGCCCGTGTGAAGAGAGTCACACGCCCGTGTGAACCAGGGACATGGCCGTGGGAACAGGCATTGTAACTCATTGTCCATTTGTACTAAAAAGAGTACAGGGTAGACACGGCCGTGTGAGGGACTCACACGCCCTTGTGTCCACTAGAAACGGCTGTGTGTCCAAAACACACGTCCGTTTGGGATTCCTACATCCCAAAATCAGCCACACAGCCGTGTCACACCAAATAATCAAATCCATAATTCCCAAATACACACGCCCGTGTGCCCAGGGGACACGGCCGTGTGAAAATCGACAAAAATTCCCAAATTGGCCACACGGCCGTGTGACACCAAATTTTTTCCCGAAAACCCTAATGCCTAATTGGACACGGCTGTGCGAACCACTCGTGTAGGGGTACACGCCCGTGTGGCCACCCGTGTGGGGGCACATGTAACAGCCCGATTTAGACCCTAGTCAGAATAGTGGTTTCGAGACCATAAATCCGAGGTCAGAAAAATATTTTAAAATTATATTCAGTGTTTACAGTATGTGATTAAGCATGTGTGAAATTTCTGTGAATAAATTTGTTCGTTTGTGTGCTTAATTTGTTAAAAGGATTCAATCGCATAAATTGCAAAGGTTGGCTATTAATGTGTAAGTGCCGAATTGTTATTGTTTTTATTATGTGAATTCCTTATGAGGTTAATATGCCATTATTAAGTTAGTGGACAATTATGTCCATGGTTTAAATGATTTTCATGAATATTTCATTAAGGGTAAAATGGGAAAATGATAATTAAGCTTAATTTAATAAAACAAAAGCATGAAAAATGGTTATTTTCTCATTGTCTTTGGCCGAAAATCATAAGAAAAGAAAAAGAAAAAGAAAAAGAAAGCTAGGGATTCGGCACTTGTGAGCTTCAATTGGTAAGTGTTTTGAGCTCAGTTTTTGATAATTTCTACATTTTTGTGATCGTTGCTTAGCATACTATCAAGCCCATGCCTTAATTTTAGATTTTGATGAAGATTGTGAGTTAATCCATTGATGAATTCATGAGCTTTGTGATAGTTGATGATGAAATATGAAAGATATGTGAGAGAATAACATATTTTGTCTTTGGATTTTTGATGAATTTGAGTAATTTGAGCTAAATTGAGAAAATGAAAAATTGAAGGACTAAAATGTAAAATAAATGAAATATGTGGGCTTGTATGAATATGAGAAAAATTCAACTAAGCATGAGCATAGTGAAATTATGTGTATTTTGTGATTTTATGAAATAGGGACTAAAATGTCAAAATGTGCAAATTTGAGGGTTAAAATGTAAAATGCCTTAACTATGTGTTGTGAATTGGTTTGGATGAAAATGTGATTGAATGAGTTGAGTTTAATATCATATAGATCAAGAAAAGAGAGATTTGAATCGAGATCGAGGCAAAGACAAAGTGCTCGATTGATTGACTAGTTTCGGTATTTCTATTTCTGAGGTAAGTTCGTTTGTAATACAATTTTTTTAATTTATGCTCATGTGTTATGTAATGAAAGATTTTATGGTTGATGAATTAGTAATGTTAAATGTGGTTTTGAGAAATGTGGCACTAAGTGTGCGAAATAGAATTTATACAGTGGAGAATGGCACTGTGTGTGCAAAATAAAGAAAGCATCGACTACATTGTTTGGCACTATGTGTGCGATACCGATTTAAATTCGTTCAATGTAAAAGCACTAAGTGTGCGATGATATTAAAGCTTCGACTATGAAATTGGCACTAAGTGTGTGAGTAAATCGAATAATTAATGAAGATTGAATGAAATGTGGTATTGAACATTGAATAGCAAAAGTGATCGTTAACTAAGTGTTGGCAAAGGTATGTACGGAACCTATGTGGTTGATGGTTTTGTAAATGAATAAATGGATGGTTATGTGAGTATTTGGTTATGGTTAAGATTGTGTATTATTGTGAAATGATCTATGTGATGGTTTATTTTGTATGTTGTATTGGGATCATTGAGTTAAATGTATTATACTACGAACTTACTAAGCTTTAAAGCTTACTGTGTGAAGTGTTTCTATGTTTTATAGTGTTACTAAAGCTAGCTCGGATCAGGGGATCGTCAGTGACTCAATCACACTATTAGCTATCTATTTTGGTACTTTTGGAAGTTGTATATATTTGGTATATGGCATGTATAGGCTAGTGATTATGGCATGTTTTGAAGTGTATAAGTCTTGCCATGTGATATGGCTTGGTAGTTGATGGTTTTGATATATGTTTTGGGCATGTGTAAAGGTTGGTTCATATGTGTATATGTGTTTCATGCAAATGGTCATTTTGGCATAAGTTAGTTAAATGGTAATATGGTGGTAGTATGTTTCTTGCTATGAATTGGTAAGGATTAAATGATGAATGGATTACATGTTTGGTTGTGAAGTTGATACTTTGGATTGATATATTTGAATTAGATTTGAATATGAAATGGTTGATGATGTTAAAAGGATAAATTGTGCAGGTTTTGGTATGTTTTGGAGGTGTATGGAGTATGAAATTGGAATGGTTTGATACCTGTAGGTGTGACCCAAAGTGTGGGTGGCAAATTGGCCTTGCAAATGGCCTATTTTTGCCCACACGGTTGAGCACACGGGCGTGTGGCTCGACCATGTTCCTTAAATTTGTAATTTGATTCAAGTCAGGCTTGCACACGGGCTAGACACACGGGCGTGTGATTGGCCGTGTGATACAAGTCAGTGTCAACCACGGGCCAGACACACGGACGTGTGACAGGCCGTGTAAAGTAAGGTAGTTTCGACCACGGATGAAGGACACGGGCATGTCTATGGCTGTGTGGACAAGTCAGTATGTATGCCCTGATTTGCCACGGCTTAGACACACCACACGGGCGTGTGAACTCTGTAGTTTTGAAAAATGTTAAGTTTTTGAAAAAAAATTGTGTGAGCTCGATTTAGTCTCGACCCCTTCCCAATGCATGTTTAAGGTCTCGTAGACAATATAAAGGGACTTATTGATATTGATTGATTATGTTTTAATGATGTATGAACAATGAAGGTTAAATGTTATGATTTGATCGGTAATGCCTTTTAACCCTATTCTTGTGACGGATACGGGTTAGGAGTGTTACATTTTTTTTGTATCAGAGCTACGGTTTAGTCGATTTTAGGACTAACCTAGCGTGTGAGAGTCTAGCTATACATGCCATATATATACCTGCAATAGTGTGATGATTCCTGATAGTTAAAAATGTGTTTTTATATAGCAAATGGATCCCGATCGAGCAGTTGCTGATGATGTTGAGAGTAATGCGCCTGCTCCCGCTCAAGGGACAGTGCCGGCCGAATCAAGGCCGATAGCTAGTAGCCACGAGGGAGAGGTAAAGCAAGCATTCTTCCAAATGATGAGTGAGTGGTTTACGGAGTTCATTCGAACGAATCCTGTTACTCAACAATCTCCACCCCCGCAAGTACCTGCAGTGCAACAAGTGACAGATCCGATTGATTGAGTAAACCTCCCGTGGATAAAATTTGAAAGTACGGGGCTGAAGAGTTCATGGCCATATTTGATGATGATGCTGAGCGAGCTGAATTCTGGCTTGAGAATATTGTAAGAATGTTTGATGAATTATCTTGTACTCATGATGAATGTTTGAAATGTGCTGTTTCATTGTTGAGAGATACATCGTATAATTGGTGGAAAACATTGATATCTGTGGTTCCGAGAGAAAGAATCACCTGGGATTTCTTTCAAGCTAAATTTTGGAAGAAATATAGCAGCCAACGGTTTATAAATAAAAAATGTAAATAGTTTCTTGAACTGAAACAGGGTCGTATGACTGTTACGAAATACAAGTGGAAGTTTGTAAGATTGAGTCAGTATGCACGAGAATGTGTTTCAACGGAAACTACTATGTGTAAACGATTCATCAAAGGTTTGAATGAAGACATTAAACTATTGGTTGGAATACTTGATTTGAATAAGTTTGTAGTATTGGTTGAAAGAGCCTGCAAAGCCGATGAGCTTAGTAAAGAAAAGAAGAAAGATGATTCAGAGGCTAGAGATGAAAGAAAAAGGTCGATGAGTAAGTCGTATCAACCTTCGTTAAAGAGATTCAAAGATGCAACTAATCGCTCAAATGTTTCGTTTAGACATTCGATTAAAGATCATGTGAAATAGAATACTGGTCCTAAAACTCAAACTCCAATTGAATCAAGTGTTGGAAGAATCAGAAGTAATAAGCTTAAGTGCAAATAGTATGGAAGACGTCATATCGGAGAATACTGGGGCAAGTATAATAATAGAGCTTGCTATAAATATGGATCACGAGATCACTTTATTCGGGATTGCCCAGAGTTGACTGAGAAAGATAATGTTCAGAGTGCGAAGCCGAGGAACACGACAGCTAGGGGTAGACCATCTAGAAACACTGAAAATGTGAGTGGTAGTCAGAGAGGAACATCAGATACAACTGTGAGATCTGAGGTGAGAGCACCTGCCCGAGCCTATGCTATTCGCGCTCGTGAAGAAGCGTCATCTCAAGACGTCATAATTTGTACTTTTACTCTTTTCGATACTAATGTGATTGCATTGATAGATCCAGGGTCTACTCATTCATATATGTGTATGAACTTAGTATCTAGTAAGACTCTACCTGTTGAGTCTATTGAGTTTGTGATTAGAGTATCGAACCCCTTAGGCAAGTGTGTTTTGGTTGATAAAGTGTGCAAGAACTGTCCGTTGATGTTTCGGGATATTTATTTTCCAGCTAATTTGATGTTGCTACCCTTTGATGAATTTGATATAATCCTGGGTATGGATTGGCTTACTTTGCATAATGCTATTGTGAATTGCAAACGAAAGAGTATTGATTTGAGAAGTCAGAATGGGGAGATAGTTTGAATTGAATCCAATGATTTGAATGGGCTACCTGCTATAATATCTTCGATGAAAGCTTTGAATTATGTGAAAAAGGGTTGCGAAGCCTATCTTGCATATGTGATAGATACAAAAGTGACAGAAAAGAAAGTTGAATCTGTGCCTGTGGTTTGTGAATTCCCTGATGTGTTTCCTAAAGAACTACCAGGATTACCTCCGATACGAGAAGTTGAGTTTGGTATTGACTTAGTACCGGGGACGACTCTTATCTCAATAGCTCCATATAGAATGGCACCGACAGAATTGAAAGAGTTGAAATCTCAGTTGCAAGAGTTGACCGATAGAGGATTTGCACGACCAAGTTTCTCGCCTTGGGGTGCTACTGTGTTGTTTGTGAAAAAGAAAGATGGCATTATGGGGATGTGTATTGATTATCGACAGTTGAACAAAGTGATAATAAAGAATAAATATCCTCTACCGCGTATTGATGATTTGTTTGATCAGTTAAAATGAGCTACAGTGTTTTCGAAAATAGATTTGAGATCGGGATATTATCAGTTGAGAGTTAAAGAATCAGATGTGCCGAAAACTACTTTCAGAATGAGGTACGGACATTATGAATATTTAGTTATGCCTTTTGGACTAACGAATGCTCTTGCAGTATTTATGGATTTGATGAACCAGATTTTCAGACCGTATTTGGATCGATTTGTCGTTATGTTCATTGACGATATTTTGATTTATTCTTGTGATGAGGCAGAACATACCGAGCATTTGAGAATCGTGTTACAGACTTTGCGTGAGAAGTAATTGTATGCGAAGTTTAGCAAATGTGAGTTCTGGTTACGTGAGGTTGGTTTTCTGGGACATATAGTGTCAGCTGCAGGGATACGAGTTGATCCGAGCAAGATTTCAACAATTTTAGATTGGAAACCTCCGAGAAATATGTCTGAAGTCCGTAGTTTTCTGGGACTAGCGGGATATTATAGACGGTTTGTGAAAGGTTTCTCGATGATTGCAACTCCGTTGACGAAATTGCTACAAAAAAATGTTAAATTCAAGTGGTTAGAAAAGTGTCAGCAGAGTTTTGAACAGTTGAAAGCATTATTGACAGAGGCACCAGTGTTAGTCCAACCTGAATCGGGTAAAGAATTCATAATTTATAGTGATGCATCGTTGAATGGTTTGGGCTGTGCATTGATGCAAAAAGGCAAAGTTATAGCCTATGCTTCGAGATAGTTAAAACCGCATGAAAAGAACTATCCGACGCATGATCTTGAAATAGCCGCTATAGTATTTGCATCGAAGATTTGGCGTCATTACTTATTTGGTGAAAAATGTCACATTTATACAGATCACAAGAGTTTGAAATATCTGATGACTTAGAAAGAATTGAATTTAAGACAGCGGAGATTTTTAGAATTAATAAAAGACTATGAATTAGTAATTGATTATCATCCAAGAAAAGCTAATGTTGTTGTTGATGCTTTGAGCCGAAAGTCTTTATTTGCTTTACGAGCAATGAGTACTCAGATAGATCTGTGTGATGATAGTTCGATTTTGGCTGAGTTAAAAGTGAGACCAATGCTTATACGTCAAATTTGTGATGCTCAGAAAAGTGATATTGAGATGATGGCAAAACGAGCTCAGTGTGATTTGAATTCTGATTTAGAATTTCGAGTTGATAGTAATGGTTGTTTGAGATTTCGAGATCGAATTTGTGTTCCGAGAAATTCAGAGTTGATTAAGATGATTTTGAACGAAGCTCATAGCAGTCGGTTATCTGTTCACCCGGGTAGTACGAAAATGTACAATGATTTGAAACAGTTTTATTGGTCACATGGTATGGAACGAGATATTTCAGAGTTTATTTCGAGATGTTTAGTTTGTCAGCAAGTTAAAGCTGAACATCAGGTTCCATCCGGTTTGTTTCAACCGATCATGATTCCTGAGTGGAAATGGGAAAGAATCACGATGGACTTTGTGTCGGGGTTACCTTTATCCTCTAGAAAGAAAGATGCAATTTGGGTGATAGTTGATAGGTTAACGAAATCAGCTCATTTTATTCCGGTGAGAATAGATTTTTCGCTTGATAAATTAGCTGAATTGTATATTTCTGAGATTGTGAGATTGTGTCTGACCGAGATCTGAGGTTTACTTCGCGGTTTTGGAAGAAACTGCAAGAGGCTCTAGGTACGAAACTGTATTTTAGTACTGCATTTCATCCACAAACGGATGGTCAATCCGAGCGGATCATTCAGATTCTCGAGGATATGTTGAGATGTTGTATTCTTGAGTTTGAAAGTACATGGGAAAAACATTTGCCATTGATTGAATTCGCGTACAATAATAGTGTTCAATCTAGCATTAAAATGGCACCATATGAGGCTCTTTACGGTCGTAAATGCAGAACTCCGTTATATTGGACTGAGCTTAGTGAGAATAAGATTCATGGAGTTGATTTGATAAAAGAGACTGAACAGAAAGTGAAAGTGATTCTTGACAGTCTGAAAGCCGCATCGGATCGTCAGAAGTCCTATGCAGATTTGAAACGGAAAGATATTAAATTTGAGATCGGTGATAAAGTGTTTTTGAAAGTGTCTCCGTGGAAGAAAATACTTCGATTTGGCAGAAAAGGCAAATTGAGTCCGAGGTTCATCGGGCCGTATGAGATTGTCGAACGTATCGAGCCGGTTGCTTATAGATTGTTGTTGCCACCTGAGCTAGAGAAGATTCATAATGTGTTTCACGTATCGATGCTTCGACGATACAGATCTGATCCATCGCATGTGATTGCTCCTATTGAGGTTGAGGTTCAGTCAGATTTATTGTATAACAAAGAAGCGATTCGAATTTTGGTACGTGAGATCAAAGAGTTGAGAAACAAGAAAATTTCTTTAGTGAAAGTGTTGTGGCACAAACACGGAGTTGAAGAGGCTACGTGGGAGCCTGAAGATGTTATGAGATAACAATATTCGAATCTATTCACTGGTAAGATTTTCGGAGACGAAAATACCTAAGGGGAGAGAGTTGTAACAGCCTGGTTTAGACCCTAGTCGGAATAGTGGTTTCGAGACCATAAATCCGAGGTCAGAAAAATATTTTAAAATTATTTTCAGTGTTTACAGTATGTGATTAAGCATGTGTGAAATTTCTATGAATAAATTTGTTCGTTTGTGTGCTTAATTTGTTAAAAGGATTCAATCGCATAAATTGCAAAGGTTGGCTATTAATGTGTAAGTTCCGAATTGTTATTGTTTTTATTATGTGAATTCCTTATGATGTTAATATGCCATTATTAAGTTAGTGGACAATTATGTCCATGGTTTAAATGATTTTCATGAATATTTCATTAAGGGTAAAATGGGAAAATGATAATTAAGCTTAATTTAATAAAACAAAAGCATGAAAAATGGTTATTTTCTCATCATCTTTGGCCGAAAATCATAAGAAAAGAAAAAGAAAAAGAAAGCTAGGGATTCAGCACTTGTGAGCTTCAATTGGTAAGTGTTTTGAGCTCGGTTTTTGATAATTTCTACGTTTTTGTAATCGTTGCTTAGCATACTATCAAGCCCATGCCTTAATTTTAGATTTTGATGAAGATTGTGAGTTAAGTCATTGATGAATTCATGAGCTTTGTGATAGTTGATGATGAAATATGAAAGATATGTGAGAGATTAACATATTTTGTCTTTGGATTTTTGATGAATTTGAGTAATTTGAGCTAAATTGAGAAAATGAAAAATTGAAGGACTAAAATGTGAAATAAATGAAATATGTGGGCTTGCATTAATATGATAAAAATTTGGCTAAGCATGAGCATAGTGAAATTATGTGTATTTTGTGATTTTATGAAATAGGGACTAAAATGTCAAAATGTGCAAATTTGAGGGTTAAAATGTAAAATGCCTTAACTATGTGTTGTGAATTGGTTTGGATGAAAATGTGATTGAATGAGTTGAGTTTAATATCATATAGATCAAGAAAAGAGAGATTCAGATCGAGATCGAGGCAAAGACAAAGTGCTCGATTGATCGACTAGTTTCGGTATTTCTATTTCCGAGGTAAGTTCGTTTGTAATACAAATTGTTTAATTTATGCTCATGTGTTATTTAATGAAAGATTTTGTGGTTGATGAATTAGTAATGTTAAATGTGGTTTTGAGAAATGTGGCACTAAGTGTGCGAAATAGAATTTATAAAGTGGAGAATGGCACTGTGTGTGCGAAATAAAGAAAACATCGACTACATTGTTTGGCACTGTGTGTGCGATACCGATTTAAATTTGGTTTAATGTAAAGGCACTAAGTGTGCAGTGATATTAAAGCTTCGGCTATGAAATTGGCAGTAAGTGTGCGAGTAAATCGAATAATTAATGAAGATTGAACGAAATGTGGTATTGAACATTGAGTAGCAAAAGTGATCATTAACTAAGTGTTGGCAAAGGTATGTACGGAACCTATGTGGTTGATGGTTTTGTAAATGAATAAATGGATGGTTATGTGAGTATTTGGTTATGGGTAAGATTGTGTATTATTGTGAAATGATCTATGTGAAGGTTTATTTTGTATATTGTATTGGGATCATTGAGTTAAATGTATTATACTACGAACTTACTAAGCTTTAAAGCTTACTGTGTGAAGTGTTTCTCTATTTTACAGTGTTACTAAAGCTAGCTAAGATCCGGGGATCGTCAGCGACTCAATTACACTATCGGCTATCTATTTTGGTACTTCTGGAAGTTGTATATATTTGGTATATGGCATGTATAGGCTAGTGATTATGGCATGTTTTGAAGTGTATAAGTCTTGCCATGTGATATGGCTTGGTAGTTGATGGTTTTGATATATGTTTTGGGCATGTGTAAAGGTTGGTTCATATGTGTATATGTGTTTCATGCAAATGGTCATTTTGGCATAAGTTAGTTAAATGGTAATATGGTGGTAGTATGTTTCTTGCTATGAATTGGTAAGGATTAAATGATGAATGGATTACATGTTTGGTTGTGAAGTTGATACTTTGGATTGATATATTTGAATATGAAATGGTTGATGATGTTAAGAGGATAAATTGTGCAGGTTTTGGTATGTTTTGGAGGTGTATGGAGTATGAAATTGGAATGGTTTGATGCTTGTAGGTGTGACCCTAAGTGTGGGTGGCAAATTGGCCTTGCAAATGGCCTATTTTTGCCCACACGGTTGAGCACACGGGCGTGTGGCTCGACCGTGTTCCTTAAATTTGTAATTTGATTCAAGTCAGGCTTGCACACGGGCTAGACACACGGGCGTGTGACTGGCCGTGTGATACAAGTCAGTGTCGACCACGGGCCAGACACACGGGCATGTGATAGGCCATGTGAAGCAAGTCAGTTTCGACCACGGATGAAGCACACAGGCGTGTCTACGGCCATGTGGACAAGTCAGTATGTATGCTCTGTTTTGCCACGGCTTGGAGACACGGGTGTGTCTGAGGCCGTGTGAGGCACACGGCCTACCCACACGGGCGTGTGACCTCTGTAGTGTTGAAAAATGTTAAGTTTTTGGAAAAATTTCGTATGAGCTCGGTTTAGTCCCGACACCTTCCCAATGCATGTTTAAGGTCTCGTAGACCATATAAAGGGACTTAATGATATTGATTGATTATGTTTTAATGATGTATGAACAATGAATGTTAAATGTTATGATTTGATCGGTAATGCCTCTTAACCCTATTCCGGCGACGGATACGGGTTAGGAGTGTTGCAGCACACGCCTGTGTGGTCTCGAAACCACCCTAAAATAGCCTCGAACAATGTGCTTTCACTCTCTAAGCACTTCCCAACCCTCGATAACTCGAAACTTTACCAAACCAAACAAGTTCTAAGCATGAAAATAGCGGTACATCATCATAAATAACCGATTCATGGACACACACATAAATTGCCGACTCTCACAAAGTCGAATCGAGAATTCGCAAATAAATAAGAAAGGATACGAAACCCGCACCTGATTCGTGAATGAAAACGTTCAGATGCCGACTCGATGACCAGGAAATCGAAGCTCTTCGAATACCACAACACCACTCTTTACAAAAAAGAAGAGGAGCAAAAAGAAAATAAAAGCCAAAAAGGAAGAGGAGAACGTGA
The DNA here is from genome assembly GCA_025698515.1 of Gossypium sturtianum. Taxonomy (NCBI): domain Eukaryota; kingdom Viridiplantae; phylum Streptophyta; class Magnoliopsida; order Malvales; family Malvaceae; genus Gossypium; species Gossypium sturtianum. Next base: position 162,726,577 of record CM046945.1, read on the forward strand.
AAACAAAGAAAAAGAAAGAAGATTCCCAAAAATCAAAAAATAAAAATAAGACTAAATACTTATTTTTAAACACAAATTAAATATACTTTTTAACAATATAAAAATATACTACTCAAAACGCACACACAAGGACTTGACCCCAGAACCCAGAGGCAAATTAACACACAACAAACCACCAGACCAGCAGGCCCATTCTAAACACTATAACGCAGAAACTTTACACAAAAGCACACCCTTCTCTCTGACCCTAACCACAAAACTCAAAACTTTTAACCCTAAAATTCAGGGTGTTACAATTTTAATGTTTTTAGTAGGTTTGATGTAATATATTTTTAAATTTATTTTTATATAGAAAATAATATAAAAATTTTTAATACAGACAGGCTGGGTTGGGCTCGAATTTATCATTTTTATCTGGGTTAAGTTTGGATAAAATTTTAGACCAATTTTTTGGATCGAGCTTGGACGATCAGACCGGCTCATGATCAAGTCTACTTTGATCAGTCCATTCAATTCAATTAAATAAATTATTAAAAATTTAAAATAAAAATATATTTTTAAAAAAAATAGTACAATCAATTTTTTGCCGAATCAATAAATCTAATATTTTTCTCTAAATTTATACTTTGATGAATTTCTAATCTAATTGATCTAACCGACATATGTATCGTTATTATAATAGATGTAATCTAAATCTCTATGCGTATAAAACAATTTTAAGCTATGAAATTAAAAGAAAATTGGTGAAATTTGAATAGTGATATTTCATATTTCAAGAATAATTGTGGCTAATAGTGTTTTTACTTTTCAAAGGAGAATATTTACTTTTAGTCAAAATTAAATGTTTTTATGAATAAAAATTTGTACGTTTAAGGGCATTTTTAATATATTAAAATTTATTATTTAAGGTTTAATTTTTATATATTATAGGAGCTAATATATTATTTAGTATCTACTTTATTTCCATATTCACTTTAGTTTTTTTTTTTAAATGTATAAATGTGTGGGTTGTTCTCTAAATTGATTCAAGATTAATCCTTTTAAATAATTTTTTTGAGCTTGTTTAGTTGACAGATCTTATTTTATCATTTTAATTTAATTTGAATTTTTTTCAAATAAAATAAATTTGTTTGAATTAAATTTAAAATAATTAAGCTGGCATATTGAATGTTGTTGGTAATATAACTAATTTTCATGATGAAGAATATAACTACCATATATATTTGAAAATTCCTTTAAAAAAATAAGATAAAAAAGATAATTAATATGATAAATTTGATTTGATAATTTATTTGTTTAAGGCCTCAAATTATTCATTTTGATTTTTTTATAAAATACAATTCGATTTTTTTTTTCATAATCAATGTGATTGCATCCACCACAGGAGAATATGTCTCTTCATAATCAATGCTGGGCCTTTGCGAAAATCCTTATGCTACACGTCGTCCTTTATATCTTACAATCTTTTTTTCATTTCATTTTTTCACAAATACCCATTTATATCCTACTGGCTTTACAACTATAGGTGTTCGGACTACAGGTCCAAAAACTTGCGCTTAGAAAGTGAATTTAATTTTGCTTGAATTACATCTTTCCATTTTGGACATTCTTTTCTATTTTTACATTACTCAATAGATTTAGGCTCAGGATCATCATTTTCTTTTATTATTTCAATAGTAATATTATAAGTAAAATTGTTGTCGACAACTATATTTTTTTTCGATTCCATCTTTTTCTCGTATTGACATAACTTATCGAGATCTCTTTATTTTCATCATTTTCATTTTCACTTTTAGGTACCTGAATCTCTTCTTGAGTTTTATAATTAGTTATGTCATGGGTCTCTTCAAGAACCTCCGCCTCCACTATATGACCATCTTGAATGTTTGCTCTTTTTCTTTTACGAGGACTTTTATCTTTGGAACCGACCGGGCTTCCACGCTTCAGGTATGAATTACTTTCTCTTGCACTAACAGTTTGCCCTATTAGGACATGAATTCATAGTGGAGCATTTTCAGTTGGTATGTGAGATTTAATGAATCTGGCAGTTGATTTGTAAAATGAATTATCTGTTGAACTTTTGGTTCACATTGCTTTGTACGAGGATCTTAGACATTGATAATTCATTTCAAGTACTTTATTAATCCAGCTTTTTATTCTCTCCCCCTAATGTTGGGGAAACTAACAACTTATGTCATAACTAAATCTCGAATTAATAGCTCAAAAATATTATAAGGAGACTCATATAAATATACATTCTCAGTCTCTTATGATGATCCATCTTTGTGCGTTGTGGTGGAGCAGTTGGAACATATACCGCACATCCAAAAATTGTAAGATGAAAAATATTTGGCTCTTGACAAAAAATCAAATGTAATGGGAAGTCTTTATAATTTATTGGCTTGATGTGTACAAAATGTAAATAAATACAATCTCATGTTGAAATAGGAAGTTTTGTTCTCATAAGTAATGATTTAGCTATTAGTTGGAAGCATTTGACAAATGATTCAGCTATATCATTTTATATGTGAACATGAGTTACAAGATGTTTGACTTTTATCCCGATTGACATACAATAATTATTGAAAGCTTGGGACATAAACTCACCAACATAAGCAAGATGAATTGTTTTAATTGCATAATCTAAAATTAATCATTTAAACAAGCAATCTCGCAAACGACAGGTTGCGAGTTGATAACGCATGTGATTATTTTGTAGATGCATCTACCAAAATCATATAATGTTAAAATCATCCACATGGTGGATGAATGTGCCCATATTCATTTTAGAAATGCAAAATATTAAATCTCAACTTTAACCAGTGAGTTTGTAATAATCAATTATCATTGAGAATAAACAACACATGAGAATTCTTTAAATTAAAGAATCTTCTGGTTCTTTGATAAATGTCTATATGAATTCTCAATTAATTTTCACATCATATATAATTCAGGATGGTCTAACTGGTCACACCGAATAGTAAATGTATTTGTATCAGTAAACTTTTAGTTTACTTAATCATGTTTTTCAATTGTACTAATAATGTAAATATAAATTTTGACAATTGATAATTTTATCGTCATTCTTTTTATTTTGTATTCACATATAAACAATATTGTGACATTTAGTTCTAGAAATGTCTACATCAATGTGAAGTCCATAATGTTATTATTAACTCAATAAAATAAATATAAATTGCAAACAATTATTTGCAATATTCACTTCAGGAAATATGTCAAAATCTTCAAATATTTTGACCACAATTTTCTTATTTTTCATTATTATTATTTTTTTCTAGTGGTTAGAAGCATCACTATTATAACCACATTGATAACGGTTATTAGTACGTCTCCAACCACATCCTCAATTACAACAACAATCATGATCTCTATATTTTCATTTTTCATAATTGTTATGTACTGCTACATTCACTTCAGGGAATAAAGAAAAATTAGTGGGAAGAATATCATAGTTTTTAATTAGTAACTTATTATTTTGCTTAGCAAGTAAAATGTATGAGATCGTTCAAAAATACTTTTAAAGTCATTTTCACAATATTGCTACTGTAGGAGCACATTAGTTATTTCAATCATAAAGTGTAATGTATTCCTTCGGGGAATATGTATAATACAAATACATGAGTATCTCATGTTATATCTATATATGGCTTTAAAGTAAAAACACATGAAGGTTTTATTCAATATATATCTTCTTGATATAAAAACAATATTATAAATTTACCAAATTTTGCATCACAAGGAGGTAAAATATTAGCTCTTAAAGAGCTTTTTACAGTTTGATGCAATATTAGCTCTTCAAGAGCATATAATCATTTTATTATATAACCTTAATGAATGCTTAATTTATTTTAAATAATATACAATTTTTCAATTCTTTTTAACATGAATGATAAAAAAATTCTGATTGTAGCACCCCTAACCCGTATCCGTCGCTAGAATAAGGTTACGAAGCATTACCGAAGTTTTCAAATCAAACGAACATAATTTCAAACATTAGAAATCATATCTATAATTATATTAAATTCAATCCAAATCATACAAAGTGTCCCCTATATGAGCCCTCGAGGCCCAAAAAACACGTTAGAAACAAGTCGGGACTAAATCGAAAACTTAAAGAATTTTTCAGCAAATAAGGAAAATTTTCAAAATTGCAGGGGTCACACGGCCGTGTAGCCAGGCCATGTGGGCATTCGAAATAGGGACACACAGTCGTGTCCCAACTCGTGTCCATGCCTATGTAACTCACTGACTTGGGTCACATGGCCAAGCTACATGCCTGATAAACCGTAAAAGTAACATATTTTAATCCCACATTTAGCATACTTTTGGATGAATTATCCCTTATTTTATGTAAAAAGGTGCTCTTAATCATTTCTTTTCATGTTTTATACTCAGGGAAGCACCGGAGGATGAAAAGAACAAGAAACGGGCTTAAAACGAGCCAAATGGGCCAAATCACGAAATCAACACGGCCTGGGCCCAAGATCACACGGTCGTGCCTCCTCAAAAATATCGAACACGGTCTAAGCCACGAAATACACGGCCGTGCCTCATTAATTAAGTCCGAACACGGCCCAAAGACGATTCACACGGGCATGTGCCATGGCCGTGTCCCTGCCGCAGAAAAGAGCAATTTCAATCGGATTTGGATACTTAGGGGCAAAGAAACACATTCCAAAAGCCTATAAATACACCCTAAGTATGACCTAAAAAGGGGGATTCGATAGGGGAGTCGACAGAGGAGTCGACGGGAGCCTAAAGCTACCGTCTAAGGGCGTCTTGCTAGGCCAGAGAGGGCAGATTTGTGGAGATTCACTCGGGGATAGCCAGTTGATTCATCTTAAGAAGCCGGAATTCTACTCAAGACAGAGGATCTCTTCTTCAATTCCTTCAGGGGGTTTTAGGGATTTCTTATGTTTTGTTTTATCTTTTCTTCTGAGATGTTTTCCTTTATCGTTATGAACTAAACCCTTAGATACCTGAGGGGGATGAAACTTAGATGAATCTTGTTATCGTTTGCTAAACTATATGATAAATATTTGATTTGTTCTTAATTATGTGTGCTTAATTCTTGTGTTGATATTTCGTGGATATTGATTCAAGTTGGATGTGCTTAGGTGGAGGAGCAAAAGTCCCTTCCTAAGAGTAGATCTAGCATAATTAAGCGGAATTGATCGCGTGCCTGGAGATAAGGTGACGAGGCGTTGCCAGATTAGGGTGAAACCTAATATGGGAGTCCATAGATCGAGTTAATGCACTTCTAGGGGTTTTAATTAGAAAGAGATTTCAATTAATCAACCTAGGGTTAGACATTATTTGCCTCGAGAGAGGGTTTAATATAAATTAGGGAATCCTACGGATCAAGTCAAATGAATAAATCGTCTGGTTCAGAGTTAGATAACAAGTGAAGTCTAGGTGGATTCTTCCTTGGGTGTCATCTTAATTAATTGGTTTTTCCTCAAGTATTCTCCCAAATTCATTCTTCTTTGTCTTAGAGTCTTTAAGTTTAGTAGTTAATTAATTTAGATTAAACAACCATTCGCTTAACTCTTAGGCTAAATAATAGAAAGAAAGTTAGTATTAGTACTTTTAGTTCCTTTGGGTTCGACAATCCGGTCTTGCCTAAGCTATACTACTGTTCGATAGGTGCGCTTGCCTCAAATCGTTGTCATAGTTAGTTTCTAGGTTCGATCATTATCTTTATAAATTTTAAAAACTCTGACATCACAGAGATCAAGTTTTTGGCACCGTTGCCGGGGAACTAAAATATTAAGAACACACAATCTTTATTACTTTAGCCATTTTTATTTTTTTTGCAATTCAATTTTATTTCTTATTTTATTTGCTAATTTTTCTTCTTTTATTACTTCTTCCTTCCAGGTACCTCTAGTTTATGACTAGAAGGAACCCGAGAGGACCTCTAGTATACGACAGTGATATTGAAGCTACCGCTAGCAGCAATCGCAGAGAAATTAGGCGAGCCCTAAATTACACAGAAAAAGAGCGAGAAGATGAATCCAATCCTACTGAAGTGATGGACGAGAATAATCCACCACCCCAAGATGTGACAGAAAATAATGCTCCACGTACTATGTATGATTATGCTAAACCTCATTTAATAGGAGCCGAATCTAGTATTGTTAGGCCTGCTATAACTGCTAATAATTTTGAATTAAAGCCTAACACTATACAAATAATTCAACAATTTGTTCAATTTGATGGTTTGCCCGGACGAAGATCCAAACACTCATATAGCTAATTTTTTAGAGTTCTCTGATACCTTCAAAATAAATGGCGTTTCTGATGATGCCATAAGGCTTCGGTTATTTCCCTTTTCATTAAGGAATAAAGCCAAATAGTGGTTAAACTCGTTACCACGAGGGTCAATCACCACATAGGATTAAATGACCAAAATTTTTTTTTGAAATATTTCTCACCGGCCAAAATGGCCAAATTACGGAATGATATCTCTTTTTTTGTGCAGATGGATTTAGAGACATTATACGACGCATGGGAGAGATACAAGGATCTCTTGAGAAGGTGTCCGCACCATGGTTTACCCTTGTGGATCCAAGTCCAAACTTTCTATAACAGTGTAAACACCTCAACGAGGCAACTAATTAATTCAGCCGCCGGTGGAACCTTGAACAACAGAACTCCTGAAGTAGCCTACGAGTTTATTGAAGAGATGTCACTGAATAACTATCAGTGGCAGGTTACAAGGACAAAACCAACAAAATCAGCTGGATTCTTCAACATCGATGCAGTAACCATGCTATTAACACATGTAGAGATGATGAATAAAAAGCTTGATAGTTTGTGTTCTTCGCAGGTACATACAGTGATGCAGTGCGACGCAAGTGGAACTGTGGCGAATCCTGAGTACCCACCTTACCAACCGGGCACAGAGAACGAACAGATGAACTATATAGGTAACAATTTCAGATCTAATAATAATTCTTATAGTAATAATTATAATCCAGGTTAGAGGAACCACCCAAATTTTTAATGGGGAGGACAAGAAAATCAAGGAAATCAAAGACAGCAACCTCCTCAAAATTTTCAAAATCAGCCCTATCCACAGGAGAAGAAGCCGAACCTTGAAGAGATGCTGAACAAATTCATGGCAGCTACAGATAACCGTCTCCAAGACACTGAGACCACCCTTAAGAATCAACAGGCATCAATTAAAGGGATCGAGAGCCAAGTAGGGGAACTCACTAAGACAGTTGGACAACTTACCAACACAGTTGGACAACTTACTAACACAGTTGGACAACTTACTAAGATGGTTTCTGAAATTCGATCAGAGATTTTTTCTAAAAGAACAGAACATGCAAAGGCAGTTACACTAAGAAGTGGAAGGGAGTTAGTCGAACCAAAGAAGAAAATACCACATGAAGATGACAAAGCAAAGGATGAGGGAGTTGAGGATGTAACTCCAGTACGTAAAGAAAGTGAACCACCAATCCCATACCCAGCAAAGTTAAAGAAAGACCGATTAGATGCCCAATACAGTAAATTTCTTGAACTCTTTAAACAAATACATATTAACTTACCCTTTGTTGAGGCCATTTCACAGATGCCGGCGTACGCAAAATTCTTAAAAGAACTCCTGACAAATAAAAGGAAGCTCGAAGAAATATCAACAGTGGAGCTTAATGAAGAATGTTCAGCCGTCTTTCCAAAACAAGTTACCAACCAAATTAAAAGATCCAGGTAGTTTTACTATTCCATGTTTAATTGGTAGTTTGAATATTAAGAAAGCATTAGCTGATTTAGGTGCCAGTATTAATTTAATGCCTTATAAAATGTTTAAACAACTAGATCTCAGGGAACCAAAACCCACTAGGATGTGTATTCAGTTAGCTGATAGATCTATTAAATATCCTAGAGGAGTTATCGAAGATGTCTTAGTAAAAATTGATAAATTTATTTTCCCTATTGATTTTGTTGTGTTTGACATGGATGAGGACATTGAGGTTCCCTTAATTTTAGGGCGTCCTTTTTTAGCTACTGCTAGGGCTGTTATCGATGTAGGTGATGGAAAACTTGCATTAAAAATAGGCGAGGAGGAAATTATTTTTCAAATTTATGACGCCATGCGGTATTCTAGAGAACAAGATGATTCCTGTTATTTTGTTGATACCACTGATCATATCATTCAAAACTCATTACAGGAAATTATACATGATGACACGATGGAACTATGTCTGACTCAAGAAGAGGGGGAAGAAGATGAAGATGACGAGCTGAATTTGAATACATCTTCATCTAGACATATGAAAGAAGAGAGCATTAAAGCCAATGACGAACCAAAACAAAAACCCTCCATTGATGAGCCGCCCAAATTAGAATTAAAACAATTACCGAAGCACCTAGAGTATGTATTCCTCGGGGACAATTCTATGCTACCAGTAATTATCTCTTTAGAATTAGAACCCAAGGAAAAAGAGGAGCTGATACAGGTACTAAGAGAACATAAAAGAGCCATAGAATGGAAAATCTCTGACATTAAGGGGATAAACCCATCGTTTTGCACCCATAAAATTCTAATGGAAGAGGAATACAAGCCATGTGTACAACCTCAAAGACGATTGAATCCCAACGTAAAAGAAGTTGTGAAAGCTGAGGTAATTAAACTTCTAGATGCTGGAATAATTTATCCTATTTCTGACAGCAATTGGGTAAGTCCTGTGTAGGTTGTTCCAAAGAAAGAAGGCATGACGGTGGTAGCCAACGAAAAGAATGAACTAATTCCCACCAAAACAGTCACAGGTTGGAGAGTCTGCATTGATTATAGGAAGCTGAACGACACCACTAGAGAAGATCACTTCCCTCTGCCGTTCATTGATCAAATGTTAGAAAGGTTATCTGGGCATATGTACTATTGCTTTCTAGATGGACTTTCCGGTTATTTCCAAATTCCAATAGCACCTGAAGATCAAGAGAAAACAACATTCACATGCCCATACGGTACGTTTGCTTATCGTAGAATGCCTTTTGGATTATGTAATGCTCCTGCTACTTTTCAGCGTTGCATTTTGGCAATCTTTTACGAACTTGTGGAAGACACTATGGAGGTATTCATGGATGATTTTTCGGTATTCGGTAATTCTTTCCATCTTTGCCTTAAAAATTTAAAATGAGTTCTAATGAGATGTGAAGAAACAAACCTTGTTTTAAATTGGGAAAAATGTCACTTTATGGTGCAAGAAGGAATTGTATTGGGACATAAAATTTTTAGTAAGGGAATCGAGGTAGATAAAGCAAAGGTCAAAACCATAGAAAAATTACCTCATCCTAGTTCAGTTAAGGCTATTAGAAGCTTTTTAGGACATGCAGGATTTTATAGAAAATTTATTAAAGATTTTTCTAAAATAGCTAAGCCTCTAATGAAATTGCTAGAAAAAGATGTACCTTTTAATTTCAATTAGGAATGTTTAGATGCATTTAATATCCTTAAAGAGAAGTTAGTAAATGCCCCGATTATAATTGCCCCCGATTGGAATCTTCCTTTTGAACTAATGTGTGATGCAAGTGATTTTGCAGTAGGTGCAGTTTTAGGACAGCGAATAGACAAACACTTTCATCCGATTTATTACGCCAGCAAAACATTAACAGTCGCACAAGAAAATTATACCAACACTGAAAAAGAATTACTAGCTGTGGTCTTTGCATTTGATAAATTGAGACAGTAATTAGTATTATCTAAAGTTGTCGTTTACACTGACCACTCCGCTCTTCGTTATCTTTTAACCAAACCTGATACAAAAACTCGACTCATAAGATGGATTTTACTTTTACAGGAATTTGATTTGGAAATATAGGATAAAAAGGGAGCTGAAAACCTTGCAGCAAATCACCTCTCCAGGCTTGAAAACCCACATATCGAAGAGCTTGATGAAAGAGAGATAAATGACTCATTCCCTGAGGAACAACTCTTTTCTATAACCTGCTCCGAGGTACCATGGTTTGCAGATATTGCGAATTATTTAGCCGCTAACGTTCTACCGAAAAAGCTAACATATCATCAAAAGAAGCGATTCTTTTCTGATGTGAAGAACTATTTCTGGGAGGACCCCTTTCTTTTCCGTATATGTGCAGATCAGGTAATTTGAAGATGCGTTACAAAGGCAGAAGCACGCACAATCCTAGAACATTGCCATTCAGGAACTTCAGGAGGACATTACAGCGGCATTAAGACAGCACATAAAATACTCGAATCAGGTTTTTATTGGCCTACTTTATTTAAAGATGCCAACAGGTACGTCACTTCATGTGATAAATGCCAAAGAACAGGTAATATTTCTAAACGTGATGAAATGCCTCAAACATACATGCTATCATATGAAATATTCGACATATGGGGTATTGATATTATGGGTCCATTCCCTAGTTCATTCGGAAACAAGTACTTCCTAGTAGCAGTTGATTAGATGTCAAAATGGGTAGGAGCTGAAGCCTTACCTACAAATGATGCCAGAGTAGTAGTTAAGTTTCTCAAGAAACTGTTCTCTCGATTTGGAACACCTAGAGCCATCATTAGTGATAGGGGTACTCATTTTTGTAATACTCAATTTGATAAGGTCTTAAAAAAATATGGAGTACACCATAGGATAGCTACCCCATATCACCCTCAAACCAGTGGGCAAGTTGAGGTAGCAAACCGAGAACTTAAGCGTATTCTCGAAAAAACGGTTGAATCAAACAGAAAAGATTGGGCTTTAAAAGTAGATGATGCCCTATGGGCCTATAGAACAGCATTTAAAACCCCCTAGGGACATCCCCATACAAACTTGTCTCCGGGAAAAGTTGTCATTTGCCATTCGAGTTAGAACATAAAGCCTTTTGGGCTATAAACTTCTTAAATTACGATCTTAAAACTGCAGGAGAAAAAAGAATGATGCAGATGAACGAGCTAGATGAATGGAGAGCTGATGCCTACGAGAACTCAAAACTATACAAGGAGGCAACAAAGCGACGGCATGATGCTCGTCTAAAGAAATCAAAACAATTCGAAGTAGGAGACTTGGTCCTGCTAAACAACTCAAGGCTTAAACTATTTCCTGGGAAACTGAAATCAAGATGGTCAGGTCCATTCGTGATCAAAACAATTTTTCCCTATGGCATAATCGAGGTAACTCATCCAACTCAGGGCACATTTAAGGTAAATGGTCACCGACTCAAAATCTATAATGGTGAAGATTTTTGGAATATGAGAGAGGAGCTTCAGCTCCATGAACCTTCTTTTAGAAATGAAAACAGGGTAAGTCTAGCTTAAGACTTTAAACGAGCACTTCTCGGGAGGCAAACCTAGCACTAACTTTACTAACATTATAATTTTTAATTTTTAGCATTTAATCCCATATTAACTAATCTAATAAAGCGCAGGTTTTAGACCACACAGCCTTACACACGGGCGTACTTATAGCCGTGCTCGACAAAGGCAATTTTTATCCCCAACACGGGCTATGACAATAGCCCCATGCCCGTGCTGAGCAACCGTGGAGTATACTAACTTGCCAAACACGGGATGGACACGCCCGTGCTAAGCAACCGTAGAGTATACTGACTTGTCGAACACCCCGTGCTGGGCAACCGTAGAGTATACTGACTTGCCAAACACGGGCTAGACACGCCCGTGCTGATTAACCGTGGACTATACTGACTTGTCGAACACGAGCGTGTCACTTTAACCACAGCCGTGGCCAAGCACCCCGATCGCGTCCAAAATTTGAAAATTACGAAAAGCACGGGCTGAAAAAAATCGAGCACGGGCGTGTCCCCTACCCGTGTCCAATCCCCTATATATAGAACATGACACTCATCTTCCCCAAATTTCATAACCCTAAACTGATTTCTCTCAAAATCCTTACCCCCACTCCGGCCATCACTCACAAAACTCAGCCCCATTGCCTCCCACCACCTTCTAAACCCTCTCCCTTTCCCATAAACACAAAAATCCGAAGCTACGCCCGTGTTAGCAGAGTCCACGCCCGCTGCACCGCCGTGTTACCCAGATTTTTTATAGCACACAACCGTGCGCCACAGTTACACGCCCGTGCGCCACCGTAACACGACCGTGCTCTACCCGTACACATCGCCACGCTCGAAAGCACTACTGGTCACTTTTCAATATTTCATTCCCATTTATTTACTTATTATATGATTACAATTTCATTTTAGTCTATTTTTACTATTATTTTTATTAATCTTTAGAAATTTAGAATTAATTTGATTACTACCCTCAATATGTTAGTCATTGTTTACGTAGTTAATTAGAACTAGATAGAACTAATCACTATCAAAATGGTTACTCATGGTTAAAATGTTCGTATTTAGACTTTGAATATTTTGGGTATTGATCAAACTACTTGCTTTATTGTGATAGAAATATTACTTGAATAACTCATACTCTCAGGTAAAATGTCATCGTCCTGAGGAAAGAGAACAACAGACCCAAGCTCAAAAAAGAGAAAAGGACCCGGATCATCAGCCGCAAGTGCATCCATCGAATTCTGCCACCCGTTCCTCTAATTTCCTCCAGGGATCCAAGAGGACCGATATAAATTACTTCGCGCGCGACCCCTCGGAACAAGCAGATGTATCGACTTGGCCACTTTAGAGCAGGTCCATCTTGACAGTGACATACGGGCCCTCCTAACCACTGATCCGTGGGAGCAATTCTTCTCCATCATCGAGCCAACATTTTTGGAACTCACCCTAGAGTTTTGCGCCACTTTTACCCTACAGACAGTAATGGCGCAATACGATGACCCTGGCACAACACAATTCCATCTCGGTGGCACTATACGACAGTTGAACGTGCCGCAATTCGGAGCTACTTTAGGACTTTATACAGACGACTTCGTAGAAGAGAATGACCTTTCAGAGTTGCATCGCCATATACATTTCAGTCCCACTCAATGTTGGCACAAGATAGCTACCCACTCCTTCGATTATGACCCCAGTCGCTCAAAAGCGACGGCCCTGGCACCGTCTCTGAGGTACCTACACGCTATTTTGACTCATACTTTGACAGGTCGACGGGAGAACACCGGCGTCGTCAATACTCATGACGCCTACTACCTATGGTGCATGTCAAACGGACATGTTGTCGACCTAGCATATTTTCTAGCCCAAGCTATTCAAGATCAGACGGAGCAGCATCGGCGAGGGATCATATCTATGGGTCCCTACATCACACGCTTAGCTCAGTATTTTGGGCTCCTAAACACCGACGCACAAACCTCCTCACTCACAATGATAGGGCAGATGGCCCCACAGGGCATCCAGACGATGCTACATATGAGGATGATCCAGCATCGACGTGGAACCGATCCTCCTTAATACCGATTAGCCCTACCCACTGACGAGGAGGAGCCCGAGGGCATTACTGATGATGTCCCACCACCACAGGAGCCAGCTGATGATGAGGACCTCTGAGTCCTTTTATTTTCATTATTTTTAGTTTTCTTTTCTTTATTTTTAGCTCTTTCGTTCTAACTTTTATTTGTCTTAATTTAAACTCTTTTGCCTTCTATGTTTTATACCCTTATTTTATTCATATTATCATTGGCTATCTAACCTTGGAGTATTACTAACAAACACTTGTTTAATTCCGCCCCCTAGACATCTAACTGATGACTTCGCAGTTTCAATTGTACACTAAAAAATAACAAACAAATCACTAGGAGTAACTCACTGCTACATAAGTCATCTGTCACCTCCGACTCAAGAAATCCATCCAAAATTCAGGAAGTTTCACCTATCTCCATATCTTTTCAATTTATACTTAATTGTTTATATATATATATCTTTGTACATTGAGGGCAATGTACATCTTAAGTGTAGGGGGTGAACAACTTAAAAAGGTGCCTAACTTTTTTCATTATTCTCAAATTTCTGAAACTAGGTGCCAAACTTTTTGCATTATTCTCAAATCCTGAATTATGTCTTGTTTCTTAAAGTAGATTTCTCATATTATCATTAGAATGAAATTTCTATGATTCATGATCTTTATTGATATGTTTTAGATTAAGTCATTGATAATTGTGCATTGATAATTAAATTCTAAGAATACTAGAGAATCAAGCATGATAAGTTTATTTTTTAGAAATAAAAAAAAATCTTCCAGGTTGTCTACCTGAATTTGAATATTACTTTGAAGTTTGAAATTTACAAGGTTGATATCAAAATACCCATAATTTTTGTCAGATTTTGAGCCTTATAGAGCATAAAATCTTTTTCTTGCTCACTTTATTGATTATGAGTGTGTCAACATTGATTTGTTATTCTAGAACTTGCATCGATTATACATGTCGAGACCACACTTTTTGATTTGATATACAGAGATCATAAAGGCACCTAGGATTTAACCCACTTACTCCATAAAAAGCCTACCTTCATAATTAACCCTTAGTGAACCCTTTTGATTCTAACAACCCTTTTTATTGACTCACTCGCTAATTTTAACCCAGAAACCCTTTGTTTTTGTTATCACCATTCCTTTTGACTACCCTTATATCGAGATTTGATTTGATTAATAGCCTAACTATGTTTTTTATTTTAGTAATTTATCATTTGTTATGTATTTATGATTTGTTCTTAAAAAAAATCAAAAGTATATTCATTATTCATTATTAGTTGTGATTAAATGGGCTTTTACGTTTGAATTCTAAATATTAAAGAAGAAGCTCGTATTATTAGTATTATTAACTTTCAGTTGATGTAATTACTTTTATTTAGTTCATTGTTTCTGGTTCGGTAATTTGTCAATTCAATCTCGATTCTAACCCTCCAATTCAGCCTTTATCCACACCTTTAACCTAAGCCCCATTACAACCCTGTTAAAGATCTTTTGATTTGTGCATCATCTCATATTACAGTGGTGGAGATTTGATTTTCATGCAAGCCTATGGGATTAACTTTTCAGGTTTGACATTTGAGTGCTTAATTCTGAACCTTAAACACTTCGAGTGATTTGAGTGAATCTTTTGTGAGGATGTCAATCCTTGTAGGTTTTGGATCAGAGGTAATTATTTAGATGAGAAGAAAAAACCTATGTTTTGTGCTACAAATGTATGACTTAGATTGGTTGAATCTTTAAGACTCTTTGAGTTAAATTATCCATGTATAAATTATCTATGAATTATGATGAGATATTGTTGATAGGAATATTGAATCATGGAAAGTTTGTTTTAATTGTAAGTTGAAAATTTTGCTTGAGGACAAGCAAAAGCTTAAGTGTGGGGGTATTTGATAAACCGTAAAAGTAACATATTTTAATCCCACATTTAGCATACTTTTGGATGAATTATCCCTTATTTTATGTAAAAAGGTGCTCTTAATCCTTTCTTTTCATGTTTTATACTCAGGGAAGAACCGGAGGATGAAAAGAACAAGAAACAGGCTTAAAACGAGCCAAATGGGCCAAATCACAAAATCAACACGGCCTGGGCCCAAGATCACACGGCCGTGCCTCCTCAATAATATCGAACACGGTCTAAGCCACGAAATACACGGCCGTGCCTCATTAATGAAGTCTGAACACGGCCCAAAGACGATTCACACGGGCGTGTGCCATGGCCGTGTCCCTGCCGCAGAAAAGAGCAATTTCAATCAGATTTGGATACTTAGGGGCAAAGAAACACATTCCAAAAGCCTATAAATACACTCTAAGTATGACCTAAAAAGGGGGAGTCGACAGAGGAGTCGACAGGGGAGTCGACAGGCGCCTAAAGCTACCGTCTAAGGGCGTCTTGCTGGGCCAGAGAGGGCAGATTTGTGTAGATTCACTCGGGGATAGCCAGTTGATTCATCTTAAGAACCCAGAATTCTACTCAAGACAGAGGATCTCCTCTTCAATTCCTTCAGAGGGTTTTAGGGATTTCTTATGTTTTGTTTTATCTTTTCTTCTGAGATGTTTTCCTTTATCGTTATGAACTAAACCCTTAGATACCTGAGGGGGATGAAACTTAGATGAATCTTGTTATCGTTTGCTGAACTATATGATAAATATTTGATTTGTTCTTAATTATGTGTGCTTAATTCTTGTGTTGATATTTTGCGGATATTGATTCAAGTTAGATGTGCTTAGGTAGAGGAGCAAAAGTCCCTGTCTAAGAGTAGATCTAGCATAATTAAGTGGAGTTGATCGCGCGCCTAGAGATAGGGTGACGAGGCGTTGTCGAATTAGGGTGAAACCTAATATGGGAGTCCATAGATCGAGTTAATGCAATTCTAGGGGTTTTAATTAGAAAGAGATTTCAATTAATCAACCTAGGGTTAGACGTTATTCGGGGTAAAATACCCAAATATACCAAAAAAAATAAAAATGTACGGAATTGGGCCGGTTTCTAGAAAATTTACGGAAAAGGGCCATTTCCCATCAAAACGCATCCACGTCAGCGCGTTTTGAGGGGAAATGCCAGGAAAGCGCTCCCCTGAGGACGCGCTTCATGTCCACGTCAGCAAAGCGCGTCCACGTAGGCGCGCTTTGCTGACGTGGACACAAAGCGCGTCCCTAGGGGCGCGCTTTCCTGCTGAATAACCAGAAAAAACGCGCTAACGTGGACGCGTTTTTGCCTTCCTTCCCCATCCAATAAGGGTATGAAATTTTAAGGTTTCTGGGCTAGGGTAAAAATATATTTAGGGTTTTGGGCAAAATATATTAGCCCAAAAAATTGATTGAATTTTTTTGACAGTTGTATCTGGCAAAATAATTTTGAGAAGATGTTTTTGAACAAACAGTGGCCAAAAACGCTTCCAGTAGGATGCACTGTCAGTAAAAGTACTGAAAGGAGCTCCCACATGGACGCTCTTTTGCTACAGTAGTCTCCGGTGAAATAATTTTGAGAAGACGTTTCTGAACAAACAGTGGCCAAAACACTTCCAACAGGATGCACTGTCAGCAGGAGTACTGAAAAGAGCTCCCACGTGGACGCTCTTTTGCTACAGTAGTCTCCGGTGAAATAATTTTGAGAAGACGTTTCTGAACAAACAAGCGGTGGCCAAAACGTTTCAAAGAAGATGCACTGCCGTCGGAGAGTGCGAAAGAGCTCCCACGTGGACGCTCTTTTGCTACAGTAGTCTCCGGTGAAATAATTTTGAGAAGACATTTCTGAACAAACAGTGGCCAAAACGCTTCCAGCAGGATGCACTGTCAGCAGGAGTACTGAAAAGAGCTCCCACGTGGACGCTCTTTTGCTACAGTAGTCTCCGGTGAAATAATTTTGAGAAGATGTTTCTGACCAAACATTGGCCAAAACGATTCCAAAGGATGCACTCGTCGCAGAGTGCGAAAAAGAGCTCCCACGTGGACGCTCTTTTGCTACAGTAGTCTCCGGTAAAATTAGACTATAAATCTGCCAAATTTCATTCTCAGGTTGCATAAGAGAAATTGAGGCAAAATAAAAATAAAAACTGAAAATGAGTGAACGTATTAATGCTGTTATTTACTACGATGGTGAGGTTTGTGACACCGAAAATGGTGTTGTTTTTTATCGGAGAGCACAGCGTGACTGGGGTTTAATCGGAACATAGATTTCTTAGAACTTCACAAAAGAATTAGGCGTAAAATCTTCGGAACAACACCAATGAAAGTTCAGTCTATTAAGTATAGATTTTGCGCTTCGGTTAATCTGGTGAGATATGAATCATTCGACATCAAAGGTCCTCGGAGCTTTGAGGCAATGGTAGAGACTCATCTTGCCAGTGGATGACCCTATCTTGAGGTATATGTACAATTTTCATCGCCAAGTGATCTTCCTTCGACCTCAACATCTACTTTTGTTCGGGGGGAATACACGACCCCAAGTCGACACTCTGTTAGTGGGAGGCAGAATACGAAAGTGTCTGTGTTTGGTGGTAGTATGGAAAACATAACCTCCGCACGACACTCGGTTGGTGGATGGGACATGCATATCCTTCCTTCGACGTCCAATGATAGAAATACGTATTGGGGAACGTCATTAACTTCTAGTGGTTGGCAATCCACATATGATTGGAGACGTTACGAAAGATGTTTAAGGAGGGATAATGTACTCCCCACGACATCCACCGGCGAGGGGCCCTCGTTCGTTGCAGATTATGGTGGATCAGATGATGAGTCGAATGTGGATACACCTCGAGAACCTGGGCCCGATGGTGCAGAAGTTGGATTATTTTCTGAACCGGAGCCTGTTCCAACGATGCACGAAGATGTTGAGGCGGTTCGACGCGCGAAGAAGAAGATCCGCTATTCAGGGCGTACTCGCCTCTAGCCCACATGCACAATGTTGATCTATCTCAAGACGATGCATTGGAGTTTCCTGAACTACCACACCGGACGCGTGACCGTACAACTTCGTCGTTGGATTCGGGCGAATTAGAAGTTAGTAACGAGTTTTCCAACAAGGATACTTTTCTTGCTGCATTGAAACAATACAGCATCAAGAACGGGGTTAACTACAACATGGTTAAATCCAAGCTCGACAAGTACGAGGCGAAGTGTGCAGTGCAAGACGGTACATGTTCATGGAAAATCATGGCCTCGTTGAGGAAAAGGACAGGCTTGTGGGAGATCAAAAAGTACAAAGGTCCACATACATGTCTTGCCGGTACAGTATCACGATGTGTTCAATGTTTTTGAATAATACTAATATTACGTAATGTTGCATTATTTAACGTACTTCGTTGACAGGTGTTACACAAGATCATCCGAAGATAGATTCAGACATGCTGGCTGACTTAATAATACCGACGGAGAAGGCCGATTCCAAGACTACAATCTGCGGCCTTAATTGGCAATATTCGTAGCCAATTGGGGTACACGCCTCTTACAGAAGGCTTGGATAGCCAAGCGAAGCGTTGGAAAAGTTGCATGGTCGGTGGGGCGCTTTATATAATGAAGTGTGGCAAGTGGTGTCGGTCTTTGAGAGAGATATGTCCCGAGCAAAGATAACGCAGACCTTGAAACGGAACCGGCGTACTACAACGATCGTTTGCTCCGTGGATGCACAGTGTTCAAGCGTCTTTTCTGGACATTTAAGCAATGTCGAGATGCATTTATATACTGCAAGCCATTGGTACAAATTGATGGTACCTTTATGTATGGTAGATATACGCATCGGCTATTGCTAGCTGTGGCACAGGACGGTAGTGGGAGAATCCTTCCAATTGCATTTGCAATAACACCGGGGGAGTCAGCTGATGACTGGAATTTCTTCCTATCTAGGTTAAGGAGGCATGTCTGCCCCCAACCTAATATATGTGTTATATCAGATCGGGGCCCTGGAATACTAGCCGCAATAGAGCGCCAGGGAAGCCTGTGGCATCGCACACACCATCGATATTTCCTAAAGTATGTTGCATCTAACTACTACGGGCAACATCGATCTAAAAGTCAGCGATAGCAAGTGACCAATATGGGTATGTAATATCTATTAATATAATTTCATTTGTAATATTCAATTTATTCTCAATTGAAGAGTGGTATGTAATATTAGATATCAACTTATATTGGCAGGGTAGGAGATCAATAAGGACCATTTTCACGAGATGTTGGCAAGTTTGCGCTCAGTTAACGAAGAAGGCGCAAATTACCTACGCAATATTCCTTTCGAACAGTGGACACAAGCATACGACGGTGGCCTACGATATGGTCACATGACCTCAAACCTGGCCGAATGCATAAATTTTATTCTAAAAGGAACGCGTTATCTGCCGATAACATCAGTTGTGCGAGAGACATATTTTCATTTAGCGGCACTATTTTCGAAGCGAGCAGCGAGTTATAAAGGCCAAATGCAATGAGGCCACGTATGGAGCCCGAAGGTCTTGCAAGAAATTAACAAGCGCAAGGCACGGGCCAACACCATGCACACAGTGTGTCACGATCGCGACAGCCTATGGTTTTGTGTGACGGAGTTTGACAGATCGAACCAAGGTATTGTTGGCGGGCAGTATCGTGTACACTTGACAAATAGGACCTGCGACTGTGGGATATTTGATGCACTTCGTTACCCATGCGCTCATGTACTTGCGGCTTTTTAGAATCTCCGTCTTGATCCCATGAGCTATGTCGACGAAGTTTACAAATTAGAAAACATGTACAACGTGTGGAGACACGTATTCCCACCAGTCCCAGATGAACGTAAGTGGCCGTCGGTATCGCTTGCTCCGTTTAAGCTATTGCCGGATAGACAATTGAGGTGCAAACCAAAGGGTCGACCTTGCTCGACTAGAATACGCAAAAATATGGATATCCGAGAAACGAGCAACCAAGGTAGGCTGTGCGGATGGTGTAGGAACCCAGGCCATACATCTCGCTCGTGTCCAAGTCGGAATAGTTGACAGTGTTCTTAACTTTTTTTGTCTCTTGGTGTCTATGTAAACTCTATTTATTTGTTGATGAAAACGGTGAACTTTTGTAGAAGGACTAATTTGGAAAAAAAAACCTTTAAGTTACAATAAAATTACAAATATTACACTTTTATTTTTAAAATTAAAATTAAATAAAAAAATTAAACAAATTATATTTTATTAAGGATATTAAAACTAAATTACAAACAAAAAATAAAAACAACTTTTTAATTTATTAAATATATTAAAACTAAATTACAAAAATAAAAAATAAAAAACAAATTATTATTTTGTAAAACGGACTATTTTGTAAAAATGGCTTTTTTGTAAATAGTAAAGAACTATTTTAAAATTTGAGAGTAAATTTCAAGGACTTTGAGAGAAAATTGAGAGAAAATTGAGAGAATGATTAAAGTGTGAAAAATAAAAGGGGTTGGGGTTTTATAGGGAAAAATTTTGATCGTTGGCGAAAGAAAGCGCACCCCTAGGGGCGCGCTTTGTGTCCACGCCGACAAAGCGCGTCCACGTGGGCGCGTTTGCTGAGAGGTGGCACAAAGCGCCGTCCCGGAGCGCTTTGCTTGTCGCATTTCCCTCAAAACGCTACCGACGTGGGCGCGTTTGATGGGAAATGGCGCTTTTCCGTAAATTTTCTAGAAACCGGCCCAATTTCGTAAATTTTTAATTTTTTTGGTATATTTGGGTATTTTACCCCGTTATTCGCCTCAAGAGAGGGTTTAATATAAATTAGGGAATCCTACGGATCAAGTCAAATGAATAAATCGTCTGGTTCAGAGTTAGATAACAAGTGAAGTCTTGGTGGATTCTTCCTTGGGTGTCGTCTTAATTAATTGGTTTTTCCTCAAGTATTCTCCCAAATTCATTCTTCTTTGTCTTAGAGTCTTTAAGTTTAGTAGTTAATTAATTTAGATTAAACAACCATTCGCTTAATTCTTAGGCTAAATAATAGAAAGAAAGTTAGTATTAGTACTTTTAGTTCATTTGGGTTCGACAATCCGGTCTTGCCTAAGCTATACTACTGTTCGATAGGTGCGCTTGCCTCAAATCGTTGTCATAGTTAGTTTCTAGGTTCGATCATTATCTTTATAAATTTTAAAACTCTGACATCACAGCGATCAATGCCCGTGTGCCAGGCTGTGTACCCTTAGAAATAACCCCACATGCCCGTGTACCAGGCCGTGTGTTAGGCTGTGTAACAGCCATACTTGAAACCCTATGAAAGCTACAGGGGACACACGGCCGTGTCGTCTGGCCCTGTGTCACACACGGTTGAGGCACACGCTCGTGTCTCTACCCGTGTGGACGAAAATAGGCGATTTTACAAGCCATTTTTCTCTCCATTTCTTGGTATGTACCTACAACTAAAATTTCACATATATACAAGCCATAACAAGGCACCAAAATCATGCATATTTTAGTTATTCAAACATGTTATAAGAACATACAACCAATATGCCCTTAAGCACCTCAAATAACAACATGTAAACATGTATAACATTGTATCCAATATGGTCAAAATAATCAACTAACTTCTAAGCATACTTGCATCAATACATGACATTAAATTTACCTACCAAAATATACCAAATGGTGCATAACATACCATTCAAATACTAACATTAACATTCCTAAATGCCATTAACAACAAAGTACCAATTCACCATATTTCCAAACATGCCAAACACTTATAAAAAATTAAGCATCATAACTACTTATATCTAAGCTAGTTCACATAGCATACTTGAATTATTCCATCATCATCATTGACAGCAAAAGATATAATTTCTTCTTATATATGTTCCAAAAGGGTTACCTGGTTAAGCACACAAGTTCAACTAACTTTACTAGAAACAAGCATAACAAGTTACTTCCAATATTTACATTCATACAAAATATTTAAGTACTATAGACCTTTTTCCTAATACATGCCACTTAAACCAACAACAAAAACCAAAATGACTACCGAGATGTTGATGATAGTGTGCGAGCTTCCGAGTCGATCCAATCAAAGCAACGATTCAAAAGGTCCTACAAGAATAAACCAAACTATTAAGCATCAAAAAGCTTAATAAGTTCGATATTAGTTCCATTTATTAATTAACTGAGAACTACAAAAGTAATGCAAATTCTCAATACATCGGCACATAGCCTAAATAATCAGTGGCACACATCCTGCTAGGCACATAGCCCGAATAATCACCGGCACACAGCCTACTAGGCACATAGCCCGAATAATCACCAGTACAAAGCCTGCTAGGCACATAGCCCAAATAATCACCGGCACACAGCCTGCTAGGCACATAGCTCGAATAATCATTGGCAAATAGCCTGCTAGGCACATAGCCTGAATAATCACTGGATTCTATTTCATTATATATAACTAAATAAAAACCAAATTCAACCAATAATGAAATAGTATGAATAATTCAATAAGATTAATAGTAAGCATATAACGAACTTACCTGGACTGAATCGTAGAAATTGTAGAAGCTTGGGACTATTATGCTATTTTGCCTTTTCCTCCAATATCTACGGATTCTTGATCTATAATGTAAAATTCTTCAATTATTAGCATATATTTCATTTCAAGTCCATTTTACAATTAATTTCATCTTATTTTTTGAATTTACACAATTACCTCAAATTTTTACAATTTTTGCAATTTGATCCCTTAACTTGAAATTCATCAAATTAACTAATTTTCTCATATCCATAATTTATCCAAATATTCCAGGTCCTCAAAAAAACCCTAATAAACCTCAAATTCACTATCAAACTCTAAAATTTTGACATTTTCACAATTTAATCCTAAAATCAAGATTTAATAAAAATCTCTTTACAAATTCATCAAATAGCATAATAAAGGCTCCAAATACATAATATTCATAAAAAAAAATTCAATATTCATCAATGGTAACTTCAAAATTTTTTAAAAAAATAAAAAAACGAAAGTACGGGCTAACCGGACCTAGTTGCAACGATCTCAAAAACATAAAAATTACAAGAAACGGTTAAAAATTTAACTCACATGCAAGGAAATTGCTTTGCCGATTCTCCTAGCTAGAGAACTTCACATTCGGCTATGGAAATTGATAAATGAAGAAGAAAACATTTTTCTTTTTCTAAATTTTGTTTTAATTTCATTTTATTTATAAATTTACCATTAGTTCACATTAGTTTTTCTCATTTTCTCATGTTTAGCCGTCCCACTATAATGAATAGGGCTTAATTATCATTTAAGTCCTTCCTTTATCATTATTAAACCATTTAATAATTTAATTGCATTATTTAACAAGTTTTGTGCCTTATTCAATTTAGTCCTTTTCTCCTAATTAACTATCTAAACGTTAATATTTCTAAGCCAAATTTTAATACGACTCCAATGACTCTATAAATATTCTAAAAAAAATATTTATGAGTCGATACAACAGAAATTTGTGGTCCTAAAACCATTGTTTCGTCACCACTGAAAATCGGGCTATTACAATTCTCCCCCTTAAGAAATTTCGTCCTCGAAATTGTTGCCTGAGAATAGATTCAGATATTGTAATTTATTGATTCCTTGGTTTCCTAGGTAGCTTCTTTTGAACCATGTCGATGCCATAAGACTTTTACTAACGGTACTCGTTTATTCTGCAATTCTTTAACTTCTTGAGCTAAGATTCTCACCGGTTCTTCTGAATGTGTCAAGTCCGTCTGTAACTCAATTTCACTATGAGGAATCACATGCGAGGGATCAGATCTATACCTTCTCAACATTGAAATGTGGAATACATTATGTATTTTCTTAAGTTTAGAGGGCAAGGCTAATCTATAAACTACAGGGCCGATTCTTTTAACAATCTCATACGGTCCTATAAATCTCGGACTCAGCTTTCCTTTCCCATCGAAACACAGCACCTTCTTCCACGGAGAAACTTTCAGGAATACTCGATTGCCAACCGCAAATTCTATATCTTTTCTCTTCAAATTTGCGTATGATTTATGACGATTAGATGCAACTTTCAAACAGTCCCGAATAAGTCAAACTTTGTCTTTTGTTTCTCGGATCAAATCAATTCCCACCATTTTGGATTCATTCAATTCTGACCAATACAACGGTGTTCTACACTTCCTCCCGTAAAGAGCTTCAAACGGTGTCATTTTTATACTGGATTGATAACTATTATTATATGCAAATTCAGCTAACGGTAAGTATTTTTCCCAGTTACCTTCAAATTCAAGTATACAACATCTCAACATATCTTCCAAAATCTGAATCACTCGTTCTAATTGTCCGTCAGTCTGAGGATGAAACGTAGTACTGAAATTAAGCTTAGTGCCTAAAGCCTCGTGAAATTTGCTCCAAAATCTCGATTTAAATCTCGAATCTCGATCTGAAATAATAGATGTCAGAACCCCGTGTAATTTCACAATCTCAGACGCATATAGTTCTGCTAATCTCTCAAGGGTGTAGTCTATTCTGATTGGAATAAAATGTGCCAATTTCATCAATCTGTCAATAATCATCCAGATTGAATCTTTCTTTCTCGGAGTTACAGGTAAACCAGATACGAAATCCATCATGACTCGCACCCACTTCCATTCAGGAATGATAACAGGTTGTAGTAAACCCGAAGGTACCTGATGTTCTGCTTTCACCTATTGACAAATCAAGCATTTAGCTACAAATTCACAAATTTCTCATTTCGTACCCGGCCACCAGTACATCTGTTTCAAGTCACAATACATCTTTATGCTACCCGGATGAATAGAATGCATACTACTGTGAGCTTTAGAGAGAATATCAAGTTTCAAAATGGAATTACTCGGAACATAAATTCTGTCACGATAACACAATATATCACTATCATCAACATTGTACTCTGAAGTCAATTTGTTTTGAGCCAACTGTCGTTTCATAATCAACTTCAGATCTTCATCTTGAAATTCTCGAATTCGTTGAAGAAACAGGGGTCTTGTTTTCTATTCTGCTAATACAGAACCATCACTATTCAGAATTAAATGAGCATTCAACGTTCAAAGTGCGAACAATAACGACTTTTGACTAAGTGCATCTGCAACTACATTAGCCTTCCCTAGATGGTACTCAATAACCAGATCATAGTCTTTCAGTAGCTCTAACCACCGTTTCTATCTCAAATTCAATTCTTTTTTAGTCATCAAATACTTTAAACTTTTGTGATCTGTGAACATGTGACCTTTCTCGTCGTATAGATAATGTCTCCAAATCTTCAAAGCGAATACAATCATGGCCAACTCGAGATCATAAGTAGGATAATTATTTTCATGTGACTTTAACTGCCGAGAGGCATAAGCTACTACTTTTCCTGTCTACATTAGCACACAACCCAAACCATTTAGAGACGCATCACTAAAAACAACATATGCTATCCTCGATTTAGGTTGAGTTAACACTGGAGCTTCCTTCAACATGTTCTTCAGCTGATCAAAACTTTTTTAGCATTTATCAGACCAAACAAACTCAACATTTTTCTGTAATACTTTGGTCATTGGCGAAGCAATAATCGAAATTTTTTTAACAAAAACGTCGATAATAACCTGCTAGTCCTAGAAAACTTCGCACTTCAGAAACGTTCTTCGGAGTTTTCCAATTCATCACAGTATAATTTTATTTTGGATCAACTCGTATCCCGTCGGATGATACTATGTGACCCAAAAATCCAACCTCTCTAAGCCAGAATTTACATTTACTAAATTTTGCGTACAATTATTTTTCTCTCAAAGCCTGTAGTACGATTCTCAAATGTTGGGCGTGCTCAGATTCTGACTTGGAATAAATCAATATATCATCAATAAACACAACAACGAATCTATCCAAATGAGGTTGAAAAACTCGATTCATTAAATCTATAAAAGCAGCAGGGGCATTAGTCAAGCCAAATGGCATTACTAGAAATTTATAATGACCATAACGAGTTCTGAAAGCAGTCTTTGACACATCACAATCTTTAACTTTCAATTGATAATACCCAGATCTGAGATCTATCTTTGAGGATACTATGAAACCTTTTAATTGATCAAATAGATTATCGATATATGGTAAAGGATACTTATTTTTTATCGTAACTTTTTTCAACTATCTGTAATCTATACATAATCTCAAAGAGCCATCTTTGTTTTTCACAAACAACATAGGTGTGCCCCGAGGAGATACGCTTGGTCGAATAAACCCTCGATCTAGTAACTCTTGCAACTGTGTTTTCAATTCTTTTAATTATGTTGGTGCCATACGATATGGTGATATAGATATCAGTGCAGTTCCGGGAACCAAGTCAATCACAAACCCAACTTCACGATCAGGGAGTATACCCAGCAACTCTTTAGGAAATACATCAACGAACTCACTAACAACTGGTAACAGATCTAGCTTCAATTTTGAATATCTGGTATCAAGAATATATGCTAGAAACGCTTCGCTACCTTTTCGTATCAATCTCTGAGTAGAAAAATTCAAAATAATTCTAACAATATCTTTCGTACTCTCAAACTCAACTGAACTCATCTCTCCTGTTTGACATTTCAAATCAATCCGTTTTTGTCTATAGTTTACTACAACATCATGCAACGATAATCAATCCATACCTAAAATAACATCAAACTCCCGAAAGGGTAACAACATCAAATCAGTAGAGAATTCAAAACCTTTAACTTTAAGTGGACAATTACGACACACTAAGTTAACTATTACACTCTGACCTAGTGGATTAGTAACTTGAATATCATAATAAGTAGATTCAACAGATAATTTCTTTTCCGTCACTAATGTAGTGTATATATATGAATGCGTTGACCCTAGGTCAATTAAGGCATAACACTAACATTAAAGATAGAAAATGTACCCGTAATAACATCAAGAGTCGATGCTTCCTCTAGCGCACGAATAGCATATGTCCTTGAAGGAGCCCTGACTTCTGATTTGGTTGCTGACTCTTTAACCCCACCTCTGTTGGCCCCTATCGCTGCGCTATTTCCCGGTCTTCTACCTCTGTTAGTAGTGGTCACCGATTTTTTGTTATGCTCTTTAATAGGCTCTTTCAGACTTGGACACTCTCTTTTGAAATGATCAGGAGATCCATAATTAAAGCACGTCCCATCATTAATTCTGTAGACACCGAAGTGAACCCGTCCACATTGCTTACATTCTGCTCTATTTGAATTCTTCATATTGCCCACACTCGCTATTGAAGGAGCCAGAGTTCTCTTACTATTTTGTCTCAATTGATTTCTTCCTGAAAACCCTGACGGAGTAGAAAACTTATTACTGGATTCCTTCATCTTCTTTGGTGAAGAATTGGAGAAAGCTTTAGATCCCCCCACGTTTACTAAATTTTTTCCTCTTTTTTTCGTTCCGTCTTTTACTTTCACAAATTTCTTCCATTTTTTGGGCTCTATCAGACAACACCACAAATTTTCAGATCTCTAAAGCTCATACTAGAATCTTAATATCCCTCAATCCATCTTCGAAATGTACACACATGTCCTTTTCGATCGGCACGATCTCACGAACATATTTGCTAAACTAAATGAATTGTCTCTCATACTCTGCTACTAACCTACTTCCTTGCTTCAACTCAAGAAATTCCTTCTTCCGCTCCAAATAGCGTTTGCTAACATACTTCTTTCGAAATTCAGACTTAAAGAAGTCCCAATTGATTCTTTTTTTCTGCACCACTACCATTACTGTAGACCACCATTGGAATGCTTCATCTTTTAACAATGATATCGTACACCGCAAACAATCTCCAGGGGAGCACAACATTTCATCTAGTACCCTCTGATTATGTTCTAACCAATACTATGCCTTGGTTGGGTCATCATTCACATTACCACAAAATTCAACAGCTCCACACTTTCTAACTTTATCAATGGACACTCTATGAACACATTGCATAATTGAACCTTGAGGGTAAGAAGATTGAGGTTGCGAAACTACAGAGTTTACCTTTAAGTACGCATCATACAAGTCATACATTATACGGAGAAATGTATCAGATACGATATCCCCAGATCCTTGCGGTCCAGGTTCATTCCGTGTACTTTCCTTATCATTAGGTGGAATAAAACTTTCTACCTCATCAGAACCTGCTCGATTGGATCCTGATGACATCTTGTTATCTATATAAGAACAATTCAAAATAATTAAAAGCTATCACACAATCATAAGTTAGTCAAGTGGCATGTATTTCTAGACTCTGTACATGCTATGTTCAGTCTGAGAACCGACTAAACCATAGCTTTAATACTAATAAATGTAACACCCCTAACCCGTATCCGTCACCGAAATAGGGTTACGAAGCATTACCAGAGTTTTCAAATCAAACGAACATAATTTCGAACATTACAAATCATATTAAATCCAATCCAAATCATAAAAATTGTCTCCTATACGAGCCCTCGAGGCCCAAAAAACACCTTAGAAACAAGTCGGGACAAAATCAAAAACTCAGAGAATTTCTTAAGAAATAAGGAAAATTTTCAAAACTGCAGGGGTCAAATGACCATGTGACCAGGCCATGTGGGCATTCAAAATAAGGACACACGGTCGTGTCCCAACTCGTATGCATGCTCGTGTAACTCACTAACTTGGGTCACACGGCCAAGCCACACGCCCGTGTGCCAGGCCGTGTACACTTCTAAATAACCCAAATGCTCGTGTACTAGGTCGTGTGCTAGGTTGTGTAACAGCCAGACTTGTAACCCTTTAAAAGCATGCACACAAACTTTAACCTTACTTTGGGTTGATATATTACTCACGTGTAAAACCAATAATAGTCACATGTTTATTACCACTGTTGCACATGTAATATTATTAACCTTACTTTGGGCCGATCAATATTACTATAACTTAAGTTACATGCACACAAACTTTTATATTTTAAAACAAAATAATTTCAATGACAGAGGTCACTTTGGTAACTTATTATTTCAATTAAGTTATTTTGGAAATATATAAATTACTCATATTCAAATTTAAAATTTCCATAACAGTCAAAGGTCAAAACTAATTATTTTATTGCTTTATAGATTCCGAAATAACACAAAATAAGGTTGTCCTAATAATGCAATAACAAAAATCGAAAACTTTAATCTTTGACTTTTTTTTGTTCTAAAACCATATATGTCAAAGCCAAACATAAATAATGTATTGATTTAAGGCCAAATAATTAACAAGCACATGTATTCAGAATTCTGGCATAGAAAAAACACCAAAGTAATTCACACATATAGTGTATCAAAATCTAATAGAAAAACTTATCATTCATATACCATGTATATCTAAAATTATATTAATAATTAAATAGAGATTTGCATGAATACTTGAAAAATATTTTTAAGCCAATAAATCTCAAAAGAAAAATCATAATAGTTGGTATATCTCACAATTCATACAATAAATCATATCATCATAATTGTAACACCTTAAACTCGGCCTAGATGTCTAGACCAAGTATAGAGAGTTACATCATCGATATTAAGAATACCACATCTATAACACAGTCAAAATGAACTATTTAGCATATAATATCAATCACCACAATTAACTAAGTATATAATCTTCCCAAACATCATAATGTCATAGAATATCGAAATTTCTAATAGTAGTATTTAAAAGAAAGATAAAAGCTTAACCGAGCTCCCACAATGTCGACCCATTCAAGTATGAGAATCACCTGAAATCCAATCAATAGCAAAATGAGTTGTGAATTCAATGCTTAAAAGATGTTTGTTCAATTAGAACTCATTTATAAGATAATTTTAGAATCCTAAGATTTAGTTAGGTAACATAAGCAATATTAGTTCAGATACAGAATAGATCAGTTACATACGCAGAAGCAATTTCAATTTCACATACAGAATATATTAGATTCAGATGTAGATATTCCTACCCCCATTCGCTACACACCATCTTCGGTCATCCCTACACACCGTTAAGGGCGTTCAATGCCCAACCAACCCTACACACCATAGAGTGTCAATCTGACACGTTTACAGAGAAGCAACTTAGCTGCTAGGTTAGAATGCAACAAAGTGCCAGATTCTGTAACACCCTAAACCCGACCTAGAAGTTTAGACCGAACTCAGGATGCTACATTGATCACCAAAGTGATCATAGGAAAATTTTACAAAATCAGTCGACCTTAATTCCATTTCCCAAAACCATTCATATCTTTATGAACCAAAAACATTTAATCGTTTAAAATCCATTCAATAAGGTTACCGTTAAGTCTGATAAATAACCAGAATAAATGTACGAATGAAAATCTGATGTGGAAACTGTACCACAGTCTTATAAAACCTTACAGCTCGAAAATAGTATAATCAGAATATAATTTTAGAAAGTAGAACCGAAATAAGCTTTTGAAACCATGACCGTCTGAAACCTTCGCATACCGAGTCCAGCGTCAGAATTCAGAAGGGTACCCGAAAGGGGAAATAGAAGAGGGGATGAGCTACTCAAGCTCAATGTGAGATCAAAATCGTCTAATTACAGAATCATATACAAAAAGTCAGAAAATAGTTTAAAATCAGATCATACTTACAACACTATACAAATCCAGATGGTAGGCTCAAAACAGAAGTTCCGACAGTTATTACAATTCTAGCCACAACAACTCACAAACAGTCACAAGTACTATCAGTCAGACAAAACATTTAGAGTTCATGAAGTGCACACAGACATAGGTACTTTTCAGTCAATCAGTACAGTCAGACCAATGTGTATGAATTCTGTTCAGTTATAAAACCCACCCATCCAACCAACACACCTCTCCGACCCCCATCATTCCATATAAGAGTTGTTTGAGCTCATCCAACCAATCACACCACATAAGACCTCATAAAGCCCATCCAACCCTACACTCCAATAATATCCACGACCCTCAGGGTATTAGGACTGCCCACGACCCTCTAGGTATTAGGGGCTATCAGTAAGCTGTACAGTGTCATGCGGTAAACCGTGGTACAGACATGCACTATGAATTTCCATATCAGATAGTGATGATACGCAGCAAAGCTGACGTATAAGCGATGCTGATGCAATCTGATAAACCGCTATACGATAAAAATGCGCTTAAAGCGCGAGATCAGATAAATACACGCAACAAGGCTAATGTATGCGTTGTATGGTGTAATGCGGTAACCCACTAACAGCATAGTCCAC
Organism: Gossypium sturtianum; assembly: GCA_025698515.1. Taxonomy (NCBI): domain Eukaryota; kingdom Viridiplantae; phylum Streptophyta; class Magnoliopsida; order Malvales; family Malvaceae; genus Gossypium; species Gossypium sturtianum. Next base: position 162,758,147 of record CM046945.1, read on the forward strand.
GACCCTCAGGGTATTGGGACTGCCCTCGACCCTCTGGGTATTGCGGCTAACAACCAACCAGAGATCACCGCCCCGATTCGATTCGATTTGATCTTTCTTCTCTTCACAATCCCATCCAAAAACATTATATGCATATATATGTCTGCAAAAAGATGAACAAAATCAGAGTACAAGGTTACAGACAGTCATTCAGAGACAGAACTCACATCCAGTCAGTCAGAATCAGAAAGGTGAATACTCATCTACCCAAATTAAGATTCAACAGCAATGTAACCTTGCAGAACAGTGACGCCTAATCAGATAATCACACAGAACCATATTGCACACACACACCCCCGTCAACCGGGTTCAGAATCAAACACGTTACGCAACCAATCACAAATGTCACCTAAATCGAAGTCAGAACAGAGTCATAATTACCCTTACTAAAGCTTAGCCAAGGGTTGAAACACACAGAGTCACAATTAAAATTAAATTAACTTAAAATCAATATTTGACGAGATAAGGCCACATGCCCATATGCCCCGGGCGTGTGGGACAATCCAAGCCGTGTGGGGGTCCAAACGCCCGTGTGAAGGGAGGCACATGGCCGTGTGACAGAGGCACACGCCCGTGTGAAGCAAGGACACGGCCGTGTGAACAGGCCGATTAATTCACTGTCCAGTTTTGGTAAAATCAAGTGCAGGGCAGACACGGCCGTGTGACGATCTCACACGCCCGTGTGCGGATCTCACAGGCCCGTGTACCCACCAGACACGGCCGTGTGTCCCAAAACACACGCCCGTGTGGGATCCCTAAATCCCTGAATCAGTCACACGGCCGTGTGACACCAAAGCTCAGAATCCCTAATTCCCAAACCCACAGGCCCGTGTGCCCAAGGGACACGGCCGTGTGAAAATTAACAAAATCCCCAAATCGGCCACACGACCGTGTGGCACCCAATTCAACCTGAAAACCCTAACGCCCAATTTTACACGGCCATGTGAGTCGACACACGCCCTTGTGGCCGTCGGAATGGTTACGAACCCACACTTAAATAGCCCCAAAAATGTCGTTTTAGCCACCAAATACGTCTCCAACCTTTGCAACATAAAAAATATATCAAAAAATGGAGTATCACACTCCCTTTCAGCCATCAAAACTCCAAAACCAAGGAGTTAAAGCACTTTCTCGAAAAGCCGAAACAATTACTTGCAAAACAAAAGAAAATTAGTCAAAGTTCGAATCCCACACCTATTTCGACGACGAAGGAAATGACAGATGAGCAGAAATCCCTGATGCCAAAATCCAAAAGAAAAGTAAAACGGAAAGAAAAAACCCGAAAAAAACGTCCAGCCAAAAGAGAAAAAGAAGAATAAAATAAAAATAAAAAATAGGTTATAAATTCTAACTAAAAACCAAATACTATTTTACAAAACAAAATTTAAAATATCCCTCACAGAACGCGCTCACAAGGACTCGAACCCAGAACCTTGTGGTATACTAACACTCCACTTACCCACCAGACCAGCAGGCCCATTCTGCCACTGAATTGCACGACTAAACACATATGTGCAGCCTCCTCACTGTCCCTATGCTCAAATCCCAAAACTTCTAGGCCCAAAATTTGGGGCGTTACAGATTCAAATTTATGCGCACCGTGGCTTAGCCACTAATTCAAAGCAGATTACTTCATTCTTCACAATATCCCAACCTATACAAATGCAGGGTACAAATATCCACAACATATGTTCAGTCATTCTAATTCATTTCACAATTAGAAAATATGGTTCAGTGTCATAAATAACTATCACAGTACACATACAGTTATGTTATTCATATATTAGTCACAGAGCATTAGAGAATCCTCGTACAATCAAATTCAGACCATTCATCAATTGGGGAGGTCAATATTAGTGTTAGGTAACACTCACGGCTTCAAAAACAAGATTCAGACCGTATCAATATGCCACATGGCCTGGACACACGCCCATGTCCTATGCCCGTGTGGTCCTAAAACATAAATAGTGAGTTACACGGCCTAGACACACGCCCATGTCCTTGCCCGCGTAACGCCCCAAAACCTGGCCTGAAAGTTTCGATCGGATCTCAGAGGTTACATTGATCACCAAAGAGATCGAAAATCATTTTTAGTTTAACAAACTGAAAAACATTACAGTGTTTAAGTTCTGTAAAAAAATCTCAGTTATAAAAACCTGATATTACAAAAAACCTCAGTACAAATAACACTTATATGTATTTAATACAAAAGTTTGTACTACAATTTTCAAAATAGTACTTAAACTAATTATTTAAAACACGTAACTTCGAGACCTCCAGTGTGTCGAGTCCAGCATCAGAATTTAGAAATGTACCTGAAAGGGGAAACACTAAGGGGGTGAGCTACACGGGCTCAGTGTGAGTTCGAAAGATGGCTAACAACAGAGAACGGAAGTTCAGATAGTAGTGCAAAAATAAAGTGTTCAGATAGATATATACAGAATCAGAAAAATCAACACGGAACCAATGTCCCATTTGTACTTAACAATCAAACACACCATATCATACACCTAGAACGCTCAACTAGTAAACCTATCGACAAGTCCATACCCAACACTTATCATCACAACAAATCAAATGTACCGGTACTGAAACACAATGGTCTATGAACAGTTAGACTCGCGATCAGACAGACATATAGAATGCGGATTAAATGCATCAATATGATCCCACCCAACTAGCCAAACACCTCTCCGTCCCCTAATACACCACAAAAGAGCTATTTAAGCTCATCCAACCCAATACACCACGTAGGATCTCGAAAGGCCCATCCAACCCTACACACTATGTATGCAGACTAAGCCACTCAGATGATAATACGCAGCAAAGCTGACGTATATATAGTAAAGTGCATTGCAGTAAACCGATGTATAGATATATTACAATTTAACTACCAGATTAGATTAGTCTTCCTTCTCTTCATATACCAAACCCAAAATCAGAATGTAAATACAACAATGCACACCAAACACGAATAGTCACACAGACACAGAAGCTTGTAAATAGTCAGTCAAATACAGAATTCCGTGCATTTACAATAATACACACTCTTTAGAATTAGACACACAGAATTCGAGTATAGAATCAGAATGTTCTTACTCACACAAACTCAATGTCAAATTTCCTCACAATTATCAGACATGGTTTCATTTCACAGGGCACATTACAAATACGCACTATCAATACAAAAGTTTAACACCACACTTATAGTTAATCACATGACCCTAAGCCGTATCAAAGTCCTTAATACTTATACAGAGGCCCTAACAACTTTTGGACGGCCCAAGAAACAGAACGAATAAGTTATGCTACAGAACAAGAATTTACGAAATAGGGCCACACGGTCGTGTAGGGCTCGACACGCCCATGTGGAGAGGCACACGCCCGTGTGAAATGGGGTACACGCCTATGTAACCTAGGGACATGGCCGTGTGATCAGGCTGTGTAACTCTTTGTTCGTTTGTGCTTAAATAGGGTAAAGGGTAGACACGACCGTGTGAGGGTCTCACACGCCCGTGTGCCCACCAGACACGGTCGTGTGTCCAAAACACACACCCGTGTGAGATCCCTAAATCCCCAAATTAGCCACACGACCGTGCGACCAGGCCGTGTTGTACTAAATCACATAAACCCTAATTCCCAATTGCACACACTCGTGTGCCCACGAGACACGGCCGTGTAGATATCGACTAAAATCCCCAAATCGGCCACACGGTTGTGTGGCCAGGCCGTGTGGTACCAAAATTGGCCTAGAAACCCTAAATCCCAATTCAACACAGGCGTGTGGACTGCCCGTGTGTGACTACAGGTCCGTGTGGCCACCCGTGTGGTTATAAAACCACCTCAAAATAGGCTACCAGACGTGCCTTTGTTGTCGTAACATTCCCCAGTTCTTAATACTCAAAAGTATATCAAAATCACACCTAATTTCAAGCCATCCCACGTGAATCGGCCTCTCGAATGGTCCATTTCACAAGTACACAAACAATGTCAAAAACCACAGAAACAAATCGAAAATTTTGATAACGGAGGGGGAGAGTTTTAGAACACACACTAAATTAGAGAATGCCATCAAATCTAATCACCAATTCACAAATACTAAAAGAATTTTGAAACCCACACCTTAGACCACGATTACAACACCCAAACCTTCAATGACTCAAAACCATCGATTCTGGAACCCGGCACCACTGTTGACGAAATTGCAAAGCAAAACAAAAAGAATGGAGCAAATTAGAGGGATAGAGTTCTCATGAAAAAGAAAGGAAAACCAAAAGAGAAAAGAAAACCCAACTTGATTTTTTTGGAATTTTTTCCAAAGTCACATCTTTTCTTTCTAAAAAAATAAAAAAAAAATAAAAGTAAATAAAATAGGTATTTTAAACCTAAAAACAAAACAAAACAAAAATCATTTCCCCAAATCACACGTATGAGGACTTGAACCCAGGTCCCAAAGGCACACTAACACACAACCTACCACCAGACTAGCAGGCCCATTGTAAAACTAAAACGCTAAAACACGCATAACTAGTCGAGCTATGCACTGACCCTAATCACAAATCTCTAAACTTCTAACCCCAAAAATCAGAATGTTATAGCCCGTGTGACTCACACGGCCTGGGCACACGCCCATGTCCCTGGCCGTGTGGTCCTAAAACATAAACAGTGAGTTACACGGCCTAGACACACTCCCGTTACTTCCAACTCCTATTCCTGACCCGTGCAGCAGATCAAAATGAGAAGTTCAACAATCGATAACGGTACGCTCAAATGATGTAAAAAAATGAAAAAAAAAAGGGCAAAAAAGAAAAAAGAAAGAAAGAAAATGGAAATAAGAAGAGGAAGAAAACAAAAAGAATGTTTAAAAATCCTTTGTCTTAACCATCAACGTATTTTTGACAATAACAACAAGCAAAATATTTCCTAACACATACGACGGGACTCGAACTCGTGACCGAGACCAAGACCAGACAGAATACATATGCTTAACCATTGAACCAATAAACTCATTCTTGATATAGATTTACACAGAATTGCACTTAACTATGTAATGCACGGATAGGTGTTATTTTAAAAATAATAAAACTTTTAACAATGCAACTCGAACTCTAGACCTTAAACACAATAATAGAACACAGAGCCACAGATATAAAAATTAATTACTGCAGATTCTCACAATTAAATTCTCAAAATTTTAGGGTATTAATTTAACCAAATATTTGGAACCATGAGATGCCAAGTTCTATACTATAGAACCAAATTTAAAACCAATTATTTAAACATATATTATGATTACCATGAAATTACTTCAAAACATCCAAAAACTGAATAAATATTCATAGCATAAAATTAAAAATTTCATTGAATATCCTTTAAATCAATTTGGCAAAAAATCATAATTTACCTAAATATTTAAAATCATATGCCAAAATCAAATACTTAAAGAAAAATAAACACGATTTCATCCTAAAAAAAACTTATAGAAATTTAGTCTTTCAAATTCAAGCAATGACTGATTTAATCCAAGTATATAGTAACGACTAAAAGGAAATCTCAACCAAATTGGTGCAACACTTAATACATGCTTTCAATTACCTTAGGCATTTCATGCTTTTAATTCCTCTGCTCAATAAGAGACCAAAGGAAATAATTGTTCTTTAATATATATATTAAATATTTCAATCATATATAATAATCTACCAAGACTCATATAATAACATTATAGATGTAATCATTGGACACATTTATCGTATATGGAATTCAATCGTTAATATAATTGAAGCATATATAATATTATCGTAAGTTTTGTGAACATAAAATCAAATTTGATATTCAAATTCTGATATATGAAATACAAAACCAAATTAAAATCGAACAAGATTTGGCTGAAGGAAAAAATCAAATTTCAGAGTAAAAATCACATTATTTGGCAAACAAAGCGAAGGAAATAAAAATATATAAACCTTCAAACCCTAAAATCTTTAATATATTCTAAAACAATAACCTCAATCTCTTAAAAAAATTTAGTCGTAATAACTTCAAATTATTCCATTCATAAAAATATAATATTATTATAAAATTGGCCTACGGATATATAAAAAAAAAATCTATATATATACGGAAAATCAATTTTAAAAATAAACCCTTAATCTTTAATAGCGATTGAAAGAGAACTACCCAAAAATATAATAATGCATTCAATCTAAATCATAAAAGCCTAAAACTTTAATTTAAAGAATAAAAATCCAAAAATTTTATCAAGAATCTTAAAGATTCAACAAAATTCATAATTGAAATATCAAATTCATAAATTTTGAAAAACAAATTAATCCAAAAATAATAAAGAATCAATTTGTTTTCAATAATTCAACAGGACGAGGCTCGAATGCCACTTGTTAGAATCGTTAAACAAAATTTGATATAAATTTAAAACTGTAAACTGGGATCTATCATGTCAAATCATCAAAAATAAATCAAGAACAAAACTAGATGCGGAAGCGTACCTGAATTCATCAATTTCATAAAATCTATGGGTTTTGGGGTTTTGATCTTACAAAACTGCATACAAGTAATATAGAGAAGATGGATCTCTCTTTTCTAAAGATGTGATATTAGAAAAGTTATCTTCTGTGTAATTTGGGGACATAACCCTAATATATAACTTTGGCATATTAGCCCTATTTTCTAATCAGCCCATTATCAATTAGAAATTAGTTACTAGAGTATCTATACATATTTGACTTATACTTTATTTAATAATTAAAGCCCAATAAACCATAACCAAATTAGATCACTTTTAATTTGGATTAACCTATTATTATAGTAAATAATAATAACATGTAATTAAATTAAATTATATATATGATGTCCATATTTTCCAATAAGATCATACTAGAAAGAAAAGCTAGAAGAGGAAGAATTTTAGAATTTTAAAAAGGATATAATATTACGTGGAACTGAGTCAAATATTAGGTGGATTAGATATATAAAGTTAATAGCCACGTGATTTTTTTGTTTTTGAGTTAACGGAAATAGATTATAAAAGATAAATTCTAATAGTTAAGTGATTATTTTGTTATTTTTCATGATAAAAAAAGAACTAATCAATAGTTGGATGACTACCATGTAGGTTACCCAAAAAGAAAAAAAAAGGTAAACTACTTGGGTGGTCACTCAACTTTTGGGTAGGTTCTATTTGATCACCCAAATTCAAAAAATTTCAATTTCATCCCTAATGTTTTCAAATTTTAGTCACCCGCAATCAAATGGAAAGTTGTGGTGGGATTTTTTATTAGCCTAATAACAATTTTAGCCTTTCAATATTTACACATTTTTATCCATTTAATTTTAAATCTAAAAATTAAATAAATTTTAAAAATAATTAAATTCAAAAATAAATAAATAAATTTCTAAGGGAGAAAGACGGTGATGGGAGAGAGGGAGGGAGGGAGAGGAAACGGAAGGATCGGGGTGGGGGAGGAAGGAAAATATTTTTTATTTTTTAATATTAATATAATTATTTTTAATTAATATAAATATTAGTATTAATATAAGCATTGAGTGAAAAAAATGTTGATTTTTTAGATTTAGGAATAATTTTCCATTAATGATGGTTGTTTAAAATTTCAAAATTTGAAAATTTTGATGATGAAATTAAAAATTCTTGAAGTTGGGTGACCAAAATAGAATCTACCTAAAAGTGGGGTGACTATTAGGGGTGCAATTGAGCCGAGTCGAGTTCGAATACTTCCAAGCTCAACTCGAAATTTGGAACTCAATACTCAACTCGAGATATAATTGAAGCACTTAAGCTCGATTAAGCTCAATTATCAATTTTGTTACTTAAGCTTGAACTCAAACTCGAACTTGACTTAATAATTAAGCTTAAGGTTAATAATATATGTTAAGGGTGATAATATAATTTAATAATATTAAAATATGAAAAGCTCGAAAAGACTCATGAACCCTTCAAGTAAAGTATTATTAAGTTCGAATTTAACTTGATTAATTGCTCAAACTGTTCAAGTTCGACTTGGTAATTACCGAGTTGAGCTTAATATTCTTAAATTGAATTCGAATAACTTATAGAAAAAACTTGAATAATCTTTTTAAATTAATCAAAACAAAAACGCGAAAAAAGATGAGAAAAACAAGAAAGGAAAAACGAAAAAAGAGAGGTGGAAAAAATTATACAATTGCGGAGCCTACGTCATTTAATAAAATCTTTACTTTTGACGTGTGGAGAGGACGCTATGTTGAAGAACTAAAATGAAATATGGCTTCTTTTAATAAAAATAATCTTAAAAATTTGATTAATTATATGAATAATTTATTTTTTTATTAAACACGTAAATTGTCTAAAATTTACAATAAAAGTTAATGGAGTCAATGAGTTTGATGCTACCAACAAGTCACGCTAGCACCCGAGATAAATTATTTTTTTGGTGAAACCATGTAAAATAACGCCACCTATATAACTATCAGAAAAATACTATTATTTCTGAAAATTAGTAGCTTTAAAAAAATAACCTTTTTTGGTGGAGTTGGCGCGATCAGTTTTCAATGTTGTATTTTTTCTAAAAAAATTTTAATTATTTATATGTTTTCTTAAGATGAAAATTTATGCCCCAATCCTTGTAATCTTAAGAATTTTGAAATATTATCCCTTTATTTTTAATTCAAATCAGATGCCTCTGTCAATAAACTTTCATTAAATTTAAATGTGTCATTCTAATTTAAAAATTAAAATTTAATAAATAACATATATTTAAATTTAATGAAAACTAATTATTAATAATGGTTTTATGGCACATATAGGTGAAAAAATTATTTATTAAAAATATATTAAGATTAATTAATGTTTTGGTTACAATAATAAAACTAATTGTTTATTATGTATGGTGTTTTGGGTTCAAACTTCATTATAATTAAATTTTTATTGATTTATCATATAGAAAGATAAAAATAAAATTTAACTTTATACAAATTAAAAAATTTGTATAAATAAGTTGGATAAAAATTAAATTTTTTTAAATAAATTTATAAAATTATTAAATAATAAATTTTAATTTAATTTGTATAAAAATTATTTTAATAATAAATTTTAATTTAATTTGTATTTTAATAATTTTATAAATAAGTTGGATTAAATCAATACTCAAATTAAATTTTATTAAAATACTTTCTTATATACCAAATAAAATATTATTTTTTAAAAATTTTAAATATAAAACAAAATAGTAAAAAAACATTTAAAATATACATTCAAAATATTATAAAACAAATAATAAACAAAAAAAAGACACAAAAGCAGACATTAGAGACGGGTGACGCCCAAATTATTTGGCTCCACTAGAAAAAGGAAAAATTTTTAAAGCCCCCATTTTTTTTTAAAATTGTTGCATTTCCCTGGTATTTATATAGGTGGCGCCATTCTAAATAGCTCCACTAAAAATATAATTTTTTATCCTGGTTGCTTATGTGGTATGTTGATGGCGCCAAACTCTTTGACTCCACCAATTTTTACTATAGATTTTAGGCCATTTACGTGTTTAATAAAAAAAATGGGTAATTTACATAATTAATAAAAAAATTAGGTTAGTTTTATAAAAAACCAAAGAAATACCTAATGTTAAATGTGGAAAGCATGAAGAAAGGGGAAACTGCAACCTTAGTCCCTGAACCATATTGTGGATAAATTCCACTTTTAAGTCATTGTAATTTTAAGTTTCTTTCATTTAAGTTTTTATCTGTTTGCATTTCAGTAAAGCGAGTTCAATGACATAAGTGGATAGCTTGGATGAAAACTCCTTGAAATCTCAACTTTTGGGTATAATTTCTATCCATTTAAACTTTGCTATTTAATTTATGTTGCATTTAAAATTTATTGCTATTAAATGGGTATGTCTTTTCTTAAAAAAATTAATTAAAATTGCTTTTTTTTTTAAAAAAATGGTGACAGCGACAAACTTGACACAACTTATAAATCAATTTTCTTCATTTTCAATATAAAACCCATATTTTTTATATTATTCGAAAATTATCGGAAATATTTTTATTGTTAAATAAAATGTAATTTTCTTTAAACCAATAAATTTTCACATCAACAAGTTACAATATAATATTAAATTAAATTCGTACTTTTTAAAAATTAAACAATATATATTTAATAATATATTAATTTTGAGCTTGTAAGCTTGTCCTCATGCATAACCAATTCTTGAACCCAAATTTTCTCTCAACTTTAACATAAACTCAAATTTACTCTTTTTGGAAATTTTTAAAATTTCATTTTAAGAAATAATTTTATAGGTAACTCATCCTACCTAACCAAAAAAAATCAGTGATAACTTCTATTTTTAAATGGAGCCTCATGTTTTCTTAAACTCTAAATTTTCATATTTTCAATAAATTTGTTAAACTAATTCAAATGACTAAGATCACATAAATCATTACCTCTACTAGATTGTAAAACTGCTAAAAGTTTTGTAGAAATTTCAACAAACATCCGCATATCGATTTTCTTGTCAGATACCATTTTAATTAAACGGTCTACAACTAGAATTTTTTTTTTCGAAATATGTTTTATATGCCACTATCTTATATATTGTAAGGCCTGAATAACTCTTATGATCAAAGTGGAATTATTATTTTCTATAATGTCACAAGAAGAATAAATTATTATTATTATTATTATTATTATTATTATTATTATTAAGCTCAATCAAATATTTTGTATTTAAGCTCGAGCTCGACTTGAGATGTAATTGAGCTACTTGAGCTCAAGCCCAATTAAACTTTTTTATCAATTTATGTACTCATGTTTGAACTAGACTTGATAATTAAGCTTACGGTGGTTAATGATATATATTAAAGGTAATAAAATGGTTTAATAAAAAAAATGAAATGCTTGATAAGGCTTACAAGCCGTTTAAGTCAAGTATTACTAAGCTCGAATTCAACTTGATTAATAGCTCGAGTTTGGCTCGATAATTACCGATTTGAGCTCGAATTTTTTTCAAGTCAAACTTAAATAGTTTACAAGTACTAATGTCTCATCTAAACCTCTTAACTCAAAATGAAAATTTTCAATATTAATTAAAAATTAAAAAATTAATAATAACATATTAAAAAGACCAAGGTTGGTTGAAACAAGATTGGATTGGTCTATCGGATTGGGAACCAGTCAATATATTAATCTAGAGCAAAAAAAAATTGATTGATCCGTGAATCGATTGAATCGGTTATTGAACCAATTTTTATATTATATATATTTACTTTTTTTATAAATTCTGTAATAATGTTTTAATTAAAACTAGACCAATAACTAGATCGAGAATAATAAGTGATTCCACCACATAACTGCTCAAAATTGAAAATTGAATGCTAATAAGTGGAGGCCTATCTTTTGAGCTAATTTAGTATAAAATTTGCGCATTTTGAGTTAATTATGGAAGAGTTTTCCTAAGAGCATATTATACTGATAAACTAGGTTGGTGAACGTAGAGAGCAAGTGATAATTTTTGTGTATTTACTTAGCCATATATAAGGTTGCAACTTTTCTATAATGTCACAAGAAGAATAATTTATTATTATTATTTTAATTTGCATCTCAAACCACTATGATTATATCACATGGCGAAATATGGTGTTTTACCTTAAAATCATTAAAAATTTTAAAAGAATTATAAAGAATTATACAAAATCATAAAAGATTATAAAAAATATTAAAAATTAAAAAATATATATAAAAGTGCAAAAAGATGAGTTATCTTATTAAAATAAAATAAAAAAAAATTAATTACAAAAATGTTATTACACCTAAATTATTTGCGAAAATGGAGTGCTTTCTATAGTAAACATGAGTGTCGTCATATTGTCAAGCGACATCACCCTAGATTTCCTTCTTTTGGTGTCATCAATCTTAATGAACCAAAAAAATAATTTTTTAATCGATGCCCCCAACTAGTCAGTTGGAACCCAAAAAATATCAACTTTTTGTAAATACGAAACATAAATTATACGAATACAAAAAAATATATAGTGATGCCACTTTATACATTGACAACACCATTGTTGTTTTATTTAAAAAAGGGATTGCCATGGAGAAAAAAAGAGTTGAAACAAAAAAAAAAAGAGTATATTTTTTATAGTGGTGTCGCTTGACATATTAGCAACACCGGTGGGTTTTTTTTAAAAAAAAAAAATAGGCTTGACAAAAAAAAAGTTAAGAAAAAGAAAAAAAAAAGCTAATGTAAGAAGGTGCCACCGATGTGTCAAGTGACTCCTGTTTGAAATTTTTCTTTGAAAAAATATTTATTGTTAATAAGTACTGACACATTGCCAAGCGACACTAACACTCTTTATATAGCCTCTTCTTCAGCTAAAAAAATTCGATGGTTTAACCAAACGAAAGAGCAAGAAAAGAGTTTGTTTACAAAATGGGAGAAAAAAAGTTCTTTTTAACAAAATAGGAGAGAGAAAAAAAACGGTTACAAATCAAAATTAAATATCAACAATATTTTCTTTTCCTTTTAGACCTCATAAATCAAGTTTGAATTGACAAGGTTAGTTGTAATTATTTTTATGCTTTTTTAATTTATTTTACTATTATGTATGATTATGTGACTATATATTGATAATTAGTAGTATGAGATGTAAGTTATATTGCTTGATAAATTTTTTTTTCTCTAAAATGGTATAAATTGTTTTAATAGAAACTAATATTTTTTTTTATTTTTAATTTATTTTATGGATTTAATCTTGAAGACAAATTACTAATTCTTCGTATACATCCATTTTGATGGGTTAATTTTACAAACAACAATTGGTTTGTATATTTGAATAATGCCCTCAAATAGGAATGAGGTTTAACAAGAGTGTAAAACTCGATGAAATGAAACAAAAGATTGGTGCGAAAATTGCTCGACGTGGTGGGGGAAGATGTCCAGACTATTCTATAAGTTTTCAGTTTCGTCAAATCTTGCATGTCACATCTCAAATGTGGGCCTAGGAGAAATATGATAAAATTTAGATTGTTATCTATTTTCTTTAAAAATAGGGAAAGAGAATTAGAATGCCTTAAAATTATTTTTTAGTTAAAGAATCAATAAGAGTGAGCCTGTTAGTTCAAGTGGTAAGGCTTTAACTTACCCATAAGTTTCAAGTTTGAACTCCTTAGTAAGCATTTAACCAAAATATTTTTATTTCCTTGTTTTTGCTCCCAAAAGTGACAAATTTTTAAAAACAACCTAGCCCAAAAAAATACTCTCTTTTTTTTTTCAATTTAGTCCCTATTTTAAAATAAGTCCTAATCCTACATGAGTTTATAAAACTTATTACAATTAGGAAAAATAAGTTTTAGAAATAGATAATTTCAAAACAAACCCTAGACTTTACCTAGCAAATTTTCAAGAAAACACCCATAAACATTTTCTCTCCCAAATCAAACTTTCAAAGCTAAAGGAGTCAAAGATTTTCAAAACTATTCCTCAAGTGGATCTTCAATCTTCTCTCCAAACTAAAGGTTTTTAAGGCTTCAAAACAGGGTGTGGGATCTAAGCCTAAACCTTTGTGTATAGTTGAATCAAATAGGAAGCAAAGAACTAGTATAGGTGAACCCTAGGAGAAACCCTCTATTGTGCGAGGCCATGCGCGAGACCGTGCGCTAACCCATGTGCGAGTCTGTGTGCGCGAGCCCTAGCATGAGTGAACCCCCCTTTGAATACGAAACCCCCTTGCATGCGAACCCTGTACGTGCGAGCCTTGAAGGCCAACTCTAGTTAAGCAAACCCATATAAAAAACCATATAGGATTATGCGAGCCTATATATATATGAACCATAAGATTATGCGAGCTTGTATGTATGTGAACCCTAGAATTATGCGAGCCTGTATGTATGCGAACCCAGGATTATACGAGCATGTATGTATGCAAACCCCAAGATTATGCGAGCCTATATGCATGCGAACCCTAGGTGCATGCAAGCTTATATGCCATGCGAACCCTAGGTGCATGCAAGCTTATATGCCATGCGAACCCTAGGTACATGCGAGCCTATATGAGCATGCGAACCTAGAAATATGTTAAATAATTAGACTGTTAATTCACATAAACATCATGTACATGTGACACTGTGTTTTTGTTTACTCGCACCAATTATATATTTGAGTGATATTGAGATAAATGTATGCATGAACACATGTCATATAATGCCAGTATGAAATATTGATAAAAAGCATAAAACATGCTAAGTATAAGTGCATAATTACATGAAATCAGGTCTGCAGGATGGATGAGTTCTGTAGGAGACAGTGGCAAATTAAGTCCACACTGAAATTTAGTACTACACAAAGTAAGCGACAATGTCATCTAAACTGGACAAGATGGGATGATAGTTTAAGAACACCATCAAAATCGAACCAAACTTGGATGATCATTTCAATAGGCACTAAAATCGGGCAACCGGGATGGTAAGTTATTGAAGTAAAAGTCACCGTCACAGGTGACAAGTAAACAACCATCGTCACTGAAAATCAAACTCGAGATGGTCAGTTATTGTAGTGGGTTTTGGAGTGTTAAGCAATGCTTGAGGGTGGATAAGATGGATGGGTGGGTGGGAACTTAAAAAATTAATTGCATCATATATAATTATTATTCATTGATTTATTATATGTTTCATAAAGAATGTTTTGTTTACTACTAAGCTTTATCTATATGAATTATTGTTGTCAATTATATGTAATGATTTAGAATTAGTCTCACACTGAGTCGTTGTAAGCTCACTCCCCATTCTTTCCCTCTCAGGTAACACAGAAAATTAGAACTCAAATGGCATCGAAGGGTCTCAGACTAGACAACCATTTTTATTTATTTATAAGCTTCCTTTCAAGTTTTCTTTAATCAGTTTATTTGTGGGGTTGTAACTACCAATTATTTCTGCTCTTATATCGTAGGATTAAAACTATTTAGTTTTTTTAATCTAAAGCATACTCTGACTTTATTTTTTATTTTTAAATCACGTGCTATTACTATTATAAATATTTTTTGCTATTTCCAAAGATAATGGATTCACAACCCTTTTTCCAAAAACTTTAAATGTTTTCAAAATGCCACGAGAATAATAAAAAGATCGAACCATTAAGTGAAATCGACTTAAAAATAAAGAATGATATCCTTATAAAACAAACAAGTGGCTTTCAAAGACCACTTCGATGATCAAATGTAACATCTTCAACATAGTCAAAACTCCTAGGACGAATCAAGGGTATTACAGTGCAAATGTAGGGAGATGAAACTTGTAGATGATGATGACATGGAGATTATGATTGCACTGTATTACTCATCTAGGAACATTTAACCAATTGAGTTGTTCGCTGAGTTAAATATGTTGAGCCTGTTCAAAATGTCACTCTATTAAATTAACAATATGGAGTTAAAGACATGTATATAGAGGTTCCGAGAGCCTCTGTTGGTAGGCGATCTTCTATACATAGGTTTGATTTGAATGTGGGTGGGTAGAACTGTGCGATTATGGAGCGACATTAACATGGGGCTGCAATTCACATAATGTTCTGATTGTGTATAACAACCCTAATTCGGGTCCCCCTTTACAGATACATCCATTGGTGATTGGTACCGATACAGATGGTAAGGAAGGACCTGATAATAATGTTCGTTCTGATCACCAAGGTGAAGATTTTAATGACCCTAATTTTGATGAAGTTCTGGATGATATCAATGAGGAAGGTGCAAGTGATGATGGTAGTGTACATGCCCTTTCACTCAGGAATCTGACTCATGGCATTATTTTATGGAACGATCCTTTAGCCCACATGTTGAGTGTAGATCATAATGCTATGCATGCATTTGAGTTCTCTAAATACCCGAATATAATACCTGCTCATAAATTGTCACCAGATTCTGAATTAGAAAAGTTGGTTGTAGGTAAGCAATTTGCAAATAAGGAGGAATGTGTATTTGTCATCAAGAAGTATAGCATGAAAGTGTCAGTGGACTACAAAGTCATTGTATCTAAAATGACATTATATATTGGGGAGTGTTTGAGATCTACAGGAGGTTACAACTAGCGGGTATGCAAAGGTGGCAACTGTGGGAGATTCGAAAATATGTAGGTCCTCATACATGCACTGCTGCACAGATGATGCAAGACCATTGGAAATTTGATGTGAAATCAATCTATAACTACATAATGCCACTGGTGAAAGACATGTCCACCATTCTTGTATCGGTCCTGATTGCCAACATGCAATCCCAGTTTTAGTATATAGTGCCATACAAGAAAGCATGAGGGGCTAAATAGATGGCACTGAAACAATTGTATAGAGACTGGGATGCGTCGTACAATAACTTAAAAATGAAGGAAAAAAAAGAAACTTTGTAAATAATTACAAATAAATTTTATTAGAAAAAAATGGTACAATTACTTCACAATTTATATGTATCAAAATTGATGGTTGGATGGAGTTTTTCATGGGGTGAAACGTTATTGTGTCCTTCGTTGATGTTTGGGTTGTTCGCGATAGTCAACTGGGAGCTCAATATTCTCCTCACAAGAACATGCGCTCTCATCATCCATCGATGAACCTTGGTGTGTATCGAAGTAACTTGAAAAATCATATGTCCCAAAGGTTTGATCGGAAGGTTTGGAGTATTAGGGCACAGAGCTAAACATATAAATCATAATCGATGAACCCGATTAATGTTAATCAAAATAGTAACTGAGCATCTCTAAACAATAGGAGTAGCCTTGGAACTCCGAAGCAAAACTGACATTGCGCAACTTCGAATGATAAAAACTACTCTTCGATTGTGTTTGTGTCATTGCAGGTTCGGGCTCAGGAATAGGAGGCCTCTATCTTCGACGATGATGGGATCGACTCGATTCACTTTGTTGATTCCCTTGTTGGTGTATGTGCCTAGGGGCTACCATCAACTGGCCACCAAACACATACGACAACTCGTTTTTCATGTACCAATGTTGGTAGTGGACCAAGGGCATGAAATCCCCCATACAAGAGTCTAATTAAGGCCTCCTATCCATTCGGGTGTTCCACATTACAATCCATTGATGAAACTCTAATGTCCAATTCTTTGCATACTTTCCCCTTTTATTAATGCTTTGGACATTGTCGAAGTTGGAACGTTTGGAACATCTTGCTTACTCTCGAATTGTCGTGGAACCCAATCCCTGTTTTATCACTCAACGGTTGAAAAATTTAGCATGGGGGCATTAATGCACCACACATATGAATGGTAGTAAGCCAACTAAGGAATTACACATACAATGTCTGATGCAACATATGACATCCATATGAACTACACAATTAATAATATGATTTTAGTGACATGACTAAATTACATAACTAAAATAATTAAATGACATGAATATAATTTTATTTTGAAAAAAATTACTCCATCCTCACTGTATGCCTCTATCATTTGTTTATACATGAGAGTTTTAAACTTCTCGATCCCTATACAAGTACACTGTAATGCCTCGAATTTTGGGGCTAGAAGTTTTAAGATTTCGAGGTTAGGGTCATTGAGAAGGTTACGCTAATGTGTTTAAGGCCTGCTGGTCTAGTGGTTGAGGGAGTGTTAGTATACCTTTAGGTTCTGGGGTTCAAGTCTTGGGATGTGCGTTTTAACTAATATATTTTTTTAGTTGTTATTTTGTATATATATTTAATTTGTTTTATTTATTTATGGGATTAATTTTTATTCTTATTATTTTTTCTCCCTAGACGTGCTTTGTGGGGGTTCTTCTTCTGTTTTCTTTTTCTCTTTGTTCTTTTTCTTTATTTTTCTTTCATCGAAGGGTCACTTTCTGGTCGTCAAGTCGGTATCGGAGCGTTTTCAATCACGAAACAGGTGTGGGTTTCAAACTTTTTCTATTTTATTTGTGAATTCTAATTTGACTTTACGAAAAGTCGATTATGGATGTGGTATCGTTGTTTTATGCTTAGAATGTGTATGATTTTGTATAATTTTGATTTAATGAGGATCGAAAAGTGTTCTGTGGCTGAAAGCACGTTTTTAGGGCAGTTTTAGGGTGTTTCGTGACCACACAGGCGTCCACACAGGCATGTGACGACTCACACGGCCGTGTGCTTTTGGGAATTAAGGTTCCGGGCCAATTTTGGTGCCACACGGCCTGGCCACATGGCCGTGTGGCCGACTTGGGGATTTTATCGTTTCTCACAAGGCCTGTCCCTCGAGCACACTGGCGTGTGAGTTTAAGGATTAGGGTTTGAGTGATTTGGTGTCACATGGCCTGGCCACACAGTCGTGTGGCTAATTTGAGGATTTAGGGATTCCACACGGGTGTGTGTTTTGGGACACACGACCATGTCCGGTGGGCACACGGGCGTGTGAGACCCTCACACGGTCGTGTCAGCGCTGTACTCAAATTTAGTACAAATGAACAGAGAGTTACACGGCCTACTCCCATGGCCATGCCCCTAGTCCATACGGGCATGTGCTTCAATCACACGGCCGTGTTCCTCTCTTCACACGGGTGTGTGCCACAGCCACACGGCCATGTGTCCCTTTTTACACGGGCTTGTGACCTCCCACACGGCCTAGGTATGTCCACATGGCCAGAGTACACGGGCGTGTGGCTCTAAGACACCTATTTTAATTCTGTGTGTTTTGATCTGAGCATTTGTCTGTGTGATTTGCCTTGGTTGATCTTTAGTCAGGGTGGCTAAGAATTATGATCTGGGCTTCGACTTGAGTGAATCTGTGACTGTCATTTGAGATGTTTGAAACTGATATCCGTTCTGTTGGGTGCGTGTGCATATATGTTCTGTCTGAATGTCTGATATTGTGTCACTGTTCTGTGAGATTGAATGCATACATGCATTTACATAAATTATTTTGGGTTGGGTTGTGAATAGAAGGGAGACTGATTCTGATCTGATCTGGCAATTCTACTGCGACTTATATGTACAGTAATTTATCGTATTGTACCACACATGTGCCAGCTTTGCTACGCACTACTATCTGATCTGGCAGTTTAACTGCAACATGTCGGTACAACGGGTTACCGCATTGCACTGTACTATACGTACGTCAGCTTTGCTGCGTATCGTTATCTAATCTGGCGATTTAAATCGCGACTTACTGTCTGACGGTCTCTGCCGCATTACACATCTGAAATATATACGCTAGCTCTGCTGCGTATTATTATCTGAGTGGCTTAGTCCACATATGTGGTGTGTAGGGTTGGATGGGCCTTCCGAGGTCCTAATTAGTGTGATTGGTTGGATGAGCTTTAACAACTCTTATGAGGTGTGATCGGGGGACGGAGAGGTGTGTTGGCTGGATGGGTAGATTATATTTTCTGACTGCATTTCATATGCATATTTTTCTGTGTGTTCTGGGTGTACGAATATCTGTCTGTGTTCTGTTGTCTGAACAACCGTGTGTAAGTGTTCTGTGTATTTGGTGTGCTCTGGTCGATTGCGTTTGGTATTTGTTTTTGCTCATGACTGTAAGTCTGTTACACCGTTGAATTAAATTATGAGTTTCTGCCTTTAGTATTGTTTCGGACTCACACTGAGCTCGAGTAGCTCACCTTCTCTTAGTGTTTCCTTTGCAAGTACATTTCAGAATTTTGATGCTAGACTCGGTATGCGGAGGTCTCAGACAGTTTCGGTGGAAATAAATGATTATCAGTTTATATTTAGCTAAACGATTTTTGAACTGTAAGATATTATAAAGCTGTGGTACAAATTTTAATTTTTAATCATTTTATTTCCGCTTACCTATACATATACTATCTTAACTAAAATTTTAATAACTGGTTTTAAATGATCAAGTATTACGATTCGACATGAAAATTGTTTTGTAAAAATTTACCTACGATCACTTCAGTGATCAATGTAGCATTCGAGATTCGGTCTAAACTTCTAGGCCGGTTTTCTGGTGTTACATACACCATCTGAAAAGAAAGTAAACTTGTTAGATAACATTTTCATAAAAAAAATTCTCAATAAGATGTTTTAAACTTTCTTTTACCTATTTACATGTGGGTAAACATATTGTTGGTGACCTAGTGATGCTAGAAATGACATCCTGTACAGCACCCGGGGTTGCAGTAGTAGCAAGTGTTGGGAAATGTGTCATATTGTAATAAACATGTAATTGTTTTTATATATTTGAACGATGAATAAATAAATTTCACATTTCACTGTTATATCTTTTGTATTTCTATCTTTCATATTTTGAATGCATAGTGAAATTGTGACACGCAAATATTAGCTCATTGATTGTCTAAGTTCAAATTGATGGTAAGTGACACTAGAAGAACGTTTACATTGCGAGAAAGACAACTCACGTCAGTAGATAATCTAAACGAGTCTATAATTCATTAAAAGAATCAAAGTATGTAACGCCCCAAATAATTTATTTTTGCTTCTGTAAAATCTGACACAAATGTGTATATGCTTTAGTGGTTATGTGTTCTGGGTGTGTGTGTGAGGTCCCAAGTTCAAGCTTTAGCTTTAGCAAATTTTGTTATTTTTGGTGTATGACCCAATTTATGCCCGGGCCCATTTTATAACCAATAAATCAAAAAATAATAAAACCAATAACAAAAACCAAAGTCTTTTAAACAGTCCATTAATATAAAGCCCCTTAAACAAAATTTACAGCAAACCC
This sequence comes from Gossypium sturtianum, assembly GCA_025698515.1. Lineage (NCBI taxonomy): Eukaryota > Viridiplantae > Streptophyta > Magnoliopsida > Malvales > Malvaceae > Gossypium > Gossypium sturtianum. The sequence goes on from CM046945.1 coordinate 162,778,871, forward strand.
AAACTAGCCTCTACCCAATTACAGATGGCCCTAATTTTTTAAAATACTGGCCCAAATACAAAATCCTAAACCCAAGACTGATCCCAAACAGATTCAATTGCGAAGGCCCAATTTCTAGAACAGGCCTGAATGGCCCAAATGGTTCTGGCAAATAGAAACCCTAAGGGGTCCCAAGGGCAGTCTTGCGCCGCAGCAGCCTCCACTCCCCACGCGCGCCGTAGCTTCCAGCGCACAGCCTCCGTACGCGCCACGTGTACGCCTCCTCCGTACCTGCAAAAAAATGACAAATAGACAGCAAGCAAAAATGACAGGAAGGAAAAACAAATTTATATTGTATTTTCCTTTTATTTTTCGGCTATATAAACAAAAAGCCAACAAATGTAAGGCTTCTTCACGTTTTTAAAAACAAGTACGTTCACTGTGATTACGCACAAAAAGAATACAGCAATAGAAACTAAAAAACAGATTCAAAAAGGTTGCTTTTTCAATTTCATCTTCTCGATTGTTTCATTTTTTCTTCGAATCCATTTCTGTAACCTTTTTCTTTCCTTCTTTTGCTGTACGCGAGAATAAAAAAAAGGGGGACTTACCTATGAAAGTTGAATCGGCGGACTCTTTTTTTCGTCTAAATCGAAATAAAAGGGGTCGTCGAGGCTAGGGTCGGGCCTGGTTTGAAGGAGAACCATTGTGTGGTTTTAAATCAGCCACTGATCGTCGATTATCATGGCGTGGAAGTGGCCGGATCTTCCTTCTACTCTCTGCGGCTGGAAGCGAAAATGAGAAGGGGACCTAGGGTTTTGGTTTCAGAAGGGCAGATGGGTTTTGAACTGCTTTGATTTGTTTAAATCTGTTAACAAAACGGTGCCGTCTAGGCTTATGGCAATAGCCTTTAAACGACATCGTATTGATCCATACCCAGCGACCCGACCCGAATGCGGCCAAGATCCGCGCGTTTTGATACTCAGGAGATATTTATGCGATTTGTCCTCCTTTTCCGTGCTGTTTTGCAATTAGATCTATTAAATATTTGCCTTGTTCTTTCATTAACCCCCATAATCTGTATGTTATGTCAATTCAATCCAATTTGTATACTGCTTCTCGGCTATGGAAAATTTGTACTTTTAACCCCTGTGTACTCGCATGCATTATATTTAAATCCTGTGTGTCTAATAATTTTATTGCTTATAAATTTACCTTTTAATCTCGTTTTTTATTCAAATGATTTTTCTACTCTTTTATGATTATTAATTTATGTTCTTTTGAATTAACTAACTAATTCTAATACATTTCAAATTATTTACATATATGTTTATTATATGTATATACTCTATTTTCTTACACATAAAAAAAACGTTTATTTTTAATTCTTTTTGATTCAAAATTAGTATAATAGGAATATTTTTATGTACAAATATTTTTATTAAAATTCTATCAAAACTCTTCTATTTTCATTACCTCATTATCATTTAAATTTGTATGTACATATTTCATCATATTTCGTTTTAAATTATCTTTTGCCTATTTTAATCATTATTTATATAAATGTATGTAGGTTTACATTCAAATTTTCCTTTAATATGTATATATTTTTATATATATGCCCTTTTAAATTTATCTATATAAATTCATTTGCTTTTAAAATTGTTTATACATATATGTTTTTATTTTATTTTAAAATTAGTGTGTATAATCTATTAATTTAAAAGATCATACTTTACTGTGTACTAAAATTTATTTCATACATTTTTTATATTGTTATCTATATATGTTGTTGTTTATTTATGCGTTAAATTTTATTTACAGTTACGTTCATTCTTATAATGTTGAGCTTGTATGTTATTTCATGCTACACTTGTGTTACTTATTATTGTTTTGTGTTTTAAACTCTAATGTACTCTAGCCTTTATTAAATGTTCTATTTTTATTGCAAATAAAATGTATGATGAGCCAATTTCAAAATTGTGTATTTAAAAACTTTTTTCAAAATAAGGCAATATTTGTGCATTTGGAAGGTCGGAAAATTATGCCCTAACGTACTGGGTGTCAATTTTCCGTCCAACTAAATAGCCAAATACCCTTTTTAATCGCATGTTTTGAAGATCAAAGATGATCTCGATGTCGAGATATAAACGTGTTATATCCTAACATACTGGGTATGATATTTTTATTCCTTCGAAACGAGTTAATCTTGAGATTCAAATTCAACATTAATTTTATGTTAATTTGTCATTATCAGTTTGGTAAGATTATTATATTTTATAGCCTGTTGTTAATATGATATTTAATTTGTGTGTATTTCATGATTAATGTTTATGCATCTTATCATACCTCGATTTCTAATGTATTCAAGTCTCTACTAAATGTCCCATTTCATTAAAAATGCATTTTGAGCCGAATTTTAAGATTTCGCATTTGACAATTTTTCAAGATAAGGCAATATTTGTATGTTTGGAAGTTCGGAAAATTAGGCCCTAACGTACTGGGTGTTAATTTTCTATTCAACCAAATAACCAAATACCCTTTTTTAATTGCATGTTTTGAAGACCAAAGATGATCTCGGTGTCAAAGTATAAACGTGTTATATCCTAACGTAATGGATATGATATTTTTTTCCTTTGAAACGAGTTAATCTTGAGATTCAATTCCAAATTAATTAATATTCTTTAAAAAGAATCATACCTTAAACATTTTTAAGTTTTCAACGCAAGGACATTAGTTAATCAATTTGGTACCAGTTTTGGGCATGCGAGGGTGCTAATCCTTCCTCGTGTGTAATCGACTCCCGTACCTGTTTTTCTATTTCGTAGACCAAAATTATTTTTTTAAAGTGATCCAATCCCACTTAAATAAAAGGGTTGGTGGCGACTCCATATTTCTTTTAAAGTCGATCCCATTTTTCAAACTTGTAAAAAAATAGTTTCGACAGCTTGGCGACTCCGCTGGGGAACAATAAGAGAGTCAAGCCGTAAAATTGATTATTTGTTGTCCTTTTATCGAAAGTTGAAAATTTGATTTGAAAAATTACGATCATTTTATTGCGTTTGTCTGTGTCATTGTTGTGGTTTGAGTTTCGTAGACTACTCGTGCATCATATTGCATAAAGACCTTTTGGTTTTTATCCCTCTTAAGTGGGAGTGAGAAACTATGCCTTCGTGAGGTTTTCACCTCCGCATGGGCTAGTGGACTGCTTCCGGGATACATCTGTACCTATGTGCTTCGTGAGATTTTCATCTTCGCATGGCCATAGGGAAATGTATTCCCCTGAATTGAACTCAATCCATATAAGCCTATAATGGGTGAGGATTGAGGAATCTGCTGGTTCAGGTACCCATTCTTTAGAACCAAGCCGCATATAGCAGCCCTAGGAGCTTACCCTAGATAGAGCCACGCTAAACCCTAGTAGTCACCCGATCATGTGTTTTATGTTGTTTATTCTTCTTGCACTAACGTGTTTTCTTTTGTTTTGATTGCATTGCATTGCATCATTATAGAAAGGAGGTGTTGATTAATATTCGATTGCTAAATAGAAGAGTTTGTCATAAGGAAATGGATTACTTGATAAAGTGGGTTATAATATGGTCGTTCGAATATAGTCCAGGTAAAACAACGAGAGAAGGTTGATAGCCCGCAAAAGAATACAAGACTTTGCCCAAGGATTCAAGCCGACAATAACTATTCGAGAGTCGTCACGTATCAATGAGCATCGTGGAGGATAAGTGAGTAAAGGGTCGCAACCTGGATCAAACAACAAGAAGCTAGAAGAGGCATCTATTGAGGAAGTTCACGGGACACTACCATAACATCCGGATACGAAAAAAAGGATTGGTGTCTTCACCTGGACTATGAGGACAAGACCGCATAAGTAATCCATTTTATGTAAAGAAATTTATTTTCTAGAAAAGTTCTTCTAATGAAATTGAATTTAGAATCAATGCCTCTCTTTTTCTTTTTCTTTTTTGCATTCATTCCATGCATTTGCATTGCATTTCATGCATTTGCATTATATCACATGCATTAAAATTTGTAGAAAGACCCTAATTAGGTAAAATTATTTTAGTTAACCTAGAAGACATGGAACAAAGGTTGGTGAGATTAGAGCAAAGGCAAATACTGATGCAAGAACAGTTGGCCAAAATTCAACGTGATATGCGAGATAAAATGAATATGATGCGCCAGTTAACTCAATTACTAGTCAGAGGGCTTGAAAAAAAAGAGTGGCTCGGTGGTCAGCAGTGTGGATGATGATGAAGACATCGTTTATTCCCTGATAAGCATCCCGACTCAACCAGACACGCATTCGCATGGGGTACCCATCATTATCAAACCCCGATATCAGACTGATACCTCGACATTGTTAAACTTCCCGATGGATTCAGGTTTTAACCCGGAGGATGATCGAGCCAAATCGGTTGTACTGACAGAAACAAAAGAAAAAGGAGAGTGGACTTTAAAAGCCCCGAAGAAAAAGGAAAATAAAGCGAATAATACGAGAATGTATAACAAGGGTCACCTGGAGCTGATCACAGAGGGCTAGCCAAGGACTGCAATTACCAGCCGTCAGGTCTCCCCAAGGCAAGAACCCGATCCAAGACTGAACTCAGAAAAATCCCAGTTCGCACACATCCCAATCACGTATAGGGAGTTGTACCAAATTTTGTTTGAAGCACATGTTGTATCCCCTTTTTACCCGAAACCGATGCAACCTCCATACCCAAAATGATATGACCCAAATGCCCAGTGTGAGTACCATGCTGGGGTCACAGGACATTCGATAGAAAATTGCCTTGCTTTTAAGAAATTGGTGGAAAAATTTATCAACATGGGTGTTGTGAAGTTAGATGACGCGTCAAATGCAGAAATATGAGCCTGGGAGCGTTTTGGACAATTGGACTGCGGAAGAAATTCCTGTAGTATTTGGAGCTTACTCGGAGTAATGTACAAAACGCACTTGTTGCTTTAAGCCTAGGAGCAATAAGACTTCTTTTGTGAAATAGGCTTGTGTCTAGAATTATTATTTCAATAAAATGTATCTTTTAAGTAAATATGTTTTCATTCTTTTCATATTATACATTCTTTTGTTTTTCTCTCATTCTTTATTCATGACCATATCATACGAATAATCATCCGCAGAATCATTTATTCATTGGATTTTCTGCCTTCGTACCTAGGTACCCAGATATCAACGACATGAGTGACGTTGTTACTGACTCCCTTTTTGAATGAGATATGGGTCTAAGGGATCTAAGGACTTTGAAGATGATAGAGAGTGTAGCCTATCTTCTGATTTGTTAATGATAGTAGAACAAGATGAAAATAGACTCTACCTTGCAAAAGGTCAGTGGAGTTTGCAGGCTTAGAAAAGGGGCAAAGATCGAAGCCTAACTCACCACAGAAATAAGGCGAGACATCATTGAGCCATTCTCGAGAATTCGAAGATGTTTTTGCACAATCATTTCAAAGCAAGCCAGGATACTGAAACATGGGTATGCTGAACCCATGTTAATGGTCCTACAATGGTCAAGGCTAATTAAGAGGTTCGAGCTACTGGTCTACCAAGAAAGGGAAATTGGGTCAGTTACGCCGCAAATGCCAAATCGAGAAGGAAAAGACTTACGTACCTCCTCTATTTTTTCTATATGTGGGGGAATAGATGTTATAGGGCCGATCTCGTCAAGAGCATTTAGCCGACACCAATTCATCTTCGTGGGTGTCAATTTCTTCACTAAGAGGGTGAAGGTCGCTTCATATACCAATATTACAAAGTCGATAGTCATTAGACCAAAAAAAAAGAGAAAAAAAAAGGAAAAAAGAATACAAAAAAATGTCAAAAAGATCACATTCAACCGCACAATGTTAAAAGTCTGCGGTCTATTCAAAGATTAAGTGCCACATATCAGTACAGCAAAAGCAACCAAAAAGAAAAATAAAAGATCATAAAAAGACCAAGACTTGTAAAAATTGGCATACAAAAGTTACTATTTACCCTCTATGCTTATCAAACGTTAGCCAAGACTGTCTGGGATAACACACATCTCATTGGTTTTGCCCGTTAGAGTCGAAACTCTTTCAGAGCTGAAATTGGATGAGGCAGAATGGATCCAATCTCAATATGATCAGTTGAATTTGAAGAGAAAGTGTTAAAAACTATACATCACGGTCGGATGATGCGAGCTCACAATAAAATGATTAAGCGCTCTAGAAAATTTCATGATAGGGCTTTGAAGAAGATTTTTCCATGCAAAAGGGACTTGAGAAGAAAGTGGATGCCAAACTGGGAAGGACTTTATGCGAGAAAGAAGACCTGCTTACAGGAAGCATGGATATTATGCGAGATAGATAGCAAGGACTCGCCTAATCCGATGAATTCGAATTCAATAAGAAGTTTTCCAAAGAGTAAAAAAATAAAAACAAAAACAAAAAAGGAAAAGAAAGAAAAAGAAGAAAAATGAGAGGCCAAGGTGAAAACTCGCAAAGGGCGCTTTGAGACCAAGGAGGATTTGAGTTGAAAACCCGAAAAGGGCGGATCAAATTTTGATAAAAAATGGGGCATACAGCAGTCTTGCTATGCCTGAATTAACAATGAAGAAGTATACTACGTCTTGGGGCATCGAAAAAGTACTCCGGATCCCCTATACACATATTGAGCTTAAAATGGTCCTCAAGAAGTTTGAACAGAGAAGCTCAGGATGCGATATCTAGGGCACCTAGTTTCCATTTTACCCATTTTAAATTTGTTATTTGTGATTCTTTTCAAAATATGTTCACAATAAATTTCCTTTGATTGCATTTGCTATCTTTGATTAACTTATTTATTTCGAGCTATGCTCCTGATTAATTTCCTTCTTGTCCATCGTTATGATCTTTTTCAAGCATTTCGTATTGAAATAACGATTAGTGGACCAATAACACTTTCACAAAAAAAGTTTCGCATATTATTCTAGGAACTTCTAAATAATACAAGAACCTGAAACATGACTATTGTTCAGAATTCACCAAGCTTAAGGGTCGAAAATATTTGAGTCCATATTAAGGTTATCTCTTCGAATTTTTGTCAAAAATAGTGGTTGAACAAACGACAAGATATTACGTCAGTGATACAATCTTGACGAAAAATGGGCAATGTTAACCCAAGTGTAAAAGGGGAATCATTCGCAAGAAAAACATGATATTTTGCATCCATGAAAATATCATGTATACACATTTGGTTAGGACACCTGGGGAGCGATCAGTTGATTGAACAAATTACAGTCCTCTACCCCTGAGTTGCGGTGGCATGGATGGAAAATGATACAAGTCCTATACCTTTGAATAGCAATGGGATGGATTGAAGAAGAAACAAATCCTACGTTTTGGAGTCGCAGTGGGATAGATGGGAAAAGATTCAGATCCTATACCCCTAAGTCACAATAAGATGAGCCACGAAGTTACGATGGGGGCAAATGCATTGAGCAAGATATAATCGTTTTCTCGGGTTTTCTATCAAGAATACCAGCCGAACAAGATGGCAGCATAATACATCAGTGATAAAGCCTTAATAAACAATGAGCGATGACGCCTTAAACTTTTAAAAAGGGATCATTCTCATGAAATTCTTCATTCATGCCAAACACATTTAGTTAGGAGCATTTGATTCATCTCGATCATTGCATCCTAATCATTGTAAGAAATCATTCTCATGACATTCTACACTCACACAAATGTCATCCATAAGACACATCTATTTAGGGGCATTTGATTCATTCCGATCATTGCATCCTAATCTTTGTAAAAAGACCATTCTCATGACATTCTGTGAATATCGTCCATAATACGTTTAGTTAGGAGCATTAGATTCATTCTGATCATTGCATCCTAACCATTTTGCATAAGCATAAACACAAAACTGATCTTACAGGACAGGTCCTCTAGAGGACGTTGTCGCAACATCAGTGAATTCGAAGATCTTGCCTTCTTGAGCGAAGCGGATCGAAGATAGCAGATCTGGCAATCCTGAAGTTGCAGGAGCAGATCGAAGACTTCAGATCTTGCCTTCCTGAGTGAAGCGGATCAAAGATAGCAGATCTGGCAATCCAAAAGTTGCAGGAGCAGATCGAAGATAGCAGATCTTGCCTTCCTAAGAGAAGTGGATCGAAGATAGCAGATCCGGTAATCCTAGAGTTGTAGGAGTAGATTGAAGACATCAGATCTTACCTTCCTGAGCGAAGCGGATCAAAAATAGCAGATCTAGCAATCCTGAAGTTACAGGAGCAGATCGAAGATAACAGATCTTGCCTTCCTGAGAAAAGCGGATCGAAGATAGCAGATCTGGCAATCCTGAAGTTGCAGAAGCAGATCGAAGACATCAGATCTTTCCTTCTTGAGTGAAGCGGATAAAAGATAGCAGATCTGGCAATCCTGAATTTGCAGGAGCAGATCGAAGATAGCAGATCTTGCCTTCCTGAGCGAAGCGGATCGAAGATAGCAGATCTGGCAATCCTGAAGTTGCAGGAGCATATCGAAGACATCATATCTTGCCTTCCTGAGCGAAGCGGATCGAAGATAGCAGATCTGGCAATCCTGAAGTTGTAGGAGCAGATCGAATATAGCAGATCTGGCAATCCTGAAGTTGCAGGAGCAGATCGAAGATAGCAGATCTTGCCTTCCTGAGCGGAGCAGATCGAAGATAGCAGATCTTCCCTTCCTGAGCGAAGCGGATCGAAGATAGCAGATCTGGTAATCTTGAAGTTACAGGAGTAGATCGAAGACATCAGATCTTGCCTTCCTGAGTAAAGCAGATCGAAGATAGCAGATCTGACGATCCTGAAGTTGCGGGAGTAGATCGAAGATAGCAGATCGAAGATAGAAGATCTTGCCTTCCTGAGCGAAGCGGGTCAACGATAGCAGATCTGGCAATCCTGAAGTTGCAGGAGCAGATCGAAGACATCAGATCTCGCCTTCCTGAGCGAAGCGGGTCAAAGATAGCAGATCTGGCAATCCTGAAGTTGCAGGAGCAGATCGAAGACATCAGATCTTATCTTCCTGAGTGAAGTGGGTCGAAGATAGCAGATCTGGCAATTCTGAAGTTGCAGGAGCAGATCGAAGATAGCAGATCTCGCCTTCCTGAGTGAAGCGGATCAAAGATAACAGATCTGGCAATCCTGAAGTTGCAGGAGTAGATCGGAGACATCAGATCCTATCTCCCTGAAGTTGTAGTGGAGCGGATTAAAACGAAAAATCTTATACCTCTAAAGTTGCAGTAGGTCGGATTGAATTTACCATACAAGTCTTATCTCCCTGAAGTTGCAGTGGAGTAGACAGAAGACATCAAATTTCTATCTCCTCGAAGTTTCAGTGGAGTAGATCAGAACTTCAAATCTCTTCTCCCTGAAATTACATTGGGGCGGATCGAAGCGCTAGTTCTTATACCCCTAAAGATGCAGTGGGATGGAATGAAGCTACTCGAAGAGGAGAAGCACCAAAGAAGGCAAGATTCAGCAAGACCGGGCAAAATTGGCTCTTTTAAGGTCTTTGCTCCATTCTCGTTACACGACAATGAGCAAAGAGGGCAACTGTATGACCCAATTTATACCCGGGCCTATTTTATAACCAATAAATCCAAAAATAATAAAACCAATAACAAAAACCAAAGTCTTTTAAATAGACCATTAATATAAAGCCCCTTAAACAAAATTTACAGCAAACCTAAACTAGCCTCTACCCAATTACAGATTGCCTTGATTTTTTAAAATACTGGCCCAAATACAAAATCCTAAACCCAAGACTGATCCCAAACAGATCCAATTGCATAGGCCCAATTTCTAGAACCAGCCCGAATGGCCCAAATGGTTCTGGCAAATAGAAACCCTAAGGGGTCCCAAGGGCAGTCTTGTGCCGTAGCAGCCTCTACTCCCCACGCACGTCGTAGCTTCTAGCGCACAGCCTCCGTACGCGCCACGTCTACGACTCCGTACGCCTCATCCGTACCTACAAAAAAACGACAAATAGATAACAAGCAAAAATGACAAGAAGGAAAAACAAATTTATATCGTATTTTCCTTTTATTTTTCGGCTGTATAAACAAAAAGCCAACAAATGTAATGCTTCTTCACATTTTTAAAAACAAGCACGTTCACTGTGATTACGCACAAAAAGAATACAGCAATAGAAACCAAAAAATAGATTCAAAAAGGTTGCTTTTTCAATTTCATTTTCTCGATTGTTTCCTTTTTTCTTCAAATCCATTTCTGTATCCTTTTTCTTTCCTTCTTTTGTTGTACGCGAGAATAAAAAAAAATGGGGGAACTTACCTGCGAAAGTCGAATCAGCGGACTCTTTTTTTCGTCTAAATCAAAATAAAAGGGGTCGTCGAGGCTAGGGTCGAGCCTGGTTTGAAGGAGAACCGTTGGGTGGTTTTGAATCAGCCACTGATCGCCGATTATCATGGCGTGGAAGTGGCCGGATCTTCCTTCTACTCTCTGCGGCTGGAAGCGAAAATGAAAAGGGGACCTAGGGTTTTGGTTTCGGAAGGGCAGATGGGTTCTGAACTGCTTTGATTTGTTTAAATCTGTTAACAAAACGGTGCCGTCTAGGCTTATGGCAATAGCCTTTAAACGACACCGTATTGATCCATACCCAGCGACCCGACCCGAATCCAGCCAAGATCCGCGCGTTTTGATACTCAGGGGATATTTATGTGTTTTGTCCTCCTTTTCCGTGCTGTTTTCCAATTAGATCTATTAAATATTTGCCTTGTTCTTTCGTTAACCCCCATAATCTGTATGTTATGTCAATTCAATCCAATTTGTATAATGCTTCTCGGCTATGGAAAATTTGTACTTTTAACCCCTGTGTACTCGCATGCATTATATTTAAATCCTGTGTGTCTAATAATTTTATTGCTTATAAATTTACCTTTTAATCTCGTTTTTTATTCAAATGATTTTTCTACTCTTTTATGATTATTAATTTATGTTCTTTTGAATTAACTAACTAATTCTAATACATTTCAAATTATTTACATATATGTTTATTATATATATATATACTCTATTTTCTTACACATAAAAAAAAAAACGTTTATTTTTAATTCTTTTTTATTCAAAATTAGTATAATAGGAATATTTTTATGTACAAATATTTTTATTAAAATTCTATCAAAACTCTTCTATTTTCATTACCTCATTATCATTTAAATTTGTATGTACATATTTCATCATATTTCGTTTTAAATTATCTTTTGCCTATTTTAATCATTATTTATATAAATGTATGTAGGTTTACATTTAAATTTTCCTTTAATATGTATATATTTTTATATATATGCCCTTTTAAATTTATCTATATAAATTAATTTGCTTTTAAAATTGTTTATACATATATGTTTTTATTTTATTTTAAAGTTAGTTTGTATAATCTATTAATTTAAAAGATCATACTTTACTGTGTACTAAAATTTATTTCATACATTTTTTTTATATTGTTATCTATATACGTTGTTGTTTATTTATGCGTTAAATTTTATCTACAGTTACGTTCATTCTTATAATGTTGAGCTTGTATGTTATTTCATGCTACACTTGTGTTACTTATTATTGTTTTGTGTTTTAAACTCTAATGTACTCTAGCCTTTATTAAATGTTCTATTTTTATTGCAAATAAAATGTATGATGAGCCAATTTCAAAATTGTGTATTTAAAAACTTTTTTCAAAATAAGGCAATATTTGTGCGTTTGGAAGGTCAGAAAATTATGCCCTAACGTACTGGGTGTCAATTTTCCGTCCAACTAAATAGCCAAATACCCTTTTTAATCGCATGTTTTGAAGATCAAAGATGATCTCGATATCGAGATATAAACGTGTTATATCCTAACGTACTGGGTGTGATATTTTTATTCCTTCGAAACGAGTTAATCTTGAGATTCAAATTCAACATTAATTTTATGTTAATCTGTCATTGTCAGTTTGGTAAGATTATTATATTTTATAGCCCGTTGCTAATATGATATTTAATTTGTGTGTATTTCATGATTAATGTTTATGCATCTTATCATACCTCGATTTCTAATGTATTCAAGTCTCTACTAAATGTTCCATTTCATTAAAAATGCATTTTGAGCCAAATTTTAAGATTTCGCATTTCACAATTTTTCAAGATAAGGCAATATTTGTATGTTTGGAAGTTCGGAAAATTAGGCCCTAACGTACTGGGTGTTAATTTTCTATTCAACCAAATAACCAAATACCCTTTTTTAATTGCATGTTTTGAAGACCAAAGATGATCTCGGTGTCAAAGTATAAACGTGTTATATCCTAACGTAATGGATATGATATTTTTTCCTTTGAAACGAGTTAATCTTGAGATTCAATTCCAAATTAATTAATATTCTTTAAAAAGAATCATACCTTAAACATTTTCAAGTTTTCAACGCAAGGACATTAATTAATCAATTTGGTACCAGTTTTGGGCATGCGAGGGTGCTAATCCTTCCTCGTGTGTAATCGACTCCCGAAATTGGTTTTCTATTTCGTAGACCAAAATTATTTTTTTTAAAGTGATCCAATCCCACTTAAATAAAAGGGTTGGTGGCGACTCCATATTTCTTTTAAAGTCGATCCCGTTTTTCAAACTCGTAAAAAAATAGTTTCGACATTTGGAACTAAGCCTTATCTCTGTTCAGTGGACTTATATTTAATTTTTTGTGATCTCATATCAGAATGAGCCTGCTGGTTCGAGTGGTAAGGGAGTTTGTGTGATGTGTGGAGGTCCTGTGTTCAAATTCATGCGTGAGGGTGGGTATTTATTTTTTCTCAGATGCGTGTAAGAGTTTCGATTGGGTTGGACTTCTGAAGTGGTTGAGTTGTGGTGATAGTGGGAGAAAATTAAGGGATGTGTATCACATCTTCTTTTTGTTTTTCCCTAAAATTTTGGTTTTCTCCCTTATCCTCTCAAAATTCTAACGTTTCTTTTTTTTCCCCCTTCTTCGCTTTTCTTTTGTTTTTGTCAATTCTTTTATTCCACTCCAGTATTCCGGCTTTTCAGTTGCTTGCGTTTTGGTAAGTAAGCATAGATTGTTCAGCTTGAATAGGGGTTTCCTTTTAATTTGTTCATGAATTTTTGATTCTTTCCGTTTGGAATCTTATTTGCTATTTTGGTAGAAGCAAATCAGGACGTAAGGGGCTCTCCTTGTGCGGAAACGTGATCAAAATCGTTTAAGGGTAAGTGTTTGAAGGTAGATTGATGTTGTTATCGGTTTTGTAATTTCGATTCAAACGTGTAATAAGTCTGTTTCTGAGTGTTGGTACATTAATTTTTAGGTTCTGGAGTGTTCGTGGTTGCAGTAGCGTTAGAAACATACCAGGTGTGTACCCAAAACGCATAAAAAGGGGATTCGACGAAAGCCAAAAAACCCCACTGTTGATGCCACACGGCCATGTGATAGGCCGTGTGTGACAACACGCCCGTGTGACCGATGAAGACCAGGTTGTGCGCAGGACACGACCAGGTGATGGCCGAAGTGGGGCCGTGTGAGCCACACGGGCTAGGCCAAATTGGGTGTGTGGGCCACACAGGCGTGTGGGCTACACGAGCGTCTACTCAGGTGTGCAGTAACTGGGCTAGGTCGTGTGATCCACACGGGCAAGGCCAATCTGGGTGTGTTGGCCCATTATACTGAGATTTTTCGTAGGGTCGTACGGGTCGTCCTAATCGATTATGGGCCTACCGTAGGGTCGGTAAAGGCTTACTAAACCCCAAAACTGTGTATTCTGTCAGACTGATGTACTGTTATGAGCATGTCTATTTTTGTATATCTGCTATCTATTTATGAATGCATGTTAAGCATGATTTATCTGTTAAGTCTGTATGCATATTCTGTTATTGTGATTGGGGTGGGATGATGTATATTGGAGGAAGTGTTCTGAAAGGCAGATTATGCCTAGTATCTGGCAGCACGGCTGCATTATATCTAATATGTACAGCATCAGTAAAGTATGGTGTGTAGGGCTGGGTGGGTATTTTAAACCCCACATGGTGTGTAGGGATGGACGGAGATTGTGTGTAGAGGATGAGGGTAGGATTCTGATTTTTGATATCTGATTTGAATATTTGTAACTGTGTCTTCATCTGAATGGGCTCAAGCTCAAATCTGTATCTGTATCTAAAATGGGCCCAGGCCCGAATATGAATCTGTATGATTTGTGATATTCTGCGTGTGTATATGCTTATTTCTGCTGGGTTACATACTGAGTTTACGTAAACTCACCCCTTCTCTATTTATTTTGTACAGGTAACCCACAGACCTAGGCGTATTGTCCTAAGCTTCCGCTAAATTAATATGTTTTAAGGCGAGTCGACAAATAAAATGTATGTTTAGAAATTAACAAAAGAAATTAAAGGTTTAAATGTCTGAGGTTTTATCGAGTTAGGCCCTGTTTCGAAAGCTCTTCCATGTGGCATCGCCAAATTCGGCCGGGTTTAGGGTGTTACATTTAATGGTATCAGAGCTAGGTTGTAAAACTCGGCTATAGATTTTGGGTTTCAAAATTTGTTTTTAAAGAATTGGTTTTCAAAAGTTTTTAAACATTCTAAAGAAAGTATGTGATACACTGAGTCTCTGGCGCCGATCCTGTAAGTATTTCTGAAACTGATATAGTATATCCTAAAAATACTGTAGATAGTACTTTCTGAGACTACACTGAGATAGTTAGAAAACTGAACTGAAATTTCTGAAAACAGTTTTGAACTACTGATAAATTGTGCATAAAATATTTGTTAATAAATATTGAATTAATGCATAAAACTCTTAATGTAGATAAACTCAATTAGACAATGAGCGTACGAGGTATTTGTAGATGTGGTACTCGAGGCCGAGGTAGTGGCTGTAAGGGGCTCGAGCTAAGTCCTCATCTCTGGGCAGCATGTTGAATCTGGACACGAGTGAGACACCTGTGTCACCTGCTATCGAGACTGGGTCTCAGAGTCGATCGGCTGGGGACGACGTACTGTTCCGAGCCATGTTGAGGATATTGGAGAGGGTCGCTGGACCCAATTTTGGATCTGGGGGCCGAGGGTTGGTAATTGAGCGACTCTGGTCCAATGGAGCTGAGTTATTTAGGGGTGTCACAGGATTCGCCCCTAATATGGCTGAGTATTGGTTGGAGGCCACCGAGAGGATTATGGATGATCTGGACTGTACCCCTGAGCAGAAATTAAAGGGTACAGTCTCATTGTTTCGTGACGAAGCATATCAGTGGTGGTTATTAGTTAAGAAGGGCACCCAGCCTGACCGTCTGACTTGGGAGTTCTTTAAGACTACATTTCAGAGTAAATATGTGGGAGCCATCTATGTTGATACTCGCAGGCGTATGTTTCTGAATCTTACGCAAGGTGACCGATCGGTGGACGAGTATGAGGCCGAATTTTTGAGGCTGAGCCGCTATGCTTGACATATGGTGGCATCCGAGTATGAGAGGTGTATTCAATTTGAGGATGGACTGAGGGATAACCTGAGGGTTCTGATTGCTCCACAGAGGGAGCGAGAGTTTGCTATTCTGGTGGAGAGAGCTAAGATTGCTGAGGACGTTAAGCGCGTGGAGCGCCAGAACAGGGACAGAGAGAGAGGTAAGAAAAAGAGGGATTCGGAGCCCTCTAGTTCAATTTCGAGGCGTAAGAAAAAGGCCAAATCTGCTGGGCCTGTTAGAGTGGCGACCCCTGTTGTTTCTGTTGTTCCTACTAGGGTACAACCATGCAGTGACTGTGGGAGACGCCATTTGGGCGAGTGTTGGAGGAGGATTGGGGCTTGTTTGAGGTGTGGGTCCCTTGAACACCATATTTGGGAGTGTCCATTGAGGGCTGATCAGGTGCAAGCTCCGGCATTAGGTCCCGGTAGCCACAGAGAGTAGTTCAGCAGCCATCTAGGGGCCGTGGTCAGGCCAGGGGTGGTAATAGTATGGGACGATGGCAGAGAGCACCGGCAGATGTGTAGGTCAGACTGAGGCAAGACAGCCTGCTTTGGTTTATGCGGCTCGACGTCGTGAGGACAGAGATGCTCCTGACGTCATCACTGGTACATTCTTTATATTTGATGTACCTTATTTGGGTTTGATAGACATAGGGTCTACTCACTCATACATATCTAGTACTGTATCTGGAAACCTGGGGATTTCGGTTGAGAGCACTACGAGTGAGGTTACTGTATTGAGTCCATTAGGGCAGTCTGTTTGGGTTAGCAAGCTGTATAGAAATGTTCCCTTAGTGGTGCAAGAGATGGTATTTCTGGCTAATCTTATGGAGTTACCATATTGGGAATTTGACCTGATTCTGGGTATAGACTGGTTGGTCAAGTACCGGGTTAGTCTAGATTGTGCGACTAAGAGGGTCGTTCTGAGAATTGAGAGAGATGAAGAGGTGGTTGTAATCGGAAAATGTCGAGACTATCTATTGTATGTGATCTCCGTACTGGTAGCTGAGAAACTAGTCTAAAAAGTTTGTGAGGTGTACTTGGTATACGTAAGTGTTTTGAATTCTGAGGACTCTTTTGTTGGGAACATCAGAACAGTAAAAGACTTTCCGGACGTCTTTTCTGAGGAGTTACCAAGATTGCCTCCGAACCGAGAGGTTGAGTTTGGGATCAAGCTTCTTCCGAGTACAGCTCTAGTGTCTATCACTCCCTACCGTATGGCACCGAAAGAGCTTACAGAGCTTAAGGCTAAACTGCAAGAGTTGTTGGACTGTGGTTTCATTTGTCCTAGTGTATCTCCGTGGGGAGCACCAGTTCTGTTCGTTAAGAAGAAGGATGGGACCATGAGGATGTGTATCGATTACCGAAAGTTGAACAAGCTGACTGTTAAGAATAAGTATCCACTTCCGAGGATCGACGACTTATTTGATCAGTTCCGAGAGGTTTGTGTTCTCTAAGATCGACCTCGGTTTAGGGTATCATCAGTTGAGGGTTAAGGAGGTGGATGTGCATAAGATGACATTTAGGACTCGTTATGGATATTTCGAGTTCCTAGTTATGCCTTTCGGGTTGACAAATGCACCGGCCACATCTATGGATCGATGAATTAATTATTTCAGCCCTATTTGGATCAGTTCGTCGTGGTCTTCATCGATGACATTCTGGTTTACTCTAAGACTAAAGATGAGCATGATGAGCATCTTAGAGTAGTGATTCAGATTCTGCGTAAGAAGCAATTTTACGCTAAGCTAAGCAAGTGTGAGTTCTGGCTTCGTGAAGTAACTTTTCTGGGGCATGTGGTATCTGCTGAGGGGATTCGTGTTGATCCTCGAAAGATTGAGGCCGTGCTGGATTGGAAATAGCCTAAGAATGTATCTGAGATCCGTAGCTTTCTAGGTTTGGTGGGATACTATCGGTATTTTGTTGAGGGGTTCTCTGTGATTGCTGCACCATTGACTAAGCTCCTGCGTAAGGGTGTGCTGTTTGTCTGGATTGATGCAAAGCAAGAGAGCTTTGAGAAGCTCAAGTCCGTTCTGACTCAGGCTCCTGTTTTGATACAGCCTGAATCTGGAAAGGAGTTTGTAGGGTACAGTGATGCGTCGTATGTTGGATTGTGTTGCATTCTGCTGCAGGATGGTAAGGTTGTGGCGTATTTGATAAACCGTAATATATTCATATTTTAATCCCACATTTAGCATACTTTTGGATGATTTAATCCTTGAATTGTGGAATTTGATGCTCTTAATCCTTTAATTTCATGTTTTATACTTAGGAGAGCATCGGAGGATGAAAAGAACGAGAAACGGGCCAAAAACAGAGAAAATGGGCCAAAGTAGGAACTTAACACGGCCTGGAGTTCACCACACGGCCGTGCCACCTTAGCAGGCCCGAACACGGCCTGGGCTCGATTCACACGGGCATGCTCCACGGGCGTGTCTCTGCCATGACCCGTTGTAATTCTACTCGAAAAAGGATACATAGGGGTGAAGAAAGACATTCTGAAGTCTATATAAACACCCTAAGTATGACCTAAAAGGGGGGCGAAGCCAGAGAGGGCTGAACACAGGAAATTACTCGAAGACAGCCAGTTGATTCATCCCAGAAGCCGAAATCACACTCAAGACGGATGATCTTCCCTTCAATTTCATTCAGGGGGTTTTAGGGTTTTTCTTATGTTTTATTATTTATCTTCTTCTGAGATGTATTCTTTATTAAACATGAACTAAACCCCTCAAATACCTGAGGGGGATGAAACCTAAGACGGATCTTGTTATTGTTTTCTGAACTGTATGATAAATACTTGATTTGTTCTTAATTATGTGTTCTTAATTCTTATTTTAATATTTCAGGATATTGATTCAAGTATTGATGTGCTTAGACAGTGGAGCAAAAGTCCCTGTTTAAGAGTAGATCTAGCATAGTTAAGCGGAGATGATCGTAACCCTAGAGATAGGATGCCAAAAATCTACCGGATTAGGGTCAAACCTAATATGAGAGTCCATAGATCGAATTAATGCAACACTAGGGGTTTTAATTAGAAAGAGATTTCAATTAATCAACCTAGGGTTAGACGTTAGTAACCTCGAAAGAGGTATTAATATAAATTAGGGAATCCTACAGATCAAGTCAAGTGAATAAATTGTCTGGTTCAGAGTTAAATAAAAAGTGAAGTCTAGATAGATTCTTCCTCGGGTATTGTCTTAATCAACTGGTTTTCCCAAAAGTATTTTCCCAATTCACTCTCTGTGTCTTAGGATCCTTAGTTTAGTAACTAGTTAATTAAACATCGATTCTCTTAATACTTAGGCTAGATAATAAAAAGATAGTAATTACTAGTACTCTTGGTCCTTGAGAATACGATATTTTCGGTCTTGCCATAGCTATACTACCGAACGATAGGTGCGCTTGCCTTATTCGTTGTCATAGTTAGTTTGGACACGATCAAGTTTTTGGCGTCATTGCCGGGGACTAAGATATTACGAACACATGATTTTTATTACTTTAGCCATTTTTATTTTTGCAATTAATTTTTATTTTATTTCTACTTTGCTAATTTTTCTTTTTCCTTGCTTCTGGCAGGTATTCTAGTTTATGACTAGAAGAAACCCGTCAGGTCCTCTACTTTACTATAGTGATATAGAAGGAACCGTTCACGGAAATCGAAGAGAGATAAGGCGAAACCTACAATACATACAATAAGAGCAAGAGGACGTTACTAATAACACGAAAGAGATGGCTGATCCCCAAAATAATCCACTTCCTCCTGTGGTTGCCGAAAACTGTGCTCATCGCACTATGTATGATTATGCTAAGCCTAGTTTAGCTGGTACTGAATCAAGTATTGTTAGACCTACTATTGCTGCAAATAATTTCGAATTGAAACCTAACACTATACAGATGATGCAACAGTTTGTTCAGTTTGATGGTTTGCAGGATGAGGATCCTAACACACACTTAGCGAACTTTTTGGAGTTATGCGATACGTTTAAAATTAATGGCGTTTCTGATGATGCCATTCACCTTCGGTTATTTCCCTTTTCTTTAAGGAATAAAGCCAAACAGTGGTTGAACTCGTTACCACGAGGATCAATCACTACATGGGAGCAAATGACCGAAAATTTTTTGTTAAAATATTTTCCGCCAGCTAAAACGGCCAAGTTGAGGAATGATATCTCTTCTTTTGTGCAAATAGATTTAGAGGCACTTTACGATGCATGGGAGAGATACAAGGATTTATTGAGAAGGTGCCCTCATCATTAGTTACCATTATGGCTACAGGTTCAAACTTTCTATAACGGTGTGAACCCCTTAACTAGGCAGCTTATTGATGCAGCCACCGGTGGAACCCTAAATAATAAAACCCCTGAAGCGGCTTACGAATTCATTGAAGAGATGTCACTGAATAACTATCAGTGGCAAGTTATGAGGACAAAGCCGACAAAAGCTACCAGTGTTTTCAACCTCGACGCAGTAACCATGCTATCAAATCAGGTAGAACTTTTAAATAAGAAAATTGATGGTTTATATGGTTCTTTGCGTACACACCCGATGAATGCAAATGCGATATAAATGGAGGAGGGATGAGCAATACAGAATACCAGCCTTACAACCCAAGTATTGAAAACGAGCAAGTTCACTATACGGGTAACAATCCTCGACCTCAAAATAATCCTTATAGTAACTCTTACAATCCAGGGTGGAGGAACCATCCAAATTTCTCATGGGGAGGTCAAGGAAATCAGAGGCAACAATTCCCTCCAGGTTTTCAACAGCAACCCTACCCACAGAAGAAGAAGACAAACCTTGAGGAGATGCTGACAAAATTCATCGCTGTGTCAGAAACACGCTTCCAAAACACCGAAATAGCACTAAAAAATCAGCAAGCATCGATTCAAGGGCTCGAAAATCAATTAGGACAACTTGCTAAGCTGATCTCCGAAAGACCACAGGGAAGCTTACCAAGCAACACTGAAACTAACCCAAAGGAGCAAATTCATGCCATAACTACTCATGAAAGTGAAGGGTTAGGCAAATCAGAACCAAGCCAGGAAGCGGAGGTAAGTAAAGGTAAGGTTGAGGTAAGACATGATAAACCAAAACCAGTAATCGCAAAATACCAACCTCGTGTGCCATATCCCAATGCGACGAAGATAGACCGTACAGACGAACAATTCGGTAAGTTTCTTAAACTTCTAAAGAAATTACATGTTAACTTACAATTTCTTGAAGCTCTTTCGCAGATGCCCAATTCAAGGAAATTTTTAAAAGAGCTTCTGACAAACAAACGGAGGTTAGATGATACGTCGCACGTGGAGCTAAACGCTGTATGCTCAGCAATTTTACAAAATAAACTACCACGAAAATTAAAAGATCCAGGGAGTTTTACAATTCCATGTTTAATTGGTAGTTTATCTGTCAATAATGCTTTAGCTGATTTAGGGGCAAGCATAAATGTTATGCCTTATAAGATGTTTAAACAGCTAGGTCTAGGGAAACCCAAATAAACTAGGATGAGCATTCAATTAGCTAATAAAACTATTAGAGTTCCTAGGGGTATAATTGAGGATGTACTAGTGAAAATTGATAAATTTATATTCCCAGTAGACTTTGTCGTTTTAGACATGGATGAGGACAATACGATTCCTTTAATTTTAGGAAGGCCTTTTTTAGCAATTGCCAGATCTAAAATTGATGTTGGTACAGGTGAACTCACACTTCGTGTAGGTGACGAAACGATCACTCTTCAGGCTCTTGATTCAGCTAGGACATCGAGTGATATAGGTGAGAACATAAATTCTATTGATAACCAATTGGTTTAACCTTCTTTACAGGAAGCACCACGAAAACACATAACTGAACCTGATCCTAGACCCCGTGCCAATAAAAAAGTAATTCATGAGGAACGAAGGCTTCAAGTCAAGGAACTAGATGAGTGGAAGACACATTTCAAGGAGAAACTAGGAACACACGAAGCAAAACCGAGGCAACCCCTCGACAAGCTTAAGAGAGACATAAGTCAATTCCAAATCGGGGATCAGGTATTGTTAGAAAAGACAGACCCTCGAATCACCGTTCTAGACCTTAATAAAGAGACCCCTTCTACGGTACTGAATGTCTTCCCATACGGAACAGTTGAGGTAACTAATCTTAAGTTCGGCACTTTTAAGGTAAACACTACTTGACTCGAACCATATATTGTTAGAATTGATAGTAGGAAAGAGGAGTTTCAACTCCTCAAACCATCATGATCGTGCGAATGAAAGGTAAGTCTAGCTTAGGACTTTAAACAAGCGCTTCTCGGGAGGCAACCCGAGCTCTAACCATGCTAATTAGTTTGTTTTTACTTTCATTTATGTTTTAAAGTATAGGTTTCACCTCCATACGGCCTTGCAGACGGGCGTGGCTGTGGCTGTGTGGACACCACGAGGATGCACATCGGCGTGGCGAAGGCCGTGCGAACTAAGGACAAAAGAATTCCCAAAACATGGGCTACGACAAAACACCACGGCCGTGCGATTTTCCCGTGGCCGAAACTGAGTAAACAACACTAGAGTTCGACACGCCCGTGCCCTATAACCGTGCTCAAACCTTTTATTATTATAATTGTTATATTTGTACATTGAGGATAATGTACATCTTAATTTTGGGGGGGGGTGAATTTTATCTTGAAAAGTTCCTAACTTTTTTGCATTATTCTCAAATCCCTAAATTTTATCTTTTTCTCAAGCCACTTTCTCATATTATTGTTAGAATGAAATTTCCTTTGATTTATGATTTTCATTGATATGTTTTGGATTAAGTCATAGTTAATTGTGCAGTGATGATTTAAACTTTAGAAGACTAGAGAATCAAGCATGATAAGTCTATTTTCGAAATTAAATTTTCTAGGTTGTCTACCTGAATCTAATTATTACCTCGAAGTTTGAAATTTACAAGGGTGACATCAAAAACCATAATTTTTGTGAGATCTTGAGCCTTTTAGAGCATATATTTTTCGTGCTCACTTTATTGTTGGTTATGAGTGTGTCAACGTTGATTTGTTATTCTAGAACTTGCTTCAATTATACATGTCGAGACCACACTTTTGATTTGATATACAGAGATGATAAAGGCTCCTAGGTTTTAACCCACTTACTCCATAAAAAGCCTACCTTCATAATTAACCCCTAGTAAACCCCTTTGAGACTAACAAACCATTTCTTGACTCACCCATTAATATCAACCCAAAACCCACTTTGTATTTTTTATCAACAATTCTCTTGACTACCCTTATATCGAGATTTGATTTGATTGGTTGCTTAACTATTTTCTTTATTTTAGTTGATAAATTCTATCTTATTATTATTACTTGATTTATTCCTAAAAAAAACGAAGTATATTCATTATTAGTTCTTTGTTATTGGAGCTTAAGCAGTTAATTTTACATTTTGAGAAGAAGCTCGTGTTATTAATGACGAATTCTTAATTGATGTAATTATTTAAGTTTTAGTTATTTTTCTAGTTAGGTAATTTATCAATTCAGTCTCGATACTAACTCTCTAATTCAGCTTTTATCCACACCTTTAACCCAAGCCCCGTTACAACCCATAAAAGACCTTTTGATTTGTGTGTCATATCATTTTACAGTGGTGGAGATTTGATTTTCATGCAAGCTTATGGGATTAACTTTTATTGTTTGACTCTTGAGTGCTTATTTTTTGAACCCTAAACACCTTGAGTGATTTGAGTGAACCCTTAGTGAGGATGTCAATTCTTGTTGATTTTGAATTAAAGGTGATTATTTAGGTAAAGGGAAACACCTATTTTTCGTACTATAAAAACTATGACTTTGATTGTTTGAATCTTAGGAACCTTCTGGTTAAATTATCAATGTATGAATTACCTATGAATTATGATGAAACATTATTGATGAAGGTTATGAATTGAGGAAATTCGATTTTAATTGTGAGTTGAGAATTTTGCTTGAGGACAAGCAAATGCTTAAGTGTGGGGGTATTTGATAAACCGTAATATATACATATTTTAATCCCACATTTAGCATACTTTTGGATGATTTAATCCCTTGAATTATGGAATTTGATGCTCCTAATCCTTTAATTTCATGTTTTATACTTAGGAGAGCATTGGAGGATGAAAAGAATGAGAAACGGGCCAAAAATAGAGAAAATGGGCCAAAGTAGGAAATCAACACGGCCTGGAGTTCACCACACGGTCGTGTCACCTTAACAGGCCCAAACATGGCCTGGGCTCGATTCACACGGGCGTGCTCCACGGGCGTGTCTCTGCCGTGACCCGTTGTAATTCTACTCGAAAAAGGATACTTAGGGGCGAAAAAAGACATTCTGAAGTCTATATAAACACCCTAAGTATGACCTAAAATGGGGGCGAAGCCAGAGAGGGCTGAACACAGGAAATTACTCAAAGACAGCCAGTTGATTCATCTCAGAAGCCGAAATCACACTCAAGACGGATGATCTTCCCTTCAATTTCCTTCAGGGGGTTTTAGGGTTTTTCTTATGTTTTGTTATTTATCTTCTTCTGAGATGTATTCTTTATTAAACATGAACTAAACCCCTCAAATACCTGAGGGGGATGAAACCTAAGACGGATCTTGTTATTATTTTCTGAACTGTATGATAAATACTTGATTTTTTCTTAATTATGTGTTCTTAATTCTTGTTTTAATATTTCAGGATATTGATTCAAGTATTGATGTGCTTAGGCGAAGGAGTAAAGTCCTGTTTAAGAGTAGATCTAGCATAGTTAAGCGGAGTTGATCGCAACCCTAGAGATAGGATGACGAAAATCTGCCGGATTAGGGTCAAACCTAATATGGGAGTCCATAGATCGAATTAATACAACACTAGGGGTTTTAATTAGAAAGAGATTTCAATTAATCAACCTAGGGTTAGACGTTAGTAGCCTCGAAAGAGGTATTAATATAAATTAGGGAATCCTACGGATCAAGTCAAGTGAATAAATCGTCTGGTTTAGAGTTAAATAACAAGTGAAGTCTAGGTGGATTCTTCCTCGGGTATTATCTTAATTAACTGGTTTTCCCAAAAGTATTTTCCCAATTCACTCTCTGTGTCTTAGCATCCTTAGTTTAGTAATTAGTTAATTAAACATCAATTCTCTTAATACTTAGGCTAGATAATAAAAAGATAGTAATTACTAGTACTCTTGGTCCTTGAGGATACGATATTTCCGATCTTGCCATAGCTATACTACCGAACGATAGGTGCGCTTGCCTTATTCGTTGTCATAGTTAGTTTGGACACGACCACATATGCGTCCCGTCAGCTTAAGTCACATGAAGGGAATTATTCGATGCATGATCTCGAGTTGGCTGCTGTGGTCTTTGCACTAAAAATCTACACCGATCACAAGAGCTTTAAGTATCTCATTACTCAGAAGGAGTTGAATCTTAGACAGCTTCAATGGATTGAGCTGCTCAAAGATTATGACTGCACCATCGAGTATTATCCTGGTAAGGCCAATGTGGTGGCCAACGCTCTAAGCCGAAGAGCGATGTCTGATTTGAGGGCGATGTTTACTCGCCTTAGTTTGTTTGATGATGGGAGTCTGTTGGCCAAGTTACAAGTTAAGCTGACTTGGATTGAGCAGATTCAAGATAAGAAGTTGGGGGATTAGTCTCTGAGTTTACGATTCTGTCAGGTTGAGAGTGGCAGCACTTCAAATTTTGGGTTGAATATTGAGGGGGTACTCTATTTCCGTGGTTAGATTTGTGTACCGAACGATGAGGATTTGAGGCAGTCTATTCTGAGGGAGGCGCATAGTAGCCCCTATACTATGCATCCCGACGGTAATAAGATGTACCGCGACCTCCGTGAGTTATACTGGTGGTCGGGTTTGAAGCATAAAGTTACCGGTTTCGTTGCTCGTTATTTGACTTGTCAGCAGATTAAGGTTGAGCATTAGTTGCCTTCGAGTTTGTTGCAGCCAGTCAAGATTCCCTTATGGAAATGGGAATGAGTGACTATGGATTTCGTTAGTGGGTTGCCCTTGACACCCACTAAGAAGGATTCTGTTTGGGTTATCGTGGATCGATTGACCAAGTCTACTCACTTCATTCCGATTTGAACTGATTATTCTCTACAGAAGCTAGTGAAGTTCTATATTTCTGAGATAGTTATACTGCATGGGGTTCCAGTGTTGATTATTTCTGACAGAGATCCTCGTTTCACTTTTTGGTTCTGGAAGAAATTACATGAGGCTCTGGGTTCGAGATTGAACTTCAGTACTACTTTTCATCCTCAGACCGATGGTCAATCTGAGAGGGTGATTCAGATACTGGAGGATATGCTTCAGAGTTACGTGATTGATTTTCGAGGTAGTTGGGAGGATTTTCTGCCGCTAGTTGAGTTCGCCTACAATAACAGTTTTCAAGCTAGCATTCAGATGGCACCTTACGAGGCTTTTTACGGTTGTAAGTACCGTACTCCTTTATGTTGGACTGAGTTGGGCGAACGTCGAGTTTTGGGTCCTGAGTTGGTTTCTGAGACTGGGAATAAAGTTTGACTGATTCGGGATCGTTTGAAAGCGACTTCTGATAGATAGAAGTCTTATGCGGATCTGAAGAGGCAAAATATCGAGTACTCAGTGGGGGACTTCTTCTTTCTTAAGGTCTCTCTGTGGAAGAAGATTCTGAGGTTCGGTCGTAAGGGCAAGTTGAGCCCTAGGTTTATTGGACCATACCGAATTCTAAAACGTGTGGGACCGGTTGCTTATCAGTTGGAGCTACCTCCAGAGTTGGAATGCATTCACGATGTCTTTTAAGTCTCGATTTTAAGGCAGTATCTGTCTGATCCTTCTCACGTTATTTCTGTTGAGGAGATCAAGGTTAGGCCAGACTTGACTTTTGAGGAGAAGCCAGTTCAAATTCTGAATCATGACATTAAGGTTCTGAGGAGGAAGTCTATTCCTTTGGTGAAGGTTCTGTGGCAGAATCGTGGCTCTGAGGAGGCCACGTGGGAACTTGAGGATTCGATACGTCAGTAGTATCCTCACTTATTCTGATCAGGTAATTTCGAGGCCGAAATTTCTTTTAGGGGGTAGAGTTGTAACGCCCCAAATAATTTATTTATGCTTCTATAAAATCTGACACAGATGTGTATCTGCTCCAGTGGTTATGTGTTCTCGGTGTGTGTGAGAGGTCCCAAGTTCAAGCCTTAGCTTTAGCAAATTTTGTTATTTTTGGAACTAAGCCCTATCTCTGTTTAGTGGACTTATATTTAATTATCTGTGATCCCATATCAGAATGAGTCTGCTAGTTCGTGTGGTAAGGGAGTCTGTGTGATGTGTGGAGGTCCTGTGTTCGAATTCCTGCTTGAGGGTGGGTATTCATTTTTGCTCATATGCGTGTAAGAGTTTTGGTTGGGTTGGACTTCTGAAGTGGTTGAGTTGTGGTGATAGTGGGAGAAAAATAAGGGATGTGTATCACATCTTCTTCTTCTTTTTTTCCCTAAAAATTTCAATTTTCTCCATTCTCCTCTCAAAATTCTGACGTTTCATGTTCTTTTCCCCCTTCTTCGCTTTTCTTTTGTTGTTGTCAATTCTTTTGTTCCACTCCAGTATTCCGGCTTTTCAATTGCTTGCATTTTGGTGAGTAAGCATAGATTGTTCTGCTCGAATAGGGGTTTCCTTTTAATTCGTTCATGAATTTTTGATTCGTTCCGTTTGGAATCTTATTCGTTGTTTTGGTAGCAGCAAATCAGGATATAAGGGGCACTTCTTGTGCGGAAACGTGATCAAAATCGCTTAAGGGTGTTAGGGTAAGTGTTTGAAGGTGGATTGATGTTGTTTTTGGTTTTGTAATTTCGATTCAAACATGTAATAAGTCTGTTTCTGAGTGTTGGTACGCTGATTTTTAGGTTCTGGAGTGTTCGTGGTTGCAGTAGCATCAGAAACGTACTAGGTGTGCACCTGAAACGCAAAAAAATAGGATTCGGCGAAAGCCAAAAAACCCCACTGTCGACGCCACACAACCGTGTGGTAGGCCGTGTGGTAGGCCGTGTGCGACAACATGACCGTGTGATCGACGAAGGCCAGGCCGTCCGCAGGACATGGTCGTGTGATGGCCGGAGTGTGGCCGTGTGAGCCACACGGGCTAGGCCAAATTCAGAGTGTGGGCCCACACAGACACGCCACACAGGTGTGTGATAATTGGGCTAGGCCGTGTGATCCATACGGGCAAGGCCAATCTGGGCATGTGGGCCACACGGGCGTGTGGGCCCATTATACTGAGATTTTTCGTAGGGTCACACGGGTCGTCCTAATCGACTGTGGGCCTACCATAGGGTCGGTAAAAGCTTACTAAACCCCAAAACTGTGTATTCTGTTAGACTGATGTACTGTTATGAGCATGTCTATTTTTGTATATCTGTTATCTGTTTATGAATGCGTGTTAAGCATGATTTATCTGTTAATTCTGTATGCATGTTCTGTTATTGTGATTGGGGTGGGATGATGTACATTGGTGGAAGTGTTCTGAAAGGCAGATTATGCCTTGTATCTAACAGCACGGCTGCATTATATCTGATATGTGTCGCATCGGTACAGTATGGTGTGTAGGGCTATGTGGGTGTTTTAAACCCCACATGGTGTGTAGGGATGGACGGAGATGGTGTGTAGAGGATGGGGGTAGGATTCTGATTTCTGATATCTGATTTTAATATCTGTAACTATGCCTACATCTGAAATGGGCTCAGGCTTAAATCTGTATCTGTATCTGAAATGGGCCCAGGCCCGAATATGAATCTGTATGATTTGTGATATTCTGCGTGTGTATATGCTTATTTCTGCTGGGTTACACACTGAGTTTACGTAAACTCGCCCCTTCTCTGTTTATTCTGTACAGGTAACCCACAGACCTAGGCGGATCGGAGCTGCGGAGTCCCTCGGTGGCCACATGTTCGAACTGGTTAAAGTTTTAACTAAATTTATACTTTCTGGTTTATTCTGGGTTTGTTTTATGTAATTTGGAATTTATAGACTGTTTTATTTTAAATTGGGTTAGACTGCGATTTTATGATTTTATAACTGTAAAACGTGACATAACTCGAATTTTACCAAAAGCAAGAGTTTTCTAAAAATGCGAACTATCTTTTTTAAACACGACGATTTTCCTAAGCTTCCGCTAAATTGATATGTTTTAAGGCGAGTCGACTAATAAAATGTATGTTTGGAAATTAACGAAAGAAATTAAAGGTTTAAATGTCTAAGGTTTTATCGAGTTAGTTCTGTTTCGAAATCCCTTCCATGTGACATTGCCAGATTCGACCATAACGTCTAGGCCGAGTTTGGGGTGTTACAAAGTAAGCATTTTATTAAAATACTGAGACAAGAACAAAAAAAAAAAATTAGAACAAAAAAAAAATTAATCTTTTACCAAATGAATCTTGATGTTTTCGATCTTCTTTTTGGGTAACGTTGCTAGGCTGTCTTGATCTTCTCAATCTATAATTTTTTTATAATTAAAAGAGACAGGAACGAGATGAAGAAAGGTAGAAAAGAATGAGTTGACAAAAAAAATATTTTTAACTTTAATCTTTAACAAAAATTTTAATAACGTGTAAAAATATTTCATATGATATTATACTAATAAGAGTGAGTTTAGATCGACGGTGTATTTATCTACGATTATTATAAAAATAGTGACGACAGTAAGATTAAATATTATAACGTAAGACAAAAATAAGATAAACGCATCGCACCCCACCACACCACCCATCTAAACTCAAATTAAGTGTGATTATGGACCTACCTTATAATTACTTTTCATAATCACACCAATCTTTATAGTCTTTTGATTTTTAGGATTTTGTTTCATTGATTTTAATTTCGGTAGATGTTTGTCTTTTCATTTTGCTGCAAATTAATTTTTATGAGGTTAGATTTTAAATATTTTAAAGCTGATAGGAGAAAAATAAGAGAGTAAATTATTCTTTTTCTATAAAAGCGAGGAAAAAGTTTTAAAGTTTAGACATGGATTGAGTTTTAGTTCGATTGGTATGAGTATTGTTGTCAATGTAAGAGGACGTAGATTTAGGTACACTGGAACAAATTATCTTCTTATTTATGGGTTGTGGAAAGGTTATAAGTAATCCTAATTATAAAGAAAGGTAAGAATTAATTTACTGAAAACAAAAAAAAATAATACATGGATGAATTAAATTATTTAATTTTGAAAATGATTAAGAGAAAAGAACAACTAATCACTTTTATGACTATAACTTTAACATTAAAATAAACAAATAGTGGATCCCGGAGTTGATCTATAAAAGGAGCAAAACTGCATCCCAACCTGCATGCAAATCCAACCTTCCCCGTTTTAAAGAAGCTCTTCAATATATTTATTTCTGCTTTTTAACTTGTCATCACAGTTTCTCTTCCCCTATGGCTCACTCGGTTGGGGTGCTTGGTCAAGAATGCTTTGATTTGAAAAACAAGGCTATTGCTCATCTCCATGATTATTCCTTCATGGATGAAATCCCCACAATTGATTAATCTTTGTTGTTTTCCAAGGATCATAATGAACGGGCTAAGTCCTTGGAACACCTTGGAAAAGCATGCCAAGAATTCGGTTTCTTTTATGTACCAACTTCCAATACACACACACATATACACATCAACTGGCTATAGTTATCAAAATCTTAAACTCTTGAAACCATAACATTGTTTCTTAATTATATTAGTTATTGTTTCCATTTTTTCACACATACATGTATGGTAGCCTTTTTCCAAATAATTTAGGCGTTTTTTTTTTCTTTTTGAAGCTGATAAATGGTGTTAAAGAAAGGGTGGTAGAAGGAGCACTGAAGGGTATTTCAGATTTCTTTGAATTGACAAATCAGGAGGAGAGGAGTGAGTACTTAAAGAAGAATTCTATGGATAGGTTAAGGTGGTGCTTAAGATCTCATGCTGGGGAAAACAGAGAGCATCTAAAGATAGTAACGCACCCTGTATATCATTGCCCTAGCAAACCTGATCGTTACAAGTATTCATTATTCCTATTATTCTTCTCATATGTTATAATAGTTTAAAGTTTATATATATATATATATATATATATATATATATCTTAAAATGGTGGATTTTGATCCATATTTGACAGAGATGCCATTGGAGAGTACTTGAAAGGGATGCATGAGGTTGAACTTGGTTTAGCTAAAGCAATCTCGACAATTTTGGGATATGAAGAAACCTACATCGAGAAGGAATTCAAGCTAGAGGCAGGATTCGACGTGGCTGCCTTCAATCTATATCCAACATCTTTACAATCCAAAGGTTCTATCGGTTTGGCGGAATACACGGACCCGGGCTTTTTTGTTTCCCTTATACAAGATGTTAACGGGGGACTTCAAATGCTCTCTCATAAAGGAAATTGGATCACTGTTAACATACCCCGAAACAGCATTTTCATCAGTATTGGGGATCATCTTGAGGTATCTCTTTCTATCATTATCATTTGCTCCTTGCAAGATGTACTAATAGTTTATGTTATATTCTTGTGTGCTAATTAGATATTAACCAATGGGAAGTACAAGAGTCATATACATCAAGTGATCTTGGATAACAACGAAGTGAAAAGAATCTCAATGGCAACACTTCATGGACCTTCATTGGACACATTTGTAGCCCCAGCACCAGGGTTCATCGATGAGTCTCACCCACCAACCTACCGAGGGACGACCTACAAGGAATCCTTGGAGCTCAATGGTTTTGATGAAATCGATGTGCAGTCATCCCTTATTCAACTTCGAATGCCACTCTCTCTCTAATTTCATGCATGGTGTTGTATATCTATAATTGCCTTTGTCACATCCTAAAAATTGGGTTAGAAGAATCGAGTTTGTGATAACCGAGAGTGATCAAGCTCTAATTTATAAGGTTATCATTATGCGTTTGTTAAATAAGAAAGTTATTGGTCTAGTGGTTAAGAAATAGTGTAAGTACCCTTGGATACCATTACTCCTACTCTAACATATTTAGAGGATTAATAAAAAAAATTTGTGACATTAATATGAAAATAAGCATGTGTATGAATGTAAGGAAATTTCCATGGATTAAGATGTGGAAATAATGAATTAGTTATGAAATTTCCATTTCCATGTGTATAAATATGAAAATGATGAATAAATATAAGATTTATTGTGAAATAAATATGTGTAAACTTAATGTTTAAAAGGTGTTGAAATAAGTCATTGACAAAGTTGAGGTAGAAATGATTGGTTATGAAATGCCTTATTAACTAATAATATATCATGTATATTTTGGTTGCTATAAAGTTACTAATAAGAATAATTTTGGTATACGCAAAGGAGTCATGAAATGGGATATTAAAGTAGAAATGTGTAAATATGTCACCAGGACAAATTTGGGGGATAATTTGTTAAATTGTTAAACTTTACAAGTTGCAGATAGAATCAACAAATTATTGAAATGTGAACAAAAAAAACATAGGAATATATGTGGGGCCATGAAATTAGGTTAAATGTAAGGTCATAACAACCCTTCTAGGATATTATTAGGAAAATATTGATAAATAAATAAATTTGTTACTTAAGTTCAAGGAAATGATAATGTGAAAAATGAACATGTTTATAAGGCCACCACTAAGATATACTGTTAGGAAATAAAATTAGATAGGCTTTAGGTCTAATGGTTAAGTATTAGAGAGTCCTTCCTAGAGACCCAAGTTTGAGCTTCTTTCTTTCTATTTTATTATTTTCAGTAAACTAGGGAAAAGTCACAGTCCGAAATAAATATATATGGTTAAGAAATAAAATTAAACAAGAAATAAGCCTGAGGCTCAATGGTTAAAGAGTTAGAACATCTATCTTAAGGTTCTAGGTTTGAACCCTTCCTTTTATTTTTATTTCATAATTTCACCAAATACGTCCCAAAACATATGTATATGATTAAGTGTAAAAATATAAACAAGAAATGAGTAAGGGCTCAATGGTTAAGGCGTTAGCACTTCTTAGACACCAAAGTTTGAGCCTCTTTTTCCCCTTTTATTTTGGAAATTTGGCAAGCCTCCTAAGAAGAAACAATATGTACATTTAAGTGTCAAAATTAAGTAAGAAATAGGCCTTAGGTCTAATGGTTAACATGCTAGCATCCTTCCCACAAATCCAAGTTCAAGCCTCACTCTTTTACCCTTTCCATTTCCTTTTAAATTCGGCCAAGAATAGGGGAAATTTGCAAATTGTCACATTTGCTCCGTATTTGGGAAATTTTCATGTGCTACCCCTAACCTTAGGAATTTAACCAATTCTTTCCTAATTAGAATTCATATTTTGGTCTTCCTCAAAATCCCAATAGAATTAGAATTCCATCATCTTTTTCTCTTCTTTTCTTAATTAGATTTTCATATTGCCCCTTTTTAATTCCTAATAGAATTTGCTCTCCATCTTTCTATTGATTTTGTAATTGTTGTCAATAGCATCCCTATTCTTGCCAAGAATCAGTAAGCACATCTCGTTTCTGATGTTTAGATCTTGAATTTTCATAATATTTCTATCCGATGCTAATCCTACATTCGATTAAACAATCATTTTTTTATTCTTGACAAAACTTTCAATAATCTTAATAAATACTGAAATCAATCATTAGCACGTGTGTCAATGTCATTTGAAGGACCTGATTTAGGTGAGTTAGATCAAAATCAGGCATGAAGAATGTCGATTGGTCTCTCGATGAAAGGTGTGTGCTCTTTTACAAGCGAATCGGGGAAACCGTGTCTAAGAATAGGGCCACACGGTCTTGCACATGGGCGTATGGACCATATGAGTGGACCACACGACCCCTCACACGACCATGTACCTCTGAAACCCTAGGCTAGTTTGAATCTCACACGGCCAAGAACCCTCCACACAGCCTGCCGCATGGCCGTGTCCCTCCTATAAGTTACTTTTACAATTTGCCACACGGCCATAGTCTATTACACGACCTGGCCACATGGACGTGTAACCCTCTCACACGGCCATCTGACCCTTGATTTGCAATTTTGCCTAGAATTTTGTGAATTGATCAATTTAGTTCCTAAATAGTCCCCGAATTATTTTTAGTGTTTTATCGCATTCAATTGAGTCGCTGGCAATATGAACAATGTTGGAATCCATTATCTGATTGACTAGATTGTTACTGTTTATGCATGACATGTATTGGTACATGTTTATTATCATTGAATTACGGATATATTGTTACTGTTACTCATCATTGTGTTTCCAATTACATGAACATGATGACTACTGTTACTGATGAACTGGATACACGATAAAGCATGTCTACTGATATTATCAAACCGATTACATGATAAGAATGTCTATTGTTTCTGTACTGAGCTGTTACTAGCATGTCATACCATATTGCATGGGGTGGGACAATTGTTCTAATCTTATAGAACTAATATTACAATCTCAGAGTTTCCAATGGACCAGCATTGGAGTCTCAGACATTTTATTTTTGCGCACATTTTCAAAACACAAAACATTTTATAAACACTGTGGTATGTTTTGTCAAAAATATTTTTAACACACACATATGCAAACACGTAAAAACACAGGCCATGTTTTAGCAATCTTAGCTCTGATACCATTAAATGTAACACCCCAAAACTCGACTTAGAAGTTTTGGTCGAATTTCGGAGGTTACAGGTTACATTATTGAATTCTAAATTTCTCTTAAAAGTCAATCTTTTTGCATGTTTAACGAAATTTAGTAAAAACTAAATCTACGCTTTGCAAATAGTGTTTAATTGACGTCAACCAAAATCCTAAACCAGTGATGCAGTGAAAAACATGTTGTTTACTTTTTGACAGAAACCTTAAGCCATTTCTCAAAAAAATCAAGCCAGCTTTAAAGCAGTTGCAAAAAAAAAAAAAAAAAAAAAACCTAGTTGATAAACCATGCGTTAAATTTTCAGAAAATCTGTACAAAACCGAAAACACAAAATCTAACAAAAAATTCAAACACAAAACCCATACCACAGTTTATATAAACTTCTTTACAAATCAACTGAAAATAATCAACAAAATTTTAAGAAACATTATTAAAACAAACAATACTCTTTAAAATTCCGAGACCATCGATTTGCCGAGTCTAACTTCCAAGCTCAAAGCTAACCTGAAAATGGAGGAAACTAAGGGGATGAGCTACATGAGCTCAGTGTGAGACTGAAGTAGAAATAAAGGCAAACAACGGAGTACTAAAATAAATATTTTAAAAGGAATCTTACAGATAAAGTATGAAAATCTCTATCCAATAATCAAACATATAAACAGTGTCTTTGCCAAACATAACATAATAATATTCTTAACACACCAATTACCTAATCATGTCAAACTATTCAGATTACTTCACATTAATGCTACTATCCTTGCAGACAGACTTATACTTAGATATGAAAATGAATGCAACAAATTAAGACCCACCCAACCAAACGAACACCACTTCATCCATCCTGCACACCACATTAGGGAACTAAGCCCATCCACCCTGCACACCACATTAGACCATGATAAGCCCATCCACCTTACAGACCACAAATGTGGAACTAAGCCACTCGAATAAAAATGTGTAGCTAAGTTGACATATGTATAATATTACGCGGTAAACCACGGTACGGAAATATTGCAGTTAAACGGCCAAATCAATCTTCCTTCTCTTCACAACCAAAATCCTAAATTTTTATGCAAATGCATAAATGCACACAACTCGCTAATTAACTCATAGAAACAGCGGTTCATATTCAGTCGAACAAGTTCAAAATCAATAATACTGGTATACATTTATTACGTAAAGATTACAAGAAAATAACTCAAGCTTATTCACCATATGATATCAATACTTTTCTTCCAGTCAACTAAACTAACACTCATAAGAACAAATACATACATGAATCCCAGCTGTATCAGAGTCCCAAACAAAATTACAGAGGCTTAAACAAGGGTCAGAATACACAGGAACTAAAATGAGTCTGTTTCCCAACATAAAACAAAATCTACAAAGTAGGGCCACACGGTTGTGTATAAGAGTCCAAACTATGTGAGGGGTCTACATGACCGTGTGAAGAGTGACACGTCCGTGTGACAGAGGCACACAATCATGTGGCTGAGACACATGCTCGTGTGACAAAGTTACATGGCCGTGTGGCCAGCCCCTGTAACTCATTGTGCAATTGTACAAAATTTAGGAAACAAAGGAGACACGACCATGTGGCTATCTCACACGCCCGTGTGAAAAACAATAAAATCCCCAAACAGAGGTCACACGGCCATGTGGCCAACCCGTTTGACTAAAAAATACCCTAATTTCCACCGTGACACACGACCGTGTGGTCTACCCATATGCAGTACACGCCTGTATGGTTACCCGTGTGGTGATAAAAACACACGAATCAGGCTAAAAATTGCATAATTCGACAACAAACCAGTTCATAACCTCTAATAGTTCAGAAACACACCTGATAATCGCGATCTCAAGCACCAAGAGTTGACCGATTCACCTCCAAAAAATCGTTCTGAAACTCAATTTCACATACAACTAAACTATAAGAACTTCAATTAAACAACATAAAAGAAACGGAAAAAAAATCTTTCCTTAATCATAATAGACAAAACCTACCCGATTCAACATCCAATTAGACGAAAAATACGAGGACAATCACCCTTGACCATTGGACAAAAAAAATAATGTAGAAATGGAAGAAGCAAAAGGAAAACAAGCAAAAATTGAAAATTAAGGAAAACAAAAGAAAATAGAAGAGGGAGAACGTGAAGAATAATGGGAAAGAACGTGAAAGAAATTTTGGGATAACTTCTTATTTTCAAATTAAAATAAAAATAAATAATTTTTTAAAACTTTAAAACAACATAAAACTTAAACCAAAACTAGAATAAAACCAATTCCTCTTTAACACACAAGAGGACTCAAACCTGAGACCCAAAGGTAAACTAACACACCCACCCCAAATTGCAAAGAAAAACGTAAAAATCTACACAGAACCATTGACTTATTAGCAAACCAAAATCTTTCTAACCCCAAATTTCGTATGGTGTTTTAGGGTTCAAACTCATTATAATCAATTTTTTATTGATTTATCATATAAAAAGATAAAAATAACTTTATAAAAATAAATTTTAATTTTATACAAATTAAATAATTTGTATAAATAAGTTGGATACAAATTAAATTTTATTAAGTAATTTTATAAAATTATTAAATAATAAAATTTTATTTAATTTGTATTTTAATAATTTTATATATAAGTTGGATTAAATCAATATACAAAAATAAATTTTATTAAAATACTCTCTTATATCCCAAATAAAATATTATTTTTTAAAAAAATTTAAATATAAAAACAAATTAAAAAAACGTTTAAAATATACATTCAAAATATTATAAAACAAACAATAAACAAAAAAAAAAAGAAGACATAAAAGCAAACATTTGAAACTGGTGGCGCAAAATTATTTGGCTCTACAAGAAAAAAAAAGAAATTTTTTTAAAGCCCCCTATTTGTTCAAAATTTGTTGTATTTCCTTGGTATTTATATAGGTGGCACCATTCTACATTACTCCGCCAAAAAATTGATTTTTTATCGCAGTTGTTGATATGGTATGTTGGTGGTGTCAAACTCTTTGGCTCCACTAACTTTCACTGTAGATTTTAGGTCATTGACGTGTTTAATCAAAAAATGGGTCATTTACGTAATTAATAAAAAAATTTGGGTTAATTTTATAAA
This sequence comes from Gossypium sturtianum, assembly GCA_025698515.1. Classification (NCBI taxonomy): domain Eukaryota; kingdom Viridiplantae; phylum Streptophyta; class Magnoliopsida; order Malvales; family Malvaceae; genus Gossypium; species Gossypium sturtianum. The sequence continues at coordinate 162,816,083 of CM046945.1, forward strand.
AAAGCGAAAGAAGCCAATGAAGAAAGGGGAAATTGCAACCTTAGTCCCTGAACCATATTGTGGATAAATTCCACTTTTAAGTCATTGTAATTTTAAGTTTTTTTCAATTAAGTTTTTATCTGTTTGCATTTCAGTAAAGCGAGTTCAATGACATATGTGGATAGCTTAGATGAAAACTCCTTGAAATCTCAACTTTTGGGGCAATATACCCATATATACAAAAAAAAAAATTACGGAAAAGGGCCAATTTTTTTAAAATTTACGAAAAAGGGTCATTTCCCCACAAAACGCGTCCACGTCAGCGCGTTTTGTGGGGATGCAGCAGGAAAGCGCGCCCTTGGAGATGCGTTTTTTGCCACATCAGCAAAGCGCTCTGACGGGGACGCGCTTTGCGATGTGGCACAAAACGCTGCCTCTAAGGGCGCTTTCTTCCTTGCATCCCCACAAATGCTACGCGCTTTGTCGATGTGGCACAAAACGCGCTGCCTCCATGGCGCTTTTTGCCCCGCAACGGTCAAAAAATTTTTGATCGTTAGGGCCAACCATCAAAAAATAAAACCCTATAAATACCCCCAACCCTTTTATTTTATTCACACATTAGTCCTCTATCATCTTTCTCTCAATTTTCTCTCAAATTTCTCTTAAAGTCCTTGAAACTTACTCTTAATTTCAAAATAGTCCTTTACTATTTACAAAAAGAACTTTTTTAATTTTTTAATATATTTTTTGATAAATTAGAAAATTTTTGATCGTATTACCAATGGTCGGGAATTAATTCGTGCTCGACGATAAGCACATCTCCGTCGATCAAATGCAAATGGTAAGTTTTAATTTTAATTTTTCAATACTATTTAATATTTTTTATGTTTATGCAATTTTAATTAATTTTTATTTTATAATTTTTTAAACGATCAGAGATCGGGTATCGCAATGCTATATTCGCAATATGCATGGTCCCCCATCGCTGTTGATCGAGAATTACCTGCGGGAAGCAGGTTTTTGGCACGTGGCCACGATAGGCCGGGGGTTCAAGTTGGAGCCAATCTTGATCAGTGCGTTGATAGAGAGGTGGAGACCCGAGACGCACACTTTCCATCTTCCATGCGGAGAGTGTACTATCACTCTGGAAGATGTGCAGTTGCAATTGGGATTACCGGTGGACGGGTCCGTAGTCACCGGGTCCGCAACTTCTTCGATTGGATGGCTGTATGCTACGAGTTTCTGGGTGCCATTCCGGATAACATTCATAGAGGTCGGATCGAGATGGCCTGGTTACGAGACACATTCCCGGAGCCAAATGATGGTTCGACCGAAATAGAAAGAATACGGTATGCTCGGGCATACATTCTTGAGATAATTAGAGGCTATCTGATGCCGGACCTGTCTAGAAACCTCGTACACTTGAGATGGCTGCTGAAACTTGTTGATTTTAGAGCAGCCGGTGAACTGAGTTGGGGGTCTGCCGTGCTATCAAAGTTGTATCGGGAGATGTGCGGAGCGACGCGGCCGAGCAAAGCGAAAATCGGAGGTTGCCTATCACTACTGCAGTCATGGGCACGGTTTCGATTTCCATTTTTACGTCCTCGACTCGACCACCCATATACATTCCCACTAATAACGAGGTAAATTTAATGTTATATTTTACAATTATTACGTAGATTTATAGTATAATTGTATGCTAAAAATTTATTTAATTAGGTGGAACCATTCGGCGAGTTATGCTGGAATACCTACATCGCTTGAAGATATACGGCTTCTATTAGACCAACGGTCAGAATCACAAGTAAGTTTCGAATTTCGTATTTATAATTTAGTATTTCATATTTCGTATTTAGTGTTTAGTATTATGTATATAACTAATATTTTGGTCATGTTAATATAGTTTCAATGGACACCGCATTTGAGGATCCGCAATTCGGCAAGAATTCCAGAGGAGTTCTTGCAAAATCCAAACATTTGGCACGTGAAGGTCCCATTGATCAACTATCCGACCGTGGAGATGCACCAGTCAGATCGGGTTCTGTGACAATTTGGATTCCGACAACCGATTCCCGTGCCACCTGAGGTGCTCGATGATGAGCACAAAGTCGACTTACGGCAGTTGCACACAGATTGGCCATGATTTTGGTCAGCATATATCGAGATGTGGGAGAATCGGTATTACTATTTACCTATCCGGTAACCGATCGTCGTTCCTGAGTTAGCGTGCGTGCCGGAATACATGCCATGATTTAGGATCCATGGTAAGCCGTATTTGTTGTCGAAAGAAGAGAGGCGATGGCAACTTCGTGAACAAAGGGAACGACGGGGCCCTTTAAATCCAAGGAGAAGGGGTGATGAGACGGGACCATCAACAGCGCCGAAAGCGATCACCATCAATCAAGGTTTCTACACGATCCACCGGGCCCATCACTTCAGTCGATGACACCGGCATCACAGCCTTTGGCCTTTATGCCAGGTGCGTACCCTAGCCCTTATATGTATCCTAACCCATATATGTTTCCTTTTCCCGCCCCACCCTGTGTTGGAATGCATGGCCCTGCTCGAGTCCGTTCCGACTACTCCGACCGGCTGCCGATCTTGAGGCCGCCACACGTGAGGGGATCACAGGAGGCGCCGTCGGGTAGCACTTCTTTTACCGGTCTCCTTCGCCGTACGGGATTCAGACACCCCCGCCGTGGTTTATGCAAACACCTCCGCAATCGTTATTTTATCAAGGTGGGTCATCCTCCCAACACCCACAACGGCACCCACCGCCGAGGAACTGCAATTCCGCCGAGGTTCCACGACCCCCGCTCTAAGCTAGAAGGAGGAATCCAAATACAGAATCGTCGACCACCCCCCCGTGGCATCGATTCCGACCCCAGCATCAACATTGATTCTGGACGGGTTTTTTTATTGTTTAATTGTAATAATTTTTTTATTTTTAATAAAATAAAAGTTATTTTTGATTTGTGTTTGTAATTTAATTTTAATATCTTCAATAAAATAGAAGTTGTTTATTTTTTTATATGTAATTTAATTTTAATTTTTTAATAAAATAAAAAGTTATTTTTTTTTTTTGTAATTTAGTTTTAATATATTTAATAAATTAATAGTTGTTTAATTTTTTTTGTAATTTAATTTTAATATATTTAATAAAATAGAAGTTGTTTATTTTTTTATTGTAATTTAATTTTAATATCTTTAATAACATAGAAATTGTTTAATTTTTTATTGTAATTTTATTTTAATACATGTAATATAATAGAATAAGAAGTTGTTTTTTAATTTTTATTTTTTTAATTTAGTTTTAATATATTTAATAAAATAAAAAATTATTTTTTATTTTTTATTTTTTGTAATTTAGTTTTAATAGGCAAAAGCGTGCCCCTAGGGGAGAGCTTTTGCCACATCAGCAAAGCGCGTCCTCGTCAGCGCGCTTTGTGCTGATGTGGCAAAAGTGCTCACTAGGGGCGCACTTTCCTGCTGCATCCCCACAAAACGCGCTGACGTGAACGCGTTTTGTGGGAAAATAGCCATTTTCCTTAAATTTTAAAAAAACAGGCCATTTTTCGTAAATAAATTTTTTTGGTATATTTGGGTATTTTGCCCCAACTTTTGAGTATAATTTCCATCCATTTAAACTTTGCTATTAAGTGTATGTTGCATTTAAAATTTATTGTTATTAAATGGGTATATCTTTTCTTAAAAAAAGATTAATAAAAATTGCTTTTTGAAAAGAAAAAATGATGACAGCGACAAACATGACACAACTTATAAATCAATTTTGGGTTAGTTTTATTAAATAAATAAAAAAATAACGAATGTTAAACGTGGAAAGCATGAAGAAAGGGGAAACTGCAACAAACTTGCTTTTTGGAAAGAAAAAATGATGACACAACTTACGATAGTGATTTCGTTGAAATATTGAACTATAAAATTTTCAGAAACAAAATTTTAAATTTTTTCATTCGATATTTCAATTTAATATTGATCGTAAACAAAATAAAAAATTAATTACGAAAATGTTATTACATCTAAATTATTTGTAAAATGGGGTGTTTTATATAGTAAACATGAGTGTCGACATATTGTCAAGTGGCTTCTTTCCATTGTTGTCATCAATCTAGATAAAGCAAAAAAAAAAAAAAAAAAAACGATGCCACCAACTGGTCAAGTGGAACCTAAAAAATATCAACTTTTTGTAAATACGAAGCCTAAACTATACGAATACAAAACAAAAATTATAGTGATGCCACTTGACACATTAACAACATTATTGTTATTTTATTTTAAAAAAAGGGGCCTACCAAGGAGAAAAAAAGAGTTGAAACAAAAATTTTATATTTTTTATAGTGGTGTCGCTTGACATACTACGGCATCGGTGGATTTTTTTTTTTAAAAAAAAAAGGCTTGATAGGAGAAAAAGTTGAGAAAGAAAAAAAGAGCTAATGTAAGAAGGTGCAACCTGTAACGCCCCGGTTTTTCATTAATTTCGGCTTTTGTAATTTCGATACAAATATCTATATGCTTCTGTGGTTGTGTGTTCTGGGTGTGTATGGGAGGTCCCAAGTTCAAGTCTCAATTTGGGGAAATTTTGGTATCTTTATAAATAAAGCCCAAACCCTGGTTAATAGGCTTTTAAGTTAAAGTGTGTAAGTAATTAATAGAATGGGCCTGCTGGTCTAGTGGCTAAGTAGAGTGTTAGGGTTGTTGGAGGTCTGGAGTTCGAATACCTGTGCGTGCAAGGGAATTATTTTGCTGCTTGTGTTGTGTAAGAGTTTGAGTTTTTGTCAAACGCTGTGGGTGGAGTGTTTGAAGGAGAGAATTAAGGAGTGGGAGGGGGAAGTTATCAGAATCTGATCAGTAGTTCAATTAGGCAACTTTCGGCTCTCTCTCCCCCTTCTCTTTTCCTGCCGAATTTTTGCTCTCTCACACCCCTTTGTTGTTACTGTTTTCCCTTCCCATCATCTCCTTTGGCTGCTGAAATTCTACTATTTTTCCCTCTCTCTTATTTCGGTTCTCCTTCCTTTCAACCGTGTCTGTTATCTATAGCCGGGACGCTCGACCAGTAAGTGGTTTTTCTATAGTTTTAGTGTTATTTTTGATTAAGCGTTTAACGGAGGAATCGTTTTGCTCACGTTTAGGTTGCTCGAAGGCTTTAATCGGGTTTCTGTGTTGCAAGACACTACTTCTTGCTCATTAAGGTAAGGTTGTCGGTAAGTTTTGGGAAATCTCCGTTCATAACAACTTGGATTAAGTGACTGAAATCGGGCTTTCAATTGTCGAATATAGGTTTTGGAGTGCTCAGGAGTGGTTATGCGTCGAAATCGAACCAGGTAGGTACTCGAAAACGCAGAAAACGAGGTTTCGACGAAAGCCGAAAACCTTTCTATCGACGCCACACGGGCGTGTGGTCCCCCGTGTGGTAGGCCGTGTGCAGGACTATAAGTCACCAGACGGTCGTGTGATCGACGAGCCCGCGCACGGCCGTGTGAGGGCCGAGCGAGGCCATGTGCGACACATGGGCTCAACCAATTGGGTCGTGTGGGCCACACATGCGTGTGGGCCCACACGGGCGGGCCACATGGGCGTGTGAGCCCATTTTTCTAAAAAACTGTGTAAGGTTGCACGGGTCGCCCAAGTCGACTGTGGACCTACCGTAGGGTCGGTAAGCAATACTTAGACCCCTAACTGAATGCTCTGTCTGTTTGATTTCTGTACTAAGCATGTATGCTGATTTGAATATATGAGATTTATTTGCATAATAGCATGTCATTCCTGTATGTTGCATTGCATCGGGGTGGGTGGATTATGATTGGAACAAGTATCTGAAAGGCTCTTAAGCCTGTTATCTGGTAGCTCAGCTGCAAATTTTTGATTATGTGCCGTATTCGGTACACCATGGTGTGTAGGGCTGGGTGAGTTGATTTTATCCCCACATGGTGTGTAGGGTTGGACGGAGTTGGTGTGTAGAGGCTGGTGGGTAAGAATCTGTTTCTGCATATTCTGTCTGAAATGGGCTAAGGCCCAGTAATATGTCTGGTTCCGTATCTGAGTGGGCTAAGGTCCACACCATTTCGGTAATGGGTTCAAACCCGAACTGTGAACATCATGTCTGTTATCTGATATTTCTGTTTGTATGATTTCTGTGGGAATTACACACTGAGTTTGCGAAAACTTACCCTTTTCTGTTTAATTTGTTCATGTAATCCCCAGCAGTAGACGGATTGGTGCGGCAGAGGACTCGACGGTGACCACGGTTCTGGATTCCTATTTTACGGTTTCATTTTTATTTATGGTTTGATTATATCTGGGTAAATGTTATGTAATAAGGCCATTCAGAGTTTTGTTTAAAATTTGGGATTTTTATTTATAAACTGCTAGCAGTAGAACAAGACGCTAATTTTCCAAATAAACAGAGGTTTTATCAAATATACACGAACTTGTAAATTATTTAAAAGATTCCGCAACATATAACGTTTTGAAAATGGATAATGAATAATTAAATGGCACATTTTGACGAAAGCCTAAGATATCTACAAATGGTTTTAACGTAGTTAAGTTTTCCAAAGCACTATCATGTGACGCTGCCAGATTCGGCATAACGTCTAGGCCGGGTTTGGGGTGTTACACAACCGACGTGTCAGCCGACACTATTTTGAAAATTTTCTTGAAAAAAATTGATTGTTAATAAGTGCTGATACACTGCCAGGCGACACTAACACTCTTTATATAGTCCCTTCCTCGACTAAAAAAAATATTCGATGGTTTAACCAAAATAAAGAGAAAATAAAGTGTTTGTTTACAGAACAGGAGAAAGAAAGTTTTTTAAAACTAAATAGGAGAGAGAGAAAAAAGTTGTTACAAATCAAAATTGAATATCAACAAAATTTTATTTTCTTTTTAGACCTCAGAAATCAAGTTTGAATTGATAATGCTAGTTTGTAATTATTTTTATATTTTTATAATTTATTTTACTATTATGTATGATTATGTGACTATATATTAATAATTAATAGTATGAGATACAAGTTATATTGCTTGATAAAGACTTTTTTTAAAATGGTATAAATTGTTTTAATAGAAACTAATTTTTTAAATTTTTAATTTATTTTATGGATGTAATATCGAAGATGTAACACCCCCAACCCATATCTGTCGCCGGAACAGGGTTACGAGGCGTTACCAAGGAGTACAGAACACTTACAGAAAATTTGAAATCATTATCGTTCAAATACCGAGACTAATTATAAACGGTCCTTTAACGGACCCTCGAGGTCCAAATCATGCATTAAGATCGGGACGAGAATAAACCGGATCCTCAGGAAAAATTTTCGCGACTTTTAAAATTTTTCTCGCATATAAGGGTCACATGCCCGTGTGACTGGGGACACACAGCCGGACCATACGCCCATGGGGTAGACCGATTGTTACACACGGCCTAGACACACGCCCGTGTGTCTACCCATGTGGATGAAAATTCGGCTAGTTTCCAAGCCATATTTCTCACTCACTTGATCCTTTATCTTTACCAACATTTTAATACAGTCAAGAACCAATTTAAGATATTCAACCAAGCCTTATACTTATTACCATTTGTTAGTCGTACACTTCATATAAATAACAAAAAACGTATATGGGCTCAATTCTTATTAAATTCCTCTTATACCTATACTTTTTCACATTATGTATTCATATCACATATAATAATCATACCTCTGTATTTTATATACATTTTCATAACAATTTGTCTTGGTTTCTAACTACTTCATATTTGAGTTCTACTCATCAAATCATTTGAAACATCATCTTTACACAAATAGTACACTTGAGGTGTACAGTTCTATAATTATGAATAAACACATTTATCAAACATATTCCATATTTTTATATATCACAGTCTCATAGTTCCATGTATCAAGTACCATCATTTCCTCGTATTTCAAACAAATACGTGTAACAATTCATAAACATGCAACTCACTAACTCTTCTTGCCAATCACAATTTAAATTGACAGATCACTTATTCATCACATAGTCATATTCAATTTGGCGGTGGTTAGGCTGTCTTGAAACTACAGTGCTCCTATTGGACAATGTTCTTGATTTTTCTTCAATTCATGGCTATATATATAAAAGTGCAAAAAGTTGAGTTTTTTATTTAAATAAAATAAAAAATTAATTACGAAAATGTTATTACATCCAAATTATATACAAAAGTGGGGTGTTTTCTATAGTAAACATGAGTGTCGACATATTGTCAAGTGGCTTCTTCCCATTGTTGTCATCAATCTAGATAAAGCAAAAAAAAAAAAAATTAATCGATGCCACCAACTGGTCAAGTGGAACCTTAAAAATATCAACTTTTTGTAAATACGAAGCCTAAACTATACGAATACAAAACAAAAATTATAGTGGTGCCACTTGACACATTGACAACACTATTGTTATTTTATTTAAAAAAGGGGGCCTACCAAGGAGAAAAAAAGAGTTGAAACAAAAATTTTATATTTTTTATAGTGGTGTCGCTTGACATATTACGGAATCGGTGGATTTTTTTTTTAAAAAAAAAGGCTTGATAGGAGAAAAAGTTGAGAAAGAAAAAATGAGCTAATGTAAGAAGGTGCAACCTGTAACGCCCCAGTTTTTCATTAATTTCGGCTTTTGTAATTTCGATACAAATATCTATATGCTTCTGTGGTTGTGTGTTCTGGGTGTGTGTGGGAGGTCCCAAGTTCAAGTCTCAATTTGGGGAAATTTTGATATCTTTATAAATAAAGCCCAAACCCTGGTTAATAGGCTTTTAAGTTAAAGTGTGTAAGTAATTAATAGAATGGGCCTCCTGGTCTAGTGGCTAAGTAGAGTGTTGGGGTTGTTGGAGGTCTGGAGTTCGAATACCTGTGCGTGCAAGGGAATTATTTTGCTGCTTGTGTTGTGTAAGAGTTTGAGTTTTTGTCAAACGCTGTGGGTGGAGTGTTTGAAGGAGAGAATTAAGGAGTGGGGGGGGGGAAGTTATCAGAATCTGATCAGTAGTTCAATAAGGCAACTTTCGGCTCCCTCTCCCCCTTCTCTTTTCCTGCCGAATTTTTGCTCTCTCACACCCCTTTGTTGTTACCGTTTTCCCTTCCCATCATCTCCTTTGGCTACTGAAATTCTACTATTTTTCCCTCTCTCTTATTTCGGTTCTCCTTCCTTTCAACCGTGTCTGTTATCTATAGCCGAGACGCTCGATCAGTAAGTGGTTTTTCTATATTTTTAGTGTTGTTTTTGATTAAGCGTTTAACGGAGGAATCGTTTTGCTCACGTTTAGGTTGCTCGAAGGATTTAATCGGGTTTCTGTGTTGCAAGACACTACTTCTTGCTCGTTAAGGTAAGGTTGTCGGTAAGTTTTGGGAAATCTCCGTTCAAAACAACTTGGATTAAGTGACTGAAATCGGGCTTTCAATTGTCAAATATAGGTTTTGGAGTGCTCAGGAGTGGTTATGCGTCGAAATCGAACCAGGTAGGTACCCGAAAATGCAGAAAACGAGGTTTCGACGAAAGCCGAAAACCTTTCTATCGACGCCACACGGGCGTGTGGTCCCCCGTGTGGTAGGCCGTGTGCAGGACTATAAGTCACCACACGGTCGTGTGATTGACGAGCCCGTGCACGGCCGTGTGAGGGCCGAGCGAGGCCATGTGCGACACACGGGCTCGACCAATTGGGCCGTGTGGGCCACACAGGCGTGTGGGCCTACACGGGCGGGCCACATGGGCGTGTGAGCCCATTTTTCTGAAAAACTCTGTAAGGTTGCACGGGTTGCCCAAGTCGACTGTGGACCTACCGTAGGGTCGGTAAGCAATACTTAGACCCCTAACTGAATGCTCTGTCTGTTTGATTTCTGTACTAAGCATGTATGCTGATTTGAATATATGAGATTTATTTGCATAATAGCATGTCATTCCTGTATGTTGCATTGCATCGGGGTGGGTGGATTATGATTGGAAGAAGTATCCGAAAGGCTCTTAAGCTCGTTATCCGCAGCTCACCGCAAATTTTTATTATGTGTCGTATTCGGTACACCATGGTGTGTAGGGCTGGGTGGGTTGATTTTATCCCCACATGGTGTGTAGGGTTGGACGGAGTTGGTGTCTAGAGGCTGGTGGGTAAGAATTTGTTTCTGCATATTCTGTCTGAAATGGGCTAAGGCCCGGTAATATGTCTGATTCCGTATCTGAGTGGGCTAAGGTCCACACCGTTTCGGTAATGGGTTCAGACCCGAACTGTGAACATCATGTCTGTTATCTGATATTTCTGTTTGTATGATTTCTATGGGGATTACACACTGAGTTTGCAAAAACTCACCCTTTTCTGTTTAATTTGTTCAGGTAATCCCCAGCAGTAGACGGATCGGTGCGACGGAGGACTCGGCGGTGACCACGGTTCTGGATTCCTATTTTACGGTTTCATTTTTATTTATGGTTTGATTATATCTGGGTAAATGTTATGTAATAAGGCCATTCGGAGTTTTGTTTAAAATTTGGGATTTTTATTTATAAACTGCTAGCAGTAGAACAAGACGCTAATTTTCAAAATAAACAGAGGTTTTATCAAATATACACGAACTTGTAAATTATTTAAAAGATTCCGCAACATATAACGTTTTGAAGATGGATAATGAATAATTAAATGGCACTTTTTGACGAAAGCCTAAGATATCTACAAATGGTTTTAACGTAGTTAAGTTTTCCAAAGCACTATCATGTGACGCTGCCAGATTCGGCATAACGTCTAGGCCGGGTTTGGGGTGTTACACAACCGACGTGTCAGCCGACACTATTTTGAAAATTTTCTTGAAAAAAATTGATTGTTAATAAGTGCTGATACACTGCCAGGCGACACTAACACTCTTTATATAGTCCCTTCCTCGACTAAAAAAAATATTCGATGGTTTAACCAAAATAAAGAGAAAATAAAGTGTTTGTTTACAGAATAGGAGAAAGAAAGTTTTTTTTTTAAACTAAATAGGAGAGAGAGAAAAAAGTTGTTACAAATCAAAATTGAATATCAACAAAATTTTATTTTCTTTTTAGACCTCAGAAATCAAGTTTGAATTGATAATGCTAGTTTGTAATTATTTTTATATTTTTATAATTTATTTTACTATTATGTATGATTATGTGACTATATATTAATAATTAATAGTATGAGATACAAGTTATATTGCTTGATAAAGACTTTTTTTAAAATGGTATAAATTGTTTTAATAGAAACTAATTTTTTAAATTTTTAATTTATTTTATGGATGTAATATCGAAGATGTAACACCCCCAACAAATACGTGTAACAATTCATAAACATGCAACTCACTAACTTTTCCTGCCAATCACAATTTAAATTGACAAATCACTTATTCATCACATAGTCATATTCAATTACACTTAGTCGTTACATGATCACATGTATTTTCACTTAGTCAATTTCCCGTTGAACCCATCGGAATAATAACAGGTACACGGTGGCCTACACATAGTACCACCCTTGTAGCCGAAGCTATCTGGTGCACATAGTAGCCTGCACTTAGTACTACACATGTGACCAAAACCATCACTTATACATAGTGGCCTGCACTTAATACCACACATGTGATCGAAGCTATCGGGTATGCATAGTAGCCTGCACTTAGTTCTACACATGTGACCTATCCGTCTCGTACACGTAGTAGCCTGCACTTAGTACTACACACGTGACCTATCCGTCTGGTACATGTAGTAGCCTGCACTTAGTACTACACACGTGACCTAAAACCATCTCGTATCTTTTCTATTCCGAAGGTTCAACCGGGAATTCTCACTTTTCATCCTCTTACCAATTCATCCATAATCAATCACAATTCATAATTTACATCAAATAAATACTCCATATTCAACCATATCTCATATAATATAACAAAATATTAAAACATAAATAAAAAAATGATGTATTATTTACATACAAACTTACAAATTCAATTTTTATATCATAACGATAATCACAATTTCATAGTAAATAATCGAAAAAAAACATTATATCATTTCTAATTTAACATTTATCGATTATAATCGGGCATGTGATCAATTTATACAAAAGTCATTCATATATTTTTCCTCCTCCTCCTCCTCTCCATCCACATCCTTAGTATAAATAACACACTTGTTAGTAACATTATCTATAATTTTCACTATTTACTTATATGAATATTCAAGCTGTCCATCTGTATCATAGTCACTAAATTATTTTTATCTTGAGCTACAGAACTCAAAATTAAGATCCGCTAATTTTTCCTGAAACTAGACTCACATATCTTCTTACCATAAAATTTTCAGAATTTTTGGTTTATCCAATAAGTACAGTTTATTCTTTAAAGTCACCCTTGTTCTGCTGTCTGATAGTTCCGACCCTTCTTCACTAAAAATTAATTATCTCATCGTAGAGAATTTAGATAATGTTCCCGTTTGTTTATCTTGAAAATAGACTCATTCAGGATTTTAAAAATATAAATTTAAGCCCCTAATTATTTTCCTCCAATTTTTATGATTTTCCAAAGTCAGAACAAGGGAACCCGAAATCATTCTGACATTGTCTCACAAAATTTATTATATCTCATGATTCACAATTCCATTGCTTACACCGTTTCTTCTATAATAAACTAGACTCAATAAATTTAATTTCATATTTTATTCATCCTCTAATTCAATTTCTAAAATTTTTGGTGATTTTTCAAAGTTAGACTACTGCTGCTGTCCAAAACTGTTTTAGTGCAAAATGTTGATTTTAATTTTGCCCCAAATTTCACAGTTCATACAATCCAGTCATTGCTCAATTAACCCCTCAATTGAGCTAAATTTTCTCAATTAATACTTTATTCTATCATTTTAAACTACTTCATAACCCTTGGAAATCAGAACTTTAGCACTAGACCTTAATTCCAAACTCTTTCACAATTAGGTCCTAAAATCAATTTCCATCAATTTTACTTGATAAAATCATCATCTATCAAAATTAAAGCTTCAATTCTATGTTTATTCATTATATGCTTCCAGCACTCATCCATAGCAACTTCAAAAATTATCCATGGAATCAAAAACTAATGACATAGTAAGTTGGACCCAATTGTAAAAGTCCAAAAACTTAGAAATTTCAAGGAGAAAGCAAGAATTAAACTTACATGAAGCTAGAGTATGAAAACCAGCTTGAACCCTCTTCCATGGCTATTTTTCAGCTGATGAATATGAAGAAAAATGATGAGAATTCTAGATATTCCAATTTGGTCTCATTTTTATTTAACTAATTTTGGCAATTTTCTAATTTTGCCCTTATTTCAACCATTTCCTGATTTTTCTCAGCTATTGCTGCCCAAAATATCTCCTTTGGGCTTATTTTCACTTTAGGTCCTTCCTCATTTGACAATTGAGCTATTTAATCTTTCTAGCAACTTTTACACCATTTTCAATTTAGTCCTTTTTATTTAATTAACCACCCGAACGTCAAAATTTTCTAACGAAATTTTAATACTACCTTATTGACACTTCGTAAATATTCATAAAATTTTTATGACTCGGTTTATAACACCGAGATCTCGATACCTCTATTTCTCAATTTATTGACTAAATAAATCTTTATAAAACATAATTTACTATTTCAAAAATCTTTTAAAAGCTACATTTGGCTCTAAATATTAAATAATATAATCTAAGAATTTATTTGTCAGATTTGGTGGTCTCGAACCACTATTTCCGACATCGTTGAAATTTGGGTTGTTACAGAATATGAATTACCAATTCTTAGTATACGTCCATTTCATGAGTTAATTTTACAAACAGCACTTAGTTGTATATTTGAATAACACCATCAAATAGGAATGAGGTTTAACAAGAGTGTAAAACTCGATGAAATGAAACAAAAGATTAGTGCAAAAATTGCTCGACGTGGTGGGAGGAGGATGTCTAAACTATTCTATAAATTTCCAATTTTGTCAAATCTATGCATGTCACATTTTAAAAGTAGGCCTAGAAGAAATAGGATAAAAATTTAGATTGTTATTTATTTTCTTTAAAAATAGGGAAAGGGAATTAGAATGGCTTTATTTTATTTTATTTTTTTGTTAAAGAATCAACAAGAGTGAGCTTGCTAATTTAAGTGGTAAGGCTTTAACTTACCTATAGGTTCCAAGTTTGAACTCCTTAGTAAGCATTTAACCAAAATATTTTTATTTCCTTATTTTTTCCCCCAAAAGTGACAAAATTTTAAAAACAACCTAGCCCAAAAACTACTCTCTTTTTTTTTCAATTTAGTCCCTATTTTAAAATAAGCCCTAATTCTACATGAGTTTGTAAAACCTATTACAATTAGGAAAAATAAGTTTTATAAATAGCTAATTTCAAAACAAACTTTAGACTTTACCTAGCAAATTCTCAAGAAAAAACCCATAAACATTTTCTCTCCCAAATCAAACTTTCAAAGCTAAATGAGTCAAAGATTTTCAAAATCATTCCTCAAGTGGATCTTCAATCTCCTCTCCAAACTTAAGGTTTTTAAGTCTTCAAAACTAGGTGTGGGATCTAAACCTAAATATTTGTGAATAATTGAATCAAATAGAAATCAGAGAACTAATATAGGAGAACCTTAGGACAAACCCCTCGATTGTATGAGGCCATGCGCGAGATAGTGTGTGAACCCATGTGCGAGCCTGTGTGTGCGAGCCCTAGCTTGAGCGAACTCCCTTTAAATGTGAAACCCTCTTGCATGTAATCCCTGTAGGTGCAAGCCTTGAATGCGAGCTCCAGTTAAGCGCACCCATATATAAAACCATATAGGATTATGTGAGCATGTATGTATACAAACTGTAGGATTATGCGAGCCTGTATGTATGCGAACCCCAGGATTATGCAAGCCTATATGCATGCAAACCCTAGGTGCATTCAAGCCTATATAGCATGCGAACCCTAGGTACATGCGAGCCTATATGATCATGCAAACCTGTAAATATGTTAAATAATTAGACTATTAATTCACATAAACATCCTGTACATGTGACACTGTGTTTTTGTTTACTCACACTAATTATATTTTTGTGTGATATTGAGATGAATGTATGCATGAACACATGTCATATTATGCCAGTATGAAATATTGATAAAAAAAAATAAAACATGCTAAGTATAAGTGCATAATTACATGAAATCAAGTATGGAGGATGGAGGAGTTCTGTAGGAGATAGTGGCAAATTATGTCCACACCGAAAGTCAGTATTATACAAAGTAGGCAGCAATTTAATCTAAATTGGAAAAGACGGTATGATAGTTTAAGAACACTATCAAAACCGAACCAAACTGGGATGATAATTTAAAAAGCCATCCAAACCAGGCAACTAGAATGGTAAGTTATTGAAGTAAAAGTCACCGTCACAGGTGACAAGTGAACAACCATTTTCACCAGAAATCAAACCCGGGATGGATAGTTATTGTAATGGGTTTTGGAGTGTTAAGCAATGCTTGAGGGCAGATAGGATGGACAAGTGGGAACTTAAAATATAAACTGTGTAACAACTCGTTTTCATATGTGTCAAAAATAGTGGTTTCGAGACCACAATTTCGACGAGAGAATTATCATTTTATTATTTATTTAGCGTCTATGGGATTATATTAAGGTCGCATTAAACTTTCATTAAGAAATTTTGAAGTTTACATAGTTAATTAAGTAAAAAGGACTAAATTGTAAAAGAAAAAAGTTGAATTTATTAATTAAAAGGGTTAAATGGCTATGGAAAGGAAAGTAAATGGACTTGAATGGTAAATATACCATTCAATGGGTTAGTGGATAGTCATGGGCATGGTTTAAATGAAATTTTGATAGTTTTTTTTTAAGTTAAAATGGTAATTGAATATTTAAAACATAAATTAAATAAAAACAAATTTTGGTTCATCTTTTTCTAGTCTCCTTCCTCACTGATTTTTGAAGAGAAAATATCCATTTTTGAGCTTTGAAGGTTCGGTTAAGTTTGTTCTTGCATGTAAGTGATTCCGAGTTTCATTCATAGTGATTTTTATGTTTTTGAATCTGTTTTAGCTTAATCTAGCTAGCCCGAGGGTTAATTTGCAAAATTGTTAAAGGTTGAGGGACTTACCATGGATTTTCTTAAGTGCGTTTTGATGTTGGTAGATTATTAATCTTTGTTGTAAGGTAAATATGTTTTGTTTAGTGATTTTTGATGAATTTTAGAAATAGGGATTAAATTGTTTAAAGTGTAAATCCATGGTTTTGTTCTGAAATGTTGGAAATTGTGGATTGTTTCAAGGTTCTTTTTATCATCATTAAAATTGGATTTTAGTTAAAATGGTTAAATTGTAAGTTAAGAGTTTAAGGACTAAATTGTAAAAAAATTTAAATGTTAAGGCAATTTTGTAATTTTTCATAAATATGAATTTTGGATTAAATTGAAGTTTATAAGTATTACATTGAATGAAACTATTATTTTAGATCATGAACGTGTTGACGATCGTGAAAAAGAAAAGATTTCGGAGTAACCTCTATGTCTTTATGATTACTATAAACTAGTTAGGCAAGTTCGCTTTATATTTATGTATAATTGAATTCAATTCTCTGTCAGTGAATTAATCTTTAAATTTTGTTATGTATTGACATGTAAATGTTGAACTGTACTGTTACTCAAGCTTAGTGCCTAGCAGGCTTAGTGCCAGTGTTATTCTGGCTTAGTGCCTAGCAAACTTAGTGCCGATGTTATTCAGTATTATTTTCGGTGAAACAAATGCTAATGTCCCTTGGAAACTTGGAGATTTATAGTAAATGAGTTGATTTATTAAACTTACTAAAGCTTCTTCGTGCTTATTTGTTTAATTTGATTTTTGTAGGACTCTTGGAATCGTTGCATCGATTGGATTGGATTGGCTTGGAAGCTCACACACTATCATCTATACCTTGGAAGTTATTTTGTACTTGTTTCAGGTTGGTCAAAGTGGCATGTAATAGGAGAAGTCTTTGGTATTATGATGTTTTGTGAATGTGAAAATGGTGAATTGTATGATCATACTTGTGAAGTTTAAGTTTGATCTTGATGAACCTTTAGTGCTTGTTTAAAGTTAGTCATTTAGACCATCCTTAAATACTTGTATATATATGGAACTTTTGGTATGTAAATGATGGCTTGGAATTGGCCTTTTAATGGTTATTTGGGATGTGTTTTGGTAAGAGGTTGAACTAGGTTATGATGATTGAAATATGATAAAGTTGGCTTGTTTTGGTACATATATTGTGGTGCCTTTGAATGACATATTGGTTGTTTTGGTATGTTTTGTTTAGGTGAATTCTAGGTCCCTTTAATGTGTAGATGAATGGTTTAAGAAGTAAACATGATATGGTATTGATATGGTTTGATTCTATGTGAATTTTGGGTCCACACTGCCTGAGACATAGGCGTGTGACTCAGCCATGTGAGTGTGTCATCTAATGAATTCTTTAGGGTGTAAGTCAGTGAGTTACATGGCCTGAAACTCGTGTGTGTGGAGCAACTCAGAGAGTGACACGGCCGTGTGACCCTACTCAGAGAGTTACACGGGTGAGGACACCGACTGGGACACGACCGTGTGTCCCTAGTTCGATCGTTACACAGCATGAGACACAGGCGTGTGTCTCAATCATGTGAGGCACACAAATGTGTGGCCCCTGTTTTTTCAAATTTTGCGTCTTTTTATTAAACTTTCCAAACTGTTTCATATTGGTCCCAACTTGTTTCTATGTTATTTTTAGGGCCTCGAGAGCTCGATTTAGGGACAAAATACATGTGTTTGATTGGATTATGATTTGTTTAAAGTAGTTAATTATTATGATGCTATTTGTTTCTGATTGTACAGTAATATTTCATAACTCTAATCCAGTTACAGATATGAGTTAGGGGTGCTATATTTAGTGGTATCAGAGTTGTGATTTAGTCGATTCTCGGGCTGAATGTGTAACGACCCGTGATAGTCATGGGTATTAGAAAGTGTACTTTTGGGTTTCCATTTTCATAAATCGGATTCGTAAATATTTATTAAAAATATTTACGAAGTTAGTTGTGTGGTTAATTAGGTTTTGATTAGGTGAATTTGTTTAAATTAAGAGTAATTAGGTGTAAGGACTAGATTGCATATAGGGAGAAAGTTGAATTATAGATTAGAGGAAAAGTGAAGGGACTAAATAAGTAATTAAGCCATAAATTGACAAGTGGATGGTGTTGGTAAATACATGTGTAATAATAAACATATGTATTTAAGAATAAAATATGTATTGCTTATTAATTAAGTAAATATATATATTATTATTGTAGTTATTATATTATTATAATTAAAACAAAACAAATAAAAGAAAAGAAAAATGAATTGAAAAAGAAACAGAGAATAGAACAAATCAGGGGGGAAAAGAAAGAAAGAAGGAGAAAAGTTAGGGTTTCAAGGGTTCAAAGCTCAATTGGTTAGTCAATTTAGTCTCTTTTCTTGTAATTTTTATGTTTTTGAAATCCTAGTATTAAATACTACTTAACCTATGCTGAAATTTTAGAAATTATTGGATTTTTAGATGTTGTCTATGTTGAATAATTTGAGTATTAGGGATTAAATTGATATATTTTTAAGTTAGAATTGCGAAAGGGATTGAATTGTGGAATAAATTATAAGTTTTGAGTAATAGGGACTAAATTGTGAAAATTTTCAAATTTGGGGATTTATGTGAAAATAGGGAGTTGAATTTAGTCTAAAGTGAAATTTGCATGAAAATAAAGAACTAAATGTGAAGAATAAAAGTTAGTCTCGATTTAGGGACTAAATTGAAATTTAGGCAATATTTGAGTAAAAATTGAAATATTAAATATGAAATTGAATTGTGTTGTATTGATGAATTTTAATTTTTTTAATTCCATAGCTAACGTCGCACCGGAATCATCGACTAAAAAGTGAAAAGATAAAGTCGACGTCGAATAGCTCGGTATTTCCGGTTTATATTTCTATAATCCAAAACTAGTTATTAATTGTTGTAATTTTTATTTAATGTATATGGTAAGTGTTGAGGTAAGTAACTGATATTTTGATAATTGATTGAATGAATTGAATTGGTAGATATATATATATATATATATATATATTTAATGGATTATTTTGAATTGAAATGATTATATGTGTAATTATGTGATTTTATGAAAAATCAGTATTGGATATTGATTATATCTAAAATGCCAAATTAAACCCTATTAACTGTATCGGGCTGAGTCCAATATAGATGGCATGCCATAGGATTGGAAGAGTTAAGGGATTTCTTCGACTTTGAGTCGATGAGACACTGGGTGTCAATTTATTACTTCGGATTAATTCGATGAGGCATTGGGTGCCAATTTACTTCGGTTTAGCCAATAAGACACTGGGTGTCAAATTATTACTTTGAATTATCCGATGAGGCACTGGGTGCCAAACTGGTGTGTTTTGGTTGGATCCGTGTATCCATCCAAGTCCGAGTCGTGTTAATAGGGGTAAACATATAATAAAGTTTTATAATTGATATTTAAATGGCATGATATGAGAAATGAAATTGATATAGTGAATTGAAAATAGAATGTGAAATATGATGTAAATACATGGAATACATGAGTTAAATAATCATGAATTGAATATGGAATGGATAGTGCCATTGTTTAAATGATATGTGAACAAATTATTGAAAGCTATTATATATCAAGTGATGAAAATTGAGTATGGTATATAATGATGTATTCATGAATTGAGTATTGCATGACTAATGCCATTGTACGAATAAATATGATTTGATATGTGAATAGCCATTTATATAGCAATTGTGCGAATAGGATATTGTTTAATAAAAAAAATGATAGTCATGATACTAGACATTAATATGTCCTTATAATTTAATTGTGCTTATTATATTATCATGTCTTTAAATATTCGGATTATAGAAATACCACAGAGTTTTACTCAGCGTACGGTTTTGTTTTCCGTCGCAGATTAGGTACAGTGATTTTGAAGAATTGTAATTGAGGTTGTGAGCATCCATCTCATCACATCTCCAAGTGCTAAGAGGGTATGTTTCAAAATTTTGAATAGAATGGCATGTACTTAGAAAGATCAAATGTGTTCCAAGTAGTAGGGACAAAAATATAATTTATTAAAACTTATTTTTTTTTAAATGTTCAAATATATTAGTGATTGGCCAAAATCACTTTGGCACCAAATGCAATATTCCTATATTCAGGTTCCTTGGTTCGAACAGGGTATAGGGGTGTTACAGAATGTAGCATGTATAGAGTCTAGAAAACATGCCACTTGTTAACCGATGATAGCGTGGTGGCTTTTGATTATTCTTGAAATGTTTATATAGATAAAGGATGTCATTCGAATCCAATCGAGCAAATTCTGATGAGGTAGAAAGTTTTATTCCAATTACTGATGATGGTAGTACTCGAAATGAGCCCGGATTACAAGGGCCTAGAGATATGGCACCTAATGCCTTTCTCTACATGATGCATGATATGTATGAGGCATACTTAAAGGTAAATTAAATAGCTCAAAAAATTGGTTCTCTACATCCTCAAAGTTCAACTCCACAAACTGTTCTGAGAATTACTATAAATAAAGTTAGAAAATGTGGTGCCATGGAATTTTGTGGTAATATGGGTGATGATCCAACTAAGGCCGAGTATTGGTTAGAGCATACTCTGAAAGTGTTTCATGAAATAAAGTGTTCTTTAGAGAACTGTTTACAGTGCACAGGGTCATTGTTAAAAGAATAGGCTTTTTAGTGGTGGTTCACATTAACGTCAGTGGTACTGAAGGCAAGAGTCAGCTAGAATTTTTTTAAATCTGAGTTTTGTAAGAAGTATATTAGCAAACGATACTTGGAGAGAAAGAAGAAAGAATTTCTTGAATTGAAACAAGGGAATAGAACAATGGCCGAGTATAAGAGACAGTTTGTACAGCTTAGTAAATATGCTTGTGAGATTGTACCTTTAGAAGAAGACATGTGTGTACATTTTGAAGATGGATTAAATGATGAAATAAAAATGTTAGTTGGAGCCATGGAGATTCGGGAGTCTGTGATTCTGTCTTACTGAGGCCAAAAGATGGAAGAAATTTGTGCTAACAAAAGATGAAATGAGGTGAAATCCCGCGATTTTGGCAAATGCATTGGGTCTAAAACTTTCTCTAGTTCTCCGCAAAAGAAGCCAAGGGAATTCAATGATAGAACCTTAAAACCATCAGAATCTTAGGTTAGAGATCGTTCGAATAAGAGTGGCAAGAAAGTTCCAACTCCTTCAGTGGCAAGTACGAGTAGTGTGCGAAATACCAAGAGGATTGAGTGCAAACAATGTGGTCGATATCATTTTGGAGTATGCAGGGTTAATGACAGGACATGTTTTATTTGTGGATTCCCTTATCACTTTAAAAGGGATTGCCCGAATCAAAATGAGCCTAATAAATATCAAAATACAAAATCTATGACTACTCTAACACAGGGTCAACAACCTGGAAATAGCAATTCAGTTGGAGTTAATCGGAGTGGAGTTAACGACAAGTCGAATAGACCTGAAGCTAGAACTCCTGCCAGAACCTATGCTATCCGTGTACGAGATGAGGCTTCAACTCCCGACGTCATTGCTGGTACCTTTTCTCTTTTTAATGTTAGTGTATATGCATTAATTGACCCAGGGCCAACACACTCATATATATACACTACTTTAGTAACAGAAAAGAATTTACTTGTTGATTCCACTGATTGTGTCGTCAAATTCACGAACCCTTTTGGTCACAGTGTTATAGTTGACTTAGTATGCAAGCAATGTCCACTGAAAATTCAAGGTTACAACTTTCTCGCCGACTTAATGCTCTACCTTTTAATGAGTTTGACGTCATTTTCGGAATGGACTAGTTGAATCTGCATGACGCGGTGATTAATTGTCAACGAAAAAGGGTTGATTTGAGAAGTTCTGATGGTGAGATAATTTCTTTTAGATTTGAAAAGACCGATAGTATTTCGAGTATGATCTCGGCAGTGAAAGCGCAGAAACTAGTTCAGAAAGGTTGTGATGCATTTTTAGCTTACATTCTAGACACCATAGTACTAGAGAAGAAGGTGGATCAAGTACTAATAGAATGTGAATTCTCAGACGTATTTCCTGAAGATTTAACGGGATTGCCGCCAGAGTGACAAGTTGAAATTATCGTTGATCTAATAATGCCTGAGACTACACCTATATCAATTCCTCCGTATAGAATGGCATCGACTGAGCTAAAAAAACTTAAAGCATAATTGCAAGAATTATTAGACAAATGTTTCATTCGGCCAAGTATATCTCATTAGGGAGCTCCAGTATTATTTATGAAAAGTAAAGATTGTTCGATGAGATTATGTATAGACTATCGACAGCTGAATAAGGTAACAGCAAAGAACAAATATGCATTGCCTCGTATTAATGAATTGTTCAATCAATTGAAAGATGCGACAGTATTTTTAAAGATAGATTTTAGATCCGGATATTATAAGATACGGTTAAAAGATTGTGATGTACTGAAGACTGCCTTTTGAACACGATATAGACATTATGAAATCTTGGTAATGCCTTTTGGGTTGACAAATGCCCCAACAGCTTTTATGAATTTGATGAACAAGGTTTTTCAGCCTCGGTTAGATAGATTTGTGGTGGTATTTATTGATGATATACTGATCTACTCCAAAATAGAGACTGAACACGCTCAACATTTGAGAACAGTACTATAGACCTTGTGTGAAAAGCTGTTGTATGCAAAATTCAGTAAATGCGAGTTTTTGCTATAGGAAGTTGGATTCCTTGGTCACCTGGTTTCCACGGAAGGTATACGTATGGATCCGAGTAAGATCTCTACCATATTAAATTGGAAAGCTCTGAAGAATGCCTCTAAGGTATGTAGTTTCTTGGGACTTGCAAGTTACTATCGTCGTTTTGTTAAAAAAATTTCTATTATAGCCTCGTCGATGACTAAGTTACTACAGAAGAATGTTCAGTTTGTTTGGTCAGATGAGTGTCATCAAAGTTTTGACCAGTTAAAATGAATGTTGACAGAAGATCCAGTTTTGACACAGCCTGATTTGGAAACAATTTTATTGTTTACAGTGATGCTTCGTTTAGTGGATTGGGATGTGTACTAATGCAAGCTGGAAAAATTTTAGTTTATGATTCTCATCAGTTAAAACTTCATGAAAGAAATTACCCGACGCATGACTTGGAGTTAGCCACCATTGTTTTTGCTCTAAAAATTTGGCGTCATTACCTTTACGGTGAAAAGTGTCACATATTTACAAACCATAAAAGTTTGAAGTACTTGATGGCGCACAAGGAATTGAATTTGAGATAGTGGCTGTGGTTGAAACTTTAAAATACTCTGACCTTGTGAGTGACTATCATCCTGGGAAGGCAAATTGTAACACCCCAAACCCGGCCCAAACACCACGACCGGATCTAGTATGTCACTAAAAATTTTAGAAGAACATGTCGTATTTTCAGAAAAAATATTTTTCTAAAGTTTATCTTCTTATTCGAGAGAAATTTAATAGTTGATAGTTTAAATAAAATATGCCTTCATAAATTAAAAAAAACCCAAATTTAAATAGATAAATTAGTTCAATAAGAATTTAAATAACTAAAAGTAATTAAAACCCAAAATAAAACAAAACATAAACTAGTGGCCCATAGCCTTATTACAACGAGATTTAAAATCCATTAATTAAAAATATAAAGTATTAACTTGAGACTTTTTGCTGGATCCAGTTGGTATTTTGCATGGCCACCTTGCGTTCCTCTCCAGCCCGGTCCGAAGCACTAGGTATCACCTGAAAGGTTAATTAATAGGGTGAGTCGCGAGACTCAGTGTGCAACCCTCATGCACCACTAGATTTTGGCCTTAGGCCCATAAAACAGATTAATAATTCCATTTATAAAAAAAATAACAAATAATATGCAAGGCCCAACCCGTTTTCCTAGGTTTCCATCCGCTACACGCCCCCGTACCAACCGTACACACCATTGGGGATTTCTACAATCGACCCACACCACTACACACCATGATGGCAGTCATGCTGCTCATCCACATATGATGGCCGAAGCCCTTATAACATATAATGGTCGAAGACCGTATAACATTTAATGGCCGAAGCCCGTATAACAGTTCACGGCATTAGCCGCTACATCAGATCACGGTAAAACCGCTACACATATAACGTATAACTTCCTCCTTTCATCAACCCAACCCATGCAATCACATACAAGCATTTTACTTATAACATATAAACAGATTACTTACTAACCTGGTGAACCGCTTTTACCCTCCTTGGGCTTTCATCAATAAATCGAGATGTCGGCAATTATCAAAATATATAAATCTTATGATCATGCATTTTATGATTAGATCTAGATGGTGGGGAAGTACTACACACCGATATCGCGAAATCCAATATTCTTAGTCGATGTCCTTGCTATCCGGATCTATTATCCTCAATGTAAAGCCTTGCTCAAAAGCCTAAAAACACACAAAGATTTAGCCCCTTCAACAATCGGCCAAGGTTAATAAATCCCAAATTACACGTTAAAACTAATAGATCCCTTACCTTGAAATCCCGAAAGTAACACGATTCTATAACTTAGAGATCTATGCGATTGACTCCACTAAAGTTCCCTTCAGATTTTGGCACAAGTAGGCACCACAGAAGTAATTCGGCAATCATAGGAGATGAGATCTAGGGATTTCAGCTTTTAGGAAAATCCCAGAAAAGTATGAACAAGAGAAGGCTGATGTGTCTTTGGCTTTTAAAATACTTGAGTGAGGAGTTTCGGTTTCTGACAGGAAAAGAGAAGAAGAAAAGAAAACAAAGAAGAGACTTGAAGATTTCGGCTAGGAAGAAAAAGAATAGAAAGAGTTTCGGCTTTTGAATCAAAGTGAAGATGAGGGAATAGGCTTAGAGATTTCGAGTTTTGCAGAGAATGAAGAAGAAGATGGAACTTTAGGAGTTTTCGGCTTTTACTCAGAGAAAAAGAGAAAAGAATGAGAGAAAAACCCAAATGACGAAATTGAAGAGATATTCCCCCTATTTATAGAAATTTCGGCACTTACCTAACTTTATCTTTTCTCCTTTATCTTAATCTACTAGCTCATCTAAAAGAGACTTAATTATCTCTAAATCCTCCCCCCTTTATCAGCATATTATCCACATATTTTAATCATTAAAATCCCTAAATTTTGGCCTTTATCTGCTTATTATCCACATAAAATAAATTCCTAAATAATAGCCTTTATCTGCTTATTATCCACATATTTTAAATATTAAAACCCCTAAATCTTAGCCTTGTTGCCATCCACTCCACCTAATCCTAATGCCCAAAATTTAGCTAACTTAAATTAAAAGAATTGGGCTCCATGAAACTTAAATTTGGGCCCCTTACTCCCTTGTGTGGCGTCACCTCCTAAGATTGGGCCACAAGCCCACTTTGATATTTTAAACATAGATACTACCTTTTAAACCCTATAATGCCCAAACAGATAATTTTAATCAAGGCCTCTACCTAAGCCTGAGCCCAAATTTGGACCCCTAACACTTAAATTAACACATTAAACATATCCACCCATTAAACGCATAGGCCCAAAAATTTAGGATGTTACAGTTCTACCCTCCTTAAAGAAATTTCATCCTCGAAATTTCCAACTAACTATTAATCGTACTACCCAAGTTTCACCACTATGCTTTCGCTGCGCACTCTAATTCTAAAGTCAAAATAAACACTTAGTATACTATGGTAGGGTAAGCACCAGTATTCGCATCTAAAGCGTCCTCGTCCCTTGTACTCATGCTATCGATTCAGCGTTTATCCGATTAAATTTTTATGAATTATTGGTTTTCTTCCTCCGATTATCCACGAAACAGTCTTATGATTAGTAGTTTTAAGAGTAGTTCTTTCGAATTCGCAATTCACCTCTCAAGTTCACCTTTCCTAGTTCTAAGAACTACATACATTCGACCATCAACATACGGACAACATCCATGCACCCACATTCAACACATAGGGGTATTTTCGTTATTCCACTACCCATGGGTATTTTTCGTAATTTTATCCTACATGGGTATTTTCATAATTTGGAAAATTAAGGGTATCTTGGTAATTTTACAAATAGGGGTATTTTAGTAATCTTACAATATAAGGGTAATTTAGTAATTTTACAATATAAGGGTATTTTAATAATTTTCCAATATAAGGGTATTTTAGTAATTTTCCAATATAAGGGTATTTTAGTAATTTTCCAATATAAGGGTACTTTGGTCATTTTACACATTAGGGGCAATTTAGTAATTTTTACAAATCAGGAATATTTTCAAAATAATTTTTTTATTTTTAAAACAAACAGGGGGTATCTTGAAGGATTTGATTTCAAAAGAAAATAGTAGTGTTCGGTGGTTGTGGATTTCTGTTTGTTGTCATGTGTTGTGTTGTTTTTTTTTTTTTTTTTAAAAATTTCGTTGACTATGTAAATCGGGGTATATTTGCAAATCATGGGTATCTTGGGTTTTTTTTCCAAAACAAGGGTTTTTAACAATTTTGTAAAAATAAGGTAGCTGGTCCCTTTCGGGTTTTAATTATAGATTTTGGCCCGTCAACAAGTCCTCGTGGCTAGGGTGAACAGTCACTACGCACCAGGTAGGATTCCAGCGAAGAGGAGGTGAGTCACTAGGACTGCTTAAATACCATGCTCTTCCGGATCCTTCCTAGACATGCGTATGACGGTTACCACACCCTAGTCTTGCGGCTCGTTAACGAGTTTGTTTAGTGAAATTAAGTTTTATGATATTTTAAGAAGTGGTTTGAACTAAGCCTAGAGTCCATCAAGTTCTAATTCTAACTAATCTACGTCCCACTAGGCCCATTAAGCCCACATATACAAAGATCATACAATGGTTCAGAGTACTTACCTGGCGGACTTGGGCCGGAGACGCAAGTGCCATGCCGAGCTAACAGATCTGTTATTACTTAAAGACATCCATATTTCAAAAGCCCATATTAGAAAACGTTTTGAGCCCAAAAACCCCAGAGCCGAGTTTTGAACCGGGCTCTGATACCAATTTGTAACACCCCAAACCCGGCCCAAACACCACAACCGGATCTGGTATGTCACTAAAAATTTTGGAAGAACATGTCGTATTTTCAGAAAAAATACTTTTCTAAAGTTTATCTTCTTATTCGAGAGAAATTTAATAGTTGATAGTTTAAATAAAATATGCCTTTATAAATTAAAAAAAAAAACCCAAATTTAAATAGATACATTAGTTCAATAAGAATTTAAATAACTAAAAGTAATTAAAACCCAAAATAAAACAAAACATAAACTAGTGGCCCATAGCCTTATTACAACGAGATTTAAAATCCATTAATTAAAAATATAAAGTATTAACTTGAGACTTTTTGCTGGATCCAGTTGGTCTTTTGCATGGCCACCTTGCGTTCCTCTCCACCCGGTCCAAGCACTAGGTATCACCCAAAGGTTAATTAATAGGGTGAGTCGCGAGACTCAGTGTGCAACCCTCATGCACCACTAGATTTTGGCCCTAGGCCCATAAAACAGATTAATAATTCCATTTATAAAAAAAAATAACAAATAATATGCAAGGCCCAACCCGTTTGCCTAGGTTTCCATCCACTACACGCCCCCGTACCAACCGTACACACCATTGGGGATTTCTACAACCGACCCACACCGCTACACACCATGATGGTAGTCATGCTACTCATCCACATATGATGGCCGAAGCCCTTATAACATATAATGGCCGAAGCCCGTATAACATTTAATGGCCGAAGCCCGTATAACAGTTCGCGGCATTAGCCGCTACATTAGATCACGGTAAAACTGCTACACATATAACGTATAACTTCCTTCTTTCATCAACCCAACCCATGCAATCACATACAAGCATTTTACTTATAACATATAAACAGATTACTTACTAACCTGGTGAACCGCTTTTACCCTCATTGGGCTTTCATCAATAAATTGAGATGCCGGCAATTATCAAAACATATAAATCTTATGATCATGCATTTTATGATTAGATCTAGATAGTGGGTGTAATATCCCGGGTTAGGGGCTGTTTTGTTGTTGCATGTGTTTAGTGTGCTGTGTTGCTATTTCGGTGTTTTAGGGGCTTAATTGTGGGCTAGGAGTGTGCCTAAGGGAATGGAAAAAAATTTTGTTTTGGGTGTTAAGTGAAGGGAGCTGAGGAAGCTGGGGTTTAAGAATTTTAATTGATGTTTTGTTGCACAAAAGAGGAGCTAGCTTAGTGGCAAAGCATGCGCTACATGGGGAGCTTGGTGTGGCGTCATCTACTTGTGGTGGAGGTCCAGGTGTTAGTGCAGAGTCCCCATTTTGGCTTCTTTTGGGACGGCATGGAGGAGAGGTTGAAGGCTAGTGAAATTCTACTTGGACTTGGTCTTCACTTTCAAATGTAGGGTGGAGAGCAAAATATGGAGGAGGACTTGGTCCACTCATTTGAAATGAGTGGTGGTGAGTGTGTTTGGGGATTATGGCCGAATTTGTGGGGTGTTGGAGTGGGGAAGTGGACGGCTAAGTGTGGGAACATGCTAGCCGAAATTCACCTTAGCAACCTAGGTAAATTCGGTCACTTTTTGTCAAGGAGTAAAAGTCTCTTCTTTGGGTCATTTGTTAGCCAAGTTCTAAGGGTGTTTTCTTTTCTCTTTGTTTTGTTTACATCTTTTGAAACCCAAAGACCAAACCTCAACAAGTCACTAAAGTTTGCATCTTTGTTCCCTAGAGTACTTGTAGCCGAATACCCTTTCCCATCTTTCTCTTTTCTTTCAATTTTGTAAACCAAAACTACTATCTCCCTTTTCATATTTGTTTTCTTCTTCTTTGCTTGGAAACATTGTAGCCGATCTTACCCAAGACATTTTCTTCATCTATTTGTTCTTTCCAAAGCCGAAGGTACCTCCCTCTATTTTTTTGTTTATTTTATTTATTTCTTTCTTTCTTTCTTCTTCTCAATTGCCTATTTGTCGAAACTTTCTTCCAAAGCACCTTGTTGCCGTAACCCTATTTCCTTTTCATTTCTATTCTTTCTCTTTTACCTTTCAGAAACGAGTATAAGGGTGTGTTAAACACTTAGGCCGAATCTCTCCTCTCCTAGAAGTCCTCTTTTGGCCGAATATTGGGTGTTGGTAAGCTCTTGGCCGAATGGCCACTTCCCTTATCTCTCAAGTGTTATGTTGTTTTGGTTTATGGAAGAGGGTTAACCATTCGTTTTAAACATCTCACCTTAGGGCAATCAAAGATTTCAAGCAGTCAGGTGGAGCCTTTCCCCTTTGTGAATCAATTGGGGTTGGCCGATTGTTGGAAGGAGAACTATTGTGGTTCGGGTTTGATAAGAAATCAAACCATTAGGAAGGTGAGGGATCAACATTAACCCCCCCTTTGGTTAATTGATGTTGGCCGAATGTTGTGGTTGCCTAATGGTTTTCTTTTGGCCGATTATAGGAGCCAGAATCAAGGAGCCCTAGATCGCTTTTGTCGATTTTTAGACTCGTATTTACTGTGTGTGTAAACTAACACACTATACTTAGTAATATTGTTATTAAACCTGTTTGCCTATTAAAATCATGACAAGATGATGGATTATTGGATACCCAAACGGGGTATGTGTACGTATCCGAGTAAGTCTAATTTATTACAAGTTCTATTATGGATACCCTGGGTATTATGATCTATGTTAT
Organism: Gossypium sturtianum; assembly: GCA_025698515.1. Lineage (NCBI taxonomy): Eukaryota > Viridiplantae > Streptophyta > Magnoliopsida > Malvales > Malvaceae > Gossypium > Gossypium sturtianum. The sequence continues at coordinate 162,845,890 of CM046945.1, forward strand.
GTATGCTATGAGATGTAATACTAGACATGTTGGCATGATATGCATGACTTGTATGATATGCATGATCTCATGAGTTGGTATGTTGATGGGTGATATGAGTGGAGGGAGCAAAGGATATTTTGTCTTGACGAGCACCGGTGGTTTTTGGTACCACATTTGTGTCTTTGGGACACGAGGTTGGGCACCTCATTGCGACTTGTCCTCGTGGTTTGACACCACCGTGGGTTGGCCCCACTTTGAGATATGGGATCGCCTCGCTAGTGATTGGGTATCACACGATGGGTTGGCCCCATCATTCGATTATTGTGACTACGGTCACCAAAGTGGTTTGGTACCACATTTGTGTCTTTGGGACACCAGAGGTTGGGCACCTCATTGCGACTTGTCCCTGTGGTTTGACACCACCGTGGGTTGGCCCCACTTTGAGATATGAGATCGTCTGCTAGTGATTGGGTATCACACGATGGGTTGGCCCCATCATTGGATTTGTGACTTCGGTCACCAGTGCTTTGGTAGCACAAACGTGTCTTTGGGACACCAGTGGTTTGGCACCACATTGATGGATATTGTGTCTTTGGGACACCAGTGTTTTGGTAACACATTGTGACTATATGTCACCAGTGGTTTGGCACCACCAGTGGTTTGGTACCACACGGGGTAGAAAAGGCGATACGGATGGTTAGGATCGGGTTGCATTAATTATGTTGCTATGTATGATGTGTGTTAGCATGTTGTTTCATCGGGAGCGGGATTTATGCACTGAGTCATTCGACTCACCCTCTCCTTTGACATTTCAGTGACCCGTGAGACACGGACATGGAGTGGGTGGACTCGGGGTGCACATGCCATGCTTTAATAAAAGTTTTGCTCATTATTCACTTTGGGTACTTTAGCTTATTTATTTTTATTTGGGATTTAATTTGGATTTGTAAAAGGCCTTTAAATTATGTTTTATGATGGTTATGTTTTAATTAGATTCTCAACCTGCTTAACAAATAACTTGGTATGAAATTTTACTAAAATTTGGTAAGGTAATGTTTTCAAAACTATAACGCAATGTGTTTTAAACTATGCCATCGGGTGTCTCACTATGTTTTGCTATAAAGTAAACTCAAATGATTTTTCAAACCAAACTCGATATCTACTAAGTCAAAAATGTTTCAAAATAGCACTAAGAAACTATTGGAAATGCTAAATGAAATCAACTCGGTTTTAGCTATATACTTTGGATAAGTTTTCAAAATCTAATCAAACAAGCCTACTTCAATTTTCCTCAAATTCCCTACGTTTCCACCCCGCTTTTAAACAAAAATCTGATCACTCAAAAACGTTTTCCCCGTAACACACCGTTCGCACGCGTGGTGTCTGTCCGAGTTTTTGGGTGTTACAATTGTGGTATCAAAGCCAAGTTCAAAGGCTCGGCTGTGGGCCTGAGGCCCAAAAAGTTTTTAAGAGTTTATTTTAAGTGTTTGTATGGTTTGGAAGGCATGGCACCGAGTCTCCGGCACCAGTTCGCCCAGGTAAGTACCCTTACTATTGCTTGTGAATTGATTGGACGTGATATGATCTGATGAATAGCGATAGTATGCTACTTTAGAGATTGAAACTGATAGGATTCTGTGAACTCGCGAGAACAAATCCTCTTAAAATATTCATAAGACTTGCTTTTAAACAAGTGGAATAAATACTGATGCATAAAATTCTTTAACCAGATATGTAGAAAGATTAGTCATGAGCTCTAGAGGTGGACGTGGTCGTGGACGAGGTCGTGGTAGGATGACGCTTTTCGAGCCCGTAGGATCAGGTCGGGTTCGAAAAATGAGATATCGGCCCGCCACCACCGGAGGGAGGTGGTGAGTTCCAAGATCGATCGGGACGACGCAGCGTCACAGCGAGCGATCTTGCGAGTTTTGGAAAGGGTAGCCGGTGTAGGTGGTGGTGCGGGAGTTAGAAATCGTTCTGAGCGACTCCGCAAATGGGGCCGAATTCTTTCGAGGTGTATCCGGTGTTGCTCCTAGCAACTGCTTTGAATATTGGCCGGAGGCAACCGAGCGGATCATGGATGATCTGGATTTGACAAATGAGGAGAAGTCAAGAGCATCGTGTCGCTTCTCCGGGATGAGTCATATCGGTGGTGGCTCACGGTTCGAGATGATGTGGCGGCAGAGGATCCGACATGGGATTATTTCAGTACGCATATTAAAAGAAGTACATCGGAGCTAGTTATATTGACTCCCGTGGAAGGCATTTCCGAGGCTTGTTCGGGGAGTAAATCTGCTTTACAGTACGAGGTGAGTTCTGGTGAGTAGGTATGCCGTGGGTATTGTGGCCACCGAGCATGAGAGGTGTGTTCGTTTTGAGGATGGTCTACGAGGCGAGTTGAGGTCGCCGATTGCTCCTCGCCAGGCCGAGAGTTTGTTGTCTTAGTTGAGAAGGCTAAGGTAGCCGAGGGTGTTAAGGAGTCGATGAGGCGAGTATGGACGAAAATAGGCATAAGAGGAGCTTTGGGTCTTCTCGGATCGTCGGGTAATCCGCAGAAGAGAGCTAGACCGAGTGGGCCGAATCGACCGCTAGGTTTGTTGTTTGCTAGGCGGGACCGCCGCAGATGTGATCAATGTGGAAAATCTCATTGGGGTGGTTCTTTGAACCGGAGGAAAAGGTTGCTTGAGTGTGGTTCCTGGAGCATCGTGTGAGGATTGTCCGCGTAGGTTGGCTAGGATTCGATCCGAGAGGCGGCCGTAATCGATTCGAGGTAATGGACCGCCACCGCAGAGGGGCCAGTAATGGCAGAGGCGGTAATGGTTCGTCGGGCCGTAGAGCACCGGCGCGAGAGGTGCGGTAGTTCCGATGCCGCACAACCCGGATTAGTGTATCTTTGCGAGGCGCCGAGAGGAGGGCGGCGCGCACCTGGACGTCATAACCGTGCGTTTTTGATTTTTGGTTCTCCTTATACCGCTTTGATTGATGTGGGTTCCACGCACTCTTATGTTGCCGATGTATAGTAGAGACCATGGATTTAGACTCGAGGTATCTTCTAGGCGGATGACCGTGATTAGCCCTCTAGGTCACTCTGTAGTAGTAGATAAAGCTGTTTAGAGGTACCCCTAGAACTCCAAGGGGTAGTGTTTGCTCTTGATCCGATGGAGCCGCCGTTTGGGGAGTTCGATCCGATTCTTGGGATGGACCGGTTGGTCAAGTACCAGCGAGGTTGGATTGCGCGGCTAAGCGCATGGTTCTTAAGACGGTTGAGGGTGATGAGGTGGCTATGATAGGTAATAGGAGGGATTACTTATCAAATGTGGTATCTGCCACAAGCGGAGAAGATGGTCGAAGGGTGTGAAAGCGTATGTGGTTCATGTCTATGCCTTGGAGGCTAAAGAGTCTGCTGTGAGAGAGGGTTCTGCACTGTTAAGGAGTTTGCTGATGTTTTTCTGAGGAACTTCCGGTTTGCCGCTTGGATCGCGAGGTAGAGTTCGGGATAGATCTATTACCCGAAACTGCGCCAGTGTCTATTGCTCCGTATAGGATGGCGCCAAAGAAATTGGTGGAGCTTAAGGCTCAGATTCAGGAGTTGTTGGATCGGGGTTTTATTAGGCCTAGTGTTTCGTCGTAAGTGTGCGCCGTACTCTTTGTCAAGAAGAAAGATGGCACGATGCGGATGTGTATAGACTACTGCTTGATTGAATAAGGTGACGATTAAAAACAAGTATCCGTTGCCACGGATAGATGACTTGTTTGATCAGCTGAAGGGTGCTGCGGTATTCTCGAAGATCGACTTGAGGTCCGGGTATCATCGGTTGAAGGTTAAGGAGGCGATATCCATAAAACAGCGTTTCGACTCGGTATGGGCACTCACAATTTACGTAATGCCGTTCGGGTTGACTAACGCATGCCGCGGCGTTTATGGATATGATGAATAGGGTGTTTCAAAGATATCTGGATCGGTTAAATCGTGGTTTTCATAGACGACATCTTAGTGTACTCAAGGCGACGAAGGAGAGCATGATAAGCATTTGCGAGTGGTGTTGCAGATTTTGAGGAAAAGCGGCTCTATGCTAAGTTCGATAAGTGCGAGTTACGCTTAGAGAAGTGACTTTCTTGGGTCATGTAGTGTCGGTGAGGGGATTCGAGTAGATCCTCGTAAGATTGAGGCGCTTTTGGATTGGAAGCCGCCTAAGTCGATGGGCGAGATTCGGAGTTTTCTGGTTTGGCGGATACTCACCGGTTTGTTGAGGGTTTCTCGTTGATAGCGCGCCGATGACCAAGTTCTTTGAGGAAAGAAGTCCCGTTTGTATGGATCGAGAAACAAAGCAGGAAAGCTTCGATAAGTTAAAGAAGATTTTGACTAAGGCACCGGTTTTGATTCAACTTTGAGGTGGTAAGGAATTCCACGATCTATTGCGATGCATCACATACGGGCTTGGGTTGTACTTGATGCAAGAAGGTAAGGTTGTGGCTTACGCTTCTCGGCCGAGGCCACATGAGGTCAGCCTATCCGACGCACGCGACTTGGAGCTAGCGGGTACCGTAGTCTTCGCTTTAAAGATTTGGAGGCACTACTTGTATGGAGAAAGATCGATAGTCTACACCGACCATAAGAGTCGAAGTATCTGTGACTCGGAAGGATTTGAATTTGAGGCGCAGATGGGTTGAGTTGAGTTGCTTTGAAAGATTACGATCGCTCGATTGAGTATCATCCGGGCAAGGCTAACGTGGTGGCGTACGCGCGTTGAGCCGCAAGGTTGTTTCGGACTTAAGAGCTTTGTTTGCCCACTTGAGTTTGTATGACGATGGGAGTATTCAGCGCAGAGTTGCGAGTTAAGCCTACTTGGGTTGAGCGGATCGAGAGAAACGCTTATTGGATGAGGTTACGAGTGCGCGAAGGTTGCAAGTGCGGGATGGTGGTTTGGAGGGTTACTGACTTGTGCCGTGATGGGGTTCTGTGTTTCCAAGGTAAGGCTTGTATGCCTAAAGATGTTGGTGAGGCGAGAAGATTCTTCAGACGCACATAGCAGTCCTTATGCTATGCATCCCGGAGGTAGTAAGATGTATAGAGATCTTAGAGAGCGCTTTTGGTGGCACGGCTTGAAGAAAGAGGTTACTGAGTTTGTTGGGAGTGTGTCGACTTGTCGTAGTCAAGGCTGAACACCGCTTGCCGCTCGGGGTTGCTTCAGCCTGTGAAGATTCCTCAGTGGAAGTGGGAAAGGATAACCATGGATTTCGTCAGTGGGTTACCGCTTACGCCAAGCAAGAAGGATTCAGTTTGGGTAGTGGTGGATCGTCTGACTAAATCAGCTCACTTTATTCCGGTGAGGGTTGACTACTCACTTCAGAAGCTAGCGAAGCTGTATGTGTCAGAGATAGTGAGGTTGCACGGTGTGCCAGTTTCGATAATCTCGGATAGGGATCCTAGATTTACGTCAAGGTTCTGGAAAGCATTGCATCAAGCTCTGGGTACTCGTTTGGATTTCAGCACGGCTTTTCACCCGCAGTCTGACGGTCAATCAGAAAGGGTCATTCAGGTTTTAGAGGATATGCTGAGAGGTTGTATTTTGGGATTTCAGAGGTAGTTGGGAGGAGTTTCTACCATTAGCTGAGTTTGCCTACAACAACAGTTACCAAGCGAGCATCAAGATGGCACCGTATGAGGCGTTGTATGGTGGGAAGTGTCGCTCACCTACGTGTTGGACGGAGTTGGGGGAACGTCAGTTGTTGGGACCCGAGTTGGTTGCTGAGACAGAAGACAAGGTTAAGTTGATTCAGTCTCGTTTGAAGGAAGCTTCGGACTGGCAGAAGTCTTATGCCGATCTTAAGCGGAGAGATATAGAGTTCGCTGTGGGGGATCGAGTTTTCCTGAAGGTCTTACCTTGGAAAAAGGTGTTGAGATTCGGGAAGAAAGGCAAGCTAAGTCCGAGGTTCATTGGGCCGTATAAGGTTCTGAGACGAGTTGGACCAGTGGCGTATCAGCTTGAGTTGCCAGCAGAGCTTAGTCAGATTCACGATGTCTTTCACGTTTCGATGCTTCGGCGTTATCGTTCAGATCCGTCGCATGTGGTAGCAGTGGAAGAGATCGAGGTAAATCCAGATTTGTCCATGGAGGAGGAACCTGTGCAGATTCTTGATCGGGGTGTGAAGGTTCTGCGTAGAAAGTCTGTGCCTTTGGTTAAGGTACTTTGGCGGAATCATGGCATAGAAGAAGCTACGTGGGAACCCGAGGATATGATGAGACAGCAATACCCGCAACTCTTCTGATCAGGTAATTTCGAGGCCGAAATTATTTTTAAGGGGGGTAAAACTGTAATATCCCGGGTTAGGGGCTGTTTTGTTGTTGCATGTGTTTAGTGTGCTGTGTTGCTATTTCGGTGTTTTAGGGGCTTAATTGTGGGCTAGGAGTGCTGCGAGGGAATGGAAAAAATTTTGTTTTGGGTGTTAAGTGAAGGGAGCCGAGGAAGTCGGGGTTTAAGAATTTTAATTGATGTTTTGTTGCACAAAAGAGGAGCTAGCTTAGTGGCAAAGCATGCGCTACATGGGGAGCTTGGTGTGACGCGTCATCTACTTGTGGTGGAGGTCCAGGTGTTCGAGCTGCAGAGTCCCCATTTGGCTTCTTTTGGGACGGCATGGAGGAGAGGTTGAAGGCTAGTGAAATTCTACTTGGACTTGGTCTTCACTTTCAAATGTAGGGTGGAGAGCAAAATATGGAGGAGGACTTGGTCCACTCATTTAAAATGAGTGGTGGTGAGTGTGTTTGGGGATTATGGCCGAATTTGTGGGGGTGTTGGAGTGGGGGAAGTGGACGGCTAAGTGTGGGAACATGCTAGCCGAAATTCACCTTAGCAACCTAGGTAAATTCGGTCACTTTTTGTCAAGGAGTAAAAGTCTCTTCTTTGGGTCATTTGTTAGCCGAAGTTCTAAGGGTGTTTTTCTTTTCTCTTTGTTTTGTTTACATCTTTTGAAACCCAAAGACCAAACCTCAACAAAGTCACCGAAAGTTTGCATCTTTGTTCCTAGAGTACTTGTAGCCGAATACCCTTTCCCATCTTTCTCTTTTCTTTCAATTTTGTAAACCGAAACTACTATCTCCCTTTTTCATATTTGTTTTCTTCTTCTTTGCTTGGAAACATTGTAGCCGAATCTTACCCAAGACATTTTCTTCATCTATTTGTTCTTTCCAAAGCCGAAGGTACCTCCTCTATTTTTGTTTATTTTATTTATTTATTTATTTCTTTCTTCTTCTCAATTGCCTATTTGTCTAAACTTTCTTCCAAAGCACCTTGTTGCCAGTAACCCTATTTCCTTTTCATTTCTATTCTTTCTCTTTTACCTTTCGTAACCGAGTATAAGGGTGTGTTTAAACACTTAGGCCGAATCTCTCCTCTCCTAGAAGTCCTCTTTTGGCCGAATATTGGGTGTTGGTAAGCTCTTGGCCGAATGGCCACTTCTCTTATCTCTCAAGTGTTATGTTGTTTTGGTTTATGGAAGAGGGTTAACCATTCGTTTTAAACATCTCACCTTAGGGCAATCAAAGATTTCAAGCGATCAGTGGAGCCTTTCCTTTGTGAATCAATTGGGGTTGGCCAATTGTTGGAAGGAGAACTATTGTGGTTCGGGTTTGATAAGAAATCAAACCATTAGGAAGGTGAGGGATCAACATTAACCCCCCCTTTGGTTAATTGATGTTGGCCGAATGTTGTGGTTGCCTAATGGTTTTCTTTTGGCCGATTATAGGAGCCAGTAATCAAGGAGCCCTAGATCGCTTTTGTCAGGATTTTTAGACTCGTATTTACCAGGTGTGTAAACTAACACACTATACTTAGTAATATTGTTATTAAACCTGTTTGCCTATTAAAATCATGACAGTATGATGGATTATTGGATACCCAAACGGGGTATGTGTACGTATCCGAGTAAGTCTAATTTATTACAAGTTCTATTATGGATACCCTGGGTATTATGATCTATGTTATGTATGCTATGAGATGTAATACTAGACATGTTGGCATGATATGCATGACTTGTATGATATGCATGATCTCATGAGTTGGTATGTTGATGGGTGATATGAGTGGAGGGAGCAGTGATATTTTGTGCTGACGAGCACCAGTGGTTTGGTACCACATTTGTGTCTTTGGGACACCAGAGGTTGGGCACCTCATTGCGACTTGTCCCTGTGGTTTGACACCACCGTGGGTTGGCCCCACTTTGAGATATGGGATCGTCTGCTAGTGATTGGGTATCACACGATGGGTTGGCCCCATCATTCGATTATTGTGACTACGGTCACCAAAGTGGTTTGGTACCACATTTGTGTCTTTGGGACACCGAGGTTGGGCACCTCATTGCGACTTGTCCCCGTGGTTTGACACCACCGTGGGTTGGCCCCACTTTGAGATATGGGATCGTGCGCTGGTGATTGGGTATCACACGATGGGTTGGCCCCATCATTGGATTTGTGACTTCTGGTCACCAATGCTTTTGGTAGCACAAACGTGTCTTTGGGACACCAAAGTGGTTTGGCACCACATTGATGGATATTGTGTCTTTGGGACACCAGTGTTTTGGTAACACATTGTGACTATATGTCACCGGTGGTTTGGCACCACCATGGTTTTTGGTACCACACGGGGTAGAAAAGGCGTACGGATGGTTAGGATCGGGTTGCATTAATTATGTTGCTATGTATGATGTGTGTTAGCATGTTGTTTCATCGGGAGCGGGATTTATGCACTGAGTCATTCGACTCACCCTCTCCTTTGACATTTCAGGTGACCCGTAGACACGGACATGGAGCTGGGGTGGACTCGGGGTGCACATGCCATGCTTTAATAAAAGTTTTGCTCAGATTATTCACTTTGGGTACTTTAGCTTATTTATTTTTATTTGGGATTTAATTTGTATTTGTAAAAGGCCTTTAAATTATGTTTTATGATGGTTATGTTTTAATTAGATTCTCAACCTGCTTAACAAATAACTTGGTATGAAATTTTACTAAAATTTGGTAAGGTAATGTTTTCAAAACTATAACGCAATGTGTTTTAAACTATGCCATCGGGTGTCTCACTATGTTTTGCTATAAAGTAAACTCAAATGATTTTTCAAACCAAACTCGATATCTACTAAGTCAAAAATGTTTCAAAATAGCACTAAGAAACTATTGGAAATGCTAAATGAAATCAACTCGGTTTTAGCTATATACTTTGGATAAGTTTTCAAAATCTAATCAAACAAGCCTACTTCAATTTTCCTCAAATTCCCTACGTTTCCACCCCGCTTTTAAACGAAAAATCTGATCACTCAAAAACGTTTTTCCCCGTAACACACCAGATTCAGACGTGGTGTCCTGTCCGAGTTTGGGGTGTTACAGTGGGGAAGTACTACACACCTGATATCGCGAAATCCAATATTCTTAGTCGATGTCCTTGCTATCTGGATCTATTATCCTCAATGTAAAGCCTTGCTCAAAAGCCGGAAAAACACACAAAGATTTAGCCCCTTCAACAATCGGCCAAGGTTAATAAATCCCAAATTACACGTTAAAACTAATAGATCCCTTACCTTGAAATCCCGAAAGTAACACGATTCTATAACTTAGAGATCTATGCGATTGACTCCACTAAAGTTCCCTTGATTTCGGCACAAGTAGGCACCACGTAAGTAATTCGGCAATCACAGGAGATGAGATCTAGGGATTTCGGCTTTAGGAAAATCCTTAAAAGTATGAACAAGAGAAGGCTGATGTGTCTTTGGCTTTTAAAATACTTGAGTGAGGAGTTTCAGTTTTGTGAAAGAGAGAAGAAGAAAAGAAAACAAGGAAGAGACTTGAAGATTTCGGCTAGGAAGAAAAAAATGGAAAGAGTTTCGGCTTTTGAATCAAAGTGAAGATGGGGGAATAAGCTTAGAGATTTCGCTTTGCAGAGAAATGAAGAAGAAGATGGAACTTTAGGAGTTTTCGGCTTTTACTCAGAGAAGAAGAGAAAAGAATGAGAGAAAAACCCAAATGACGAAATTGAAGAGATATTCCCCCTATTTATAGAAATTTCGGCACTTACCTAACCTTGTAGATAAATCCTATCTTTTCTCCTTTATCTTAATATTATCTCTAACTCCTCCCTCCTTTATCAGCATATTATCCACATATTTTAATAATTAAAATCCCTAAATTTTAGCCTTTATCTGCTTATTATCCACATAAAATAAATTCCTAAATAATAGCCTTTATCTGCTTATTATCCACATATTTTAAACATTAAAACCCCTAAATTTTAGCCTTGTTGCCATCCACTCCACCTAATCCTAATGCCCAAAATTTAGCTAACTTAAATTAAAAGAATTGGGCTCCATGAAACTTAAATTTGGGCCCCTTACTCCCTTGTGTGGCGTCACCTCCTAAGATTGGGCCACAAGCCCACTTTGGTATTTTAAACATAGATACTACCTTTTAAACCCTATAATGCCCAAACAGATAATTTTAATCAAGGCCTCTACCTAAGCCTGAGCCCAAATTTGGACCCCTAACACTTAAATTAACACATTAAACATATCCACCCATTAAACGCATAGGCCCAAAAATTCAGGATGTTACACAAATATAGTTTTAGATGCTTTAATTCGTAATTCATTGTTTGCTTTAAGGGCGTTGAATGCATATTTATCCTTGAAAGGTGATGGTTCTGTTATAGCTAAGTTTAGGGCTAGGCTGTTATTTTTTCAGTGAATTCAGGATTTGCAAAATGATGACCCAAAGTTGGTAGCCAAACGAGAGCTGGTCCAAAGTGATTCGACTGTTGGATTCACTGTAAGTGATGATAGTATGATGTATTTTCGTAACCGGTTGTGTGTTCCTGATAGTTATGGGTTAAAATGAGATATTTTATCAGAAACTCATATCAGCACATACTTGATACATCCAGGTAGTATGAAGATTTTTAATGACTTGAAGAAAATGTATTGGTGGCTTGGTGTGAAATGTGAGATTTCGGAATTTGTGACTAAATCTCTGGTTTGCCAACAGATAAAAGCTGAACATCAAGTACTATTAGGATTATTATAGCCTATATCTATTCCTAAATGGAAATGGGAGAGAGTCACGATGGATTTTGTATCAGGTTTGCCTGTAACACTGACGAAAAAGGACTCTATCTGGGTTATTGTAACAATCCGTTTTCAGCAAAATCGAAACATTGGTTTCGGGACCACAAATTCGAGGTCGAAAGAAAATTTATTTTAATATTATTTTATGGTCTACAGTATGATAGGAATATCGTATGAAAATTTTGTTAAGAAAATTTTATCGATTACATGTTAATTTTATGAAAAGGACCAAATTACATAAAGTGCAAAAGTTGAATTCTAGTAGCTAAAGGTACCAAATAGCTATGGAATTCAAAATTGGAGGTCATTATATGGCAAATAGACCATTTAGAGGAGTTAGCAGATAAGGATGATTATTCATCATTGGAAAATTTAATTAAGGGTTAAATTTGAAAGATGATAAAAGAAATAAATAATAAAATATCATCATTTTTCATCATCTTTCCTAAAATAAAACATGGAAACCTTATCCATGGAAACCTAAGTTCAAGCAAGCTTATTTTTCTTAATTAGGTATGTATTCTTGTCACGTTTTTTAATGATTTTTATGTTTCCGAGATCGTAATAGCTTAATATAGCTATCTCGGGGATTAATTTGTAAAATTATTAAAGTATTAAGGTTTTTCCATGGATGAGTATAGTTGAATTATGAAGTTTTATGTTAGAAAATGAAAGGTTGTTGATAGATAAACAACTTTTGTAAAGAGAATTTTGATGAAATTATGATTTAGGGACTAAATTGAAAAGATAGAAAATTTATGGAAAAATTATGAATTTTATGAAATACATGGCCTGCTATTGTGACATATGAGAATCTGCTGGGCTTGGAATAAGGATTAAATTGTATGAATTTCATTTTCCGAGCCTAGGGATGAAATCATAATTAATCAAAAGTATAGGGGCAAAATAGTAATTTTTCCAAAGATGTGTATTGGATTGAATTGAATATGAATTGTATTAAATTGAGTTAAATTCATTCGTATGTATTCGGATAGACACAATACAGAGTTAGATCGAAGAAAAGAGAAAATATCAGATTAGGAGCTTTTGTGTATACGAACACTTGTCGAGGTAAGTTCGTGTAACTAAATTTTATGTTTATATGTTAAATTGAATGTTATGTTTGTGAAATGTATAAATATTGATCACATATCCAAATATATCCGACAAGTATCAAATCCTGTTTGAATCTAAGAAATTCGATGGATACAAATGACATTGTCATTAAGGGTTCCCGATTGGTTGTGGTCATGCATATGTTGTGGACACACCACAGCTCGTAAGAGCATCCTATTATTTAGCTCTTATGAGCATCCCGTTACATGGCTCTCACGAACTTCCCGATATTGGCTTGTATGAGCTTCCCTATTACGGCTCTCTTGAGCTTCCCGATTACATGCTCGTATGGGCATACCTGTATATGAATTGACGGATTACAGATTTGTACACTTGGTGTGTACTACCAGTGTATCCATTAATATTTTAAATGATTGAACGGGCAAAGTTCTGACATGAGATAATATGAATTAGAGACGAGTATATACTTGAAATTCATGGATATGACTTGTACATGTGATATGAACACATTATGTGGAAAGTATATGTATATGGAAATTTGATTATTGATGAGCTCATACATGTTTCTTGGTATTCATATGAAATACATGACTAACATGGTTGATGAGGATGTGTGTTAGGGCTATTGGCCAATTTGGTTTGATTATGCCTTAAATGCTTACCTTAATTGTGATTCAGTGGTAAGTTAAATTTCGTGTTATACAAACTTACTAAGCTTAAATTCTTACACTGTTATATTTCCCCTGTTGTATACTAACTCGGAAGCTCGTTAAGGTTGGAAGCTAGTCAGAGCTACATCACACTATCCATTGGCCCATTTCGGTATATATAGTAAATCAATTTTGGTTATAATGGCATGTATAGGCAAAATTTGGCCAATGATGGCATGTAAATGTTTGGTTGAAACTGGCCATTGGTATGGCTTGTGATTGGTATATTTTGATATGTATATATATGGCCTTAACATGTTTGATGTGTGTTTAAAATGGTTGATAGATGGAAAACATATAGGCATATTGATGATTGGTTTGAGATAGTATATTTGGTAAAATATGTATATATATGTATTAAGTTAATTTGGTAAGATTGGATACTTGGATATATGTGGTAATATGTCATGTTTAAGACATGAATTTGGCTTGTTTTGGTTGCTTTGTTATGGCTTGTGAATGTGCAAATTGATGTGTTTAGGTTGAGGCTAAAATGGGTGATAAATGTGGCTTGGAAATGACCTATTTTTGTCCACACGGGTAGATACACGGGCATGTGTCTCAACCGTGTGTGACACACGACCATGTGACATGGCCGTGTGTCCCCTATATTTTAATTTTTTTTTGTATAAGTCAGTATACTCAAAATTGTTCACACGGCCTAGCACACAAGCGTATGGATTAGCCGTGTGTCCCCTGTACCTTATAAATTGCAAAACAGAATGCTCACACGGCCTAGCATACGGGTGTGTGGCTTGGCGTGATCCAAGTCAGAGAGCTCATAAGTTTTGACACGGGCTGGGACACGGCCGTGTGTCCCTATTTCGAATGTCTACGGGCGTGTGTCCCCTGTACCTTAGGATAATTTTGATAAGCTTTGAAAATTCTTTGAGTACCCGATTTAGTCCCAACTTATTTCTAACATGTAATTTGGGCCTCGAGGGCTCACATAAGGGACAATATGATGGATTTGGATTTGTTTCTGATACGAGTGTTAGATGATATGAAATTTCTGTTATTTTATCTGTAAATTTTGGTAATGCTCCGTAAACCTGTTTCGGTGATGGATTTGGGTTAGAGGTGTTACAGTTATAGTTGATAGACTTACAAAATTAACTCATTTCATTCCGGTATGTATTGATTATTAACTAGAGAAGTTAGTAGAGTTGTATGTAACTGAGATTTTCAGATTGCACAGAGTTCCATTATTGATCATTTCTAATAGAGATCCAAGATTCACCTCAAGATTTTGGGGTAAGCTTCACGAGGCTCTTGGCACTAAACTTAATTTCAGTACAGCGTATCATCCTTAGATAGATGGGCAATCAAAACGAGTAATTCAAATTCTGGAAGGTATGTTACGTTGCTTTGTTCTAGACTTCGAAGGTAGCTAGGAAAGATATTTACCGACTGTATAATTTGCATATAATAACAGTTATCAATCCAGTATTAAAATGGCATCGTTTGAGGCCCTGTACGGAATAAAATGCAGAACACCGTTGTATTGGTCAAATTTGAGTGAATCCAAGCTAATTGGTACGGACTTGATTTGTGAAACTAAAGACAAAGTCCGTGTGTTTCAGGATTGTTTAAAGGCAGCGTCGGATCGTCAAAAGTCATATGTTGATCTGAAATGAAAAGACATAGAGTTTGTTGTTAGGGATTAAGTATTCTTAAATATCTCACCATGGAAGAACGTACTCCGTTTCGGGAAAAAGAGAAAGTTGAGCCCGAGGTTTATCGGGCCATATGAAATCATTGAAAGAAACGATCATGTAGCTTACAAGTTAGCTCTACCCTCAGAGCTTGAAAATATTCATAATGTTTTTCATGTTTTGATGCGGAGGCAATACAGATCAGATCCTTCACATATAATAGCTCCTTGTGAGGTGGAGATTCAGCCTGATCTGTCATATTCTGAGGAACCAATCAAGATTTTAGCATGTGAGGTAAAGGAACACTGAAACAAAAAAGTAAAGTTGGTTAAAGTCTTGTGGAATCGTCATGGGGTTGAAGAAGCTACGTGGGAGATAGAAGAATTGATGAAATCACAGAACTCGAACCTCTGTTCTGGAAATATTTTCGAGGACGAAAATTCCTTTAGGGGGAAAAGGTGTAACAACCCGTTTTCAATGGTGTCGAAAATAGCGGTTTCGGGACCACAATTTCGACGAGTAAATTATTATTTATTTAGCATCTATGGGATTATATAAATGTTGTATTAAAATTTTGTTAAGAAATTTTGAAGTTTACATAGTTAATAAAGTAAAAAGTACTAAATCATAAAAGGTGTAAAAGTTGAATTCTATTAGTTAAAAGGGTTAAATGGCTATGGAAAGGAATGTAAATGGACTTGAATGGTAAATATACCATTCAATGGGTTAGTGGATATTCATGGACATGGTTTAAATGACATTTTGATAGTTTTTAAGGTTAAAATGGTAATTGAATATTTAAAACATAAATTAAATAAAACAAATTTTGGTTCATCTTTTTCTAGTCTTTTTCCCCACCAATTTTTGAAGAGAAATATAGTCGTTTTCAATGTTTTGAATCCATTTAAGCTTCATCTAGCTAGCCCAAGGGTTAATTTGCAAAACTGTTAGAGGTTGAGGGACTTACCATGGATGTTCTTGAGTGTGTTTTGATGTTAGTTGGTAGATTATTAATCTTTATTGTAAGACAAACATGTTTTGTTAACTGATTTTTGATGAATTTTAGAAATAGGGATTAAATTGTTTAAAGTGTAAATCCATGGTTTTGTTGTGAAATGTTGGTAATAATGGATTGTTTCAAGGTTTTTTGTATCATTAGTAAAATTGGATTTTAGTGAAAATGGTTAAATTGCAAGTTATTAGTTTAAGGACTGAATTGTAAAAAAAATGTTAGGGCAATTTTGTAATTTTTCATAAATATGAATTTTGGATTAAATTTAAGTCTATAAGTATTCAATTGAATGAAATACTATTTTTTTAGATAACAAACGTGTTGACGATTGTGGAAAAGAAAAGATTGTTTTAGATCCTGTGTCTTTGCGATTACTACAAACTAGTTTGGTAAGTTCGTTTTATGTATATGTATAATTTAATTCAATTCCTTGTTAGTGAATTAATCTTTAAATTCTGTTATGTATTGACATGTAAATGTTGAACCGTACTGTTCTTCAGGCTTAGTGCCTAGCAAGCTTAGTGCCGAAGTTATTCAGTCTTATTTCCAGTGAAACAAATGCTAATGTCCCTTGGAAACTTGGAGATTTATAGTAAATGAGTTGATTTATTGAACTTACTAAAGCTTCTTCGTGCTTATTTGTTTAATTTGATTTTTGTAAGACTCTTGGAATCATTGCATCAATTGGATCGGCTTGGAAGCTCACAAACTATCATCTATACCTTGGTAGTTATTTTGTTTATTTTGTAATTGTTTCAAGTTGGTCAAAGTGGCATGTAATAGGAGAAGTCTTTGGTATTATGATGTTTTGTGAATGTGAAAATGCTGAATTGTATGATCATACCCGTGAAGTTTAAGTTTGATCTTGATGAACCTTTAGTGCTTGTTTAAAGTTAGGTAATTTAAACCATCCTTAAATACTTGTATATATATGGCACTTTTGGTCTGTAATGATGGTTTAGAATTGGTATTTTAATGGTTATTTGTGATGTGTTTTGTTAAGAGGTTGAACTAGGTTATGATGATTGAAATATGGTAAAGTTGGCTTGTTTTTGTATGTTTTGTTTTGGTATATATGTTGTGGTGCCTTTGAATGCATATTGATTGTTGTAATAGGATCTTGAAATGGAATTTGATGTGTGTTTAGGTGAAGTTTAGGCCCCTTTAATGTGTGCATGAATGGTTTAAGAAGTTAAACATGATATGGTACTGATATGGTTTGATTCTAGGTTAATCATGGGTCCACACGGCCTGAGACATGGGCGTGTGGCTCAGTCGTGTGAGACATACGGCCTGGCAACACGACCGTGTGTCATCTGATGAATTCTTTATGGTGGAAGTCAGTGAGTTACATGGCCTAGCATATGTACGTGTGGAGCAACTCAGAGAGTGACACGGCCGTGTGACCCTACTCAGAGAGTTACACAAGTGAGGACACGGGCTAGGACACGGCTGTGTGTCCCTAGTTCGATTGTTACATGGCCTGAGACACGGGCATGTGTCTCAGCCATGTGAGGCACATGGCTGTGTGACCCCTGTTTTGTCAAATTTTGCGTCTTTTTCTTAAACTTTCCAAACTGTTTCATATTGGTTCCAAATTGTTTCTATGTTATTTTTAGGGCCTCGAAGGCTCAATTTAGGGACAGAATGCATGTGTTAGATTGGATTATGATTTGTTTAAAGTAGTTAATTATTATGATGTTATTTGTTTCCAATTGTTCGGTAATACTCTGTAACCCTAACTCGGCGATGGATACGGGCTAGGGGGTGTTACAAATTGCATCATATATAATTATTATTCATTATTTATTATATGTTTCATGAAGAATGCTTTGTTTACTACTAAGCTTTATATATATGCATGATTATTGTCAATTATATGTAATGATTTAGAATTTAGTCTCACACTGAGCCGTTGTAAGCTCACTCCCCTTTTCTTTCCCTCTCTGGCAACATAGAAAATTAGGACTCAAATGGCAACAGAGGGACTCAGACTAGACGACCATTTTTATTTATTTATAAGCTTCCTTTCAAGTTTTCTTTAATCAGTTTATTTTTGGGGTTGTAACTACCAATTATTTATGCTCTTATATCATAGGATTGGAACTGTTTAGCTTTTTTATTCTAAAGCATAACCTGATTTTATTTTATTTTTAAATCACGTGCTACTACTATTATAAATATTTTTCACTGTTTCCAAAAATGATGGGTTCACAACCCTTTTTCCAAAAACCTTAAACGTTTTCAAAGTGCCACGAGAATAATAAAAAAATTGAACCATTAAGTGAAACTGACTTAAAAATAATGAATGATTTCCTTATAAAACTAACAAGTGGTTTTTAAGGATCACTTTGGTGATCGAATGTAACATCTTCAACTTAGTCGAAACTCTTAGGACATGTCGAGGGTGTTATAGTGAAAATATAGGGAGATAAAACTTGTAAAGGATGATGACGTGGAGATTATGATTGCACTGTATTACTCATCTAGGAACATTGAACCAATTGAGTTGTTCACTGAGTTAGAAGATGTTGAGCCCGTTCAAAATGTCACTCTATTAAATTAACAATATGGAGTTAATACCTGTATACGGAGGTTCTGAGAGCCTCTATTGATAGGCGATCTTCTATACACAGGTTTGATTTGAATGTTGGGTGGGTAGAACTGTGTGATTATGGAGCGACATCGACATGGGGTTGCAATCTACACAATGTTTTGATTGTGTATAACAACCCTAATTCGGGTCCATGTTTACAGATACATCCATTGGTGATTGGTACCGATGTAGATGGTAAGAAAATACCCGATAATGGTATTGGTTCTAATCACTAAGGTGAAGATTTTAGTGACCCCAATTTCTATGAAGTCCCGGATGATATCATCAAGGAAGGTGCATGTGATGATGATAGTGTATACGCCCTTTCACACAGGAATCTGACTCGTGGCATTGTTATACAGAATGATCCTTTGGCCCACATGTTGAGTGAAGATCCTAATGTTATGCATGCATTTGAGTTCTCTAAGTACCCAAATATAATATCTGCTCACAGGTTGGCACCAGATTCTGAATCAAATAAGTTGGTTGTAGGTCAACAATTTGCCAATAAGGAGGAATGTGTATTTATCATCAAGAAGTATTGCATGAAAGTGTCAATGGACTACAAAATCATTGCATCTAAACTGACATTATATATTGGGGAGTGTTTGAGATCTACAGAAGGTTGCAACTAGCAGGTACGAGCTGTGTTGATGCAAAGGTGGCAACTGTGGGAGATTCAGAAATATATAGGTCCTCATACATGCACTGCTGCACAGATGATGCAAGACAATTGGAAATTTGATGTGAAATCAATCTATAACTGCATCATGCCACTGGTGAAAGACTTGCCCACTATTCCTGCATTGATCTTGATTGCCGACATGCAATCAAGGTTTTAGTACAGAGTGTCATAGAGGAAAACATGATGGGCTAAACAGATGGCGCTGGAACAGTTGTATAGAGATTGGGATGCATCGTACAATGAAATATAAGAAAGCATGCATTGTTTGAAGATTGGAACAATTGTACGAAGATTGGGATGCATCATACAATAACTTGAAAATGAAGGAAAAAAAAGAGAAACTTTGTAAATAATTACAAATAAAGTTTATTAGAAAAAAAATGGTACAATTGCTTAACAATTTATATGTATCAAAATTGATTGTTGGATGGATTTTTTCGTGGGGTGAAACATTATAAATTCTTTACGCGGTTCAGGTTGAACTAACATAGGTGCTTCTGTCAATAAGGTTTTCAATATATCAAAACTCTGATGACATCACACCACTCGAATTTTACATCTTTTTGCAACAGACGGGTCATTGGAGAAGCTACCACTGAGAACCCCTAAACAAACCTCGGATAATATCCTACTAATCCCAGAAAACTTCTGACTTCAGACACATTTTTCAATGGCTTCTAATTTACAATACCTGAAATTTTATTCGGATCCACTCGAATACCTTCTGCAGATACTATATGTCCAAAGAAACCAACTTCACGTAGAAAAAATTCACATTTACTAAATTTGGCATACACTTGCTTATTATGCAGTGTTTCCAGCACTATTCTCAAATGATCAGCATGTTTGTTTTCATCTTGGAAATAGACCAGAATATCATCAATAAATACCACTACAAACCTGTCTAGATACGGTCTAAAGATTCTGTTCATTAAATCCATAAATACTGCATGTGCGTTTGTCAAACCGAACGGCATCACAAGAAACTCATAGTGCCCGTACCTGGTTCTAAAAGCTGTCTTTGGCACATCTAAATCTTTTACCCATAGCTGATAGTAACCAGAGCAAAGATCAATCTTCGAAAATACAGTGGAACCTCTCAACTGATCAAATAGATCATCTATTTAATGTAGTGAATATTTGTTCTTAATTGTAACTTTGTTAAGTTGTTTGTAATCTATACACAGTCTCTATGATCCATATTTCTTCTTTACAAACAGAACTAGTGCACCCCAATGTGAGAAACTGGGTCGAGCAAAGCCTCTGTCAATCAATTCTTACAATTGTATTTTCAACTCTTTCAATTCGATAGGAGCCATTCTGTAAAGTGCTATAGATATAGGAGTTGTTCCCGAAACAAGATCTATAGAAAACTCCACTTCTCTAACGGTGGTAAACCAGGTAATTCGTCCGAAAATACATCAAAAAATTCACAAACAACCGGCACTGACTAAATCTTCGACTCAGATACTTTAGTATCCAACACATATGCAAGATACGCATCATACCCCTTTCTAGTATATTTCTGTGCTGATATTCCTGAGATCACATTAGCTAACCCATTCAATTTATCAGATTCAACATGAAGTAATTCACCATTCTGACATTTCAACACAATGTATTTTTGTTTACAATTCACCGCTGCATCATGTTGAGTTAACTAGTCTATTTCCAAAATCACATCAAATTCATCAAAGGGCAATAACAACAAATCAACCGAGAAGCAATAACCCTTTATCGTCAACGGGTAGTTTTTACAAACTTTATCCACAATAACATACTGGCCTAGGAGGTTCAAAACTTTAACCACAAATTCAGTGAATTCAACAGGTAAATTTTTAACAGACATTGAATTTGTGCATATGTATGAATATGTTGAACTAGGATTAATCAAAGCAGTAATATTAGTATCAAGTAGAGAAAATGTACCAGTAATGACGTCTGGTGCAGAGGCATCTTCTCTTGCATGTATAGCATATGTCCTTACTGGTACTCGTGCCTCAAATTTAACTATTGAATCTTTTGTAGCACTTCGGCTACCACTAACATTTTCGGGATGTCGGGGTGGTCTACCTCTTGAGGCAGGATTGCTTGGCTTCGAATTCTAATCAGTATCTTTTTCAATCTTTTCTGGACAATATTTAAGAAAATGGTCAAGAGAACCACATCTATAACATGCTCTACTTCTGAAATGGCATTCCCCAAAATGATATTTATTACAATATTTTCATTTCGGTTTGGGATTACCAAGACTTCTAACACTGGTTATAGATGGAGACGAAAATTTTAGGTTAGAGCGCTGAGAGCTTCGCTTTTTTCTAGAATATCCCACAGATGCCGTAAAATGATCATGATACTTCTTTGATTTCTTTGAAGTAGATGATTGTGACTTGCTCATAAATCTTTTACCAGATACCTGAGTTTCTTTCTCTGCTTGTTTCTTTTTTTTACTTAATTCCTCAACTCTGCGTGCTCGATCGGCCAGTACCACAAATTCCCTTAATTTAAGAATTCCAATCAAGAGTTTGATATCTTCAATTAAGCTTTCTTCAAAACTTTTACACATATCAGCCTCAGTTAGAACCCATTTTCTGGCATTGTAACACCCCAAACCCGGCCTAGACGTTATGGTCGAATCTGGCGGTATCACATTGAAGTGTTTTTCGAAAACATAGTCTCTTTGGAAAATCCATTCTATTGTTAAATCTTGTTTATGAATCTTAACAGAAATCTAGGGAATCTTGTTCTTTTAAAACTCAAGTTGTTTTTAGCAAAACATTGATCATATCAGTTTGTTACTAAACTTTAAAACCATGTTTGATGCGGAAGCTTTTATAGTATGTTACGAGACGTGGTGATTTGGAAAATAATTATCTTTTGAAAAAAACCTCGTCCTACTACTACTCCGACGTGAATTGAAATAAATAAAATCCCCCCAAATTAAAAGTTAAAATTTAAAGAGGCCTTATTACAAAACAAATACCCAAATTAAAATTATTGGAAATAAAACTCAAATATAAAAATAGGTGCGGTTGTGTGGCAACCTCCGAATCCCTCGCAGCATTGATCCGCCTAAGACTGGGGATTACTTGTACAGATAAACTCAGTATGTAATCCCATAAAGCAAAATGGCCAATCGGTAGTAAGCAAATCTGATCGCTGAGCCCAAATCAATAACGATTCGATTCGATTGGGCCTTAGCCCATTCTGATGTCGATATCGGTGTGGGCCTTAGCCCATTTCAAAGATGCTGATGCTCGGTTCAAGCATGCAATTAGAAATCCTATCCATCCAGCCTCTACACTCCACTCCGTCCAGCCCTACACTCTATGTGGGGATAAAATCACCCACCCATCCCTACACTCTAAAAATTAGCACCGGTTGCGGCACTAAACTGTATTTGCAGCAAAGCTGCCAGTACAGTACACTTCCTCTAATCATAATAATCCCATCCCCATGCAACATATCACACATGGATGGAACATAAATATATCATGGCATGCTCATATACAGTCATACATAACGTAAGGCATACAGTCAATTAATATCATAGGGGCATAACAGTTATTTTACCATAGGGGCATAACAGTCATTTTATCATAGGGGCATAACAATTATTTTATCAGTTTGGGGTCTAGGTATACTTACCAACCCATCCGTAGGTCCACAGTCGTCTCGAGCGACCCGTACAACCTTAACAGTCAAACAGTGCAAATGGGCCCAAGGCCCATAATGCGAGCCCATGTGGGCCCACACGCCCGTGTGGCCCAAATAGCCCATAATTGGCCTCAGCTATGTAAATTACACAGCTCGACCCAATATTCTCCACACGTTCGTGTGGTTTACCCGTGTGGGGCTCACAAACCCGTTGGGCCCACACGGCCCATCCGACCCAACGTGGCCTAAAACGGCCTAAGACCACGAAATCGCTAATGGTGGCCTTAACAGTCTAACGCCTATGTTTTAGGTGTTCAGTTTACCACACGACCGAATGCACACTCGTGTAGCTTCAATTGTCATACTTTTTTCAGCTTTTGCCGGTTTACGATTCGGGCAGTGTTTACACACCTGGTTTCGATTTGTTACGAACAGTCGCTCAAGCACTCGTCAACCTACATTTGGTCAATCAAACACCACCATCAGTCCTACTTTACGGTTAACAAGAAACCCAAAATCAACAATCCATTCATAGAGTAGAGTTACCTTCAATCGAACCACGGTGATTCCCCACGAATCTTAGTCTTTAGCGATTGATTAGGAGTTTCCAGAATCCTTCCTTAACTTTCATACAATGTCTATCAGTTAACACTTAAGGCAGAATAAGAAAGGGAATGATGATTCTTTTATAGAACTTACAGAATGAGAGCAAGAGAATCGAATAGAGGATAGATTCAGCACTAGCACAGCCTTTCACCTTCGATTTATAGTTGTCAAACACAGTTAAAAAAAACCCTACTTTAGTAACTCAAAAGCCGAAACTTCTAGTGCCATACTCACTTACCGAAAAGAAAGGAGTCCATCAGCAGAAGAAGAGGTCTGGTTTTGGCAGTAATCAGAATTGAAAATCGGTAGCACAACATTTGAGGGAGGAGAAGAGAATTGGTTTAAAGGAGAAGAGAGGAAAGAAATAGAATGAGGCAACTAAGGTCTATTCGGCCAACACAAGGAAAAGAAGAAAAGAGAAGATGAAAAGAAAAGGAAACGTGTATTTGGCCAACGAGAAAGGTTGTCAAAAAGGAAAAAGTGAGCAGAAAAAATATGCCATAAGAACCTACCACATTCGACAAAAGAGAGAAAAAACACCAAATGAGCAGTATACCTCTCTTGGCCGAATTCTTGAGTGCCAAAGTCCAATTTTGGCACAAACTCCCTCCCCTCCCATCTCCTAGATTTTCTCCTAAAATCCCTCCTCAAATCTCTCCACCTGATCACACTTCCCCTCAACCACTCAATTTGAATTCTCCTCAACCACTTCAGTGTTTTAGTCAAACTCCAACACCTCTACGGCACAGCAGTAAAATAAATACTCCACTGCTCCCACCAAGATTCGAACACCAGTCCTCTGGCATAGGTAACACGCCACTTACTCCTAGACTAGTAGACTCTTTGTGTCATGTTTTACGCACAATAATTTAAAAGCCTACTAACTATAGGAAATGGTTTTATTCTATAAAAATAAAATTTTTGCACAAGCCCAGGCTTGAACCCAGGACTTCTCAGACACTCCCAAACACACCCAAATCACTCAACCACTGAAGCAACAGGTATTTTTGTTACAAACATACAAAAATAATTACCTAGATTTTGGGGCGTTACAACTCTACCCCCTAAAAGAAAATTTCGGCCTCAAAATTTACTTGATCAAAACAGATGAAGGTATTGTTGAAGCATCGCCTCCTCGGGTTCCCACGTGGCCTCCTCTGAGCTGTGATTACGCCAAAGTACCTTAACTAGCGGGATAGACTTCTTCCTCAGAACTTTCACATCACGATCTAAAATCTGAATCGGTTCCTCAATAAAAGTTAGGTCCGGTCTAACCTCAATCTCCTCAGTCGATATCACGTGTGTGGGATCAAAGCGATAACACCTCAGCACGCTTCCGCTGCGCCACTCTGATTGGGCTTCCGTGGACAATCTCTGATATGGTGCTCTAATGATTTGCATCTCAAACATGCCCTAATCCTTTTCCAGCACTTGCCCTGATGGCGTCTACCACAGTCAACACATGGCTGTGGTTCAGTAGCAGCATTAGGGGCCCTAACTCTGATCGGCCCATCCACTCTGGCCTTTTTATTCGGCATCTAAATGAAACTTGAGGGCTCCAAATCCCTCTTATTCCTACCATTTTCTCTGTTCTGACACTCAGTACGCTTCACCTCATCGGCGATCTTCGCCTTATCCACCAGTGAGGCAAAATCTCGCTCCCTCTGTGGAGCTATCAAAACTCTCAGACTATCCCTAAGGCCGTCCTCGAAATGAGCACACCGCTCATAATCAGTTGCCACCATCCCACGTGCATAGCGGCTTAATCGTAAAAATTCTACCTTATATTCAGCCACTGATTTATCCCCCTAAGTCAGATTTAGAAATTTCATCCTCCGGGCATTCACATAACTAGCGCCCACATACTTCCCTTGGAAGGCAGTCTTGAAGAATTCCCATGTCAATCGATCAGCCTGAGTACCCTCTTTCACTGTGAGCCACCACTGATAAGCTTCATCTCGCAGCAAGGACACTACACATTTTAGTTTCTGTTCAGGGGTGTAGTAGAGGTCATCCATAATCCTCTCTGTGGCCTCAATCCAATGTTCAGCCACGTTAGGGGCAACTCCAGCAATACCCCTATAAATCTCAGCCCCATTAGACTCGAGTCATTCTATGATCGACCCACGGCCCATTGTACCAGTATTGGGCCCAACGACCCTCTCCAAAATTCGCAACATAGCTTGGGATAATGCGTCGTCCCCAGCCGCTCCATCGTGGTACCCAGTCTCAGTCACAGGTGAAGCCGGTGCCTCACTAGCTTCAGCGTTAGGCATGTGGCCCGATGACGAAGACCCAGCCGAGCACCTCTACGGCCTCTAGTACCCCTTCCACGAGTACCCCTGGTGCTCATTATCTATTTGTGTAGTATCTGAATTAATAGTTTTATGCAGATCAGTTTACAGTTTCAGTTATTTATTAGCAAAGTTTTATGCAAATCATCATCAGTAATTCAGAGTTCGTTTTCATAGATCGCAGTCTTTCTAAAGTCTTCAGTTCACACTAACTAGAGTGTTTCAGTATTGTCTTCTACCTACAGTAGTCTCAATATTTCCTATTTATAGCATTTCAGTTTAAAATAAAAAACAGTTTCAGAAGACTTACAGGATCGGCGCCGGAGACTCGGTGTACCCCACATTCAATAAAATATTTTAAAATACTTCCAAATCGTCTGAAACAGTTCTTTTTGAAAATTCTAAGTTTTAGAAAAACCCAAAAACCATGGATGAGTTTTGCAACCTGGCTCTGATACTACTAAATGTAACCCCCCAAACCCGGCCTAGACGTTATGGCCGAATTTGGCGATATCACATTGAAGTGTTTTTCGAAAACATAGTCTCTTTGGAAAATCCATTCTATTGTTAAATCTCGTTAATGAATCTTAAAAGAAATCTAGGGAATCTTGTTCTTTTAAAACTCAAGTTGTTTTTAGTAAAACATTGATCATATTAGTTTGTTACTAAACTTTAAAACCATGTTTGATGCGGAAGCTTTTATAGTATGTTACGAAACGTGGTGTTTTGGAAAACAATTATCTTTTGAAAAAAATCGCGTACTACTACTACTCTGAGGTGAATTGAAATAAATAAAATCCCCCAAATTAAAAGTTAAAATTTAAAGAGGCCTTATTACAAAAAAAATACCCAAATTAAAATTATTGGAAATAAAACTCAAATATAAAAATAGGTGCGGTTGTGTGGCCACCTCTGAATCCCTCACAGCACCGATCTGCCTAAGACTGGAGATTACCTGTAATATAAACAGAAGGGTGAATTTACGAAAAACTCAGTGTGTAATCCCATATAAGCAAAATGGCCAATCAGTAGTAAGTAAATCTGATCTAGCCTAAGCCCAAATCGATACTGATTCGATTCAGGTTGGGCCTTAGCCCATTCGATATCAATATCGGTGTGGGCCTTAGCCCATTTCGATGCTGATGTCGGGTTCAAGCATGCAATCAGAAATCCTACCCAACCAGCCTCTACACTCCACTCCGTCCAGCCCTACACTCCATGTGGGGATAAAATCACCTACCCATCCCTACACTCTAAAAATTAGCACTGGTTGCGACACTAAACTGTATTTGCAGCAGAGCTGCCAATACAGTACACTTCCTCCACTAATAATAATCCCATCCCCATGCAACATATCACACATGGATGCGACATAAATATATCATGGAATGCTCATATACAGTCATACATAACGTAAGGCATACAGTCAATTAATATCATAGGGGCATTGTAGAGCCCAAATTCGCCCGGGCCCGTCAGAGTAAACCAAAAAAATACAAAAAACAAAATAAAATAATAATAGTCCCAATAACAGTCCATTTTTACAAGCCCAAATGCTAATTACAAAATTTCAAACCCAATACCTAACCTATTTACGAGCTAGCCTAAAACACTAAGACCCAATCACTAAACCTAACCCTTGACCCAGTTGAAGCCCAAAACCAGACCCCAGCCCAAAACCAAAGAGCTTCAACAGAAACCCTAGGAGGGCTTCCAGAGGGTTCCAGCGTACAGTAACCCGGACCAAGCGTTTGGGTCGCCCACGTCCGCTAGCGTCACGGCCTGCATGCGGTGCCACATCCGCATAACACCTGCATGTACCTCCAGATAAACCGAAATAGTAACATATTTTAATCCCACATTTAGCATACTTTTGATGATTTATCCCTTAATTTATGTAAAAAGGTGCTATTAATCCTTTCTTTTCATGTCTTATACTCAGGAAAGCACCCAAGAATAAAAAGAACGAGAAATGGGTTCAAAACGGACCAAAATGGGCCAAGGAAGAAATCGACACGGCCTGGACTAAAGACCACACGGTCGTGCCTCACTAATGGATTCCAACACGGCCTAGCCACGATTCACACGGGCGTGTGCCATGGCCGTGCCCCTGCCGTGGAGGAGAGTAATTTCACTCGGAAAAGGATACTTAGGGGCAAAGAAACACATTCTAAAATCCTATAAATACACCCTAAGTAGAACCTGAAAAAGAGGAGTCGACGGGCGGTAAACAAGGCCAATGAGCCGAGCCGAAAAGGTCAGATTTTTGGAAAACTCTCAAGGGATAGCCAGTTGATCCATCTCAAGAAGCCGGAATTCTACTCAAGACGAATGATCTCCTCTTCAATTCCTTCAGGGGGTTTTAGGGATTTCTTATGTTTTGTTTTATCTTTTCTTCCGAGATGTTTTCTTTTATTGTTATGAACTAAACCCTTCAGATACCTGAAGGGGGATGAAACCTAGATGAATCTTGTTATTGTTTTCTGAACTATATGATAAATACTTGATTTGTTCTTAGTTATGTGTGCTTAATTCTTGTGTTGATATTTCACGGATATTGATTCAAGTATGATGTGCTTAGGTTGTGGAGCAAAAGTCCCTGCTTAAGAGTAGATCTAGCATAATTAAGCGGAGTTGATCGCACACCTAGAGATAGGGTGACGAGATTTTGCCGGATTAGGGTGAAACCTAATATGGGAGTCCATAGATCGATTTACTGCTATTCTAGGGGGTTATTAATGGAAAAGAGATTTCAATTAATTAACCGAGGGTTAGACGTTATTTGCCTTGAGAGAGGGTTTAATATACGTTAGGGAGTCCTACGGATCAAGTCAAGTGAATAAATCGTCTGGTTCAGTGTTAGATAACAAGTGGAGTCTAGGTGGATTCTTCCTAAGGGTATCGTCTTAATCAACTGAGTTTTTCCCAAGTTTTTCCCCAATTCATTCTTTTTTGTCTTTGCGTCTTTAGCTTAGTAATTAGTTAATTTAGATTAATAAACAACTTCACTTATTTTAAGCTAAATAATAGAAAGAAAGTTAGTATTAGTACTTTTAGTTCCTTTGGGTTCGACAATCCGGTCTTGCCTAAGCTATACTACTGTTCGATGGGTGCACTTGCCTCAATCGTTATCATAGTTAGTTTCCAGGTTCGATCATTATCTTTATAAATTTTAAAACTCTGACTTCACAGCAATCAAGTTTTTGGCGCCGTTGCTGGGGAACTAAAATATTAAGAAAGGTCTATTTTTATTACTTTAGCCATTATTTTTTATTTTCTGCAATTTATTTTTATTTTTATTACTATTATTATTATTTCTTTTACTTTGCTAATTTTTCCTATATTTTGCTTTTGGCAGTTAATTTTAGTCTATAGAGACGATGGCACTGAATAATTATCAGTGGCAAGCGATGAGGACAATTCCTACTAAAGCAGCCAATGTCTTCAACCTCGACGTGGTACACCCAGAAATACAATATGATTCAAATTTAGGAGGCGTGGCGAATCCTGAGTACCCACTCTACGGATATGGCATGGAAAACGAGCAAGATCACTATACGGGTAACTATTCTAGACCTCAAAATAATTTTTATAGCGACACTTATAATGTAGGTTGGAGGTACCATCCTAATTTCTTGTTGGATGATCAAAGTAGCCAAGGACCGGAATTTCCTCCAGATTTTCAACAACCACCTCACCAATAAGAAGAGGAGTCGAACATTGAAGAGATGATGACAAAATTCATGGCAGCCACAGATACCCGTCTCCAAGACACTGAGACAACACTTAAAAACCAACAAACATCGATTGAAGGGATCAAGAACTAAGTTGGGGAACTTACTAAGTCAGTTGGGGAAATTACTAAGTCAGTTGGACAACTTGCGAAGCTGATTTCCGAACAACTACAAGAAAGCTTGCCAAGCAACACTGAAACTAACCCAAAAGAACAAATTCAAACCATAACAGCTCATGACACTGAAAGGTTAGTGGAATCTGACCCAAGGCAAGAGCCTGTGGTGAGTGGAGGTAAGGTTGAGGTAAGCCAGGATTTACCAAACCCGATAGTTACAGAGTACCAAGCTCGTGCGCCATACCCCAATGCGACAAAGAAAGACCACAAAGAGGAAGAATTCGGTAAGTCTCTTAAACTTCCAAAGAAATTTCATATTAACTTGCCGTTTCTTGAAGCTCTTTCACAGATGCTAGATCCTAGACCTCGTATCAATAAAGAAGAAATTCATGAGGAACGAAGGCTTTAGATCGATAAACTAGACGAGTGGAAGACACACTTCAAAGAGAAACTAGGAATACACGAAGTAAAACCGAAGGAACCCCCAGACGAACAGATAGGAACAACAAATCACTTCAAAATAGGGGATCAGGTATTGGTGAATAATGAAGACCCTCGAATCACCAGTTCAGACATCAAAACAAACGAAGAAATCACCTTTAAAGTACTTAATGTCTTCCTATACGGGACAGTCGAGGTAAGCAATCCTAAATTCAGCACTTTTCAGGTAAACATTACTCGACTTAAACTATTTATCAAAAACCGAATTGATCGCATGAGAAAGGATGTTCACCTCCTCAAACCACCATGACCATACGAATGAGAGGTAAAGTCTAGCTTAAGACTATAAACGAGCGCTTCTCGGGAGGCAACCCGAGCACTAACCCCATTAACTTTTACATTTTTTATTTTTTCTTATTTATTCTATTTTATCCTTTCTTTAGAGTATCTAGCTTTAAACTAACTAAAAGTGCAGATTTCCAGGCCACACGGCCTAGCACGCGACCGTGGTCGTGGCCGTGTGGATGCCCCGAATCGCCGTACTGACATGGCAGAGGTGGTACGAGTCAGAGAGAATCAAATCTTCGAAGTCACGTGTAACACCCCTAACCCGTATCCGTCGCCGGATTAGGGTTATGGGGCATTACTTTTTAAGTCACAACTTTTATTCAATCACTTTAATCATAAATAAACATACTTATATAATAATACAAATAAATTAAAACGATCACATATGCATATAAATGTATATTACATTTAATTTCATAAAACATACTTACCATACTAAACCTAAGTCATATGCGGCAAAATCATCAAAGAACATAAGCCGAACATGCTATGTACATTTTATTCATACCACACAACAATGCAATTACCATAAGCCTCATTTACCGTATCTTTATTTATTTACTAAGTACTCAAACAACTAAACCAACCATATCTATCAAAGATAATTTAAAACATACTTCATTCAATTGACTAACATTACCCAAGTATATCATGTACATTATTAATTAGATTTAAGTTCATTTAAAAGACAATGTCATATCATTCAGTAAGACCAAAATACACTCGACTAACTATTATAAGTTTGTTCACATATATACTCTAAATGGGTCATTGCAACGATTGATGAAAGGTTCTATTCATTTAGTAATTAAAGCCACCTTAACCGAGTATACACATGCTCATAATTAATTCTTAAACTAGATAACAATCATGGCATTTAAATAAACATATATGAAATCACATGTACATTGCTCATACCAAATTTAAATAGATCCAAACACTCAATCGAGCCAATGTACACCTTAATTCATTTGCATGTGCATAATTGAACCAAAAATAATTATATGACTTATTCATTATTTTGCATTCGCCAACCGTTACTAATTTGCAAGTCATTCAAGCATATTATATGTGCACACATTGCCTTTACAATTGCATCAAAACAATCAATACAAAATCAAATATATATATTCATTTTTATCCCTTTACTAAGTGAATTTTATAACCATACTCAAAGACAAGTCATACCAAGCATCAAGATTATCAAAAATGAGCTAATCATAAGCTATTCACATCATTTTCCAATCAAGCCATATAATCAAAATATTATACTCACATGCCATATAACATAGTTACTAAAATGAGCTTATAATATGACCGAATATGTATATACTTCACTAACATCATGATCAAGCCATTTTCACATGGCTTATATACATCAACAAAATGTCGTTCGAACATTAAGCTAGCCTATACATGCCTTAAGTTCAAAAACTCAACTTTTTAGGTACCAAAATAAGTCGATAGCATGGATGACTTCGATGACGATCCCCTGAGCTCGTAGCTTGACCAAAATCTATAAAACAGAGTAGAAACATATCACACAAAGTAAGCTAACTAGCTTAGTAAGTCTTAAGCAAAAGTATTAATTCAAATAATCATTCAAGCATTTTCAACTCCAAAATTAATATCATAAAATTTCAAAACTTAGTACTTATATGATCTATTTATGTCGAATGCTAATACCCTTTTCTTTAACAACCTCAAAATAGCCTTATTTCACCCTAAATGTGCAAACTCACGGAATACACATAAATTTAATATGTATCCACATATAACCAAATCAAGTAAGTACAATATACATATTGACCACATATAATCGATTATACACATATGTACATATATCCATTTATCCCCACATTTTGCATTTACACATATGGCGAATCTCAAAACATAACCAAAATCGAATTTCAATATATTACACTCATTATTTGTAAAGCCGAATGCACACATTAAAATCTTACAAATATACCTCAACTATATCACATATTACTAGCATTGAATAGTAATATATCATCTTACCTTATTCCTTGCAACTATGAGGCTTATACGTGCTGAACATTCAGCTTATTTGCTTGTAATTAAATTCCACATTGATAATAATCCACGAACCCTCTATTTATAATAAATCACTGGCATTAAGCACGCTAGGCAACAAAGCCCAAACACACACCGAAGACTAAGCACGCTGCTAGACCCGGTCTAAAATTTAGTCACCCAGGTATTTAGCTTTTTTAGGCAATAAGCTGATACACTTCACCTAACACAAGGCACGCTAGGCTCGAAGCCCGAATATCGATATTATTAAACCATCTCATACACATTACATATTACCAAAATCACATATATCACACATAATTCCTATCACTTTAACATATCAACTCAATTAAATTTAACTACATTTCATTACTAAATCACTTACCACATTCGGCTTTAGCCAAATTCACATTTATAAAATTCATAATTCAGCATGTAATCAAGGTTATCACCAATATTAACGGTATTAAATTGCTTATAGACTTACCTCGAATATCGTCGGACGGCAAAAACCGGCTATTCGATAATTTTCGCTTTTCCCCGATCCAAGTCCGTTTTTCTTTGTTCTTGATCTAAATATATTCTAATTAAGCTCATTCAAATACATTTCATTTCAATTTAATCCAAAAACACCTAAATGGGTAAATTACCATTTTGCCCCTAATATTTCACACTTTTACAATTTAGCCCTATTTGCACAAAACACAAAATATGCAAAATCTCCCAACAACATAGCTAGGCCGAATCTACCATATAATCATATAAGTCCATACATTTCATTTATTTTGCAATCTAGCCCCTCAAAAATTTATTTTCACAATTTAGCCCTAATTTTCTAAATTCATCAAAAATTCAAGAACAAAATGTGTTCATCCTACACCTATCTTTCATTTAACACCAATAATCATCAAAAAGCTTGAAATATCATCAATGGCATATCACACAAAAATCATCAATTCACAAAATTAGTACATGGATTTTGAAGCTCTCAAAGCAACGATTACAAAAACGTAGAAATTATCGAAAACCGATCAAAACTAACCTTTAATTAGACCAAGACCATGGCCAACCATTGTTTATGTTTTTTTTCTTTCTTTTTCTTCTTTAGTTTCGATGAAGAAGAATGAAATAATTAGTGGAGAAACACATGTCTTTTATTATAATATTATTAACATATTATATAACATTTTAACTTATATTTATATAATATAAAAAAACATATTAACATGAAATTATAACCTTATGCAGCCCACTCACATGCAAAAAGGTAAATTTACAACTTAAATACACTTACAAAATAAGACAAATCAATTTAGCCACTTAATTAAATAAACGGCTACTTTTACCATTTACGCGATTTAGTCCTTGTTGTCTAATTAAGCACACAAACAATCAAATTTTTATACGAAACTTTCACACATGCTAATTCACACATAATTAATCACAAAAAATAATATTTAAATATTTTTAAGACTCAGATTCGTGGTCCTGAAACCACCGTTCCGATTAGGGTCAAATTCGAACTGTTACGTCACGGACTCCAACCACCGCCCCACGGGCACCGACAGAATGCCACGATCGTGCGACGCGGCCGTGGACGACACTGACTTATCACCAACGGGCGTGGGTGAACCAACACACCTAGACACACGGCCGTGTGAGGTGACCGTGTGAATCGACATGCCTAAGAAGCACGGGCGTGGGATGGTACCAGGTTTGAAAATATATTTAAACCCCCCTCCCTTCCCTCTTCTCCTACTAACTTTTAACCTTCAACTTTTCATTTTCTTTCCTACCCCTTTTCTCTATACCCTTAAGCTACACCAAAACAATGCCAAAGAAGCGGAAGAAGCCAAGCACAGTCTCCCTCATGGAGGCCGATACACATAAGTTCATGCCGGCCGCTTCAAGCACTAGACGAGCCAAGGATATTTGAGGCCATTTAGTTTTTATTTCGTTTTTCTCTTTTGCTTCAATTTCCTTATCTTTACTTCTCTTCTGCTTAATTTAACTTATTTTACTTTAGTTTCTTGATTTTAGGTTCTAAAGGCTGCTAGGGAATCACACCACGACCACCACCATATCCCCAGCCTTAGAAATCACACCCAACAATAAGGACTCTACGGTCCATCCATCTTTTCTTTTAATTTTAATTTCATCTTTATTTTTCTTCACTTTAGCTTGCTTTTTTTTAATTATTTAATTAGTATAATTTTAAGTATTATTATATCCTGGCTAATCCTCCACGAGCTACCCAATTTCTTCATCTAGCGCAGGATCATCATCCAGACTGGCCCCTCCAACTTATCTTTCACCTCCGACTCAAGGAATCCATCCAAAATTCAGGGAGTTTCACTTCTCTCCATATCTTATGATTTTAGTATTATCGTTGATATATCTAACTTTGTACATTGAGGGCAATGTACATCTTAAGTGTGGGGGGTGAACAACCTAAAAAGGTGCCTAACTTTTTTCATTATTCTCAAAAATTTGAAATTAGGGGCCAAACTTTTTTGCATTATTCTCAAAACCCTGAATTTAGCCTTGTTTTTAAGTAAATTCCTCATATTACTAATTAGGATGAAATTTCTAATGATTTATGATTTTTATTGATATGTTTTAGATTAAGTCATTGATAATTGTGCATTGATAATTAAATTCTAAGAATACTAGAGAATCAAGCATGATAAGTCTATTTTTCAGAAATTAAAAATTTTCTAGGTTGTCGAACTGAGTTTAAATATTACTTTGAAATTTGAAATTTACGATGTTGATGTCAAAATACCCATAATTTTTGTGAGATTTTGAGCCTTATACAGCATATATTCTTTTTCATGCTCACTTTATTGATTATGAGTATGTCAACATTGATTTGTTATTCTAGAACTTGCCTCGTTTATACATATCGAGACCACACCTATGATTTGATATACAGAGATGATTAAGGCACCTAGGTTTTAACCCACTAACTCCATTAAAAGCCTACCTTCACAATTAACCCCTAGTGAACCCCTTTTAATCCTAACAACCCTTTTTATTGACATAACCACTAATATTAACCCAGAAACCCTTTGTTTTTGTTATCCCCATTCCTTTTGACGACCCTTATATCGAGATTTGATTTGATTAATAGCCTAGCTATGTTTTTATTTCAGTAATTTATCCTTTGTTATGTATTTATGATTTGTTCTTAAAAAAAAATCAATCGAAGTATAGTCGTTATTCATTACTAGTTTTGTGATTAAGTGAGCTTATACGTTTGAATTCCAAATATTGAAGAAGAAGCTCGTATTATTAGTTTAAAAGTTTTAATCCATTATGTAATTATTCAGTTTATTGTTTCTAGTTAGGTATTTTGTCAATTCAATCTCGATTCTAACCTTCTAAATTCAGCCTATATCAACACCTTAACCCTAGCCCCGTTACAACCCTAATCAAAGACCTTTTGATTTGTGCGTCATCTCATATTATAGTGGTGGAGATTTGATTTTCAGGCAAGCCTATGGGACTAACTTTTCATGTTCGACTTTTGAGCGCTTTTTCCTAAACCTTAAACACTTTGAGTGATTTGAGTGAATCTCTAGTGAGGATGTCAATCCTTGTCGGTTTTGAATTAAAGGTAATTATTTAGATAATGGGAGACGCCTATATTTTCGAGCTACAAATCTATGACTTAGATTGTTTGAATCCTTAGGACTCTTTGAATTGCATTATCCATGTATAAATTATCTATGAATTATGATAAGATATTGTTGATAGGAATTATGAATTATAGAAAGTTCGTTTTAATTGTAAGTTGAGAATTTTGCTTGAGGACAAGCAAAAGCTTAAGTGTCGGGGTATTTGATAAACTGAAATAGTAACATATTTTAATCCCACATTTAGCATACTTTTGATGATTTATCCCTTGATTTATGTAAAAAGGTGCTCTTAATCCTTTCTTTTCATGTCTTATACTCAGGAAAGCACCCAAGAATAAAAAGAACGAGAAACGGGCTCAAAACGGACCAAAATGGGCCAAGAAAGAAATCGACACGGCCTGGACTAAAGCCCACACGGCCGTGCCTCACTAACGGAGTCCAACACAGCCTAGCCACAATTCACATGGGCGTGTGCCATGGTCGTGCCCCTACCGTGGAGGAGAGTAATTTCACTCGGAAAAGGATACTTATGGGCAAAGAAACACATTCCAAAATCCTATAAATACACCCTAAGTAGAACATGAAAAAGAGGAGTCGACGGGCGGTCAGCTAGGCCAAAGAGCCGAGCCGAAAAGGTTAGATTTGTGGAAAACTTTCAAGGGATAGCCAGTTGATCCATCTTAAGAAGCCGAAATTCTACTCAAGACGAAGGATCTCCTCTTCGAATCCTTCAGGGGGTTTTAGGTATTTCTTATGTTTTGTTTTATCTTTTCTTCCGAGATGTTTTCTTTTATTGTTATGAACTAAACCCTTCAGATACATGAAGGGGGATGAAACCTAGATGAATCTTGTTATTGTTTTCTGAACTATATGATAAATACTTAATTTGTTCTTAATTATGTGTGCTTAATTCTTGTGTTGATATTTCACGGATATTGATTCAAGTATGATGTGCTTAGGTTGTGGAGCAAAAGTCCCTGCTTAAGAGTAGATCTAGCATAATTAAGCGGAGTTGATCGTGCGCCTAGAGATAGGGTGACGAGATTTTGTCGGATTAGGGTGAAACCTAATATGGGAGTCCATAGATCAATTTACTGCTATTCTAGGGGGTTATTAATGGAAAAGAGATTTCAATTAATTAACCTAGGGTTAGACGTTATTCGCCTCGAGAGAGGGTTTAATATACGTTAGGGAGTCCTACGGATCAAGTCAAGTGAATAAATCGTCTGGTTCAGTGTTAGAGAACAAGTGGAGTCTAGGTGGATTCTTCCTAAGGGTATCGCCTTAATCAACTGAGTTTTTCCAAAGTTTTTCCCCAATTCATTCTTTTTTGTCTTTGCGTCTTTAGCTTAGTAATTAGTTAATTTAGATTAATAAACAACTTCACTTATTTTAAGCTAAATAATAGAAAGAAAGTTAGTATTAGTACTTTTAGTTCCTTTGGGTTCGACAATCCGGTCTTGCCTAAGCTATACTACTGTTCGATAGGTGCACTTGCCTCAATCGTTGTCATAGTTAGTTTCCAGGTTCGATCATTATCTTTATAAATTTTAAAACTCTGAGTTCACAACGATCACCTGTATCAAATGATGGATGAACAACACAGCAAACAGAAGGAAAATAAAGAAAACAGTTGTATTTTTACATTTTTTTTCATTTTTATTTTGATTTCGGCTTTAAAAAGCCCGAAATCAACCACTGTAAGGCTTCACGTGTTTACGAACACAAGAGTATCAATACGAAATACAGAAAGAACAAATTTGAAGAAAAAGAAAAAAGGTTGCTTTCCATTTTGATTTTTTCTTTTTCCGTTTCATTTCTGTTTTCAATAACAGTAAAACAAACAAAAGAAAAGAAAGATTACCTTTGGGGCGATTCTGTCCTTGTTCTCTCTGTCGCAATCGGAGGTGGACAAAGACTTTAGCCAAACCGGACTTTCGTGAATCACTGTTCGCCGTTTATAGTGGCGTTTTAGTGATTGAACAGAGAGATCCCTAAGAGCGGCTGAGAGCAGAAACGAAAGGGATTAGGGTTTAGGCAAAAATGACGACTGATTTTTTTTTTGTTTTTAATTCATTGAAGAAACGGCATCGTTTAAACCTTTGAAATCAGATGCCGAAACGGTATCGTTTGATGCTTAGCCCACCGCCCCAACTTGACCCGATCCAGCACCCATGGGATCCGCGTGTTTTTGCGGTGATGGGATATTTACGCAATCAGTCCTCCTTTTCTGCATCGCTATATGATTAGATCCGTTATGCATTTTCTTCATTTTTTTAATTAATCTCTGTAAATCGCGCATTGTTCTAATTCGGTCCAATTAAATGCAGCTGCGTTTCGCGAATGGAAATATTGCTTTTTAGTCCTCGTTCATTTATGTGCATTTTATTTAAGCCCTTAATCTGTTTTTATTTGTTTAAAAATTAACCTTTTGATTCTGCTTTTAATTCCAATTTAGTCCTTTTTATCCCTTTTGTGATTTTTATTACCTTATTATTACTATTATTTTAAATTCTCATTATTATTGATATTATTATTATTACTATTATTAATCAAGTATTACTATTATTATTCTACTATTATAATCATTATTTTAATACTACTACTACTACTACTATTATTATTATTATTATTATTATTATTATTATTATTATTATTATTATTATTATTACTACTACTTGTGATATTATTATTGTTATAATTGTATTTATTATTAATTTCATATTATTTATGCATGTATTTTCTTTTAAATCTATCTATGTATATATTTTATTTTAAATTTATATAAATATAATTGCTCATTTAAAGATCTTATTTAAAAACTATGTATTTATTTATTCCAATTAATTTTATATATCATTTGTATATTTTTTATTTATTATATGAATGTTTAACTTCAAATATTTTTATGTTTCTTGTTTTAAAGAATTGCATAATTAGTATTAAAATTATTCTATTGATTTCGTAATGTTGTTGATGTATGTATTTTATTACTCTTACTATTTTGCTTATCATTGATCCAATGTTTGATAATTATTGCCATTATGTGTGTTTTAATTCTCGTTTTATATTTATTTGTTGTTTGAGATTCAATAGCATTGTATTTCATTTGTAAATAATTGCTCCATATTGTATGTTATGTCATAGCATTATATTCACTCAAAAATGTCATGTTCAAACACTATTTGAGCTCTAAAATCATTTTTACTTAAAGTTTCGAAATAAGGTAATATTTGTGTGTTTGGAAATTCGAAGAAATCGTGCCCAATCGTGCTGGGTGTGGTTTTTTGTTTGACCAAATAAATGAATATCCTTTCAAATTTCGTCCATATTTTCAAAATAAGGTAATATTTGTGCGTTTGGAAATTCGAAGAAATCGTGCCCAATCGTGCTGGGTGTGGTTTTTTGTTTGACCAAATAAACGAATATCCTTTCAAATTTCGTCCATATTTTCAAAATAAGGTAATATTTGTGCGTTTGGAAATTCGAAGAAATCGTGTCCAATCGTGTTGGGTGTGGTTTTCTGTTTGACCAAATAAACGAATATCCTTTCAAAATTTCAATACTTGTGCTTGGAGTATTTTGGGGATAATCTTGAATTCGAGGACTCAGATTGTCGTATCCAATCGTGCTGGATGTGATACTCTATTCCTTCGGAACAAGGGAATCTCAATATTCAATCAAGTTATTTAAAATTATAAAAAAAGGAACATAATTTCAAAATCATTTCAAACTTTTCGACATTAGGACATTAATTATTCAATTTGGTACCAATTTTGGGCATTGCGAGAGTGCTAATCCTTCCTCGTACGTAACCGACTCCCGAACCCGTTTTCTTCTTGAAATTCGCAGACCAAAATTTATTTTATAGGTGACCCGATCACACCTAAACAAAAGGATCGGTGGCGACTCCATACCTTATTTTTAAAGTCGATTCCCGTTTTTCAAAACTCGAAAAAATGGTTTCGACAGCTTGGCGACTCCACTGGGGAACGGTTGAGAGTCAGGCCATAGATTGATTAATTCCTGTCCTTTGATTGAAAATTTGGAAAATTGTTTTTCTTTTAATGCATTTGCAATAATGTCGAGTCTCATAAAATACCTTGGCATTGCATTGCATGACCGTTGTGGTCACACCTTTAAGAGGGAGTGAGAAACTATGCCTTCGTGAGGTTTTCACCTCCGCATGGGCTAGTGGACTGCTTTTGGGATACATCTGTACCTATGTGCTTCGTGAGATTTTCATCTCCGCATGGCCATAGGGAAATGTATTCCCCTGAACTGAACTCAATCCACATGAGCCTATAATGGGTGAAGATTGAGGAATCTGTTGGTTCAAGTACCTATTCCTTAGAACTAAACCACATATAGTAAACCTTAAAAGCCCACCCTAAATGGTGCCGCAATAAACCATAGTGGTCAT
This sequence comes from Gossypium sturtianum, assembly GCA_025698515.1. Classification (NCBI taxonomy): domain Eukaryota; kingdom Viridiplantae; phylum Streptophyta; class Magnoliopsida; order Malvales; family Malvaceae; genus Gossypium; species Gossypium sturtianum. The sequence continues at coordinate 162,886,010 of CM046945.1, forward strand.
CCGAATATGTACTCTACTTGTTTCTTTTTGTTTACTTTCATCTCTTACTAATATATTTCATTTTGTTTTGGTTATGATCGCATCACATATCATCTCATATCTAAAAGAGTGTCGATTCGTATTCGATTACCAAATTAGAGAGTTTTCTATGGAGAACGAATTTCTTGATAAAATGGAAGACAATACGGTTGTCCATATATTTGTAATTTGTTTCATGTAAAGAATTTTTCCCTCTAGAAAAGTTTTCTAATGGAAATTGAATTAGGATCGATACCTTTTGCATCCATGGCATGCATTTACATGGCATTACATCATATGCATTAGATTTCATGAGAAGACCCTGATTGAATAAAAATTGTTTCAGCATTAACCTGGACACCAAACATCCTTACGAAGGACATGGATCAGAGATTAGAAAAACTTGAACAACTCCAAAGGGATATGCAAGATAAACTTCAACAGCAAATGCAAGAGCAGCTCACTAAGATTCAGCAGGATATGATGGACAAAATGATGGAAGCTCGGGGAAATATGATGACTCGGATAGCGCAGCTTGTTGAAGGGCTTATGGATAAAGGAAAGAACCCCATGGTAAGTGTTGAGGAGAATACTGAGTATCTTCAATGTCCCCTGGTTTTACTCCACCACATGGGCAACTCTCGACACGAAAAGCCATCTGTCATGATCAGGCCTCAACAGTTCCAAGCGGGCGCTTCAGTGAACCTCCAAACTGGCTCAGGTTCAGGAGATAATCCAATCATTACTAATGTCCCTGATTTGGATGAAATAGCTGAAGGAGAGAGGACAAAAGCAAAACTGCTAAAGCAGCTAGAAGATAGATGTAAATGGAAAAGTTTAAAGCGATAGAAAGCGCCGATAACCGTTACGGAATCGATGCCAAGGATTTAAGCTTGGTCCCAAACTTGGTGCTCCCATACAAATTCAAAATGCCTGAATTTGAGAAATATAATGGGACAAGTTGCCCCGAGGCTCACATCACTATGTTTTGTAGAAGAATGACGGGGTACAACTGTTGATCCATTGCTTCCAAGATAGCTTGGTGGGAGCAGCAGCCAAGTGGTATAACCAGTTGAGTCATGCCAGAATTGGTTCATGGAGAGATTTAGCCCAAGTGTTCATGAAATAGTACAGTCATGTGACAGACATGACTCCCAATAGAATTACTCTTCAAAACATGGAGAAAAGGGCGAATGAAAGTTTTAGACAGTATGCGCAACGGTGGAGAGAGGTTGCCATCCAAGTCCAGCCACCACTTCTAGAGAAAGAGACTACAATGCTCTTTATTAATACACTGAAGGCCCCGTTTATCACTCATATGCTAGGGAGCACTACGAAGAGCTTCTCAAACATCGTAATGACTGGAGAAATGATTGAGAATGCCATAAAAAGTGGAAGGATAGAGGCAGGAGAAGGTGTCAAAAGATCAGCCCCGAGAAATAGGAAAAATGAAGTGAACAGCTTGAGCAAGCATTCCAAATCAGTCACTGCAGGTCAACTGAGGGCTGTGACCACTAGTCATCAGGGCTCATCAAAACAAGAATCTAGTGCAAAGCAACTCTAGTTTACACCAATTCCAATGACATATAGGGAGTTGTATCAAAGCCTATTTGATGCACATATGGTGGCTCCTCATTATATGGAACCAATACAACCCCCATACCCCAAATGGTATGATTTGAATGCTCAATGCGAGTATCACGCGGGAATAACGGGTCACTCAATCGATAACTGCATTACATTTAAGAAATTGGTGGAGAGGCTTATTAAAATAGGGGTTTTGAAATTCGATGAGTCGACCGGAGCAGTAAGTTGCGATAATTGAAAGAGGGGGCAAAAGAGTTGCGATTCCTTAAAGAAGTCATCAGAAGCCTAAAAATCAGGAAGTCAGAATACCAATGGCATATCCAAAGAGTGAACCAAAGAATAAAAGTTTTTCAAGCATCGGCCTTTATATACTTGAGAGTGTTTTGAACAATAGGACTCTGGAAGAGACGTGTATTTTTAAGGCTAATCTAGAGTAATATTCAAAACATGCTTATTGCTTTCAGCCTAGAAGTAATAAGAGTCATTTTATGAAATAGCCTTGCGTTCAGAATCCTTATTTCAATAAAACGCATCTTTTTGAGTAATTATTTTTCCATTCTTTCTATAGATTCTTTTGTACTTTGGATTTCTATTCAAATATTCTTTCATTATTCATGATCATACCATACGAATAATCATCTTTAGAATCATTTATTCTTTGGATTTTCTGCCTTCATACCTAGGTACCTAGATATCAACGACATGAGCGACGTTGTTACTGACTCCCTTTTTGAATGAAATATGGGTCTAAGGGATCTCAGGACTTTGAAGATGACAAAAATTGTAACCTATCTTCTGATTTGTTAAGGATGATAGATCTGGATGAAAAACAGATCCTACGTCGCGAGCCAAGGAAGGAGATGAAGATCAAAGCCTAACTCAATGCAGAAATAAGATTTCCTATATGTGGGGCATGGATGTTACGAAGCCAGTCTCATTAAAAGTTTCTGGCCAACATCGATTCATTTTCGCAGATGTCGGTTACTTCATTAAGATGGTAAAAGTCGCTTCATATGCCAATATTACAAATTCGATAGTCATCAAAACAAAAAAAGAAAAGGAAAGAATGAATACTGAAAAAAAATATATCGAAACGATCATATTTAACCGCACAATGTCAAAAGTTTACGGTCTGTTCAAAGATCAGGTGCCACATCACAGTGCAGCAAAGGTAGCCAAAAGAAAAACGAAAGATCAAAAAGGGGCCGAGACTTGTGAAGATTGGCATACAGAAGTTGCTATTTACCCTCTATGCTTATCAAACATTGGCCAGGACTATCACCGGGGCAACACATTTCTCATTGGTTTCGCCCATTGAAGTCAAAATTCCTTTCTTCGAGTTTTATCAGAACTGAAGTTGGATGAGGCAGAATGGATCCAATCCCGATGGGATCAATCAAATTTGTGAGGAAGGGTTAATAGCTATCCGTTACAGTTAGATGATGCGGGTTTGCAACAAAGAGGTTCATCCTAGAAAATTCCCAAAGGGGGGACCTGATATGGAAGAAGATCATTCATATACAAAAGGATTTCAGAGAAAAATGAACAACAAAGTCTACTGGTAAAATGAATCTGCCGATTTTCACAAGAACATCTTCGATAATACCCCTAGAAATTCTAACAGTTTTATCAGCTAATTGAATGCTCATCCTAGTTTGTTTGGGTTTCCCTAGACCTAATTGTTTAAACAATTTATAAGGCATGACATTTATGCTTGCCCCTAAATCAGCTAACGTATTATCAACAGTTAGTCTACCAATTAAACATGGAATTGTAAAACTCCCTGGATCTTTTAGCTTTTGTGGTAGCCTATTTTGGAGAATTGATGAGCACTTTGCGTTAAGTTCCACATGTGACGACTCGTCTAACTTCCGTTTTTTTGTCAGAAGCTCTTTTAAAAATTTCCTAGAATCTGGCATCTGCGACAGAGCTTCAAGTAATGGTAAGTTAATATGTAATTTCTTTAAGAGTTTAAGAAACTTACCGAATTGTTCTTCTGTGTCGTCTCTTCTTAATACCTCAGGGTAAGGTACGCGAGGTTGGTACTCCTTGATTACCGGTTTTGGCTTGTCTTGTGTTACCTCAACTTTACCTTTTTCTACCTCGTTTCCTTGTGTTGGACTGGGTTCGTCTACTTCTTCACTTTCTTGAGCTGTTATGGCTTGAATTTTCTCCTTTGGATTAATTTGGTATTACTCGGTGAAGCGCCCTTGCGGTCGTTCGAATAATAGCTTTGCAATTTCTCCGACTGACTGGGTAATTTCCCCGATTGCCTTTGTAAGTCCTCCAACTTGGTTCTCGATCTTTTTTATCGATGTTTGTTGGGTGTCGAGTGTTACCTCATTTTTTTGGAGACGGGCTTCTGTGGATGCTATGAATTTGTTCAACGTCTCTTCAAGACTCGGCTTCTTTTCTTGTGGATAGGGCTGATTTTGGAAATTTTGAGAAGGTTGTTGTCTTTGATTTCCTTGATTTCCTTGTCCTCCCCACGAAAAATTTGGGTGGTTCCTCCAACTTTGGATTATAGTTATTACTATATGTGTTATTATTAGATCTGAAATTGTTACCTATATAGTTCATCTGTTAGCTCTCGTGCTGGTTGGTAGGGTGGGTACTGCACTTCGCCACGCCTTTCCACTTGCGTCGCATTTGCATGATTGGATGTACTGCGAAGAACACAAACTATCAATCTTCTTATTCATCAACTCTACCGATTTGATAGCATGGTTATCTAACGTCGAGGTTGTAAACTCCACGCTTTGCTTTTTTGGCCTTGTTATTGTAACTTGCCATTGATAGTTATTCAGCGACATCTCTTCAATAAACTCGTAGGCTGCCTCAGGAGTTCTATTATTCAGGGTTCCACCGGCGGCTGAATCAATTAATTGCCTCGTTGAAGGATTCACACCATTATAAAAAGTTTGGACTTGGAGCCACAAAGGTAAACCATGGTGCGGACACCTTCTCAAGAGATCTTTATATCTCTCCCATGCATCGTATAATGTCTCTAAATCCATCTGCACAAAAGAAGAGATATCATTATGTAATTTGGCCGTTTTGGCCGGTGGGAAATATTTTAATAAAAAATTTCGGTCATTTGTTCCCATGTAGTGATTGACCCTCGTGGTAACGAGTTTAACCACTGTTTAGCTTTATTCTTTAATGAAAAGGGAAATAACAGAAGGCGTATGGCATCATCGAAAAACGCCATTTATTTTGAAGGTATCACGTAACTCTAAAAATTAGCTATATGAGCGTTTGGATCTTCGCCTCAGTAAACCATCAAATTGAACAAACTCTTGAATCATTTGTATAGTGTTAGGCTTTAATTCAAAATTATTAGCGGCTATAGCGAGCCTAACAATACTAGATTCGGCTCTGTTAAATGAGGTTTAGCATAATCAAACATAGTCACGAGGAGCATTATTTTCTCCCACATCTTGTGGTGGAAGATTATTTTCGTCCATCCCTTCAGTAGGATTGGATCTGTCTTCTCGCTCTCCTTGGTAATTTAGGGCTCGCCTAATTTCTCTGCGATTTCTTCGAACGGTAGCTTCAATATCACTGTCGTATTCTAAAGGTCCTCTCGGGTTCCTTCTAGTCATACACTAGAGGTACTTGCTAGGAAAAGAAAGAAAGAAAGTTTAGCAAATTTAAAAATAAAAATAAATTGCGAAAAATAAAAACAATGGCTAAAGTAATAAAAATAGAGTTTTATTAATATTTTAGTTCCCCGGCAACGGCGCCAAAAACTTGATCGCTGTAAATCAGAGTTTAAAAATTTATAAAAGAATGATCGAACACTGAAACTAACTCGACAACGATTAAAGGCAAGTGCACCTATCGAGCAAGTAGTATAGTTTAGGCAAGACCGGATTATCGAACCCAAAGGAACTAAAAGTACTAATACTCACCGTCTTTTTATTATTTAGCCTTAATATAAAGTGATGATTGTTTAAACTAAAAATAATCTACTAACTAAGCTAAGATGCAAAGACAAAAAGAATGAATTCGGGAAATAACTTTTGGGAAAACTCAGTTGACTCAAACGATACCCTTAGGAAAAATCCACCTACACTTCACTTGTTAATTAACCTTGAACCATATGATTTATTTACTTAGTTTGATCCGTGAGACTCCCTAACGTATATTAAACCTCTCTCGAGGCGAATAACATCTAACCCTAGGTTAATTAGTGGAACTCTCGTTCGCTTATAATAACCCCCTAGAATAGCAGTAAATCGATCTGTGGACTCCTATATTAGGTTTCACCCTAATCCGGCAAAATCTCGTCACCCTATCTCTAGGCATGCGATCAACTCCGCTTAATTATGTTGGATCTACTCTTAGGCAGGGTCTATTCCTCCTCCACCTAAGCACATTAGATTTGGATTAAGTTCACACAATTAAGAACAAACTAAGTTATTATCATATAATTCAAATAATAAAATAACAAGATTCATCATAGGTTTCATCCCCTTTGGGTATCCGAAGGTTTAGTTCATAACAATAAAGGAAAACATCTCAAAAGAAAAGATAGAATAAAACATAAGAAATCCCTAAAACCCCCTTAAGGAATTGAAGAGGAGATCCTCCATCTTGAGTAGAGTTCGCTTCTTGAGATGGATCAACTGCTATCTTCGAGTGATTCCCACAAATCTGACCTTCTCGGCAGGCTTGGGCTAGCTCTCCGCCCCTTTCACCTGGTACCTAGGGTGTATTTATAGGCTTTTGAAACACGTTTCTTTCTCCCTAAGTATCCTTTCCCGAATGGAATTGCTCTTCTCCACGGTAAAGGCACGGCCATGGAACACGCCCGTGAAAATCGCAGCCAGGCCGTGTTCGACACTGTTGAATGAGGCACGGCCGTGTAAGTCGTGGTAAGGTCGTGTTCTAGTAGGAATGGTGGCACGACCGTGTGGCTTGAAGTCCAGGCCATGCTGATTTCGTGGCTTGGCCCAATTTGGTCCGTTTTAAGCCCGTTTCTCGTTCTTTTCGTCATCGGGTGCTTTCCTGAGTATAAGACATGAAAAGAAAGGATTAAGAGCACCTTTTTACATAAATTGGGGCTTAAATCATCCAAAAGCATACTAAATGTGGGCTTAGAATATGTTACTTTTACGGTTTATCAGTTATTAAGGATCAACCTTTATTTCTGAAAAGTTTCAGTGAGAAGATCAAAGCTACAAATCTTTTCTCTCTGGATTCTCATCATCTCGAAGTCCCAATGGAGTTGGTTGAGACTACAAATCCCTTCCCCCTGAGGTTACAGTTGAGCAGATTGAAGCTACAAGTATGGAATCAAAGCGCTAGTTCCCGGGCCCCTGAAGATACAGTGGGATGGAACGAAGCTACTTGAAGAAGAAAAGCATCGAAAGAATCCAAGATCTTACAAGACTAGGAAAATTTGGCCTTTTTATAGTCTTTGCTCTATTCTCGTTACACGACAATGAGCAAAGAGGGGCAGCTGTAGAGCCCAAATTCACCCGGGCCCTTCAGAGTAAACCAAAAAATACAACAAACAGAATAAAATAATAATAGTCCCAATAACAGTCCATTTTTACAAGCCCAAATGCTAATTAAAAAATTTCAAACCCAATACCTAACCTATTTACGAGTTAGCCTAAAACACTAAGACCCAATCACTAAACCTAACCCTTGACCCAGTCGAAGCCCAAAACCAGACCCCAGCCCAAAACCAAAGAGCTTCAACAGAAACCCTAGGAGGGCTTCCAGAGGGTTCCAACGCCGCAACCCAGCCAAACATTTGGACTGCCTCGGTCCTCACACGCGCACGGTGCCACGTCCGCGCGTACGGCCTCCGTACGGTGCCACATCCGCAACAGCCTCCATACCTGCATCAAATGACGGACGAACAGCACAGCAAACAGAAGGAAAATAAAGAATACAGTTGTATTTTTACATTTTTTTTCATTTTTATTTCGATTTCAGCTTTAAAAAGCCCGAAATCAACCACAGTAAGGCTTCACGTTTTTACGAACACAAGAGTATCAATACGAAATACAGAAAGAACAAATTTGAAGAAAAAAAAATGTTGCTTTCCATTTTGATTTTTTCTTTTTTCGTTTCATTTCTGTTTTCAATAACAGTAAAACAAACAAAAGAAAAGAAAGATTACCTTTGGGGCGATTCCGTCCTTGTTCTCTCCGTCGCAATCGGAGGTGGACAAAGACTTTAGCCAAATCGGACTTTCGTGAATCACTGCTCGCCGTTTATAGTGGCGTTTTAGTGATTGAACATAAAGATCCCTAAGAGCGGCTGAGAGCAAAAACGAAAGGGATTAGGGTTTAGGCAAAAATGACGATTGGTTTTTTTTTTTATTTGGTTTTAATTCATTAAAGAAACGGCGTCGTTTAAACCTTGGAATCGATGCGCGAAAGCGGTGCCGTTCGATGCTTAGCCCACCGCCCGACTTGACCCGATCCAAAGACCCATGGGATCCGCGTGTTTTTACGGTGATGGGATATTTACGCAATCAGTCCTCCTTTTCTGCATCGCTATATGATTAGATCCGTTATGCATTTTCTTCATTTTTTTAATTAATCTCTGTAAATCTCGCATTGTTCTAATTCGGTCCAATTCGTACGCAGCGTTTTCGCGAATGGAAATATTGCTTTTTTAGTCCTCGTTCATTTATGTGCATTTTATTTAAGCCCTTAATCCTGTTTTTATTTGTTTAAAAATTAACCATTTGATTCTGTTTTAATTCCAATTTCGTCCTTTTTTATCCCTTTTGTGATTTTTATTACCTTATTATTACTATTATTTTAAATTCTCATTATTATTGATATTATTATTATTACTATTATTAATCAAGTATTACTATTATTATTCTACTATTATAATCATTATTTTAATACTACTACTACTACTACTTGTGATATTATTATTGTTATAATTGTATTTATTATTAATTTCATATTATTTATGCATGTATTTTCTTTTAAATCTATCTATGTATATATTTTATTTTAAATTTATATAAATATAATTGCTCATTTAAAGATCTTATTTTAAAACTATGTATTTATTTATTCCAATTACTTTTATATATCATTTGTATATTTTTTATTTATTATATGAATGTTTAACTTCAAATATTTTTATGTTTCTTGTTTTAAAGAATTGCATAATTAGTATTAAAATTATTCTATTGATTTCGTAATATTGTTGATGTATGTATTTTATTACTCTTACTATTTTGCTTATCATTGATCCAATGTTTGATAATTATTGCCATTATGTGTGTTTTAATTCTCGTTTTATATTTATTTGTTGTTTGAGATTCAATAGCATTGTATTTCATTTGTAAATAATTGCTCCATATTGTATGTTATGTCATAGCATTATATTCACTCAAAAATGTCATGTTCAAACACTATTTGAGCTCTAAAATCATTTTTACTTAAATTTCGAAATAAGGTAATATTTGTGTGTTTGGAAATTCGAAGAAATCGTGCCCAATCGTGCTGGGTGTGGTTTTTTGTTTGACCAAATAAACGAATATCCTTTCAAATTTCGTCCATATTTTCAAAATAAGGTAATATTTGTGCGTTTGGAAATTCGAAGAAATCGTGCCCAATCGTGCTGGGTGTGGTTTTTTGTTTGACCAAATAAACGAATATCCTTTTAAATTTCATCCATATTTTCAAAATAAGGTAATATTTGTGCGTTTGGAAATTCGAAGAAATCGTGTCCAATCGTGTTGGGTGTGGTTTTTTGTTTGACCAAATAAATGAATATCCTTTCAAAATTTCAATACTTGTGCTTGGAGTATTTTGGGGATAATCTTGAATTTGAGGACTCAAATTGTCGTATCCAATCGTGCTGGATGTGATACTCTATTCCTTCGGAACAAGGGAATCTCAATATTCAATCAAGTTATTTAAAATTATAAAAAAAAGGGAGCAGAATTTCAAAATCATTTCAAACTTTTCGACATTAGGACATTAATTACTCAATTTGGTACCAATTTTGGGCGTTGCGATGGTGCTAATCCTTCCTCATACGTAACCGACTCCCGAACCCGTTTTCTTCTTGAAATTCACAGACCAAAATTTATTTTATAGGTGACCTGATCACACCTAAACAAAAGGATCGGTGGCGACTCCATACCTTATTTTTAAAGTCGATTCCCGTTTTTCAAAACTCGAAAAAATGGTTTCGATAGGCATAACAGTCATTTTACCATAGGGGCATAACAGTCATTTTATCATAGGGGCATAACAGTTATTTTATCAGTTTGGGGTCTAGGTGTACTTACCGACCCATCAGTAGGTCCACAGTCATCTCGGGTGACCCGTGCAACCTTAACAGTCAAACAGTGCAAATGGGCCCAAGGCCCATAATGCGGGCCCATGTAGACCCACACGTCCATGTGGCCCACATAGCCCAAAATTGGCCTCAGCCATGTAAATTACACAGCTCGGCCCAATATTCTCTACACGTTCGTGTGATTTACCCGTGTGGGGCTCATCAGCCCGTTAGGCCCACACGGCCCATTCAGGCCCAACGTGGCCCAAAACGGCCTAAGACCACGAAATTGCTCATGGTGGCCTTAACAGTCTAACGCCTACGTTTTAGGCATTCAGTTTACCACACGAGTGAACGCACGCTCGTGTAGCGTCAATTGTCATACTTTTTTCGACTTTTACCGGTTTACAATTTCGGCAGTGTTTAAACACCTGGTTTCAATTTGTTACGAACAGCCGCTCAAGCATTCGCCAACCTATATTTGGTCAACAAAACACCACCATCAGTCCTACTTTACGGTTAACAAGAAACCCGAAATCAACAATCCATTCATAGAGTAGCGTTACCTTCAATCAAACCACGATGATTCCCCACGAATCTTAGTCTTTAGTGATTGATTAGGAGTTCCCAGAATCCTTCCTTAACTGCCATACAATTGCTATCAGTTCACACTTAAGGCAAAATAAGAAAGGCAATGATGATTCTTTTATAGAACTTATCGAATGAGAGCAAGAGAATCGAATAGAGGATGGATTCGGCACTAGCACAACCTTTCACCTTCGATTTATATCTGTCAAACACAGTTAAACAAACCCCACTTTAGTAACTTAAAAGCCAAAACTTCCAGTGCCATACTCACTTACCGAAAAAAAGAAGTCAATTTGTAAAAGAAGAGGACTGGTTTCGGCAGTAATCAGAACTGAAAATCGGTAGCACAACACTTGAGGAATGAGAGGAGAATCAGTTTAGGGGAGAAGAGAGGAAAGAAATCGAATGAGGCAACTAAGGTCTATTCGGCCAACACAGGGGAAAGAAAAAAAGAGAAGATGAAAAGAAAAGAAAAGGTGTGTTCGACCAACGAGAAAGGTTTTCAAAAAGGAAAAAGTGAGCAGAAAAAATATGCCAAAAGAACCTACCACATTCGACCAAAGAGAGAAAAAACATCAAATGAGCAGTATACCTCTCTTGCTGAATTCTTGAGTGCCAAAGTCCAATTTTGGCACAAACTCCCTCCATTCTCATCTCCTTGATTTTCTCCTAAAATCCATCCTCAAACTCTCCACCTGATCACACCTCCCCTCAACCACTCAATTTGAATTCTCCTTAACCACTTCAGTGTTTCAGTCAAACTCCAACACCTCCACGACACAGCAACAAAATAAATACTCCACTGCTCCCACCAAGATTCGAACACCAGTCCTCTAGCATAGGTAACACGCCACTTACCCCTAGATCAGTAGACTCTTTATGTCATGCTTTACCCACAATAATTTAAAAACCTACTAACTATAGGCAAGGGTTTTATTCTCTAAAAACAAAATTTTTGCACAAGCCCAGGCTTGAACCCAGGACTTCTCAGACACTCCCAAACACACCCAAATCACTCAACCACTGAAACAACAGGTATTTGTGTTACAAACTTACAAAAATAATTACCTAAATTTTGGGGCGTTACAGGCATACTTGCTTAACCGAACAAATTCCCGCTCATATTCAGATACAGTCATGTTTTCCTATTTAAGCTCTAAAAAATCTTTCTTTTTCTGATCTAGAAATCTCTGAGTGATGTACTTCTTTCTAAATTCAGTCTAGCAGAATTTCCATGTAACATTTTCTCTTGGTACAACAAAAGTTATGGTATTCCACCAATGATAGGCTGTGTCTTTTAATAAAGATACTGCGCATTTCAAACACTCAACTGGTGTACATGATAATTCATTTAAAACCCTGATGGTACTTTTCAACCAAAACTCAGCCCTCTCTGGATCATTATCGGTAGTAGCCCTAAATTTCTCTTCCCCATACTTACATATTTTATCCACCGGTGGCTTACCAATTCTAACTGGTTCAGCACCCTGTGGCATCTCTTGAACTGGTTGAGGAGCAGGTGGGGGAGGTTGTTGTACAATAGGATTTGTTCTCAAGTATAGTCCTAATTGCATCTTTTCTTCTTCCAATTGCTCTATCTTCTTTCCTAGCTCTGAATTTCTTTTTTCAAAATCTTGCTTTATGATCTCTAGCTCAGATGGGACCACTCGCAGGTATTCCTCCATTGGTCAAATGCCTTCTTGACTTAGCCCAAGGATGTACCATCCATTATATTCGGGGGTCGTCGTCGGACCTGCAGCAAATCTTTTCAGTCGACGGGTTTGGTTCGAAGCGTTAGACATTTTTCGAATCTTTTTCTTTTAGTTATCTCCCTTATACGAAACCTCGCATTGAGCCAGCCCTTGTGTTGTTGGTATAAACTGCCTCGATCTATACTGCCTCAACACGAGTAGAGAAGCATATCCAACAGCTCCCTAAATTTTAAGTAAAGGAACCCAGTCGAGATCTCCACACCGATATAGAATCTCATTTGGGATCATCCAAGGGACTCTCTATTCGACATCCTCATCTTGGAGATTTTAGAGTATCGTCATCCATTTTTCTTCTGAAATGTCGTCTCACCTCGGTGTAGCCACTAATTCTTTTAATGGAGAGTAGTTCTCGGAGAATACTCGATAAGAAAAATTTTTTACCCTCCAAAAGTGGCTATAAAACCATGCCAACAAGAGTTGTGCACATCGAATGAATCTTCCTTCACCCGCTCTTCGACATGCATTTAAAGATCAAAATGTTTCAGCCAAAATTGCAGGGACGAGTGTGACCCTCTTGTCAAGTCTGTCGAACAAATATGAAACTGCGTCGTCCACGTGCCCTAGTGCTTTAGGGAAAACAACCAGCCCATAAATGCTCAAAGCGAAGACATCGACCCTTTTCTTCATATCTGGGTGCGCTAAGATCAAATCTCACAAACTATTCCAAGAGATACATTTTCCATCTCCCTTTTGCTTGATTCAGGCTGCAACCCATTGCTCACTCATTCCCATGATATTCATTAGTTTCTTAAGGAAAGTCGAGACATTAGCGGCTCTGTAATAAACCTTGTCGGGTCAAATTTTCAGGGAACGAAGTAAGGCCGTATATTCTTCCACAGTAGGTACTAAGTCTACTTTTCCAAAAGTAAAACAGCTGTAACACCACGAATTTGGGCTTAGTAGAATTGGGCCTATTGGGCTTTGGGTCTCAGAAAATTTTTAAGTGAGCAAGAAAGTGACAAATGACATGTTGGCTTTAAGGGTTTAATAAACTTGGAGTGTCTAGGGGTGTTGGAGAAGTTCTGGGTTCGAACTTTGAGGAGAAGGAATTTTTAGTTAATTATTAAAGGAACCAGGGCGGTGAGTAGTTGGGCTTTTAGATAAAAATAGGGAAAAATGACATCAAAGAGCCTTGTGGTGGAGTGGCTAAGTGACGCCACTTAGGGTATAGGAAGGTGGCAGCAAGGAGATCTTAGGTTCGAATCCTAGCTTAGTATTTTTTTTTGGAGTTTAATTTTGGCCTTCTAGTAGGTTGGAAGTGGTGTGGTGATGGACTCTAATGAGAGTGATTAGAAAAGAAAATTTAGGAAAAGGATTGAGGAGTTATCAGGGAGAAAAACGAGGAGATGAGATGGGAAAGAGTTGGAGCCGATTGGGACTTTGCAGAGTTTCGATTTTATGTATAAATAGGGGGTGCCGAATTCCCTCTGTGCTATTTCGGCAACTATAGTGCTCTGTCGAATTCTCCTTCAATTTTTCTGTTCTAAACCTCACCTATTCCTTATGTGTTTTCTTTTCTTCTCTCCTAAAGCCTTAAATCGAATATCATTCTCTTCTATCTCCATTACTTGTGTCGTCCCACCTTCATCTCAATTTTTGGGGACCAAATATTCGTGACTTCAAAAGTCGAAAACCTTCGCTCTTGAAGCTGATTTCTTCATCGCCCCAAACCTTGTGTCGAATACTCTAGTGACCAAATCTCTGTCGTGCTGTTATCATTCCTTTTATTTTTGGTGGATCGAATCTTGGAAAAATCAAAATCAAGCTTGGATCTACAAGTCTCTGTCGAAAAGCTATCCATACGTTTTGGCTTTTGGGTAAGTGTTCTTGATTTTGGGATAAGTTGGCCGAATAGTCTACAGTAAGGGAAAGGGTGACTTAAGTGGATACAAGTCACCTATTATTTTGTCTTTAACGATTAAGATTGATGCAGATCTAGGGGATATTCGTGAGTAGTAGCTAAGAAATGGCTATTAGGACTGGTGGCACACGGTAAGGTTATGGTAAGGCTTCGGTTTTTGGTAATTATTGTGGTTAAATGTGTGATTGATTGGAGGTTGGTATTGGTTGTAGGTTCAAGGCTGAGGATAGTGTAACACGTCTCATTTACCAGGTGTGTACATACACTTCACACACGACAAATCGACAAAATCTGAAATACCAAAAAACCAGAATGCCGAAAAGTCAAAAAGTCGAAAGGTTGGCGCCGACAACCACACGAGCATGCGAACATTCGTGTGGGAACACCGATATGATTATCAGGACCAAGAGAGTGATCTCATGGTCTCGGGCCACTGTTTGGCCAACCGCCGTATAAGGGGGCTAAATGGGCTTCTTGAGAGCTCGTGGGCTCAATTCGGCAAGAGTTGATATGTGAAATTGAATGATGGATTGATATGGATGGTTGTATGATTTGATTATGATCGGGCCTAATGGGCTACATATACATGATCGGGCCTAATGGGCTACATATGAATGTGATTTGGGCCTAGTGGGCCATACGAATGAGATTGGGCCTGATGGGCCATATGAACGTATGTGAATTTGTATGAGCTTTGTAAGGGGTCTTGGGCTTAGTAATTGGTAAATTGCTTAACCTTAATAAAACTTTAATTATTAACTAATTGTGACCGTGGACAAGTTATAAGGTTAAGGTGTGGCAATGGGTATATGCATGTCTAGGATTGGATCTAGGGAGAGCTTGGTACTTAAGCGGTCTTAATGACTCACCTCCTTTTCTCTGGAATCCTACTTGGTGCATAGTATCTGTTCACTTTAGCCAGCGAGGACTTGATAATGGACCAAGGTAAGTAATAGACCCATAACAATGAGAAAAGACCGAAATGCCCCTAAGGGTGAAAATGACTAAAATGCCCCTATGTGTTGAATGTAAGATTTATGGGTGTTACATGTACATTTGCTGCATTCATATGATATTCTTTTTAGGTTGCATATGGGGTGGGAATTATGGAACGAATGAAGTATATGAGAATCGCATGGTTGCTTAAACACTGTAGGTCCACCGATGGCTTTTTAAGCCTATTATATGATAACCAGCCTTGCTGCAACCTTTGGTAGTACCGCAACCGGGCTACCCTTGATGTGTATCGGATGGGTGGGTCGATTTAGAAATCCTCACAGAAGTGTAGGGTTGGAAGGGAAATATTGTGTAGCGGATGGAATATTTGGGAAGGGTTTACATTGCATTGGATGTACGATACTAATATGTTATTATTATGATATGTATGTTATTTGTTTGACGAGGGTCATACACACTGAGTTTTCGAAAACTCACTCCCTCTTTTATTTTTCTCAGGTGATCCTCAGTAGGCGGTTCGACGGATAGAGGGACTCAGAGGTGGCCAACTAGCAAGACGATTAGACTTATTTTTTTTAATATCTAAATTCGGGATTTTAAGTTGTTTATTTTAAGTTATTTCGGATTGTAATAAGGTTTTCCCTCTAATTATTATTCCATTACTTCCACTATGCATTGTAATTTTGAAACGGAACCTAGATTTATTTCTTTTTTTAAGCGAATTTCAAGTTTTTTGAAAATAATTGTGTTTTAAGATCGAGCTTCCGCTGTCAAAGGAAATTTTTACAAGGAAATGGTTCTTGGCTACACCTCATTTTGAAAGCAAACTGGGTTTTACTTAACTTTTCTCTAGAAGGGTTTTCAATGAAAATAAGGTTTTCGCTAAAACACTTCAATGTGATACGCCGAATTCGGGCCTAACTTCTAGGCTGAGTTTGGGGTGTTACATTTAGTGGTATCAGAGCCAAGTTGCAAAGCTCAGGCTGTGAAATGGGCCTTACTACTTGGATAAAAAAACTATTTTTGGATTGGATCGAAATGTTTTAGAAATTCTTGTGATGTGGCACACCGAGTCTCCGACGGCGAACCAAGTAAGTTCTCTTATTATTAAGCTTGTTTAACTTGATATACTGTAGATAGTTAGTGGGCTACTTTAGATGATTATACTAAAGCTTTTTAGTTAGAGTGAAACTAAAGCCCGTAGGAACTTGAAACTGTAGAGGATTTACAAAAAAAACCTCTTTACTTAATACTATCATAAAATATAAGAGCTAAAGCGTGTTAGTGTTATTAAAATCAGTCTTGCAATGAAAGCATAGTCTTTGTGACTTGAGCGGTGCGATTAATAGTTAGTTGGAAATTTCGAGGACGAAATTTCTTTAAGGGGGGTAGAATTGTAACGCCCCGAATTTGGGCCTAGTAGAATTGGGCCTATTGGGCTTTGGGTCTCAAAAAATTTTTAAGTGAGCAAGAAAATGACAAATGACATGTTGGCTTTAAGGGTTTAATAAACTTGGAGTGTCTAGGGGTGTTGGAGAAGTTTTGGGTTCGAACTCTGAGGAGAAGGAATTTTTAGTTAATTATTAAAGGAACCAGGGTGGTGAGTAGTTGGGCTTTTAGATAAAAATAGGGAAAAATGGCATCAAATAGCCTTGTGGTGGAGTGGCTAAGTGACGCCACTTAGGGTATAGGAAGGTGGCAGCAAGGAGATCTTAGGTTCGAATCCTAGCTTAGTATTTTTTTTAGGAGTTTAATTTTGGCCTTCTAGTAGGTTGGAAGTGGTGTGGTGATGGACTCTAAGGAGAGTGATCAGAAGAGAAAATTTAGAAAAAGGATTGGGGAGTTATCAGGGAGAAAAACGAGGAGATGAGATGGGGAAGAGTTGGAGCCAATTGGGACTTTACAGAGTTTCGATTTTGTGTATAAATAGGGGGTGTCGAATTCCCTCTGTGCTATTTCGGCAACTATTGTACTCTGCCGAATTCTCCTTCACTTTTTCTGTTCTAAACCTCGCCTCTTCCTTATGCGTTTTCTTTTCTTCTCTCCTAAAGCCTTAAATTAAATATCATTCTCTTCTTTCTCCATTGCTTGTGTCGTCCCACCTTCATCTCAATTGTTGGGGACCAAATATTCGTGACTTCAAAAGTCGAAAACCTTTGCTCTTGAAGCCGATTTCTTCATCGCCCCGAACCTTGTGCCGAATACTCTAATGACCAAATCTCTGTCGTGCTGTCATTATTCCTTTGATTTTTGGTGGATCAGATCTTGGAAAAATCAAAATCAAGCTTGGATCTACAAGTCTCTGCCGAAAAGCTATCCATACGTTTCGGCTTTTGGGTAAGTGTTCTTGATTTTGGGATAAGTTGGTCGAATAGTCTGATGAGGGAAAGGGTGACTTAAGTGGATACAAGTCACCTATTATTTTGTCTTTAACGATTAAGATTGATGCAGATCTAGGGGATATTCGTGAGTAGTAGCTAAGAAATGGCTATTAGGACTGGTGGCACACGGTAAGGTTATGGTAAGGCTTCGGTTTTTGGTAATTATTGTGGTTAAATGTGTGATTGATTAGAGGTTGGTATTGGTTGTAGGTTCAAGGCTGAGGATAGTGTAACACGTCTCATTTACCAGGTGTGTACATACACTTCACACACGACAAATCGGCAAAAGCCGAAATACTGAAAAACTGGAATACCGAAAAGTCGAAAAGCTGAAAGGTTGGCGCCGGCAACCACAAAAGCGTGCAAACATTCGTGTAGGAACACCGATATGATTACCGGGACCAAGAGAGTGATCTCATGGTCTCGGGCCACTGTTTGGCCAACTGGGCCAGAAGGGGCTAAATGGGCTTGTCAAGCTCGTGGGCTCAATTCGGCAAGAGTTCATATGTGAAATTGAATGATAGATTGATATGGATGGTTGTATGATTTGATTATGATCGGGCCTAATGGGCTACATATACATGATCGGGCCTAATGGGCTACATATGAATGTGATTTGGGCCTAGTGGGCCATACGAATGAGATTGGGCCTGATGGGCCATATGAACGTATGTGAATTTGTATGGGCTTTGTAAGGGGTATTGGGCTTAGTAATTGGTAAATTGCTTAACCTTACATAAAACTTTAATTATTAACTAATTGTGATCGTGGACAAGTCATAAGGTTAAGGTGTGGCAATGGGTATATGCATGTCTAGGATTGGATCTAGGGAGAGCTTGGTACTTAAGCGGTCTTAATGACTCACCTCCTTTTCTCTGGAATCTTACCTGGTGCATAGTATCTGTTCACTTTAGCCAGCGAGGACTTGATAACGGACCAAGGTAAGTAATAGACCCATAACAATGAGAAAAGATCGAAATGCCCCTAAGGGCAAAAATGACTAAAATGCCCCTATGTGTTGAATGTAAGATTTATGGATGTTACATGTACATTTGCTGCATTCATATGATATTCTGTTTAGGTTGCATATGGGGTGGGAATTATGGAACGGAGGAAGTATATGAGGATCGCATGGTTGCTTGACAGCTGTAGATCCACCGATGGCTTTTTAAGCCTATTAGGAGAGATGGCTGAGTGGACTAAAGCATCGGATTGCTAATCCGTTGTGCGAGTTATTCGTACCGAGGGTTCAAATCCCTCTCTTTTCGTTTTCATTTTTGGTAGTGGAATAGATCAAATCCTAATACCATTTCTAAAAATGAAGCAAGGAACTCTCCCCTTTTTATTCTTCGCGTCCAAGATTATGTCCCGGATCATTAGATAGGAATCCAAAGATGAAGAGAGAAACAAAGAATACTACTACGGTGTAAACAAAGAGTTTAAGAGTAAGCATTACACAATCTCCAAGAGCTTTTTTTTTTGTAAAAGGAAGAGAATAGATTCCCCGTTTTTATACCACATATCCTATTTTGTTTTGATTTTGACACCAAGAAATAAAGTGATTTATAGAATTTCTAAAAATCGAAAAGAATTTTCAGAAATTCACTTGTAATAAGAGTTGAGTTTTTCATTACAAAATAAATTCTTTCATACCAACAATTATATATTGTGGCGGACTCTAATCTAAATAGGGTTCTTCTGAAAAGGGTCGAATGAGGAAATGGGATGATCCAGTTTATCGGGGCTATCCAAGAATTTCAATCTTTGAATTGAGGGTCGTTCATAGTGTAAGACTTATCTGATCTTTTCAATTGTTAGAATTTTTTTCTTGAATCACTCATGAATTTTTCTAGGACGATATTAAGGATCTCATCGAAAACTTACACTTGCCAAACAAAGGCTAAAAGAAAAAGAGAACAGGTATTATCGGCATAAAATCTACGATTGGATTCAAAAAGCATAGGCCTCGGGCAATTTGGCGAATAAAAACTACTCGAAAAAGGGCGGGAATTAAAAACAGATCTGAGATCAAATTAAAGATATTAAGCATAACAAAATTTTGTTCTTAGAGATAATTTTGATTGAGTTATTAATATTTTTTGATATCGTGAAAAAAATTAAGAAAGGAAAATAAAATGAGACTAAACAATACTTCTTTGAACTCACCCAATCAAAAAGCCTTCAATTCTTACAAGAGAATAGAAGAAATCATACTTTCATACAATATCTTAATTGAATTCTATGTAATGATCAATAAATTCGATTTAATTCTCTATCCATACGTGCAAAAATCGTAGCAAGAATCTAATCTATTCCATAGCTATAGCTATTTGGAACTGGAATTGACGAACAAGGAATACCCATATTAGTGTTTAGTAGTTTCAAATAGAAATCTAAATGGGGCGTGGCCAAGTGGTAAGGCAACGGGTTTTGGTCCCGCTATGCGGAGGTTCGAATCCTTCCGTCCCAGAGCATACTCTATTTATATATCAGAATAACCATATCCGAATCTAAATTGCTCTTTTTTTTGTTTTTAATAAGCAGCCTTACTGCAACGTTTGGTAGTACCACAACCGGACTACCCTTGATGTGTATCAGATGGGTGGGTCGATTTAGAAATCCCCACAGGAGTGTAGGGTTGGAAGGGAAATGTTGTGTAGCGGATGGAATATTTGGAAAGGGTTTGCATTGCATTGCATGTACGATATTATTATGTTATTATTATGATATGTATGATATTTGTTTGACGAGGGTCGTACACACTGAGTTTTTGAAAACTCACTCCTTCTTTTATTTTTCTCAAGTGATCCTCAGTAGGCGGTTCGACGGATGGAGGGACTCAGAGGTGGCCAACTAGCAAGACGATTAGACTTGTTTTCCTTAATATCTAAATTCGGGATTTTAAGTTGTTTATTTTAAGTTATTTCGGATTGTATAAGGCTTTCCCTCTAGTTATTATTCCATTACTTCCACTATGCATTGAAATTTTAAAACGGAACCTAGATTTATTTCTTTTAAGTGAATTTAGTTTTTTTTTAAATAATTGTGTTTTAAGATCGAGCTTCCGCTGTCAAAGGAAATTTTTACATAGTAACAAGGAAATGGTTTTTTTGCTACACCTCGTTTTGAAAGAAAAAATGGATTTTACTTAACTTTTCTCTAGAAGGGTTTTCAATGAAAATAAGGTTTTCGCAAAAACTCTTCAATGTGACACGCCGGATTCAGGCCTAACTTCTAGGCCGGGTTTGGGGTGTTACAACAGCTGTAGGCGGGATTCCAAAATTAAGCCAGAGCTCGAAACAAGTGCTTGTCCACTTTGATATCGAGTAGATAGGGTAAATCATCGTAATTACAGTAAAATAACTACTTGATTTCTTCATCCCATTGGACCCATATCTCTTTTAATTCTTGGAGATTGTTCTGGGTCACGTTGATACGAGTGAAGTCCTACAATTCTGATACGTACCCCTCCATCAGACTATCACATTTCTATAGTTGCGTTCTCTCGGACCATATTCGAACAGTCGTGTTATCTTCCACTTTATCAAGAAATCTGTTCTCCATGGCAAGCTCTCTATTTAGTAATCGAACGTGAATCAACACTTTTTTTATGATGAAAATGTCATGCAATCACAATCAAAGCAAAACAAACAAGTCAGTATACAAAGCAAGAATTTAAAGTAAGCAAGAAATAATAAATAAAGCGCCTATTCGGGTAACCACTAGGGTTTGGTGCGGTTCTACCTAGGGTAAGCTCTTAGGGCTCATTATATGCGGTTCGATTCTAAAGTAAGGGTACCTAAACTGGCATATTCCTTGATCCTCACCCATTATAAGCTCATACGGACCGAGTTCAGTTCAGGGGAATACATTTCCCTATGGCTATACGGAGATGAAAATCTCACGAAGACATAGGTACGATTGTATCCCGAAAGCGGTCCGCTATCCTATACGAAGGTGAAGACCTCACGAAGGAATAGTTTCTCACTCCCACTTAAAAGGGTAAAATCGACCGATTGTGTGATGCAATATGCGGAGATACATTTAAAAGACTCGAACCAATAAAGCAACCATATTGAAACAATACAGATCACAAAAATGAAACACAACGAAAGGATCGTAAATTTAAATCAAAATTATCAATTTTTGACAAAAAGACAAGAAATAATCAAATCGTGGTTTGACTCTCTTATTTAAGTCCCCAGTGGAGTCGCCAAGCTGTCGAAACTATTTTTTTTGAAAGAGGTCGACTTTTTGTTTGAAAATAAAAAAATGGGAGTCGCCACCAATATTTTTTTATGAGGTGTGATCGGATCACCTCGTAATTTGATCGTTTTAATAAACGGTTTGATTTACTAAAACAATGTCTTTCGGTCCAACAAAATCCAGAAAATGAGTTCAGGAGTAGGTTACACACGAGGAAGGATTAGCACCCCCATGACGCCCAAAATTGGTACCTAGTTGATTAATAAATGTCTTAGTGTCGAAATTGAGAATTTGAAGAGATTTTAAAATACTATCCTTTGCTAAATTATTACTTAACTGAATTTATACAAAAAAAGAGGTTTATTTCACGTTAATCGAGAAGAAGGATTACGTCCCGTAAGTTAGGATACAATACCTTAAATTCTCGAAACAGGAATAAACACCAAAAATTTATTTATTTTATCTTGGTTTTAGAAAGAAATCATATTCCGTAAGTTAGAACACGATTTTTCTAATTCCAAAATAATGAAAATTAATTTCGGTTTAAAAGTATTTTTTATGCATTGTGCGAAAATGAATAACATTTGAAATATCGTGTAATTAATTTATTCGAGTATGGTAAAAAACGGCTAAAAGGTTAAAAATCATGCTTAACGAATAATGATAATGCAACATAAATCCGTAGTAATAATGGTATAAAATGCTTTAATAAAATATGAAAGATATGATAGTAATAATAAATTACAGTACTAATATGCATGATAGAATAAAAATAATGAAAATGATAAATGTAAATAATAAATAACAATAATAATAATAATAATAATAATAACATTAATATTAATAAAAATGATGAATAATCTATATTTGGAAGTATATAAAAAGATATACATAAATAAATGAATAAATAATAAAATAATAATAATACAGGTAAAAGTAAAAATAAAATAAGCCAATTATAAAATAAAAAATAAATAAAATAAAAATAAAATAATTAATAAGCAAATAAACAAATAATAAAGAAATAATAATAAAAACTAATAAAGTTTAAATAATAATAAATAAACAAACGATTTAAATTAAACCAACAACAAATAATTAAAGGAGTATTAAAATTACAACAGTTTAAAATTAATAATAATAATAATAATAATAATAATAATAATAATAATAATAGGATTAATTTGAAAGCTAAACAGGGTTTTAGGGTAAAAATAGAAATAAAATAAAGCAAAATGACCGAATTGTAATGCGCTACTAAAGGGGAGGGACCATCGGGGAATTTATTCTCCCATCCAAAACGCACAGCTTCAAGGAGGACTAAATTGAAAATAAAATAAAATTTTAGGGTATAAATTAAAAAAAGAACGGATTTAAAAACTAAAAAAATGCGGAAGGGCTAAACGCGCAAATATCCCATTTGTTGAAAACACGCGGATCCTTGGGAGTGGGTCGGGTCGACGCGCGGGTTGCCTCAAAACGACGTCGTTATGAGGCTTGTGAGCTTAGGTCAAAACGACGCCGTTTTGACCCCCTATTTAAGTTTAAAAAAAAAAAACTCATTTTCAATAGTTTTCAAAAAAAAAAAAAAAACACCCCTCCCCTTTTTTTCTCTGAAATGGCCTGAAGGGTCCGGCCATGGCTCTGGCGTCGGACCACCGTGGCGGCCGCCGGTCGCCGGCGAAATGAAGAAAAGCTTTTTTCGTTTCCCTTTTTTACCCTCAGCCTAGATCCGCAATCAAAAACTCCGAAAACCCAATCAAACTCGACGAAAAATAGAGAAGTGTTTCGTCTCTCTTCTTTTTCCGGCGCGCAACAATGGTGAGTTTCTCACCTTTCTTTGTTTTGTTATTTATTTTCGAAAATGAAAAAAAAAAAAAAAGAAAGAAAGAAAGAATCACCTTTTTATTTTTTATTCCAAAATCTCTTTTTTTGGATTCAATTTTTTCTCTGAATTTTTTTGTGTATTTGATTTCTCTCGTCTGTAAAAAAAATATTACATTGACGATGGGGCTTTTATAGCCGATTTACATGTATTATTTTTATTTCTCTGTTGTTTCTCTTCTTGCCTTTTGCTTTTTGTTTCTGTTTCTTTTTTGTAGGCAAGGTCAACGGAGGCGAAAACCCTGGCTTTTTGCCGTTTTGGTGCAAGGGAGGCAGACCTCAGGCGGTGGGTGCGCTGACGCGGCACGTGGAGGAGCGGCGGCGGCTAGGGTTTTTTTTGTCTTTTTTTGGCTGAAAATAGTTTAGTATTTGGGCCATTAGAGTTTTAATTTATTTTGGGCCATTTGGGTTTGTAATGGACTTTGGACTATTTAATTGTTTTTATTTTTATTTTTATTTGGGTTTTTTTTATTTTCGGGCCGGGGCAAAAATGACCCGTTACAACGTGGATTGAGTCTTAATTCGATTGACAAGAATATTGTTGTCAATGTAGAATGATGTGAGTTTAAGTGTATCGAAGCGCATATCTTTTTATTTATATGTTGAGAAGAGATTATAGGTAGTTCTAAATATAGACAAAGGTAAAATTTAATTTACTGAAAACAAAAAAATAATACATGCATAAATTAAATTATTTAATTTTGAAAATGATTATCAATATAGTGGCCTGCACATAGGAATATGGTACCATTAGAAACTTAGCCTAGGGGACGAATGTATCGTAATTTAGTAGTTACCCATGAGACTGGAAACATTAGCAAGTAAACTTTTATCTAAGGATTTTGCTGTAAGAGATATACATACATACATTATTTAATAAAATCTGCTTAAAATCTATTAAGTTAATACTTTGGATATTAGTTCAAATTGGTTCAATTTTAATACTTAATATCCGAATCCGACGATCGAATCAGACGAGAGTGTTACCATTTGCATCTCAACACACTCATTTTCCATTGATGATGGATACACGTGGTGCAAGCTTTGAGGAGGTTCACAATAAATGAGCACAACAAAAAGTTTCAAGGACTAAAGATGGTTACCGTGCAAATGAAAAAAATGGTTTATATATATTCATATATTTTTAGTTTGCTTTATAATTTTTATGTTTTTTTATAAAATTTTGTAAATCTATTAATTTTTAATTTTTTTTTATATTTTATTAATGAAAAGTTAGGGGGGGGGGGGTATAAGGAAAATGGAAATATGAGCACGCAGTAGATAGCTAGCGGGCTTAATCTGCCATTGAATTTAAAAATATGGAAGAGAGAACAGTTTGTCGGAATAGTGGATGTGAAAGCAAGTGGGGCATATAGGTAGAAACTCGGCTATAATCAGACACGGGAAATGACATATTAATGGTGATTTTTTTTTTTTTTTGAAAAAATTCAGAAACTTATATAACCATTTAGCTTTTTTTAAATTTTTAACTTTGATCTTTTGCCAAATGAATTTTGATGTTTTCCATCTATTTTTTGGGTAGAATTTTTTAAAGTTGCTAGGCTGTCTTGAGCTTCTCAGTCTTTTTTTTTTTTTTTAATTTGGAGTTGTTAGACATTAATTTTAAAACAATTTTTTTAAGGAATGACTAATTAAAAGAGAGAGGAATGAGATGAAGAATGGTCGAGATGTAAAATTATTTCACATGTGATTATGGATAGAAAAGTTCAGCTTGTAATTATTATTCATAATCACATCAATTTTTGTAATCTTTTGATTTTTAAGATTTTATTTGATTGATTTTAACTTTAGTAGATGTTTGTTTTCTCATTTTGTTTAAAGTTAATTTTTATGAGATTGTAGATTGAGTTTTAACTTAATTGGTATGAGTATTATTGTTAATGCAGGAGAACGTGGGTTTAAGTCTGTTGAAATGTATTATCTTCTTATTTATGAGTTGGGAGGAACTATTGTTGTCGAAAAAAATAAATATCATCAGAATCTATAACGAAATTGTTTAAAAAAAATTATGAATTAAATTTTAAATTTTTTTTAAAGCTGAAAAATAAGAGAGTAAATTATTCTTAGAAATTTTAGGTGGTAAGCTTGGCTGTTGTACAATTCTTTTCCTATAAAAGATAGGCAAAAGTTTTAAAGAATAGACAGAGAGGAAAGTGAGATATAATTTATTGAAAAAAAAAAGAAATAATGCAAGGATGAATTAAATTATTTAATTTTGAAAATGATTAAGAGAAAAGAACAACTATTCATTTTTATGACTATAACTTTTAATCCCGGAGTTGATCTATAAAAGGAGCAAAACTGCATCCCAACCTGCATGCAAATCCAACCTTCCCAGTTTTAAAGAAGCTCTTCAATATATTTATTTCTGCTTTTTAACTTGTCATCGTAGTTTCTCTTCCCCTATGGCTCACTCGGTTGGGATGCTTGGTCAAGAATGCTTTGATTTGAAAAACAAGGCTATTGCTCATCTCCATGATTATTCCTTCATGGATGAAATCCCCACAATTGATTACTCTTTGTTGTTTTCCAAGGATCATAATGAGCGGGCTAATTCCTTGGAACACCTTGGAAAAGCATGCCAATATTTCGGTTGCTTTTATGTACGAACTTCCAATACACACACACATATACACATCAACTGGTTATGATTATCAAAATCTTAAACTCTTGAAAACCTGACATTGTTTCTTAATTATATCAGTTATTGTTTGCATTTTTTTTACATGTACATATATGGTAGCCTTTTTCCATATAATTTAGGGGTTTTTTTTTTTTTTTTTTTTGTCTTTTTGAAGCTGATAAATGGTGTTGAAGAAAGGGTTGTAGAAGGAGCACTGAAGGGTATTTCAGATTTCTTTGAACTGACAAATCAGGAGGAGAGGAGTGAGTACTTAAAGAAGAATTCCATGGATAGGATAAGGTGGTATTTAAGATCTGATGCTGGGGAAAACAGAGAGAATCTAAAGATAGTAACACACCCTGAATATCATTGCCCTAGCAAACCTGATAGTTGCAAGTATTCATTATTCCTATCATTCTTCTCATATGTTATAATACTGTTTAAAGTTTTGTTATATATATCTTAAAATGGTGGATTATAATCCATATTTGACAGAGATGCCATTGGAGAGTACTTGAAAGGGATGCATGAGGTTGAACAAGGTTTAGCTAAAGCAATCTCGACAACTTTGGGATATGAAGAAACCTACATCGAGAAGGAGTTCAAGCTGGAGGCAGGATACGACGTGGCTACCTTGAATCTATATCCACCATCTTTACAATCCAAAGGTTCCACTGGTTTGGCGGAACATACGGACCCGGGCTTTTTTGTTTCCCTTATACAAGATGTTAACGGGGGACTTCAAGTGCTCTCTCATAAAGGAAATTGGATCACTGTTAACATACCCCGAAACACCATTTTCGTCGGTATTGGGGATCATCTTGAGGTATCTCTTTCTATCATTATCATTTGCTCCATGCAAGATGTACTAATAGTTTATGTTATATTCTTGTGTGCTAATTAGATATTAACCAATGGGAAGTACAAGAGTCATATACATCAAGTGATCCTGGATAACAACGAAGTGAAAAGAATCTCAATGGCAACACTTCATGGACCTTCATTCGACACATTTGTAGCCCCAGCCCCGGGGTTCATCGATGACTCTCACCCACCAGCCTACCGAGGGATGACCTACAAGGAGTCCTTGGAGCTCAATGGTTTTGATGAAATCGATGTGCAGTCATCCCTTATTCAGCTTCAAATGCCACTCTCTCTCTAATTTCATGCATGGTTGTTGTATTTCTATAATTGCCTTTGAGTGTTTTTGAGATAAAAGTAAATAAAGAGCTATGCTTGTTGCCGTCATTGTAATCAAGTATTTGTGTGATGGAATTACTTTGTCACACCCCAAAAATTAGGTTAGAAGAATTAGGTTTGTAATAATTGAGAGTGATCACGCCCCGATTTATAAGGTTATCATTGTGCGTTTGCTAAATAAGAAAGTTATTGATCTAGTGTTTAAAAAATAGTGTAAGTATCCTTGATACCATTTGTCCTACTCTAACATATTTAGAGGATTAATAAAAAAATTGTGACATTAATATGAAAAAAGCATGTACATGAATGTAAGGAAATTTCCATGGATTAAGATGTTGAAATAATGAATTAGTGAGATAAATATGAAAATGATGAATAAATATGAGATTTATTGTGAAATAAATATTTAATGTTTAAAAGGTGTTGAAATAAGTCATGACAAAGTTGAGGTGGAAATGATTGGTTATGAAATGTGTAATGACCCAAAATTCACGGGCCACCAGAAAAGCGAGTTATAGGGCCTCCGTCTTAGTGAACTGAGTTCGTAAATATTTGTTAGGAACATGAGGCTAGTTGTGTGTTTAATTAGGCTTTAATTAAGTGAATTTAGCTTAATTAAGAGAAATTAGGAAATGGGGCTAAATTGAATAAGAGGTAAAAGTAGAATTATAGATTAATAAAAAGAAAGGGGGACCAAAATGGAAAATATACCATTCACCATAAATGAGGCCGCAAATGTTGATAAAAATCTAAGATTTTTATTGTTTAATTATTATTAAATTATAATGTATATAATTATTTTATTATATGGTAATTTATATTAGTTATAAATTAAAAATATTATATTATATGAATAAATCAAAAATTTGCCAAATGGATGGTGATGATATTGTACAATTGTAAAAAAAAATATATGTACATTTGTAATACTTATATTTAATTAGTAAATAGATATTTATTATTTAAAAGATATTTATTAGATAAATAATTAAATTGTGAGATTTTTGTATAATAAACAAATTGGATAGTGACAATTGTAATAATGTAAATATATACATTTGTATTATATTTATTTATTTACTTGAAAATTAAGTAAAAGATAGTTATTAATTAAATAATTATATTCTGAGATTTTTGTGTATGATAAACAAATTAAGTGGTGACAAATGTAATGTAAATATGTGTTATTAAAAGATATTTACTATAATTATTATTATCATTATTAACTTTTATATATATATATATATATAAAAGATATAAAAAAATGAAAAAAAAAAGAAAAAGAAAGAAAGCAAAAGAAAGAATAGCAGAAGCCATTCGAAAACAAGAAGAAAGAAAGGGGAAAGAAAAGAAAAAGGGGAAAACTAGGGTTTGAAGGTTTAAAGCTTTAATAGGTAAGTCAATTAAGTCCTTTTTACTTAATTTTGATGTTTTAGAAGCTTTAGAACAAGGTTTTGATGAAATTAAGTTGATACTTTGAAAGTTCATAGGTTTATAAGTATAGTTCATGTTGAACAAAAAGATGAATTAGGGATTTAATTGAATGAATTTCAAGTTAGATTTGGTAAGGGATTGAATTGTAAAAGAAGCTATAAGTTTTGTGTTTAAAGGACTAAATTGAAAGAAATTTTAAATTATAATTTTATTATGAACATTAGATAGTTAAGTGAAATATGAAAGGAAATTGAATAGAAATGAAGTATGAATTGAATTATAAAAGTAAATGAGTTAATTAGGATTAAATTGGAATTAGGGTATAAATTGAATAGAAATTCAATCATTTATTATAAATTAGTGCTGTAATTAATAAGTGTAAATTATTATTATTATTTTCGTAGTTAGCAAAAAACCCGAGGCATCGGCACCGAAAGAAAATGAAAAGTTATCGAGGAGTAATTGAACAAATCCGGGTTTGTATTACTATAATTCAAATCTATTTATTATTAATTGTTATATTTTAATTAAAATGCGTGGTAGATAAATTTAGGAAAGTAATTGAAATAATGATATTGATTTGAATGAAATTGATTTTAAAATGTTTATGGCTGTTGAAATTGAATGTGAACAAATTGGAAATTAAAAGTGATTTGAATTGAATAAAAATGAATTGAATGAAGAAAATATGTGATTATTTGAAATGTATATTAATTGAAAAGTGATTAGTGATTTGAACTTGATTGAAAAATGAATCGAAAAAATGAATTGAATAAAAGTGAATTAAATTATGAATATGGTGAATATGTGAATTGTGTATTGATTGAAAAGTGGATTGAATTGAATCAAAGTATGATTATATGTGATTATTTGAAATATGTATTGGTATTGAATTGTATATTGATTAGAAAGTGAAAAGGTGAACTTGAATTGAAAGATAATTTGAAATAAATAAAAAATGATTTGAATACCCTATTAACTAGTCGAGCTGAGTCGGATATAGTTGGCATGCCATAGGATTTGGAAGAGTACGGGATATATCGGCTTTTCCGATCAGGCACTTTATGTGTCGTATATCAGGCACTTTATGTGTCGTATTTCAGGCACCTCGTGTGTCGTATCAGGCACCTCGTGTGTCGTTTTAGGCACTTATGTGTCGTATACTGATCAGGTACTATGTACCGTTTTAGGCCTCTATCAACAAAAATTATAAAATAATTTTAAAATTTTAAAATATTTATAAAAAATTTAAAAACTCTAAAAGACAAGGAATATATGAAATTTAAAAAAAAAATCTAAAATAATAATTTGAGGACCTAAACAAGTAAATTACATATTCAAGTTTATCATACTAAACTATCTTATTTTATCTCTTGTTTTGCTTTGAAAGAGTTTTAATTTCACATGAAATTAATTATATTACAACAAGATTTTAATTTGACATGTTCAATTTTTTTTTATTTAACTCAAACAATTTTATTCATTTCGAGTCAACTTGAATTTCATTTCATTCGACTCAATTTAAAAAAATTTAAAATCGAATTAGAATGATAAAATGAGATTCATTAACTCAATTAATCCGAATTTTTTTCATTCAATTCAACATGATTTAATCCAACAATCACCCTTAAATACAAAGGTAAGGTTATTAAATTTGTATATTAAAATTTGAGATTAAGAGATATCACATGCTATACACATATTCTTCTAACAAAGAACCTTGGTAATAAATCCTAAAAAATAAAAGTGTTATACCCAACTGCAAACCCCATTGTGTGCCCTTAGGAAACCCAACACGTGTCATCCTAGTAAACCACACATGTCCAACATCCTAAGCTGCAAACCTTGACCTGGAGAACTTCATGTGCTTACGCGTCTTAGTTAAGGATATGTAAGATTTGTTAGAACCAAAAAAGAATTGATATAAAAATTAGTAAATTAATATTTATCATATCAAATCATTAATAATAAAATTAGATACGGAAACTTAAATCTATTGATATTTTGAAATCTTCAAATTTGGTGGTTTTAATATGCCAAATTAGCACACAAGTAATTTAAAAAAGGTGATTTTGTCTCTTTTGAAGATGGAATGTCATAATATAATTTGAGAACTATAACCTTAATGTATAACTTTTACACATTAACTTTAATTTCTTATCAACTTATCATTAATTATAAATTAGTTACTAGAGTCTATATACATATTTGACTCATATTTTATTTAATAATTAAAACCCAATAAATTTTAACTGAATTAGATCACTTTTAATTTAGGCTAACATTTTATTATAGTAAATAATAACATGTAATTAATCATATTATATATGTGATGTTCATATTATTCAATAAAATTTCCATGAAAGCTTAGAGTCGTTAATTACCAATTGTCCTAAAACCGAAAAAATTAATTCAAACCCCGTGTATCTCCTACTATAAAAGAACTCATGCAATGATTCATGACACTCATTACACCATTATGACTTTTTCTTCTCCCAAAACATCTTTACCAGAAAACCATCTACTTCCGGTGACTCTCCGCTTCCTAACAAGTGAACCACTATTCCAACCACCACTTCTTACTTGATAATTTCACTAGTTAACAAAAAGATTTAAACTAAAATTAAAATCTGGGTGTAAGAGGAAAACTAAGGTAATTTTGGATTGAAAGGAGTTCTTCGATGAGCTCAGATCATGGCATGGATTGAAATTACATATTGTTAGGGTTAAATCAGGCTAGAAGGAACGAAGCAAGAAGAAAAAGAAGAAGAAGAAAAATAGAGTTTTAGAATTTTAAAAAGGAAATAATATTACGTGGAACGAGTCAAACATTAGGTGGATTAAATATATAAAGTTAACGGTTAACGGCCACGTCAATTTTCCATTATTGAGTTAACTGAAATGAATTAAAAAAAGATAAATTCTAACTTATTATTGTGACAAAAAAGAAATTAATCAATAGATGAATTATTACCAAAAAAAGGAAAAGAAAAGGGTAAACTACTTGGGTGGTCACTTAACTTTTTGGTAGATTCTATTTTGATTACTCAATTTCAGAAAAACTTTCAATTTCATCACCAACATTTTTAAATTTTAAAATTTTAGTCGTCAAATACTTAACAGAAAGCTGATGTTGGACTTTTTTTATTGGCCTAATAATAAATTTATCCCCCAATATTTACATATTTATCAATTTGATCCTATATTTAAAAATTAAACAATTTTTAAAAAATAAATAAA
The DNA here is from genome assembly GCA_025698515.1 of Gossypium sturtianum. Classification (NCBI taxonomy): domain Eukaryota; kingdom Viridiplantae; phylum Streptophyta; class Magnoliopsida; order Malvales; family Malvaceae; genus Gossypium; species Gossypium sturtianum. Next base: position 162,918,056 of record CM046945.1, read on the forward strand.
TTTGTAAGGGAGAAAGCCGGTGATGTGGGAGAGAGGGAGGGAGGGAGAGGAGACGGAATGATCGGGGTGAGGGGAAGGAGGAAAATATATATATTTTTTAATATTAATATAATTATTTTTAATTAATATAAATATTAATATTAATATAAGCATTAAGTGAAAAAATGTTAGATTTTTTAGATGTAGGAATAATTTCCCCTTAATGGTGGGTGATTAAAATTTTAAAATTTGAAAACCTTGGTGATAAAATTAAAAGTTTTTGAAGTTGGGTTATCAAAATAAAACCTACCCAAAAGTTTAGTGACTATTAGGGGTGTAATTGAGCCAAGTCGAGCTCAAATACTTCCAAGCTCGAGCTCAATACGTGACTCAAGCTCGGCCTGAGATACAATCGAGCCACTTGAGCTCATTTAAGCTCATTTATCAATTTTTTTACTCAAGCTCGAACTCGACTAAATAATGAAGCTTGAGGTTAATAATATATATTAAGAGTAATAGTATAATTTAATAATACTAAAATATGAAAAGCTCAAAAAGGCTCGCCAACTGTTCGAGTAAGGTATTACTGAGTTTGAATTCAACTCGATTGATAGCTCGAACTGTTCGAGTTCAACTCAATAATTATCGAATTAAGTTCAATTTTTTTTTAAATTCGAACTCGAATAACTTATAAATACCTGTGTCTCATTTATACACTAGTGATTACCCAAATAATTTACTCAAAAGAAAAACATGAAAATATATGAAAAGGAGGAGGAAGGAAAAACGAAAAAGGAGAGGTAGAAAATACGTGAGAAATAGATCCTTTCTCGTTAGGAGTATAATCTAATAAAATCCTTACTTTTGACGTCGGAAGGGGAGCCTCGTTGAAGAACTAAGAAGAAATACTGAATACTAAACGTGGAAAACACGCCGCGATTATTTTCGGGGTTGTTTCGCCATGTAACTACTCGGGATTGTGCTACATGGCAAAATTTGAGGTTTTATACTTCAAATTATTAAAAAATATTAAAATTTATAAATAAATATTAACAAATATTAAAAATTACAAAAAAATATAAATGTGCAAAAAATTATAATTATTCAAAAATTATAAAAATTATTATAAATGACTAAAATAGTTATATAAATTATGAAATTAAAAAAATTAAAAGTTATATGAATTAAAAAATAAAAATTTTAAAATATAAATATTATTATAAAAATATAGAAAAATGAAAATTTTTATATAAAATTACAAAAAAAAAAAAATTTATTTTCAACCTCAAAATCGTAGTGATACATGTGCCAGTTGGTGTGTTCCATGTTACTATGTTTACGTCATTATGTGTCTATGCTTGTGTGTGAATAATGTGCGAATGGCGGGAATGTCGAACGGTTAGTCGAAGTTAGGAATGAGAATAAGGGGTGATCCCGTTAGATACAGCCATACGGTGTTGCTGAGTGCACCTGTGATGAGCGAAGCTCTAGGCCTTACGGAGGAGACACTACGGTGTTCGAACATCAAGGTTAGGATAGCAAATGGAGGAATGGATGGAATACAATGAGAAAAATAGTTAAAAAGACCATGGCTAAGCATAAGTCCAATCGGAGGCTATACGCCTAAAATGAGTAAGTCCATAGCTAAAAGATGTTATGACATTATGATAAAAATGACTAAGACCATAGTTGAAAGATGTTATGGTATCATGATAAAAATGAGGAAGACCATAGCTAAAAAATGTTATGGCATCATGATAAAATGAGTAAGATCATAGCTGGAAGATGCTATGATATCATATGAAAGCACGCCACAATGGTAAATAAGACTAAGACATAGCTAAAAGACGCTATGACATCCTTTGATAGTCCACTGGGACAGTAAAAATGGGGTTATATTGTGTAAGGCCATAGCTAAAAGACGTTACCGCATCATAGATAGTCCGTCGGGACAATAAACACGGGGATCACGAGTTGTAAGATCATAGTTAGGATATGATAATCAATGGAGTCCGCTGAGACATTAAAAATGGGATATATTGTGTAATACAATAGCTTGACTATAGCAACATGTGAAGTCCATCAAGACACTAAAAACAATATACTCCACCAAGACGTTAATCATGAGATCCTAATGTGTATGACCATAACTTGGTTGTGGCAGCATAAAGCAATCCATCGAGATAATAAAAATAGGTGATCAATCAAGACAACAATAATTGAAAGTTTTACGAGCAAGGAAAAAGGGATATAACAAAAATGGATAGAATTTGGAGTTGTTAGACATTAATTTAAAAACAATTTTTTTTAGGAATGACTAATTAAAAGAGAAAGGAATGAGATGAAGAATGGTGGAAATGTAAAATTATTTCACATGTGATTATGGATAGAAAAGTTCATCTTGTAATTATTATTCATAATCACATCAATTTTTGTAATCTTTTGATTTTTAAGATTTTATTTGATTGATATTAATTTTGGTAAATGTTTGTATTCTAGTTTTGCTGAAAGTTAATTTTGACGAGGTTGTTGATTGAGTCTTAGTTTCATTAGTATGAGTATTATCATCACTGCAGGAGGATGTGGGTTCGAGTGTGCTGAAACGCATTATCCTCCTATTTATGGGTTGGGGAGGAACTATTGTTATCGAAAAGAACAGATATCATCAGAACCTATAATGAAATTGTTAAAAACAATTATGATTTTAAATTTTAAATTTTTTTAAAGCTGAAAAATAAGAGAGTAATTTATTCTTATAAATTTTAGGTGGTAAGCTTGGCTGTTGTACAATTCTTTTCCTATAAAAGCTAGGCAAAAGCTTTAAAGTATAGACAGAGAGGAAAGTGAGATATAATTTACTGGAAAAAAAAAAAAGAAATAATGCAAGGATGAATTAAATTATTTAATTTTGAAAATGATTAAGAGAAAAGAACAACTATTCATTTTTATGACTATAACTTTTAATCCCGGAGTTGATCTATAAAAGGAGCAAAACTGCATCCCAACCTGCATGCAAATCCAACCTTCCCAGTTTTAAAGAAGCTCTTCAATATATTTATTTCTGCTTTTTAACTTGTCATCGTAGTTTCTCTTCCCCTATGGCTCACTCGGTTGGGATGCTTGGTCAAGAATGCTTTGATTTGAAAAACAAGGCTATTGCTCATCTCCATGATTATTCCTTCATGGATGAAATCCCCACAATTGATTACTCTTTGTTGTTTTCCAAGGATCATAATGAGCGGGCTAATTCCTTGGAACACCTTGGAAAAGCATGCCAATATTTCGGTTGCTTTTATGTACGAACTTCCAATACACACACACATATACACATCAACTGGTTATGATTATCAAAATCTTAAACTCTTGAAAACCTGACATTGTTTCTTAATTATATCAGTTATTGTTTGCATTTTTTTTACATGTACATATATGGTAGCCTTTTTCCATATAATTTAGGGGGTTTTTTTTTTTTTTTTTTTTTGTCTTTTTGAAGCTGATAAATGGTGTTGAAGAAAGGGTTGTAGAAGGAGCACTGAAGGGTATTTCAGATTTCTTTGAACTGACAAATCAGGAGGAGAGGAGTGAGTACTTAAAGTAGAATTCCATGGATAGGATAAGGTGGTATTGAATATCTGATGCTGGGGAAAACAGAGAGAATCTAAAGATGGTAACACACCCTGAATATCATTGCCCTAGCAAACCTGATAGTTGCAAGTATTCATTATTCCTATCATTCTTCTCATATGTTATAATACTGTTTAAAGTTTTGTTATATATATCTTAAAATGGTGGATTATCATCCATATTTGACAGAGATGCCATTGGAGAGTACTTGAAAGGGATGCATGAGGTTGAACTTGGTTTAGCTAAAGCAATCTCGACAACTTTGGGATATGAAGAAACCTACATCGAGAAGAAATTCAAGCTGGAGGCAGGATTCGACGTGGCTACCTTGAATCTATATCCACCATCTTTACAATCCAAAGGTTCTACCGGTTTGGCGGAACATACGGACCCGGGCTTTTTTGTTTCCCTTATACAAGATGTTAACGGGGGACTTCAAGTGCTCTCTCATAAAGGAAATTGGATCACTGTTAACATACCCCGAAACAAATTTGTAGCCCCAGCACCAGGGTTCATCGATGACTCTCACCCACCAGCCTACCGAGGGATGACCTACAAGGAATCCTTGGAGCTCAATGGTTTTGATGAAATCGATGTGCAGTCATCAGCTTCAAATGCCACTCTCTTTCTAATCTCATGCATGGTGTTGTATTTCTATAATTGCATTCGAGAGTTTTTGAGATAATAGTTGTAGTGGGCCAATTTAGCCCGAGCCCAAATAAAAATCTAAATATTATAAAGTCCATTTACAATTAACAGTCTAAATTTACAAAAAAAAACAAGCTCAAAATTACTAAGCCCAACTAGCCCAACCCTTAAACACCAAAAAAGAAACCCTAAGGGTCTCCTCTTCAGCTGCCGCCGCCACGTCAACAGCCTCCAGCCCGCTCCACGTCGCCACCACGTATGGCCTCCGTACCTGCAAGAAAATACAAAAGAAGGACAAACAAACAGCAAAAAAAGACAGCAAAATATTATTTTTTATTTTTAATTTCGGCTATAAAGCCATGAAGACAATGTATTTTTTTGAACGGATTATCAATAGAATACAAAGCAAAAAAATCACAAAGCTGATCAAAAGCAAAGGTTCCCCCTTTTTTTCTTTTTTTCTTTCTTTCGTTCTTTTCGAAACTATTAGTATATGTATATAAAGATTTTTATTTTTTTAACTATATACATATATTAAAATATAGTATGAAAAAGGAAAAAAAAAACTTACCTTTTGGAGTTTCAACTGCCGTGCACGGTGGTCGACGGCGTCGGGCCACGGCGGCGATCGGCCGAAATCTGGTGACGGAGCCCAAGGCCGGATTTGAAGAGAGAGTAGAGAGAGTTTCTAAAAAAAAATTAGTGGAAGGCTGAAATGAAAGTTTTTTGAAAAAAACTGGGCTTAAATAAGAAGCAGGAAACGGCGCCGTTTTGAAGTTTAGGTTCGGAGATCCGACCCGTTCCCAAAGGAGGATCTGCGCGTTTTTCTTTACTGGTCTTATTGCCAGTTTGATCCTTCCGCTTTTTTATGGTTCTGCGATTAAGTTTCTTTTATTTTTAATTTTACCCTAAAATTTTGTTTTGATTTCATTTTAGCCCCGTGTAAAGTGCTGCATTTTGGAGTGTGGGGATATTTTCCGCTTTAGTCCCTCCTTGTTATTCGCGCACTCGATTCGGTCCTTTTTTTATTTATTTTCAGATTTACCCCAAACTTTAATTTTAAGTTCAATTTAGTCCATTCTTTTATTTCTTTTGTTATTTTTGACATTCTATTATTTTTAATATTATTATTACTATTATTATATTTATTATTATTATTACTTTCCTTACTACTACCATTATTATTATTATTACTATTATTATTAATGTTATTATTAACATATTATTATTATTATATTATTATTAATTAACTTTGTTATTATTACTATTATTTCCTTAATATTTATTTGCTTAATATTTTTAAATACATATATTTATTTTATCATTTTATTACTTATTTATTTATATCTTTCTATATAGTTTTAAAACTTCAGAAATTTTTTATTATTATTCATGTCATCATTATTATTATTAATATTATGATTTTTAATTTGTGTTACACTATACTTGTTTATTTATTTGTTTAATATTAGTTCTTTAGTTCTAAATTTTTAGTTCTTTTTAATTATTATTTTTCATTTATTTTGGCTTGTTATGTTATCTTCGTCCTTTATATTGTCATGCATTAATGCATTTATTATTAGCCTATTATGCATATTAGTACCGTACTTCATTTTTTTACATTTTACTATAAAATCGTGTTACATTAATCTTTGTCTGATACATAAAAAAAATTATTAAGCAATTTTTTGTAATTCGAGATTCGAGAAACCGTACCCTAACTTACTGGTTTCGATTTTTCTCGTCGAGCCTAAAGAACCAATTATCTTTTTTTTTTTAAATCAAAGCATATAAGTTAAATAAAAGCTTATACTCGGGAATTCAAAAATGTTGTGTCCTAACTCACTGGATGTGACATTTCGTTATCTCGAGGTAAGAATTTCTAAAAATAAATGCAATATTTTGTATTTGGAATTTTGAGAAATTGTGCCCTAACTTACTGGGTTCCGATTTTTCATTTGACCCAAATAACCGAATATCCTTCTTAAACTTAAATGCATGAGTTTTAAAAGTCAAAAGACAAGCTTAGTTTCAAGGATTTGAAATGTCGTATCCTAACTCATTGGGCGTGACATTTTATTTCTTCGAAATAAGAGGGTCTTAGCATCCAATTTAACTTATTCAAGTTTTCTTTTAGATAAAGAGGATCGTATTTTAAAATCCTTTCAAATTTTTGACATTAAGACGTTAATTAATCAATTAGGTACCAATTTTGGGCGTTACGAGGGTGCTAATCCTTCCTCGTGCGTAACTGACTCCCGAACCCATTTTCTCAAATTTTGTAGGCCAAAATCATTGTTTTAATAAATCAAAATGTTTTAATGATCAATCTCAATGTGATCCGATCACACCTCAAAAAAGATTGGTGGCGACTCTATTTTCGTTGTTAAAGTCGACCCTGTTCTTTCAAAAAAAAAAATAGTTTCGACAATAGTAAATAAGCTTGTTGTCATCGTCATCATCATCAAGTATTTGTGTGATGGCATTACTTTGTATGTGCATTTCCTAGTTCAATTTAATCCCATCTAAAATAAAAAAAGATTACAATTTGGTCACTGAACTATTCAAAAGTTTTTATTTAAATTACTGGACTGTTAAAATCGATGTTATATAGCTTTCTTTGTTCGCATTGCCTGCACCAATTGAAAGTTCTCTTTCTCCTTTTGTTCTATAGTTCGGGTTTTTTTTTTCATGATACAGTTTTGAACATCACGAATCTGCAAATCAAAATGCAAACAACATTTTTTTTCAATCTCTAACATTAATCCTCAGATCGATTTGGATCTAAGGTATGTTCTTCTACTCGTTGAAATGTGAACATTGTTAAACAGTAAATGTTAACTCTGTTAAAATTTGACAATATTTTATTCTTATTAATAGTATAAGGACTAAATTATCTATTTAATAGTAAAAAGATTAGTTTGATCTGATCTCTATAATTAAAAAAAAAAAAAACCTTCTAGAGAATTCCACCAAAATTAAAATAAAGATTTAAAAATATATAGAAAAATAAAGAAAATTCAATTACGAAAAAACTTCAAACATAATGCAATGCACATGATCAAATTCTATCATTATCCCTATGCATAAATTATTATTTAATTATTGTAGTTTGATTTGATAGTTTTACTTCATATGCATAAATTATTAGTTTTACTTTATACTTTATGTAAATTATTGTTTAATCATTGTACTTTGCGTGGATATTTTTCGTTTTAAGAATTTTAAAATTTCTGTTATGATTCAGAGTAATTAAATTATGTAATTGGTCTTGTATTATGACTTTAGTTTAATTTAATCATTTTTAATTTTTATATTTTTTGAATATTAAAATGTCGGCCTTGAATTAAACGATAACCTTTAAATTCATTAACTAAAATAATATAGCTTTTTTGGAGTATTATGTGAAATGACAAATTGGCATGGCATTATACATGACACTTGTTATAATATGTTTGCCACATAAGATTTGCAAATAACAAAATTTAACCTAACAAATTTAATAACTACCATTTGGTCAATACTAAGATTTCAAAATTTGACAAGTACAAATATTAAGATTGACCAAATTAAAATATAGGGATTGAATCTACAACTTATGCATAATATAAAGACTAATAGCATAATTTGACCAGTTCACATTAACAAAATTTATGAAAGGCATTGTGACACCCCAACTTGACTCATTCGCCGAATCCGAGTGTGTGACGTTACATTCGTTGTCGGAGCAACTCCGATCCAATCAAACATTTAGACACTAACAAAACAAGTTTCTAAACATATACCAGAACACGATGAAATTAAACAAGATACAAGAGCATTTTTAAACATTCCGAAACACATTTGTGTTCTAATTGTGCTTCCAAAAGCAATCGTGAACCTTCAGTGGGATTGGGGACTTGATGCTAAAATAGTAAGTTAAGTTGCGACGTGAAAATAGGGGACATCGCAGCATCCCTACATGCTTGGCCATGTCGCGACATGGAAGGGACAAGTCATAGCTTTGATCGAGAATGTCGCGATGTCGGGATAGTGGACATCGTGAGGTGACTTACTGTCTGACCTGGAACCTACCAAATAGTTCCTAACTTGACCCTAAGTTACACCAATTCATTTCTATGGCTTAAAGCGCTATAACAAGTTCCAAACACTATTAAGACTCAGTTAAACACATGGAATTTAAGAAATAAACACCTACCTACACGGTCACAAGATATCATGTTGAACGTCAACTTAGTTAACTTTACATGCAAGTAATACATGAAATATTATTTCAAACTTAGTAAAGATCATAGCATGCCATTATAATCGTGTTCATATAACCACACCATAACACACATACAAATATGGTTATTTAGATTACAAACACTAGTGTTATGGATACCAAGCATCAAAATAGACTTCAAAATTATCTTTGACATTAGTTACATGCCAACTCAAAACATAATATTCAAAATACTTTCATAAACTTTGTTGTGCTGAAATTTTGAGTCTTGTATGTTGTTGATCTACTCCAAATTTTGATACCTAAACGTCATTTATACACGGAAACAAACAAATCTACAGGCTAAGAAAAAAAAGCTCAATGATGCTTACATAATTCAAAAGCAATGCATAATCAAATTAAGTATATAAACTAGTTGAAATTCCATATATATAATCAAAGTATACATCAAGAAGCATTGTCTCAAGAATTTGCATATCATTTCTATCTCATTTTACCAATTCGAATATATCAATTCGTTTACAACTTCATCGGCCCCCAAGACTCGTAAATACACAATTTGCATGATCTTTCACATGCTATCAACCATTTGGTTGGCATCAATGTCCAGAATGATCAACTCAATCATAGCTATTCAAATAATTTAATTCGCATAACAATTGAATCATTATCAATTACTTATATTGTAGCCCTTATTAACTGAACATGGACTTAAGACAGATAAACATATTAGACCACCAAATACCATATAATCACCCTGGATCATCGGTATATAACTGTAGTAATACGTGTCTAGCACTCATCGGTATACAACCAAAGTAATACGCGATTAGTGCTACAATATCGATGTATATAGATCCTATAATATGCCAGCTATACCTATAACTCTATCTGAAATCGTTTAATAGGAAATTTACTTAAAATATGCATTTTCATAACAAATCAATAACCATAAGGTCATAATTTCACAAATCATCAAACATGGATAAATTTTTATATTCATGAGAGAAAGCAACAACTATTACCTTAGGACATAAATTGAAATAAAATCATGGAAGCACAAACCAAATTAGGGCAACTCGTCTATGACTTAATTTATATTCCCTTTATTCCTAAATGTTTCGACCGCGTCTTTTGCTATATACGATAAATCTAATTATTGAAAACTTATTACTTCCACAAATCAAACATAGAAACACATTCATTAAATATGAAATGTAATCTATTCATTTTAGTCCTTTGAAGCTTTAATATCCAAAAAGCTTGTATCTTTCGAGATTCTCAATTAAATCAAAATTCGACTTCATATTTATTCACTAGGGACCTCAAGCTTTCGACCTATAGTATAGATATTCAATAACTTTCATTATATTAAATTTGGTCCCTAATGTCACAAACTTAACCATATAACATAACTCAAATTCAAACTTAATTCACATATCTAAACTAGTTTAACAAAGTATATCATGTTTTCAAGCTACAAAATCACTAAAATTCAACAATGACAAATTGATATAAACTTAACAATCGAGAAATCCATCACTTGAGCTAACTAAATCAAGCTTAAATTGTCATAAATTTATAAAAATATCAAAGAAAGAACTCACCTATGTTGCTAATTAAGGTTCGACAATGGCAAGAACATTAGTGAAAAAAAAATTTCTTTTTTCTTTTAGCATAAACAGCAATGGGAAGAAGATGATGATAATTTTCATTCTCTCCCACTCACTCTATAGGCAATTAGTAACTTAATTAACCTTTAGACATTATTAATCCAAGGGCTAAAACCTAATTTTCCTTATCTAACTCGAAAAGAATGGCCATGGATCTCATGGCAATAATCATGAAGTAATGATGACCATAAAAAGGCCTCTTCCATTTCTTTAATCAAATCTCATTTGTGATTACACTTTGCAATTTAGTCTTTATGCTATATTTAACGATTTTTACAATTTAATTACTCAATAATTCGATTACTATTGCCTATAATTCGATTTATAAAATTTGACTTCAAAACTACATTTTTCGACACCGACTAAAACCAGGTCGTTACAAATATAATGTTATATTTAGCCCTCAACATTTACATATTTTGTCAATTTGACCCTTATTCTTTTTTTGAACTAAATTTGTCCCTCATCCTTTTTAAAAGAGTCGAATTTCACCATCAATCTTTCAAAAATAGTTAAATTATTGGCTTTTTAACAAAAATATTGACAAAAACGTTAATATTTTAAACATGGCAATCCACAAGTACTCTATATTTTTTTTGTGAATTTTATATATTTTTTGAATTTTTAAATTTTTAAAATATCTTTTTAAATTATTTTTTAGCATGGCATAAAATAAATAATAACATGTCAACATGAAATATATGTGGACTATCACATTAACATCATTAGAAAATTAGAGTTTTAGTCCATATTTTTATTAAGTAAAATGATTTGACTCTTTTTTAAGATTAATGATTAAAGTTAATTAAAAACTAATAAGAATTAAATTGACAAAATATATAAACATTGAAAGCTTAATTTAGTATTATACCTTTATGAAATATATAATTACCAAATAACAATACGGTAACGTTTCATTAATATCTAAAGTCTACTTCACGTTTTTTCCCTTCCCTGTCATCGGCGATACCTGAAATCAAACCTCCCCCAAATTTTCCTTTCAATTTTCCCATCACTCAAAACAGACAAAAAAACACCCAACGAAAATTGAAAAACAGAAATAATGGACAAGGTGGTGGAAGAAGTGGAGAAGACAAAGAAAGACTGGGACGAAGCCTATTCAAAAACCCAACAACATATCAAAGAGATTCAGGAATATGGGAACTCAACAATGGAGGAAACTAAGAACAAAACTTCATTGCCCAGATTAAACGGATTGGCTCAAGACGGTTTGGCTCTTCTTAATTCATTGCAATTCAATCTCGATCTTCTCGCTCCACAACTTCCTACCGATGATGAGGTCCAGTCTGCTAAAGCTTTGCTCAAAACTTGGAGAAGTCAATCCCAAAGGTAAATTTAACCCCCCCCCCCCCCCCCAAACACACACACTTTTTTGAGATTTTTGAATCAAAGATGCGAAATTTTTGGTTATTTGATTCTGGGTTTTACTTTTTTTTATTATTGTTTCAGAAGATTTAAGCTTCAAAATCCAATGTTCATGGTTTTATTATTATTGTTACTTGGATTTAGCTCTGTTACTAGAAATCGGAAATCGTAATCGTAGAAGACTAACCCTATTGAATTACGTTTCATATAAGTAGCAGATTTGCATTCCAACTTTCGTTCCTTGTACGGACCGATCTGCGTTCTTGGTAACATTGGTTTAGTTGCAATTTAGCAAAGCTTCTTTTTTGTATGTTAATTTCAATTACTAATGAGGTTTTCATTGTTATTGCTGTGATTAGTTTGAGAATGAATCTGAGGAATGCGAATTTGCAAGCAAAGGATAATATGAGGAAAACTGCTCAAAAAGAGGTAAGTAAATTCCATTTGCTAACATTGAGATTTTGCTTCAAATTTGTACTTTCTGGGATTGTTACCACTGATAGTAATAGCCATGAATTGTCGTTCTTGTGGTTTTGGTTCACTTTGCTGTGTCGGTAATTGACCATAATAGTATTAGTTATGTCCGCAATTGTAATAAAAACAATGCAATTCCTTGGTGATGGCCCTTTGATGTATAAGATATTTTTCTTTTTGACAGTGTCCTACGATCATTACGTTTCCATATAAAGCTTGATAGACATGTTGTTAATTACATTTCATAAGTGTTTTTCTTTTCTTTTCTCGATAAATCGGTTATATTTATGTATGTTTTGTAGAGAGAACTTCTGCTGGGTGGTGGAGAAGAATCCACGGTTCGTAGGCGCAATCTGCAGTATGTATTAGTTTCTTTTTTCTTTTGCTTTGGTGTTCATTGACATTGTAATTAACTTAGAATCCCTGTACTTTATACGGTAGCTTTGTTGAACAAAAAATAGAATAATCTTCTGTGTGTTTATAATTCATAATCATTTTCAGGACAAAGGCCGGGATGACATCTGCAGCAGAAAGCATCACGGAGAGCCTTCGCCGTACCCGTCAATTGATGGTTCAGGTTAGTAACATGATTTTTGTCTTCTGTTTCCTCATTTTTATTTATCATCGATGGTCTTATAATGTGGTTCCTTATGGTTTTGTTGCTTTACGGGTACGTGTGTATAGGAGGTCGAAAGAAGCACAAACACACTCATGACTTTCGGTATGTGTTCATATCCCTATTCTGAAATGTTTATTTAACGAAACTTTCTGAAAAATAGTGCGGTATTGCAAAATTCGGTACTTGCAAATGACACTGTCATGTTTGTCGGAAACTGAGATGACTGGAGTTACGTGCATACGATTTGTTTGCTTATATTTTACGCTTTGCACGTGTAGAGGAATCAACGGGAGTATTAAAGAAGGCTGAAAGTGAATATAAGGGACACCGCTCATTGTTGTCGCGAACTCGGAATCTACTGTCCACAATGCAACGTCATGATGTTATTGACAGGTATTAACAAGTTAGATTTTCCTTTATATTCTAGTAGTGACTACCGATCTGAGGATGTCACGGCTTATATAGCTGCGTTTTGTCCGGACAGGATAGTACTCGTAGTTGGGTTCATCTTGTTCTCGTGTGCTGTACTTTACGTTGTTTCAAAACGTATTGGCATACTTAAGTTGCAAAGGACAATTACCGCAGCCATAAAGGCCGGTATGGCCGGAAAACCAGAGCTTGCTCGCAAAGCTGTAGAAGAGGGTATTAACCAAGGTCGATTCGACGGTAATGTAGTTCCCGATAAAGGACTCCCGTTACAGCAACCCATGCGTGATGAACTGTGAAAATGATGTGGTTTTCTCTCTCCTTTCTCCTTTATCATTATGTTTGGTTAGTGGGGAAAAAAAGAGTACTATTTTTCTACGTTGCTTAGACTTACTTTTTGTCATAATTATAAATTTGGCTCCCAACATTTACATTTTTTTGTCAAGTTGGTCATTTTTTAATTAAAATTTGTCATTAACCTTTCAAAAAGAGTTAAATTATTTTTGTTTTTAATAAAAATGTTGATTAAAATATTAATTTTTAATGATGTTGGCTTGACAACCCACTTGGTAATCCACATATAATTTATATTGATATGTCACTATTTATTTTATATGTCACACCACGTCAACAAATAATTTTAAAATTATGAAAAATTCAAAATTCAAAATATATATTAAGGTCATAAATTTTTATTTTTTTTTTAAATAGCATGATGTAAAATGGATTGCCATGGATTGCCATGAAGGGTTTTAGTTAATAATTATATCAAATTTAACTAAAAAAAGGAATAAGGATCAAATTGAAAAATATGTAAATGTTAAAGGTTAAATTTGTTATTATTCGTATTTTTTATCCTTTCATATTGGGAAATGGGTATAAGAATATCCTCTTAACAACAAATTAAATACATGAAAAAATTAGAAAAATATAATATATCTTTGCGAATATATATCGTATTTAATATTTACAATTGAGTAAAAAAAAACTTTGAAAACAACTTTTTATTTTCATTAAGGGTCTGTTTGGACAGCACAAAGAATTTTAATTCCTTAAACGTGTTTGGTTACAAGAGTGTAAATGCATCGTAATTCTCTATGTTATATTTGGTAATCCAACTTGTAATTACACAGTTACATAATTTATATTTTTTAAAATATTATTTACTATAAAAAAAATTAATATGATAAGAATAATTTCTAAACAAAAATTAAAATCAAATCATCATATATATTATTTTAGTCTAAATATTAGTTGATAACACGGTTACTAATAAATATAGTAAGAAAAATAAACAATATATGTAATTTTATCTAATTGTTCCAGTGCATATTTATTGGGTTATTCCTTCTTTAATATTTAACATATGCTCCTTATCATAATCTGTTAAAATTTAACCGAGTTTATCGTCACCTGAATTTGAATATGTATCATTAATTAAGATTATTAAGATCTCCTACTTCCATGTACTCTACAAAGTAAGGATAATCTCAATTCCACTTATAATTGAAGTTATGAAATATGCAACATGCTAATACGATTCAAGCTTATCTTTTATGTTACACTATGGTGACATTAATATAATAATTTTTTTTAGAACAACAAATGTCTTCTCAATCACATTTCGAAGCCTTGAATGTCCCAAATTTAAAGAGTTCGCGAGTTGTCTATGATGCTTGTGTTTGATATCATTTTCTCAAAAGGTATCATACCCCACAATACATTGTAAGAAAACATTTTCTATTTGCATAATTAGCATTGACCTTATAATTTTTATAATTTTATAAAATACACAAATTATTTTTATAATATAATTTTTTAATATTTATAACATAAGAATTTTTTAGCCATAACCATCCCAAACATTTATATGTATCCATGCTTATAATGCAATTTTTTTATATTATTTTTAAAAAATTTAGATTTGAATATAATTATCTGTATAATTACTCTAATTCTAACCTTCTAAAAATTGGAGATTGTCCAATTACACTAAATTCAATGAGACCCATCAATTACAATTACCTGTCACCCTTATATAATTACAAATAATTCTCTCAAATTCAATTATTAAATGATTTTCCGAACACTACCATGGGGATTTTGCTATTAAGAACCGATGATTTCCATTGACCAAAAATTTGCAATTTCCACGTAATTTTGAAGTTACAACATTTTCATGACAAAAAAATAAGTTAAAATTGAAATTTTTATAAGATGAAATAGAAAAGGGTAGTTTTTGATTGAATAGTAAAGTGCATATATATATTTATGCCAAAAGCCAGAAATTTTTATGGGTCTTGGAGTTAAGAACATAGCCACCATTTTGACCCTTTTTCTGGACTGCAACACATGAGCATGGGCTGTTCTCAATCAAATAATCAACTGTGTCTATTGCCTTTGGTCCTTTTAGTGACCCACTTTGTCGCTTAATTCTGTTTTTTTACATTGCACAAAAGAAGCCGAGTTAATCCAACATAAATATATATATATATATATATATATAACAAATTTATAAAAAATTTATATAAAAATTAAATGTAAAAATATAATGAAAATTATAATGTCAAATCTCTTTTTTTTTATTTGTATGTCTTTTTTTCTAAATTTATCAAAATATAAAAAAGTATAAATATCCTTAAAATAATATTTATGGGTTGGTGACTTTACAAATGATGGATGACACTACCATAGTTAAACTCTTGATAATACTAGAGTTATTCAAATAGAGGCAAAGCCAGAAAATTATTTTAAAGGGCCCAGAGATGAATTATAAATTTTAGGGGTTGAAATGCAATTTTATTATTATACTAATTTGAAATTTCTTAAAGTTTAAAGGATCTAATAGAAAATTTATCATTTTAGGAGAGAGAAAGCCATTACCTCCCATACCTTTTGTGATAAATTATTATATAGACCATTCTCATCACATTAACTATAAAACCAACCAATTAAACGATTCGACATCATTTTTTTTTTACATGCTATACTTACAAATAGAAGAGGCGAACAAGAACAAAGATTTTAACTCTATTTAACACATAAAAAACGACTTGAAGATTTGTGCTTAGATTATGAAATGTAAAGAAATAATACGTGGAATCATTTAATTGGTTGAGCCTATAATGATGTGGTGAAAAGTGTTTATATAATAATTTTTCATTGTCTTTGTATTCATATATTTCAGAGTTTTATTTACCGGTATTAATTTATTAGATTAATTTTATGGGGCTAGCAGGCTGTCTCTCTAAAATATAAAAATTTTCATTTAATTCATTTAAAATTTTTAAAATTTTAAATTAGTAAAGAAAAAATTGCACTTTAGTCCCTCTAAAAATAGTTAAAATTTAATTTAATATTTTAAAAATTATAAAGATATAAACTATTAAAATGATGTATTATCGTAAAAATTACAATTTAATTTTAACCCCTTAAAGAAGTTTCTAATTTCGCCCTGAATAAGGTGAAATGGGATTTTTGCTCTCCCTAATCTTGATCCTACCTCGAACTCGATTTTATTAAGAATTTTCATCCCAACTCTTACATGACCTGGAAATAGTTTCTTTAATCCCACCTCAAAATTTTAAATATTGTTTCATAATATTTTAATTTTGCTTTCACAAAGATAAACCAAAATCTTGTAAAATTTAAGTTAATAAAAAAATTTAAAAAAATCATAAAATCAAAGTAAATGTTATAATTTCTTATATAAGAAATAATTGTAATTCTTAAATATATTGAGGCAGACAAATTGTAAGTAAAATCGACCCTCGAAATTTAATTGAAAAATCATGGGAGCAAATCAGATATGATGGGGTTGGGGATTTTTGTCATCCCTTGAAATCAATTTAGATTAAGTTAGTAGTTAATAGAAAGAGAAGAAGGTGTAAGAAAACTCACCCGAGTATTGCCGAAGAGAGACTCCGTTTTTGCCCTATGATAATGAGATCAATTCTCAAATCTTTGCTCTTTGAAAGAATCACACTAGCTTTATCTTTGCCATCCATGTCGGTTTTCTCGATTTTTACATTGATTTTTGGCTGAGCGACTTCGCAAGCGCGTCTCATTTGATCGAGAAAATCAGCGTCGGTACCGAAAGCTCCCTCGGAGATGGAGTTTGGAGCCGAGGATGAAGAATTACTCGATTTCCGAAGGAAGGTGGCAAGAGCGTTTTTCCAGGAACTAGGGTTTTCGATGTAGAAAAGGATCAGCTTGTCTTGCTCTACCAATGCATGGGAAAGAGCGTACTGGAGGGCTGCTGCCGACTGCGGTGTCGGGTCAACCACCACCATTACGTTTCGTGACCGTGAAGGTGAAGTCACCATGATTGGCCACCGTCGAAAAGAATCACCAACACCGCCGTGAAGGAGATGTTTGGGATTGTGGTGAAAAACAATGGCACGAAATATGATGGGATCATTTTTTAGGGTTTATGAACCTATTGGGAAGTTTAACCATGTTAACAAACAGTTAGCTTTGATTTTGTGAATAACAGGTTGAGATTTTGGTGGCTCTTGAGTTATTTTGAGAGGGTGACTAAATTTAGTGAATTAACAAAATCCAGAAGATCGAAATTTGATTTTAATAGTAAATTTATATTTAATTTAGGATTTAGAGTTTAATTATTTTAGATTGATTTAGTTCTTAGAATATTCAAATCTCATAATTTTTACAAAATTAATCCAACTGAATTATTAAATCCTAATCAATGTCCAAAATCAATAAAACCATTTGCAAACAAATAACACACTGTTTTATTCCACCAGGAATGTTGGGTTTTTACCTTTGTAATTATCTTAATAAGTTATTTAAGTAATAAATTATATTTTATTAAAAATATTCCACATCATCCCCGTTAACTTTTTTAAAGGTACTTTCATCAAATCTATTAGAAAAAATAGATTGAAAAAAAGAACAAAGGTTGATGGCCAAAAAATTTTAAAAAATACAATCAGGGTCATTTCGACAAAAAATACAAATATTAGTGGCCAAATTTGTCATTAAGCCTTAAAATTTCAATCCTAACCAAGCAGTAGTAGTTAATTTGTTTGGTTAAATTTTGCTATTAGTCATGTATTATGCATAAAGTTGTAGATTTAGTCCATTTTCTCCAACTGGATCATTTGTAGTCCTTTTATTTTATTATTTTTTAAATTTTTGTTTTGACGCAAATGACAATTGTTAAATTCATTAACTGATTTTTTGTGAGTAATATATGAAAATAGTAATCTAATATAACATTACAAATGCAATAATATATGTTCAACATTAATATAAGATTTAAATCCTATTTTTATTTTCTGGAATTTACTTTCTCTACTTTCTGAATGTAAAAATTCAGGTGCAATAGTCACCACCATTAAAATTCGTCTACTAAACTCACGCTGTGACATTTTGAAATAAAAAATTTCACTTGGTAGTCATGCAACAATAAAAGTAGTTAATAATATTAACTATTTAGACTAAATAATGAAATTATAAAAATAGATGAATCAAATTAAATAAAAAAATTAAAGTGTATAGATTCAATCTTAAGTTTCAACATATTATAGGGGTCAATTGAAATTTGACCATTATCTTATAATATAAAAAGAAAAAAAGGCAAATCCAAAAACGAGAAAAAAGAAAAACACGTGCCAAGTGGACTAATTAATAACATTTAAAAATATAGAGACCAAATTATGTTAAAAAGTAAAATATATCAATTAAATTTCAAACTTTTATGTATTGGTACAGATTTTAGTTATAGTATTTTAATTGGTGAAAGTAGTTGGAAGGTCCCTTTATTATAGGAATCTTATCAATTTAGTCCTTCTACTATTAGATGGATTAATTTAATCCATGTACTATTAAAAAGAATCCTATAAGGCTAAATTTTAGCATAATTAACTTTTATTGTCTAACAAAGTTAATAGATTTTATGATGTTGCAAATGAAATTTTTTATTTGAAGTTGAACTGTAAATGAAAAATAATCATTTTCATGTCATTTTTTAAATAATAAATTTTAACTCTATCACAATTTAACCTTATTTAATTTTTTTAATAGTACATGGACCAAATTAATTTATTTAATTGTAAATGGACTAATTTGATACCTTATAAATAAGATGTTTACCATATACTTTTAGCTATTTTAATTTCAAACTTGTAAATATATATATATATTTTTTATTGGGCACACTGATGAATTAATTGTTTTAATTTCATAGAGGTAGTATTTAAAAAATAGTAAATAAATAATATAACACAAAAAGAAAAACAAATTATAAAAACCTATTACTGATACATAATATAAATAAAGAAGAGCAGCGGTCAACAATGTGGGCGTGCCGGAGTGGTTATCGGGCATGACTAGAAATCATGTGGGCTCTGCCCGCGCAGGTTCGAATCCTGCCGCCCACGCATTTGTTTCTTGTTATAACCCTCTGCAGTACTTATATTAAATTGTTTTAGCTCTTTTTTAAAAAATAAATTTTAATCTAAAAAAAAAAAAGATCATGCCAATTAAATATATTCTAAAAATTATTAAAAGTTGAACAAAACTATGACTCAACGCAAGATCACGTAAAACTAGTGAATGTACTTAGCATCAGCTTAAATTAGAATTAATCTAATCCAAGTATTATAAAAATAATAATATTTTAATATTTATTGTTAAAAAAATATTATTTATTGTTTAATAGAGTTATATGTTAGAAAGGGCTTTTTATGATTTTGCCAATGAAATATATGTTTGGAGTTAAACTGAAAATAAATAAAAAATAAAAAAATTATAAAACTCCATATAGTAAATATCTGAAGGATTTTTACTAACTATTAAAAATATAAAGAAGAACCGACATCATCGATGTGGGCGTGCCGGAGTGGTTATCGGGCATGACTAGAAATCATGTGGGCTCTGCCCGCGCAGGTTCGAATCCTGCCGCTCACGCATTTATATTTTCTGCAAACCTCTTCAATAAATGGGATAAATAAAAACAAAATTAATTTTATATTCTGATTGGTCTCATTAATTTATGTAAAAAAGGGGGTAAACTATAAAAATGGTCACTACATTATTGCATTTGGTCTATTTTGGTCACAGAACTATCAATTATTTTGATTTAGTCCTCAAAATTTCAAAATTAAATATTTTAGTCAACTAAAGCTTATTTGTGTTTTTTTATTAGTCTAATAACACATTATATCAATTTGATCCTAAATATAAAATATTCAACAAAATTAGCATTCAATATTTATAAAATTTATCATTTTAATTCGAATTCTAAAAAATTATATTTATATGATAACATTAAATAAATTGGTTTAGCCCTTTTTTAAAAAAAATAATTTCAAAAGAAAAAATTATGTCAATTAAATATATTCTAAAAATTATTAAAAGTTTAACAAAGTTAAATTGATTTTAAAATGGGAACATTAAAGTGGAAATGATTTTTAATGGTAAAAAGAGCCATATAATTATTTTTTATAGTAATTAAGCTATATAATTATTTTAGATTGATTTAGTTCTTAGAAAATTAAAATTATCCTAATTTTAAAACAAAAATCGAACTGAATTATTACATCCTAATCAATTTCCAGAAAGAATAAAACCATTTGTAAACAGGTAACACACCGTTATTCCACGAAGAATGTTGGGTTTTTATGTTGAGGTCAAATTTTGTTATTACTCTTTGTATTTTGCGTAAATTGTGAATTTAATTTTATATTTTAATATGGTAATTTTTAATTTTTGTACATTTTAAATTGATCAATTTTAGTTCTTATATATGTTTTTAATTTTGAAATTTCAATCTTAACTATACGGTAGCAGTTAAAAAATCAAATTAAAGTAACAACGAGTAATAGTAGACTTTAACCATAAAATCACCATTGTTGATTCTCTTGATCTAACTTAAAACTAAAATATGGCCCTCACTATATTTTGAAAAATTAGATTAAAATTTCGAACATAAGATTTATATTAATTAGTATGGTTTCCACGCTTTGCATTAGATTGATTAATTGTTTTTATCAAACTATAGAGTAGAAAATTAAAGATTAAAATATGCTCTAAGTCTTTATACACTTTGTACATTTGGAAATTAGTCTCCTGCTTTTGTTTTTTGGAATTTAGTCTCTCTATTTTATGAATTTAAAAATTCAGGGCAATAGGCACCATCATTAAAATTCTTCTACTAAATTCGGGTGCAATAGTTATGTAACAATAAAAAATAATATTGAAAATATTGATTAAGATTTTTTCTTAAAAACACTCGTTCAAACTTGTCAACATGTTGACTGAAGTAATTAACAATATTAACTATTTAGACTAAATAATGACATTAGAAAAATAAATGAATAAAATTAAAATGTTAAAATTATATGTTTGCTAACATAAAAATATTTTTATATTTATATTCGAGATAATAATTCAAATAAATAAAATTTATAAACATAATACATATTACATATAAATAAATAATAAACAATAATAAATTTATGTACATATCATATAACCATACTATATATTCAACAAATTTAAGTTTAAATTTTAAAATATATTTTAGAATTCATATTTTGGGGTCTGCCAATATACCATTTTGCAGCCACCACAAGTGATACATATCTGTAAGTAGTGCGTATAAATGTATGAGAGGGCGTACAACAACAAATTTTGGATCTTTTGGATGGTGTCGTAGAATACCGGCAACGACACCCATTAAAATGGTTATTTATTTATTCTTCTTTTTGCTAACCAAAAATTCAAAAGATCTGGGGTTTGCTTTTTACACACAAAAAAAAAAAAAAAAAAAAAAAAGTCAAGTGTAATGCCTTTTTAGCCATTTTAGCCGTGCTTTGCTGTTTTTGCTTCTTAAAATGAGTTTTTGCCTTTTTATAATGCCATTATCATTTTATGTCACTTTCAAGGTAATTTCAGGGGGAACATTAATAAGAATTAAAAACAAATTATGCTAAAATAGCATTTGTGATTTTGGGGTAAAATACCCAAAAACTAATTTAATTACGGAAAAGTGTCAGTTTTAAAAATATTTACTGAGAAAAGAATTGCTTTCCCCAAAACGCATTCATGTCGGTAGCGTTTTGGGGAAAACGCAAAGAAGCTGCGCCGAGGGCGCGCTTTGTACCTCAAAGAAAGCGCGCTTTACGTATGCGCTTTCGAGAGTGGCACAAAGCGCTGCCCTCAGGGCGCGCTTTAGCCTTCAACGGTAAAAAAAAAAACGGCCAATTTATGCACTTTTTTCTACCAGGCTCCTTCGCCATATGGGATTCAGACACCCCCGCCGTGGTTTATGCAAACACCTCCGGATCGTTATTTTATCAAGGTGGGTCGTCCTCGCAACACCCGTAACTGCACCCATCACCGAGGAACCCGAATCCTCGCCCGAGGTTCCACGCACCGCCGCCGCCGGAAGCTAGAAGAAGGAGGAATCCAAATACAGAATCACCACCACCCCCCGTGGCATCGATTCCAACCGACATCAACACTGATTCGGACCGGCTTTTTTATTTTTTAATTATAATATAATTTTTTTTAATTTTTTTAATAAAATAGAAGTTGTTTAACTTTAAATGTAATTTAATTTTAAATTTTTTAATAAAATAAAAAGTTATTTTTTATTTATTTTAATGTAATTTAATTTTAATATCTTTAATAAAATAGAAATGGTTTAATTTTTTTATTGTAATTTAGTTTTAATATATTTAATGGGGTAAAATAACAGTTTTTAATTTTTTTTGTAATTTAATTTTTATTTTTTATTGTAATTTAATTATAATATCTTTAATAAAATAGAAATGGTTTAATTTTTTTTAATGTAAATTAGTTTTAATATATTTAATAAAATAACAGTTTTTTATTTTTATTGTAATTTAATATTTATTTTTTATTGTAATTTAATTTTAATATCTTTAATAAAATAGAAATGGTTTAATTTTTTTATTGTAATTTAATTTTTTGTAATTTTGTAATTTAATTTTAATAACTTGAATAAAATAAACGTTCTTGTACAGAAGTTCACCGTTTTCATAAAAAAAAATAGAAATTACATAGCCACCAAGAGAGAAAAAAACTAAGAACACGGTCAACTATTCCGATCTGGACAGGAGCGAGATGTATGCCCCGGGTTCCTACACCATCCGCACAGCCTACTTTGGTTGCTCGTTTCTCGGATATCCATATTGTTACGTATTCTACTCGAGCAAGGTCGACCTTTTGGTTTGCGCCTCAATTCTCTATCCGGCAACAGCTTATACGGTGCAAGCGATACCGACGCGACCACTTACGCTCATCCGGGATCGTGGGAATACGTGTCTCCACACGCTGTACATGTTTTCTAATTTATACACTTCGTCGACATAGCTCATGGGATCAAGACGGAGATTCTGACAAGCCGCAAGTACATGAGCGCATGGGTAACGAAGTGCATCAAATATCCCACAGTCGCAGGTCCTATTTGTCAAGTGTACACGATAGTGCCCGCCAACAATACCTTGGTTCGGTCACAAACTCCGTGACACGAAACCATAGGTCGTCGCGATCGTGACACACTGCGTGTATGCATGGTGTTGGCCCGTGTCTTCCCCTTGTTTATTTCTTGCAAGACCTTCGGGCTCCATACATGACCTCCTTGCATCGCCTCTCTATAACTCGCCGCTCGCTTCGGAAATAGTGCCGCTAAACGAAAATATGTCTCTCGCACAACCGATGTAATCGGCGGATGACGTTCCTTTTAGAATGTAATTTATGCATTCGGCGTGTTTGTGGTCATATGACCATATCGTAGGCCACCGTCGTATGCTTGTGTCCACTGTTCGAAAGGAATATTGCACAGGTAGTTTGCGCCTTCGTCGTTATTTGAGAGCAAACTCGCCAACATCTCCTGAAAACGGTCCTTATTGATCTCATACCCTACCAATACACGTTGATAGCGAATATTACATACCACTCTTTAATTGAGAATAAATTGAATATTACAAACGAAATTATAGATATTACATACCCATATCGGTTACTTGCCATCACTGACTTTTAGATCGATGTTGCCCGTAGTAGTTGGATGCAACATACCTTAGGTAATATCGATGGTGTGTGCGATGCCACAGGCTTCCTTGGCGCTCTATTGCGGCTAGTATTCCAGGGCCCTGATCCGATATAACGCATATATCGTTGAAGCGGACATGCCTCCTTAACCTAGATAGGAAGAAGTCCCGTCATCAGCTGACTCCCCCGGTGTTATTGCGAACGCAATCGAAAGGATTCTCCCACAGCCGTCTTGTGCCACAGCTAGCAATAGCCAATGCGTATATCTATCATACATTAAGGTACCGTCAATTTGTACCAATGGCTTGCAGTATTTAAAGGCATCTCGGCATTGCTTAAATGTCCGTAATGCACGCTGAACACCGCGCGCATCCACGGAGCAAACGGTCGTTGTAGTACGCTGCTCCGCTTCAAGGTCCGTTATCTTTGCTCGGGACATATCTCTCCAAAGACTGACACCACTGCCACACTTCATTATATGAAGAGTCCCACCGACCATGCAACTTTTCTAACGTCTTCTTCTTGGCTATCCAAGCCTTTCTGTAAGAGGGCGTGTACCCTAATTGGCTACGAATATTGCCAATTAAGGCCGACACTGTAGTCTTGGGATCGGTCTTCATCGTCGGTGTTATTAAGTCAGCCAACATCTCTGAATCCATCTTCGGATGAACTTGTGTAACACCTGTCAACGAAGTACGTTAAATAATGCAACATTACGTAATATTAGTATTATCTAAAAACATTGAACATATAGTGATATTGTACCGGCAAGACATGTATGTGGACCTTTGTACTTTTTGATCTCCCACAAGCCTATCATTTTCCTCAACGACGCCATGATTTTCCATGAACATGTACCGTCTTGCACTGCACACTTCGCCTCGTACTTATTGAGCTTGGATTTAACCATGTTGTAGTTAACCCCGTTCCCGATGTTGTATTGTTTCAATGCAGCAAGAAAAGTATTCTTGTTGGAAAACTGGTTACCAACTTCTAATTGGTCCGAATCCAACGAAGAAGTTGTGCAGTCACGCGTCCGGTGTGGTAGTTCAGGAAACTCCAATGCATCATCTTGAGATAGATCGACATTATGCATGTGGGCTGGAGGCGAGTACGCCCTGAATAGCGGATCTTCTTATTCTTCGTCTGAACCGCCCTCAACATCTTCAGGTACAATTGGAACAGGCTCCGGTTCAGAAAATAATCCAACTTCTGCACCATCGAGCCCAAGCTCCCGAGGTGGATCCACATCGGATTCATCGTCTGACCCTCCATAACCTGTAACAAACGAGGGCCCCTCGCCGGTGGATGTCGTGGGGAGTACATTATCCCTCCTTAAACATCTTTCGTAACGTTCCCAATCATATGTGGATTGCCAACCACTAGAAGTTGATAACGTCCCCCAATACGTATTTATATCATCGGACGTCGAAGGACGGATATGCATGTCCCATCCACCAACCGAGTGTCGTGCATGGGTTATGTTTTCCATACTACCACCGAACACGGGCACTTCCGTGTTTTGCCTCCCACTAACAGAGTGTCGGCTTGGGGTCGTGTATTCCCCTCGAACAGCAGTAGATGTTGAGGTCGCAAAAAAATCACTTGGAGATGAAAATTGTACATATACCTCGAGATAGGGTGATCCACTGGCAAGATGAGTCTCCACCATTGCCTCAAAGCTCCGAGGACCTTTGATGTCGAATGAGTCATATCTCACCGGATCAACCGAAGCGCAAAATCTATACTTAATAGACTGAACTTTCATTGGCGTTGTTCCGAATATTTTACGCCTAATTCTTTTGCGAAGTTCTACCAAATCGACGTTCCAATTAAAACTCAGTCGCGCTGTGTTCTCCGATAAGAAAACAACACCATTTTTGGTGTCACAAACCTCACCATCGTAGTAAATAATAGCATTAATACATTCACTCATTTTCAGTTTTTTTTTCCTTTTGCCTCAATTTCCCTTATGCAACCCGAGAATGAAATTTGGTGATTTATAGTCTAATTTTGCTCGAGACTCAGCAGCAAAAAGAGCGTCCCACGTGGGAGCTCTTTTCGAAGATTTCGCTGACAGTGCACCTGCCGGAGCGCGTTTTGTACGCTTGTTCGTAAACGCCTTCTCAAAATAATTTTACCCGAGGCTATCAGAGCAAAAGAGCGCCCACGTGGGAGATCTTTTCGCACTCCTCGCCGACAATGCACCTGCTTTGGAGCGTTTTGACCATCGTTTGTTCGTAAACGTCTTCTCAAAATAATTTTACCCGAGACTACTGTAGCAAAAGAGCGTCCACGTGGGAGCTCTTTTCGCACTCTGGCGACGATGCACCTGCTGGAAGCGTTTTGGCCACTGTTTGTTCAGAAACGTCTTCTCAAATTAATTTTGCCGGAGACTACTGTAGCAAAAGAGCGTCCACGTGGGAGCTCTTTTCAGTACTCCTGCTGATAGTGCATCCTTCTTGAAGCGTTTTTGGCCACTGTTTGTTCAAAAATGTCTTCTCAAAATTATTTTGCCAGATACAACTGTCACAAAATTCAATTACTTTTTTGCGCTAATATATTTTGCCCAAAACCCTAAATACATTTTTACCCTAGCCCAGAATATCATACTATAATTGGATCGGGGGGGTGGAGGGCAAAAATGCGTCCACGTCAACGCGTTTTGCTGGTGATTCAGCAGGAAAGCACGTCCCCAAGGGCACGTTTTGCTGCCATTTCCCCCCAAAACGCGCTGACGTGGACGCGTTTTGGGGGGAAACGGCCCTTTTCCGTAAATATTTTTGAAACTGGCCCTTTTCCATAATTAAATTAATTTTTGGGTATTTTACCCGTGATTTTGCCTTATTTTTATAGTTACTTTTATTTTTATATTAAATGGTACTTAATAAAAATAGACAATAAAAAATAATTTTAATTAATTGGATAACTATTTTAAAAAAAATTGTAATTAGATAACAAAAGAAAAATCATAATTGGATGACCTGTATAGTTTACCCTAACTAAAATGCTATATATTTTAGTTTTGAGAATAAGAAATTTTTAATATGAATGAATATTTGAAAGTTAAAAGGTTTTAGTTTCTTTTAGGGAAGTTATATATATAATGTTGATATCATTTATAACAATATTTGGGAGGAGGAGGACAAGATTGAAATTTATGTAAAATGCAAAAGACATATTAGAATTTCAACAGTTTCATTGCTAATGTTTCAATTCATGTTCAAACAATTTGTTGAACTGCTTCTTCACTCCGATGTTCAAACAAATATTTAGATACATCTTTGAATAGTAATGTAACACCCCTAACCCGTATCCGTCGCCGGATTAGGATTACAGGCGTTACCGGACAGATCGGAGACTTTTACATATAATTCATAACTTAGTCATCATTTCACATCAAAGCGTCCCTTAATTAGGTCAACAAGACCTCAAACATGCTTTATAAATGGGCCGGGACTGAACCGATCACTTAGAAAATTTTCCAAAGTTTTCAACATTTTCAAATCTGTAAAGGTCACACGCCCATGCAGGCAGGCCGTGTGCCTCACACGACCACCAGACACACCTAGGGGTGAGCGTTCGATCGAATCGAATCGAATCGAATAAAAAAATTTCGAGTTAATCGAGTTGACGAATCATATTTTATCATCCTAATTTGATTTGAAATTTTCTCGAATCGAGTCGAGTGAGATGGAATTCGAATCGAATATATTTGTTCGAGTTAAATTTTAAAAAATAATTTTGGGTCCTTGTAACCATTGTCACCCATCGTAATAAAATTTGTCCACATTAACCAAATTTTTTATTAACTTTCATCACCAAATAATTTATTTATTAATCTTTTATATACGGGTTAGCTTCTTTGCTTGCTTAGTTGTTTCAATTATCTTCATATTCTTGTCACTATGTATTTTGGAATTAAAAAATATATTAAATGTAAAAATGTGATTTTTAATAAAAGTTATTTTAAAGATAAAATGTGAAATTGATACTAATATAAAATTTTAACACGGATATTTTATGGCATAATTAATAATTCAATTTTAATATAAATATTCAATATGACTAAACAATTCAATAATATAAATAATATAAAATGTGAAATTTAATTTAATAATATAAATAGAAGATATAAATAAAATTATTACTATTTATGTTTAGTGATTTTTTTGGATAAATTTGATTTTTATTTGAGAGTAAAGGGTGAGAAGTAAAAGTTTAGGGAAAAATAAAAAGTTTTGGAGAATAAAAGTTTGAGGAAAGTAAATAGGGGAGTAAAATTTTGAAGGGAAAATATTAAAAAAATTGAGGGGAGATGGGTTTGGGGTAGATGGGAGGTGAGATGGGAAGGGAGTAAAAGTTTTTAGGGGAAAAGTGGGAGGGAGTAAAAATTTTGGGGAAAATAAAAAGTTTTGAGGGTTTTTGGGAGTAAAATTTTGAGAAAAAGTAAATGGGAGAGTAAAATTTTGGTGGAAATGGATTTTGGGTAGATTGGGGTTGGGATGGGAGGGAGTAAAAGTTTTGGGGGGAAAGTGGGAAGGGGTAAAAGTTTTGAGGGAAAAGTAAAAAGGTTTGGGAGTTTGGGGTAAAAATATAAAATGTTATAGTTTGATATTCGAATTATTCAAATTATTCGAGTTATTCGAATTCGAAAACTCAACTCGATTCGAACTCGAAATTCGAAAAAAAAATCGAGTTGACTCGAATAACTCGATTCGTTTAACTCGAAATTCAAATTTTTTTCGATTTTTTCGAGTCGAATCGAGTTTTGCTCACCCCTAGACACACCCATGTGTCCAGGCCGTGCCAAAACAGAGCATACCTACTGACTTGTCCACACGGCCACCAGACACGCCCGTGTTCCATGACCGTGTGAAACTATACTAGCTACTGACTTGATCACACGGCCACCAGACATGCCCGTGTACCATAGCCGTGTAAAATTAGGCTAGCTACTGACTTATTCACACGGCTACTAGGCACGCCCGTGTGCCACGACCGTGTAAGCAAAACAGGCCATTTGCAAGGCCATAATGCCAACCACATTAGGGTCATACCTACAAGCAATACACCAATTCATCTCATGCACAATTGACAACCAAAATCATGTCAAAAGATCAACATGCCATCTTATCCAATTTCAACTCCAATCATGCTAACTTAGCTATCAATTTGCACAACCAAAACACATATACATTCAAGTATGATTCATCTACATTTACCTTTCATTTAACCATTTCTTTGATCAAACATACATACTCAAAATTTCATCCATATGCTTACCATAAACTTGTCCATTTCATATTCATGAGATCATGCCAAAACCAACATCATATACCATATACACAAATGCATAATACCAACACATAACTAGCCACATCACATGGCTAAGTTCATATCTCAAACTTATACCAAATAACTAGCCTATACATGCCATATTTAGCTATATACACATTTTTAAAATACCAAAACAAGTTTGAGTAGTGTGATGACAATCCTCGACGGTCCCCGAGCCTTCAGTAGCTTTGACGATCTATAAAACAGAGCAAACACACACAGAGTAAGCTTTCAAAAGCTTAGTAAGCCATATACAAATAAACTTAGCATAAAATGTACATAGCCATATTGATACAATAACATTAATATTTCTCATTTCAAATTTCATCACATATTCTTTGGCTCAATTACTTAGCCAAAACTTACCACATTCTTCAACTTAAATATCACATATGCACATAGCTCAGTCAAGCATATCTTCACATATTATCTCATCATTTCAATACACATATTCATCTTAGTAAGTTTGTATAGACACTTACCTTTCATACACACATAGTGTACTTTTCAAACGTACCTGAAACAGATATACAATTCACATGACCGCTCGTATCTCAGACTTGCCCATTGAACTGTTAGGAACTAAATAGGATTCTCAGAGTGCTCGGAATAGTCGTACAATGCCAACGTCCCAGACGAGGTATTATATGTACTCAAATATCGATAACACTGTCCCATACAGGGTCTTACACGAATCAATACGATGCCAATGTCCCAGACATGGTCTTACACGTGAATCTCATATCGATGCCAACATCCCAGACGTGGTCTTACACGATATCTCAAATCAATGCAAACTTCCCAGACGAGGTCTTACATGATATCTCGAATCAATGCCAACGTCCCAGACGTGGTCTTACATGATATCACATATCGGACACCTATGTCATGACATATACTATCCTATCTATTCATAGGTTCAAACGGGACTTCTCGGACTTTAATGACTTATCGACTTATTCATAGATCTCAGATTTCACATATATTCCATCTCAATAGATACTCATAGCAATTCAATTTCATTTATACACAAATAGTTCAATTCAAATACATTTATTTGTATATTGACTTACCTCGAATTCGGATATTTGTTTGGACTCGGTTATTCGACTACTTTCGCTTTCCTGCGATCTAAGTCCGATTTCTTCGGTTCTTGATCTATACATATTAAAATTTAATCCATTTATTCAATAATTCATTCAATTCAATCCAAGAATACTTATTTAGGGAAATTTTCAATTTAGCCCTCACATTTTCACATTTGGACAATTTAGTCCCTATTTCACAAAATCACAAAATACACAAAATTATCATATACCCATGCTTAGTCAAATACACCCTATACTCATATCAATCCATACATTTCATTTATTTCACAAATTAGTCCTTCAAAATATTATTTTCACAATTTAACCTTAATTAGCTAAATTCACCAAAAATTCAAGAACAAAACATGTTCATTAAACACATATCTTTCATTTAACACCAAAACTCATCACAAAGCTCACCATTTCATCAATGGCACAACTCATAAACATCATCAATTCTCAAAATTAAGACATGGGTTTTGAAGCATTCGAAGCAACGATTACGAAAACGTAGAAATTATCAAAAATCAAAGTCAAACATACCTTGAATCAAGCTTATACTTAGCCGAAACCTAGATGTTCTTCTTTCTTCTTTTTCTTTGCTAATTTTCGGCACTAAGGATGACAACCATGCTATTTTCATGCTTTTGTTTCATTAATAATCTTTTATTAATCAAATTACTTATTTAGCCCCTTTTAATAAACATATAATAACATATAATACAAGGTCATTTTTTACCATTGCCATCCACTAATTAAATAGTGGTCTAATTGTCTCATAAGGCCTCCACCTTAAAAAGCCACAACAAATAGGCACTTAATCAATTAGAAGGCCACTTTCACACTTTATGCGATTTAGTCCTTTTGTCAAATTAAACACACAGACAAACAAATTAACTCACGAAACTTTAACACGTGCTTAATCACACACAGTAAACACAGAAAATAATATTAAAATATTTTTACTGACTCGGATTTGTGGTCCCAAAATCACTATTCCGACTAGGGTCTAAACCGGACTGTTACAAGTAATTTGTACAATAAATCTTTGGATAGCTTAAGTCAAGTTAGATGTTGACGTTTCTTTATTTTGACATCCATGAAATGATTCTCAAAATATATTTCACCTCATGCTAAACCATGATGTTCAAACTTGGTTGATTGAAGAAACCTAAAAGATCGACATGCCTTATCCTTATTCTCTAACTTATTTATTTGGTGCTTAAGTTGTTTATTTATCTTGGCTAATAAGATTTTATTATGAGATAATTATTGGAGGTAATTCAAGAGATAAATCAATATTATAATTGAGAGTTCTATTTTATCAAAACTACGTGGAGAAGTTGCCGATTTTTAGCCTATAAATAGGCTATTCAATTCCACATTTCACATCTTGTAAGTTATCCGATGGAACACCGTAAAATAACTCGAATACACTGATACTAATCACATCTGATGTTCGTCCGAGCTAAACATATTCGTTTGAATAAGGTATGAAATTAGTCCATTTACAATTAAATAGATTAATTTTATTCATATACTATTAAAAAAATCGAATAAGATTAAATTGTGATAGAGTTAATATTTACTATTTATAATATGACATAAAAATTATTATTTTTCATTTACAGTTCAACTTCAAATAAAAATTTTTATTGGCAAAGCCATAAAATTTATAAAGCTATTAACTTTGTTAGACAGTAAAAGTTAGCTCTACTAAAATTTGACCTTATATGATTCTTTTTAATAGTACATGAATTAAATTATCCATTTAATAGTAAAAGGTCTAAATTGATAAGATTCTTATAATAGAGGGACCTTTCAACTATTTTACCTATTACAATACATTAACTCAAATATGTACCAAAACATAAAAGTTGTCCACAATATAAGATATTATTTATACAGTATAATGTTAAAATATGTTTTAAGTCTCTATATTTTTAGTACATTTAAAATTTAGTCTCTCAATTTTTATTGTAAAAAAATTAGTTTTCCTACATATTTAAAAACACAAGTCTAATTGTCAATACCAATAATATTTTTTTCTAAATTATGGTTCATTATAGTGCCATTCTTTTTGTTACATAGTGATCTTTAAATTTCAAAATATCGTAATATCAAATTTAATAAATTTGATAATTAGACATAAATTTTAAAATTAAAAAATATTAAATATTAAATTTCTAAATATTAAAATAAAACTAAATTTTAAATAATGGTTATTTACTATTTAGGTTTAATAATTAAATAATCATATCTATATACATTTATATAATCTATATACCCATATAAGGAAGGCCTTATATGCGCACACATATATATATATATATATATAAAAAGGAAGGTCATATAGGATACCATACAACTCTTTTAATATATTTAAATTTAAGATTTAATTCATATAATTTAATTTTTTAATATAATTTGAACCTTACTTGACACATGTTTTTCCCTCTCTGTTTTTTTTTTTTTTTTTTTTACCTTCTAAGTTAATGGTAAAATTTCAGTTGACCCTTATAATATGACGAAATTTAAGGTTGAATCTATATACTTTTTTTATTTATCTATTTTTTTAATGTCATTATTTAATCTAAATAGTTAATATTATTAACTACTTCAGTCAACATGTTGACGAGTTTGAATGGAGTTTAGTAGAAGAATTTTAATGGACCGGCCTATTGCACCTGAATTTTTAAATTTATAAAGAAAAGAGACTAAATTCCAAAAAAACAAAAGTAGGAGACTAATTTCCAAATGTACAAAGTGTATAAAGACTTAGGCTCCGTTTGTTTGCCAGTAAAATGTTTTCCTGGAAATAATTTCTGGAAAATGATTTACTTTTCTGGAAATGATTTACTTTTCTGGTGTTTGGATGAGTCTGTGTAAAATATTTTCTATTGTTTGGCAGATTTCCTGAAAATATTTTTCCGGAAAAGCTGTTTTTACATATATTAATAAATTTATATATATAATTGATTTATGAATTCTGACAAATAGATCCATAATGCCAAATACATGAAGAGAAAAAAAGCATGTATAAATAAGTTTGACATAAGTACAGAACTATCCATTCTTCTTTCAAATCTCTTTAATGAAATTTTTACAATACCCTTTTTTCTCAATGTCTGTGCGTCTTAATGCATGTTATTTCAAATGTTTGTCATCAGTAACTCAATGGAAGACATTGCTAGCACCAAATAACTTTAAAACTAAAACCAACCGTTGGCTAGTAATCAAAAAAACGACCTATGGCCACCATGTAGAACGTGGTAATGTCGAGCCTTGAGCTGGTCATCAATGCTAAAGGGAAGAGCTGCAAATCACATCTGTTGGGGTTTTGACAACAGAGGAAGAAAATGTAAGCAAGTAACCCGGATGATGTAAAGATTAACTTCATTACTTGAATAAGCAGTATGCCATATACATAAGTAGTCCGGATTACATGTGTTGGTTTTTTTAGCAGAAAACTAAGGAGAAAAAGAAAAACGAATGCAAAGAAGTTTGAACAAGAAGAAAACTAAATTTGATCTCCAAAAATTAGATCTTTTTCATTGACTTGAGAAGCATTTATGTTACAATGAAATATGGCAGTTACCTAATGAATAACTGTTCCCACTAATACATTACTAAAGCCTAGCTAGAATTACACACAAAATGTAGCGGACATACCAGCTATAACATCAAACATAAATCAACAACTACTCCTACTAACTTTAAGTATAAATTACATTGGAACTAAATCAAGTTACAAATGAACAAAATAAACAAAATGTCACGCTTCTTTGGTTCAAATGGATGATGATGTCCGCATGCTTTGGTTTGTTTCTTTGGTTTCTGTTGCATTGCAGGCCAAAGTTCAACAACATCCTGTACCTTGCTTACTAACAAAGTAGTGCATATTCATTTTAGTGCATTAAGGGGAATTATGATTATGGTATGTTAGACATCAGAAGAACCTATATATTCTTAAAAAGTAAAGATATGAAAAAGTAGAGTGTTGAAATGACTATTCAATGACATTGAAAATAATATATGGGTGTCCAAAATTCAGATTCAAGGGCATAAACAAAGCAAATAACAAAGACAATGTCACCACAGAAACTGTAAATTAAATGAAATGTCGTGCAAGGCTGATCCAGAGATAAGAAATAAAATCTTTATTTGAAGTTCAAGGTCTTTGAAATGAACATACCCAAGCAAGCAACAAGGTATCTTCTAAAGCAATACATTGCAAATGATTCATAGCAATCATGTAGTATCGAACAATCAACACTAACTGATGGATGCACCAATGATACAAACTGTTAAAATAATCCAGGTTAGTAAGACTGAAAATAACATATAATTACACCAGATGCATGGTGCAAAATTACACTACAGCAAAACAGACTTTTAGCGGCGTTTTTTTAGGCCTTTAGCGGCGTTTTTCAGCGCCACTAAAACTATTTGCGGCGGTTTTACAAGCGCCACAAAAAACGTCGCTATAGATAACGCCGCTAAATTTAGCGGCGTTTATGTGAAAAAATGCCGCTAAAGGTCATGATCTTTAGCGGCGCTTTTCCCAAAAATGCCGCTAAAGAACATGACCTTTAGCGCGCTTACCCAAAAACGCCGCTAAAGGTCATGTTCTTTAGCGGCGCTTTTCCCACAAACGCCGCTAAAAAACATGACTAAAGAACATGACCTTTAGCGGCGCTTACCCAAAAACGCCGCTAAAGAACATGACCTTTAGTGGCGCTTTTTCCCAAAAACGCCACTAAAAGTCATGAAAAATAAAAAAAATATTATATAAAAGAGCAAAGACTATTATCACAAAGAGCAAACAAGCTTTAATTGGATAACGATATATACAAATCCATTCCTATCCTCTACCCGCTTAAGCAAATCCTTTAGCATTACTTTGATAACAGCTCCTATACAAATCCATTTATGTTCCAGGCACAACTAACATCCGCTTTGATTGTAATAATCAGCCCATTGCTTGTAACGCTATCGATATGAACTCGCAAAGATATGAATGTCACGCAAATCAACTGCAAGTAGCTTGTAGTGATCACTGAGCACTTCCATTCTCTGCAAAGATATGAACTTGTATCATTCTACAAAGAAGCATGTGCCAAAATACACCAAATCTATCCTACATCTCTATCATATCAATCCAGAATACGATTTTTCATTATTAAACTTTTTTGCATCCAACCAATTATACATCCTAAAATCATTCAAAACTAACATAAAATAAAATAGCCTATTAAACAAATATAAATCGTACATGCAAAAAAAATATACTGACAAAAATATAAATGAAAAGTCGAAATCTAAGCGTAACTTAGGCCCAAAAAAACAAACCCCAAAATTATTCTGCTAAGCAAAAACAAGAAAAGAAGCATATATCAACTAAAAACAGAGAAGAAAATATATGTATTAGGATTTTTGTAATATCCGCTAAGAAGAATAATTTTTCTGAGTCTTGGGAGCAATGGAACTAGTGCCATGTTATTTGAAAAAGTAACTAGCTATAATGACAAAAAAATATAAATGAAAAGCCAAAATCTAAGCATGATTCAGGCCCCAAAAAAACCAAACCCCAAAATTACTCTACTAAGCAAAAACAAGAAAAGAAGCATATATCAACTAAAAACACAGAGGAAAATTATTCTGCTCAGCGGATATTACAAATATTACTCTGCTAAGCAAAAACAAGAAAAGGTTTTGTAAACTTACACGATTGATGACGATTTTCTACACTTTGAGAGCCGAAGCGACAACGCGTTTGAGGGAGAACATTTTGACGTGTCTGTCACAGCAGTAAATACATTGAAAGAACTACCATGAGGGAGAACATTCCAAGCAATTGTGTCTGTCACTGCAGTAAATATCCAATTCAATTCCCCTAGAAGTGTTTTACGGTCATTTTGACGGCCAGGAATTTTATCAATAAGTGAAGAGTCAAGAGACTCATGAAGCAATGATCGTGTACAAAACCTGGAAGAGATAACAACCATCAGAAGATTAATAAGCTCATTTTATACAGAATAATTAAATAAATTAAAATCGGATGAGCAATTTATTAAAACTGCTCAAATAAGGTGAATACCATGTTTAAAAATCCGAAAAAATGAAAAGTAAACATAAAACTTAGTAAAAGTTAATTCAAGATGCAAATACAAAGAAGATAATATTTAGCTTAGCAAATAGGCAAATACTATTTGAGTATTAAATGCAAAGACTAAGTCCTAATCAAGCATATCAAATGAGAACTTTTACCATCTCAATGTCATTTTGATAGGTGTAGTAAGACAAGAAGTAAACACATCGGCAGGAAATTCAAAGATTTTGAGGAAGAGTCCCATGTGATTCACATGTAGCCGTAAGAATGCAATCTCTTGAAGATCCAGGGTAGTTAGAAGTGCCACAATCAAGAAGCTATCAATCAAATTCAAATAAAGAAAAAAAAATCAAATAAGGCTAGAGAAGGAAGACAATGATGTCTATTTGAATAGCGCCAAATTAAAAATATACTAGTGACGAATTGAGGATAGAACGTGAACAAGTACCTCAATGAAGGCATTAACAACCATTCCTGCAGCAGAGCAATCAAATAAGGCTAGAGAAGGAAGACAAACAACCATTCATGCAAAGAGCAATCAAAAACATATATAGAAGGTGTTTTTAGCCAAGAATCAATATCGCTGATAGGCAAGGGAATATACTGTGTATAACTTTGCACATGAAATGTTCAACTTTAGCAAGGAGAAAAAGCTGCAAATAGAGCAAAAGAAAAGCAACAAGAATTGATTCCTAACAGCTTAAACAAGTGAACACCTTATTAAATGAATGATTTCACCATTTGCGGTGGCTTTGGAACACCATGTCCATTGTAATGAAATAAAACTCTCTCGACTTGGCATATCTGTGTGACATGTATTACAAAGTTTCTTCACTTCATCCATCGTAGGATCAAGTTCAACCTTCTTCATGAGCTCGCCATGTTTAATAGAAAGAATTAGATTCTAAACTTGATGGAATAGCCTGTAATGAGACGTGGTATAAGATGGTGTTCAAACCTTGGGTTGCCACTTCTCATATTGATCTCTCCAATTTTTCCCAATAGTTTCCACTTTGCTTTTTGTGGTGCCATAGAAAAAGTGGTCTCAAACAATGAAAGAAATAAAAAGTGGAATTTACTAATATCAATGAAGAACATTAGATTGAATTTTTTTTTATATATTTTAATCATTTTGTGACCAAAGAATGGATGTTGGATAGAAAATATGATTGAAAACTTATTTTGTGCAAGTGCAAAGACTAGGATTCCAACTTTTTCCTCATTGGCAACCAATAAAGCAAGGCCATTACAAGGGTTGTATATAGAAACAATAAATAGATAAGCATTCCCGAGATCGCATGCAAAATACTATGTTGGTGCAAAGAATAACCCTACAAAAGTGACACTTTCTTAACCACCGAACTTGATAATTATTTCAATTTTCTATCCAATTTTCTCGTTGGTCGTTTGCCACCGCTTCAAACACCATAAAGGGTAAAACAATAATTCAAAAGAACGTACTGCGAAGCTCCAAAATTTACCTTCCTCTTTGAAAAAGTTCAATATGTTAAAAGTTCCAAACTACTTATAGTTACAAAATATTCCCTTTTTTACCCTAACATAAAAGGAGATACTTGTTTCCCAACTAATAAAAAGAAATATAGAGAAGAGCTCAGTTTGAAGTAGGATCATAATTAGCACTCTTGGACAGGATTTATAGTAATTCTCAACATTACAATGCAAATATAAAGACAACTAAGGAGCATATACCGTTTAGAGCCAAAGGCAAACAATATCCAAACTTAAAAATTCATGCATGCTCAACAAATCCACAAGCATTTAGTTCGGTCATATATTAAAATAACACAAAACTTATTAAAGATTTCTTGAGGAATAATCATGAGCATTAAAGCTTCAATAACCATTAAATAGCAAAAATGCAAAAATAAGAGAGAATTGACTCAAAAAACATACCAGTCCAGCACTCCATTCTTGCACAAGGAGATATTTTTATTACATCGGGTGGATCAACACCGATATTTAAACATAAAACTAGGGCCACACATCCTGCCTTCATCTCGCATATGAAGTCGTAAGTCAAGTGAATATGGTCAAGCACACCATATCAAGACAAATTAAAGGGAAAATAGTTCTTAGGGGATGGTTTCTAATATTTATTAAGAAGAAACATACTATTATCTAAGAATCAAATTCAGTTCAAGAAAGAAAATATTACTTAATGTATTGCAAAGAAACCCGAGCAAAGAGGTCACTGAAAGATAAAAACAGTTTTTAATGCACACTTTAGGAAGTAGAATGCGAACAAATTTGGTATAGTATAACACTATTTCAAATTATTTGTATTCTGCATGTTTAGGCTTTATAAATCTCTTTAAGCAGAGACATAACAATCTTCCACAATATTGTCTCCTTATTTTGCTTTTAGATTCAAAATTCATGTCAAAACCTAAAAGGTAAAAATAGAATACATTTCACCATGGCATGTTCAAAACACTAAGCTACAGGAGAAGGTATGGGAATTGTTACTTTACTACATATGAAATTAAAAAAGATTAAAAGAATTGAGTTTCTACTCTGAAGGCTCTAGTGTGCAAATACATAAACAACCAACCATTCAAAATATATTCCTTAGTCAAGTAGTTCATCACAAGGAAAATGACATACTCGGGATGGTAAAAACAACAATAGACACTTAATGTACAAACTATTGAACTCTTCCGGACTCTAATTGATCATTGTAAATCGAGTTTTAAAATTTATAAAAGAATGATCGAACTCGAAACTAACTCGACAACGATTAAAGGCAAGTGCACCTATCGAACAAAGAGTATAGTTTAGGCAAGATCGGATTGTCGAACCCAAAGGAACTAAAAGTACTAATACTCACCGTCTTTTTATTATTTAGCCTTAATATAAAGTGATGATTGTTTAAACTAAAAACTAATCTACTTACTAAGCTAAGACGCAAAGACAAAAAGAATGAATTCGGGAAATAACTTTTGGGAAAACTCAGTTGACTCAAACGATACCCTTAGGAAAAATCCACCTAGACTTCACTTGTTATTTAACCTTGAACCATATGATTTATTTACTTAGTTTGATCCGTGAGACTCCCTAACGTATATTAAACCCTCTCTCGAGGCGAATAACGTCTAACCCTAGGTTAATTAGTGGAACTCTCGTTCGCTTATAATAACCCCTAGAATAGCAATGAATCGATCCGTGGACTCCCATATTAGGTTTCACCCTAATCCGCAAAATCTCGTCACCCTATCTCTAGGCGTGCGATCAACTCCGCTTAATTATGTTGGATCTACTCTTAGGCGGGTGGTCTATTCCTCCTCCACCTAAGCACATTAGATTTGGATTAAGTTCACACAATTAAGAACAAACTAAGTTATTATCATATAATTCAAATAATCAAATAACAAGATTCATCATAGGTTTCATCCCCTTCGAGTATCTGAAGGTTTAGTTCATAACAATAAAGGAAAACATCTCAAGAGAAAAGATAAAACAAAACATAAGAAATCCCTAAAACCCCCTGAAGGAATTGAAGAGGAGATCCTCCGTCTTGAGTAGAATTCCAGCTTCTTGAGATGGATCAACTGGCTATCTTCGAGTGATTCCCACAAATCTGACCTTCTCGGCTTGGCTTCTTGGCCTAGCTCTCCGCCCCCCTTTCAGCTGGTACCTAGGGTGTATTTATAGGCTTTTGAAACACGTTTCTTTCTCCCTAAGTATCCTTTCCCGAATGGAATTGCTCTTCTCCACGGTAGAGGCACGACCATGGCACACGCTCGTGTAAATCGTGGCCAGGTCGTGTTCGACACTGTTGAATGAGGCACGGCCGTGTAAGTCGTGGTAAGGCCGTGTTCTAGTAGGAATGGTGGCACGGCCGTGTGGCTTGAAGTCCAGGCCATGCTGATTTCGTGGCTTGGCCCAATTTGGTCCGCTTTAAGCCCGCTTTCGTTCTTTCCGTCATCGGTGCTTTCACGAGTATGAGACATGAAAAGAAAGGATTAAGAGCACCTTTTTACATAAATTGGGGCTTAAATCATCCAAAAGCATACTAAATGTGGGCTTGGAATATGTTACTTTTACGGTTTATCAAATACCCCCACACTTAAGCTTTTGCTTGTCCTCGAGCAAAATTCTCAACTTACAATTAAAACGAACTTTCCTCAATTCATAATAGTCATTGATAGTGTCTCATCATAATTCATAGATAATTTATACATGGATAATTCAATTCAAAGTGTCCTAAAAAATTCAAACAGTATAAGTCATAGATTTTGTAGTTCGAAAACATAGGTGTCTCCCCTTATCTAGATAATTAACTTTAATTTGAAATCGACAAGGATTGACATCCTTACAAAAGATTCACTCAAATCACTCAAAGTGTTTAAGGTTCACAATTAGGCACTCAAAGGTCGAACATGAAGAGTTAATCCCATAGGCTTGCATGAAAATCAAATCTCCACCACTGAAATATGAGATGAAAACACAAATCAAAAGGTCTTTGTTAGGGTTGTAACGGGGCTATGGTTACGGTGTGGAGTAAGGCTGAATTAGAGGGTTAGAATCGAGATTGAATTGACAAATTACCTAACTAAGAACTAATGAACTAATAATAATTACATCAATTGAAAACTAATAGTACTTAATAATACGAGCTTCTTCTTCGATATTTGGAATTTATGTATAAGCTCATTTAATCACCTAATGAATAATAGATATACTTCGTTTTTTCATTTTTTTTAAGAACAACTAAATACATAATAAAGGATAAACTACTAAAATTCATAATTAGGCAACTAATCAAATCAAATCTCGATATAAGGGTAGTCAAAAGGAATGGTGATAACAAAAACAAAGGGGTTCTGGGTTAATATTTAGCGGTTATGTCAATAAATAGGGTTGTTAGGATTAAACGGGGTTCACTAAGGGTTAATTATAAAGGTAGGCTTTTTAATGGAGTAAGTGGGTTAAGTCCTAGGTGCCTTTATCATCTCTGTATATCAAATCATAGGTGTGGTCTCGTCATGTATAATCGATGCAAGTTATAGAATAACAAATCAATGTTGACATACTCATAATCAATAAAGTGAGCAAGAAAAAGAATTTATGCTCTATAAGGCTCAAAAACTCACAAAATTTATGGGTATTTTGATGTCAACCTCGTAAATTTCAAACTTCAAGATAATATTTAAACTCAGTTTGACAACCTAGCAAATTTTTTATTTCTGAAAAATAGACTTATCATGCTTGATTCTCTAGTATTCTTCAAATTTAATTATCAATGCACAATTATCAATGACTTAATCTAAAACATATCAATAAAAATCATAAATCATCAGAAATTCCATCATAATTAGTAATATGAGTAATTTACTTTCAAACAAG
Organism: Gossypium sturtianum; assembly: GCA_025698515.1. Taxonomy (NCBI): domain Eukaryota; kingdom Viridiplantae; phylum Streptophyta; class Magnoliopsida; order Malvales; family Malvaceae; genus Gossypium; species Gossypium sturtianum. Next base: position 162,960,063 of record CM046945.1, read on the forward strand.
ACTAAATTCAGGGATTTTGAGAACAATGCAAAAAGTTTGGAATATCTAAGATTCACCCCCCACACTTAAGATGTACATTGCCCTCAATGTACAAAGATATATAATGACAATTAATATGTAAAATCAAAAGAGAGGGGAGAGAGTGACACTCTCTGAATTAATGGATGATTTCTTTGGATGATGTGGAAAACACGGCGAAGGCGTCGGGATGGTGTTGGTGTTGGCTGATGACTTGATTAGTGGTTTATTGTTCGTTGAAACTGCTAAGTCATCAGTTAGAAATCTTTTGGGTGTAATTAAATAAATGTTAGGAATACTCGAAGGTTAGGAGTTGATGATAATCATGATAAAATTTATCAAATGTATGATTAAAATGTTCAAACTTAAGACGAATCGAAATCAAATTAAAATAACGAGAAAATAAAATAAAATAAAATAAAATAAAATAAAATAAAAACTTAAAAGTAAAAAAAAAAACTAGATAAAAGGACTCAAAAGTCCTCATCCTCGATCAGTCTGTGGTGGTTCCGTGGTGAGATATGAAGGTGCCGCATATTTGTTGAAGGGTGGTCTCTAACCCGTCAAAGCGCGAGTGTTTTTAGCAAAATACGACTTTGAACTGGTCAAGTCGTGCGAGATGTCCGCTAATGATGGTTCTGTGACGACGATCGGCTCGACCTCGGTACCTCTGTGATGGTGGTGGGACATCATCGATAATATCCTCGGCTCCCCTCGCCTGCGTGGCGGTCACTAATCGGTATTGAGGGGTTCACCTCGTCGGTGTTTAATCATCCTCATGTGTAGCATTGTCTGGATGCCTTGAGGTACCATGTTGCCGATCAGTGTGAGGGAGGTGATCTGAGCTTCAGTGTCGAGGAGATTGAAGTGTCGAGCCAACCTCATAATGTATGGCCCCATTGACAAAATCCCCTTCCTATGTTGCTCTGTTTGATGTTGAATCGCGCATGCGATAAAATATGCCAAGTCGAAAACATGTCCTTCAGACATGCATGATAGGAAGTAAACGTCTTGCTTGTTTACGACGCCGATGCTTTCTCTGCGACCTGTGATGGTGTGCGCGAGAATGGCGTGAATATACCTTAGGGCTGGGGGAAGTGCCGTCGCCTTAGAGCGACTGGGATCGTAGATGCTTGTATTGGGGTGTAGGTTTCGCCAGCATTCGATCGGAGTGCAGTGGAGCTCACGGTTTAAATCGTCAAGTGGGTTTTCTTCTATGAATTCCGGTGTGTAAAGTCCTAGAGCTGTGCCCAATTGTGGTATGCTTAGTCGACGCATCGTACTTCTAGACTCGAATCGCATGCGTGCTCGATTATCAAACCGCCCATCACGGTTTGTAAAGTGAAGGTGGTGCAAAACTCGAGGGTAAGCTCCATGTATGTGGGCTCGATGATGGAAAAGAACTTCTCCCACGGATCGGTTGAAATGAAGACTCAAATATCGGTTGCGAGCCCGACGTGTTCAAATGCGTCCCAATCGATGCACCTACCGGTGCCGAGGGGTCTATCCCGGAGTGCTTTGTAATGCTCTTCCTGACTGTTCTGAGAAAATCAGAGGAATGGATGCCTAACCTCGGAAGAAGCACTCGTGGAAGACGATCCGGGCCCCTTTCTTTTCTTACTTGAGGCGGCTGTGGATCGCTTTGGTCGTGGTGACGACATTTGTACCTGAAAAAAATAATCAAATATAAAGCAAGTTCCTTAATAATAATATAGCCAAAGTATTTCGTACTAAATCAAGCCAAATGGTAATTAGTGGATATTGACAGTAATGATTCTTTCAAACAAAGAAGTATATCAAAAAATGCAAAAGTTTATTCCTAAAATGAAGCCAATCAGCAACCAATTCATCAGAGATTTTTACTAAGTATTCATGAGTTTTTGAGAGAAATCTCTAAATATAAATCATGCTTAATATTAAACAAAAGGAATAAAGTAAAATGGCATAATATTTATCAAGTTTTTTAGTCAAGAAATTAAGGTAGTGAAGGGAACCAGGGGTTGTGATGGTGGGAGACGATCAAGCACGGGCGGAGCACGGCGGTGGTGCGAGTTTTGCAGGACGAACACTGTGGTGGTAGGGGCGTGGCGTTTGGTGGCACGGCTGTGGTGCGGGCGTGCGAGCAGTTTCTGGATGGTTTTTGGAGAGAAAAGACAAGGGGAGGATGTTTTGGATGGAGGAGAATGTATGTGCGGCCGGATTTGGGAGGAAGGGTGTTTAAAAGCTGATTTTAGGTTTAGGTTTTGGGGGAGTGACGGTTAACTTTTATATATAGGGGGGCACGTTTCATTGCCACGCCCGTGCTCTGTTTTGGATGCCCGTGTTTTTCGCGATTTCGGATTTTAGGCGCGTTCAGGTGGATTTGCCACGGCCGTGTTAAAAATAACACGCCCGTGTGTTTAGTCACACGGTTGGTTTCCACGGGCGTGTTTAGCCCGTGCTCGATAAGTCGCAGAGCCTCGCGACGATTGTAAGCCACGGGGCGTGTTTAGCCCGTGCTCGATAAGTCGATAGCCTCCTCGCGACGGCCAAGCCACGGGCGTGTTTAGCCCGCTTTCGATAAGTCGCAGCCTCGCGGAAGGTTGGCACGGGCGTGGTCCGATGTCGCGGCCGTGTGGGGAAAATCGCTTCGCCCTGCTTGTGCACGACCATCGCACGCTCGTGTTTTATCTCTCGCTTCCACACGGCCATGGGCACGCCTGTCATCCGGCCGTGTGGTTTAAAACATGCGCTTTTATTAGTCTGAGTTAGTATGGATTTAGATACTCGAGTAAAAGAAAAAAAATAAAAAATAAAAAATAAAAAATTGAAAATAAAATGTTAGTGAATTAGTGCTCGGGTTGCCTCCCGAGAAGCGCTCGTTTTTAGTCTTAAGCTAGACTTTCTCTGTTTTCGGTTCAAAAAGAAGGTTCATGGAGCAGAAGCTCCTCTTTCATATCTCCAAAATCTGTACCATTATAAATTTTGAGTCGGTGACCATTTACCTTGAATGTGCCCTTAGTGGGATGGGTTACCTCGATGGTGCCATATGGAAAGATTGTTTTGATCATGAATGGGCCTGACCATCTTGATTTTAGCTTTCCCGGGCATAGTTTAAGCCTTGAGTTGTATAGTAGGACCAGGTCTCCTACTTCGAATTGTTTTGATCTCTTGAGATGAGCATCGTGGCATCGCTTTGTTGCTTCCTTGTACAGTTTTGAGTTCTCATAGGCTTCTATTCTCCACTCGCCCACTGCTCATCTGCATCATTCTTCTCTTTCCCGCAATTTTGAGGTCGAATTCAAAATTTTATTGCCCAAAAAGCTTTGTGTTCTAATTCGAATGGTAGATGACAGCTTTTCCCGTATACAAGTTTGTATGGGGATGTCCCTAGAGGTGTTTTAAATGTTGTTCTATAGGCCCATAAAGCATCATCTACTTTAACTGCCCAATCTTTTCTATTTGATTCAACCGTTTTTTCTAGAATGCGCTTAAGTTTTTGGTTTGCTACCTCAACTTGCCCACTGGTTTGAGGATGATATGGGGTGGTCATCCGTGGTATACTTCATATTTTTTAGGACTTTTGCAAATTGAGTATTACAGAAATGAGTACCCCTATCACTAATGATGGCTCTCGGTGTGCCAAATCAGGAAAACAGTTTCTTGAGAAACTTGACTACTACCCTAGCATCATTGGTAGGTAAAGCTTTCACTTCTACCCATTTTGACATGTAATCAAATGCCACTAGGATGTACTTGTTTCCAAACGAACTAGGGAATGGTCCCATGAAATCAATACCCCATACATCAAATATTTCACATGATAACATATATGTTTGAGGCATTTCATCACGTTTAGAAATATTACCTATTCTTTGGCATCTATCACACGAGGTAACATACCTGTTGGCATCTTTAAATAGAGTGGGCCAATAAAAACCTGATTCGAGTATTTTGTGTGCTGTCTTAATACCACTGTAGTGTCCTCCTGATGGTCCTGAATGGCAATGCTCTAAGATTTTGCTTGCTTCTGTCTTTGTAACACATCTTCAAATTATTTGATCTGCACATATGCGAAAAAGAAAGGGATCTTCCCAAAAATAATTTTTCACATCAGCAAAGAATCGTTTCTTTTGGTGATGTGTTAATTTCCTTAGCAAGACATTAGCTACTAAATAATTCGCGATATTTGCAAACCATGGTACCTCAGAATGTGTTATAGAAAAAAGTTGTTCTTCGGGAAACGAATCATTTATTTCACTTTCATCGAGTTCTTTGGTGTGTGGATTTTCAAGTCTAGAAAGGTGATCCGCTGCAAGATTCTCGGCTCCCTTCTTATCTTGTATTTCTAAGTCGAATTCCTGTAAGAGTAAAATCCATCGTATGAGTCTGGGTTTTGCATCAGGTTTGTTTAAAAGATAACGAAGAGCTGAATGGTCAGTGTAAATGACAACTTTAGACAATATTAGATACTGTCTAAATTTATCAAAAGTAAAAACTACGGCTAGCAATTCTTTCTCTGTGGTGGTATAGTTTTCTTGAGCGGGTGTTAGTGTTCTACTAGCGTAGTAAATTGGCTGAAAATGCTTGCCTCTTCGTTGTCCCAGAACTGCACCTACTGCGAAGTCACTTGCATCACACATTAGTTCAAAGGGTAGATTCCAATCAAGTGCAACTATAATTGGAGCATTTATTATTTTATCCTTAAGGATATTGAATGCATTTAAACATTCCTGATCAAAATTGAAAGGAACATCTTTTTCTAATAATTTTGTTAAAGGCTTAGCTATTTTAGAAAAAATCCTTAATGAATCTTCTATAAAATCCTGCATGTCCTAAAATGCTTCTAATGGCCTTAACTGAACTGGGTGGAGGTAATTTTTCTATGGTTTCAATCTTTGCTTTATCTACCTCGATCCCTTTACTAGAAATTTTATGACCTAGTACAATCCCCTCTTGTACCATAAAGTGACATTTTTCCCAATTTAAAACAAGGTTCGTTTCCTCACATCTCATTAAGACTCGTTTTAAATTTTTAAGACAAAGATGGAAAGAATTACCGTATACGGAGAAATCATCCATAAATACTTCCATAATATCTTCGACAAGTTCATCAAGATTGCTAGCATGCAACGTTGAAAAGTAGCAGAGCATTACATAATCCAAAAGGCATTCTACGATAAGCAAACGTCATCGTATGGGCATGTGAACGTTGTCTTCTCTTGATCTTCAAAGTGCTATTGGGATTTGGAAATAGCCGGAGAGTCTATCTAGGAAGCAATAGTACATGTGTCTTGATAACCTTTCTAGCATTTGATCAATAAAGGGTAGGGAAAGTGATCTTTTCTAGTGGCGTCATTCGGTTTCTGTAATCTATGCAAACTCTCCAACTTTGTGGATCATCTGGGTAGGAATTAGTTCATTCTTTTCGTTAGCTACCACTTTGTCATGCCTCCTTTCTTTGGGACAACTCAGACAGACTCACCCACTTCTTATCAGAAATAGGATAAATTATTCTCGCATCTAGAAGTTTGATTACCTCGGCTTTCATGACTTCTTTTACATTGGGATTTAGTCGTCTTTGTGGTTGCACACATGGCTTGTACTGATCTTCCATTAAAATTTTGTGGGTACAAAAAGTTGGGCTTATTCCCTTAATGTCAGAGATTTTCCAAGCTATGGCTTTTTTATGCTCTCTCAGTACCTGTATCAACTCCTTTTTTTCCTTGGGTTCTAATTCTGAAGAGATAATTACTGGTAACGTAGAATTTTATAATTACTAGTAACGTAGAATTTTCCCCAAGGAATGCGTACTCTAGGTGCTTTGGCAGTTGTTTTAATTCTAAATTGGGTGGTTCATCAATAGAGGGTTTTTGTTTAAAATCGTCATCAAATTCGATGCTTTCTTTTTCCATTTGTTTTGATGATAATTTTAGCTCGTGCTTCATCTTCTTCCCCTCTTCTTGAGTGAGACACAGTTCCCATCGTGTCCTCATGCAGGATTTCCTGTAATGAGTTTTGAATGAGATGGTCATTGGTATCAACAAAATAACATGAATCATCTTGTTCTCTAGAATATTTCATGGCATCATAAATTTGAAAACTAATTTCCTCATCGCCTATCCTTAATGCAAGTTTACCATCACCTACATCAATAACAACCTCTAGCAAAGAGCTAAAAAGGGCGCCTAGAATTAAGGGGACCTCATTATCTTCATCCATTTCAAGCACAACAAAATCAACAGAAAAATAAATTTATCAATTTTTACCAAGACGTCTTCGATAACTCCCCTAGGATATTTAATAGATCTATCAGCTAACTGAATACTCATCCTAGTGGGTTTTGGTTCCCGAGATCTAGTCGTTTAAACATCTTATAAGGCATTAAATTAATATCGCACCTAGATCACTAATGCTTTCTTAACATTTAAACCGCCAATTAAACAAAGAATAGTAAAACTTCCCGGGTCTTTTAATTTGGTTGGTAGCTTGTTTTGGAGGATGGCCGAACATTCTTCATTAAGCTCCACCATTGATATTTCTTCAAGCTTCCTTTTATTCGTCAGGAGTTCTTTTAAGAATTTCGCGTGACGTCGACATCTCGTGAAATGGCTTCAACAAAAGGTAGGTTAATATGTATTTGTTTAAAAGTTCGAGAAACTTACCATATTGGGAGTCTAATCGTTCTTTCTTCAACCTTGCTTTGGATATGGGATCGGTGGTTTACTTTCTTTATGTACTGGAATTACATCCTCAATTTCCATTTCCTTTGTTTTGTCATCTACGGGTGGCATTCTTTTTTCTGGTTCGACTAGCTCCTTTCCACTTCTTAGTGTAACTGCCTTTACCTGTTCTGTTTCTTTAGAGAAAACCGTTGATCGAATTTCGTAAACCATCTCAGTAAGTTGTTCAATTGACTTGATAAATTCCCCAACTTGACTCTCGATCGTTTTGATCGTTGTTTGTTGATTATCTAATGTTGTCTCAGTCTTTTGAAAACGGGCCTCTGCTGATGCTATGAATTTGTTCAACGTCTCTTCAAGAATCGGCTTCTTTTCCAAAATTTTGCCGTACCTTTAATTTACGAAATTTTTGAAAATACCCTCCAGTTTTGGGGAAATTTCAAAATGTCTTGATTTATTAAAGTTTCAAAATTCCTCTGATTTATTACGAAAATACCCCTGTAGGAAAATGACGAAATTACCCCTGAGGTAGGGAATGATCAGAAATGCCCAAAGTGGTGAAGTGAATGTTGTGGATGAATGTGAATGTGATTCTCTAAATTAGATTAGTAAACTTGAACTGAAACTTTGTTCGATCGAAAGAATTTCTACTAAACTCTTTTCATAAAATTTCGTTGCGGATAACCAAAGTGAAACACATACTAATACATAAAACTTTTTAATCAGATTAAATCGCAACGTTAGAAATGAGTTCTAGGGGATGTGTTAGATTTGTTAAGATCAGAGTGCGCAGCATAAGCGTAGTGCGGTGAGTTAGGATGTACGATTATTCGTTAATAATTAATTTCGAGGACGAAATTATTTTTAAGGAGGGTAGAACTGTAACATCCTAGATTAGGGGTTATGCGTTTGGAGCATAACCCAAGTGCTAGTGGGTTTTAAGGGTATTTGGATATGTTTTAAGAGTTTTTAGAACTTTAGAATGAGGGTGAAAACTTTGGAAAATATTAGAATTTTAAGTGAAAAGGGGAAACTAGGCAAGAAGGCCTTAAAATAATTTTGTGGAGTTTAAGACATAAGAAATTAATTGGTAAAGTGGCTTAAGGACGCCACTTAAGGCTTGGGCAAATGACGCCAACAAGTCCAGGTTCGAGTCCAGGTGATGGCATGGGAGTATTTTATTTTTCCTTCTTGCGTTAGGAAGGGAAGCTGGGCTAGGGAGGTCTTAAGAGAAGTTATAGGCGCTTTTGGACATAACACAAGCCTTGGTAAAGTGGCTTCCATGCGCCACTTAGGTGCCTTGGAGGTGGCGTCAAACGGGAGGTCTCGGGTTCAAACGCAAGGGACGCAAGGAGTTTTATTTTTTTGGGTTTTGGCGTTAAAAGGAAGGAGGCCTTAAAAGAAGCTGGGGCGAGTCTATGACACAAAACGGCGCCTTGGCAAAGTGGTTCCCATGCGCCACTTAGGAGTTGGAGGTGAGGATGGGCGCAGGTTTGAATGGTTGGAGCAGCATTATGCGTTTTATTTTTATGTATGCGGTGATGGGCTTAAGTAGGAAGGCTTTAAAACTAAATGATGGGGTTTTGTGACATGAAAGTCTAATGGGAGAAGTGGCTAGGGACGTTGGAAGAGAGGGCTGGTGCGTGAGGTCGTGGGTTCAAATCAATGTGGCAGCAAGTGGCGTTTTATTTTTGTTTTGGCGTTAAGGCAAGGGGGAACCAAGGAAGTAGGATTTAAAAGAAAAATTGGCGCATTCATGTCACAAAAGAACGCTCTGCCAAATGGCTCAGGGCGCTACACGGCCGCTTGTTCCACCAGTCCCGTGTTCGAATCTTAGAAGTCGCAGCTTTGGGGTTTATTTTTTTAATCTTTGGCGTGAAAATGGAGTTGGCCTGCACATGGGTTCTTTGTTCTACTTGGAAGAGTTTGGCAAGCACATGGTTTCTTTTATTTTTTTATTATTTATTTGATGAGATAATAAGGGATAATAAGGATTAAATTAGATTTTAATTAGATTATTATTTGATTAATCTAAAAAGGTGGCAAAGAGAAAAAGTGGGCACAGTTCAATTCAAATTCTTTTGAATTAATTCAAGCTAGTGGCCAAGAGGATTTAAGGAAATTGATTGAATTTTAAACTCTTCAAAGGAAGAGTGGACAAAGAAATATAGGGGCATTAGTGCCGAATTTTATCTAAATTGGTTTTCTTTTATTTCTTTTTCCAATTTGTTTCTAGCCAAAATTCCTCTGTTCATCTTTTAGTTTCTCCTTCGCATTCTTTCAGTAGAAAAATCATTCTCTTCTCATAGTCCTTGACGAATTTTCATCTTATTTTTCATTCTTTTCTCTATTGGCCGAATACTCTCCTCCTCTGTTGCTGAAACTTTAAGCACCTATTTCCCATTATTTTCTTCCTCAAGCCGAATCTCCCTGCTATTTCTTTAGTAGCCTTGGCCGAATAATTAAAGTAGGATAGATCTCTTCAGATTTCGTTGACAATCGATTTGGCAAAGGTACTTCGGGATCTTGAAGAAATCGATCCCAAGTCTCCATTCTCTGTCAACAGAATTTGATTCAGAATCGGTCTTTGTGGTTTAGTATCCGAGGAGTGTGAAGGGTCAAGATCTAGCATCGTAGATTGGCTTTTCGGGATCTAGGAATTACGATAGTAACAGGTGTGTAAGAACTCTCTACACACTTTATTAATTTACATGACTATTGTTGTTGTTATTCACCTTTTGGTAGTGTTTTGCTTATGGCTAAGCATGGATTCCGGGTAAGTACCCTAATTTGTGATTGTAGATATATGATTGCATGCTGTCACATGATGCTAAATGTTATGCCATGATATATGATAAATTGATATTCAAGCATGTGATGGTGGGATTGATGAGAGGAGGGGAGGATATTATGGATGTCGTCGCTGGTTTTGACCACAAGATGGGTTGGCCCCATCAGATTATTTGTGACCTATGGTCATCGGTGGTTTTGACCACACCGATTGATAATTTGCGACTAAGTCCCAAAGTGGTTTGGTACCACCAAAGATGGTTTTGACCACATTTGATATATTGTGACCTATGGTCATCGGTGGTTTTGACCACCACGATGGGTTGGCCCCATCATTTAAATTGTGACTTTAAGTCATCGGTGGTTTTGACCACACGGGGTAGAAAAGGAGTATGGATGGCTAGTTGGGTTGCATGAGCATGTTTATTAATGAATTGTGTATGAGATATATTTTCCGGGTGGGGATTTACACACTCGAGTCTTGGTGACTCACCCTTCCCTTAACATTTTGCGATGGGTAGATCGCGGAGATGGAGCCGGATGGACTCGAGGTGGCCATGCAAAGGGAAATTTTAATTAGACGAACTTGGACTTTGTTTTATTTTATTTAATGTTGGTTTATTTTAATTAAGTTGTAGTAAGGCCTAGACATAATTTTATTATTCTATGTTTGGATTAATTTGTTAAACTATTTTCTAACATTAAATTAAGTACACGTGGTTTCTAAAATTTTAAATCGCAAAAATGTTTTATCGTGCCATCGGCACATCCAATCGCTACAATCGGCTTAATAAATATTTTAAAATAAACCTAAGTATGGATTTTATACACCTCAAATGTTTCAAACAAAATAACCATCTTTTACCAAAAAGATAATTCGACTTAAAAGGATTTTCAAAGATGTTTTCTCTGTAGCACACCAAATTCGGTCGTAGTGTTTGGGCTGGGTTTGAGGTGTTACAAGATCGCTGTAAATCAGAGTTTTAAAATTTATAAAAGAATGATCGAACCTGGAAACTAACTTTGACAACGATTAAAGGCAAGTGCACCTATCGAACAGTAGTATAGTTTAGGCAAGACCGAATTATCGAACCCAAAGGAACTAAAAGCACTAATACTAACTTTCTTTTTATTATTTAGCCTAAAATAAGTGGAGTTGTTTATTAATCTAAATTAATTAACTACTAAACTAAAGACTCTAAGACAAAGAAGAATGAATTTGGAAAATAACTTGGGAAAAACTCAGTTGAATTGGACGATACCCTAGGAAGAATCCACCTAGACTTCACTTGTTATCTAACACTGAACCATACGATTTATTCACTTAGTTTGATCCGTAAGACTCCCTAACGTATATTAAACCCTCTCTCGAGGCGAATAACGTCTAACCCTAGGTTAATTAGTGGAACTCTCGTTCTCTTATAATAACCCCCTAGAATAGCAGTAAATCGATCTATGGATTCCCATATTAGGTTTCACCTTAATTCGGAAAAATCTCGTCACCCTATCTCTAGGCGTGCGATCAACTCCGTTTAATTATGTTGGATCTACTCTTAGGCAGGGTCTATTCCTCCTCCACCTAAGCACATTAAGTTTGGATTAAGCTTACATAATTAAGAACAAACTAAGTTATTATCATATAATTCAAATATTCGAATAACAAGATTCATCATAGGTTCCATCCCCTTCGGGTATCCGAAGGGTTTAGTTCATAACAATAAAGGAAAACATCTCAAGAGAAAAGATAAAACAAAACATAAGAAATCCCTAAAACCCCCTGAAGGAATTGAAGAGGAGATCCTCCGTCTTGAGTAGAATTCTGGCTTCTCGAGATGGATCAACTGGCTATCCCTGAGTGAATCCCCACAAATCTACCTTCTCTGGCCTAGCACGACGCCCCTAGACGATGGATTTGGGCTCCCCTCAGCAGAGGGTTTCCGTCCAACTCCTTGACAAGTTGCCCCCTTGGGTGTTTATATAGACTTTGAGATGCCTTACTTGGCCTCCAAGTATCCTAATTTGAGTGCAATTCCTAATTGGGGGTTTAATTAGACTTTGGAGTGTGTTTCTTTGCCTCCAAGCATCCAAATTCGAGTGAAATTCCTCTTTTCCGCGGCAGGGACACGGCCATGGCACACGCCCATGTGAATCGTCTTCAGGCCGTGTTCGACATCAAGAATGAGGCACGGCCGTGTAAGTCGTGGTAAGGCCGTGTTTTAGTAGGAATGGTGGCACGTAGTGTGGCTTGAAGTCCGTGCCGTCTTGATTTCGTAACTTCGCCCAATTTGGTCCGTTTTAAGCCCGCTTCTCGTTCTTTTCGTCATCGGTGCTTTCACGAGTATAAGACATGAAAAGAAAGGATTAAGAGCACCTTTTACATAAATTGGGGCTTAAATCATCCAAAAGCATATTAAATGTGGGCTTAAAATATGTTACTTTTACGGTTTATCAAATACCCCCACACTTAAGCTTTTGCTTGTCCTCAAGCAAAATTCTCAACTTACAATTAAAACGAACTTTCCATGTTTCATAATTCCTATCAACAATGTTTTATCATAATTCATAGATAATTTATACATGGATAATTCAACTTAAAGAGTTCTAAAAATTCAAACAGTCTAAGTCATAGATTTTGTAGCTCGAAAATATAGGCGTCTCCCCTTATCTAAATAATTACCTTTAATTCGAAATCGACAAGGATTGACATCCTCACAAAAGATCCACTCAAATCACTCAAAGTGTTTAAGGTTCAAAATTTAGGCACTCAAAAGTCGAACATGAAAAGTTAATCCCATAGCCTTGCCTGAAAATCAAGTCTCCACCACTATAATATGAGATGATGCACAAATCAAAAGGTCTTTGACAGGGTTGTAACGGGGCTAGGGTTAAAGTGTGGATAAAGGCTGAATTAAAAGGTTAGAATCGAGACTGAATTGACAAATTACCTAACTAGAAAAATGAATTGATAAATAATTAATTACATGAATTGAAACTTTGAAACTAATAATACGAGCTTCTTCTTCAATATTGGGAATTCAAACGTATAAGCTCACTTAATCACATAACTAATAAAAACTAATAATGAATATACTTTGTTGTTTTTTTTTAAAGAACAAACTAAATACATAATAAAGGATAAATTACTAGAATTCATAATTAGGCAACTAATCAAATCAAATCTCGATATAGGGGTAGTTAGAAAGAATGGTGATAACAATTACAAAGGGTTTTGGGTTAATATTAGTGGGTGAGTCAATAAATAGGGTTGTTAGGATTAAAAGGGGTTCACTAGGGGTTAATTATGAAGGTGGGTTTTTAGTGGAGTAAGTGGGTTAAATCCTAGGTGCCTTTATCATCTCTGTATATCAAATCAAAAAGTGTGGTCTCGACATGTATAATCGATGAAAGTTCTAGAATAACAGATCAATGTTGACATACTCATAATCAATAAAGTGAGCAAGTAAAAGAATTTATGCTCTATGAGGCTCAAAATTTCACAAAAATTATGGGTGTTTTGATGTCAACCTCGTAAATTTCAAACTTCAAAGTAATATTTAAATTCAGGTAGACATCCTAAAAAAAAATTTATTCTTGAAAAATAGACTTATCATGCTTGATTATCTAGTATCTTAGAATTTAATTATCAATGCACAATTATCAATGACTTAATCTAAGACACATCAACAAAAATCATAAATCATCAGAAATTTTATTCTAATCATAATATGAGAAACTTACTTTAAGACAAGGCATAATTCAGGGATTTTCAAATAATACCATAGTTAACCCCCCCACACTTAAGATGTACATTGTCCTCAATGTACAAAGGTAGATAATATCAAAATAATCATCAAATCGTAAGATGGGGAGAGAAGGGAAACTTCCTGAATTTTGGATGAAGCCAATGAAAAGAAACCGGATAGGATTGGAGGTGAGCGTGGGGAAGCGTCTCGAACTGGTTGAGTCCTCGAAGCAGCCATCCTAATTTCTTTTGTATCCTAAGCTAAATCTAAATGGAATGAATAACAAGAAGAAAATAATAAAGGAAATAAAAGAAAGGAAATAAAAATAAAAATGAAAATAAAAATAAAAATGAAAATGAAAATAAAAATAGAAATAAAAGTAAATATTTAAATAGTGATACGGTCCTTTAGAACGGGCGTGTTTAACCCGTGCTCGTCAAGTCAGTAACCTCGCACGGTTGTAGGACACAGCTGTGTCTCGCCCGTGCTCAATAAGTCAGTAACCTCACACGGGAAGTCGGCACGGGCGTGGCTTTTTATCGCAACCCGTGTTGGGAAAAGAAATCATTCTTTGTCATGCACGGTTACTAGCACGTCCATGGTTTGTCCTTCTGGCTTCCACACGGCCACGGCCACGGCCGTGTGCGAGGCCATGTGAGCATGGAAATCTGTACTTTGGTTAGTTTATGGTTAGGTGCTAAAATGAAAAATAAAAGTAAAATAAAAAATGTAAAAATTAATAGGGTTAGTGCTCGGGTTGCCCCCCGAGAAGCGCTCGTTTATAGTCTTAAGCTAGAATTCACTCTCATTCGTATGGTTAAGGTGGTTTGAGGAGGTGAAAATCCTTCCTCATGCGATCAACTCGATTTTTGATATAAAATTTAAAGTCGAGTAGTGTTTACCTCAAAAGTACTGAATTTAGGATTGCTTACCTCGACTGGCCCGTATAGGAAGACATCAAGCACCTCAAAAGTGATTTCCTCGTTTGTCTTGAGGTCTGAATTGGCAATTCGAGGGTCTTCCTTATTCAACACTACCTGATCCCCTATTTTGAAGTGATTTGTTGTTCCTATCAGCTCGTCTGGGGTTGTCGTCGGTTTCACTTCGTGTATTCCTAGTTTCTCTTTAAAGTGTGTTTTCCACTGCGTCTAGTTCATCGACACAAGCCTTAGTTCTTCATGAATTATTTCTTTATGGGTACGAGGTCTAAGATCTAGCTCACCTAGGTGATTTCGTGGCCGCTTCACAGTAAAGAAGGTTGAACCAAATGGTTATCAATGGAATTAACGTTCGTACCTTTTATTACTCGATGTCCTAGCCGAGTCAAGAGCTTGAAGAGTGATTGTTTCATCGCCTACACGAAGTGTGAATTCACCGCCTTCTTCCTCTCGTGTGGTCTTTCTTTATTGCATCGGGATATGGCACACGAGGTTGGTACTTGTAATTGCCGGTTTGGTATATCATGGCACACTTCAACCTTACCTTCACTTACCACGTGTTCTTCCCTTGAGTTTGGTTTGTCTAACCCTTCACTATCGTAAATGGTTTGATTTTGCTCACTCGGGTTAGTTTCAGTATTGCTTGGCAAGCTTCCTTGTGGTAGTTACGAGATCGACTTAGCAAGTTGTATAACCGACTTAGTAAGTTCCCCAACCGACTCAATAAGTTCCCCAACTTGGCTCTCGATCCCTTTGATCGATGCTTGTTGGTCATTAAGTGTTGTCTCATTTTTTGGAGACGGTTATATCTCAGTAGTCGCCATGAATTTTGTCAAGATCTCTTCAAGGTTCGACTCCTCTTCCTGTTGGTGAGGTGGATGTTGAAAGTCTGGAGGAAGTTCCGGCCTTTGGCTACTTTGATCATCCCACGAGAAATTGGAATGGTACCTCCAACCTGCATTATAAGTGTTATCATAAAAATTATTTTGAGGTCTAGAATAGTTACCCATATAGTGGACTTGTTCGTTCTCCATGCCATATCCGTAGGGTGGGTACTCAGGATTCGCCACGCCTCCTAGATTTGAGTCATATTGTATTTCTGGGTGTACCACGTTGAGGTTGAAGACACTGGCTGCTTTAGTAGGAATTGTCCTCATCGCTTGCCACTGATAATTATTCAGTGCCATCTCCTATATAAACTAAAATTATCAGCCAAAATAAAAAAAATTAGCAAAATAATAATAATAATAATAATAATTAATAAATAAATTGTAATAATAATAATAATAATGGCTAAAGTAATAAAAATAGAGCTTTCTTAAAATTTTAGTTCCCTCAAGAACTGGCGCCAAAAACTTGATCAGTGTAATCGAGTTTTAAAATTTATAAAAGAATGATCGAACACGAAACTAACTCGACAACGATTAAAGGCAAGTGCACCTATCGAACAAAGAGTATAGTTTAGGCAAGACCGGATTATCGAACCCAAAGGAACTAAAAGTACTAATACTAACTTTCTTTTTATTATTTAGCCTAAAATAAGTGAAGTTGTTTATTAATCTAAATTAATTAACTACTAAACTAAAGACTCTAAGACAAAGAAGAATGAATTTGGAAAATAACTTGGGAAAAACTCAGTTGAATTGGACGATACCCTAGGAAGAATCCACCTAGACTTCACTTGTTATCTAACACTGAACCATACGATTTATTCACTTAGTTTGATCCGTAAGACTCCCTAACGTATATTAAACCCTCTCTCGAGGCGAATAACGTCTAACCCTAGGTTAATTAGTGGAACTCTCGTTCTCTTATAATAACCCCCTAGAATAGCAGTAAATCGATCTATGGATTCCTATATTAGGTTTCACCCTAATCCGGCAAAATCTCGTCACCCTATCTCTAGGCGTGCGATCAACTCCGCTTAATTATATTAGATCTACTCTTAGGCAGGGTCTATTCCTCCTCCACCTAAGCACATTAAGTTTGGATTAAGCTCACATAATTAAGAACAAACTAAGTTATTATCATATAATTCAAATATTCAAATAACAAGATTCATCATAGGTTTCATCCCCTTCGGGTATCCGAAGGGTTTAGTTCATAACAATAAAGGAAAACATCTCAAGAGAAAAGATAAAACAAAACATAAGAAATCCCTAAAACCCCCTGAAGGAATTGAAGAGGAGATCCTCCGTCTTGAGTAGAATTCCGGCTTCTCGAGATGGATCAACTGGCTATCCCCGAGTGAATCCCCACAAATCTACCTTCTCGTGCCAGCACGACGCCCCAGACGATGGCTTTGGGCTCCTCGCCAGAGGTTTCCGTCCAACTCCTTGACAAGTTGCCCCTTGGGTGTTTATATAGACTTTGAGATGCCTTACTTGGCCTCCAAGTATCCTAATTTGAGTGAAATTCCTAATTGGGGGTTTAATTAGACTTTGGAGTGTGTTTCTTTGCCTCCAAGCATCCAAATCCGAGTGAAATTCCTCTTTCCCGCGGCAGCGACACTCGCCATGGCACACGCCCGTGTGAATCGCCTTCAGCCGTGTTCGACATCGTTGAATGAGGCACGGCCGTGTAAGTCGTGGTAAGGCCGTGTTCTAGTAGGAATGGTGGTACGCCGTGTGGCTTGAAGTCCAGTCAGTCTTGATTTCGTGGCTTGGCCCAATTTGGTCCGTTTCTAAGCCCGCTTTCTCGTTCTTTTTCGTCATCGGGTGCTTTCACGGTATAAGACATGAAAAGAAAGGATTAAGAGCACCTTTTTACATAAATTGGGGCTTAAATCATCCAAAAGCATATTAAATGTGGGCTTAAAATATGTTACTTTTACAGTTTATCAGCGGCGTTTTCTTTCAAACGCCACTAATGTATAATATTTGCGGCGTTTTTTATTAAAACGCCACTAAAAATGCCGCTAAAAGTCTGTTTTGGTGTAGTGTTAACATGTTGCATGCTGTGCCAAAACTATACTCAAAACTTAAATAGTAACCTAAGTTGAATATAGGTCAATTTTTTTTATGAGCAAATGTATCCAACTAACAACCACACCTTTCAATGTAGATTAACTTCATAGCTTCAAATAAGCATGTTAGCAATATCAGATCAGACTGTTGAAGAGTCATAAAAGAAGTCACAGGAGTCTAACAACAAAAATTCTCACTGCAAGCATCTTTAGAAGCAAAAGTTTGCAGCATTGATCATAAAACATTTAGCTAGTGAATTCACTTAGACGTGCATTTCATTATATCGCCAAAGGATCAACTATCACCTAACTATCCATAAAATGGAGCAACAATAAACACTACACCAAAACAGACTTTTAGCGGCGTTTTTAGTGGCGTTTTAATAAAAAAATGCCGCAAATATTATACATTAGCGGCGTAAACGCCGCAAAAAGTTGAGCAATAGCGGCGTTTTTGGCCCAAACGCCGCTAAAGATCTGAGCATTAGCGGCGCTTTCGTAAAAACGCCGCTAAAGATCTGAGCATTAGCGGCGCTTTCGTAAAAACGCCGCTAAAGATCTGAGCATTAGCGGCGCTTACGTAAAAACGCCGCTATAGATCTGAGCATTAGCGGCGTTTTTATAAAAACGCCACAAAAGGTAAGCTTTAGTGGCGTTTTTTATAAAAGCGCCGCAAAAAAAATTATTTTAGGGTTTAGGGTTTAAAATTTAAGGTTTAATGTCTATAGTTTAGAGTTTTAGGGTTTATGATATAATGTTTATTATTTTGGGTTAAGGGTTTATATTTTATAGTTTAGGATTTATGGTTTAGGGTTTTATAGTTTGGATTTGGGGTTTAAGGTTTAAGGATACTGTTTGAAAACCGAAAAACATTTGGAATTTACTGAGGTTCATGCTATTTTGTACTACACCCATATTATTTAATATAAGAATATAAAATATATGTTTTGTACTACACTAACATTGGCCACATGAATTCCCAATAATTTGGTCTCGGATTATGGTTTAAGGTTTGCGGTTTAGAGTTTAGGGTTCGAGTTTTATGGTCTAAGATTTATGGTTTGGGGTTTTTGAGTTTGGGGTTTAGTGTTTGGTATTTGTGGTTTAGGGTATAATATTTAAGGTCTAAGGTTTATGATTTAGGGATTAATCTTGGATTTTTTAGAATATAAATCAAAATAAGATAAATGTAAATTATTATTTTAAAAAAATATATATCAAAATGGGTTAAATCCCAAAAGCATACATGAACAATGGTTTAGTGTGCAATTATATACATGAACTTTAATTTGATCCAGATCTTGTAAAATATTAACACAATTATTGATATAATTAACATCATTTTTTATTTATATATTACATACACAAAAATTTATATTTATTCAATATAAAAATATATTGATGTATTTATATTTTAAAATAATGTGTATGATTAAATCAAAATTAAAGTTTCAACTATACATCTAGAATTACACATTAAACCAAAATTCATATATAATTCTGAGATGTATCTATATCAAAATTTAGGTGTATACATATAGTTAAATGCCATTTATATAAAAATCTAAACAACTAATGCAGACCATACTTAAAAGAATAATATTGATTTAAAAAGAAAGAAAAAAGAAATTCGTAAAAGAGTTGATAATGGTAATTAAATTTTTAAAATTTAGTAATAAAAAATTAAAAACTTAAAAACTTAAAAACTTAAAATTTTAATATTTAATATTTTAGTTAAAAAAGTTCAATACTCAAAATATAATAAAAATAAAAATTCAAAAAAATAATAATCTCAGCACACAAATTTTAGAAGAAAAAACATAGAAAAATATAGGTTAAAAATAGAAAAAAATTAAAATTATGTAATAGTGAAAAAAAAACTATAGTGGCGTTTCTAGTAAAAACGCCGCAAAAAACTCTGCTAAAAACTAAGTTCACTATCCCTATTATCATTTCCCCAAAACCTAAATTTCTTAAGTCTCCAAAATTTCCCTATTATCGGTTTCCCAAAATCCTCAAACCAAAATCCCCCACCGATCTTCCTCATTCTATCTCGATTTCTCCCTCTTTCTCCCTAAATGACGAAGTTCAGGAAGCTTAATCGACCCACTGGTCATCGCATGTCCATGCTCAGGTTCTTCATTATCCTTTATAAAATAGGTTGTTTGGTTTTTTATCTTTTTATATTGTTTCTTTTATTCTTCAATTGCAGAACAAGGGTTTCCCAATTGGTAAAGCACAAGCGCATTGAAACTACTGTTTCAAAAAATCGAACAAAAAATGGCGATGGCGAGCGTGCGATCTGGTCTCCTCCGAACCGCCCTTCACGGCGGATCTCGTCCTCCTGCTCCTCCCAAGCGAGGCTTTTCTTCCTCTTCTAATCACGACGATGCTTGTATGTGAGCTTTTCTCTCTTGTTTATCTTTTTTGCAAAAATTCAACTGTTTTTTTAATTTTTTTTTCTTTATTCATCTATTAATTGCTTATATTTTGATTTTATTCCGTTTTTGATGTTTTTAGAGTCTTATTAGCTTTTGAAATTTTTAGGTTTAATGACGGACTATGGCATTTTATTTCGATTCAGATAACTTTTTTTTTTTTAACATTTTAAAGATATAATCTTTCACTAGTCTTTTTAAAACAAGAAATTTTGTTTTCGGAAATTTATTTCATTTTGCTGAATAATTGTTTCTCATGTCAATTTTCACGTATTCATATTGAAATATTGATTCCTTTTTGGAGTTATAACATTTGGAATGATTTACTCAATTGAGACACTTGACGATTGAGCGAAAGAATTTATGTAATAGAAACACTGTTTTCTCTTTGTTTGTTTTTCCTGATTAGTTTGAAGAGGTAGTCTAGGAAGTGATTAGTTGATTATTATATATATTAAAGCATCCCGGAGATTTTGCAGCATGTAACTTTTAAGTTCATAATGTGGTTGCAGAAGTTGATGCTTCGACTTAGAAGAGACAAATCAGTTCTCCAATACTATCATGGCAATGCATTAGTATACCTGAATTCACTTAACACCTATAGATATCTTATTGAACTAGACAATCCAAATTCTGATCAAAATGTGAAAGAACACCATGATAACAAATGAAAGTAAACCTTCAAATTAATCTCTTTTCATGGTGTAGATAGCCCGCCATGGTACTACCTTAGCAAAGTAATGTATCCAACTCAGTTTCATAAATATACAATTTTATATAACTGCCAGTGCCACTTTATATATATATACAATTTTATATAACTGCCAGTGCCACTTTATATATATATACAATTTTATATAACTGCTATCAAATCTTGAACATTTTATTTAACATGATTCCTTTGTGGTTTCATAAAATTGTTATTATCTCAGGACTCTGCAAACTGCAATGGTGGTAAGTGGATAATTTGGTTCAAAAAGGTTGTTTCAGGTCGCTTTTGGGAAGACTGGTAAGAAAGAATACCACTTGTAATAATCTATTTTCTGATATTCTAATTAGGTTTTGTTCTATGAACAAGTTCAAAAGTCTCTTTTAAATCAGCTTTCTGCATTTTTATATTTTCAGATTGATCTGCATTTTTATATTTTCAAGTGTAATCAACTTATTGAAAACTTACAGTTTGATCATTTTAGTACGGGTCTAATGTGGTTAGTGTTAAGACTTTTAGGTGGGATTTACTTGACAGTCCCACATGATAACTAAGACATATAATGATCCAGTGCAGATACTACAAGGCTTTTGCGGCTTTAGTTGGTTGCAATTTAGCTCTGGCAGCAGCAGCTACAGCTCTTTGTGCTTATATTGCTCCAGCAGTAGCAGGTTCTGGTATTTCTGAAGTGAAAGCCTATCTCAATGGCGTGGATGCTCATTCGATACTGGCTCCAAGTACTCTCTTTGTAAAGGTGAATGGCATTGGTAGTTTAAACAATATTTTATGCACTATCATGGCTGCAGTATTACATATAATAGTTAATCAACTAGCTGAAGAGAGGGGTGACTAGTGAGCAGGGATTTTTATTTCTTAATCTTAGTAGTGAATGCTTCCTGATCTGTCATTTCTTCTTTTTGACTATTTATAAATCAAAGGAGGAAGCTTATTTAGTGGGGTTCTGAATGCGGTTGTGGGATTAATTTCAAGAAGTTGAAACCTGTACTAAAAAAGTGTTGTTACAGCACTGGGATTAAAAAGCATCAATATTTTGACTGTTGCACTTTCTCAGAACTGTTGATGCGAAACATCCTTACAATGCTGATTTTTCTTAAAGCATCTATGGTATCCATGCCACTTCTGTAATTAGTGATTTGAGCTTAAACTGTTTGGTCAAAGGAAAAAAAAAAAAAGAAGAAAGCTTTTTCATTTCATTTTTTTCACTTGTCTTTTTGTCGGATCAATCAGATAATTATTTATTTCCAAAGTATGGTTTGTGGTTTCAAACAGAACATTTGCCTTGAAGGGTTGCCTTCTCATTTTCATTTAATGTAGTTCGTTGTAGGAGAGCTCAGCTGCATGACTAAAATAAAAAAGATGTTTGGATTAAGCATATGATGTTCTTGAATTTTATTTTAGAACACAAGGCACAAGAGGCTCAAACAATATGATACTTCTCCAGAAATCCATGCCATGCAGCTATTGGTGGAACAATTCTTCACCTAACAATGCTCCTAACCGTATACACAAAGGAGGTGAGTCCTACGTCTGCCTTAAGAGTCTGTCAAATCGATACCTATGTTCAGTTTATCAACAAGTAATTAATCTTTATCTTTTGATGTTTCTGTTTTAATCAATCTGTTAAATTTCTGTCACATAGGTAAATAGGTAAATTTGGAATTTGGGATAGTTAGATTAATTGAGTCCGCATAACATGATTACTCATTTTAGTTATTTTGTAGTTGTGCAAGCTAATCCAAACTTGTTTGATAAGAATGTTAAATGGGTCAATCTATTTTGGCCTCAACAATATGAAGGTAAATCAACTTGTTAACTTTGTGCCTGGTTCAACTTATGATATGAGCAATTGTTATCCATGTTGGCTTGGGAACAGCTACAGAAAAACAGTAGGTTATGAAGAAGAAATATGCTAGTTGGTGTTTTACGAGACAGCCCTACATCAAGCTTTCTAGTGATTGCATTATTTTTAAAGTGAGTAGTCAAACTCGGGATTGCATTATTTTTAAAGTGAGTAGTGATCCTAAACCCATGATTTTAAAGCATGTGTATGTCTGGATTTTACGTATGAATATGAATTTTAATTTGATATGTAATGTGATACATTAATTTCGAATTGAGTAGTTATATGAGTAAAACTTTAATTTAATTAAATTCTATATATTTAAAAAATTAAAATCCATGCACACAATTATATAAAAATAAACTTCATGTATTATATTACATATTAAATAAAAAAATTACTTATAATTTTGATATTTATTCTTATATTTATATATAACCTATGAGAAATATGTTTAGTAAAGATTGAGAGAAATTCCAATTGTTGATTAGTAAGATGTAGGGCAATGGCATTACTACAAATGACATAGCAACGTTCCGACAAGTAGACTTTCCGACAAGAAAAAATGTGATAGCTTCCCTTCTCCAGGAAAATGGAAACTTTCTAGTCAAAAAGCAACAGATAAGTTGGAGTGTGTTTCAAATAATTCAAATGTCAAATTCTTTAGGATTGATCTACAGAATAGTTCTCAGGTCAGCCTTATATCCTGGATTCCAAAAGTGTTAACGTGGATTTTCTTTCTTGATGTTATAAATATATATGTTATTCAATAATTTTTTAAAGGACCTGGATTTATGGTATATCTTTCCCTTTCCACTCATTTCTTCTATGTTAATTGTTACTATGAGTGTTGTATGCATATGCTGTTTTTCTTTCGTTTTTCTTTATTTTCCAGGGGGAGCTGGATTCAGTCATTCTTAATACTCATGCTGCCTAATCTTTTGTGTGCATGTTGGTGTCTGTAATATGACAAATATAGTTTCACTCACATCAATTAGTATCAATATGATAGAGTAATAGAACAGATCTTAAACTGTCAGTAGGGATTGCGTTATCAGGTTGCTTACTGATTTTCTTTTCATATTGCATCTTATATTGTTTTGTAATTGGGATTCTTGTTAATATTGATAGTGGAATCAAGGAGGTCAATGGAGTCAAGGTTCTTCAACTAGAAACTGTAGCTGGTGCAGCAATTAGGGTATAAAATTGTACCAATTATGTTTATGATGTATTAAAATGTAAAAAGATCTGTCTAACCATGTGTTTTCCTTATGTGATTAAGTTCATTGATCATGCTATTGGCATCTACGTACCTCGATCGCGATTTCTTATACGTCTTGTTCATGAATTTTCATTTTAATACGCCTTCAAATTAAATTATACAATTCTAAATTGGATTTGTGGCGTTTTTATAATATTTTAATTTTTATTTTATTTTTCATGATTTTTTGCGGCGCTTGTAGGAAAAGCGTCGCTAAAGATCTTGACTTTTAGCGGCGTTTTCTTTAGCGGCGTTTTTTACGGCATTTTTAAAAGCACCGCAAATACTATTAGTGACGCTTATAAACGCCGCTAAAAGTCTGTTCGTGAAACAACAATTTCAAGCATTGTAAAAAATTTTAAGTTATAATGATTTTAGCCTTAAATTATTAGAGACTCATATTTTCACCTTTTCCGCAGTCCATGTTAGGTGATTCACAGCTGGCAATTCGGTCATCAATCCATTTGCTCAAGTCTTTATTGCTTACATTTCCACCAACCAATGGACCAGGGAAGGATTGTTGGCACAGAGTATTAAAATAATCACAGGCTGCTGGTGCAGCAGCAGAAACACTTGTGTTTGAATTGACAACTTCCAACATATTGAGAACAGAAATAGAGGCTCCCACAGAATCCTTCAAATAAACATAATCATACAACATTAGCATTTAGAATAATTAACATTTACAGCAAGAGCATCATGTTTGGTACTTAAAACTCAATAAGGGATCCCCTGGCTACAAAACCATGCTTTAGACCCGCAATCAAGAAAGATATATTTTCTGGAAACTAGAACAAGAGACACAACTTCATACTATTTCTTACTTCCATCAGCTTCTACAAAATAAATTATATTATAAAGTAGTCTAACCTGGGTAACAAATGACGAGTTTTGCAGAGGACTACTATCCTTCATTATAATGAGTTTTCCACCAAACCCAAAACTAACAAGTGCATGTGGAGGACGGCCAGCAGATGATCTCCCTGTGTTGGAAGCATAAGGAAACGGCTGGCTACTCTGAAGCCGCTGCTGGGCAACATTAACAGATTTTTGGCTTCCATAGAAATCATTTGAGAAATTCACTTGCTCATTTGAGAAATTCACTTGCTCATTTTGCTTTAAATAGAAATCAAAGAACGATCATTGCCTTAAACCAAGACCCAGCGAAGAATTCATGGTAGATTTGCTTGAGAAAGAGAGAAAGAGAGGAAACGAAACAGAATATGCTGAGAAGAGAAAATATGCGACTGACTTTTACCTGGAAGAGAAGATGAAGAACGGAAGAAGGAAAAGGAATGAAGAACGGAAGAAGGAGAAGGAGCCTTACCTGGATAAAGGAGGAACCGGAAAAGATCCTTGACCAAACTGATTTGCAACCCAAGGGGAAGGAGAAGGGGAAGGGGAAGGCGTCATTTTCCGGAAAATGTCTTACCGAATTCAAAAGGGTAAGACATTTTCCTAAAAACAGACCTCATTTTCCTGTGTTTTGTAAAATATTTTCCCATGGAAAATAACATCAGAAAAGCCTGAAAAGCTTTTACGGAAAAGCTTTTACAAGTTACCAAACGGAGCCTTAGAGTATATTTTAACTTTCAATTTTCTACTCTATAGTTTGATAAAAAAAATTAATCAATCTAATGCAAAGCGTGGAAACCATACTAATTAATATAAATCTTATGCTCAAAATTTTAATCTAATTTTTCAAAATATAGTGAGGACTATATTTTAGTTTTAAGTTAGATCAAGAGAACCAATAATAGTGATTTTAGGGTTAAAGGCTGCTATTTTAATTTGATTTTTTTTTAGTATTAGTTTGATGTTTAGAAGTGCCTTTTATATGTTTATTTTGGTTAAGAAATCTTGGTTGGGGCCTCTCATAGATTTAAGTTATTAGTTTGATGTTATTCTTTTTGTTTTATTCCCCGTGATATTTTAAGTAATTTAATTTATGCATATAAACCATGTATTATACATTAGTTAAAGAATTGCTGGATTAAAATAAAATGAGATAGTGGAATGAAAGGGACATGATACGTACGGTAATGATGATAATTTCTAATAGAAAGAGAAAGTGGTGGCTTGCATGTTCTCTCATCGGTGGTCGCTCATTGTTGAAGGATTTGGTTTATTACTTTGAAAGCGTAAGGAGAGACAAAACAAGAAAAATTAGCTTTCATTTTCATCTTCTCCTTCCTTGGTTTATTACTTTATTTGGTCTACGGCTGTTTTGGGATTTTGAAGTTTCTTTAATTGGTCAAGGTGCGTTAATTATGTTAGAAATGTATTTAATTCTACCTGGTGATCTTCTTCTTTTTATACAATGTCTAGAACTATCCATTCTCTCTCCTCAACCCATAAATAGAAGAATAATACGTTTTAGTGCACTATCGATTAGTATTACACAGAAGAAATCAATTATAGACACTAATACAATTAGATCTGCTCTTCATAGACAAACTTGGGATTTGCGATCCCAGGTAAGATCGGTTCGAGGATCATGGGATCCTTTTCTATCGATAGGAAGGGTCATTTGTACAAAATGTACTTCTAAGTAATTGCCCCTTAGATCCCATATCTATCTATATGAAGAAGAAATCATGTAACGAAGGGGATTCTTATTTGTAAACTCAAGTCCTCCTGTATATTGACAACAATGTTCATGTCAATCGAATTAATATTCAATTGACATTTATTGTAAAGAAATTAGTTTCTCTATTTTTCAAATTTAAAAAACATAAGTCTAATTGTTAATACTAATAAATTTTTTTTGTTAAATTATGGTTCATCATAGTGCCATTCTTTTTGTTACATAACTATATAGTAATTTTTAAATTTTAAAATATTGTAATATCATAATACTAAATTTAAAAGAAGAAATTTAACAAAGTTAATAATTAAATATAAAATTTAAAATCTGAAAAATAAAAAATTAAATTTCTGAATATAAAAATAAAACTAAATTTAAATATATAAAAAATATAGCAGCTTAGAGAATATTTTAATTGAGGTATAGTAGTTATTTGCTATTTAGGATCAATAATTAAATAATCATATCTATTATACATTTATACAATATATATACCTATATATGAGGAAGGCCTTACATGCAGAAAGGTCATATGGCACACCCCACATGTTTTCTTTTCATTTTATAAAAAAGTTAAATCTCAATTTTGTCCCTTTGATTCATAATATTTTAATTTTTAATATAATTTGAACCTTATTTTTAATGTTATCAATTAGTCCACTTGACACGTTTTTTTTCTATTTTTTGGGTTTTTCTTTTTCTTTTTTATATTATAATTTAATGGTCAAATTTCAGTTGACCGTTATAGTTTGATGAAACTTAAGGTTGAACTATAAACTTTTTTTTTTTTTGTTAATTTCATTCATCTATTTTTATAATGTTATTATTTAGTCTAAATAGTTAATGTTAATTACTTCAATCAAAATGTTGACGAGTTTGAATGAATATTTTTTTTTTAAAATTTTAATCAATATTTTCAACATTATTTTTTATTGTTACATGATACCAAGTGGATCTTCTTCTTTTTTTTCAAAATGTCACAGTGGTGACTTTCGTAGAAGAATTTTAAGACTGTTTAGTATTTCTTCTAAGAAGCACTTTTGGGACAAAAAATACTTTGGGGACAAAAGCATTCCAAAACAACCTCGTTTTTGAGAAAAAAAATGTTTCTCCTAAGCCAAAAATTGGCCAAAAACCGCTTTTTTAAGAAGTTAAAAATTTTAGCTTCTCCCTCGAAAAAGCACTTTTGAGAAGTATTCCTAAACTATGCCTAATTATGGTGACTACTGCACTTGGATTTTTAATTTCAGAAAATAGAGAGACTAAATTCCAAATGTACGAAGTATATAAAAACTTAGAGCATATTTTAACCTTCAAATTTTTACTCTATAGTTTAATAAAACAATTAATCAATCTAATGCAAAGCGTGAAAACCATATTAATTAATATAAATTTTATATTTGAAATTTTACTCTAATTTTTCAAAATATAGTGAGGACTTTATTTTAGTTTTAAGTTAGATAAAGAGAATCAACAATGGTGATTTTATGGTTAAAGTCTGCTATTACTCGTTGTACTATTAATCGTATTTAATGTTTATACTTTAATTTAATTTTTTAACTGATATCGTATGATTAATATTAAAATTTCAAAATTAAAAAAAAGTATAAGAATCAAAATTAATCAATTTAAAATATACAAAAACTAAAAATTACAAAAATTTATAATTTACGCAAAATACAAAGATTAATAACAAAATTGAGACGAGGGAGCACTTATTCAGGGACTGCCCTGTTACAAAGGAAACATGGGAAAGCTTAGATATTGTTGGGCCTGTTTCAGATGAAAATATGGAATTCACTGAATGGTTAGGGAAATTTTTTGAAGTTAATTCGCTTAGCATGTGCAGAAAATTTGTATGTGCATTATGGGGGATTTGGACATTTAGGAACAAACTCATTCATGAGAATGAAATAAAAACAGGGATCCAAATTGCAGATTTCGTTTCGAACTATTTAAGGGAGCTTGACGGGGTAAAGCAGATCTTACCTGGTAGAAAAGCCTACACGAACAGATGGGAAGCTCCGGCTGGGTTGTGTTTGAGGATTAACTTTGATGCGGCTTTCAACAGAAAAAGAAAGGAATCGTGCTCTGGATTAGTGATTAGAAATGGAAAAGCAGAAGTTTTGTGCTCAAAGACTATTATAAATAAAAATATACTGTTTGCTTTTGCAGCCGAGGCGTTAGCATGTTATCAGGCCATTGATCTGGGATTCCAACTTGGTCTACGGGATGTGGAAATAGAGGGAGATGCCAGGACAGTGATCAGGAAACTGCAAGGAAAGGAGGAAGACAGATCAGAAATCACGGCGTATATCAAAGATTCGAAGGAAATGGCTCTACAGTTCAGATATTGTGTTTTTTTGTTTCTAAATAGGGAAGCAAATGAGGTAGCGCATAAAATAGCTTCTGAGGGCTTAAAAAGGAAGGAAAATACTTATCTGCCACAAAGGGTTCCGACTGGCGTTGAATCGGCGGTGATGGAAGATCGCAGATGGACGGAAAATGAGCAAGAGTCAAGAAGGCGAAGCTGTTAAAGGAGAAGATGAAAGGTTTCGAGAGGATTCTGATGGTGTTTGGGGGTTTTTTTTGCTGATAAGAATAGAGAGTTTTCGAGAAGAGCCTGTGTATTCAGAGGTGGTTTCTTTTTGGAAATGATGGGAGTCATTAAATGTGATTCTGATAACTTCACCAACACCTTTTGTGAGTTTCAAGATGGGGCTTAATGTTGATAACAGCTGGGACGCAGTCCCTATAGCTCCCCCATCATTATCTGATGCTGGTCTTCGTGGGTATTGGGCCGATTTTTTTTCTGTTTTAGTTTGTTTGTCTTTTAATTTTTGTTCTGATGTTATTTTGGTCTTGGGCTTAGGAGGTTTTTTTCGTTTAGTTGTTTATTTTCGTTTCTGTTTGTTTTACTATTTTCTGACTTTGAGTTTGGCCTATATTTATGAAAGTCCAGTATATTATTATCAAAAAAAAAAAGATTAATAACAAAATTTGACCCCAACGTAAAAACTCAACATTCCTCGTGGAAATAACGGTGTGTTATCTGTTTGCAGATGGCTTTATTCTTTTTGGAGATTGATTAGGATGTAATAATCCAGTTCAATTTTTGTTTTAAAATTATGATAATTTTAATTTTCTAAGAGCTAAATCAATCTAAAATAATCATATAGTTTAATTACTATTAAAAAAAATTCCACTTTAATGTTCCCATTTTAAAATCAATTTAACTTTGTTAAACTTTTAATAATTTTTAGAATATATTTAATTCACATGATTTTTATTTTGAAAATATTTTTTTTAAAAAGAGCTAAACCAATTTATTTAGTGTTACCATATAAATATAATTTTTTAGAACTCGAATTAAAATGCTAAATTTTATAAATATTGAATGCTAATTTTGTGGAATATTTTATATTTAAGATCAAATTGATATAATGTGTTGTTAGACCAATAAAAACACAAATCAGCTTTGATTGACTAAAATATTTATTTTTGAAAAGTTTGAGGACTAAATCAAAATAATTAATAGTTTAGTGACCAAAATAGACCAAATGCAATAATGTAGTGACCATCTTTATAGTTTACCCCTTTTTTACATAAATTAATGATACCAAACAGAATATAAAATTAATTTTGTTTTTATTTATCCCATTTATTGAAGAGGTTTGTAAAAAAAAAAAAAAAAAAAAGGAAAATAGTTGCGTGAGCGGCAGGATTCGAACCTGCGCGGGCAGAGCCCACATGATTTCTAGTCATGCCCGATAACCACTCCGGCACGCCCACATCGGTGACTGCGGGTCTTTTCTACCTCTATTGTGTATCAGCAATAGGTTTTTATAATTTGTTTTTCTTTTTGTGTTATATTAATTATTTACTATTTTTTAAATACTACATCTATGAAATTAAAACAATTTCATCAGTGTGCCCAATAAAAAAATATATATTTATGTTTACAAGTTTGATATTAAAATAACTAAAAGTATATGGTAAACAGTCCATTTACAATTAAATAAATTAATTTGGTCAATGTACTATTTAAAAAATCAAATAAGGTTAAATTGTGATAGATTTAAAATTTATTATTTAAAAAATGACATGAAAATGATTATTTTTCATTTACAGTTCAACTTCAAATAAAAAGTTCATTTGCAACATCATAAAATCTATTAACTTAATTTGTTAGACAATAAAAGTTAACTATGCTAAAATTTGGCCTTATATGATTCTTTTTAATAGTACATTGATTAAATTAATTCATCTAATAGTAGAAGGACTAAATTGATAAAATTCCTATAATAAATGGACCTTCCAACTACTTTCACCAATTAAAATACTATAACTAAAATCTGTACAAGTACATAAAAGTTGTCCACAATATGAATATAAATTTTGAAATCTGAAAAGTAAAAAATTAAATTTCTAGATATCAAAATAGAAAAATTAAATTCAAATATACGAAAAATTGGACTATATTTTAATTGAGGTGGGTTTTTAATTAAATTAATTTTTTTTTTCAATTTCAAAGTTTTATTAATTATTTTACTATATTGTATCTGTGTTATATCTTAATCCATTTGTATTTCATATAATCTATTATAGTAATTCGATTTTAACTATAATTTTTTTATTTAATAATTGAATAATCAGATCTATTATAAATTGATATAATCTATATATCTACATATAAAAATAAGGCCCTATATGCCTATATATTATTAATATTAATACCTTGACATTTTTTTTAATTTATATTAATAACTATTGTTAATATTTCAATCAAAATATTGACGAGTTCGAATGGATTTTTTTTAAGAAAAAATCTTAATCAATATTTTCAATATTATTTTTATTATTAGCCTCATCACGATCCATTTCGATTTTCTTGCACCACATGTTTAAATTTTATTTATAATTTATTTATCTCTATAATCTCAAAAGGTGAAGGTGCAAGTGCAGGAAAAGATTATAGATATCCATGCATCCAAACATGTAACACTTTGTTAGCTTTTGAGATTATACATGTTGATTAATTACGCAGAAGTTTTTTGTATTCTTTATAAATTAAGAATTTAATTCTCATATTTTAAATTTTTTATAAATTTAATTTCTTTATTTTTTGAATTTTAAAATGTAGATCTAATTATTAATATTATTAATTCTAAAAATTATTATATATTTTAAAATATTTATGTATTTTTATATATTTTTTTATAATTAAGATCAAATTAAAATTATCTGTAAATTTTGAGTGTTAAATTATAAATAAATCGAGGGGTATGACAAACTTTGTCATTTTATCATTAGTTCCAACGGGGAAGAATGGATCATAATGATTTTGTCATTATAATTTAGGTTCTTCTTGTTGGTTGCTGCTGCAAGTTGTAGGCTTGAATTTGTTTGTCCGATCATGATGACATAACAGTGGAGTGTTAACCGACAGTTGTTGATTTTGTGGGGTCACGTATGTTGAGGTAGGTAAAAATCACTGCACTAACTCCGACAACAACGAGGCTAAAGAATCCCCCGTACACCAATTACGAGGATGTTCAGCTTCAGACACGAGTTCCATTTGAAAGGCTAAAAATGGGTTTTTCCAATTGGGTTATGGTTACCTGGGTTAGCAGTAGCTCATCAACAACAACAGCAGTTGACTTTTACCATGACTGGCACCTTCGAATGTAAGGGGAAAACTTTAAAAATCACCTTTTTGTACAATCACTGTTGTGTCATATCGTTACCCAAATCCCAAAGTGTCGATACTGTTTCTTCAGCAGAGTATAAATGCAACTGTGTTTTGCTTAGTTCATATGCACCGATGTGTTCGCAGGTTGAGATTACGAAGTTTAAATGGGTGCATCGAAGACGTTGTTAAGAGTAATCATGACTTATAAATACCCAGCTACTTATGTACTATCATTCTCTGTCCAAAGTCATATGAGTATAAATGCTACTCAGAAGAGAGGCCATACTCCTGGGAGGGCTGTTTTTTTCTTTGGTGGGGGGGTTGTGGTCGGACTCAAATCACTAATTTCATCCATTCATTAATAAAAATCATAACTGCCATTGAACTGAATGTCAGAACAATTATTTTCTCATCATTTCTGGTTGGGCACATCATCTTCCTGATTCTCAGTCTTTGTTCCCGACGACTTTGTTTGGGAATGACTCTCATGACCCTCATTAAGAATTAAATATTCTTACCTGGGCCAGGTCGGCTGCAAACAGAAAAGAAAAGGAGAAAAATGGACTCAGACATGTGTAGGAAATTTTTCTTCAGAAGTTGAAGTAGGAAACATTAATAATAATAATTAAAAAAAAACCTATGCTAAAATAGCATTTGTGATTTTGTCTTACAAATTTTAGACATGTGTTCCTAAAAACAGTTTAGGAACCTTCCTTTTAAAATAGAAAATTTTTATTTAAATTAATAAAAATAGAATTATATTTTGGACCCTTACAAATAATAAAAATTTAATTTAATCTTTTAAATATTATAAAAATATAAACTATTAAAATAATAATTTATATTTTTACTACAACAAAAATTATAATTCAATTTCAACTCCTCCTAACAAAATTTTGTAAGACATGAATATTTAATACAAGCGTCGGATATTGCATAAACCAAACACACTTTGCAAGAACTTGGAAGCTAACGCATATGAAAGTTTGAAAAAGTTTGACTTTGTACTTTAATATATTTTTTTAATTTATATAAAATGGTAGGCTAACTTTATACAAAATGACATAATGGCTACGTTGTAAAATTAGGAAAATATACAAATATCCACAACACACGTGACCCCCAAATCAACACAGTATACACTCCCCACAAACCATGCCTACAACTTGCAACAGCAGCGTGCAATAAGAATCTTAATTACAATGACAAAATCATAATGATCGATTCTTGGCCGTTTGTTGCGATGATAAAATGACCAAGTTTGCATTTAGTCATAAATTGTTTTTAAGAAAACATCTTAATTCATAATCCAGGTGTTAAAAAAAACCAGGGGAGCATGAAGAGAGCAGAGAGGCATATAATAGGAGCAGAAACTATAACATAAAATTCACTTTAAACTTGTCAACATCTTACTTTATAAAAACCCAATCCAAATAAAATCATAACCATAAGTACATAATGACAAAATACATGGTACTTCAACAAATCTTTGATACAATTAAACGACTCATTATTCCGTACACAGCCCATCATAGAATAGATGCTTCTTGGGATAACCACCTGTTTGGCATTCAAGAAAATGAAAGTAAACATCTTAGTATCTAAATATGTTCATATTTTATGCAAAACAATGAAGCAATATGAAGGATCATACCACATAGTTTCATATTATATTTCAATACAACCTAAATTCTAGACATGAGTATTTAATACAAGCATCAGATTATGCATAACTTGATTGCAACAACTTGAACTCTGACTATTATTTAGTCCTACTCATATCCTTTAAATGATAAAAGTTTTTTTTTTTTGAAGGTTCCAATCCTATATGCTTGTAAACCCCAAGCATAAACGTTGGAGGCTGGATAT
Organism: Gossypium sturtianum; assembly: GCA_025698515.1. Classification (NCBI taxonomy): domain Eukaryota; kingdom Viridiplantae; phylum Streptophyta; class Magnoliopsida; order Malvales; family Malvaceae; genus Gossypium; species Gossypium sturtianum. The sequence goes on from CM046945.1 coordinate 162,993,596, forward strand.
CAATGGCGGAAGGCTTTCACAACAAAAGAAACATCCAGAGATGAGTTTCACTGGTTAAGTTCTCCTATGGAAACCCGAGGCATAAACGTGGAAAGTTTTTGTAGGTTGGGCAAACCAATGGAGGTTGGATATCAATAGAGGAAGGCTTTCACAACAAGAGCAACATCCAGAGATGAGCTTCACTGGTTAAGTTCTCCTATGTAAACCCCAGGCATGAACGTGGAAAGATTTTGCAGGTTGGGCAAACCAATGGAGGTTGGATATCAATAGAGGAAGGCTTTCACAACAAGAGCAACGTCCAGAGATGAGCTTCACTGGTTAAGTTCTCCTATGTAAACCCCAGGCATGAACGTGGAAAGATTTTGCAGGTTGGGCAAACCAATGGAGGTTGGATATCAATAGAGGAAGGCTTTCACAACAAGAGTAACATCCAGAGATGAGCTTCACTGGTTAAGCTCTTTTATGTAAACCCCAGGCATGAACGTGGAAAGATTTTGCAGGTTGGGCAAACCAATGGAGGTTGGATATCAATGGAGGAAGGCTTTCACAACAAGAGCAACGTCCAGAGATGAGCTTCACTGGTTAAGTTCTCCTATGTAAACCCCAGGCATGAACGTGGAAAGATTTTGCAGGTTGGGTAAACCAATGGAGGCTGGATATCAATGGAGGAAGGCTTCCAAATCAACCACCTCCCAAGAAAAAGAGCAAAGCAGAGCAAAACAAAGCAAGACAGAGCAAACCAGATATCCAGGCATCCGCCTTGAGAAAAGAAGGAAAACAAAATGTTACTTACAGAGAAGTTAGGGTACATCAGCATCATCAGCATCAAGGTTTCCCTCACCAGCAAGCTCGACATTAGTACCATTTTGGCAACATTTCATACATTTCAGTATGATTAATGCTATGACAAGAACAGAAAATATTGCTAGCAAAAGCAAAGCTTTCCCCTTAAATTTGAAGGTTTCAGACATGGTAAAACTCATTTTTGTTGATGATGAGCTATTGCCTGAATCCATTTTTTTCTTTCCTGTCTGCTGCAAACACACTAACACAGGTAACGATATTTATGTAAGAAATTCTCAATGAAGGTATTTGATATAAAAAAAAAAAGCGAAAGGAAGGAAAATAAAATTCTCGAGTGAGCACTGCAACGCATCTCACAACTCGTTGAGCTTGAACTGTATATAAAAGTGATGACAGACTATACGTCCACGATTTTAGATGATGGGAACGGCTGAGTTTCCTGGTTGGGTAGGAGCATCGTCTTTCCATGTGATTGACTTGTGTCCAGGGACGATAGTACTGGAGGAATATGTCGGTAACGTCAAAATTTTTAAAATTTTATATTAGTAATATTTCTTCTCCCCTAAAATTTAATTTTAACTCCAGAATTTTCCGATTTCCCGTCTACCAAATTTGCAGCTTCACGTATTTGTATCGAGATTTGTTTGACCGGGAAAGGATTGTTTGACCTATGCGACTAAAAAGTGTTAGATAACGAACAAGAATGATGAAGAAAACAATACTATTATTGAGTATAGAAAAAGATACAATCTTGTAGTGCATGCATGAAGTGCATTTATAACGTTGCACTTTAACAGTTTTAACAGGTTTAATAACAGATAGCTAACAACCTAACTAACTGCTTAACAGTTAACCACCTGTAGTAGGTACTCTAACAAAAAGAAGGTGGATGAAGTCCGAAATGTGGTGGAAAATTTTGATGACGTCAGAAGAAATCTCAGCCCTTCAATCGGTAAAGTTCGGGTAGACGATGTTTTACAAGTCAAACAAATAGGAACTCATATTTCTGGCTAGTTGTTTCCCGCCCTCGCCAATTTCTAAGAAATTACTCTCATGAGTCATGACATTCATTGAAAATTAGGGTCGGCAGCAAACAGGAAAGAGAAACCGTTGCTAAAATAGCATTCGTGATTTTGCCTTATAGTTATTTTTACTTTTCTCTCAAATAAGCCGATTGAGTTTTAGGTCGATTGATATGAATATTGTTGTCAATATAGGAGGATGTGAGTTTAAATACGCTGAAGCGCATTATCCTCGAGTAAAGTTCTAATATGAATCCATTACCAGCAATATTATAATAAATTTAAATATACAAATATATTATTTATAGAAATCTCTTTCTTTCACGCATTGACCCTTAGTTTAGTCAGCACCATTACTATTACAATAAGAAAGATATGAGTTCTAGTATATTTAAACACATTTTTCCTCTAATTTAAGGATTTGAAACCTATCGGGCCAATTGGGTGGTCCAATTTTTGAGTAAATCTAATGTGCTCTATTATTGTTATATTTTTTTTAGCCTACTATAAAGAATGGAGTCTATTCAAGATTAAATTCAAGTGTTTTTTTTTTTCAAAATTTAATTAGATAAATTTTAAAAAATTGTTTTATCACTTAAAATAGGGTAAATTGTATGGAGAGTCACTTAACTATGAGAATGTTTCTATTTTGGTCACCTAATTAAAAAAATTTATTTAGACCTGACATTTTCGAAATTTGATTTTTTGGTCACTTTGTTGTTAAGTCATTGGTGTGGATTTTTAATGATTTTATAAATTTTCACAATTTTTTATGCATTTTTTAAATTTTTATGCATATATTAGATTTTTTAAAAGGCAAGATGAAATTGATAAAATGCGTAAATGTTAAAAATTAAATTTGTTATCATGACAATAAAATAATAGCCATGTCAGCGTTACATCAACCACTTAATGGTAGATAAAAAATCGAAAATATTAGTGACTAAATTGAAAAAGAATTTAGGTTGGTGACCAAAATAGAAACACTCTCGTAATTGGATGACTATACATGTAGTTTACCCATTAGTATTATAAAATATTGTCGTATTAATCAAATATGATGTGACTTCATCGACCGAAGCAAAATACTATCGCTTTCAATAACTTTAGCCGCAAGTAACCGAGATTTCGCAACCACAAATGTTTCCGAAACATGAAAACAGCCCTTTCTTGTGAGCACGTCTTCTTGAATGTCTTGACTTTTTGGTTGCTGTTGTCGGAGTCTGACTAGAAAGGAAGCTTGAAAATTCATTACTTGAGTCATAAACCGGTGGGAGTTCGGTTCTCCACCGTTCGAGTTTCGAATCGAGCCCTTCCATGCTTCCATCTAAACTCCAACCTTCGCCCACCGAACTCTCCATCTCTTCCATTTTACGGTTCTTGTTCCTCAGCACCGCAGCCGCCACTTCCGATGGCGATGGACCCAATTCCGAATCGGTCCAAATTTTCCGCCCACCCGTTAACCCACTTGGTGACTTCCCTGGTGGTGATATCAACTTTGGGCCATTGATGCCCTTCGTAGGACTCGGTTTTCTCTTTCTGTCAGTACTTTTGTCGAACACATAATTGACCATCGAACTTCCCCTAGAATTAACCTTGTAGTTGTTTTTGCCAATCTCCGACCCGTTAACAACTGACCCACCATTGACAACCGATGATCCTTTCATCGATCTTCTGGGCCTTAATTCTGGCTCAAAAAGCGAACTTGAATCACTCTTGGTTCGTCGAAGCTCGGGTTTGATTAACCCATTAACCAAAAGCTGATGGTTATTGGTATTGCTTTTTGTACTCGAAAGAGGCTTGACATTCGAGCTTTGAAACGCATCTTCCTCGCCCATTAAATGTCGATACCCGACCGCCGACGATCCCATTTGAAAGTACAAAGGCATGCTCCTCATTGAGCTATCGAGCAATGCCGCCCCAATGTTCAAAATCCCTTGAGGCCGACCCGACGGTCTCCAAACCTGAAACGCCACGAATCTCATCCCCAATTGGAGCTCTTGGCGGTTGCGTGTTTGAGAAACCGGTGGGATAAGGTTCTGAACAAGAACCCGAACGGTCCCTACATGGATGTCACGGAACCAATGCACCGCATAGATTTCGATCATTAAAGTAGAGGTATCGCTATAGAGGAACTCATCATCGACGCGGAAAACGAATTTATCGTTCCATGTCGGGTTGGTGTGGCCTTGGGTGTCAATTCGGGTTGAAAGTTTTCGCTCCGAATGTACCCAAGCCACCGCGTAGGTTCGCATTTTACGACGACATACCGGTTTCAAATCTTGGGCAGAGATGACATTGAGTTCCAATAGCTGGAATGGTGCCAAATTACTCATGATTACACAACAAGGAAAGACAAAAAAGAAAACAATGAAGAACCTGTTAATGTCTGTTCCTTCTTTCTTTCTTTTTTTGGAATTTCCTTTGTCGCGGCTGAAGTTATTCATACAATTAATATCCAAACTCCGGCCCTTTGTCGTCGTCAGCCATGTACGACGACAACAATGGCAGAGAAAAATATGAATGAGTGATGAGAAAATAAAGGCAAAATGAAATGGAGGGCATTTGAAAAATAGTGCGGGATTTGTGGTAATAAAAGAGGAAACCGTTGTTCTTGACATGTGTTCGTTACTTTTTAACTGCCACTGGAGGTGGTGTAAGAAAAAAAAAACCAACGACAAAGGTTTTTTCTTTATTTATTATTTTTTTAGAATTTAATTAGGATTCATTATTATAAATTTAGGGTATGGGAGTTTTAAGTTTTAACTATTTTTTCTAGGAAAAATAATAAATAAATCAAAATCAAAATCGGTTCACTTATTGTACCAATTTTTTTATTTTAAATATATATTTAATTAAAACCTTCGGCATTTGATAATTATATTTAATCTCGATTATTTCGTAATTAATAGATTTTATTTTTTATTAAATATTGTTATTTTTTATATATAAATTATGCATTAAATATAGTATTTTGTTAAAAATATATACATTTTGACTTAACAGTAGCAAACATCTTTCAACTATGATCTTTATTTTAAATTAGCTCTCAAACTTTAAAATATTCTTATTACATCTTTAAACTATCGATGTTATATCAATAAGATCCTACTGTTACTAAAACCGTTAATCTGACTAATAATGAGACGTCAGATCTTATTTTACATAATTTAAAACGAAAATTTTAAAGAAAAAACGAATATTGTAAAAAACTTAATTTTGAGGTATTCGAAGCTTTTATAGAAACTATCATCCACTCTCTCTTTTTCTCGGTTTTACTTTATTTTTAGTCTTTAATTTAAATCTTTTCATTTTAAAATATGTTACATAAAATTTTACATGTCATTTAATGGTTAAATTAACGATTTCAATAATAGAAGAACTTGATTGATATAACATCAATAGTTTGGAGATATAATTAGAATGTTTTGAAATTTGGGGACCAATTTAAAATGAGGGTCATAGTTTAGGGATATCTAGTGCAATTGATATATGATTAAGAAGTTACAAAATTCATAATTTTATTAAAAATAATAAAAATTAATTGAGCCAATTTTCTTCTAATTCTTTAGAATAAATTCCTAGTGACATACGGACCGGTAATTGAAGTGCCGAACCAAGCAGCTGGTCCGATCTGATTCGGAATTTCCATCACTTTACATTAGTAACTTAATAATTTAGACCGGATCAATTATTTTTGGCAAAGAAAAAAAAAAGAAATACATCCGAAAACTGAACGGTTGAACCGGTCTATCGGTCGAATCCAATATAATATTTTCATATGATAAATAAATTGGGGTGGACCAATGATTTTGGCTAAAAACTGAAAAGATCAAAACTTGCATGTTAAAATGAAAAAAAGACCAAACTTTTTTGAAGGCATAAGCAAAATGAGCCCCAAAACTGCATATATATTGCCTATTAAATATTGAAAGAACAAATTTCAATGTATGATCATAAACCCTAATTCAATTCCTTTTTCCAATGAAAACCACCTATTTTATATATACTGATTGTTGAATCTAACAAAATCTAGATATTGCTGAAACCAAAAGGTTTGATCCTTTAATAGATGATGTAAAAGAGGCTGAATCTATGAAGTTTCTCCATTTCTAGATGCTTGATATTCAGGTAAGACTCAATCTTGGCGAGGAGTCGGCCTGTAATATCCATTTCCTCTCGATCTACTGTGGTCTCGGTCATTTCCATTGTAAGCACCACCCCTGCCGTAACTTCGAGCACCAAAACGCCCCCTTGAAGCATCTGTTGGATAGCTGCCTCGGCCTCTACCTCTCCCTGTCCGGAATATTTTAACCACTTCGATTAACAATAGAAAACAAATAGCATCCACGGTTTCGATGGCAACACTCTCATTATCAATTCGCGTTCGGGATCTATTAGTAACAGGGCTTGTACGATGCTCGTGTATACGATAAAACATATTCCAAAAGGAAAGAAGAACATCCATGAAAAGAAAAGGGAAAGAAATACATACTTCCGCCTCGAGATGGGATATAGCTGTTTGGTCTCCGCTCTTCGATGTACACTTGTTGTCCAGCAACCTGTGCGATTCCCGCCTACATAAGATTTGACTAAATTTAGTATACAAATGAAAACATCGAAAATCTTACTAAAAATGTTGAAATTCAACTCAATGTACATCGATTGCGCCTATTGATTTGGATTTCAATTAAAGCAGATAGAGTGAAGAATCACCGTGGATTTTTTTCCCGAAAACTTTATTACTAAAACTGCAGTTAGGGTTCTTCCACGGATAAAAGATAAGCTACTAAAACGAGAGAAATGGTTTTTTTAGTAGGTGCTTGAAGTAAATTCAGACCTTGACAGCGTGATGGACACTTGTCATATCTTCAAATTCAACAAACGCGTAACAAACGCCAACATCCTGCACTCAAAAAGAATATTTTAGCATTAAAAGGAAAACTATCGTAATCGGAATACGAAAGAAGCTACAAAGTGAACCTTGCGACTACGAATCACCACTCCATCAGGACTGATCTCACCAAATTTCTTGAATTCCTCCATTATTTCAGATTCAGACACAGTATTGGGCAAGTTCCTTACATAAACAGATTTTAATTCACCTAAAACACACAAGTAACAAATTAACTAAGTGTATTTTTAGCTTCGAGATTATAGCTAAGAAGTGCCTTTCTAAAGTTGCAAACCCAATGAACATTTCGAGATTTGCATTGACAAAATCTTGTAGAGTTTCTACAGAATTCGCTTCTCTCATACATGTCACCATCCCACATAGTAAAATAGTTACATATAAGCTTTATTACCTTCATATTCTACGGGTGAAATTTCGTCGACCATATCAACGCCTGACACTTCAATTGCATTTGAGTTGTTGTGATGATGGTCATGATCCAGATCAGACACAGGTGGCGTGTTCTTGTTAACAGGAACCTGAGGAACGACTAATGGTGCAGGTTGTCCTTTAGCAACCCTTAACTTTGACAATCACACAAAAATCAAAAGAAATTAAATCAATATAGTGAAAAGAAGTTGATTTTTCTAATCCAAAAAACACAAATATTTTGTTTGAGCATATAAGGATATGAACGACATGAAATTATCTACTGTGGGTAGAACATACAATAGAGGCATAGGTTTGCTTTTGGGGTTCCCCGACAGGTTCCACGATAGTAGGAGGCACATGCTCTTGGACAGAATTCACTGTATGCAGAAGCAAACCATTGGACTCGTGCACACTGTTGTTCTCCACAAAACTTTCAGATGCCGGAGCTTGCTGTAATTGTTGTTCCAGGAAACTATACTTGTCAACAAGACCATTTTCTTTGGCATCATCGTGAGCCAAAAATTCCCGTCCGTGGATATCTCCTCCCAGCATATAGCTTGGTACTACAACGAAAATTAATGTGCAGACATATTACAGAATCAGTCTATAATCAGAAATTAAAAAGAAATCTGAAATTAATAATCTACGACTCCAGTAAAAAACGTATAGATCTCAATGCCATCATAAAAATAACGCTTTCCCTAAAATGGATAATACATTTAAAGAAATGCAAGGTATACAGTCGCAATGAATTGTATTTGTAGTTCATTACAAATTACAGATTTCAAACAAGGACGGGAAATACCTGGTTCAGGATTTGTCACAAAAGCATTGAGTTTAAGATCAAGATTGTGCTGGGCTAATAGGACTGTCGGATGTTGGTGAATTTGTTCCTCATCAATATAGTGAAAGATGTCATTTAGAACGAAATAGCCTTTCTCTTGCGGTGCAAGAAAGAACGTTTGCATGAATTTCCTCCTGATATTGAAATCCTTCACTTGCACCGAACCGGAAACCATCACTAGCACACCTCCATTCCAAGATTCTAGGGAATATGCCCTCTTTATTTCAATCCCGGTAAAGTTAAGCGACATAACAAGAGCATGTATTTGCTTCCAAATGAAAATAGCCAAAAAAAGAAAAAAGGAAACGGAATCGATAAGCCTATAGTACCATTCAGTCAGTGCATAAATAAACAATAAAAACCAGTATGAAAACGGGTCGTTATTACCAAATGACAACATTATCCCCTACTACTGCTTTCATAGGACCATTAATTACAAATCAAAACGCTAACTTCCGATCAATATGTGATTATTGAATATCAAGAACAGACACAGAATACATTTAATGAACTAAAATGTTGTGAATATTGAACAGAACCATCTACTTAGATACTCCATGAAAATGTAACAAAAAAAGACATAAAAAAAAAAACCTTATTTTTCTTGAAGATTATACAATGCAAACTCGATAAACTAGAGAAAAGTACCAGCATTGCAGCGGCGGTTTCCCTGTTATTGCCGTCGACACGAACCATGGTACTGGAATCACTGTAAAACTGGTGCACCAAGTGTGGCTCTTGTTGAAGTACCTGATAATATTGCCCCACAAAATATGTTCCCACCTGAAAAGAAAAATTTTTAAAACCCAATATAAGGAAGAACAACAACAAAAAAGAAAAAACCCAGATTTTATATCTATTCATTTCAACTACACATTTAAAAAAAACAATAAAAATCAAAACTTTTTAGATAAGAACCAAAGATAAAGCAATGAAAAAAAAAGGGTTCTCTTTTCAAGTACCTGAGTAGCAGAAACTGGAATGGGATAAGGAGATGCCATTGCTGAAACCCCCTAAAACCCCCCAAAAGAATCAAAAAACCCTTTTTTAAATAGATCCTAAAACTGCCTTCACTACCTCAAGATCTGCACCACCAAAAAGAAAAGCTCCCACATTTCAATACTCTCAAATGAACATAAAAAAAAAAAACCCACAAAAAAAACAATAAAAGTAAGCAGAAACCTAAGATGGGTATTTAAAGAAAAAGAAGAAAGTGATACCTTTAGAAACATAGATTTGAGAGAAGCTTTTGTCCACTGTTTTTTTTTGGAAGTGTGCTTTGCTGTATTTTTGGCTCAGTTGTCTAATGTCTGCACTCTACACCGAAACTTTTGGGTTTTCTTTTTTCTTTTTAAATTTCCAAATTTTGTAGCCGTCACTGTGAATGGAGAATTTGTTTGTGGGGACTTAATAGAACAAAAAGAAATGTTTAAAAATAAATAAATAAATAAATAAAAGTTTTATCTTCCTCATATTTTGCAATTTTCTCTTTCAAAAAAAAAAAAACAAAAATATTTTGCAATTTTCTTTTAATATCATATGTGTATATATATAATTTATAGCAAGGTTTTTAATTAAATATAGTTAATTACTTTGTTGGCATGATTATTGAAAAGACATGTTTACTCTTTTTATTGTCTCTATTTTTAATTGGTCTAACGGGTAAGATATTCACTGCCTCAAGTGTGTTCTAAATTCAAGTTGTGTTATTATTAGAATTTTACTCTCTTCTTATAATTTATCAAAAAAATGATTTCAGAGTATCTAAATGGAATTAATTATTTAGAAGAAAAAAAAGGTCAAGAACTAAAAATTTGACATCATAATTCATTTTTCATATTAATTTATATTTTTAAATTATTATTGAATTTAAATTTCATGAGCGAATTTAAAAAATTTCCACGTGTCATTTATTTATTAATTTTTATTTTTAATTATGTAATTTAAGAACGAATACTATTTCATTCGTAACTATAGAGTTTTTAGATTTTATAAGTAAGGTATGCATTAAGTAAATGGTGAAATTTCATTTTAACTAATATAAAAATATATAATTTAATTACGTCTCAAATAATTTCTACCTTCGCTCTTATTTATAATTGAGCTGAGAGTGTAACATGTGTCAAATAATTACTCAAATTACATTTTTGGCTTCTCTATCGAAAAATGAACAAATTAATCCATATGCTTTAATTTAAAGAGCAAAAAAACCATTAAATACTTATTTCGAAGATTGCCAATTGATATTTTCTGTTATAAAAAAAAAAATCCAACAAATAAAGTAAAAATAAAAGGTAGAATCCAAATTGAATAAAAGGATAAAAGTGAATGATTAAATTTGTTATTATACTTTATATATAAAACGCTAAAATAAGTATTTAATGACACAATTTTAACGAAAAATTATTCTACTCCTTTATCTCATTTATAAGGATCGTTTTGCCCATTCTTTTCGATAGTGGTTCCACTCCTATAGTACATAGATAAGGGTGAGCAAATAATTAGTTCGATCGGTTTAATTAGTATTTTTCAACTTAACTAACCATCATATACAATAATCAAATCAACAGATTTATATCATATAGTCGGACCTAACCGAACCGACTAAACATTTACATTGATCTGATAGATTAAATAACCAACTTATTTAAAATATATTATAAAATAATTAAAAAATATTAAATATTAAATCTATCAATTTAATAATAAAATTCAATGACATAACTAAATAAATGGATCTACTTAAATCAAAACCTAATTTACCGAACTGATCAGTAAAACCATTTCCCCTGATAGACAGAGAAATGAAAGGGAACTTTGAGGTCCTCATTATATATTAATTTTATGTGAATGATTAAATATTCCATCAAGAAATATGGACGAAATTACAGCCCAAATAATGCTTTGTTTCATGGTCGTCTTCCTTGAGCCAAGCTCACTCGCAATGCCCTTCCTTCCAGTTCCTAACACATCAATCAAACAAACATGAGTTGCTCATCTATGTTACTCAAATTCGAATGCAACATATTTAGATAAATGCCGGATGTGAATATTCTAAAAATAAAAATCGATCTAATATATATGCATGTATTGATAATGATAATACCACTCCATTGAGAGATTGAATGGCAGCTTCCATCTCTGATTTTGTGGAGTAGCTAACGAAACCATAACCTCGAGATCGTCCTGTCTCACCATCATACAAAACCCTAGCTCCGACCACATTCCCATATTCTTGGAAAGCTTGTGTTAAGATTTCAGATGTGACAGACCACGACAGGTTCCCTACAAAAAGCTTGTATTCGGTTTCTGGGTACAATGGTTCTCTTGGTCTGGGTTTGTCTGAAAAGTTCACTCTCAATGTTCGACCAAGATATTCCTGGAAACGCCAAGAAGGGAGTTACTGTCTGAATTTATTGAAACATTTGTGTCGTGTGTGTGTGTGTGTGTTTAGAATTACGAGTTCTTACACTTCCATCGAGGTTTTGAATAATTGTATTGCAATCTTCAATGGTGCTCATGGTGACGAATGCAAAGCCTCTGCTTTTACCGGTTTCCCTATTGTAAAGCACCTGAAATCATTCACAAAATCCATCAATTTTCAGAGGAAAAAGCGAAGAGTTAATTATTGCGCATTTGATCCTAACTTTTAATTTTTTTTTTAAATACGTTGTGTTTGAATTTGTATCCGACAGGATCAGCAAATATTCCATTATAAATTGATCCTTCAAATGTACGAAAATTCGAAACGAGACCTGCATTTCTCTCTTCCGGTTTCTGATCAAACCTCCAACTTTAAGGAAATAATCCTATTTTAGTCTTTAATCCACTAATGTTATTGCATATGTATGGAGATTGATTTTAGTTATCTAAAACCGGATCGGTAGTCAAATTAATTAGGTCACTCAATTTTTATTCAATCATTTTGATTTTAAATAAATAAATTATTAAAATATTTACAAAATTAAAAATGGTTAAAAAAATAGAGATCTATTTACTCAAATCTAATTTAAAATTGGTTGGACCTTCTGTTTCGATCTAATTAAATTCCAATCCAATCTGATTCCAATAAGCATGACTTCGGTTCATCAAATCATCACATTTGGAGATAACAATGATATGAACCAATTACGATCACAAATATTCGGTCATGGAGTCGTGCCTTCCGATTCGAAAATCTTATGATGAGTACCGGTTTCTAATATCGGTGTCTTAATTTTATCCGAAACTCGGGTAACAAACCACAACATACTGGTAATTGATGAGTTAAATTAATGACATAAGACATAGGACGTACCTCAACAAGCTCTGGACTGCCATATTCTTGGATTATCCCAGCAAGTTGGGCACTATCAACATTGTAAGGCAAGTTCCCAAAGTAAAGTTTAGTGTTCACAGTAGACTCAGCTTCAGTTTCAGCCTCACCTTCTACCTCCTCGACCTTCTCTTCCTCCACCGGACTTTCGGCGGTTACCGCCGTCTCTTGTTGAGCAACAGCGGCGGACACCTTAAGCGCGCGCCACTTCTGAACTGTGACAACGGCAGTGGGAAAAAGCTCGTGAGTGAAGTAAGACGGATGATGGGATATCGAAGAAGGTGATAAGACGCGAGCGGAGGGGATTCTGAGGAGGGGGGTATGGTGATGATCGGCGGCGGCGAGTTGCTTGAAACGCAAGGTGTGGATAGATTGATAGAAGGATGAACCGACTACTGCTGCTGCAGCTGTTGCAGCCATGGTGATCTCAACTTTAACTGTAACAATGGCAGCAAATGGAGTTTCTTTTTTCTTTGGCAGTGGAAGGTGATAAAAGCCAAAAGGAGCTTTCAGGTTTCAACACAGTATGGGAAGCGGATGGGTGTAAAAGTTATCCGAGCTGACGTGGGCAGATTTTGTCCAATAAGATTGGGATAAGATGAGTTTCAGATATAGGGCCGGGTTATACCCATTTAGTTCACTTGGGTCGGATCTTGGATAAGGTTGTTGTCAATTCCAACTAGTTCATATTAGATTACATGTGTTCATGGTTTAAGTGAAGTCCGGTTTGAATCAATTTTTTTATTATACATAATTATTTAGAGTTATATTAGTCATCGCTAAATTATAAATTTCATTCTAATTTCAAAATATTAATAAAATTATTTTATTAAAATCATTAATTTAACTATTAAATGTGTTGAGCTGTAGTTTATCCCATTATGTAGAACCTATTTTTATACGTGCTCTACACATATATGTTTTAGGGGCTGCTAAAAAAAATAGTGTGTGTGCTACAAGTGAAAGAAAAAATGGAAGAGAAAATAATATATATATATATAATTTTTTTTTTTTTACATAGACCAGCCATTGTATTTTCTTCAATTGGAAGTTCTTTTCGTGTTTGTTGGAGTTGATTTTTTACTGTAGCTACTATAGTCGAAGATTTTTAATGTGTACGGTTTAATTTTTGTTTGGGATACTGTAGTTTTGGGTTTTCGGCTTTTAAAGTCAGCTCATTTTGTTGTGATATTCTCAACTTTTCTCCTAACGTTTGCTTGAAATTATTTGTTGATAGCCTTATTTGAGTTGTATAGTCTTTATTGAGGCTTGGTTGTGATCTTGTAGTAAAATTTTGATTATAGTGGAATTTTTTGTGGACTTTCAAGTCTCACGGTTTTTACCCTTTGATTTAAAGGATTTTCTACGTAAAAATTGTGTGTCTCGATTTATTATTTTTGCTTGTGATATTGTGGTTTATTTGCATCAATTGTTGATATATTGTGTTATTGTATTTGTCATAATTACTGAATTGATTTTTCAGGAGTGAAAGAATACCGATTGTGCTTTCGCGGTATTTCCTCAGGTTGGGTTTCGTCCCAACAAAATGAAATGTAAAATCTTATGTGACATAAATTAAAATAAAAATTTTAAAGAAAATTAAAATGTTTGCTACGTAACTTTTAAAATTTAAAACTAAAAATAAGGTAAAACTAAAATGAGAGTGAGAGAGCTTGAACGATAATTTTTGTAAAAGTTTCGAAAACCTCCAAAACCCAATATTCATTTTAAATTAGGGCAAACTATACAAATGGTCATCCAACTATGCTAGCATTCTTGTTTTGGTCATTCAACTTTAAAAAATTTCAATTTAGGCACTAATGTTTGAATTCGTTCCTGTTTTGGTCACCTGCCGGAAAGCCTTTTTCTAATTGGTATAATAACACATTTAGTCCTCAATACCTACATGTTCTATCAATTTGATCCTAATTCTAAATAATTTAATAAATTCAGTCATTCACATTTATAAATTCTATCAACTTGATCCTCAAATTTCCTAACCAAAGCTTTTAGCTTTTAAAATAAATGTATTCTACATCTATAAATTTGTAAAACCCAGTTAAAAAAAGACTTTCTATTATCTATTTAACGGCGGGTGACCAAAACATGAACGAATTCAAACGATAGTGCGTAAATTGAAAAATTTTAAAGTTGAACGCAAGTATAGTTGGGTGACCATTTATATAGTTCACCCTTTAAATTATGTTGAATAAGATCTAATGTCTCGTTCAATAGTTAAATTAACAATTTTAATAACGGAAGGACCTTATTGATATGACATTTATAGTTTAAGGATGTAATAAGGTTCATAGTTTGAAGATGTTGCATGCGATTTTACACGTTTAATATTTAATTAGTTTTTATATGTTGTACTTTTAATTGCGGTATTTAGTGTAAAATAATATTTCTTATTTGAATTATTGAATATAATTAAAATATACTAACTTATAAATTTAAATATTATAATAGAATTTTTTAAATAATAATTAAATCATTTTTCACATATTCAACATACAATATTGTTTCACTTTATGTAGTTAATGAAAAGTAATATTATTCAAAATAATAACTAATTAATATAATTAACTCTAATATTAATTAAGTGATAATTAATATGTTTAGAATTCTATGCAAATAACAACTTCAATTTACATCAATAAAATTAAAACAACTTTTTAAAAATAAATTTTGTTTACATAAAAAATTTAACTAATAATAGTTCCTTTTACTATATTTATATAAAAATATTTAAAATTACTAAAAACCATGTTTGGAATGCATTTGGATAAATAATTGTTCAAGTTCAAATGTATACAGACAATCAATTGTCTAAGTTCATTCTAGTGTCACGGGGCTAGAACTTTAGGTTGGCAAACCACGTAGCTTTAAGCTATTGCTTGGGTTCAAATCTATCTAAGTCAGCCTTACCTTCGAGAAATGAGATTTCTAGAGAAAGAAGCCATGAATGAACAAAAATACTACGTAAAAATAACACACACAAAGCATTTGAGTAAATACTCTTAAAAACACTTATTTCTACTTTTGTAACAATTTTTGAATGTATAAAATTAAATTGAACTTAATTCAACAATTGTCAAAGAAAAAGTAAAAAGAAGTGTTTTAGATAAATTTATTGTATACATTTATACTTTTTTTATACAATGCTTTGATAGGGAAAATAAACATATTTCAGCGTGTTTGAACCCACATTTTTCTACAAAGACAACAACATTAATACCAACTTAACTAAAACTCAATCCGCTTAACCATTATACTTAAATGTGTGCCTAATATTGTTTCAAATAGTGTACAAATATCAAACACAAATAATTTAAACTATATATATATATATATATATGAATATTCTAAAGTACCAAGTACTACTCTATTTGAAGATTATCAGTATGTGTATATGCTAATATTATTTCAACTCTTCATTTTTTTTCAAGCATATAAGCATTGTGAATGAGACATCCGAAAAATGGATATAAGGAATAACCCTTCAAAAATCATCCAAATATATATATATATATATATATAAACTTGAAAAGAACAAAAAATCGAAGATGGTCATATCGGATATTACCCGTATCCGAGGCTCACACCAAGTACCCGGATTCAGCTAAAACTTTCTATGGATCTTGCCAACCTGGTCGTTGAGTTATAAGGTGTTTTCTCTGACTTGAAACAGTTGGTCTTGATCCTTTCTTCCCTTTAATTTCAACATTACAGTCATCACCACCACCATCATTGGACTTGTTTGTTCTTACAGGACTTTTACCAAAGATATGGGTTCGGGTCGTGTGTCGGTTTTGAACCGTGTTATGATTCTTCGACGCCGTTCGTTGTCTCCCTTCGATCTTGTTTTTATTTCTGATCAATGTGTCATTGTCTGAAAATGCAGAAAAAAAGATGAGTTCGAGCATTCTGAATATGTCAGACACTTGTGCATGGAAGGCTGCAATTATACCAGGTTTTTTCGTATAATTTGTTCTTATTGGTATTTTAGTACCTCAGATACCATATTCGATTCATATACCAATGTAAGTATCAGATATATTCTTTCAAATATCTTGACATGTACTCGTATCCGATACTCAGTGAACTAAAATGTAATTACCAGGACTCGATATGACAGCCCGAGGACGTGGAGTTGAACTGACTCTAATGTTCGGTCTAGTTTCCTCCTCTTCAGCTTTCGTCTTGTTTTGCTCTGCTTCTGCAAGATTATGTTAACACTCAAGATAAAATATATTCGTATCCGATACATATTTAAATATAAAGATATCATCATCCGAAGATACAAAATAATATGGAAAAAGAGTTAACCTTGATCGTACCAGACACTTACTCATACTTGACACTCGAATTAAATGAATTGGGAAGTGCATATAATATTATGTTGTTCGATCCTCCAAATATATGAAAAAGCTTATAAAAATCAAGCATACCATATCTCACACTCACACCTGAATCCAAATATCGTACCATAAATAAAAAACCTACCTTCAGATGTAGAATCTGAATGTTTATCTACTTCTGGTGCATGGTAAGACTTTGGAATTCTTGCTGTGGGCATCGGAGAAACATCATCTTCATGTCTTTTCCCTGTCAAATAATTAACGACTATATAACTCGAAATTTTCATTATTTTCTATATATATGAGATAAAAAAATGTAATATTTTTAATTTAATAAAAAAATTGAACATACATCAATAATATTGGAATTTAGCAAAACATCAAACATTCAGAGAGCTTTCAAATCATTTACTGGTTTTCATGAGTGGGATCAAACGTAGGATTATGAAACATCCTTCAAATACCCTTTTTAAGAAACAAACATAAATTACATAAATCATTCAACTTTGACCAAGTATCAAAGTAATCAAAAAAATCTTCTTCTGTTTTTTTATGAAATGCACCCAAATCACTGAAATATGTTTGATAAAATCAAAGGGAAACTGATTTTACAGAGCAATAAAACTTCAAACAAACCGCAAAGAAAAAAAATTACCTGGAAAATAAGAATCAAGCATAGAGAGAAACAGAACATCCTTCAAAGACAAAACAGAATCCTTGATAACTTGATCATCTTGGTCTTGCTCTTTGACTTTCACCCTTGGGTACACTGCAAAATCCCCAAAAAGAACAAAAAACATCAAAAACCCATTTCAGAACAAAATCAAACTTTCATGTTTCAACAATCAAAATATCCAAACAAGATGAAAAATGAAAGGGAAAAAAAAAAGGACTCACTTTCTTTAAAATCTGGTTTGACTTGTGAGAGCTTATTCAGGTGTTGACAGCAACAAAAAATAAAAAAACTACTGAATCAAACACAGAAAACAAGATAAAAGAAGATAGTATTCAAAGGATGTTGGGTTTTTTTGGGGAAGGGGGGGGGGGGGATATGATGAATGCTATTGCTAGGAATTCACCATAAAACCAGGGTTGATCAATTTGAAACTTGTTTAAATTGGAGAAAGCATGGCGTGTGGGATCCATTTAACCATATTATTTTGTCCTTTGTTTCTTTTTTAAAAAGGGAATCAGAATCAGATTGAATACGCCTCCTTAAGTTGACCTTTTCCAAATTCAATGGCTATGTTTCTGTCTCTTGAGCTTTTCTACTTTATGCCCACTTGCTCATTCACCACGTGTTGCACACGCGTAAAAATTAAATAATATTTTGAAAAAAAAAGAAGAAATTTGTAAATTCAAATTATTTGTTGCTAAATAAATTTTATATCTTTCCAAATAAAGGTTAAAACTTTATATCTAATTACCTCATCACGCCAAGGCTCATCTGTAGAAGAACTCACCCGATTGAAGGATCTCAACTGGTGAGCCAATCGAAATAAATTTTAAAACTGATCCAATCCAATAACAGAGGTTTAAGCAACACGTTCCAAATGATTGTTTGAGAAAAAATGTGATCCAACATTTTATAATTTGTTACCAAATATCCCCACAAGTACAACTACCATTCAAGAACTTATGGTATCTGTTAACATCCCTTACAATGATCTCTTTATCTATTGCTCTGCTTATGTACTTAAAAGCTTCGTGACAGTCCTTGCAGATTCGGAGATTCTTTACTATCCTCATAGGTTTCCCTGCCGGTGCGGCTCCGCTCACTATCCCATACGCTAATGCCAACTTCTCACTATGATACCAAAGTGCTTCTTTTTTCTCCCCTTTCCCAACTTCATGCAACATCTCGTCCCATACCGGCTTGTACCCTAGCTTTTCGATTGATTCCATTAACTCGGCCAACTTTTCGTAGATTTCTTCGGTTCTCTCGTGCTTCCTATCCCCTGCCATGAACATGTGAACTTCCCCCTTGACTTCAATCCAACTTTTTCCGACTTCCTTTTTCACTCTCCGATCTTTCATCAGTTTCCTCATATCGGCAACATCAGACCATCTGCCTGCAACTGATAAGACATTTGCAGCTATCGTATAAGCTGAATCGTCGTTAGGATCCAATTCTAACAATCTCCTAGCCATCCTCAAAGCCATATCCGCTGCATCATGATGAGCACAACTTGACAACAATGATCTCCACACTGCAGCATCAGGGTTAAACGGCATCGTTGTTGCAATCCTCTCGGCATCTTCCAACCGCCCGGCTTTGCCCAATGCACCGATCAAACATGTATAATGTTCAAGCCCCGGTTCGATACCATACTCCAATTTCATCCTCTTCAACCATATCTCGGATTCACCAACCAAGCCAGCATTGTAAAAACCCGAAAGCGCAGCTAAAAAGCTATACTCATCCGGCACAAACCTTACATTTGCCATCGATTGAAACAACTTGATCACCGAACTCGAATCACCTTGCTGTGCATAACCAGCCATCAAAGCATTCCACCCTACAATATTCATCACAGCAATATTTTCATCGAACACCTTTCGTGCATGTGAAACAAGCCCCGATTTCCCATACCCATCAACCAAAGCACTCCCCACGATCACATTCTTATCGAACCCAGTAACAACCGCGTGCCCGTGAATCATCCTGCATTGCTCCAAGGCTGCCAAATCCGCCACCGCCCGTAACGCCCCAGAAACACTATACATGGTAGAACCCACATTGCTAGACTTCATCGCAGCAAACAAAGACAAAGATTCAAGCGGCTTGGAATTCTTCGCCAACCCAACAATCACCGCTGCATAACAAACTTCATCTCGTTCAGGCATTTCATCGAACACTTTTCTTGCATCAATTGGAAGCCGATGTTTTGAATAAAAGTTGACCAACGAAGAACCAGAAAAAGGTTGAGCATTGAGTGAAAGCTTAAAGGAAAGAGCGTGCAAAGAAAGACCGAAGAAAAGGCAACGAGGAAGGGAAACGCAGGCTTTGAAAAGAGAAGCTAACGTCCGCTGGTTGGGGAGAATAGGGCGGCGAAGCATGGAGAGAAACAAAGTGAGGGAGAGTGGAGAACTGGAGTGAACTGAGATGAGAGAAGTCCATGAGACGATGTTGGGTGATGGGATTTGTTTGAAAACACGAAGTGAGGAATCGAGAAGGTTGGATTTGGCGTAAAGGGTGATTAAATTGTTGAAAATGGAACGATCAACGCGCGAGGATTTCAGAGCTTGGGCATGGAGGACCCGTGGGTCGGCGATGGATTCTGGTTTCAACGCCGGCGCTGCGCTCGTCGGATCTCCGAGTAAGTTCATGATATCTTACTTCCGCTTTTTCTACTTCGTTTCAAGTTGGCTTAAATACTCATTTAGCCCCTGAATGTGTCACTTTCTTCCAAATTAATACTTATAATTCTTTTCTTGACTCAGTACTCGAACTTTCAAATTTGGTATACGTCACACTTTCAAACAGTAACATATAACAACGATAACATTATAATATGATTTTTTAAGGAAATTATTTAAAAAATAAAAAATAAAAAAATATTAATTTTTAAAATTACAAAAAATTAAATTAAACAATTTTTTATATTAAATTAAATGAATGGAAACAAATTATTGTTTTTATAGTATTTTGTTAATTACAAAAAATTAAAAAAATTAAAAAAGAAACAAAAAATTGTTTTCTATAGCTATTAATCAATTACATTGTTAGGTCACCTGGCTTATGTTGATTTCCCTTAGCACAAATTTTCTAAAATTGATTATCAAATCTTTATCATGGAATACAATTTGATTATTTAATTTTTTATGATTTATAAATATAGTTTTAGCTTTAGTTTCTTAAATTAAAAAATCAAATTATACATACAATTGAGTGGGATCATTACAAGTGTTTATATAATCGAACTCTCTCAAATTTAATAATACAATTTAAATTACATCGACGATCAAAATTAAAATTTATCGACAAGATAAAAATTTTACTAAAGTGTTCCGTTGAATTATCAAATTTTTAAGTAAATGAATTTCTTCGTATTCCATCACAGATTTTGATCCGTAACCCGTAACAAATACCCCATCACGTTGGTACAAGCAAAATTTTTCACGTCGTTCTGTATGCCTCCCTTTTTTTTTTTCCGCAGTTAATTTCAACCAAAATATTAAACTGAACAAAACTTTCAAGTAGCAAAATTAAAAAATAGGTATAACTGAAGAGCCAAATAATAATTAATAAAGCGAATATAAATTATAGGGATAAATAATAAAATTATACATGGATTTTGATACAATTTGTAATATTATATATCAAATTTTAATTCTAGTTCAATTTTCACATTTGGCGGAGCCTGCCAGCCCGCTTAAAATAAATTTTTTTTCATTTAGGTCTTTTATAATTTATAAAATTTTAAATTAATAATGATAAAATTACACTTTGGTCCTCTAAAAAATAATAAAAATTTGATTAATCATTTAAAAGTTATAAAGATATAGACTAATAAAATGGTGAAATTGCATTTTTACTATCGTAAAAAAAATACAATTTAATTTCGGCCCCCCAAAAATTTGTGGCTACGTCATTGGTGCCACATAAATAACGAGTTAGTGAGATGTAAAAATTGAACCAAAATTAAAGTTTGATGTATACAAAGTAGAGGTGCTAATGGGCCCAGTCAAAATTTTAGGCTTGTTTGCTAGGCCCAGGCCTAGCCTGAAAAATGAGACTAAAATTTTGCCCAAGCCTAGCCCAGATAAAAATGTTAAAACTCGAGCCTGACCCGTATTAATTTTTTAAATATTATTTTATATATATTTTAAAAAATATAGTATATCAAAAATACTAAAAACATTAAAATAAATATTTTCAACAAATTAAAAATAAATTTTTAAAAAATATGTATACTTAAATAACACTAAAATAAGTGTAACTTAACAAGCAAATGCCTCTAAAATAACAAAATTAACAATAAAATAACAAAATAGTAACAACGTAATAGTAAAATGGTAGCAAAATAGTAAAAAATCAACAAGAAAATAGCAAAAAAAACAGTAAAAAAAACAACAACAAAAATTGCAGTTTTTTTTACATATTCGGGCCAGGCTCGGGCCGAAAAAACCTTACCCAAGACCCAACCCATTGTCTAAACAAGCCTTTTTTTTTGTCCAAACCCATTTTTCGGGCCTATATTTTTATCTAAACTCTCACACTTTTTGAGCGGCCCGGCCCATGAGCAGGTCTAATACAAATACACCAAATTAAAGTTGTTATATAATATTGCAAATTCTATCAAAATTCATGTACAATTTTAATAATTATCCCTAAATTATAATATGCAAATGATTATAAATAATAAAATGGGTAGCAGTTAAGATTAATACAGGATCCACCTCGACAGGTGGAGTTTTGAGAGACCAAAATGGCGAGTGAATCCTTGGTTTTAATCGTAGAGTAGGGATTTGTTCTGTTTATGAAGTTGAATTGTGGGGTATCCTTGATTTTGTCACATTAGCACAAGGAAACTTTTATGACAAAATTTTGTTACAGACGGATAATATGAAAGTCATTAGGGATATTAAACAATCTTTTTTGAAGGAGTCTAAATCTATTTCAATAAAGCGCATTATTCAACTCTTAAGAACGAAATCAAAATGATCCATCAATTACGTT
Source organism: Gossypium sturtianum (assembly GCA_025698515.1). Lineage (NCBI taxonomy): Eukaryota > Viridiplantae > Streptophyta > Magnoliopsida > Malvales > Malvaceae > Gossypium > Gossypium sturtianum. The sequence continues at coordinate 163,015,951 of CM046945.1, forward strand.
CCTAAAAAAAATAACATGGAAGCTCATCAAATTATTAAATTAAGAGAAAAATTTACAATTATAGGTAGTTTCTCCTATAGTTTTTTTCTAGTTTATTTTTGTATTAATACTTTTTTTTTAAAAAATAAAAAAAAAGGTAGCTATATATACTACAATACAATTTCAATTTGCGCAAAAAATCACGCAATAGCCGAACGCATCAATTACGCACCTTCGCTCTTTTTTTTGTTCTCTTTTCTCTCTGTTTCTATTTTCCGTCATTCTCTCACCGACAATTCTCTTTCCTCTTCTATGTTCTTCAAACCATCAAAAGTTTAAAACTTTTTTCCCTTCAATTCTACACACATAAAAAGATCTTTCATTTGTTTATATTTATGGGTTAAAAGCTTTAAAAAATATATTTTTTGGGGGGAGAAAAAAATGTATACATTGAAAGATAAAGCAGCGGGAAGCCTTTCACGTTTACTTGCAGATTCAGCATCTCATCATTCTTCTCCTTCTTCTCCATCTTCTCCACCAGATCTTTCTCAGGTAATTCATTTATTTGTTTTCTTTTTAATGTATTTATTTTTATGAATCAAGATCTGGGTAACTTATAGGAAATCTAGCTAATGTAGCTAATTTTTTTTATTGAATATTTTTTTAAAAAAACCTGGGCAATGGTTCTTTTTTGGTTTTATTTATTATATTTGAAAAATAACTAAAATTTTCTGATTTTATGTTATATTTAATTTCATTTAATTCATAATCATAACAAAAAAAAAAAGTTTTGATAGCTTGGATTGTGCAAGGACGGTTAATAGATTAAAGAAATGTAACTTTTTTCTCATAAAATTTGTTGTCATTGTTTAGGCTTAAGATACCCCCCTTCATAAATTGGTCTAAATTCACGGGGTTTGTTCTTCCATTTGAAGCTTCAATTGTTTGGTTTTTGTATTGGGCAAATTAATTAATTTATGCTTCCCCTATATCTCCATGATTTGAAAGAGGTAATAACTTCATTAGCTTAAGTTGTGGAAGTTGTGAATTTTAGTTGTAATGATTTCATGACATGAAACTTTTGGATGTGTAGGCCAGATGGTACACCAAAGGGTCAAAATCTTTGTCTTCAATATTCTCTTACATCATCCCATCACTAAGCTATGGTGAGTCTAAATTGGATAATCATGGAGGTGAACTAAAGCCGGTTCCTTCACTTCCTGTTAGATGGAAAAAGAAATTTGAGACGCGATATGAAGTCCTGGATAGTGTTAAAGAATACACTACTTGTACAACTGAAGAATTAAAAAAGGCTTGTGAAGATAATAAAAAAATTTGGACTCATAGTAACAATAAGCAAATTGCTAGAATTAGACTTCGTAGTGAGAATAAGGACTGTGTTTCTGGAAGGAGGAGTACCAGCTCTGATGAATTTCAAGAAGCAAGAGAAGAACAGAGTCCAATGAAGTCTCCACTAAAACCTGATGAATTTCATGACGCAAGGGAAGAACAGAGTCCAATGAAGTCTCCACTAAAACCTTCTGATGAATTTCAAGAAGCAAGAGAAGAACAGAGTCCGATGACCGCTCCACCAAAACTTTCTGATGAATCTGTATTCATTAACTATAATTTGTACGAGTTCTTGACGTCTTCCCTTCCCAATATTGTTAAAGGGTGTCAATGGATGTTGTTGTATAGGTAAATTTTGCAATAAGCATTGCAGCTTGCTTTTGGTATTTGATCTCGATTTGTTACTAACTCTATCAAATGAAGGGCAGTACGTTGAAGCATGGTATATCACTTCGTACACTGATTCGTAAGAGTGCTGAGCTTCCTGGCCCTTGTTTGCTGGTATGTTGGTGTTTATATGTTAACGAATGCAATTGTCATTAGAGGTTGTTTCTGAGTCTCTGAATTTTGCAATGCTTAATTAGTTTCTAATACTTGTAATTATTTGCATTTTTGTGTAAATTATAGATTACTGGAGACAGGCAAGGAGCTGTCTTTGGTGCAATGTTAGAATGCCCTTTGAAACCAACACCAAAGAGAAAATATCAAGTATGCAACAGGCCTGTTTTGAATATAGTTTTGTTTGCATCATGACATGATTTCTCTTTCTGAATTGTTGCATGTGTGCACTATGTCCTTTCATTTCTTAAATTATATACTGTAAATTTGTCCTTGTTTTAGCTTTATTTCCTCTTATTTTATGACAGGGAACAAACCAGACGTTTGTATTCACAACCAAGTATGGTGAGCCGAGGCTATTTAGACCCACTGGTATGCAATGTTGTTTACTTCATTTCTTACTGCCTACATATTATGGTGACATACATAAAGAGAGATTAATTTAATATTACATTACTCAGATTCGGGTGTATATATCAGATATTGGTATGTATCTGGCATGAGCATGTTTAATTATCTTCAAGTTTTTTCATGCATTTGGAGGATCACATTGATACACACCATTCTGACAAAAGCATTTTCTCACTATTATATTGGATATTCATGCTGCTTATAAAACCTCCACATCCTAAGAAAATGTTAAATCCTTTTGTATTCTTTGTTTCTTTCTTGAAACCATATAGGAAATGGCATGGACAGTTAATAAACGTGTTTAAACTATTAATATGCCAAATATTATTCAGTGAGAGACTAGTGTCTTCTTGACAAAAAAATTGAGCACCCTGCTCGAGTTGCTGCTGGTTGATTTTCTGATCTCGTATCATATTATCTGAACAGGTGCAAATCGTTATTACTATATATGTGTGAATGACTTGTTAGCACTCGGAGGCGGTGGCAACTTTGCATTGAGCTTGGATGAAGATCTGTAAGTCAAAGTTTGCTGTTTTCTCTAGTAGATGTGTGCCAAGTAGCTTTGTATTATTTTTATATGTTTCTTCACGATGGTGATATTATTCTCTCTGAAATAAGATTAAGTGGAACAAGCGGAGCTTGTGAAACATTTGGGAACTTATGTTTGGCTCATAACCAAGACTTTGAACCAAAGAACATCGAGGTAACGTTAGTTTCTTTTGACCAGTTTCAGTTCTAATAATTTTCTGGTTATCTGTTTACTCAACATTAAGCCTGAACCAAAAACTTGAGTGATTGGGATCTCAAATATGGTAAAAGGGCACTGCATCTTCAAGTTAATAGCTTAAATGAAAGGTAAAATATGGACATTCGATGAAAACACAAGTTTTTTACAACAAAAGTTTACCTATACCAGTGAGCCCTTATGTTTGTTTATTCGTTCATGTCTGTCATACGTTCTTGACATATATTTGAACATGCATATCAGGGTATAACCTTCCACAGATACTTCAAGTACATAGATTTTTTAATAAAATAAACATACTCGTATTGACATGCATGCAAATTTGTTTCAAGCCTGAGTAACAGTGATTGTACCTTATATCGTTTAATGTATATTTTTTGGTACTTTTGCAGCTTTGGGGATTCACACATGCATCAAAACACTTTCAAAACTGAAAGCAAGTGAAACGAGATTTAAAGTTTATTTGTTTTCAGCTGAAATGTTAAAAAACGTATGGTTTAGGCCATTCTTTATTCTTTAACTTGTACCATCCATGATTTAATGACTTTGCCCTACATTTTGTGGCTTAAATTGTATTATAGCAAATTGCTTGTAAGTTAAAAAATTATGTGCTTTCTTTATTCGTTTAATACCTCTACTCCAAGCAAAAAAATCATTATGCGTAGAAATCAATTAGTTTTTTATAAGTGTGCAATGACAAGACATGCCTAAATGCACAATGTTCATTTATATGGTGAACATGAGGAATATACAAATACCATCTATCTACCCTAACAATACTGGTTTAGGGTACACAATTACAAAATTAAAGATAAAAAGATTTATAAAAAATGGTACCAAAACTCGAAATCTAGTAGTCAAAATTGTCTTATAAGTTTCGATTCGCTTCTAGATGATACAGTGACATACATTATGGAGGAATGGTGACATTCAGGCCCTAACCTCACATGTGAATGTTGCCATAAAACTATGAGAACTTACCATATATATGGATGGGAAGCAGAAGGGACTTTTGTTTCCCCTTTTATGATTCTGTTGAAGCATCTTCTTCTGGAAGGCCAAATACCCGAAGGTTACGATCCATTGATCCAACTGCTAAGTACCTTGCATCAGGACCAAATTTGACACAAGTTGCTCTACCTGCAAGTAAGAATACAGCATATCGAACTCAGCAGAAAATCAAAATAAAATCAACTGAGAGGAACATGAAGAGAATACGAACCTGTGCCGGACAAATCAGGTAAAGTTTTGATGCAATTCCATTCTGCTTTCACGCTGCCAACTTGGTAAACTCTGGAAGCAGATAATTAAAATTAGTATCAACCAACATGTATCATATGGCAAAATAATTTTGATATAATATTTCGGAGAGGATGAGTTCGTGTGTGACTGCAGAGAAAGGGGTAGCATAAGTTTTATTGTAAGTTTATGAAACACATTCTTTGGAATTTCAGTTAAGAGGCATACATCGTTGCTATTTAGAATCTCTACACAGCTTTACACACACTATTGAAATGTGATGTGCATACAACAGTCCTAAATCGAGTTTTAGGTTCATGGAACTATCCTATATGTCAAGACCTGTATATGAGACCCTGAGAGCACCTACCGTATATCTGAGCCTGCAATTGCAAGGTAACTCCCACTATGATCGAAATCCACTGAAAGAAAAAAAGAATAGAATTATACTGCTGTTGAAAATATAGCCCTTTATAATAAACAACTCTAATCACAAGAAATAAAATATTTGGACGTTCACTTTCTTTTGTCTTTCCTAACTCTAAAGTCCCACGGAAAAATGTGTATGTTGGGACCTAGTTTACAATGACAAAACAGTGAACTATTACATGATAAAACAACACAATTATTGCTCATTCCTAAAAAGAGTTGATATGAGACAAGCTTAACATAGAAGCATGCAATACTGAGTCCGTTGTCAAGATATTACGTACCAGAGTTAGTCGGCGTGTCTTGATCATATAACTCAAAAGAACGGAAATTCTTTAATTTACGTAGATCCCACAACTTAACACCATCATGTGCAGCAGTCTATTGTTAAAAATAAATAAATCAGATCATTTCATTCACGGCTATCAACCTAATGTGAAAATTTTGGCTGATAAGTGCTTACTGCTAGGAAGTAACCATTCTCCGAAAAAGATATGGCTGTTACTGCACCAGTGTGTCCATCAAAGTTAGCAACATTTCCCTATAGGATGATTGAACATAGAAAGAGTGGTTTAAGAAATGTAACTAAAATATACTTAGAAAAAGAAGTTTGGTTCTCAGAACATAGTAAATACCCGACTCTTCACATCCCAAATTCTAACGGTAGATCCTATGGTGCCTGTTCCAAGGATGAGACCATCGGGATGAAATGCAGCAGATGTATAGCCCATGGAATTTGTAGGGTCTTCAACCTGCAAAAATAAAAAATCGGATTATAATATAGGATTTCCTCTTAAAGTAAATGACATGGAAATTTGACTCAAAGAAAAAGAACATCATTTCACCATGACCTTTACCAATAGAGAAAATAGTTACTACATATTTTCATTGAAAATCCTAAAGACACTTGGTGGAAAATTTGAAAACATGCTAGAAAGCAGAAGAAACTCACAGTAGTCCTCTATGACTAGTTTCAAAAACTTCACAGATTTTAACTTTTGAGCACTTCATGAATCAGTTAAGCACACCCAAAATTAAAGGTCAATTGAAGAGATTCAAATACTAACATAAGCTATTGTTAACTAATAGGGGACCATTTAATTCATGTACTTCACGAGCAATAATAACGTGCCAAACATCACAGGTTAGAGAGAGGAGAAAGAATGATTAGGACCTGTGTCAAGCATAAGCCAGAGGAAAGATCATAAAAGCACCATGTTGCATCAAGCGAAGCAGTTACAAAGTAGTTATTTGTGGCATGGACTGTGACAGCTTGCACCTGAAAGAGTACAAGGTAAGCTTATTCTAGTGTTCACAAGATCATAAATGAAATAAAAGTAGAATTTGATAATTGTAACAGTCAGTATCTGAGAGAATTTGAATTCAGCATATATTTACCTCAGCTGTATGATCTTTCAAAATATGCCTACAATTGTAGTTTCCATCTTCAGAACCTTGCCAAATGCGTACAGTCTACAACATTCAAAAATCAATAATACAGAGTTGCAAGCTAAAACATAAAATAAAGTATGGAGCGGTAAAGTTATGTTTGAATGATTAAAACATGAACACTATATCCTTCTTAGAAACATCTCTTATGGAGCATAAAAACAAGGACCATGAAAGAAAAACAAAAACGAGAACTTGAGACTTGAAATTTTGGCTTACCTTATCTGCAGAACCACTTAAAAATACACCATTATGAGCCACGAATTTTACACTTGTAACCTACAAAAGAAGACTGGAGTCAGACAATAAGTTTCAAAAGAAGACGCTAAACAGAAGCTGGCCTTTTCAATACAGTAGAGAAAACTGACTAAACCTTCTTAGAGTGACCACTGAGTGTTGATAAGATCTCTCCAGATGTTCGACCAAATAAAACAGCATTTGAATCAATCCCACCTGTGGCAACAATGTCCTAACAAGTAGAAGTAAAAGAAAGTAAATTAACAGGCTTTGAAGACTAGCAAAAACATAAAAGCTAGAGGCGATTCCAATTTACATTTTGCATTGTCAGACAAATTTCCCTAACATACTCTAATTCAAGTACTATAGTGCTGGATAAATCCACTAGGCCATTTTCACAATAAAAACAAAAAATTACATTCAATAGGTTAGCCATCACCTTGGTATTTAATAATATGAGCGACATAAAATGTTGCACAAAAAGAACAAAAATATAAACTTATCCATCACCTTGGTAATAATCCTTACATAACTTCAAATTTAACAGCCACACCTTGTTTCTAACAGCTATATTTCTCAGTTCCTTAATTTTGGCAACTAAATATTAATTCCACATGTAACATCCAAACACAATCATCTATCCATAGAGGTGTAGAGAAAACTATATGTTTATTAAAGGGATAACTAAAAGGAGCACCATACCTTTGAAAGATTGATGTCAATTGAAGTGATCCCTGGTTTGTTTGTCTTGTGAAGGGGATGACTAGAAAGTTGAGTATACCTCTCCAAAGCATCAATGGGAGCTAGTGTTGGAGGTATCTGAAAAGAAAACACAAGGAAAACATTGGAGGAAGGGGCAAAAAAGACAATATGAAGATTTTGTCTACAATGAAGCAGTTGGAATCAACCAAGATAAGTACCTGGCGCTTTTTACGTTGTTGAGACAAAGCAGCATTACATTCTGTTAACTCAGCAATAATACTATCAGAAACCCCGGGACGCATTCTCTTTGCACCAGGGCCCATATCTTCTTCCTCGGAAGCTATGATTACAAAAATAAATTTCAAATAAGATACATAACAAATTAAAGAAAAATAAACATTAATGAAAACATACTGAGAAAGAACCTCTCTTTCCATTGCTCACAGCAGTAACTGCAGATGCAGGCAAAGGTGCCTGCCTCTCAGCTTGTGCAAGTAATGACCTGGCTTCATCCCTTTCCTTTTTAAGTCTTGCAATAACACGGCAGGCAGCATCATGCTGTATGAAAATGATAAAAAAAATGAACTGCTTATATTCAGATTAAAAAAAAAAGAATCAGAAAGGGAAAAGAAAAAGCCAATGGTGAGTTAAAACTTGATGTACTTTTATTATCAGATTCCATAACCACATGGATCTTTTGGAGAGATCTTTTGAATAGGTTTACTTTATGGTAGAAGATAAACATTTATTTGTGAATGTTACAAGGAATATAACTACTCAAAGCTAAAAAACCCCTTACACAAACACCAAGCTAAATTATGTTTCTTTGTGAATGTTACAAGGAATATAACTACTGGTAAGATTGTAAAATAGATTTTGACAAAAAGAGCTCAAACCAGATTATCAAGAAGATTTTTCCTTCAATCTAAACTAAAGTAACATATAAAATCTTATGCTCTTTCTAGTGCCATGATATAAGACAACATACAAAAACCAGTAAGTAAAAAGGATTACATGAATGTCAAAATGAAAATTAACCGATATCCCAACTGTTGTTACCTGGTAGAGTGCATGACTTAGCTCTTGCCTAGCTGTATGCAGCTGTTGCTCCAATGCAAAATTGGATAGCATCAAAGCATCCCATTCCTGCAATGACGGAAGAAACGCAACATTAAACACTGAAGAAAAATCAATGTAAACATAGTAAAACTTTGCCTTTGGCAACTATTATGTAGAAAATAAAAAACGAATTATATGGAAGTTATTCATTTCTAGATAATAAAAGAAACATAGTAAGACTCCTATGGTAAAACCAACACCAAGGTTATTACAAGTTACAGATAACAAGAGAAAATCCATTTCCCCACCACACTCACATATAAAAAAAAAGAAAAGCATGATCTTCAAACTTGAACCAATAAAGACATTAAAAGGAAAAAGCGTAAGAAAGGTGTATATATATATATATATATATAAAGGATAACATACATTCTGAAACATTCCAAGCATCCCTGGGATGCTAGCTGCTGTTAAAGATCTGGGCTTCACAATCTGCATCAAACAAATATAAAACAAAACCTATCAGCTCACAAAGTCACAAAGAAGCAAAGAAAACATGTAATGAAACCAACAATAGTATAATCACCTTGCCGGTTTTGACTGGGACAATGTCCTCCATGGTAAGCGGTTCCCCTGTAACAGGGCACTTCCCATAGTCCTAGTTATAACAGCAAAGCAAATATCCTATCAAAACGCAGCTAATTCAGCCAAAATTACCAAAAATCTAAAAGAAAAAAAATGAAATTTCTGAACAAAAAGAGAACTTTCAGGAGAAAAAAAAATCTTCTGCAACTTTCCAGCTTGATCATTATCCTCTTTTTGGTGGAAACGAAATATAAAACCTAGAAATGTTTTTTAATTAATAGAAACAAAAACAAAAATCGAACCGCAATGTGCCGCTCGATTAAGCGTTTCTCATAAAGCAAGCCGGATTTCTTGGAGACGACGGGCTCTTCCGGAACCTCGCCGGAGACTGCACGGAGAACCAAAATATCCTCTCAGATTAAAAATAAAAAAGAAAGTTTTTAACAAAAGAAAAAATAAATAAATGAGAAAGAAATAGAGAGAAAAAGAGCTTACTTGAACAGTTCATTTCGAGAAAAACAAATTAGGGTTTTGGTTTTCTTCGATTGGGAAGTGAAGGAACGCTGCTGAAAAAAAACTGGAAAATTAATTGCCTTGTTGGATAGGCGAAACTAAGCAGCAGTTAGACATGAATGAGAGTGAACGAAAAAAAAGAAGCCATGAGAGTATAACTTATTAACGGGCCGGTTTGAGTCGGGTTAAGTCAATGTTAAAAAGTCAATCGGACCGAGCTTTTTTTTTTTATAAATATTTTCTAATATTGAATTTTTTTTTACTACTGGTATCGAAATTATACTTCGTTGTTTAAATTATCCTGCCATTAATTTTTTTTTAATCAATCATTTTATTACACTTGACAATTATTAACTAAAAATTACAAATAAATAAATAAAATAATAATTTTTTAATTAATCATTCTTGTATTCTTGCTTTTCAACATTAATGAATTTCTTCTCATCTGCTCATGGTTTTTTCGATAAGAGTTTTTCACGTAAAATTTGTGTGTTCTTATTTTTCTTTTTTATTGCTTTGCAATCATTCCTACTGCTATTATCGACGTATAGTATAACAAGCTTTTTCAGGGATATTTTTTGTTAAAAATGCCACTTTGGCATTTTAGAAAAATTTTAATTTTTCACCATGCAACAAACTTGTTTTCTAAATCGAATTTTCCCAACAGTACAGAGTTATATCGAGCTAGCGAAGGGGCTAATAAGACATATAAATTGGGCTTAAATAATTTGTAATTAAGTTCCAACTCTGCATATTAATCATAAATTGTTACAAAAGCAACATACATTATGCTTTTATCCAATGACTTAATTATATGTGTGTTACCCTCGTAGGATATTTTTGATCCCTTTAGGTTAAATCCGTTCACTTAATCTTATCCATTTTTATCTCGTGATCACCTTTGTATCTTCCATAATTAAAATGATAATTACTTATAAACAATAATGATAGTCATTCGTCCCAAACAATGATTATGGTCACGTTCCATTTTCATAGTTCATACAATGTCATTAAGAGAATATCATTAACTCTTTATTCGAGCTATGAATTCCATTGTTGTAAGTGAAACCATGCCATACATAAGTCATGCACTCAATATACCAACTTTCGACCCACTACCATGAGAGCACAAGTTTTTAATATATCAAAATACATGAGTTACATATACAATATCAACCATTAACTCAACAGTATCTCATGTGTAAACTATACAAATGAGAACCCAACGTCTGTTCTTAAATAGTTATGCTATACATATGTATTACTATGAAACTTGACTCAACAAAGTGTTTCTCTTAACAAGATCATGATCCACGAAGTTGTACCACAGTAAAGTATGGGTGCAGAAAGCCTCGAGGAGTGAGCTACTCATAAGTAACATACACACATTATTTATTTATATTTTTGAGGATAATTTTTTTATATATATATTTTTAAAGAAATTTTAAAAAAAAATTTATAAAATTAGGGTTTTTTTTTTAAACATTAATGTAACTCCATCCAAGGTTCGAACTTATGCATGGATTCAGTTGTTTTTTATGTATTAAATCCTTTGGAACAAAGAAAATGATCAAGAAAATTTAGAAAAAAAGGAGTCAAAATCAACTTGACCTAATAAAACGGAGCATACGGTATTTCTTCTATTGTACGGTTTCACCTAATATAAAGGGAACTTACGGTTCTTTTTACCGCAGTACTGTACGTTCCGTACTCGTTGACATTATCGCCGTATGTTTCGTGGGTCAATTCACCAAACTAATCCGTACGGTATTTCTTACATAACTAATATGTATCAATTTCAGTATATTTCGGTATATAATCTCGGATTTACGGATATTTTTTCCAACATATAATTATTAATTGTTTTCAAATTCATTGGTCTCCGTTGTACGTACTAAAAATATAAAATTATAAATATTTTATAATTTCCATTGTACGTACTTTAAAAACATTAAACCGATTGAACCGAATGATTTAATTATTGAATAAATAACTTAAGGTAATTAACAAAAAATAAACTTAGAGGATAAGCTACGTATTTATACATACTGAAACTCCAACCTATAACCTTAATTAAAATCTCATTAATACAAGATTACTAAGTTAAATTTTGCAAATAAAATTCTGGAATATATAATTGGTGTATTAAACAAATTAATGGGTTTATAATTAGAGGGAAATTTTCAGTTTAAGAAAACAAAGAAACTTGGTTGAAAATTCCAAACAAAAAGCCCAAGAATTGGGTAAAAGCTTTGGTCAGCTCAATTTCAGCTTAGCCAAATAACCCCTCAAAAAAAGAAAATCAAACTTCCACGTCATCCAAAATATCCACACGTCCTCACCTTAAAATCCCACGTCACAAACTTTTTCATATAATCCTTTTTATAATATTATTCGTGTCTTGTTTGTATTTTTGAAAATGATAGCAAGTAAAAATCCCTGGCTCGACGTAATTTTCGTAGTGGATAGGAAAGAGAGTGCCAGGGTGGCAAACCCAGTTTCAGACATAACCCTAAAACTTCTCCAAATCTCTATATATAAACTTAGCTTTTGTTAACCAAAAAAAAAAAGAACTTCCATTTTTCTTTGCTAATTAACTCCTTCTCTTTTTTTTCTTCTTCTTCTTCTCAACTCCCATGAAAGAAACCTAATTTTTGTTTTTATTGTTCTATATTTTCATGAACTAAAAACAACAACAGCAGCATATGTTCTTGTTTTTTCTTCTTCTTCTTCCTTATATCTTTGTTCAAACTTTTTTTTGTCATCTACTTTAGTTTTTCACTAAATTTTAAGGTTTTGGGTGTAAACTTTGAATAGCTTTTTTTTTTTTAAAAAAGTTTATTTCTTTTTTATTTGCAAATATTGAAGCTTTTGATTATTAGGGGTTCATTTAAAACAATGTTGCGAGACATGATTCATCCACAAGAACAGCAGCAGCTTCCCATTGTAATTCTCCGATTTCTTCTTACATTTTCATATGTTTTTTTTTCATATTAATATTTAAAAAATAATAATTATAATTTCCTTTCAGTATTTTGGATTTACAAGTAATTTGTTTTGTATATAAAATTTCTGGAAAAATTAAGTGATTATCTGAAAAGTTTACCATTTAATTAATAGGTTTTCATGCATGTTAACCTTTTGAAAAACCATTGTTTTTTTTTTAATTAGGTTTTTTTCTTTCAGGTATTTACATACGAAATTATATACCAACTTAGAAACAAATATTTTTATTTTTATTTTTTATATAACACCCTCAGAAACAAAGATTTTCATGCCTTAAAATTTTCTTTTTTTCGTAAAAAATGAATTATTATTTCAAACTTTTTAAAATTAATTGAAAACCATGCATAATTTTACGTTTGAAAACTGTCAATATCATTTTTTAATTAAAACTTTTTTTTTGCATGTTTTTTTTTTTTTTATTACAGGACGATATATCGAGCCCTATTAGTGGTCCGATTTTCTATTTTTCCGACGCTGATTTATTCTCCGACGCCGGCCTGCAAAGCTCGGAGGTCACTTCGTCTAATTGTTGCTTCGACGAAAGCTCTAACTACAACGATAAGCTCACCAGCATGCCACCATCAGGGACTCCCACTGCCACCAACACCACCACCGCCAACGATAACACCAACAATCTCTCCATAATTTTCGACACGCCGGACGAGATCGACAACGACATTTCAGCTTCCATAGACTTCTCTCAATGTCAATCCCCTTCTTTTTCAGTTCCTCCATTTTTAACTCAACAAGATCATCACCAATTCGACCTTCCTTTAGTGCAATCTCAAATCCAGTTACCCGCCGAAGTTGTCGACGGGCTTTCCCAATACGGAGGCGGTGATCATTATCATCATCAAGGCTTTGTTGCGGCGGGAGCTCCTCTTATGGGTCTGCCGCCGCCGTTGCCGTCAGTATTCGATGATGATTGCTTGTCTTCGATGCCTTCTTACGTGCCTTTAAACCCTTCATCTCCTTCTTGCTCTTTTCTTGCTCCTTCAATGACTGCGCCTGCGCCTTTCATGCCGATGAATGCTTTGACTGCCGATCATAATTCTGGGATTTTCGCCGCCGGGACCATTCTTACGGCTCCTCATGAGATGTTACCACAAGACTTGGAATTTCAAGGTGATAATGGTGGAATTTTCTGCCCGGATTCCATGCAACGGATTCTTAAACCCGGAGATTTACAGGTAAAATATGATTATTTAATTTTGGGTTAATTTCACAGGACCTCCCTAAACTCTTATTCAAATCCTAAATTGATCCTCAAATTTCTAAACATACTAATTGAATCCTTAAAATATTAGTATTTTATCAACAATATCCTTTCTTCGATCGACCCATTAACCAAGCCGTCAAATGTTAGATTGAATTTCTCGGCATTGGATCAAATTTTAAATATTGTCTACCTATTATATAGACAGCTTAAACATCATTACATTTTTCTTATAACATGAAATCCAAATTGTTCCACAAAGCAACTATACATATATTTAAAACTTCATCTACTTGTTTTAAATACACTTGACGTCAAATCCAAATCCAAACTAACAATGAGATTAGTTGAAGAACATGATTGATACGATAAAAACGTTTCTAAGACATAGTTTAAGTGTCATCTATCAAATTAACCCTTTAAATTTTAAATTAGTCAAACGATATTCGAAAAATGTTGGAGAATCATATCCATATATCCATAACTAAAAATACATCAAACATTTGACTGCTCATATCCAAATGATCTAATTAACGCTTGCTTTTAGTATTGAAGATAACTATATATAAAATACAAATATTATTCTAATTTTGCAATTAATTAATTAATATTTTTAACTGTGAATTGCTGAAAAAAAAAAGGGACTGAGCTGTGAGAATCAACAACTGGTTGGAGGAGCAATGTGCTCAACACCATTACCAACAGAGATGTCAAGTTTAGAAGATTCAACATTCAACAAAGTTGGGAAACTCTCTGTTGAACAAAGAAAAGAAAAGATCCTTAGGTACATGAAGAAACGTAATGAAAGGAACTTCAGCAAGAAAATCAAGGTACATACATACATGCATACACACATATACATGCATGCATGGACATAAATGACTGATATATATATATATACATATATGTGAATGAACAGTATGCATGCCGCAAGACATTAGCTGATAGCCGACCTCGAGTGAGAGGAAGATTTGCTAAAAATGATGATTTTGGTGAAACCCAAAGGCAAGCTTCTATCAATCATGAATATGATGATGATGACCAAGTAAGTTCTTTCACTTTCTTCATATATATATATATATATATATATAGATAGATAGTAAATCAGATGATGACTCGTATTATTAGTTCAATTTAGTCTTTCTAAAGAGATTCAATATTTGATAATTTTATTCAACCTCCAAAAACACGAAATTATTACATTCACCCTTTATGTCATCATTTAATTTACCAGCGATGCATATAATTATATGCTATTAGTGCATCAAATATAAAGCTAATACTATCTTTTTTTCATTTTTCGGATTCATGTCACGCAGGTGGTCGTGAAAGAAGAGGAAGACATGGTTCATTCCTCGGACATTTTTGCTCATATCAATGGTGTCAACTCTTTCGAATGCAACTATTCAATTCAGTCGTGAATTTAAATAAAATGATTATATATATATTTCTAACACAGATTTTTCTTTATGCAGCATTTGATCAGTTTGATCTTAAGAAGTTACTGTAAAAAATAAAGGAATAATTGGGTCCTTTATAAGTTACTCAGATAAGCAAAGGCAGGAAAGGGATACCCTAGAAACATAGTAAATAAAATTGTAAAACATGTACCTTTGTTTTGTAGTATAAAATTGAAATTTCTTCAAAATGAATGAGATTTTGCATTTTTGTAGTCAAATCCTCCTCTTTTGTTTTGTCTAATATTCCTTTACACCTGCTCTTAACTCATATGAATCGAAATCGATTAAGATAAGGACCCTTATAGCAATTTTTCCCTTGCATTTTGGGCATAGTCCCAATGGGCTACAAATTCTTATGCTTCAACCAACTCAATAACATAATTTTTAAATCATCGGATTTAATAATATTAATAATGGGATTTAAATTTTAAAATATGAAAATTAAAGGAATTAAATATATATTTACGATTTAAAGTATATTTTATCTTAAAAATAATTTTATGGGTCTTCGGGCTGATCTGGCCCAAGTCCAGTAAGAGGGAGAAAAATTGGGTTGTTAATTTAGCCCATGGAACATTTTGCTTAGACTAAAAGCAAATGTATATTTTCAATAAAATATTTTAATATTTAGTTATATTGATTTAATTATATAAAATTGTGAATATTTCCCTTTTTTTATGTTGAAATAAAAAAACATTCTAATGAGAATATACCATGATATTGAAATATTCAAAAGGTTTATATGCTTTAATTCAAAAGTTCAACGAATATTATTACACTATAAAAGAAAGAATAAAAAAAAAAAAAAGTTGACTTTTACTAGTGGTCCATAATGCTTTATATTTTCAAGCACAAAACTTATAATTTAAGTTAGTAAGCGAAACATGTCATTAAGTTTGAAAATTTATACAAAATTTTTAAAAGTTTAAGGCGTTTATTTAAATTTTTTAAATAATTTAGGGGCTTAATAAAAAATCCCTAAAATTTAAGGGGTTTAATTAATTTTTTAATTTTAAGAGGTTTTATAAGAATTTTTAAAAATTTTGAACTACTCATAGTCCCTTCCTAATTCATAAATAATAAGATAATATTTCAACACACTCGAACCTACATCCTCCTATATTAGCAACAATACTTATGTCAATCGAACTAAAACTCAACCGATTAATTTTATTACAATTTTTAAAAATATTAAGATCATGATGAAAGTTTTCCAAATTTTTAGGAGACTAAGGTCCCATCTATAACTCAAACGAGGTTCCACTCCTATACGTGTTACTTTTATTACAGACATAGATATAATACGAAAATAATAACCAGAATATGATATGATTAAAAAAATTTAATGCATACTTTAATCCTTGAAGTGTATCGTTTTTTTTTCTTTGGTCCTTAAAGTTTTATAGTTTATTTTGATCTCTATTTTTATCAAATATTCTTAGGGCCAGTTTGGCAATGCTTTTGAGAAGAACTTTTGAGAAGTGCTTCTGAGAAGTGCTTTTGAAAAATTTAAGTGTTTGGCATTGCTGTCAAAAAGTGCTTTTGAGAAGTAAAATGTCTATTTTAAACATGATATTATAAAGTAACAAATATGTATTTAAATAATGTTCAAATTAGTTAATATTATGATATTTTAGCAAAAATATAAAAATAATTTATTATAATTTATCATTAATATTTTAATAAATAATATTAATTTTAAATATTTCTAAGTAATTAATATTAATTATTTATTAAATTTAATTAGAATATTTAAATATAATAATTAAATATTTGTAATTAGATATTGACACAATTGTATTATTTTAAATTTTATTTATTTATTTTTAATGCTTTTAACACATTTGTAAAACTCATATTAGATATTAACATAACATAGAAAACATAAACGTAACAAATTAAAATATTACATATATTTGGATTAAAGTTTCAAAAAGGGATAATATTTGTATACCAAATATAAATACAAAAAAATTTACAATAGCATTTACAATTTAAAGTGAATTCATTAAACTAGAAACTATAGCATCTCTTGTTAATTCCATTTCAAAACCACTTAAATTGTTTGATTCACCGTCATCATCATCACCACCATCATCGCCGCCGTCATCATCATCACTTTCGCGACCATGTGCATTTTCTCGAATCAATAGTATTCTCATATGCCCGCTTAATATCTTCGTATTCCATAAAATCTGCATCATTTCGACCGACATGTTTTCGGATAAAATTGTGTATCGTCATTGTAGCAACAACGATCATCGCTTGCTTTTCAAAACTATAACTTGGCATATCCCTTAAAATGGCCCATTTTTTTCAAAACACCAAAAGTTCGTTCAATCACACTACGTAATGATGAATGTGAATGATTGAATATCTCTTCTTTACCGAATCTTTGGTCTACCTCTACGAAAAGTCAAGTAAATGATATCACGACCTCTATATGGTCCAAGATAACCTTTCATTTGAGGATATCCAAAATCAACAAGATAATATTTTCCTACATGTCATAATATAACAAACAATTAGTTCAATAATTTTTTTAATAAAAATTATCAATTAAAGAACTTATACTTTATTTTTTAAAAAATCACATATTAATAAAATATCTAACCATTTGGTGGGTGCGGAAATTTGTATTTTGGATCTCGAATTGCATCAAGAAATATTCTAGTGTCATGTGCCGATCCTTCCCATCCAAATGCATGACAAAGGTGAAACACATATTAAAATCACATACCGCCATAACATTTTGAGTAGGGATACATTTTCTTCCAATATAGGAATTTGTTCATTTGGTGGAAGAATAGCGGCAATATGAGTACCATCAATTGCACCTATGCAATCCTGAACAAATAATCATACTAGTCTCGTGCATATTTTTAGTCGACCAAAAATATTAAAAATATAATAAAATAAAATTAAATTTTAACCTTAAAATGCGGCATATATCTAGAATCATTACGTATTTGTTCTGGGTATTGAGCTAAAAAAGGATCTTCGGTGCAATTAGATCAGTGGCCATCCTTGAAACTTTCTCAAGCACAATTGCAAAGTATCGACTTATTGTTGATCCGCACCTTTGAAATCTTTCTCGACATTGGGAAACTTTTGCACCTAAGTGCCCAAGATGTATAAAAAATTCCCAACATTTCAGTAGAAGATATGTTTCTTGAAGTTTACAAGTTGTATCTTGTCTCCAAAACTCTCAACAAACTTGTGAATACCATTTTAGACATCCTAAAATTAATCATACAACGTGATTCGTGACCGTCAAGGATCTCTCGGATCCATGTCTCACCTGATCGCTTTTGAATTCATGCATGGTTGCTTCAATATATACTTCTCGTGATATAATTGCACTGAAGAAGATGCAACAACAAATAATCGGTTAAAACATTCCACGCATTGTAAAATCTCTTTCTTTTCCCATTCATCATCACTTTCATCACCGCTGTAATTCTCAACTATACTCATCACCTGTGAAAAAAATTGAACATCCAAAATCATATATAAACAACTATTGATAAAACTAATTTAGTATAAGTAAGTAGAACATAAATTCAATATCCAAAGACCAAATATAGAAAACTATTAATAAAAGTAGATTAGCATTTTTTTTTAAGTCACATAATAGATATCTCTAAATACTAGAAGATAAGAAAATTTTCAACTATCCTCCATTTCCGTCTTAAGCCACAAAGCTCTAATCTTGGGATTAATTGATAAAAACATAATTCGCTTGTCCTTATTGAGCAATAATCTAAGTGCGAAAAAGTATAGCGGACTAGCTTCGAACTTCTTCCGACATGTCATCGAGCACTTTGATCGCTTCGGAATACCATATGGATCCATAACAGAGTTAAACTAGTCGTGGCTTGACTCATATTGTCAGCTGCATTGCATAATTTTTCTATTTGACTGGAAAATCTTGCAGCCCTCCAATTTGCTTTGAGGATTTCTTTCTTCCAGGTTTAAAATGTGAACTTGATATCTCGTGGTTTTTCCTTTTTGCCCGCTTCCATCAATTTGAACATCATTTGAAATGTGAACATCATTTAAAATGCGAACATCATTTCTCACATTCTCTTCTTCATTCTCTTCAGGTATTTCATTGTTAACATCCTAAAAAAAAATTAGTACGGAGTGTACCAGAAGAAGGTGCCCATGCTTTATCACCTGTTACAACTATCCCCATGAACATTTGGTCCAACTTCCTTCAATTCGTGGATCAATGCCCGATGTTTTAAATTTTTGAGCTTCAGTGCACAACCTACATATAAAATGATAGTTTAATAACAGTAATTATCAATAACCTCATAGAAAAGAAAAAAAAAACAAAAATATTCAAAATTATTAATGTACCTTTAGCCTACTCTCCCACCAATCATCCGATGCATCAACGGTTCTTTTTATAGGATTCCACCCTAGACCAGTATCTTCGCCTTTAAGTTTTTTCCAAGGTTTCCATTCTTTTTTTAAGGCGTCCCACCTATTTTTAAGTTGTCTTTGTGAAAAACCCTTGCCCGTTTCTTTCTCAAAGTTGGTCATTATTTTCAACCATCCATGTAACATCCTGAATTTTTGGGCCTATGCGTTTAATGGGTGGATATGTTTAATGTGTTAATTTAAGTGTTAGGGGTCCAAATTTGGGCTCAGGCTTAGGTAGAGGCCTTGATTAAAATTATCTGTTTGGGCATTATAGGGTTTAAAAGGTAGTATCTGTGTTTAAAATACCAAAGTCGGCTTGTGGCCCAATCTTAGGAGGTGACGCCACACAAGGGAGTAAGGGGCCCAAATTTAAGTTTCATGGAGCCCAATTCTTTAATTTAAGTTAGCTAAATTTTGGGCATTAGGATTAGGTGGAGTGGATGGCAACAAGGCTAAAATTTAGGGGTTTTAATGTTTAAAATATGTGGATAATAAGCAGATAAAGGCTATTATTTAGGAATTTATTTTATGTGGATAATAAGCAGATAAAGGCTAAAATTTAGGGATTTTAATGATTAAAATATGTGGATAATATGCTGATAAAGGTGGGAGGAGTTAGAGATAATTAAGTCTCTTTAGATGAGCTAGTAGATTAAGATAAAGGAGAAAAGATAGGATTTATCTGCAAAGGTTAGGTAAGTGCCAAAATTTCTATAAATAGGGGAATATCTCTTCAATTTCGTCATTTGGGTTTTTCTCTCATTCTTTTCTCTTCTTCTCTCGAGTAAAAGCCAAAAAACTCCTAAAGTTCCATCTTCTTCTTCATTCTCTCACAAAAAAGCCCAAAATCTCTAAGCCTATTCCCTCATCTTCACTTTGATTCAAAAGCCAAACTCTTTCCATTCTTTTTCTTCCTAGCCAAAATCTTCAAGTCTCTTCCTTGTTTTCTTTTCTTCTTCTCTTTTCTGTCGAAACCGAAACTCCTCACTCAAGTATTTTAAAAGCCAAAGACACATCAGCCTTCTCTTGTTCATACTTTTTCCGGGATTTTCCTAAAAGCCAAATCCCTAGATCTCATCTCCCGTGATTGCCGAATTACTTCGTGGTGCCTACTTGTGCCGAAATCAAGGGAACTTTAGTGGAGTCAATCGCATAGATCTCTAAGTTATAGAATCGTGTTACTTTTGGGATTTTAAGGTAAGGGATCTATTAGTTTTAACGTGTAATTTGGGATTTATTAACCTTGGCCGATTGTTGAAGGGGCTAAATCTTTGTGTGTTTTTCCGCTTTTTGAGCAAGGCTTTACATTGAGGATAATAGATCCGGATAGCAAGGACATCGACTAAGAATATTGGATTTCGCGATAACAGTGTGTAGTACTTCCCCACCATCTAGATCTAATCATAAAATGCATGATCATAAGATTTATATGTTTTGATAATTGCCGACATCTCGATTTATTGATGAAAGCCCAAGGAGGGTAAAAGCGGTTCACCAGTTTAGTAAGTAATCTGCTTATATGTTATAAGTAAAATGCTTGTATGTGATTGCATGGGTTGGGTTGATGAAAGGAGGAAGTTATACGTTATATGTGTAGCGATTTTACCGTGATTCGATGTAGCGGCTAATGCCGTGAATCGTTATACTGGGCTTCGCCATTAAATGTTATACGGGCTTCACCATTATATGTTATAAGGGCTTCGCCATCATATGTGGATGAGCAGCATGACCGCCATCATGGTGTGTAGCGGTGTGGGTCGATTGTAGAAATCCCCAATGGTGTGTACGGTTGGTACGGGGCGTGTAAGCGGATGGAAACCTAGGCAAACGGGTTGGGCCTTGCATATTATTTGTTATTAATTTCTATTATGAGTGTTAAACTGTTTACTTTGTTTAACGGGCTTAAGGCCCAAAATCTAGTGGTGCATGAGGGTTGCACACTGAGTCTCGCGACTCACCCTATTAATTAACCTTTCAGGTGATACCTAGTGCTTTGGACCGGCCGAGAGGGAACGCAAAGTGGCCATGCAAAAGACCAACTGGATCCAAAGAAAAAAGTCTCAAGTTAATACTTTATATTTTTAATTAATGGATTTTAAATCTCGTTGTAATAAGGCTATGGGCCACTAGTTTATGTTTTGTTTTATTTTGGGCTTTAATTACCTTTAGTTATTTAAATTCTTATTGAACTAATGTATCTATTTAAATTTGGGTTTTTAATTTATAAAGGCATATTTTATTTAAACTATCAACTATTAAATTTCTCTCGAATAAGAAGATAAACTTTAGAAAAATATTTTTCTGAAAATACGACATGTTCTTCCAAAATTTTCTTAGTGACATACCAGGTCCGGTCGTGGTGTTTGGGCCGAGTTTAGGGTGTTACAATCCATCTTTTGTGAAATGAGTACCAGGCCTATTGCCTTTCAATATCTCTTTAATACAAATATCACAAAATATTTCTGTCAATCTCTTATCCCACATTGCTTTCACTTTTTTACCACTAACTTCAATCGCCGAAGTACTCATCCTTTGTGTATACAAACATATTCGTTTCAACCAAGCAATCAAGAAAATCAAATGTCACATAAGTATATTTGTTAACATGTGTATCAAAATATTTTCCTCTAACATTAATTTTACCAAAAATGGACCCGACACCAACAATGACTACCATATGCTTTGTAACAAACAATTTCATATCTTAAAACAATGAAGGGGATAAAAATGAGAAGATTCAATTTCATTCTAAGCCATTAACCAATACCATTGGCATAAATGATCATATTTCATATAATTCTTCAAAGCATGCTCTTAGACATTAGAGGAAACTGCAAAGAGATATTAAGACCTCAACCATAATTAACAATTAAGAGAAAAATAGGTGCTCCCCACAGGCAGAGCATACCTTTTTCTGGAAGAAATAAAAGCCAGTTGAATAGCTGATTGAAGAAATACATTTAGATTAAGATTTATAAACAACATTTCTAAAGGAAATATTCAACCATGATACTAATATTTGAAGAACAAATGAATTATTACAAGAATAAATCTCACCTCCAAAACAAAATTAAATAATTGATAAAATAAAATCCAAGCAAATAAAGACAAAAAAAACTAAAAAATATATAAAAAAAATCATAGTTTTTTTTTTAAATGCTGGAGAAAAAATAGATCATGGCTAGAATTTTTATACTCCATTTTCTATTGAACCAACCAATATCAAAATTTCTCAGTGCATGCAACTTTTAAACACCAAAAAACTCAAAATTGAAAAACCCAAATCTCAAAAAAAAAAAAAAAAAAAAAAACTTTGATCTAAGCTTTGAGGAACTAAAGCATTTACCTTCCATGGGTTCTGAATTTTTCCCCTATTTTTTTTTGGGCACCCCTTTGTTTTTTTTTGTTTTTCCTTCAATATTTAGTCCTTTGATTCGATTTCAAAAAAGGAACCACCATTTCAGCGAATTCAAAATCTGGGTTTTCAATTTTGCAATCCTATCTTCGTTTTAAACATCATTTCAAGAGATGGAAAGAGAGAGGTGAATAGAAAGATTCTGATGGAAAAATGAAAAGAGCAAAGAAGAAGAAAAAGAAGGGAAGTGCTTGTTTGTTTTTGGGGTGTTTTTTTTATATATATTTTCTTGTTCATTTCCATTTTGTTTTCGATTATTTGAAGAATTTAACGGTTGTAGTTTTGTTTTGGTTTTGGATTTAATTAAAAACCCAGATTTGGCTTTTGGCTTTTCAATTTTCCTTTTTCAATGATTTGTCCATTCTTTTTTTAGTCACCATTTTCTTCCCCAGAAAAATCAAATTTTGTTTACCAGTAGGGGTCAAAAGTTTACATGAACACCAAAAAAAAAAGGGTATGAAGAACAAGAGAGACAGATATAATTGTTAACATAAAGCAAAACCTACTCACTCTTAAACACATTTAGAAAGAATCTTTTCTCACTACAGCAAAACAGACTTTTAGCGGCGTTTTTAGTGGCGTTTTAAAGAAAAACGACGCAAATATTATACATTAGCGGCGTTTAAAGGAAAACGCAGCAAAAAAATGAGCAATAGCGGCGTTTATTTCCAAAACGCCGCTAAAAAGGATATATAGCGACGTTTTTTCGTAAAACGCCGCTAAAGGTCTGAGCATTAGCGACGCTTTTGAAAAAACGCCGCAAAGATGTTAATATGGGCTGACTAGGGTTTCGAGTTCAGTATTTCAAGATTTAGTGTACTTTATCAGTTTATGGTTTACGGTTAGTCTTAGGATTAGGGTTATGGCTAGAGTTTATAAGTTTATGGGTTTGTGGGTGTATGGTTTAAGGTTCACGGGTTTAGGATTTAGGGTTTATCGAATGAAGACAGAATATCAAATTTGATTTAATCATTAAAAAATTATAAAAATATATGCTATAAAATGGTGAGATTACAATTTTTACTTACAAATTAATTTCAAATTTTAACAAAATCTGATTGTGCATCTGCTTTATCCTTAAACCCTAAACCCTAAACCTTACACAATCTAAACCCTAAACTATAAACCATAAATCTAGGTTCTAAACCCTAAATCATAGCTCTAAACACTCGACCATAAACCCCTAAACTACAAACACTAAACCATTAACCATTAAAGACTAACCTTAAACGCTGCTAAATGTTGAGCAATAATTCTATTTTCATTTAGGGTAATCGACACTCATTTCGATGTTATTCAATTTAATTTTCATTTTTTCTTATTTTTGTTTTTATTTTAATTTTATTTTGCTATTTGAAATTAACTGACTTAATTATGAAAAGTACGTTACAAATTGATAATTAAACCCTTAAGAAGTTTTGCTTTATCGAAACCCTTAAACCCTAACTAGTAATGTTAATTAAAATACAATTTATTTTTAATTGAATATATAAAATATAAATATTTTATCTTCAAAAAAAATTTGATTGAATATTTATGTTCAAAAAAAATAATGAAAAAAATTGAAAGTAAAAACATAGAAAAATATATGTTAAAAATTAAAAAATTAAAAAATTATTATTTAAAATAAATTTAACTTTAGGGTTAAAATGCGATGTAAGTTTAACTTTAAGGTTTCGGTGTTAGATTCTGTAGTTATGACAAGCGTTTAGGGTTTTAGGATTTAATGATTTAATGTTTAAGGTCTATGATTTTAGGGGTTACGGGTTTGAGATTTAGGGTATGTGTTTAAGACTTAGGATTTTAGGGTTTAAGGCTTTGATAAAAACGTTAAGGATTAATCTTGGATTTTTTAGAATATAAATCAAAATAAGATAAATATAAATTATTATTTTAAAAAAATATATATATCAAAATGGGTTAAATCCCAAAAGCATACATGAACAATGGTTTAGTGTGCAATTGTATACATGAACTTTAATTTGATCCAGATCTTGTAAAATATTAACACAATTATTGATATAATTAACATCATTTTTTATTTATATATTGCATACATAAAAATTTATATTTATTCAATATAAAAATATATTGATGTATTTATATTTTAAAATAATGTGTATGATTAAATCAAAATTAAAGTTTCAACTATACATTTAAACCACAATTAGAATTTCACATCTAGAATTACACATTAAACCAAAATTCATATATAATTCTGAGATGTATCTATATCAAAATTTAGGTGTATACATATAATTAAATGCCATTTATATAAAAATCTAAATAACTAATGCAAACCATACTTAAAAGAATAATGTTGATGTAAAAAGAAAGAAAAAAGGAATTCGTAAAAGAGTTGATAATGGTAATTAAAAATTTAAAATTTAATAATAAAAACTTAAAAACTTAAAAACTTAAAAACTTAAAAACTTAAAATTTTAATATTTAATATTTTAGTTAAAAAGTTCAATACTCAAAATATAATAAAAATAAAAATTCAAAAAAATAATAATCTCAACAGACAAATTTTAGAAGAAAAAACATAGAAAAATATTGGTTAAAAATAGAAAAAATTAAAATTACGTAATAGTGGCGTTTTTAATAAAAACGCATGCAAAAAAATAGAGCTATAGTGGCGTTTCTAATAAAATACCACAAAAATAAACTATACCGGGCGTTTTTAATAAAACGCCACAAAATTTCTCTGCTAAAACCTATCGTTTCCCCCAAAACCTAAATTTCCTAAGTCCCAAAATTTCCCTCCCAAAATCCCCAAACCAAAATCCCCAAATCAGTTTCCCCCACCGATCTTCGTCCATATGTTAACACCGACCTTTGTCCATCTGTTCTAAAATTTATATATTTTCGTAAGTAATCGAAAAAAGATGAGGCGCTTTTGAAGTTACTGCATCGTTGAACCGGGATGAACTGGAGGAGTTTGGACAAACCGGAAAGGATGAGTTCACGAGCTCAGTAGACTCCTGAGTGAGCGACGTCGACGCAGTTCAGGGACCAACAACCCATTGGCGGGAGGATGTTCAAGCAATTTAGTTTTCAAGTATAACCTTTTTTTCCCTCTTTTGTTCTAAATTTCTTTTATCTTTACAAAAACTATCAACTTTATTCACTTGGATGAGTTTTCCTTTTTACTTTACCTCTTCCTATTGCTAATTCTTTTAACAACCTTTTGTTAATATGTTTATTTATGGCTTACCCCTTTTTTTCTCTTTTGTAAAGTTATCTTATTGTGATTTTTTGTGTGTTTTAAATTAGATTAAGCTGCTATACGACAAGGCTAAGGAGATATTAAGGGATAAAAGCAATGTCCATGTGTATCTACTTCTTGATTAAGTTTAAGTTTTAAGTGTTACTAACAGAGCTCTTAAACTATTTGAATAAATGCATGAATGGTGGACTTATTATGACTTGATTTTTTTTTCTTGGTGGGTGAAAATCACAGCCTGTTAAAAGCCCTTTACAATATGTGGTGATATTCATGGACAGTTTCATGATCTTGCTGAGCTTTTTCGAATTGGAGGGAAGGTGGTTTTTCCTGATTGAGGCTACTAATTTGTGTTTCAGATATGCTAATTGTTATGTAGTGATTTGGTCTTGTCTAGCATTCATACATGGCAATAAAACCCTTCATGCATATCTAATTATATTCCTGCTCTATAAATTTTTCATTACTTTTGTGTATGGTATTAGGCTATTCATTTGAACACTGATGTAACACCCCAAACCCGGCCCAAACGCTACAACCGGATCTGGTATGTCACTTAAGAGATTTTACATAACATGTCGCATTTTGGAAAACAATTACTAGGTTTACACCTTTATTTCGAAAGCTTAATAATTCATTAAAGTATAAAATATTAAGTAACCAATTATCTTGGTAGATTTTAAATAAAAACTAAAATTTCATGCAGTCTTAACTTAATTGAAAACGTAAAACTTAAAACCCAGTAATAAAAGCCCAACAAAATCCCAAAACATAAATGGTAGTCTAGTGGCCCGTGGCCTTATTACAAAGAAATTTGAACCCATTAATTAAATGAAAATCAAATATTAGACTAAGTCTTTTTGCTGAATTCTCAAAGCTCACGCATGGCCACCTTGCTCTCCTCTCCACCCTGGCCTCGATGCCCTAAGTGTCACCCGAGATGGTTAAAATTAAAGGGTGAGTCGCGAGACTCGGTGCAGCAACCCTCATGCACCATTAGATTTGGGCTTTAGCCCCATAAAATGTAATAATCAAAATATAAGTAACAAAAATAATATGCAAAGCCCAACCCATATCCTAGGTGTCCATCCGCTACACACCCCGCATCTCAACCATTCACACCATTGGGGATTTCTACAATCAAGCCACACCGCTACACGCCTTGATGGCGATCGTGGCCTCATCATCGATCATGGCCGTAGCCACTACAACGAATCACGCAGCAGGCGCTACAACATCACACGGTAAGGAACCGCTACAACAAATCACGAGAAAAACCGCTACAACATATAACTTCCTCCTTTCATCAAACCCAACCCATGCAATCACATAAAATCAGTATACTTATAACATTTAATCGATCATTTACTAACCCGGTGATTTGCTTTACCCTCTTTGGGTTCCGTCAATATGCTTGGGGTTTCGGCATTTAACAAAACATGTAATACTTATTTTCATATATTAATCAAACAGATCTAGATGGTGTGGAGAATTACACACATGATATTGCGAAATCCAATATTCTTAGTCGATGTCCTTGCTATCTGGATCTATTATCCTCAATCTATAGCCTTGCTTAAAAGCCGGAACAATTGCGAAAATAGGCTCTCCTATATTCGGCCATGGTTAGTATTCTACCCGATTTTATATATATAAATAAACAAATCCTCTTACCTTGAAATCCTGAAAGTAACACGATTCTATAACTTAGAGATCTATGCGATTGGCCTCCTTCTTTAAATCCCGGAATGCCAAAAAGAAGAGTGAAATAAGAGATTAGTTTCTAATAGCCATTCGACTAAGGAATTTTGAAAAGCCGGAAGAATATTGAAATCCCGAAATCAATACTTACCTATTGTTTCCTTCAAGATTCGGCACAAGCAGACTCTTTAGAGTGACTTCGGCAATCGCAGGAAACTAGATCTCCCACTTTCAGCTTTTAAGGAAATCCCGGAAAGATGAACAAGAGATTTCGGCTTTTAAAAATACTTGAGTGGGGAGTTTCAGTTTTGGTCTTAAGAAAAGAAAACAAAAAGAAGCCCTAGAGATTTCGACCAAAAAAGAAGTTTCAGCAGAAGAAGAAAATAAAATAGAAGGTTTTGGCAACAGAGAAAACTAAGAGAGAGCTTCGAGAAAAACTCCCAAAATTCGGCTATGCCCACTTTATATAGTCGTGCCTCCCCTCACACACACAGTCCCATATTCGGCCACCTCTAGCCTCCTGGATGAGCTCTCATCTTTTCCCTTATCTTGATCCATTATCTCCTCAAAAATAGCCCTAATTCCTCTCTTCATTATCCTGCTCATTATCCTTAAAAGTAAACATAATAAAATCTCCTAAAATTTAGCCTTGTGCCGTCCCCCCTACTCCTCCAAGTGCCGAATTTTAGCCCTAAAACTTGGGCTTCAAGCTGTCAAAATTTGGGCCCTCCTCATGCACTTGTGACGCCACTTATAGCTCCCATTTACTGTGCCCCTCGTTGCTGGGCCACAAGCCCAATATGTCACTTAAACTACTAAAACTTTATTTTAAATCCTTGAGTGTCTAAAAAGAATATTTAAAACAAGGCCTCAGCCCAATTTGAGCCCCATTTGTACCTCAAACTCTCAAATTAATATTTTAAGCACACAAAATGCACAAGCCCATAAATTCAGGATGTTACAACCGATGCATGTAATGTACAATGGCTTTTAGTGTATTGACTTTGCTTGTTCATCAATTAAACTTATATGTTTCTTAACTTTCCTCCTTGTCCTATTCTTTTAGCTATGTTTCCTTGGTGTGGAGTTGCTATTTATTTAATTTTATTTTTCTCTAATTTGTCTTTCCATTTGTATACTTACCTTTCTGGGTTTTGTGAATCTTATATTCTCTGCTCTATGTTAGTGTTGTGAATTGGGTTTGAATATATAACTCAATTAAAAGTTAAAAGGGTTTCATAATCTTATATTAGAGATGGTATTATTGCTTGTAATGAATTTGGTTTGAAGTTCATGAATTGTTTAGTTAGGTTTTGGCTTTTTAGGCTTTCTTTCTGCTATATCTTTATCCTCATCTTCCTCTTCGTCTTATGGCCTCTCGTTCTCATTTTTTCTTCATTTTCCTTCTTTTCATTCTCTCTCTTCCTTTCCTCGTTATTCCATCTTCTTCCACCCTGTGTTTTTCTTCTTTTCTCTCGCTTTACCAATTTTCCTTTTTCCCATTTTTTTCCCATTAAGTGGGAAAGAATGCGAAGTTGGGTGAATGGTTAATACGGGTTTATTATTATTATTATTTTACTTTTCTCATTTTCTATTTGTCACTAATTTTGCAGGACAAACTTTGCATTGAAGAGCATTTGCTGGTTTCCAGTTCATAATGTACTTACGCCAACGGCATTTATGTCTTCTAACATCACAACCAAGCTTTTCATGGAAGCAAAAGCTCAAAAGCTTATAACTCTGAGCAAATTCAGGTAATTTTGAAAAATAGTACCCTCTTTTAATACATTCTTTAATTTAGAGTTAAGATTATGCTACCAGAAGCAATTGAAATTTGTTATGGCCCCAATCGACACGCCCGTAGATTCGCATTTTTCTCCCAATGACCATGGCTTTGAATTTGATCAAATTTTACCAACTTTATATTGGTGAATGCAAATCTATCATGGTTACACAATTGTTTGCTATTATTTGCACTACATGGTACTTTTTAGTTAGTAATCCTAAGACTAGTGTTTCAAACCTTTCTTCATATTTTCCTTATGGTCATCTTTAAGTAAACATATAAAGTGATGATAGAGAAGATGACATGTACCAAACTATAGTAGCCGAGTTCCTCTTGATGAAAAGGACAGAAAGGTAGCATTTCATTCCATTGCATTTGTTCTTTTGTAGCAATTCTATGCTAGGGTTGATGCTTTTTTTTTTTGGTGGTAGGTGTTTAGTGATATCATTGGTTCTGAAGGCATTGCACTTCTGCTACAAATAATTTAACGAGCTCTTTGTTGAATTATTGTGCAAATCCCATAGTAGCAATATAAGGGGAAGACTGGTGTTATGAAAAGATTAGGTTTCCACAGATGGAGCAAAAATCGCTAGTAAAATTGTTCAAAGGCAAGCAAAGAGGCAAAGACTACCTTGTCCCATAAGAGAAATTTCGGAAAAGGAAAAGGTCAGTCTAATATTTTAGCTTTATAGGTTCTATGATATGTTTGCGGCTATGAGTATATAAACTTATTATAGTTTTGCAAATGGTGCTAAAAGGTGGTGGATCTGTATCCTGATGCTACTTTACTGATGGTGTCTATTATTAGTTGCGTATTTTGATTAGTCTTGTTCTATGCAATTGTGTGGGGTTGGTGACAGATCTACCTTGTTCGATATGTCAAGAAGATAAATATTGATGGGTGGAGTTTGTACTGATAATTGTACCCTTCTCGATCTATTGCATACCTTTTTTACATGAAAGTTCACTTGCACGAATACATATTGATATAACATGCAATTTCGGAGAGAGCGTTGGTCGCGGTGAGAGTAGATGACCTTTGCCTTCCTTGTATAGCAAAGTCTTGACATTCGTTCTCTCAAAATGGATGATTTTAAGTATGCACATGAGCAGGTAACATGGTCATAGATCATTTATATATTTAGATTTTATGGTTTCTATCATCTGTTGAAGTCTGAGAAATGTAATTTTCCCCTATATTTACTTGGCATGTGAGGAGCTTTTAGCTTATATGAAAACATTTTATTTGGAATGCAAAAATGTGTATGTTTTAGAGAAATGCAAAAAAAAAAAAAAAAAAATGTTTTTGGCTATTACATTGATGATTAAATATTGCGTATTGAGTTAATTTATCGGTAATTAACTTAGTGCGTATGAATGAACTTTATGATGTGTGAAAACAGTCAGTTGAAATTTTTAAAGTTTGCATATGCTATTGAATAAATGCTGGAATTTGTTATGTTTGGAATCTAGAAATTTGGAGTGCTATATACTGTAAATTATGGTGTCTGAATGGCAAATAGATGATGTTCAAATTCTGAAATTTATTAAGTTTGAAAGCTGGAAACTTAGAGTGTTATATGTTGTAAACCATGTTATCTCGATCATTGAAACTTTAGGCATTTAAATGCTGCAAATTATCATGTCCAAGTCGGGTATTTGGATAACTAAATATTTTTTTTTTTTTGGATAAATGAATTTAGCTTGACAGACTTGATCAACAGCTCGCTTGGAGCTTGGTATTCTCCTAAATTCTTATACCTTTCCTTTCGCTTTGAAATTAATGTATGTGCTATTCAGGATAAAAGAAAAACTAAAGAGATTAAATGTTGAGTTAATTGTTGATGACCGTTGTTAAGAATACTCAATTTTAAGTATGAAATTGCTGAACTGAATATACTTAAATTTGTTGAGGAGATGGACTCTATCGATTGAAATAATAGGGAATTATGAGAGATTAAATGCCAACTTTGGCCTCTGTCCAAATGCTGGACTTTCAAAGATTTAATTTCTCTGCTTAAAGATGTTTTAAACTTGCTAAAATGCAACAATTGCATATGTTATTTATTTAATTAAATAAATGATACCGAGTTCTTTACCTTTTCTTCCTTGGTTGTTTTGTTGCATCTTTATGCTAGTATGAGTGATGGAATTAAGTGAAATTTTAGTGAAATTTCTAGTCGTCGAGGAGTCACTGAAGCATGCAGCTTTGCATGCATGTCGTCTAATTTCTTACCAATTTAGGTGGTCTGATCGATGGTTGTTTATTGTTGTCCAAATAATAATTAAAGAATATCATCCAAGTGATCGTGAAATTAAAATGGTCTCGAACAATGTGAAACTAAATTGTTAAATGTTAACTAGTCCAAACGGATATGAATTTATGATGTTAGTAAGTGAAAATTTAGGTGTTAAATGCTGCAATTTATGGTGTCTAAAAGTTGTGATTTATGATATTCGAATGATGTATTTTAAGTTGTTCGAATGTGTTAAAGAGTTGATTTAATATAATGCCTAATGGTTGTTTATTGTTGTTCAAAGCATGATGAAATAAACATGTTAGGCGTGGTTTAATACATGCCTTGTCGATCCGTAAGGTTGTCCAAAACAAGACAAAATTTAGTTGTCTTTAAGATGTTCGAATGTGGTTGTTCGAATGGTTCTTCAAATTTTCCAAATGTGTCTTTAAGGTGCTCAAGATGTCATATTAATGTTGCCCATATATGATTTTGAATGCTGGAATTTTGCAAAATTTAATTTCTCGCTTGAAGTTGATTAAACCATGTTGTAAATGCAAAACATGTATATGTTGTTCACATGCTAAATTAACCGTTAGTGAGCTTAAAATTGATCTATTCGAATGTGTTAAATTCATTGTTCAATGTGATGTTATTTATGCTAATGTATTGAGTATATTAAGCTGTGAAATTTGATGTTATTTATGCTAATGTGATGTTGAATAGCATGATTGAGTACAAGCTACACATTCTAGTCTAAATAAACTTTGTTTGGGTGTTTGTTGGCTAGAATTCAATTCTTTCAATTTTAAACCTATTGATAAATTAAATCCTAGACATTCGTTATTGGGTTATTTATCGATAAATGTAAATAATCAATGGTGTTAATATTGGTTATTGAGAAGGTAAGAAGAGATTGGTTGCTAGGCGTTCGTTAGTAACTATAACCAATTTATGATAAATTTTATGATTAATTTTTCACAAAGGCAAATAATGTAAAATAATCAATGGTGTTAATATTGGTTGCTAGGCGTCGTTAGTAACTATAACCCATGAATCAAAATCAAATTTTGTCTTTAACTAGATTCTCATTATATTGATTTTCTTAAATTTTATTTTACGATCTTTACTTTACATAGTTTTAAACTAGTTTTGTAAAGTAACTCTTGTATATTATCCACTTGAGCATATCAAGCTTCTTTTTGTCATAAGTCGTTTGTGACAAAGAAGGTTCGAGCTTATTTTTGGTTTTCTTTCTCTTGCTTGTTATAGGTCAGTGCTCAAGATGCTTAAGCGAGATTGGAACAGTGAGAGAACGCCCGAGTTCATTGAAGGTGTCAAAAACAGTGAATATTGTATATATAATTTCTTTATCATTAGTTCAAGCTAAAGGTTCAACATGCAAGGCTATATTTTCTTGTGATTGTTTTATTTATTTTTGCATATATATTCATTTCTTCAGAAGCGGAAAATGTCCGGTTTTGGCCACCGTGTATACAAAAACTATGATCCAAGGGCAAAGGTGATAAAGAATTTGGCGAGAGGAAGTTTTCTCTGCTCACTTTGAGAAACTAGATGAATGTATAAGATATATTTTAGATGTTGGACCAAAGACAATTGAGGTTTTATTCAATAGGGCCATGGGATTTCCACGAGTTTTTTCACCGTGTTATTTGCAATCCCATGTTTACAAAAGTTAATCGATTAAAATGTAAAATAGGCTTTACTTTATTCAATCGCTTAGTGTGTTATTTGCAATCGCTTAGTGCCTAAAATAGGCTTTACTTCTAATAGTATGTATGCGTTTTATAACATTTTAATTTTTTTCATGCTCTTTAGCGGCGCTTTTTGGAAAAAGCGCACACAAGTCATGGCCTTTAGCGGCGTTTTTCTCATAAACGCCGCTAAAGTTTTTGCGCGTTGTTTTAGCGGCGTTTTTGCTTTCTAAAGCGCGCTAAAGGCCTAAAAAGGCCGCTAAAAGTCCTGCTTTTATCAGAGTGTCTGATGAAGGAACTAAAGGAACATGAACACCACTAGAAATTTACATTGCTTGAAAAATGAAATATAACCTTAAACATACGTGTTTAACAGAAAGGATAAGGAGAAAACAGAGCTGGGTTTTTAGTTTTTACCTGAAGGATGGATGGTATTCCTTGAGATAGCTAGCTTCAGTTAATATTTTCAGGAAAAAGAACAAATGTAAAAGGAGTATGAACAAACCGGTGGTGGCTCTTAGGAACAAACCAGAGAAGAAAAGTAAAGTTCAGACAAGAAAAGGGGAAAAATTCTTCTAACGTAGGGATAAAATGGTAAAATACCAGCCAAGAAGCACTTTTGGCTGAGAAAAGCCAGAAATTTCTCCATCTCCATTTGTGCAAAAGCACTTTTCTTAAGCCAGAAATATCAGCCAAGAAGCTGTTTGTTCTCTATTGCTTCTACAGCAAAAGTACTTTTTTGAGCAAAAGCTCATCAAAAACGGAATAACGAACGGGCCCTTAGTTTAATCATTTAGGTGTTAAAAATTAATGGCTAGGATATTTAACCAATCATATGTTATCCCATGTCATATAATGACATCATAAGATATCATAATCTGAAAAACGTTAAAAGTCTTTAAAACTGTAAAAAGAAAATAAAAATTTTTATATATAAATATAAAAAATATTTAATTTATTAAAAATGGAAAAAAAATATAAAATTACAAAAACAATATAAAATTTTACTTTTTAAAAAAAATTAGATATTTAATATTTTTAAATTTTATAAATTACATCTACTAGAGCTTGAACATTATATCATTGTCCGTCGGAAGGATGTCAACTACAATAATTATTTTATAATTCAATTAATCAAAATTTATAATTGGTATATCTTTTTAGGTGATAAATTTAGATAACTTTTTTTTTTGAATTATTTTAATAATAATAAATAATGTTATTTCAAATAAATAATAATTTAAATAATATTTTCAATTATTCCAAATATTTTTTATTATCTCTAGAGACAAAATATTTGTCTCTAGACCAACATCTTAAGAACTATTGTTGAATGTTTGGTCATTCTAAAGAATTTTGGTACAAAATAAAAAGAGCATGTGCAGGATGATAGATGAAGGAAGCTTGCTCCAAATATTAAATATGGAGCCGAGCAAATAAGCATCTTGTCAGTATCATCGATAATAAATTGATTTAAAATATTAAAATTTGATATAAAATGTTTACTCAAAATTTTTAAAATATTTTTTTATAAAAATGGTTTGTATTACAATCTACAATTTTTTATATCAAGAATTTTTTAAAATGCTACTAGCGAAGGTATATTTTATTCTAAGATACAACTTTTTTACTAGTTTTTAAAAATTTTAAAATTTTTTACAATATTTTAGAATTTCTAATAATTTTTGTATCTTTTGATTATTTTTTTTCAAAATTTTACAAAATTGATATAAAATGTTTATTCAAAATTTTTTAAATATTTTTTTATAAAAACTGTTTGTATTACGACATACAATTTTTTTATATCAAGTTTTTAATATTTTAAATGCCACTAGCAAAGGTATATTTTATTCTAAGATATAATTTTTTTAACTAGTTTTTAAAATTTTT
The DNA here is from genome assembly GCA_025698515.1 of Gossypium sturtianum. Taxonomy (NCBI): domain Eukaryota; kingdom Viridiplantae; phylum Streptophyta; class Magnoliopsida; order Malvales; family Malvaceae; genus Gossypium; species Gossypium sturtianum. The sequence continues at coordinate 163,051,290 of CM046945.1, forward strand.
AATAATTCTTTTACAATCTTTGATGATTTTTAATAATTTTTTACAATATTTTAGAATTTCTAATAATTTTTATATCTTTTGATATTTTTTAATAAATTGTATTTATTTTTATAATTTTAAAAAAAATTCTAACATATTTTTATTTTAAAAAAAATATTTAATATTTTTAGTTTTTTTTTTCTTGATGATGATGCTATTATGGTCCACATGGTAATTTATGATTGGCTAAATATGCTAATTTTCAACTGATTCTTTTAACGTGAAAAGGATTGAACCGAAAACATCTGATAACATTAGGGACTAAATTGGGAACATTTAATAACATTAGAAACTGGAGTGGATCAAAAAAAAGTTCAAGGACCAAATAAAAAACTATATACTTTAAGGACTAAACTATGTATTAAACCTCAAAAAATTATTGAAGCATATAATATTTTCTGAAAAAATGAAGTATATAAATGATACAAGAAAAACAAACACAATTGAAACAACTTTTATCCATTACGATGATTAGGGTTTTGATTGTCGTTAATTAGCATAATGATTGTAAATTAAGAATATTCCCCCTAACATGTGTAAAAAGTGGATAATCATAATAAATTACTTGTATTATATATGACTTGGAGGGGCATAATCAAACCCTAAATAATATTTTTTTTTTATTTGAAAAGAAGTCCTTGAATGCAATAATTTTGACTCAATGGGTGGGTTGAAAATTTTGAAAGGCTAAGAAGTTAGGTATGTTTTTGGAACAATAGACTTTGGTTGATTGGTTCTAACAAGACAACAAAAGCAAGTGTTCATTATTTTCAATAAGGTTGTTGGTTAGCCGGTTCCTAAGAACATCCAAAACCTTGCTTCACTTTAAAATATTCATTTCATTCAGTCAATAATTGTCTAATTTATGATCTTGTAGGACCCATTTCTTTTTTTAATTAATTTTTTAATATTTAAATTTCTAGGAATTTGTGAGAATAAGCAATTAAATATATTAGTTAAAATAATGTTGAATGCGAATCGAGAAAATGGGTAAAGATTTTTAGGATAACGAAAGTCTCGTCAGATTATATTTTATTCATTTTACTAAAAAATGGATAAATTAGTTCATGTATATTAGATCAAATAGTAATTTTTATTGTTAAAAATTGGTCATTATACGTCAACATGAGATATGCGTGGCATACCATGTGTGACTATTTAATTATTCCATCAGTCATGCTAGTTTTCAACAATACAAATGCAATCTGACTCATTGTACAAGGACTTCCATGGTATTTTAACCTACTTCTAGGTCGAGATAAAATTGAAAATTTTCATGTGAACCGAATCTAATTTTTTGTGCTAAAAGGATTGAAATTAAATTATTACTTTTTGAAGGGACCAAAATTAAAGTTTATCCATCTGACCAAGGAACTAAAAAGGCTTAAATTAAATCATTATTTTTTTTTTGGAAAGGGCCAAAAATGAAATTACTCCATTTAATCAAATGCAAAAAGGATTAAAATTGAATTATTTATTTTATGGAGGGGCAACAAAAAAAAAACTATTTAATCAATATGCGCCAAGGCTCTTGTCAATTTCTAGCTTCACCTTTGACCTCAAATACAAAGAATTATAAACTCAATCTTCTTTATAATAGTCAGCCGCTATAACATCATTTTGCTATAACAATCAAATTTCAAGAATAACCGATTTTTTATGTTTTATTTTAGCCTTTTATAACATCTGTTCACTTATAACAACAATATTCAAAGTTATAAAGTACATTATTTATTAAATCAGTTCTCTAATATAGCATATTGTTTAAAATTTTAAGTACAAATATAGTTATTTTTTATAAACAAGCTTATTAATTATCTAATTTATTAAATAAAAATGATAAGAAATAAATGAAAATAACTTTTAATAAATAGAATTAAAGATATCAATTCAATAAAGTATTAAGTTCCCTGATTAAATATTCTATAAAATTATAAATTGACTACTTGAATTTAATAACTCATGATTAATTATTTAATTTAATTTAATAATGCACCTACTATACATTTTTTTTAATTTTGTTGATTTGATTCTCGCTTTCTTTATTTGATGAAAATTCACGATATTAGTTCTATGGTAAGTTTACAACAATTACCTCTCTATAACACGTAAAATATTGGTAAACAAGTGGGCTTTTCATTGTATAATTTTTTAAAATACTAGATTGTATCTTTTTTTGGCACAAATTGCACTATATGTAAACAAAAATTGATAATTTAAATATTGTCAATTTTTTAAATATTTTGTCTTTGGTGCCATTGTCTTATTTGTTCAAAATTTGAAATTCTATTATTTAATTGGGAAATCAACGACAAACCCTTTGAATGATTGAAGATTCTATGCCTTATATTTTACTTTAAAGAATATGAATAATATAATATATATATATATATATATATATAAAATTATGGGACAAAAATGAAAATTTTCAAGAATACTTTCACTTTCATATTGAATGAATTGATGTAAACAGAGGTATGAAAATTCCATTGGGAGTAGAAGAAGACTTGTAACTTGTGCTTTGCAGCAATCTTCTAAGACCTGGACTTGAGGCTCAACCGGCTACGTGTTTGATTTTTTGAATTTCTTTGAAAAAATAAATATAAAAATATATTTTAAAAAATTTAAGGTTAAAATGAACTCTAAATAAATATGTCAATTTAGTTTTAATTCGATTGACATGAATATTGTTATTAATGCAGGAGAATGTGGGTTCGAGTGCACTAAAGTATATTATCCTCCTATTTATGAGTTGGGGAGAAAGGCTATGGGTAGTTTTAGGCATGGTGTCAGAAAGAGCAAAATATAATGGCCCTAAATATAACAAAAAAATCTTCTTCTTTTTTTTCTTAAAAATATAAAATTTCGAATTCAACTTTTTAAAATTTTTGGTTTTGGTTCTAGTTATTTCCGATTATATCCCACTAGTTGAACTTTTGATTCTTAAAGCAATGGGTCAATTCAATCCGATTTTGACAATATTCATTTGGCGTGATATAAAGTAAACATGTCTATCGATCAAGTCGAGTTGGATTATGGCCTAAAATTTAAAAAAGAAAATTGACCTTGGTTGAATTAAAAATTCCAAATTTATTATTTAAAAAAAATTCAAAAAAATTATATTAATTTTTATATATTATAGCAAATTTTAATTAAAAATATTTTTATTATTAAAATAGCAATTTAAACTAAATCAAGTAGCTTCCACCATTGAATAAGTTTATTATTAAATTTTATTTTTCTAATTTTATTACATTTTTATCTATTTAATTTTTTTAAATGAAATAATAATTATTTACTCAAAACCTAACAAAAATCAATCCAAAAATTAAACATTTGCAGTGTGGTAGTTAATGATCTAATTTGATCCAAATTTCTTCACCTTTCTCTATCAAATTTGATGCCAAACAATGACCAAATTTCCATGCAAATATATTTACATGAAAAAGAAAAAAAAAAAAGTCAAAAGTGTTGGGCCAAATGAAATAATGGGATTTTTTAAATTTGATTGTTTAAACATTAGAAGCAAATATATATATATATATATATATAAATATAGAGAGTTGTCCATGTCATATGGCACTTAATGCTCAAATTAGTGGAGTTGCCATTATTTTTACACATAAAATTCATATAATATGGCCCATTAATTGGACTCACCACAATATTTGGCATTGAGACCATCAACCACTTACAATGCACAAATTCAAATAAAAGAGGGAAAATAACTCAAATTTTGATTTTTAAATTTGTTTGTCTTGGAGAAAATTCCAATTTTTTATTAAATAATGTTTTTTTTAAATAAAATGTTTCTTTTTATTTAGAAAATAACATGGGAACATTTGTTTAAATGTGTTTATCAATTATTGAGTTATATGCATGGATAAAATGTGCCTTACTAATTTATCAAAAAAAATATCTTACTAGCTATTCATTTTTTTAATTAAATATGTTAAATTGTACTCTTTAAAATTTAAAATTTAGTCTCTATATATTTTTTATTTAAGATTTTTTATTTTTCGGTCTAATTTTTCCGTTAAAATTAGTGATACTAAAGGTAAAATAAATTTTTTAGTCCTTGATATTTGTTATTTTTTCAATTTGATCTTTACCCTTTACTGGTAGATAAAATTTATTAAAAATAAAAAAAATTATATTTAAAAAATATAAAAAATTTAAATTTTAAAAATAAAATAAAATATCTTACTAAATTAAAATTAATTTAAAAGCATAGAGAATAAATTAAAATGTCTTACTAAGTCTGCACTATTAGATTTATATTACTTGAATTTAAAAGTAACCAATAAAAGTATATATATATATATATATATATTCAAATTTTTAAATTTTGATATGTTTAACTCAAATGTTGTTAAAAAATTTGAATAACAACTCCGAAATAAAATCTAGGGTTGTGGATAGGGTCAAATCTAGGGACTGGTAGGGTCCAGTCTCCTAAAATAAAATTCTTTTTATTTAGATCTTTTATAATTTATAAAATTTTAAATCAGCAATGATAAAATTGAATTTTGGTCTCCCTAAAAACGATAAAAATTTGATTTATTTCTCTGTAAATTATAAATATATAGATTATTAAAATGATGAAATTACATTTTTATTATTATACAAATATATAATTTAATTTCGGCTCCCATAAAATTCTAACTTCGCCCCTATCTTTAAGTCGTATTTCTGGATCTGATTATGAAATATTCTATTATAAACTATTCTAGATAAGTAAAATAGGGAATCAAATTATATAAAACAAATTAGGGTTCAAATCAAACAAAACAAAACAAAATAAGAGCTTATGAACAAGACAAGTACATGAGGAAAAGACCAACATGCAAAAGATGCTACAGTGTATATTCAACTCAAAAATATTTTAGTATTCTAATTATTAATATATATATCACCATATGTCAAAATTTATATAAATTTGATACTCGAGTTTGACACTTTCTTTTAATATAGTATTTGTGTTATTTTTTGGTCAAGTGCGGTACTTACATTTAACAAAAGTTATATATTTTGGTACATGGAAGTAACAATGTTAATTTTTTAGTGTTTAATTTGAGTTATAGGATTGATTTAATGCATGGTAATTACTAATATTATTATATTTGAATTTTTAATGATTTTCTTATAGAATAAATTTAGTACTAATCGTGAATTTGTTTAGTTTTATGTTTAATTTATCAAATATAGTCCGATGAAAGTGTTTTGATTTGGGTTTTAGAGGTCGATTTGATGAAAGTTAATTGTTAATAGTATTAGCTAATTATGAATATTCATCAAATCAAATCTAAAACCCAGATTAAATATTAAAAAGTTAACACCGTTAGCTTCAAATAGTAAAATGTATAACTTTTATTACCGTAACACAAGTACCATATTCAAAAAAATATTAAACTTAAGTTCCAAATTATATATTAACCAATTTTTTGTGTTATGTTTCTTCAAGTTCAACAAAAGAAAAACAATAGGACCAACTTGTAAGAACTTTAAACATTATTACCCTAATAAAAAAATTTAAAAAAATCTATGTTATTCTTTTGTCTCTGTTTTTTTTTTCTCTCTCTTTCACATGTATTTTTGAAAACACCCATTTTTTTTGTTAAAAATAAAATAAAATATTAAAATTTTCAAAAAATAAAATATTTAATAAAATTTCAAATAAAATCAAACATTAAAACAAGAAAAGTCCATTTCAGTTGATGCAAGTGACCATCCCTTTCTCTCTCTCTATTTTGGCCCTTTTAATGGATTTCTCTTCTTCATATATCCTGCGTTCCAGCTCAACTTCCTCTTATTATTTATAGGTTAAATTCTGCCATTAGTCCCCGTACTATGTAAAAGTTGTGAGTTTAATCTATATATTTTAATTAAATCAAACTTAGTCCCTGTATTTTTTTGAATTGGTTAAATTTAATCTTTATACTTTTTGAATTTTGAAATTTCAAACCAAATGAAAACAGTTAAATTGTGCTACTATCTCTTACTATAGGTAAAGTTATAGATTTAGTCATTGTTCTCCAATTGGATCATTTTTAGTCCTTATGATTTTCAAAAATTGAAATTTCAACTTTGACGTAAATGACACCAATTAAATTTATTATTTGACTTTTTAAAAAGTAACATGTAGAAATAACAAATTAACACGATATTACACATGAGATAATAAGTTTATCGTGTCAAATTTTGAAAATAAAAAAAAATTAACTTAATGAAATTAGCAGCTGCCACTTGGTCAAGACTGCAATTTTAAAACTGAAAAGTACAAGAACTAAAAGAACTAAATCCATAACTCATGCGTAGTAGAGGGACTAATAGTGGAATTTAACCTTATCTACATTTTTGTATTTATTTATTAGCTTAAGAAAAGGTGAACAAAAATGGGTCCTACTTGAAACCATGGAAGAACATGGAAAGAACACAAATTCCACAAAATAAATTAAAACTTAGCATATATTAGGACACCATTTTTCAATTTCATCAACCCCTCCCCACTACTTTTGCTTCAGTTTTGGGTGCTTTCAGTTTTGCTTTGCTTTGCTTTGTTATATATCTTTCTTAAGCAAAACAAGCAACCTTGATTAGTGCCTTAAAACAGTTTAAACCTTACCAACTTTCACTATTAACAAAAGCAAAATATATATACATACACACATATATATATATACACAGTGCTTGAAAGCTTGTATTGTTTGCCTTCTTCCCTTTTTTTGCTCTTTCTATCAAACTGAAAAAAGCTGCCTTTTTTTTGGTTACTTGGAGCTTTCAAGGTCAGGGATTAAACGGGTGATTAACCCTTTTTTTTGGTTGATCTTTCTTGGATCCAATTTCCTTGAGGTAAGAGAAAGGAAAAAAAGAAAGTTCATCTTTTCACTTATTCTATGCATAAAAGTTTGCAACTTTCTCCTTTGCTTAATACCCAATTAATTCCCAGTTTTGTGCTAAAAGATTGAATTTTTCTTTTGATGGAGTTCTATGTTTCAAAGTGTTCAAATTTCAAGAGCCCCATCAGTTTTGTCTCTAAAATGTTTGTAATTTTTGACTGATCTGCTCTCAATCTTTTATACTATTTGGATAAATTTTGAGTTTAGTTAAGCTGTTTAAGGCCATTTATTTCTGGTAATGGTGTTTTTAAATGCCTTCTTTATCCATTCCTTTACCATGTTTATATTCTTGATGTTGATGTAATCATGCCTTTTAAATTTGATTATATGCCATAATGATTCATAAATATTAAAAAAAGAAAGGTATTATATTTATATTATGTCATGAGAATAAATGTAATAAAAAAGACAAAGGAAAGTATATGGTCCTTGTTTTCTTCGTCATTAACTTTCACATATAGAACAATCAAAAAATTTATTATCATAATTGGAAATAACATCACCAACAAGATATTTGTATATATTAAAAAAAAAAGGGTTCCTCTTAAAATTCTCATTTTGTACTTAAATTTGATTTTTTTTTAGCCCCCTTAGATTGGCTAAATTAGCTGTGTTTTGATAGAATACTTATTTTGCTGTCTTGATGAGGAGTGAGGACAATGGGAATGTTAAGTGTCTGGTTATTACAGGGGAATCTTTTACCATGGATGGCATACATACATACGTGGATAGTGATATATGTGTAGGTAGGTATGTACATGTATATACATATATACCTTTCTTTGCATGTATGTAGATGTATATACATGCTTACTTTACTGGGAATGTATGTTTTTATATAATATGTGTATATGTATATGTATATGTATATGCACATGTATCTTTCTTTGCATCTTTTTGAGTGTCTGAATTAGTTCGAATTGCATATTTCGAGTCTAGAGATCATCCTTTCCTCTTCGTTGATTTTACCGGAATCCGGAAGGGTCTTACTTTGCTTCCTTTTCTTAGCTAGAAACGAATGCTTTCCATATGATTCCTTTTTATGTTTTATATGGAACCGTTACCAAGGCCTGTTTTCACTAGGTTTACATCGGATTTTCTGTAGTACACGAGTTTTAGCTTTGTTGCAGTGTTTACTGTTTGTATTTGCTTCTTTTGTTTTCGTTCTGTTTTGATGTAAATCTTCATCTTATTCTTCAGATTCCGTGTGAAATTTTCTTGGCAGAAAATGGTAACGAGGTGTGTGCATCATCGTTAGCCACCATATATTTAATCGAGACAGAAGATGGATGATGCGTTTGGTAGTGGTCAGAAAGATGACCGGGGGGAAGACAAGTCGCTGCAAAACTTGGACAATAACAGGGACATGTCGGGAGAGAATGGAACGGATTATTCCGAATTAAAATTGAAAAAGCTGGCAAGAAGGGTAAGCCCACAGCATACTCTGATATTAAGTGTTGGTAAACGATTAGAGGCTGGAAAAAGTCTTATGAAGGATTCATTTCTTCCGAGTATTTTTAGTGTAGGCAATACAGTTCCGAGGCATTTAGTTACTCTAGATGAGAAATACCTTCGTCGTTGCCTGGAATTGATTTGTATCAATGCAGCAAAAGCCGCTCAATGCAACATATCCGTGAACTTGAGCTCCGTAGAAATGAGCATTTTATCCGATGGATTGAATTCACCTAACATCGGGGATGAAGATGCTTTTGACTTCCAAAGGGTTGTTTTCGACTGTCCACTAGCAGTTGGGACTGGTGGAGTAGTCATTCGGCCTGTAGGACAGTGGGTCGTAAGTTCAAAAACGGGCAGCCGGAGTATGGCGAATATATTGAAGAGCCCGTTGTTACAGAAATTCGGTGCATCGGATGTCAGTCCAAGTTCGAATGCTGTTAAAAGATCAGTAAGTTATGACTTCATGAACTCTCCTGGTAGTTTCAGTAACTATTCCTCACATAAGCTAGGAAGTGAAACACCCATATCCGAAAATCGTAAATATGGATCCGAGACTGTGCATAAACAGCGTGTTTCTGAGTCAAGTACAGACTCAACATGCTCTGACCAGTCATTTTCTTCTACTTCTACGGCAATTTCACGGGGAATGCTTCAATGCACATGGAAGGGTGGGATTCCATATTTCGTTTTCTCCTTAGATGATAGGAAGGAGGTATATGTAGCCAATTTGTCAAAGGAAGGATCAGCTCGGGGTAAGGGTCCGGACTTTATGTACTCCTTCCATTCAAGCAAGGGTAGCCATAAGGAAGACGGGATTAGTGATGATAAGTCACACCTTGTTGCTAAGATGAAGGTAATGACTTCTTTCTCGATCTGCCCCCAAGGTTCTAAAATCATGGAGACGGAGTTCGTTTTGTTTAGTGGTAATGAAACTTTTAACCCGGAGGTGCAAACTCCGAGCTATAACCATAGGAAGAATAAAGGTCTACCGAAAAAGGTAGTGGAAGCATTCAAGAGCAGTCACTCATCCAAACCGAGAACAATGCCGAGATTATGGTCTAGTTCCATAGTTGAGGATTCTTCTTGGGGTCCATGCCAGGATACAGTCAACGGTCCTAATTCACTCGATAAAATGGATCTCTTAGAGGAAGAATTTTCACCGAATCTTGAATTGGCCACCATTGTCGTGAGGAACCATTTGCCTAAAAATCCTCTGCCGGAAGTTGGAGGTTGGGGCTTAAAGTTCCTCAAGAAAGCGGGGGTTACTGCAGCAGCCTCGGTTCCATGCGATTGTTCTCTGAATACTGATGATTGCTCAACAAGTACAGATATCCTAGTCCCGGCAGGCATTCATGGTGGTCCAAGAAATGGTGGCCCTTCTTCTCTTATCGAAAGATGGAGATCCGGTGGACATTGTGACTGTGGTGGTTGGGACTTGGGCTGTCCGCTGACCGTACTTAGAGCCAGAGCAAGTAAGCAGCGAGGTTTGCCTTCAAGAGATACCTCTGAGGCATGCAAGTTATTCGATTTTTTCGTTCAGGTAATGTCAGTCATTCCCTATGTTCAAACAACAAGCGATTATATAACACAAATAGTCATTGCGATAACCATTGCTTCAACTTTGAAAATTTTCAGGGCTCGAAGCAGGGTGCCCCGACATTGAGGATAGCAAATGTTCATGATGGCCTGTATTTTCTTCATTTCCAAACAACACTCTCAGCCCTGCAGTCATTCTCCATTGCAGTGGCATACATCCATGCTCAAAGTCCAAATTTCCGACAGAAAAATGTAAAGCTGTCGAGGTAGCAAGAACACCGGTCCGATGTTTATGTTAGTATACACGTATCGAGATCGGTATCTTAATATATATAGGTTTGTTTATAATAGAATTGGGAAATATTTGGCTTTTCTCATAACAAAATGATATTGTAACTTTATTATGCATTTTGATTGATTGTGGAAGTTTTAGATTGAGTGATTTTTATACTAAAATGTGGTCATTGAACTAATTAGAAGTGAAATTGAAGCATGTAACTCATCAACTGCACTTTGACTTTTTATGACTTTATTTTTCAACTATTTGTCATCCAATTATTACTTTCAGATATAGAGGTAATAGTAGTTGGATTCGGTTTTACGAAAAAAATATTATGATTATTATGCAATATGCATTAGCATTTTAGTTTTTTTTTTTTTTTAAATGAATCGAATAATCAAATAAATCAAATTTCATTGTAAAATTCAAAAAATAAATTCATTTAATTCTTAGTAAATTTCTTTTTTAGTCATTCTATTATTTAATTTTGTCTTTTTTTTTTATCATCGGCTATTTGATTAATAGTGGCAGTTTTTAAATTTGGCATAATAGCAATTTTAATTGATTCTAAAAAAAATTAACTCTCAATATTTATGCGTTGTTTAATTTGGGCTCTCTTTTTTGTATTTTTTTTTGTAATATTAAGGGTTAATTTTAAAAGAATAAGAAAATATGAAAATTATTATCTTAGGTTTTTGGGTATTTTTTTATATATATATTTTCAATCAAATCTAGCCAATAAATTTGATTTTTTTAGCTTTTTAGGTGAAAGAGTCACAAAGAAAAGCAAAACTGAAAAAAGATCAAACTACACAATGTGTAAATAGTAAGAGTTAGATTTTTTAAAATCAAGACTAAATTGACACAATGTATAAATGTTAAAGGTTAAATTTGCTATTATATCAATTTTAAAAGTTGCTTACGTTAGCCAAGCATGCAACTGGGGACCAAAAAAGACAAAATTGATGATTAACACAATGTATATATGTTGGTGATTAAAATTGCCATTATGCCAATTTTTTAAAAGTTATCATCATTAATCGGACAACTGGTGATGAAAAAAAACAAAATTAAATGGTTGGGTGACCATTTTGTAATATTTCATAATTGAGTGATCAATTTTTTTTACTGATAATTACGTGACTACTAATGTAGTAATAATATTAAAGAAAATAAAATAGAATTTAATCCGGTTCAAATAATTATGTGTTGTTGACTTAGAATCAAATTTAATGATAATTAATCCCGATGAGTTAACTTGAGTTATAAAACAAGTTTGAAATACATTAGATACAAATCACTAAAACACATAATTAATAATTTTGAACAGAATTCACACACATAATTTACGCACAATGTGATTCAGACTCGGACACTAAGACTTTGTTTGGTTGGATTGATATTCTTGTATTGTATTATTTAATACGTCAATATTACATAACTTACAAATAATTATGTGTTTGATAGAGGTGTAAATTAATACATTAGATGAAACAGTAAGTAGGTATTTTAATAAAGTCCTTATAAGTGTTATTAAAATCCAACACTTGCCATTTAGAAAGACTGAACTTATTTGCAGTGATTCAACCAATGACAAGTGAAAATGGTTCAAGGTAATTAACTGAAAATAATATTATTAATTTGATATACATTTTACTAATATTAGTTAATTTAAGTAACCTTCGTAATTACGTGCTATTAGAATTGTATTGGGGTATTAGATAGAATCCACGTCAAAATACAAGTGCCACGTGAGGAGAAACCTAGATATCGTACAAGGAAAAATGAGGTAGCCATTAATGTTTTAGGGGCATGTGCCCTTGACATGCAATTTACATACGTATTATCTGGTTGGGAAGGGTCGAAAACTAATGGGAGAGTTATTTGAGATGCTTTGAGTAAGAAGAATGGCTTGAAAGTACCTACTGATATGTTTATTTAGGTTACAATAATAATTAGACTTCCTACTAGGCACTCTAAACTATTAAAGTTGAATTCTTGTTTAACAAAGTAACTTTTAGATTATTTGTTATAAATTTTACTAGGTTGCTATTACTTTGTTGATACAGGTTGCACACATTCAGAATGGTTTTTAGCACCTTTAGAGGGCAACGATATCACTTAACTAAGTTGAGATGTGGTTACCAATAGGGGTGTGCAAAATTCAGGTAAAACCGAAAAAATTCGGTTAACCGACCGAATTCGGTTAACCGGTCGGTTAACCGAATTTTTTCGATCGGGAGTCGGTTAATTATTTTGTGATTTTTTGGTTAACGGTTAATTCGGTTCAAAACTAGTCGGTTAACCGAATTTTTTCGATTTAACCGAAAAAATTAATAAATAAAATTATAATATATAAATAGGCCCACTATTCACCTAAACCCAATCCAAACCCAAATATCTAACCCAACCCAACTACCCAATCTAACCCAATCATAAAAATTACAAATAATTTAATAAATAAAAATAAAATTCTAAAACTAAAACTAAAATTATGTAATCTTTTAAATTATGTAGCGATTAATTTCGGGTAATTCGGTTAATTCGGTTAATTTTTAACCAAAAATAAAAAACATATAATTTTCGGTTAATTCGGTTAACCGACCGAATTAACCGAAAAAATTTCGGTTCGGTTAATTTTTTTTAAAAAAATTTCGGCTCGGTTAACGGTTAAAAATTTTGAAAGGTCGGTTAATTCAGTTAATGTTATTTCGGGTCGGTTAATCGGTCGGTTAATCGAATGAACACCCCTAGTTACCAACCCACCACCGCTAAAGAGGTTTTCAACCTAATGCATGCTTCTACAATAAATATATTTGAAAAGTGTTTTAATTTTTTAAAGATGATATGGGGTATACTTAGGAGTCCTTCTTTCTATCCCGTTAAGATACAAAATCGAATTATTTTTGCATGTTGCTTGCTACACATTTATATTCAAAAGGAAATGTCTTATGACCCTTTGGAATGTGATGATGAAGCTTCGAGTGGTAAAGAGGTCGATGATATTTATACCTATGAAGCAGTAGTTTCTGGAATTGAGCCTACAAATGAGTGGAACATGTCTAGACAACAATTTACTACTGAAATGTTTAACGAGTAGAGGGCTTCTCGATCAATGAGGTAAAATAATGGAACAACTTGAATTGAATTAAGTTGTATGAACCTGTCAAAAAATGTTGAACTAATTTTAGTTGTTAAAGTGCAAACTATTTTCCATAAACATTCTATTTGTAATTGCATGAAATGTGTTTCTTTGTAATATTTATTTAAGCTTAATTGCATTTAACTATTTGTTTTAATTAGTTATATTTGATTTGGTAATAGTTATCTTATATTATGTTATTCCACTTTGGCATATATTATTAGTAGGATGACAAGTCACGAGGTGAATCTTAAATGTGGTAGTTCAAGTAGCAAGTCCAATAGGAGACATTAGACAGATGAAGAAGATAAAATGTTGATGCAATGTCTTGTTGAGTTGTACCACTTGGGCATCCACAATGTTGATTGCGGATTCAAACAAGGATAACCACTTGTGCTGGAAAAAAATGTTACAATCAAAACTCCCCTGTGGTTTCAAAGTTAAACCTCACGTGAACAATACGTTAAGGGCAATTAGGAAGATTTGTTCAATTGTATATGACATGATTTATAGAAAACACACCAACGACTTTGGATAGGATGCCACGAGGAAAGTGGTGACAACTAAGCAAGCGATGTGGCATGATATCGTTAAGGTAATTATATGTAACACCCCGAATTTTTGGGTTAGAAATTTAAGCTTTGTGGTTAGGGTCAGTGAGTAGGTTGTGCTATTGGGTACAGTTGTGCATTTAAGTGTTAGAATGGGTCTGCTGGTCTAGTGGTTAATTGTGTGTTAAGGTAATTCTAGGTCATGTGTTCAAACCTTTGTGTGTGCATTTTGGAGAAATATTTTTATTTTGTAATTAGTGGACTTGTTTAAGTTTAAAAATAATTATTAGTTTTATTATTTTTATTGGTTATTGCTTTTCTTTTCACGTTATCCTCTCCCTCTCCTTGTTTTTTTTTCCTTTTATTTTTCTTTTGCTTTTACTTCTGTTGAGAAACGGTTTTGCTTGCGGATTTCGGAGAGCTTCGCTCATTTATCGTCGAGTCGGTGTCTAAATGTCATTTATTGCGAATCAGGTGTGGGATTCGAACCTTATCTAATTTATCTGTGAGTTGTTGTTTCGACATTTCTTGAGTGTGCTCTAAACCATTGATTTTTGTATTTAGTTGTTGAGGAGGTAAGGGGAATACTGCGCATTCCGATATATTTTTGTTATTGCAAAGGTTGGGGACTGATTTGACGGCTAAAACGATGATTTCGTCATGTTCCGAAGTGGTTTCGTGACCACATGGGTGGCCACACGATCGTGTGGAATTAGGAATTAAGGTTTCCGGGCAGGATTAGGTGCCACACGGCCGTGTAGATGATTTGGGAAAATTAGTCAATTTTCACACGGCTGTGTCCCCTAGGCATACAGGCATGTGTGTTTGGGAATTAGGGATTTAGTTTTGGTGCCACACGACCGTGTGGCTAATTTGGGGATTTAGGGATCCCACACGGGCGTATGAGACCCTCACACGGCTGTGTCTGCCTTGTACTCTAATTTAGCACAAATGGATAGAGAGTTACATGGCTTGTTCACACAGCCATGTCCCTGGCTCACACGGGCATGTGCCTCCTCCCACACGGGCGTGTTGACCCCCACACAGCCTAGGCATTTTCACACGGCCAGAACACACGGCCATGTGGTCCTAAGTTACCAATTTTAGTTATGTGTATGTTTTTATCTGAAAATGTGTCTGTGTGTTCTGACCCTTGGCTAGGCTTTAGTGAGGGTAGTTAAGACTTTGATCTGGGCTTTGGTTTATGTGTTATTTGTGACTGTTGTGTGAGATGTCTAATTTTGAACCCGGTTAGCTGGATGTGTGTGCATGTCTGTTTATGTCTGACTGTCTGTCGATGTGTTCATTGTTTCTGTGACGTTGTACGCATACATGCACTTGCATAAAGAAATTTTTAGGTTGGTTGTGAAGAGAAGGAAGACTGATTCTGATCTGATCTGGTAGTTTAACTGCAACATGTTTGTACAGCGGTTTACCGCACTGTACCGCATGTACATCAGCCTTGCTGCGTACTATCATCTGATTTGGCAGTTTAAACTGCAACATGTCTGTCTGTGATTTACTTTAATGCAATGCATCAGATCAGAGATACGCCAGACTTTGTTTGCATATTATTATCTGAGTAGCTTAGTCTACATGCATGGTGTGTATGGTTGGATGGACCTTTCAAGATCCTATGTGGTGTGTTTGGTTGGATGAGCTTATACAACTCTTTTGGGGTGTGATTGGGGGACAGAGAGGTGTGTTGGCGGATGGGTGGGTTTTTATTACTTAACAGCATTCATACGCATCTGTTTGAGTTTTCTGGGTGTAAGATTATTTGACTGTATTCTGTCTGACTAAATAACACTTGTGACTGAGTGTTTGTATGTGACATGGTGTGCTTGAATTGTTACGTTCTGTTGGGACGTTGGTTCCAAGTTTACTTTCTGATTTTGTGTATATCTGAAAGTATGTTTCACTATTAAATTGAGTTCTGTAATTCTGTTGTTAGTCACGTGTCGAACTCACACTGAGCTTGTGTAGCTCACGTCTTTAGTGTTTCCCCTTGCAGGTACGTTTCTGAATTCTGATGTTGGACTCGGTATGCGGAGGTCTCGGACAGTCCCGATTAAAAACATACTTTAATAGTACTTTAATAATTCATAAACACCTTGAATTGTAAGTACTGTTTTGAAAACTGTGGTACGATATTTTGTGTTTTACGCACGTAAGTGTCATTGGGACTGGATTTTATTTTGAAATATCAGGATTATATAACTGAGAATTTTACGTAACTTAAATACTGCAATGTTTTTCGGTTTGTTAAACTAAAATTTTTCTACGATCATTTCGTAGATCAATGTGACATCCGAAATTCGGCCAAAACTTCTGGGCCAGTTTTGGGGCGTTACATTATATAAATTATGATTTTATATGAATTCTATATTTATATTTGATCAAGTCTACTAATAATTTGATATGTATGTAGAGTCACAAGAAAGAAACCTCATTCAAGACTAGGACACTACCATATTTTGAAGACTTGAGTATGATATATGGTAAAGATCGTATGACTGGAAAGGATGCACAAACACCAGTCGACATTATTGAATATATGGATGGAAAGGAGAATGACAATGGTGGAACTGAGAACATTGAAAATGGTATAGGTGTGGAAGAAGATTGCTTTAATGGAATTGAAATGTTGATTTGTCAATGGATTTCGAGGATAATAGTCATTCAAGGTCCCCATCTACTAGTAGAGTCAAGATTAAAAGGGTCGATGGAGTTGGAAAGACTAAGGTATGAATACTAGTGATAAGGTTGAATTTTATGGAATTGTCGAGATATTGAGATGCAACTGGTCGAGGCTACAAAAGAATTAATAAAGAGCTCAGGGACGAAGCACTTGATCTTTCAAAGATCTATGCAAGTTTATGAAAATTACAGGATTGTCCTAAGCAGAAAAAACTTATTCCTACTAGGAAGATCTCTAGTAATTCAATTAATATGCTCATTTTCTTCACTATCTCAGATGAACCAAAAAAGATGTGGGTGAGAGGATTCTTATTTGAGGGGAATTAATTATCTAAAATTTAAAGTAAATGAACTAACTTTTGTGTTATATTTTGGTAATTACTTTTCTAGGTGACTAATATGTAATACACTTTTACTTGGCAAATTTGCTAGGAAACTAGCTTTAGATATGATGTATAAGTTAAATATTCGTATACTGTGAAGCTAATATTATCTTATTAATTAGTACAATTCACAAGTTACTTTTTTTTTAAGTCACTCTTAAGTTAAACTTAAATTTAAAGTTTCTAAGCTTTAAACCTAATTTTTTATGTTAAACTTGGCTTGATAAAAATTTTAATGTCTCAAATTTTTTTTTGCACTAAAGATTTACGGTAACAATTATAGTAAAAACTTTTAAAATAATAATTGTGAGAACCAAAATGATTTTAGCCATTAGATCAAAATAAATGATTTTAAGCATTAGATTTTGTGTTTATCTTATCTTATTAATCAATTTGAGTATTAGGTATTTGTTTTTCTTGATTGAAAAAATTGATCGACCGTTTCATTCTAAAAAAATTGAGATTTTTTTTCTTGATTGATTTCAAGTTCCCACTTTTTACTTAACTAATGAAAAAATCTCAATTTTTTTAAAATAAAATGGTTGACATTTTTTCAATAAAAAAACCCTAAACCCTAGTACCCAAATTGACTAATCTTAATTACCCTAATATCTTACTTTATATTCCATTTTTTTCCTCAAAAGAAAATTAAATTTGAAAATAAAAATTATCCATTTACTTTCACCTTGATTCTTAAAAAATATTATTTCAATAAAGTAAAATAAATTCAAAATCTAATACTTAAAATTATTTATTTTGACTAAAATCATTTTGATTATAATAATTATCAATTTAAAAATTCTATAGCTGTGAAGTAAATATTTGCTATAAAATATCCTTTATTTACTGAGTACAATATTGGGCTCAGGCCCAATAGCAGGGGAGAAATCATCAGCGCCACCAATAGGAACAAACATCCTCAGACGAAAAAAAAAACCCTAATTTGCTGTCTATATAAACCTCAAAAACCCTACCTTCTGCTATTCGGTTCGCTTCAGCCGCAGAAATGTCGAAGCGAGGTCAGTATCCATCTCTTCTTTCTTTTTTTTGAACCCCTTGTTTGTTTTATTTTCATTTTTCGTTTGTTTTAGAGAAAAAAAACAACGGAAAAAAAATTTCATGCTTCTTTTTTTCTTAAAATTTTTGCTCGTATCTAAGCCTATGAACAAAAACCCAAATCAACAAAACCCAGAAATGAATTTAAGTTTTTTTTTTTTCAATAGCTTTTGTCCTATTTAATATAAAAACGTAAAAGGAATGATTTATTTCAATGTGGGTTATTGTTTATATTATAAGATGTTTGATAGCTGAAAGTTGATTTTTGGGTGATTAGGACGTGGAGGGTCAGCTGGAAACAAGTTCAGGATGTCACTGGGTTTACCAGTGGCAGCCACAGTGAACTGTGCTGATAACACTGGTGCTAAGAACCTTTATATCATCTCGGTGAAAGGAATCAAGGGCCGTCTCAACCGGTTGCCCTCTGCTTGTGTTGGAGATATGGTGATGGCTACCGTCAAGAAAGGGAAGCCTGATCTCAGGAAGAAGGTTTTGCCTGCTGTCATTGTGAGACAACGCAAGCCATGGCGTAGAAAGGATGGTGTTTACATGTACTTTGAAGGTAAAATCCACCTTCCTATTGATTGATGTTGCTCGAACTTATGTGTGCGTTTTGATTTGCGTATGTATCTCTGTACTCATGTTTGAATGCCTTGAACTTGTGGATAACAAGCAAAATGAATTGTTCAAGAACATAGGTTATTTTGATTTGTTGATTATGGCTGTGTAAAACATGGAATCATTGATGTGGTGAAGTTTATTACATCATTTTCATAGTATAGATATGAAAGAGGCTTGCTGGTTAAGCAGTGTCATGATATGTGCAATCACTTGTGCATACTGTGATTTGGTGCTTCCTGAGACCAGCAAAATGAACTCAAATGGTCGAATAGATTATCAAGGGAGATTTCTCTTAACTTGGAATCTTCCTTTTCGCGATTCGATACATTTGTTCTTGTTCTGCCTTGTGTTTTGTAGATTGTTATAAATTCTTTTTGTGATTTTTTTTGCTGGAGATGTAGTGTGGAGATTTTTTTTCAGTGTTTCTCTACACGTCCCATAACCAGCTAAATTGATGTACCAACCTTACCCCAATACCGGGTGGTAAACTATGGTTATCATCCCTGTCCAGGTTGGGACATTCTATATAAAATGTTTTTTATGTTCTGTCTTGCCATCCCCTAATGCTACGAGTTACAGTACCAGACATTAGTCAGGTGTCTACTTCAATGTTAAATGGTTGATACAGTTACGAGTCTGGAAAATTGAGTTGTGTCTATCGTTGCAGATGCGTTAAGTTTTTGAAGCTTGCATGTGCTCCATTTGGACCCTACATGTTTTCAAAATTTCACCTTGTCATTGGAATACTTCCGAGTCCTGAAAATATTCTAATATTGATAATTAGTTAAAATAATGTCCATATAACCAGACATTAGTCAGGTATCTACTTCAGTGCTCAATAGTTGATACAGTTACGAGTCTGGAAAACCGAGTGGGTCCATCGTTGCAGATGCAATAAGTTTTTTATGCTTGCATGTGCTCCATTTGGGCCCTACATGTAATCAAATGTTTTACTTGTCTTCGATTGCTCATTTATCGAATGTATTTGTTCCGAAAACTTGTATATATATGCTCAAAAAATGATAATTTCTGATGTTTTTCTGTATGAAGTTTTTCTGATTCAAATCTTGTTTTGTCCGCAGATAATGCCGGTGTCATTGTGAATCCAAAAGGAGAAATGAAAGGTACTTGGTGCAAAAGCATTTAAATTTTGAGAAATTATCCAATTCATTCTCATTGATGTTTTTTAGATTCACAAGCGAGTTTCATTTTTGGATATATTCTTCCAAATGACTTGAAATACATTGAAAAAGACTTGGGGATATTAGATTGACATTTTGGTAATGATTATTGTAGGTTCTGCTATAACTGGTCCAATTGGAAAGGAGTGTGCTGATCTTTGGCCAAGGATTGCAAGTGCAGCCAATGCTATTGTTTAGGAAGTCAAAATCTGTGCTTTGGACTATAATATTATAGTTTGCTGCTTCAATATTTTGTTGTATTTCTTTTTGGATTTGAAGAAATGTACTTTATGGACAGGTTTTCCGATATAAGAGTATTTTTTTTGTTGGCAAATTTGAATAATTTTATATTTATCAAGTGTCATCCTCATTTAGATTAATCTTATTTGATGCTGCTTTATTAAATTTTGGCTTAATTCTCTCACATTAATAGTTAGAGACTTTTTTTTTCAATTTCGTATTTAAAGTATATTTAAATTTTCAATTTGGTACATAAAGTATATTTTTATTATATTCTTAAATTCATTTTTTGAGAGATGTAGCCAATTATAATTTGCCATGTGTTTTTATGTAAAAATTAATATTTTTTTATTAAATATATTTATACATTAAAAATTATTAAAATAGAAATAGATATATAAAAATTCAGAAAAGTATATATAAAATTTAGCATAAAGCATATGAATTATAATAATATAATAATTGAAGAAAATTAGTTGAAATTAATAATATTATAACAAAATAATAGAAACACTTTTTTTTATAAAATTTTAAAATAAATAAATGAGAAATGTCAAGAAGATAGATTTCATGAAAAGGAGAAGAAATTTCTTGCAAGACAAAGCCAGAAGAAAAAAAAAGATCTTCAAAAGATGAAAAGATTTAAAAGTAATTAACTTTTGGAGAAACAAACTTTTGGTTTCTGTACTGAAAATTCTGCATTTCTTTACAAAATGAGAGTTTTTTCAGAGTATTATTTTTGTAGAAAATATACACTGTTTTTTCTTTTTTAGCAGAGATTACTTATTATTAATCTCCGTCTTTTCATCTGTAGAGAGCTTTTTCTTTGTACAAGAAATCTTACTGTTAATTTTTTGTTTTTGTCTTGTAGGAAATTTCTTCTTTTTTTTTTTTGTCCAAAGAATCCGACCGTTGATTCTTCTGTCTTTGTCTTGCAGGAAATTTCTTCTAAGGTATTTAAAATTTATAATATTTTAAATTTTTATTTATTATTTTGACTTTTAAAAGTTTATAATTATATATTTTAAAATTTATAAAAAAATAGACATTTTATATATTATATATGTTTTTCTACGATTTTAATAGATATAATATGTAATATTTTAAAAATTTAACATGTTCTAATAAAATCACGTGATCATTTATAAAGCCCAAAAAAATTTGTTTAACATGTTCTAAAAGGCTAATTTTTTTTTACTAGATTACTAAAAAATGGCAATTTTTTTTAAAAAAAATTTACTAGATTAGGAGCGTTTCAGGTGATTTGTAGAAAAACGCTTCCAACTATTTACAAGAAAATGCTTCCAGTTGGAAGCGTTTTCTGCCATATCAACAATAAAAGTGGTAGCACCAATATCTATATATAAAATATTATGTATTACTATATGTGTAAGTTTGTCTTTCTTTTTTTATAACGATAATATTTGTATAAGAATTTATAATGTTTTATTTTATTAGAGTTAAAAGAGTAAACAATCTCACGTTGTCTAGGAATAAACTGCAAATAGATTATGAGTCTATACATACTCATATCCAATATCTCACAAACTTAAGAAAACAATGGAATTAAGACTTTGGGTCTATAAAGACTTGTTTTTGTAAGTTTTTGTAAAATCGGCTTAGTTTCGTAATTTTTTTTTAAAAAATAGCCTAATTCGGGATTTTTTTTAAACGATATTTTTTAGTAATTCGATCTAATTTTTTTAATAATTAAATTGTCTATATAATGTTTTTTTCACATTTTTCTTCAATAACCATTCCATCGACAAATCATAGATCTGGATCTAGTATTGAATGCTCGAACAATCTAATTCCATGAGCATCTAGGGCGAATTTAAAGAGTAGCTTTGGTCCCTTAAAATATAAAATTTGCTATGTAGACTCTTTTAAAATATTTAAATTATAAATTAATATATGATTAAATTATACTTTACTCTCCTCAAAATGAAAAAAATATATTAAATCCCTTCAAAAAATAGTAAAATCATAAATAAATACATGATAAAATTATATTTTAACTTCTCAAAAATTTATAATTCAATTTCAACCCTATATTTTTTTTTTTGGATTCGCTCCTAATCAACACAACATTTCTCGACCTCTATTGAAATTGAATCGAACATTCAATCATTGAATAATCTCATTATTGGTTCTGATCATGTCTGCTCTTTTTAACATAATACCTAGAACTTGCTGGGAAATGTGTTCATATTGTAGTAAACATATAATTATTTTCTATTTATTTGAATGATGGATAAATAAATAAAGTTAATTTCACATTTTACTATTATGTCGTTTGTATTTCTGTCATTCGTGTTTTGTATGCATAGCAAAATTGTGACAAACAAATATTAGCTCATTGATTGTCTAAATTCAAACTGATTATAAGTGGCACTGTAGAACGTTTACATTGCGAGAAAGACAACTTACTTCAGTAGATAGTTTAAACGAGTTCGTCAAAGTGAGCATTTGATTCAAATACTTAAAAAGATTATTATGTCGTCTACAAACCCAATTGAGGAGACGACTAGTCTTGGCTATCGGAGCAATTGACTCAACGGGTAAAGACATAAATGTATTAATTGGCAGATTTGAATCCATTTGTGAATTAATTTTGAATCCTTGTGATATTCATGGTGTGATTTACCTAAATCTTGAGTTAGTTACTAACCATGTGTATGTAACTCATGTGGTTTGATATAAGCAGAGGCTTATGCTCTAAAGATGATTGAGCCAATAGTCGATATGTTGGGTACATGACTTGTAACACCCCTAACCCGTATCCGTCGCCGGATTAGGGTTATGAGGCATTACCAAACTAAGCTCAATTCCGAAATAGACCTTCAACTGAATTTAAGCACAAGCAATGCAATCATTGCTATATTATATAACATTACAATCTATTTAAAAATTAAAATAAATGTATAACGAGTTTTATTACCAATACTTAATACACACAAATGTCTGAATCACATAATTTAAACATTCATGGCACATATATATATATATATATATATATATAAATTTGAACCATATCTCAACTTATGTCAAATTATAACATATATCGGGTATCAATCAAAATTCATATAACATAAGCTGAGTTTCATATATATATATATTACTATAATACATATGCATATTAAAACAATTGAACCATTATACCATTTAATAATCAATTACATATACCAACATATTGATATTACCTCTTGGCCGAATATACTATTTCACCTTTCACTTGGATTCGTAACTAACCAATCAAGAAACATATTCATTTCTTACCATTAATAATTAGATCTATATAGCCAACTATCACATATAAATGTCTCATTATAAAACTATAAATATCACATAGCCAAATCACTTAAACATAGCATTATTTAATTCTTACTAAACATATCAAGCATATGCTATTTATCATAAGGCCGAAACACATGTCTTACTCAAATATCATTAGTAAAACGTAATAAACAATTACACATAAATTCACCTTAATCGCGATCATGCACGTATCATAAACATGGCAAACATGATTCACATATAAACCAAAACCAAGACTAAGTTTACTAAAACCATCACCTAATATACATATATATATACCAATTTAGCACCTTCCACATGTGATATAGACCATTACCGAATTTAAAACATCCATTAACATTATGAACAAGCTATGAAATCCAAATTATAGAAATGATACTTAACCAAAAGAAATAGCCATTTTCGCAAGGCTATATTTATATACAAGATCAAACATCATATGTTTCAAAACTTAATCTAACCTATACATGCCTTCAAATCAAAACCAAGATTTAAAATACCAAAAAGAGGCGATAGTGTGGATGACTTTCTTGACGATCCCTCTCGAGCTTGTAGCTTAACCAGAATCTATAAACAAACAATTAAACAAAAGAAATCGGAGTAAGCTTACTAGCTTAGTAAGTCTCAAGTGTTAAAAATACTTAGTATCAAGCATAAAATACATAAATTCATGGTATTAAACATGAAATTTTAATTTATAATTACTCATACCAACTCTCATTACGTCATTTAACATAATATCAATAATATCATTATCACATACTTAAACTTCGAACATACATAATTATCACATCCGCAGATACTCGATTCTACTCCCATGAACATATACATCACATCTATTTTTCACAACCAAGTGGTATAACATAATCTTTCATCCTCTATTCGAACATATCTATAACACACATATATATATATCTATATATATAACATTCATCAAGGTAATTAACTTCCACTTCTTCAGGTATTCGTTCGTTATTTTCTTAAGTAGCACGAAAATGAACTACTTACCTCTCTGTCGAATTAATACGTTTCAAAGTGAAATTTCTTGACATGTGCATAAATCGATTTGCAAATATTCGAGCTTAGATTACATTCACCGCACTTGGCCCGCTTGACTCAAGGTCCAAATTAATCACCGGTAATAAACTCGCTAGGCATTAAGCCCGAATCGTTTCACTTGAAGACGTGGCGTGGCGCTAGGCTAAAAGCCCGAATAACACACCCGGCACAAGGCTGCTGGGCTAAAAGCCCGAATAACACACCCCAGACACAGGGCACGCTAGGCTAAAAGCCGAATAACACACCGCAAGACACGGGGCTGCTAGGCTAAAAGCCCGAATAACACGACTATAATTCATCAATTCACCATATTAACATCACATTATTATCGATTCATGTACTTAAACCACAATCACTTAACGTATCTTATACATACAAGTTTCCATTTCAAATTCAAATCACATTAAGTCCAATAGTGAACTTTAACATTCGGCTATCCTCAATTTAAATGCTCAAATAAATCAATTAATATCAATGACTATATTTGTAATTAACTCTTTCATGTACTTAGACTCAAGAACTTACCTCGGCTGTCGATAGACCGTGTAAATCTGCTATTCGAGAACCTTCGTCTTTCCCTGATCCAATTCTGTTTTTCTTTGCTCTTGATCTAAAACACATTAATGGACAAATTACCATATTACCCCTAATATTTCACTACTTTGCAATTTAGTCCTATTTGCATAACACACAAAATACACCAAATTAGCTAAGACTATACAAGGGCCGAATATTCCTAGGGACTTTACAAGCCTTCACATTTCATTTATTTTGCAAATAAGCCCCTCTAAAATTTCATTATTACAAATTAGCCCAAAATACTCAAATTTACCAAAATTTCCAATGCAAATTATACTAATCTTTACCATATCATTTATATAAAATTATAAAACACCAAAAATTACAAGAATATAGCAATGGCCGAATCTCATACATGCTCATTTTCAAAAATTCTAACATGGGTCGGGTACTATACAAAGCAACAATCTCAAAAACGTAAAATTTATCAAAAACAGATTAAAAACTAACCTTAAATCAAAGCTTGAAGTTGCTGAAATTTAAACAAGGTTTTCTCCCTTTCCTTTAACACATTCGGCCATGAAAAGAAATAAAATGCTAATGGCTTTTCTCATGTTTTATTTAACATATAATATAACATTTAATTAGTTTACTATTATAACCTTTAAATAAAAATAAAACTATTATTTTTAATAAGGGCAATTGTGACTTTAGCCACCCACTAACTTTAAAAATGGACTATTTACCCTTTAGATGCTCCACATTAAAAAGCCATCACCATTCTAGTACTTTACACTATAGAATGCAACTTTTACGTTTCGCGATTTAGTCCTTTTATCAAATTAAGCACTCAAACAATAAAATTTTTCTCTGAAACTTTCACACACATTAATTCACATATAAATAACATAGAATATAATATTTTAAAATTTATTGGACTCGGATTCATGGTCCCGAAACCACCGTTCCGATTAGGGTCAAATTCAGACTGTTACATGACTTGTGTATGGCTTGACTTTACTAGCAACAGTGGAATTCATAGCTCAATTAAAGAGTTAACATTATCCTCTCATTGGCATTATGTGAATTGATAAATATGTAACGTGGTCACAGGTTGCTCGTTCTCGAACGAGCAATTTATCGCAGTCATTTATCGACAGTGACCATATTAATCATTAATAAGACACAATGGTGACAATGAAATAAAATATGATTGTATTGAGTGAATGAGTTTAACTCAAATGAATCAAGTATATCAATGAGGGTAACACACACATTACGAAGTCATTGGACAAAGCAATTGGATGAATTGCTTTCATAAAGAGTATAAAGCAAGGAGATTTCAATCATGGTACTTCTTGTGGACTAGCTCGATGATTAAGTAATTCTGAATTATCAGAACGATGCTTTTGGACATAATTGCAATTACTAGAACCCAATTGTATATGTCTGATTGGTCTCTCCGCTAGTTTAATAAAAGCTCGATTGGACTGCTTTTAAATTAGAAGGAAATTCTACGACTTTGAAAATACTTTAATTGAGTCGATTTATTCGATGTGGAATTAAATTGGGCGGTCAAAAGAATTGTTCAATTAGAGAATTTGATTAAAGAATTTTCTTTAAACATTAATTTAAAAAATTTAAGTGATTTTTGGGAAAATTAATTTTGATCAAGTAAAATTAAATTAATTAAAATTAATATAATATTTTTGGAAATTAATTTTTAAGTTAAACAATTGGCCCAATGGGTAATTAAATTTAAAAAATTGGACCTGAGATCGTAAATAGGGCCCGAGAGCCCAAAACTGAGACTAAGATCCAAAAACTAGTTGAGTCGAACCAGATATGTGAAACCGAGCTCATGAGGCCGTCGTCATTGGCTTGATCAACCAAATTTGGGGTGTGGCGGTATGGATTTACGACATTCCTTAAAGCCGACAAATGGTCAACAATGAAGCAGTGGAGAAATTACACTTCTACTGGGATTCTATCAGATAATTTGATTTCAAATTAAATATTTCAAAAATAATATTATTTTAATAGATTTAATATTAAATTAAATACTTATATTAATAATATTTTATTAATTTAATATTAAAGTGATTATCTTGAAATTAAATTAATTTTAATCTAATATTTATCTTGATAAATATTATATTAATTTAATATTAAAATGATTAAATTTAATTATAGTTGAATTCTTTAAACTCTCATCATATAAAGAGAGCCTTGCATAATTATTTGTGGACAGTTGAATTCAAGAGAAAATTATAGAGAGAAAATTATTTAGAGAAATTATTTCAAAAAAATTATAAAAATATTTTTTATTTACAACTTGGCCCAAAAATTTAGAGAAATTGTGAAATACTCACGAATCAAAAATATACAATTTTGATTAAGTTTTTTTACTTTCGATATTATAACCAAGTTCTTATTTTGGATTTTTTTTAAACTTTAGGTTTTTCTTAAATTTATTTTTCATTACGTTTTCTAAACTCGATTTTCCAACCCATAAATAGTAGGATAGTTCGCTTCAGCGCACTTAAATCCATGTCCTTTTATATTGACAACAATATCTATATTAATCGAGTTAAAACACAATCAATATTATTATTTTTTTCTTAAATAGAATAAAATTGTCAAAACTGTAATAATAATAAAAAAGGTCAATGTGTATGGATATGGCGTGATCACATGTTTAAAAAAATCACATCAAATGTAATTGAAAATTTGATTTTAATAATTAAAATACATATTTTGAAAAATAAAAATAAAAATAAAATTGAAAAAATAATTTCATATTTCGGGCCTTTTAATACTAATAAAGCCCTAAGCCCATTAACAACCCTAAACCCAAAACTACAAAAGAAAACCCAAAACTGAAAATTTTCCCCCTTTTTCTTTTCCTTTTTTTTTGTCTTCCTTTAAGCTTAGCTAAAGAGGAAGGGGAAAAGAAAAGAAAGAAAAATACAGAGAAAGAAGAACATATATGGCAAGCGAGGCGGCGGTGGAAGTTAACGCCATATCGGCGGCGGCGCCAGAGGCGGCAGCAACAACAGGGGCAGAGAAGCAACCACATAAGCTCGAGAGAAAGTGGACCTTTTGGTTTGATAACCAATCAAGGCCTAAACAAGGCGCCGCTTGGGGTACCTCTCTACGCAAGGTTTACACATTTGACACCGTAGAAGAATTTTGGTGGTACTTATTCAAATACCTAATTCTCCTTTTTTATCTATATCTGAAGATCTGTTGATTTTTTTAGCTGGTCTTGATCGTGCCTTATTCGATTTATGGATTGGATTTATTCATATCCTTTGAAAAAAAAAAGGTTCTTTTCCATTTGGGTTATTGATGTATTTTTGTTTGTTCATTGATTTATTGGAGATTTGCTTTGTTTAAAGAGAAAAAGGGTATTTTGTATTTTTGTGTTTGGTTAGTGAGAAATTGATTGTCATTGGAGGTTATTGTTTTCTAGGATCTTAGCATTAGACCTGGAAAATTGTGCATATTGTATTTAAGACATTTTATATCTACATGAATTTTGATGTGTTAGATTATTTGTATTATATAGATTTGGAGACATTCGTGTATTTGTATCATGTTTTGTCTTGTTTTAGTTATTTTTCTCACTGTCGCGTTTAATATTGTCAGGTCTAGCTATGAAATTCAACCATTTTCCGTATGATTCGGTTTATTGATACCTCTCCCTCTTAGATTCGAGGGAACTTAAGATGGTTTCTGTTGTTTGCCTTGTTATGTTTTCCATTGTTCGCTTTGGAAGTTGGAGACTGAAAATACTTTTGTCATGTTTCAGTTTGTATGATCAAATATTCAAGCCCAGCAAGTTGCCCGGGAATGCTGATTTCCACTTGTTTAAGGCCGGAATTGAGCCCAAATGGGAAGATCCCGAGTGTGCTAGTGGAGGAAAGTGGTCTGTCATTAGCAACAGAAAGGCTAATCTCGAGAATATGTGGCTTGAAACCGTGGGTGCTTCGAGCCATATTGTTATGCCTGCTGCGACCTATATAAGATGTATTGGGATTTCGGTTGACTTTATCTCCTTTTTTGCAGTTGATGGCATTGATCGGGGAGCAATTCGATGAGGCAGATGAGATTTGTGGTGTAGTTGCTAGCGTACGCCCAAGGCAGGACAAACTTGCATTATGGACCAAGACAGCAACGAACGAAGCTGCTCAGGTATAGGACTCCCGTGACGTAAAACCATCTTAATCATCATGTTTACCAAACTTGTTATATTGTTTGAGTTTTTATTCTTATATCGATGTTTCCATGTTTCCAAATAAGTCTGAGCAACATAGGTTGCAATGTATAATTTGCAGAAGTACAATGAAGTCATTGTCTCTTCTTCTCAATTTGGGACTTTTCTGAATGGTATATGTGCTGATGATGTTAATTCGAACCCTGTTTTGTAGATGGGCATCGGGAGGAAGTGGAAGGAGATCATTGACGTCAACGATAAAATTACTTATAGCTTCCATGTAAGCATTATTCGATCGATACTTGTGATTTTGATTGCATATTCTTTTATCATGACCGGTTGCTTTGTATGTTGCAGGATGACTCGAGAAGGGAAAGATCGGCAAAAGGCCGATACAATGTTTGAACATCTTTGCCGTTGTCTTTGGGGCTTGAAATATTTTCCATGTGAGTTATTTTTTTTAATGTAATACCATCGATTATAAAGTTTTTATGTCGAGATATTTTTGATATTCTACATATTGAAATTTTTACTACAGCCCCTTCATTTATAACTTTTGTGTTATGTAGATTTTGACATATTCGTATATTTACTTTGTATTCATGTTATTTTCTAAAATAAATTAGGGAAGTTTGTCATGTTTAAGGAGTTCAAACCTTAACATCTTTCATGTATCTTCTTTCTCACCTTGCTTTTCGGACGGTTGATTCTGATGTATGTTGGTCCGGGTTTTTTTTCTCCCGACCTTGTAACCGGCCTTTATGTCACACATATTTAGGTAGTATCTCGTTATGGTAAAAGTTGAACATATTCGTGTCGGATGATGATTACATTCAATTTGACTCGAAGTTGAAAATTTTAATTGAGAACTTGTTCCGTCCCCAAATTCGAGGTGGACTTTTTGTCGGATTATTTTGAATTTAAATCTCACCTTGTGGTCTAGTTATGGTTATATTTCATTTTTTACTCGGTTGTGCTTTGTGTTGAGTTGATTTTAGTTGTTTATATTTATTGAAGTTGCATATGTTATTGTATCTTTTAAAAATATATATAAAATATATTTGTTTTTTATATATTTCACAATCTACCGATAAACTCATTTATCTCAATTAATTAAATTAAAAATTATTATGTATTTAAGTATGTTCAAATTGTGCTCGAATTCACGACTTCTTTGCTATTACATTCGTAACAATGTTAAAATTTTTACATATTTTTTTATAAATACTCAACTTTTTTAATTTTTAAATTGAAAGAACAACGTGTTTAAGTGCATTCAAACTCATGTTTTGTATTTAACAAAAAAATTATGATTAAAAACGCCAAATTTTGTCAAAAGACTTGAAATGTATTAACATCTTTAAATAAAATATCAACTTGATATATCTATACTATTAATAAAATTCTCATTTGAGTATATTACGAGTCAATCAAGTACTAACTTGGTTAGGGAAATTATAAAAAAGTGATCTTTCGTATTTAAAATAAGTTATACTATTTGAGAGTGTTTCGCCTTTTTAAGTTTAAAAAAATAATAAAATATGCATATGGTGTGAATTGAACTCATGTCAATTATATAAGCACACTTCATTACTTTTGTAGATTATATATCCATACTATTAACAAAATCCTTAACTGAGTTAGTGGCACAAGTCAACTGACCCCAACTCGGTTGGATAAATATATTATATCCAACTAATTTACTTATAACCTGACTCGACTCATAAAAGAAAATTCACCTATCACAAAAAATTCATGTATTTTTTAACTATCACATTGCTAAAAAAAACGTACTTAACAAAATTTTCAGTCATACGATAGTTTAAAAATACATAAACTTCTTGAGGATGGTTGGATTTTTTTATGGTTTAGGTCAGGTTATGGGTAAATTAGTTGGACATGATATGTTTTGTCCAAATTATTAGTAACTTAACAACAAACTGTAACAGTATGATGATTTGAATAAATTTTTAATATACAATGACTAGTTTGGAGCAACTTTTTAGTAAAGGGATTAAAGCGGACTTTACATAATAGTATAGGTTCTCTTAATAGACTTTGAACTAAAAATTAATAGAATTGAGATTGAAAAAGAATTGGTTACAACTCAAGGTGCCAGAACTATAATGACAACTTTTATAGTGAGAATTAAAATACTTTCAACTATTGGATGAAAGTGAACCTTTCTAGACTATAGATTTATAAAAAATAAAATTCTTTTTTAGCTATTTTTGTAATTTTTTAATCCAGCAATGAATAGAATTTACAAATGTAATTGAGGAAGAAAAAATTTCTCAACGTATTTATTAAAACAAGCCCAGTAATTAATTTTTCATATTCTGTAGGCTCATTAAGGGAAAGTTTGTCACAAGTTTAAAAAAACAAATGAAATTTAAAGCTTGTTTCTCGTTAATTTTCAAAAGTACTTTTAGAGCTTTAATCAATGTTGAACCGACAAATTTTGAATTGAAAAGTGCTTTTGAATCCAAAAGCAAAAACAATTCTTTTTTAACTTTTGTTTTTTTTCCAAAAACACTTTTGGAGCCAAAATGATATTTTTAACCTTTATTTATACTCTAATATATTTTACGTAATGTTTATATTAAATATATAATTATTTTTATACTGATATTTATATCAAATATATAAATTTATATATTATATATTCAAATTAAATTTTACAAATAATTAATATTAATTATTTACAAATATTTAAAATTTACATTTCATATACTGAAATATTAATAATGAATTGCAATAAATTAATTTTTATATTTTTACTAAAATATCATAATATTAACGAATTTGAACATTATTTAAATGTATATCTTTCACTTCACAACATCATATCTAAAATGGATATTTTATTTCTCAAAAATACATTTTGACAGTAGCACTAAATACTTAAATATTAAACCAAGCTTTTCATAAGCACTTTTCACAACACTTTCCAAAAGCAATGAGAAACTATGATTTGTTTTATTTTGATGATATGCATAAATCTATGGTTTAGAATGATTTACTTTGACCCGGGGCTAAAAATATTTTGGTTTTGATGCTTCTCGTTATAAAAGTTCTCATTATACTAAACACCTACGACTCAATAGTAGAATTATTCTTTAAAATATTAAATTTTGTATAATTCGAATATCATGACAAGTATTTACATAGATAATAATGTAAAACCAATCCATTTTGAGTCGAATTCAAAAATATGATCTAATCAATTTAAATTTAGATATGTTCTAACCTAATTTGATTATAAAATGTCAATAATTCGAACTCAAATTTATCCAAAACTGACCCAAGACTTAAAATTACTTGAACAAATAACTAGAAATGACTCAAACTTGAAGTGATTAGAACTGTATATTATATGAACTCAAATGATTTAACCAAAAAAAAAAAAAAGCCTCGAACCAAATAACTCAACCTAAAATGAGTCACACTAAAAACTGACACAAATCGAAATAATTCAACAAATTTAAAACTTGAATTGACTCGATCCAATTTATCTTGATTTAAAATCGATTAAATATAAACCAAATATTGTAATTTGATTATTCTAGTGGGGCTTTGGTATTGTTGATTAAAGCAGAGGCATTGGGTCTTTAAATACTCGGATTCAAATCTCACAACGAGCAATTACAATACTTGAGTCTTCAGTTTTATTATATTTTTTTGTCCGATTTTTTATTTTTTATTATATTTTGTATTAATTTAATTCTATTTAATGTAGATAATTGAGAATGATATTGCTTTTGAAATCAGAAAAACACAAAGGAAATAGAGTATTAGCATCCATTCATTGTACATAGACTCTTTTTGTTGTGTTTCCAATTTGCAGCTGAAGTAGATACACAGTCCATTTCTCATCAAGTATATATCCAAGGACTCTTTTGTCTTTTATTATTTATATGTGTGGACTCTATGAATTTTTGCAAAAAAAATGTTATCCAAATTTATGGACCAATTTTCGGATGGAATAAATATTTTTTTTACTCATATATTTTTTAACATTTACTTCTATAATTTTTTTTTTTTTAATTTTCATCATCACAAGGGAAAGAGATGGTGGAGTTTGAATTCACGTCATTTGGATATTAAACGAAAGCTTTAATCACTACTCTAAGTATAGCTGTTTGAACTGAATCGGTTGGATCGTAAATCGATTAGGGTGTCAGTTCGGAAAGAGGTATTAGACCAATTGATTGAGGATTTGGTACGAATCTGTTGGAATTGGTTGGACTGGTGAATTCACTTGTTAATTATTTTTTTGAAAATTTTTTTTTTTTAAGTTTATAAATACAAATATAATATAATTTTAAGTATATTATAATTGTAAATACATGTTTGAGATCAAACCAACATAAAAACACAAATGTACGAAGAACCAAAATATAACTTGACAAAACCCACTAATTACGTATGGTAAAACCGAAGATTTATATATATCAATTCAGAATGAGTATTTCTAAATAAAATGAATAAAAAATTGTAAATATCTAAATTCACATTATCGATTTTTATGAATTTTTTATATATTTATATCAGACTTTTATATCTTATTTAAATATTTGATGGTTATAAATATCAAATATAAATATTCACAAAAATCAAAATACTCCAAAGCTAACAAAATTCTTAAATTCCCTTAAAAAAATCAATCCAAGTCCCTTAAATTGATAAAAGAATTTCTTTTAATAAATTTTTCAGTAACTTTATATTTTATTATTTAAACTTGATTTAATGATTTTTTTTCTAAGTCTCTAAAATTTCTACATGTTTAAAATCTGGTCCCTTTATTCTATTTTTAAGAATTTAATTTTTATTTTATTTTTCATATTGCAAGTTTAATTGTTACCGCCGTTGAAATAACTTAATTATAAAATATTTTAATCATTTCAAAATAATTATATATAAATTTAATAAAATCTTACAAATAATAAAATTTAAACCTAAAATATTATAATTTTAAAAATTTAAATTTATCGTCTTAATTAAAGCTTATTTAAAACATCTAATAAATTTTAATTTTTTTTTTCACGTGCCATAGTTTATATTAAACACTGAATAATTTATTAATCAAAGATTCCGTTTGATTTAAAAAAAAATCATTAATCAATGCTTTGACTTTTATAATGCATTATATTAATCATAATTATTTCGTATAAAATTTATAATTTTACAAATTAATTTGAGATTTTATCATATATTTTTAAATTATATTTAAAAAATAAATATAAATAATTAAGATAATTGATAATTTTCAACTACACCAAATAATTATCATTATATTAATTTTATATATTTTCAAAAATCATTATATATAAAAAATCGTAATTTGAAATTAAAAAAGGATCAAAATTGTTAAAATTATGGATAAATTTATCCCATGTTTTTGAGGATTAATATATATAAAAGACACTAAAAGCTCACCCTTATGATCAAAGTTCCATCGATTTCTCCTCCAACGTTGACACCTCACCCAATAAAAATGCTTTACCTAATTGATTTTATTTTAGAGACAAATTCCAAGATTTTCTCTTCTCTTTTTTTTTTTTAATTTTTTTTCTTTTTCTATATTCATAGATAAAAAATTTGTCAATTCATAGAGTTTTGGTTACTTCATTTCTGTATTTCATTAAAGGTCAAAAGCTGGTTTTTTTTTTTTTTTTAACTCAAAAATTTTTTCCCATCACTTTCCCAGGAAAAATAAATCTTAAGCTGATTGGAATTTTTTAGCTTGATTTGAGATTCTCAAGTTTCATGGTTTCTCTATTTTCCCCCTTGAAAATTGAATTTGCAATTTATGGTTATCTTTATGGTGTTAAAAACAAAGGGTTGACTTTTTTCTTGGGATTTTATCAAATTGAAGGATTCCACTTTCCACCCAGAATAAAATAAAAATTTTGAATTTTGGGGGTTAGGGTTTGATCATTCATCTCCTTTTGCTTTCTGGGTAATTGGTTTTTTTTTTTTTTTTGAAAAATCTCAATCTTTAAGGGGCTTTATAATTTATTATAAAAGACCCCATTTTTTTTTTCTTGAAATCCAAGTAATTCAATAGATTCAAAGCTTTTGAGTAGAATTGTCAATGGATGCTGCCCCAAATGATGTGAAGGAGGTTAATGGACATAAAAGGAACTCTTTAAGTTCCATAGATTCTACAGAAACTGAAGATCACACTGATGGAAAAGAATACAGTGAGTCAAATTCTTTGTTGCTACCTAAAAAAGGTGGGATGTCAAGAAAATCTGAAAAGACAAGGAGAAAAGTCCAATGGAATGATAGAAATGGTGATAAACTTGTGGAGATCATGGAATTTGAACCAAGGTAAAGTTGGGTTTTTATTTTTATTTGGAGTTTATCTTCTAACATGACAGTACTTTTGTTTGATGTTTTGAGAACTTTGGTTCTTTTCGTTTGGTTTCTTTGTTTGCATATTCTGTTTGAATTTGATCAAGTGTAAAGAACATAATTACTTGATAGTATCTGCAAATCCCCTGTGCTTTTACTTGCTTACTATTTTGTCCTTAAAACATGTTATGCTGTCCTCCATTTTTGATGTGTACATATCAGTGTCTAACTAAATGATAATTCTTAGAATAGAACAAATGAGTACAAAGTTTACAACTTTATGTTGCATATAAACTTCACTCTGAAGGCAATGCAATGTTTATCCCTTTTTAATGTTCTGTAGATGTATGATTGTGTTCCTTTTAAGGGTTTGATTTGGGGATAATTTGCTGATTTAATAATTAGTTTATATCAAATTTTCGTTTCTTGTTTCATATTCCTACGAATGAATCTGAATCCAGGACTTGGCTGTCACTCATTGTAAAGTTTTAGGACAAGGTTTTCAACTATTTTAATTGTGCCAAATGCTTTCTATTACAGCATGCTTTTGCACCTTTCTTCAAAATTTCCGTTCGTATTAGCTATAGACTTTATTTGAATCAACAACACGGTGAATATCTGCCCGGGGGATTTCGTGTTTTTATGTTCTATTTATGTAGTTTGTGATCTACGCCTTTTAATGCGTTGGCATCCAATGGACTATCTTCTCTTGATGCTTTGCTTTAGAACATCAAGAACTTTGCTTTGAGTACAATGGACTATCTTCTCTAATAACACGATTTGAATAGTTCTTGGTGTCTTAATTACGAGTTACTCGAGTTGAATTCTATTGCATGGTATATTTTTTGGTTTTTGTGATCGATATGGTGGCCTATTTTGGGATCTTTTGTATTAGTATTGTTTTATGCTGGAAGAATTGCTGATTGAGCATGAACGATCCTACACAATTTTTGCATATATTGCTCGGTAACTCTAGGTTTCGTGCGTTCATGATATATGTCAAACTACAAAAGAAAAGGATTACTAGTGTGAATTACAATTTGGCCTTGTAATATGATGATAATGTGTTTTTTTTCGGTTGATTCACCGTTGTATCTCTCACTTCCTAATGTCCTATCCGTGCTTGCAGTGATGTGAGCGATTCTGAAGACGACGAGGATAAAGATTCCTGCATATGTATAATAATGTAGATATCGGGCATTTTTTTTTCTGCTGGAAAAAAAATCGATGGGGCTTCATTTTCAACCTCGAGTTTGATATCTTGTTACCAGATAGCACTGGTTTCAACTCTTTTTTGGAAGGATAGAACAGAACATCCAGAAGCTGACCGAGGCAGTCTTCTCGTAATTTTGCATCAAATTGGAGGCCCCCCATGGGGGTTTATCACATGTTCCACCATTAACAGATGAGAATTTCACAGACCTTATCTCAGAAACGAAAGCAGATGAAGATGACCGTTTATCTTTGCACGATGTGTATTCATTAATCATTACGATTGTTTCTGTTTTCGTTTGCTTTTTCTTGTATGTTGATATATACGAGTCGAACAATGTTAGAAGAGATAGAATTCCTTGATACTGAAAGGAAACAGTCGAATACTTTGCAGCTTATGTTCTTCTGAATGTTAGATCTCCATAAATAACATTCTTTGTTGCTATTTTCCCATCTGCTTATAAATTATGAGTTATAGATCAAGCTGTTGAGCTTTGTTATTATGGTTACTGTTTAGTCGAGTCATGTACGAATATGTTTCTTTAGAACTGCAAATGAATCCGAGTACCGGAAACTTCTGATCTGATACCATCAAGTTCTTGTTGCATTGTGTGAAGTATGCATATTCTGGTTGTCTTTGTTTAGAACATAGAATTTTTGTCACAATGTGCTGCATGATAGATAGATGCATACCCCGGAATTCCATTACGATCCGATTTTGATATCGATAACCGATGAAGAGCTTTAAAATATTCAACTGATAACTGTTCTATATATATGCAGAGAAACCTACTGATATGTCAATGGAGCCAAAGGCTATCAAAATTGCCCTAGTCCAAGTAACATATATAGGTGAAGAAAGTATTATGGAGGTCCTTGAACAATGAGTCGGATTGTATTTGGGCCTCTCTACTAAAAAAATGGACAAATTAGTCCATATACGAATAATATATATATATATATATATATATATATATATAAAGAAAGAGCTACTGATATACCAATGGTTATCAAAATCATCCTAATCCGAGTACTATAGTCTGTATGATTCAAGCTCACCACAATATTCAATCACCAAACCTAATCAAAAAAATCTAAAAATGAATGAAGGAATCATAATTCATAAACTGACATTAAAAAGAAGTCCATACTTTTGGAGACCTACAAAATTGATTTCATAGGAGGAGATATGTTTCATGTTTAAGATTATAATTACTATAATAAACTAAGCCATAGCTTGGTCTGCATTCGTGCTTCCATGTTTGATTAACATTATTACTATAATAAACTAAGCCATAGCTTGGTCTGCATTCGTGATATTTTTGCTTCAACTTCTTTGAATGGAATGATTTCAAATATTTAAGTCTCCTTTCTTCTTCTTCTTCAACACTGTTGATATGTTCATATGGAATAGGCTCGATGATTTCAATATTCAAGTTAAACCTCACTCAATAAGAAAAAGGAAATCCAGTTCTTTAATGCGTCAAAAACATCAGTATTTCGAACTATTAAGTAACTGACCTCAAACGAAAGATACAAAAAAAGGGAATTTCTGGGATGTCATGATTTGAAGGAACATCAAGTTTCTGCAAAAAAAAAAAAAAAAAACCATTAATCGGCAAAAATTAAACGAAGCAGTGAAGTCATGGTTAAAAAAAAAAAAAGCTTACTGAATGTGCAGGAAGGGGATGTTTGAATGATTTTCTGGGTTTATTTTGCGTATGATTTTCAAAACAAGCCATTACCAATACAATGATCTCTCTTATGATTAAAAAGAAGAAGAAGAGGAAGAGTCCTATATGCAATACAATCATATACGAAGGTGGATTATAATCCCTACTTAATTAGATAATTACAGAAAATAAAAAGAGACTTCTACTTAATACTTATACATTATATCTAATCTATCTAAAATAATTAAAAGTGACTTAAAATTCACAT
Source organism: Gossypium sturtianum (assembly GCA_025698515.1). Lineage (NCBI taxonomy): Eukaryota > Viridiplantae > Streptophyta > Magnoliopsida > Malvales > Malvaceae > Gossypium > Gossypium sturtianum. The sequence goes on from CM046945.1 coordinate 163,090,001, forward strand.
TATTATTAAGATAAAAAGAGTATAAAAATATTAATCGAAGTCGAATTCCTACACAAATTCGAACCATATTATCTCATCCATACCTCTAATATTATATAAAAAATAAATACATAATATTAAACCCATTAAATTGTTTAATTCCATTACAATTATTTTTAATTTTTTAACATAAATAACTTTTTTATATTTTAAATAAAATTTATGATGATAATTGTGCTAATTATACCATATATCCCTAAATCATGACTTTCCTTTTAAATTAGTTTTTTAATTTAAAAACATTCTAATTATATTATCAAACTATAAAAATTAAATCAATCAAGTCCTTTCGTTATTAAAATCGTTAAATGACACATTAAATTTTATGTAGCTAAATTTAAATAAATAGAAGTTTGTCGTATAACTTTTGAAAGTAAAAAATAAAAATAAAGTTAAACTGAAAAGAAAATAGTGAATGGTAAAGTTCCCTTAAAAGTTTTGAAACCTCAAAATTAAGATTTTTAAAATATCTATTTTTACAATATTTATTTTTTTTAAAAATTTTCATTTTAAATCTTGTTACATAAGATTTGACGTATTATTTAACAGTTAAATTAATGATTTAGCAATAAAAGGAGCTAATTGATATAACCTCAATAGTGTAGGGATGTAATTAGAATGATTTGAAATATAGGGATCAATTTAAAATGTGGGTAGTTTAAGGATGTTTGGTGCAATTAATTCATGAAAATTTATATAAAGTATTTGGGATAATATATTTGTTTGCCCTTGAGCTGGCAACTAGGTTCACTTCAGTACCTATACTTTTTTTTTGTCCACTTTAGCATTTAAATTTTATAACTAGATCCATTTTAATCCCTAAACTCGAAAAATATAAAAAATCACTTGGAAATTTATAAATATTAAAGTGATGGTGTGACAAGTTGGTTGACAGTTTTCTATTTATTTTTTTTTAGTAAAACTGACTGATATTATTAATAACTCGGCTCAAGGCAGAAACAGTAGCTTAAAAGCTATAATACACGGCAACATGAAAAGACAAAACAACAAAAGAAAAAGGGGAACAACTATCTAAGCATACAAGTCAATTAAAACTCCTAGAAACTACCAACACAAAGAATCAGCAAGCAAATCGTCTTGAGCCAACAACCAGCACCGCTTCAGAAACCAAATATCAGCCAAAATCCCTTTTCACCATCTGAAAAAACTGAAACAAGTAAAAGGAGAGAACAATAGCTTTAAACTCAAGCACTGGAGATTCATCGAACCTTCTCCATTTTCAAAACAAAACAAGAGGAACTTTAGAGGCACTGGTTCCAAGCCAAACGGTCCTTCATCGCCACCATCATCACTGATTCAGGCACTCCATTAACCCAGCCATCACAAACCTTTCTTCTCTGACCTTCCAACGCCAGAGTGTGAGCCGCTCCATTAATCGTTCGGGGCACAAAAAGGTAAGATACCTCATCAAAATGCAAACCCATTTTACAAATATGATGTGTAATCGGCCTGAGAACCGATTTATCTTCCCCCTTCTTCTTAATACTTTTGATAACTATCAGGGAGTCTCCTTCCACGATCAGACGTCGAAAGCCCATCATACTCGCAAAGATTAATGCCCTTTCGCAAGCCCGTGCTTCTGCCACAAATGCGTCAACAACATCCTCAAAAAGATAAGTTTCTGCCCCTACGATTTCTCCTGTAGAGTCTCTGGCTAAAACTGCTGTTGTAACGAGTCTTTCTTCTTTTTGGAAAGCCGCATCAAAGTTTATCTTAATAACTCCATAGTCTGGGGGTCTCCAAAGATCCTTTACCATAGATCTAAGAGAATGACGGAGGTTCTCTTGATTTAGGCTAAGATCTTGTTCATATCCTCGAATAAACCCTAACAATTATTGCAATGAAAATTTTACCCCTTCATGGATCAATTTATTTCTACGAGACCATAGGCCCCATATGGAAATTGCAATGATTCATTTTTGTTGTTCATCTGTTGCAGAAAATGTTCTAACAAAGCAATTCTTGCAACACAACGAAGCTTCGAATGACAGAATCTTTACTTGTAAGGAAGCCCACACACACTGTAGAGTACCACAAGACCACATCAGATGATCTGAATCCTCCAGATCTGCCTTACACAGTGGGATAACGACTTCCACACACAACATTCTACGCGCCAGATGTAACACCCCTAACTCGTATTCGTCGCTGAAACGGGTTACGAGGTATTACCAGACAAGACGCAACTTCCGAACAATCACAAATACACATAAGTTATGTAAGCACAACTAAAACATAAGTCTGCTTAAACATTAACATACCATTTAAATCGTATTACAAATACTATTCATGCCTTAAAATTTTAATCAAATCCATAACATACTTATAATCCAAAATACACTCTATTTAGCATGCCTCATAGTCATATAGTATATGCCTTAAATTACATATACTAATTAAATGCTCATCATAAAAAAAATATGATATTCGAATATCTAATAAATATCAAATATTAATAATACATAATTGAATACATGCACTTATTAAACTAATCAAATCATGACACAAAACTTTATAACAAACAACATATGCGGCATCATTAATTTCCTTGTGCACACAAATCATACCAAGTTTATCCAAACATTATTCACTGCATAATGTGTATTACTATACACGGTCTTAATTAGTAATAACATCGACAAGCATACTTATAAATTCATCTAAGTATTTATACGTATGACTATTGAGTCATATATCATTTTAATCATACTTTAATAAATGCCGATATGACTATTTCATATATCAAATATCAAACATCTCATTTCATTAATAATACATGTATGCAAATTAAAAACCAAACAAGCACAACATGCCACTTAAAAACCAAACCGATTTAGTATATACCAAAATCCAAAACATATAGTCATCCATCACACCATTCATAGTATAAAAATGCACTTCTAAAATGAACATATACCTTGTTGCCAAATTTATATCTTACTAAATATTTTCATTTTCAATTCATAAAACCAAAGCATCAACCAAGTCAACCATAATTAAATTCAAGGATTAACAAGACATACCAAACTCACTTCACCTATATGCTATAACTGAATTTACCTTATACTGAAACACTTAACAAATCCTTATCAAAACATATCAAACATAATTCACACATATATATATATATATAAACCATGACCGAATCACCAAAACCAAACATATCTATCATTTGATCAAAAGCATAAAACCAAGCTTAACAAAATAAATAAGTCATTTTCGCATGGCTCATATTTACATACCCAAAATCATACATATTAACTAGCCTATACATGCCATAGGTTCAAATTCAAACTTATAAAAGTACCGAATACAGTCGATAGTGTGATAGACTTCTCTGACGATCCCCGAGCTCGTAGCTAGCTTCTAAAATCTATAAAACAAAGAGCAAACACACACAGTAAGCTTTCACAGCTTAGTAAGTCATAAGCAAATGAGACAATCAATCACATTCATAATTCAATTTAGCTAAACCGAGATAAACCATCATAAATTCGTATATATTTCCAAACTTATAATTTCATATATCAAGACATATAATTTTGCATAAGTTTTCCTTTGACCGAATACTCATTTGAACATTAGCATGTTGAACCTTCATTTTCTACATCACAAATACATTATTTAGCCGAATGTATACATTCACATATGCATACACATAGTTCACATTAACATATAACATTTATCTCATCTTCAAACATCCAACTTACCATATTTTCATAACTTAGTGTGAATACATACCTGAGCCTTTTAACTCGATTTTACACTCGGTCTTAACTTATCATTGCCCGTTGAACCATTAGGAATTAAAAAGGATACTCGGATAGTCAAACATATCGTACAATGCCAACGTCCCAGACGTGGTCTTACATGTAATCACATATCGATGCCACTGTCCCAGACAGGGTCTTACACGTAAGTCACAAGTCGATGCCAACGTCCCAGACGTGGTCTTACATGTAATCACATATCGATGCCACTGTCCCAGACAGGGTCTTACACGTAAGTCACAAGTCGATGCCAACGTCCCAGACGTGGTCTAACACGATAATACATAATGGAATCCTATGTCATGACATATGTATCCTAGCTATTCCTAAGGTTTGTACGGGACTTTCGAACGTGGTAACTCAATTGAATCGATCTCGTAAACATTGCTCCCAAGCATATAACCATTCGACCATCACTTATAAATATTCATTAAATTCAATTCAACATTTAAAGTTCATATATATTCAAAATTAACAGCATTTATTTGCTTATAAACTTACCTTGGATATCGACGGACGGAATAGAACGGTTATTCAATTATTTTTGTTTTCCCCCGATCCAAGTCCGATTTCTTTGGTTCTCGATCTAAACATATTCAAATTAAACTTATTCAAACACAATTTTATTCAATTTAGTCCAAAAAAAACACATAAATGGGCAAATTACCATTTTGCCCCTGACATTTTACACTTTTCACAATTTAGTCCATATTGCATAAAACACAAAATATGCAAAATTTCAATATTCCATTCTTAGGCCGAATCTTCCTCATGTTCATACAATTCCATAAATTTCATTTATTTCACATTTTAGTCCCTCAATTTATTGTTTTTATAATTTAGCCCTAATTACTCAAATTCATCAAAATTTCCAATACAAAACATATTAATCCAAAACATATATTTCATAATTCACCATTTAACATCACAAAGCTCATAAATTCATCAATGACGTAACTCAAAATATTCATAAAAATCAAAAATTAAGGCATGGGCTTTGTAAATTTCATAGCAACGATCTCAAAAACGTAAAAATTATAAAAAACTGAGCTAGTTACATACCTTAATCAAGCTTAAATATGGCCGAATGTAGCTTTATTTTTCTTTTCTTTTGGTATATTCGGCTTTAAAAAGATGAACTAAAGCACTAACTTTAACTTATGTTTTATTATAATACCTTAATTTACTTATTTACTTTATTAACCTTTGTTATTTAATATAATAATATTATAAAATATGTACATAACCATCCATCACTTTATTCCATGGTAAATTTGCAACATAAAAACCTCCTATTAAAAGAACAAAGAAATTTAATACTTTAACAAATAGTTAGCAACTTTTACAAATTACGCGATTAAGTCCTTTTATTAAATCGGACACTCAAACGATAAAATTTTTAAACGAGATTTTCACACGTATAAATTCACATACTGTGAACACCAAAAATAATATTAAAATATTTTTTGACTCGGATTTGTGGTCCTGAAACCACTGTTCCGACTAGGGTCTAAGCCGGTCTGTTACACCAGATTACCAATGTGGGGCACTTGATTATTAACCAGCCTCCAATTGTGTATTTTAATTTTTTCTGGAATATTCAACGACCATAAGGCTTTGTAAAATTCTTTGTAAACATCATCATTAGAGGAAGTGTGCGTAGTGTTCTGTAAATATGCTGTAGTTAGGACCCGATACCCACTCTTTACTGTGTATTCCCCAAAACCTTCATGTTTCCAAACCATCATGTCTTCCGAGCTACTCCCAGAAATAAGAATAGCAAGAATTCGAGCTGCTGTAGTTTTGTCAACTAAATTATGAACCAACTCCCTATTCTAGGTATTAGTCTCAGTCTCAATTTGTTGATTAACAGTCGTCCAAGTAGGCCTAATCTCTTGGACTGAAATTTTGCTGTTCTCTCTTCCAGGTAGCCAAGGATCATTCCATATGTTGATGCGATCACCATTACCAACCCGCCACAGAAGTCATTCCCTAATCAACTCCCGAGTGCTGCAAATGCTTCTCCATGTAAATGAAGGGTAAGAACCAACTTTCGCTGATAGTATATCTGAAAAAGGGAAGTAACGGGCTTTTAAAACTCTGGCTAAAAGATATGAGGCTGAGATAAAATACGCCAAACCTGTTTTGCTAATAAGGCCTTATTAAACAAAAACAAGTTTTTAAAACCAAGCCCACCATTGCACTTCGGTTTGCATAACATTTCCCAACTGCTCCAATGAATACCCTTCAATGTCTTGTTGTTAGTCCACCAGAACCTATTCATAATGCCTTCAAGCTTACGACATAACGATTTTGGCAAAAGAAAGCATTGCATAGCGTGAAGCGGTGTTGCCTACAAGATCGATTAAATAAAGACCTCCTTACCCCCTTGACAGATAGCGCAAACTTCACCCTTCGACTCGTTTTTTGAACCGATCAGTAAAATTAGCAAAAGCCCATGTTTTTCTCTGACCCACCATCATAGGCAAACCTAGATACTTCTCAGGGTTTGAAGCCACCCGAACTCCTAAAAATTTGATAATATCCTCCTTGACACTAGAGGCCACATTAGCTCCGAAATAAATAAGAGATTTGTCAAAATTTGAAACACCCCACACCCGGCCCACGAGCTTGAACCGGATCTGGTATGTTCCTTAAATAAATCGGTTTTCAATGTTCTAAATGACTTAGAGAAAATTTGTGTAATTTTTAAAAAAATTGTTTTGGGTTGGGCTTAATTTGAAACCTATTTAATAAATTCTGGAAATCCAACTTAAATAAGGTGACAAAATAATTTTTGGGTTTATTATTTTAAAAGAAATAAATTTACTTATCTTTAATCAAACATAATTTGTATCATATTTAAATAAAAATAAACAGGAATAAAGAAAATCCAACTGGGCCTTATGGCCTTATTACATCATTCAAACCCAAAATAAAGTACTAAAATTTCATAAAGTCCAAATTCCAAATAATTTCTTCAAGCGATGCATGGCCACCTTTAGCTCCTCGCCGACCCGGTCCATTACCGCCATCACCGAAAAATAATTCCCAACGGGTGAGTCAACAGACTCAATGTGTACATAGTACTAATTTCCAACAAATCGAGCATACAAGTCATATCAATATCATGTTCATACAAAATAAAGGATGATGCAACCCAAATCCAAACCTATTTGTCCATCCGCTACACACCACCCGTACCAACCTGTACACCGCGGGGACTACTAAGTCGACCCTCCATCCGCTACACACCATCGAAGGCAGTCACTGCAGTCGACGTGCTCATCGCCCACTTATGTTGTGTCATTAGACACTGTATTCACTAGATGTAACCGAAGTTACCACTTTTCACTTTATGTGACCGTAGTCACCACTTTACGTTGGTGAGACCGTAGTCATCACCTTCACTTTCTTCCTCCACAAATATCCCGAATGCCCCAATTATTTCATAACATATTTCACATACTAAATTTTCATTCATGTTACTAATCACATGTTCAAAATATATCACATTCACAATCCTATCAAAAGTAGGAAACGTGCACTGGTACTCCTTACCACATTTGTGGTGCTTAGCCACATTCACATACTGTTACATATTTACATATCTAATGATTGCCATGCAATTTATTGAAAGTTAGTAAGAGTACACACCTTTTTCGCTTAATAGTTCCCGTGAATTCCGTGAGAGCGATCTACCGATCTAGATCTTTCACTCCTATATTCGGCCATTAATTAAAACATATAAATAAACCTATTTGGTCTTAAAACCAAATCCTACTAGAAGTAGAATTACTTACCTAGTTGCCGAATTGATTTAATCAAGTCCCAACAGTTGCTAGAATTCCTCTTCCTTGAAATCGGCTAATACTAGGTATGTAACCATGTCGATTTTCGGTTTTTGAAATAATGGAAAACACTTAAACAAATTATGCCTTGCCGAATATCCCTTACCTTGTGATGGGATTCCAAATCAAGAGGATTCCTTTATAAGCCTCATAAAATCCTATAACTTCGTGTTAGATTAGATCTAACTTTGAAAACGTGAATCATAATCTTTAACCACATATTTATATTTATAATCCTTACCTTAGATCCTTAGATTTCCCGAAAGATCCCCTTTTGATGTTGTGGATGATTGCCCTCTTTCTTAGAATCCACAAAGATTCAAATTAACAATAGAAACGGAGAAGAAAATAGAAGAAAAAGAGAGGATTTTTGCTTAATGAAAATTCGGCAGAGGGGTTTTGCCTAGGGAGAATTTTGGCGAGAGAGGAAGAGGGAGCAAATGTTGATGAGTAGCCTCCTGTCCTCCTTTTATAGCCAAAGTTATCACCCTAGGAGTCCTTTACTTGGCCACCACTCCTCTTTTTGATAATATTATCTCTTTTATTTAAAAGATAAAAGCCTTTAATCCATCAATTATCTCCTCAATTATCTCATTAGAAAATAATCCTTTATTTATCTCTTATTATTCACATATTTATGTGAATAAAACTCCTTTATTTATCTCTTATTATTCACATATTTATGTGAATAAAACTCCTTTATTTCTCTCTTATTATTCACATATTTATGTGAATAAAACTCCTTTATTTCTCTCATATATCCAAGTTTCCCGAAATGTTCAAGTTTCCATTTTTGGATCATTTCCAAAAATGTTTAGGTTTCCAAAAATGTCTAAGTTTCCAAAAATGTCCATTTCCATTTCCATTTTCATTTCCATCTCCATTTTCATTTTCATTTCCATTTTCATTTCCATTTTCATTCATTTCTAGGTTTCCAAAAGTATCAAAAATTTATTCATAATACTTAAGACTTGTCATTTCATACAATTGATCCAAAAATGCATAGGCCCTTCCCGGTGATGTTACAGCTTCTACCCCCTTAAATAAAATTTCGTCCTCGAAATTTCCTAACTAAACAGCTTGAGGGTATTGTTTGTCGCATTGTCTCTTACCGCTCCCCACGAAGCTTCTTCCGATCCATGATTGCGCCATAACACCTTGACTAAAGGCACCGACTTCTTCGTAGTGCTTTCACGCCACGCCCAAGATCCGAATCGGCTCCTCCTCGTAGGATAGATCCGGCCTTAACTCCACTTCTTCAACAGGTACCACATGAGACGGATCCGATCGATAGCGACGTAGCATGGACACATGAAATACATCGTGCATTTGATGCAACTCGTGGCAACTCCAATTGGTATGCCATCGCCCAACTTCGCTTCATGCCAGTAGGGCCCTATAAACCTTGGGCTTAGCTTCCCTTTGCGACCGAACCGCATAACCTTCTTCCAAGGTGAGACCTTTAGAAACACTTGGTCTCCTACTTCAAACTCAATTTCTTTCCTCTTAAGGTCTGCATGCGACGACTTCTCTCTTCATCGAAGCTTCTTTCAACCGTGCCCGAATTAATTCCACCTTCTCCTCGGTTTCCGCCACTAACTCGGACCCAAAACGCGGCGTTCTCTAACTCGGTCCAACAAGTTGGTGTTCTACATTTCCTTCCATACAATGCTTCGTATGGTGCCATCCGAATGCTTGCCCGATAGTCGTTGTTGTAGGCGAACTCACCTAGAGGCAAGTAATCTTCCCAACTTCCTCGAAAATCCATCACACACCCTCTTAACATATCTTCCAACACTTGTATAACTCTGTTCAGATCGCCTCATCTGATTGTGGATGAAAAGCCGTAGTGAAGTCTAGCTTAGTGCCTAATGCTTGATGAAGTGCTTTCCAAAATCGAGACGTAAACCTTGGGTCTCTATCGGAGATGATCGACATCGGTACCCGTGTAGCCTCACGATCTCCGCCACATATAACTTGGCTAACTTTTGAAGGGAATAGTCGATCCTCACAGGGGATAAAATGTGCGGACTTGGTCAAACGGTCCACTATCACCCATACCGAGTCCTTCTTAGTGGGCGTAAGGGGAAAGCCCACTAACTAAGTCCATGGTAATTCTTTCCCACTTCCATTGAGGAATCTCAATTGGTTGAAGCAATCGATGGGACTTGGTGTTCACCTTTACTTGGCGACATGTCAAACATTTCCCCACAAATTCACCACCTCTCGCGTTTGTGTCCGACCACCAAAACTGCTCCCTTAGATCTCTATACGACTTGGTGCCTCCGGATGCATAGCATAAGGACTACCATGCGCTTCCCCGAAGAATCCTTTGTCTCAACTCCTTATCCCTCGGCATACAAACCTTTTCCTTGTAGCACAAGACTCCTTCATCATTGACGCCATAATCCTTTAATCCTCCTTGCCGTATTTCATCGTAACTTAGTACTTAAGTCCTTATCCGCCAACCGTCCCTCTTTCACCTCATTCACCAAAGTTGGCTTGACTTGTAACTCGCCAACAAAGCCTCCGTCTTCATACAAACTTAAGTGAGCGAACAAAGCCCTTAAATCCGACACAACCTTCCTACTTAGGGCGTCGGCTACCACATTCGCCTTGCCCGGATGGTATTCTATCGAATAGTCATAATCTTTTAATAACTCCACCCACCTTCGTTGCCTCAAGTTCAACTCCTTCGAGTCAACAAATACTTAAGGCTTTTGTGGTCCGTGTAAATTATCGACCTTTCTCCATAAAGGTAGTGCCTCCAAACTTTGAGGGCGAAAACCACCGCCGCGAGTTCCAAGTCATGAGTTGGGTAGTTCACCTCATGCGGCCTTAATCTGTCGAGATGCATAAGCGACTACCTTTCATTCTTGCATTAGCACACACTTTAACCACAGTATGCGAAGCATCACAATATACTACGAAGTCCTTACCGCCTCCCAATTGAATTAACACCGAGCTTCACAAGACTTTTTAAGCTTTTCAAAGCTCTCCGTTGCTTATCCGTCCACACAAACGGTACTTCCTTCCTTAGTAACTTTGTCAAAGGTGCGGCTATTGACGAGAATCCTTCCACGAACCTTCCGTAATAGCCTTGCCAAGCCTAAGAAACTTCTCGATTTCACCACCGACCTAGGTGATTTCCAATCCAACATCTGCTTCGATCTTCCTAGGATCCACTCTTATTCCTTCATGCGATACCACATGTCCTAGGAACGCCATTTCCTTGAGCCAAAATTCGCACTTGCTGAATTTGGCATAAAGCTTCTTTTCCTTAACACTTCTAACACAACTCGGAGATGCTCATCGTGCTCCTCCTCCGCCTTGAATACACCAAAATGTCGCCGATGAACACCACGACGAATCTATCCAAGTAGGGTTGGAAAACCCTATTCATTATATCATGAACGCGGCCGGTGCGTTCGTCAACCCAAACGGCATCACCACAAATTCAAAATGACCGTACCTTGTCCTAAAAGCGGTCTTATGAATATCACCTCCTTCACTTTCGCTTGATGATACCCCGACCTTAAGTCGATCTTTGAGAACACAAATGCCCTTTTCGGTTGGTCGAACAAGTCATCTATCCTTGGCAAAGGATACTTGTTCTTGATGGTCAGTTTGTTCAACTGACGATAATCTATGCACATCCGCATAGTTCCATCCTTCTTCTTCACAAAGAGAACCGGTGCTCCACACGGAGACACACTGGGTCGAATGAACCCACGATCCAACAACTCTTGGATTTGAGCCTTGAGCTCCACTAACTCCTTTGGTGCCATTCGGTAGGGAGCGATTGACACAGGAGCTGTTCCTGGTAGCAAATCTATTCCAAATTCCACTTCTCTATCTGGGGGTATTCCGGGCAACTCCTCCGGAAATACATCCTCAAAATCCCTTACTGTTCTAACTCCCTTCACACCTTCCTCTTCTCCTCTTAACGCACTCACGAAGGCTAAGAATGCCTTACATCTTTTCTTAACCATTTTCTCGGCCTTCAAAGGTCGAAACTACGTTAGACAAGTAGTTCCTCCTTTCTCCGATCATCACTACTACCTCATCTTCCGGGTTCTTAGTTCCATACGTTTAGCCGCACAATCCAACACGGCTCGATGCTCTACTAGCCAATCCATTCCAAGTATAAGCTCAAACTCTCCGAAGGGTAATTCCATTAAGTCACCCGAAAGTTCGCTCCCCGAATCTCTAGGGGTACATTCCAAAAGATCCAATCTATCCTCACCGCTTGGCCTAAAGGGCTTACTACGCTTATCCGCCTATCGTAAAGTTCGAGTCTAGGCCTAGTGTTTCAACCACACTACATGCAACATAGGAATGAGTTGAGCCCACATCAATAAGAGCAAAATAGGGTTTGTCATGAATAAAGAACGTACTCGGCTATAACATCCGCGCGTCTCCTCTTCCTCCGGCGAACCGCATACCAAACCCGGTTGCCTTGCTTCGGCGTTAGTTGCACCTCGACCACGAGCTCCACGGCCTCCTGCCACCACTACCTCTGTTGGCCGACCCACGACCTCTTTGAGGTCTGTCCGCCTCTACCAACCTCGGTTAGCATTCTCGAGCTGCTGGGTTGGCTCTCATCTAATAGCTTGGGGCAATCCTTAATCATATGGTCCTTGGACCCACACTTGAGACATCGTCCCGCCTTTTTCCAACACTCTCCCCGTGCTTCCTTCCACAATGTTCACAAGGGCGAAATTGCCACCAGACTAGCCTGTTGACTTTGTGGCTCACAACTCTAGGCCTCTTGTGGCCTTTTCCAGATGGCCCAAAACCTCTTTTGGGCTTATTTCGCCCACACACACCGCTTGGTGGCGCCCTTAATTCCTCACCCACTTTAGCCTTTTCCACCAAGGCGAGAAATTCCCGCTCCCGATGCGGTGCTATCAAAAGTCTCAAATCATCCCTAAGTCCGTCCTCAAACGAACACAGCGTTCATGCTCGATCGCCACTACTCATCGGGCATATCGGCTCAACCTCAAGAATTCCACTTCATATTCTGGTGATGCACTTACTTCCTTGTACCAACCCCTAAAAGCCTTCCTTTGCTCATCTATATACCTGGTTCCCACATACTTCTTCTGAAATGCTTCCTTAGCATATTCCCAGGTCAGATCTTCCGCCGTGGCACCGTCCCGAATGGTTAACCACCATTGATACGCTTCATCGCGTAATAAAGCCGTCATCCCTTTCAACTTCTCCTCGGGGTCAAGTCGAGCTCATCCATGATGCGCTCGGTTGCTTTCAACCAACCAAGACTCACCAGATCGGGTGCCACTCCCGATACTCCTCTAAACATTTCACTCCATTAGCACGGAGCCGCTCAGCACGCACTTACGATTTCCTGAATTGTTTCTGCACCACCACCAATTCCAAAACTCGCGAAGACACTGCGACACGGCATCTTCCCTCATGCGGGCCTCGCGCTCAACATTGACAAATGGGGTGATGGTGGTGGTATCTCATTGTCGTAACCTTGTCCCGATCTAACGACTCATCATTCCTCTACCTTCTTCCACGACGACCACGTCCTCTTGAGCTCATTATCGACGAGATCCGATTAAGGAATTTTATGTATTAGTATTCTTGTTTCACTTATTACCCGCGATGATATCTTATGAAGAAAGAGTTTAAGAGTGGTTCTTTCGTATTCATACATGCATACAGATCTTGCATTCATTCATTCATCCATCAACAAATATGAACTTTCGCTCATTCAAAGAAACGTTGTAATTCTTGTTGTTGTTTTCGTTATTTTGCTTTTCCACTACCCAGTGGTATTTTCGTAATTTTATCCTACAGGTATTTTTTCGTAAATTTTCAAAAATAAAAAGTTCCCTGGTGATTTTGACGAAAGTATTTTGGTACTTCTAAAGTTCCGGGAAATTTTGGAAGAATTTTGAAATCCAGGGTATTTCGGTAATTTTTGATCTCGTGGTATTTTTGATAATTTTTCCAAAAATCGTGGTAAATTTGTAAAATTTATTAAGTTAGGATATTTTCCAAGATTGTAAAACATTAAGGGTTCCTTTGAGAGTTACACTTTTCAAAGCAATGATATTGTAAAAATTTTGGAAATCGAATTCGTTTTGGTAATTTTGTAAGTTAGGAGCAATTTTGTAATTTTCCAAAATCAAGATAGTTTGATATTTTACAAATTAGGGTTTTTTGAACATTTGATAAAGTAATGAATTTTTGTTAAAACTATGGGTGGTTTGGTCATTTTATAAACCAAGGGTATTTTTTTATTTTTTTTTAGAAGAAAATGTTGTAAAATAGTTCTCATAAGTTTCTAAGAGTTTTAAAACTAAATTTTGGTTATACATTTTTTTTTTTTTATAAAAGAAAAACGGCTAAGTCCCTTTCGGTTTTATTCTTTGTGTTTAGCCTATGACCGAGCCCTCTTGGTCGTGGTGAACCAAAGCTACGCACTGTGCAGATTCGAATGAAGAGGAGGTGAGTCACGCGGATCGCTTAAATACCAAGCTCTCACCGACCTTTCTAGACATGCGCACGCAGGTTGCCACACCACCGAGCCTTCCGAGTTAGGGCGAACCGGCTACGCACTGCAGGATACCCGCGAAGAGGAGGTGAGTCACTAGGATCGCTAAATACCGGAGCTCTTCCGGATCCAATCCTAGACATGCGTACAGGGGTTGCCACACCCTAGCTTAATAACTTAGTCATAGGTTTGTTAAGTTCATTAAGTCTTATGAGTTTCAAGTGTTTGAGTAGTCTAATCCTAGGGTTCAAGTTCCTATCACACTATTCTACGCCCATGCCTTTGCTACCCTTTTACAATTCATAATTCACATAATCACACAGATGGTTAAAGGTACTTACCTGGTGGACTGCGGGTCGGAGACTTAGGTGCCATGCCATAAAACCTGCTTATTTCAAAGAAATTCATTTGGGCTCGAATTGAAAACGTTTTGGCCTCGAGCCCACAAAGCCGAGAGTTTTAAAATCGGCTCGATACCAATCGAACACCCCACACCCGCCCACGAGCTTGAACCGGATCTCGTATGTTCCTTAAATAAATCGGTTTTCAATGTTCTAAATGACTTAGAGAAAATTTGTGTAATTTTTAAAAAAATTGTTTTAGGTTGGGCTTAATTTGAAACCTATTTAATAAATTCTGGAAATCCAACTTAAATAAGGTGACAAAATAATTTTTGGGTTTATTATTTTAAAAGAAATAAATTTACTTATCTTTAATCAAACATAATTTGTATCATATTTAAATAAAAATAAACAGGAATAAAGAAAATCCAACTGGGCCTTATGGCCTTATTACATCATTCAAACCCAAAATAAAGTACTAAAATTTCATAAAGTCCAAATTCCAAATAATTTCTTCAAGCGATGCATGGCCACCTTTAGCTCCCGCCGACCCGGTCCATTACTCGCTCATCACCTGAAAAATAATTCCCCAACGGGTGAGTCAACAGACTCAATGTGTACATAGTACTAATTTCCAACAAATCGTGCATACAAGTCATATCAATATCATGTTCATACAAAATAAAGGATGATGCAACCCAAATCCAAACCTATTTGTCCATCCGCTACACACCACCCGTACCAACCTCAGCACACCGCGGGGACTACTAAGTCGACCCTCCATCCGCTACACACCATCGAAGGCGATCATTGCGCATCGACGTGCTCATCGCCCACTTATGTTGTGTCATTAGACACTCAGATTCACTAGATGTAACCGGTTACCACTTTTCACTTTATGTGACCGTAGTCACCACTTTACGCTGGTGAGACCGTAGTCATCACCTTCACTTTCTTCCTCCACAAATATCCCGAATGCCCCAATTATTTCATAACATATTTCACATACTAAATTTTCATTCATGTTACTAATCACATGTTCAAAATATATCACATTCACAATCCTATCAAAAGTAGGAAACGTGCACTGGTACTCCTTACCACATTTGTGGTGCTTAGCCACATTCACATACTGTTACATATTTACATATCTAATGATTGCCATGCAATTTATTGAAAGTTAGTAAGAGTACACACCTTTTTCGCTTAATAGTTCCCGTGAATTCCGTAGAGCGATCTACCGATCTAGATCTTTCACTCCTATATTCGGCCATTAATTAAAACATATAAATAAACCTATTTGGTCTTAAAACCAAATCCTACTAGAAGTAGAATTACTTACCTAGTTGCCGAATTGATTTAATCAAGTCCCAACAGCTGCTAGAATTCCTCTTCCTTGAAATCGCTAATACTAGGTATGTAACCATGTCGCTTTTCGGTTTTTGAAATAATGGAAAACACTTAAACAAATTATGCCTTGGCCGAATATCCCTTACCTTGTGATGGGATTCCAAATCAAGAGGATTCCTTTATAAGCCCGTTGAAATCCTATAACTTCGTGTTAGATTAGATCTAACTTTGAAAACGTGAATCATAATCTTTAACCACATATTTATATTTATAATCCTTACCTTAGATCCTTAGATTTCCCGAAAGATCCCCTTTTGATGTTGTGGATGATTGCCTCTCTTCTTAGAATCCACAAAGATTCAAATTAACAAGAGAACGGAAGAAAATAGAAAGAAAAAGAGAGGATTTTTGCTTAATGAAAATTCGGCAGAGAGGGTTTTGCCTAGGGAGAATTTCGGCAGAGAGGAAGAGGGAGCAAATGTTGATGAGTAGCCCTCCTGTCCTCCTTTTTATAGCCAAAGTTATCAGCCTAGGAGTCCTTTACTTGGCCACCACTCCTCTTTTTGATAATATTATCTCTTTTATTTAAAAGATAAAAGCCTTTAATCCATCAATTATCTCCTCAATTATCTCATTAGAAAATAATCCTTTATTTATCTCTTATTATTCACATATTTATGTGAATAAAACTCCTTTATTTATCTCTTATTATTCACATATTTATGTGAATAAAACTCCTTTATTTCTCTCTTATTATTCACATATTTATGTGAATAAAACTCCTTTATTTCTCTCATATATCCAAGTTTCCCGAATGTTCAAGTTTCCATTTTTGGATCATTTCCAAAAATGTTTAGGTTTCCAAAATGTCTAAGTTTCCAAAATGTCCATTTCATTTCCATTTTCATTTCCATCTCCATTTTCATTTCCATTTTCATTTTCATTTCCATTTTCATTCATTTCTAGGTTTCCAAAAGTATCAAAAATTTATTCATAATACTTAAGACTTGTCATTTCATACAATTGATCTGAAAAATGCATAGGCCCTTCCTAGGATGTTACAAAATTCACCCGAGACCATCTCATATTCCCGAATGACATCATGAACCACTCTAGCCCCCTCACACGAGGCATCTCCAAAAAGGGTGCAATCATTTGCAAAAAAACAAATGATTAATAGATAATCTCTCCCTACCAATAGGTGCGCCCAACATCCAACCTTTCTGTTTGGCATCCTGAATAAGCGTAGAAAAACCCTCAGCACAAATCAGAATCAGATAGGGGCTTAGAGGGTCTCCTTGTCTTAAGCCTCTTGATGGAGAAAACCATTCACTATTAATCCCATTAAGGCTAACAAAATAGGAAATAGAACAAATGCATCTCATGATGAGAACGATCCAATCAGCATGAAAACCCAAATGCTTCATCATTCCCGCCAAAAAATCTCATTCTACACGGTCATACGCTTTGCTCATATCTAGTTTAAGTGCAAAATTCCCTCTCTTGCCACTCTTCTTCATTTTGAGAGAATGAAGGACCTCATAAGCGATCAACACATTATCCGAAATAAGTCTTCCTGGGATAAAAGCCCCTTGAGCTTCATTAATACAATTACCCAAAAAATCACTCATGTGAATTACCAAGACTTTCGCAATAATTTTGTAAACGACGTTACAAAGACTTAAAGATCTGAATTGTGACATATTTTTTGGTTTATCAACCTTGGGGATCAAAATAATGCGTGTTTTATTAATATCTCCTACTTCATACTGACCATTCAGAATAGATAAACAATAACGGGAAATCTTCGGTCCAATAATATGCCAGTACCTTTGGAAAAAAATTGCGGGGAACCCATCAACACCGGGGGCTTTCAAAGGCGCCATCATCTTTACTGCATAGGCGATATCCTCCTCAGTGAACTGTTTTAGGAAATTATCATTCATGCTAGCAGTAACTCTTTTCTCTACTAGGCCAAATAAGTGCTCATCCAATCTCATATCAGAAGATGAAAATAGTTTTTCAAAATAATCTGAAGCAATCTTTATAATATCCTCGGTCGATGTAGCCCTTCCACCATTCTCATCTTCTAACTCAGAGATTCGACCATGAAACTGACGTTGAACGGCAATCTTATGAAAGTAACTGGTGTTCCGATCACCATTCTTCAGCCAGTTGACTCAGGCTCGTTGCTCCCAAAATAAATCTTCCTTATCAGCCTCCAAATTAAGCCCTAATTGAACCTCCGTGATTTCAGCTAAAGTTTAATCAGAAAGTTCCTGATTATAAAGACAATTCAGTCTGTCTTCTAAATCTACCCGATTTCTCTTCTCCTCTCTACTTCTGGATTTACTCCATTTTTGCATTTGGTGACCCATTCTCTTAAGCTTACTCGATATACTTCTAGGAGTATCTTCCCACCATCTTTTAATCATCTCCTCAAAGGAACTTTTTAAACACCATTTGGCCTTAAACCGAAACGTCTTTGCATTACTACACTGATCATTCCATCTCACTCCCATGGTATCTAGAAGAATGGGACAATGATCAGAAAGTGAATGATTCAAGTGTTCGACCTAATAACTTGGGAAAAGATTCACCCAGTTTAACGTAGCAACTCCACGATCCAGACGCTCTCTTATATTTGTAGATATGAATCTTCCTCTTTCCCATGTGAACCACCAGCCGATAAAACCTAAATCATTGAGACTGCAACCCTCTAACACCATGCGGAATTCCATCATCTGACGTTCTGACCTAATGCGACCTCCTTTCTTCTCAAAAGAATTTGCAATCTCATTGAAATCCCCCAAAACAACCCAAGGAATAGAGTGGTCATAACTTAGTTGTCTAAGCAAATCCCAAGAAGCACCTCTACACCTTTCATCCCGATTCCCATAGAACCCCGTTAACCGCCAAGTGTCACCGCATTCATTATCATGAACCTCAACGTCAATATGAAAAGAGGAGAAACTCTTAAGCTTGACCAAAGAATTCCATTTCCAGCCCAATGATAACCCTCCTCTAGAACCTATCACCCCAATGTTAATTCCATTCTCAAAACCGCACTTCAACCTGACCAGTTCCATCTTTTTAGAACTTAATTTTGTTTCCATAAGAAACAAAATTCGGGGATTAATGGCTCTTAACTTATTCTTAAACCTTTTTACAGTCCGTGATCTGCCCAAACCACGAACGTTTCAACTTAGTATTTTCATTGTACTCGACTGCTCTGTTCACCAGAGCTAGCCGATAAATCCAAATAACCTTTTCCAGCGTTAGAACCCAAAAGAACAAGGGGGCCCTCCACTATCCTCTGTCTCTTCTTTCCTTTCAACGTAGCAATTGGGTCGTTTTCCTCTTCTAAGACCAAATCTATGGGCCCATTCACCAGCCCATCATTATTCGAATCATCTTTGCCCCAATTACGCCATTGGTTGTGTCCATTAGTAATATGCTGTTGATTAGAACCCAAGGGAATTAAATTGGGATTTAATATCTGATTCCCAAAATTTCCCCCTAAATTTTGCCCTGTGTAATAACCCAAATTTCAGTGATATTAGAAATAGTGGTTCGAGACCATCAAATCTGACAAATGAACTCGTAGATTGTATTATTTAATATTTACCAGCCAAATGTAGCTTTAAAAATATTTTTGAAATAGTAAATTGTGTTTTATAAAGATTTATTTGGTCAAGAAATCGAGAAAAAGAGGTATCGAGATCTCGGTGTTATAAACCGAGTCATAAATATTTTTATGAATATTTAAGGAATGTCAATAAAGTAGTATAAAAATTTCGTTATAAAATTTTGACGTTTGGGTGGTTAATTAAATAAAAAAGGACTAAATTGAAAAAGGTATAAAAGTTGCTAGAAGGATTAAATAGCTTAATTGTTAAATGAGGAAGGACCTAAAGTGTAAATAAGCCCAAAAGAGATATTTTGGGCGGCAATAGCTGAGAAAAATCAGGAAATGGGTGAAATAAGGGTAAAATTGGAAAATTGCTAAAATTAGTTAAATAAATATGGGACCAAATTGGAATATCTAGAATTCTCTTCATTTCTCTTCATTTTATTCAGCTGAAAAATAGTCATGGGAGAGAGTTCAAGTTGGTTTTCATACTCAAGCTTCATGTAAGTTTAATTCTTGCTTTCTCCTTGAAATTTCTATGTTTTTGGACTTTTACAATTGGGTCCAACTTATTAATTCATTAGTTTTTTTATTCTATGGCAAATTTTTAAAGTTGATGTGGATTATTGCTGGAAGAATATGATGAATAAATATTGAATTGAAGCTTTAATTTTGTTATATGATGATTTTATCAAGTGAAATTGATGGAAATTGGTTTAGGACTTAATTGTGAAAGAGTTGAAATTAAGGCCTAGTGTTAAAATTCTGATTTTCAAAGGTTATGAAGTAGTTTAAAATGATAGATAAAAATATTAAATGAGAAAATTAGCTCAATTGAGGGGTGAATTGAGCAAGGACTGAATTGTATGAATTGTGGAATTTGGGACAAAATAGAAATCAACATGTTACACTAAAGCAGTTTTGGACAGCAGCAGTTGTCTAACTTTGAAAAATCACCAAAAATATTATAAATTGAACTAGAATTTGAATGAGATATATAATTAAATCTTGTTGAGTCTATTTTCATATAAAAGAAACAGAGCAAGCAAATG
This sequence comes from Gossypium sturtianum, assembly GCA_025698515.1. Lineage (NCBI taxonomy): Eukaryota > Viridiplantae > Streptophyta > Magnoliopsida > Malvales > Malvaceae > Gossypium > Gossypium sturtianum. Next base: position 163,110,582 of record CM046945.1, read on the forward strand.
AAGTCTACATATTGAGATATTTAAATTTTTGTAAGACTGGTTTAGAATAACTTCGTGATCCCCTGTTCTTAATTTATAAATTCACTAAAAATTGTACAAAAAGAATTATGAGTTATAATTTATATTTTTGTATTCCTTAGTGAGCCTATTTTCATAAGAAATAATCAGAAATACTATATGAAAATCGTACTATGAGATAATTGATTTTTAGTGAAGAGAGGTCAGAGCTGTCGGACTGTGTAACAGGGGAGAACTTAACTAATAAACTGTACTAATTGGCCACACCAAAAATTCTGGAAAAATTATAGTAAGAAGACATGTGAGTCTAGTTTCAAAGAAAATTAACGGATATTAATTTGGAGTTTTTTAGCTCAAGATAAAAATAATTTAGTGACTATGACACAGATGGACAGCTTGAATATTCACATAAGTAAATAGTGAAAATTATAAATAATGTTACTTACAAGTGTTTTGTTTATATTAAGGATGTGGATGGAGAGGAGGAGGAGGAAAAATAATATATGAACGACTTGTGTATAAATTGATTACATGCTCGAATATAATTGATAAATGTTGAATTAGAAATGATATAATATTTTATTTGGAATATTTATTATGAAATTATGATTATCGTTATAATACAAAAATTGAACTTGTGAGTTTATATGGCTAAATTTTAGTGATCATTTGTTAATTTTATGAACTTCATGATGTGTTATTTCATATGTATTGATGATAAAATCGTGAATAATGTAAAAGCATGAAAATTGAATAAATGATCAAATTGAGCACTTCATTCGGTGACAAGATGAATTGATTTTAAAAGACCATAGTTGAACTATGGTAACAAGTGATAAGTGATAGCTTCGGCTACACTTATCTGATCAATGACAAGTGAAAGTGATAAGTGATAGCTTCGGCTACACTTATCTGATCAAAGACAAGTGAAAGTGATAAGTGGTAGCTTCGCACCGATCAAGTGAAAAGTGGTAGCTTTCCACCACCGATCAAGTGAAAAGTGGTAGCTCCGCCACCGATCGATGAAAAGTGGTAGCTCGGCTACCGATCGATGGATAGTGGTAGCTTCGGCTATAAGTGACAAGTGATTTCGGTGTAAGACCATATCTAGGATATGGCATCGGTGTGATACGTGTTTAAGATGTAAGACCATAGCTGGGCTATGGCATTCTAGTGAAAAGTGATGAATTGACGGATAAGTCCATAGTTTCACCATGGCATAATGATAGTGAAGATGTAAAACCATGGCTGAGCTATGGCATTCTAGTGAAAAGACCATAGCTATGTTATGGCATCGGTGATTATCGGTGAAATTCAAAGGTGCATACCTGGCAAGTGCACCAATTCCATAAGAAGTTCACTAATTTAACAAAGCTTGGTAAGTGTTACATAGAATTATGTGATATAAGGAAGTATGAGTTGATGAGACATGAACATAGAACTTGGTTGATGAATGAGTTCATTTGTGATTATATATTTGTACACCCTTGAGTGTATTATCCGTATGAATGGGTATTCCAAATGAGTTAATGAGAAGAGTTCTAATATGACATAATATAAATTTGAAATGAAATATTATGAAAATGTACTTGGAATACATTGGTATGTCTTGTATATGTTATTTGAGTTCATAATGTGGAAAGTAAATGTATGTGAAAATATGAGGTGATGATACCTGTACATGGAATTTATTGGTGGATACGTACATCCTAATAGATTTTAGTGAACATTGAAATTAGGCTCAATAAGTGATTTGTCAATTTAAATTGTGATTGGCAGGAAGAGTTAGTGAATTGCATGTTTATGAATTGTTACATGTATTTTTCAAAATACAAGGAAATGATGGTAATTGATACATGGAAATATGAGACTATAATATATAAAAACATGGAATATGTTTGATAAATGTGTTCATTCATAATTATAGAATTGTGCATCTCAAGTGCACTATATGTGTAAAGATGATGTTTCAAATGATTTGATAAGTAAAACTCAAATATGAAGTAGTTTGAAACCAAGATAATTTGTTATAAAAATGTATATGAAATACAGAGGTGTGCTTGTTATATGTTATATGAATACATAGTGTGAAAAAGTATAAGTACAAGAGAAATTTAATGAGAATTGAACCCATATACGTTTCTTGTTATTTATATGAAGTATACGACTAACAAGTGGTATTAAGTATAAGGCTCAGTTGAATATCTTAAATTGGTTTTTGTATGTATTAAATGTGGGTGAAGAATAAGGATCAAATGAGAGAGAAATATGGCTTAGAAAATAGCCTAATTTGTGAAAATTAACTTTACCACACGGCCTAGCAACACGGGCGTGTACTAAGGCCGTGTGACCCAATTTTCTTCATAGATGCAAGTCAGAGAGTTATACGCCCAAAGGCACGGCCATGTGAGCCACACGAGCGTGGGACCCTTGTAAATGAGATAAACTTAGGGATTTTGCGAAAAATTTCATACGATTTTGATTTAGTCCCGACCCAATCCCAATGCATGATTTGGACTTCAAGGGTCCGTTAAAGGAACTGTTATAATCAATTTTGATATTTGAGCGATAAATGGTTTAAATCATCTGTAAGTGTTCCGTACTCTTCGGTAATGCCTTGTACCCTGTTCCGGCGTCGAATACGGGTAAAGGGTGTTACACCCTGTATCCTTCTCCTCATTTAATAAAATGCTTTGATTGAGACTTTCCAAATTTCTAGTGTTGCACTGTGAACCATCAGCTTCACGTAACCACCTGCTCACCGCCGTGTTCCGACACCTCGACACCGCACGCAACGATAAATCCCAGACAAAAATAATTTTTGATGGCTCAATTTTTAATCGATAAGGGCAATAACTCTCACCATGCCCCAATTTTCCACAAATAAAACAAAACAAACTTAGCTTTTCATACTTAAATCGAGCATAAACAATCATAAACTTCCCAATCTGGATCTTCTTCTTACGTTTCGACGGGGTAGATACATCCAAACAAACACGAATGCGCATGTATTTCTTATGGCTCAAAGTCGGTATGGAAGTTTCATAATCAAGAAATTTTCCACAGAAATCACCGAATTGTTTAGCCATTGTTTCAGTCATCAGCCCTGGGGGTAATTCATGGACTTGTATCCAAAACTCAGTAAAGTTTAACGCCAACGCTGCTGGATTTTCTCCATTTGGAATTCTTTGAAGTATAAGCAAATGATTATTAAAGAACCACGGTGTTCTGGCAAGTACCTTATGGATGTCAACCTTATGAAAAAATTAGAAAAGATACCATTTTTCCCCTAGATCCGTAATACAAATCCCTCCAATAGGATGCTAGAGATTAGCCATGGTGTTACATAGTGAAGGAAAATGGACAACACTATCTGTTAAATAACGCCTCACCAGATAGAATTGATAAGTTCGTTCCACCACCACTGCTTCCTCTTGAAATGCTTCTTCCTCGTCATCCAATAAACTCAGATTTGCCAACTCTTCTTCCATAAGTTACTCAGTAAACCCCAACCAGTGTAAAATATTTAAGGACAAAGAAAACAAAACCAGAATCTGTCAAAGAGAAGGAGAAGAAAAGAAAAGAAAATCGTGCCAAAAGGCAGACAGAGAAATCGTGCCAAAAGGCAGACTCCGGTCCAAATCAATTTTAAATTAAATGTTGACAGTTTTCTATTATATTGTGCTCTTTCCTTTTGATAAAAAAAAGTGATGGTGTGATACAATCTCATAGTGCCACATTCAGTATTTTAATAACCAAATAGGTGGTTGAACAAGTCAGACCACCAATTCCTGTTCAATCAGTTCGATTGGTTCGACAGCCATAGTAACAATAATTAAAAATTCGTAAAAATATAAAAAAGTAAAAAAAAATTAAAATGGTTCAATCTGTTCAATAGTCGATTTTTTTCCTAATTTTCAAATTTTACCAATTTCAAGTAGTTTTCAAATCAATCAATTCAACTCATTTATTTAGACCATTATATCGATTGGTTCTCAATTCGTCTGATCTGGTCCTGTTCCAATAACACTATTCACATCATCGAATCTTGACAAAATCCAAGTCTAGGGATCAAAATGAATCTAATTGCTATGTTCAAGGACCAAAATGAATAAAAAAGTACAAATACAAGTACCAAAGTAAAACTAATTGCCAAATTTAGGGGCCAAAAATTATATTATTCTCCACCAAAGAATTTTATATTAAAAGAAAACGAAAGCCTTATTAAAATCCAGCCCAAATGAAACTGGGATCCAATAGTCCGATCTAAACAAAATCACAGCCGTTCATTCCCGAAATATTCTAAAATCTCCACCGTCCAACCGGCATACAACGCGATCCCTCACTCTTCCCTTCCCCTTTCTTTATTCTTTGGCTTTAGAGCAGCTGTAACTTTGTCTCTCAAAATCGGCCCCCAAAGTAATTTTTTCTTCCTCATTCTCCAAGTCCCTAAAAAAACCCCAAAACCCTAAAACCTAAAAGGAAGGTTAAAATCGGAAGCTTTTTTCGTTAGATTTGGAGGAATAGAAGAGAAGAGTAGAAGGGGGGAATGGATTCAGATCAGGGGAAGCTGTTTATTGGAGGGATATCATGGGAAACAAGTGAGGATAGGCTAAAGGAATACTTTGGTCAGTACGGCGACATCTTGCAGACTGTTGTTATGAGAGATAAGGTTACGGGGAGACCTCGTGGCTTTGGATTCGTTGTCTTCTCAGATCCGTCCGTTCTCGATACTGTTCTTCAAGAAAAGCACACCATTGATGGTAGAACGGTGAGGTTTTTATTTTTATTTTTACATTTGTTATAATGATTTTCTAGGGTTATTGTTATCTCAGTGGGTTTTCCTTTTTAATACTAATTATAGGGAAGGAAATAAATTTGGGGGGTTTATATGTTATTTTTTATTGATTTACTGGTTGATGATTGTATGGTTCCATGTTTTCTTCCCCCCCTCCCCTCCGATTATGTTATATTTATTGTTAATTTTGTATGTTTTATCTTATTGTCTTTTGCCTACGCATGAGAAGATACTTGGACTTTCTTACTATATTATTTTGGTGCCAATTTTACAATCTAAGGTGTTTTTGTGCTTATATGTGCGTGTGTGCGCGCTTAATTTCATCCAAGTTTGTGTATTTTATCTGTATTGTTATTGGCGTTGCGTGGTGCAAAGATAGTTCCCAATTATAAGATAACTGTTTCCCAGGTTGAGGCAAAGAGGGCGTTATCTAGAGAGGAGCAGCAAACGTCTGCTAGATCTGGTAATTTTAATCAGGGTAGAAATTCCGGAGGTGGTGGAAATATCAGGACCAAGAAGATATTTGTTGGAGGATTGCCTCCAACCTTAACTGAAGACGGGTTTCGCCAATACTTTGAGGCATATGGTCATGTAACAGATGTAGTAATCATGTATGACCAGAATACTCAGCGGCCTCGAGGGTTTGGTTTTATCTCCTTCGACACTGAAGATGCAGTTGACAGGGTTTTGCACAAGAGTTTTCATGATTTGAATGGCAAGCAAGTTGAAGTGAAGCGGGCCCTTCCTAAAGATGCCAACCCCGGTGGGGTTAGCCGTACTATGAGTGGTGGTGCCAGTGGTTTTGGAGGTTACCAAGGTTATGGTTCTTCTGGTGGGAATTCAAGTTCTTATGATGGTCGAATGGATTCCAATAGTTACATGCGCGCCCAGGGTGGAGCTGGCTTTCCACCTTATGGCTCATCAGGATATGCACCTGGTTACGGTTATGGTCCTGCTAATAATGGTGTTGGTTATGGTAGTTATGGAAATTATGGTGGTGCAGGTGCTGGTTATGGTGCTCCTGCAGGTGCAGCTTATGGGAACCCTAATGCTGGTTATGCAAGTGGGCCTCCTGGTGCCCCTAGAAGTTCATGGGGCACTCAAGCTCCATCTGGTTATGGTGCTATGGGTTATGGGAATGCTGCTCCTTGGGGTGCTGGTGCTGGTAGTGGTGGCCCAGGTTCTGCAGCTACTGGCCAATCTCCCACTGGAGCTACTGGGTATGGGGGTCAAGGTTATGGATATGGTGGATATGGCGGTAATGATGGATCTTATGGGAATGCTGGCTATGGGGCTGCTGGAGGTCGTTCTGGTGGTACTCCAAATAGTAATGCTGGTGCAGGTGGGGGAGATCTACAAGGGAGTGGTGGTGGTTACATGGGAAGTGGGTATGGTGATGTAAATGGAAGTTCAGGGTATGGAAATGCAACATGGAGGTCTGATTCATCCCAAGGTTCTGGAAATTATGGGGGTGCTCAGGCAAATGGTCCTCATGGTGGACAAGGTGGTTATGGTGGTGGGTACGGTGGTGCACAGGGCCGACAAGCTCAGCAACAGTGATTCTATCACAAGAAAGACAACTTGATCTCAAACTCTTCTGTGCATGACCTTCTCTTTGCTCTTGTAATTGTGATGGTTTCTTACTCGAGCAGCAACAGGAGAGGTTCAAGTTGGATGATAAATCACCTCGGGACCGGTTGGATTGCTTGAAACCCTGTAGTTTGCAGTATCTGTTTTGCTAGTCATAATAAGTAGTTTTGAGGCGTAATAGGTGCCCTTCTTCAGTTGTGCTACTGAGTGTAGTTTTAATTTGGCTTGCTTTATATTTTTTTCTTGCTGCTCCAATACCTTCATATCTATGGTAGTGTTTAAGCTATATTAGTTTATATAACTTAAATTTGTATTTTCTTGCTGTTTTGAGCATTTTATTGTTATATATATCATCTAGAAAAATTTGATGATAGATAATTATGCTTGATTTGATATGATCAGTTGGGTACGGAGATTTACCAAGGATTTTTTTTGATAGCAGTGGAGATATGGGCCACTTGGGTTGATCACTCGTAGTGATAGCGATAAACGTAGTGGTAGTTGACACTTGAGGATGGCATAATGATTTTCCCCCTGTATTTGCCCTTGTGTTGTACAGGCGGAGAGATGCTCGAGAGTTCAAAGGTGGAGTCAAGTGTCCACTCATGGCTGAACCCGAGCTTTTTGGTGGGGTTTGTTCAGTGTGGGGTTTGTTCGGCAGAGGACTTGCTCAGTTGAAAATTTGAATTAACATGAGATGAGAGGGGCCCTACCCCACCCAGTTGCTGTCCCAACACTGCAAATTCTTGGCTTTTGAAGTCAAAAGGTTTCCTGATCTTCATCCTGGTTTCTGTAGGGTTTTTATTCAAGATGGAGTTGGATTAGTGATGCAAACTGCTTGGGGTATGTTGATTCAAAAGCTGTTAGCTTTCTGGCAGATCAAGATTACATAATTATTGATGGTGCCTTTTGATTCTTTGGAGTAAATTTTATAGTATGATAATTGGTTATTAGAGCTCTAGAAAAGTATGTCTTTAAAGTTCCCATTAGTTTTGGAATGAATTAATTGAGTTTTGCCAAACATTTAATGCAGGGGCCTTTCTTTCCTTTTACAAACAGTAGGTTAATTTCTTCTAAATTCTGTTGGTAACCTTGTATTATTCATAATTGTTCATTGTTCCCCACTAATGTACATTTTAGGTAATAAACTAATAATACAGTGGAAAGGGGAGAGGAGGCTTTTAGTAGTTTTGACTTTTGAGTGTCAACCTAGGCAATTGAATTGAGTTTTGGTCGGTGGAAGGATTTGGATACATACGGTTGATGATGAAACGCATTCATTTTTCAGGATTGTAGTGCTGAAAGCATTTAGTATCAAGGATTTTAGGTGTTCTGCTTCTAGACAACGGGACTAAGGGCTCAAACGTTGCTAATCACTAGAAATGACTTGGTGACAGAATGGCAGCATGTATAGATAGAAAATAGAAGCTCGGTCTCTCCATTATCAATAGAGTTAGGCTAGTTAGGCAATGAAAACTTCAGATATATCTTATATGCTATTGACTCGAACTCTGTTTTTCAGTAATACACTTCTGCATCAAATAGTTGACTGTCTACATGTTTAGTGCATGTGCTAATGTCCTTAAACAGTAAGACTTGCATAGTACTCTTGTTCTGGGTTCTATTTTCTTCTTTTCCTTTTTAATGTTTTCCTTGCTAAAATGAGTTCTTGTTCTGCTTTATTTATATATTTAATTTTTTTAATTGATTGTTTGATCACTCGGTTTTAAAGGAATTCTAGATTTTGGTGGCGCATATCCACATGGGAATGAAGTTCCATTTTATTGAGATAAAATGATCCAGGTTTTATAATTATTTTAATATATGGCATTTAATAAGTCATAAAATTAATCTTTTATTAAAATTTGAACAGAGAATTAAAATAAATGTCCATGTAAAAATATAATCCTGCTGGCAAGTTCCTATGAGGCATGCCAGAATTACATTCATCAATGTATACATATGCACTCAAATACCATATTTGAATGAAACCAAACGTGTAGCATCAGTTTTCAACAAGCTCCATGGCTATGGTACGATTGAAATAAGGAGAAAATAAGTAGTTAAGAAGCTGAGGGGAAGCCTTTGTATGGGTTGCCAAGTGCAACTACATTTCCAGGCCGAGAAAATACTACCTACATTTGTAAAACATTAGCTCAATTAATGGATAATTAGATGGCATAAGCAAGGTCTATATTTCCAAGAAATGCATGGTTCTCAAATAGTTCATAAGATATTCAAATGGGTCTAGGAGGAAAAAAAACATGTATTTATGTTATCTGGATTTAGGGCGAGTGTTCGATTTAAGTATTTTCAAACAATCTTTTTATAAAAAAATTTGTAATATATTTGTCGGATAATGCCTCATAATTTCATTTAAAAAGTGTTGTTTAATATTATTTTAGAAAGAAAAAAAAATGAAAATGGGGATAATATAGATGTGTCTTGAGACTCACCTGGTAATTACCAAGAGTATTGGACTTGAAACCAGCAGCACAATAATCAAAATAGTATTCCCATGTTCGGATGAACTTGTCATTGAATCCCAAGGCATGGATTTTGCTATGTAACCACAACACAATCAAATTTCATTGAAAAGGTTTATCAAATTATTAGATAAAGTCTTATTTATCTACATTATTTGGATTGAACTTGTGTGCGAGTGTTTGACACGTACTTTAACACAAGTGTGTTCAATCTTCTTTTTCAAGATTTTCATGCAAGTTGGAATGGCATACAAATGTACTGGGAATGGCATACCTCTGTTTCTCCATGAAATTCTTTCTCCAATATCTAAGCGTTTGGTAGTAATGAAGTCCTATGTTTTCCACATGCTCCACACTACAATTACACAACTTCCTTCACTTTTCTCCGTGACCAAATATGTGTATAACAGAAACCAATACAAAATGCATGGTTATGTACATAAAAGTTTACAAGGGGGGAAATTGCATTATACCAGAGTCTGGACGCAGCATTCATGGCTGTTGTTATCCTAGCCAGAGAAGGTAAGCATCCACCAGGGAAGATGTATTCCTTGATGAAATCCGAGCTTCGCCTGTATTCATCGTACCGTTCCTCTGGTATTGATATGAACTGCAGTAACATGAACCACCCCAAATAGTAGTCAAAACAAATGTACTGGTAATCTATGTTACTTGATGCCGGGTATAGTGTCAGATGCAATTATGTGTCAGAATTTTTCTTTTTTTTAATATACTTGGCGCATCATATTTCCGTATCATGAATGTTGAATACAGACACTTCCAAAAAAATGAAGAGTCCGAGCAACATAGCAAGTAACTTTCATGATCTTGGCTAAACACTGGAAATGTTCTCAAACAGCAGTTACCTGTAAAACAAGAAGTCCATCATCTGCTAACAATGATTCACAGCAACCGAAGAAGTCCTCCATGTATTCATGGCCAACAGCTTCTATCATCTCACTGGAGATGGCCATATAGTATTATGATCTTTGTTTAGGTATGTAATGGGGGTAAAATTGGTGGCTTAAAGAACTTACCACGATATAATTCTGTCATACTTGTAGGTGCTAGGTAGTTGTCGATAGTCACAGAGTTGAAATCTTATATTTTCCTGACAATAAAGTTAAAATACAGAGATAGCAATGGCTATGAACCCATGAAAGTCAATCAGATGCAATGGCCAGAGCCATTGACAAACTCGAACTGGTGCTAAAGCTGATACTTACAAAATTACTACTAAAGTTTATTTGCTAAATTAAAAACATATCATGACTTCAATTTGGCCGATAATTAGCAGCTTATATTTTTTGTCAATATGTTGCAGATTATCATATTGGTACCTGAAGTCCAGCTTCCTTCACTCTTTTTTCTGCAAGTTTGAGTTGCTCTTCGGATAAAGTAATGCCGGTATATTTGCATCCGGTTCGTTTGACAACCTCGATAGCTAAGCTTCCCCAACCACATCCAATCTCAAGAATTTCATGCTTGCTATCAATTCTTGCCTGGAAAATCGAGATGGAAAATTCAATAAAAGATTATAGTATGAACAAAAAATATTATTACTGTAAGGACTTACTTTTTCAATCAAAAGAGAGATCTTTCTGTGTTGTGCATCTTTCAAATCCTCATCTTCTGTCTGTAAAACAAACAAAAATCAAATTTACCAACGATCTTATTTAATAATATCATCACATAAAGTGCCAAGTATTGACAGTGAGTCTAACCTTAAATACTGCACAAGAGTATGTCATTGTCTCATCCAAGAAGAGTGCAAAAAGGTCATTACTCTAAGAATACAAAGAATGACTATAAGCATTATGTACGTCTTAAAATCTTAATAAGCTGCAAATAATCATATTTACACACACACATCGAGCATAAGATACTTCAGCATACTTGGATAAACAACAAAGAATTTACAGGTCAAGGCCTCGTACCAGGTCGTAATGGCGAGAAATGTTCCTACGAGCTTGTGTAAGAGTATTTTGTCTTAAGACATGCTTGAAGAAATACTTTGCTGATGTTAAACCAGCCGTAAACAACAATGGTGTCCACCAACCCCTAAAAATAAAGGGTTAGATATACTATCTCAACTGGGATTTAGGTGAAGAATATGCTTATCATCTTGCGTTTACAATTAAGAGTATACCTTTTCTTATTAAGTTTTGAGTTGGAAGAAATCAAATCTCTGTTGGCAATAAGAATCTGCAGGTAACAAGGCAAATCTGATGAACGCAGATACCGGGTAGTTATAACACATTGTTATGATTGTGTCATTTTCTTACTTACCATTACAAGGTTCAGCAGACCATCTTTTTTATCAACAAAAGAAAAATCCCCATTGATATATGAATCTGCAAGGCCTAAATCTGCCTCTGTCATAACCTGAAAAAGCAATTCTTAGTGCTCATTAATTGCTGCAATATCATGCATAAGGAAAATCGTATCCATAAGTTCGATACATTGTACATAGTTTGACATAATAATGTATAATCATCTACATTATTGAGATTCAAGGTGAGTGTTGGATACAATATATTTTCTCCTATATTTGGAGAATCATGCTCTTACACATATGGAATTATGTATCTGACATTAGTGTAGGACAAAGTAAATCAGTTAAACTAAAAAGTCAAGAGAACATAAGATAATCATATGGTATCTTCATTGAACGATTGATTTCAAATGCATTTACCTTCCAATAAAAATGTGGACTGTGAACTTTAATTACAGTTTTTAGAGAACACTTATTGCTAGTTCCTTCAAAGGTAAACATAGTGCCACCTTCTTCCAATAAACTGTTAATGGAAAAAGTAAAAGTTATTAATTATTAAAATTAAAAAAAATATGGTGATCATGGTTGAATCAAGGGCATAAATAGCATTTCAGAAGTCCAAGAATCTTTTATCCAAAACAGAAGTCTAAACATAGATAGCTGGTTCATATCGAATGAAGAGGATTGAACGAGTTGGCCAGTTCAAACCATGCACATTGTCATGATAAATGCCTCACAAACAGGGTTTGCTACTTGGTCTTGAGGTGAGTGTTGGATACTTAGTCTAAATCAGGATGGTCCGGCTTTAGGTGAAACAATTGACAGTATTAGTAGCTAATAGTTGTCTATGGTTCTTAAATGAAGAACAAAAATGATTTGGACAATAGATGAAGCATACTGATCTTAAACCTAAAGCTGAAACCCTGCATTGGCAATCAAAGCACATAATGATCTTATAATTTGACAAGTGTGCACACATTAGAACAGACAACTACCAGCAGCAGAGTAGGACATTGGAGGAACTCACATCACACAGCCGGTTGATATAAAATGACTGAGGAATCTAGTAACAAAAAGACGTGCCCCTGTTTCCATCAGAGAGGGCACCATATGCTTTGGATTGCTCAGAATATTACAACTTTTTCCCAGCAGACCGTTTGCAGCAATCATCCCAGCCTGGAAAGAAGTGAACCTCACTTGTGAACTGTGATATAATAAATACATCCTTTTGAAAAAAAGAGTAAAAACCTTGGTGAAGTATATATTAGGGAGACATCCTTTAGTCATATGGGACATCAATATGCACTAGTTTGAGAACATGGTAAGGTAAGAAATAATTTATGATTAAAAGTAATCACTACCTTTAATCCATCTTCATGGAAGCCATAGCCTGAAAAGAAAGTTGAGTATGAATTATTTGAAAGTGAAGTTTCCTAGTTTTGAGCCAAATTATCGTAAGTACTTTTAATTTTCAGATGTCAGGCAATCAGCAAATTAAAACACTACTAACTGGCTAACAAGGAAAATTTAGGCACAATGTGAGCCTTAGAGGAAGATACATATATCCATGTTCATATTTACTGTAGGTCAGATGTATACTCTGCATAAATAACTTATGGAAAGGGATTTTGAAAAATAAAATGTGATTAACAAAACAAAGACAGTCAGCAGAGGGTCTTTTATAACAGAATCTGCTCACCCAGGTATGCTCCACAAAACCAAATTCCTCTCTTCCCTTGAATCCGATCAAGCTCAAGAGAAGCTTTTGTTGCAGCAACAGATGGTACTGGATGGCCTGTTCTCCACTTAAGCAAGGTGTGTTGTGGTGTATAATCTGGATTGAGAGTGACCAAAAAGGGTAGGCTTGTTTCTCCTAGATTCTGCAAGTTTATACATTGCAGTCTAATAACATTAGTGATAAGATCAATTTTCTCATATTAATTTTGGGTTACCTTCCCTTTTTAGAAAAATATAATTTCTGAATGTCATCTTCTAAGTAAATAGGGTTATAACTTTAGAAACCAATTTCAAGAGGTATTCCCACTCCCATATCTTAACATCACCAGTAGTTGGTGGAAGCTCTAAAACAGTCCTCATGATCATATACTGTCCTAGTATAATATAAGCAATCACATTTTGAACTATGAGTACTAAAAGTACTAATCAACATAACATATTCCTTTTTACAAGTAGGTTTTGGACTCAAGAGTGTGTATTTAAGCAAAGAGAACATAAGAGCTACCTGAAGCACATTAAGCCAGTATGTCAAAGATACATTCTTGTCTGTACTTCCAAGAAAATTCCATGCACTCCATGCTGCTGGGTTTTTGGGCATTAAATTTTTGTCACGATGAAGATAAATATCACTGCCAGATAAAGAGAATCACAAATGAATGTGCAAAACTGAATGATCAAAATCCTTTTTTATGGTTGTTTCTTTCATGGTGAACTTCTACATTGATATATTCACATCTAAAATCCTGAAATTTAAAAGGTCAATGTAGGCCCTTTTTATTGGGGAAGGTGGAAGCCTTCAATGGAAGTAAAGATCTCTTCATGGTATTTGAGGTAAATGCAAATATCTCAGGGATTGCATAAAATATCAGTTTCAGTTATATAATGTATTCAATAATGGTACCTATAGACATATTGGAAAGCACCAAGCACTGTTGATTCATCATATGTTGCTTGATTCCCAAACAATCTCAAAGCATCTGGTGCATGAACAGCCATTATGCAACCTTGATATAACTCTTGAGAGTCATCTCCACATAATACAGTGCAACCTGTAATAAACCTTTAGAATTACCAGTGGAACCACAAAATGTCATATTTCTTCAGTTTTAAGAAATAGTTTTATTCAGATAATGCAAAACAGAAGCCAAGTTACTCTTAATCATCTTAAAAGGCTTCGTTTAAACATGTTATGGATCATCTTAGAGAATGAGAATGTAGGAATGAAGCAAGTAGAAGCTTCTGAGAAAACAAGTTGAAAGTGGAAACCATGCTACTATGATCATTTCACAAGTACATTATTTATAAAATGTTGAGAACTTTTGAATCCAGCTTTGTTGTATAAAAATCTTAATCATATCGGAGCAAAATAATCGAACGAAACTTTGAATTTAGATACTAACCTTCAGCATCACTCAAAACAGAATGTACCTCGCAACCAGTTCTTATTTGACAACCTCTACTCTCCAGCTCTTCTCTAACCTGATTACATTTTGTCAATAACCCAACAGCAAAAATAAAATGTCTGGAGCTTACATCTATTTGCATGTAACAATGAATTTGGATACAAAACGGTGAAAACCTAAGAAGAGGAAATTATAATGAGAACCGGTACCTTATTGACGTAACGATGTGAACGCCATCGAACGGTCATCCACTGTGGTCGTCCAAAGAGCTATAAAGACAAGTAAAGTAATATTATCAAATCCAAACTAACATAGAAAGCTCATACTGACCATGACCTATCTCATACTGACCATGACCTATGTTAGCCAGACATTTATTTTCCATACAAATTCATGTCTAAAACTCACCCGAGTCCGAGTAACATAGTCCACGAGTGATTCTTACCAAATACTTTATATAATACTTTCATTTGTAAGAGAATGTACCTGAAGTAGATGATGATTGCGGCAAAATGAAAGAACAGAGAAAGCTGAAAATTCCATAACTCTTTCTGTAGGGCATGACCATATTGAACCACATACAGGCACCTAAAAAACTACAACATTGTCATTGCTATTGGCTACTAATGAGACATTTCGTCGAACAAGTCGACTTTGATATGAACAAAAGCATATCAGAAAATGTAGAGAGGTCTCTGATATATCTCACCAGATAAGCCTTCTGAAATAATTCAGAGTAACCCTTCGATTTTATGAACTGTCCCAATGTTTCATTACGGTCGATATCCGGGTTGTTTTCGAGTAATTCAAGATAACTGCAAAATCAGAAAAGAAAGACGACATATATTCAAATCCAACACTTACAATTCATCTTGGAGTAACATAAAGACTTTATATCATTGCTCACCTAATAACATCATTCTTAAACTTGAGAATTTCTCTAAGCATTTGCCAAAAGTAAGGATTGAAGAGGTTGGATTTTTGGGCAAACAAGCCTGAGAGGCCATTACGGCTGCCCCATTCACAGCCTTTGCCTTCATTAAGGCTCACTGAGAGTGACATATCAGATGGTTCCATATCAATCCCAAGGCTCTCAAACAACTCCATCATATTTGGATATGTAACCTGCCATAAAGTAATGTCATCACATTAAAGCGCACACACACATTTCAGAGACATCCCCACTAATAAATTTATTAAACATTATATTTATCAATGAAGAAACTTTCAATTACAATTCCTGCATGAAAGTTTCAACATCTATTCCTTGAAATAGTAGCACTAATGTTCAACTTGTATTTTCTTTTTGGGTAAACTATACCCATTAGTACATTTTGATTACTCAATTTCAAAAAGTTATAAAATATTTTTCATGAAAAAAAAACTGAATTCATTATTTACTTTTTTTTTTTCATGAATATTTGAAATAAAATTTACTGAAAATAATTATGTATTGAAAAGTTAAATGTCAGATTTTTAATACAGAATTTTATAAATATTAAATTTATATTATAAAATCATTTGGTATATGAATAAATATTAAGTATGGAATATAATTATATTATTTTATAAAAATAGTCATAAATATAAAAAAATTTATTACTGAAATTTTCTTGATAATTATATATATTTTTATTAAATTTATAACTTAACACCAATTAGATATAACCTAAAATGACAATAATAAGATTTAAGCTTTAAACCTCAAAAGTAGAAAAACCTCAACCATTACTTTAAGGAGATATTATTGTTTTTTCTATTATTTTAAATATTAAATTATAAATAAATCTATTTTTTTTAAATATTTCACCCACAAAAGTTAGTGTGTCCTAATTTATTAAAAAGAAACATTCATTTTAAGGTAAGGTCCCTCAAATGTGTTTTTTTCATTCAATTACGAAAAATTATGAAATAATCATTCAATTATTTAATGTTATTTTTTTAGTCACTAACTGACCAACACAAAAATAGAAACACCAAACTATTAAAAATAGTTGAATAACTAAAAAAATATAGTTAAATTACTATTAATATAGTTAACCCTTTATTTTATATTAATTGCATTTCAACAAGTGGTGGAGACACATGCAGTACTGTGAGGTTAATTGACCCCACAAAGAAAATAAAAAAAAAATATTACTTATATTTTCTAAAATATATATAATTGGTGTATTCATCCTACAAAATACTTGAAGAGGGTTTCATAAAAAAATTCATTTTGCAAAAAAAATTGAAAAGGTTGTATTTAAATCTTTGAAAAATAATTATTTTATAACACAAATCGTTTTATATAAAATAAATGAATTTTTATTTATTTTCTTTCAACACCTGTCATTTTGTTCTCAAAATTTTCTTATTTTTCTACACTTGTGTTTAATCTTTCAATACTTTCAAATGAGTCTCTGTAATTTAATAATAATTTTTTTACTTATTTTATCGATTAATCTTTTAGAAAATTAAGATTGTAATCCCTAAACCCTAAAAATACTAAATTTAATTATTTTTATTAGCATATGTCTTATTCAGAAGTAGTAAATTTAATTATTATTTTTCTGTCTACTCCTCAAAAAAAAAAAAAAAGGGTTTGGTTTATAAAAATAAAATTGTTAGTTGGAAAATCTTAAAACCAAAATATTTCCACCTAACCATAATATTACATCACACATTAAAAGTTAATTTGAGACAATAATTAATCTATAAATTTATTAACAAACTACCAAATAAAAAGACAAAGAAAAAAGGCACCAACCACCCTCCATGGCCTTGGATCAGTTTACATTTTCTAATTATTTTTATATTAATATATTTAATTTTAAATTATTTTTAATATATTTGCAAAGTAAAAAAAAAAAAAAGCAATTTATTATTAATTAATGTATTAGAAAAGGAAATAAACTATTCTAATGCTGTGGAAAATTGTTTAGGTTCAAGGAAAGAAAATATAGAGGATTTTGAAAACACGTGAAAACTAGGGTTTTACGTGTCTGATTTTCAAGCACACAAGAACTACTATTATTTTCCAGCTCATTAAAAATAATTATAATATAAAAATGGTATAAATATATAAAAGAAGAGAGAAAATTATTTTTAAAAAAATTCATTTTCTTCAAAAAAATTTTTTTTTTATTTTGATTTTTGTAGATTTCTAGTCTTCCAAATTCCTATAATTTCAGTTTTATCTCCTCTCTAGCAATACCAAGTAGAAGCTTTAGCGACGAAAACGACTAAAAGCGTCGGTAGAGAAAATGAAAAAGAGATGGTAAAAAACTTACGCGATTAAAAACCATGAAACCAAGGTCTAAATCAACACCATCGAAGTGAACGGTCTTGGAATGGCCTCCCAAATACTCTTCTTTCTCGTAAAGCACTACATTTGCACCGGCTTTGGCTAAAGCATAGGCTGATACCACCCCACTTATCCCTCCTCCTATCACTGCTATTTTCATCCTTTATTTCACTACACCCAAAAAAAAAAACCAAAACCCTGAATTTATGAACTCTTTTGAAGGTGAGAGTTTCAGATAATGCTGTCATTTTCAGACCTTTTGGTCTTAAAAGAAACTAGTCCTTTTCTAAAAAAAAAAAGCCATATGAGATAACCAACGTGTTGAATGTTACGACATGAAGCAGCTATTTTTCAGAAAATGTTGGGAGTGAATTTTGATCTGAAACTGAATAAGAAATGGAGATAATGCAAAAAAGAAAAACTGACCTGAAAATGGTTCGAAAGAAGAAGAAGAGAGAAGAAAATAGTAAATGGAGATAGGGAGGCCACTGTTTTATCCTCTGATTCTAAAAGGCTCTCAATTATAGCAGAGCAGATAAGTCGTATTTATATATATACATTTAAAAAAAAAAAAAAAGGCTATTTAGAAATGCGGTGTGCTTTGGTACTTAGCAGTTAGCTCCTTTATTGTTTCTCTATTATTCAATTTGGTACCCCTCCTCCGGTGTCTATCATTCCATCCGTATTTAATATTCTAACAAGTATTAGAGTTAGATTTAATATTTTAAAGAAAAACGCCTGGACTTTATTTATTACCAAACAGCCTCAAAGCAAACCAAACGGCGGCCTTAGAAAACTAAATGAAATGGAAAAACGTTTAGAATTACAAGAGACAAAAATCCCGCCCCAATTAACTAATTAATGGGGCACTATTCGTTCAGATATAAAGGTTTGTTTAAAATTCAAGAGAGTTTGGATAAAAATATTAGGTCTGTTTAAAATATGGGTTAGACTTAGGCTTAAACATTTAAGACTTGAGTCTAACCCGGCCTGATTTGTTTTTAAGTTTATAATACTTTATATTATGTTTGTCGAAACTATTTTTTTTAGAAAACAGGCCGACTTTAAAAGGAAAATGGAGTCGCCACCAATCTTTTTGAAGTGCGATTGGGTCACTTTTGAAAATGTTTTGGTCTCAAATTTTAAGAAAACGGTCCGGAGTCGATTCGCATACGAGGAAGGATTAGCACCTCATAACGCCCAAAATTGGTACCTTATTGATTGATTAATGTCCTAATATTGAAAATTGAAAAAGATTTTTAAAATATGAGTCCTTTAAAAGATGTTTGAATAATTCGAATTGGATATCGAAATTCTCTTGTTCCGAAAAGATGAAATACCACATCCAGCACGATAGGATACGATGTTTCAAACCCTCGATACCAGGATCACTTCATGATTTCCAAAACTCATACATTGCAATTTAAAAAAGGGTATTCCACTATTTGGCCAAACTAAAAATCGAAACTCAGCACGATTTGGCACAATTCCTTAAATTCCCAAATATGAAACATTGTCTTTATTTAAGAAAACCCGGTCAAAATCTCTGAAGGATATTTGGTTATTTGGACGAATGGAAAATCGAAACCCAGCACGATTGGGCACGATCTCTTGAACTTCCAAACACAAAACATTGCCTTAAAAAACGCGATTAAAAATCTTTAAAGGATATTTAGTCATCTAGAAGAACGAAAAAATCGAAGCCCAGCACGATTGGGCACGATTTCTCGAACTTCCAAACATGAAATATTACCTTTGTGAAAACCCTTTTTATGAATTTTAAAACAAAAATGCAAATATAACAACTCATAATAGTAAAGGAAAGTAATAAAAATGATAATAAGAGTGATGAATATGATTAATAACAAAAAAGGGGTAAGTATTAAAATAATAATAGGATAATAATAATAAGCAAAAAATAAAAAAAGAAAGTAATAAAATAATAGTATTAATAAAAAGAAAATAGTAGTAGTAAAAGAAAATAAAAGTATTTGATAATAACAAAAAGTAATAGATATAATAATAATAATAATAATATATAATATATAATAAAACAATTAAAGTAAACAATAATACATATAATAATAGTAAATATATGAGAAAGAATATAATTTTAATTATAATAATACCCATAAAAAAATAGTAGTAATAAAAATATTCAATTTAATGGTAAAATAGCAAAAATAGTAAAAAAAAAAAGACTAACTTGGATCAAAACAGAAGCTTTGGGGCCAAATTTAAAATAAAAGAAGATAAAAAAGGCTAAATTGAAATGCGCGCGTGACATAGAGGGACCAAAATAGCAATTAATCCCGCTTACTGAAACGGTGCGTTCAAATGGGGCCAAATTGAGACAATGGGAGAATTTTCGGGCCAAAATTGGAAATAGAAAACCTGCTTGTCAAGCTATAAAAGGCGGAGGGGCTAAATGCGCAATTAGCCCCTCCCTAAGAAAACACGCGGATCCTGGCGGTTCGGGTCGGTCTGACCCGTCTTAAAACGGTGTCGTTTTGACGCCGAAACCCCAAGAGTAAAACGGCGTCGTTTCCTTCTGCTATATAAACCCAATTTTTTTTAAAACAAACCATTCCTTCTCTTTTCCTAAAAAAAAAAACCAAAAATTTTCTCTGTGGCTCTCCTGCCAAACAACTTCCGGCGTGGGCTCGTGATCCTCCGCACAAATCATTTGCCGCTCATTGCCGTCATGAACCACCATGCCTTGAAATAGGTATGTTTTTTCCTCTTTTTTTTTGACGTATTATAATATGTATATGTATTCGAAACAAAAAAATAAAGAAAAATAAATAAAACAAGAGAACAAAGACCTTGCAAATCTGACTTTTTTTGAATCTTTTTGTATTGATATTCTGAGTTTTTTCTTGTATCTGTAAAAAACGTCCCTGTTTACAGATTTTATTTTGGCTTTTATAGCCTAAAAATCCCCCAAAATCCCGAATACAATCCCCTTTGCTGTGCTGGGTTTTCCTTTTCTGTAGGTACAACACGAAGACGTGGAGGCGCACGTTGCGGGTGCGGAGGTTCGGAGGTGACGTGGTTGAGGCGCGCGTGCGGGTAGTTTCTGGACGTGCGGCGTGCGGCGCGGGGTTCTTCTGCTAGGGTTTCTTAAACCCTGAAAAATATTTAGGTTGTTGGGCTTGGTGGGCCTCGTTTAGGGTTTGGGTCTGGATTAGTTTAAATTTTTGTAAAAATTTTGGTGTAATGAACTGTGGGCTTATTTTCATTGAGGGTCCGGGCAAATTTTGCCCATTACAATGTTATTTAGAATACCTTAAAAAAATAAACATATACTAAATATATAATACTACTTTAATGTAAATAATAATAAAAAAGATAAAATGATTATATAAAAATTTTCAATAAATAAAAAATGTATAAATTTTTTAAATATTAGAATAATATAATATAAATATTTTTAAAAATTTAAAAAATGAATTAGTTTTTTACAAACATGGATGGGTTTGAGTAAAACTTTAAGCCTATATTTCGAACTGGGCCAAACTTGAGTAAACATAAAGTATATTAATACTATGCTTAGGCCCGACTCGAACCCGGCCCATGAATACTTCTAACTGAACCTATTCTTCTCTCAACACATCTGAAGCCAACAAATTCTAGTTTAGTCAAAACTCTTAAAATCTCTTAAAGATGATATGCGTAAGTTATAGATTTAGTCATTGTACTCGTGGCTCAAGTTGAGTTTGAATTAGTATCATGCATGATATTAATATTATACATAGTTGGTGAAGCTTAATTTGGCTTGAATACTCTACTTTTGTCAAACATACCCAGAGTTGTAAATGATTAACTCAAGCTCATTTAGGCTCCAACGTATTTTTTAAGACATTTTTATTATTATTATTGATTATAATTTTTTTACAAACATTATATATTTATTCTTTGGGTAAACTACACCAAAAGTCACTTAACTATTAGTAAGTTTATGCTTTGGTCACTCAACTTAAAAAAGTTACAAAATGGTTATTGAATTATTCAAAAGTTTTCATTTAAATTATTGGGTTATTAAGGTTTTTTTTTTAGTTCAGTTAGCTAGCTTCAAGTGACGATTTAACGATTGATATGATAGATCAATACACATTGATGAGTAGAATAATATACTTTAGATCCAAGTTGATCTGAAGACTAGTATTAGAGATCGGAGAAGAAAGCTGTTTGGATTTTGGTTTGCAGATTCATGACGTCTAAAACTATTTCATGCAAAAAAAAAAACATTGAACTATAGAAGAGAAGGGGAAGGAGAGCTTTCTATTAGTATATATGATGCAAACAGAGAAGGCTATACAATAATAGTTTTAACAACTCAATGACTTAAATGAAAACTTTCTAATAATTCAATGACCATTTTGTAATAATTTGAAGTTGAGTGACCAAAATATAAACTTATTTTTAGTTTAGTGACCTTGGATGTAGTTTACCCTTATTCTTTTAGTAAATTTCTAAACATTAAATATTTTTTCACCACTAAACCTAAATAACTTATTATATGTTTAATTTTTCATATGATATAAATTATATAATATATAAACTAAATAAATAATGGCATTCTATAAATTTAAAAATAGGTTAGGTTAGATTAGGATTAGGCTTTAAATATTGAAGTCAAGCTCAACACATATTTTAAACTAGCCTTTTTTGTCTAATATCATCTTTTAGGTATAATATTTTTGTTAAAACCCTCCAAATTTTGAGTGGGCTTTCGAGTTTGACCAGATAACCCAACCCATTAATAGGTTTACTAACTATAATTTAGTTAATTTTAGTCCTTATACTTTTCGAATTTTAGAATTTCAAAATTGACTCAAATGGTAGATATTAAATTCAATAGGTCCCACGAAAGCTTCGGGGCCTGACGAGTTTCCTGTTCTGTTCTGTCAACGATATTGGCACATCATTGAATTTGGTGTTACTCAGTTTTGTTTGGCTGCTCGAATGTTGGTTTATCCCTTGCTGATATCAATCATACGAACTTAGTGCTCCTTCCAAAAGTTAGTAATCCCACCCGTATGCATCAGTTTCATCCTATCAACTTCTGTGCAGTTCTGTATAAGCTCATTTCTAAGGTGCTTGTCAACTGGTTTCAGACAGTCTTGCATCTGTGCGTGAATGAGGCTCAGAACGCATGTAAATACGATGCTTCTAAATATTGAATTAAATAATTATTAACTTTACATCTCAAAAAAACTATAAAAATATATAAAGATTTAAAAAATATATAAAACCCTATAAAATCCTAAACCCTAAATTCCACAAAACTTACTTTAAAAAACAAAACTCTAACCCTAAAAAAGGACCAAAAGGAAAATGCTACCAGTTGGAAGTGTTTTCCTCCAAATCAGCGGAAAACGCTTTCTTTATTTTTACCTAATTCCATAATTTTTTGAAAAAAATAACTTAATTTAATAATTATTTCCTTTAAAAATTCACATTTTTAAGAAATTCAGTAGTAATTTAGCTGTATGATAAATAATTGCTTTCCATTTTCTTTTAAGATATTTCACCATATGTATTGGTAAAAGACAAAATGGGTCCATCTAAATGTTTTTTATTTGAATATTCAAACTCATGAATTTGTTTCTTTTTTTTATTTATAGAAAGATCATATTTAAATTCAAAACTCATTCAATTTTTATTTTTAAAATATATATGAAATAATCTGATTTAAATTCATTCATTTTTATTTATGTATATCCTCCTAAATTGAGTAAAAGGACACCAAAAAGAGGGATGATAATATAATTTAAACACAATTTAGAATATTTTTCAAACATTCGAAAAGAGAATTATGTAAGAGAATAGTCATAGCATGCATGTGGGAAACATGGACAACTTAAAGAATGGTCCAAACGATGCATTTTAAGAACATGAAAAAACCAGTAAATGGGGGCTTGTTTGCATTTTTTTACGTTAAACAATTATTTTTTATTTTTAAATTCATCTTAATGAAAAATATTAATTATAGATGTTAGATACATTTAATTTTAATTATAGAAATTATTTAAAATATCCATCCGAATTGAGCTCCTAGATTGGGCCAACCATAATTTTTATTAATTAACTATTTTTTTAATTTAAATTTAATAATAAAATTATTTAAAAGTAATTTTAAATTATAATATTATCCAAAAATTAAACTAAAGTGAATTGGACAAAACCCGAATTTAATTTTTCTAAAAAAAATCAAATCAAATCAACCTCACCCGACTCATATCTTGTTTTAAACATGGAAAATGATGGGCATGGGGCAATGTGTTGGAGTCCACATCTTCTTCCTGCTTATATGCAGCTGTTTTGGTCTCTACGTGGTTCACTTGCTCATCGCTCTTTTTTATCTTTGACTGAAAATATGTTTTCAAATTTTTATTTTTATTTTTTTCCATTCTTTTAAAATTCATCCTTTAGGTTATAAATAAAGCAAAGCTGAAAAAAAATTATATTATATAATGTATAAATGTTAAGGGTTAAATTTTTTGGTTAAAATTATTATTATGTTAATTTTAAAAGCTGTCACCATTATTTTACTGGTGACAAAAAAAGACAAAATTAAATAGCCAAGTGACCAAAAGAAAAATTTATTGATAATTGAGTGACTACTAATATAATTTACCCTATTAATAAATTAATAAATAATTTTAAAAATGATTAAAAGGTAAATATAATTATTACAATTTTTAACATATGACGACTAATGGTTCATTAATACTATATCAATTTATATGCTGCCATAATAAACAAAACTTGGATGCAGTGCTAAGGTATATTGTACTCTCAAGAGGAAAACGGGATTTAAACTTTAGAGACGGTCTTATTGAGTGGAATAGCCCCGAACATAAATCGTAAAATAGAGATAAAAAATATTAATTTTTTATATGCTACCATTATATCACATATAAATTAGATATTTAAAAAAAAATTAAAATAGCTAAATATCTTTAATCGTATATTATTATTATTATTATTATTATTATAAATATACCTTTTTAGGTTATATGGAAGAAAAGACTTGTGCAAAATACTAGAAACGCCTTTGAGCTATTTCACTTAAATAAGTACCTCTCTTTTACTTTTTTTTTTTTAAATGAAATGTTTTTTTCTTGACACCGACAGTAGGAGGAAATATAGAAGGGATAAAGCCATGAACTTGTTAATTTTTTGCATCTTAGTCCTTAAACTTTTTTTAGTTTCAAATTTTGGTATTTTTTTTTAATTCGATCCTTGAACTTGAATTTTTGTTAAGGTTTGATGACGTGGCATTTTAAAATTGTGCCATGTCATCACCTAAGTTTTTTTTATATTTTTTATAATTTTTTATTATATATATTTTAAATTTTCAGGTGATCGCGTTGCATAATCTCAGAATGTTATGTTGTCACTCCTAAAAAAATCTAAATTCAGGGATCAAATTAAAAGAAATTTCTAAATTTTAAGACTGATATGGACTAAAAAAATCTAATGACCAAATTAAATTTTTTATCAATTATTAAGAGATTAAATGTTGCTTAATCCCCATATAAAAAATGGAGCATTTGGTTAAATGAGTTTAATAAGCCTTTATTTTTGTGTAGTTTGGTGGTGGGTGACGATTTACACAATTGTGCTGAGAGCTACAAAGGGTGATTTCTAGTGAATCTATGGGAGGTTGGTAGAGTTTGAGGAGGATTTGACAGAATAACGCTAGTTTCCTTCCTATTCTCCTTAGTCGATGGGAGGTATATAGGCTCCTTTTAAGTCTTTTCCAGCCTACAAGTGTCTTTATGAAAATGTAAACTGTTAAGTCATGCTGAGCCTCTTACACGTGTTTAAGAGCTATGGAGAGTCACCTTTGTAGACCATATTGGGTTTTGTGTGCTTCTAAAGCTTACATTAGTTTCTCTTTAACTTCATTGAAATGTATAAAAAAAAAAGTCTACTAACATAAAAACAACTAGAGGAACCAAACTAAATGATAAAATTTTTAAAAAAAATCCTTAAAAAAGGGAAAATACAATAATAACCTCCTAAATAATAATCATTGTAATAACCCATTTTGCCCGGCCCGTTAAAAACCCATCAGAATAAAAATAATAAAAAAATAAAAAAACCAAAATCCAGTTTTTTTTTTTAACAGTCCATTTACAAACTGTTATACCCAAGTCCAAATATCATTACCCGTGGCCCAAATAAACCCAAACAGACTAGCCCAAATTCTACAGCCCAAAAGGCCCAAAACATTTAGCCTAACCTACGGAGCCCAATTGGCCCACAATAGCTTGCGGGCGCAGGAAACCCTAGGTTTCCACTGCGCCGCAAGCGCCCCAGGAAACAGCCTCTTTCCTCGCACCCCATTCCGGCCGTCGATCACGCGCAGCCATCAACCATCATCATCGCCAGAATCTTCGTCACTGATCTGCAAAACAAGGAAAACAGCAACAATAAAAGGAAAGAAACAAATATCACAGAATATGTTTCCTTTTATATTTGTTATTTCGAGACTATATAAAGCCCCAAAAATCTGTAATATAGATGAAGAAGGGACGCAAAATTTACATACAGATTCAAAGAAATACAAAAGCAAAAGATAACCCAATCAGCAGAGGTTAACCCAATCAGCAGAGGTTTTGTTCTACTTTTATTTTTTCATTTTTTATTTTTATTCGAATACTGTTTTTTTTTATATTTTATTTATTTTTATTTATTTTTGAAACTATATATATAATATATATGTAAAAGACCTTTTAAAAAAAAAACTAAAAAACTTACCTTTTTTAAAAATTTACGCCACCGTAATACGATGTTTGGCGACGGTGCTCAGTATTGTAACTGATCGGAATTCGTAGGAGGATATGGGCAGAGAGCATTTGGAGATTTTTTGAAGTTTTTTTTGAAGAAAAGGGATTCAAATGAAAAATCAGATTTTTTTTAACTTTTATAACAAAAACAAAACGGCGCCGTTTTGGCTCTAAGCCTTCACACCAAAACGACGTCGTTTTAAGGCTAGACCCGCGCGTCGACCCGCAAACCCGGGGAGGATCCGCGCGTTTTGGTTAAAGGGGATAATTCCGTTTTAGTCCTCCCGCATTTTTATATTTTTTAATTCGGTATTAATTTCATTTTTATTTATTTTTTAATTTGTCCCTAATGTTTGTTTCTGTTTCAATTTAGTCCCTCGGTCCGTTTTAGAGGTAAATTCGGAACGACGTCGTTTCGTAAAAAGGTTTAATTTCCATATTAGCCCCTGTAATTTAACGCGAATTTAAATTTAGTCCTTCTATATTTATTTTAATTGCTATTGTAAGCCCTTTTTATTTATTTTTATTGTTATTTGATGCTGATTTCTTTATTTATTTTTTAAAATCTTTTTTTTTAAATTTAAATTATTATGTTATTATATTGTTAGGCTAAAATTTTTATTTTAATCTATTAATAGTATATATATATGTATTTTTATTATTTTTATACTTAATTATTATTATATATTATTTTACTTGCTTAATAATTTATATGTTATTATATTTTTATATTATTTATTATATTTTGTATACTATATATTATTATGTTACATTTATATATTATTTCTAAAACTTTATTTTTAAAATTTATTTATATTACTTAATCTATTTTATTTATATTGTTTATATTATGTATGTAAATTTATGATTAGTGTATGATATATATATATATTTATTATTTATTATTTTGTTTAATGTTATTTTAATTATATATTATTTTCATTACCATTATTTTTCATTTTACTATTATGTTTATATTAACCTATATTATTATTTTTATTAATATATTCTTATTATGATGTTATTTTTACTTCAGTGATTTTAGTTGTATTTTATATTGTCTATGTTAGATGTTAATGTACTATAATTGCTTTAAATATTTATATTCGATAATGTATAAATGCAATATTGTCACATGATTAGTGTTTAAAAATGACAAATACATTTTTACAAAATCAATATTTTTATTTAAAAGGTTTTTTAAAATAAGGCGATGTTTTGGTATTTAGAAATTTGGGAGATAATGCCCAATCGTGCTGGGTGTTGGTTTTTTATTTGGCTAAATAACTAAATATCCTTTTAATAAATTTCGTAAATTATGAGATGACTTTAATTACGAGGGTTTAAAAAATGTCGTGTCCAATCGTGCTGGATGTGATGTTTATATTCTTTCGGAATAAAGAAATCTCAAATTTCAAATAAAAAACTTATTCTTGAGAACTCAAAATGTTGTATCCTAACTTATTGGGTGTGATGTTTTGTGTCTTGAGGTAAGATTTTTTCTAAAATAAAGATGCACCTAGCTTCGAAATTATAAAATACTGTATCCTAACTTATTGGGTGTGGTATTTTTATTTCTTTGAAATAGGTAAGTCTTGGTTTTCCTTCTAATAAGGGATCTTATTTTAAACTTTTTAAATTTCAAACATTTGGACATGATTTTATCAATTAGGTACCAATTTTTGGGCGTTATGAGGGTGCTAACCCTTCCTCATACGTAACCGACTCCCGAACCCGTTTTCTGGCTTTTCGTGGACCAAAATTAAATGCTTTAAATAAAACATTTTACGAGGTGATCTAATCACACCTAAGTAAAAAGGGATTGGTGGCGACTCCCGTTTTTGTTTTTAAAGTCGATCCCCATTTTTCAAAACTCGATTTTTAAAATGGCTTCGACAATCATATTAAAATATTACCTTATTATGTTGAGTATATCTCATATTTTGGTGAGATTTGAAAGATAATCTTTTAGTTAAATTCTGTTTATTTGTTTCAGTCGAACTCTGATTAGTCTAAATTATTTTATTATTTGACCTACAAATTTATCCTATTTCTTTTACAACATTAGAAAATACACCCATTAAAAGATTAGAACTTATAACACCTTTGGAGGAGAATTTTGTGTTTATGTTTTGAGGGTTCTTTGTTTTCGGGTTTCTGAGTTTAATTTTTATCTCATCTTTTGTACTCTTCGTTCTTTTGCCATTATAGTAAAATTATCTTTACTCGTGGTTTTTTATCATCTTTGAATGGGTTTTTTCACGTTAAATTTGTATGTTCAATTTTTCAATTTCTTCCGCTATTTTTAGTTGCTCGTTGCTTAATCAGGTAATTCCCTAACATATTAATTATTAAAAAAATCACAATATTATACATGAACTTTGATTCAATGTGCAATTTGATATATGAACTTTGATTTGGTGCAATTATACACATGAAACTTTGATTGCGATTCAAATATATATCTGAAACTTTAATTTTGATTCGATTATACACATTTAAAGAAATAAATACATCAAATTATTTTTATATTGGATGAATATAATTACTTGTGTATGCAATATATAAACATGAAATGATATTATATCAATAGTTATGTTAATAATTTGTGAGCTTTGCTTGAGCTTGATTGGATTCAAGGGAAGAGAGGAATTTGGTTTAGCGGAGCATGCCAAGGTGAGTAGATTCTGTTATAAAAGAACCTCTAAGACTTTGTTTTGTTGATCACATTTTAATTTCAAATTTCTTTTCACCAGTTATTTATGCAGAGTATTCATCTAACCTATAGTAAATATGAATATAGATAAATATGTTTCTCTAAGGTTCAGTGAAAGCTAGCAT
The DNA here is from genome assembly GCA_025698515.1 of Gossypium sturtianum. Lineage (NCBI taxonomy): Eukaryota > Viridiplantae > Streptophyta > Magnoliopsida > Malvales > Malvaceae > Gossypium > Gossypium sturtianum. Next base: position 163,139,820 of record CM046945.1, read on the forward strand.
GAATTTAGCACTTACAGCAGAAATGATTTGTTATGCCAGCTAGTTGGCTAATACTAAGAAATATCATATGTTAGTTTTATGCATGTCCTCATTCAAAAAGGTGTATGTCATATCTATATTTCTAAGCATTGGTTTTCTATTTATAGTGTCTTTTGGCACAAGTAATTCATCATAGTAACTTCCCTTTTTCAAGTTATGGCTTCCATGAAGATGGATTAAAGGTAGTGAACTTTTAACTATATATTACTTTATAACTTGGTTAGTTGTAAGAATTGTGATTGTTTCTTATCTTACCATGTTATCAAATTAGTTCACGTTGATATCAAATATGATCAGGATGTTTTTCTAATATAATATTTCACCAAGTTTTTTACTTTTTTCTTTTCTTTTTAAAAGAGTGTATGTTGGGGATCAACTCGATTAAGCAACAAACAAATAAAAATAGATAAAGAAATTGAGAAATTGAACACACAAATTTAACGTGGAAAAATCCCTCCAAAGAGGATAAAAAATACCGGGCAAAGATAATTTTACTATAATGGCAAAAGAACGAAGAGTACAAAAGATAGAGATAAAACCTAAACCCCGAAAATAAAGAACCCTTAAAACGTAAACACAAAATTCTCTAAATGTGTTATGAGTTCTAATCTCTAATGAGCGTGTTTTCTAAGGTTGTAAAAGTGCCTATTTATAGGCTAAATTCATAGGTCAAATAATAATAAAATAATCTAAACTAATCAGAGTTTGATTGAAACAAATAAACAGTTTAACTAGAAGATTATTTCCCAAATATGACTGAAATAGGAGTCATACTTAACAAATCTCCACCTTGACTCATATTTTCACAACGCCATATTTGTCAAAGCCCGCCACAAGCCTATCTTGAACTATGCAGGGAATTAACTGAGTCGAATCTGTGCTTAGAAACTAAAAGACTTCTAGCCTTCAACTTGTACATTGCCAAATCAAAACTAACCTTGGTCTGATTTTCACGAATACAGTGCCCTGACTTTTCAAAACCTGCATCCAAAAGAGAACCTCTCTTCAATGAAATGATCATACCTTTTTCCCTCCTATGACCAAGTTGCCTCCGCTCCAAACAAGTTGACTTCGACTCCATAACGGACGAGAGACATCCAATTTCACCGGTCACTGTAGAACCTTCCAGAATATAAAGACTGTCAGTCTTTTTACCTTTTAACAAAATGAGAGCTCCACGAGATACCTTAATGCCGCTCGACTTGATGTTGATTTTGCATCCTTTCGAGTCTAAGATACTCAAAGAGATGAGATTCTTTTGTAAATCAAGTACACACTTGACATCTGAGAGTGTCCTAATCATTCCATCATGTATCCTAATTTTAACAGTATCAATATCAATTACCTTACTGGATGAATCGTTTCCCATGCGCACAACTCCATCTTCAATCGAACTGTATGTGAAGAACCATTCTCTTTTGGGACACTGTGGAAAGAACATCTCAAATCTAGGATCTATTAGGATGTAGCTCAAGAACACTGGACTGGTAATCCTAATTGAGCTCTTCTGAGCATATGTTACAGAAAGGATTTAGCCTGGATTGGTAATCCTGTTATATGATATGTGGCTCGAGAGTGTGCTCTCTGATTGAGTGCCCTAATTGGTACTCTTGAATATGAATTGACGGGTTATTGAATTGTACACCTTGAGTGTACTACCTGAGTATCCATCGAAATTTCAATGATTCAACGGACAAAACTCTTGGCATGATGAGAGAATAATGAGATGAAAAGATAATGTATTGAAAGAATATTGCATGATGAGCTCATCTATGTTTAATTGATGTATATGAAAATTTTTTGATTAACATGTTTGATTGAATACATGTGTTTAGGCAATTTTGCCAATTGGATGGAAAACATGATATTGTATACTTAGACTTAATAAATGATATTGGTAAGTTTAGTTTCCGTTATACAAACTTACTAAGCATGTAATTCTTACTCTGTTTTATTTTCCCCTATTTTATAGTGCTCGCAAGCTCGCGAAGGTTGGAGATTATTGGAGCATCGTCACACTATCTACTAGCTTGTTTTGATGTATTTAGTGTTGCAAACTTTGCGAGAGAAACAATTATATGCCAAATTTAGTAAGGGTGGATTTTGGCTACGAGAAGTTAGTTTTCTTGGGCATATAGTATCTGCTGAAGGTGTCAGGGTGGACCCGAATAAAATTTCAGCCATTGTTAATTGGAAGCAACCGAGGAATGTGTCTGAAGTCCGAAGTTTTCTGGGACCAGCTGGTTATTATAAAAGGTTTGTAAAAGGTTTTTCAATGATAGCTTCTCTGATGACCCATCTATTGAAAAAAGATGTGAAATTTGAGTGGACTGATAAATGCCAGCAGAGTTTTGACAGATTAAAAGCTTTATTGGCAGAAGCTCTAGTATTAGTTCAGCCAGAATCGAGTAAGGAATTTATAGCTTACAGTGATGCATCATTGAATGGTTTAGGCTGTGTTTTGATGCAAGAAGGTAAAGTAGTAGCCTATGCTTTAAGACAACTAAAACTATATAAAAGAAACTACTCGACACACGATCTTGAATTGGCAGCCATAGTGTTTGCATTGAAAATTTGGTGGCATTACCTGTTTGGTGAAAAATGTCATATATTCACTGATCATAAAAGTCTGAAATATTTGATGACATAGAAAGATTTGAATTTGAGAAAGCACAGGTGGCTTGAGTTATTGAAAGATTATGATTTGGTTATTGATTATCATCCAGGAAAAGCCAATGTGGTTGTTGATGCTCTGAACAGGAAATCCCTATTTTCCTTGCGAGTTATGAATACTCGATTGTCATTATTTGAAGATGGTTCAATTATAGCTGAGTTAAAAGCTAGACCAACGTTTTTGCAGCAGATTTCTGAAGCTCAGAAAAATGATAGTAAGTTGCAAGCAAAACGGATACAAAGTGAATCGACTCCTGACTCAGAATTTCAGATCGGGACCGATGATTGTCTGTTATTCAAAGGCAGAGCATGTGTACCAAAAAGTTTAGAACTAGTACAGAAGATTTTGAATGAAGCTCATAATGGTAACATGTCTATTCATCCTGGTAGTATTAAAATGTATAATGATCTGAAAAAGATGTACTGGTGGCCGAGAATGAAACGAGATATTTCTGAGTTTGTGTCTAAATGTTTGATATGTCAACAAGTAGAAGTTGAATATCAGTTGCCTTCTGGACTATTACAGCTAGTTAGGATACCAGAATGGAAATGGGAAAGAATTACCATGGACTTTGTATCGGGATTACCCCTGTCTCCAAAGAAGAAAGATGCCATTTAGGTGATTGTTGATCGGTTGACAAAGTCTGCACACTTTATTCCGGTACGTATGGATTATTCTTTGGACAGATTGGCTGAATTATATGTCTCTGAGATTGTCAGATTGTATGGAGTGCCTGTCTCTATTATTTCAGACAGAGATCTTCGGTTTACATCTCGATTCTGGAGAAAATTGCAAGAAGCTCTAGGTACTCAGTTACACGTTAGCACTGCATTTCATCCACAGACAGATGGTCAATCTGAACGTGTTATACAGATTTTAGAGGATATACTTCGGTGCTGTATACTTGAGTTTGAAGGTAACTGGGAAAAGTATTTACCGTTAGTTGAATTTGCATACAATAACAGTTATCAGTCCAGCATTAAAATGGCACCGTATGAAGCTTTGTATGGTTGCAAATGTAGAACTCCATTGTATTGGACATAACTTAGTGAGAAAAAGTTACACGGAGTTGACTTAGTCCGTGAAATCGAGGAAAAAGTGAAAGTAATTAGGGACAGTTTGAAAGCAGCCTCTGATCGTCAAAAGTCCTATGCTGATCTTAAACGAAAAGAAATAGAATTTCAAGTTGGTGATAAAGTATTCTTGAAAGTATCGCCTTTGAAGAAAGTTCTCCGGTTCGGTCGTAAAGGAAAACTGAGTCCACAGTTCATTGGACCATATGAGATTACAGAAAGAATTAGACCGGTTGCATATCAGTTAGCTTTACCATCAGAACTTGATCGGATTCATAATATTTTTCATATGTCTATGTTACGATGGTATTGATCCGATCCTTCACATGTTATCTCTCCGACAGAGGTAAAGATTCAGCCTGATATGACATATAGTGAAGAACCGATGAAAATCTTATCTCGGGAAACAAAAGAGTTAAGAAATAAAAAGGTAGCATTAGTAAAAGTTCTTTAGCAACGACACGGTATAGAAGAGGCTACTTGGGAACCGGAGGATTCGATGAGGAAGCAATATCCGAACCTTTTTACTGCTAAGATTTTCGAGGACGAAAATCCTTAAGGGGGAGAGTTGTAACAGCCCATTTTTTTAGTGAAATCAGAACAGTGGTTTGGGGACCACAAGTTCGATCCAAAAATAAAAATTTATTTTTATTTTATTACATGGTCCGTAATATGTTAGGACTGTCATGTGAAAATTCTGATAATAAAATTTTATCGATTTAGTGCTTAATTACGAGATGGACTAAATCGCATAAAATACAAAAGTTGAATTCTAGTAGCTAGAAGGATTAAATAGCTATGGAATTCAAAGCTTGAGATCCTTATATGGTAATTAGACCATTAAAGAAAAGTATGTAGATATTTTGGTGACTCATCCATGGAAATTTAGAAAAAGGGCAAGGACTAAATTGGAAATTAACTTAATTTAATTAATTAAAAGATGAAAAAGAAAATATCACCTTATTTTACCCATCTTCTTCCCTAAAAATACACGAAAACCCTAGGAGAGAGAGAAAAAACTTTCATGGCTTAATTGGGTAAGTTTCATTGTCCCGTTTTTAGTAATTTTGATATTTTTGAAACCGGGATAGCTTAATCTATCTATTTGGAGGATTAATTTGAAAAGTTATCAAGGTATGGAAATCAGGTCATGGATGTATATGCTGAAAATTTGAAATTTATGGTAGAAAATGAAAGGTTGTTGATAGATAAACAACCTTTACAAAGTGATTTTTGATGAAAACATGATTTAGGGACTAAAATGTAAAGTTGTAAAAATTGATGAAAAATTTTGAAATTTATAGAAAATAAGTGCTGTAAATTTTATGTTGAAATTTCTGTTAGGCTTGGAATAGAGAGTAAATTGCATAAATTGCATAAATTTCATTTTCCGAGCCTAGGAACGAAATTAGAATTTATGGAAAAGTTAGGAGCAAAATTGTAATTTTTCCTAGGATGTAAATTGAGTCCAAATGAATATGAAATGTGTGAAATTGATGATTAAAGTTATTTATATAGATCCGGACAACACAAATTCGAGGTTAGATCGAGGAAAAGAAAAGATTTCGAATTTGTAAATTTTATACGTAAACCAGTGTCGAGGTAAGCTCGTGTAACTTAATCGAGCATGTAAATATGTTAACTTGAATGTTATGATTGTATGCAATATGATTTGTATTTATGTGAATATTATAAATGTGTGAAATGATTACATGTTCAGAAATGTTGGAAAAAGGGTAAAGTCTCGTTTGAATATTGAATTTCGATGGATAAATGTGATTGCCTTATAAAATGAGGTCATGCATTTGTTAATCCTATTGATCTCATTATAGAAAGGATTTAGCCCAGACGGGTAATCCTGATAGAATCCCTCTCGAGCATATGTTACAATTAGGATTTAGCCTGGACTGGTAATCCTAATCGAGCTCTTCTGAGCATATGTTACAGAAAGGATTTAGCCTGGACTGGTAATCCTGTTATATGATATGTGGCTCGAGAGTGTGCTCTCTGATTGAGTGCCCTAATTGGTACTCTTGAATATGAATTGACGGGTTATTGAATTGTACAACTTGAGTGTACTACCTGAGTATCCATCGGAATTTCAATGATTCAACGGACAAAACTCTTGGCATGATGAAAGAATTATGAGATGAAAAGATAATGTCTTGAAAGAATATTGCATGATGAGTTCATCTATGTTTACTTGATGTATATGAAAATTTTGTAACTAACATGTTTGGTTGAATACATGTGTTTAGGCAATTTTGCCAATTGGATGGAAAACATGATATTGTATACTTAAATTTAATAAATGGGATTGGTAAGTTTAGTTTCCATTATACGAACTTACTAAGCATGTAATGCTTATTCTGTTTTATTTTCCCCTGTTTATAGTGCTCGGAAGCTTGCGAAGGTTGGAGATCATTGGAGCATCGTCACACTATCTACTAGCTTGTTTTGGTATATTTAGTAAAATCATTTTGGGTATAATGGCATGTATAGGCTAACTTCACCATAGATGGCTTAACTATGTGGTTTGTAATCTAGCCATTGGAATGGCTAGTAATGTTTGTTTTTGATATACTTGTAATGTCATACTATGGTAGCTACATACATGTTAAATGGTTGTTCAAATTATGCCTAACATATGGAATATACATGTATGCATGTAATGATATACCATGTTAAATGATAGAGTTTGCTTAATTTGAATGCTTGAAATGGTTGGTATTTGGATGTAAGTTTAAGTGCATGTCATTGGTGTGATTTTTGATGAGAAATGAAGCTAGAAATAGCTTTATTTTGTCCACACGGTCAGACACACGCCAGTGTGTCTAGACCTTGTGTGACACACGGCCTGGTACATGAGCATGTGGTTAGGCCGTGTGTCCCCTGCACCTTAAATTCAAGAAAACAGAATGTTCAGAATTGAGCACACGGGCAGAGACACGAGCTTGTGTCTCAGCCGTGTGTACTACACGGCCTAGAACACGGGCGTGTGTCTTGGCTGTGTGAAACCTGCACCTAAATTCGAAAAATAAAATTAGCCACACGGCCTAACACACGGGCGTGTGGCATGGCTGTGTGCACAATTCAGAGAGCTACACGGGGTCAAACACAGCCTGCAGCACGAGCGTGTCCCAAGGTCACACGGGCGTGTCCCTTGGACCACACGGGCATGTGAGCCATGTAACTTATAAAATTTTTGAAACGTCGCGAAAAATTCTTAGAGTTTCCGATTAAGTCCCAACTTAATTCTAATGCCTATATTGGGCCTCGAGGGTCCATTTAAGGGACGTTTTGAATAATTTCAGAAAATGAACTGTAACACCCCAAAAATTTAAATTTTCGTTTTTTGCAAATGTGTGACACAAATATCTGTCTGCTTGAGTGGTTAAATGTTCTGGGTGTGTGTGGGAGGTCCCAAGTTCAAGCCATGACTTGGGCAAATTTTGGTATTTTTATGAATAAAGCCCAATCTTTGGTTGATAGGCTTTTAAATTAAAGATGGTAAGTAATTAACAGAATAGGCCTGCTGGTCTGGTGGATAAGTGGAGTATTGGTAAGATGGAGGTCCTGTGTTTGATTCTCTGTGTTGGTAAGGGATAGTATTTTTTGACTGAGTTTCGGCTAGAGTTGTACTGTAGTTGGACTCTGAGTAGTGGGGTGTTGGATGGAGAAAAGTAAGGGGAGTTGGGATAGGGGGTTATCAGATTATTCCCTTTTGATTTTTCTTTTTGCAAATTCGGTACACTCTCTCATCTTTCCAAATTTTTGACTTTTTCTTTTGCTCTCACTTTCTGCCGATTTTCCCTCTTTTTCTTTTGTTGTTTCTTTTATTTTTTATTCTCCCTATCACTTGCAAGTTTTCGCGATTCATTAATTAGTGCTTTTAGAGCGTCAACGGTAAGTTGGTGAGTTTCGGCTTTTGCTTTCCTAAACGGTTCCTGAATTCTTTCTAAAAGGGGTTCCTTTTGGTGTTTAGGAATTAATCAAGGGACTGAATATCATTCTCAATCGACGAGTTAAGCGCATGGAATTCTCGTTTCGATCGAAGGTAAGGGTTTCGATAGTTATGGATGAACGCCTCGTTGCAATTTCGTTTAAGTCTCGATTATGTTACTGAAATTGGGGCTATGATTTATCGATTTTAGGTACTAGAGTGTTCGGGAGTGTATAGGCATCAAAAGCGATACATATGTGTACCCAAAAAAAAAGAAAATAGGGTTTCAGCGAAAGCCAAAAACCCAACTGTTGACGCCACATGGGCGTGTGGTAGGCCATGTGCCCCTACACAGCCGTGTGATCGACGATGCCAGGCCGTACGTAAAGGTTACGGCCGTGTGATGAGCAGGCAAGCCGTGTGCGACACACGGGCTGGACTGAATTGGGCCGTGTGGGCCACACGGGCGTGTGGATCTACACGGGTAATCCACAAGGGCGTGTGGGATTTTGGGCCAGGCCGTGCAATCCATACAGCCAAGCCCAATTTGGGCCGTGTAGGCCACACGGGCGTGTGAGCCTACACGGGCAGACCTCATTGGCGTGTGAGCCCATTTTTATTAAAATGTTTGCTAAGGTTGTACAGGTCGCCCAAGTCGACTGTGAACCTTCCATAGGGTCGGTAAGCACTTATTAGACCTTTAACTGTATGTTATTGATTATGTGAATTACATACTGAGCATGTTATATACCGGCATGTATACTGAACTGTATGTGTATCTGATAGACTCATTATAGCATGACATAATATTGTATGTTGCATTGCATTGGGTTGGGGTTGATATTATTCAGAGGAAGTGTACTGAAAGGCTTTTAAGCCTAATATATTGGCAGCTCAGCTGCAAATTACTGTTTTGTGCCGCATTCGGTACTACATGGAGTGTAGGGATGGGTGGGTTGATTAAATCTCCACATGGAGTGTAGGGTTAGACGGAGACGGTGTGTAGAGGCTGATTGGGTAGGACTTTGCTACTGTATATCTACTACTGTTACTGATGGGCTTAAGCCCTTGTGCATATTGATTACGATCTTCAGATTGGGCTAAGGCCTAACGATTACGATCTTGAAATGGGCTTAGGCCCAAGACTGCTATTGACTGTGCACTGCGATTGTTGCTTGTTTTGTTCTGCGGGATTACACATTGAGTTTACGAAAACTCACCCCTCTTTGTTGAATGTGCACAGGTAATTCCCATACCTAGTTGGATCAGTGCGACGGAGGACTCGATGGTGACCACGGTTCTGGACTGTCATGGTTTTAATTTATGATTATTGGTTTTATTTTTATTCTATTTTTACTGGTTAAATTTTTAGGTTGTAATTGGACTTTCGGACTTTGGTTTGGTTTTGGGTTTTAAAAATCTTTACTTTATAGACTACAACTGCTAGTAGTAGGAAACATCGGTTTTCAAAGGAAACAAATGATTCTAAAAAATGCACGATTGTTTTAACTGTTTAAAAAGCTTCTGCATCGAATAACGTTTTGAAACTATCGACTAAATGAGTAACATGATTTTTGGAACTAATAAGATATTAAGATAAGTAATTCAAAGGAAATGGTTTTATCGCGACGGCACGGTTTTCAAACACCCTATCATGTGACATCGTGAGATCCGACCATAGCGTCTCGGTCGGGTTTGGGGTGTTACATGAACAGTGATTGACATGATTTATCTGTAAACGTTCTGAAAGCTCCGGTAATACTCTGTAACTCTGTTCCGGTGACGGATATGTGTTAGAGGTGTTATATTTAGTGGTATCAGAGCTACCATTGAATATTACTTTCTCAAACTAAACTAATATTACTTTCTTAGTGAATCAAATAGAAAAATGATGGATCCTTATAAAGATTTTCTACACATTCCACCGGCCAATAAGTCAATCTCCTAAAAATAGGGATAGGTTGAACTCAAATCTCTCAATCTTCACAATCACCAATCTTTTTACATAAAGAAATTATAGATTGGAGCATATGGAAAAGATTTTTGAAAAATGTTTTTGAAAATTATTGTAAAAAAGTGCTTTTGAAAAGTTTAGTTTAAAATGTGAGTGTTTAACATTGCTGTCAAAAATTACTTTTGAGAAATAAAATGTTGATTTTAGACATGTTATTATCAAGTAACAAATATGCATTTAAATAATATTTAAATTAGTTAATATTATTATATTTTAGTAAGAATATAAAAAAAAATTATTATAACTTGTTGTTAATATTTTAATATATGAAATATAATTTTTAAATATTTTTAAGCAATAAATACTAATTATTTATAAAATTTAATTAGAATATATAAACTATATTTTGAATATTTAAATATAACCATTAAATGTTTGTAATTAGTATTTTAGAAAAATATTTTTTTATTTTTAATTAATTATTTTAACACATTTGTAATTAAGCACCAAGAAAAAAAAGAGAAAGTATTATGTTATTGGAGAGGTAAAAAGGTAATTAAGCACCAAAAGTGCTTTTCAGAGAGGAAAATCTAAAAATTTTAGCTTCTTTTTTAAGGAGTGCTTTTGAAACACTTTTGAAAAGCCAAAAATTTCAACTAAAAGTAGCTTGTTTCGCACAACTTTTCTTCCAAAAATACTTTTGGTCCAGGGGCGAAGCCAGGACAATTTTTTAGGGGGGCCGAATGAAATTTTATTTTTTTATAGTTTATATCTTTCTAATTTGTAAAGGATTAAATCGAATTTTTATAATTTTAGGGGGGGCCAAAGTGTAATTTTACCTTTACTAATTTAAAATTTTTAAAAAATTTAAAGGGCTTAAATGGAAATTTTACCTTTTAGGGGGGCGGGGCCCATGCCAGCCCCCCTGGATTCGCCACTGCTTTTGGAGCCAGAAGTGTTTTTTTTAAGCACTACTAAACAGACCCTTAAGATATTGTTGAAGAATTTCATTCTTACTCTTTCTAAGAAAGTTGATATTGTTCGTTCGAAGCCAATGAATTCCTCAACAAATCTAATACCATCATCGATTAGATATTTATCTCCCAACTCTATCAAAACTTCAAAAAGAGAAAATATCTCTTTTAAGTGCCTAAAAAAAGCAGAAAACAACTCATCTTCAGAACTGATCTTGTTTAAAGGCATTAAGCATACAACCTGGTTGTCCATTCCAAGGTTTTCACTTCTGCATTGCTAATTCAATCAAGACATTTTTAATTATTGTATAGCCTTCTTTGTTTGTATCATTTATACTAAACGAAAGTTTACATTTTCTTTCTTTTCTATAGTTCATTTTTTTTATGGAACAGTTTTAAACTCGTGAATTTGTGAACTAAAATCCAAACAGCTTATTTCTCGTATCTTCAATACTAGTTGTCAGATTAACTTAGATTTAAAGTATATTCTTCTACTCATCAATGTGTACTAATCTATTATATCGATCATTAAATCGCCACTTGAAACTCGCTAGCTGAACTTTTAAAAAAAAAAAACTTAATAACCCAATAGCTTAAATAAAAACTTTCGAGTAATTCAATGACTAAAATGAAAACTTTCGAATAATTCAATAACCATTTTGTAACTTTTTTAAGTTGAATGACTAAAACATAAACTTACTAGAAATTTAGTTACATTAGGTGTAGTTTATCCATAGTATAAATATATAATGATTGTAAAAAATTGTAATTAATAATAAAAGTAATTATATTTAAAAAAAAAACAATATGCATGAGACCAAATAAGCTTGAGTTAATTATTTACAATTAAGGGTATGTTTGGGAAAAAGTTAAGTATTTCAAGTCGAGCTAAGCTTGACCAACTATGTATAATATTAATATACTGCATAAACTTAGTCGAAACCTAATTTAACCCAACTCAATCCACAAGTAAAAAAATTAAATTTATAACTTACACATAATGTAAAGACGGGTAGGAAAATTCGATCTAAATTTTAATAAATGCTTCTTCATGCGATATTTCTTAAAAAGAATGTATACGAATGAGACTCAATGTAGGTTTGGATAGACAGTGCTTTTATCTGCGGTTAGTATAAAAATAACGGTAACAGTGAAATTAAATATTATAGCGACACTATAACTTGAAATAAAAAATAAGCTAAACGTACCGCACCATATCTCACCGGCTATCTAAATCCACCATCAAACTCATGAAAAGATAGACACTGTGGGGTACCAAATTGAATAATAAGGGAGCTAAGTGCCAAAGCACACCGCATCTCTAAATTGCCTTTTTTTTTTTTAAATGTATACATAAATATGACTTGTATACTCTGCAATCAATTATGAGCCTTTTAGAATCAGAGAATTGAACAGTGGCCTCCCTATCTCCCTTTACTATTTTCTTCTCTCTTCTTCTTCTTTTGAACCATTTTTCAGGTCAGTTTTTCGTTTTTTTGCATTATCTGAATCTCTAATCTTCAAAAGAGTTCATAAATTCAGGGTTTTGTTTTATTTTTGGGTGTGGTGAAATAAAGGATGAAAATAGCAGTGATAGGTGGAGGGATAAGTGGGGTGGTATCAGCCTACACTTTAGCCAAAGCCGGTGCAAATGTAGTGCTTTACGAGAAAGAAGAGCATTTGGGAGGCCATTGCAAGACCGTTCACTTCGATGGTGTTGATTTAGACATTGGTTTCATGGTTTTTAATCGCGTAAGTTTTTTACCATCTCTTTTTCATTTTCTTTACCGACGCTTTTAGTCGTTTCGCCGCTAAAGCTTTTACTTGGTATTGCTAGAGAGGAGATAAAACTGAAATTATAGGAATTTGGAAGACTACAAATCTACAAAAATCAAAATAAAAAATAATTTTTGAAAGAAAATGAAAATTTTAAAAATAAATTTCTCTCTTCTTTTATATATTTATACCATTTTTATATTATAATTATTTTTAATGAGCTGAAAAATAATGGTAGTTCTTGTGTGCTTGAAAATCAGACACGTAAAACCCTAGTACACGTGTTTTCAAAACCCCCTATATTTTCTTTCCTTGAACCTAAACAATTTTCCACATTGCATTACAATAGTTTATTTCCTTTTCTAATACATTAATTAATAATAAATTGCTTTTTTTTTGCTTTGCAAATATATTAAAAATAATTAAAATTTAAATATATTAATATAAAAATAATTAAAAAAATGTAAACTGATCCAAGGCCATGGAGAAGGGGTGGTTGGTGCCTTTTTTCTTTGTCTTTTTATTTGGTAGTTTGTTAATATATTTATAGATTAATTATTGTCTCAAATTAACTTTTAATGTGTGATGTAATATTATGGTTAGGTGGAAATGTTTTGGTTTTAAGATTATCAAACTAACAATTTTTATTTGAGCAGTAGACAAAAAAATTAATAATTAAATTTAGTACTTTTAGGGTTTAGAGATTAAAATCCTAATTTTTGAAAAGATTAATCAATAAAATTTAAAATAAATAAAAACTATTATCAAATTAGGGAGACCCATTTGAAAGTATTGAAAGATCAAATACTTATATTACGAGTGTGAAAAAAAAAAGAAAATTTATAAATCAAAATGGCAGGTGTTGAAGGAAAATAAACAAAAATTCATTTATTTTTATATAAAACAATTTATGTTATAAAATAATTATTTTTGAAAGATTTTAATAGAACCTTTTCAATTTTTTTGCGAAATCAATTTTTTTATGAAACCGTTTTCAAATATTTTGTAGGATGAATACATCAATTATATATATATATATATATATATTAAAAAATATAAGTAATATTTTTTTTGGGGGGTCAATTAACCCCACAATACTGCATGTGTCTCCACCACTTGTTGAAATGCAATTAATATAAAATAAAGGGTTAATTATATTAATAGTCACTCAATTATATTTTTTTTGTCACTCAATTATTTTTAATATTTTAGTGCAGGGGCGAAGCCAGAACAATCTTTTAGAGGGACCTAATGAAATTTTAATTTTTTATAATCTATATCTTTAGAATTTTTAAAAGATTAAATCAAATTTTTATAATTTTAGAAAGGGCCAAAGTATAATTTTATCTTTATTAATTTAATTTTTTTAAAAAAAATTAAGAGCTTAAATAACAATTTCACATTTTAAGGGGTGGAGCCTATGCCAGTCCCCCTCTAAATTCATCACTGTTTTGATGTTTCTATTTTAATGTTACTAACTAAAAAGGACAACATTAAATAGTTAATCATTTGTAATTGAATGAAAAAAAAAACACACATTTGAGGGATCTCTTATTGTAGTCTACCTTAAAATGAATGTTTTTTTCTAATAAATTAAAAATCGAGTTGACGTGACTGTATTCTAAATAAATATTTAAATATAAATATATATAGACGATGGATTAGGACACACTCAATTTTGTGGGTGAAATATTTAAAAAAAAGAAGAAGATATATTTATAATTTAATATTTAAAATAATAGAAAAAACAATAATATCTTCTTAAAGTAATGGTTGGGGTTTTTCAACTTTTTAAGGTTTAAAGCTTAAATCTTATTATTGTCCTTTTAGGTTCTATCCAATTGGTGTTAAGTTGATTGGTGATATCAATTTAATAAAAATATACATAATTATCAAGAAGATTTTAGTAATATTTTTTTTATATTTATGATTATTTTTATAAAATAAAATAATTATATTCCATACTTAATTTTTATTAATATACCAAAAGATTTTATAATATAAATTTAATACTTATAAAATTCTGTATTAAAAATTTAACATTTAACTTTTCAATACATAATTATTTTCAGTAAATTTTATTTCAAATATTCATGAAAAAAAGAGAGTAAATAACGAATCCATTTTTTTTTCACGAGGAATATTTTATAACTTTTTGAAATTGAGTAATCAAAATGTATTAATGGGTATAGTTTACCCAAAAAGAAAATACAAGTTGAACATTAGTGCTACTATTTCAAGGAATAGATGTTGAAACTTTCATGCAGGAATTGTAATTGAGAGTTTCTTCATTGATAAATATAATGTTTAATAAATTTATTAGTGGGGATGTCTCTGAAATGTGTGTGTGCGCTTTAATGTGATGACATTACTTTATGGCAGGTTACATATCCAAATATGATGGAGTTGTTTGAGAGCCTTGGGATTGATATGGAACCATCTGATATGTCACTCTCAGTGAGCCTTAATGAAGGCAAAGGCTGTGAATGGGGCAGCCGTAATGGCCTCTCAGGCTTGTTTGCCCAAAAATCCAACCTCTTCAATCCTTACTTTTGGCAAATGCTTAGAGAAATTCTCAAATTCAAGAATGATGTTATTCGGTGAGCAATGATATAAAGTCTTTATGATACTCCAAGATGAATTGTAAGTGTTGGATATGAATATGTGTCGTCTTTCATTTTTCATTTCTGATTTTGCAGTTATCTTGAATTACTCGAAAACAACCCGGATATCGACCGTAATGAAACATTGGGACAGTTCATAAAATCAAAGGGTTACTCTGAGTTATTTCAAAAGGCTTATCTGGTGAGATATATCAGAGCCATGTCTACATTTTCTGATATGCTTTTGTTGTATCAAAGTCGATTTGTTCGACGAAATGTCTGTTAATGTCAAATTTCGGTGAGGAAAAACTCAAATATATGAACGGAACACAAACAACAACTCAAACAAAAAAAATGAAGTAATAGAACAAGGCTCCAAGGCATGTATTAAGCCACTATCTTTAAAGTTCTATTCACCCCATCTACACTTAGCGTTTGTTTCACTGAAAATGACTTCCGGAAAATAATTTACTTTTCTGAAAAAGCTAATATTTTCTGGTGTTTGGATGAATCTGTTTAAAATATTTTCTGTTGTTCGATAGATTTCTTAAAAATATTTCATAAAAGTTGTTTTCAATTAAACAAACATACATTTGAGATTTTCTTATTTTTTTATTGTTTAATTGAATTTATTTTTATCTATAATTTTATATTTTACATTGTTTTTGCATATATTAAAAATATTATGTTAAATCCAAATTCATTACAACGTCATTTTTTAATTACATGACTACTAAGTGAGTATTTTTTATTTAAACATGTGACATCAATAAAATTGACAAAAAATTAACGATGTTAACAATTGGACTTAATTTTCAAATGTGAAAAGTAAAGGGACTAAATTCTTGAAAATAAAAGTACAAAGACTAAATTACAAATCTGTGAAGTGTACATAGACTTATGACATATTTTAACCTTTATACTACAAAACATTTATTATTAATATATTATAATTGTAATAAATATTTATTATTAAAATATTAATATTGAATATTTTCAATAATATGTGAATAATATTATTTAAAATTGTTTATTTTTAAAATTTATTATTAAAATAAAATTGAAATATTAAATAATTTATTAAAATAATAAATTATATTTATTATATTAATAATTTGTTATACGACTAAATATAAATAATTAAATATTTATGTTTAATAATGAAAAATATAATATTTTAAATATTTTTAAAAATAAAAATAAATTTAATATTAAGCTTGATTTAAGTTAATTTTTATATAAAAATAAAATTATCTATAAATGAGCTCTTTTCTGGAAAATAATTTACGCTTTTCAAAAGGATAAGTCATTTTACAGTAAAAAGGGTTTATTTTACCTTGACCTGTAATTTATTTTTCGTTGACCAAACTATTTTCTGTGAAACAAACATAGGAAAATGCAGAAAACATTTTCCGTAAAACCTTTTACATATAAACAAACGGACCCTTAGTGTGCAAATGAACCTCGAGGATACAATGAAGTCAAATAACTATTTGCTTTTTGCATTGACGAAAATAATCCACTAAGCATCGAGCATAGTATAACAAGAAAATAAATTTCTATAGATAATTTTTGCAATAATTCTTTATAGAACAATATAATTATAGTAAAAGATGAGGGAATGATAGAAAGAACTTGTTGAGAATTAAAAAACTATTCAGAGTTCCTAAAGCTCCTTGTAAAGCTTGTTGGAAAACCCGTTGTCGGACTTAATTAACCGCTCTTTGTTGTTCAAAACAAACGGTTTCATTTTTGTAATTTCTAATTGTTCCAAAATCTTATAAGTTTAATTAATCAAATTCAATTTTTCTCATTCTATCTCAGAGTATTCATTCACTCGAAATTAGTCCGCTTCCATTTCTACTTTCTATGAGCGAACTTGGGCCTTTTCCAGTCGTTCAATAGCCCCCCGTGTAGTTCTTTTAAATTTCGAATAGTATTCAAGATCCTTTCTTTCGATTATCTAATAAATCAGTTAATGAAAGTAAGATTATCTTTCCATTCATTTTTTTATTTCAAAAATTTCATGATCCCTTCCCGAACCAAACATGAATCTTTCGATTAATTTGGCTGTCACGCTCAATTATTTGGTATATTTTTCAAATAAAATCTCACTCTTATTTATAGGAATTCTAAGGTATATTCGTAGAAACATGGTGTCTTTTCTAAATAATTACATTTTTAAAAGAGACATAATTATTCATTTAATATCTCTCGATTAAACATAACTATTCAAATAATATTTCTTAAATAGTTATAATTTTTTTGTCAAAAATCAAGTGATATAACTCTCGATAAATAACCAAAAGATATAACTTTTGATGAATTACACCCTTCATTTATAATTACTAAAAAATTCTAAACATTTAAAAATGTGCCAACAATGTGCGAATGAATAGCAATGAGAATGTTGTTTTTTAGGTACCTGTATGTGGTTCAATATGGTCATGCCCTACAGAAAGAGTTATGGAATTTTCAGCTTTCTCTATTCTTTCATTTTACCGCAATCATCATCTACTTCAGGTACATTCTCTTACAAATGAATGGTAAGAATCACTCGTGGACTATGTTACTCGGACTCGGGTGAGTTTTAGACATGAGTTTGTATGGAAAATGAAAGTCTGGCTAACATAGGTCATGGTCAGTATGAGCTTTCTATGTTAGTTTGGATTTGATAATATTACTTTGCTTGTCTTTATAGCTCTTTGGACGACCACAGTGGATGACCGTTCGATGGCGTTCACAACATTACGTCAATAAGGTACCGGTTCTCATTATAATTTCCTCTTCTTAGGTTGCACCGTTTTGTATCCAAATTCATTGTTACATGCAAATAGATGTAAGCTCCAGACATTTTATTTTTGCTGTTGGATTATTGAAAAAATGTAATCAGGTTAGAGAAGAGCTGAAGAGTAGAGGTTGTCAAATAAGAACTGGTTGCGAGGTGCATTCTGTTTTGAGTGATGCTGAAGGTTAGTATCTAATTTCAAAGTTACTTTCGAGTATTTTGCTCCGATATGATTAAGATTTTTATACAACAAAGCTGGATTCAAAAGTTCTCAACATTTTATAAATAATGTACTTGTGAAATGATCATAGCAGCATGGTTTCCAATTTCAACTTGTTTTCTCAGAAGCTTCTACTTGCTTCATTCCTACATTCTCATTCTCTAAAATGATTCGTAACATGTTTAAACGAAGCCTTTTAAGATGATTAAGAGTAACTTGGCTTCTGTTTTGCTATATCTGAATAAAACTATTTCTTAAAACTGAAGAAATATGACAGATATGGCATTTATATTTAGACTTTTTCTCATGTCAGAAATATTTTGTGGTTCCACTGGTAATTCTAAAGGTTTATTACAGGTTGCACTGTATTATGTGGAAATGACTCTCAAGAGTTATATCAAGGTTGCATAATGGCTGTTCATGCACCAGATGCTTTGAGATTGTTAGGGAATCAAGCAACATATGATGAATCAACAGTGCTTGGTGCTTTCCAATATGTCTATAGTTACCATTATTGAATACAGTATATAACTGAAACTGATATTTTATGCAATTTTTCCCTGAGATATTTCCATTTACCTCAAATACCATGAAGAGATCTTTACTTCCATTGAAGGCTTCCATCCTCCCCCCCCCCCCCCCCCCTTAAAAAAAGGGCCTAAATTGACCTTTTAAATTTCAGAATTTTAGATATGAATATGTCAATGTAGAAGTTCACCATGAAAGAGAGAACCATAAAAAAAGGATTTTGATCATTCAGTTTTGCACATTCATTTGTGATTCTCATTATCTGGCAGTGATATTTATCTTCATCGTGACAAAAATTTAATGCCCAAAAACCCAGCAGCATGGAGTGCATGGAATTTTCTTGGAAGTACAGACAAGAATGTATCTTTGACATACTGGCTTAATGTGCTTCAGGTAGCTATTATGTTCTCTTTGCTTAAATACACACTCTTGAGTCCAAAACCTACTTGTAAAAAGGAATATGTTATGTTGATTAGTACTCATAGTTCAAAATGTGATTGCTTATATTATACTAGGACAGTATATGATCATGAGGACTGTTTTAGAGCTTCCACCAACTACTGGTGATGTTAAGATATGGGAGTGGGAATGCCTCTTGAAATTGGTTTCTAAAGTTATAACCCTATTAACTTGGAAGATGACAATCAGAAATTATAGTTTTCTAAAAAGGGAAGGTAACCCAAAATTAATATGAGAAATTTGATCTTATCACTAATGTTATTAGACTGCAATGTATGAATTTGCAGAATCTAGGAGAAACAAGCCTACCCTTTTTGGTCACTCTCAATCCAGATTATACACCACAACACACCTTGCTTACGTGGAGAACAGGCCATCCAGTACCATCCTTTGCTGCAACAAAAGCTTCTCTTGAGCTTGATCGGATTCAAGGGAAGAGAGGAATTTGGTTTTGTGGAGCATACCTGGGTGAGCAGATTCTGTTATAAAAGACCCTCTGCAGACTGTCTTTGTTTTGTTAATCACATTTTATTTTTCAAAATTCCTTTCCATAAGTTATTTCTGCAGAGTATACATCTGACCTACAGTAAATATGAACATGGATATATATATCTTCCTCTAAGGCTCACATTGTGCCTAAATGTTCCTTGTTAGCCAGTTAGTAGTGTTTTAATTTGCTGATTGCCTGACATCCGAAAACTAGAAATACTTACGATAATTTGGCTCAAAACTAGGAAACTTCACTTTCAAATAATTCATACTCAACTTTCTTTTCAGGCTATGGCTTCCATGAAGATGGATTAAAGGTAGTGATTACTTTTAATCATAAATTATTTCTTACCTTACCATGTTCTCAAACTAGTGCATATTCATCTCCCATATGACTAAAGGATGTCTCCCTAATATATATACTTCACCAAGGTTTTTACTCTTTTTTTCAAAAGGATGTTTTTATTATATCGCAGTTCACAAGTGAGGTTCACTTCTTTCCAGGCTGGGATGATTGCTGCAAACGGTCTGCTGGGAAAAAGTTGTAATATTCTGAGCAATCCAAAGCATATGGTGCCCTCTCTGATGGAAACAGGGGCACGTCTTTTTGTTACTAGATTCCTCAGTTATTTTATATCAACCGGCTGTGTGATGTGAGTTCCTCCAATGTCCTACTTTGCTGCTGGTTGTTGTCTGTTCTAATGTGTGCACACTTGTCAAATTATAAAATCATTATGTGCTTTGATTGCCAATGCAGGGTTTCAGCTTTAGGTTTAAGATCAGTATGCTTCATCTATTGTCCAAATCATTTTTGTTCTTCATTTAAGAACCATAGACAACTATTAGCTACTAATACTGTCAATGTTTCACCTAAAGCCGGACCATCCTGATTTAGGCTAAGTATCCAACACTCACCTAAAGACCAAGTAGAAAACCCTATTTGTGAGGCATTTATCATGTCATTTTCATGACAGTGTGCATGGTTTGAACAGGCCAACTCGTTCAAACCTCTTCATTCGATATGAACCAGCTATCTATGTTTTAGACTTCTGTTTTGAAAAAGGGATTCTTGGACTTCTGAAATGCTATTTATGCCCTTGATTCAACCATGAATTTTAATAATTAATAACTTTTACTTTTTCCATTAACAGTTTATTGGAAGAAGGTGGCACTATGTTTACCTTTGAAGGAACTAGCAATAAGTGTTCTCTAAAAACTGTAATTAAAGTTCACAGTCCACATTTTTACTGGAAGGTAAATACGTTTGAAATCAATCGTTCAATGAAGATACCATATGGTTATCTTATGTTCTCTGACTTTTTACTTTAACTGAATTACTTTGTCCTACACTCATGTCAGACACATATTTCCATCACAAATTTCCATATTTGTACAAGAGCATGATTCTCCAAATATAGGAGAAAATATACCGTATCCACACTCTCAATAATGTATATGTCAAACTATGTATAATGTATTGAACTTATGGATACGGTTTTCCTTATGCATGATATTTCAGCTATTAATGAGCACTAAGAATTGGTTTTTCAGGTTATGACAGAGGCAGATTTAGGCCTTGCAGATTCATATATCAATGGGGATTTTTCTTTTGTTGATAAAAAAGATGGTCTGCTCAACCTTGTAATGGTAAGAAAATGACACAATCATAACAATGTGTTATAATAACTACCGGTATCTGTTCATAAGATTTGCCTTGTTACCTGCAGATTCTTATCGCCAACAGAGATTTGATTTCTTCCAACTCAAAACTTAATAAGAAAAGGTATACTCTTACTTGGAAACCCAAAGATGATAAGCATATTCTTCACCTAAAGTCCCAATTGAGATAGTATATCTAACCCTTTATGTTAAGGGGTTGGTGGACACCATTGATGTTTACAGCTGGTTTAACATCAGCAAAGTATTTCTTCAAGCATGCCTTAAGACAAAATACTCTTACACAAGCTCGTAGGAACGTTTCTCGCCATTACGACCTGGTATGAGGCCTTGACCTGTAAATTCTTTGTTGTTTATCCAAGTATGCTGAAGTATCTTATGCTCCATGTGTGTGTGTATATATATGATTATTTGCAGCTTATTTAGATTTTAAGACATACATAATGCTTATAATTCTTTGTATTCTTAGAGTAAGGACCTTTTTGCACTCTTCTTGGATGAGACAATGACATACTCCTGCGCAGTATTTAAGGTTTGACTCACTGTCAATACTTGGCACTTTATGTGATGATATTATTAAATAAGATTGTTGGTAAATTTGATTTTTGTTTGTTTTACAGACAGAAGATGAGGATTTGAAAGATGCACAACACAGAAAGATCTCTCTTTTGATTGAAAAAGTAAGTCCTTACAGTAATAATACTTTCTGGTCATACCATGATCTTTTATCGAATTTTCCATCTTGATTTTCCAGGCAAGAATTGATAGCAAGCATGAAATTCTTGAGATTGGATGTGGTTGGGGAAGCTTAGCTATCGAGGTTGTCAAACGAACCGGATGCAAATATACCGGCATTACTTTATCCGAAGAGCAACTCAAACTTGCAGAAAAAAGAGTGAAGGAAGCTGGACTTCAGGTACCTATATGATAATCTGCGACTTCAATTTGGCCTTGCAGCTTATTTTGAAGTCATGATAAGCTGCTAATTATCTACCATTATAGAGAAGGCCAAATTGAAGTCACGACATGTTTTAAATTTAGCAACTATAGTAGTAATTTTGTATCAGCTTTAGCACGAGTTCGAGTTTGTCAATGGCTCTGGCCATTGCATCTGATTGACTTTCAGGGATTCAGAATTTCTTTTTAACTTATTGTCAGGAAAATATAAGATTTCAACTCCGAGACTATCGACAACTACCTAGCACCTACAAGTATGACAGAATTATATCTTGGTAAGTTCTTTAAGCCACCAATGTTACCCCCATTACATACCAAAAAAAAAGATCATAACACTATATGGCCATCTCCAGTGAGATGATAGAAGCTGTTGGCCATGAATACATGGAGGACTTCTTCGGTTGTTGTGAATCAGTGTTAGCAGAAGATGGACTTCTTGTTTTACAAGTAACTACAGTTTGAAGAATATTACTATAGCCATTTAGCTATAGCCATCATTATTACTAGTACATTTGTTTTTGTCTAATGCTTGGGGTGGTTCATGTTACTGCAGTTCACATCACTACCAGAAGAACGTTACGATGAATACAGGAAAAGTTCAGATTTTATCAAGGAATACATCTTCCCTGGTGCATGCATACCTTCTTTGACTAGGGTAGCAACAGCCATGAATGCTGCATCCAGACTCTGGTATAATGCAATTTCCTCCCTAGTACACGTTTATGTACATATCCATGCATTTTGTTTTGGTTTCTATTATACACATATTTGGTTATGGAGAAAAGTGAAGGAAGTTGTGTAATTGTAGTGTGGAGCATGTGGAAAACATAGGACTTCATTACTACCAAACGCTTAGACACTGGAGAAAGAATTTCTTGGAGAAGCAGAGGTACATTTGTGTGCTATTCCGACTCTTCATTTTTTTTATTTGAAATTTTGTGTCCCACACACATCTAAATGTCGGTACCATGATATCTTTTTAAGAATTCTCCAAATACATACATAAGACATTACGTAGTATTAACCTTTTTAATGAAATTTGGAAATTTGATTGTGTTGTGGTTACATAGCAAAATCAATGCATTGGGATTCAGCGACAAGTTCATTCGAACATGGGAATACTATTTTGATTATTGTGCTGCTGGTTTCAAGTCCAATACTCTTGGTAATTACCAGGTGAGTTTCAAGTAACTACACATCTATTTAATGAAAATATGAGATATAATCCTACAAAAAAGTATATTTGAAGTCCAAATAACATAAATACATGTATTTTGTACCTTGTTTATGCCATTTAATTATCATTAATGTTTTGCAAATGTAGGTTGTACTTTCTCGCCCTGGAAATGTAGCTGCACTTGGCAACCCCTTCAAAGGCTTCCCTTCTGCTTCTTAATTATTTCCTTTCTCCTCATTTCTGATATGAGTTTGCAGAAAATTGATACTACAAGTTTAGTTTCATTCAAGGTTAAAATATGTCATAAATTTGTATACTCTTCGAAATTTTAAAATTTAGTTACTGTATTTCTATTGTCAAAATGAACATAAACTTATGGTATGTCTATTATATTTGAAATTTTGCTAATACACAATGAATAAAATAGAAAAGAACATTACAATTACTTACATAGTTCGATTTTAAACCTACATATGCAGGAAGCAGGAAATGATTCAGAAATAAATTCACTATTCAATCATTGTATAAACTCTAATATAAATCCAACCAGCCCAAAGTTTATTGCAATCTTATTCTCGCGCACCCTATATTAATTCACTCAATAGCCTTCAACTTTTGCTAATAAAGGTGTTTTACACAACTCTTATTCCTCGTTTGGTTACAAGTGTAATAACATGAGAAAAATGATTATTTATTACACATATATATATACTATAATAGTTAAGACATAAAATAAAAAATAGTTAATACAATTTTAAACTTGAAATTAAAATCTATTCAAAATAAACATTGTTCTATTTTTTTGCTAAAAACAAGTCATAGAAACTAAATATTACTAATTGAATTAGTTTATTGCTCACTCATATATTAAAACATGTATAAAAAATAATACTCCTACCAAACATAATATTAATAAATTATAATATACGAGAAATTAGACCCTCAAAAAATTTTCTAACTAAACTAGATATTACTTTCTTAGTGAATCAAATAGAAAAA
The DNA here is from genome assembly GCA_025698515.1 of Gossypium sturtianum. Taxonomy (NCBI): domain Eukaryota; kingdom Viridiplantae; phylum Streptophyta; class Magnoliopsida; order Malvales; family Malvaceae; genus Gossypium; species Gossypium sturtianum. The sequence goes on from CM046945.1 coordinate 163,164,150, forward strand.
TGATAGATCTTATAAAAAATTTATGCACATTCCACCAGTCAATCTCCTAAAAATAGGGATAGCTTGAACTCAAATCTCTCAATCTTCACAATCACCAATCTTTTTACATAAAGAAGTTAAATATTGTTGGGGGATTTCATTCTTTGTCCAAAACCAACGAATTCCTCAACAAGTCCAATAATATTCTCGATAAATATCTATTTAAATGTCTAAAAAAGGCAAACCTTGAGCGATCGGGAGCCACATGATCTGACTTGAGAATGCTACCACTTGAGCTTTGTTCATCATTAAATTTTAAAAACACTTTTCAACTCAAATTTTTATTTCAAATAAAAATTTTTTGTAAACAAACAACTTTTTAATTAAAATTTTTAACTAGACTTTTGATAGCAATCATCAAAGTGGGTTAAAATATCTGGCAATATAAATTGAGATTTCGTGAAATCATGTTGATAATGAGTTTCAACATCTCAAAAAAGAAAAACAATAATTCCTTTAAAAACTTATTCTTCATTTCCACTAGCTAAGTAACAGAAGTAGAAAGCAATAGTAGTTTTAGAATAATAAAAGCAGAAAACTCATCTTCAAAACTGATCTTGTTTAAAGGCATTAAGCATACATGTCCATTCCAAGGTTTTCACTTCGGTCAAGGCTGCCAAATTGTTGCTACACAACTATCGCCCATTACTTACCTTCTACCAGCTTTTTCAATTCTCATTGCAATAACTAAAGCTAATGTATCAATCAGAGCTAATACACATTGGATTATCCTAATCAGGAAATAGCTTAAATGAAAAGTCAGTACCAACGATATCTGCAGTTTTCATTGCCTAACTCTATTGATAATAGAGAAGCTGAGTTTTTCTATCCATACATGCTGCCATACATTCACCGAGTCATTTCTAGTGGTTGTCAAGAAGCCGAACGTATAAAAGCTTGATCGTAAATGCTTTGAGCATTCAAATCCTGAAAACATAAACCCTAAGTCCTTAACTCCTTACACCAACCGAAACTCAATTCAACTGCCCATAATAATGAATAATTATAGGTTACCAAAAGCATTCATGAGAATTTAACCTACTGCCAGTAAAAAGGGGAAAAAGCCCTTGCATTAAATGTTTGGCAAAACTCAATTAATTCATTCCAAAACTAATGGGAACTTTAAGGACATGTACTTTTCTAGTGCTCTATAATCAGTAATCACTACTCCAAAGAATCAAAAGGCACACTCAATAATTAGGGAGTACTGTAATCTTGATCTGTCAGCTAAGCTTCGAGTCAACATACCCCCGAGCAGTGTGCTTCACTAATTCAAATCCATCTTGAATAAAACCCCACGGAACCTGGATGAAGATCGGGAAACCATTCGACTTCAAAAGCCAAGAATTCGCAGCATAGTGGCGAGACCTGGGTGGGGAAGAGCCTCTCCCATCTCAAGTTAATTCAAAATATGAACTGAGCAAGTCCTCTGCTGAACATACCCCTCATTGAACAACCCCCACCACAAAGCTTGGGTTCAGCCATGAGTGGACACTTGACTCCACCTTTGAACTCTTGAGCATCTCTCCGCCTGTACAACACAAGGGCAAATACAGGGGAAAAATGATTATGCCATCCTCAAGTGTCAACTACCACTACGTTTATCGCTATCACTACGAGTGATCAACCCAAGTGGCCCATAGCTCCACTGCTATGAATAAAAATCCTTGGTAAATCTCCATACCCTACTGATCATATCAAATCAAGCATAATCATCTATTGTCGAATTTTCCTAGATTGATATAAACAACAAAATATTCAAAATAGCAAGACAACACAAATTTAAGATATATAAACTATTAAAGCTTACTTAAACACTACCAAACATAAGGTACTGGAGCAGCAAGACAAAAAGAAAGAAAGCACGCCAAATAAAACTACACTCAGTAGCACAACTGAATAAAGGCATCTATTATGCCTCAAAACTACTTATTATGGCTAACAAAATAGATACTGCAAACTACAGGGTTTCAAGCAATCCAACCGATCCCAAGGGGATTTGACATCCAACTTGAGCCTCTCCTGTTGCTGCTGGGAGTAAGAAACCATCACAGTTACAAGAGCAAAGAGAAGGCTATGCACAGAAGAGGTAGAGATCAAGTTGTCGTTCAAGCGATAGGATCACTGCTGTTGAGCTTGTCGGCCCTGTGCACCACCATACCCACCACCATAACCACCTTGTCCACCATGAGGACCATTGGCCTGACTACCCCCATAATTTCCTGAACCTTGGGATGAATCAGACCTCCATGATGCATTTCCATACCCTGAACTTCCATTTACATCACCATATCCACCTCCCATGTAACCACCACCGCTCCCTTGTAGATCTCCCCCACCTGCACTAGCATTACTATTTGGAGTACCACCAGAACGACCTCCAGCAGCCCCATAACCAGCGTTCCCATAAGATCCATCATTACCTCCATATCCCCCATATCCATAACCTTGACCGCCGTACCCAGTAGCTCCAGTGGGAGATTGGCCAGTAGCTGCAGAACCTGGACCACCGCTACCAGGACCAGCACCCCAAGGAGCAGCATTCCCATAACCCATAGCACCATAACCAGATGGAGTTTGAGTGCCCCATGAACTTCTAGGGGCACCAGGAGGCCCACTTGCATAGCCAGCATTGGGATTCCCATAAGCTGCACCGGCAGGGGCACCATAACCAGCACCTGCACCACCATAATTGCCATAACTACCATAACCAACACCATTACTAGCAGGACCATAACCATAACCGGGTGCATATCCTGATGAACCATAAGGTGGAAAGCCAGCTCCAGTACCCTGGGCACGCATGTAATTGGAGTCCATACGACCATCGTAAGAACTTGAATTCCCACCAGAAGAACCATATCCCTGGTAACCTCCAAAACCACCAGCACCACCACCCATAGACCGGCTAGCCCCACCAGGATTGGCATCTTTAGGAAGGGCCGGTTTCACTTCAACTTGTTTGCCATTCAAATCATGAAAACTCTTGTGCAAAACCCTATCAACCGCCTCTTCACTGTCGAAGGAGATAAAACCAAACCCACGAGGCCTCTGGGTATTCTGGTCATACATGATTACCACATCAGTTACATGACCATAAGCCTCAAAGTATTGGCGAAATCCATCTTCAGTTAAAGTCGGAGGCAACCCTCCAACAAAAATCTTCTTGGTTCTGATATTTCCACCACCTCCAGAATTTCTACCCTGATTAAAATTACCAGATCTAGCGGAAGTTTGCTGCTCCTCTCTAGATAATGCCCTCTTTGCCTCAACCTGGGAAACAATTATCTTATAATTGGGAACTATCTTTGCACCAGGCAAGGCCAACAAGAATAGAGATAAAATACAGAAACTCGGATAATCTTTAAAAATATAAATATAGTATAAAAATTAAAAACACCTTAAACTGCAAAATTGGCACCAAAAGAATATAGCATACACTAAGAAATCCAAGTATCTTCTCGTGCTTAGAAAGAAAACTTACAATATGTAAAAAAAGGAAAACACGGAACCAAGCAATCATAAAACAGTAAATCAAGAGAAAATAACATAAAAACCCCAAATTTAATTCCTTGCCTAGAGTTAGTATTAAAAAGGAAAACACACTGCAGATAACAATAACCCTAGAAAATCATCTTAAGAAAATTAAAAAAAAAAAAACTTACCGTTCTACCATCAATGGTGTGCTTTTCTTGAAGAACAGTATCGATGACGGACGGATCTGAGAAGACAACAAATCCAAAGCCACGAGGTCTCCCCGTGACCTTATCTCTCATAACAACAGTCTGCAAGATGTCGCCGTACTGGCCAAAGTACTCCTTTAGCCTATCCTCACTTGTTTCCCATGATATCCCTCCAATAAACAGCTTCCCCTGATCTGAATCCATTCCCCCTTTCTACTCTTTTCTTTTATTCCTCCAAATCTAATGAAACAAGCTTCCGATTTTAGCCTTGTTTTAGGTTTAGGGTTTTGGGGGTTTTTTTTTAGGGATTTGGAGAATAACGAAGAGAAAATATTTTGGGGGCCGATTTTGAGAGAGGAAGTTAGAGCTGCTCTAAAGCCTAGAATAAAGAAAGGGAAGAAAAGTGTGAGGGATCGTGTTGTGTGCCGTTTGGACGGCTGAGATTTTGGAATAATTTTGGTAATGAACGGTTGCGATTTCGTGTAGATCGAACTATTGGATCTGATAGGTCTAGTTTCATTTGGGCTGGGTTTTAAATAAGGTTCTCATCTTCTTTTGCAATTAAATATTTAAGAACATAATTTTATGAATAGTTGGTTTATTTCCAAATTTCATGTTGGAATTCATATTTTATTTTATTTTGTTCTATTTAAATTTAAATAAATTTTATTATTATAGTTATTCAGTTATGTATAATTTGTAATTGTAATTATATTTGTGAAAAACACGAAACAAGTAATGAAATATGTCAAGGATATAAGTACACGTAATGATACACTTGTTAACACGTAAAAGGAATAAGAGCTAAAACGCAAATATTTATTTACGTAATTCAGAATTAATTTATATTTATGAAACCGAATCTACTAGAAATTCGTTTTATGTCAAAATATTCTTTCTTAAATAATCAATAGTTTCTCAGGGTTGAGGATTAATTACACTAAATCAGAGCTCGGAATCAACAAAAACTATAATCCAAAATTTAAAAGAATGTTCAGAGGAATTTTACAGGTGAAGATGGCAACAGAAGGCGTCAAATACTTGGGAATGGAACTTGACACGCTAAATAAAAACATCATTTTTCCAACCCATCTTAGGGTAGGTTTGGATGGGCGGTGCGTTTACCTGCGGAATCAACAAAAACTATAATCCAAAATTTAAAAAAATGTTCAGAGGAATTTTACAGGTGAAGATGGCAACAGAAGGCGTCAAATACTTGGGAATGGAACTTGACACGCTAAATAAAAACATCATTTTTCCAACCCATCTTAGGGTAGGTTTGGATGGGCGGTGCGTTTACCTGCGGAATCAACAAAAACTATAATCCAAAATTTTAAAAAATGTTCAGAGGAATTTTACAGGTGAAGATGGCAACAGAAGGCGTCAAATACTTGGGAATGGAACTTGACACGCTAAATAAAAACATCATTTTTCCAACCCATCTTAGGGTAGGTTTGGATGGGCGGTGCGTTTACCTGCGGTTAGTGTAAAAACAGCTGTGGCGGTGAGATTAGATACTATAGCGAGACAAAAAGTAAACTAAACGCACCGCACCGCACCGCACTCAATCGCCCATCCAAACTCACCCTTAAACTGAATGGAGTCCAAACTCTCTTTCATGGAAAACAAGCTACTCGACCAATGAGGTAAACTCACCCTGATAAAATTGAAAATAGAAAGCTCCCATATTTTACCATTTCTATTTCTTTCAAGCCCTAAACAATATTTATAATAAAATGGATCAAGTAATACGAAACTTCTGGTAGGGAGAAGAAGAGAGCACAATGAAACTTCATTATTATTTAAATTGAGACCACCTTTGCTCGAGCAAAAATTCTAGGGGCCTTGGCATAAGAAGGATGCAAATCTCGAATAAAGCTCTATTGGCCAAAATAGTATGGAGAATTGCGAATAATCAAAGTTGGCTCTTAAGTGAAACATTGGTTAAGAAATATTGCTCAAATGAAAACTTCTAATGAAAAGAAATATCATTATTATAATCAAAGATAGGAAAAATCCAGAAATTCTAGAGTGTGGAAAAGTATATTAAAAGGAAAGATCTTATATCAAATAACATCACCTGCCATAATGCTTCCATAGAAACTCAAATTACCATGCAAGGTAATTATATTTCTCTGCAAAATTCTTAATGAAGCTTTGTCACGTAAAACTATGATACACAAAAGGATTTGATCTATGAGCACATATTGTTAATATTTTATTTAATCTGAAATAAGTCTAAATTGTAACAAAGTTAATTTTTAATGTATAAAATTATTTTGAATTTTCTTTTAAATATAAGTCAATTCTAAGAAAAATCATTTACAACCATATAGAAACTTTAAAAATATTATATTTTTTAAACAATAAATGTTAATTCTGAGTAACATTTAACTTATAAAAAGTGTCTTGATTAGGGGCCTTCTCATGTCCATCCTATGAACTCAACTTTGTAGTTTATGATTGTTATACCCCTAATAGAATGGGACACATAGTAGACTATCGAATCCTCCGTAGCTAACCCCTCACAAGCTCCTCAAGGACCCTTGGCCAAACTAGCTCACAAATAGTTCGTGAATATAATGGCATTGCCACCTAACCAACTCATAAATAGAAAGATAATGTGGTTCATTGCACTCGAACCCACGTTCTCCTATACTGACAACAATATTCATGTCAATTGAGTTAAAACTCAATCAACAACTTAAACCCCTGGACTTAATCAAGAATAGAACCAATATTTGATATATATATATATATATATATATATTCTTAAAATAGGATTTAAAAAATAAAAATGGGGAGGCTATGTTAAGTGTGAATGACCAACCTATCTTTGCTGATTTGAATGGTACTACAACGTTGTTGCCAAACCCATCAGACAAATCCATGCTCTTTTTTTTCGTTCTCTCTTTTCCTTCTTTGACACAAACATGGTGTCATCCATAACCAACAAAAAATATTCTCTGTATTTTTTGTATTATTCTCTTTCTTTATAAAAAGAAATGTTATCCTTTTTCTGTCCCTTATTTGTCTCGTCGGATATTTTCCCATTCTCCGCCGGTCACTGAGTTCTCCCTTTCGCCCCTCCGTCATGGTCCAATCCCGTCGGGAGTTCTTCTCTGGTCCTCTCTATGGTTTGACCACCTCCCCCACCACCTCCTCTAGCTCCGCCAATATCGACCTTGCATGGCCTTTTGGCAAGCTTGAAACTATCGACCATGACGATATTCGTGAAACGGCTTACGAAATCTTCTTTACGTCTTGTCGTTCGTCGCCGGGATTCGGGGGTCGGAATGCTTTGATGTTTTATTCATCACATGAGAATCAGCATAATCATCACGGGGATGAAGGGAGTTCGGGTGGGCTATCATCACAAGGACCGGGTTCACCTAGTCGGCGGGCTAACTATGGGGCGGTGAATGCCCCTTCCAGTAGGGTTAAAAGGGCTTTGGGGTTGAAGATGGTGAAAAGACCACAACATACTAGGAGGATGTCAATGTCTTCTTTGAATTTCAGCAGCGATGGCGGTGGTGGGTCGTCTTCGCCATCGTCGCCTGGTTCTAGCCCTGGTGTCGGTTCAGCGTTTTCGACGTTGTCGGGGAGGCCTCGACGACCTTTGACATCGGCGGAGCTTATGAGACAACAAATGAGGGTGACAGAACAAAGTGATAATAGGCTTAGGAAGACTCTCATGAGAACCCTTGTTGGCCAAGTAAGTACCATATATCACCGCCTACAATGCATATTACTTGTTTGTGTTTATGTTCTTCAATTAATTTCCCAATTCATTTGTTCCTTTTAATTGATGTGAAAAGTAGTATTATAATGTTTAGATCCTTAGGATTGAATTTGGGATTGATTTGCAAGCTTAATTAGGTGCTAAATGCTGCTGTTTAATCTCTCCATGTTGGTTTTGAACAGACAGGTAAGAAATCAGAGAATATCATTCTTCCACTCGAGCTTATTCGATTTATTAAACCATCTGAATTCAACGATCCGCACGAGTACCACATTTGGCAAAAGCGTCAACTCAAAATCCTAGAAGCAGGCCTTCTCTTCTACCCATCGGTCCCTATCGAGAAATCAAATTCTTTAGTGACGTGTCTACGCGAGATAATCCGTTCCAGTGATTTCAAGCCTATAGACATTAGCAAGAACTCTGACACGATGAGAACATTGAGCAATACCGCCATTTCTTTAGCTTGGAGAAGTACCAACGGTTCTCCTAACAATGTGCCCCATTGGGCTGATGGATTCCCTTTCAACATTCACCTCTACACTTGTCTCCTTCAGGCCATATTCGATATCAGGGATGAGACCCAGGTCCTTGACGAGGTCGATGAATTGCTAGAATTGATGAAAAAGACATGGACTACGTTGGGGATCAATAGGCCGATTCACAATGCTTGTTTCACTTGGGTGCTTTTTCAACAATATGTTTCAACTAATCAAACGGAGCCTGATCTTCTTTATGCCGCATATACTATGTTGACAGAGGTGGCAAACGACGCTAAAAAGCCGGATAGAGAGGCATCGTATGTGAAACTATTGTCTTTAATGTTGGATTCAATTCAAAATTGGGCAGAGAAGAGGTTACTTAGCTACCATGATTATTTCAACAAAGGAACTATTAGTGGAATTGAAAGTCTTTTGCCTTTGGCATTATCTTCAGCAAAGATTTTAGGTGAAGATGTTAAGATCATGGAAGGGGAAGGGGGTGAAAATGGGGATATAATGCTTGTGGATTCAACCAGTGATCGTGTAGATCTTTACATTCGATCTTCTGTGAAAAATGCATTTGCAAAGGTGAGTAATGTACTTTGTAGGCAACTATCTTGACCAATTACTCGTTTTTTCAGCATAATTTTCATTTACTCCTTAGTGTTCTTTTTTTGTTGTTGTTGCTATAGATGGTAGAAAATGAAAATGCCAAACTTGCAAATACAGAAGAAAAGGAAGAACCTAGTGTAACTATATTAAAATTCGCTAAAAAAACTGAGGTGTTGGCCGAGAAAGAGAAAGAGCTTTTTAGTCCTATATTGAAGAGATGGCATCCGGTTGCAACCGGAGTTGCGGTTGTCACACTACACCAATGTTATGGGGCACTGTTGAAGCAACATTTGTCTGGGACACGTATGTTGAACAGCGAAATAGTTGGGGTACTACAAGGAGCTTCAAAACTAGAAAAGGTTTTGGTTCAGATGGTGGTCGAAGATTCCGTAGAATGTGAAGATGGAGGAAAAGGAATTATTAGAGAAATGTCGCCATACGAGGTTGATTCAATCATATTGAAGCTTTTGAGACAATGGATAGATGAAAGGCTAAAAAAAGGGAAAGATCTTCTTTCCAGAGCAAAAGAAACCGAAGTCAGTCAATTTCTTTGTAATTTCTTTATCGAGTTCATAACTGAGAAAAAGAAATAATCTTATGGTTGAGCTTACTAATTGGTTTTAGTTTTATGTTGTAGAATTGGAATCCCAAGTCCAAATCCGAGCCATATGCGCAGTCTGCTGAGGAGCTACTGAATTTGGCCAAGGAAATGGTGAAAGATTTCTTCGAAATTCCAATCGGAATTACCAACGATTTGATTCTTGATCTAGCTGAAGGTTTAGAGAAGCTATTCCAAGAATACACTACCTTTGTAGCATCATGTGGTGAGAGTCATCTCGTTGTGTTTCATACACTGTTTTAAGCTTACTCGATTTCGTGGAACAATTTTAATTGTTCTTAGCAATAAGTCGATAACATATAGGGATGATGTATTTCTCGTTTTTTATATTTCCTTTTTTTGTTTCAGGGTCAAAAAAGAGTTATCTCCCTACACTTCCTCCTCTAACCAGATGCAACCGAGACTCAAAATTCTTCAAAATCTGGAAAAAGGCCAGTCCTTGCAGTGTTGGAGTAGAACATATGCATCGAGTTGTGAATATGGATGGTCACCATTCTCGCCCATCAACAAGCCGTGGCACACAACGCCTTTACATTCGACTCAATACCTTGCACTATCTAATCACTAACCTCCCTTCTCTTGATAAAGCTCTAGCCACCTCTCCTAGAGTTTCAACACAAAACAATTCCAATGGAAGAAGTGGACGCGGTGCTTCATATTCCTTCTTTGAAAATGTTAATGCATCTATTCAATCTGCATGTGATCATGTATCAGAAGTTGCTGCTTACCGCCTTATCTTCCTTGACTCGAATTCTGTTTTCTACGAGAACCTTTACGTTGGTGACGTAGCCAATTCAAGGATTCGACCTGCAGTCAAAATTCTAAAGCAGAACCTTACACTTCTTAATGCAATAGTCATAGATCGGGTCCAAGCAGTAGCAATGAAAGAAGTCATGAAAGCATCATTCGAAGCTTTCCTCATGGTTTTGCTCGCTGGTGGACCATCTAGGACCTTTAATCGGTCCGATCACGAGATGATCAATGACGATTTCGACAGTTTGAAAAGGGTATTTTGTAATTGCGGAGAAGGATTGATATCTGATGATGTAGTCGAAAAGGAGGCCGATACCATTGAAGGGGTTATATCATTGATGTCTCTATCCACCGAACAACTAACGGAAGATCTCAGCATTATCACTTGTGAAACTAGTGGAACAGGTCTTGTAGGCACGGGGCAAAAGCTACCTATGCCACCAACAACAGGAAGGTGGGATAGATCCGATCCAAACACAATACTAAGAGTTTTGTGCCATCGGAATGATCGAGTCGCGAATCAATTCCTAAAGAAGTCATTTCAATTGGCAAAAAGGAAATGACATATGTGATACAGGTAATGTATACATTTTTGCATATCCGAAACAGATTCTTTTTGTTTTGGGGGGTGTATTCATAGCATTGGTTCTCAATGATCTAAATTATATTCTTTTTATATTGAAAGGAAACTAGAGCGCAAGCACAATGTATCAAATTCGGTTACCTTAAATGTTATAACAAGATCTTTTGGGGGGTAGAGATAGCGACTGTGCATTTTTCTTTTGCTTCATTTTCAATTCTTTTGTAACATTAGGCAACCTTTTAATTGTTCTTTAACACATAGCATTTCAATGGAGAGTATAAGTGATATTGTTCAACGTTGTTCCATCAAGCTATTCCTTTAGCTGCTTCTTGATTTGATGCTTTTAATCTCATCACCTTCAGTTCTTCCGTAAGCACGTGCATCGAATCCGAAACTTCGGCCTTGTAGACATAGAACCTGATCATTGCCATGAAGAAAATGAAGTTCAAGAAGTTGAGTACTGCGAAAAATGCATAGTAGTAATCAAGATGAGACTTGTTTAGGTTGTTCAAGATCCATCCTTCGTGACCGTCCCTTTGAGTGATATCAGAAACCGTTGACAGAAGGAAACTGCTGAGAAAATTCCCGATCCCTAGACTTGTTGATGAATAAGAAGTACCGAGGCTCTTCATGCTTTCTGGTGCTTGATCGTAGAAGAACTCGAGCTTAGCCACCTCTAGAAATGCATCAGCTGTTCCCATGAGCACAAATTGGGGAAGTAGAATGAATATGGTTAATGGAAGTTGGCCTCCATTTTCAACTAAACCATGTTGCTTAGCCACATTGAGCCTATACCTCTCGGTTAAAGAAGCAACCGCCATGATTACGAAGTGAAGAACAAGGCCAATCCCCATCCTTTGAAGTAGAGTGATGCCCCTCGGATTATTAGTCCATTTCCGGATGACCGGAACGAAAAAGCGATCATAGAGGACGACACAAACAAGCATCGAAATCGTCACGAATCCGGCTAAACTCGCTGGGGGAATCTTAAAGTTCCCTATATGTCTATCAAGGGTGGTGCCTTGTTTTATAAATAATGTATTGATTTGTGCAATCATGGTACTTGGCACAAATGTGGCAATCAAGATTGGGATCATTCTTAACATTTGTTTAGTTTCCTCTACTTGGGTTACTGCGCTTAGCATCCATGGATCTGTTGACCCAGTTTTCACAGCAGCTTTATTCAAAAACCTGCAATTTACACACCCAAAACGAGTAAATTGAATTGTGTTTTGGGTTTAAAACCGACTTTCGCTCGACCCTAGTAACTAATGCGAACAATAATTAATACTAACCTCAAAGTCGGTGTCGAACCAATCATGAACTTCCCATTCCTAGCATACTCTTCCAAGTCAAGTTCATGTAGTTCTTTAGGGTCACTAGGAAGTGGCACCCTCCATTTCCTAGCGGCGGCCACTATGACCATAGCCATCTTCGTGAACGGACTCCCGGCGGGCACCCGGTGCCGATAAAACGGGGTGCCAGCTAAGAAAATCATAACAGAAATCACGAGCCCGAGCGTGGGTAAACCGTACCCTAAGGTCCAACCGACATTGTCTTGAATGTATACGAGGACCGTGTTGGCAAAGAGTGTCCCAAAGAAGATGCTGAACATCCACCAATTGAAGAATGATAGCTTGCTAGCCTTCTCTTTCGGATGGAAATCATCAAACTGGTCGGCGCCAATCGTCGAAATGTTCGGCTTCGTGCCACCAGTTCCGATGGCTAACGTATACAATGCACCGAAAAATGTGGCTAACTGTAATGTTGATGCCTTCTTGCAATCGTCTATGTTGGCTTGGTGACAAGGTGGTGGTTTTAGTCCAGGGATTGATACTGATAATGTTAGCAATGACATTCCCTGTTGATCGAATAATTGGGTTAATAAAGATTAATAATTAAAACATATATATGTAATTGATTTAATGGAATGGTTTTCACTAAAAGATTAAAGGCTTAAAATCACTTTAATTATTAAAAAAAACACGTTAATTAGAAATAAAATTTTGACAACAATAAGTATAAAATATTAATCAATGTGTTTCATCAGTTCAATCGAACTTCTTTTTTATCAGTTTGATAAAAAAAAACAGTCAAGTGTGTTATTATTATCATTATCATCATCATCATCATCATCATCAACAACTAAGCTTATCTATATCCTTGGGCATACCAATTTTCAGGGCCCACTCTACTATCATTATTTATTCATACGCAACAATATATTTTTTTTCCTTTTATTAAACTTTTAACCATAAATAAATTTAATATATTTTTTTAAACATTTAAGTTATGGTATAGTATTTTTAATTTACTTTAATCTAAATTCTACAAAATATAAAAAATCTATTTTGCCCATATTTTAAATAAATTTAATTTTTCAATTTCAATTTCATTTTGGACCGATAGCATGTGGGTCTAATTCAAAGTGAATTGATATGCCAAATTGACTAAGATATGTACAAAAAAGTATAGACTTTGTAGACATACAAAGTTGAAATTATGACATGTGGTCCACATGTCTGACAATAATTTCCAACCAATAATATACAGTACCTTAGACATTAATCATCATCTATTTATTGTCTTGTAATAATAGAAGCAAAGCAAAGAATATATATATATATATATATATTTTAAAGTCTCACATTTTGTTCATGTTTGAAAATTCAATTATTTTCTTAAGGTGGGTTTGGATGAGCGGTGCGTTTACTTGCGATTAATGTAAAAACAGAGGTGGCGGTGAGATTAAATACTGTAGCGATACTGTAGCGTGAGACAAAAAGTAAGCTAAACGCACCGCACCGCACTCAATCGCCCATCCAAACCCACCCTTAATGATTTTACTTAAATCAATATTTTCTTTGTTCTCTTTTGCAACCATGTGCTCTTATCTGATATTTCAAACCATTAAAATCAACAATGTTTCTTTTCTTGATTGAATGAGTGATTAAAAAATCTAAAATAATGAATTTGGGTTTAAAATTTTAATTATCATGTGTTCAAGGGATTGAGATAGAGATGAAATTAGAATTTTTCGTAGAGCTTCTTTTAAGATATTAAAGTTAATTAGTTTTATTATATATGTGACATGCTCGTAATATGCATGCATGCGTACAAAAAAACATCCTTATTACAAGTACGTCACGTATATATAATAAAAATATCTTATATAAGACCAGTTAATATAAAATTAATTTAACTATTTTTATCAGTGGGGTTGCGGTGTTTAAAGTAAAGCTCGCGAATAAGCTTAATTATGTCTTTTGTTTTTATACTTTTTAAATTTTTGAAATTTAATTCTTTTATTTTTAATTTTAAAATTTTAATTTTTATATGTTATTTTCAATTAAAAATTAAAATTCAATTGAAAATATTGTTAATTGGCTTCTTCTGAATATTAAAAATATCGGATATTCAAATTTAACTAAATTATAAAAGTTGGAAAAGTAGGAGAAAAATAATAAACCCTAAATAATAAAATAATGAAAACTTACAGTGACGTAGATGAGAGAGGCAAAGACAAAGGTCCAATAGCGTCCAAGATGAGCATCGGCAACATAGGCACCCAAGATTGGGGTGATCCAAATGGTGCCCACCCAATTGGTCACATTGTTCGCTGATTTCACTGTGCCTTGATGCAGTTTCCGAGTCAAATATAGCACCAGATTCGACGATATTCCATAATACGCCATTCGTTCAAACACTTCATACACTGCACAAAACATGTTGGATTCGTATTAATTAATGATGTTCTTTTTCTAACAAAGCTGCGCTCACACTTTTAAAAACGACAAAAAAGAGATAATAAGGCTTTGCTATGGTGACTGTCTGTAAGTTCCTTAGTATCATGGCGAAGTCAGAACAATTTTTTAGGGGGTCAGATAAAATTTTAACTTTTTATAGTTTATATCTTTATAATTTATAAAGGATTAAATTAAATTTTAATTTTAGGAGGGGTCAAAGTGTAATTTTACTTTTACTAATTTAAAATTTTTAAAATAAGGGCTTAAGTAACAATTTTACATTTTAGGAGGGGTCGGGGCCCATGCCAACCTCCCTTGGCTTCGCTCCTGCTTGGGATTCAACACTATGTACGCAGGGGCGAAGCCAGGATAATTTTTTAGGGGGGCCGAATGAAATTTTAATTTTTTATAGTTTATATCTTTATAATTTGTAAAGGATTAAATTGAATTTTTATAATTTTAGAGGGGTCAAAGTGCAATTTTACCTTTACTAATTTAAAATTTTTAAAAAATTTTAAAGGCCTAAATAACAATATTACATTTTAGGGGCCGGGCCCATGCCACTTCCTTCCCGCCCTGTATGTACGCTTCATACACTTGTTATGGTGAATTACTATTTTCATGAAATTTAATTTCTTTGTCTTTCATATTTAGAAATCTAACTTTGATTATTAATATTGTTGAATTATTTTAATAAATTCACGTTTATTACGTTATTTTATTGGTTAAATAGTTATCGAGTAAGTTTTTATTATTATTTCAAAATGTCACACTAATAGATTTAATAGAATAATTTTAACAATCTCAAATATGAAAAGAATACTGAGACTTGATGCATGTTTTAACCTTTTTTTAAGATGGTACTTTTTTCACTTATAATTTACATTTTTGTTATTAATATTATTCTAAATTTTAACTTAATATTTTGTATAAAATCCATAGAAATTAAAACCCTAAACCTCAAGTAAATTTAAACTCTAAACTTATCGGAAGATTTAAATAATTCTCAAACCGATAAAGCCAAATTCAAGAGGGATAGATAAAGTTTTAGTCTCTCTTCATCTATACGATAAAATTACATTTAGACTCTTCTCAAATTTTATAATTCAATTTAAGACACAACGATAATTGTCTTTGTCTCCCCTGAAATTAATGACTTCATCCTTGCAAAACCAACATTTCAATTCGAATTAATTTCTTATTTTCTCAATTTTTCTTACTCAACATTAATTTTCGATACATCATTGTCATCATATGCTGATAAAGGGGGGTTTTTTTTTTTTTTTTAAATGTAGGTCCATGATGGACACGTCCATGGGTGTATGAAAAGAAAATCAACTTTTATTTTTCTTTATTAATTGACGAAGAGATATTTTTTCATATATAAAAAGGACATTATAGTTCCACGAAAGAAAAACGAAATTCGAATTTAAAATATTTATTTATTAAATCTTATGAATTCAAGCTTTGGAGAAAGGATATAAGACAGAGAAATGGAGGTGGCATTAAATTAGGTCTTAAATTTGTGGAAAAAGGAAGCTTCTTCAATTTATTATGTGGTAGTTGAACCAAATTACTGCCTTTTTATCAAACTTTTTAATTGATAAAAAAAAAAAGGTACTAAAATCATCATGTTTTGTCTTAAAAAAAAGTAAAATCCAAAAAGACTTTTCTCTTGCAATGAATCTATTAAAAGATTATTGTCTTTAGAGGATTGAAAATATATTACACTTGAACAAGGCCGACAGCGGCTTTGGTTATTTAAAATATTGTATTTTAATCCGATTTAATTAAGTCCTTTTTATGTAAAACTTTTAGTTTTACCCTCGAATTTTGTTATGCAGTGATAATAAAATATGTAATAACCTAACCTGAAAAAACCCATGGTTAACCTATGGGCTAAATAACCCTAAGATGCTCCATTTGAGGGGACCTTCTTATCTCTTTTTTAGAACTGTTGATCCAATGCATTAATAGGTATTTTATGTTTTTTCGGTCAATAGTGATACATAAACTATTAGTTTCATCTCATTTTACCCCAAAACACGATTCCCACTTATCAAAACGTAATAAGTGACACATTCTTAAGTACAATATGAATTGTACCTAAATGAGAAAAGTAACATAATTTGAGGACTAATTTTGTAGTTAAGTTATTTAGGAATAAAGCAAGAGATTCCAAATGTCGTGACTCAAATCCCAAACGAATAGAATTCCACCAAAAGGGAGAAAACGAAGAAAAGGAGAGAAACCCATAACTTTCTCGGCATCTTATCCCGAGATTAATTTCACCTTTGTGCCAAAAGGGGAAAAAAAAGAAGGGGGGAAATTGCAAAAACAAAAGAGATGAAGGTTTTTACCAACAACAAAGGAGCAAGCAGTCCATCCACCTCTCTTGGATCTACGAACTGGGTTTCCTTTAAGATCCACAGTTCCATCTTGTGTATAATCATCTATTCCTTCTTCAACCGCCATTGATGAACAATAAACTAAGCTTCTATATGTGTATATATATATATATATATTTATAAGAACTAGTTTGGGTTTCTTTTTAGTCCTTTATATAGATACTCATGCATTTTGCAATGGGGGGTGTTTGTGTATATCCACTCCTTTTATAGACTTACTATTTGATTCTCTAAAAGATACCGCCAATCTCTTCAATATATTTATTATTTTTTTGCATTTTCCACCCCTTTGGTTTGACTTGGATTTCGAAAGGCCTTGCCTAATTTTTCCTTTTTTGGATTTATTTTACATTGAAAGAAAAAAATGGGTTTATTGCACGAGCTTGCCTGAAGAAAATCGAATTCGGTTCGATTACTTTTTAGAAAAATTTGAGTTATTAAGCGAGTTGAATTCATGTAAATTAAAAAAAATTATTCTGGTCAAGATAAAATTTTAAAAAATTTATGGGTTGGAAAAGATTTTGGGTAAAATAATTTAAATTAAATTATTAATTTCTAAGAAAGAAGAAAATGTAATTCTTTCATTTAACTAAGGGATTGAAAAGAGACTAAATTGAATTATTAATTTTAAGATGAGCTAGAAAAGCAATTATACCTTTAAATTAGTGCCATTCGAACACTAGTTTAAACCAAAGCGCAAAGGTATAGTGGAGTGAGGGACTTGACCACCCCTGTTTATTGGTCAAATTACATTTTTAACCTTTCATAAAATTGGTAATTCAATTTAAGTCCTTTTAACATTAAATTTTTAGTTTCGAACCCCTCAAATTATTTAGTCCTCGACGGACGGTGGATACGAAATACCTAACTTTATCCCTAATTAAGAGATAAACGAATTTTAAAGGAAACTAATTGAAGGATCGTGTGCTTCAATTGATAGCAATGTACTTACAACATTTACATACAATTCCGTCGAAAACGAGAACATGTCCAAAACAGACATGTGATTTAAAATGGTACTAAAAATACATCTACATTATTTTATTCACATGATTTTAAATATTCCAAATAGCTACAATGTTTAACATTTAGGCCAAACAGCAACGATGAATATTGGATGTAATAATAAGGTACATTACGTTAATAGGGAGAGAATTTGAGGTAGCCACAAATCCCAAAAGAATCATTTTTCATGGACAATAAAACAGACAACCAACTCTCTAGTGGTGGATCTTAGGATTAAGGGTGGGTTTGGATGGGCGATTGAGTGCGGTACGGTGCGTTTAGCTTACTTTTTGTCTCACGCTACAGTATCGCTACAGTATCTAATCTCACCGCCACCGCTGTTTTTATACTAACCGCAGGTAAACGCACCGTCCATCCAAACCCACTCTAAGTTTTAGAGGGGCTTAACTAAAATTTTCAAAAACATTATGAGTTTTTTTTTTCAAAAAAAAAATGGGGTCTAATTAATTTTTTTAAAAAATTTGTGAGATTAATGAGAATTTAAAAAAGGAAAAGAAAAAGAATAAAAGAGCCCGTGTCTCTTTTTTTGAAATATTTATTTTTTAATATTTTACTATATCTCTATAGAACACTGGTCAACCCATTGGCTCTTTAGAGTTTAAAACTTCACTAGAAGTGTACTAAATATTTTTTCAATTTATAAATGAAATTTTATTTATTAAATATTACTTCCATCTAATAAAATATTATCAATATATGTTTTATATAAATTTAAATATTTTATTAAAGCAATATTTCAAACTAAAGTTTATTTTTTATATTTCAATCTAGAATAAATTTAATTTTATTAAATTTTAAATTAAGGAATTGTTATATAGAACTAATTTAATAAAGAATGTATTTCGTATTTTATGGTTATCGTTGTTACAAATAAAAATTTGTTATAAAAGATAGAAATAAAACATAAAAATCGATTTTACAATAAACTCGACTATTATAATAAAATATGATTGTTATAGCGAGGGTTGAGGATTCCGATTTCAAATAAAAACTTATAATAATAACATAAGAATAGTCTAAGCAAGTTGTCATTAGAAGCCATTTAAGTCCAATATTTGTTTGCAAGCAAATGGCGTAATTGAACGTCTGTTTGCAAGCAATTAAGGGTGGGTTTGGATGGGCGATTGAGTGCGGTGCGGTGCGTTTAGCTTACTTTTTGTCTCACGCTACAGTGTCGCTACAGTATCTAATCTCACCGCCACCGCTGTTTTTACACTAACCGCAGGTAAACGCACCGCCCATCCAAACCCACCCTAAGTCAACTCTCTCCTTCAGTTACTCTACATAGGGAAAAAAATTCGGGATAATGTTAAATTTGGTCATTAGTATTTTTTTTAAAAAAAATCGAATTTGATCATTAATTTTTAAAAATTGATCGAGTTGTTAAGTTTTTTAACAGAAATACTGATTAAAACGGTAAAGTATCGAGCTCTTTCCTATGCCACCTAATGAGAAATTTTCTTTTAATATAAGAATATATATAATATTATATACAAGTTAATTAGTTTAGACATAATTATATGCTTTTAATTTACCACTGCTAAACTTATTTATTTGTCAATTAGTCCAATTGATGAGAAACTAAAATTAATTTTTTTTACAAAATTGATTTTGATGATAGATTATTATATGTATTCTGTCAACGTGTGGAAAGGTGCATTTTGAAAGAGAAATTAAATATAAAAAAATGAGAATAATATTAAATTTGTTCATGGTAACACCTAAAAACAATTTTTTAATCAGATAAACTTCACTCGAATTTGAATTTTAGTCCTCCAACTTTACAAAAAAAATCATTTTAGCTTTTCATTTAATTTTTCAATTTTTTAGCCCTTAAACTTATAATTTTTATTAAATCACCCTAAAATAGATGTAAAAGTTCATGTTTTTTAACTTTATTGACGTGACATACATGTGGATTGCTACGTAGATTTTTAATTATTTTTTTTAAAAATATTTAAAATTAAAAATTATTTTTTAAATATTTAATTAAATACCGACATGTCATTCACACGACAGTACACGTCATCCATATTTTGAAACTGTTTGATGGACAAATCTATTATACCTCACGCACATTAGATTTAATTAACATGAAAGTGTACCTCCTTTTTAAAGTAAAGTGTGATTGTCATGACATTATGATTATTTTTTAATAAATCTACTATTTTATTTTAGAAAAAGGGTCTCAATCTGGATCTTACGTTTTGCTTCCTTCTCAATGGACATTACAATTTAATTATAGGAAATTGGAGAAGAAGACAAAAATAATCCAAGTCTAGGGAGTCAATTAAGACAATCGATAGCTTACAAGATAATAAATCCCATTATTATATGATTAACTCAAAACTTAATCTATTGTTCAATTAATGCAAATTTTCTAAAGTTTCTTTGTGGTTGAAGCTCGGGTTGTGTTGGAAGGTCTAAATTTAGTTTGGAGTCAAGACTTCAAGCAAGTTGAATTGGAAAGTGATAATGCACTGCTATTCGAAGCTATTCAAAACAGTCTCACAGTAGCAAATGATGTCGATGAAGTTAAAATGATTCACAGTTATTGCTCTAAGGCTTGACAGGTTAAATTTAAAGACATTAGAGATAGTAATAAAGTTATTGATTGTCATGCTAAAACAATTGAGGGTGATTTATATCAATTGGTGGTCATTGAAGAACTTCCGCTTTATATTCGTGATTTACTGGAGGAGGACATTTGGAAGCTAATAAAAGGGTGTAATCTTGCTGTTACAAGTTCTTTATTACCATTAGTTGCTAGTCCTAAATTATTTTCTACCAAAAAAAATTCAACTTTATTACGATCTGCCCATCAATACTATTAGTTCAATTATTTTAATTATTTTCTTAGTTTTTGGTAATATTAATTTGACTAATGAGTACTTTTAATAATATAATTATTCATGTTAATAAATCTCTTTTAAAAATTTATTACTATCTGACCATCATTATGGGTTTAGGGTTCTCTTTTAAAAAATTAAAAAAAATCAATTAAGTTTTCATAAAAATATTTTACTAATTCAATCTTTAAAATAATAATATTAATTTATTAAAACATTGATAAAATTTAATCGTATTTTTTCTAACATAATTAAACGATTAAGTAAATGACGAAATATGATATGCCACGTAAACTTAATGTTGACATGACATTTTACCTCCTAAAAAATAAGAAAAAAGACATACACTTAAGCTAACCAAGAAGAAGATAAAAAATTATCTTGGAGATTAAAACACGTATTGTAAGAAAAAAAATATTATCAAATAGAAAACAAAATCGAAATTGTAACGACTTTCTTGTCTGACTAATTATGTGCTCCAAATTAGGATCTAAATGTGAATAATATTATATAGTTGAGAATTAATAAAAGGATTAGAATTTTCTATAACAAGGATTATATAATTTTCTGTAATATTTAAAAGTTTTAAATATTTTTTAATATTTTTAACAATCTCTTATAATTTTTTTATAATTCTTAATAATTTTTAATCGGTTTTCTATAATTTTTTTATAATTTTTAATAATTATTTTAAAAAAATTATATCCAGAATGAACCTGGACAAAGGGATGTCTAGGTTTACTTTGGAGTTGCATTTTTAGTAATTTTCTAAGTTTTTTTTTTTATTTTCTAAATATTTAGTGAGATAATAAAATAATACATCAACATCAATGACACATGGCATGTCATGTGTTGTCGATTGCTTACTCAAATAGCTATGTCAGCAAAAAATTACGGTCAAGGTTAACTGGAAGCTGGGTTAATTAATATTTCAACTTTAAGAGCTCACTTGGGTGAAAATTTTCGATAAGAACTTAATTAATATTTTAATTTTTTTAACATAATAACTTATTTGACATTCTAACTTTATAAAAAAGTCATTTTAGCCCTCCATTTAATTTTTCCCTCTTTTAGCCCTTAAACTTGCGATGTTTGTCAAGTCACCTCAAAATGGATGAAAAAGTTAATGTCTGTTAATTTTGTTAATGTGATACACGCATGGACTGCGTAACATAGAATGAGTATTTTGGCATATGATCAGTTGGAACGAGCATTATGAAGAAAAAATTCCACCTGAACATTTTATCCAGAATAATTAAGGGTGTTGACTATTTAAGCTAACTAATGATATTTTAAAAGCAAAGGGACAAATTGCGTCAAAATATGGTATAGATACTAAATCTTAAATTTAAACATAATAGAGGAATCATAACCATAATTTGACATAAAATAATCTATGTCTAACACAACCATTTAACAAAAATTTTAAAATATTTTTTAATTAAAATTTTTAATTAGTAAATAAATAATTATTTTAATAAACATATGATAAAAATTATAATATAAATAAAATTATTTAAAATTTGAACAAAACATTATAATAAAGACAAATTTTTAAATGAATAAATCCCGTGTGGCATTTGTGCTTTAATTGCTTGCTTTATGTGGATTTAGACAAGGGGTAATTTCATATTTGGTACATGTATTTTCATAAATTGTCTGATGAGGTATTTATACATTGAAAATGTTCATTGTGGTACTTGAACTATCAATATATGTTTTTTATTATGGTATATGCACTTTCATAAAATGCCCAATGTGGTATTAAACTATTAATGTGTTTTTATTATAGTACCTAGTGTTAACAATATTAGTAAATTGCTAAACCAACCAATGAAATTTTGACACAAATAATTTTTTTTTTCAAATTATCAAGTCCACGTAAATAATATGACTTTATGTGAAAAATTAAATAAAATAATAAATTAAATTAGAAACAAATAATTAAACATATGATTAATAAAAAAGAAGTAAATACTCAACTTAAATGAAAATACTCGTACTTTCAAGGATAATATTTTTTTTAAATCAATTAAAAATATTATTTAAAATGAAAAACTCTTTGTAGAAGATGATCTTAAATGGAGAAGATGACGTATTTGCTTGTATAAGTTTAAATTTTACTTCTTTTTTATTAACCATATATTTAGTTATTTGTTTTATTTAGTTTTCACATAATGTTATTATGTTCATGTGAACTTGATGATTTGGTGAAAAAATTTATGTATTGAATTTTCATTGGTTGGTTTAGGAATTTACTAACGGGTCTTAACACAATGTATTATTGGTATCTGTGTTGAATAATTTTTTATATATTAAAAAAAATTATGCATGTGTTTCACCATGACAGTGAGTGTGTTTCTCGATATTACAATTTTACATCCTACAATGAAATTAACAACGGGAAGAGAAAATAACCCTGAAGGTATATCAAACACCAATGCCACAATTTTTTTTTCTTATTTTTAATACTTTTTTTTATAATTTTTTTAGGTTTGTAAATAAATTTCAAAATGTTTATTTTATAATTTAAAAATTTACATCGAGAATGAATCTAAACAAATAGACCTCAAACTATGACTTGAATTTTAAATTAATCTCAAAACTTTAAATTATTCTAATTAAGACCTCATGCCATCAATATTTTAACTATTAGGTTGTTCCGTCAACCTAACATTAGCTTAAGCATTAAATACTAGCTAAAATTAGACTTAGAGTTTATTTAAAACATAATAATCAAATTGCAAACATGTTTGTACCTATTGTATTGAAATCTTGGATTTGATGCGTTAAAAAAGAGAGAGGCTAATGATAGTGTATTTTTTTTTTAATGTTGGATCCAAGTTGTTCATATGGTAATCCTACGTGTTCTAAATATGCTCCACATCATATTCAAGCCAGAAACTAACACCTTAATTGACGACTATGTTGATAAAATGACTTAATTTTTATAATAAGGATAAAGCAGCATTTAGTTCCTGAACTTAGTAACTTTTCTCAGCTTGGTCCATTAACTTTTTAAGGTCCAAATTAGTTCCTAAATTTAAATTCCATTAAAAAATAAATAAAAAAATAGGGATTAAAATGCCACGTCATTATCTCTTAACAATGTTTTAAAAATAATTAAATTATTTGATAGAATTCAAGTTTAGGACTAATTTGAACCAAAAAACGATTAAAGACCAAATTGAGAAAGTCATAAAGTTTTATTCCTATGTAATACCGATACTTTAAGGATTCAATTAAAATATTTTAAAGTTCAAAGACTAATTTAAAATCCGAGAAATAATTTAAAGATGTCTAAATGAATGACTAACTTTTTTGTATTTAAAAATCGTTTAATAACAAACAAAGAAAATGAAGATCTAGAAATATACACCCAAAAAGAAGGCCTTTCATTAATACTTATTAGGTGTGGGATAGACAATAAGGAAAAAGGGATGAGAAGCTAACACTTTGACTTTGGGACCACCAACTGTCAACTCTATAATGTAAAGGAAATACTAGCTTTTTCTAGTGTGCACCATTTTAAAAGGATGCCTATCTAGGAATCTTGGATTTATCATTTGACCTTTTCTAGGAGAATCATAGATTTATAGGTTAATTACAAGTGAGATTTTTAAAATTAATTTTTTAATACGTAAATTATTATCCACGTATATGCCACGTCAACAATGTTAAAAAAATTTTAAAATTTTCATTCATTTTGAAATGAATTAATCAAAAAAAAAAATACAAATTTAAAAATTAAAAGTTAAAAGAAATGAAAAATTAAATAAAGAACTAAAATAATTTTTTTCGTAAGATGAGAGGGTCCAAAAAATTATTGTCTAAAAATAACCCTTATGTAATATTAGTTGAACACCGTCACTAACAAGAGATTCGATGGTGGATATTAGTCAAATAAACGTGCAAGATATACTCAATGAAATTAAATGTTATAATAATAATAATAATAATCCACATCTACAGCTCACTTCTAGATGATTAACATTATTGAAATATATTTTCCCTTAATCATTACATCAAATCCATACCAAATATTTATCCAAAGTTGAATACGAAACTTATTCTTATGCTTTTCTTGTTTGAAATTTCAAAGCTTTTAATCTGGACAAATTTTAATGTTAGGTCCAATAATTCATGTTATATTTGTTTATTTTTATGTTATAATTATATATATATATATATTTAAGTTGTTATATGCTTTTACTGATTGAGTCATAACTCGATTGACATAGGTATTGTTATCAATGCAGAAGAATATGGGTGTGAGACTGTGAGTGCGTTGAAGCGTATTATCCTCCTATTTATGGATTTGGGAGGGCAATGAGTAGTTTTAAGTATTGTGTCAAAAAGAATAAATATGATTAAAATTT
Organism: Gossypium sturtianum; assembly: GCA_025698515.1. Taxonomy (NCBI): domain Eukaryota; kingdom Viridiplantae; phylum Streptophyta; class Magnoliopsida; order Malvales; family Malvaceae; genus Gossypium; species Gossypium sturtianum. The sequence continues at coordinate 163,189,068 of CM046945.1, forward strand.
TGTTCACGTTTTTTTTTTAAATTTTGATAAGATAAAATAATTCCTGTAATGTAGATTTTAATTATACAATATCATGTAATTATATCATGTTTAAAATTATTAAATATGATCTTAATTATAAAATATCAACATTTTAATTTGCAAAAAAATAAAAATAAAAATAAAGACAAGTAAAAAATCTAGAAGGGCTTTTTTTCTTTTGGAATTGTTTTGTACCAAAAGTCTGAAACACAGCCAACAAATAAATTACAAATTAATTGATGCATTTACAAGAAACAGGTGGTCAATTGAGTAGAAGGTTAAGCATTTAGGGATATTCCTCTCAATAATTATCTGGTTGGTTTTTAATTGAGTAATTTTCCTTGAAAAGTAGATGGCTCTTCGTCAACTTCTTAATATATTTTTATTTTGAGAGTATTCAAGAATAATAAATGATTTCACGTGTCGATTTGGACCCGTGTTATTTTAAGTTTTATATGTTTTTTATTTGTTTTTTCATTGTTTAATAAATCTTTAGTTTTAGAAGTTTTTGGTTGCTCTTGTAGCCCGTTTTTTAGTCTTGCTTATGCATGTAATCTTAGTTTTACAAGTGATTTTAGGGATGATTTTTTTGTCGTCCTCTCTAGTTTGGTGAATGCTCGATTCTTTTGTCGATTTTTGCTCGTCACTATGGATCATCTGGGGTTAATTTCCTTATCGTATTAAGTGCTTGCAATCACTCCAGATATGTCGTGCCTGAATTGTGACAAAGTCAATTGTCAACGTGTCATAATGTTCTATTGATGCTGAGGCTAAAACTTTTGTTGCGTTGATGGAGCTTGTTCTTTACCATCTTTGACGAATGTTTGCTATTATTTTCTCTCTCAATTGTATGAATTAATGAATTTATCTTTTTATAAAAAAATTATTATGATTGAAAAAAAAGTAAAAATAATATATTATAAATTTTTTAATTTTAGAATTTTGATAGTTTGAATTAGGTTTAAATATGAGGGAGGCCCATGTACTTTTTTAAAATTTTAAAAATGGGTAAACTACATCCAAGGTCACTTTAAAAAGTGATTCTTCCTATTTTGGTCACACTAAAATTTTGTTCTCAATTTAATCATTCGAGATAAAATATTTGTTCAAACTAGTCACTCCTATTAAAATCTTCAGTTTACCACTAACAGATTACTGACGACATGTGGCACATTAGTCAATTGAGTAACGGCATGTGGCACTTTTTTGTTGAATTTTGACTAAAGCTTATGGTCCTCTCTATAATTAGTCCAAAATACTTTTTAATTTTTAATATTAAAATATTTTAAAATGTATTTTGAAACTTTTATTCTCGTTTTTAACTCATAAGTGTGGGCTGAATTGACCCAAAGGCACTTAGGAAAGCCCTTTGAAATGGGTGAGGAAGACATGTTAACTCAAGGAGCCCTTTTGTTTTTAGGTACAAAAGTGGACTTACAAGCTCAATTAAACCTAATTTATTGTTGAAACTCACATGTGACAAATAATTTTTGTGGGAAGAAAAATATCTTGATCTTGTGAAAGGAAAATATTTTGTTTTGGACCCAAAAATTTTATAATTGAATTTTGATCCCTTTTATTAAAATTTTCGATTTTACCTTTGAATATGATGAGTACAAAATCGATTCGGATAAATTATCGAACTGATGAAATTAAGAATCAATAATTTATATGAATTTGTATTAGAATTTGATATACTCCATCCATTTAGATTAAAATTTATTTAAATTTGATATAATTATATTTGTGATGCATGTAAATAAAATTTATTTCATTTTATTTTTCTTAAATAATTTTTTATTTATGCATCGGAAGGTGTCTCGAAATATTAACTCAATTAATGAAAAAATTAAAAATAAAATAATAACACGATAATGTACATAAAGAGGGATTCACATATAATTAAAGTAATTTTACACACTTAAATATAATTTTTTATATAACTAATATTTAAATAATCAAACTTTTGAAATTAACAATACAATTATACTTGCATATAAAATTTCAAAGTAATCTAATAATTTTATCACATCAATCCTTAATATTGTGTCTTCCTTAATAATATATATTTAATTGTTAGAAGTTTTTAAACATAAAACAAAGGTTAAATTGTGTAATTAGCTCTTGTACTTTATAAAAGTTGTGGATTTAATCTTAGCACTTTAATTTGGTCATTTTTAGTCTCTGTACTTTTGAAAATTTAAAATTTCAGTCCTCACTAGACGATAGCTATTAAATTCATTTAATTAAGTTCTATTATTTTCTAATTCTGATGCGGAAAATATATTATCATATGTGTAATGCCATGTTAGGTTGTTATTTTTACATATTACTCACTAAAAATTCAGCTAATGGATTAATGACGGTCTTTTGCATCAAAATTGAAATTTCAAAATTCGATAGGTATAGGGACTTAAAATGATCTAATTGGAGAATACAAATTAAATTTATAATTGTGTGCATAATACAAGACTAGTAATTCCATTTAACCAAATATATTTAACTGTTATTATTTAGGTCAAGACTAAAATCTCAAATTTCAAAAAGTACATGAACTAAAATTAATCAATTTAAAAAATATAGGGACTAAATTTGATCAACTTAAAGTACAAAAATTAAATGCATAACAAAGTACAGAAGCTAATAACAAGATTTAACCTAAAATAAATAGTCAGGTATTTTAAATTTATCAATGTGATCCAACTTGCCATGCACACAAAATTTCGAACAACTCCCTCCCTCTTCTATATGTATATACATATAAAGGAGACTATCAATGAATGAGATTCCCAGTTTGGATTCTTATTTTATCTCAAACTTTAAAATTACTAAATTGCAAGTTGTCGATAAATATAGATATATTTAAAATTCAATTCACGTGTTTTAAATATGTTCAAAATAACAATTAGATTAACAAAAGAATTTAATTAATATACATTAATACTATACAATTAAAACTTTTTAAAGTTTAGGGACCAATTTATAATCTAAGTTATAGTTGATGTTTAATGAGATTAAACCTTTCATTATATTTTGGTTGTTCGCGTTTGAGCTAATTAAGAAGTAGAAGAAAGGCTTAGGGTGGGTTTGGATGGGTAGTGCGGTGCGGTGCGGTGCGATACGTTTAGTTTACTTTTTGTCTCGCGTTATAGTATCTAATCTCACCGTCACCGTTATTTTTACACTAACACTAACTGCAGCTAAATGCACTTCCTATCTAAACCCATCCTTAATGTAATATTTGATACTTAAATTTGACAAATCTTTTAACGTGGTGCTTGAACTTTTAAATAATCGATTCTGATACCTGAACTTTAACACTGTTTATCAATGTGGTACCTTAACTTTTAACCTATCAGAACACATAGTCTAATCATAAGTTGTCAGGAAAAAAACTATCAAGTCAAGGGACCTGGAAACAATTATACCAATTATTTTAAAAGCAAAAAAAGAAAAAAGAAGAGACAAGTAAAATTCTCAAACTTAAGGCTTATTCATATTTATATTTTACGGCCAAGTAATATCTTCTTTTTAATTAAAAGGCATTTTTCTTATCATAATTCAATTCTCTAATGATGTAAAGAACTAAAAATGACAAAAAAACATTAAATCTTATTAAAAATGACAGTAATTGCTGTTGACAAGAAATTAGGTATGGAGTTGGCTGGATGAATCGATAATCATGAGGATTGCTAGTGTTCCTCCTGCCAATCCCATAGCATGGAGTGACAAATGGTGGTTGGTCTATTATAGAAAGTAAAGGATGGTAGTGGTGAGAAATATTGTTGCAGTGTTGTGTAATAGGGAAGTTACCCAATGAAAACTCAGAAATATAATAGACCAATTTCTATCGGTTACTGTTTATATTTTCAACCAAATATAAGGTTGAGAAAAGAGAAGATGAGCATCGAAATTATACGGAGATGAATAAAGCAAAGGAGAAAATCAGAAAAAGAAAAAGAGAATATCAAAAGTTCAAATAAAAACCCATTTGAGAAATCATAGATTTCTAGGAACCATTTGAGAAATCCGAGCGGTGAAGAAGTTCGCCATACCTAGAATAAGCAACTGTCAAACTTACACAATGGTTCGACGGTTGGATCTTTAGATCGGGGTCAGAGAAGTGCGAAAACTTAGAGGCATTTTTGTAGCTTTTGGGAAGTTTTCTGAGAAATATAATCGGAGATATCAAAAGAGGAGACTGAGAACAACACTCCGGTATCACTTTCGGGCCGGAAAGGAAGCTGGTCATGGCGGCGACGAAACGATGGTTGAGAAAGGAAGAAGAAGAACAGGAAAAGAATAAAAAAGAAAGAAATAGCAAATTTATTTTGAAAATTAATAAAATATTTTTTTTTGCAAGAAATTAGTAGAAATGTCAAAATTTTGATTTTTTTTATTGCTTTTAAAATATATTGGTATAATTATTTTAAAGTCCCTTAACTTGATCATTTATTTATTTTTGACAAATGGTGTCACATGGCATCTACAATTGGGCCACGGCCCACGTGTCCTGACAGATAAAATATTAACACCCTTAGTCAGAGATACTATACTGATAAACAGCATTAAAGTTCAGGTATTAAAATCTGACTTTTTAAAATTTTATGTACCAATTTATAAAATTTTAATTGCAAAATATGACATTAAACCCAAAAGAAATAATAATAAAATTTAACAGCTATGCGTGCAAACCAACCGGGGAGAACGGAAGGGAGTTTGGCAGCCTGGTCGAGGTCATGGTTTTCTCTTGCTTTCAAGATTTGGAACATGAAAGCAAGGCGGAGTTGGGTGCTCTGCTCATACTCTGACGCATTATGATGTTAGTCTCCTTTCGAAGTAAGTCGCATTCCAATTTAACAGCTTCAAATTTTCTCCTACTTGTCTTTGCCCTTCTTTGATCTTCCTTTGTTCCTTACTTATTTCTTCCATATCTGATCGTAGCCTTTTCATGCGTTTCCGAAGGTTTTTGGACTTTCGTCTCTGCCGAAATTCCATGTTAATAAACTCTACTCATTTCTTCGAAAACCTTCGGAAGCATATGAAAGGCTACGATGAGATATGGAAGAAACAAGTAGGGAACAAAGGGAGATCAAGACAAGTAGGCGAAAAAAATTTGAAGCCGTTGAATTGGGATGCGATTTACTTCGAAAGGAGACTAACATCATACTGCGTCAGAGTATGAGCACCCAACTCCGCCTTGCTTTCATGTTCCAAATGGCGGAAGAACTGGGTTAACCAATGTGTATGTAGCTCAGCTCCTTAAATGCCAGGCTCAACTCAACCCTCAAACCCTTTCTACGCGAGCTTCTCCGTGAGATGATGAAATCCCCATTCCCATCCTATCATCCTAACCTTATCCATGAACCAACTCTTTACAGGTCCTCCTCCTTTTTACTTATTTCATGTATGTACGAGGATCCGTTTTTAATACCCATTTTTTGTTTCAGGTTGGATGAGGCAGTTATGCATTATGGTGAGAGCATAAAAGAGATTACCAATGAAGAATTTGGTAATGGCATGTAAGCTTTTTAGGGGTTTCCTTTTGCCCATTTTATTTGTAATTCATTATAGGAGTAGTTAACTGCACCACACATTCCCAGATTGGATTCTTAATTGATCTCAAACTTTAAAAGTACTAAATGTTAATGATGCTATATGAGTTAACAATTAGACTAAGGTAAGAACTTAATTAATACAATATTGATTTTTTTAAGGACACAATTAGAAAGTTTTGAAGTTTAGGGACTAATTTACAATCTAGACTATAGTTGACGTTTAATGCAATTAACCCTTCATTATATTTTGGTTGTTCGTGTTTGAGCTAATTAGGAAGTAGGAGAAATAGTTAGCATTTGGTTCATGTAAATGAATTTGAACCAAGAAATAAGATGAACTCTACATGTTTGCTTAATTTCCTGAGTTGACATTAAGTTCAAATTTTTGGGTCTTTTGGTGTTTGCATTAGGATGCTTGGTTACAGACTTCAATAGGATACACTTTACTTTTATAACATGAATTAAGGTTGCCCCAAGGGACTTTTAACGATGAATGATTCAAGAGAAAAGATGTAGGATTGGTTTTGGTTTAAACTGATTCACATTAGGTACACTTGGAAGCGATGGTTTGATTTTCATTTCATCTTTCAAGCATGGAAAGTCTGAACAAATTGTGTCAAATTGAGTTTGATTTTCATGTAGTCATTCACTATTCCATGTTTGTATTTGCTTAGAATGTCGGCTACCGTTTTTTACCGCTCGGCTGACAAAGTTAAAGGCGGCGATGGGGAAGACCGCGTTGTCGCGACGTTTGACGGGAAGTATTTGCCTTATACTGAACAGGTTTGTTGCCTTTGATTGCTTTAGTTCACTAATGAAGCACAGCTGATCTCTTTTTGGTATGCAATATACATAAATCAGAGAAACACTCATTTAAATCTCGATTCTAATGGCAGAAATCGGAGCATATGGCTTCAAAGTCGACGACTACATCGAAGCTAACGAACAGTTAAAACAATAAACAGCTGCTCATCTATACTCCTATATATAGAAGGAAGATCCTAAGGTCTTGCACAATAGCACAATAAATATCTGTTCATACTTTTTTTTTGTTTACATGAGAGCATAATGGGTAAATTTTAATTCCAATCCTTCTACTTTTTTAGTTTATAGGAATGTTTAAATTTCAATTTGATCCTCATACTTTTCTCAAATTTAAGATTTAATCTATATACTTTAATTTTGACATAATTTAGTATATCAATTTTTATAATGAGATTAGTTAATCTAAATATTTTATTCTAATTAAAATGATTATGTTAATTTGAAGAATTGTTAGCACTGTTAATTTTTTTTATTAAATTCAAGTCCGTTCCAATTAGAGGTAATCATGGGCCGTGCCTCAATAGAATTTTAGACATGTTTTTAGGCCCAAGCACGAAAAATGGGCTTAAAATTTTGCCCAAGCTCGGTCTAAATAAAAATGCTAAAACTCAAGTCTGGTCCGGCCTGCTCGTATTAATTTTTTTATAATATTATTTTTATATAAAAGCAAATTTAAAAAATATAATACATCAAATATACTACAAACATTAAAATAAATATTTCCGAACAAATTGAAAATAAATTAAAAAAAGTATTTATACTTAAATAACACTAAAACATGTGTAACTTAAGAAACAAATGCCTCTAAAATAATAGCAAAATTAACAACAAAACAATAATTATACAATATCCAAACAACAACAAAATAGTAACAATATAAAAGCGAAATAGTAGCAAAACAGCAACAAAACACAATAGTAAAATAGTAGAAAGAGCAGCAAAACACAACAATAGTTCTTTTTTTTTGGCAAATTTGGGCTCGGGCCAGGCTCAGTTAAAAAAAGCTTACTTGAGGCTCAGCCCGTTTTTTTTTGTCCAAGCCCATTTTTCGTGTCTATATTTTTGCCCAAACCCTCCCAATTTTTGAGTGGGCCGAGTGGCTCAACCTATGATCCGGTTTAGTTAAATGTTATTTTTTTGTTACAGGGATATCATGTGAATTCTTTATTATTATTTTAAAATATCATATTAATAAATTTAACAAAAAAAATTTAACAGTACTAACAAATTGATCTAAATGTTAAGGTTAGTATTTGGTACATATCTCTTTTTTTTTTTTAATATTTTACTATATTTCTATAAGATACTTGTCAATACTTTGACACTGCTTGTGGAGTCTAAAAACTTTACTAACATTATACAAATTATTATTCCAATTTTTAAATTCAAAAATTAAAAAGACTAAATTCATATGAAAATTAAATTCAAAATGTAAAAAAATATAAATTTCTTTAGATAAATTGTAAATTTTTACTAATAAATAATTATGTATTTACTAAATATTAGCCCCAGCTCACAAATCGAACTAACAATAGTTTTCAAGCAATTGGGCCCAATTGAAAGCCCAAAGAGAGAGAGAGGAGATACATAAATAGTAGCAGCTGAAAAAACCCTCTTCACTCCCAAAAACCCTCTCTCAGCTTATCCTCTCTTACACTCTCGACTCTTATCAAATTCAATCTTTGTCTCACCATGGCACAAACCCTTACACGTGCCGCCACATCCACCCTCACGCGCCACCTTTCTCTCTCCTTTATCATCCCCAAGCGCCTCCTTTCCTCCAAATCCATCACCCATCCTCCTCCCATCCCTTCCCTCCGCTTCTCCCGCCGCCCTCTTACCCCTCTTTCCCACGCCGTCCGATGTCTCCCTCTCGCTCCCACGCGCTTCACTTCCATCCGTTGCCGTGTCAACCGCTCCGGGAACTCCGCTTACTCTCCGCTCAACTCCGGGTCGAACTTCAGCGACCGGCCGCCGACTGAAATGGCCCCGCTGTTTCCGGGTTGTGATTATGAGCATTGGCTTATCGTTATGGATAAGCCCGGTGGAGAAGGAGCTACTAAGCAGGAAATGATCGATTGCTATATCAAAACCCTTGCTAAAGTCGTCGGCAGGTCTTTTTTTTTATTCTTTTCGTGGACTCTTTTGGGTGTTTGGATGCTGAGAAAGTCTGGGAAAATGGGAAGGAAAAAATTGGTTTAATTTTGAAAAGGAAGATAATATCTTGGGTTTTTTTATTACCTATTTTTCTGGGTTTACCTTTGTTTTTCACAAGAATTGATTCTTTATTAAGATTGCTTATGGTACATTTCATTTCAGGATTTAGAGAGTTCTTCTGTTGCTTACATTATTAAGACTTAGTTTGGATTTTAAGACCATCCTGTTTGATATTAATTTTTTATTTGATAATGTCTCTATGTTAGTGAGGAAGAAGCTAAGAAGAAGATCTACAACGTTTCGTGTGAGAGGTACTTTGGATTCGGATGCGAGATCGACGAGGAGACCTCAAATAAGCTAGAAGGTCTAGCTTTTAGCTCCCTTTAAGTTGATGGATTGTCTCATTCCGCGTTTACTCTAACTTATAAATTTTGTTGTTTCCTTGTTAACAGGATTGCCTGGTGTTCTCTTCGTGCTCCCAGATTCTTATGTCGATCCCGAGTACAAGGACTATGGTGGTAAGCTGTTAGCCTCTTTGTCTAATATAGTTCTGCAAAACTTTTGCTAGTATTTGCATAAAATGCTAATTTAACCGTGGAGATGTGCTTCCATTACGATGTATGCGAATAACTGTCATTAAAATGCTCGTTTTTCTTGTTTCAGTTATGTGATTGCGTTCGTATACTTTCTTTTTATTGTTTATATTTTTTCTTTCAAGTTTTTAATCGCCTATCAGTTCATTGAGACTCATTGAAATGTTATATTTGTTTTAACCGACCTCAACAAGGTAATTTGCATGCCGATGTTTAGCATGACTTACATGAGCATAATAGGGAATGCCTACGTACTAGTCCATCTTGGCAAAGCTAAAAAGCCTTGTAGGCAATGTTTAGTTTTGAATGCTAATGGACTTAAATCAAATTTCTCTCTCACTACTTTGTGTTTCCATTTTTTACAACATGGAGTTCAAACCATTAGGGAGAACTGGAGAAGACATTATACCATATGGTTTGCACCATCAAAAGGGATCAAGTTCTTGTTTGAGTATTTTAGCTATGCATTTAGTCCATCTTGGCAAAGCTAAAACTTCTTATAGACAATGTTTAGTTTTGAATGCTAATGGACTTATATTGAATGCATCTTTCATGACTTTCTGATCTCATCCTACATGGAGTTCAGATTCATAGAGATGATACATTATTTTGTTTTTGCACATAGCTTATGGCATCTTCTTTTGATATCTTATCCTTTATTTATGTCGATAACTGCATGTTATGGCAATGGAAGCCAATATTGTTCATTGGGAATTTAAAAACAGAAATTGTCTATATTCTAATGCTTGTAAACCCATTACCTCAGTCCATCTTCGCTAAGTTACTAGCCATGAGTTGGTCTGCTAATGGACTCACATCAAAGTCCTCTTGGTACTCATGTTTTGTGCTTTTATTTATGGAGTTACAGAGTTATCGGAGAAGATACATAAAAAAATTGCCTTTGCATATTCTATAATCTCATGATAGACGGATAATATTTGATATTTGACAATTGCAATTATTATTTTGCAGCTGAATTGTTTGTTAATGGGGAGATTGTTCAACGATCACCAGAAAGACAAAGGAGGGTGGAACCACAACCGCAAAGGGCCCAAGACAGACCAAGGTACAATGATCGGACTCGTTATGTTCGTCGCAGAGAGAACATGAGGTGAAAAGTATAATTAGAAAGAAAGAAAATGATGTATAGAACTCTTTTGAAGTGTTTCTTGAGATATGGGAGCATTATTATTATGAAGAGATGACATGGAAAAGAAAAGCTTATGTTGATGTTTTTTAATGTAGTTGTGATTCTGAACTTGAATGTTTTGTGGTCTGCTTGAGTTTCAGCATAAAACTGATGTAGGATTATTTATGATATTACTTTTTGTTTATTTTCCTTCTCCTTAGAATCTAAATTTTTATTTCTTTTTTGCTGATTGTTGATAACGTAGTTGATTCATGTAATTATGTTTCATCTGCAATTCCTTTCGAAATCTCATATGGATTTGCAGCCCCTAATCTTACACTTCCAATTGTTTGAGTTTCATTTTTAATGTGATGTTTTTTTTTATTATAATTATCTCAATTTTAATCACTTCAAAATGAAATAATAAATTAAATTTTTTATTTCTTTGGTATATTCTTCAAATGAACATTAAAAAATTAATATTTTGTTATATTACATTTTATAATTTTAATTAAATTTATCTTTAAGCATAGTAACTTTGATTGACGAGAATCTTGGCACTTTATTACTTGCTTTATTTATTTAAATAAAAAAATGAGATGTGGAATTATTTTACTAGAGAAATTTTTTATTTTTTTAATAAAAATAAAATACTATTAAGATTAAACTCTTATAGTAAAAGAATAAAAAAGATAGGTAATCTTAGTTTCTAGTGAGACAAATTAAATTAAATTAATTAGGAAATTGTAACATATTCGACAATATACTAAATAATATTACATTTGGTAATTGTATTATTAGAGATAGTCTTACATAATGACTTAAGTAATTTATATTCGGATAATTTTATTATTAGATGTAATCTTATATCATATGAACCAAACATCCCTAAAAGATATTAACCTTCGAATTTGTATTACTTAAATTTATATTAATTAATTATTTTTACAAAATCGAACTAGAGTCAAGCTCAATAGAGAAATATAATTAAAACTCTAAATTATGGCATATTAGTCGGATGTTCACTTTCCCGTACAATTGCACATATTAATTATACCCACAACATAACTAATTAGCTAGATTGCTTTATTTTTCGAATAATGGATTTGAAAATTTTGTAAAATAAATTTGATTTATTAAATTTAAATATTAAAAAATTTAAATATTGGATTATCTATAGTATCATTAAATTTAAATCCTTATAGAAATAAGGCCCAGGCCCAAATGAAAAGAAAAATGAACAAAATCATTATCCAAACAATCTTTTCTTCTATTTTTTTTCCTTCACAAAAACAAAACAGATAAACAAAAAGAAGTGAAAAACCAGAGAAGGCAACAATGGCGACGTTGGCTACTGTGGGAAGTATTTCAGTTCTTCGGTTCAACAAAAAAGAGCCTCTAAAGACGAACCCATCTTCACCATTTCTTGGTTTCGTTACTTCCCAACTCAGCGGCATCAAAATCTCTTGCAACCTCCCTGTCGTGGTGGCGCCTTTAAAACCCATATCTTCCCCTTTCACTCCTGCTCTCCAGCCTGTTGCTCGTAAATACCTTCATCTCTTTCTGTTTTCTTAGTCATATGTTCTTTGTGATTAAAACCTTCTGGGTTTGTTTCAATTTTGCATTTTCTTTTTTGTTCAATTATGTGAAATTTCATGCTGGCGTTGAAGTTAACGATTTTGTAATGCTATGTGGGGTGCTTTGGGGAGTTTGGTAGTGACAATTGTTTTCTGGGTTTGTTGATTTTAATTTTAAAATTTACAATGTGAGCTTGATTGGTTTGAGGCTTAGAGTTGCCTTTTGAACAAGCATATGGAGCTATATTGATTGAATTATTCAATTTTCTCCAAGTCTTTGTCTTTGATATCTATGTCCAGCTCGTACTTAGACATGGATTGGCGGATATGACCGAGTTATAATCTTTGAATTGTTTGAGTGTGACATTGTTTTTAAGAACTCGTATTGGCAACTTCCTTTCCTTAACTAGCACGCTAATTCTAAGCTGGAATTGGTTATAAATTAGAGTTTATGAAAGTTAAAATCAATGTGTTTTTTGTCTGATTTGCTTAATGTATTGACCCTTTGAGTTCAGTGGAGAACTTAGCCTTTTTGTTGGATTTTTGATGAATTTGGTTGGATGAGCTGTTAGCATTGATGTTAGTGATTTGTTAAGTGCTATGTTATCGGAATTAGAGAGGGCGTCTCGGATAGAAGTACATGTTCAATACAAATATAATCAACATTACTCGAGCATGTGTTGAATACGAGTGTCAAAAATAGAAACTTTAGAGCAAATGAAGAGTCGGGTAAAGCAGGTTAAGTGTTCAAGACCGGACAGAAAACTTAGGGCTATTGGAGTCGTGGAACGGCGGTCGTGGCTTTCTAGGTTGGATATAGAACTAGAGATAGCATGAAGGTGAAATTCGATTTGCTAGTCTGAAAATGAATGGCGGTTCAATGATCTCTATTGATCTTTTTTTCAGGTAGGATATGCCCTTTCACCGGCAAGAAAGCGAACAAAGCCAACAAAGTTTCGTTCTCAAATCACAAGACGAAGAAATTACAGTTTGTCAACCTCCAATACAAGAAGGTTTGGTGGGAAGCTGGTAAACGCTATGTAAAATTACGTTTATCAACCAAGGCGTTGAAGACCATCGAGAAGAACGGATTGGATGCCGTTGCTAAGAAGGCTGGGATAGATCTTCGCAAGGAATGATCAAAGAAAAAAAAAGTACTAAACTTTTAGATTTCCAGTTTTAGTTTTGCAGAAACCATTTTCCCCAGAAAACAACACTATTTGGTAAAACATTGGGTTAATTTATGCAACTCATTTTAGCTTGATATGTTATCTGAATTCGAAAGGGGTATCGTGTCTGACACGGATACGGATATTAAGAGTTTAAACTTTTGAAGCAACTCACATAAAGATTTTCAACATTTTTAGATGTTAGATAACCTAACCTATAAGATTTACAAAAATGGCATGTCCAAAATTACATAATAACAAAATGCGGGCAAAGTTGTTTCTTTTATCTAAATGGTTCAATTGGTGCAGATTCTTCAAGAAATGCAGCAGCCTCGAAACATTCAGCAGCCTCTAGGGCTGATGCACTAACATCGGCTTTATAAAGCAACCCGAGATTGTACCAGGCTGCCGGGTTGGTTCGATCGAGTCGAAGGGCATCCATTAGAAAACTTCTAACAATAGGCATTGATTGACCACCAAGTTGTCTGAGAATGCAAGCAGTGGATATCAAACTTGGAACATGTGTGGGATTTACATCTAATGCTTTCTTGTATGATCTCAGTGCTTCCTGATGAAGCCCTCTCGCTTCGTTCAATAAACCTAACAAAATCACCCTCGGGTTTTAGCGAACTAGTTTGGTTCTCCAACTAAAAGGATTGGCTATCGCGCAAATATTAGATACTTACAAATATGAACAAAGCAATAACGGGCATGAAACAGAAAATGAGTTCAAAAGAGAGTGCGAATGATTAAAGATGTATATTAGAAAATCAGAAGATTCGGCTTAAAACTAGTTTTACAATTTTCCGGAAAACAGAACTCTCAACAAGCTTGTACGAGTGCGAACTGTCAGCAACTTTAACATGATATGCAGTACTAATCGAAACATCTAGAATAATTTATCGACAAGTAGATGAACAAAGCACGTGTTTACCTGTAGAGTACCATCTAGTAGCGGAGAAAGGACTGATGGCCTTGGATTTGGAGAGACAGACCTCGGCATCCCGCCACTGCGACAAGCTTATGTACACGTTAGCTAGATCGTGCCATGTTTCCATTTCCAAGCCTCGATCCCACTTCCCCTTAGTCTGCAAGGCATGGAAAGAACAATTTATAAGAGAATCATTTGACAGACTTTGGATTCTACGAGTTACATGCTAGTGGCTCGGAATAACATGCAGCTATCTTACTTGTGAACTGAAAACAAACATACAGTATCCTTTTACTCTATTTACCCAAAATGTTTTGCATGAGACTAAACTTCAGGAGAATCCATGAACATCGAGCCACTTCTTTGTTTCGGCACCAACATGCAAGTATGAAAAAGTAATAGATGCTCGATAATATCTTCACCATTATCAAATAGACACTTATGGTATCGAGTTCTATCGGAGAGGAAACTCAAATTATTGTTTTTTTCACTTCCTTTCCTAATATTGTCAACCGGATACAACTTTATCACTTTTTTTGGCAATTCAACTTCAAAAGGATAAACTCGATAAAAAGGTATTCAGAATCTACCTTTAGAAGTTTCTTCCCAGATCCCGAGCTTTTATGCTGAACTTGGAGAACGGCAAGAAGATGAGTATATGTCTCAACTGCATTTTTTAACTGCCCTTGTGCAATCTGAAGTTTAGCCTTGGTTCTCAACAATTCTCCTTGGTCCCACTTCCCGGTTTGGTTAAGAGCAGCGTTAATTACCGTCTCCGCATCAACAAACCGTTTTTGAGCTGACAATATCCGAGCCAAAAGGACATATCCCTTAACATTAGACCCTGCTTCGAGTTTCAAGAGCTGCTTTGCATAGTGAAGTGCAACATCCAACTTCCTCTGCTCGGCATTTTCTAGGCAAATATGGAATACGATGTATGGGTCACTTTCTTTCATCAGCTTTTCTGCGGTTTCAAGTACCTCAATTGTTTCGGACTGCTGCAAATTTCTCTGAGAATCGGAAGAAACCATCCTTGACTGAGCTGATAATAGAACTCCCAGTAAGCAGTTTGCTTTGCTCACCATCTGCCAACACCTACCATTCAATCCGACAAGAGCTTTCCGTGCCCAATTTGTCCCTTCCTCGATATAATTCATATTCTCCCCACAAATTTTCGAGGCTAGCAACAATTCCAGGACACAGTCCGGATTGTCTCGGCTATTCAAAAGATTCCGCAAAAGATTCAAAGCAATTATCTCCTCACCTTCCCCGTAATAGCAGAGAGCCAACGTACGATATTGTTCTTTTCTTTCCATGATCTCGGGCTGCAATTCTTCAACCTGATGAGCTAAGGCTCTTAGTTCCCCCGAAACAGATAACGCAAAAGCAAGATGATCCAATATCGACGGATCCCATCCGATCCTTTTGAGAAGAAACTTTCTAAGTAGAATTAATAATAAAAGAATGGCCTCTTCAACATTGTTCCTCGGCACAAATGAGCCTTCCATCTGCGCACGGAGAGTTAGAGGGCTTGCTTCGGCACCGCTATATAAAAGCAACACTGCAAATTCTTTTTCGAGTTTCGCTTTGGTTCCGGTATCAAGATTCCAGTAATAGAGGAGAGCCCGCCGGTACGACAATATGGCTTCTTGGGGATCTCCGGAAAGTTTCCATAGCTCCGGAAGCAATTCCACAGCTTTGTTCAAAATTTCCTGCAATTTACAATCCGTAGAGAAGTTGTCCGGCAGGCCATCAGGCAACGCAGATTCAACAGTCTCCAAAATAATTTTGCACGATTGAGCGGCCTCTGTAAAATTATCAGGCAAAAAAATTTAAAAAGCATGAATAGGTAACAATGATTATCACACTGAATCATCAAGGAAGCCTAAATTTCAGTCTTTCGGAGCGTATAGGTGGGTAACCCGTGGAGCAGCTCAGGTTTTGTCATCTCTAGTAAAATATAAGGAAAATGAAAGGGCATACCTCCAAACCTTCCGAGGTGCTGCAATGATTTTGCTTTCAAGAAAATAGCTTCGAGAAGTAAGCTAATGGCATGCATAGACATGGCAGGAGCAGCTTCACTTTCCGAGCGGCGTCGGTTTTGTTCACATCTTCTAGAAAGGGTAACTTTCATCTTTGAAGTCACTGCAGAAACGTCTATTCCTTCAAATACATGAAGTGCAGCTTCTATATTTCCCTTTTGATACTCGAGCCTCCCTAATAATGCCCTTGCTTCCTATAATTAAACTATCTGTTAGATAAGCCTATACCGTAAATAAATCTAACATAGACATTAATCGACAACATGATCCATTCCTTCCGTAAAATCACTGAGAAATTTCCTCAAACATCGAAGATCAAGAAAGTGCAAAACGCAATTAAGAAATTGGATGGTACTGACCTCATAGTTCAGATAACCACTCTCGCGAAGCGATGACTCAGCTTCTTCGATATTACTACTATCAGCCTTAGTCTCCACCATCTCGCCTGCTCGAGACGAGTAACCACTCACCGAATAGTCCCGAGTCGCTAGCGACTCGGAAGAAGCATTAGTATCATCAACTCTTAATTGCTGTCCTGACCATATACACCTCATCATTTTCTGAAACCCCCCTCGAATATGGAATCCTCGCTTGTTTATCCAATCCTTAACCGCCATACCGTTCCGTTACACTCGAAATCCTTCGAAAACGGCATCGACATCACAAAAGCCAATCGAGATTAGGAGCTTTCCAACATAAAACGTCATGAAATAAGAGAATTAAAACCCTAGCTATATCCTGAATTCTCAGCACTTGATAAACCATACATTTCTGAACCTAAAACCCAAAATTTAAAGTAAAAATCAAAATTTGAAACCAAAAAAAGTAAATAAATACCTATTTTCATACAGTACAGGTTGAGTAAATCACCATAAACACCCAAAATCTGGGTTTAAGCAGCCAATGTTCTCATCAAAGATAAATAACACAAGTAAATAACAAAGAAAAAAAAAAACCCAGAAAAATTCAACACAAGCATGATGAATTCAGAGTAACCTACACCACATAAAAAATAAAATAAAATAAACTAAAAATATCACAAATTGAAAGGTACAGTTAGAGGTAAAAGAAAACACACTAGTGAAACTAATCAAACCATTGACAATCATCATGCAAAAAATGGGGTTAAAAAACAGCTAAAAGAAAGTACCTTTTCATTGCTAAAAAACATTGACTGAGCCCACCAAACACTCTCATCACTGTGCATTTTCCACAATTCACTCAATCCTAAAGAGAAAAAAAAAAAAATGGGTCCTTAAATTATTTTTTTCACTTGCAAAGCAAGAATCCAAAGCAAAGCTATCAACTTTATTTTTTGTTTGTTTTTTTTCTTCTACTGCTTCAGCTTCTCATTTTGGAAAAAAGTTTGTATTTTTATTTCTTTTTTGAGGTTTTAAGCTTTATATAGTGGAAGAATGAGTGCATTAAATTATGAAATCTAACACTGTACCAATTGGGTTCTTTTGTCTTGAAAAACATGGGAACCAAAGGAAAAGTTTTCAATTTTTTTTTCATTGTTCGAGAGTAATAAATTATTGAACCGTTCAAAAGAATATATTTTTGGGTAAACTATACTCTAGTTACTAAATTATTAGGAAGTTTACGTTTTGGTTATAAAACTTTAAAGAGTTACAAAATGGTCGCTGAGCTATTTTAAAATTTTCATTTAATTCACCAGGCTGTTAAAATTGCTTTCGTATAACCTTCTCTGTTCGCACCGTTTGCATCAACCGAAAGCTCTCCTCCTTTTTATCTTCTACAATTCACTTTTTTTCCATGAAACAGCTTTGAACGTTACGAATATGTTAACTAAAATTCAAATAGCTTTCTTCTTCAATTTTCATCATTGGCCGTCAGATTAACTTGAATCTAAGATATATTCTTCTACTCATTAATAGGTACTGATCCACCGTACTAATTGTCAAATCGTTACTTGAAGCTCACTAGCCAAATGACTCAAACTTAAAAAAACAACAACTTAATAACAAGGGCAAAGCCAATTTTTTTTACAGGACCGAAATTGAATTATAAAATTTTAAGAGATCAAAATAAAATTTTACCTTGTACTAAGTTATAACTCCATTATTCTTAAGGGACTAACTTTTTTCATATTTAGAGGGGCCAAGTTGCACTTTTATAATTTTACTATTTCTAAAGGGACTAAATTATAGTTTTTCATTTTTAGGGGGTTGACAAAGCTTCACCTTTGCTTAACAACCTAGTGACTTAAATAAAGACTTTTAAATAGTTCACGCACTTAAATCAAAACTTTTGAATAGTTCAATGATATTTTGTAACTTTTTGAAGTTGAATGACCAAAACGTAAATTTACTAATAATTTAGTGACCTTAGGTGTAATTTACCCTTATTTTTTAAAAAAATTTAAAGACAGTTTCTCGAAGGAAACGTCCATGGCCCCAGTTTGAAATCTTCTCTATAGTTTAGTGTCAGCTGCCGGTTTCATGGTCCATGCAAATCCTCTAGCTGCCTGTCAATCTTTTCTCTTTTGTTTTTTTTTTTTTTTTTTTTTAATTTTAAACATAAATAAACAATTAATTTATGGTATATCTCAACTTTTTCTTATGGTAACTATGTTATGATTTTGGGATTTTTTTAATAAATTTAACACTTTTTCTTAATTTAGTATTTAGATTTTTTCTCATATATAAATTTACATTTTTTTAATTTAGTATCTATAAATTTGACTTTTTTTCTTAATTTAGTATTTAAACTTTTTTTTAGTCAAATTTGATATCTAAACTCGTTAAATGTCATACCAATTACTCTAAGGTAGCATTTAGTGTTTTCTAATGTTATGATTCTAATGAAATGAGAATATTAAAAAAAGTTACTTTACAACATTTGGTATATATTTAAAAAGTATAGATTAAAATCATTGGAATGTTGCATTATCACGTTTGGTTCACTAAATCTTTTCCGAGAATGTAATTATAATTTACAAATTTACCCTTATTAAATTAAAATAATATTGATATATTTAATATCTTGCAATAAACTTTATTAATAATAATATTTTAATTAAATTTTAAGTGTAATATTTTAATTGATAATTTTTAAAATTATTGTTTTAATTTATAATTTTAATTGAAATCAAAATTATTTCAAATTTATTTTGCATGTATTTTTTAAAATAATAATGCATATATAAAACTTGTTTTTTGAATGAATATTATAATGAAATTGAAATATCAATCAACATATCGAAAGGAAAGATATGAAGAACAATAAAAAATAATATATTTATAAATAATATACTATATAAATGGTTAAATATGCATATAAAAAATAATATTTAAAAAAATTACTTTCGAAAAAGTAATTGAAATAACAAGAGAGTTGATAGTAGGAACGAGGTAATAGCCTTTTCTTTATGTTTAATAGATAAATACCCTAAATCAAAATAAAAAAAGGGTTAATTTTGACTTTAATAACTTTTTAACTTTCCAACTTACATGGGAACATGGGGAAGTTACTTTCCCACATTTTTTCATGGGATTCACATTACCATGTTTATGGGAAAGTAATTCTCAAGGTAATGTTAAATTTCAAAAATAATAATTTTGTTTTTTTTTTGGTAAAAAAGATATTACAACTCAAGTATTAAACATTAAGAAAACTCATCACATAATTCTTATCAACCAACCGCAACCCCGAATCTCTGTCTCGCCTAACCTTGATTATCATGTCTACAAGTTTATTCTCTTCCCTGGGAATATGTTTTGACATAGCAAACATTTGAATCACTTTCCAATCGATTAAATTTTTAGGAAAGTTATCACTTTCCGTTATACTAAACATGACCTAATATTCTAGCAATATTATTTTTTATTAGGTAACAAAAATAATTAATGTATAATGTACATAAAGCATATGACATAAAATTTTATTTTTGTATTTTAAATGTTGAATTATTTTTATTTTAATATAACCTAATGAAATTCTTTTTTCTTTTTTTTTTTTGGTTTTTAAACCTATTGTTTTCTTAATATTCATTCGTTAAGCATAGTTCAAATCATAATTTTTTAACACTGATACTCGCAATATTTTTGTGGAATCGAAGGCTTTCTGAAGATCAGGCTTGAATCATCCTTGTCATTAACAGTAAAAATAATCACAGACTTTATGAAAAGTAAAATTTGAACATATTGTTTAGCAAACTAGAGGAAACTCTAAATAAATTTAGTCATTCCTACCATTAACGTCCATGTCATCAGTCACATGTTAGATATACATTAACTATTCCTGTCCCCTCATAAAAACTAACACTATTAGTGTTTTGGGGGTAATTTCTATAACATTTGATACGTTTAAGTATCAAATTGGACAAATAAAAAGCTTTGATACCAAATTAGGAAAAACTGCCAAGTTCAGACGCCAAATTGAAAAAAAAAAAACCTTAGGTATCAAAATAGGAGAAAAAAAGTTGTCAAGTTCAAGTACCAAATCAAACAAAAAAAACTTAAGAATCAAATTAAGAAAAAAATGTAACCAACAAGTATTGAGTATAATGGTAAAACATATTGCAAACGTAAGTTCAAATCTTGGAGAAAGGCAACTACGAAATACCGGTTCAAACCTTAAAACAACAAAGAACAATCATAAATTTTGAA
Source organism: Gossypium sturtianum (assembly GCA_025698515.1). Taxonomy (NCBI): domain Eukaryota; kingdom Viridiplantae; phylum Streptophyta; class Magnoliopsida; order Malvales; family Malvaceae; genus Gossypium; species Gossypium sturtianum. The sequence continues at coordinate 163,209,701 of CM046945.1, forward strand.
CATAAATCATAAAACGAACATAAATAATACCAAATAAAAAATTTAAATTTAAATACCAAATACCAAATATTACATCAAAACTTTATAATTTTATGTGCATGTAATGAATTAAATAGAATCTATTATCTAAATGATATGATAAAGAATAATGGTCCAAAGGAGGTACAAACAAGTCTAAAAGGTTTTTCTTTTAAATTTATATATATATATATATATATATATTTGAAAACTATACGTACATTAAAAGCTTCACCAAAAAGGTGTGAGGAGTGTTTAATGTGTCGGAAAGTAGGTGTTTGTTATGTTGCTTTGGTTTCAATCCAAATCCAATGTATTTACTATAAATTTGGGGGAAGATGTATTGTGTAAGACAAAACTCAAATATGTCTCTACTTTACTCCATCTAACAAAACGTGTTTCCCACTCAGTTAAATTTAAAAATTAAAAAAAAAAATAAGGGTGTGAGAAATATTTTGTTAATTTATATATTTGTTGAGTATTTTTCTCTGTCTCTTTTAGATGGTGATGTTTCTCTATTTATATAATATAAGTACTGTTCACTGATATGATATATTAGATAGGTTCTATGTATATTAATATATATCTTACTCTAGACTTAGCACGTATTTATGTGGTTCCATGCGCGATCTCATGTGTGATTTCACTGAAGAATATAAGTACCCTCTTGCGAACAACCATTATCATGCGAGTTTGGTCTACAAACTCAGTTTGCGAGCTCGATGGCATCTGACCCAAACCCATTCAGGTCCCATTTGAGATTTGAACCGCTAATAACAAGTATCATAACAATATTTAATTTTTAAATATATTTTATAAGATATATGCCGCATCTTCAATTTAATATGAAATTTAAAAATTTCACTAATAAAATAAATTTTCGAATAATAAAACTATAATATAAATATAGCATTGTGTAAGGTTTGATCATTTCGATATTAATTATGATTAAAATTTACTCTTAAATATTTGTACTTTTTGTACATTTAGGCTTTAATTTTGTTGTTCGAAATATTATTTATTGTACAATCAATTAAATTTTTCGAAACCCTAAATCTTATATAGAAAACATAAATTTTATGTCTCCAAATTTATCTTTATTTTACATGCATCCACAAATATCCAAACCTATTTTACATTCCTCGAAATAAACACCTCCAAATTCAATCATAAATATAGTTATTCATTTTTTTACATTTTTTAACTTAAAAATTATACATTAATACTAATAATAATTCTAATTATTATAGTATTGGTAATATCTAAATTATTGTTTAGGCACAAAATAATCCTTGTGCCTTGTACTATACTTAATTCCAACATTGACATTGGAATTGGGAAAATATGCAGTTAATAAAAGTGAAGGTTATGATTCTGTTTTGTCTTGATTAAATGTGTGCTAATTACCATTCAATGCCCACAGCTTGTCAGCACAAATGCCACCCTAATTTATTACTTACCTTTTTCTTAGGCTTAATATCATTTTGATCATGGAAAATTCTCACTTTTATTATTTTACTTTTTTATTTTTATTCCGTCACTAAAATTAGCTTGAGTAAACTATAAAAATAATTACTTTTATTTATTTTAAATTATATTTTAGTCATTTATATTTAAAATGTTACGTTTTAGTCACTTACGTTTGTGTTTTGTTACAAAGTAGTCACTCTGCCATTAAGCTCCGTTACCTCCCTAACAGCAATCCTACATGACAGTCCAAATGAGTTTTAAATGCCAACTTGAATATCTAACTAGGATGAGAATAGTTTTTTCAATCAAATGGAAAAGAAAACTAAAAGAAAAAGGAGACGGACGATTTTTCTTTTCCAGTCCAAGGTGTAGTTAATTTAAAATTTTTAATTAATTAAATTTATTTAATTAAAAACTTATTCTCGTCCTAGTTGGATATTCAAGTTGACATTTAAAACCCATTTGAACTGCTATGTAGGATTGCCGTTAGGGAGGTAATGGAGCTTAACAGTAGAGTGACCACTTCGTAACAAGACGATAACATAAGTGACTAAATCATAACATTTCAAATATAAGTGATTAAAACGTAATCTGAGACAAACAAAAGTGACTATTTTTTTAATTTACTCATATTTTAAAAAAAAAACAAAAGTTAACACGTGTAGACTATATTCACATCATTGTAATGATTAAAATGCCAACATGCTTTTTTAAATTTTTTTTTAATAATAAAATATTTTTCTTTTTCATTTCTCTTCTTCTTTCATAAATATATATATATATATTTTCCAACATGAAATGTTTCTATATCTGAAAATGCTTTAAGAATATGGCAGTGTGTTGTTGATTGCTGACTTGGAAACGACACAAAATTTTGAGAATTTTTCAAGAAAGATGGAAGCTCACTGCTCATAAGACCCCAAAATGGCTGCTCTAGCTTTATTGTCAGTCAACACCTAGGATTGGTCCCAATTTCTTGAAGTGAAGTACATGGAACGTGGTGGTGATGAAGATGTTCACGAATGATGGCCATGGTGGTCAGAGCGATGTCGAATTGACGAAAAGCGACGGATTGAAGACTTGAGTTTCAAACCTTCAATGAACCTCCTTCGATGTTTTCCTTGAGGTCGACCAGTTAAAGGAGGGGGGAAAGGGGAGCCCAAGGGTGGTCTTTGATCAGAGCTCCAATGCTGGAATAAGGCAGTGGGAGTAAGAACAAAACAGTGGCGGATCCAGGGGCAGCAGTGCCCGGCCCTAAAATGAAAAAGAATTTATTTAAGTATTTTTATAATTTATAAAATTTTAAATTTGTAATAATAAAACTGTATTTTGATCCCTCAAAAATAATAAAAAATTAATTTAATCTTTACACTTTATTTTATTATATAATAATTGAATTTAAAGAATTTGTGTATTTTAATATATTGATAATTAGTATTATATATAAAATTTGAAATATTTATATATCTATGTTGTGTTGATTTAATATTGTAATTTGTTTTAATTATTATTTTTATAGCGTATAATCACATCGAGATTAATATATTAATCATATAGGATGAATGTGTGATACCATAATAGATATTAAAAGTTTGGTTAAAATATGCTCCAAGTCTTCGTCATTAAAAAAAAGTAATAAGAATGAAAAATGAAAAGGTCGTCTTATTCAAAATCTCAATTATGAAATTCTTTCTCTTTTGCTTCACACCTTGAAACATGTCGTTCTTATATTATATAGGTAAACGCACTTTCACATCTTTTTAACCCAAAATGACTAAGTAGGAAATATTTTTTTAAAGGTATTCTTGAGAAAAGATCCAATGGAGATGAGGTGGGAGCCTATAGCTCAGAGGATTAGAGCACGTGACTACGAATCATGCTGTCGGGAGTTCAAATCCCTCCTCGCTCACAACCGACCTAAAGGGGAAAGACCTTTCCCAGGGGTAAGAAAATCATGATACTATTCATACATTTGAAATTTAGTGAGTATTTTTTTTTAATTTCAAAAGATCACACTAATAAATTAAAAGAAGAATTTTAACAGTATTAACAAATAAATATATACATTAAAAATTTTCACCCATATATCATAAGCTATTATGTTTAAGTTTAAAATTTTAATTAAATATAAATTCAGATGATAAGTAAATAAAAAAAAAATATTCGAATTATGATAAAATAAAACATATCCATCGTTGATATTTTAAAATTCACATATATTTATTTTGATGTCATACATTAGGGTAGGTAGAGCGCATAGGAAGAGGCAAAACAATATTTATATATATGCCTCATTTTGGATTAATAAATATATATTGCATTTTGATCTATGCATGCATGCATCGTGAAGCTTGTAATATCAATGGTGTCCATTTCCACCACCCCCACCACCTCCAAAACCACCGCCCTTCGCACCTCCAGCTCCACCACCTACTCCACCTCCAAAACCACCACCCTTGCCATATCCACCTCCAGCACCGCCGCCAAATCCACCACCTTTTCCAATTCCTCCGCCGACTCCACCACTCTTTCCAAATCCACCACCATGCCCATGGCCTCCTCCCTTACCAATTCCACCTCCATATCCTCCTCCTTTGCCAATCCCACCACCCTTTCCGATGCCACCTCCGTATCCTCCACCCTTTCCGATTCCACCACCAACACCTCCTCCTTTGCCAATCCCACCACCTTTTCCTATGCCACCTCCGTTTCCTCCACCCTTTCCGATTCCACCACCAACACCTCCTCCTTTGCCAATCCCACCACCCTTTCCTATGCCACCTCCGTATCCACCACCTTTCCCAATTCCACCACCAACACCTCCTCCTTTGCCAATCCCACCACCATATCCACCACCTTTACCAAAGCCTCCACCAGCACCACCACCATGCCCACCTCCGAATCCACCACCACCTCCAGCTCCTCCAAAACCACCCCCGCCCCCAGCTCCAAAGCCACCTCCCTGTGTTAAGTACTTCTCTTCCTCCTCTTTCGTACTCACCACTTCTTTAGCAATCACATTTACTACAAACACGTTAAAACAAAGCAAAGATAACAAGACAACTCTTTTAGTAATACTCACCATTTTGTTTGAGTTTTAGCTTGGTTCATGACAGTTCCAACATCCCAAGTGCTTTTATAAGCCAATTTGGACCCCATTAATTCATTTCAACTAATAACCGTTCACCACATTTAATACCCAAATAGTCATATCTACTATTATTAAGTAACCAAATATGCCTTTTGACTCAATAGCGTGTATGCTAACTTTGACTTAAAAAACCCTAAAATACTATAAAATTTTATTTAAATTCTTTTTTACTACAATATTTAGTATTACCTATAATTCCTTCCCAACCTTTAAAATAGGAGGATAAATACGCTTCAACGTGCTTGAACTCAAGTCCTCCTGCACTAGCAATAATATCAATGCCAATCAAGCTAAGACTCTATACTTGCATTAATTTCCTTATACAATTTTACTTTATATTTATATTATAAGTTCTTTTTAGGTAATATTCGTATTCACTTTTGAAGTATCCTATACTCCATATATATATATTCATAATTAATGAATTTTTTGTAATAAGAGGTAGGATTACGAGTTATCTTGATCAAACTTGAAATTGATGTCAACTGAAAATTTTAGTACAATTTTTTTACTACTCCACTAATTAGTTTAATCGACAAGTTAAAAGATAAAAATAAATGAAACTCACAATAGTCATTTAACCCCACTTAGTATAACTTGAAAAAGAAAAAGAAAAACAAAAAACTTCATTAATAATGTATTAAAAGCTAGAAATATTATCTACAAATTCACCCAATCTAGCAGTAAGTGTGGTGAAAGCTTATTCATGCACACTATATATGTTAGCTAAATATGTCCATATAAGTTCAATAATCTGTTTCCTTTGTGAAATATGTATAGTGTATATGTGGGTTTGTCAATCTAAATAACCTTAAAATTTGAATGTATTTACATGTCCAACACGTACTTAAATTCAACGTTAATGTTCAAGTGTGAACAACGTAGGTGAAGCATGACCATGGGCTAGCTCCAAATTCAACAAACCCTTTGAAAAATGGTTGAAGTGACAATGATATAATTTGGACTATTCTTTAGTTTCAAAAAGATAAAAGCCATATCCATGTGCTCGGTAGATACAGAATTTATTGCATATAAATGCAAGGGGGAAAATGTTCCATTCTTAGCTTCATTTCTTGGTAATACCATTTGTCTTTTAGCCATAATTACGAGTTTGAAGAAAATTTTGAATACAAAAAAGATATAACATAATTTTGCATTTAACGTATTATTATAATATTAATTAATAATAATTGAAATAATATTAATTGATGTGATAAATATAAAAATATTAGGTTACTTATCATTAAAATGTTTTATAAATATGATAATAAAGGTTTTATACATTTAAACTATGTTGAATAATAATAGATAAATTTTAAAATAATTTTATTTTTTCAATATTAATTAATAATCAATGATAGCTAAAGTCATATAAAAATAATATGATAAATATAACAAAGTTTTTATTCATTTTGCTATACAAATGAGTTGAATGATAATAATTCTATTTTTTTTCATTTATTATAGAGTATTGGATTTAAAGTATTATTTTAATGTTAATAAAAGTTAAAAATCATATGTAATAAATATAAAAAAAGAGATTAAATTAAGACTTGATAAGTAATATCTTATTATAAAATAATTTAATTATTTTACAATTTCTAAAAAATATTATTAATTAAATGAAAGCAATTGTTGATGTATTTTAAATAATATTTAAATATAATTTGTAGAGGCCCAATTTAGCCCGAGCCCAAACAGAAACCAAAAATGAAAAAATAAAAATAATAACAAAACTCATTAATAATAGTCTATTTACAAAAAAAATATATTAGCCTAAATCATTAAAAACCCTAAAGCCCAAATGGCCCACAACTTAAACTAAGTTTCAGTAAAATAAAAAAACCCTAGCCTCCAGCGCTGCTGCCCTCCACGTGTAAAATATTGTGGGCCCAGCGCGCTGCACGTCATCAGTGATCGCGATCACGGTGTGGCCGATGGTCGGAGCCAAGACCGGAGAAAGGGAGAGAAAGGGAGAGTTTGAGAGAGTTCTCCGAAATTTTTGAAAAAAATGAAGGGAGAAGTGTTTTTTTTTTTGTTTTTTTTTTATTTTTGATATTTATATAGGGATCAAAACGACGTCGTTTTGGACTTAAGCATCAGTTGCCAAAACGACGTCGTTTTGAATCAGGACCCGACTACCCGACCCGAACCGCACAGGATCCGCGTGTTTTTGACATGGGGGTCTATTTACTCTTTTCGTCCTTTTGCTTTTGCGGCTTGTTTCAATCCAATCCTATTTTTTTTTCTTTTTTAAAATTTCACCATTTAATTTTGTCTTTTTCCGTTTTGATACCCCTTGAAACGGTGCGCTTTGCAGGCCTGGGAATAATTTCCTAGTTGGTCCTTGCCTTTTTTTTGCGCGTTTAATTTTAGTCCTTTATTTTGTTTTATTATTTAATTTATTATGATTTATACTGTTAATTTCGTTTAAATTTCAATTCAATCCTTCATTCAATTAATTTCATTCTTTTATGAGTTGTTTTATCTATTTATTTATTTATTTGTTATTCTTTTACTTTTAAATATTTAAATTTGACATTATCTATATTCGTTTTATCTATTTATTTATTTATTCCTTATTCTTTTACTTTTTAAATATTTAAAATTTGATATTATCTATATTTGTTTTAACTATCTATTTATTTATTCGTTATTCTTTTACTTTTTAAATATTTAAAATTTGATATTATTTATATCTATATTATCCGTTTATTTATTTGTTATTCTTTTACTTTTTAAATATTTAAATTTGGTATTATTAATATTTGTTTTATCTATTTATTTATTTATTTGTTATTCTTTTACTTTTTAAATATTTAAATTTGATATTATTTAAATTTGTTTTATTTATTTATTTATTTGTTATTCTTACACTTTTTAAATATTTAAATTTGATATTATTTATATTTTATTTATTTATTTATTTATTTGTTATTCTTACACTTTTTAAATATTTACATTTGATATTATTATTAAAGTATACCCTTATTTATTTATATTTTATCATTCTAATATTCTACTCGCATAGCCTTTTTAAAATCACTACATCATGCATTATGTTTAAATGTAATTAGTCACTTTTATATTATACCCCAAAAATGAGATAAATACCCATCGTTTTAAATATTACACTTGTCATTATTCAAAAAAAAGAATTAAAAAAAAAAGGCAATGTTCCGTATTTGGAGATTCGAGAAGTCGTGCCCTAACTTACGGGGTCTCGACTTTCTCGTTGAACCTAGATGACCAAATATCCTTTTAAAATTAAAATATGCAAGATTTAATATAAAAAATAAAAGGCAAACTTATTTTCGAGAATTCGAGATGTCGTGTCCTAACTTACGGGATATGACCTTTTGTTACCTCGAGATAAGAAAGCCTTTTCATACGTTTTGACCTATTTAAGGGACTTTACTGAAATATATACATTAATACGAAGAGGGATCGTGTTTTTTTAACTCTTTTCAAATTTCCAATTTTCGACATCAAAGACATCAAGTAATCAATTAGGTACCAATTTTGGGCGTAACGAGGGTGCTAATCCTTTCTCGTGCGTAACCGACTCCCGAACACGTTTTCTAAACTTTGTAGACCATAAATTATCGTTTTAAATCAAACATTTTATTAAAATAATCAAATTACGAGGTGACGGCTCCCATTTTTCGTTTTTTAAAATAAAAGTCGATTTCAAAAAATAGTTTCGACACAATTTTAAATAAATACACTAAGAAACTAGTGTAGCTAAATGTCGGTATTTGATATCTTTTAAAGTAGCTGTCGTCAAAGAGTATCATCACCGACGTTAATTAATGCAAGGTTTTTCAAAATTAATAAAGTAAGAGTTTTTGTCAATACGTGTCTTAAAGATTGATTTATTTGGTTAAAATATCTAATATAAATACAATTGTATTATTTGTGATTATATTCTAGTTTTTAGTTTGATATTAATTTGATTTTAGTTATAATTATTGAGGTGTCCAATAGTGGAAAGCGAAAATTTTCTTTTATAAATTCAATAATATTATACTTAAATCCAATTTTATATAACATTTGAGATAATAAATTAAATATTAAAGAAATTAACCCAAATTATTTATACGAATTGATGAAATCAACTTTAAAAATAATACAAAAATTTCACCGGGATTTAAATATTAATATTAATATTAATATATCATAATTTAAATGATATATATGCCTTCGTGAATCTGCAAAACTGAAAATGAATTGTGATCAATAGTTGCAATAATTGAGATTGGCTGTGGAAATTGATGTCGATAATGTTACTGATCCCTAATTTAAACGTCTATTTTTTTTGTTACCGGTTGTAATGTGGTACTTCCTTTGTTGATATGATCTTAGAGTAGGTGGTCGGTATTTTGTTGGGTAGCGCTTAGATGGATGTTTTGTTGTTTTGATAGGAGAAGTTCGTGAGGCGCACAATAATCCGCCGGCAGTTCAGTCGCTGCTCTACTGCTGATTTCCCGGGGTTAAGTTTCTAATGCCGGTTTGGGGATTGGTTTAAGTGTTACGCACTGAATCCGCCTTTCGGTTTCGTTTTTAGTTGCTAATTAGGTTGGGTTGTAAATGTTGTGTTCAGTAATTGTTGCTGTTGTGGTGCCGACTTTTTTACAGCAATTAGATGTGCGTTTCTAATTCAAAAACACGGAAACAATCTTGAAAAATAAGGAAAAATCCGAAATTCCAGTTCTGTCATATGGCCGTGTGGGCGACACGGTCTGATTTGTTAGACTGTGTGGGTTACATGGGTGTGTGGACCTATTTGGATTTTTTTGTGGGATCTATTTGGATCGAGAATAAAGTTTTGAAATTGAATTTTTAGATACTCTATAAGCATGTAGGACTTCAAATTCTTAAAGTTTGTGTTTGGATGTTAGTAAGCATGAAATCAAGTAATAACTCTATATAAGCTTGTGATAAAATCTGAATTAATGACATTGATGAAACATGTCATATTTTTGATTCGATAAGAATATATGTTGTATGAGATATTAGCATGATAATATGTGTGCATTGGGGTGAGATATGATATGGGTTGGAGGAAGTATTATTTTGGCAGTATTACTATATTTTTGACCGTATTTTCATAAATTTCTATTTGACAGTTCAGCTGTAAATTTTCTGAGTGGCATACAACCACGTTACAGTGTGATGGTTGGACGGGCTATTGCAATCCTTATGGTTTGATTGGCTGGATGGAGATGATGGATAGCAGATGGGGTAGGATTAATTTGTTCTGATAGATGCTTTTGCACATGTGAAATTCTAATCTGTATGTTCTGATTATGCATGCGATTTCTGTTTGTGGGTCGTGGCACACATATTGGCTTTTAGCTAACTTTGTTATTTTACCATTTTCAGGTAATCCTCAAACAAGGTTGGGCGGTGATCTTGGAGCTCGATTTGGTATTGAATTTGGTTTCATTAGGAAACTTGTTTTTGGATATTATGGACTTTTTAAACTGTTTGTTTTTTGGATGTTTATTTTGATTTTTTTTTTTTGGATTTTTGGCTAATATTCTTTAGTTGGTTATTTTTGATAAATTAAACTAACTGAATGATTTATTAAGTTAAATGATTTTTCCAAAACACTCAAAAATAAACGAAATCAAATACTATTATCAAATCGAAAGGTTTTAAAGAAGGTTTTTTGTTTGGATTTGAAGGAGCAAAAGTTTAAGATTTTAGTGTAACCTTCATAATCTAGTTATAACATCTTGGTCAAGTTTGAGGTGTTATATTTTAACTTACAAGATTTTAGATGTTTGATAAGTATTCTTTTTTATTTTTCAAAGTATCTATCGGAACGAGTTTAGTAACTAATCTTTCGTATTCTGTATGCCCATTAAAAAGTTAGATTATTTTAAATACTTACTATCGATTGAATTTGTTATTCAAATATTCGAATACAATATCCTCTTATAATTAATTTATATTATATTTAAATTTTATGAGTTAAATACCAATTTAGTTGAAAAATGACTAACGTATCCATGCTTTTTAAAGAGTAAAAAATATTATTATGAAGGTATTTTTAATAGAGAGTTGAGAAAAAAATATTAGATAAATTTTAAAAAGGGGTTTGAGAAAAAAATTGGAAAAAATTTAGAAGGGAATTATGAAAAATGAGTATCGTATTGATAATGTGTTATCAAATAAATAATAAAGAGAATTAAAGAAACAGAAATATAAAACTCCACTTTTAAGATGTTTGTAATGCTTTTCCAAACCTATATTTATACATACTTTTAATAAACATTAAAGTATTGATGTATATCAAATTTATCTTGATCTTGATGGATATCCACTTAATAATAAAATATTTATAACAAATAAATATATATTTAAGTGTACCAAAAGCTACTATTTGTTTAAATTTAAAATTTTAATTAAATATAAATCCAGATGATAAGTAAATAATAAACAAATCCGAATTATGATATACATTAAAGTAGGTAGAGTGCATAGGAAGAGGCAAAACATTATTTGTATATATATATATATATATATGCCTCATTTTGGATTAATAAATATTATTGCATTTTGATACATGCATGCATGCATCGTGAAGCTTGTAATATCAATGGTATCCATTTCCACCACCGCCATTTTTACCTCCAGCTCCACCACCACCAGCATTGTTGTGCCCACCTTCCTCTCCACCACCACCACTGGAACAACCCCTGCCCCCAAGTCCTAAGAAACCTCCCTATGTTAAGTACTTCTCTTCCTCTTCTTTCGTACTCACTACATTTTTGCCATGCCCATCTTTAGCTCCACCACCATGCCCACCGCAGGAATTACTTCTATCCCAAGCTCCAAAGCCACCTCCCTGTGTTAAGTACTTCTCTTCCTCCTCTTTCGTGCTCACCCCATTTTTAACAATCACATTCACTAAAAACACATTAAAACAAAGCAAAGATAACAAGACAACTCTTTTAGTAACACTCTCCATTTTGTTTGAGTTTTAGCTTGGTTCATAATAGTTCTAACATCCCAAGTGCTTTTATAAGCCAATTTGGACCCCATTAATTCATTTCAATCACAATAGTCATTTAACCCCCACTTAATATAACTTAAAAACAAACAAAACACTTCATTAATAATGTATTAAAAGCTAGAAATATTATCTACAAATTCAGCCAATCTAACAGTAAGTGTGGTGAAAGCTTATTCATGCACACTATACATGTTAGCTAAATATATCCATATAAGTTGAATAATCTTTTTATCTTGTGAAATATGTATACTATATATATGTGGGTTTGACAATCTAAATAACCTTAAAATTTGAATGTTCAAGTGTGAACAAGCATGACGATGGGCTCCAAACTCAACAAACCCATATAATTTGTACTATTCTTTAGTTTCATAAAGATAAAGCCAAATCCATGTGCTTGGTAGATAGAGAATTTCATATACAAGGGGAAAAATGCTTAATTCTTAGCTTGGTTTCTTGGTTATGGTATTTTAGCCTTGGGATATTTCTATATATTTGAAAAAACTTTTGAATGGAACAAAATTTTACTTTACTTTTCTACATAATATAAATTTGCATTAACGTATTATTGTAATATTAATTAATAATAATAGCTAAAATAATATTAATTATGTGATAAATATAAAAATATTAGGTTAATCATTAAATATGATAATAGAGTTTTTATACATTTAAAATATGTTTTTGTGGTTAAACTATGTCTTCCCTTCTGCCGGTTGAATCGATAGGTATGAGTATTGTTGTCAATGCAGGTGGATGTGGGTTCGAGTATGATAAAATGTATTTTCCTCCTATTTATGGGTTGGGGAGGGGTTATAGGTAGTTCTAAATATTGTGTCAAAAATAGCAGTTATGATCAGAACTTATAATGAAATTGTTAAAAAAAAAATGTTTTCACTTCTTATACCTATACAACTATATATACTTCTTATACCTATACAACTATATATAGACTCCTGTTCAATTTTTTCCTTTTCTTTTTCATGAAGATATTATGGGTAAATTATCTATAATTCATTAAATCAACTTTAAAAATAATATAAAATTTCATCATGTTTTGAATATTAATCTATTATAATTTAAATAATATTATTAATAATTTCTTACAGCTCATCTATTTTATATGTTTTTCTAAAATTAATTTATTTTATTGTTAAAATTTGATTCTTTTATAATTTTATTTGTTCTATGTAATTAGTTTTTTTTATATTAACTTATTTAATGTTCATAAATATTAAATATTAAATATATTCTATTTAAAAATAAATACGTAATGAAATATATTTGTATATTTTAAGAAAAGTTTTTAAGCCACCAGCTCACCTCACCATATCTTGAAAATATAACTATGACCCATGCCTTAATCAGGTAATTTTCTTAAGGTTTGGATCCAATCCAAGTAAAGTACCTCTTTGGGTTTAGTTACCCAAAGTTTATCTCCTAATTTATTGTCCAACCAATATTTAGGGGTGTTCAAATGCTTAATTAAGCGAACTAATATTAATCGAATTAACCGAACTTTTTAATCCTTTAACCATTAACTGAACTGGAATTTTTTCAAAAAATATTAATCGAACCAAAATTTATATTTTTTTTTTGTTAAAACAAGTATAAAATATATAAAAGAATTTTATAATTGTTATAAAATAAATAGACAGAGAGAATAAAAAACAAAGAATATGGAAGAGCAAAAGAGAGAGTGTATTTTATTGATCAATCAGAATATCTACAAAGCTTCTCCAAAATCTCTATTTATAGACATAAGAAGTATAAATGAAGTAGAAATCTTCTTCTAATCACTATTAGAATTTAAAGTACATTAAAACTTATCTTTGTGGACATCCACTTAATAAGATATTCATAACACTCCCCTTGAATGTCCATTGGTAGATAATATGCCTCGTTAAAACCTTTACTAAGATAAAAATCCTGTGGGAAAAAAACTTCCTAGTGAATAAAAAAGAGTACACATATCTATAATACGCATAACATGTTGCCTCATTAAAAACCTTACCAGGAAAACTCAATGGGATAAAATCTCGGTTAAGGGAAAAAGAGTGCAACGCGTATTTACTCCCCCTCATTAAAACATCACATATTTTCTCATATTTTACGTATTCAATCTTGAATATTAGTTTTTCAAATGACTATTTGAATGAATTTGCTAAGCATTTATATTACCATTTTTTTTGAAAGTCATGAGTGAGGGAAAATTTAGGGGAAATATATTTTGATCTCTTCCGGAGATTCAACAACAATCATAGCAATTTTTAATCATGATTATTTTATAAAAACACAAATAGGTATTTTGGATCATTTTATAATCCTTATTCAACTATTATTCACTAAGTCAAATTTACCACATATGTTCAAATTATTTCAATTCATATAAATGAACAATTTCTCGAAAATTTCAATATGCTTCTAGCATTCTAAATCCTTCAAGGATTTTAATATAAACATTACTATATAGTGATTCATAAAAGGTTGTAACAACAACCATTAGATGCAAGTTAAATCTTTTACGAACTGACAGTTTGATAATATATCTAAAGGTTATTGCATCCACCATAAAATAATATTATATCTTTTCATGATCAATTTCAGGGTTTAGCAAAAAACTTCATATTTTTATTCCGCTTTTGCAAAACTACTTCATTTGTACCCTCATTGGTTTTATACCTTTAGATATTTGGACTACTGGTCCAAAAACTCCACGAATTTAATTGTACTTGAGTTGCGTCTTTCTATTTGAAAATTTTATTCCGTATCTATATTTCTCAATAGATTTATTCAAGATTCTCCTTTTATTTCATTATTTCAACAATAGTATTGCATACAAAACCATTGTCGACCACTTTTATTATCGGTTTGACATTTTCTCGAATTGACATAACTTATCGAGATCTCTTATTTTCACTATTTGAATCTTCAGTTTCAGGTACTTGAATCTCTTTTGAAATTTTACTTATTAGCTATGTCTTGGGTCTCTTCTGGAGCACCCGCCTTCACTATATAACCATCTAGATTTATTATTTTCTTTTATGAGAATTTTCATATTTGAAACTTGTAATGAATTATCATTGTTGAATTTTTGGTTAAAATTACTCTCCCCCTAACTTATTACAAGTTATTATTTCTCTCCCCTTAATGTCTAGAAAACTATCGAATCAAAATAGTAATCACAAATCATGTCATAATTGAATCTCTAATACATTCAAAACATGTAATAATAAAAGGAGACTCGTAATTAATATATATTCCCAACTTTCTTTGAGGATTCGCTCATCTTTGTGCGTTGTGGTGGAGCAATTGGAATGTATACGCACATACAAAAGTTAAAAGATGCGAAATATTTAGCTATTGACCAAAAACCAATTGTAATGAGGAGTAACAGCCCGTTTTCAGTGAAATCAGAACAGTGGTTTCGGGACCACAAATTTGATGTTGAAATATTTATTTTATTATTATTTTTGTAACACCCAAAATTTTGGGTTAGAAGTTTTGAGATTTGTAGGTAGGGTCAGTGGCTAGATCGGACAATTGGGTTTGTTGCTGTGTTTTATGTTAGAATGGGCCTGCTAGTCTGGTGGTTGGTTGTGTGTTAGTTTGTCTATGGGTTCTGGGTTCGACTCCTTGTGTGTACGTTTTGGAGGAATATTTTTATTCTGTTTTGTTTGTTTTGGTTTTAATTTAAAATATATAATTATTCATTTATTTTTTCTTTCTCCTGGACATTCTCCTCTTCTTTTTCTCTCTGATTCTTTCTTTTTGTTTTTCTTTTATTTTTTTAAACATTTTCAAAAACGGTTTTGCTGGCTGATTTTGGGAATTTCGCTCCTCCGTCGTCGAGTTAGTGTCTTGGCATCTCTGATTGCGAATAAGGTGTGGGTTTCGTACCTTTTCTAATTTATCTATGAATTTCGATACGACTCTGTAAAAAGTTGACAGTTTGTGTGTGTGCGTTCGCAAATCAGTTATTTTCGAAGTTGTACTGTTGTTTTATGCTTAGAACCTATTAGTTTTGGTATAATCTCGAGTTATCGAGGGCAGAGAAGTGCTTCGAGGGTGAAAGCACATTTTTAGGGCTATTTTAGAGTGGTTTCGTGACCACACGGGTGGCCACACGGGCATGTTCCGTTTCACACGGCCGTGTGCAGTTAGGAATTAGGGTTTCTGGGTAAAATTTGGTGCCACACGGCCTGGCCACACGGTCGTCTGGCTGATTTGGGGATTTTTGTCGATTTCCACACGATCGTGTCCCTTGGGCACACGGGCGTGTATGTTTGGGAACTAGGGATTTAGTGATTTGGTGCCACACGGCCGTGTGGCTAATTTGGGGATTTAGGGATCCCACACGAGCGTGTGTTTTGGACACACGGTCGTGTATGCCCTACACTCTATTTTAGCACAAATGGATAGAGAGTTACACGGCCTGTTCACACGGGCGTGTGCCTCCCTCCACATGGGCGTTTTGACCCTTACACGGCCTAGGTTTTTCCACACGGCCGGAGTACACGGCCGTGTGGTCCTAAGGCACTTATTTTGGTTATATGTGTGTTTTTTTATCTGGAAACGTGTCTGTGTGTTTCAACCCTTGGCTAAGCTTTAGTGAGGGTAGTTAAGACTCTGATTTGGGCTTCGGCTTATATGTTATTTGTGACTGATTGTGTGAGATGTCTGATTCTGAACCCGGTTAGCTGAGTGTGTGTGCATATATGTTTTGTTTAACTGACTGTTGATGTGTTTATTGTTTCTGTGAGATTGCATGCATACATACACTTGTATAAAGTAAATTCTTGGGTTGGTTGCGAAGAGAATAGAGACTGATTCTGATCTGATCTGGTAGTTCTACTGCAACTTTTTCGTACAGCGGTTTCCCGTACTGTACCGCATGTACGTCAGCTTTGATGCGTACTATTATCTGATCTGGCAGTTTAAACTGCAACATGTCTGTACAGTGGACTACCGCATTGCACTGTACTGCATATACGCTAGCTCTGCTGTGTATTACTATCTGAGTGGCTTAGTCCACATTCATGGTGTGTAGGGTTGGATGGGCCTTTCGAGGTCCTAATTGGTGTGTTTGGTTGGATGAGCTCTAACGGCTCTTTTGGGGTGTGATCGATGGATGGAGAGGTGTGTTGACTGGATAGGTGGGTTTTAGTACTTGACTGCATTCATGTGCATCTGTTTGGGGTGTAAGACTATCTGACCGTATTTTGTTTGTCTGAACAACACACTTGTGTTGAGTATTCTGTGTGTACTTGGTGTGCTCTGACTGTTATGTGTGTTGAGGTGTTTATTCCGTGTTTGATTTCTGTTTCTGCATATGTCTGTAATATGTTTTGCTATTGAATTGCCATCTGGGGTTCACTTCTGAAATCTGTTGTTAGCCATTTGAACTCACACTGAGCTCGTGTAGCTCACCCCCTTTAGTGTTTCTCCTTGCAGGTACACTTTCGATTTCTGTAGCTGGACTCAGTATGCGGAGGTCTCGGACAGTATCGGTTGAAAATAAATTATCAGTTGTCTTTTTAGTTTTCATTTTGATTTACCGTTTTGATCTATAAGGTTTTATAAAAAATGTGGTACAAGTTTTGTTTTTGAATTTCTCTCATAAATCTTGCTTTGTTCATAGATTAAATTTATCTATAATTTTTTTGAATAAGATCCAGAGGATTAAACATTCTTGGTTCGTAAAATGATAAATATGTTTGAAATGGTATTTAAGATGATTTGTTTTGTAAAACTTTCCTACGATCACTTCGGTGATCAATGTAATCTCTAAGATTCGGTCTAACTTCTAGGCCGGGTCTAGGGTGTTACATTTAGTGGTATCAGAACCAGGTTTGCAAAAACTTGGCCTGTGTTTTTACCTATCCGTGTACGTACGTGTTCGTTTTTTTATAAAAAAGGTCTTGATAAATTGTACCATAGTATTTTAAAATGATGTGTGTTTCACTGATTTTGAGGAGATAAAATGTCTGAGACTCCGATGCTGGTCCAGGGAGGAAATTCGAAACTATAAGATTAGAAATGTAGATTTTCGTATTTATTTTGTGTTCGTTTTCTAAAAATGTAGATACTTTAAGTTACTCACAAGACTGATATGGATTCTGATGGTAAGCATGATCGTGAGGGTCAATCTAGTGAGACTCTCGAAAAGTCGTTTGCTTCTCCGAGACGTGTGTTGGTTCATGAGTCAGAAGTTAATGTGGTTTCACCAGCTTCGAGTAGCGATAACCCGGAGGTTAGTACCGAGGCGTTAACTCGAGTGGTGAGAGAGGTGTTAGAGAAAGTCTTCGAGGCTAGTTTAGGGAGGAATAGAGAGTTAGTTCGAGGTAGATGTGTGGATTGTGGGAAGAAAAGGGATCATAGTCTTTTGAGGTTGGAGCCTCAGTCTGCGAAGCGTATAAGAATATAGTTGGGTGTTAGTAAAGGTTGTGCGAATGGTTCTGGTGTTGGGGTGAGCGTATCGGTTTGTGGGCACTGTAAGAAGCGCCATTTGGGCGACTGTTGGAAGAAATTAGGAGCATGTCTTAGATGTGGGTCCACGGAGCATTGAATTAGGGAGTGTCCACGACGACATTGAGACATTTATGGTTATAGGTTGTTGTGATTTTGTGTGTGATTTATTTAAATGACATTGATGTTTATTCATTGGATAACGTTTGTGTGTGTGATGGATAAATGTGTATCTGCTTTAGTGGTTAAGTGTTTGGGTATGTGTGCGAGGTTTTTTTTAAAGTTAAAGTATAGTATGGTAGTGCTCGGGTTTAGAGTGCGCAGCGGAAGCGTAGTGGTAGAGTTTGTGTTAGACAACTATTCTGTTAGTGGGAAATTTCGGGGACAAAATTTCTTTAAGGAGGGGTGAGTTTTAACACCTTGAAATTTAGGGTTAGAAGCTTTGAGATTTGTAGGTAGGGTCAGTGGCTAGATCGGACAATTGGGTTTGTTGCTGTGTTTTATGTCAGAAGGGGCCTACTGGTCTAGTGGTTGGTTGTGTGTTTTAATTTCTGTTTCTGCATATGTCTGTAATATGTTTTGCTATTTAACTGCCATCCGGGTTCACACTTCAATCATGTTGTTAGCCGTTTGAACTCACACTGAGCTCGTGTAGCTCACCCCCTTTAGTGTTTCCCCTTGCAGGTACACTTACGGTTTCGTAAGTTTGGACTCGGTATCACGAGAGGTCTCGACACGATGTCGGTTGAAAATAATTTATCAGTTGTCTTTTTAGTTTTCATTTTGATTTACCGTTTTAATCTGTAGGGTTTTATAAAAACTGTGGTACAAGTTCTGTTTTTGAATTTCTCTCGTAAATCTTGCTTTGTTCATAGATTAAATTTATCTATAATTTTTTTGATTAAGATCCAGAGGATTAAACGTTCTTGGTTTGTAAAATGATAAATATGTTTGAAATGGTATTTAAGATGATTTGTTTTGTAAAACTTTCTTACGATCACTTCAGTGATCAATGTAACCTCCGGGATTCGGTCTAACTTCTAGGCCGGGTCTAGGGTGTTACAGTTTTATTGTTTATAGCATGATAGTAGTATCATATAAAAAATTCATTAAGAAATTTTACCGTTTACATGCTTAATTTGATAAAAAAGATTAAATCGCGTAAAGTGCAAAAGTAGCTAAATGTATTAAATAGCTATAGAACCTTAAAGTATGAGTCCTTATATGGTAATTAGACCATTAATGGAGATAGTGGATGTACATGGCTTGGCATTAGTGAAAATTTTAATGTTTTTAAAGGTTATAATAGTAATTTGGTAAATAATTGATAAATTAAATAAAACATAAGCAATGCATCATCTTTTTACTTTCTTCAACTGAAAAATCAAAGGGAAAAGAATCCATGGAAGCTTGAACTTTTGGCTCTTCTTGTTTAGCTTGCATGTGAGTATTTCTCGTCCCGTTTTTATTGATTTTTATATTTTCGGGATCGTTATAGCTTAATCTAGCTAGCTCGGGGACTAATTTGTAAAACTGTTAAAAAGTTAGGGTTTTTCCATGAATGAATGTGTATGATTTTTGATGTTTTATGGAAGAATATGGTTAGTTGTTGATAGATAAACAACTATTGTTAAGTGATTTTTGATGAAATTATCAAATAGGGATTAAATTGAAAAATAGGAAACTATACATGGTGAAATTGTGGAATAAATAAAATATGGGGCTTGCTAGGGACCTATATGATATTCGAATATGATAGATTTTGGGAAAATGGCATGAATTTCCATTTTTATGAGCTAGGGACTAAATTGAAAAGAAATCAAAAGTATAACAACAAAATTGTAATTTTGCTGAAATATGAAATTGGATTAAATTGAATGGAATAATTATTGAATTGAGCTGAATTTATCCGTTTAAATCAAGACAAACCTCGTACAACTTTAGATCGGAGGGCGTTACACGTCAACTCATTCTCATTTTTCCAATATCAAGTTTTTTATTTTGCTGGCCATTATTTTCTTATTTTCTTTGCTTTTTTCACTGTTAGAATATTAAAATTTTGGTAGTTTTGCGCCAATTTTTTTTTTGCATTAAAGCTTTAATTTCTGTCGCTTCATTAGAGGATTAGCATTTGTATTCGTCAAAGTTTTGTAGCGTGTAAGTGTTTCCTTTTGAGTTTGTAATTTGGTTTTCTTTGATTATTTAATACTGTTTGATCGAGGTTTTTTAAATATTTTATGGGTAATCGTAATTGAGTTTCCAGATCGGTAGAATGGAGGCGAATCGGTCGATTTTGGTGCTTTGAATCACGAAATCTGGTGTGTTTCTGAACGACTGTAATTAAGTGTCGGTTTGTTGGGGTGTTTCACGATTTTTAGCCTATTTTGGGGTGGTTTACAAACCACACGGGCGCCCACATGGGCGTGTGCAACACACAGGCGGTTCACACGGCCGTGTGACCTCTGTGTTATGGAATTTTTTTCGATTGTACACAGGCGTGTATCTTAACCACACACCCTTGTAACACTATCGCACGGGCGTGTCATTCAGTTACACAGCTGTGTCTGCTCTGCTCCTTAGAAATGTGTAATTTTAGTCACACAGGCACAGTGAGTTACAAGATTTGCTCACATGGCCATGTGTCTCAGTCGCACAAGCGTGTGCTTCAGCCACACGGCCTTGTGTGTTTGTCACATGGGTGTGTCTTCCATTCACATGGTCGTGTAGGCTTGTCACACGGTTTGGACCCTCCCACACGGTCATGTAGTTCTATTTTGCAGATTTTGCAACCTTTTTGCAAAATGTCTTATTTCGGTCCCTGATCGATTCCATATACATTTAAGTTTTGTAGGAGTGTATGGGTGATTAATTTGGTTTAAATTTGATTATGAGTAGGCATTCATTAGATTTAATTTTGTTATTGCATAAACGTGTTTATGGTATGGTAAATTAGTTTTGACTTTAGTATGAGTTTGGGATGTGATAATTGTAACATTGTGATTAGCGTGTCTGCTACGTTATAACTGAATACAAGTATTTCTGATTCTGAATCTGTTCAACTGAATGTGTATTCCTATTTCTGTATGTCCGTTTGCATATTGTGTGCATATTTTCATTTGCATAAAAATCTTGGGTTTTGGTTGTGAAGAGAGGGAAGTCTGTTTTGGTAGTCAAACTGCAAATTAATTTGATAGCGGTATGTCTGCAATATATATGTCAGCTCAGTTGCATATTTCTATTTGAGTGGCTTAGATCCACCATCGTGGTGTGTAGGGTGGATGGGCCTACCATAGCCCAATTGAGGGTGTAGGGTGGTCATAGTGGTGTTTTGGTTGGTTGGTTGGGTGGGATTTTACTTGTTGCATTCATTTCGCATCCGAGTATATGTTTGTTTGTGTGAACGTTGGGATTTTTGTGAAATGTTTTATATAATCTGATGTGATTAAGTAACATGTGTGGTTGGAATATTGTTTTCGTGTTTTATATATTAATGGAAATTTTTCGTATATCTGACCATAGGTTCGAGATTTCCGTATGTTGTCAGTAAATACTTTTCTGTATATTTGATTAGTTCATCATTTGTCATTTACTTTTGTTTTGGACTCACACTGAGCTTGTGTAGCTCACTTCCTTAGTTTCTCATTCTCAGATAATTCGAGTAGCTAGATCTCGGACTCAACAAATCGAAAGTCTCGAAGCTTTTCCATTTCCAGTTTGATCTTTAATAACGTTAATTATGAATTTGTAAATTATGTCTTATTGATTTTGGAAATAAATGTTAAGTGAACTATTGTATGATTTTTGGATTTGATTTAATTTAATGTTTTCAATCATGGCTTTGGTTAATCTAGACGATTGTGTCTATCCGGTAACTACTTAAGTCTTAAATTTATGGTTTACTACTGGATTTGATCTGGCACTTTCGTACATGGTGCATAATTCGATAAACTGGTTTTAATTAAATTAAACGACTATTAAAAATTACGTTTGAAAAATCTAATGGAGGTTTTATCAATGTATTTTTGTAAAACGTTATGAAATCGTATGTCATTTATTTTGAAAGTCACTTTGATGGTGAATGTGACTTCCGAGATCTGATCAAAACTTTTATGCCAGGTTTCGGGGTATGACACGATATGATATGACTAAATATACTTCGATTGAATTAAAATATGCTATGAAACAATCTGTTGATTATTAATTCTTGTACTGTCATTCTGGGCTTAATCACACACTTAGGATTGAACGGTGACTCTGGAGCTCGGGTTTCACGTTTTTGAATTAAGCGCTATGGACTATATTTTTGTTTAATATGGGCATTTTGGACTTTCTTGGGATTTATTTATTTTTTGGGGCATTTTATGTTTGTTTAGATCGTTGGGATTATTCTGGTATTTATTATGCAAAAGCCTTAATATTTTAAATGATGCTTGACTTAAGATAACTAAAGATAATAAACCACGGTTTTATAAACAATACGCTATATAGTTTTTCCGCTGCAAGACCAATTGAAATTCTCTAAATGTTTTAGTTTGCTAATGTTTTGAACTGGTTTTGAATTTAGTAATACTTTTAAGATGTGATTTCGGAAATTTCTATGTTTTACAAAGAGTTGAACAAATTGAATCTTCTTTCCACTGAAAATGGATTCCATCAAGATTAAACATTTGTTGCTTTTGCTTATGCGATGTAATCTCTATAATTCGACCGTAACGTCTAGGCCGAGTATGGGGTGTTACAATTGTAATATTAATTAATATAATAGTTAAAATAATATTAATTGATGTGATAAATATAAAAATCTTAGGTTACTTATCATTATTAGTGTTTTATAAACATAATAATTGTCACATTCCAAAAACTAGGTTAGTAGGAATTAGGTTAGTAAACCAAAGGTGATCACACCTTGTTTTAAAATAAATGTTGTAGGAGTTATGGCAAGTAAACTGGTTGGTCCAATGGTTGAGTGTGCTAGTAATAGGTTTGAAGTTTTGTGTTGAATTCTCGTTCTTTGAAATTTTGATTATTTTTATCACTATATATGGCTAGTCACACCTAGCTTATCTATTATTTCATGTATATTTGTTAACAAGAATGAGTCTATTGGTTAAATGGTAAAGCTTTAGCTTACTCATAAGTCTCAAGTTCAAATCTTGTCGTGTGCAAAAATGATTTTTTTTTGTCTCTCCCAATTGTGCTGCCTAAAGCTGTCAAGAACTGAGTCAAACTCAAATTCTAAGCAATCTGATTAGGATAATAACTAACCAAAATCTCCTTGTGTATGTGCACTTTATTGTTGTTCAAACCTCAAGTTTTTATGTCGTCATTCTTCTTATTCGTTTTGGCCGTGCGAGGTAAGGAATTTCAGTATAGTAATCATTCTCATCTTAGGATTGCTATTTATTTGTTTATTTACAATGTGTTACTAGAGAGGTTTGTGGTGGAGGTTTTGGCTTAATGGTATTGGTCTACTCGTTTCAATTCTATTTAGGTAAGGTTCAAGGCGAATCCTCCTCCAGTGAACTGGCGATTTAGATTGGTGATTTTGGATCGTTGGTTTAAGGTGTGTGTTTTATCTCGTATGATTAGTATATAGCATGTTTTGATTTTCGATTAAGTTAGTAATGTGAAAATTATTACAAGTAACATAGAGTAGCCGTATGTGCTAAAGGATATTTGTGTTGAAAGAAGGTAAGTATTCTGTTTAAATCCATCAAATGATTGTTATACGATTATTAATAAGTTATGTTTTGTTCCAATTCTCATGGCATGTGATATTGTGGCTATTCTGATTTAATTGATTTGTTATTATTGAAATCTGACATATCTATTCTGCAAAGTATGAAATCTCATGCCGGCTGATTTTTGTTAAATATATGATTGCATGTTCAACATTCTTACTGTTATAATTTTGTATTTGCATGTCATGTCACATTATATGGGGTTGGGACGATATGGTAAGGAGGAAGTTCTGGCAGTTTAATGATCTGCACTATCTGGTGGTTTAATCACATATCTGTTCTGGCAGCTTAATTGTGGTTCTGGTGGCATGACCACATATATCTGTTTTGGCAACTTGTCTGCGATTTTGGTGGCACTGTCCACAATTATCTATTGGTGTATTTTGGATGAACGAGTACTGGGGAACTCTAATTGGTGTGTACCGAGTTGGGTAGGATATTTATGAAAATTTTGCATTATCATAAACATGCATACTAAAATCTGCAAATTTAAAATTTGTAAGTTCTTTATAATAAATTGATTTGTTTGATATGTTAACTATTTGTATACTTGAGTTAAAACTACACTGGGCATCTAGCTCACCCAATATTTTATCATCTCAAGGATTTCGTAGACTTAGGAACAAACAGCGCATGGGAGCTCGGGTTGAATTCTCAGTATAAAATAGTTTTTAAGAGACTTTTTGTTTAAATATGGACTTTTGGACTTTCTTTTGGTTTTTGGTTTTTCTGTTGGATTTTTAGTTAATATTTTAAATTATTTGCCCGATTTTCTAGTTATTTAAAAGATGATCGATTTTCAAAATAAAAGAAGTTATGAATTTTCCTGCTACAAAACTTTGAAATGAGCAATTGTGTTTTCGGAAAAATAATTGAGTTAATAATATGCCTTTTATGTTAACTCGGTAGTAAAGAGCAATGGATTTGGAAAAACTCTATTGGATAAATGGTTAAGTTTTATAACTAATAAATGGAATCGAGATTTTAAGAATTTATGATTACAGAAAACAAGTAAAAGTTTAACCAAGTTTTCAAGTAGTCAATGTGACATTCAAGATCCGGTCATAACTTTTAGGCAGAGTATGGGGTGTTACAATAATAGAGTTTTTATACATTTAAAATATGTTTTTGTGGTTAAAATATGCCTTCATTTCTGCCGATTGAGTTTTAATTCGATTGGCATGGAAATTGTTGCCAATGCAGGAGGACGTGGGTTCGAGTGCGTTGAAGCATATTTTCCTCCTACTTATGGATTGGGGAGGGGTTATGAGTAATTCTAGACATTGTGTCAAAAAGAACAAATATGATCTGAATTTATAAAAAAAATTGGTCAAAAAAAATATGCCTTCACTTCGTATATCTATACAACTATATATAGACCGTTGGTCAATTTTTTCCTTTTCTTTTGCATAAAGATAATATGGGTACATTATCGGGTAATTTTTTTCTTTTCTTTTGCTGACGTGGACGCGTTTTGGGGGGAAATTGCCCTTTTCCGTAAATAATGCAAAATTCGGCTCATTTCCGTAATTTTTTTTTTCGGTATATATTGGTAAAGTACCCTACATTATCTATACAACACAATGGGATTCATCAAATCAACTTTAAAAACAATATAAGGTTTGAATATTAATATATTATAATTTAAATAATATTACGTAATGAAATATATTTGTATATTTTAAGAAAGGTTTTTAAGCCACCAGAGCACCACACTAGATCTTGAAAATAAATATTTATTTTTGTTCTATGTAATTAGCTTTTATTATATTAATTTATTGAATTTAAGTTCATTTGAACATCATTATTTTTGTTACATTTTTAAATTTCAAAAAATCACAATAACAAATTAAAATAAGAAATATAATAAGGTTAACAATTGAATTTAAATTTTAAAATCTAAAAAATAAAATAATTAAATTCTTGAAAATAAAAATAAAGAGACTAAAAAAATTTTAACCTACAAGATTTTAGATGTTTGATAAGTATTTTAAATACTTACTATCAATTGAATTTTTTATTCAAGTATGTTTTATTTAAATGTTAACAAATTCAAATATTGAAATATCATATCCGTTTATAATTAATTTATATTATATTTAAATTTTTATTGAGTTGGTATTACAAGTAAAATATCAATTCAATTGAAAAATAACTAAAGTATTCATTCTTTTTAAAGAGTAACAAATATAATTAACTAGATAAATTTTAAAAGGGAATTGAGAAAAAAAATGGAAAAATTTTAGAAGAAAATTATGAAAAAGGAGTATCGTACTGATAACGTGTTATAAAATAAATAATAAAGAGAAATAAAGAAACAAAAAATAAAAGAATAAAAGAGAACGTAATTGTATTGATAAGATGTTTGTAATATTTTTTCAAAATCTATATTTATAAACATAATACAAAACTCTACTTTTAATAAACATTAGAGTACTAATATATATCAAATTTATTTTAATCTTGATGGGCATCCACTTAATAATAAAATATTTATAACAAATAAATATATACATTAAAATAATTGTACCATAAGCTAATATATGTTCAAGTTTAAATTTTAATTAAATATAAATCCAGATGATAAGTAAATAATAAACAAATTCGAATTATGATTAAATGAAACCTACTCATCTTTGATATTTCAATATTCACGTATATTTATTATGCTGTCATACATTAAAGTAGGTAGAGTGCACAGGAAGAGGAGATATATATATATATATGTATGCCTCATTTTGGATTAATAAATATTATTGCATTTTGATTTATGCATGCATGCATCCTGAAGCCTTTAATATCAATGGTGTCTATTTTCACCATCGCCATTTTCACCTTTAGCTCCAACTCCACCAGTTCCAGTTCCACAATCACCAGCTCCTCCAACTCCACCAACTCCACCACTTCTAGTTCCAGCTCCAGTTTCAGTTCCACCATGACCCAAACCAAAACCAGCTCCAAAACTAGCTCTAACTCCACCATGACCAAAACCAAAACTAGCTCCTAAACCACCACCAGTTCCAATTCCAAAGACCACCGGTTCCAATTCCGGGCCTGGGGCTGATTCTAGTTCCAGCTCCACCACCACTGGGCCCCAATTCCAAAGACCACAAGTTCCAGTTCGACCACCAGTTCCAGTTCCACCACCACCAACTCCAGCTCCAGCTCCACCACCACCAGTTCCAGTTCGACCACCAGTTCCAGTTCCACCACCACCAACTCCAGCTCCAGCTCCACCACCACCAGTTCCAGTTCCACAACCACCAGCTCCAGCTCCAGCTCCACCACCACCAGTTCCAGTTCCACCAGCTCCTCCAGGTCCACCAGTTCCACCACCACCAGCTCCTCCAGCTCCATAACTAGCTCTATAACCAACTCCATTCCCAGCTCCATAACCAACTCCATAACCAGCACCATCTCCGTTTTCAGTTCCAATTCCACCACCACCAATTCCAATTCCAGCTTCAACTCCAGCTCCATTAGATCCAGTTCCAGCTCCAATACCACCTCCAACTACACTAGTTCTAGTTCCACCAAAACCAGCTCCATTTCTAGTTCCACCAATACCACCTCTAGCTACACCACGCCCACCATAGAACCTACCCTTGTCCCAAGCTCCAAAGCCATCTCCTTGTATTAATTTCTTCTCTTCCTCATCTTCCGTATTCACCACATTTTTAACAATCGCATTCACTAAAAACACATTAAAACAAAGCAAAGATAACAAGACAAGTCTTTTAGTAACACTCACCATTTTGTTTGAGTTTTAACTTGGTTCATGATAGTTCTAACATCCCAAGTGCTTTTATAAGCCAATTTAGACCCCATTAATTCATTTCAACTACTAACCCCATTAAGTCACTGTAACATCCTAGATTAGGGGTTATGCGTTTGGAGCATAACTCAAGTGTTAGTATGTTTTAAGTATGTTTGGAGGTGTTTTAAGGGTTTTTAGAACCCAAGGATGAAAGGGAAAGCTTTGGGAAAATGTTGGATTTTAAGTCTAAAATAAGAAACTAAACGAAGGAGGCCTTAAAGGAAAATTGTAGGAGGTTATGGACATGAACTTGGGCTTAGTAAAGTGGCTTGGGACGCTACTTTGGAGGCTTGCGTCAAAAGGGATTGCAGGAGGGAAGAGGTTCGAGCAACTTGGGAAGCAAATAGGCTTTTATTTTTGCGCCAAAAGGGGAACTGGGCTAAGGAGGCTTTAAACGAATTTTTAGGGAATTAATGCCATAAGAAATCATGTGGTAAAGTGGCGTGGAGCGCCAGTCTGCGATGACAAGGGCCTTGGTTTGAATCACGTCGTGACAAAGTAAGTAATTTTATTTTTGGGTGTTGGCGTTAAGAAGGAAGGGGCTGAGTTAAGGAGGGTTAAAAGGATGTTGTGGGCAATGGTGGACAAGAAAGTCAGCTTGGTGGAGTGGCTTGGGGCGCCACTTGAGGGTCTTAGCAAGGGACTCAAGTTCGAATAGCATGGGAAGCACATGGGTTTTATTTTTGGTTTTGGCGTGAGACAAGGGAGCTGGGGAGTGAGGTGTTAAAAGATGTTTTGGGTGGATTATATCACAAAAAGCGCTTTGGCCGAATGGCCTGGGGCGCTACTTGCATCATGGGTTCTATCAGGTCTCATGTTCGAGACCTATGGGCAGCAGTTTGGGTGTTTTACTTTTATTTTGATTTTGCAGCAAATTGGAAGGCAGTGGACGGCACATGGGAGCTTCAATAGATAAAGATTAAGCTGATTTGGTCTAATCCTTTTAGAATTCGGCTGGAGGGGTAGATTAATATTAGTTTATTTTTATTAAGTGATTAGGAGATAAAATAGGAACTTGGTGAAGGATAATTGTTGTTAAATGAAGTGATAATAGGAGATTATTATAGGAATTTGATAAAGGATAGTGGGATTAATTTATTTTATTTGTTAAAGGGATAAAGAGTTAAAATAGGAGTTTGATAGGAGATAATGTATTGGATAATTTTATGTAGTTATTAAAGTGATTAAAAAGATTAAATGGGAGAAAACTTTGGAATTTGATAAGGGGGAAGCTAGTAGCTGAATTCTTTATAAGGGGAGTAATCATCTTTGATATTCTTTTTCTTCTTTAATTTTCTTAGTGCCGAATTCTCCCTAGCCTCCCTTGCAAAAATTCTTCCAAAAGTTCTCTTCTTCTCCTGCTTCTTGTTAGCCGAACCTCCCCCTCTTTTAGAGAAGAAATTCCAGCCCCTCCATTTGTGATTGGCCGAATGTAGGGTCAAGATCTAGCATCGTAGATCGGCTTCTCGAGATCTAGGAATTACGATAGTAACAGGTGTGTAAATCTCTATACACACTTTATTAATTTACATGGTTGTTATTATTTGCCTTAGATCTTTTGGTTGTGGTTAGTTTGTGGCATAATCATGGATTTCAGGTAAGTCCCCTAACTTGTAATTTTTATATGTTTGCATGCCATCACATGATGTTTAATACTATGACATGATACATGAAATTTGATGTGTAAGCATGTGATGGTGGGATTGATGAGAGGAGGGGGATGAACTATGGACTGTCGTCAGTGGTTTTGACCACAAGATGGGTTGGCCCCATCAGATTATTTGTGACCTATGGTCATCAGTGGTTTTGACCACAACAATTGATTATTTGCGACTAAGTCCCATTGGTTTGGTACCACCAGTGGTTTTGACCACATTTGATATATTGTGACCTATGGTCATCAGTGGTTTTGACCACACGATGGGTTGGCCCCATCATCTGATTTGTGACTCTAAGTCATCAGTGGTTTTGACCACACGGGGTAGAAAAGGAGTATGGATGGTTAGGTTGGGTTGCATGTGCATGTTTATTAATGACTTGTGTATGAGTTATCTTACCGGGTGGGGGATTACACACTGAGTCTTGGTGACTCACCCTTCCCTTAACATTTTGCAGATGGGTAGATCGCGGAGATGGAGTGGATGGACTCGAGGTGGCCATGCAAAGGGAAATTTTAATTAGACGAACTTGGACTTTGTTTTATTTTATTTAATGTTGGTTTATTTTAATTAAGTTGTAGTAAGGCCTAGACATAATTTTATTATTCTATGTTTGGATTAATTTGTTAAACTATTTTCTAACATTAAATTAAGTACACGTGGTTTCTAAAATTTTAAATCGCAAAAATGTTTTATCGTGCCATCGGGCACATCTGAATCGGCTACAATCTGGCTTAATAAATATTTTAAAATAAACCTAAGTATGGATTTTATACACCTCAAATGTTTCAAACAAAATAACCATCTTTTACCAAAAAGATAATTCGACTTAAAAGGATTTTCAAAGATGTTTTCTCTGTAGCACACCAAATTCGGTCGTAGTGTTTGGGCCGGGTTTGGGGTGTTACAGTCACAATTATGATTTAACCCCACTTACAACAACTTAAAAACCAAAAAAACCAATAATTTATTAAAAGCTAGAAATATTATCTACAAATTCGCCCAATCTAGCAGTAAGTGTGGTGAAAGCTTATTCATGCACACTATACATGTTAGCTAATATATCCATATAAGTTCAATAATATTTTTATTTTGTGAAATATGTATAGTATATACATATATATGGGTTTGTCAATCTAAATAATCTTAAATTTTGAATGTATTTATATGTTCAACACGTACTCCAATTCAACGTAAATGTTTAAGTGTGAATAAGCATGACAATAGGCTCCAAACTCAACAAACCCGTATAATATTTTATAAATATGAATTAAAATATGTTTTTTTTTTTTTTGGTTAAAATATGCCTTCACTTCTTATATCTATACAATTATATATAGATTCCTGTTCAATTTTTTTCCTTTTCTTTTTCATGAAGATATTATGGGTAAATTATCTATAATTCATCAACGACTTTAAAAATAATATAAAAATTCCTCATGCTTTGAATATTAATATATTATAATTTAAATAATATTACTAATAATTCCTTACCGCTTATTTATTTTAAATATTTTTTTAAAATTAATTTATTTTAATGTTAAAATTGTTAACATTTGATTTATTATAATTTTATATTTATTTATTTTTCTATGTAATTAGTTTTTATTATATTAATTTATTTAATGTTTATAATTATTAAATATTAAATATGTTTTATTTAAAAATAAATACTTAATGAAATATATTTGTATATTTTAAGAAACGTTTTTAAGCCACCAGCTCACCACACAATATCTTGAAAATATAACTATGACCCATGCCTTAATCAGGTTAGGATCCAATCCAAGTAAAGTACCTCTTTGGGCTTACTTGCCCAAAGTTTCTCCCCTAATTTATTGTCCAACCAACACTCTTTTTATGAGCCTTTGCCATCCATTCTTCCAACCAACACTCTTTTTAGGTGAATGTACCAAAAAGTCCTTCTATTATAGGGATTTGAAATATTAAATTAATTCCTTTATTATTAAATGGACTAATTTAGTCTCTATACTATTAAAAACAACCAAATAAGGTCAAATCAGAATAGAGTTAACACTCATTGTTTAAAAGATATCATCTACTGTTTAACGGAGTTAATATTTTTAAATCTTCTATTGTTTTGTAAATGAAATTTTTTGTTTGAAATTTAATTGCAATTGAAAAAAAATTATTTTTAAGACACTTTTATACAATAAATGTTAGCTCTGTAACAATTTAGAATTTTTTTATTCCTTTTAATAATAAAGAGACTAAATTGATCAATTTAATAATAGAGGGAGTAATTTGATCTAGTCCATATAATATAGGGACTTTCCAAGTACTTTAACCCTCTTTTTATCCCTGTCGTTTAATCAAGGGACCTAATACAATCGTTCAAGGGTCAGGCTACTTGTCCAAGCTTAAAGGCCCTTTTGAAATTTAGGAGGGATTGGATAAAAATATTTTATTTGAAAATTTGGTTTGAATAAAAAATTAAACCCGTTTAAAATATGGGTTGAGTTTATGCTCAAACATACAAGGTTTAAACCCAACTCGTCTATGTTATAAAATACATAATATATAAAAATAACACGATATAATATATTACAAACTTAAAATACGAGTTGGGTTCAAGCCTTGTATGTTTGAGCATGAGCCAGACCCATATTTTAAATAAGTTTAATTTTTTATCCAAACGAAATTTTCAAACCTAATATTTTTATCCAAACCCTTATAAATTTCAAAAGGGCATTCAAGCTTAGGCAAGTAGCCTGACCCTTGAACATGTATATTAGGTCCCCTGATTAAAGGGAAATGATGAAAAGAGGGTTAAAGTATTTGGAAAGTCCCTGTAGTATAGGAAATAAATCAAATTAGTCACTCTTATTAAATTGATCGATTTAGTCTCTTTACTGTTAAAAGGAATCATATAAGTCTAAGTTGTTACAGAGTTAACATTTACTGTGTCTTGAAAATTATTTTTCAATTGCAATTAAATTTCAAACAAAAAAATTCATTTACTCTGTTAAATAGTAAATGATATTTTTTTAAACAATGAATATTAACTATATTCTAATTTGACATTATTTAATTATTTTTAATAATACCAAAACTAAATTAATTAGGGATTAATTTAATCAGTTGAAATCTAATGACCCTTTAGGTACATTGACCTGTAAAGAGTGTTAGTTGAATGAATGGATGACAAAGATTAAAGGCTCATGAAAAGAGTGTTGGTTGGACAATAAATTAGGAGTGAAACTTTGGGCAATCAAAGCCCATGAATGATAAATCTCTATAAACTCAGAGGTACTTGGATTGGAGAAAATTATCTTATTAAGGCACGAAGCATACTATATTTTCAAGTTATGGTGTGGTGAGCTGGTGACTTGAAAAATTTTCTTAAAATATACATATATTATACAAATATATTTTCATTACGTATTTATTTTCAAATAGTGCATATTTAATATTTAATATTTATAATATTAAATAAATTAATATAAAAAAAGTATTTGAAAATTCTCACCTGAACCCAAAGAACGAACCAAACTCAATAAAGTGAGAAAAATATATGAAGAAATCAAAGTATGAAGAAAAATATATACAACTTATGCATTTAGTTAAAAGTGAGAAAAATCAAGGCAAATTTTGTTTATGGTAATCAAAATTTCAGAAGCAAAAAATGTCAAAGAAGGTTTGGGTGAGAATTCTGGAAAGGAAAAAGAGGAATAAAGGTGAAAAAATATGTGAAGAAATCAAAGTATTTATTGGGTAAGGACATGGTGATTGCTTATGGAAACCACGGTAGTCGGTGAAAGCAAGTATGGCGGAAAGTAGATAATATGGTGGGTTTTGAGTTTAGGAAGAGAGAAGATGAATTTTGTAGAAAGAGGGGAGACAATTTACAGAGACAATGGGTTGAATAGAAAGAACAAGGTTGAAGACAATGGGTTTTTTAATATTTTTATAAAATTAAAAACATAATTTAATTTATTGAAGAGCATATTTGTAACATCCCTAACCCGAATCCGTCGCCGAAACAGGGTTACGGAGCATTACCGAAGTTTACAGTTTGATTACAGTTAATTTAAGTCATTTACTATTCATTTTCGAAAATTCAATCATAATCAATCATAATGTCCTTAATATGGGTCATCGAGGCCCAAAATACATATTAGAATTGAGTCGGGACTAAACCGAAATTACAGAAAATTTTTCGCGAAATCACAAAATTTTTCTTAGGCAGGGGACACATACCCGTGTGGCCAGGCCATGTGGCTCACATGACCAATGACACGCTCGTGTCCTAGGCCGTGTGGGCATTCGAT
Organism: Gossypium sturtianum; assembly: GCA_025698515.1. Taxonomy (NCBI): domain Eukaryota; kingdom Viridiplantae; phylum Streptophyta; class Magnoliopsida; order Malvales; family Malvaceae; genus Gossypium; species Gossypium sturtianum. Next base: position 163,243,340 of record CM046945.1, read on the forward strand.
GTGAGGCACACGACCGTGTCCTTGCCCATGTCCTTACCCGTGTAACTCTCTGACTTGAGTCACATGGCCAGCCACACGCCCGTGTGCTAGACCGTGTAGACAATTTAATTTTTCAACAATTAGGTGCAGGGGTTACACAGTCAGGACACACGCCCATATGCTGGGCCGTGTGTCTCACACGGCTGAGACACACGTCCGTGTCTCTGCCCGTGTGCTCAATTCTGAGCATTCTGTTTCTCAATTTTTAGGATGTAGGGGACACACATCCAAACCACACGCCCGTGCGCATGGCCGTGTGGATAGAATAAGGCCATTTCCTAGTCTTATTTCTCACCCAAATTTTACCTTCAAGCTACACCAATACATACATACATATACCAACCAATCGAAGACATTAAAACCAAACCAATAATAATATTATATAAGATATATCATCATATGCATTCAAACTTATCTTTGAAATACATATATGCTTTCCATAATTCAATCAAACCATACCAACCATACATGTATTAACCATATTATAACCTCATATATATATGTTCACTAAACATACTATCATTAGCCATTCCAATGACTAGATTACAAACAACCATTATATGCCAATATTGGCCAAACTAGCCTATACATGCCATTATATCAAAATAAGTTTTCTATTTATACGAAAACGAGCTGGAGAATAGTGTGATGATGCTCCAACCGATCTCCAAGCTTTACAAGCTTTCGAGCACTATAAAATAGTGGAAAATAAAACAAAGTAAGCATTTCAGATGCTTAGTAAGTTCATATAACAAGAATTTAACTTACCACATATTTGCATTTAAGATAAACATACAAAAATGCATCCAAGCAATTTGGCTAATAGCCTAAAACACACAACTTCACCAATCATGTTAGTCAAGTAATTCATATAATACCAAGAACATGGATGAGGTCATCATTTAATGATTTTCATATACAGATGCTTTCATGTAGTACACTTTAGCCATGTCAGAACTTTACCCGTTGAATTTATTTGAAATATCGATGGATACGCTCATGTAGTACACTTTAGTGTACAAAACTAAAATCCGTCAATTCATATCCAAGGGTACCCAATTAGGGCACATAATCTGGAAGCACTCTCTCGAGCCATGTAACAGGAAGCTTATCCGGGCTAAACAGGAAACTCATAAGAGTTTTAAATCAGGAAGTTCATTGAGCTTAACAGGTAACTCCGAAGAGTTATTATCAGGGAGCTCCGGATAGCATAACAGGGAGTTCAAGCGAGCCATTCAGGAAGCTCACAAAGAGCCTATATCAGGACGCTCACGAAGAGCTGCGGTAGTGCGCAACACATGCAAGATCACTATCGATCAGGATGCTCGCAGGAACTATATAACAGGAATGCTCGAGAAGGCTTTTAACAGGATGCTCGTCTGAGCTATAATGTTCACAATATATGCAGGACTATAATCAATACGGGAAAATAATGTATCCATCGTATTTCATTATTCAAACGAGACTTATCATTTATCAAGTAATATCAAGCATGTGATTAAATTCAAACTTTAAACATTTATACAATTCAAACAAATACAACATTAAATTCAAACATATTAATATATATAATTAAGTTATATGAACTTACCTCGTCACTTGTTCATATATAGAAATCTACTAATCAGACACTTTTTTTTTTCTCGATCTAACTTCGTATTTGAGTTTTCTGGATCTATATAAATGAATTTAACATCAATTTATTCCATTTCATATTCAATTTAATTCAATTCACATCCTAGGTAAAATTACCATTTTGCCCCTACACTTTTCATAAATGACGATTTCGTCTTTAGGCCCGGAAAATGAAATTTATGCAATTTAATCCTTATTTCAAGCCTAACTGATTTTTACATATAACATTTCAGCACATATATTTCATAAAAATCAGAAATTTTCCATGAATTTTACATCTTTACAATTTAGTCCCTAAATCACATTTTCATCAAAATTCTCTTTGTAAAAGTTGTTTATCTATCAACAACCTTTCATTTTCTACCATAAATTTAAAAATTTCAGCATTTACATCCATGGAAAATTTTTTATACTTTGATATTTTTACAAATTAATGCCCAAAATAGATTAGATTAATCTATTCCGATCTCGGAAATATAAAAATTACTAAAAATGGGACAAGATTACTTACCCAATTAAGCCAAGAAAGCTTGCTTTCTCTTTCCTAGGGTTTCCATGTATTTTTTGGGGAAGAATGTGATAATAATATGATATTTCTATTTAGTTTATTTATCATCCATTAAATTTTCCATTTTCCAATTTAGTCCTTTTCTTTTTCTAATTTTCCATGGATGATTCATTATAAATATCTACTAACTTTTTCTTAATGGTCTAATTACCATATAAGGACCTCAAGTTTTGAATTCCATAGCTATTTGGTACTTATAGCTACTAGAACTCAACTTTTGCATTTTATGCAATTTGGTCCTTTCCACAATTAAACATGAAATCGATAAATTTTTCTTATCAAAATTTCCATACGTCTTTTCTATCATAATGCAGATCATGCAATAATATTAAAATAAATTTTCTTTCTGACTCGGATTTGTGGTCTCAAATCCACTGTTCTGATTTCACTGAAAATTGGCTGTTACAATATTTGTCATTCGAGTATTTTTTTTCTATTACATATCTATTCCTTTAAACCAAACTTATGAATACTATTACAATACTCATTCCATTCCATCCAACCAAACTACTGTTATGCCTATTCAATTCCATTACAACCCTATTCCATTCTCACAGAATGGTTATTCCATTATAATCATATTTCATTCCAGTGAACCAAACATGTCGTAAGGTATATTTTAAAATATGGTTTCTTGTAATAAGAAAATCTTTTTGAAGTCCTTATTACAATGCATCTCGCCAGAAGAAGCTAGCTACATGTTTAAGAAGGTAAATGAAGGGATATGCTGTCATCATCTAGGGATGAAAGCCCTCACTCAAAGTCCTTCGCAAATTTACTATTAGTCTATGTTACAAAAAGATGCACTAGATTCAGCAATGAGATGTGCCATTGGCTATGAAATTTGCCCCAATACTTGAACAGTCAGTTGAGACCCTCAAACTCATTTTTAGCCCATGATCTTTTGCAACTTGGGGTTTAGACATCCTTGGTCCCTTCCTATTTACCAAATTGCTGGAAGTAAAAACCCTCACCACTATCATAGATGCTTCCAAGAATTCTATGAGCACTAAAAACTACATATAGGGTATCCCATTTTGACAACCAATGGAATGAGGAAGCCTTTAGAGCAAGATTAGATCTGTTGGAAGAACACGAAAGATCATGTCAAGACAATGCTAGCAACAAGAACCTAGATCGCTAACTACTACAACTCAAAAGTATGTAACCAACATTTTCAAATTAGTGACTTATTAATAAGGAATACAAAAGCTAGTCTCTTAACACCATAGTGAGGTAAAATGACACATAATTGAGGGGGACCATTTAAGAACCCATAATGAAATGCACTTGAATTTTTTTCTATAAACATATTTGATTTTGATGAATGAAATTTTATTCTATCGTTACTAAATTCCTTCCAATACATATTGTAACACCCCAAAATTCATAGGACTAGAATTAATTAAACCATCAAGAAGGATGCCTTAGTTTAGATGGTTAAGAGCTTAGTAGATTGCCTAGAAAGCCAAGGTTTACGCTCCACTCTTTTCATTTTTCCTCTATTATTTTTCAGCAACTAAGGAACAAACTCAACCAAGTATATATATTAATTATGGTAGAAATATGCCAAGTATGGGTAGCAACTCAAGTGGTAAGGCTTCCATTTCTCCCATTGTCCCTAGGTTTAAGTCATGTCACTCTCCTTCCCATTTCCTCTTTTTGGACGGCAAGAAGGGTTTATTGCCCAATCAACCTCTCAAATTTTGAAACCATAAGTATTTAATAACTTTTTCTAATCATACATTCATTTCAATTCCTTTTCAACCCTAAATTGAACTCTTTTTCTTCCCCTTTAAAATCTTCATTTTCTTTTATTTTCCTATTTTTCTTTTCATAAAAATTCTACATTCTTTTGCTAAAAATTTGTTGTAACACCCCACACCCGACCTAGACGTTATAGACGAATCTTGAGGAATTACATAAGTTCATTTTAAAACCAGATTTTTAATTCGAAATCATGTAACAGAACAATGTTAAATTTATTAAATCGCTTTCCAGTTTTTAGGGAAATACTCATCTAAACTATTTGTTTTATTACACAAAAGCACTTGAGTGATCACCTTGTTTTGCAGCGAAAATTTTTAAAGTTATAAAATATTGAAAACCGTGGCTTGGTTTGTAAAACAAATAATTTTTTCAGTTTGGAAATACAGCAGTTGCTAAAGCCGTTTAAGCAATTCAAAAATGAAAAATAAAGTCCCAAAATAATTTACAGTCCAAAAATTCCAAAAAGTCCATAATAATCACAAAGTCTTTTAATAACCATTTTATTTCAGAGAATCCAACCCAAGTTTTCGTACGCCGTTCAATCCTAAGAATGTTGGTCACTTGAAAGGATAAAATAAAAGCATAAGCTAACAAGCTCAGTGTGTAAGTCAACCCAAACAAACAGAACAGAACAAATACGGTCACAACAACAGATTCATATGCAGATACAGATGCAGATATAGAAACAAATACATAAATAGATCTTACCCTCATTTGCTACACACCATCTCCGTCCATCCTTACAGACCAATTAGGGTAATAGATACCCATCCAACCCCACACACCTATAAGTGAGTGTATGTTACTTTTCAAAATAATACAATCAAGCTGCTAGATAAAGTGCGGCAATTCGCCAGAAATAGATAAGTGTGGTCAAGCCACCATAATAGATATGTAGTTTAAACCACCAGATAAGACAGATCATTAAACTGCCACAGTTCTTCCGTCACATCATTATCCCTCCCCAATGCACATGCATACACTAATCAAATGACAAATGCACATGTATCATGCATGCTATACACATTAGGACATACGATCATGCTTTCAGAAATTGCACTAACAGAGGCAGAATATCAGATTTCATATCAATAAGTCATACATAACACATTACGGAACCTACGAAGTGGCTAACCTCGAATCGCACTTCGAATATGGCCCTAACTAAATTTTACAAGAGATAGTTTCAAAAATAAAAATATGTTTTAACAATAACCATGTAACACCCCAAACCCGGCCCAAACACTACAGCCGGATCTGGCATGCCACTCAAAAGAGTTTTGTAAAAGATGTCGCAATCTTCGGGAAATATTTTTCTTGTATTTAATCTTTTATTCAGGAAAACTTAATAACTTGATAAGTTTAAATAATATATAAATGTCACTTGTTGTTTTATGAATAAAAACCAAAATCTTAATACATGCCTTAGTTTAGTTAAAGTTTAAATGTCAATAATGAAAGCCCAAAATAAAACCCAAAACAAAGTATAATAGTCTAGTGGCCCATGGCCTTATTACAACGAAACTTAAAACCCACTTAAGATAAATTTCTTAAAAATAAATAAATAAAGTGAAGTCTTTTTGTTTGAATCCTCAATGCTCTGTCGCATGGCCACCTTGCTCCCTCCTCCACTTCGGTCCGATGCACTAAGTGTCACCCAAATGGTTAAAATAATTGGTTGAGTCGCGAAACTCGGTGTGCAACCCTCATGCACCATCGATTGGGCCTTAGCCCACAAATCAACAAATAAAACATAATTTAGCAAATGACATACATAACCTAACCCATTCCTAGGTTTCCATCCGCTACACACCACCCTTACCTCGCCAAGCACACCATTGGGGATTTCTATAATCAACCCACACCGCTACACACCATCGATGGCGGACATGCCGCAGCTTAGTCGCTCATCGTCAAAGTTGTGACAGAGTCACCAGGTGAAATGGCATAAGCCACGAGCAGATCACTTCCCTTTCATCATTCACCCAACCCCAAGCATACAGAGAAATCGGCATACAAAGCATATTATCAAGAAGGACAAAATCACTAACCCGATGATTAGCCTTTACCCTCCTCGGGTTTTCAATCATAATGCCGGGTTTTCGGCATTTAACAGTATATAGCAGATTTATACATATATATATTAGCACCCAATCTAATAGTGGGAAAGGTTACACACTGATTAATGTCGATACCCTTGCTAAACCGATCTATAACTTTGCTCAAAAAGCCTGGAAAGATGTGAAAATAGGGCCTCTCCTACAATCGGCCAAGGGTTAATAGATACCCGAATTTACACTTTGAAACTAATAGATTCCTCTTACCTTGAAATCCCGAAAGTAACACAATTCGAGTGTTACCGAACTATAACTTAGAGATCTATGCGATTGGCCCCACTTCGATCCCTAATGCCAAAATAAGAGAGAAATAAGAGATTAGTTCTAAATAGCCATTCGGCTAGGGATTTTGAAAACCCAAAAACATTGAAATCAAATCAATACTTACCTATTGCTTCCTTCAAAATTCGGCACAAGCAGACTCCCCTGAAGAAAATTCGGCAACTTCAAGAGGTGTGATCTTAGTGATTTCGGCTTTTAGAGAAACAAAGAATTGGAAAAATATAAACAAGGAGTGGTTAGTGAGATTCGCCAAAAGAGAAGAGAAAAAGATGGTAGGGTTTCAGGAATTGAGATCTAAAGAGTTTTGATTTCATCGAGAAAAAGAAAAGAGAAGAGAGAGTTCAAGTTTGCCAAAAATAAAAGAGAAATTTTTGAGAGAATTTTCAGAGAACATAATGAAGAATTCGCACACCCTTATCGCCTATACAGGGCCGATTCTTTCCCCTTTACAGAGTCAAATTTTCGGCCAACTCTAGCCTCTTGGATGAGCTCTCATCTTTTCCCTTATCTTGATCTATTATCTCCACAAAAATAGCCCTAATTCCTCTCTTCATTATCTGCCTATTATCCTTAAAATTAAACATAATAAAATCTCCTAAAATTTAGCCTTGTGCCGTCCCCCCTTACTCTTCTAAGTGCCGAATTTTAGCCCTAAAACTTGGGCTTCAAGCTGTCAAAATTTGGGCCCTCCTCATGCACTTGTGACGCCACTTATAGCTCCCCCTTTACTGTGCCTCGTTGCTGGGCCACAAGCCCAATATGTCTCTTAAACTACTAAAACTTTATTTTAAATCCTTGAGTGTCTAAACAAAATATTTAAACAAAACCTCAGCCCATTCTTGAGCCCAATCAGGACCCCTAACCCTTTTAAATTAATATTTTAAGCACACATCACATAAAATGCACAGGCCCAAAATTCAGGATATTACAAACCACCCATATCCCCACTAAATTCTATCAGATTCCTCCAGAGTTCAAATTCAACCTAACTTCCACCACATGGTCAGCACAAGTAAGAAATTGCAAAAATATTTTTATTTTGCACGCATGAGGATTCAAACACAAGACCTCTAGGTAAGTTGAAGCATTACACTGAACCAGCAAACTCATTCTTATTATTAATTGAGCGAAAATTATATAAAAGCCAAATGTTCAAAGATAGGGGTTGGGACAAAAAATAAAAAAAATTCAAGGGAAGGGATTTGAACTTAGGACTTCAAGCAAACATAACTAACACTTAACGACTGAAGTAAATCAAATTACTTGAAAAATTTTAACAATTCAAAAATAAGAATTTTGGGGTGTTACATTGATTTCTTGAAAACCCGAACAAGATCAATTTTCGTTTGAACCCGTCTCTTCATCAATCGTCGAATTAACCATCGATAATCTTTAAAATTCCACCAAAGATCAGTAAGTACTATTGTTTCCAATTATGTAGAACCCTAGAATTCTGGAATAAGATCATTCTCGTCTATTTTCCAAAATCGATTACGAATCTTGTTGATTCTCCCGAAGTCTTGACTTTTCTTGGAAACCGATATTAATTCTTGCGTATTTTTCGATCTAAAGACTTGTTCTGGGTGACCCAAATCAAACTTAGACGTGAGGATCATCGTATGAGACCCCGAAAGTTAGGTGTGAAGGCCAGACCACACGGTCAACCACACAGGCGTGAAGGCCACCCATGTAGACTACACAACCCCCATACACAGCCATGCCACCCTTGAAACCCTAGGATGTTTAACTTTCACACGGCCTAGGACCCCCCACACAGCCTCCCACACAATCGTGTCTCCCCTGTAGGTTGAACTTTTGTATGCCATATGGCCTAGCCATACGGCTGTATACCCCTTCCACACAGTCCGGTCACACAGTCGTGTGTCCCCTAGAACCAAGAATTTATAGTTTTGACCCAGAATTTTTATGTTTTGACCAGTCTAATCTCTGAATAGGTTCTAAAGTATTTTTAGTGAATTAAATTATGCTATTAGGTCCCTGATGATATGAGATATGCTAGAATCCATGATTGATCGAATTAATGCAGTATTTATCTATACTTATTTATGAATAATTGCATGATTTATGAATAGTATATGTTACCTTTGTATCGATATACTTGCGATCATATGAATTACATGCTTATATTATTATTAATACTGAATACATGATAAGCTTGATTTGCTATTGATTGGTCATGTGTTAGAATATGTAATATGCCATAATGCATTGCAAGGTTGGGACGTTATGAATAGAGGAAGATTAAGAAGTATATCTGCAAGAAAAATGGCAAGTGCAGAGCATAGCCATGCAACAGTTCTTATTTGCAATCTACTGTGTATCCACAGCCAGAGGCGGATTCCAAATGCGGGTACTGTTGTGAATCCACAGCCAAAGGCTAATTCCAATGGCGAGTTTATGCTGTAAAATTTACAGTCAAAAAGCAGGTTTCATCTGTAGGACTTTTGCTGTGAACACACAGCCAAAGGCGGACTTCAATCGCGAGGACTTGTTGTGTGTTCATAGCCAAATGACAGTTATTATCTACGAACTAGTAGTGGTTATATCCACAATGTGGCGTAAAGGTAGAGAAGTTCTGGGGAGCTCCTACTGGTGTGTAGCGATGAGGTAGGAATTATTTTGTTTAAAACCCGAAACTATATGGCATCATTTATATCATGTGCATACAAATCTGGAAAATTATGTTACGATACATATGCGTAAATCTATACGTGTCTATATATGCATGGAATATGATTATTGTGGCAAATCTGATGATTTGATTATCCTGAAAACTGTTATGGTAATTTCTGATATACCATTGATGGTTGCATTTGAGAAACCGTTATCATGAACTGAATTGCTATCTTTGATTATGCTATGCAATGTTAATTAATGTGCCTTAACAAGTGTCACATTGATTTTTTTTTTTGTAAATGGACTCACAGTAAGCGTCAAAGCTTACTGCCCCAGAGTTTTCATCCTTACAGATAACCCAACATGTTAGGACACAGGCGACATCCGAAGGGCCTCGACACAATCCATTTTATCTTCAGTTATTTTAGGCTTAATATTTTGATGTATTTTATTATTCAAGGATTGTAATGTTTTATTTGAACTGTGGCATGGGATTTAGAACTTAGGTTTGTTTTAACTATGCATGTCATTTTATTTGAATTCTCAAGATATTAGGCTATGATTATTACGTAATATGCTTGAACCCCGGTTTTTAATAAACACTTAAATAAATACCAACTTTTTCATCGCTAGAAGATAATTAAAACTTTAAAGAGTAATAAATTGGCATTTAAACTAAGTTTTTACCAACTTAAATAAATGTTTTAAAACAATTGTTTGCAAAAACTCCGATAACCCAACTAGGCCATCTTGGTGGTTGACGTAATCTTCCGAATTCAGGTCTAACGTCTAGGCTGAATTAGGAGTATTTCACATATAACTCTAACATTATCCTTCAGATTTTAATTTATTCTCAAGTATTTAGCTATCTCAAACATATTTCATTTTTTTCAAGTGCATAACTTTCACAAGCATTTTTCGCATCCTTTTTCAAGCATTCAGTTTCACAAATACCTATCACGTCATCAAATTTCTACTAAAACTTTATACTTGGACTATTCAATCGTTTACCTCCTCAAAAAGACTTTGTTTCCTAAGACACTTAAGGATCCAACAACACATTATTACTCCACCTTCTCATGTAACTTTCTTACAAGAAAATGTCTTAGATCTATTATACTTGAACACTTAGATAATCATTTCCTATCCATGCAACCAACACTATTAAACATATGCTGCAATAGTAAGTTATACTCGATTGCTCGAGAGATGCCTTATCAATTGCACACAAACAAGAATGGCTGAATTATCAACAAAGCCTATATTTTTATTCATAAATCAATTTTGCATAATTATATTTTTCATTTTTTTATAATTTCAAATTTAATTATGATTTTTTAGATTTTAAAAAAAATTATGGTATTTTTTAGAATTTTTTTTAATTCAATTTTGAAATTATCATTAAACAATTCAAGTACTAAATAATTTTTTAGCTGATGGCCAAATTAGATATTAACTTTATATAATATTTAGTTATTATACCACATTATCATTTGCTAAAGTATTAACAGAGTTACTGAACGAGTGACGAAAACATTATAAATTGATAATGCTAGTTACTATTTTATAACTTTTTGGTTAAAATTTTATATAAGTCCTTATACTTTGCAAAAGTTGTGAATTTAATTCTTGTACTTTTCAAATTGGTCAATTCCAATCCATGTACTTTTCGAATTTTAAATTTTTAATTCTAACCCAATCCAAACAATAGAAATTAAATATGTTTGGTTAAATTTAATTACTAGTATTGTACCATGTGTACAGTTGTAGATTTAGTCCATTCTTCAATTGGATCATTCTAAGTCCTTTTACTTTTCAAATTTTGAAATTTTAGTCTTGATGCAAATGACCGTCGTTAATCCATTAATTGAATTCTTAGTGAGTAATATGTTCGAAATAACAAACTAAAATAATGTAACACATATAATAATATGCATTCCTTATCTTATTTTAGAAATAAAAAATTTTAATTTAATAAATTTAACAATTATCTTTTTTAAGAGAATTGAAATTTTAAAACTTAAAAAACTTTTTGTATAAAGATAGATTTAGTTTACCCAAAGAACAATATATATCACATCAACTAAAATTTAATTCGATTCTTTGACTTTAACTAAAATTGATTTCGAAACCTTGACTTCCTTTTATATTACTTTTGAGAAGTGTTTATGAAAAGTGCCGTGAAGATATGCATTTGAAAATTTTGATTTAAGATTTAAGAATTTTGTATTATTGTTAAAAGTTGTTTTTAAAAAATAAAATATCAATTTTAGATATGATATTGTAAAATAATATATATATTTAAATTTAATTAATTTTATGATACTTATAAAAATATAAAAAATATTACTAATATATTGATATATTGAAATATAAATTTTAAATATTTTTAAGTAATTAATATGAATTATCTGTAAAGTTTAATTTGAATATATGAACTATATTTTAAATATTAAAAAATAATTATTAAAAATTCAAATATATATTTGAAATAAATTTAATAGGAAAATAGTTGTATACCCAATATAATATAGGAGAATATTTGATGCACTGATAGTGCATGAATTTTATGCACTATCAATAAATAATAACATAACACATCATCGCTAAATAATTTTTTTAAAAAAAATAGTGTAGGATTTATAAATAAATACTAATAATTTTATTTAAACAAACCTATATAACAATTAATTATAAATAAATATTGAAAATCCTAAACTCTAAGCTCAAGAGTCTAACCTCTAAACTTGATACTCTATACCTTAAACCAAAGACCTTAAACTTTAAATTTGAAAACCTAAACCCTAAACCCTAGAGTTAGTAATATTTAATTAAAATAGTTATAATTAATTATATTTAAATAAAATTATTAGTATTTATTTATAAGTTCTCCATTATTTTTTGTTTTATTTAATGATGAGGTGTTGTATTATTATTTACTGATGATGCATGAGACTTTCACTAATGATGCATGAGACTTATGCGCGGATAGTGAATTAAATATTATTCCATATAATATTACATAAGATACACCGGAATATAAAAGAGGATTAAAAATGTTATTTAACTCCAAAAGTGCTTTTTCCAACACAAAAAAACTCTAAATTCTAGTTTTGCATATGGGTTTAGAAGATAATATTCGATACACCATCGATACATAAATTTCATGTACCATCAATGAACCACATTAAGCCATCTCATTAATGATCAAAATAATAAAATATTTGAAGATTTATAAATAAATTTTGAAAAATTAGTTAATTAAAATTAATTAATTTTTCATTTTCTCTACTCCTTCCTTCAATTACTATATAAATTTAGTAAGATTAATTTTTTTGAACAATCTCATTATAGGTTCTGATCATATCTGTTCTTTTTAAGACAATGTTTAGAACTACACATAGCCCCTCCCCAACCCATAAATAGGAGGATAACGCGCTTCAGCACACTCGAGCCCACGTCCTCTTATATTGGCAACAATACCCATACCAATCAAGCTAAGACTCAATTTTGTAAAATTATTAATTAACGAAAAAGAATTTAGGTAAATTAAATTGCTTCCACATGTAACATGTCAAATTGCTTGCTTTAGTTTTTGCTTCTCTTTTCATCATAAATCCTATGCTTTTTGTGAGCAATGTTTTATTTTGTAAGTTACAATATCATTACATTTATATTTTACCATTACAAAAATATTTTAAAGAGTATGTTTGGTATCTGCATAATTGCATCTCTATACTAAATGTTTTTCATATGTGTTTTTTTTTATTCTTTCATTAACTGTTCTAATTGAAAACCGAAATTAAGAATTTTGTAAAACAATCAAGATATAAATAAAAAGATAAATTGGTAATATGAACTTATTTTATAACGAAGTATCAAAATATAGTGAAGTTATTTTAGGGTTTAAAACATGTATAGGAATTAAAAAATAAGAAAAAAAAATTAAGGTTTAAAGCATATATAAAAATTAATTACGAGAGCTAAATGAGATGATAAATGTCTCTTTTACCTTAACTAATGGTCGAGGGTTCGCTCCTTATCTTGAATATGAAACAGTTTTAAAACTCGTGACCAGTGTCTATCCCTATGCACTCAAACACCATGACACTCACACTCACATTCAGGAAAATTTTGCCTAATTTTACGGGGCAAATTTGCTCACATATACTAGCCATGAAAGTTTTGCCTAATCTTCCTGTAAGTGTTGTCAAATTGTTATAACTATTGCGTGTTAAGAATAAGGAAAAGAGTGATATGTTTTGGTTAAATTCTTTTTTAGTTTTTATATTTTATAAAATTTATGGATTTAGTCCTTATACTTTCATTTGGTAATTTTTAATCTTTATATTTTTTAAATTTTAAAATTTTAGTCTTCACCAAATGATAACTGTTAAAATTCATTAAGTTTTACTATTTCTAAAATATGATGTGGTAAGCATATTATATATATGTAATGTCATGTTAGTTTGTTACTTTCACATATTACTCACTAAAAATCCAATTAATAGAACAACAGCCATAATTTGCGTCAAGACTAAATCTACAACTATATGCATAGTACGTGACTAGTAATTAAATTTAACCAAATGATAACTGCTATTGTCGAAACTTTTTTTTTTAAATCGACTTTATTTTGAAAACGAAAATGGGAGTCGCCACCAATCCTTTTTCATGAGATGTGATCGGATCACCTCGTAAATTGATCGCTTTTAATAAATGGCTCAATTTACTAAAACAACGATTTTGGTCTATAAATTTCAAGAAATGGGTTCGGGAGTCGGTTACGTACGAGGAAGTATTAGCACCCTCGTTACGGCCAAATTTGGTACCTAATTAATTACTTGATGTCTTAATGTTGAAAGTTGAAAATTCGAAAATTGAATTTAAAATACGATCCCTCTTTGTATTAATGACATTCTTATTTGAAAACATTTAGTCGAATTCAAAATTATATAAGAAACTTTCTTATTTCGAGTTAACGAAAAGGTCATGTCCCGTAAGTTAGGGCATGGCATCCCGTACTCTCGGAAATAAAATTGCTCATCATATAATTTTTGTTTAAATCTCATGTATTTTAGTTTTAAAATGTTGTTCAATTATTTAGGTTCAAAGAGAAAGTCGAAACCTCGTAAGTTAGGATACGACTTCCCAAATCTCCAAATATGGAACATTGTCTATTTTTAAAAATGTCATTTTTTTTTGAATAATAACAAATATCATTTTTAAAACGATATGCGTTTTTATTCAGGTGTGGTACATCAATAGATGAACATATCTAAATTCAATGTATAAAATAGTAATGAACGGAATAATATATAATAGCTATATGAGTAAAATGTTAGAATAAACAAATAGAAGAACACTAATACTAATGTGATTGTAGTAATGATGGCATAATATGCATAATAGAATAATAATAATAATAATAATAATAATAAATAAATAATCTAATTTTTGAAAGTAAAAATACAATAAATAAGTAATAAATAATAGAATAATAATAACGATAATAAAGGCAAAGAATAAAATGAAATAAAAAATAAAATAAAAATGCACAATAAATACAAAAACCAAATTAAAAAAAATGGTAAGTAAATAAATAAAATAAACAAAACACAAAAATAAAAATCTAGACAGGGCTAAAATTAAATAAAAGGATTAAGTTGACATTAAAATAAAATTAAGAGTCTAAATCATAATAAAATAAGTTCATGAATATAAGAGGGGCTAAATTGAAACCTAAATAAAATTTTAGGGGAGAAATTGAGGTAAAAATAAAATAAAGGACTAAATTGTAACGCGCTAAAAATGAATAGGGGCTGAAAAGAAAAATATCCCTGCCCTCCTTATGCGCACCGTTTTAAAGGATCAAAATAAAAAAATAAAAATTAAATGGGATAAATTTAAAAAAAGAAGAAGAAATAGGACTGTAATGCAAGATGTGTAAAAAGCAGAAGGACCGAAAGTTCAATTAGACCCCCTTAAAGCAAAAAACGCGGATCCTAGATCGGACGGGTAGGGTCGGATCGGTTCGGCCTTGAAACGACGCCGTTTTGGGCGTTAGAAGCCAAGCCCAAAACGACGTCGTTTTGGGAGGCTTATTTAAGTTAAAAAAGTTTCAAAAAAAAATCATTTTAAACTGTTTTATTTTTAAAAAAAAAACAACTTTCTTTTCTCTCTTCTTTCTCTGAAAGCCATCTCAAGCCAATCATAGCTCTGGCGAACCGCCGCCGCACTGGCCGCCGATCACCGGCGACGGTGGCACGATATGCAAAAAAAAACTCTTTTTTTTTGTTTTTTTTTAAATAAAACCCAGATCTAAGGCTAAAATGCCCAAAAAAAAACCCCAAAATTCAAAAAGAAATGAAAGAACCTTTCAATTCTGCCCTCCTCCGTCACGACCCTTCAGCGAACCCCTAAGGGTCTGTCGGTCTTCCAAAACGGAGGGAGAGGCAACGGCGATAAAGGTAAGATTTTTTTTTATTTTTATTTTATATTTTTCGAAAATAAAAGATGAAAAACGAAAGTAAAAAAATCACCTTTCTTTTTTGAATCTATTTCTGATTGCAAATTTTCGTATTCGATTTTCTCTCTGTCAAATACATTGATTGTTGGGGCTTTTAAAGCCGATTTACATACTATATTTTATTGTTTCTTACTGATGTTTAGCCTATTGTTCCTTGCTGTCGCGTTTCTGTTTTGTTTCTCTTTCTTTGTCCCTTTTTTGCAAGATCGACGAGGTCAACGGAGGGCGATGCAGACCCTTTGCTGTTTTGGTGAAATGGCGACAGAGAGGGTGTGTCAGGCCTCGGGACGAGGTGCCTTGGGCGGGGTGCGTGCGAAGGGAGGAGCGGCGCAGAGGGGCTTAGGGTTTTTTATTTTATTGAAAACTTAGTTTAGGCTATCGGGCCTGGGCCTTTAGGGTTTTTGTTAGTTTTGGGCCAGTTGGGCTTGTAGCATATTGGGTTATATTTGTTGTAAATGGACTTTATTATTTGGTTTTGTTTTATTATTGGGCCCGGACAAAATTGGACTTCTACAGTTATTGTTTGGGTCAGGACTAAAATTTCAAAATTAGAAAAGCATAGAGACTTAGAATATGATCCGATTGTAGAATATGGACCAAATCTTTAAGTGTATGCATGTATAGGACTAGTAATTTAGTTTAACCAAATGGACCTAATTGCTACTATTTGGATCTAGAGTAAAATTTCAAAATTAGAAAAATATAAAAATAAAAATTAAATATCATAACTTTTACAAAGTAGAAAGACTAATAAGGGAATTTAACTTAAACCAGGTAGTGAAGGACATGTTCACTGTCATGCAATTGAAGCCATGTATATCTTTCTTTCTTTTTTTCATGGAATGCCATGTTGAGATAGATAACAGACAAATAACTATGTTTGAGGACCTGAGGTGCTATCTTATCTCATCCTTAGCCAAATAAAGGACACCTGTCAAAATGAGAAACTCTTCTACGTTCTTTTTTATTTATATAGTGGTATAGATAACTATTTTTAATTATAAAAAAATAACTAAATCACTCTAAAATTAGATTTGTTTTATTTTCATCATTTCAAAATTTTACTTTAATTTAATCACTCTAAATAAAATATTATATAAATTAATCACCATTATTAAAAATTTTATTTTCTAACAGATTACTGACTTTGCAACTGGCATGTGACATTGTTTTTACTTTTGATTAAAATTTAAGGATCTCTATAATTAATTAAAAAAAATTCATCTTCTCTTTTCGGCTTTTTTATAAAAATGATCTAAAACTTTTGATTGTTTACGTAAGTGCCCCACTTGGAAATCATATACATAAATAACATGTTTTGAACAGTAAACATTGGTGACGCCATTTTCATTGACGTCATCACCTGTCATTGTCATCCAATCATTGGCTGCGGCGCATAAAAAAATCTTTTTTGGGTCACGCCAATGGTAATAGCATCATCGGTATTTATACACATTCAAAATACATGTATTCTGAAGGGGGAATACAAAAAAAAAAAAATAATTGGTGGCGCCATAGCCATTGTTGTCACCAATGTCAAGTTTTGGTGGTGTCATGGGGAATGGCGTGACCACTAATGTCAGATGAATTTTTTTGGGTGATGTCATAGGCATTGGCGTCACCCGTAAAAAAATTGAATTTTTTTTATGGTGTCGTTGACATTGTCACCACCCAAAAAAACACATTTCCCTCATCTAACATAGGTGATCACGCCATTCTCTATGGCACCACCTAAAGAAATTCTAACTCTTCTGACAAGGGTGACACCAATAGTTATGGCGTCACCTATTAAAAAAAATATATTTTGTTTTGTTCGTATTCTCCACTTAGGATACATATATTTTTGGCGCGTACAAAAATTGGTGACGCCATAGCCATTGGAGTGACCTAGAAAAATATTTTTTTTTATGCCTTGCAGCTAATGATTGGATGACAATGACAAGTGGTGACGTTAATGGCAATGGCGTCACCTACGTTTACTGTTCAAAACGGGTCATTTACGTACATGATTTTCAAAGTGGGTTATTTTCATAAATAATAAAAAATTTGGGTCATTTTTATAAAAAAAACCCTCTCTTTCCCCCTTCAAAGACTAGTAGTAGATCTGATCATGGGTCGAGTCGCCCGCCTAGGCCCGAAGGCCCGCCTAAAAAGTGAGAGGGTTTGGGAAAAAATATAGGCCTAAAAAATGGGTTTTGACAAAAAAAAAATAAGGCCCATTTTCTAAACAAATTAGGCATCGAATAATATTTTTTAGCCTGGATCCGGCCTAAATCTACTTAGAAAAAAATTCTGCTGTTGTTGTTGTTTTGTTATTTTGCTACCATTTTACTTTTATATTGTTATTATTTTATTGTTATTACTTAGATATTGTATAACTTTTGATTTATTGTTAATTTTGCTACTATTTTAGAGACATTTGTTTGATAAGTTGCAACCATTTTAGTGTTATTTAAGTATAAAGAAATTTATTAATATATTTTTAATTTGTTGGGCAACATTTGTTTTAATACTTTTAGTGTATTTGATGTAATATAATTTTTAAATTTATTTTTTTATAAAAAATTTAATACGAGCAGGTTGGGTTGGACTTGAGTTTAGTTTTTTTATCTGGACTAAACTTAAACAAAATTTTAGATCTATTTTTCAAACCGGATCAAATCTAAACCTAAAAACGAACTTAAAATCTAATATCAATCTGACTTGACCCATGATCATATCTAATTAATAATATAGCTAGTTATTTTATCAACACCTTCAAAATCTAGGGATACACAAAACTTGTTATTTTACACCTTTGGCTTCCCCAATCCATTTTGTTTTCTCTACCAAGGTTTTATAAACCTGAAAAGTTAACCCCCCAAATAATTTTACAGTTTCTAAATGATTATAGCCGCTTTGTTTGTTCATTTGTCTTTTTTTCTTTTAACCCCAAATTCAAGTAAATTTGATAATTAATAGATCTGATAGTTCAGTTAAAATTGAATTAACAGATTGAACTAGTCTAATTCGGTTAAATAGTCGGTAGCCGAATTTAATTCGGTCGAAGACCGATTAATAATTTTTTTAGAATTTCGATTATCGATTAGTTCGGTTCGAAATCGGGTAATTAACCGAATAAATTAAAATAAATAAAATTTATATATAATATTTTTTTTAACTATTAAAAAAAGAGAATGAACAACAATGTTTTATTTTTCATATGTTTCATACTTATTTTAACTAAAAGATAAAAACATATAAACTTCAATTAATTTGATTAACCAATCGAATTAACCGAAATATTTTAATTCGGTTAATATATTTAAAAAATCAATTTAATTAACGATTAAAAAATTTTACATTTCAAATAATAGTTTTTCGGTTTAGATATTAATTCAACCGGCTGTGGGGCAAAAATTCACTGGCACCATGAATAATACAAAAGTTGATAGATAGGACATGAGAAAATTAGAGGCAGACACATACCGACAAGGAAAGAGATCTAAATTACAGCTCCTCCTCCTCACTTTCATGTACTTACTTGCAACTTTTATATGGTCCCTTGATGTCCATGCCATGGCTACCCGCATAATAAAGGCCAGGCAATTTTACAAAGCTGTAAACGTGTTGAATCCCTAAACTTGCGGGAACAGCTGAAGGATTTGATGATTACTTCCGGCCATCGTCTACTTGCGCTGCTTCTTCATTCTTTTAAAAAGATTTCATAAAAAAAGACTTTTGAAGAAAAGTTGTGCGAAACAATGTTTCTTTTAATGGAATTTTTAAACTTTTCGTGTCTTTTGAAAAGACTTAAAAAAGAATAAGCTAAAATTTTTAGCTTTTTCTCTCCCAAAAGCACTTTTAGTGCTTAATTACTTTTTCACTCCTCTAATAACATAGTACTTTCCTTCTTTTTTTTTCGTGGTGCTTAATTACAAATGTGTTAAAATCATTAATTAAAAAAAATATTTTTTAAAATATTAATTACAAATATTTAATGGTTATATTTAAATATTTAAAATGTAGTTTATATATTCTAATTAAATTTTATAAGTAATTAATATTTATTACTTAAAAATATTTAAAATTTATATTTCATATATTAAAATATTAACAAGTTATAGTAATTTTTTTATATTCTTACTAAAATATAATAATATTAACTAATTTAAATTTTATTTAAATGTATATTTGTTACTTGATAATAACATGTCTAAAATAGACATTTTATTTTTCAAAAGCACTTTTTGACAGCAATGCTAAACACTCAAATTTTAAAGTAAACTTTTCAAAAGCACTTCTCAAAAGTACTTTTCCACAGCACATTTCAAAAGCACTTTTCAAAAGCATTGCCAAAGGAAAAGAAGGTGATTACTTCCCGCTATTATCGTGAAAAAATTTTAAACTAATTATAATTTTTTTTTAAAATTTAGTTAAAAGTAAAAAAATGTTATGTGTTAGTTGTCATGTTAATAATTATTTAAAAGAAAATAAAAATTCTAACTATAATAACTAATTTGTATAATTAATTTATTTAGAGGGATTAAATTTTAAAAATTGAAATAATCAAAATAGGACCAACTTTATTATGAAAAAAACTAAACTTAATCATTGGATTGTTGTCCTTTAAAAGCAAAATAAGTAAAACTTGACTTAAATTAAATTATAAAAATATATAAATATTAATAAAATAATTTTAAACAATAAGACGAGATATCAAATTACCTAAATTAAATAAGTATATGTCAAATTTAATCTTTAGATATTTTGTAATTTATCTTTATTTTTTTAGCTAAATTTTGTCTTTAATTTTTTAAAAAGTCAAATCACTTTTTTAATAAAAATACTAATAAAATATTAAACTTTTAACGGTGTTTGTATGACAATTATGTGACAATCCACTTATACTACATGTTGATATGACACATTCTGTCTTATATGACATGTTAACAAATAATTTAAAAATTATAAAAATATTCAAAAGAAATAAAAAAATTAAAAATAAAAAGTTCATAAAAATTAGCATCGAGTATATGTAGATTGTTATACAGGCTACAATGTTTAAAAAATTAACATTTTAGTCAATATTTTTGTTAAAAGAATAATTGAACTATTTCTAAAAGGTTGATGATTAAATTCGACTATTTTTAAAAGATTGAAGGCTAAATTTAGCTAGAAAAGAATTGAATAAACAAAATATGTAAAGACTAAATTTGGGCTAAATAGGCAATATATGGCCTTTTTTTTGTTGTTAATTGGTCAAATAAGTTGTTTTTTCAATATTTGGAGAAATAGGCTGATTTTGAAGAGAAAGTGTGAAAACATGTCTAGTAAGACGAACTTTTTGTTGACATGTCGAGAAAGTGCGCCTAGCTGAATGCATTTTCACACTGTAATGGCCCATTTTCGTCCGGGCCAAATCTAAACAAATAAAAAACTAAAATAAACAAAAACCAAAGTCCATTTACAAAAAAAACCCACTACCTAAACATTCAAGCCCAAAACAAAAACCCTAACCCAAAAAATTTACAAGCCCAGTAGCCCAAAATGTTTAAACAATTTCAGCAAAAGCAAAAACCCTAAAACCCTGGCAGCGCCGCATCCTCTTTTCCCGTACCGATCCATGTGCCTCCGCAGCGCGCATGCCGCTCGAGGCTTGTGCCTTGGCCCCCTTACACCAAAATGGCAAGAAGTCAATCTTTCTTCTCCGTTGACCTCCTCGCCAAAGCCTGCAAAAGAGACAGAAAAGAAGGCAGAAACACAACAGAGAAACAGCAGCAAAAGCAAACGCAAACGGTAATAGAACAATGAAATAAAAAGTGTAAATTGGCTATAAAAGCCACAACCAAAATGTAATATTTTACACAGAGAAATACCCGAAAAAATATAGAAGAAATACAAAAAGAAATCAAGTTAAAAAAAGGTGGTTTTTTTTTATTTTAATTTTGTTCTTTCGAAACCCTAAAAAGAAAAATAAAAAATACAAGAAAAATGGTGATTCTTTTGTTTTTTTTTTCGAAAATAAGTAATAAAAATAAAAAGGGAGGCTTTTTTTTACCTTTGCCGCCGTGGCCGGAGTGTGTTTGGGGTTGAGAGGCCGTGCTGGAGAAAAAGAGGAAACTTTTCTATTTTTCGGCCGCCGTGGACTGCGGCGCCGTCGCCGGAGCTATGGCCGGCCTAGGGACTTTTGAGAGAAAAAAGGGAGAGTTTTTTTTTTGTTTGTTTTATTCTGAATGATGGTTGAAATGATTTTTTTGAATTTTTTTTAACTTAAATAGGGTTGTAAAACGGCGTCGTTTTGGGTTTTAACTTCAGGCGCCAAAACGGCGTCGTTTTGGCCCAAACCGACCCGATCCGACCCGACCGCCTAGGATCCGCGTGTTTTTGGACGAAGGGTCTAATTGTGCCCTTAGTCCTTCTTCTTTTAAACTCATTTTCAATTTAATTCTAATTTCACTAATTTTTTTATTTTTAGAAATTTCGCCACTTAATTTTACGTCATTTTTAGTTTGGTCCTATGTCCACTTAATGGACGCATGTCCCAAGAATTGGGATATTTTCTCATTTGGTCATTGTTTGTTTTTCGCGCGTTTTATTTAGATTCTTGTTTCTTTTTTATATTATTTACAATTTGTACCCTTAATCTCATTCCAATTTCAATTCAATCCTTAGTCTATTTAACTTCAAAAAAAATTTTAAAAGTGTTTCATTTTTTTTCTATTTATTTATTTATTTTCAATTTTTAATTAAACTTTTATTAGTTTTCATTTTTAATTTTTTACTTACTTATTATTTCCTTTTTTTAATGTATTTAAAATTGGCTTGTTTTTGTATTTTCCTTTATTGTGCATTTTTATTTATTTATTTCATTTCATTTTATTATTATTATTATTTTTATTATTATTATTATTTATGCATATTAATATTATGATTTATTAATGTCATTGCTATACTTTTATATTTTATTATGCATGTTGCTATACCGTTATTATTATAAATTGGTGTTGCATTATTATTATTATTTATATTATTAAATAAAATATTAATCGTATTATAATCAGTATCGTTTTTATTATGATCAACTTGTGTTGTATTATTACTATTAGATTATCGTGATCTCAACTACCTACTTATTATTGTTTTTTTTTACCATGATTATTTCGATTTTTTTTCTCTTTATTCGCGTAGTCATTTTATTTTTATTTATTTAGTCTATACTATACTTTCCCTTATGTTTAAATACATTTATTTGTCTCCTCACTATGGCTCAATCACGTATCATATTAAATAGTGAATCTGTTTTTTTTTCAAGAAATAACCAAAATTAAGGCAATGTTCCGTATTTGGGGATTTGAGAAGTCGTAACCTAACTTACGGGATTTCGATTTTCTCGTTGAACCTAGATGACCGAATATCCTTTTAAAATTAAGATACATGAGATTTAATATAAAAATAAAAGGCAAGCTTATTTTCGAGAATCCGAGACGTCGCGTCCTAACTTACGGGATGTAACCTTTTGTTATCTCGAGATAAGAAAACCTTTTACATACGTTTTGATCTATTTAAGGGACTTTTGTAACGCCCCAAAAATATCTTATATTTATTTCTGTGTGTTTGTGACACAAATACCTGTCTGCTTCAGTGGTTAAGTGTTTTGAGTTTGTGTGGGAGGTCATAAGTTTAAGCCTTGTCTTGAGCTAACTTTTTGTTTTAATTGAATAAAGCCTTGCTTTTGTTCAGTAGGCTTATAGTTAAAAGTTTGTAAAAACATGTCAGAATGAGCTTGCTGGTTTGGTGATTAAGTGGTGTGTTAAAATGCTAGAGGTCTTGGGTTCGAGCTATGCTTGAGTATTATTTTTGCTAGTGGTGCCGTGTAGTGTTTGAGCTCAATTGAAATGCCGAAGTGGTAGATGTGCAGTGGGAAGTGTGGAGAGAAAATTAAGGGATTTGGATAGTGGGAGTGGTTGCACGGTTTTAGGAGAAATTCGAAGGATTGAGTGATCAGTTTTTTCCCAAATTTCATCAAAGTTTCTGACGTTTTGCTCCCTCCCTCCCTTGCTTCATCTTTTCTTTTACATACTTTTCGGTTCTTCATCTCTACCCACTGCCGAAACTCTGCCTTTCCTTATCATTTCTTTTATTTCTCCCCTTTTGCTCCTAAGTGCGTTTCGTTCTTCTCTTTTGTGCAAACTTTAGCCACTCGTGCGGTAAGTGGTAAGTTGTTGACATTGTTTTGATTGAGTAATTTTCAGTAAACTAACTATGAGGTTACGCAAAGACAGATATCGTGTGGATTGAGGCTCCTTCAGTACTATTTCTTAGCAAGTCGATTGGAAACCTTGCGATAAGTGTTCATTGCTTTTAGAGGAGTCCGTTGGTTTTGGGATTTGTTGTTTTATTGTAAAGAAAGATTGATTGTGGTGTTGGATTGGCCAATTATAGGTATTGAAGTGCTCAGGAGGGTTAGGTATCGAAAACACTACAGGTGTGTAAACACAACTCTGCAAAGGGAAATCGGTGAAAAGTCGAAAAGTGAGACTGTCGACACCACACGGGCGTGTGGCCGCCCGTGTGGTAGGCCGTGTGATCGGACACGGGCGTGTGATCGACGAGGCAAGCCATGTGCGATTTATGGGCCGGGCCGAATTGGATTGTGTGGGCCTCACGGGCTTTTGGGATTATTGGGCCAGGCCGTGTGATCCACACGGCTAAGGCCATTTTGAGCCTTGTGGGCCAACATGGGCAATTTACATGGGCTTGTAGGCCCATTTTTATTGTTTTGACTGCTAAAGTTGCACGGGTCGCCCGAGTCGACCGTGGACCTACTGTAGGGTCGGGAAGATTACATAGACCCCTAATTGAATGACTGTTATATCCATACTTGATATGTATATATATGACTGTATATTGAACATGCTGGTTGTATTGTACTGTATATATGTGATATACCATGATTGGACACGACATAACTGTATGATGCATTGCATGGGGATGGGTTGATATTGATTAGAGGAAGTGTACTGAAAGGCTTCAAGCCTAATTTACTGGCAGCACAGCTGTATATTACTTTACAGTGCCGCATTCGGTGCTACTTGGAGTGTAGGGATGAGTGGGTTGATTATATCCCCACATGGAGTGTAGGGTTAGACGGAAATGGAGTGTAGAGGTTGGCTGGGTAGGATTTTTTGATTACATATCTGTTACTGTTATTGTACTATGATGGGCTAAGGCCACAATGCTTACTGTTACTGAAATGGGCTAAGGTCCAAATTGATACTGATACTGATATTGAGAAGGGCTTAGGCCCAAACTGAGATTATTTGTTATGGTCTATTTGTTTGCATGGGGATTACACACTGAGTTTACGTAAACTCACCCTTCTATTTAATCTGTACAGGTAATCCCTAGACATAGGCGGATTGGTGTGGCGGAGGACTCAGCGGTGGCCTCACGACTCTTT
Source organism: Gossypium sturtianum (assembly GCA_025698515.1). Lineage (NCBI taxonomy): Eukaryota > Viridiplantae > Streptophyta > Magnoliopsida > Malvales > Malvaceae > Gossypium > Gossypium sturtianum. The sequence goes on from CM046945.1 coordinate 163,268,359, forward strand.
TTTCCTATTTGATACTTATTTACGATTTTAAGTTTTATTTTGAGGTATTTTTCTGTAATAATGGCCTCTATGGATTTTTACCTAAAATTTGGATTTTATACTATTTTCTGTTTATATCTACTAGAAGTAGGTAAAAACTTGGGTTTTCAAAAGATATGAATGTTTTATCAAAATACCACGCACACGCAAACTATTTTAAAAGCTTCTGCAAAGTATAGCATTTTGGAAATGAATCACGATTTGAGAATTAATGAAAGATAATGATAATTTCTAAACGGAAAACGGTTTTAGCAATGATACGATTTTCAAACGCACTTCCATGTGACATCACCAGATTCAGCCATAACGTCCAGGCTGGGTTTGGGGTGTTACAATTTTACTAAAAAATATATAAATTAATACAAAGAGGGATTGTATTTTAAATTCTTCAAATTTTTAATTTTCGACACTAAGACATCAATTAATCAATTAGGTACCAATTTTGGGCATCACGAGGGTGTTAATCCTTCCTTATGCGTAACCGACTCCCGAACCCATTTTCAGGATTTTTGTAGACCAAAAAACATTATTTTAATAAATTAAACCTTTTATTAAAAAGATCAAGTTCCGAGGTGATCTGATCACACATCATATAAAAAGGATTGGTGGCGACTCCCATTTTCGTTTTCAAAATAAAAAAGTAGATTTAAGAAAATGGTTTCGACAGCTTGGCGACTCCGCTGGGGACAAAATAAGAGAGTCAAGCCACGATTTGATTGTTTCTTGTCTTTTTGTCGAAAATTGATAACTTGGTTTAAATTTACGATCCTTTCGTTGCATTTTATTTTTGCTATCTGCATCATTTCAATATGGTTGCTTTATTGGTTCGAGTCTTTTAAATGTATCTCCGCATATTGCATCGCATAATCGGTCGATTTTACCCTTGTAAGTGGGAGTGAGAAACTATTCCTTCGTGAGGTCTTCACCTCCGTATAGGATAGCGGATCACTTTCGGGATACATCCGTACCTATGTTTTCGTGAGATTTTCAACTCCGTATAGCCATAGGGAAACGTATCCCCCTGAACTGAACTCTGTCCGTATGAACCAAACCGTATATAATGAGCCCTAAGAGCCTACCCTAGGTAGAACCATACCAAACCTTAGTGGTTACCCGAATAGGAGTTTTATTTATTATTTATTGCTTACTTTGAATTCTAGCTTTGTATACTGACTTGTTTGTTTTGCTTTGATTTTGATTGCATGACATTTTGATCATAAAAATGGTGTTGATTCATGTTTGATTACTAAATAGAGAGCTTGCCATGGAGAACGGATTTTTTGATAAAGTGGAAGATAATACGGCTGTTCGAATATGATCCGAGAAAATGCCACTAGAGAAAGGTGATAGTCTGATGGAAGGGTACGTATTAGAATTGTGGGACTTCACTCATATCAACGTGACCCAAAACAATCTCCAAGAATTGAAAGAGATATGGGCCCAATGGGATGAAGAAATCAAGCAGTTATTTTACTGTAATTATGGTGATTTGCCCTATCTACTCGATATCAAAGTGGATAAGCACTTGTTTCGAGCTCTGGCTCAATTTTAGAATCCCGCCTACAGCTGTTTTACTTTTGTAAAAGTGGATTTGGTACCTACTGTGGAAGAATACATGACCTTACTTCATTCCCCAAAAATTCAGCCCGACAAGGTTTATTCCAGAGCCGCTAATGTCCCGACCTTCCTCAAGAAACTAATGAATATTACGGAGATTAGTGAGCAATGAGTTGCAGCCCGAATCAAGTAAAAGGGAGATGGTAAATGTATCCCTTGGAACAGTTTACGATATTTGATCTTAGCACACCCGGATATGAAGAAAATGGTCGATGTCTTCGCTTTGAGTATTTATGGGCTGGTTGTTTTCCCTAAAGTACTAGGGCACATGGACGAGGCAGTTTCAGATTTGTTCGACAGACTTGACAAGAGGGTGACGCCCGTCCCTGCAATTTTAGCCAAAATATTTCGATCTTTGAATGCATGCTGAAGAGCGGGTGAAGGAAGATTCATTGGATGTGCACAACTTTTGTTGACATTGTTTCATAGCCACTTTTGAAAGGTAAAAAATTTTTCTTATCGAGTATTCTCCGAGAACTACTCTCCATTAAAAGAATTAATGACTACACCGAGGCGAGACGAAATTTCAGAAGAAAAATCTCCAAGATGAGGACGTCGAATGGAGAGCCCCTTGGATGATCCCCGATGAGATTCTATACCGGTGTGAAGATCTCGACTGGGTTTATCTACTTGGGATTTGGGGAGCTGTTGGATATGCTCCTCTACTCGTGTTGAGGCAGTATAGATCGAGGCAGTTCATACCAGTAACACAAGGGCTGGCTCAATGCGAGTTTTCGTATAAAGGCGATAACTACAAGAAAAAGATCTGAGAAATGTCTAACGCTTGGAACCAAATCTGCCGAATGAAAAAATTTGATGCAGGTCTGACGACGACCCCCGAATATAATGGATGGTGGGGTAAAAGAGTCAATGATAACATCCCTGGGCCAAGTCAAGAAGGCACTCGATCAATGGAGAAATACCTGCGAGTGGTCCCATCAGAGCTAGAGATCATAAATCAAGATTTTGAAAGAAGGAATTCAGAGCTAGGAAAGAAGACAGAGCAATTGGAGGAAGAAAAGATGCAATTAGGACTAGATGTTGATGTCTAGAAGCTAGAGTCCGATAAATTGAGGAAAGAAAAAATAAGGTTGAAGAATATTTGGACAGCCTAAAAACGGATTACAAGAAGCTGCGCTTATCAATAAGGACTGCCGGACTGGGAAAGACATCAGAACAATGGCTGCAAGAGATAAAAGAAGAAAAGAACAGAGCCGATCAATGGGAAAATGAATGCTAAAATGCCCAGGTTCGAGAAAATGCCTTAGAAATAGACCTATTGGAATGCCAAAATGAAAAGGTTAGATTAAAAGCCAGGGTAGCAGAACTAGAAAAGTCACTTCATCAGTATCGTAATCGCAACTCCACAATCGAGCTGAAAGCGAGCTTAAAAAAGATTGAAGAGCTGAAAAGGAAAATAGAAGAGCTCGAGATCGTATTACAAAATTTTGAACTCCGAGTTGAACTCCTTGAAGCAAGCAACGAGCAGTGAAAGAGCAACTTCATCGTTCTCAAGGTCAGGTCAGGGATAGAGATTATATCATGGGTGAAGCTATGGCTCAAATACGAGAGGTGGCCGATCATTTGCAAACTTTAGCAGTTCAGGCTGACATGTTAAGCTTGAAGTATGAATCCGAATCGGATCGGAGTCAAGAGTTAGCCTGGCTTCTTAGGAAGGTTAAGGCTTTGAGCATTAGGGAAAAGCCGTTTATGTAATTCGTTTTATGTAAAGAAATTTATTTTCTAGTAAAGTTGTTCTAGCAGAATTGAATCAAAATCAATGCCTCTTTTTGCATTCATTTCATGCGTTTGCATTACATTGCATCATATGCATTAAATTTCACAAAAAGACCCTAATTAAACGAAATTATTTCAGTTAATCTGGAAACCAACAAGAATCAACGAACCGAACATCGTTATAGTACTCGCGCCAAATCCAAAGTAATGGACCAAAGATTGGAAAGGCTAGAGCAAGTTCAAAAAGAGATGCAAGACCAGTTGCAAGCGCAACTACAAGAACAGTTAGCGAAAGTGCAACAGGAGATGAGGGATCAGATGTTGGAATCCCAAAGAAGTATGATAAATCAATTGGCGCAGTTACTGGCTAGAGAACGCGAAAAAAGGAAAGGCACTGCGGTCAACTCAGGGGATAATAATGAGGATCCTATTTACCCCCGGGTTTTATCCCGATAAACGCTCAGGCACAACCAGAGGCGTACCTACGAAGGGTACCCATCACAATTAGACCCCAACAGTATCAAACTGGTACCTCGGCACCGATAAACTTCCAAACAGGCTCAGGTTCCAATCCGGAGGATAACCCAACCAATCCCGTTGTTCCTAATCTAGATGATATGGCAGAAATAGAAAAAACAAGAGTGGAGCTACCAAAGCAACTTGAGGATCGATGTAGATGGTTAGAAGAAAAATTCAGAGCAATGGAAAATGCGGATTACCATTACGAAATCGATGCCAAAGACCTAAGTTTGGTCCCAGATTTAGTACTCCCTTCCAAGTTCAAAACTCCAGAGTTTGAAACATACAACGGGACTAGTTGTTCTGAAGCTCACATCACTATGTTCTGTCGAAGGATGACAGGATATGTCAATAATGATCAACTGTTGATCCACTGCTTCTAAGACAGTCTGATCGGGTCAGCAGCTAAATGGTACAACCAACTGAGTCGTGCCAAAGTCAATTCATGGAAAGACTTAGCACAAGCTTTTATGAAGCAATATAGTCATATGACAGACATGAAACCCGAATAAATCACATTACAGAACATGAAGAAGAAGCAGAATGAGAGCTTCAAGCAATATGCCCAAAGATGGAGAGAGGTGGTGTAACATCCTAGATTAGGGGTTATGCGTTTGGAGCATAACCCAAGTGCTAGTGGGTTTTAAGGGTATTTGGAGATGTTTCTGAGTTTTAGAACTTTAGAATGAGGGTGAAAGCTTTGGAAAAATTTTGGATTTAAGTGTAAAAGAGGAAATTAGGTGAGGAGGCCTTAAGAATAATTTGTGGGCGTTTTGGGTCACGAAAGGGGGCTTGGTAAAGTGGCTTAAGGACGCCACTTAAGGCTTGGGCAAATGACGCCAACAAGGGTCCAGGTTCGAGTGCCGGTGATGGCATGGGAGTATTTTATTTTTCCTTCTTGCGTTAGGAAGGGAAGCTGGGCCAGTGAGGTCTTAAGAGAAGTTATAGGCACTTTTGGACATAACACAAGCCTTGGTAAAGTGGCTTCCATGCGCCATTTAAGGGCCTAGAAGTGACGCCTGGAGCAGGTCTCGGGTTCGAGCGACGCGGGCAGCAGTAGGCGTGTTTTTATTTTTATTGGCTTTTGGCGTTGGGCAAGGGGAAGCTAACGAATGAGCTCTTAAAAGAATTTGTGCCGAATTTAAGTCACAAAAGACGCCTTGGCCGAGTGGCTAAGGGCGCTATAGAGAGGGCTGCGGCAGTGAGGTTCTAGGTTCGAACCAATGGAGCTGCAATTGGGGTTTTTATTTTTCAATGTTGGCGCCAAGAGAGAAGATGAGAATTGGACGGCACATGGGCAATTGGAAGATAAGGATATGCTTGGTGTTTAAATTCGGCAGAAAGTGTGGGATAAACAATATTTTTATTAGTTTTATTATTTATTGGAAGAGGTGGTGAAGGATAGGATAAAAGATAATATTGTTTTTATATAGGAGATTAAATGGGGATAAAGTGGCTGGATATGGGTCTCTTTTTGAAGTCAAATTCGGTCATGTGGGGGGATAAATATTAGTTTATTTCGTATTTTATTTGAAGAGGTGATAAAGGATAATAAGGATAATATTAGTTTCTAGGTGGATTTTACTTGATTAATTCCAAGGAGAAAATATAGGCATTTAAGTATTCAAATTCTTTTGAATTGCTTCAAGTGAGTGGCCTAGAATTATTTTGGGTGTTTGCCGATTGTTGGACTCCTTGGGGGCTGTCCATATTTGATTTCTAATAGCAAAGAAGTGCAAAACTCATCAATTTTTTCTCTCCAAACTATTCGCTGCCGATTCTCTCCTAGCCTCCCTTGCCAAAATTCTTCCAAAAGTTCTCTTCTTCTCCTGCTTCTTGTTAGCCGAACCTCCCCCTCTTTTAGAGAAGAAATTCCAGCCCCTCCATTTGTGATAGGCCGAATCTCCCTTAAGGAAAGGGTGCTGTTTTCGATTCCCTTCTCTTCATTGAAGATAGCCGAACCCCCTCACAACACTAAGAGGTACTGACTTGTGGTATTAAGGGCCGATATAATTATCAAGGGAAGCCATAGTCGATTGAAGGAAGCTTTCGGGATTCGTTTTCCTAAGAAAGGGTGGTAAGTAATATTCGGCCATAGGCCTTGATTATGTGGGATTGTGCAAACCGATTTTAACATGTGTTTTGGTAGGGATCTCGAAGACTCAAGTGATAAATTCGAGATTTCGGTAGGTGGGGGACTATTCGGCCAAGGTTAATAAAGGCTTCGGGATCTAGGAATTTCGGTAGAAACAGGTGTGTAAACTCTTTACACACTTTATTAATAAACTTGCTATATTATTGTCTTGAGTATAAATTTTGGTAGTGATCTATGATATGCTTGTGGGCTTAAACATGGATTCCGGTAAGTCCCCTAACTTGTGATTTTTATATATGTTTGCATGCCATCACATGATGTTTAATACTATGACATGATATATGAAATTTGTTGTATAAGCATGTGATGGTGGGATTGATGAGAGGAGGGGGATGAACTATGGATCATGCCGTCGGTGGTTTTGACCACAAGATGGGTTGGCCCCATCAGATTATTGTGACCTATGGTCATCGGTGGTTTTGACCACAACGATTGATTATTTGCGACTAAGTCCCAGTGGTTTGGTACCACCATGGTTTTGACCACATTTGATATATTGTGACCTATGGTCATCGGTGGTTTTGACCACACGATGGGTTGGCCCCATCATTTAAATCGTGACTTTAAGTCATCGGTGGTTTTGACCACACGGGTAGAAAAGGAGTATGGATGGCTAGTTGGGTTGCATGAGCATGTTTATTAATGAATTGTGTATGAGATGTATTTTCCGGGTGGGGATTTACACATTGAGTCTCGGTGACTCACCCCTTTCCTTAACATTTTGCGGATGAGTAGATCGCGGAGATGGAGCCTAAGGACTCAAGGTGGCCATGCAAAGGAAATCTTAATTAGATGAACTTGGATTTTGTTTTATTTTATTTAATGTTGGTTTTATTTTAACTAAGTTGTAATAAGGCCTCCTAGATATTTTTTTTATTATTCTATGTTTTGGATTAATTTGTTTAAACTATTTCTTAACATTAAATTAAGTCCACATGTTTTTAAAATTTTAATCGCAAAATGTTTTATCGTGCCATCGGGCACACCTGAATCGAGAACAATCGACTTAATGAATATTTTTAAAATAAACCTAAGTATGGTGTTTATACACCTCAAATGTTTTAAATCGGACGCTATCTTTTATCAAAAAGTTAATTTGGCCTAAAGGGATTTTCAAAATGTTTTCTCTGTAGCATACCAAATTCGGTCGTAATGTTTGGGCCGGGTTTGGGGTGTTACAGGTGGAAACGCAGGTCCAGCCACCTCCTTTGGAAAAAGAAACTACGATGCTTTTCATCAACACTTTGAAAGCGCCATTCATCAACCATATGTTGAGAAGCGCTACTAAGAGTTTCTCGGATATAGTGATGTCCGGTGAAATGATTAAAAATGCAGTGAGAAGTGGTAAGATAGACGCGGGGAAAAACTCTAAAAGATCGGTCCTGAGGAAAAAGGAAAACGAGGTGAATAATGTAGGCATATACAACAAGGGTTACTCAAAACCAATTACCGTTGGCCCACCAAGGACAGTAACCACTAGTCTTCAGGCCCCCCAAGGCAAGAATCTAACCAAAGGCCAAATACAGAAAGGCTCCAGTTCACACCTATCCCGATAACATATAGGGAGCTGTATCAGAGCCTGTTTGATGCACATGTGGTATCCCCCTTCTACTTGAAACCCATGCAACCTCTATTCCCCAAATGGTATGACACAAATGCTCAATGCGAGTACCACGCGGGAATCACAGGACATTCAATCGAAAACTACACCGCATTTAAAAAGTTGATCGAAAGGTTTATTAAAATGGGAATTGTAAAGTTCGACGACCCATCAGGACCTAATGTGGTAGCAAATCTGTTACCTAATCATTCTGATAAAGGGGTAAATGTGATAATCGAGAATAGAGGGAAAAGAACCAAGATGGACGTAGCAGAAGTAAAAACCCCGTTGAAATGAGTTTGGAAGAAAATGGTAGAGGGAGGATTAATCAAACAAGATTCAGAAGAGAAGGCTGAAGGGATAAGGAACTACTGTGAGTTCCATGCTAAGGAGGATCATGATATCCAAGAGTGCGTTGAACTCAAGGCCTTAGTGCAAAATTTGATGGACAATAAGGAGCTAGAATTCTTTGAATATGGTATGGGCTCCGAAAGAGAAGAAGTGTGCGCCTCGGAAGAGGGGTCAACAAAAAAGGTTTATAAACTCAACCACCTAGTGGTTATCATTTCACGACCTAGAAGTAATGAAGCCGGAGTACAAATTGTACCAAGGGTCATAATCCAGAAACATGTAGCTTTTCCTTACAATGATAGCAAGAAGGTTCCATGGAATTATGACTGCAATGTGACGATCCTGGGAGAAGAGAACCAGATTAGTGCTTCAGAAGATAGCCAAGAGATAGGTTTCTACACGCGTAGTGGGAGGCGTTATGATCCATCAAAATCAGGAGCTGAGCCTGTTAAAGGAAAGACCCCAACGGATGAACAAAAGAAGGAAAAGACGGTCAGACTCAAATCGCCAGTTAACAAGCCAGTAACTGAGAACGAGGCTAGGGAATTTTTGAAATTCTTAAAGCATAGCGAGTACAGCATTGTAGAACAGCTACATAAGCAATCAGCTCGCATCTCAGTGCTAGCTTTACTCTTAAGTTCAGAGACACATCATGATGCGTTAATGAAAGTGCTAAATGAAACTTATGTCGCTAACAATATCTCTATAAACAAGCTTGACCGTCTAGTTTACAATATAAGTGCCGACAACTTCATCTTCTTCAATGATGATGAGATACCTCCTGGGGGCATGGGATCTACAAAGGCTTTGCACATCACCACCCGCTGCAAAGGGTATACATTGTCAGGGGTGTTAATTGATAACGGATTTGCACTAAATGTCCTACCCCTATCCACCCTGAATAGGTTACCTGTGTATAGCTCTCATATGAAGACATGTCAAAACATAGTGAGAGCAATCGATGGTATCGAAAGGGGAGTGATGGGAAGGATTGAGATACCCCTCTTAATTGGTCCAAACACGTATGAAGTAGATTTCTTGGTGATGGACATTAAGCCTTCTTATAATTGTTTGTTGGGGAGGCCTTGGATTCACACGGCCGGGGCAGTGCCGTCATCACTGCACCAGAAGCTAAAGTTGGTAACTGAGGGTCGGTTGGTAACGATAAACGTGAAAGAAGACATTATTACATCCGTAACCAGCGATGCCCCATACGTAGGGACACAGCAGAAAAACAGCAGCAGAAGCAAACCGAAACAGTAATAGAACAATGAAATAAAAAGTGTAAATTGGCTATAAAAGCCACAACCAAAATGTAATATTTTACACGGAGAAATACCCGAAAAAAATATAGAAGAAATACAAAAAGAAATCAAGTTCAAAAAAGGTGGTTTTTTTAATTTTAATTTCGTTCTTTCGACACCTTAAAAAAATTTAAAAAATACAAGAAAAAGGGTGATTCTTTTGTTTTTTTTCGAAAATAAGTAATAAAAATAAAAATGGAGGCGTTTTTTTACCTTTGCCGCCGTCGCCGGAGTGTATTTGGGGTTGAGAGGTCGCTCTGGAGAAAAAGAGGAAACTTTTCTATTTTTCGGCCGCCGTGGACGACGCAGCGGCCACTCGCCGGAGCTATGGCCGGTCTAGGGACTTTTGAGAGAAAAAGGGGAGAGGTTTTTTTGTTTTTTTTCTGAATGATGGTTGAAATGAAATTTTTGAAATTTTTTTTAACTTAAATAGGGTTGCAAAACGGCGTCGTTTTGGGTTTTAACTTCAGGCGCCAAAACGGCGTCGTTTTGGCCCAAACCGACCCGATCCGACCCGACCGCCTAGGATCTGCGTGTTTTTGGACGAAGGGTCTAATTGTGCCCTTAGTCCTTCCGCTTTTAAACTCCTTTTCAATTTAATCCTAATTTCACTATTTTTTTTATTTTCAGAAATTTTGTCACTTAATTTTACGCCGTTTTCAGTTTGGTCCTATGTTCACTGAATGGACGCACGTCCCAAGAATTGGGATATTTTCTCATTTGGTCCTTGTTTGTTTTTCGTGCGTTTTATTTAGATCCTTATTTCTTTTTATATTATTTACAATTTGTACCCTTAATTTCATTCCGATTTCAATTCAATCCTTAGTCTATTTAACTTCAATTTTTTTTTAAAATTGTTTCATTTATTTTTTTCTATTGATTTATTTATTTTCAATTTTTAATTAAACTTTTATTAGTTTTTATTTTTATTTTTTTACTTACTTATTATTTCCTTTTTTATGTATTTAAAATTGGCTTGTTTTTGTATTGTGCATCTTTTTATTTATTTTTTATTTATTTCATTTCATTTCATTTCATTATTATTATTATTATTATTATTATTATTATTATTATTATTATTATTATTATTTATGCATATTAATATTATGATTTATTAATGTCATTGCTATACTTTTATATTTTATTATGCATGTTGCTATACCTTTATTATTATAAATTGGTGTTGCATTATTATTATTATTTATATTATTAAATAAAATATTAATCATGTTATAATCAGTATTGTTGTTATTATGATCAACTTGTGTTGTATTATTATTAGATTATCGTGATCTCAACTACCTATTTATTATTGTTTTTTTTACCATGATTATTTCGATTTTTTTTTCTCTTTATTCGCGTAGTCATTTTATTTTTATTTATTTAGTCTATACTATACTTTCCCTTAGGTTTAAATACATTTATTTGTCTCCTCACTACGGCTCAATCACGTATCATATTAAATAGTGAATCCGTTTTTTTTTCAAGAAATAACCAAAATTAAGGCAATGTTCTATATTTGGGGATTTGAGAAGTCGTACCCTAACTTACGAGGTTTCGATTTTCTCGCTGAACCTAGATGACCGAATATCCTTTTAAAGTTAAGATACGTGAGATTTAATATAAAAAATAAAAGGCAAGCTTGTTTTCGAGAATTCGAGACGTCGCGTCCTAACTTACGGGATGTAACCTTTTGTTATCTCGAGATAAGAAAACATTTTACATACGTTTTGATCTATTTAAGGGATTTTACTAAAAAATATATGCATTAATACAAAGAGGGATCGTATTTTAAATTCTTTAAATTTTCAATTTTCGAAACTAAGACATCAAGTAATCAACTAGGTACCAATTTTGGGCGTAACGAGGGTGCTAATCCTTCCTCGTGCGTAACGGAATCCCGAACCCGTTTTTAGGATTTTTGTAGACCAAAAAAATTTGTTTTAATAAATTAAACCTTTAATTAAAAAGAAAAAGTTTCGAGGTAATCCGATCACACCTCATATAAAAAGGATTGGTGGCGACTCCCATTTTCGTTTTCAAAATAAAAAAAAAATAGATTTAAAAATGGTTTCGACACACACTATCTCTTCAAAAATCGACCTATTTCCTTAAATTTTCAAAAAAACCCATTATTTAGTCAATTAAATGTTATTTTGACATATATTATCTATTTATCCCTAAATTTGATATTATATTAATTAGATATCACAAATATTGCTAAAATTATATTGACGAATTCTCAATTAAATCGATTAAACGATTTATTAAACTTTTATAAAATAAAATAAAATTTAAAAACATAATTAAATAATAGTAATAACATCCCAATATAAATAGTTGTTTATAAATTGTATCTAGACAAGTTACCTGCGTCCTCTCTTCAAGTGTTGACCATCAAGTGAGCAACCACCATGGCCGCCACAACCACGAGACCAAACCGTCACCCTCACATCCTGGTGTTCCCATATCCGGCTCAAGGACACATGCTTCCCCTTCTAGACCTCACCCACCAACTTCTCTTCGTGGTTAATAAATTTTTAAATATAATTTTGTCTTTAATTTTTTAAAAAATCAAATCACTTTTTTAATAAAAATATTAACAAAATATTAAATTTTTAAGGGCGTTTGTAGGACAATTATGTAACAATCCACTTATACTACATGTTGATATGATACATTCTGTCTTATTCGACATATTAATAAATAATTTAAAAATTATAAAAATATTCAAAAAAAAAAATTGAAAATAAAAAGTTCATAAAAATTAGCATCGAGTATATGTGGATTGTTATACAGGCCACAATGTTTAAAAAATTAACATTTTAGTTAATATTTTTGTTAAAAAAATAATTGAACTATTTCTAAAAGGTTGATGATTAAATTTGACTATTTTTAAAAGATTGAAGGTTAAATTTAGCTAGAAAAGAATTGAATAAACAAAATATATAAAGGCCAAATTTGGGCTAAATAGGCAATATATGCCCTTTTTTTTGTTGTTAATTGGTCAAATAAGTTTTTTTTTTTCAATATTTGGAGAAATAGGTTGATTTTGAAGAGAAAGTGTGAAAGCATGTCTAGTTAGACGAATTTTGTTGACATGTCGAGAAAGTGCGCCTAACTAGATGTATTTTCACACTATCTCTTTAAAAATTGACTTATTTCCTTAAATTTAAAAAAAAACGTATTATTTAGTCAATTAAATGTTTTTTTGACATATATGATCTATTTATCCCTAAATTTGATATTATATTAATTAGATATCACAAATATTGCTAAAATCATATTGACCAATTCTCAATTAAATCGATTAAACAATTTATTAAACTTTTATAAAATACAAAAATTAATAAACATAATTAAATAATAGTAATAACATCCCAATATAAATAGTTGTTTATAAATTGTATCTTGCCAAGTAGCCATTCATCTTCTTAGTTCCATCACCTAAACCTGCGTCCTCGCTTCAAGTGTTGACCATCAAGTGAGCAGCCACCATGGCCGCCACAGCCACCAGACCAAACCGTCACCCTCACATCCTGGTGTTCCCATTTCCGGCTCAAGGACACATGCTTCCCCTTCTAGACCTCACCCACCAACTTTCTCTTCGTGGCCTCACCATCACTATCTTAGTCACCCCTAAAAACCTCCCTTTCTTTCTCCTCTCCTCTCTTCTCACCACCCTTCTTCCATTACTCCCTTTGTTTTCCCTTTCCCTTCTCACCCTCTCCTCCCACCAGGCGTCGAACACGTTAAAGACCTCGGCAGCAGTGGGACCCTCCCCATCATGGTCGCTTTAGGCAAACTCGAAGACCCTTTAGTCAACTGGTTCAACTCTCACTCCGACCCTCCCGTTGCCATCGCCTCTGATTTCTTCCTCGGTTGGACTCAACGCCTTGCCACCCGCTTGCAAATACCCAGAATCACTTTCTTCTCTTCTGGTGCCTTTGTGGCTTCTATCTCCGATTCTGTTTGGAACAATGTTGAGAAAATGCAGTGTTTGAGTGAACTCGAGTTTGCTCATTTACCTGGCTCCCCGACCTTCAAGGAGCAACATCTTCCATTCTTGTTTAAACACTACAAAAGATCAGATCCTGGTTGGGAGTTCATCAAGGATGGTATCCTTGCAAATACAAAGAGTTGGGGTTGTGTTTTAAATTCCTTTGATGCTTTCGAACCTGCATTTATTCAATGGTTGAAGACATATGTAGGTCATGATCGTGTTTTCACCGTCGGACCACTGAGTTCGATAGGCACGGATCGGGGCAATTCGGATTCGGACCAGGTCTTGACTTGGCTCGATAAATGCCCCGATGGTTCAGTTGTTTATGTTTGTTTCGGGAGTCAAAAGCTATTAAGGAATGAACAAATGGAAGCATTGGCTAATGGGCTTGAAAAGAGTGGCATACGTTTTATCTGGGTGGTTAAACCGGGTACGACCCGACAGCAAGATGAAGGGTTCGGAGTTTTACCCGATGGGTTCGAGGAACGGGTGGCGGGTCAGGGTTTGGTCATAAAAGGGTGGGCACCGCAAGTGTTGATACTGAACCACAAAGCAGTGGGTGGATTTTTGAGCCATTGTGGATGGAACTCGGTTTTGGAAGGGATAGTAAGTGGAGTCATGATATTGGAGGCTGACCAGTTTGTGAATACCAGGCTCTTGGTGGATGATATGTGTGTGGGTGTGAGGGTGTGTGAGGGTACTAACTCGGTTCCCGATTCAAATGAACTAAGTCGAGCCATTGCCGAAGCAATGGCCGAAGGTGGAAAAATAAAGACCAAAGTGAAAGATCTCGAAGACAAGGCCTTAGCAGCAGTGAGTCATGGGGGAAGCTCCATGAAAAATTTGGATAGGTTTGTGGAAGAATTGGGTCAATTGAAGATGATATGAGGAAAAGTATACCTAATGATAAATATATAATATACTTATATAAAATAATAAGTCGATTAATCGACTTAACCAATGTTAAATCAGGTTGTGATCCAATTCTTGAACAAATGTTATCTCGTGAATATTAGTTTGTATTTGCTGATGGTATAGCCATCTCTTAATTTATATTAGTTGGACTCGTTAGTGATATATATTTGTATACTAGTATGCGACTCAATCGTGATATATATTATTTTTAGATAGTGGTGTGGGTATCATTTTTAGAATCTATCAAAATTTTAGAAGACTTAACTATAATTTTCTCGATACATATTCATATTTAATACTCACTTTTGAGTTTTTTGAGTTTCCACGAGTAGTTCCTATAAGTTCACAAGGAAATTTTTTTTTTTTTTTGTATAATAACAGTTGTCCTCAAGGTCTAAGAATAATCATGTTCAAGCTAAGAGTAGTATTTAGGTGAAGCCAAGATTCAACCTCGATTCAAATACTTAAAAAGAATCTATTGCCACTTCTTCTAACTATCTATTGGTTAGTCGAGATGCTTTTATCATCTAAAGGTTGCGAAACAACTAACCATTCACCACATTTTATACCCAAATAATTTCTACTATTACAATCAACATTCTTTACAACTATTGCGTTTGTTTGCCAAAAAATTGAATGTTATAGATGAGATACTTATAACAACATTTTAGAATAAAATAAATTTTGTATTTTTTAATTTGTAAATTAAAAAAATTATAATATATTAATAATATTTATTAATTAGTGAGATTTAAATCGCATCTTTAAATGTAATTTCATTTAATAATTTTATTTTTATGTTATAATATGCCCTTTCACTCAATAATGTGAATTTAATAACTTTGACTTAAAATTCCCATAAATACTACAAATTTTGATTTCAACCGTCACTTATTCTTCTTTGTTTAGGTCATTTTGATGATAATTATTAGACTCTACCAACCATCCATACTAGCATTAATTTCCTTGATACAATTTTACATCATATTTATATTATAAGTTCTTTTTAGTTAACATTCTTATTCACTTTTGAAGTATCCTATTATATACACTACACCAAAACAGACTTTTAGCGGCGTTTTTAAGCGCCACTAATAGTATTTGCGGCGCTTTCAAAAGCGCCGCAAAAAATGCCGCTAAAGAAGGCGCCGCAAAATTTAGTGGCGTTTATTGTGAAAAAACGCCGCTAAAAGTCAAGACTTTTAGCGGCGCTTTTCAAAAAAACGCCGCAAAAGGTAGGGGCTTTTAGCGGCGCTTTTCAAAAAACGCCGCAATAGGTAGGGGCTTTTAGCGGAGCTTTTCAGAAAAACGCCGCAAAAGGTAGGGATTTTTAGCGGCGCTTTTCAAAAAAATGCCGCTAAAGGTGGGGGCTTTTAGCGGCGCTTTTCAAATAAACGCCGCTAAAGGTGGGGACTTTTAGCGGCGCTTTTCAAACAAACGCCGCTAATTTGCACAGATTTGCAATGCTCATTTTCTCCAATATCCTACCCTCCCTGCATTAAAATAAACCAAAAACAGCAGCAATTGCATATAATTTCAACTCAAGACAGCAAATAAAACATTTAAATCTCACTAAAAGCATTAAATCTAAACGATACTTCAAATTTAATAAAAGATATATGATATACATTAATAAATGAAGTATAATTCAAACAATTCTTACAATAATGTTAAATGTAACAATGTTAAAAATCATCTTACAACAAGAAAACAAATGTCTAAGATGGCGGCCTCTGCAATTGCTGAAAAACTTCATCATAATCTAAAAGCTGTAGCTGGAGTTCTTCATACTTTATGTTCTGCTCTGCCTCCTCATTTCTTTGCCTCCGCTCTAAGTTGAGAAATTTGCTCAGCTGTGCTCGCTTCCATCTGAGCTATCTGGTCTTTTAGTCTCTGAACTTCAACACGAGATTGACTCCCGAAAGGTATGTACTGCTGGGAGCCGGATCCAAAATATTGGGTCGGGGTAACCCCAGATCCTTGACATCGAACCCGACCATACCTTTTAAGACCCAAAACATTAGTGAAAATTTTGTTATAAATATACTCAAGATTAACAGAACTATCAATCAAAGTAGTCGTACCTTTCAGGACCCAAAACATCAGTAATAATTCTGTTATCAATCTCCTCGAGATTAACAAAACTATCACTCGAAGCAACCGCTTCATACTCCGCCTTCTTCTCCTTTAGTTTATCCTAATAAATCAACGAAAGAGTTAGAAATGAAATATATAATAAAAAGGAATGCAACATAACTTAAAATTATAAAATTAAAACTACAAACGATGAATTAAAGTACTATAATTAAACATTATAAATATTTATAATAAATCAATTATTAAGTAAATATACTAAAATTTCTGCAACTTGGATGTCATCTGAGATCCGTCCTTCTTCCTATGCGTAATGACAAAAAGCTGAAGGCGTCCAACTTTTGACCAGATTTAAGCTTCCTACATTATAGCAGAAAAAATATAATTTAATAGTATAAAGTCATTAATATTTGAAAGAAATAATAAATTATAATACATCGGCCTCAGCTACACAAGCAAAACTTATGGAACTCGCCAGGTGTCGTAAAATTTTTGTTTCTCTCATCGCTTGTTCCAACTCGCTTTCATGGTCCTACATAATGGAATTTGAATTATGTATATAATAAATACTATAAACCAAAAAATTTATAAGACTTTAAAAGTACGTAATACCTCTCCTTTCTTTGAATTCCGAATCTAACTTGATCTTCCCATTGGTACCTCAACATTCCCGGCGGAATATTTCTTAGTTTTACCTAAAAACGCCGCTATTTCTCAGTTTTTTGCGGCGTTTTAGTACAAAAGCAGCTAATTTATAAAATTTGTGGCGTTTTTTATTAAAACGCCACTAAAAACGCCGCTAAAGCCCTATTTTGCTGTAGTGATATATAATCCTAATTAATTAATTTTAAAAAAATTAAAAATATATATGATTTTTTTATCACTCTTAGTCCGCATATTAAAAGATTCAGTGTGAATTGGATGTGTTTACTTGTGATTAGTGTAAAAATAGCGGTAGCGGTAAGATTAGATACTGTAATGATACTATAACGTGAAAGAAAAAAATAAACTAAATACATCGCACCGTCCATCCAAACCTACCCATAATCTTGAAAAATGAAGCAACATATCTTTAAAAAGAATGAGAGGAAAAACAATAGACACGTATCTGTGAATAACATAGGTGAAGCATGGCCATGAGGTACAACAAACCCTTTGAAAATGGTATCATATGTAATAATTTTGATTTTCGAAAAAGATAGGACATAGAGAAGGTTTTCTTTAAGTTTGGGAAAATATTTAACATTAGTAAATTATTTATTGAAATAGTGGAAATGGAGGGTTGGAGGAGCCGACTCTAAAGCCGGTATCCCCTGGATCCGATTTGAAGAGTTGCAACAGGGAAAACGACACCTCCACATGCCCACTTCCCATTCCAAGTTTCATCCCTACTCCATCTTATAAAACGATGGCTTTTTGTCATAAATAATCCTTGAAAGTTGATCAAAATTTCAATATAGTCCATCCATTTTGTAGGTTTAAATGTAAATCATAACATTCATTTTAAAAAGTCTACTTCTTTAACAAGTAAATCTTAGATTTTTCATATTTTATAAATACTTTAATTTTTAAAGTCTTATAATATTTTTTTATTTAAATAAAAATGTAGTTTAATCTTTTTAATTCAAAAACAACGATTTTAAATATAATTTTAAAGTGAAGGGGAAATATAAAAAAAATTGATAAATTTTAAGGACTATATTGAAAATTTTAATATGAAACTAATAAATTTTTAAATATAATTTTGAAGTGCTGGACTAAATTGAAAGGTTAATGAGTTTTTAGTGATCATTTATGATAGGGGAAGTCGGGTCCTCCAGCCACCGACTTCCATTTTTATGCTTAATAAAACAGGAAATAATATCATACATGATCCCTGAAAATTCATTAACCTTTCAATTTAGTTCATCCACTTCAAAATTATCCGAAAAATTTGTTAGTTTCATCTTAAAATTTTCAATATAATCCCTAAAATTTATCAAATTTTTTTACAAGTCCCTTCAATTTAAAATTATATTAAAAAACTCACAATAGGAAAATAGGGCTTTAGCGGCGTTTTTAGTGGCGTTTGGACAAAAAACGCCACAAATATTATACATTAGCGGCGTTTGAAATAAAACGCCACAAAAAACTGGGCAATAGCGGCGTTAAAACGCCGCTAAAAACAAAGAAATAGCGGCGTTTGGTGACAAAACGCCGCTAAAAACTGAGCAATTGCGGCGGTTGTTATAAAACGCCACAAAAGGTTAGAGATATAGCAGCATTTTTACAGAAAACGCCACTAAAGGTAAGAAATAGCGGCGTTTTTCATAAAAACGCCGCTAAAAATCTAATCATCTCAAAACTCAAACGGCGCCGTTTTGGTCCCCATTTAATAATTCAATATAAAAATTGTAAAAAGGCCCAATGATTGTAACACCCCCTACCCGTATTCGATATCAGAATAGAGTACGAGGCATTACCGGAGTTTCCGAATTTTTTTTAAACCGAGACCAATCCACATCAACCAATCCAATTCAACATATTTTCATAATAGATTCATGCATATTATAAGATAACTTTAACACATACCAAAACAAGATTTATTAGCCATACCAATGGCTAACCTTACATTCATTTTGTATTAACATCTACTTTATTAGCTTATACATGCCATTGTTTTCCAAAATAAAGTTTCTTTATATACTTGAAATCTTGAGGTTGATAGTGTGATGTGTCTCCGATCAATCCGACCTCCGAGCTCTTAACACTACAAAACAAGGGAAAAAGAAACTGGTAAGCACTTTGTGCTTAGTAAGCCCATGTAACAAGAATTATACTTACCTAATATTTTCAATACAATGCAATAAACATCCATATATCCATTCAATGCATTATTACCCTATTACGCACAAACTCAACATTCAAGTTAGCCCAATAATTTCCATGAATCAATAATTTATACCATGATTGATGAGCTCATCAATACCATGATTTCCATTTCCTTGTTATTTTTTCATATTTATCCCGTTGAATTACTCGGAATTTCGATGGATTTTCAGAGGTACACTTTAGTGTACAAATCCAGTCCACAATTCATGTTCATGTGCGCACATTTCCATTTCAGAGAGCACACTCGCGAACCTCATCCTTACAGAGGGATTACGGTCGAGCTAAATCACAAATATAAACTCATAGAGTATTGTCGGGATTACCACCCAAGCTAAATCCCTCGCAACGACAATTACTCTAATGAGCTTGGATCTGAATTACACCCAAAGCAAATTCAGACTTAATTCGGATTACCCGTCCGGGCTAAATCCATTTTCCACATATTCTTCGGGAGGGCTATATCAGGATAGGATCACCCGTCCGGGCTAGATCCTTTTTACCGTCAATTCCTTTTCAGAGATCCATCGAATTTTCCTTTCATTCAACCGAGATTTCTTCCCCTTTTTATCAAATATATCAATGTTTCACCAATCTTCATACAATGAACATTCAAATTATATTCACATCAATAACATCCATTTCAAGCATTTAAGAATATAATTCAAGTTACACGAACTTACCTCGTTATCAGTTCGTTTACAAAATCTACTAATCCAAAACTTTTTCCTTTCCTCGATCTAGCTTCGTATTTGAGTTTTCCGGATCTAAATAAATAAATTCAATCATCAATTCAATACATTTCATGTTCACATGTAGCATTTTCCATAATTCTATTATTATTTTTAGTTTATTCAAAGCTGTCTACTTGAGTCACAGTCACTAAATTATTTATTACTCGAGCTACAGAGCTCCAAATGAGGAACCGTTAATTTTCTCTGAAACTAGATTCACATGTCTTCATACCATAAAATTTCCAGAATTTTTGGCCTAGCCAATTAGTACAGTTTATTCATCAAAGTCACCCCTGTTCTGCTGTCTGGCAGTTCTGACTCTTCTTCACTAAAAATTAATTATCTCTTCATACAGAAATTATATGGTGTTCCCGTTTATTTCTATAGAAAATAGACTCATTCAGGATTCTAAACATATAAATTTAAGCCCCTAATTATTTTTCTTCAATTTTTGATGATTTTCTAAAGTCAAAACAGGGGAACCCGAATTTATTCTGAACCAGTCTTACAAAAATATAAATATCTCAAATTACAGAATTCCTTTGCTTTCCTGTTTCTTTCATATAAAAATAGACTCAATAAGCTTTAATTTCATATCTCATTCAACTTCTTATTCCACTTCTACTATTTTTGGTGATTTTTTCAAAGTTACTCTACTGCTGTTGTCCAAAACTGTTTCAGTGTAACTCATTTTACAATTTAATCCTAATTAAGTTTACTTATTTTCTTAACCTAATTCATACTTTGATTCTACTTAAATTCCTTCCAAATTAATCCCTATAACACAAAACTTATAACTTACTTTATAATTTAATCCTTCTACTAATTCTAACTTAAATTTCATTCAATTTAATCCCTGATTCATCTTTTTCTTCAACATCAACTACACTTGAAAACCTAAAAACTCTCAAAATATCAACTTAGTTTCATCAAAATCTTGCTTTAAAGCTTCTAAAACATCAAAATTAAGAGAATAGGACTTGATTGACTTACCAATTTAAACTTCAAGCTTTAAATCCCTAGTTTTTCCTTTTTCTTTTCTTTCCTTCTCCCCTGTTTCGTATGCTCTCTGTTTCTTTTACCTATTCTGTTCTCTTCTTTCCTTTTGTTTGTTTATATATATATAATAATATAATATAATAATATAATAATATAATAATATAATAATATAATAATATAATAATAATCCTTAAAAATCTCAGATTTTTCTATGTTATACCGCCTCACTATACAAAATGGTATAATTACCATTTTGATCCTTCATAATTTCTTTTAATCTATAATTGAACTTTTACTTTCATTTCAATTTAGTCCTTTTTATTTAATTACCTACCCAAACGTTAAAATTTTCTAACGAAATTTTAATACCACATTACTAACATTTTATAAATATTTATAAAAGTATTTCCTATCATATAAATATTCATGCAAAAAATATTAAAATAAATTTCTCTTTAAATCGGATTTATGGTTACGAAACCATTGTTCCGATAATCTTGAATTTAGGCCATTACAACTCTCCCCCCCTTTTAAGGATTTTCGTCCTCGAAAATTTTACCAGTAAAGAGGTTTGGATATTGTTTCCTCATTGCCTCCTCCGGTTCCCATGTCGCTTCCTCAATCCCGTGCTTTTGCCACAATACTTTCACCAAATTTATTTTTTTATTTCTAAGCTCCTTTGTTTCCCGTGCCAATATCTTGACCGGTTCTTCACTGTAAGTCATATCCGGCTGAATCTCCACTTCTGTCGGAGAAATAACATGTGAAGGATCTGACCGATATCGTCGTAGCATAGACACATGAAAAACATTATGGATTCTATCAAGTTCTGGTGGTAATGCCAACCGATAAGCGACCGGTCCAATTCTTTCTATGATCTCATATGGCCCGATAAATCTTGGACTCAATTTACCCTTTCGACCGAATCGGAGAACTTTCTTCCAAGGAGACACTTTCAGGAATACCTTGTCACCGACCTGAAATTCAATCTCTTTTCGTTTAAGATCGGCATATGATTTTTGGCGATCGGAAGAAGCTTTTAAACTATCCCGAATAACCTTTACTTTTTCTTCTGTTTCCTGGATCAAATCAACCCCGTGTATTTTCTTTTCACTGAGCTCTGTCCAGTATAATGGTGTTCTACACTTTCTACCATACAAAGCTTCATACGGAGCCATTTTAATACTGGACTGATAACTGTTATTATAAGCAAATTCAATCAAAGGTAGATACCTCTCCCAATTACCTTCAAACTCTAGTATACAACATCGGAGCATATCTTCCAATACTTGAATTACACGCCAGATTGGCCATCCATGCGAGGATGAAATGCGATCTTGAAATACAACCCAGTACCCAAAGCTTCTTGCAATTTATCCCGAAACGAGGCGTAAATCGGGATCTCTATCTCGATATAATGGAGACAGGCACTCCATGTAGCCTCCGACAATCTCGGATATGTACAATTCAAACCGGTTTATCTAAAGAATAATCCATACGTACCGGAATAAAGTGTGCTGATTTTGTCAGTCGGTCAACAATCACCCAAATAGCATCTTTTTTTCCTCGAAGACAATGGTAACCCCGATACAAAATCCATAGTGATTCTTTCCCATTTCCATTTCGGTATAGTAATTGGCTGAAGTAACCCTGAAGGTACCTGATGTTCTGCTTTGACTGTTGACATATCAAACATCTTGATATAAACTCGTAAATATCACGTTTCATACACGCCACCAAAGACATCTTCTTCAAATCATTATACATTTTATTACTTCCCGGATGTACAGACATAGTACCACTGTGAGCCTCGTGTAAAATTTTATGTATGAGCTCAGAATTCTTGGGTACACATACCCTACCTCTGAATAATAAACAATCATCAACCCCAACTTGAAATTCAGAATCAGTATCTGACTCACATTGTGCCCGTTTAACCTGTAACTTCTCATCATTCTTCTGAGCTTCACATATTTGCTGTAAAAATGTCGGTTTAGCTCTCAATTCAGCTATGATTGAACCATCATCAACCAAAGACAATTGAGCATTCATAGATCGTAAAGCATACAGAGATTTTCGACTCAAAGCATCAGCCACAATATTAGCCTTACCCGGATGGTAATCAATAATCAAATCATAGTCCTTTATCGCCTCAAAGCCACTGCGCTACTGCCTTAAATTCAAATCTTTCTGTGTCATCAAATATTTCAAGCTTTTATGATCAGTATAAATATGACATTTTTCACCGTACAAGTAATGCCGCCATATCTTCAATGCAAAAACAATAGCAGCTAACTCAAGATCATGTACCGGATAATTTCTTTCATGTGGTTTAAGTTGTCTTGAAGCATAGGCTATTACTTTACCTTCTTGCATCAAAACACAACCTAAACCATTTAATGAGGCATCACTATAAATAACAAATTCCTTACCCGGTTCAGGCTGCACTAATACTGGTGCTTTCGTTAGTAGATCTTTCAATCGGTTGAAACTCTGTGACACATTTATCACCCACTCGAACTTTACATCTTTCTGCAATAATCGAGTCATCGGAGAAGCTATCATAGAGAATCCTTGTACAAATCTCCGATAATAACCAGCTAAACCCAAGAAACTTCTAACTTCAGATCGATCTTGGTGGACTCCAATTGACAATAGCCGATTTTACTTGGATCTACCCCCGATGCCTTCAATGGATACAATATGTCCAAGAAAACCCACTTCTCGAAGCCAAAATTCACATTTACTGAATTTAGCATATAACTGTTTCTCTCGCAGAATTTGCAATACAATTCTCAAATGTTCTGTATGTTCTTTTTCATCTCGAGAATAAACCAAAATATCGTCAATGAATACTACCACAAATCTGTCTAAGTACGGTCTGAATATTCGATTCATCAGATCCATAAATACTGCAGGTGCATTAGTCAACCCAAACGGCATAACCAAAAACTCATAATGCCCGTACCTGGTTCTGAAAGCTGTCTTTGGCACATCTGACTCCTTTACTCGTAACTGATAATAGCCCGATCGGAGATCAATCTTTGAAAATACAGTAGCACCTTTCAGCTGATCAAATAAATCATCAATCCGAGGCAACGGATACTTATTCTTTATAGTTACCTTATTGAGCTGTCGATAGTCAATACACAATCTCAAAGACCCATCTTTCTTTTTCACAAACAGAACCGGAGCACCCCAAGGTGAATGACTCGGTCGGACAAAACCTCTATCAACAAGTTCCTGTAACTGTGTCTTTAATTCCTTTAATTCTGTAGGAGCCATTCGGTACGGAGCTATGGAAATCGGAGTAGTTCCCTAATCAAATCTATAGAAAATTCCACTTCTTTTCGGTGGCAACCACGGTAACTCTTCTGGAAACACATCTGAAAATTCACATACCACTGGCACTGCTTGAATCTTCGACTCGAGATACCTTGGTATCTAATACATAAGCAAGAAAAGCATCATACCCTTTTTGACATACCTCCGAGCGAGAATAATCGAAATCACATCGATAATCCTCCGCTCGATCGGATTTAACCCGGTAATTCACCATTCGCACTTCAACACAATATATTTACATTTCTGAGTTTACTATCGCATCATCTTTGAGTTAACCAATCCATGCCCAATATCACATCAAACTCATCAAATGGCAAGTAACATCAAATCACCAGAAACAATAACCTTCTTACCATCAAGTGGACAATTTTTACAAATTTTATCCACCAAAATAGATTGGCCAAAGGGTTCGAGACTTTAACCGCAAATTCGATGAGGTTCAACAGATAAATCTTTAACGCATGCAAGTTTTACACATATATATGAATGCGTAGAACCGGGATCAATTAATGCGATAATATCGCTTTCAAGTAAAGAAAATGTACCGATAATAACATCGGGTCTTTGAGGCATCTTCTCCGCACGCATGACATATGTTCTAGGAGGCGCTCGTGTCTCAGGCCTACTTGTAGTATCTTTTGTAGCTCCTCGGCTACCACTGACATTACCGGATAGTCGAGATGGTCTACCCCTCAAAGATGGATTACTTGGCTTCGATATATATTCACTTCTTTTCACTTCTTTCTCGGACAATCTCGAGGAAATGGTCAAAAGAACCACATCGGTAACATGCCCCGCTCTTAAATCGACATTCACCAAAATGAGCTTTATTACAATACTGGCATCTCGGCTTAGGGGTACCAACACTGCCAACACTGGTCACTGATGGAGTGGAAGGTCTTGAATTAGTGCGCTGTGAACCTCGCACTCTATCTGATTACCCAGTGGTTGAGGTAGAACGATCCTGGTACTTCTTCAATTTCTTTGGAGCAGAAAACTGAGATTTTTCCATTGGTCTTTTACTAAAAATTCGAGCTTCTCTCTCAGCCTGTTTCTTTTCTTTGCTCCATTCTTCTGCTTTATAAGCTCGTTCTGCTAGTGTAGCAAACTCTCGAATTTCAAGAATTCCAACAAGTAGCTTAATTTCTTCATTCAACCCTTCTTCAAATCGTTTGCACATTTCAGCTTCCGACTGTACCCATTCTCGAGCATATTTACTCAACCGAACAAATTCTCTTTCATACTCGGATCTCGATCTATTGCCTGTTTCACTCAAGAAATTCTTTTCTTTTACGATCAAGGAATCTCTGGGGTGATATATTTCTTTTTGAACTCCGTCTGCGGAAGAATTCCCATGTACTTTCTTCTTTCGTAACAACCAAAGCTTTAGTATTCCACCAATGATAAGTCGTGTCTTTTAGCGGTGAAACGACACATTTCAAACATTCTTCCGGCGTGCAAGATAATTCCTCCAAAACCCGAGTAGTATTTTCTAACCAAAATTCAGCTCTTTCGGGATCATCATCAATCGCTGCTCAAATTCTTCTACCCATATTTTCGGATTTTATCGACCGAGCTTTTCCTTTTCGACAGATTCGATTGACTGTGACTCTGTGGAATCTCTGAACCGGTGGAGGAACAGGAGGGGAGCTTGAGTCTGCCGCAGACCGTGAGGGTTAGTTCTTATGTACTGAGTAAACCATTCATTCATCATTTGAAAGAAGGCTATTTTTGCCTCCTCCCCTTGACCCTCTATACCGGGCCTTCTACTGCTAGTTTCTTCTCTTTGTACTGAAGCCGGAGCATGACTCCCAGCTTCCTCAGATTGAGCTCGGTCAGATGACATTACTATAAGGAAAACACAATTTAAATGGTCAGGAGATATCACACTATCAAAAATAATTTAAATGGCATGTATAGCTAATCCGTATTCGCTATGTCGGTCCTAGAACCGGCTAAACCGTAGCTCTGATACCAACAAATGTAACACCCCCTACCCGTATTCGATATCAGAATAGAGTACGAGGCATTACCGGAGTTTCCGAATTTTTTTTAAACCGAGACCAATCCACATCAACCAATCCAATTCAACATATTTTCATAATAGATTCATGCATATTATAAGATAACTTTAACACATACCAAAACAAGATTTATTAGCCATACCAATGGCTAACCTTACATTCATTTTGTATTAACATCTACTTTATTAGCTTATACATGCCATTGTTTTCCAAAATAAAGTTTCTTTATATACTGAAATCTTGAGGTTGATAGTGTGATGTGTCTCCGATCAATCCGACCTCCGAGCTCTTAACACTACAAAACAAGGGAAAAAGAAACTGGTAAGCACTTTGTGCTTAGTAAGCCCATGTAACAAGAATTATACTTACCTAATATTTTCAATACAATGCAATAAACATCCATATATCCATTCAATGCATTATTACCCTATTACGCACAAACTCAACATTCAAGTTAGCCCAATAATTTCCATGAATCAATAATTTATACCATGATTGATGAGCTCATCAATACCATGATTTCCATTTCCTTGTTATTTTTTCATATTTATCCCGTTGAATTACTCGAATTTCGATGGATTTTCAGAGGTACACTTTAGTGTACAAATCCAGTCCGTCAATTCATGTTCATGTGCGCACATTTCCATTTCCATTTGAGCACACTCCGCGAACCTCATCCTTACAGAGGGATTACTACCCAAAGCTAAATCATGTAATATAAACTCATAGAGTATTGTCGGGATTACCACCCAGGCTAAATCCCACGCAACGACAATTACTCTAATGAGCTTGGATCCGAATTACCACCAGCTAAATTCAGACTTAATTCGGATTACCCGTCCGGGCTAAATCCATTTTCCACATATTCTTCGGAGGGCTATATCGAGATAGGATCACCCGTCCGGGCTAGATCCTTTTACCGTCAATTCCTTTTCAGAGATCCATCGAATTTTCCTTTCATTCAACCGAGATTTCTTCCCCTTTTATCAAATATATCAATGTTTCACCAATCTTCATACAATGAACATTCAAATTATATTCACATCAATAACATCCATTTCAAGCATTTAAGAATATAATTCAAGTTACACGAAACTTACCTCGTTATCAGTTCGTTTACAAAATCTACTAATCCAAAACTTTTTCCTTTCCTCGATCTAGCTTCAGATTTGAGTTTTCCGGATCTAAATAAATAAATTCAATCATCAATTCAATACATTTCATGTTCACATGTAGCATTTTCCATAATTCTATTATTATTTTTAGTTTATTCAAAGCTGTCTACTTGAGTCACAGTCACTAAATTATTTATTACTCGAGCTACAGAGCTCCAAATGAGGAACCGTTAATTTTCTCTGAAACTAGATTCACATGTCTTCATACCATAAAATTTCCAGAATTTTTGGCCTAGCCAATTAGTACAGTTTATTCATCAAAGTCACCCCTGTTCTGCTGTCTGGCAGTTCTGACTCTTCTTCACTAAAAATTAATTATCTCTTCATACAGAAATTATATGGTGTTCCCGTTTATTTCTATAGAAAATAGACTCATTCAGGATTCTAAACATATAAATTTAAGCCCCTAATTATTTTTCTTCAATTTTTGATGATTTTCTAAAGTCAAAACAGGGGAACCCGAATTTATTCTGAACCAGTCTTACAAAAATATAAATATCTCAAATTACAGAATTCCTTTGCTTTCCCTGTTTCTTTCATATAAAAATAGACTCAATAAGCTTTAATTTCATATCTCATTCAACTTCTTATTCCACTTCTACTATTTTTGGTGATTTTTTCAAAGTTACTCTACTGCTGTTGTCCAAAACTGTTTCAGTGTAACTCATTTTACAATTTAATCCTAATTAAGTTTACTTATTTTCTTAACCTAATTCATACTTTGATTCTACTTAAATTCCTTCCAAATTAATCCCTATAACACAAAACTTATAACTTACTTTATAATTTAATCCTTCTACTAATTCTAACTTAAATTTCATTCAATTTAATCCCTGATTCATCTTTTTCTTCAACATCAACTACACTTGAAAACCTAAAAACTCTCAAAATATCAACTTAGTTTCATCAAAATCTTGCTTTAAAGCTTCTAAAACATCAAAATTAAGAGAATAGGACTTGATTGACTTACCAATTTAAACTTCAAGCTTTAAATCCCTAGTTTTTCCTTTTCTTTTCTTTCCTTCTCCCCTGTTTTATGCTCTCTGTTTCTTTTACCTATTCTGTTCTCTTCTTTCCTTTTGTTTGTTTATATATATATAATAATATAATATAATAATATAATAATATAATAATATAATAATATAATAATATAATAATAATCCTTAAAAATCTCAGATTTTTCTATGTTATACTGCTCACTATACAAAATGGTATAATTACCATTTTGATCCTTCATAATTTCTTTTAATCTATAATTGAACTTTTACTTTCATTTCAATTTAGTCCTTTTTATTTAATTACCTACCCAAACGTTAAAATTTTCTAACGAAATTTTAATACCACATTACTAACATTTTATAAATATTTATAAAAGTATTTCCTATCATATAAATATTCATGCAAAAAATATTAAAATAAATTTCTCTTTAAATCGGATTTATGGTTACGAAACCATTGTTCCGATAATCTTGAATTTAGGCCATTACAATGATAGTGTCGTTTTTATTAAAAATGCCACAAAAGGTTAGATATATAGCGGCGTTTTTACAGAAAACGCCACTAAAGGTAAGAAATATCGGCGTTTGTCATAAAAACGCCGCTAAAAATCTAATTATCTCAAAACTCAAACGATGCCGTTTTGGTCCCCGTTTAATAATTCAATATAAAAAATTGTAATAAGGCCCAATAATAGCGGCGTTTTTACTAAAAACGCCACAAAAGGTTAGAGATATAGCGGCGTTTTTATAGAAAACGCCACTAAAGGTAAGAAATAGCGGCGTTTGTCATAAAAATCTAATTATCTCAAAACTCAAACGTCGTCGTTTTGGTTACCGTTTAATAATTACCGGCGTTTTTTTAAAAGCACCACAAGGTTATTAGTGGCGCTTATTAGTGGCGCTTATTAAAAAACGCCACAACGAGCAGTGAAGGAAACGGCATCGTTTTACGTTCTAATTAGTGGCGCCTTTAACAAAACGCCACAAATATGTTTGTTTTATTGATGTTATTAGTGGCGTTTTATCTCAAAACGCCACAAATTTGAGAAAAACGACTACGTTTTTTATAATTTATTTAGTGGCGTTTATTTAAAAGCGCCGCAATAGGGATAAATTTTATGCTGAAACGACGTCGTTCTTTTTACATCCATTTCTGCTATCTCCCCGATTTTAGCAAATCCCTAATTTCAAAGACTTTCTGCTATCCATCTCCCCGATTTCTTCTCTTCCCCGATTTCTGCTATCTCCCCAAATCCCTAATTTCTTCATCCCATTTATCAATCCCCTCCGAATCCCTAAATTATTCTTCGATTTTGTTGCGTTTATTACCAAAACCGAAAGAACCCTAAAAAAAACTAAACAAAAGAACATTTCTCATAAGGCTCTCAACTCAAAGCGCTGCGTTTATTACCAAAACCAGAACCCATCGCCGACACCGAAAACGACGCCCACGGCCTGACGCCATTCACCTTCTAAAACCCATCCCGACGCCGTTGCTTTGCTTTCTCCCATTGCCTTATCTCTGTCTATTGCTTTCTCTCGCTTTGCTAGTCTGTCCAATATTGACATTGGGTGCTGCCTGAACTGAAGCCTTTTTGCAAATTTGAAAGTTGGTAAGCTCTTTTATTTGAAAATTACAAGGTTAATATATGAACTAATTTAGCTTTGAATCTTTAGTCTTTGGGTTAAAACGAAAATTTGTTGGAGAATGGTGAGAATAAGAAATGAAAAAAAGAAGTCTTATAATTAATTTCTGAGGGATGTAATTTTGTATTTAATCAAATTAGGTGTAATCTGGATTGTTGATATCTGCTTGTTTGCATTTGTTTTGTTAATAGCAGTTTGTAATTTGGTTATCCCTAGACCCAAGTTTCAATTTTACAATAGACTAGGAAACTAAATAATGTAAGTTTTGAAGCCCTAAACTTGAAATTGATTTCTACTTGAGTGATAATATTTCAAGTTTTATTTGGTTTTCTGTTTTATGTCCTGTTGCTTGTTACTGTGTCTCATCTACACTCTTTCTCTGTTTACTTGAGAAGGAGAATTTTCTTAAAAGCTATCGGTTTATCGGAAATAGTTGACCATTTTTTCGTTTGTTTATTTCCCTTTGTTTTTAAGTTTATTGCATCTATGTTCTGGACAGCTATATAAGTGGTACTGATACCGAGTGTCTATGAAACCCAACAGTAACTTTAAAATATCCTCAAATAAATAATAAACAATGCATGTTTATTTGTTTCCTTGTTATGTGTAAATTTCCAATCTGTGACCTGTTTTACTTGTTACCTCATTTGTTTTCTTTGCATTGTACATATGGCACATGTTTTCTCTGTTTTCTGAATTGTTTATTTGTGATTTTTGTTTTCATGATAAAATATATTATGTCATGAATTGTTTTTTATCAGAATATTATGCTCACAGTTATTTCCAAAAGTGGCTGTGGGCAATTGGATCTTCTGATATTGGATTGTTTATACAAGGTGTGTTACTCCCTTGCTTCTTTCTTTTTAACAGTAGTTGAATACTTTTCTTCATTTTTTCTTGTTAGTGAATTGTCTAGGAATTAGAAAAATTCAAAAATACACTTTTAATCCATGCTGATTCTTTCATAACCTGTCTGCATCTATGTATAATACAATTTAAAAAAGACAAATTTATTAGGAAAATTTTCTAACATTTTCTCTATCCACGAAAATTAATACGAAATATATTTACATTCTTAAGAGGAAAAGATGATTGATTTTATTTTTAAATCTTAAAACTTCCCTTAAATCAAAATAGTTGTCTTTTAATTTATCACACAGTGACCCACCTCTCACTTTTTTATTTTTGTTTTAAAGCAAAAGTTAAAGCAAAATATAAAAGATCATCTTCTACTGTATCTGGCAACATCAATAGCTCAGAAATTTTATTTCTGATAGCCCGACCTGGAATTGGACATTGATTTATCAAAATAAATCCCATTGGGCCATACTCCTCTTTTGTCAAGTTTATGATCATAAGGCAAAGTTAATGCACCCATTTTTTAATACTATCTTTTTTATATTATTATATTATATTAATTCTTATGGACTGTACAACAAAAAGTAAATGCATTAATTCATTATGCTAAAGTTTTGATATGGCACATAAGGTTGATATTTAAAACTACCCAAAAAGGAGAAAGATGCAGGCAAGGCCAATACGACTTGGGGGGTTGATTTTCTTTCTGTTTTTAAATGAAATCTTCTCAAATTATTTATAATTAAGATGCTGTCAATTTTTTATGTCTGCTTTTGCCTATCTTAATCATCCTAATAAATTAATAATTTATATCATTTTATTCTGTCTAAAAATTATATATATAGAAAAAAATACTCGACTAGTTTGTTTTATTAGTAGAGAGTTGCAAAAGATATGGTAGGGCGAGTAAAAGAAGTGAAGTGATAGGTGAGCAGAGACCAGACAATATTGTCTTCTTTAGCAGGCAGTGACACAAAATCCTTTACTCTTATGTTTTAGTATTTATTGTATTTTTGATTGTATATATCTTCTCTGAACTAATGTTTTATGTTTTCTGCATGGCAGAAAGGATCCCATAATGTTGTTTGATATTATATTTATTTTCTGTTTTTTTTAAGTATTACTGAGTTAATGTTGTTTGTATTTCTGACTGCAGCATCTGTTTCTTGGTGTGAGTGGAGTAGACCAGCTTATTGAAATAATTAAGGTACGTTTTACTTCAAAATTTTGTTTGTTGTTTATTGTATTGTTTCAACTGGTACTCA
Source organism: Gossypium sturtianum (assembly GCA_025698515.1). Classification (NCBI taxonomy): domain Eukaryota; kingdom Viridiplantae; phylum Streptophyta; class Magnoliopsida; order Malvales; family Malvaceae; genus Gossypium; species Gossypium sturtianum. The sequence continues at coordinate 163,300,606 of CM046945.1, forward strand.
AGTAATATATTTAGTTAGCTTATCATCCAGTTTGGGTTTATGATGTTAAGCAATATATTATAAAATGTGATGTTAAGCATTTTAGATAGTTTTCTTATGGTTTCTTTTTTTAATATAAAAATCGAATTAATAATTTTTAATTTCAATATTTTAATTTAACTTACATAATACATAATACATAACTTACATAAAATTATTTAACTTACATAATACATAACTTACATAACTTACATAGCTTTCATCAAATTATTTAACTTACATAATACATAACTTACATAATACTTGTATAGATAAAAAAAAAGATTCAAAGTATATAGGCTGGAAACCTGACGGGTTGCCTTATATCTCACTGTTAGATATAATGGATCTTCCCTAGGTGCAACAATGCCACGTATGATGAATCTTAAAGAATACATAACTTACTTAATTTTAAGATCAAACTTCATAACTTATATAATTTACATAACTTACATAGTACTCAGTTATATATATGATCATATCATTACTTACATAAATTATAAATTAACAATTTAGCCGTGTAATTTATTGTCAACTTTAGACTTCAACAACTACGAAATGGATAGAACTTGGATGAATTTGTCAAGGGTAAGCAACGGCTATCGAAATGGAGTAGAAACTTTTCTGAATTTCGCATTTCAAAATGCAAGCCAAGAGAATATGATTCTTTGCCCGTGTAAGAAGTGTTGCAATATCAATTGGCATTATCGTGAAGTTGTCTACGAACATTTAGTTGTTGATGGCTTTGTCCGGGGCTACAAAAAATGGATTTTTCATGGAGAGTGTACATCTAGTGGAGCATCTTCATCGATGAATCTGGGTTATCCTCATAGTGCTTACAATCAGAATGTTAGAGATGGCAACATGGAAGACATGTTGCGGGATGCTTTTAATATGCGCAGTGATGGTTTAGGGTCATTTCCACCTGACTTGGGTGCAACCGATGCTTATAATTTTGGTGGAAATACTTTCACCGAAGGGGGAAGAAGTGTACCTGATGAACAGCCAAATGAAGAAGCGGCGAGGTTCTACACGTTACTTGGTGAAATGAATGAAGAATTGTATGAGGGATCAAAATTTTCCAAACTGTCTTTCTGTATTCGTCTTTTTCACTTAAAATGTTTGGGAGGATGGACCAGAAACTCGTTGACAATGCTGTTAGAGCTTCTGCAAGAAATGTTCCTATTTGCTAAATCCCTTAATCTTCTAAAGACATGAAGAAACTGATAAAGGATTTGGGCCTTGGCTACAACAAAATTCATAGTTGCCCAAATGACTGCATGTTGTATTGGGGCGACCGGATAAACAAACAGTGCTGTCATGTATGCGGTCAATCCCGTTGGATTAATAGAAATATAGAGGATGGTAACGAGGACGAACACGATACACAGTCAAGGAAGCAGCCAGTTAAGATTTTGCGGTATTTTTCGCTAATACCAAGGCTTCAAAGGCTTTTCATGTCGTCGAAGACAGCCGAGTCAATGACGTGGCACCATGATGGACGAACCGATGATGGATTGTTAAGGTATCCTGCAGATTCTTTAGCTTGGAAATCATTTGACTCTAAATTTCCAAGTTTTGCAAGTAATCCTCGGAGTGTGAGGCTGAGGCTAGCAGCTGATGGATTTAACCCTTATAAAATCATGAGCACTGCGTACAGTACTTGGCCTGTGGTGCTTGTTCCTTATAATTTGCCTCCATGGGTTTGCATAAAACAGTCATCCTTTATCTTGTCTATGATTATCCCTGGAGAGAAAGGGCCCGGGAATGATATTGACATATATTTGCAGCCACTTATTGAAGAGTTAAAACAATTATGGGCTGGTGTTGAGACATACGATGTGCTGAGAAAGGAGAACTTCAATTTACGTGCGGCTTTGATATGGACTATTAATGACTTCCCGTGCACGCCAATTTATCCGGTTGGAGTACCAAGGGGCGTTATGCTTGTCCTTGTTGTCTTTCTTGCAGAACATGTTCGCAATGGTTATATAATGGGAAGAAGTTCTCTTACACGGGGCATCGTCGGTGGTTACCGGAAAATCATAGATTTAGATTTCAGTGTGCTCGGTTGACGGCATCAAGAGTTCTCGAAGCTCCTTCGCGGACTGATGATCCGAAATATTGTTCATGTTGAAATATATGAATTTCATTTATGGAAAGATGAATCAACTGGCCAACACGCAAAGAAATAGAAGATCAAGGGATGAATCTGATAATGAATCTGATGAAGAGGATGATCCTAATGAGGCGGACTTGTGGAAAAAAAGAAGTATTCTTTTTGAGTTGCCTTATTGGGAGCATCAGATTTTACGCCATAATCTTGATGTCATGCACATTGAGAAAAATGTCTGCGAGAACATCATTGGGACTATTTTGAATGTCGATGGAAATCGAAAGACAATCTTCAGAGTCGACTTGATTTAGTCCACATGGGAATTCGACATGAGCTTCATCCCCAAGCACTTCCGAATATGAGATATCGATTGTCGCCTGCTATTTTTTCAATGTCGAAGACGGAGAAAGAAGTGTTCTGTATGGTGTTGAAGGATATAAAGGTCCCGGATGCGTATGCATCAAATATATCTCGATGTGTGAGTCTTAAAGATCGAAGACTATATGGCTTAAAATCGCATGACTATCACATCTTGATGCAAGACTTCTTGCCAGATTGCTATGCGGTGTTGTATGTCGAAAAAGGTGACGTCTTGTGTAATTGAACTGTCCAATATAATGAAAGGCATTTGTGGCAAAGTTTTGGATGTTCAAGAACTTGAGACACTACAAGATCGGGCCGCATTGAATTTATGCAATCTGGAGAAGATCTTTCCGCTTTCTTTCTTCACAATTATGGTGCATTTGTTAATTCATCTCCCTCGTGAAGCAATACTTGGTGGACCCGTTTTCTATCGATGGATGTATCCAATTGAAAGGTCTTAATTTATTTGTAAATTATTCCTTCATTCACCTAAATGCCTTTAGTTGCAACTTTTGATAATGTTCTATACCGTGTTTAGGTTCCTATCCAAATTGAAGTCTTACTGCCATAATAAACGTTATCCGGAAGGATCAATTGCCGAAGGCTACTTGGTAGAGGAATGTATGACTTTCTGTTCAAGGTATTTGGAAGATGTTGAAACAAGAATGAACAGACCAAGTAGAAATGCTGGGCTCACAGATCATAACTTGGCCGAAACTTATTTATTTCAAAGTTTCGGAGAACCAATCGGCAAAGTCGAAATTGCAGAATTAGACGATAGATCGTGGGTCCAAGCACATCGATACGTTCTTTTTCATCACGATTCAATAGAACCATTACGGAAGTAAGTTCTAGAATTTGATAAATACTCATCAATTATAATTTGTTTGTCTTCTAACAAAGTAACCATTTTTTTAACATAGTGAGTATAATCAAGTATTGAGAGCTCGTTCACGGTCCCGAAGATTACATCGACGAGAAATTAATAAGATGTTCACACAATCATTTCATGAATGGTTAAGCCAAACGATATGCAATTGAAGTTTTCATTGACAAGTAATAATGTTTTTGCATAACATTTATAATTACTCGATTTAATGTCGATTCAATAGGTTTGGAGTCGGAATGAAGTAAATGACGAAGTTAAATGGCTTTCACAAGGTCCAAACCGAATAGTGAAAAGATATAGTGCCTTCCTCATCAACGGATACAGATTTCATACAAGGTATCGCGAGAGAATGAGGAGAACCCAAAATTGTGGAATTGTTGTTAATTCTTCAATTACGAGTTATTCTAGTGCTAGGGACAGTAATCCTGTCGAGGGGAATCTGGAGTATTACGGACTTATTACTGACATCATTGAGTTGGATTATTACGGCAAATGGAAAGTTGTCTTGTTTCGAGGTGATTGGGCTGATGTGAATACGGTTCACGGAATTAAAAACTATCAATATGGTTTTAAAATGGTGAATTTCTCTCGATTGATTCACGCCGGAGAACAACTGATAGACGAGCCGTATGTGTTTTCTTCTCAAGTGAAACAAGTTTTTTACTCGGAAGATCCAACTGATGAGGGCTGGTACGTTGTACTTCAAAACACCCCTAGAGACTTGTTCGACATGGGCAGTGGAAGTAGAGATGACATTGTCGAAAGATTAGAAAATCTGCCTTTTCCAGAACAAAATTTAAATGAAAATATCCCTAGTACTAGTGCACAATTTGAATGGGTTCGTCAGGACGTGGACGAAGATATTTACGATTTATGATGTAGTAAGATTTTACGATTTTTTTATTTATATGTAATATTATAATTTTAATAGTGGTCATTTTATATAATTTAAATATTTTATATATATGTACCATTATTGTTGTTATTTGTTACTAAAATTTCAACTATTTTATGTGTATTGCAGGTAAAATGAGTAGAAGAAGATTACGAGATTTAAATATTATATAGAATACTGTAAATTCCGAAGAGGGCAATAGTGAACAGCAAACAATAGTTGGATCCTCTAATGTGCCTGACAAAGATGATGAGCCTTGTAACATCTTGAATTTTTGGGCCTATGCGTTTAATGGGTGGATATGTTTAATGTGTTAATTTAAGTGTTAGGGGTCCAAATTGGGCTCAGGCTTAGGTAGAGGCCTTGATTAAAATTATCTGTTTGGGCATTATAGGGTTTAAAAGGTAGTATCTATGTTTAAAATACCAAAGTGGGCTTGTGGCCCAATCTTAGGAGGTGACGCCACACAAGGGAGTAAGGGGCCCAAATTTAAGTTTCATGGAGCCCAATTCTTTTAATTTAAGTTAGCTAAATTTTGGGCATTAGGATTAGGTGGAGTGGATGGCAACAAGGCTAAAATTTAGGGGTTTTAATGTTTAAAATATGTGGATAATAAGCAGATAAAGGCTATTATTTAAGAATTTATTTTATGTGGATAATAAGCAGATAAAGGCTAAAATTTAGGGATTTTAATGATTAAAATATGTGGATAATATGCTGATAAAGGAGGGAGGAGTTAGAGATAATTAAGTCTCTTTTAGATGAGCTAGTAGATTAAGATAAAGGAGAAAAGATAGGATTTATCTGCAAGGTTAGGTAAGTGCCGAAATTTCTATAAATAGGGGGGATATCTCATTAATTCTGGCATTTAAACCCTAATTTCCTCTTCATTCTTTGTGCCAAAATTCTTAGCCTTTCCCTCTACAATTTCTCATCTTCACTTTGATTCAAAAGCCGAAACTCTTTCCATTCTTTTTCTTCCTAGCCGAAATCTTCAAGTCTCTTCCTTGTTTTCTTTTCTTCTTCTCTTTTCCCCGTCGTAAACCGAAACTCCTCACTCAAGTATTTTAAAAGCCAAAGACACATCAGCCTTCTCTTGTTCATACTTTTTTCGAGATTTTTCCTAGAAACCGAAACTCATAGATCTCTAAGTTATAGAATCGTGTTACATTCAGGATTTCAAGGTAAGAGGATTTGTTTATTCATATATATAAAATCGGGTAGAATACTAACTATGGCCGAATATAGGAGAGGCCTATTTTCACATCTTTCCGACTTTTTGAAGCAAAGCGTAGATCAGTTTAGCAAGGGTATCTACGTTAATCAGGTGTGTAATACTTCCCCACCATCTAGATCTAATCATAAAAAGCATGATCATAAGATTTATATGTTTTGATAATTGCCGACATCTCGATTTATTGATGAAAGCCCAAGGAGGGTAAAAGCGGTTCACCAGGTTAGTAAATAATCTGTTTATATGTTATAAGTAAAATGAAACACCCCAAACCCGGCCCACGAGCTTTGACCAGATTTGGTATGTTCCTCAAGTAAACCGGTTCAAAATTCTTTTGTTCTTAGGAAAACTTGTGTGATTTTAAGAAAAATATTGTTTTGGGTTGGGCTTGTGTTGAAAACATGTTCGTTTTATATTGAAATCCCTTTTATCTTAAGTGACAAAATATTTAGGGTTTAGCTTAAAAGAAATTTTAGTTAAATTTTAATAGATAAAATTCATAATCATAATAAATAAAATTAAGTGTAAAGTAATTCAACTATGGCCTTATGGCCTTATTACAGCAAATAATTCCCAAAATATTTCAAAGTACTAAAATAAATTCAAGAGTCCTAAAAAATATAAACTTCATGTTGAGCATGGCCACCATAAGTTCTGTCGTCCCGGTCCATCACTGTTCATCACCTAAAAAAAATTGTTCCCCAACGGGGTGAGTCAAACAGACTCAATGTGTACACGACACTAAATCATAATAGAATCAGGCATATCACATATTACACATTCAAAACATAGAATACAGGTTATGATGCATTCCCAAACCCAAACCTAGTTGTCCATCCGCTACACACCCCCGTACCTGCCAGTCACACCGTGGGGACTACTAAGTCAACCCTCCATCCGCTACACTCCATCTCCAGGCGGCATTTGCGCAAATGACGTGCTCATCGCCCATATAAATTTTGTGGCATAGCCACTCAGATAATTGTGTCATGAGACACCACATTCAGATAATGTAACCGGTTACCACATTCGAGATAATGTGACCAAGTCACCACATTCGAGATAGTGAGACCAAAGTCGTCACATTCACTTCCCCTTTTTCATATAACCCGAATGCCCCATATTATTCATAGTATGCATATCATACTTAAATTCACATTCTTATCATATTTCACATGTTAAATATAACATATTTAGTAATCCTAATAGGAGTAGGAAACGTGCACAGAGTACTTTTGTACCATATTATGGTACCTTAGCCACATTCTTATAAACATGCATATATTACATATTACCATAAATCTTATTAAAAGTTAGTGTGGGGTACACACCTGATTCGCTTAAAATTTCCTTGAGATCCCGAAAAGCTTGATCTAATGATTGGATCCTTAATCCCTTGTGGATTTTAAATCCCGAAACTCACCGAATAACTAGGGAACACGTGGCCTATGGTGTACCTTCGGGAAAAGAACTTCTCCTTCCTTGTAGTCGACACTTAGTAAATCCCGAAAGATCTCCTTACTTGAAGAAGTTGATTGCACCTTCACTTCAACCTTCAGAGATTCGGCTATGGCTAGATGATGATCTCACAAGATTCAGCTTTTGATGGATTGGAAAGAAAAGAGAAGGAAGAATAAAGATGGAGGATTCGGCTATGGCTTCTAATGGAGAGGAAAATATTCGGCTAGGTTCCAACAATTACTTAATTTCGGCTTGACAAAAGAAAAGAAAGAAAAGAAGAGAAGAGAGCACTAAGAATTCGGCAGAGAAAGGAGGAAGCACAAATTGATGAGTAGCCCTCCTTCCTTCCTTTTATAGCCGAAATTATCATCTAAGGAGTCCCTTACTTGGCCACCACTCCTCTATCTGATAACTTTATCCTTTAATTATCACTTAAAATAAAAGATAATTCAGCAACTATCCTTACTTAGCCGAAATTATTAAACTCAAAGTCCCTTACTTGGCCATCACTTCTCCCTTATTTTCCTCTTTATCTCTTTATTCAAATTAAAAGAATTTAATCCAACAATTATCTCTTGAAAATAATGATAAATAAATCCCTTATTTATCCACTATTTATAAAATAATAAAAGCTCCTAATTTATAGCCATGTGCCGTCCACCTCAGGTCTTACTGAAGCAAAAATAAAATCTCCTTTATTTGCTTCCCAAGTGACTCGAACTCAGGCCCATTCCTCTTGCATATGGCGCCATTTCCATAGGCCCTAAGTGGCATCTTCAGACCACTTTTCCAAGCCTGTTTGTGTGTCAAATTCCACAAACTTTTTCTTTTAAGGCCACCTTGCCTTAATTTCCCCTTTTAAACCTTAAAACTCGTCATTTCTAGGTCATTTCTAAGTTTCCAAAAATTTTCGATCGGCTCAGTAACTTGACATTTCCTTACATTTCCATGACATTTCCTTACAAGACATTTCCTTACATTTCCAAGGTTCTAAAATGTTCACTTTCCTCTTTTAAACTTAACATTTCCATACATTTCCAGTTTTCAAAAGTGTTCAAAATATATTAATAACACATAAGATATGTCATTTCGTACAATTAAACCAAAAATGCATAGGCCCTTTTCGGGATGTTACAGCTTCTACCTTCCTTAAAAATAATTTCGTCCTCGAAATTACTTATTAACGAATAATCGTACATCTTAACTCACCGCACTACGCTTATCTTATGTCACTCACTCGATCTTAATAGAACCATCATACTTTCTAGGCACAATCTCTAAGTTCACGTCCCTAGAACTCATTTCTAACGTCGCGATTTAACTGATTAAAAAGTTTTATGAATTAGTCCTTGTTTCACTTGATTACCCGCATGAGAAGAAGTTTTATGAAAAGAATCTTAGGAGTGGTTCTTTCGTATTCATACATGCACACAGTCTTTTCATTCATACATACATCCATCAACAATTATGAACTTTCGTTCATTCAGAGAAAGGTTGTAGTTTTCATTGTTATTGTTTTTCCACTACCTAGGGGTATTTTTGTAAGTTTGTCCTACTGTGGGTATTTTTCAGTAAATTTTCCAAAAGAAAGAGTTCCTTGGTGATTTCGTCACAAAGTATTTTGGTATTTTTAAATTCCCGGGGTATTTTGGAAAAATTTTGAAATCCGGGGGTATTTCGGCAATTTAAACCTCGGGGGTATTTCGGTAATTTTTCACAAACTGGGGTAAATTTGTAAAATCTAATAAATCAGGGATATTTCAAAATTTGCAAAACTTTGAGGGTTCTTTTTGAGAATTTTACTTTCCAAAACGGTGATGTTGCAAAAATTTTGAAAATCAGGGTCATTTTGGTAATTTTGTGAGTTAAGGGCAATTTCGTAATTTTTCTCCAAATCAAGGTATTTTTGATAATTTGCAAATTAGGGTTTTTGAACATTTTATAAAGTAATGAAAATTTTGATAAGAACTATGGGTATTTTGGGAATTTCATAAACCAAAGGTATTTTTGTAATTTACCACTAGGGGTATTTTTGTAATTTTATAAATCAAAAATTTTTCGAAAGAATTTTGTAAAAATAGTTCTCACAAATTAAAAAGGTAATTTTAAGAGTTTTAAAACTAGGGTTTATAAAAACACGGCTAGTTCCTTTCGGGTTTTAGTCATTGTGTTTAGCCTATGACCGAGTCCTCTTGGTTAGGGTGAACCGGCTACTACTGCAAGCAGGATTCCAGCGAAGAGGAGGTGAGTCACTAGGACTGCTTAAGTACCAAGCTCTTAGGATCCAATCCTAGACATGCGCACAATGGTTACCACACCCTAACTCGTGTCTTAGTCATAGGTTTGTTTAATGGAATTAAGTCTTATGTGTTTGTGTTTGAGTAAACTAGTCCTGTGGTTCAAGTTCCTATCATGCTATTCTACGTTCCATTCCTCTTCTACCCTTCCATAATTCATAACATAAACCACATAATCACACAAATGGTTAGGGGTACTTACCTGGTGGATCATGGTTGGGAGACTTAGGTGCCATGCCGTAAAACCCGCTCATTTTCAAAAATACTTTCATAAAACTCATTTGGGCTCGATTTGAAAATGTTTTGGGCCTTAGCCCACACAGGCCGAGAGTTTAAAGTCGGGCTCGATACTAAAACTGAAACACCCCAAACCCGGCCTCGAGCTTTGACCAGATTTGGTATGTTCCTCAAGTAAACCGGTTCAAAATTCTTTTGTTCTTAGGAAAACTTGTGTGATTTTAAGAAAAATATTGTTTTGGGTTGGGCTTGTGTTGAAAACAGGTTCGTTTTATATTGAAATCCCTTTTATCTTAAGTGACAAAATATTTAGGGTTTAGCTTAAAAGAAATTTTAGTTAAATTTTAATAGATAAAATTCATAATCATAATAAATAAAATTAAGTGTAAAGTAATTCAACTATGGCCTTATGCCCTTATTACAACAAATAATTCCCAAAATATTTCAAAGTACTAAAATAAATTCAAGAGTCCTCAAAAATATAAACTTCATGTTGAGCATGGCCACCATAAGTTCTGCCGTCCCGGTCCATCACTGTTCATCACCTAAAAAAAAATGTTCCCCAACGGGGTGAGTCAAACAGACTCAATGTGTACACGACACTAAATCATAATAGAATCAGGCATATCACATATTACACATTCAAAACATAGAATACAGGTTATGATGCATTCCCAAACCCAAACCTAGTTGTCCATCCGCTACACACCCTCGTACTTGCCAGTCACACCGTGGGGACTACTAAGTCAACCCTCCATCCGCTACACTCCATCGAAGGCAGTCGCTGCAGTCGACGTGATCATCGCCCATATAAATTTTGTGGCATAGCCACTGATAATTGTGTCATGAGACACCACATTCGATAATGTAACCGGGTTACCACATTCGTGATAATGTGACCAAGTCACCACATTCGGATAGTGAGACCAAGTCGTCACATTCACTTCCCTTTTTCATATAACCCGAATGCCCCATATTATTCATAGTATGCATATCATACTTAAATTCACATTCTTATCATATTTCACATGTTAAATATAACATATTTCGTAATCCTAATAGGAGTAGGAAACGTACCTGAGTACTTTGTACCATATTATGGTACCTTAGCCACATTCTTATAAACATGCATATATTACATATTACCATAAATCTTATTAAAAGTTAGTGTGGGGTACACACCTGATTCGCTTAAAATTTCCTTGAGATCCCGAAAAGCTTGATCTAATGCTTGGATCCTTAATCCTTTGTGGATTTTAAATCCCGAAACTCACCGAATAACTAGGGAACACGTGGCCTATGGTGTACCTTCGGGAAAAGAACTTCTCCTTCCTTGTAGTCGACACTTAGTAAATCCCGAAAGATCTTCTTACTTGAAGAAGTTGATTGCACCTTCACTTCAACCTTCAGAGATTCGGCTATGGCTAGATGATGATCTCACAAGATTCGGCTTTTGATGGATTGGAAAGAAAAGAGAAGGAAGAATAAAGATGGAGGATTCGGCTATGGCTTCTAATGGAGAGGAAAATATTCGGCTAGGTTCCAACAATTACTTAATTTCGGCTTGACAAAAGAAAAGAAAGAAAAGAAGAGAAGAGAGCACTAAGAATTCGGCAGAGAGAAAGGAGGAAGCACAAATTGATGAGTAGCCCTCCTTCCTTCCTTTTATAGCCGAAATTATCATCTAAGGAGTCCCTTACTTGGCCACCACTCCTCTCTCGATAACTTTATCCTTTAATTATCACTTAAAATAAAAGATAATTCAGCAACTATCCTTACTTAGCCGAAATTATTAAACTCAAAGTCCCTTACTTGGCCATCACTTCTCCTTATTTTCCTCTTTATCTCTTTATTCAAATTAAAAGAATTTAATCCAACAATTATCTCTTGAAAATAATGATAAATAAATCCCTTATTTATCCACTATTTATAAAATAATAAAAGCTCCTAATTTATAGCCATGTGCCGTCCACCTCGGTCTTACGGAAGCAAAAATAAAACCTCCTTTATTTGCTTCCCAAGTGACTCGAACTCAGGCCCATTCCTCTTGCATATGGCGCCATTTCCATAGGCCCTAAGTGGCATCTTCTGACCACTTTTCCAAGCCTGTTGTGTGTCAAATTCCACAAACTTTTTCTTTTAAGGCCACCTTGCCTTAATTTCCCCTTTTAAACCTTAAAACTCGTCATTTCTAGGTCATTTCTAAGTTTCCAATAATTTTCGATCGGCTCAGTAAACTTGACATTTCCTTACATTTCCATGACATTTCCTTACAAGACATTTCCTTATATTTCAAGACATTTCCTTACATTTCCATGACATTTCCTTACAAGACATTTCCTTACATTTCCAAGGTTCTAAAAATGTTCACTTTCCTCTTTTAAACTTAACATTTCCATACATTTCGAGTTTCCAAAAGTGTTCAAAATATATTCATAACACATAAGATATGTCATTTCGTACAATTAAACCAAAAATGCATAGGCCCTTTTCAGGATGTTACATAAAATGCTTGTATGTGATTGCATGGGTTGGGTTGATGAAAGGAGGAAGTTATACGTTATATGTGTAGCGATTTTTACCGTGATCTGATGTAGCGGCTAATGCCGTGAATCGTTATATGGGCTTCGCCATTAAATGTTATACGAACTTCGCCATTATATGTTATAAGGGCTTGGCCATCATATGTGGATGAGCAGCATGACTGCCATCATGGTGTGTAGCGGTGTGGGTCGATTGTAGAAATCCCCAATGGTGTGTACGGTTGGTACGGGGGCGTGTAGTGGATGGAAACCTAGGCAAACGGGTTGGGCCTTGCATATTATTTGTTATTAATTTCTAATATGAGTATTAAACTGTTTATTTTGTTTAATGGGTTTAAGGCCCAAACTCTAGTGGTGCATGAGGGTTGCACACTGAGTCTCGCGACTCACCCTTTTAATTAACATTTCAGGTGATACCTAGTGCTTCGGACCGGGCCGGAGAGGTACGCAAGGTGGCCATGCAGAAGAATATGTGGATTTAGCAAAAAGACTTAAGTCATTATTTTATATTTTTATTTGGTGGATTTTAAAATTTCGTTGTAATAAGGCCATGGGCCACTAGTGTATATTTTGTTTTACTTTTGGGCTTTAATTACTTTTAGTTATTTAATTTTTTTTATATTACTAATTAAACTAAGGCATGTAATTAAGTTTGGTTTTATTTTACAAAGGCATATTCTATATGAAATATATTTGGGCTTTTCAGAAAAATACGACATGTTTGCCAAAAAATTTCTTAGTGACATACCAGATTCGGTCGTGGTGTTTGGGTCGGGTTTGGGGTGTTACAAGCCTGCAGAATTACAAAGTGATGTTAAGTTTATTTTACATGCATGTTGACTTCTATTATTGATTCATTTTTCAATTTTAATATAACAATAATATATCATTGTTCAGCTGAGAGTGGTGGGGCGCGCAGAGGTCGCGGACGTACACTGCTTAAAAATTTATACGAATTAAATTTCGTCGAGCGTGTGAAAGTAAGGAGAAACAGTCATGGCCAGCCTGTTGGCCCTGAAGCTCGACTTCTAGCAGACTATTTGGGCATTATTGTACGAAATGCAAATATGTTGCCCATCAATTACGAGTCATGGCATCACATGCCTGATGCAAACAAAAATCAAGCTCTGGAGAATATTAAGGTAACAAAACGTGAATGTAATTTATAATACTTTGGTTGAAGTTTCATTTATATTTACTTTCTAAACTTGTGTTTATTTAGGAGAGGTTTGCTTTGGAGGTCTCCGATAACTATATAAAGAAGACATTGGGAAAAAAATGGAGAGACCACAAAAGCACATTGAAAAAAGAATATTTTAAGAAAGAAATAAGCCTCGAAGATAAATTGCGAAATGTCCCGCCGGGAATGTTGAGGTATCAATGGGAAGATGCGGTTAGATTTTGGAACTCAAAGAAAGGAGAGGTATTACCTAGTTCTAAACTCTTATAAATTTTTCGGTTTATAGTATTTACTATATACGTAATAATAATTTCGTTATATAGGACCGTGAGCGTGTCGGAACGAGCAGCAGGCAGAAACAAAAATTCACGCACACCGCAGGGTCGAGAAGTTTTGCTTCTGTAGCTGAGGCCGATGTATTATAATTTATTAATTCTATCAAATATTAATGACTTTATACTATTAAATTATATTTCTACTACAACACTGTAGGAAGTCTCCACCGGTCAAAAAGTTGGACGCGTTCAACTTTTTGACATTACGCATAGGAAGAATGATGGGTCTCCGATGACATCCGAAGCTGGAGAGATTATGGTATATTTACTTAATAAAATTTGATTTATTAAAAATGGATTTATAATGTTTACTTATAATAGTTTAATTTTTCGTTAGTAGTTTTAAATTAATAATGTTAAGTTATGTTGCATTCATTCTTATTGTATATTTCGTTTCTAACTTTTTGATTGATTTATTAGGAGAAACTAAAGGAGAAGAAGGCACAGTATGAAGCGGTTGCTTCGAGTGATAGTTCTGTTCATCTTGAGGATATCGATAACAGAATTATTACCAATGTTTTGGGTCCTGAAAGGTACGACTGCTTCGACTGATAGTTCTGTTAATCTTGAGTATATTTATAACAGAATTATCACTGATGTTTTGGGTCTTGAAAGGTATGGTCGGGTTCAACTTCAAGGATCTGGTGTTATCCCGACCCAATATTTTGGATCCGGCTCCCAGCAATACATGCCTTCCGGGAGTCAATCTCGTGCTGAAGTTCAGAGGCTAAAAGACCAGATAGCTCAGACGCAAGCGAGCACGGTTGAGCAAATTTCTCAACTTAGAGCAGAGGCAGCAGCGAGAGAGGCGGAGGCAGCAGCGAGGGAGGCAGAATAAATTTCTCTACTTAAAGCGGAGGTAGCAGCGAGGGAGGCAGAGCAGAACAGGAAGTATGAAGAACTTCAGCTACAGCTTCAGACTATGATGAAGATGTTCCAGCAGTCGCAGAGGCCGCCATCTTAGACATTTATGTTCTTATTGTAAGATGATTTTTAACATTGTTACATTTAACATTTTTGTAAGAATATTTTCAGTTATAATGCATTCATTAATTTATATCATATATGTTTTATTCATTTTCAAATATCATTTAGAATTAATGTAGTTGATGTGATTTTTATGCTACATTTGCTGTATTGGGTTGGAATTATATACTATATTTGCTGTTATTGGTTGGTTTTAGTGCATGAAGGGTATGATATTGGACAAATTGTACATTGTAAAGCTGTACAATTTAGTGGCGTTTGTGGGAAAAGCGCCGCTAAAAGTCATGTCTTTTAGCGGCGCTTGTGGGAATGCGCCGCTAAAGTTTGCGGCGTTTGTTTTAGCGGCGTTTTTTGTGGCGCTTAAAAATGCCGCTAAAGGCCAAAAAAAATGCCGCTAAAAGTCTGTTTTACTGTAGTGACTGTTATTTTTTAATTTAAAATATTAAACTATTCTTTTATTTAAATTAAAATTTATTATAAGATTTTAAAAATTAAAGTATTGAAATAAAATTATTTATAAAATATGAAAATCTAAGATTTACTTGTTAAAGAAGTACACTTTTTAATATGAATGTTATGATTTACTTTTAAACCTACAAAATGGATGGACTACATTGAAATTTTGATCAACTTTCAAGGATTATTTATGACAAAACGGCATGTGGAGGTGTCGTTTTCCCTATCCAGGGGATATCGACTTTGGAGTCGGCTCCAACCCCCATTTTCGGGTCTTTTACCCAAATAATATAAAAATAATAATTAATTACGAAAAGGTATAGAAAATAGAATAATTACGAAAATAGGTATTTGCTACAATAGTCTACGGTGTCGCCTGACATATTGGCGGCACTAGACTAAAATGTGATGATCTAAAAACTCTGGGGACCTTATATGCAAATTTTCCGTTTTAATTAGGTGCTGAAAAAAAGCTTGAAAGGTATGGCGGCACCAACTTTTAAAAGGGTAAATTGCACCCTAAACCCCCCTTATTTATTATTAATTTTTATCCTCCTTTAACACCAAAAATAGATTGACCTCTTATCAATTAGTCTAAAATGTTTTTCTACCAAAAAATATTTTTATAAGTAAGCTGATTCCAACTCGAAATAAATTTTATTTATTTTTCAAAAAATATTTATAATTTTATTATCAATTTGATTTACGGACACGATATATAATTATAATTATAATTATAATTTTATTATCAATATTTTTTTAAAAATAAATAAAATTTATTTCCAATTGGAATCGACTTACTTATAAAAATACTTTTTGGCAGCAAAACTTTTTACACTAATTGATAAGAGCCCAATCTATTTTTAGTGTTAAAGGAGGATAAAAAGTAATAATAAATAAGGGGGGTTTGGCGTGCAATTTACCCTTTTAAAATTTGTTGCCGCCATACTGTCAAGCTGCACCCTTTGAAGCATTTTCTCAGGTTAATTTACCTAAATAATATAAAAAAATAAATACTAAAATAGGTTTTCAGCTGGATTATATACGAAAATGGTATGTTTTTTTGGGTCGCGCCTATCTGACAAGCGCAACCACTTTTTTATATTAAAATATTCTTTTACTTTAAAAAAATATTATTTTTTTTTATTTTTAAAAAATAGTTAAATATATATATACAGGTTAAAATACAGTCAACGGATTAAAAATATTCAAGAACATTCGCGCCGTGCCACTGCCCCCCTGCGCCCCTCTACCCTGCATAGCCCCTGCGCCCCTCTGCCCCACACAGATACACTGCCTTGGCAGTGTTTAGTCCCTTCATAAGGGGAAAAAAAATTAAATGGGGGACCTTATAAGCATGGTCCCCCAAGTTCAAGCACCTGAAGAGAGAAAGAAAGGATAGAAATGAGAAGAAAAAAAGAAGAAGAAGAAGAAGAAGAAAGAAAGAAAAAAGAAAGTAATATATTATTTTAGTAAATAATTTTGTTTATAATTTAAAGAATTTAATTAAGATGTTGTGAAAATTTTTTGTTATTAATTATTATTTATAAATTGTCTATGTTTAGTGTTTATGGTTTTGGGTTAATATTTTGTATGAATGTAATTTTTTTTGTTTTTTTATAATTATTTTAAAATTAATTTTTTAGCAATTTAGGATTATGTTATAAATTGGTGTGTTTGTAATTATTTTAAAATTAATTTATTAGTAATTTAAGATTATGTTATAAATTGTTGTGTTTAGTTTAGTAATTGGTTAGTTTTTAGTAATGTAAAATTATTTTATTAAATATTTTGTTAGTAATTTATTATAATTTGTTGTGTTTTGTGAGTTTTTAGTAATGTGAATTTTTTTTAAAAATAATTTTATAGTTATTTTGTTAGTAGTTTATGATTAGGTTATAAATTGTTAGTGTTTTGTGTTTTGTTATAGTTATTTATTTTGTTAGTAATTTATGGGATTAGGTTACAAATTGTTAGTGTTTAGTATAGAGTTTTGTGATTTTTTAGTAATGTAATTTTTTTAAAAAATAATTTTATAGTTATTTTGTTAGTAATTTATGATTAGGTTATATAAATTGTTAGTGTTTAGTTATGTGTTTTGTGACTTTTTAGTAATGTATTTTTAAAAAAAAAAATAATTTTATAGTTATTTTGTTAGTAATTTATGATTAGGTTATATAAATTGTTAGTGTTTAGTTTAGTGTTTTGTGATATTTTTTAATGTAATGTTTATATAATGTAATTTTATTTTTTATTTATTTATTTGACAATTTTTATTGATTTGTTAAAATGTTGATTAAATTTGTTGTTGTCGAAACCATTTTTTAATTTTGGAAAATAAAACGGGATCGACTTTAAAATGAAATATGGAGTCGCCACCAATCCTTTTTATTTAGGTGTGATCGGATCACCTATAAAAACATTTTATTATATTTAAAAGAAATTAATTTTGGTCTACGAATTCCAAGAAAAACGGGTTCGGGAGTCGGTTACGCACGAAGAAGGATTAGCACCCTCGCAACGCTCAACATTGGTACCTAATTGATTAATTAATGTCCTAATGCCAAAAATTTGAAACGATTTTAAAATACAATTCTGTTTTAAAAAGTTTTAAATAACTCGAATTGGATATTGAGATTTTCTGAAGGAATAAAATATCACATCTAGCACGTTAGGATATGACGTTTCAAACCCTCGATGCCAAGACCCTCTCATGATGTCCAAAATTCATGCATTAAGATTTTTATAAGGATATTCAATTATTTGGACAAACGAAAAACCGAAACCCAGCATGGTAGGGTACGATTTCTCGGGTTTCCAAACACGAAATATTGCCTTGTTTTTTAGAAAACATGGACAAAATTTTAAAAGGGTATTTGGTTATTTGATCAAACGGAAAATCGAAACCCAGCACGTTAGGGCACGATTTCTCGAATTTCCAAACACGAAATATTGCCTTATTTTGAGAAGCTTTTCGATAAGTGACTATAAAACCGGCTCAAAATATATTTATCTAGTTTGATTGGAATAAGAATGAAACGACCAATATCAATTAAATGCTAAAATTTGAATCACGATGCGATAATGTGGAAAAAGCAAAGTTACACATATGGAATAATATACATGGATAAAATATTATACAAATGAATGACCATAATATGAAATTTGAAAGGAATGAATTTGGGCACATACAATGACAAGCAAATTAACACAAATAACTTATAGCAAATTTTAAAGTAAATAAGCAAATGATGTATATAAAATAATATGTGTCAATTTAAATAATACATGTGTAATAAAAACCTGATGTAAAATAATGTATATAAAAATAATAATGACATATGAAAGTGTTTGGAATAAATAAATATATAATTTAAAATAGGGTCTTTTAAAGAGACAAATTATATACATAAATAAATTTAAAAGAAAATATATATATGTATATATACATGAATAAATTTAAAAGAAAATATTTACATAAAATAATGCGAAATCAATAATATATATACATAAAAAAATAATTTAATATAAATTATATATGTATATAAAAAATATATATATATATATAAAATTTAGTGAAAATAGCATAGAGAAATAAATAATATCTAGAACCATTTAAAATATATATAATATATAATATTAATTTAAAAAAAGAATAATTAGAAAAAACAATAAACAAATAATTAAATAAAATAATTAAAGGACTGTATTAAAATCAAAACAAAATTAGAGAGCTAAAAGCAATAAATAAATAAAAAGAAATCGAAAAAGGACTAAAACATAATGCGCGTAAATTAAAGGGGATTAAAAACACAATTTACCCAAGTTATTAAACGCAGCATTTAAATAGGGACTAAATTAAAACTGCACAAAATTACTGGACAAAATTAAAATAAAAGAAAACTTAATTGCAGAACCCATTAAAAGCGGAAGGACTTGAAGAGTAATTATCCTCTCAAATGGAAAACGCGCGAATCCTACCCAGGGTCGGGTCAACGCGCGAATCTGAGGGGAAAAACGATGTCGTTTTGGGGCCATTGAAGCCAGCCCTAAACGGCGCCGTTTTATGTACTTATAAATACTAAAAAAAATTAAAAAAAAACATTCTTCATTTCTCTTTAAAAAAAACGGAAGAAACTCTCTCCTTTTTCTCTCTTTCAACGATTTTCGACCAGGGGGTCCGGTCATCGGCCACGCCACGATCGCCGCCAGATGGTTATCGCGCGCACACCACCATACACTGCAATAAAACTCAAAAGTAAGGTTTTTTTTCTTTTTATATTTCACGGAGTAAGTCGAAGCTACAAATCCCTTCTTGAAATTACTTTGAGCATCAATCTTTATTTCCTTGAAGTTTCAGTAGAGAAGATCGAAGCTACAAATCTCTTCTCCCTGAATTCTTATTTCCTCGAAGTTCCAATGGAGTAGGTCGAAGCTACAAATCCCTTCTCCTTGAAATTACTTTGAGGATCAATCTTTATTTCCTTGAAGTTTCAGTAGAGAAGATCGAAGCTACAAGTCCCTTCTCCCTGAATTCTTATTTCCTCGAAGTTCCAATGGAGTAGGTCGAAGCTAAAAATCCCTTCTCCTTGAAATTACATTGAAGACCAATCATTATTTCCTTGAAGTTTCAGTAGAGAAGATCGAAGCTACAAATCTCTTCTCCCTGAATTCTTATCTCCTCGAGGTTCCAGCGGAGTAGGTCGAAGCTACAAATCCCTTCTCCCTGAAATTACATTGAGGATCAATCATTATTTCCTTGAAGTTTCAGTAGAGTAGGTCGAAGCTACAAATCCCTTCTCTCTGAGATTACATTGGAGTCACAATTCTTATCTCCTTGAAGTTCCAGTAGAGTAGATCGAAGCTATAAATCTCTTCTCCCTGAAATTACATTGAAGCCATCAGTCTTATCTCCCTGAAGTAGCAGTGGAGCAGACTGAGGACAAATCTTATCTCTTTAAAAGTTCCAGTGGAGTAGATCGAAACTACAAATATCTCCTCCCTGAAATTTATTGGAGTGGATCGAAACATCAATTCCTATACCCCTGAGGATTCAGTGGATTGGAATGAAGCTACTTGAAGAAAAGAAGCACCAAGAGAAGTCAAGACTTGGCAGGTCCAGGCAAAATTGGCCCTTTTATAGTCTTTGCTCTATTCTCGTTACACGACAATGAGCAAAGAGGGGCAGCTGTAAGAGCCCAAATTTGCCCGGGCCCAATAAATAAAACAAAACACCAAAAATTCAAAATTTATCACAGACCATTAAACTACATCAGCCCAATCTCAATTAAATAGCCCATTACATATTAAAATCCTAACCCAAATGCAGGCTTAAAATCACTACCCAAACCCTAGCCCGCAACAGAAAACAAACAGGAAACCCTAGTTAGCCTTTGCGCCGCATGCCTTCAACAGTCCAGCCCCCACACGCACGCCGCGCCGTTCCACGTCACTCGTCCTCCGTACTCCACAGCTGGCCTCCGTACCTGCGAATAGGATGAAAACACAGCACAGCAAAACTGAAAAGAGAGAGGATTGTATTTTTTTTATTTCTTTTACGATTTTCAGCTATAAAACCGAAGATAAAAATCATTTGTAGGGGTTCTTCTTTTTGTTTTCAACAGAATATATCAATACAAACAGCAGCAAAGGTTGTTTATACCTTTTTTTCCCTTTTTTTTATTTAGTTCTATTCGAAGCTCTCTGTTTATATACAAAGATTCTATTTTTATTTTATTTTTTTAAAACTATATTTATATATATTAGAATATATATATAAAAGAAAAAAAACCTTACTTTCTGGAGTTTCGGCCACCGTGTAGTACTGCGGTGTGCGCAAGCGATCCACTCACGATTTAATGGCGGGCCGATGACCTAACCCCAGTCGAAAATCGTTGAAAGAGAGAAAAGGGAGAGAGTTTCTTCCGTTTTTTAAAGAGAAATGAAGAATGTTATTTTTTTTTTAAATTAGTATTTATAAGTACATAAAACGGCGCCGTTTAGGGCTGGCTTCAATAGCCCCAAAATGACGTCGTTTTTCCCCTCAGATCCGCGCGTTGACCGGACCCGGGGTAGGATCCGCGCGTTTTCCATTTGAGGGGATAATTACTCTTCAAGTCCTTCCGCTTTTAATGGGTTCTGCAATTAAGTGTTCTTTTATTTTAATTTTGTCCAGTAATTTTGCGCAGTTTTAATTTAGTCCCTGTTTAAATGCTGCGTTTAATAACTTGGGTAAATTGCGTTTTTAATCCCCTTTAATTTACGCGCATTGTGTTTTAGTCCTTTTTCAATTTCTTTTTTTTTATTTATTGCTTTTAGCTCTCTAATTTTGTTCTGATTTCAATACAGTCCTTTAATTATTTTATTTAATTATTTGTTTATTGTTTTTTTCTAATTATTCTTTTTTTAAATTAATATTATATATTATATATATTTTAAATGGTTCTAGATATTATTTATTTCTCTATGCTATTTTCATTAAATTTTATATATATATTCTTTTTATATACATATATAATTTATATTAAATTATTTTTTTATGTATATATATTATTGATTTCACATTATTTTATGTAAATATTTTCTTTTAAATGTATTCACGTATATATACATATATATATATTTTCTTTTAAATTTATTTATGTATATAATTTGTCTCTTTAAAAGACCCTATTTTAAATTATATATTTATTTATTCCAAACACTTTCATATGTCATTATTATTTTTATATACATTATTTTACATCAGGTTTTTATTACACATGTATTATTTAAATTGACACATATTATTTTATATACATCATTTGCTTATTTATTTTAAAATTTGCTATAAGTTATTTGTGTTAATTTGATTGTCATTATATGTGCCCAAATTCGTTCCTTTCAAATTTCGTATTATGGTCATTCATTTGTATAATATTTTATCCATGTATATTATTCCATGTGTGTAACTTTGCTTTTTCCACATTATCGCATCGTGATTCAAATTTTAGCATTTAATTGATATTGGTCGTTTCATTCTTGTTCCAATCAAACTAGATAAATATATTTTGAGCCGGTTTTATAATCACTTATCAGAAAGCTTCTCAAAATAAGGCAATATTTCGTGTTTGGAAATTCGAGAAATCGTGCCCTAACGTGCTGGGTTTCGATTTTCCGTTTGATCAAATAACCAAATATCCTTTTAAAATTTTGTCCATGTTTTCTAAAAACAAGGCAATATTTCGTGTTTGGAAATCCGAGAAACCATACCCTACCGTGCTGGATTTCGATTTTTCGTTTGTCCAAATAATTGAATATCCTTATAAAAATCTCAATGCATGAATTTTGGACATCATGAGAGGGTCTTGGCATCGAGGGTTTGAAACGTCATATCCTAACGTGCTGGATGTGATATTTTATTCCTTCGGAAAATCTCAAAATCCAATTCGAGTTATTTAAAACTTTTTAAAATAGAATTGTATTTTAAAATCGTTTCAAATTTTTGACATTAGGACATTAATTAATCAATTAGGTACCAATTTTGGGCGTTGCGAGGGTGCTAATCCTTCCTCGTGCGTAACCGACTCCCGAACCCGTTTTTCTTGGAATTCGTAGACCAAAATTAATTTCTTTTAAATATAATAAAATATTTTTATAGGTGATCCGATCACACCTAAACAAAAAGGATTGGTGGCGACTCCATATTTCATTTTAAAGTCGATCCCGTTTTATTTTCCAAAATTAAAAAATGGTTTCGACAGTTGTTATATAATTTTATAGGTTGTTTGAAAGAAACTAATCAGGTATGTTTCTATTTCTATTTTTATTTTCATTTTTATTTTTATTTTTTTAATTCGTATGTTTTTTTATGTTTAGATAGTTTATATTTATTTTAATTATATTATTATTGTAAACTAACAATTTTTTTGTAGGTAAATTATGAGAAATTATGATATATTTACCGTGTTTTTTTTTGTTTCTGAAATTTGAAATAATTTATTGTATTTTTTGAAACAAATTAAATGAATTCATTTTTTTTTAATTGCAAATTTGCAACAAATGGGTTCTTTGATTAATAATAATAATCACATATCAAGTATTATTAATGAGATGGTAATGAAATTTTTATTTGATACTCATGTTATTTGCGGAATTAAATTATATTGTATTAACTATTTTACTAATTTAATAATGTCAGGGCCCGTACCGCGTATTGAAGGGCCGTATTAGTAGTGTAGGGTTTCTGCCAGATGAACGCCTAATGCCATACTTGGAGTTAGCCGAGTTCGGATCAGCGGCATTGATCCGAACTTTTGATCTGCGATACGACTTGATTTTCACTTTAGTCGAGAGGTGGCGTCCGGAGACCTACACATTTCATTTGTCATGCGGGGAGTACTGAAACACCCCACACCCGGCCCACGAGCTTGAACCGGATCTGGTATGTTCCTTAAATAAATCGGTTTTCAATGTTCTAAATGACTTAGAGAAAATTTGTGTAATTTTAAAAAAATTGTTTTGGGTTGGGCTTAATTTGAAACCTATTTAATAAATTCTGGAAATCCAACTTAAATAAGGTGACAAAATAATTTTTGGGTTTATTATTTTAAAAGAAATAAATTTACTTATCTTTAATCAAACATAATTTGTATCATATTTAAATAAAAATAAACAGA
The DNA here is from genome assembly GCA_025698515.1 of Gossypium sturtianum. Lineage (NCBI taxonomy): Eukaryota > Viridiplantae > Streptophyta > Magnoliopsida > Malvales > Malvaceae > Gossypium > Gossypium sturtianum. The sequence goes on from CM046945.1 coordinate 163,324,274, forward strand.
ATAAAGAAAATCCAACTGGGCCTTATGGCCTTATTACATCATTCAAACCCAAAATAAAGTACTAAAATTTCATAAAGTCCAAATTCCAAATAATTTCTTCAAGCGATGCATGGCCACCTTTAGCTCCTGCCGACCCGGTCCATTACTTTGCTCATCATCACCTGAAAAATAATTCCCAACGGGTGAGTCAACAGACTCAATGTGTACATAGTACTAATTTCCAACAAATCAGCATACAAGTCATATCAATATCATGTTCATACAAAATAAAGGATGATGCAACCCAAATCCAAACCTATTTGTCCATCCGCTACACACCACCCGTACCAACCTCGTATACATCGCGGGGACTACTAAGTCGACCCTCCATCCGCTACACACCATCGAAGGCGCCGCAGCAAATGACGTGCTCATCGCCCACTTATGTTGTGTCATTAGACACAGTATTCACTGGATGTAACCGGTTACCACTTTTCACTTTATGTGACCGTAGTCACCACTTTACGTTGGTGAGACCGTAGTCATCACCTTCACTTTCTTCCTCCACAAATATCCCGAATGCCCCAATTATTTCATAACATATTTCACATACTTAATTTTCATTCATGTTACTAATCACATGTTCAAAATATATCACATTCACAATCCTATCAAAAGTAGGAAACGTACCTGGGTACTCCTTACCACATTTGTGGTGCTTAGCCACATTCACATACTGTTACATATTTATATATTTAATGATTGCCATGCAATTTATTGAAAGTTAGTAAGAGTACACACCTTTTCGCTTAATAGTTTCCGTGAATTCCCGTAGAGCGATCTACCGATCTAGATCTTTCACTCCTATATTCGGCCATTAATTAAAACATATAAATAAACCTATTTGGTCTTAAAACCAAATCCTACTAGAAGTAGAATTACTTACCTAGTTGCCGAATTGATTTAATCAAGTCCCAACAGTTTGCTAGAATTCCTCTTCCTTGAAATCGGCTAATACTAGGTATGTAACCATGTCGGTTTTCGATTTTTGAAATAATGGAAAACACTTAAACAAATTATGCCTTGGCCGAATATCCCTTACCTTATGATGGGATTCCAAATCAAGAGGATTCCTTTATAAGCTGTTGAAATCCTATAACTCCGTGTTAGATTAGATCTAACTTTGAAAACGTGAATCATAATCTTTAACCACATATTTATATTTATAATCCTTACCTTAGATCCTTAGATTTCCCGAAAGATCCCCTTTTGATGTTGTGGATGATTACCCTCTTTCTTAGAATCCACAAAGATTCAAATTTAACAAAGAGAACGGAGAAGAAAATAGAAGAAAAAGAAAGGGATTTTTGCTTAATGAAAATTCGGCAGAGAGGGTTTTGCCTAGGGAGAATTTCTGAGAGAGGAAGAGGAGCAAATGTTGATGAGTAGCCCTCCTGTCCTCCTTTTATAGCCAAAGTTATCACCCTAGGAGTCCTTTACTTGGCCACCACTCCTCTTTTGATAATATTATCTCTTTTATTTAAAAGATAAAAGCCTTTAATCCATCAATTATCTCCTCAATTATCTCATTAGAAAATAATCCTTTATTTATCTCTTATTATTCACATATTTATGTGAATAAAACTCCTTTATTTATCTCTTATTATTCACATATTTATGTGAATAAAACTCCTTTATTTATCTCTTATTATTCACATATTTATGTGAATAAAACTCCTTTATTTCTCTCTTATTATTCACATATTTATGTGAATAAAACTCCTTTATTTCTCTCATATATCCAAGTTTCCCGAAATGTTCAAGTTTCCATTTTTGGATCATTTCCAAAAATGTTTAGGTTTCCAAAAATGTCTAAGTTTCCAAAATGTCCATTTCCATTTTCATTTCCATCTCCATTTTCATTTCCATTTTCATTTCCATTTCCATTTTCATTCACCTTAGGGTTCCTAGAACTCCTCAGAACACATCCAACACACCCACTGAGCCCACTATCTCATGAATTACACACGAACGCATAACCCCTAATCTAGGATGTTACAGTGCACCATCACTCTAAAGGATGTTACACTACAGCTCGGGCTCCTCATCGATGGGAATGCGGTCACGTGCTTAAGTTCGATCTCTAGGTCGGCTACCCTTTGCTATGACTTACTTGGACGCTCGCTAAGTGAGGGGAAATTTACCAGTTTGAGGTTTTCATGGCTAAAAGCCAATTTTGAGTATTTGCTGAGTACTGCCAATGAATGGGAGGTGATACAGGCCGTTCGAGCTTACATTATGCACCTTATAGGGTGTGTACTCATGCCGAATGAAAACGGCAGTATGGTCCACTTGATATACTTACCCATATTATCCAATTTGCATAACACTCGTTCATACAGTTGGGGGTCCGCAGTGTTAGCCATGTTGTATCACGAACTTTGTCGGACGACAGATCCTTCTGCGATGGACATAGGCGAATGCTTCATACAGCTACAGTCGTGGACAGTTTATCGGATGTCATTCTTGGCATCCATTAGTCACCAATCATATGTATTTCCACTCGTTAATAGGTGATGAAATTTTTCTTGTTATAACAATTAGTTGACGGACCACTAATCCGAGTATCGGGAGGTCATACACGGTTCTGATATGCCGTCTGATGATCGAGAATCATGCTAGAGAGGGGGTAAGTTTTTCCAATATCAACTTAATTTTATTATTTTATCTCACTTGACCTGCGTTAATATAACAATGTTATTAACTATGCAGTTTATTTGGATGTTGTATTCTGTTCCAGAAACTATAGCGGTTATTCTCTCGTCTGCCCACATCCACTCAAACCTATGGTGCATTAGCGCACTCGTTATCAATTTTCAGACAGTGGAGTGCTATCATGACGATCGAGTACTCGTGATTCGATTTGCATCTGAGATATCCCGACACCGCCGATGACGATTGGGGAGATCCATGGGATTAACAGGAGGGGAAGCATGGAAATGATTGGGGAGAATTGCATAAAGAATATATTACAAAGTTGAACAACCGGTTGGGGAGGGTACCTCATATGGATCGTACTTTGGATCTGCAGCCCTCGTTAGAGTACATACAGTGGTACTATGAGATAGAGAAACCATTTTTGTTTGGTGGGTGCTCGATGGTAGTCCCCCCGCATACGAAAAAACTTGGGTAACCCATTCCAGATTCGCATCATGCACCAGAGCCGGAGGCAAAGCCGGAACTACACTCTGGGATAATTCTTATCATCCAAATTTAGGGGGCGATGACTATTTCCCGGGCTCGTCAGGTCACAGATATCATTCAGAGTTTGATATCTTCAGCCCACTACCACCTCAGTACTCCAATCATCCCGGCTTGTATCCACCTCAGTACTCCGCTCCTTCCGACTCGTATCCACTGCCGTACTCCACTCCTCCCGGTCCGTATCCACCATCATACTCTACTCCTCCCGGCCCGTATCCACCGCCATACTCCACTCCTCTCTACCCATATCCACTGACGTGCTCTACTACTTTTGGCTCAAGTTCATCGATGGTGTTTGAGACATATGATTTTTCGTCTATGTTTCGCACACCCCCACATGCGGATGAAGAGAATGCTGATCGTCGCAATCGGCCGCAACGTAAACATCGAGCTCCATAAAAATATACCCCTATAACCACACCATCAAACCATCAATTTTAGGGGGTTTTGTAATTCAAATAACTTCATATTTATGTAATGAATTTTTTGCCATTTTATTTATCGATTTTATGGGGGGTTTTTTGCAATTTAAATATTTAACTTTGTATTTATGTAATGACTTTTTTGCCATTTTATTTATCAATTTTATGGGTTTTTTTTTGCAATTTAAATAGTAAACTTTGTATTTATGTAATGACTTTTTTGCTATTTCAGTTATTAATTTTAGCAGTTTTTTGCAATTTTAAAAAATAAACTTTAGACTAACTTTGTAATTCAAATTAGATTAATTGCAACAAATTCTAGACAAATTTTAGATTCAATCCTCTCAACATGTAGTGAACAACATCTCAATTTCTACCTGATCGCGACGATTGTCCAATATGGTAGTTTTGGGGCAAACATTTACTCTGATTATGACCGGCTAATCGCATATGCCACACAGCTTCCTGTCGGATTTCTCCCTAATGTCCATTCCGTTATGGATTCTGGATGATTGTGGACGACCTTTCAGGTTCCTACGCAACCCTTTGTCTGGGACAAGCTCAAAGGTCGTTGGAAAAACCTCTCATGTAGATAGGTTAGGAAGCACGGGGAACTCGTTCTCCCATACACGCAACGTGTGTTCAATGGTGTACACTTCATCGATAAATTGTTCCACATTGAGCGAGACTTTAGCACAAGCTACCACGACATGTGCATATGGATAATGAAGTGTTTGGAACCTCCTACAATCGCACCGTCTGTTTCGAAGATCAACTCCATAGGACCTAGGTGGTATACCGGGTCAATGACCTATGATCTCTGTAACTCAAAACGTTTCATTACGTCTTGAATATACTTCTACATTTATTGACCTCGCCATCTGCCGGTTTGCAACCATTGTATTTCTGACATATTTGACAAACACGTGTCCCGCCTCCATCTGGTTGACCTAGTGCCACCCATTCTTGGCATCAAGGTAGCCAACCTGTAGAATGTAGCCTAGAAGACATATGAAATCAGAAGATGTCGTGTTTCAACAACACCAAGTTAGCCCCCTCCGCTAAATTAGTAGTCATATGACCGTAGCGAAAGCCCTCGTCGAAACTTTAAACCCATTGCCACGGCTCCATGGTAGCCAACCATTGTTGGAAAGATGTATTCGTCTGACCTTCCATGTCACTCTCAAGTCGAGTTATCCTTTACCGGAAAATGTGTGGCTCTAGCTCGTGTGCTGTGTATGTATTAAGAAAATATAAGTTACAGTCTCGCACTAAAACATTAGGTTACATATTGAAAGGATAAGATTATTCTTTACCCATTCTCACAACTTCTCTCCGCTAGTCTGCATTCTTATAATCTCGGTGGAAGTTAGCCGCGATGTGCCAGATGTAGTAAATGGATCTCCATGGCACACTGGAATGCCTAATGGCGGCAATTAATCATTTTCCTCTATCGAAGATGATGCAAATATTATCATTACTAATAACATACCTCTGCATATTTGTAAGGAAGAATTCTCACGACTCTATGTTCTCCTTATCTACGATGGCAAACGCAATCGGGAGCACATTCTTGTTCCCGTCTTGAGCAACAACAAGAAGTAGGATCTGTGTATATTTACCGTATAGCCATGTCTCATCTACTTGCACAAACGGCTTGCAGTGGGGAAATGCACGTACGCATAGATCAAACGTCCAGAACATCCGTTGGAAAATTCTTTTTCTCGGTTATAGTTGGTCATCCGGGCTGTAATAAGGTAGTGTCTACAACTCAATGACAGTCCCTGGCACGTACTCCAGTACAATTGCTGTACAATTGCTCCATTGCCATCTGTTTAGCTATCCATACCTTCCGGTATGATACTCGATACTAGAATCGTGCCTGCATTTTGACAATCAGTACCGAAACTTTAATAGTTGACATGTTTTTCACCATTAGCATGATGCACGTACAGATAGTTTTAGAATCAAGTTTTCGATGATCTTTTGTCATACGTGTTGAAGTGCATATGTGAGGCCCAACAAATTTTCGTATCTCCCACATCTGCGACTTCTGGATAAATGCAGCTCATATCCTCCAATTGCAACCTTCCGCAGACCTCTAACACTCTCCAATATATAATGTCGGTTTAGACACGGTGACTTTATAGTCTACTAATATATTCATGCTATACTGCTTAATGGAAAATACGCACTTTTCCTTACTTTCGAATCTTTGGCCCACGAACAACTCCTCATGATCGGAATCTACGGCCAGCCGGTGAGTAGGTAGTATTTTAGGGTACTCCGAAAACTCAGTTGCGTGCGCTGCATCGGGGTTTATCCGAGACATATGTGACCCAGGATTATTGTGTATCACTATACGACGAATCTAGTTCCCGACTGAAGACGCGTTAACGTTTCCATCGTCATTCACACCTTCGTCGTCAATATCATCCGGGACCTCGTCCATGTCGAGATCACTATCACTATCGACCTCGTGATCAAAATGGTATATATCATCACCAACCACATCAGTCTCAGGTGCAACATTAAGATCAATGTCGATCCTGTGTATAGTTGATTGACTATCACCGTACGATATCGAAACCACCATACATTGCTCTTGAGCTCCATGTTCTTCACCTAATGGAGGGGGATCTTCAGTTGGCTCTACACCAGCTAACTCAGCAAATAACTGAATCGGTGCATTTTGGTTGCTCCGAGTCCCACAATAAAGAGCGACCATTGTCTCCACGTCTTCATCGTCTACAAATTCCATTTCGTTGAATTTTATGGGATCCATCGAAACTGGAAACTTGTAGAAAAGTTTCGAGATCCTTCTTTCATAACGTCTATAATTTTTTTCACTAAATCTTTCCTTCATATCATCAAATGAGATAGAAAACTAATTCTTTCCTTTATATCATCAAATGAGATATTTCTATTAAATTTCATTGCTACTTGTTTGCGACATTCAAATATACATCCCACGGTTGTTGTCAAAATTTCTCCATCGAAATAAACGCATACGAAAAATTGATTCTCCATCTTCAATACTAGATCTGTTAAAAAAAATTCAAAATTCTAAAAACAATTTCGAATAGCAAAAAAGTTACATAAAATTTTTAATGCAAAATTTTTTATTCAGAAGCTAACAAAATTAATAACCTAACAAAATAACTTTCAAATAATAAAATTTCTAACAAAACTCTATATTCTATTTAAAAAGAAATAAACTAAAATACCTTATCCTTATTTTTGTTTTCCTTTCTTTCTTTCTTCTCCCTATTTTCTTACTTTTGTTCTGCTAAATTTTGTGTATATCTTCTACTCATTTGATTTTAGGGGGAGTATATATAGGGGAAAAATTAAGCACCAGTGGCGCCTGTCAGATAGGAGTCACCAGTGGCACCTGTCAAATAGGCTCCACTAGTCGCGCCTACCAGATAGGCGCCACCTACACCATACCATTTTCGTATCTCTACACGGGTCATATACTGATCCAGGAAAAAAAATACAAGCAGTTACGCCTATGAGAAAGGCGCCACCAATAAAATAATATTTAAAAAAACAAAAAAAAACATTTTAATATAAAAAAGTGGTTGCGTCTGTTAGATAGGCGCGACCCAAAAAACATGCCATTTTCGTATATAATCAAACTAACAACCTATTTTAGTATTTATTTTATTTTTTTATATTATTTAGGTAATTTAACCCATTTTCTCATCACCTAATTAAAATGGGAAATTTTCATATAAGGTCCCTGGAGTTTTTAGATCATCACATTTTAGTCTGGTGCTGCCAATGTGTCAAACGGCACGATCAGAACACTATAGCAAATGCCTATTTTTGTAATTATTCTATTTTCTATACATTTTTCGTAATTAATTATTTTTTATATTATTTGGGTAAAAACCTCTTTTTCATTATTTCAATAAATAATTTACTAACCCGACTAATTTGCCAAATATTTTCTTTTTTTTTTTTTTGAATAAAAGTTCTGATAAAATTGAAGGCCAGGCTCAAGCCCAAACAGTCCAAAAATAAAAGGGTTCAAAAAACAAAGACAACCAAAAATCAAAGCAATAAACAGGTACCACCGACTCTAAAAAATAAACAAGGGAAACACCTTGAGCCCCACCCCACCAAGCATTAGCCAACAAATATCGGATATCGATCGCGCTTCAAATTCAATGCGACTCTTGCTCTACCGACACCAACAAACCAACAGAGGATTCAAAGAACCTTCCTCCGAGCAGAGCAAAACAACACCCCAACCCATTCTATCTCGTTAAACTCCTCTCCTTCTCCGCCAAATTTGACACCAAAACTGGAACCCCTTGACTCCATATCCCACAAGATATCTACTTCTTCTTCCTTCCCGCCAGCGCGCGAGCAACTTCATTAGCCGTTCGTGGTGCAAATCGGTAAGAGATCTGTTCAAATTCCAGTCCATGAGAAAAATATGATGTGTTATTGATCGAATCACCGATCCGTCTCAACCCCGCCTCAAATGCTTTTAATGACTGTTGTAGGGCGTCGCTTCAACAACTGGACATCGGAAACCCATGGTTTTCGCAAATAGCATCGCCCTTTCGCATGCCCTCGCTTCGGCCACAAACGGATCTGCAGCATCAGTGAACAGATAAGTCTCAGCCCCCAAGATATAACCTGTATAATCTCTGGCTATTACGGCTGAAATTGCTGTTTGATCTGTGATATGAAATGAGGCATCAAAATTTATTTTTATAGTACCCATCTCTGGAGCCTGCCATTTAGTCTGCAGAGAGTGATTAACCTTATTAAGGAGATTTGATTGTGTAAATAAGATGTCTTGGAGATAGCCATGCATGAATCCCAACACCTCATCAATCTTGAATTTAACCCCTTCATGAATTAACTTATTTCTTCGATACCAGAGGCTCCAAATAGAAATGGCGATAATGTTTTTCTGATGACTGTCTGCAGCGATGAAGAATCGGGCAAAGCAGACTTGGGCCTCCCCAAGGGTGTCAAACTGGTTGGTTCTAAACTGGAAATGATCCCAGACCTGGCGTAATACACCACACGACCATACTAAATGGTTTGTAGTCTCCATTCCTTCTTTACACAGGGGACACAACGACTCTGCAGCTAATTTCTTTTTCGCCAAATTACAGTAGTGAGGGATCCAATTGTTGAAAAGTCGCCACACATGTATCTTGATTTTGCTGGGAATGTTCAGCCCCCATAAATCCTTGTAAAAATCTGTAAAGATTGCATTATTATTACTGTAAGGAATTGTATTTGTAAGAGAGGAGACAAGGGTCCTATACCCACTCCTAACCGAGTATTCACCTGAGCCCTCAAATTTCCATACAACTGTATCGTGAGAGTTTCCCCAAAGCGGTATTGAGAGAATTCGCCTTGCAGTATCCTCTTCAACCGGCGCCGAATCAAATCAAGCATTCCGTATTGGAGTCGAGTGTATTAGATCCCTAATCAGACCACCACAGTATTCGTATATCTTGCCCTGAGATTCTGTTATTCTCCTTTCCAGGAAGCCAAGAGTCGTTCCAAATGTTGACACGTTCACCATTGCCAATTCTCCACAACATACCTTCTTCAATCAGCTCTCGACAGTTGCATATGCTACGCCAGGTAAAAGAGGGGTAAGATCCAATCTTAGCATTTAACAAATCAGAATTGGGAAAATATCGCGCTTTTAACACTTTCGCTAGGAGACAATTTGGATTAGTTAAGATACGCCAAACCTGTTTAGCAAGGAGTGCTTTATTGAATAAGAATAAATCTTTAAAGCCTAAACCACCCGCAACCTTCGGTAGACACAACGCATCCCAAGTGCTCCAATGAATGCCTGTCTTTGTTTTGCCGTTTGCCCACCAAAATCTGTTCATAATATTCTGAATTTGTACACACAAACTCCGAGGGAAGAGAAAGCATTGCATGGCATAGAGGGGGTAGCCTGCAGAACCGACTTTATGAAAACCTCTTTTCCCCCATCGAAAGATATCTCGAGGCTCCATCTATCAATCCTCTTACGAAATCTATCTTTGAATTCTGCAAAGAGCCCACGATTTTCTTCTACCTACCATCATTGGCAAACCTATATACTTTTCTCGGACTAGAAGCAATCCGAACCCCAAAGGCCGAGTTATTATTTCCTCTTTCATCTCATCTTGAACATTTGCTCCAAAATAAATCAGGGACTTATCATAATTAACCCGTTGCCCGCATTTGATTCATATTCACAAATAATCTTATGCGACAGTTTGAACACCTTCCATTGTTGCGTCACCAAACAAAATACTGATCGTCAAAAAAATAGATGGTTTATTGAAAGCCTTCCCTTCCGATCTTGGCTCTTCCCATGTCTCCACTCTTTTCGCTTCCTCCAACAGGCGTAAAAGCCTTCAAAGACAAATCAAGAAAAGGTAGGGACCGAGAGGGTCACCTTGCCTCGACACCCTGAGGAGTAATCCAATCACTATCAACTCCGTTAAGTTGTACGAATACGATCTTGAACAAACACATCGCATTACTAACACAGTCCGGTCATCGTGAAAGCCTAATGATTTCATCATACCCGCTAGGAAGTCCCATTCCACTCGATCATACGCCTTGTTCATGTCTAACTTGAGAGCAAAAGAACCTTTCCGTCCGCTTTTCTTCATTTTGAGCGAGTGTAGTGCTTCATAAGCAATTAAGACATTGTCGAAATAAGTCTCCCAGAATAAAAGCCCTTGGGATTCATTGATACAAGCATCCAAAATGTTGCTCATTCGATTAACTGCTTTTGCAATAATCTTGTAGATGACGTTACATAGGCTTATGGGACGAAATTGTGACATAGTTTTTGGCTTATCAACTTTAGGGATCAAGACCATCTCGTCTTTATTGATATCCCCAAACTCCTACGCCCATTCAATATATCCAGAGCGATGCCAACCGTGTCCGTACCAATGATATGCCATGATCGTTGGAAGAAAATTGTTTGAATCCGTCACTTCCGGGCTTTTAATGCGGCATAGATTTCATTGCATTACAAATTTCTTCCTCGAAAACGGTTTGGTGAGGTTTGCATTCATATCTGCGCGTCCACTCTTTTCTCAACCAAATCAAAATACAAATCATCCATGTCCGCCTCATCGATGCAAAGAAACGACTTTTAAAATACTCCGATGCAATCTTAAGCATATCCTCCGTCATGGTAACCTTATGACCGTTCTCATCTTCAAGCTCTTGGATCCTGCTTACGAGTATGACGTTGGCTAGCAATCTTGTGAAAGAAACTCGTATTCCGGTCCCCATTCTTTAACCAATTAATTACGCACGTTGACTCCAATACAATTCTTCCTTATCGGCCTCCGTGTTCGGATCCAATTGAACTTCAACAATTTCGAGATAAAATATCATCGAGATTTCCCCTTATACAAGTAATCCAACCGATTCTCCAACCACCCTGTTTCCGCTTTTTCACCGGCTCTAGTTAAACTCCATTCTTGCATGTGGTGACCCAGTTGATCCAAACGCAGTAGGTATATCTCCACATGTAGTATTCCACCGATCTTGTACAAGCTCTTCAAATTTTGGCTCAAGGCACCATTTCGCTTCAAATTTAAAAAGTTTTTATAATCATATCTTTCGACGCTCATGGTATCTAACAAAATCGGACAATGGTCGGAGAAGGAATGCGACAAATGCTCAACTCGCACACACTGAAATAATTCCATCCAATCGGTTGTGGCAACCCTCGGTCTAATCGTTCCCTTATATTAGTAGAACGAAATCTACCCCCGTTCCCATGTAAACCACCTTCCTAAAACCAATGTCATTCAAATTACAATTATCTAAAGCCGTTCAAGCTCGACATCCGATTCTCCGACCTCCGACGACCCCCTTGTTTCTCGTATAAGCCGCAATTTCATTGAAATCCCCCAAAACCACCCAGGGAAGATGATTATTAGAACTCAGTTGAGTAAGTAGATTCCACGATTCACTGCGATTCCTAACATCCGGACTACCATAGAATCCCGTTAATCTCCATTTGTTACCAAATTCATTGTCATTTACTTCAACGTCAATATGATAAGAAGAGTAACTAATGAGTGTGATCAACGAGTTCCCCCGCCAACCCAAAGATAGTCCTCCCTTTGAGCCCATCGATCCAATATCGATCCCATTCTCATAACCACATTTTCTCCTGACCAATTCCATTTTTCTGGTACTTAATTTTGTTTCGATTAGAAACAAAATCCGGGGATTAATAGCTCGCAACTTGTTCTTGAGCCTATTAACGGTTCGTGGTCTCCCCAAACCACGAACGTTCCAGCTAATTATTTTCATTGTTCCCGGCTGCTCTGGAAACCAGAGCTAGCCGATAGTGAAGATACATCACTGCCCACCTTAGCGCCCATCAAGTTCGAAACCCCACCCATACTCCTCTGTCTTTTCTTTCCGTCTACAATGGCAATCGGTTCATGTTCTTCATCAAAACCCATTTCCATAGGCCCATTACTAAAGCAGATTCGGTCAAATTCGCTAAAAACCCGAGAATCTTCCCGAAAATACATTTTAGGAAAGTTTCTTGATCTGCACCAAATCTGTAACATTTGGAATCTCAATCTGTTTCCCCCTAATTGTCGCCAATTGTCCCCCAAAATCTCGCCTTGCATGTGTCCTTTTACCAAATCTGGAACTTTCCAAATTACCCTCCCCTTTTGCAGATCCATCAGCTTCCCTCAACCACCGACTCTCCACCGTTCTTCTCCGTCGTGGCTCGCACGCAAAGAGACGAGTCCCAACCGAAAATAATATTATTGGCCTCAATTTTTAACCGGTAGGGACAGAAGCTCTCCCCATGGCCCAATCTACCACAAATGAAGCAAAACAAACTTAATTTTTCGTAACGAAACCGGGCATAGACTGTCAACTTTTGACCAAATTGGACCTTCTTTTTCCGTTTTAATGGAACAAGAACATCCAAAGCACACCGAATGCGTATGAACGTCGTGCTCCCTAAAGAAATAGTAGAAGAATCATATTCGATGAATTTGCCACAAAAATTCCCAAACTGCTTTTTTTGCCATCGATTCTCGCATCATCAAACCCGGTGGTAAATCATGAACTTGCACCTGCAGTCAGCAATAAAGTGGCGCGTAAAGATGTTTGGATTGACTCCATTCGAATTTTTTGAATTATAAGCGGTGATTATTAAAGAACCATGGGCTCCATCAATAACCCTTTGCATGTCAATTTCGTGAAAAAATTGAAACATATATTTCTTCTCTCCCAGATCCGAAATGCAGATACCTCCAATTGGATGCCATAGATCTGCCATGGTATTTCTTAACGAAGGAAAATGAACTACGCTGTCTGTTAAACAGCGACCAACTAAGCAGTACCTGTAAATCCTTTCCACCGCATGATCATCTTCAAGAAAAGCTTCTTCTTCCTCATCAATAATACTCAAGTTTGCCAAATCCTCCTCCATTGGCGCGCCAAACAGAGAACAACAACAACAGAGAAAAACCAACTTTGGAAAAAATAAAGAAAAATTCAGGCGAAACGCTGGTAGACTTGAGACAATAGACTGAAAGTACAAGGATCGTGTCAATAGACAGACAGAGAAAACCGTGCCAATAGGCAGACTTTGATTCTGAATCCTAAGTTCAATACAAGTCTTCGATTTATTTCCTGCCAAATATTTTCTTAAACTAGTATATATGATTAAATAAGTCCATAGAGAATTTATTACATATAAAGGAAAAGAAAATAATGTTTAAAATACTATTTTCAAAAATGGAATTGAATTGATTAGTTAGATCGAAAGTGATTAAAATATCAGTTTGGACTAAAGAATTGAATTGAAAATCAATTCTCTTTTCCAAATTAACAAAGATTTTATTTATTTATAACTGTGATGTTAATGTACCGAATTAAGTCAAGTTGAAATTTGAAATTTAGAAAAATTCTAGTTTATGTTTAACTTAATTGATCCAAATGACTAGTTTTATTGTTTGAATAATAAATATAAATATAAATTTAATTATAAAATATATAAAATTAAATTAAAATTTTAATATAAATTTGCATTTTTATTATTTTTAAACAATAATATTGTATTAATTTTGATAATTGTTGATTTTGTTAGTGTTATGTATGAATATATAATTATCTATAAAAAAAATAAAATAAGTTAAATTCTGCTATCAGGTCTTATACTTCACATAATTTATGGATTTAATATTTGTACTTTAATTTGATCAAAGTTAGTTCTTATACTTTTTGAGTTCGTCAATTTTAGTCTTTGCACTTTTCGAATTTTAAAATTTTAGTCTTGGCCAAATGGTGGTAGTTAAATCTGTTTGGTTAAATTCTACTATTAGTCATATATTATGCGTAAAGTTATAGGTTTAGTCCATATTCTCCGACTGGACCATTCTTAGTAGCTATATTTTTTGAATTTCAAAATTTTAGTCTTAATGCAAACAATAATCAATAAATCTGTTAACTTTTTTTTTTGTGTGTGAGTAATATGTGGGAATGGTAAGTTGACATTGCGTTATGCATGTGATAATATATTTAGCGCATTTAAAAATAATAGAACTTAATGAAATTAATAGCCATCATTCAGTCAAGACTAAAAAATTTAAATTATAAAAGTACAAGGACTTGAAATGACGAAATTAAAGTATAGGTACTAAATTCACAACTTACTCAAAGTACAAGGCCTAATAGCAAAATTTGACCTATTAAAATACTACCAATGACGATATCTATTTCTTTTAAATTAGCCCCTATACTTTAATTTCTAGTAATTTAGTCCCTCTACTTTTCATATTTCAAAATTAAAGTCCAATTGTTAGCACTTTTAAATTCTTGACATTATGACTTATTTGGCCCTCCAACTTTATAGAAAGTCATTTTAGCCATTCATTTAATGTTTTGCCTCTTTTAGGCCTTGAACTTGCATTGTTTGTCAAATCACTCCAAAACGGATAGAAATGTTAATGTTTGTTAACTTTATTGACGTGACATTCACATGGCAGTCTACGTGAATGTCACGTTAGCAATTAATTAAATTTTTAAAAAATAAAAAATGTTTAAAATTATTTGTATATAATTTGTATACTTTTTAATACTTTTAAAATAATTTTTATAATCTTTTTGAATTTTTAAGTTTGAAAAAAAATAATTAATTGCTGACATGGCATCTACGAGGCAATCCATATGTATGTCATGTTAGTGAAGTTAACAAAGTTTAACTTTTCCATCCCTTTTGGGTGATATGACAAACAACGTAAATTTAAGGGTTAAAAAGATGCTAAAATTTTAATGGAGGGCTAAAATGACTTCTTCTTCTTTCTTTTCTTTTTTTTGTAAAGTTAGAGGGTGAAATAAGTCATTATGCCTAAATTCTTTTTATTATATTTGTTGGTTTGAAATTTTGAAATAAAAAAAAATACTCACTTAGTCACTTGGTAGTCATGTAACTAAAAATATGACATTGTAATGAACCTGAATTTAACCAAAAAAATTTAATTGTGTTAACAGTTGGACCTGAATTTTAAAATTTGAAATGTTGAGGGACTAAATTCCAAAATTTGAAAAGCCAAGGACTTATGACATCTTTTTTTATATTCCTCGGGTTTGTTTTACTATCCATGTTCAGAGTTCGTGGCTACCCCTCCTAACAATGTCATCTCTAAGGTTCAAACAAGGGCGTAGCCAGGGGGTTGGCAGGGGCCCTGACCCCCCTAAAATGGAAAATTTTCCATTTAGGCCCTTTAAATTTTTTAAAAATTTAAATTAGTAAAGGTAAAATTGCACTTTGGTCCCCCTAAAAATGATAAAAAAAATTGATTTAATATTTTAAAAACTATAAAGATATAGGCTATTCAAATGGTGAAATTGCATTTTTACTATCGTAAAAATTAAATTTTAATTTCAGCCCCCCAAAAAAAATTTCTGCCTTCGCCCCTGAGTTCAAACCTGGATCATCCCATTGAGAATGTAACATGTCTTACCATTGCACTCAACCACTTGTTTAATTGTGAAATGGAGGAAAATGAATTATAAGTACAGTCACAAATAATAGATGTTGGAGCAATTATACCTAGAATCAATTCAGTGTAAAGATCAATCGAACAAAAAATTGAAATATATTCAAACAAGACTCACACAAACTCAATTTAAAGAACAAATAGACTAGAAATCGTATTATATTTGAAGAAGGCCATGCACGATGAAAGTTAAATCTAAAAAGATCTATAGGAAAACTCACATATGATATTTATGCTTTGCGAGATTCTAATCTAGACACTCGAAATTGAAATCCTTAACTTTATCGGTGCAACCTCTTGACAAATTTTGTATTAATATTTGATATTTCAAGTATGAATACAATATGCATAAAATATATTAATATCATATGATTATATGAATTATTAGAATTAACTGAGTGTTAATCTATGCTTGAGGTGACTTAGCAAAGCATCATTTTACAAATTTAGAGAAAATATTGTGAGAAAGAGTAATCATATACCTTAAAACGAACATAAAAGATATTTTTATTACGAGGAAAAGAAAAGAAAAAAGTGCTATAGACAATTAATTTGGAGATAACTTTGGGCAACTAAGCCCATAAACCCACTTACAAAATGAGGTACTTAATTTAGGTCAACATCTTAAGAATATATTATATGGCAGCGTGGTCAGCTGTGCTTTTAAAAAGTATATATTATATGCACACAAATATAATGTACTTACATATAAAAATGTTTATATGAAGTAAAGTCAGAAATATTATATAGATAGTGAAATTTTAGAGATATATTCAATCCCCTGTGGAGGCGTTTTAAAAAAATTGAGTACCATCATTATTGCTAACAGATATTTTAGTTAGATTACAGCCTCTTTATTATAATATCTGAAAATGTGCGGAATTCAACACCTTTGTAGCACTCTCTTGAAAAACTTGTACCGCCTCTTGACTGTCTAATAAGATAAATACTTTATCCAATCCCCTATAGCAATCGCCGAGCCTTCTAAAATGCCTCACAATTCAACATCTAAAACTGAACAAATGCCCACAAACCGGTTATACCCAAGAATCCATCTGCTGTATCTGTCATGAAGAATTCCCCCAATCGTAGCAAAATCAGAATCCTCTTTTACAACTCTGTCAGAGTTTTATTGAATCCAATTCCGGAACTTGGGCTAAACTAATACTGGAACTTGCCAATTGGAAACAATTGGAAACATTTACCTTACAGAGGTATATTGTTTAGCCCAACTATATGAGACTTTAATCAATTCCTCAGTATTCCACATTATTATTTGGAAAATAAATAAGTTCTGGTTTTTCCAAATACACCAAGTTACCATACCAAAGAAATATTGGCAATCAACCCCATCGAGTTGCAACCTAAGATAATTATGAAGATTAGCTATAATCCAATCACGCAAATCACTTGAAAAAAGGAATTATGTTTGATTGATGGTACAATCCGGTTCCATGTATTGAAACACTTTTTGTTCCAATCATGCAAGCAAGTTACTTTTGTTTCCTTCTATCGAAACTGTCGAAACCATTTTTTTGAGTTTTGGCAAAAACGGGGTCGACGTGGGTTTTGAAAACGAATATAAAAAAACGGGAGTCGCCACCAATCTTTTTTGATGAGGTGTGATCGGGTCACCTTAAAAGTGTTTGTTTTTAATAATCGAGTTAATTTATCAAAACACAATTTTGGTCTCGAAAATCGAGAAAATGGATTAGGAGTCGGTTACGTCACGAGGAAGGGTTAGCACCCTCGTCGCCCAAAATTGGTACCTAATTGATTATCTAATGTCTTAATGTCGAAAGTTGAAAACTTAAGAATTCAAAATACGATCCCTCTTGTTGTTGAAGAATAAATTTGGATAAATTGGAAATGTATGCCAAGGGTCGTCTCGTTTAAGGTGAAGTGTTACATCCAATACTTTAGGACACCACATTTCGACCTTTAAAGTTGAACTTGCCTTTTATTCAAAACTCATGGATTTAATTGAAAGGATATTTTGTTATTTAGAATGGGCGAGAAAAGAAACCCAATACTTTAGAGACACGATTTCTCGAGCTTCTAAATCTGAGAACATTGCCTTGGTTTTAGAAAATATTATCTCGGAATAACAAAACATCACATCCAATGCATTAGGACACGATATCTCGAGTTCACGAGAATTAGCTTTTAGTTTAAAAATGTATTTGTTTTAAAAGGATATTCGGTTATTTAGATTAAACGAGAAAAATTGCAACCTCAATACTTTGGGCACGATCTCTCGAATTTCTAAATACGAATTTGAGAGATCGTGCCCTAAAGTATTGGGTTGCAATTTTTCTCGTTTAATCTAAATAACCGAATATCCTTTTAAAACAAATACATTTTTAAACTAAAAGCTAATTCTCGTGAACTCGAGATATCGTGTCCTAATGCATTGGATGTGATGTTTTGTTATTCCGAGATAATATTTTCTAAAACCAAGGCAATGTTCTGTATTTAGAAGCTCGAGAAATCGTGCCCTAAAGTATTGGGTTTCCTTTTCTCGTCCATTCTAAATAACAAAATATCCTTTCAATTAAATCCATGAGTTTTGAATAAAAGGCAAGTTCAACTTTAAAGGTCGAAATGTGGTGTCCTAAAGTATTGGATGTAACACTTCACCTTAAAACGAGACGGCCCTTGGCATACATTTCCAATTTATCCAAATTTATTCTTCAACAACAAGAGGGATCGTATTTTGAATTCTTAAGTTTTCAACTTTCGACATTAAGACATTAGATAATCAATTAGGTACCAATTTTGGGCGATCGAGGGTGCTAACCCTTCCTCGTGCGTAACCGACTCCCGAATCCATTTTCTGATTTTCAGAGACCAAAATTGTGTTTTGATAAATTAATCTGATTATTAAAAACAAACACTTTTTAAGGTGACCCGATCACACCTCATCAAAAAAGATTGGTGGCGACTCCCGTTTTTTTATATTCGTTTTCAAAACCCACGTCGACCCCGTTTTTGCCAAAACTCAAAAAAATGGTTTCGACAGAAACAGTTAGAGATTGTGTGACTTGAATCTTGTCACTTGTTGAAGAAATAAATATAGTGGCAAAGTAAGTGGATTTGTGGGGGTGAAGGGCTGATGCTGTTAACTTACTGAAAGAGATAACAGCAAGATGAAGATAATAAGGAAAAGGAAAACTAAGATGATGAGTACACTAATTCATAATTTTCAACCATTACACAAATAAGAATATGAAAGAAAGAGAAGGTTGTTGGGAGGGAAAAAAAATGAGGGCGGTAACCAGTCCAAAAACTAACACCGTTGCCCAGTAAAACAAAAAGGAAGAAGCAAATGACTTAGAGAAAAAAGATAATTGTTTGGGGTTTTTTCCCAAATTTTATTAATCTCGTTGTTGTATTTAATTAAATGTATTATATTAAATTATTTTATTTTTTAAAATAATAATCAAAGTGTTAAGTTGATAAGCATTTTTGTAAATTTAAAAAAATCAATATAATAAAGGTGTTGATTTTGTTGTAACATAAATATATTTTTATTTCATAAAACAAAAACTTAAAATTGGAAAGACAGTATACATGTGATATTTATAGTCAAAATGCTTATATCTCATTTCAGATGTGCTTATTACAATTGACAATCAGATCATTTTAATTTTTTTAACAAAATGAGCATAAAATATGTTTTTTCTTACCTTAAATTAGCAAATTAAGTTTTGAAAGAATTTAATTTCAATTTAAGTTTAATTAGTAATATTAGTATAATAAAGTAAGAAATTTAACCTTTATTAATTAATTTTAATGGATTAGAGGCAAATTTACAGCCCAATTTTGTCTTGGTGGAAAAAGTGGGCAGCTCGGTTATTACAAAGTTTAAATCAAATTCAATCACCTAAAAGGAGGGGCATAATGGTGTCTTTCAAAGCTATCTTTGATCTCCACATGCATTAGAAGTATAGACATAAGTATCATTGTCAGTTCCCACTCTCACTTTCGCCATCTAACCAGCTGTATAGGGGCTTCCCCCATACCAATTTAATTGCAATAGAACCAAATCCATCTACAAGCTTGGAGGTAGCTCTCATCAAAGCAAGCATTAGGATCATTTAATAAACTTACCAAAGCACCACTGTATTAGTATCGAGATTCAATGTAGTATATATGTTAGGATAATTATCATCATCGGCTTAAAGTTTGAATAGATTTGGGTCGGATCACAATAAACTCACAGATTGAGCTCGTTTTTCTGCGAGGTTACACGTACAGGCTGGATTCGCGTAAGACTCTATAAACACGTATTTAATTTAAGGGAGGATACGTGATACGTGTTTATATGCATAAGGTCTATCTAACTAGCACATCATGTCAATGAATAATATTCATCTCATATAAATATAATTACCTCAAAGACAAAAAGAAAAACACTGAATAATTCAATACAGTAAGAGTAATTATCTTAACAATATGATATACTCAATTGCATAAGACAAAGTAAAGAATATTTTTAAATGTTATAATGCATGAATAAAGTTTTATGAAAGCATGTGAATTATAAAACCAATACCTCATAAATTACAGTGAAAAATAAAACAGTTTAATATAATTATAAATTAAGTGAATAAATTGTAAATGTAAATTCTTTAATTATCCACTCTCATAACTAAAAAGAAAATTAAAATATATATTACAAATTTAATTTAATGATAGAAATAGAAATTCACAATTAATATATATATATGTAAATTTTAAATTACTAAATAATTTGTTTAATTTCCTCAATTTATATCCTTAAAATTGTAAGGTATTAGTTTACATGAATATTTTAATTAAGGAAATTATTTGCATAATTTACCTACATTGTTTTTTTTTTTTCAAATTAGTCCGCATACCTTTAAACATTAAGGAGTATCATATGATTTGATTTTTTAATACTACTTGTAGAATAAAAAATATAATTTTTTTAATTTAATTTCTCTACTGTTATTTCAACTGATTTAATTTTTGTATTTTTTTAAATTTAAAAATGTAAACCTAATTTTTAAGATAATTAAAATCGAGTTCATTACTATAACATAATTTTTTTTAGATTTTAAAATAATGTAAATTGAGTTGTGAGATATATAACATTCATAATAATTTCTCAAATCCATGAATTTGTTAGAGGTTTATTTAATAATAAATTTAAAATCCTTAAAATATTTTTTAATTTGACAAATCTACTTTTTTATACATTTTTAATATATATTAGATTGAATCATAATATATATATATATTTTATTTTTACCATTTATAAAAAAATAAAAACAAAATAATTAAATTAAAAAATATTTAAACCTAAAATAAAATACAGCCTTTCTCTTTAATTTATAATTTTTGGTAATTACGTGACAAGCTGCGATTGGCTAACACTTTGGGAATTGCAACCAAGAGAATCGTATTGAAAGAGAGGGAGAGAGAGAAGCCGTGTGACGGGCTGACGGCTACAGGAATAGTTAACACGTAAAATCAAGTACTGTTAAAGAGGAGATGAAGGGATGAGATTTTGACAGATGTAAGAGGAAGGAGGAGTTGAAAAGACAGGTAATGATGATTTGGTGCGCAAGCCTGTCACCCAAGCACCACCTTCCCAGGGTTCTCTCTCGTAATAAATGAGCCCCCTTTTTTTGGGTACCCACACACGCCCCTATCTTTGTCCCCCTCTTTGCAATTACCATTTTCTCCTCCAAATTATCTTTTCAATCTAACAATGGGTGAGATTTTTATATCAACCAATGTAATTAACATTAATACTTGTTACAAGTATTTATACTCTTTTGTATATTTAAATTTTTATTTTTATTTTAAAATTTTTAATCAACTTATTTTTCATATTTAAAATGAAATTTTAAACAATTTTTGAATTGAAAATGAAATTTAATATATTAATTATGTTTGATAATATTTTAGTTTCTTTATTTAATATAAAATTTTCAGCAAAAAAATGTTAAATAAATAAGTAAATAGGTATCCACTTATCACTTAATGTAAAAAATATTGAGTTGATTTTATTTTAAAAAAATTAAAATAAATTATTTTTTTAAATGAGATATCCAATTTACCATATTTATATTTTATTCAAAACTATCTAAAATTATATGAAATATTATATTAATAAGATTAAATTTTAAAAAAAAAATTAATCTTTTAAAATAAGTATTTACTTTTATCAAACAACATAATTATATTCCGTACTTATATTTAATAATTTATAAAAAATTTAATATAAATTTAACACTTATAAAATTTAACAGTAAAAATTTAGTACTTATTTTATTAATATTTAAATTTTCAATTTACCAAACACACTCTTAGTCAAGCATATTATAGTAGTATTATATTTTGTCACAATCATGATGTGGTGAAAGATAAAGAAAATAATTAATATTAAAATTATATTTATAAAATTAATATGTCACAATTAAATCATAGGTAGACTGGTAAAGTACAATTAAATAAGTTTTCCTTAGGTTTAGGTTCAATTTTTAGACATAAAATAATTTAAAAAATGAAAATTGTAAAATATGATTTTAAAGTAATTTTTCTGATTGAGTTAGCGAAAAATAAAACTTTATGAAAAATACATTTACAAAAAATTGACATAAAAAAGAAACAAACAAGGCTTTAATTGAAATAGTAAAATAAACATGTTGAAAATCATAACGAATGCTTATATGAATAGCAAATGAACGATTCAAATAAGATCTACTAACATCACTAAAAACATTGTTAAAATACTTTTACGAGAATGTTTTATCGATAACGTAAGGAAACATCGGGAATGTAACAAATATTTTTTGGTTTTAACCTTACGACATAGAAGGAATAGAAAAGGACCACATAGAACTATTTTAAATTTACGACGGATTAGTCGACCAGGTCTACAAATCTATTCTAACTATCAACAAATTCCTAGGATTTTAGGCGGGATGGTGATTGTAATTCTTTCTACTTCTCGGGGTATAATAACAGGTCTTAGGTTTAAATCACATTAGGTATGTATTTTTATTTCTTATATAAAATATATAAGAAGACAAAAATACCCTAAGAGTAAGTAATATGATTTACTTTCTTATATAATATGATTTACATCAGCTCAGTCAATTACTTATATATAGTATATATCAATATAGATATTTTCAAAAATATTTTTAGTAAAATTTATAATATTAACAAAACAAAATTTTATTCCTAAAAAAATAAACTTTTAAATATCAATTAGTAATTTTATCACATGTGTATGTGTGTGAAAAACACATATTTAGAGCATAAATATGATATTTAGAAATAATATTCAATAAACAATGAAACATATAATTTAATTGTGCCTTGTAATTTTAATTATGGTTGTAATTATTCAATATGTAGATTAAATTGGAGAAAGAGAGAACCTATCCATTTTGTTTCTCAAATAATTTATTTATTTTTTATGTTTATTTTTTGAAAATTAAAAAACATATTTGTTAAAAAGAAATAAAAAATTGTTTTCAATAATCAAAACATTAATTCATATATATTTTCTTATAATAGAAACATGAACATGATTATAAAAAAATAAAAATTCTATATTTATATCAATTTAAACCAAAGTCTTGATTTGATATTTAAAAACTGTTAGATTTTTTTTTTCTTTTAGAGTCGATGCACTTTTTACTTTGAGTGTCTGAATTTGATAATTATTTTCACATTAGGTTTGAATTTTTTTTGTTCAAATTAGTTATTGATTTAGCAATTGTTTCCACATTAGAGCTTAAATTAAGGAATTTTTTTCATATTGGGATCTGAACTTTTTTTTGTCTACATTAGACCCTAAACTTGACAATTGTTCTCATACTAATGATCAAACTAAGCAATTGTTCTCATATTGGAGTTTGAACTTTTTTTTCAAGCACTAAACTTGGAAATTATTTCTACACTGGGGGTTAAAATTTTGTTTTGTCCAACTTTTTTTTAAGGAAATATCATGGACTAACTCGGATAAAAAAAGTTTAAGCTTCAACATGAGAACAATTGTCAAGTCCAGAGATTAATTTAGACAAAAAAATTAAGCCCCAATAAAGGAACAATTGTCAAGTTCAAGGACTAACTTGAACAAAAAAAAAAACTTAAACCCTAATGTAAGAACAATTACCAAGTTCAGGCCCAAAATAGTGCATTGACCCTTACGGTTTATATGAGTTTTGAACCATTATCAATTCATTTAAAATGAAAAACTATTGTTTCAAAAATTTCAATTTTATAAAGCATTTTCAATGGAAAACAACAAAATAGCTTTTTATTATTTTTAAATTTTTACATATTTTCATTTTTCAAAAACCATTTTTGAAATTTTCAACTGAACATGCTGCGTTCATGTTTTCCAATTTCTGAAAAAAAACAAAGACAAAATATAGCTTTTGTTTTTTAAACCAAACAAAGCCTAACTGTTTTTTCTTTTTCCATTGAATTAAAATTCATATAATATGCCAATGAGGCTTTGGCAATGTTGGACCTAACTAAGACCCTGCGATCTTGATGTCCTAAGTTTGACTCACACTCTGCATAATCACGTGTGTTCCTGTAATTAGTCCACTTGTATTACAACAATCGATTCTAATTATAGTTAATTCGTTTGTAAGTATATTATAATTGTATTTGTAAACTTTTCTATTTTAGTTTCCACAAAGATCATACTCAATTTTGTGATAAAATGCACTTTATACCATATTATGGCACACAGGGAAAATAATATAACAAATATATTTATAAGTAATTTCATATAAAAAAAACTAAAGGAGGTATTGGTTAAAACGTTAAAATTGTTGGAAATTCAAATCTCATTTTTTGCACGTGTTTTTCTTTTTTAAAATATACAAAAAGTCTAAAACACCCTTAAAATAATACAATTTATTTTGTAAGTCAATAATATTTTAGTCATTATCTAATTGAATTGGTTCCTGGTTAACTTATGACTCCAATTTAGTTAAGAGCTTAATATCATATTAGATTATGCACACAGGGGCGAAGCCAGGAAAATTTTTTAGGGGGGCCGGATGAAATTTTAATTTTTTATAGTTTATATCTTTCTAATTTGTAAAGGATTAAATCGAATTTTTGTAATTTTAGGGGGGCAAAGTGTAATTTTATCTTTACTAATTTAAAATTTTAAAAAAAATTCAATAGCCTAAATAGCAATTTTACCTTTTAAGGGGGGCCGGGGCCCATGCCAGCCCCCTGGCTTCGCCCCTGTATGCACACCCACAATGTGTGTGAAAGAAAACATTTCATGTAGAAAACATTTTCTTTTTAATTTTATCAATAATGATTAGTAGAGTGGTAAAGAATTTGTGTCAAATCCAGTTAACACGAGCATCCTTAAATATATCAATTTTAAATTTTTATTTGAAAATTATATAAAAGAATGAAAACACAAAAACAATATCGTAATAAAGTATAAACTAATATTTTTATATTTAAAATAAAAGAATAAATAAATTGTAACACCAAATAATTTAGTAGAGAATTTATTTAAAGCTCTTTTATTTTCACTTTTCAACCGGCTCCAATTCATTAGAGAATTTATCTAAAGTTGTTTGTTGTTACAAAGCAATAGATATTATTTTAAAAGTAATTTTATCTTTTCACATAAAATTAAGAAAAATATTTGCACGGGATTCAAATTCAAAACATTATAAATTTTAATAACTTAACTTACCATTTAAACCAAAACCATATTGGGTTATTACATCAAATTTTATTAAATTTGTTACATAAAAATTCGACGAGTGTGCCATATTCTGGTATGATTATTTTATAATTTATATCGATTTGAGTACAATAATTATTCGATAATTAAAAAAATTCTATCTAAATTTAATACTAAAAATACTTAATACTTTTTTATATCTAATAAGCTATAGTTGAATCATATAAATCGAAAGAAAAACCTATAGTTATAATAATTTTTTTATTGAGTTGATGCACGGGTTAATCGAATATTAATTCAGTTGTGAAATTATTAATGTCCCCTCTCACATACAAATTAAGTTATAAGAAAATATTTTTATATATAATAAATAAATAAAAATTTGAAACACAATGTATAATAAAGATTTAACTTTATCATTATAACTAAAATATCAATTAATTTTTATATAAATTTTTAATAAATATACGAGTTAAATAATATTTTTACCCATAGGCGTGTTAAATCTTAAAAAAGAAAAAGTATTACTCTTAACAAATATTTTAACATACATACCCTAACAAATTGAATACTAAACAGACTAAATCTGTAAAAGCTAAAATATGCGATAAAAGTATTTGTACTTTTCGTAAAATTAAAATTTAGTCATTATATTTCTATTTTTAGGAATTTAATTCCTCCATATTTCAAATTTCAAATTTTAAGTTTAATTGTTAAAATTACTTTTTTTTATTAAATTTGTTGGTATGACGTTTTAAAATAAAGAACATTCACTTGGTAGTAATATAATTACAAAAATGACATTGTAATGGACCTAAATTTAACAAAACAATTTGGGTGTAAACTATAGAATTAGTCACCCAACTATTAGTATGTTTCTGTTTTGGTCACTGAACTATGAAAATTTCAATTTAGTCGCTAACATTTTAGAGCATTTCTATTTCGGTAACTCATGTTTTAGATCATTTCTATTTTGGTCACTCTTTGTTAAATAGTTAATGGAAGTGATGATGTGATATTTTTCTTAATGGTATAATAACACATTTAATCTTCAATACTTACGCTAATAGTTGGTGACTAATTCTATAGTTTACCCAATTAATTTTAAGACAGTTGAGAAATCTGAAAAATGGAAAGATTAAATTGTTAAAAATAAAAGTACATTGACTAATTTTAAATTTATTAAGAGTACAAGTACTTATAGGAAATTCAAACCATTTGTAAATGCACTGTATAACCCCACAAACGTCCATTCCAGGTAAATTAAAACTAAGGGTTATAACCGTAATTTCATAACCTTATCTGAAAACTTAGCAAGAAACAAACCAAAAACGGAAACAGAATAATGTTAAAAAAGGCAAAGGATATTTCTGTCTTTTCAAAAATACAAAATGGTATTTGGTGTAATTTCTCTAAACATAAAGGTTAATTCTAATACTTCATATCATATATATTCTTTGAACACTCTTTCACTGCCATTTCTCTCTTATATTTTCTTCTTTCTCACCGCCTGCAGTTCCTGGTTTTTTTTTTTTTTTTGCTTTTCCGCCGTTCTTTTTACTCCTTACGCCGTCTATCTACGGCAGCGACCACCGCTTTAACCGCCGTTGTAAGCACAGATCAAGGACTGTTTTTTTCGATTCCCTGCAACCCGTGATTTTTTTATCGGATAATTTTTTTTTCATATTTTCGTTTTTATTTTGAATTTTTTTCCTACTGGTTTTGTTAAAAAATATATATTCCCCAATTTTTATGGTCGGCCAGATGGTCCTTTTGTAATTCTGTTTAAGGTAACGGGTTTTTGGGTCTTTTCACTTGTTTTGGACGTTTACGCTCAGTTCTCGATAAAGATGATTAGACGTTTTTACCCAAACGAGAAGTAAAAAAAGATTTTTTTAAATTGACGTTTTTGCCCTTTCTTGACTCTCTGCTTACGTGGCAGTACTTATTATTTTATTATAAAATGAGTCATCAACAGCATAAGATTTTGACACCTGGAATCTGTAGAAAGCGTAAAGAACGAGAAGCTTTTTATTCCTTTAAACCGTCCGTTCCGGTTCAATCCTCGGTTTATACAAATCCAAAATCCCCGCCCCAACCTAATTGCTCTAACCGGCTCTTAGCTGGCTACATGGCGCATGAGTTCTTGACGAGGGGAACGTTGTTGGGTCAAAAATTCGATCCGGATCGATCGGAGGCGGTTCCGATAGTCGGCTCATTGGCTGAACCGCGAAAGGTCAAGACGGGAACCGAACCGAATGGTAAGAAAGAGTGCCCGAGCTATGCTGGGGTGGCAAGCGTTTTGAAGGACGATGGGGCCCACATTCCGGGGATTGTTAATCCTACCCAGCTGGCCAGGTGGATACAAATGTGAACAAAAGGAATTCCAAATTCGAAGATTACGTGGCGGTATACGACTGGTGAAATTTTGACACCCACGTAATGTAAGTTTGCACTCACTAGCACCTGATTATCCTGCTTTCTCTCTCTATTATGTAGCTCTTTCCGTGGTGAGTCCCGTCTCAATTGAATTTTCGTGTAAACGGGAGAGATTCGTTTATCTTAATATAAAATTAAATTATTTTTAGTATTTTTTATTTATTTAATTTTAGTGTCTGTTTGGATGAAAAAAATTTAAGATTTTTGAAAAAAAAATTAAATATGTTAGTATTTTAAATTAGTATTTATTATTTTTTTGAGGTAAAAAGTTCACATTTATGGTATTGATGATCATTAATGTCAATTACAAACTGCTCAGCATGCACTTGGAAGAGTATAAATGTAGTTTTATTCGGTGATAAATAGGAAATGCTAATATTTTAAATTGTTAATATTTATGATTATTTCCATTGTTACGATAGATTCTGATCATGTCTTCTTACATGACCACTCAAGGATAATGTATTTTAACGCACTTGAATTTATGTCTTCTTACATTGACAACGATACTCATCGAATTTATGTCTTCTTACATTGACAACGATACTCATACTAATCGAACTAATGAAACTTGGATTGAACATATAATATTTTGCAAACAAAGATAATGTTATCATTTTCCTTGTTTTTTACTTCGCCATTGTTGCATTGTGAATTCTTCTCTAACATGAGTACTTTTGTGAAGAACCTTCCGTAAGAACACAATGAGTTTAAAAGGGAGTTTCGACTTCTAATGTAGATTTAAGAGTCCTTCATCCTAAAGTTTACCATTATTCTTCATAAGATCTCTGATCGGCTCTTGGCTATTGGAATAGCCCTCGTGCAAAGCAATCATGGTCGTAATGGCCCCCATCAACACGCTACTTGGAAGAGGATGAATGTAATTCTAATTTTTTTTCTTTCTATAGTTAACGTATCTTCATGCTTATTTTACGGTTTATGAAATATTTTTAGGGTCCGTAGTTACTTTTTCCAATAACGTTACTTTCAAAATATAAATTAAAATTCTCTTTTTAAGAGTGTAATGTACTTTCTTATTACATTTAAAAGACATGATGTCATTAATATAAGAGGCATGAATTTTAGCTTTATGCTTATATGATTATAATAATGTTATAAATTCAATTCAATCTATTCAATTATAAATAAATTAATATTTAAAAAATATAGTAAAAATTAATTTAAAAAATCATAAACAATTTAATCTAAACATGGTTAATGGTTGAGTTATTCATCTAAGTCTAAAAGTTTGCCTAAAATTTGAAAAGGTCTAAACAAAAATATTAATCTAAAAAATGAGTTTGGGAAAAAAATTATAATTTGAAAAGGTCTAAACAAAAATATTAATCTAAAAAATGAGTTTGGGAAAAAAATTATGTTCATTTAAAATATAGGCCTAGATTGAGATCGAGTTCTAATTTTAAAACATAAGCCTAGCTTGATTCATTTTCAAGTTTATGATATATTATATTATATATTATGTAATTTGAATCATATTAAAAATATAAAAAAATGTTAAGTTGTGTTTGTTTAGGTTTAATAAAAGAAAAATATATATAATTATTAAATATTTAAAAATAATTATATTTTTAAAAATAAAAAAATATGGACATATAAATACAACATTGAGTTAGCCATTTACAAATTGAATGGGTTTAGGTAAATTTTGAAGCTTATATTTCAAGTTGAGCCGAGTTTGGATAACTATACTTGATAATAATACTATCCATAAACCCAGCTCGAACCGGCACATGAATACCTCTATTTCAATAAATTAAATCATCGATTTTTTGCTCTTGATATTCCCTTTTTTACAGATTCACAAAAACAATAATTTTTTTATTCAATTAATTTAAATGAACAATTCGATCCAATATCGCATTATTAAATTATAATGAAAATGTAAGTTGTGTTAGAGATCATCATCATCAGAAATAAATAGGCAGAACCTTATTCTACAAAGCAACAATTTGAAGCCCCTCTCATATCTAACAATGAATGGTGAAGAAAGCAAACTCTTCTTTCTTTTTTTCCCTCTATATTAGGGTTGACAGGGGCGAAATCAGAACAACTTTTTAGGGGGCCGGATGAAATTTTAATTTTTTATAGTTTATATATTTATAATTTGTAAAGGATTAAATCAAATTTTTATAATTTTAGGGGGGCCAAAGTGAAATTTTACCTTTACTAATTTAAATTTTTTAAAAAAATTTAAGGGCCTAAATAACAATTTTATATTTTAGGTGGGGCCAGGGCCCATGCCAGCCCCCCTCTGGCTTCGCCCCTGAGGGTTGATTACTATGATGAAATAATTCATTAAAACTAGCTATTATTTTTTAAAAGAGAACAAATTTTTGGAGTGTATTTAATATTTCAACCTCAAATATTGGTATTTTATTAATATGTATACTCAAATTTGTAAAAAGCAAAAGCTTAATTTATAAATTGGTACTTAAAATTATGCCTTTTTTTATTTTGGTACCTAAATTGTTTTTTGTTCACAAGTGGTACCTAAACTATTTTTTTTTCCAAATTGGTACTCCGTTAGTCAAATTGTTAAGTCTATTAAAAAAAGATTTAACCCACAAATTAGTACATAAATAAACTCTTTTTCCCAAGTTGATACCTTATTTTTTTTTCAAAGTAATACCTAAACTTTTTTTTGGGTCACAAGTGGTACCTAAACAATTCTTCCGTTATCCATTTGATACCAAAATGTTATATCCGTTAAAAAATTTCAACCAATAATTGATTGCCACATCATATATACTTAAAAAATTAATTATTTTCTTTTCTTTTACATTATTTCTCTCTATTTTTTTCTATTTTTCTTTATTATTCTTTTATAATGTTTGGCAATGCCAGCAATGTTCAAAATTGGCCCACTAGAGGTCAAAATGCTAACGACTAATTTTGTTTTTGAACTTCACCGCTTACTTTCTCAATCTGATGTGATCGAAAAAGTTCTTTCATAAATCAAAATCAGTGTTTTTAAAACCAGACTAGATCAATTGGTTGGACTAAAAATCAATCCGGAGATAGGGGTTGAACCGGTTAACTCGCGAATAAATACAAATTAGGTGAACTATTCTAAAAAAAAAACTGATTGGATCAGTTCTCTCTACTTTTTTATTTTTTATTTTAATGATTTTTAAATAATTTTTTGATGAATATAAAGAAAAAAAAATATTTTTTTTGCTACATGATAATTTTTAATTAGTTATTTGTTTTAAAAAGTGTCTTAACGGTTTAACTAATGACAAAGGTACCAACTTGGGGGGAAATAGTTTAGATACTATTTGTGATCAAAAAATATTTAGATACTAAAATGGGAAAAATGACATAATTTAGATACCAATTTATGGGTTAAGCCTTCTTTTAAAATAAACTTAATTGTTTAACTAACAGAAGCACCAACTTAGAGGTGTACATGGGCTGGGCGGCCCGGCCCGGCCCGAAGGCCCGCCCGAAATGTGGGAGGGTTTGGGCAAAAATATAGGCTCGAAAAATGGGCTTGAACAAAAAAATAAGGCCCGTTTAAAAAATGGGTCGGGCTCGGGTAAGGCATTTTTGGCCCGGGCCCGGCTCGGTCTGGCCCGAATTCACTAAAGGAAAAAAAAAACTATTTTTTTAATACTATTTTCTTCTTGTTTTTCTCCTTATTTTGCTACCATTTTACTAGTATGTTTCTATTATTTTGTTGTTATTGTTTAGATATTATATAAAACTTATTTTATTATTAATTTTGTTATTATTTTAAAGACATTTGTTAATTTTGTTATTATTTTAGAGGTATTTACTTGTTAAGTTGCATCTATTTTAGTGTTATTTAAGTATACATATTTTTTAAAATTTATTTTCAATTTGTTGAAAAATATTTATTTTGATTTTTTAGTATTTTTGATGTATTATATATATTTAAAAATTATATAAAATAATATAAAAAATTAATACGGGAGGGCCAGGCTGGACCCGAGTTTTAGCATTTTTATATGGGCCGGGCTTGGGCAAAATTTTAGGCCCATTTTTAGGCCCGGCCCATGTACACCTCTACGCCAACTTAAGGAAAAAATAATTTAAATACCAACATGAAAAAAATATAATTTAAGTATTAATTTGTAAATTAAGTAAAAAATAAATTATTAAAATTTCAAAAATAAAAGAAATATAATTGTAAAAGAAGAAGAATATCTTATGTCACATAGAACCACCTATTTGATGCCATGGGGGTAGTAAAACTCCAAGGCAAACTTCTCTCTATTAATAATGTTCAGGCAAGAGATTTGTTGATCGGAAGTCGACTTTTTTAAGAAAAGTTTTTGAAATTTTATCTATTAATTATAGATGGATGACATTTTGAAGATTTTTTTTAAAAAGAATATAATGCTTATAAAATAAGTACGAGAAGAGTTATAAATTAACGTAAGGGATATGGGTTAAATTATACCGAATTATTAATTAATGATAATTTATAATCTTAAACGAAACTCAATCTTATGAATATTCTGTACCTATGAACTAGATTAATAAGTGGTAGGAAGACCAAGGTTTATGTTTATGTCCGAGCATCTAAAAACATAAATCCAACAATGGCAAAACATGTCGACCACCATTGATGCACTAAACAAAGTAAGACAACAAAAAAAAAAAAATGGGTCCCTTGTTACTTCTGCCCATTTTCAAAACAAGAGAGATTCTCCTCTAGGATTTTTCAATTAGGGTTACTTCGCATATGATATTTTTTAAGCATCCTATAGTCTATTTCTATAAATGAGAAATGATTTTAGATTGGGAAAATTGGAGATTTGGAGTTAGGGTTTTTGTTTCTTTAATGGTTGGGGTTCTTTTAATCATGGGTTGAGTTAATATTATGGTAGTGAGAATCAGATTGGACCGATTTGATTGGATCAGAAATTTGTTAGAGTATCAGTTTAGATAAAGAAATTGAATCGACTTTTAAGTGAACCAATTGAACTCTGAAAAAATTAATTGAATCAATTTGTATAATTTTTAATAATTTGTTTGATTAAAACTGTACAAACGATTAAACAAAAAACTAATAATCTAATTTATTTGACTATCGATACAATTTTTAAAATAATAATTAATAATTGGGTATGAATTTATTTAAGTTAACTTATAAAAAAATATACTAAATTATATTTATCATCACTCCAATTTTGCTTGTGAAAATTTCAAATTCCATTAACAATATACTAAATATATTTTTCTTAATATTATATACTTAAGTTACATTTGGTAGGAGTATTATTTTTTACGCATGTTTAGGTATATAAGTTAACAATAAACTAATTTAATTGGTAATATTTAGCCACTATCATGACTTATTTTTAGCAAAGAAAAAAGAAATTTTTTCGCTTATTCTAAAGAGGTCTTGTTTTTTTTACAAAAAAATATACTCATATTTCTAATTTCAAGTTTAAAATTATACTAATTATAATTTATTTTATGTCTAGCTATTATAATATATATATGTAATAAATAAACCTTTTTTCCTCATGTTGTTGTACTAATAACCAAACTAAGGGTTATAAACTTTAACTAGGGGTATTCATAGTTCGGTTAAAAATCGAATTAACCGACCAAACTAATCTAATTCGGTTAATCGGTCAATGGTTGAATTTAGTTCAGTCAGAGATCGGTTAATGATTTTTTGAAATTTTGGTTATCGGTTAATTTGATTCGAAACCTAGTAATTAATCGAATTAACCAATTAACCGAAATATTTGTTATTTTCAAGACTTATGTAGTGTTTGGTTGTTAACTTTCAAGACTTATATAGTTTTTTTGATATCTTATTTGTTGTTTCCACCTCCATTTAAAGTTTTTTTTGAACTATTAAATAAACGAAAATGAATATTAACAATGTATTTTTTTATCTGTTTTATACTTATTTAACTAAAAGACAAAAACATATCAAATTTAGTTATTTCGGTTAACCGATTGAATTAACTAAAATATTTCAATTCAGTTAATGTATTTGAAAAAAAATTCGATTCGATTAACAATTAAAAATTTTTAAAATATTAACCCAACCCACCTAATTTTAATCACACTAAAGAAAGTAAGTGTAAGCAATAGTGGACTGCGCTGTATATATATTAATTATTGCTGAAAATAATCCTTGTTTAATTCTTTAAGTATATCTTAAAGTTGCCCACGATTGATAGACTAGATATGGCAGAAGTTAAATACAGTAGGTCACCACCATAATAAGAATATATCTGCAAGTAGAGAGTAAATAAGAGCATTAGTGGAAATGTGGAATAGCCATTAATTAATTAATTAATTAATTATTTATTTATTTTTCTTAATTAGATGAAAATAAAGTACATTTTATTGTCCCACTAAATTTTATTTTAACTGTTGTAATAATTTAAAACATATGAATTTGGATTAATTTAAAAGTTTAATACTTTTCACTTTAAAGATTAAAAAATTAATAAATAATTTAAGCTTTGAAAAAAAAAATAACTTAAAATATTTAATATGAGAATCTCGTGTATTGGTTTGATGGTCAGGATGTTCACCGTCACAAGTATGGCCTGAATTTGAGTCACGCTAATTACGTTGCTGTTAGGGCTTTATCCTTCTTTTGTAATTTAAAAGAAAAAATTGAACTATAAATGTGGTTTCTAATGTGAAAATATTTTATTTTTTCATCCCTTTGTTGGAAGTGAACATATTTTTATTATTATTAAACTAAAACCCGAAGAAGAAAACAAAAACATATAAACTTGTTTTCTTCTTTTTCCCTTTAGCAGGGGCGAAGACAGGATAATTTTTTAGGGGGGGCCGGATAAAATTTTAATTTTTTATAGTTTATATATTTATAATTTGTAAAAGATTAAATCAAATTTTTATAATTTTAGGGAGGCCAAAGTACAATTTTACCTTTACTAATTTAAATTTTTTTAAAAATTTTAAAGGCCTAAACAGAAATATTACATTTTAAGGGGGGCGGGGCCCATGCCAGCCCCCCTGCTTTGCCTATGCCCTTTAGGTTATATTTGGTGCAGTTTTTTACTACTAATTAACCTATTAAGACCTCCTGACTTGTTTCAAGGACGAAATTAGAAATTTTTTTAAAGAAAAAGTCCCGTAATGTATACATTTATTATTGTATTATATCATAATTTTAATAATTCTTGAAAGAACTAAAATATAAATTTACTATTTTTGAAGGACCACCTTCCTCAAATTATCCTTTAAGTCATTTCTATATCTATTAACAATTCATAATTTCGACACAATATATGACATGTCACGAAAAAAGTACAAAATAATATATATATATATATATATAAAAGTTTATACAAATATGAATTATAGAAAAATCAAAATTTATATAATTATATAGTATTCCAAATATGATTATAATATTATTTTTTATATAATACCTACATAATTTCTATCCCAAAATTTTAAATCCAAAAAAAATATATGCTTAACACATGCGCATTTTTAATTACTATAATAATAATAATGATATCAATTAAATTAAGTTTAATCGATATTAATTAATTACTTAAATATTAATTTTTTTAATAAAATCAGATAATTTATATTTTGGTTTTGTATTTGTATTTTTATCTTTTTATACAAATTATTGATTTTTTAACATGATATTTTGTGCTACCTTACACAAATCCCGCCAATGAGTTTTTTAGGGTATGGGTTGTGACTTTGTCTTAGTGGATCAACACATATAGGGAACATTGTTGATTATACGTTCGTGTATTCCTCTCCCACTCTTATTTTTACAAATAAAAATAAAAATTTATTCCATAAAATTAATAATTTTAAAATTTTACTTTTTTTTTTTATGAAATAGTTACTTTTATTCATACGAAAACCCACATATTTTTATTTATTGCAATAATAATCGTGCCAATTAAATTAAAATTCAATTATAATTTTAAAATATTATATAAATAATTGTTTTCAATGATATGATGTTATTTAATTCATTATTAATGTACAAAATTTGCGAATCCTCCTATGTCAATATCACACAATGCAAAACGATTCATCACAAAATTGGTACGTAGGTACTTGTAAAGGACAATTGGTTTTGTCGTGGATTGATGACATAACTAGCATTGCATGAATAAACCACTGCATCTACATTATTTATAATTTTTTTGAGAGATTTATTTATATATTTTTTTATTAAATTGATAAATCGAGTTAATAGAATTTCAATTTAGTTGAGAAAAAAAATAAAAAAAATGTTTGAAAATAACAATTTTTATTATAAGAGCAGGTTTATAATGTTTTTAAAATTAATTAACTTATGTTATGATTAAAATTATAAAATGAATGAATAATTAAATTGGGAGATTTCGCAGTGGTTCACTTTCTAATATTGTTTTTATATATGTTTATATAATTTTTGTTTTTTACTCCATTATGCGAGTAAAAAAAGACAATATAATTTGATAATATATATTACATGGTTTTGGTTAAATAAGAAAATAAATATTTATGTTTATATTATAATTTTTGGATACATTGTACTTTTATTTTTAAACACTTATATTATCAATCATATGTTGATTAGAGAACACTCACGTGGCTCACATTTACCCTATAAATAAGTGTCAATTTCTTTACTATTTTTATAAGCTTTTTAGAATTTATTCATTTGAATAGATTTATGACAGAAAACTTATAGTTTAAAGTTATTTATATATTCTTACGCATGAATTTACTTAGTGTATAAATTAATTATAATTATAAGAATTTGAATATAGCAATAAGTTATTTAATGAGTAAATTTAAATAATTTAACATGTACACAGATGGTAATATTGATTATAATTATAAACCAATCAATGTGCCTTTAATTAATAATAGTGTAAATTAGTACTATATAGATGTATGGGTTTATTGTATTTGTTAAATATATGTGACCCAAATTCTTGTTAAATAAAAATACAAGTGGCAAGATAGGGGGATCTACGGTACATAATGCACAAGTAAAATCTGTATAGAAGTATGCTTCCTCTATTTGATGTTGATTAGAATGAGGTGTTTTAACCTTACTGCATTACTTCTATTTGACTTTGATTAGAATATGATTTTACAAACCTATAAATATACGTAATCGTCTCTCCTCTTGTATCAATTCAAATTCGACATAGTGAATTTTTTTCTCCTCTGCCCGTGGTTTTTTTCCCAAAAGGGTTTCCACGTAAAGTCTGTATATTCTATTTTTCTCTCTTTTCTTACCATTATCGACATTCTATTTTTTCAGTATTGAAATTAAAATATACATTTAACTAATTTATATTTTTTATATATAAAATATTTGCACATAACCATTTGCTGACTTTTGGTGACTAAGTGCATTGTATTGAAATCATCATTTGCTGACTTTTGGTGATTAAGTGTATTGTATTATAATCACCGCCATTTATTTGCAAAATCTTAGTATTAGTATTGAATTAGAATCACCATCATTCATATCAATAATATACAAATAACTTTAAACAATAAGTCATATCAATAATATATAAATAACTTTAAACTACAAGCTCTCTCTCATAAATTTCCTCAAAGGAAAAAAACTCTAAAGAACTTATGAAAATAGTGAAGAAACTGGCACCTAGAGTATGTAATTAACACTTATTTATAGATATGAGAGTGTTCTCTAATCAAACTAGTATGTAATTGACACTTATTTATAGGTAAGTGTAAACATTAAAGTGTTCTCTAGCCAATATGGGATTAAAATTAATTTTTAATGAAAATAGTGAAGAAGTGAGCTATAGGAGTAATCAATATGGGCTTAAAATTAACGTTTTAATAAAAATAGGAATGTAACACCCTAAACCCGGTCTAGAAGTTTAGACCGAATCTCGGATGCTACATTGATCACCGAAGTGATCGTAGGTAAAATTTTTACAAAACAATTTTCATGTCGAATCGTAATACTTGATCGTTTAAAACCAGTTATTAAAATTTCAGTTTAGATAGTATATGTATATGTAAGCGGAAATAAAACAATTAAAAACTAGCTCAAAATTTGTACCATAGCTTAATAAAATCTTACAATTCAAAAATCGTTTAGCTAAATATAAACTGATAATCATTTATTTCCACCGAAACTGTCTGAGACCTCCGCATACCGAGTCTAGCATCAAAAGTCTGAGATATACCTGCAAAGGAAACACTAAGAGGGGGTGAGCTACTCGAGCTCAGTGTGAGCCCGAAACAATACTAAAGGCAGAAACTCATAATTTAATTTAATGGTGTAACAGACTTACAGTCATGAGCAGAAACAGATACCAAGTGCAATCGGGCAGAGTACACCCAATATACAGAACACTTACACATAGGGGTGTGCAAAATTCGGGTAAAACCGAAAAAATACGGTTAATCGATCGAATTCGGTTAATCGGTCAGTTAACCAAATTTTTTCGGTCGGGGGTCGGTTAATTATTTTGTGATTTTTCGGTTAACGGTTAATTCGGTTCGAAACCGGTCGGTTAACCGAATTTTTTCGGTTTAACCGAAAAAATTAATAAATAAAATTATAATATATAAATATGCCCACTATTCACTTAAACCCAATCTCTAAACCCAATCCAAACCTAAATATCCAACCCAACCCAATTACCCAATCCAACCCAATCATAAAAATTACAAATAATTTAATAAATAAAAATAAATTTCTAAAACTAAAACTAAAAATTATGTAATCTTTTTAATTATATAGTGATTCATTTCGGGTAATTCGGTTAATTCGGGTATTTCGGTTAATTTTTAACCAAAAATAAAAAAAACATATAATTTTCGGTTAATTCGTTAACTGACCGAATTAACCGAAAAAATTTCGGTTCGGTTAATTTTTTTGAAAAATTTTCGGTTCGGTTAACGGTTAAAAATTTTGAAAGGTCGGTTAATTCGGTTAATGTTATTTCGGGTCGATTAACCGACTGAACACCCCTACTTACACACACTGGTGGTTCGCATACAATGAAACACGAGATGTATATTCGTATACTCGTAACACACAGACAAATATGCATATGAAATGCAAGAAAAAAATATATCCCACCAATCCAGCCAACACACCTCTCCGTCCCCCGATCACACCTCATAAGAGCTATTAAAGCTCATCTAACCAATCACACCAATTAGGACCTCGGAAGGCCCATCCAACCCTACACACCACATACGTGGACTAAGCCACTCAGATAATAATACGCAGCAGGGCTAGCGTATGTGTTGTAATCTTGTCAATACTGATGAAGACCGCAGATGTGCCGCGATCGATAATAGTATGCGGCAAAGCCGACGCACGCATCTGATCTGATGTAATGTGGTAATCCGTCAGATCATGTTGCGCGATAAACTGCCAGATCAGATAAGGGTACGTAGCATAGCTAACGAACATATGGTACAGTGCGATGCAGTAAACCGCTATACCGGTAAATTACAGTTTAACTGCCAGATCAGATCATAATCAGTCTCCCTTCTCTTCACAATCCCAATCCAAAATATTTTATGCAGATGTATATATGCAAACAATCTCATAGAACAGAGACACAATATCAAATGATCGATGATAGAATAAATATGCACACACACACAATGTAATGTATTCGAATTCAAACACTTCACATGACAGTCACACAGATACACTCAGGCCGAAGCCCAGATCAGAATTCTTAGCCACACTGACTAAAGATCAACCAAGGCAAAACACACAGAATCAAATTAGGTGTCCTAGAGCCACACGCTCGTGTACTCTGGCCGTGTGGACATGCTTAGGCCGTGTTCGAGGTCACAAGCCCGTGTAAAAAGAGGCATATGGCCATGTGACTGTGGCACACGCCCGTGTGAAGAGAGGCACATGGCCGTGTGACTGAAGCACACGCCCGTGTTGGCTGTGGGCATGGCCGTGGGAACAGGTTGTGTAACTCTCTGTCCATTTGTACTGAATTCGAGTACAGGGCTGACACGACCGTGTGAGGGTCTCACACGCCCATGTGCCCACCGTGGCCGTGTGTCCCAAAACACACGCCCCTGTGGAATCCCTAAATCCCCAAATTAGCCACACGGCCGTGTGGCACCCAATCACTCAAGCCCTAATACCCAATCTCACACGTCCGTGTGCCCGAGGGACACGACCGTGTGAGAAACAATAAAATCCCCAAGTCGGCCACACGGCCATGTGGCACCAAAATTGGCTCGAAAACCCTAATTCCCAAAAGCCTACGGCCGTGTAAACTGGCACACGGCTGCGTGAACTGGCACACGGCCGTGTGAACTAGCACACGCCCGAGTGGAAACTCTAGTGGCCACGAAACCACCCCTAAACAGCCTAAAAAACCAAGTTTTCCGGTCACTAAAATGACCTCCAGTCACGCCACTTCTAGAACGAACCATAACGCACTACCCTCTAGACGATTTCAATAAACACAAGCCTAAAATGCCCAATTACCAACACGCTAAAAGATTGCCAAAATCCCACAGCAAATCAACAGTTTTGCAAATAAAATAAAGAAGTTTTGAATCCCACACCTATTTCGACGACGGCAAAGCAAAATTCTTCGAAGTATGCGCCGCGAAAATCGTTCCCCACCAAAAAGAAAGAAAAAGCCAAAACCAATCGAAAAAGAAAAAAAAAACCCAAGAAAAAGAAATAGAAAGAGGGAGAAAAAAGAATAATAAACAAAAATAAAAATAACATAAATAATAAATAACACAAAATCATTATTTTTGACTAAAAACAAGACAAAATAAAGAGGTTCTCCCAAAATGCGCACCCAAAGACTCAAACCTAAAACCTTGAGATTAATTGTACACAACCAAACCACCAGACCAGCAGGCCCATTCTGCCACTTAGACGCGAAACTATACACAATAGCACACCTTTCTCTCATACCCTAACCACCAACATCAAAACTTCTAACCCTCAAAACTCGGGGTGTTACAAGGGAAGAAATTGTCATTTATTTAAAAGGTAAATATGATGTGGGATTAAAATTAATTTTTTAACAAAAAAACAGGGCCATAAGTGGGAGTATTCTCTAGCCAATGTTGGATTAAAATTATTTTTAAGGGATTATAATTACATTTTAATGAAAATAATGCAGGATTATAATTAATTTTTTAATAAAAATAGTAAAAAAGCGAGCTAGAGGGCATTCTCTAATCATTGTGCGATTTTAATGTAAATAGTGAAAAAATTGCTACTTATTTACAAGTTAAATCTAAGATATGGGAATGTTCGCCGGTGGGATTAAAATTATTTTTTTAATTTCTTAAATTATATCTAAAAGTATCTATATTTTTAGAGAAAATTTTCGGTGCATAATTCCACAAACAGGATTAGGAATAGAGGTATGCATGGGCCGGGCTGGGCCGGGTTCAATTAAAAATTCAGGTCTGTTTGTTAGGCCCGACCCAAAAAATAGGCCTAAAATTTTGCCCAAACCCGACCCAGATAAAAATGCTAAAACCCGGGTTCAACCCAGCCCGCCTATATTAATTTTTATATTATTTTTTATATAATTTTAATATATATATAATACATCAAAAATACTAAAAACATCAAAATAAATATTTCCCAACAAATTGAAAATAAATTTTAAAAAATATGTATATTTAAATAAACTAAGATAGATGCAACTTAACAAGCAAATGTCTCTAAAATAATAACAAAATTAACAAATGTCTTTAAAATAATAACAAAATTAACAAAATAATAAGTTTTATATAATATCCAAACAATAACAACAAAATAGTAGCAACATAATAGTAAAATAGTAGCGAAATAGGGAGAAAATAATAAGAAAATAATATTTAAAAAAAAACAGATTTTTTTTGTCTTTTAGTGAATTTGGGTCGGGCCCGGGCAAAAAATACCTTACTCGTGGCCCGGCCTGTTTTTTAAACGGGCCTATTTTTTGTCCAAACCCATTTTTCGGGCCTATATTTTTGCCCAACCCCTCCCACATTTCGGGCCGAGCTGGGTGACCCGACCCATGAGCAGGTCTAATTAGGAATTGATAAGTGTCCTATAAAAATATAGTAAAATTTTATAAAATAAATACATGACAATTTTTTAAAACTAAGTACACTATCAATATATCATATACTAACACATCTTTTTTATATGTAAATTAAAAAAATTCTATTAAAAATGTTTACCAAAAGTTAAATATGTTTATCAAAAGTAAACCCATAACTAATTTTAAATCCCACGACAAAACATAGTGGCAGATAGATTGGCCAATGGTTTTAACTTTTTCATGTTGACCCCTATGTCTATTAAGAATTCTGAAATTTGACCCAATCTCCAAACAGTCCATTCATTATTTTTAAATTAAATCTTGAACCACCAATGTGCTCCACTAAATCTATATCTTAGACGTGTTTCAACTTTTATGTGCCGATATTTTCCCCACTTCTTAGCCTAATTAAGGAAAAAAATGTGTTAAAAGGAATTAGAGACTCATTTAAATATTTAAATAATTATCGTGTGGATTTTAATTTTATTATGTATAAATTTTATCTGATTATATTATTATT
Organism: Gossypium sturtianum; assembly: GCA_025698515.1. NCBI lineage: Eukaryota > Viridiplantae > Streptophyta > Magnoliopsida > Malvales > Malvaceae > Gossypium > Gossypium sturtianum. The sequence goes on from CM046945.1 coordinate 163,366,708, forward strand.
TTTTGTTCATCTATACTTTATATTGAACTAATTCTATTTTATAGTTATTCCAACATATATTTATAATTATATAATATTTATATCTATGTATATTATATTATATATTTATATTAGTAAATTCTAAGAAAAATACTAACACATTTTTTTTCTCACAATATCATAATTAACCCAAATTTTCATAAAAAAATATCTGTCAAATAAAAATTTCTGCAATTTAAATTATTATTTATCTCATAAAAATATTTTTGTTTAAATTTAATTATAAATAATCTATTAACATATTAATATAAAAATAATAATTTAATAATTAATTATAAAAAATTAATAATAATTCAATCCAAATTAAATTGAAATTTATATTTTTCAAATCACCCTATAGCCACCAAATTCTTTTGCCCTCTACTCTCATATATTTTCTCCCTTTATTTAGTGTAAACACTACTTAAGAAAAAAAAGTTCAAATTTCCCTTACCAATAAGCAAATTCTCCACGTTGCTTTCTTTTTCGTTCTCTCTATATTTAGATATTTGAGGGACTAATTTGATCATGTTCATATAATAGAGGGACCTCTCCTATATATTCACCTTTTATTTAAAGTATATGGAGATCTTACCAAACTCAACTTATATATATGTACACATTTGCATCACTAATCCCTCTCAAAGCTCTCAATCTCTCATTTCCCATTTTGCTCTTCAAAAAAAGCGAAGAAGAAGAAGATAAGTGCAATAAGAGAAAAGAAGAGAAGAGAAGAGAAGAGAAAGATAGAAAACCATGGTGAAGTTCTCAAAGGAGCTTGAAGCTCAACTAATACCAGAATGGAAAGATGCCTTTGTTAACTATTGGCAGCTAAAGAAACATATAAAGAAGATCAAGCTCGCTAGAAACAAGAGACCAACTCAACTTAACCATGGTTTTGGTCGTTCTATTGTCGACCCCATTCGTTTCATTGCCATGAAACTACTTTCAACCAAGCTGTTCTACAGCTCCAATAACAACACCAATACTGATGATGATGAGACCGTAAAGGTACAAGCTATGACTCAAAAACATCAATCAGACTTTTTTTCTTTTACCTTTTAGGGTGTTTGCGAAAGCGGGTTCTTTTCATTTCTTCCATTTCTTCAATGATTTTGACATAAAGTTGTGAAAATTTTCCAATGAAAGAGAAATAGGGTTTCAGCTGTATATGCTTTCCAATGGCCGATAATACTGCTTGTTTCTAAACTGATTCTTCCACGTTCTTTCTTTCAATTCATGTCGTGTTTTTTTGTGTGTTATGTCCAAACTTGTATCGTATTTCATGCTTCATGTTTAATAATATTAGGTCTACCGTCTACCTACCATGTTTTCATTTTTTCTATAAATATCACAAGGTCTGCTTTTTCTTCCGAAAGCAATTTCTCACGTTTGATCATAAATAAGGTTAAAGTTTCTTACAAATCCCCCATGTATGTATCATACCATAAAATTTAGTTTAATCACTCTAAAATTAAAAGGAACATTTTTATCACTATAAGATTGAAAGGTGACATTTAAATCGTTGCACGTTTAACTTCACTGTTAAGAATGGCATTGCTTAACGTTTGATTATTGTAAAGCTAAACAACAATTTTAAAGAATGAATAGAAATATAGAAATTAATTTTGTTTTTACCATAAAATTGTTTACGATTTTATTTGTTTTTTTTTTTATTTAAATTATTTGTAATTTAGTCCATATCAATCCTCATTGAGTCACGTCATTCCATTAACAGCAACATCATTTACTATTAAGTTATGCCATTCCATTAACAGCAACGTCAAACATTCAAAAATTAAAATATTCCTTTTAATAGAAATGAATTAAAATAAACTTTTTGATATATAATAATTTTAACCCATAAATTTATCAAAATATTAAATATTTTTTTTTTTGTATTTTTTTAAAGAAACTTTTATTGTCGTGTTTATATTATATTAAACCTATAGCATTTAGACCAATATGAACATGATAATTTTTAAAATTTCGAAAGCCTCCCATGATTAAAAGTTGATAAATAAAAAGCAAAGATTTGGTAACCCTTTTTGTGCCGAAAACATCTTTAATACACTATTTAATTAACTTTAAAGTTAATGTTTCATCATGGCTTGAATTTTCTTGCATTTTAAGTGGGTTTGTCACCTTTTTCTTTTCTAGCAAAATCTTTCTTTTTCTTTATTAGGAATACAAACTGTTACAAATGTGTTTTTGTGTCACGCTAAGTTTATTGTAATAATTACAATTAATGTTGATATGTTCAATTGCGGTAAACATTCATTAAATTTTTAAGAATATTTAGATCAAATGCTAAGAAATTTGACTTATTTTAAGTAAGGTGACAAACCCACCTAGAGTTAATAAAAGCCTTAATGTAATTTTTTTAATATCGAAAGCTTTTAGGAAAAAAAACCAAAAAGAAAGAACTATATGAAGACACCAAATATAAGGGGAAGGTTGTGGAATAAATAATTTAATATCGAATTTTAATATATTTTACATTTTTTTTTTTTTGATGTTATAGGTAAGGATTGAAAGCATGGAGGATGCTTCTGATCATGAAGTAGAATTCTATCAAACTGAGCTTCTGCAATTATTTTCTGAAGAAGATGAGGTATACATAAAACTATTATTATTATTTGAAGTTGTTTGAGATTGAATATACATACTAAATCCATTTCTTCTGTATTTTTTTTTGAAGGTGAGGGTATTTTTTGAGAGGTTGGATGAAGAGTTGAATAAGGTGAATCAATTTTACAAGACTAAAGAGAGTGAGTTTCTTGAGAGAGGAGAGGCTTTGAATGATCAACTTCAAACCCTAATGGACTTGAAGCAGATACTCGACGGCAACCGACGACGGAAGCCGAATATCCTTCCGCGTTCATCGTCATCTTCTCGTCGCAACTCCGGCTTCTCGGGTGAGAGTTTGCATTGTTTTTTTTCAATATTGTTAAGTGCTAACCTATTTAATTTTGTGAAACTTAGGGGAATGTATAACATTTTTTATTAGTTTATGGACCAATGGTCGGTCCATGACCTAAGATGATTTTATAACTTAAACATAATTTAAAATTAAATAATGAATTATATACATACAAAAATTGTAATTGCATGGTTAAATCATAATTTTTAAGCTAAAACACTTAAAATGCCCTTAAACTATACCCCTATATGCAAATTAAAGGTTAAGTCTTTATTTGAGAGTATAAGGATGTTTAAGTAAAGGACTAATCCAAATACAGTGGTAACGTTGAGGGACTTTTTATGGAATTTACCATAATTTTTAGAATAAAATTAAATTTAAATTTTTGGGGAAAAAAACTGGAGGCAAGCTGCTAATAATGTTGATTTTCTAATTAGAAGTAAATAAATGCAGAGAGTCCCTTAGGATTAAATGATGGTTCCACAGAAATCTCAGATGAGATAATCGCAGCATTTGAAAGGAATGGAGTGAAATTCATGAACTCACCGGCGGCTGCGGCGGCGGATGGCGGGGCCAAGAGGAAGAAAGTTGAGAAGCGGAAGGCTGCGATGAGGATCGACATCCCGGCCACGACGCCGACAAGCGCCATCTCAGCTGTGACATCAATGCTGTGGGAGGATCTAATCAGCAACTCCACGAAACAAGATTCGACGGCGGGGCATCCGATCAACAGAAAGAAGATCCAATGTGCTGAAAAGATGATTAGGACCGCTTTTGTTGAACTCTACAGAGGCCTTGGCCTCCTCAAAACTTACAGGTCCTTTCGTTTTTCTTATAATAAAAAAATCAGAATTGATTATTTAATTTAGGTGAAATTCTATTAATAGCCCCTGCAGTCTGCATAAGTTGCAGATTCAGTTCTTATGCTCTTATATCAAGATATTAACGTAAGAGAAAAAGTTTAGACCATAATTGTAAATATATGGCCCAGATGAGATTTTCAAAACTATAGTCTAAATTTTATGCAGTGGGGTCCCTAGATTTACAAATTCTTTAAAAAAAATTATGTTATTGTTTGATGAGATTATTAATATGATTGAATTATTATTTTGGCAGCTCCTTAAATATGGTGGCTTTTACAAAGATACTCAAGAAGTTTGACAAGGTAATTCTATTAAAAAATAAATTGAAATTTTTGTATTAAAATATTTTTTATTAAAATTTTAATTTCCTAAAGGAGACAAAAATCTTTTTTTTTTAATTTAATAAAGAGACTAAGAAACATTAAATTGAATTTGTTAACATTTAATAGGGTCTAAAGTCGTAATTATACTGCTAAGTTCTATGGATGTATCCAATATGAGTAGACCTGTACATGAGCTGGGTCGGGAAGTCTGTCCAGAAAGTGAAAGGGTTTTGGTAAAAATATAGTTCTAAAAAAAGGGTTTGGGTAAAAATATAATTCCGAAAAATGGGCTTAGACAAAAAAATAAGGCCCATTTAGAAAACAGATCGAGCCTTGGGTAAGGCTTTTGACACGAGCCCGACACTGTCTGAATTTACAAAAAGAAAAAAAAATTGGTTGTTTTCCCGTTGTTTTCTTATTATTTTGCTATCATTTCACTATTATGTTGTTATTTTTTTGATATTGTAGTGTTATTTAAGTACAAAGATTTTTTAAAATTTATTTTTAATTTGTTGGGAAAAATTTCTTTTAATGTTTTTAGTTTTTAGTTTTTATGTATTATATTTTTAAAATAATTTTTATATAAAAATATTTAATACGGGCAGGTCGAGCCTGTGTTTTAGTATTTTTATCTATGCGGGCTTACCAAATGGGCCTAAAATTTTGTCAATGCTTGAACTAGGCTTGGCCCATGAACAAGTCTAAATATAGATATCTTTAAGGTGAATGTAAAGGGAGTGGGGCAGCGGGCCCTGGCTCCCCAAAAAATAAATAAGTGCACTTTTGCTCTTTTATAAATTATTAAATTATAAATTTATATATGATAAAATTTCACTTTAGCCTCCGAAAAATGAAAAAGAATCTATTTAATTATTTAAAAAAAATGATGATATCATAAACTAATATATGATAAAATTTTATTTTAACCTCTAAAATATTTATAATTCAATTCCAGTCCCTCCTAAAAACTTTTCTAGATTCACCCTTTTAAATATGTTTAAAGAACCATATTCTTCTATATGCCCGTATGCATACCTAATGGACATAATGGTTTGAGCAGGTATCCAAACAACAAGCATCAGCAAGTTATTTGAAAGCAGTGAAGAGATCCCATTTCTTTAGCTCTGACAAGGTAAGTTACTATATATTTTAGTGTTAATATATCATTCGGTATTTGATTTTAGTTTTAGTTTTTAATTTAGTATATGAGTTTTTTATTGTCTTGATTCGATTAAGTTTCTATTCAATATATAATTTGGTACCAGCATCAGATGCTTAATAAATATTTGACACATGCGCTCTAGTAAACAAAATAGGTACTTCAATGGGACTAAAAAAACTTAAGTACCGAATTAAACACTAAAATTAAATTCAAGTATCAAATAATATATTAATCTTATATGTAAATTCAAGTACCGAATTGAACGTATGAACTTTACTATGCTAGTAGTCCATAATCCACAAATGGAATGACGAGCTGTTAGTGTAATTTTACTAGAAATGTATTGTTTTCTAATCTAACAGGTTTATTTATGATGAAAATTGTTTAGGTAGTTAGATTAATGGATGAAGTGGAATCCATATTCACACAGCACTTCGCCAACAATGACAGGAAAAGGGCTATGAAGTTCTTGAGACCTCATCAGCACAAAGATTCTCACTTGGTTACCTTTTTCTCTGGTAATTAACTCTGTTTTCCGAAATATCCATATTCGACATATATTCAAATACGAGTATAAGGCTCAAATTCGGATTCAACCTTCACTTTTGGTGGTTTTGCAGGATTGTTTACAGGTTGTTTTGTATCACTATTTGGTATATACATAATATTGGCACACTTGTGTGGTATATTCTCAGCTACCACTGGCACTGCCTACATGGAAACTGTCTACCCTGTTTTCAGGTTTGTAAACCTGAGAAAAATATCAAGTTTGATAGTGTACTAAATGGAAATTTGATGTTTTTTTTTTTTTTTGGGTGCAGTGTATTTGCATTGTTAAGCTTGCATATGTTCTTGTATGGGTGCAATATGATGATGTGGAAGAACACAAGAATAAACTACAATTTCATATTTGAGTTTGCACCAAACACAGCCCTTAAATATAGGGATGCCTTTTTAATTTGTACCACTTTGATAACTTGTATTGTTGGGGCTTTGCTCATTCATCTCCTCCTCACTGCTGCTGCCATTTCTCCTTCTCATGTTGACACCATTCCTGGATTTCTGCTCCTGGTTAGTTCAATTAATTCCCTGTTCTCTTGCTCCCACTCTTTTATTTTCTTTTTTCAAATGATTTGCGCCCGACGTAGATTTTGAACATAGTAGAACTAATCATGGGCCAGGCCAGATGATTCACCCAAAAAGTGAGAGGGTTTGGGAAAAGATATAAGTTCGAAAAATAGGCTTGAGCAAAAAATGAAGCCCATTTTCTAAATAGGTCAAATTTTGGGTAAGCGTTTTTTACCTAGGCCAGGCCCAAATTTACAAAAAAAAAAATTATTGTTGTTTTGGTGTCGTTTTGCTATTATATTGTTATTATTTTGTTGTTATTATTTAGATATTATATAATTCTTGTTTTATTATTAATTTTGTTAATATTTTAGAGGTATTTGTTTGCTAAGTTGCATCTAGTGTTATTTAAGTATAAATATTTTTTTAAAATTTATTTTTAATTTGTTGGGAAATATTTATTTTACTGTTTTTAGTGTATTTGATGTATTATATTTTTTTAATTTGTTTTCATATAAAAATAATAATATAAAAAATTTTAATACAAGCGGGCGGACTCGGGTTTTAGCATTTTTATCCGAGTCAGGATTAGGCAAAATTTTAGGCCCATTTTTCGGACTGAATCAAGCCTAGGCCTAGAAAATATGCCTAAAATACTATTGATGCCCGGCTCAAACCCAGCCTAGCACATGATCACCTCTAAACATGAGTATAACCCTCATATTTATAAAAAAATTGAATATACTCATGTTCAATGGGTTACCATCAAGTTTTAGTATCCGAATCTGTTTTATTTTTGTAAACAATGAATTGAGATATCTAAATCATTTATTTGAACTTGTTTTACTTCTCTTGATATCAGTGGTGAAACTGGAAGGGTTGGCAAGGGTTGGGCCACTAAAATAGAAAATTTTTCATTTAGGCCATTTTATAATTTATAAAATTTTAAATTAATAATGGTAAAATAGCACTTTGACCCTCCCAAAAATGATAAAAATTTAATTTAATCCTCTAAAAATTATAAAGATACAGACTATTAAATATTTTTACTATCATAAAAATATATAATTTAATTCCCAAAATAATTTTCAGACTTCTCCCCTGATTGATATTTAAATCCCCTATTTTGTGTTTGGTTTTTCAATCTCAGATTTTTATAGCTTTGCTGATCTGCCCGTTTGACATCTTTTACCGACCAACTCGTTATTGCTTCCTTCGAATAATGCGCAACATAATTTGCTCTCCACTGTATAAGGTATCTTTACTTCCATACTTATGATCTGTTAATGGATCGGGTAACAGTTGGATTCCGAAAAAATTCAAGTCCAATTTAGGATATAATTTTTTTTGTCTAAACTTAATTAATTTGGGCGGTTGAATTATCCAGCTCTGGAACAGCTCTAGATAGCATGAAGTTTGAACCATTTTTGTTGTTGTTTGCAGGTTTTGATGGTAGATTTTTTCATGGCTGACCAACTTACTAGTCAGGTAGTTGTCTTGAGTTCAATTGAGTTTTATTTTATAAAAGCTTGAATTTGATTCAGAATAAATGGATCTATTTTGTTTAACTTATTTACCTCAAAAAGATAATTTCGATTCATATGATCAATATCAAACTTGATTAATCAATAACGAGTTGCTCGGATTCAAATGTGAATTGGAATTTTTCAATGTTAACTAAAAGTTTAAAAAATAAAAACTTGTGAGCTACTTGAATTAAGTATTAAGATACTCAAAGACACACTCAAGCTAAACTCGATAATCTTCATGTTATCAACCATTGTTCTCTATTTTCTTTTTCTAAATTCAAGCATTTCTTCATCAACCATGTTTTTTCTTTTTATTACAGATTCCATTGCTAAGACACTTGGAATCAACAGCTTGCTATTTTCTTGCTGGAAGCTTCAAGACTCACCAATATACCTGCAAAAACGGAAGCCTTTACCGACAGTTCGCTTATGTTATCTCGTTTTCGCCTTATTATTGGCGTGCCATGCAGGTAAAATTCGTATATTCATGCCATGTTTGTAAATTTTCTCGAATTATGATTATGTATTTATATAACATTTTATAAATTAAGAATTCATATCATATACATTTTAACTAATGTGTATTTGTGTTCCTTTGTTTTTGGCTTGATTTCAAGTGTGCAAGAAGATGGTTTGAAGAATCGGATCCGAACCATTTGGCTAACATGGGGAAGTATGTCTCAGCAATGGTGGCTGCCGGTGCTCGGCTAACGTATGCGACGCAGAGCAACGGCCTTTGGTTTGGTGTAGTTCTGGTGACTTCAATAGTGGCCACTGTTTACCAATTATATTGGGATTTTGTTAAAGATTGGGGACTTCTTAACCCTAATTCCAAAAACCCTTGGCTTAGAGATGATCTGATGCTAAAGAACAAGAGCTTTTACTACATTTCCATTGTGAGTTATATTACTCTTAACTTTGTCACACTTTTGAATATCATTGTCTTGTTCATTTATATTGTCCGTTTCGAAGGTATAAAAGTCGTTCTCACAGTTCTATATTTCAAAAAAAGATATCACATTAACTAATGAGCAGTCTAACAATCCTTCCATCAACTATATGCATACACACACAAAAACTAGTTTTTTTTTTTTTTCCATAGAAGGATCTTTAATGAGACATTTGTGTAATTGTAGGCCCTGAATGTAGTACTAAGAGTTGCTTGGATAGAAAGCATCACACAGTTTCGAATCAATCAAGTTCAGACACATTTGCTGGACTTCTTCTTGGCTTCCCTAGAGGTCATTCGACGAGGACATTGGAATTTTTACAGGTATTTCTAATTTCTCATTTTTTTCCCAGTCAAAAAACCAATATGAAACATGATGATTCTGAGATCAAAAGGTCTGACACAACATGAGAAACTGTTAACTGTAACAGGTTGGAGAATGAACATCTAAACAATGTCGGCAAGTTCCGAGCAGTAAAGACTGTCCCATTGCCATTCCGTGAGATGGATTCTGATTGAAATCCATGAAAATTTCATGATCAGAGATGACATAGAAGCCAAACAAGCCAACTGCAATTCTAACTGGTGATTTGCTGATATCTGAATCAATGTATTAGCCAATACGCTTTGCTCTCTCAATTCAATATCCTGCAAATGATTTTTTAGTTTTTTTTTTTAAGTTTATGTGATTTCTTTGCCACTGAGATTATTATAATTCAATTGAAGTCTACAATTTTTCTTCAATTTGTTTCCCACGAGTTAGGTGAATTGTATTGTAGAAAAGGTAGAAATTTTTGTGGCAGAACTTACTCTTTGCATTACTTCTATGTCTTCATATACTTCGGATATACATAGGGGTGTAAACTCGACAACTGTGCTCTGAAGCTATTTAGGTTCAACTCAGAACAACTTGAATTCAGCTCAATCATTTTCGAATCAAGCTGGAGCAACTCAAGCTACAGAGAAGCTGAATTTGAGTATCCTAATGCTTGACTCAAGTAGCTTTTCTAAGCTAACCAAGCTTTTAATTAGTATGGAAATCAGAGGTCAAGCTCAAATGCAAATAATCAAACTTGAAATCAAGCTTACAACTTGAGCTTATTTGTTACTAGGTGAACAAGCCTAATTGAATCTAATAGAATTAACTCAGGTAAATTGGTTTTTATCTCGAAACAAGCTCAAGCTTTCAAAAAGAATCTCCATTAAGCTCAAGTCTAGCTTTGAGTCTCAAGCCTCAAATTTTGAGTTGAGCTCAAGCTCAAGTTTCTTACCGCTTAAGCTTGACTCAACTCGATCATATCCTACATGCATGACTGTCCAATGATTTAGAGAATCCCATTTAATGGGATTTTGCTAACAAGAATGTCATAAGCTATTTTTTCTAACACAAAACATGTTTTTGTGCGTTATGTTTACCATAATTGTATAACGGATGCTATCATGTTATCAACATTGGAAAAAACCAAAACCATAAAATATTCTTCACTCTTCCAAAACAACACTAGAACATAGAGAGTCAGCATGATGCTGCACTCAACTGGTGTTCTTATCACACATCTATGCAATCAATAAATAACATAAGCATTATATGTTCTACATAGCATGCCATGAGAAGCCAAACATAAACTCCTAGAATTTAGACATTTTTTCAACATCTATCATACATACCTATGACAAGTGCCTCAATAGTGCTGGGCGATCTCTGGATATCAAGAGAACACGAGATGCCAAGTAGTCAAAAGCAGGGGAAAACATGTCATCTGGTCCAACAATCTCTCGTACATTTTGAGCACTTCCTTGATCATATATGAAAGGCTGAAGCACGTCATCCTTCAAGGCATCAAATACAAAAAGCCCCAGCCCACAAACACCCATGACAAGGTTCGAATTTCCCCAAACCTGTGTTATGGCTGAATAATGGGAATGAGCATTAGATTCAGGCAAAGAATAAGTAGTGAAGAGCCTTTGTTTGCGCAACGAGAATTGTTGCACTTGAGAACAAGGCTGTTTTTTCCCTGATGGCTTTACATTTGTGCATCCAAGAAAGACCATATCCCCTCGGGAGAAAACAGAATGCACATTAACACCAACTTTTGCTATTTTCGCACCTATACCAGATGGATGGCGAAAATCCAAGATATTAATAGATTCCGCAGTGCAGAATACACCATCATTTCCTTCAGCCTCTGATGAACTTACTCTGCAATCCAAATTTTGCAAACATTAGGATCCATACACAAAATATTATGCTGGGAAACTAGAAAACAACCGTTGTAGAAATAATATGACATGATAAACAACAACATGGGATAAAGTTCTAACCTTTGCCTAACCCCTCCACCTATCTCAGCATCAGTGTTATTTACATGAAGAGCAGAGATTTTTCGACCAGATGAAGAGACCGATAGCACTGTCTGAGGATGTAAAGAGTTCACATCCCAGACAGATATCATTTCTGCTTCGGCTACCACTACCTTCCCTCGGTTTCTCCACTGCAGTGGACTTGAATAATCCATTGTCAATACAGGCTTCTGGACCTCCCACTTCATAATTTCTTCACCATCACGGATGTCATATACTTTGACAACCTTCTGAGTGCTGGCGGTAGCGACCATAAGAGGGCCCAATGGTTTATACCACCACTGCTGAGTTTCAGGTGACAAACTATTACACAAAGCATTTCTTCTATACAAAGCATTGTTTGGTAAGGGACCAAGTACCGTTCTTGAAGCCGTTTCCCTGTGCTCGGTGTGGAAAGCTCGCACCTCTTTGCTATAGAAATCCCATGAGCAGAATCCTGATTCTAAGGAATTGCCAGCGGATGCAGCCACAACATATCTCCCAGAACAACCATCTGCACTGGGAGCACGAATAATCCAACAATCCCTCCATATATTAGGTGAGATACCTACTGGAGGCTTGTAGACAGCCTTCTCCTGAAAAAACAAGTGACCATCATTTTAAGAATTTGTACATTCAGTTGTGTCTATGACTCCGTTTTTTTTTTTATCAACATGCTCAATTAGTATAAAGATGCAAAAGAATTTGATTTACCAATGAAATTGAAATGAGATTCCAAGGTTAAGTCCATTGAATTTAACAGAATGAAGATAGCAATAGAGACATTCAAATAATCAGAAGGAACACAAATCATCAAGCAGAGATAAGAAATACGATATTATGCTCAGATCACTATCATGAAACGACAGAGAACATCAGACAATTTGATAGTTGAATACAGAATACTAATATGGAACATAAAAATCAACTTCAGACAGGTACAAGGAAGAATACCTCACAATTAGTAATGTCATAAAAGGAACATGATCCATCATCATGAGCAAGAAGAGCTGCCTCTCCTTCTGACACAAACCATCCTCCAGTCGACATCTTAGGGCCAATTTCATTGAGCGGATAAATGCTAGCATCTTCAGACTCCTCATCAATAACAGCAGTTGGCCTGTTCTCCTGGTCATCAAAGTCCTCAAGTATCTCATCTGATTCAAGATTGAACTCGACACCATGCTTCACAAATAAGTTTTTCGAAGGCCCTTGTGCACCTGAACCACCACCACCATCCATATCTTGAGTATCAGAATTCTCCTTAGTAGCCAGCTCATTCCTTGTGGTGACTTGACTTTGCTTATCAAGTGAAGCCAAGAACTCCAAAGCTATTGGATTATCCTCAATGGAACTCAATAACTTCTTTTCATCCCTTATTTCGCAACCAGATTCTATGGCATCAGAGGGTTCGTGACTTTGAGAGCTCCCAGATGGTTCCTTCAATGATGTGCGGTTTCTAAGCAATTTGTGATGAGGAAACAATCTAGCTTCCAACTCTTCACTATTCAAATCTTTAACAGAAATCTTAACATTACCCACCACCTGCTTACTCTGACTGCCATCAGCTTCTTTAGTACTCACTTCTTCATCTCCAGAACCTTTCGAACTGCTCGATTTACCATTTGAATCACTCACAACATTACCCATAGCCTTCTCGATACCAGAAATCTTGTCCTGAATATCTGAAAGGATCACCTTTGAGGCATCAGGATTGTTCATATCAAGCATCTCTTTAGTCCTCTTAATATCTGAAGCAATCCTCTTCACCTTCCCTTCTAGAAAAGCAAGCTTTTCATGAAGTTTGCTTGGATATTTGGCAGCCCCACTCCCTTCACTCTCTTGCACACTCAAGTCCTTCTCTTTTGAAATCACCAAGCTCTTTCCATCACTTAAAGACTTCTCTTTTAGAAACTTTGCGTCACATTTCTCATCAACCCTAATACAAGCTCCAAGTTCTGAATCAAAATCTGAAATACCCTTTTCATTAAAAGCCCCAAAACCCTCATTTTGGATGTTATCCCCATTTGGTTTTCCCAAATCAGAGCTAAATTTAGCATCTTTTTTACAATTCCCATCTGAAACCCTAACCCCTTTTACTTTCCCCTCATTTTCCTTCACTTTCATCACCAAACTCTCCCTAAACCCACCATTTTCTTTGCTACCTCTACCTGTTGAATCCCTAAAACCCTTCTTTTCCCTATCGATCGAAACCCTATCTTTTTTCAAATCAGAAAAAACCCTAACAAATTCAGATGGGCTCTGACTCCTACCTCTTGGCGCCGATGAAGTGGACCACCGCACCCGGCCTTCACTGTCGGAGCCACCAACCGCCGCCGCCTTCTCGACGCGTGGGACAGGCCGGATTGTGGGCTTCTGGGTCACCACGGAAGCCCGAGAAAGACTGCTGGGTCGTGGGTTTTCTTTTCCGGAAGATGTTTTTTTGAGGGTCGGAGTGGAGTCGGAGATTGGGTTCAGGTTTTTTGCAGGTCTCTGTTTGCCGGCAATTAAGTCTCTTTGCCGGCGAGCCGACGACGATGACATTTTTCTCTTTAGCTTTTGAGGATTAAATAAATTAACAGTAAATTGAAACGGATACTTTAGAAATTTAGAACTGAGAAATGATCTTTTCAGAACTTAAAGTTTGAATTTTTGGGCGGGAAATGGATGTTATTTTGAATTTTTGGGAATATTCTCATTTTTAATTTCTTTCTTTCTTTTTCTAAGGGATAAAACTCATAATTGGACATAAACTTTACTTTATTGTGCAATTTGACACATTAATTTTAATTTTGTACAATTATACACATGAATCTTTAATTGTAGTTCAATGTATACTTACAACTTTGATTTTGATTCAACTACACACATTTAAATAAATACATCAATTTATTTTTACATTAAATTAATATAATTATTTGTATATACAATATATAAATATAAAATGGCATTACAGTTTATGTGTAATTTTGATATTTATCATTATTTCTGAAAATTTGTTTAATTTTTAATTTTTAATTTTAAATATATTTAATATATCTATAAATGCTTTTTTTCTTTGATTTCTATAGTATTTATATATTAGGCATCTATAGATATATTAAATATATTTTAAATTTTAAATTAAGCAAATCTTATACTTATTTTATAATTAAATAAACCTAATATATATTTTTATCCACTAAAGCCCTTCTCATTTTTAAGTGAAGTAATTTTTTTTCATTAGTTACAAAGTTTTAATCTAATTTTTTTCACTAAGCACTCAAATGTATAGAATTAAAATTCTTTTAATCTACCAAATTTTAAAAATAATCATCAAATAGAATGTTGTGTATGGTGTATGATAAGTTTGGGTTCATGGGTGTCAATAGTGATGAATTCTAATGCTTACAATTTATCATATTTTGTTTTAAGAAAATATTATTATTAATAGGAATCATGAATAATAATAATACAAATACGTGTCACATAGTACAAATGATAAATAAATTATAATAAATTAATGTACAAATGTCATGTCTGCAAAGTAATCTAAAAAAAAGGAGCAAATTGACACTAATTATAACATTGGACTAATTCAAAAACAAACCAGAGATATATCAACTTGATAAAATCGTTGAACTTTGCGTCCTAACTTAGCTATCATCAAATTAACCTGACAATGAACACCGATTAACCAAGAAAATATTGTTAAAAGTCTCAATAGACCCACCGCATCATTGATGTACAAAAGGCTAAGTCCCAAATGGTCTATCATTCTCCTCATCATTTTGAATTTTTCATCATCATTATGACCTATCATGATAAAACCCTTTGAAAATATTTCCTAATAGATCTGGTGGCACTGGCAAATCTCACATATACGTCAGAACATGACTAAAAATTAAAAGTAAAACCACCTAAATAAGAGTGGCCAAAATAAAACTATAAAATTGTGAACAGAATAAAATCACGAAACCAACAATTAATCTGAAGGACTACACCGGTATTCACATCCACAAAGCAAAATTATAATTTGAAAAAATTTAACAATTTTTTTCTATAGAAAGAGGAGATGGTATGGTCAAATTATCATCACTTAAATGAATGGAATGGTAGGTTAAAATAGTTTTAATTTCATACATTTAAGTGGTAAGAGATTTATATTAAATTTAAGACATGTGTAAAAATAAAAGAAAAAGATCAAAATACTTTAATTAAAATCAAGGGTTATGGGAAAATTTCATAGATAAAGTGTTTATTTTACTACAACATAAGTATAAGGGCTTATTTCAACGTAATATAATAGTTTGAGGGCTTTTTCATATTTTACCTCTATAGAGTTAAACTATATATATATGTTCTATATTTAAAACAAAGTCAATTGGAAATGAGTAAAAAAAAGCAATTTTTTTACAAAGTAAATTACTATAAGAGTAATTTGTTTGGGACTTGACCTTAGTGGACTATGGTGGTTTTAAATTTTAAAATTTATTATTTCAATTAAAATTTTATTTTAAGTTAAATATATTTTTTTAATAAATATTTTTTTCACCCCATTGTAGATGAATCATAATTTAATATATATAATTTTTATTTATATCTTAAAATTCTTAATTGAATCGGCGTCACAAGTTAAACATACACCAACTTATTCAATAATGACTTAAAAACCATTTTTAATAAGGTAGTAAATATTATTATAATGATATTTTTATTTTTAATGTTTTATATAAAAAAAAATTAAATAAAACAATTAAAAAAACACAACTTAAAATAAAACATAAGTCCAAAGATTGAACCCAAGAGTAATGCAACTTTGAATATACATAATATACCTATGGTTGAATTGATAAATATATATTTTATATAATTTTTCGAATTTTGGAAGTTTAGTTTTGAGTTAAATTTCTTAAATTCTGAAATCAATAGGCTTCTGAGAATGGATACGATAGTGGATTAGAGGATCATTAAAGGGTTAATATTCATTAATTAGATGGGTTAATTAATTAGAAATGAGAAATTTGGATTTAAGACCTATGGACTAGATTGTAAGGATAGTAAAAAAATTTAGGTCAATGTGTGAAAATTAAAAAAATTAGAAAAAGGGAGGTCCTTGAGTTGTTATTTCCCTAAGCCCATTTTAGCAATGTTCCCAATTTGAAATTTAATTAGTTGGGGGGAAAGGTTCCTCCTCTCCCATTTGCATGGTTTGCTTTTTTCAGAAACACAAATTTTTTTTCTCAATTTTCTCATCAAACATTCTATCAATTATTTTAGATGGGTAAGTTATATTTCATTAAATCTTAACACAAAAACAAGGTTTAAAGAATAAATTTTAACAATTTTATTTTATCTTTCTTAGCTCACATTAGTGTTGGAAAAGAAGGAAGAGTTCGAGTTTTTAATTTCTTGAATGTAGTTTAATTTTATAATAAGGTAAGATGATTTTTAACCGTAATATATTATCTCTATACATTGAATATTGATTTTGATTTTTCTTTCATATTTGAACATTTTTAATAGTAGAGTGAGAAAGTTTCAATTTTGATATTTCTTAATGTTTTTGAGCTTAGAATCAAGTGGGATAACTAAACTTTAGGGTTGATATTAGTCTTGAATGAGTTCTTGAAAGATAGCACGATTGGGTGCTTGGAGAGTTTTAGAGAGAGAACTTAGGAGCTAGTATTGTTGATGGTTTTCATGTGTTTGTGAGTTCCTAAACCTAGTTGTAATGTTAAAGCTTGGTTTCAGATTGATTAGTTTGGAGTTCTCTTGAGTTGGCAAATAATTCAAGAAAATGTTTCACTGTATCGAATTGCATTCCAATAATAGTTTTGGTGGATTTGATATTTGATTATGTTTCTCGAATTTTTATTTTATTGTTTTAATTATGGTTTGTATCAAAAGAGGTGACAAAATCATCAAAGGTCAAGAGAAAATAAAAGGTTTTGGAAGCATAATAAATTTTAATTTTGTGCTAGCTTAATTCAATTTCGTAATATAGATTGGATTAAGTAATCTACCTTAGGATTTACTGATGATGCCATGCTTATGGTTATAGATTGATTTATGATTGATCTATGCCTATGTTGTAATCATACTTAAACTTTAGGTTGTGGTGGATTTTTTTGGAAAGCGCATTATACTATTTAAATGACTGATCCGAAAAATGTGGGAGTGGTTATTAAGACATATAATAATAATCTGTGATTTTTAATATTTTTAGGACACGTTTTAATAGCAAACGCCTTATTTAGTAATGTTGGGAATGGTTTGGGTATAATTGCTATATCATGAGATTGCTTGTGATAGGAATATTTGGCACTTGTGTGCATTATTGGTGCATAAGGGAAAGTTGTGTTTTCATACACTTTGGTGCATTTTCCCCGTTTGGCGCTTGTACCAACTTTTGAGGTATGGTAAAGGTTTTATCCGCATATTTGTTCATTGTTCTACAGTTGGTTAATAGGGGCATAAATTTTACTGTGAAAATATTTATAATGATGAATTGGAATAGGAATTGTTGATGATCATGATATTTGGAATATGTTATGCAACGATTTGAGGCAATATTCAAGTACGGTTTGGATATGTTGAGTGATTCACATGATGTTTTTGGAAATTTGTTAATTGAGGATAAATCGAAATGCTTTGACTATGTGAATCATGTATATTTGACTATGCGAATTGTTTATTCCATGCGTGGGTAGCAAGAGTGTGTTAGAGTTTCGATTCAACTTCTCATTGCATCGAAGCCATCAAGTTTAAACCTACATTTGTTCTTTGTAATTTAGTATATTTGGCATATTTGGTATGTTTTGGTTCATTTTGAGATTATTGAACACTTTTGGATTTGATTTGTGATGCAAACTTATATGGCATATATTTGGTATTATGTTTTGCAATTTACATGTCTAGTGAGTTTTTCGTTCATTGTGTTAATGATCATTTTATACATGTTTTAGACTTGATTTAGTATATCAAATGTATTTGTGATGGTTTAGTTGTATGATGCATGTGTTTAGGTATATTTAAGGAGTTAATTGCATGACTTGTATTGCTTATTTTCTACATTTTTAGGCAAGTATCTCGAGACCTCAAGAACAATTTCATAAGATTCATATGCATTTTTAGGTATGAATCTCAAGACATATAATGAATGCCTCACGACATAAGATGCCTAGTCTAGAGACATGGTGACACAGTCTCGAGTATCGAGACATAATTCCATTGTTCTCGAAGCATGAAATTTGAAGTTAAAAATTGAAAACATAAGAGACATGTCTCAAGACAATATAACCCTACATTTTACTAGTTTGATCTAGGATTCATAAGTTGGCTTCCATATTTGATTGTCATTGACTCCGGTTTGTTGTATGTGAGCCCAGTTGAATTATTTTAACTTCATTTATCACTTGTATCGTCATTTAATTGTAATTGCCATGGTTTACTCATTTTCATTTAAGAATTTTTACTTCAATGATTATTTAAATGTTTGTTTTGAGTTGTTTTAGCAACAAATGCAACATCTTACATTCGATCAGCTTTTGAATTGGATTTTTTTTCTTTCACCTATACAATGAATGTAACATGATCTTATAATTTAAACCATTTATATGACGTAATGAAAAAAAAAACTAGATTGATTAGCAAGTTATCATGAATTTACTCATTAAAATTTTAATAGATTTTACATTTTATTTATTTTTTAAAACTATGTTTTTTTATGGATATTATAGTTTTGTGTTTTATATATTTTTAAAATCATGTTTTTTAAAAAATCAATTATATTTCTAAATTTAAAACTTGAATAAATAAAGTGTTGAAGCTGATTTTAAGTTGCAATTTTATTTTATTTTTTTAATTTTAAAAGTAAAAAAAAAAACATAGTAATAATTTTTTTAACAATACAAAATTGTTTTGCACACTCGCAATGCAATTTCTAAAAAAGACTTTCACAAGCGAAAAAAAATATTAATAAATAAAAAACTAATTAAAAAGGAACAAATGAGAACTTCCCGTATATAATTTTTTTTTTTAATTTCACTGTCAATATAATTAATAATAATCATCCCATTTTTAATAATATCATAATGTATGGCCATTTACAAAAATGGTGAAAACTATAGTCAAAGTCCACGTTGCCTACTTGTTTATTACTTCACAAAAAAATAAATTTTATATAAATATACCCAAATTATAAGAATATTGCAATTCGCCCAACAATAATTAAATGTAGTTAGATAACATCACTTGATTCAAATTTAAATTAAATAATAAAATTATTACTATTGAAGGGTTAATTTTTCGAACAAAATTTCGAAATGTTGTTCGTTAGGTATTTGATAAGTTCTCAATAATAAAAAACGTTGCCTTGTGTTAGGGTTTTATTCCCATTTCCGTCGAGAGTCGTATACGTTTTACGAGGAAAGAACGTCTCTCTTAAGGTGATATCAAGATAAAACCTATAAGACTCAAAGTAGAAATATCAGTACAATTACAATTACAAAATAGATGCACATATAGTGAATTTTTATTAATTTTATAAGTTGGATTAAAAATTTTAATTATGCATTGTTAAGCTGTATCTAAAAATTAAAATTTAATTGAAGAGTGTTTTAGGGTTTTTGAAAATTGAGGAGAACAATGGATGGTAATTTTGGAAAAGACTAATCGTGAGCTTCGGAGAACTGTAACAGACAACATAGGATTAATGAGCTTCTTAAAAAAGCTTGAAATGGGTGACAATCCATTTTCGAATTGGACAGAGTCTTTTTGTTGTTTTTTTACTTTCCTTTTCCTGCATGGATGCTTTTGGATTAAGGCTAGTTTTCGGCCTATTATCTTTTGTTTTGTTTGGATTTTGTTTTGAGGTTTATTTAATATAGTTCAATCTGAAGTTTTTTTTCAAAAAATAAAAAATAAAAACAGACAAATAAAGAGAATAATTGGCAGTTTTTCTTTAATTTAATTACCAATTTACAAAATAATTATTCATATAAAAAAATCCTTAAAAAAAAAAAAGTAGATCTATTCACGAGTAAAGTGTTCCACTTGACCCAATTGACCCAACTTGTTTTGGGCTGGTTAAGGTAATAATTTTTTTATTTCAAGCCGGTTTGGTTTTATCCGAATTTAAATTGAATTATTTTAAAGAAAAAAATTAAACTTAATTATAAAATGTATAAACAATATAAAATTATTTATGAAAACAATAAAATGAGACATTTAGATGGATCCAACCAGATCCGAACCTGAAACCCGGCCCAGCAAATAACCCCACTCTATCATCAAGTACCAAACGGTCGGGCATTTTAAACTTCACCACCTATTAAAAGAAAAATAGCCGTTGACTGTAACGGCTATTTTCGTACTTTTAATTTCGAAACTGCCACTCGAAACCCTTCCCTTTTCTACTTTCATTTTCCTTTTTCCTTCTTTCAAGAACAATCATAATCTTGAACAACTCAAAAAAAAAAAAAAAATTCTCCATTTTCGTTTCTCTCTTCCGTATCATCATCATCATCTTGAAGAACTAAAACACAGTAAAAAACAATGGCTCCAACGCCATCTTCTTCTTCGAAACTAAACCAAACCCAGATGAGAACACCTCAATCCAAACACCGTCTCAACTTCACTTCAACAAGAAACAACCCAGCAATTGAACAACACCCACCGGGGGAACACCCGGTGGAAGTGATCGGCAGGATAAGGAACTACCCCGGCGAGCAAAAAGAGAAAAACCCCATCTCCTATCTCCATATAAATCCCGATAACAAGACTCTCCGTGTGAGGGCTGATATTGGGTATCGGGATTTTACCCTGGATGGGATTTCTTCCTCAGAAGAAGAGGATCTTGATACTTTTTATAAAAAGTTTGTTCAGTCGAGGATCAATGGCGTTAAAATGGGAGCTAAGTGTACGATTATGATGTACGGACCTACCGGTGCCGGGAAGAGTCATACGATGTTTGGGTGTTTGAAGCAGCCTGGGATAGTTTATAGGTCTTTGAAAGATATATTGGGAGATGTTGGGGAAGATGAAAGTGGAGGAACTTTTGTTCAAGTTACTGTTTTGGAGATTTATAATGAGGAAATTTATGATCTTTTGTCGAGTAATGGTGGAGGTGGTTTTGGAATTGGATGGCCTAAAGGCAATGGATCTAAGGTAAGTTTTTTGTGTTTAAATTTGTTGTTCATTGTTGGTCTTTTAGTTCACATTTTGCAGGGTTCATATAAGATTTAAGTTGATTATTCAATGAAACAGCTTCATTATCTGGTTCAATGAAAGTGACATTGAGATGCTATAAGCTAAACTTAATTCATGTCATGAATGGTCTCAGCCTATATGTGTCCTAATTTTTTTTTTTTAGAAATTTCCGTATTGCGTGTTCTTGTCCGGGCTTCCTAGCTTGTTAGTGTTATTAATGGTGTGAATTGTATACCACAGGTGAAACTGGAAGTAATGGGAAAGAAAGCAAAGAATGCTACTTTCCTCTCAGGAAGTGAAGCTGGAAAGATTTCAAAAGAGATTCAGAAAGTAGAGAAGAGAAGAATTGTTAAAAGTACACTCTGTAATGATAGAAGTTCTAGAAGTCACTGCATGGTATCAATTTCACTACTTTTTAAAAAGAATTATTAGGTGGTCTTGCAGATGATCCTTTTTTTAATAACATTTGTTTAAAATCTTCACAGATAATTCTTGATGTTCCAACTGTTGGAGGAAGGCTTATGCTTGTGGACATGGCAGGTTCTGAAAATATTGATCAAGCTGGTCAAGTTGGATTTGAGGCTAAAATGCAGACTGGAAAGATAAACCAGGGAAACATAGCACTTAAAAGAGTTGTTGAATCCATTGCAAATGGAGATTCTCATGTGCCTTTCAGAGATAGTAAGTTGACAATGTTGCTCCAGGTAAAGTACTAGTGTCCAAAACCTATTTCCAGCACATTCCTGAGTCCAAGTAGCATAGGTTCATAATGTTTCTTTTTTTTTTTTTTTTTTTTTTGTTTCCCCAGGATTCATTTGAGGATGATCAGTCAAAGATTTTAATGATACTTTGTGCTAGTCCAGATCCTAAAGAGATGCATAAGACAATTTGCACCCTTGAATATGGAGCAAAAGCAAAGTGTATTGTAAGGGGGCCTCATACACCATTGAAGGACAAAAATGATGATTCTGCATCAGCTGTTAATTTAGGATCCAGGCTTGCAGCAATGGACCAGTTCATAAATAAACTACAGATGGAGAACAAGCAGAGAGAAAGAGAGAGAAATGAGGCACATAAAGCGCTTGTGAAGAAAGAGGAAGAAGTTGCAGCGCTTCGATCCCTTCTGGAAGTGAAGGGTTCGGGTTCTGGTGTGACTGAAGATGAAATCAACTCGAAGGTAAATGAACGAACACAGATGCTAAAACTTGAGTTGGAGAAGAAACTGGATGAATGTAGGCGAATGGCTGAGGAGTTTGTTGAAATGGAAAGGAGAAGAATGGAGGAAAGAATCCTGCAACAGCAAGAAGAAGTCGAGATGCTAAGAAAGCGGTTGCAAGAGATCGAATTCGAGTTATGCAGTTCGAGGGATGGTAATGTTGAGGAGAATGAATCAACCAATGAGTTGGATGGAAGCAGTTTTGCTAAAAGGCTAGTTGGGATTTGTGGTGATGAGGTTCCAGGGATGGTTATGTCGATGGAGCTGGACATGACTGATCCTGAACCATTTGTTCATGATGTGAAACAAATGGACAAAGCTGTGAATCAAGCGGATCCTTGGTCTGCAAAACATGATGGCTTTGCCCCACAGTTTGGTGCACAACTAGGCCTAACCACTGTATATGAAGAAGAAGAGACAGAAGAGGAGAATGAAGTGGAGAAGGTGATAATAGAGGAAAAAAGGGTATGCTCGAACGAGAAAGATTTCAAATCGACACCTGAACGGTCGGATTCTGAAACAGACTCTTCGAGACTTCTAAGAATCCAAAACATCTTTACACTTTGTGGGAACCAAAGAGAGCTTTCTCAACAAATCAGAACTCCAACACGTGCAAAAGCAGCCATAACTGAAACCATTGATCCTCATTGGTCCTCGGTTATGGTAACTTCAGATAATGATTCTGTTGTTAAAACCAAGGAAAACTCAGGTGCTTTAATGGCAGCATCCTTAAAGGAGAACCAAAACCCCTCTACTGATTGCACTGATGGTCAGATTGATGTTTTTGTGAAATGGGAAGCATCTAAGGAAAATCCTGGAAAGTTTATCACAACATTGAAGGTTATAAAGGATGCAACACTTGCGGATCTCCGGAAGTTGATCGATATCTATCTCGGTGCAGATAATCAAGCATTCACTTTTCTAGTGCTTGGGGTAAGTTATTCTTAGAACTCAATTCATAATATACCGTCTCTTATAATATACCGTCTCTGGTCTTTAAAAGTAGTCATACTTTGGCATGTGCAGGATCCGACCGGGGCGCCTGTGCCAAAAGAGAATGAAGCCATTGTTAAGGCAAGTAAACTGCCAATATGCAACAATGGGCATCTGGCTTGCTTAAGGCCAGCAAAGGGTCTGCAGATAACTAATCATCTCCCCTTGAGTCCACTACAATTGACTCCACTACCATTGACTCCTCTGGAAAACAAGCTTCCACTCACCACAAGCACTCGCTTGTCAAACCAAGGTGATGATTTATCACCTAAGCTATCACCTCATCTCAGTTCCACTCCCTTTATCACTGCTCGAAGACGGTAGGATCGATATTTGCCTGTTTTTTGTTCAGTTGAAATCTCAAGTGCAGCATGAGTATACATATACTCTTCCATTGTGTATAATATCAATGTGTAATATCATTAAGTGTGTCTTCTTCTGGTTATGGATTTAAACTCAATTTCCAATGTCTTTTTTCTTTTAGCTTCCTTAAGTTTCTTATGACTTGAAACTGTCAAGAAGATTCATTCATTGGACTTAATCGAAGTTGATCTCTCTTTTTATCCTATTATTTCCCATAGGTTCCTAAAATTTTCTAAGAATATGGGTGAGAAGATAAAATTAACCAGGGAGAAGAACTGAACATAATTTCAATAATATCATTCAAGGGTCAATACATTTAACCAAAAATTACTAAAAACTGTCGAGAAGATTCATTCATTGGACTTAATTGAAGTTGATCTCTCTTTTTATCCAACTATTTCCCATAGCTTCCTAAAATTTTATAAGAATATGGGTGAGAAGATAAATTAACCAGGGAGAAGAACTGAACATAATTTCAATAATATCATTAAAGGGTCAATACATTTAACCAAAAATTACTAAAAACTAAGCATTCAAGAGTATGTGTTTAAAAGTCATTAATTATTTCAAGTAAATACGAAGGTTTAAGCCGGAAGCAAGATACTGGAAGTTCGAACACGGGAGTAAATATAGGTAGGTAGTCTCCCTCTACTCATTAAACTTATTCCATCATGCCTTCATATCATCCAAGCCAAACTTGGCCTGCATAAATAGAATATATCTGGTTAGTTGATTTGCAGAATGCGCAATCGTTATGATAGACAATACTAAAATATACAATACATTTGACATGAAAAAGAACCATGGTAGATGAAAACTGAAGAAAACTTTTCATTTTATTAAAAAGACATTATGAACTTTGATTCATGGTCCATTATCTTGCATACTTCTATTTCAAAGCGGTGATAATGCTTTTGTATTTGATAAAATTTTAAATATATATCTTTCAAAACACTTAGAAAAAAATTTTGGAACTTCAAAACAAATAAAGCAAAAATCAAAAGTATCAATACCTTCGGTATTCTTCAAAGTATCGATACCCATGACCTGGTATTAATACCAATTTGAGGTTTGATGTTTTGAAAAATTGAACAAAAATCAAAAGTATCAATACCGTTTTAAGGTTCGACGTTTTAGAAAATCAAAGAAAAAATTGCCCTTGTGTTGATACCCTCCCCAAAATATCGATAAATTTTGTTGAAGGAGTCATTAACGCTCTGGTTTTTACACATCCAATGACTCTATTCAATTTTTCAACAACCACAACAGTTAGAAATCAATTAGGAAAATCAATTAAGAACTATAAATACCAGTTTCCAAAGCTTCTACAATAACTAGAGATCAAAAGTTATCAAGAAAGATCAAAAAATTCTTTTACCAACCTTTTGTGCTTAAATTCTTCATCTTTTCTTGTAAACACTGTGAGCATTCATTGAATTTTCTAAGTTCAAGTGTTTTTCATTGGGTGTGATTAACTTACAAACATTCTAATCTTATAAGGATTTTTCACTGTTTGCTTATTTGTTTACTCTTTTGAGATAGAAATCTTAGTAGAATTATAAGGTTAAACCTTGATCAAATTAGTGAATTTGGGAAAATCCTTAAGGGTGGAAAGCTAAATAATTGGAGTAGACAATTGGGGCTGAACCACTCTAAATCATTTGTGTTCATTGTTTTATTTTCTTGTCGTAGGTTCCACAATTTTTTTAAAAGCCAATTCACTCCCTCTTGGTTATTACGGTTGATTAATTGAGCTTACAATCTTACCAGATATTTGTGATTCTCCTCAAGAAATTGGGGGAAAGTCAAACAAAATTTCTCAATGTCAGCATTAACATCTCCGGTGCCAGCTATCACTTCCATGAACTTCTTCCTATCTGGAGCCAACTTCAATGCAACCTGTATTCTAACAATTCAATAAGTGATGTAGGACAAGTAAATCAATACTCAGATATCCAGAAAGTCCCAGTAATTCATTCATCAAAAGCTAATGAGAACATTAAGTATTGATTATAATCGAATGTCTGCATATCATAGGTTATTATCAGGAAAGAGATATAGCCATCAAAAGAAACTTAATCAAATGGGAACAAAACTATTTACTGTGAAAGCGGAACTAGCAATCCAGCCATGGAACTTTTTCAGGGTTTTGCCATAGGAGTCTGTACAAGATTCGGTCATAGTCCAATCTGGATGTGCAAGCAAGTTGCGGAACAATTCTACGAGGAAATCCATTGCTCTGAAAATCATCAAAATAGTAAAATTACAAATTGCCAAATACAAGGAAATGAAACATATGGAAGATTGATTTCTGCTATTGTTTATTGGCGAGATTAAGTACCGTGTCAACCAGAGAAGACCATTGGTACAACTAGATGAACCTGTTGCTGTTTTACAATCAACCTCTTCTTTCACCATACTGTACAAGTGATTGTATTTAGCGGGATCAGTTTCGTATTTCTTTTCCAACCTCTGGAAACAGAATCAACAAAAGACAATAATTTTAGAAAATAAAATTTGTTTCGTTAAACAGATGTGCATGGCGTTAAAATGCCTTCAAACGTAAGTATATAAAAGGAACAATAGCTCACAATGACCATCTCGAAATTCCATACAATGTTGTTGCATGAAATTAACAAAAGACATGCTAGGACAAGGAAAAGTAAGCAAATATCATCAATAGCATACTCGAGAATAAACATCTTACCGATATGTTACCACCAACATCACTCTTCACAATGCTCATAGCAGATCCGAACTTATCTGTAAAAGCAACAGCAACAGCAAGAGCTTTTAATCTTTTACTCTAAATCAAGTATCAACATTGTATCCATAAAGAAAGAAAGCCAGTAATAGCCTGCATATTATAGGCCTTCAGCATCCGAAGATGTCAGCCTTTCACTATCTATCACACACATGCACACACTGCTCGGATCCAGTTTGAATGCAAGCTTAGACAATCCTACCAAAACAGTGACAGCTAAACCATCAAGCATTTGTCTATTACCAAATGATTTATAATCAAAGAGTATTTCGATATCAAATCATGCATACAAACCTAATGATTTCAATCTTATTATCCTTTGCAAATCTCAAAAACTTAGCGATAAAGTCAACTGGTATAATAACAAACTTGAAGAAAGATTTCCATGAAGATTCAACTCAAATTAGATGTTAAAAGTTAAGTAATCTAACAAGCTTAACATAAGTAAATTAACCCATAATCAGAAATCCATGAAGATAACCGAAGGTATAATAAAAACAAACAAACCTAGGACTGGCAAAATCAACTTGCAGACATCCAAAAAAGGCTTGGTAAGCATTTCCCCTTCTGGAGATTTGATATGCTTCATTCCTTCCAATGATGGAGTAAAAACTGATCCTTCCATTGCTCAAAAAAGATTTCAACTTTTTTTTCTCTCTTAACTGCAAAAATCAAAACTAAAATCACCAGGATTCAATTTCACTACATTAATATTATCCAACAAAGAAAAAGCCAGCCACTTTTATATATCTCCAAATCACTAGAGTTTTAACCTTTTTACTCAAAACCCAAAACCCCAATTCAAAAACCATACAAAAAAACATAATTGATCATATCAAAAAGTGTGAATTTTGATCAGATCTATCAAAAACAATATATATAAAAAGAGACAGAGAGATCAATACATGGAGCTCTACTGCACTTAAAACTGAGGAAAATGGAGAATTGTGAGGAATTAAACAATAAATAAACGATTGAAAATGTGGGTATATGAATCTAATTCAATACAGATAAAAGACTAAAAACGGAACCTGGCGATTTTTTTTCTTTGAGAATTGGATTCGGTTGAAATATTGAAGACGAGAGAGAAACTGAATTGGAGTGACACTGAAGCTGAAACAGCTGTTTGTTGGTCGGTTGCACGTCTTCACGTTTCTGCGTGTACACGTGTCTTTATCTTATTGGAAGTTTCACTTAGGTCACTAAAGCTAAGATCCGGATGGTCCATGAACAAGTATTTGGGTCGGGCACCCGAATATGAAATATCTTTGAGTGGACTTTCCTGTAATGTTCAAATAATCGAAGATTAAATTATGATTCTTAATTTAATCGATTTGATTGGTTTGATTATTAGTACAATAATAATTAGATATATAATTAAAAATATAAAAATTAAAATAATATTAAAAAATAGTTCAATTGATTCAATCATCAAATTTTTTTGTTCAATTTTCAATTACGAGAAAGGATTATATGAAACAGTGTTATTATTCATTTCCAATAATTTTATGCCACTTCAGTATTCTTATCCTGAATTTCAGGATTTTAATTTGGATTTGATTTTTTTCAGGATAAAAATGCTGATGTGGCATAAAACTATCGAAAAAGGGATACAGATGACGTGGCGTCACTTTTTCATACAATCCTTTCCCTTTCAATTACTTATTGATTTTGAATAATTTACTCAAAAACCGGTTTAATTCCTAAGTCCATAATAATATATCGAATTAATTTTCGATTCGATCTAATTCAAATAACATTTCTACTTAATTTAATTACTCAACTCATTTTGCAACCGATTCAAGCAATGATATTTATTTTTAGCTAGCTTAGTCTAACCCAAATTCTAATTAATTATAAATATTAATATAGAATTATTGTTTTTTTTTATATTTTTAAACTGTAAAACAAATCATTTAAGTAGTAGAGTCAAACTCTAGCTCAAACTTGAAAAGAAAAAAAAAAAAAAACAAATCAAAGCGGGCCTCCGGCCCATGAGGAAAGATATTCATTGGCCCAATAAGAAGAGAGAAAAAGATGGCCCAAATTCAAGCAAATAGCCTATACAAAAGAGATCCGAAATTTGATTAGCCCAAATCTCATCATCATCACCCAAAAATGAAAAACCCTAGATCCAACGGTTATAAACACCCTATAAAATCCACCATAAACTAAAATCCGTAGTTCGCAGTTCGCACCTCCTTTTTTATTTCCTTTTCGCCTCTCTACTTTCCTACACTCTCACACACTCACAGCAAAAAATGGTGAGTTTTTTAAAAAAAAACTTTAATGGAGGATATGGTTCATGATTTTTATTCATGTATATATGGAATTTTTAATTTTTTAAATTTTCTTATTATTTTTTAGCCGTTCAAGAGGTATGTTGAGATCGGGAGGGTGGCTCTCGTTAACTACGGCAAAGACTACGGCAAGTTGGTTGTCATCGTTGATGTTGTTGACCAGAACAGAGTATGTCTCTCTTTTTAATATTTAATATAACATCATTTTAATTTCTTTTATTATCGTTTTAGGCGTATGGTGGATTTATAATTATGAAATGTATGATGGGTTTAGTGTGAAGTTGTATGATTTAAGGGTGAAAAGGATAAAATTCAATGTGGCATGGTTTTGAAGTTTTTTATATTAGGGTTTTTTAATTGGGTTTAGATTTGGTGCATGGATGAATTTTGTTAATTTATAGTGGAATTTAGTTGTTTTGATTCTAAAGAGTGTGATTAAAACTGGGTTTTCCGTATATTTATTGTTTGAGTGGAATCTAGTTTGAAACATGTTATTGAAATGAATCTGCATGAGGTTAAGTCATGGTATTGTAGTGATGAAGCTTATTAGAATCACTATTCTAACCTTATGTTGCTCGGACTCAAGAGTGAATGTCGGATATCTGTATGTGTTCAACATTATGTAAGCTTATTGGGAGTGTGAGGACTGCATATTCAAATCTACTTTAATGGGTCGGATATGGGTCGTAGAAGGGTATTTCAGGAGAAAAAAAGAGTCGGGGGAACATCCGTCTAATCTTAAATGGATTAGGTGAGCATGTTTGTTAATGTGCAACTTGCTAATTGTGGTTCATTCTAGTTTTAGTGACCATACATATGGATAGAATCAGGAGTCTAGTTAAAGTAAGATAGGTAATGATTGCATAAAAAACGAAAGTGAATTTTTTATTATATATTGGTATGCCAGGCTCTTGTTGACGCCCCAGATATGGTCAGAGGCCAAATGAACTTCAAGAGGCTTACATTGACAGATATCACAATTGACATTCCCCGAGTTCCAAAGAAGAAAACATTGATTGAAGCCATGGAGAAGGCTGGTAAGGATGTTAATTTTTACTCACATTTGTCATACTGTTATTTCTCAAAATAATGTTCTCTTGCTAATCAGTTTTATGCGATTGTCTTAGATGTTAAGAACAAGTGGGAGAATAGCTCATGGGGTAGAAAGCTGATTGTCCAAAAGAGAAGGGCAGCTCTCACCGACTTCGATAGGTTCAAGCTTATGTTAGCTAAGATCAAGGTTGGTTTGTTGCACCACTAATACATTTACCTGTTTTACACGTAATTTCTTTTATCAACATCTAAATACGCTTTTTTGGAACTTTGACCTGAGCAGAAGGCTGGAGTCGTCAGGCAAGAGCTTGCAAAGCTTAAAAAGGAGAATGCATCTTGAAGTAATTCTGAATTATGGGATTTTTTGCTAGTTTTTTCATCAATGTTCCGCGAGTTCTTTTTGGGATTGATTTTCGTTTTTCTATTAAACAAAGGATTAAGATCTTTTGAGGACACCTTATTTGCTGTATGACAGATTTTGTAGTGAGTTTATTGCTATATATTGCTTGCTCAATGTGGTTGCATGTTGCAGTATTCTTTTCCTTTCAAACTTCTGGTGTCTATGTCTTGGCTGTTCATTTGATGGCAGCAAAATCTTTAAGAATTTGGGCTAGATATTGCCTGATATATTAATTAATAATACAGTATTTTTTAAAAATTTATTTTATAAAATAAGAACAGATGATGAATTGAACTATAAACGCTGTAGATTTCACAAGTGAATTTTAACATATAAGAGACTGCATCAATTGTTCTACACCAATGATACATAAAAGGCAGCTTTTTTATTACAAAAGTAGGTGCAAAAGTAAGGGGACTTTGTACAACCCAATTGCCGTTAAAATGGAATTAATTTGGCGAACTGCCATTCTTGTGGCAATTGGGTGGATTTGGACAGCTTCGGGTTGGGTTTATATTTTTTCGGGTTTTGATAGTTTCATGTTTGGTTTGGTTGTGACTTGGGAGGTAATGGGATAAAATCAAAGGCATTCTCTCATTTACAGTAAAACAATGGCAGAAATCCATGGCTACAACAGAGAAAGTACAAAAAATCATGCTGGGATGTCACTTGCTAAGAACCAGTTCGGTTTAACATTGTGTCTATTTAAGGAACTTCCTTTGGAAATCGATATAAACGAGACGATTGAGACACTTTGGTTCACCTTTCATCATCAAGCTGTCAACTTCTTCTCACTGGTCTTGCTTTTGAATGGTGACAATAGGGAAAATGAGCGAGCAGCTGCATGATTATATAAAGTCCTTCATGTTAGATTATCAAACTTTAATGATGTAAAACTCTGTTACTCGGACTCGAGGATGATAATCCAATATCGGTATTTGTCCACCATGGATATGTTCAAATATGTATCAGAGATGCTTAAAAAGTCTGCAAAACTTAAGAAAAGGAACCAAAGAATGAGTATGGTTCAATGTGAAGCAACTACTTACACTTTTTCGGTGTATGGCTAGCTGTCGGATTTTCATTCTGAGAGATTAGGTTCTTCAACGTATGAACTGACAACAACGAGAAAATTAGATGGTTTTGGATCAAATATGGTTGGAAAACTACCAAAGCTACAAAAGAACAACAACTATCATATGACAAGTGCACAAGAGATGAACTATAAGGCAATTACCTTCACTAGTAGAGGCGCGGTTTGTGACAAACTCATCAGCTGGAGAATCATTAACACCGACACTATCTGATTCAATGCGATGTTCACTTGTAGCTGAGCTATGATTCTTTCTTCCGAACTTTAACAGCCGCCGGATCCCTTTGGGTGACTCCTTTACTTGATGCTTATCCGGCACTTCAGGAATCTTTTCTAGTTTCAAGTTCTTTGAATCAGCTACACGAGCTCTAACACTCTCGGACTTTTTCGCTGCAGCTTGCAATCTAGTTGGAGGTGCTATTGCATGATCTGAAACTTCACTGCATGGATCTTCTGAAGAAGAGAACCGAGCTAAAGGGGCTTGATAAGGTTTTTCGGTAACACTAGAACTTGTAAACTTCGATGGTTCCTTTTCGGTGTTACTCACATTAACCTTTTGCACCTGAAAAATTGTACATTTCCGGTTAAGATGAATAAGAGAACTGCTATAGGCTAATCAACTCTTTACAGTCAAGTTCAGCAAACCATACCTCATAAGCTCGTGATCTTTGTTGTGTCCCGTGTTCATGATCAAGTGACCCGGCATTCAGTGAAGAAACTGGTGCACGAGTGGAGGGATAATCTGACACCTCCTTGGTTTTCCTCCCTACGTCATTTCCCTTCTGTATTGCTGCAGTACCTTCTGATGAGTTCACTGTGGGAACAGAGGGCTTCTCTTGTTCAAGCATCACAATGGTTTTTTCAATTATCGTACCGTCATCCCCATCAATGTTGAACGAAACTTTGTCCAGGTTCTTACACAGTTCAGTAACATTGGTGGTAGAAGATACACTTCTATTCACCTTCTGAGTCATTCCCTTTCCTCCGGAATTGCTGTGGGTAATATTGGGGGCTTTAGTTGTTTTAATTTTGAGCTCCGGGAGGGATACGATCTTACTCTTATCATGGTTCACAATTGCTGATATTTTTCTGCTTTCAGGCCCTCGAAATGCTTTTCTTTTGGGTGATGGTTCCGAGTTCCGTGACTTCACCGAAGAAACACGTGCGCTGCTACTTACTTTCGGCTCTGATAATCTCCTAATCCTTGCCATGGATACCTTTGCATCAGGTGTTACACTGCCGATGTCTTTCTTCTGTACAGGCAATGATGGAACCGACCTGCTTAATCTATTTCCACCGGAGTTGGTTCCGTTGTTCAATTTGCTCGGTTTGGGGGTTTTAAGAGAAGCAGGCGATACCACAGGAGTAATCCGGATGGATCTTTGTAGTGGCGACGACAATCCAGGCTCAGCATCAGTGAACTTCGATCCCTTATGAGAGCTGGGGGAAATTTTCAACGGCAACTGCTTGTTTTGCATGGCCGTAGACGGCTGAGCTGCATTGGAACTACTTCTAGCTGCAATTCTCTTTTGTCTTTCCATCTTCAATGCTTCGAGTCGTTTAATCTCCGCCTCTTCCTGAAAAAGAAAGTATTAGAAAATGAATAAATAATTTATTTGATAAACCGTCCAAGTTAGCTGTAAAGATTGTTGAGATTAGCATACTTTTTCCTTCTTCATTTTCTGAAGATCAGCTTTATATGTTCTTAGCCTCTCAGCCCGGGCTTTCGCTTCGTCTAAAGGACTCATTTTTGAAGGCTTTCCCTTCCTTATCGGTCCTACAGTCTTCTTTTTATCGGAAGGATCTGCAACAAGTTTCGATTTCCGGATTTCCAAAGTCTTAGACCCTTTCATGCCCTCTTTCTTTTTCTTATCTAGGGAAGTAGCATATTCAGCATCAACCTGGATTTTATAATCTAAGGCAGGATCATAACCAATCGACCCAATTTCCATTCCCCGCTCAGGCATCAAAGTCAAATCATCTGTTTTGTAGTTGACTTGGCTTCTGACCCTGTTAGATGCAGTTCCTGATTTCCGAAGTGACAACGAGAACTCGGAATCCATACTAGTGGCATTGCGATCATCAGTTCCGACTCGAGGGACTGAAGTTGACCTGAAAGGAACTATGTAGGAATCATCATTAATATTGTTCGATGACCGTTCAAACCAGTTAACAGCCAATCGATCTGACGGAGAATTCGTATTTTGTTGTCGATTTACTATAAACTCGTCATTTGTGGACCTCCTATTCACCCTTATACCCTCTATTTCTGTATAATGTGAACCATCAACGGAATTCCTATCATCGGCTGAGCGACCACCTTTTATCGAAGTCAAAGACTGATCATTTGATGACGCTTTAAGCACGCGACCGCTACTTGCACTAGTTTTATGCATGTCGGTCATGTTCCTTTCTTCGTATTGACCCATTTCTTGTCCACCGAAAACTACAGGGTCTTCACTCACTCTATTCGGTATTCTCTTTCCTTGAACCTCCTTTTCTGCCGAAAAAATGCATTGGTTCGCTCTACGTTCTTCCTCTTCAGCACCTTTAAGCAAATAATTTTGAAATGCTTGCCAGTGTCCACCGTCTGTCTCCTTCCCGGAAACCGTTTCTTCTGTATCAACAGGCTTCGCTTGACTTCTTTTCCCCTTTGAGGATCTTAGAGAGTTCTTCTGCACTGAATTTCCATCTTCCTCGTCCATTTCAGGGCCGGAATGTGAGTCACTATCTGACGAGTTTTGCTTCTTCGAAGCGATATAATTGATGTTCCGAATGACCACCATTCCAGATTGTCTTTTACCCGAACTGCTACGCTTTTTTCTTGATTTTGGACTAACTGAAGTTTCATTCTCCGACTCCACATCATCTTGAGGTTTTGCTCTCTCCAGCTTCCAAGCTTCTGATCCATTCTGGCTATCCATAGAATGCCGTCTCTGTATTCTTTGACCAACATTGTGGCTCGGATCCTCCATTGATGGATAAGGTTGTTGAAAGAATGGACTACTTCCGGGATAGTGTGGATAGTAGGACATGCCTTGCATAGCATATCCTTGAAAGGTTGGCATACCACCTGGTGGAGAATGGATAGGCCAGAGAGGAAACAGGGGACGCGGAAATTGGGCCTGGGAATATTCTTGCCGGCCCGGGGTCTGTCGATCCATGGGAGGCTTCTCATCTGGCAATGTCGGAATTTTACTTATTTCAGTTCATAATACGAAAATTTGTAAGTCCCAGCATATAGAGTGGGCAGAAAATCAGACGAGAATAACTTACCTCTGATTAAATAATCCATCCAAAATATATTAAAAAACCCGAAAACAAACAGTAGTGTTTTCCCTTAAAATTAAACAAGACCGTGTTTCCAACATTGAAAATTAGGACTATCGCACACACCAGAAGCAAGGCCAGATAGACGAAAGATTAATGCACATAATCACACATGCACAGAACATGTTGATACATATATCAACAAATCATTGTACGGAGAAATCTTTATTTTCAAATTATATGAAAAGAGCAATAATACTAAAGTAACCTTCCCATTACTCAGAGAATAGCAGAACACATGTCGTGTCATGTAAAAGAAAAGGTGAACTAACATTTTATCTAGAAGAAAATTCTAAAAAAACATACCTGTACTTGACTCAAGACCGGCTTTTCCGTTGTTTTCTGAAATCACGGGCCATGCTTGCTTGAGCTCTTTCATAGCGGAGAAATCAGCTCGACTAGACATTGCTTCGATTTCAAGCCACTGGCCTGTTTCATGCTTTCTTTTCCATAATTCAGTAAACTCTACACAAGCATCCCTGCAATGAAAAAAAATGAAGTGATGGAGAAATCATTCACCAGTTTGTCAATTATTCTTCCATGAGTAATTTTGACCTCTGAAAAAGCATTCAATCATGTTCGAGTATGTGATCATGCATAATATATATATGCTTTGAATACGACTAAGTGCCCTGTTTGAAAAGCTCACATACCTCAAACGAGAGGCTCCGAAACGTTCAGAAAATGACATCAAAGGTGCCATGTCATCAATGCTAAAACCAGCAGCTGCAGCACGTGCAAAAGCCATACCTTGCTCTTTCTGCAGTGCTGTCTTCCTCGTCTCGAGGACTTTCAAAAGTTGAACTCTAGTAAAATATCGGGAAAAAATAACGTGTTAGATTATTCCAACAAATTAAATTATGTTATTCAACAGTATGTTCAGCTGAAAATTAACATGATGCCACATACGATTTCGTCTTATTCTTTTTGCCTTCTGTCTTTTCTTTTTTCAGAAAAAGAAAAAAAAAATATCTTTTACTCGGAAAATTATGAAATGTCCGCATTTAGCTAATTAACTATAAACTTTTATCCCCTATTATGAATATTAAGAAAAATCAACAAAATGTTATGCAAAACATTGAAGTCCCCCAAAAACCATAATGTTTTAGTCCTTCCTCGAAATTCTCATCACCTACTTGGACTTGACTCTAACCTTCAAGAATACTTGGATTTAATTCATACACTATTCAGTCAATCTTTCATATAGGTAGCTAAAAATTGCCGAGTGAGCCAAGTTCAAGTATGTAAACCTTGTATAGTTGGAAGGTAAAGCAGACTGAGGATAATATAGATAATATGCAAACTATGTGAAATTCGAAGTGACGACCAAAAACTATAGATAATATGCAAGCAATAGTAAAACATACTTCGGATTTTCTTCCTGTACAGCAGACCCATTCGCTAAGGGTGGCCGTGCTCCAGGCTGCCAAAACGAGAAAAAGAGTTAAACAAGTTCCCATAAATCATAAGAAATGCTAAGAATCATTTAGCGGATCCTCACTGAGTAAAGAATGATGGCTTTCTCCTCATTGGAATCCAGTGTAGCCCTTTTGCCTGTTCAAAGACATCAGGTGTTAATACGAGATCAAAAAATAAATAAACAACTCCATTCGTAATTACATGTAAAATGGCACTAATCCGGATGGAGTTAGAAGCGAACATCGTAGGCAATAAGTTACTAGCAGTACCTTCTATGCTTTCTGAAGATTTTAAGTGATGTTCTTCAGCCTATCATAAGAACGAAAAAATAAGAGTTAATCTCTATGTATACATGTAATAGAACTCACAAACATTTCACTTACAGCAGCACTCAATCCTATATTGTTGTTGCTTTGAATTGCAATCGCCTCTTCAATCTGCAAAATTTCTAATTCAACAGTGTACACTCGTTCCAAGATCTCCGGAGTACTCACAAATCGAACAAACCTTCAAAAACGAAAAACAAATAGTATCTCGTGCCAACTTCAAAGGGAAACAAAAGATTCATCCTAGAGCCATTTTTCGACAACAAACTCGACATACATGACGGACTCAACCATCAAAACAATAGCTCCAAGGCCAACC
The DNA here is from genome assembly GCA_025698515.1 of Gossypium sturtianum. Lineage (NCBI taxonomy): Eukaryota > Viridiplantae > Streptophyta > Magnoliopsida > Malvales > Malvaceae > Gossypium > Gossypium sturtianum. Next base: position 163,403,650 of record CM046945.1, read on the forward strand.
TTTGCATACCTTTCCATGGTTCCTTTTGTGAACCAAGTGGCATCGATACCGGGTTCCGGTTGAAGGATAATCGAATAACCCCCTTTGGAAATCTGATCTTGTGCAATCTTCAAATGGGCAAGGAATGGATTAAGCAAACCTGAAGCCATTTTCTCTGACTTCCCATTTGCAGATATCACCAATTCAAACCTGATGAAAGCAATGCAGAATCTAATAAAATTCATATCTACAAATATTATACACAAACAATACCAAATTCGGTACGAGAGTAATGATTCCGTCACAAGTGATATCAGAGTCTACTCGTAACTATTAACTACCCATTATCCAATGCCCCACTAGTGCCGCAATGGCTGTGGTGCTCAGAGTGGACCAACCCTGACTCTATACCGAACATCATATGAAACCGGACTGCGTGCATTAATCTCACATTAAATATGAATCAAATAACAAAGATCCATGAGTGTATTGCACACCAGAAAGAGAGTAATGATTCCGTGACAAGTCTTTTAAACATATATCAATGCTCACATACCAAGTAAATAAACAAACTCTAATGCTACTTCGAAACTTAGAGACGATACTATAGAATTACAAATCCTAAAACGTTGTAGAAGCAAGCTTAATACATATATCAAGCTCAGTATTAGCTACAAATCAAAGAAAACAAATATTACCTGGTTCGAGTTGGTGTGAGTTGGAACACAGCTGAGTCAAGCTGAGTTGAAGACTTCATTGTTAACCTCTTTCAAAGAAAAAAAAAGGCAAATCTTCAACAGTGAAATGGCATCGTTATGAAAAATAATAATAATAAAAAAGCAACAATTTTCATGAAATTTCACAGAAAAAAAAAAAAGATTATGACATTTGGGTTCTAAAGATAGCTCAGTTCAGTGAACCGCCAGAAAAAAAAGGGGGTTTGCAGAGAATCAGAAAGGCATAAAGAAATGGGGAAGTTCTCATAAAAGAAAATGTAAAGGTTTTTAGTGAGATAGTGAAAAAAAAGGGCATCTTTTTAGAGAGAGAAAAATGGAGGATCCAAAGACTGCTACTTTCGTTGAGTGGGAAACTGAGAGGAAAGAAATTGCAAAACATTTTCCTGTTTGATTTACACTTTGGTCGGAAAATTGTTCTGTTGGGAGGAGGTAAAAATGAAAAAAAGGAAAAAGAAAGAGGGTATAATTGGGAATTTGAAGTAAAGTTGACGGCAAGCATAGGGAATGCTGAAACGTAAAGGAGTTAGTTGATGAAATTATTTATATCATGAATTTACGCAACTACCCTTTTTGTTTTTTTGTCAACGGTAAACACTGATTTTTTATAATATATAAAACATAGACTTCCATAATTCATATTTTTAATTATTTCTTAAATTTTAAAATATATTAATTGAGTACTTGAAGTATCGGTACTTTATCATATTAATTAAGTCTTTTCATCAACCTAATGTCAGATTAGGCATTAAATGTTAACTCGCTGTTATAACATCGAATAATCTAATTGTTAAATTAACGTAAGGATCTAATTGATAAGATATTGATATTTTGAACACTCAATTAAAACATTTTAATGTGTTAGAACTATTTTAGAATGTGAGTCATTTTTACGAGATATAAAATATAATCAAACTTTTTTTTATATAAGAAATGTGATAAAAATAATCTAATAATCAAACTTGAAATTGATATCAGCTGAAAACTTAATACCAATTTTTTACAAATTAATCCTAAATAACTTTTTTTATTGAAATTAGGTATCCACCTCTAATAATAATAACTAATTCCTTCATCACGGGTCATCACACTACACTTCATAATTTGGAAATCTCTCTTTGACTAATGCACATTTTATTAATTAAAATTATACTAAAATTAAACAGCCCTATATTACTATTTTTATATTTTATAATTAAAGTTAAATAAATTAATATATTATTAAATAAAATTATTTGAAAAAAAATAATTAACTTAAATTTTTAAAACTTCAGTCAAGCGGAACGAGTAATCCAACGTTTAGATAAAAATTAATCATATTATTTCAATTTTTATTTTATTTTATTAAATTTACGTAGAAACTTTGATAATTTTTTAAGACTTGAAAATTTTAAATTCCAAATTATAATGATGCAAAACATGATTAGTAGTTTTCATTAGATTGTGATTGCAATTGCAATCATTAAAATTTTAGTTTTCTTTTTGGCAAGCTCTTCACAACAAATTTTCTCGTAATTAAGCAGAAAGTTAGAAGATTAGCCAACGTTATCTGAACCGAATTTCATCCGCCGACCAGACTCGTTGAACGAAAATTGATTAGGATATTGATCTGAGAAAGGTTTTGAATCAATTAAGTTGGGAATTGATATTGACCAGTTCAACCGAATTAAAAAATTTGTTAAACCGACGATTGAACTGATTTTAATATTTTTTATTAATTTTTAATGATTTATTTAATCAAACTGTCAGAATTTGTTAATCTAATGAACTGGTAACTTGACTGATTCAACCACTGGTTCGATTTTGAAAAGCTTGAGATTAGCAAAGAATTACCTTTGTTTAAGTTAGAGGCGGATCTAGGGAGCTGGCAGGGCCTCGGCCCCCCTTAAAATAGAAAATTTTATATTTAGATCATTTATAATTTATAAAATTTTAATTTAATAATGATAAAATTGCACTTTGACCCCAAAAAACGTTAAAATTTTGATTTAATCCTTTAAATTTTATAAAGATATAGGCTATTAAAATAGTGAAATTATAATTTTACTATTATAAAAATATATAATTTAATCCCAACCCCAAAAAAATTTATTTGCTTCGCCCCTAGTTTAAGTATCATTTGGTTAAAGACCTCTTTTATCTTTTTTAATTTTCTTTAATTTTTATTATCTATTTTTTTAAGTATCATTAATTGATATTTTAACAAATTAAAAATAAATAAATAAGACACGTGATATTCTTTTAGGATAATTATGGAAATTTTGCAATTTCACGGGATTGAGATTGTGCCATATGTCTTTAAATTATATTTAAGAAATTAAAAAGTAGATAATTAAGACTTGTGGCAGAATTTCAATCATACTCTTAGGATTAAAAAATTTTCACTTATGTACTAAACAATTTTTTTTTTTAATTTCGCTTATAAAATTATTATTATTTTTTACTATTTGGTAATATTATTTCTTAAATAATTTTCTTTATAGTTTTGTACTCATAGACAAAATTGAAACTAAATTTTAACTTAATATTAAATTTTGCCATGTTTGGGCACTAAATGTTTACTTTGATTGAAGCTTCCAACTTTGATTTTGATAATTTGAAGATAAAATTCTAATTTTAATAATTGATAATAACTAATTAATGAAGTATGATAAAAGAAAAGGTAAATTATACAAATTGTCATCCAAGCGTTTCTATTTTGGTTATTCAATTTTAATTTTTTTTAATTTAGGCATTAACATTTGAATTTGTTCTTGTTTTGGTCACCTATCGTTAAATTGATAACGGAAAGCCTTTTCTAATTGGTATAATAACACATTTAGTCCTTAATACTTACATATTCTATCAATTTGGTTTTAATTCTAAATAATTTAATAAATTTAACCATTCACATTTATAAATTCTATCAATTTGATCCTCAAATTTTCTAATAAAAACTTTTGACTTTTCAAACAGAGGCATTACATATCTATAAATTTGTAAAACCCAAAAAAGGAAAAAAATTCTCTCAACTAACAAGTCGCTTTCTGAGCCAATTCTTGATACCATTGAGCTTATCTTGAAACTTTATTTCCGTTTATTTTTTTCATTAGTTTTCTTCTAAATATAATATTTTATAACCCTTTGATTGATAAAACATTGGCTAAAGAAAATGAAAAAACCTTTAAAAAAATCTTTTAGATTTACTCTCATTATTAAATATTTCCTTCAACGTACATAGAAATAGAAATAGTTCTCGAAGTTGGCCATTGAAATTGGAAATTAAATCCAGAGTTTAAAAGTATGGATTTGAAAATTCCAATTGTTCAATCAATAATTATATAAGAAAAATTATAAACAAAAAAAATGTGAAAGAATTAATTTAATTTTCTTTCATTGCATTGGTAATATATATTTTTAAAAATTTTATAAACTAATTAAGAGATTATTATGTGCTCTATTCATTTTTAATTTTTAAATCCACAATAAGCAATATGTATCACTAATAATCTAATCTAGTATTTAAAACATAATAAATCTAGATAGAAAACCCACACATTTATTATAGTATGTGCCTTAAACTTGGGATCAAATAAAGACGAAGTCAGAAAAAAAAAAATTGTAGACGAAATTAAGTGTATATTTCTATGAGAATTAAAATACAATTTCACCATTTTAGTAGCTTATATCTTCATAATAATTTAAATGACTAAACCAAAATTTTATCATTTATCGGGGGTCAAAATATAATTTTATTATATATTAATTTAAATTTTTATTAGCTCTGATAATTAAATATCAAAGTATAATAAGTAAAATTTGAATAAGCATGTGTTAATCCAAATATACAAATTAAAATGAATATAGTTAAAATTTAATACCCACTTATTATCTTTTAATCTGATCTTAATATATCAAAAGATATTTACAAGCTGACAACTAAACTTGAGTAATTCCTTAATACATTTAAAAATTTACAAGTTGACAACTAAACCTGAGTAACTCCATAAATAAATAAATAAAGTGGTCCAATTGACAGTTAAAATAATTGTTATTTTCTTGTTTCTTTGCTTCACTGGGATTTTTTGTTTTGGCTTTTTTTATTTATATGAAGTTTTAGCAAAATTATAAGTTATAAATATCATTAGTGGCGAAGTGTAGTGGAGATTTGGGGGGTAATGGCTCCCTTAAAATAGTAAGATTTTAATTTAAAATTTTTATAATTTATAAAATTTTAAATTAGTAATAATAAAATTACATTTTAGTCTTCTAAAATTTATTAAAAAAATTGATTTAATCTTTAAAAATAATAAATATCATCCAATCCAAATTTCAAAAACATCAAAGAGTATTTATGAGCTGAATTTAAATAATTCTATTTTAGTTGCTGAAGTTGATTTGGATAAAACCAAGTTTTTGAAATTTGTTTTTAATATTTAGAGAAATATTGTAATAATATATTTTAATGTTTTAATTATGCAACAAATAATTAAAATCAACTGATGTTATTTAAAATTTATTTCAATTCAACTCAATTCCAAGCTTTGCAATTTTAACTTTTAGTTTTTATATCTTCCTCACCTTTCCTTCTCAAGATTATATTTTTTTATATATTTTTAGGTATTTTTCATATCCATTTTATAGTTTATATTTGGAGTTATTCCTCTCAACAATATCGTTTTCAAAGTTCGAACTTAATTTATTTTCTTTAGAGTGTAATTTATTTCATCACAGCACCCAACGTTTGTTGGTTCTTATGATGATTGTCGAAACCATTTTTTTGTTTGGAAAACGGGCCGACTTAAAAAGGAAAACGGAGTCGCCACCAATCTTTTTTTGAAGTGTGATTGGGCCACTTATAAAATATTTTGGTCAACGAATTTTAAGAAAATGGGCTCGGGAGTCGGTTACGCACGAGGAAGGATTAGCACCCTCGCAACGCCCAAAATTGGTACCGTATTGATTGATTAATGTCCTTGATATCGAAAATTAGAAAATATTTTAAAATATGAATCTTTAAAAATGTTTGGATAACTCGCATTGGATATCGAAACTCTCTTGTTCCGAAAAGATGAAACACCACATCCAAGGACGATAGGACGCGATGTTCCAAACCCTCGATACTAAGATTGTTTCATGATCTCTAAATCTCATACATTGCAATTTGAAAAGGGTATTTCACTATTTGGCCAAACTAAAAACCGAAACCCAGCACAATTGGGCACGGTTCCTTGAATTTCCAATCATGAAATATTGCCTTTATTTAAGAAACACGATAAAAGAATCTTTGAAGGATATTTAATTGTTTGGATGAACAGAAAATCGAGACCCAGCACGATTGGGCACGACTTTCTCGAACTTCCAAACACGAAACATTGCCTTAAAAAATATGACCGAAATCTTTAAAGGATATTTAGTGATCTAAACGAACGAAAAAATCGAAGCCCAGCACGATTGAGCACGATTTTCCGAACTTCCAAATACACAAAATTACCTTTGTGAAACATTTTTTTAAAATTAAAAAAACAAAAATAAAAAAATGTGAAAAATGTAAACACGATAATAATAAAGGATAATAATAACAAAGTACAAAAGGGAGGAAAATAAAAAATAATATTATAATAGTAAAAATAATATATGAAAAATAAAATAAACAGTAATAATAATACCACTACTAATGAAGCTAATGAATATAAAAAAGGGAAAATATAATACTAAATATAAAAATAGAATAATAAAAATAATAAGCAAAAATAAAAAAATATTAATAAAAATAATAGTAATAATATTAGAATAATAGTACTAATAAAAATAGTAGTAGTAAAAAAATAAGGGTATATTGATAATAAAATATATATATAATAATAATAATACACAATAAAAATAAAGTAACAACTATAAGGAAAAAGTAATAATAGACGTAATATATATAAGAAAATATAATAAAACGATTTTAATAATAATAATAATATATGTAAAATAGGGTACTGATAATCAAAAAATATAACACTAATAATAGGTATAATTATAGATATTTAAAATTAATCTGAAAATAAAGTAAAATAGGTAAAAAAACTAAATTGAAGTTAAAGTGGAAATTCGGGGACCAAATGGGCAATAAACCCTTCCTCGGACACGCGTCACTTCCCCGAGGGATCGCGCACTAAGGACCAAATTGAAACATCCAAATAATGTGGTGGCGAATTAACAAAACCATGAAAAGAGGCAATCGGATCGCATTGAAGCGGTTTGAAAAATCGAAAGGACCAAAACTATAAATATCCCTTTTTAGAAAAAACACGCGGATCCTTAGTGGAGCGGATCGGGTCGAGACGGGCCACGATGCATGCACGCCGTTTTGCGCAAGAGCACCCGTGAAACGACGTCGTTTCACAGGTGCTATATAAATCGATTTTTTTAAAAAATTCATTTTTTCTCTTTGCCCTTCCAAAAACAAAACAACAAAAAAACTTTCTCTATTCTCTCTGCAGTCTCCTAGTCCGCCAAAGTCACCGACTCACCACCACTGCACCGCCACCGTCACCGCAGTAGCCATGCAAACGCACACGGTGGCGAAAAATCGCAAAAAGGTAGGTTTTCTCTTTTTTTTATTATATATTAATGCTTTAATATATATACGGGTTTTTTTTAAAAAATAGAAGAAAAAACAAATTATATGTAACGGATGCGAAAAAGAACGAAAGAAAAAAGAAACCTTTTCTTGATGTATTGATTTCTCGTAAAAGTCTATTTGCTCTGTCTATTCTTAAAAATCGAAAAAGATCCCTTTTTACAATCATTTGTGTGGCTTTTATAGCCTTTGATTTTTACAAACCGATCTCTTCCTATTTTGTAGATACGTGCTAGAGACGTGGTGGAGAGGAACTTCACGTGAGAGAGGCGAGACGCGCCGCGATGCGGCGTCACGTGGAGGCTGCTGTGGGGGGTAGTTGCGGCGTTGGTCACTATGAAACCCTTAGGGTTTTCGTTAATGTTTGATGAATTGGGCCACTTGGGCCTGTTGATTTGGGCTAATTTGTTTTAGGCCCCTGTTGTTGTGAATTTCGGGACTGCTTTGGAAACCACTGTTAGGCTCCGGGTTCCAGAAATTGGGCCTTACAGCTGCCCCTCTTTGCTCGTTGTCGTGTAACGAAAATAGAGCAAAGACTCTAAAAGGACCAATTTCTGCCCTGTATTGCTGAATCCTGACTTGACGTTTCTTTCCTTCAGGTAGCCTTGTTTTAACCCACTTTGCATCTTCGGGGCACAAGAGCTTTGTCTCAATCTGCTCCATCTCTCGCTTATGATTTATAATTTTCACTTGTTACCCTAACGCTTAGGGGGTTAAAGCTCATCGTCTTCGATCTGCTCTACTCCTGCTCAGTAGAGATAAGATCTGCTCTCTTCGATCTATTACCCTACTGTTTAGGGAATTAAAGCTCTGGAATTTTCGGCCTGTTACCCTACTCGCTAGGAGTCAAGGCTCATCGTCTTCGATCTGCTCTACTCCTCGCCAAGAGAGATAAGATCTCTTTGTCTTCAACCCGCTCCTCTCCTTTCGGTAGAGATAGGATCTACTATCTTTAGCCTGCTTCACTCCTGCTCAGTGAAGATAATGCTTCAATCTTCCGATCTGCTCTACTCCTGCTCAGTGGAGATAAGATCTGTATCTTTGGCCTGCTCCACTCCTGCTCAGCGGAGATAAGGCTTCAATCTTCCGATCTGCTCTACTCCTGCTCAGTGGAGATAAGATCTGTATCTTTGGCCTGCTCCACTCCTGCTCAGCGGAGATAAGGCTTATAATTTTCGATCTGCTCTACTCCTGCTCAGTAGAGATAAGATCTGTTGTCTTCGATCCGCTCCACTCCTGCTAAGTGGAGATAGGAGCTACTATCTTTTTAGCCTGCTCCACTCCTGCTCAGCGGAGATAAGGCTTACAATCTTCGATCTGCTCTACTCCTGCTCAGTAGAGATAAGATCTGTTGTCTTCGATCCGCTCCACTCCTGCTCAGTGGAGATAGGATCTACTATCTTTAGCCTACTTCACTCCTGCTCAGTGAAGATAAGGCTTCAATCTTCCGATCTGCTCTACTCCTGCTCAGTAGAGATAAGATCTGGTGTCTTCGATCCGCTCCACTCCTGCTCAGTGGAGATAGGATCTGTTGTCTTCGATCCGCTCCACTCCTGCTTTCGGTGGAGATAGGATCTACTATCTTTTAGCTTTGCTCCACTCCTTTCAGCGGAGATAAGGCTTACAATCTTCGATCCGCTCTACTCCCGCCGGTAGAGATAAGATCTGTTGTCTTTTGTAACTCCCATCAACTTTGCTACATTGTCCTCTGGGGAACCTACCTGTAGAATTGACTTCATGGGGTCTATGCTTATGTCAAATGATTAGGATGTCATGATTGAAAGATGCTCCTAACCAATGTATTGTGAATGAATGGATGAATGCCAAATGTCATGAGCATGATCCAATTTTTAATTTTTGGGTTATCACCGCCATTTGCTTGTTAGGGTGATACCACGACGTATGTCTTCAATTGAACTTCTAACAGAGAATCCGAAAATGTCGTCATCGCTTGCTTAGACCACTAATTCAAGGGTTCCGGGCCCTTTAAGCTGGTGAGTTCTAAATAATTGTCTGTTTGATTTTTTGTATTATTTAGAGATTTACAGAGTAATATCCGAACTTCTTTCATGAAAACATTATTTGTTCAAGAATCATTACTTCAATATGAAATGCTTGGAAAAGATTGTAGAGATGAATGAAATTGGAATTTATTCGGGACAAAAACCCGTGAAGAATGAATTGAACAAAGGCGATAAATTTTGCTAAGGTACAAAATGAGTAAGAGCGGAACCGATGCCCCGATATCATAGCCCGAGCTTCTCTGCATGCGTGCTTCTTGAATACCATTCAACTCAACATGTGTCTAGGAGAACCACGGTACTCTGTCGATGTCCTAAAACATAACATACCTCCTCATCATTAATTTCGATGCAAATGAAACCACTGTATGCCCCATCCGAGTTGATCATAATTTGAGTCGCCCTTTTTTCGAGTTTTCGACCCAAAGCCCCTTTGGTCTCAAAGCGCCCACGGGTTTCGCCTTGGCCTCCCCTTTTTTTTTTTTTTTTTTGAACCCAAGGCGCCCTTTGCGGGTTTTCGCCTTGGCCCGTTTTCATGCGAAGTACTTCTTGATCGAGTGCTGCATTAATTGGATTTGGCGGACTCTCGCCCATCATCTCGGCTAGTATCAAAGCTCCTCCAAAAAGGCCTTCTTTACAACGTGCGGTCCTTCCCAATTAGGCATCCACTTTCCCCTAAAGTCTTTTTGCATAGGGAGGATCTGTTTCAACACCAAATCTCCTTCGTGGAATACTCTGGGGCGGACTTTCTTATTGTAAGCCCGCATCATCCGCTTCTGGTACAATTGACCATGGCGAATGGCTCTTAGCCTCTTTTCCTCAATTAGGTTCAGATGATCATATCGAGATTGAACCCATTCTCGCTTCGTCCAACTTCACTCTGATAAAACCGGAGTGAAGGGATTTCAACTTCAATAGGCAAGACCGCTTCCATCCCATAAACCAATGAGAAAGGAGTTGCCCGGTAGAGGTTCTAACCGATGTTCGATAGGCGTAGAGTAAGTGTAACTTTTCATGCCAATCCTTGTAGGTCTCAACCATTTTCCCCACAATTTTTTGATATTTTTATTAGCGCCTCAATCGCTCCATTCATTTTCGGGCGATATGGCGACGAGTTATGGTGCTTAATGTTGAATCGATCGCAGACTTCTCGCTATCGCATTGTTGTTCAAGTTTAGTGCATTGTCGGACCACGATTCTTTCGGCATACCGTAGCGACATATGATCTCTTTCTTCAAAACTTACTAACTGCCGCCTCTTAGTGACATTAGCATATGAAGCGCCTCTACCCATTTGGTGAAGTAATCAATGACCACGAAGATGAATCGATGTCCATTAGAAGCCTTCGGTGAGATTGGTCCAATAACGTCCATTCCCCACATTGAGAAAGGCCATGGGAAGTCATAACATGAAGAGGTGAAGGAGGCACATGTATCTTATCTCCATAAATCGACATTTGTGGCATTTCTTGGCGTAACGAATACAATCTCCTTCCATCGTGGACCAATAATACCCAAATCTCATGATTTGTCCGGCCATTGTAAACTCCGTTGGCATGCGCCCCACAGACACCTTCATGGACTTCTTCCAGATTCTCCTAGCCTCAACAAAGATCGACACATCTTAACAACACTGATCTTTCCTCTTTTTATACAGGATCTCCCCGTCTAAGACATAGTCATGGGCTAGTCTTCTCAATGTTCTCCTGTCATTTTACATTTGCTTGATCGGGATATTCACGACTCCTTACATATTGCAAAATATCCACGATACCAAGGATGATCATCTCTTTCCTCTTCTTCACCGATATTGCGGCGGTGGCCGAGTCTCATAAATACTCATTTGGATGGGCTTCATACCCTCTTGCTCGTTTACTCTGATCATAGAAGCTAGGGTGGCCAAGGCATCAGCCATCTGGTTTTCATCACGCGGGAGGTAAAAGAATGCGATATCATCAAACTCCTCAATTAGTTCCAGAATTAACTTTCGTAGCTGATCAATTTGGGATCTCTTGTTTCCCATTCTCCTTTGAGCTGATAGATTACCAGCGCGGAATCTCCATATACTTCTAGCGACTTAACTTTGCGGTCTATGGCTGCTCGAATTCCCAAGATACATGCTTCGTATTCTGCCATATTGTTCGTGCAGTCAAAATCCAACTTGCAAGTGAATGGATAATGGTCTCCATTCGGGGATATCAGGATTGCTCCAACTCCATTACCAACGGCATTTGATGCTCCGTCGAAGTTTAGTTTCCAGAGACGATTTTCTAAGATATTTTCTTCAATTGTCGCTACAAACATCAGATCCTCATTGGGAAAATCAAAATTCAGGGGTTCGTAGTCGTCTAGCGCCCTGCTGGCTAGAAAATCTGCTATTGCACTTCCCTTCACAGCCTTCTAGTTCACGTAAACTATGTCAAACTCGGAGAGCAAAATTTGCCATCGGGCCATTCTTCCATTCAAAGCGGTCGACTCCATCATGTACTTGAGAGGGTCCAATTTCGAGATTAACCAGGTTGTGTGGTACAACATGTACTGCCTCAACCTCCGAGTTGTCCAGATTAATGCACAACATAATTTCTCAATGGGCGAGTATCTCATTTCATGCTCGGTGAATTTCTTGCTGAGGTAGTATATCGCCCTCTCTTTCTTCCCTGTCTCGTCGTGTTGGCCTAGCACACATCCCATTGAATTATCGAATACCGTTAGATATAGAATCAATGGTCTGTCAGGACTGGGCGGTATTAGCACTGGAGTATTAGACAAGTACTGTTTAATTTTGTCAAATGCCTTCTGGCATTCATCGTCCCAAATGCTTGGGTTGTGTTTCTTAAGAAGACGAAATATGGGATCGCACTTCTCAGTCAATTGCGAAATGAACCGAAATGATGTAATTTAGTCTTCCTAGAAAGCCTCGAACTTCCTTTTGAGTGCGCGCGGAGGCAACTTTTGCACGGCCTTGACTTTATCCGGTCTACTTCGATTCCTTTCTCACCGACCACGAAACCAAGTAGCTTCCCACTGATCGAGCCCCAGAAAGTACACTTAGTGGATTGAGTTTCAAATGAAATTTCCTCAACCTCAAGAATAGTTTCCTCAACACTTGCACATGCTCCCTTCCGCTTCGAGACTTTGCAATCATATCATCGACGTAGACCTCAATCTCTTTGTGCATCATGTCGTGAAACAAGGTTACCATAGCCCTTTGATATGTTGCCCCCACATTCTTTAACCCAAATGGCATCACTTGGTAACAAAAAGTTCCCCATAAGGTTATGAAGGTAGTCTTTACCATGTCCTCGGGATGCATCTTTATTTGATTGTATCCCGAGAAACCATCCATGAATGAGAAGAATGAGAAACTCCGCGTGTTATCCACCGGAGTGTCAATGTGAGGCGGTGGGAAGTTGTCTTTTAATGGGCCTTGTTTAGGTCTCAGTAGTCGACGCACATTGCGTACTTTCCCATCTTTCTTAGGAGCGGGGACAACGTTGGCTACCCATTCGAGTATTTCACAACTCGTAAGAACCCAGCGTCAAATTGCTTCTTGATCTCCTCTCTGATTTTCACCGCAACATCGGGTCTCATCCTTCGGAGCTTCTGTTGAACCGGCTTACAATCTTCTTTTATTGGGATACGATGTACCGTAATATCAGGGCTCAACCCAGGTATGTCCTGGTATGACCAGCAAAGACATCTTTGAACTCTAACGAGGCTTTGATGAGGTCCCGCCTTGTTTCCACAGTGATGAGGTTCCAATTTTCACCTCTTTCCTTCCTCCAGTCACATTCTCAATTGTCTCTTTGTGAGGCAGAATCAGTTTTTCTTCCTACTCCACCATCCTTAACAGATCCGGGGATATACTACAATCTCCGTCATCTGTAAAGTCTTGAGGTTCTTCTGGGCACATATCTTGCTCATCGAGAAATTCCTGGTCCGTAATGTGGCGTTGTTCATGACATCGATATCCGGGGACCTATGGTAGGTATGAAAGAGTATTCAATGAAAATGAATTTAAGAAATACTTATGCGTTATGGTTATGAATGGAATGGAAAAGAAACAAAAGAATAAGCTGCACTTGTATGAAAGGAAAAAATGCACTTTTATTGAAAGTAAAGATGCTTAAACATGAGCCTATTTCACAAAAGATTCTCGTTGTTCCCTAGGCTCGAAACAACAAGTGTGTTTTGAACATTACTCTGTTTTAGTCCTAAAAACTACAGAATTTCTTCCATGATCCGGTTGTCCGAACACTTCCAGCTCGTAGGGGCGAATACATGCCAAGTTTCCTCTCCTCGAACTTTCTTCCGTCACAAAGATTGATGTTCGTGAGTTCTCATCATGTCTTCACCGTTTCTCTATTCACAATCTCTAACCTTGAATGAATAATTCCTCCAAACACGAATGTATTAGATATATGGGAAAGGTCATCGAACCCCATTTGATCTCGGCAGACCATTCAATCGTGCCCTCCGTCTCTCACGCTTCTTTTCAGCTCCTCCTTTCTCTGCATGCGTATCCGGCCTATACCCTGGACCAAAGCGATCATGTTTGTCAACCAATCCTGGCACTCTAACCGGGCCTGAAGGTATTTTAAGAGTCCCCTTCCGAGCAATGCTCCTTTTCCTACCATCACCGGTAGGCTATCCTTGTGGCTTCGAGATTTTTGGCGGTGGGACCTTGCCACCTTCACCGATGAAAGTCGTATTTATAAATTCTAATGACCAAGGAGCACTCTATAGCCTCCGTGTTATTCTCTCTATATGTACGGTGCATCACTAGCAACGAGACGCAATGATATCCTCCTCTGCATTTACTGGTTATCAATCGGCCCTTTGTCACCAAACTTGACTTTTGGTGCAATGACGATGATGGTACAGACTCCCGCTGAGTGGATCCACGGCCTCCCATAAGCAATTATAAGAAGGCTTGATGTCCATCACGAGGAAATCTACCTCGTGCGTGTTTGGCCCAATTAGAAGGGTATCTCGATCCTCCCTATCACTTTTCTCTCGGTGCCATCGAAGGCTCGACTATATTCCGACATGTTTTCATGTGAGAGCTATCTACAGGTAACCTGTTCAGTGTAGATAGGGGCAAGACGTTTAGTGCCGATCCGTTGTCAATTAATACCCCTGGCAGTGTATACCTTTTGCATCGGGTAGTGATGTGCAAAGCCTTAGTAGATCCCATGCCCCGGCGATATTTCATCATCACCGAAAGAGATGAGATTGTCTGCGCTTATGTTACTAACGAGGCGGTCTAGCTTGTTTACCGAAATGTCCTCGGCGACATAAATTTCGTTCAACACCTTCATTAGCGTATTGCGATGTACCTCTGAGTTTAGGATCAAAGTCAGTACTGATGTGCGTGCTGGCTGCTTGTGTAGTTGCTCCACGACACTGTACTCACTGTGCTTCAGGAATTTTAAAAACTCTCTCGCCTTACTCTCTACTACTGGCTCATTAACTAGTGGTCTGGTCTTCTCGTCTCCCCTTCTCATCATAGAGGACTCAGCTTCTGGGTTGGGTGTGCTGGCCGAACTCTCTTTTTCGGAAACTATCACAATGCAATTGTAATTCCAAGGTGCCATCTTGTCATCTTTATATGGAAAAGTCATGGGTTTTTGAATTATAATCCTCGGATGAGAAGTTACGGGTTTTTTGATTACAACCCTCGGTGTACCTTTATAAGGAAAAGTCACGGGTTTTTTAATTTCGACCCTCGGTTCTACCTTCACTCCGGCGTCGTCGACCCCTGGCCGTGTGATAATCACTAGTGGGTGATTGACTTTAGGGATCCTCCCTGCAGACCCCTCTTCTGTGGAACATACGTCATCTCCTTTCACCAAGTCAAAGAACTCCAGGCTCTTTATTATCAATTAGCCCTTGTACTAGGGCTCAAATTACGTTACATTCTTTGGATTTCATGGCCTTCTTTGTCATGGAACTCACGATAGTTCCTTGTATCTTGAGATCTGTTTACATTCTCTTGCGAACTAACCCCATTTTCTGCATTTCTTTCCAAACCTTTCTCAATGGGGTTCTGACCTTAGTAATCTCCTGTTTGAACCTTCTTCCCCTGTTTTCAACTATTGCGTTTACCCCATTATCAATATGACTGGGTAACGGATTCCTCCACCAGCGGGTCATTGAAGTCTACCACCCCGCCTTGATAAGTCTCTCAACTAGTCTTTTGAATGAAGTGCGCTTCTCTATTGAGTGACCTACTTACATCCGCATGGTACTCACACCGAAGCGTTTGTGTCATACCACTTGGGATATGGAGGTTGCGGCGCAAGTAAAACGGGGATACGACGTGCGCATCGAATAAAGTTTTATACAACTCCTTATACGTCCACCGGTATAGAGTAAACCCAAACTTCTCGGTCTTACGCCTCGTGCTAGGCTCTTGTCTTGATGGGGCTCTTTGGCCCATGGTCACCGCCTCTTGGTTGATTAATAGTAATAGGTTTGGGATAACCCGAGCTTACATTACCCACTTCATTCTCTCTTTTCTTTGGGCCGATCTTTTCATGCCCTCTCCAAACTTCTATTTTCCCACACCTTATTGCGTTTCTCTATCATTTCCTCGGACATCACTATGTGCAGCGAAACTCTTGGTCGCGCTCCCTAACATGTGATTGATGAAAGGTGCTTTCGTGGTATGAATGAAGAGCATGGTCATTTCTTTTTCTAGTAGCGGTGGCCGAACTTGCGTAGCGACCTCCCTCCACCTTTGGGCGTATTTCCTAAAACTCTCGCCTCGACTTTTTCTCCATATTTTGCAACGTGATCTGTCGGTGCTATATCGGTCACATGGCCGTAATGCTTCATGAAAGCTTTGTGCCAAATCTCTCCACGATTTGATTTGGGTACAACTCACCGATTGTACCATTTCTTTGCAGACTCGGACGGTATCATCCCGAAAGCGATGGATCAATAATCGGTCATTGTTGACATATCCTGTCATTCTACGACAGAACATCGTAATATGGGCCTCAGGGCAGCTGGTCTCGTTGTACTTTTCAAACTCTGGCATCTTGAACTTCGGAGGAAGTACCAAATTCGGGACTAGACCCAGCTTCTTAGCATCCACCTCGCATTGGTAATCAACACTTTCCAATGCTTTAAACTTCTCCTCCA
The DNA here is from genome assembly GCA_025698515.1 of Gossypium sturtianum. Taxonomy (NCBI): domain Eukaryota; kingdom Viridiplantae; phylum Streptophyta; class Magnoliopsida; order Malvales; family Malvaceae; genus Gossypium; species Gossypium sturtianum. The sequence continues at coordinate 163,420,142 of CM046945.1, forward strand.
GCCATTTGCAGCGATCCTCAAACTCCTTTGGAAACTCCGCCTTCGCTTTCTCCCCCTCTACTGCATCGTCAAAATCAGGGACCATGAACTTTAGCAAATTGTCTCCAGGATTAGAGCTCAAGCCCATCGGGAAGTTTGCCGGTGCCGAGGCACCAGTTTGATACTGAGGCCTGATATTAACAGACACTCTCGGAGGCTGCGCTTGAGAATTTACCGGGGCTAGGCCTGACGGATAAGCAGAATTTTCATTTTCATCCCCAATATCGACCATAGGGCCTTTTCTTTTATCCTGCGCTCCGGTCAACAACAGCGTTAACTGGCTCATCATACTTCTCTGGGATTCCAGCATTTGATCCCTCACGTCTTGTTGGATTTTGGCCAACTGCTCTTGCATCTGAGTCTGCAACTGGTCTTGCATCTCTTTCTGCATCTGCTCCAACCTTTCCAACCTTTGATCCATGATTTTTGTTTTCCTTCGTGTATAGTAGTGGTGTTCCAGGATAACTAAAATACGACCTCTAGTTAATAGGGTTTTTTATGAAATTTAATGCAAATGATATGATGCAATGCCAATGCATGAAATGCAATGTAAATGAATGAATGCAAAAAGGCGTCAAGTCCAGTTCAATTTCTTATAGAAAACTTATTTAAAAACAAAATCCTTTACATAAAAGCAGAGTCACATATACGACCTAGCCCTTATGCCCAAAATTTTAACTTTCTTAAGAAGAGAGGCTAACTCTCGGCCCTTGGATGACTCGACTCATATACTATACTTAATACATCGGCTGAACAACTAAGGTTTGTAAATGCTCACCACTTCTCGTATCTGAATCACGGCCTCGCCCATAAGGTAGTCTCTTTCTACGATTTGGTTACGAGAACGTTGAAGTTGTTCTTCCGTCGCTCGTTATTTGCATCCAATAGTTGGATCCGGAGCTCACTATTTTGCAAATATTTGTTTCAAGTGTTACCACCTTTCCTTTCAACTCTTCAATCTGATTTAGGCTTGATTCTAATTTCACCGTAGAGCTACGACTTCGAGACAATGCCCTTTCTAGCTCTGCTACTCGAGCTCTTAACATCTCATTCTCACTTTGGCTCTCACCTCTGCGCCTTTCTCGTGAGTATCCTTTTGTGCACGAGCCTCATGGAACCTCTCCTTCCACCGATCAACCTTGGCCTTCACTTCCTGAACTTCTTGATGCCATTGTTACGAGGTTTTACCCAACCCAATGAGCCTCATCGATCGATGCAACTTTTTGTAATCGGTCTTCAAGCTATCCAAATCTTCTTCTACTTTCCTTTTTCCTTTCCTCGACTTCTCACCTCGACTTACGGATATCAATATCTAACCCCAAGCTCATTTTTTCCTCTTCCAGGTTGTTCTATCCTTTTCCCTAACTCTGAATTTTTACTTTCAAAGTCTTGTTTCATGATCTCCAACTCGAAAGGACTACTTGTAGGTATTCCTCTATCGATCGATCAAAGCATCCGTGTGTCGGTCCGGGATATTATCATTTAATCTCCTACTCGCCATGTATTATATTCGAGGTTGCCATTGGACCCATTGCAACTCTTTTCATTCGATGAATCGCTTCCAAGCATCGTAAATCTCGAACTCTCTTCTTATAATTATTCCCACTATACGAGAATTCAAACCGAGCTAGCCCATGCGTTACGGTATAAAATGTCTCGATTGGTACTGCCTTAGCACGAGCAAAGGAGCGTACCCAACGGCTCCCAGATCCCTAACAGAGGAACCCAATCATAACTCCCACACCGGTAGAAATTTCATCCGAACGAACCAAGAAGCTCTCCATTCCACATCTTTTTCTTGAAGATTACGAAGAAGCGCGATCCAGTTCTCTTACGATCGTCATCTCTCACGAGTGCGCGTTTGCTAACTCCTTTAATGGGGAGTACTTCGCAAAGAAAACCCGACAAGAAGGTCTATCTACTTTCCGAGAAATGGCTATGGAACCACACCAACAATAGTTGCGCGCGCACCCTATGAATCTACCCTCACCGCTCTCCGACGACGAGTTCAAAGATCTAAACGTTTGGCAAGAATCGCTGATGATCGCGGCGTAACCCCTTGCCAAGTCGATCGAATAAGTCGATGTCGCTTCATCTATATGTCTCGGAACTTTGGGGAAAATTACCAAGCCGTAGATACTTAGGGCGAACATGTCAACTTTCCTCTTGGCATCTGGATATGCCACAATCGGCTCCCTCAAACTCCCCAAGGAATGCATTTCCCTTCACCTTTTTGTTAAATTCGTGTCGCGACCCACTGTTCACTCATCCCGGTGATACTCATCACTTTCTTTACAAAAGTTGGTGCATTAAGCGTACCCGAAATAAACTTTGTCAACTTTGAACCCTTTGGCTATGAAGCAAAGCGTGTATTCTTCCAACGTAGGCACCAAATCCACTTCCCCAAATATGAAACAAATTTATATAGAGGAATTCCAATCTTGAGTCATAGCCCGAAATAAGTGTTTGTCCACTCGATGTCCATGAAGTAGGGTAGATCACCATAATTAAGGTAGAAAAGTCTTTCGGTTGCTTCATCCCAACAGAGCCCATATATCTCTTAACTCTTGGAGCTCATTCAGTGTCACACCGATACGAGTGAAGTCCAATAATTCGATGTATACCCCTCGGTTAGACTATCCCCCTTCTCAAGCGTGTGTCTTCTCTCGACCATATACGCACGGCCGCATTATCCTCTACGTTATCAAGAATCCGTTCTCCATAACAAGCTTTCTAACTTAGTAATTAAAACAGAATCGACGCCTTTTAAGTATGAAATGACATGCAAACATGACCAAAATAAAATAAGTTAGTATCGCATAAAAGTAATCAAAGCAAGTAAAAATGTCGAACCATTACATAGGTAGCCACTAAGGTTTAGCATGGCTCTACCTAGGGTGGGCTCTTAAGGTTTACTATATGTGGTTCGATTCTAAAGGAAGGGTACACGAACTAGCGATTCCTCAATCCTCACCCATTATAGGCTCATACGGATCGAGTTCGGTTCGAGGGAATACATTTCCCTATGGCCATGCGGAGGTGAAAACCTCACGGAACCATAGGTGCGGATGTACTCGGCGATCCCCTAGCCCATGCGGAGGTGAAAACCTCACGAAGGCGTAGCTTCTCGCTCCCACTTAAGGGTGTGACCACAACGGTCATGCAATATGAATGCAAAAATATTCTATGTGTCTCAAACCAAAGAAGATATATGACGCGACACAAACTCATGCAAATAGAAATAAAAAATTTATTTTCAATAAAAAGGACAATAATCAACCAATTTTACGGCTTGACTCTCTTATTGGAGTCCCCAGCGGAGTCGCCAAGCTGTCGAAACCATTTTTTTGTTTGGAAAACGGGCCGACTTAAAAAAGAAAACGGAGTCGCCACCAATCTTTTTTTGAAGTGTGATTGGGCCACTTATAAAACATTTTGGTCAACGAATTTTAAGAAAATGGGCTCGGGAGTCGGTTACGCACGAGGAAGGATTAACACCCTCGCAACGCCCAAAATTGGTACCGTATTGATTGATTAATGTCCTTGATATCGAAAATTAGAAAATATTTTAAAATATGAATCTTTAAAAATGTTTGGATAACTCGCATTGGATATCGAAACTCTCTTGTTCCAAAAAGATGAAACACCACATCCAGCACGATAGGACGCGATGTTCCAAACCCTCGATACTAAGATTGTTTCATGATCTCTAAATCTCATACATTGCAATTTGAAAGGGTATTTCACTATTTGGCCAAACTAAAAACCGAAACCCAGCACAATTGGGCACGGTTCCTTGAATTTCCAATCATGAAATATTGCCTTTATTTAAGAAACACGATAAAAGAATCTTTGAAGGATATTTAATTGTTTGGATGAATAGAAAATCGAGACCCAGCACGATTGGGCACGACTTTCTCGAACTTCCAAACACGAAACATTGCCTTAAAAAATATGACCGAAATCTTTAAAGGATATTTAGTGATCTAAACGAACGAAAAAATCGAAGCCCAGCACGATTGAGCACGATTTTCCGAACTTCCAAATACACAAAATTACCTTTGTGAAACATTTTTTTAAAATTAAAAAAACAAAAATAAAAAAATGTGAAAAATGTAAACACGATAATAATAAAGGATAATAATAACAAAGTACAAAAGGGAGGAAAATAAAAATAATATTATAATAGTAAAAATAATATATGACAAATAAAATAAACAGTAATAATAATACCACTACTAATGAAGCTAATGAATATAAAAAAGGGAAAATATAATACTAAATATAAAAATAGAATAATAACAATAATAAGCAAAAATAAAAAAAATATTAATAAAAAATAATAGTAATAATATTAGAATAATAGTACTAATAAAAATAGTAGTAGTAAAAAAATAAGGGTATATTGATAATAAAATATATATATATAATAATAATAATAATACACAATAAAAAATAAAGTAACAACTATAAGGAAAAAGTAATAATAGACGTAATATATATAAGAAAATATAATAAAACGATTTTAATAATAATAATAATATATGTAAAATAGGGGTACTGATAATAAAAAATATAACACTAATAATAGGTATAATTATAGATATTTAAAATTAATCTGAAAATAAAGTAAAATAGGTAAAAAAAACTAAATTGAAGTTAAAGTGGAAATTCGGGGACCAAATGGGCAATAAACCCTTCCTCAGACACGCGTCACTTCCCCAGGGGATCGGCGCACTAAGGACCAAATTGAAACATCCAGCGAATGTGGTGGCCGAATTAACAAAACCATGAAAAGAGGCAATCGGATTGCATTGAAGCGATTTGAAAAATCGAAGGACCAAAACTATAAATATCCCTTTTTAGAAAAAACACGCGGATCCTTAGTGGAGCGGATCAGGTCGAGACGGGCCACCGATGCAGCGCGTTTTAGCGCAAGAGCACCCGTGTGAAACGACGTCGTTTCTGGGTGCTATATAAATCGATTTTTTTAAAATTCATTTTTTCTCTTTGCCCTTCCAAAAAACAAAACAACAAAAAAACTTTCTCTATTCTCTCTGCAGGTCTCTAGTCCGGCCAAAGTCACCGACTCACCACCGCATGCCACCACCGTCGGCCCTTGCACATGCAAACTGCACACACGGTGGCCGAAAATCGCAAAAAGGTAGGTTTTCTCTTTTTTTTTATTATATATTAATGCTTTAATATATATACGGGGTTTTTTAAAAAAAAACAGAAGAAAAAACAAATTATATGTAACGGATGCGAAAAAAGAACGAAAGAAAAAAAGAAACCTTTTCTTGATGTATTGATTTCTCGTAAAAGTCTATTTGCTCCTGTCTATTCTTAAAAATCGAAAAAAGATCCCCTTTTTACAATCATTTGTGTGGCTTTTATAGCCTTTGATTTTTACAACTGATCTCTTCCTATTTTGTAGATACGTGCTAGAGACGTGGTGGAGAGGGGAACTTCACGTGAGCGAGGCAGACGAGCGCCGCGATGCGGCGTCGTGCGTGGAGGCTTCTTGCCGGTGGGGGGTAGTTGCGGCGTTGGTCACTATGAAACCCTTAGGGTTTTCGGTTAATGTTTGACAGAATTGGGCCACTTGGGCCTGTTGATTTGGGCTAATTTGTTTTGGGCCCCTGTTGTTGTGAATTTCGGGACTGCTTTGGAAACCACTGTTGGGCTCCGGGTTCCAGAAATTGGGCCTTACAATGATCTTTGCATTTATACATTTTCAATGCTTTTGCTTAGGTCAAATTCTATTATTAATCATTATTATTATATGTAAGTAGTGGATTTAATTTTTATATTTTAATTTTATCATTTTTAATCCCTGTCTTTTTCGAATCTTAAAATTTATGTCGTGATCAAATGGTATATGCTAAATTCATTAAATTTTACTATTCCCAACATCTTATGCAACAGATATATTATCACAAGTGTAATGCAATGTCAATTTTTTGTTTCATATATTGCTTTAAAAAAAGGTCAACATTTTTGTGTTGATAATGAAATTTAAAAATTTTAAAAATACAGGACTAAGAATGATCAAATTGGATAATGTAAACTAAAATCTACAACTATATTATAAGACTAATATTGATATTTAACCAAACAAATTTATTTACTTTATTTTAGGATAAGGTTGAAATTTCATAATTAAAGAAATATGAAGACTAAAATTGATCAATTCAAAAAATAAAAAAAAAAACTTAATTAAAGTAAATCAATTAAATCCATAACAAATTCGTAGCACATGGATTAATTAAAATTTTCCATTTACTTATTAATCATGTTGATTCAGTTTAGGATTACATTATTAAATATATATGTTTAGTAATTCTGAATATTATAATATTTGATTTTAATATTTTAAAATTAAAAAAAATAAAAATAAAATTTATTATTAATATAATAATATTAGGCTTGATTTAAATTAATTTTTATATAAAAATAAAATTACTCATAAAAGTTTTTTTTCGAAAAATGACTTATATTTTGCAAAAAGGTAAATCAATTTACATGAAAAATGACTTATTTTCCGTGAATCTCTAAATCGTTTTTCAATAACCAAATTGTTTTCCATGAAACAAGCGCATTCGTTCTATGAATTGGCTAAAACTCTTGATAAAATAAAGAAAAAATACGATGAAAAATAATAAGCAGAGTTGAGATAATTCAAGAAATCAAAATAATATTTTATGTAAAAGACAAAATAAAAGATTCTTTAAAATAATTATCACATGATTTAAAATTGACAATAGTAAGGGAAAATCACAAAATATCATTAATTAACATAAGAGAATATATATACATGTCATATCGCACTTAGAATCAAAATAGGAAAATTACTCCTATTCGCCATTTACATCCTATAATATAGAAAACTACTCCTTTAAATAAATTATCTCATAATATTACATACTAATCTTCTCATAATACCCCCTTCAAGTTGGAGCATGCAAATCGTAAATGACCAACCTGCTAAGACAATAATCAAATTGTTTTTTTCTCAAAGCCTTTGTAAACATACCTGCTAGCTAATATGTAGTAGAGACAGATGAGGGAGAAATAAGACCCTCCTAAATTGCATTCCTAGTAAAATGACAATCCACCTCAATATGCTTTGTGCGTTCGTGATTAATGGGATTACGAGCAATATCTAGAGTAGACTGACTATCACAAAACAAATGAATAGCTTTAGGGTGATGTATCCCGGAGCTAAGTAGCAAAGCCTTTAACCATTTCAATTCACAAGTAACAGAGGCTATAGAACGATACCCTACTTTAGTTAAGGATCGAGAGACAGTGTGTTGCTTTTTAGTTTTCCAGAAGATAGGCGATTTCCCAAGAAACATGAGTCATCCAGTTAGAGATCATCGAGTGATGGGACACGCGACCCAATCTGAGTCACACCAGCCTTTTAAAGACAACTCACTATCTGCATAGAGGAAGATACCTTGGCCAGGAGCACCTTTTAAATAACAAACTATTCGAATTGTCACATCCAAAATGTTCCTACTTAGGATGTTGCATAAATTGAGATAAAACATGCACAAGTTATGCTAAATCTGGATGCGTAACAACCAAATATATAAGGCGATCCATCAATGTCGATAGGATTCAGGATCTGCAAACAATTCTTCTGTAGCATGTGCAAGTTTGTGGTTTTATTCAATCAGAGAGCCAGTTAGTTTGGATCCCAATAATCTTGTCTCAAAAATAATATCAAGTGCATACTTATGTTGACACAAGAACAAACCTTGAGCACTATAAGCAACCTCAATACCCAAAAAATAGTTCAGTACTCCGAGATCCTTCATATGAAAACAATTACTGAGATAGGCCTTAAAAAAACTTTAATGCAATCAAATTGTTACCAGAAATGATCAAATCAACATACACAAGCATATTAATCTATACAATACCCATAGTATATGTAAAGAGGGAATAATCAAAGTAATATTGGAGGAAGCCATACCTTTAGAGTCGTAACGAGCTAAGCAAACCAACAGCGAGGTGTTTGCTTCAAACCATACAAAGATTTTCGAAGCTTACATGCTGTGCCCGGATCCGAAGTGTCAAAACCAGGAGGAAGTTTTATATATACCTCATCATCAAGATCCCCTTGTAGAAAGGCATTGTGAACATCCATTTGATGAAGCTCACAATTCTTTAATGCAGCGATGGCCAAGAAGGTTCGAACAGTCACCATTTTTTCCACCGGAGCAAAGTTTCATTATAATCGATTCCTTCAATCTCATGATTGTCGAAGACAACTAAACGAGCCTTCGATATCTCAATGGTACCGTCAAAGTTTGTAACACTCTTTAACCTGTACCCGTCGCCGAGTTAGGGTTATGAGGCGTTACCGAACTAGACACAATTTTTCACAGTCATTTATGGAATAAACCCTATACGTATATTTAAATTTTTCCATATCCACAATAATAAACAAGACTTACATTACAAACCATGTTTCATAATGCAATACATCATAACTCATAATCTATACAAGTTTCGAATCAAGCTTCCACTTAACAAACCTCAAATTTCATATGTCAAACATATGTAAGTACATCTATCTCATTAGCCGAATATCAGCATATTATTCTATACTTTCTGCAAATATGCATATTAAAACGAATAGGTCCATAATACTTAAATAGCTTGTCATTCACACATATGACACTTTCGGAAAGATATAGCATGACCAAACAAACACATTATGCTACCATAATATGCGCATTGTCCCTAAACAAAAGCCATGTCAATCCAAAATTTTCAATTCATTTTACCTTATTAATCCATGGTTACAAGATCATTGAATAACCTACCAAACACACATGATATGTGACTAATTCAATTTATATATAAATACAACCAATTCATTGATCATATATTCGGTTCTCAAAATAAAACTTCAATGATCAACCCAAAGCATTAGTATATACATTTTCATGATCATCCCCGAATTATACCAGCACAATATTAATCTAAGTAGGATATTCGCAACGACATAATAAGCATACTTATACATATATAAGATCATTTCTATACAACTACATCTAACTTCCAAGCCTTATGTGCATACGTCTTATATCAAAGATTAAAACAGAAGATTATATCAAACATACAAATGATGTTTAACCCAAAGATAACAGCCTTATTCGCAAGGCCATATATATATACATTTACAAAATCGAACATCATTCATTACTTATCAAAATACAGCCTATACATGCCTTTGATTCAAAAAGCAAACATATATATATACCAAAGAGAGTGATAGTGTGGTTGACTTTCTTGATGATCCCTGAGCCCGTAGTTGAATCAATGATCTATAAAATGTAAATACAAACACATACAGAGTAAGCTCGCTAGCTTAGTAAGTCTTAAGCAAAAGATAATTCACTAATCAAGCACTTTAACATTTATAATCAATAAATTGTAGTACATTATATATGTATATTTCGATATGCAATTAATACAAAACCGAATACTAGTAATATATTAACTCAATTACTTATACTTCACTGTCATCAACATGCAACTCATCAAGGCACAAAGTACATGTATTACATGAATCGCATGTTTATAATCATATAAATTTAACATTCATATCCATTACATTATCACACTAAAAATTCTATTATTTCTATATTCATACACGTCGATCATAAGCTCAAATTCACATAACACCGTTCTTAACATAATATTTCAAATCAAGTAACATTAATCACAACTTACCTTACTTCTGATGAATTTAAATGAGACTTATGCTTACCTGAGTTTTTAACTCAATAGATTAACTATGTTACAACTCGAGAAATTTATGGTTACTTCATTTTAAAGTATCACCGGCATTAAGCCTGCTAGGCACGAAGCCCGAATATAACACCGGCACTAAGCATGCTAGGCACGAAGCCCGGCACTAAGCCTGCTAGGCACGAAGCTCGAATATGTCACCGGCACTAAGCCTGCTAGGCACGAAGCCCGAATATGTCACCGGCACTAAGCACGCTGGGGCAAGAAGCTCGAATATAACACCTAGGCACTAAGCTCGCTGAGGCACGAAGCTCGAATATAACACCCAAGGCACTAAGCTCGCTGAGGCACGAAGCCCGATTATCAATATAGTTAACCATTCATTCCGCATTTTATAATGCTAACTTCACCACCATTCATATTTCACAAATTACAATCATATATCAAACCAAGTATACTTATTCGAATCACATTAAATAAAATTACCATCAACCAACTTATTATCCTCACATTCGCCAACTCAAGAATTTATACTATAAATATATCAATTTCATCATTCATTAAATTCGTAAATAATTCTTTAACATATGTTCGCTTAAGGACTTACCTCGATTGTCGACGGACCACAAGAAACCTACTTACTCGAGAACCTTTATTTTCCCCGATCCAAATCTGTTTTTCTTTGTTCTTGATCTAAACACATTAAAATTTAGCTCATTCAAGTACATTTCATCTCAATTTAGTCCCTAAGCATATAATTAGGCAATTTACCATTTTACCCCTACTATTTCACATTTTCACAATTTAGTCCTATTTGCATAAAACACAAAATACACAAAATTTCTCAACACTACTTAAGGGCCGAATATGTATAGGGACTATACAAGTCCATTTCTTTCATTTATTTCGCAAATAAGCCCCTCTAAAAATTCATTCTTGCAATTTAGTCCAAAATACTCAAATTCACTAAAATTTCCAATACAAAATATACTAATCTTTAACATATCTTTAAAATAAAATTATCAAACATCAAAAACTACATGAACACATTAATGGCGAATATCAAACATGCTTAGATTCAAAAATTTCAACATGGGTAAGCTACCGTTCAAAACAACGATCTCAAAAACGTCAAAATTAACAAAAATCGACTAAAAACTCACCTTGAATTTTAGCTTAGAATTGCCGAAAATTAAAGGGTTTCAAAGCTTCATTCTTTCTCCCACATTCGGCCAAAGATGGATGAAAAGATGATGGCTTATTATTATAATCTTTTAACATATAAAGTAAATAATTATTTAATTACTAATTTAACCTTTAAAATAAAATAAAACTAATATAAAACTTAAGGTTAGTTATGACATATGCCACCCACTAACTTGAAAATGGGCTAATTGCCCTTTTAATGCCCCATATTAAAAAGCCATCATCAATCTAGCACTTTACACTATAGTATACAACTTTTACACTTTACGCGATTTAATCCTTTTTGTTAAATTGAACACACAAACGATAAAATTTTTCTACGAGACTTTCACACACATTAATTCACATATAATAAACACAAATATAATATCAAAATATTTCTCGGACTCGGATTCGTGGTCCCGAAACCACCATTCCGATTAGGGTCAAATTCGGTATGTTACAAAGTTGTATTTTATCTTATACACCCATTTGCTACTCAGAGCTTCTTTTCTAAGAGGAAAAGACTCCATAGTCCATTTGTCATTAGCCTCCAAAGCTTGAACCTCCCTTTGTATAGCACTACGCCACCCCGCATCTTTCATAGCCTCCTTAATAGACTATGGCTCCACCCTTGCAATTATTGTTGCAAGAAAATTTCTATGTTTTGCGGTAAATTTATCAAAATTAACATAATGTGCTATACGAAAATGCGTACCTGAGGAATGAGAGGAAGCGAGGATACGAGAGATGGAATTTTTTTAATCACAATATGTGTCACAAAATCCTTTAATTTGGATGAGGGGATTTGTAACACCCCTAACCCGTATCCTTCGCCGGATTAAGGTTAAGAGGTATTACCGATCAAATCATAACATTTAACCTACATTATTCATTCATCATTAAAACATAACCAATCAATGTCATTAAGTCCCTTAATGAGGTCTACGAGACCTTAAACATGCATTGGAAAGGGGTCGGGACTAAACCAAGCACATACAAAATTTTTCAAAAAACTTAACATTTTTCAAAGCTGCAGAGGTCACACGCCCGTGTGGGTAGGCCGTGTGCCTCACATGGCATCAGACACACCCGTGTGTCCAAGCCGTATTAAAACAGGGCATACATACTGACTTGTCCATACGGCCGATGAAACGCCTGTGTGCTTAACCCGTGGTCGACATTGACTTATTTCACACGGCCAGTCACAGCCCGTGTGTCCAGCCCGTGTGCGAGTCTGATTTGTTTCAATTTGAAAACTTAAGAGACACGGTCGAGCCACACGCCCGTGTGCTCAACCGTGTGGACAAGTATAGGCCTTTTGCAAGGCCAATTTGCCACCCACACTTTGGGTCACACCTACAAACATCAAACCATATAATTTCATACCCCAAATGGCATCCAAACATACTAAAACATGGCATAGTTTAAACTCTTAACATCATCATTCATTTCCCTATACAACTTCAACTTAACTTACCAACCCAAAGTATCAATTTCACATCCAAATAATATAACCCATTCATCATTCAATCCTTACCAAATCTAAACATGAAACATACCATTTCCATTTTACTAACTTATGCCAAAATGAGCATTCACATAGAACACATATACACATATTAACCATCCTTTACACATACCCAAAGCATATACCAAAATCATTAAACTATCAAGCCATATCACATGGCAAGATTTATACACTTCAAGACATACCATAAATCACTAGCCTATACATGCCATATACCAAGTATATACAACTTCCAAAAGTACCAAAATAGATAGCTGATAGTGTGATTGAGTCGCTGACGATCCCCAGATCCGAGCTTGCTTTAAAGACACTGTAAAACAGAGAAACACTTCACACAGTAAGCTTAAAAGCTTAGTAAGTTGGACATATAATACATTTAACTTAACAGTTCAATTTCAATATACAGAATAAACTATTTCATGGTTCAATTCACAATAATACATAATCTCATCCATAGTCATTACTCACATAATCATCCATTCATCCATATACGATATCATCAACCACATAGGTTCCAAACATACCTGTGCCATTACTTAATTAACTATCGCTCTTACTACTCAATGCTCAACACCACAATTCATTCGATCTCCTTTGACCATTTAATTTACTCGTACACTTAGTGCCAATTTCTTAGCCGAAGCTTTAATATCATCGCACACTTAGTGCCTTTACATTAAACCGAATTTTAACTTGGTATCGCACACACAGTGCCTATCAATATAGTCGATGCTTTCTTTATTTCGCACATACAGTGTCATTCACCACTGTATCAATTCTATTTCGCACACTTAGTGCCACAATACTCAATTCAGATATAGCTTTACCAATTCATCATCCACAATTATTCATTCCTTAAATAATATCTGAACACGATAAAAACAACTCGTATTATACACGAACTTACCTCGGACGTCGAAATTACGAAATAAGTCGATCAATCGAGCACTTTGTCTTTGCCTCGATCTCGATCCAAATCTCTCTTTTCTTGATCTATATAATATTAAACTCAACTCATTCAATCACCAATTCATTCAATTTAATCCAAACACACATATTTAGGGCATTTTACATTTTAGCCCTCACATTTTCACATTTCGACATTTAAGTCCTTATTTCATAAAATCATCAAATACACATAATTTCACTATACTTTTGCTTAGTCGAATTTTCCCCTAGCTCATACAAGCCCACATATTTCATTTATTTCATATTTTAGTCCTTCAATTTCTCATTTTCACAATTTAGCCCAAAATAGTCAAATTCATCAAAAATTCAAAGATAAAATATGTTAACCCAACATTAAACTTTCATATTTCACCAACTATCAACACAAAGCTCACATATTCATCAATGGCACATCTCAAAATCATCATCAAATTCTAAAATTAAGGCATGGGCTTGGTAGAACACAAAGCAACGATCACAAAAACGTAGAAATCATCAAAAACCGAAGTAAAAACATACCTCAATTAGCTAAGCTTGGTGCCGAACCCTAAAACTCTTTTTCTTTTCTTTTTTCTTAGCAATTTTGGCAAGAACAAGATGAATGAAGCATTATTTTGGCTTTGTTTAATTAATCATTAACTTATTTATCATTTTACCAATCTAACCTTATTGTTTCCATTTAAAATTCCACTAACTTAACCCATTTTTGTCCATCCAATCTATTAATGGTTCAATAACAACATAAGGACTTCTCATTTAAGAAGCCATGCCAATTAAGCACTTTAACAACTAGCACACATCTTTTGCACTTTATGCAATTAAATCTTTTTTTCACAATTCGACACACAAACGATAAAATTTTCACACATGCTTAATCACATACTGTAAACACTAAAAATAATATTAAAATATTTTTTGACCTCAAATTTGTGGTCTCAAAACTACTATTTTGACTAGGGTCTAAACCGGGCTGTTACAGGATTTTTGTTCTCATACCTCGACCCATAGAGGAATCAAGAGAAGCATTCGAACCAGAAGTTGAATATTGCGAACTATTACTTAGCTGGGCAGCCATATTTATCGGCACATCCTTATTGAGACAAGAGACGATTGTGTTTGTGACAACGAAGAGGGACGAGGCTCGCCACTAACCTCTTCCGTTCCCTCTGGCACCTCACCCTCATCCACAAAACAAAAATATTTTCATCCAAGTTATGTATAGGTTTGACATTAGCAGTTTCAACATCCAAGTATGAGAAAATATTTTCATAAAATCGAACATCCATAGATGCCAAAAAAAACCTTTCTCTCCAAATCATATAACATCTAACCTTTTTTTTCCAAAAGGATACCCAACAAATACACATTTTTGACTTTGACTCGCAAATTTGTCACCTTTTGCTCGTTGATTATGAGGAAAACACAAACAACTAAAAACATGCAAATAATCATATGAGGGTGGAGAACCAAACAAAATGTCACATGGAGTTTTATTATAAAGTACAATAGAGGGAGTTCTATTAATCAGATGTGCCACAACTAAAACACACTCTCCCCAAAACATAACGACGAATTCCCTTGAAAACGCAAAGCACGAGCAACATTTAAAATATGTTGATGTTTTCTCTCTACTCGTCCATTTTATTGAAGAGTGCCAACACAAGAGGTTTGGAATAAGATGTCATTAGCCAAAAAATAGTCCATTCAATTAAACTCAATACCATTATCACTTCTTACTATCTTGATTTTCTTGGAAAATTGGCGCTCAATCATGGCAATAAAGGACATAAAAAATCGAAAAACCTCTATTTTATCAACCAATAAATATACCAGTACATCACGTGAAAAATCATCAACTAATGTCAAAAAATATCTTGCTTCACATGAAGACGAAGGATTATAAGGACCCCATAAATCACAATGTATTAATTCAAAAATTCACGGTGCTTTATTATTACTTAAAAGAAAAGACTCTCTAGGCTGCTTAGCACGATGACACACTTCGCATACTTTATTTAAATGTTTCCTACACCTACTAACAAAAAAATAATAATAATCTGACTACTTTTTCGAAATGATGTCCCAAACTCTTATGTCATAACTCCACCAAAGATGAACCCACAACCGAAGCCGCTTAAACACTTACATGCGCCGAAAGTAATAAAGTCTATCATGTCTATCACCCGTTCCAATCAGGTTCCTCAAATGTCGATCCTGTATAGCACACATATTAGATGAAAATTGGATAAGACAATTTAAAAATTCTATTGCAGTGTACCAAATATTTCTCATAGTAAAATACAAAAAAAATATTTAAAAAAAGAAGACAGATATTTTTAACTAATAAATGTAAATCAATTTATAATTATAATTATCACAATTTTTTTTATATAGTGTCGAAACTATTTTTTTGGAAAAACGGAGGACGACTTGGTTTTGAAAAAGCGAAAATAAAATAGGGAGTCGCCACCAATCCTTTTTGATGAGGTGTGATCGGGTCACCTCGTAATTCAATCATTTTAATAAAAGTTTTTATCAAAACGATGATTTTTTGGTCTACAAAATCCAAAAAACGGGTTCGGGAGTCGGTTATGTGCGAGGAAGGATTAGCACCCTCGTCACGCCCAAAATTGGTACCTAATTGATTATTAATGCCCTAATATCGAAAATTGAAAAAGATTTTAAAGTACGAATCCTTTAGAAAACGTTTGAATAATTCGAATTGGATACCGAAATTCCCTTGTTCCGAAAAGATGAAATACCACATCCAGCACGATTGGACACGATGTTTCAAACACTCGATACCAAGATCATTTCGTGATTTCCAAAATTCATACATTGCAATTTTAAAAAGGGTATTCCATTATTTGTCCAAACCAAAAAAACTGAAACCCAGCGCGATTGGGCACGATTCCTCGAATGTCCAAACACGAAATATTGCCTTATTTAAGAAAACACGGTCAAAATCTTAGAAGGATATTTAGCCATTTAAACGAACAGGAAATCGAAATCCAGCACGATTGAGCACGATTCCTCGAACTTCTAAATATAGAATATCGATCATTTTAAAGCTTGATGTATCGAATAAAGGTTAATGTAACAATAAAATGCAAAAACAAATTACAATACTAATATGTGTAGCAAAATAGTAATAAATGCATTAAATACAAATGACGATAATAAAACGAAAATATAATAAAATAAATAAAACCAATAAGCTAAAAAAGATAATAAATAGAAAACAAAAGAATAATAAGCAAATGAAAGTTTTAAAAGAAAAAGGAAAGAAGAAAATAATAATAGTAATGATAATAGTAATAATGAAAATAATATTAATATATGAACATAAGTAGAAATATATAAAAATATAATAATAATGTAAGTGGAAATAGAAGTATATATATAATAATAGATAGATAAAAATTAAATAAATGATAATAGTATTAAACTAAGAAAATAAATATAGATAGAAATATAATAGTGAAAGAAATACTAATAGTAATATTGACGAAAATACTAATAGTAATATTGATGATAATAATAATAATAATAACAATAGAAAATAATAATAAACATTAGAAATAATAGTGAAAATGATAATAATGAGAATAGTAATAATAACGATAGTAATAATGATAGAAAATAATAATGAAATAAAGGATAATATATTAATAATAACCATAATAGTGAAATTAATAAAATAATAATAATAATAATAATAAGACGATAATAATAAAATAAAGAATGATAACATATAAAAAAATAATAATAGTAATAATAATAATAATATAATAATAATATAAATAATAGTGGTGATAATAATTAAATAATAATAAAAAGGTAATAATAAATAATAATAATAAATAATTAATAGTAATAAAAATAAAAATATTAAATAATAGTAATAATAATAATAATAATAAAAATTGCAAAAAAATAAAACGGGTTAAATTGAATTTGAAATGGAATAAAAGGGGCAAATTATGTAAAATAAATAATAAGGGGACTAAACTGAAACGCACAAAAACAAAAGAGGACCGAACGGATAAATTTCCCGTGCCTTGATGCGTATCGTTTCAAATGGCCAGCGCGGATCAAATTGAAAATGAAATAAAATAATGGGGCCAAATTTAAAAAGACAAAAAAGGCAAAATGGGATCCGATTGAACAGCGCCGCAAGAGGGAGGGACTCGTCGCGCAAATATCCCTTTAAAAGGGACATGCACGGTTTCTCTTAACACCCAAACGGCGCCGTTTATCAAGGGCATATAAGGCCCAATCTTTCTAAAAAAAACATACTTCTAACCCTAAAAATAAAAAAAATCAGCAGCCCCCTAAAACTCTCCCCTCTTCCTCTTTTCTGACCCGACAATCGGGCTTCTCTTTCGCCTCCTGTGTCACCACCGCGCCACCACCGTATCAGTGGCCGGTGATACCCAAGGACAGGCTTTTTAGCCTTCATTCGAAACCTCTTTGAAGATCGAACTCTCGACGCCCCCCAAAAAATCTGAGAGAAGAACAAAACCCCCCTTTTCGTCTTTGGGCTCGGCTCCGACGACGGGGAAGGGATTCCGACGTCGAGCCCCGGGGTTCAGGTAACCTTTCTTTCTCTTCTCTTTCGTTTTTTTGTAATTTGTAAAAGTGTTTCAATAATAAAAATAAATAAATAAATAAAGGCAGAAAACAATACTAGTGAAACAAAATCGGAATCAACCTTAATGCTCCTATTTTTTGTTTTGATTGCTGAATGTTCGTATTTTTTTATTCCGAAAATTCCCCCCTCTACATTGAGTTTTCTTCGGTTCTTTTATAACCGAGATTGAAGAAAAAGAAAATATAAAAATACAATAGGTTTTCCTTTTTTTTTGCTATTGTTGTCTGTTTTCTTTCATTTGCAGGAGTTAGTGGTGGCAGAGGCACGTGTCTTGGGCGGTGTGCACGCCGGTGGCAACACATAGGGGCGGTGAGCGCGCTGGAGGCTGTACGGCGCTAGGGTTTTCCTTCCTTTTTTGATTCTGTTTACTGTCTCCTTTTTTGGGCCATTGGGCCTTTTGTAATTTGGGCTGTTATTATTTTTTTATTTTTGTTGTTGTTGGTTTGGGCCCCGGGCTAAATTGGGCCTGTACATATAGTTTATGTTTTAGAGTTCTATTTAATAGTAAAATTTTGTTTACATCAAAATTTTTAATTAATAATTTTAAGTTAAATATTAATTATTTTAAAATGTAAATATAGTGATATGATGGAAAATAAATGATATTTTTATTAATTTAAAAATTTCTCTAAACTCATAATTATATATATTATAAAGTAAAAAATTCATTTATAAATAATTAAAACTTTAAAATTAATTAAATCGAATAGGTTTAATGTTGACCTTTACAAACCACCTCAATATGGACCACAAAACTTTTAATAAACAAAAAAAATTTAGGTCAAATCAATTACCAAACATTTCTTTGTTTTATGAACTAATGAAAGCTACATTGCATATTTTTTTACATGCAAATATGCATCCAACTATAAGAATTTGATTAAATCTATGAAATTTTCTACGTGCACCACCTTTTAATTATATACTATTATTCTCACCCCGCTATGCCGGGGTTTTCCCAAAAAAAAATTTATTTATAAATTTTATATAACAATATTAAATTTATTTTAAAAATAATTATCACACAATTTAATTACTTAATTCTTTTGTTAATTATAAAATTTAAATTTACTATTTATTTAAGATTGATGAGATGCAAATATATAATTTAAAAATAAATATTTTTTCTGATAATGCAGCAAATAACAACATTTAATTAAAGATGAAATCTAATTTCAAGGTTGAGATCTTTTTGAGCACATCTTCGATTCTTTGGTGTTTGATTTGGGAAAAAATTTACTAATGGGGATTACATTAGAGATTGAGGAAACAACGTTTTTTTTAAAACAACAATTGAAGTAGCAATAAAATTTGTAGAACTTAATTTTTTTATCAATTGAAAATTGACCTAAATTCCATTAAATTGTACTATCTTTGTATAAAAAACTTAGAACAAATACAATTATCGTAATATTAAATAAAAAAGAACATCAATTTCAAAATAGATAAAAAAAAAATTTATGTTAGTGAACATGATTTCTTTTATAGATCCTTTAGGAATCTATTTGTTTTCTCATCCTCTATTTGTTTATTTTTTCTTAAATTTGTTAAAATAATTTTTGGATTATTTAATTTGAGGTCTCTTTTATTATTCGAAATAAAAAATAATCTAACAAAAAGTCACACATGACACCCTACAATTGGGCCACATGTCCTGATAAGGTACCACATTGATAAACAAAGTAAAATTTTAAGTACCAAAATAGATATTTTCAAATTATATGTACCATATTAAAAGATATAATAACATACAGGGACTAAATATGATATTACCCCAAGAACTAAATGTCAAACATGGAAGGCCAAATCATAAAAAGAAAGAAAAAAGCTAAGTGTCAAACATCGAGGGCCAAACATCTACAGTGCCCTCAATGTATGTTATTTCTATATATGTTATATACAGGCTTGTATGTATTTAGAAAAAAATAAAAAATAAAGTTGTTTGCATTTTCACGAATATCCCTTTTTAGATTTTGATATTTGCTGAGGTTTTCAAAATTGTATTAATTGGTCAGATCATTAATTTTTCGTTCGATCAAGTTATTCAGATTAATTGATTAATTATTTAAAAAACATAAGAAAAGAAAAAAAAATCAATTCAACTATCAACTCAATCAATTTTTTAGTTTGGTTCAATATTTCATATCGGTTCATGAGTTAACCAATTCAAACCCTTATTTTGGATCAATATCTGGACCAATTCATGGTACAACTTGTTGGGATCTAATGACCTTGGTGTAGTATTTTCGATTAAGTATATTTGAATTTTTTGAATAAATTGATTTAATAAAATATACATTAATTACATTAATGCCCTTTGTATATTGTCCTTGATGTTTTTTGCACACATAGCAAAATGGAAGTAAAAATTGGCTCATCAATTATCTAAAATTTAACTAATACTAAACAGTATTACGTGGTCGGATCGTAATACGGAAAGACAACTTATTTTAGTATATGAACCTAAACATATCCTTAGTCTAATAAAAAATGAGCAAACTGGTTGAAAGACTAATATATCGTCTATTAAGTCTAATTGGGGAGATGCTTTGTCTTGAGTATCGAAGCGAATGATTCCTAGAATGTAGAGATATAGATGTGGCTGATTGGGCTGACAATACATTAAACATGACCCAAGTAGAATAGATTCTAGATCTATTTATGGATTTGTTCACTTGCGACATTCATAATGCAACATACATTAATCTTGAGTGGATGATGAACTATATATGCGTCGCTCGTATACTTTGATTCAAGTAAAAACCTGAGTTCAAATAGATAAGGAACCGAAAGTTGGTACGTTGGGTATATGACTTCTGCAGCATGTAGCATCATTCACAATAATTGAATTCATAGTCCAACTAAAGAGTAAATGATATCCTCTAATTGACATTACATGATAGATGAAAAGTAAACGTGGTTACGGGTTGTTTGTCTTTGTGATAAACGACTTTATTACTATTTTATAGTAATTGACTTTTCATGAGGAAGATGTAATGATTACCATAAGATAAAATATGATTATATTAGGAGAACGAGTTTATTCTAAAAAGATTAAAAATATCCTATGAGGGTAGGTAACACATTTATGAAAAGGTTATTGGACGAGCACTTATTGAGTAGCTTTCGTGAATGACTATGTGATTAAATAAGTTTAAAATTAATAAGCTAAAAGTTGAAACTTAAATTATAAATTATTTGAGCCCTAATTATATATGTCCAATCCATCATTCTGTTAGCTCGTTGAAATAAAAAATTAATTGCATGTAAAATCAAATGAACACAAATGAATGAAAATGATGAAGTTAGAGAAACGTGGCGCATTTACAAATGAATGTGTTTTTTCACTAAGTAAAAAAATGACTTGAAAATTAATTTTAAAAAAAAATTAAATATTAGCTAATTAATTATAATTAAATAAGTGAAGTTTGAAAATGAAATTAAATTAATTAGTCATTATGAATCCGTTGAAAATAGAAATTAAATATATTTTCTCATGGATTCTTTTTTGGTAAAATTATCATGACTTTACCATAATTAGAATTGGGTTGAGAAAATTATTTAATTGAGAAATTAATTTATTTAAATTAATTAAATCAATAATATTTATTTTGAGAAATAGAAAAAAAATATTAGATTGAATTAAATTATAAAGCGCTGACTCAAAAGTTTAGAAAACACATTAATTGGATCCAATACATAAGAGACTAATGTTTGAGGGGCAACAACTCTAATGTTTTTTTATCTAAGGTGTGCTCTCTCTTCTAGTTAGATTAAGAAAGTGCTTTTCTATTAAATAAATATTATTTGTTTAAGTCTTATTTAGCTAGGATTTTTCTGTCTCTTCCTATAAATAGATGACACTAGTAGAGATATTAACACACGAGTTTCATATATTGTTATTCTGCTAGAGAATAGTGAAATTTTTTTTCTAAGAATAAATTATATTTTCCGAGAATTACAATTTCTATTGACTTCTATTTGAGAGAATTAATTTCCTACTTAAAGTAATTAAATTGTTTATTGTTCTATTTTTGGTTCGTGTTGCTCAAGCCCACATTCGACGCAATTCGGGGCACAAGGATAACAAAGAAGATTGTTTGGTTAAAAGTTAGAAATGATTTAAATTCTTTTTGCTCTAAGCATAGGTACGTTTCAAGAAAAAAATTATTACTATAAATATTACCAATTGACTTGATTTTCTAAAATTTTAAATTTCTATTATTACTGAGAACTATTTTTTAAACTGAATTTTTCTAACATCTGGAACTAATAAATAATAAAATGTTTAATTTGAAACTAATTAATAATAACATCTGGAATATGTACGACATCAAAATGAAAAAAAAAAAAAATTACACCAACTCAATCAACAACATTATTAATACTAAAAATTCTATCACACGCGTATGCATATGAAAACCATATATTTTAAATATAATGGTGTGTTTAAAAATAACATAAAAAATAACATGCAATTTACTTGAGTTCAAATCTCATTACATGTAAACTTTTTATTGTTTTTTCTAAAAATTAAAAAGACTAAAGTATCATTGGATAATATAACTTATTTTAATTATAAAAAAGATATTTCTGTAATTTTTCGAATCAAGTTGATATTTGATTGACTCATGACATTGACCCAGTAAGGGATGTAAATAATAATATAGATAAATTATACTTTCTCTATGCTAATGACACTTGGAGTGTGTTTGATAAACTGAAATTTTATGTGTCGAAAAATTAAGTACTAATATAATTATGTTATTTGATAAAAGTAAATACTAATTTTAATTTTTTAAATTTTAATCTTATTAATATAATATTTTATATTATTTTAGATAATTTTGGATAAAATATACGGGTAAAATACCCAAATATACAAATAAAAATAAAAATTTACGGAATTGGGTCGATTTTTAGAAAATTTATTTAAAAGGGCCATTTTTCTCAAAACGCGTCCACGTCGGTAGCGTTTTGAGGGGAATGTTGAAGCAAGCGCCCCGAGACGCGCTTTGATGGAAAATTTAATTTAATTAAAAACTAAAACTTCTTATTTATTTAACATATTAAAATTAAATTATAATAAAATAAAAATTAAAAACAACTTCTTATTTTATTACATATATTAATATTAAATTACAATAAAATAAAATAAAAATGAAGAAAACTTCTTATTTATTTAATATATTAAAAACTAAATTATAATAAAATAAAAAATAAAGAAAACTTCTTATTTAATTAATATATTACAATGAAATAAAATATAAAAAACAACTTCTTATTTTATTACATATATTAATATTAAATTACAATAAAATAAAATATAAAAAACAACTTCTTATTTTATTACATATTTAATATTAAATAAAATAAAATAAAATATAAAAAACAACTTCTTATTTTATTACATATTTAATATTAAATTATAATAAAATAAAATATAAAAAACAACTTCTTATTTTATTACATATATTAATATTAAATTACAATAAAATAATTAAACAATAAAAACAACTTTTTTAATAAAAAAATAAAAAAATGATTACAATTTAAAAATAAAAAGCCAATCCGAATCAATGTTGATGCTTGGTTAATCGAGTGCCACACGGGGTCGCTTGCCGGTTACGCTACCGGATTCCTCCTTCTTCTATCTTCCCACGGGGTCGTGGAACCTTGGGCGGGGATTCCGGTTCTCCTCAAGACTGGTCCGCAGTTGTGGGTGTTGCGAGGATGACCCACATTGATAAAATAACGACCCCGGAGGTGTTTGCATAAACCACGGCGGGGGTGTTTGAATCCCGTATGGCGAAGGAGGCTGGTAGAAAGAAGTGCTCCCCGACGGCGCCTCCTGTGATCCCTCACACGACGACGGCCTCAAGATCGACTGGCCAGTCGGAGTAGTCGGGAACGGACTCGAACCCGGCCATGCATTCCAACCTGGGGTGGGACTGGGAAAAGGAAACATATACGGGTTAGGATACATATAAGGGGTAGGGTACACACCTGGCATAAAGGGTGAAGGTTGTGATGTCGGTGTCGTCGGCTGAACTGATGGGCCCGGTGATTGTGTCGACGCTGTTGATGGCCCTGTCTCATCACCCATTCTCCTTGGATTTAAAGGGCCCCGACGTTCCCTTTGTTGACGAAGTTGCCGTCGCCTCTCTCCTTCCGACAACATACGGCTTACCATGGATCCTAAACCATGGCATGTATTCCGGCACGCACGCTAACTCAGGGACGACGATCGGTTCCCGGATAGGTAAGTAGTCATACCGGTTCTTCCACGTCTCGATATGTTCTGACCAAAATCTTGGCCAATCCATGTGCAACTGCCGTAAGTCCACTTTGTGCTCATCATCGAGCACCTCGGTGGCACGGGGATCGGTTGCCGGAATCCAAATTGTCGCAGAACCCGATCTGACTGGTGCATCTCCACGGTCGCATAGGTGATCAATGGGACCTTCACGTGCCAACAGCTTTGATTTTGCAAGAACTCCTCCTAATTATCATCCAATTGCTTGATCCTCGTGACGGTGTCCATTGAAACTATATTAACATTACCAAAATATTAGTTATATACATAATACTAAACACTAAATACGAAATACTAAATTTGAAACTTACTTGTGATTCCGACCGTTGGTCCAATAGAAGCCTTATATCTTCAAGCGAGGTAGGTATTCCAGCATGACTCGCCGAATGGTTTCACCTAATTAAATAAATTTTTAGCATACAATTATACTATAAATCTACGTAATAATTGTAAAATATAACATTAAATTTACCTCATTATCAGTGGGAATGAATATGGTTGGTCGAGTCGAGGACGTAAAAATGGAAATCGAAACCATGCCCATGACTGCAGCAGTGATAGGCAACCTCCGATTTTCGCGCTTTACTGCCGCGTCGCCGCGCATCTCCCGATACAACCTCGATAGCGGCGGACTTCAACTCAATTCACCGATCGCTCTGAAATCAACAAGTTTCAGCAACCATCTCAAGTGGACGAGGTTTCTAGAAAGGTCCGGCATCAGATAGCCTCCAATTATCTGAAGAATGTATGCCCGAGCATACCGCATTCTTTCAATTTCGATCGAACCCTCAGCTGGCTCTGGGAATGTGTCCGTAACCATGCCATCTCAATCCGAGCTCTTTGAATTTTATCTGGAATGGCACCCAAAAGCTCGTAGCATACGGCTCCCCAATCACCAGAAGTTGCGGACCCGGTGACTACCGACTCGTCCACCGGCAATCCCAACTGCAACTGCACATCTTACAGAGTGATGGTACACTCTCCGCATGAAAGATGGAAAGTGTGCGTCTCGGGTCTCCACCTCTCTATCAACGCACTGATCAAAAGCGGCTCCATCTTAAACCCCCGGCCTATCGTGGCCACGTGCCAAAAACCTACTTCCCGCAGGTAATTCTCGATCAACGGCGATGGGGGAACATGCATGTTGCGAATATAACATTCCAACACCCGATCTACAGACTGTTTAAAAAATTATAAAATAAAAATTAATTAAAATTGCATAATTGTAAAAAATATTAAATAATATTGAAAAATTAAAATTAAAACTTACCATTTTCATTTGCTCGACGGAGATGTGCTTGTTGCCTAGACGAAGTAATTCCCCGGCCATTGTAATACGATCAAAAATTTTAAAATTTTCCAAAAAAGTTATATTAAAAATAATTAAAAAGGACTATTTCAAAAATTCAGAGGAAGTTTGAAGGAATTTAAGAGAAATTTGAGAGGATTTTGAGAGGATTTTGAGAGAAGAATGAGTAAGGATTAAAGTGTGAAAAAAATAAAAGGGTTGGAGGGTTTTTATAGGGTTTTTTTTTACCATTGGAGGCCCAACGGTCAAAAAAATTTGACCGTTCGGCCTAAAGCGTGCCCCTGTGGAAGCGCTTTTTTCCACGTTAGCAAAGCGAGTCCACGTAAGCGCGCTTTTGCTGACGTGGCACCAACGGTCAAAAAAATTTTACCGCAGTAGTCTAAAGCGCGCCCCCGTGAGGCGCTGCTTGTCGGCATTTCCTCAAAACGCTACCGACGTGGACGCGCTTTTGAGGAAATGACCCTTTCCATAAATTTTCTAAAAATCGCCCAATTCCGTAAATTTTTATTTTTTTTGGTATATTTGGGTATTTTACCCAAAATATACATATGGTAACTTTGAATATCACATTTAAAAAAAAAGATAATTTATTTTAAATGTTTTAATAAAATAAAATCAACTTAATATTTTCTACTTTTAGTAATCAGTAGTTACCTACTTATTTATCTTATTCAACATTTTTTATTGAAAATTTTATATTAAATAAAAACTTAAAATATTTATTAAACATTATTTAAAATATTAAATATTGAAAATTTTCATTTTTAATAAAATGAAAAATTTCAATATTTTATCAAACATATCCTAATATTAAGCTATGAGACATTTGTAATCTCAATTTCGAAGCTCACGTTATATAAGGGAAATGATTGTAAACAGTGACGCCACGTAATCTGTATCCTTTTTCCAATAAATTTATACCACATCAGTATTTTCATCCTGAATTTCAGTATTTTCATACTGAAAAAAATTAAATTCAAATTAAAATCCTGAAATTCAGGACAAAAATACTGATGTGGCATAAAAAATATACTTTCTCAACCATATCTCCTATACCCTTCTTTTTGTTGGGAAATTACCATCAACAAATAAATTTATAAATTAAAAATGTATTTTTATTTAAAAAACAGGCTAGATATTATCTTAGCAAAACCTAATCAATTTTGTTTTCAAATTTAAAAACAAATAATTTATCATAATTATTGCCTGCAAAGTTATCACCTACTCAAAGCAACTACTACTCTACTAGTATAAAATCAACCCAACAAACATTAATTTTTTATTTTGAAAATTCAAATGTTTATTTATTAAAGAGTTTAATAATAATATGTGTCCAACCATTTAAAAATTAAAATAAACTTGTTTTATGTTAAAAAATTTATAAATACATTTATTAGTACAATAATCAACGATACATGTCGAATAAATAAAATTATAATAAATTCATTACAAAGCACAATGAATTAGAAAATCAAATATATCCAAATAATACACACATGTAATGTTACATAAATTTAGAATACATGTTTAATCAACTAGAATCGAAAGATAACCCATATAATATATATGTATATATATAAAATATGATGTGACTCGAATTTAAGTGCTCAATATATTAACCCTTTCTTTTTACTAGTATTATAGTAGTCTTAAAATTTTTCTTTTATGAAATTAATGTATCTTACATGTTTGTTTTTCCGATCAATGAAGATTAATTATTTTAAAATTTGTGATTAATTTTTTTAATAATCTCGTCATTTAATGTTAGAATCCGAATTTTTCTCATAAAAATATAATATCTTGTTGATACCTAATTAGTTAGGTTCTCGTATATATTTTTTATTGGATCATAATTATAATTAATTTACTTTATTATTATATTTAGTGTAATATTTTATTAATCTTAATCAAATATTTAAATATATAATAAAAAATAGTAATTTTTGTTTTAAAATACTAAAATCCACCTACTAATATAATATCAATTTTATCATTGAACTTTCTCTCCAATCATCCAATTTTTATTTCTCTTTCTTTCTCAAAAAAAAAAAAAAAAAAAGTATTTCCTTTTTCTTCGTCCAAAAGAAATTTCCCGAGAAAATTAAATCCTTGTCTTATAACCCAGATCCAATGGATCATCGCCCCTAAATTCTTTGCCCATAAATTCGTTCCTTTTGGATTCTTTTTCCCATATTCCCCTTTACCGGGGCAATCAAAATATAGCCTTTTTTCCCCTTTCTATACTACTGAACTTTTATCTCCTTAAAATTTTCTCTTTTCTTTTTCCCACCTTGAAAATGCAGCTTGATGGTCCCAAAACGTTCGCCTTGGTTCACTGATTAATGGGTATTCCGTAGTTTCTCAGTCAAGTTTGCTCCTTTTGTTTATTATCCCTTGAGTCACTAAAGAGGTTAATGACTTTTTGTTCTTTTAAGGGAGCTTTTATAAGGATTTTAGAAACTGGGTTTTGATCTCTGGAGTTGATAGTTAATAATTTTGATCGATCTGAGAACTAGTTTAAAAAGAAGGGTATTGAGTCAATTTGTCAATATTAGTGTAGTGAAATAAGAGGCAAGGGTGTTTTTCTTTCCCTTTATTGTGATATATAGTTGAGTGTGCAAAGTTTATTAAGATTAGATCATGGAACACATTATTGGTGGAAAATTCAAGCTTGGTCGAAAGATCGGGAATGGATCATTTGGTGAACTTTATTTGGGTATTATTGTAATCATATTTCTTTTGTTTATTTCTTTTTCCCTTCTTTTTAGTTGTTTCATTGATTTTGGTGTTTTTTTGTTTTGCAGGTGTTAATGTTCAAAGTGGAGAGGAAGTGGCTGTTAAGCTGGTAATGTTTTGATGTTTTACTGCATTTCCCACACATTTGATTTGGTGGAGTTTTTTAAAAGATTGTATTGGTTAATCACTAGACATGTAATATGGTCAATTAAGCCGAGACTATTGTGCTTTTGTTTGCCATTATTCTGTGATGTATTTCTTTGTGTTTCATTTGGATTACTAGTACTTTAGATTATGCCTTTGCTTGGAATTTCTTTGTGTTTCATTTGGATTACTAGTACTTTAGATTAAGCCTTTGCTTGGTGCTTTAGATTAGGGAGTGTAAAACAATTTCATTAGTATATTTATATTCATATGCCATGATAGAGACGCTAGATTTTAATGTTTGTAGAGCTACCTTATCAAAGGAGATCAGGACCATCAGGTGGCACCTGTGGTTGTTCAAATCCAAGCAGTTCTTTTATGCCATTGAAATCTAAGAAAACCAAATAGTGAACTTTCTGCTTTTATTAAGTAGTTCACTGAGTTGGAGTTTAGATCTATGCAATAAGTTCAAGTTGACTTGGCTACAAAGCATTAATGGAGAGTTTCTTTATATGTTTACTTTTGTAATGTGAAAATGGAGTCAAGGTAAGAATTTGTTTGACTGTGATTTATTTCGAGTAGTCTTAGAATTGGAGAGTGACCTTTGCTGCTAATACAGGGAAGGTGCTTAAGAAATTTCTCTAGAACTGGAGTTCTTACATTGTAGTAATGTTTCTATCATTTCTTTTTCCATTTGTTATTCTAATTGAACTTTATAGTATTGTCACTGCTTGAAGTTTTGAACCAATTATCACTGTGTACTCTCCTTGTTTGCCCAGGAACCTGTCAAGACCAAACATCCTCAACTTCACTATGAGTCAAAGCTGTACATGCTTCTTCAAGGAGGGAGTGAGTTTTCAGTTTTGTTGTGTTTACTCTCTCTTACATTTTATCTGTATATTATCATAAGTTGGAGTCAGTAAGTAGTTTCTCTTATGTGCAGCTGGTATTCCTCATTTAAAATGGTTTGGAGTTGAGGGTGAATACAGTATTATGGTTATTGATCTTCTTGGACCAAGCCTTGAAGATTTGTTCAACTATTGCAACCAGAAGTTTTCTTTAAAAACGGTTTTGATGCTGGCAGATCAGTTAGTAAGTATGCTGCTTTTTTCAGGGAACTTTTAACCTTGTCAATTGGCTGCCTTACTAATACTTGTTCTTTGCTTGATGGTAATTCAGATATATAGAGTTGAGTATATGCACTCTCGTGGTTTTCTTCACCGTGACATAAAGCCTGATAACTTTTTGATGGGTTTAGGGCGCAAAGCAAATCAGGCACGTTTTTCTGTTTATTTCCTATATCTAGAGGCACATGCATTTCATGGATTTCTAAAGAGATGATAAGGCTCAAGATCATGCTTATAAGATTTTCACAGTATTAAATTCTATTTGAAATATCATTTTTCCTCCAAATAGCTATTGTTTTCCTGTAACTGAAAATTATGTTTGAGATAAAAGGACTGTCGGAGTCAAAAAGATGTCCTAGTATATGTTGCTTAATTCTGTTGTTTCCCACTTTTCACCATAGGTATATGTAATTGATTATGGCCTTGCAAAAAAGTATAGGGATCTTCAAACGCACAAGCACATACCATACAGGTAATACTTATGATGTTTTTTCTTGTTGGATTTAATGTTTTGTCTTTGAGATTGTTCATCAACTTACCCAACTTAATGAACTCTAAGCTTGACTTAATTCATCATAATAGATTTAAAGCCCACAAGTTATCACAGAAAGGCTATTTATCTTAGCAAACAGAAGATGGTTAAAATTTTCATTGTTCATGTTTGTCGCGCATCAGCATGCCTAAGGCATCCATTTTCAATCCTTGACTTGGAGTGCCTCATAAACAAATTGGCTTCATAATTAACTACTTTGAGAAAATTTTGATATTTAATTTTGCATTTAGCTTTAGCATCAATTGTCAAATCTTCCCATAAGCGCATAGCTTATATGTTGCCATACTAACTTCATCTTGTACTATTTTTGTCTTCTTTATGAACCTTCTTAGTGGACATGGGCTCTCTTTTTAAGTTATCCATTTTTTCTAATAGGGAAAACAAGAATCTTACAGGAACAGCTCGATATGCAAGTGTTAACACTCACCTTGGAGTCGGTGAGTGAACTTACTGCATTTATATCGATATGGGTTTTACTTTCAGCAAAGACCTGTCACTTTGGACTGTTTTGGCTTTATGTATGATTAATGATTCACCGTGCTTTACATAACTCGCAGAGCAAAGCAGGAGGGATGATCTCGAATCTCTTGGTTATGTGCTTATGTATTTCCTTAGGGGAAGGTTGGTTGAACACATAACTGGTTGTATACTTCACAATTCTTTTATATATTGAGTCACATTGTTAACTTAGTTTGTTGTTCTGTCTCAGCCTTCCATGGCAGGGTTTGAAAGCTGGTAATAAAAAGCAGAAGTACGACAAAATTAGTGAAAAGAAGATGCTTACCCCCATAGAGGTAGTATTATTTGCTTGCTTTAATTACCAGTGAATTCTTTTATATGAATAAATTGAAGATGGATTGTGTGCCTGACAAGTAATATGCCATTTTCAGGTCCTTTGCAAATCATATCCTTCTGAGTTCACATCGTACTTCCATTATTGCCGATCACTACGGTTTGAAGACAAACCAGATTATTCATACCTGAAGAGGCTATTCCGGGACCTTTTCATTCGAGAAGGTTGACTTGCTAGTCTAATCCTCACTTTTGTTTTGAACATTGAATCAGTCTTCGGATTAGTTCATCATCTTAAATTTGCTAGAGATATCTTACCATTATATATGCTTTTTGAACTCCCAAAATTATTGATTTTAACAACAAATTGATGCAGGTTATCAGTTTGACTACGTATTTGATTGGACCATGCTGAGATATCCACAGGCTGCCTCTAGCTCAAGAGTACGGGTCAGTGATCTTTAATATGCTGGCATTGATTTTCATGGAACTAAACTTGTTTCTTAATTAAGATTCTTATACTATGTTTTGTATTATTCTTTAACAGCCAAGCCCTAAGCCGGGTTTAAATCCCCAAGGAGTATCTGCTGAAAGAACCGGAAGGCCTTCAGGTCTGTTCCTTTTCACAACCTGGTTTGAGATTATAAGAAAATTTTACTGGTGAATAAGTTTTTCGACATAAATATTTTATTTAAAAGGCACCCTAATTTGACATGTTCTGACCTTGATTTGCTGTAGTTGGTCAAGAGATTCGAGAAAGGTTCTCTGGTGCTGTTGAGGCATTTGCAAGACGGAATGGATCAGGGCATGGTGATCAGTCTAGACACAGATCTCCTGACAATGTGCTATCATCCAAAGACATAGTGAGCAATCCTGCTTCTGCATTTTTTCTGTTTATTTCAACTATTGTTTTCCTATGAATGCCAGCATACCATTTTCTTTCTTGGAAAATGACACTTTTAAATGTCTTTAAGCATATGTGCCACGGAAGTTATGATTTTCTTCTAAACTTTCTCTCTTTCAGCAACCTGGTTCTGATAGGGCTCACTCTTCCTCGAGAAATGGTAGTACTTCAAAGAGGCCTGTTGTATCTGGCAGCCGACCTAACTCCTCTGGTGAGCCTAGTGACAGCCGGTCTAGCAGATTGGTCTCAAGCAGTGGTCGCCTGTCAACAACTCAGAGAGTTCAACCTGGGTTTGAATCGAAATCATCAACTTTTACTCGTACTGCAGCCACAAGAAGTAGCCGCAATGATGCCCTTAGGAGCTTTGAGTTCTTGACAATCGGGAGCGGGAAAAGGAAATAAACAGCACTAAGCATCTAGTAAGGATTTGCTTGTCTTGAAGGAGATCTCCGCACTATTTCGGTATCTACAAACAGTTTACTCGTGTATCAGTGCCCACAATTTGGTTCTATCAAGAACCGCAACAATCTCCTTCCTTGTGCACCCTTTCAGGTATTCTCACTAGTATCGTGCCCCTCTAGATTGTCATTGAAGAAAAAAGAGAGAAATGATATCATGCTCACCTTAGGGAAAATTGTTCATATACTTTCCAAGTTTCAACTATTATTCTAGCTGTAATAAAACACTTGATGTTTCTTTTATTTCATTTGAAGCAAACAAGAAGAAATGCCTGAAAAGTATATTATAGCAAAGACACTATGGCTTTTATGTGTCATCTACATTGGAAGTATTGTTCTCTTCGAGTCCTTCGAGGCTTTGGTTCGAACCAAGGACCATTTTTCGCAACATAAGTATTAAGTACTGGCTGAGCTAAGTTTGTAATTTACTGTTAAGAAAAATGGATGTTGCTATGATTAAAAATTTAACATGGGCTATGTTGTTAATCATTGTTCTCTCTTTTTTCCTTTTTATTTTATTTTATTATTACTTGTCTACTGCAGTTTAAAGTGAGAAAAGGGTTTATTTAGTGTGTAGGGCATTAATGAGTAAAAGGGAGCGTGTAGGGCATCAATAGTTGACATAACTTTATCATATATATGCTACATAACATAATGTGTCGGATTTATATTCATATCCGATACTTGTTTTGGGTTTGGTGCTAGATATTGCTTTGTATTGTTCATGATTTATCTTTTTAAATAACAATATTATTAGGATAACTCCATGAAAGGGGTTGAGAAGCATATAATAATTACATGGCTGAAGTGATGCCTTTTATTCACATGAATCAATGATGCAAAGCCAAAAGATACTTATTCATGACTTAAATTTTATTAATTTTTGGGTAAGCTACAATTATGCTTTAAGTTTTATTTTTGGTCATCTAATTAAAAAAGTACCAAAATAGTTATCCAAATTGTATTTGTTTTTTTTTTTGTCTAATTTTGTTAATTGTCGTTGACTTTGTGATGAAGTGGCAGTTCTAAAATCTTCTATTTTCCTTTTTGTTCTAAACTCCTTCCCCATAGAGGATGGATTTGGGAAAGTAATGGAGGATAAGAAAGGAGAATACAAGAGAAAAAGAAAAAAAAGTTAGGGAAAGAAAGAGGAAAAAAGGTTATGATATATATATATATATATATTAACTTGAGATAATGTATAAATGTTGGTTAAATTTTTTAAAATCATGATCAAATTAATACAATATATAAATGTTGAGAGTTAAATTTAATACTATATTAATTTTAGAATTGACATGACATCTTTTCATCACAAAGTTAACGGTAATTAATAAAATTAGATAAAAAAGATAATGTAGTTGATAGAGCGATTATTTTATTATAACTTTTTATAACTAGGTGACAAAATTTGAGAAAAGAATAGAAATATATTAAAATTTACAAAAACATGGGCGTTGTAAAGCATTAATATATGATGCAATTGTAAATAGCACTCGAGTGGACATCTAACAATAAAATTTTTACCTCTTTTCAGGTTGTTTTTAAAAATAAAACTAGTTGTATAATTTTGATGATTTAGTACAAATTCACATAATCTTTTGTCAACTTAATTTACTTCTTCGGATCGATCTCTTGAACCAAGTTTGAGATTAATTTTTAAAATTAAATCAAGTTGAGTTTATTTATGGTATGATATCTAAACTTGACATTTCTTTTAGTGCGGTGATGTGTGTTTTTTTTTCCCAATATTTGGCAAAAAATATACATTATGGAATCCTAAAAATCGCCATCAGACTATATTAGACACAAAATTAAAATAAATCACAATATCACTAAATTTATTCTATTAACAAAATTATAAAAATTCAAACCTAATAATATAAATAATTAACTTTTATAAAATCAAAACAAAAATTCGGATTAAACGCTAAAAATTCAACACCATTATTACCTTTAAATAGTGCAATACTAATGCAAACGGTTACGGTACTAGTATACCTTAGAACAAGTAACTAATAATTACATGCAAAATGAAAAACAACAATGGGGTCTTATACAGTAACTTCTTTCAGCTATGTCAATTGACATAATAATTTGGAGAGGGAAAAAAATTACACAACAAATATGAAAAAATTATTTACTTTCAGATATTATTTTTACAGAAAAGAACAATCTCCTAACTGGCTCAGGAAGAGCCAAATCCCATATCTCAAACCACTTTGTTTTGGGGACCTTTGCCCCTAAAACTTTGAAATGTTAATGTGGCAAAAGGCAAACGCTAAGCACCGGGGAACACCCGGTTATCACGAGGTTATGGAAGCATTCATTTTCTCGAACGGTCCTCTGGGGCTTCTTCTATTTGTGAAGGCAAGAGGTTTATAAAGCTCCCTTGGACAGGTTGACTGGCAGCTGCTGCCGATTCATCCTCTGCAAAACATAGATCAAGATTAACACCTGATTGATAACATTCGGTGCGTGTGATGTGCCAAACGTAACCCAATAACCGGAGCGCGACCACCAAAAGCATAATAACAGTGATAGCATCTTACCGAAAAGGGATTTGATGGAAGGTCGCTTGGGTTTTGAACTTTTCTTTTTCAATTCAGCTGCACGATGGAAGAGATAAGAACCAGTCAAATACATAGATCTTGCTAGGTTCAAAATTTGCAGGAGATAAATCTTCAGTTCATAACAACCAGAAGAGGAAGATGTGAAAGATAAGGAGCACGGAAAACTGAAGCAGCAAAATAAAAAAAAGTATAAATAGGAGGAGTATGCAAAATACCGATGCCAGGTAACTGATTATCATTTACAATTTCATAGTTCTTGTATGTGTAACCCACAAAGTTTATATCCTTGGACGGAAGCATCTGCATCAACGGAAAATCATTAAATAATTTTGGCTCGTGAGCGATAGAAACATTATATATGATCCACTATCCCTTCTTAACCATGCTATTATAAGTTAAAGACAGTCATTATTACATATGTTTTTTTTTAGAAAGTTGATTTCAACAATTTAACATAATGAAGTATAACATATATATTAAAGCCAACAGTGCCGAAAATGCTGTGTTCCCCAAGATAAGTTTTCACATTAAGGTTCTGATATAAAAGGAAAATGCAGATTTTCAAAGAATACATTTGATTGAACATTAGTATAGGTGCAACAAAAGAACCAGCAGAAATCCCTGACCAGACACCAAAATAATGATGCCATTTAATTTTGAAAACTTCTAGCAAACTTGGTTATGAAATGATCACTGAGTTCTCAGTTCAGGACATTTTATTGAAAATGTTTCCTGACCTTTCTCCATGGACCTGATTTTGTTGCAGATGGAATTTGGTTGTCAGCCTGGTGTATCAAAAAAAGGACAGTAGTAAGGAAATGTCTAGACAGGCCATTTTGCATATTTGTACGAATTGTACCATTAATCTACCTCTTCAAACTTCTCAAAATTTTGTGTATCTAACTCATCATTGACTTCGGGAATAAACGCAGCTTTCATTTGGTATAACTTGTCCCATTCAATACCTTTAAACCATGGGTGAATCTGGAAGAAAACAGATAGAGCCAGTTAATTTAGCAATTTGCATTCTATTTTTAAAACAAAAATCAAAGAATCTAGAACAGAACACACCGCACAACACCTTAATTTCATGGGCACCTTTTGTGCCAAGCCTCTGCTCAACATTACATAGAAGTTTACTGATAAGATCTTTCGCTTCGGGTGATAGTTTTGCTTCTTCTGGAAATTTTAAGTGTGTTCTCCAATTCACTATCTGGAAAATGTAGAGAAAAGGACAACACCAGTCATCAGTAACAAAGAAAGTACGAAGTAAAATAAATAGTTGCTATACGGAACTTAATTACAAACAATGTTCAGATTCAAAGATAGACAGAAGTATAAATAATAGCACAAAAGAATGACAGCACAATAACTTAATGTAAAAACATACCTTCCGACAGGTTGACATTGGCTCATCCGAATAAAAGGGTGGATATCCAACAAGCATTTCATACATGATAGCACCAAGAGACCACCTAGACAAGTATCCAAAAAATACCATTGTAACCATATCTGACAATAATAAATACAAATAAAATATCATGTTTCATATACAAACCAATCGCATTCCATTCCATATCCTTTCTTCAGCAAAACCTCTGGAGCAATATAGTCAGGTGTACCAACTGTAGAATAAGCCTGAAGTATCACAACATTTAAATGTTCAAGCAACATTCATTTGCGATTTCAATAAAAGTAACTATGAGCAATAAACTCTAAGCCTTGCAAACTCTGAAAAATAAAAGCAAGCCTGAACTATGGAAAATAAAGGAGAAACAAGTTGGGAACTTTCTTGCTTTGTAAACCCAACCAATATTACGATCGGTAGAAAAAAAATACTAAGTTGCATTAGTTATGTGGTAGTCAAGCACTTACAAGCATCCTTCTGTTTCTTTGCCAATGCTGCAACTGCTCTTGTTGTGTGCGTTTTGGTGCTGCAGGTCGTCCATCACTTTGAAGAGCCCCACTGAGATTTTTTGCCATGGAAAAATCCGTTTCCCGGAGATTACTACAATCTAATGGCTTACATAATCCAAAATCTGATAATTTCATATGACCATTTCTATCGAGTAGTAGGTTGTCAGGCTTGATGTCTCTGCAACATGTGACATAGAATGGGTTCACCACTTAATGCAAACTCAAGAAGACCGTTATATAACAGTGTATGAAGGATTAGCATCATGCCGAATCACCTATGAATGTAATTATGTTTGTGGATTGATTCAATCGCCAGGACAGTTTCTCCAACATAAAACCTGGCCTCGTCTTCAGTTAGTATATCCTTCCGCATCAATAAAGTCATCATATCTCCCCCAGGTAAATATTCCATAATGAGATATAGATATTCTTCATCTTGGAAGGAGCAATATAGTTTAACAATGCAATTACTGTCAACCTCCGCAAGTAGATTTCTCTCAGCTTTCACATGTTCAACCTGAACATTAGAAATGCAAACTAACAAATTATCATCATGGCGCAAAACCCATCAAGGAAATTACACAGCTGGCTTAAAATCATATACCTGGCCTCTGCGAAGCATCTCTGACTTCTTGAGCTTCTTCATAGCATAAACATGACCAGTTGCCTTCTCCCTACAGATTCTAACCTGTAATGGGAAAAAGTTACGTTAAAAGTAATTCTGGCAAAAAGAGAACAAGATGTTTGAGATTGAAGATAACTACACAAAAGGGTGAAACATAGGAGAGAGGTAAAACTTAGGTTCAGAAGCATCAGTAACAAGCAAATCAAGCGACTAAATCAGATATAAGTAGAAGGCTTTCCTAGAAGTTTCCTAGATGCATTGTCTCAGTTAAAAAAGTTCTGATGGTAGGGAGAAATTTTAAATATAAGATTTTAGCATAATGATCTAGAGGTCTTCATAGCTCATTTAATTTGACAGGTAGATTAAAGCAAGACCAGAAATAAAAGCAAAAGAAACACCTATGTTATGATGTACAATGTGACAAATTTAATTACCTCTCCAAATGCACCCTTGCCAATCATGGTCAATGGCTCAAAATCATCAGCCCCCATCTTATGCCTTTGCATACGCATGTATTCCCTCTCCTTCTTTTCAAAATACTTAAGTAAGTTGTTCTGTTCTTCTTCAGAGACTTCAGCATCAGCCAACTTCTTTTCTAGAATATCACGCCTGCATAAAATCATAATTACCCGAAACGTCATCCCTATTCTTTAAAACAAAACTACCATTACTTTTCTTGCGTTCCTAAAATCACAAAGTACGCTTTATCAAGTTACATTCTGCAGATGATACGGAGTGAAATGACAGCACTAATCTTTTTTGAATAAATTTTTGTAACTGAAACCTGCTACAAAATAACTCGACACGTGATAATTCAGCCATTCATCATTCTGTAGTATAGCACACAGTTACACTGCATGCTATATCATAGTTATGTGACCATGACAGTAACTATTAGGCAGGGAAATATCCAATACCGCTCCTTTCTTTCCTGCAGGCTTTTCATCTGCTTCTTATAATGGTCTTCAATATACTGCTTCGCAGCTGCTACCCGTTGTTTGGTGACATCTGATGGTGCCTCTTCACTTGTTGGTGGTTTAGACCCCTCCTTTGCATTACCTACAGCTTCTTTATTATTTGAAGACCTTACCTTGTCTTTCGATTTGAACTTGTTGAACCATCTCCTCGTAGTTTCCATCGGTTTACTCGATAAATATGATCCTTATAAACCCACACTACTAAAAATGTGCAGTACGGTCACGCAGGTTTCTCACACACAAAAACTTAATGATTTTATCACATCATTGTGTACCAAAATATCCAACAAACAGATTCTGCAAATTCAAGAACAAAAGCAAAATAAAGAGTACATTAGCTTAGAACAAAATAATAGTATTAATAATCCCCAACACAGTTCAGAACAAAGAAATGAGATGATGCTGTAATCCTCACCGAATAACCACCTAATTGAAAGCACTTTAATTCAATCAATAAAATTTAAAACCAATTCAACTCATATATTCTGGAATAAACAATAAAGAGTTCATAATACTTAAACATTCTGCTACAAATTTTTAGGACACTCAAAAAGAATTGCGAGACGAAGTGAATCTAACAGCCTAAAATCACTTTCTAGGCAAAAAAAAAAAAAAAACACTTCAATTTTCCAACGTTTTCTCAGTAAACAAACAAAAAAGTCAAATCGAAATCTCAACTCAATCTTAAAACTAAAACAATTTGTACTACCTGATTGAATTTTAAGAGAGCTTGATTGTTGCAGAGCAGATATAAAAAGCAGAAGAGTAGTGAAAAACCTAAAGCAAAAGAGAAAACCGAAAGAAGAGAAAATTAAGTGAAGATTGACGAAATTGAAATCCCATTGGTTGGATTTTAGGTCCTTTTGAAAGGTGGGAAGCTTTGCCTCTTTGACTTTGCCTTTGCTTTTTAGCTGCTTTTATTTATCTATCTATATGTTAATTTTTCTATTTAACTTTTTTATATCAAAATTAAAAGTCATTTAATAATTAATAATATTTCATTTTGCCCCTGAAAATTATAAGTTGTTTATTAATTAATACCATATCAGTTTTTTTTTTCCGCATTTTATCTGTTTGATTTATTTATTGTGGAATCACCGTAAGCTTGTAAATAGGTAATTTTTAGTCCTTTTGGGTGAATGGAAATATTATATTTTCGACCCTGAAATTTATTCTTTTTAAAATTTTAATCTCTTCATAATTTTATAATTTTATATTTCCATCACGGTAATATTTTGAAAACAAAGTCAACCAAGGTTAATTTAGTGAAAAATAAATTCTTATTATTTTCAAGTATTATAAAACAGTATAATTACAAGCACAACACAAATATAAATTGTAAGTACAAGTATCAATATTTGTCTAATTAACTACAATAATATATAAAATCACGAAGAATCAAAAATAACTAGAGAAAACCCCAACAAGTAGAATCATAAAGAAATGGAAATAATCGGAAAAAACCCACAACATTGACATCACAAAAAAAGGAAAAAAATCCACACATGATACTTCACAATTACGCATAGTGAAACTCGAAGGGAAAATCTGATTTACTTTCAATTCTTAATTCATATGAATTGAATTTATGTATTCTCTTCTCTTATCTCTAAAATAGAAAATAGTTATCATATTTATTTTCTAGTAAATTAATTTTTTTGGAAGGAAAAAATTATTTTAAATTTTAAAAGCATGGCTAAAAGGATAATATATATATTAAAAATTTATTTAATAAATAAAGCATCTAATAAATATTTAGTCTCATTAAAATAAGTCATGGGAGAATATATATTATAGAGATATGAGCTGGACCACTTAAAAATAATTAGATTAGGGAACTATCAATATTAATTAATTGGACAAATAATAATAATAATAATAACTTCTTTAATTAAAGAAAAAAAAAACACAAATATTCAATATCAAAGCCTTGATGTCCGCCTTAGACAAAGCCGCGTTATTGACACGTGTCCCTTGCGCTATGTCCTTACCAGTTGTCGCAGGCAGGGAACGTATCAAGGGAAAAGTATTCCAACCATGTTTTAAATTAGATTAAAATATATTGAAAGTTGATGAATTTAGAATTTAGTCTTTGTATTTTTATTTTTAATTTTTTTTTATTTTTTAAATTTAAAAATTTAGTATTAATTGTTAATACTGTTAAAAATATTTTGTTAAATTTAGATCCAATTGTTGCCACTTGATTTGGAGATTGAGAAGAATCTAGGAAGGCTCGATTGATTGAACATCAATTTTAAAGTTGAGTCTGAAGAGTCAACCATGGATGACTCCAATGCGAATGATACTGATAATGCACAAATTAATTTACGAGCTCCTCCTCCTACTCCTGTTGTTCCTACTTCCTAAGTCTATTAGAAAATATGCCATACCTTATTTCGAAGGGTTTTGAACTATATTCATTTTTCAATTTGTGGAAGCGAACAATTTTGAGATCAAATCAACAGTTATTCAGATGGTCGAAACTAATCTTTTTTTTTTCTCATGAAGATCCCAACTAACATCTACGAAAGTTCATCAAATTGTGCAATACATTCAAATCTAATGGTGTTTCAGTAGAAGCTATTAAATTAAGGTTGTTTTTGTTTTCTTTATTTGGACGAGCTACGAATTCGTTAGATGAACTACCGAATGAGTCGATTACAACTTGAGATCAAGTTGTGGAAAAATTCTTAACTAAGTTCTTTTCTATAGCTAAATTGCGAAATGACATCACTAGTTTCTAATCATATAGAAAGGAAACTTTACATGAGGCATGAAAACTGTTTAAAGGACATGGAAAAAAAGTGTCTTTCTATTGGTAATGCAAAGAATGATGGTAAGTGGATATATCCCACATTGGCTATTAAAAGGGTTTATATATAGCTTTACTTCTTATTTTTATTATGTAACTGGGCTATAGGCCTAATACTTGCATGTTGTCGTTTCTCACTCGTTTCATGTTTATGTTAACATATACTACTTGTACTTTTTTTGGATAAAATTTTTATATTATTTTCTAGAAAATAATTTCTTTCAAACAATTTGGCTTTTTATGGTTTTTGACTGTTATAAAAATCTGGACAGTATATATTTTTTTTGACTGTTGCGCGGAAATAGTGGGTGAGTTTTGTAACTAATCCTACAGTTTTTTACTCTTTTGCCCCTACATATTTACTATTTTTCGTGACCGTGTTAACACGTGTCTTCAACACGTACCACGTGTATTTCTTTTTGGATAAAATTCTTATATTATTTTCCAGAAAATAATTTCTTTAAAACAATTTGACTTTCTCTGATTTTTTACTGTTACAAAAATCTGAACAATATATATTTTTTTACTGTTGCGCAGAAATGGTGGATCACTTTTGTAACTAACCCTACGTTTTTTACTCTTTTACCCCTACATATTTACTATTTTACCCTTCTATTACTAGTATAAATTGAGAGCTAATTTTTCTCATTTGACACACTGTAACATCCTGAATTTTTGGGCCTATGCGTTTAGGGTGTGGATGCGTTTAATGTGTTAATTTGAGAATTAGAGGTGCAAATTGGGCACAGGCTTGGGCTGAGGCCTTGATTAAATATTATGTTTAGATATTCTAGGGCTTAAAATAAAGTTTTGGTAGCTTAAATGGCAAAATGGGCTTGTAGCCCAGTGGCAAAATGGTGCCACTAAGAGGGAAGGGAGTTGTCGTCAATAGGCAAGGGGAGAGGCCCAATTTGTGGCCGTTTGGAGCCCATGTTTTTGGGCCAAATTTGACACTTATAAGGAGGAGTAGGTTGGACGGCAACAAGGCTATTATTTAGGGGATTTTATTGTTTTAATATGTGGATAATTAAAGGTGATAAAGGAGGAAGAGTTGGAGATAATTAAGCCTCTTTTGGATGGGTGTTTTGATAGGGATAAGGGATAGGATGAGGATCTATCGAGAAAGGCTAGTGTTGGCCAGAAAATCGGACACATGAGAGGGGAAAAATCGGTTGAGTATAGGTGAAGGTGTGCCAAATTTCTATAAATAGGGAGGATAGCTCATCAATTCCAGGCATTTGAACCCTACCCTTTTCTTCTCTTCCCGTGCCAAATCCTCAGTCTCCTCTACAATTTCTTTTCTTTAATTTCTTCAAAAAAGCCAAACCTCTCCCTTCACTCTCTTTTCCATTCTTTTTCTCTTGTGTCTGATTTCTCTAAAAAGCCGAATTCTCCCTACCCATTTGTTCATCTCTTCTTCCATTCATTAAGAACCAAAACCCTTTGAAGCCTTATCGATTGACGAAATCCTTTCCATTCTTTTTCTTCCTAGCCAAAATCTCCAAGCTTCTCTCTTGATTTCTTTTCTTCTTTTCTTTTTCTAGAAACCAAAACTCTTCACTCGGTTCTTCTAAAAGCCAAAACGATCAGCCTTCTTTTGTTCATACTTTTTCGGGATTTTCTTAAAAGCCAAATTCTTAGATCTCTTCTCTGGTGTTTGCCGAATCTTCCTACAAGGGGTAGCCGAAATCTTCTGAAGTGGTAAGTGTTGATTATGTTATTCTTTCAATCTTTTTCGGCTTTTAGAGATCTTAGCCGAATGGCTATATGGTTAACTAATCGGGTGTTTTCTATCGTTTGCGGCATTCCGGGATTTGAAGGGGATTCAATCGCTTAGATTTCTAAGCCAGAGTTTAGTAGCCCTTGGATCGTATCACTTTCGGGATTTTAAGGTAAGGAGATCTGTTAATTTAAGCATATAATTCGGGTAAAACACTAACCCTTGGCCGAATATAGGAGAAGCTTTATCTTCGCGTTCTTCCGGCTTTTGAGCAAAGCAGTAGCCAAAGGCGATGAGATCCGATTAGCGAGGGTATCGACATAGAGGGTAGTCTTACGCGTTAATCGTGTGTAACATTCTCTCACACCATTTGGATTGCTTGTTAGTATATGTTTATAAATCATTTATATTCGCTAAATGCCAAATACTGGCATGGTGTTGAAAACCCGAGGAAGGTAAAGGCGAATCACCAGTGTTAGTGATCTCTGTCATTCTAAAGTGAATGTTTCATCGATTTGGTATGATGAACATGTATGCCGTTTACGTGATTGCATGGGGTTGGGTGATTGATGAAAGGGGAAGTGTTCATTGTAGTGGCTTTTGTCATGTTCTCATTGTAGTGGCTAATGCCATGATCTGCTGTAGTGGCTA
Source organism: Gossypium sturtianum (assembly GCA_025698515.1). Taxonomy (NCBI): domain Eukaryota; kingdom Viridiplantae; phylum Streptophyta; class Magnoliopsida; order Malvales; family Malvaceae; genus Gossypium; species Gossypium sturtianum. The sequence goes on from CM046945.1 coordinate 163,463,884, forward strand.
TTACCATGATCGGACGATGAGCGACTATCTGCGCAGCATGACCGCCATCGATGGTGTGTAGCGGTGTGGGTTGATTGTAGAAATCCCCAATGGTGTGATTGGCGGTAAGGGTGGTGTGTAGCGGATGGAAACCTAGGATTGGGTTGGGCTTTGCATATTTTTCGATATATTATACTCATTATACATTACTCAGGGGGCTAAGGCCCAATCGATGGTGCACGAGGGTTGCACACCGAGTCTCGCGACTCACCCCATTATTTAACATCTTTCGTAGCACCTAGTGCATCGGACCGGGTTGGAGAAGAGCGCAAGGTGGCCATGCGAGGATTATTTTGATTCAAAGAAAAGACTTTACTAGTTTATTTATTTTTAATATTTTTAATTAGTGGGTTTAAATTTCATTGTAATAAGGCCATGGGCCACTAGCTTCATATTTTCGGTTGTTTTGGGCTTTTATTATTATTAGACATTTACATTTTACGTTTTAATTAAGTTAAGGCATGTATCAAATTTCTGCTTAATCCACTAAGGCATAAATATAAAATGTATATCTTTTACAAATCATCCAACCATTTATTTTTCTCGAATAAAGTGTTAAACTCAAGAAAAATATTTTCCAAAATTGCGACATCTTTTAAAATCTCCCTAAGTGACATGCCAGATCCGGTCATGGTGTTTGGGCAGGGTTTGGGGTGTTACAAATTGGTATCAGAGCAAAGTTCAAAACTCGGCTTTGGGGATTTTGGGCTCAAAACGTTTTCTAAAGATGGGTTTTGGAAACATGCATGTTTATAAATAATACAGGAGGGTTTTCTCGGTATGGTACCTGCGTCTCCAGCCCAAGTCCGCCAGGTAAGTATTCAGAACTCACTGTGTGTTATATATGTATGTGGGCTTGATGGGCTTTAAGGGAAGTAGATTATTTTAATTAGAATTTGATGGACTTTAGGCTTAGTTTAAACAACTCTCTAAATTCATAAGATTTAATCCAACCAAACAAACCTGTGAACGAGTCGCAAGACTAGGGTGTGGCAACAGGCATGCGCATGTCTAGGATTGGATCCTAAGAGCTCGGTACTTAAGCAGATCCTAGTGACTCACCTCCTCTTCACTTTGGAATCCTACTGCAGTGCGTAGTATTTGTTTACCTAGCCACGAGGATTTGTTGACGGGCCAAAATCCATAACTAAAACCGAAAGGGACCAAATGCCCTATTTTTTCAAAATTGCTAAAATACCCTTATTTTGAAAACTACCAAGATACCCATGATTTGCAAATATACCCCCAGATTTACGGAAATACCCCGATTTACAAAGTCAACGGTTTTAAAAAAAACATACAACACACAACATCAATCAAAAACCACAAACACTTGAACGCCACTATTATTCTTTTGAAATCAAATTCTCTAAGATACCCCTGTTTTAAAAAAAAATACCCCTTAGTTACAGAAAATTTTTGAAAATACCCTTGATTTGTAAAAATTTTCCAAAATATCCCTGATTTGTAAAATTACCAAAATACCCCTGGATTTTCAAATTACCAAAATACCCTCGAAATGCAAAATTACCTTATTTCACACAGGAACTTTATTTTGGAAAATTACAAAAATACCCCTGTAGGATAAATTACAAAAATACCCCTGGGTAGTGAAACGATGAAGACACCCCTACATGATGAATGTAAGTTCGTGGATGCTACTTGTATGTGGATGGTTGATGATTGAACGTATGTGCTTCTTAGGACTAGAAGATGTGAACTTGAGACTGAAACTTGTGAATGTAATTTCAAATCCGAAAGAACTACTCTTAAAACTACTATTCATAAGACTGTTCGTGGTTAATCAGTGGAAGAAAACTAATAATTCATAAAATTTCTAATCAGATAAACGCGAATCGGTAGAATGAGTACAAGGGACGAGGACGCTCCAGATCACGAGTGCACAGTGCGTGCACTCTCATCATATTATCCTAAGCGTTTCTTTTAGCTTTAGAATTAGAGTTCGCAGCGGAAGCATAGTTGTGAGACTTGGGTGGTATGATTAATAGTTAATTGGAAATTTCGAGGACAAAATTTCTTTAAGGGGGGTAAAACTGTAACATCCTGAATTTTTGGGCCTATGCGTTTAGGGTGTGGATGCATTTAATGTGTTAATTTGAGAATTAGAGGTGCAAATTGGGCACAGGCTTGGGCTGAGGCCTTGATTAAATATTCTGTTTAGATACTCTAGGGCTTAAAATAAAGTTTTGGTAGCTTAAATGGCAAAATGGGGTTGTAGCCCGGTGCCAAAATGGCGCCACTAAGAGGGAAGGGAGTTGGCGTCAATAGGCAAGGGGAGAGCCCAATTTGTGGCCGTTTGGAGCCCATGTTTTTGGGCCAAATTCGACACTTATAAGGAGGAGTAGGTTGGACGGCAACAAGGCTATTATTTAGGGGATTTTATTGTTTTAATATGTGGATAATTAAAGCTGATAAAGGAGGGAAGAGTTGGAGATAATTAAGCCTCTTTTGGATGGGTGTTTTGATAGGGATAAGGGATAGGATGAGGATCTATCAGAAAGGCTAGTGTTGGCCGAAAATCAGACACATGAGAGGGGGGAAAAATCGGTTGAGTATAGGCTGAAGGTGTGCCGAAATTTCTATAAATAGGGGAGGATAGCTCATCAATTCCGGCATTTGAACCCTACCCTTTTCTTCTCTTCCCAATGCAAATCCTCGCCTCCTCTACAATTTCTTTTCTTTAATTTCTTCAAAAGCCGAAACCTCTCCCTTCACTCTCTTTTCCATTCTTTTTCTCTTGTGCTGATTTCTCTAAAAAGCCGAATTCTCCCTACCCATTTGTTCATCTCTTCTTTCATTCATTAAGAACCGAAACCCTTTGAAGCCTTATCAGTTGACGAAATCCTTTCCATTCTTTTTCTTCCTAGCCAAAATCTCCAAGCTTCTCTCTTGATTTCTTTTCTTCTTTTCTTTTTCTAGAAACCGAAACTCTTCACTCAGTTCTTCTAAAAGCCGAAAATGCATCAGCCTTCTTTTGTTCATACTTTTTTGGGATTTTCTTAAAAGCCGAAATTCTTAGATCTCTTCTCTGGTGTTTGCCGAATCTTCCTACAAGGGGTAGCCGAAATCTTCTGAAGTGGTAAGTGTCGATTATGTTATTTTTTCAATCTTTTCCGGCTTTTAGAGATCTTAGCCGAATGGCTATATGGTTAACTAATTGGGTGTTTTCTATCGTTTGCGGCATTTCGGGATTTGAAGGGGATTCAATCGCTTAGATTTCTAAGCCAGAGTTCAGTAGCCCTTGGATCGTATCACTTTCGGGATTTCAAGGTAAGGAGATCTGTTAATTTAAGCATATAATTCGGGTAAAACACTAACCCTTGGCCGAATATAGGAGAAGCTTTATCTTCGCGTTCTTCCGGCTTTTGAGTAAAGCTGTAGCCAAAGGGCAGTAGATCCGATTAGCGAGGGTATCGACATAGAGGGTAGTCTTACGCATTAATCAAGTGTGTAACATTCTCACACCATTTGGATTGCTTGTTAGTATATGTTTATAAATCATATATATTCGCTAAATGCCGAAAACCTGCATGGTCCGTTGAAAACCCGAGGAGGGTAAAGGCGAATCACCGTGTTAGTGATCTCTGTCATTCTAAAGTGAATGTTTCATCGATTTGGTATGATGAACATGTATGCCGGTTTCGTGATTGCATGGGGTTGGGTGATTGATGAAAGGGGAAGTGTTCTATTGTAGTGGCTTTTGCCATGATCTCATTGTAGTGGCTAATGCCATGATCTCATTGTAGTGGCTATTGCCATGATTTGACGATGAGCGACTATCTGCGGACATGACCGCCATCGATGGTGTGTAGCGGCGTGGGTTGATTGTAGAAATCCCCAATGGTGTGATTGGCGGTAAGGGGTGGTGTGTAGCGGATGGAAACCTAGGATTAGGTTGGGCTTTGCATATTTTCCGATATATTATACTGCTATTATGCTTACGTGTGGGGCTAAGGCCCAATCTGATGGTGCACGAGGGTTGCACACCGAGACTCGCGACTCACCCCATTATTTAACATCTTTCGGTAGCACCTAGTGCATCGGGCCAAGGTTGGAGAAGAGCGCAAGGTGGCCATGCGAGGATTATTTTGATTCAAAGAAAAGACTTTACTAGTTTATTTATTTTTAATATTTTTAATTAGTGGGTTTAAATTTCATTGTAATAAGGCCATGGGCCACTAGCTTCATATTTTCGGTTGTTTTGGGCTTTTATTATTATTAGACATTTACATTTTACGTTTTAATTAAGTTAAGGCATGTATCAAATTTCGGTTTTTAATCCACTAAGGCATAAATATAAAATGTATATCTTTTACAAATCATCCAACCATTTAGTTTTCCCGAATAAAGTGTTAAACTCAAGAAAAATATTTTCCGAAATTGCGACATCTTTTAAAATCTCCCTAAGTGACATGCCAGATCCGGTCATGGTGTTTGGGCCGGGTTTGGGGTGTTACACACACAGAAAGCAAAACACCTTCCTCATTTGACCCCTCTAAACTTTCTTGGGAATCAATTCTAGTGTGATTTCCTTGAGAAGAGAAATATCAAACATGCTCCACCTACCTTATTCCGGTATAAATTTTGATATCTTAATTCTAGGCAGTGGTTCTTCCACGACGTAGTAAATTTTGATTTCTTAATTCTTGATTTATATTTCCACTTAGTGCTAACAAATTTATTTTGCAGTAGTATATTGTCCAACATCCTCACCATCAAGTGTCAAATTGGTTGTTGATTCAGACTTTATACAAAGAGTTGAGATAATTCATTTAAGGTAATCTAGATGTAATAACTAATAGGGCATTATTGAGTAAGTCACCTGAAAAAATTGTCAAGATAATTGAAGACATGGTAGAAAATAATCCATAGCGGATTTCGAGCAGAACTGGTGTAAACCCAAAGAAATTGGTTAAAGTAGTCGAGGTTGATGCAATGATTGCTCTTCTTGCTGAACTAGTTGTTTTGGATGAGATGTAAACGAGAAAATTAAGGTTAACATGAAGCAACCAATCTATGCTATCTGTGACCAATGTGGGGATAATCACCATTCTTGGCAGTGCACATTTGAGTCAGAATTGGTTGGATATGTTAGAAATTTGGAAAGACAACAACATAACCAATTCGTCAACACTTATATGCCAAGATGAAGGAACCATCCCAACTTTGCTTGGGGTAATAATCAAGGCAATTTTTATCAAGATAGACTAGCTGAACCTCCGGTTTTCCCTCAAAGCCAGTATTAAAGGCAACATTCTCAACAACCCACAACAATTTATACAAGCAATCGATGTTAGGATGAAGGTATTGGAAACTCAGGCGGGTCAAATAGCTTAGGCCATTCATAATAGGCCACAAAGAGCATTATCGTCAAACAATTAGCCTTCTTAATGTTATTAAATATTAATCCTAGAGAGCATTGTAAATTTTTAGAAATGGTAGGGAGTTATCGAGTGCCTCTCCATCAATTGAGGTAAATGCAAAAAATCATTTGCCTATCCCACCAATCGACAAGAGTTCTAATGAGCTTTAAGAAAGCTCTAAAAATCATGTTCATCATGAGACAGAAGCAAGGAAGCCATCAAAGGAGATAGTTAAGCCAAAATATTCTCCACCACAAATCCCACGAAGGTTGCACCAGAATACGCTAGACAAGTAGTTTTAGAAATTTCTTGATGTATTTAAGGAGCTTTCCATTGACATTCATTTTTTTGAAACTCTTAAACAAATGCCTAACTATATAAAATTTAAGAAAGATATTTTGTCGAAGAAAAGATGACTAAGTGATTATGAGAATATAACACTTAGTGAAGAGTGCAATGTCATTGGTTCTCACACTTTCGATAAGGCACTCTACAAATTGATGCCGCTCTCTATAGCTCAGAAGCTAAGCTTGGGGATATTATGCTAACCTCAGTCACATTACAAATGGCTGATAGAACTCTGAATTACTCTAAAGGGTGGTCAAAGATGTGCTAGTTAAAGTGATTTTAGTAGATCATTTATTATAACTAAAATTTTAAAAATTAATTAGAAAAGTTCATCCAACCCAAATTTAATTCAATTTAAATAAATGACCCTTCAATAAATTTATATATATATTTGCAAATAAAAGTTTCTACATGCAAAATAAATGAAAGGTTATAAATGTAATTCCAAACAAAAGATTAAGATTTGGGAAAAAGAAATGAGGGCAATGCCAACTTGATTCAACAATGAGAATGTTGTGGATTTCCCTTAGAAATAGGGCAAAATAATTTGGGGACCATTTACTTTTTAAGCCATGATATGGATAGATATCAATTCAAAAAATAAATAAATAGTAAAAAAAGTAAAATAAAGACGAAAAAACAAAGAGTGTTTTTAGACTTGTCCATGGATTGGACAACTCTACCTGACCTGAAGGCCCACTCAAAAAGTGAGAGAATTTGGGTAAAATTGGGTTTGGACAAAAAATAATTTCTAAACGGTCTAAGCCTCAGGTAAGTTTTTTTTGGCCCATGCTCGGCCCAAATCTACAAAAAAAAGTTTTTTCATTATTTTGCTATCATTTCTCTATTATATTGCTACTATTTTATCGTTATTGTTTGGATATTGTATAACTCTTGTTTTATTATTAATTTTGTTACTATTTTAGAGGTATTTACTTGTTAAGTTGCGCTTATCTTATTGTTAATTAAGTATATATTTTTTAATTTTTTCCATTTTTTGAGAAACATTTATTTTAATATTTTTAGTGTATTTGATGTATTATATTTTTTAAATTTATTTTTATATAAAAAAATTTAATATGAGTCGAGCTCGAGTTTTAATATTTTTATCCAAACCAGATTTGGGTAAAATTTTAGACCTATTTTTTGGGTCGGGTTGAGCCCGAACCTAGAAAATGGGCCTAATTTTTTTACTTAACTCGCCCCGACCCATGAACAACTCTAATTTTTATGTTTGTGAAAACTATCACAATGTAAAAAAAAAAAAGTTGTTTAATCTTGATATTTAGGTTTGGAAAGAATATAAAGAAACCCTCATTTGATTAATTTATTTAATTAAATTATTATGCATTTATCTTTTATTAGTAATCGAATCAATCATTAATATTTTACTTATATTGAAATTGTAGCAGGCCCAATTTGTCCGGTCCACTAAATCAAATAAATAAAACCAAAAATAAATAAATAAGTCTAAAAATTACAAGCCCAAAAGACAAAATAAAACAAGCCTAAAGTACAAAATACTAGCCCAGTAAAATTACACGGCCCGACAGGCCCAACAACTTGAAAATTTTCAGAAAGCCAGAAACCCTAGGGTTTCTGGCGCCGCTGCTATCATGCCACGTCAGCGCGCATCGTCCCGAGGCCTGACGTCCTTTCTGCCGCCGTTTCACCAAAGAAGCAAAGAAGCCACCTGCTCCTTCGTTGACCGAGCGCCACACCTGCAAAAAAGGGACAAAGAAAGAGAACAGAAACAGTAGTAGAAACAAAAAGCAGACAGTAGCAAAAAATTTTGTAATCGGCTATAAAGCCACAAAAATCAGATTGTATTACACACGGAGAAAGATACAAAAAAAGGGATTTTTGGAATAGAAATCATATTCAAAAATCAAAAGGTGATCTTGTTATTTATTTTCTTCTTTTATTTTCAAAAATATAATAAATAAATAATAATAAATTTACTTGAGTTGCTTCGCCTTCCTCCGTCGCTAGGGCTTCACCGACGTTGAGGGCTCCAAAACCCCTTAGGGTTTGGCCCGGACTCCGACGGTTGCGGAAGGCACGTCGGCTAGGTGAAAAGGCCGGAAAGTCCCCTTTTGATTCTGCTCTTTTTCGCGAACGGAAGGCTAGGCCTTCAGATCCGGTCGAAAAGAGGCTGAAAAGGCCGTTTTGTGCAGTTCCGGCCACCGGAGGCAACGGTCACCATCGCCGATGACCAGTGGCCACGACGGCGCCAATAACTAAGAGGGGAAGAGGGTTTTGGAGAGGAAAAAAAAAGGAAAGTTTCAGATTTTTTTAAAAAATAAGGGCTGAAATGAGGTTTTTTTTTAAAAAAAAAATTGACTTAAATAGGAGTCGCAAAACGGCGTCGTTTCGGGCCAGATTTTAGACGTTTAAACGACGTTGTTTTGAAGTGGAGCCCGACGACCCGACCCGATCCGTCAGAAGATCCGCGCGTTTTTTATAAAATGGTTTATTTGCGCATTAGGCCCTTCCGCTCTTATGGCCCGTTGCAATTTAGTTTTTCTTTTTTTTTAAAAAAAATCTTTCCATGTAATTTTACTTTTGTTTCATTGCGGTCCACTATGAAACGGCGCATTCTGAGGACCGGGAATAATTTCCTGTCTAGTCATTGCACCTTTGCGCGCGTTTTATTTTAGCCCTTCAACTTGCCCTTTTTTTTACAATCTATCCCCTAATTTCGTCTAAATTGCGATTTAACCCTTAATTATTTATTTTCAACCCTTTATAGACTTTATATATATATATTTTTATATATCCTTTTTAAACATTTAAAGATTATATTGTTTATATTTTCTTTATTTATGCATTTGTTGCCCATATTATATTTATCTTATCATTCTTATTGCTTTTATTTATTTATTTATCAATTTATTTGTTTACTTGCTTTTTTTATATATATCTTTAAAAAGGTTGTTATATTTCTATTTACACATTTTATTCATTTATTATTTTTATAATATTACCTTTTTACCTCATTTTTACTACTTTGTCATTTCTTTTATCATTCTCGCATTATTTACGTTTATAATTGTCATAAGGCATCTAGCATTTTTATTTTTTATTATTTTTATTTATTTTTATCACTTTATTTATTTTATACCATGAATTAATATTCTTACTATTGTTATAGTTACATTGAAATTATCATAGCATTTCTTTATTCATTTATTATATGTCATTCAAATATTCTATCCGTATAACCTTTTTAAAACCACTACATCATGCATTATGTTTAAATGTAATTAGCCGCTTTTATATTATACCCCAGCATGAGATAAATACCTATCGTTTTAATATTACACCTATTACCATTCAAAACAAATTTTCAAAAATAGGCAATGTTCCGTATTTGGAAGATTCGAGAAATCGTACCCTAACTTACGGGGTTTCAATTTTCTCGTTGAACTCGAATAACCGAATATACTTTCAAAATTAAAATACATAAGATTTCAAATAAAAAATAGGGGCAAGTTTATTTTCAAAGGTTCAAGGTGTCGTGTCCTAACTTACGGGATGTGACATTTTGATATCTCGAGACGAGAGGGTGTTTAACGTTTATTTCGATTTATTCAAGCAATTTTTAAGCAAAATATACATTAGTCCAAAGAGGGATCGTATTTTAAACTATTTCTAAGTTTTCAACTTTCGACACTAAGACATGAATTAATCAATTAGGTACCAATTTTGGGCATTACGAGGGTGTTAATCCTTCCTCGTACGTAACCAACTCCCGAACCCGTTTCCTATTTTTTGTAGACCGAAAAAATATTGTTTTAATAAATTGAGCACTTATTAAAACGATCAAATTACGAGGTGACCCGATCACACCTAATAAAAAAGATTGGTGGCGACTCCCATTTTCGTTTTAAAATAAAAAGTCGACCTTTCAAAAAATGGTTTCGACAGAAATTATCTCTGATAGCAAGATAAATTCGTATTTTTAATATCTTTATTTTTGGCTAATTATCAAATAAAATGCTATTAAATTTGGATTTTTCTTATCAGGAATGAAGTTGGTGTGCTGAATTCAAACTCTTACCAAAAAAAAGGGCTAAATTGGAACAAAAAGTAAAGAGGAGGGCTTGATTGAAAGATTAAAGATTCAAAGATGATTGAATAAAGATTGAAGGGTTGAATATTTTTTTAAAAGTGGCTGGATAAAGATTGAATGGTTTTTTATATTGTTACAACTCTGTAATTAGTTTAAATTTGATTTTTAAATTTTGAATTATTTAGTGAAAATATCTAGAATTATTTAGTGATAATATTTAGGAAAATTCTAGCTAAATTTTAGCACTAAAAGTGTATACAAATACCTAGTGACTACAACTAATTGAACACATTTGGCATTTAATAAATTCTTTATTTTTTTTCTGTTCTCCCTCCCCGCGTCACCTTTGTTGTTTCATTTTTTTTTCTTTAACTTTTAGCTTTTTGGTTTAATTTCCTTTCAAGGCCCTTTCCCTTTCCACCTTTCACAATTCCACAAAAATCACTTTCAAAGCATTATTTTTTTCATGATTAACTAAATCCTTTTTAGCCTTAGCCCGGTTATCACTTCGACAAAGTAATCGTGAGATATAAACCCACACTAAAGACTTTGCAATTCGGTATTCGCTATCTCTCCGGTATATGGGATAGTACAAATTCGTCCCTCAAAGTTAACTCGATTTCAATTCAAAAAGCGCGCATTGGGTTGGAATCGTTTGGCTTACAGTTGGGAAGTTGAGTTGGCGGTGCTGTATTCAAAATCCCGCGAACAAATTGGCGTGTTTAATTGGAAAAAGCTAGTTAAATTCCGTCAAGGGATGCTAAGATACAGAATATAGCATGTATGTAAATGCCATTCTTACTAACTTCATTAATGAACAAAATGCATGTATTTAATACATGAGAGAGTCTTGAGTAACTAACAGGATAACAGAAACTCATTAACAGCCTAACTAACTAACTGTTAACTGTTAACTCTATCATGCCCCGAGCTTATCAAACTCCTTTCCACATTTGCAGTTCATTTGATTAACGCCTGAAGTTGTCTTGTAAATTTGTTGAACTGACTTGCTAATAAGGGTTTAGTTAGTATATTCGCAACCTGTTCTTGTCCTGGAACATGCCCAATCTGAAACAACCCTTGTGCCACTTTCTCTCGTACAAAGAAGAGATCTAATTCAACATGTTTAAACTTTGAATGTAGAACTGGATTTTCTGCAACAGCCACAGCAGCTGAACTGTCGCACCATACAAGGGACTTGCCTCGGGGAGTAATACTTAGTTCAGTTAACAAGGATTGAATCCAGACCATCTCAGTAACCACATGAGTGAGACTTCTATATTCAGCTTCTGCAGACGAGCGAGAGACCACCTGCTATTTCCTTGAGCTCCAGGACACCGAATTTCCACCAAGAAACATACAGTAGCCAGACGTGGACCTCCGGTCATCTACGTCAGACCCCCAACTAGCATCTGAAAAACCCTCGAGTATGAGCTTTGAAGTCTTTGTAAAGGTAAGACCATGATCCAGCGTACCATGCAAGTAGCGCAGTATCCTTTTTACAGCCTTAAAATGCGTATCCAATGGTTGATGCATAAATTGACAAACTTTGTTCACAGCATACGCTATGTCTGGTCGTGTAATGACTACATACTGCAGCGCCCCTACTAAGCTCCTGTAAAGATGAGCATCGGCAACAGAAGTTCCTGCATGAGCTGACAACTGAGACGTGGTTATTATAGGTGTTGGTACAACTTTTGACTTATCCATGGAAGCCATTTGCAACAAATCACAAATGTATTTCCGTTGGTTAAGAGAAATCTCAGTGGACGTATATTGAACCTCTATACCAAAGAAATAATTTACTCTACCAAGATCCTTCAACGAGAATTGAGCATCAAGCCGTCGAACGAACCAATCAATGGTATCAAAATTGTTCCCAGTTACTATGATGTCGTCGACATATACGAGAACATACAATAGCTGTGATCCTGAACGATGGACAAAGAGAGAGTTGTTAGCCTTGGAAGCAACAAAGTCAGTGGCTAACAAAAATTCCTTCAATTTATGAAACCAGGCCCTAGGTGCTTGCTTGAGGCCATAAAGTGCTTTCCTTAAACGACACACCAGCTTCTATCCCTCGTGCCCTTGTTGTTCAAACCCCGGGGGCTGCTCCATATAGATTTCCTCCTGGAGATCACCATTGAGGAAGGCATTATTAATGTCGACCTGCCTAAGAGACCATCCCATGCAAACTGCAAGAGCCAGTACGACCCGAATGGTTGTTGGTTTGACAACTTGGCTGAAAGTCTCCTGAAAATCCACCCCCGCTTCTTGAAGATAGCCTTTGACCACTAGGTGACCTTTATACCTTACAATGGACCCATCAGCATTGCGCTTGAGTTTAAAAATCCACTTGCACCCCACTGCTCTCCTTCCTGTAGGCAGAGGCACAACATCCCAAGTATGATTAGCAAGTAATGCAGCGTACTCAGCATGAGCAGCTGCAGACCAGGCTGGATGCTGAAGAGCGACTGTAATAGAAGTTGGTTCCTCATCCCCAGAACAGAAGTGAATAACTTAGGCTTGAATATCCCATTTTTAGACCTTGTCTGCATTGGGTGAGTATTGAGAAGTGGTATAGAAGAAGCAGCAGTAGCAACTGTATCTAAAGAAGCTACATTAGGTGATGTTTGTGAGCCTTGGGCACCTGAGGAGAGAGTAGAAACCGCCATGGCTGATGAAGACTATCCGTCGTTATTTTCATGAGGAGATATTGTTGGAGGGATAGGGAAAGACATAGCAGAAGTAGCAACACCTTCAGCTGGCACTACTGGAACATGCGACTGATAATGAACTGACTTTATTAAATGGGACAATGATTCACAAGAAAACCCTGTGTCAAATGGAAACCATGATTCATCAAAAATGACATGTCTGGACACAAAAACTCGACCACTGCTGTCTAGACATTTGTAACATTTTTTATTCGTCCCAACACCAAGAAATACACATTGAGCAGATCGAAATTGTAACTTATGTTGATGATAAGGTCTCAAGCATGGATAACATGCACAACCAAAAACTTTTAGATATGAGTAGGTCAGTTTGGCTTGATACAACAACTCATAAGGACTTTGCTTCTGTAAAACGGGTGTTGGTAGTCTATTAATCAGATGAACACCATGAGCAAAAGCATAGGACCAAAAATCCAAGGGTAAGCCAGCCTGTGCCATAGGAGTCAACCCCATGTCCATAATTTGCCTATGCTTCCTTTCAGCCACCCCATTCTGCTCAAAAGTGTGGGGACAAGTAACTCGATGCTGAATACCAAGATGAGCAAGTTCTCTAGAGAGTTATCGATACTCCCCACCCCAGTCAGATTGAAAAATCTTGATGGTACGGCCAAACTGAACATGCACCATTTGTTGAAACTGAAGAAAGCATTGCAAGACTTCAGCCTTGGACTTAAGAAAGTAAATCCATGTATAGCGACTATGCATATCAACAAAAGTAACATAGTAAAGAAATCCACTCGACTTAACATGAGAAGGACCCCAAACATCGGATGCTACTAATTCAAAAGGTGTAGAGTACACAGTTTTAGATGGACTGAAAGGTAGCTTATGTGCTTTGCCTATTTGGCAAGCAGAGCAAACAGAAGAAGCACTGCTATTATTGAAAGGAATATTACAAGTACGTAAAACAACACCAAAAACATTAGAACACGAATGTTCAAGCCTCCTGTGCCATAATTCTGTGAGAGAAGACTGTTGTGTGGTACATAAGTGAGCCGAGGCAGATTGTGAAGATACACCAGTAAGACAAATGGGTGGTTTGGAAACATCGAACCGATAAAGACCCTCATGCATGTGGCCCACTAGGAGAGTGTTCCTTGTCTGTATATCCTTCACAAAGTACATGAAAGGATGAAATTCAAAGTATACTGCATTATCTCTAGCAAACTGACCCACTGACATCAAGTTTTTGCATACAGTAGGGACATGAAGAACATTTTTCAAACGTAAAAGGCGATAACCAGCCACCATACGAGAGGTACCTACATTAGCAATAGAAACAGAAACACCATTTCCCATAGAGACATGGCTCGTACCTGTATAAGGAGCAACATTCGATAGTGAAGTCACATCTGGAGTTACATGGTTTGTCGCACCAGAATTCGGATACCAAACTTGATCAGAGGGTCGAGGAGAGGGATGAGAATTGGATGATGTGGTGGATGGATAACATGGGCTACACCTATGAGAATATGCGGGCACAGAGGAAATGCCATGACCTTCAACCTGATGATAGTTGACTGAAACTGCCTGATTTGAATTAACCCCCAAATATGTTTCATCAAACCGGTGGTAGCAAGTTTGAACCAAATGCCCAACTTTGCCACATAACTGACACTACGGCCTAGAACGAGACCATCCACGTCCATTTGTAAGACCCTTGCCGCGAGACCAGCCACGACCACTACCCTGATGACCAGATTTATATTGTCGCTGATAACTTCTTGAAGATTCAGCATGCATCGAACCGTCAGCAGGATCATGTTTTGAACTAGAAACTATGTTTGCTTGCAAAGGTGCCTCTGTTAAAGACTCAAGTTGTCGTGTCTCACAATCTATTAACATCTCAGTTAAGAGATCAAGAGTCATGGGAGTAGCTGATGCAAACACGCGAATTGATTCATACTCCATCGAGAGACCAGCTAAAATAATACTGACCTGTTCTTGTTCTGTGATATGACTCCCAGCAGCAATAAGGGCATCACTTAGATTCTTTACTTTAGCCAAATACTCTTTAACAGAAAGATTGGCTTTCTTGATAGAATACAACGCATGACGCATACTTGAAATCTTGACATTCGACTTAGCACCAAACCGTCGCTCAATGACTGTCCAGACATCGAAACTTGTCTTGGCCATCGTGAGATGCACTAGTATTTCATCCGTAACAGTGGAAAGCAGCCAAAAAGCAAAGATTTTGTCCTGCTTCTTATGAAGAAGATACAATGGATTAGGCACAAGTTGCCCATCTGGTCCAGGAACAAGAGAATCAGGAACGGAAGCTGTGCCTAGCACAAATCCTTCAAGTTCATACCCTTCAAGAATTAATAAAATCTGATGCTTCCATAACAAGAAGTTACTTTCACTGAGTTTGACTGTCTCATGTTTAGAGAAGTACTGAATATTCGACAAACAAGAGGAATTCTAACCCTGTGAAGTGAACGCCCCTTTATCGTTGGAAGAATGCCTTGGTGTATCACCCATGAGAAACCTTCAGTAACCAGTACCGCAAACAAGAAAAGAAGAAGAAAAACTTTTGGCTCTTGATACCATGCTAAGATACAGAATATAGCATGTATGTAAATGCCATTCTTACTTACTTCATTAATGAACAAAATGCATGTATTTAATACATGAGAGAGTCTTGAGTAACTAACAGGATAACAAAAACTCATTAACAGCCTAACTAACTAACTGTTAACTGTTAACTCTATCAAGGGATATAGTGATTGGATTTAAACGACCCATATGGTTGATGTCGTTAATTCGAGTTGGGCTTTTCAGATCGCAAGGCTATCGAAGTCTTAAATTACGGGTACGTGCCACGTGGTTGGAAATTTGACAAGGGTCGATTTGCAGGTGATACCGAGATCGACTACGAGAGGAAGAGTTGGCGGTTTGAGGGATCCTCAATTGCTATAACCAGCTTATCGATTGAAAGGAAAAATCTATTTCAAGGATCGATTCAAGATTGGAGTACAACGAGGCTAAAGCTAAGTTTAAAAAATATTTTATTTATCCATTTATTTTATTTTCTTAAATTTGTTTTTGCATTTTTTAATCTATTTTTATTTTATTTTATTACACTTCATATTTTCTTATTTTATTATCTTAATCAATTTAAACCCCCCATTTATTTTTTTTTCAGCACTACTACGCACAAGTTGTGGGCACGACTGTACCCGCGACAACGAATCTGGTCACAAGAAAAGGCGAAACTAGATAACTAGTCCCTGTGGATTCAATCCTGTTACTCTATATTTCAATTTATTGTTATATTTATTGTAGGAATTTATATTTAGTGGTTTCGACGCCCATTAATCTCTTATTCTTTAATTTATAAATAAAGAAACTATTAGCATAAAATCAATATTTTATTTGAGAAAAATACCAATCAAATGAAAACAAATTAATTTAATTACAATTAAAAGTTTAATAATTAAATAATTATTAATTTGTGAAAGTGGGAACACAAGGAGACACCACTACATGTTTTATTGAACATTATATACTAATCTAAAAACCTTTTTTGACTTTCACTGCATGAAGAATATTGATGTGATGATATGTTTTCCAACTAGTCCGGTTTAGCTAACCATGAAAAAGGGCTTTTACATATCATCATGCTAATATATTAGAAGTGCTTCTAGGTCGAAATGAGTTTAGATAGATTCATACATGATATTAATTGCATACTTGACACAAAATATGGGTATCAAATTTTATCATAATCCGCTTATATTTATAAATGATTAATTCAAATTTATTTAAGTTTGTGAATATTATATTTTTAAATATAATATATTTTTCATATTTAGTAATTATATATTTTATATTTCTTTATTAAATTTTTAAACAAAAACAACTTTAAATATTTTTATTATTCTTATTATACTATAATATATTTAATTTTTTATATAATATAAATTACATAATATAAACTTAAAATTAGGTCTAGATGAGTTGAGCTTGAGCCTTAATTATTAGAGCTCAAATCTAACCCGTATTTTAAACATTTTTTTTTTATCAAACCCACTTTTCAATCTTAACATTCTTGTTCAAACACTAAAAATTTTAATCTAACCATTAAGTTTGGACAAATAGTTTGACCCTTGAATAAATCTACAAAAAACTTGAAACCTTACATTTTAAGTAATTTTCCACTTAAACTAGCAGTTCATTAGCTATATTTATATGAGTAAACTATACTCAATGTTACTAAATTATTAATAAGTTTACGTTTTGGTTACTCAACTTCAAAAGGTTACAAAATGATCAATAAACTATTTAAAAGTTTTATTTAAGCCATTGGGTTATTAATTATTATTTTTTTTAAGTCTGGCTAGTGAGCTTTAAGCAACGATTTGACAGTTAGTACAGTGGATCAGTAACCATCGACGAGTAGAAGAATATACCTTAGAGGTGATCTGACGATCAGTGTCGGAGATTAAAAAAGAAAGTTGTTTGGATTTTGGTTCACAGATTCATAACGTTCAAAGTTGTTTCATGAAAAACAAAATTGAGCTATAGAAGAAAAGGGAAAGGAGAGCTTTTGATTAGTGTAGACTGTGCAAATAAAAAAGTCCATACAATAGCTATTTTAATATCCTAGTGACTTAAATGAAAAGTTTCAAATAGTCCAATGACCATTTTGTAACTTTTTGAAGTTGAATGACTAAAACATAAACTTGCTAATAGCTTAGTGACCTTGAGCATAATTTACCCTTTTTATATTTTTATGGGGTTTTTGACATGCTCGGTTCATGTTCTATTAGAAGGCTCCGTTTGTTTCACTGAAAATGACTTCTGGAAAATGATTTCTAAAAGTGATTTACTTTTTTAGAAAAGCTAATATTTTCTGGTGTTTGGAGGAATCTGTGTAAAATATTTTCTGTTGTTTGGTAGATTTCTTAAAAATATTATGTTTTCAATTAAACAAACATACATTTGAGATTTTTTATTTTTTTCATTGTTTAATTGAATTTATTTTTATCTATAATTTTATATTTTACATTGTTTTTGCATATATTAAAAATATTATGTTAAATTCAGATTCATTACGTCATTTTTTAATTACATGACTAAATATAAATAATTAAATATGTATGTTTAATAATATTGAAGAATATAATATTTTAAATATTTTTAAAAATAAAAATAAAATTTATTATCAATATAATAATATTAAGCTTGATTTAAGTTAATTTTTATATAAAAATAAAATTATCTATAGATGAGTTCTTTTCCGGAAAATGACTTACGCTTTTCAAAATGGTAAGTCATTTTATAGGAAAAATGACTTATTTTACTTTGACCTGTAAGTCATTTTCTGTTGACCAAACTATTTTATGTGAAACAAACACAGGAAAATGCAGAAAACATTTTCCGTAAAACCTTTTATATGTAAACAAACGGACCCTAAGAAAGAATTTTTTGCTTCGACCGTGAGATGTTTCGGCCCGGGTGTTTGGCCTTTTCTTTTGCCTACCAAAGAGTGACATGTTTGACAAAACAATGATAAACATTAAGGATAATTGATGGGATAGTTTCAGCTTTTAAATAAGAGTTTAAAGCTTATCAAAACTTTGTTGGATGGACTCTTATATCAGCCTATAAATAAGTTGGGCGTCACTTTGAGAGCAGTTTTTGGGTGTCTTTATGAGAGCTTTGTTGTGTTCTTGTGGTTATTTTGTTACACTATTTTAAAAATTATTTGGAGAGGTTTATTGATTGTATTGTAAGGTATTTGAGTGAATGATTTGTGATTATTGGAGTCGGTGTTAGGGCCACAATTACTTTTTTATGCAATGGTAGATTAGACTTAAGCCAATAGGTGATATTGATAATTGTTGAATAAAATCATTCACTGGGCCAAGCTCTGTAGGCGTAGGACCATATCATGTGTTAATCTTTCATTACTTTGCTCCTTGTGTTACTTTACATTTAATATTTATGTTCGTGTCTTTTCTAACTGTTGTTTAAAATGAAATTATTTTCAAGTGTAAACCCCAATTTTTATTTTCATATTTCATACATATTCAAATACAAAAAAATATATATATATAAGATAGTTATAAGTAGTTAGGAGTTTGAATATTGCTTGCATTGTAGATATTCAGTTGCTTGCAACCAAGAAAACAAAGAGGGACACGCAACAAAGAACAAAAGGACAGAACTTTTGGGTTCCTCACAATTCATATATACATACATACATATGTATGTATGTATATATGTATATATAGATGGAGAATAAGAGAGGAAAAACAGTTGAGTTGGCGGTTGGGCATTGGTCCCTCGGTGACCAAGTAAACAAGTAGTAGAACCGTAGAAACAACAATTTGTGGTTACAGTCATTTCATGGGCTCCCAATGTCTTGGTTTTTTCTTATACAGTTATAATTAGACAAAACCAATAATGGGTTAGGTTTGTTTGGAAGATTATAATTTATATGTTCATATCCATTATCGGAATGTTTTAGTTACAATAATCACATTCAAATAATTTTCGGAAAACAAAAAATCCAAATAATAAAAACATGGGTAAATTCAACTCTTCTATTTAAAATAAAGACAATACTACATTTTCACATTTTATATACATAGTTTTATATCTATATTATAAGTATCACGAATCAATTAAGTATTAATTTATTTTTGTATTCATTAAAATAGTATTATTTTAAAAAAATATTTTTTATATTTTTTAATAAATTACAAAGAGGAGGGCAAAACCTTAATAATAACGCGACTAGCACGATTTGAACCCAAACCACACCTATAATAAACTAACCCTATCTTATTTTCTCTTTTAAACATTCAATTTTAATTTACTCCAACTTGAAGAAAAAAAACAAAGAGAAGTAAAAAAAAAAAAAAATAGATGTGAAATATCTTATTTATCCTTGTAATATTGGACATAAATTGTTTTATAAAAAATAAATATAATTGAAGAAAGAATGTTATAATGGATCATTTCTTTTTCTTTCTACAATGCCTTTTCCTTACTTTTAACTATCCAAACAAATACAAGTTAGAACATATTACTTTTGAAGCATAGTTTGATTTGTAAAGTCAAATTGTGAATGCATGAAAACATTGACATTCATGTTCTGAACATTTAGGGTTTAGAGTTTATGGAACTCTAAACTAAGAAATTGGTCAAATCTATTCCCAAAAATGCCATAAAATCATTTATTCTTCCCTTGATGGTCAACCCCAACTTTGTAAATTACAACTAGAAGGGGCAAAACCAAACATAAAAATTAGGGATAAATCTGCCAATGAAAGCCACAGCTTTTTCAAAAGTAGCCTACCCACTAAGAGCAAACGACAAGGCATGCAAAACAAAAGTACAAAGGATAAGAAGAATATTTTTCAAGGAAAAAAAAAAAAAGACATGGGCTATGTTCACTCAAACTCGAGCATCAAGTTCTTCCACTATATTCTTATACTTATGTCGGGATACGCATGTCGTTCAAGTAAAACGAAGAGTCGGAGTAACATAGTAATTGGTAACCATGATCAGCCGAAGCAAAGCTTTGGACGGCATCAAAGTGAGATCTGTTTGAAGAATAGCATATATAGATGATGATCATTTCATGGCTTGTCAAAGTAATTCAATACAAGGAAAAAAGGGTAAAAAAGAAAAAACAATTTGAACCATTGCTTAATACTACAAAATGAAATTGTTTGCCGGATTAGTAATAGGAGAGCTTCTTAATACCTTGGAGCTGCTGAAGAAGATATAATGAGAGTACGTGGGAATTGTAATCCGGAAATATTCTATTCAGAATTCAGGATGCTTTCACTTGTGAGCCACAATTTCTTTTGGACAATAAACACGACGTTGTCTCCTTCGTGTTCTGAATCCGAACTTGAATCAGCAGTTGCTACTGCTTCCCAGTGCAAAGCTGATAAATACTTCCTTACGAAATCTATAACTGGTTGTTTGTCCCGAATGATTATGAAACCCCTGGGACGGAGAATGCGATCCATCTCGAGTAACAAATCTTCAGCACTGCAGCCCTTCTTCTCAATATCAGAAAAGACGGTCCAAGCATGGAGTAAATCATAGGTTCGAGGGTATGTGGAAAAGGCTTCACACCTGCCAAAAAGATCAAATTCAATCAATACAAATTTTACTATCCCTCAACATGCATTCCACTATTTCACCAGCCAGAAGGAAAAAGATCTTTATAAGACGAAAATGAAAATACATCATTGTACTTTCTCCTAACTATGATACTTGGACTCCAGTGCGAGTGTTGGATACAAATATGTCTAAACAGATTTTCCACGTTTCTTCATGTACGTGAAAAATCTTTGGAAAGTCATATCCTTAATCATATCCAGACATGAGTAGGACACGGAGCATGTAGCAGTCCTTTTGCAGATAGCTGTGTTTTGTCAGAGAATCCATTTAACTGAATATATATATACATGCTTTTTTTTTTTGGGGCGCAAGCTGTAGCTGTGTTTTGTTAAAGATTCCATTTCACTACACCTAGTAGTCCGTGTGCAGATAGACAAAATTCGGTGTTTATCAGAAAGGAGAAATATGTTAATATTTCATACTTGGTTATGTAGATTTTCAAGTAAATTTGCGCATACCAGTTATGAGTAGTGCCAATGAGGCCTCTGTCATATATCAACTTAAGTGTGTTTGGTCCATCCTCAGGGATGACATTCATCACCCAAACATTCCTCTCTTTTAGAGCAGCCGCAAAAGATCCCATGTTTGCTTTCATGTCCATCAAATTTCTCAAAGTGTTGGCCTCAATCTTTGGACTCAAGAGATTCCAATAATTCTCTACCCGCTGGCGCCAAGTTTCCTATGAAATTGCAAAAGCTATATTAGCATCTATACCCTATGTCATGGCCACATAAGTCACAATATAAGAACAACACACTAATCATAAGTAAAGGCATAGATGAAACAATGCTGCCTCCATTACCGTGTCTTTTTCAAACATTTCATTTGAATAACCGAAATCAGCAAGCCTTGGAGGAGGAGATGTCAATCTCGCTGGCCAAGGAGCCAAACCACTTCCCTTGGCTTTCTGATCATCTGCTAGAAACAAAGAGAAGTTTTAGTTAAGATAAAGTTTAAACCAATCTTTTAAAGCTATAAACTCGAAGAATCCCTATAATTTTACGTCGCAAAATTTACCAGAATTTATAATCAGGAATTACATGTAATTGAGCAACAATTATATCGTATAACTCGCAAATATTCAAAAAGAATAATTGAGCAGAATGAATGCACTTGATACCACATAACCTAAGCACAAGGCCACTAATTCCAAAATTATCAAGCAATTACTTTTATTTGGCAAGATTCCGGTTCATATTTCTCTCTTTATCCTTAAGCTAAAAGCAAATCGAGCTTACTGTTAAGGAACTCAACTACATAAAAGAATACGTCAAGATTTCACCTCATCAGAATTTGATATGAAGTTGAAAAACAGGCCATCAACGTTACTTGGACTTAGTGTAAGCATCAGATATGAGTATGTGTCAGGGACGGGTATGTTTAATTTTTTTTCAATTTATTTTCTATGTATTTGGAGGGGACTTGGAAGGTCATATCCTCAAACCCAAGATCGGATATGTGTTGGAGACAAGTGTCAAACTAGGGTACTTCAAGCAAAATGGAGAGTTGGAAAAACATAGCAAGCCATTTCATATTTTGTTAAAATATGTAAGCAACATAATCTGTGTAAGAATAAATATATAAAAACCATCAGCCAGCCAATTTATGAATTCAGAAATCGAAGTCAACTTCCAAATCAATGAAAAACCAAATTCAAGACACGTTATATGAAAATTTGTATCTAAATATTAGCATACTCAAAAAGAAAATATCAACTAAAAGGGGGGGGGGGGGGGGGAGAGACTAATATTAGCAACACTGACAGATAAATATACTCACGGTCAGAATAAGGAGTGATACAAGCTTCCATTGGCACACCCCAAACTGCATCTGGATCATCATCAGACCGACAGAGCGGTGGATTTGAACCAGGTGCTCGTTCAATATAACAATCATTTGTCAAAGGCTTTTGCCAAATGACAGTTTGGTTCCTCTTTGCAGCTATTCTCCAACACATACGTTCCACAAGGGCACTCATCTCTTTCCATATCCGGAGATCCTCTTCATCTTGTGCATAAGCCTCTGGAGACGAGTAGGCAAAATAGCCTCCGGGTCTAAGTAACCGGTCTAGCTCGAGAAGAAGAATCCCATCCCTTTGAAGCCAATCAATCCTACAACGAGAACAGTGAGCAAGTTCAAATGATCTGCTCGGGTAAGGGAGCCTTTTTGTCCCTAGAACACCAAGATATGCAGGAATTCCTCTTTCCAGGGCAAATTGGATTTGGTTTTGATGAACATCATTGGGTGCTAATGACATTGCTATAATGTCAGAAGAAAGAAGATACGCTCCAAAACTTGCAACACCACAACCAACATCAAGAACTGTACGGACTCTTCCTTCATTATTTAAGTTGTTGTGCGAAAAGTTGAGCATCTGCCAAAACAAAATTGTAGAAATTAATGTCATTGCTTCTACCATAGCTTTGAGAAGTTTAAGTAAGGAGCATTATATATGAAGCTGATCAGTAAAGTTAGGAACCAAAATATGATACGGAAAACTCAAAACAGACACAAATATACCAAGTACAACCATCCTTTAGTAGGCATTCAAGATTATTGATCATGTTTTAAAATATTTTTTTCGAGCCAAAATCAGTATGCATTGGTGAACTTACATTTGCAATCGAAGCAATATACTTGTCAGCTCCATAGTGAAAATGGGTGCCTCCCCCCGGAAATACTATCTTTTCACCTTTTACCACCATCCAATTCTGGTCAGACTTCTCATGTGCAAGGTGAGTATGGGGAATATTTGCCTTCCACACTTCATCTCTGCTTTGAGGCCACTTAATTGGGACCTGTAATTTCACGAGTTAAAACAATTTCAAAATATGACAAATATGACTATGATCATCACTATAACACATACATGACAAATTCGTTATAAAAACACATACGCTTCATCAGTACCTTGTATCCTGGAGGAGGAGGGATCAAGCAATTGTATCTCCTTTCAGGAGGGGGGCAATGACGTTCGTAGTGCTCCATTACCGACAAGTCAAGCTTTAATCTCATTTGGTATATGATGTTTCTGTCTAAGCAAGGAATCAATTCCGAATGTCGATCGTCACAAACCTTCAAAGTCATAAACAGAGAAGTTAAAGGCCATAGCAACTAATCAATGGAAGAATCACAGTGGAATTACATATCAAAATGATTCAGAAAAAAACAACTTACAGGGAACGTTTTTGGAACAACAACATCTCCATCCTCCAGTCCAGATTTGGTTGAAGATTCATCATCTCCACCCAAATAAGATGATCCAATTTTTCTCAGAGATTTGCTGCCATATTCTAGAGCTGAAGCACCATTGCTTGAAGACCCAAAAATAGATCCATAATATACATAGAGAAAACCAAGAAAGATTGCCACAGCACAAAGAGAGGTGATTAATCTCTTCTTTTGGCCTCCATCAGATCTTCCCCTCATCCTTCTTTTAGTACTATGATTTCTTCACAAACTGTTTTCACTTGAGCACTGAATTGTCACAGGCACAAATCTCCTTATCCTACTCAATCTAACATCAAATTTTGTATTCAAAATAAATTTGTTTTGTCGCTACCATCAGGGGGCTCAATTCAATTGAATGAATAACACAACTCACTTCAAAAACTTGTCAAAATCAAACACTTTGGAAAACTCATCAAACCTGCAAGAAACCATAAGGTGATTAATAATGCTCTTGAATCAACCACCGAAGTTACTTAATTTCAACAATAAAGTTCAAAACCAAGCTTTAAACTTGTGTAACAAGTCAGATCCATGTTAATAGTCCAAACTTATGATAAACTTACATTACATAAAAAAAAAAAAAAAAGGTAAAGAAAAGAAAATGATTAAATACCATCATGTTATCTGCCTACAGTTGTAACCAGTTGATTGACAACCATGAAATGAAAAGGATATGAAAAAAACACTAAAAAGCATGTAACTGATGCTCTTTAATGACAGCTACGTAGTAACTTTAATGAACTAAACAGATCTGAGTCCAAAAAAAATAAAGAGAGCATAAAAACTGAACAAATTCAACCATCAAGAATCAAACTTGGATTACAAAGGAATCAATATCATTAACATTCTTGAATTAAAGATAAGAAACTGAAACCGACCCATTAAAACCACCACAAAAACAAGCAAAACCCACAATTCAGATCCCAAAAATATGAAAAGAAACACAATTTTAATAAAAACCCAGAAATGTGTTCACAAGAAACAAGCTCAAAACAAAGAAGAGCTTACTGGGTTTGAATGAAAATAACCGAACTGGGGCAAAGTGTAATTGAGAGATAAAAGAAAAAAGATAGCTGTGGGCTACCTTTAAATGAAGAACCAAAACCAAAGCAAAGTGAGAGGGAGGAACTATTAGATCTCAAAGAATCTTCTTCTTTTTCATATGCACAGTGAGAAAAGGGAGAGAGAAAGTGCAAGACAGTGTTGAGTTTCACACGTTTTTGAAGGAATCTATATGTATGGCATATGCATCTATCTGTCCAAGACTGGATTTGTATATATGACTAGAAATTGACACTCGGTGAAAAAAAAAATAATTTCGAGAAATAATTTTTTAAAGTAATATATTAGGTACTTTTTTTAAAAAAAATAAAGAAGTGAGCATTTTATGTGAAAATGGAGGGTTTTTTTTAATTAATATCTGAATTTTGTTGAAGAAAAAAAAACATTTTCTTATAAACGAAGGGAAGGAAGTAGAGAGAAAGTAGAAAAAAACACTAGCAAGTGCAAAAAAATTTAATGAAAAAAACTAACAAGTGCTATTGTTTTTTAATTACTTACATAAATTTCATTAAATAAATTTTTTAAATTTTACTAATACGAAAACGGTGAATTATAAATATATATATTTGGTCAATTATAATGTATAATTCATCTAAAACAATGCATAGCAAATTAAGGGTGGGCTTGGACAGGTAATGCATTTACTTGCGGTTAATGTAAAAACAGCGGTGACGGTGAGATAAATAGTATAACGTGAGACAAGAAGTAAGCTAAACGCACCGCATCACACTCCACCGTCCATTCAAACCCAACTTTAAATGTCGAACTAATATGGAAACAATCGAATTATATTTTGTTTGTAAATTAAAATGCTGGATTAGTTTTTACATTAAAAGTATTTAATATAATGATTTAATTTGTTAATAACAAAAATGGAAAGATGATTTAATGAAAGTAAAAATAGCAATGAATAGATCTCATAATCCTTAGGATGAGAGAAGAGGGTAAGTCAATGGAAAGAAGAAGTAATTGATGAAATTGCAAGTTGGAGCAATTTATTATTAGTGATGGGGCCTAGTTTGTTTCTTTCATTCTGCCTGCAAATGCAGTAAAAGCACAGACATCCCCCATTTCTTAATGCATTTCATTGCCTTTTCCTTACTTGGGTGATTGCCATTTGCCATCTTTGGAAATCACCAATGAGAACTTCAGATATGAAAGGTCGGTTTAATTCATTCATTAAGTTATTATTACTATTGGCTTTTGGTATTTGAGTTTTATTAAAATTTGTATGACTCGAATCCGTTATTTATTAAAGAAATAAATATAATGGTTAAATAAGGGAATTTGTGGGGTGAGAGGCTGAGGGGCGTAGGCTAAAGCTTGCCCCAGATCCCCATTAAGCACCAAACTGGACTTCACCCCGCGGTACGAACCATACCGTACAAGTTGAGTCCGTATAGAACTATAGATTTACTATTTGACTTTGATTAGAACAGGGTTTTTCAACCCTTAAATAGATGTAGTCGAAACTCCTCTTGTATCATTTCTTTTTCAACATTAGTGAATTTTTTTTCTCTGCCTGTAGTTTTTTTCCAAATAGAGTTTTCACGTAAAATCTGTATGTTATTATTTTTATTTTCTTATTACTTTGCGATCGTTTTACCGTCATTATCGACGTTTATTATAACAATTTTTTTTCTCTCAATTTCGTTATGAGTTTTTTAAAAAAAAAAATTAATCTTTCAGGTTTTTTTGTCTTATACAAATACTTGAGTTTTAACTTCAATGTGCAATTTAGTACTTGAATTTTTTTTTTGTCCTAATTAAGTACATATGTTTTTTTTTACTAGAGCACACATGCCAAATATTTATTGGTCTACATGACGTTGTTTAGTTTGGGTACCACATTGAACATTGAAGCCAAATATAAATACCAAAAATGGTATATTTAACCCTAATTTTATATATAATCTAACAACTTTTTATTTCTACATTATTCTTATCTCATAACACTCGGTATTAAGTAGTCATATTGAATCCTAATTAAAGGTGGAGTTGAATCAAGTTGGACCCTTAAATGTAAGGTAAGCTCTCCCATAGAGGTCGAACCCTTAAAGGGGTTTCCCCCTTTCTCTTCTCTATCGGGTTGCTTTAGATCTATCGTTTGTTGTTGTCGTTTTCATTTCTTTCTCATTCCCCCTCGTTTTTGAAGTCCTTGCTCTTACAAGTGGGATGTTGGTGTCAACCTCATTTAGCCTTTGTCTGGTTATCGTTTCGATCAAAGAT
The DNA here is from genome assembly GCA_025698515.1 of Gossypium sturtianum. Lineage (NCBI taxonomy): Eukaryota > Viridiplantae > Streptophyta > Magnoliopsida > Malvales > Malvaceae > Gossypium > Gossypium sturtianum. Next base: position 163,491,141 of record CM046945.1, read on the forward strand.
CGTAAGATATGAACCTACACTAAAACCTTTCAACACGGTATTCGTTATCTCTCCAGAATATGGGATAGTCACAATTGTCCATCAATTCAAAAAATGCACGTTGGGTTGGAGATGTTTGGCATATAGTTGGGAAAACAAGACGATCGCCTGCCGAGTTCGAATTCCCACGAGCAAATTAGCGTGTTCAATTGGAAAAAGTTAGTTGAATTCTGTCAAGAGAGATAGTGGTCAAAAAATTTAAACGACCCACGTAGTTGAGGTCGTTAATTCGAGATGGGCTTTTCTAAATCGCAAGACTATTGAGATCTTAAATTGTGGACGCATGTTATGTGTTTAGATAATTGGTAAGGTTTGGTTTGCAGGTCGTACTGGAACCAACTACACAAGGAAAAGTTGGCCGTTGGGGTGTCATTTATCGTTATAACCAGCTTATCGTTTGGAAAGGTTCAAGGATCGATTCGATTTCGGAGTGTATCGAGGCTGAGGCTAAGCATTAATACATTTGATTCACTGATTTAATTTAATTTTCTTAATTTTATTTTGCAATCATAATTCTGTTTTTATTTTATTTTTTATATTTTTTATTTCCTTTATCAACTAAAATCTCACTTTTATTTTTTTTTCCAGCTTTGCAACACATGGGTCGTAGGCACGATAACTGCCCAGACTTAGAAATTTTGTTATGTAAACAGAAAAATTAGGGGTCTCAGTCCCTGTGGGATTGACCCTACTACTCTATACTACTATTTAATTATGTTAGAGAGTAGGAAAATATATTTGGTAGTTTCGACGCCCATCATAAGTAGAAAGTAAAATATTCGCAAACATAATTAGAATGATAAAAAACTAACAATTGGTATGATTCTAATTTTACTTGTGAATGTTTTATTTCAATACATAGTACTTAATATATATGAGAGATTCATTTATACAGTATAAAAAATTAAATAGTTTTACACATTTTCGTAATTATTTATATGATTAATATTTTAACGATCCAACCGTTGAATTTATCAATATAATTGACTTGTCATGCATGTAAATTTTCGAACGGATTCGATATCTATATCATATCGATCTAAAATACTCTATACATTAATATATATATATATATTCAACGGTTGAATTTTTTTGAATAAAATAAATAGTTAGAAGTTTTAAATTTACATCAAATTTGACATGTATAATCTACATGAATAGACTACAAAATAAAATGGTTGAATCATTAAAATATTAATCATATAAATAGTTACGAAAATGTATAAAACTATTTTAATTTATATATATAATATAAAGAGTATTATCTGATACACGGTGGAGTTTTTTTATTCCATAAATGTATTTAAAAAACCGTAATATATTTTTTAAAAAATATTAATTAATAATACATGAAAATTTCTTAATCTCAACTATAAATTAAAAAGAAAAAAAAAACTCTGCTTATTATATGTTATTAAAAGGCCTTTTAAGGTGAAAAGTTTGAAGGCCATAGTCCACGCAATAAATAGTTCATTTGCTTTTGATGACCAAATTCCAAGCCTTTTACAAAATTTAGGCTCTGGGTTTTGATTTATTGTTTTTGGACTTTAAAGGAGTTTTTTTTTTTTCTTTTCTATTTTATTTGTCAATAAATAATTTCAACTTTAATTTTAAAATCATGCATCAATGGACTATTTTTAAATGTTTATAAAGTTTTTAATTTAAAAAGTTCAACATAACATATATTTATAACATATATATATAAAAAAATATAAAGTTAAATCTTCAAAATTTATTGTCTACTGTACGGTTGCTTTTTAGGTTTATTTTAGGTTTAAATAAATTTTTATAGATTTTATATACAATATAACAAGACAAAAATATCATCATAATTATATCTTTTACTTCGTAAAAATGATGGATACCTTTTATTTATTTTCCAACTGAGTTGATATTCGGTTGACTCATGATAAAAATTCATAGTATAAATATATGACAATGAACTCTTAGTAAGTAAACTTATTCAATAATCGGGTTATTTGTTCACATATGACGGTTAGTTTGATTTTAAGAAGATTTGGATTAAAATATAGGTTTAAAAATGATGTTAGATAAAACAAATTAAAATTTACTTGTTTAAAAAAATATATGTTTAAGTAGATATTATCTTCCGATTTAAGGGTTTTGAAAAAGTTATGTGTAATAGTAAAAATTGTATAAAAATATATAGGTTTAAAAAATATAGGTTCACGAAAATTTTTTACTTGTTTAAGTAAAAAATAGATGAAAATTTCAAAATTTGTAAAGAATTTCAAATGTGGATTTGAGTAGTTTAAACTCTCGAATCAATTCTACCAAAAAAGTAATCTTATTTTCATCTAATATAAAATTACTTAGCATATTATCGGGTATGTGATATTACATAACTTTGTCTATTTAGCTGGAATGTAGGGTTTTATTTTTTAACTAGCGAAATGTAAGATTACATCAAAACACATTTTATTAAATTGTCATTGTTACAAATTTTTTTTTTTTTTAACATGTTTACTTAAAAATAATTTATTTAAGAAAATAGACCGTTTTTGGAGAGAGAATATGAAAGCGCATCTAATTGGATGAACTTTCCTGCTGACATGTTAAGGAAAGCGCGCATAACTGGACGAGTTTTCCAATAATTATAAAGAAAGCCCGTCTAGCTGGGTGTGCTTTCCTTAACATGTCAATAAGAAAATTTTTTCAACTGAGCGCATTTTTACACTAACTATGCAGAAAACGACCTTGATCAATTAACCTTTTTTTTTTCTGACATATTCAACTAATTTAATGAATAAGTGGGAGGTAGTATTTTCTTTTGGTGGAAAAGTAAATACAACTCAAATATAAATCGATTAAATAATCTCTCTTAAGTTATTCTTAATCAACCATAAATTAATTCTTCTATCTTGTACTGTCTTAATGATCTTTTCTGAGAGTTTATTATTTTCCCGAAAAATATGATGAAGACTCGAGTGTTTTAATAGTTTCAAAAGAGTGGTATTAAGTTAAAAAGGCTTAGTTTTCATGAAATATTAAAAAGAAAAAAAATCTAAAAAGTATAATAAAATTGAGACAATCCAATCCCGGAACTGTTTGAAAAGGGAAAGCGTACATGAGAAAATCACTGACTTAGATTGTTGACATGACAAGTTTGACAATTTCCTTTTTTGACTGTCACAAGTGGGGAGGGTGTAAATTGCATCAACGGTTGATCTTCTTCCACGTGTCTTGATCGTATTCGAATCATGCTGGTAGAATGACAGGAAAGCACGTGCGATGGCTGATGCACAGTGGCCAAGAAGAATGATTAAATGGGGGAATTGCTGAATTCTCGTATCCTTTCGTTTTATGCATTTGATTTTGCCACCTTTCTTTTATTTCTCCTATGAGGCGAATCGGTAGTTAATTTGATAATATTATTAGTTTGTTGGTTTAATCGATTTGGTAAATTATTTAATCGTTAATTAATTAATTGTTTTTTTAATTTGATTAAATGATTCGTATTAATTTTTGACTTAGTCGATCTAAAATCTTTATTCGGACCGATTTTTGACTTGACCTGTTCGACCAATCAGATTTAGCCTATTCAAATAACATTGAATTTAACTCTCTTAATTAATAAGATTATATTCAATTAAAATTTAATTCTTGTTGAGTCTTAATTTAGTTAACACCATTATTATTACAATAAATTAGAGAATATGAAACAAGCACATTTAAATGTGAAATATCTTTTAATTTAAGGGTTTTAAACAAGTTTATGTGTAATTTAAGAATTGTATATAAAAAAAAACATCGAATAAACTCATTTTAAGTTTTAAATTTTAAGTTTTAAAAAGGAAGGAATATAGTTTTTAACACATCAAAGCAATCAAACAAAATATTATATATGCATTAACATGGTTGCAGTAATAAGATGCATTACACCATCAGGAAAAAAATTTAAGTTCAAATTTTAAAAATAATCTTACTGAAAGCGGTAATTACAAACCACGAAAAAAATCAATATTTATAAACTGCAAAACAAAAATGAACGACACTTTGATCATATCAAATAATAATATTCCATAATTTTACAAATGTAAAAGTATTTTAATGGTTATTTCTTTCATGTTCTCGTTTACAAGTCAACCATTTATTTCATAACCCCCTCGTATGTCTAAATTAGAGGATATTGCGTGTTTAAGCATGACTAAATCCACAACCTCTAAATTATTGCGACAAAAATAATACCGAGTAAACTAATAATCAATTGATGGCTCGAATATTCTACATTTTATCTCATTTTCATTATATTTATTACTAATTTTAATATTATATTTTTGATAAATCTCAAAATTATATATAAACTTTAATTTTGTTTAATCATACACACGAAACTTTAATTGTGGTTCAAATATATAGATAAAATGTTAATTTTAATTCATCAAGTATATACATTTAAAGAAATAAATACATTAATTTATTTATATATTAGATAAATATAATTATTTGTGTATACAATATGTAAACGTAAAATGATTCTGTATTGATAATTGTGTTAGCTAATTATTAAAACCAAATCAAATAAATTTTTTATATAAAATTACACAAAATCAAAATTCACTTATAAATTAAGATTATTTTTGAAAATCTCCGTCCATCCGTCTCTATAACGTTATTAATTGATTTAATCCTATATTATTACGTAATCTCATCATATTTTTTTCATGTCTAATTTATCAAAAAAATTCGTGCTTTCTTCTTTTGAGTTTGTGTGAGACTTTTGCTTCCCTTATTTTAATATTCAATAACGTGAATTAGGCAATAAATATATATATATAGTTTATATATTTGATTTTCTGATAATTAATATATAAATTTATATATTATTAGAACTAAAAACACGTTTTATATGTTCAAAAATTACATTAATATATCAAATATAAATTCATATATATAATTTCACGTTCGCTATCATTTCTATATACTTGCATACCAATAGGAGAAAGGATTGCTTTACCTAGAAAAAATATTTTCAAACAATTAGAACCAAACTCATTATTTTTACGAGAAAGGATTATATGAGTCTGTGATTCTATGTCATTCTTGTCCCTTCTCAATGAGAGAATGACAAATCAGATTTTAAATTTTTTTCAAGAGAAAAAATTTTGATTTATTATTCTCTCATTGAAAAGAAATAAGAATGTCGTTTTCATATAATCCTTTCTCTTATTTGTACATATTCATCTATTATTTAAAAAAATTATAAATGTTTAAATTTGATTTTCAAATATATTAAATCTCAACTCTTACAAACATTTGCATGAAACAAATAAACCAACACCGGAATCTTAGCTTTTCTAATTAGTATAAGATTAAAGCATCGTATTCAATGAATTATTCATTGAAATATTCTATGCATGCATTAAAAAATACAAAAAAAATCAATCAATTTGATTTCAAATAGAATCTCATATAATGATGACCAAGGTCTGGTAAAATAATAGTGTTTCTAATATTTGTTGAATTTAAATATTATAAATTAGTGTCGATTGAGTGTTAGTTCGATTGGTATGTACATTGTTTCTAATACAGGTGGAGGTGGGTTTGAGTGCGTTAAAACACATTATCCTTCTATATATGAGTTGGAAAAAGAGTTATAAATAATTTTAAAATTTATGTAAAAAAATAGATATAATCAGAAACTCAAAAAATAATATATATTATAGATAGGTACTTAGCATGCCACACTATAATTTCAAATTTTTTTTATAATATATAGATGTCATTCTTTCTTAATTTATTCTTAAATTTAGTGGGAAAAAAAATAAACAAAAATATCATAAATTGATGTTCCATTAGACATATCTCTCTAAGATGCATAGATAAAACCCCAAACAAGAACATGTTTCAGACATGAAAACCAAACACATTTGTTCTTTAAAAAAACAACTATTATAAAAATCCTTAACCTAATCAAACATATATGATTATACATACATAAATAATATTTTTCAGTGCTGTTTATTAGGGTTCATATGACTAGGGATTTTTCCACTGAAAACATATGACAAGGAATGGAGAAATGTGAGATGAAAATTGACCAAATTAGACAATGAACTAGGTTTGAACACTAGTTATCAAGAGAAAGAAGACCCCATCCTCATTATTAAAGCCTGATATTTCTGCAGATTAATGGGATTTTTGTTCTTGAAAAAAAGAAATGGAAACTCACATGTTTTGTAAAAAACATGGAAACAACTGTTTTAGTTCACTGTTTCAAGTGTCTGATGCAGCTTTTTGGTTAACACGTTTAGTCTCTTCCTTTCACTTTACTTCATATTCATATATATATATATATATATATAACAATTGAAAGCAATTATAGATCTTTTGTCAAACACAAAGAAGGCAAGCAAAAGATAAGAAAGAAAGAAGGCAAAAACGACGAACATAAATGATACTAAAACAGGAATGCTTCTTTTAACTCAACTGACACTTGATTCCCTTTTTAGTATCTGATTTTCCTCATGCCCCCATTTTTTCTAATATAAATTCTTGTGAAGAAAAAAAGAAGAAATATTAGTTAATTAACTAGTATTATGAAACCAGAACTAAGCAAATATTGTTTTAATTAACAAAAAGGAAATGCTTTGATTCACAGCAGGATCTTATAGGTGCAAATTAAAATGACATTAATTAAAATAAAAATATAAAGGAACAATGGAAAAACCATGTTCTTTTGCCATGCAGATGGATCATGATTACGTCTTTTCATTTATATATATATATATATATATATGTTCTTACTGGTTTTGATTGCCATGGGGAGGTGGAAGAGGAGGAACTTGAGGTTGAGGATGAGGGGGTCGTTTTCTTTTCTTCTTCTCGTAGCTTATGCCTCTTGCTTTAGCTTGTGAATCACGAACCTCACGTAGGTAAAGCCTAACAGCTCGGGCACCGAAAGGGTTTGCTTCGGGTTTGCCGCCGTGTTCTTCGAAGGCGGCTCGGAGGCGTCCGATGAGGGCATCGAGGCTTCCCCAAGCTTGGCGGAGAGGGCAAGGGCATGGGGCCGGGGGATTAGGGTGGCCGAAGAAAGGGCAAAGCTGAGTGTGGACTTTAGTTTTCCCAAACTGGTCGAGGTAGCGGAGGAACTCCAGGACGTGTGCGCCGCTGCAGCGGGAGAGGGAGAGCGGCGGGCGGTGGTTGCGGAGGTATTGCCCGAACGTGTTCCAGTCACGGCGCTTTTGGTTTTCGTAGCGACTGAGTGTCGAAGGAGAAGTGGAAGAAGAAGAGGAGGAGGAGGAGGCCGCGGCTGCTGATAAAGGGTTCGTGTTGGTGGTGGCGCCGGCGGTGGTTCCCACGGTGGTGATGGAGAGGTTTGCAGGGAAATTTGGATTCAAATTGGTGGTGGAAGAACGGTTTATATTTGATGTTTGGAAACCCTGAAGAGAATCCATATATGATCAACACTTAGCTTGAAAAAAAAAGGACTGAAACAAAAGGAAATAAAAAACAAAAGGACTGAAACAGTAATAATTTCAAACACACAAAAGATTTCAGATTTTCAGCATGAGAACAAAGAAAGTCATCAAAGCACAAGTTTTCAAGGGGAGGAAGATGAACAGTAAACAATGAACTGAAAATTATAGGATTAGTAATAATAGTAATGCTATAAAAATATGTGAAGATTATAGAGATCGAAGGTGATGAATGAAGAGGTTAAAAAGGTGAAATTAAAAAAAAAAAGCAAAAAAAACAAGTGAGATATTTACATAACTAAGGAGGGGGGAACTCAATAATGGGATGAGAAGGGCATATAGAGGGAGGGTTGAAGAACATATTATTAATTTAATTCATGAGAGGGAGAGAGAAAAAATGGAGGAAAAAAGAATAGTAAAGGTAGGGTAGAGTGAGCCTCCCTTTCTTTTACTTTGTGGTTTCTTTCAATCTTTTTTTGTTTGATCTATCCTAGATAACTTGAAAGGTTCTCATCATTTTTGTGTGAAATTTGAATTCTAGAACTAGGGTAGGTTAGTAGAATGTAATACGGTGCGGTATTTTTAGTTTTTTTTTTTTTTATTTTATATTATAATATTGTTATAGTATTTAATCTTATCATCACCGCTATTTTATACTAACCGTAAGTAAAAACACCACTCATCCAACCCACCTTAATGTTAATAAAGTTTTAACTAAGTTATTTTCTATCATTTCTATTTAGTTGATTGTTGAAAATAAAAATTTAAAAATTAATTTTTTTTATACAATATTAATAATAGGAGATGGGGTCACATAGTTTCAACCTGTGTCAAAATGGATGTATAATATTTTTAGTAATTAATTTTTTACATGCGTTTTATAATCTATGATAAAAAAAAAAAACAATATGATGCAATTTTTTTCTATAAAAAAATCACTCAATAATGAATATTTTCAATTTTTTTATTTTAATATTATATTTATCGAATAATTTTATATTTAATTTTAAATAATATACTAAACATGATCTTATAACTTAAATTATATATATATATATTTGAGAGGTAGTATTTTGGCATAAATATACACATATGTATGTGTAAATTTAGTAACTTTAAGCTTGATATAATTATATAAAGTGGTGACTAAAATATGATATATAGTGTGACATGATTGAAATGTATCAATAGTTTTATAAAAAATAATATTTTAAATATAAGCATGGCATACAATAAGATACAAAATATTACAATATTGAATTTAGATTTAAATAAATTAAAATGTTATGTTTAGAAATATTAATTTGAAAAATTGAATTTAGATTTTATATAACCTTCATGTGTACATTAATTAATATTTAAATAAAATGCTATTTTGAAATGTATAATAATAGGTACTGGGAGTGGGAATGGTAGAATGAGGCAAGTGGGAAATAAGTAAGTGTGTCTAGGGCTTTTTTGGAAATGGAAAGAGGAAGGAAAAGATGATGGAGACAGGATAAAGCTATTTGGGGGAATAACATGATTTTGTTTCTTAACCCCTTTTCCTTTGATTGACAACACCTTTTCTCAAATGACTATTTTACCCCTTCAAACTTTGTCAATAATTTTGATATATATTTTTAGAATGAATATTTGATAATTATAACGAGTCTGTCTAAATTCAAATTTAAGTTGAGTAAGATTCTTTAAATAGGGAGAGTGAATTCTCTCGAACCAATATATATAAATTTAAACGTGCTCGAACCAACATTTTCTTAATTATTATAATAAAAAAATGTGTCAATTTAACTGAAATATTTAAATAGTTTTATGTTTTAATAAATTATAGAATTATGAAATAGGAAATCTTGTAACTTTGAAAATGGGGGCATAACTTGCATCACCCGGAACCATCAGTCAATCAAGCAACAGTTGATTCACAAACAGTTCATGTGAGCAACAGTTTTTTTTGTTTTTTTTTTTTTTTGAAACCCTAATTTGTGGCTTTCCATTCCACTTCCAATTTGGGAATTTTTCATAGTAAAATCTACCCCCCACGTGGCTTTGGCAACCATCTCCCATCACCAGTCTTTTCTTGAAGAAACTAGCTTTGGTAGGATGCTACTCGATGTGTTGATAGAGAAGGTAGTGGTTTGAAAGTTCTTTAAATTGATTTTAAGATCTTATCAGTTTCAAACCCTAATTCGATACTTAGATTCCTTCTGTGTGGTAAAATAATGTGTATTGTATAAAAAAATAAATTAATATGTATTTATAATAAATTTAAGTAATAAAACATGTGTATTCTATAAAAAGTAAATTAAGATATATTTACAATAAAATGCTTGTTAATATTATTGATCAATTATGAATTTTCATTAAATCAACATTAAAATCTGAATTAAATATTAAAAAGTTAACGCTATTAGCTTCGGGTATCAAAATGTATAATTTTCATCAAATATATGTACTACAAGAGACCAAAAGAACACAAATACGATATTAAAAAATGTCAAACTCGGAAATCAAATAATGTATTAAGCCAATTATAAATTATCTTATCCAAAATTCGACCAAAAGAAACAAGGCCTACCCTTTGACAAGTCTAAAGATTTTTGTTTTATTTTTATATTGTACAATTAGAGGGTTTATACTCATACACATGTAGTTGGGATATATCCACATCACTTGTATACACCACGTCCAACAAGGACTCAAGGAGCTGCACTTATGGGCTTCCGACTGCTTTCTTAAAAATTTAAACTCGAGTGAATTTTATGGTGTGAACATCCTTAACTATCAAACCATTAGCGGGAGTGAATTCAAGATTTTTATTTGAATCAAGTAACTAAAATTAGGTTAACTCTTAGATATAAATTATGAAAGGTAAAAATATGCTAGGGGACAATATAAATTTTTTTTTATGCAAAACAATATAATTTTCTATTTACACAAGAAAGTAATTTTCTTCTACATATATTAATTATATTTTAATTTTATCATATGGAAATTTTATATTTTTTTTAAAATTAAATAATTTTAATAAACCACTGAAATTATAAGCATTTAAATTTTGGGAAAAGTTATTGTTTTGGACAATAAACATGATTGATTAGTAGTCTAAAAGTATATATACTTTTGATTGAAAATATGAAAAACATAGGTAGCTAATTTCAAGAATAGAAGCATTCACTTATTAATGAAAATGACTTCCACTGTTCCACTACTGTATTAAGGTTGGATTCTATAGTAAACTATTTTGCATTTTGCATTTTTCATTTAAATCTGATTTTTTTTCCCAATAATTTCTTTCACAATCATTACAATGGAAGAATAAGATTTAGGAAAAAAATTAGCCTAAACCAAAATAAATTTGAATAGAATCCACACTGTTAATTTCATATTGATTTAATAATATAATCGGAATCATCATAAGAGTAATTGTATTAATAATTAAACTATATTCGAATTTAAACTAAAGATAAATTTGGATGGGATTTATACATGATTGGACTTAAACTAAAATATATTTAAATTGAAAATCTACACGTAGTGAGACTCGAACGGAAACCACAAAGTTTTCAAATTCAAATTACTCAATTAACTCTTAATGATCCAACTCAAAATTTAATCTTGTTTATGTAATAATTTTTTAACAAGTAACTTCTAATAAATTCAAAGTTTGAATTTTAATTTAGAGAATATACATAAATTCGTGTTTATAATAAATTATAGGTTGATATAAATTTTTTATCCTTGGACTTCGTAATTAAGTTCAGATTGCTCTTTGAATTTGGATTGCGTAAGAATGTGATAATGTAGTAATATAAAATTATGTCATGTCATCGCTTGAAAAAATTAAAAGAAAAAGTTAAAATTTAAATTTTACCATATCATTATTCTTCCACAGAATCCAAATTCAAGAAGGAAAACGAAAAAAAATTACTTATTTAAGTACTACAGTAAACAAAAAAAAATACAAATATCAAATTGGTCTTAATAACTAGATTTAAGGACCAAAATTACATTAACCAAAAGGTGTAATGATGTATTGTGTATTCATTGCAATCTTGCATCAAAAGTTTAACATCATCTCAATCAATCTTTATATATAGTATAGATAATCACTTAATTAACACAATTTAAGTATAAGATACTAATAAATTAGTGCTTGAATCTCATGTGATGACTTGATAATTAGGATGTTCACCATCCCAAATGTAACCTATATTCGAGTCATGCTAATCACGTTTCTTGTTTCAAGCTTTATCTTGTTCTTATAATTCACCATTTGCTTAATCCACCGCGTGACTTACATTTTTGGCAACTAATGCAATATGCCACTATAGTTATTCTTTTTAAAAAAAAAGATATTATAATCTATGTTGTATAGGTGTTAAACGAAAATTTTGACCAATAAAGTTGTATTTTTTTAATACTATATATATATATGGTGAAATCCAATGTATCCCTAAATCATCATAGACTTGAGAATTTGAAATCAATTATTATTGGGTCGAATACTACCTCTAATTATTCATTGTTTATTTAAAATAATTTTATTATAAATTTTAATCATATTATTTTTATTTTTTTTACGCAATGCTTACAACTACCCGTAGTCTCTTTCCAACTCATAAACAGGAAGAAAATGCGTTTCAACATACTCGAACCTATATCCTCTTGCATCGAACTAAAACTTAATCAACAATTATTTATTATTTAAATTTAGTATCATCCAAATTCGTATTCTTGGTTTGCTTCTTTAAATGACAAAGAAACAAATAGAATAAATCTTTTTAAACAATATATATGCCGTAATCACTTTGTGGAAATGAGATTAATTAGTGGGATTAGCTTCAAATTGGAAGATCAAAATGGAGATCCGGGAAGTGGGCAACCATCCAAAGCCGACCCCCAATTTGTTTCCTCTATCTTTCTTTCTTTTTTCACTTTGATTATCAAAAAGCAAAGTAAGATATTGAGATCTCGTATCTCTCTATCTTTTTATTTTCACCAATAAGACCTTCTTTTTGAGATGTTGTGTTCCCAAAATGCCTTGGCTTTAGACTCAATTATAATCTATAACCTTAATTATTCAAAGGCTTATCTATATTCATACTTTGTAATATTTAGAAAGTTATTTAATAAGTGAATTTGGGTATAATTACTTGTAATTACATAATGGTGGCAGGGGCGAAGTTAGAATTTTGTTTTAGGGGAGGCAAAATTAAATTGTAATTTTTACGATAGTAAAAATATAATTTCACCATTTTAATAGTCTATCTTTATAATTTTTAAATGATTAAATCAAATTTTTATCATTTTTAAGGGGGCCAAAGTGCAATTTTATCTATACTAATTTAAAATTTTAAAGGGACTAAATGAAAACTTTTCCTTTTAGGGGGTCGGGGCCCTGCCAGCCCCCTAGCCACGCCCCTGAAGGGGGCGTGAATTGGATGTAATTAGAACACCTCAATTACACTTTCCAATTCTTAAGGGGAGAGTGAGAATGGGAGTAATTACGCAATCCAAATCCAATTTTTAATAAATTATTTTTATACAAATTATAAAAAATTATATTTTAAACATTAACACGTATGAGTGTTCGGGATAGTTATGGCAAAAATATATATATTATAAATCTTAAAAAATTATATTATAAAAATAATTTATGTATTTTTTGAAGTTATAACAAAAAAATTATATTATTTAAATACTAAAAAAATCCTAAAGTTATGACAAAAAAAATTATTATTTACATGTTATAAAAGTGTTATGATATAATTATTTATAATTTTTTTTCAAAAAGTATGAATGTAACTTATTTGTGTCCATGTTATATATAATAAAAATAATATAATTTTTCATAAAAAATGTTATAGTTTTTTATCATAATTTATTTATAATAAAATTACAATCAAAAGTTATATTATTTATAGAAAAAATGCTATGAAAGTTATTGAATAATTTATAAAATCTTTTTATAAATGTTATATATTATAATTTATTTAATTTACGTATTATAAAAGGAAATATAATTTAACAAAAAAATTATCCCTCAACATTTATACATTACATGACCTGATTTTCTCTTTTACAATTTTACTTTTATTTGTGATGTTAAAGATTAATTTTAAAAGGATAAAAAAATAAAAATTATTAATTTAGATTTTTAGGTATTTTTTCTTTCCTTTCTTTATTCTCTGGACTTTCTGCTTTGCTTCCTTTTTTAGGTCTTGTTTGGCTTTGATATTAGTGCTTTAGGGCCTGGTTTTTCAGGGGTTTTTTTGTTGTTGGTGGGGTTGTATTGCTGGGGTTGTATAGGAACTTGACACGATGAGACTTATGAGTTGATTAGATATGCCAACGGGATGGAGATTTTTGGTCATGGTTAATGATTGTAACAATAAATAGTTCATTTAAGAGTATATGGTGAGGTGATGATGGAGAGGCCAATAGTGACGAATATGGCGACTGATTGGGTAATGTATGGGAGAGTTTTAAGTTGCTGTTTATGTTGGGGGAAATGATGAGGAGAGATGGTGGTGTTGAATTTGGCTTAGGCAATGGATTGGGGAGTGTGGATGTTGAGGGTGTCTCGGTTAAGGGATCATAATAAAGGTAGTGTGGTGAGGTTCAAGAGAGTAGGGATCACAATTGAAGAAAAAAAGGAAAAAAAAAATTTAAAAAAGAATGTAGCCCTGACATAGAAGCCACACCAACGTTTGACGGTCACGTGAGATTTCCACAGGTAACAACACAATGACCATATCAGTAAACCTTTCAAGCTCTTTAAATAAAGCATGGTTGAGAATTTTAAATGGTTGCACTGTCAGAGAACATAATATTAGGGGAAACCTATGTCATCGATGTAGAATGAAAATACATGGTGTATCGCACAAACAAAACAAAAGAACATATGATTTTCATCACAACTCAATGACGATATCATAATAGCTAAAAGTATCCATTTTATTTGTTCTTACATTTATCAACATGCTTTTCAATTTAAGAAATCCTTCATTGGATCATCGTGGTGTACCCTTTTCATCCGATATGCCTCCATTTCCTCAGCAGTTACCTACAAAAGACATCCACCAACACGATGATTTAGTAACATGACAAGATATCTCCGCAAAGAATATCTGGAGAATTTAGCTTTGATAGGAGACCGTTACCTCATCATTCCATCTGACATTATACTTCCGTTTTCTTTCATCTTTTTCCTCTCTCCTCTTCTCCTCCTCCTGTCAGATTGAACATGCATAAAAATAAGCAATATATCGTTTTGGTACACAACCAGATTGTTAAGTAAATGTTATGCATCCCATTTACCTTCTTAAGAGCCTCGGTGAGAAGTTTTTCATCGAGAACCAAGTCCTCAGGAACATCGGTTCCCCAAGTAACGTGTTTCTTCTCCTGTGCAGGAGCTGGGGCATCTGCATTCAAGTTGGCAGTCCAATCAGAGGAGATTGGTACAAGGATTAAAAATGAGGGAAGTGCAAAAAATATAGGAACTAAAAGAAGCAGATTCTTTGAAATTCAGGGATATAAAATAGAAGCTAGCTCACCATCTAGGCTTCTATTAGATGATTTATGTAAAAACCAAAATTATTTGCAACATAATATGAACTTAAAGACCATCACTTAGAAGAATGAGTCCGACTTAAAGAACTAATATGAAGTATGTATGTAATCAATATGAAGAACTCACCTTCGGAGGACGCTTTACGAGCAATGTTTGACTTCATCAAGTCAGTGGCTGCTTCTGCAGCTTCAATACCGGCTGCACCAGTACAGTAACTATTGCGAATGGTCTGCTTACAACACTTGTACCCCCATTGGTGATCCTTCCACCACGAGCCCCAGACACTAGTGTGATTATTAATGAAAACATCTTCTTCATACTTACTTTTTGGAAGAGAAGTTTCCTACAAAAATGGTTGCAAGGAGAAAGGAATTACAGGACTTAGCACTCAATTTTCAAAGTAGAGCCTATGTAAAATTATAATATAAATTAGGACTAAACTACTAATTTCATATAACTTGATAACCTATAAAGAAGCACTTAAGAAGATTATTTCAAACAAGTCAGAAACAAAATTAAATAGCTTTAATCATGAAAATAAAGGGAAAAATAAAGACCAGGATGACATGCATCGCCAATATTTTCCATATGCATCTCACTTTTAAAGGTCGTTAACCACTCGATACAGTTTTCATCTACTGGCATGCATTCTAGCATTAGTAAGAGCATGAAGATATCATGATACTTTTAGCAAGAAGAACAAAAGAACGATATTGTTGTTTAATTTAGATAGTCTTTAAGGCAAACAACATCAGCATGTGAAAATATAGTTTTGTACGAGAAATTCTTACAAATTAACAGAAAGGGAGAACCACAAGCTAACTAGAATAAGCAGAAAGTTCCATACATACCATTCCCTTAATAATCCTTCCAGCACGATCATATTCGACCTGCCTCTCACTTTGCCCCAAGAGAAGCTCCATGGGTATCTCTTCTTCAGTCGCTGCATTGCCATACTTTTCCATTATGGTATCTTTCGTCTTTGATTTCAACTTCTCTTTAATGACCTTGTAATTCTTGAAGAGGAGTTCAGCTTGGGATGGAGCAGCCTGCATGTGAATATCTTGACCTTTATCAAATGCTTCCCATGCATGAATATTGAGCTGCTTGAACTCCAATGCTTGCCCACTCATCCTATATTGATTATCACCCTGCAAGATAACAAATAAACAAGTCAAAATTCATTATTTAATTAACTTTGTGGCATACAGATATGAAAGCAATTAAAGGGGAAATTCTGCACGATACTCACTTCATAGAACTTCTCATTAGGATCAGCATCAGGAAGTGGATCTTCACGCATTGATCGAGTTTTGGGATCATAATATGCAGAACTGACATCAAGATTCAAAAGATATTTTGCTGTGTCTTCCCGAATACGCAAGTTCCTAAAAGAAAAAGGCAAATATGAAATAAGAATACTTGTTTTGTATTGCATGGAAGAAATGTTCTTTAGAAACCAAAATAAGTAAAAATAATACATAAAAGATTAAGATACAGCTGAGGAATGGTATAACAAATGTACCTCACAGTTCCCGTGCTCCCTCCACCAGTGGTACGAACACGCTTCTCAACCTTAGCAAAGTCCATCTGTTTGCTCTCATCAACCTTTGCCTCATCAACCTTGAGAGCATCATCATCATCTTCTTCGTCACTAATCTCTCCTCCCTCCCCCTCCCCCTCTCCCTCTCCCTCTCCCTCTCCCTCTCCCTCGTTTTTACTATTTTTCTCCTCCAACTTTTTCAGCTGCTGTTCTTTCAGATACTTCCTTCTAGCCTCATCCCTTGCCTCATACCTTTCAATGACACGAGCATATGTAGATGCATCATAACCATTCCATCTATCACGCTTGCCATCATAATCCAGTTCGAAAGTCTCTATCTTTTCATCAGGTGCAATGTGCATGTTCGTCCATTTTGCGCCCTTTTTACGAGGCCTCTCCATGCATGACTTTGCATCATGTGTCATGGCTCCACAGCTATAACAAACAATTAAAGGAAATAAAAATTATGAATTATGGCATAATAAGAGTTTAAAGCACAAAGTCACAAACTAGTATCACCATCTAAACTAAAACTATTTAATCCCATATTACAAGTATAGAACACATAAGCTACAGAATTAATCTCTGACTTTCAACTCGATCAATAAATATGTATCTTCCATGAGTCATGCCTTGTGTTCGAAAGAAAGCATGAACTTCATTAGTTAACATAACCCAGCTATTGTCTGATGTGGCAGAAAAAAGTTCTATCATTGGGATCTATCCCTATATGGTTAGCTACAAAAATACCTAAACGACATCTATCTCAATATGTCAACAAATTTGATAATTAATAAATAGGCTCATCACTCATTAGAGAGAAATTCCATTACTAGTACAACTGAACATCTATTGCATCACTTCCAAATGAATAGAAACGGAACATATAAAAAAAAAATGACCTTATTCTTGTTTGCTAAACAGAAAATTTCAAAGAAACAGCAAGAGGAAGAACATTAGCATCAAGTCATATTGCACGACATTTTAACCTACAATTTTAGCTTCACATTAGCCAAGATTCCATCTTTATTAACCAGAATTCTAATTCCCTTTTCTACCCCAAATGATTAAAATCGATCAAAAGTGCGATCTAAAATTTAAAATACACATAAAACACGAAACAAGGCATTCATAGACACGCGAACAAGTATGGTGCACCATAACAGAAAAAAGAACAAGAGGTTCGCTTACTTCTCGCAGGCTCCTTTTCGATATTTTTCAGCTTGAAATATCTTCGCGCCTCTATCGTACCAAGATTTGGTATAATTGGGATCAGATTTCCACTTCCGTTGATGCTTCAAACTAGGTCTTTCAGCGTTAAGATACCAAGGTGCTGATGACATATACTGAGGAATATGAGGGTTAATTTCTTTTCCATCCTCATCAACCTCAGCCGGAGCAAGCCCCGCCTTTCGAGCTTCCTCTAATTCCAGCTGTTTTCGGTGATCCTCCCTTGATTTAAACGCGACTGAAATTCCAAAACAATTATCAGATAAAATTTAAAATTTTCACTCTCTTTCGACATAGAAATAAAACGGAAGAAAGAAATTGGGGGAAAAAGAATAGAGAACGTACCTGATGCAGTAGCCATGTTGAATCAATAAGATATTAGCAGAAACTAGGGTTTTGAAGATGAAATTTCACAAATTCGATAAAAGAAGTTCTGTAAAATGGGAATCGAAGAACCCTAATGGAAGTCGATTGCCTTGCGGATTTTGCTAGTTTTTCCTTTTTTTTTTCCTGATAATTAATGATATATATATATATATATACAGACGCATCTGCCCCAATATATAAACCGACAAATGAAAATCCTAAATTAACTATGACTCTATGAGTAAAGAACGGTTTATTGGGTTGGGTCGCACCGGAATGAGTTTGGGCAGGTTCGTACTTGTTGTTTTGAAATATTGAAACATTTGATGGATTAAGCTTGGCCCATATTGTCAAAGGCAATATTGGCCCGGTCTAGCCTACTCAATTTGAAAAATCCTTTAAAAAAAGGTAAACCAAATTTAAGGTTACTGAACTATTAGTAAATTTACGTTCTGATCACTTAATTACAAAAATGTTACAAAATAGTCTCTAACTTATTTGAAAGTTTTCTTTTAGGTTGTTAAGCTTTCTATTTGTGCCAGCAGTGCGAATGGAGAAGGCCATATGATGTTAATTTTAATAGCCTAATGACTTAAAAGAACTTTTGAATTATTCAATAATCATTTTGTAACTTTTTAAAGTTAAGTGACCAAAACACAAATTTATCAGAAGTTTAATAACCTTAGATGTAATTTACCCTCTCCACGCAAAACTCCATGTATAATCAGTCCTTCTCTTTTCTTTTTTTTTTTAAGTTAAAAGTAAAATTATAAGTAAAATAATACATTCGGCTAATTCCAATTAAAATTAATCATTGCAATATGCAATAAAATTGATAATTAAAATATATTCAAGCTTAAATTGAAATAAATCTAAACATAATTTGTACATGATAAAATTTAAACCAAAATAAATTTTAAAAAATTCTACATGCAATGAGACTCGAACCTAAAACTAACATCTCAAAGCTTTAGGGTATCGGCCTACTTAGGATAATATTAAAATAATAGTATATATGATATATGATTTTATAAAATATTTTATAAAAAAAATTATTATTATGATTAATTTGGGCATATTTGTCCATTAAATCACAACTAAACATGTTTAAAGATAGGATTATGTGTTTGAGCCCAAAAGTTTGTTGAAAGTATGAGAAAATTTAGGCAAAAATACGATATTTGAAAAATGAATTTGAGCAAAAACAAATTTATTTAAAATATGTGTCAAACTTGAGCTTCTATATTTAATATCTAAATTTGACCCATTTTATATTTTTATAATATATTTTATAATATATTACGCATCGCATAAATTAAATATATAATAATTTAATACTGTATAACCATTAAAAAATATGTTAAATTATATTTAAAATTTTAAAAATAATATAAACATGTCTAAAATAAGTTTGATTTAATTATCTAAAAAAATCTATTTTGGACAAAATTTTAAAAATTAAATCTAGTATAGGACCGTTGACAAATAGTAGTTATTTAATAAAATTAAAATCTTAAAAAAAAGTAATTTTAAATAATATCTGGTGGAGTATTTGACATTTGTGGCTATTACTTAATATCAATGGGCCTGCTGCTACACTCAGTTTATAGCCATTACTTTTTCTTTTTCTTTAGTCTAGCAAATAAAAAATATTTATTTTTTAAATTTACATTTTAAGTCAAATCTGTTGCAGTCCCTATACTATTTTCAACTTAAGATTTTTACCCTTATTTAATTTGACATAATTTAACTCTCGCATTATCATTAACTCCATAATATTACTAAGGTCATACTTTATAAGGCAAATAATTGACACATTTAAATTCACATAATTATAAACATTAAAATAAATGTTTTTAAATTAATTTCTCATTTTAAAAAATTAACTCAACCACATAATTTAGACTTTTTTTTTTTAAGATTTCAACTGTAACTAAAACATATAATTAATAATAGTATGAAATTAAATTATATCAAACTATAAAATCTTATAATAAATTAAGAAATTATAATGAAATATATAGAAATAATTATAAAAAGTAAAATATATTTTTTAAATTAGTATAAAAATAAGAAATTATAATAAAAAAATATAAAAAGTTATAATATTAATGTAGGAGTATTTCAGTAAATATATCGAGATTAGTAAATTTCATCTAATCCCGAACCCCAATTTTTTAACAGAGAGTGAAAAATCAACCTACCCCATCTTGAAATTTTATGATAAAAAATAGTATTGAGGCTGATTGGGACTCATCAGGTAGGGATGGCAATGGAGTGGGGGTGGAGATAAATGTTGCTAAATTCATCATCGTTTCACAATAGATACACTTTGTTCCATTGTCTGTTCTATTTCATCATGGATATATAATCTTAAAAACCACTATCATCTTCATGAATATTGGATGCATTCATACCTTTCTCACCCCGTTGTGCTACAATTTAGTTTTGCTACTTATCTTTAATATTTTTGAAGTCATGCAAATATTTAAACATAATTATTCATAAAAATACTTAACCATTTTTCTATAACTTGAAATCCTATCACATGTGTATGTGTGCGCAAACTATAGATTTAGAACATAAATGTGTTTAAAAATAACATACAATAAACAATGAAACGTATAGTTTGAAAGTAATTAATCATAACAGCACATGAAATGTGTACTATATTAAAATAAAAATAAATTAAATTGTGAGTCAAACGAAATTTAAACACATAAATACATCAAATTAACAATACTAAATGTATTATAATTATTTATCATGACGTTGTCATCAATTGTAAGGTATTGTTAAGTTGACTTATGACACAAACTCAATTAATAACATTATTAATATATATAATTAATTGAGATAATAAACTGTGCATATTAAATAAGAATGTATAAAACATATTAAAATTAAGCTTTGGTTGAATGATAAATTTAAGATTTTACTAATTTAATTGGCGTGAGTTCAAATCTCATAATGTATATATTTATTTTTATTGGGTTTTGTTAAAATAAAAAAAAAATTAAAGTACTCTCAAAATAATATAATTTATTTTAATTAGAGGAGAATATTTTTGTAATTTTTTTAATCGAGTTGATGGCTGATTGACTCGTGACATCAACTCAATCAAGGATTTTATTAATATTATAGATACATCTTAATATTTTTACCCTTTAATAATTTTAAATATTCAAGGACAAAATAATAATTTTATGTAGTGAAATAGGATGAGACGAGACGGGACAAACAATTACCATAACTACTCCGTATCCACTATTAAAAAAAAATTTACTCTGCCTCGCTCCATATCCACTTTTCAAAAAATTCATTCCATTCGATACGTATTTATTTGAAATCTATCAGCCAATTCAAATGTTGCCATCCTACTATTGGATTTAAATTTTTTCGGGACTAAAAAAAATAAATATACCAAAAAAATATAAGTGACGTTCCGGCACGCATGATACTGTCCACTACTCTCACGCATCTATGCGGTGTAGGCTCACTAAACGTTGCTCGCATGCATCTCAACGTCATATATATTCTCTCCCATCTCCAAACGACGACGTTCCACTCATTTTTTTTGCAAAACTCAAAAAGCCCACTTGATTTATCATCAATTTTTCCTCGGTAATATCATTTCCTTTGGCCTATAAATACCTCCGATTCTTCGCATTTTCTTCTCCTTCTTTGTCTCTCTGCTCGAAGTCTTCTTCATTCTCACTCTCTCTCCACTGAACTCTTGCTAAACGGTATCGTTTTAGTCAGTCTTTCATCAATGGCGAAAGAACCAGTTCGCGTCCTCGTTACTGGAGCTGCAGGTACTGTTATGTTCCATTGATCAGATCCTGTACTTAAAACATTTCTCAGCTTAAATCTTATCTGTAGATCTAGTATTCTTTTTGGATGAATCAGATCTGTCTTTTCAGATCTAGTTAATAGCGATCTAGATTTCAACTGTTCTTATTTTGGATGTTTTGATTGGACTGATTATTGTTTGGATTAGAACACAAATTGCTCTAGAAGTCGGATTTTACTGAAAAGTAATTTTGATCTGCCATAGATCTGTGCTTAGTAGCTCAAAGTAGTGATCGTAGAAGTTTATATGATAAATGATGGGAGAAGTGATTTAAGATTTTGAAATTTTTTGAATTTTATGCTAATGTGAAAAATAAGTATGTTGACTTGCTCAGATCACAAATAAAATGGAGGAATCTGCTATGTTTGGAATCGACATTAAAAAAGTTAGTGCTTAGGAGTTGAATTAAAATTGATTCCTTATTTATTTTGGAGTACCTGCGATTGACTTTCTCAAAAGTTCCTTCAAGTACTTGAAGATATCCGTATACTGTATCAAATATTTGCACCTGAGTCGGACTAACTTAGCTCAGACTTGGTGTTCTCTTTTTTTATCCCTTCGAAGGACTTGTTAAAGAGTTATTGTTGTATTTGCAGGACAAATCGGGTATGCTCTTGTACCCATGATTGCTAGGGGAGTCATGTTGGGTGCTGACCAGCCCGTGATCCTTCACATGCTTGATATCCCACCTGCTGCGGAGGCTTTGAATGGTGTCAAAATGGAGTTGGTGGATGCTGCATTTCCTCTTCTAAAGGGTATATATATGGTCATTATCATGTTGTTTAAGTTTTGAATGGTGTTCTCGAGCTGTATTTTAGATTCTACTGAATTAGTATGATATGTTGTATGGTTTGGGATTTAACCTCTTGTTGTTTTGTCAGGTGTTGTTGCTACAACTGATGTTGTTGAGGCATGCACTGGAGTCAATGTTGCTGTCATGGTTGGTGGTTTCCCAAGGAAGGAAGGAATGGAGAGGAAAGATGTTATGTCAAAGAATGTGTCTATTTACAAGTCTCAGGCTTCTGCCTTGGAACAGCATGCAGCTCCTAACTGCAAGGTGAGAAAAAAATGTTTCTACTCCACCTATATAGATCAGAGCATATATTGTTGAAATTTTGAAGTTCTATTTCTTGGAAGTCTTCGAAGTGTCATGTATTTTGTGTTTTGTTACTGTTTTTGCGGAATGGACAAACGTATGGTCGTATAACTTGTTAAAATTGTAGTAAATTGCTCAATTCAAAGATTTTGCTTGTTGTTTGACTTTCCTGTTTGTTTCAGGTTTTGGTTGTTGCTAACCCTGCCAACACCAATGCATTGATCCTGAAGGAATTTGCACCTTCAATCCCTGCAAAGAACATTACCTGTTTGACAAGGCTGGATCATAACAGGGCACTAGGTCAAATCTCAGAGAAACTAAATGTCCAAGTTTCTGATGTTAAGAATGTGATTATTTGGGGTAATCATTCATCATCTCAATATCCTGATGTCAATCATGCAACTGTTATGACTCCATCTGGAGAAAAGCCGGTTCGCGAGCTTGTTAAGGATGATGCATGGTAAATAAAATAATACAAACAGGATTTGTTGTCTGATGAAATAAATTTATTTGAAATGAGATTTTTGAAACATCATTTTGAAATTATTGATTCATTAAAGGTTGAATGGAGAATTCATAACCACTGTCCAACAACGTGGTGCTGCAATCATCAAAGCTAGGAAACTCTCAAGTGCACTATCTGCTGCTAGTGCTGCTTGTGATCACATTCGTGATTGGGTCCTTGGAACTCCCGAGGTTGGCAATGTTGTTAATCTGTTAATTTTTATATGATATTTCATACGGTCATGATCTCATTTTTTACTTTATTTGGTTGCACTGGTAGGGCACATGGGTTTCCATGGGGGTTTACTCTGATGGTTCATACAATGCACCAGCTGGGGTAATCTATTCCTTCCCTGTAACTTGTAAGAATGGAGAATGGACAATTGTCCAAGGTAAGAATACAGGAAAATATGATCCCATTACGTGTTAGTTGTATGTAGTCTTGTTCAGTGTGTGTTAAACTAATACGAAGAACAAGATATTGATGCTTTCTCCTCCCCTCCCACACCTTGGGGTTCCCTAAGAGGAAGAAACCATCACTTATTGCTGCAGTGAAATCTTATTGTATATGCTCATTGGTGAGTATCCTTATTTCTTCTTTTGTCTTAGGGCTGGCAATTGATGAATTCTCGAGGAAGAAGTTGGACTTGACCGGAGCGGAGCTGACCGAGGAGAAGGAATTGGCTTACTCGTGCCTCTCATGAACGCATTCATCATTTCCATAATCTGTTTGGAAGAGGAGTGGTTTGCCTTAATAGGATTAGCTGCAGTTTTGAATAAAAAACCGTTCTATATGAACTGTTAGTGATTGGTAAGCGACGTCCTCTGATCGAGATCTTCATTATACTTGTCACTTGTTCATGGATATTTTGGATATTTTACCGGTAATCCCGGATTTTAAGCTCCAATTTTAAATGGGATAATCGACACTGTTGGTGACCATTGTTTTTTTTTTTTTGTCTATCTAGTGTATTGTTTACTGTGAATCTCAATTAGTGTATAATTGAGTCGAGTCGTTTTTTGTCTATCTAGTGTATTGTTTACTGTGAATCTCAATTAGTGTATAATTGAGCCGAGTCGAGCTTGAACCTGACTTGCAGTTCGGAACTTGATACTTGACTCGAGCTTGATTGAATATCTATCTTTACAACTCAAACTCAGATATAAGCAAGCTAATTGAGTTTAAGTTTGATTAAACTTGTTTATAAATTTTCATATTTGAGTTCGGGTAATTAAGTTTAGAGTTCATAATATATATTAATAATAAAATAATTTTATAAAAAAGTAATAAAAATATATTAAAAGTGAAGTTGAATAAGGCTTGTTAAGCTCGAATTTGACTTAATGACAGCTCATTATTGAATTGAGTTGTAATTTTTTGAATCAAATTCGGGTAGCTTGTGAACTAATGTCTCATCCCATAAATCTGGAGTTTTCTGCTGTCACGTTACTTTGATCATATGATTCGCTTGTGGGAGTAATGGTTCCCAAATTCCTACTGTAATACGTTACGGACGAGTGAGGGCAAAATTAAAAATTTTCCCCTCTTGTTAAACTAATGATTATTTAAAACACAATTAAAACACGACAAAATCTGAAATCAATGAACAGCTACGGCATGAATTACGATGTCTAAAAAAATACAACTGCAGTTGAGCTTAGAGTATACATAATTCTATGCGAATATTCAACAACATAATACAATGAAATCAATCAAGATACAGGAAAGTGGAAATTATACAATAATTATACATAATACATGACACCTAGATTTGCTACATTCGACAAAGTAATACAAGCTACCCTAATGACTGCTTTCAACATCAAGGCTACCTAAGACTAATACTAAGAATTCCCTTCAATTGTAATAAAAAGAACACCTACAAACCTACATTTAAAATTACATTTTAAGTGGTTGTTTTGTAACTTATCTCAAGCTCATATCAGGGTCATCTTCATCATCGAAATCTTGTTCGCTTGATGGCCTCGTTCTCTTTCCATCTCTTGCTGATGAGGCGGTCCTTCCCTTCTTCGGTTTCCCTCTGAAAGTAAAAATAAATAAATGAACCAACTCAGTCTTTAACTTGTTTAAATAGAAACCCAAATAGTAAAGATGGATGAGCACACTCACTGGCCATTGGCAGCTAAGCCTCCACCCTTAGACCGAGCTGAGCCGAAGTCGGATCTTCCATCTGCAACAGAGAGGATTCCGTATCACACAACGTCAAAAATAGCATTTTAAGTTGGGGGTAACATTAGTATCTTAATGAACAAGGTTTACCATCTTGTCGAACTCCGAGTTCGTCAGCCTGAACATAAAGAAGCAAAGTGAACAAAGCAGTCTTTGTTAAACCTGAATAAATATCTCAACTACATGTCCATTTTTGCACAATTGATTTCTGCTCAAACAAATCGAAGGTGCAGCACAATTGCACAATCATGGTAAGGCTGGGATAATATAAACATTATTAATATAAACAGCAACAATTTCATTCACCAACTGTAAATAACGGTTTGTCTGAACACAATAAGCAAACGGATATTCTTTTGAGAAAGATACGCTATAAGAAAATCTAAACATGAGAATCAACGGTACTGACTTTACATTTTGTCACTCAATTAAATGCTTTTATGTTCTAATATGATCACAGATAGTAGAAATAGAGCATAGCAGTCCTAGAAGGGTATATTACTGAAAAAGCTCCTTTATGCTTCGAGTTCAATCAAGTTTTGAGCGAAACCCTAATACCAAACTTCCACTAACCATCTCAGCATGCGTTGTTGCTATTACATTACGCCGCAAGTTCTCCTAGTGTCTGTCCGCACAATAAAATGTAACATCCAAATATGAATACGCCATCGACGTGCCAAATTAGCATTCCTAACTCTAACTACCTAACACTAAATTCGCAAGTGTTGCCTCTGCTCCGTGAGAACGAACTAGAAAGCGGTAAAAGGAACAGTTAATGTATATATAACGAAGCTTATTCCATCACATACCACTGGTGACGTGACTGATGACAAAGAAAACAATCTATCTTCAGGCTGAAATTTCCTAGACCTCTTCAAGCTACATACAAAAACAAGTTCACATGAATTTTCCATCACAAAAAAAAAAAAATCATATATGAAATACTTAACAACCAGCAGAGTATTCAGTAGGAGTCTCAATTAACATATAATTATGATAAAAACAGGTACAAAATCTTCATTAATCAAGCAAAGTATTGTTATTGTAACCTAAGCTATTATGAAAATACAAGTTTATGTAACAATTTTCACCCTAATTTTTCAATAGAACTAGAAAATTTTCCAGAGAAGAAGTTCAAATTCATACAATTGACAATAATCTGCAAATTGGCAATTAAATGATTAAAAATAAATTCAGATATAAAATTACCAGCAGTTGATAAAATATGGGTTAATAAAAAATATAATTACTTTGCTGTGTTCTTGGATGAAGAAAGAAACCCTTCGAATCCTTTCAAAACATGCCCGAAATGGCTCGAATCTTGCAAATAATTAGTTTCTAAATCAAAAACCTGCAAAAAAATATGAATTAAATTAAGAAATTTAATCTTAATAGCAAAATTCATCGAATTTGTATCTTCATATACACATAAAAGAGGGAAAAGAAAGAGCAAAATTTGCCATGGGGAAGCAGGAAAACTATTACCTGCTTTTCGATATTGCGAAGCTCGTCTTGAAGCTTTTCTCTTTTGTTCATGAGAGAAGAAAGGATGGCGGCTGGATTCCCCGAACTTTTGTGCCCTAACGACATTTTCGTTAGGAAAAAGAAAATAAAAAAGCTTGAGCAGAGAAAATTGAAAACGAAGATTTTAACAGTATCTTTAATCGTTTTCCATAAAGATCTTTTTTTCAAACCGTAAATAATTTTTATATTTTTTTAAATAATAAAAAAGTATAAATGTTATAATTTTCCTTTCAAAGTCGACTCACATAAAATAAAATTTCTGATTTTAAAATCTTATAGAGGGAATTAAATCTTGATTTTTTAATTTAGATTTTTGATCTGAATCAATATTTAATTTTAAAATTATATAAAAATACTAATATAAAATTAATATAAATATTTTCTCCATTTTACTTTTTTTAATTGATTTAGGAGCACTTAAACAAGACTCGATTAAAATTTATTTCTATAAAAAATGAGTCTAGAGGTGTAATTGAGTCGAGTTGAGTCCAAATACTATTAGATTTGAGCTTAATACTCGGTTCGAGCTTAATTAAACATATTTTTTAAGCTTGAGATCAATTCGAGATATAAGCAAACTACTTAAACTCAATCTCAATTAAGTTTATTTACCTGTTTTTGTACTCAAGCTCGAGCTTGACTCGATAATTAAGCTTAGGGTTAATAATATATACATATGGTAATAATGTAATTTAATAATATAAAAATATAAAAAGCTCTATAAGGCTTGCGAGCCATTTGAGTTGAATATTAAGCTTGAATTTAGCTCGAGTTACTCAATAATTATCAAATCGAGCGGAATTTTTTCAAGTCATACTTGAAATAATTTGTAAGCACTAATATCTCATTTATACCCTTAAGAAGAACTGATCTAACCTAAATCTAAATAAAAAATCAAACTTGAAATTAATCTTTCCTATATAGGTTGAGTCTAGCTAAACAATGACTCGACATTTTAAAAGTTTTTGTGTCCATTTTGTTTTTACAAATTACAAATTGAGAGAAGCTATGGAAGCAACAAAATTTTAAAAGTTTTTGTGTCTGGCAATCTGGTTTTGCACGGGACATAAGGATCTGTAGTACTATTGAGATTAAATTATGAGGTATCTACAATAGATTGATGCTAGCAAGGAAAATGAAAGTGAGACGGGTGCTCTTGGATACGGACAGTTTAACAACTTTGGATCTTATTTGTATGAAGGGTGAGATAGATTATAATAATGTTGTGCTATGGAGCATAAAAAGACTAGTTGCTTGTGATTGAAAAATTGAGCTCAAGTATGTGTTTTGTGAATGGAATCGATTAGCGAATTGAATGACGATCATGACTTTTAATCTGGAACCGAGTATTTGTGCTTTCCCACAACCACTAAATGCAATTCTTTGAACTCTACATGAAAATTTAGATAATTTTATAGTGCCTAAAATGATCACAGTTTAATTCTTGTTATTTACGTATACCAAAAAAAATCAAATAAAGAGTTATATGATTGATCTGCATCATCTATAATTTTCATTAGGAATTTTAAAAAATATATATGAAATGGAAATATATACTGTAAAAAGTATAAATCTGACCCAAATACATTTTGTTAAATGTATCTAAGCTGTTTAAAAAAAAATTATTTTGTTCCATATCCCCAATTTGAGGTCCCCCATTTTTATGGTCCCTTCGACCAGAAAAGTTGTTTTCCCAAAGCAAGGCATAAAAACAATTTGTAAAAGAAAAGGGTAAATTACACTTAAGGTCATTAAACTATTAATAAGTTTACGATTTGGTCACTCAACTTCCAAATATTACAAAATAGTCATTGAACTATTCAAAAGTTTTTATTTATGACACTGGGCTGTTAAGCTGCTTTTTTTTTTTTTTAATGAAAAAGTTTGTTTAGTGAGTTCCAAGCGATGATTCAACGATTGGTACGGTGAATCAATACTTATTGGCAAGTAGTAGAACATACCTCAGATCAAAGTTGATCGAACGATTAGTGTCGAGATTGAAGAAGAAAGCTCTTTGGATTTTGGTTCACAGATTCGTGACGTTCAAATATGTTTTATGAAAAAAGAATTGAATTGTAGAAGATAAGGGAAGGAGAGTTTTCGATTAGTGTAGGCGGTGCAAACAGAGAAGATTATATAACAATGATTTTAACAACTCAATGACTTAATGAAAATTTTCGAATAGTTTAGTGACCATTTTGTAACTTTTGAAGCTGAATTATCAAATCGTAAATTTATTAATAGTCTAGTGACCTTTGGTGTAATTTATCAATAAAAAAAAACTAGCTACAAAACTTGGGGAATTTCCAATTCATTATATGATTCAATTGAACAGCTTTACAAATGAGTCTTCGCTCATGCAAATATGAAGAAAGAAAAAGAACCCTTATTAAATTAGGATAATTAATCAATTATTTTTATGGTAAAAAACCTCTTCAGTCCCTCTCAAATTACAAAATTGAGCAATTTGATCTAGCTAAAAAATATTGGAGCAATTTAATTTGTCAATTTTGAAAGTGAGCAACTTAGAACAATTAATCACGACGTTAATATTTTCCATCAATTATACATAATTTTAATTGGTATAGTAACAAATTTAGCCTTTGATGTTTATATATTTTGTCATTTTGACCTTCATTTTAAAAAATTTAAAAATTCAGCCTCGACATTTACATATTTACATAAATGTTGCGGGATAAATTTGTTAAATCATGATCAAATTAACAGAATGCGTAAACTTTGAAGGCTAAAATTATTATTATATCAATCAAAATCACGTGCAATTGATGAAAAATATTAGCATAATGATTAATTGTCTTTAGTTGTTCACTTTTGGAACTGACAAGGATTAAGTTGCTCCAATTTTTTTGAGAGGGATTAATTTGCTCAATTTTGAAATTGAGAGGGATTGAAAAGGTCTTTTTACCCAATTTTTTCATTGAGAGAAATTTACAGTGGATCAACAAAGCAGACAAGACATTTCTCCTCCCACCACGATCATCATCAATATCATATGAGTCCCACGTGATCTTGACACATACAAGCCACACTTAGCAAAATGGGCATTGCCAGTTCCATTTTTTCAATCTCACTGTTGGAAATTCGCTGTAAGTAATGACCAAAATATCATCAATCATGTTTCTTTTTTTTCTTACCTAACCCTTCATGGTCTTTTTTTTATCTGTTCTTTCTGAGTTTCTAGCAACAATGGGGTAAACCTTCAACAATTTAATATCAAATAAAAATTGGGGTTTGGTCCATTTACTTGTTTTAGTTGTCATTGTTTGTAGATAACATTCTTTAATGTCAATTATTAAGGGAATTAGGCTGTATCTGTATTCTGTATTGTACTGGAAAGTTCATAGTGTGGTTTTAAGGTTTATTAATTCTAGTGCAGGTCTGCATCAAGGTCTTGGATTTTGGAGATATTTTGGGAAAGTTATGGTGTTTTTTGATTGATCGAATCGGGGACCGACGATGAGGCAGGTAGGGAAGGTTTTATTGAAGTTAGGGTATGGTTGGATATCATGGATACATATTGTAATTATCTAATTGGGATGTTTATCAAGTGTTTGTATCAAGTTTTGTGAGAAATTTTATGCCTTTGTATGAATTCGAATATGTCGGTGTTATGCGAAAGATCTTGTTAGTTTGACATGAGTAGCGGTAAGACGATAGTTTGGTTCAGGAGGGACCTCAGGATTGAAGACAATCCTGCTTTATCAGCTGCTGCGAGGGACGGTAGTGTATTTCCAGTTTATATATGGTGTCCTGAAGAGGAAGGGCAGTTTTACGCGGGTCGAGTTTCGCGATGGTGGCTTAAGCAATCTCTTGCTCATTTGGAGCAGTCATTGAAGTCTCTTGGGGCTGAACTTGTGATGATTAAGACCCAAAGTACCCTTTCAGCTCTTTTAGATTGCATCAAAGCTACCGAGCGACGAAAGTTGTAGTAAACCGTCTTTACGGTATATATTCCGATCTACAGATCAAATGCTGCTTTCTTAAACCAATATGGATTCTAATTTGTTTATACTGAAATGGCGAGTTAGACATGGTTAAATAGTTTGAGAATTGAACTAATGCCAATTGCAGTGCAATGTTTTCGGTTAATATATGAAAGCATCAAAATACTTGAGATTATGGTCTGTCGTCCTTTTTTTTCCAGATCCTGTTTCACTGGTTCGTGATCATAGCATCAAAGAGAAACTAGCAGAGGTTGGCATCTCCGTGCAAAGCTATAATGGAGATTTGTTGTATGAACCATGGGAGATATATGATGAGGAGGGACGAGCTTTTTCAACCTTTGATGCATATTGGGACAAGTGCTTGAACATGCAAATGGAACCGGTTTCACTTCTCCCCCCATGGAGATTGGTGCCAGCTGCAGGTAGAGTTAAACCAAACATCATATATATGTATATGTATATGTATAAACGCATTTGTTTGCTTGATATAGCCTACAAAACAAGCACAATGTAAGTTTATACGTATTTATGCACATAGATTTTGATGAAAAGGAAAGATGGAGTGTAGATGAATGATCTGCTTGTGTACATATATACGTATATTCTCATTGCAAAATGAATAACTTGTTGCTGAATTGTTATTAGTTACAGGGACGGTTGAAAGGTGCACAATTGAAGGTTTGGGCCTTGAAAATGAATTGGAAAAATCTAGCAATGTGTTGTTAGGAAGAGGATGTTCTCCGGGTTGGAGCAATGCCGATAAGGCTCTAACTGAGTTTGTCGAACAGAATTTATTTGACTATTCGAAAAGTAGATTCAAGGTTGGGGCCAGCTCAAAATCACTTTTGTCCCCATATCTTCATTTTGGAGAGATAAGTGTGAGGAAAGTTTTCCGGTGTGTACGTATGAAACAGATACTATGGCGAAGAGAATGGAAGTCTCAAGGGGAAGAGAGTGTGACACTATTTTTAAAGGCTATCGGGCTTAGAGAATACTCTCGTTATCTTTGTTTCAACTATCCGTTCACTCACGAGAGATCGTTATTGAGCAACATGAAGTATTTTCCTTGGAATGCTGATGCGAACCGTTTTAAGGTATGGAGACAAGGTCGGACAGGATATCCATTAGTGGATGCAGGAATGAGGGAGCTTTGGGCAACCGGTTGGATACACAACAGAATAAGAGTGATTGTTTCGAGTTTTGCGGTGAAGTTTCTACTTCTTCCATGGAAGTGGGGAATGAAATATTTCTGGGACACACTTTTGGATGCAGATTTGGAATGTGATATTCTTGGTTGGCAGTACATCTCCGGGAGTTTACCAGATGGTCAAGAGCTAGAACAATTAGACTGCCCGCAGGTGCGTTGAGTACACTAGTTAATTTATTAAATGCAAAATAAGTAGCTAATCCAGTACTCTCCCATCTTTGGACCTTATATTGTGTTGGTTTTTCGAGTCAGATTCAAGGCTCCAAATTCGACCCTGAAGGTGAATACGTAAGGCAATGGCTGCCAGAGTTAGCAAGGATGCCGATCGAGTGGATCCATCATCCATGGGATGCACCTCTTACCATGCTTAAAGCTGCAGGTGTGGAGTTGGGGTTAAACTATCCGAAACCCATAATAGATATAGATACAGCTCGAGAACATCTAAGAGAAGCTATATTTAAAATGTGGGAAATGGAAGCAGCTGCAAAATCCGCAACTTCAGATCAGATGAATGAAGATGTTTTCGATAATTCTGATAGTATCAAGACCTCTGCCATCCTGAAAGTTATCCCAAAGGAAAAGTCTTCATGTCTGACGTATTCATCTAATGATCAAAGGGTGCCATCATTTCAAAACTGCAACAATGGTTTGTTGCCTAGGAAGAGACCATTACCTGTAGATGAAGAAAAGTTGCATATGGATAAACCAAATAAGCAGAATAAAGAAGCAGGGACCTCAGGAAGAGAAGACTTATGCTCGACGGCTGAATCTTCGGCATCTAAGAGGCAGAAGAGTACTAGTAGTACTAGCACTAGCATAATTTCATTCACAGTTCCACAGTATTGCTCCTCATCCGATGGCAGACCTTTTCAGGACCACGAATCTTCCAATCTCAACTTAACATGGCATGAAAAGATTGACTTGGAATAGACTTCCAACAAAAATGGTTAGAACTATTTGTGCTATGGATTTTTACGAAGTTTGAACTTTGGTTTCTAATGTCGGATTTGACACTTATACCATTAGCATTGCAGGAGTTTTAAGACAATAGTCGCCTGTATCTCTCTTGTATTCCCCAGCAGTGTTCTGATAAAGAAAACCGAAATGGTCAGTTCACGAATACCCTCCTTTTAGACTGTTTCATCAGGGCTTGACTAACATAAAAGTTTCCTCTCATATGCATATGGTATATGTGTTTATATTCCCTTTTAGATATTGTTCCAAGCATAGAGAAATCGACTAAATAACTAGGGTTTCAACTTATGTTTTCGTGTTCTTGGAAACAATTGAGTTACGGTTATGCAATCAAGGTCACATCTTGTAGTACATTTGATGAAATGAAACTATTACTTCTATTGTTGGTTTATGAGGAATGATAGCATTTTATGTATATGTGTTACTGAATTTTTCGGATTAAATAGGATTCTACTATTAGGCTTAACTCGGGTGGATTGATCGGTTTTTCCCGGATTCAGGTAAGAATTAACAAAAAATCTCAAAAGACAACATAGCATTAACTTAAAACAAAGATAAACCAGAAAAAAAATGGCAAGAATTGCTAGCAAAATCCATCAATTTAGCCACCCAGATTGTGTTTCAGTTCCTTTTTCTTGATCAGCTTCCCCAGATATCTCTTCCAGTGATTTTCCTTTAGATTCAGGCACCAAAAATGTGAACAACATTCCCAGAAAGTTAATGAAACCCAGAATCATTAGTGATTTCTTCACTCCGATAGCGTCTGCAGCATACAAAAACCCGAAAGCACCCACCATTGCCCCTGCTTTGCCTGATGCAGCTGATATTCCATGGCATGTTGATCTCAACCTTGCTGGGAAAATCTCTGCAGGGACTACAAACGTAATGGCATTCGGTCCAAAATTCGCAAAAAAGAACGTTAGCGAGTACATGATAACGAATCCGATCTGGTTGTTGGGTAGTGTCCAATGATGGTATGGGATTGCTAATGCAAACATGAAAATTGTCATGAAAAAGAATCCCATCAACTGGATCTTGAATCTTCCTATTTTATCAATTAATGCCACTGTGAACCAATATCCAGGAACAGTGCTGCATAGTGCAATGAGAGTTTGAGCTCTTGCAATTTTATAAACTTCTTCAATGGCATTCATGGTTTTTGCCTTTGGGATCCAACCAATGGCACTAAAGATGTCTTTTTGGAACAGGTTTTGGCTATAGAAAGCAATGTCTAGTAAGAACCAAGTGCTTGTGGTACCGAGCAAGTGGAGTCCGTGTCGACTGAGAAACAGTGTGGTGAACAACCCGAATTCGTTCCCTTTCTTTTGTTGTAGTTTCTCTGGTTCGGATTCCAAATCGACTTGAAGAACTTTTGACATATCTGCTGCTGCTTGTTTAGCATTCTTGGCGACCAAGGCAGTGTAACGAGCGGTTTCGGGCATCTTCGTGCGCCAATAATATGTGAGCAAAGCCGGGAAAGCTCCGAACATCAAGATAATCCTCCAAATATAATCAGCTTCAGGCACAGTCGATAGGTTAGCATCAATTTCATAACTTGGTGCAGGGTAATAAGCCTTAAATACTGCAGAAACCATAATGGCAATTATCCCTCCAGCCAATATCCCGAAACCTTGCATCGCGAAAACAGAAGCAATAAAAGCACCACGAGTCTTTTTATTAGCATATTCGGACATGATTGTAGCAGAAAGAGGATAGTCACCACCGATACCGAAACCAAGCCAAAACCGAAAGAAGCAAAGTGTAGCCATCACGGATTTAGAGTCACTGCCAAAAGTAAGACCAGAGGCAACCGAACTGATAACCATGAGCAATAGTGTCATGCCATAGACACGTTTTCGTCCCATCTTATCACCAAGCCAACCAAAAAAGAGCTGTCCCGCAAGAGTACCGCAAAACGCGACACCATTAATGGCAGCCGAGACATTGGACGGAAGTGTTCCGGGGGTAGAATCACCTTCCTTGTGATAATATATGCGACCAAGCAATTTGGTGACCAATGAAATGCAAAAAAGGTCATATGCATCAGTGAAGAATCCCATGCCAGCAATTATAATTGCTGTGAAATGGTACCATTGTGTTTTAGCTACATCAAGTGCATTAAGAACTTGTAATTGATCCTTTGCCATCACTAAAATAATTTTTAAACAACTCTAATAATGAAGAAAATAAAAATAAAAATAAACTTTCCTTTCTAATGGTTCAATAAGTAAAGGATGAAATTACAAAGAAATATAGAGATAATGAAGAACTGAGGATTGGGATGAAGGAGAAAAGAGTTGGTTACGTATCTAGACTCTTTTGATTTTTTTTTTTTAAATATTTCTTTTACAAAAGTATGATTTTCATTTCAAGGAATTTAATCTTTCTATTTTTTGGTAACGGTATTAATAGCTAGACTTGAATTTTAAAATCTGAATTGTAGAGGAGCTAAATTGTTAAAAGTAAAAATAGACTAAATTGCAAATATACAACAAGTATAAGGAATTGGAACTTATTTTACCAAAAAACAATTTTGAAAAATTATTATTAAGGTGTAATATTTATTTAATTTAAAAAAAATAAATTTCATATATAATTGATATTTTTAGATTGAATTTCATCTAGTTGGATAAGTTTGGTTTATTGGTTTTTTAAATTTTAAAATTGTTATTTATAATATTTTTCATTAATTTTATATAAAATATACTATATATTACACAAAAGATAAATAAAACTATCATTTGATTTTGTTCAAATAATTTGTTATTATTATTATTATTATTATTATAAGTTGAATGCTATTCTAATTAAACTTTAAATTTTCATTTTTAGAAGAGATAATTTTAAAGATAATTCGATGATATCAAAATATTAAAAAGATGGAATATTCAATCTTTACCTCCAATTTAAACGACAGAGAGAGGAGAAATTTTAAAGGTATAGCTAACTTAACTAATTCTAATAATTTAATTAATTCAATTAACTGATTCTATTAACTATTTATTTAAAAGTATTTAGTAAAATTTAACTGATAATTAAAAGTTGATATGAATAAAATGACAAATTAAGGTATGACACATTTTAAACTTTAAATATGTTAAAAAGTTGAAATATTAGTCTCCAAAACAAGGAAAAAGTATGTCTAAGGATTCCTCTCCTTCTTTGCCATCGGTTGCTACCGGAAACGATGGAGATCCTCATTCCGTTGAGGACCGGAATACCAAGAAAGTGAGATTCAAGGGCGGAAGTGGTGATGCAACGGAAGACATGCTCGTGGATTCAGCCCCATCGTGGAGGGATAAACTCTTGGACGGGGACCCGAATAATCCCTTAACGGATCGTGATGTTTCTTCCCCTGGAAGGGACAATACAAGTGACGGAGATTTTGATTTACAAGCAGGAGATGTTCAAACATCAATTATCAATGGGATCCCAGCCATTAGTTTCTCAGACCGAATAAAAGAAATTTTGTTTAAAGAAATGGAACTAACAGTGGTTATTAAACTTCTAGGGCGAAATATTGGCTACAATATGCTACATAATCGTATCACGAGCTTGTGGAAACCTATCTCTTCTTTCCATCTCATGGATATTGAGAATGGGTATTACCTGGTTCGTTTTTTGAACAGAACTGAATTTGATCGTGTTTTGACGCAGGGACCGTGGATCATCTTTGGACAGTACCTTACCGTCCAACCTTGGACCAGGGAGTTCAGCTCTATGTAGCCGTATCCTAGCATGGTTCTAGCTTGGATCTGGTTGCCGGGTCTTCCGGGATTTTTGTTTCGACGACAAATCGTGGAGGCGATTGGAGGACTTGTTGGAAAAGTCGTCAAATTGGATCTCCAGACGGACAATAGGTCCAGGGGACGCTTTGCTCGTCTTGCGGTTTACTTAAACCTCGAAAAACCCCTGATTTCTCAGGTCTTGGTTGATGGTGTCGTTCAGAGGGTTGAATACGAGGCTCTCCCCACCGTTTGTTTTGGTTGCGGCAAGTATGGGAACGTCAAGGATCTATGCCCGACGGTGGTTGCGAATCGGGTTCTTGAAAGACCATCAGATGTGGTGAATGGTGGCTCGACGGAGACCGCTGGTGGAGCGGCTGGTGAAGTGGGGCTGGAGTTTGGGCCCTGGATGTTGGTGGAGAGACGGTCTCGGTGAGGCTTACAGAATGGTCGAGGCAATGCCGGAGTGAGTCACGGAGCGAATACATGAGCAATCTTTCGGAAGGATCCGTTGAACTCCCGATTTTCTAGCGTTGATAGAGGGAGGAGAGCTCACCGAAAATCACGATAATATTAATGATACTGGTCTGTCGGTGGAAGGCAATGAATTAAATGCTGAGGGAGTGGGTGGCTCTACCGATAGGGTTAATTATTTGGGGGGTTTTGGGCTCATCTGCTGGTCCAAGCAGTAAGCCCAAGTCGGACAAGGGGTCTGCTAAAGGGGTTGGTGTGGCTACAGCTAGAAGAGGCTTAAATGTTGCTAATTTAGGCCGACCTATTAGTGGGCCGACGGTGGAATCTGCTAAGCAAAATTATTTGGGCCAGAATGCGGTTAGGGAGCTTGGGAAAAGTCTAGATAAATGGCCTGTTTTGGAAAATGAGCTTGAACAGCCCTCGAATAAAAGCCTTAATATTGATAATTTGGTTTTCAATTCTCCTTTAAATTTAGGAGTTGCAGGCCCATCAAATCAATTTTCTTTGGACAAGGAAATGGCTATGAATAAGGTTGTTTGTGGAGATTTTTCTATAATGCAAAAGGGGATTTAAACGATGGATCCTTAGTCAATATCAAAGCTCATTTTAATTCGGCCTTCAAAAGCTTTTGGGGTTCTCTTGTTCCCATTTCTGATGATGTTTTGGACCCCGGGAAACATTCTGCAATTAGTTTTAAAGATGCCTCACACAAGAAAGAAAAAAATCGTTCTGTCACTTTTTCCCGGGAAGGTTAGGTGATGGAATTTCTAATTCTAAAGAAAGGTATGGAGGCAAAGAGTCTATTGGACGTAGCAACCGAAAAGTTTCTACCGCGTTGCGTGGGCGGGGTAGTCGTTTCAAAGCACTCGGTAATTCCAGAGTTCCATTAGCTGAATCCATGGAGGAAATGGCTAAGTTTATTTCAAATCCGAACCTTAGTAATGATCTCATTTCCGAATCGAACGGTACGACTTTGAATGTGGATAGTGATACTGTCTCTCGACAGTAATGGTACGTTTTCTAAATTCTATTTTGTTTTATGAATTTAACTATTTTCTCTTGGAATTACCAAGCTTGTGCCAGTGAAAAGTTTCCTCGTATTTTTCGGGAATATAATCGGGAACATAGTCCTGATATTTTTAGTTTGCTTGAGACTAGAGTCAGTGGTTCTAAAGCTGATACTATTATTGCTAAGTTGGGTTTTCCCTTTTCTCATCGTGTTGAAGCAATCGGCTTTTCGGGGGGCATTTGGATTGGTTGGAAAAATTCTGTCTGTCTTGAGGTCATTTATAATCACCCTCAGTTTATTCTGGTACGGGTTGGGTCTATGTCTTCCTCGAGTTTTGTGTACATCTCATTCGTTTATGGGAGCCCCAATAGGCAGAAGCGTAAGGATATGTGGGATATGTTGAAACGTTTGATTCTTTCGAAGAACTATCCTTGGGTTGAAATTAGTGATTTCAATGCTATTCTTTCATCCTCTGAGAAATCAGGTGGTATGACAAAGGGTAGGCGTTGCCCTTTCTTTGGTAAGTTTGTGGATAAAGCCGAACTTCATGATTTAGGGTACAGAAGTCCCCCTTTTACTTGACATAGGGGTATGCTTTTTGAGAGGCTTGATCGAGCTTTGGGAAATGATGCTTGGGTCCAGTATTTTTCGAATAGTTTGGTTACCCATCTCCCTAAAATTAAGTCTGATCATAGGCCTTTATTGCTTTCCTTGAATTCGGAGAATGTTCTACCCAGAGGCAGACCTTTTCGGTTCTTGGCAGGTTGGGTTGAACATCCAAAATTTGGAAAATTTGTGGAAGATTATTGGGGTTACTCTGGAGATATGTCTGATACTTTAAGTACGTTCTCTCGTGATCTTAAGGACTGGAATAAGTCGGTTTATGGTCACATCACTGCTCGGAAAAGGTTTCTTATCAAGGAACTCACTAAAATACAGAAGCTTATGGATTTCTCAAGTTCTAATTGTCTAGCTCAGGTGGAGTTAAAAATTCAACAAGAGTTGGAGAATGTTCTTCAATATGAAGAACTCCTTTGGAAACAAAAGGCCCGCTGTGATTGGCTTCTTTTTGGAGATCGTAACACTAAGTTCTTTTATGCTCGTACCATGCGTCAAAGGAAGAGTAATTGTATTACTGCGATCCGTAATGATTGTGGAGACTGGATTTATGATCCGAAGGATATTGAAGCCGAGGCCAACAAATTTTTCCAGAATTTGTATGGGGAACCTCCTGGTTCTATGGGAAGTTTGCCTCCTAGTAATTTTCTGCGCCTTGGTCAGGAGGACATTTCTCTGCTAGAGAAGCAGGTTACTAACAAGGAAATTAAGAGGGCTCTTTTTGACATGTCTCCTCTTAAAGCCCCCGGTAGTGATGGCTTTCACGCACTCTTTTTCCAAAAGCAATGGAACACGGTTGGAGATGCTATCTGCAATTGAGTTAGAAGTATCTTCAATGGTGCCAACATTGATGTAGAGCTAAACAATACTTTAATTGTCCTCATTCCCAAGGTGGATAGCCCTGAGGATTTTACCCAATACCGTCTGATTAGCCTTTGCTCGGTCTTATACAGACTTGTGATGAAGGTTATTGCAAATCGTTTTAAGATCATCTTTCCAAAGATTATTGGTCCCGAGAAGGCTGGGTTTATTGCAAGGAGGAATATTACTGATAACGTCATTATTGCTCAAGAGGTTATCCATTTGATGATGAGTTCTCCTAAATGTAAGTGGATGACTATCAAGATCTATTTGGAGAAGGCTTACGACAGAGTGAAATGGGACTTCATTAATGCTTCGCTTCAACCAGTCGGTATCCCACTTTTCTCATTAATGTTATTATGTCCTCTATCTCTAACTCTACAATGCAGGTGTTGTGGAATGAAGTCCCTTTGTCTAAGTTCCAGCCAGCTAGGGGAATTCGGCAAGGATGCCCACTCTCCCCTTATCTCTTCGTCCTATGTATGAATTGGCTTGGTCAAGCAATTCATTCGGCTACTTCAAAAGGTAAATGGAGTCCCATTTTTCTTTCTCGGTCTGGTCCTCCTATCTCTCACCTTTTTTTTGCAGATGACTTAGTTATTTTTAGCAAAGCTGATACGAAACATTGTACGTAACACCCTTAACCCGTATCCGTCGCCGGATTAGGGTTACGAGGCATTACTCGTCTAACCACAAGTCATTACACTTTTATAAACACTGTTATAATATCACGAATAAACATGTATATCCCATCTAATCTCAATACATCAACTTGCATATCATGAATAATATCATTAACATCAAATAGTAACTAATTTCAATCATCTAGCAAATCGCTATTCACATGGTCATTTAAAAGCAATGGCCGAATAGGTATATGGCACTTAATCATTTATTACATTTCTATTATCAACAAAACATTCAAGCATATATCATTATTGAACATATGTTACACTTTTGATCATGTATACTCCCTATTTTAATATCACATATGATTATATCATTTACCTCTCTACTTATCTCACATTCGAACATAACTTAAATACAAATATCAAACCAACTCATTTAACCCATAGTTGCTTATCACATTCGGCAATGATGATTTCATTTTTTATATGACCTGATTCTCTCATAACCCGTCTTGTAAATACACATATATATAATAAGAATAAGGATATCCTTCAACCAAAATGCATTATAAACCCTACTCAAACCAAGTTCATATATTCAAATATCACACCTAACATGATATGAAATAAACTTCCAAGATAAACTTATAATATGTCTGAACGTACACAAATAATAACACCATAATCAAACATGACTAAACCATACTTAAGCATAAAAGTATAGCCATTTTCGCATGGCAATATTACATTCATATAATCATCATTTAAGTCAACTCAAAAACGGTTTAGCCTATACATGCCATAGACTTAAAGTTTATACACAAAAGAGATACCAAAATTTCGTTGATAGTGTGATGAACTTCAAAGATGATCCCCGAGCACGAGTTGAACACCCAAAAGAGATCTACAATACGAAAACAACCAGATAAAAAGTAAGCTTTCATAGCTTAGTAAGTTTTAAGCATTTAACTCACATATGCACTTATCAAGATTTAAAATAAATTGTTTCATTTACATCATCTTTGCCGAATAGTCAATATACTAAAATAGATTTCATAACAACATTATATACATGTATAAAT
Source organism: Gossypium sturtianum (assembly GCA_025698515.1). NCBI lineage: Eukaryota > Viridiplantae > Streptophyta > Magnoliopsida > Malvales > Malvaceae > Gossypium > Gossypium sturtianum. The sequence continues at coordinate 163,533,044 of CM046945.1, forward strand.
ATGTATATATATATATCCATACACCACCTACACATAATAGAATAACCTGCATGTATCTCTTTTACTTAACGATTTCCAACTTACATTTCAAGCCACCATCAATCGCAAGTTGTTTTAAATAATGCATACCTCTAGTTTATTTCTCTTTCCAACCTTAACTTCCCGAGAATATTATAAGATTGCATACTCGAACATTTTATTATTCATATCAACATTAATAAAACGAGTCCTTTAAAAAAAACATCAAACTCAGTATACATTACATAAAGAATTTAGTAACGTATCGCACACATAGTGCCGTTACATTAAAATTCCGCACACTTAGTGCCAAATCTCTGTAACGTATCGCACACATAGTGCCGTTACTTTAATATTCCGTACACTTAGTGCCAAATCTCTGTAACGTATCGCACACATAGTGCCGTTACCTTCACACCGCACACATAGTGCCTTGTAACCGATTTCTCACACTTAGTGCTCGGTTATAAACTTCGCACACTTAGTGCCTTTCATAACTTTGTCATTTATCCGAATATACACTTTCATATATAAAATCCAATCCACAACTTCACATATAAGCACATTCATATATGTATACTTGATGATTTAACATCCAAGTCTATATATTATATTCGGCCTAGACATTATCAAGCCACCAACAATTCCTTTGAATATATATATCCATATCCCAATTTAGTATGTCTCATATCTAAAAGTATCACTATCATATAAATTCACATTTCATGCAATTGATTCTAAACATCCAAGTAACCACACATATTCGGCTAACTTAAACAAATTTCATTGTTACATTCGGCAATGTGTTATTAATACTCTTACCACCATTTAGCTTAGGCATATAATGTGGTATAAAATTCAATTTAGCCCAACTGCTTAAACTTACCTCGGAAATTATCGGATTAAGGTTGCTCGGTTATTCGTTCAACTTTGCCTTTCCCCGATCCAATCCCGTTTCCTTTTGTTCTTGATCTAAATAATTCCAAATTGAGCTCATTCAAATACATTTTTATTCAATTTAATCCAAAAACACATAATTATGCAAATTACCATTTTACCCCTGACATTTATAACTTTTACAATTTAATCCCTAATGCACAAAACACAAAATACACATAATTTGAGTTCACTCCTTAAGGGCCGAATGTTCTTCATGCTTATGTAAGTCCATACAAACCATTTATTTAGCATTTTAGTCCCTCAACTATTTAATTTTTTCAATTTAATCCATAACACTCAATTTTATCAAAACCTCCAATTCAAAACATGTTGATTTAAAACATATCCTTAATATTCTACCATCAAACATTTCAAAACATAAACATTCATCAATGGCCGAACATCAACATGCATCAAATTCACAAATTTTAACATGGGTCGGGTAGTATTCGAAGCAACAAACTCAAAAACGTAAAAATTATCAAAAACCGAGCTCAATTACTAACCTTAATTTAACATGCAATAGGCCGAATGGTTGGAAGCTATGGTTTCTTCTTCTTTCTTTAAGTTTCGGCAATGAAGAATAAAAATAAAAGATGGACATCCACTTATTCTTTTATGTTTTCTTTATTATATTCATTTTATAATATATTATACATATATTAATATAACATCACTTATAAAAAAAACAAATAATAAAATGCATTATGAAAGCATAATGCCGTCCACTCACTTATTATTTGGTTAATTTACAATTTAAGTCCACCCATAAAAGAAAACAAGTCAATTAAACCACATAATTTAAATAAAGGCTACTTTTACCACTTAAGCGATTTAATCCTTTTTCTTAAATTGAACACACAAACAGACAAATTTACCCACAATATTTTAACACATGCTCAAACATATATCATAGATATCAAATATAATATAAAAAATATTTTTCCAACTCGGATTCGTGGTCCTGAAACCACCGTTCCGATTAGGGTCGTAATCGGGCTGTTACAACTCTCCCCCCTTAAGGGATTTTCGTCCCCGAAAATCTTACCGTTGAATAATTGTGGGTAGCGTTCTTTCATTGATTCTTCGGTTTCCCAGGTTGCTTCCTCAACCCCGTGCTTATGCCACATAACTTTAACCAACGAGATTTTCTTATTTCGCAACTCTTTCGCTTCACGAGCTAAGATGCAAATCGGTTCTTCCTCATAAGTCAAATCGGGTTGAATTTTAATCTCTGATGGACTGATCACATGAGAAGGATCAGATCGGTAGCGTCGAAGCATCGATACATGAAAGACATTGTGAATCTTTTCTAGCTCAGATTGCACCATAAGTCTGTACGCAACCGGCTCGATACGCTCAATGACTTCGTACGGTCCAATAAATCTCGGACTCAGCTTTCCTTTACGGCCAAATCTAAGTATCTTTTTCCACAGCGAGACTTTCAAAAATACTTGGTCACCCACCTGGAACTCTATATCTTTACGTTTCAAGTCCGCATACGACTTCTGACGATCTGAGGCGGCTTTCAAACTTTCTCGGATTACTTATACTTTCTGCTCAGTCTCTCTGATTAAATCAACCCCGTGTATCTTGCTTTCACTTAGCTCGGTCCAATATAGAGGTGTACGACACTTACGACCGTACAAAGCTTCGTATGGTGCCATTTTGATACTCGATTGAAAGCTATTATTATACGCAAATTCAATCAAAGGCAAGTATCGTTCCCATGTCCCCTCAAACTCAAGAACGCAACATCTCAACATATCCTCGAGTATTTGAATAACACGTTCGGATTGACCATCCGACTGAGGGTGAAAAGCAGTGCTAAAATGTAATTTGGTACCTAGAACATCTTGTAGTTTCTTCCAAAACCGCGATGTAAACCTCGGATCTCTATCCGAAACAATAGAAATAGGTACTCCGTGCAATCGTACGATCTGCGATATGTACAACTCAGCTAACTTATCCAGTAAGAAATCCGTACGTACCGGAATAAAATGGGCCGATTTCGTTAATCTATCAACAATAACCCAGATTGAATCTTTCTTACTCGGCGTCAACGGCAAACCCGATACGAAATCTATCGTGACTCGATCCCACTTTCACTCAGGTACCATAATCGGTTGGAGTCGTCCCGATGGCACCTGATGCTCGGCTTTCACTTGTTGACATATTAAACACTTCGACACATAGTCCGAAATGTCTCGTTTCATACCATGCCACCGATAATCTTGTCTCAAGTCGTTATACATTTTGTACTACCCGATGAATCGAAAATCTACTATTATGAGCTTCACACAAATCATTCGAATCAATTCAGGGTTCTTAGGCACACATATTCGATTCTTAAACCGTAGACATCCCTCAGCATCTATCTGGAAATCTGAATCGGTACTCGAGCCACATTGACTCCTTTTTGCTATTAAATCATCATTAACCTCTTGAGCTTCAAGAATCTGTTGTACAAATAGTGGTCTCGCTTTCAATTCTGCAATGATCACACCATCATCGCTAATAGCTATATCCACATTCATTGCACGTAGAGCAAATAGTGACTTTCGGCTAAGTGCATCAGCAACCACATTAGCCTTCCCCGGGTGATAATCAATCACAAGCTCGTAGTCTTTTAACAGTTCCAACCATTGCCGCTGTCTCAAATTCAGATCCTTCTGAGTCATTAAATACTTTAGACTCTTGTGATCCGAATAAACATGACATTTTTCACCGAATAGATAGTGACGCCATATTTTCAAAGCGAAAACTATAGCAACCAATTCAAGATCGTGAGTCGGATAATTCTTTTCGTGCGGCTCCAACTGTCTCGAGGCGTAGGCTACCACTTTACCCTATTGCATCAAAACACAGCCCAGCCCATTTAAGGATGCATCGCTAAATATAACGAACTCCTTACCCGACTCAGGTTGAACAAGCACTAGAGCTTCCGTTAGCAAGGTTTTTAGCTGATCAAAACTCTTCTGGCACCTCTCTGACCACTCGAATTTAATGTCTTTTTGTAATAGCTTTGTCATCGGGGCTGCTATCATAGAAAACCCTTTCACGAAGCGTCTATAGTACCCGACTAGTCCCAGAAAACTACGAACTTCAGAAACATTCCGCGAAGGTTTCCAATCAAGTATAATCGAAACTTTACTCGGGTCAACCTGAATGCCCGATGCTGAAACGACATGCCCCAGAAAACTAACTCCATTCAACCAAAACTCACATTTGCTAAATTTTGCGTACAATTTCTTATCACGCAAAATTTGTAACACCAGTCTCAAATGCTCAGCATGCTCGGTTTCATTGCGTGAATAGATCAGAATGTCATCTATGAAAACAACCACAAACCGATCTAAATACGGTCGGAATACCTGATTCATCAGATCCATGAAAACAGCAGGGGCATTAGTGAGTCCGAATGGCATCACTAAAAACTCGTAATGGCCATATCTCGTCTGAAAAGCAGTCTTCGATATATCCGAGTCTCTAACTCGCAGCTAATAGTAACCTGACCTCAGATCGATTTTCGAAAATACCGAAGCTCCTTTAAGCTGATCAAATAAATCATCGATACGCGGCAAAAGATATTTATTCTTTACCGTCACTTTATTAAGTTGTCGATAATCGATGCACATTATCAAAGTTCCGTCCTTCTTTTTCACAAATAAGACTGGCGCACCCTAGGGTGAGAAAATCGGTCGCGTGAAACCTCTCTCTGTCAATTCTTACAACTGAACCTTCAACTCTTTTAATTCGGTCGGTGCCATTCTATACGGAGCTATTGAAATCGGAGTTGTCCCTGGCACTAGCTCAATACTAAACTCTACCTCCCGAACAGGTGGCAATCCCGGCAATTCCTCCGGAAACACATCCGGATACTCACAAAAAACCGGTACAGATTCAATCTTCTTTTCGGTTACCTTGCTGTCAATCACATACGCAAGGTAAGCTTCGCAACCCTTTCTCAAATACTGTCGAGCCAACATCGAAGATATCACAGCTGGTAGCCCATTCATATCCGCAGATTCAATTCGAATTATCTCGTTATTCTGACACCTCAAATCAATAGTTTTTCGTCTGCAATTCACTACTGCGTCGTGTATAGTTAACCAATCCATACCAAGGATAATATCAAACTCATCAAATGGTAGCAACATCAGATCGACCGGAAAACATGAGTCTCGAATCATTAAAGGGCAATTCTTGCACACTCTATCAACTAGTACACACCGACCCAAGGGGTTCGAAACCCAAATCACAAACTCAGTAGACTCAACAGGTAGAGTCTTGCTGGATACTAATGTTTCACACACATACGAATGAGTTGAACCGGGATCAATCAAGGCAATTACATTAGTATCAAAGAGAGTGAAAATACCGGTGATGACATCCGGAGATGAAGCCTCTTCTCTGGCACGGATAGCATAAGCTCTAGCCGGTGCACGAGCCTCTGATCGAATAGCCACATCTGATGTCCCCCTCTGAACGCCACTCTTACCTCCCATATTACGAGATGGTCTACCTCTAGCTGTAGTGCTGCTCGGTCTCGCGCTCTGAACAATGCCCTTTTCAGCTGTCTCCGGGCAATCCCGAATGAAATGATCCTGTGAACCACACTTGTAACAAGTGCGATTATTAGATTTACCCCAACACTCACCAAAATGCCGTCTACCGCACTGCTGACACTCTGGCTTACTCGGTCGGGTATTGCCAACACTAGCAACTGATGTAGCCTGAGAACTCACTAGTGATCGTTCTCGTATAGAGATTCTGGTGTTATGTTTGAACTGACTATCATCATTCTTGAACTTCTTTGTTGACGCTTGAGGAAATTTACCCGCAGGTCTCTTTCGAAAATCTCTAGCTTCAAATTCAGCCTTTCGCTTTTCTTTCCCTAGCTCCTCGGCTTTACAAGCTCGTTTGACAAGTACTACGAACTCGTTTATTTCAAGTATGCCAACTAGTAGTTTTATGTCTTCATTTAGCCCTTCTTCAAATCTTCGGCACATAGCAGCCTCGGACGAAACACACTCGCAAGCATAGCGACTAAGTCTCACAAACTTGCGCTCGTATTTAGATACGGTCATACGACCCTGCTTAAGCTCTAGAAATTCTTTGCGTTTGGAGTCTATGAATCGCTGACTAATGTATTTCTTACGGAATTCCGTCTGAAAGAAGTCCCAGGTAACTAGCTCATTCAGAACAACCGATACGAGAGTATTCCACCAATAGTAGGTAGAATCCCTTAATAAAGATATAGCACACTTCAGGCACTCATCAGGTGTACAAGACAGCTCATCGAAAACACGAATAGTATTATCGAGCCAAAATTCAGCTCGCTCAGCATCATCATCATCTTCGGCTCTAAATTCTTGAGCCCATTGTTTTCTAATGTGGTCAACCAGAGGCTTGCTTGCTCTCTCAGGATTTACAATCGGGGGTACCACCGGTACTACAGGGGGTGTGTTCAGATTTAGAGGTTGTTGAACAGCTGGATTGGCTCGTATATACTGACTGAACCAATCATTCATCATGCTATAGAAGGCTTGTTTAGCCCCCTCTTCGGAATTACTCGCAGCTGGTCGAGATTCCTCCGGTATGGTCCCTTGCGCGGAAGCAGGCGCCACGCTCTCGACATCCTCAGCTATAGCTCACTCGGGATCAGGATCCATTACTATATGAAAGGAACAAACACATTTCACTGTCAGAAGTCATCACACTATCACGTTATAAAATATGGCATGTATAGCTAGACTCACACGTGCTACGTTAGTCCGAGAACCGACTAAACCTTAGCTCTGATACCAATCAAATGTAACACCCCTAACCCGTATCTGTCACCGGATTAGGGTTACGAGGCATTACTCGTCTAACCACAAGTCATTACACTTTTATAAACACTGTTATAATATCACGAATAAACATGTATATCCCATCTAATCTCAATACATCAACTTGCATATCACGAATAATATCATTAACATCAAATAGTAACTAATTTCAATCATCTAGCAAATCGCTATTCACATGGTCATTTAAAAGCAATGGCCGAATAGGTATATGGCACTTAATCATTTATTACATTTCTATTATCAACAAAACATTTAAGCATATATCATTATTGAACATATGTTACACTTTTGATCATGTATACTCCCTATTTTAATATCACATATGATTATATCATTTACCTCTCTACTTATCTCACATTCGAACATAACTTAAATACAAATATCAAACTAACTCATTTAACCCATAGTTGCTTATCACATTCGGCAATGATCATTTCATTTTTTTATATGACCTGATTCTCTCATAACCCGTCTTGTAAATACACATATATATAATAAGAATAAGGATATCTTTCAACCAAAATGCATTATAAACCCTACTCAAACCAAGTTCATATATTCAAATATCACACCTAACATGATATGAAATAAACTTCCAAGATAAACTTATAATATGTCTGAACGTACACAAATAACACCATAATCAAACATGACTAAACCATACTTAAGCATAAAAGTATAGCCATTTTCCCATGGCAATATTACATTCATATAATCATCGTTTAAGTCAACTCAAAAACGGTTTAGCCTATACATGCCATAGACTTAAAGTTTATACACAAAAGAGATACCAAAATTTTGTTGATAGTGTGATGAACTTCAAAGATGATCCCCGAGCACGAGTTGAACACCCAAAAGAGATCTACAATACGGAAACAACCAGATACAAAGTAAGCTTTCATAGCTTAGTAAGTTTTAAGCATTTAACTCACATATGCACTTATCAAGATTTAAAACAAATTGTTTCATTTACATCATCTTTGCCGAATAGTCAATATACTAAAATAGATTTCATAACAACATTATATACATGTATAAATATGCATATATATATATATATATATCCATACACCACCTACATATAATAGAATAACCTGCATGTATCTCTTTTACTTAACGATTTCCTACTTACATTTCAAGCCACCATCAATCGCAAGTTGTTTTAAATAATGCATACCTCTAGGTTATTTCTCTTTCCAACCTTAACTTCCCGAGCATATTATAAGATTGCATACTCGAACATTTTATTATTCATATCAACATTAATAAAACGAGTCCTTTAAAAAAAACATCAAACCTGTATACCTGTTACAAAGAATTTAGTAACGTATCGCACACATAGTGCCGTTACTTTAATATTCCGCACACTTAGTGCCAAATCTCTGTAACGTATCGCACACATAGTGCCGTTACTTTAATATTCCGCACACTTAGTGCCAAATCTCTGTAACTTATCGCACACATAGTGCCGTTACCTTCACAATTCGCACACATAGTGCCTTGTAACCGATTTCGCACACTTAGTGCTCGGTTATAAACTCGCACACTTAGTGCCTTTCATAACCTATCATTCATCCGAATATACACTTTCATATATAAAATCCAATCCACAACTTCACATATAAGCACATTCATATATGTATACTTGATGATTTAACATCCAAGTCTATATATTATATTCGGCCTAGACATTATCAAGCCATCAATAATTCCTTTGAATATATATATATCCATATCCCAATTTAGTATGTCTCATATCTAAAAGTATCACTATCATATAAATTCACATTTCATGCAATTGATTCTAAACATCCAAGTAACCACACATATTCGGCTAACTTAAACAAATTTCATTGTTACATTCGGCAATGTGTTATTAATACTCTTACCACCATTTAGCTTAGGCATATAATGTGGTATAAAATTCAATTTAGCCCAATTGCTTAAAACTTACATCGGAAATTATCGGATTAAGGTTGCTCGGCTATTCGTTCAACTTTGCCTTTCCCCGATCCAATCCCGTTTCCTTTTGTTCTTGATCTAAATAATTCCAAATTGAGCCCATTCAAATACATTTTTATTCAATTTAATCCAAAAACACATAATTATGCAAATTACTATTTTACCCCTGACATTTATAACTTTTACAATTTAGTCCCTAATGCACAAAACACAAAATACACAGAATTTGAGTTCACTCCTTATAGGCCGAATGTTTTTCATGCTTATATAAGTCCATACAAACCATTTATTTAGCATTTTAGTCCCTCAACTATTTAATTTTTGCAATTTAATCCATAACACTCAATTTTATCAAAATCTCCAATTCAAAACATGTTGATTTAAAACATATCCTTAATATTCTACCATCAAACATTTCAAAACATAAACATTCATCAATGGCCGAACATCAACATGCATCAAATTCACAAATTTTAACATGGGTCGAATAGTATTCGAAGCAACAAACTCAAAAACGTAAAAATTATCAAAAACCGAGCTCAATTACTAACCTTAATTTAACATGCAATAGGCCGAATGGTTGGAAGCTATGGTTTCTTCTTCTTTCTTTAAGTTTCGGCAATGAAGAATAAAAATAAAAGATGGACATCCACTTATTCTTTTATGTTTTCTTTCTTATATTCATTTTATAATATATTATACATATATTAATATAACATCACTTATAAAAAAAAACAAATAATAAAATGCATTATGAAAGCATAATGCCGTCCACTCACTTATTATTTGGTTAATTTACAATTTAAGTCCACCCATAAAAGAAAACAAGTCAATTAAACCACATAATATAAATAAAGGCTACTTTTACCACTTAAGCGATTTAATCCTTTTTCTTAAATTGAACACACAAACAGACAAATTTACCCACAATATTTTAACACATGCTCAAACATATATCATAGATATCAAATATAATATAAAAAATATTTTTCCAACTCGGATTCGTGGTCCCGAAACCACCGTTCCGATTAGGGTCGTAATCGGGCTGTTACATTGTAGACTCCTAAAGGCCATCCTGGATAGTTTTTGTGATTTTTATGGTCACAAAATAAATGCTAGAAAAACAAACATCTTCTTCTCTAAAGGTGTGGACGAGATGGTGGCGGACTCTATTAGTTCTTGGTTTGGTTTCCAAAAAGTTCAGAATCTTGGTCGTTACCTTGGAGTTTCGCTATTTCATAAGAGAGTGACTAATAGCACTATGCACTTCATTGTGGATAAAGTTAGAGGAAAACTTCAAAGTTGGGAGGCAAAGAGACTTTCTATTGCTGGTCGTATAACTTTGTCACAGTAGGTTCTAATGTCTATCCCTAGCTACTTTATGCAGTCTATGATGATCCCTAGGACGGTTTGCGATGAAATTGAAAGTTTGGTGAAACAGTTCATTTGGGGTTCTTCTGAGCATAAAAAGAAGATGTCTTTGGTGGGATGGGATTCCATTTGCCAACCTAAATGTTGTGGTGGCCTTGGTTTACGGAAATTATGAGACCAGAATATCTCCTTTCTGCTAAAGCTAGGTTTTAATATAGTGACTGATAAAGAGGCTCTTTGGGTTTGGGTTATTAGAGCTAAATACCGTATGGAAGGTATTCTCCCTGATTCTATTAGGAGGGATAGGATTTCTTTTCTATGGAAGTCTCTTACTAAAATTTGGCCATTGCTTCGAGAAAATTTATGTTGGTCTGCTGGAAACGGGTGCCAAATTCGCTGTTGGAAAGATGTTTGGATTCCTAGTGTGGGGCAGATAATCAAGTTTATTCCGGCTACTGTTAATTTCGATTCAAGGTGCTGTCTTAAAGATATGGTTAATGAGGATGGCTCGTGGAACCTAGATTTGTTCAGAATTTGGCTTCCAGAAGAGGTGATCGAGTTGATTATGGGCATTCCTCCTCCTCTTTCTTCTGGTGGGCCAGACAGAATCATTTGGTGTCATACTTCGTCTGGAAATTTCTCGGTCAAGAGTGCTTATAAAGTTTGTAAGGGAGATGAGTGGAACGCGAAGGATGAAAAATGGAAGTGTGTCTGGAAGACTCCAGACCCACAAAGAGTTTGGTTCTTTATTTGGTTGGTTCTTAAGCAGCGTATCCTCAGTAATGTTGAAAGGGTTAAAAGAGGGTTAGCAGCTGACCCCTCATGCTTTATATGTGGTTCTCCTACAGAAGATATTTTGCATATTCTCAGAGATTGTAATGCAGCTAAGGATGTGTGGAGCCAGGTCATATCAGGTAATCGGTTAATAAACTTTTTCTCTCTCAACTTACAAGATTGGATTCTTTCGAATGTGCAGGATGTTTCAGTGATTCCGGAGGGCGGAACTAGCTGGGCTGGGCTATTTGGAATGTTGATTTGGCGACTTTGGAAGAATCGTAATCTTTTCATTTTTCAAGGACAACCATGGAGTTTGAGAGAGATTGTCAACAACTCTTTGTGTTGGCCTACTCAATGGTACTCACCTTCTAAAGTTACTCCCAGTGGAGGACTTGGTCCTCCTTTGGAAGAGCAAGTTTATGGATCTAAGATCGTCCTCAACACAGATGGGGCTGTGCGACTGGACAGTGGAAATGCATCTGCTGGGGGGTTGCGAGAGATAAAAATGGACAGTGGCTATTTGGTTTTAATCAATATCTTGGAAAGTGATCGATTTTTGAAGCTAAACTCTGGGGCATCTTTGAAGGACTTAAGCTCGTTCAATGAAGAGGTCATGATTATGTAATAATCCTTTCGGATAGTCTGGACGTTATCCGGGCCATTCAAGGAAGTTTTTCAGCTATGACAAATTCTGCTCTGATTAGGCGAATTCAGAATATTCTTTCTCAAGAGAACTTTTGGTTTTTACGCTATACCCCCAGGGAGCACAATGCAGTCGCTGATTGCTTGGCAAAAGGAGCTTTATCTTCTAGAGCTGATTTGCAATTTTTTGATTTTCCTCCTGATATGGTTCGGAATCTCTTAAAGGAGGATCAGTCTAGAGGTTTTTGTTTTTGATTGTATGAGTATCACTAATTAGTTGCTTTTTTGTTTCCTTTCACCAAAAAAAGAAAAGAAAAGGTATGACACATTTTATTGTTAAATATTTATTTGTTTATAATAACTTTAGTCTTTATTGGATGAAATTATTGAAAAGAAATACTATTACTAATGAATTAAAACATCCATTATAGAATTTAATTAGTGAATATTTTTGAAATTTTAAATAAACAAATTTCTTAACTTCTTTATTTGTAAATATTAACCTTGTGAAAATTGATAAATATTAATAGTGTATCAATATAATTGTAAATTATATTTTTAGTGATAATTATGTCATGTTCGTAGTATTTATATTAGTGATAATTATGTCGCACTCTGAATAAATTCGTCAAGTAGCATAATCCAATTAATATAAAATTGCTTAAGAAATCATTTTATATAAGTAAATTGAAATTAAATTAAGAGTATATAAATATTCAAGAAATAGATAAATATTAGGTTTGAGAGCATGTGGAAAAGGGAGTTATTTTTGAGCAAGCATGATCAAATATATCATTCCACATATCTAATTCCCAATCAACTGTGAAAAAAGTTGTCCATCCCTACGTTTTTTATTTTGGAGGTTTTAACTCAACAAGCTCTTGCAAATCTTCATTTATCAAACATTACAATTAGGGGTTTGGCTACCCAATCCTCCATTTGTGCCCAAATAAGCTAAAAAAAGCTCGAAACTCTATTTACTGAGCACTCCCTATATTATGTGATATTTATTTTTGGGTGGAGAAAAATATATATTATTAAATTATGATACGATATGAGTGAAAAATAAAATTGTGTAACAAATATATTTATAAAAATGATATAAATAATAAATAAAATTTCGGTTGAATAAGTACAAATGTAAAAAATGCATAGGTTCAAATTCTATTATATGTGTCTATTTTTCTATATAAAAAATAAAATGATAAAACACCATTAAAATAATACAGTTTACTTTGTAAAGTAAATGTATTTTCATCTTTTTCTTTCGGTTAACTCGTGATACTAACTCAATCAGTGGCTCTATAATAAGTACAAATATATTAGCAATAGCACTAATGAATTTTAAAAGCTTAAAATATGCTATTAATCCATATACTTTAATAGAATTTGAGATTTAGTTATTATACTTTAAAAATTAAAAATTCAATCTTCCTATTTTTCAAATTAAAAATAACAGTCCAATCATTATATTAGTTGGTAGTTTCTGTCAAAATTTGTCAAACTTAACATATTTATTTTTTGTCAACAATATGTCACATAATTTGTAAAAAAAAATAAAATCATATGCTACATAATATGAAGGCAACCTAATCCATGTGCCAAGTTGATAAATTTTGACGATAAATGCTAGCAATGCCAATGATTCGGTTGATATTTTTAAATAAAAAAAAGTTATATATTTTGGTATCCAAATGTAGCACTGTTAACTTTTTAGTGTTTAATTTGAGTTTTAGGGTTAATTTGATAAAAGTTAATTGTCAATATTATTAGATTTGAATTTTTCATCATTTTGTTAATAGAATTAATTTAGTATTAAATATGAATTTGTTTAATTTGTCAAATACAATTTGACGAATGTGACTTAATTCAGGTTTTAGGGTTAATTTGATGAAAGTTAATTGCTAATATTATTAGTTAAGTATGAATTTTCATCAAATCAACTCTAAATCCGGAATTAACCGCTAAAAAAATTAATACAATTATGGTACTAAAATGTATAGCTTTTGCTAAATACAGGTACCGCATTGGAAAAAAAAACATAATTACCATATTAGAAAAAAAAGTGTTAGTCAAATACCAAATTATGTATTAAACAAATAATTTAAAAACTAAACTACACCCAAGGTCATTAAACTGTTAGTAAATTTACGTTTCGGTCAATCAACTTAAAAAAATTATAAAATGGACATTAAACTATTCAAAACTTTTCATTGAACTATTCAAAAAATTCTATTTAAATCATTGGGCTATTAAGTTTATTTTTCTAAAAAAATTCTGGTTAGCGAGCTCCAAGCGACGATTTGACAATCGGTACGGTGGATCAGTACCCATAGGTGAGTAGAATAGCATACTTAGATCCAAGTCGATTTGACGGTCAGTGTCAGAGATTGGAGTATAAAACTGTTTGGAATTTTAGTTTGCAGATTTATGACATTCAAACTATTTTGTGAAAAATAAACTAAACTATATAACAACAATTTTAACAACCCAGTGACTTAAATGAAAGTTTTCAAATAGTTCAGTAATCATTTTGTAACTTTTTAAAATTTAATAACCAAAACATAAACTTATAAATAGTTTAGTGAACTTGAGTGTAGTTTACCCTAATTTATGAATGGTATAAACCAACAACAAATTGTGCTTTGATATTCAGACAAATTGGTTAATCAAGCAGCAAAAGTAGGTAATGAGAATCACCAAGACACGATGATATTCGATCAAACCACTAGTAGAAATAATTGATGTACTTGAAAACGAGAGTGCAGCCACATTGCCTGCCCCTTTCTTGCTATTTAGTCTTATTCGTGTTCCCTTTTACTCATTCCAAATGCACAATGGAAAAGAAAGTGTTCATTATTTACACATATTCAATGCTTTTATTCGTCTGATTCTTATTAATTTAGTCCTTACACTCTATTTTCATTTTTTTTAGTTATTATATTTTTCGAATTTTGAAATTTCAACTTTTATCAAAAGAGAGCATTAATTCTTTAAGTTAAATTCTACGATTAATATATACAGAAGGTACTTGGATTTGGCAACTTGTATTTATTTGCTACCTAAACTTTTTGTTGGACCTAAACTTGAAAATCGTAATCTAAGTTGATACTTTTTTTAGTGACTTAACTAACACCTTTAAAATATGTTGACATGACACAAATGACCAATAATATGATAACACGTGACAGTCTCACATTTTGACATGTACAAAAAAAAAATTTGAAGTTTAGTTTATTTTAAAAAAGTTGTAACATGTAAAAATGTGAGGCTGCCATGTGTCATTGTGTTATTAGTTAAGTGCCACACCAACTTTTTTAACTATGTTAGTCAAATACTTAAAAAAGTACCAGGTTGACTTACGGTTTCCAAGTTTAGGTACCAAGTAGGTACAAGTTATCAAATTTAGGTACCTCCGCATATATTATCCCTAAATTCTACTATTTCTAAAATCTTATCGACAAATATATATCATCATATGTGTAATGTCATGTCATATTACTATTTTTACATAATTCTTATATAAAAGCCACATCATTTTAGTTAATGGATTTAACAATGATCATTTGAATTAGGACTAAAATTTTAAAATTCAAAAAATATAAAAATAATCAATAATAAATTTAGAGAACAAAGACTAAATCCTCAATTTATGTATAGTATGAGACTAATAGCAAAGTTTGACGGAACTTATTTAAATGCTATCGTTCAAGTCAAAGACTAAATTTTTAAAATTCAAAAAACATAAACATTTAAGATTAACTAAATTAAAGTATAGAGACAAATGTCAGCCTATGGAAATAGTCACCTATCCCTCTTCTCATTTTCATTCATTGATTACAATACAAAAACCCAAAAGCTTAAATACAGAGATGAAAGAAGAGGAACAGAGGGGGACTCTGTTAAACTATTATTTTACAAAAGGGTCAATACATTGAAAAAAAAAAAATACTTCAAATTTACCTTATATCAATCATAAAAATGCTCCTAGAAATCACCAGATTTCCAGTTTTTACTTTGCAATTCTTCCCATATCCAATGGCAGCCATCATTATACCATGGCTCCAAGAAATGACTGCCAAAACAAAGATTCAAAGAACAAAGTAAGGACACTATTGATTTCGGATATAATATGTATCTGACACGAGTACGTTAATTTATGTATACCTTGATTCTAGATGGAGGTGTAGGAGACTTAGTTGATGTGAATGTCCCGAACCCGAATTTCGGTTTCTTATCTGCAGGCTTTAATATTTGGAAAGAACACATCAATTCTTCATTTACACTCATCATGGCGGCAGCATTGTCGAACTCTCCGCAATAATTCGGTGCTGAAAATATGGTTACGAGTTGCCTGTTGGCGAAGAACTCGTATCCGTCTTCGACAACCTGCAAGTAAACAACAATATAGATTCAGTTTAGCGAGAGACTATACGAGTTTATACTGAATACATTTGATGTGAGCTGCATTATTGAACCTGGTGTGCACGGCATATTAGATCAAGATCAAGTTTTTTTAGATAATCAAGCACCCTATCAGCACCAAATATGTATGAAACACCCCTATCATTAGGCCCCCAGCCTTGGATATCTTTACTAGGATCAGACCATAGGAGATCACATAGTAAGCCGGATTCTGGGACATCAGTAGGCCGTTTCAAGTTTCGAATCTGGTCTAAATTGCGAAGCTCTGGGGACAGTCCACCGTGCATGCAGAATATCTTTTCTTCGATCAGGGCCGCGACGGGAAGGCAGTTGAAACAATCGGTGAATGCTTTCCAGAGCCGGACATTGAACCTTCGTTTACACTCGTCGTAGAATCCGTAGATGCGGTTCACGGACGCGCATTCGTGGTTGCCCCTTAGAAGGAAGAAGTTTTCAGGGTATTTGATCTTGTATGCAAGGAGAAGACATATGGTTTCCAGGCTTTGCTTGCCACGATCTACATAGTCTCCTAAGAATAAGTAATTGGCACGAGGAGGGAAGCCGCCATTTTCGAACAGCCTTAACAGATCCGAATACTGGCCATGTATGTCTCCTTTAAGACATAGATACTCAAATTTAGTTTAACTGGTTCATGCAGTAACCTTTAAAAGGTGTAGTAGAACAACATAAACATGAGACATCACTTCCAGCAAACAGGTTATAGGGTGTCAAATTTAGAACATTTCAGTGATCACACAACAAGACGCACCAAACCATGTTCAAACACATAAACTATAAGCAACCCATTTAAAAAAGGATCAAAATCAACATAGAAATGAAAATTAAAATGAAGAAAAAAACAGAGTAAAAAGAAAAAGATATACCACAGATCTTAATAGGTGCTTCAAGCTCTAACAAAATGGGCTGCATCAAGAAGATGTCTTTAGAAACAAGACAAAGCTGTCTTATTTCAGGCTCAGAAAGTTGGACTTGCTTCCCTGGTTTTCCTCTAACTTCAAGCAACCTATTGATTATACCATCAAGAACCCTAGTTTCCATAGTCACCAAACAAGAAGAAGAGAAAGCTAAAAAGGAGATTAAAATTCAAAGAAGGGGTTCATTCTACTACCACCTATTACATGTTATGATTTTCTAGTGAAAGTGAAAAAAGAATATTTATTTTATTAAAAAAAAAAAGAAAGAATAAAATGGTTGTTCATGGTGCAGAAAAAGAATGGTTGATTGTTGGTTCTTGAAATCAAAAAGCAACCATGAGAATATATTCTTTCGAAGTTGTTTGCTAAAAGGAATGATAAGAAGAATAAGAAGAGAGGGTTATATAAAGAAAATGACTTGGAATTTCAAAAACAAAATTGAAAAACTAGATAAAGCAAAAGAGTGTGCAAAGTAGGTGAAAAAATGGACCCCTAAGAAAAAAAATAATGCACTAGATAAAAAGAAGAAGAAGAAGATGATGATAATGGAAAAATTAGGATTTAAATGTAGAAAGTTCCATGGTATATTTACAGTTCAATCATATATAGATATGTGAATTGTTGTAATCACAAAAACATGGCTTGGAAAGGTTTAATTTTATTTTTAGTATCTGTATTTTTTGAATTTTTGAAATCTAGTCCTTTGTTTTTATTTTCAAATAATTTAGTCACTTGTTTGATTGATTTGAAAATGAAAATCCAATTGATTACTATGATAGCAATTTCAGTTAGATTTGAATATGTGGTATTATAATATTAAAAAATTTAAAATCTAATTCAAACTTAACAGAAGAAATCGATTAAAAATATTAAATTAAAAAAATTATAGAGAGTATAAAGATTGGAGTATAATTAAACACTTTTTTAAGCATAATTTTTAGTTTTTCAATAGATACAAACCAAACTGGAATAGAACTAATTATAATCTATTAAATGTACCAACCAATAAATGCATATTCCCCTATAAATGTTTAGGGTTTAGTAAAATAAATCACTAAAAATTTATAAAAAAATATAAAAAAGAAAAAATAAGTTCAATTGGTCCATATTAATTTGCAAGGCAACTAATTTAGTGCCCCTCAATGGACTGATTCCTAGATTGACCGGCTTGTCTAATTTGATTCAAAAACCATACCAAGAGCCGGAGGCAAATTTAGAGGGGAAAATAAGGGCCTTAACCTCTTAAAAAAAAGTGTTTTAATCCCTCTAAATTAGTAAAATTACATTTCAACCTCTCTAAATGATTAGCTCCTCTAGAAATTATAACCTTATGAACTGATAATATAAAAATTGTATTTTGACTCTTAAAAAAATTTAACTTTTCCAGCTTAGTCTTTATTAAAAATCAACATTGTCCATAAATCTCGAAAAGATTAATAATGGGAAGCAAAAGATTCCTTGATTATAAAAATAAAAACATGCATATTCGTATAAGAGGGGCCATAGGACAGAATGGCAAGTGGCAAAAACCTATAGTTGAAGCTGAGGAAGGATTCCAATTGTTTAATGGTTAGTATAATAATTTAGAAGATGAGGCAATGAAGCTGCCCACATGTTCATTGTTTTACCAAAACAGGGTTTTTCATTTATTTATTATTTTGGAACGACCTTCTATTTTAAGTCAAAGATAATCTTTACCTAATTATTAACGACACCTTTGTATGACTTGTGGTCTAAAATTGTCAACTCCACATTGATTATGAATTTAATTGCACTAATTTGATTTTTAATTTCAATTAAATATTCAACTACAGTATATATAACAACATGATTTAATTAATCTGATCTTTTGTATGTTATATGGTTTTTCAAAACATATATTTTCATCATTTTCCTAATTTATATACAATTTTCATATGAATAATCTAAACTTGATTGGAGAATTACAAAAGGGATTATAAGACTTAAAATCCAAAAGAAAAAGTGTCAAAGGAAGCATTCAAATGCTTTATTAAATTTAATTTTTAATCTCATTTGATTTAAAAAATAATAATAAGTTAGATTTCACATATCTTAAATTCAAAGTTTGAAATTCAAATAATTTTAATATCAAATCTAAATTACTTAAATTTGAAATCATTTAGTCTTATTCTCCTTTTCTTTTTCGTACAAAAACTTATCTACTCAATTTTTTTCAAATTAAATTTTTGTTTTATGGACAACATCGGTCTTCGAGTTAGTTACTGGTTACGGTTTCTGTAACATTTTTTTTCGTAATTTTAATTTTAATCTATATTATTATGATTTTGTTTATAGTTTTGTGATTTTATTTTGTCAACATTTTTTTTTGTGGTTTTTGTTTTGTCCAATATATTTTTAGTAATTTTCTAGCATGAGGTTTGCCGAACAATGTAGTCGGTTCCGGTTGCATCGGTTGGTTCGCACCATTCCAGTAATAAATCGAAACGACCGATTCTATTTTTTACACTGATGTAAATTTTGGCTTGTCATGGTTGCACTGGTTCGTTCTGACAAATTCTGGTTGCACCGACCGGTGCATGAATAATGTTAAAAATAGATAAAATTATTTTTTTTACCAATATTAAATTTTTTTACTAACTACAATTTAAACAAGGTAAATGAGCAACTTTAAAATTTGGAGTACCAAAATTAATAAATAAAAAAGAAAAAAAATATATATAACAAACAAAGAAAAAAAAGACAAATTTTTAAAAGCTTCACAATCACAACTATATGCATATGTTTTATTAAACTTTGATTTTATATATTTAGATTGAGATGATCTTATTGTAATTTCTTTTATATAATGTTGTGGATAAATTTTTTTTTGTTTAGTGTGTGGGATGTTTTTTTTTTCTTGTTTACTTTTTTTTTTTTAATAATCTCATTATAGGTTATGATCATAATTAATCTTTTTGACACAATGTTTAAAATTACCTATAGCCCCTCTCCAGCCCATAAATAGGAGGATAATGTGCTTCAGCGCACTCGAACCCACATCCTCCTGTATTGGCAACAAAACCTATAATGAGATTACATATATATATATATATACATGATTACGACACACTTACAATATGAGTAAAAAAAATTATGCAACAAATTTATAAAAAATTGATATAAAAACTAAATGTAGCTTTGGTTGAAATGATAGAATTGACGATGTTTTGTGTTTAAGTCCCATGGTTTCTACCATGTAATATGTATTTTTATGATCTATCGAAGTATAGAAAGACATATATACCCTCAAAATAATATCTGTTACTTAATAGAAAGAATGAACTTTTGATAATTTTACAACTGAATTTAGACCCAATTAATGACACTAATTTAATCAAATACATTATAATAATACAAATAATGTAAAGTAATAATTTTATCAAACAAGTCAATTGTATTTTCAAATTGTAACTTGTAAAGACAGGGTGGTGATGGATAGATAGGCAGTGTCTTGGTCCTTGTAGGATGAAAGGTATGATGAGAGCTGTTCTTGTAGGATGAAATTGTCCCAACACCGAATTCAGGTTGCATGGATGCGTAACGATGTGAATCGCATCAAAAGTGGTTGAGGGAAAATTAGGATTTCATGAAAGCAAGCAATGTTCACGTCTTGACTGATGCACCAGGCTCGACGTCGGTTCTTCTGCCTACAGGTGCTAACATTAAGCACACTTAATGAAATGGCGAAAAAGGCTAAACCAAAGGATGTCTTGTTCTTCTACTTCAGTGGACATGGAACAAGGATTCCAATCCTTCAATCTGGTCAGCCTTTCAGGCAGGATGAAGCAATCGTGGCTTGTGATTTAAATCTTATCACTGGTACGTAAATTTTCCCTTGCTGCTTTAATTTGTTCCATTCCTGTTTAAATGGTTTTTTTTTTTCTTTTGCCATGACAATGAGTTATTTGTCCCTCCAATTTTATAAAAAAAGTTATTTTAATTTTTTATTTAATTTTTCGTCTATTTAGTCGTTAAACTTATATTGTTTGTCAAATCAGCCTAAAATGGATCGAAAAGTTAACATCTGTTAACTTTGTTGATGTGACAAATACGTGGATTGCTACGTAGATGTCACACTAGCGAATAATTAATTTTTTAAAATTAAAAAAAATATTAAAATAATTTTTATAATTTTTATATTTTCTTTGAATTTTTATATTTAAACAATTAATTAATTGCTAATGTGGCAATCTACATGTGTGCCATGCCAGTTCCATCCATTTTGAGATGATTTGATAAGTCACACAAGTTTAAGGGCTAAAAGAGGTAAAAAAATATTTAAATGAAGAACTAAAATGATTTTTTTTATGAAGTTAAAAGGGCCAAATAAGTCATTATACCTTTTATCATTGTAATATCTGAAAGAGGAAATGGATGACATGATTTGTCATCTAAGTTCACAAGAACTTTAACCACTGTTTCAAACAAGTCTTGACAAATGAATGATGGATTTGCTTTACTTATATTCATACTAGTATCCATCGGTACTATCATTTAAAGCTTTGCTTGAGTTAATCTCACTCTTAATCATGTCTCAACTCAGTTGTAAAATTATCAAAACCTCAACATTTTTATAAAGCAACAAATATAATTTTTAGAATACTTTTATCTTTTCACATAGAATTTAGAAAAAAAAATACATGCATATAATATGAATTATAAACTTAATACCTCAAAATCTTCCTTCACTCAAACTTTACTATTTCAACCGAAGTGTTTGCATATGTGAACTTCCTTTCATAAATTATTGGATACATCAATAAAAACTCAACTAAACTTCCAAAATCTCAATGCAAATATCATTAACCATATATCGATCAAAAGCTGAATCACAATTCACCAATGGAGCCATTATTCAACCCATATCTTTCTTAGCCTTTTAGGCTAACATCAAGAATCATCTAACCCAATATTTTTAAAGGTCAAAAGCCCATATAATCTTTTTCTCTAAGCCTTTTTGAGTATGTCTCCTACCCCCAAGAGGCCTTACTTTTAACCTAGCTCAATAATTAGGCCTTAGTTCTTTTTTATGGCCACATTTCTATGGAAAATGAAGGTCCATAGTCCCATAACTATTTGAAATTGATAAACTATTATTAACAGGTTTGAATAACTTAAGAGTCAAGAAAAAAAGTTTGAACTTAATCCAAATGGTTAAAATATTTTCCATTTTATATGATTATCAATTAAATAAAAAAGTTATTTTTATGTATTTATTCTTACGACTTCTACTATTGGTGGAGTGATAGTGAGTTTTGATATGTTGGGGATATCACTATTGTTAAACTCAATGTCTATATTGCATTTGCGGGTAAAAGAGTAATTGAGCAAACATTGAATAAAACAATATTGAAAGTTTCACATACGACTGGATATAAGGGTTTATTCGATCCAATCGTACCACGTAACCTTTTAAAAGGTATTCTAAGTGAGGTAATTGTAAAAAAATGTAATTATATCTCTGAAAGAAATAAATATTTTAAACAGTTTAAAATTAATGATAATTAATTACAATGTAATTATTTTAATTCTCACGCTCCTCTACGAATTAAAGAATGTAATTAAAATTTTTTAATGATATTCACTTCAATGATACCACTAATTATAATAGTTATCTAAATATGTAACATTTAAGTGTTTATACTCAAATTCTATTTGCTTTCTACACAATTTCCATAATCTACGGTGTCAAAACATGTAGAAGAGATTGTATGGAACTGTGATTCCACGTCATCTCTATCCCTTTCCAATAAGAAAATGGCAAATTAGATTTTTTCTCTTGATTTTCTAAGAGAAAAAAATCTGATTTGTCATTTTCCTATTGAAAAGAGATAGAGATGGCTTGAAATCACAGTTTCAATCAAGAGAAAAAATCTGATTTGTCATTTTCCTATTAAAAAGAGGTAGGAATGATGTAAAATCACAGTTCCATATAATCCTTTCTTCAAAACATGTACACAATTGTCAATATTAATCCAATGTTTTTGGCACATGATTAAACTATGGATAACACGCAATTACTAGGGGAATTGAGGGTGCTAGTTCACATGCTGTAGCGGTGTTGAATGATGGAAATGAGAGTGGTAGTGGTAGTTCAAGTTTTACACCTCCATTATTGACAAATTTGTACCTACAAGTTCATTTCAACAACTAATCCTAAACCTATTTTGTTATTTTCTTTCAAAAAGAAAAAAAATATATCTCATACAGTATGTATGTATTTATTTTCTTTTCTTGTGGGAATGAAGTGTTGGGCACTCACTCACGTGATACCGCTTGGAGGCTAGGAACTATATATATATATATATGCGGATATAAATTTAAAATTTAAAACTATATATGATTTCTATAAGCTTATATGAATTAAAATGATATAGTCGGTCAATTGAGTCTTAACTCGATTGGCATGAGCATTGTTGTCAATGCAGGAGGACGTAAGTTCAAGTACGTTAAAGCGCATTATTATTTTATTTATGGATTAGAAAAGTACTATGAATAATTTTAAGTATTATATCAAAATAGTTGAAATTATAAAAACAAAGAAGTAATAAAATAGAACCACTTGTATAAATTTCGATTTAAGAAAGAGCTAATTTTTCTTCAATCTTTACTAGCACAATTGTATAAATTTCTTCTACCATGACTAAGGCCATGTATCCATGCTCTAAAATGTCAACTAAGTGGGACCTAAATGGACCCTATTTCATTTATGAATTACTTCAAAGATTTAATAACATCTAGCTGACTAATTCGAAAGGTATTAAAAGTAGAAAATGGTTTGACACTTGGGGCTAACATTAAGGCTCCTTTACAACTATAAAAAGGGCTCTTCTCATAGCACCATGGAAAGCAAAGAGCTCAATGATGGCTACTACCCATTTGCTAATATTGCTACTTGGAGTGGTGGCTCTCGCCACTCCCTCTTTTGGTACCTACGAGCCCCCCAACCATGGGAAGCCCCCTGCTTCTGTTCATAATCCTCCTAAGCTGAAACCGCCACCATATCAACATAAACCTCCGGTCTATGAACCACCAAAGAAGGAGAAGCTTGAACCTAATCCACCAGTTTATACACCTCCAAAGAAAGAGAAGCCTGAACCGAAACCACCAGTATATGAACCTCCAAAGAAGGAAAAGCCTGAGCCTAAACCACCAGTTTATACACCACCAAAGAAAGAAAAGCATGAACCCAAGCCACCGGTGTATGAACCACCGAAGAAGGAAAAGCCTGAGCCTAAACCACCAGTTTATAAGCCTCCAAAGAAGCCACCAGTGTATGAGCCTAAGCCACCAAAGCCACCGGTTTATGCACCACCAAAAAACGAGAAGTCAAAATATAAACCACCAGGAGGATATGAACCACCACATGGTCACTATCCAGGACACCCTCCATTGGAGAAGCCTCAATAGAGAGATTCCCTCGGCTAACCATTCCCGACAACCGAGCTACTATGGCTACATAGATAAATTAGTATCACTGCAATAAGCTGCTGCCGGCTCATGTTCTGTTTTCTTGTATGTCATGTAGTATTGTTTTCTTTTACTAGCAAGAATACACATGGCAGTATCATTGGAATGAATGCCTATTCTGTATCTTCTTGTTTCTCAATGAGAATATCATGGTTTCAACATATATTCTATTTGCCATGCATCATATCATATATAACTTTTTCTTATACTCTCATGCATTTGCATGTCTTTTTTGGTCATCCAAAATAGCTCCAGATCATCTCAACTTTTGTTATATATGTTCCACTCTATATGCATCGAGAAATGGTGCAGGACAGATTTTTGGTCTAAGATAACAAAAATAGTAATGATTTATCAAAGGTATCCCATTCCTATCTTACTTATATACCAAATATGTTACTAAGGATCCTTCAAATAAGTAAAAAAAATAAAATAAAATAAAGAATTTTAAAATATCCTTATTTAGTACATGCTGTGCGAGGGATTAAATGAAGGCTTAAAATAGGTTAAAAATCGAACTCATGTTGGCTTGATGGTTAAAGTATTCATCGCTCCAAGTGTGGTTTGGATTCGAGTTACGCTAATCATATTGTTGTTAGAGCTTTGTCCTCCTCTTGTAATTCACCAAAATTTAAAAAAATTATTAATTAATATAATCATACTATTTATAATCAGATACGTGAATTTTAATTTAAAATAAATATAAAGACACTTCAATATGATTTACGAAGAATGATATTCAAACTTACGACATCAAAACTGTAGGATCTCAACTTTTTTCATCACTACCAAAACTTCATTAATAATTATATTAATATTATGTGGCAAATTTTCAAATCTTACCAAGGCTATGAAATTGTCTTCAAGGGTATGCCTAACTGTGGGCCATTTATCCATGCAAGGTCCCCCCACAACCCCACCATTCTGTTTGAGAATATGCTGAAAAATTCCAGCTTATTAAATATTTAGAGGTTTAAAATGGTAAACCAGAGTCAGAGTCACCTGCAGCGACTTGTGTAACTACAAATTAATGTCAAATCTTTGAAATAATTAGCCTTTTCCTTTGAATTTCCTGCACTGTATCATCCTGTTTTGTTATTGTTTCCAAAAAGTTAAATTTTGTGGAAGGAGTAAAGTTAATTAAAATTTTTGTCAGATAATTGTTAAATTTATTAAGTTTTGTTATTTTTAAAATTTAATGTTCCAAACATATTACCATATGTGTAATGTCATGTCAACTAGTTATTTCTATTTATTACTCACTAAAAATTCAGTTAATAGATCAAAAACTGTCATTTCTATCGAGACTAAAATTTTAAAATTTGAAAAGTAAAGAGACTTAAATAATTCAATTAAAGAATATTGACCGAATCTACAACTATACACGAAATACAAAACTAACTTTAAAAAATACTAAGACTAAAATTGACTAATTTTATAATTAGAACCGACAAGTTAAAAGAGATTTTGTTGGTTTTTTGGTGCATGGAGATTTGGTTGGTGAAAACTGTTGAAATTGTTTTATTTGGAATAAGCCTTAAGCTGACTAAATCCATTTGAATTATGTTGAGACCTCATTTTTCCTCATAATTAGTTACACCAAATCCAATAATAGCATTATAAACATTTAGACACCAAATTATGATAGAAATTTAAATCTAACTTTTGATATATTAATAGGACCAAAACTAAAATTTAATCATTCTTCCAAATTTATACATATTTATATATAAGAAAAAGAAGTCTGAATCCCAATCATCAATATATAAGCCACCAAAAAAAAAAAGAAGCTTAAGCCTAAATTATCAATTTATACACCTCCAAAGAACGAAAATTCAAAACTCAAGCCATCATTTATGAGCCTCCAAATAAACCACCGATATATGAGACTAAGCCATCAAAGTCACTGATTTATGCAGTGTAACACCCCAAAAATTTTAATGTTTAACTGTTAGATTTTGTCGTAATTGAGTATTTGCATCTGTAATTCTGTGCTTTGTTTATGTGATTGGGGTTAGGACTTCAAGTCACATCTTTAGGAATTTTGTTATTTTAATTTAAGATAACTTCTATCCTTGAATGACACATGTAATCGGCCTATTTTACCCGACCAATAAAACAAATAAAAGAAAATCAAAATAAAAATAATTAAACAGTCCAAAGTCCATTACAAACCTAAGCCCAAAATTTACAATGGCCCATTGGCCCAAAAAATTTAAACATTCGGCAGAACAAGAAACCCTAGCCCCATGTGCGTCGCTCGCCTCCCTCGATCATACGCTTCGCCTCGTCCCCGAGGCTCTGCTCACCTCTGGTGTGCGCTTTGTCGCCCGCTTAACCAAAATGGAAGGCCCCCTCCACAACGCCTACAACAAGGAAAAGAAACAGAGCAGAAGCAAAAAATAAATAGTAGAAATAAACAGTAAAAAAGGACTATGTAATCGGCTATAAAAGCCAGATTCGATTTGTAATCTTTCTTTTTTTTTACAGAGAATCGAACAAAAAATACGAAAGCAAATAAAAAATATTCAAAGGTTTTCTTCTCTTCATTCATTTTTTTATATACATGATATATATATATAAATACAAAAAAATATATATTAAAAAATTATCTGGTTGTTCTATGTCGTCGGGAACCGAAAGGTCCTTTCTCCCTTTGGCCATTTTTGGCCACTTTTTCTAAAAAACGACCCTAGATTCGGAATCAGGGGGTCGAGAGGATTAAAGAGGTTTTTTTTTTGGGGAAATTTTTGGCCACCAGAGAAGGCGGCCGTCGTTGTCTGTGGCCGATGGCCGCGGCAACGCCGATGGCTGGAGCTAGGCTGGTCCAGGGGAGAGTGAGAGAGGTTTGAGAGAAAAATTTTGTTTTTTTTTTTTGAGAGCTGGAAGGGAAATGATTTTTTTTTAAAAAAATTGATTTAAATAGGCCTACTAAACGACGTCGTTTAGGGCTGGTCACCATAGCCCTAAAACGACGTCGTTTTGCCCTTTAACCGCGCTTTGACCTGACCCGGCCTAGGATCCGCTTATTTTTGGACGGAAAGGCTATTTGTGCCCTTAGTCCTTCCAGTTTTTCAACCCATTTCAATTAGATCCTTTTGGTTCTTTTAATTTGGCCTGATAGTTTGGCCTTTATTTCATTTTGGTCCCTACTAAAACGCTGCGTTTTGGAGGACAGGGATATTTCCCCATTTGGTCCCTCCCTTTTATTCGCAAGTTACAATTTGATCCTTTACCTTATTTTCATTCCTAATTTTGGCCCAAAACTCTGTTTAAATATCAATATAGTCATTTAGACTTTTATCTTATTACGATTTAGGCCTTTAATTTCATTTTAGTTTCAATTTGGTCTTCATTATTTAATTTCGACCGTTTATAGCTGTAACACCCCCTACCCGTATCCGTTGCCGGAATAGAGTATGAGGCATTACCGAGGAGTACGAAACACTTACAGATAATTTAAACCATTTATCGTTCAAATACCGAAATTGATTATAAAAGTTCCTTTAACGGACCCTTGAGGTCCAAATCATGCATTAAGATCGGGTCAAGACTAAACTGGATCCTCAGGAAAAATTTTTGCGACTTTTAAAATTTTTCTCGCATATAAGGGTCACACGCCTGTGTGACTGGGGACAAACAACCAGACCATACGCCCATGGGGTAGACCACTTGTCACACACGGCCTAGACACACATTCGTGTGTCTACCCGTGTGGACGAAAATTAGGCTATTTTCCAAGCCATATTTCTCACTCACTTGATCCTTTATCTTTACCAACATTTTAATACAATCAAGAACCAATTTAAGATATTCAACCAACCCTTATACTTATTACCATTTGTCAGTCGTACACTTCATATAAATAACAAGAAACGTATATGGGCTCAATTCTTATTAAATTCCTCTTATACCTATACTTTTTCACATTATGTATTCATATCACATATAATAATCATACCTCTATATTTCATATACATTTTCATAACAATTTGTCTTGGTTTCTAACTACTTCATATTTGAGTTCTACTCATCAAATCATTTGAAACATCATCTTTACACAAATAGTACACTTGAGGTGTATAGTTCTATAATTATGAATAAACACATTTATCAAACATATTCCATATTTTTATATATCATAGTCTCATATTTCCATGTATCAATTACCATCATTTCCTCGTATTTCAACAAATACGTGTAACAATTCATAAACATGCAATTCACTAACTCTTCTTGCCAATCACAATTTAAATTGACAAATCACTTATTGAGCCCAATTTCAATGTTCACTAAAATCTATCATATAAATTTGGATGTACGTATCCACCAATAAATTTCATGTACATGTATCATCATCTCATATTTCCACATACATTTACTTTCCACATTATGAACTCAAATAACACATACAAGACATACCAATGTATTTCAAGTACGTTTTCATAGTATTTCATTTTGAATTCAGATTATTTCATATTAGAACTCTTCTCATTAACTCATTTGGAATACCAATTCATACGTATAATACACTCAAGGGTGTACAAATATATAATCACAAATGAACTCATTCATCAACCAAGTTCTATGTTCATGTCTCATCAACTCGTATTTCCTTATATCACATAATTCTATGTAGCACTTACCAAACTTTGTCAAATTAGTGAACGTCTTAAGAATTTGAGTACGTCGTTGCTCAGTGCCACGTTTCACAACTCAGTATGGTTTTCCTTATTGAAATGCCATACCTACATTTCTTAACTCAGTATGGTTAATACCATACCTACGTTTCACAACTCAGTATGGATGATACCATACCTGCGTTTCACAACTCAGTATGGTTAATACCATACCTACGTTTCACACTTTGCCATAACATAGCTATGGTCTTTTCACTAGAATGCCATAGCTCAGCCATTATCTTATATCTTCACTATCGTTATGCCATGGTGAAACCATGGACTTATCCATCAATTCATCACTTTTCACTAGAATGCCATAGCCCAGCTATAGTCTTACATCTTAAACACGTATCACACCGATGCCATATCCCAGATATGGTCTTACACAGAAATCACTTGTCCCTTGTCACCGAAGCTACCACTTTTTACTGATCAGGTAACCGGAGCTACCGCTTTTCATTGATCGGTGCCGGTTACCACTTTTCACTTGATCGTGTGCCGGAAGCGCCACTTATCACTTTCACTTGTCCTTGATCAGATAAGTGTAGCCGAAACTATCACTTATCACTTGTTGCCATGGTTCAACCATGGTCTTTTCCGTCAATTCATCTTGTCACTGAATTGAAGTGCTCAATTTGATCATTTATTCAATTTCCATGCTTTTACATTATTCACGATTTTATCATCAATACATATGAAATAACACATCATGCAATTAATAGAATTAACAAATGATCACTAAAATTTAGCCATATAAACTCACAAGTTCAATTTTTGTATTATAACGATAATCATAATTTCATAATAAATATTCCAAATAAAACATTATATCATTTCTAATTCAACATTTATCAATTATAATCGGGCATGTGATCAATTTTTATACATAAGTCGTTCATATATTCTTCCTCCTCCTCCTCTCCATCCACATCTTTAGTATAAATAACACACTTGTAAGTAACATCATCTATAATTTTTCACTATTTATTTATGTGAGTATTTAAGCTGTCCATCAGTGTCATAGTCACTAAATTATTTTTATCTTGAGCTAAAGAACTCCAAATTAAGATCTGCTAATTTTTCCTGAAACTAGACTCACATATCTTCTTACCATAAAATTTTAAGAATTTTTGGTTTAGCAAATAAGTACAGTTTATTCTTTAAAGTCACCCCTATTTTTTTGTCTGATAGTTTCGGCTCTTCTTCACTAAAAAATAATTATCTCCTCATACAGGATTCGGATGATGTTTCCGTTTATTTATCTTGAAAATAGACTCATTTAGGATTTTAAAAATATAAATTTAAGGCCTAATTATTTTTCTCCAATCTTTGATGATTTTCCAAAGTCAGAATAGGGGAACCTGAAATCATTCTGACCTTGTCTCAAAAAACCTATTATATCTCATGATTTACAATTCCATTGCTTACACATTTTCTTCTATAAGAAACTAGACTCAATAAGCTTTAATTAAATATTTTATTCATCCTCTAATTCGATTTATTAAATTTTTGGTGATTTTTCAAAGTTAGACTACTACTGCTGTCCAAAACTGTTTTAGTGCAAAGTGTTGATTTCCATTTTGCCCCAAATTTCACAGTTCATACAATTCAGTTCTTGTCCAATTAAACCCTCAATTGGGCTAATTTTTTTCAATTAATACTTTATTATATCATTTAAAACTACTTCATAACCCTTGAAAACCAGAAATTTAGCATTAGACCTTAATTCCAAACTCTTTTACAATTAGGTCCTAAAACCAATTTCCATCAATTTTACTTGATAAAATCATCATATATCAAAATTAAAGCTTCAATTATATGTTTATTCATCATATGATTCCAGCACTCATCCATATAAACTTTAAAAATTAGCCATAGAATCAAAAACTAATGATATAGTAAGTTGGACTCAATTGTAAATGTCCAAAAATATAGAAATTTGAAGGAGAAAGCAAGAATTAAACTTACATGAAGCTAGAGTATGAAAACCAGCTTGAACCCTCTTCCATGGCTGTTCTCCAGCTGATGAAAATGAAGAGAAATGAAGAGAATTCTAGATACTCCAATTTGGTCCCATTTTTATTTAGCTAATTTTGGCAATTTTCCAATTTTGCCCTTATTTCACATATTTCCTGATTTTTCTCAGCTATTGCCGCCCAAATATCTCCTTTGGGCTTATTTTCACTTTAGGTCCTTCCTCATTTGACAATTGAGCTATTTAATCATTCTAGCAACTTTTACACCTTTTTCAATTTAGTCCTTTTTATTTAATTAATCACCCAAACATCAAAATTTTCTAACGTAATATTTGTAATAGGCCAATTTTGGCCTGGCCTATTAACCAATAAAAGCCGAATAAAAAATAATAATTTAATTTCCAAAAAATAACAGTCCGTCCATTACAAAGAAATAATAAACAGGCCCAAAGTACACTATACCCCAACCCAAATACAGATTTAAATCTTGACCCGGATATAGCCCAATTATTAACAAGCCTAAAATAACCCAAATTACACTAGACCCAATCGAAGCCCAAAACCCGAATGGCCCAATATTGTCAGCATTTTCTAGAAACCCTAGTGGTTTCTGGAACCCTCCGGCGCCGCAGACTTCTCTCACGCGCGCCCCGCGTGCATCCATGCGGTTTGGGTTCGAGTTGCGCTAATCGTATTGCTATTAGGGCTTTGCCCTCCTCTTGTAATTCACCAAAATTTAAAAAAAAATATTAATTAATATAATCATACTATTTATAATCAGATGCGTGAATTTTAATTCAAAATAAATATAAAGACATTTCAATATGATTTACGAAGAATGATATTCAAACTTACGACATCAAAACTGTAGGATCTCAACTTTTTTCATTACTACCAAAACTTCATTAATAATTATATTAATATTATGTGGCAAATTTTCAAATCTTACCAAGGCTATGAAATTGTCTTCAAGGGTATGCCTAACTGTGGGCCATTTATCCATGCAAGGTCCCCCCACAACCCCACCATTCTGTTTGAGAATATGCTGAAAAATTCCAGCTTATTAAATATTTAGAGGTTTAAAATGGTAAACCAGAGTCAGAGTCACCTGCAGCGACTTGTGTAACTACAAATTAATGTCAAATCTTTGAAATAATTAGCCTTTTCCTTTGAATTTCCTGCACTGTATCATCCTGTTTTGTTATTGTTTCCAAAAAGTTAAATTTTGTGGAAGGAGTAAAGTTAATTAAAATTTTTGTCAATAATTGTTAAATTTATTAAGTTTTGTTATTTTTAAAATTTAATGTTCCAAACATATTACCATATGTGTAATGTCATGTCAACTAGTTATTTCTATTTATTACTCACTAAAAATTCAGTTAATAGATCAAAAACTGTCATTTCTATCGAGACTGAAATTTTAAAATTTGAAAAGTAAAGAGACTTAAATGATCCAATTAAAGAATATGAACCGAATCTACAACTATACACGAAATACAAAACTAATTTTGAAAAATAGTAAGACTAAAATTGACTAATTTTATAATTAGAACCGACAAGTTAAAAGAGATTTTGTAAGTTTTTTTGGTGCATGGAGATTTGGTTGGTGAAAACTGTTGAAATTGTTTTATTTAGAATAAGCCTTAAGCTGACTAAATCCATTTGAATTATGTTGAGACCTCATTTTTCCTCATAATTAGTTACACCAAATCCAATAATAATGAAAATGTCTAATTATGTACTCACTCACTTCCGACTTTTAAAACAGTTAGAAGTCTTCTGAATTCTATTATGGTAGTGAATAAAATTTTATAAATATATGCTAATAATAGTATAGTTGTCTGTCCACACTTTGTTGTTTATTTGTTTGAGTTAAATTATAGAATAAAAATATAAAGATTAAAATATGTTCTAAGTTTTTATATGCTTTGTATATTTAGAATTTAGTTCTCCTCTTTTTATTTTTAGGAAGATAGTCCTCTACTTTTCGGATATAAAAAATTAAGTCTAGTTGTTACCATCGTTATAATTCTTCTGTTAAATTTTCTGGTGTAATATTTTAAAATTTTTTTAAAAATCACTTGATAGTTATGTAACAATAAAAAATATTTAAAATATTAATTATGGTTTTTTTATTATTGTCGAAATCATTTTTTGAAAAAACGAGGATCGACTTTGTGATTTTGAAAACAAAAAACGGGAGTCGCCACCAATCCTTTTTTATGAGGTGTGATTGGATCATCTCGTAATTCAATCATTTTAATAAAAGTTTAAATTTATTAAAACGATGATTTTTGGTCTACGAAATCCAGAAAACGGGTTCGGGAGTCAGTTACGTACGAGGAAGGATTAGCACCCTCGATACGCCCAAAAATTTGTACCTAGTTGATTAATTAATGTCTTTCATATCGAAAATTGAAAATTTGAAGAAATTTTAAAATACAATCCTTTGTTATAAAATTAAAAAATTTCGAGAACAGAGTATATTTTGTGTTAATCGAGAAAAAGAATTACGTCCCGTAAATTAGGACACAATGTCTTAAATTCCCAATACGAGAATAAACGCCAAAAAATTTATGTATTTGGAAAAGTATTCGATTATCTCAGTTTTAGAAAGAAATTATATTCCGTAAGTTAAAATACGATCTTTTCGCAACTCCCGAGATTATTTAAAAATGTTTTAAAAACGTTCGTGATTTAGATTTATCGAGAAAATCGGAACCCCGTAAGTTAGGGTACGACTTTTCGAATCTCGAAATATGAAAATTTGCTGATTTAAAAAAAATTATGTAACGGGTAAAGATTAATGTAACGTAAATTGGTAGTAAAATGAAAAAATAATGGTACAAATATGCATGATGAAAGAATAATAAATGTATTAATGTGAATAACGATAATAAGGACGAAAATAAAATAAAATAAACAAGTCAAAAATGAAAAAAATAATAAATAATAAATACAAAGAGAAAATATAATTATAATAGTAATAATAATAAAAGTAATAGCAAAAATAATAGTAAAGAAAATAATAATAATAGTAACAAAAATAATAATAGTAATGATAATAATAATAATAAATAGTAATAATAATAAACATATAATAATAGTAAAATAAATAATAATAATAATAATAATAATAATAATAATAATAATAATAATATGAATATGAATATGAATATGAATAATAAAATAATTAATTTTAATAATAAAATGGTAAAATAACTAAGAAAGGACTAAATTGAATTTAAAATAAAAGTTTGGGGCAAATATGAAAATAAATAAAAAGAAAAAGGACCCCATTGAACGCACGAATAACAAGGAGGGACTAAAAGGGAGTTTTCCCTTCTCCTCCAAAACGCACAGCATCAGGGAGGACCAAATTGAAAACTGAAATAAATTATTGGGCAAAATTAAAAATAAAATAAACTTAATTACAAAGTAATAAAAAAGCAGAAGGGTTAAAAGTACAATTAGCCCTTTCGTTAAAAACACGGGGATCCTAGGTCTGGAGCGGGTCGGGTCGCACGGGTTGAGCATGAAACGACGCCGTTTTGGGGTTTAAGACCCAAGCCAAAACGACATCGTTTTAGCCCTCTATTTAAGCAAAATTTCCAACAAAAAAAATTCATCTTAACACCTTTTTTTTTTTAAAAACTTTCAAAACACTCTCCCCCCCTTTTGAGTCCGGCCAAGTCTCCGGCACTGTCCGTCGCCATCCGTCGCCGTCCTGCTTTATGTTTTAGAGAAAGGATTTTTCTTTGTAAACTTTGTTTCTTTTTTGATTTCTGTTTTTTGTTTTTGGACCTCAGCCTATATCCTACTTTATGTATTTTATTTATGTGAATAAATCCAGCCAGATTATTCAAAAAAAAGTTTTAGAGTAATGATTCTACGAAACTGTGATTTAATGTCATCTCTATCCCTTTCTACTAGGAGGATGACAAATTAGATTTTTTTTCTCCTGACTTTTAGCATTTTTAGTTAGATTTGAATGTTTTTCAAGAGGAAAAAGTTGAAAATCAGGAAGAAAAATCTGATTTGTCATCCTCCTATTGGGAGGAGATGATGTAAAATTACAGTTTAATACAACCCATTCTCTAAGTTTCAATAGTATAGTCTGCCTCTATAACTTTCACACTTAATAATTTATATTATATAAATTTTGACCTCTTGTGTAATATTTAAATATTTTTTTATATAATTAATTGCACTAAACATCCCCAAAATATGACCCTTATTGTAAATTGGTCTTAAACTTCAAAATGTTCTAGGTACATCCTAAACTATCGATGTTATATCAATAAGGTCCTTCTATTATTAAAATCAATAATTTAAAAGTTAAATGGCATGTAAAATCTTTTGTAACTAAATTTAAAATGAAAATTTTAAATAAATAAAAAGTTGTCACATAATTTTTAAAAGTAAAATTAAAAAAATAAAGTAAAACTGAGAAAAAAAAAGAACAATAAAATTTTTATAAATACTTCAAAAACCTCAAAATTAATATATTTGTTGCAATTAACTCTTTTTTATATAATACTACTTGATAAACTTTCAATTGGGGATCAGGGGCGAAGCCAAAATAATTTTTTAGGGGGCCGGATGAAATTTTAATTTTTTATAGTTTATATCTTTATAATTTGTAAAGGATTAAATCGAATTGTTATAATTTTAGGGGGCCAAAGAGTAATTTTACCTTTACTAATTTAAAATTTTTAAAAAAATTTAAGGGCCTAAATAGCAATTGTCGAAACCATTTTTTTATGTGTTTGAAAAAAAATGGGGATCGACTTTAAAAATAAAATGGCAAATGGAGTCGCCACCGATCTTTTAATCAGGGTGTGATCGGATCACTCGGAGATGAATTATTTTAATAAAATATTTTGATTTATTAAAACAATAATTTTGGTCTACGAAATCTAAGAAAACAGGTTCGGGAGTCGGTTACGTATGAGGAAGGATTAGCACCCTCGTAACGCCCAAAATTGGTACCAAATTGATTAATTAATGTCCTTATGTTGACAAAATTTAAAAGATTTTTAAATTATGACCTTATTTGACCCATTTGAAGATACTCGAGTTTGAATATTAAGATTCTCTTGTTCTGAAGGAATAAAATATCACATCCAGCACGATAGGATACAATAATTTAAGTCATCGAATTCAAGATTATCTCAAAATTCTTAAAACTCATGCATTGAAATTTTGAAAGGATATTTGGTTACTTGGACAAACGAAAAAACCGAAACCCAGCACGATAGAGCACGATTCCTCGAATTTCCAAACACACAAATATTGCCTTATTTTGAAAATATGGGCAAAAATTTAAAAGGATATTTGGTTATTGGGTCAAACGGAAAACCGAAACCCAGCACGATAGGGCACGATTCCTCAGATTTCCAAATACACAAATAATACCTTATTTGGGAAAACTTTTGAATAAAATGATTTTAAAAATTTGAACGGTGTTAACATGACTTTTTAAGCGACTAAAATGCGATAGAATAATAACATACAACGTAGAATAATTATTTACAAGTGAAATACTACACTATTGAATCGCAAATGACAAAATAAATATAAAATGAGAATTACAACACACATAATAACAATAATCACCGAACATAAAATTAACGATAGACAAAATAATTTAAAAACAAATAGTATAAATATTTTTAATATCACATAATAAAATAGCTTAAAACTAAATAAATAAATGAATTAAAATTTGATAAAAATGCAAAGATTATGTATGAAATAAAAAAAAGTACTTAATTGAAACAAAACAAAAATTAAAAGACTACTTTATAATAAATAAAATCATTTAAATATGCACAAGGATCAAACTGAAATGCGCGTAAACTATCAGGGACTAAACCAGCAAATATTCCTAGTCTCGAAAACGTTGCGTTTAAGCGGGGACCAAAATGAAAACGGAATACATGTTAAGGGCGGCATTAAAAATAAAATAAAACTTAATTTAAAAGAAATAAAATGCGGAAGGACTAGAAGAATAAATATCCCTATTCCATAAAACGCGCGGATCCTTCCCCGGGTCGGGTCACTCGCGCGGGTTTGGCCTTTTAAACGACGCTGTTTTGGTCATTAACGGACCATACCAAAACGACGTCGCACCGAGGGGCTATAAGTACTAAATAAAATCCAAAAAAATCATTTTAAAACCTTTCCTAATTTTTTTTTTTAGAAATCCTCTGAAAAAGGTCCTCCGCCCTCCGAGCATCGGCCATGGTCCGATCAAACTCTGGTCATCCGACCACCGTGCTCTGCCATAGTCCGCCGTCGTGCGCATTGGTCGGAGCTCACAAAAGACGCCGATTTAAACCCCTCTTGACACCCTAAACTCAAATCTACAGAAACAAATACCCAAATCCCCTACTTAAATCGAAGAACGGACCAAAAACACTTCGTATTCGGGACTCTGACTGTCACAAAGGTAAAAAAGTTTGCATTTTTTTTCCCTTTCTATGTATATGCGATGTGTAATCGAAAAAAAATAGACTGAAAATGGACCAGAAAATACCTTTTGCTATTTCTGTATTAAAAAAAAAAACGTAATCGTGAAAAAAACAATGGTTTGTTTTGGCTCCTTTTATAGCCGATTCCAAAAAACATATCCAAATACAAAGTTTTTTTTGCTGTTTTATTCTTTTTCTCGCTCAGATGTGTCTGTTTGTCGTCGTGATGCGATTTGCGAGTGCGAATGCGACGTAGCATTCGACGCGAGGTGTACGAAGGTCTGCTGGAGGTACGGAGGCGCATGGTGATGCGCGTGAAGGCATGCGCGCGGTGCGAAGCTGCCCCTGGAACTCTTAGGGTTTCTATTTGCTGAAACTATTTGGGCCATTTGGGCCAGTTTTGGGATTGGGTTTTTAGGCCTGCTTCGGGATTG
Organism: Gossypium sturtianum; assembly: GCA_025698515.1. Classification (NCBI taxonomy): domain Eukaryota; kingdom Viridiplantae; phylum Streptophyta; class Magnoliopsida; order Malvales; family Malvaceae; genus Gossypium; species Gossypium sturtianum. Next base: position 163,571,027 of record CM046945.1, read on the forward strand.
GGTTTTTAGCAATTGGGTAGGTTGATTTGGGTTTGTTTATTTGGGCCTCAATGTGGGCCATTTGGAATTTAAATGTAAATAGACTGATAAACTGTTTTGGATTTTATTTTTATTATTTGGTTTTTAATTGTTTTTGTTTGGTTAATTGGGCCCCGGGCAAATTTGGGTTCTTACAGCTGCCCCTCTTTGCTCATTGTCGTGTAATGGGAATGAAGCAAAGACTTTAAAAGAGCCAAATTTGACCGGTCTTCTTGACTTCGTTCTGCGCTTTTCTTCTTCGAGTAGCTTTATTCCATCCCACTGCATCTTCATGGGCATGAGAACTAACACTTCGATCCCAGACTTGTAGCTTCAATCTGCTCCGCCGCAACTTCAGGAAGATAAGATTTGCTATCTTCAGTCTACTTTGCTGTAACTTTAGGGAGATAAGACTTGTATGGTAAATTCGATCCGACCTACTGCAACTCCAGAGGTATAGGACTTGTCGTTTTAGTCCGCTCCACTGCAACTTCAGGGAGATAGGATTAACTGTCTTCAGTCTGCTCCGCTGCAACTTCAGGGAGATAAGACTTGTGACTTCAACCTGCTCCACTGCAACTTCAAGGAAATAAGGTTTGTTTTGATCTGCTCTACTGCAACTTCAGAGAGATAAGATTTGTAATTTATGGCTTCAATCTGTTTCACTGCAACTTCAGGGAAATAAGATTTGTCATGGTGGATTTGATCCGACCTACTGCAACTTCAGAGGTATAGGACCCGTGGATGCATCCTTTTAATCCGCTCCACTGTAACTTCAGGGAGATAAGATTAATTATCTTCAGTCTGCTCTACTGCAACTTCAGGGAGACAAGACTTGCGTTTTCAACCTACCCCACTGCAACTTCAGGGATATAAGGTTTACTATAGTGAATTTGATCCGACCTTCTGCAACTTTAGAGGTATTGGACCTGTGGATTCATTGATGCTGTTACACCGTCCTTTGGGGAACATGACCTGTGGAATCGATTTATGGATTTATGCTTATGCATAATGATTAGGATGCCATGATCGGAATGAATCAAATGCTCCTAGCTAAATGCGTTTTGCATGAATGCAGAATTTCATGAAAATGATCCCTTTTTTAAGGGTGTCATTGCTCATTGTTCTTCAAGGTTACGTCCCTGACGTAATATCTTGTCTTTTTGTTCAACCAACATTCTGACAGCAAGTTCGAAGAAATGATCACTGTTTAAAGTTTCCTTCTCAAATATTTCCAACCCTTAGGCTTGGTGAGTTCTAAATAAAATTCCTGTTTCAGGTTCTCGTATTATTTAGAAATTTTTAGAGTAATATACAAAACTCCTTTTGTGAAAGTATTATTAGTCCATTGATCATTACTTCAATACAAAGTGCCTTGAAAATAGTCATAAATGATGGACAAAAATGGAATTTATCAGAAACGAAATCCGAAAAGAATAGGTTGATTAAAGAAAACAAAGATTGCTAGAATACAAAATGATGAGGGGAGAAGATAGGTGCCCCAGATATCGCAGCTTGAGCTTCTCTGTACGGACTTTCTGAAGACCACTTTAAGCTCAATATGTGTTTAGAAGATTGAGAGTACTCTGTTGATGACCCAAGACGTAACATCTCTCCTCCTTCTTAATTCAGATATGGCAAGATTACCGCATGCCCTATCGTTGATTGCAATTTAAGCTGCCCTTTTCGGGTTTTCGACTCAAAACCCTTTTGGTCTCAAGGCGCCCTTTGCGGGTTTTCACCTTGGCCTCTCCGTTTTTTTAAGGTCTCAAAGTGCCTTTTGCGGGTTTTCACTTCGGCTTCTTTTCCTTGGCAATTATAGTACTTCTTGACTGAATTCGAATTTACAGGATTGGGCAAGTTTTTCCCATCCATTTCGGCTAAGATCAGTGCTCCTCCAGAGAAAGCCTTTTTCGCCACATAAGGTCCTTCCCAATTTGGCATCCATTTCCCTCCAAAATCCTTTTGCATGGGGAGGATCTTTTTCAGAACCAGGTCTCCCTTGTGAAATTCTCTTGGGTGAACCTTTTTGTCATAAGCCCGCATCATTCTCTTTTGGTACATCTGACCATGACGGATAGCCTTTAACCTTTTTTCCTCAATCAAGTTCAATTGATCGTATCGAGACTGGATCCATTCGGCTTCATCTAACCTTAGCTCTGACAAGACTCGAAGGGAAGAAATTTCAACTTCGATGGGTAACACTGCCTCCATTCCATAAATCTATGAGAAAGGAGTTACCCAGGTGGAGGTCCTGACTGATGTTCGATAAGCATAGAGAGCGAATGGTAGTTTCTCGTGCCAATCTTTATAGGTTTCAGCCATTTTCCCCACAATTTTCTTAATGTTTTAATTGGCTGCTTCCACTGCACCATTCATTTTTGGACGACATGGTGACGAATTGTGGTGTCTGATCTTGAATTGACTGCAAACCTCCGCGATTGTGCTGTTGTTCAAATTTAACTCATTGTCGGATATGATCCTCTCAGGCATTCTATATCGATATATGATTTCCTTTTTTAAGAATCTGCTGACTGCCGACTTAGTAACACTGGCATATGAAGCAACTTCTACCCACTTGGTGAAATAGTCGATGACTACAAAGATGAACCGATGCCCATTTGAAGTTTTTAGAGAGATTGGCCCGATGACATCCATGCCCCACATAAAGAAAAGCCACGAGGAAGTCATAACATGCAAAGGTGAAGGAGGTACATGAATTTTGTCTCCATAGATCTAGCATTTGTGACATTTTTTAGCATAATTGATGCAGTCTCCTTCCATGGTAGACCAATAGTATCTGAATCTCATGATTTGTCTAGCCATTGTGAAACCATTAGCATGCGTTCCACATACACCCTCGTGGACTTCTTCCAGAATTTTCATAGCTTTAACAGCATCGACACATCTCAAAAGTACTTGATCCTTTCTTCTTTTGTACAGGACCTCCCTGTCTAAGACATAATCACAGGCTAGCCTTCTCAATGTCCTTTTGTCATTCTCAGTTGCCTGCTCAGGATATTCACGATTTCTCACGTACCACAATATATCGTGATACCAAGGGTGATTATCTCTTTCCTCTTCATCCATATTATAGCAATGGGTTGGAGCTTCGTAGATACTCATTTGGATAGGCTTTACATCCTCTTATTTGCTTACTTTAATCATGGAGGCCAAAGTGGCCAAAGCATCTGCCATGTGGTTTTCTTCTCGTAGGAGATAACTAAAAGTGATTGATAAACCTTAAAAGTAACATATTCTAAGCCCACATTTAGTATGCTTTTGGATGATTTAAGCCCCAATTGATGTAAAAAGGTGCTCTTAATCCCTTCTTTTCATGTCTTATACTCAGGAAAGCACCCGATGACGAAAAGAACGAGAAACGGGCTTAAAACGGACCAAATTGGGCTAAGCCACGAAATCAGCACGGCCTGGACTTCAAGCCACACGGACGTGCCACCATTCCTACTAGAACACGGCCTTACCACGACTTACACGGCCGTGCCTCATTCAACAGTGTCGAACACGGCCTGGCCATGATTTACACGACCGTGTGCCATGGCCGTGCCTCTGCCGTGAAGAAGAGCAATTTCATTCGGGAAAGGATACTTAGGGAGAAAGAAACGTGTTTCAAAAGCCTATAAATACACCCTAGGTACCAGCTGAAAGGGGGCGGTGATCTAGGCCAAGAAGCCAAGCCGAAAAGGTCAGATTTGTGGGAATCACTCGAAGATAGCTAGTTGATCCATCTCAAGAAGCCGGAATTCCACTCAAGACGGAGGATCTCCTCTTCAATTCCTTCAGGGGTTTTTAGGGATTTCTTATATTTTGTTTTATCTTTTCTCTTGAGATGTTGTCTTTTATTATTATGAACTAAACCTTCGAATACCCGAAGGGGATGAAACCTATGAGGAATCTTGTTATTTGATTTTTTGAATTATATGATAATAACTTAGTTTGTTCTTAATTGTGTGAACTTAATCCAAATCTAATGTGCTTAGGTGGAGGAGGAATAGACCCTGCCTAAGAGTAGATCCAACATAATTAAGCGGAGTTGATCGCACGCCTAGAGATAGGGTGACGAGATTTTGTCGGATTAGGGTGAAACCTAATATGGGAGTCCACGGATCGATTTCATCGCTATTCTAGGGGTTATTATAAGCGAACGAGAGTTCCACTAATTAACCTAGGGTTAGACGTTATTCGCCTCGAGAGAGGGTTTAATATACGTTAGGGAGTCTCACGGATCAAACTAAGTAAATAAATCATATGGTTCAAGGTTAAATAACAAGTGAAGTCTAGGTGGATTTTTCCTAAGGGTATCGCTTGAGTCAACTGATTTTTCCCAAAAGTTATTTCCCGAATTCATTCTTTTTGTCTTTGCATCTTAGCTTAGTAAGTAGATTAGTTTTAGTTTAAACAACTATCACTTTATATTAAGGCTAAATAATAAAAAGACGGTGAGTATTAGTACTTTTAGTTCCTTTGGGTTTGATAATCCGGTCTTGCCTAAGCTATAGTTAGTTTCCAGGTTTGATCATTCTTTTATAAATTTTAAAACTCTGATTTACAGCGAATAAGTTTTTGGCGCCGTTGCTGGGGAACTAAAATATTAAGAAAACTCTATTTTTATTACTTTAGCCATTATTTTTATTTTCCGTAATTTATTTTTAATTTTAAATTTGCTAAATTTTCTTTCTTTCTTTTCCTAGAAAGTACCTCTAGTTTATGACTAGAAGGAACCCGAGAGGATTTTTAGAATACGATAGTGATATTGAAGCTACCGCTCGAAGAAATAGCAAAAAAATTAGGCGAGCCCTAAATTACCAAGGAGAGCGAGAAGACAGATCCAATCCTACTGAAGGGATGGACGAAAATAATCTTCCACCACAAGATGTGGGAGAAAATAATGCTCCTCGTACTATGTTTGATTATGCTAAACTGCATTTAACAGGAGCTGAATCTAGTATTGTTAGGCCTGCTATAGCTGCTAATAATTTTGAATTAAAGCCTAACACTATTCAAATGATTCAACAATTTGTTCAATTTGATGGTTTGCAGGATGAAGATCCAAACACTCATATAGCTAACTTTTTAGAATTCTGTGATACCTTCAAAATAAATAGCGTTTCTGACGATGCCATACATCTTCGGTTATTTCCCTTTTCACTAAGAAACAAAGCCAAACAGTGGTTAAACTCGTTACCACGAGGGTCGATCACTACATGGGAACAAATGACCAAAATTTTTTTATTAAAATATTTCCCACCGGCCAAAACAGCCAAATTACATAATGATATATCTTCTTTTGTGCAGATGGATTTAGAGACATTATACGATGCATGGGAGAGATACAAAGACCTCTTGAGAAGATGCCCACACCACGGATTACCATTGTGGCTCCAAGTCCAAACTTTTTATAACGGTGTAAATCCTTCAACGAGGCAATTAATTGATTCAACTGCTGGTGGAACCCTGAATAATAAAACTCTTGAGGCAACCTACGAGTTTATTAAAGAGATGTCACTGAATAACTATCAGTGGCAAGTTACAAGAACAAGGCCAACAAAAGCAGTGGAGTTTCTGACCTCGTCGCGCATAACCATGCTATCAAATCGGTAGAGTTGATGAATAAGAAGATTGATAGTTTGTGTTCATCGCAGTACATCCAAATATGCGGTCTGGCGATGTATGGAACTGGCGAATCCCGAGTACCCACCCTACCAACCAGCACAGAGAGCGAAACAGATGAACCGTATAGGTAACAATTTCAGATCTAATAATAACCCATATAGTAATAACTATAATCCAGTTGGAGGAACCACCCAAATTTTTCGTGGGGAGGACAAGGAAATCAAGGAAATTAAAGACAACAACCTCCTCAAAATTTCCAAAATCAGCCCTATCCACAAGAAAAGAAGCCGAGTCTTGAAGAGACGTTGAACAAATTCATAGCATCCACGTAAGCCCGTCTCCAAAAAATGAGGTAACACTCGACACCCAACAAACATCGATCAAAAAGATCGAGAACCAAGTTGGAGGACTTACAAAGGCAATCGGGGAAATTACCCAGTCAGTCGGAGAAATTGCAAAGCTATTATCCAAACGACCACAAGGGCGTCTACCGAGTAATACTAAAATTAATCCAAAGGAGCAAATCCAAGCCATAACAGCTCAAGAAAGCGAAGAAGTAGACGAACCCAGTCCAACACAAGGAAACGAGGTAGAAAAAGGTAAAGCTGAGGTAACACAAGACAAGCCAAAACCGGTAATCAAGGAGTACCAACCTCGCGTACCTTATCCCAAAGCATTGAAGAGAGACGACACAGAGGAACAGTTCGGTAAGTTTCTTAAACTTTTAAAGAAATTACATATTAACTTACCATTACTTGAAGCTCTTTCGCAGATGCCAGATTCTAAGAAATTTTTAAAGGAGCTTCTGACAAACAAATGGAAGTTAGACGAGTCGTCACATGTGGAACTTAACGCAAAGTGCTCAGCAATTCTTCAAAATAGGCTACCACAAAAGTTAAAAGATCCAAGGAGTTTTACAATTCCATGTTTAATTGGTAGACTAACTGTTGATAATGCGTTAGCTGATTTAGGGGCAAGCATAAATGTCATGCCTTATAAATTGTTTAAACAATTAGTTCTAGGGAAACCCAAACAAATTAGGATGAGCATTCAATTAGCTGATAAAACTATTAGAATTCTTAGGGGTATTATCGAAGATGTTCTTGTGAAAATCGACAGATTCGTTTTCCCAGTAGACTTTGTTGTCTTAGACATGGATGAGGATAATTCGATCCCCTAATTTTAGGAAGACCCTTTTAGCAACTGCCAGACTAAAATTGATGTTGATGCGGGAGAGCTCATACTTTGCGTAGGTAATGAGACAATCACCATCAAGGCTCTCGATTCGGCTAGAACATCGAGTAATCAAGGTGAGAACGTAAATTCTACTGATAACCATTCGGTTAACCCTTATTTTCAGGAAGCACCACCAAAGAATACAACTGAACCTGATCCTAAATCCCATGTCAATAAAGAAATAACTTATGACGATCGAGGGATTCAGTTCGATGATCTAGATGAGTGGAAGACACACTTCAAGGAGAAATTAGGGATACACGACGAAGAACCGGAACCACACGAGATAAAATCGAAGGAACCCCCAAAAGAGCTAATAGGAACAACAAATCACTTCAAAATAAGGGACCAAGTACTGCTAGATCAGGTAAATCCTCGAATATCCCCTCCGGACCCTAGCACAAATAAAGAAATATCTTTTAGGGTAACCAGTGTTTTTCCACACGGAGCAGTCGAGGTAAGTAATCCTATTTTTGGTACTTTAACTATAAACACATCTCGACTTAAATTTTTTCACGAAGACGCAAATGATAGCATGATGAAGGTCTTCCAACTCCTCAAACCACCCTGACAAAGCAAACGGGAGGAGAGTCTAGCTTAAGACTATAAACGAGCGCTTCTCGGGAGGCAACCCGAGCACTAACATAATTTATTCTCACATTTTGCTTTAAATTTATTTTTCTTTTCTTGTTTTCTTTCTGAACACGTAGTTATAAACTAACAAGGGGTGCAGAATTCCAGGACACACGGCCTTGCACATGGCCGTGGCCGTGGCCGTGTGTACCTCAAGAATCTTGGTACTAACATGGCAGGACGGTACAAGTCAGAATGAACTAATTTCTTGAAATCACGGACCCAACTACTACCCCACGGGCACCGACAAAGTAGCACGGCCGTGCTTCACGACCGTGTGAGGCTACTGACTTGCCAACCACGGGCTGAACACGCCCGTGCTGGATAACTGTGTCAATATACTAACTTGTCGAACACAGGCTAGACACGAGCGTGGGGAACCAACACGCCCTAGAGCACGGCCGTGTGAATCGACACACCCTCAACCCACGGGCGTGGGAAACCGCCAGGCCTGAAATTTTATTTAAACACCATACCCCTATCCTTTCTTTTCTTAACCCACTTCTTTCTTCTTTCCTTCTTCCTTCCTTTCCTTTCTCTTTCCTTTTTCCTTTTCCTAATAAATCCTTAGACTCTTGAGCTACATCAAAAGCATTTCCATGGCAACGAAGCGTAAGAGGCCAATCTCATCAAAGGAGACCGATTCACATGAGTTCATGCCGGCAGCTTCATCCAAACAACAAGCCAAGGGTCTTTGAGACCAATTATCTATTCTTTTATTTTTATCTTCTCCTTTATTTTCCTTATCTTTACTTCTCTTCTACTTAATTTAGCTTATTTTATCTTACTTTCTTAATTTTAGGTTTTAAAGGCTGCTTGGGAATCAAGCCACCACCACCACCATAACCTCAGCCTTAGAAATCACACCCAACAATAAGGACCTCCCAGGCCATTCATCTTTTCTCTTAATTTTAGTTTTCTTCTTAGTATCCTTCTATTTATCTTCCTTGTCCTTAATTTTATATTTAGTTTACTTTAATTATGTCTTAATGATCCCTGGCTAACTCTCTACGAGCCTCACAATTTCTTCATCTAGCGCAGGTTCATCATCCAGACGGCCCATCACCACCACCAAAGGCACAATCTCCTCTCAAGGAATCATCCGAAAATTCAGGAAGTTTTCACTTACCCCCATATCTGATGATTTTACTACAAGGTTATTATATATCTTTGTACATTGAGCGCAATGTACATCTTAAGTGTGGGGGGGTGAACAACCTAAAAAGGTGCCTGGCTTTTTTCATTATTCTCAAAATTTTGAAATTAGGTACCAAACATTTTGCATTGTTCTCAAAATCCTGAATTTAGTCTTGTTTGAAAGTAAATTACTCATATTACTAATTAGGATGAAATTTCTGATGATTTATGATTTTTATTGATATGTTTTAGATTAAGTCATTGATAATTGTGCATTGATAATTAAATTTGAAGAATACTAGAGAATCAAGCATGATAAGTCTATTTTTCAGAAATTAAAAATTTTTTAGGTTGTCGAACTGAGTTTAAATATTACTTTGAAGTTTGAATTTTACGAGGTTGACATCAAAATACCCATAATTTTTTGTGAGATTTTGAGCCTTATAGAGCATATACCCTTTTTCTTGCTCACTTTATTGATTATGAGTATGTCAGCACTGATTTGTTATTCTAGAACTTGCATCGATTATACATGTCGAGACCACATTTTTTGATTTGATACACAGAGATGATAAAGGCACCTAGGATTTAACCCACTAATTCCATAAAAAGCCTACCTTCATGATTAACCCCTAGTGAACCCCTTTTTAATCCTAACAACTCTATTTATTGACTCACCCACTAATATTAACCCAGAACCCCCTTTGTTTTTGTTATCACCATTCCTTTTGACTACCCTTATATCGAGATTTGATTTGATTAAATAGCCTAACTATGTTTTTTATTTCAGTTATGTATTTATAGTTTGTTCTTAAAAATATATATATATATAATTTCAAAAGTATATTCATTATTCAGTATTAGTTGTGATTAAATGAGCTTATACGCTTGAATCCAAAATATCGAAAGAAGAAGCTCGTAGTGTTAGTATTATTAGTTTTCAATTGATGTAATTATTATTAGTTCATTAATTCTTAGTTAGGTAATTTGTTAATTTAATCTCGATTCTAACCCTCTAATTCAGCCTTTTTCCACACCTTAACCCTAGCCCCGTTACAACCCTAACAAAGACCTTTTGATTTGTGTTTCATATCATATTTCAGTGGTGGAGATTTGATTTTCATGCAAGCCTATGGGATTAAGTCTTCATGTTTGACTTTTGAGTGCCTAAATTTTGAACCTTAAACACTTTGAGTGATTTGAGTGAATCTTTTGTGAGGATGTCAATCCTTGTCGATTTCAAATTAAAGGTAATTATTTAGATAAGGGGAGACACATATGTTTCTGAGCTAACAATTCTATGACTTATACTGTTTGAATTTTTAGGACACTTTGAATTGAATTATCCATGTATAAATTATCTATGAATTATGATGAGACACTATCAATGACTATTATGAAACATGGAAAGTTCGTTTTAATTGTAAGTTGAGAATTTTGCTTGAGGACAAGCAAAAACTTAAGTGTGGGGGTATTTGATAAACCGTAAAAGTAACATATTCTAAGCCCATATTTAGTATGCTTTTGGATGATTTAAGCCCCAATTGATGTAAAAAGGTGCTCTTAATCCCTTCTTTTCATGCCTTATACTCAGGAAAGCACCCGATGACGAAAAGAACGAGAAACGGGCTTAAAATGGACCAAATTGGGCCAAGCCACGAAATCAGCACGGCACGGACTTCAAGCTACGGCGTGCCACCATTCCCCCTACTAGAACACGGCCTTACCACGACTTACGGCGGCCGTGCCTCATTCAATAGTGTCGAACACGGCACGGCCACGATTTACACGGCGTGTGCCATGGCCGTGCCTGCCGCCGTGGAGAAGAGCAATTTCATTCGGGAAAGGATACTTAGGAGAAAGAAACGTGTTTCAAAAGCCTATAAATACACCCTAGGTACCAAATGAAAGGGGGCGAGCTAGGCCAAGCCAAGCCGAAAGGTCGATTTGTGGGAATCACTCGAAGATAGCCAGTTGATCCATCTCAAGAAGCCGAATTCAACTCAAGACGGAGGATCTCCTCTTCAATTCCTTTAGGGGGTTTTAGGGATTTCTTATTTTTGTTTTATCTTTTCTCTTGAGATGTTGTCTTTTATTATTATGAACTAAACCTTCTGGATACAGAAGGAGATGAAACCTATGAGGAATCTTGTTATTTGATTTTTTGAATTATATGATAATAACTTAGTTTGTTCTTAATTGTGTGAACTTAATCCAAATCTAATGTGCTTAGGTGGAGGAGGAATAGACCCTGCCTAAGAGTAGATCCAACGTAATTAAGCGGAGTTGATCGCACGCCTAGAGATAGGGTGACGAGATTTTGCCGGATTAGGGTGAAACCTAATATGGGAGTCCACGGATCGATTTCTTCGCTATTCTAGGGGTTATTATAAGCGAGCGAGAGTTCCACTAATTAACCTAGGGTTAGACGTTATTCGCCTCGAGAGAGGGTTTAATATACGTTAGGGAGTCTCACGGATCAAACTAAGTAAATAAATCATATGGTTCAAGGTTAAATAACAAGTGAAGTCTAGGTGGATTTTTCCTAAGGGTATCGCTTGAGTCAACTGAGTTTTCCCAAAAGTTATTTCCCGAATTCATTCTTTTTGTCTTTGCATCTTAGCTTAGTAAGTAGATTAGTTTTAGTTTAAACAACCATCACTTTATATTAAGGCTAAATAATAAAAAAGACGGTGAGTATTAGTACTTTTAGTTCCTTTGGGTTCGATAATCCGGTCTTGCTTAAGCTATACTACTATTCGATAGGTGCACTTGCCTCAATCGTTGTCAGAGTTAGTTTCCAGGTTCGATCATTCTTTTATAAATTTTAAAACTCTAATTTACAGCGATCAGTGATATCGTCAAACTCCTCAATTAACCCCATAACTATCCTTCGGTAATTGATCAATTTGGGGTCTCTTGTTTCCCATTCGCCTTTTAGTTGGTAGATCACTAGTGCAGAATCTCCATATACTTCTAGCACTTTGATTTCGTGCTCAATGGCTGCCCAGAGTCCCATGATACATGCTTCATATTCTGCCATATTATTTGTACAATCGAAATCCAATTTGCAAGTGAATGTATAAGGATCTCCATTTGGGGATACTAAGACTGCCCCAATTCTATTACCGATATCATTTGATGCTCCGTCAAAATTTAGCTTTCAAAGATGATCCTTTAGGGTGTCTTCCTTCATTACCGCTACATACATTAAATCCTCATTGGGGAAATCAAAATTCAATGGCTCATAATCCTCTAAAGCTCTGCTAGCTAGAAAGTCTACTATTGCGCTCCCTTTCACAGCTTTTTGACTCACATAGACGATGTCGAATTCAGAAAGCAGGATTTGCCACCTGGCCATCCTTCCATTTAAAGCAGTTGACTCCATCATGTAATTTAGGGGGTCTAATTTCAAGATTAACTAGGTCGTGTGGTACATCATGTATTGCCTCAATCTCCGAGTCGTCCAAATCAAGGCACAACATAATTTCTCAATTGGCGAATATCTCATCTTACACTCAGTGAATTTCTTGCTGAGGTAATATATCACCTTTTATTTTCTTCCCGAATCATCATGTTAACCCAGCACACATCCCATAGAGTGATCAAACACTGTCAAATACAGGATTGATGGCCTGTCCGGGCATGGGTGTGACAATACTGGAGGGTTTAACAAGTACTGTTTGACCCTATCGAAAGCTTTTTGGCATTCATCATCCCACACGCCAGGATTATGTTTCTTCAGAAGACGAAATCTGGGATCACATATCTCAGTTAACTGTGAAATAAACCGAGCAATGTAATTTAACCTTCCCAAGAAACCTCGAACTTCTTTTTAAGTGCGTGGTGGAGGTAATTCTTGTATAGCTCGGACCTTGTCTGAGTCAATCTCGATTCCCTTCCCGCTGAATATGAAGCCTAGCAATTTGCCAGATCTAGCTCCAAAAGTACATTTCATTGGATTGAGCTTCAGTTGGAACTTTCTCAACCTCAGGAACAGTTCCTCAAAACTCGAATGTGTTCCTATTCTGTTCTAAACTTTGCAATCATGTCGTCCACTTTAACTTTTATTTCTTTATGCATTAAGTCATGGAACAAAGTCACCATGGCCCTTTGGTATGTAGCTCCCATATTTTTCAACCCAAATGGCATCACTTTATAACAGAACGTACCCCATTAGGTTATGAAGGTAGTTTTTCCCATGTCCTGAGGATGCATATTTATCTGATTGTACCCCAAGAACCCATCCATGAATGAAAACAACGAGTAACCTGCCGTATTATCCATCAGAGTATCAATGTGGGGTAACGAAAAATTATCCTTTTGGGCTAGCCTTATTTAGGTCTCTATAATCTACACATATTCGTACTTTTCCATCTTTCTTAGGGACAGGCATGATGTTGGCTACCCATTCCGAATGTTTGATTTCCTGCAAGAATCCAGCATCAAACTATTTTTTTGACTTTAACCTTTATTTTTAGCACAATATCCGGCCTTATCCTTCGAAGCTTCTGCTGAACTGGCTTGCAATCCTCTTTTATGGGAAGGCGGTGTACTACAATGTCAGTGCTTAACCCCGGCATATCTTGGTATGACCATGCAAAGACATCTTTGAATTCTTGAAGTAAATCTACGAGGTCTAGCTTCGTTTTTTCGGTTATGCACGTTCCAATTTTCACTGCCTTTCCCTCTTCCAAGGTCACGACCTCCACTGTTTCTTCATGAGGTAGAATTTGTTTTTCCTCTTGTTCTACCATTCTTAACAAGTCTGGAGATAAGCCACAGTCTATGTCATCTTTAAAGTCCTCGGATCCCTCTAAACACATGTCTTGCTCAAAAAGGGATTCTGGTCCAGTAGCAGCATCACTCATGTCATTGATATCCGGGAATCTGTTGCAAGTACAAAAGAAAATACAAAAAACGAATAAATCTAAGAATAATTATTCGTATGGTATGATCATAAATGAAGGATAAAAGAATATTTGGAATAAAGAATGATTGTATGTATAATATGATTATGGATGAATTGAAAAGAATAAAGAATTTTTACTCAAAAAATTCAGAAGCATTTTCATTGAATTAAAGATTTTTGGGACATAAGCCTATTTCACAAAGGATGCTTATTACTCCTAGGCCTAGAGCAATAAGTCTTCTGAGTCATTACTCTGAAATAGTTCTAAACACTATAGGAATCTCCTCTGCAGTCCAATTATCTAGAACACTTCCAGGTTCATAAGGGCGGATATCTGACAAGCTCCCCCCTTCAATTACCTTCTCGGATATGGCATTAATGTAGACATTCCCAACATCGCTATAATGTCTTCTTCTTTTGGCGCATTCTGCTCAGCATGAATGACCCCTCCCGACACAAAGGTTTTGGATATATGTGGAATTATCATTGGCTTCCACTTGATTTCCTCTCTGCTCAACTATGCTCTTCTCCTCTCTTGCTTCTTTTCGAGTTCCTTCTTTCTCTGTCTCGCATCTAGCTTAAACTCTATGCCGAAGCAGTCTCATTTTTCCTTTAGCAACGGTATCTCAACCTTTCCTTGGAGGTATTTTCCTAGCCCTTTTCCTGGCAAAGCTCATTTTCCTACGGTCATCTGTAATCCCATTCTTGTGATTTTAGAGATTTTTGGTACCAGAATTCTATCTCCTTCCGTAATAAAGGCTGCATTTACGATTTCTAAAGATCAAAAAGAGCACTCGATTGCCTCGTTATTTGTCTCCAGATATGGTGCATCACTGGTTACAGCTGCAATAATATCCTCTTCAGCCTTTATTGTCACTAGTCGGCCCTCTGATACTAACTTCAATTTCTGATGTAATGATGAAGGTACCGCTCCCGCTGAGTGAATCCACGGTCTCCCTAGTAAGCAGTTATAGGAGGGCTTGATATCCATGACCAAGAAATCCATCTCATAAGTAGTCAGACCAATTAATAAGGGTATCTCAATTCTCTCTATGACTCTTCTTTGCATGCCATCAAATGCTTTCACTATGTTCTGGCACTATTTCATGTGTGAACTATCCACCGATAATCTGTTTTAATGTGGATAAGGGTAATACGTTTAACGCTGACCCGTTGTCTATCAAGACCCCCGGCAGTGTGTACCCTTTGCATCTGGTGGTGATATGCAAAGCCTTAGTGGATCCCCTACTGCCTGGTAGAATGGAATTATCAGCACTTATGTTACTGGCTAGCCGGTCCAGCTTACTAACTGAGATATCATTGGTCACATATGTCTCATTCAAGACATTCATTAGTGCATTTCTGTGTACCTCCGAATTCTGAAGTAAAGCTAACATAGATATGCGTGCTGGCTATTTGTGCAGCTGTTCTACAATACAGTATTCACTGTGTTTCAAAAATTTTAGGAACTCCCTAGCTTCCTCCTCTCTCACTGGCTCATTGACGGGCGACTCGGGCTCGACTAATTTTTTTTCTCTTGCTTGGAGCTTTCCCTTTTACCAGATCGTAGCGTCTCCCACTACGAGTATGAGAACCTACATCTTGATCCTCCTTTGAAGCACTAGCTGGATTCTCTTTTCCTCGGATCGTCACATTACAATCATAGTTCCAAGGGACTCTTTTGCTATCCCGATACGAAAAAACTGCTGGCTTTTGAATTGTGACTTGCGGTACTACTTGTGTCCCGGCTTCATTGACTCTTGAATTTGAGATGATCACTACTGGGTGGTTGCCCTTTTGGACCCGTTCCATTGATCCCTCATCTGAAGCATAAATCTTTCGTCCTTCTGATCCTTCAATTTCCTTGTAAATTTCTATTTCTTTATTATCTATCAGATTTTGCACTATGGCTTTAAACTCAGTGAATTCCTGGATTCCATGCCCTTCTCTATTATGGAACTTGCAATGGTTCCTCTTACCTTCAGACCTCTCTTCCAAATTCAATATGATCAGTCCTCTCTTCCCCATCTCCTTCCAAACTTGTCTCAATGGGATTTTGACTTCTGTAACCTCATATTTGACTTTCCTCCCACCATCATTTATTCCATTCACTCATTGATCAGTATGATTAGGTAAGGGGTTTCCCACTATATTTGGTACGTGTGAGTCGTCAAACTTTACGATCCCCATTTTTATTAGCTTTTCGACCACTTTCTTGAACGCGATACAATTTTCAATTAAATACCCAGCGATCCCAGCATGATATTCGCATTGGGCGTTTGCGTCATACCACTTGGGAAACGGGGGTTGTAGCGGTGTTAAGTAGAAAGGGGACACTACATGTGCATCAAAGAGGTTCTGGTACAACTCTTTATACGTCATGGGTATAGGTGTGAACTGTATCCTTTCGGTGCTTACCCTTGTGGTGGATTCTTGTTTGGGGGGACCCTGATGATTAGTGGTTGTTGTTTTAGGTTGGCTCACCGTGATCGCTCTCAAATGACCCTTGTTATACGTACTCATGTTATTCACCTTATTCTCCCTCCTTCTCGGGGCTGATCTCTTGGTGCCTTCCCCTGCTTCAATGTTCCCACATCTTATCGCATTTTCTATCATCTCCCCATACATTACGATATCAGAAAAGCTTTTAGTAGCGCTTCCCAACATGTGGTTGATGAAGGGAGCCTTCAAAGTAATGATGAAGAGCATAGTCATCTCTTTTTCTAAGAGTGAGGGTTGGACTTGCGTCGCTACCTCCATCCATCGCTGGGCATACTGCCTAAAGCTCTCATTCATCTTCTTCTCCATGTTCTAGAGTGTAATCCTGTCAGCTAGTTATACTATTTTATGAAAGCTTGAGCCAAGTCTTTCCATGAGCCAATTTGGGAACGGGTTAACTGGTTATACTACTTGGCCGCAGACCCGGTCAGACTTTCTTGAAAGCAGTGGATTAATAACTGGTTGTTGTTGACATATCCTGTCATTCTCTGACAGAACATCGTTATGTGAGCCTCAGGACAGCTAGTCCCATTATACTTCTCGAACTCTAGCATTTTAAACTTCAGTGGGAGCACCAGATCTGGGACCAAGCTTAAATCTTTCGCATCGATCCCGCAATGGGAATCAGTAGTTTCCATTGCTTTAAACTTCTCTTCCAGCCACTTACACCTCTCTTCTAATTGCCTTTGGGATTCTGTCGTTACTCTTTTCTCTCCTACCACTTCATCCAAGTCAGGAACAATTGGATTGTTTGAATTATGGCCAGGGTTAGAACCTGAGCCAGCCTGGAAATCCATCGGTATCGAGGCTCTGGCCTGAATCTGTTGCGGCCTGATAGAGACAGATGGCCTTGGTGGATTTATATCTGGTGGTGCATGTACATGCGTTGGAGTAAAACCAGGAGGACATTGATTACTTTCCATGATATTATCCATAGGGCCTTTCCCTTTGTCTATTCCTCCTGCCAGCAATTGAGTCAATTGAGACATCATATTTTTTTTGTGATTCCATCATCCGATCCATCATATCCTGTTGGATCTTAGCCAGCTGCTCCTGTATTTGCAGCTGAAGTTTATCTTGCATCTCCCTTTGGAGTTGTTCAAGCTTTTCTAATATTTGATCCATATCTTTTGTGTTGTTTCGGGTACCGTAGGGATGTTTGGTTTTGCCGGTGTCCAGGTTAATGCTGAAATAATTTTTATTCAATTAGAAACTTTTAATGACCTTTAATGCATATGAATGAAATGAAAACAAATGCCAATGCATGAATGCAAAGAAGGTGCCGATTCTGATTCAATTTCATTTAGAAAACTTTACTAGAAAACAAAGTCCTTTACATAGAATCAAATTACAAATAAGGCCTTACCCTAGCACCTAAAGCTTTAATTTTCCTAAGTAGTGAAGCTAACTCCTGTCCATGATCCGAATGCGACTCATACTGCACACTCAATATATCTGCTTGTACCACCAGAGTTTGCAAGTAATCAGCTACATCTCGAATTTGGGTTATGGCTTCTCCCATGATGTAATCCCTATTTCTAACTCGATTCTGGGAGTAGTGAAGTTCCTATTTCCATCGCTCTTCGTTCATTTCTAGGGACTCAATACGGTTTTGACAATTCTGCAATGCCATCTCTAATTCTTCAATTTTCTTTTTCATTTCCTCGATTTTTCTCAAACTTGCTTTTAGTTCCATCACAGAATTCTGGTTTCGATGATAACAAAGTGACTTTTCCAACTCAGCCACCTTAGACTTTAGTTCATTTCTTCCATTTTGGCTTTCTGACATTTGCTTTTCTAAAATCTCATTTTGGGCCTGCATTTCTTGAAATTTCTCTTTCCATTGTTCAGCCTTAGCTCTTTGCTCTTGAACCTCTTGTCGCCATTGATCTGAAGTTTTCCCCAGCCCAGCAGTTCTCATTGATAGCCGCATCTTCTTATAGTCTGTCTTTAGATTGTCCAGATCATCTTCAGCTTTATTTTTCCCCTTTTTTAACTTCTCATCTTCTGACCTTTGTACTTCCACATCTAATTTAAGGTGCATTTTCTCTTCCTCTAGTTGCTCGATCCTTTTCCTGAACTCGAGACTCTTCTTTTCAAAGTCATACCTTATAATCTCTAGCTCTGACGAGACAACTTGCAAGCATTCCTCCATTGATTGAGCACCTTCTAAACTCGGCCCAGGAACATTATCATTAATCATTTTCCTAAACCATTCATTGTACTCAAGCATCATCATGGAACCAACAGCCAATCTCTTCATCCGGCGAGTCTGCTTCCAAGCATCATAAATCTCACGAACCCTTTTCTTATAATTGACTGCTTTATACGAGAACTCACATTGAGCAAGCCCGTAAGTTACCGGTATAAATTACCTCGATTTATACTGCCTTAATACAAGCAAGGGAGTGTATCCAGTGGCCTCCGGAATTCCAGGCAAAGGTATGTAATCGAAATTTCCGCACCGATAAAGGATCTCGTCAGGGACCATCCAAAAGGCTCTCCATTCAATTTCTTCCTCTTTGAGAGTTTGAAGAAGCTCCATCCACCTTTCTTCTGAAATATCATCTCTTCTTTGCACGGTAACTTCCTCTTTTAATGGAAAATAACTCTCAGAGAAGACCCGGTAAGAGACCTTGTCTACCTTCCAAAAATATCCATGAAACCATACCAGTAATAGCTACGCACATCCAATAAACCTACCTTCACCTGCCCTCCGACACAGGCTCAAAGAGCTGAACGTCTCAGCCAGAATTGTAGGTACATGCGTGACCCTTTTATCAAGGCGATCAAATAAATCAGTAACTGCTTCATCAATATGCCTTAGAGCTTTAGGAAAAATTACTAAACCATAAATGCTCAAGGCGAAGATATCAACTTTCTTCTTTACATCCGGATCTGCTAAGATAAAGTCTCTCAAAATCACCCAAGGAATACATTTACCATCCCCTTTCTGCTGAATTCGAGCCGTAACCCAAGGCTCACTCATCCCAGTAATACTCATTAACTTCTTCACAAAAGTCGGGGCATTAGCAACCTTAGAGTAAGCTCTATCAACTTGGATCTTTGGAAAACGCAGCAAGGTCGTATATTCCTCCACGGTGGGCACCAAGTCCACCTTCCCGAAAGTGAAACAGCTATAGGCAGGGTTCCAAAACTGAGTCATAGCCAGAAACAAATGCTTGTCTACCTTGACATCCAACAAATAGGGTATATCACCATAATTCTGGTAGAACAATTGCTTAGTTCCATCATCCCAGTGGGCCCATATATCTCTCAACTCTTGCAGCTCATTTTGTATCACACTGACGCGGGTAAAGTCCCACAGCTCCGATGTGTATCTGTTAGCCAGACTGTTCCCTTTCTCTAATTGTAGCTTCTCTGACCATGTACGGACGACCGCATTATCCTCGACTCTATCAAGGAATTCATTCTCCATGTTAAGCTTTCTAACTTAGTAACCGAACACGAATCGACTCCTCTTTAAATATGCAATGTCATGCAATCACAAACAAAATATACAAGTTAGTATCAAATAACAAAATTTAAGGCAAACGGAAAATAATCAAACACATATATGGATAACCACTAACATTTAGCACTACTACATCTGGTGGGTTCCTACGGTCCACTATATAAGGTAAAGTTCTAAGGAAAAGGGTACCTGAACCAACAGATTCCTCAATCCTCACCCATTATAGGCTCATATGGATCAAGTTCGATTTAGGGGAATACATTTCCCTATGCCCATGCGGAGGTGAAAACCTCAAGAAGACATAGGTACGGATGTATCCCGGAAGCAGTCCACTAGCCCATGCGAAGGTGAAAACCTCACGAAGGCATAGTTTCTCACTCCCACTTAAAGGTGCGACCACAACGGTCATGCAATGCAATGCCAATGTATTTTATGAGGCTCAACATTATTGTAATCATAGCACCAACAAATGCATCAGAAGAACATGATTTTTCAAAACAATTTTCCAAATTTTCAATCAAAAGGACAAAAATTAGTCAATCTATGGCCTGACTCTCAACCACTCCCCAGTGGAGTCACCATGATGTCGAAACCATTTTTTTATTTGTTTGAAAAAAATTGGGATCGACTTTAAAAATAAAATGGCAAATGGAGTCGCCACCGATCTTTTATTCAAGGTGTGATCGGATCACTCGAAGATGAATTATTTTAATAAAACATTTTGATTTATTAAAACAATAATTTTGGTCTACGAAATCTAAGAAAATAGGTTCGGGAGTCGGTTACGTACGAGGAAGGATTAGCACCCTCGTAACACCCAAAATTGGTACCAAATTGATTAATTAATGTCCTTATGTTGAAAAATTTAAAATATTTTTAAATTATGACCTTATTTGACCCATTTGAAGATACTCGAGTTTGAATATTAAGATTTTCTTGTTCCGAAGGAATAAAATATCACATCCAGCACGATAGGATACAACAATTTAAGTCCTCGAATTCAAGAATATCCCAAAATTCTTAAAACTCATGCATTGAAATTTTGAAAGGGTATTTGGTTACTTGGACAAACGAAAAAATCGAAACCCAGCATGATAGAGCATGATTCCTCGAATTTCCAAACACAAATATTGCCTTATTTTGAAAATATGGGCAAAAATTTTAAAAGGATATTTGGTTATTGGGTCAAACGGAAAACCAAAACCCAGCACGATAGGGCACGATTCCTCGGATTTCCAAATACACAAATATTGCCTTATTTTGAAAACATGGATAAAATTTTAAAAGGATATTTGGATATTTGGTCAAATGAAAAACCGAAACCCAGCACGATAGGGCACGATTCCTTGAATTTCCAAACACACAAATATTGCCTTATTTGGGAAAACTTTTGAATAAAATGATTTTAAAAATTTGAACGGTGTTAACATGACTTTTTAAGCGACTAAAATGCGATAGAATAATAACATACAACGTAGAATAATTATTTACAAGTGAAATACTACACTATTGAATCGCAAATGACAAAATAAATATAAAATGAGAATTACAATTCACATAATAGCAATAATCACCGAACATAAAATTAACGATAGACAAAATAATTTAAAAACAAATAGTATAAATATTTTTAATATCACATAATAAAATAGCTTAAAACTAAATAAATAAATGAATTAAAATTTGATAAAAATGCAAAGATTATGTATGAAAACAAAAAAGGTACTTAATTGAAACAAAACAAAAATTAAAAGACTACTTTATAATAAATAAAATCATTTAAATATGCACAAGGATCAAACTGAAATACGCGTAAACTATCAGGGACTAAACCATCAAATATTCTTAGTCTCGAAAATGTTGCGTTTAAGTGGGGACCAAAATGAAAACGGAATACATGTTAAGGGCGACATTAAAAATAAAATAAAACTTAATTTAAAAGAAATAAAATGCGGAAGGACTAGAAGAATAAATATCCCTATTCCATAAAACGCGCGGATCCTTCCCCGAGTCGGGTCACTCGCGCGGGTTTAGCCTTTTAAACGACGCCATTTTGGTCATTAACGGACCATACCAAAACGACGTCGCACCGAGGGGCTATAAGGACTAAAAAAAAATCCAAAAAAATCATTTTAAAACCTTTCCTAAAAAAACAATTTTAGAAATCCTCTGAAAGAGGTCCTCCGCCCTCCGAGCATCGGCCATGGTCCGACCGAACTCTGGTCATCGGGCCACCGTGCTCTGCCACAGTCCGCTGTCGTGCGCGATGGTCGGAGCTCACAAAAGACGCCGATTTAAACCCCTCTTGACACCCTAAACTCAAATCTACCCAAACAAATACCCAAATCCCCTACTAAAATCGAAGAACGGACCAAAAACGCTTCGTATTCGGGACTCTGACCTTCACAAAGGTAAAAAAAGTTTGCATTTTTATTCCCTTTCTATGTATATGCGATGTGTATTCGAAAAAAAATAGATTGAAAATGGACCAGAAAATACCTTTTGCTATTTCTGTATTAAAAAAACGTAATCGTGAAAAAAAACAATGGTTTGTTTTGGCTCCTTTTATAGCCGATTCCAAAAAATATATCCAAATACAAAGTTTTTTTTGCTGTTTTATTATTTTTCTGTTCTGTATTTGCTGTTGTCGGGGTCTGATTTGCAGGTACGGAGGTGACATGGCATTCGACGCGAGGTGTACGAAGGTCTGCTGGAGGTAAGGAGGCGCGTGGTGATGCGCGTGAAGGCACGCGCGCGACGTGAAGCTGCCCCTGGAACCCTTAGGGTTTCTGTTTGCTGAAACTATTTGGGCCATTCGGGCCAGTTTCGGGATTGGGTTTTTAGGCCTGCTTCGGGATTGGGTTTTTAGCAATTGGGTAGGCTGATTTGGGTTTGTTTATTTGGGCCCCAATGTGGGCCATTTGGACTTTAAATGTAAATGGACTGATAAACTGTTTTGGATTTTGTTTTTATTATTTGGTTTTTGTTTGGTTAATTGGGCCCCGGGCAAATTTGGGTTCTTACAGAAATTTTACATTTTAAGGGGCCGGGGCCCATGCCAGCCCCTCCCTGGCTACGCCCCTATTGGGGATCATGTGTTTACCTAACCTTATCAATGAAAGGCCCCCACTGCCCCACCATTTGTTCGAGAAGCGAAAGAATTATTAAAATAAGATTTGAGTTTATGTAAGTTTTAGATTTTAAAATTTAAGTCTAAATATTAATATTATTAAAATTTTTAGTTAAATTTTTTGGTATGATTTTTTGAAATTAAAAAAAAATACTCACTTGATAGTTATACAATTAAAATATGAATAAAATAATTTTAATAATGTTAACAGTTGAATTTAAATTTTCAAAATTAAAAATATAAAAAATAAAATTTTTGAAAATAAAATATAAAAAATTAAATTTTTAATTTTTAAAAACAAAAAAAATTATAACATATTTTAAAGCAGAAAATTTCCGGCTTATTAAATAATTAAAGGTTTAAATTGATTAGAGAAAAGATTGGCGTCCATGTCAGCTGCAAGAGTTATGTACCTACAATTGTCAAATCGTTGAAACCAGGTTTTTTTTTTTATTTTATAAAAATAATATAAAAATAAAAAAAATATAAAAATGGGTTGGGGAGAATTTATTTATGGGAATGGGTTGTTTGTTACGGTATCCGCCGGTACCACCTGACATATAGGCTGTAACCTCCTCAATCTGGCCTAAACGCTAAGTTTGAATTCGAAAGATTATATTGGCTACCGGAATAATCCAGTGCTATTGGAGTTTATAAAACAATTATTTTAAAACATTTGTTTATCTTAGAAGAAGACTTAACCTATTTCATAAAAAAACTCATTAGTAATAGAAACCGATTAAGTTTAACAGTTTCTTTATAATAGTGACTACTTTGAAAACTTAGTTAATTTCTCGTTTATTTATTACTCAATTTATTCGTAATCTAGTAGCGGAAAAGTGAAATTCATCCTAGTTTTAATTAAGTGAAATAAAAAATATTTTATACATAATTAATTTTAAATCCATGATTCAATATTCTAAATTCAAATTAAATTTTATGGATGCTAATAAACCCTAAGTCTCATGC
Organism: Gossypium sturtianum; assembly: GCA_025698515.1. Classification (NCBI taxonomy): domain Eukaryota; kingdom Viridiplantae; phylum Streptophyta; class Magnoliopsida; order Malvales; family Malvaceae; genus Gossypium; species Gossypium sturtianum. The sequence goes on from CM046945.1 coordinate 163,594,670, forward strand.
CATACATTAAATAAAGCAATACAATTCCAAAATAATAGGAAATATAAAAATATGCCTAAAATACTTTTATATAAAAAACGATTTTGAGCCCTCCGAATGCTGCATTCGTAACATGTATTCAATTCAACACTAACAGTAAACATGCTTAAAATGTATTCAATAGGGTGGTAGCAATGTTAACACTAACAATTTATCCGTTTCACAATAACAGTAGCATGAAACATTCACTTCTTATACAATATAGCCATAATACTTTAGTTATTAAATCACAAATTCCAAAATAGCACAATATCAGAGACAATAAAACTCTAAAAATAATTCAGAGAATATACAGGGACTAAACTGAACATATCATAAATTTCTAGCAAAACTATAAAATAGAGGTTACACGGCCGTGTGCCAGGCCGTGTGAGAAGCTATAGGCCGTGTGGAAGGGTTACATAGCCGTGTGCCTAGGCTGTGTAGCATATTGTAGTCGTTTGACAAATGCAAAAAATAACCTATAGGAGAGACACGACCGTGTGGTAGGCCATGTGGAAGGTTCTTGGCCATGTGAAAATTGAAGTACCCTAACGTAACAGTGACACATGGTTGTGTGGTGGCCGTGTGGTCCACCCGTGTGGCCCTATTCCTACACACGTTTTGTCTCGATTCACTTGTAAAAGAACATACACCTTTCAATGGTGGTTCGGTCAACGTTCCTTACGATCAAATCTGATTCGGTTCACCTAAATTAGGTCCTTCAACGACAAATATACACAATAAACAATTGGTATCAATATTTGGGAAAGATTCGCAAAAGATTTAGTAAGAACCGTAAAAGATTGTTTAATCAAACATAAGATTAACTTCAGATAAAAATACTATGAAAATTCGCGATCTAAACATCGAAAATGAGATGTACTTATCGATTCTTGGTAGGGATGTTATTGACGGAAATTACAAAATCGATAGAGAGAATGATTGAATGGAAGATTATTTAATTTGGGAAAGCAAAATAACTGTCAACAATTAAGGAAAGAAAATAAAAAGAGAATAAATAGAAAGATAGAGAACAAATTCTATTATGATTTGAAAAGGGGCAATATGAAAATCTAATTAGAAAAAAAAGAAGGAGAAAAGTGATAAACCATAATTTGTACATATTTTGACCCCATGCTTGGCTTATTTTTGGATGAATTTTATTAGATTTGATGAATTCGATGCTCCTAATCCTTTAATTTCATGTTTTACACTCAGAATAGCTTAGGAGTCGAAAAGAATGAGAAACAGGCCAAAAAGGGACAAAATGGGCCTACCTCAGAAATCCACACGGCCTGGACTATCGTACACGAACAGACCACACGACTGTGTGTGGAGAGCAGAATCGAACACGACCTAAGCCATCGCACATGAACGTGTCACACGGGCTTGTCCCTGGCGAAACCAAGTCTAATTCTATTCAGGAAAGACTACTTGTGGGCCAAGAAATGTTTTCCAAAGCCTATATAAACACCCTAGGGGAGGACCTAAAAGCAGACACAGAGTAGATCGCAGAAAATACTCGAAGACAGCCATCAAGAGCAGCTTGGAAGAAGGATCTCCATCAAGACTGAAGATCTCCTATCAATTTCTCTCGAAGTTTTTCGGTTTTCTTATGTTTTGTAGTTTTCCTTATCTTAAGATGTTTCCCTCTATCGTTATGAACTAAACTCCTTAAATACCGCAGGAGGATGAAACCTAGATGAATCTTATTATTTATTAAATCTGAATTACATGATAAATACTTGTTCTTGTTCTTAATTATGTATTTAACCCTTGCTTTAATATTTTCAGGATATTGATTCAAGTTTAATGTTCTTAATCAGTGGAGCAAAAGTCCCTATTTAAGAGAAGATCTTGCATAATTAAGCAGAGTTGATTGCAACCCTAGAAATATGATGACATAAATCTGCTGGATTAGAGTCAAATCTAATAAGGGAATTCATAGATCAAGTTAATGCGACGATAGGGGTTTTAATTAGAAAGAGATTCCAATTAATCAACCTAGAGTCAGTTGTTTTTAGTCTTGAAAGAGATATTAATATAATTTAGGGATTTTTACGGATCAAGACAAGTGAATAAATCGTTTAATTCAGGGTCAGAATAATAAGTGAAGTCTAGGTGGATTCTTCCTTAGGTATTGTCTTTATCATTGGTTTATTCAGTTATTTCCTTCGCTCTCTGTCGCGTTTATAGTTAATTAGTTAGTTAATTTTAGATTAAAATAAATCCCTTTAAATATTAGGCTAAATAATAGAAATATAGTCATTACTAGTAATTTTAGTCCTTAAGGATACGATATTCCGGACTCACCACAACTATACTACTGTTCGATACGTGCGCTTGCCTTTGTTGAAATATTAGTTAGTTTCGAGCCCATCAAAAAGATGGTAGAATTCTAATTCTATTGGAATTTTGAGAAAGGGCAAGATATTAGTTCTAATCAGGAAAGAATTAGTTAAATTCCTAGGGTTTACAAATCCTAGGGGTGTCTCATGAAATTTTCCCAAGTTTTATTGAAATTTATTTTAAAATGAAAGGGGAGGAGGAAGCTCAAACCTAGGTCTTTAGGGAGAGGCACTAACCACTTAACCGTTGAGCCTATAGTTCATTTCTTACTTATTTTAGACACTTTATTGTATATATGTATATTTTGGGGCGTTTTTGATGAAATTACGAAATAAAAAGATAAGAAGAGGGCTCAAACTTAGGTCTGAAGGGACTTTAGCGCTTTAACCATTGAGCCTATAGCTCATTTCTTGCCTAATTTAGACACTTAATTGTACATATTGCTTTCTTTTCAGGAGACTTGTCGAATTCCCAAAATAAAAAGATAAGGAAAGGGCTTGAACCTATGAACACAATGGTGAGAAGCTAAATCTTAACAATTAGGCCTGAAGCCTATTTCTTGTTTTATCTCTAAACCAAACTGTATATATTTTAGTGTAGCTTTTAGCCTAAGTTGCTGAAAATTAAAAGAAATGAAATGGGAGAAAGGGGCTTAACTTACATATTTTTTATTAACTTGCATTTACTCAATTTTTCATTAACTTATTTAACTTATAGTTCTTAGCACATTCCACTTTAGTCTATAAATAACAATTAATACTCATAGTCAAGTCTCATTATTAATATTTTTATTTATTTCTCTCTCAGTAAATTCTAATAAAATGACTTAGATACGTGATAACCATCCAAAACACCAAAGAGCACAAAAATGCTTAGCCTTAAGGCATCGTATCACATCCTTCCAAAACAAAATGCACATATAATCCCTATTGGCATGTCAATTATATCCTACGGTTTTAAGAGAATACAAGGCTAGAATATCCACAATTACCTATATTTAATTACTATTTTAATTCACATAACCTCTTTTCATATTCATCCCTGCACACCACAATCTCGTACTGATGGAGCTCGAAACTAACTATTATTTCGACAAAAGCAAGCGCACCTATCGAACAGTAGTATAGCTGTGGTGAGTCCGGAATATCGTATCCTTAAGGACCAAGAGTACTTAGTATTAACTTTCTTTTTATTATCTAGCCTAGTAATTAAGGGGATAAAATTTAACTAACTACTTTAACTAACTATGAACTTGACAGGGAGTAAATTGGGAAAATACTTTTGGGAAACTTTATATGAGAAAGGCGACACCTAAGGAAGAATCCACCTAGACTTCACTTATTACTTTTGATTCATGCGATTTATTCACTTGACTTAATTCGTATAAATCCCTGAATTATACTAATACCTCTTTCGAGGCTACTAACAACTAACTCTAGGTTGATTAATTGAAATTTCTTTCTAATTAAAACCCCTATCGTTACATTAACTCGATCTATGGATTCCCTTATTAGGTTTGACCCTAATCCGTCAGATTTTTGTTGCCCTATTTCTAGGGTTGCAATCAACTCCGCTTAATTGTGTTGATCTACTATTAAACAGGGACTTTTGCTCCACTGAATAAGCACATTCGACTTGAATCAATAACCTGAATTATCAAAACAAGAATAAGAACTCACATTTAAGAATAAGAACAAGTATTAATCTCATAAATCAAATAATAATAAGTTCTGTCATAGGTTTCATCCCCTTAGGTATCTAAGGGATTTAGTTCATACTAGAAAAGGAAAACATCTTAAAAGACGAAAAACAACAAAACATAAGAAAACCCAAAAACTTCTAAAGAACTAGATGGGAGATCCTCAATCTTGATGGAGATCCTTCTCCTAAGCTGTTCCTAACGGCTGTCTTGGAGTGTTTTCTTCTTCTACTCGGCGTCTATTCGACGACCTGTCAACCTCCCCTCTTAAGTTGCCCCCTAGGGTGTTTATATAGGCTTCGAGATGCCTTAGTTGGCCCGAAAGTATCCTAATCTGAATAAAATTCCTTTTTACCACGGCAGGTACACGCCCGTGTGAATCGAGCCCAGGACCGTGTTCGATCCTGCTAAAGTGGCACGACCGTGTTGATTTCTTACTTTGGCCCAGTGTATCCGTTTTTGGCCCATTTCTCGTTCTTTTCATCCTCCTATGCTCTCCTGAGTATAGAACATGAATTTAAAGGATTAGAAGCATCAAATTCCACAATTCAAGGGATAAATTATCCAAAAATACGATAAATGTGAGATTAAAATATGTATATATTATGGTTTATCAAATACTTAAGCTTTTTCTTGTCCTCAAGCAAAATTCTCAACTCATAATTAAAACTGATCGCTGTAAATCAGAGTTTTAAAATTTATAAAAGAATGATCGAACCTGGAAACTAACTCTGACAATGATTGAGGCAAGTGCACCTATCGAACAGTAGTATAGCTTAGGCAAGACCGGATTATTGAACCCAAAGGAACTAAAAGTACTAATACTAACTTTCTTTTTATTATTTAGCCTAAAATAAGTGAAGTTGTTTATTGATCTAAATTAATTAACTACTAAACTAAAGACTCTAAGACAAAGAAGAATGAATTTGGAAAATAACTTGGGAAAAACTCAGTTGATTTAGACGATACCCTAGGAAGAATCCACCTAGACTTCACTTGTTATCTAACACTGAACCATACGATTTATTCACTTAGTTTGATCCGTAAGACTCCCTAACGTATATTAAACCCTCTCTCGAGGCGAATAACGTCTAACCCTAGGTTAATTAGTGGAACTCTCGTTCTCTTATAATAACCCCATAGAATAGCAGTAAATCGATCTATGGATTCCCATATTAGGTTTCACCCTAATCCGGCAAAATCTCGTCACCCTATCTCTAGGCGTGTGATCAACTCCGCTTAATTATGTTGGATCTACTCTTAGGCAGGGTCTATTCCTCCTCCACTTAAGCACATTAACTTTGGATTAAGCTCACATAATTAAGAACAAACTAAGTATTTATCATATAATTCAGAAAACAATAACAAGATTCATCATAGGTTTCATCCCCTTCGGGTATTCGAAGGTTTAGTTCATAACAATAGAGGAAAACATCTCAAGAGAAAAGATAAAACAAAACATAAGAAATCCCTAAAACCCCCTGAAGGAATTGAAGAGGAGATCTTTCGTCTTGAGTAGAATTCCAGCTTCTCGAGATGAATCAACTGGCTATCCCCGAGTGAATCCCCACAAATCTGCCTTCTCTGGCCTAGCACGACGCCCCTAGACGATGGCTTTGTGCTCCCCCTTTCAGGTCATACTTAGGGTGAATTTATAGGCTTTTGAAATACGTTTCTTTCTCCCTAAGTATCCTTTCCTGAATAAAATTGCTCTTCTCCACGGCAGAGGCACGACCATGACGCACGCCCGTGTAAATCGTGGATAGGCCGTGTTCGGATTTCTTTAATGAGACACGTCCGTGTGAGTCGGGGTTAGACCGTGTTCTAGATGATTGACTTGGCACGGCCGTGTGGGTCCAAGTCCAGGCCGTGTCGATTTCCTTATTGGTCCATTTTGGTCCGTTTTAAGCCCGTTTCTCGTTCTTTTTATCCTTGGGTGCTTTCCTGAGTATAAGACATGAAAAGAAAGGATTAAGAGCACCTTTTTACATAAATCAAGGGATAATTCATCCAAAAGCATACTAAATGTGGGTCTAAAATATGTTACTATTTCGGTTTATCAAATACCCCCACACTTAAGCTTTTGCTTGTCCTCAAGCAAAATTCTCAACTTACAATTAAAATGAACTTCCCTCAATTCATAATAGTCATTGGTAGTGTCTCATCATAATTCAGAGATAATTTATACATGGATAATTCAATTCAAAACGTCCTAAAAATTCAAACAATATAAGTCATAGATTTTTTAGCTTGAAAACTTAGGCGTCTCCCCTTATCTAGATAATTACCTTTAATTTGAAATCGACAAGGATTGACATCCTCACAAAAGATTCACTCAAATCACTCAAAGTGTTTAAAGTTCAGAATTTAGGCACTCAAAAGTCAAACATGAAGAGTTAATCCCATAGGCTTGCATGAAAATCAAATCTCCACCACTAAAATATGAGATAAAACACAAATCAAAAGGTATTTGTTAAGGTTGTAACGGGGCTAGGGTTAAGGTGTGGAATAAGGCTGAATTAGAGGGTTAGAATCGAGTTTGAATTGACAAATTACCTAACTAAGAACTAATGAACTAATAATAATAATTACATCAATTGAAAACTAAGAATACTAATAATACGAGCTTCTTCTTCGATACTTGGAATTTAAGCGTATAAGCTCATTTAATCGCAACTAATGATGAAAAATGAATATACTTTTGATTCTTTTTAAGAACAAACTAAATACATAATAAAGGATAAACTACTAAAATTCATAATTAGGCAACTAATCAGATCAAATCTCGATATAATGGTAGTCAAAAGGAATGGTGATAACAAAAACAAAGGGGTTCTGGGTTAATATTAGCGGTTATGTCAATAAATAGGGTTTTTAGGATTAAAAGGGGTTCACTAGGGGTTAATTATGAAGGTAGGCTTTTTATGGAGTAAGTGGGTTAAATCCTAGGTGCCTTTATCATCTCTGTGTATCAAATCACAAAGTGTGGTCTCGACATGTATAATCGATGCAAGTTCTAGATTAACAAATTAGTGTTGACATACTCATAATCAATAAAGTGAGCAAGAAAAAGAATATATGCTCTATAAGGCTCAAAAACTCACAAAAATTATGGGTATTTTGATGTCAACCTCGTAAAATTCAAACTTCAAAGTAATATTTAAACTCAGTTCGACAACCTAAAAAAAATTTTTAATTTCTGAAAAATAGACTTATCATGCTTGATTCTCTAGTATTCTTCAAATTTAATTATCAATGCACAATTATCAATGACTTAATCTAAAACATATCAATAAAAATCATAAATCATCAGAAATTTCATCCTAATTAGTAATATGAGTAATTTACTTTCAAACAAGACTAAATTCAGGGATTTTGAGAACAATGCAAAAGGTTTGGAATATCTAAGATTCACCCCCCACACTTAAGATGTACATTGCCCTCAATGTACAAGGTTAGATAATATAAATGTAATTTTCAGATCAGAAGATATGGGGATAAGTAAAACTCCCTGAATTATGGATGATTTCCTTAGAGGATGGTAGAGTTCGTGTTGTCTGATGACTTGTGTAGTAGTGAATTGCTCCTAGTGGTGTCCTTGAAACTACTAAGTCATCAGTTAGAAATCTTTTGGGGGTGTAATTAAATAAATGTTAGGAATACTCGAAGGTTAGATGTTGATGAAAATGGTGATAAAAGTTGTCAATAAATGATGAAAATGTTCAAACTTAAGACAAATTGAAATTGAAATACGAGAAAATAAAACTTAAAAATAAGAAAAAGAAAGTCTAGATAAAAGGACTCAAAGGTCCTCATCATCAGTAAGAGTCCCGTGGTGGTGCTTTGGTGATGAGATATGGAGGTCTTTGGCATATCTGTTGGAGGGTGGCCTCTATCCCATCAAAACGTTGAGTGTTGTCAACGAAATACTGCTCGAACTGGTCGAGGCGTGTAGAAATGTCTGCCAATGAGGTTGCTGCATGGGATGGCCGCTGGCTCGGAATCGGTGCCTCCTGTGATGGTGGTGGGACATCATCAGTAATGTCCTCGGGCTCCCCCTCGTCTGTGGCGGTCACTAATTGGTATTGAGAGGGGTCAGTCCCTCGTCGGTGTTTAATCATCCTCATGTGTAGCATTGTCTGGATGCCTTGAGGTACCATGTTGCCGATCAGTGTGAGGGAGGTGATCTGAGCCTTAGTGTGGAGGAGGCTAAAGTATCGAGCCAACCTAGTGATGTACGGTCCCATCGATAAAATTCCCTTCCTGTGTGGCTCTGTCTGGTGTTGAATTGCACAGGCGATGAAGTATGCCAGGTCAAAAACGTGCCCTTCTGACATGCACGATAGGAAGTAGACATCGTGCTTGTTTACCACCCCTGTGCTCTCACGTCGTCCTGTGATGGTGTGAGCGAGAATGGCGTGAATATATCGTAGGTGTGGGCCAAGGACTGTCGCCTTCGAGCGACTGGGGTCGTAGACATTCGTGGTGGGTGCTAAGCTGCGCCAGCAGTAAAGGGGAGTGCAGTAGAGTTGATGGTCTAACTCGGAGAGTAGATTTTCTTCTATAAATTCTTCCGTATAGAGTCCGAGTGCGTGTCGTCATGTGATACGCTGCGTCGAGTCGCGTCTGCACTCCTCCTAAGTGGAATTGCACTGCGTGTGCGGGTGCGTCGTATTGGGCCATCACGATCAGTAAGGTAAAAGTAGTGCGAAACTCGAGGTGAGTTCCAAATATGTTGGCTCAATGATGGAGAAAAATTGTTCCCACGGGTCTGTCGATATGAGGGCTCGAATATCGGGTGCGAGCCCTACTTGTTCTACTGCATTCCAATCAATGCACCTACCGGTGCCGAGGGGTCTGTCTCAGATTTTTTTTGTAACGCTCTTCCTGAGCTGCTTGAGAAAATCTGAGGAATGGGTGTCGAAGCTCGGAAGAATCACTTGCAGAGGATGATCCGGGCCCCTTTCTTTTCTTGCTTGTGGTGGCTGTGCATCGTTTAGGTCGTGGTGACGACATTTGTACCTGAAATTTGTAATCAAATATAAAGCAAGTTCTTTTTGATCAAGCCTCAGTAATAATCTAACCAGAATATGCCATACTAAATCAAGCAAAATTTTGAGAAGTTAGAATCTTAAGCATGTTAATCAGTAGAAATTAGCAGTGAGCAAAGGAATGTATCAATCTTATTAGTTCTAAAATGCAAGATTTTATTCCTAAAAAATGAACCTAAAATCTAGTAAGTAACAACCAATAAATATTCATGGGGATTGAATTTTGAGGCAAGATTCCTAAACAAAAATCATGCTTTTAATACTAAAACTAAACAAAAGATGAAAATAAAGAGAAGTACCATAATGTTTGTCAAGTTTAAGTCAAGAAAAAGGAACCGGGGATGGTGTAAAAGAATCGAGCATGGTAGGAGAACGACGGTGGCACGAGTTACAGCACGAACACGACAGTGGCATGGGCGTGGCGTTCAGTAGCACGGCTGTGGTGCGGGCGTGCGAGCGATTTTTTTGGATGGGTTTTTTTTTGAAGAGAAAGGCAAGGAGAAGAGTTTTGGGGTGGAGGAGAATGTGGGTGTGGCTGGATTTGGGAGGAAGGCTGCTGAAATTTGATTTTAGGTTAGGTTTTTGGGAAAGTGACGGTTAGATTTTTGTTATATAGGGAAGGGGGCACGGTTCATTGCCACGCCCGTGCTCTGTTTTGGATGCCCGTGTTTTTCGCGATTTCGGATTTTAGGCGCGTTTAGGTGGATTTGCCACGGCCGTGTTGCAAATGACACGCCCGTGTGTTTATTCACACGGTTGGTTTGAACGGGCATGTTTAGCCCGTGCTCGATAAGTCAGTAGCCTCGCACGGTTGTAAGACACGGGCGTGTTTGTCCCGTGCTTATCAAGTCAGTAACCTCGCACGGAAGGTTGGCACGGGCGTGGTCTGATGTCGCAGCCCGTGTGGGGAAAATCGTTTCATCCCTGTTTGTGCACGGCTACTGGCACGCCCGTGTTTTATCCCCTGTCTTCCACATGGCCATGAGCACGCCCGTGTCGAAAGCCGTGTGGTTTAAAACCTGCGCTTTTATTAGTCTGAATTAGTATGGAGTTAGATGCTGAGTAAAAGTAAAAGTAAAAATAAAAATTTGAAAATAAAATGTTAGTGAATTAGTACTCAGGTTGCCTCCCGAGAAGCGCTTGTTTATAGTCTTAAGCTAGACTTTCTCTGATTTTGATTCTAAAAGAAGGTTCATGGAGCAAAAGCTCCTCTCTCGTATCTCCAAAATCCGTACCATTATAAATTTTGAGTCGGTGGCCATTTACCTTGAATGTGCCCTTAGTGGGATGAGTTACCTCGATTGTGCCATATGGGAAAATTGTTTTGATCATGAATGGGCCTGACCATCTTGATTTCAGCTTCCCAGGGAATAGTTTAAGCCTTGAGTTGTATAGTAGGACCAAGTCCCCTACTTCGAATGGTTTCGACTTCTTTAGACGAGCGTCATGGCGTCGCTTAGTTGCCTCTTTGTATAGTTTTGAGTTCTCGTAGGCTTCAGCTCTCCATTCGTCTAGTTCGTTCATCTGCATCATTCTTTTCTTTCCTGCAGTGCTAAGATCAAAATTTAAAAAACTTTATGGCCCAAAAAGCTTTGTGTTCTAACTCGAATGGTAGATGACAACTTTTCCCGTATACAAGTTTGTATGGGGATGTCCCTAGAGGGGTTTTAAATGCTGTTCTATAGGCCCATAAGGTGTCATCTACTTTTAATGCCCAATCTTTCCTGTTTGATTCAACCGCTTTTTCTAGAATACGTTTAAGTTCTCGGTTTGCTACTTCAACTTGCCCACTGGTTTGAGGGTGATATGGTGTAGCTATCCTGTGGTTTACTCCATATTTTTTTAAGACTTTGTTAAATTGAGTATTACAGAAATGAGTGCCCCTATCACTAATGATAGCTCTAGGCATTCCAAATCGAGAGAATAGTTTCTTGAGGAACTTAACTACTACTCTAGCATCATTAGTAGGTAGAGCTTCGGCTTCCATCCATTTTGACATGTAATCCACTGCCACTAGGATGTATTTATTTCTGAATGAACTAGGGAATGGTTCCATAAAATCAATACCCCATACATCAAATATTTCACATGATAACATATATGTTTAAGGCATTTCATCACGTTTAGAAATATTACCTATTCTTTGGCATTTATCGCACGAGGTAACATACCTGTTGGCATCTTTAAATAGAGTAGGCCAATAAAAACCTGATTCGAGTATTTTGTGTGCTGTCTTAATGCCACTGTAGTGTCCTCCTGAGGGCCCTGAATGGCAATGTTCCATGATTTTGCTTGCTTCTGTCCTTGTAACGCATCTTCGAATTACCTGATCTGCACATATTCGGAAAAGAAAGGGATCTTCCCAAAAATAGTTTTTCGCATCAGCAAAGAATCGCTTCTTTTGGTGATGTGTTAATTTTTTTGGCAAGATGTTAGTGGCTAAAAAATTCGCAATATCCGCAAACCATGGTACCTCAGAATGAGTTATTGAAAAGAGTTGATCTTCTGGGAATGAATCATTTGTCTCTCCTTCATTTAGCTTTTCGATATGGGGGTTTTCGAGTCTAGAGAGGTGATCAGCTGCAAGGTTCTCAGATCCTTTCTTATCCTGTATTTCCAAATAAAATTCTTGTAAGAGTAAAATCCATCTTATGAGTCGTGGTTTTGCATCAGGTTTAGTTAATAGATAACGAAGAGCTGAGTGGTCAGTGAAAACGACAACTTTAGATAATAATAAATACTATCTAAATTTGTCAAAAGCAAAAACTACAGCTAGCAGTTCTTTCTCCGTGGTGGTGTAATTTTCCTGTACGGGTGTCAAAGTCCTGCTAGCATAATAAATTGGGTGAAAATGCTTGCCTCTTCGTTGTTCCAGAACTGCACCTATTGCAAAATCACTTGCGTCACACATTAGTTCGAAGGGTAGATTCCAATCAGGTGCAATTATAATCGGAGCATTTATTAGTTTATCCTTTAGGATATTGAATGCGTCGAAACATTTTTGATTAAAATTGAAAGGAACATCTTTTTCTAGTAATTTTGTTAAAGGCTTAGCTATTTTAGAAAAATCCTTAATGAATCTTCTATAAAATCCTGCGTGTCCTAAAAAACTTCTAATGGCCTTAACTGAACTAGGAGGAGGTAATTTTTCTATGGTTTCAATCTTTGCTTTATATACCTCAATCCCTTTACTAGAAATCTTATGTCCTAATACAATTCCCTCTTGTACCATAAAGTGACATTTCTCCCAATTTAAAACAAGGTTTGTATCCTCACATCTCATTAAGACTCGTTTTAAATTTTTAAGGCAAAGATGGAAAGAATTACCGTAAACTGAGAAATCATCCATAAATACCTCCATAATATCTTCCACGAGTTCATCAAAGATTGCTAGCATACAACGCTGAAAAGTAGCAGGAGCATTACATAATCCAAAAGGCATTCTACGATAAGCAAACGTACCGTATGGGCATGTGAACGTTGTCTTTTCTTGATCTTCAGGTGCTATTGGGATTTGGAAATAACCGGAGAGTCCGTCTAAGAAGCAATAGTACATATGTCCTGATAACCTTTCTAGCATTTGATCGATGAAGGGTAGAGGGAAGTGATCTTTTCTAGTGGCATCATTCAGCTTCCTGTAATCTATGCAAACTCTCCAACTCGTGGATCGTCTGGGTAGGAATTAGTTCATTCTTTTAGTTAGCTACCACGGTCATGCCTCTTTTCTTTGGGACAACTCGCACAGACTCACCCACTTGTTTGTCGTAAATCGATAAATTATTCCAAAGCATCTAGAAGTTTAATTACCTCGGCTTTCACGACTTCTTTTACATTGGGATTTAATCATCTTTGTGGTTGCACGTATGGCTTGTACTCGTCTTCCATTAAAATTTTGTGGGTGCAAAATGTTGGGCTTATTCCCTTAATGTCAGAGATTTTCCACGCTATGGCTTTTTTATGCTCTCTTAGTACCTGTATCAACTCCTCTTTTTCCTGAGGTTCTAGCTCTGAAGAGATAATTACTAGTAACGTATAATTTTCCCCAAGGAATGCATACTCTAAATGTTTTGGCAGTTGTTTTAATTCTAATTTGGGTGGTTCATCAACATAGGGCTTTTGTTTTAAATCGTCATCGAATTCAATGCTTTCTTTTTCCGTTTGTTTTGATGACAATATTTTTGAATTTAGCTCGTGGACTTCATCTTCTTCCCCCTCTTCTTGAGTGTGACACAGTTCCATCGTGTCATCATGTAGAATTTTCTGTAATGAGTTTTGAATGAGATGGTCAGTAGTATCAACAAAATAGCATGAATCATCTTGTTCTCTAGAATATCTCATGGCATCGTAAATTTAAAAGATAATTTCCTCATCGCCTATTCTTAATGCGAGTTTACCATCCCCTACATCGATAACAGCTCTGAAAGTGGCTAAAAAAGGGTGCCCTAGAATTAAGGGGACCTCAATGTCTTCATCCATGTCAAGCACAACAAAATCAACGGGAAAAATAAATTTATCAATTTTTACCAAGACGTCTTCGATAACTCCTCTAGGATATTTAATAGATCTATAAGCTAACTGAATACTCATCCTAGTGGGTTTTGGTTCCCCGAGATTTAGTCGTTTAAACATCTTATAAGGCATTAAATTAATACTGGCACCTAGATCAGCTAATGCTTTCTTAACATTTAAACTGCCAATTAAACAAGGAATAGTAAAACTTCCTGGGTCTTTTAATTTGGTTGGCAACTTGTTTTGGAGGATGGCCGAACATTCTTCATTAAGCTCCACCATTGCTATTTCTTCAAGCTTCTTTTTATTCGTCAGGAGTTCTTTCAAGAATTTCGCGTATGTCGGCATCTGTGAAATGGCTTCGACAAAAGGTAGGTTAATATGTATTTGTTTAAAAAGCTCGAGAAACTTACCATATTTGGAGTCTAATCGTTCTTTCTTCAACCTTGCTGGATATAGGATCGGTGGTTTACTTTCTTTATGTACTGGAATTACATCCTCAATTCTCATATCCTTTGCTTTGTCATCTACGGGTGGCATTCTTTTCTCTGATTCGACTAGCTCCTTTCCACTTCTTAGTGTAACTGCCTTTACCTGTTCTATTTCTTTAGAGAAAATCGCTAATCGAATTTTGGAAACCATCTCAGTAAGTTGTTCAATTGACTTAATAAGTTCCCCAACTTGACTCTCGATCGTTTTGATTGATGTTTGTTGATTATCTAATGTTGTCTCAGACTTTTGGAAGCGGGCCTCTGCTAATGCCATGAATTTGTTCAGCGTCTCTTCAAGATTCGGCTTTTTTTCCTGTGGAAATGGCTGATTTTGGAAATTCTGAGGAGGTTGTTGCCTTTGGTTTCCCTGATTTCCTTGTCCTCCCCACGAAAAATTTGGGTGGTTCCTCCAACCTGGATTATAATTATTACTATATGGGTTATTATTAGATCTGAAATTGTTACCTATATAGTTCATCTGTTCGCTCTCTGTGCCCGGTTGGTAGGGTGGGTACTCAGGATTTGCCACAGTTCCACTTGTGTCGCACTGCATTACTGGATGTACCTGCGAAGAACACAAACTATCAAGCTTTTTATTCATCAACTCTACCTGATTTGATAGCATGGTTACTGTGTCGAGGTTGTAAACTCCGGCTGTTTTTGTTGGCCTTGTTCTTGTAACTTCCCACTGATAGTTATTCAGCGACATCTCTTCTATAAATTCGTAGGCTGCTTCAGGAGTTCTATTATTCAGGGTTCCACCGACGGCCGAGTCGATTAGTTGCCTCGTTGAGGGGTTTACACCGTTATAGAAAGTCTGAACTTGAAGCCACAAGGGTAAACCATGGTGCGGACACCTTCTCAAGAGATCCTTATATCTCTCTCATGCATCGTATAATGTCTCTAAATCCATCTGCACAAGGGAAGATATATCATTACGTAATTTGGCCGTTTTGGCCGGTGGGAAATATTTTAATAAAAATTTTCGGTCATTTGTTCCTATGTAGTGATTGACCCTTGTGGTAACGAGTTTAACCACTGTTTAGCTTTATTCTTTAATGAAAAGGGAAATAACCGAAGACGTATGGCATCATCAGAAACGCCATTTATTTTGAAGGTATCACAGAACTCTAAAAAATTAGCTATATGAGCGTTTGGATCTTAAATCACGTAAACCATCAAATTGAACAAACTGTTGAATCATTTGTATAGTGTTAGGCTTTAATTCAAAATTATTAGCGCCTATAGCGAGCCTAACAATACTTGATTCGACTCCTGTTAAATGCGGTTTAGCATAATCAAACATAGTACGAGGAGCATTATTCTCTCCCACATCTTGTGGTCGTGGGTTATTTTTGTCCATCCTTTCAGTAGGATTGGATCTGTCTTCTCGCTCTTCTTCCGTGTAATTTAGGGCTCACCTAATTTCTCTGCGATTTCTTCGAGCGGTAGCTTCAATGTCATTGTCGTATACTAATGGTCCTGTTGGGTTCCTTCTAGTCATAAACTAGAGGTACCTGCTAGGAAAAGAAAGAAAGAAAGTTAAGCAAATTTAAAATTAAAACTAAAAAAAAATTGCGAAAAATAAAAATAACGGCTAAAGTAATAAAAATAGAGTTTTCTTAATATTTTAGTTCCCCGGCAACGGCGTCAAAAATTTGATCGCTGTAAATCAGAGTTTTAAAATTTATAAAAGTATGATCGAACCTGGAAACTAACTCTGACAACGATTGAGGCAAGTGCACCTATCGAACAGTAGTATAGCTTAGGCAAGACCGGATTATCGAACCCAAAGGAACTAAAAGTACTAATACTAACTTTCTTTTTATTATTTAGCCTAAAATAAGTGAAGTTGTTTATTGATCTAAATTAATTAACTACTAAACTAAAGACTCTAAGACAAAGAAGAATGAATTTGGAAAATAACTTGGGAAAAACTCAGTTGATTTAGACGATACCCTAGGAAGAATCCACCTAGACTTCACTTGTTATCTAACACTGAACCATACGATTTATTCACTTAGTTTGATCCGTAAGACTCCCTAACGTATATTAAACCCTCTCTCGAGGCGAATAATGTCTAACCCTAGGTTAATTAGTGGAACTCTCGTTCTCTTATAATAACCCCCTAGAATAGCAGTAAATCGATCTATGGATTCTCTTATTAGGTTTCACCCTAATCCGACAAAATCTCATCACCCTATCTCTAGGCGTGCGATCAACTCCGCTTAATTATGTTGGATCTACTCTTAGGCAGGGTCTATTCCTCCTCCACTTAAGCACATTAAATTTGGATTAAGCTCACATAATTAAGAACAAACTAAGTATTTATCATATAATTCAAAAAACAATAACAAGATTCATCATAGGTTTCATCCCCTTCGAGTATCCGAAGGTTTAGTTCATAACAATAGAGGAAAACATCTCAAGAGAAAAGATAAAACAAAACATAAGAAATCCCTAAAACCCCCTGAAGGAATTGAAGAGGAGATCCTCCGTCTTGAGTAGAATTTCGGCTTCTCGAGATGAATCAACTAGCTATCCCCGAGTGAATCCCCACAAATCTGCCTTCTCTGGCCTAGCACGACGGCTTTTGGATCCCCCTTTCAGGTCATACTTAGGGTGTATTTATAGGCTTTTGAAATACGTTTCTTTCTCCCTAAGTATCCTTTCCCGAATGAAATTGCTCTTCTCCACAGCGCAGGCACGGCCATGGCGCACGCCCGTGTAAATCGTGGGACGGCCGTGTTCGGATTTCTTTAATGAGACACGGCCGTGTGAGTCGGGGTTAGACCGTGTTCTAGATGATTGACTTGGCACGGCCGTGTGGGTCCAAGTCCAGGCCGTGTCGATTTCCTCATTGGTCCATTTTGGTCCATTTTGAGCCCGTTTCTCGTTCTTTTTATCCTTGGGTGCTTTCCTGAGTATAAGACATGAAAAGAAAGGATTAAGAGCACCTTTTTACATAAATCAAGGGATAATTCATCCAAAAGCATACTAAATGTGGGCCTAAAATATGTTACTATTTCAGTTTATCAAAAACTAACTTTCCTCAATTAATAATTTTCATCAACAATGCCTCATCATAATTCATAGATAATTTATACATGGATCATTTAACTCAAAGATTCCTAAAGATTCAAACAATATAAGTCACAAATTTTTGCATGAAAACATAGGTGTTTCCCCTTATCTAAATAATTACCTTTGATTCAAAATTGACAAGGATTGACATCCTCACAAATGATTCACTCAAATCACTCAAAGTGTTTAAGGTTCAAGAAATCACTCATAAGTCAAACATGAAAAGTTAATCCCATAGGCTTGCATGAAAATCAAATCTCCACCACTATAATATGAGATGATACACAAATCAAAAGGTCTTTTACAGGGTTGTAATGGGGCTTGGGTTAAAGGTGTGGATAAAGGCTGAATTAGAGGGTTAGAATCGAGATTGAATTGACAAATTACCTAACTAGAAACAATGAACTGATAATGAATAATTACATCGATTGAAAACTTGTAATACTAATAACACGAGCTTCTTCTAAAGATGTGAATTTAACTGTTTAAGCTCATAGAACATAGAACTAATGATGAATAAATTTTCTAACGTTATTTATTTATTTTTTTAAGCACAAGTATTTAATACAAGTTGAATTCAACTACTAAAATAATATAATTAGGCAACCGATCAAATCAAATCTCGACAAAAAGGGAGTCAAGAAAATGGGATAAACAAGTTAATAACGGGGTTTCGGGTTAATATTAGTGGTAAATCAAGAAACAGTTGATTAGACTCAAAATGGGTTCACTAGGGGTTAATTACGAAGGTAGGATTTTTATGGAGTAAGTGGGTTAAATCCTAAGTGCCTTTATCATCTTTGTATATCAAATCAAGGGTGTGGTCTTGACATGTATAATCGGAGCAAGTTCTAGAATAACAAATCAATATTGACATACTCATAATCAAAAAAATGAGCACAAAAAATATATCCTCTATAAAGCTCAAAAATCTCACAAAAATTATGGTTTTTGATGTCAACCTTACAAATTTCAAACTTCAAAGTAATATTCAAATTTAGGTCAACAACCTAGAAAATTTTTAATTCTAAAAATAGACTTATCATGCTTGATTCTCTAATATCTTAAAGTTTAAATCACCAATGCACAATTAACTATGACTTAATCCAAAACATATCAATGAAAATCATAAGTCAATGGAAGTTTCATTTTAATTAGTAATATGAGAAAATTACTTAAGAACTAGGCATAATTTAGGGATTTTCAAATAATACTATAGTTACCCCCACACTTAAGATGTACATTGTCCTCAATGTACAAAGATAGATAATAGCAAAATAATAATAAAATCATAAGACAGGGAGAGAAGTGAAACTTCCTGAATTTTGGATGGAGTCAATGAAAAGAAACCATATTGGAATGGGCAAGGGTGAACGTGGGGGAGCGCCTCGAATCGTTTGAAATTGAAACCTTGAAGCAGCCGCCTGATCTTACTGTATCCTAGGCTAAATCTAAATGGCATGAAGAATAAAAAGAAAATAATAAATAAAATAAAAATAAAATAAAAATAAATAATGGAAAATTAATATGCGTTCAAAAAGAAAGGGGAAAGGGGAATATGATTTGGGGGAGGAAGTGAACAGGAGAAGGGGATTATAAATAGAGATACGGCCCACGCCCGTGTGCCCTGGGCGTGTTAGGTTACACGGCCGAATCGCACGGCCGTGGCGTTTTATCGCAGTCAGTGTTTTGGGAAAAGTTTTGTCCTGTTTCCACACGGCCACGACCACGCCCGTGTGCAAGGCCGTGTGGTTAGGGAAACCTGCACCTAAACAAGAAAAGAAATAAAACTAAAGTAATTAGTAGGGTTAGTGTTCAGGTTGCCTCCCGAGAAGCACTCGTTTAAAGTCTTAAGCTAGACTCACCTCTTATTCGTGTGTTCATAGTGGTTTGAGGAGTTGAAACTCCTCTCCCCTGCTATCAGTTCTATGATCACTATGTAGTTTGAGTCGAGTGGCATTTACCTTAAAAGTGCTGTATGTAGGATTAGTTACCTTGACTGTTCCGTATGGGAAGTTATTGAGTACCGTGAAAGGGATCTCTTTGTTTGTATTAAAATTCGAAGTGGCGATTCGAGGGTCTTTCATATCCAACAATACCTTATCTCCAATTTTGAAGTGATTTGCTGTTCCTATAAGCTCGTCTGGGGGTTCCCTCAGTTTCGCTTCGTGTGTTCTTAGTTTCTCCTTAAAATGTGTCTTCCACTCGTCTAGTTCATCGATATGAAGCCTTCGTTCCTCATGAGTTGTTTCTTTGTTAGCACGAGGTCTAGGATATGGCTCATATATATGATTTCATTGTTCTTCCTGAAAAGAGGGTTGAACCAAATGATCATTAATAGAATTTATGTTTTCATCTTGATTACTCGACGTCCTAGTCGAGTCAATAGCTTGAAGAGTGATCGTTTCATCACCTACACGAAGTGTGAGTTCACCTGTATCAATATCAATTTTAGTTCTAGCAGTTGCTAAAAAGGGTCTTCCTAGAATTAAAGGAACATTATTGTCCTCATCCATGTCTAAAACGACAAAGTATACTGAGAATATGAATTTATCAATTTTTACTAATACATCTTCGATTATACCTCTAGGGATTCTAATAGTTTTATCAGCTAATTGAATGTTCATCCTAGTTTGTTTGGGTTTCCCGAGACCTAGCTGTTTAAACATCTTATAAGGCATAACATTTATGCTTGCCCCTAAATCAGCTAAAACATTATTGACAGATAAACTACCAATTAAATATGGAATTGTAAAACTCCCTGGATCTTTTAATTTTCGTGGTAGTTTATTTTGCAAAATTACTGAGCACACTACGTTTAGCTCCACATACGATGCCTCGTCAAGCCTCCATTTGTTTGTCAACAGCTCTTTTAAAAATTTCTTTGACTCTGGCATCTGCGAAAGAGCTTCAAGAAACGGTAAGTTAATATGTAATTTCTTTAGGAGTTTAAGAAACTTATCGAATTGTTCATCTGTGTTATCTTTCTTCATCGCATTGGGGTATGGTACTCAAGGTTGGTACTCTGCGATTACCGGTTTTGGTTTATCAAGGCTTACCTCAACCTTACCTTCCTCTACAACATTCTCTTGCCTCGATTTTGGTTCGTCTAACCTTTCACTGTCGTGAATAGAGATGGCATGAATTTGCTCCTTTGGATTAATTTCAGTGTTGCTTGACAAGCTACCTTGTTGTCGTTCAGATATGACCTTAGCAAGTTGCCCTAATTGGTTCTCGATCCCTTGAATCGACGCTTGTTGATTTTTGAGCATTTTTTCGGTGTTTTGGAAATGAGTTTCTGACACCATGATGAATTTTGCTAACATCTCTTCGAGGTTCGACTTCTTCTTTTATGGGTAGGGATGCTATTGGAAGCCTGAAGGGGGTTGCTGTCTCTGATTTCCTTGGCCACACCACAAGAAAATTGGGTGGTTCCTTCAACCTGGATTGTAAGTATTACTATAAGGATTATTTTGAGGTCTAGAATTGTTACCCATATAGTTCATCTGTTCGTTCTCTATGCCCAGGTTGTAGGGTGGGTATTCAGTACTATTCATCCCTCATCTATTTGTATCGTACTGTATTACTGGATGTACCTGGGAACCACACAAACCGTCAATCTTTTTATTTAACAGTTCTACATGGTTTGATAGCATGGTCACCGTGTCGAGGTTAAAAACTCTGATTGCTTTTGTTGGCTTCATCCTCATAACTTGCCACTGATAGTTATTCAGTGACATCTCTTCGATGAATTCGTAAGCAGCCTCAGGTGTTTTATTGTTGAGTGTACCGTCGGCGGATGCATCGATCAACTGCCTAGTCGAGGGGTTCACCCCGTTGTAAAAGGTTTGAACCTGTAGTCATAATGGTAACCCATGGTGAGGGCACCTTCTCAGTAGATCCTTGTATCTCTCCCATGCATCATAAAATGTTTCTAAATCCATCTGCACAAAAGAAGAGATATCATTCCTCAACTTAGCCGTTTTAGCCTACAGAAAATATTTAAGTAGAAATTTTTTGGTCATTTGTTCCCACGTAGTGATCGATCCTCGTGGTAACGAGTTCAACAAATGTTTAGCTTTGTTCCTCAATGAAAAGGGAAACAACCGAAGATGAATGGCATCATCAGAAGTACCATTTATTTTAAAAGTGTCGCAGAATTCCGAGAAATTTGCCAAATGATTGTTAGGGTCCTCATCCTGCAAACCATCAAACTGAACAAATTGCTGTATCATCTGTATAGTGTTAGGTTTCAGTTCAAAATTATTTGCAGCAACAGCAGGTCTAACAATACTAGATTTGGTTCCTGTTAAATTTGGTTTAGCATAATCATACATAGTACGAGGAGCAGGATATTGATTCACTGGGTTTGTTGCTACCACAGGAGGTAGCAGATTGTTGTCAGCCATCTCTTCGGTAGTATTGGTTTCGTCTTCTTGCTCTTCTTCTATGTACTGTAGGCTTCGCCTTATTTCTCTACGATTTCTGTGAACGGTAGATTCTATATCGCTATAAAAAAGCAAGGGTCCTGTCGGGTTCCTCCTAGTCATACACTAGAGTTACCTGCCAGAAGCAAAGAAAAATTAGTAAAGTTAAAAATTTAGAATTAATAAAAATTGCAAATAAAAATAAAAAAATGGCTAAAGTAATAAAAATCAAGTGTTCCTAATATCTTAGTCCCCGATAACGGCGCCAAAAACTTGATGGAGCTCGAAACTAACTATTATTTCGAAAAAGGCAAGCGCACCTATCGAACAGTAGTATAGCTGTGGTGAGTCCGAAATATCGTATCCTGAAGGACCAAGAGTACATAGTATTAACTTTCTTTTTATTATCTAGCCTAGTAATTAAGGGGATTTGCTTTTAATCTAAAATTTAACTAACTATTTTAACTAACTATGAACTTGACAGGGAGTAAATTGGGACAATACTTTTAGGGAACTTTATATGAGAAAGGCGAAACCTAAGGAAGAATCCACCTACACTTCACTTATTACTTTTGATTCATGCGATTTATTCACTTGACTTAATCCGTAGAAATCCCTGAATTATACTAATACCTCTTTCGAGGCTACTAACAACTAACTCTAGGTTGATTAATTGAAATTTCTTTCTAATTAAAACCCCTATCATTGCATTAACTCGATCTATGGATTCCCTTATTAGGTTTGACCCTAATCCGTCAGATTTTCGTCGCCCTATTTCTAGAGTTCCAATCAACTCCGCTTAATTATGTTGATCTACTTTTAAACAGGGACTTTTGCTCTACTGAATAAGCACATTCGAATTCAATCAATAACCTAAATTATCAAAAAAAGAATAAGAACTCACAATTAAGAATAAGCACAAGTATTTATCTCATAAATCAAATAATTATAAGATCTGTCATAGGTTTCATCCCCTTAGGTATCTAAGGGATTTAGTTCATACTAGAAAAGGAAAACATCATTAAAGAGGAAAAACAACAAAACATAAGAAAACCAAAAATCTTCTAAAGAATTAGATGGGAGATCCTCAGTTTTGATGGAGATTCTTCTCCTAAACTATTCCTAACGGCTGTCTTGGAGTATTTTCTTCTTCTACTCGGCATCTATTCGACGACCGGCCAACCTCCCCTCTTAAGTTGCCCCCTAGGGTGTTTATATAGGCTTCGAGATGCCTTACTTGGCCTGAAAGTATCCTAATCCGAATGAAATTCCTTTTTGCCACGGTAGGGACACACCCATGTGACACACCCGTGTGAATCGAGCCCAGGACCGTGTTTGATCCTGCTAAAGTGGCACAACCGTATGGTGAACTCCAGGCCGTGTTGATTTCTTACTTTGGCCCAGTTTGTCCGTTTTTGGCCTATTTCTTGTTCTTTTCATCCTCCTATGCTCTCCTGAGTATAAAACATGAATTTAAAGGATTAGAAGCATCAAATTCCATAATTCAAGGGATAAATCATCCAAAAAATACGCTAAATATGGGATTAAAATATGTATATATTATGGTTTATCACGTACACAATATATGCTTATCGGAATCACATTTAATTGCACTCTAAGTGCCACAATAATGCTCTTTGAGCTATCATATATCAAATCTCATATGCGTGTGTTAAAAGTAGTATACCACATATCACATTCACATTTTTTTCACATATTACCTATTGTAATAGCACCACACAACACAACCTAACTTTCTTAGGCATGACTTTTCAACAAAAGCCACATGTATAGGAAAGACTTACTCTCGGAACTTAGAATAGAGGTTTAGGTTAGGAGAGGGAAGAAGAAGACGATGAAAGTTCCTAATAGAAGACCAATTTCCCAAAAATTGGGCAATTTGCCCATTTGGCCACCCCCTGTTGTTGGAAAAACTAGTTTGGAAAACGCAGCGAAAAATAAATTTAGGGAAAAACCAGAGTTTTAAAAATTTTTCCAAAACAAGATCTTGGTTGTGATATATAAAGTAATAAACACTTAATCAAAATTGTACATTTTTTATTCGTCTAGGTTAAGCGCTTCAACTAAGTAGTCTTCTCTGTTATCCTCAAGCTCACGTCTGCCGAGTGTAGGCTTGCTTCGAATCAGAAAATTTTCCACAAAAATTACTAGTGGGGTAATTTTGCAATTTTACTAAACTTTTGGGTTAAGTTGTAAATCAGAAAAATATCTCTAGAAATTTTATGGAATAATCTCTTCAGAAAATTTTCTCTCTACAACTTTCTCTTGAATTCAAGTGTGTGTAAATATGACCCAAGGCTCTCTTTATATAGGGAGAGTTTATATAGTTCAACTCTGATTAAACTTAATAAGTTTAATATTAAATTAATATAATATTTATCAAGATAAATATTAAATCTTATTAAAATAATAGAATGTTTATCTACAAGATAAACATTAAATTCAATTAAATATTAAACTATTAAAACAATATTATTTGGAATAGTTAATCTGAAATCAAATTCTCTAGTAGAATTCTAGTAGAAATGTAACTCTTCCACTGCTTAACCACCGACGACCAACCACTTCCGGCCACAGGGACGCCGTTGTCGCAGCCACCGGCACCGCCGTGTCCGGTGATGTAGGTGCAACACCCTTACGACACCCTAAGCCAGTTCAGTCCGAGTCAATGACGACCTAACCGGTCTGGTCTAGCAACCGATTGGACCGTCAGCCTAGTTTCACATATCGGGCCTGATTTGACCATTTTTGGGTCTTGGTATCAGTTTTAGGCTCCCCAGCCCAATTTACGATCTTAAGTCCAAATTTCAAGTTTAAATACCCATTGGGCCAATTGTCTGACTTGAAAATTAACTTTCAAAAATATCATATTAATTTTAATTGATTTGATTAATTTAATTTTACTTGATTAAAATTAAATTTTCCAAAAACCACTTAGATTTTCCAAATTAAATTTTCAAGAAAATTATTTAATCAAATTATCTAGTTGAACAATTCTTATGACCACCTTATTTAATTCCACATCAAATAAATCGACTCAATTAAATTATTCCCAAAGTCGTAGAATTTACTTTTGATTCAAATAGAGTTCGATCGAGCTTTTGTTGAGCTAGTGGAGGGACCAATCGAACGTATACAATTAAGCTCTACTGATTGAAATTAAGTCCAAAATCATCGTTCCGATAATTCACAATTACTTAATCATGGAGTCAGTCTATAAGAAGTACCATGATTGAAAACTCCTTATTGTATACTCTTTACGAAAGCAATTCATTCAACTGTTTTGTGCAATGACCTCGTCATTTGTGTGTTACCCTCATATGATATCCTTGAATCCTTTTAATTAAACCTGTTTACTAAATAAAATCCTATTTTATCTCATTGTCACCATTGTGTCTTCTTAATGATTAATATTATCACTGTCAACAAATGACTGTGATAAATTGCTCCTTCAAGAACGAGCAACTCGTGGCCACGTTCCATATTTATCAATCCACACAATGCCAATGAGAGGATATCATTAACTCTTTAATTGATCTATGAATTCCACTGTTGCTAGTAAATCCATGCCATACACAAGTCATGTACCCAACATGTTGGCTATGGGCTCGATCTGTAACAGCCCAATTTTCAGTGGTGTTAGAAACAGTGATTTGAGATCACTAAATCTGACAAGTGAGTTCAAAAATTTTATTAATTATTATTTGTGATTCAAGTGTGATTTTAGAAATATTCTTGAATTGGTGATTTATGTTTTAGAAGGAGTTATTAGGTAAAATGGTTTTGAAAACAATGAATCGAGACCTCGATTTTATAAACTGAGTCTTAAATATTTTTATATATATTTATGGAGTGTCATTGACTTAGTAGTAAAGTTTCGTTAGAAAATTTTAACGTTTTGATAGTTAATTTATTAAAAAGGACTAAATTGAAAAAGGTGCAAAATTTGCTAAAAGGATTAAATAGCTCAAGTGTTAAATTTGGGAGGACTTAAAAGGCAAATTAGACCAAAAATGATGGCTTGGGTGGCATAGGCAGAGAAAAATCAAAGAATTAGGTGAAATAAGGGCAAAATTGGAAAAATTAAAAAAATTAGCTTACAAATTGAAATAAAAAGAGAATTCTAGAGAATTTCTTTATAATTCTCAGCCAAAAACACCATTTAAGAACCCTTAATAAGCTGGTTTTCATATTTTGCTACATATGGGTTCAATTCTTTCTCTTTTCTTGAAAATTTTATGTTTTTAAGACTTTTACAATTAAGTCCAATTATCTATGCCATTAGTTTTTGATTTCATGGGTAATTTTGAAAGTTACCATTGATGAGTGCTGGAATTTTATAATGAATCAATATGAATTTGAAGCTTTAATTTTGTTATATGATGATTTTATCAATTAATTTCAATAGAAATTGATTTTAGGACCAAATTGAGAAAAAGATTAAATCTTAGGGTTTGGTGTTAAATTCTATTTATCAAAGGCTGTGAGATAGTCTAGAATATTTATATAAATTTTCAATTGAGAGAAATTAATCATTTGGTAGACAAATTGATGAGGGACTAAATTACAAAACTGTAAAAGTTGGGGTAATTGTGTAATTTTGAAAATTGAGGGGTATAAATTGTGAAGTGAATTAGAATTGAAATATGTGCTAATGAATGAATATTTTTACATTTTAGATTAAGAACCCGTAGATCAACAAGAAAAAGGAAAATTTGCAGAATAGTCTCTAACTACTACAAACTTACAATTTAGCCGAGGTAAGTTTGTATGGTTAAAATTCTAATGTTATATGTTGATTGATGAATGGTATTTAGTATTAATTCATAACATTTTTTGAAAATAAAATTATTGTAAAAGTTATGAAATTGAATTAAATGTTCGAAGCGAACGAAAAGAAGGATTGAGTATAGTCGTTAAGTGCAAAAGAGGAATTGACGGTAAATTTCCCAAGTAAACGAGGTTCAGAATTTGTTGCGAACTCTCATGTTTACTTCCCGTTTAGCTCTCATGAGCTTCAGTTAACTCATATGAGTTTCAGTTTAACCCTAACGGGTTTCCCTTTAGCTCTTCTGAGCTTCAGTTTAACAATAATGGGCTTCCGTTTAGATCTTTTGAACTTCTGTTTAACCCTTACGGGTTTCCGTTTAGCTCCTATGAGCTTCCGTTCAACCCTTACGGGTTTCCGTTTAGCACTTATGTACTTCTGTGCAGCCTTCAGGCTTTCATTTACGAAGTACTCAAATCCGTAAGACGTTCTCTGATATGACAGAAGATGGTAAGTGACATTTGGAATTGATGATTGAAGACTCAATGCTATTATTGATTTTGAGCTCAAATAAGTGAATTCGTTAATTGAAGTTGTGATTGGCAGGAAATGTATATTGAATGATTAAATTAAATGAATTGTTGTAGTATGTTCAGTAAGATTTATGTTTAAAGCTAACGGACTTACTAAGAGCCAGTTCTTCATTGCTTTTAAAAAGCACTTCTGGCTCCAAAAGCACTTTTGGAAGAAAAGTTTATGCGAACAAAATTTGCTTTTGGTTTGGAATTTTTGGCTTTTTAGAAGTGCTTTTTTGAAAAGCACTTCTAAAAAGGAGAAGCTAAAATTTTTAGCTTTTCCTCTCCTAAAAGCACTTTTAGTGCTTAATTACTTTTTCACCCCTCTAATAACATAGTACTTTCCTTTTTTTTTCGTGGTGCTTAATTACAAATGTGTTAAAATCATTAATTAAAAATAAAAAATATTTTTTAAAATATTAATTAAAAATATTTAATGGTTATATTTAAATATTTAAAATGTAGTTTATATATTCTTATTAAATTTTATAAGTAATTAATATTTATTACTTAAAAATATTTAAAATTTATATTTCATATATTAAAATATTAAAAAGTTATAGTAATTTTTTTATATTCTTACTAAAATATAATAATATTAACTAATTTAAATTTTATTTAAATGTATATTTGTAACTTGATAATAACATGTCTAAAATGGACATTTTATTTCTCAAAAGCACTTTTTGACAGCAATGTTAAACACTCAAATTTTAAAGCAAACTTTTCAAAAGCACTTCTCAAAAATACTTTTCCACAGCACTTTTCAAAATCACTTTTCAAAAGCATTGCCAAACTAGCCCTAAGCTTCATTAAGCTTATTTGTGTCGTTTAATGTTCTTTTTAGATTTTCAAGAAGTTTGGAGGATCGGATCAACACATTGGGCCACACTATCCAGTTGTTTCGGTAGATTTTGTTACTCATCTCATGGTTTATATGGCATGTATAGGATTGGATTGGAAAAGAACTAAATTCTGAAGTATGGTTGTGAATGACATATATATATATATATATATATTTGTATGCATGTAATTAGTAGTAGATTATGGTAAATCAATGAATGGTAAGTCTAGATAAGTGAGTTTTGTGATGTTATGTTATGTTTAAAACATGATTTTAACATGATTTTTGGTTTGTGTTGATTGATTGTTTAGGGCTATTTGATGTATTGAAATGTTGTGTATAAGTTGATATAAAAAAGGGTGAGAAAAGTGGCCTTAAAATGGCCTATTTTCGTCCACATGGGCAAAGACACGGGCGTGTGTCTCAGACGTGTGTGACACACGGCCTGGCACATGGGCGTGTAGTCTGGTTGTGTGTCCCCTGCACCTTAAAATTTCGAAATCGAATGCCCAGGTTTTTGCACATAGCCTAGCACTCGAGCGTGTGGTTGCCCGTGTGACCCAAGTCAGGGAGTTACACGGGTAAGAACACGAGCTTGTACATGGCCGTGTGCCTCACATCGAATGCCTACACGGCCTAAGACACGGGTGTGTCTCCTGCCACACGGCCGGCCACACGGGCGTGTGTCCCTTGCTCCTAAGAAAATTTTTGAGATTTTGAGAAAAATTTCCTGAGTATCTGGTTTAGTCCTGAATTCATTTCTAAAGCATATATTGGGCCTCGAAGGCCCATCTAAGGGACAATATGAGTGTTATATGATTGATTCTTGTTATGAATAATAAATGTTGTGAAATGTCCGTATTTAATTCATAAAGCCCAGTAATGCTTCATGTAACACCCGCTAACCTTTATCCGTCACCAGAACAGGGTTATGAAGCATTACCGGTCATTACAAAACAAAAACTAGAAATCTCATAAATATTTAACATACACATTAGAATTTACCAACCCTACAAATCTTAAACAACAAACAACTTAATATCCAATTATTCAACCAAATCAAAACACGATTAAACACTTCTAAAACATGCCAAAATGATAGACTTAATAACCAAATCAATGTACCAACATAAATACCTTTCACATACTTACTCCGGATGAAGTATGACTATTTTTGTTCATACATACTTAACTCGGACTAATTATGTTTCAATCCAATTACAAACCATTCAACCAATTCAAACTAAAACCATGTAAATGGCTATATTATAAGACATATGTTTGCATATATATATATCAACCAATATCATCTTATACACTATTAATATTCACATATCTAAATGACATCAAAAGACAACCTAGGTACATGCCATTTCAAAAGAGAAAATACTTCACCACGTTTTTGAGTTCGAGTTCGGCTTTGGATGCTGATTCAACGATTGAACTTTAACCTAACCTGCACATGGAAACAAACCGTATGCTGAGTATACACTTAGTGATATTTCTATAATCTGAATACTTATTAAGTAAAAATTTATAAAATTTATATGCATAATTATACATAATAATAATTAGTCAATAAATAATCAATTTTGTAACGACCCGAAATTGGGCCTAGTAGGATTGGGCCCATTGGACCTTGAGCGTAGAAGCGTTTTAAAATTTATGGGAATTTGAGAACGGCATTATTTCAAGTTGGACTTATTAGGAGGGTGATTTTGGAAAGTTACGGGGTTCTAGGAAGTTCCGGGTTCAAATTGGGCCTTAGCAAAATTTTTGTGTTTAAGCACTTTAAGGTGAGAAGGTAAGTGGCATCAATGCTTATGGAAATAAGTGAGTAAATGGCTAGCATAAGTGAGCATATGGCAAGGAGGTTGAGGCGTCACATGAAGGGCTTTAGGGGAAGAGGTTCGAATCCCACTTGGTACAAATTTTGATTATTTTTTTGTGCTATTCATTGAGAGTGTCGGCCATGATGGTATTTTAGGCAAGGAAGACTTTTTGGTTTTGGAAAGGTGGCTAAAGAAATATGGTATGGAGGAAGATAAGGGTTGATGATGGAAAGAATCAAAAGAAAAAGGCATGTGAAAGGAACATGTTGGCTTATAGTGTGGAAGGTGTTTTGGAAAGATTTTTATTTGGTCAATGCTCATCTTTTGGAAAAGATGATACATGGTTTTGGTTAAGGGAAAGAGGGGAAGCCGAATTTCTCTAGCTCTCCCTTGCATTTTCACATCTTTGGGGGTCATTTCTTTTTCCTTTCTAAATATTTTGGTTCTTTTGATTGCATTTCCTCTTGACCGAAACTTCAATTTGCCTATTGACTTCTACTCTTTTCTTTTCAAACATTCTCTTTTATACACCATAACCGAAACATCAACTTCATCTCATATTCGAAACTTGGTTCTTATGGTTACCGAAGCTTCTTTGTCTTCTCGGGTTTTCGGTGGTTGCAAGGCCGAATCTATTCTTTGCTACTTCCATCTTCTTGGTTCTCTTGGTGTGGGCCGAATCGGTAGAGTGTTAGCTTACACTTCCATCATCTTTCTAGCCTTAAGGAAATCGATAGAAGGGGATTTATTATTGTCAAGGTAAGGGATTTGTCATGGTTCTTTTTGATCTTTTTCGTTGATCGGTTAGTTTGCTAAACGGTATAGAGGTGATGACTAATCGTTTATTTTTAGGGACCAAATCACTCGATCAGCTATCCCTCGTAATAAGAGACTCGGATTGTTGGTAAGTGATATAGATTGTTAATCAATCTCAATACTTGGTTGAAGTTGAAAATTGGGCTTTGGACTAATTGATTAACTGGTTGTACCTTTAGGTGCCGCGGAGAGTATCGTGTTACGGATTCCGAATAAGGTGTGCAATCCCGTACCCTTCCGAATACATGTTTGAAATGGTGTGTAATCTCATACCTCTCTGAATGTTTGTATGATATGTTCTATGATTCGGTCGAAATACCGAAGAAAACCGGAAACCGGCATCCGTGACCACTCGGGCGTGCGTATGTTCGTAGTAGTAACCATATTTTGCAATGAAACAGTTTGGTCAGCAGCAGTGATGTGATTTTGAAAAATCACGAAAAATAGGAGAAAGGGAACTAGAAAGCAAATAAGATATCAAATTAAAGATTACTGTGTCTATTTTTATATGAAAGAAACAGAGTAGAAAGAGGAATTTTATATTCTGTGATATTTTAAATTTAGTGGGACTGGATCTGATTGACTTTGTGGTTCCCTAATCTGTCTTAGAAAAATCATTTAAAATTGTACAAAGTGAATTATGAGTTATAATTTATATGTATAGATTCCTTAGTGAGTATATTTTCAATATAAACAAGTGGGATCAACATATAAAAACTGTACAGTTAGATATTTGAATTTCGGGTAAGAGAGGTCAGAACCGTTGGTCAGTGAAACAAGGGAAATTTTAAGGAATAAACTGTACTAAATGGTTAAGCCAAAAATTCTGGAAAAATTTTAGTAAGAAGATATATGAGTCTAGTTTCAAGGAAAATTTACAAATTTAAATTTTGAGTTTCCTAACTCGAGTTATAGTCAATTTAGTCAGTATGACGCAAATGGACAGTTTCAATTTTTATGCCCCAAATTAGTAGTTAAGTCTGAGTTGCGAAATTACCATAATACCCTTAGAGGGTAAATTACCGAAATACCCCTGGGTTGTGAGATTACCAAATTACCCTTAGTGGGTAAGATTACCGAATTACAAAAATACCCTTATGGGTCGAATTACGAAAATGCCCCTATGGGTTGAAATTACGAAAATGCCCCTATGGGCCGATTTGATAGAATGCCTTAATGGGCCGAATTGCGAAGTGTTATAATGGGCCGATTTATCGTAACAAATCTCTGGATTAATAATTGTTGTTTATATTTGTAAATATTATGCCTTACTATGAATGTTGCATTTACATAATTTTGCATGGGATGGGAAAAATGTTTGAAGAGAAGTGTAGCACGTGGCTCGCCACATTCGATTCTGGTGGCTCGCCACAAATTCTGATAATGGCTATGTGCCTAGAATATGGATTAACGACTTTGTGTCGATCATATTTACCCAAGGCGTGTGCCTTGGTTATATTACAGTATATGATATTACGGTGGCTCGCCACAATCAGTATAGTGGCTACGCCATGCGCATAATTATGACTCTGGTGGCTTTGCCACAAAAATTATAAGCGCGTTTGATCTGCAGCGATGGCTTAGCCACAATATATATATTAAATGGCATCTTGCTGCGATTGGTGTGTTTGGCGGGGTGGGTTGACTTGATCCCCACAGGTGTGATGGGATGGTACGGGTGGTGTGTAGCGGATGGATTATTAGGTTGGTTTGGGGATTGCATACAATCATACATTTGCTTCATTTTAAGATTGTTATGTAAAAGGGGCTTAGGCCCAAAATTTTTGCTATATGGGTTCAGGCCCAATGGATGACGGTAAGGGGATTTCACACTGAGTTCTTGTAACTCACTCCCCCTTTTTTTAACCCTTGTAGGTAATGCTCAGTGATGTGGACTTGGGCCACGGATGACTCGGTGGAAGCCATACTTCAGAAATGGTGTTTTATTTTGAACTTTAAATTTCTATTTCCGTTCACTTTACTATTTTGGGTTTTTTTTTTATGTTGTAATAAGGCCTCTGGAGTATTTTATTATTTGCTTTATGGTTGTTATACCTATTATTTTGCTTAAATTTTTTAAAATGAGAATTTTCTAAAAACTTAAATAAAGGTTTTCCAAAATCGATTAACAAATGGATTTCATAATAAAATTTTATAAATATTTTAACACTGAAGTTTTCACTCGAACTTTCAAACGATATTTTCAAAAGACACGGTTTTATAAGATCATTAGTTCAAATTTTCGATTTCTCAATTAACTTTCGAGGATTAGTAGTATTTTATCAAATATTTTTAATTAAACATGTTTTCTTGATCATAACAAAATAATATCTATTTTAGTACAAATGAAAAGGGATTTAACACGTTTTTCTCATGTGACATGTCAAATCCGGTCATAACGCATGGGCCGGGTTTGGGGTGTTACAAATTTTATAAAATTCATCTTCCACATCACTTTCAATCATCATATCCTCTATTTCAATCTCACAATTGCTATTCAATAGCATTTCACAATAAATTTCTCAATTTCAATTTCAATATTAATATCCATTTCTTATTCAATACCATTCAATATCAATCATTTGATCAATTTCATATATCCCTATTAACACGACTCGGACTCCTACGGATATGCGGATCCAACTCAAACACACCAGTCTTATCGGCCATGTCGAAGTAAAACAATACGATACTCAGTATCTCATCGGATTTATCCTAAGCAATAACAATACGACACATAGTACCTCATCGGAATTTTCCGAAGTAATATTACGACACATATAGTGCCTCATCGACTCGAGGTCGAAGTATCCCCGAACACTTCCAATCCTATGGCATGCCAACTATATCCGACGTAGCCCGACATTGTTAATAGGGTATTCAATTTACTTTCAATTTTCAACCAATGCACATTCCAATTCAATAATCCATGCATATTCACAATTCCAATTCAAATATCACAATATCAACACTTACCTCAATTTTCACTTACCATACATATCATTAATAAATACAATAAATAATTATTAAATTCGGATTATAGAAATACAAACCATATTTTTTCGAGTCACTCGTCGTTGACTTTCTCTTTCCCATTTTTAGCCGATGTCTTCTGCTCAACGTTAGCTACGAAAATTAAAACAATTAAAAATTATCAATACACATACAATTTCACTTTGAATATTTCAATTTATTTTCAACTTTTGTATAAATTCTAATTAAATCCCTAACCAAAACTAATTTAATTTCTTTACAATTTATTCTTTATTTTTCATTCAATTTCCACCCAAAAGTAAACTTAATTCTCTAATTTTCACAACAATTTCCTAATTTCGAAATTCTTTCAATTTAGTCCCTACTACATAAAAAATTATGATTTATTTTACAATTCAATCCTTTTCTCAATTTTAACTTGAAATTCTATCAATTTAAACCCTAATTCTTTAGTTAATTCAACATGAAATACATCCAAAAATCAACTAGCTTTCAAAATTTCCACATAAATCAAGTAGTATTTTGTTCTAGGATTCCAAAAACATCAAAATCACAAGAAAATGGACTAAATTGACTTATCAAATTAAGCTTAAGCTTCAAAACCCTAATTTCTCCCTTTCTTTTTCTTTCTTTTTCATTCCCCTGCTTCGTTTTTGCTATTCTGTTTCTTTAGTCTCTTTTTTTCTTTTCTTTTATTCTTTTTATTTTATTATTAAACTACTATAATATAATATAATATAATATAATATAATATATTTATTTATTCTTAAATACTAAGTAAATGTATATGTATACTACAAATGTATGTATGTATTTATTACACTTGTACATTTTTATTACCATACAATTGTATTAATTTGATCTATTTATTTTATATTTATAATAATAATAATATAATATATTTACTTATATTATAAGTAAATAATAATTACTAATATATGTATTTAATTAATCCACATGTCACCACCATCACCATAGACTTGTCATGTTTTGGTTTAATTACTAGTTTAGTCCTTTGACTTTTTTCTATTTTTTAATTCAACTTTTACCCTATTTTCAATCTAGTCCTCACACTTAATTTAATCTTAATTTAAACTAATTCACCAAAGCAAAACCTAATTGACCACACAACTAACTTCGTAAATATTTTTAATAAATATTTACGAATCCATTTTACGTAAACGATGACTCGAAAATGCACTTTTTCGATTACCAAACTATCGGGTCATTACACTTCATAACCCTGTTCCAGGGACGGATAAGGGTTAGGGGTGTTACACGATCATCTTTAGAGCATAAGCCTCCACTTATATCAAAGCACATGAGTTGCATACGCATGGTCAGTGACTAACTCAAGATTTAGGTAAATCACATCATTAACGTCACAAGTGAATTAATTCACAAACGGATTCAGAATTAATTCATCTTGGGTCCAGTCCAATGTATCATTCTACCAATGAATACATCTATGTCTCTACTCGTGGAGTCAACTGCTCCAATATCCAAGACTAACCATCTCTCCAATTGGAATTGTAAACAACATAATAATCATTCTCAGTATTTGAATTAAATGCTCATTTTGATTCTTTTATGGAATTACGGACTCATTTAGATTATCTACTGAAGTAAGTTGTATTTCTCGCAATGTAAATGTTCTTTACAATACCACTTATCTTCAATTTGAACTTTAGACAATAATTGAACTAATACTTGCTTGTCACAATTTCGTTATGCGTGCAAAATATAAAAGACATAAATACAAAAGACATAATAGTAAAATATGAAATTAACTTTATTTATTTATTCATTGTTCAAATAAATAGAAAATAATTACATGTTTACTACAATATGGGCACATTTCCCAACACATGTTTTGTAACACCCCAAACCCGGCCTAGATGTTATGGTCGGATCTAGCATGTCACATCAAAAGGTAGTTGAAAAGCTAAGCGATCGTTAAAAATGTTGCTTCTCTTTTTGAAACTCCGAGTTTCGTTGTTTGTTTGTAAAAACGCGATTTGCTTAATGTCTATTTTTATAAAGTTGTTATTATTTTGAAAAACTATTTTTGTTGTGAAAATCGAACATGAATAGTTGCGGTAACGTACTATTTTGAAAAGCGATTATTAATGTTTTAAGAAACCCCATTTTTAAACGCTTAACAGTTTAGTAAATGCTGAAATGAAAGTTTAAAAAGTAAAATAAATCCAATGGCCTTATTACAAAAAATAACCCAAATTAAATAATCTTAAAAATAAGATAAAAACTAGATTTACTGAGTTTCGTGAGGAACAACTCCGGTGTATGGCCACCACCGAGTTCTCCGCAACTTCCAAATCTTCTAACACTGGGGATTAACTGCAAGGTTATGGGAAAAATGGGTGAGTTACAAGAACTCGAGTGTGTAATCCCATTTTCAATCATGATCCATAGCTCCGGGCCTAAGCCCATGCGATGATCGATTTAGACTCACGCCCCAAAATCATGGTAATGCAAATAGAGAATGCAACGCACCCCAATCCAACCCTACACTCCACCCGTACCGGCCCTACACTCCATGTGGGGACCAAGTCAACCCACCCAGCCCTACACACCAAGAATGTAGCCGAGCTGCCAGTATAGACGCAGCAAAACTGCCAGTAACAATATATGTGGCTGAGCCACTAAAATCAGTATAACGTGGCATAGCCACCAGTACAGTACTTCCTCCATAAATATAACCCAACCCAATGCAACATGTCATGGCATAATAATTCAGTGTATGCAATAATGTATCATCATGGCAATTAATCAAATTATACACAAACATACCAAATCTGCCCCTAAGGGCATAACAGTAATTTTTGCCCAACGAGGGCGTTTCAATAATTTTACCCACCGAGGGTATTTCAGTAATTTACCCACTAAGGGTATTTCAATAATTTATCCATTAAGGGTATTTCAATAATTTACCCACAAAGGGTATTTCAGTAATTTACCCATTAAGGGTATTTCAGTAATTTACCCATTAAGGGTATTCCAGTAGTTTACAAATTAAGGGTATTTCGGTAATTTACCCTCCACGGGTATTTTGATAATTTACCCTCCAGGGGTATTTCGGTAATTTAGTCCTTTAACTGCCTTTATGGAGGCCTATTGTCGCCGCGAGTGACATGGGACCCCTTTTTGGGTCTCTACAATACAATTGGGCCTAAAATCCATTTCAGGCCCAAACGAGCCCACACACTCGTGTGGCCCATTACGCATGGTTTCGGTCTAAGTTTTGCAGTTTTCGCAATCGCATCTATCATTCGGTCATTTTCTATCAATTTTGCCTATGTAGGCCCGTTAGCCCATTGGGCCCATTTAGCCCGTTTCGGCTCAATCAGGCCCGTTACAGCCTGAATTTCACAAGAGTGCTCGTGACACTCTCAATGATCTATTGCCATCATTCGTGTCTGAGTTTAACACCACGAGCATTTGCATGCTCGAGTGGTCACGGTTGCAGGTTTTCCAGCTTTTCGACTTTTGCCCGTTTCACAGAAAGGGCTTAGGAGAAATTTCTGTAAGGAGAAATGAAAGAGCAAGAAGAAAAAAGAAATGAAAAAGAGTTGAGAATGAAAGAAAGACCACAAGAGAATTCGGCAGAGATTCACAAAGGAGGGAAAATGACCTAAAACGTCACAATAAACTCAAATGACAATTGCTCTTTTTCCAAAACAACACAAGAAAAATTCGGCACACCCTTAACCAAACCGAATTCACCCTTCAAAATGACAAAACCTTTTTGACCGAAACTCTCCCATCCACTTCCCCATATTCGGCCACTACCACCTCTCACCCCAATCCCTTGATTCACTCCTTAATTTCCTCCCCACATTGCTTTCCACCTCCCATTCAAACCAATTTGACTGAGTCTCCACTCCCCTTTGCAGAGTTCTAACTGAACTCTACTTCTTCCACCCACTTAGCACAAAATAAAACCTTTCTTTTAGCTCTTGTGGGATTCGAACCCCATCCCACCTTGCTTCCATATTGACGCCACCACCACTCCACCATGTGCTCACTTGTGTTAGCAAAACACCTACAAATTCCCTTAAGCCTTGCTTCCAACAGTCCTCTCCCCTAAAGTGCCCAAAAACCAAAATTTTTTCAAGGTTTGGCCTTGACTCCAAGCCTCCCTAGAGCCCCTAAACACCCTCAAATAACCCACAGAGCAAGCATAACATACAATTACATAGATATGACAAACCTCTAATTTTGGGATGTTACAATTCTACCCCCTTAAAGAAATTTCAGCCTCGAAATTTTACCTGATCAAAAGAGATGGGGGTATTGATGTCGCATTGCCTCCTCAGGCTCCCACGTGGCTTCCTCTGAATTGTGATTATGCCACAACACTTTGACCAATGGTACGGATTTTCTTCTCAACACTTTAACATCAC
Organism: Gossypium sturtianum; assembly: GCA_025698515.1. Taxonomy (NCBI): domain Eukaryota; kingdom Viridiplantae; phylum Streptophyta; class Magnoliopsida; order Malvales; family Malvaceae; genus Gossypium; species Gossypium sturtianum. The sequence continues at coordinate 163,632,575 of CM046945.1, forward strand.
GATCCAAAATCTGCACCGGTTCTTCTTCAAAAGACAGATCAGGTCTTATCTCAATTTCTTCTACCGGCACTATATGAGAAGGATTTAACCAATAGCGTCTCAGTATAGAAACGTGGAATACGTTATGTATCCGGTGTAACTTAAGAGGTAGTTCAAGTTGATAGGCGACCGGTCTAACACGTTTTGACACCCGGTAAGGTCCAATGAATCTGGGACTTAACTTGCCATTCTGCCAGAATCTCAGAATCTTCTTCCAAGGTGAGACTTTCAAGAAGAAAAAATCTCCCACAGAAAACTCTATCTCTTTACGCTTTAAGTCAGTATACGACTTTTGCCTATCAGAGGCTTCTTTTAATCGACCCCGTATCAACTTTACTTTTTCTTCCGTTTTAGAAATTAACTCTGGACCCAACAGCTGTCGCTCACCCAATTCAGTCCAGCATGTAGGGGTACGACACCTACGACCATATAATGCCTCGTACGGTGCCATCTGAATGCTGGATTGGTAGCTGTTGTTATACGCGAATTCCGCTAAGGGTAAATAATTTTCCCAACTGCCCCTGAAATAAATCACACAGCTTCTCAACATGTCCTCCAAAATCTGGATTACCCTCTCCGACTGACCATCAGTCTACGGATGAAACACTGTACTGAAATCCAACCTTGTACTAAGAGCTTCATGTAACACCTTCCAAAATCGAAATGTGAATCTAGGGTCCCTGTCTGATATGATAGACACTGGTACCCCATGTAGCCTCACAATTCTGCCACGTATAACTTGGCCAACTTCTGTAGCGAGTAGTCAGTGCGAACCGGTATGAAATGAGCAGATTTAGTCAGTCGATCCACAATTACCCACACTAAATCTTTCTTAGTAGGCGTCAGGGGTAGACCACTAACAAAATCCATTGTTATCCTCTCCTACTTCCAAAGTGGAATCTTTACAGGCTGCAGTAATCCTAAAGGGAGTTGATGCTCAGCCTTCACTTTCGGGCATGTCAAACACTTACTTACGAAATCAGTCACCTCACGCTTAAGTCCTAGCCACCAATACAGTTTATGCAGATCTCGATATAATTTGTTGCCACCGGGATGCATAGCGTATGGGCTACTATGCATTTCCAGTAGAGTCATCTGTCTTAACTCAGAATCCATCGGTACACAGACTCTTCCACGAAAACATAATACCCCTTCACCATTCAATTCAAAATCTACAGTCTCTCCCTTCTCTACCTGTTGAAAACGAGAACTCAACGCCTCATCTAGCATCTGTTTCTCCTTGATCTGACTAATCTATGTTGGTTTTACTTGTAGTTCCACCAACAAACTACCATCCTCAGCAATCTTGGCCTTCTCCACCAAAGTAGCAAAATCTCTCTCCCTCTGCGGGGCTATCAATACCCGCAACTCATCTCGCAGCCCATCTTCAAATCGCACACAACGCTCGTAACCGGTCACGACTATTCCCCGAGCATACCGACTCAGACGCAAAAACTCTGCCTCATACTCCGCCACAGATTTATTCCTCTAAACCAGATTCAAGAATTCTTTTCTCTAGGCGTCTACATAACTAGCCCTGACATATTTCCCCTGGAAAGCCATTTTAAAGAAATCCCAGGTTAATCGATCTGCTTGTGTGCCTTCCCTCACAGTGAGCCACCACTGGTATGCATCATCTCTCAGTAGGGATACTGCCCCTTTCAAATTTTGCTCCACCGAGGAATCTAGGTCATCTATGATTCACTCCACTGCCTCCAACCAATATTCCGCCACATTTTGGGCTACACCAGAGATGCCCCTGAAAACTTCAGCCCCGTTCGACCGGAGTCACTCAGAAATAGACCCCCAAGCTGCCGATCTAATACTTGCTCCAGCAACCCATTCTAAAACCCGTAACATTACTTGGGACAAAGCATCGTCCCCACTAGCTCGATCATGAGACCCCGTCTCAGTCACCGGCGATGTCGGTGCCTCCCTATCAAGAATATACCCTAACGCTGAAGATCCAGCCCTAGCACCTCGGCATCTACCACGGCCACGTGTACCTCTTCCGCGACCTCTTGTACTCATCTCGATGTAACGCGTTAATCTGTTTAAGAATTTTATGAATTAATTTATAGTTCCCATGCTTATTAACAAGTGTTTTATGGATAACAGTTATAAGAGTTTTTTTTTCGCAGATCGAGTTTACTACCGTCTCAGTCTCTACAGTCTCAGTTTCTATAGCTAAAGTTTCAGTGTACTACCGCTACCTCTAGTAGTTTCTTACTACAGTCATTTCATCATAAAATCTAGTATAAAGTAAGGAAACTTACGGATTTGGTGCCGGAGACTCAGTGTGCCATACTTCCAGTAACACTATACATTTTTTAAACCACATTTTAAACTGTTTTGGAAAAATTTTCAAACCTATTCCACAGCCGAGTTTTGTAATCGGGCTCTGATACTATAAAATGTAACACCTCAAACTCGGCCTACACATTATGGTCGAATCTAGCATGTCACATCAAAAGGTAGTTAAAAAGCTAAGTGATCGTTAAAAATGTTGTTTCTCTTTTTGAAACTCTAAGTTTCGTTGTTTGTTTGTAAAAACGCGATTTGCTTAATGTCTATTTTTATAAAGTTGTTATTATTTTGAAAAACTATTTTTGTTGTGAAAATTGAACTTGAAAAGTTATGGTAACGTGCTATTTGGAAAAGCGATTATTAATGTTTTAAGAAACCCCATTTTTAAACGCTTAACAGTTTAGTAAATGCCGAAATGAAAGTTTAAAAAGTAAAATAAATCCAATTACCTTATTACAAAACAATAACCCAAATTAAATAATCTTAAAAATAAGATAAAAACCAGATTCACTGAGTTCCGTGAGGAACAACTCCGATGTATGGCCACCACCGAGTTCTCCGCAGCTCCCAAATCCTCTAACACTAGAGATTACCTATAAGGTTATGGGAAAAAGGGGTGAGTTACAAGAACTCAGTGTGTAATCCCATTTTCAGTCACAGTTATAGTCTGGGCCTAAGCCCATGCAGTATCAGTTTGGGCCTACTGCCCCAAAATCATTGTAATGCAAATAGAGAATGCAACCCACCCCAATCCAACCCTACACTCCATCCGTACCAGCCCTACACTCCATGTGGGGACCAAGTCAACCCACCCAGCCCTACACACCAAGAATGCGGTGAAATTGAGCCGCGATTATAAACGCAGATAAAGTCACCGATGATGATATATGTGGCTGAGCCACTAAAATAAGTATAACGTGGCATAGCCACCAGTACAGTACTTCCTCCATAAATATAACCCAACCCAATGCAACATGTCATGGCATAATAATTCAGTTTATGCAATAATGTATCATCATGGCAATTAATCAAATTATATACAAACATACCAAATCTGCCCCAAAGGGCATGACAGTAATTTTTTCCCAACGAGGGCGTTCCAATAATTTTACCCACCGCGGGTATTTCAGTAATTTACCCATCAAGGGTATTTCAGTAATTTATCCATTAAGGGTATTTCAATAATTTACCCACCAAGGGTATTTCAATAATTTACCCATTAAGGGTATTTCAATAATTTACCCATTAAGGGTATTCCAGTAGTTTACCCATTAAGGGTATTTCGGTAATTTACCCTCAAAGGATATTTCAGTAATTTACCCTCTAGGGGTATTTCGATAATTTACCCTCCAGGGGTATTTCAGTAATTTACCCTCAAAGGGTATTTTGATAATTTACCCTCTAGGGGTATTTCGGTAATTTAGTCGTCTAACTGCCTTTATGGAGGCCTATTGTCGCCGCGAGCGACATGGGACCCCTTTTTGGGTCTCTATAATACAATTGGGCCTGAAATCCATTTCAGGCCCCAACGAGCCCACACGCTCGTGTGGCCCATTACGCATGGTTTCGGTCTCAGTTTTGCAGTTTTCGCAACCACATCTATCATTAAGTCGTTTTCTATCAATTTTACCCATGTGGGCCCGTTATCCCATTGGGCCCATTTAGCTCGTTTCGGCTCGATCAGGCCCGTTATAGCCTGAATTTCGCGAGAGTGTTCGTGACACTCTCAACGATCTATTGCCATCATTCGTGTCTCGATTTAACACCACGAGCGTTCGCATGCTCAAATGGTCACGGTTGCTGGTTTTTTAGCTTTTCGGCTTTTGGCCGTTTCACAGAGCATCACATGTATTCATCAAGGTGGGTGTGAGATTACACACCTGTTTACGAGTTACGGTACTCAGCACTTTCCAAAACACCAACAACGACGGTAACTCCCTGCTATGCTAGAACGTTTGGTCACTCCTTTCGATTACGAAATTGGGTCCCAAATACTTCACGAACCTGAATGTTCAATGAATAGAGAAGAAGATAAGATTGATCCCTAATAAAATCGGCCTTCGTTCAGAGAGAACCCGGATGGAAGGATGATTCAGCCACAATGACTAGCAACAATGAATAATAGATGGAACCACTCAGCACTTGGTAGCAAAACAAAAGAGTCGTATTCAGTTATGGAGAGGAAGAGTAGAAAAGAAGTCTAAGAAGTAAAGAGAGGGCTTAGGAGAAATTTCGGCAAGGAGAAATGAAAGAGCAAGAAGAAAAAAGAAATGAAAAAGAGTTGAGAATGAAAGAAAGACCACAATAGAATTCGACAGAGATTCACAAAGGATGGAAAATGACCTAAAACGTCACGGTAAACTCAAATGACAATTGCTCTTTTTCCAAAACAACACAAGAAAAATTCGGCACACCCTTAACCAAACCGAATGCACCCTTCAAAATGACAAAACCTTTTTGACCGAAACTCCCCCATCCACTTCCCCATATTCGGCCACTACCACCTCTCACCCCAATCCCTTGATTCACTCCTTAATTTCCTTCCCACATTGCTCTCCACCTTCCATTCAAACCGATTTGACTGAGTCTCCACTCTTCCTTGCAGAGTTCTAACTGAACTCTACTTCTTCCACCCACTTAGCACAAAATAAAACCTTTGTTTTAGCTCTTGTGAGATTCGAACCCCATCCCACCTTACTTCCATATTGACGCCACCACCACTCCACCATGTGCTCACTTGTGTTAGCAAAACACCTACAAATTCCCTTAAGCCTTGCTTCCAACAGTCTCTCCCCTAAAGTGCCCAAAAACCAAAATTTTTCCAAGGTTTGGCCTTGACCCCAGGCCTCCCTAGAGCCCCTAAACACCCTTAAATAACCCGTAGAACAAGCATAACATGCAATTACACAGATATGACAAACCCCTAATTTTGGGATGTTACATGTTTCTCTTTTTTTTTTTTTCCAATTAGGTCCTAACTCAATTAAAACACACTATTTTCAAATTAAACCATGTAATCAAGTTTTGCTTTACATTAATTAATATAATAAAACTTGAATATATTATTTTAATACTTTAATTAATTATTTATGACCCTAATTTTGGTGTCCATTTCAAGCATTCGATTTATTTCCAAGCGCATAAAGATAACCATATAAATCGAGGCGTGACCACTCTTGGTTTTCACAAAACTGATTCTTCTAACCAATTTTTGGGATGTGACATAGGCAACGCCAGCCCCTTTTGATTCAACCAACACGTAATTGTAACACCCAGACTCGGTCTAGACGTCTAGACTAAGATTGGAGAGTTACGTCATTCGTATTAAAATTCTTACTTTCATAACACAATCGAACGAAACCATTCATACATAACATTCATGATAACAATAGTTTAAACATATAACCTTCATACATTTCATAGAACATAAATCCCTAGTGGTAATGCTTAAAAGCAAAGATAAAAGTTTGACCGAGCTCCCGCGACATTGACCCGATCAAGACTGGAGATTATCGAAATCCAACCAAAAATAGAATGAGTTGTGAACTCAGCGCGTAAGTGAAGTTAAGTTATTCAGTTATATTCATTTATAATTTAGTTATATTCAGATATTTGGTTCGGTACAGGACTATTTACAATTCAGATTCAGAACAAATCATTTGTACACAGACAGATATTTATATATATATATATGCAATTTCATATATATATATATATATATCGCAGATCAGATTCAAATGCAGATATTCCTAAACCCTATCCGCTACACACCATCTTTGACTATCCCAACACACCATTAAAGACATTTAATGCCTATCCAACCCTACATACCGTGAAGTGTCTATTTGACACGTTTACAGTAACACATCTTAGCTGCTAGATCTTAATGCGTCAAAGCGCCAGAATCAGAATTTTCACATAGTGGCTTAACCGCTGATTCAGAGTAGGTAAATTCCTTCTTCACAACATCCCAACCCATGCATATACAGAGTACAAATATTCACAATGCACTTATAGTTATAACATTTATGTGTCAGTTACAGAGTAACAGAGAGTTCTCACTCAGTCAAGTTTAGATCATTCATACTATAGAGAAATCATTATCAGTCATAGACCATATTTACTGCCTCGAAAATGGGTTTCGGCCCTCCTTTATACTGTCACACGATCTGGACACACGGTCATGTCCTTGCCTGTGTGGCTCACACGGCCTGGGCACACGCCCACGCCCTCTCCCCCTGTGGTTCTAACCAGTAAATAGAGAGTTTCACGGCTTGGACACACGGCCGGGTCCTTGCCTATGTGACTCACACAACCACGGCACACGCCGTGTGCTTATCTGTGTGGTCTTAAGTCACAAACAATGAGTTACACGGCCTAGACACACGCCCATGTGAACCCTGCACTAATATAGCCACACACGGCCTAGACACACACCCGTGTGCTAGCCCGTGTGGCCCCAATTTGATGAATAGTGAGTTACACAACTGATCACACAGCTTGTCACACGCCTGTGTAACGTCTACAGTCACCATTTTTCGGTGACCCAAACTTACGAAAACTGAGGTTTTCGATACGCACTTAATTTCACTTGACGGAGAAACGTTACGGAGATTACTTGGAGCCTAAATAATCATTCACTAATCAATTATATCATCAATTTCAATAATTAAGCCAAAACAACTCACTTCCAAAACATGTCAAAATATTTGACGCAACCACAACTTAATTCGCGCACTCACCTCTTATGAAACATAGAAACCAACTAACATGGCAGGTTACCGACTCTCGCAAGGTCTTCACTCAATAATCGCACAGTCAACTTTACAGGTAACAGAGAACTCTCAATTAACGTAGAATTGAATACTAAAGAAGAAAAATAAAAGAAGAGAAGAAGAATCGGGAAAAAAACGTAAAGAAGAAAATAAAATACAACAGAAACTCTTCAGCCTATTTAACATAACTACCTCATTCCGAAAATTGTAAAAAAAAAATACTCACTACGCATACTACGGAATTCGAACTCAGAACCACACAAAATATAGACATATGCTTAACCAGTGAACCAGCAGGCTCATTCTTGTTACCATTTCACATAGAATTAAACTTAAGCGGGTAGTGCATGCTTATGGGTTGATTCTGAAACAACAAAACTTTTAATGATACGACTAAAACTCCTGACCTTAGACTCAATCGTAGGACACAAAATCACAGATACAAAAATTAATTACTACAGATTTTCACAATTAACTTCTTAAAATTTTGGGGCGTTACAATTCTCTCCCCATAAAAGAAATTTTGGCCTCGAAATTTTACCTGTGTCGAACAGATACGAATATAGCCGTCAAATTGATTCTTTCGGTTCCCACGTGGCTTTCTTAGTACCGTGGTTCCGTCAGAGGACCTTTACTAGAGGAATAGTTTTCTTCCTCAGTATCTTACCGTCACGATCCAAGATCTGGGCAGGCTCTTCTTCGAATTTTAAATCCGGTCGTAACTTAATCTTATCAACAGGTACAATATACGATGGATCCGATCGATACCGTCTCAACATCGAGATATGAAACACATTATGAATTCGTTCTAGTTCCGACGGTAACTCCAACTGATACATAACATGTCCAACCTGCTTCAGAATACGGTAAGGTCCAATGAACCTCGAGCTCAACTTTTCCTTGCGCCCAAATCGGAGAACCTTCTTCCAAGGCGATACTTTCAGAAACACTTGATCACCTACCGAAAACTCAATATCCTTTCTTTTCAAGTCTGCATAAGACTTCTATCTATTGGAGGCTGCTTTCAGACGAACCTGAATCACTTTCACTGTGTTCTTAGTCTTAGATACCAATTCAGGACCCAATACCCGACGTTCACTTAATTTAGTCCAACCTAACAGAGTACGACACCTACGACCATATAAGGCCTCATAAGGTGCTATCTAAATACTAGACTGGAAGCTATTATTATATACAAACTCATCCAACGGCAGGTACTCCTCCCAATTACCCCTGAAGTCTATCACAAAACCTCAGAGCATATCCTCTAAGATCTGAATAACCCTCTCCGACTGTCCATTAGTCTGGGGGTGATACGCAGTGCTGAAATTAAGTTAGGTGCCTAAGGCCTCATGGTGTTTCTTCCAGAACCGTGAAGTAAATTGTGGATCTCTGTCAGAGATGATTGAGACCGGAATCTCATGTAGTCTCATAATTTCAGCTATATACAGTTTAGCTAGCTTCTGTAAGGAGTAATATGTTCGGATAGGAAGGAAGTGAGCTCATTTGGTCAATCGGTCAATGATGACCCAAATTGAATCTTTCTTAGTTGGGATAAAAGGCAGCCCCTTGACAAAATCCATAGTTATCTGCTCCCACTTCCACTGAGGAATTTTAACTGATTGAAGCAACCTAGATGGCAACTGATGTTCTGCCTTAACCTTTTGACAAGTCAAATAGTGGGACACAAAAGTGACAACCTCCTATTTCAGTCCGGGCCAGCAATAGAGTTCTCGGAGATCCCAATACATTTTATTCCCACCAGGATGCATAGCATAGGGACTACTATGCCCCTCCTGTAGGATCGAAAGCCTTAGTTCCTTATCATTGGGTACACAAATCTGCCCTTTGAAGCATAACACATTATCGCTATTCAAGCTAAAATTGGAATTCCCGTTTGAACCCACATGTCGCAATCGCTACAATAAAGCCTCATCATTCAGTTGTTTAGCTCGAATCTGTTCTACCAACTCGGTCTAACCTGTAATTCTGCCAACAGTTCTCCATCTTCAATCAAACTCAAACGAGTGAACATCACTCTCAGGTCAATCATCGCTCTATGAATAAGGGCGTCAGCCACCAAGTTAGCCTTACCCGGATGGTACTCTATCGAGCAATCATAATATTTTAGTAACTCAACCCATCGACGCTGCCAAAGATTTAACTCTTTCTGGGTTAACAAATATTTGAGAAACTTTTGATTGGTATAAATAATACACCTTTCACTATACTATCGGTATAAATAATACACCTTTCACTATACAAATAATGTATCTAGATCTTCAGAGCAAACACGACAGCAGCTAGTTCAAGATCATGCATAGGGTAGTTACACTCATGTGTCTTAAGCTGTCGTGACGCGTAAGCGACCATCGTACCATCATGTATAAGTACACATCCTAACCACACATAAGACACATCACAATAAACCATAAATTCCTGACTCGATTCTGGTTAGACTAAAATATAAGTCTGTTTCAGAACAGATTTGAGCTTATCGAAACTAGACTGTTGTGCCTCATACCACACGAATGGAGCTTTCTTACGTAACAGCTTTGTCAGAGGTGATGTGATTAGAGAAAACCCTTCGATGAACCTTCGGTAGTAACCAGCTAAACCCAAGAAGCTACGAAGCTCAGATACATTTTTTGGCTATTTCCACTCAACAAAAGCTTCTATTTTCTTGGGATCAACTCGGATCCCCTCTGCCGTCACCACATAACCTAAAAAGGCAACTTTCTGCAACCAGAACTCACACTTACTAAACTTGGTGTACAACTATTTTTCTCGGAGTATCTGAAGTACAATACGAAGATGATCATCATGCTCAGTTTTTGTTTTAGAGTAGATCAAGATATCATCGATGAAAACCACTACAAATTGATCTAAGTACAGTTGAAATATCTGATTCATTAAATCCATAAATGCCACCGGGGCATTCGTTAATCCAAAAGGCATTACCAAAAACTCGTAATGTCCATAACGAGTCTTGAAAAAAGCTTTGTACACATCAATATCTTTGACCTTGAGCTAATGGTAACCCGAGCGTAAGTCAATTTTAGAAAAGACAGACGCTTCCTGAAAATGGTCGAACAAGTTGTCAATCCTCGGTAACGGATACTTATTCTTGATTGTCAACTTGTTCAACTGCCTATAGTCAATGCACATTCTAATCTACCCATCTTTCTTCTTAACAAACAATACCGGTTCCCCCCACGGAGACACACTCGGTTTAATAAATCCTCTATCAAGGAGTTTCTGAAGTTGTGCTTTTAATTCGTCCAGTTCTTTCGGTGCCATGGGATAGGGCACAATTGACACTGGAGCAAAACTTGGTAACAAGTCAATTCCAAATTCCACCTCTCTCCCCAGGGGTACTCTAGGAAATTCCTTGAGAAAGACGTCCAGGAATTCCCTCACAGTGCGGATATCTCCTACTGAAAGCTTTTCGGGAGAAGAATTGGATACGTAAGTAAGGTATGCCTTGCACATCTTTCGGGCTAACTTATCTGCTACAAGAGCGGAGATTACATTAAAGAGGTAATCTTGACACTCACCAATCATAACCACCTCGTCATTCTCAATCAGACTCAGAGTAACCCTCTTGGTTGCACAGTCTAGACTGACCCGATAATCAACAAGCCAATCTATTCCCAAAATCAAGTCAAACTTATTAAAGGGCAATTCTATTAAATCAGCTGGAAATACCATGCCCTAAAGTTCTAGGGGTACCCTCATGTATACTCTATCAACTTGGATTGACTGTCTCAATGGACTAATCATAGAAAACTCTCTAGCAATATTTTTAGCAGTTAAACCCAGATTTATAGAAACAACACTAGTTATATACGAGTGAGTAGAGCCAATATCAATGAGAGCATAATACGGAACAAAATGAATAAATAAGGTACTTGCAATGACATCAGCATCATCATTCTCCTCACAGCTTTTTGTAGCATAAACCAGTACCGTCTGACGAGCCTCAGCCTGACCTGTACCTCTAGCCGGTGCTCTCTATCCTCTCCCAGATCCATTACCACCCTTACCAGTACCACGACCTTGGAATGGTTGCTAAACCTCTCTCGGAGGTCGAACAGAATTCGAAACTAGAGTTTGTGCCGCAACTGGCACTGAATCAGGTCGACGAGGGTAATCTCTAACTCGATGCTCTATCGAACCAAAATGGAGGCTTGCTCCTCATTTCCTCCAACACTTGCCTGGGTGGCACTTCTCACAATTACTACATGGTTGAATCTCAATCACTACACTGTTGAATCTCAATCACTACAGCTGATGCCTCGGCCTTCGGGGGCATATCAAACCTCGTCCACTTCTTATGGCGCTAAACAGAACTAGAAGGACCCGAATTTCTATTAACTTTATTCTGATCCTTCTCACGGTCCCACCGCTCACGCTCAATGCACTTCACTTCTTCCACTAACTTAGCCTTGTCCACTAGAACCGTAAAAGCCCACTCCCTGTGGGGAGCTATCAGGACCCACAGATCGTATCTCAGTCATTCCTCAAATCTCACGCACTTGACATAATCAGACGCTACCAGAGTCAGTACATACTATTTAGTCCTAGAAACTCAACCTCATTCACCCACAGACCGATCACCCTAAACTAGGCTCATAAACTTGCATCGGTGAGCCTCGACATAACTCGCCCCCACATATTTACCCTGGAAGGCGTTTTTGAAATAGTCCCAGTTCACTTGTTTAGGTTGAGCACTTTGCTCAACAGTCAACCACCAATGATAAGCTTCATCCCAAAGTAGGGACACAACACCCCTCAATTTCTGAGTAGGAGTACAGTCAATGTTTGCTATAATACGCTCGGTAGACTTGAGCCAATATTCAGCCACAGTAGGAGCGCCTCCTATAATGCCCCTGAATAGTTCAGCACCATTCGATCAGATTCATTCAATAATCAACCCTCAGCCTCCTGATCCTGAATGGGTCCCAGCGACCCTCTCCAGTGCCTGAATCATGGCCAGGGACAGTATATTGTCCCCAGCTATCGAAGTCTAAGACTCCGTCTCTGTAGTTGGAGTACCAACAGTCTCACTGGTCTCTAGGTTCGGCATGCTACCCATTAAGGATGACTCAGCTCGAGCTCCTCCTTGGCGTCCTTGACGCCCACGCATACCGCATCCACGATTATCGCGGGAACTCATTCTGGCAATTCTAGCTACAATATCAAAGTACACAGATCATTTCAGACATCCAACAGGATTATTTCACCGGTTCACATCAAACAATTTACCCACAACAGTTCAATAGTTATGATCTATATAACATAACAGAATTACTTACAGGGTCAGCATCGGAGGCTCGGTCGTTCACTAAAGTCTCAATGTTCCTTTTATTAGTTCATATACTAATTATCACCAAGCTACTTTTCCCACACTTTATGAGCTAGACACAGTCCGAGTGTTGATAAACCTAGCTCTGGTACCACTAAATGTAACACTCTATACTCGGTTTAGACGTCCAGACCAATATTAAAGAGTTACGTCATTCGTACTAAAATTCTTTCTTTCATAACACAGTCGAACTAAACCTTTCATACGTAACATTCATGATAACAATAGTTTAAACATATAATCTTTATACATTCCATAGAACATAAATCCCTAGTGGTAATACTTAAAAGCAAAGATAAAAGTTTGACCAAGCTTCAGCGGCACCGACCCGATCAAGACTGGGGATTACATGAAATACAACCAAAAACAGAATGAGTTGTGAACTCAGTGCGTAACTGAAGTTAAGTTATTTAGTCATATTCATTTATAATTTAGTTATATTCAGATATTCGATTCGGTACAGGACTATTTACAATTTAGATTCAGAATATATTAGTTGTACACAGACAGATATATATATATATTGCAGATTAGATTTAGATGCAGATATTCTTAAACCTCATTCACTACATACCATCTTCGACCATCCCAACACACCATTAAGGACATTCAATACCAATCGAACCCTACACACCGCGAAGTGTCTATTTGACACGTTTACAGTAACACAGCTTAGCTGCTGGATCTTAATGCGTTAGCCAGAATTAGAATTATTCACATAGTGGCTTAACCACTGATTCAGAGTAGGTAAATTCCTTCTTCACAACATCCCAACCCATGCATATGCGGAGTACAGATATTCACAATGCACTTACATTTATAACATTCAAGTGTCAGTTACAGAGCAACAAAAAGTTCTCACTCAATCAAGTTATGGAGAAATCATTATCAATTATAGACCATATTTACGGCCTCGAAAATGGGTTTCAAGCCTCCTTTATACTACCACATAGCCTGGACACACGGCCATATCCTTGCCTGTATGGCTCACATGGCCTGGGCACACGCCCATGCCCTCTGCCCTTGTGGTTCTAACCTGTAAACAGAGAGTTGCATGGCTTGGACACACGGTCGTGTCCTTACTTATGTGACTCACACAGCCAGGGTACACGCCTGTGTGCTTACCCGTGTGGTCCTAAGTCACAAACAGTGAGTTACATGGCCTAGACACACGTCTGTGTCTTATGCCCGTGTGAACCCTACACTAATATGGCCACACACGCCCGTGTGGCCCCAATTCAACGAATAGTGGGTTACACAAATGATCACACGGCCTACCACACTCCCGTGTGGCATCTACAGTCACCATTTTTCGGCGACCCAAACTTGCGAAAACTGAGGTTTCCGATACACACCTGATTTGGCTTGACAGGGAAACATTACGGAGACTACCCAGAACCTAAATAATCATTCACTAATCAATTATACCATCAATTTCAATAATTAAGCCAAAATAACTCACCGCCAAAACATGTCGAAATATTTGACGTAACCACAACTTAATTCGCACAATCACCTCTTATGAAACAGAGAAACCAACTAACACAGCGGGTTACCGACTCTCGCAAAGTCTTCGCTCAATAATCACACTGTCATCCTTACAGGTAACAGAGAACTCTCAATTAACGTAGAATTGGATACCGAAGAAGGAAAATAAAAGAAAAGAAGAAGAATTGGGAAAAGGAGAAAAAACGTAAAGAAGAAAACAAAATACAATAGAAACTCTTCAGACTATTTAAACATAACTACCCCCTTCTGAAAATTGCAAAAAAAAAAAGTACTCCTTACGCATACTATGGAATTCGAACTTGGAACCAGACAGATTATAGACATATGCTTAACCAGTGAACCGGCAGGCTCATTCTTGTCACCCTTTCACATAGAATTGAACTTAAGCGGGTAGTGTGTGCTTATGGGTTGATTCCAAAACAACAAAACTTTTAATGATACGGCTCGAACTCTAGACCTTAAACTCAATCGCAGAACACAAAACCACAGATACAGAAATTAATTACTGTAGATTTTCACAATTAAGTTCTTAAAATTTTGAGGCATTACAGTAATCATCTATTTTTTTAAAAAAAGATTTTTTATTGGTGTTGTCATTGTTTCAGGTGGCACTCGTATGTTTTTAGCAAAATACTCGTGAAAATATAGGTATATAGGGTGGGAAAGAACAAAAAAAAAAATCATGGTGCTACCGGTTTGTCAGGCGACATTAGTGATTTTTGTAAAAAAACATATTTTCAAGAAAAAAAGCTGAGACGATTTTTTTTAATCGGTGCCGGCAATGTGTTAGGCGACACCAGTGGTATTTATAAAAAAAAGTACTGTCAGAGAAAAAAGGTGAAAAGGAATTTTTTTTTTTGGTGCAGCCAACATGTTAGGCGGCACCGAATTCAAAATCCGATCTCGTGACGTTGACAACTTTTTCTCTTTCAATCCAATTTTTTTTTTTTTAAATCCACCGGTGCCACCTGACACACTGACGGCACCAATAAAATTTTTTAAAATAATTGTTACATAATAAATAGCTGAAAAAGAAAGTAGTGTCACCGATATGTCAAGCAGCACCAATTGGTAGCAAACAACTCATTCCCATGAATAATATCTACCTAACTCGTTTTCGTAATTAATTAATTAATTACTTAATTTTTTATATTATTTTTATTAAAGAAAAGACTGAAACCAGCATTTCACTTTGACTTTCCTGCACTGTGTTTTGTTCCTTTCCATTTTCAATGCCTAAAGCAATTTTTCCTGCTCAAGATCCATGTTTTAAGCCCACGTTTTCTAGTCTATTCCATCGTTTTAGTAGGTTGTTGAAATCTCATCTGTTAAGTTAATTAGATGGATTAGATTAGAAATTTACCGAATATTGAATCGATTTTTAAACAAAACGTTGTAATTGATAAAAATCCAAAAATAACAACAAAAATTAACAATTGAATCCATTTATGAGTTATAATTTCAATATTTTATAAATGTGATGCTAATGAATTTTTTTATGTCTATTTTACTATATATATTCAAGATTTATAATTGCTCCATCCAATAATATCTTAAAATTTTAAATTTTCGTTCTCTTCTTGAGAATATGATATACTTTATCATTACATCTGTTGGTAAAAATTAATAAAAATCAATTATATTAATATTTATATTATTACTTTGAAATTTTAGTTAATTATTAAATAATATATAGATGAAACTATCAATTACAATGGTGACTTCCCCACGTACTATTTACACAAACAAAATATTAAATTTGAGATTTTAATTCATAAATTAGTTTATATTTATATTTTTGGCACCGACAGGCATCCATGTCTTGCTTTGAAAAGTTAAGAAGTGACAAAGAATTCTACTTTTGATCGTTTTTCAAAGTTTTAACAGTAATTAGAAAAGATGATAATTATAAATTAATGATTACAGTAGTAATGAGGAAAGATGAATTTGGTGAGATTAAAAGCATAGAAATTTAAAGCTTTTTAACAACTTTATGTTGTTCACAAGTGGGGGTACCTTTCACCATATGTTCCTAATCTTAATTTAAGGCTGCTTTTGGATTGAAGTGTTAGGCACTCACTCCTATGATTCTTTTTTTCAAAATTACATTTATAGATGGGATATATTTCGTGTTGAATTAATTATTTATTTGTGTTAAATTATGAAATAAAAGTTTAAAGATTAAAATATACTAAATTTTTATATATGTCGTGCATTTGAAATTTAATTTTTTATTTTTGTTTTCATAAATTTGGCCGCTCTATTTTTAGTAAAAATTTAGATCCGGTTATTACTATTGCTAAATTTCTGTTATTAAATTTATTGGTATGACAATTTAAAATTTAAAAAAAAAAAAACTTTGTAGTTATGTAACAATAAAAACAACATTGAAAATATTTGTGGATTTTTTTTCCTTAAAAACATTTATTCGAACTTATCATGATAAAATATATTTTTTTGTTGTTGGAATAGTATTTCCTAAGAAAAATTGATGTCGGTATTTTAATTGAAACAGTTAACAATATTATGTACTTTGAAAAACTAATGACATTATAAAAATAGAATGAACAAATTATGTCATTAATTAATATAAATATACATATTAAATCTCAAGTTTCAACACCTTATACGATTAATTAATATCATTAATGCCAAAAAAGGAAAGCAAGACAAACTCAAAAAAAGAAAAGAAAAGGAAAGCCACACTTTAATTGAAAAGTTAACGATATTAACTATTTGTACTAATTAATATCATTATAAAAAAGATAAAGATAAATTTACATTAGAAATCAAAGTATAGAGGTTAAATCCTAATTTAGACATAATAGAGAGGTTAAAATTAAAATTTAACACTTTTTAAAATGCAAAAAAAAAAAGGAAAAAAGAAATAAAAGGAAAGCACCATGGTGGTGCATGTGTAAACAGAGGACTTACTTTAATATAGACTTATATAGATTAAATAGAATTAAATCCGAATTTAAGTATGGAGTGTGAATTCATTCATATTGAAATGATAAAAGACAAAATAAGAAAAGAATATAATTGTTGTAAATCCTTGATAATATGGTTCTTCATATAAATTTCAAAACCTCCAAGTTTTTGTTGTATCTAAAGGATATATAAAGTATTTTAAATTTCTTATTTATTTATTTGTAATCTACGATGATTGAAGGTCAAAAAATAAAATATATGAATCAACAAGTGGTTGAGTGTAATGGTAAGGTAAATTGTACTTCTAAGGGAAAGACTCAAGTTCGAATCTTAGAGACAACATTGTTGAAAGGGGCAATCATAAACTTTGAACTTGAACCATAAAACGGACATGAAGAATATCAAAAAATAAATAAAAGATACGAAGATACCTATAAAAAGGTTGAGGGACTAAAATGACAAGGGATGAAGTTAGAAGATTTTATATTGAATTAACCCAAGGATCAATTAGCCAATTGCCCTATGCTATTTTGAAGAGTAAATTCACGTCCCTTCACTCCAATCTTTCCGTCGTTCATATTTTTCAAGAGAAAATCCTTGTTTCACATCTTTCGTTCTTCTTTCCACGAAATAATACTAACTTCAAACAAAAAATTCAAAACTCTGAGTCTTTTTAAAGAGATTTTTTTTTTAAAATTCCAGATTGATACTTAGATTATTATTTTCACTTCAATTTATCTCAAGATAAAATATTGATAATAAAAATGTAACATATTGCTAAAATAGATAAAAATATGCCTAAATACTAAATTCAAAAAATATAATTCCAAAATAAAATAATTAATTAAGTATTTTATGATAACTAGATTGATTTTATGTATTTGATATTTTGTTATTTCACTGCGATCTGTACGGCAACACTTGTATAATTTTATTCAATCATGACAAAGACTTGTGTATCCATAGTCCAAAATTTCAACTAAGTGGGACCTAAATGGACCCCATTTCATTTATGAACCATTTAAAAGTTTAATTACCATCTAGCTGACTATTCCAAAGGTATGAAAACAATAAAATTGTTTGACACTTCAGATAACAGTAAGGCTCCTTTGCCACTATAAAAAGGGCTCTTCTTATAGCACTATGGAAAGCAGACACTTCAATAATGTCTACCACACACTTGCTAATATTGCTACTTGGAGTGGTGGCTCTCGCCACTCCCTCTTTTGGTACCTATGAGTCTCCCAACTATGGGAAGCCCCCTACTCCTGTTTATAAACCTCCTAAGGTGAAACCCCCGCCTTATGAACATAAGCCCCCTGTCTATGAACCACCAAAGAAGGAGAAGCCTGAGCCCAAGCCACCAGTTTATACACCACCAAAGAAAGAGAAGCCTGAGCCCAAACCACCAGTATATGAACCTCCAAAGAAGGAAAAGCCAGAGCCTAAGCCACCAGTTTATACACCACCAAAGAAAGAGAAGCCTGAGCCCAAACCACCAGTGTATGAACCACCAAAGAAGGAGAAGCCTGAACCTAAGCCACCAGTTTATACACCTCCAAAGAAAGAAAAACCAGAACCCAAACCACCCGTTTATAAGCCTCCAAAGAAGCCACCAGTGTATGAGCCTAAGCCACCAAAGCCACCAGTTTACACACCACCAAAGAAAGAGAAGCCAAAACCTAAACCACCAGTTTATGAGTCTCCTAAGAAACCACCATATGGTCACTATCCAGGACACCCTCCATTGGGAAAGCCTCAATAAAGAGATCTCATCGGATACCCATCCCAAGAACTGAGCTACTATGGCTAGCTAAAAAGATAAATTAGTATCCATACAATAAGAGCTGCTTACGACTCATGTTCTGTTTCTTGTATGTTATGTAGTAATGTTTTCTTGTACAAGCGAGAATGCTTATGGCAGTACTATTGGAATGCCTATTTTATGTCTTCTTATTTCTCAATGAGCAATATCCTGATTTCAACACAAATATTCCAACTGACAACTGCAGGATTATTACTTATCATAGACATTCTTGTATTCTCATGCATGTGCATGCCTTTTGTTCATCCAAAATAGGCCCAGATCAACACAACATTACTTAAGTTCCACTACATGCATGGAGAAATGGTGGCAATTATGTTGGCCTAACATTACACAAATAAATCTAAGGCAATGATGAATATTATTCCGTGATGAATATTATTCCGACCCTTCATGTTTTATGCATGTTTGACACTTCATGTGACATATATTTAGATATGGTTACGAGAAATGATACTTCAACGATTCTCAAATTTAAAAAAAGAAAAATTAATATACCTATATTTGAAGCATACTCTTATCAAACAGTAACAATTAAATTCGAATAACATAGATGATGCGAAATTCAAGATAGCCCCCAAAAATTCTAAATACAATGTCCTTCGTATGAACAAAAAAGGAGGGAAAAAATGCATCACCTTAAAGAAAATTTGCTAGAAAACTATGCAATTTTATCTCTGTGAATGTTTTTCAAATTTATTGTTATCTGACTATTTTTTTTCTCCTTTAGTTTTGCCAAACAAGTAAAGACAAAGTTAAGCAATACAAAAATATGAATTTTTTTTTCAAAAATAAATATTGCATTATTCTTTATATGTCATAATGTCTCAAATATGAATTTATTATTATATAAAATTTGACCTCTTAACATATTTTTTTAAAACCTTTTATATGCATGATATTATACTTTATGTAACATTTTAATTAATTTTATGTAGTACTACGTCGTAAACTTTCAATTGCTATTATGTGGTTACCTAACCTTATCAATGCAAGGCCCCACTGCACCCACCATCTGTTTGAGAAGTGGAAAATTTGCAGCTTGTTACATAATTAGAGGTTTAAATTATGATTGGTGTCGATGTCAGCTGCAGGAGTTATGTAGCTTAAAATGTCAAATCTTCGAAACCAGCATTCAAAGTTGACTTCCCTGCACTGTGTTTTGTTTAATTTTACCTGCTGATCAACACCCTTGTTTTTAGCTCACGTTCTCTAGTGTATTCCATGGGTTAATATAACTTTTAGTCCCCCAAACTAAGTAATTAAGTCTATTGGATATTTGAACATATTAATTAGGTCATTTTAGTCATTAAGTTAGATCCCATCCAGATTTCATGATGTGAAATTGTATCATGCTATCACTTTTTCTTTTTTTCATTTTCAAGTAATGATTTAGTGTAACATGAGAATGTTACATCATCAAAACATTAACATTTACTCTGTTCAAGGACCAAAATGAACCAAATTGTTAAATTTAAATATCAAAGTAAATTAGAAAAAATTACAAATACTAAAACCTACCTAATTACTAAGTTTAAAAACTTAAAATTATATTAACCCTCTTCTATGATATTAGTGTTTTGAGCCTCTAAACTTAAAAGACGTTGTAGAACTTTGAAGTTTCAAATTCTGGCCTCATTATAAGTAAATTTAGTATTTATATTGGGATGTCTTTTAGTTTGTTACTTTGAAATTTTAATTAATTATTCAATAATATATACATGTACTTATGAATTATGGTTGTGACTTCTCCACGTATTATTTACCCAAGCAAAAACAAATACACAAATTATTAAATTTGAGATTCAAATTCATAAATTACTTTATATATATTGACACCGACAGACACACTTAGGCATCCATTTCTTGCATTCATAAGTTAAAAAGTGATGAAGAAGCTTTTTGTTTTTGTTTTTTTTTTTTTTCCGTTTTTCAAAGTTTTAACTTTAATTAGAAAAGAAAGATTAAAAGCATTCACAACTGGGTAGCTTTGACCATATGTTGCTAGTCTTATTTATTTATTTTATGGCTGCTTTTGGATTGAAGTGTTGGCCACTCACTCATACGATTCCACTTGTAGGCTAATATATTTTTAAAATATTATAAAATATTTACACCTATTTTAATCTTTCAAATCTTTAAATTAGAAAAGAAATATGTTTAAGCTTTAAATTTATACTTAATAATAAAATTCAATTAGTAAATTTTTAAATTTATAATATATATTCTTAAAATTTTTGTATGAATTAAAAAGAATTGAATCATAATTTAAGTATGTAGAGTGAATTCATTTCACCCATATCGAAATGATAAGAAAAAGCACGAGAAGAAAATAACCGATTTCTTTTTTCTTTTATTTATTTTATTTACTTAAAGAAAACCGACATGTTGAAAGGGATCTTGTTGTCGTTTTGTGCATGTAGATTTTGTTGGTGGAAATAGCCATTACCTAAGTGTTTGAAATCAAGCAACCATGAATGTTGACCATTTTGTTCGTTGAGGGCCAAACCCACGTTACGTTCATTTTATCCATATATTATATTAACCGAATTCTGACTGTTGAATATGAATTTTTTTAATTGATTGCTTAGGTTGGAGATTATCATGTATGTAAATTTCAAAGTTTAATTATATGTTGATATTATTAGCGGGTTTTAGTTTGAGTCAATCAGTTTTTGTTTGAATTTTTTTAGTTCTTAGTCAATTTGTATTGTAATAATTTGATTCTAGTTGTTCGAACATCTTTGTATCGACTATGTTGTAATAGTTTAATTCTATCGATTCTGGATTTATATTTGTACATTGATTGTAATATTATGTAAACTGTAAAAAAATAAAGATTTTTAAATAACATAAATTTTTTTAATGTTTAGTCACAAGATATTATTAATATTATGTTTAGGTAGACAAGTTATAAAGTGTTGATCTGAACCAATTGTTATCATGCCAAGAAACAAAGTACAAACAGAAGTGGGCACTTTTGATGACACTACAAAAAAGAAAATAGGGAACAAGAAATTGTTTACGCATTAGTTTCCTTATGTTTGCAGAGCTTAGTTCAATAAGATTAATCCACTATTTTTGAACTCAATGCAACAAGTGATCCTAGTTCTATCTCTCCCAGTATAGAATCCTTACTTTTGTACTCAAAGACTAAATCTCTCACTACTAAATTTCCTCCGTGAGAATTTAATTTGTAAAACCAACAACAATAGGTTTTACTATCTCAAATGCACTCTCACAATAATGTTACTCTTGGAATTGATAAATGCTCTTAATACTTAGTAAATAAATTTATACAAGTTTCTCAAATATATAGAAGTTTTCAAGACTTGCTAATATACTAAGGATTAATTACAATCTCTTCTAAACAACAACTAATATAGCTGAATACAATATAACAATGACCAAAGTAAGGTGGACTGTTGGAAGATAAACCTTCAAGCTTTGCCCCAATCCAACATCCTTGATCTAAGGGATTTAGTGTGATTGATTTGATCCAATCCAATCCTTAATATATGTTCCTCCAAACGGACTGATCTTCATCATGGATAAGCTTGAATAATTCCACAATATCAACATAGTCCAAAGATTTTATTTCAATAATTTGCCAACAACAAATACGACAAATAAGATTATATCACAGTGATGCTGGAAGTGGGCACTTCCATTGACACATAATAGCCACTTCAAATACTTGCCTCAACAATCTCCCCTTTTAAAATTTTTAGAACAAAACCAAACAAGACATGAAACTAATCAACCAAACCAACAACAACTCCCCCTTAGCATAATTCCCTCAATCCAACTTACTCGACTTAGAACATAATTAAGCATATTAACCATTAATGCTTTGTGTAAAATTCGCATTAATAATCAAAAGCTACTTCTTCCTTCCTTGCTTCTTTTGCAGCTTCAACAAGCATTGTGGGCACACCTGCTTGCTTCATCTTTTTATTTCTTTACTAAGTGGAGAGTGGAACATTGGGACGCTTGATCCTAGCTTTACCAGAAAAAAGCTTTCTTTAAGGGAGCATCTTCATCAAAGCTCGAATCATATTTAGTCTTTGATTCATAAGATGATTCAAAAGGGCTTTCTTCAACAATCTTTATTTTATTGCAAATCAACTGTCAAATGTATTTACTAACCTAATGAGAGGACTCAAGTCTCACAAATCAACTAGAAATGCTTTAATTTGAATCAAAGTCTCAGTAGATCAATTTGTTATAAAAAAATTAACGAAACGCAAGCCTGAAACATAGTGGATCAATTGATTCCAAAAATGAAAATTTTCGTAAAAGAAAATAAATAATCAAGATTGACATATAGTGGAGGTGAGTGCTCCTAAAGAGACTCAAGACATAAATAATTATAAAATTATAATGTCTCGAAATTTTGGGTGTCCGATTTCATGAAATTCTGATAAAATTATCGTAATGTTTTTTGAGAATTAATAGTGCTATAACTACCTAGAAAACTTCTATTAATGCCAAATTTATATTGGAGATTCAAATTCTAAATTATTAAGTTAGTGGTAATTTGGTAATTTTGAGTTTTTTTTTCTTTTGTTTGAGCTAAAGATTAAATTGAAAGAAAAGAAAAGAAAAATCGAGTGATTAAAGGTTGAGAAACTAAAATAGACAAGGATCAATTAGCCAATTACCCTAAGCTAATTTGAAAAAAAAAAAAATTCTTAATCACTTTCATTCATTCTTGTCACCGTTCTTATTTTTTTTTCAAAGAGAAAAACCTTGAATCTTCCTTTCAGCGAAAAATACCAATTTCAAAGGGAAAATCCGAAACTCTACACCTTTCTAGTGATTCTAATCAAACACAATAGGCGAGGTGTGAAGCGACGAGGATAAAGCCCTCCATAAAACACCTCTAATCACAGTCTAATCTTTGGTTCCCCGATGAATACAACGTGGCTATTGTAGTAGTCCATTTATGCCCGGGCTTGAAAACAAACCAAAAATAATAAAAACAAAAAATAAAATGTCCAGTTTTTATTTTTACAGTCCGTTTACAAAGCCCAAACAGACAACCCAAAGCCCAATTACACCCTCAGACCCAAAATAGATTACCCAAACCCAATCTATTACAACCCAGACTAATACCCGAAACCCATGGCCCAAACTTAACCTAACCCAATAAACTAAGTCGGCCCAGTGACCCAAATAGTTTGCAGCCGCAGGAAACCCTAGGTTTCCACTGCACCGCAAGCACTTGACACAAACCCTCGCGCCGCAGCCATTAGCCTCCATCACTGCCGAGATCCTCGCTGTTAACCTGCAAAAGGAAAGAAAAACATATCAAAAGCAGCGAATATGGCGAGAAAACAGAAGACAATATTTATTGTATTTGATTTTTCGGGTTATAAAAACCCCCAATGAAATCTGTAAAAAGACACGAATAGAATACGCAAATATATACAGAGAATACAATACACAAATTTTTTTTTTGAAGAACAGAGGTGATTCTCATTTTTTTCTCTCGCTTAATATTTTTTTTCTACTCATGCAAATTTTTTAAATATACGAATACTATTAAAAATAAAGGGAATGCGTTTACCTTTTTGATTGGCATTGAAAATGGAGGTTTCTGGCTTTCCGACCGCCGCCTGAGGTGGTGCGTGAGGTGGCGCGTGCGGTGGACAGTCACCGGAGCCCTCGCCGGAGTCTGGCCGGAAATCGCCAGAGGGAGAGCAAACAGAGAGAGGTCTCTGTTTTTTTTTAAACAGCAATCAAAATGAATTTTTTGGGCTAAAGAATGATATTTATATACCTGCTAAACGGCGCCGATTTAGGCCCTGGCTAAACATGTCAAAACGACATCGTTTCGAGGTCAGGATCCGCGCGTTGACCCAACCCGGGGAGGATCCGTGTGTTTTTATAAAAGGGGCAATTTGCCTCTTTGGTCCCTCCGCAATTTTATTTTTTGTGATTTCGTCTAATTTAAATGTTTTTATTTTTTTAATCAACCCTGAAATTTATATTTTGTTTCAATCTGGTCCTCGGGCTATTTAAATGCTGATATCGGAACGGCGTCGTTTAGGAGATAAGGCATAATTGCCTAAGAGGTCCCTATGGTGTGACACGCGTTCTAATCTGGTCCTTTTATATTTTTATTCTGATTTTTATTATTATTTCTGATTTGATCCTTGTTTCTTTGATTTTTTTAATTTTTTAGTTTTTCATTTTTTATTCTTATTTTTTTAATTATTTTAGTATTATATGTATTAAATTATTATTATTTATTATTTAGTTCAATATTATTTATATATTACATATCATTTTAAAAATTTGTATATTAGTTATTATATTATATATTCTTTTAATTTTGTATATTATTATTTTTTTAGTATATATTAAATTATTATATTACATATTTATTATAAGTTATCCTTTATTTTTTATATTCCAAGTTTTTATATCATTTATCTAAAATATATTGTATATATATATATTAATCTTTTAGAAATTGTCATATTTTTTTTAAAAAATTCTTTTTTGTTATAATATTCATTTGGTATTTTAAATATATCATTCATTTATCCATTTTTATGTTTGATCTTATTTGTAAAGTTTCATATTCATTTCTCGAATTTTTATCTTTCATATAGATTTTTTATTTAAAAAATTGTTACTGCTTATTATATATCTTGTATTTGTTTATGTATGTTTTACTTGCTTATTGCTTTAGTATAGTCATTTTATTACATGTATCACTTGCTATATTACGTTATTTTCTTTTTAATTGTCTATATTAGTATGAAATATTAGTATATCATGTAATTTTCGTGAATTGCTTTTAGTATTTATATTTTATGATGTATTAATGCGATATTTTTACTTGAATCATTGTTTTAAATAAAAATACATTTTGTAAAATTGCCACATTTTATTCAAAGTTTTTTTTTTAAAAAAAAATACTGTGATACATAATATTTGGAGGGCTTCGAGAAAAATTATACCCTAACTCACTGGGTTTCAATTTTTCTCGTTGAACTTAAGATATTGAGTACTTTTTTTTTTGAAATTGAAACCCATAAACTTTAAATCAAAACCTATTATCGAAAATTCAAAATGTTATATCTTAACTTATTAGATATAATGTTTCGTATTTTGAGGTAAGGATTTTTTGCAAATAAAAGCAACCTGAATTTCGAAGCCTTGAGGTGTTACATCCTAACTTATTGGGTGTGACATTTTATTTCTTTGAGATAAGTGAGTTTTAGTTTTCTTTCAAATAAAAGGATCATATTTTAAATTTTTTTTAAAATTTTCAACATTAGGACATGATTTTATCGATTAGGTACCAATTTTTGGGCGTTACGAGGGTGTTAATCCTTCCTCGTACGTAACCGACTCCCGGACCTGTTTTCTTGAATTTCGTAGGCCAAAATTAATGTTTTAAACAAAACATGTTTTATAAGGTGATCTGATCACACCTAAGCAAAAAAAGGATCGGTGGCGACTCCCATTTTTGTTTTTTAGTCGATCCCCATTTTTCATAAAACTTTAAAAATGGTTTCAACAGCTTGGCGACTCCGCTGGGGAGTAATAAGAGAGTCAAGCCGTAAAATTGATTATTTACTGTCCTTTTGTCTAAATTCGAAAATCCGATTTAAAAATTGTGATCCTTTTTATTGCATGCTGTTCTAATATCTCTGCATTGCATTGCATGACCGTTGTGGTCACACCCTTTTAAGTGGGAGTGAGAAGCTACTCCTTTGTGAGTTTTTCACCTCCGTGCAGGATAGTGAATCGCTTTCGGGATACATCCGTACCTATGTCTTCGTGAGATTTTCATCTCCGTGCAGCCATAGGGAAATGTATTCCCCTGAACTGAACTCGGTCCATATGAGCCTATAATGGGTGAGGATCGAGGAATCTGGTGGTTCAGGTACCTCAACTTTAGAGCTAAACCATATGTAGAAAGCTTAAAGGCCTACCCTAGGTAGAACTATACCAAACCTTAGCGATTACCTGGATATGCGTTTGTTTATTTGCTTTATGTTTTATTTCACATTACTAACTGGTTGTGTTTTATTTTGATGCATGTCATTTCATATTTTAAAAGGTATCGATTCACGGTCAGTTACTAAGTTAGAAAGTTGGTTATAGAGAACGAATTCATTGATAAAGTGGAAGACAATGCAGCCGTCCGTAGGTGGTCAGAGCAAACGCAATTAGAGAAAGGGGATAGCCTAGCTGAAGGGTACACATGCGAATTATGGGACTACACTCGCATCAGTGTGACGCAGAACAATCTCCAGGAATTAAGAGAAATATGGGATCGGTAGAGCGACTAGACCAAGCAGTTGTTTTACTGCAGCTATGGGGATTTGCCGTACTTGTTGGACATTCAGGTAGATGAACATCTGTTTCGAGCCATCACCCAATATTGGAATCCTGCGTATAGTTGCTTTACTTTCGGAAGGGTTGATTTGGTACCCATGGTGGAAGAGTATACAGTTCTATTGCATTATCCCAAGATTCAAGTTGACAAAGCTTACTCAAGGGCTGCTAGTGTTCCGACCTTTTTGAGAAAATTAATGAGTATTACGGGGATGAGTGAACAGTGGGTCACAGCCAGAATCAAGCAAAAAGGTGAGTGATCGTGTGTCAGAGTCTTAAAAATTTATATAATGAATGATCTAGCCTAGAAACTAACTGTGACAACGATTGAGGCAAGTGCACCTATCGAACAGTAGTATAGCTTAGTGGCAAGACCAGAATGTCGAACCCAAAGGAACCAAAAGTACTAATACTGACTTTCTTTTTATTATTTAGCCTAAGAATTAAAGTGAATTATTGTTTAATTTAAAATTAACTAACTACTAAGCTAAAGATACTAAGACACAAAGAATGAATTGGGGAAATACTTGTGGGAAAAATCAATTGATTAAGACAATACCCAAGGAAGAATCCACCTAGACTTCACTTGTTATTTAACTCTGAACCAGACGATTTATTCACTTGACTTGATCCGTAGGATTCCCTAATTTATATTAATACCTCTCTCGAGGCTACTAACGTCTAACCCTAAGTTGATTAATTGAAATCTCTTTCTAATTAAAACCCCTAAGGTTTCATTAACTCGATCTATGGACTCCCATATTAGGTTTGACCCTAATCTGACAGATTTTCGTCATCCTATCTCTAGGGTTGCAATCAACTCCACTTAATTATGCTAGATCTACTCTTAGGCAGGGTCTATTCCTCCTCTACCTAAGCACATCAATGCTTAAATCAATATCCTGAAATATCAAAACAAGAATTAAGAACACATAATTAAGAACAAATCAAGTATTTATCATATAGTTCAGAAAATAATAACAAGATCCGTCTTAGGTTTCATCCCCCTCAGGTATCTGAGGGGTTTAGTTCATAATCATAAAAGAATACATCTCAGAAGAAAAGATAAAACAAAATATAAGAAAACCCTGAAACCCCCTGAAGGAATTGAAGGAGAGATCCTCCGTCTTGAGTATGATTTCGGCTTCTTGAGTTGAATCAACTGGCTTTCTTCGAGTAAATCCCACAATTCTGACCTCTCTGGCTTGGCTCCTTGGCCTAGCTGGACGCCCCCTGACCAAAAGCACCTTTTAGGTTATACTTAGGGTGTTTATATAAGCTTCGGAATGTGTTTCTTCGCCTCTAAGTATTCTAATCCGAGTGAAATTCCTTTTTGCCATGGCAGGGACACGCCCGTGCAACACGCCCGTGTGATTCGAGTCCAGGCCGTGGTCGAGCCTGCTGAAGGGGCACGGCTATGTGGCTACCTCCAGGCCGTGTTGATTTCTTACTTTGGCCCATTTGGTCCGTTTTTAGCCCGTTTCATGTTCTTTTCATCCTCCGATGCTTTCTTAAGTATAAAACATGAAATAAAAGGATTAGGAGCATCAAATTCCACGAATCAAGGGATAAATCATCCAAAAAGCATGCCAAATATGGGATTAAAATATGTATAAACTACGGTTTATCAAATACCCCCACACTTAAGCTTTTACTTGTCCTCAAGAAAAATTCTCAACTCACAATTAAAACGAACTTCCACAATTCATAACCTTGATCAACAGTGTTTCATCATAATTCATAGGTAATTCATACATTGATAATTTAACCGGAAGGTTCCTAAAGATTCAAACAATCAAAGTCATAGTTTTTATAGTACGAAAAATAGGTGTTTCCCCTTACCTAAATAATTACCTCTAATTCAAAATCGACAAGGGTTGACATCCTCACTAAATATTCGCTCAAATCACTCGAAGTGTTTAAGGTTCAGGATAAAGCACTCGTAAGTCAAACATGAAAAGTTAATCCCATAGGCTTGCATGAAAATCAAATCTCCACCACTATAATATGAGATGATACACAAATCAAAAGGTCTTTAAAAAGGGTTGTAACGGGGCTTGGGTTAAAGGTGTGGATAAAGGCTTGAATTAGAGGGTTAGTATCGAGACTGAATTGAAAAATTACCTAACTAAAAAGTTGTACTAATACTAAATAATTACATCACGAAAACTTAATACTAATAACATGAGCTTCTTCTAAAGATAATGAATTTAACAGTTTGAGCTCAAATAACATAGAACTAATAATGAATATACTTTATTTTTTTTAAAGAACAAATCATACAATAATAAAGAAATTAACAACTGAAATGGAAAACATAGTTAGGCAACTTCTCAAGTCAAATCTCGACAAAAAGGGTTAGTCAAGAGAAGTGGTGATAAAAAATACAAGATGGGTTTTGGGTTAATATTAGTGGGTGAGTCAATAAATGGTTTGTTAAGATCAAAGGGGTTCATTAGGGGTTAATTGTGAAGGTAGGCTTTTTATGGAGTAAGTGGGTTAAAACCTAGGTGTTTTCATCATCTTAGTATATCAAATCAAAGGTGTGGTCTCGACATGTATAACCGAAGCAAGTTCTAGAATAACAAATCAATGTTGACACACTCATAATCAATAAAGTGAGCACGAAAAGGAATGTATGCTCTAAAAGGCTCAAGATCTCACAAAAATTATGGGCTTTTGATGTCAACTTTGTAAATTTCAAATTTCAAGGTAATACTTAAATTCAGGTTGACAACCTAACAAAATTTTTACTTCTGAAAATAGACTTATCATGTTTGATTCTCTAGTCTCCTAAAGTTTAAATCATCACTGCACAATTAACTATTACTTAATTCAAAACATATCAATAAAAATCATAAATCAAAGGAAGTTTCATTCTAACAGTAATATGAGAGAATTACTTAAGAACAAGACATAATTCAGGAATTTGAGAATAATGCAAAAAGTTAGGCACTTTTTCACGATAAAATTCACCCCCCACACTTAAGATGTACATTTTCCTCAATGTACAAAGATATATATGAACAATATTTTAAGAAAATCAAAAGAGAGGGAGAAGTTAAACTTCCTGAATTATGGATGAAATCCTTGGAGGATGATCAATGATGAATATGATGACTAGGCATAGGTGAAGGTGGTGGAGAATACTCCGGTGGTGTGTTCGTTCCTTGAGTGGCACCTTGAACCTTTTTAAACTGCGAAGTCATCAGTAAAGTTTTTAGGGAGTTCTTATTTAATGGACGTTTGTTATAGTTACTCGAGAGTTAAACAGCCATAGATAAAAGAAATCAAATTATACTTAAAAATTTAAAGAGTTTAATAATAAAGGAAAATGAACTAAAATAAAAATAAAAAAATGAAAATAAAAATAAGAATAAAGAAAATAAAAATGACTCAAAGGTCCTCATCATCGGAGTGATCTCGAGGTGGTGGTGGCGGTGATATGCGAAAAAGCTGATAATATCGACCATGGCCGCCTCGCACGGCCATGTGGATTTATCTCAGCCCGTGTTCTTTAGGCAGTTTCAACCACGACCGTGGCATTTAGTCGGAGCCCGTGTCTTGGGGAAAATTTTCGTCCTGTTTCTGCACGATATCCGCCACGCCGATATGCATACTCGTGGTGTCCATACGGCCACGGCCACGCCCGTGTGCAAGGCCGTTTGGTATGGAAACCTACGCCTAAAAATTTGGTTAGTTTTTAGTTAGATGCTAAAATTTGAAAACATGGACGTTAGTGGGGTTTGTGCTCGGGTTGCCTCCCGAGAAGCGCTCGTTTAAAGTCTTGAGCTACACTTACCTGTTATTCGTATGGCCATGGTGGTTTACGGATTTGAAACTCCTTTTTATTTCTATCAATTCTATCAACATATGGTTTGAGTCGGGTAATATTTACCTCAAAAGTGCCGAAATTAGAATTTGTTACCTCGACCGTTCCGTATGGAAAGACCTTAAGTCTTAGTAAAAGGAGTCGCACCGCTTGTATTAAGTTCGCTTACTATTCGAGGGTCGGTTGTATCCGATAATGCACCGGTCCCCAACTTTGAAGTGATTGGTTCCACCTTTAATACTCGATGTCCTAGCCGTGTCAAGAACCTGAAGAGTGATCGTTTCGTCACTTACACGAAATTTGAGCTCACGTCGTAGTTTATTTTATAGAATTGCTGGGCACACTGTGTTTAGCTCCACATGCGACGTATCGTCTAACTTTCGTTTTTTTGTCAAAAACTCTTTTAAAAATTTCCTTGAATCTGGCATCTGTGAAAGAGCTTCAAGAAACGGCAAGTTAATATGTAATTTCTTTGGAAGTTTAAGAAATTTACCGAATTGTTCCTCTGTGTGGTCTCTCTTTATCGCATTGTGGTATGACACATGAGGTTGGTACTCTGTAATTACCGGGTTTGGTTTATCATGGCTTACCTCAACCTTACCTTCCTCTACCACATTCTCTTGCTTCAATTTTGGTTCATCTAACCCTTCACTATCGTGAGCAGTTATTGTTTGAGGTTGCTCTCTTGGGTTAGTTTCAGTGTTGCTAGACAAGATACCTTGTGGTCTTTCTGAGATCAGCTTAGCAAGCTAACCTATTTGATTCTCGATCCCTTGAATCAACGCTTGCTGATTTTTAAGTGCTGTTTCAGTGTTTTGGAAGCGTGTTTCTGACACCGAGATAAATTTCGTTAGCATCTTCTCAAGGTTCGGCTTCTTTTCCTGCTGGTAAGGTGGTTGTTGAAAACCTGGAGGAAGTTGCGGTCTTTGATTACCTTGACCACCCCATGAGAAATTGGGATGGTACTTCCAACCTGCATTATAAGTGTTACTATAAAGATTATTTTGAGGTCTAGAATAGTTACCCATATAGTTGACTTGTTCGTTCTTTGTGCTAGGGTCGTAGGATAGATATTCTGTGTTATTCACCCCTCCTCCATTTGTATCGTCATCATTCACGGGATGTACTGCACGTAGAACCATACAAACCATCAAATTTTTTATTTAAAAGCTCTACCTGGTTAGATAACATGGTGACCGCGTGAAGGTTGAAAACACTGGCTGCTTTATTAGGCATTGTCCTCATGTCTTACTATTGATAATTATTCAGTGACATCTCTTCGATTTCTGCGAGTGGTATGTTTTATTTCACTGTCAAAAATCAAGGGTCCTGACGGGTTTTTTTTAGTCATAAACTAGAAATACCTGCCATAAGCAAAGAAAGAGAAAAATTAGCAAAGTTAAAATAAAATAAAAAATAAAAATAAATTGCAAATAAATAAAATGGCTAAAGTAATAAAAATTGAGCGTTCTTAATATTTTGGTTCCCCGGCAACGGCGCCAAAAACTTGATCGTGTGTCAAAGTCTTAAAAATTTATATAATGAATGATCTAGCCTAGAAACTAACTGTGACAACGATTGAGGCAAGTGCACCTATCGAACAGTAGTATAGCTTAGTGGCAAGACCGGAATGTCGAACCCAAAGGAACCAAAAGTACTAATACTGACTTTCTTTTTATTATTTAGCCTAAGAATTAAAGTGAATTATTGTTTAATTTAAAATTAACTAACTACTAAGCTAAAGATGCTAAGACACAAAGAATGAATTGGGGAAATACTTGTGAGAAAAACCAATTGATTAAGACAATACCCAAGGAAGAATCCACCTAGACTTCACTTGTTATTTAACTCTGAACCAGACGATTTATTCACTTGACTTGATCCGTAGGATTCCCTAATTTATATTAATACCTCTCTCGAGGCTACTAACGTCTAACCCTAGGTTGATTAATTGAAATCTCTTTCTAATTAAAATCTCTAAGGTTGCATTAACTCGATCTATGGACTCCCATATTAGGTTTGACCTTAATCCGGCATATTTTCGTCATCCTATCTCTAGGGTTGCGATCAACTCCGCTTAATTATGCTAGATCTACTCTTAGGCAGGGTCTATTCCTCCTCTACCTAAGCACATCAATACTTGAATCAATATCCTGAAATATCAAAACAAGAATTAAGAACACATAATTAAGAACAAATCAAGTATTTATCATATAGTTCAGAAAACAATAACAAGATCTGTCTTAGGTTTCATCCCCCTCAGGTATCTGAGGGGTTTAGTTCATAATCATAAAAGAATACATCTCAGAAGAAAAGATAAAACAAAACATAAGAAAACCCTAAAACCCCCTGAAGGAATTGAAGGAGAGATCCTCCGTCTTGAGTATGATTTCGGCTTCTTGAGATGAATCAACTGGCTTTCTTCGAGTAAATCCCACAATTCTGACCTCTCTGGCTTGGCTCCTTGGCCTAGCTGGACGCCCCCTGACCAAAAACACCTTTTAGGTTATACTTAGGGTGTTTATATAGGCTTCGGAATGTGTTTCTTCGCCTCTAAATATCCTAATCTGAGTGAAATTCCTCTTTGCCACAGCAGGGACACGCCCGTGCAACACACTCGTGTGATTCGAGTCCAGGCTGTGGTTGAGCCTGCTAAAGGGGCACGGCCGTATGGCTACCTCCAGGCCGTGTTGATTTCTTACTTTGGCCCATTTGGTCCGTTTTTAGCCCGTTTCGTGTTCTTTTCATCCTCCGATGCTTTCCTAAGTATAAAAAATGAAATAAAAGGATTAGGAGCATCAAATTCCATGAATCAAGGGATAAATCATCCAAAAAGCATGCCAAATTTGGGATTAAAATATGTATAAACTATGGTTTATCAGTGAGGTTAAGTGCATCCAATGGAAAGTTTTGAAGGATTTGATTCTAGTACATCCTGATATGAAAAAGAAGGTCGATGTTTTTGCTTTTAGTATATACGGATTAGTGATCTTCCCTAGGGCATTGGGATATGTGGATGAAGTAGTCTCAGATATTTTTAATCGACTTGACAAACAAGTCACACCTGTTCCTGCAATCTTGGCTGAGACATTTCGATCGCTGAATGCATGTAGGAAATCTGGCAAAGGCAGATTTATAGGATGTGCACAGTTGTTGTTGGCTTGGTTCCACAGTCATTTCTGGAAGGTGGACAAGGTTTCCTATCGGGTCTTCTCGGAAAATTATTCCCCATTAAAAGAGATAGTGGCTACCCCAAGGAGAGATGACATATCAGAAGAAAATTGGATAGCGCTTCTACGAAATCTCCAAGAAGAGGGCGTCAGTGGAGAGCTCCTGGATGCTTCTACGATAAGGTCTTTGTCTGCCGTGGGAGTTTTGATTGGGTCCCTCTACTTGGAATTTTCGGAGCCATTGGATATGCACCATTGCTCATACTGAGACAATACAGATCGAGGCAGTTCATACCGGCTACACATGGGTTGGCTCAATGTGAGTTTTTGTATAAGGGAGATAGCTACAAAAAGAGGGTTAAAAAGATTTCTAATGCTTGGAATCAGACCCGTCGTATGAAGAGAGTGGACGTATGTCCAATTACGACCCCAGAGTATAATGGATGGTGGAGTAGAACAGTCAACGATAATATCCTTATGCCAAGTTTAGTAGACGCTCGATCGATCGAAGAGTATTTACGAGTGGTCCCATCAGAATTAGAGATTGTAAAACAAGATTTCAAAAGGAAGAGTTCAGAGCTTGGAAAGAGGATAGAGAAGTTGGAAGAAGAAAAAGTGTACCTGAGATTAGATGTGGATGTTCAGAAATAAGAGGCCGAAAAATTAAGAAAAGGGAAAAAAAGGGTCGAGGAAGATCTGGACAGCCTAAAGACAGAGTATAAGAAGCTGCGTCTATCAATGAAAAATGCTGGATTGGGGAAGACTTCGGAACAATGGCAACAGGAGATTTAAGAGGAAAAGGCCAAAGTTGACCATTGGGAAATGAAGTTCCAAGAGATGCAAATGCGAAACGATACCCTAGAAAGAAGTTTGGCAGAAAGCCAAAAGGAGAAATATGGATTAAAGGCTAGAGTGGCTGAACTGGGACGGTCTCTTCACCACCATCGAAGCCGTAATTCTGCAATCAAGCTGAAGTCAAGTCTGAACAAGAGTAAGGAAATGAAGGGCAAGATCGAAAAATTGGAATCGGTATTGCAAAATTGTGAACTCTGGATCGAGCTTCTTGAAGCAAGAGAAGGGCATTGGAAGGAAAAACTCCACCATTCTCATGATCAAGTTAGAAATCGGGATTATCTCATGAGTAAAGCCATAGTTCAGATTCGAGAGGTAGCTGATCATTTACAGACTTTGGCAGTACAGGCTGATACATTGAGCACGAAATATGAGCTACAGTCAGATCGTTGTCGAGAGCTAGCCTTGTTGTTTAGGAAAGTTAAGACTTTGGGCATTAGGGCGAAGGCATATTTGTAATCTATTTTATGTAAATGATTTTGTTTTCTAATAAAGTTTTCTAAATGGAATTGAATCTGAATCAATACCTTTTTGCATTCATGTATTTGCATTACATCACATCATATGGATTTAAGTCCATAGAAAAATCCTAATTAGTTGAAATTATCACACAGAGAGAGAGAGAGAGAGAGAGAGAGAGAAGGAAAAATCTGGAAACCAAACACGTTACGGTACAGGCGCTAAGACAAAGAAAATGGATCAAAGACTTGAACAGTTCCAGAGAGACATGCAAGACCAGCTGCAAGAACAGTTGGCAAAAATCCAGCAAGATATGAGGGAACAAATGATGGAAGCCCAAAGGAATATGGTAGCTCAAATGACTCAGCTACTGAATGGAGCAATGGACAAAGGAAAAGGTCCCATGACTAATGCTGTAGAAGATAATGAGGACTTTCCTCCGGGTTTTACCCTACCACATGCACAAACACAATCAAGAAGAACATCCCCAAGGCCATCTCATCACGATTAGGCCTCAACAAGAGCAAACCCGATCTTTGGAGTGCCCATGAATTTCCAAGTTGGCGCGAGATCCAACCCAGGAGATAACCCTGCTAATCCTGTTATCCCCGACTTAGGTATAGTAGAGAGGGAAAGGATAAGAATTGAATCCTCAAGGCAGTTAGAAGATCGTTGTAGATGGTTGGAAGAAAAGTTCAAGGCTTTAGAAAAAGCTGATAATCACCATGGAATTGATGCTAAAGACTTGAGCTTGGTTCCAGATTTGGTGCTTCCTCATAAGTTCAAAATGCCAGAATTTGAGAAGTACAATGGGACCAGCTGCCCTGAAGCCCACATCACCATGTTCTGTAGACGGATGACCGGTAATGTTAATAATGATCAACTCTTGATTCATTGTTTCCAAGATAGTTTGGTGGGGGCAGCGTCCAGGTGGTACAATTAACTCAGCCGTGCTAGGATTAGCTCCTGGAGATCCCTAGCCCAAGCCTTTATGAAGCAATACAATCATGTCACAGACATGACGCCTGACAGAATCACTTTGCAGAATATGGAAAAGAAGTCAAATGAAAGCTTCAGCAAGATCATAAAAATGGAGGAGGTCGCCATGCAAGTTCAGCCACCACTCCTAGAAAAGAAAACTACAATGCTTTTTATCAATACCTTGAAGGCTCCATTCATCACTCACATGATAAGACGTACCACCAAGAGCTTTGCAGATATAGTGATGGCAGGAGAAATGATTGAAAATGCCATAAGGGGTGGCAAAATTAAAGCAGGAGAAACCACTAAAAGGTCTGCTCCTAGAAAAAAGTATAATGAGGTGAATAATACGAGTACATGCAACAAAGGGTACTCAAAGGCAATTACTGTTAGCTAGCCAAAAGTAATTACTGCTGGGCAACAAGGGTCGGTAAGACAAGAATCAGGCGCAAGGCAAAACTCTAAAAAGCTCCAATTTACTCCAATCCCAATGACGTATAAGAAGGTATATCAAAGTTTATTTGACGCACATGTGGTGTCCCCATTTTATCTAAAGCTGTTACAGCCCCCATATCCTAAATGGTATGACTCAAATGCTCAATGTGACTACCATGCGGGAATATCGGGGCATTCAATAGAAAACTGCACTGCCTTCAAAAAGGTAGTCGAGAGACTCATCAAGATGGGGATTGTAAAGTTTGACGATACCCCTAGTGCAGAGAACCCGTTACCTAATCATGGAGATAAGGGGATAAACGCGATTGGTGAAAATATCGTGAGAAGGATCAATAAGGATATTACAGAGGTAAAAACCCCGTTGAGAATGATCTGGAGAGAAATGGTTGGGAAATGATTGATAAAATCGAATTCTATGGAAGGATGCGAAGGAGTGAGGGACTACTGCGAGTTCCACAAAATAGAAGGACACAAAATCTAAGAATGTGTTGAGTTCAGAGACTTGGTGCAGAGCCTTATGAACAATAAAGAATTAGAAGTTTATGAGGAAGGCTCAGAGGGAGGAGGTATATGCGTGACAGATGGAGAACTGGCAAACCAAAAAGTCAATTATCCGAGGATCATCATTTCCCGACCAAGAAACACTGAAGGCGGAGCACAAATGGCGCCAAAGGTCGTAATCCCAAGACCTGTTTTCTTTCCTTATAAGGATAACAAAATGGTACCTTGGAATTACGACTGTAATGTGACAATACCAGGAGGGGAAATCCTAGCTAGCAATTCTAAGGAGGTCCAAAGTGAAGGATCCTACACACGTAGTGGAAGGCGTTACAACTCGGTAAACGTCAAAACAGAACCAGTGAAATCAAAGACCTTGGTAGTTGAACGAGAGAAAGGACCTGAGGCACTTATCAACGAACCAGTGAAGGAAGAAGAGGCTAAAGAATTTCTAAAATTCTTGAAGCACAGCGAATACAGCGTGGTAGAACAACTACGCAAACAACCAGCTCGTATATCAGTACTAGCATTGCTTTTAAACTCAGAAGTACATCGCGAGGCATTGATGAAAGTATTGAATGAGACCTATGTTACTAAGGATATATCTGTCAATAAACTTGACCGACTGGTTAGTAATATAAGTGCTGATAACTTTATTTACTTCAGTGATGATGAAATTCCACCTGGAGGTATGGGATCGACTAAGGCTTTGCACATCACTACTCGTTGCAAAGGATATACCCTACCAAGTGTGTTAATCGATAATGGGTCAGCTTTGAATGTCTTACCATTGTCTACGCTGAAAAGATTGCCTATAGATAGTTCTCACATGAAGACATGCCAGAACATAGTGAGAGCATTTGATGGCACTGAGAGAAGAGTGATGGGAAGGATTGACAAACCGTTGTTGATTGGGCCAAACACATATGAAGTGGATTTTTTGGTGATGGATATCAAGCCCTCCTACAATTGCTTGTTGGGAAGACCCTGGATTCATTTGGCAGGGGCAGTGCCCTTATCACTGCACTAAAAATTAAAACTGGTAACAGAAGGTCGGCTAGTGATTGTAAAAGCGGAGGAGGACATCATAGCAACTGTTACCAACGACGCACCATACTTTGAGGCAAATGAGGAGGCCACCGAGTGTTCTTTTTTATCTTTAGAGTTCGTGAATGCAACATTCATTTTGGAAGGGAATGAGGTGCCAGTCTCTAGGATATCCAGGACCACGAGAATGGGCTTACAAATGATGGTGGGGAAAGGAGCCCTACCAGGAAATGGATTGGGAAGACATCTCCAAGGAGGGATTCAAGTACCAATGATGAAAGAGAAAAGAGACTATTTTGGCTTGGGCTTTAGGCCAGATGCTAGACAAAGGAAGAGAGAAATAGAGAAGAAGCAAGAGAGAAGAAGGGCACAGCTGAATGGGGAAGAAGTCAAGTGGGAATTGATGACATTTCCTCA
The DNA here is from genome assembly GCA_025698515.1 of Gossypium sturtianum. NCBI lineage: Eukaryota > Viridiplantae > Streptophyta > Magnoliopsida > Malvales > Malvaceae > Gossypium > Gossypium sturtianum. The sequence continues at coordinate 163,671,402 of CM046945.1, forward strand.
CATATCCCAGACTTTTGTATTAGGAGGGATAATTCACCCTGAGAGAGGATTGTTGGGAAATGAAAATCTTCACATCAACGCCATACATGAGGAAGAAACTGGGCAAAGAAACCTGTTGGGCATTCGCCCTTATGAACCTGGAAGCGTTTTGAACAATTGGACTACAGAGGAACTTTCTGTAGTTTTTAGAGATATCACAGAGTAATGTTCAGAACACACTTGTTGTTTTTAAGCCTAGAAACAATAAGATTGCTTTTGTGAAATAGGCTCATGTTCAGACATCTTTTGTTTCAATAAAATACATCTTTAATGATCCATTCGGGCAAATATTCTTTCATTTTTTATATTCTTTTGATCTTCTAATTTCATTCCAAATTTTTTATTCTCATTCATATCATGTGAATAGTTGTTCTTGAATTCATTTTTTCTTTGTACATTCTTTTGTGCCTACCACAGGTCTCTAGATATCAATGACATGAGCAACGATACTACAGATTCAGAGGTCTTTTTCGAGCAAGACATGTGTTTAGAGGAATCTCAGGATTTTGAGGGTGACAGAGATTGTGACTTGTCTCTAGATTTGTTAAGAATGGTAAAGCAAGAAGAAAAACAGATTTTACCCCATGAAGAGGTGGTAGAAAACATAGCCTTGGAGGAAGGAAAGGTTGTGAAAATTGGAATGCGCATAGCCGAAAAGACAAAGCAAGACCTCGTTGAGTTATTGCGGGAATTCAAAGATGTCTTTGCATGGTCATACCAAGATATGCCCGCTAAAATCGATATTGTAGTGCATCGCCTTCCCATAAGAGAAGAGTGCAAGCCAGTTCAACAAAAGCTACGAAGGATGAGGCCTGATGTTGTGTTGAAAATAAAGGAGGAAGTCAAGAATTAGTTTGATGATGGTTTTCTACAAGTGGTCAAATACTCAGAATGGGTTGCCAATATTGTTCCTATCCCTAAGAAAGATGGAAAGGTTCGGATGTGTGTAGACTATAGGGACCTAAATAAAGCCAGCCCAAAAGATAATTTCCCTTTGCCTCATATTAACATGTTGGTGGACAATACGGCGGGATACTCACTGTTTTCTTTTATGGATTGTTTTTTGGGATACAATCAGATCAAGATGCACCCTGAGGATATGGAGAAAACTACTTTCATAATATTGTGGGGTACCTTTTGTTATAAGGTGATGCCATTCGGGCTAAAGAATGCAGGAACGACGTATCAAAGGGCCATGGTAACCTTATTCCATGACATGATGCACAAAGAGATTGAAGTATATGTTGATGACATGATCGCCAAATCTCGAACAGAAAAGGAACACATTGAAGTTTTGGAGAAGTTATTTTTGAGGTTGAGAAAATTTCGATTAAAACTCAACCCGGCAAAGTGTACTTTTGGAGCTCGGTCAGGGAAATTACTGGGTTTCGTAGTTAGTGAAAGAGGAATCGAAGTTGACCCAAATAAGGTCAAAGCTATACAAGAATTGCCTTCACTGTACACTCAAAAGGAAGTTTGAGGTTTTCTTGGAAGATTGAATTACATTGCTTGGTTTATTTCACAGTTAACTGAGAAATGTGATCCTATATTTCGCCTTCTTAAAAACACACAACCAAGGCGTATGGGATGATGAGTGCGAAAGCTTTTGACAAAGTCAAACAATATCTCACAAATGCCCTAAGACTATCTCCTCCTAATCCGGATAGACCATTGATCATCAGATTTGATGTGTTCAATAACTCCATGGGATGTGTGCTTGGTCAACATGATGAGTCAGGAAGAAAGGAAAATGCGATATACTATCTCAGTAAAAAGTTCACTGAGTGTGAAATGAGATATTCGTTGATTGAGAAATTGTGTTGCACCTTGATTTGGACAACTCGGAGATTGAGGCAGTATATGCTATATCATACAACCTAGTTAATTTCGAAGCTTGACCTATTAAAGTATATGATGGAGTCAACTGCTCTGAATGGAAGAATGGCAAGGTGGCAGATTCTGCTTTCTGAATTTGACATAGTCTACGTGAACCAAAAGGCTATAAAAGGGAGCGCAATAGCAGAATTTTTGGCTAGCAGGGCTTTAGAGGATTATGAACCATTGAGCTTTGATTTCCCCAACGAAGAGCTAATGTATGTGGCAACTACTGAAGAGCATCCATGGAAGTTAAATTTTGATGGAGCATCAAACGCTGTAGGAAATAGAGTTGGGGCAGTCTTGGTATCTCCAAGTGGAGATCATTATCCATTCACATGCAAATTGGATTTTGATTGCACAAACAATATGGCAGAATATGAAGCATGCATCATGGGAATTCGAGCAAAGAAACAGAGAGCGTAAAATTAGAGTGCTAGAAGTATATGGAGATTCTGCATTAGTAATCTACCAGCTTAAAGGAGAATGGGAAACAAGAGATCCCAAACTAATCGATTACCGAAAAATAGTTCTGGGGTTGATTGAAGAGTTTGATGACATCACTTTTAATTATCTCCCGCGAGATGAAAACCAGATGGCAGATGCTTTGGCAACTCTAGCTTCCATGATTAAAGTAAACAAACCAGAGGATATGAGACCTATTCAGATGAGTATTTTTGAAGTTCCAGCTCATTGTTATAACATGGAGGAGGAGGAAAAGGATGACCACCCTTGGTATCATGATGTATTATGATACGTAAGAAATCGTGAGTGCCCTGACCATGCAATTGAGAATGACAAAAGAACGTTAATGTAACACCCCAAACCCGACCTAAACGTTACGACCGAATCTGGCATGTCACATGAAAGGAATGTCCAAAAACTGTGCATTCGTTAAAAAGCTCATATTCTTTATAGTTGTGGTGAGAAATCGAGTTTAAGTAATTTTGAATAAGAAATGGTTTATTATCATTTTAGGAAAATCCCATATTGATCATTTAATAACAAGCAATAAACAAATTGAAAGCTGAAACCAAATAAAATACCCAAGGCCTTATTACATAACAAAAACTCAAATAAAAATAAGTCCAAATAAAAGAAATGAATTTACTGAGTAAACATATGTATAGCCTCCACGAGTCCACCTCACTCCCAAATCGCGATCTAATGATTACAAAAATTTAACTAAGGGGTGAGTCATCGAGACTCAAAGTGTGTAAATCCCCATCCAATAGGCCCTTACACAATTTCATATGAAAATATGCATATCATGCACCCAAACCTAGCCATCCGCAACTCCTTTTTCTACCCCGTGTGGTACCAAACCACCGGTGGTGCTAAACCACCGTGACCCAAAGTCACAATATCCATAAGTGTGGTGCCAAACCACTTTGGTGACCCAAAGTCACGAAGAATCCAAATGATGGGGCCAACCCATCGTGTGATACCAAATCACCGGCGCCAATCCCATTATCATCTGTGGGGCCAACCCATCGTGGTACGGCCACCGGGACGAGGCGCTATGAGGTGCCAAACCTCACGGTGTCCCAAAGACACGAATGTGATACCAAATCACCGTGACCGAAGTCACGATTCCAATGATGGGGCCAACCCATCGTGTGATACCAAATCACCGCGCCAATCCCAGTATAATCAATCGTGGGGCCAACCCACCGTGGTACTAAGCCACTGGGACGAGACGAGAGTGCCAAACCTCTGGTGACCCAAAGTCACAATAATCAATCTGTGGTACCAAACCACCGGTGGTGCTAAACCACTGGTGTCCCAAAGACACTGATATCAATCTTCCCCTCCTCTCATCATACCCATGCAATATGACATAATAATTCGTGTATGCGTGATGTCATGTATGCTAGACATATATCAAATATAAGTATAACATGAATTACCATCATAATCGATAGACATAAAACAACATAATCACCCTAATAAACCTCTAAGGGTATAAACTGTAATTTTACCTACCAAAGGCATTTTCGTAATTTACCCACCAAGGGTATATCGGTAATTTACCCACCAAGGGCATTTTCGTAATTTACACATCGGTGGTATTTCAAAGAATTTACCCACTAAGGGTATGTTCGTAGTAATATACCCTTCTGTGGTATTTTGCAATTTACCCACCAAGGGTATTTTTGTAATTTTGCACCTACAATGGCCTTACCCAAAGGCCCAAATGTCACCCCGAGCGACTCAAATACCATTTCCGGTCGACGGACGATTGGGCCTAAAACTCGATTCCGGCCCATTCGGGCCCACACGCCGTGTGGCCCACCTAGCACAAATCTAGCCATGTATATAAGTTCCACCTAGTCTAGTTCACTATATACTACACAATCGCACAATTTACTCATAAGGGCCACGGGCCCATTGGGCCCACTTCGCCCATCGCGCCCAAGCAAACCCCAACCCACAAGAATACTACGATGGCCTCAACTATCGCTGGGTCGAAGCCCTACACGTGCGTTCGCGCGCTCGTGGCTACTATTGCCGCGGACCGCACTTCGGCATTTGCCGCCTCTAAACTAGAGTAGAGAGAGTTACACACCGATAGACTCGGTGTTAATCCGCGCCCACCACTCCTCGTGCCCAAACGCCTTCCAAGGTGTCAACCTCCTCCCGAATGCTCTTTATATAGCTAGATCTTCACCTTCCTTCTTTGTATCTTTCCGATGTGGGATCCTTCACAAGAGAGTTTAAATTCAACTCAAAACTCTTCCCGTCCTGCATCATAAAAATAAATACTCCTCGCTTCTCATGAGATTCGAACCTGTGCTCCCTTGCAACATAATCCACACCGCTAACCACTTGGCCCCAAACTCATCTTGTGTCTTAAACCATGCGCAACTAAATATAAATCTATAGCCAAATTCTGAGGTCCAAGTAAAAAGAAAACCAAAATGCAAAAGCCAAGACTTGAACCTTGGACCTCCTTCCTTCCTTGTGGTGTCACCCCCTTGTCTCTTATGTGGCGTCACTTTGCCACTCCACCACACACTCCACTTGTTTCATTTTCCTCTACATTTTATTCTTAAGGCCTACCTGCCAACTTCCAGGGTTTTTTTTTTTCACCTAAAACCAAAATTTCCCCAAAGCTAATATTTGATCCCGGGACTTCATAGAAGCCCTCTAACCTTCCAAAATAACTTACCTAATAAGTCTAACTTGCATTAATGCCGTTCTCAAAAAATTTAAAATCAAGGCCCATTGGGCCCAATCCTACTAGGCCCAATTTCGGGATGTTACAGTTAAGAAGATTAGCCTCTGACTATGTTTTAGATGGGTATATCTTGTACAAAAGGAGAAAAGATCAGGTACTATTGAGATGCGTTGATGCTGTTAAAGCTAGGAAAATCCTGGAAGAAGTTCATGAGGGTGTTTGTGGGACACATGCTAATGGTTTTACAATGACTAGACAAATTATGAGATTTGGATACTATTGGTCTACTATGGAAGGAGATTGTATCAACTATGCCAAAAGATGCCATAAATGTCAGATTTATGGAGACAAAATTCACGTACCACCTTCACCTTTGCATGTTATGACTTCTCCATGGCCTTTTTCCATGTGGGGCATGGATGTCATTGGGCCGATCTCACCGAAAGCTTTGAATGGGCATCGATTCATCTTTGTGGTTATTGACTACTTCACGAAATGGGTAGAGGCTGCTTCATACGCTAGCGTTACTAAGTCAGCAGTTAGTCGATTCTTGAAGAAGGAGATCATTTGTCGATATGGAATGCCCAAGAGGATCATATCAGACAATGCACTGAACTTAAACAATAGCACGATAGCGGAAGTTTACAGTCAATTCAAGATCAAACATCACAACTCGTCTCCGTATCGTCCAAAAATGAATGGGGCAGTGGAAGCAGCCAATAAAAATATCAAGAAAATAGTAGGGAAAATGACTGAGACTTATAAGGATTGGCATGAGAAATTACCATTTGCACTCTATGCTTATCGAACGTCCGTCAGAACCTCTACTGGGGCAACTCCTTTCTCATTGGTCTATGGGATGGAGGCAGTTCTACCTATTGAAGTAGAAATACCTTCTCTTCGAGTTTTGTCAGAAATAAAGTTGGGTAAAGCTAAATGGATCCAGGCTCGATATGATCAGTTGAACTTGATTGAAAAAAAGAGGCTAAAGGCTATTCGTCACGGTCAGATGTACCAAAAATGAATGATGTGAGCCTATGATAAAAAAGTCCACCCAAGAGAGTTTCACGAGGGAGACCTTGTATTGAAAAAGATCCTTCCCATACAAAGGGATTTCAGAGGAAAATGGATGCCGAATTGGGAAGGACCATATGTGGTGAAGAAGGCTTTCTCTGGAGGAGCACTGATTTTGACCGAAATGGATGGCAAAAGCTTACCCAATCCTGTGAACTCGGATTCAGTCAAAAAATATTTTGCTTAAAGAAGAGAAGAGGCCAAGGTGAAAACCCGCAAAGGGCGCTTTGAGACTTCTAAAAAAAAAAGGAGAGGCCTAGGTGAAAACTCGTAAAGGGCGCCTTAAGACCAAAGGGGTTTTGAGTTGAAAACCCGAAAAGGGCGGCTCAAATTCTGAATGGGCATGCATCTTGCTATACTTGAATCAGCAAGAAATGAAGCATGTTGCATATCGGGTCATCAACAAAGTACTTTGGGTCTTCTAAACACATGTTAAGCTCAAAGCAGTCTTCATGGAGTTTGTATATAGAAGCCCAATCTGCGATATCTAGGGCACTTGATCTTTGTCCTATTCATTTTACTATCTTTGGATTCTTTTTCTTCTCAAAGATATGTTCACAATTAATTTTATTTGTACTTTTGATAATTTATTTAACTCTAACTATCCTTGAGATCAATTTATTTGTTACCCATTATTCATAAACATGTTGCATTGAAATAATGATTGATGAACTAATAATTTCATAGAAGAAGTTCTACATATTACTTTGGAAAATTCTAGATAAAACAAGAAACCGATATAGGACAATTGTTCATAATTTCCATGTACATAGATTGGAAATATTTGAGAAAGAAGAGTCTAGATGGAGACTATTTCTCTGAATTCTTTGTCCAATTGGTAATTGGACAGAATAATGAGTTGTTGTGACGAAAGTAAGCAATGTCATCGGGTCATCTGGAGAATGGTATGATAGACCAAGTTGACGGGAAAAGATTCAAAAGCCATAAATTGTGGTGGAATGAATTGAAGTTAAAACAAGTCTTGTATCCTTAAATTGCAGTAGGGACAGACTGAAAAGGTTTCGATGCCTATAAATTGTGGTGGGATGGTTTGAAGGTGATATAAGCCCCGTATTCTCAAGGTTCAAATGGAGTGGACCCTAAAATTTCCATGGGGTAAATTATTTGAGCAAGAATATGATGCTTCAAGGGGAACGAAGATGAAACCTTGACAAATAAATGAGTGATAACACCTTGAGTAGGAATCATACTCATATCATTTTTTGCATTCACATATCATAATATGTCTGAATAGGAGCATTTGACTCATTTCGATCAGGGGATCCTAATCATTCGACATAAGCATATACCCATTCTACAGGTCATAGGACGATGTAGTAGGGTAAATTGCCACTTTCAGCCTTGTCTCCCTGGAGTTGCAGCGAAGCAGATCGAAGACATCAGATCTTGTCTCCCTGAAGTTGCAGCGAAGTAGATCGAGGACAGCAGATCTGGCATTCCTGAAGTTGCAGTGAAGCAGATCGAAGATATCAACCTGGCATCCCTGAAGTTGCAGTGGAGCAGATTGAAGATAGCAGATCTTGTCTTCCTGAAATTGCAGTGAAGCAAATCGAAGACATCGGTCTTGTCTCCCTAAGTTTGCAGTGGAGAAGACCAAAGATAGCAGATCTGGCATTCCTGAAGTTGCAATAAAGCAGATCAAAGATATTAGTTTGGCATCCCTGAGTTTACAGTGGAGCAGAATAAAGATAGTAAATCTCGTCTTCCTGAAGTTGCAGTGAAGCAGATTGAAGATACTAGCTTATCTCCCTAAAGATACAGCCATTTGACAAGACCGGGCAAAATGGGACCTTTTATCGTCTTTGCTCTATTCTTGTTACACGACAATGAGCAAAGGGGGGCAGCTGTAGTAGCCCATTTATGCCCAGGCTTGAAAACAAACCAAAAATAATAAAAACAAAAAATAAAATGTCCAGTTTTTATTTTTATAGTCCATTTACAAAGCCCAAACAGACAACCCAAAGCCCAATTACACCCTCAGACCCAAAACAGATTACCCAAACCCAATCTATTACAACCAAGACTAATACTCGAAACCCATGGCCCAAACTTAACCTAACCCAATAAACTAAGCCGGCCCAGTGACCCAAATAGTTTGCAGCCGCAGAAAACCCTAGGTTTCCACTGCGCCGCAAGCACTTGACACAAACCCTCGCGCCACAGCCATCAGCCTCCATCACTGCCGAGATCCTCGCTGTTAACTTGCAAAAGGAAAGAAAAACATATCAAAAGCAGCGAATATGGCGAGAAAACAGAAGACAATATTTATTGTATTTGATTTTTCGGGTTATAAAAACCCCAATGAAATCTGTAAAAAGACACGAATAGAATACGCAAATATATACAGAGAATACAATAGACAAAATTTTTTTTTGAAGAACAGAGGTGATTCTCATTTTTTTCTCTCGCTTAATATTTTTTTTTCTATTCATGCAATTTTTTTAAATATACGAATACTATTAAAAATAAAGGGAATGCATTTACCTTTTTGATTGGCGTTGAAAATGGAAGTTTCTGGCTTTCCGACCGCCGCCTGAGGTGGCGCGTGCGGTGGCGCGTGAGGTGACGCGTGCGGTGGACAGTCACCGGAGCCCTCGCCGGAGTTTGGCCGAAAATCGCCAGAGGGAGAGCAAACAGAGAGAGCTCTCTATTTTTTTTTAAAACAGCAATCAAAATGAATTTTTTGGGCTAAAGAATGATATTTATATACCTGCTAAACGGCGTCGTTTTAGGCCCTGGCTAAACATGCCAAAACGACGTCGTTTCAAGGTCAGGATCCGCGCGTTGACCCGACCCGGGGAGGATCCGCGTGTTTTTATAAAAAGGGCAATTTGCCTCTTTGGTCCCTCCGCAATTTTATTTTTTGTGATTTCGTCTAATTTAAATGTTTTTATTTTTTTTAATCAACCCTTAAATTTATATTTTGTTTCAATATGGTCCTCGGGCTATTTAAAGGCTGATATCGGAACGGCGTCGTTTAGGAGATAAGGCATAATTGCCTAAGAGGTCCCTATGGTGTGACGCGTGTTCTAATCTGGTCCTTTTATATTTTTATTCTGATTTTTTTATTATTTCTGATTTGATCCTTGTTTCTTTGATTTTTTTAAAATTTTTTTATTTTCATTTTTTATTCTTATTTTTAATTATTTTAGTATTATATGTATTAAATTATTATTATTTATTATTTAGTTCAATATTATTTATATATTACATATAATTTTAAAAATTTGTATATTAGTTATTAAATTATATATTCTTTTAATTTTGTATATTATTATTTTTTTAGTATATATTAAATTATTATATTACATATTTATCATAAGTTATCCTTTATTTTTTATATTCCAAGTTTTTATATCATTTATCTAAAATATATTGTATATATATATATATATATTAATCTTTTAGAAATCGTCATATTTTTTTAAAAAAAATTCTTTTTTGTTATAATATTCATTTGGTATTTTAAATATATCATTCATTTATCTATTTTTATGTTTGATCTTATTTGTAAAGTTTCATATTCATTTCTCGAATTTTTATCTTTCATATAGATTTTTTATTTAAAAATTGTTACTGCTTATTATATATCTTGTATTTGTTTATGTATGTTCTTTTACTTGCTTATTGCTTTAGTATAGTCATTTTATTACATGTATCACTTGCTATATTACGTTATTTTCTTTTTAATTGTCTATATTAGTATGAAATGTTAGTATATCATGTAATTTTCGTGAATTGCTTTTAGTATTTATATTTTATGATGTATTAATGCGATATTTTTACTTGAATCATTGTTTTAAATAAAAATACATTTTGTAAAATTGCCACATTTTATTCAAAGTTTTTTAAAAAGAAAAATACGGTGATACATAATATTTGGAGGGCTTCGAGAAAAATTGTACCCTAACTCACTGGGTTTCGATTTTTCTCGTTGAACTTAAGATATTGAGTTTTTTTTTTTTTTTTTGAAATTGAAACCCATAAACTTTAAATCAAAACCTATTATCGAAAATTTAAAATGTTATATCTTAACTTATTAGATATAATGTTTCGTATTTTGAGGTAAGGATTTTCTGCAAATAAAGGCAAGCTTAATTTCGAAGCCTTGAGGTGTTACATCCTAACTTATTGGGTGTGACATTTTATTTCTTTGAGATAAGTGAGTTTTAGTTTTCTTTCAAATAAAAGGATCGTATTTTAAATTTTTTTTAAATTTTTAACATTAGGACATGATTTTATCGATTAGGTACCAATTTTTGGGCGTTACGAGGGTGCTAATCCTTCCTCGTACGTAACCGAATCCCGAACCTGTTTTCTTGAATTTCGTAGGCCAAAATTAATGTTTTAAACAAAACATGTTTTATAAGGTGATCTGATCACACCTAAGCAAAAAAAGGATCGGTGGCGACTCCCGTTTTCATTTTTTAGTCGATCCCCATTTTTCATAAAACTTTAAAAATGATTTCGACAGCTATAAAACACTACAATGCTAAATTTATCAATGTTTTAGTTTTATGTACCAATTTAATCTATTGTTAATGTCTCAAGCTTCTTAGCTTTTTAAAGAAAGTAATACCTCACTGAAATAGAAGTAAATATAAATTTGGATACATAATGCAAAAGTTTAATTCACCATTTAATCCTTGAATTATATTTGTTTTTTGGTATTTAATTTTTTATCTCACTTTTTTGTCACTTAAATTATCATTTTTGTCTTAATTTAATCAAAATTTTAAAAATTGTCAATAAAAACGTAACAATGGCACATTCTTATCGAATAATTTTTGGATAAAATGATATTAAAATGATAGTTTAGGTATGAGAAAAAAATATTTAAATATATTTCAAAAATTAAGTATTTTGCCATAACTAGATTAATTTATGTATTTTATATTATTATTTTTTGTTTCACTACGATACCTACGACAACATTTCTATACTTTTCCTTACTCATGATCAAGCCTTGTGTATCCCTAGTCCAAAATTTCTACTAAGTGGGACCTCAATGGACCCTATTTCATTTATGAATTATTTAAAAGATTTACTAACATCTAGCTGACTATTCCGAAGGTATGAAAACAAGAAAATTGTTCAACACTTGGGCTGTCAGTAAGGCTCCTTTACCATTATAAAAAGGGCTCTTCTCATAGCATCATGGAAAACAAACAGCTCAATGATGTCTACCACACACTTGCTAATATTGCTACTTGGAGTGGCCGCTCTAGCCACTCCCTCTTTTGGTACCTATGAGTCTCCCAACTATGGGAAGCCCCCTACTCCTGTTTATAAGCCTCCTAAGGTGAAACCCCCACCTTATGAACATAAGCCACCTGTATATGAACCTCCAAAGAAGGAAAAACCTGAACCTAAACCACCAGTTTATACACCTCCAAAGAAAGAGAAGCCAGAACCCAAGCCACCAGTGTATGAACCACCAAAGAAGGAAAAGCCCGAACCAAAGCCACCCGTTTATACACCTCCAAAGAAAGAGAAGCCTGAACCCAAACCACCAGTATATGAACCACCAAAGAAGGAAAAGTTAGAGCCTAAGCCACCAGTTTATACACCACCAAAGAAAGAGAAGCCTGAACCCAAGCCACCAGTGTATGAACCACCAAAGAAGGAAAAGCCAGAGCCTAAGCCACCAGTTTATACACCTCCAAAAACAGAAAAACCAGAACCCAAACCACCAGTTTATGTACCACCAAAGAAAGAGAAACCAGAACCCAAGCCACCAGTTTATGAACATCCAAAGAAACCACCGTATGGTCACTATCCAGGACACCCTCCATTGGGGAAGCCTCAATAGAGAGATCCCATCTGCTAGCCATCCCAAGAACTGAGCTACTATGGCTATATAGATAAATTAGTATCTATACAATAAGAGTTGCTTCCCACTCATGTTCTATTTTCTTGTATGTCATGTTGTAATGTTTTCTTTTACCAGCGAGAATGCCGATGGCAGTACTCATTGGAATGCTTATTTTATGTCTTCTTGTTTCTCAATGAGCAATATCCTGATTTCAACACATATATTCCAAATGCCAACTGCAGGATTACTTATCATAGACATTCTTGTATTCTCAAGCATGTGCATGCCTTTTGTTCATCCAAAATAGGTCCAGATCAACATAACATTACTTAAGTTCCACTACATGCATGGAGAAACGGTGGCAATTATATTGGCCTAACATAACACAAATAAATGTAAGGCAATGCTGTATGTTACTCTGACCCTTCATGTTTCATGCATGTTTGACACTCTAAATGACACATTTTTAGATATGGATATGAGATATGATCCTTCAACAATTCTCTAACTTTAAAAAGAAAAATTAACATATTAATATTTAAATCATACTCCTATCAAGCAATAACAACCAAATTCAAATTCAAATAACATAGATGATGCCTAATGCAATATTCCTCCAAAATGCTAATTACAATGTCATTCAGATGAACTAAAAAGGAGGGAAAAAATGCATCACCTTAAAGAAAATTGGCTAGAAAACTATGCAATTTTATCACTCTCAATCTTTTTCAAATTTATTGTTATCTGACTGATTTTATTCTCCTTTAGTTTTGCCAAACAAGTAAAGACAAAGTTAAGCAAAACATAAAAAAATATTATGATTTTTTTCAAAAATAAATATTGCATTATTTTTAGAATATATGTCATAATGTCTCAAATATTAATTTATTATAAAAATTTTGACATCTTAGCATATATTTTTTAATATCTTTTTTCTGCATGATATTCTATTTTATGTAACATTTTAATTAATTTCATATAGTACTACGTCGGGAACTTTCAATTGCTATCATGTGTTTACCTAACCTTATCAATGCAAGGTCCCCACTGCCCCGCCATCTGTTTGAGAAGCGGAAAATTTGCAGCTTATTACATAATTAGAGGTTTAAACTAGGATTTGGTGTCGATGTCAGCTGCAGGAGTTATGTAGCTAAAATGTAAATCTTTGAAACCAGCATTCCACTTTGACTTGCTCTCCACTATGTTTTGTTCCCTTCCTATTTTCAATACCTAAAGCAAATTTTACCTGCTCATGATCCTTGTTTTATAAGCTCACGTTTTCTAGTGCATTCCACTGTATTATGAATGTGGTTAAAACTAGACTGATTGATTGGATCAAGATTAAATTGATAAATTAAAAATTAGCCGTTGAATCGGTTTATTAATTTTATGAATTTTTAATTATTTATTTAATTATTGTTAAAAATCAATTGAATTAAAAACTAGTGTTGAAATATAATATTTATAATTTTTTATATTATTTTTAATTTTCGATCTGTGTTTTGTAAAAAAAATATACTCGAAATCAAGTAAATATTAATCACAATAGGATGCGAATGAAATTTTGGTGGTACCAATGAGAGCTTAGTTTAATAATAAAGAGGAGACTTTAAAATTTTGAGATCCCAATTTCTAATATATAAATGTAACTATCAATTACGATTGTGACTTCTCAACAAAACATTTACAGAAAAACAAATACAAATACACATATTATTAAATTTGAGATTTAAAATCATAAATTAGTTTATGTATTCTTTACACCGACAGACACAAATAGGTCCATAGAAATCTACCAATTCTGATCATTTTTCAAAGTTTAAATTAAATAAAAATTATGATGATAATAATAATAATAAATTGATGATTACAGTAATGAGAAAAGATGAATTTGGTGAGATTGAAAGCATAAAAATTTAAAGGTTTTTAACAACTTATTTTTATCTTATTCACAAGTTGGGGTACCTTTGACTAGGGGTGAGCAAAATCCGATTCGATTCGAAAAACTCGATAAAAATTTCAAATTTTGAATTAAATAGTTTGAGTTATTTGAGTTAATCAAGTTATTCGGATCAACTCGAATAAAAAATTAATTTTTTCGGTTTAACTCGAATATGAATTATACAAATCGAGTTATCCGAAAATCCGAATAAGAAAAGACAAAACTACGTCGTTTTGATAAATGTTTACTTTTTTTAAAAGTTAAAATTCAAAATAATTAAGTTAAAAAGCAAAACTACGTCGTTTTGATAAATGTTTACCCATTAAGTTAAGAGGCAGAATCATTATATTGTTCATGTAGTTAAATAATCTTGTACTTCGTCTACTAGTTAAATAATCGGTCCATCTAATCGCAGCATTAAGTATAAATAATAGGATTCGTTAACTCGACTCAATTTGACTCGAAATTTTTTGACTCGATTCGATTCGAATCGAAAAAAATTCAAATTGAGTTCGGTTGCTAAAATATGATTTGTTAACTCGACTAACTCGAAAACTTTTTACTCGATTCGACTCGACTCGATCGAATACTCACCCCTACCTTTGACCATATGTTGCTAATCTTATTTTAAGGCAATTAAAAAGAAATCGGATTCAAACTTGAAACAAAGAAAAAGAAGGTGATTTATTTTTTTTAGATTCGAAAGCAAATAAAAAAAAAACAAAACCGTTTACCTGTCTTCCCTTTCGCGCCGTCGTCGAGGGGCTTTCCCAATCCCGAAAGCCGCCGAACCCATTTGGGTTTCGTCTGGGCTTCGGTGCAAAAGGACGCGAAGGGCGCGCGACGAGAGGAAGGAAAACCAATTTTTTTTTATCCCCTTTTTTTATTTTTAAAGGCATTTGCCTTTGGATTTGGGTTTCGGGGAGTCAAAAGGCTAAAAAAAAGGTTTTTTTTACGTTTTCCGGCCACCGGGCACGGCGGAGCCCGTCGTTGGCGACCGATGGCTGTCGGCGGAGCACGGTGGCTCCCTAGACCGGGCATGGGGTGTGCTTAAGAGAAAAAGAAAGGGCTCTAAAGTTTTTTTTTTTAAAATTTCAAGCAGAATGAGATTTAAAAAAAAAAAATTGATTTATATAGAGGTAGTTAAACGACGTCGTTTTGGCTGGTGCTCAGAAGCCCCAAAACGGCGTCGTTTCAAAGTTCGAATCGACCCGACCCAATCCATCCCCTAGGATCCGCGTGTTTTTGCCTGGAGGGGATATTTATGCTTTCAGTCCTTCCGCTTTTTAAAGGCTTTTCAACCTGGTCCTATTTTCATTTTTTTATTTTTAAAATTTATCCACTTAATTTTATTGTTTTTTATTTTGGTCCTCTGGTCAATTGATCCCTTGGAACGGTGCGTTTAGGGGTATCTGGGAATAATTTCCCATTTGATCCCTGCTCTTTTTCGCGAGTTCAATTTTAGTCCCTTAGTCTACTTTTTTTATTTACAATTTATCCCCTTAAATTTCATTTTAATTTCTATTTAGTCCTTATTTATTTATTCATTTATTACAATTTAGATTCTCAATTTTTTTAATTCCGATTTAATTTTTTTATTTATTTAAGTTCAACCTTTCTCGAAATTTTACATTTTATTATTATGAACTTATTCATTTATTTAATTTCAACCTGTCATGAAATTATTTATTTATTTATTTATTTACTTATTTAATTTCAACCTTTTATAAATTTTTTATTTTATTAGTATTTACTTGTTTATTTATTATTGCAATCTCAGCCTTTCATGAATTTTTTTATTATTTACTCATTCATTTATTTATTTATTATCGCAATTTTAGTCTTTCATGAATCTTTTTATTTTTACTTACTTACTTATTTATTTATTATTGCTCTACCTTTTATTTTAAAAATTTATATTTTTCATACTTGTACATTTTTACCATGTCGTCATTATTAGTTCTTTTTTTTTTGTTTTAGTTATTTCATTATTTCTTTTACTATTTTTTTTGCATTTTCATGTCATTTAATCATACATCTTTTATTTTTATTTTAAGTTACTTTATCTATTTTTATTATTATTGTGATTACATTATTGTAGTTATTGTATCCCTTTATTTATTTACTAATCATCATTCTGATATTTTACCCATATAGCCACTTCGCATTATTTCATTACCACTATATCATACACTAGGTTTAGACATATTTGTCCGTTTTATATTGTACCCGAATAAACTAAACACATCACTTTAATCGTCATATTATTTTTTTACTCGATGCGTAAAAAGGAGAGTTTTAAAATCAAGACAACGTTTTTATTTAGAGATTCGAGAAATCAGCCCTAACTTACGGGGTTTGATTTTCTCTTTGAACCTAAATAACCGAATCCTTTCGAAACTAAAAACACATGAGATTTAAACAATAATTGAATAGGGAGCAATTTTATTTTCAAGAATTCGAGATGTCGTGACCCAATTTACGGGACATGACCTTTTTTCGTTATCTCGAAATAAGAAGGCTTCTTACATAAGTTTTGATTTAACTAAATGATTTAAATAAAAAAACATGCAAAGTGAGGTCGTGTTTTAAACTCTTTTTAAAATTCCAATTCAGCACTAAAGACATCAAGTAATCAATTAAGTACCAATTTTGGGCGTAACAAGGGTGCTAATCCTTCCTCGTGCGTAACCAACTCCTGAACCCATTTTCTGGATTTTTTGTAGACTGAAAAAATTGTTTTAGTAAACCAAACATTTTATTTAAAACGATCAAATTACGAGGTGACCCGATCACACCTCATAAAAAAAAGATTGGTGGCGACTCCCATTTTCATTTTTTAAATAAAAGTCGACCTTTCAAAAAAAATAGTTTCGACAGCTTGGCGACTCCACTGGGGACGTAATAAGAGAGTCAAGCCACGAGTTGATTATTTCTTGTCTTTTTGTCGAAAATTGATAATTTGGTTTAAATTTACGATCCTTTTGTTGCATTTCATTTTTATAATCTGCATCATTTTATTATATTTTCTTTATTAGTCTGAGTCTTTAGATATATTTTCGCATATTGCATTTCGGTCGGATATACCCTTTTAAGTGGGAGTGAGAAACTATTCCTTCACGAGGTCTTCACCTCTGTATAGGATAGTGGATCGCTTTCGGGATGCATTCGTACCTATGTCTTCGTGAGATTTTCATCTCCATATAGCCATTGGGAAATGTATTCCCCTGAACTGAACTCGGTCCGTATTACCCTATAATGGGTGAGGATCGAGGAATCCGCCAGTTCAGGTACCTTTACTTTAGAACTGAACCGCATATAGTGAGCCCTAAGAGCCTACCATAGGTAGAACCATACCGAACCTCTAGTGGTCACACGAATAGGTGCTCTATTTATTATTGCTTGCTTGCTTCAAATTCTAGCTTTGTATGAAATATATTAACTTGTTTCGTTTTATTTTGACTGTGATTGCATTGCATTTTCATAATAGAAAAAGGGGTGTTGATTCGTGTTCGGTTGCTAAATAGAGAGCTTGTCATAGAAAACGGGTCTCTTGATAAAGTGGAAGACAACACGGCCGCACGAATATGGTCCAAGAAAAGGCAACAAGAGAAATGTAATAGCCTGTGAGAGGGGCAGGTCAGAGATATGGACCACTTGTAGACCCCAACCGTTCAAAGACTGAAATATGAATCAGAGTCAGATCGGGGCCAAGAATTAGCTTCGTTTCTTGGGAAAGTTAAGGTTTTAAGTGTGAAGGCGAGGCCGTATATGTATCCGCTTTAAGTAAAGAAACTTGTTTTCTAGTAAAGTTGTTCTAATAGATTTGAAATAGAATCAACGCCTTTTTGCATGCCTCTTTTCCTTTACATTTCATTGCATGCAATAAGTTTCATAAAATCCAAAAGTGTGTCGAGTTCAGAACCCTAGTACAGAGCCTGTTGGATAATAAAGAGTTGGAATTCTTTGAAGATATCGAGGGTTTGGAAGGGAAAGATGTTTGTGCATTTGAAGAAAGAACTAAAAAACTGTCAGGAATTTTTTTCCTACATCCCTGGAAATGTTCTGAACAGCTGGACTGTGGAGGAGATTCTTATAGCTTTTAGGACCATTTCGGAGTAATATTCAGAACACACCTACTGCTCTAAGTCTGGGAGCAATATGAATCCTTTTTGTGAAAAAGGCACATGTTCATTATTTTTATTTCAATAAAATGCATCTTTGTGTCTCATTTTGGCAAACATTCTTTTGTTCTTTCTATTTCATTCATGACTCATACCACACTGATAACTATTCTTAGATTCATTTGTTCTTTCGGTCTTCCTTCGTTCCTATAACAAGTCTCCAGATATCAATGATATGAGTGACGCTGCTACTGACTCAGAATCTCCTTTTAAGCAAGATATGTGTCTAGAGGAACCTCAAGACTTTGAAGATGATCAAAATTTTAACTTATCTCTGATTTGTTAAGGATGGTAGAACAAGATGAGAAATAAATCCTGCTTTACAAAGCATCAGAGTTACTCCAAGAATTCAAGGATATCTTCGCATGGTCATATTAAGACATGCCCGGGTTAAGTACTGATATCGTGGTACACCGGCTTCCCATAAAGAAAGAGTGTAAGCCAGTTCAACAGAACCTCCGAAGGATGAGACCCGACGTTTTGCTGAAAATAAAAGAGGAGGTCAAGAAGCAATTCGATGATGGTTTCTTACAAGTGGTTAAATACTCAGAATGGGTAGCTAATTTCGTCCCCGTCCCTAAAAAGATGGGAAAGTACGAATGTGCATAGACTACAGGGATTTAAACAAAGCCAGCCCGAAGGACAATTTCCCATTGCCTCATATCGATACCTTAGTGGATAACACGACAGGTTACTCATTGTTCTCCTTTATGGATGGTTTCTCGAGATACAACCAGATAAAGATTCATCCTGAAGACATGGAGAAGACCACATTCGTAACCATGTGGGGAATATTTTGCTATAAGGTGATGCCATTAGGACCGAAAAATGCGGGAGTAACGTATCAAATAGCCATGGTAACCTTGTTTCATGACATGATCGAGGTTTATGTCGATGATATGATCGCAAAATCCCGAACAAAAATGAGCATATATAAGTCCTGAGGGGATTGTTCTTGAGATTGATAAAATTCCAACTAAAGCTCAATCTAGCAAAATGTACCTTCGGGCTAGGTCGGAAAAACTGCTAGGATTTGTAGTCAGTGAAAAGATGATCGAAATCGACCTGGACAAAGTCAAGGCTATACAAGAGTTGCCTCCGCCACACACTCAAAAGGAGGTCCGAGGTTTCTGAGGGAGATTAAATTATATCGCCCAGTTCATTTCACAACTGACCGAGAAATGTGACCCCATATTCCGTCTCCTTAGGAAACACAATCGAGGTGTATGGGATTAGGAATGCCAGAAAACTTTCGACAAGGTCAAACATTACTTGTCCAATTCCTTAGTACTGATGCCACCTAGCCTAGATAAGCCGCTAATACTGTACTTGGCAGTATTTGGGAATTCCATGGGATGCGTGCTTGGCCAACATGATGAGTTAAGGAGAAAAGAAAGAGCAATATACTACCTCAATAAGAAGTTTACTGAATGCGAGACAAGATATTCGCCAATCGAAAAGTTGCGTTGTGCCTTAATTTGGACAACCCGGAGACTGAGACAGTACATGTTGTACCACACAACTTGGCTCATCTGAAAACTGGACCCTCTAAAGTACATGATGGAGTCGACTTCTTTGAATAGAAGAATGGCCCGATGGAAAATTCTACTTTCTGAATTCAATATAGTCTATGTGAACCAGAAGGCGGTAAAAGGGAGTACAATAGTAGATTTTCTAGCCAGTAGAGCTCTTTAAGATTGCGAGCCTTTAAATTTTGATTTCCCAAATGAAGATCTGATGTATGTTGCAACCACTGAAGAAGGTGCTCAAGAATAACATCCCTGGAAACTAAAACTTCGATGAGGCCTCTAACGCTATGGGTAACGGAATCGGGGCAGTCCTGGTATCCCCAAACAGAGATCATTATCCTTTTACTAGTAAATTGGATTTTGATTACACAAATAACTTGGCAGAATACGAAGCATGCATCATGGGCATCCGTGCAGCCATAGAACGTAAGATCAAAGTACTAGAGGTATATAGGGATTCTGCATTAGTAATCTATAAGCTCAAAGGTGAATGGGAGACGAGAGACCCCAAATTGATCAATTATCGAAGGCTGGTTCTTGAATTAATTGAATAGTTTGATGATATCACCTTCTACTACCTCCCACAAGATTAAAACCAGATGGCTGATGCCTTGGCTACTTTAGCTTCCATGATCAAAGTGAATAAATAAGAGGACGTAAAACCTATCTAGACGAGTATTTATGAGGCTTCGGCTCATTGATACAACGTTGAGGGAGAAGAAAAGGACGATCACCCTTGGTACCATGATATACTGCGATATGTGAAGAATCATGAATACCCTGACCAAGCAACTGAGAATGATAAAAGGACGTTGAGAAGACTAGCCAGTGACTATGTCTTAGATGGGGAGATCCTATACAAAAGAAGAAAGGATCAGGTACTACTAAGATGTGTGGACACTGTTGAGGCTAAGGAAATCTTGGAAGTAGTCCACGAAGGCGTCTGCGGAACTCACGCTAATGGTTTTACAATGGTCAGGAAAATTATGAGATTCGAGTATTATTGGTCCACCATGAAAGGAGATTGTAATATGACAAACCATAATAGTAACATATTTTAAGCCCAAATTTAACATGCTTTTGGATTATTTATCCCTTGAATTATGTAATTTGGTGCTCTTAATCCTTCGTTTTCATGTTTTATACTCAGGAAAGCATCGGAGAATGAAAAGAACGAGAAACGGGCTTAAAACAGACCAAATGGGCCAAATCACGAAATCGACACGGCCTGGGCCCAAGACAACACGGTCGTGCCTCATTGATGGACTCGAACACGGCCTGACCACGACTTACACGGGCGTGTGCCAAGGGCGTGTCCCTATCGTGGCAAAGAGAAATTCTATTCGGATTAGGATACTTAGAGGCGAAGTAACACATTCCGAAGCCTATATAAACACCCTAAGTATGACCTAAAAGGGGGAGCCCAAGGCTTTTGTCAGGGGCGTCCAAATTTAGGCCAAAGAGGGCGATTTGTGGGAATTTACTCGAAGAAAGCCGCTTGATTCATCTCAAGAAGCCGAGTCATACTCAAGACGGAGGATCTTCTCTTCAATTCCTTCAGGAGTTTTAGAGTTTTTCTTATGTTTTGTTTTATCTTTCCTTCGAGATGTTTTCTTTTATCATTATGAACTAAACTCCTCGGATACAGAGGGGATGAAACCTAAGATGAATCTTGTTATTGTTTTCTAACTATATGATAAATACTTGATTTGTTCTTAATTATGTGTTCTTAATTCTTGTTTTGATATTTCCGGGATATTGATTCAAGTTTGATGTGCTTAGGTGGAGGAGCAAAAGTCCATGCCTAAGAGTAGATCTAGCATAATTAAGCAGAGTTGATCGCACGCCTAGACATAGGGTGACGAGATTTTGCCGGATTAGGGTGAAACCTAATATGGGAGTCCATAGATCGAGTTAATGCAATTCTAGAGGTTTTAATTAGAAAGAGGTTTCAATTAATCAACCTAGGGTTAGACGTTAGTAGCCTCGACGGAGGTATTAATATAACTTAGGGAATCCTACGGAACAAGTCAAGTGAATAAATCGTCTGGTTCAGTGTTAGATAACAAGTAAAGTCTAGGTGGATTCTTCCTCGGGTATTGTCTTAATCAATTGGTCTTTCCCACAAGTATTTCCCCAAATTCATTCTTCTTTGTCTTAGATTCTTTATCTTAGTAGTTAGTTAATTTAGATTAAACGACAATTCACTTCAATTCTTAGGCTAAATAATAGAAAGAAAGTTAGTATTAGTACTTTTGGTTCCTTTGGGTTCGACAATCCGGTCTTGCCTTAACTATACTGCTGTTCGATAGGTGTGCTTTCCTCAAATCGTTGTCATAGTTAGTTTCCAAGTTCGATCATTCTCTTTATAAAATTTAAAACTTTGACAAATCACAGCAATCAAGTTTTTGGCGTCGTTGCCGGGGAACTAAAATATTAAGGAAGCTCAATTTTTATTACTTTAGCCATTTTTTATTTTGCAATTTACTTTTATTTCTTTGTTTGTTTTTAACTTTGCTAATTTTCTTTCTTTTATTCCTTTCAGGTACCTCTAGTTTATGACTAGAAGGAACCCGATAGGACCCCTACTTTACGATAGTGAAATTGAAAGCACAGTTCGCAGAAATTGTAGAGAAATAAGGTGAAGCTTAAACTACATAGAAGAAGAGCAAGAAGACGAAATTAATACTACCGAAGAGATGGCTGAGAACAATCCGCCACCTCCAGAGATGGCCGACAATCATGCTCCTCGAACTATGTATGATTATGCTAAACCTAGTTTAACAGGAACTGAGTCAAGCATTGTTAGACTCTGCTATTGCCGCAAATAATTTTGAATCAAAACCTAACAAAATTCGGATGATACAAAGAATTTGTTCAGCTTTGATGGTTTGCGTGGATGAAGATCCAAATAATCACTTGGTGAATTTCCTAGAATTTTGCGACACTTTCAAAATAAATGGCGCATCGACGATGCCATCCGTCTTCGGTTATTTCCTTCTCTTTGAGGAATAAAGCCAAACAGTGGTTGCATTCTCTTCCACGAGGGTCAATCACTACATGGGATCAAATGACCAAAAATTTTTAATCAAATATTTTCCGCGCCAAAACGGCCAAGTTAAGGAATGATATCTCTTCTTTTGTGCGTAGATGGATTTAGAGACACTTTACGATGCATGGGAGAGATACAAGGATTTGTTGAGAAGGTGCCCACACCATGGATTACCCTTGTGGCTACAGTCCAAACTTTTTACAACGGTGTGAACCCCTCAACAAGGCAATTAATCGATTCACCCACCGCGAACTTTGAATAACAAAACTCCTGAAGCGCCTATGAGTTTATAGAAGAGATGTCATTGAATAACTACCAGTGGCAAGTTACAAGGACAAGGCCAGAAAAAACAAACAGAGTTTTCAACCTCGACGCAGTAACCATGCTATCAAATCAGGTAGAGGTGCTAAATAAAAAGATTGATGGTTTGTGTTCTTCGCAGGTACATCCGGTCATGCAGTGCGACGCAAGTGGAGGCGTGGTGAACCCTGAGTACCCACCCTACCATCCGAGCATAGAGAGCGAACATATGAACTATATGGGTAACAACTTTAGATCTAACAATAACCCTTATAGTAATACTTATAATCCAGGTTGGAGGAACCACCCCAATTTTTCATGGGGTGGTCAAGGAAATCAAAGACAACAACCCCCTCCAAATTTTCAAAATCAGCCCTACCCACAAGAAAAGAAGACGAACCTTGAGGAGATGCTGACAAAATTCATAGCAGTTTCAGAAACTCGTCTCCAGAATATAGAAACAAAACTTAAAAAATAGCAAGCATCGACACAGGAGCTCAAAGATCAAATTGGGCAACTTACTAAGTTAGTTTCTGAAATACGACCAGAAAGTTTACCTAGGGAAAAAGAGTAGGTAAAGGTAGTGACACTAAGAAGTGGAAAGGAGTTAGTCAAAACGAAGAAAAAGATACCACACGAAACCGATGAGGCAAATGCAACCCCAATCCGTGAGGAAAGTAAACCACCGATCCCATATTCAGCAAAGTTGAAGAAAGACCGCTTAGACGCACAATATGGTAAAATTCTTGAACTTTTCAAACAGTTGCATATTAACTTACCTTTTGTTGAAGCTATTTCGCAGATGCCAACATATGCAAAATTTTTAAAGGAGCTTCTAACAAATAAGAGGAAGTTCGAAGAAATTTCAACAGTGGAACTTAATGAAGAATGTTCAACTATCATCCAAAACAAGCTACCAACTAAATTAAAAGATCCAGGAAGTTTCACTATTCCCTGTTTAATTGGTAGTTTGAACATAGAAAAAAATTAGCTGATCTAGGTGTTAGTATTAATTTAATGCCTTATAGAATGTTTAAGCAACTTGGTCTAGGGGAACCTAAACCCATTAGGATGAGTATTCAGTTAGCTGACAGATCTGTTAAATATCATAGAGGAACTATCGAAGATATTCTGGTAAAAGTTGATAAGTTTATAATTCCTATTGATTTTGTTGTGCTTGACATGAATGAGGACGTAGAGGTGCCTTTAATTTTGGGACGACCCTTTTTAGCCACTGCTAGGGCTGTCATTGATGTTGGTGATGGTAAACTTGCGCTAAGGGTAGGCGATGAGGAAATTATTTTTCAAATTTACGATGCTATGCGATACTCTAGAGAACAAGATGATTCTTGTTACTTTGTTGATGCCACTGATCGCGCTATTCAAGAGTCTTTACAGGAAATCATGCACAATGACACGATGGAACTGTGTCTTACACAAGGTGAGGGGATAGATGACGATATCGATAAACTGAATCCTAATACATCCTCCTCTAGACAGACAAAAACAGAGGGTATTGAAATCAACGACGAACTAAAACAAAAACCCTCTATTGATGAGCCACCAAAATTGGAATTAAAACAGTTGCCAAAACACTTAGAATATGCATTTCTTGGGGATAATTCTACGCTACCAGTAATCATCTCCTCAGAACTAGAACCCAAGGAGAAAGAAAAGTTGCTAAAGGTACTAAGGGAACATAAAAGAGCCATAGCTTGGAAAATGTCTGACATTAAGGGAATAAGCCCATTGTTTTGCACCCACAAAATTTTAATGGAAGATGAATATAAACCGTGTGTGCAACCTCAGAGACGATTGAACCCCAATATGAAAGAACTTGTCAAGGCTGAGGTAATTAAACTTCTAGATGTAGGAATAATTTATCCTATTTCCGATGATTTGGGTAAGTCCTCATGCGTGTAGTTCCAAAGAAAGGAGGCATGATCATTGTAGCCAACGAAAAGAATGAATTGATTCCTACAAGAATAGTCACAGGTTGGAGAGTCTCAGATTGACTATAGAGAAAGTCAAACGACGCCACCGAAAAGATCACTTCCTTTGCCCTTTATTGACCGGATGTTAGAAAGATTATCCGGGCATATGTACTCTTTGCTTCTTGGACGGACTCTCCTAAGCACTTCCAAATTCCAATAGCCCCGAAGATCAAGAAAAGACAACATTTACATGTCCATACGGTACGTTTTCTTATCGTAGAATGCCTTTTGGATTATGTAATGCTCCTGCTACTTTTCAGCGCTGCATGCTAGCCATCTTTGACGAACTTGTGGAAGACATTATGGAGGTATTCATGGATGACTTTTCGGTATTCGATAATTCCTTCCATCTCTGCCTTAAAAATTTAAAACGAGTTCTAATGAGATGTGAGGAAACGAACCTTGTTTTAAATTGGGAAAAATGTCACTTTATGGTTCGTAAGGGGATTGTGCTAGGACATAAAATTTCTAGTAAAGGGATTGAGGTAGATAAAGCGAAAGTGGAAACCATAGAAAAATTACCTCCTCCTAGTTCAGTCAAGGCCATTAAAAGCTTTTTAGGACATGCAGGATTTTATAGAAGATTCATTAAAGATTTCTCTAAAATAGCTAAGCCTTTGACAAAATTACTAGAAAAAGATGTACCTTTCAACTTTGATCAGGAATGTTTAGATGCCTTTAATATCCTCAAAGATAAATTAATAAATGCTCCAATTATAATTGCACCTGATTGGAATTTACCTTTTGAACTAATGTGTGATGCGAGTGATTTTGCAGTAGGTACAGTTTTAGGACAACGAAGAGACAAGCACTTTCAGCCGATCTATTATGCCAGCAAGACATTAACAGCCGCACAAGAAAATTACACCACCACAGAAAAAGAATTGCTAGCTGTGGTTTTCGCATTTGATAAATTTAGACAATATTTGATATTATCTAAAGTAGTCGTTTACACTGACCATTCAGCCTTTCGTTATCTTTTGACCAAATCTGATGCAAAACCCCGACTCATAAGATGGATTCTTCTTTTACAGGAATTTGATTTGGAAATTCAGGATAAGAAGGGAGCTGAAAATCTTGCAGTAGATCATCTCTCCAGGCTTAAAAATCCACATATCAAAGAACTAGATGATAGTGAGATAAACGACTCCTTTCCTAAAGAACAACTCTTTTCTATAACCAACTTTGAGGTACCTTGGTTTGCAGATATTGCAAATTATTTAGCTGCTAACATCTTACCAAAAAGGTTAACACATCATCAAAAGAAGCGATTCTTTGCTGATGCGAAGAACTATTTTTGGGAGGACCCCTTTCTTTTCCGTATATGCGCAGATCAAGTAATTCGGAGATGCGTTACAAAGGTAGAAGCAAGCAAAGTCCTAGAACATTGCCAATTAGGACCTTAAGGAGGACATTACAGCGGGAGTAAGACAGCACACAAAATGCTCGAATCAGGTTTTTATTGGCCGACTCTGTTTAAAGACGTCAACAGGTATGTCGCTTCGTGTGATAAATGCCAAAGAACAGGTAAAATCTCTAAACGCTATGAAATGCCTCAAACATATATGTTATCATGTGAAATATTCGACGTATGGGGTATTGACTTTATGGGTCCATTCCCTAGTTCATTCGGAAATAAATACATCTTAGTAGCAGTAGATTACAGGTCAAAATGGGTGGAAGCCCAAGCCTTACCTACTAACGATGCTAGAGCTGTAGTAAGATTTCTTAAGAAACTCTTCTCTCGTTTTGGAACACCCAGAGCGATTATTAGTGAAAGGGGTGCTCACTTTTGTAATACTCAATTTGATAAAGTTTTAAAAAAATATGGAGTACACCATAGGACAGCTACCCCTTATCACCCTCAAACTAGTGGGCAAGTGGAAGTGGCAAATCGAGAGCTTAAACGGATCTTAGAGAAAACAGTTGAATCAAACAGGAAAGATTGGGCATGAAAAGTAGATGATGCTTTATGGGCCTATAGAACAACGTTTAAAACTCCCCTAGGAACATTCCCTTACAAGCTTGTGTACGGAAAAAGTTGTCATCTACCTTTCGAGTTAGAACACAAAGCTTTTTGGGCTATAAAATTCTTAAATTACGATCTTAAAACCGCAGGTGAGAAAAGGATGATGCAGATGAATGAGCTAGATGAATGGCAAGCTAATGCCTATAAAAATTCACGATTATATAAGGAGGCAACAAAATGACGACATGATGCTCGTTTAAAACAATCAAAGCAATTCGAAGTAGGAGACTTGGTCCTGCTGTATAACTCAAGGCTCAAACTGTTTCCTGGAAAGCTGAAATTAAGGTGGTCAGGCCCATTTGTGATCAGAACTATTTTTCCTTACGACACAGTCGAGGTAACCCATCCAACTCATGGGACATTCAAGGTAAATGGTCATCAACTGAAACTTTATAATGGTGAAGATTTCAAGGAATTGAGAGAGGAGCTTCAGCTCCGTGAACCTTCATTTAGAAATGAAAACAGGGTGAGTCTAGCTTAAGACTATAAACGAGCGCTTCTCGGAAGGCAACCCGAGCACTAACCCTACTAACGTCCATATTTTTGAATTTTAGCACCTAACTGAAAACTAACCAATTTATCAAGTGCACGATTTTCACACCACACGGCATTGCACACGGCCGTGGCCGTGGCCGTGTGGAGACCACGAATTGATACATGGGCGTGACGGAGATCGTGCAGAAATAGGACAAAATTTTCCCAAGACACGGGCCCCTATTAAACAACACGGTCATGTGACTCGGTTGTGGATGAACTTTCCAAAAGAACACGGGCTACGATAAAAACACACGCCCGTGCTGTTCGACCGTGGTCGATACTGATTAAGAGACACGGGCATGTGACACGCCCGTGCATATAAACCGTGGTGAACACTGAGTAGCCGACATGGGAATAAGCCACGCTCGTGCCCCAGGACCATGGACGATACTGACTTACGAGCACGGGCGCATGACCAATGAACACGGGCGTGGGCAACATCTCAAACGCGCCCAAATTTAAAAATCACGAAAAACACGGGCTGAATAAAAGAGACACCAGCGTGGTACCTGCATGTGCCCCCCTTCCCCTATTTAAAGAAAATAGTCCCCGTTCTCCCCAAAACTTTTCCCAAACTCCCAACCCTAGCCGTTTCCCTCAAAATCTTATACCCAACTCCGGCCACCATCAGAGAAACCCCCAATCTTGACCTCCCCTATCATTTATCCCCCTCCCTCTTTCACATACACATCAAAAACCAGTACACGCCCGTGCCTTCAGGATACACGCCCATACACAGATGCGACACAGCAGTGTACCCCATTTTTCTCTGTAGCACACGCCTGTGTATCGCCATTCAGCATCCGTGCTCCTCCCAACTGCGCCATTTCTCTCCAATCACTACACCGGTTACCCCTATTTTTACATTTCTTAGAACTATTTTATCATTAGAATATTTTTAAGTTGCTATCTAGTTTATTATTATTGCTTAGGATTAGTTATATTCACTATTAGATTGATTAGTCATCCTTGTTTAATATTTATGCAAAATGTTAGACTATTCCTGTTGAGATTACATTTTCCTTAATATATCTTTGACATTGTGGGATTCTTAACTGTTATGAGACATTTATTGGCTAGAACCGCTACTTGAACCATTGAATATATGTTATTTCCAGGAACACAATGTCATCGTCCCGAAACAAGAAAACCACAGTTCCGAGTTCCAAAAAATGAAAGGGACCCAGTTTATCATCCGCCAGCGCATTAGCCGAAGTGAGACATCCATTCCTACGGTTCCCCCTGGAGCCCAAGATGAACTTTTCCAAATATTACGAGCACGATCTCTCAGTCAAGGACGATGTATCGGTTGGGACGCCCTGGAACATGTTCACCTCGCTGATGATATTCGGGCACTCCTGAAGACTGACCCCTGGGAACATTTTTTTGGTATAATCGAACCCACCTACCTCAAACTAACATTAGAGCTTTGCTCTACTTTCCATTTGCAGGTAGTAATGATAGACCACGACGACCCGGGCACTATTCAGTTCCGTCTAGGAGGCTTAGTTCGGGAAATGAGTATACCTGAATTTGGCGTCGCTCTGGGCCTATAAACGGATGACTTCAGAAGGGAACATAATCTTGCAGAGCTTCATCGCAACATCCATAAATCTCCCGCACAATGTTGGTATAATATAGCCCCCAGCACAGGCACCTATGACCCTAGTCGCTCCAAAGTGATAGCCCTCGCCCCATCCTTGAGATACCTACACGCCATCTTAGCCCACACATTGACAAGAAGATGAGAGAGCACCGGGGTCGTTAACACACATGACGCCTACTTCCTCTGGTGTATGGAAAATGGCCACGTCTTCGACCTTGCATACTTCATCGCTTTGGCCATTCAACATCAGACGCAGCGCCATCGAAATGGGGTCATTTCTATGGGGCCCTACGTAACACGGCTCGCGAGGTACTTCGGTCTCCTCAGCACCGACGCACAAATCTCCTCACTCACATTGATAGGTCAGATGTCCCCACAGGGCATCCAGACGATGCTACACATGAGGATGATTCAACGTCGACGTGGGATCGATCCTCCCCAATATCGGCTAGCACCTATCACCAATGAGGAGAACCCTGAGGACATTCATGACGATGTCCCCCCACCCCAGGAAGCCCCACCACCGAGTCATCGCCCATTCCATGCGGCAGCATCTATTTCGGACATATCTGAGCAACTAACACGATTTAAGCAACAATGCTTCCAGCGTTTCGACCATATCGACACCACCCTCCACCAGATATGTCAACACCTTCATATCTCATCACCACCACCACCTTGTGACCCATCTGATGCAGAGGACCTCTGAGTCCTTTTCTTTTTATTTTTCTTTTTATTTCTATCTTTATTTCTACTTTTATTTTCGTTTTTATTTTGCTTCTATTTTAGTTTACTGTCTAAAGACTTGAAAATTTCATTAGTCTTATTGATTTCACTTTATCACTAGCTGTATAACTTTAAGTTTCCATAACAACATCCATTCCCTAAAAATTTAATTGATGACTTCGCAGATTAATAAGATTAAATATACTACTCAAGGAACAAAAATATCACTTATACCTAGTCATCACATTCGTCATGGAACATGCCACAAGGAATCCGTCCGAAATTCAGGAAGTTTCACTTCTCTCCCTATCTTATGATTTTATTATGCTATAATCTATCTTTGCACATTGAGGGCAATGTACATCTTAAGTATGGGGGGGTGAATCTTAAAAAGGCCTAACTTTTTGCATTATTCTCATATCCTGAATTATGCCCTGTTTCTTAAAGTAAGTTTCTCATATTACTGTTAGAATGAAATTTCCTTTGATTTATGATTTTCATTGATATGTTTTGGATTAAGTCATAGTTAATTGTGCATTGATGATTAAACTTTAAGATACTAGAGAGTCAAGCATGATAAGTCTATTTTTCAGAAATTAATTTTTTTTTTTTTAGGTTGTCGACCTGAATTTGAATATTACTTTGAAGTTTAAAATTTACGAGGTTGACATCAAAAACCCATAATTTTCTCTTGTAAGATTTTGAGCTTTTAGAGCATATATTCTTTTTCATGCTCACTTTATTGATTATGAATGTGTCAACATTGATTTGTTATTCTAAAACTTGCATCGATTATACATGTCGAGACCACACCTTTGATTTGATATACAAAGATGATGAAGGCACCTAGGTTTTAACCCACTCACTCCACTAAAAAGCCTACCTTCATAATTAACCCCTAGTGAACCCCTTTGATCCTAACAACCCTTTTTATTGACTCACCCACTAATATTAACCTGAAACCCTTTGTTTTTGTTATCATCGTTCCTTTTGACTACCCTTATATCGAGATTTGATTTGATCGATTGCCTATTTATTTTGATAGTAAATTCATCATTTATTATGTATTTTTGATTTGTTTCAAAAAAAAAAACGACGAAGTATATTCATTATTAGTTTTTTTAGTCTTATAATTAAGTGAGCTTACATATTTAAATTCCACATCTTGAAGAAAAAGCTCGTATTATTAGTATTACAAGTTTATGTAATTATTAATTATTAGTTCATTTTTCTAGTTAGGTAATTTGTCAAGTTAATCTCGATTCTAACCCTCTAATTCAGCCCTTATCCACACCTTTAACCCAAGCCCAAGTTACAACCTCAATTAAAGACCTTTTGATTTGTGTATCATCTCATATTATAGTGGTGGAGATTTGATTTTCATGCAAGCCTATGGGATTAACTTTTCATGTTTGACTTATGAGTGCTTATCTTTGAACCTTAAACACTTTGAGTGATTTGAGTGAATCTTTAGTGAGGATGTCAATCCTTGTCGATTTTGAATCAGAATTAATTATTTAGATGAGGGGAAACACCTATGTTTTCATGCTACAAAATGTATGACTCAGATTGTTTGAATCTTTAGGACTCTTTGAGCTGAATTATCCATGTATAAATTATCTGTGAATTATGACAAAACATTATGGATGAATATTATGAATCGAGGAAGTTTGTTTTAATTATGAGTTGAGAATTTTGCTTGAGGACAAGCAAAAGCTTAAGTGTGGGGGTATTTGATAAACCGTAATAGTAACATATTTTAAGCCCACATTTAACATGCTTTTGGATTATTTATCCCTTGAATTATGTAATTTGGTGCTCTTAATCCTTTTTTTTCATGTTTTATACTCAGTAAAGCACCGAAGAATGAAAAGAACGAGAAACGGGCTTAAAACAGACCAAATGGGCCAAATCACGAAATCGACACGGCCTGGGCCCAAGACCACACGGCCGTGCCTCATTGATGGACTCGAACACAGCGACCACGACTTACAGGCGTGTGCCAAGGCGTGTCCTGTAAATGGCAGAGAAATTCTATTCGGATTAGGATACTTAGAGGCGAAGTAACACATTCCGAAGCCTATATAAACACCCTAAGTATGACCTAAAAGGGGGAGCCCAAGGCTTTTGTCAGGGGGCGTTCAGCTAGGCCAAAGAGGGCAGATTTGTGGGAATTTACTCGAAGAAAGCCAGTTGATTCATCTCAAGAAGCCAGAGTCATACTCAAGACGGAGGATCTTCTCTTCAATTCCTTCAGGGAGTTTTAGGGTTTTTCTTATGTTTTGTTTTATCTTTCCTTCTGAGATGTTTTCTTTTATCATTATGAACTAAACTCCTCAGATACCTGTAGGGGATGAAACCTAAGATGAATCTTGTTATTGTTTTCTGAACTATATGATAAATACTTGATTTGTTCTTAATTATGTGTTCTTAATTCTTGTTTTGATATTTCCGGGATATTGATTCAAGTTTGATGTGCTTAGGTGGAGGAGCAAAAGTCCCTGCCTAAGAGTAGATCTAGCATAATTAAGCGGAGTTGATCGCACGCCTAGACATAGGGTGACGAGATTTTGCCGGATTAGGGTGAAACCTAATATGGGAGTCCATAGATCGAGTTAATGCAATTCTAGAGGTTTTAATTAGAAAGAGGTTTCAATTAATCAACCTAGGGTTAGACGTTAGTAGCCTCGACGGAGGTATTAATATAACTTAGGGAATCCTACAGAACAAGTCAAGTGAATAAATCGTCTGGTTCAGTGTTAGATAACAAGTAAAGTCTAGGTGGATTCTTCCTCGGGTATTGTCTTAATCAATTGGTCTTTCCCAAAAGTATTTCCCCTAATTCATTCTTATTTGTCTTAGAGTCTTTAGCTTAGTAGTTAGTTAATTTAGATTAAACGACAATTCACTTCAATTCTTAGGCTAAATAATAGAAAGAAAGTTAGTATTAGTACTTTTGGATCCTTTGGGTTCGACAATCTGGTCTTGCCTTAACTATACTACTGTTTGATAGGTGCGCTTGCCTCAAATCATTGTCGTAGTTAGTTTCCAGGTTCGATCATTCTCTTTATAAATTTTAAAACTTTGACAAATCACAGTGACCATATTAGTTACGCCAAGAGATGTCATAAGTGCCAAATTTATTGAGACAAAATTCATGTGCCTCCTTCACCTCTTCATGTCATGACTTCTCCATGGCCTTTCTCCATGTGGGGCATGGATGTCATTGGGTAGATCTCGCTGAAAGCTTCTAATGGGCATCGATTCATCTTCGTAGTCATTGATTACTTTACAAAGTGGGTAGAAGCCGCTTCATATACTAATGTCACGAAGTCGGTAGTCAGCAAGTTCTTAAAGAAAGAGATCATATGTCGATATAGAATGCCAAAAAGGATCATATCTGACAATGCATTAAATTTGAACAACAGCACGACATCAGAAGTCTGTAGTCAGTTCAAGATCAAACACCACAACTCATCACCATATCGCCCAAAAATGAATGGTGCAGTGGAGGCAACCAATAAGAACATTAAGAAAATCGTGGGGAAAATGACTTAGACTTATAAAGATTGGTATGAGAAGTTACCATTTGCCCTCTATGCTTATCGAACATCTGTCAGGACCTCAACCAGGGCAACGCCTTTCTCTCTGGTTTATGGAATGGAGGCGATTTTACCCATTGAAGTTGATATTCTTTCTCTCTAAGTTTTGGCAGAATTGAAATTGGATGAAGCAGAATGGATCCAATCCTGATATGATCAACTAAACTTGATTGAAGAGAAAAGGTTGAAAGCCATCCGTCATGGTCAGATGTACCAAAAGCGAATGATGCGAGCTTACAAAAAAGAGGTTCATCATAGAGAATTCCATGAGGAGAACCTAGTATTGAAAAAGATCCTACCCATATAAAAGGATTTCAGAGGAAAGTGGATGCCAAACTGGGAAGGACCTTATGTGGTAAAGAAGGCATTTTCTGGAGGAGCGCTGATTTTGGCTGAGATGGAGGGCAAGAACTTGCCCAATCCTGTGAATTCAGATTCAGTCAAGAAGTACTTCACCTAAAAAAAAAGGAAGAAAGGAGAGGCTAAGGCGAAAACAAGCAAAGGGCGCCTTGAGACCAAAGGGGTTTTGAGTTGAAAACCCGGAAAAGGGCAATTCAAATTTTAATCAAAGCTGGGGCATATGGTAGTCTTGTTATCCCCGGATTAAAAAGGGAGAGGGATGCTACGTCTTGGGGCATCAGCAAAGTATTTTGGATCTCCGAAACACATATCAAGTTCAAAAGGGTCCTCGAGAAGTTAGTGCGAAGAAGCTCATGCTATGATTGTAGGACCTATAATTTGCCCGGGGCCCATTTCCCAAATAAAACCCAACCCGAATGGCCCATTTTATCATTACCCAAGCCCAAACCCTCACAAATCAGACCTAAACCCAACAAAACATAACCCATTTTGCCCTGCCATAAGCCCATTTTTTCCCAGCCCAATTACAAACCCGAATGGCCCACAAACCATCAGCCTAAACCTTAGACCACTAAAACCCAATGCCTAAAAATAATTAAACCCAAATCTGATGGCCCATTAACAGACCAAACACCAAAACCCAAATCAACCCTAACCCTAGGTCCTCCTTTGCGGCGCCGAACCTGCTTTCTGACACTAGCCACCTACCCGTCGTCTCCACCAGCTGCTCCACCACCACTGTCAGAGCACCGCCCTCCACTTGGTCACTTACCTACAAAAGCATTGAAAACGAAATGACAGAATGATAGAAAAGGGGGAAATCAATTGTAAAAATGGCTATAAAAAGCCAATCGAAATCTGTTGTAGGACCTTTTTTTTATCAATAAAAAATAGAGAGATTCAAACAAAAGAAAACAGATCAGTGAACGGCAAACATTGATTAAACAAGAATGCATCAAAAAAACGCAAAAGAACTACCAAAAATCAAGAGAAGCCGAGGCTAAAAGGTGACTTTTTTTCTCCCTATTTTCGAAGCCTTTTTCCTCTTTTTTTTTTCACTCGATATAAGTACATATATATATAAATATTATTCTAATAAAAGAAAGGAAGCAAAACATTACCCGATTGGGGCTCGACCACATGTCTGTGCACGAGACGGAGCCTGTGGCGAGCATGGCCTAATCCTCCCCCCTTTTTGGACATACAGAGAAAAAAGAAGAGTATGAATTTTTTTTTAAAAAAAAACAAGCAGCTCAAATGATTTTTTTAACATTTTTCACCTTAAATAGCCCCTCAAAACGACGTCGTTTTGGGGTTGGCCTTTAATGCCCAAAACGACGCCGTTTTTGACAAGATCCGCGTGTCGACCCGACCCGCCCAGGAGGATCCGCGTGTTTTTTACTTTTGGGGTTTATTTATGTATTGGTCCTTCCGTTTTTTATCAATTTGTAATCAAGTTTTTCGCGTTTTTAATTTTGACCCCGAACTTTCATTCGGATTTCATTTTGGTCCTCCCCATGCTGCGCGTTTTGAAGGGAAGGGTTATTTCCCGATTTGGTCCCTCTGCCTTATAGTGCATTACAATGAGGTCCTTCCTTCCCTTTTTTATTTTCAAATTGACCCCAATATTCCCTTTTTATTCAATTTTAGTCCCTTTTTTGCTATTTTCACCTTTTTTTTTAATTAATCGTTTTAACCTTATTACTACATCACATTAAATGTTATATTGTGTTGTATTATTTTTATCTTATTATTATTATTACCATGTATTATCACTATTACCATTTTATTTGTTCTTATAAACCTCATCATTATTATTTCGATTATTTCTTACTTTATCGTTTTATTTTACTACCTTATTATTATTCTTATTATTTATTATTTGTATACGTACGTATGTGTGTTCTTTTATTTTAGATTATTTTCTATTTTATCATTAATATTATTATATACCTATTATCATTATTCTATTATTACTATACTATTATTCTTAGTATTAATTCTCTTATTTCCTTATTTCATTATTTTTCTTATCATTTAATCATCATCATTACTATTGTTTTCACGTTTTATCCCTTTTCTATTATTTATTACATTTTCTATCATTATTATTAGATTATTATTTTCTTAAATGTATTACTATTTTCTCCTTTATTATTATTATTATTATTATTATTATTATTATTTTATCGTTATTTGTACTACTGTTAATATACGTAATATTTTCAATATATTATATATCATCCTTACTTATACGTATATATGTGTGTGTTTTTTATTCTTTTCACGTATAACATCGTGTTTTCACATTTTCACGCTAATTTTTCTCGATGCATAAGTTGAAACACCCCACACCCGGCCCACGAGCTTGAACCAGATCTGGTATGTTCCTTAAATAAATCGGTTTTCAATGTTCTAAATGACTTAGAGAAAATTTGTGTAATTTTAAAAAAATTGTTTTGGGTTGGGCTTAATTTGAAACCTATTTAATAAATTCTGGAAATCCAACTTAAGTAAGGTGACAAAATAATTTTTGGGTTTATTATTTTAAAAGAAATAAATTTACTTATCTTTAATCAAACATAATTTGTATCATATTTAAATAAAAATAAACAGAATAAAGAAAATCCAACTGGCCTTATGGCCTTATTACATCATTCAAACCCAAAATAAAGTACTAAAATTTCATAAAGTCCAAATTCCAAATAATTTATTCAAGCGATGCATGGCCACCTTTAGCTCCTGCCGACCCGGTCCATTATCGCTCATCACCTGAAAAATAATTCCCCAACGGGTGAGTCAACAGACTCAATGTGTACATAGTACTAATTTCCAACAAATCGAGCATACAAGTCATAACAATATCATGTTCATACAAAATAAAGGATGATGCAACCCAAATCCAAACCTATTTGTCCATCCGCTACACACCACCCGTACCAACTCGCATGTACCGCGGGGACTACTAAGTCGACCCTCCATCCGCTACACACCATCGAATCGGCGATCATTGCAATCGGCGTGCTCATCGCCCACTTATGTTGTGTCATTAGACACTGTATTCACTAGATGTAACCGAAGTTACCACTTTTCACTTTATGTGACCGTAGTCACCACTTTACGTTGGTGAGACCGTAGTCATCACCTTCACTTTCTTCCTCCACAAATATCCCGAATGCCCCAATTATTTCATAACATATTTCACATACTTAATTTTCATTCATGTTACTAATCACATGTTCAAAATATATCACATTCACAATCCTATCAAAAGTAGGAAACGTACATTGGTACTCCTTACCACATTTGTGGTGCTTAGCCACATTCACATACTGTTACATATTTATATATTTAATGATTGCCATGCAATTTATTGAAAGTTAGTAAGAGTACACACCTTTTTCGCTTAATAGTTTCCGTGAATTCCCGTAGAGCGATCTACCGATCTAGATCTTTCACTCCTATATTCGGCCATTAATTAAAACATATAAATAAACCTATTTGGTCTTAAACCAAATCCTACTAGAAGTAGAATTACTTACCTAGTTGCCGAATTGATTTAATCAAGTCCCAACAGCTTGTTAGAATTCCTCTTCCTTGAAATCGGCTAATACTAGGTATGTAACCATGTCGATTTTCGGTTTTGAAATAATGGAAAACACTTAAACAAATTATGCCTTGGCCGAATATCCCTTACCTTATGATGGGATTCCAAATCAAGAGGATTCCTTTATAAGCTCGTTGAAATCCTATAACTCCGTGTTAGATTAGATCTAACTTTGAAAACGTGAATCATAATCTTTAACCACATATTTATATTTATAATCCTTACCTTAGATCCTTAGATTTCCGAAAGATCCCCTTTTGATGTTGTGGATGATTGCCCTCTTTCTTAGAATCCACAAAGATTCAAACTTAACAATGAGAACGGAGAAGAAAATAGAAGAAAAAGAGAGGGATTTTGCTTAATGAAAATTCGCAGAGAGGGGGTTTTGCCTAGGGAGAATTTCGGCAGAGAGGAAGAGGAGCAAATGTTGATGAGTAGCCCTCCTGTCCCTCCTTTATAGCCAAAGTTATCACCTAGGAGTCCTTTACTTGGCCACCACTCCTCTTTTTGATAATATTATCTCTTTTATTTAAAAGATAAAAGCCTTTAATCCATCAATTATCTCCTCAATTATCTCATTAGAAAATAATCCTTTATTTATCTCTTATTATTCACATATTTATGTGAATAAAACTCCTTTATTTATCTCTTATTATTCACATATTTATGTGAATAAAACTCCTTTATTTATCTCTTATTATTCACATATTTATGTGAATAAAACTCCTTTATTTATCTCTTATTATTCACATATTTATGTGAATAAAACTCCTTTATTTCTCTCATATATCCAAGTTTCCCGAAATGTTCAAGTTTCCATTTTTGGATCATTTCCAAAAATGTTTAGGTTTCCAAAATGTCTAAGTTTCCAAAATGTCCATTTCCATTTCCATTTTCATTTCCATCTCCATTTTCATTTCCATTTTAATTTTCATTTCTAGGTTTCCAAAAGTATCAAAAATTTATTCATAATACTTAAGACTTGTCATTTCATACAATTGATCTGAAAAATGCATAGGCCCTTCCTAGGATGTTACGCTTCTACCTCTTAAATAAAATTTCGTCCTCGAAATTTCCTAACTAAACAGCTTGAGGGTATTCTTTGCCGCATTGTCTCTTCCGCTCCCACAAAGCTTCTTCCGATCCATGATTGCACCATAACACCTTGACTAAAGGCACCGACTTCTTTCGTAGTGCTTTCACGCCACGTTCCAAGATCTGAATCGGCTCCTCCTCGTAGGATAGATCCGGCCTTAACTCCACTTCTTCAACAAATACCACATGAGACGGATCCGATCGATAGCGACGTAGCATGGACACATGAAATACGTCGTGCATTTGATGCAACTCGTGGCAACTCCAATTGGTATGCCATCGCCCAACTCGCTTCAAGATTTGATAGGGCCCTATAAACCTTGGGCTTAGCTTCCCTTTGCGATCCGAACCGCATAACCTTCTTCCAAGGTGAGACCTTTAGAAACACTTGGTCTCCTACTTCAAACTCAATTTCTTTCCTCTTAAGGTCTGCGTCGAC
The DNA here is from genome assembly GCA_025698515.1 of Gossypium sturtianum. NCBI lineage: Eukaryota > Viridiplantae > Streptophyta > Magnoliopsida > Malvales > Malvaceae > Gossypium > Gossypium sturtianum. The sequence goes on from CM046945.1 coordinate 163,710,409, forward strand.
TTACTGCTTCATCGAAGCTTCTTTCAACCGCGCCCGAATTAATTCCACCTTCTCCTCGCTTCCGCCACTAACTCGGACCCAAAACGCGGCGTTCTCCTAACTCGGTCCAACAAGTTGGTGTTCTACATTTCCTTCCATACAATGCTTCGTATGGTGCCATCCGAATGCTTGCCTCGATAATCGTTGTTGTAGGCGAACTCGGCTAGAGGCAAGTAATCTTCCCAACTTCCTCGAAATCCATCACACGACCTCTTAGCATATCTTCCAACACTTGTATAACCTGCTCGCATCGCCTGTCTCGATTGTGGATGAAAAGCCGTAGTGAAGTCTAGCTTAGTGCCTAATGCTTGATGAAGTGCTTTCCAAAATCGAGACGTAAACCTTGGGTCTCTATCGGAGATGATCGACATCGGTACCCGTGTAGCCTCACGATCTCCGCCACATATAACTTGGCTAACTTTTGAAGGGAATAGTCGATCCTCACAGGGATAAAATGTGCGGACTTGGTCAAACGGTCCACTATCACCCATACTGAGTCCTTCTTAGTGGGCGTAAGGAAGCCCACTAACTAAGTCCATGGTAATTCTTTCCCACTTCCATTGGGGGAGTCTCAATTGGTTGAAGCAATCCTGATGGGACTTGGTGTTCAAATTTTACTTGCGACATGTCAAACATTTCCCCACAAATTCACCACCTCTCGCTTCGTGTCCGACCACCAAAATTGTTCCCTTAGATCTCTATACAGCCTTGATGCCTCCGGGATGCATAGCATAAGGACTACCATGCGCTTCCCGAAGAATCCTTTGTCTCAACTCCTTATCCTCGGCATACAAACCTTTTCCTTGTAGCACAAAGACTCCTTCATCATTGACGCCATAATCCTTTAATCCTCCTTGCCGTACTTGCTTTGTAACTTAGTGCTTAAGTCCTTATCCGCCAACTGTCCCTCTTTCACCTCCTTCACCAGTTGGCTTGACTTGTAACTCGCCAACAAAGCTTCCGTCCTCATACAAACTTAAGTGAGCGAACAAAGCCCTTAAATCCGACACAACCTTCCTACTTAGGGCGTCGCTACCACATTCGCCTTGCCCGATGGTATTCTATCGAATACCATAATCTTTTAATAACTCCACCCACCTTCGTTGCCTCAAGTTCAACTCCTTCCGAGTCAACAAATACTTAAGGCTTTTGTGGTCCGTGGTAAATTACCGACCTTTCTCCATAAAGGTAGTGCCTCCAAACTTTGAGGGCGAAAACCACCGCCATGAGTTCCAAGTCATGAGTTGGGTAGTTCACCTCATGCGGCCTTAATCACGAGATGCATAAGCGACTACCTTTCCTTTCTTGCATTAGCACACACCTCTAACCCCGTGTGCGAAGCATCACAATATACTACGGTCCTTACCGCCTCCGGTGAATTAACACCGAGCTTCACAAAGACCTTTTAAGCTTTTCAAAGCTCTCCTGTTGCTTATCCGTCCACACAAACGGTACTTCCTTCCTTAGTAACTTTGTCAAAGGTGCGGCTATCGACGAGAATCCTTCCACGAACCTTCTGTAATAGCCTGCCAAGCCTAAGAAACTTCTGATTTCAGCCACCGACCTAGGTGATTTCAATCCAACACTCGCTTCGATCTTCCTAGGATCCACTCTTATTCCTTCTGCGGATACCACATGTCCTAGAACGCCACTTCCTTGAGCCAAAATTCGCACTTGCTGAATTTGGCATAAAGCTTCTTTTCCTTAACACTTCTAACACAACTCTGAGATGCTCATCGTGCTCCTCCTCCGCCTTGGAATACACCAAAATGTCGCCGATGAACACCACGACGAATCTATCCAAGTAGGGTTGGAAAACCCTATTCATCATATCCATGAACGCGCCGGTGCGTTCACAACCCAAACGGCATCACCACAAATTCAAAATGACCGTACCTTGTCCTAAAAGCGGTCTTATGAATATCACCTCCTTCACTTTCGCTTGATGATACCCCGACCTTAAGTCGATCTTTGAGAACACAGCTGCCCCTTTCAGTTGGTCGAACAAGTCATCTATCCTTGGCAAAGGATACTTGTTCTTGATGGTCAGTTTGTTCAACTGACGATAATCTATGCACATCCGCATAGTTCCATCCTTCTTCTTCACAAAGAGAACCGGTGCTCCCCACGGAGACACACTGGGTCGAATGAACCCACGATCCAACAACTCTTGGATTTGAGCCTTGAGCTCCACTAACTCCTTTGGTGCCATTCGGTGGGGAGCGATTGACACAGAGCTGTTCCTGGTAGCAAATCTATTCCAAATTCCACTTCTCTATCTGGGGGTTATTCCGGCAACTCCTCCGGAAATACATCCTCAAAATCCCTTACTGTTCTAACTCCCTTAACACCTTCCTCTTCTCCTCTTAACGCACTCACGAAGGCTAAGAATGCCTTACATCCTTTCTTAACCATTTTCTCGGCCTTCAGTGCTGAAACTACGTTAGACAAGTAGTTCCTCCTTTCTCCGATCATCACTACTACCTCATCTTCCGGGGTTCTTAGTTCCATACGTTTAGCCGCACAATCCAACACGGCTCGATGCTCTACTAGCCAATCCATTCCAAGTATAAGCTCAAACTCTCCGAAGGGTAATTCCATTAAGTCAGCCCGAAAGTTCGCTCCCTGAATCTCTAGGGGTACATTCCGAAAGATCCTATCTATCCTCACCGCTTGGCCTAAAGGGCTTACTTACGCTTATCCGCCTATCGAAAAGTTCAGAGTCTAGGCCTAGTGTTTCAACCACACTACATGCAACATAGGAATGAGTTGAGCCCACATCAATAAGAGCAAAATAGGGTTTGTCATGAATAAAGAACGCATCTCTGTTATAACATCCGTAGCGTCTCCCTCTTCCCTCCGGCGAACCGCGTAAACCAAACCCGGTTGCCTTGCTTGGCGTTAGCGCACCTCGACCCCGAGCTCCACGGCCTCGCCACTACCTCTCGTTGGCCGACCCACGACCTCTTTGAGGTCAGCCCGTCGCCTCTACCACCTGTTAGCATTCTCGAGTCCTGCGGGTTGGCTCTCATCTAATAGCTTGGGGCAATCCTTAATCATATGGTCCTTGGACCCACACTTGAGACATCGTCCCGCCTTTTTCAACACTCTCCCCGTGCTTCCTTCCACAATGTTCACAAGGGCGAAATTGCCACCCGCACCAAATTGCTGACTTTGTGGCTCACAACTCTAGGCCTATTGTGGCCTTTTCCTGATGGCCCAAAACCTCTTTTGGGCTTATTTAAATCCTGACACCGCTTGGTGGCGCCCTTAATTCCTCACCACTTTAGCCTTTTCCACCAAGGCAGAGAATTCCCGCTCCCGATGCGGTGCTATCAAAAGTCTCAAATCGTCCCTAAGTCCGTACTCAAAACGAACACGAGCGTTCATGCTCGATCGCCACTACTCCTCGGGCATATCGGCTCAACCTCAAGAATTCCGCTTCATATTCGGTGATGAGACTTACTTCCTGTACCAACCCTAAAAGCCTTCCTTTGCTCATCTATATACCGGTTCCCACATACTTCTTCCGAAATGCTTCCTTAGCATATTCCTGTGTCGATCTTCCGCCGTGGCACCGTCCCGAACGGTTAACCACCATTGATACGCTTCATCGCGTAATGCTGCCGCCATCCCTTTCAACTTCTCCTCGGGGTCAAGTCGAGCTCATCCATGATGCGCTCGGTTGCTTCCAACCAAGATCACCAGATCGGGTGCCACTCCCGATACTCCTCTAAACATTTCACTCCATTAGCACGGAGCCGCCGCCAGCACTGGACTTACGATTTCTGAATTGTTTCTGCACTACCCACCAATTCCAAAACTCGCAAAGACACTCGCAACACGGCATCTTCCTCATGCGAGCTTTCGGGCTGCTCAACATTGACAAATGGGGGTGATGGTGGTGGTGGTATCTCATTGTCGAACCTTGTCCCGATATAACATGATCATCCTTCCTCTACCTCTTCCACGACGACCACGTCCCTCTTGAGCTCATTATCGATTTAGATCCGATTAAGGAATTTTATGTATTAGTATTCTTGTTTCACTTATTACCCGCGATGATATCTTATGAAGAAGAGTTTAAGAGTGGTTCTTTCAGTATTCATACATGCATACAAATCTTGCATTCATTCATTCATCCATCAACAAATATGAACTTTCATTCATTCAAAGAAACATTGTAATTCTTGTTGTTGTTTTCGTTATTTTGCTTTTCCACTACCCAGGGCATTTTCGTAATTTTATCCTACAGGGGTATTTTCAGAAATTTCAAAAATAAAAGTTCCTGGTGATTTTGACGAAAGTATTTTGGTACTTCTAAAGTTCCGGGAAATTTTGGAAGAATTTTGAAATCCAGGGGTATTTCGGTAATTTTTGATCTCGTGGTATTTTGATAATTTTTCCAAAATCGAGGTAAATTTGTAAAATTTATTAAGTTAGGGATATTTTCCAAGATTGTAAAACATTGAGGGTTCCTTTGAGAGTTACACTTTTCAAAGCAATGATATTGTAAAAATTTTGGAAATCGTGGTAGTTTTGGTAATTTTGTAAGTTAGAGTAATTTTGTAATTTTCCAAAATCAAGATAGTTTGATATTTTACAAATTAGGGTTTTTTGAACATTTGATAAAGTAATGAAATTTTGTTAAAACTATGGGTGGTTTGGTCATTTTATAAACCAAGGGTATTTTTTTTTTTATTATAGAAAAAATAGCTAAGTCCCTTTCGGGTTTTATTCTTTGTGTTTAGCCTATGACCGAGCCCTCTTGGTCGTGGTGAACCAAAGCTACGCACTGTGCAGGATTCGAATGAAGAGGAGGTGAGTCACGCGGATCGCTTAAATACCAAGCTCTCACCGACCTTTCTAGACATGCATGCAGGTTGCCACACCACCGAGCCTTCCGAGTTAGGGCGAACCGAAGCTACGCACTGCAGGGGATACCCGCGAAGAGGAGGTGAGTCTCTAGGATCGCTAAATACTGTGCTCTTCCGATCCAATCCTAGACATGCGTCATGGGGTTGCCACACCCTAGCTTAATAACTTAGTCATAGGTTTGTTAAGTTCATTAAGTCTTATGAGTTTCAAGTGTTTGAGTAGTCTAATCCTAGGGTTCAAGTTCCTATCACACTATTCTACGCTCCATGCCTTACCCTTTTACAATTCATAGTTCACATAATCACACGATGGTTTAGAGGTACTTACCGTGGATCATGCGGGTCGAGACTTAGGTGCCATGCCATAAAACTCGCTTATTTCAAAGAAATTCATTTGGGCTCGAATTGAAAACGTTTTGGGCCTGAGCCTAGCCGAGAGTTTTAAAACGGGCTCGATACCAATCGAAACACCCCACACCCGGCCCACGAGCTTGAACCGGATCTGGTATGTTCCTTAAATAAATCGGTTTTCAATGTTCTAAATGACTTAGAGAAAATTTGTGTAATTTTAAAAAAATTGTTTTGGGTTGGGCTTAATTTGAAACCTATTTAATAAATTCTGAAATCCAACTTAAGTAAGGTGACAAAATAATTTTTGGGTTTATTATTTTAAAAGAAATAAATTTACTTATCTTTAATCAAACATAATTTGTATCATATTTAAATAAAAATAAACAGAATAAAGAAAATCCAACTGGGCCTTATGGCCTTATTACATCATTCAAACCCAAAATAAAGTACTAAAATTTCATAAAGTCCAAATTCCAAATAATTTCTTCAAGCGATGCATGGCCACCTTTAGCTCCTGTAGACCCGGTCCATTACTTGCTCATCACCTGAAAAATAATTCCCCAACGGGGTGAGTCAACAGACTCAATGTGTACATAGTACTAATTTCCAACAAATCGGCATACAAGTCATATCAATATCATGTTCATACAAAATAAAGGATGATGCAACCCAAATCCAAACCTATTTGTCCATCCGCTACACACCACCCGTACTCAACCTCATACACCGCGGGGACTACTAAGTCGACCCTCCATCCGCCACACACCATCGAAGCGATCATTGCTGCAATCGACGTGCTCATCGCCCACTTATGTTGTGTCATTAGACATCGTATTCACTAGATGTAACCGGTTACCACTTTTCACTTTATGTGACCGTAGTCACCACTTTACGTTGGTGAGACCGTAGTCATCACCTTCACTTTCTTCCTCCACAAATATCCCGAATGCCCCAATTATTTCATAACATATTTCACATACTTAATTTTCATTCATGTTACTAATCACATGTTCAAAATATATCTCATTCACAATCCTATCAAAAGTAGGAAACGTGCACTGGTACTCCTTACCACATTTGTGGTGCTTAGCCACATTCACATACTGTTTACATATTTATATATTTAATGATTGCCATGCAATTTATTGAAAGTTAGTAAGAGTACACACCTTTTCGCTTAATAGTTTCCGTGAATTCCGTAGAAGCGATCTACCGATCTAGATCTTTCACTCCTATATTCGGCCATTAATTAAAACATATAAATAAACCTATTTGGTCTTAAAACCAAATCCTACTAGAAGTAGAATTACTTACCTAGTTGCCGAATTGATTTAATCAAGTCCCAACAGCTTGCTAGAATTCCTCTTCCTTGAAATCGGCTAATACTAGGTATGTAACCATGTCGGTTTTCGGTTTTTGAAATAATGGAAAACACTTAAACAAATTATGCCTTGGCCGAATATCCCTTACCTTATGATGGGATTCCAAATCAAGAGGATTCCTTTATAAGCCTGTTGAAATCCTATAACTCCGTGTTAGATTAGATCTAACTTTGAAAACGTGAATCATAATCTTTAACCACATATTTATATTTATAATCCTTACCTTAGATCCTTAGATTTCCCGAAAGATCCCCTTTTGATGTTGTGGATGATTGCCCTCTTTCTTAGAATCCACAAAGATTCAAATTAACAAGAGAACGGAGAAGAAAATAGAAGAAAAAGAGAGGATTTTTGCTTAATGAAAATTCGCAGAGAGGGTTTTGCCTAGGAGAATTTCTGGCAGAGAGGAAGAGGGAGCAAATGTTGATGAGTAGCCCTCCCTGTCCTCCTTTTATAGCCAAAGTTATCAGCCTAGGAGTCCTTTACTTGGCCACCACTCCTCTTTTGATAATATTATCTCTTTTATTTAAAAGATAAAAGCCTTTAATCCATCAATTATCTCTCAATTATCTCATTAGAAAATAATCCTTTATTTATCTCTTATTATTCACATATTTATGTGAATAAAACTCCTTTATTTATCTCTTATTATTCACATATTTATGTGAATAAAACTCCTTTATTTCTCTCTTATTATTCACATATTTATGTGAATAAAACTCCTTTATTTATCTCTTATTATTCACATATTTATGTGAATAAAACTCCTTTATTTATCTCTTATTATTCACATATTTATGTGAATAAAACTCCTTTATTTATCTCTTATTATTCACATATTTATGTGAATAAAACTCCTTTATTTCTCTCATATATCCAAGTTTCCCGAAATGTTCAAGTTTCCATTTTTGGATCATTTCCAAAAATGTTTAGGTTTCCAAAATGTCTAAGTTTCCAAAAATGTCCATTTCCATTTCCATTTTCATTTCCATCTCCATTTTCATTTCCATTTTCATTTTCATTTCTAGGTTTCCAAAAGTATCAAAAATTTATTCATAATACTTAAGACTTGTCATTTCATACAATTGATCTGAAAAATGCATAGGCCCTTCCTAGGATGTTACATAAGTTTTATAACAACCAATATTTCGTATTAAAGATTCGAGAAGATCGAGCCCTAACTTACTAGGTTCCAGTTTTTTTTAATCTGAACAGCGGAATATCCCTTTAAAACCGCAATATAAGTTTCAAATAAAATACTTGTTCTCGGAAATATCAAAATGTTGCGCCCTAACTTACTGGACACGACATCTAGATACCCCGAGATAAGTTTTTTTTAATAAAGGCAATATTTCGAATTTGGAATTTCGAGAAATCAAGCCCTAACTTACTGGTTCTCGGTTTCTCATTCGACAAATAACTAATATCCTCTTCAATTCTAAAACCAAGTTTTAAAATCAAAAGGCAAACTCAATTTCGTGGAGCCTAAAGTGTCGCACCCTAACTTACTGGGATATGATACTTTATCTCTTTGAAATAGGAGGCCCTTATCATCCATCTCAAGTTTTGAAAGTAAAAAGGATTGTATTTTCGAATCTTTTCAAATTTTCAACATTAGGACATGATTAATCAATTTGGTACCAATTTTGGGCGTGACGAGGGTGCTAATCCTTCCTCGCACGTAACCGACTCCCGAACCCGTTTTCTCAAATTTCGTAGACCTAAAGCACTGTTTTAGTAAACCAAAACATTTTATTAAAACAAAGGTGATCCGATCACACCTAATAAAGATCGGTGGCGACTCCCATTTTAAATTTCGTTTTCAAAAACCAAAGTCGATCCCCACTTTTTTTTAAAAAATGGTTACGACAGCTTGGCGACTCCACTGGGGACATATCGAGAGTCAGGCCATAGATCGATTAATTTTTGTCCTTTTGATTAAAAATTTGGAAAATGGTCTTGAAAATTCATGTTTCTTTAAATGCACTTTCGATGCTATAATTGTAATAATGTCGAGTCCCATAAAATACTTCGGCATTGCATTGCATGACCGTTGTGGTCACACCTTTAAGTGGGAGAGAGAAGCTATGCCTTCGTGAGGTTTTCACCTCCGCATGGGCTAGTGGATCGCTTCCGGATACATCTGCATTTCTATGTCTTCGTGAAGTTTTCACTTCGCATGGCCATAGGGAAATGTATTCCCCGAACCGAACTCGGTCCGTATGAGCCTATAATGGGTGAGGATCGAGGAATCACGTTCGTTCGGCACTGAACTTTAGAACTAAACAACACGTAGAGAACATAAGAACCCACCCTAAGTCAAACTATGCCAAACCTTAGTAGTTACCCAGATAGGTGTTTATATATTTTACTTGCTTTATATTTCATTCTGTGATACTAACTCGATTATGTTTTATTTTCTCTGCATGTCATTTCATATTTTAAGAGGTATCGATTCACTGGTCGCTTTCTAAGTTAGAGAGTCAAGTTATGGAGAACGAATTCCTTGATAAAGTGGAAGACAATGCAAATTGGCTCAGATATGGTCGAGCAAAGCCAATTAGAGAAAGGGGACAAATTTAACCGAGGGGTATGTGTCGGAACTACGAGATTTCACTAGTATCGTTGTCACGCAGAATGAACTCCGTGAGTTGAAAGAAATATGGACCCAAAGTGGGATGATGGGGCAAAGCAGTTGTTCTATCATACTTATAGCGATCTACCTTACTTGCTCGATATCAAAGTAGATAAGTATCTGTTCCGAGCCATGACTCAATTTTGGAATGTCGCTTATAGCTATTTCTCTTTCGGGAAAGTAGATTTAGTACCCACGGTGGAGGAATATACGACCTTGCTGCGCTGTCCAAAAGTTCAAGTCGACAAAGCTTACTCAAAGGCCGTTAATGGCCCAACTTTTGTGAAAAAATTAATGAATATCACAGGGATGAGCGAGCAGTGGGTCTCAGCTAGAGTTCAGAAGAAAGGCGGTGGTAAATGCATACCTTGGGTTAGTTTGAGGGACCTAATCCTAACACATCCCGATGTAAAGAAAAAGATTGACGTCTTTGCCTTGTTTATTTACGGTTTGGTAATCTTCCCTAAAGCTCTAAGACATGTAGATGAAGCAGTTACTGATCTATTCGATCGATTAGACAAAGGGGTCATGCCTGTGCCTGCGATCTTAGCCGAGACGTTTAGATCTCTGAATGCATGTCGAAGAACAGGTGAAGGCTGGTTCATCGAATGCGCACAGTTGTTGTTGACTTGGTTCCATAGTCATTTCTGGAAGGTGGAGAAAGTGTTTTATCGGGTTTTCTCTGAAAATTACTCTCCATTGAAAGAAATAGTGGCTACACCAAGAAGAGAAGACGTGTCCGAGGAAAACTGGATGGCGATCTTTTAGAATCTTCAAGAAGAAGACATCGAGTGGAGGGCTCCTTGGATGGTTTCTCACGAAATTCTTTATCGATGTGGGGATTTTGACTGGGTCCCTTTACCTGGAATTTGGGGAGCTATTGGGTATGCCCCTTTACTTGTACTGAGGCAGTATGGTTCAAGACAGTTTGTACCAACGACGTATGGACTGGCTCAATGTGAGATTTCATACCAAGGAGAAAGCTATAAGAAGAGGGTTAAGGAGATTTCTAGTTCCTGGAATCAGATTCATAGAATGAAGAGATTATCCGCAGGCCCAGTGACGACCTTAGAATAGAGTGGATGGAGGACTAGAAGGATTAATGATAACATCCCCGAGTTAAATCCAGAAGGTGCCCGATCAAGAGAAGAATACTGGCAAGTGGTCCCATCATAATTTGAGATCGTAAAGCAAGATTTCGAAAGGATGAGTTCAGAGCTTGGAAAGAGGATAGAAAAACTGGAAGAAGAGAAAATGCACCTGAAATTAGAGGCAGATGTTCAGAAATCAGAGGCCGAGAAACTAAGAAAACAAAAGTGGAAGATAGAGGAAGATCGAGATGGTTTGAAGACAGAATATAAGAAGATGCGTCTAACAATGAAAAATGCTGGATTAGGAAAGACTCCAGAACAGTGGCGACGGGAGATTCGAGAGGAAAAGGCCAAAGCTAACTATTGGGAGAAGAAGTTTCAAGGAATACAAGCGCAAAACGAGGCCTTAGAGAAGAATTTGGCAGAAAGCCAAAAAGAGAAAAAGGGATTGAAAGCTAGAGTGGCTGAACTTGGGCGGTCTCTTCATCACCATCGAAGTCGTAATTCTGAAATTGAACTGAGATCAAGTCTAAACAAGATTAAGGAAATGAAGGGTAAGATTGAAGAATTAGAATCAACATTGCACAGTTGTGAACTTCGGATTGAGCTTCTGGAAACAAGAGAAGGGTGTTGGGAAGAAGAACTTCACCGTTCTCATGATCAAGTTAGAAACCGGGATTACCTTATGGGCGAAGCGATAGTTCGATTCGAGAGGTAGTCGATCATCTACAAACTTTGGCAAAGACAGTGATATGTTGAGCATGAAATATGAGCTCGCAATGGTCGTAGTCAAGAGCTAATCTCTTTGCTCGGAAAAATCAAAACTTTAGGCCTTAGGGCGAAAGCATATTTGTAGTTCGCTTTATGTAAAAGATTTTGTTTTCTAATAAAGTTCTCTAAAATGAAGTTGAATCTGAATCGATGCCTTCTTTTTACATTCATGCATTTGCATTACATCATATCATATGCATTTAAGTCCATAGAGAGAGAGCCTCATTAGTTGAAATTAATACAGAGAAGGAAAGGAAAATCTGAAACCGAGCATCGTTACGGTACACGAAGCAAAACAAAAGCGATGGATCAAAGAATAGAAAAGTTAGAGCAGATGCAAAAAGACATGCAGGATCAAATGCAAGAACGATTAGCCAAGATACAACAGGACATGATAGAGCGAATGGAAGAATCTCAGAATAATATGATAAGCCAGCTGACGCAGTTGCTGGCTAAAGAACATGAAAAAGGAAAAGGCCTCGCTATTAGTGAAGGACCTCCTCACCCTTCGGGTTTTACCCCAACAAACACCCAAGCGCAACCAGACGTGCACCCCCAAAGGACGCCTGTCACCATCAGGCCTCAGTATCAAACGACTAACACCGCGGTACCTGCGCACTTTCCGACAGGCTCGGGTTCTAACCCAGAGGATAGTCCAGCTAACCCTGTGGTCCCTGATTTCGACGAAGTGGCAGAAATGGACCAGGCAAAAGTGGACTTGCCGAGACAATTTGAGGACCATTGCAAGTGGTTAGAGGAGAAGTTTAAAGCAATGGAGACTGCTAACTACCATTATAGGGTGGACGCTAAGGACCTAAGTCTGGTCCCTGACTTGGTGCTTCCGCCAAAGTTTAAAACCCCAGATTTTGAAAAGTACAATGGAACTAGTTGTCCCGAAGCGCACATCACGATGTTCTGTCGACGGATGGCGGGACACGTTAATAATGACCAATTATCGATTCACTGCTTTTCGTGATACCGGGCTGGTCTCGCGCCAAATGGTACAATCACCTCGGTCGTGCCAGATTAAGACATGGAAGGACTCCGCACAGCCTTCATGAAACACTATGGCCATGTAGCCGATATAGCTCCCGATAGAATCACGCTCCAAAATATGGAGAAAAGCCAAAGTGAGCTTGCACAATACGCCCGATGGAGAGAAATAGCAACACAAGTTCAGCCACCGCTCCTAGAGAAGGAGACAACCATGCTCTTTATCAATACTTTGAGGGCTCCTTTCATTAATCACATGCTAGGAGGAGCCACTAAAAGTTTCTCAGATATTGTGATGTCAGGAGAAATGATAGAAAATGCAATCAGATGTGGCAGGATAGAGGCAGGAGAAGGTGCTAGAAAGACAATTCTGAAGAAAAGAGAGAATGATGTAAACAACATAAGCACCCATAACAAAAGTTATTCAAAGCCTATTACTGTGAACCAGCCCAGGACCGTAATCGCCGATCATCAAAGCATATCTAGACAGGAATCTAATGCAAAACAAAATACTGAGAAAATACAATTCACGCTGATCCCAACCACGTACAAAGAAGTGTACCAGAACTTGTTCGATGCACATGTGGTTGCCCCGCATTACTTAAATCCCTTGCAGCCCCCATACCCTAAATGGTATGACGTGAATGCACAGTGCGAATACCATGCAGGAATTGTGGGGCATTCAATAGAGCATTGTCTTGCCTTCAAGAAATTGGTGGAAAAAATCATACAGATGGGCGTTGTAAAAGTAGACGATACCCCTAGCGTGGAACACCCATTACCTAATCATGGGGTTAATATGATAGGTGAGAGTATGGGGAAAAGAGTTAAAACAGATGTTGCTGAAGTGAAAACCCCGATGAGACGGGTTTGGAAGGAAATAACGAGGAGGGGATTAGTTGTATCAGATCCGGTGGAAGAGTATGAAGAAACAAGAAATGGCTGTGAGTTCCACAACATGGAGGGGCACGTGATCCAGAACTGTATCGAGTTCAGAATGCTGGTGCAAAGGCTGATGGACGATAAAGAAATAGAATTCTATGAAAGCCAATGAGGAGAAAACATCTGCGCGTTGAAAGATGAATCATTAGCAAAGGCCTCGAAAATTAGCTATCCTTTAGTCATCATCTCGCGGCCAAGGAACAATGAAGTGGGGGCAAAGATAACGCCGAAGGTCGTAATTCAGAAACCTGCGATCTTTTCATATGAAGACAACAAAAAGGTTCCTTGGAACTATGACTGCAATGTGACGATTCCTGGGAAGGGGGACTCGTCCAGCACTGCAAAGGGAAACCAGGAGGTAGGCTTCTATACGCGCAGCAGAAAGCGCTACGACACGACAAACACACGAGTTGAACTCACAAAAGAGAAAGCTTTGATAGGTGAACAAAAGAAGGAAAAGGCGACCAAACAGGAATCGCCTATAAACGAGCCAGTGAAGGAAGAAGAGGCTAAGGAGTTCTTAAAATTCTTAAAACATAGTGAGTACATAGTGTTGTGGAGCAAACAGCATAAGCAACCACTTCGCATATCATGCTAGACTTGCCGTTGAGCTCGAGGCACACCGCAATGCACCGATGAAAGTACCAATGAAACATATGTTGCTAATGATATCTCCGTTAATAAGCTGGATCGCCTGATTAGCAATATAAGTGCCGGCAACTTCATTTTCTTTAATGACGATGAGATCCCACCGGGAGGTACGGGTTCCATCAAAACTCTCCACATTACCACACGGTGTAAAGGATACACACTACCAGGGGTACTGGTCGATAATGGATCGGCACTCAATGTCCTACCACTATCAACGCTGAATCGATTACCCATTGATAGCTCTCACATGAAGATCTGCCACAATGTAGTGAGGGCATTCGATGGAACTGAAAGAAAAGTCATGGGGAGGATCGAAGTGCCTCTATTAATTGGCCCGAGTACGTAAGAAGTGGATTTTATAGTAATGGATATCAAGCCATCCTATAATTTCTTGCTGGGGAGACCTTGGATACACTTAGCGGGAGCAGTGCCCTCGTCGTTGCACCAAAAGTTGAAGTTAGTTATAGAGGGACGTCCGTGACGATAAATATCGAAGAGGACATCATCGCGATCAGAATTAACAAAGTCGCCATATTTAGAGGCAAGTGACGAAGCGATTGAGTGCTCCTTCCGCTATTTGGAATTTGTCAACGCAACATTTATCATCGAGGGGAACAAGATCCCAGTGCCTCAAATATCCAAAACTACGAAAATGGGTTTACAACTGACGGTCGAGAAAGGAGCTGTACCTGGGAAAAGACTTGGAAGGTATCTCCAAGGAGAGATCGAGGCCCTGAGATTGAAAGAAAAACGAGACCTCTTCGGCTTAGGATTTAAGCCGGACGCAAAGTAAAGGAGGAAAGAGCTAGAGAAGAAACAAGAAAGAAGAAAAGCACATTTGAGTGGGGACGAGATTAAATGGGAACCGATGATAATTCCCCACATTTGCAAAACCTTTATATCAGGAGGGATTATCCATCCAGCACGAGGAATGCGAAATAAAGAATCCACGGAAGAAACATGGGGAAACATGCACGTCAATGCTATATCCGAAGAAAAATCAAGAAGAAAATCGGAATGGTATCCGCCTTTATGAACTTGGCAAATGTTTCTAAACAACCGGACCGCGGAGGAAATCCTCGTAGCTTTTAGAACTTGTTCGTAGTAATATTCGAACGCACTTGTTGCTCTAAGTATAGAAGCAATAAGATTCCCTTTTGTGAAGCATGACTTATGTCTAAAATCGTTATTTTCAATGAAATGCATCTTGACGCCTTTTGAGCAAATCTTCTTTTATTCTTTCTATGGCATTCATCATCATGATTATTCCTTTTATTCTTTAAATATTCTTTTAAAATATCCATTCTTTCACTCATAATCATACCATGCCAATCAGTATGCTTAGATTCTTTTGTTCTACGGACCTTTATAACAGGTTCCCAAATATCAATGATCTGAGCAACGCTACCAATGACTCAGAACGTCCTTTTGAGCAAGACATGGGCATAGAAGATTTTCAGGATTTGGAAGGTGACCAAGGTTGTGACCTGTCTCCTGAACTGTTAAGGATGGTGGAGAAAGAAGAGAAACAGATCCTACCTCACGCAGAGTCAGTGGAAATAGTGAACCTGGGAAATGAGCAATAGAAGAAGGAAGTGAAAATCGGAGTTTGTATTACGGCAAAGACAAGGCGAGACCTCATTGAGTTACTCCAAGAATTTAAAGATGTATTCGCATGGTCGTATCAAGACATGCCCGGGCTCAAAACAGATATCGTGGTACACCGGTTGCCCATAAAAGAGGAGTACAAGCCAGTCCAATAGAAACTTTGAAAAATGAGGCCAGATGTTCTGCTGAAAATAAAAGAAGAGGTCAAGAAGCAATTTGACGCAGGTTTCTTGCAAGTGGTTAAATACTCGGAATGGGTAGCCAATATCGTCTCCGTCCCTAAGAAAGATGGGAAAGTGCGAATGTGTGTAGACTACAGGGATCTAAACAAGGCTAGCCCGAAAGACAATTTTTCGTTACCTCATATCGACACCTTAGTGGACAATACGACGGGTTATTCGCTGTTCTCTTTCATAGATGGCTTCTCAGGATACAACCAGATAAAGATGCATCCTGAAGACATGGATAAGACAACATTTGTAACCATGTGATGAACGTTTTGCTATAAGGTGATGCCGTTTGGACTAAAAAATACGGGAGCGACATATCAGAGAGCCATGGTAACCCTATTCCATGACATGATGCACAAAGAAATTGAAGTTTATGTCGACGATATGATCGCGAAATCCCGAACCGAAAAGGAGCATGTGCAAGCCTTGAGGAAATTATTCTTGAGGTTGAGGGAATTTTGGCTAAAGCTTAATCCAGCAAAATGTACCTTCGGAGCCCGGACAGGGAAACTGCTAGGATTCATAGTCAGTGAAAAGGGGATTGAGGTTGACCCAGACAAAGTCAAAGCTATACAAGAATTGTCTCCACCGCCCACCCAAAAAGAAGTTCGAGGTTTCTGAGAAAGATTAAATTACATCGGCCGGTTCATTTCACAACTAACTGAGAGATGTGACCCCATTTTCCGTCTTCTTAAGAAACACAATCCAGGCGCATGGGACGAGGAATGCCGTAAGACCTTTGAGAAAGTGAAGCAATACTGCCCAATGCCCCAAATTGACGCCGCCTAATCCCGACAAGCCATTAATCCTCTATTTGACAAGATTTGATAATTCAATGGGATGTGTGCTTGGCCAACACGATGAGTCGGAAAGAAAGAGAAGGCAATATACTACCTTAGTAAAAAGTTCACTGAATGTGAAACAAGATACTCACCAATCGAGAAACGTGGCTGTGCCTTGATCTCGACAACTCGAGAGGCGAGGCGGTATATGTTGTATCATACGACTTGGCTCATCTCGGCTAGACCCTCTCAAAATATATGATGGAGTCGGCCTGCGTTGAATGGAAGGATGGCCCGATGGCAAATTCTACTTTCGAATTTGACATAGTTTATGTAAACCAAAAGGCGGTGAAGGGGAGTGCAATAGCAGATTTTCTAGCCAGTAGAGCTCTGGAGGATTACGAACCTTTGGATTTTGATTTCCCTAACGAAGATTTAATGCACGTGGCAACCACCGAAGAAGGTACCCTAGACAATCGTCCTTGGAAATTGAATTTCGACGGGGCATCAAATGTTGTGGGCAATGGAATTGGGGCAGTTCTGGTATCCCCAAATGGAGATCATTATCCATTCACTTGTAAATTGGATTTTGATTGGACAAATAATATGGCAGAATACGAAGCTTGTATCATGGGTATCTGCGCCGCTATGGAACACAACATTAGGGTACTAGAGGTATATGGAGATTTTGCACTGGTAATTTATCAACTCAGAGGGGAATGGGAGACAAGAGATCCCAAGCTAGTCGACTACAAAAGATTGGCCCAAGAATTGATCAAGGAGTTCGATGGTATCACCTTCAGTTATCTGCCAAGAGATGAAAATCAGATGGCTGATGCTCTGGCCACCTTGGCTTCCATGGTCCGAGTAAATAGAAATGAGGATATGAAACCTATCCAAATGAGTATTTTTGAGGCCCCGGCACATTGCTACAACGTCGAAGAAGAAGAGAAAAATGATCACCCGTGGTACCACGATATACTGCGATACGTGAAAAATCATGAATACCCTGAGCAAGCAACTGAGAATGACAAAAGGACATTGAGAAGACTAGCCTGTGACTATGTCTTGGATGGAGAGATCCTATACAAAAGAAGAAAGGATCAAGTACTACTGAGGTGTGTGGACGCCGCGAAGGCCAAGAAAATCCTAGAAGAAGTCTATGAGGGTGTCTGTGGAACACATGCCAATGGCTTCACAATGGCTAGGCAAATCATGAGATTCGGGTATTATTGGTCTACCATGGAAGGAGACTGCATTGATTATGACAAGAAATGTCATAAGTGCCAAATTAATGGGGATAATATTCATGTACCACCTTCACCTCTACATGTTATGACCTCCCCATGGCCTTTCTCTATGTGGGGCATGGACGTCATTTGACCAATCTCGCCAAAAGCTTCTAATGGACATCGGTTCATCTTCGTGGTAATCGATTACTTCACTAAATGGGTAGAGGCCGCTTCATATGCTAATGTGACGAAATCAGTAGTAAGCAAGTTCTTGAAAAAGGAAATCATATGTCGATATGGAATGCCTGAGAAGATCATATCCGATAATGCGTTAAACTTGAACAACAGCATGATCACAGAGGTCTGCAGTCAATTCAAGATTAGACACCACAATTCGTCACCGTATTGTCCGAAAATGAATGATGCAGTGGAGGCAGCTAATAAGAATATCAAAAGGATAGTGGGAAAAATGACTGAGACTTACAAAGATTGGCACGAGAAGCTACCATTTGCCCTTTTCGCCTATCGAACATCGATTAGAACCTCCACCAGGGCAACTCCTTTCTCATTGGTCTACGGAATGGAAGCAGTTTTACCCATCGAAGTTGAAATTCCGTCCCTTCGAGTCTTGTCCGAATTGAAGTTGGACGAAGCAGAATGGATCCATGCTCGATATGATTAGTTAAATTTGATTGAAGAAAAGAGGCTGAAAGCTATCCGTCATGGTCAGATGTACCAAAAGAGAATGATGCGAGCATACGACAAAAGGGTGCGCCCAAGAGAATTCCACGAAGGAGATTTAGTTTTGAAGAAAATCCTTCCCATACAAAAAGATTTCAGAGGAAAATGGATGTCGAACTGGGAAGGACCTTATGTGGTGAAGAAAGCATTCTCTGGAGGAGCATTGATTTTGACCGAAATGGATGGTAAAAGCTTACCTAATCCCATCAACTCGGACTCAGTCAAGAAATATTTTGCCTAAAAAGAAGAGGCCAAGGCAAAAACCCATAAAGGGCGCTTTAAGACCTTTTTTTTAATAAAAAAAAGGGGAGAGGTCAAAGTGAAAACCCGCAAAGGGCGCTTTGAGACCAAAGGGGTTTGAGTCGAAAACCCGAAAAGGGCGGCTCAAATTTTGACAAAAGGGGGGTATGTGACAATTTTGTTCTCTCAGAAAGGGAGGAATGTTACACCTCAGGACATCTACAAATCAATGAAGATCTCCCAACTTCTAGTCAGCTCGAAATGATCTTCAGAAAGATTGGGTAGTGAAGCTCAGACTGTGGTATCTGGGGCACCCACTTTTTCTTTTTGCTAACTTCTGTATTCCAATAATGTTTGCTTTTATTGATTAATTCAACTCTATTCTTCATAAATTCCATTATTATCCATCATTTAAATCTTTTAAGCCATCTGCAATTGAAATAACGGTTGATGGACCCATAATGCTTCCATAAAATGAGTTCTGCCTATTACTCCGAAGTCTCTAAACAAATAGAGGAACTCAAAAGCAGAATGTTGTTCAGGACCACCACACCTAGGGGTTAGAAACATTCGAGAAAAGAGGAGTTTAAAATCATGACTATCTTCCCAAAATTCTCTCACAAAGATATCGCCACATGAGAAGACGAGAAATAGCATCAGTGATAAAACTCTGATAGACAACAAGCAGTGACAACCCTAAGCATTAAAAAAGGGGATCATTTCATTTTACATTCATACATCATCATTAGGAGCGTTTCGATCACCGCATCCTAATCCTTATACATTTTTAACAAAGAATCATTATCATGACATTCTGCATTCATGCAAATGTCGTCCATAATACATTTAGTTAGGAGCATTAGATTCATTCCGATCATAGCATCCTAATCATTTGACATAAACACAAGCATATAAAACTGAGTCTACAGGATATGTCCCTAGAGGACTGTGTAGCAACATTGGTGAAGCCACCATCCTATTGCCACTGACCAGTAGTGGAATAGGTTGAAGATTGTCCTATTGCCACTGACCAGTAGTGGAATAGGTTGAAGACTATCCTATTGCCACTGACCAGTAGTGGAATAGGTTGAAGATTGTCCTATTGCCACTGACCAGTAGTGGAATAGGTTGAAGATTGTCCTATTGCCACTGACCAGTAGTGGAATAGGTTGAAGATTGTCCTATTGCCACTGACCAGTAGTGGAATAGGTTGAAGATTGTCCTATTGCCACTAACCAAAGAGTGGAATAGGTTGAAGATTGTCCTATTGCCACCGACCAAGAGTGGAATAGGTTGAAGATTGTCCCATTGCCACTAACCAAAGAGTGGAATAGGTTGAAGACCATCCTATTGCCACCGACCAAAGAGTGGAATAGGTTGAAGATTGTCCTATTGCCACCGACCAGAAGAGTGGAATAGGTTGAAGATTGTCCTATTGCCACCGACCAAGAGTGGAATAGGTTGAAGATTGTCCTATTGCCACTGACCAGTAGTGGAATAGGTTGAAGATTGTCCTATTGCCCTGACCCACAGTGGAATAGGATGAAGATTACAGACCTTATCTCCCTGGAGATACAGTGAAGCAATTTAAAATAAACAAATCTCATCCCTCCAAAGTTGCAGCAGGAGCGAATTGAAGCTACAGGTCCTATCTCGCTGAAGTAGCGGTAGAGTGGATCAAAACGACAAAATGCGGCAGACTAAAAACCTAAAAAATAGGAGCACTGAAGAATCAATACTCAGCAAGACCGGGCAAATTTGGCCTTTCTTTATGCCTTTGCTCTATTCCCGTTGCACGATAATGATGAAAGAGGGGCAGCTGTAGGACCTATAATTTGCCCGGGGCCCATTTCCCAAATAAAACCCAACCCGAATGGCCCATTTTATCATTACCCAAGCCCAAACCCTCACAAATCGGACCTAAACCCAACAAAACATAACCCAATTTTGCCCGGCCATAAGCCCATTTTTTCCCAAAATTTAATTACAAACCCGAATGGCCCACAAACCATCACCCTAAACCTTAGACCACTAAAACTCAATGCCTAAAAATAATTAAACCCAAATCTGATGGCCCATTAACAGACCAAACACCAAAACCCAAATCAACCCTAACCCTAGGTCCTCCTTTGCGGCGCCGAACCTACTTTCTGACACTAGCCATCTGCCCGTCGCCTCCACCAGCTGCTCCACCACCACTGTCAGAGCACCGCCCTCCACTTGGTCACTTACCTGCAAAAGCATTGAAAATGAAATGACAGAATGATAGAAAAGGGGGAAATCAATTGTAAAAATGGCTATAAAAAGCCAATCGAAATCTGTTTGTAGGACCTTTTTTTTTATCAATAAAAAATAGAGAGATTCAAACAAAAGAAAACAGATCAGTGAACGGCAAACATTGATTAAACAAGAAGGCATCAAAAAAACGCAAAAGAACTACTAAAAATCAAGAGAAGCCGAGGCTAAAAGGTGACTTTTTTTCTCCCTATTTTTGAAGCCTTTTTCCTCTTTTTTTTCACTCAATATAAGTACATATATATATAAATATTATTCTAATAAAAGAAAGGAAGCAAAAACTTACCCGATCGGGGCTCCGACCGCCGTGCGTGGCGGCGCCGGTGACGGAGCCCGTGGCGGAGCATGGCCGGAATCCCTCCCCCCTTTTCGGACATACAGAGAAAAAAGAAGAGTAAGAATTTTTAAAAAAAAAAACAAGCAGCTCAAATGATTTTTTTAACATTTTTCACCTTAAATAGCCCCTCAAAACGACGTCGTTTTAGGGCTGGCCTTTAATGCTCAAAACGACGCTGTTTTTGGCAAGATCCGCGTGTCGACCCGACCCGCCCAGGAGGATCCGCGTGTTTTTTACTTTTGGGGTTTATTTCTGTATTGGTCCTTCCGCCTTTTTATCAATTTGTAATCAAGTTTTCCGCGTTTTTAATTTTGACCCCGAACTTTCATTCGGATTTCATTTTGGTCCTCCCCATGCTGCGCGTTTTGAAGGGAAGGGTTATTTCCTGATTTGGTCCCTCTGCCTTATAGCGCATTATAATGAGGTCCTTCCTTCCCTTTTTTATTTTCAAATTGACCCCAATATTCCCTTTTTATTCAATTTTAGTCCCTTTTTGCTATTTTCACCTATATTTTTTTAATTAATCGTTTTAACCTTATTACTACATCACATTAAATGTTATATTGTGTTGTATTATTTTTATCTTATTATTATTACCATGTATTATCACTATTACCATTTTATTTGTTCTTATAAACCTCATCATTATTATTTCGATTATTTCTTACTTTATCGTTTTATTTTACTACCTTATTATTATTCTTATTATTTATTATTTGTATACGTGCATTTATGTGTGTTCTTTTATTTTAGATTATTTTCTATTTTATCATTAATATTATTATATACCTATTATCATTATTCTATTATTACTATACTATTATTATTAGTATTAATTCTCTTATTTCCTTATTTCATTATTTTTCTTATCATTTAATCATCATCATTACTATTGTTTTCACGCTTTTATCCCTTTTCTATTATTTATTACATTTTCTATCATTATTATTAGATTATTATTTTCTTAAATGTATTACTATTTTCTCCTTTATTATTATTATTATTATTATTATTATATATCGTTATTTCTACTCACTGTTAATATAACGTAATATTTTCAATATATTATATATCATCCTTACTGATACGTATATATGTGTGTGTTTTTATTCTTTTCACGTATAACATCGTGTTTTCACATTTTCACGCTAATTTTTCTCGATGTATCGTTTTATAACAACCAATATTTCGTATTAAAGATTCGAGAAGATCGAGCCTAACTTATCGGGTTCCGGTTTTTTAATCAACAATGGAATATCCCTTTAAAACCGCAATATAAGTTTCAAATAAAATACTTGTTCTCGGAAATATCAAAATGTTGCGCCCTAACTTACTGGACACGACATCTAGATACCCCGAGATAAGTTTTTTTTAATAAAGGCAATATTTTGAATTTGGAATTTCGAGAAATCAAGCCCTAACTTACTGGGTTCTGGTTTCTCATTCGACAAATAATGGAATATCCTCTTCAATTCTAAAACCAAGTTTTAAAATCAAAAGGCAAACTCGCCTTGGGAGCCTAAAGTGTCGCACCCTAACTTACTGGATATGATACTTTATCTCTTTGAAATAGGAGGCCCTTATCATCCATCTCGAAGTTTTGAAAGTAAAAAGAATCGTATTTTCGAATCTTTTCAAATTTTCAACATTAGGACATGATTAATCAATTTGGTACCAATTTTGGGCGTGATTTAGGGTGCTAATCCTTCCTCATGCGTAACCGACTCCCGAACCCGCTTTCTCAAATTTCAGACCTAAAGCAATCGCTTTTAGTAAACCAAAACGCTTTATTAAAACAAAGGTGATCCGATCACACCTAATAAAGATCGGTGGCAACTCCCATTTTTAATTTCGTTTTCAAAAACCAAAGTCGATCCCCGCTTTTTTTAAAAAAATGGTTACGAAAATGATATCTGGGGCACCTATTTTCATCTTATTCATCTTGTATTTCAGCAATGTTTGCTATCTTTGATTAATCCATTCATTTCGAGCCTTGCTTCCAATAAATTTTGATCTTGTCCATTGTTACAATCTTTTTCAAGCATTTTTACATTGAAATAACGATTAATGGACTAATAATATTCAAGTAAAAGGAGTTCTGCATATTGCTCTGAAAGGTTTTCTAAATAGTACAAGGATCTGAAAATAGGACCACTATTTAGAACTAACCAAATTTAAGAGTTGGAAATACTTGGAAAAATAATCTAAATTGGTTCTCTGTCAAAGATACCAGCTGAACAAGAAGGCAGGGTAATACGTCAGTGATAGAACCCTGGTGAACAACAAGCAGTGTCAACCTAAGTATTAAAAGGGGATCATTCTAAAAAAAATGACATTCTGCATTCATGCAAACATTATTTATACATATCTAGTTAGGAGCATTTGATTCATTTTGATCATAACATCCTAATCACTCGGCATAAATATAGGCCCATGAAATGGATTCTACAGGTCATGTTCCCTAGAAAATGGTGTAACAGATCAGAGAAACCATAAATCCTATACCCCTGAAGTTGCAGTGGGAAGGATCGAAGTTATAATGGAAAATCTTATCTCCCTGAAGTTGTAGTCGAACAGATTAAAGCCACAAATCCTATACCCCTGAAGTTGCAGTGGGACGGATCGAAGTTATCATAGGGAATCTTATCTCCCTGAAGTTGCAGTGGGGCAGATTGAAGTTACAAGTCTTATCTTCCTAAAGTTGCAGTGAAGTAGACTGAAGATAGCGAATCTTATTTCCCTCAAGTTGCAGTGGAACATATTAAAGCTGCAAATTACAAATCCTATCCCCCTGAAGTTACAGTGGAGTAGATCAAAGTTACAAATCCCATACCTCTGAAGTTGCAGTGGGACGGATTGAAATTATTATGGCAAATCTTATCTCCCTGAAGTTGCAGTGGAGCAGATTGAAGTCACTAGTCTTATCTCCCTGAAGTTGTAGTGGAGCAGACTGAAGATAGCGAATCTTATTTTTCTGAAATGGCAGTGAAACAGATTAAAGCTATAAGTCTTATCTCCTTGAAGTTGCAGTGGAGCAGACTGAAGATAGCAAATATTATCTCTCTGAAGTTGCAGTAGAGAAAATTAAAGCTACAAACCTTATCTCCCTGAAGTTGCAGTGGGACAGGTTGAAGTTACAAGTCTCATCTCCCTAAAGATGCAGTGGAGCAGATTGAAGACACAAGTTTTATCTTCTTGAAGATGCAGTGGAGTAGATTGAAGATAGTGAATCTTATTTCCCTGAAGTTGCAGTGGAACAGATTAAAGCTACAAATTACAAATCTTATCTCTCTGAAGTTGCAGTGGAGCGAATTGAAACCACAAATCTTATCTCCTTAAAGTTGCAGTGGAGTAGATTAAAGCGACAAATCTTATATCTCTGAAGTTGAAGTGGGTTGGAACGAGGCTACATGGAAAAGAGAAGCACCAAAAAAGTCGAGATTCGGCAAGACCAGGGAAAATTGGCCCTTTTTAAAGTTTTTGCTCCATTCTCGTTACACGACAAAAAGCAAAGAGGGGTAGCTATAGAGGCCCAATTTCGCCCGGGCCCATATTACAAACAAATAAAAAAAATTAAATCAAAAAATAAAGTCCAAGTCAGAAAGCAGTCCATTTACAATATGACCTAATGGCCCAAATAAATAAAAAACCCTAATGGCCCAAAAACCTAAACATCTTTAGTATAAAAAAAAACCCTAGCCTCCTTGGTGCGCCGTACCCCCTCCTCGTGCCTCCATAGTGCGCACGCCGCCCGAGGCCTGACGCGCGTGTATCGCCTTGTACCAAAACGGCAAAGAGCGCCTCTACTTTCCCCTCCGTTGACCTCCACGCCATATGAAAAAAAGAAAGGAAAAGGACAGAAACCACATGCAAGAAATTGTGAAAGGAAACAGTAGAAAAATAATATGTAAATTCGGTTATAAAAGCCTAAAAATCGATTGTAAAAGGGGGTTCCTTTTTTGAAAAAAAGGAGAAAAAAATACAGCAAAGCAATCAAAATGAAATCAGATTCAAACTTGAAACAAAGAAAAAGAAGGTGGTTTACTTTTTTAGATTCGAAAGCAAATAAAAAAAACACAAAACCATTTACCTACCTTCCCTTTCGTGCCGTCGTCAAGGGGCTTTCCCAATCCCGAAAGCCACCGAACCCATTTGGGTTTCGTCTGGGCTTCGGTACAATAGGACGCGAAGGGCGCGCGACGAGAGGAAGGAAAACTAATTTTTTTATCCCTTTTTTTTATTTTTAAAGGCATTTGCCTTTGGATTTGGGTTTCGGGGAGTCAAAAGGCTAAAAAATGGGTTTTTTACGTTTTCCAGCCACCGGGCACGGCGGAACCCGTCGCCCTCGACCGGTGGCTGTCGGCAAAGCACAGTGGCTCCCTAGGCGGGACATGAGGTGTGTTTGAGAGAAAAAGAAAGGGTTCTAAAGTTTTTTTTAAAAAATTTCAAGTAGAATGAGATTTTTAGAAAAAAATGATTAATATAGAGGTAGCTGTCGAAACCATTTTTTTTATTTTTGGAAAACGGGATTGACTTTAAAAATATGGAGTCGCCACCAACCCTTTTTGTTTAGGTGGGATTGGATCACCTTGTAAAAAAATAATTTTGGTCTACGAAATAGAAAAAACGGGTTCGAGAGTCGATTACACACGAGGAAGGATTAGCACCCTCGTATGCCAAAAACTGGTACCAAATTGATTAACTAATGTCCTTATGTTGAAAATCTAAAAAATTTTAAAGTGTAATCTTTTTTGGAAAAGGCTGATCAATTTGAATTGAATCTCAAGATTCACTCGTTCTAAGGAAATAAAACATCACATCCAACACGTTAGGATATCACATATTTATGCCTCAATACCGAGATTATCTTTGATTTTCAAAACAAGCAATTAAAAGGTTATTTAGTTATTTGGTCAAACAAAAAAAATGCAACCCAGCACGTTAGGGCACAATTTCCCGAATTTCCAAACACTAAATATTGCATTATTTCAAAAGCTTTTCAAATAGGTAATTTTAAAACTGGTTCAAAATATTTGGTTTGAAATTGGGTGGAATCGTGATACAACAAAAAGAAATACGAGCATAATTACAAGTATGAAATATGGATTTATAGCAATAACACTTACACAAAATGAATAATAGCATTAACATTAACATTCAAAAGATAATAAATTAAAAACTAATTTAAAAAAACCAAGCCAATTAACACAAATAAAGTATAACAAATTTAAAAAAAAACAAATAATTTGTAAGAAGAACAATTTGAAATCATTGATATATATATATATATATATATAAACAATATAAAAAAATAAACAAATGATATGTATGAAAATTTCAAAAATCAATAAGAAATAAAGAGAACAAAATCATATATTAAATATGTCGAAACCATTTTTAATTTTTTTTTTAAAAAACGGGGGTCGACTTTAAAAACGAAAATGGAGTCGCCACCAATCTTTTTTCGAGGTGTGATCGGGTCACCTTGAGATTAATCATTTTAATAAAACATTTTGATTTATTAAAATAATGATTTTGGTCTACAAAATTCGAGAAAACGGGCTCGGTAGTCGGTTACGCACGAGGAAGGATTAGCACCCTTGTAACACCCAAAAATTGGTACCTAATTGATTAATTAATGTCCTAATGTCAAAAATTTGAAAAGATTTTAAAACACGATCCTTTTGATTTTTAAAACTTATGTCCTTTAATTTTAAATGGACATTCAATTATTTGGATTTTAAAAGAAAAATCGAAACTCAGTAAGTTAGAGCACGATCTTTCAAATTTTCCAAACACCAAATATCCTTTGCTTTTTAAAAATCCTTGCCTCGAGATGACAAAACGTCGCATCCAGTGAGTTAGGACACAACATCTTAAATTCCCGAGAATAGGTTTTTTATTTAAAAATTCATATATTTTAATTTCAAAAAGGGTACTCAACCATTTGGACTTAATGAGAAAAATCAAAACCCAATAAGTTAGGGCACGATTTTCTCAAAACTCCCAAATATCGAATATTGCCTTATTTTTAAATTTAAAAAAAAAATCTTGGATTTTGAAATATGAAGGTATATTTGGCCACATTAATAAATAAAGATTAATGGTTTTTTTTAAAAAATAACAAATCTAAAAAACAAATAAAAAACAAAATGTACCAAGCTTTCAAATAATAATGGACAATGTTAAAATAAATAATGTGAAAAAAAAGGATTTTGAAATCGACAATAAAAAGCAACTTAAAAATAAATTCATGTATAAAAATTTTAAAGTAGGTAATATATGTAAAAGTTTGAAATAAATCCATAAAAAAAGATAAAAATAAATAATATATGAAATAGTAATATATAAATGAATTTTAAAATAAATATTATATAAGAAGTAAGTTTAAATAAGTAATATATAAAACAATATATATATATCAATCTAAATAAATAATATACAAAATGACTTAAAGAAAATGATATGTGACAAATCCTAAAAAGATACGTATAAGTTTAAAATAAACAATATACTGAAAACTTAAAATGATAATATAAAACAAATTTTAAAATGATATAAATAAAACCACTTTAAAATAATCGTTATATAAAACAATAAGAAAAATGAATGATATATAAGATAATTTAAAGTAATAATATAAAAAAACTTAATCAAAATAAAACTATTTAAAATAAGTAATATAAAAAATAATAAAATAAAACAAATTTGAAATAAATACCACATAAAAATTTGGAATAAATAAATAAAATAAAAATTTGCAAAAGTGTGAAAATAAAATAAATATTTATACAGAAATAATAAATAAACGAATAAAATAAAAAGAATAATTAATAATTGAACAATTAAATGGATAAATAAAAAAGGTTGAAAAAACGAAGATGAATGAAGAATAAAATAAGAACAAACCATAGAAAATAAGAACGCAAGAGGGAGAGAAATTTGAGTGAATGCTCTCAAGAATTCTTATTGCTTCCCCAAAACTCAAGTGTGCTTTACAATGAAGGGAGAGGCCTCTATTTATAGTTGAGCCTCCCCAAATCCAATGGTACAGATCAATTACATCAACGGCTAAGATTAAAAGGTATCTACAAATTAAATCTCTAAGATTACAAAATCATATCTTCTAAGATTGTGTAACACCCCAAATCCGGCCTAGACGTTACGACCAGATCTAGTGTGTCACATAGGAGGTTTGTTAAAAAGCTAAGCGTAAGTTGAAGACATTGCATCTCTTTAAAACTTCGAGTTACGTTGCTTGTTTATAGAAACCCGGTTTATTTAGTGCCCTTTTTATGAAGTTATTAATGTTTTAACAACATAACTGTTTTCGCTGTGAAAAATCAAACTTGAGTATTTGCAGGAACGTGATGTTTTAAAAAAACGATTAACTATGTTTTAAGAAAATCCCGTATTTATGAAATCAACAGTTATTAATAAAAAAAATTGAAAGAAAATTTAACCAGAGGCCTTATTACAAACGATTAAACCCACATAACAAAAATAATCTTAGAAATAAAGCAAAAAGGAAATTTACTAAAGTTCGCGAGCGATGTTTCTAAAGTATGGCCTTCACCGAGTTACCCACGGCTCCAAGTCCTTACTGCTGGATATTACCTGCAAGGTTAAGGAAAGAGGGGTGAGTTACGAGAACTCAGTATGTAATCCCCTTACCGTTAATAATTGGGCCCGAGCCCATAAGACATCAAATTGGGCCTAAGCCCTATCAACATAGTAGTGCAAATGAATTAATGCAACCCAACCCAAACCATCCAACACACCCCCGACCAGCCAATCACACCTGTGGGGATCAAGTCAACCCACCCCGCCGCTCACACCAGTAACGCAGTCAAGCTGCTAAACATAGAATATTTGTGGCTGAGCCACCGGAGTCATAATTACGTATATATATATATATATATTGTGGCTATGCCACTAGGCTACACTACTCTTCATTCAAATTCCTGCCCCATGCAACATGATAAAATGCAACATACATATCAAGATATAAAGGTGTAATGTAAACGCACACCCGATACTAGACAACATTGAGAGTAAAGCAGACATTCACCCCAGCGAGGGTATTTTAGTAATTTTGCAACCTAGGGGCATTTTGGTAAATTGACCCACTAAGGGTATTTTGGTAAATCGACCCATTAAGGGTATTTTGGTAAATTGACCCATTAAGGGTATTTTGGTAAATCAGCCCAATAAGGGCATTTTGGTGAATCGGCCCAATAAGGGCATTTTGGTAAATCAACCGGTTAACACCATCTCTAGCGAATTTAGAACTGAAGTTGTTAAAGCGAGTTATTCGATTCCATGCAGCATTCCGGTTTATTAAACTTACGGATAACAGTGATTCGGTTTTTATCAAAATTGTAGCATAATACGAACTACATGGTTACGGTGTGAGATTACACACCTGATTATGTAGAGAACTATACCTTTCCGATCGCAGTCACCTATGACAACATATCACGCAATTAACTAACAAATGAGAGATCTTTAATCCACAACTAACCATCCAATTTACTAACACTTACCCTCACTATCGCGAACAACTACGATTTGCTTATCCAAATCAGATGTCGACTCCCTTCCACAACCCGGCGGGAAAACCTGAATCGCTGACACCCTACGCCGTTTGAACTTAGGAGCAGGAGCTACGAGTCCACTCCCCTTAGGCTCCCATATCGATACCCCCTTAGACTGGCTATCACTTGCCTCCATGAAGAAATCTCGATCAGTAAAATACCACAGTGAAAACGGCGGTTGTCTAACAAGGGGTTTCGGCTCTTACCACCACTTCCCGAAGTCCGAATGATTAATGAGCAGAGAAGAGAGTTGCTTGATCCTTAGCACAATCGGCCTTGATCAAAGGAGAACCGAACACAGACCGATTCGGCTATGGCGTGTTGAGAAAAGAAGAGAGGGGATTAGTCGAGAACTAGAATTAAGAGAAATAGCCACTTCGGCTATGCACAACAAAAAACCGGAAGAAAAGAAAGAAGAGAAAGAATTACCATTACCTTGTGATTACAGATGAGTCGAAAGAGAAGGAGAGATTCGGCCAAGATGGGAGGTGATAAATCTTACAGAGAAAGAGGAGATGAAATGTTGAAGAGATTCGGCTATGGTGACACAACAAGGAACAAATGGTAAGGGAAAGGTAGAAAAGAGTAGATGAACAGAGAGGTGCAGAGAAGTTTCGACTCAGTGATGTTTAGGTAACAAACTAGGAAAAAGCATGAATACCCAAATGGAGAAAAGAGGGAGAGAAAACTATCAATTCGACAAAAAGACTTTTTGAAGAAAAGACCCGAAAATGCACACACACACAAAGGGTTCGGTTTTGCTACCTACCTTCAAAATGTCGTATTTTCTTTGCTAAAACCACCCATAGCCGAAATTCACCTCCCACAACTCCCATATTCGGCCAACTCTCACCCACACTCACAAAATCCCTTGATTCTCTCCCCAAATCACTCCACCATTCACTCCCCATCGTTCCTTCAAACTGATTTGACCAGTTCAAAACCTCCCTGGTAGAGTCCCACGCCAACTCCACCTCTTCTCCATCTTGGGCACAAAATAAAAGTCATACTTTGCAGCATGTGGGATTCGAACCCCAACCCTTTCTGCTTCTACAAGTAACACCACACCACCTTTTCCCTTGCTCAACTTGTGTTAGCAATTTACCTACTAATTTCTCTTAAGCCTTGCCACCAACAGTCCTCCCTCCTAAAATGCCCAAAAACCAAAATTTTACCAGGCTCAAACTTGAACCTGAGACTTCATAGAAGCCCCATATCCTTCTAAAATCACACACCTACTAGGTCTAACCCGTATAAGAGCCGATCTCTTGATCTCAAAAATTTTAAACGCTACTACTCTCAAGGCCCATTGGGCCCAATTCTACTAGGCCCAAATTCGAGGCGTTACAGATTGCATACCATATCTTCTAAGATTGCATATCATATCTAAGATTTTCATATCATTTCTAAGATTGCATATCATATCTTCTAAGATTGCATATCATATCTTCTACTAGGCCCAAAGTTAGACTACTGCTGCTGCCTAAAACTGTTTTAGTGCAAAGTGTTGATTTCCATTTTGCCCCAAATTTCACAGTTCATACAATTCAGTCCTTGTCCAATTAACCCCTCAATTGGGCTAATTTTTCTCAATTAATACTTTATTCTATCATTTTAAACTACTTCATAACCCTTGAAAATTAAAACTTTAGCACTAGACCTTAATTCCAAACTCTTTCACTATTAGGTCCTAAAGTCAATTTCCATCAATTTTACTTGATAAAATCATCATATATCAAAACTAAAGCTTCAATTCTATGTTTATTCATCATATTCTTCCAACACTCATCCATAGAAACTTTAAAAATTAGCCATAGAATCAAAAACTAATGACATAGTAAGTTGGACCCAATTGTAAAAGTCCAAAAATATAGAAATTTCAAGGAGAAAGCAAGAATTAAACTTACATGAAGCTAGAGTATGAAAACCAGCTTGAACCCTCTTCCATGGCTATTTTTCAACTGATGAAAATGAAGAGAAATGAAGAGATTTCTAGATATTCCAATTTGGTCCCATTTTTATTTAGCTATTGCTGCCCAAAATATCTCCTTTGGGCTTATTTTCACTTTAGGTCCTTCCTCATTTGACAATTGAGCTATTTATTCCTTCTAGCAACATTTACACCTTCTTCAATTTAGTCTTTTTTATTTAATTAACCACCCAAACATCAAAATTTTCTAACGAAATTTTAATACTACCTTATTGACAATCCGTAAATATTCATAAAAATATTTATGACTCGGTTTATAACACCGAGATCTTGATACCTCTTTTTCTCAATTTCTTTACCAAATAAATCTTTATAAAACACAATTTACTATTTCAAAAATCTTTTAAAAGCTACATTTGGCTCGTAAATATTAAATAATATAATCTACGAATTTATTTGTCGGATTTGGTGGTCTCTGTAACACCCCATACCGGAGTCCGAGGCTTAGACCGGATACAAGATATTACTATGCTTTAACTTGCTTAATCATGCACTTACGGGCTGTAAAATTTTGTTCCGAATTAAAAACTTTTCTTTCTCAGTCTAATCCTGAATTTAGTCTTGTTTTTAAGTAATTTACTCATATTACTAATTAGGATGAAATTTCTGATGATTTATGATTTTTATTGATATGTTTTAGATTAAGTCATTGATAATTGTGCATTGATAAATTCTAAGAATACTAGAGAATCAAGCATAATAAGTCTATTTTTCTGAATTGAAAATTTTCTAGGTTGTCAAACTGAGTTTAAATATTACTTTGAAGTTTAAAATTTACGAGGTTGACATCAAAATACCCATAATTTTTGTGAGATTTTGAGCCTTATAGAGCATAAATTCTTTTTCTTGCTCACTTTATTGATTATGAGTGTGTCAACATTGATTTGTTATTCTAGAACTTGCATCAATTATACATGTCGAGACCACATTTTTTATTCGATATACAAAGATGATAAAGGCACCTAGGTTTTAACCCACTAACTCCATTAAAAGCCTACCTTCACAAATTAACCCCTAGTGAACCCCTTTTAATCCTAACAACCCTATTTATTGACTCACCCACTAATATTAACCCAAAACCCTTTGTAATTGTTATCACCATTCTTTCTAACTACCCTTATATCGAGATTTGATCTGATTAGTTGCCTAATTATGAATTTTAGTAATTTATCCTTTATTATGTATCTATTATGTTCTTAAAAAAACGAAGTATATTCATTATTAGTTATGTGATTAAATGAGCTTATACATTTATTTAAATTCCAAATATCGAAGAAGAAGCTCGTATTATTAGTATTATTAGTTTTCAATTGATGTAATTATTATTATTGGTTCATTAGTTCTTAGTTAGGTAATTTGTCAATTCAGTCTCGATTCTAACCCTCTAATTCAGCCTTATTCCACACCTTTAACCCAAGCCCTGTTACAACCCTAACAAAGACCTTTTGATTTGTGTTTCATCTCATATTTCAGTGGTGGGGATTTGATTTTCATGCAAGCCTATGGGATTAACTCTTCATGTTTGACTTTTGAGTGCCTAAATTTTGAACCTTAAACACTTTAAGTGATTTGAGTGAATATCTAGTGAGGATGTCAATCCTTGTCGATTTTGAATTAAAGGTAATTATTTAGATAAGGGGAAACACCTATATTTTCGAGCTACAAAATCTATGGCTTATAGTGTTTGAATTTTTAGGACTCTTTGAGTTGAATTATCCATGTATAAATTATCTCTGAATTATGATGAAACACTATTAATGACTGTTATGAATTATAGAAAGTTCATTTTAATTGTAAGTTGAGAATTTTGCTTGAGGATAAGCAAAAGCTTAAGTGTGGGGGTATTTGATAAACCGAAATAGTAACATATTTTAATCCTACATTTAGTATGCTTTTGGATGAATTATCCCTTATTTTATGTAAAAAGGTGCTCTTAATCCTTTCTTTTCATGTCTTATACCCAGGAAAGCACCCAAGGATAAAAAGAACGAGAAACAGGCTCAAAACGGACCAAAACGAGCCAAAGAGGAAATCGACACGGCCTGGACTTGGACCCACACGGCCGTGCCAAGTCAATCATCTAGAACACGGTCTAAACCCGACTCACACGGCCGTGTCTCATTAAAGAAATCGAACATGGCACGCCACGATTCACACAGCGCGCGCGCATGGCCGTGCCTCCCCCGTGGAGAAGAGCAATTTCATTCGGGAAAGGATACTTAGGGAGAAAGAAATGTATTTCAAAAGCCTATAAATACACCCTAAGTATGACCAAAGAGGGGGAGCCCAAAGCCATCGTCTAGGGGTGTCGTGCTAGGCTAGAGAAGGCGGATTTGTGGGGATTCACTCAGGGATAGCCAGTTGATCCATCTCAAGAAGCCAGAATTATACTCAAGACGGAGGATCTCTCCTTCAATTCCTTCAGGGGGTTTTAGGGAGTTCTTATGTTTTGTTTTATCTTTTCTCTTGAGATGTTTTCCTTTATTGTTATGAACTAAACCCTTTGGATACCCGAAGGGGGTGAAACCTATGATGAAACTTGTTATTTGATTATCTGAATTATATGATAAATACTTAGTTTGTTCTTAATTATGTGAGCTTAATCCAAATTTAATGTGCTTAGGTGGAGGAGGAATAGACCCTGCCTAAGAGTAGATCCAACGTAATTAAGCGGAGTTGATCGCACGCCTAGAGATAGGGTGATGATATTTTGTCGGATTAGGGTGAAACCTAATATGGGAATCCATAGATCGATTTACTGCTATTCTAGGGGGTTATTATAAGAGAACGAGAGTTCCACTAATTAACCTAGGGTTAGACGTTATTTGCCTCGAGAGAGGGTTTAATATATGTTAGGGAGTCTTACGGATCAAACTAAGTGAATAAATCGTATGGTTCAGTGTTAGATAACAAGTGAAGTCTAGGTGGATTCTTCCTAGGGTATCGTCTAAATCAACTGAGTTTTTCCCAAGTTATTTTCCAAATTCATTCTTCTTTGTCTAAGAGTCTTTAGTTTAGTAGTTAATTAATTTAGATTAGATAAACAATCTCTCTTTATTTTTTGGCTAGATAATAAAAAGAAAGTTAGTATTAGTACTTTTAGTTCCTTTGGGTTCGATAATCCGGTCTTGCCTAAGCTATACTATTGTTCGATAGGTGCTTTTGCCTCAATCGTTGTCAGAGTTAGTTTCCAGGTTCGATCATTCTTTTTTATAAATTTTAAAGCTCTGATTCACAGCGATCAAGTTTTTGGCGCCGTTTTCGAGGAACTAAAATATTAAGAAAACTCTATTTTTATTACTTTAGCCATTATTTTTTATTTTTCGCAATTTTTTTTTATTTTTAGTTTTAGTTTTTACTTTGCTAAATTTTCTTTCTTTCTTTTCCTAGAAGGTACCTCTAGTTTATGACTAGAAGGAACCCGAGAGGACCTTTAGAATACAACAGTGATATTGAAGCTACCGCTCGGAGAAATCGCAGAGAAATTAGGCGAGCCCTAAATTACTAAGAAGGAGAGCGAGAAGACAGATCCAATCCTACTGAAGGGATGGACGAAAATAATCTTCCACCACAAGATGTGGCAGAAAATAATGCTCCGCGTACTATGTATGATTATGCTAAACCTCATTTAACAGGAGCCGAATCTAGTATTGTTAGGCCTGCTATAGTCGCTAATAATTTTGAATTAAAGCCTAACACTATACAAATGATTCAACAGTTTGTTCAATTTGATGGTTTGCAGGACGAAGATCCAAACACTCATATAGCTAATTTTTTAGAGTTCTATGATACCTTCAAAATAAATGGCGTTTTTGATGATGCCATACGACTTCGGTTATTTCCCTTTTCATTAAGAAATAAAGCTAAATAGTGGTTAAACTCGCTACCACGAGGGTCAATCACTACATGGGAACAAATGACCGAAAAATTCTTATTAAAATATTTCCCACCGGCCAAAATGGCCAAATTACACAATGATATATCTTCTTTTGTGCAGATGGATTTAGAGACATTATACGATGCATGGGAGAGATATAAGGATCTCTTGAGAAGGTGTCCACACCATGGTTTACCTTTGTGGCTTCAAGTCCAGACTTTCTATAATGGTGTAAACCCTCAACGAGACAACTAATTGATTCAAACCACGGTGGAACCTTGAATAATAGAACTCCTGAGGCAGCCTACGAGTTTATAGAAGAGATGTCACCGAATAACTATCAGTGGCAAGTTACAAGAACAAGGCCAACAAAAACAGCTGGAGTTTACAACCTCGACGCAGCAAGAACCATGCTATCAAATCAGTAGAGTTGATGAATAAGAAGATTGATAGTTTGTGTTCTTCGCAGTACATCCAAATATGCAAAGGCGACATAAGTGGAACTGTGGCGAATCCTGAGTACCCACCCTACCAACTGGGCACAGAAAGCGAACAGATGAACTATATAGGTAACAATTTTAGATCTAATAATAACCCATATAGTAATAATTATAATCCAGGTTGGAGGAACCACCCAATTTTTTTGTGGGGAGGACAAGGAAATCAAGGAAATCAAAGACAACAACCTCCTCAAAATTTCCAAAATCAGCCCTATCCACAGGAAAAGAACCCGAATCTTGAAGAGACGTTGAACAAATTCATAGCATCCACAGAAGCCCGTCTCCAAAAAATTGAGGTAACACTAGACACTCAACAAACATTGATCAAAACGATCGAGAACCAAGTTGGAGGACTTACAAAGGCAATCGGGGAAATTACCCAGTCAGTCGGACAAATTGTGAAGCTATTATCCGAACGACCGCAAGGGCGTCTACCGAGTAATACTGAAATTAATCCAAAGGAGCAAATCCAAGCCATAACAGCTCAAGAAAGCGAAGAAGTAGACGAACCCAGTCCAACACAAGGAAACGAGGTAGAAAAAGGTAAAATTGAGGTAACACAAGACAAGCCAAAATCGGTAATTAAGAAATACCAACCTCGCATACCATATCCCGAAACGTTAACGAGAGACGATACAGAGGAACAGTTCGGTAAGTTTCTTAAACTTTTAAAGAAATTACATATTAACTTACCACTACTTGAAGCTCTTTCACAGATGCCAGATTCGAGGAAATTTTTAAAACATCTCTTGATGAATAAGCGCAAATTAGACGAGGATCCACATGTGGAATTAAACGCAGTGTGCTCAGCAATGTTACAGAATAGACTACCACAAAAGCTAAAAGATCCAGGGAGTTTCACAATTCCATGTTTAATTGGTAGACTAACTGTTGATAATGCGTTAGCTGATTTAGGGCAAGCATAAATGTCATGCCTTATAAATTGTTTAAACAATTAGGTCTAGGGAAACCCAAACAAACTAGGATGAGCATTCAATTAGCTGATAAAACTGTTAGAATTCCTAGGGGTATTATTGAAGATGTTCTTGTAAAAATCGACAGATTTGTTTTCCCAGTAGATTTTGTTGTCTTAGACATGGATGAGGATAATTCGATCCCCCTAATTCTAGGAAGACCCTTTTTAACGACTGCCAGGAACAAAATTGATGTTGATACAGGAGAACTCATACTTTGTGTAGGTAATGAGACGGTCACCCTCAAGGCTCTCGACTCGGATAGAACATCGAGTAATCAAGGTGAGAACATAAATTCTCTCGATAACCATTCTAAGTAACCCTTATTTTCGTGAAGCACCACCAAAGAATACAACTGAACCCGATCCTAAACCCTATACCGACAAAGAAATAACTCATGAGGAACGAGGGATTCAGATCGATGATCTAGACGAGTGGAAGACACACTTCAAGGATAAATTAGGGATACACGACGAAGAAATGAAACCACACAAGGTAAAACCGAAAGAGCCCCCAGATGAGCTCATAGGAACAACAAACCACTTCAAAATAGGAGATCATGTATTGATAGAAAAAACTGACCCTCGAATATCTCCTCCGGACCCTAGCACAAACAAAGAAATATCTTTTAGGGTAACCAGTGTTTTCAACGAGCGCTTCTCGGGAGGTAACCCGAGCACTAACCCCATTAACTTTTTATTTTATCTCTATCTTATCCTTTCTTTATAATATCTAGCTTTAAACTAACCAGAAGTGCAGATTTCTAAGTCACACGGCCTTGCACACGGCCGTGGTCGTGGCCGTGTGTACCTCAAGAATCTTGGTACTAACATAGCAGAGGCCGTGCGAATCAGTTCCAACCACTTTTCGATGTCACGGATCCAACCACTACACCACGGGCACCGACAAAGGGGCACGGCCGTGCCCCATGACCGTGTGAAGCTATTGAATTTCCAACCACGGGCAGAACACGCCCGTGCCTTAAACCCGTGCCAACATACTGACTTATCGAACACAGGCTAGACACGAGCATTGGGTAACCAACACGCCTAGGAACACGACCGTGCGATGCGGCCGTGTGAATCGACACACCCTCAGTCCACGGGCGTGGGAGAGCCTCAGATACAAAATTTAATTTAAACCCCACAGCCCTCCTCCTTCACCCCACCTCATTCCATCTTCTTTTTCTTTCAAAAATCTCTCTCCTTTCCTTAGAAACAAAGCCTCTATTACTCTTGAGCTACGCTAGAACCATGCCAAAGAAGCGGAAGGAATCAAGCACAATCTCCTCAAAAGAGACCGATCTACATAAGTTCATGCCGGCCACTTCATTCTTACGACAAGCCAAGGATATTTGAGGCTATCTAGTTTTTAATTCGTTTTTCTCTTTTGCTTGAATTTCCTTAACTGTACTTCTCTTCTGCTTAAATTAGTTTATTTTATTTTAACTTCTTAGTGTCAGGTTCTAAAGGCTGCTAGGGAATCACGCCACAAACACCACCATATCCACAGCCTTAGAAATCACACCCAACAATAAGGACTCCATAGTCCATTTTTCTTTTCCTTTAGTTTTCGTTTCATCTTTATTTTTCTCACTTTAGCTTGCTTTTTTTTAATTATTGAATTAGTATAATTTTAATTATTATTAGTATATCCTAGCTAATCCTGCATGAGCTACCCAATTTCTTCATCTAGTGCAGGATCGTCATCCAGACCTGCCCTCCAACTTATCTTTCACCACAACCACATCCTCCAAGGAGCTCATCCATAATTCAGGGAGTTTTACTTATCCCCATATCTTCTGATCTGAACATTACATTTATGTTATATATCTTTGTACATTGAGGGCAATGTACATCTTAAGTGTGGGGGTGAACAACCTAAAAAGTGGCCTAATTTTTTTCATTATTCGCAAATTTCTGAAATTAGGTACCAAACTTTTTGCATTATTCTCAAAATCCTGAATTTAGTCTTGTTTTTAAGTAATTTACTCATATTACTAATTAGGATGAAATTTCTGATGATTTATGATTTTTATTGATATGTTTTAGATTAAGATATTGATAATTGTGCATTGATAAATTCTAAGAATACTAGAGAATCAAGCATAATAAGTCTATTTTTCTGAATTGAAAATTTTCTAGGTTGTCAAACTGAGTTTAAATATTACTTTGAAGTTTGAAATTTACGAGGTTGACATCAAAATACCCATAATTTTTGTGAGATTTTGAGCCTTATAGAGCATAAATTCTTTTTCTTGCTCACTTTATTGATTATGAGTGTGTCAACATTGATTTGTTATTCTAGAACTTGCATCAACTATACATGTCGAGACCACATTTTTTATTCGATATACAAAGATGATAAAGGCACCTAGGTTTTAACCCACTAACTCCATTAAAAGCCTACCTTCACAAATTAACCCCTAGTGAACCCCTTTTAATCCTAACAACCCTATTTATTGACTCACCCACTAATATTAACCCAAAACCCTTTGTAATTGTTATCACCATTCTTTCTAACTACCTTTATATCGAGATTTGATCTGATTAGTTGCCTAATTATGAATTTTAGTAATTTATCCTTTATTATGTATCTATTATGTTCTTAAAAAAACGAAGTATATTCATTATTAGTTATGTGATTAAATGAGCTTATACATTTATTTAAATTCCAAATATCAAAGAAGAAGCTCGTATTATTAGTATTATTAGTTTTCAATTGATGTAATTATTATTATTGGTTCATTAGTTCTTAGTTAGGTAATTTGTCAATTCAGTCTCGATTCTAACCCTCTAATTCAGCCTTATTCCACACCTTTAACCCAAGCCCCGTTACAACCCTAACAAAGACCTGTTGAGTTGTGTTTCATCTCATATTTCAGTGGTGGAGATTTGATTTTCATGCAAGCCTATGCGATTAACTCTTCATGTTTGACTTTTGAGTGCCTAAATTTTGAACCTTAAACACTTTGAGTGATTTGAGTGAATCTCTAGTGAGGATGTCAATCCTCGTCGATTTTGAATCAAAGGTAATTATTTAGATAAGGGGAGACACCTATATTTTCGAGCTACAAAATCTATGGCTTATAGTGTTTGAATTTTTAGGACTCGTTGAGTTGAATTATCCATGTATAAATTATCTCTGAATTATGATGAAACACTATTAATGACTATTATGAATTATAGAAAGTTTGTTTTAATTGTAAGTTGAGAATTTTGCTTGAGGACAAGCAAAAGCTTAAGTGTGGGGGTATTTGATAAACCGAAATAGTAACATATTTTAATCCTACATTTAGTATGCTTTTGGATGAATTATCCCTTATTTTATGTAAAAAGGTGCTCTTAATCCTTTCTTTTCATGTCTTATACCCAGGAAAGCACCCAAGGATAAAAAGAACGAGAAACAAGCTCAAAACGGACCAAAACGAGCTAAAGAGGAAATTGACACGGCCTGGAATTGGACCCACACGGTTGTACCAAGTCAATCATCTAGAACACGGTCTAACCCCGACTCACACGGCCGTGTCTCATTAAAGAAATCTGAACACGGCCTGGCCACGATTCACACGGGCATGCGCCATGGCCGTGCCTCCCCCGTGGAGAAGAGCAATTTCATTCGGGAAAGGATACTTAGGGAGAAAGAAACGTATTTCAAAAGCCTATAAATACACCCTAAGTATGACCTAAGAGGGGGAGCCCAAAGCCATCATCTAGGGGTGTCGTGCTAGGCCAGAGAAGGCGGATTTATGGGGATTCACTCAGGGATAGCCAGTTGATCCATCTCAAGAAGCCAGAATTATACTCTAGACGGAGGATCTCTCCTTCAATTTCTTCAGGGGATTTTAGGGATTTCTTATGTTTTGTTTTATCTTTTCTCTTAAGATGTTTTCCTTTATTGTTATGAACTAAACCCTTCGGATACCCGGAAGAGGATGAAACCTATGATGAATCTTGTTATTGTTTTCTCTCAATTATATGATAAATACTTAGTTTGTTCTTAATTATGTGAGCTTAATCCAAATTTAATGTGCTTAGGTGGAGGAGGAATAGACCTCGCCTAAGAGTAGATCCAACATAATTAAGCGGAGTTGATCGCAGTGCCTAGAGATAGGGTGATGAGATTTTGCCTGATTAGGGTGAAACCTAATATGGGAATCCATAGATCGATTTACATCGCTATTCTAGGGGTTATTATAAGAGAACGAGAATTCCACTAATTAACCTATGGTTAGACGTTATTCGCCTCGAGAGAGGGTTTAATATACGTTAGGGAGTCTTACTGGATCAAACTAAGTGAATAAATCGTATGGTTCAGGTGTTAGATAACAAGTGAAGTCTAGGTGGATTCTTCCTAGGGTATCGTCTAAATCAACTGAGTTTTTCCCAAGTTATTTTCCAAATTCATTCTTCTTTGTCTTAGAGTCTTTAGTTTAGTAGTTAATTAATTTAGATTAGATAAACAATCTCTCTTTATTTTTAGGCTAGATAATAAAAAAGAAAGTTAGTATTAGTACTTTTAGTTCCTTTGGGTTCGATAATCCGGTCTTGCCTAAGCCATACTACTGTTCGATAGGTGCACTTGCCTCAATCGTTGTCAGAGTTAGTTTCCAGGTTCGATCATTCTTTTTTATAAATTTTAAAGCTCCGATTCACAGCGATCAACACTGACTAATTACACACGGCCTTGACACGCCCGTGGACTTAGACCGTGTACTATACCTTGATATACTGACTTATTACACACGGCCGGGGCACACGCCCATGTTCTAACCGTGAGTCATGCACGGCTTCAACACACGACCATGGGATTAACTCGTGGCCTATTCTCGACTTATGAGACTAAGGTGCAGTTACGCGACGGCCTAGACACACGCCTTGTGTGTCTAACCGTGGGCACACTAGAAGCTATCTACCAAGCCTTTTCTTACTCTCAATTGCATACATTCATATACTTCTTCAAAACATCAATTGAAACACATAAATTAACACGTTTGGTTCATGAAAATAAAGTTTTCCTCTCATACACTTGGGAGAATTGTTCCCACAACATTTACAACAACTTAAACCATCATAAATGGCTATACACAACCATACTATGAATACTCTTTGGCCAACAACATTGGGCTACCACAATTAGACTTCATCAACTTTAAACGAATCCCTATACATGCCATGACTCTTAAGGACTTTAAACGAATCCCTATATATTAAGTTGTTATATTCAATTTATCCTTTACATTTAGATTTTATATATTCAAGTTTTTATATACTATTCTTTTTAAATATATATTTATTTTATTACGTATATATATATATCTATTTTTAGATTTTGCCATATCATTTTTACATATATGTTTTTTTATTTGTAAATATCTATTTATTATTTGATATATGTCATTCATTTTATATTGTTATTTTTTTTTATTTTTGATCTCGCATGTAAAGCTTCATATTTATTTAGTAGTTCTTATCTTTCGTTATTTATTGCTTTATATCTTTCATTTGTTTATCCATGCTAATTTATTTGTTTATGATTTTTATGTTTGCTTTAGTATGGCTATTTTATTATTTGTATCATTCGTTATTTTATAATGTTCTTTCTTTAGTTATCTATATTAGTTTTAATTGTTAATATGATTTGTAATTATGGTAAATTGCTATTTGGTATGTATGTTGTAATATATTAATGCAATATCTTACTCAAACTATTTTTTATAAAAACACATTTTGTTAAATTGTCGAATTTTATTTAAAAGTTTTTTTAAATACAGTGATACATGATATTTGGCGACTTCGAGAAAAATTATACCCTAACTCACTGGGTTTTAATTTTTCTCGTGGAACCTAAGGTATCAAATATCCCTTTTTTAAAAAACCCATAAACTTCAAATCAAAACTTATTCTCGAAAATTCAAAATGTTATATCTTAACTTATTAGATATAATAATTTGTATCTCGAGGTAAGATTTTCTACAAATAAAGGCAATCTTAATTTCGAAGACTTGAGATGTTACATCCTAACTTATTGGGTGTGACATTTTATTTCTTTGAGATAAGTGAGTTTTTAGCTTTCTTTCAAATAAAAGGATCGTATTTTAAATTTTTTAAAAATTTTCAACATTAGGACATGATTTTATCAATTAGGTACCAATTTTTGGGCGTTACGAGGGTGCTAACCCTTCCTCGTACGTAACCGACTCCCGAACCTGTTTTCTTGAATTTCGTAGGCCAAAATTAATGTTTCAAACAAAACATGTTTTATAAGCTGATCTGATCACACCTAAGCAAAAACGATCGGTGGCGACTCCCATTTTCGTTCTTTTTTAAGTCGATCCCTGTTTTTCATAAAAACTTTAAAAATGGTTTCGACAGCTTGGCGACTCCACTGGGGAACAATAAGAGAGTCAAGCCATTAAAATATATTATTTTCTGTCCTTTGTCGGAAATTTGAAATTCGATTTGAAAATTTAATTTGAAAATTATGATCCTTTTGTCGCATTTGTTTGTGTCATTTTCTTGTGCGTATTGCATTGCATGACCATTGTGGTCGTACATTTAAGTGGGAGTGAAAAACTATGCCTTAGTGAGGTTTTCACCTCCGCATGGGCTAGTGGATTGCTTCCGGGATACATCTGTACCTATGTCTTCATGAAGTTTTCACTTCCGCATGGCCATAGGGAAATGTATTCCCCTGAACTGAACTCAGTCCATATGAGCTTATAATGGGTGAGGATCGATGAATCTGCTGGTTCAGGTACCTCAACTTTAGAGCTAGACCACACGTAGAAAACGTAAGGAATTACCCTAAATAGAACTATGCTAAACCTTAGTGGTTACCCAGATAGGTGTTTGTTTATTTTATTTGCTTTAAATTTTATTTCATGATACTAACTTGTTGTGCTTTATTTTGGTGCATGTCATTTCATATTTTAAGAGGTATCAATTCACAGTTAGTTTCTAAGTTAGAAAGCTGGTTATGGAGAACGAATTCCTTGATAAAGTGGAAGACAATGCAGCCGTCCTCATGTGGTCAGAGCAAACACAATTAGAAAAAGGGAATAACTTAGCTGACGGGTATGTGTCGGAACTATGGGATTTCACTCGTATTAGTATCACACAAAATAAGCTCCAAGAGTTGAAAGAAATATGGACCCAGTGGAATGATGAGACTAAGCAGCTGTTCTATCGTAATTATGGCGATCTACCTTACTTGCTCGACATCAAGGTAGACAAGCATCTGTTTCGGGCTATGGCTTAGTTTTGGAACACTGCCTACAGTTGTTTCACTTTCGAGAAAGTAGATTTAGTGCCCACGGTGGAGGAATATACAACCTTGCTTCGCTGTCCAAGGATCCAAGTCGACAAAGCTTATTCTAGGGCGGCTAATGTCCCAACTTTTGTGAAGAAATTAATGAATATCACGGGGATGAGTGAACAGTGGGTTGCAGCCAGAATTTAGAAGAAAGGTGAGGGTAAATGCATTCCTTGGGTGAGTTTGAGGGACCTGATCTTAGCACATCCAGATGTAAAGAAGAAGATTGACGTCTTTGCCTTGTGTATTTATGGTTTGGTAATTTTCCCTAAAGCTCTAAGACATGTAGATGAAGCAGTTACCGATTTATTCGATCAACTTGACAAAGGTGTCACGCCTGTACCTGCGATTTTAG
This sequence comes from Gossypium sturtianum, assembly GCA_025698515.1. Classification (NCBI taxonomy): domain Eukaryota; kingdom Viridiplantae; phylum Streptophyta; class Magnoliopsida; order Malvales; family Malvaceae; genus Gossypium; species Gossypium sturtianum. The sequence continues at coordinate 163,755,213 of CM046945.1, forward strand.
CCAAGACGTTCAGATATTTGAATGCGTGTCGGAGAGCAGGTGAAGGTAGGCTCATTGGATGCGTGCAGTTGTTATTAGCTTGGTTTCACAGTCATTTCTGGAAAGTGGAGAAAGTTTCTTATCGAGTTTTCTCTGATAATTATTCTCCATTAAAAGATATAGTGGCTATACCAAGGAGAGAAGACGTGTCTGAGGAAAATTGGATGGAGCTCCTTCAAAACCTTCAAGAGGAAGACATCGAGTGGAGAGCTCATTGGATGATTCCCAATGAAATTCTTTATCGGTGTGAGAGTTTCGACTGGGTTTCTTTACTTGGAATTTGGGGAGTCGTTGGGTATGCCCCTTTGCTCGTACTAAGGCAATATGAATCAAGACAGTTCGTACCAGCAACTTGTGGGCTAGCTCAATGTGAGTTCTCATACAGGGGGGATAACTATAAGAAGAGGGTTAAGGAGATTTCTAGCGCTTGAAATCAGATTCATAGGATGAAGAGACTATCCGCAGGCCCAATGACGACCCCAAAATATAGCGAATGGAAGATTAGAAGGATTAATGACAACATCCCTGAGCTGAATCCAGAAGGTGCCCGATCAAGAGAGGAATACTTGCAAGTGGTCCCATCAGAGCTAGAGATCATAAGGCAAGACTTCGAAAGGAGGAATTTAGAGCTCGAGAAGAAGATAGAACAGTTAGAGGAAGAGAAAATGTATTTGAGGTTAGATGCTGAAGTTCAAAAGCTGGAAGTTGAGAAATTAAAGAAAAGAAAGAATGAAGTTGAAGAAGACCTGGGTAGTTTGAAAGTAGATTACAAGAAATTGCGTCTATCAATGAGAAACGCCGGATTGGGAAAGACTTCGGAACAGTGGCAACAGGAGATTCAAGAGGAAAAGGCCAAAGCTGACCGATGGGAGAGGAAATTCCATGAAATTCAGGCGCAAAACAAGGTCCTAGAAAGGAGTTTGGCAGAAAGCCAGAAGGAGAAGTGTGGATTAAAGGCTAGAGTGGCTGAACTTGGAAGGTCTCTTCATCACCATCGAAGTCGTAATTCTGCTATCAAGCTAAAATCAAGTCTGAGCAAGATTGAGGAAATGAAGGGCAAGATCGAAAAATTAGAATCAGCATTACAAAATTGTGAACTCCGGATCGAGTTTCTTGAAGCAAGAGAAGGGCATTGGAAGGAAGAGCTTCACCATTTTCAGGATCAAGTTAGAAATAGGGATTACCTCATGGGTGAGGCCATAGCTCAGATTCGAGAGGTAGCTGATCATTTACAGACCCTGGCAGTACAAGCTGATACGTTGAGCATGAAATATAAGCTGCAGTCAGATCGTGGTCAAGAGTTAGCCTTGTTGTTTAGGAAAGTTAAGACTTTGGGCATAAGGGCGAAAGCATATTTGTAGTCCGTTTTATGTAAAGGATTTCGTTTTCTAATAAATTTTTCTAAATGAAATTGAATCAGAATCGATGCCTTTTTGCATTCATGCATTTGTATTACATCACATCATATGCATTTAAATTTGTAGAAGAACCCTAATTAGTTGAAGTTATCAAAGAGAGAGAAAGAAGAAAAAATCTGGAAACTAAACACCGTTACGGTACACGCGCTAAAAAAAGCGTGGATCAAAGACTCGAACAGTTCCAAAGAGACATGCAAGACCAGCTGCAAGAGATTTGGCAAAGATCCAACAAGATATGAGGGAACAAATGATGGAAGCCCAAAGGAATATGGTGGCTCAAATGACTCAGCTACTGAATGGGGCAATGGACAAGGGAAAAGGCCCCATGACTAATGCTAGAGAAGATAATGAGGATTATCCTCCGGGTTTTACCCCACCATATGCACAAACACAACCTGAAGCATATCCTCAAAGGCCATCTGTTACAATTAGGCCTCAACAAGGTCAAGCTGATACTGGGGTATCCATGAATTTCCAGGCTGGTTCAGGATCTAACCCAGGAGATAACCCTGCTAATCCCGTTATTCCTGATTCAGATATAACAGAGAGGGAACCGGGGAACGAAGTTTCCAAGACCTTACATACTTGGGAGTGTTTTGAATAATGGGACTGTGGAAGAGATCCTTGTATTTTTAGAGCTGATCTAGAGTAATATTCAAAACACGCTTGTTGCCTTAAGCCTAGAGGCAATAAGAATCCTTTTGTGAAATAGGCTCGTGTCTGAAATTTTTATTTCAATAAAATGCATCTTTTTGAGGAAATATTCTTTTATTCTTTCCATTTCATACTGTACAAACAATTATTCTTAGTTTTTTTTCCTTTTGTTTGGACTTTCTTTCAAATATTCTTTCATTCTTCATTCATGACCATACAAATAATTATTCTTTGAATCATTTATTCTTTGGAATCTTCCTTCGAACCTACAATAGGTCTCCAGATATCAACGATGTGAGCAACGCTGCTACTGACTCAGAGTCTCCTTTCGAGTAAGATATGTGTCTAAAGGGATCTCAGGACTTTGAAGATGATAGAGATTGTAACCTATCTTCTGATTTGTTAAGAATGGTAGAACGAGATGAAAAACAGACCCTACTCTACAAAGGGTCAGTGGATATTATGAGCCTAGAAAGGATGTGAAGATTATAGCCTAGCTCACCACAGAAATAAGGCAAGACATCATTGAGTTATTTTTAAGAATTCAAAGATGTTTTCGCACGATCATATCAAGACACGCCTGGGAAAATCTTAAAAGAGGTCCATAAGGGTGTTTAAAGAACATGATAACGGTTCTACAATAGCCAGGCTAATCATAAGGTTTGGGTACTATTAGTCCACCATAAAAGGGAGATTGCTTCAGTTATGTCGTAAATGCCAAATTGAGGAAGACAAAACTTATGTGCCTCATCTATTTCTTCACAGATTTTCTATGTGTGGGGAATGGATATTATGGGACTGATCTCGTCAAAAGCTTCTAGTAGACATCGATTCATCGTTGTGGTCGTCGTTTATTTCACTAAGAGGGTGGAAGTAGCTTCATATGCCAATATTACAATGTCAATAGTTATCAAATTCTCAAAAAAAAAAAAGAGACCAGGTGCCGACAAAGAGTGCTAAAAAGGACAATGTCAAAAGTTTGCAAGTCTGTTCAAAGATCAGACATCATATCAGTAAATGCGGCAAAAAAAATAAGGATCATGGGAAAGATGACTGAGACTTGTAAAGATTAGCATAAAGAAGTTACCATTTACCCTCTGGCTTATCGAACGTCGGCCAGAACCTTCGCTGGGGCAGCATCTTACCCATTGGTTTATGGAATGGAAGTGTTTTTGCCAATTGAACCTAATCGAAGAAAAGGTTAAAAGTTGTCCATCACGATCAGATGATGCAAGCTTACGACAAAGAGATTCATCCTAGAAAATTCCACGAGGGGAACCTGATGTTGAAAAAGATCTTTCTTATACAAAAGGATTTCAAAGGAAAGCAGATGCCAAACTGGGAAGGACCTTACGTTGTAAAGAAGGTGATGAACCATAAAAGTAACATATTATAATCCCACATTTAGCATACTTTTGGATGATTTATCCCTTGATTTATGTAAAAAGGTGCCATTAATCCTTTCTTTTCATGTTTCATACTCAGGGAAGCACCGGAGGATGAAAAGAATAAGAAACGGGCTTAAAACGAGCCAAATGGGCCAAAGCACGAAATCAACACGGCCTGGGCCCAAGACCACACGGCCGTGCCTCCTCAATAATCTCGAACATGATCTAAGCCACAAAATACACGGCCATGCCTCATTAATAAAGTCCGAACACGGCCTAAAGACGATTCACACGGGCGTGTGCCATGGCCGTGTTCCTGCCGCAGAAAAGAGAAATTTCAATCGGATTTGGATACTTAGGGGCAAAGAAACACATTCCAAAAGCCTATAAATACACCCTAAGTATGACCTAAAAGGGGGAGTCGACGGGAGCCTAAAGCTACCGTTTAGGGGCGTCTTGCTAGGCCAGAGAAGGCAGATTTGTGGGAATTCGCTCGGGGATAGCCAGTTGGTCCATCTCAAGAAGCCGAAATTCTACTCAAGACGGAGGATCTCCTCTTCAACTCCTTCAGGGGATTTTAGGGATTTATTATGTTTTGTTTTATCTTTTCTTCTGAGATGTTTTCTTTTATTGTTATGAACTAAACCCTCAGATACCTGAGGGGGATGAAACTTAGATGAATCTTGTTATCGTTTGCTGAACTATATGATAAATATTTGATTTGTTCTTAATTATGTGTTCTTAATTCTTGTGTTGATATTTCGCGGATATTAATTCAAATTTGATGTGCTTAGGTGGAGGAGTAAAAGTCCCTGCCTAAGAGTAGATCTAGCATAGTTAAGTGGAGTTGATCGCGCGCCTAGAGATAGGGTGACGAGGCGTTGCCGGATTAGGGTGAAACCTAATATGGGAGTCCATAGATCGAGTTAATGTGATTCTAGGGGTTTTAATTAGAAAGAGATTTCAATTAATCAACCTAGGGTTAGACGTTATCTGCCTCGAGAGAGGGTTTAATATAAATTAGGGAATCCTACGGATCAAGTCAAATGAATAAATCGTCTGGTTCAGAGTTAGATAACAAGTGAAGTCTAGGTGGATTCTTCCTTGGGTGTCGTCTTAATTAATTGGTTTTTCTCCAAGTATTCTCCCAAATTCATTCTTCTTTGTCTTAGAGTCTTTAAGTTTAGTAGTTAATTAATTTAGATTAAACTACCATTCGCTTAATTCTTAGGCTAAATAATAGAAAGAAAGTTAGTATTAGTACTTTTAGTTCCTTTGGGTTCGACAATCCGGTCTTGCCTAAGCTATACTACTATTCGATAGGTGCACTTGCCTCAATCATTTTCATAGTTAGTTTCCAGGTTCGATCATTATCTTTATAAATTTTAAAACTCTGACATCACAGCGATCAGAAGGCCTGTTCTGAAGGAGCATTGATATTGATCGAGATGGATGCCAAAGACTTGCCCAATCCAGTGAATTCAGGTTCAGTCAAGAAGTATTTTACCTGAAAGGGGAAAAGCCAAGGTGAAAACCCGCAAAGGGCGCCTTGAGTTCAAAAAAAAAATGGGAGAGGCCAAGGCAAAAACCCGCAAAGGGCGCTTTGAGACAAAAGGGGGTTTGAGCCGAAAACCCGAAAAGGGCGGCTCAAATTTTGATCAAAGATAGGGCATGTGGTAGTCTTGCTAGGCCTGAATTAACAATGAGGAAGTATGCTACGTCTTGGGGCATTGGCAAAGTACTCCGGATCCTCTAAACACGTATTGAGATCAAAATGGTCCTCAAGGAATTTGTACAGAGAAGCTCAGGCTGCGATATCTGGGGCACCTAGCTTCTATCTTACCCATTTTGAATTTGGTATCTTTGATCACTTTATTCTTTTCAAGATACACCCCAATCAATTTTCTTTTATGGCCTTGGCTATCTTTGATTACTTTTTTTCTTTTCAAGATACACCCCAATCAATTTTCTTTTATTGCCTTGGTTATCTTTGATTAACTTATTTGTTTCGAGCTATGCTCCTGATTAATTTCTTTCTCGTCCATTGTTGTGATTTTTTTCAAGCATTTTATATTGAAATAACAATTAATGGACTAATAATACTTACATAAAAGGAGTTTCGCATATTACTCTAGAAGCTTCTAAATAATATGAGAATCTGAAATAGGACTATTGTTTAGAACTCACCAAGCCTAAGGGTTGGAAATATTGAAAGATGATTATCTCTTCAGATTTTTATTGAATAAGACATTTCGTCAGTGATACCATCTCGACAAATGACGAGCAATGTCAACCCAAGTGTAAAAAGGGATCATTCTCGGGAAAAGAAAAATGATACCCTGCATTCATGTAAATTTCAGGCACATACATCTGGTCATTACACCCAGGGAATGGTGTAATAGATCAAATTGATTGAAGATGATACAAATTCCATACCTCTGAGTGGTAACAGGATGGATGGAAGGAACCAAATGTTATTCCCCTGAAGTTGTAGTGGGAGGTACAAACTTTATGTCCCAAGGTTCAAGTGGAGTGGACTCAGAATTACCATGGGGCAAATTATTTGAGCAGAATATGATCGATACTTCAAGAAGAATGAAGATAAAACCTTGACGAATAAATGAGTGATGACACCTTGAGTAGGAATCATACTCATAACATTTTTACATTCATAGCGCGTCTAATTAGGAGCATTTGTCTCATATCGATCAGGGCGTCCTAATCATTCGGCATAAGCATATACCCATTCTGTAGGATATGTCCTCTATAGGACAATGTAGTAGGGTAAATTGACACTTTCAGCCTTATCTCCTTGAAGTTGCAGTGAGAATAGATCGAAGACAACAGATCTTACTTTCCCCGGTTGCGGGAAGAAGATCGAAGACGCGTCGACCTTGTCTCCCGAGTTTGCAAGCCGAGCGGTCAAGATAGCAATTTGGCATTCCTGAAATTACGAGGAAGCGATCGAAGACATCACTTGTCTCCCTGAGTTTGCAGTGGAGCAGATTGAAGATAGCAGATTTGGCAATCCTGAAGTTACAGGAAGCAGATCGAAGACATCAGATCTTGTCTCCCTGAGTTTGCAATGAGCAGTGAAGATAGCGAGATCTAGCATTCTCGGTTTGCGAAGCGGTCGAAGACATCGATCTTGTCTCCCTGAATTTGCAGTGGAGCAGATTGAAGATAGCAGATCTGGCATTCCTGAAGTTGTAGGAAGCCGAGCGAAGACATCAGATCTTGTCTCCCTGAGTTTGCAATGGAGCATATTGAAGATAGCAGATTTGGCATTCCAGAAGTTGCAGGAAGCAAATCGAAGACATCGATCTTGTCTCCCCGAGTTTACATGAGAGCGATTGAAGATAGCGGATCCGCATTCCCGAAGTTGCGTGAAAGCCGATCGAAGACATCAGATCTTGTCTCCCTGAGTTTGCAGTAGAGCATATTGAAGATAGCAGATTTGGCATTCTTGAAGTTGCAGGAAGCTCATTGAAGACATCAGATCTTGTCTCCTTGAGTTTGCAGTGGAGCAGGCTGAAGATAGCAGATTTGGCATTCCTGAAGTTGCAAGACGCAGATCGAAGACATCAGATCTTGTCTCCCTGGGTTTGCAGCGGAGTAGGCTAAAGATAGCAGATTTGGCATTCCTGAAGTTGCAGGAAGCCGATCGAAGACATCAGATCTTGTCTCCCTGAGTTTGCAGTGGAGCAGACTGAAAAATAGCAGATCTGGCCTTCTTGAAGTTGCAGTGAAGCAGATCCAAGATGTCAGCCTTGTCTCCCTGAATTTGTAGCGGAGCAGACTAAAAATAGTAGATCTGGCCTTCCTGAAGTTGCAGTGAAGCAGATCGAAGATACAGTCTGGCATCCTTGAGTTAGCAACGGAGCAGACTGAAGATAGCAGATCTTGTCTTCTTAAGATTGCAGTGAAGCGGATCGAAGATACCAGTCTGGCATCCCTGAGTTTGCAGTGGAGCAGACTAAATATAGCAAATCTTATCTTCCTGAAGTTGCAGGAAGCGGATCAAAGATATCAACGTGGCATCCATGAGTTTGCAGTAGAGCAGACTAAAGATAGTAAATCTCGTCTTCCTGAAGTTGCAGTGAAGCAGATTGAAGATACTAGCCTATCTCCCTGAAGATATAGCCATTTGACAAAACCGGGCAAAATGGGTCCTTTTATCTTCTTTGCTCTATTCTCGTTACACGAAAATGAGCAAAGAGGGGCAGCTGTTATAGCCCATTTGTGCCCGGGCCCATACCATTCAAAAAAAAAACCAAAAAATAAAAAAACCAAAAATACTAAATGTCTAGTTTTTTTTTTTTTAAGTCCAGATTACAAAGGCCCAAATGCCACTCGTGGCCCAATACCAAATAAAACAGACAACCCAAAACTAAACCCCTAACCCCAACAAACTCAAAACCTACGGGGCCCAAAGGGCCCAATGCTCAAACAGAAATCAGAAGCCTAGGGTTTCTGAAACCCTAGGCGCTGCAAGCACCCAAAACATGCCTTCGGTCACGCCGCAATCTGCGCACGGATAGTGCTCCACCGCCGAGTTTCTCGCCATTTACCTGCAAAACAAGGAAAGAAAAATGGACAGTAGCAGCAGATTGGGATTTTGTATTTATTTTTTGGGACTATAAAAACCCTAAACGAATCTGTAAAAGGGGGAGGATTTTTTATAGAGACATACAAAATATACACATAATACAATAAAAAAACACACAAAAGAACAGAGGTGATTTTTGCTTGTTATATCTCGCATTTTGCTATTTTATTTTTTTTCGATTCATGCATATATTTTATATATATATACAAATATTAAAAAATAGATAAAATGAGTTTTACCTTTCGATTCGCACTGAAAAATGAAATTTCTGGCCTCTGGCCGCCATTTATGGCGGAGCTGACGGTGGCACGTGTGGCGCGTGTGGTGCGTGCGGCGGTGGCCCGTAGGTCCGATGACCGGAACCCAAGCGGGGGGAAGGGAGGACTGAGAGGATTTCTATGTTTTTTTTTTAAGACAGATTGATTCAAATGTTTTTTTGTTATAAATGTAGGTTATATAGCAATACAGAAAAGACGCCGTTTTTGCTTAAGACAATAAGCATTAAAACGACATCGTTTAAAGGCCAGACCCGCGCGTTGACTCGATACCCGGGTAGGATCCGCGTGTTTTTATAAAAGGGGCAATTTGCCTCTTTGGTCCTTCTGCAATTTTATTATTTTTTAATTTCGTTCAATTCAAATTTTCTTTTATTTTTAATTCAGCCCTGAAATTTATATTTTCTTGCAATTTGATCCTAAGGCTATTTTAAGGCAGAAAGGGGGAACGGCGTCGGTTTAGGAGATAAGGCATATTTGCCTAATAGGTCCCTATAATGTGACGCGCGTTCTAATCTGGTCCTTTTACATTTTTTTACCCTGGATTTTGTTTTATTTCGATTTAATCCCTGTTTCTTTGATTTGTAACCTTTTTTATTTATTTATATCTTTTGAATTACTTTAGCATTTTGTGAAATTAATTTATTTATATTAGATTCTACATTATTTTATATTTTAAGATTTTTTTTTCTGTATAGTGTATATTATTTAAATTAATATATTATTAATATAAAGTTTTCTATGTGTTATTTATTTTGAATATGTATTATTTTATATATATTAAGTTGTTATATTCAATTTATCCTTTACATTTAGATTTTATATATTCAAGTTTTTATATACTATTCGTTTTAAATATATATTTATTTTATTACGTATATATATATATATATATTTAGATTTTTCCATATCATTTTTACATATATGTTTTTTTATTTGCAAATATCTATTTATTATTTGATATATGTCATTCATTTTATATTGTTATTTTTTAATTTTTGACCTCGCATGTAAAGCTTCATATTTATTTAGTAGTTCTTATCTTTCGTTATTTATTGCTTTATATCTTTCATTTGTTTATCCATGCTAATTTATTTGTTTATGATTTTTATGTTTGCTTTAGTATGGCTATTTTATTATTTGTATCATTCGTTATTTTATATTATTCTTTCTTTAGTTATCTATATTAGTATTAATTGTTAATATGATTTGTAATTATGGTAAATTGCTATTTGGTATGTATGTTGTAATATATTAATGCAATATCTTACTCAAACTATTTTTTATAAAAACACATTTTGTTAAATTGTCGCATTTTATTTAAAAGTTCTTTTTAAATACAGTGATACATGATATTTGGTGACTTCGAGAAAAATTATACCCTAACTCACTGGGTTTTAATTTTTCTCGTGGAACCTAAGGTATCAAGTATCCCTTTTTTAAAAAAACCATAAACTTCAAATCAAAACTTATTCTCGAAAATTCAAAATGTTATATCTTAACTTATTAGATATAATGCTTTGTATTTCGAGGTAAGATTTTCTACAAATAAAGGCAATCTTAATTTCGAAGACTTGAGATGTTACATCCTAACTTATTGGGTGTGACATTTTATTTCTTTGAGATAAGTGAGTTTTTAGCTTTCTTTCAAATAAAAGGATCGTATTTTAAATTTTTTAAAATTTTCAACATTAGGACATGATTTTATCAATTAGGTACCAATTTTTGGGCGTTACGAGGGTGCTAACCCTTCCTCGTACGTAACCGACTCCCGAACCTGTTTTCTTGAATTTCGTAGGCCAAAATTAATGTTTTAAACAAAACATGTTTTATAAGGTGATCTGATCACACCTAAGCAAAAAAGATCGGTGGCGACTCTCGTTTTCGTTCTCTTTTAAGTCGATCCCCATTTTTCATAAAAACTTTAAAAATGGTTTCGACAGGCGTAACGAGGGTGCTAATCCTTCCTCGTGCGTAACCGACTCCCGAACCCATTTTCTTGATTTTTTGTAGACTGAAAAACATTATTTTAGTAAACCAAATATTTTATTTAAAACGATCAAATTACGAGCTGACCCGATCACACCTCATAAAAAAAAGATTGGAAATGCTTTAATTTGAATCAAAGTCTCAGTAGATCAATCTGTTAAAAAAAATTAAAGAAACGCAAGCCTGAAACATAGTGGATCAATTGGTTCCAAAAATGAAAATTTTCGCAAAAGAAAAAAAATAATCAAGATTGACATATAGTGGAGGTGAGTGCTCCTAAAGAGACTCAAGACATAAATAATTATAAAATTATAATTCTAATTTTTCTATCTTCCAAAAGTGGCTATGAAACCATGTCAACAAGAGTTGCGCGCATCTAATGAATCTTCCTTCACCCGCTCTGCAGGATGCATTCAAAGATCGGAATGTTTCGGCCAAAATCGCAGGGACGGGCGTTACCCTCTTATCAAGTCTTTCGAACAAATCTGAAACTGCCTCATTTACGTGCCCTAGTGCTTTAGGGGAAACAACCAGCCCATATATGCTCAAAGCGAAGACATCGACCCTTTTTTTCATATCTGGGTGTGCTAAGATCAAATCTCGAAAACTATTCCAAGGGATACATTTTCCATTTCCCTTTTGCTTGATCCGGGCTGCAACCCATTGCTCACTCATCCCCGTGATATTCATTAGTTTCTTGAGGAAGGTTGGAACATTAGCGGCTCTGGAATAAACCTTGTCGAGCCGAATTTTCGGGGAACAAAGTAAGGTCGTGTATTCTTCCACAGTAGGTACTAAGTCCACTTTTCCAAAAGTAAAACAGCTGTAGGCGGGATTCCAAAATTGAGCCAGAGCTCGAAACAAGTGCTTGTCCATTTTGATATCGAGTAGGTAAGGCAAATCACCATAATTACAGTAAAATAACTACTTGATTTCTTCATCCCATTGGACCCATATCTCTTTCAATTCCTAGAGATTGTTTTGGGTCACGCTGATACAAGTGAAATCCCACAATTCTGATACGTACCCTTCCATAAGACTATCACCTTTCTCTAGTTGCATTCTCTCGGGCCATATTCGGACAGCCGCATTATATTCCACTTTATCAAGAAACCCATTCTCCATGGCAAGCTGTAACACCCCAAACCCGGCCTACACGTTATGGCCGAATCTGGCGATGACACATGATAGTGCTTTAGAAAACGTAATTACAACAATTCCCTTTTCGATATTTTAGGTTATCGTCAAAAATGCGTCGTTTATTCATTTATTGACCATTTTTAAAACATTATACGTTGCGGAAGCTTTTTAAAAGTAATTTGCAAATTCGTGTGTTTTTTTTTATAAAAACATTTGTTTATTTTGAAAACTCGAGTTTTTCTACTTCTAGTCGTAATACCATAATCGTCACAAATCCCATATTTAAACAAAAATTTGTAAAGGCCTTATTACATAAAAATTACCCAGATGTAATCAAGCCATAATTAAAAAATAAAACCATAATAAAATGTCCAGAACCGTGGTCACCGCCGAGTCCTCCGCTGCACTGATCTGTCTATTGCTGGGGATTACCTGAATAGATTAAACAAAAAAGGGTGAGTTTTCACAAACTCAGTGTGTATTCCCCACAGAAAACATACACATGGCATAATGTTAGAAGACAGTCATAAATTCATAGTTCGGGTCTGAGCCCATTACAGAAACGGTGTGGACCTTAGCCCACTCAGATACAGATTCAGACATATTACAGGGCCTTAGCCCATTTAAGACAGAATATGCAGAAAATAGAGTCCTACCCACCAGCCTCTACACACCAACTCCGTCCAACCCTACACACCATGCGGGGATAAAATCAACCCACCCAGCCCTACACACCATGTTGTACCGAATGCGGCACATAATAAAAAATTCGCAGCTGAGCTGCCAGATAACATGCTTAAGAGCCTTTCAGATACTTCCTCCAATCATAATCAACCCACCCCAATGCAATGCAACATACAAGAATGACATGTTGTTATGCAATTAAAACTCATGTATTCAGATCAGTATACATGCTTAGTACAGAAGTCGGACAGACAGATCATTCATTTAGGGGTCCAACTATTGCTTACCGACCTTACGGTAGGTCCATAGTTGACTTGGGCGACCCGTGCAACCTTACAGTGTTTTTCAGATTAATGGGCTCACACGCCCATGTGGCCCGCCCATGTGGGCCCACACGCCCGTGTGGCCCACACGACCCAAATTGGCCTTGGCCGTGTGGATCACACGGCCTGGCCCAGAATCCCACACACCCGTGTGGGCCCACACGCCTGTGTGGCCCATCCGACCTAATTTGTAACGCCCCAAATTTTTGGGCTTAGTAGAATTGGGCCTATTGGGCCTTGGGCATAGGAGCGTTTAAAATTTTTTTTGAGAACAAGAGGATGGCACTAATACGAGTTGGACCTATTAGGTGAGTGATTTTTGAGTGTTTAGAGGGTACTACGAAATCCCGGGTTCAAGTTACGCCATAGGAAAAATTTTGATTTTTAGCCTTAGTGGAACCCTGATCTCTAATGGTATGACTCATAAATAAATTAGGGTAAAATAAGACACAAAAGGAGTTGTGGTCTAATGGCAAATGGCGTCACATGGGAGACAAGGAAGTGACGCCATAGAGGAAGCAAGGGGTCCAAGGTTCAAGTCTTGGCTCTTAAAATTTATTTTGGTTTCTCTTTTAAATAAATCTGGAAGCGAGTAGGTAGGCTTTATAGTTAAATGTGTTGGACTTATGACACAAAGGAGCTTGTGTCCTAGTGGTGGTGGCGTGACATGGCTATCGAGAGGACTTTGGTTCGAATCCCTTTGCACGAAAAGGTGGATTATTTTGCTAAGGAGTCGATTTTTGAGGATTGATAGATAATCCCACATCGGGAAGCTAGCATGAGGATAGGCAAGAAGCTGGCTTTAAATAGAGCAAACCATGAGGAGAGTAAGCATACCTTTCTTGGCTTATCCCTTTCGCTTTGTGGCGTGCTCGTTTGGGTTAGGCGTTGGATCATTCGTTGATCTGTATGCCGTTGGGTCGCGGTGGTGGTGACCGAAGTTGATCGACACACCCCTTGGGGGTCAAGGGTACGATCATTCTTAGCTTCTGCGCAGAACAGTGTTCAGAGCGCGAATTAACTTCAGATTCCTATCAGGTGTGTATTTCGCACTACTCTAGCTGTAGAGCGGCAAATGCTGAAATGCCAGTCACACAGTGATGGTAGCCACACGAGCGTGCGAGTGCACGTGTGGGAGCTTCGACGCGATAGTTGAGGCCATCATGAGTGTTCTTGTGGGTTTAGGCTGTTTGGGCCACGATGGGCCGAAAGGGGCCATGTGGGGCAAATGGGCCCGTGGGCCCAATCAGATAAGTTGTATGATTGTGTAATAAATATTGGACTGGACTATGTGAATCTCATATTTGTGGCTAGATTTGGGCTAAATGGGCCACACAAGCGTGTGGGCCCATTTGGGCCGAGAATGTGCCCTAGGCCCATTCCCATCGTTATCTTTGCTTAGAATACCCTCGGTTTGTAAATTTACTGAAATACCCTTGATTTGCTAAATTACTGAAATACCCTCGATTTGTAAATTTACTGAAATACCCTCGGTTTTCTAAATTATTGAAAACCTTCGGGTTGCAAAATTACCAAAATACCCTCAGTTTGGAAAATTATCAAAATACCCCCAATTTATGAAATTACCGAAATACCCTCTATGGGTAAAGTTACCAAAATACCCTCTATGGGTAAAGTTACCGAGATGCCCTTAAGGGGTGAAGTGACCGTTTTACCCTAACCGATTAAATGACCGTTGTACCATTGTGGTAGTATCAGTGTTGTATGTGTTGATTGTATGATTGATTATGTTTGAGATGCACTGCATACATGGATTAGTTATGACATGACATACTGCATTGAGGTGGGTTTTCTGATTTGGAGGAAGTACCGTTATAGTGGCATTGTAACACCCCAAACCCGGCCCAAACATTACGACCGAATTTGGTATGCTACGGAGGAAAAACTTTTGAAAATCCCTTTTTAAGTCATTTTAAATTTTGATAAAAGATATTGTTTTGATTTAAAACAGTTGAGGTGTTATGAAGAAAGCATTACTTAATGTCATTTAAAAATATACTAAGTTAGGTTGTTACAGTTTCAAGTGTACCCGATGGCACAATAAAACATTTTTACGAATTAATTTGAGAAAAACATGTGTACCCATTTTAATATCATAAAATAGTTAAGCAATTTATCAAAACATAAAATAATCCAAGTGCAAATTTTAGGAGGCCTTATTACATCTTAGACAAAATAAATCAAACCCATATTAAAATAAAAATAGTTCCAAATCCACCTAGTCCATATTTTCATTGCATGGCCGCCTCGAGTTCATCCGGCTCCTTATCCGCAACTACGAGTCACCTGAAAATGTTAAAGGAAAAAGGTGAGTCATCAAGACCCAATATGTAACCCTTTTTCCCGATTTAATGTAACATCATACACAAATCATAATTAATTTAATATGCACAAGTTTAATATGCACCCAACCTAGCCATCCGTATGCGCCTTTCTCTCTACCCCGTGTGGTACCAAACCACCGGTGGTGCCAAACCACCGTGACGTATAGTCACGAAATCCGTCAATATTGTGGTACCAAACCACTTTGGTGACCCGAAGTCACAATCAAATGATGGGGCCAACCCATCGTGTGATACCAAATCACCGCGCGTCAATCCCATATCTCAAATGTGGGGCCAACCCACGGTGGTACTAAGCCACGGGGGCGAGACGCTATGAGGTGCCAAACCTGGAGGTGCCAAACCTCTGGTGACCGTAGTCACAATGTGTTACCAAAACAACGGTGTCCGTCGACACGAATATCACCGCCCCTCCACTCATAAAACCCACATCAATCAATGATAGTTAACATAAATCATGCCAACATACTCATTTAGCAACATATATAGGATTTACCAATAATCATTTATAAGTCACATATACCAAATATGTCATGCTTCCCAAAAGCATCAAATAGCAAATCATATTGTCAAGGACTTACGAAGCCTTGCTATACCTTTATGGTATTAAACTCAAATCTACACAAATCCGATTAGCATACACATAATACTTTGCACGTTAATTAATTATAAAGTGTGTATGTACACACTGTCACCAACGATAGTCTAAATCCTAAAGGAGACAATCGGCCACACAAGTTTCCTTTGCCCTATATTCGGCCATTACCCAAAGTTAGTACCAAGGCCATTCGGCCAAACCAAAATAATCTCGAGGGGTTATCATTTGAATCCAAAACCTCACCTAATCGCCTTCGAGTACTAACTACGACAACAACTGTGCACGCTAAACTGCTTCACTTCCTTACAATCGGCAACCATTAATGTAATAGCCTTCGGCTTTTGAATAATCAAAAGAATAATCCTTTAAAATAAATCCTTACCACCTTCAATATTCGACCAAGATACTTCTAAATGGAAGAAGAGAGTTTCGCACACCCAAAGGAGTATATTTGGCTAATAAAGAAATTATTGAGAAGAAAGGAGAAATAGGGGATTCGGTTTTGAGAAGAAAAGAAAAGTAGTAGATGAAAGATAATGGTGTAGGAGATTCGGCCAAAGTTTAGAGAAAGAAAGAATGGTTTTTGGTTTTGATAAAATTTGAAAAGAGAATGAAAAGAATTGATCAAAGGAAGAAAAAGAGAAATGGAAGAAATGATATTCAATCACCACAAACTTTACTAAAGAAGAAAATGCACAAGATGCAAAAATGTAGTTTGGTTCAAAAGACAAATGAGAGAAAGAAAGTGGTATTTTGTTTCCAACAAAATGAAGTTGTCATCAAAAGAAATATTTTTGCACCAAAAGTACCCTATACATTCGGCCAAAGATGAGAGCTTTTGGAGAGGAAAAACAAACACAAAATGATGCACAAAACAAAGGTTGGTCAACATCCTCCAAGCTACCTACCAAAAATTCGCCACTCCCCTAGCCTTACATGCCGTCCACATTCATGCATTAAGGCATAGGATTTCTTTCCAAAACATCCCCCACCTTCCATGCCTTTGTCCCCTCATTATACCATAAACTCAAGATTCTTATCCCTATCTTCAAGCTTTCCATAACAAATTTTCAACTTACCAAAAGGAATAGTCCAACCTATCATAAATAAGTTTGACCGTCCATCAATGCAAGGATTCAAAAATAAACCTTCAAAATGTTAAACATGCTACTCGAACCTCTAACCCCAAGCTATAAGTTCAAACACCATAACCACTTTGCCACTAATTCCTCATGTGCTTTAATTAACACTTAAATTAACTTAAGTGTTAAGCTCACTTAATCCACTTCATTAAATAAACCATACAAAAATTTATTCTACTAAACCGAACCTACTCAAAGTCCATAATTAAGCCTTACCACACCACAATTAATAACACAAAAGTTCAAACACATGAAAAATAATTCAATCACAAATAGCCCCGATTTCGGGATGTTACGCTTCTACCCCCTTAAAATAATTTCGACCTCGAAATTACCCGATCGAAAAAGATGGGGTATTGTCAGTATCACATTCTCGGGTTCCCACGTCGCTTCCTCCGTACCATGGTTTCGCCATAATACTTTCACCAAAGGTACTGACTTCCTACGCAGAACCTTGACATCACGATCTAAGATCTGAACTGGCTCATCCTCGAAAGATAAGTCTGAATTAACCTCAATCTCTGCCACAGGCACAACGTGCGATGGATCGGACCGATATCGCCTAAGCATTGACACATGGAAGACGTCGTGAATTTGCCTTAACTCTACCGGCAACTCGAGCTGATAAGCTACCGGTCCCACTCGCTTCAACACTGTATATGGCCCAATGAACCTAGGGCTTAGCTTCCCTTTTTTCCCAAATCGCAACACTTTCTTCCAAGGCGACACCTTCAGAAAGACTTTATCTCCTACCTCGTATTCCGTTTCTTTGCGCTTGAGGTCGGCATAAGACTTTTGCCTATCTGATGCCTCCTTGAGACGAGTCCAGATTAACTTAACTTTATCTTCGCCCCGCTACCAAATCTGGACCCAAGACATGTTGCTCCTTTAATTCCGTCCAACACGTAGGAGTACGGCACTTCCGTCCATACAGTGCCTCGAATGGTGCCATTTGAATGCTCGCTTGATAACTGTTGTTATAAGTGAATTCCGCCAATGGTAGATACTCTTCCCAACTACCACTGAAATCCAAAACGCAACCTCTCAAAGATATCTTCTAAAATCTGTATCACTCTTTCCGATTGTACGTCAGTTTGCGGGTGAAAAGCTGTGCTGAAGTCCAATCTCGTTCCCAAGGCTTGATGCAAAACTCTCCAAAACCTTGATGTAAACCTCGGATCCCTATCCGAGATAATCGATACTGGCACACCATGCAATCTTACTATCTCGGCTACATATAGCTTTGCTAGCTTCGAGCGAATAATCTACCCTTCATCGGTATGAAATGCGGCTGACTTAGTTAGTCGATCCACAATTACCCAAACCGAGTTCTTCTTACTAGGCGTGAGGGGTAATCCATCGACAAAATCCATAGTGATCCTCTCCCATTTCCACCGAGGAATCTTCACCGGTTGGAGTAACCACGATGGCAACCGATGTTCGGCTTTAACTTATCGACACGTCGACACTTACCCACTGAATTCGATTACCTCACGCTTCAACCTGTGCCACCAAAACTGCTCCCGCAAATCTCCATACATCTTGCTACCTCCCGGATGCATAGCGTATGGGCTGCTATGTGCATCTTGGAGAATTCTTTGCCTCAACTCCACATCTTTCGGCATACAAGCTCGCCCTTGAAAACATAACACTCCTCGCCAGACAAAACTGTACCCTTCCAAACCACCGTCTTGAACTTGCAACCTCCTTGCATTCAAACTGTCATCCACCAACTGCTTTTCCTTAATCTCCTCGATCCAAGTCGGTTTAACTTGCAGTTCTGCCAAAAGACTTCCGTCGTCGTATAGACTGAGATGAGCAAACATCGCTCTTAAGTCTGTCACGACTTTTCGGCTCAAGGCATCAGCCACCACGTTCGCCTTACCCGGATGGTACTCAATCGAACAGTCGTAGTCTTTTAACAGTTCAATCCACCGACGCTGTCTCAAATTCAAATCCTTCTGAGTCAAAAGATACCTCAAACTTTTATGATCCGTGTAGACTATTGACTTTTCCCCATACAAGTAATGCCGCCATATTTTCAAAGCGAAAACTACTGCCGCTAACTCCAAGTCGTGCGTTGGATAGTTAACCTCATGCGGTCTTAGCTGACGGGACGCATAGGCCACTACCTTCCCTTCTTGCATCAATACGCATCCCAAACCAGTATGGGACGCGTCACAGTAAACCGTAAACAACTTTCCTGCCTCAGTTTGTACTCAAAACCGAGCTTCTTAGTCAAAATCTTCCTTAGTTTGTCAAAACTTTCTTGTTGCTTCTCCGACCATACAAATGGAACTCCTTTCTTAACAACTTAGTCAACGGCGCTGCGATTAAAGAGAATCCTTCCACAAACCTCCGATAATATCTGCCGGACCCAAAAGCTTCGAATTTCTCCATGACCTAGGGGTTTCCAATCCAACACCGCTTCCACCTTGCGAGGATCTACTCTAATCCCTTCCACGACACCACATGACCTAAGAAAGCCACCTCTCTAAGCCAAAATTCACACTTACCGAATTTGGCATATAATCGCTTCTCTCTCGGTACTTGTAGAACTATACGCAAATGCATGTCATGCTCCTTCTTCGTCTTTGAGTAAACCAATATGTCGCCTATAAACACCACGACAAATTGATCCAAGTCTTCTTTGAAACACTCTATTCATTAAGTCCATGAATGCTGCTGGTGCATTAGTCAACCCAAAAGGCATCACCAAAAACTCGTAATGCCCATACCTTGTTTGGAATGCCGCTCTTGTGCACATCAACCTCTTTCACCTTGAGTTGATGATATCCCGACCTAAGATCTATCTTCAAAATACGATGCACCCTTCCGGTTGGTCAAACAAGTCATCAATCCGAGGCAACGGATACATTCTTGATCGTTAACTTGTTCAATTGGCGGTGAGTCGATACACATCCGCATTGAACCATCCTTCTTCCTAACAAACAACACAAGGTGCTCCCCACGGAGATATACTTGGTCGGATAAATTCTTGGTCCGAAGCTCTGAATTTGAGCCTTGGCTCCACCAATTCCTTTGGTGCCATTCGATGAAGGTGCTATTGACACAAAGTGCCGTTCGGTAGCAAGTCTATACCAAATTCAACTTCCCGATCCGAGGCGGACCGGAAGTTCTTACGGGAACATATCAGTGAATTCCCTACTGTTTCGGACCTTCTCAACCGCTGACTCCTTAGCTTCCAAAGCACAAATTCGAACCAAAAATGCCTCGCAACCTTTCCTGACCATCTTTTCACCTTCAACGCAGACATTTGCATTAGATAGGTAATCTCTTCTATTACCTATCATGACCACTTCATCACCCTCAACCATCTTAAGAACCATGCGCTTTAGCGGTATGATCAACCTTGCACGATACTTAACCAACCGGTCCATACCAAGGATCAAATCGAACTCCCCAAACGGCGGTTCCATCGGATCGAGACACAAACACGACCCCTTGGAGTTCTAGAGGTACATCTCTATATAGCTTATTAACAACTACTGAGTGACCTAAAGGACTAATTACGAGTCATCTCCCTAGAAGCGGTCTCGAAGTCTAAGTTCATAGTCTCTACCACACTACTAGCAACGTATGAATGCGTCAAACCCACATCAATCAAAGCGTTATATGGAACACCAAAGATTAAGAACGTCTGGGTTATAACGTCCGGTCGTCACCTTCCTCTCGACGCCTGCGCGCGTAGACTAGACTAGGGCCGCTTGCTTCGTGTTGCTGTACCTCTCGCCCCCAAATTCCGCGACCTCGATTAGATCCATTTCCTCCTCTACCATTACCCCGACCCTCCGTGGTGGTCCTACATTCCTAGCCCGAGCACGGTTCGACCCTCGATGATTCTTGGCTAACTTCCGAGGACAATCCCTTACACGTGGTCCAAAGACCCACATTCAAAGCAACCCTTCTCACCGGTCCAACAACCTCCCCAATGCGATTTGCCACAGCGATTCTGGTGGCGGTCTCTCGGTTAGCGACCATGGGCCTTCTGCCGATTCGGCCCACTCTACCTCGCCCTTTTCTCGAACATTACCACCCGATCCAGACGACCCAAATCCTCTTTTACGCTTGTTCCTATCATAGTTCTTACGTCTCACGGACTCCTTGACCCCTTCGGCTACCTTAGCCTTTTCCACCAAGACAACAAACTCACGCTCCTGGCTGTGGAGCAATCAACAACCTTAACTCATCCCTAAGTCCGTCTTCAAAGCGGATACACAACGATCATGCTCCGTTGACACTATACCACGAGCATAGCGGCTCAACCTCAAGAATTCGCTTCATACTCCGACACGGACTTATTTCCTTGTACCAACCCCGAAAAAGCTTTCCTCTGTGCATCAATGTAGCTTGTGCCCACATACTTCTTCCGATAAGCGCTTTGAAGTATTCCCAAGTCGGATCATCTGCCGTAGCACCATCTCAAACCGTGAGCCACCATCGATATGACTCATCCTTGAGCGACACCGCTCCTTTCGGTTTCTCCTCATTCGTCGATCTATCTCATCCATGATTCTTTCGATCGATTCTAGCCAATACTCGGTAGTATTAGGCGCTACACCGGACACACCTCGGAAAAATTTAGCTCAGTTAGCTCAAGTCTCTCGGTACCGACTTCCGAGCTCCTCCACCTCCACCCATTCCAGCTACTCTCTAGAACCCGCAGCGATCGCTTGTGACACTGCGTCATCACCGTCCGATCCTGCTCCTCGGCTCCAAAGGTTGGGGGTGGTGGTGGCGGTGGTACCTCATTCTCGCATCCACGACCCGATCGGACGGTGTTACGACACGGTCATCCTACCCCTTCCGCGTCCCACGGCGGCCACGTCCTCTAAAGCTCATTCTAACTATCACGCTTTAATCGATTAGGAAATTTTTATGAATTAGTACATGTTTCACTTGGTTATCCGCGAAGAAATTTTATGAAAAGAATTTAATAGAAATTCTTTCGATCAATCAAAGTTTTAAGTCTTCTGGTCCTAATTTACATAGAAAAGTACATCCATTCCCTATACCTTTCATACCTATGCACTCTTCGGGCATTATCATCGTTTCTATCCTGGGGTATTTTTCGTAATTTTGCCACTAGGGAAATTTCAGTAATTTTGGTAAGTTGAAGAATATTTTGAAAATTTTCCAAAGTAAATTTTTGCTGCTATTGAAATGAGTATCATAACGATTTTTAAAACTTAGAGCTTTCACAAAACAGGTTAATCCCTTTGGGTTTTATTTAACGTGTTTAGCCTATGACCGAGTCCTCTTGGTTAGGGTGAACCGAAGCTACGCACTGCAGGAATCCCGCGAAGAGGAGGTGAGTCACGAGGACTGCTTAAATACCAAGCTCTTCCTGATCCAATCCTAGACATGCGCACTAAGGTTACCACACCCTAACTCTCGGCGACTTGGTCACGAGGTTGGTTTTAATTAGGCCATTAAAGTCTTGTGAGTTTTGTTGGGGTGGACTAGTCCTAAGGTTCAACACCTATCACACTAACTACGTTCCCTACTTACCCTTCTATAATAATAATCCATACAAAAAGTTAGAGGTACTTACCTGGGCGGATCGGTGCCGGAGACTCGGTGCCATGCTTATTCAAAACCAAAATATTTCAAATAGACCTACCAAAACATTTTTGAGCCTTGGGCCCTCACAGTCGAGCTTTGAACCGGGCTCTGATACCAATTTGTAACACCCCAAACCCGGCCCAAACATTACGACCGAATTTGGTATGCTACGGAGGAAAAACTTTTAAAAATCCCTTTTTAAGTCGTTTTAAATTTTGATAAAAGATATTGTTTTGATTTAAAACAGTTGAGGTGTTATGAAGAAAGCATTACTTAATGTCATTTAAAAATATACTAAGTTAGGTTGTTACAGTTTCAAGTGTACCCGATGGCACAATAAAACATTTTTACGAATTAATTTGAGAAAAACATGTGTACCCATTTTAATATCATAAAATAGTTAAGCAATTTATCAAAACATAAAATAATCCAAGTGCAAATTTTAGGAGGCCTTATTACATCTTAAACAAAATAAATCAAACCCATATTAAAATAAAAATAGTTCCAAATCCACCTAGTCCATATTTTCATTGCATGGCCCTCGAGTTCATCCGGCTCCTTATCCGCAACTACGAGTCACTGAAAATGTTAAAGGAAAAAGGTGAGTCATCAAGACCCAATGTGTAACCCTTTTTCCGGTTTAATGTAACATCATACACAAATCATAATTAATTTAATATGCACAAGTTTAATATGCACCCAACCTAGCCATCCGTGACGCTTTCTCTACCCCGTGTGGTACCAAACCACCGGTGGTGCCAAACCACCGTGACGTATAGTCACGAAATCACAATATTGTGGTACCAAACCACTTTGGTGACCCGAAGTCACAATCAAATGATGGGGCCAACCCATCGTGTGATACCAAATCACCGGCGCCAATCCCATATCTCAAATGTGGGGCCAACCCACGGTGGTACTAAGCCACGTGGGACGAGACGCTATGAGGTGCCAAACCTCCGGAGGTGCCAAACCTCTGTGACCATAGTCACAATGTGTTACCAAAACACCGGTGTCCGCTTCGACACGAATATCACCGCCCCTCCACTCATAAAACCCACATCAATCAATGATAGTTAATGTAAATCATGCCAACATACTCATTTAGCAACATATATAGGATTTACCAATAATCATTTATAAGTCACATATACCAAATATGTCATGCTTCCCAAAAGCATCAAATAGCAAATCATATTGTCAAGGACTTACCTGAAGCCTTGCTATACCTTTATGGTATTAAACTCAAATCTACACAAATCCGATTAGCATACACATAATACTTTGCACGTTAATTAATTATAAAGTGTGTATGTACACACTGTCACCAACGATAGTCTAAATCCCTAAGGAGACAATCGGCCACACAAGTTTCCCTTGCCCTATATTCGCCATTACCCAAAGTTAGTACCAAGGCCATTCGGCCAAACCAAAATAATCTCGAGGGGTTATCATTTGAATCCAAAACCTCACCTAATCGCCTTCGAGTACTAACTACACGCAAACCGTGACGCGAAACCGCTTCACTTCCCTACAATCGGCAACCATTAATGTAATAGCCTTCGCTTTTGAATAATCAAAAGAATAATCCCTTAAAATAAATCCTTACCACCTTCAATATTCGACCAAGATACTTCTAAATGGAAGAAGAGAGTTTCGCACACCCAAATGAGTATATTTGGCTAATAAAGAAATTATTGAGAAGAAAGGAGAAATAGGGGATTCGGTTTTGAGAAGAAAAGAAAAGTAGTAGATGAAAGATAATGGTGTAGGAGATTCGGCCAAAGTTTAGAGAAAGAAAGAATGGTTTTGGTTTTGATAAAATTTGAAAAGAGAATGAAAAGAATTGATCAAAGGAAGAAAAGAGAAATGGAAGAAATGATATTCGGTCACCACAAACTTTACTAAAGAAGAAAATGCACAAGATGCAAAATGTAGTTTGGTTCAAAAGACAAATGAGAGAAAGAAAGTGGTATTTTGTTTCCAACAAAATGAAGTTGTCATAAAAGAAATATTTTTGCACCAAAAGTACCCTATACATTCGGCCAAAGATGAGAGCTTTTGGAGAGGAAAAACAAACACAAAATGATGCACAAAACAAAAGGTTGGTCAACATCCTCCAAGCTACCTACCAAAAATTCGCCCTCTCCTAGCCTTACATGCCGTCCACATTCATGCATTAAGGCATAGGATTTCTTTCCAAAACATCCCCACCTTCCATGCCTTTGTCCCCTCATTATACCATAAACTCAAGATTCTTATCCCTATCTTCAAGCTTTCCATAACAAATTTTCAACTTACTAAAAGGAATAGTCCAACCTATCATAAATAAGTTTGACCGTCCATCAATGCAAGGATTCAAAAATAAACCTTCAAAATGTTAAACATGCTACTCGAACCTCTAACCCCAAGCTATAAGTTCAAACACCATAACCACTTTGCCACTAATTCCTCATGTGCTTTAATTAACACTTAAATTAACTTAAGTGTTAAGCTCACTTAATCCACTTCATTAAATAAACCATACAAAAATTTATTCTACTAAACCGAACCTACTCAAAGTCCATAATTAAGCCTTACCACACCACAATTAATAACACAAAAGTTCAAACACATGAAAAATAATTCAATCACAAATAGCCCCGATTTCAGGATGTTACAGGCATCGCCATGTATTCTGATTCTAGTGGCTCAGCCACGTATATCGTTGTTAGCAGCTAGGCTGCATCATTGGAGAGTTGGCTGGGTGGGTCAACATGGTCCCCACATAGAGAGCTGGTTGGTATTATTGGAGAGTTGGCTGGGTGGGTTGACTTGGTCCCCACATGGAGAGATGGTTGGTACGGGTGGTGATTTGGTTTTAAGGGTTGGGTTACATGTCCGTTTGCATTGATATGATTTAGGGCTTAGGCCTAAACTATTACCGAATAGGGCTTAGGCCCAGACTGATACCGTATGGGCTCGGGCCCAGACTGTGACCGTAATAGGGGATTACACACTGAGTTCTCGTAACTCACCCTTTTCTTTAACTGTGCAGGTAATCCCCAGCCTTAGAGGATTTGGAGCTGCGAGGGACTCGGAGAAGACCACACACTGCTTATGCTTGCTGTTTTGATTATTTTTAAATATTTTTTCTCGTATATTATTTATTTTAAATATGCTTCTGCAACAGATAAAGTTTTAAAAGTTACGTTTGCAAGTGGTTAACAATTGCTTAAGTGTTTTGAGTTTTAACAAAGAGGCTTTAACTCTCAAACAAGTTTTAACAAACAAGAAACATGGTTTTGAAAAACACTTCCATGTGACACGCCCGATTCGGGCCTAACTTCTAGGCCGAGTTTGGGGTGTTACACAATTGGTCGGGCCTGTGTCTCACACACGACCGTGTGGTGATTTATAGTCTTGCACACGGCCTACCACACGGCCTACCACACGGCCTACCATACGGCCGTGTGGCATCGACAGAAAGGTTTTCAGCTTTTGTTGAAACCTCGTTTTCTGCATTTCTGGGTACACACCTGGTTCAATTTTGACGTGTAATTACTCCTGAGCACAGTGAAACCTAAAATCAACAATCCAAAGCCCAATTTCTGTCACTTAAATCGATACTAAACTGAATCAGTATGAACAGACAATTCCTAAATCTTACCGCTGACCCCTACCTTAGCGAACAAGGATTTAATTCGCACTCGTCAAGACCGACCGAAATCCACAGCCTCTTAAGGACCTCCTAAACATCACATAAAACCCTTCTTTACTAACTAATCATGAGGAACAGTCAAGAATGATTGAAACCATCACTTACCGAACACGCAAAGAGAATGTTGTGCAAGTAGGAAGCAAAAATAAAAATCAGGAAGAAAAGAGAGGAGAGCAAAATAGAATTCGGCTAGGGGAAAGATGAGAAGAACGTCCAAAAATTTTCAACAAGAGGGAGAAACCGAATTGCCAAAAGAATAATGGTTAAACTTGAACACTATCCCCAATCCCTTAATTATCTCCATCAACCTCTCCACTATCATAATTTTAGTCCATCACAAACTCTTCACACGGTAAAAGCAACAAAATACATCCCTTGATTGCACGGGGATTCGAACTCAGGACCTCAAACATACCCAACACTCCCCTTAACCACCAGACCAGCAGGCCCATTCTGATATAAATTCCCTAACAATTAATTAAAAGCCTACTGAACAAAGCTAGGGCTTACTTCATAAAAATGCAAAAATTTACCCAAGCCAAGGCTTGAACCCAAGACTTCTCAGACACTCCCAGAATACTTAACCACTGAAGTAGACAGATATTTGTGTGTCAAAATTACAAAAACTGAAATTAGGAAAAATCGGGGCATTACACAAGCTCTCTATTTAGTAATCGAACGTGAATCAACACCCTTTTTATGATGAAAATGTCACGCAATCACAATCAAAGCAAAACAAACAAGTCAATATACAAAGCAAGAATTTAAAGCAAGCAAGAAATAATAAATAAAGCACCTATTCGGGTAACAATTAGGGTTTGGTGCGGTTCTACCTAGGGTAAGTTCTTAGGGCTCATTATATGTGGTTCGGTTCTAAAGTAAGAGTACCTGAACCGGCGGATTCCTCAATCCTCACCCATTATAGGCTCATACGGACCGAGTTCAATTCTGGGGAATACATTTCCCTATGGCTATACGGAGATGAAAATCTCACGAAGACATAGGTACGGATGTATCCCGAAAGCGATCCGCTATACTATACGGAGGTGAAAACCTCATGAAGGAATAGTTTCTCACTCCCACTTAAAGGGTAAAATCGACCGATTATGCAATGCAATATGCGGAGATACATTTAAAAGACTCGAACCAATAAAGCAACCATATTAAAATGAGGCAGACCACAAAAATGCAACGAAAGGATCGTAAATTTACCAAATTATTAATTTTCGACAAAAAGACAAGAAATAATCAAATCGTGGCTTGACTCTCTTATTTTGTCCCCAGTGGAGTCGCCAAGCTGTCAAAACCATTTTTTTGAAAGGTCGACTTTTATTTTAAAAAAACTAAAATCGGGAGTCGCCACCAATCTTTTTTTATGAGGTGTGATCGGATCACCTCGTGATTTGATCATTTTAATAGGAGGTTTGATTTATTAAAACAATATTTTCGGTCTATGAAAATCCAGAAAATGGGTTCGGGAGTCGGTTACGCACAAGGAAGGGTTAGCACCCTCCTTACGCCCAAAATTGGTACCTAATTGATTATTTGATGTCTTTATGTCGAAAGTTGAAAATTTGAAAAGAATTTAAACTACGATCCCTCTTTGTATTATGTTATTTTTACATAAAATTTTCTTGAATAAGTCAAAAAATCTTGAAGACCTTCTTATCTCGAGGCAACTAAAAGTCACATCCCGTAAATTAGGACATGACACTTTGAATCTTTGAGGATAATTTGGCCTTTGATTTTTATTTGAAATCTCATGTGTTTTAATTTTTGAAAGGATATTCGATCATTCGAATTCAACGAGAAAAATTGAAATCCCATAAGTTAGGGCACGATTTTATCGAATCTTTCAAATACGGAACATTGCCTATTTTTTTGAAAATTTTGTTAACGTATTTGGATAAAAATTAATGACATACGTGTAACGCCCCAAAAATATAGGGTCTTTAATTTTGCATGTCCTAACACAAATTTCTTGTTTGCTTTAAGGGTTAAGTGATTTGGAGTGTTTGGGAAGTCTTGGGTTCAAACCTAGGCTTTAGCAAAATTTTTTATTTCTAAGTGAATAAAGCCATTGGTTCTGGAGAGTAGGCTTTAAGAATAATTGTGGCGGAATTATGTCACAAATGAGCTTGTGGTCCAGTGGTAGGTGGCGTGTTTCTAATGCTAGGGGACTGGAGTTCGAGTCCTGGTTTGCGCAATAAGGGGATCAATTTTTGATACCTTGCACGGCTGGAGTTTATGTTGCAGTAAAATTCTGATTGATGAGATGTTGGAGTGATATGTGGAGGATTTCAAGGAGAGGATTGTGGGAGAGATTTTAGGAGGAAAAGGGGAGTTTGAGTTGTTGGAGGTTGTTTCTGAATTTGCTAGGGTAAAAATATAGAGTATTCGGTTTTGGTCATTTCCTGAGTGTTGGTATTCTTTTCATTTGTTTAGTGGCCGAATACTGCATTTTCAGGAACTCTTTTCTTTGCTTTTTGGTGCAACGTCAGTTGCTCATTTGGTCTATTGTGTGAAAGCTGAACCTTCTTTTACCATTCAGGTACTTTGGGCAATTTGGTTTCTTTTCTCTATTAGTCGAATACCCCTTTTGTTTTTTTCAATCACTTCACACTGTCAGCCGAATCTCTACTCGTCTTTTTCTCTCCATTTCCTTTCCCTTCTCTTCCCATTCAGTTAGCCTTGGCCGAATGTCCTGCTCACATCTTTGGTTTCATTGATTAGTTCTTGTTGGCCGAACTCACCATACCATCCCCTCTCTTTCTGTTTTTCAACTTCTTTGTTGTGTTTAAACCAAGTTTCTTCTTCTGCTAATCCTTGGGGTGGTCGCATACTCTGCTTATTTTCTCTCTAAATCCCGATTATTTCCATACTCTGCCGGTGGTATATTGAGTTGATATCTGCAAGCGATCCTGACAAATTGATAGGTATTCAAAAGTTTCCTCTCTTGTTCTTTATTATTGTGATATGTGTGCGAATCCGTTTCCTTCTATCTTTTCTCTAAAAGCCGAATGTTTCTGCTACTAATGGTCTTTGGTTGGGATCCCTTCCTCTTGGTGTGGTGATCGTTGGGTTTTAGGTATTCCCGAGGAGGAGAAGTGCGTGAAGTTACTCAAGTCGTCAAACCACGCTCTTCCATTATTCAATTAAGGTAAAGACATTACCTTACCTTTTGAATAGGTCGAATATCTCTATATATTTCTTTAAGACTAATATTCATGGATTTAAGCCACAGTTATGATCGGTCCCATCTATTAAAATCTTTTGTTATCACAGTTTATCAGCAAGAAAAGTGTGATCAGTTTTAGCCCACGAGCTAAAAAGGAACAGGCCGTAATTCGTAAATCAAGGTAAGGTAGTAAGTGCCTTTTAGGGAACAGATGTGATAAGAGGGTGTTTTACCCTAACATATTAAAGACTAACATTGGATCTCGATGATTCTAGGTTGGGTGCTCGTAGATCTTGGAACAACTCCCTAAAAAGGTGTGTAATCACACTATCGTTTCTGTGAGTCGGTAAAAGCCGAAAAACTGAAAAGCTGAAACTTCAGCATTTGAGGCCTCACGAGCATGCGATCGTTCATGAGGTAAACTGAGCCTACAATCATGGATGATAGACTGTAGAGGCCACCACGAGCGTTCTCGTGTTCTGGGGCCATTATGGGCCTCGTTGGGCCGAAATGGGCCGTGTGGGCCCCACACAGATGAAATTTATGAAAAGTGGCAGAACCTAGATTGGGCTATGTAGATCACATAGCCGTGATTGAATTTGGGCCAAATGGGCCACACGAGCGTGTGGGCCCATTTGGGCTGAATATTGGGCTTTGAGCCTATTTACACTGTTTCGACCAAATGGATTATCCGTGTCGCTCGAGGCGACTGTAGGCCTTCGAAAAGGTCGTTAACTGTACCGAGACCCCGAGGGAGTAAAATGACTGAAATACCGCTAATGAGTAAAATGACCAAAATACCCCTAAAAGGCAAAATTACCGTCTTACCCCTAGAGACAGATTGACAGATGAAAATATGTACTGTATGACTGTACTGAGTAGGACATGTTGCATACACGAAATATTGATGACATGGCATACTGCATGGGGTTGGGATTCTGTTATGGAGAAAGTTCATATCGATGGCTCGCCACACATATCGACATCGGTGGCTCGCCACAATTATCATTACGGGTGGCTTTGCCATATATCTTGATCGGCAACTCTCACTGCGTTATTCGCGCCTTGGCGCTATCTTTGCAATATTGGTGTGAGGGCCGGGTGGGTCGACTTTGTCCCCACATGGTGTGTTGGGTTGGTACGGGTGGTGTCTTTGGCCGGATTGGGGTGGGTTTGCATACTTGCACCATAATGATATCAGACGGGCTTAGGCCCACATCGTCACTTTATTGGGCTAAGGCCCACACCGCATCGATCATCGAATAGGGCTCGTGCCCGCATCATTCTTCGCATGATAGGGGATTACACACTGAGTTCTCGAAACTCACCATTTTCTTTTAACTGTGCAAGTAATGCCCAGCCTTAGATGATTTGGAGCTGCGAGGGACTCAGAGGTGGCCACACGTTCGCTAATATTCTATTCTAGACTAGTTATTTAAATTTTTATATTGGGTTGATATTTATGTAATAAGGCCTCTGGTGTTTTTAATTTCTTTTAATTGGGTTTTAATTTCTTATTTTGAAACTGCCAAATTGATACAAATAAGTTTTCAAAAATAATAACTAATTTAAAAAAAAAAACAAACGCACATTTTCAAAACTTCAAAATGACATTAATTAATGTAGCTTCCGCGAGTTTTTAACCAACTAAGAAACCAACAAAAACAAACATGACAATCGTTTTAATAAGTGGTTTTTCCAACTTAACGATTTACCAAATGTTTTTTCCAAGAAATAAAAACTAAATGAGTTCTTCACTTAAAAACGGTTTTCTATCAACAAGTCTTGATTTTGAAAGACACTTCAATGTGACACGTCGAATTCGGTCGTAATGTCTAGGCCGGGTCTGGGGTGTTACAATACGAATAAGATATTATTTTTGTTAAATGACGAAATAAAACGACGATATACGAAAAAAAAGAATAATAATACCATGCTAGAAAATGACGATGATATAATTGTAATAATAATAATAAAAAAACACCAAATAACAATGGCAATGATTATGATTACTAATACTAATTAAATAATAATATAAAAAATAAATAATAACAATAATATTAATGAGGATAACAAAAATAACAAGATGTGCAAAAATAAAAATATAAAGAACAATGTAATAAAAATATAAAGAACAATGTAAATTTTAAATGCAAAAAGAATAAATAAATAAATAAATACACAAATAAATATGATTTTTCATAAAAAAATTGAATTAAGTGGGATAAGGACTAAATAATAATAAAAATGAAATTTATGGTAAAAATTGCGACAAAATAGGTAAATAATGACTAAAATATAAAGCGCGAAAATAGGGAAGGACTAAATGGGGAATTATCCCTCGTCCCTAAAACACGTCGTTTCAGGAAGGACCAGGATGAAAAGATAACGAAATTATGCGGGTAAATTAAAAAAAATATAAAGCGAATAGAACTATATTAAAAAAAAATAAAACGTGGAAGGATCAACTGCGCAATTATTCCATTTAAATAGAAACACACGGATCTTTTGGCGGGTCGGGTTTGGCCCGAAACGACGCCGTTTCAGGTGTTCGTCTCTTCAAATGGTCTGAGAACCAAACTGAAACAGAACCGAAAGTTTTGTGGCTGAAATCAAAAATAAAAAAAACTATAGGACCACATTGAGACGCGCCGCAAAACGGAGGGACCTACTGCACAAATAGACGCTTAAACGAAAACGCGCAGATCCCCTGGAGTGGGTCGGGTCGCGCGCGGGTCAAGGCTAAACGACGCCGTTTTGGCGTCTGTGAATCCTAGCTCAAAACGACGCTGTTTTGTATCTTTATTTAAACAAAAAAAAAATTAACCATTTCTGCGAGTGTGTTTTAAAAAATTCAAAGAGTCCCCTTTTCTTTCTACCCCCTATTTGGCTGGCCTAGGGGTTTCGTCGGTGATCCAACGCGCCTCCACCTCCGCCGTGGCCGACGGTCTGAGCCGCGCAAATGGGGTGTTTTAGCACCACCACTATGATTCTTTTTTTTTTCAAAATTCCATTTATAGATCAAATATATTTCGTGTTGAATTGATTATTTATTTGTGTTAAATTATGAAATGAAAATTTGAAGATCAAAATATATTAAATTTTTATATATTTCGTGCATTTGAAATTTAATTTTTTATTTTTGTTTTCATAAATTTGGTCGCTCTATTTTTAGTAAAAATTTAGATCCGGTTATTACTATTGCTAAATTTCTGTTATTAAATTTATTGGTATGACAATTTGAAAAAAAAATTGTAGTTATGTAACAATAAAAACAACATTGAAAATATTTGTGGACTTTTTTTCTCTCTTAAAAACATTTATTCGAACTTATCATGATAAAATATATTTTTTTGTTGTTGGAATAGTATTTCCTAAGAAAAATTGATGTCGGTATTTTAATTGAAACAGTTAACAATATTATGTACTTTGAAAAACTAATGACATTATAAAAATAGAATGAACAAATTATGTCATTAATTAATATAAATATACATATTAAATCTTAAGTTTCAACACCTTATATGATTAATTAATATCATTAATGCCAAAAAAAGAAAGCAAGACAAACTCAAAAAAAAAAAAAGGAAAGCCACATTTTAATTGAAAAGTTAACGATATTAACTATTTGTACTAATTAATATCATTATAAAAAAAGATAAAGATAAATTTACATTAGAAATCAAAGTATAGAGGCTAAATCCTAATTTAGACATAATAGAAGGGTCAAAATTAAAATTTAACATTTTTTTAAAATGCAAAAAAAAAAAAAAAGGAAAAAAAGAAATAAAAGGAAAGCACCATGGTGGTGCATGTGTAAACAAAGGACTTACTTTAATATAGACTTATATAGATTAAATAGAATTAAATCCGAATTTAAGTATGGAGTGTGAATTCATTCGTATTGAAATGATAAAGACGAAATAAGAAAAGAATATAATTGTTGTAAATCCTTGATAATATGGTTCTTCATATAAATTTCAAAACCTCCAAGTTTTTGTTGTATCTAAAGGATATATAAAGTATTTTAAATTTCTTATTTATTTATTTGTAATCTATGATGATTGAAGGTCAAGAAATAAAATATATGAATCAACAAGTGGTTGGGTGTAATGGTAAGGTAAATTGTACTTCTAAGGGAAGGACTCAAGTTCGAATCTTGGGGACAACATTGTTGAAAGGGGCAATCATAAACTTTGAACTTGAACCATAAAACGGACATGAAGAATATCAAAAAATAAATAAAAGATACGAAGATACCTATAAAAAGGTTGAGGGACTAAAATGACAAGGGATGAAGTTAGAAGATTTTATATTGAATTAACCCAAGGATCAATTAGCCAATTGCCCTATGCTATTTTGAAGAGTAAATTCACGTCCCTTCACTCCAATCTTTCCGTCGTTCATATTTTTCAAGAGAAAATCCTTGTTTCACATCTTTCGTTCTTCTTTCCACGAAATAATACTAACTTCAAACAAAAAATTCAAAACTCTGAGTCTTTTTAAAGAGATTTTTTTTTTTTAAATTCCAGATTGATACTTAGATTATTATTTTCACTTCAATTTATCTCAAGATAAAATATTGATAATAAAAATGTAACATATTGCTAAAATAGATAAAAATATGCCTAAATACTAAATTCAAAAAAATATAATTCCAAAATAAAATAATTAATTAAGTATTTTATGATAACTAGATTGATTTTATGTATTTGATATTTTGTTATTTCACTACGATCTGTACGGCAACACTTGTATAATTTTATTCAATCATGACAAAGACTTGTGTATCCATAGTCCAAAATTTCAACTAAGTGGGACCTAAATGGACCCCATTTCATTTATGAACCATTTAAAAGTTTAATTACCATCTAGCTGACTATTCCAAAGGTATGAAAACAATAAAATTGTTTGACACTTCAGATAACAGTAAGGCTCCTTTGCCACTATAAAAAGGGCTCTTCTTATAGCACTATGGAAAGCAGACACTTCAATAATGTCTACCACACACTTGCTAATATTGCTACTTGGAGTGGTGGCTCTCGCCACTCCCTCTTTTGGTACCTATGAGTCTCCCAACTATGGGAAGCCCCCTACTCCTGTTTATAAACCTCCTAAGGTGAAACCCCCACTTTATGAACATAAGCCCCTGTCTATGAACCACCAAAGAAGGAGAAGTCTGAGCCCAAGCCACCGCTTTATACACCACCAAAAGAAAGAGAAGCTCGAGCCCAAACCACTGTATATGAACCTCCAAAGAAGGAAAAGCGAGAGCCTAAGCCACCAGCTTTATACACCACCAAAGAAAGAGAAGCTGAGCCCAAACCACCAGTGTGTATGAACCACCAAAGAAGGAGAAGCTCAACCTAAGCCACCGGTTTATACACCTCCAAAGAAAGAAAAACCGTAACCCAAACCACCCGCTTATAAGCCTCCAAAGAAGCCACCAAAGGTATGAGCCTAAGCCACCAAAGCCACCTGGTTTACACACCACCAAAGAAAGAGAAGCCAAAACCTAAACCACCGGTTTATGAGTCTCCTAAGAAACCACCATATGGTCACTATCCAGACACCCTCCATTGGGGAAGCCTCAATAAAGAGATCTCATCGGATACCCATCCCAAGAACCGAGCTACTATGGCTAGCTAAAAAGATAAATTAGTATCCATACAATAAGAGTACTTACGACTCATGTTCTGCTTTCTTGTATGTTATGTAGTAATGTTTTCTTGTACTAGCGAGAATGCTTATGGCAAGATTTTATTGGAATGCCTATTTTATGTCTTCTTATTTCTCAATGAGCAATATCCTGATTTCAACACAAATATTCCAACCGACAAATCTGCAGGAATATTACTTATCATAGACATTCTTGTATTCTCATGCATGTGCATGCCTTTTGTTCATCCAAAATAGGCCCGGATCAACACAACATTACTTAAGTTCCACTACATGCATGGAGAAATGGTGGCAATTATGTTGGCCTAACATTACACAAATAAATCTAAGGCAATGATGAATATTATTCCGTGATGAATATTATTCCGACCCTTCATGTTTTATGCATGTTTGACACTTCATGTGACATATATTTAGATATGGTTACGAGAAATGATACTTCAACGATTCTCAAATTTAAAAAAAGAAAAATTAATATACCTATATTTGAAGCATACTCTTATCAAACAGTAACAATTAAATCCGAATAACATAGATGATGCCAAATTCAAGATAGCCCCCAAAAATGCTAAATACAATGTCCTTCGTATGAACAAAAAAGGAGGGAAAAATGCATCACCTTAAAGAAAATTTGCTAGAAAACTATGCAATTTTATCTCTATGAATGTTTTTCAAATTTATTGTTATCTGACTAATTTTTTTCTCCTTTAGTTTTACCAAACAAGTAAAGAAAAAGTTGTAGATCAGTGAAACCACAAATCCTATACCCCTGAAGTTGTTGTGGAGCAGATTAAGGCCACAAATCTTATCTCCCTGAAGTTGCAGTGGAGCAGACTAAAGATAGCAAGTCTTATCTCCCTGAAGTTACAGTGGAACAGACTAAAGATAGCAAATCTTATTTCCCTAAAGTTGCAGTGGAACAGACAAAGCTACGAGTTATAAATCTTATCTCCCTGAGGTTGCAGTGGAGCAGATTGAGGATGCAAATCTTATTTCCCTGAAGTTGCAGTGGAATAGATAAAAGCTACAAGTCAAATCCTATACCTTTGAAGTTGCAGTAGAGCAGTCATCGTAGCGGATCTTATTTCCCTGAAGTTGCAGTGGAACAGATTAAGGCTACAAATTACAAATCTTATCTCCCTAAAGTTGCAGTGGAGTAGATTGAAGATAGCAAATCTTATCTCTCTGAAGTTGCAGTAGAGCAGATTGAAGCTACTAATCTTATTTCCCTGAAGTTGCAATGGAGCAGATTAAGGCTACAAATTACAAATCTTATCTCCCTAAAGTTGCAGTGGAGTAGATTGAAGATAGCAAATCTTATCTCTCTAAAGTTGCAGTAGAGCATATTGAAGCTACTAATCTTATCTCCCTTAAGTTGCAGTGGAGTAGGTTAAAGCAAAAAATTCTATACCTTTAAAGTTGCAGTAGGTTAGAAAGAGGCTACTTAAAGAAGATGAACACTAAGAAGTCGAGATTGTAACATCCTAGATTAGGGGTTATGCGTTCGTGTGTAATTCATGAGATAGTGGGCTCAGTGGGTGTGTTGGATGTGTTCTGAGGAGTTCTAGGAACCCTAAGGTGCATGGAAATGTATGGAAATGTAAGGCAATGTATGGAAATGTAAGGAAATGTAAGGAAATGCTTTGGAAACGTTAAGTTTAAAAGAGGAAAGTGAACATTTTTGGAAACTAGGGGATGTAAGGAAATGATGTGGAAATGATTCAAAAGAGGAAAGTAAACATTTCTAGAAACTTGGAAATGTAAGGAAATGTCAAGTTTAAAGAGCCAAACGAAAATTTTTGGAAACTTGGAAATGTAAAGAAATGTCAAGTTTTAAGGCTTAAAAGAGAAAACTAAGGCAAGGTGGCCTTAAGAAAAATAATATGAGGAATTTGACACACAAACAGCTTGGAAAAGTGGCCTGGAGATGCCACTTAGGGCCTCTCCGGAAATGGCGCCACATGCAAGGTGTTGGGCCTGAGTTCGAAATCACATGGGAAGCAAATAAAAGAAATTTTATTTTGCTTCCGTAAGAAGTGAGGTGGACGGCACATGGCTATAAATTAGGAGCTTTTATTCTTTTATTTTTAAGAGATAAAGGGTGGATAAATAAGGGATAAATAATGGATTTATTTTAGATTATTTTAAAGAGATAAATGTGGATATTATTTCTTTTATTTTGATAGATAAGGAAGAGATAAAAGAGGATTATTATTAGTATTATTTTTATTAAGAGATAAGAGATAATTATTGGATTAAGTTTTATTAAAGTGATAAATCAAGGGATAAAGCTATCAAAATAGAAGAGTGGTGGCCAAGTAAAGGACTCTACCTAGTAATTTTGGCTATAAAAGGAAGAGTAAGGCTATTCTTCATTCATTCTTTTCTTTTCAAGAAAACCTCCACAAAAATTCTCTAAAGTTTCTCCTCTTCTCTCTGCCGAATTTTCTCGCCATTATTCTCTTTTTCTCTTTTCTTTTCTTCTTCTATTACAAACACAATCAAAAGCCGAAGATACCAATAGCCCTAGTCGATTTCTCACTAAGCCACAAGAGCCAAATTGTTATCCACATCAAAGCCATAGCCGAATCATCGCTAAGGGTTCAAGCAAGAGTTCCATCAAATTCTTCATAAGGGTAAGATTAGGTTAGATTCTCATTCTATTTCTTTTAAGGTGTCGAAATTAAGATTCTAATACCCTTAATATCTCATGTCGAAGAGATCTTTCGGGATTTACTAAGTGTCGACTACAAGGAAGGAGAAGTTCTTTTCCGAAGGTACACCATAAGCCGCGTGTTCCCTAGTTATTCGGTGAATTTGGGGATTTAAGAATCTAAGGTAAGTCATATTTAACATACGGCTAAGGGTTATTTGTTGTGAATAAATGTTAGAAATTGATCTAACATGTAGTTATAGGGATTTCGGCAGGAGGATACAAGGATTTTGGGATTTTAGAATTTCAAGGTAAGTTTTAAGAATACTAATCCTACTAGGATTTGGATTTATGGCCGAATGGCTTTTTATTAAATTAGTAAGTGATTAATCAAATGTAGGAATTTGAGATCTAAGGCGATGATCGATTTCGGGATTTCAAGGAATTCGTTAAGCAAATCAGTGTGTACCCTACCCTAAGTTTTGATAGGTTCATGGCTATGTTTAAATTAAATGTATTATTAAGAATGTGTGTACTCATACTAACCTTCGATATATCATATGGCAATTATTTTAATATATGAATATGCATAAGAATGTGAATGTGGCTAAGTACCACAAATGTGGTAAAAGTACCCGTGCACGCTTCCTACTTACGATAGGATTATGAATATGATATATTTTGAACATATGAATAGTAACATGAATGAGAATTAAGTATGTTATGCATGATATAAAATTTATGGGGCATTCGGGATCTATGTGAAAGGGGAAGAAGGTGTTGACTTGGTCTCACCAACGGAATATGGTGACTACGGTCACAAAATTTAAATATGGTAACTTCGGTTACATTATCCGAATTTGGTAACTTCGGTTACATTATTTGAATATGGTGTCTAATGACACAAATTATATGGGCGATGAGCACGCCGATCGCAGCGATCGCCTTCGATGGTGTGTAGCGGATGGAGGGTTGACTTAGTAGTCCCCACGGTGTGGTAGGCGTGTACGGGTGGTGTGTAGCGGATGGTTAATTAGGTTTGGGTTTGGGAATGCATCATTAATTGTATTCTATGATTTGAATGTGTATCATTTGCATGCCCGATTCTATTATGACTTAGTGTTGTGTACACATTGAGTCTCATGACTCACCCCGTTTGGGGAATATTTTTCAGTGTGATGAGCGGTAATGGACCGGCCTCGGCGGGAGCTTAAAGGTGGCCATGCATAGCAAGAAATTTATGATTTGGACTTTCAATTTATTTTAAGTATTTTAAGTTTTACTTTGGGATCATTGATATAATAAGGCCATTGTGGTTTACTTTATTTTTCTTTTATTTATTATGTTTATGGATTTTTATCAATTAAAGTTTAAGTAAATTCCTTTTTAAAATTAACTCTAAATGTTTTGTCACCTTAAATAAATAGGTTTTAACATAAGATAAATTTGTTTTCAACTCAAGCCCAACCCAAACAATATTTTTTAAAAATCATACAAGTTTTTCCTAAGTAACAAAAGAATTTTGAACCGGTTTACTTGAGGAACATACCAAATCCGGTTCAGGCTCGTGGGCCGGGTTTGGGGTGTTTCAGAGATTCGGCGAGACCAGACAAAATTGGCCCTTCTTAAAGTCTTTGCTCCATTCCCGTTACACGTCAATGAGCAAAGAGGGGCAGCTGTAACGGGCCATTTTTGCCCAGGCCTAGACACACAAAAAAACCAAACAGAAAAAAATAAAAAATAAAGTCCAATTAAACAGTCCAAATTACATCCCAAATATAAAAAAAACCCTAGGCCCAATTTACAAAGCCCACAACTTAAACTTTTCAGCAGAACAAAAAAACCTAGCCCCATGTATGCCGCTCGCCTCCCTCGGTCGCCCCGCCCGCGCCTCATCCCGAGGCCTGGCTCACCCCCATGGCGCGCCTTTGCCGTCGTTTCACCAAAATAGCAAGGCCCGCCTCCGTTAACGCCTGCAAAGAACACAAAATAGAACATCAACAATAACAAGGATAAGAGCACGAAACAGTAGAAAAAAATAAAAAGAAAAGCAATGTAAATGGCTATAAAATCCAGATTCTATGTAATTTTTCGGACATACAATATCGATTAAAAGATAGAAACCGAATACAAAAAAAGCTTTCGAAACCAAAGGTGATTTTTTATCTATCGTCTTATTTTTATTTTTATTTTTATTTTTTAAAAAAAGGATATAAGAAAAAAAACAAAAAGGGGAAAACTCACCTATTCGGCCTGCGCTGTCGTCGGAGAACTCCTCCACCCCGCGAGCCTTCGAACCCGTTAAGGGAATCTTCGGGCTTCATCAAAAGGGAAAAGAAAGGGCGCATGATCATTTTTTTTTGTTTAGGTTTTAAAAAGGGTAAAAAAATAAAAACGGGGGTCTTTTCGCCTTCTCCGGCCACCATGGACGGCGGTGCTGTCGTCGACGACCGACGGCAGCCACGGTGGTCCGGTGCCGGAACCCTAGGCTGGATTCTGGGCTATACCAGAGAAAGGGAGAGATTTTGAGAGAGTTTGGGAGTTTTTTTTTTAAAAGGGTGGGGAGAATAATTTTTTCAAAAAAACTAACTTTTATAGGCCCATCAAACGACGTTGTTTTGGGCTGGCCATAATAGCCCTAAAACGGCGTCATTTCGCCTAAGGATCCGCGCGTTGACCCGACCCGCCAGCAAGATCCGCGCGTTTTCTGAAATGAATGGGCTAATTGCTATTTTAATCCTTCCGCATTTTCACTACTATTCAATTTCATCCTATTACTTTATTTTTATTTTTAATTTTCCCCTTCTATTTTATTTTTTGCGCAATTTAGCCCCTTGGAGAACTACGTCGTTTTGGGAGCAAGGAATAATTTCCAAATTGGTCCCTCTATTTTGCGCGCGTCTCATTTTGGCCCTTTTATTATTTATTTTATTTAATTTATCCCTTTTATTTTTTTTAAATTTCAATCTAGTCCTTTTTATGTTTATTCATTTATTTCTTTAATAATTTAGACTCTAAATTTTATTTCGAATTCAATTTAATCCCGTATTCATTTAAAGATCTTATATGTATTATTTCCATCATTTTATTTATTTGTTTATATATATATTCTTTATTTTTATTTTATTATTATTTTAGTTCATATTATTCTTTATTTCTTTACTTACGTATATTTTGTTTATTATTATTATTATTATTATTATTATTATTATTATTATTATTATTATTTCTATCATTATTATTATTATCATCATTATTATTATTATATTTAGGTATTTTATCACAAATTGCACCTCAACTTGTTATATTTTAATTTGGCCTTTTATTTTCAATACTTTATAAATTATTTTTTTCTCAATATTTATTTATGTATGTACTCATTTCTTTGTCCTCATAGCATTTGAAAATTTGGTATTTTCTTTTTGTGTGCATTGTTTTGTCATTATTGTTGTTGTTATCATTGTTGTTATTTATTGTATTATTTATTTTATTTTTCCTTGACTGTTAATGTTGGTATTAAAATGATATGTATTATGTGATTGCTGTCATTATAGGTACTATAAATTGCTTATTAGTACATTTATATTGTTGTCATTCATTAACATAATATTTTATTCACATATAATTTTAAATATTATATTAGTTTTCACCCAAATTCTTA
This sequence comes from Gossypium sturtianum, assembly GCA_025698515.1. Classification (NCBI taxonomy): domain Eukaryota; kingdom Viridiplantae; phylum Streptophyta; class Magnoliopsida; order Malvales; family Malvaceae; genus Gossypium; species Gossypium sturtianum. The sequence continues at coordinate 163,796,292 of CM046945.1, forward strand.
AAAAAGGAAAATTTTCAAAAAAATACGCAATGTTCCGTATTTGAAAGATTCGATAAAATCGTGCCCTAACTTACGGGGTTCCGATTTTTCTCGTTGAATTCGAATAATCGAATATCCTTTTAAAAATTAAAACACGTGAGATTTCAAACAAAAAAAACAAATGCCAAATTATTCTCAAAGATTCGAAGTGTCACATCCTAACTTACGGGACGTGACGTTTAGTTGCCTCGAGATAAGAAGGTCTTCAATATATTTTTCGACTTATTCAAGCAAAATTTTAAGTAAAAAATAACATAATACAAAGAGGGGTCGTAGTTTAAATTCTTTTCGAGTTTTCAACTTTAGACATAAAGACATCAAATAATCAATTAGGTACCAATTTTGGGCGTAACGAGGGTGCTAACCCTTCCTCGTACGTAACAGACTCCCGAACCCATTTTCTGGATTTTTGTAGACCGAAAAACATTGTTTTAATAAATCAAACCTCTTGTTAAAACGATCAAATCACGAGGTGATCCGATCACACCTCAAAAAAAAAGATTGGTGGCGACTCCCAATTTTCGTTTTTAAAATAAAAGTCGACCTTTCAAAAAATGGTTTCGACACTCTTATCAAACAGTAACAATTAAATCCGAATAACATAGATGATGCGAAATTCAAGATAGCCCCAAAAATGCTAATTACAATGTCCTTCATATGAACAAAAAAGGAGGGAAAAAATGCACCACCTTAAAGAAAATTTGCTAGAAAACTATGCAATTTTATCTCTGTGAATGTTTTTCAAATTTATTGTTATCTGACTAATTTTATTCTCCTTTAGTTTTGCCAAAAAAGTAAAGACAAAGTTAAGCAATACAAAAATATGAACTTTTTTTCAAAAATAAATATTGCATTATTTTTTATATGTCATAATGTCTCAAATATGAATTTATTATTATATAAAATTTGACCTCTTAACATATTTTTTTAAAACCTTTTATATGCATGATATTATACTTTATGTAACATTTTAATTAATTTTATGTAGTACTACGTCGTAAACTTTCAATTGCTATTATGTGGTTACCTAACCTTATCAATGCAAGGCCCCACTGCACCCACCATCTGTTTGAGAAGTGGAAAATTTGCAGCTTATTACATAATTAGAGGTTTAAATTGTGATTGGTGTCGATGTCAGCTGCAGGAGTTATGTAGCTTAAAATGTCAAATCTTCGAAACCAACATTCAAAGTTGACTTCCCTGCACTGTGTTTTGTTTAATTTTACCTGCTGATCAACACCCTTGTTTTTAGCTCACGTTCTCTAGTGTATTCCATGGGTTAATATTACTTTTAGTCCCCCAAACTAAGTAATTAAGTCTATTGGATATTTGAACATATTAATTAGGTCATTTTAGTCATTAAGTTAGATCCCATCCAGATTTCATGATGTGAAATTGTATCATGCTATCACTTTTTCTTTTTTTTCATTTTCAAGTAATGATTTAGTGTAACATGAGAATGTTACATCATCAAAACATTAACATTTACTCTGTTCAAGGACCAAAATGAACCAAATTGTTAAATTTAAATATCAAAGTAAATTAGAAAAAATTACAAATACTAAAACCTACCTAATTACTAAGTTTAAAAACTTAAAATTATATTAACCCTCTTCTATGATATTAGTGTTTTGAGCCTCTAAACTTAAAAGACGTTGTAGAACTTTGAAGTTTCAAATTCTGGCCTCATTATAAGTAAATTTAGTATTTATATTGGGATGTCTTTTAGTTTGTTACTTTGAAATTTTAATTAATTATTCAATAATATATACATGTACTTATGAATTATGGTTGTGACTTCTCCACGTATTATTTACCCAAGCAAAAACAAATACACAAATTATTAAATTTGAGATTCAAATTCATAAATTACTTTATATATATTGACACCGACAGACACACTTAGGCATCCATTTCTTGCATTCATAAGTTAAAAAGTGATGAAGAAGCTTTTTGTTTTTGTTTTTTTTTTTTTTACGTTTTTCAAAGTTTTAACTTTAATTAGAAAAGAAAGATTAAAAGCATTCACAACTGGGTAGCTTTGACCATATGTTGCTAGTCTTATTTATTTATTTTATGGCTGCTTTTGGATTGAAGTGTTGGCCACTCACTCATACGATTCCACTTGTAGGCTAATATATTTTTAAAATATTATAAAATATTTACACCTATTTTAATCTTTCAAATCTTTAAATTAGAAAAGAAATATGTTTAAGCTTTAAATTTATACTTAATAATAAAATTCAATTAGTAAATTTTTAAATTTATAATATATATTCTTAAAATTTTTGTATGAATTAAAAAGAATTGAATCATAATTTAAGTATGTAGAGTGAATTCATTTCACCCATATCGAAATGATAAGAAAAAGCACGAGAAGAAAATAACCGATTTCTTTTTCTTTTATTTATTTTATTTACTTAAAGAAAACCGACATGTTGAAAGGGATCTTGTTGTCGTTTTGTGCATGTAGATTTTGTTGGTGGAAATAGCCATTACCTAAGTGTTTGAAATCAAGCAACCATGAATGTTGACCATTTTGTTCGTTGAGGGCCAAACCCACGTTACGTTCATTTTATCCATATATTATATTAACCGAATTCTGACTGTTGAATATGAATTTTTTTAATTGATTGCTTAGGTTGGAGATTATCATGTATGTAAATTTCAAAGTTTAATTATATGTTGATATTATTAGCGGGTTTTAGTTTGAGTCAATCAGTTTTTGTTTGAATTTTTTTAGTTCTTAGTCAATTTGTATTGTAATAATTTGATTCTAGTTGTTCGAACATCTTTGTATCGACTATGTTGTAATAGTTTAATTCTATCGATTCTGGATTTATATTTGTACATTGATTGTAATATTATGTAAACTGTAAAAAAATAAAGATTTTTAAATAACATAAATTTTTTTAATGTTTAGTCACAAGATATTATTAATATTATGTTTAGGTAGACAAGTTATAAAGTGTTGATCTGAACCAATTGTTATCATGCCAAGAAACAAAGTACAAACAGAAGTGGGCACTTTTGATGACACTACAAAAAAGAAAATAGGGAACAAGAAATTGTATATTATTATTTTTTGTTTCACTACGATACCTACGACAACATTTCTATACTTTTCCTTACTCATGATCAAGCCTTGTGTATCCCTAGTCCAAAATTTCTACTAAGTGGGACCTCAATGGACCCTATTTCATTTATGAATTATTTAAAAGATTTACTAACATCTAGCTGACTATTCCGAAGGTATGAAAACAAGAAAATTGTTCAACACTTGGGCTGTCAGTAAGGCTCCTTTACCATTATAAAAAGGGCTCTTCTCATAGCATCATGGAAAACAAACAGCTCAATGATGTCTACCACACACTTGCTAATATTGCTACTTGGAGTGGCCGCTCTAGCCACTCCCTCTTTTGGTACCTATGAGTCTCCCAACTATGGGAAGCCCCCTACTCCTGTTTATAAGCCTCCTAAGGTGAAACCCCCACCTTATGAACATAAGCCACCTGTATATGAACCTCCAAAGAAGGAAAAACCTGAACCTAAACCACCAGTTTATACACCTCCAAAGAAAGAGAAGCCAGAACCCAAGCCACCAGTGTATGAACCACCAAAGAAGGAAAAGCCCGAACCAAAGCCACCCGTTTATACACCTCCAAAGAAAGAGAAGCCTGAACCCAAACCACCAGTATATGAACCACCAAAGAAGGAAAAGTTAGAGCCTAAGCCACCAGTTTATACACCACCAAAGAAAGAGAAGCCTGAACCCAAGCCACCAGTGTATGAACCACCAAAGAAGGAAAAGCCAGAGCCTAAGCCACCAGTTTATACACCTCCAAAAACAGAAAAACCAGAACCCAAACCACCAGTTTATGTACCACCAAAGAAAGAGAAACCAGAACCCAAGCCACCAGTTTATGAACATCCAAAGAAACCACCGTATGGTCACTATCCAGGACACCCTCCATTGGGGAAGCCTCAATAGAGAGATCCCATCGGCTAGCCATCCCAAGAACTGAGCTACTATGGCTATATAGATAAATTAGTATCTATACAATAAGAGTTGCTTCCCACTCATGTTCTATTTTCTTGTATGTCATGTTGTAATGTTTTCTTTTACCAGCGAGAATGCCGATGGCAGTACTCATTGGAATGCTTATTTTATGTCTTCTTGTTTCTCAATGAGCAATATCCTGATTTCAACACATATATTCCAAATGCCAACTGCAGGATTACTTATCATAGACATTCTTGTATTCTCAAGCATGTGCATGCCTTTTGTTCATCCAAAATAGGTCCAGATCAACATAACATTACTTAAGTTCCACTACATGCATGGAGAAAGCGGTGGCAATTATATTGGCCTAACATAACACAAATAAATGTAAGGCAATGCTGTATGTTACTCGAACCCTTCATGTTTCATGCATGTTTGACACTCTAAATGACACATTTTTAGATATGGATATGAGATATGATCCTTCAACAATTCTCTAACTTTAAAAGAAAAATTAACATATTAATATTTAAATCATACTCCTATCAAGCAATAACAACCAAATTCAAATTCAAATAACATAGATGATGCCTAATGCAATATTCCTCCAAAATGCTAATTACAATGTCATTCAGATGAACTAAAAAGGAGGGAAAAAATGCATCACCTTAAAGAAAATTGGCTAGAAAACTATGCAATTTTATCACTCTCAATCTTTTTCAAATTTATTGTTATCTGACTGATTTTATTCTCCTTTAGTTTTGCCAAACAAGTAAAGACAAAGTTAAGCAAAACATAAAAAATATTATGATTTTTTTCAAAAATAAATATTGCATTATTTTTAGAATATATGTCATAATGTCTCAAATATTAATTTATTATAAAAATTTTGACATCTTAGCATATATTTTTTAATATCTTTTTTCTGCATGATATTCTATTTTATGTAACATTTTAATTAATTTCATATAGTACTACGTCGGGAACTTTCAATTGCTATCATGTGTTTACCTAACCTTATCAATGCAAGGTCCCCACTGCCCCGCCATCTGTTTGAGAAGCGGAAAATTTGCAGCTTATTACATAATTAGAGGTTTAAACTAGGATTTGGTGTCGATGTCAGCTGCAGGAGTTATGTAGCTAAAATGTAAATCTTTGAAACCAGCATTCCACTTTGACTTGCTCTCCACTATGTTTTGTTCCCTTCCTATTTTCAATACCTAAAGCAAATTTTACCTGCTCATGATCCTTGTTTTATAAGCTCACGTTTTCTAGTGCATTCCACTGTATTATGAATGTGGTTAAAACTAGACTGATTGATTGGATCAAGATTAAATTGATAAATTAAAAATTAGCCGTTGAATCGGTTTATTAATTTTATGAATTTTTAATTATTTATTTAATTATTGTTAAAAATCAATTGAATTAAAAACTAGTGTTGAAATATAATATTTATAATTTTTTATATTATTTTTAATTTTCGATCTGTGTTTTGTAAAAAAAATATACTCGAAATCAAGTAAATATTAATCACAATAGGATGCGAATGAAATTTTGGTGGTACCAATGAGAGCTTAGTTTAATAATAAAGAGGAGACTTTAAAATTTTGAGATCCCAATTTCTAATATATAAATGTAACTATCAATTACGATTGTGACTTCTCAACAAAACATTTACAGAAAAACAAATACAAATACACATATTATTAAATTTGAGATTTAAAATCATAAATTAGTTTATGTATTCTTTACACCGACAGACACAAATAGGTCCATAGAAATCTACCAATTCTGATCATTTTTCAAAGTTTAAATTAAATAAAAATTATGATGATAATAATAATAATAAATTGATGATTACAGTAATGAGAAAAGATGAATTTGGTGAGATTGAAAGCATAAAAATTTAAAGGTTTTTAACAACTTATTTTTATCTTATTCACAAGTTGGGGTACCTTTGACCATATGTTGCTAATCTTATTTTAAGACTGTTTTTGGTGTTGGGCACTCATTCATATGAATCCACTTGTAGGCTAGGAACTACACATACGCGGAAATGAAATTCATATTTTAATTTTAACCTTTTCTTTTAAAAAACACCATCCTCACATTATTTTAATTGATATAACATTTGTAGAGGCTTAATTTCGTCCGGGCCCATATTACAAACAAATAAAACAAAAATTAAATCAAAAACTAAAGTCCAAGTTAAAAAATAGTCCATTTACAATATGACTCAATGGCCCAAATAATGGCCCAAATGGCCCAAAAACCTAAACATCTTTAGTAAAAAAAAAAAACCCTAGCCTCCTTGGTGCGCCGCACCCCCTCTTCGTGCCTCCGCAACGAGCTCGTCGCCCGAGGCCTGACGCGCATCTGTCGCCTTGCACCAAAACGGGAATGAGCGCCTCTGCTTTCCCCTCCGTTGACCTCCACGCCATCTGCAAAAAAGAAAGGAAAATGACAGAAACCACATGCAAGAAACGGTGAAAGGAAATAGTAGTGAAACAGTAGAAAAACAATATGTAAATTCCGTTTTAAAAGCTTGAAAACTGATTGTAAAAGGGGGTTCTTTTTTTGAAAAAAACGGAGAAAAAAATACAAAAAAGAAATAAAAAAGAAATCGGATTCAAACTTGAAACAAAGAAAAAGAAGGTGATTTATTTTTTTTTAGATTCGAAAGCAAATAAAAAAAACACAAAACCGTTTACCTGTCTTCCCTTTCGTGCTGTCGTCGAGGGGCTTTCCCAATCCCGAAAGCCGCCGAACCCATTTGGGTTTCGTCCGGGCTTCGGTGCAAAAGGACGCGAAGGGCGCGCGACGAGAGGAAGGAAAACCAATTTTTTTATCCCTTTTTTATTTTTAAAGGCATTTGTCTTTGGATTTGGGTTTCGGGGAGTCAAAAGGCTAAAAAAGGGGTTTTTTTTTTTTACGTTTTTTGGCCACCGGGCACGATGGAGCTCGTCGTCGACGATCGGTGGCTGTCGGCGGAGCACGGTGGCTCCCTAGACCGGACATGGGGTGTGTTTGAGAGAAAAAGAAAGGGATCAATTTTTTTTTTAAAAAAAAAAAATTCAAGCAGAATGAGATTTTTTTTTTAAAAAAAATTATTTATATAGAGGTAGTTAAACGATGTCGTTTTGGCTGGTGCTCAGAAGCCCCAAAACGGTGTCGTTTCAAAGTTTGAACCGACCCGATCCGATCCATCCCCTAGGATCCACGTGTTTTTGCCTGGAGGAGATATTTATGCTTTTGGTCCATCCATTTTTAAAGGCTTTTCAATCTGGTCCTATTTTCATTTTTTTATTTTTTAAATTTATCCACTTAATGTTATTGTTTTTTATTTTGGTCCTCTGGTCAATTGATCCCTTGGAACGGTGCGTTTAGGGGGATCTGGGAATAATTTCCCATTTTATCCCTGCTCTATTTCGCGCGTTCGGTTTTAATCCCTTATTCTGCTTTTTTTTATTTACAATTTATCCCCTTAAATTTCATTTTAATTTCTATTTAGTCCTTATTTATTTATTCATTTATTACAATTTAGATTCTCAATTTTTTTAATTTCGATTTAATATTTTTATTTATTTAAGTTCAGCCTTTCACGAAATTTTACATTTTATTATTATGTACTTATTGTACGAGCCCAAAATTGCCCGGCCCAAATCAGACAACCCCCTACACAATCAAACCCAATTAAACCCAACCCAAATAAATAAAAAAAAACCAAGCCCAATTACCAAAACCCAAAACAGCCCATTAAACAAAAAAAAAAAAAAAAAAAAAAAAAAAACACAACAAACAGCAAACCCTAGGTGCGCTGCACCTAGGGCATCTGTCTTCTGCCCACTTGCCTCTGCTCCACCGCCCATGCCAGGCCTGCCACCGCCCTGTCACGTCGCCACCGCACCTGCAAAGATTAAATGCGAGAGGACAGAAAGCAATAGAGTGTAAAATTTCAGGCTATAAAAGCCGATTCAATTTCTTTGTAAAGGACCCTTTTTTTTTTCTTCGAATCCTCAATACAAACATATAGATTAAAGCATAAGAAAGAGCAGAGAGTAAAGTACCTAAAATCTATTAAGAATAAAAAAAACACAGAAGCCGAAAGGAGGTAATATTTCCTTGTCATTTTCGAAAGTTTTTCTCCCTTTTCTCCTCTTTTTTAACACATATATATATCTATGTTATTAAAAAATAAAAATAAAAATAAAAAATTTTACCTCGAGCACCACTGCACGACAGCGATGATTTAAGCAAAGCGGCGGATATGGCGCGCAGCGATCGACTGTAAAGCTCGCCGGACTTCGGTCCCTTGTAGAGAAAAATAAAGGAAGATCAGTTTTTTTTAACGGGAGCAGGTGAAAAATGAATTTTTTTTGAAGAGTTTTTAGCTTAAATAGGCCTCCAAAACGACGTCGTTTTGCCCCTCCGACCCGATTACCCGACCCGCTCCAGGCAGGATCCGCGTGTTTTTTAAAAAGGGGGAATTTACGCGCACAGTCCCTCCGCCTTTTCAGAATCTTGCAATCAGGTTTTCAATATTTTTAATTTTGCCCCAAATTTTTAACGCAGTTTTAAATTTAATCGATTTAAACGCTGCGTTTAAAGGACTCGAGTAAATTACGCTTCTCGTCCCTCTACATCGCGCGCATGCTACAATGTAGTCCTCCCTTTTTTTAATTAACCCCAAACTTTCATTTTAAATTCAATTTAATCCTTTTTTTGGTTGTTTTGCAATTTCTTTTATTATTATTGCTATTACTTGGCCTTTTTACTATCATTACTATCATTACCTTTATTTATCTATTTTTATTTTTATTTATTTCATTTATTATTATTATTATTATTATTATTATTATTATTATTATTATTTTATTACCATTATTATTATTATTATTATTTTCATTTTTACTCTTATTTATTTATTTATTATTATTCGTTTATTAATGTAATATCATCTATTATTATTACTTTATTATTATTTATTTATTAATATTATTGGTATCATTATTAATCAATATTTCTATTATTATCTTTGTTATCATTAATATTACTATTGTTATTATTACTATTATTATTGTTTTTATTATTATTACTTTTGTTATTATTATTATTATTATTATTATTATTTCTAAACTATTTTACTTAGTACTCGTTTATTTATCTAATTGTTGAATCACTATTAAATTTTCCTTAGTTTTCATTTTATTTACTTACTTATTTTTTTAAAATTAATTTGTTTTATTTTTATTTGTTTATTTTTTGCTCTTGTTATTTATCCTATTTTTATTTTTATTTTTTTATTCCGGTTTTTCTCATTCAATCTAAACAACGGAATACCCCTTTTAAATCACAATACAAGTTTTGAATAAAATACTTGTTCTCGGAGATTCGAAATGTTGTGCCCTAACTTATTGGCCATGACATCTTGTTACCCCGAGACGAGTTTTTTTAATTAAGGCAATATTCTGTGTTTGGAAATCCGAGGAATCGTGCCCAGTCGTGCTGGGTTTCGGTTTTTTCGCTTGGCCAAATAATCGAATATCCTTTTGATATTTTCAATGCATGAGTCTCGGGAATCATGAGATGATCTTGGATTCGAGGATTCAAATTATTGTGTCCTAACGTGCTGGATGTGATATTTTATTCCTTCGGAGCGAGAGAATCTTAATATCCGATTCGAGAAAATTTAGATATTTTTAAAAGAGGTCGTATTTTTAATCTTTTCCAAATTTTCAACTTTCGACATTAAGACATTAAATAATCAATTAGGTACCAAGTTTGGGCGTGACGAGGGTGCTAACCCTTCCTCACACGTAACCAACTCCCGAACCCATTTTCTAAATTTCGTAGACCAAACTGCTGTTTTAATAATTTTATTATTAAAATGACCGAATTACGAGGTGACCCGATCACACCTCATTAAAAAAAGATTGGTGGCGACTCCCGTTTTATTTTCGTTTTCAAAATTCTTGTCGATCTCCGTTTTTCCAAAAAATGGTTACGACACTTATTCATTTATTTAATTTCAACCTTTCATGAATTTTTTTATTTTTTTATTTACTTATTTAATTTCAACCTTTCATAAATTTTTTATTTTATTAGTATTTACTTATTTAGTTATTATTGCAATCTCAGCCTTTCATAAATTTTTTTATTTCATTATTATTTACTCATTCATTTATTTATTTATTATCGCAATTTTAGCCTTTCATGAATCTTTTTATTTTTACTTACTTACTTATTTATTATTGCTCTACCTTTTATTTTAAAAATTTATATTTTTCATACTTGTACATTTTTACCATGTCGTCATTATTAGTTCATTTTTTTGTTTTAGTTATTTCATTATTTCATTTATTATTTTTGGCATTTTCATGTCATTTAATCATACATCTTCCATTTTTTATTTTTATTTTAAGTTACCTTATCTATTTTTATTATTATTTTGATCAGGGGCGAAGCCAGGGGGGCTGGCATGGGCCCCGGCCCCCTAAAAGGTAAAATTGCTATTTAGGCCCTTGAAATATTTTTAAAATTTTAAATTAGTTAAAATTGCACTTTGGCCCCCCCTAAAATTATAAAAATTCGATTTAATCCTTTACAAATTAGAAAGATATAAACTATAAAAAATTAAAATTTCATCCGCCCCCCCTAAAAAATTATCCTGGCTTCGCCCCTGATTTTGATTACATTATTGTAGTTATGGTATCTCTTTATTTATTTATTATTCATCATTCTGATATTTTACCCATATAGCCACTTCGCATTATTTCATTACCACTATGTCATACACTAGGTTTAGACACATTTGCCCGTTTTATGTTGTACCCGAATAAACTAAACACATCACTTTAATCGTCATATTATTTTTTTACTCGATGCATAAAAAGGAGAGTTTTAAAATCAATACAACGTTTTTATTTAGAGATTCGAGAAATCAGCCCTAACTTACGGGGTTTGATTTTCTCTTTGAACCTAAATAACCGAATCCTTTCAAAACTAAAAACACATGAGATTTAACAATAATTGAATAGGGAGCAATTTTATTTACGAGAATTTGAGATGTCGTGACCCAACTTACGGGACATGACCTTTTTTCGTTATCTCGAAATAAGAAGGCTTCTTACATAAGTTTTAATTTAACTAAATGATTTAAATAAAAAAAAACATGCAAAGTGAGGTCGTGTTTTAAACTCTTTTCAAAATTCCAATTTCTCGGCACTAAAGACATCAAGTAATCAATTAGGTACCAATTTTGGGCGTAACGAGGGTGCTAATCCTTCCTCGTGCGTAACCGACTCCCGAACCCATTTTCTAGATTTTTTGTAGACTGAAAAACATTGTTTTAGTAAACCAAACATTTTATTTAAAACGATCGAATTACGAAGTGACCCGATCACACCTCATAAAAAAAAGATTGGTGGCGACTCCCATTTTCATTTTTTAAATAAAAGTCGACCTTTCAAAAAAATGGTTTCGATAGCTTGACGACTCCACTGGGGACTTAACAAGAGAGTCAAGCCACGAGTTGATTATTTCTTGTCTTTTTGTCGAAAATTGATAATTTGGTTTAAATTTACGATCCTTTTGTTGCATTTCATTTTTATAATCTGCATCATTTTATTATATTTTCTTTATTGGTCCGAGTCTTTAGATATATTTTCGCATATTGCCTTTCATAACCGGTCGGTTATACCCTTTTAAGTGGGAGTGAGAAACTATTCCTTCGTGAGGTCTTCACCTCCGTTTAGGATAGTGGATCGCTTTCGGGATACATCCATACCTATGTCTTCGTGATATTTTCATCTCCGTATAGCCATAGGGAAATGTATTCCCCTGAACTGAACTCGGCCCGTATGAGCCTGTAATGGGTGAGGATCGAGGAATTCGCCGGTTCAGGTACCTTTACTTTAGAACTGAACCGCATATAGTGAGCCCTAAGAGCCTACCATAGGTAGAACCATACTGAACCTCTAGTGGTCACCCGAATAGGTGCTCTATTTATTATTGCTTGCTTGCTTTAAATTCTAGCTTTGTATGAAATATAGTAACTTGTTTCATTTTGTTCGACTGTGGTTGTATTGCATTTTCATAATAGAAAAGGGGTGTTGATTCGTGTTCGGTTGCTAAATAGGGAGCTTGTCATGGAAAACGGGTTTCTTGATAAAGTGGAAGACAACACGGCCGCGTGAATATGGTCCAAGAAAAGACAACAAGAGAAATGTAACAGCCTGTGAGAGGGGCAGGTCAGAGATATGGACTACTTGTAGACCCCAACAGTTCAAAGATTGAAATATGAATCAGAGTCGGATCGAGGCCGAGAATTAGCTTCCTTTCTTGGGAAAGTTAAGGTTTTATGTGTGAAGTCGAGGCCGTATATGTATCCGCTTTATGTAAAGAAACTTGTTTTCTAGTAAAGTTGTTCTAATAGAATTGAACTAGAATCAACGCCTTTTTGCATGCATCTTTTCCATTACATTTCATTGCATGCAATAAGTGTCATAAAATCCAAAAGTACGTCGAGTTCAGAACCCTAGTACAGAGCCTGATGGATAATAAAGAGTTGGAATTCTTTGAAGATATCGAGGGTTCGAAAGGGAAAGATGTTTGTGCCTTTGAAGAAGGAACTAAAAAACTATTAGGAATTTTGTTCCTACATCCCTGGAAATGTTCTGAACAACTGGACTGTGGAGGAGATTCTTGTAGTTTTTAGGACCATTTCGGAGTAATATTTAGAACACACCTACTGCTCTAAGTCTGGGAGCAATAGGAATCCTTTTGTGAAAAAGGAACATGTCTATTATTTTTATTTGAATAAAATGCATCTTTTTGTCTCATTTTGGGAAACATTCTTTTGTTCTTTTTATTTTATTCATGACTCATACCACACTGATAACTATTCTTAGATTCATTTGTTCTTTGGGTCTTCCTTCGTTCCTATAACAAGTCTCCAGATATCAATGATATGAGTGACGCTGCTACTGACTCAAAATCTCCTTTTAAGAAAGATATGTGTCTAGAGGAACCTCAGGACTTTGAAGATGATCTAGATTTTAACTTATCTCCTGATTTGTTAAGGATGGTAGAATAAGATGAGAAACAAATCCTGCTTTACAAAGCATCAGTAGAAATTGTGAGAGGTGAAGATCGGAGCTTGTATCACCGTAGAGACAAAGCGAGACCTCATTGAGTTACTCCAAGAATTCAAGGATGTCTTTGCATGGTCATATCAAGACATGCCCGGGTTAAGTACTGATATCATCGTACACCGGTTCCCCGTAAAGAAAGAGTGTAAGTCAGTTCAATAGAAGCTCCGAAGGATGAGACCCGACGTTTTGCTGAAAATAAAAAAGGAGGTCAAGAAGCAATTCGATACTGGTTTCTTACAAGTGGTTAAATACTCAGAATGGGTAGCTAATATCGTCCCTGTCCCTAAAAAATATGGGAAAGTACGAATGTGCGTAGACTACAGGGATTTAAACAAAGCCAGCCCGAAGGACAATTTCCCATTGCCTCATATCGACACCTTAGTGGACAACATGGCAGGTTACTCACTATTCTCCTTTATGGATGGTTTTTCGAGATACAACCAGATAAAGATGCATCCTGAAGACATGGAGAAGACCACATTCGTAACCATGTGGGGAACATTTTGCTATAAGGTGATGCCATTTAGACCGAAAAATGCGGGAGCAACGTATCAAAGAGCCATGGTAACCTTGTTTCATGACATGATCGAGGTTTATGTTGATGATATGATCGTAAAATCCCGAACAGAAAATGAGCATATACAAGTCCTGAGGGGACTGTTCTTGAGATTGAGAAAATTCCAACTAAAGCTCAATCCAGCAAAATGTACCTTCGGGGCTAGGCTGGGGAAACTGCTAGGATTTGTAGTCAGTGAAAAGGGGATCAAAATCGACCCAGACAAAGTCAAGGCTATACAGGAGTTGCCTCCGCCACGCACTCAAAAGGAGGTATGGGGTTTCTGAGGGAGATTAAATTATATTGCCCAGTTCATTTCACAACTGACCGAGAAATGTGACCCCATATTTCGTCTCCTTAAGAAACACAATCGAGGTGTATGGGTTGAGGAATGCCAAAAAAATTTTGACGAGGTCAAACATTACTTGTGCAATACCCTAGTGCTGATGCCACCTAGCCTAGATAAGTGATGTGTCTCTAACCAACTATGATCACAATAAAGGCAAGCGCACCTACCGTTATATAGTATAGTTATGGTAAGACCGGTAATATCGTATCCACAAGAACCAAGAGTACTAGTAATTACTATCTTTCTTTTATCTAGCCTAAGAATTGGAGTGATTTCTTTTTTTAAACTAAAACTAATTAATTAAAACACGACAAAGAATGAATTAGAAAAATACTTTTAGACAACTTATGTGATGGAGGCAATACCTAAGGAAGAATTCACCTAGACTTCACTTATTACTTTTGATTCATATGATTTATTCACTTGACTTAATCCGTAGAAATCCTTGATTTATGTTAATATCTATCTCAAGACTAAAAACAACTGACTCTAGGTTGATTAATTGAAATCTCTTTCTAATTAAAACCCCTATTGTCGCATTAACTCGATCTATGGATTCCCTTATTAGATTTGACTCTAATCCGGCAGATTTTTGTTGCCCTATTTCTAGGGTTGCAATCAACTCCTCTTAATTGTGTTGATCTACTCTTAAACAGGGACTTTTGCTCCTCTAAATAAGCACATTCGACTTGAATCAATAACCTAAATTATCAAGACAAGAATAAGAACTCACAATTAAGAATAAGAACATGTATTTATCTTATAAATTAAATAATAATAAGATCTATCATAGGTTTCATCCCCTTAGGTATTTAAGGGATTTAGTTCATAATGATAGAGGGAAACATCATAGAATAGGAAAAATAACAAAACATAAGAAAACCCAACAACTTCTAAAGAACTTGATGGGAGATCTTCAGTCTTGATGGAGATCATTCTTCCGAGCTGCTCTCGATGGCTGTCTTCGAGTATTTTCTGCCTTCTACTCTGCGTGTCTTCTTAGGTTACCCCCTAGGGTGTTTATATAGGCTTTGGAATGTGTTTCTTGGCCCACAAGTAGCCTATTCCGAATAGAATTAAGCTAAGGTACGGCAGGGACACGCTCGTGTAACACGCCCGTGGTGGATTCCTTCAACCATGCTCGCTTTTGCTCACCACACACGGCCGTGTGGTCTGCCCGTGTACGTTGGTCCACGCCGTGTTCGATTCTGCTCGTGACACATGGCCGTGTTTGATAGTCCAGGCCGTGTTGATTTTTAAGGTAGGCCCATTTTGCCCCTTTTTGGCCCGTTTCTCGTTCTTTTCAACTCCCTAAGCTCTCCTGAGTATAAAACATGAAATTAGAGGATTAGGAGCATCGAATTCATCAAATCTAATAAAAATTTATCCAAAAGTAAGCCAAGCATGGGGTCAAAATATATATAAATTATGGTTTATCAATAAGCCGCTGATACTGTACTTGGCAGTATTTGGGAATTTCATGGGATGCATGCTTGCCCAACATGATGAGTCAGGGAGAAAAGAAAGAGCAATATACTACCTCAGTAAGAAGTTTACAGAATACGAAACAAGATATTGGCCAATCGAGAAGTTGCATTGTGCCTTAATTTAGACAACCCGGAGATTGAGACAGTACATGTTGTACCACACAACTTGGCTCATCTCAAAACTGGACCCTCAAAAGTACATGATGGAGTCGAGTGCTTTGAATGGAAGAATGGCCCGATGGTAAATTCTACTTTCTGAATTCGATATAGTCTATGTGAACCAGAAGGCGGTAAAAGGGAGTGCAATAGCAGATGTCGAAACCATTTTTTTTGTGAAAACGGGGGTCGACTAGGGTTTTGAAAATGAAAATAAAAACGAGAGTTTCCACCAATCCTTTTTTATGAGGTGTGATCGGGTCACCTTGTAAAGCGATTGTTTTTAATAAATGGTTTGATTTATCAAAACAACGATTTTGGTCTACGAAACTCAAAAAATGGGTTCGGGAGTCGGTTACGCATGAGGAAGGGTTAGCACCCTCGATGCGCCCAAAATTGGTACCTAATTGATTAATTAACGTCTTAATGTCAAAAATTTGGACAGATTTCAAAATACGATCCTCTTTTTTTGAAAACCCGAATGAATTAAAATGAATGCTGAGGCCCGCTTATTCCGAAGAAGTAAAACGTCATACCCAGTGAGTTAGGATACGACATTTTTGGAACCCTCGAAACTAAGCTTGTCTTTTGACCTTTAAAAGTCGTGTATTTAACTTGAGAAGGATATTCGGTTATTTGGGTCAAATGAAAAATCGAAACCCAGTAAGTTAGGGCACGATTTCTCGAAGTTCCAAATACAGAATATTGCCTTTATTTTAAGAAATCTTTTCCCGAGGTAACAAAATGTCACATCCAATACGTTAGGACACAACATCTCGAATTCTCAAGAAATAGCTTTCTTTTCATTCAAAACTTATTTATTTTAAAAGGATATTCCGCTATTTAGATTAAACGAGAAAAATCGAAACCCAGTAAGTTAGGGCACGATTTCTTGAATTTCTAAATACGGAATATTATCTTTATGAAAAAGGATCAATTTTGTATTGGGCAAAATGCAACACGAATTTGTAACAAAATGCAGAAAGTGAATACGATGCTAGCAAGTATAATAACATAATGATGACAAAAATGCGAGTAACAATAATAAAGGTAAAAATAAAATACAATAAAAAGTAAAATAAATAAAGTAAAATGAAAGAAAATAAAAAAACGAAAGCTAATAATAAATCAATTAAACAAATAAATACTATGTTCAATAGTTTAAAGATGATAAAAATATAATAGTGACAAAAAATACAATAATAATAACAAAATATGTTAACAAACAAATAATAATAGTAAAATAAATAAATAATAATCATAATAATGATAATAATAGCAATGAAAATAATAAAAGTAATAGTAAAGATAAAAAGAATGGTATTAGTAATAATAAAATAATAGTAATAATATTAAAATAAAAATAATAATAAAATAAAGGAATAATATTGATGATAAAAATAATAATAATAACAATAATAATAGTAAGGTAGAAAAAATAAAAATAATAATAGTGATGATAATACAAGAAAATATAATTATGAAAATAATGAAAATAATAATAATAATGATAAAGGATAATAATAAAAAAAAGATAATAGTAAAACAAAAAAAAATAATATAAATAATAATAATAATATAGGGATATTTGTAACATCCCCAAACCCGGCCTATTCACTACGACCAAATCTGGTTATGTTAGTGAAAATATGTTTCTTTACTTAGAATTTAAAACATGAAAATTTATTATCTTTGGAAAATTATGTCCACAAAATTTAATACATAATATAAGTTTGTTGAAAATTTCTGAATTAAAACATTGTTATAAATTACTATAATATGAACCTTTTTAATAAAAATATTTCTGAATATAATGTAAACTTCAACAAAATTAAATAGAGTACTTTAATCATAGTGGCCCTTATTACATCAATTAAATTAAAACCAAGTAATTAAAATGCTTGAAATAATAATATTCAAAACGTCTACTTCTGCATGAAAATCTGCTTCTGCATGGGCCACCTTGTACCCACTCCAACCCGTCCACTAATCACGACTCACCTGTGATGATGGATAAATAATTGGGTGAGTCACAATGACTCAGTGTGTAAGTTAACCACTGAAATCCACCCACATGCTAGCCACATAATATCCCAATTATCAAATGCAACAAGTAATATATATATCATTTTAACAATTACCACAATCTGGGCTTGGCCCACATTCAAATCACACTCAAATACTGGGCTAGGCCCATTTCTCAATAAACCACATATCAACTGGGCTTGGCCCATTTCCACGTATGTTCCCAAAACATACCTATCCACATGTCATATTGGGCTTGGCCCATTTCCATATTATTACAAAAATAATGCAACATGATTCCCAACCCAACCTAGGGTCCATCCGCTACACACCCCCTTATCCAGCCTACCACACACCAGGGGACTATCGAGTCACCCTCTCCTTTTCCCTCCAAAAAGGCAACCAATGCCATCCACGATGTAGCGTATAGCTAACATCAAACCACGATGGAGCACACAAAGCAATCCATCAAGCCACGATATGGCATAAAGCCCATATCAATCAAGGTAACCACGCGAACTAAATCGCAAAGATCCACAACGCGACCTCGATCGGCGCCAATCCACGATGTAGCACAAAGTGACATCAACCACGCATACTCGAAGTACACCCGTACCTTCTTTTCATAACCCACCCATGCACATGCCACATAAAATATAATCGTGATCATGCATGCACATGCTTATTAATGTCCATAAACATACTCATAAACAAATAATCACACTGCAATAGATCCGATACTAACTTTGGTCATCGCTATACCCTTTTAGGGGTATATATGGCACACTTATTACTGCACTTGTTAGTAAAACATATAACACATAAAACCCGGAAACAGTAGGCTAATTACACACCTTATTACTAGGAGTTCTAGACTCTCGATCCTCGACGCTATCGTTTAGCGAAACTACGGCTTTTTGCCTAACGTTTCTTGCTGTTGGCCCAACACCCAGTGGCCAATCTCGAGCAAATAAACGGATCTCTTCTTGAACTTTGGGATGAGAGCTTTCCCTTGCCCACTTTGACTGGTATTGGTCTCCATCAAAAAGCTTAATCAGATAAACGGGTTAAACCTCCAGGTCATAAACTAAATGTTGAACCTTTACCAAATATTGCTTACCAAAATATCTTGAATCCCGGAGAATTGATCTATGTCCCTAAATATCCTTGCTCCTCAAGGCTGATTTGATTTCCAATCAAATCTCAGGACTACGGAATGGTCCTTTTTGCAACCGACCACACCCTAAAACGCATAAATGATTAGCCTTAATAGCCTTCGGCTTTCGAATAATAAAAGAATAATTACAACATGGATCTTTACCACCACTTACCGAATCTGACTACCAACGATTGAGGAGAAGAATCCGAAGAGATCCACACCACACCTAGAATTCGGCCAAGGTGCAAACTAATAAAAGAGGAGAAGTTTCGGCTACCAAGGGATTAAAAGAAAACAAAAGAATTATTTGGCTACAAAGGCCAAAGGAGAAATCGGCACACCAAGAGGGAGAGGCAAAAGACTTGATGAATAACTAGCACTCTACCCTCCTCTATTTATAGCATTCGGCCAACCCCCCCTTGAAGTCTCCAAGATTTGGCCAACACCTCACTAATTCAATTCCATTTGAATTAGTTCAAAACAACTTGAATTGTTTTACTATTATCCCACTTATCATAAAAAAAACCAAGTAAATAATAATTATCCCTACTTAATCTAATTAATAATAGATAAATAAAAATAAAAAAAACATATTATCCTCTTCCAAAAAAAAGAGTCTTCTAGCCGTCCAACACTTTCAAAATTGCTGTCAAAAAGAAATAAAAATTCAAACTCCAAAATGCACTTCCTTGGTTCGAACTCAGGACCATTCTCACGCACATCTTGCCCCCAACGCCCAGGCCACTCGGCCACTTTGAATTTCATGTTAGAAACCCCCAGCATTTTATTTTAAACCCTTTCTAATCGAGCCCATAACCACCGAGAAAAATAAAAATGCTAACTGCAGCTCCAGGCGCTCGAACCCGCGCCTTATCACTCCTCCAGCGCCTAAGTGCCGCACGGGCACCACTCCACCAGCCCATCCTTCTTGTCCGAATCCCTCGCCATATACCTTTAAGTCCTTACAAATCCCAACGCCCAAAACAAAATAAAACGCCAAATGCTTCTCCGGCCCCTCGAACCCGCGACCTGCACCTAGCGCCTCTTCAAGTAGCGCCTTAGGCCACTTTACCAGCCCATTTTTCTTTTCCACTAACACCCACAAAATTGTTTTAAGCCCTACTTCCTTAGTCCCTTCCTTTAACGCTAAAAAAAATAAAAACCCTTCATCTTGCTTTGGATTTGAACCAGTGCCCTCACTAGCGTCACCACCAAGCCTTTAAGCAGCGCATGGAGCCACTTTGCCAACTGGACTTTCATGTCCATTAACCCTGCCGTTTATTTTTAAGGCATACCTAGCCCAGTTCCCCTAATTGACGCAAAATAAAACCAAAAGGCTGCCTTTGCAGCTCGAACATGAGACCCCTAACCACCATGAGGCGTCACCTTCCCCATGCTCTAAGTGGCGCCCCATGCCACTCCACCAAAGCCATTCTTGCGTCTTAACCTTCCAAATTTTTCTCTTAAGACCTCCAAAGCCAAGCTCCCCTTCTTACACTAAAATTCAAAAAATTCCTAAGCCCTTCCTTTCTCATCCAAGCATTCTTAAACCTCTAAAACACATCCAAAAACACCAAAAACCTTCCAACACTGGAATTATACCCAAATTGCATAGCCCCTAAATCAGGGTGTTACAATTCTACCCTCCTAAAAAATAATTTCGTCCTCGAAATTACTTTACTAACAAACGTCCATACAACCTATCTTACCACCTTACGCTTATGTCACGCACTCTGATCTTACTTACTAAGGCTATCGTTACCTACACAATCTCTAAGTTCTTGCTAAAAATTCAAACACCTCTCTTAGCAACACGAGAAAAGGCTAAATCGTAATCAAACAAAGTAATTAAAGCATGTACCAAAGCAAAGGAGCTTACCTAATATCACATCCTTGGTTGACTCGACTAGAACCATTCCTTCCATGACTTGAACCACGACCCTCGTCGCTTGAGGACAATTCTTAACTAAATGTGCCTTAGATCCGCACCAAAGCATTCTTTACTATTTCCCCAACACTCTCCTGTGTGAGGTCTTCCACATCGAACACAAGAACGATTCCGATCCATTGGTACAAGTACACTCACGGGGTTCTCGGTCCTTGGTCTTTTCTCGGACATTACCAAGCGATCTTGACGGTCCAATATTTCTCTTATTCTCGCTCCTATTCTTTTCTCGGTTTTCTCTTATAGTCTTCTTAACCTCTTGACGATGATCAGAGCTTTCTCTACTAGCCGCGAAGTCTCTCTCCTCTCTCGGAGCAATCACCATTCGAAGTTCATCTCGCAATCCGTCTTCAAACCGGACGCACCTCTCATAATCGGTGGCCACAATTCCTTAGCATACTTGACTAAGTCGCACGAATTCCGCCACTGACTCATTATCGACTTACTTCCTTGTACTAGATTTAGAAACGCTTTCCTTTGCGAGTCCAAATAATCGGCTCCTCGTACTTTCCTTCAAACTTAACCTTAAAGAAGTCCCAATCCTGCCGATCTGACCTGGGTACACTTTGCTTGACGGTGAGCCACCAACGATAAGCTTCGTCGCGAAGCAACGAAACAAACACCCTTTCGACTTTTCTTCATTGGTGCGGTCCAAATCGTCCATGATTCTTTCGATCGCTTCTAGCCAATACTCCGCTACGTTCGAGCTACTCCAGAATATTCCTCTAAAGATCTCACTCCGTTCAATCTAAGCCTTTCCGACACCGACTTTCGAGTTCCATTTCCTCTACTAGCTCCTGCTACGCTCTAAAATTCGTAACATGGCCCGCGACAACTGCGTCATCTTCTTCTCCGATCTTGCCCTTCTACGTCCACAGCTGGCGGCACTTCACTTTCTGACTCATGGCCAGACCCTACGGGTTCCGAAGCTGCCATTCTACCTCTACCGCGTCTCCTAGAACTCATCTCTATCGTCGCAATTAATCTGATTAAGGAGTTTTATGCATTAGTATTTGTTCCACTGTTTAACCACGAACAATTTTATGAAAAGAATTTCTAGAGGTAGTTCTTTCGATCACACAAATTTTCAATTCAAGTTTACTACTCTAGTTCAAGAATCATATTCACACACACATCCGTTCGTCCACAAGAACACATTCCTTCCTCAGTAAAGGCACACTCAGTGATATCTTCAACCCACATTCACTATTCGGACCTTTCTGCCCGTTTCTACCCCAGGGGTATTTCCGTCATTTTGTCCTACAGGGACATTTCCGTCATAAACCAGCGCGATTCAAAAACTTTAATAGGTCAGGATCTTTTTGAAATTCTCAGAATTGAAGAGTATTTTCGAAAATTCCGCAAATTAAAGGTATAACAGGATTTTGGTAACTAGGGGTATTTTGGTAATTTTGTTAATCAGGGTAATTTTGTGAATTTCCAAAGTCAGGGTTATTATTTTTGCCATACAGAAAATTGGGTACTTTTGCAATGTAAGAAAATTTTATTAAGTTTGGGGTTGAACCAGAAATTTTAAAAGTCGGGGCATTTTAGTAATTTTCAACATAGGGTATTTTTGTAAATTTTAAAACTAGGGGTTTTAAAGCAGTGAGGCAAATCCTTTCGGGTTTTAATATTTGGTTTAGCCTATGAACAAGTCCTCTTGGTTAAGGTGAACCGTAGCTACGCACTGCAGGATTCCAGTGAAGAGGAGGTGAGTCACTAGGGTATCGCTTAAGTACCGTGCTCTTCCGGATCCACTCCTAGACATGCGCACAATGGTTACCACACCTTAACTCGGCGACTTAATCACAGGTTTGTTTAGTAGCTTTAAGTTTTATGCATATGTTTGAGTAGACTAGTCCTAAGGTTCAATAGATCCTAGTTCACTAATCTACGAGCCCAACAAAGCCCATAACAGTTCATATAACAAATTACTTCAAAAGTCCGAAGTACTTACCTGGTGGACTTCGGGTCGGAGGTACAGGTGCCATGCCAGAATACCTGAAAACCTTTTAATACAACCCATATCTTTGAAAAGCCCATTTTGAAAATGTTCTTGGGCCCAAAACCCTCAAAGCCGAGTTTTGAACCTGGCTCTGATACCAAACTGTAACATCCCCAAACCCGGCCTATTCACTACGACCAAATCTGGTTATGTTAGTGAAAATATGTTTCTTTACTTAGAATTTAAAACATGAAAATTTATTATCTTTGGAAAATTATGTCCACAAAATTTAATACATAATATAAGTTTGTTGAAAATTTCTGAATTAAAACATTGTTATAAATTACTATAATATGAACCTTTTTAATAAAAATATTTCTGAATATAATGTAAACTTCAACAAAATTAAATAGAGTACTTTAATCATAGTGGCCCTTATTACATCAATTAAATTAAAACCAAGTAATTAAAATGCTTGAAATAATAATATTCAAAACGTCTACTTCTGCATGAAAATCAGCTTCTGCATGGGCCACCTTGTACCCACTCCAACCCGTCCACTAATCACGACTCACCTGTGATGATGGATAAATAATTGGGTGAGTCACAATGACTCGAGTGTGTAAGTTAACCACCAAATCCACCCACATGCTAGCCACATAATATCCCAATTATCAAATGCAACAAGTAATATATATATCATTTTAACAATTACTACAATCTGGGCTTGGCCCACATTCAAATCACACTCAAATCTTCAAGCAGGCCCATTTCTCAATAAACCACATATCAACTGGGCTTGGCCCATTTCCACGTATGTTCCCAAAACATACCTATCCACATGTCATATTGGGCTTGGCCCATTTCCATATTATTACAAAAATAATGCAACATGATTCCCAACCCAACCTAGGGTCCATCCGCTACACACCCCCTTATCCAAATACCACACACGGGGGGACTATCGAGTCACCCTCTCCTTTTCCCTCCAAAAGGCAACCAATGCCATCCACGATGTAGCGTATAGCTAACATCAAACCACGATGGAGCACACAAAGAATCCATCAAGCCACGATATGGCATAAAGCCCATATCAATCAAGGTAACCACGCCGAACTAAATCGCAAAGATCCACAACGCGACCTCGATCAGCGCCAATCCACGATGTAGCACAAAGCTGACATCAACCACGTACTCGAAGTACACCCGTACCTTCTTTTCATAACCCACCCATGCACATGCCACATAAAATATAATCGTGATCATGCATGCACATGCTTATTAATGTCCATAAACATACTCATAAACAAATAATCACACTGCAATAGATCCGATACTAACTGGGTCACGCTTATACCCTTTAGGGGTATATATGGCACACTTATTACTGCACTTGTTAGTAAAACATATAACACATAAAACCCGAAAACAGTAGGCTAATTACACACCTTATTACTAGGAGTTCTAGACTCTCGATCCTCGACGCTATCGTTTAGCGAAACTACGGCTTTTTGCCTAACGTTTCTTGCTGTTGGCCCACACCCTGGTGGCCAATCTCGAACAGCAGAAACGGATCTCTTCTTGAACTTTGGGATGGGAGCTTTCCCTTGCCCACTTTGACTGGTATTGGTCTCCATCAAAAAGCTTAATCAGATAAACGGGTTAAACCTCCAGGTCATAAACTAAATGTTGAACCTTTACCAAATATTGCTTACCAAAATATCTTGAATCCCGGAGAATTGATCTATGTCCCTAAATATCCTTGCTCCTCAAGGCTGATTTGATTTCCAATCAAATCTCAGGACTACGGAATGGTCCTTTTTGCAACCGACCACACCCTAAAACGCATAAATGATTAGCCTTAATAGCCTTCGGCTTTCGAATAATAAAAGAATAATTACAACATGGATCTTTACCACCACTTACCGAATCTGACTACCAACGATTGAGGAGAAGAATCCGAAGAGATCCACACCACACCTAGAATTCGGCCAAGGTGCAAACTAATAAAAGAGGAGAAGTTTCGGCTACCAAGGGATTAAAAGAAAACAAAAGAATTATTTGGCTACAAAGGCCAAAGGAGAAATCGGCACACCAAGAGGGAGAGGCAAAAGACTTGATGAATAACTAGCACTCTACCCTCCTCTATTTATAGCATTCGGCCAACCCCCCCTTGAAGTCTCCAAGATTTGGCCAACACCTCACTAATTCAATTCCATTTGAATTAGTTCAAAACAACTTGAATTGTTTTACTATTATCCCACTTATCATAAAAAAAAACCAAGTAAATAATAATTATCCCTACTTAATCTAATTAATAATAGATAAATAAAAAAAAAAAATATTATCCTCTTCCAAAAAAAAGAGTCTTCTAGCCGTCCAACACTTTCAAAATTGCTGTCAAAAAGAAATAAAAATTCAAACTCCAAAATGCAGCTTCCTTGGTTCGAACCTGGGACCATTCTGCTGCACATCTTGCCCCCCAACGCCCAGGCCACTCGGCCACTTTGAATTTCATGTTAGAAACCCCCAGCATTTTATTTTAAACCCTTTCTAATCGAGCCCATAACCACCGAAAAAATAAAATGCTAATCTGCAGCTCCAGCGCCGAACCCGCGCTTATCACTCCTCCAGCGCCTAAGTGCCGCACGGGCACCACTCCACCACCCATCCTTCTTGTCCGAATCCTCGCCATATACCTTTAAGGCCTTACAAAGCCCAACGCCCAAAACAAAATAAACGCCAAATGCTTCTCCGCCCCTCGAACCCGCGACACACCTAGCGCCTCTTCAAGTAGCGCCTTAGGCCACTTTACTGACCCATTTTTCTTGTCCACTAACGCCCACAAAATTGTTTTAAGCCCTACTTCCTTAGTCCCTTCCTTTAACGCTAAAAAAATAAAAACCCTTCATCACTTTGCCGGACTTGAACCTGTGCCCTCACTAGCGCCACCACCAAGCCTTTAAGCGGCGCATGGAGCCACTTTGCCAACCGGACTTTCATGTCCATTAACCCCGCCGTTTATTTTTAAGGCATACCTAGCCCATTCCCTAATTGACGCAAAATAAAACCAAAAGGTCGCTTTGCACTAACATGAGACCCTAACCACCATGAGGCGTCACCTTCCCCATGCTCTAAGTGGCGCCCCATGCCACTCCACCAAAGCCATTCTTGCGTCTTAACCTTCCAAATATTTCTCTTAAGACCTCCAAAGCCAAGCTCCCTTCTTACACTAAAATTCAAAAATTCCTAAGCCCTTCCTTTCTCATCCAAGCATTCTTAAACCTCTAAAACACATCCAAAAACACCAAAACCTTCCAACACCGAATTATACCCAAATTGCATAGCCCCTAAATCGGGGTGTTACAATTCTACCCTCCTAAAAATAATTTCGTCCTCGAAATTACTTTACTAACAAACGTCCATACAACCTATCTTACCACCTTACGCTTATGTCATGCACTCTGATCTTACTAAGGCTATCGTACCTACACAATCTCTAAGTTCTTGCTAAAAAATTCAAACACCTCTCTTAGCAACACGTAAAAGGCTAAATCGTAATCAAACAAAGTAATTAAAGCATGTACCAAAGCAAAGGAGCTTACCTAATATCACATCCTTGGTTGACTCGACTAGAACCATTCCTTCCATGACTTGAACCACGACCCTCGTCGCGCTTGAGGACAATTCTTAACTAAATGTGCCTTAGATCCGCACCAAAGCATTCTTTACTATTTCCCCAACACTCTCCTGTGTGAGGTCTTCCACATCGAACACAAGAACGATTCCGATCCATTGGTACAAGTACACTCCACGGGTTCTCGGTCCTTGGTCTTTTCTGGACATTACCAAGCGATCTGATTGGTCCAATATTTCTCTTATTCTCGCTCCTATTCTTTTCTCGGTTTTCTCTTATAGTCTTCTTAACCTCTTCAATGATCCGAGCTTTCTCTACTAGCACCGCTAAGTCTCTCTCCTCTCATGAGCAATCACCATTCGAAGTTCATCTCGCAATCCGTCTTCAAACCGGACGCACCTCTCATAATCGGTGGCCACAATTCCCTTAGCATATCGACTAAGTCGCGCAATTCCGCTTCGTGCTCATTTATCGACTTACTTCCTTGTACTAGATTTAGAAACGCTTTCCTTTGCGAGTCCAAATAACTGGCTCCTACGTATTTTCCTTCAAACTTAACCTTAAAGAAGTCCCAATCCTCGATCTGTGGTGGTACACTTTGCTTGACAAAGAGCCACCAACGATAAGCTTCGTCGCGAAGCAACGAAGCGAACACCCTTCGACTTTTTCTTCATTGGTGCGGTCCAAATCGTCCATGATTCTTTCGATCGCTTCTAGCCAATACTCCGCTACGTTCGAGCTACTCGGATATTCCTCTAAAGATCTCACTCGCTTCAATCTAAGCCTTTCCGACACCGACTTTCGAGTTCCATTTCCTCTACTAGCTCCTCGCTACACGCTCTAAAATTCGTAACATGGCCCGCGACAACTGCGTCATCTTCTTCTATCTGATCTTGCCCTTCTCAAGTCCCACACCAAGCGGCACTTCACTTTCGACTCATGGCGGACCTCACGGTTCCGAAGCCGCCATTCTACCTCTACCGCGTCTCCTAGAACTCATCTCTATCGTCGCAAATTAATCTGATTAAGGAGTTTTATGCATTAGTATTTGTTCCACTCGTTTAACCACGAACAATTTTATGAAAAGAATTTCTAGAGGTAGTTCTTTCGATCACACAAATTTTCAATTCAAGTTTACTACTCTAGTTCAAGAATCATATTCACACACACATCCGTTCGTCCACAAGAACACATTCCTTCCTCGATAAAGGCACACTCGGTGATATCTTCAACCCACATTCACTATTCTGACCTTTCTCGCCTGCTTTCTACCCTGTGGGTATTTCCGTCATTTTGTCCTACAGGACATTTCCGTCATAAACCAGCGCGATTCAAAAACTTTAATAGGTCAGGATCTTTTGAAATTCTCGAATTGAAGAGTATTTTCAAAATTCCGCAAATTAAAGGTATAACAGATTTTGGTAACTGTGGGTATTTTGGTAATTTTGTTAATCAGGGTAATTTTGTGAATTTCCAAAGTCGTATATTATTTTTGCCATACAGAAAATTGGGTACTTTTGCAATGTAAGAAAATTTTATTAAGTTTGGGGTTGAACCAGAAAATTTTAAAAGTCGGGGCATTTTAGTAATTTTCAACATAGGGGTATTTTTGTAAATTTTAAAACTAGGGTTTTAAAACAAAGAGGCAAATCCCTTTCGGGTTTTAATATTTGGTTTAGCCTATGAACAAGTCCTCTTGGTTAAGGTGAACCGTAGCTACGCACTGGTAGGATTCCAAAAGAGAGAGGTGAGTCACTAGGGACTGCTTAAGTACCGTGCTCTTCCTGGATCCACTCCTGAGACATGCGCACAATGGTTACCACACCTTAACTCGGCGACTTAATCACAGTGTTTGTTTAGTAGCTTTAAGTTTTATGCATATGTTTGAGTAGACTAGTCCTAAGGTTCAATAGATCCTAGTTCACTAATCTACGAGCCCAACAAAGCCCATAACAGTTCATATAACAAATTACTTCAAAAGTCCAAGTACTTACTCGTGGACTTCTGGTCTGAGGTACAGTGCCATGCCGAAATACTCCAAAACCTTTTAATACAACCCATATCTTTGAAAAGCCCATTTTGAAAATGTTCTTGGGCCCAAAACCTCAAAGCCGAGTTTTGAACTCGCTCTCGATACCAAATCAGTAACATCCCCAAACCTACTATTCACTACGACCAAATCTGGTTATGTTAGTGAAAATATGTTTCTTTACTTAGAATTTAAAACATGAAAATTTATTATCTTTGGAAAATTATGTCCACAAAATTTAATACATAATATAAGTTTGTTGAAAATTTCAAATTAAAACATTGTTATAAATTACTATAATATGAACCTTTTTAATAAAAATATTTCAATATAATGTAAACTTCAACAAAATTAAATAGAGTACTTTAATCATAGTGGCCCTTATTACATCAATTAAATTAAAACCAAGTAATTAAAATGCTTGAAATAATAATATTCAAAACGTCTACTGCATGAAAATCGTCGCATGGGCCACCTTGTACCCACTCCAACCCGTCCACTAATCACGACTCACCGTGATGATGGATAAATAATTGGGTGAGTCACAATGACTCGAAGTGTAAGTTAACCACTTTGAAATCCACCCACATGCTAGCCACATAATATCCCAATTATCAAATGCAACAAGTAATATATATATCATTTTAACAATTACTACAATCAGGCTTGGCCCACATTCAAATCACACTCAAATCTTCGGGCTAGGCCCATTTCTCAATAAACCACATATCAATCGGGCTTGGCCCATTTCCACGTATGTTCCCAAAACATACCTATCCACATGTCATATTGGGCTTGGCCCATTTCCATATTATTACAAAAATAATGCAACATGATTCCCAACCCAACCTAGGGTCCATCCGCTACACACCCCCTTATCCAAATTACCACACACCGGGGACTATCGAGTCACCCTCTCCTTTTCCTCCAAAAAGGCAACCAATGCCATCCACGATGTAGCGTATAGCTAACATCAAACCACGATGGAGCACACAAAGAATCCATCAAGCCACGATATGGCATAAAGCCCATATCAATCAAGGTAACCACGCCAACTAAATCGCAAAGATCCACAACGCGACCTCGATCGGCGCCAATCCACGATGTAGCACAAAGCTGACATCAACCACGTACTCGAAGTACACCCGTACCTTCTTTTCATAACCCACCCATGCACATGCCACATAAAATATAATCGTGATCATGCATGCACATGCTTATTAATGTCCATAAACATACTCATAAACAAATAATCACACCGCAATAGATCCGATACTAACTTTGGTCATCGCTATACCCTTTAGGGGTATATATGGCACACTTATTACTGCACTTGTTAGTAAAACATATAACACATAAAACCCAAAACAGTAGGCTAATTACACACCTTATTACTAGGAGTTCTAGACTCTCGATCCTCGACGCTATCGTTTAGCGAAACTACGACTTTTGCCTAACGCGTTTCTTCTTCATTGGCCCACACACCTGTGGCCAATCTCGAACAATGAGAAACGGATCTCTTCTTGAACTTTGGGATGGGAGCTTTCCCTTGCCCACTTTGGTAGTATTGGTCTCCATCAAAAGCTTAATCGGATAAACGGGTTAAACCTCCAGTCATAAACTAAATGTTGAACCTTTACCAAATATTGCTTACCAAAATATCTTGAATCCTTGAATTGATCTATGTCCCTAAATATCCTTGCTCCTCAAGGCTGATTTGATTTCCAATCAAATCTCGGGACTCACTGAATGGTCCTTTTTGCAACCGACCACACCCTAAAACGCATAAATGATTAGCCTTAATAGCCTTCGGCTTTCGATAATAAAAGAATAATTACAACATGGATCTTTACCACCACTTACCGAATCGACTACCAACGATTGAGGAGAAGAATCCAAGAGATCCACACCACACCTAGAATTCGCCAAGGTGCAAACTAATAAAAGAGGAGAAGTTTCGCTACCAAGGGATTAAAAGAAAACAAAAGAATTATTTGGCTACAAAGGCCAAAGGAGAAATCGGCACACCAAGAGGGAGAGGCAAAAGACTTGATGAATAACTAGCACTCTACCCTCCTCTATTTATAGCATTCGGCCAACCCCCCCTTGAAGTCTCCAAGATTTGGCCAACACCTCACTAATTCAATTCCATTTGAATTAGTTCAAAACAACTTGAATTGTTTTACTATTATCCCACTTATCATAAAAAAAAACCAAGTAAATAATAATTATCCCTACTTAATCTAATTAATAATAGATAAATAAAAAAAAAAAAAACATATTATCCTCTTCCAAAAAAAAGAGTCTTCTAGCCGTCCAACACTTTCAAAATTGCTGTCAAAAAGAAATAAAAATTCAAACTCCAAAATGCAAACTTCCTTGGTTGAACTCAGGACCATTCTGCACGCACATCTTGCCCCCAACGCCTGTGCCACTCGGCCACTTTGAATTTCATGTTAGAAACCCCCACATTTTATTTTAAACCCTTTCTAATCGAGCCCATAACCACCGAAAAAAAAAAAATGCTAATCTGCAGCTCCAGCTCGAACCCGCGCTTATCACTCCTCCAGCCTAAGTGCGCACGACGGCACCACTCCACCAAACCCATCCTTCTTGTCCGAATCCCTCGCCATATACCTTTAAGGCCTTACAAAGCCCAACGCCCAAAACAAAATAAAACGCCAAATGCTTCTCCTACTCGAACCCGCGACTGCACTCCTAGCGCCTCTTCAAGTAGCGCCTTAGGCCACTTTACCGACCCATTTTTCTTGTCCACTAACGCCCACAAAATTGTTTTAAGCCCTACTTCCTTAGTCCCTTCCTTTAACGCTAAAAAAAATAAAAACCCTTCATCGCTGCACTTTGGACTTGAACCTGTGCCCTCACTAGCGTCACCACCAAGCCTTTAAGCAGCGCATGGAGCCACTTTGCCAACTGGACTTTCATGTCCATTAACCCTGCCGTTTATTTTTAAGGCATACCTAGCCCAGTTCCCTAATTGACGCAAAATAAAACCAAAAGGTCAGCTTTGCGGCTCGAACATGAGACCCCTAACCACCATGAGGCGTCACCTTCCCCATGCTCTAAGTGGCGCCCCATGCCACTCCACCAAAGCCATTCTTGCGTCTTAACCTTCCAAATATTTCTCTTAAGACCTCCAAAGCCAAGCTCCCCTTCTTACACTAAAATTCAAAAAATTCCTAAGCCCTTCCTTTCTCATCCAAGCATTCTTAAACCTCTAAAACACATCCAAAAACACCAAAAACCTTCCAACACTGAATTATACCCAAATTGCATAGCCCCTAAATCGGTGTGTTACAATTCTACCCTCCTAAAAATAATTTCGTCCTCGAAATTACTTTACTAACACAAACGTCCATACAACCTATCTTACCACCTTACGCTTATGTCTGCGCCTCTGATCTTACTAAGGCTATCGTACCTACACAATCTCTAAGTTCTTGCTAAAAAATTCGAACACCTCTCTTAGCAACACAGTAAAAGGCTAAATCGTAATCAAACAAAGTAATTAAAGCATGTACCAAAGCAAAGGAGCTTACCTAATATCACATCCTTGGTTGACTCGACTAGAACCATTCCTTCCATGACTTGAACCACGACCCCTCGCCGCTTGAGGACAATTCTTAACTAAATGTGCCTTAGATCCGCACCAAAAGCATTCTTTACTATTTCCCCAACACTCTCCTCGTGTGAGGTCTTCCACATCGAACACAAGAACGATTCCGATCCATTGGTACAAGTACACTCTGCTGTGGTTCTCGGTCCTTGGTCTTTTCTCGGACATTACCAAGCGATCTTGGACGGTCCAATATTTCTCTTATTCTCGCTCCTATTCTTTTCTCGGTTTTCTCTTATAGTCTTCTTAACCTCTTCATCCGAGCTTTCTCTACTAGCACCGCGAAGTCTCTCTCCTCTCTGAGCAATCACCATTCGAAGTTCATCTCGCAATCCGTCTTCAAACCGGACGCACCTCTCATAATCGCAATACAATTCCTTTAGCATACCGACTAAGTCGCACGAATTCCGCTTCAGTACTCAAACTATCGACTTACTTCCTTGTACTAGATTTAGAAACGCTTTCTTTGCGAGTCCAAATAAGCGGCTCCTACGTACTTTCCTTCAAACTTAACCTTAAAGAAGTCCCAATCCGCCGATCTGCCACGGTACACTTTGCTTGACGGTGAGCCACCAACGATAAGCTTCGTCGCTACAAACGAAACAAAGACCTTCGACTTTTCTTCATTGGTGCAATCCAAATCGTCCATGATTCTTTCGATCGCTTCTAGCCAATACTCCGCTACGTTCGAGCTACTCCAGATATTCCTCTAAAGATCTCAGCTCCGTTCAATCTAAGCCTTTCCGACACCGACTTTCGAGTTCCATTTCCTCTACTAGCTCCTGCTACACGCTCTAAAATTCGTAACATGGCCCGCGACACTGCGTCATCTTCTTCTATCTGATCTTGCCCTTCTGCGTCCACGGTGGCGGCACGCTTTCACTTTCTCGACTCATGGCGGACCTCTACGGGTTCCGAAGTCGCCATTCTACCTCTACCGCTGCGTCTCCTAGAACTCATCTCTATCGTCGCAATTAACTGATTAAGGAGTTTTATGCATTAGTATTTGTTCCAATCGTTTAACTACGAACAATTTTATGAAAAGAATTTCTAGAGGTAGTTCTTTCGATCACACAAATTTTCAATTCAAGTTTACTACTCTAGTTCAAGAATCATATTCACACACACATCCGTTCGTCCACAAGAACACATTCCTTCCTCAAGAAAGGCACACTCGGTGATATCTTCAACCCATTTCACTATTCGGACCTTTCTCGCCTGCTTTCTACCCTGTGGGTATTTCCGTCATTTTGTCCTACAGGACATTTCCGTCATAAACCAAATACGATTCAAAAACTTTAATAGGTCAGGATCTTTTGAAATTCTCGAATTGAAGAGTATTTTCGAAAATTCCGCAAATTAAAGGTATAACAGATTTTGGTAACTGTGGGTATTTTGGTAATTTTGTTAATCGGGGTAATTTTGTGAATTTCCAAAGTCGTATTATTATTTTTGCCATACAGAAAAATTGGGTACTTTTGCAATGTAAGAAAATTTTATTAAGTTTGGGGTTGAACCGAGAAATTTTAAAAGTCTGGGCATTTTAGTAATTTTCAACATAGGGGTATTTTTGTAAATTTTAAAACTAGGGGTTTTAAAACAAGTGAGGCAAATCCCTTTCGGGTTTTAATATTTGGTTTAGCCTATGAACAAGTCCTCTTGGTTAAGGTGAACCGTAGCTACGCACTGGTAGGATTCCAAACAAGAGGAGGTGAGTCACTAGGGCTCGCTAAGTACTGTGCTCTTCCGATCCACTCCTGACATGCGCACAATGGTTACCACACCTTAACTCGGGCGACTTAATCACAGTTTGTTTAGTAGCTTTAAGTTTTATGCATATGTTTGAGTAGACTAGTCCTAAGGTTCAATAGATCCTAGTTCACTAATCTACGAGCCCAACAAAGCCCATAATAATATTCATATAACAAATTACTTCAAAAGTCCAAGTACTTACTGGTGGACTTCTGGTCTGAGGTACAGTGCCATGCCGAATACTGAAAACCTTTTAATACAACCCATATCTTTGAAAAGCCCATTTTGAAAATGTTCTTGGGCCCAAAACCCTCAAAGCCGAGTTTTTTGAACTGCTCGATACTCAAATCAGTAACATCCCCAAACCCTACCTATTCACTACGACCAAATCTGGTTATGTTAGTGAAAATATGTTTCTTTACTTAGAATTTAAAACATGAAAATTTATTATCTTTGGAAAATTATGTCCACAAAATTTAATACATAATATAAGTTTGTTGAAAATTTCTCGAATTAAAATATTGTTATAAATTACTATAATATGAACCTTTTTAATAAAAATATTTACGAATATAATGTAAACTTCAACAAAATTAAATAGAGTACTTTAATCATAGTGGCCCTTATTACATCAATTAAATTAAAACCAAGTAATTAAAATGCTTGAAATAATAATATTCAAAACGTCTACTGCATGAAAATCGCATCGCATGGGCCACCTTGTACCCACTCCAACCCGCCCACTAATCACGACTCACCGTGATGATGGATAAATAATTGGGTGAGTCACAATGACTCAGTGTGTAAGTTAACCACTGAAATCCACCCACATGCTAGCCACATAATATCCCAATTATCAAATGCAACAAGTAATATATATATCATTTTAACAATTACCACAATGCTGGCTTGGCCCACATTCAAATCACACTCAAATATCGGGCTAGGCCCATTTCTCAATAAACCACATATCAACTGGGCTTGGCCCATTTCCACGTATGTTCCCAAAACATACCTATCCACATGTCATATTGGGCTTGGCCCATTTCCATATTATTACAAAAATAATGCAACATGATTCCCAACCCAACCTAGGGTCCATCCGCTACACACCCTTATCCAAATTTCTTACCACACACTGGGGACTATCGAGTCACCCTCTCCTTTTCCCTCCAAAAAGGCAACCAATGCCATCCACGATGTAGCGTATAGCTAACATCAAACCACGATGGAGCACACGGCAATCCATCAAGCCACGATATGGCATAAAGCCCATATCAATCAAGGTAACCACGCGAACTAAATCGCAAAGATCCACAACGCGACCTCGGTCGGCGCCAATCCACGATGTAGCACAAAGTCGACATCAACCACGCACTCAAGTACACCCGCACCTTCTTTTCATAACCCACCCATGCACATGCCACATAAAATATAATCGTGATCATGCATGCACATGCTTATTAATGTCCATAAACATACTCATAAACAAATAATCACACTTTACAATAGATCCGATACTAACTCGGTCATCGCTATACCCTTTAGGGGTATATATGGCACACTTATTATCGCACTTGTTAGTAAAACATATAACACATAAAACCGGAAACAATGGGCTAATTACACACCTTATTACTAGGAGTTCTAGACTCTCGATCCTCGACGCTATCGTTTAGCGAAACTACGGCTTTTGCCTAACGCTTCTTCTTTGTTGGCCCACACCACTCGTGGCCAATCTCAACAAAGCCAGAAACGGATCTCTTCTTGAACTTTGGGATGGGAGCTTTCCCTTGCCCACTTTGACCGGTATTGGTCTCCATCAAAAGCTTAATCGAGATAAACGGGTTAAACCTCCGTGTCATAAACTAAATGTTGAACCTTTACCAAATATTGCTTACCAAAATATCTTGAATCCCGGAGAATTGATCTATGTCCCTAAATATCCTTGCTCCTCAAGGTGATTTGATTTCCAATCAAATCTCGGGACTCTGGAATGGTCCTTTTGCAACCGACCACACCCTAAAACGCATAAATGATTAGCCTTAATAGCCTTCGGCTTTCGAATAATAAAGAATAATTACAACATGGATCTTTACCACCACTTACCGAATCGACTACCAACGATTGAGGAGAAGAATCCGAAGAGATCCACACCACACCTAGAATTCGGCCAAGGTGCAAACTAATAAAAGAGGAGAAGTTTCGGCTACCAAGGGATTAAAAGAAAACAAAAGAATTATTTGGCTACAAAGGCCAAAGGAGAAATCGGCACACCCAAGAGGAGAGGCAAAAGACTTGATGAATAACTAGCACTCTACCCTCCTCTATTTATAGCATTCGCCAACCCCTTTGAAGTCTCCAAGATTTGGCCAACACCTCACTAATTCAATTCCATTTGAATTAGTTCAAAACAACTTGAATTGTTTTACTATTATCCCACTTATCATAAAAAAAAACCAAGTAAATAATAATTATCCCTACTTAATCTAATTAATAATAGATAAATAAAAATAAATAAAAAAAACATATTATCCTCTTCCAAAAAAAAGAGTCTTCTAGCCGTCCAACACTTTCAAAATTGCTGTCAAAAAGAAATAAAAATTCAAACTCCAAAATGCAGCTTCCTTGGTTCGAACCTGGGACCATTCTGCTGCACATCTTGCCCCCCAACGCCCAGGCCACTCGGCCACTTTGAATTTCATGTTAGAAACCCCCAGCATTTTATTTTAAACCCTTTCTAATCGAGCCCATAACCACCGAGAAAAATAAAAATGCTAATCGCAGCTCTCCAGCGCCGAACCCGCGCTTTATCACTCCTCCAGCGCCTAAGTGCACGCGGGCACCACTCCACCACCCATCCTTCTTGTCCGAATCCTCGCCATATACCTTTAAGGCCTTACAAAGCCCAACGCCCAAAACAAAATAAAACGCCAAATGCTTCTCCGGCCCCTCGAACCCGCGACCTGCACCTAGCGCCTCTTCAAGTAGCGCCTTAGGCCACTTTACCAGCCCATTTTTCTTGTCCACTAACGCCCACAAAATTGTTTTAAGCCCTACTTCCTTAGTCCCTTCCTTTAACGCTAAAAAAAATAAAAACCCTTCATCTTGCTACTTTGGATTTAAACCCAGTGCCCTCACTAGCGTCACCACCAAGCCTTTAAGCAGCGCATGGAGCCACTTTGCCAACCGGACTTTCATGTCCATTAACCCCGCTGCTTATTTTTAAGGCATACCTAGCCTGATTCCCCTAATTGACGCAAAATAAAACCAAAAGGCGCCTTTGCAAAATGAACATGAGACCCTAACCACCATGAGGCGCCACCTTCCCCATGCTCTAAGTGGCGCCCATGCCACTCCACCAAAGCCATTCTTGCGTCTTAACCTTCCAATTTTTCTCTTAAGACCTCCAAAGCCAAGCTCCCTTCTTACACTAAAATTCAAAAATTCCTAAGCCCTTCCTTTCTCATCCAAGCATTCTTAAACCTCTAAAACACATCCAAAAACACCAAAAACCTTCCAACACTGGAATTATACCCAAATTGCATAGCCCCTAAATCAGGGTGTTACAATATTAAATTAATTTAATAATAAAATAACAAAAAGAATTAAAAGGACTGAATTAAAATCGAGACAAAATTTTGGGTGCAAATCGGGAATGAAAAATAAGGCGGAGGATCAATTTATGACGCGTGTGAAGGGAGGGGGACCAAAAAGGAAATTTATCCAGGCCTCCAAAACGACGTAGTTCCTTTAGGGACTAAATTTAAAACTGCGCGAAATTTCTGGGTAAAATTAAAAATAAAGGGATATCTAATTTAAAAAAACTGAAAATGCAGAAGGACCAAGTGGGCAATTAGCCCCAAAAGCAAAAACACGCGGATCCTCCTGGGCGGGTCGGGTCGACACGCGAATCCTAGGCAAAACGACGTCGTTTTGGTGTTTAAGGCCAGTCCCCAAAACGACGTCGTTTTGGGTGGCCTATATAAGTAAAAAAAATTATCCCCAAAAACTTCATTTTAGCAGCTCTTTTTAAAAAAAAATTCTAACCCCCTTTTTTTTCTCTGTAGGGGCGAATTCTGGCAAGAGTCCGACACCGACCGTCGCCGCACCTCTGTCGCCGGCGCAGCCTCCGGCCACCGCGCACGGTGGCCAGAACTTCAAAAAGGTAGAAAAACTTGTATTTTTTTATAGAATATTTTTAACACACATATGTATATATAGTAAAGAGAAAATTCTTCATATGTGTATGTAACATCCCAAAATAGGGGTTATTTGTGATTGAATTATTTTTCTTGTATTTGAATTTCTGTGATATTATTCGTGATGATATAAGGCTTAATTAGGGGTCTTGAGTAAGCTCGGTTTAGTAGAATAATTCTTAGTATGGCTTATTTAAAGAAGAGGATTAAATGAGCTTAGCACTTAAGTTAATTTAAGTAGCAATAAGTGACACAAGATGAGTGCATGGCAAGTTGGTAATGGCGCATGGAGTTTAGCTTGAGGGGAGAGGTTCGAATCCCTTAAATAGCATTGGGACAACTTTTATTTTTGCTTTGGTATAGTAAGTGTCGGCCAAGGATAATTAAGATAAGGGTTGACCATGTTATTCTTGGTTAGTAGACTATAGGTTTAAGGCAAGTGTTATCATATGGAAGGGAATCAAGTAATTAAGGAAGATATGGAGACATGGGGCTAGTATCAAGGATTATGTTTTGGAAACAAAATCATGGCCTTTATGCCATGAACTTGGACGGCAATGTGGCTAAGGGGGGGATTTGGCCGAATATGCTAGTGTTGGTAAGGCTTGGGAAGAATTTTTGGTCATTTCTTTCATTTGGTGCAAAAGTACAAAACAAGTTTCTCTCAAACTCTTTTCTTGTTAGCCGAATTTCACCTTTTGATAAGCCTAATACTTTTTGACCATTTGGTCATTTTTGGCTCATTTTCTATTTCTCCTTTTCATTCTCTCAAACCAAAACACTCATCTCTTTTGTCCATTTTCTTCTTTCTTTCTTAGCCGAATCTCCTATACCATAATATTCTATCTATTTCTTTCTTTTCTCTTCTCAAAAGCACTTAGCCGAAATTATTGGTTCACTTTCTTACTTCATCTTTTCCATACAAGTTGAACCTTGGTTGATTGTGTTGAACAAATCATAGCCGAATCCACTCTCTTGGGTATACCGAATTTTCTTCTCCTATCTTGATCAACTTTGGCTGAATATTGAAGGTAATATAGTTATCATCGGGACTTCTCTAGAAATCGGTTTTGGTAAAGTGGTAAGGGCTTATTTCAAAGGATTACTCTTTTAAGTTTCGTTTAAGCCAGAAGGCTAATAAACCTTTTGATGATGGTTGATTGTAGGGAAGTGAGGCCGATTCTTTTAGGAGTGTGTTGGATAAGTGTTCAAGGCTTTGGGTAAGATTTTAGGTTCACAAGGAACCTTTCTCAATTATTTTGGTTTGGCCGAATAGGCCATGGTTCTAATATTCATTTTTGGCCGAATATAGGGGCAAGAATACTTGTGTGGCCGATTTGTCTATTCGGGATTTAGAACTCTTTTTGGTGCAAGGTGTGTATACATACACATCTTATAACTTTTTAATATGCTAAGTGTTATTTTATGCCTAAACGTTTTGTGTAGACATGGATGAAATACCTTCATGGTATTAACAAGGATTTGGGTAAGTTCCTATTACTATGTGATTATTATTTGATGCTTTTGGGAAGCATGACACATTTGGTATGTGTATTATTTGATATATGACTTATGATAAATCGATTGGATGTTGTTAAATAAATCTATCAACATGATTTGTGGTACATGCATAAAAATGATTCTTATGGGATGATGAGAGGAGGGCAGTGATATTCGTGTCGATTTTATTACGGTGTTTTGGTAACACATCATGACTACGGTCACGAGGTTTGGTACCTCGAGGTTTGGCACCTCATAGCGACTTGTCCTCGTGGTTAATACCACCGTGGGTTGGCCCCACTTTGAGATATGGGATTGTCTCGCGGTGATTTGGTATCACACGATGGGTTGGCCCCATCACCTATTTGTGACTTCGGTCACCAAAGTGTTTTAGGTAACACAATT
Source organism: Gossypium sturtianum (assembly GCA_025698515.1). Taxonomy (NCBI): domain Eukaryota; kingdom Viridiplantae; phylum Streptophyta; class Magnoliopsida; order Malvales; family Malvaceae; genus Gossypium; species Gossypium sturtianum. Next base: position 163,836,273 of record CM046945.1, read on the forward strand.
GTGTCTTCGGACACCGAGATTTGGTATCTCCAAAGATTTGGTATCACATTTGTGACTATACGTCACCGGTGGTTTGGCACCACCAGTGGTTTGGTACCACAAGGGGGTAGAAAAAGGCGTATGGATGGTTAGGTTGGGTGCATTTAAACTTATGCATGTTAATTGGTTATAATTTGTGTATGTTATTACATTAAATCGGGGAAGGGTTACACATTGAGTCTTGGTGACTCACCTTCTCCTTTAATTTTTCAGTGACTCGTAGATCATGGATGAGGAGCCTGGATGGACTCGAGGTGGCCATGCGGTGGAGATTTTTAATAAATGAATTTTGGATTTTATCTATTTTTCTGTTGGGTTTATGTTGCTTAATTGTAATAAGGCCTCCTAGGATTATTTTATTATTGCTGCATGTTTGAATGTTTGGTTTAAACTATTTGATGATGTTAAAACGGATGCACATGTTTTCTCAAATTAAACGAAAAATGTTTTTAAAGTACCATCGGGTACATTTGAAACTGTAACAACCTAACTTAGTATATTTTTTTTTAATGACATTAGGTAATGCTTTCTTCATAACACCTCAATTGTTTTAAATCAAATCAATATCTTTTATCAAAATTTAAAATGACTTAACAAGGGATTTTCAAAGGTTTTTCCTCCGTAGCATACCAAATTCGGTCGTAATGTTTGGGCCGGGTTTGGGGTGTTACAAAGTTGGTATCAGAGCCCAGTTCAAAGCTCGGCTGTGGGGGCCCAAGGCCCAAAAATGTTTTGGTAGGTTTATTTGAAATATTATGGTTTTGAATAAGCATGGCACCGAGTCTCCTGCGACCGATCCGCCTGTAAGTACCACTAACTTTTTGTATGAATTATTTATTGTAGAAGGGTAGGAAGCATGGGACGTAGATAGTGATAGTATTTTAAACTTTAGGACTAGTTTACTCCAAACAAAGACATAAGACTTTAAGAGCCTAATTAAACCAACCCGTGACCAAGTCGCGAGAGTTAGGGTGTGGTAACCTTGGTGCGCATGTCTAGGATTGGATCCGGAAGAGCTTGGTACTTAGCGGTCCTCGTGACTCACCTCCTCTTCGCGGGATTCCTACCTGTGCGTAGCTTCTGGTTCACCCTAACCAAGAGGACTCGGTCATAGGCGAAATCCTAAATAAAACCCAAAGGGATTAGCCATGTTTTAAGGAAAACTTCGGTTTAAAATCATTAATTTATTTTTAGATGGTAGGACAAATTTATCTTGAAAAATTTTCAAAATATTCTTGATTGACAAAATTACCAAAATACCCTTTAGGAAAAATGACGAAAATACCCACAGGTTAGAAACGACAATAATGCACAAAGAGTGCATAGGTATGAAAGGTATAGGGAATGGATGTATTATTCTGTGTAAACCAAGATAGAAGACTTAAAACCTTGTTTGATCGAAAGAATCTCTATTAAACTCTTTTCATAAAATTTCTTCGCGGATAATCAAGTGAAACATGTACTAATTCATAAAAATTTCCTAATCGATTAAAGCGATAGTTAGAATGAGCTTTAGAGGACGTGGCCGTCGTGGACGCGGAAGGGGTAGGATGGCCGTGCTCGGAACCCGCAGCTGGGTCGGGTCAAGGATCTCGAGAATGAGATACCGCCACCACCACCCCAACCTTTGGAGTGAAGAGCGAGGATCGGACGGGTGACGACGCCGTGTCACAAGCGATGCTACGGGTTCTGGAAAGGGTAGCTGGAATTGGTGGAGGTGGAGGAGCTCGGAAGTCGGTTCTGAGAGACTTCGAGCTAACGAGCTGAATTTTTCCGAGGTGTGTGCGTGTAGCGCCCAATACGGTGAGTATTGGTGGAATCGACCGAAAAAGAATCATGGATGAGATAGATTTGACAAATAAGGAGAAACCGAAAGGAGCGGTGTGTCGCTTCTCAAGGATGAGTCATATCGATGGTGGCTCACGGTCCGAGATGGTGCTACGGCAGATGATCTCACTTGGGAGTACTTCAAAGCCGCATATCGGAAGAAGTATGTTGGATCAAGCTACATTGACGCTCAAAGGAAAGCTTTTCGGGGTTAGTGCAAGGGAATAAGTCGTCTCGAGTATGAAGCGGAATTCCTAAGGTCGAGTCGTTATGCTCGAGGAATAGTGGCATCGGAACATGATCGTTGTGTTCGTTTTGAAGACGGACTTAGAAACGAGTTAAGGTCGCTGATTGCTCCACGGCAGAAGAACGTGAGTTTACCGTCTTGGTGGAGAAGGCGAAGGTAGCCAAGAAGAATCAAGGAGTCCTCGAGGCAAAGTTATGATAGGAGCAAGTCAAGAGAGGCTTTGGATCGTCTGGGGTCGTGGTAATGTTCGTAAAAGGTTTAGGCGAGTGGGTCAAATCGGTGCGAGAGGTCCACAAATGCTAATCAAAGACCGCCCGGTGTAACCGTTGTGAAAAGTTTCATTGGGGTGAATGTTGGACCGAAGGGGAAAGGATGTTTCGAGTGTGGTTCGCTAGAACATCGTGTGAGGGATCGTCCGCGTAAGCAAGCTAGGAATCGATCTGAAGGTCAAGGTCGTGGTTATGGTAGAGGTGGTTATGGCTCTGAGTGGAGGTCGCGGAGCGGTGGCGCGGTATTGGCAACACGGAGGCTAGGCGGCTGGTTTGGTGTATCTTTGCGAGGCGTCGTGAGGAAGGAGACGCACCGGACGTCATAACCGTGCGTTTTTATTTTTGGTGTTCCATATCTTGCCTTGATAGATGTGGGTTCGACGCACTCTTACGTTGCTAGTAGTATAGTTGAGACCATGAGTTTAGTTCCCGAGACTGCTTCTAAGAGGATGACTGTACTTAGTCCTTTAGGTCACTCTGTAGAAGTAGATAAGCTGTATAGAGATATACCCCTAGAACTCCAAGGGTAGTGTTTGTAGCCGATCCGATGGAACTAGCCGCTTTGAGGAGTTTGATCTGATTCTTGGGATGGACTGGTTGGTCAAGTACCAAGCAAGTTTGGATTGTGCCGCTAAGCGCATGGTTTTGAAGACGGTTGAAGGTGAAGAAGTGGTCATGATAGGTAATAGGAGAGATTATCTATCCAACGTGGTATCTGCGTTGAAAGCAGTAAAGATGGTCAGGAAGGGCTGTGAGGCGTTCGTAGTTCATGTGTGTGCTTTGGAAGCTAAGGAGTCTTCTGTGGGAAATGTTCAAACTGTAAAGGAATTTGCTGACGTATTTCCTGAAGAACTTCCGGGATTGCCTCGGATCGTGAAGTCGAATTTGGTATAGATCACATTGCAGGAACGCGCGGTGTCTATAGCTCCATATAGGATGGCACCAAGAAACTGTTGGAATTGAAGGCTCGAGATACAAGAGTTGTTGGATCGAGGTTTCATTCGACCAAGTGTTTCACCTTGGGGAGCGCCGGTACTTTTGTCAAGAAGAAGGATGGTGCGATGCGGATGTGTATAGACTACCGCTTGATTGAATAAGTGACGATTAAAAACAAGTATCCTTTGCCGAGGATAGATGACTTGTTTGATCACCATTTGAAAAGAAGTGCGGTTTTCTAAGATTGATTTAAGGTCCGGATATCATCAACTGAAGGTGAAAGAGGTGATATCCATAAGACGACATTTTGTACTCGGTATGGACACTACGAGTTTACGGTGATGCCGTTTGGTTTGACTAATGCACCAAAGACTTTCATGGACATGATGAATAGGGTATTTCAACAGCTTTTGGATCAGTTTGTTGTGGTCTTTATAGATGATATTTTGGTGTATTCAAGTCGGAAGAGGAGCATGATGCGCATTTGCGAGTGGTGTTGCGATTCGAGGAAAAGCAACTGTATGCGAAATTTAGTAAGTGCGACTCGCTTAAGGAGGTGACTTTCTTGGGTCACGTTGTTTCATTAGAGGGATTAGAGTGGATCCTCGAAAGATTGAGGCGATGTTTAGATTGGAAGCCGCCTAAATCTGTGGCTGAAATTCGAGTTTTCTAGGTCCAGGCGGGTATTACCAAGATTTGTGGAAGGATTTTCTTTGATTGCCGCACCGATGACCAAGTTGTTGAGGAAAGGAGTTCCATTTGTGTGGACCGAGGAGCAGCAAGAAAGTTTCGACAAATTGAAGAAGATTCCCGAAGCTCGGTTTTGATTCAACTTTGAGGCAGCAAGGAATTCACGGTTTATTGCGATGCATCACATATTGGTTTGGGATGCGTCTTTGATGCAAGAAGGGAAGGTAGTGGCTTATGCATCTCGGCAGCTTGAGACCACATGAGGCTAATTATCCGACTCATGACTTGGAGTTAGCGGTTGTAGTCTTCGCTTTGAAGATATGGAGGCACTATTTGTACGGAGAGAAGTCGATAGTTTATACGGATCACAAGAGTCTTAAGTATCTCTTGACTCGGAAGGATTTGAATTTGAGGCGGCGTAGATGGATTGAGTGTTGAAGGACTACGATCGCTCGATCGAGTATCATCCCGGTAAGGCTAACGTGGTGGCGACGCGTTGAGTCGTAAGGTTGTATCGGATTTAAGATCGATGTTTGCTCGACTTAGTCTGTTCGATGATGGGAGTCTTTTGGCGCGAATTGCAAGTCAAGCCGATTTGGTTAGATCGAGTTAAGGAGAAGCGGTTAGAGGATGATGGTTTGAATGATCGGAGGTTGCAAGTCCGAATGGTGGATTAGAGGATTTTAGTCTGTCCCGGTGATGGAGTTTTGTGCTTTAAAGGAAGAGCTTGTATGCCAAGGATGTGGAGTTGAGACAAAGGATTCTTCGGACGCACATAGTAGCCCATATGCTATGCATCCCGGAGGTAGCAAGATGTATCGGGATTTGAGAGAGCAATTTTGGTGGCCGGGTTTGAAACGGGAAGTAATCGAGTTCGTGGGTAAGTGTCCGACGTGTCAACAAGTCAAGGCTGAACATCGGTTGCCATCCGGTTTACTTCAAATAGGTGAAGATTCCTCGATGGAAGTGGGAGAGGATCACCATGGACTTTGTCGGTGGATTACCTCTTACGCCTAGCAAGAAGAATTCGGTTTGGGTGATTGTGGATCGTCGACTAAATCAGCGCATTTTATACTGTAAGGGTAGATTATTCGCCTGAGGTTAGCTAAGTTATATGTAGCCGAGATAGTGAGATTGCATGGTGTGCGATGTCGATTATCTCGGATAGGATCCGAGGTTTACATCGAGGTTTTGGAGAGCGTTGCATCAAGCTTTGGGTGCGAGATTGGACTTGACACAACTTTTCATCCGCAAATCCGATGGACAATCGGAGAGAGTGATTCGAGATCTTAGAAGATATGCTCGAGAGGTTGTGTTCGACTTGATGGCGATTGGGAGGAGTATCTACCGTTGGCGGAATTCGCTTATAACAATAGTTATCAAGCGAGTATCCAAATGGCTCCATATGAAGCATCAGATGGATCGAAAATGCCGTACTCCTACGTGTTGGACCGGAACTAGGTGAACGACATGTTTTGGGTCCGCAATGGTGACTGAAACGAGGACAAAGTTAAGGTAATTAGGGCTCGTCTCAAGGAAGCATCGGATAGGCAAAAGTCTTACGCCGATCTCAAGCGCAAGGAGATGGAATACGAGGTAGGAGATAAAGTCTTTACGAAGGTGTCGCCTTGGAAAAAGGTGTTGCGCTTTGGGCAAAAAGGAAATTAAGTCCAAGGTTCATCGGCCAGTATCTTTGTGTTGAAACGAGTAGGACCGGTAGCTTATCACCTCGAATCGCCAGCGAGTTGAGTCGATTCACAATGTCTTCCATGTGTCGATGCTTAGACGGTATAGGTCGGATCCATCGCACATCGTGCGATGCGAGATTGAGATTAACTCCGACTTATCATTCGAGGAGGAACCAGTTCAGATTTTAGATCGTAATGTCAAGGTGTTGCGTAGAAAGTCGGTACCCTTAGTGAAAGTGCTATGGCGAAATCATGGTACGGAGGAAGCGCGTGGGAATCGAGGAGGTGATGCGCGGCAGAATACCCCACCTTTTACGATCGGTAATTTCGAGGTCGAAATTATTTTAAGGGGGTAGAATCGTAACATCCCAAAATAGGGGTTATTTGTGATTGAATTATTTTTCTTGTATTTGAATTTACGTGATATTATTCGTGATGATATAAGGCTTAATTAGGGTCTTGAGTAAGCTCGGTTTAGTAGAATAATTCTTAGTATGGCTTATTTAAAGAAGAGGATTAAATGAGCTTAGCACTTAAGTTAATTTAAGTAGCAATAAGTGACACAAGATGAGTGCATGGCAAGTTGGTAATGGCGCATGGAGTTTAGCTTGAGGAGAGGTTCGAATCCCTTAAATAGCATTGGGACAACTTTTATTTTTGCTTTGGTATAGTAAGTGTCGGCCAAGGATAATTAAGATAAGGGTTGACCATGTTATTCTTGGTTAGTAGACTATAGGTTTAAGGCAAGTGTTATCATATGGAAGGGAATCAAGTAATTAAGGAAGATATGGAGACATGGGGCTAGTATCAAGGATTATGTTTTGGAAACAAAATCATGGCCTTTATGCCATGAACTTGGACGGCAATGTGGCTAAGGGGGGGATTTGGCCGAATATGCTAGTGTTGGTAAGGCTTGGGAAGAATTTTTGGTCATTTCTTTCATTTGGTGCAAAAGTACAAAACAAGTTTCTCTCAAACTCTTTTCTTGTTAGCCGAATTTCACCTTTTGATAAGCCTAATACTTTTTGACCATTTGGTCATTTTTGGCTCATTTTCTATTTCTCCTTTTCATTCTCTCAAAACCGAAACACTCATCTCTTTTGTCCATTTTCTTCTTTCTTTCTTAGCCGAATCTCCTATACCATAATATTCTATCTATTTCTTTCTTTTCTCTTCTCAAAAGCACTTAGCCGAAATTATTGGTTCACTTTCTTACTTCATCTTTTTCCATACAAGTTGAACCTTGGTTGATTGTGTTGAACAAATCATAGCCGAATCCACTCTCTTGGGTATACCGAATTTTCTTCTCCTATCTTGATCAACTTTGGCCGAATATTGAAGGTAATATAGTTATCATCGGGACTTCTCTAGAAATCGGTTTTGGTAAAGTGGTAAGGGCTTATTTCAAAGGATTACTCTTTTAAGTTTCGTTTAAGCCGAAGGCTAATAAACCTTTTTGATGATGGTTGATTGTAGGGAAGTGAGGCCGATTCTTTTAGGAGTGTGTTGGATAAGTGTTCGAAGGCTTTGGGTAAGATTTTAGGTTCACAAGGAACCTTTCTCAATTATTTTGGTTTGGCCGAATAGGCCATGGTTCTAATATTCATTTTTGGCCGAATATAGGGGCAAGAATACTTGTGTGGCCGATTTGTCTATTCGGGATTTAGAACTCTTTTTGGTGCAAGGTGTGTATACATACACATCTTATAACTTTTTAATATGCTAAGTGTTATTTTATGCCTAAACGTTTTGTGTAGACATGGATGAAATACCTTCATGGTATTAACAAGGATTTGGGTAAGTTCCTATTACTATGTGATTATTATTTGATGCTTTTGGGAAGCATGACACATTTGGTATGTGTATTATTTGATATATGACTTATGATAAATCGATTGGATGTTGTTAAATAAATCTATCAACATGATTTGTGGTACATGCATAAAAATGATTGTTATGGGATGATGAGAGGAGGGGGTAGTGATATTCGTGTCGACGGACACCAGTGTTTTGGTAACACATCGTGACTACGGTCACCAGAGGTTTGGTACCTCCAGAGGTTTGGCACCTCATAGCGACTTGTCCCTGTGGTTAATACCACCGTGGGTTGGCCCCACTTTGAGATATGGGATTGTCTGCCAGTGATTTGGTATCACACGATGGGTTGGCCCCATCACCTATTTGTGACTTCGGTCACCAAAGTTTTAGTAACACAATTGTGTCTTGGACACCGAGATTTGGTATCTCCAAAGATTTGGTATCACATTTGTGACTATACGTCACCAGTGGTTTAGCACCACCAAAGGTTTGGTACCACAAGGTAGAAAAAGGCGTATGGATGGTTAGGTTGGGTGCATTTAAACTTATGCATGTTAATTGGTTATAATTTGTGTATGTTATTACATTAAATCGGGAAGGGTTACACATTGAGTCTTGGTGACTCACCTTCTCCTTTAATTTTTCAGGTGACTCGTAGACCGCGGATGAGGAGCCGGATGGACTCGAGGTGGCCATGCAGGTGGAGATTTTTAATAAATGAATTTTGGATTTTATCTATTTTTCTCATGGGTTTATGTTGCTTAATTGTAATAAGGCCTCCTAGGATTATTTTATTATTGCTTTGCATGTTTGAATGTTTGGTTTAAACTATTTGATGATGTTAAAGCGGATGCACATGTTTTCTCAAATTAAACGAAAAATGTTTTTAAAGTACCATCGGTACATTTGAAATCAGAACAACCTAACTTAGTATATTTTTTTTAATGACATTAGGTAATGCTTTCTTCATAACACCTCAATTGTTTTAAATCAAATCAATATCTTTTATCAAAATTTAAAACGACTTAACAAGGGATTTTCAAAGGTTTTTCCTCCGTAGCATACCAAATTCGGTCGTAATGTTTGGGCCGGGTTTGGGGTGTTACAGTGTATATATATGTACACTAACAGTTTTGAAAGTGAAGAAAAGAAGAAAAAGAAACCTTTGCTCTTGATATGCTTTTATTGATTGCTTTTGTATTCTTTTTTTTTATGTTTGAAATCTGTTCTTCTTTTTGTATTGATGATCGAAAAAAAAGTCCCCTTTTACAAAGATTTAAACTGGCTTTTATAGCCATTTTCTTTACAAGCTTTCTGTCCTTTCTTTTTAATGTCTTGCAGGTTCTTGGGCGGTGCAAGTGGAGTGGTCGGCGCTGCAGAGGCGGTGGCAGGCTAGGGGCGACAGTGGTCAGAAGCAAGTGGCCCTAGGTGCAGCGCACCTAGGGTTTGTAATTTTATTTTTCCTGTTGACTTCGGGCTAGGGTTGTAATTGGGCCTTTAGGTTTGGGCTTAATTATTTTTGGGTTAAGGTTTTAGTAATTGGGTTAATCTGTTTGGTTTATGGGCTGATGGTGGGGCTGTAAAATGGGATTGTATGCCCGGGCAAAATTGGGCTATGACAGCTGCCCCTCTTTGCTCATTGTCGTGTAACGGGGATGGAGCAAAGACTTTTAAGAAAGACTGTAACACCCTGAAAATTTGAGTAATTTATTTTCTATGTGTGCTTTGAGTAATTATTCTAGAAAGTAAAATTTTCTGATTTATTTTCGTGGTTAGTATAGTCCTGAAGAAGGGTTTAAAATTTTTTTTAGAAGGAATAATATTAATTTTGAGAATTTATGGAAATAGACTAAGTGGCATTGACACATAAATTAATTTAAGTGTCAATGTGTAGCATAAGATGAGTAGTTGGACAAGTGGTGATGGCGCATGAGCTAGTACATGGGGGTGAAGGTTCGAATCCCCTAAATAGCATCTAGGTGAATTTTATTTTTGATTTTTCTGCCCATGTATAGCAAGTGTCGGCCAAGAGCATATATGGAAGGTGTTGACTTGTTATTTTTGGTTAGTATATCAAAGGAATAAGGAAAATTTGAACTTAAGGAAGGGTATCAAAAGAATAAGGAAAATGTGAGGATATGAGGCATGAATCAAGGAGTTGTTTAAGGAAACAATATCTTGGCCTAAAGACCAAGCATATGGACGGCATTATGGCTAGGGGAGCCAATTTTTGGTGATAGTTTGGCTAGGAATTTTAGTCTTTGGTTTTGGTCATTTTGTTTAGTTTGTGCAAGTTTTGAAAATTCTCTCAAACTCTCTTTTCCTTGGCCGAAATTGTGCACTTGGTAAGCCTAGTTTCTTTTGTCAAATTGGTCATTTTTGTTTTACACTTTGGTGTCAATTTTGTGCCTTTCTCTTTGTGCCGATTTTACCAATACCTAAAGAGACCATTCTTTTCTTTTCTTCTCCCCATTGCCGATTATACATTGCTCTCAAAACTTATCTTTTTCTTTCTTTTCTTTTCCATTCTATTTGGAAACCAAACATCATCACCATCTCTCTCCTATTTGATTTCTTTCAATCGAAATTCTCTCCACCTACACTTTCATGGCCGAATGTTAAAGTGCCTATAACCGATTTTATTTTCTCTTTTTCTTTGTTTCTTCATAGCCGAATTCTTCTTAGATCCATATTATTCTCAAATCCTATCTTTTAAACGTGGAAATAGGTAAGAATCCTTTTCGTTTCGATTAGTTAATAGTGGTTATGGCGAATATTGATGATGGTTTGAAAGCTTTATTAGATCAAAATAAACGTTCCTTCTTTTAACGTTTATTTTGTTATACTTTAGTGCGATAACGGAAGTTTGGAATCAAAGTCGTCGTGGGTGACAAAACGTTGGAATCAATTTTGTGGTAAGGAAATCATATCTTTAAAACCTTAGGATTATATTGATATCATTGGATTAACGATCTTTGTCCTTGAAGACATTCAAAATAGGGAAGAAAAGGGCGGTGTTTAGCCTTCGGAAGAAGGGAGGTTCTGTTATTCCCCCTAAGTACAAGCAAAGGACTATTTCAGCAATCCGGGATTTCCCACCGGGTTGTGGACGTTCAACCGAGGAAAATCAACTGTTCGAAGTCGTTCGTACTCCCGAACCATTATTTGTTCGTGGATTCGATTCAGTTAGCGAACCATCGATCGGAGAAAAATCGCAAGTAGAAGTCTTACGAAAATCCGAGGGTAAATCTCTAGATCGCTATAGTTAGATCGGTTTTATTATAGATTATAGTGTTTTAATTAACACAATACGTATAGGTGTTGAAGAGCGGGAAAGTTTAGTTCTCTCCATAACCAGGTGTGTAACTTCACACTCATTTTCGGGTTGGACATCATGTTGTAAGTTCTGTGATAAATTCGTAAAATAGTAAAAACGGGAAAAATACGTAGCAACTCATATTTTTGAGTAAATGCATGAAAACGGTTAAAACCGAGAAAATGAAATCCGATAATACTCTAGTTCGATAAAATGGGCCGATAAAACTCTAGTTCGATAAAATGGGCGATAATACTCTAGTTCGATAAAATGGGCGATAATACTCTAGTTCGATAAAATGGGCGATAATACTCTAGTTCGATAAAATGGGCGATAATACTCTAGTTCGATAAAATGGGCGATAAAACTCTAGTTCAATAAAATGGGCGATAATACTCTAGTTCGATTAAATGGGCCGAAAATACTGCTGTTTAGATAAATTGGGCTAAAATGGGCCAAAGTCACTAAACTACTAAATGGGCTAGTTGATAAATTGTTTATATGAGCCTAATGAAGGGTTAATTGATAAGCCCACCGATGATATGGATTAATGAAAATCATTTATATGATTATATTTGTTATATACGCATGATTGCATGGGGTGGGTTATATGAAGAGAAGAATGGCCAGTTGCCACAAATTTGGCTCATTGCCTCTAGTTCGGTGGCTCTGCCACAATATGGCTCAATGCCTCTAGTTCGGTGGCTCTGCCACAAATTCGACTAAATGCCTCTAGTTCGGTGACAATGTCACAATCTAGTTCGATGAGTGCACTACAAAATTATTTAAGGGCTTTAAGCCCATGATTGGTGTGTTTGGCGGGGTGGGTTGACTTGATCCCCACGGGTGTGTTGGTTGGTGCGGGGTGTTAGCGGATGGATACTAGGTTGGTTTGGGAAATTCATATTTCATGCATTCTTCTCTTTAAATTATGTTACTTTACGATGTATGGTTGAAATCATTAATGGGCTCAAGCCCAAAGATGATATCTTGACGATTTGACCTAAAAATGGTGGTAAGTGAGTTGCACAATCGAGTTCTTTGTAACTCACCCAAATTTTATTAACCATTTCGTAATGGAAATTGACGTGGACTTGGGCCGAGATGACTTGGTGGAGGCCATACTACAAACTTGGGTTTTAATAAACTATGACTTTATTTAAGTTTTTATTTTAATTGCTATTATTGGGTTGATGTAATAAGGCCTCTTATTATGTTTTATGGTTTTATTGTGTGGATGATTTAAATTTTATTTCTAAACTCTTAATATGGTTTTATCTCAATATGTTAAGTTTTCTTAAGAACATTGGTTTTATAACAAAAGTTTTGTAGCACTATTTTATCTTAACCCTATGAAAATAAACGAATGTATGATTGGTGTGACAAACCAAATCTTGTCTAAACGCATAGACAGGGTTTGGGGTGTTACATTTAGTGGTATCGAGCCCAGTTCAAAACTCGGCCGTGGTTTGGGTTCAATAAAGAAATTTGTTTGAAAATAATTTCTAGAGTTTTGATTAAAGGTAGTATGGCACCATGAGCATCCCGCGCAAGTCAAGTAAGTATCTCAGATATCTTTGTATGTTTATTATCATTGTGATATGATTATAAGAAACACTCTAGAACTTCTAGTTTTAGGTGTTAAAACCGTAGAGATTGAGACAATAGGATATTGATGCGAAAACACTCTATCTCTTTCATATCATAAGACATCGTTAATAAACAATTGAAATATTATTCGATTCATAAAACTCTTAATCAGATTAAATCGAATTATTCGCCATGAGCACTAGAGGACGTGGTCGTGGACGCGTAGGCGTGGCCGTGGTAGAGGGCGAGGTGTTAGGGGCGCAATCGATGTGTTGGGTCATATGTCGGAAATGGATGCACTGCGCCACTCGAGAGTGAGACGGGATCGCATGCGACCATATGGAAGAGGATAATCTTGTGACACGAGCAATGCCGCGAGTACTTGAAAAAGTCGTCGCTGATCCGAATCTGGACCAACCGCTCGTGGGTCGATATCGGGCGATCAAATCCGGTGGAGCCGAGGTTTTCGAGAGGTGTCTCTGGTGTAGCTCCCAATGTCGCCAATATTGGCTTGAGGCGATAGAGCGAATTATGGACGATCTTGAGTGCACCGTGGAACAAAAGTTAAGAGGAGCGGTATCTTTGTTGAGAGACGGCTTACCAATGGTGGCTTACTATCCGAGATGGCACCGATGTCGCTTTAATTAATCGGGAATTTTTCAAGGCTTCCTTTCAAGGGAAATATGTGGGAACAAGCTATGTGGATGCCCGAAGGAAGGAATTCTTGAACTGGTGCAAGGAAATAAGACGGTGGCGACATATGAGGTGAGTTCTTACGTTTGAGTCGCTATGCTCGAACGATAGTGGCAACGGACCATGAGCGTTGTGTGCGCTTCGAGGACGGTTTGAAAGACGAGTTGCGGGTTCTGATAGCCCCACAACAAGTTAGAACTTTTGCCGCTCTTGTGGAGAAGGCCAAGATAGCCAAGAGGCTAAGAACTCCTAACGTCAAAATCGGGAGCAAATTCGAGGCAAGAAAGATCTCAAGCATTCGGGTTCTTCGAGAAGATTCTGAAGAGGCCCCGAATGAGGAACCAGCTCAAGGAAGAGCACCGATGAGTGTTAATCAGTCGGGATTGTTGTGCTGAATGTGGGAAAAGACATTCCGGAGAATGTTGGAGGAAAACGGGTGCTTGCTATAAATGTGGATCGACGGAGCATCAATATAGGAGTTGCCCTCGACGTATGGATACAACTCAAGAAGTTCGTGCTACGATGCACCACCGGCAAGAGGAGTTCAAAGAACCACCGAGGTCGGGGACCAGTCGTGGTGGTGGTAATGGGGCCGGGCGTGGTCAAGGTGCGCGGGTCGAGGCAATGGTCCTAGAGGCAACGCGGATGCAAGACGGCCGGATTGGTGTATGCGGTCGACGTCGTGAGGATGGCAATGCACTGATGTGATAACTGGCACGTTCTTCATTTCGATGTACCGTTATTGCCTTGATAGATATTGGTTCTACTCATTCGTACATTGCTAGCACCATAACTCGAAAACTTGAAATTAGACTTTGAAATTTCCGATAAAGAGATGAGGTGATTAGTCCCTTAGGTCGGTCGGTGGTGGTTAATAAACTGTTTGGAGACGTGCCCTTAGTTATTCAAGGAGAAACATTCTTGGCAAATTTGATGGAATTGCCTTTTGGCGAATTCGATATCATTACAGGCATGGATTGGTTGGTTAAGCACCGGCGCAATTGACCGTTGTCTTTGAAAAGCGATGTTGATAAGAATCATGAGGATAAGGAGATAGTTATGATAGGCGAGCGGAGAAATTTCTTGACAAACGTGATTTACTGCGTTAAAGGCGGAGAAGTTGGTACGAAAAGGATATGGAGCATTTTTAGCATTTATTAGTGCTTTAGATGCCAAAGAGTCATCGATGGAAGATGTGAGAACGGTGAAGGAATTTTTGGATGTTTTTCTGAAGAACTTCCTGGTGTACCTCAGATCGGAAGTGGAATTTGGTATTGAGCTTTTGCCCGAATCGCTCCAGGTGTCCATTGCTCCTTATAGAATGGCACCGGAAGGAGTTGTCGAAGCTTAAAGCCCAAATTCAAGAACTGCTAGATCGGGGTTTTATTCGACCGAGTGTGTCTCCGTGGGGAGCACCGGTTTTGTTTGTTAAGAAGAAGGATGGGTCAATGCGTATGTGTATCGATTATAGGCAATTGAATAAGTGACGATCAAGAATCGGTACCCTCTGCGAGGATTGACGACTGTTTGATCAATTGAAGGGAGCTTGCTTTCTCCAAGATTGATTTAAGGTCGGGTTACCACCAACTTAAGGTGAAAGAAGTGGATATTCACAAGACAGCGTTCCAACCCGCTACGGACACTATGAGTTTTTAGTGATGCCGTTTGGGTTGACCAATGCACCACAGTGCATTTATGGATATGATGAACCGGTCTTTCAACCATTCTTAGATCGGTTTGTGGTGGTATTCATAGATGACATTCGGTTTATTCGAGGAGCGAAGAAGAACATGACTCGCATTTGCGGATTGTATTGCAAGTGCTTGAGATAATCGGTTGTATGCCAAATTCAAGAAATGTGAATTTTGGTTAAGAGAAGTGACTTTCTTGGGTCATGTGGTATCACCAAAGGAATAAGGGTGGATCCTCGGAAGATTGAGGCGGTATTGGATTGGAAACCACCAAGTCGGTGAGTCGAGATTCGAGTTTCTTGGGTTTGGCTGGATATTATAGGCGCTTTGTTGAGGGTTCTCATTGATTGCTTTGCACCTCTAACTAAGCTTTTGCGGAAGGGAGTGTTGTTTATATGGACCGATAAGCGGCAAGAAAGTTTCGAGCGATCAAGAAGGTTTTAACGAGGCGCGGTATTGATTGATTCAACTCGAGGTGGGAAGGAGTTTACTGCTTTATTGTGATGCGTCACATACGGGTTTAGG
This sequence comes from Gossypium sturtianum, assembly GCA_025698515.1. Classification (NCBI taxonomy): domain Eukaryota; kingdom Viridiplantae; phylum Streptophyta; class Magnoliopsida; order Malvales; family Malvaceae; genus Gossypium; species Gossypium sturtianum. The sequence goes on from CM046945.1 coordinate 163,851,602, forward strand.
TGCGTATTGATGCAAAGTGGGAAAGTTGTAGCTTACGCTTCTCGTCAATTAAGACCGCATGCGAAGTGAACTACCCTACTCATGATTTGGAGTTAGCGGCGAGTGGTGTTTGCCTTAAAGATTTGGAGGCATTACCTCTATGGTGAAAAGTCTATCATCTATACGGATCACAAGAGTCTTAAGTATCTTCTTACTCGTAAGGAGTTAAACTTGAGACAACGAAGATGGGTGGAGTCATTAAAGGACTATGATTTCTCTATTGAGTATCATCCTGGAAAGGCTAATGTAGTGGCGGACGCATTAAGTCGTAAGGTGGTATCTCGATTTGAGAGCTATGTTTGCCCATTTGAGTTTGTATGAGGATGGTAGTTTGATAGCGGAATTTCAAGTGAAGCCTATGTGGTTGGAACAAATTAAGGAAAAACAGATTTTAGATGAGAAGTTGAGACTTTTATTTCAAAGCAAGTGGAAAATGGTGAAATTGAGGATTTTGGAATAAATTCGAAAGGTGTATTGTGTTTTCGTGAAAGGGTCCGTATGCCTAAGGATTCAGATCCGAGGCAAATGATTTTGAGGAGGCGCATAGTAGCCCTTATGCTATGCACCCGAGGAAATAAGATGTATCGGGATCTTCGTGAGCGGTTTTGGTGGCCTTGGATTGAAACGGGAGATTTGGTAATTTGTGGGAAAATGCTTAACTTGTCGCCAAGTGAAGGCGAGCATCAATTGCCGTCGTGTCTTTTGCAACCATTAAGATTCTTCTTTGGAAATGGGAGCGGATAACAATGGATTTTGTTAGTGGGTTACCTTTAACACCTACTAAGAAAAATTCTGTTTGGGTAATTGTTGATCGTCGGCGACGAAGATCGCTCATTTTCTACCAAAGTCGTGTCACGGACTACTCGTTGCGTGAAGTTGGCGGTCGTATGTATCCAAATCGTGAGGTTGCATGGGGTACCAGATCGATTATATCGGATCGGGATCCTAGGTTTACATCTCGATTTTGGAAAGCTTTGCATGAAGCCTTGGGTACAAAGCTTAATTTTAGTACGGCTTTTCATCCTCGCCTAATGGTCACTCGGAGAGAGTGATTCGGATTCGGAAGACATGTTAAGGGGATGTGTAATCGACTTCAAAGGTAGTTGGGAGGATTTTCTACCGTTAGCGGAATTTGCGTACAACAACAAATACTACCACCTAGCATTCAGATGGCACCCTACGAGGCATTGTATGGTCGTAGGTGTCGTTCTCCTATTTGTTGGACCGAGTTGGGTGATCGGCGCTTGTTAGGACTCGAGATGATTTAAAACGGAAGAAAAGTGAAAGTTATTCGCACGCGGTTAAAGGAAGCTTCGATAGACGTAAGTCGTATGCGGATCTGAAGCGTAAGGATATCGAGTATGCCGTAGGAGATCAAGTTTTCTGAAGGTCTCACCTTGGAAGAAGATATTCGATTCGGGAAGAAGGGCAAGTTGAGTCCTAGATACATTGGACCATATCGTGTGGTGAAACGAGTTGGTCCAGTGGGCCTCATCGATTGAGTTACCTCCGAATTGAGCCAAATTCATAATGTTTTCCACGTGTCCATGTTGAGGCGCTATAGATCGGATCCTTCACACATATTACCGGTAGAAGAAGTGGAGTTGAATTTGGATTTGTCTTTTGAGGAGGAACCGGTGGAAATCTTAGACCGAGACGTGAAGGTGCTAAGAAAGAAGACTGTGCCCGTTGGTCAAAGTGTTGTGGCATAACCACGGAGTGGAGGAAGCTACGTGGGAGCCTGAGGATGCAATTCGGCAACAATACCCTCACCTTTTTCAGCCAGTGTAAATTTCGAGGACGAAATTTTCTTTTAGGGGTAGAGTTGTAACACCACAAAATTTGAGTAATTTATTTTCTATGTGTGCTTTGAGTAATTATTCTAGAAAGTAAAATTTTCTGATTTATTTTCGTGGTTAGTATAGTCTGAAGAAGGGTTTAAAATTTTTTAGAAGGAATAATATTAATTTTGAGAATTTATGGAAATAGACTAAGTGGCATTGACACATAAATTAATTTAAGTGTCAATGTGTAGCATAAGATGAGTAGTTGGACAAGTGGTGATGGCGCATGAGCTAGTACATGGGGGTGAAGGTTCGAATCCCTAAATAGCATCTAGGTGAATTTTATTTTTGATTTTTCTGCCCATGTATAGCAAGTGTCGCCAAGAGCATATATGGAAGGTGTTGACTTGTTATTTTTGGTTAGTATATCAAAGGAATAAGGAAAATTTGAACTTAAGGAAGGGTATCAAAAGAATAAGGAAAATGTGAGGATATGAGGCATGAATCAAGGAGTTGTTTAAGGAAACAATATCTTGGCCTAAAGACCAAGCATATGGACTGGCATTATGGCTAGGGGAGCCGAATTTTGGTGATAGTTTGGCTAGGAATTTTAGTCTTTGGTTTTGGTCATTTTGTTTAGTTTGTGCAAGTTTTGAAAATTCTCTCAAACTCTCTTTTCCTTGGCCAAAATTGTGCACTTGGTAAGCCTAGTTTCTTTTGTCAAATTGGTCATTTTTGTTTTACACTTTGGTGTCAATTTTGTGCCTTTCTCTTTGTGCCGATTTTACCAATACCTAAAGAGACCATTCTTTTCTTTTCTTCTCCCCATTGCCGATTATACATTGCTCTCAAAACTTATCTTTTCTTTCTTTTCTTTTCCATTCTATTTGGAAACCAAACATCATCACCATCTCTCTCTATTTGATTTCTTTCAATCGAAATTCTCTCCACCTACACTTTCATGGCCGAATGTTAAAGTGCCTATAACCGATTTTATTTTCTTTTTCTTTGTTTCTTCATAGCCGAATTCTTCTTAGATCCATATTATTCTCAAATCCTATCTTTTCGACGTGAAATAGGTAAGAATCCTTTTCGTTTCGATTAGTTAATAGTGGTTATGGCCGAATATTGATGATGGTTTGAAAGCTTTATTAGATCAAAATAAACGTTCCTTCTTTTAACGCTTATTTTGTTATACTTTAGTGCGATAACGGAAGTTTGGAATCAAGAAGTCGTGGGTGACAAAACGTTGGAATCAATTTTGTGGTAAGGAAATCATATCTTTAAAACCTTAGGATTATATTGATATCATTGGATTAACGATCTTTGTCCTTGAAGACATTCAAAATAGGGAAGAAAAGGGCGGTGTTTAGCCTTCGGAAGAAGGGAGGTTCTGTTATTCCCCCTAAGTACAAGCAAAGGACTATTTCAAGAATCCGGATTTCCCACCGGGTTGTGGGCGTTCAACCGAGGAAAATCAACTGTCAAGTCGTTCGTACTCCCGAACCATTATTTGTTCGTGGATTCGATTCAGTTAGCGAACCATCGATCGGAGAAAAATCGCAAGTAGAAGTCTTACGAAAATCCGAGGGTAAATCTCTAGATCGCTATAGTTAGATCGGTTTTATTATAGATTATAGTGTTTTAATTAACACAATACGTATAGGTGTTGAAGAGCGGGAAAGTTTAGTTCTCTCCATAACCAGTGTGTAACTTCACACTCATTTTCGGTTGGACATCATGTTGTAAGTTCTGTGATAAATTCGTAAAATAGTAAAAACGGGAAAAATACGTAGCAACTCATATTTTTGAGTAAATGCATGAAAACGGTTAAAACCGAGAAAATAAAATCCGATAATACTCTAGTTCGATAAAATGGGCCGATAAAACTCTAGTTCGATAAAATGGGCCGATAATACTCTAGTTCGATAAAATGGGCGATAATACTCTAGTTCGATAAAATGGGCGATAATACTCTAGTTCGATAAAATGGGCGATAATACTCTAGTTCGATAAAATGGGCGATAAAACTCTAGTTCGATAAAATGGGCGATAATACTCTAGTTCGATTAAATGGGCCGAAAATACTCTGTTTCGATAAATTGGGCTAAAATGGGCCAAAGTCACTAAACTACTAAATGGGCTAGTTGATAAATTGTTTATATGAGCCTAATGAAGGGTTAATTGATAAGCCCACCGATGATATGGATTAATGAAAATCATTATATGATTATATTTGTTATATACGCATGATTGCATGGGGTGGGTTATATGAAGAGAAGAATGGCCAGTTGCCACAAATTTGGCTCATTGCCTCTAGTTCGGTGGCTCTGCCACAATATGGCTCAATGCCTCTAGTTCGGTGGCTCTGCCACAAATTCGGCTAAATGCCTCTAGTTCGGTGACAATGTCACAATCTAGTTCAGTAGTGCACTACAAAATTATTTAAGGGCTTTAAGCCCATGATTGGTGTGTTTGGCGGGGTGGGTTGACTTGATCCCCACAGTGTGTTGGTTGGTACGGGGTGTTAGCGGATGGATACTAGGTTGGTTTGGGAAATTCATATTTCATGCATTCTTCTCTTTAAATTATGTTACTTTACGATGTATGGTTGAAATCATTAATGGGCTCAAGCCCAAAGATGATATCTTGACGATTTGACCTAAAAATGGTGGTAAGTGAGTTGCACACTCGAGTTCTTTGTAACTCACCCAAATTTTATTAACCATTTCGTAATGGAAATTGACGTGGACTTGGGCGGAGATGACTTGGTGGAGGCCATACTACAAACTTGGGTTTTAATAAACTATGACTTTATTTAAGTTTTTATTTTAATTGCTATTATTGGGTTGATGTAATAAGGCCTCTTATTATGTTTTATGGTTTTATTGTGTGGATGATTTAAATTTTATTTCTAAACTCTTAATATGGTTTTATCTCAATATGTTAAGTTTTCTTAAGAACATTGGTTTTATAACAAAAAGTTTTGTAGCACTATTTTATCTTAACCCTATGAAAATAAACGAATGTATGATTGGTGTGACAAACCAAATCTTGTCTAAACACATAGACCGGGTTTGGAGTGTTACAAAGACCAATTTTGCCCGGTCTCGCCGAGTCTTGACTTTTTTGGTGCTCTTTTTTTTTCAGGTAGCCTCGTTCTAGTCCACCGCATCTTGTTGCTTTGATCCACTCCACCGCTACTTCAGAGAGATATGACCTATAGCTTCAATTTGCTCCTGCTGCAACTTCGAGGGGATGAGATTTGTTTATTTTTAACTTGCTCCACTGTGACTTCAGGATAAGAATTCAGGGAGAAGAGATTCGTAACCTCAATCTTTTCTACTGAAACTTCAAATAAATAAGGATTGATCCTCGTTGTAAACTCAGAGAGAAGGGATTTGTAACTTCACCCTACTCCACTAGAACTTCGAGGAAATAAGAATTCAGGGAGAAGAGATTCATAGTTTCAATCTTCTCTACTGAAAACTCAAAGAAATAAGGATTGATCCTCAATGTAAACTCAGGGAGAAGAGATTTGTAGCCTCAATTTACTCCACTGGAACTTCGAGGAAATAAGAATTCAGGGAGAAGAGATTCGTAGTTTCAATCTTCTCTACTGAAACTTCAAAGAAATAAGGATTGATCCTCATTGTGAACTCAGGGAGGTGGGATTTGTAGTCTCAACCTATTCCACTGCTGGTCAGAGAGATAGGACTATGGCTTAAATCATGTTCCACTACTGTTGAGAGAAACAATATTTGCCTTCGATCTTGTCCCACTACTATTTAGGGCGATAAGATTTGCCTTCGATCTTGTCCCACTATTGTTTAGGGCGACAAGATCTACAATCTTCAACCTATTCCACTACTGGTCAGGGAGATAGGACTGTGGCTTAAATCGTGTTCCACTACTGTTTAGGGAGACAAGATTTGCCTTCGATCTTGTCCCACTACTATTTAGGGCGACAAGATCTACAATCTTCAACCTATTCCACTGCTGGTTAGGGAGATAGGACTGTGGCTTAAATCGTGTTCCACTACTGTTTAGGGAGACAATATTTGCCTTTGATCTTGTCCCACTACTGTTTAGGGCGACAAGATCTACAATCTTCAACCTATTCCACTGCTGGTCAGAGAGATAGGGTGGTGGCTTAAATCATGTTCTACTACTGTTTAGGGATACAAGATTTGCCTTCGATCTTGTCCCACTACTGTTTAGGGCGACAAGATCTACAATCTTCAACCTATTCCACTGCTGGTCAGGGAGATAGGGTGGTGGCTTAAATCATGTTCCACTACTAATTAGGGATACAAGATTTGCCTTCGATCTTGTCCCACTACTGTTTAAGGCGAAAAGATCTACAATCTTTAGTCTGCTTCCTGCAAACTCGATGATGCCGGACTAATGTTTTCGATCCGCTTTACTGCAATCTCAGGAAGACAAGATCTGCTATCTTCAATATGCTCCACTAAAAACTCAGGGATGCCAGACTGGTATCTTCGATCCGCTTCGCTGCAAACTCAGGAAGACAAGATCTACTATCTTCAATCTGCTCCACTGCAAACTCAGGGATGCCAGACTAGTATTGTAAGAACCCATTTATGCCCGAGGCCCATTAACCATTAAAAACACAATTAAAAAACCAATATTAAAATTCCATTTTAACAGTTTTTACAAACCCCAAAAAAACTAACCCAATGGCCCAAATTAAATCCTAAACTTGTCCAAAACCCATTGACCCAATAACAGAAATTGGCCCAAATGGCCCGAAATGTTTTGAGCCAGCAGAAACCCTAGGGTTTCTACCAGTGCCGCACACAGCCCCAACAGCAAGCCACCCCGTGCCACGTCGCCACCGTACGGCCTTCGTACGCCACCCTCGTGCCTCCACATCGCATTGTACCTATGAAAACAAACAAACGACAGCAAGCACAACAGAAAATGCAAAAGGATTGTATTTTTCATACATTTTCATAGTATAAAAAGTGAAAGGAAATTTGTATTTTTTTTGGAGAGGAACTACTGATTTTTTAGGAACAAAGAAATACAGAGAGAAATATACAGAAAAAAGGTGATTTACCTTTTTGGATTCACTGGTGTTCTTGCTTTTTTTTTTATTTTGATTTCATTTTGATTTTCTTTTTTTTTCTCGACTTAAAACAAAAGAAAGAAAGAGAAAGGGACTTACCAAGAAACACCCCGCGGTCGCGTCACCGGAGGCCCCTTTCTCCGTCGCGGATCGAACCCAAAAGGGGTCGAAAAAACCTCTTTTCTTTCGGCTTTTCGGAGCCAAGAAAGCTTGGCCTTCGGATATGCCCCAAAACGGGGGCTAAAAAACCTTTTTTTTGCGTAACGCCGGCCACAGGCTACGGTGGTGGTACGACGGTCATACGGCGGAATTCAAAGGCCGGCGAAGGGAAGAGGGATCTTAGAGAGTGTTTTAGGTTTTTTTTTTTAAAAGAGAAGGGGAGAAAATGAAGATTTAAAAAAAAAAATTGATTCTTATACCAACTAAAACGACCGCATTTTATCAAGGGTCTTTTAATACAAAACGGCGCCGTTTTAATGGCGACCCGTGCACGCATGACCCGATCCGGGAAGGATCCACGCATTTGCTTCTTTGGGGTGATTTACGCCTTTAGTCCCTCTGTTTTGTATTAAGATTTAATTAAGCTTCCTTTTATTTCTTTTGTTTTTTTAATTCTGCCCAAAGATTTATACGTCATTCCGATTTTGTCTAGTCCATGCGCTGCGTTTTAAATCACGAAAATATTTGCTAGTTTAGTCCCTTATAGTTTACGCGCATTTCAGTTTGATCCTTGTGCATATTTAAATGATTTTATTTATTTATAAAGTAGCCCTTTGATTTTATTTTTATTTCAAGTACTTTCTTAAACTTTTGTTTATAATCTTTGCAACTTTTTCTTCTTTTTTTTAAATTTATTCGTTATCCATTTTTAAAAGCTGTTTTAATAAATTACTTTGAATCATTTTATTGATTTTACAATGTTTTAAGTTTCTTTAAACTTCCATTAGTATATATATCTTATTTATTTATCATATAAATATTTGATTTCAAAATTTCCTATTTCTTTGTTTTAATAATTTGCATAACTTTTAACTTAAATACTCTTACATACTATTATTTTATATATATACATACATAATTTATATTAAAATTATCTCATTTTATGTATATATTATTAGTTTCATATTATTTTATGTATTTTCTCTTAAATATATATGTATATATATTTTATTTTAAATCTATATATAAATATATAATTGTTCTTTTAATGATCTTATTTTAAATTATATTTATTCCAAACACTTTCACATGTCATTATTATTTATATATGTACATTATTTTATATCGAGTTTTTTTATTACATGTATATTATTTAGATTGACACATATTATTTTTTATATATCATTGGCTTATCTTGTTTTAAAACTTTATATATGTTATTTGTATTAATTGGCTTGCCATTGTATATACCCAAATTCATTCCCTTTAAATTTCATATTATGATCATTCATTAGTATAATATTTTATCCATGTATATTATTCAATGTCTGTAATCTTTTTTATTTACATTATCGCATTGTGATTCAAACTTTAACATCTTGATTGACATTAGTAGTTCCATTGTCATTCCAAATAGGCTAATAAAATGCATTTTGAGCCAATTTTAAAATTGTGTATTTGAAAATTCTTCAAAATAAGGCAATATTTGTGTGTTTGGAAATTCGAGAAATCGTGCCCTATCGTGCTGGGTTTCGGTTTTCTGTTTGACCAAATAACCAAATATCCTTTTAATGGCATATTTTGAAAATCAAAGATGATCTCGGTGTCGGGGTATAAACGTGTCATATCCTAACGTGCTGGATGTGATGTTTTTATTCCTTTGGAATGAGTGAATCTTGAGATTCAATTCAAAATTAATTAACATTCTTTAAAAAGTATCACATCTTAAACATTTTCAAGTTTTCAACACAAGGACACTAGCTAATCAATTTGGTACCAATTTTGAGCGTTATGAGGTGCTAATTCTTCCTCGCACGTAAATGTAACTCTCCGAACTTGTTTTCTTATATTTCGTAGACCAAAAATTATTGTTTTAATAAATCCAAATGTTTTATTAAAATAATCCATCTTAAGGTGATCCGATCACACGTTGAATAAAAGATCGGTGGTGACTCCATTCCATATTTTTAAGTCGATCCCCGTTTTTCAAACTCGAAAAAAATGGTTTCGACAGCTTGGCGACTCCACTGGGAATTGGTTGAGAGTCAGGCCATAGATTGATTAATTTTTGTCCTTTTGATTGAAATTTTGGAAAATTATTTTGAAAAATCATGTTTCCTTTTATGCATTTGCTGGTACTATGATGTTTTTAGTAAAATACTTGCATTTGCATTGCATAACCGTTGTGGTTACACCTTTAAGTGGGAGTGAGAAACTATGCCTTCGTGAGGTTCTCACCTCCGCATGGGCTAGTGGACTGCTTCCGGGATACATCTGTACCTATGTGCTTTGTGAGATTTTCATCTCCGCATGGCCATAGGGAAATGTATTCCCCTGAACCGAACTCGATCCATATGAGCCTATAATGGGTGAGGATTGAGGAATCTGCTGGTTCAGGTACCCTCTGAAATACCCCAAACCCGGCCCACGAGCTTTGACCAGATTTGGTATGTTCCTCAAGTAAACCGGTTCAAAATTCTTTTGTTACTTAGGAAAGACTTGTATGATTTTTAAAAAATATTGTTTGGGTTGGGCTTGAGTTGAAAACAAATTTATCTTATGTTAAAACCCATTTATTTAAGGTGACAAGACATTTAGAGTTAATTTTAAAAAGGAATTTACTTAAACTTTAATTGATAAAAATCCATAAACATAATAAATAAAAGAAAAATAAAGTAAACCACAATGGCCTTATTATATCAATGATCCCAAAGTAAAACTTAAAATACTTAAAATAAATTGAAAGTCCAAATCATAAATTTCTTGCTATGCATGGCCACCTTTAAGCTCCTACCGACCAGGTCCATTACCGCTCATCACCTAAAAATATTCCCAAACGGGGTGAGTCAACAGACTCAATGTGTACACAACACTAAGTCATAATAGAATCAGGCATGCAAATGATACACATTCAAATCATAGAATACAATTAATGATGCATTCCCAAACCCAAACCTAATTAACCATCCGCTACACACCACCCGCACCGCCACTACACTGTGGGGACTACTAAGTCAACCCTCCATCCGCTACACACCATCGAAGGCGATCGTTGCGATCGACGTGCTCATCGCCCATATAATTTGTGTCATTAGACACCATATTCAAATAATGTAACCGAAGTTACCAAATTCAGATAATGTAACCGAAGTTACCATATTCAAATTTTGTGAATTACACACGAACGCATAACCCCTAATCTAGGATGTTACAGTTCTACCCTCCTTAAAAATAATTTCGTCCTCGAAATTACTTATTAACAAATGTACAATCCTTCTCACCGCACTATGCTTTCATTGCGCACTCGATCTTAATAGAACCATCATACTTTCTAGGCACAATCCCTAAGTTCACGTCCCTAGAACTTATTTCTAACGTCGCGATTTAATCCGAGTAAAAAGTTTTATGAATTAGTCCTTGTTTCACTGATTATTCGCGAAGAATTTTTATGGAAAAATTTTAGGAGTGGTTCTTTCGTATCCATACATGCACACAGTCTTTACATTCATACATCCATCAATCAATTATGAACTTTCGTTCATTCGAGAAATGTTGTAGTTTTCATTGTTGTTGTTTTTCCACTACCTGTGGGTATTTTCGTAATTTGCCCTACAGGGGTATTTTTGTAATTTGTCAAAATGAGGTTCCTTGGTGATTTTGTCAAAAGTATTTTGGAATTTTTAAATTCCTGGGTATTTTGAAAAATTTTGAAATCGGGGTATTTCTTAATTTTGGAGCTCGGGGTATTTTGGTAATAAACCATGGTAAATTTGTAGAGTTTAATATTTTCGGGTATTTCCAAATTTTGCAAAACTTTGAGGGTTCTTTTTGAGAATTGTACTTTCCAAAACGGTGATGTTGCAAAAATTTGGAAATTAGGGTCATTTTGGTAATTTTGTAAGTTAGGGCGCTTTGTAATTTTCCAAAATCAATGTATTTTGATATTTTGCAAATTAGGGTTTTTGGACATTTTATAAAGTAATGAATTTTTGATAAGAACTGTGGGTATTTTGGAAATTTCATAAACCAAGGGCAATTTAGTAATTTTGCAAATAGGGGTATTTTAGTAATTTTTATAAATCAAGAATACTTGAAAAATTTTATAGAATCATGTTTGCAATTCAAAAGGATAATTTTAAGAGTTTTAAAACTAGGTTTTTTTTTTTGAAAATACGGCTAGTTCCCTTTCGGGTTTTAGTTAGGGTTTAGCCTTATGAATAAGTCCTCTTGGTTAGGGTGAACCGAAGCTACGCACTGTAGGATTCTGCGAAGAGGAGGTGAGTCACTAGGACAGCTTAAATACCGTGCTCTTCCGATCCAATCCTAGACATGCGCACAATGGTTGCCACACCCTAACTCGCGACTTAGTCATAGGTTTGTTTAATGGTCCTTAAGTCTTATGCACTTGTGTTTGAATAGACTAGTCCTATGGTTCAATAGATTCTAGTTCACTAATCTACGTTCCATGCCAGAAAACTCGTGGATCATGCGAATGGAGACTTAGGTGCCATGCCAGAAAACCTGCTTATTTCCAAAAATATTTTCATAAAACTCATTTGGGCTCGATTTGAAAATGTTTTGGGCTTTAGACCACAGGCCGAGAGTTTAAAACTGGGCTATGATACCAAACTAAAACACCCCAAACCCGGCCCACGAGCTTTGACCAGATTTGGTATGTTCCTCAAGTAAACCGGTTCAAAATTCTTTTGTTACTTAGGAAAAACTTGTATGATTTTTAAAAAATATTGTTTGGGTTGGGCTTGAGTTGAAAACAAATTTATCTTATGTTAAAACCCATTTATTTAATGTGACAAGACATTTAGAGTTAATTTTAAAAAGGAATTTACTTAAACTTTAATTGATAAAAATCCATAAACAAAATAAATAAAAGAAAAATAAAGTAAACCACAATGGCCTTATTATATCAATGACCCCAAAGTAAAACTTAAAATACTTAAAATAAATTGAAAGTCCAAATCATAAATTTCTTGCTATGCATGGCCACCTTTAAGCTCCTGCCCAGGCCGGTCCATTACTTGCTCATCACTGAAAAATATTCCCAAACGCGGGGTGAGTCAATAGACTCAATGTGTACACAACACTAAGTCATAATAGAATCAGGCATGCAAATGATACACATTCAAATCATAGAATACAATTAATGATGCATTCCCAAACCCAAACCTAATTAACCATCCGCTACACACCACCCGCATTCTGCCAAATCACACACACCGTGGGACTACTAAGTCAACCCTCCATCCGCTACACACCATCGAAGGCGATCATTGCGATCGACGCGCTGCTATCGCCCATATAATTTGTGTCATTAGAAACCATATTCAAATAATGTAACCGGTTACCAAATTCGAGATAATGTAACCGGTTACCATATTCAAATTTTGTGACCGTAGTCACCATATTCCGTTGGTGAGACCAAGTCAACACCTTCTTCCCCTTTCACATAGATCCCGAATGCCCTATAAATTTTATATCATGCATAACATACTTAATTCTCATTCATGTTACTATTCATATGTTCAAAATATATCATATTCATAATCCTATCAAGTAGGAAACGTGCTGGGTACTTTTACCACATTTGTGGTACTTAGCCACATTCACATTCTTATGCATATTCATATATTAAAATAATTGCCATATGATATATCAAGGTTAGTATGAGTACACACATTCTTAATAATACATTTAATTTAAACATAGCCATGAACCTATCAAAACTTAGGGTAGGGTACACACCGATTTGCTTAACGAATTCCTTGAAATCCCAAATCGATCTATCGCCTTAGATCTCAAATTCCTACATTTGATTAATCACTTACTAATTTAATAAAAAGCCATTTGGCCATAAATCCAAATCCTAGTAGGATTAGTATTCTTAAAACTTACCTTGAAATTCTCAAATCCCAAAATCCTTGTATCCTCCTGTCGAAATCCCTATAACTACATGTTAGATCAATTTCTAACATTTATTCACAACAAATAACCCTTAGCCGTATGTTAAATATGACTTACCTTAGATTCTTAAATCCCAAATTCACCGAATAACTAGGGAACACGCGGCTTATGGTGTACCTTCTGAAAAGAACTTCTCCTTCCTTGTAGTCGACACTTAGTAAATCCCGAAAGATCTCTTCGACATGAGATATTAAGGGTATTAGAATCTTAATTTCGACACCTTAAAAGAAATAGAATGAGAATCTAACCTAATCTTACCCTTATCAAGAATTTGATGGAACTCTTGCTTGAACCCTTAGCAGTGATTCTACTATGGCTTTGATGTGGATAACAATTTCAGCTCTTGAGGCTTAGTGAGAAATCGACTAGGGCTATTGATATCTTCTGCTTTTGATTGTGTTTGTAATAGAAGAAGAAAAGAAAAGAGAAAAAGAGAATAATGGCAGAGAAAATTCAGCAGAGAGAAGAGGAGAAACTTTAGAGAATTTCTGAGAGGTTTTCTTGAAAAGAAAAGAATGAATGAAGAATAGCCTTACTCTTCCTTTTATAGCCAAAATTACTAGGTAGAGTCCTTTACTTGGCCACCACTCTTCTATTTTGATAGCTTTATCCCTTGATTTATCACTTTAATAAAACTTAATCCAATAATTATCTCTTATCTCTTAATAAAAATAATACTAATAATAATCCTCTTTTATCTCTTCCTTATCTATCAAAATAAAAGAAATAATATCCACATTTATCTCTTGAAAATAATCTAAAATAAATCCATTATTTATCCCTTATTTATCCACCCTTTATCTCTTAAAAATAAAAGAATAAAAGCTCCTAATTTATAGCCATGTGTGTCCACCACCTCACTTCTTCCGGAAGCAAAATAAAATTTCTTTTATTTGCTTCCCATGTGACTCGAACTCAGGCCCAACACCTTGCATGTGGCACCATTTCCAGAGGCCCTAAGTGGCATCTCCAGCCACTTTTCCAAGCCTGTTTGTGTGTCAAATTCCTCATATTATTTTTCTTAAGGCCACCTTGCCTTAGTTTTCTCTTTTAAGCCTTAAAACTTGACATTTCTTTACATTTCCAAGTTTCCAAAAATTTTCGTTTGGCTCTTTAAACTTGACATTTCCTTACATTTCCAAGTTTCCAGAAATGTTTACTTTCCTCTTTTGAATCATTTCCACATCATTTCCTTACATCCCCTAGTTTCCAAAAATGTTCACTTTCCTCTTTTAAACTTAACGTTTCCAAAGCATTTCCTTACATTTCCTTACATTTCCATACATTGCCTTACATTTCCATACATTTCCATGCACCTTAGGGTTCCTAGAACTCCTCAGAACACATCCAACACACCCACTGAGCCCACTATCTCATGAATTACACACGAACGCATAACCCCTAATCTAGGATGTTACACCCTCTCTTTAGAACTAAACCACATATAGTGAACCATAAGAGCCCACCCTAGGTAGAGCTATTCCGAATTATAGTGGTTACCCGGATGGAGGTTTGATAATATTTTACTTGTTTGGATTTTTATTATGCGATACTGACTGGTTGTATTTTGATTTGTTTTCTTATTTGCATGTCATTTCATATTAAAGAGGTGTCAATTCCTGTTCGGTTGCTAAGATAGAAAGTTTGCCATGGAAAATGAATTTCTTAATAAAGTAGAGGACAATGCGGCTGTTCGCACGTGGTCAGAAGAGTTGCAATTGGAAAAAGGGGATAGTTTAGCTAAAGGATACACATCGGAGCTGTGGGACTTTACCCGCGTCAGTGTGATACAAAATGAGCTGCAAGAGTTGAGAGATATATGGGCCCATTGGGATGAAGGAACTAAGCAATTGTTCTACCAGAATTATCGCGATATACCCTATTTGTTGGATGTTAAGGTAGACAAGCATCTGTTTCGGGCTATGACTCAGTTTTGGAACCCTGCCTATAGCTGTTTCACTTTCGAGAAGGTGGACTTGGTGCCCACTGTGGAAGAATATACGACCTTGCTGCGTTTTCCAAAGATCCAAGTTGATAGAGCTTACTCTAAGGCCGCTAATGCCCCGACTTTTGTGAAGAAGTTAATAAGTATTACTGGGATGAATGAGCCTTGGGTTATGGATCGAATTCAGTAGAAAGGGGATGGTAAATGTATTCCTTGGGCGAATTTGAGAGACTTGATCTTAGCACATTCGGATGTAAATAAGAAAGTTGATATCTTTGCCTTGAGCATTTATGGTTTAGTGATTTTTCCTAAAGCTCTAAGGCATATTGATGAAGCAGTTACTGATTTATTCAATCGCCTTGATAAAAGAGTCACGCCTGTACCTACAATTCTGGCTGAGACATTCAGATCTTTGAGCCTGTGTCGGAGGGCAGGTGAAGGTAGATTTATTGGATGTGCACAGCTGTTACTGGTATGGTTTCACGGACACTTTTGGAAGGTGGACAAGGTCTCTTACCGGGTCTTCTCCAAAAGTTATTCCCCATTAAAGGAAGAAGTAGCTACACAAAGGAGAAGCAATGATCACTGTAAATCAGAGTTTTAAAATTTATAAAAGAATGATCGAACCTGGAAACTAACTTTGACAACGATTAAAGGCAAGTGCACCTATCGAACAGTAGTATAGTTTAGGCAAGACCGGATTGTCGAACCCAAAGGAACTAAAAGTACTAATACTCACCGTCTTTTTATTATTTAGCCTTAATATAAAGTGATGATTGTTTAAACTAAAAATAATCTACTAACTAAGCTAAGACAAAAAGAATGAATTCGGGAAAGAACTTTTGGGAAAACTCAGTTGACTCAAACGATACCCTTAGGAAAAATCCACCTAGACTTCACTTGTTATTTAACCTTGAACCATACGATTTATTTACTTAGTTTGATCCGTGAGACTCCCTAACGTATATTAAACCCTCTCTCGAGGCGAATAACGTCTAACCCTAGGTTAATTAGTGGAACTCTCGTTTGCTTATAATACCCCCCTAGAATAGCAGTAAATCGATCTGTGGACTCCCATATTAGGTTTCACCCTAATCCGGTAAAATCTCGTCACCCTATCTCTAGGCGTGCGATCAACTCCGCTTAATTATGTTGGATCTACTCTTAGGCAGGGTCTATTCCTCCTCCACCTAAGCACATTAGATTTGGATTAAGTTCACACAATTAAGAACAAACTAAGTTATTATCATATAATTCAACAAATCAAATAACAAGATTCCTCATAGGTTTCATCCCCTTCTGTATCCAAGGTTTAGTTCATAATAATAAAAGACAACATCTCAAGAGAAAAGATAAAACAAAACATAAGAAATCCCTAAAACCCCCTGAAGGAATTGAAGAGGAGATCCTCCGTCTTGAGTAGAATTCCGGCTTCTTGAGATGGCTCAACTGGCTATCTTCGAGTGATTCCCACAAATCTGACCTTCTCGGCTTGGCTTCTTGGCCTAGCTCTCCGCCCCTCTTTCAGCTGGTACCTAGGGTGTATTTATAGGCTTTTGAAACACATTTCTTTCTCCCTAAGTATCCTTTCCCGAATGGAATTTCTCTTCTCCATGGTAGAGGCACGGCCATGGCACACGCCCGTGTAAATCGTGGCCAGGCCGTATTCGAAACTGTTGAATGAGGCACGGCCGTGTAAGTCGTGGTAAGGCCGTGTTCTAGTAGGAATGGTGGCACGACTGCAGTGGCTTGAAGTCCAGTGCCGTGCTGATTTCGTGGCTTGGCCTAATTTGGTCCATTTTAAGCCTGTTTCTCGTTCTTTTCATCATCGGGTGCTTTCCTGAGTATAAGACATGAAAAGAAAGGATTAAGAGCGCCTTTTTACATAAATTGAGGCTTAAATCATCCAAAAGCATACTAAATGTGGGCTTAGAATATGTTACTTTTACGGTTTATCAAATACCCCACACTTAAGCTTTTGCTTGTCCTCAAGCAAAATTCTCAACTTACAATTAAAACAAACTTTCCTCAATTCATAATAGTCATTGATAGTGTCTCATCATAATTCATAGATAATTTATACATTGATAATTCAATTCAAAGTGTCCTAAAAATTTAAACAAAGATAAGTCATAGATTTTGTAGCTCGAAAAAACATAGGCGCTCTCCCATTATCTAGATAATTACCTTTAATTTGAAATTGACAAGGATTGACATCCTTACAAAAGATTCACTCAAATCACTCAAAGTGTTTAAGGTTCACAATTAGGCACTCAAAGGTCGAACATGAAGAGTTAATCCCATAGGCTTGCATGAAAATCAAATCTCCACCACTGTAATATGAGATGAAAACACAAATCAAAATGTCTTTGTTAGGGTTGTAACGGGGCTAGGGTTAAGGTGTGGAGTAAGGCTGAATTAGAGGGTTAGAATCGAGATTGAATTGACAAATTACCTAACTAAGAACTAATGAACTAATAATAATTACATCAATTGAAAACTAATAGTACTTAATAATACGAGCTTCTTCTTCGATATTTGGAATTTATGTATAAGCTCATTTAATCACATAACTAATAATGAATAATGGATATACTTTATTTTTTTAAGAACAAATAAATACATAATAAAGAATAAACTACTAAAATTCATAATTAGGCAACTAATCAAATCAAATCTCGATATAAGGGTAGTCAAAAGGAATGGTGATAACAAAAACAAAGGTGTTCTGGGTTAATATTAGCGGTTATGTCAATAAATAGGGTTGTTAGGATTAAATGGGGTTCACTAAGGGTTAATTATGAAGGTAGGCTTTTTAATGGAGTAAGTGAGTTAAATCCTAGGTGCCTTCATCATCTCTGTATATCAAATCATGGGTGTGGTCTCGACATGTATAGTCGATGCAAGTTCTAGAATAACAGATCAATGTTGACATACTCATAATCAATAAAGTGAGCAAGAAAAAGAATTTATGCTCTATAAGGTTCAAAAACTCACAAAATTTATGGGTATTTTGATGTCAACCTCGTAAATTTCAAACTTCAAGATAATATTTAAACTCAGGTTTGTGACCTAGCAAATTTTTAATTTCTGAAAAATAGACTTATCATGCTTGATTCTCTAGTATTCTTAGAATTTAATTATCAATGCACAATTATCAATGACTTAATCTAAAACATATCAATAAAAATCATAAATCATCAGAAATTTCATCCTAATTAGTAATATGAGTAAATTACTTTCAAACAAGACTAAATTCAGGGATTTAAGTTAGGTATCTTTTTAGGTTGTTCACCCCCCCACACTTGAGATGTACATTGCCCTCAATGTACAAAAATATATAATAACCTTGTAATAAAATCATCAGATATGGGGATAAGTGAAAACTTCATGAATTTTTGGATGATTTCTTGAGAGGAGATTGTGCCTTTGGTGGTGGTGATGGGCCGTCTGGATGACGAACCTGCGCTAGATAAAGAAATTAGGAGGCTCGTGGAGAATTAGACAGGGATCATTAAGACATAATTAATGTAAACTAAATATAAAATTAATGACAAGGAAGATAAAGAGAAGGAGACTAAGAAGAAAACTAAAATTAAAAGAAAAGATGAATGGACTGGGAGGTCCTTATTGTTGGGTGTGATTTCTAAGGCTGAGGTTATGGTGGTGGTGGTGGCGTGATTCCCAAGCAGCCTTTAGAACCTAAAATAAAAAAATTAAGATAAAATAAGCTAAATTAAGTAGAAGAGAAGTAAAGATAAGGAAAATAAAGGAGAAGATAAAAATAAAAGAATAGATAATTGGTCTCAAAGACCCTTGGCTTGCTGTTTGGATGAAGCTGCCGGCATGAACTCATGTGAATCAGTCTCTTTTGAGGAGACTGTGATTGGCCTTTTACGTTTCCTTGCCATGGATATGATATTGTTGTGGCTCAAGAGTCTAAGGATTTATTAGGAAAAAGGAAAAAGAAAGATGGAGAAAAGAAAGAAAGAAAGAAAGAAAGAAAGAAAAAGAAAGGAGAAGAAAGAAAGAAAGTGGGTTAAGAAGAGAAAGGAGAAGGGTATGGTGTTTAAATAAACTTTTAGATCTGGCAATTTCCCACGCCCGTGGGTTGAGGGTGTATCGATTCACACGGCCGCCTCGCACGGCTGTGCTCTAGGGCGTGTTGGTTCCCCACGCTTGTGTCTAGCCTGTGTTCGACCAGTCAGTATATTAGCATGGTTATCCGGCACGGGCGTGTTCAGCCCGTGGTTGGCAAGTCAGTAGCCTCACACGGCCGTAAAGCACGACCGTGCCACTTTGTCGGTGCCCGTGGGGTAGTAGTTGGGTCCGTGATTCTGAAAATCTGTTTTGCCCTGACGTGTACCTTCTTTGCTCTGTTAGTTCAAAGCGTCGGAGTACCCACACGGCCACGGCCACGGCCGTGTGTAAGGCCGTGTGGCCTGGAATTCTGCACTTGGTTAGTTGGTTGTTAGTTGCTAAAAAGGAAGATAAAAAGGAAAATTAAGATAAACTGAATATATATAAAAAATATACTAGTATTAGTGCTCGGGTTGCCTCTTGAGAAGCACTCGTTTGCATCTTCAGTGTGGTTTGAGGAGTTGGAAGTCCTTTATCATGTTATTATCTGTATCCTCGTGAAAAAATTTAAGTCGAGATGCGTTTATGGTAAAAGTACCAAAAGTAGGATTACTTACCTCGATCTGTTCCGTGTGGAAAACACTTGGTTACCCTAAAAGATATTTCTTTGTTTGTGCGAGGTCCTGAGGAGATATTCGAGGATTTACCCGATCTAACAATGCTTGGTCCCTATTTTGAAGTGATTTGTTGTTCCTATTAGCTCTTTTGGGGCTCTTTTCGGTTTTATCTCGTGTGGTTCTGTTCTTCGTCGTGTATCCCTAATTTCTCCTTGAAGTGTGTCTTCCACTCGTCTAGATCATCGAACTGAATCCCTCGATCTTCATGAGTTATTTCTTTATTGGCATGGGGTTTAGGATCGGGTTCAGTTGTATTCTTTGGTGGTACTTCCTGAAAATAAGGGTTAACCGAATGGTTATTAGTAGAATTTACGTTCTCACCTTGATTACTCGATGTTCTAGCCGAGTCAAGAGCCTTGATGGTGACTGTCTCATTACCTACACAAAGTATGAGTTCTCCTGCATCAACATCAATTTTAGTCCTGGCAGTCGTTAAAAAGGGTCTTCCTAAGCTTAGGGGGATCGAATTATCCTCATCCATGTCTAAGACAACAAAGTCTACGGGGAAAACGAATCTGTCGATTTTCACAAGAACATCTTCGATAATACCCTAGGAATTCTAACTGCTTTTATCACCTAATTGAATGCTCATCCTAGTTTGTTTGGGTTTCCTAAACCTAATTGTTTAAACAATTTATAAGGCATGACATTTATGCTTGCCCCTAAATCAGCTAACGCATTATCAATAGTTAGTCTACCAATTAAACATGGAATTGTAAAACTCCCTGGATCTTTTAGCTTTTTTGGTAGCCTATTTTGGAGAATTGTTGAGCACTTTGCGTTAAGTTCCACATGTGACGACTCGTCTATCTTCCGTTTGTTTGTCAGAAGCTCTTTTAAAAATTTCCTAGAATCGCATCCGCGATGAGCTTCAAGTAATGGTAAGTTAATATGTAATTTCTTTAAGAGTTTAAGAAACTTACCGAACTGTTCTTCTGTGTCGTCTCTTCTTAATGCCTCAGGGTAAGGTACGCGAGGTTGGTTTTCCTTGATTACCGGTTTTGGCTTGTCTTGTGTTACCTCAACTTTACCTTTTTCTACCTTGTTTCCTTGTGTTGGACTGGGTTCTTCTACTTCTTCGCTTTCTTGAGTTGTTATGGCTTGGATTTGCTCCTTTGGATTAATTTCAGTATTACTCGGTAGATGCCCTTGCGGTCGTTCAGATAATAGCTTTGCAATTTCTCCGACTGACTGGGTAATTTCCTCGATTGCCTTTGTAAGTCCTCCAACTTGGTTCTCGATCTTTTTGATTGATGTTTGTTGGGTGTCGAGTGTTACATCATTTTTTTGGAGATGGGCTTCTGTGGATGCTATGAATTTATTCAACGTCTCTTCAAGACTCAGCTTCTTTTCTTGTGGATAGGGCTGATTTTGGAAATTTTGAGGAGATTGTTGTCTTTGATTTCCTTGATTTCCTTGTCCTCCCCACGAAAAATTTGGGTGGTTCCTCCAACCTGGATTATAGTTATTACTATATGGGTTATTATTAGATCTGAAATTGTTACCTATATAGTTCATCCGCTCGCTCTCTGTGCTGGTTGGTAGGGTGGGTACTCGACTGCGCCACAGCCCACTTGCATCGCATCTTGCATGATCGGATGTACTGCGAAGAACACAAACTATCAATCTTCTTATTCATCAATTCTACCCGATTTGATAGCATGGTTACTACGTCGAGGTTGTAAACTCTGGCTGTTTTGTTGGCCTTGTTCTTTTAACTTGCCACTGATAGTTATTCAAATGACATCTCTTCAATAAACTCGTAGGCTACCTCGGGAGTTCTATTATTCGAGGTTCCACCTAAGTCGAGTCGATTAGTTGCCTCGTTGAGGGGTTTACACCGTTATAGAAAGTTTGGACTTGGAGCCACAAGGGTAAACCATGGTGTGGACACCTTCTCAAGAGATCCTTATATCTCTCCCATGCATCGTATAATGTCTCTAAATCCATCTGCACAAAAGAAGAGATATCATTACGTAATTTGGCCATTTTGGCCGGTGGGAAATATTTTAATAAAAAATTTTCGGTCATTTGTTCCCGTGTAGTGATTGACCATCGTGGTAACGAGTTTAACCACTGTTTAGCTTTATACTTTAATGAAAAGGGAAATAACCGAAGACGTATTGTAACATCCTAGATTAGGGGTTATGCGTTTGGAGCATAACTCAAGTATTAGTAGGCTTTAAGTGTGTTTGGAGATGTTTTAGGAGTTTTAGAACCCAAGGATGAAGGGGAAAGCTTTGGGAAAATGTTGGATTTTAAGTATAAAAGGGGGAGCTGGGTGAAGGAGGCTTTAAGGAAAAATTTGGGAGTTTTTGGACATGAAAAAGGGGCTTGGTAAAGTGGCTTAAGGACGCCACTTAAGGCTTGGGCAAATGACACCTTGAGCAGGGAGGTTCAAGTCTGGGTGATGGCATGGGAGTGTTTTATTTTTCCTTTTCGCGTCAACAAGTGAAATTGGGCTAGGAAGGCCTTAAAAATAAATGGCAAGGTTGGTGGACATGAAAGTCGGCCTAGCAAAGTGGCTTGGGGGCGCCACTTAGGGCCTTGGTGAACGCCGCCCCAAGCAGGAGGGAGGACTCGAGTTCGAGTCACGATGGAGGCGAGGTATGTTTTATTTTTGCCTTTAAGCGTTAAGACAATGGGGAGCGTAGGAAGGAGCCCTTAAAACAAATTGTAGGGGGTTTATATCACAAATAAACGCCTTGGCAAAGTGGCCTGGGGCGTTACTTATGCGATTCCACTGGTCCTAGGTTCGAGTGGCGTGAGCAAAGAAATGGGTGTTTTGTTTTTGCATGTCTGGCGTGAAGGAGAAGAGCTAATGGCTTTGCACGTGGGACTTTTAGTTAGATAAGGATAGAACTTGTTTTTGTTGTTGAATTAATTTGAAGTATGGAATAAATATTATTTTATTTCTTTTATTTTTTAATTTATTTGAAGAGGTGGCTAAGTGATAGGATAAAGGATAAAACATTGTTTTATTTTATTTTAAATGGGTGATAATTATCACATTAGGAGATGGCCAAAATAGGGACTCTTTAGGGGCTTGCTTAATCGGTTTTGAGTAATAAGGGGTCTGAAATTCATTTAATTTTTGCTCTTCTTTTCTTCCCAATTTTCTTGGCCGAATTCTCTCTTGTCCACATTGCCCAAAATTCTTCAAACCCCTTTCTTCTTTTATTCTATTTGGCCGAACCTATCACCCCCATCCTACTCAAAAATTCATCTCCCATTTGGTGTTAACCGAATATCTTCATCAACACTTGGGAGCCATAGCCGAAATCTCTTCACTTTTAGTCTCTTAAAGGAAACAATAGAGGTAAGTGTTTCTTTTAAAAATCGGGTTTTTTTTCTCTTCCTTTTAATGTGCCGAAAGCTTGAGAATAGGCCGTGGTAAGGTTGGCCGAATATGTATAAGGTCTTGATATTGTAACTTTTGTGTGTAGCCGACACTAAGGAGCATTTCGGGATTTGATTCTTCAAGGGATCTCAACAAGGCAAGTGACAACTTCGGGATTTCGGTAAGAGTGGGAAGTGGTTAGGCATATTCGCCAAAGGCCCTTTTTGGTATCTAAGTATAACCGAACGTGCACTATGGTTTTAGGGGCTAATCGGTAAAGGAAAACAGAGGCTTTCGGATTTCAATTTGCTTTGGAGCAATACGGGAATACGTTTGGGATTTTGTGATATCGTATAGATTCGGGATTTCTCCTTAGATCTTGATTAAACAGTGTGTAAAACTCTTACACACTTTATTAGTTAGCATTGCTTATTATGTTACAAATAATCATTGTGATAGTGATTTGCCACAGTGGGCATGAGCATGAGCATGGATTTGGGTAAGTCTCTTGTGACTTTAAATATGTAATAAGAATGACATGATGGGTAATATGCTATGCCATGATTTGTATGCATGATTTATGATGATATGTTGAGCATGATATGAGCATGTTTGGTAATGGGATTGAAGAGAGGAGGGGGAATATTCTCTATGGACTGTCACCAGTGGTTTTGACCACAAGATGGGTTGGCCCCATCAGCTTGATTGTGACTTCGGTCACCAGTGGTTTTGACCACACCGTTGATATAAATCGTGACTAAGTCCCAGTGGTTTGGTACCACCAGTGGTTTTGACCACATATTGATAATTGTGACCTACGGTCATCAGTGGTTTTGACCACACGATGGGTTGGCCCCATCACTTGATTTGTGACTCCGGTCACCAGTGGTTTTGACCACCAGTGGTTTTGACCACACGGGGTAGTTAAAGGAGTATGGATGGCTAGTTTGGGTTGCATGTTTTGCATGTCTTGCTAATATTTTGTGTATGAGTTTGCACTACCGGGTTGGGGATTTATACACCGAGTCTTGGTGACTCACCCTTCCCATATCATTTTGCGCAGATGAGTAGATCGCGAGACGGAGCTTCATGAGGACTCGAGGCGGCCATGCTTGTTCCTTGGATTTGAATTTATATTTAGCACGATTAAAGTTTATTATTTACTAAATTTTGGTTTGGATTGTAATAAGGCCGCTAGTTGTTATTTTGATGTTTAAGTAGTTGTTTTTGCTTTACTTCTACCATATTACTAATGAATTTATAAATTGTTAAATAAATCGGTTAAAAGAACGTTTTCAAAATAAGTACCTTTACGAGTTTTCAAAGATGTTACGCGTCGGGTAACAAAATTTACCAAGTTAACTATAACTCCGATGTTTTCTAAAATTAAAATGATCAAATGTTTTCAAAGGAAAAAGGGTTTCAACTCAACCATGTTTATAAAATCAACCCCACCAAATGTTTTATAAACATTTTTTTATAGACACCGTTTTATAAACAAAATTTTTAGATTTCCACCTGTTAATCAAAATCTTTCAAAACGTTTTTACTCCGTGACATACCGGATCCGGTCATAGCTCATGGGCGGGTTTGGGGTGTTACAAATTGGTATCGAGCCCGGTTGAAAACTCGGTGTGTAGAGCCAAGGCCCAAAATGTTTTGGTAGGCCTTTGTGAAATATTATGAAAATGGTTTTTGTTTTGAACAAAGATGGCATCGAGTCTCCTAGCACCAATCCGCCTGTAAGTACTTCTAACTCTTTGTGTGAATTATTATCTCGTAGAGGGGTAGGAATGGAACGTAGATAGTATGATAGGTATTTGAACCCTAGGACTAGTTACCCCAACAATCACATAAGATTTTAAATGCCTAATTAAACAAACCCATGATTAAGTCGCCGAGTTAGGGTGTGGTAACCCTTGTGCGCATGTCTAGGATTGGATCCGGAAGAGCCTGGTACTTAAGCAGTCCTAGTGACTCACCTCCTCTTCGCAGGAATCCTACCTGGTGCGTAGCTTCGGTTCACTCTAACCATGAGGACTTATTCATAGGCTAAACACAATAACTAAAACCCGAAAGAGAACTAGCCGTAATTTTGTAAAAACCCTAGTTTTAAAACTCTTAAAATTACCCATTAAACTTGGGAGAACTATTTTACAAAATTTTTCGAAAAATTTTCGATTTATGAAAATTACAAAAACACCCTTAGTGGAAAAAATTACAAAAATGCCCCTGTGATTGTAAATTTCTAAAATGCCTTTAGTTTTTAAGATTTTCAGAAAATACCCTCGATTTTTGTTAAAATATTTCTACTTTACAAAAATATTGGAAACTTCCGTTTTGCAAATATCAAAATGCCATGATTTTGGAAAATTACGAAATTGCCCCTAACTTACAAAATTACCAAAATGACCCCGATTTCCAAAATTTTTGCAACATTACCGAATTGGAAAACAAATTCTCAAAAAGAACCCCCAAGTTTCGCAAATTTTGAAATACCCCTGAACTATTAAACTTTACAAATTTACCCTGGTTTATTACCGAAATACCCTCGAGTTTCAAAATTACCGAAACACTCCGGGATTTCAGAATTACCAAAATAACTTTATTGACAAAATCACCAAGGAACTTTATTTTGATAAATTATGAAAATACCCCTGTAGGGCAAATGACGAAAAACCCCTGGGATAGGAACGGACAGAAATGTCCGAAGAGTGAAGGTGGATGGGAGATACTATGGAATGGATGAACTTTTCTGTGAATTAGGATAGGAAACTTGAAACTTTGAATGAAAGAAAGAACCACTCTTAAAACTCTTTTCATAAAATTTCTTCGCGGGTAATCTAGTGAAATAAAAGTACTAATTCATAAAACTTCTTAATCAGATTCTGACGTTAGAAATGAGCTCTAGAGGACGTGGTCGTCGTGGACGAGGTAGAGGAAGGATGACTGTGTCAGAACCCGTTAGGTCGGGACAAGGGTCTGATAATGAGATGCCACCGCCACCACCACCCCCAAATTTGTTGGTGTTGAGCGCGACAAACTCGGACGGGGATGATCTTTGTGTCGCAGTCGTACTACGAGTTTTGGAGTTGGTGGCTGGTGCAGGAGGAAATTCGGGAGCCCGAAAGTCGGTACCCGAGCGACTCCGAGCCAATGGAGCTGAGGTGTTTCGTGGTGTATCAGGTGTGGCACCCAGTACGGCGGAGTATTGGTTGGAATCAACCGAGAGGATCATGGATGACCTGGATTTGTCAGCTGAGGAAAAGCTGAAGGGTATAATCTCTCTTCTACGGGATGAGTCATACCAGTGGTGGCTCACCGTAAGGGATGGAGCGATGGCGGAGGACCTCACATGGGAATTCTTTAAGGCGGCCTACCAAAAGAAATACATAGGAGCTAGCTATGTGGATGCGCAGCGGAAGGCTTTCTTGAACCTGGTTTAGGGTAATAAGACGGTGGCAGAGTATGAGGCCGAATTTCTCTGGTTGAGTAGGTATGCTCGTGGTATTGTGGGTACTGAGCATGAACGCTGTGTCAGATTCGAGGATGGGCTGAGAGATGAGTTGAGGATGATGATAGCTCCACACCAGGAACGGGAGTTCGCGGTTCTAGTGGAGAAGACTAAGGTTCTTTGAAGGGTAAGACAGATGCATTAGGCGGAATCGGGACGGGAGTAAGGATAAAAGGAATTTTGGGTCTTGGTCCGCTGAAGGTTCACGTAAGAGGGCTAAATTTGGGGAATCGAAAAAGCCGCAAAGCTCGCTTTCGATGGGCCACCGAAGTGTGGTAGATGCAGGAAATCCCACTCGGGAGTGTTGGAATGGTAATCGAGGTGCTTTGAGTGTGGATCAATGGAGCACCGGGTAAGGGATTGTCCGAGGAAGTCGGGCTGGGACTCAAGCCGAGGGTCAAGGATGTGGTCAATTCAAATAGGATGGCCAAACCTCGGAGGGGACGAGTGCGGCTAGGGGTAATGGTAATGGTAACAGGCGTGGTGAGGTGTTGAAGGTGCAGAGGCGAGGCAACCAAGGTTGGTCTATGCGCTTGGCGTCGCGAGGAGGAAGATGTGCGGATGTGACAACCGGTGCGTTCTTTATTTCTGGAATACCCTTAATTGCTTTGATTATTGTAGAGTTTTCTTGCATTGCTAGTGAAGTGCCTGAAACCCTGGATGTGAATTTAGAGATTGTGCCTAGGAAGTATGATGGTTTTATTAAGATTAGAGTGCGCAGCATAAGCGTAGTGTGGCGAGTAGGAGTGCATTTAGCCAAGCAATTTCGAGGACGAAATTATTTTTAAGGAGGGTAGAACTGTAACATCCTAGATTAGGGGTTATGCGTTTGGAGCATAACTCAAGTATTAGTAGGCGTTAAGTGTGTTTGGAGATGTTTTAGGAGTTTTAGAACCCAAGGATGAAGGGGAAAGCTTTGGGAAAATGTTGGATTTTAAGTATAAAAGGGGGAGCTGGGTGAAGGAGGCTTTAAGGAAAAATTTGGGAGTTTTTGGACATGAAAAAGGGGCTTGGTAAAGTGGCTTAAGGACGCCACTTAAGGCTTGGGCAAATGACGCCTTGAGCAGGGAGGTTCAAGTCTGGGTGATGGCATGGGAGTGTTTTATTTTTCCTTTTCGCGTCAACAAGTGAAATTGGGCTAGGAAGGCCTTAAAAATAAATGGCAAGGTTGGTGTACATGAAAGTCGGCCTAGCAAAGTGGCTTGGGGGCGCCACTTAGGGCCTTGGTGAACGCCGCCCCAAGCAGGAGGGAGGACTCGAGTTCGAGTCACGATGGAGGCGAGGTATGTTTTATTTTTGCCTTTAAGCGTTAAGACAATGGGGAGCGTAGGAAGGAGCCCTTAAAACAAATTGTAGGGGGTTTATATCACAAATAAACGCCTTGGCAAAGTGGCCTGGGGCGTTACTTGTAAGCAGTTCCAGCTGGTCCTAGGTTCGAGTGGCGTGAGCAGCAAATGGGTGTTTTGTTTTTGCATGCTGGCGTGAAGGAGAAGAGCTAATGGCCTGCACGTGGGACTTTTAGTTAGATAAGGATAGAACTTGTTTTTGTTGTTGAATTCAGCTGGAAGTATGGAATAAATATTATTTTATTTCTTTTATTTTTTTAATTTATTTGAAGAGGTGGCTAAGTGATGGGATAAATGATAAAACATTGTTTTATTGTATTTCAAATGGGTGATAATTATCACATTAGGGAGACGGCCAAAATAGGGACTCTTTAGGGGCTTGCTTAATCGGTTTTGAGTAATAAGGGGGGGTGCCGAAATTCATTTAATTTTTGCTCTTCTTTTCTTCCCAATTTTCTTGGCCGAATTCTCTCTTGTCCACATTGCCGAAAATTCTTCAATCCCCTTTCTTCTTTTATTCTATTTGGCCGAACCTATCACCCCCATCCTACTCAAAAATTCATCTCCCATTTGGTGTTAGCCGAATATCTTCATCAACACTTGGGAGCCATAGCCGAAATCTCTTCACTTTTAGTCTCTTCAAGGAAACAATAGAGGTAAGTGTTTCTTTTAAAAATCGGGTTTTTTTCTCTTCCTTTTAATGTGCCGAAAGCTTGAGAATAGGCCGTGGTAAGGTTGGCCGAATATGTATAGGGTCTTGATATTGTAACTTTTGTGTGTAGCCGACACTAAGGAGCATTTCGGGATTTGATTCTTCAAGGGATCTCAACAAGGCAAGTGAAAACTTCGGGATTTCGGTAAGAGTGGGAAGTGGTTAGGCATATTCGGCCAAAGGCCCTTTTTGGTATCTAAGTATAACCGAACGTGCACTATGGTTTTAGGGGCTAATCGGTAAAGGAAAACAGAGGCTTTCGGGATTTCAATTTGCTTTGGAGCAATACGGGAATACGTTTCGGGATTTTGTGATATCGTATAGATTCGGGATTTCTCCTTAGATCTTCGGTTAAACAGGTGTGTAAAACTCTTACACACTTTATTAGTTAGCATTTCTTATTATGTTACAAATAACTGTTGTGATAGTGATTTGCCACTGTGGGCATGAGCATGGATTTCGGTAAGTCTCTTGTGACTTTAAATATGTAATAAGAATGACATGATGGGTAATATGCTATGCCATGATTTGTATGCATGATTTATGATGATATGTTGAGCATGATATGAGCATGTTTGGTAATGGGATTGAAGAGAGGAGGGGGAATATTCTCTATGGACTGTCACCAGTGGTTTTGACCACAAGATGGGTTGGCCCCATCAGCTTGATTGTGACTTCGGTCACCAGTGGTTTTGACCACCACATGTTGATATAAATCGTGACTAAGTCCCGGTGGTTTGGTACCACCAGTGGTTTTGACCACATATTGATAATTGTGACCTACGGTCATCAGTGGTTTTGACCACACGATGGGTTGGCCCCATCACTTGATTTGTGACTCCGGTCACCAGTGGTTTTGACCACCAGTGGTTTTGACCACACGAGGTAGTTAAAGGAGTATGGATGGCTAGTTTGGGTTGCATGTTTTGCATGTCTTGCTAATATTTTGTGTATGAGTTTGCACTACTGGGTTGGGGGATTTATACACTGAGTCTTGGTGACTCACCCCTTCCCATATCATTTTACAGATGAGTAGATCGTGGAGACGGAGCCGGTGAGGACTCGAGGCGGCCATGCTTGTTCCTTGGATTTGAATTTATATTTAGCACAGTTAAAGTTTATTATTTACTAAATATTGGTTTGGATTGTAATAAGGCCGCTAGTTGTTATTTTGATGTTTAAGTAGTTGTTTTTGCTTTACTTCTACCATATTACTAATGAATTTATAAATTGTTAAATAAATCGGTTAAAAGAACGTTTTCAAAATAAGTACCTTTACGAGTTTTCAAAGATGTTACCGTCGGGTAACAAAATTTACCAAGTTAACTATAACTCCGATGTTTTCTAAAATTAAAATGATCAAATGTTTTCAAAGGAAAAAGGGTTTCAACTCAACCATGTTTATAAAATCAACCCCACCAAATGTTTTATAAACATTTTTTTATAGACACCGTTTTATAAACAAAATTTTCAGATTTCCACCTGTTAATCAAAATCTTTCAAAACGTTTTTTACTCCGTGACATACCAGATCCGGTCATGGCTCATGGGCCGGGTTTGGGGTGTTACACGTATGGCATCATCAGAAACGCCATTTATTTTGAAGGTATCACAGAACTCTAATGTAACACCCCAAACCCGGCCCATGCGTTATGAGCGGATTTGGTATGTCACACGAGCAAAACATGTTAAACCCTTTTTGTTCGTACTAAAATATTGCTTTGTTAAAAATCAAGAAAACAAGTTTGATTTGATAAAATACTACTAACCTCAAAGATTTGATTGATAAATCGATAAATTTGAACTAATGATCTTACAAAACTGTGACTTTTGAAAACGACATTGAAAATTCGAAAGAGAATCCAAGTCTTTTGAAAATATCGTTAATAGTACGAGAGAAAATATCCGTGTTAAAAATATTTGTAAAAGTTTATTTTGAAATCCATTTGTTAATCGACTTTGGAAACCATTGTTTAAGTTTTAGAAAATTCCCCTTTTAAACAATTTAAGAAAAATAATAAAAACATCCCAACCAAAAAGCAAAAATAAAAATAGTCCAGGCCTTATTACAACATTTAACCCAAAATAGTAAAGTAATAAAATAAACGAGAAAGAAGTCTAAAGTCCAAATAAACCATTTCCAAGTATGGCCTCCTCGAGTCATCCATAGCCCAAGTCCATATCATCAAGCATTACCTACAAGGGTTAAGAGAAAGGGGGTGAGTTACAAGAAGTCACAGTGAAATCCCTTACTGTTATTCATTGGGCCGAACCCAATTAGCAATATTTTGGGCCTAAGCCCATTTACAACAACAATAATGTATCAAATATAATATGCATATGATATGCAATTCCCAAACCAAACCTAGATTTCCATCCGCTACACACCACCCGTACCAACCAACACACACAGTGGGGAGCTTTAGTCACCCACCCCGCCAACACACCAAGCGTAGGCATTAAGCCAATTATATCAAATTTGTGGACAAGCCACCAGATTAACAGAATTTACATGTCATCGCCATTTTTCATATTTGTGGCGAGCCACTGAGAATTATTATGTAGCGAGCTACGAAACTTCTCTTCATCATTATCCCATCCCATGCAAATCATGTATATAATGCATAGCCATTCACAACAATTTATTCAGATATTTATTACAAAATTATGGCCCATTACAACAATTAATCAAAAGGCCTATTAAGCAAAATATCAGATTTGGCCCATTTAGCAAAATATCAGATTGGCCCATATAGCAAAATATCAGATCGGCCCATTTATCAAAATATCAGATTGGCCCATTTATCAAAATATCAGATTGACCTATTTATCAAAATATCAGATTGGCCCATATAGCAAAATACCAGATCTGCCCATTTATCAAAATATCAGATTGACCCATTTATCAAAATATCAGATTGGCCCATTTATCAAAATATCAGATTGGCCCATATAGCAAAATATCAGATCGGCCCATTTATCAAAATATCAGATTGGCCCATTTATCAAAATATCAGATTGGCCCATTTAGGGACATTTTCGTAATTTCGACTCATAGGGGCATTTTTTTAATTTCAATAATTTACCCACTAAGGCTAATTCGGTAATTTCGCAACCTAAGGGTATTTTGGAAATTTCGCAACCTAGACTTAACTACTAATGTGGAGCATAAAAATCGAAACAGTCCATCTGCGTCGTTAACTAAATTGACTATAACTTGAGTTAGGAATCTTGAAATCTAACTCCGTAAATTTTCTTTGAGAATAGACTCATATATCTTCTTACTTTAATTTTTCCAGAATTTTTGGCTTAACCATTTAGTACAGTTTATTCCTTGAATTTTCCCTTGTTTCACTGACCAACGATTCTGACCTCTCTTACCCAAAATTCAAATATCTCACTGTACAGTTTTGATATGTTGCTCCCACTTGTTTCTATTGAAAATAGACTTACTAAGTAATCTGTAAATATAAACTATAACTCATAATTCACTTTTTACAATTTTATAAGATTTTTCCAAGACAGATTAGGGAACCACGAAGTCATTCAGAACCAGTCTCACTAAAATTAAGATATCTCAGAATATATAATTCCTTTTCCTTCTTAGTTTCTTTCTTATCAAAATAGACACAGTAAGCTTTAATTTGATATCTTATTCACTATCTAATTCTCTTTCTCCTATTTTTTGTGATTTTTCAAAAAACGTGTCACTGCTTCTAAGTAAAAACTATTTTATTACAAAATACGATTACCACTACGATCATACGCACGCCCGAGTGATCACGGATGCCGGTTTTTGGTTTTCTTCGGTATTTTGACCAAATCATAGAACATATCATACAAACTTTCAGAGAGATGTGAAATTACACACCATATCAAACATGTATTCGGAAGGTAAGGGATTACACACCTGATTTTGATTTCCTAACGAACCACTCGTCGATGACCTAGAACAATACCAACCAAAAGTTAGCCTCGGATTTCCAAAAGATTTCGTATCACTTACACATGAATCACTTACCACTATGTCCGAAGGTAGAACATATCGAGTGATTTCGTCCCTAAAACATAATCGATTAGTCGAAACTTCGATCCGATTAACACAATAACCTAGTAGTGATATCGAATGGACTATGAAAAGACTCCTTACCTTAATCAATGATAATCCCAATTCCCACCAATTGACTTATGACTTGAGATGATTAGCCAATGATGTGGTATTCGGCCAATCCACTAGAATACTACAAATAAAAGATTATCAAGATGTGAGGGAGTAAGGGAGAACACCATTTCGGTTTTAGAATCAAGATGAAACAACCAAATAATGAGGGACTCTCATTCGGCTAAAGATAAAAACAATGAAAAGATTTGAATAAAAACACTTACCCGGTTTAATCAAGAAAGAAAAACCCAACTTGGAAGATGGAGAAGATGATCAATTAGGCTAGGTGGTTTCGGCAAAACAAAGAAAAAAAAGTACTCACTAATGGCTTTAGAGTTTCGGCAATCAAGAAGAAAGAAGAAGAATTTGTTTAATATCAAATTGAAGTTTCGGCTATCAAGGAAGATGGACAAAAGATGAATATGTGACCAATCCAAAGAGAAGAAAAAATGCACTATTGTGCTAGAAGATTTCGGCAAAGAGAGTAGCAATTTGGGAGAAAATGACACAAAGTTGCAAATGGGATTTTTGGCCAAAACAATACCAAAACCTTACCAAAAGCCAAAGTAAAATTTCAGCTACCTATCTACCCCTAAAACCGTCCACGTGCATAGCCATAAGGGTCAAAATTTTGCCAACCATACTTTCCATAACATTCTCCATGAAATAAGCCTCTTGTTCCCCTTACTTGCCTTTTCCTTTTGATTCCTTTCCCCAACCTCAACCTTTCCTTAATTCCTTTAGCCACCATACCAAAAATAAAGAAGTCAACCTTGCCATATATATACCTTGGCCGACACTAAGGAAGGAATGCAAAAATAAAAGTCAAAATTGCACACAAAGGGATTCGAACCTCTTCCCTCAAGGTACTACATGTGGCACCATAACCCTTTTACCAATTGCTCATTTATGCTAGCAATTTACTCTTTTATTTCCATAAGCCTTGATGCCACTTACTATCTCTCCTTAATAGGCTTAAACACAAAATTTTACTAAGGCCCAACTTGAACCCGGAACTTCATAGAAACCTCGTAACTTTCCAAAATTACCTTCTTAATAAGTCCAACTTGAAATAATGCCATTCTCTTATTCTCAAAATTTTAAAACGCTTCAATGCTCAAGGCCTATTGGGCCCAATTCTACTAGGCCCAATTTTGGGATGTTACATCTAAAAAATTAGCTATATGAGCGTTTGGATCTTCGTCCTGTAAACCATCAAATTGAACAAACTGTTGAATCATTTGTATAGTGTTAGGCTTTAATTCAAAATTATTAGCAGCTATAGCAGGCCTAACAATACTAGATTCGGCTCCTGTTAAATGAGGTTTAGCATAATCAAACATAGTACGATGAGCATTATTTTCTCCCACATCTTGTGGTGGAAGATTACTTTCGTCCATCCCTTCAGTAGGATTGGATCTGTCTTCTCACTCTCCTTGGTAATTTAGGGCTCGCCTAGTTTCTCTGCGATTTCTTCGAGCGGTAGCTTCAATATCACTGTCGTATTCTAAAGGTCCTCTCGGGTTCCTTCTAGTCATAAACTAGAGGTACCTGCTAGGAAAAGAAAGAAAGAAAGTTTAGCAAATTTAAAAATAAAAATAAATTGCGAAAAATAAAAATAATGGCTAAAGTAATAAAAATAGAGTTTTCTTAATATTTTAGTTCCCAAACAACGCGCCAAAAACTTGATCATTGTAAATCGAGTTTTAAAATTTATAAAAGAATGATCGAACCTGGAAACTAACTCTGACAACGATTAAAGGCAAGTGCACCTATCGAACAGTAGTATAGTTTAGGCAAGACCGGATTGTCGAACCCAAAGGAACTAAAAGTTCTAATACTCATCGTCTTTTTATTATTTAGCCTTAATATAAAGTGATGATTGTTTAAACTAAAAATAATCTACTAACTAAGCTAAGACGCAAAGACAAAAAGAATGAATTCGGGAAAGAACTTTTGGGAAAACTCAGTTGACTCAAACGATACCCTTAGGAAAAATCCACCTAGACTTCACTTGTAATTTAACCTTGAACCATATGATTTATTTACTTAGTTTGATCCGTGAGACTCCCTAATGTATATTAAACCCTCTCTCGAGGCGAATAACATCTAACCCTAGGTTAATTAGTGGAACTCTCGTTCGCTTATAATAACCTCCTAGAATAGCAGTAAATCGATCTGTGGACTCTCATATTAGGTTTCACCCCAATCTGGCAAAATCTCGTCACCCTATCTCTAGGCGTGCGATCAACTCCGCTTAATTATGTTGGATATACTCTTAGGCAGGGTCTATTCCTCCTCCACCTAAGCACATTAGATTTGGATTAAGTTCACACAATTAAGAACAAACTAAGTTATTATCATATAATTCAACAAATCAAATAACAAGATTCCTCATAGGTTTCATCTCTTCTGGTATCCAAGGTTTAGTTCATAATAATAAAAGACAACATCTCAAGAGAAAAGATAAAACAAAATATAAGAAATCCCTAAAACCCCCTGAAAGAATTGAAGAGGAGATCCTCCGTCTTGAGTAGAATTTCGGCTTCTTGAGATGGATCAACTGGCTATCTTCGAATGATTCCCACAAATCTGACCTTCTCAGCTTGGCTTCTTGGCCTAGCTCTCCGCCCCTCTTTCAGTTGGTACCTAGGGTGTATTTATAGGCTTTTGAAACACGTTTCTTTCTCCCTAAGTATCCTTTCCCAAATGGAATTGCTCTTCTCCACGGCAGAGGCACGGCCATGGTACACGCCCGTGTAAATCGTGGCCAGGCCGTGTTCGACACTGTTGAATGAGACACGACCGTGTAAGTCGTGGTAAGGCCGTGTTCTAGTAGGAATGGTGGCACGGCAGTGTGGCTTGAAGTCCATACCGTGCTGATTTCGTGGCTTGGCCCAATTTGGCCCGTTTTAAGCCTGTTTCTCGTTCTTTTCGTCATCGGGTGCTTTCCTGAGTATAAGACATGAAAAGAAAGGATTAAGAGCACCTTTTTACATAAATTGGGGCTTAAATCATCCAAAAGCATACTAAATGTGGGCTTAGAATATGTTACTTTTACGGTTTATCAAGCAATATCTCAGAAGAAAGGTGGATGATAATTCTTCAAAATCTCAAAGAGGAGGATGTTGAATGGAGAGCCATTTGGATGGTCCCTAACAAGATCCTCTATCGGTGTGGGAGTTTTGATTATGTGCCATTGCCCGGGATTTGGGGGGCCATTGGATACACTCCGTTGATTGCATTAAGGCTGTACAAGTCGAGGCAATTTATACCGGTGACTTATGGGCTTGCTCAATGTGAGTTCTCATATAAAGCGGACAATTATAAGAAAAAGGTTCGAGAGATTTCAGATGCTTGGAAGTAGACTCGCCGGATGAAGAGATTAGCTGTTGGTTCTATGACGACGCCGGAATATAACAATTGGTTTAGCCAAATGATCAATGATAATATTCTTAGGCCGAGTGTAGAAGGTGCTCGATCAATGGAGGAATGCTTGAAGGTTGTCCCTCAGAGCTAGAGATTATAAGACAGGACTTTGAAACGAAGAGTCTCAAGTTCGGAAAAAGGATTGAACAGCTAGAGGAAGAGAAAATGCAATTGAGATTAGACGTAGAAGTGCAGAAGGCAGAGGCTGAAAAGTTCAGAAAAAGAAAAAACTGGGTTGAAGAGGATCTGGACAGTTTAAAGGCCGACTATAAGAAGAAGCCTCTATCAATGAGGACTGCTGGTTTAGGAAAAACTTCGGAGCAGTGGCGTCAGGAGATTCAAGACGAAAGGACTAAAGTTGATCAATGGGAGGAGAAATTTCGAGAGGCACAAGTACGAAACGAATCTGTGGAGAAAAGCCTCTCAGAAAGCCGAAATGAATAAAATGAGTTAAAGGCTAGAGTCGTGGAACTCAAAAGATCTCTTCATCATCACCGAAGCCGTAATTCTGTACAAGAGTTAAGAGCGAGCTTAAATAAGATAGAAGAAATGAAAGGGAAAATAGAAGGATTAGAGGTAGCATTGCGAAGCTATGAAATGCAGATTGAGTCCTTTGAAGTAAGTGAAGAACGGTGGAGGGAGTAGCTTCATCAGTCGCAGAGTCAAGTCAGAAGTAGGGATTACATTATGGGAGAAGCCATAACCCAAATTCGAGAGATAGCTGATTACTTGCAGACTTTGGCGTTACAAGCGGATATATTGAGCGTGCAGTATGAGTCACAGTCAGGTCGCGGACAGGAGTTAGCTTCACTACTTAGGAAAATTAAGGTTTTGGGCATTAAGGCCAAGCCATATCTGTAATCTATTTTATGTAAAGAATTTTTTTTTCTAATAAAGTTTTCTATATGGAATTGAATCAGAATCGACACCTTCTTTGCATTCATTCCATGCATTTGCATTGCATTTCATGCATTTGCATTACATCGCATCATATGCATTAAAACTTGTAGAAAGGCTATGATTAATTAAAAATCATTTCAGTTAACCTAGAAGACATGGAAGAAAGGTTGGAGAGATTAGAGCAAAGGCAAATACTGATGCAAGAGCAGTTGGCCAAAATTCAACAGGATATGCGAGATCAAATAAATATGATAGGCCAGTTAACCCATTTACTAACCGGAAGGCTTGAAAAAAAAGAGTAACCCAGTGGCCAACAGTGTGGATGATGATGAAGACATCATTTATTCCCCGATAAGTATCCCGACTCAACCAGACACGCATTCGCATTGGGTACTTGTCATTATCAAACCCCAATGTCAGATTGATACCTCGGCACTGTTAAACTTCCCGATAGGCTCAGGTTTTAACCCGAAAGATGATCGAGCCAAACTAGTTGTTCTGGCAGAAACAAAGAAAATGGGAGAGTGGACTTCAAGGGTCCCAAAGAAGAAGGAAAGGGAAGTAAATAGTGCGAGTAGGTATGGCAAGGGTCACTAAGAGTTGATCACAGTAGGCCAGCCAAGGACGGTAATTACCAGCCGTCAGGTCTCCCCAAGGCAAGAACCCAATCCAAGACCAAACTCAGAAAAACCCCAGTTCGCACCCCTCCCAATCACGTATAGGGAGTTGTACCAAATTTTGTTCGATGCGCACGTTGTGTCCCCCCACTACCCGAAGCCGATGCAACCTCCTTACCCAAAATGGTATGACCCAAATGTCCAGTGTGAGTACCACGTGGGGATCACAGGGCATTCGATAGAAAATTGCCTTACTTTCAAGAAATTGGTGGAAAAGTTCATCAGCATGGGTATTGTGAAGTTAGATGACGCGCCAAATGCATAAATATGAACTTGGGAGCGTTTTGGACAATCGGACTGCGGAAGAAATTCCTGTAGTATTTAGAGCCTACCTAGAGTAATGTACAAAATGCACTTGTTGCTTTAAGCCTAGAAGCAATAAGATTTCTTTTGTGAAATAGGCTTGTGTCCAGAATTTTTATTTCAATAAAATGCATCTTTTTGAGCAAATATTTTTATTCTTTACATCTCATACTGTACATTCTTTGGTTTTTTAGAATATTCTTTCATTCTTTATTCATAACCATACCATACAAATAATCATCCTTAGAATTATTTATTCTTTGGATTCTATGCCTTCGTGCCTAGGTGCCCAGATATCAACGACGTGAGCGACGTTGTTACTGACTCCCTTTTTGAATGAGATATGGGTCTAAGGGATCTAAGGACTTTGAAGATGACAGAGATTGTAGCTTATCTTTTGATTTGTTAAGGATGGTAGACCAAGATGAAAATAGACTCTACCTTGCAAGAGGTCGAGTGGGCGTTATGAGCTTAGGAAAAGGATAAAGATCGAAGCCTAACTCACCACAAAAATAAGGTGAGACATCATTGAGCTATTTTCAAGAATTCTAAGATGTTTTCGCAAGATCATATCAAGGCACGCCAGTGCTATTGAAACGCGGGGGTATGCTATTAAGATTGGTGTTTAAAGAACACATGTTAATGGTTCTACAATGGCCAGGCTAATCAAGAGGTTCAAGCTACTTGGGTCCCGTAAAGGGAAATTGCATCAAATGCCAAATTGAGGAAGACAAGACTTATGTGTCTCCTCCATTTTTTCTATATGTGGGGCATAGATGTTATGGGGCCGATCTCGTCAAAAGCATCTAGCCGACACCAAATCATCTTCATGGTTGTCATTTACTTCACTAAGAGGGTGAAGGTCGCTTCATAAGCCAAAGTTACAAAGTCAACAGTCATCAAATTCAAATTCAAATTCAAATTCAAATCCAAATCCAAATCCAAATCCAAATTCGAATTCAAATTCAAATTAAAAAAAGAGTGGCAATAAAAAATGTCAAAAAGAAACATAATTGCACACTATCAAAGATTTACGGTCTGCTCAAAGATCAGACACCATATCAGTGCAACAAAGGCAGCCAAAAAAAAAAACCATTCAAAAATTTTTGAAAAATGACTGAGACTTGTAAAGGTTGGCATACAGAAGTTACCATTTACCCTCTATGTTTCTTGAACGTTGGCCAGGACCTTCACCGGGGCATCTTTCCCATTGGTTTATGAAAGGGAAGCAATTGTTGGAAGTTAAGATTCCTTTTCTCCAAGCTTTGATTGAATTAGATGAAGTAGAATGTCTCCAGTAAGCTTGATTGAAAGTATTCATCATGGTCGAATGTACCAAAAATGGATGATACGGGCTTATAACAAGAAGGTTTGCCCAAGAGAATTTTAGGATGGGGACCTGGCATTAAGAAGGATCCTTTTCATCTAAAAGGACTTCAGAGGTAAATGCCAAATTTGAAAAAAACCTTATGTGGTGAAGAAGGCTTGTTCTGGAAGATCATTAACTTTGACCAAGATAGATGGAAAAGACATGCTCAAGTCGGTGAATTCAGATTTTAATCTAAAAGGAGAGGCCAAGATGAAAACCCGCAAAGGGGCACTTTTAGACCTTAAAAAAATTCAATCAAAAGAAGAAAGAAAAAGGAGAGGCCAAGGCGAAAACCCGCAAAGGGCGCTTTGAGACTAAAGGGGATTTGAGTTGAAAACCCGAAAAGGGCGGCTCAAATTTTGATCAAAGTGGGGCATACAGCAGTCTTGCTATGCCTGAATTAACAATGAAGAAGTATGATACGTCTTGGGGCATCGACAAAGTACTCCAGATCCCCTAAACGCATATCGAGGTTAAAATGGTTCTCAAGAGGTTTGAACAGAGAAGCTCAGGCTGCGATATCTGGGGCACCTAGTTTCCATTTTATCCATTTCAAATTTATTATTTGGATTATCTTATTCTTTTCAAAGAATGCTACCAATAAATTTCCTTTGATTGCATTTGCTAGATTTGCTTAACTTATTTGTTTCGAGCTATGCTCCTAATTAATTTCCTTCTTGTCCATTGTTATGATCTTTTTCAAGCATTTTTTATTGAAATAACAATTAGTGGACTAATAATACTTTCATGAAAAGAGTTTCGCATATTACTCTGGAAGCTTCTGAATAATACAAGAACTTGAAACAGAACTATTGTTTAAAACTCACCAAGTTTAAGGAAGAGTCTAGACTAAGGCTATCTCTTCGAATTTTTGTCAAAAATGGTGACAAGATATTGCGTCGGTGATACAATCTCGACGAAAAATGGTCAATGTTAACCCAAGTGCAAAAGAGAAATCATTCTCGAAAAAATGATATTCTGCATCCATGCAAATATCATGCATACACATTTGGTTAGGTTACCTGAGGAGTGATCAGTTGATTGAACAAGTTACAACCCTCTACCCTTGAGTTGCGGTGGTATGGATGGAAAATGATACAAGTCCTGTACCCTTGAATAGCAATGGGATGGATTGAAAAAGAAACAAATCTTACATTTTGGAGTAGCAGTGGGATGGATTCAGATCTTATACCCTTAAGTCACAACGAGATGAACCTTGAAGTTATAGTGGGGCAAACCTGTTGAGCAAGATATAATTGTTTTCTCAGGTTTTCTGTCAAGAATACCAGCTGAACGAGATGATAGCACAATACATCAGTGATAAAGCCCTGATAAACAATGAGTGATGACATC
This sequence comes from Gossypium sturtianum, assembly GCA_025698515.1. Lineage (NCBI taxonomy): Eukaryota > Viridiplantae > Streptophyta > Magnoliopsida > Malvales > Malvaceae > Gossypium > Gossypium sturtianum. The sequence goes on from CM046945.1 coordinate 163,892,461, forward strand.
TGAAATAGGAATCATTCTCATAACATTTTCGCATTTATATAACATAGCATGTCTAAATAGGAGCATTTGACTCATTTCGATCATGGCATCCTAATTATTAGGCATAAGCATGTACCCATTCTACAGGTTATGTCCTCAAGAGGACAGTGTAGTAAAGTAGATCGAAGATACCAGATCTAGCATTCCTGATGTTGCAGGAGCAGATCGAAGATACCAGTCTGACATTCCTGAAGTTGCAGGAGCAGATTAAAGATAGCAGATCTGGCATTCCTGAAGTTGCAGGAGCAGATCGAAGATACCAGTCTGGCATTCCTGAAGTTGCAGGAGCAGATTGAAGATAGCAGATCTGGCATTCCTGAAGTTGCAGGAGCAGATTGAAGATAGCATATTTGGCATTCCTGAAGTTGCAGGAGCAGATCGAAGATACCACCGCATTCCCGAAGTTGCGGGAGCAGATTGAAGATAGCGATCCGGCATTCCTAAAGTTGCGAGAGCAAATTGAAGATAGCGATCCGGCATTCCCGAAGTTGCATGAAGCGGTCGAAGATAGCGATCCGCATTCCCGAAGTTGCGGAGCGGATCGAAGATAGCGGATCCGCATTCCCGAAATTGCAAGAGCGGATCGAAGATAGCGATCCGCATTCCCGAAGTTGCGGAAGCGATTGAAGACATCGAGATCTTGTCTCTCCGAGTTTGCGATGGAGCAGATTGAAGATAGCAAATCGGCATTCCCGAAGTTGCGGAGAGCGATCGAAGACATCGATCCTATCTCCCGAAGTTGCGCGATGGAGCGGATTAAAACGACAAATCCTATACCTCTGAAGTTGCGATGGTCGGATTGAATTTACCATACAAGTCTTATCTCCTGAAGTTGCGGTGGAGTAGACAGAGAAGACAACAAATCTCATCTCCTCGAAGTTGCGGCGGAGCAGATGGAAGCTACAAGTCTAATTTCCATGAATTGGATCGAAGTGCTAGTTCTTATACCCCTGAAGATGCAGTGGGATGGAATGAAGCTACTCGAAGAAGAAAGGCACCGAAAGAAGTCAAGGATTTGAAGACCGGGCAAAAATAGTCCTTTTTGAAGTCTTTGCTCCATTCTCGTTACACGACAACGAGCAAAGAGGGGCAACTATAAGAACCCATTTATGCCTGGGGCCCATTAACCATTAAAAACACAATTAAAAAAACCAATATTAAAAGTCCATTTTAACAGTTTTTACAAACCCAAAAAAACTAACCCAATGGCCCAAATTAAATCCTAAACTTGCCCAAAACCCATTGACCCAATAACAGAAATTGGCCCAAATGGCCCGAAATGTTTTGAACCAGCAGAAACCCTAGGGTTTCTACCAGTGCCGCACACAGCCCTAACAGCAAGACACCCCGCGCCACATCGCCATCATACGGCCTTCGTACGCCACCCTCTTGCCTCCACGTCGCATTGTACCTGTGAAAACAAACAAACGACAGCAAGCACAGCAGAAAACACAAAAGGATTGTATTTTTCATACATTTTCATAGTATAAAAAGTGAAAGGAAATTTGTATTTTTTTGGAGAGGAACTACTGATTTTTTAGGAACAAAGAAATACAGAGAGAAATATACAGAAAAAAAGGTGGTTTACCTTTTTGGATTCACTGGTGTTCTTGCTTTTTTTTATTTTGATTTCATTTTGATTTTCTTTTTTTTCTCGACTTAAAAAAAAGAAAGAAAGAGAAGGGGACTTACCAAGAAACACCCCGCGGTCGCGTCGCCGGAGGCCCCTTTCTCCGTCGCGGATCAAACCTGAAAGGGGTCGAAAAAACCTCTTTTCTTTCGGCTTTTCGGAGCCAAGAAAGCTTGGCCTTCGGATATGCCCCAAAACGGGGGCTAAAAAACCTTTTTTTTTGCGCAACGCCGGCCACCGGCTACGTTGGCGGTCATGCGGTGGAATTCAAAGGTCGGCGAAGGGAAGAGGGATCTTAGAGAGTGTTTTAGGTTTTTTTTTTTTTGAAAAGAGAAGGGGAGAAAATGAAGATTTAAAAAAAAAAATTGATTCTTATACCAACTAAAACGACTGCGTTTTATCAAGGGTCTTTTAATACAAAACGGCACCGTTTTAATGGCGACCCGCGCGCGCGTGACCCGATCCGGGAAGGATCCGCGCATTTGCTGCTTTGGGGTGATTTATGCCTTTAGTCCCTCTATTTTGTATTAAGATTTAATTAAGCTTCCTTTTATTTCTTTTGTTTTTTTAATTCTGCTCAAAGATTTATACGTCATTCCGATTTAGTCTAGTCCATACGTTGCGTTTTAAATCACAGAAATATTTGCTGGTTTAGTCCCTGATAGTTTACGCGCATTTCAGTTTGATCCTTGTGCATATTTAAATGATTTTATTTATTTATAAAGTAGCCCTTTGATTTTATTTTTATTTCGAGTAAGTACTTTCTTAACTTTTGTTTATAATCTTTGCAACTTTTTATTATTTTTTTTAATTTATTCATTATCCATTTTTAAAAGTTGTTTTAATAAATTACTTTGAATCATTTTATTGATTTTACAATGTTTTAAGTTTCTTTAAACTTCCATTAGTATATATATCTTATTTATTTATCATATAAATATTTGATTTCAAAATTTCCTATTTCTTTGTTTTAATAATTTGCATAACTTTTAACTTAAATACTCTTACATACTATTATTTTATATATATACATACATAATTTATATTAAAATTATCTCATTTTATGTATATATTATTAGTTTCATATTATTTTATGTATTTTCTCTTAAATATATATGTATATATATTTTATTTTAAATCTATATATAAATATATAATTGTTCTTTTAATGATCTTTTTTTAAATTATATTTATTCCAAACACTTTCACATGACATTATTATTTATATATGTACATTATTTTATATCGAGTTTTTTTCATTACATGTATATTATTTAGATTGACACATATTATTTTTTATATATCATTGGCTTATCTTGTTTTAAAACTTTATATATGTTATTTGTATTAATTGGCTTGCCATTGTATGTACCCAAATTCATTCCCTTTAAATTTCATATTATGATCATTCATTAGTATAATATTTTATCCATGTATATTATTCAATGTTTGTAATCTTGTTTATTTACATTGTCGCATTGTGATTCAAACTTTAACATCTTGATTGATATTAGTAGTTCCATTGTCATTCCAAATAGGCTAATAAAATGCATTTTGAGCCAATTTTAAAATTGTGTATTTGAAAATTCTTCAAAATAAGGCAATTTTTGTGTGTTTGGAAATTCGAGAAATCGTGCCCTATCGTGCTGGGTTTCGGTTTTCTGTTTGACCAAATAACCAAATATCCTTTTAATCGCATATTTTGAAAATCAAAGATGATCTCGGTGTCGGGGTATAAACGTGTCATATCCTAACGTGCTGGATGTGATGTTTTTATTCCTTTGGAACGAGTGAATCTTGAGATTCAATTCAAAATTAATTAACATTCTTTAAAAAGTATCACATCTTAAACATTTTCATGTTTTCAACATAAGGACACTAGCTAATCAATTTGGTACTAATTTTGGGCGTTGCGAGGGTGCTAATCTGTAGCACCCCAAACCCGGCCCAAACACCATGACCGGATCTGGCATGTCACTTAGGGAGATTTTAAAAGATGTCGCAATATCGGAAAATATTTTTCTTGAGTTTAACACTTTATTCGAGAAAACTAAATGGTTGGATGATTTGTAAAAGATATACATTTTATATTTATGCCTTAGTGGATTAAAAACCAAAATTTGATACATGCCTTAACTTAATTAAAACGTAAAATGTAAATGTCTAATAATAATAAAAGCCCAAAACAAACGAAAATATGAAGCTAGTGGCCCATGGCCTTATTACATTGAAACTTAAAATCCTCTTAATAAAAAAATATTAAAATAACTAAATAATAAAAAGCCTTTCGCTGAATCCAAATACTCTCTCGCATGGCCACCTTGCGCTCCACTCCAGCCCGGTCCGATGCACTAGGTGCTACCTGAAAATGTTAAATAATAGGTTGAGTCGCGAGACTTAGTGTGCAACCCTCATGCACCATTAGATTGGGCCTTAGCCCCACAGAACAGATAACAGAGTATAATATATCAGAAAATATGCAAAGCCCAACCCAATCCTAGGTTTCCATCCGCTACACACCACCCTTACCTGCCAATCACACCATTGGGGATTTCTACAATCAACCCACACCGCTACACACCATCGATGGCAGTCATGCTGCAGATAGCTGCTCATTGTCAGATCATGGCAATAGCCACTACAACAGATCATGGCAAAAGCCACAACAACAGATCATAGCAAAAGCCACTACAACAGATCATGGCAAAAGCCACTACAACAGATCATGGCAAAAGCCACTACAACAGATCACTTCCCCTTTCATCAATCACCCAACCCCATGCATACATAGAAATTGGCATACATATAAAGCATATCTTCTCAGTAGAAACATTCACTTTAGAATGACAGAGATCACTAACCTGGTGATTCGCCTTTACCCTTCTCGGGTTTTCAACAGCCATGCCGGTATTTTGGCATCTAACAGAATATACAGAATATAACAGGTTTGTATGCATACTAATCAAGCAATCTAAATGGTGTGAGAGTGTTACACACCTGATTAATGCGTAAGACTACCCTCTATGTCGATACCTCGCTAATCGGATCTCTCGCCTCTCTGTCTACAACTTTGCTCAAAAGCCGAAAAAACGCGAATATAAGGCCTCTCCTATATTCGGCCAAGGGTTAGTGTTTACTCGAATCTATACTTTTAGATTAACAGATCACCTTACCTAGATCGATTAAATCCCGAAATTAGTATGATTTGTGTACTACCTAGGCGATTGGATCTCCTTCAAATCCCGGAATGCCGTCCATAAAAGATAATACAAGGTTAGTCAACCATCTAGCCATTCGGCTATGGTCTCCAAAAGCCGGAAAAGATTGAAAGAATAACATAATCGACACTTACCACTTCAGAAGATTTCAGCTACCCCTTGTAGGAAGATTCGGCAAACACCAGAGAAGAGATCTAAGAATTTCGACTTTTAAGAAAATCCCAAAAAAGTATGAACAAAAGAAGGCTGATGCGTTTTCGGCTTTTAGAAGAGCTGAGTGAAGAGTTTTGGTTTCTAGAAAAAGAAAAGAAGAAAAGAAATCAAGAGAGAAGCTTGGAGATTTCGGCTAGGAAGAAAAAGAATGGAAAGGATTTCGTCAACTGATAAGGCTTCAAAGGGTTTCGGTTCTTAATGAATGGAAGAAGAGATGAACAAATGGGTAGGGAGAAATCGGCTTTTTAGAGAAATCATCACAAGAGGAAAAGAATGGAAAAGAGAGTGAAGGGAGAGGTTTCGGCTTTTGAAGAAATTAAAGAAAAGAAATTGTAGAGGGAGACTGAGGATTTCGGCACAGGAAGAGAAGAAAAGGGTAGGGTTCAAATGCCAGAATTGATGAGCTATCCCTCCTATTTATAGAAATTTCGGCACACCTTTAGCCTATACTAAACCGATTTTTCCCCCTCTCCTGTGTTTGATTTTCGGCCAACACTAGCCTTCCTGATAGATCCTCATCCTATCCCATTATCCCTATCAAAACACCCATCCAAAAGAGGCTTAATCATCTCCAACTCTTCCCTCCTTTATCAGCTTTAATTATCCACATATTAAAACAATAAAATCCCCTAAATAATAGCCTTGTTGCTGTCCAACCTACTCCTCCTTATAAGTGTCGAATTTGGCCCAAAAACATGGGCTCCAAACGGCCACAAATTGGGCCTCTCCCCTTGCCTATTGACACCAACTCCCTTCCCTCTTAGTGGCGCCATTTTGCCACTGGGCTACAAGCCTATTTTGCCATTTAAGCTACAAAAACTTTATTTTAAGCCCTAGAGTATCTAAACAGAATATTTAATCAAGGCCTCAGCCCAAGCCTGAGCCCAATTTGCACCTCTAATTCTAAAATTAACACATTAAACACATCCACACCCTAAACGCATAGGCCTGAAAATTCAGGATGTTACAGTTCTACTCCCCTTAAAGAAATTTCGTCCTTGAAATTTCCAATTAACTATTAATCGTACTACCCAAGTCTCACCATTATGCTTCCGCTGCGAACTCTAATTCTAAAGCCAAAAGAAACACTTAGGATAATATGATAGAGTAACACCCCAAACCTGGCCCAAACACCACGACCGGATCTGGTATGTCACTAAGAAGACTTTATAAAACATGTCGCATTTTGTTTTGCCTTAAAAACATAGGTTTGGCGTTTATACGGGAAAAACTTAATAGGTTGATAAATTGTAAAAGTAATAAATTTTATTTAATGCCTTAATGAACATAAAACTGGAATTTTCCTTTGATTTTTATCATTTCAATACATGCCTTAGTTTAACCTTTTACGCAGGATTTTAGATGTCAAAAAACCCAAAAACCCAAAAGAAAAAATAAAAGAATTATAATAACCGGTGGCCTTATTACAATAAAATATAAACCAACTAATTAAAAATATTAAAAATAATTAAACTAATAAAGTCTTTTGCTGAATCAAAATAATCCCTCGCATGGCCACCTTGCGCTCCTCTCCAACCCGGTCCGATGCACTAGGTGCTACCTGAAAGATGTTAAATAATAGGGTGAGTCGCGAGACTCAGTGTGCAACCCTCGTGCACCATCAGATTGGGCCTTAGCCCCACAGAACAGATAACAGAGTATAATATATCAGAAAATATGCAAAACCAAACCCATTCCTAGGTTTTCATCCGCTACACACCACCCTTACCTGCCAATCACACCATTGGCGATTTCTACAATCAACCCACACCGCTACACACCATCGATGGTAGTCATGCTGCTCATCGTCAGATCATGGCAATAGCCACTACAACAGATCGTGGCATAAGCCACTACAACAGATCGTGGCATAAGCCACTACAACAGATCATGGCAAAAGCCACTACAACTGAACACTTCCCCTTTCATCAATCACCCAACCCCATGCATACATAGAGATTGGCATATATATAAAACAAATCATCTCAACAGAAACATTCACTTTAGAATGACAGAGATCACTAACCTGGTGATTCGCCTTTACCCCTTTTCGGGTTTTCAACAGCCATACCGGTATTTCGGCATCTAACAGAATATACAGAATATAACAGGTTTGTATGCATACTAATCAAGCAATCTAAATGGTGTGAGAGTGTTACACACCTGATTAATACGTAGGACTACCCTCTATGTCGATACCCTCGCTAATCGGATCTACTGCCCTTTGTCTACAATTTTGCTCAAAAGCCAGAAGAACGCGAAGATAAGGCCTCTCCTATATTCGACCAAGGGTTAGTGTTTACCCGAATCTATACTTTTAGATTAACAGATCTCCTTACCTAGATTGATTAAATCTCAGAAGTAGTATGATTTGTGTGCTACCTAGGCGATTGGATCTTCTTTAAATCCCGGAATGCCGCCCATGATAGATAATACGAGGTTAGTCAACCATCTAGCCATTCGGCTATGGTCTCCAAAACTCGGAAAAGATTTAAAGAATAACATAATCGACACTTACCACTTCAGAAGATTTCGGCTACCCCTTGTAGGAAGATTCAAAGAAACACCGAGAAGAGATCTAAGAATTTCGCTTTTAAGAAAATCCCGAAAAAGCATGAACAAAAGAAGGCTGATGCATTTTCGGCTTTTAGAAGAACTGAGTGAAGAGTTTCAGTTTCTAGAAAAAGAAAAGAAGAAAAGAAATCAAGAGAGAAGCTTGGAGATTTCGGCTAGGAAGAAAAAGAATGGAAAGGATTTCGTCAACTGATAAGGCTTCAAAGGGTTTCGACTCTTAATGAATGGAAGAAGAGATGAACAAATGGGTAGGGAGAAATCGGCTTTTTAGAGAAATCATCACAAGAGGAAAAGAATGGAAAAGAGAGTGAAGGGAGAGGTTTCGGCTTTTAAAGAAATTAAAGAAAAGAAATTGTAGATGGAGACTGAGGATTTCGGCACAGAAAGAGAAGAAAAGGGTAGGGTTCAAATGCCAGAATTGATGAGCTATCCCACCCTATTTATAGAAATTTCGGCACACCTTTAGCCTATACTCAACCGATTTTTCCCCCCTCTCCTGTGTTTGATTTTCGGCCAACACTAGCCTTCCCGATAGATCCTCATCCTATCCCTTATCCATATCAAAACACCCATCCAAAAGAGGCTTAATTATCTCCAACTCTTCCCTCCTTTATCAGCTGTAATTATCCACATATTAAACAATAAAATCCCCTAAATAATAGCCTTGTTGCTCTCCAACCTACTCCTCCTTATAAGTGTCGAATTTGGCCCAAAAACATGGGCTCCAAACGGCCACTAATTGGGCCTCTCCCCTTGCCTATTGACGCCAACTCCCTTCCCTCTTAGTGGCGCCATTTTGCCACTGGGCTACAAGCCCATTTTGCCATTTAAGCTACCAAAACTTTATTTTAAGCCCTAGAGTATCTAAACAGAATATTTAATCAAGGCTTCAGCCCAAGCTTGAACCCAATTTGCACCTCTAATTCTCAAATTAACACATTAAACACATCCACACCCTGAACGCATAGGCCCAAAAATTCAGGATGTTACAGTTCTACCCCCTTAAAGAAATTTCGTCCTCGAAATTTCCAACTAACTATTAATCGTACTACCCAAGTCTCACCACTATGCTTTATTCAAGCACTCTAATTCTAAAGCCAAAAGAAACACTTAGTATACTATGGTAGAGTACGCACTGGTATTCACATCTAGAGCGTCCTCGTCCCCTTGTACTCATACTTCCGATTGACGTTTATCTAGTTAGAAATTTTATGAATTAATAGTTTTCTTCCACTGATTAACCACGAACAGTCTTATGAACAGTAGTTTAAGAGTAGTTCTTTCGAATTCGGAATTACATCTACAAGTTTCAGTCTTAAGTTTGTCTCCTAGTTCTAGGAACCACACATATCAACCATCAACATACAGATGACATCCATGAACCCACATTCAACACATAGGGTATTTTAGTCATTTCACTACCCAGGGGTATTTTCGTAATTCATCCTACAGGGTATTTTCATAATTTTCTGAAATAGGGTTCCTTGGTGATTTTGTGAAAGAGGGTATTTTGGTAATTTTACAATCCAGGGGTATTTTGGTAATTTTACAAATCAGGGATACTTTGGTCATTTATAAATCAGGGGTAATTTAGTAGTTTTACAAAATAGAATGGCTGGTCCCTTTCAGGTTTTAAATTATTAATTTTGGCCCGTCAACAAATCCTCGTGGCTAGGGCGAACAGTCACTACGCACCAGGTAGGATTCCAGCGAAGAGGAGGTGAGTCACTAGGACTGCTGAAGTACCATGCTCTTCCGGATCCAATCCTAGACATGCGCATGCCTGTTGCCACACCCTAGTCTTGTGACTTGTTTACAGGTTTGTTCGGTTGAATTAAGTCTTATGGAATTGAAGAGTTGTTTAACTAGGCCTAAGGCCCATCAAGCTCTAATTAAAATAATCTACGTCCCTTAAAGCCCATCAAGCCCACATATATATATATATATATCACACAGTGAGTTCAGAATACTTACCTGGCAGACTTAGGCCGGAGACGCAGGTGCCATGCCGAGAAAACCTTCCTGTGTTATTTATAAACATGCATGTTTTCAAAAACCCAACTTTAGAAAATGTTTTGAGCCTAAAACCCCAAAGCCGAGTTTTGAACTGGGCTCTGATACCAATTTGTAACACCCCAAACCCGGCCCAAACACCACGACCGGATCTGGTATGTCACTAAGAAGACTTTATAAAACATGTCGCGTTTTGTTTTGCTTTAAAAACATAGGTTTGGCGTTTATACGGGAAAAACTTAATAGGTTGATAAATTGTAAAAGAAATAAATTTTATTTAATGCCTTAATGAACATAAAACTGCAATTTTCCTTTGATTTTTATCATTTCAGTACATGCCTTAGTTTAACCTTTTACGTAGGATTTTAGATATCCAAAAACCCGAAAACCCAAAAGAAAACATAAAAGAATTATAATAACCGCTGGCCTTATTACAATAAAATATAAACCAACTAATTAAAGATATTAAAAATAATTAAACTAATAAAGTCTTTTGCTGAATCAAAATAATCCATCGCATGGCCACCTTGCGCTCCTCTCCACCCCGGTCCGATGTACTAGGTGCTACCTGAAAGATGTTAAATAATAGGGTGAGTCGCGAGACTCAGTGTGCAACCCTCGTGCACCATCAGATTGGGCCTTAGCCCCACAGAAAAGATAACAGAGTATAATATATCAGAAAATATGCAAAACCCAACCCAATCCTAGGTTTCCATCCGCTACACACCACCCTTACCTGCCAATCACACCATTGGGGATTTCTACAATCAACCCACACCGCTACACACCATCGATGGCAGTCATGCTGCTCATCGTCAGATCATGGCAATAGCCACTACAACAGATCGTGGCATAAGCCACTACAACAGATCATGGCAAAAGCCACTACAACAGATCATGGCAAAAGCCACTACAACTAAACACTTCCCCTTTCATCAATCACCCAACCCCATGCATACATAGAGATTGGCATATATATAAAACAAATCATCTCAACAGAAACATTCACTTTAGAATGACAGAGATCACTAACCTGGTGATTCGCCTTTACCCCTTTTCGGGTTTTCAACAGCCATACCGGTATTTCGGCATTTAACAGAATATACAGAATATAACAGGTTTGTATGCATACTAATCAAGCAACCTAAATGGTGTGAGAGTGTTACACACCTGATTAATACGTAGGACTACCCTCTATGTCGATACCCTCGCTAATCGGATCTACTGCCCTTTGTCTACAATTTTGCTCAAAAGCCGGAAGAACGCGAAGATAAGGCCTCTCCTATATTCGACCAAGGGTTAGTGTTTACCCGAATCTATACTTTTAGATTAACAGATCTCCTTACCTAGATTGATTAAATCTCAGAAGTAGTATGATTTGTGTGCTACCTAGGCGATTGGATCTCCTTTAAATCCCGGAATGCCGCCCATGATAGATAATACGAGGTTAGTCAACCATCTAGCCATTCGGCTATGGTCTCCAAAAGCCGGAAAATATTGAAAGAATAACATAATCGACATTTACCACTTCAGAAGATTTTGGCTACCCCTTGTAGGAAGATTCGGCAAACACCAGAGAAGAGATCTAAGAATTTTGGCTTTTAAGAAAATCCCGAAAAAGTATGAACAAAAGAAGGCTGATGCGTTTTGGCTTTAGAAGAACTGAGTGAAGAGTTTCGGTTTCTAGAAAAGAAAAGAAGAAAAGAAATCAAGAGAGAAGCTTGGAGATTTCGGCTAGGAAGAAAAAGAATGGAAAGGATTTCGTCAACTGATAAGGCTTCAAAGGGTTTCGGTTCTTAATGAATGGAAGAAGAGATGAACAAATGGATAGGGAGAATTCGGCTTTTTAGAGAAATCATCACAAGAGGAAAAGAATGGAAAAGAGAGTGAAGGGAGAGGTTTCAGCTTTTGAAGAAATTAAAGAAAAGAAATTGTAGAGGGAGACTGAGGATTTCGGCACAGAAAGAGAAGAAAAGGGTAGGGTTCAAATGCCGGAATTGATGAGCTATCCCCTATTTATAGAAATTTCTAACACCTTTAGCCTATACTCAATCGATTTTTCCCCCCTCTCCTGTGTTTGATTTTTGGCCAACACTAGCCTTCCCGATAGATCCTCATCCTATCCCTTATCCCTATCAAAACACCCATCCAAAAGAGGCTTAATTATCTCCAACTCTTCCCTCCTTTATCAGCTATAATTATCCACATATTAAATAATAAAATCCCCTAAATAATAGCCTTGTTGCCGTCCAACCTACTCTTCCTTATAAGTGTCGAATTTGGCCCAAAAACATGGGCTCTAAACGGCCACAAATTGGGCCTCTCCCCTTGCCTATTGACGCCAACTCCCTTCCCTCTTAGTGGCGCCATTTTGCCACTGGGCTACAAGCCCATTTTGCCATTTAAGCTACCAAAACTTTATTTTAAGCCCTAGAGTATCTAAACAGAATATTTAATCAAGGCCTCAGCCCAAGCCTGAACCCAATTTGTCCCTCTGATTCTCAAATTAACACATTAAACACATCCACACCCTAAACGTATAGGCCCAAAAATTCAGGATGTTACATAATCCTTCCTCGCACGTAACCGACTCCCGAACCTATTTTCTTATATTTCGTGGACCAAAAATTATTGTTTTAATAAATCCAAATGTTTTATTAAAATAATCCATCTCAAGGTGATCCGATCACACGTTGACTAAAAGATCGGTGGCGACTCCATTCCATATTTTTAAGTCGATCCCCGTTTTTCAAACTCGAAAAAAATGGTTTCGACAGGTACTTTTGATCTGCTTCGCTGCAAACTCAGGAAGACAAGATTTGCTATCTTCAATCTGCTCCACTGCAAACTCAGGGATGCCAGACTGGTATCTTCGATCTGCTTCGCTGCAAACTCAGGAAGACAAGATCTGCTATCTTTAATCTGCGCCACTACAAACTCAGGGATGCCAGACTGGTATCTTCGATCCACTTCACTGCAATCTCAGGAAGACAAGATTTGTTATCTTCAATCTGCTCCACTGCAAACTCAGGGATGCCAGACTGGTATCTTCGATCCGCTTCACTGTAATTTCAGGAAGACAAGATATGATATCTTCAATCTGCTCCACTGCAAACTCAGGGATGCCAGACTGGTATCTTCGATCCGCTTCGCTGCAAACTCAGGAAGACAGGATCTGCTATCTTCAATCTGCTCCACTACAAACTCAGGGATGCCAGACTGGTATCTTTGATCCGCTTCACTGCAAACTCAAGAAGACAAGATCTGCTATCTTCAATCTGCTCCACTGCAAACTCAGGGATGCCAGACTGGTATCTTCGATCCGCTTCACTGCGAACTCAGGAAGACAAGATCTGTAAATTCACCGATGTTGCGACACCATCCTCTGGGGGACCTATCCTGTAAAATAGGTTTTATGTGTTTATGCTTATGCAAAATGGTTAGGATGCAATGATCATAATGAATCTAATGCTCCTAACTAAATGTATTATGGACGACATTTGCATGAATGCAGAATGTCATGAGACTTATTTTTTTACAATGATTAGGATGTAATGATCAGAATGAATCAAATGCTCCTAACTAAATGATATCATGGAGGACATTTGCATGGATGCAGAATGTCATGAGAATGATCCTTTGTTAAAATGTAATAGGATCAGGATCAAATGCTCCTAACTAAATGTGTCTTGCATGAATGTAGAATTTCATGAGAATGATCCCCTTTTTAAAAGGTTTAAGGTGTCATCGCTCATTGTTTATCAGTGCTTACCTCTGACGTATTGTGCTATCATCTTGTTCGGCTGGTATTCTTGATAGAAAACCCGAGAAAACAATTATATCTTGCTCAACAGATTTGCCCCACTGTAACTTCGGTGTCCTTTCCACTGTACCTTGGGGACATAAGGTTTGTACCATCCCACTGCGACTTATGGCTATAGGATCTGTATCAACTTCAACCCATCCCACTGCAACTCAAGGGTATAGGATCTGTAACTTGTTCGATCAACTGATCACTCCTTGGGTGACTTAACCAAATGTGTATGCAGGATATTTGCATGGATGCAAAATATTTTTTTCGAGAATGATTCCCTTTTTACACTCGGGTTGACATTGCTCATTTTTCCGTCAAGGTTGTATCACCGACACAATCACTATTTTTGACAAACAATCCGAAGAAATGGTCTCTATTTAGACTCTTCGTTAAACTTGGTGAGTTTTAAACAATAGTCCTGTTTCAGGTTCTTGTATTATTTAGAAGCTTCCAGAGTAATATGCGAAACTCCTTTTATGAAAGTATTATTAGTCCACTAATCGTTATTTCAATGTAAAATGCTTGAAAAAGCTTATAACAATGGATAAGAAGGAAATTAATTAGGAGCATAGCTTGAAACAAATAAGTTAAGCAAAGATAGAATATGCAATCAAGAAGGAAATTTATCGATAGTGTAAAAATTAAAGATAGCAAATTCAGAATGGGTAAGGTGGAAACTAGGTGCCCCAGATATCGCAGCCTGAGCTTCTTTGTTCAAACTTCTTAAGGACCATTTTAAGCTCAATATATGTTAGGGGATCCGGAGTACTTTGTCGATTCCCCAAGACGTAACATACCCCCTCATTGTTAATTCAAGCATAGCAAGATTACCTTATGCCCCACTTTTTATCAAAATTTGAGCCGCCCTTTTCGAGTTTTCAACTCAAATCCCCTTTGGTCCCAAAGCGCCCTTTGCGGGTTTTCGCCTCGGCGTCTCCTTTTTCTTTCTTCTTTTTTGATGAAAATTTTTATTTTCCTTTTTTGATTTTTTTTAAGGTCTCAAGGTGCCCTTTGCGAGTTTTCACCTTGGTCTCTCCTTTAAATGCAATCTGAACTTACTGGCCTGAACATGTCATTGCCATCCATCTTGGTCAAAGTTAATGATCTTCTAGAACAATCCTTTTTCATCACAAAAAGTTTTTCCAAATTTGGCATTTACTTTCCTCTGAAGTCCTTTTGTATGAGAAGAATCATTCTTAATGCCATGTCCCCATCATGAAATTCTCTTGGGCGAACCTTTTTGTCATAAGCCCGTATCATCCGTTTTTGGTACATTCGACCATGATGAATACTTTCAATCAAGCTTACCGGAGATATTCTGCTTCAACCAATTCTTAATTCGATCAAAGCTTGGTGAAAAGGAATCTTAACTTCCAACAACTGCTTCCTTTTCATAAACCAATGAGAAAGATGTTGCCCCAGTAAAGGTCCTGGCCAATGTTCAAGAAGCATAGACGGTAAATGGTAACTTCTCTATGCCAACCTTTACAAACCTCAGTCATTTTTCAAAAATTTTGAATGGTTTTTTTTTGCTGCCTTTGCTGCACTGATATGGTGACTGATCTTTGAACAGACTGTAAATCTTGACATTGTGCAATTATGCTAGACATGTCCCTTTCTGGCATTCTTTATTGCCACACTTTTTTTTAATCTAAATTTGCGTTTGAATTTAAATTTGGATTTGGATTTGGATGTGGATTTGAATTTGAATTTGAATTTGAATTTGACGACTGCTGACTTTATAACTTTGGCATATGAAACGACATTCACCCTCCTAGTGAAGTAATTGACAACCACGAAGATGAATTGGTGTCGGCTAGATGCTTTTGACGAGATCGGCCCCATAACATCTATGCCCATTGTAATAGCCCATTTATGCCCTGGCTCAAATAAACCAGAGTTAAAAAATAAATAATAATAAATGTCCAGTATATTTGTTACAGTCCATTTTACAAAACAAATCCTCAAAGCCCGATACACCAGCCCAAAATCCATCACCCAAATTACCAAACCCGATTAGCCAAATTACACCATGACCCAAACTAATGCCCAAAACCCTAAACACACCCCGAACCTAAACCGGCCCTAAAAGGCCCAAACTTAAAACAGTTTTAGAGACCTAGGGTTTCTGGGAAACCTTAGGCGCCGCAAGCCTTTCCCAGCAGCCCCTCGGTCACGCCGCCAGTCGCGCCGCAGCTTGCGCGAATCACTCCACTGCCGAGATCTCCTCGTCTTTACCTACAAGAAAAGAAAAAAGGACAGTAACAAAATACAACAAACATGGCAACATTTTTTATTTCCTTTTTATTTTCATTTCGAAGGCTATAAAAGCCTTACAAGAATCTGTAATACACACGAATACAAAAAAAAAATAAAGAATATTAACAGGGGTGATTTTTGAAAATTTATTTGCGTCTCTTTTTATTATCTTTCGATTTATGTTTTTTTTATACATAGAATACTACTAGAATAAGAAGCATAAGATTGCCTTTTGATTCGCGCTGAAAAATGAAATTTTTTTGACCTCCGGCCGCCGTATGTGGCGGCACTTGCGGTGGCGCGTGAGATGCACGCGCGGTAGTCGATCACTGGAGCCCATGCCGGGGTCTGGCCGGAAATCGCCAGGAAGAGAGCATTTCGGAGCTCTCTTATGTTTTTTTTTAACAGTGTATAAAATGAATTTTTTGGTCGATTTTTTACTTTTATAAGCCAAAGGAACGACGCCGTTTTGAGGTGGTCAGTTAATGACCAAAACGACGCCGTTTTAAAGCTGAGGATCCGCGCGTTGACCCGACCCGGGGAGGATCCGCGTGTTTTCGTTTAAGGGTCTAATTGCCCTATAGACCCTTCCGTATTTTTTCAAATTTACAATTATGTCCATTAGCATTTTTCCGTATTTATAATTTAGCCCTAAAACTTATATTCTGTTTCATTTTAATCTTCCTTTCTTTATTTTTATTTTATTTTATTTTCAAATTATTCTAATATTATATTGAATTATTTTATCATATTAAAATGTTATATTATTTTTATTATTTATATATTAATTTGTTTATTGTATAAAATTTATATATGTATATTTTTTTATATGTATTAACCTTATATATATTTAATTATTATTTATTTTATGTGGTTTAATATTATCTATATTATATATTATTTTATAATTAGTATATTATTTATTATATTATATATATTTTTTAAAATTTCTATATTATATAGTATTATGTTATATTATATATATTACTTCTAATTTTTTTATAAAATTTATTTATATTATATAATATATTTTGTTTATATTGTTTATATTATATATGTAATTAGTATATCATATATATATATATTTATAAAATTATTATATACTGTTTACTAATTGTTTTTATCATGTATAATCATTTGTGAATGTATTAAATTATTAAATTAGGTATTTTCTATCAATATTCTTTTTTTTATATACTTTAAATTTTTTTATTATTCATTTAAAATATTGTTTATATATACATATAAAATTGTTTTATAAATCGTCATTTTTTTTGTCATAATATTCATTCAATGTTTAAATATATCATTCTCTTTTCGTTGATTTTATTATTTTATGAAGATCTTAATTATTGCTACTTATTTTATCCCATGTTTATTTATTTATGTCCTTTTAATCTTTATTATCGCTTAACATAGTTCTTTATATATTCATTCATGTTATATTCTTTTATTATTTATTGTTAGAATAATTTGTAGTTACGTAGAATTGTTATTAAATATGTATGTTGTAATGTATTCATACAATGTCTTACTCAAACCATTTTTATAAAAATACCTTCTGAATTAAAGCATTTTATTCAATTAGTTTAAAAAATATGGTGATATGTGATATTTGGGGACTTCGAGAAGAATTGTGCCCTAACTTACTGGGTTTCGATTTTTCTCGTGGAACTTAAGGTATTAGATATCCCTTCTCGTTTAAAACCGAAACTTACAAATTTCAAATCAAAAAATTATTCTTGGAAATTCAAAACGTTGTATCCTAACTTACTGGATACGATGTTTTGTGTCTCGAGGTAGGAATTTTATAAAATAAAGACGTGCCTAGTTTCGAAGTCATGAGATGCTATATCCTAACTTACTGGGTATAGTATTTTATTTCTTTGAGATAGGTAAGTCTTAATTTTTCTTCTAATAAAAGGATCTTATTTTAAAATTTTTCAAATTTAAAACATTAGGACATGAGATTATCAATTCGGTACCAAATTTTGGGCTTTACGAGGGTGCTAACCCTTCCTCGTACGTAACCGGCTCCCGAACTCGTTTTCTTGTATTTCGTGGACCAAAATCAATCTTTTGAAATAAAACGTTTTATAAGGTGATCCAATCACACCTAAGTAAAAAAGATTGGTGGCGACTCCCATTTTTGTTTTTAAAGTCGATCCCCCGTTTTTATAAACCTTTTCAAAAAATGGTTTCGACAGCTTGGCGACTCCACTGGGGACAATAAGAGAGTCAAGCCGTAAAATTGATAATTTCATGTCCTTTTGTCTGAATTTAAAATTCTGGTTTTTAAAAACATGATCCTTTTATTGCATGTGGTTTTTAATATCTCTCTCTGCATTGCACTGCATGACCGTTGTGGTCGCATCCTTAAGTGGGAGCAAGAAGCTATGCCTTCGTGAGGTTTTCACCTCCGCATGGGCTAGTGGATTGCTTTCGGGATACATCTGTACCTATGTCTTCATGAAGTTTTCAGTTCCGCATGGCCATAGGGAAATGTATTCCCCTGAACCAAACTCGGTCCTTATGAGCCTATAATGGGTGAGGATCGAGGAATCTGCTAGTTACTGCATATAGTAAACCCTAAGAACCCACCTTAGGTAGAGCTATGCCAAACTTTAGTAGTTACCCTGATAGGTGTGCGTTTATTTCACTTGCTTTATATTTTATTATGTGGTACTAACTTGTTGTGTTTCATTCTTGTGCATATCATTTAATATTTAAAGAGGTATCGATTCACGGTCAGTTTCTGAAGTTAGAAAGCTGGTTATGGAGAACGAATTCCTTGATAAAGTGGAGGACAATGCAGTTGCTCGTATATGGTCAGAGCAAAGCCAATTAGAGAAATGAGATAGCTTAGCTAAGGGTTATGTGTCAGAACTACTGGATTTTGCTCGCATCAGTGTCACGCAAAATGAGCTTCAGGAGTTGAAGGGAATATGGACCCAGTGGGACGATGAAGCAAAGCAGCTATTCTTTCGTAATTATGGTGATCTACCTTACTTGCTCGACATCAAAGTAGATAGGTATTTGTTCCGCGCTATGACTCAGTTTTGAAATTCTGCTTATAGTTGTTTCACTTTCAGGAAAGTAGATCTAGTGCCCACAGTGGAGGAATATACAACCCTGCTTCGCTGTTCAAGGATCCAAGTCGAAAAAGCTTATTCTAAGGCTGCTAATGTCCCAACTTTTATGAAGAAGCTAATGAATATCACGGGGATGAGTGAACAGTGGCAACAGGAGGTTCAAGAGGAAAAGGCCAAAGCTGACCATTGGGAGAGGAAGTTCCTAGAGATGCAGATGCGAAACGAGGCCCTAGAAAAGAATTTAGCAGAAAGCCAAAAGGAAAAGAGTGGATTAAAAGCTAGAGTGGCTGAATTGGGACGGTCCCTTCATCACCATCAAGCCGTAATTCTGCGGTTGAGTTAAAGTTAAGTCTGAATAAGATTGAGGAAACAAAGGGCAAGATAAAAAAATCAGAATCGGTATTGCAGAATTGAGAACTCCGGATCAAGCATCTTGAAGCAAGAGAAGGGCATTGTAAGGAAGAGCTCTATCATTCTCATAATCAAGTTAGAAATCGGGATTATCTCATGGGTGAAGCAATAGTTCAGATTCGAGAGGTAGCTGATCACTTACAGACTCTGGCAGTACAGGCTGATACATTGAGCACGAAGTATGAGCTACAGTCAGATCGTGGTCAAGAGTTAGCCTTATTGTATGGGAAAATCAAAACTTTAGGCCTTAGGGTGAAAGCATATTTGTAGTCCGTTTTATGTAAAGGATTTTGTTTTCTAATAAGGTTTTCTAAAATGAAGTTGAATCTAAATCGATACCTTTTTGCATTCATGCATTTGCATTACATTGCATCATTTGCATTAGACTTTTACAAAAGGACCCTAATTAAGAAAAAATATTTCAGTTAACCTGGAAAAATGGAACAAATGTTGGAGAGAATAGAGCAAATGCAAATATAGATGCAGGGGCAATTGACCAAGATTCAACAAGAAATGCTGGAACAAATGCTAGAATTCCAAAGAAATATGATAGGCCAGCTAACCCAGTCTAGCTGGAGGACATGAAAAAAGGAGCGGCCCAGTGATCAACAGTGTGGATGATGATGAAGACATTGTTTATTCCTCAATTGGTGTTCCGACTCAACCAGACACACATTCGCATGGGGTACCCGTCATTATTGGACCCCAATGTCAGACTAATACTTCGGCCCTATTGAGCCTATCGATGGGTTCAGGTCTTAACCTGGATGATGATCAAGCCAAATCGATTGTACTGGGAAAAACTCCGAAGAAAAAGGAAAATAAAGCGAATAGTACGAGAAGGTATAACAAGGGTCATTTAGAGCCGATTATGGTACGCCAGCTAAGGACCGTAACTACCAGCCATCAGGTCTCCCCAAGGTAAGAATCCAATTCAAGACCGAACTCAGAGAAACCTCAGTTTGCACCCTTTCCAATCACGTATAGGGAGTTGTACCGAATTTTGTTTGACGCACATGTCATATCCCCTTTTTATATAGAGCCAATACGGCCCCCATACCCCAAATGGTACGACGTAAATGGCCAATGCGAATACCATGGGGGAATCACAGGACATTCGATCGAGAACTGTGTCACTTTTAAAAAGATAATCGAAAGACTCATCAAATTGGGTGTCGTAAAATTCGATGATCCCTTTGGTGCAGAAAATTCGTTACCTAACCTTTCTATTAAAGGGGTAAACATTGTGAGTTCCACGATAGATAGGGGCAAGGGATTCAAGAACGCATCGAGCTCAGGGCCCTTGTGCAAGGCTTGATTAAGGAGATCAAGGACCCAATGGGAATGTTGGGAATCTAAGCATTAATGACATATCCGAAGAGAGAATCGGGAAATAAAAGTTTCCAAAGCCCTTACATACTTGGAAAGATTTTAAACAATGGAACTGTGGAAAGAATCCCTGTATTTTTTAGATTAATCTAGAGTAATATTCAAAATGTGCTTGTTGCCTTAAGCCTAGAGACAATAAGAATCCTTTTGTGGAATAGGCTTATGTCCAGAATTTATATTTCAATAAAATACATCTTTTTAAGTAAATATTTTTTTTCTCTTCATTTCATACTGTACATTCTTTTGTTTTTACAATATTCTTTCATTCTTTATTCATGACCATACCATACAGATAATCATCCTTAGAATCATTTATTCTTTGGATTTTTGCTTTACTGCACAGGTACCCGGATATCAACGACATGAGCGACGCTTATTATCGACTCCCTTTTCGAGTAAGATATGTGTCTAGAGGGATCTCAGGACTTTGAAGATGACAGAGATTGTAACCTATCTTCTGATTTGTTAAGAACGGTAGAACAAGATGAAAAATAGATCTCACTCTACAAAGGGTCAGTGGATATCATGAGCCTAGAAAAGAGATGAAAATTGTAGCCTAGCTCATCACAGAACTAAGGCGAGACATCATTGAGTTATTTTCAAGAATTCAAAGATGTTTTCGCACGATCATATCAGGACATGCCTAGGCTAATAAGACGTGGGCTAAACATGAGGATCGGGCACTGTTGGTCTACCATGAAAGGGGATTGCATCAGTTATACCGCAAATATGGAATTGAAGAAGGCGAGATTTATGTGACTCTTCCATTTTCTTCACAAACTTTTCTATATGTGGGGCACAGATGTTATGGGGCCGATCTTGTCAAAAGCTTCTAGTTGACATTGAATTATCTTTGTGGTCATCGATTACTTCACTAAGAGGGTGAATGTTGCTTCATATGCCAATATTGCAAAGTCGACAGTCATCAAATTCCAAAAAAAAGAGGATCAGGCACCGACAAAGAATGCCAAAAAGGACAATGTCCAAAGTTTGTAGTCTGTTCAAAGATCAGACGCCACATCATAGAGCAACAAAGGCAGCCAAAAAGAAAAAACAAAAAAACAAAACAAGGATTGTAGGAAAGATGACCGAGACTTGTAAAGATTGACATAAAGAAGTTACCATTTATCCTCTGTCTTATCGAACATTGGCTAGAACTTTCGCTGGGGCAACACATTTCTCATTGGAATAGAAATAGTTTTGCCAATTGAACCTAATCAAAGAAAAGGTTAAAAGTTATTCATCACAGTCGGATGGTACAAGCTTATGACAAAAGGTTTGCCCAAGAGAATTTCATGATGGGGACCTGGAATTAAAAAGAACTTCAGAGGAAAATAAATGCCAAAATTTGGAAAAACCTTATGTGGTGAAGAAGGCTTGTTCTGGAAGATCATTAAACTTGACCAAAACGTATGGCAAGGGCATGCTCAGGCTGGTGAATTCAGATTTCATCTAAAAGGAGAGGCCAAGGTGAAAACCCGCAAAGGGCGCCTTGAGACCTTAAAAAAAAGAGAAAGAAAAGAAAAAATGAGAGGCCAAGGCGAAAACCTGCAAAAGGCGCTTTGAGACCAAAGGGGATTTGAGTTGAAAACCCGAAAAGGGCGGCTCAAATTTTGATCAAAGATGGGGCATGTGGTAGTCTTGCTATGCCTGAATTAACAGTGAGGGAGTATGCTACGTCTTGGGGCATTGACAAAGTACTCCGGAACCTCTAAACACGTATTGAGTTTAAAATGGTCCTCAAGAAGTTCGAACAGAGAAGCTCAGGCTGCGATATCTGGGGCACCTAACTTTTATCTTACCCATTTTTTTATTTGTTATCTTTGATTATTTTATTCTTTTCAAGATACACCCCAATCAATTTTCTTTTATTATTTTGGTTATCTTTGATTAACTTATTTGTTTCGAGCTATGCTCCTAATTAATTTCTTTCTCGTCCATTATTATGATCTTTTTCAAGCATTTTATATTGAAATAATGATTATTGGACTAATAATACTTTCATGAAAGGAGTTTCACATATTACTCTGGAAGCTTTAAAATAGTATAGGAACCTGAAATAGGGCTATTGTTTAAAACTCACCAAGCCTAAGGGTTTGAGATATTGAAAGATGATTATCTCTTTTGGATTTTTATTGGTTGAACAAAATACAAGACATTTCTTTAAGTGATACCATCTCGACAAATGACGAGCAGTGTCAACCCAGGTATAGAAGGGGATCATTCTCGGGAAAAGAAAAAAGATACCCTGCATTCATCTGGTCATTACACCCAGGGAATGGTGTAACAGATCAAGTTGATTGAAGATAATATAAATTCCATACCTCCGAGTGATAACTGGATGGATGGAAGAAACCAAATGTTATTCTCCTGAAGTTACAGTGGGAGGTATAATTTTTTTTTTGTCCTAAGGTTCAAGGGAAGGGACTTTGAAATTACAGCGGGGCAGGTTTGTTGAGCAGAACATGATCGTTTCTTTGGGTTTTCTGTCAAAAGATACCAGCTGAACGAGAAGGCATGGTAGTGCATCAGTGATAGAAACGTGATGAACTATGAGCAATGACAACCCAAACATTAAATAGGGATCATTCTCACACTTCCAATTAGGAGCATTTGATTCATTCCGATCATTGTATCCAAAAAAAATAAAAAGAGAAAAAGAAGGAAATCATTCTCATGACATTCTGCATTCATGCAAATGTCGTCCATAATACATTTAGTTAGAAGCATTAGATTCATTTCGGTCATTGCATTCTAATCATTAGATAGGATCATTCTTATGACATTCTGCATTCATGCAAATGTCATCCCTAATATCATTAAGTTAAGAGCATTAGATTCATTTCGATCATTGCATTCTAATCATTACACATTTAAAAATAGGATCATTCTTATGACATTCTGTATTCATGCAAATGTCGTCTGTAATACATTTAGTTAGGAGCATTAGATTCATTCCGATTATAGCATCCTAATCATTTGGCATAAACATAAGCATAATACATTCGAGTCTACAGGACATGTCCCCAGAGGACGGTGTAGTAACATCGGTGAATTCACCAGTCCTATCTCCCTGACCAGCAGTGGGATAGGTCGAAGATTGTAGATCTTGTTACCCTAGGCAGTAGTGGAACAAGATCGAACGGCGAATTTTATCTCCATGAAGCAGCGGAGTAGATTTAAGCCATCAGTCTTATCTCCCTCGAGATGGTAGTGGAGCAGGCTAAAGATTGAAGTCTTCTTGAAGATAGTAAGGAAGCAAATTGGAAAGTTCAGATTTTGTTCCATCGAGATCGTAGTGGAGCAGGCTGAAGATTGAAGTCTTCCTGAGATAGTAAGGAAGCAAATTAGAAAGTTCAGATTTTGTTCCCTCAAGATGGTAGTGGAGCAGACTGAAGATTGAAGTCTTCCTGAGATAGTAAGGAAGCAAATTAGAAAGATCAAATTTTGTTCCCTCAAGATGGTAGTGGAGCAGACTGAAGATTGAAGTCTTCCTGAGATAGTAAGGAAGCAAATTGGAAAGTTCAGATTTTGTTCCATCGAGATGGTAGTGAGCAGGCTGAAGATTGAAGTCTTCCTGAAGATAGTAAGGAAGCAAATTGGAAAGTTCAGATTTTGTTCCATCGAGATAGTAGTGGAGCAGGCTGAAGATTGAAGTCTTCCTGAAGATAGTAAGGAAGCAAATTGGAAAGTTCAGATTTTGTTCCCTCAAGATGGTAGTGGAGCAGACTGAAGATTGAAGTCTTCCTGAAGATAATAAGGAAGCAAATTGGAAAGTTCAGATTTTGTTCCCTCAAGATGGTAGTGGAGTAGACTGAAGATTGAAGTCTTCCTGAGATAGTAAGGAAGCAAATTGAAAAGTTCAGATTTTGTTCCCTCGAGATGGTAGTGGAGCAGGCTGAAGATTGAAGTCTTCTTGAAATAGTAAGAAAGCAAATTGGAAAGTTAAGATTTTGTTCCCTCGAGATGGTAGTGGAGCAGGCTGAAGATTAAATTCTTTCTGAGATAGTAAGGAAGCAAATTGGAAAGTTCAGATTTTGTTCCCTGGAGATGGTAGTGGAACAGACTGAAGATTGAAGTCTTCTTGAGATAGTAAGGAAGCAAATTGAAAAGTTCAGATTTTGTTCCCTCGAGATGGTAGTGGAGCAAATTGAAAATTGAAGTCTTCCTGAGATAGTAAGGAAGCAAATTGAAAAGTTCAGATTTTGTTCCCTCGAGATGGTAGTGGAGCAAACTGAAGATTGAAGTCTTCCTGAGATAGTAAGGAAGCAAATTGAAAAGTTTAGATTTTGTTCCCTTGAGATGGTAGTGGAGCAGGCTGAAGATTGAAGTCTTCCTAAAACAGTAAGGAAGCAAATTGGAAAGTTCAGATTTTGTTCCCTCGAGATGGTAGTGGAGTAGGCTGAAGATTGAAGTCTTCCTGAGATAGTAAGGAAGCAAATTGAAAAGTTCAGATTTTGGTCCCTCGAGATGGTAGTGGAGCAAATTGAAGATTGAAGTCTTCCTGGGATAGTAAGGAAGCAAATTGGAAAGTTCAGATTTTGTTCCCTCGAGATGGTAGTAGAGCAGACTGAAGATTGAAGTCTTCCTAAGATATTAAGGAAGCAGACTGAAAAGTTCAGATTTTGTCCTCTCGAGATAGTAGTGGGGCAGACTGAAGATTGTAGATCTGGCATTCCTGAGATTGCATTGAAGCAGATCGAAGATACTAATCTGGCATCCCTGAGTTTGCAGTGGAGCAGATTAAAAATAGCAAATCTGGCATTCTCGAGATTGCAGTGAAGTAGATCGAAGATACTGATCTAGCATTCCTGAAGTTGCAGGAAGCAGATCGAAGACATCAGATCTTGTCTCCCTGAGTTTGCAGAGGAGCAGATCGGAAAATAGCAGATCTAGCATTCCTAAAGTTGCAGGAAGCAGATCGAAGACATCAAATTTGGCATTCCTAAGTTTGCAGGGAGCAGATTAAAATAGCAGATCTGGCATTCTTGAGATTGCAGTGAAGCAGATCGAAGATACCAATCTGGCATCCCTGAGTTTGCAGGGAGCAGATTAAAATAGCAGATCTGGCATTCCTGAAGTTGCAGGAAGCAGATCGAAGATACCAATCTGGCATCCCTGAGTTAGCAGTGGAGCAGATTAAAAGATAGTGGATACTGCCTTCCTGAAGTTGCAGTGAAGTAGATTGAAGCTATCAGACTTATTTGAAATCAAGATGAAGTACTAATACCATTGCAGTGGAGCTAGAAGCCATCTGGAGAAGACGAGGGCCAAGAAGTCAAGGCTTGGTAAAGATCGGGCAAAATGGGTCCTTTTATTGTCTTTGCTCTATTCTCGTTACACGACAATGAGCAAAGAGGGGCAGCTGTAATAGCCCATTTATTCCCGGGCTTAAATAAACCAGAATTAAAAAATAAATAATAATAAATGTCCAGTATATTTGTTACAGTCCATTTTACAAAACAAATCCTCAAAGCCCGATCCACCAGCCCAAAATCCATCACCCAAATTACCAAACCCGATTAGCCAAATTACACCATGACCAAAACTAATGCCCAAAACCCTAAACAGACCCAGAACCTAAATCGGCCCTAAAAGGCCCAAACTTAAAACAGTTTCAGAGACCTAGGGTTTCTGGGAAACCCTAGGCGCTGCAAGCCTTTCCCAGCAGCCCCTCGGTCACGCCGCCAGTCGCGCCGCAGCTTGCGCGAATCACTCCACCGCCGAGATCTCCTCGTCTTTAACTACAAGAAAAGAAAAAAGGACAGTAGCAAAATACAACAAACATGGCAACATTTTTTTATTTCCTTTTTATTTTCATTTCGAAGGCTATAAAAGCCTTACAAGAATCTGTAATACACACGAATACAAAAAAAACAGAGAATAATAACAGAGGTGATTTTTGAAAATTTATTTGCGTCTCTTTTTATTATCTTTCGATTTATGTTTTTTTTATACATAGAATACTACTAGAATAAGAAGCATAAGATTACCTTTTGATTCGCGCTGAAAAAGGAAATTTTTTTGACCTCCGGCCGCCGTATGTGGCGGCGCTTGCGGTGGCGCGTGAGATGCACGCGCGGTGGCCGATCATCGGAGCCCACGCCGGGGTTTGGCTGGAAATCGCCAGGAAGAGAGCATTTCGGAGCTCTCTTATGTTTTTTTTTTTAAACAGTGTATAAAATAAATTTTTCGGTCGGTTTTTGACTTTTATAAGCCAAAGGAATGACGCCATTTTGAGGTGGTCAGTTAATGACCAAAACGACGCCATTTTAAAGTTGAGGATCCGCGCGTTGACCCGACCCGGGAGGATCCGCATGTTTTCGTTTAAGGGTCTAATTGCCCTATAGACCCTTCCGCATTTTTTTAAATTTACAATTATGTCCAATAGCATTTTTTCGTATTTACAATTTAGCCCTAAAACTTATATTCTGTTTCATTTTAATCCTCCTTTCTTTCTTTATTTATTTATTTATTTTATTTTATTTTCAGATTATTCTAATATTATATTGAATTATTTTATCATATTAAAATGTTATATTATTTTTATTATTTATATATTAATTTGTTTATTGTATAAAATTTATTTATGTATATTTTTTATATGTATTAACCTTATATATATTTAATTATTATTATTTATTTTATGTGGTTTAATATTATCTATATTATATATTATTTTATAATTAGTATTTTATTTATTATATTATATATATTTTTAAAATTTCTATATTATATAGTATTATGTTATATTATATATATTACTTCTAAATTTTTTTATAAAATTTATTTATATTATATAATATATTTTATTTATACTGTTTATATTATATATGTAATTAGTATATCATATATATATTTTTATAAAATTATTATATACTGTTTACTAATTGTTTTTATCATGTATAATCATTTGTGAATGTATTAAATTATTAAATTAGGTATTTGCTATCAATATTCTTTTTTTTTGTATACTTTAAATTTTTATTATTATTCATTTAAAATATTGTTTATATATACATATAAAATTGTTTTATAAATTGTCATTTTTTTTTGTCATAATATTCATTCAATGTTTAAATATATCATTCTCTTTTCGTTTGATTTTATTATTTTATGAAGATCTTAATTATTGCTACTTATTTTATCCCATGTTTATTTATTTATGTCCTTTTAATCTTTATTATCGCTTAACATAGTTCTTTATATATTCATTCATGTTATATTCTTTTATTATTTATTGTTAGAATAATTTGTAGTTACGTAGAATTGCTATTAAATATGTATGCTGTAATGTATTCATACAATGTCTTACTCAAACCATTTTTATAAAAATACCTTCTGAATTAAAGCATTTTATTCAAATAGTTTAAAAAATATGGTGATATGTGATATTTGGGGACTTCGAGAAGAATTGTGCCCTAACTTACTGGGTTTCGATTTTTCTCGTGGAACTTAAGGTATTAGATATCCCTTCTCGTTTAAAACCGAAACTTACAAATTTCAAATCAAAAACTTATTCTTGGGAATTCAAAACATTGTATCCTAACTTACTGGATACGATGTTTTGTGTCTCGAGGTAGGATTTTTCTAAAATAAAGACGTGCCTAGTTTCGAAGTCATGAGATGCTATATCCTAACTTACTGGGTATAGTATTTTATTTCTTTGAGATAGGTAAGTCTTGATTTTTCTTCTAATAAAAGGATCTTATTTTAAAAATTTTCAAATTTAAAACATTAGGACATGAGATTATCAATTCGGTACCAAATTTTGGACGTTACTAGGGTGCTAACTCTTCCTCGTACGTAACCGGCTCCCAAACCCGTTTTCTTGTATTTCGTGGACCAAAATCAATCTTTTGAAATAAAACATTTTATAAGGTGATCCAATCACACCTAAGTAAAAAAGATTGGTGGCGACTCCCATTTTTGTTTTTAAAGTCGATCCCCCATTTTTCTAAACCTTTTCAAAAAATGGTTTCGACACCCCACATATGGAAAAATGGAGGAGGCACATAAGTCTTGTCTTCCTCAATTTGGCATTTACGGCGTAACTGATGCAATTTCCTTTTCTTGGTAAACTAGTAGCCCTAACCTCTTGATTAGCCTGGCCATTGTAGAACCATTAACATGGGTTCTTTAAACACAAATCTTAACAAAGATACCCACGTTTCAAAGAGTTCATGTGCCTTGATATGTTCGTGCGAAAACATCTTGGATTCTTGAAAAATAGCTCAATGATGTCTCGCATTATTTCTGTGGTGAATTAGGCTTCGATCTTTGCCTTTCCTAAGCTCGCAACGTCCACTGACCTTTTGCAAGGTAAAGTCTATTTTCATCTTGTTCTACTATCCTTAACAAATCAAAATATAGGCTACAATCTCTGTCATCTTCAAAGTCCTTAGATCCCTTAGACCCATATCTCATTCAAAAATGGAGTCAGTAACAACGTCGCTCATGTCGTTGACATCTGGGTACCTAGGTACGAAGGCAACAAATCCAAAGAATAAATGATTCTAAGGATGATTATTTGTATGGTATGGTCATGAATAAAGAATGAAAGAATATTCTAAAAAACAAAAGAATGTATAGTATGAAATAAAAAATATTTGCTTAAAAAGATGTCTTTTATTGAAATAAAAATTCTGGACACAACCCTATTTCACAAAAGAAATCTTATTGTTTCTAGGCTTAAAGCAACAAGTGTGTTTTGTACATTACTCTGAGTAAGCTTATATGAATCTCTTCCACAATCCTATTGTTTAAAACACTCCCAAACATGCAAGGGCTTGGAAACTTTGATTCCTTGGTTCACTCTTCAGATACGTCATTAATGTTCAAATTCCCCAGTATCAGGTTTTGCACTAGAGCCCTGAACTTGATGTACTCCTGATCTCATGCCCCCATTCATCATGGTACTCACAATATTTATCCCTTTAACAACATGGTTGGGTAACAGATTTTCTGCACCAGAGGGGTCATCGAATTTTATAACTCCTATTTTGATGAATCTTTCAACCAGCTTCTTGAAAGCAAGGTAATTTTCTATTGAATGTCCTGTAATCCCGGCATGGTAATCACATTGAGCATTTGAGTCATACCATTTGGGGTATGGGGGTTGCATTGGTTTCAGGTAAAAAGGGGCTACAACATGTGCGTCAAACAACATTTGGTACATCTCCCTATACGAGATTGGGATGGGCACGAACCGGGGTTTTTCTGAGTTCAGTCTTGGATTGAGTCTTTCTCTTGGGGAGACCAGATAACTGGTAACTGCCCTCTTTAGCTGGTTTACTATAAACGGCTTCAAATGGCCCTTGTTATACCCACTCGTATTATTCACATCCTTGTTCTTCCTCTTCGGGGCCTTTGAAGCCCACTCTTCCTTTTTCTTTGCTTCTGCTAGGCCAAGAACAACAGGATTGACTCGATCATCACCAGGACCCATCGAAAAGTTCAGCAGTACCGAGGTATCAGTCTGATATTGGGATCCGATAATGACAGGTACCCCTTGAAGATGTACATCTGGTTGGGTCTGAACACTTATTGGAGTGCAACCGGAGGGATAAACAAAATCTTCCGATAAACAAAATCTTCCTTATCATCCTCACTGTTGACTACTGGGCCTTTCTTCATTTCAAGCCCTTCAGCTGATAATTGGGTTAATTGGCCCATCACATTCATTTGGAATTCTAACATTTGATTCTGCATATCCTGTTGAATTCTGAACAATTGCTCTTGCATCTGTATTTGCATTTGCTCTATTCTCTCCAACCTTTGTTCCATGTTTTCTAGGTTAACTGAAATAATTTCACCTAATTAGGGTCATTTTTTAAAAAAACTAATGCAAATGATGCAATGTAATGAAAATGGCGTAATGCAAATGATGTAATGCACATGCATGAAATGAATGCAAAAGAAAGAGAGGCGTTGATTCTGAATTCAATTCCATTAGAAGGACTTTTCTAGAAAATAAATTCCTTTACATAAAACGGATTATATATGCGGCTTTATCCTCATAGTCCAGGTGAAAACACCAATCCTTTTCTTCGTATCCGGATGTTATGGTCGTGTCCCGTGAACTTTCTCAATAGATGCCTCTTCTAGCTCCTTGTTGCTTGGTTCAGGCCATACCTCTTCACTCACTTATCCTCCGCGATGTTCATAAGCTTCTTTAAGAAAATTGAGACATGATGACTCTCGAATAATCCTTGCCGGCTTGAATCCTCGGGAAAAGTCTTGTATTCTTCTGCGGACTATCAGCCCTCTCTCGTTGTTTACCTAGACTATGTTCGAACGACCGTATTATAATCCACTTTATCAAGTAACCCATTTCCTTATGAAAAACTCTTCTATTTAGCAATCGAATATGAATCAACACCTCCTTTCTAAGATGATGCGATGCAATGCAATGAAAACAAAAGAAACACGTTAGCACAAGAGAAATAAACAACAGAATAAAGTACCTAATCGTGTGACCACTAGGGTTTGCCGTGGCACTACCTAGGGTTAGCTCTTAGGGTTCACTATATGTGGTTTGGTTCTAACGAGAGGGTACCTGAACCAACAGATTCCTCAATCCTCACCCATTATAGGCTCATATGGATCGAGTTCGGTTCAGGGGAATACATTTCCCTATGGCCATGCGTAGATGAAAATCTCACGAAGCACATAGGTACGGATGTATCCCGGAAGCAATCCACTAGCCCATGCGGAGGTGAAAACCTCACGAATGCGTAGTTTCTTACTCCCACTTAAGAGGGTGTGACCCAACGGTCATGCGATATGATGCAAAAATATTCTACAAGACTCAAACCACAGTAATCATATAAAATGGCAATAAATGCAATAATAGGATCGTAATTTTTCAAATCAGATTTTCAACTTTTGGAAACAAGATAGAAAACAATCAATTTTACGGCTCGACTCTCTCACATTCCCAGTGGAGTCGCCAAGCTGTCGAAACCATTTTTTTTGTGAAAACGAGGGTCGACTAGTGTTGTAACATCCTGAATAATTGGGTCTGTGCATTTTATGTGTTTGGAT
Organism: Gossypium sturtianum; assembly: GCA_025698515.1. Classification (NCBI taxonomy): domain Eukaryota; kingdom Viridiplantae; phylum Streptophyta; class Magnoliopsida; order Malvales; family Malvaceae; genus Gossypium; species Gossypium sturtianum. Next base: position 163,924,159 of record CM046945.1, read on the forward strand.
GCTTAAAATATTAATTTGAGAATTTGAGGTACAATTGGGGCTCAAATTGGGCTGAGGCCTTGTTTTAAATATTTTGTTTAGACACTCTAAGGGCTTAAATTGAAGTTGTAGTAGTTTAATTGACATATTGGGCTCGTGGCCCAGCAGCTAGGGCACACAGATGAGTGAGCTATAAGTGGAATCACTAGTGCATGAGGAAGGCCCAAATTTTTGGTTGCTTGAAGCCCAAGTTATAGGGCTAGATTTCGGCACTTAATTGAGTAAGGGGGGGACGGCACAAGGCTATTTTTTTGGGAATCTTATTATATTTATTTCATGTGGATAATAAGAAGATAAAGACTATTATTTAGGGATTTAGTCTTTAAGGATAATAAGCAGATAAAGGCTATTTTTGAGGAGATAACAGATTAAGATAAGGGAAAAGGGATAAGAGCTATCATGTGTGGCAGTGTTGGCCGAAAATCAATCTCTGCTAAAGGGAGGAATCAGTTTTCTATATAAAGAGGGGGTGTGCCGAAATTTTGAAGCCTCTCTTTTATTTTCTTTTCTCATCTTCTTCCTCTCAAAAGCCGAAAATCACCATCTTCTTCATCCTTTCTTCCTCTCTAAAATTTCCTGGTTGGCCGAATCTTTTAACCTCTATTGTTATTCTTCTTTTAATCCCTAAAAGCCGAAATCACATCTCTATTATTCTATTCTTCTCCTTAATATTCATTGGTCGAATCTCTCTTAGCCATCTCTTCAATTCGTCCATCTTCTAAAAGCCGAAATTCTTAGATTTCACTTCCTGAAGTTACCGAATTCTCTTCAAAGGAGTTTGCTTGTGCCGAATCTTGAAGGAAACAATAGGTAAGTATTGATTTCGGGATTTCAATGTTCTTCCGACTTTTCAAAAGTCCTTAGTCGAATGGCTATTAGAAACTAATCTCTTATTTCACTCTTCTTTTCGGTATTCCGGGATTTGAAGAAGGAGGCCAATCGCATAGATATCTAAGTTATAGAATCGTGTTACTTTCGGGATTTCAAGGTAAGAGGATTTGTTTATTTATATATATAAAATCGGGTAGAATACTAACCATGGCCGAATATAAGAGAGGCCTATTTTCGTAATTGTTCCGGCTTTTAAGCAAGGCTATAGATTGAGGATAATAGATCCAGATAGCAAGGACATCGACTAAGAATATTGGATTTCGCAATATCAGGTGTGTAATTCTCCACACCATCTAGATCTGTTTGATTAATATATGAAAATAAGTATTACATGTTGCCGAAATCCCGGCATAATGACGGAAACCCAAAGAGGGTAAAAGCAAATCACCAGGTTAGTGAATGCTCTGATTAAATGATTTAAGAATATTGATTATATGTGATTGCATAGGTTGGGTTGATGAAAGGAGGAAGTTATATGTTGTAGCGCTTTTCTGCGTGATCTGTAGCGAGCGGTTCCTCACCGTGATCTGTTGTAGCGGCTTACGCGTGATCTATTGTAGTGGCTACGGCCATGATCTCGATGATGAGCAAGACGACCGCCATCAAGGCGTGTAGCGGTGTGGGTTGATTGTAGAAATCCCCAATGGTGTGAATGGTCGGTGCGGGGCGTGTAGCGGATGGACACCTAGGATATGGGTTGGGCTTTGCATATTATTTTTGTTACTTATATTTTGATTATTCTATTTTATGGGGCTAAAGCCCAAATCTAATGGTGCATGAGGTTGCACACCGAGTCTCGCGACTCACCCTTTAATTTTAACCATCTCAGTGACACTTAGGGCATCGAGCCAGGGTGGAGAGGAGAGCAAGGTGGCCATGCGATGAGCTTTGAGAATTCAAAGAAAAGACTTAGTCTAATTTTTTTATTTTCATTTAATTAATGGGTTCAAATTTCCTTGTAATAAGGCCATGGGCCACTAGACTACCATTTATGTCTTGGGATTTTGTTAGGCTTTTATTATTGGGTTTTAAGTTTTACGTTTTCAATTAAGTTAAGACCTGCATGAAATTTCAGTTTTTACTTAAAATCTACCAAGATAATTGGTTACTTAATATTTTATACTTTAGTGAATTATTAAGCTTTCGAAATAAAGATGTAAACCTAGTAATTGTTTTCCAAAATGCGACATGTTATGTAAAATCTCTTAAGTGACATACCAGATCCGGTTGCAGCGTTTGGGCCGGGTTTGGGGTGTTACAAGTGTTTTGAAAATGAAAATAAAAACGGGAGTCGCCACCAATCCTTTTTGATGAGGTGTGATCGGGTCACCTCGTAAAGCGGTTGTTTTTAATAAACGGTTTGATTTATCAAAACAACGATTTTGGTCTACGAAACTCGTAAAATGGGTTCGGAGTCGGCACGCGCATGAGGAAGGGTTAGCACCCTCGATGCGCCCAAAATTGGTACCTAATTGATTAATTAACGTCTTAATGTCAAAAATTTAGACAGATTTCAAAATACGATCCTCTTTTTTTTGAAAACCCGAATTAATTAAAATGAATGCTGAGGCCCGCTTATTTCGAAGAAGTAAAACGTCATACCCAGTGAGTTAGGATACGACATTTTTGGAACCCTCGAAACTAAGCTTGTCTTTTGACCTTTAAAAGTCGTGTATTTAAACTTGAGAAGGATATTCGTTTATTTGGTCAAATGAAAAACCGGAACCCAGTAAGTTAGGGCACGATTTCTCAAAGTTCCAAATACAGAATATTGCCTTTATTTTAAGAAATCTTTTCCCGAGGTAACAAAATGTCACATCCAATACGTTAGGACACAACATCTTGAATTCTCAAGAAATAGCTTTCTTTTCATTCAAAACTTATTTATTTTAAAAGGATATTCCGCTATTTAGATTAAACGAGAAAAATCGAAACCCAGTAAGTTAGGGCACGATTTCTCGAATTTCTAAATACGAAATATTATCTTTATGAAAAAGGATCAATTTTGTATCGAGCAAAATGCAACACGAATTTATAACAAAATGCAGAAAGTGAATACAATGCTAGCAAGTATAATAACATAATGATGACAAAAATGTGAGTAACAATAATAAAGTTAAAAATAAAATACAATAAAAAGCAAAATAAATAAAGTAAAATGAAAGAAAATAAAAAAACGAAAGCTAATAATAAATCAATTAAACAAATAAATAGAATGTTCAATAGTTTAAAGATGATAAAAATATAATAGTGACAAAAAATACAATAATAGTGACAAAAAATACAATAATAATAATAACAAAATATGTTAACAAACAAATAATAATAGTAAAATAAATAAACAAGAATAATAATAATAATTAATAATGATAATAATAGCAATGAAAATAATAAAAGTAATAGTAAAGATAAAAAGAATGGTATTAGTAATAATAAAATAGTAGTAATAATATTAAAATAAAAAATAATAATAAAATAAAGGAATAATATTGATGATAAAAATAATAATAATAACAATAATAATAGTAAGGTAGAAACAATAAAAATAATAATAGTGATGATAATACAAGAAAATATAATTATGAAAATAATGAAAATAATAATAATAATGATAAAGGATAATAATAATAAACAGACAATAGTAAAACAAAAAAATAATGTAAATAATAATAATAATATAGGGATATTAAATCAATTTAATAATAAAATAACAAAAAGAATTAAAAGGAATGAATTAAAATCGAGACAAAATTTTGGGTGCAAATCGGGAATGAAAAATAAGGCGAAGGATCAATTTATGACGCGCGTGAAGGGAGGGGGACCAAAAAGGAAATTTATCCAGGCCTCCAAAACAACGTAGTTCCTTTAGGGACTAAATTTAAAACTGCACGAAATTTCTGGGTAAAATTAAAAATAAAGGGAAATCTAATTTAAAAAAACTGAAAATGCGGAAGGACCAAGTGGGCAATTAGCCCCAAAAGTAAAAACACGCGGATCCTCCTGGGCGGGTCGGGTCGACACGCGGATCCTAGGCAAAACGAAGTCGTTTTGGTGTTTAAGGCCAGTCCCCAAAACGACGTCGTTTTGGGTGGCCTATATAAGTAAAAAAAATCCCCAAAAACTTTATTTTAGCAGCTCTTTTTAAAAATATTTCTAACCCCATTTTTTTTCTCTGCAGGGGCGAATTCCGGTGAGAGTCCGACGCTGACCGCCGCCGCGCCTCCACCGCCGTCGCAGCCTCCGGCCACCGCGCATAGTGGCCGGAACTTCAAAAAGGTAGAAAAACTTGTATTTTTTTATAGAATATTTTTAACACACATATGTATACATAGTAAAGAGAAAATTCTTCATATGTGTATATATATGTACACTAACAGTTTCGAAAGTGAAGAAAAGAAGAAAAAGAAACCTTTGCTCTTGATATGCTTTTATTGATTGCTTTTGTATTCTTTTTTTTATGTTGGAAATCTGTTCTTCTTTTTGTATTGATGATAAAAAAAAAGTCCCCTTTTACAAAGATTTAAACTGGCTTTTATAGCCATTTTCTTTACAAGCTTTCTGTCCTTTCTTTTTAATGTCTTGCAGGTTCTTGGGCGGTGCAAGTGGAGTGGTAGGCGCTGCAGAGGCGATGGCAGGCCAGGGGCGACAGTGGTCAGAAGCAAGTGGCCCTAGGTGCGGCGCACCTAGGGTTTGTAATTTTATTTTTCCTGTTGACTTCGGGCTAGGGTTGTAATTGGGCCTTTAGGTTTGGGCTTAATTGTTTTTGGGTTAAGGTTTTAGTAATTGGGTTAATCTGTTTGGTTTATGGGCTGATGGTGAGGCTGTAAAATGGGATTGTATGCCCGGGCAAAATTGGGCTATGACAGCAGATTTTCTAGCCAGCAGAGCTCTAGAAGAATACGACCCTTTGAATTTTGATTTCCCAAATGAAGATCTGATGTATGTTGCAACCACTGAAGAAGGTGCTCAATAAGAACATCCCTGGAAACTAAACTTCGATGAGGCCTCTAACGTTATGGGTAACAGAATCAGGGCAGTCTTGGTATCCCCAAACGGAGATCATTATCCTTTTACTAGTAAATTGGATTTTGATTGCACAAATAACATGGTAGAATACGAAGCATGCATCATGGGCATCCGTGCAGCCATAGAATGCAAGATCAAAGTACTAGAGGTATATTGGGATTCTACATTAGTAATCTATCAGCTCAAAGGTGAATGGGAGACGAGAGACCCCAAATTGATCAATTATCAAAGGCTGATACTTGAATTAATTGAGGAGTTTGATGATATCACCTTCTGCTATCTCCCACGAGATGAAAACCAGATGGCTGATGCATTGGCTACTTTAGCTTCCATGATCAAAGTGAACAAACAAGAGGACGTAAAACATATCCAGATGAGTATTTATGAGGCTCCGGCTCATTGTTATAACGTTGAGGGAGAAGAAAAGGACGATCACCCTTGGTACCACGATATACTGCGATATGTGAAGAATCATGAATACCCTGACCAAGCAACTGAGAATGATAAAAGGACATTGAGAAGACTAGCCAGTGACTATGTCTTAGATGGGGAGATCCTATACAAAAGAAGAAAGGATCAGGTACTACTAAGATGTATGGATGCTGTTGAGGCTAAGAAAATCTTGGAAGAAGTCCACGAAGGTGTTTGCGGAACACACGCTAATGGTTTTACAATGGCCAGGCAAATCATGAGATTCGAGTATTATTGGTCCACCATGGAAGGAGATTGTATCAGTTACGCCAAGAGATGTCATAAGTGCCAAATTTATGGAGACAAAATTCATGTGCCTCCTTCACCTCTTCATGTCATGATTTCTCTATGAACTTTCTCCATGTGGGGCCTAGATGTCATTGGGCCGATCTCGCCGAAAGCTTCTAATGGGCATCGATTCATCTTCGTATTCATTGATTACTTTACAAAGTGGGTAGAAGCCGCTTCATATACCAATGTCACGAAGTCGGCAGTCAGTAAATTCTTAAAGAAAGAGATCATATGTCGATATGGAATGCCAGAAAGAATCATATCTGACAATACACTAAATTTGAACAATAGCACGATATCAGAAGTTTGCAGTCAGTTCAGGATCAAACACCACAACTCATCACCATATCGCTCAAAAATGAATGGTGCAGTGGAGGTAGCCAATAAGAACATTAAGAAAATCATGGGAAAAATGACTGAGACTTATAAAGATTGGCATGAGAAGTTACCATCTGCCCTCTATGCTTATCGAACATCCGTCAGGACCTCAACCAGGGCAACGCCTTTCTCTCTAGTTTATGGAATGGAGGCGGTTTTACCCATTGAAGTCGAGATTCCTTCTCTTCGAGTTTTGGTAGAATTGAAATTGGATGAAGCAGAATGGATCCAATCCCGATATGATCAGCTAAACTTGATTGAAGAGAAAAGGTTGAAAGCCATCCGTCATGTTCAGATGTACCAAAAGCGAATGATGCGAGCTTACAACAAAAAGCTTCGTCCTAGAGAATTCCATGAGGGGGACCTAGTATTGAAAAAGATCCTGCCCATAAAAAAGGATTTCAGAGGAAAGTGGATGCCAAACTAGGAAGGACCTTATGTGGTAAAGAAGGCCTTTTCTGGAGGAGCGCTGATTTTGACTGAGATGGATGGCAAGAAGTACTTCACCTAAAAAAAAGGAATAAAGGAGAGGCTAAGGCGAAAAAGAGTAAAGGGCCCCTTGAGACCAAAGGGGTTTTGAGTTGAAAATCCGGAAAAGGGCAATTCAAATTTTGATCAAAGCTGGGGCATATGGTAGTCTTGTTATCCTCGAATTAACAAGGGAGAGGGATGCTACGTCTTGGGGCATCAACAAAGTATTTTGGATCTCCGAAACACATATCAAGTTCAAAAGGGTCCTCGAGAAGTTAGTGCGAAGAAGCTCATGCTATGATATCTGGGGCACCTATTTTCATCTTATTCATCTTGTATTTCAGCAATGTTTGCTATCTTTGATTAATCCATTCATTTCGATCCTTGCTCCCAATAAATTTTGAACTTGTCCATTGTTACAATCTTTTTCAAGCATTTTTACATTGAAATAACTATTAATGGAATAATAATATTCAAGTAAAAGGAGTTCTACATATTGCTCTGAAAGGTTTTCTAAATAGTACAAGGATCTGAAAACAGGACCACTATTCAGAACTAACCAAATTTAAGAGTTGGAAATACTTGGAAAAAATAATCTAAATTGGTTCTCTATCAAAGATACCAGCTGAACAAGAAAGCAGGGTAATACGTCAGTGATAGAACCCTGGTGAACAACGAGTAGTATCAACCTAAGCATTAAAAGGGGATCTGTAACACCCCTAACCCGTATCCATCGACGGACTAGGGTTACGAGGTATTACCAGTTGAATCATAACATTTAAACAACCATTGCTCACACATCAGCATATCATAGTTAATCAATAACACAAAGTCCCTTTAGAAGGTCTACGAGACCTTAAACATGCTTTGAAAGTGGTTCGGGACTGAACCGATCACATTTAAAACTTTTACGAAACTTTGAAAATTTTTCTCTTCGAAACAGGGCACACGCCCGTGTGTTTGGCCCGTGTGCAACACTGACTTGAATCACATGCCATAAACATAAAAAATAATATTAAATTATTTTTCTGACTCAAATTTGTGGTCCCGAAACCACTATTCTGACTAGGGTCTAAACCGGGCCGTTACAGGATCATTCTAAAAAAAATTTGACATTTTGCATTCATGCAAACATCATTCATACATATCTAGTTAGGAGCATTTGATTCATTCTGATCATAACATCCTAATCACTCGGCATAAAGATAGGCCCATGAAATGGATTCTACAGGTCATGTTCCCCAGAAAATGGTGTAACAGATCAGAGAAACCATAAATCCTATACCCCTGAAGTTGCAGTGGGACGGATCGAAGTTATCATGGTAAATCTTATCTCCCTGAAGTTGCAGTGGAGCAAATTAAAGCCATAAATCCTATACCCCTGAAGTTGCAGTGGGACGGATTGAAGTTATCATGGCAAATCTTATCTCCCTGAAGTTGCAGTGGAATAGATTAAAGCCATAAATCCTATACCTCAGAAGTTGCAGTGGGACAGATCGAAGTTATCATGGCGAATCTTATCTCCCTGAAGTTGCAGTGGGGCAGATTGAAGTTACAAGTCTTATCTCCATGAAGTTGCAGTGGAGCAGACTGAAGATAGCGAATCTTATTTCCCTGAAGTTGCAGTGGAACAGATTAAAGCTACAAATTACAAATCTTATCCCCATGAAGTTACAGTGGAGTAGATCGAAGTTACAAATCTCATACCTCTGAAGTTACAGTGGGAAGGATTGAAATTATTATGGCGAATCTTATCTCCCTGAAGTTGCAGTGGAGCAGATTGAAGCCACTAGTCTTATCTCCCTGAAGTTGCAGTGGAGCAGACTAAAGATAGCGAATCTTATTTCTCTGAAATGGCAGTGAAACATATTAAAGCTATAAGTCTTATCTCCCTGAAGTTGCAGTGGAGTAGACTGAAGATAGCAAATCTTATCTCTCTAAAGTTGCAGTAGAGCAGATTAAAGCTATAAACCTTATCTCCCTGAAGTTGCAGTGGGGCAGGCTGAAGTTACAAGTCTCATCTCCCTGAAGATGCAGTGGAACAGATTGAAGACACAAGTCTTATCTCCCTGAAGATGCAGTGGAGTAGATTGAAGATAGCGAATCTTATTTCCCTGAAGTTACAGTGGAACAGATTAAAGCTACAAATTACAAATCTTATCTCCCGGAAGTTGCAGTGGAGCGGATTGAAGCCACAAATCTTATCTCCCTGAAGTTGCAGTGGAGTAGATTGAAGCGACAAATCTTATCCCTCTGAAGTTGAATTGGGTTGGAACGAGGCTACTTGGAGAAGAGAAGCACCAAAGAATGCGAGATTCGACAAGACTAGGAAAAATTGGCCCTTTTTAAAGTCTTTGATCCATTCTCGTTACACGACAACGAGCAAAGAGGGGTAGTTGTAAAGGCCCAATTTTGCCCGCGCCCATATTACAAACAAATAAAACAAAAATTAAACTAAAAAATAAAGTCCAAGTCAAAAAGCAGTCCATTTACAATATGACCCAATGGCCCAAATAAATAAAAAACCCTAATGGCCCAAATGGCCCAAAAACCTAAACATCTTTAGTTAAAAAAAACCTAGCCTCCTTGGTGCACCGCAACCCCTCCTCGTGCCTCCGCTGCGCGCATGTCGCCCGAGGCCTGACGCGCGTCTGTCGCCTTGCACCAAAACGGCAATGAGCGCCTCTGCTTTCCCCTCTGTTGACCTCCACGCCATCTGCAAAAAAGAAAGGAAAAGGACAGAAACCACATGCAAGAAACAGTGAAAGGAAACAGTAGTGAAATAGTAGAAAAACAATATGTAAATTCGGTTATAAAAGCCTGAAAACCGATTGTAAAAGGGGGTTCCTTTTTTGAAAAAAAACGGAGAAAAAAAAATACAAAAAAAGCAATAAAAAAGAAATCGGATTCAAACTTGAAACAAAGAAAAAGAAGGTGATTTATTTTTTTTAGATTCGAAAGCAAATAATAAAAAACACAAAACCGTTTACTTGTCTTCCCTTTTGTGCCGTCGTCGAGGGGCTTTCCTGGACTTCGGTGCAAAAGGGCGCGAAGGGCGCACTACGAGAGGAAGGAAAACCAATTTTTTTTATCCCTTTTTTATTTTTAAAGGCATTAGCCTTTGGATTTGGGTTTCGGGGAGTCAAAAGGCTAAAAAATGGTTTTTTTTTTACGTTTTCCAGCCACCGGACACGGCGGAGCCTGCCGCCGGCTACCGGTGGCTGTCGAGGAGCACGGTGGCTCCCTAGGCCGGACATGGGGTGTGTTTGAGAGAAAAAGAAAGGGCTCTAAAGTTTTTTTTTTTAAATTTCAAGCAGAATGAGATTTTTTTAAAAAAAATTGATTTATATAGAGGTAGTTAAACGACGTCGTTTTGGCTGGTGCTCAGAAGCCCCAAAACGGCGTCATTTCAAAGTTTGAACCGACCCGACCCGATCCATCCCTTAGGATCCGCGTGTTTTCACCTGGAGGGGATATTTATGCTTTCAGTCCTTCCGCTTTTTAAAGGCTTTTCAATATGGTCCTATTTTCATTTTTTTATTTTTTAAATTTATCCACTTAATTTTATTGTTTTTTATTTTGGTCCTCTGGTCAATTGATCCCTTGGAACGGTGCGTTTAAGGGGATTTGGGAATAATTTCCCATTTGATCCCTGCTCTTTTTCACGCGTTCGGTTTTAGTCCCTTATTCTGCTTTTTTTTTATTTACAATTTATCCCCTTAAATTTCATTTTAATTTCTATTTAGTCCTTATTTATTTATTCATTTATTACAATTTAGATTCTCAATTTTTTTTAATTCCAATTTAATTTTTTTATTTATTTAAGTTCAACCTTTCACGAAATTTTACATTTTATTATTATGTACTTATTCATTTATTTAATTTCAACCTTTCATGATTTTTTTTTATTTTTTATTATTTATTTATTTATTTACTTATTTAATTTCAACCTTTCATAATTTTTTTATTTTATTAATATTTACTTATTTATTTATTATTGCAATCTCAGCCTTTCATGAATTTTTTTATTTTATTATTATTTACTCATTCATTTATTTATTTATTATCGCAATTTTAGCCTTTCATGAATCTTTTTATTTTTACTTACTTACTTATTTATTTATTATTGTTCTACCTTTTATTTTAAAATTTTATATTTTTCATACTTGTACATTTTTACCAAGTCGTCATTATTAGTTCATTTTTTTTTTGTTTTAGTTATTTCATTATTTCTTTTATTATTTTTGACATTTTCATGTCATTTAATCATACATCTTCCATTTTTTATTTTTATTTCAAGTTACCTTATCTATTTTTATTATTATTGTGATTACATTTTTGTAGTTATAGTATCCCTTTATTTATTTACTATTCATTATTCTGATATTTTACCCATATAGCCACTTCGCATTATTTCATTACCACTATGTCATACACTAGGTTTAGATACATTTGCCCGTTTTATATTGCACCCGAATAAACTAAACACATCACTTTAATCGTCATATTATTTTTTTACTCGATGCGTAAAAAGGAGAGTTTTAAAATCAAGACAACATTTTTATTTAGAGATTTGAGAAATCACCCCTAACTTACGAGGTTTGATTTTCTCTTTGAACCTAAATCACCGAATCCTTTCAAAACTAAAAACACATGAGATTTAAACAATAATTGAATAGGGAGCAATTTTATTTTCGAGAATTTAAGATGTTGTGACCCAACTTACGGGACATGACCTTTTTTCGTTATCTCGAAATAAGAAGGCTTCTTACATAAGTTTTGATTTAACTAAATGATTTAAATAAAAAATGAAAAGTGAGGTCGTGTTTTAAACTCTTTTCAAAATTCCAATTTCTCGGCACTAAAGACATCAAGTAATCAATTAGGTACCAATTTTGGGCGTAACGAGGGTGCTAATCCTTCCTCGTGCGTAACCGACTCCCAAATCCATTTTCTGGATTTTTTGTAGACTGAAAAACATTATTTTAGTAAACCAAACATTTTATTTAAAACGATAGAATTATGAGGTGACCTGATCACACCTCATAAAAAAAAATATTGGTGGCGACTCCCATTTTCTTTTTTTAAATAAAAGTCGACCTTTCAAAAAAATGGTTTCGACAACATTAATTTTAGCTTTCGATGTTTACGTGTTTTATTAATTTGATCTAGATTTTAAAAGATTCAATAAATTTAGCCTCAATATTTATATAAATATTAGTAGCTAAATTTGTTAAATTGTTATCAAATTGACAAAATGTATAAACTTTGAAGATTAAATTTGTTATTATATCAATCAATATTATTTACGATTGACAAAAAAATTAATGCAATAATTAATTGTCCTTAATTACTCGCTTTCGAAATTGATAAGAATTAAATTGCTTCTATTTTTTAAAAAAAAATAATCAATTTACTCAATTTCAAAATTAAAAGAGACTAAAATATCTTTTTACCAATTTTTTTCTGTACAATACCTTCTTTTAATATTATATCCTTCCAATCCTTTAAAAATGGATCATATCCCAAGTTTTGTGTGGTTAAACTATGGAAAATAATAAAACAAATTATTATATTGATTTATTTCAAACCATATCCCATTTTCTAAAACAATTTATAGAAAGATAGAAATGATATTTCGCATCATAAAAAAATATTACTTTTTTTCCTAATTTTTTTCTTAAATTGAAATAAATAAAAACTAAGTAATTTAAAGAAAAATTAAGAGCATTCAACTCTCTTTACTTTCTTTTAAATAAATTTGATTTCTTGTCTTAAAAAAATTTATGAGTAGTTAAAGTTTACCAATTGAGATTAAATAAAATCCCGGATGAAACACTAAATTTACCGACAATGTTTTCCACAGTCAATTTAGCGACATTTTAGTTTTTATGCGTCAATTTATCTGTTGTTCATGTCTCGATCTTCTTGGTCTTATAAAGAAAGTAAATATAAATACCTCATGGAAAGAGAAGTAAATATAAATATGTACTCATAATCTAAAGATTTAAGTCATGATTTAATCTTACTGATTGAGTTTTTATCTGATTGGTATGGATATTATTGTTAATACGAGAGGACGTGGGTTTGAATGCATTAAAGCTCATTATCCTTCTATTTATGGGTTGGGGAGGAACTATAGATAGTTCTAACCATTGTATCAAAAAGAACACAAACGTGATCCTAAGTTTTTCTTCAAAGTTAAAATATGTCATAAGTTTTTGTACTCTTTATAAATTTAGAATTTAATTTTTGTATTTTTACTTTTAGGAATTTAGTCTCTCTACTTTTTAGATTTCAAAATCCAGGTTCAACTGTTAACATTGTTAATATTATTTTGTTAAATTCGGGTTCATTACAACATCATTTTTTGGTAACATTTTGAACCACCCATGGGCCAAGCCAAGGCCCGATTCCAAAAAAATTCAAGCCCAAACCCATTTTTGGGCTGGCCCATCCAAAAAGCTTTTTTAACTATTTAAAAATTAATTTATATAGTTTTATAATTAAATTTAAATAATAAAAATATTTTTTTCTTATTTAAATTGAATTATGACTGAGTTGAGCCGATCTAAGGTGCAAAAATATTTGTCCAACCTCGACTCAAGTCAGACTTGATCAGATTTAATTATGTTACTGCCAAATGATTTTATTTTTTTTCATTTTAAAAGATCACATCAACAAATTTAATAAAAAATGGTTAACAATGGGACTTAAAATTTGAAAATAAAAATATAGAAATTAAATTCTAAATTTTTGAAAAGTATATGGAGACATGATATATTTTATAATTTTCTTCAATCATGACTCAGTCTTGCGTATCCATAGTCCAAATTTTCAACTAACTTGTACGTACATGGACCCTATTACATTCATGAATAATTTAAAAGATTTAATAACATCTAGCAGACTATTTACAAAGGTACGTAAACAATAAAAAATTTTGACACATGCGCTAACAACAGCGCTCCAAAACTACTATAAAAAGAACTCTTCTCATGGTACCATGGAAAGCCAAGACTCAATGATGTCTATAACACACTTGCTAGTATTGCTACTTGGAGTGGTGACTCTCACCACTCCCACTTTTGGTACCTACGAGTCACCAAATTATGGGAAACCCCCTACTCCTATATACAAGCCTCCCAAGGTGAAACCACCACCATATGATCCTAAGCCACCAGTGTATGAACCACCAAAAAAGGAGAAGCCTGAACCTAAGCCACCGGTTTATACACCTCCAAAGAAAGAGAAGCCTGAACCCAAACCACCAGTATATAAACCTCCAAAGAAGGAGAAGCCTGAGCCAAAGCCACCAGTTTATACACCTCCAAAGAAAGAGAAGCCTGAACCTAAACCACCAATATATGAACCTCCGAAGAAGGAGAAACCTGAGCCAAAATCACCGGTTTATACACCTCCAAAGAAAGAGAAACCTGAACCCAAACCACCCATATATGAACCTCCAAGGAAGAAGAAGCCCGAGCCAAAGCCACCGGTTTATACACCTCCAAAGAAAGAGAAACCTGAACCCAAACCACCAGTGTATGAACCTCCAAAAAAGCCTCCAATGTACGAACCTAAGCCACCAAAACCACCTGTTTATACACCTCCAAAGAAAGAAAAACCTGAACCCAAACCACCAATGTATGAACCTCCAAAAAAGCCTCCAATGTACGAACCTAAGCCACCAAAGCCACCGGTTTATACACCTCCAAAGAAAGAAAAACCAGAACCCAAGCCACCAATGTATCAACCTCCCAACAACCCACCAATATATGAGCCCAAACCACCTAAGCCACCAGTTTATGCACCACCAAAGGAAGAAAAGCCAAAACCTAAACCACCAGTTTATAAGCCTCCGGCACATGAGCCACCATACGGTCACTATCCAGGACACCCACCGTTGGGGAAGCCTCAATAGAATGCTCCCATCGAATATCCATTCCCAACAATTGAGCTACTAGAAAGATTAGTATTTATAATAAGAGGAACTGGCGGCTGACGTTCTGTTTTATTCTTGTATAGAATGTAGTAATGTTTTCTTTCATGTTTGATGAGAGACCAGCTGCTCATGGCTGTACTCATTCGAATGCTTATTCTGTATCTTCTTGTTTCTCAATGAGCAATATCCTGATGATTTCAAATAAATTTCAAATGCCAATTGCACGATTATTTATCATAGATTTTGTCTTGCTTTCTCATTCATGCCCACGCCTTTTTGTTCATCCAAAATAGCTCTGGATCAACATAGCGTTTTCTTATGTTCCATTACATGCATGGAGAAATGGTGGCAAATATATTGGCCTAACATAACAAAAATAAATCTAAGGCAATGATCTACATTACTTTGTACTTTCATTTTTCATGCATACTTGATATTTTAATGCATAACAAAGTCAAAATTGTTGATTAAAGAGGGGCGGGTATTTAAATAAAATAAACATATTCATAGTAGGCCCGGCCCATATTTAATAAGTTATTTTTAAATTTAGGAAAGATAAAATAAGTTAATTGCTTAATTCTTATTAGATATTGTAATTATTTAAGTTTAATTACTTTACCAATTTACTATTTAAATATTATTTATACTTAGATGTTGCAACTGTTTAACTTTATTTTTACCAATTTAATATTTAGCTACTACTTTATATTAATTTGTCAATTTGAACTAAAAATGTCACTAAATTTATCATAAAATTATAAATTCTATAAAAGAAATAAAATTTAAAAAAAGAATTTTGGAAAACTTTGTGGCCCAAATACAAATTTATCCTAATTTTAAGCACTAATTATAAGATCAAAATAAAAATTTTAAAAACTTAAGAGAAATTAAATGGATTTAACAAAATTTAGGTGTCGACGGCCCTACCACCCCGAAATCCACCCCTCTGCATTTGAGTATGAAATATAATCTTTTAAAAATCCCTTTAAATAAATGAAAGAATTTAAAAAAAAGTTACATTTTCATGTTTGAATCACACTCGTATTAGAAATATTGAAAATTTATTCTTTTTATAAAATAACATTGTTATTAGGATATTTTTATCATTTAATATTTTATGTAAAATTTAAAAATATATCTTAATAAAATTTGTACTTGAAACACATTATAATTTTCAATATTTTAATTTTACCTTTTCAATTAAAATTTCGTTTATTTTTTATATTAATTTTTTTATAAATATATTCTCTACATAATTTTTTTATTTAAAAAATAAGTTTATGATAATTTAATATAAATTTTAAATAGCTTTTATACGCATCATATATTCTTTTATGATGATATCATATTTATTTAATATCTTTTTTAATATAATGTTATGTCAGAAATTTTCAATTCTAATGAAGTATACCTAACTTTGGGCACCTTATCGATGCAAAGGTCCCCCACAGCATCTTTGTGTTTGAGAACATGCGGAAAGTTTCCAGTTTATTAAATAATTAGTGGAAAAAATAATCGATAAACTTATATTTTTCCTGTATTAATAATAATATTAATGTTAATCGAATTACAATTTAATAATATTTTATATTTTTTCCATTTAATAATTTATATTATATAAAATTTAATGTATAAATAGTTTTATATCTATTATATGCATGATTTTATACTTTTAAGTTTTTTTTTTTTTTAAAGGTGAATTCATTCATTCATTCAATGAATAGAACCATACAATTTAAGAAAAACAAATAATAAACACTCATCGTAGATGGGGAAGGATAAGCTTCACCAACACAACAAAGGCTTTAGCCTCAACATCGATAAAACATTATAACACATTGATAATTGGCTTTATCACAACTCAAGCACAACATATCTAAAGTGATTGCAAGCACTTAACACGATAAGGAAATTAGTCCCGAATGGTCGAAAGCAGCAAGCAAAAATCGAAAAAAGAATCGAGCATTCACCAAACTATAGAGGACGATAACAAAACCATTCCTAAAATCACTTGTAAAACTAAGATTACATGCATAAGTAAGACTAAAACCGTGCTTCAAGAGCAGACAAAAACTTCTAAAACTAAAGACTTATTAAATAGTGGTAAAACAAACAAAAAAAAACATATAAAACACAACACAGGTCCAAATCGACTCGTGAACTCATTTATTATTCTGAAATATTCTCTAAACAGAAACAGATTAAGAAGCTGACGAAAAGCCATCCACTTTTCAAGAAAAACTACTAGTGGCTGGTGGAATTTTAGCGAACGACATACATCGTCATCTATCCATCACAACTTGTGAAGACAACAAAGATACCCACAAAATAGATCTGCAAATTGAAAAAGAGAGAAGACTTGTGGAGTGAATAAGAAGAAAAAAGAAAGAAATAGTTGGTGGGAGAGGAAAAAAGCGGGCGATAGCCAACCTTGAAGGCTGGTACCGTCGCTAAGCAAAATAAAAGATAAGAAACAAACTATTTTATTTTTTATTTTATTTTTACTTTATGTAATTTTTTTTATTTTTTTATATATAGTATTATGTCGGAAATTTTCAAATCGCACCAAACCTTATGCGGATATGCGGAAAAAATTCCAGCTGATTAAATAATTAGAGATTGAAATTGGTCAAAGGATTGGTATCAATGTCACCTGCACGATTTATGTTATCTACTTTTGTAGATAATCTTTGAAATCAGCCTTTCACTTTGACTTTTCCTCCACTGTGTTTTGTTCCCTTCCTCTTTTTGTCAACACCTAAAGCAAATTTTACCTGCTCAACATTTGTCTGAGTCAGTGATGACGCGTATTCTCGAGTCGGTGATGGCTCTTCTTCTTCTTCTTTTCGCTAATGGTTGAAGGTTAAGGCCATTGTTATTAGAATCAACACACCACCTCTCTGAATTTGATTTGGTGGGTGACGTTTAATAATGTGATTTGTTTTCGTGATTAATTTACTTTTGTTTCTTTATCATTGTAATATTAAAGGAGAATATCATTTAAATGTTAGACAAAAGTTTTAACTAATTTGTTGTGATTTGTAATAGTTAATTATGATTATAATTATTTATTTGTATTGTAATTATAATGGTACTTATTGCTTTAAAAAAAACTTCCAATAATCTACCAAGATATATATTTTATAACAACATATAAAGTTATCCATGAATTAGATTATTCTATTTATTTGTTTTGTGCATGTATCGTTTTTTATGTTATAATCGGATTTAACATATTATATACTTATATAAATTTTGATAGATTTATAATTAAGGTCAAAATTAAATTGTAATTTTTACGATAATAAAAATATAAATTTTAAAGGACTAAATCAAAATTTTATCATTTTTAGGAGGAGTCAAAGTATAATTTTATATTTATTAATTAAAAATTTTAAAGGGTCAATTTAGGAGCCCAAGGCCTCTGCCAGCCCCCTAAATTCGACTATGTTTGTAATATATTTTAATAGATTTTAATGGAGTTTTATATTTGTGTCATTTTCTTTTATTTTTTTGTGCACTTTAGGTCTAGCTGTAACCTTGATTTAAAAAAAATTTAAACTTGACTCATTTCTAGGCCAAGACGGCCCAAAAGCTTGCTTCACTTTTCAAAACATTAATAAAAAATAGAAATATATTTTTATATTAATATTATATAATTAAATTTAAATTTAAATTTAAAAATATTTTTATTATTTAAATCAAATTCGAGTCGTGCTGAATTAGTCTAAAATAGAAATTTTTTTGTTCAAGTCCAACTCAAGTTGAGCCGGATAGGTTGTCTGGCCCTTGGACAACTCTAGTGTAGAGCTACCAAGACCAAGCCGCAACCTAGTTTCAAAAAAATTTTCAAGCCCAGACAATCCGCACCATCTATGTAACACTCCACACCCGGCCTAAACGTTATGGCCAGATCTTGAGGAATTACATAAACTCATTTTAATTCCAGATTTTGAATTTCGAAAACGTGAAATTTTTTACAATATTAAATTTGGTAAATTGCTTTCCAGTTTTTAAGAAAACATTCATTAAAACTATATGTTAAATTTCAGAAAGTTACTTATATGATTACTTGATTTTGCAGCGGAAATTTCTAAGTTAATGATTTGGAAAAAAAATATGGTTTTGTATGTAAATTGCGCAAATATCAGTTTAACGATGATAACTATCAAAAAGTCCCAACGAAATAAGCCAAAAACTGTAAAACAAATCTGAAAATACCAACAGTCAAAAAAGTTCATGTTAACATAAAGCCTTTTAAAAATTGTTTAGTTTTTGAGAATCCAACCCGAGTTTCTGTACGCCATTTGATCCTAAGTGTGTTGATCACCTAAAAGGATAAAATAAAATGTGAGTTAACAAGCTCAGTGTGTAACTCAGCCTAAACAAATAGAACAATACAAATATAGTCATAGTAACAGATGCAGATACTGTAACATCCTAAAATAGGGGCTATTTGTGATTGAATTATTTTGCTTGTGTTTGAATTTCGGTGACATTATTCATGGTGGAATAAAGACTTAATTAGGGGTCTTGGGTAGGCTCGGATTAGGAGAAAATTTATTTGTGAAGCTTTAAAGGAAGGAAGCCTTAGTAAGTAGGAGTTACAAGGTTAAATGAGGGAATTATTATCATTAAAAATGACTTGGAAAAGTGGCAAAGGGAGGCCACTTAGGTGCTAGAGTTGACGCCACAAGGAGCAAGGGAGAACCTATGTTCGAGTCACGAATTTTCCTTTTTGATCTTTATTTTGGGACGGCATTAAGGGGAGGGAAATTCTCAATTTTAAACTTTGGGATAATAAGGAAAGTATGAGAATATTATTTAGCTTTAAATGGATTTTATTTGATTAATCTTGAAAAGTTGGCTAGAGAGAGAAAGAGATGACCAATTTTTAATGTAAGGATAATAAGGTTATAATCAAGGATTTTATCAAGGATTTTAATTGGATTATTATTAGGATTGATTTATAATAATTGTTAGAGGAAAATTAGGCATGTGATTAATTCAAATAATTTTGAATTAAATCAAGGGTTGGTCAAGAGCAATTCAAGGAAGTTGTTTAATTTGGAACTCTTCATGGGAAGAGTGGACGGCAAGTATAGGGACATTAGTGCCGAATTTTCTTAGCCTTTTCTTCATGATTTTCGGCTAGTTCATCTTTTTGATTTTTCTTTTCATTTTCTCTCAAACTGAAACACTTTTCTTCCTTCTTTTTGGTTGGTGGCCGAATCCTACTCCTCCATCTTCCTCTTTGTTTTCTTTTCTTAAACTTGCTCTAAACCGAAAGCACCCTCCTCCTGTTCATCTTTTACTCATGTTGCGAAACCCCATCTTCTTTTCTCATCATTATTTCCTTTCCTTTAGCCGAATCCACTCCTTTGGTGTGCCGAAAATTTCCTCTCCTATTCTATTTCACTTTGGCCGAATATTAGGAAGGGAAAAGATCTCTTCGGGATTTCTTGTGGCAATCGTTGGTGAAGGTAAGTGATAGCCGAATCTTTCTTTTCCCTACCCTTTCTCTCTGTCGATTTATAGGTTGGAGAAAGCCGAAATTTCGGTATTTGCAAACAAGAAGGCTAACCCCTCTTTGAATCGATATCATCTAGGAACTACGGGATTTTCAAGCAAAAGATTTGACTCTCCATTCTCTGTCGATCGGTTATAGGTAAGGTGGTAAGAATCTATTTTTAATAGATCACTCTTTTAAGTATTCAAAAGCCGAAGGGTATTAACATGTGATTGCCGATTTAGGGAAGCAAAAACGCTTGGAGTGTGGTGGCTAGTATTCAAAGGCATTTGGGTAAGGTTTCGGGTTCACAAGGAACCCTTTTCAATTAATTTTTGGTTTGGCCGAATGGCCATGGCACTAATCTTGTGTTTGGCCGAATATAGGGCAAGGATTTTGTGGGTAGCCGATTTGGTTCTTCTGATTTAAGGCTTTCATTAATTTCAGTGTGTGTACATACACACTTATAATTAATTAACGTGCAAAGTATTATGTGTATGCTAATCGGATTTGTGTAGATTTGAGTTTAATACCATAAAGGTTTAGCAAGGCTTGGGTAAGTTCTTGACAATATGATTTGTTATTTGATGCTTTTGGGAAGCATGACACATTTGATATATGTGGCTTATAAATGATTATTGATACATCCTATGTATGTTTATAAATGAGCATGTTGGCATGATTGTTGTTAAATATCATTGATTGAATGTGGGTTTTATGAGTGGAGGGGCGGTGATATTCGTGTCGATTTTACACCGTTGTGTTTTGGTAACACATTGTGACTACGGTCACGAGGTTTGGTACCTCCAGAGGTTTGGCACCTCATAGCGTCTCGTCCCCGTGGCTTAGCACCACCGTGGGTTGGCCCCACTTTGAGATACGGGATTGACGCGGTGATTTGGTATCACACGATGGGTTGGCCCCATCATTTGATTTGTGACTTCGGGTCACCAAAGGTTTGGCACCACAATATGACGGATTTTGTGACTATATGTCACGATGAGTTTGGCACCACCAGTGGTTTGGTACCACACGGGGTAGAGAAAGGTGTTTGGATGGTTAGGTTGGGTGCATATTAAACTTGTGCATATTAAATTAATTATGATTTGTGTATGACGTTGCATTAAACCGGAAAAAGGTTACACATTGGGTCTTGATGACTCACCTTTTTCCTTTAACATTTTTCAGTGATTCGTAGTCTGCGGATAAGGAGCCGGATGGACTCAAGGTGGCCATGAAATGAAAATATGGACTAGGCGGATTTTGAACTATTTTATTTTATTATGGGTTTATTTTATTTAAGTTGTAATAAGGCCTCCTAATATTGCACTTGGAATATTTTACATGTTTTGATAATTTGCTTAAACTACTTCATGATATTAAAATGGGTACACATGTTTTATAAAAATTAATACGTAAAATGTTTTATTGTGCCATCGGGTACACTTGAATCTGTAACAACCTGATTTAATATATTTCTAAACAATACTAAGTGATGTTTTCTTTATACACCTCAACCGTTTTAAAAACAAGGCAATATCTTTTATCAAAAATTTTAATCGGCTTAAAGGGATTTCAAAAACTTTTCTCCGTGGCATACCAAATTCGGTCGTAATGTTTGGACCAGGTTTGGGGTGTTACAGATACAGATCCTACCCCCATCCGCTACACACTATTTACGTTCATCCCTACACACCAATTAGGGTAATTAAATACCCATCCAATCCCACGCACCTATAAGTGAGCGTATGTCACTTTTCAGAATAATGCAGTCAAGCTGCCAGAAATAATGCGGTAAATTGCCAGGATCGCATAAGTGTGGTCAAGCCACCAGAACAGATATGTGGTTAATCCCACCCCAATGCACATGCAAACACTAATTAGATAACAAATGCATATATATCATACATGTTGTACATATCAGAACATATTATCATGCTTTCAGAAGTTGCACTAACAGAAGCAGAATATCATATTTCATATTTAAAAGTCATGCAAAACACATTACGGAACCTATGAAGTGGCTAATCTCAAACCGTACTTCAAATACGGCCCTAACTAAATTTACAGAAAATGGGCCCACACGATCTAATTAGCCCAGCGTATGTAGCCCACATGGCCTGGAACACAGTTATGTGACGTCGACAGTCAATTTTTTGGCTTCGCGCCGTTCGCTATTTTTCGAGATTTTTGTTACACCTGGTCGTTTTTCGATGCTAACACCATGGCAAAGATTCCAGAACCTAAAAACGACATTCAGAACGAACAATTAGCAACGATACACTAAACCTATGCCACTAATTCAGCCACAACCGCTAATCTTTGGCCTTAACAAAAGAAGCCAGCCCCTAATCGAAAGCTTTGATCACTTACCCTTGAAAAAAATTGCAGCCTTACGAATCCTTAGTTCGCCAAAAGGTTAATCATTACCAAATCTTCACCTAAACAGAACCAAACAACAACAATCAACAACATAGTAACTCAATTTCCAAACTCATAAAGCATAACCTTCTTACACCAATTAAAAGACCTTACTGAACCTCTAACGCACACCAAACCACACCACAACGAGATGTTACCAATCAGCACCACCAAACAAGATGGCAACGAGAATCAAGAAGGCAATGAGAGAATAATTAAAAAGAATTTTTAGGAAAAACAAGGAAAACGACACATTATTGCTTCATTATAACAAAAGAAAAGAAGGAATGAGAGGGGAAAAGAAACAAACGTGAAAGGGGAAAGGAATAAATTAGGACAGCAAAAGATGAGAGAGGGAGAGTGGAACAGTTGAGAGATTTTTGGAAAAATAATTTTCAAAAAGAGTTTTTTTTAGAAAACTACCCATATCCCTCGCTAACTCCCTCTAAAATTGATACACCATCCTTATCAAATTTCCTTTAGAATTCAAACTCAACGAAAATTCTATCATATGAGCGGCCTAGACTGAGAAATAACAAAAATATTCTTGCTTTGTACACACAGGATTTGAACATAAGACCCCCGAGTAAGCTGAAACCTTATCACTGTATCAACAAGCTCATTTTTGTCAACAATTGGGGGAAAACAAAATATAAACTAGATAGCCAAATTCAGGGGTTGGGACAAAAATGACAAAAAATTAAGGGAAAAGGTTTGAACACATGACCTCTAACACACAATCACAATATTTAACCACTGAACCAGATTAACTCACTTGACATTTTTTAATAATTCAAAAACAAGAATTTTGGGGCGTTACAACCCCTTTCACCATTCACAAAATTAATAAACATCAATGTAACACCCCAAACCCGGTCTAGACGTTCTGGCCGAATCTGGAGGAGTTATATCGACTCGTTTGAAAATAAAAATCCAGCTTAGAAATCGTGTGATCTGAAATCTTAATTTAGCTAAGCTCATACAAGTTTTAGGAAATCTCAAATTTGAAAAAACTTATTTCATAGCATGATCTATTAAACATTTATTTATAAAAATAGTGAAAACTTTTAGAAATTGCAATCTAACTTTAGTAATCACATGATTTGAAACTATTAATTTTTTGCTAAACTATTACATTGTTATTTAGAAAAACTCATGCATAAAACTTATTCCTTTTACGGAAAAACATTTAGTTTGATACTTAATTTTGTAGCGGATATTTTCAGATTTCTTAAATTTTGAAAACCAAATTCCAATTTGTCAAATCTGTATGATTTTGCAGTTTTACGTTTAAGAACACCCAAAAACCGACGAACATATCAAAAAACCAAAAACAAAACCAAATTCAAAAACTTAGTCCAAAAATCAAAAGTCCAGAAATCATAATTAAAAATAATTCAAACCATCTTATGTGAGAAACTAATCCGAGCTCCCACACGTTGTTTGATCCTAAACTTGTTGGTTACTTGAAGGGAAAACAAATAAAGAGTGAGCTTTACAAGCTCAGTGTGTAACACATCCCAAGCAACAAATCAGATACACATAAATAAGTAGATACATTTTCAGATACAGTTTCAAACATATTCTCATATACAGAATCAAATGTATTTTCATAATCAAATACAGATGCATATCCAGATTCATATACAAATGCAAAGGCAAACACAGATTCAGATACAAATACAATCACAGATCCTACCCCATCTGCTACACACCAACTCTGTCCAACCAATCACACCAATTAGGACTACGAGAGTCCATCCATCCAATCACAATGGATCGTAGTGGTATGTCACTCATAAAGGTGTAGCTAAGCTGCCAAATAGATATTGCGGTTTAACCGCCAAAATTGCAGTAATACTGCCATAATACATTTTCTCCATCACATATCAAACCCACCCCAATGCACATGCATAAAAAACTAACACATATATTCCATAAATAGATGTTATGCATGCTTTTCATATATAATCATGCTTTCAGAATTAATAGAATACAAATCGTACTTGTACTTTTCCCATACCTCACCTATTTCACGTATAGACACATATCAACAGATGTCACATTTCAAGTCTTATTTAAGTCAAACGGACCCACGGAAGGTCTAATTACAAATTTTAGAGTTAAACGGGCCCAAGCGAAAGTTCTCAGAAAATGAGCCCATACGCCCATGTGGCCCAATTGGCCCAGCCCGTGTGGCCCACATGACCTAACACACACCAGTGTGGCACACACGATCGTGTGATGTTGATAGAATATTTTTCGGCTCTACGTCATTCACTGTTTTCGGGTTTTTCGTTACACACCTGGTCAGTTTTCGAAGCTAACACCACAACGAAGATTCGAGCACCTAAAACGTCATCATTCAAACCGAATTTAGTTAGCAACGAGTCACTAAAATCCCTATCACGAATTCGGCCACAACCATTAAGTTTTAGGCCTTAACCCAAAACATACCAGCCATTAATCAAAGGTTTAAGCACTCACCTAACAAAACAACGATCCTAAAATTCCCTAGCACACTAGAGAATTACACGTCTCCTGCCTCAGGTTCTTCTCCTAAATAGATCCAAAAATAGTTAAACCGAAAATCCACAATCAATCCACCAACTATACTTAACAACAATTATGAAAAATAACCAAAGAGTACTTACCAACCAAATGCTTAAACCACACAAAGGGAAAACTAACTGGGTCGACGTCAACAATGAATCAAAACCAAAATAATAGAAACATAGATGAGCAAGAATAAGGAAACTTTTTTGCAACAATTGAATAGAAGATTTTCCAAAAGAACCACGGGGAAAATTCCAACAGAAACAGAGGGACTAACGTGAAAGAAAGTGAAGAAGAGGGAGAGTGGGGAGAAGTGGACGTACTTTTGGGGGGAGATTTTAGGAAACCATTTTTTTTTAAAATAATAAAATAAAAAAATAAAATCCTATCCTATCAAATTTTACCTTAGAGTTCAAAATAGAAAATAATTTCTACTAAGCACACATGAGGATTTGAACACAAGACCAAAGGATAAGGTAAAGTCTTACCACTAAATCAACACACTCATTTTTGTCATTAATTGAGCGAAAATATTATTTATTCCAGATGATCAAGGATAGGGATTAAGACAAAATTAATAAAAATTCAAAGGAAAGATTCAAACCGAAAACCTTACACACAAAAGCACAACACCTATCCATGGAACCAAATTAACTTACTTGACATAATTTCACAATCTTAACTCAAGAATCAAAACGTGACCATTCTAGATTTCACTAACCTAATTTCTTTTAACTTGGTTTTTGGGATGTGACAAAAAATATTTTTATATTAAAATTAATTTTTATAATTAATTTTTAAAATATTTTATTATTTAAATCAAATTTTAGTTAGTCTTGCTCGAGACAAAAATTTGTATCCAAACTTGACCTAAATCGAATCTAATCTACCAGATCAGATAGACTGCCCGACCCTTCGACAACTCTACGCTATAGCATCATGTGTTTTAATTATTTTCTAACATCATAAGTCATATAATTATGCTAGATCAAAAAAACCTGTAAAAATAAATCTTTAAACTTTCCATGTGTTATTTTGTTTTGTTTCTGTAACGCCCCAACATTTAAATTTTTGTTTTTACGAATGTGTGACACAATTGTGTATCTACTTTAGTGGTTAAGTGTTCTGGGTGTGTGTGAGAGGTCTCAAGTTTAAGCCATGACTTGGGCAAATTTTGGTAACTTTTTTATGAATAAAGCCCAATCTTTGGTTGATAGGCTTTTAAATAAAAGATGGTAAGTAATTAATAGAATGGGCCTACTGGTTTGGTGGATAAGTGGAGTGCTGGTGAGATGGAGGTCATGTGTTCAATTCTTTGTGTTGGTAAGGGATAGTATTTTTGTTTTTGATTAATTTTAGGGTAGAGTTGTACTGTGGTTGGACTCAAAATAGTGGGGTGTTGGATAGAGAAAAGTAAGGGGAATTGGGACAGGGGTTATCAGAATATTTCTGTTCAATTTTGTTTTTGCAAAATTCTGTTCTCTTCTCCCCCTCTCTCTTTCGAAATTCCACCTCTCCCTCCCTCTCATCTTTTTCGTTGTTTTACTCAAGTTCACCTCCCTTGTTTTGTGCTGCGCGTAATCCTGATCGTTCGGTAAGTACTCATTTTATCACTATTCGGTTGTTCTGAAATTAGTTTCTAAAAGAGGGTTGTTTTGGTTCTGTCAATTTAGGCGAGGATTAGGCAGCGATTAGTGCCTCGGTGGAGTCTTGAACAACATGGATATTGGTTCGTTATTCGGTAAGTGATCGTGTTCGCTTTTTGATGATTCTAAGATGATGTTGTGAATATTCCCGAGTTGGTTTGCGAATGTGCTGCTAAAATTGTCTTTGGTAATGTCAATCATAGGTTCTGGAAATACAGGATTGCGTTTAGGAGCAAAAACGATACAGGTGTGTACTCGATTACACAGAAAACGAGGTTTCAGTGAAAGCCAAAAACCTCACTGTCGACGCCACACGGGCGTGTGGTCACCCATGTGGTAGGCCGTGTGCCATAACACGGGCGTGTGATCGATGAGGCCAGGCCGTGTGCACAAGACCCTACTGCATATTTGATACTATACTGAGATGGGCTAAGGCCCAAACCGTTACTGATACTAAAAGGGGCTTAGGCCCAAAACTGTATTTGACTGTGCACTGTGTCTACTAATGTTTGTTTTCTGTGGGATTACATACTGAGTTTACGTAAACTCACCCCTCTCTGTTTAATGTGCACAGGTAATCCCCAGACCTAGACGGATTGGTGTGGCGGAGGACTCGACGGTGACCATAGTTTTTGGACTTTACGTTTTTTTTTAATTTATGTTTTATGATTTTATTATTATTGGGATGTAAATTGAGGACTCTTGGGACTTTTTCTTAAATTTGGTTTTTTTTTAAAAAAAATTGTGGAATTATAACTGCTAGTCGTAGGAAGTTCAGTTTTCAAAAAGCTAACGCATTTTCTAAACTCACGATTACTTAAACTGCTTTGTTTTAAAAGCTTCCGCAACGAGAAATATTTTAAAGCAAATGTTTTAAATAAGTAAAATGATTCCCTTTAGAACTAATAAGAGACAAAGATATGTAATAACATGGAAATGATTTTATTGTAATAATTTAGTTTTCGAACACACTATCATGTGACATTGCCAGATTCGGCCATAACGTCTAGGCCGGGTTTGGGTTGTTACAGTTTCTTCTTCTCATCATAATAATTGTTTACAAAGTAATATATATTCATGTGAACTTTTTTAATAATTTGTTTTATATAAAATTTAGCACGTTTCATGTTATTTTTAGCATTTTTAATTTAAATATGGACTACATTTCATAATCATTTATTTTTTTTAAATTCGTGATGAGAAGATTAATCACTGCCATCAATAATAAATACTTTAATTACAAAAAAAAATATAAATTAAATAGATAAAAGTTTTATGAAACAAATCCAAATCATAATCTTGAATCTAAAATTTTTTTATTCTTCCCAACATCACAGAGAACTTTGAATTCATAAAATGGAAAATCATAAATTTAAATCTTAAGTTTTCAAATCCAAATTTAAAGTTTCAAGAATAACCTTAAAAATTCATATAAAACTCAAACACTTGTTTCGCTGAAATTAAATTATATATTTTTATAAAAATCAAAATATAATTTGATTAATATATTAACTTACATTTTTATAGTTTTTAGAATGATTAAATTAAAATTTTGTCATTTTTAAAGAAATAAACTATAATTTTATCTTATATTATTTATAATTTTATAAATTGTAGAAAAGCTGAATTTTCCATTTTCCAACTCATTCAAATATGAGCACGAATTACCATCCTTCAAATATCAAATATTTATTCGTATCTAACATCCACCTTGAATCCAAATAACATAGATAGCAATTTGTGTTTGCAATGACAAAGTAATGAGCCTCAAAGGCAAGTATTAAGAAGGTGATGATATGTGTAATTACATATTGAAAACCCAGTGGCTCACCTGAGCTAGATGATGGGGTGGTCCAACTAAAGCTAAAATCCATATACCATAACCTTCAAAGACCCAAAATTGCAATTGGGTCTTTTGTGGTTTTCTGAGGTGGGCAAGAAAAGCTTTTGGTCTATGGTATACAAGCAAATACATTATTTGTAACGAGAGTTGAAATTTTAATATTTTCTTATTACAAATTAGAATATATATATTTGAACAACAAATACATATTTGTTAATTATATTTGATGTTTAGTTAACACTAAAATCACTGTTTAAATCTAAAAAATATATAAAATATATTTACCCAACCGAATGATCGAGAGCTAATAATCTAACCAATTAGACCTTTGATCCAATTTTTAAATTCTGAAGAAAAGGAAAATTTGAGAGTTTTAATATTTTGATGGATGGTGAGATTAATGCTAATTAGATAAGAAATAACAGTGGCTAGGGGTGTAATTGGGCTGAGTCGAGCCCGAATACTATTAAGCTCATGCTCAACTCGAAATTCAAAGTTTGATATTCGGATCGAGCTCAATCGAACATCTATTTTAAAGCTTGAGCTCTGCTCAAGATATATTCAAGCTACTTGAGTTTGAGCTCGATTTTTGTACTTAGGGTTAATAATATATATTAAGAAAAATAACATAATTTGATAATATAAAAATATGAAAAGCTCGATAAGGCTCGCGAGTCGTTCAAGTTAAGTATTACAAAACTGAATTCGGTTCGATTGATAGCTCAAGCTCAAGCTCATGCTCAAGCTCGGCTCGGCTCGGTAATTACTAAATCGAGTTCGAATTTTTTTCGAATTGAACTTAAATAGGTTGCGAGCACCAATATCTCATTTACACCGACAATAAATCTATTATACCATCGAGATTTTGAATTCAAATGTAACAAATAAAAATATTGAACTTATTTAAATATGAATTCAAATGGTTAATTGTTTTAATAAATGTTAAGTAAAATTTTCAACACAAATCAATTGTTTTTTAGACAATATGAATAGAAAATGTATATAATTAATTACAATCCTAAATGAAATATAAAGTTCCCTTTGACAATAATACTTGGAAAGGCTAATCTCAGTTGTATTTAAGAATTAGACAATACATTTGGTCTTAAATAAATGGAGCTTATCTTATTTAATTCACTTCAACGAAGTACTTTGTATTTGGCTCAATATTGAAAAGTAATTTTTTTTTCAAGGATCTTCATGATTATTGTGCATGAATATATGCATGCAATCATCAAATTCTTGTTGCACGACAATAAAGGAATTCGGTAAAATTCTTTATTTTTCTTTCAGTCAATTTGAATCCCTAATAATCTTCCATTTGTCTACGTACTTTGGATATTAAAATAAAAAATATTGATTTTTGAAGTTTAATATTCGTTTAAATTATAATAAGATAATTTTTTTAAAAAAAGTAGACATTTATTATATAAATGCCACATTATATATTTTTAAAAGATTCTTAATTAATATCATACATCTATCATTTCTATATTGATTCTCACAACTTCTAACCTTAGTTATTTTATATTTTTTATTATTTATTTAAATAAAAATTTCACCAATAATAACAAAATAAGATTTTAGAGTTAAATATTTAAAGTTCAATTTTAGGATTTTAGAGATTAATATTCATGTTTTGGATTTATGTTTTAGGATCTAAGGCTTAAGTTGAAATTGAGCCAAGCCGAGTTTGGTAAGTTTGAGCGTCATTTGAAATGAGTATTGTAGAGCCCAATTTTGGCCCGGGCCCACAAAACAAACAGAAAAGAACCAAAAATAATTAAAGTCCAAATTACAAAGTGCTGACCCAATTACAGCCCATTTTTTAGGCCCACGAATTAAAAAATTTTCTAGAAAAGTTTAGGGTTTTTGAAACCCTAGGCGCCGCAGCCTCCTTTGCGCCGTACCCCCTCCATGTGCGCCCTCAGCATGCACACCGCCCAAGGCTCGGCTCCTCTGTCAACCTTGCACCAAAATTGCAAGGGTTACCTTCCAAATGCTCGTTGACCTCACCTGCAAAGAAAAAGAAACAGAAACAGAGCAAGAATGCAACAAAGACGACAATAAAAAACTTGTATTTTCGGCTATAAAAGCCTTAAGACCAAACGATGTATTTTTTACGGATTATCGAATACAAAAACAGAGAATTAATCAAAGAGATAGAAACAGAGATTTTCAAACATACAAAAAAAAGGAAGATCGAAACCGAAAGTCTAAGGTGCTCTTTTATTTTTTGAAATAAATAAAAAAGATAAACATTACCTGTCGATTCATCTTCTCTTCCGTCGAGTGCCCGTCGATTCGTCTCCCTCAGTCGAATATTGCCAATATCTGAATACCCAGGAACCCGCATGGGTTCCGATGAGGGTTTCGAAGCAATATAGGGTATTTTACATATATATTTCCTTTATTTCTAAACCAAATCGGATTTTAAATTTTTTTTCTGCTAAAAAAGGGGACTGGAAAAGGGCCAAAAAAAATCCGACTTTTCGTATCTCAGGCCGCCGTATACGGTGGAGCCACAGCGGTGCTACGGCGGAGCCACGGCGAAGGCTTGCCGGAGCCCCAGGCCGGAGTAAGAGCCCCTGTAGAGAAAAAAGAGAGCCCCCTTGTTTTTTTTAGAAACTGACTAAAATGATATTTTTTAAAAAAAAAATTCGGCTTTATATAGGGTCTGTGAAACGGTGTCGTTTCACTCAGACCTTTTAACGCAGAAACGACGTCGTTTTGAGCTGGGTCGGACAGACCCGACCCGAACCGCCTAGGATCCGCGTGTTTTTTAGCGGAAGGGCTATTTGCGCTTTTGGCCCTTCCGCTTTTTTATTATTTTACAATCAAGTTCTTTTATCTTTAAATTTGACCCTATAATCTGCATCGGTTTCATTTTGATCCAGTTTGAAACGTTGCGTTTCGTAGAAAGGGGATATTTCCCCATCTGGTCCCTCCCCTTTTACGCTCGTTACATTGGGCCCTAATTCTTTTTTTCTTTTTCTTTTTTTTAATTTGGATCCTTAATCTCATTTCTCTTTTAATTTAGTCCATTTTAATGTTTTATTTATAAATTGGGCTCTCAATTTTATTTTAATTGCAATTTAATACAATATTCATTTATAGATTCTTTTTTTTATCTTTATTTTTTTTTTTGTATATCATTTTATTTATTATTTATTTATTTGTTATCTTATCTATTTGTTATTTATTTATTTATTGCTCTTTACTTTTTAGCACTTTAAAGCAATTTATTTCCTTTATCGTATTCTTTATTTTATTATTATTATTATTATTATTTATTATCTATTGTGCTTTATTACAAATTGCACCCCTCTTATTTGTTTTTAATTTGATATTTTATTTTCAATATTTTAAATTATTTTTCTCAATATTTATTTGTGTACGTATATATTTCTTTGTCCTCATAATATTCGAAATTTGGTATTTTCTTTTGTGTGCATTGTTTTGTCACTAATATTATTATTAATATCATTGTTATTGTTATTATATTGTCATTTGCATCATTATCTTCTTTTAAATCAAAGCATATAAGTTAAATAAAAGCTTAT
The DNA here is from genome assembly GCA_025698515.1 of Gossypium sturtianum. Lineage (NCBI taxonomy): Eukaryota > Viridiplantae > Streptophyta > Magnoliopsida > Malvales > Malvaceae > Gossypium > Gossypium sturtianum. Next base: position 163,956,209 of record CM046945.1, read on the forward strand.
TCTCGAGAATTCAAAAATGTTGTGTCCTAACTCACTGGATGTGACATTTTGTTTTCTCGAGGTAAGGATTTCTAAAAATAAAGGCAATATTCTGTATTTGGAATTTTGAGAAATTGTGCCCTAACTTATTGGGTTCCGATTTTTCATTTGACCCAAATAACCGAATATACTTCTTAAACTTAAATGCATGAGTTTTAAAAGTCAAAAGACAAGCTTAGTTTCGAGGATTTGAAATGTCGTATCCTAACTCATTGGGCGTGACATTTTACTTCTTCAAAATAAGAGGGTCTTAGCATCCAATTTAATTTATTCAAGTTTTCTTTCAAATAAAGAGGATCGTATTTTAAAACCTTTCCCAATTTTCAACATTAAAACGTTAATTAATCAATTAGGTACCAATTTTGGGCGTTACGAGGGTGCTAATCCTTCCTCGTGCGTAATCGACTCCCGAACCCGTTTTCTTGAATTTTGTTGGCCAAAATCATTGTTTTAATAAATTAAAATGTTTTAATGATCAATCTCAATGTGACCCGATCACACCTCAAAAAAAAGATTGGTGGCGACTCCATTTTTGTTTTTAAAGTCGACCCTGTTTTTTTCCAAAAAATGGTTTCGACAGCTTGGCGACTCCACTGGGGACCCGAAAGAGAGTCAAGCCGTGAAATTGATTATTTTCTGTCTTGTTGTTGAAAATTGAAAATCTGATTTGGAAAATTACGATCCTTTTATTACATTTGTTGTGTTATTTCATATGATTGTTGTGGTTTGAGTCTCGTAGAATATTTTCGCGTCATATTGCATAAGGACCGTTTGGTCTTACCTCTTTTAAGTGGGAGTGGGAAGCTACTCTTTCGTGAGGTTTTCACCTCCGTGCAGGATAGTGGATCGCTTTCGGGATACACCGTACCTATTTCTTCGTGAGATTTTTATCTCCGTGCAGCCATAGGGAAATGTATTCCCCTGGACTGGACTCGGTCCGTATGAGCCTATAATGGGTGAGGATCGAGGAATCTTCTGGTTCGGGCACCTCAACTTTAGAACCAAACCGCATGTAGAAAACCCTAGGAGCCCACCCTAGATAGCACTGCGCCAAACCCTAGCTGTTACCCAGATAGGTTCTTAATTCTCTTTCATTTGCTTTGAGTTTTGTTTTTTGTATATTGTACTGACTTATTGTGTTTTTGCTATGTTTGCATGTCATTTCATATTTAAAAGAGTGTCGATTCACGTTCGATTACTAAATTAGAGAGCTTGTCATGGAGAACGAATTTCTTGATAAAGTGGAAGATAACGCGGCTGCCCGTATGTGGTCAGAGAAGACACAATTAGAGAAAGGGGATAGTCTAGCCGAGGGGTACACGTCAGAATTATGGGACTACACCCGTATCAGCGTAACGCAAAATAACCTTCAGGAATTAAAAGAGATATGGGGTCAGTGGAATGATGAGACCAAGCAGTTGTTCTACTATAATTATAGGGATTTGTCGTATCTACTCGACATCAAGGTAGACGAGCATTTATTCTGGGCCCTCGCTCAGTATTGGAACCCTGCATACAGTTGCTTTACCTTTGGGAGGGTAGATTTAGTGCCCACTGTGGAAGAATATATAGCCCTACTACGTTGTCCAAAGGTTCAAGTCGAGAAAACTTATTCTAGAGCCGCTTATGTCCCGACCTTTTGGAAGAAATTGATGAACATTATAGGAATGAGCGAACAGTGGATTACAGCTAGGATCAAGCAAAAAAGTGAGTGTAAGTGTATCCCATGGAAGAATTTGAGAGATTTGATTCTAGCGCATCCTGATACGAAAAAGAGAGTCGATGTGTTTGCTTTGAGCATCTACGGACTAATGATCTTCCCTAGGGCATCAGGGTATGTAGATGAGGCGGTCTCGGATCTCTTTGATCGACTTGATAAAGGGGTCACACCTGTTCCTGTAATCTTGGCCGAGACATTTAGATCTTTGAACGCATGTAGGAGGGCCGGTGATGGTAGATTTATAGGGTGCGTACAGTTGTTGTTAGCTTGGTTCCACAGTCATTTCTGTAAAGTAGATAAGGTTTCTTATCGAGTTTTCTCTGGGAATTACTCCCCATTAAAGGAGATAGTGGCCACGCCAAGAAGGGATGACATATCAGAGGAAAATTGGACAGCGCTCCTCTAAAATCTCCAGGAAGAAGACGTCGAGTGGAGAGCTCATTGGTTGATTCCCGATGAAATTTTTTATCGATGTGGGAGTTTTGACTGGGTCTCTTTGCTTGGGATTTGGGGAGCCATTGGGCATGCTACTTTGCTCGTATTGAGGCAGTACAGATCAAGACAGTTCATACCGGTAACGCATAGGCTAGCTCAATGTGAGTTTTCGTACAGGGGAGATAACTACAAGAAAAGGGTAAAGGAGATTTCTAACGCGTGGAATCAAACTCGTCGAATGAAAAGGCTGGCTGTAGGTTCAATGACGACTCCTGAGTACAATGGATGGTGGAGTAAAAGAATTAATGATAATATCCCTGGGCCAAATTTAGAAGGCGTTCAACCGATGGAAGAGTACTTGCAAGTGATCCCGTCAGAACTAGAAATCATAAAGCAAGACTTCGAGAGGAGGAATTTGGAACTTGAAAAGAAGATAGAACAATTGGAGGAAGAGAAGATGCATTTAAGGTTAGATGCCGATGTTCAAAAGATAGAGGCTGAAAATTAAGGAAATGAAAGAATAAAGCCGAGGAAGACTTGGATAGTTTGAAGACCGATTACAAGAAATTGCATCTATCGATGAGAAACACCGGGTTGGGAAAAATGTCGGGGCAATGGCGATAAGAGATCCAAGAAGAAAGAACCAGAGCCGATCGGTGGGAGAGAAAATTCCAGGAGGCTCAGGCACATAAAGAGGCCCTAGAAAGGAGTTTGTTAGAAACCCAAAATGACAAAAGAGAATTAAAGGCTAGAGTGGCAGAACTTGAAAAATTACTTCATCAGTATAGAAATCGTAATTCTGCGATTGAGTTGAGGGCAAGTTTGAACAAGATTGAAGAAATGAAAGGAAAGATAGAAGAACTAGAGTCTGCATTACAAAACTGTGAGCTCCGGGTAGAGCTTCTTGAGGTAAGTGAGGAATGTTGGAAGGAACAGCTTCACCATTCTTAGAATCAAGTTAGGAACAGAGATTACATTATGGGCGAGGTCGTGGCTTAGATTCGGGAGGTAATCGATCATTTACAGACCTTGGACATTCAGGCTGACATGCTAAGTGTGAAGTATGAGCTAGAATCAGATCGGGGTCAAGAGTTAGCTTCGTTGCTTAGGAAAGGTAAAACTTTAAGCATTAGGGCAAAGCCATATTTGTAATCCATTTTATGTAAAGAATTTTATTTTCTAGTAAAGTTTTCTAAATGAAATTGAATCAGAATTGACTCTTTTTTTTTGCATTCATTTCATGCATTCGCATTACATCACATCATGTGCATTAAATTTCATGGAAAGACCCTAATTGGTTAAAATCATTTCAGAGTTAATCTGGAAACCATACGGTACTCGAGCAAAGACAAAAGGCATGGATCAAAGATTAGAAAGACTTGAACAACTCCAAAAAGAGATACAAGATCAACTACAATTGCAAATGCAAGAGCAACTGGCTAAAATCCAGCAAGACATGATAGACCGAATGTTGGAGTCCCAAAGAAATATGATGACTCAGTTAACCCAGTTGCTGACTGGAGGGTTGGAAAACGGAAAGAGCCCTATGGTCAATACCGAAGAAGACAACGAGGACCCTGCTTAGCCTCCAGGCTTCACCCCAATGAACACCCAAGCACAACCACAAAGGGTGTCAGCCAACATTAGACCCTAATACCAGACCGGTACTTCAGCACCGATAAACTTCCCGACGGGTTCAGGCTCCAACCCCGGAGATAATCCAGCAAATCTCGTCGTTCCTGACCTGGATGATATAGCGGAAATGAGAAAGGAGAGAGTGGAGCTCCCAAAGCAATTAGAAGACAGATGCAAATGGCTAGAGGAGAAATTCAAGGCGTTGGAAAGCACCGACTACCATTATGGAATTGACGCTAAAGAATTGAGCCTGGTCCCAGATCTAGTGCTCCCTCCAAAGTTCAAAATGCCTGAATTTGAAAAATATAACGGACCAGCTACCCTGAGGCTCATATTACGATGTTCTGTCAGAGGATGACCGGATATATCAGTAACGATCAGTTATTGATTCACTGTTTCCAAGATAGCTTGACTGGGGTTGCGGCCAAATGGTATAATCAGCTGAATCGTGCCCAGATTAGTTCATGGAAGGACCTGGCACAGACCTTCATGAAACAATATAGTCACATGACAGATATGGCGCCTGGCCGAATCACGTTACAAAATATGGAGAAAAAGCCAAACGAAAGTTTCAGGTAATATGCTCAAAGGTGGAAGGAAATCGCCACACAACTCCAACCGCCACTGCTGGAAAAAGAAACAACTATGCTCTTCATTAACACCCTAAAGGCACCATTTATCAATCATATGCTGGGAAGCGCAACTAAGAGCTTCTCAGACATAGTGATGTCGGGCGAAATGATAGAAAATGCCATAAGGTGCGAAAAAATAGAGGCCGGTGAGAGCACGAAGAGGTCGGCACCGAGAAAAAGAGAAAATGATGTAAATAATGTGAGCACGTATAACAAGGGTTACTCGAAACCGGTCACTGTGAACCAACCGAGAACAGTAAACAATGGCCATCAAGGCCCACTGAGACAAGAGTCCAACACGAGGCAAATTATGGAGAAACTCCAGTTTACGCCTATTCCAATGACGTATCGGGAGTTATACCAAAGTTTATTTGATGCACACGTTGTGTCCCCTTTCTACCTAAAGCCGATGCAACCCCCGTACCCCAAGTGGTACGACGCAAACGCCCAATATGAATACCATGCGGGAATCACGGGGCACTCGATAGAAAATTGCACCGCTTTCAAAAAGTTAGTCGAAAGGCTCATCAAAATGGGCATTGTGAAATTCGATTATCCATTTGGTGCAGAGAATCCATTATCCAACCATGCTGATAAGGGGGTAAATACGATAGTCGAGAATGTGGGGAGGAAAATTAAGATGAATATTGCAGAGGTAAAAACCCTGTTGAGAGAAGTTTGGAAAAAAATAGTAGAGAGAAGGTTAATCATACAAGACTCGAGGAACGGGTCATGAGAAGCAAAGAATTATTGTGAGTTTCATGATGAAGAAGATCATGAGATTTAAAAATGTAGTGAATTCGGGGCCTTAGTACAGGGTCTAATGGACAACAAAGAGCTCGAGTTCTTTGAGTATACTGAAGGAGCAGAGGTGTGCGCATCAGAAGGAGGATCGACAAAGAAGGTCTGTGAGGCCAACCACCCGGTGGTAATCATCTTACGACCAAGAAGAAAAGAAGTTGGAGTGCAAATGGCGCCAAGGGTCATAATCTAGAAACCTATAGCTTTTCCTTACAAGGATAGCAAGAAGGTTCCCTGGAATTACGACTGCAACGTGACGATTTCGGGAGAAGAGAGCCCGATTAGTGCTTCAAAAGAATGTCAAGAGGTGGGTTTCTACACGCGCAGTGGGAAGCGTTATGATCCATCAAATGCAGGAGCTGAGCCTGTTAAAGGAAAGACCCCAATGGCTGAACAAAATAAGGAAAAGACAGTCAGGCTCAAATCGCCAGTTAACGAGCCAGTAACTGAGAACGAGGCTAGAAAATTTCTAAAATTCTTGAAGCATAGCGAGTACAGTGTTGTAGAATAGCTACATAAGCAACCGGCTCGCATCTCAGTGCTAGCTTTACTTTTAAGTTCAGAGACACATCGTGAAGCATTAATGAAAGTGCTAAATGAAACTTATGTCGCTAATGATATCTCTATGAACAAGCTGGACCGCCTGGTCAACAATATAAGTGCTGAAAACTTCATCTTCTTTAATGATGATGAGATACCACCCGGGGGCATGGGATCTACAAAGGCTTTGCACATCACCACCCGTTGCAAAGGGTATACATTACCAGGGGTGTTGATCGATAACGGATCTGCGCTAAATGTCTTACCCCTATCCGTGCTAAATAGGTTGCCTATGAATAGCTCTCACATGAAGACCTGTCAAAATATAGTGAGAGCATTTGACGGAACCGAAAGAAGGGTGATGGGAAGGATTGAGATACCCCTCTTGATTGGCCCAAACACATATGAAGTAGACTTCTTGGTGATGGACATTAAGCCTTCTTATAATTGTTTGTTGGGGAGGCCTTGGATTCACACAGCTGGGACAGTGTCGTCGTCACTACATCAGAAGCTAAAGTTGGTAGCTGAAGGTCGGCTGGTAACAATAAATGCGGAAGAGGATATTATTGCATCCGTAACCAGCGACGCGCCATATGTAGGGACGGACGATGAAGCGATAGAATGTTTATTCCAATCGTTGGAATTTGTGAATGCAACCTTTATCGTCGAAGGGAGTAAGATCCCAATGCCTAAAATATCCAAAACTACAAGGATGGGCCTGCAACTCACAGTGGGTAAATGAGCCTTGCTTGGGAGAGGACTTGGAAAATGCCTACAATGGAAGGTCGAGGCACCTATACTGAAGGACAAACGAGACCACTTTGGTTTAGGATTTAAGCCAGATGCGAGGGAAAAGAAGAAAGAGATGGAGAAGAAACAAGAAATGAGAAGAGCACGACATAGCGGGGAAGAGGTCAAGTGGGAACCGATGACCTTTCCCCATATATCCAAGACGTTCGTATCTGGAGGAACCATTCATTTGGAAAGAAAGATGCCGAGGAAAGAGATTGCGGAAGAAATGTTGGGAAACCTAAACAATAATGCCATATCTGAAGAAGGAATTGGGGGAGAAAATTTATCAGACATCTGCCCCTATATACCGGGAAGTATTTTGAACAATTGGACTGCGGAAGAGATCCCTATAGTTTTTAGAGCCAATACAGAATAATGTTCAAAACACACTTATTGCTCTAAGCCTAAGAGCAATGAAAATCCTTTGTGAAATAGGCTTATGTTCGAAATCTTTATTTCAATGAAAATGCATTTTTGCGTATCATTTTGAGCAAATATTCTTTTATTATTTTCATTCATAATCATACCATACAAATAATTATTCTTAGATTCTTTTGTTCTTTGGATTTTTTCTTCATCCCTATAATAGGTCTTCAGATATCAATGATATGAGCAACATCGCCACTGACTCAGAATCTCCTTTTGAGCAATATATGTGCACGGAAGATTCTCAAGATTTTAAAGATGACCGAGAATGTAACCTATCTCCTGATTTGTTGAGGATGGTAGAACAAGATGAGAAAAAAATCTTGCCTTATAAAGAGTCAGTGGAAATTGCGAGCCTAGGAGAGAGAAAAGAAGTAAAGATAGGAGCTTGCATTACCGTAGAGACGAAGCAAGACCTCATTGAATTACTCTAAGAATTTAAGGACGTCTTTGCTTGGTCATATTAAGACATGCCTGGGTTAAGTACTGATGTCGTGGTACACCGGCTCCCCATAAAGGAAGAATGCAAGCCAGTTCAACAGAAGCTCCGAAGGATGAGGCCCGATGTTTTATTGAAAATAAAAGAGGAAGTTAAAAAACAGTTCAATGCTGGTTTCTTAAGGGTGGTTAAATACTCAGAATGGGTAGCCAATATCGTGCCCGTCCTGAAAAAAGATGGGAAAGTACGAATGTGTGTGGACTACAGGGACTTGAACAAGGCCAGTCCGAAAGACAATTTTCCATTGCCACATATTGACACATTAGTGGATAATATGACAGGCTACTCACTGTTCTCCTTCATGAATGGCTTCTCTGGATACAATCAGATAAAGATGCATCCTGAAGACATGGAAAAGACCACATTTGTGACCTTGTGGAGAACTTTTTGTTATAAGGTGATGCCATTTGGATTAAAAAACGTAGGAGCAACGTACCAAAGAGCCATGCTAACCTTGTTTCATGACATGATGCACAAGGAAATCGAGGTTTACATCGACGATATGATTGCAAAATCCCGAACAGAAAAGGAGCACATACAAGTTTTGAGGAAATTGTTCTTGAGGTTGAGAAAATTTTAGCTAAAGCTCAATCCAACAAAATGTACTTTCGGGGCTAGATCAGGAAAACTGCTAGGTTTCGTAGTCAGTGAAAATGGAATTGAGATCGACCCAGACAAAGTCAAGGCTATACAAGAATTGCCTCCGCCGCGCACTCAAAAGGAAGTTCGAGGTTTTCTAGGAAGACTAAATTACATTGCCCGGTTCATTTCACAACTAACTGAGAAATGCGACCCCATATTCCGTCTCCTTAAGAAACACAACCCAGGCATTTGGGATAAGGAGTGCCAGAAGACTTTCAATAAGGTCAAACATTACTTGTCCAATGCCCCAGTACTGATGCCACCTAATCCAGATAGGCCACTGATACTGTACTTGGCAGTATTCGGGAATTCCATGGGATGCGTGCTTGGTCAACATGATGAGTCAGGAAGAAAATAAAGAGCGATATACTACCTCGATAAGAAATTCACTGAATGTGAGACAAGATATTCGCCAATTGAGAAATTATGTTGTGCCCTGATTTGGACAACCCGAAGATTGAGACAATACATGCTATACCACACGACTTGGCTCATCTCAAAGCTGGACCCTCTAAAGTACATGATGGAGTCGACTGCTTTAAATGGAAGAATGGCCCGATGGCAAATTCTACTTTTCGAATTTGACATAGTCTATGTGAATCAGAAGGCAGTCAAAGGAAGCGCAATAGCAGATTAGCTGGCTAGTAGAGCTCTGGAGGATTACGAGCCTTTGAACTTTGATTTCCCAAATGAAGATCTGATGTATGTTACAACCAGTGAAGAAGACTCGCAAGAAAGTCATTCTTGGAAGTTAAACTTCGACGGAGCCTCAAACGCTGCGGGTAATAGAATTGGGGCAGTCTTGGTATCCCTAGACGGAGATCATTATCCCTTCACTAGTAAATTGGATTTTGATTGCACGAACAATATGGCAGAATACGAAGCATGCATCATGGGTATCCGTGCAGATATAGAACGTGAGATCAAAGTGCTAGAGGTATATGGGGATTCTGCACTAGTAATCTATCAACTCAAGGGAGAATAGGAGACAAGAGATCCCAAGTTAATCAAGTATCGAAAGTTAGTTATTGAGTTAATTGAGGGTTTCGATGATATCACCTTTTATTATCTCCCACGAGATGAAAATCAGATGGCTGATGCCTTAGCTACCTTGGCTTCTATGGTCAGAGTGAATAAACAAGAGGATGTAAGGCCTATCCAGATGAGTATTTATGAAACTCCAGCTCATTGTTACAACATCGAAGAAGACGAAGAAAAAGATGATCACCCTTGGTACAACGATATATTGCGATATATGAAGAATCGTGAATACCCTGACCAAGCAACTGAGAATGATAAAAGGACGTTGAGAAGGTTGGCCAATGACTATGTCTTAGATGGGTAGATCCTATATAAAAGAAGAAAGGATCATGTGCTACTAAGATGTGTAGATGCTATTGAGGCTAAGCAAATCTTGGAAGAAGCCCATGAACGTGTCTGCGGAACACATGCCAATGGTTTTATAATGGCCAGGCAGATCATGAGATTCGGGTATTATTGGTCACCATGGAAGGAGATTGCATCAATTACGCCAAGAAATACCACAAGTGTCAAATTGACGAAGATAAAATTCATGTACCTCCCTCACCTCTTCACGTTATGACTTATTCGTGGCCTTTCTCTATCTGGGGCATGGACGTTATTGGGCCAATTTCACCTAAAGCTTCTAACGGGTATCGATTTATCTTCGTGGTCATCGATTACTTTACCAAGTGGGTAGAAACCGCTTCATATGCCAATGTCACGAAATCGGCAGTCAGCAAGTTTTTAAAGAATGAGAGATCATATGTCGATATGGAATGCCAGAAAGGATCACATCTGACAACGCACTAAATTTGAAAAACAGCACGATATCAGACGTCTGCAGTCAGTTCAAGATCAAACACCATAACTCATCATCATATCGCTCAAAAATGAATGGTGCAGTGGAGGCAGCCAATAAGAATATCAAGAAGATCGTGGGGAAAATGACTGAGACTTATAAAGATTGGAATGAGAAGCTACCATTCGCCCTCTATGCCTATCGAACATCCGCCAGGACCTCAACCGGGGCAACGCCTTTCTCTTTGGTTTATGGAATGGAGGCAGTTTTACCCATTGAAGTGGAGATTCCTTCTCTTTGAGTTTTGGCAGAATTAAAGTTGGATGAAGCCGAATGGATCCAATCCCGATATGATCAGCTAAATTTGATCGAAGAAAAAAGGTTGAAAGCCATCCGTCATGGTCAGATGTACCAAAAGCGAATGATGCAAGCTTACAACAAAAAGATTCGTCCTAGAGAATTCCGTGAGGAGGACCTAGTATTGAAAAAGATCTTGCCCATACAGAAGGATTTCAGAGGGAAATGGATGCCAAATTGGGAAGGACCTTATGTGGTAAAGAATGTCTTTTCTAGAGGAGCACTGATTCTGACTGATATGGATGGCAAAAGCTTGCCCAATCCTATGAATTCAGACTAAGTCAAGAAATATTTCACCTGAAAAAAAAGAAGGAGAGGCCGAGGTGAAAACTCGCAAAGGACACCTCGAGACAAAAGGGGTTTTGAATTGAAAACCCTAGAAAAGGGAGATTCAAATCTTGATCAAAATGGGGCATATGGTGGTCTTGTTATTCCTGAATAAACAAGGAAGAGAGATGCTACACCTTGGGCCATCAACAAAGTATTTTGGATCTCCAAAACACATATCGAGTTCAAAAGGGTCCTCGGGAAATTAGTGCAAAGAAACTCATGTTATGATATCTAGGGCACCTATTTTCATCTTATTCATATTTAAGCAATTTTGCTATGTTGATTAATCTATTCATTTCGAGCATTGCTCCTAATAAACTTCGATCTTGTCCATTACTACAATCTTTTTCAAGCATTTTTACATTGAAATAACGATTAATGAACTAATAATACTTTCACAAAAGGAGTTCTGCATATTACTCTGGAAGCATCTAAATAATACAAGAACCTGAAACATGACTATTATTTAGAACTCACCAAACCTAAAGGTTGGAAATATTTGAGAAAGAAGAGTCTAAATTGTGACTACTTCTTCGGATTTTCTGTCAAAGACACCAGCTGAGCAGAGATGGCATGATAACACCTCAGTGATACAGCCTTGATGAACAACGAGCAATGACAACCTAAACATTAAAAAGGGATCATTCTCATGCATTCATACAAATATCATTCATACACATTTAGTTAGGAGCATTCGATTCATTCTGATCATGACATCCTAATCATTTGGCATAAACATAGGCCAATGAAATCGATTCTACACGTCATGTCCCCCAGAGGACGGTGTAGCAAGATCGGTGAATCCACAGTGAATCTCATTTTCCTGGCGTTACAGTGGAACAGATTAAAGCTACAAATTATGGCGGATCTTATCTTTTTAAATTTGCAGTGCAGCAGATTGAAGCCACTAGCCTTATCTCCCTGAAGTTGCAGCGGAGCAGATTAAAGACAGCGAATCTTATTTCCACAAGGCGTTGCGATGGAATGAATTGAAGCTACAAATTGGCGGATCTTATCTTCCCGGTTGTAGTGGAGCAGATTGAAGCCACCACCTTATCTCCCTGAAGTTGCAAATGAAGCGGCATCAAGACAATAATCTTATTTCCCTAAAGATGCAGTGGAACAGATTGAAGCTACAAATTGGCGGATCTTATCTTCCTGAAGTTGCAGTGGAGCAGATTGAAGCCACCAGCCTTATCTCTCTGAAATTGCAGCGGAGCAGACTGAAAACAGCGGATCTTATTTCCCTGAAGATGCAGTGAAACAGATTAAAGCTACATATTACGGCAGATCTTATCTTCCTGAAGTTGCAGTGGAGCAGATTGAAGCCACCAGACCTTATCTCCCTGAAGTTGCAGTGGAGCAGGTTGAAATTACCAATTCTTATCGCCTTGATGTTCCAGTGGAGTAGATCGAAGCTACAAATCACTTCTCCCTGAAATTACATTCGAGCGGGTCGAAGCACCCATTCTTATATTTATGAAGTTGCAGTGGGTTAGAGCGAGGCTACTTGAAGAAGAGAAGCACCAAAGAAGTCAAGACTCGACGAGACCGGGCAAAATTGGTCTTTCTTAAAGGTTTTTGCTCCGTTCTCGTTACACGACAACGAGCAAAGAGGGGCAGCTGTAGAGCCCAATTTTGGCCCGGGCCCACAAAACAAACAGAAAAGAACCAAAAATAATTAAAGTCCAAATTACAAAGTGTTGACCCAATTACAGCCCATTTTTTAGGCCCACGAATTAAATTTTTTTCTAGAAAACTTTAGGGTTTCTGAAACCCTAGGCGCCGTAGCCTCCTTTGCGCCGTACCCCCTCCATGTGCGCCCTCAGCATGCACACCGCCCAAGGCTCGGCTCCTCTGTCAACCTTGCACCAAAATGGCAAGGGTTACCTTCCAAATGCTCGTTGACCTCGCCTGCAAAGAAAAAGAAACAGAAACAGAGCAAGAATGCAACAAAGACGACAATAAAAAACTTGTATTTTCGGCTATAAAAGCCTTGAGACCAAACGATGTATTTTTTACGGATTATCGAATACAAAAACAGAGAATTAATCAAAAAGATAGAAACATAGATTTTCAAACATACAAAAAAAAGGAAGATCGAAACCGAAAGTCTAAGGTGCTCTTTTATTTTCTAAAATAAATAAAAAAGATAAACATTACCTGTCGGTTCATCTTCTCTTCCGTCGAGTGTCCGTCGATTCGTCTCCCTCAGTCGAATATTGCCAATATCCGAATACCCAGGAACCCGCATGGGTTCCGATGAGGGTTTTGAAAAGCAATATAGGGTATTTTACATATATATTTCCTTTATTTCTAAACCAAATCAAATTTTAAAATTTTTTCTGCTAAAAAAGGGGACTGGAAAAGGGCCAAAAAAATCTGACTTTTCGTATCTCAGGCTGCCGTATACGGCGGAGCCACGGCGATGCTACGGAAGAGCCACGGCGAAGGCTTGCCGGATCCCCAGGCCGGAGTAAGAGCCCCTGCAGAGAAAAAAGAGAGCCCCCTTGTTTTTTTTAGAAACTGACTAAAATGATCTTTTTTTTAAAAAAAAAATCGACTTTAAATAGGGTCTGTGAAACGGTGTCATTTCACTCAGACCTTTTAACGCAGAAGCAACGTCGTTTTGAGCTGGGTCGGACAGACCCGACCCGAACCGCCTAGGATCCGCGTGTTTTTTAGCGGAAGGGCTATTTGCGCTTTTGACCCTTCCGCTTTTTTATTATTTTACAATCAAGTTCTTTTATCTTTAAATTTAACCCTATAATCTGCATTGGTTTCATTTTGATCCAGTTTGAAACGTTGCGTTTCGTAGAAAGGGGATATTTCCCCATCTGGTCCCTCCCCTTTTACGCTCGTTACATTGGGCCCTAATTCTTTTTTTATTTTTTTAATTTGGATCCTTAATCTCATTTCTCTTTTAATTTAGTCCATTTTAATGTTTTATTTATAAATTGGGCTCTCAATTTTATTTTAATTGTAATTTAATACAGTATTCATTTATAGATTCTTTTTTTTTATCTTTATTTTTTTGTATATCATTTTATTTATTATTTATTTATTTTTTATCTTATCTATTTGTTATTTATTTATTTATTGCTCTTTACTTTTTAGCACTTTAAAGCAATTTATTTCCTTTATCGTATTCTTTATTTTATTATTATTATTATTATTTATTATCTATTGTGCTTTATTACAAATTGCACCCCTCTTATTTGTTATTAATTTGATATTTTATTTTCAATATTTTAAATTATTTTTCTCAATATTTATTTGTGTACGTATATATTTCTTTCTCCTCATAATATTCGAAATTTGGTATTTTCTTTTGTGTGCATTGTTTTGTCACTAATATTATTATTAATATCATTGTTATTGTTATTATATTGTCATTTGCATCATTATCTTCTTTTAAATCAAAGCATATAAGTTAAATAAAAGCTTATTCTCGGGAATTCAAAAATGTTGTGTCCTAACTCACTGGATTGTGACATTTTATTATCTCGAGGTAAGGATTTCTAAAAATAAAGGCAATATTCGTATTTGGAATTTTGAGAAATTGTGCCCTAACTTACTGGGTTCCGATTTTTCATTTGACCCAAATAACCGAATATCCTTCTTAAACTTAAATGCATGAGTTTTAAAAGTCAAAAGACAAGCTTAGTTTCGAGGATTTGAAATGTCGTATCGTAACTCACTGGGCGTGACATTTTACTTCTTCGAAATAAGAGGGCCTTAGCATCCAATTTAATTTATTCAAGTTTTCTTTCAAATAAAGAGGATCGTATTTTAAAACATTTCCCAATTTTCGACATTAAGGCGTTAATTAATCAATTAGGTACCAATTTTGGGCGTTACGAGGGTGCTAATCCTTCCTTGTGCGTAATCGACTTCCGAACCCGTTTCCTTGAATTTTGTAGGCCAAAATCATTTTTTTAATAAATCAAAATATTTTAATGATCAATAAGGTGACCCGATTATACCTCAAAAAAAAGATTGGTGGCGGTTCCATTTTTGTTTTTAAAGTCGACCCTGTTTTTTTTCCAAAAAATGGTTTCGACAAGTATCAAGCTTAATCGAGTATTTATTTTAAATTTGAGCTCAATTCAAGAAATAATTGAGCTCGAGGAGATCAATTTAAGCTTTTGTTATCTATTTTTTGTACTTAAGCTAGAATTTGAGCTTGATTAAGCTCGTTGGTATTCAACTTCAAGCTTGAGCTCGACTCAATAATCAAGCTTAGTGTTAATAATATATATTAAGATCAATAAGGCTTGCAAACCGTTCGAGTCAAGTATTACTAAGCTCGAATTCAACTCAATCGATAGTTCAAACTCGGTTCAATAATTACATAATCAAATTTGAATTTTTTTTTTTCAAATTAAACTCGAATAACTTAAGAGTACTATTATCTCAAGTAGGATCGAGGTTAAAATTTTAGGTTTATCATTTTTTTTTCCAAATTATTTAATTACTTTTATTCTTAAACAAACAAACTAGAGTTAAAATTGAAGTAGAGACTAAATTGGAGATGGATAAGTTTATCATAACAATTAAATACGTTTACAATTTTAAAATGTAGCATTAATTTATTGATACTTAAAAATCACACTTTTTAGAATTATTCTTGTCGTAACCATTTTTTTGATGAAACTGGTAAACGACGCGGTCGACTCGATTTTTTTGAAGATGAAAATAAAACAAGAGTCGCCACCGACCTTCATTAGGTGCGATCGGATCACCTTTGTTTTAATAAACACTTTAATTTACTAAAACAATGTTTTTGGTCTACGAACTTTGAGAAAATAGGCTCGGGAGTCGGTTACGTGCGAGGAAGGATTAGCACCCTCGACGCGCCCGAAATCGGTACCAAATTGATTGATCGATGTCCTAATGTTGAAAACTTTGGAATGATTTGGAAATAGATACTTTTTATTTCTAACACTTGAAGGAATTGGAAGAGACGTTAAGGCTCTCTTATTTTCGAAGAGATAAAGTATCATGTCCAGTAAGTTAGGTCGCGACACTTTAGACTCTTGAAACTAAGCTCGCCTTTTAAAACTTGGTTTTATTTTTGGAGAGGATTTCCCGTCATTTGTCAAGCGAGAAATCAGAACCCAGTAAGTTAGGGCTCGTTTTCTCGAAGGTCCAAATTAGGAATGTTGCCTCCATTTTAGAAGAAGAAAAGAAACTTATCTCGAAGTGTCTAGATGTCGAGTCCAGTAAGTTAGGGCGCGACATTTCGAATATTCGAGATTAAGTGTTTTGTTTAAAATTTAAATTTCGATTTCAAAAGGGATATCCCGTTATTTAGCTTTAAACAAGAAGAACCGGAACCCAGTAAGTTAGGGCTCGATTTACTCGGATTGCTAATACGGGATGTCGATTGAAAACTTGAATTTACGATTTTTGAAAAGGATCTTCCGTCGTTTAGCTTAAACGAGAAAAATCAGAACCCAATAAGTTAGGGCTTGATTCACTCGAATTGCTAGTTGCGAAATATTGGTCGCTATAAAAACTGAGGTATCGGGAGGGATTAGTGCGACGAACAGTGAGAATGTAAGTAATGGTAAAAGGAAAATCTTGTGACAATAGTATATATATATATATTGACGATGATAGAGAATAATGACAATAATAGTGGTGGTAATATAAAACAGGTAAAATATATGCATGTTGAGGAATAATAATGATAGCAGTAATTATAAATAGTTAATACATATTTAATAAAAGCAATATAATGCATATAAACATAATGTAGTAACAGCAATAATAGAAGATAAATAAAATAATGATGGAAAATAATAAAAATAAAAATAATAATAATAGTAGTAATAGGAATAATACTAGTAGAAATAAAAATAAAATGAAGGTGATAATAAAACTAACATTTAATGTATAATACATGAATAGTAATGAAAATGAGAAATAATAAAAAAACCATTGAAAAGAAAGGATAAAATGATAGTAATATTAATTTAGAAATAAATAATAAAATATATATAAAAGACCAAACAAAGCAAGGAAATATATATACGTATATATATAACAAAAAATTATGATATAATAATAGTAATGATAATGGTGTTAAATAATAAGCATAAGGTAGCAATATATTAGCAGTAATAATGTAAATATAATATAGTAATAATAATATATATATATATATATATGTGTATGGAAATAATAATGATAATAACATAGTAATAATGGTAATATAATAATAATAATAACAATATAGTAATAATAATAATATATATGTATATAAAAAATATAGTAATACACAAATAAAGGACTAAACTAAATAAGCAATAAAATTTCCGGGACGAATTTAAAATAAGAATAAGATTCGGGGACTTATTTGCGCGCGCAAACAGACTGGAGGGACCAGAGGGGGAATTTTTCCAAGACAGAAAACGCAGCGTTTTAAAAGAGGGCCTGTTTGCAATCGTACCAAAATTCTGGGCCAAAATCGCAATAATAGAAAACCTGATTTAAAAGACTGAAAATGCGGAAGGACTGAACGCGCAATTAGCCCACTCAACAAAAACACGCGGATCCCCTGGAGCGGGTCGGGTCGGATCGGGTCGGTTAGGGACGAAACGACGTCGTTTTGGGGCTTATGGACGCCGGCCAAAACGACGTCGTTTTACATGGCCTATATAAGTTTAAAAAAACCCAAAAAATTCACTTTCAGCTGCTAAAAGAAAAAAAAATTTCTAAACCCCTCTTGTTTTCTCTGCAGGGGATGGGAGCTTGGCCGAAATCCGGTCGGATCATCACCCGTGCCGCCGACGTTGCGCTGATGCGCCACCGCACACCTGCGTGGCGGAATTTCAAAAAGGTAAGTTTTGTATATTTTTTTAAGTTTAAATAATAATAATATACATATATGTATGTCGAAAAAGGAAAAGAAAAAGGTTTCGAAAATAATAAAAAAAGGGGGAAAAAAATCACCTCTTTTTCCTCTGCTTTTTGATTTTTAGTAGTTTCCTTTTATATTTCTCGTTGCATCTCCGCTTTTGGTGTTTCTTTTGTTATATTCCGAGAAAAATCCTCTGCTTTTTCGTATTGATGAAAAAAAGGTCCTCTTACAAAGAAATCAAATCGGCTTTTTATAGCCTGAAATTCTTTACATTCATTTATTATCTGTCCCTTCTTCTTTTGTGCAGGTGCTAGTGGATGGCGGTGCTGCTAAGGCGGTGGCAAGGTGGTCTGACAGTGGTGGGTCAGAAGTCAGAAGACTAGGGGCGGCACTTAGGGGCTAGGGTTTTTTTTCTGAAAAATGTTTTTTAAGTTTTTGGGCTTGTATGTGGGCTAGGGTTAGGTGGGTTTGGGGTATTGGGCTGCTGTTTGGGTTTAATGTATTGGGTCTTGTTTCTTTTTCTTTTTTGTTTTTTATTCTCTGTTGGGCCGGGCAAATATTGGGCTTATACAGCTGCCCCTCTTTGCTCATTATCGTGTAACGGGAATAGAGCAAAGACTTAAAGAAGCCCAATGTGGCCAGGCTTCGCCGAGTCTTGACTTCTCAGGTGCTCTTCTTCAAGTAGCCTCATTCCAGTCCACTTCATCTTGTTGCTTCGATCCACTTTACTGCGACCTTGAAAGATGAGATTTGTAGTTATAATGGATTCAATCCCACCTACTACAACTTCAGAGGTATGGGATTTATCGCTTTAATCCGCTCCACTGCAATTTTAGTGAGATAGGATTAATTGCTTCAGTCTGCTCCACTGCAACTTTAGAGAGATAAGATTTGATGTCTTTGATCTGCTCCTGCAACTTCAGGAATGCCAGATCTGCTATCTTCAATCTGCTTCACTGCAAACTCAGGGAGACAAGATTTGATGTCTTTGATCTGCTTCCTGCAACTTCAGGAAGGTCAAATCTGCTATTCTCAATCTGATCCCTGCAAGCTCAGGGATCACTAGACTGATGTCTTTGATCTGCTTCCTGCAACTTCGGAAGGTCAAATCGCTATTTTCAACTGATCCCCCTGCAAAACTCGTGGATCACTAGATCGAGGTCTTCGATCCGCTTCCTGCAACTTCGGGAAGGTCAAATCGCTATTTTCAATCTGATCCCCGCAAGCTCAGGGATTACTAGACTGATGTCTTCGATCTGCTTCCCGCAACTTCAAGAAGGTCAAATCGCTATTTTCAATCTGATCCTGCAAGCTCGGGGATCACTAGACTGATGTCTTCGATCCGCTTCGCAACTTCGTAAATGTCAAATCTGTTATTTTCAATCTGATCCTCGCAAACTCGGGGATCACGGATGATGTCTTCGATCCGCTTCCCGCAACTTCGTGAATGTCAAATCGCTATTTTTCAATCGATCCCCGCAAACTCGGGGATCACTAGATCGATGTCTTCGATCCGCTTCCTGCAACTTCGTGAATGTCAAATCGTTATTTTCAATCTGATCCTCGCAAACTCGTGGATCACCAGATCGATGTCTTCGATCCGCTTCCCGCAACTTCGGAATGTCAAATCTACTATCTTCAATCTGATCCCCGCAAACTCGTGGGATCACGGATCGATGTCTTCGATCCGCTTCCCGCAACTTCGTGAATGTCAAATCTACTATCTTCAATCTGATCCTCAGAAACTCGGGGATCACCAGATCGATGTCTTCGATCCGCTTCCCGCAACTTCGTGAATGTCAAATCTGCTACCTTTGATCCGCTCCACTCGCAAACTCGTGGAGGCGGGGATCTGCTATTCTTTAACTGCTCGCCATAGTGTCCTTTTGAGGACATAACTCGTAGAGTGAGTACATGCTTATGCCTAATGATTAGGATGCCATGAGTATGATGAGTCGAATGTTATAAGTGCGATTTCCCATTTGAGGTGTTATCGCTCTATTTATCCGTCAAAGTTTCATCTTCGTTTCCTTTGCAGAACTGCTTTCGTATGAAATGACTTGCCCTGTGGAAATTTCAAGGCCCCTTTCCTTTAGGCTTCGGGACACGGGTTTGCATTGACTTCTAACTGCCTTCCCGGAATCACAACTCCTACTCAAGAGTACCCGACTTGGTTTGTTTTTGGATTCGCTCCACGTTGATTTAGGGTTTTTGAATCTTTCCTTGTCGAAAATTGGCTCATCACCTTTCCCGGGTGACTAGGTAATGTTATTCACCTGTCACGACATCGACCCAAGGCGAGGAAGTTTGAAGAAATGATTTCCATTAAGACCCCTCTTTCTCCAATGTCTTTAATCTATGTACGTGGAAATTCTAAACAATTGTCCTGTTTCAGTTTCTCGTTTTATCTTAGAGATTCCCAAAGTAATACGTAGAACTTTCTTTTGTGAAATTATCAGTTCATCAATTATTATTTTAATGCAACATGTTTATGAATGATGGGTAACAATAGATTGACTTCAAAGAGAGTTAAAAATGAATTATCGACGATTTGATTGGGGACATATCCTTTTTTGCGAAAAAGAATCCAACAATGTGCAAGACATAAATCAAATGCCCTAGACACCGCCGATTGGGCTTCTATACAAGCTTCATGAAGGCTGCTTTAAGCTTTAGCATGTGTTCCGAAGACTCAAAGTATTTTGTTGATGCCCCAATATGCAACGTGCTTCCTCTTCTGTTGATTCTAGCGCTGCAAGGTCGCCACGTGTCTATTCAAAATTCGAGCCGCCCTTTTCGGGTTTTCAACTCAAAAAGCCCTTTGGCCCCAAGGCGCCCTCTGCGGATTTTCACCTTGGCCTCTCCGTTTTTTTTTTTTTTTTTTTTTTTTAAATCTCAAAGTGCCCTTTGCGGGTTTTTACCTTGGCCTCTCCGTTTTAAGCAAAGTACTTTTTAATCGAATCCGAATTCACGGGATTGGGCAAGCTTTTCCCGTCCATCTCGGTCCGAATCAGTGCACCTCCCGAGAAAGCTTTCTTTACCACATACGGCCCTTCCCGCTTTGGCATCCATTTTCCTCTGTAATCCTTTTGTATGGGAAGGATCTTTTTCAAAGACGAGGTCCCCTCATGAAATTCTCTTGGCCGAACTTTCTTGTCATAAGCCCGCATCATTCGCCTTTGGTACATCTCGACCGTGACGATAGCCCTCCATCTCTTTTCTTCAATTAAATTCAACCGATCATATCGAGCTTGGATCCATTCGGCCTCATCCAGCTTTTACTTCGACAACACTCAAGAGAAGGTATTTCCACTTCAATAGGTAGAACCGCTTGGTCCCGTAGACCAATGAGAAAGGTGTCGCCTCAAAGAGAGGTTCTAACGGATGTCCGATAAGCATAGAGTGCAAACGGCAATTTCTCATGCCAGTCTCTATAAGTCTCACCATCGTTCCCACTATCTTTTGATATTCTTGTTGGCCGCTTCCACGGCCCCATTCATTTTTGGACGATAAGGCGACGAATTGTGGTGTTTGATGTTGAATTGACTACAAACCCCTGGCTATCGTGCTATTGTTTAAGTTCATTGCATTGTCTGATATGATCCTCTCGGGCATTCCATATCGACAAATGATCTCTTTTTCAAAAAGCGACTAACCACGATTTAGTGACGTTAGCATATGAAGTCGCTCTACCCATTTTGTGAAATAGTCAATAACTACAAAGATGAACCGATGTCCATTCGAAGCCTTCTACGATATCGGCCCAATGACATCCATGCCCCACATGGAAAATGGCCATGGAGAAGTCATAACATGTAAAGGTGATGGGGGCACATGAATCTTGTCTCCATAAATCTGACATTTATGACATTTCTTAGCATAGTTGATACAGTCTCCCTCCATAGTGGACCAATAATATCCAAACCTCATTATTTGCACGGCCATTGTGAAACCATTAGCATGAGTTCCCCAGACACCTTCATGGACTTCTTCCAAGATTAACTTAGCTTCATGGCGCCCACACATCTTAGCAAAGACTTGATCTTTTCTTTTCTTGTATAAGACTTCTCCATCCGTGACGTAATCACAGGCTAGTCTTCTCGCGTCTTTTTATCGTTCTCGATCGATTGATCCGGGTATTCGCGATTTTTCATATACCGCAAAGATATCGTAGTACCATGGTGGGCCAGCTTTCTCCTTCCTCGACATTGTAGCAATGGGTCGGGTCTTGATGAATGCTCATTTGTATGGGTTTCATATCTTCGCTTTCATTTATTCGGACCATGGAAGCTGGGGTGGCCAGAGCATCACCATCCGATTCTCGCCCCCGGTAGGTAATTGAAAGTGATGTCATCGAACTCTCTCGATCAATTTTGGGCCAATCTTTTGTAGATAACCAGCTTTGGATCTATGGTTTCCCATTCTCCTTTGAGTTGATAGATTACCAAGGTGGAATCTCCATAAACTTCCAATACCCCGATTCTACGCTCGATAGCGGCGCGAGACCCATGATGCAAGCTTCAGATTCAGCCATATTATTAGTGCAATCGAAATCCAGTTTGCAAGTGAATGGATAATAGTCTCCTTTTGGGGACATCAGATCGCCCCAATTCCATTGCCCACGGCATTTGATGCCCCGTCGAAATTCGGGCCTAAGGATAGTTTTCAAGCGCCTTCTTCAATTCCGCCACGTACATTAAATCTTCATTAGGGAAATCAAAATCTAAGGGCTCATAGTCTTCAAGGGCTCTCATCAAGCAAAAAGTCCGCTATTGCACTCCCTTTTACCGCTTTTTGGTTTACATAAACGATGTCAAATTCGTAAAGTAGAATCGCCATCCGCCATTCTTCCATTCAAGGCGATGATTCCATCATATATTTAAGGGATCTAGCTTTGAGATGAGCCATGTCGTGTGATACAAAGATATATTGCCTTAGTCTCCGAGTTGTCCAAATTAAGGCACAAAGACAATTTCTCAATTGACGGGTACCTCGCTTCACATTCGGTAAATTTTTACTAAGGTAGTATATTGCTCTTTCTTTTTTCCCCGACTCATCAGTCGACTCAAAGACACATCCCATCGAATTATCCAAAGACCGTCAAGTAAAGGATTAATGGCTTGTCCGGTTGAGGCGGCATTAATACCGAGCATGGGACAGTATTGTTTTACCTTTTCGAAGGTCTTCGGCATTCTTCATCCCATGTGCCCGGGTTGTGTTTCTTGAGGAGACGGAATATGGGGTCACACCTCTCGCTTAGTTGTGAAATGAACCGGCGATGTAATTTAGCCTTCCTAAGAAACCTCTAACTTCTTTTTGGGTACGTGGTGGAGGTAATTCTTGTATGGCTTTGACTTTATCCGGTCAACCTCAATCCCTTTTCATCGACTATAAACCCGAGTAGCTTTCCGACCGAGCTCAAGGTACACTTTGACGTTAAGCTTCAACTGAATTTTCTCACCTCAAGAACAATTTTCTCAAGACTGCACATGCTCTTCTTCATTCGGGACTTGGCGATCATGTCGCCGACGTAAACCTCAATTTCCCCGTGCATCATGTCATGGAATAAAGTTACCATGGCTCTCTGATATGTCGCCCGCATTTTTAGCCCAAATGGCATTACCTTGTAACAAAATGTTCCCACATGGTTATAAACGTTGTCTTGTCCATGTCCTCGTGGATGCATCTTTATTTGGTTGTACCCTCGAGAAACCATCCATGAAGGAGAACAACGAATAGCCCATTTGTATTGTCTACCAAGGTGTCGATGTGAGGCAACGGAAGTTGTCTTTCTGGCCGGCCTTGTTTAGGTCTCTGTAGTCCACGCACATCCGCATTTTCCCGTCCTTCTTCGGGGACCGGACAATATTAGCTACCCAATCCGAGTATTTAACTACTTGCAAGAACCAAAGATTAAATTGTTTCTCGACTTCTTCCTTTATTTTTAACAAGACATCCGGTCTCATTCTTCTGAGCTTCTCATTGGATTGGCTTGCATTCTTCTCTTATGGGCAATCGGTGCATCGCGATATCGCTGCTTAGTCCAGCATATCTTGGTACGACCATGCGAACACATCCTTGAATTCATGGAGTAATTCAATGAGGTTTCACTGGTTTCTCAGTAAATATGGGCTCCAACCTTCACTTCTTGCCCTCTCTCCTAGGTTCACCATTTCTACCGACTTTTTATGGGGTAGGATCTGCTTTTCTTCTTGCTCTACCATTCTCAACAAATCTTGAGGCAAGTCGATTCTCGTGTCATTTTCAAAATCCCGAGATTCCTCTGAACACATTTCTTGCTTAAAGCAGACTTCAATCAGAGTATCGTACTCATATCATTGATGTCTAGAGACCTGTAATGGGTATCAAAGGGTGTACAAAGAACAAATGAAATTGAGGACAACTATTCACATGATATGAATGAGAACGAAGAATAAATGATAAAAATGTAAAATGAGAGAATATTTAGTAGAATTGAAGACGTATTTCATTAAAACGAAATGTCCAAACATGAGCCTATTTCACCAAAGAAATCTCATTGTTTCTAGGCTTAAAAACAACAAGAGTGTTCTGAGTATTACTCTGTACCATCTCTAAAAACTACAGGAAACTCCTCTTCACCCAATTGTCTAGAGTGCTTCCAGTGTTCATATGTGCGAATGCCCAATGATTTCCTTGATTAGTCACCTCATCGTGTATAGCATTGATGTGGGGATATTCGCCTCTAGAAGATTCTTCCCTGGGTAAATTATTCCTCCCGATATGAAGGTCCGAGATATGTGGGGAATGTCATCGCCCCACTTAACGCCTTCTCCGCTCACTCACGGGCCTTTCTCCTTTCTCGCTTCTTTTTCCATTTCCTTCCTCATTTGTTTAGCATCCGGTTTAAAACCTAAACCAAAGCGGTCTCTTTTCTCCTTCAAAGATCGGGTCCGGACTTTTCCTTGGAGATATTTGCCCAATCCTCTTCCGGCAAAGCTCCTTTCCCATCGCCAATTGTAATCCCATCTTGGTGGTTTTGGATAGCTTGGGCACCGAACTTCACTTCCTCTCGCGATGAACGCCGCATTTACGAACTCTAGGGATCGGAAGGAACATTCGATAGCCTCCTCATTAGTTTCTAGGTACGCAGCTACCACGGTAATCGCCGCTATGATATCTTCTTCAGCGTTATAGTTACCAACCGATTTTCTGTTACCAGTTTTAACTTCTGGTGCAGCGATGAGGGTACGGCCCCCGCCGAATGAATCCATGGCCTCCCCAACAGCGCTTATACGAGGGTTTGATGTCCATGACCGTGAAGTCCACCTCGTAAGTGTTAGGCCCTATCAATAAAGGTACATCTATTCTCCCCGCCACTCTTCTTTCAAGGCCACAAACGCTCACTATGTTCGCATGCTTTCATGTGAGAACTGCCTATTGGCAACCTCTCGAGTGTAGCCAGTGGCAGGACATTCAATGCTGACCCATTATCTATTAGCACGCTTGGCAGAGTGTACCCCTTACAACGGGTAGTTATGTGCAAGGCCTTCGTTGATCCTAAGCCTCCGGCGATTTCATCATCGCCAAGTAGATGAAATTGTCGGCGCTATGTTTACTAACCGACGGTCTAACTTGTTGACGGATATATCCTTAGTAACATAAGTCTCATTTAGTACTTTCATCAATGCTTCGCGGTGTACCTCCGAACTTAGAAGTAGGGCTAACACGGAGATACGGGCTGGTTGTCTGTGTAGTTGTTCCACCACGCTATATTCGCTGTGTTTCAAGAATTTCAAGAATTCTTTGGCCTCTTCCTCTTTTACGGGCTCATTGATAGGGGTTTCGGGTTCCTTTTTTCGCCCACTCAAAGACACAGCTCTCGGTTTCATTGGTTCTTCCCCTCTTTTTCCAGGATCATAACGCTTCTCACTACGCGTATAGAACCCTTCATTCGTGCCCTCCTCAGGACTGCTAGTGGAGCTTTCTGCCCCTAGCATCGTCACATTACAATTATAGTTCCAAGGTAGCTTTTTACTATCTTTGTAGGGAAAAGAAGCAGTTTTCGAATTATAATTTTCGGCCTTCCTCGTGCCCCCGCCTTCCGTGTTTCATAAATGATGATTCTGATAATTAACTCTCGCTTTTGTCAATTCTTCTTCTGGCGCGCATACATCCTCTTCCTCTCTCTCCTTTTCATAAAACTCCAATTCTTTGTTGTTAATAAGACCTTGTACCAAAATCCTAAACTCGGCGCATTCTTGAATCTCGTGTTCCTTCGCCTTATGGAGTTCGCAGAGTTCTTTATATCCTCCATTTTCCGCAAGATCCGAATCTATCAATCCTCTTTTTGCCATTTCCTTCCGACTATTCATAATGGGGTTTTCACTTCGTGACATCCTTCTTAATCTTCCTCACCCCTTCCTCACCAATCGCGTTTACCCTCTCTCCTCGTGATTGGGCAAAGGGGTTCCCTTTACCATGTCGTCGAGTGTTATAACCCCATCTTTATTAGCCTCTCGACTACCTTTTAAAGGCGAAGCAATTCTCATCGAATGCCCTCTATCCTCGCATGGTAATCGCAGCGAGCGTTAGAGTCGTACTCACTTAGGGTATGGGGCCGCAATGGTTGCAAATAGAACGGGACAGGATGTGCTCATTGAATAAAATCTGTATAACTCTTTGTACGTTATCGAATTGGAGTAAATTGAATCTTTTCAATATTCTGGTCCGTTCCCGATTCCCGCTCTTGCAGTCCTTGTTGTCCAAAGAAGAGCTTCCTTTGGTCGATTAACTGTGATCGCCTTCGAGTAATTTCTTATTGTATGTACTCACGTTATTTACTTCACCATCTTTCTTCTTAGGAGTGGTTCTTCTAGTGCTTTCTCTCCTGCCTCGATCTTACCGCCTCTTATAGCATGCTCGATCATCTCTCCCGCCATCACTATGTCGGCAAAGCTTTTAGTCGTACTCCTATCATATGGGTTATGAAAGGGGCTTTCGTGGTATTAATGAAGAGCATGGTGGTTTCCTTTTCTAAGAGGGGTGGTTGGACCTCGCATGGCGACCTCTCTCCACCTTTGCGATACCGTCCGAAACTTTCATTTTGTCTTTTCTCCATGCCTTGCAAAGTAATTCTGTCCGTGCCATGTCCGTGACGTGGTCAGTAATGCTTCGTAAATGCTTGAGCCAAATCTCTCCAAGAACTAATGTTAGCCCGACTAAGTCGGTTATACCATCTAGTCGCCATACCACCAAACTTTCTTGGAAAAAGTGGATTAAGAGTTGATCATTGCTCACGTGGCCACCATTCGCCTCGCAGAACATGGTGATGTGGGCTTCCGGCAAATAGTCCCACTATATTTTTCAATTCCGGATTTTAAACTTATGAGGCAAGCACCAAATCGGAACTAGACTTAAATCTTTTGCGTCGATCCTGATGATGATCGATACTTTCCAAATACTTTTTGAATTTTTCCTCCACCATTTGCAACGATCCTCCAGCTTGTTTTGAGGATTCCATTCTCGACCCCATTTTCTCTCGCATCTAGATCGGGTACAACAGATTGGTCGGGCTATCTCCTCGGTTGGGACTCAGAGCCCACGTGATGGCTCACGGGAGGTCTAGTGTCATCCTCGCCTTTGCCGGGCCTCGATCAGAATCGATGGCCTTTGGAGATATTCCTCGTGCAGGCTCTTGAGTGCGGCGGGGTAAAACCCGGGGAGCGCCTTCGCTATCCTCTTCGATCGGAGGCATTGACCTTTCCTTTGTCCGTTACTCCATTCAACATTTGGGCCATCTGTGCTATCATGTTTCTCTCGGGCCTCCAAAGATTTGGTCCTTCATTTCTTGCCGGAGTTTCAACATTTGTCGTTGCATTTCTTCCTGCATTTCTTTCTCGGAATTGTTCAACCTCCGATCCATTCTCTTAGTTTTAGCGCGCGTTCCGTAGTGATGTTCCGCCTGCATTTTCCCTTTTCACTTTCTTTTTCTCTCGATAATTTTAGCTAATCGCACTTCCCTTTTTTTATAAACTTAAATGCATGTAATGTGATGCAATGCAAATGCATGAATGCAAGAAAAAGACATCGATTCTCGATCAACTTCATTTTAGAAGACTTTATTAGAAGGCAAGATCCTTTACATAAAGCTTAACTACAAATATGCTTTCGCCTAAGGCCTAAAGTTTTAATTTTCCCGAGCAAAGAGGTTAGCTCTTGACTACGACCGATCAGCAGCTCATATTTCATGCTCAACATATCGGCTGTCTGTGGCCGCCAAAGTTTGTAGATGATCGGCTACCTCTCGAATCGAACTATCGCTTCGCCCATAAGGTAATCCCGATTTCTAACTTGATCATGAGAATGGTGAAGTTCTTCTTCCCAACGCCTCTTCTCTTGTTTCCAGAAAGCTCAATCCAAGTTCACAATCGTAATGTCGATTCCAATTCTTCAATCTTACCCTTCATTTCCTCGATTTTATTTAGACTTAATTTCGCCGCTTTTCAGTTGCAACTTCTGTAGTGATGCAGGGACCGTCCAAGCTCAAACACCCTAGCTTTTAGCCCTTTCTTTTCTTTTTGGCTTTCTCGCCATGTCTTTTCTTAGAACCTCATTTTGTGTTTGCATTTCCTGAACTTTTTCTCCCAACCGCTAGCTTTGGCCCTTTCCTCTCGGATCTCGCGTCGCCATTGCTCCGAGTTTTTCCTAATCCGGCATTTTTCATTGTCGACGATCTTCTTATATTCCGTCTTCAAATCATCTCGCCTTCCTCTATTTTCCCTTTCTCCTTTCTTAATTTTTCAAATTCTTCCGACTTTTGTCCATCTACGCCTAACTTGAGGAGCATCTTCTCTTCTTCCAAATCTCTATCTTTCTTTCGAGTTCGAACTCATCCTTTCAAAATCTCGTTTCGCGATTTCTAGTTCCGATGGGACTACTCGCAAATATTCCTCTCTTGACCGAGCGCCTTCTAGATTTGGCTCAGGGGATGTTATCGTTGATCCTCCTAGTCCTCCATTCTCTCAGACTCGAGGTCATCATCGGGCCTATGGATAACCTCTTCATTCTGTGGACTGATTCCGTGCACTAGAGATCTCTTTAACCTTTTTCTTATAGCTCCCCCTTCGTATGAGAACTCACATTGAGCCAACCCATATGTCGTTGGTACAAACTGCCTTGAATTATATTGTCTCAGACCAAAGAGAGGGGCATATGCAGTGGCACCCCAAATTCCCAGTAGAGGAACCCAGTCGAAGCTTCCACAACGATAAAGGATTTGGTCGGTAACCAACCACGGAGCTTTCCAACCGATGTCATCTTCTTGAAGGTTTTGGAAGAGCGCGATCCAATTTTCTTCGGACACATCCTCTCTTCTAGGTGTCGCTGCTATTTCTTCTAGCGGAGAGTAATTCTCTGTCATAAATCGATAGGACACTTTCTCCACTTTCCAGAAGTGACTATGGAACCAAGCCAATAACACTGCGCACATCCAATAAACCTGCCTTCACCCATTCTTCTGCATGCATTCAAGGATCTAAACGTTTCGGCTAAGATGGCGCAGAAATAGGTGTGACCCCTTTGTCTAATCGGCTGAATAGATCAATAATCGCTTCGTCGATATGCCTTAAAGCTTTTGGAAATATTACTGACCGTAAACACACAGGCGAAGACGCTAATCCTTTTCTTTGCATCGGATGTGCCAAGATCAAGTCTCTCAAACATATCCGTGGTATGCATTTACCTCCACCTTTCTTTTGCATTCTCGGGTTGAAACCCATTGTTCGCTCATTCCGGTGATGTTCGTCAATTTCTTCGCGAAGGTTGGGCCATTAACCGCTGGAATAAGCTTTGTCGTCCCGAATTCTTGGGCAACGTAACAAGGTCGTATATTCTTCTACCGTGGGAACCCAGATCTACCTTCCCAAAAGAGAAACAAATATAAGCAACATTCCAAAACCGGGACATTGCTCTAATAGGTGCTTATCTATTTTGACATCAAGCGGTAAGGCGGTCACCGTAAGTACCATAGAACATTTGCTTCGTCTCGTTATCCCACCGAGCCCAAATTTCTTTCAACTCTTGGAGCTCGCTCAGTGTGACACCGATATTGGTAAAATTCCGTAGCTCCGACACATACCCTCAACTATGCTATCCCCTTTTCTATTTGGCATTGCTCGGACCACGTGCGACGGCGCGCATTGTCTTCCACTTTATCAAGGAATTTGCTTTCCATAACCAAATTTCTAACTCGTGAACCGACCGTGAATCGATGCCTCTTAAATATGATATGCACAAAGAAAAATAAAACACAAAAGGTTAGTACCATGGAATACAAAGCAAGTGAAATAAACAAACACCTATCCGGGTAATTACTAAGGTCCGCATAGTTCAAATTTCGGGGTGGGTTCTTAGGCTCTTTACATGTGGTTGAGTTCTAAAGTTCGAGGTACCCGAACCAAAGAGATTCCTCGATCCCCACCCATTATAGGCTCATACGGACCGAGTTCGGTTCAGGGAATACATTTCCTATGGCCATGCGAAGTGAAAACTTCACGAAGACATAGGTACGGATGTATTCCAAAACAAATCCACTAGCCCATGCGGTGAAAACCTCACGAAAGCATAGCTTCGCTCCCACTTAAAGGTGTGACCCTAATGGTCATGCAATGCAATGCCAAAGTATTCAAGAGATCAAATATAACATTGAAAATGCATTTAAAGGAACACGAATTTCGAAACCATTTTCCAATCTTAATTACAAGGACAAAAATCGATCAATCAATGGCCTGACACTCGACGAATAAGTCCCCAGTGGAGTCGCCAAGCTGTCGTAACCATTTTTTTGATGAAACTGGTAAACGACGCGGTCGACTCGATTTTTTTGAAGATGAAAATAAAACAAGAGTCGCCACCGACCTTCATTAGGTGCGATCGGATCACCTTTATTTTAATAAACACTTTAATTTACTAAAACAATGTTTTTGGTCTACGAACTTTGAGAAAATATGCTCGGGAGTCGGTTACGTGCGAGGAAGGATTAGCACCCTCGACGCGCCCGAAATCGGTACCAAATTGATTGATCGATGTCCTAATGTTGAAAACTTTGGAATGATTTGGAAATAGATACTTTTTATTTCTAACACTTGAAGGAATTGGAAGAGACGTTAAGGCTCTCTTATTTTCAAGAGATAAAGTATCATGTCCATAAGTTAGGTCGCGACACTTTAGACTCTTGAAACTAAGCTCGCTTTTTAAAACTTGGTTTTATTTTTGGAGAGGATTTCCGTCATTTGTCAAGCGAGAAATCGTAACCCAGTAAGTTAGGGCTCGTTTTCTCGAAGGTCCAAATTAGGAATGTTGCCTCCATTTTAGAAGAAGAAAAAGAAACTTATCTCGAAGTGTCTAGATGTCGAGTCCAGTAAGTTAGGTAGCGACATTTCAATATTCGAGATTAAGTGTTTTGTTTAAAATTTAAATTTCGATTTCAAAGGATATCCCGTTATTTAGCTTTAAACAAGAAGAACCTAACCCAAGTAAGTTAGGGCTCGATTTACTCGGATTGCTAATACGGGATGTCGATTGAAAACTTGAATTTACGATTTTTGAAAAGGATCTTCCGTCGTTTAGCTTAAACGAAAAAAATCGAACCCAATAAGTTAGGCTTGATTCACTCGAATTGCTAGTTGCGAAATATTGGTCGCTATAAAAACTGAGGTATCGGGAGGGATTAGTGCGACGAACAGTGAGAATGTAAGTAATGGTAAAAGGAAAATCTTGTGACAATAGTATATATATATATTGACGATGATAGAGAATAATGACAATAATAGTGGTGGTAATATAAAACAGGTAAAATATATGCATGTTGAGGAATAATAATGATAGCAGTAATTATAAATAGTTAATACATATTTAATAAAAGCAATATAATGCATATAAACATAATGTAGTAACAAAGAATAATAGAAGATAAATAAAATAATGATGGAAAATAATAAAAATAAAAATAATAATAATAGTAGTAATAGGAATAATACTAGTAGAAATAAAAATAAAATGAAGGTGATAATAAAACTAACATTTAATGTATAATACATGAATAGTAATGAAAATGAGAAATAATAAAAACCATTGAAAAGAAAGGATAAAATGATAGTAATATTAATTTAGAAATAAATAATAAAATATATATAAAAGACCAAACAAAGCAAGGAAATATATATACGTATATATATAACAAAAAATTATGATATAATAATAGTAATGATAATGGTGTTAAATAATAAGCATAAGGTAGCAATATATTAGCAAATAATAATGTAAATATAATATAGTAATAATAATATATATATATATATATGTGTATGGAAATAATAATGATAATAACATAGTAATAATGGTAATATAATAATAATAACAATATAGTAATAATAATAATATATATGTATATAAAAAATATAGTAATACACAAATAAAGGACTAAACTAAATAAGCAATAAAATTTCCGGACGAATTTAAAATAAGAATAAGATTCGGGGACTTATTTGCTGCACAAGCAAAGCAGATCGGAGGGACCAGAGGGGAATTTTTCCAAGACGAAAACGCAGCGCTTTAAAAGAGGGCCTGTTTGCAATCGTACCAAAATTCGCCAAAATCGCAATAATAGAAAACCCGATTTAAAAGACTCGAAAATGCGGAAGGACCAACGCGCAATTAGCCCACTCAACAAAAACACGCGGATCCCCGGAGCGGGTCGGGTCGGATCGGTCGGTTAGGGGACGAAACGACGCCGCTTTAGGGGCTTATGGACGCCGCCAAAACGACGCCGCTTTTTACATGGCCTATATAAGTTTAAAAACCCAAAAATTCACTTTCACCGCTAAAAGAAAAAAAAATTTCTAAACCCCTCTTGTTTTCTTTGCAGGGGATGGGAGCTTGGCCGAAATCCGGTCGCCGGATCACCGTGCCCCCGTCGCCGACGCCGCCGACGGCCACCGCACACGGTGGCCGGAATTTCAAAAAAAGGGTAAGTTTTGTATATTTTTTTTAAGTTTAAATAATAATAATATACATATATGTATGTCGAAAAAGGAAAAGAAAAAGGTTTCGAAAATAATAAAAAAAAAGGGAAAAAAATCACCTCTTTTTCCTCTGTTTTTGATTTTTAGTAGTTTCCTTTTATATTTCTGGTTGCATCTCCGTTTTTGGTGTTTCTTTTTGTTATATTCCGAGAAAAATCCCTCTGTTTTTCGTATTGATGAAAAAAAGGTCCTCTTACAAAGAAATCAAATCGGCTTTTTATAGCCTGAAATTCTTTACATTCATTTATTATCTGTCCCTTCTTCTTTTGTGCAGGTGCTAGTGGATGGCGGTGCTGCTAAGGCGGTGGCAAGGTGGTCTGACAGTGGTGGGTCAGAAGTTAGAAGACTAGGGGCGGCACTTAGGGGCTAGGGTTTTTTTTCTGAAAAATGTTTTTTAAGTTTTTGGGCTTGTATGTGGGCTAGGGTTAGGTGGGTTTGGGGTATTGGGCTGCTGTTTGTGTTTAATGTATTGGGTCTTGTTTCTTTTTCTTTTTTTGTTTTTTTATTCTCTGTTGGGCCGGGCAAATATTAGGCTTATACAATTCTAATATAAATTAATTAAATAAAAAATAATACAAATTACTCCCTTAAATTAATTTATTTTTTATTATTGTTTTTAAAGAATTAGAGTTTAAATTTTTGGTATCTACTATATCAAAAATAAAGCAAAAAGAGAAAAGATGATAAACAGTTTCTTCTCTTAAATTGAAAAATCCAAGGTGTTCCATCGTGGATTTGTCTTTAATTAAAAAAAGCGAATTAAAAAGTAAGATTTAAGTGGCCAAATTCATTTAACCATCCTACAATAAAATT
Source organism: Gossypium sturtianum (assembly GCA_025698515.1). NCBI lineage: Eukaryota > Viridiplantae > Streptophyta > Magnoliopsida > Malvales > Malvaceae > Gossypium > Gossypium sturtianum. The sequence goes on from CM046945.1 coordinate 163,989,622, forward strand.
GAAAACATAAAATTTTATGATTAAATCACGAGCTTTAAACACTTTATTATGAATTTCATGAGATCAAATATCCTTTTTTTGAATTGACTACATTTTGATTTTGACCAATGTACTCTTAACCTTGGACTTTAATTGTCTCAATCAAGAGCCACGTGACCAAAATATATATACATATAAAGTGATTGCAAATTGACTCTCTTTGATATGCCATTTAATTTGCTTAAAGCAATACATATATTCATTGTAATATATATAGGGTTAATATAAATTTTAGTCCATTACTTAGTAATTAAGTCCATTTTGGTACATGAGCTTAGGGGTGTTCAAATGGTTAACCGAACCTAATTAATATTAACCGAATTAACTTAACTTTTTAATCCTTTAACCGTTAACCAAACTGATTTTTTTTAAAAAAAAAATTAACCCAACCGAAATTTATATATATATTTTTGTTAAAACAAGTATAAAACAAATAAATAAATAAATTTATAATATTCATTTGACAGAATTAACCGAACTAGTAATAGCCTAATACATATAATATATAACATTATTTATTAAGTTCGGTTAATTACCCGATTTCGATTTGAATTAACCGTTAACTGAAATTCTAAAAAAAAAATTAACCGACCGATTAACCGAATTAGGTTGGTTCGGTCGGTTAATTTGGTTTTAACCGAAGTTTGAACACCCCTACATGAGCTTAATAACTAGATCTATTTTGACCTCCAAACTTAAATTCTGTCAAAATTTGATGATGTGATATTCGGAGAATGTGCCACATCATCACTTGAATTTCTTTTAAAAAAATATTCAGGCAATGACATGATATAATTTCAAAGTGTCATGTCATCAAACTTTTATATTTGTCAAGTTTATGGACCAAAATGGACATAATTGGCAATTTCAAACACCAAAATAGACCAAAAAATTACAGGTACCAAAGCGAACATAATTTCCAAGTTTAGAAATTAAAAGTTATATTAACCCTAACGTGTATATATATAATATTATATTCATTCATTATGATATAGTTTATGAAACTAAATAAGTAGTCTAATGGTAATTGAATTGTCCTCCTTAGCTAACACCATTGACCAAGCTCTACCACCCTAATGGGGAATTTTCCATTTATATCTTTATATTAATAAAAATGCATATACTTTATTTATTTTAATACAAGGAAAAAGAAGTTTCTAATTAGACTACTTTAAAGATTGAATAATGTCAATTAAGTTCGGTCGAACTAGAATTCCTATTCAATAAATAATTATTAGTCTTGTTTAAATTTGATTATGAAATTTTGTAAACTTTAAGATGGAATTAATTTTTAATATTTTGATTTTTCTTAAACATGATGAAAGAGCTTAAACAACGCAAATTTTTATTAGTTAAATCTAATCCAGTCCAAGTATAAGATAGTTCTAACAATTAGGGACGAGTCCTGAAATAGAAGGTAAATTCATTTACTCATTCAATGAATGGAATCATATACTTCAGGAAAAGAAAAATAACAAATACTCATCGTAGATGGTGAATGATAAGCTCCATCAACACAACAAAGACTTTAGCCTCAGCATCAATAGAACATCATGACACGTTGACAATTGGTTTTATCACAACTCAAGCACGACATATCTGGAGTGATTGCAAACACTTAATACGACAAGGAAATTAACCCCGAATGGTCCAAAATGATGAGCAAAAATTAACAAAAGAATCGAGCATTCACCAAACTAGAGAGGACGACAACAAAACCCTCCCTAAAATCACTTGTAAAACTAAGGTTACATGTATAAGCAAAACTAATAAACGTGCTACAAGAGCAGACAAAAACTTCTAAAATTAAAAACTTATTAAAAATGAAAAAACAAACAAAAAAAATATATAAAACTTAAGACAACACGGATCCAAATAAACTCGTAAAATTATTTATTATTCTGGAAAACTACTGGTGGCCAATGGAGTTTTAGTAATATTAGTACTATTACTGTTGCAATAATTATGAAGACATGGGTTTGTACGTTAACATGTATTCTCTCTTATTTAAGAGTTTGAAGGTTTATAGATAATTTAAGAATTGTATAAAACACGTGAAAAATAAAAATCACAATTTTTTTTTAAATTTTTCCTCTTTCGTTTTTTTTTTCTTTTTGGGTAAACTATACTCAATGTCACTAAACTATTAGTAAGTTTACATTTTGTTCATATAACATAAAAAAGTTACAAAATAGTTATTGAACTATTTGAAAGTTCAATGATTTTTTGACATTGAGTGACCAGAACGTAAACTTACTAATAATTTAATGAACTTGAGTACAGTTTACCACTTTTTCTTTTCTTTTCTTTTTCTTCACCCCTTCACATCTTAAAACCCTAAACCCAAAAGAAAAATCAAATGACATTGTCATGGTCAAAATCTACTATGCCCCTCAACGTATATATCCAAATAACTTTTTATATCATTTACGCAAACAATTGGATTAGGCCATTGTTTCTATCCTCAGAAAAAAGGAAAATTGGTCATACTTGGCAAAGAAAAAGTAACGATGAAGTGACCATATTTTTATTTTTTTTATATACACTTAAACCCAATTAGAGACAAAGTCAATTAAGGATATGTTACTAAATTCACTAAACAAAGATTAGTCTAATTATGCAATTGATAGCAATCCATGAATTTTATTATAACCTCAAAGCACCATTCAGCAGGAAGCTTCCTTTCTGTTTGATCTTAGACTGAAATAGTAATTATGAAAAAAATCATTGGACCATAGATTATAAACAAATTAATTCATCATTTACTTTTTATAAAATATTCGAAACTTCCTTAAGAAATTAAAAATTCTCGTACACATTATTTTATCTCTTATTAATAGTAAGTACGGATTATCGGGAGTTAAATAAATAGCATGCGCTTGTTTTATCTCTCTTTAACTTTTAAATAGAAGAATAAACGCATTTCAGTATACTTGAAACTACATCTTCCTACAGTGGCAATAAGATACTATTATATTTGCATAATACAAAATTTCACGTATAAATTCAAAAAGTCTGGAATTTAAATATTAATATATCATCTTCAGAAATTTCTACTATTTACAAATAACTATCTATTTAGAGAGAAAAAAAATAAAAATGCTAAACCATTTTTACACTTTAAAGTTACAAATGAAGATTCTAAAAAACAAACCAAAATTCATGGCAAAAATAAAAAGAAAAATAAATGACTATAACTAGAAATAGATTAATATAAATATATATTGTAATTTTTTTTGGTGAATAATATATATTGTATTTAATGCAATATTCATTCACAAAGGTGTAGCAGCTTGATCACAAGTAGTGAGAAGCTGTTCCAAGAAATCAGGCCCTAAATCCTCAAACACCACCGCATTGTTTATCCTCACACCGCCGCTTTCTCTTTCCTTCTTGTTTCTGCTCACCATTTTCCTCCTCATCGAGTGTTTCCTCTTTAAAGCCACCACTGGCGAACCTCCGTCCTCCCGATTGCACTTCATTTCCCTCAGCGATTCCCGCACTTTTTCCACTGGGAAATTCAGGATAGCGGCGGAGCCTCTCATCGCGAAAGCGGCTTGATCGTAAGCCATAGCTGCCGCTTCCGCGCTGTCGAATGTTCCGAGCCATACCCTTACCCCATTCCTCGTTGAATCCCTTATCTCCGCCGCGAACTTTCCCCATGGCCGCCGTCTTACCCCTCGGTAAGCCTTTTCTTTCGTCGGGCTTTCGATGTCCATCGAGGTAACCTCTTCTTCTTTCACTTGATTCGGGTATGTTAGCTCTGATGATGTTTCCTGTTTAGCCTCTGCTAATAGACCATACAAAAGCATTTCCTCTGAGTCGTTTTCGTTGAAGGGAAGCGAGTTGTGATCTACAGGGAAAAATTCCGGTGACCCGAACGAAGATTCCGATGAGCAGTTCGAATTCGGTGAGTGAAAATGGAAAGATTCCATTGGATTTTTTTAAGGATTTATAAGATTCCCCTGTAAATCCTCTGTTTTTCACTCTGTTTTTTTTGTAATGAAACTATGGAAGTGGAGAGCAAAAAACACTCGAGGCTGAGGCTCCCCTTTTAAAGGGAAGGATAAAGGGGGATTTAAATGTAAATAGAAATTTTTTTGACAAGTGGCAAAAAGATGACATGGCATATATTGTTTGCTGGTTATGTTTTTGGGTCCCACTAGGAAAGTTTAATTGAACACGAGGGTCAATTCGGGAGTGACGCCCAAGGAAAAAAAGTGACGTGGACAAATGACGTCACTCCTTGTTTGGTTACGAAGCTAGGGTGGGGACTATGTCCACTTGTCATCCCACGTGGATGATAGAGACAAATCAGATTGGTAGTTGGGAACATAGACCTTTCCTAGGGACGTTCGAAAGCTCCACTCAAATTACGGAAGATTTAAATAAAAATAATAAACTCGAAAAAATGTTGGATAAAATAAAGGCAAGTTACGTTTAATACCATTAAGGTGGATTTGGATAAGTGGTGGGGTATAGTGCGTTTAGTTTACTTTTTGTCTCACGCTATAGTATAATTATAATATCTAATCTCACCGCCACCGATGTTTTTACACTAACAGCAGATAAACGCATTGTCCATCCAAACTCACCCTAAATTATTAATAGTCTATATTTTCATCACTTAATTTAAAAAGTTTAAAAAATGTCATTAAATTATTTTAAAAATTTTCATTTAAATCATTAAACTATTCGAAATTTTTTATTTAAGTCATCGGGTTATTAAACTTTTTTTTAAAAAAAAGTTCAGTAAGTGAGCTCCAAGTGACGATTTGACGATTAATACAGTGAATCAATACCCATCGATAAGTAAAAGAACATATCTTAGATCTGACAGTCATTAGCGTCGAAAATTGAAGAAGAAAGCTATTTGAATTTTTATTCGTAGATTCAAGACGTTAAAAGTTGTTTCATGAAATAAAATTATAGAAGAGTAGAGAAATGAGAAATTTTGATTGGTGCAAGTAATGCAAATAAAGAAGGCCACGCAACAACAATTTTAATAGCCCGATGACTTAATTCAGTGACATTTTGTAACTTTTTAAGTTGAGTGACTAAACGTAAACTTATTAATAGTTTAATGACTTGAGATGTAATTTATCTATAAAAGATTAGATCCGTTTAAAATATGATTCAAGCTCATTACCCAATATTAAAAGTTAAAATCTAGCCTAGCTTGACTTTTTCCAAAGTTACGATTTTATTTTAAATTTTATATAATTTATATATCATATGAAAATTAAATATGATATAAAATAATGTAAATATTAAAAAATATTTTAAATTTTTTATGTTTAGAAATTTAGTAAATATATACAATAGTAGTAAACGATAAATACCATATATTAAATAAAAATAATTATATTAAAATTTTAAAAATATGGATGTGTTGAAACCGATTTAAGTTAGCTATTTACAGAATATAGAAAAGACTTTGATAAAATTTTAGACTTATATTTCAAGTAAATTAAGAAATTATATATGATATTGATATATTTAATTGAATTCGATCCATAAACACTTTTACTTAGACAATGTGAGTATTTATATTACTCCTATCCTTATCTATTGTAATATTTGTATTTAAAAATTTTTTTACACTTATGAAATTTCATTTAATAAATTTAGATTTCATTAGAAAACTCAATTAAGATTGAATCATAAAATAACATTGGAGTATAAAATGGCCGTGATTGAAATTTCAAATGAAACCTTAATCGTTTGCATAAATTAAAAAAAAAAAAAGAAGAAAAAAAAGGAATATGCGATGTTGAAATTACATAGATAAGATTTGAGGGTACATTCTATTTAAAGATTGTTCAATGAATTGGGACAAACATCCAAAGAATAGTGGCTCCATGATTTGACATAACAAATGACAATGAACACCACTCTTAATTTGGAACAAAACTTTATAAGTCATGGAAAATGGGAAACCAAAAGTGGGTTTCAGGCAAGCTAGTTAATTGTTTTTTCTGTGAATCAAACAACATTATAAAAAATTATTTAGAGATATATTCAATCCCCTGTGGAGGCGTTTTAAAAAAATTTAGTACCATTATTATTGCTAACAGATATTTTAATTAGATTACAGCCTCTTTATTATAATATCTGAAAATGTGCGGAATTCAACATCTTTGTAGCACTCTCTTGAAAAACTTGTACCGCCTTTTGACTGTCTGATAAGATAAATATTTTATCCAATCCCCTATAGCAATCGTCGAGCCTTCTAAAATGCCTCACAATTCAACATCTAAAACTGAACAAATGCCCACAAACCGGTTATACCCAAGAATCCATCTGCTGTATCTGTCATGAAGAATTCCCCCAATCGTAGCAAAATCGGAATCCTCTTCTACAACTCTGTCAGAGTTTTATTGAATCCAATTCCGAAACTTGGGCTAAACTAATACTGGAACTTGCGAATTGGAAACAATTGGAAACATTTACCTTACAGAGGTATATTGTTTAGCCCAACTATATGAGACTTTAATCAATTCCTCAGTACTCCACATTATTATTTGGAAAATAAATAAGTTTTGGTTTTTCCAAATACACCAAGTTACCATACCAAAGAAATATTGGCAATCAACCCCATCGAGTTGCAACCTAAGATAATTATGAAGATTAGCTATAATCCAATCACGCAAATCACTTGAAAAAAAGGAATTATGTTTGATTGATGGTACAATCCGGTTCCATGTATTGAAACACTTTTTGTTCCAATCATGCAAGCAAGTTAATTTGTTTCCTTCTATCGAAACAGTTAGAGATTGTGTGACTTGAATCTTGTCACTTGTTGAAGAAATAAATATAGTGGCAAAGTAAGTGGATTTGTGGGGGTGAAGGGCTGACGCTGTTAACTTACTGAAAGAGATAACAGTAAGATGAAGATAATAAGGAAAGGGAAAACTAAGATGATGAGTACACTGATTCATAATCCAAGAGCCTATTTATATAGGCTTTTACATAACAGAAAAACTAAAAATAGGCACTAACAACTAGAGAAAAAATCTAAACAAAATAAATCCATAATTTTCAACCATTAAATCTTTGATGTGCATCAACTATTTGCCTAGAGATAAGGAAAACAATCCGATTTTATTAACAATCCCTCATTTAAACTGAAAAAATCCTTAAACTTCAGTTTACTGGTGCCATTCTTCAAACAGGATCTTCCAAAGTGCAAACTTCATATTAACCTCCTCAAATTTTGGAAGGAAAACAATTTGAGAGGTTTGGTAAATATGTCAGCTAGTTGATCTTCGCTCTTGCAGTTCTTGAGATCAATTACCCCATCATTGTTAAGATCTCTCAAAAAATAGTACTTTACATCAATATGTTTGCTTCTACCATGTAATACTAGATTTTTTGAGAGTTTGATAGCTGAATTGTTGTCACAGAAAATTGTTGTAGCTCTCATTCTCTTGAACTTCAGCTCCTCCAAGATTTTACTCAGCCAAATAGCTTGACAAGCACAAGCTGTTGCAGCAACAAATTCAGCTTCAGTCATTGACAAAGTAATAATGGATTGTTTATTGAATGACCATGAAACAGTTCCGGTTCCATCATGAAAACATACCCTGAAGTGTTTTTTCTATCATCCAGATCTCCTACAATGTCACTGTCAGTGAACCCAAATAAATCTGAAATTTCACCTTTTCTATAAAACAACCCAAAATCCTTGGTTTCTTGCAAGTAACAAAGGATTCTCTTGACAGCCAATAAATGCATCTCTGTAGGATTCTCCATAAACCTACTAATCAAACTCACAGTATACATTATGTCATGTCTTGTATCAGTCAAGTACATTAAGCTGCCAACGATCTGCTTATAAAGAGTGTTGTTCACTTTCTTTCCCTCTTTTCTCAACTTCAAACCAAACTCAATGGGGGTGCTTGCTGGATTGCAATCCTTCATATCAAACTTGTTCAGAATATCTTGAACATATTTCCTTTGAGAAATAAATATTCCATCAACTGATTGCACTACTTCTATGCCTAGAAAATAATTCATCATACCAAGATCTGACATTTCAAACTCAATCATCATAGACTTCTTGAATTCATTAAACATGGAACTACAGTTTCCAGCGAAAATAAGATCATCAACATATAAACTCACAATAAGCATTTTCTCTTCATCGCCAATTTTAATAAAAAGAGTAAACTCATAAGGACACTTGGTAAAACCAACTTTCAAGAAATAAGCCTTAATTCGACTATACCAGGCACGTGGGGCTTGTTTCAATCCATATAAAGCCTTTTTTTAGTTTATAAACCTTATTTTGCACTTCCATGTTTAACATAACCAGTAGGTTGTTCAATAAATACCTGCTCTTGGAGCTCACCATGTAAAAATGCCGACTTCACATCTAACTAGAAGATAGACCAAGAGTACTGGGCTGCAAGCGAAATCACCAATCTGATTGTATCATTTGAAACAGGAGCAAAAACTTCTTTGCAATCCACCCCAAACTCTTTCTTATAACCTTTGGCCATTAAACGCGCCTTATACTTGTCAACTTCTCCATTCTCCTTCAACTTTGTCTTGTATACCCATTTGACACCAATTGTCTTGTGCCTTTCTGGAAGTTCAGTCAACTCCCATGTATCATTCCTTTCCATAGCTGCAATCTCTTCATCCATTGCCTTTCGCCATTTCGACTCATTTACAGCATTTTCAAATGTTGTTGGGTCACAATCTGCAAATAAGGCAAAGTGGATGATTGGATCTTCAGTTTGACCAATGCCAGTTACCTCAAAATCTTCCATCCAATCTGGTCTCCGTCGAATATGACTAGGACAAGGTTCGATTACTTCTACTTCGGTGGTTGTTGGAGCATCGTTTGGTGAGATCTCAAGCTCAAGTGTTGCTTGAGTCTGCTGATCTAAAGGCTGCTGCCTTTCAAATTCAGTTTTAGTGTCACCAAAGGTTTGAGAAGGTTGCTGGTCATTCCAATTCCAAGTGTTCTCCTCATCAAAAATTACATCCCTACTAATCACAATTTTATCTATTAAAGGATTAAACAATTTATATGCTTTAGATGTTTCACTTATACATAGAAAGACACACTTCTCTCCTTTGTCATCAAGCTTCTATCTCTTTGCATCTGGAACATGTGCATAAGCTATGCAACCAAAAATTCTAAAGTGAATACCATTGGTCTCCTTTCACTCCAAGCTTCTTTAGGTGTCATGTTTTGAACAGAAAAAGTTGGACTTCTATTCAAGACGTGGATGCTCCAATTTACTGCCTCTAGCCAAAATTGTTTTAGGACCCTTCCACTAGCAAGCATGCTCCTCACCATATTCAGTATGGTTCTATTTTTCTTCTCCGATACGCCATTTTGTTAGGGGGTATACGCAGTGGTAAGCTCTTTTCGAATGCCATGACTTTTACAAAATGCTTCAAATTCCTTGGAGCAATATTCTCCACCATGGTCAGTGTGAAGAGCTTGAATGGTTTTCTCGGTTTCATTCTAAACAAGTGCTTTGAAGCTAGTAAATACATTAAATGCTTTTGATTTCTCCTGCAAGAAGTAAACCTATGCTTTCTGGGAATAATCATCAATGAAAGTAAGGAAATAAGTTCTACCTCCATTAGATGATGGTTTTATTAGCCCACAAATATCTGAATGAACCAATTCCAGCATACATTTTGCTCTCCAAGACATTCTTTTGGGAAATTGTTCACGATGTTGTTTGCTAAAAACACAATCTTCACACACCTAGGATGGAATGACAATTTGAGGAAGACTGCTGACCATCTCTTTCTGTCTAAGAGTCTTCAAACCCCCAAAATTAAGATGACCATAGCGGAAATGCCAAAGCCATGCGTCGCCCTTCAATTTAACCATCAAGCAAGGTTGAACACAATCAATCACCAATGGAAACAACCTGTTGGAACTCATAGGAACCACTGCAATAACACCTCTGGATAGATCATAAATTTCACAAACACCTTTTGATATCGTATTCACATATCCTTTTTCTTGCAATTGACCATCACTTAACAAGTTACTTTTTAACGCAGGCACAAAGAAAACATTGAAAATTGTCTCTACAAAACCATTATTGGTTCTTATACTAATATCACCCTTTCCCACTACATCAACAATAGATTTATCTCCAAAAGACACAGTAGTGTAAAAGTCTTCATTTAGATAAGAGAAAAAAGACTTATTACCGCACATGTGGTTGTTACAGCATGTATCCACATACCATAAACATGAGTTCTGCGACTCCTCTTGCTTGTTATGAAATGCCATAAAAAAGGTTTCAACTTCTTCTTTTTCTGCAAAATTCAACTTTTCTCTCGTTTCCTTGTCATTAGACAGATTAGTATGACATTTAGAACGATAATGACCAAACCTATGACATCTAAAACATTCTACCTTTGATTTTTCAAATTGTTGATCCCCTTGTTTGCCTTTACCATTTGGTCTGGCATGCCTACCACCATCTTTATTCCAACTGTCTCCTCTACTTCTTCCCCTTCCTCGACCTTTACCTCTTCCTTTGAACGAATGAGTTGAAGCTTTCAAAGCCTGCTCTATTGAGGTAGAAGTTCTGTTCATCTTCTCCTCATGGACCAAAAATGAGCTTTGAAGTTCATCAAGAGTGAGTGCATCAATATCCTTGGATTCTTCAATCGAGTAGACAACATAATCATCATTTGGTGATAAAGACCGCAGTATCTTCTCAACAATGGTTGTTTCATTCATCTTCTCACCATGAAATCGCATATTATTTGTGATTCCTATGGTTCGTGCATAATAGTCTATAATAGGCTCACCCTTCTTCATCTGAAGAACCTCAAAGTCCCTTCGTAGGGCCTGAAGCTGTGCACGCTTCAGTCTGGAAGAACCTTGGTATTTTGTCTTCATGGAGTCCCTTGGAAGTTTCTTTGCAAAGAATGGTTTCCAGGATCGAACGATCAGTAGCTTGAAATAAGTAATTTTTTGCTTTCAAATCTTTCAGCTTCAACCCTTCCAGGTCCTTTTGCTATGCTTCTGTAAGCCTTTCTCCATCTGTTGGTGCTGCTACACCGTGCTCAATGACCTGCCAATATTCCTTAGACCGCAATAAGTTCTCTATCAACATGCTCCAATGATCATAGTGACCATCAAAATGTGGAATAGCTGGCTGCACAAAATTTTTAGAAGCCGTAGGAACTTTTTCCTCTCACTGAAAACACTATTCTTTTAACCTAGCTCTGATACCACTGTTAACTTACTGAAAGAGATAACAGCAAGATGAAGATAATAAGGAAAGGGAAAACTAAGATGATGAGTACACTAATTCATAATCCAAGAGCTTATTTATATAGGCTTTTACATAATATAAAAACTAAAAATAGGCACTAACAACTAGAGACAAAATCTAAACAAAATAAATCCATAATTTTCAACCACTAAATCTTTGATGTGCATCAACTATTTGCCTAGAAATAAGGAAAACAATCCTATTTTATTAACAACCATATTTTATTAACAAACGCCGTAACTTGCTACAGATTCCTATTAAGCATAAAATTGGACAGGGGTTGCGATTGGGGGTGCATGGGCAGAGCCCCCGCGGTACGGACTAAATAGCACAAGTTGAATCCGAATAGAATTATTCTTCTTCTGTTTGACTTTGATTAGAAAAGGGTTTTTCAACCCTTAAATGGATGTAGTCGAAACTTCTCTTGTATCATTCATTTTTCAACATTAGTGAATTTCTTCTCATCTGCCTATGGTTTTTCCCGAAAGGGTTTTCTACGTAAAATCTGTGTGTTCTTTTTTTTTTCTTTTTCTTATTACTTTACGATTGTTCTACCGCCATAATTACTGTTTATTATAACAAAATCACTTTATTCTGAACAATAAATTTTAGGTTCCATTTTAAAAAATAATGGTAAATTTGAAATAGACAGATACTAGTAGAAAAATGGTGCATCCATCAATATAATATTGACTACCGTAATTTCACATCCTAAATTCATATATTAAATTGTTATAAAACTTATATTTTATATTATTTATATTTGTTTAATTCAATTATTATATTTGTATTTTATTAATTTAGATTATACGCATTAAATTTTAAGTAAATTTAAAATAATTCAATAGTTTATATGTAAAAGCTAAACTGTATTTTCGAACGACAAGACATTTTCAATTTTAAAAACATCGAATTAATCTTTTCAATAATAATATATATTATCGTTGATGGAAGTAAAATTAAATATTATGTTCGTAATTGAGTGTTAATGGAGTGTTCATTCTTTAGCTATTGAAAGTGCGTGGAGGCAATTTCTATATTTGAAATGTTAAAAATTTATTGAACGATATTTATGAGTTGTGCAGATCATATGGATGATAAGATCATATCAGTTAAGGGAATAAGTTTGGAGGATCGGATTAGATCACTCTTACATAATCCCTTGAATCAAAGAAGTCGGATTGGATTAAATCGTTGATATTTTAGCTGTCGAGAGTCCTTGTTTACCTTATGTCTTATTATTATATTGTATTCCACTAGTTAATAAGTTATAGATCTTCTATTAGCAAGTGTTGAAGAAATTTATATAATTGAAAGATTTGTATAGGTTTATGTACCTACAAAAAAATTGAAGCATCTTGTATATTATTAAGGCATAACAATAAATACATCCCCTACTCATTTTGTTGTTTTGATTCTTTTAACTTTTAGATATTTTGGCCCTTAGCCTTCAAATTTTAATTAAATTGTTTTCTATTGAATATAAAAACCGATTGAATTGTTAAAATTTTAATAAAATTTGATGTACTAATTCACATGCCAATTCATGTGTACTTCATAAAAATTCAAAAAAATTAATAAAAAGTATTTGATAATACAAAAGAAAAGTTCATAGTTTCTTTTTAAAATTTTAAATGTTTATAATACCCTACATGTAGGTTACTAATTGTCATGTTAGTGTCGTTAAAATCTTGAAAGTTAAAGAGTCAAAGTAATAAAAAATAGAGCTAAAGTGATAAAATGAATACCAACAAGTGGTTGGGTACAATGTTAAGTCACATTGCACTCCTAAGTAGCGGTGTTCAAACTTCGGTTAAAACCAAATTAACCGACTGAATCGAACTAATTCGGTTAATCGGTTGGTTAACCAATCTAGTTCTGTTGGAGGTCGGTTAAAGGTTTTTTGGAATTTCGGTTAACGGTTACTTCGGTTTGAAATCGGGTAATTAACCGAATTAACCGAACTTAATAAATAATATTATATATTATATGTATTAAGCTATTACTAATTCAACTAATTTGGTCAAATGAACATTATCAATTTATTTGTTTTATTTGTTTTATACTTGTTTTAACAATATATATAAATTTTGGTGGATTAAAAAGTTCGGTTAGTTTGGTTAATACTAATTCGGTTCGGTTAATCGTTTGAACACCCTTACTCCCAAGAAGAAAATGTAGGTTTAAACCTTGGAGACCACATTATTGAGAGAGACAACCATGAATCCCAAATATGGATCGTAAAATGGACATACATAATATCAAAAAGAAAAAGTGATAAAATAAATTAATATTGTAAGGAAAAAACACACATCCAATCCTGAATTACGCAACGAAATGTATTTTTTTTAATCATAAATTGCAAGCATTTTTCTCACAATTTACGTCATTCGTGACATATAATAGACAGACATATAACAGGGAAATGGGGGGAAAGAAGAAGGAAAATTATTCTTTGATTATCTTCTTATTTAATTTAAGTGTAAATTTCTTTTTAAATACAAATTTTAAAATTATTAATAATTTCTTTTTTAATCCTTAAGTAAAAAGATAATGCATTAAAATACTTAAATCTTCAATCTTTTATATTAATAATAATGTTGAGACCTTGGTCGCAACAAATTACATTCGCAGATATGAAAAGGAGGCTAGTCTGTGTGAGTGAGATAACATTTTCAAAGCAGAGTAGCGTGGCAATGAAATGGCAGAAACATTAGCGACAGCAGATATTAATTGCAGGGTTATGTTCAAGCCGTGGTAGTGAATGTTAGATTGGTGATTGGAATACCTGGTTTTCATATAATAACAGTTTTTGTGACAATTGTATTGTTTAACTAGAACTAATGTTCTATTATTTTTAAATAGAATAGTTTAAATGAAATAAATAATAATAATAATAATAATAATAATAATAATAATAATATTGATACCAATTAAACTAAAATTTAATTAATTAATTTAATTTAATTTTAGACAAAGGAAGATGATCATTATTGCAATTTGAAAAATATATATGTATGATGAAATGTTGATAAATTGGTTTAACAGAAAAGAGAAATTAAGACAAACGTTCTGACATTTGTGAATGGAACTTTCTTTGTGTTAATTAGGACCAGTCAAGCTCAAATTTCATGCATGTTTTTCTCAATGGGTCTAGTGATGATGACAAAATATATGAAAAAAATTAGTAAATTATGATTTGATAAATTGTTTGAAAATTTTCTTTTGCTTGACTTGAGAGAATCATTATTTTTATAATGATAAGTACAATTATAATATATCTGGATAGATTCATTAATAAATTGAAATAAATAAAAACAAAATATATTTAGACTTGAAATTGGAACAACAAATTAAAAATACAATGGAACCACGGTGTGGACAGATATTATTAAATTTATCACCATTCCATAGTTGGTACGTTCTACTTTATCACTTATTTCGTTCAACTATAAATGTATAATCTTAAAAATTATTACCATTATCATGAATATCGGATGCATCAATCTCTGCTTCACCTTGTTCTGCTTCAATTAATTTTATTAATTTTTTTTAATATTTCCAATCATTTTAAAGGTAAGTAATTATTCAAACATAATCCTTATAAAAACATTTAAACATAAAATATATAATTTTTTTATAATACATTATTACATTTTTACCCTTTTAATAGTTACATATGTATAAGGATAAGATAGTAATTTCATATAGTGGGGCAGGCTGGACAATCAATTACAATAATTGCTCTATACTTCCTATAAAAAAATAAAATAAAATCTATCTCATCTCACCCACTTCCACTTTTTAAACAAAAAATCTACTCAATTCAAAGTGGATTGATATGAAATTCACTAGACAATTTGAGTTTTACCATCACTAATCAAAATTGCTAAGCTTCCTCCTTGCCATTAAGTGGGAGAATAATAATAATTTGAAAACTATTCTAGTTTTTGTTTTCTTTTCTCAAATTGGTTTTAAAAATTCAAAATAATTGTATTCAAAATAATTGCAAAGGGTTGTTGCAGCCCAATCCGTATCTATGAGTCAAGGGTCTATGACTGAGCGACTTTAGTCGGATGAGACCAAGTTAGTGGAAGAGATTAATCGTTTAGAAAGTGAGGAAAAGGAAATGAATAAGAACGGTATAAGAAGAGCTCTGGTCTTGTGGACTTGAATCTGCAACCTAGAAAACGGGGCTAGGATCGTTAGGCCTCAACGAGTTGAGGCGGTTGTGAGCGTATGTAATGTTTCAATATGTGTTTTTTGTGGTAGACATCATCCGGGCGAGTGTTAGAGGAAAATGGCGGCATATTTTAGATGTGGATATGTTGAGTGTCATGTTAAGATTTGATCACAACATACCCTTAATCAGAAGCAAATGTTGGCTTAAAGAGGGGAACGAAGACTGGTTTGTACAACTTGGTGTTGTAAGGATTGATACGCATATGGCAGCAATACAGATACATCTGGAGCTGTACCCTGCATTGATTAAGTGACTGATCGTTATTAGAGTTTCTAAGGCTTTGGGATCGTATCGTTAGTGGTGAATTGTCTGGGTTTGCATTAAAAATTAGAGTTGTGCAGCGTTAGCGTGGTGATCAGTTTGAAATGAGGAATTCCAGATTTTGTGGTTAAGTGATTGGTGTGGCAACAGGAATTTTGAGGACGAAATTCTTTTAAGGGGGAGAGTTGTCACATCCCAAAAAGCGGGTTAGAAGAAATTGAGTTTGTGAAACCAAAAGTGGTCACATCTAGATATTTAGTTTTGATTGTGAAAATTATGATAAGTGAATTGATTTGGTTTAGTGGTTGAGTGTGTTGCTTGTGTGTGTGAGGTTTTGGGTTTGAGCATTTCCCTTGAATTTTCGCTAATTTTTAGTTCAATTTGTATCTCTAGTCTTTTGGCTTAAATCTTATTTCTGTGTAAGTTATGTTAGAATGAACCTGCTAGTTTAGTGGTAAAGTGTCAGCATACCCTAAGTCTTGTGTTCAATTCCCATTGTGTGCAAATTTAAAATATTTTTCTATTTGCTATTTTTTTAAAGTCGAATTTGAATTTCTTTAAAAAAAATCTGGTGAGTTGGGATATGTTTAAAATATCCTGATTTTGTTCTTTTTATTTTAAAAATAATTGTTAATTATGACTCCTATTTCAATCAAATTTGAGAAGTAATCTTCTAGTTAAACTCTGTTTATTTGTTTCAATCAAACATTGATTAGTTAGATTATTTTATTATTATTTGACCTATGAATTTAGCCTATAAATAGGCTCTTTTACAACTTTAGAAAATACACCCATTAGATATTAGAACTCATAACACATTTAGAGAATTTTGTGTTTATGTTTTGAGGGTTCTTTGTTTTCGAGTTTTCGGGGTTTAGTTTTTATGTCCATCTTTTGTACTCTTCGTTCTGTTGCCATTATAGTAAAATTATCTTTGCCCGTGGTTTTTTATCCTCTTTGGAGGGGTTTTTCCATGTTAAATTTGTGTGTCCAATTTCTCAAATTATTCCGCTATCATTACTTGTTCGTTGCTTAATCGGGTCGATTCCTAACAAGTGGTATCAGAGCTAGTTCAATTTTCATAGATCAGCCCATTCAGATATGGCAGGAACAAGGTTTGAAATTGAGAAGTTCGATGGTGAGACAAATTTCAATCTGTGGCAAGTTCGGATGATGGCAATTCTAGTTCAATCCGATTTGAAAAAGGTTGTTACCGGGAAAAAACTGGAGAATCTAAATAAAACAGAATAGGAAGAGCTTAATGAAAAGGCTTTGTCTGCAATCCAGTTGTGCCTCGCGAATACGGTATTGCAGGAGGTATTGATGGAGAAAACCTCATCCACCTTATGGAAAAGGTTAGAAACTCTTTATGCGACTAAATCTCTAGCTAACCGTTTAGTGTTGAAACAACGTCTATTTACGTTTCGAATGAACGAAGGTGAGCTTCTTAGAGATCACATCAGTCAATTCATTACTCTTTTAAATGATTTAAAGAATGTTGAGGTTCATATTGACGATGAAGATCAGGCTATGCTATTATTGTGCTCTTTACCCACTTCATACAAGTCTTTCAGGGAGACCCTGATTTATGGCAGAGACAAACTCTCGTTCAAAGATGTGAAGGGTCATTTGTTGAGTAGAGACAAACCCGAAAATGAGCTTCATTTGGATAGCAAGGCAAATAGGCAAGCTTTCGTTTTGATAGCATCAAAGAAACGAGACAAAAGGTGTCGCTATTGTAAAAAGTTAGGTCACGTCAAAGCAGATTGTTATAAATCACAAAGAAAAGAGTCTTGAGAGTAACGAGGAAGATGTAGCTGGTGCTAATTTGGCGATGAAAGCGGTGATGATTTCTTGTTAGTGTCAACGAGCGATAACTCCAAGCTCACGTCTCGAGTGGGTCCTAGATTCGAGATGTTCTTTCCACATGTGTCCCAATAGAGAATGGTTCTCCACATACAGATTCGGTTGAAGGTGGAGTTGTGTGCATGGGAAACGATTCATCTAGTAAGGTAATTTGTATTGGTACTGTTAAAATTAGGATACGATAGGGCGATTAGGACACTCTCGGATGTCGGTATGTACGATTTACGAAAAGAATCTCATCTCCTTGAGTATTTTAGACTTGAAAGGATGCGAGAATCAACATCGAGTTGAGCGGCATTAAAGTATCTCGTGGAGCTCGTTTTGTTAAAAGGTAAAAGAACTGGCGCTCTTTATATTCGGAAGATTCTACAAAGGATCCAGGTGAAATTGGGCGTCCCTCGTCCATTACAGAGTCGAAGTCAACTCATTCAGTGGGAGGCAACTTGGTCATAGGAGGGAAAAAGGTATGACCGCTTTCGTTGAAGAGAGTTCTCTTTTGGATGCGGTTTTGGAAAGTTAGGGCATTGTGTTCGTGAAAATCAAACCCGGTTAGTTTTGATTTGGCGGTGTACAAGTCGAAGGCTAGAAGTCTTCCAGTTTCTAAGCATAAATTCGACTCGCTTAATTCCTGCATGGTTCAAGATAGGCTCGTGGCGAGCTTTGGCAAAGATGGCATTGTGGAAATATGAGTCAAGGTGGAGATTTGTTAATTATGACTCTATTTTAGTCAAATTTGAGAAGTAATCTTCTAGTTAAACTCTGTTTATTTGTTTCAATCAAACACCGATTAGTTAGATTATTTTATTATTATTTGACCTATGAGTTTAGCCTATAAATAGGCTCTTTTACAACCTTAGAAAATACACCCATTAGATATTAGAACTCATAACACATTTAGAGAATTTTATGTTTATATTTGAGGGTTCTTTGTTTTCGGGTTTTCGGGGTTTAGCTTTTATCTCCATCTTTTGTACTCTTCGTTCTGTTGCCATTATAGTAAAATTATCTTTGCCCGTGGTTTTTTATCCTCTTTGGAGGGGTTTTTCCATGTTAAATTTGTGTGTCCAATTTCTCAAATTATTCCGCTATTATTACTTGTTCGTTGCTTAATCGGGTCGATTCCTAACAAGTGGTATCAGAGCTAGTTCAATTTTCATAGATCAGCCCATTCAGATATGGCAGGAACAAGGTTTGAAATTGAGAAGTTCGATGGTGAGACAAATTTCAATCTGTGGCAAGTTCGGATGATGGCAATTCTAGTTCAATCTGATTTGAAAAAGGTTGTTACCGGGAAAAAACTGGAGAATCTAAATAAAACAGAATAGGAAGAGCTTGATGAAAAGGCTTTGTCTGCAATCCAGTTGTGCCTCGCGAATACGGTATTGCAGGAGGTATTGATGGAGAAAACCTCATCCACCTTATGGAAAAGGTTAGAAACTCTTTATGCGACTAAATCTCTAGCTAATCGTTTAGTGTTGAAACAACGTCTATTTACGTTTCGAATGAACGAAGGTGAGCTTCTTAGAGATCACATCACCAAATTCATTACTCTTTTAAATGATTTAAAGAATGTTGAGGTTCATATTGACGATGAAGATCAGGCTATGCTATTATTGTGCTCTTTACCCACTTCATACAAGTCTTTCAGGGAGACCCTGATTTATGGCAGAGACAAACTCTCGTTCAAAGATGTGAAGGGTCATTTGTTGAGTAGAGACAAACTCGAAAATGAGCTTCATTTGGATAGCAAGGCAAATAGGCAAGCTTTCGTTTTGGTAGCATCAAAGAAACGAGACAAAAGGTGTCGCTATTGTAAAAGTTAGGTCACGTCAAAGCGATTGTTATAAATCACGAAAGAAAAGAGTCTGGAGAGTAACGAGGGGGCGATGTAGCTGGTGCTAATTTGGCCGATGAAAGCAGTGATGATTTCTTGTTAGTGTCAACGAGCGATAACTCCAAGCTCACGTCTGAGTGGGTCCTAGATTCGGGATGTTCTTTCCACATGTGTCCTAATAGAGAATGGTTCTCCACATACAGTTCGGTTGAAGGTGGAGTTGTGTGCATGGGAAACGATTCATCTAGTAAGGTAATTGGTATTGGTACTGTTAAAATTAGGATACACGATAGGACGATTAGGACACTCTCAGATGTCAGGTATGTACCTGATTTACGAAAGAATCTCATCTCCTTGAGTATTTTAGACTTGAAAGGATGCAGAATCAACATCGAGTTGAGCGGCATTAAAGTATCTCGTGGAGCTCTCGTTTTGTTAAAAGGTAAAAGAACTGGCAGTCTTTATATTCTGGAAGATTCTACAGTGACCGGTGAAATTGGACGTCCCTCGTCCATTACAGAGTCGAAGTCAACTCATTCAGAGTGGAGGCAACTTGGTCATAGGAGGGAAAAAGGTATGACCGTTTCGTTGAAGAGAGGTTCTCTTTTGGATGCAGGTTTTGGAAAGTTAGGGCATTGTGTTCGTGAAAATCAAACCCGGGTTAGTTTTGATTTGGCAGTGTACAAGTCGAAGGCTAGAAGTCTTCCAGTTTCTAAGCATAAATTCAACTCAGTTAATTCCCTGCATGGTTCAAGATAGGCTCGTGGCAGGCTTTGGCAAAGATGGCATTGTGGAAATATGAGTCAAGGTGGAGATTTGTTAATTATGACTCCTATTTTAGTCAAATTTGAGAAGTAATCTTCTAGTTAAACTCTGTTTATTTGTTTCAATCAAACACTGATTAGTTAGATTATTTTATTATTATTTGACCTATGAGTTTAGCCTATAAATAGGCTCTTTTACAACCTTAGAAAATACACCCATTAGATATTAGAACTCATAACACATTTAGAGAATTTTATGTTTATATTTTGAGGGTTCTTTGTTTTCGGGTTTTCGGGGTTTAGCTTTTATCTCCATCTTTTGTACTCTTCGTTCTGTTGCCATTATAGTAAAATTATCTTTGCCCGTGGTTTTTTATCCTCTTTGGAGGGGTTTTTTCACGTTAAATTTGTGAGTCCAATTTTTCAATTTATTCCGCTATTATTACTTGTTCGTTGCTTAATCGGGTCGATTCCTAACAATAATATATTGAAATATCCCTAAGTTTTCTTCCTACTCCAACTGTCCAGCACCCCCACTTTGTGCACGTTTCCTTCATTTTTGTTTTCCTTTTCTTTGTGCTAGAAGTTTTGTCGTTGGTTTCTTTTCTCTTCCAAATGTTTCTATTGCTTGGTCTTAGCTTTTTCTCATGTTTATTTTGGTCGCATCTAATTTTTGCTATCACTTTTCTATTCATTTTTGCCTTTATTACGATTCTCTGTCTGTTCGTGTGGTTAGTTAATCGTTGATTCGCTGTTCTGATTCGGTTAAGTGTTAGTATTCATTTAACTAAGACTCAGTGAAGTTCTCTGTTCATGAAGAGATAAGTGGGTGAGTTGATTATTTTGGATTAAATTGGTTTTGATAAATTTTTGTAATTCTACTAGGGGATTATTGTGGAGGGGAAATTTACCAGCGAACTAAGTACGGTTGGGTTGCTATTTGTACGATGGTAGGTGATTTAATGGTGATTTGGGGTTGCTTTGTTAATTGTTATTAGTGTGAATGTTCAATTCGGTTTAGTTATTTGATTTCTAATCGGGGTGTCATGGATGTTGAATGTAGGTTTTCGAGAGTGCTTTGTCATGTGGTTGTTCAGAAATAACATCAGATGTGTGAAATTGACCCAAAAACCCATTATAAACTCGATAAAATCGTGAAACTGGGCTGTTCTTCAAAACTGTCCAGCACCACACGACCGTTGAAATCATGCAGACTTTGTGGGTAGACCGTGCGAACCACACGACCGTGTGAAATCATGTAGACCGTGTGGGTCACATGGCCGTGTGAAATAATGTAGACCGTGTAGACCACACGGGCTAGGTTTTTAAGCCGTGTGGGCCTTTGGGGCCAATTTTTAGACCCGATTAGGGGATTCATAAATTGGGCCCGTGGGCATTATGTAGGACTAGAAAAGCATAAATTTTAGTAAACAAATACGGGAAAGTGTATGAAGTATGTTAAATAAGTTCCGAAAAGTATAATAATGAGATATGATCTACTATAAGTAGGTATGTGAGTTAAGCATGACTATTTAGTAAACCATGTGTGTTATACATATTCTGACATCTGTTTTGATAAGCTATCTGATTCAACCATGTAATATGATATGCTATGATCTGTATAAGTTATGTGTAATTTATGATCTGTATAAGTTATGTGTAATTTATGCTCTATATAATATCTATTTATGTATGAGTGTGTACAAACTATGTGATATGTATGTATGTTAATGTGATTTTGTATATGCATTGGGGTGGGTTCTGATTTGTTGGAGGAAGTGTTTTTTGGCAATATTACTGCATTTTCGACAGTTAAACTGCAATATATGTTAGGCAGCTCAACTGCACTATTATGAGTGGCATACCACCACGACCCGATGTGATTGGATGGATGGACTCTTGAAGTCCTAATTGGTGTGATTGGTTGGACGGAGTTGGTGTGTAGCGGATGGTGGTAGGATCTAGGTTTGCATTTGTTCTGGTCTGGTATGACATATGTGCTTCTGAAAACATGACATTCTGGTCTGATATATATGTATATGAATAAGATATTCCGAATCAAAATATGTTTTAGTTATATGATATTATGATCTGGAAGATATATATGTTTCTGGTAACACAACATTCTAATATGTTATTGGTACATTAAAGTAAAATTTTGTGACCACATTTATGTATGTGCTTGTTAAATAAAATTATGCTTGTGAGTTGAGACATACGCTGAGCTCCTAGCTCATTTTTCTATTTAATTCGTTTCAGGTGTACTTCCAACTTAGGATTGGATGGTGTGCGGGAGCTCGGATTGGTTACCCGATAAAATATGTATGGATTTATGTGTTAGTTATTTTTGGATTGTAATCTATTTTTGTGTTTGGTTTTGGTTTTTGTTATATTTGTCGACCTTTATTATTTTTGAGCATTAAACTGCAGATCACACGAGCTAACAAGTTAGATTTCAGTTTTCCAAACGAAAACAAACTTTGAAAATTTTCCGCTGTGAGTTAAGTAAACCCTTGAGTGTTTTTCTATAAATAAATATTTTAAACTAATTTTAGCATTAACAGGTGATAAGTCATAAAAGTAACATATTTTAATCTCGTTCTTAATGCGTTTTTGGATGATTAATTATACAAATTGGTGAATTTTATGCTCCTAATCCTTTGAATTCATGTTTCTATACTTAGGTGAGCATTTGGGAGCAAAAGGAGCGAAAAACGAGTGAAAATCAAACAAAAAGAGCAGATTTCAGGAGCCACACCTGCTGGGCCTTCCCACACTGGCTGGACTACGGCCATGTGCCAGACAGTGTCGGTTTCGCGACTTGCATCCCAAACACGCAGAAAAACACAATTTTTAAGCTTTCTGAGCATTTTAAAGTCTATAAATACCAAATAGAAGAAGAAAGATGGGATCCATCAGAGAATATTGAAGAAAACAACTCGAAGAACACCATTGGAGCAAATTCTGGCTTTGAGATGTTTTTATTTACAATTATGAACTAATTCCCTAGATACCTAGGGAAGATGAACCCTATGATGAATTCTATTATTTGATTTTTATTTTACATTATACATACTTGATTCTTGTTCTCAATTATGTGTGCTTATCTCTTATTTTAATATTTTTGGGATATTAATTCATGTTTAATATATTTAAATTAGATGAGGAGAAGTCCATGTTTAAGAGTAGATCTAGTATAATTGAGTGGAGTTGCATGCAATCCTAGAAATAGGACGACATAAATCTACCATGTAATAACCTAAATTTCAGTGATATTAGAAATAGTGGTTAGAGACCATCAAATATGACAAATGGAGACCATCAAATTTGAAAAATGACGTAGATTGTATTATTTAATATTTACGAGCTAAATGTAGCTTTTAAAAGATTTTTGAAATAGTAAATTGTGTTTTATAAAGATTTATTTTGTCAAGAAATCGAGAAAAGAGGTATCGAGATCTCGAGTGTTATAAATCTGAGTCATAAATATTTTTATGAATATTTACGGAATGTCAATAAGGTAGTATAAAAATTTCGTTAGAAAATTTTGACGTTTGGGTGGTTAATTAAATAAAAAGGACTAAATTGAAAAAGGTATAAAAGTTACTAGAAGGATTAAATAGCTTAATTGTCAAATGAGAAAGGACCTAAAGTGAAAATAAGCCCAAAGGAGATATTTTGGGCGGCAATAGCTGAGAAAAATCAGGAAATGGGTGAAATAAGGGCAAAATTGGAAAATTGCCAAAATTAGTTAAATAAATATGGGACCAAATTGGAATATCTAGAATTCTCTTCATTTCTCTTCATTTTCTTCAGCTGAAAAATAGCCATGGAAGAGAGTTCAAGCTGGTTTTCATACTCAAGCTTCATGTAAGTTTAATTCTTGCTTTCTCCTTGAAATTTTTATGTTTTTGGACTTTTACATTTGGGTCTAACTTATTAATTCATTAGTTTTTGATTCTATGGCTAATTTTTAAAGTTGATGTGGATTAGTGCTGGAAGAATATGATGAATAAATATTTAATTGAAGCTTTAATTTTGTTATATGATGATTTTATCAAGTAAAATTGATGGAAATTGGTTTTAGGACCTAATTATGAAAGAGTTAAAATTAAGGCCTAGTGTTAAAATTCTGTTTTTCAAAGGTTATGAAGTAGTTTAAAATGATAGATAAAAGTATTAAATGAGAAAATTAGCTCAATTGAGGGGTTATTTGAACAAGGATTAAATTGTATGAAATGTGGAATTTGGGACAAAATAGAAATCAACATGTTATACTAAAGCAGTTTTGGACAGCAGCAGTTGTCTAACTTTTAAAAATAACCGAAAATGGTATAAATTGAATTAGAAGTTGAATGAGATATATAATTAAAGCTTGTTGAGTCTATTTTCATATAAAAGAAACAGAGCAAGCAAAGGAAGTCTACATTTTGAGATATTTAAATTTTTGTAAGACTGGTTTAGAATAACTTCGTGATCCCCTGTTCTTACTTTATAAATTCACTAAAAATTGTACAAAAATAATTATGAGTTATAATTTATATTTTTGTATTCCTTAGTGAGCCTATTTTCATTAGAAATAATCGGAAACACTATATGAAAATCGTACTATGAGATAATTGATTTTTAGTGAAGAGAGGTCAGAGCCGTTGGACTGTGTAACAGGGGAGAACTTAACTAATAAACTGTACTAATTGGCCACACCAAAAATTCTAGAAAACTTACAGTAAGAAGATATGTGAGTCTAGTTTCAAATAAAATTAACGGATCTTAATTTGGAGTTCTGTAGCTCAAGATAAAAATAATTTAGTGATTATGATACAGATGGACAGCTTGAATATTTACATAAGTAAATAGTGAAAATTATTGATAATGTTACTTACAAGTGTGTTGTTTATACTAAGGATGTGGATGGAGAGGAGGAGGAGGAAAAAAAATATATATGAATGACTTGTGTATAAATCGATTACATGCCCGATTATAATTGATAAATGTTGAATTAGAAATGATATAATGTTTTATTTGGAATATTTATTATGAAATTATGATTATCGTTATAATACAAAAATTAAACTTGTGAGTTTATATGGCTAAATTTTAGTGATCATTTGTTACTTTTATGAACTTCATGATGTGTTATTTCATATGTATTGATGATAAAATCGTGAATAATGTAAAAGCATGAAAATTGAATAAATGATCAAATTGAGCACTTCAGTTCAGTGACAAGACAAATTGACGGAAAAGACCATGGTTGAACCATGGCAACAAGTGATAAGTGATAGCTTCAGCTATACTTATCTGATCAAGGATAAATGAAAGTGATAAGTGATAGCTTCGGCTACACTTATCTGATCAAGGACAAGTGAAAGTGATAAGTGGTAGCTTCGGCTACACTTATCTGATCAAGGACAAGTGAAAGTGATAAGTGGTAGCTTCGACTACCTGATCAGTGAAAAGTGGTAGCTCCGGCTACCTGATCAGTGAAAAGTGGTAGCTCTAGCTACCTGATCAGTGAATAGTGGTAGCTTCGGCTACAAGTGACAAGTGATTTCCGTGTAAGACCATATCTTGGATATGGCATTGATGTGATACGTGTTTAAGATGTAAGACCATAGCTCGGCTATGGCATTCTAGTGAAAAGTGATTAATTGACGGATAAGTCCATGGTTTCACCATGGCATAATGATAGTGAAGATGTAAGACTATGGCTGAGCTATGGCATTCTAGTGAAAAGACCATAGCTATGTTATGGCATTAGTGATTATCAGTGAAATTCAATGCATACCAGTGCAGAACAATCCGTTCACTAATTTGACGAAGTTGGTAAGTGTTACATAGAATTATGTGATATAAGGAAATATGAGTTGATGAGACATGAACATAGAACTTGGTTGATGTATGAGTTCATTTGTGATTATATATTTGTACACCCTTGAGCGTATTATCCATATGAATTGGTATTCCAAATGAGTTAATGAGAAGAGTTCTAATATGACATAATCTAAATTCGAAATGAAATATTATGAAAGCGTACTTGGAATACATTGGTATGTCTTGTATATGTTATTTGAGTTCATAATATGGAAAGTAAATGTATGTGAAAATATGAGGTGATGATACCTGTACATGGAATTTATTGGTGGATACGTACATCCTAATAGATCTTAGTGAACATTGAAATTGGGCTCAATAAGTGATTTGTCAATTTAAATTGTGATTGGCAGGAAGAGTTAGTGAATTGCATGTTTATGAATTGTTACATGTATTTGTCAAAATACGAGAAAATGATGGTAAATGATACATGGAAATATGAGACTATAATATATAAAAACATGGAATATGTTTGATAAATGTGTTCATTCATAATTATAGAATTGTGCATCTCAAGTGCACTATATGTGTAAAGATGATGTTTCAAATGATTTGATAAGTAAAACTCAAATATGAAATAGTTTGAAACCAAGGCGATTTGTTACAAAAATGTATATGAAATACAGAGGTGTGGTTGTTATATGTTATATGAATACATAGTGTGAAAAAGTATAAGTACAAGAGAAATTTAATGAGAATTGAGCCCATATACGTTTCTTGTTATTTATATGAAGTGTACGACTAACAAATGGTATTAAGTATAAGGCTCAGTTGAATATCTTAAATTGGTTTTTGTATGTATTAAATGTGGGTGAAGAATAAGGATCAAATGAGTGAGAAATATGGCTTGGAAAATAGCCTAATTTGTGAAAATTAACTTTACCACACGGCCTAGCAACACGGGCATGTACTAAGGCCGTGTGACCCAAATTCCTTTATAGATGCAAGTCAGAGAGTTATATGCCCCAGAGGCACGGCCATGTGAGCCACACGGGCGTGGGACCCTTGTAAATGAGATAAACTTAGGGATTTTGCGAAAAATTTCATACGATCCTGATTTAGTCCCGACCCAATCCCAATGCATGATTTGGACTTCAAGGGTCCGTTAAAGGAACTTTTATAATCAATTTTGATATTTGAGCGATAAATTGTTTAAATCATCTGTAAGTGTTCCGTACTCCTCGGTAATGCCTTGTACCCTGTTCCGGCGTCGAATACGGGTAAGGGGTGTTACATACCAGATTAGAGTCAAATCTAATAAGGGAATCCATAGATCGAATTAATGCAATAATTGGGGTTTTAATTAGAAAAAGATTTCAATTAATCAACCTAAAGCTAGTTGCTCTTACCCCCGAATGAGATATTAGCATAATTTAGGAATTTCTACAGATCAAGATACCAAGTGAATAAATCGTTTAATTCAGATTCATAATAATAGATGAAGTCTAGGTGGCTTCTTTCCTGGGTATTGTCTCTCTCATTGGTTATCTTTCGATTATTTTCCTGATTTATTTTCTATTGAGTTCTTAGTTAAATTAATTTAGTAATCTTAGTTTAAAACTAATCATTCCAATCTGTCAGCTAAATAATAGGAAAACGATAATTACTAATACTTTTAGTCCTCGTGGATATGATATCTCTACTCACAATAGCTATACTATTTATCGATAGGTGCACTTGCCTTTGTCGTATTTTTAGTTAGTCACGTGTGTCGAAACTATTTTTTTTGTAAAACGGGGTCGACTTTATATTTTGAAAATGAAAAGGAAAAACAGGAGTCGCCACCAATCTTTTTTAATGAGGTGTGATCGGGTCACCTCGTGATTCAGTCATTTTAATAATAGATTTGATTTATTAAAACAACAGTTTTGGTCTACGAAATTTAAAAAAACGGGTTCGGGAGTCGATTACGCACGAGGAAGGATTAGCACCCTCGTGACGCCCTAAATTGGTACCTAATTGATTATTTGATGTCTTTATGTCGAAAATTTGAAAAGATTTTAAAATACGATCCACTTTATTTAAAAGAAAACTTGAATAAATTAGAATGGATGCTAAGACCCTCTTATTTCGAAGAAGTAAAATGTCACGCCCAGTAAGTTAGGGTACGACATATCGAATTCCCGAAACTGAGCTTGTCTTTTGATTTTTAAAACTCGTATTTAAGCTTGAGGAGGATATTCAGTTATTTGGGTCAAATGAAAAACTGGAACCCAGTAAGTTAGGGCACGATTTCTCGAAGTTCCAAATACAGAATACTACCTTTATTTTTTAGAAATCGTTACCTCGAGATAACGAAATGTCACATCCAATGAGTTAGGACAAATCATTTTGAATTCCCGAGAATAAGTTTTTATTTAACTTTTATGCTTTGATTTTAAAAAGAAAATAATAGATTCTTTAGATTCGGTGAGAAAAATCGAAACCCAGTAAGTTAGGGTACGATTTCTTTCGAACCTTAGAACGCAGGGTATTTGCTTATTTTAAAACAAAAATTTTAATGAATCGGATAAAATGGAATATGATCTTATGGCAAGATATAAAATGAATTTCAGTGCTAATATATGTAACGAAATAATGATGATGACAATAATAAATATAAATATCAATAATGAATAATAATAAAAATAAAATAATGAAATGAAATAAAATACACAAGATAAAATAATATGAACGAAAAAGGAAGTAAGGAAAAACCATATAATAATGAAAATAAATAATATATGTATTCTAAAATAATAATGTTAATAATAATAAGAATGGTAATAATGAATAATAATAAAAATAAATATACAAAATAAAATAAAAAATATGAACTATCAAAGAAGTAAAAAATATACATAATGAAAAAATAAAAAAGGGTACATGTTTATGCAAACAAATAAATAAATAGATTGAAAATAATACATGTAAATAAAAGAAACTGATATTAAATTGGAATTAAAGAAAAATTGACAGCCCAAATTAAAAAATAAGACATTAAAGGGACTAAATTAAGAGAAAAGTAAAATTAAAGGTCCAAATTTAAAAAGAAAAAAATGAACCAGGGCCCTAGTGTAATGCGCGAAGAAAGGGGATGGACCAGAAGGAAAAATATCCCCATCCCTCGAAACGCAACATTTTGAAACGGGCTAAAATGAACTGTTGCAAATTATAGGGCTAAATTTAAAGATGAAAAAAACTTGATTATAAAATAATAAAAAGCGGAAGGATTAAAATGGAAAATAGACCAATCGTCTTAAAACACGCGGACCTGAAGCGGGTCGGGTTTGACTCGAAACGACATCGTTTCTAGTGTCTGTCTCTTCGAATGGTCTGAGGACTAGATTGAAGCAGAAATGAAAACCTCGTGGCAGAAATCAGAAAATTAAAAAATAAAATAAGACCACATTAAAACGCGTCGCAAAAGCGGAGGGACCTTTTGCACAATTAGACCCTTAATCGAAAACGCGCAGATCCCCTGGGGCGGGTCGGGTCGCGCGCGGGTCAAGGCCAAACGGCGTCGTTTTGGCGCTAATAACCCCTACCTGAAACGACGTCGTTTCCATCTGTTATAAAACCTAAAATCTGCCCAAAAAAATCAGTTTTCCTCCTATTTAAAAAAATAAAACCCTTTTCGTTTAAAATTCTCTCCTTTTCCGATCTGGGGTTTGGCTAACTCCGGTAATTCTCCACCATGGCTCCGCCGCGGGCGGTGGCCGAAGATGCCAAAATCGAGTTTTTTTAACCCCTCTTTAAAAAAAAACTTCTCAAAACCCTATACCTTTTTTAGAAGATAAAATAAAGATTCGTAAAATAAAAGGGATTTCTATGCCTTTCGAACCCTCTTTCAAACCTTCGGGGTTCCGAGGTGCTCACGCGGTCGTCGACAATAGTCTCCGATTCAGGTAACCCATTTTGCTTTTATTTTCTTATTATTTTATTATTTTTAAAGTAAAACAGAAATAAAAAATAAATAACGAATGCGAAAGGAATCACCTCGTTTATGTTTTTTTGATTCAATAATCTCTCCTTTTTTATTTCAAAAAAAAATCCCCCCGAATACATTGATTTTCGATGGCTTTATAGCCAAAGAATATTACAAAAATACTTTTTTTCGCTACTGTTGGTCTGCTGTCCTTTGTTCTGCTGCTGTTTTTGTCTTCCTTTCTTGGCTTGTTTGCAGGTCCCTTGGTGAGTCAACGAGCAGAGGAAAGGCAATTTTTCCATTTTCGTGTAAGGCGACAGAGGGCGCAGCGCGTCAGGGCCTTGGGACGAGACATTTCGGGACAAGGCATGGGCACGACGCTCGAGGGATGCTGCGGCGCTAAGGTTTTAGAAACCCTAGCTTTTTTTCTGAAAAATGTTAGTGTTTGGGCTGTTGGGCCAGTAGAAATCAGGCCAGTAGGAATTGGGCCCAGTCTTTATATTTTTGGGATTGTAATCTGGACTGTCTTTTAATGGACCTTTTATTTTATTATTTTTATATTTTTTCTTTTTCTTTCTGATTCGGGCCCGGGCTAAATTGGGCTATTACAGCTGCCCCTCTTTGCTCGTTGTCGTGTAACGAGAATGGAGCAAAGACTTTAAAAATTACCAATTTTGCCCGATTTTTCTGAGTCTCGGTGCTTCTTTTCTTCTTCAAGTAGCCTCGCTCTAACCTACTGCAACTTCAGAAGTATATGAATTGGTGCTTCGATCCGCTCGAATGTAATTTTCAGGAGAAGAGATTTGTAGCTTCGATCTACTCCACTGGAACTTCAACGAGATAAGAATTGGTAATTTCAACCTGCTCCACTGCAACTTCAGGGAGATAAGGTTTGCTAGCTTCAATTTGCTCGACTGCAACTTCAGGAAGATAAGATTCGCCGTCTTCGATCTGCTCCATTACTACATCATGGAGATAAGATCTACAATCTTCAGTCTACTCCACTGCCACTTCAAGGAGATAAGGCTGATGGCTTAAATCTATTCCATTGCTACCTCATGGAGATAAGATTCGCTGTCTTCGATCTGCTCCATTGCTACCTCATGGAGATAAGATCTACAATCTTCAGTCTACTCCACTGCCACTTAAGGTTGGTGGCTTAAATCTGCTCCATTGCTACCTCATGGAGATAAGATTCGCCGTTCGATCTTGTTCCACTACTGCTTAGAGTGACAAGATCTACAATCTTTGACCTATTCCACTGCTGGTTAGGGAGATAGGACTAGTGGTTTAAATCTGTTCCACTACTGCTCAGGGAGACAAGATTTGTCGTTCGATCTTGTTCCACTACTGCTTAGGGTGACAAGATCTACAATCTTCGACCTATTCCACTGCTGGTCAGGGAGATAGGACTGGTGGCTTAAATCTGTTCCACTACTGCTCAGGGAGACAAGATTTGCCGTTCGATCTTGTTCTACTACTGCTTAGGGTGACAAGATCTACAATCTTCGACCTATGCCACTGCTGGTCAGGGAGATAGGACTGGTGGCTTAAATATGTTCCACTACTGCTTAGGGAGACAAGATTTGCCGTTCGATCTTGTTCCACTACTGCTTAGGGTGACAAGATCTACAATCTTCGACCTATTCCATCACTTTGTCGTGAGATAGGATCGTGGCTTAAATCTGTTCCACTACTGCTCAGGGAGACAAGATTTGTCGTTCGATCTTGTTCCACTACTACTTAGGGTGATAAGATCTACAATCTTTAGTCTGCTCCCTTGCTACATCAGGAAGATAAGACTATAATCTTCAGCCTACTCCCTTGCTACCTCAGGAAGATAAGGCTAGTGGCTAAAATCTGCTCCCTTGCTACCTCGGGAAGATAAGATTCGCCGTCTTCGATCTGCTCCACTACTGCTTAGGGAGATAAGATCTGTAATTTCACCGATGTTGCTACACCGTCCTCTGGGGGACATGTCCTATAGACTCAATTTCATATGTTTATATTTATGCCAAATGATTAGGATGATATGATCGGAATGAATCTAATGCTCCTAACTAAATGTATTATGGACGACATTTGCATGAATGCAGAATGTCATGAGAATGATCCCTTTTTTAAATGTATAATGATTAGGATGCAATGATCGGAATGAATCAAATGCTCTTAACTAAATGATATTATGGATGACATTTGCATGAATGCAGAATGTCATGAGAATGATCTTTTTTTTTAAGTACAATGATTAGGATGCAATGATCGGAATGAATCAAATGCTCCTAACTAAATGATATTATGGGTGACATTTGCATGAATGCAAAATGTCATGAGAATGATCTTTTTAAAATGTATAATGATTAGGATGCAATGATCGGAATGAATCAAATGCTCCTAACTAAATGATATTATGGGTGACATTTGCATGAATGCAGAATGTCATGAGAATGATCTTTTTAAAATGTATAATGATTAGAATGCAATGATCGGAATGAATCAAATGCTCCTAACTAAATATGTTTTGCATGAGTGCAGAATTTCATGAGAATGATCCCTTTTTAAATGCTTAGGGTTGTCATTGCTCGTTGTTCTTCCAGGTTGTATCACTTGACGTAATATCCTATCTTCTTGCTTGGGTGGTATTCTGACCGAAAACCCGAAGAAACAATCGTATTTTGCTCAACCGGTTTGCCCTACCGTAACTTCAGCATTCCTTCCACTGTACCTTGGGGACATAATGTTTGTTCCATCTTTAAACCATCCCACTGCGACTTATGGCTATAGGATCTGTATCAACTTCAATCCATCCCACTGCAACTCAAGGGTATAGAATTGGTTTCATCTTCAATCCAACCTGCTGTAAATCAGGAATATAGGATCTGCATCTTGTTCAATCAACTGATCACTCCCCGGGTGACCTAACCAAATGTGTATGCATGATATTAGCATGGATGCAGAATATCATTTTTTTTCAAGAATGATTCCCCTTTTACACTTGGGCTGACATTGCTCATTACTTGTTGAGGTTGTATCACCGACGAAATGTCTTGTCTTTTTGTTCAACCAATAAAAAGTCCTAAGAGATAAACATCTTTCTCCAATATTTCCAAAACTTAGGCTTGGTGAGTTCTAAACAATAGTCCTATTTCAGGTTCTTGTATTATTTAGAAGCTTCCAAAGTAATATGCAGAACTCCTTTTATGAAAGTATATTAGTCCATTAATCGTTATTTCAATGCAAAATACTTGAAAAATATCATAATGATGGACAAAACTAAAATTTATCAGGAACAAAATCTGAAAAGAATGGATTAATCAAAGAAAGCAAACATTGTTGAAATACAAAATAAGTCAGAGAAAAGTAGGTGCCCCAGATATCGCAGTACGAGCTTCTCTGCACAAATATCTTGAGGGCCCTTTTTTGAGCTCAATATGTGTTTAGGGGATCTAGAGTACTCTGTTGATGCCCCAAGATGTAACATACTTCTTCTTTGTTAATTCAGGTATCGCAAGACTACCGCATGCCCTTCTTTAATCAAAATTTGAATTGTCTTTCACGAGTTTTCAATTCAAAACCCCTTTGTTCTTAAGGCGTAACATCTCTCCTTCTTGTTAATTAGGAGGAAGCGAGACTACCGCATGCCCTATCTTTTGAACAAAATTTGAATTGCCCTTTCACGGGTTTTCAATTCAAAACCCCTTTGGTCTCAAGACACCCTTTGCGGGTTTTCGCCTTGGCCTCTCCTTTTCCTTTTCTTTTCTTTTTTTTTTCTTTTTTTTTTTACTTATGAAATATTTCTTGATTTGAACTCATAGGATTAGGCAAGTCCTTGTTATCCCTCTAGGTCAAAATCAACACTTTTCCAAAAAGGGCCTTCTTTACCACCTAAGGTCCTTCCTAGTTTGGCATCCACTTTCCTCAGAAGTCCTTTTGTATGGGAAGGATCCTTTTCAAAACTAGGCCTCCTTCATGGAATTCTCTAGGACGAACCTTCTTGTTATAGGCCCGCATCATTCGCTTTCGGTACAATTGACCATGAGGATAGCCCTTAACCTTTCTTCTTCGATCAAGTTTAGCTAATCATATTGGGATTGAATCCATCCGACTTCAGTTCTGATAAAACTCAGAGAGAAGGAATCTTGACTTCAATGGGCAAAACCGCCTCTATTCCATAAATCAATGAGAAAAGCGTTAGCCTGGTGAAGGTCCTAACAGACGTTCGACAAGCATAGATGCCAATCTTCATGAGTCTCAATCATTTTCCCGGCAATCCCCTTTTCTTTTTTTTACCATTCGTTTTGGGTCGATACGGTGTTTAATCTTGAATAGACTGCAAACTTCTGATGTCGTGCTATTGTTCAAATTTAATGCATCGCCAGATATGATCCCCTTTTGGGATTCCATACCAACATAGAATTTGCTGACTGTCGACTTTGTGACATCGGCATATGAAGTAGGTTCTGCCCACTTGGTGAAGTAATCGACGACCACAGAGGTGAATCGATACCCGTTAGAAGCTTTTGGCTTGATTGGCCCACTACCATCTATGCCCCACATATAGAAAGTCCATGGAGATGTCATAAAGAGATGAATGAGGCACATGAATCTTGTCTCCGTAAATTTAGCACTTATGGCATTTCTTGGTATAGCTGATGCGATCCCCTTCCATGGTGGACCAGCAATATCTGAACCTCATGATTTGCTTGGCCATTGTAAGACCATCAGCATGTATTCCTCTTCTAAGATTTCATTAGCCTTAACAACATCCACATGTATTGGCAGCCAGGGCACATCCTGATACGATTATGCGAAAATATCTTTGAACTCTTGGAATGACTCAATGACGTCTCGCTTTATCTTTGTGGAGATACAGGCTCCGATTTTTACCTCTCTCTCTTCTCCTAGGCTCACAATGACGCTTTATAAGGTAGTATCAGTTTTTCATCTTGCTCTACCATCTTTAACAAATCAAGAGATAGGTTACAATCTCCATCATCTCCAAAGTCCTGAGATCCCTCTAGACACATATCTTACTCAAAAGTAGACTCTGAGCCAGTAGCAGCGTCGCTCATGTCGTTGATATCTAGGGACCTGTTGTAGGTAAGAAGGCAAATTCTAAAGAATAAATGAATCTAAAAATAATTATTTATGTGGTATGAACATGACTGAAATAAAGGAATAAAAGAATATTTGCTCAAAGTGAGACACAAAAATGTATTTTCATTGAAAATATAGATTTTGAACATAAGCCTATTTCACAAAATGATTCTTATTGCTCCTAGGCTTAGAGCAATAAGCGTGTTTTGGGACATTACTTCGAATTAGCTCTAAAAATACAGGGATCTCTTCCATAGTCCCATTGTTCAAAACACTCCCAAGTATGTAAGGGCAAACACTTGGAAAATTCTATTCCTCGGTTCCCTCTTCGAATATGTCATTAATGTTTAGATTCCCCAACATTCCAACCAGGTCTTTGATCTCTTCAATTTATTATCCATCAGGCCTTGCACTAGGGCCCTGAGCTCGATTCATTCTTGGATCTCATGCCTCTATCTATCATGGAACTCACAATGTTTACCCCTTTAACAGAAAGGTTGGGTAACGGATTTTCTGCACCGATGGGATCATCAAATTTTACGATACCCAATTTGATGAATCTTTCGATTATCTTTTTAAAAGGGGTGCAGTTTTCAATCGAGTGTCATGTGATTCCCGCGTGGTATTCGCATTAGGCGTTCGCGTCGTACCATTTGGGAAACGGAGGCTGCATAGGTTTTAGATAGAAAGGGGATACTATATGTGCATCAAACAAACTTTGGTACAACTCCCCATACGTGATTGGGATGGGTGCGAACTGGGGTTTTTCTGAGTTCGGTTTTGAATTGGGTTCTTACCTTGGGGAGACCTGATGGCTGGTAGTTACCGTCCTTGGCTGGCTTACTATAATCGACTTCGAATGGCCTTTGTTATACCTACTCGTACTATTCGTTTCCTTTTCCTTCTTCTTCGGGGTCTTTAAAGTCCACTCTCCCATTTCCTTTGTTTCTGCCAGAACAACCGGTTTGGCTCGATCATCCTCTGGGTTAAAACCTGAACCCATCGAGAAGTTCAACAGGGCTGAGGTATCAGTCTGATATTGGGGTCCGATAATGGCGGGTACCCTATGCGAATGCGTGTCTGGTTGGGTCGGGACACTTATTGGGGAAAAACCTGGGGAATAAATGATGTCTTCATTATCATCCCCACTGTTGACCACTGGGCCACTCCTTTTTTCAAGACCTCCGGCTAGTAAATGGGTTAACTGGCCCATTATATTCCTTTGGAATTCTAGCATTTGTTCCCGCATTTCTTGTTGAATTTCGGTCAATTGCTCCTGCATCTGTATTTGCATTTGCTCTATTCTTTCCAACCTTCGGTCCATGGCTTTTGTTCTTGCGCGAGTATCGTAACGATGCTCAGTTCAATAGACTTTTGTCGGTTTCCAGGTTACTGAAATAATTTTTAATTAATTAGAGTCTTTCTACAAATTTTAATGCATATGATGTGATGTAATGCAAATGCATGAAATGCAATGCAAATGCATGGAATGAATGCAAAAAGAAAAAGAGGTGTTGATTCTGAATTCAATTCCATTAGAAGAACTTTTCTAGAAAATAAATTCCTTTACATTTAACGGATTACATATGCAGCTTTGTCCTCATAGTCCAGGTGAAGACACCAATCTTTTTCTTCGTATCCGAATGTTATGGTCGTGTCCTGTGAACTTTCTCAATAGATGCCTCTTCTAGCTCCTTGTTGCTTGATCTAGGCCGTGACTCTTCACTCACTTATCCTCCGCGATGCTCATAAGCTTCTTTAAGAAAATTGAGACGTGATGACTCTCGAATAATCCTTGTTAGCTTGAATCCTCAGGCGATGAAGCAAAGTCGTGTATTCCTTCAAGGACTATCAACCTTCTCTTGTTGTTTACTCGGACCCTATTCGAACGTCCGTATTATATTCCACTTTATCAAAAAATCCATTTTCCTATGAAAAACTCTTCTATTTAGCAATCGAATATGAATCAACACCTCCTTTCTATGATGATGCAATGTAGTCATAAACAGAAGAAAACACGTTAGTATCATATACAGATGGTAAAAATCAAATCGAAGAGAAAATAGTCAAAAACCTATCCAGGCAACTGCTAGGGTTCAACATAGTTCTACCTAAAGTGGGCACCTAGGGTTCACTATATGTGGTTTGGTTCTAAAGAGAGGTACCCAAACCAGCAAATTCCTCGATCCTCACCCATTATAGGCTCATACGGACCGAGTTCAGTTCAGGGGAATACGTTTCCCTATGGCTGCACGGAGATGAAAATCTCACGAAGACATAGGTACGGATGTATCCCAAAAGCGATCCACTATCCTGCACGGAGGTGAAAACCTCACGAAGGAGTAGCTTCTCACTCCCACTTAAAGGGGTAAGACCAAAATGGTCCCTATGCAATATGATGCGAGACTCAAACCACAGTAATTATGAAATAACAATACGAATAAATGCAATAATAGGATCATAATTTTTCAAATCAGATTTTAAATTTTTGACAACAAGACAGAAAACAATCAATTTTACGGCTCGACTCTCTCATATCCCCAGTGGAGTCGCCAAGCTGTCGAAACTATTTTTTTTGTAAAACGGGGTCGACTTTATATTTTGAAAATGAAAAGTAAAAACGGGAGTCGCCACCAATCTTTTTTAATGAGGTGTGATCGGGTCACCTCGTGATTCGGTCATTTTAATAATAGATTTGATTTATTAAAACAACAATTTTGGTCTATGAAATTTAGAAAAACGGGTTCGGGAGTCGATTACGCACGAGGAAGGATTAGCACCCTCGTGACGCCCAAAATTGGTACCTAATTGATTATTTGATGTCTTTATGTCGAAAATTTGAAAAGATTTTAAAATACGATCCTCTTTATTTAAAAGAAAACTTGAATAAATTAGAATGGATGCTAAGACCCTCTTATTTCGAAGAAGTAAAATGTCACGCCCAGTAAGTTAGGGTACGACATTTCGAATTCCCAAAACTGAGCTTGTCTTTTGATTTTTAAAACTCGTATTTAAGCTTGAGGAGGATATTCGGTTATTTGGGTCAAATGAAAAATCGGAACCCGGTAAGTTAGGGCACGATTTCTCGAAGTTCCAAATACAGAATACTACCTTTATTTTTTAGAAATCGTTACCTCGAGATAACAAAATGTCACATCCAATGAGTTAGGACAAATCATTTTGAATTCCCGAGAATAAGTTTTTATTTAACTTTTATGCTTTGATTTTAAAAAGAAAATAACAGATTCTTTAGATTCGGTGAGAAAAATCGAAACCCAGTAAGTTAGGGTACGATTTCTTTCGAACCTTAGAACGCAGAGTATTTGCTTATTCTAAAACAAAAATTTTAGTGAATCGGATAAAATGAAATATGATCTTATGGCAAGATATAAAATGAATTTCAATGCTAATATATGTAACGAAATAATGATGATGACAATAATAAATATAAATATCAATAATGAATAATAATAAAAATAAAATAATAAATGAAATAAAATACACAAGATAAAATAATATGAACGAAAAACGAAGTAAGGAAAAACCATATAATAATGAAAATAAATAATATATGTATTCTAAAATAATAATGTTAATAATAAGAATGGTAATGATGAATAATAATAAAAATAAATATACAAAATAAAATAAAAATATGAACAATCAAAGAAGTAAAAAAATATACATAATGATAAAAATAAAAAAAAAAGGGTACATGTTTATGCAAACAAATAAATAAATAGATTGAAAATAATACATATAAATAAAAGAAACTGATATTAAATTGGAATTAAAGAAAAATTGACAGCCAAATTAAAAAATAAGACATTAAAGGGACTAAATTAAGAGAAAAGTAAAATTAAAGGTCCAAATTTAAAAAGAAAAAAATGAATCAGGGCCCCAGTGTAATGCGCGGAGAAAGGGGAGGGACCAGAAGGGAAAATATCCCTGTCCCTCGAAACGCAGCGTTTTGAAACGGGCTAAAATGAACTGTTGCAAATTATAGGGCTAAATTTAAAGATAAAAAAAACTTGATTATAAAATAATAAAAAGCGGAAGGATTAAAATGGAAAATAGACCAATCGTCTTAAAACAAGCGGACCTGAAGCGGGTCGGGTTTGACCCGAAACGACACCGTTTCCGGTGTCTGTCTCTTCGAATGGTTTGAGGACTAGATTGAAGCAGAAATGAAAACCTCGTGGCAGAAATCGGAAAATTAAAAAACAAAATAGGACCACATTAAAATGCGTCGCAAAAGTGGAGGGACCTTTTGCACAGTTAGACCCTTAATCGAAAACACGCGGATCCCCTGGGACGGGTCAGGTCGCGCGCGGGTCAAAGCCAAACGGCACCGTTTTGGCGCTAATAACCCCTACCTGAAACGACGTTGTTTCCATCTGTTATAAAAC
Organism: Gossypium sturtianum; assembly: GCA_025698515.1. Taxonomy (NCBI): domain Eukaryota; kingdom Viridiplantae; phylum Streptophyta; class Magnoliopsida; order Malvales; family Malvaceae; genus Gossypium; species Gossypium sturtianum. The sequence continues at coordinate 164,029,186 of CM046945.1, forward strand.
CTAAAATCTACCCCAAAAAAATCAGTTTTCCTCCTGTTTAAAAAAACAAAACCCTTTTCGTTTAAAATTCTCTCCTTTTCCGATCTGGGGTTTGCCTAACTCTGGCAATTCTCCACCATGGCTCCGCCGCGGGCGGTGGCCGGAGATGCCAAAATTGAGTATTTTTAACCCCCCTTTTTTAACCCCTCTTTAAAAAAAACTTCTCAAAACCCTATACCTTTTTTAGAAGATAAAAGAAAGATTCGTAAAATAAAAGGGATTTCTATGCCTTTCGAACCCTCTTTCGAACCTTCGGGGTTCCGAGGTGTTCACACGGTCGTCGATAATAGTCTCCGATTCAGGTAACCCCTTTTGCTTTTGCTTTTATTTTCTTTTTATTTTCTTATTTTTAAAGTAAAACAGAAATAAAAAATAAATAACGAATGTGAAAGGAATCACCTCGTTTATGTTTTTTTGATTCAATAATCTCTCCTTTTTTATTTCAAAAAAAATCCCCCCGAATACATTGATTTTCGATGGCTTTATAGCCAAAGAATATTACAAAAATACTTTTTTTCGCTACTGCTGGTCTGCTGTCCTTTATTCTGCTGCTGTTTTTGTCTTCTTTTCTTGGCTTGTTTGCAGGTCCCTTGGTGAGTCAACGAGCGGAGGAAAGGCAATTTTGCCATTTTCGTGCAAGGCGACAGAGGGCGCGGCGCGTCAAGGGCCTTGGGACGAGACGTTTCAGGACAAGGCACGGCACGGCGCTCGAGGGATGCTGCGGTGCTAGGGTTTCAGAAACCCTAGCTTTTTTTTCTGAAAAATTTTAATGTTTGGGCTGTTGGGCCAGTAGAAATCGGGCCAGTAGGAATTGGGCCCAGTCTTTATATTTTCGGGCTTGTAATCTAGACTGTCTTTTAATGGACCTTTTATTTTATTATTTTATTATTTTTTCTTTTTGTTTCTGATTAGGGCCCGTGCTAAATTGGGCTATTACAACGTGAACACACATCAACAGGAAAAGATTTGTTCAAAATCGATATTTTCGAAGCATACAAACTTGAAATTGATTTTGGCATTTGAAATAAGTGTTTGAAAACTTAAGTTTTTCAAAATGTCTGTGAAAGTTCTGCAAGTTTTATGTTTTTGAAACACGTTTTTAGTTTGATCGAAACAAAGGCTTTCAAACAAGTTAATGTAACTCCTCAATATCTGGTCATAACTTCTAGGCCGGGTTTGGGATGTTACAGGGTTAGTATTAAAGTGTAACCTCCTGATAAATTTATTTCTGTTTCTGTAAATATCTGACACAAATGTGTATCTGCTTCAGTGGTTAAGTGTTCTGGATGTGTGTGTGAGGTCTTGGGTTCAATTCTCACCCTTGCCAAATTTTGTTATTTTTGATTCAAGCCTTACCCTTGTGGAGTGGGCTTACATAAAATTGTCTGTTAATTCATATCAGAATGAGCCTGCTGGTTTGAGTGGTAAGGGGATTGTTATGCCAAGGGTCCTGTGTTCGAATCTCTGCATGAGCGAGGGAGTTTATTTTTTCTCCGGTTGTCTGAAAGTGTTTGGGCAGAGATAGAATTCAGAAGTGGTTGAGATTTAGTGGGATAGTGGGAGTTGAGATTTAGTGGGATAGTGGTCAAAATATTAATTTTTTTATTTTTCTCTCTCCTGCCGAATTTCCTGTCATTTTTTTGACGTGTTTCCAAACTCTTAAGCTCTTTTCTTCTTCATTGGTTTCTGCTATTTCTTTTTCTTTTGGTTGAGGTTTCTTTTACTTGCGTTGTTCGATCGAAGTGTGTAGGCGGTAAGCTGATCTGCTATTGGGTATTCTGTAAGTAGCGTTACTCTGTTAATCTCGTTGTTGTTTCATAATTTTTTGTTGCGAAAAGTGCGTTGTTGTAATCCGAATGTGGGATTGATTGTTAGTGCTGTTTATCAATTTAGAGGGATCACAAGAGGCATTTAATTCTTTAGCGAGTTAGGTGTTGAGGGGCATCTTTTCTTCTAAGGTGAGCACTTCGGTTTTAGGGGGTTTTTAATTCTTTGATTGTTTCGATTTTGACTTGGTATCCTTAATCAAATTATAGGTTCGGGTGGTCTCGGGATTGATTTTGCTATGAAAATGAACCAGGTGTGTCCCCAAAATGCGAAAAATTGAGTTTTAACGAAAGCCAAAAATGCTTACTGTCGGCGCCACACGGGCGTGTGGCCGGCCCTGTGGATGGTCGTGTGCGAGACACGACCGTGTGTCTGACGAAGGTGCAGCCGTGTGCAAGACACGGCTGTGTGATGTGAGTGTGGCCGTGTGGGCCCACACGAGCATGCCACACGTGTGTGTGGGTTATGGGCCAGGCTGTGTGGGCCACACGAGCAAGGCCAATCTGGGCATATAGGCCCATACGAGCATGTGGGCCCATATTTCTGAAAATTTCCCTAGGGTCGCACGGGTCGTTCCGATTGACTGTGGGCCTACTGTATGGTCGATAAGGGCTAACCAAACCCTAGATTATGCATGTTTGGTTATTCTGCTACTTATATATATATATCTTATATCTGCATGCGAGCATGTCAAGCATGATATTTCTGTATATGTATACTGTTTCTGTATTTTGTAATTGTACTTGGGGTGGGGTTTGTATATGTGGAGGAAGTGATCTGTATGGCGACATTTCGCCTATATTCTGGCTGCTTGACTGCATATTATCTATAATGTCATATCGACACTATATGGTGTGTAGGGATGGGTGGGTGTTTTTAACCCCACATGGTGTGATAGGATGGTCGGAGATGGTGTGTAGAGGATGGGGGTAGGACTTAATGTATCTGTTCTGTTTATCTGCTATATGTATCTGTATCTGTAAAGGACTTTAGTTCGAGTTTGAATCTGAATCTGACTGTGGATGTGATATCTGTTTGTAATGCATGTCTATTTCTCATGGGTTACACACTGAGTTTACGTAAACTCACTTCTGTTTGTCTGTTTTGTTCAGGTAATCCACAGACTTAGGCGGATCGGTGTAGCGGAGTCTCGTGGTGACCACTAGATTATGAACATACTTTTAATTAAGGTTTTATTCATTTGAAAATTATTTCTGGGAGATTGTAATTTTTTTTTGGACTTTCTAGACTGTTGGATTTTATTCTGGTTTTCGAGGTGTTTTTAACCTTAATTACGACAATTGACTAAAATCGCGATTTTACGAAAACTAAAGTTTTTTTTTGAAAATACGAACTGGATTTTCGAAATATAACGGTTTTAATAAACTTCCACTGTAAATCACGTTTTGGCAAATTAATTAACTAGATAACGTTTTTGAAAAATAAATATGAGCGATTATGAGTTGAAAAGCTGTAATGATTTTATTGTATCGACTTCGTTTTCAAAATCCTCCTTTGTGACATCTCCAGATTCGACCATAATGTCTAGGCCGGGTTTGGGGTGTTACATACAGCTTTCGTAAGCTTGTACAAGACTCGAAAATGTTTACTTATCATAATAATTGCTTATAACGTTCGTATTTGATTGTTAAATAACTAAAATTATATTTCTTCTAATTGTAGTTGCTGTAATGAATGTGGCACACTGTAGCTCGGACCCGACGATCGGGTCTTGTATGGGGTGTTGCATAAATTTTGATATCAATCATTGTATTATGCGTAAATTATGGGTTTAATCTCTATACTTTAATTTAGTCTCTTTTAGTCCTTGTAATCTTCATGTTTTGAAATTTCAATTCTAATCAAGTGTCGGCGGTTAAATCATTTAATTTATAAGCTATTTCCAACTTGTTATTTAATACATGTATGTATATTTAATACAATGCCAACTTGTTATGTTCACATGTTATTGACAAAACAAAAGCTAATTATTGGATTTGGTGGATATCGTTTTCATCAAGATTGAAATTTTAAAATTTTAAAAGTATATGAATCAAGAATGATTGAATTGAATAACACAAATTAAATCTATAACTTCATACATAGTATATAACTAATAGCAGAATATCAAACAGATTTAATTATTATAATATGGAGAAGACTAAAAATTTATAAAGTACACGAAATAAAATTAATTTAATTAAAATAAATTTACATGATTCAATACTTGACGTAATGGCATAATTTCACCTAATAAGAGAAAAAGGAAGAAGGAAAGAATGATCGAACGAATGAATGAGAATTTTTGACTATTTAAAATGAAAAATTTTCTAGAAAAGTTTGGCTTTAGAATGAATTTTCAACCAAAACATATTTAATAAAAACGAGATTCATGTGAAATGATTTACATAAAATAATCAACTAATCAGACATTGCTGCATTGAAGCCAAAACCCAATTCGACATCAACACTGATACTCATTCTCCTTTTCAAAATATTGAAAACGACATTTATATATTTTGCATTCTTCCCAGATTACGTATTAGCCAAAAATAATTTAATTGTAAAATCAAAATCAAAATTAAAATCATTATCGTTATCGTTATCGTTATTTGAATTTTTTATGTCCCACTTTTGAATTCCTTTTTTTTTTCTTTCTAAAAAATATTGGGTCTAGATACATGACCCCTGAAAATTTAAATCATCAAAAATATTTGTGAAGTCACAAAAAATTAGAAGAAGGGAATAGATGATGTGCAAAAAGTAATAAAATTACCTAGTTTGTTTGAAAATGACGAGACTCATCTTGTTGAAAGTCCCCAAGGTATATTTGCTATAATTCAACATCTTCATATGAAACTTCTTGAAATGGTGGAACATTTTAAGACGTACATATATTTAGGGTTAGTATTTTATATATTTTTTATTTTATAAGCAATTTTATAAAATTATCATGCGTTTTTTATAGGCGTCGAAACCACCAAATATAAATTCCTACGACAAAATAATAGTAAATTGAAATATAGAGTAGTAGGGTCGAATTCACAGGGACTGGTTATCTAATTTCACATTTTCTCGTGACCAGAATCGCTAATAGTCGTGCCCACGACCAGTGCGTTGCAATGTTGGAAAATGAAAATGGGGGGTTTTAAATTAATTAAGATAATAAAATAAGGAAATACGAAAAATAAAATAAAATAAAAACATATTAGAAAATGCAAAAATAAATTTAAGAAAATAAAATAAATGGATAAATAAAATATTTTTTTAAGCTTAGCCTTAGCCTCAATGTACTCCAGTCTTGAATCGATCCTTGAAATAGACTTTTCTTTCCAATCGATAAGCTGGTTATAGCAATCGAGGATCCCTCAAACTGCCAACTCTTCCTCTCTTAGTCGATCCCGGTATCACTTGCAAATCGACCCTTGCCGAATTTCCAACCACGTGGCACGTACCCGTAATTTAGGACTTCGACAACCTTGTGATATGAAAAGCCCAACTCGAATTAACGGCCTCAACCGTGTGGGTCATTTAAATCCGATCGCTATCTCCCTTTACGAAATCCAACTAACTTTTTCCAATTGAACACGTCAATTTGTTCACAGGATTTTGAATACACCACCGCCGACTCAACTTTCCAACTGTATGCTAAACGATTCCAACCCAACGCGCGCTTTTTGAATTGAAATTGAATCAACTTTGAGGGACGAATTTGTACTATCCCATATAACAGAGAGATAGCGAATACCGAATTGAGCAATTTTTTTGAGCGGGTTCGTATCTCACGATTGTTTTGTTGGGGCAATTTCCAGGCTAAAGCTAAAAAGGGTTTAGTTAATTATGGAAAGAATCATGCTTGAAAATAAATAGTTTAAATGAAATTTTGTAAAGTTGAAAAGGAAAAAGGCCTTGGAAAGCCATTAAACCAAAAGGTTGAAAGCAAAGGAAAAAAAAAAGAATGAAATAGAGATTGAGTATGACGTAGGAATGGGAAAAAAAATAAAGAATTTTTATTAAATGCTAAAGGTAAAGTTGTATTTAATTTGCTGTAGCTACTAAATATATTTACATATTTTTAGTGTTAAAATTTAGCTAAATTTTTCTTAAATATTATCACTAAATAATTTAAAATTTAAAAATTAAATTTAAACTAGAGATTAAATTTAAACTAATTACAGAGTTGTAACAATATCAAAAATCATTCAATCTTTATCCAACCACTTTAAAAAAAAATCTTTAACCATTCAATCTTTATCCAGTCATCTTTGTATCTTCAATCTTTCAATCAAGCCTTCCTCTTTGCTTTTTGTTCCAATTTAGTCCATTTTTATAAGAGTTTGAATTCAGCATACCAACTTTATTCCTGATAAGAAAAATCTAAATTTAATAACATTTTATCTGATTATTAGCCAAAAATAAATACATTAAAAATACGAACTTATCTTGCTATCAATTTTTTTAATATTTTATTATATTTTTATAAAAAATTTATCAATTTTTTATTTTATTTGTAGAATTTAAAAATTCTATTAACGGTGTAATAAATATTCCCACGTCTTTCTCTTTGCTTAGAATAAGACAAGACCTAGATCTTTCATCCAAATTAGAAAAATCAATTTGCTTTTGGTTCGTCCATTTACTTCAAAATTAAAGTGCAATAATTGAAAATTTAAGACATATCATGCATGGGTTATTCATATGTATTAATTACAATATATTAAAATTATTTTTAAAAATTTTAAAATTTATATATTTTTACAAATAATATAAAATAATATAATCTAAATAGTAAATATAGTATAAAATATTATATATTGTTCAACCCATCAATTGATTCGATTAATGAAATTTGTTTGATAAATCTTCATAATGTTCTTGTTCATTTCAATCTCTTCAATGATTTTTTATTAATTGTAAGTTGCTCATTGTTAATGTCTTATACATCTCAGCTTCACACTATTATTGTTTGATCACTCTCTTATCAAATTTATTCTTCAAACTCTTAGTGAATGGTTTCCTTCTATGATAACTTTTTTTTTTTTTTTTAATTTGAATTTCCTATGTTAACTTATGCTCTGGGTTGGGTAGACGAGTTTGTAGGCATGTCTACTGCATGCTTTTTCAAAGGTCATTACTTCTTTTTAGTGGGTGAATTGATTAATCTTTACTTAAAATGTAGATTTAAGTCTGTAAGTTTTTTACAGTGAAATTATATCTCTATTTTTATTTTTAAAATATTTATATTTTGAGTTTTAAATTTTAAATTTAATTATTAATATTGTAACGTTTAATGATGCCTGTATAAGTAAAAATATCATGGAGACCTTTGTACGTTAGATTGCATTTTGACTCCTCTATTCAAAAAATGGGTAGATTAGTTCCTGTATGTTAGATTAAATAGTAAATTGGCCATTTTGTTAAAAAAATTCGCCAATTTCTACGGTTAAAAATTGGCCTCTATACATAACATAAGGTACATGCGGCATGCTACGTGTCACTGTTTGGTTATTCTGTTAGTCTTGTTAATTTTTAACAGTAGAAATGAATAAAAATTTTAATAAAAATAATTGGTTTGCTCTTCGATCTAAATTACAGAGATTAATTTACTCATTTTTTGAGTGAAAGAGACAAAATACAATCAAATAGCTAATATAAATTCTTGGTTTTGGTATTTTATTTGAATGCTCCCTTTGTAACTTGATTGAAGCCATTTATGAGATGGTGTTTTCTTGAGATGGCTTCTCTTGGGAGATATGATCACAATTTTCTTAGGTGCTTCAAAGCAGATGAGGCTGATGTTCCGAGCAGAATTTTGAATTAGATTCCATTCTCTTTTAAGGAATTTTATGATGTCCACATTTTATTATTTGTCTTACTTGTTGCTAGTGGTTTTCGTTGCTAAAAGTGTCGGCAGTCTAAGTTTTACGAGTTGAAGGATAAAGTCAAAAAAAATATTTTTCAACCTCGAAATTAAATTATATATTTATATGATAGTAAAAATATAATTTTATCTTTTAATAATTTATATCTTTATATTTTTAAAAGATTAAATCAAAATTTTATTATTTTTTAAAGAGTTAAAATACAATTTTATTATTACTAATTTAAAATTTTATAAATTATAAAAAGATATAAATAGAAAATTTTCCATTTTAAGGAGTCCATACCCTACTAGCCCCCGACCCCGCCTGGGGGTTTAATAAAACTATTATTTTAGTTGAGAAAAAAGAAATATAAGTAGCTTTATGATATATCTAGATATAATCAGTATTGCTTGCTTTTGCCATGACTTATAGAAAAATTCATTTTACCAAAAGTAACAGATGATTTAAGTTGTTTTTGACATGAATAAAATCACTTTTGAGTGTTTAATTATCTTTATATATAGTATTTACATATTTTTATTATACTTTTAGATATTTAAATTTTAAACATTATTCACTTATTAGACTTTTTATAAATTCTAAAACTATTGTTATGAATTATTGAAAAACTTTAAAAATCATTTTTATGTAAAACATTTTAACATATTTGTATATATTTTTAATACTATTAATTTATTCAATTATCATTATAAATAATATGATAATATCATTTTCAATAATTTATCTTCTCACTTCTCACTGCATTTTTTCATAACGCTTTTTCACTTCAATGTATACATTGAATTTATTATATCAAATTGACATAATGTATAAATGTTAAAGATTAAAATTGTTATTATACCAATTTTTTTATTGAAAAATCTCACACCACTTTTCCACTTCAGTTTTTTCTATCTATTCTTTTCCCAACCCTAATTAAACTTGCAAGTTTAATGGACAATAGATTTAGATAATGATGTTAGGATAATAAAACTTTCCTCTACATTTGAAGACATGCGTAAAACTCACTAATGTTATGAAATAAAAAAATAGAGAGCAAAACAAAACTTATTTTTATTGATCAATTAGAATGATTTATAATACTTCTCTGAAGTCTATATTTATAAACATAAGAAGTATACATGATATAAAACTTTATTTTTAATAATTATTAGAGTTCTAAAGTATATCAAACTTATCTTGATTTTTATGGACATTCACTTAATAGAACTACTAAAATAGTCACTTTTGTTCGCCTCAGGTTACATTTTAGTCACTTATATTTGAAATGTTATGTTTTAGCCACTTACGTTATCGCGTTGTAACATTTTAGTCACTGAGCCGTTAATTGCCATTTACGGTGTAACGATAAGCTGATGTGGCATGTTAAATCATCATTTCAAACAATTTTAGGTTAATTTATACAATCAGTGAGCAATTTAATAATTTTCTTTTATGTTCTTTTAACTTTCTTTTTTTTTCTTTATTTTCCATTATCTCCTGATTCTCCATATGTTTTCCTCCCTTCTCCATTTCTTTTAACGTAGTTTTCTATGTTTTTCATTTGTTAAAACTAGTCCTTATACTTTTATTTTTTTGAACAATTTAATTTTTTCGAGTGAGGCAAGCTTGTGGACTAGTTTTAACAAATGGAAAACATAGAAAAACTACGTTAAAAGAAATGAAGAAATGAGGAAAATAGAGGGAGAAGTAGAAGAGAATGAAAAAAAAAAGGCAAGCTAAAAGAATATAAAAGAAAAAAATTAAATTGCTCAAAATGAAAAAAATATAGGGTCCAATTATAGAATTTAACCTAAAATTTTCGTTTGAAATGATGATTTAACGTGTCACGTCAACTTACCGTTACAATATTAATGGCAATTACCAGCTCAGTGACTAAAACGTAACATGTCAAACATAAATAACTAAAATATAATCTGAGGCAGACAAAAGTGACTATTTTGATAGTTTATCCCACTTAATAATAACAAGTAATAATTTGTTTAATTTGCACGTGTATGATAGCTAAATAATTTTATTAATTTAATAATAATAAATGAGAGATGATAAGTGAAGGCAAAGGGAAAATAAAGTGTAAGGTCCATTTTTATCCTTAATTTATTTAATTAATTTGACTGACTTGTTAGGCAAGCAGTGATGCCAACAGATTCATGGTACATGGTCGGAATTATAGAATTTCCAACATTTAACTTTGTAATAATTGTCAGCCAATTGAGGACCCACTTTTCAGTTTTCCCCAATACATCCAATGTCTAATTTCAAGCCGCCACACGCGTCGTCCGATCGCTGTTTGGCCATACAAAAATAAAATCACCGCATCAAATTCCCCAGAACTTTTGAGTTTTTAATTTTATTTTATATAATTAATATATATGTTTTTAGTTTAAATTTTATTTGAATTTAAATATTATCATATATAAGTGTTTATTTTAATTTAGATTTAGATATATTTTGATTTTTAATTTATATATATGTATTATTTGTGATTATATTTATAATTTTTTAAAAATTCAGTCTTTTTTTAGTGTTAATTTTTTGGGGATTTTATTTCATGTTAAAGTTACAATATCAAATTTATATAAAAAAAAATATTTTTAAAAGTATTGAGTCTTTTTTCGAAGATATAGATATCCATTTTTTTTAATGATTTAAATAAAATTATTTTTCTCAACTGAGTGTCAGTTTAGGTGATACTTAAAAATATGCAACTAGAAGAAAGGTGTGCCCAAGATGTGGGTACATTAATACAAACCCAGAACAAATGAAATTCTGAACACAGGAAGTGGTTAATGCAAGTCGGGCTTAACCTACGCCTAAAAGGCTTCACTCGGAGAAGAATTATACTATTGAATTGCATTGTACAGGTAATGATTTAAACTCAATCTACCCTAAAATTGAATAATTACATCCTTAGCCTTGTATACTTAGTATGTATTCTCCCGCAATAAAAAAGAATAGTTCATATTAAAGGTAGAAAAATAAATCACTCAAATTATATGAAATAAATGCATATAAAAATATTCTTACAAATGAATCAAATTGTGTACTCTTAAGTCCCATGACTATATTGACCATTTATAGGTTTACAAAACTTCAACTCTCAGTGAGAGCTAAGTGGGATGATAATATGATATAGGGTAAAAGGGAAAAGGACATGGAGGAACAAGGAGGAGATCAAGGTGGTGTTGTAGAGGTCGATTCACCTAACGAGACCGAGAGCCGGAACAAGGACAAGAGGATAAGTAGGTTGAGAGGAAAATTGCTTAGAGTAACTTTAGAGTGTTGGAAAATCAACCCCTTCTTATCGGTGGTCAAGGTATTTATAGAAGAGGTCCTCTTATCCTTTAGTGTGACATGACATATTGCCATAAAGAAGATTATCTTCATTCAATGCGTAAAAGACGTGTATAGTGGGGCCCATTTTGTTATTCATTCAATCAGTACGAGGTTGTTACGTTCAGTTGGGCCCCTCATAGCCTTGAAGGCGTGTTCACACATGAAAAGCGTTCATACCTAAAAAGCAGTGGTTGGCTTTTTTGCTAAGGGAGCAAATGGTTACTAGTATGGTTCTCACGCTTTGCATTGGGTTGATTATTTATTTAACCTCCCCAACCCGACCTAGACGCTAAACCCAAATTTGAGAGATTACATTGGCCATCGAAATGGCCTAGCAGAATTATTGGAGTTTTAAAAACAGTTAATTAAAATATTTGTTTATTGTAGAAGGAAATTTAGTCTCTTTTCAAAAAAACACAGGAGTTTGAAAAAAAAGATTAAGTTTAACATTTTCATCATAACTATGTTTACTGTTGAAAACTTTAGTTGAAAATCTGAATTACTTTCTTAGCAAAACACATTTACAATTTAATAGCAGAAAAGTGATATTAACATAATTTTAATAAAATTCATGTTTCATGCATAGTTAAATAAAAATTCATATTCTAATAGCCTAAATGATTTAAATGTCATGCATGCCTAAGTAAAAACCGTAAACTAAGTCCCCATGCCACAACAATAATAATATAGTTTGAAATCACCAAAATTATAAAATATTTAGTCTAAAATACTTTTATATAGAAATCAATATTTCAAGTCGAGCCTTCCGTATGCCGAGTCTGAGTCTTAACCTTGCAGGTTAATTGAAAAGACAATTTAAAAGAGGGTGAGTTGTGACACTCAATGTGAGTTCGATTACAATAAAACCAACACAAACAGTTGTTAGGAAACATTAAATAATATTGCACATAGTTTTCAAATCAGTTCAAATACGGTATTTTGATGCTACCACTTATTTAAACATTAGAACTCACAATCACAAATTTCAAGATAATCAAATATTCAAAATTGCCCATATTAATCATACAGGAAATATACACATTTATAAGTATGGAATCGTTCATAAGCACAAAAATCTCATAACATAACTTTTAGACGTGTATGCAGATGATGTTGAAGATGCCATACAATTTCAGTTTTAACTGAATTTATCCCACCCCTACTGCTACGCTCCATATTTGGGAGTTCCCCAAAACTCCCACCACCATCGCTCCAATTTGTGGATTAACCACTAACAGTTTACAATTTAATTGCAAGTGAAATCTGTCGATGTCTGTGGAAACACAAACTACTCGCAAATGAAAGATGTTAGAGGGTTGTGAATGCACAGTAAAACATCGTAGTTGGAATCTGTTATGGCTTTGGGTACACAATGAATGTTTAAATGTAGAAATTTTGCCTGTTCTTCTTTCGTACATATCAACCCACCCCATACAATGTAATCTAATTGATTTAATTTCATCATTTATTGAAACATTTAAGGTTCTAACACATGACAATCAAGTAGCAAAGTCATGCTTTCCATACATTTGATTTAATAATATTTTAGACATATCATTCATATGGTCACAACAAATAGATATATATATATATACGATAATTTATATATACTTTTTCGAAATTCATGTACACATTCAAAATCACAGATAAATATCATATTAATTCAATCATTAATGGATTCTAGCATGTCTCAAATCATCAGAGACCTAATTGCATAACTTAATTTATTAAAAATAGTTTGAAACCTATCTAGGGACTAAATTAATCAAAACATAAAATTTTGGGTAAAACTGTAAGATTTTTAAGAAATAGGGCACATGGTTGTATGGCCAGGCCATGTGGGATGGCTGAGGCCATGTGGATCACATGGTTGTGTGGTCTAGGTTAGGTTTGATTTTGCCTCAATTATCTCGTAAAAGAACACACACCTGATTTCCGAGGTCTCGTACGATGATCCTCACGTCCAAATTTGATCCAGATCACCTAAAATGGGTCTTTTGATCGACAAAAATGCAAGAATTACTTATTGATTTTCAAGATTTACCGAATTTTAGCAAGATTTTCGGGAAAACTCAAAAAAGATTCGAAATTGATTTGAAAGATTGTCAAGAACAATGTTATTCTAGAATCCTAGGGTTCTACAGAATTAGAAACAAGATTGCTTACCGATCTTGGCTCGTTTAGACATGGATTTGATAGCATTTTGCTAAATCAACACGAAAAATGGATTGAACGGGGTTGATTCCGAGTTCGGGATTCAAATATAAACTTTACAATAAAAGAAGATGAAGATTTATGAAAAAGAAAAGTGAGAAAATAAAAGAAAAATATGTATTTAAATAAGAGAGAAAAGAAATTATACATGGGGTTGTAAAAGATAATCAAAATCCTATTATTATTAGGAAAGGGACCAAATGATAAGATTAAGTAAAATTTAGAGGGCTGTTTTGGTAAATAAAATTTCCTGCCGAAAGTTAAAACAAATGGAAGGGAATTAACGTGGATTAGAGGTGTTCATGGGCCGGGCCCAAAAAATGGGCCTAAATTTTTTCCCAAGCCCGACCCGTATAAAAATGCTAAAACCCAAGCCCGGCCCAGCCCGCCCGTATTAAATTTTTATATTATTTTATATAATTTTTAAATATATATAATACATCAAAAATACTAAAAAAATCAAAATAAATATTTCCCAACAAATTGAAAATAAATTTTAAAAAATATGTAGACTTAAATAACACTAAGATAGATGTAACTTAACAAGCAAATACCTCTAAAATAATAATAATATTAACAAATGCCTTCAAAATAATAACAAAATTAACAATAAAATAAGTTTTATACAATATTCAATCAATAACAACAAAATAGTAGCAACATAATAGTAATATGGTAGCAAAATATGGAGAAAACAACAAGAAAATAACATTCAAAAATAAAAAAAAAATAGCAGATTTTTTTTTGTCATTTAGTGAATTCAGGCCGGGCCTGGCACGGGCCAAAAATACCTTACCCGAGGCCCGGCCTATTTTTTAAACGGGCCTTATTTTTTGTCCTAGCCCATTTTTTGGGCTTATATTTTTGCCCAAACCCTCCCAAATTTCGGTCGGGCTTTTGAGCTGGGCCGGGCCGCCCGGCCCATGAACACCTCTAACGTGGATAGAACTTAGGAATCTAGAAAGGATGGAGTGATGCTTGGCCATTGGGTTATTACCCATTTCTTAGTTATTTTTACCACATTTATTTCTTATACTAACTTGGTTTTCATCCTTAATTGCTAAAAAATAAAGAGGAAAAATGCAAAAAATGATGTTTGAACCTTAGCTCTCTAAGGGTTTTATTAAAAATACTCTTAACCACTAATACTAGAACTCAATTCATGATTATTTTATAAATTCTAACCCCTAATTTTTGGGGTGTTACAATTTGTGTCAAATTATAAGTAAAAATTTGAAGGTTAAAATACGTTTTAATTACCTATATACTTCGTACATTTGGAATTGAGTCACAACACTTTCATTTTGAAGAATTTAATTCTTCTACTTTTTGAATTTAAATTTGGTCCAACTGTTACTATCGTTAAAATTCTTTTATTAAATTCATTTGTGTGACATTTGGAAATTAAAAAAAAAATCACTTCATAGTCATGTAACAATAAAAATAACGTTGAAAATATTGATGTGATTTTTTTCTTACAGACATCCATTCGAACTCGTCATGATAATTTCTTTTTTGTTATTCAGATAATGTTCATAAAAAAATTGGCATCAACATTTTGATTAAATTAGTTAACAACATTAACTATTTAGGCTAGCTGATAACATTATAAAAGAAGAGGAATCAAATTATGTCAAAGTATATATACTAAATCTCAAATTTTAGCATAGTATAAGGGAGAAAATCGAATTTTGACCATTGTCTTATAATGTTAAAAAAAAAAATGCAAGAGAAACCCAAAAGAAATGGGAAGCCATGTGTCTGCTTTAAAAGCTAGTTAGTTTACGCTTTTAAAAGTCTTTTGAAAAGTCTTTGTGGAAAAGTGCTTTTGAGAAGTACTTTTGAAAAGTTTGGTTTAAAATTTGAGTATTTAGCATTGCTGTCAAAAAGTGCTTTTGAGAAATAAAATGTCCATTTTAGACATATTACTATCAAGTAACAAATATGCATTTAAATAAAATTTAAATTAGTTAATATTATTATATTTTAGTAAGAATATAAAAAAATTACTATAACTTGTTAATATTTTAATATATGAAATATAAATTTTAAATATTTTTAAGTAATAAATATTAATTACTTATAAAATTTAATTAGAATATATAAACTAAATTTTAAATATTTAAATATAACCATTAAATATTTGTAATTAGTATTTTAAAAAATATTTTTTTATTTTTAATTAATGATTTTAACATATTTGTAATTAAGCACCAAGAAAAAAAAGGGGAAAGTACTATGTTATTGGAGGGGTGAAAAAGTAATTAAGCACTAAAAGTGCTTTTAGGAGAGGAAAAGCTAAAAATTTTAGCTTCTCCTTTTCAGAAGTGCTTTTGAAAAGCACTTCAAAAAAGCCAAAAATTCCAGCTAAAAGCAGTTTGTTCTGCACAGCTTTTTTTTTAAAAGTGCTTTTGGAGCCAGAAGAGCTTTTTTTAAGCACAGAAGAATAGGAGTTTTTAGGGCATTTAAATTATATATAATCACCTAATATTTTTATCGAAATTTAACTATATTAACTATTTTGACTAATTAATAACATTATAAAAATATAGAGACCAAATTATGCTAAAAACTAAATTATAAGGATAAAATATCTTTAGACTAACTAATCTCATTGGAAAAGTAAATGATTAAATTACAAATATGATCATAATAAAAGAAGCATAATTGTAATTTAACCGTCATAAAATGACAAAATATCTCACTTACACGTGTCAAATAAAAGGCTACATTTTTATATATAGTGTATAAATATAATAGATATCAGAACAAAAATATGGTTAAATTAATTTCCACTATAATCTATACTACATTTCTAAAATAGATATATATTCACCATATATTATAATAATGTCAATAGTGGAGATCCTAAAACTTCTGAAAATTAATTTCTTCTAATTCCTAACTGTTTACCTAAGGAAAAATGATTGGCAACTAGACTTTTGCATTATCTATGTATCCATATATATAGATATATGCATGAATGTGTGAATGAAAATGATGAACACGTTCCAAAAGTTCATTTGCACTAAAAAGAATTTATAAAAAAAGAGTTCAGTTTGTCTTTATTTTTTTATTACAATGGAGGGTACATAGTTTGGTAATGTGAAAAGGTGGTTGCTATTTGAATCCTATACCACATTCTCACAATAAATTAACTTGCTTAAAAAATTTATTATAACAAGGATTAATTATGTTGAAACAGTTTTACCTCGTGAGTTCATTTAGAGATCTTTTGTTCTCACGAGATGCATCATGAGATAAAATAAGTAACGAAAAACTAAACCTTATCAACGAGTACCCTAAGACCTCAACCTCGCAAAATCACTACAATGCAAGCATATACCATAGGGCCCACTGTCTTGACAGGGACTACGCACCTATCATCCGTACATTACATTTACTTTTTATCTTAATAGGATAATCTATACTTAGGAGAAAAAAAATGTCAATAGGTCGATTAAACTCTAAAAAGTACAAGGCACCTTAGAAAGGAACAACACTATTCCATTATAAAACCTTCAAGTCCAAAGATCTCGTACTTGCTATCCTAGCTACGACTCTCAACCTACCAATTGAACTTTCATCAACCACCATCATTTTAGTTTTATATCAACAATTCTCAACCCATTTTAAAGTCACTTTGGCAAGCTAAAATAGTAAAAAACTTATTGATCTATTAAATTAGTTCATATAATCAACAATAAAAGTAATATTAAATTTTGACTTGTATAAAACGATGATTAATACTTTTATTAGGCACCCGTTTAATATAGATTCAAACCGTGTAATTTTAGAAAAACAAATTTTCACTATTACAAATCAATGGGAATCGAATTCTAATATTTATGATGCAATCCCCTTTATAGTAAAAACAAATTAAAAGAGCAACGAACAAATTCAAAGGTATGGTAGTGATTGAAAATATACATATTTAAAAAGGAATCAAATTACTTTCCCCTATTCCGAAGATGTATTTGGTACATGAATCTACTTCAAAATAAATAATAAAAACATTTTCAATTTATCTCATCATAATCAAGTTATGAAAGAATAATGATTTAATGTCACACATCACTGATTTTATCAATTTCTCATGATCACTTCATGGGACTCTCAAGCTTTAATCTTCGTTAAATCCTGTTGAGTTCACATTTTAAACATGGTACTAGTAAGGGTTTTGTTTTGCTTTTAATTATTTCTTCTTTCCCTTTAGGCCTAAAACAACGTTATTTTATGTCTTGAACAGAAGAAGCATTTTTGTTCTTGTGGTTAGTCCCAATGTAGGCTTTAGATTGATGGATTTGTAACTTTATTGTCATTATTTTTTGCTTTATTCTCAACCATTTACGGAAGATTATGACAATTTTACCGTATTATATAATTTATATAAGTTTGGATTCGAATTTTATTGATCAAAAAATTAAAATTTAAAAAGTATTGTGTTTGGATAAAGAATATTAAAATTTTAGAATTCATTAATACTAAGATTTATAATTATTTTCTTTAGATAAGCAAGTGATTTAGGAACAAATTATAAAATAATAATAAAATGAGAATAATTATATTTAAAATAAATAATATAAATATTCAATATGGATATTATTATATTTGTAATAATTTATAAATAGTTTTATAAAACAAAACTTAAATGATTATAGTACACTAATACAATCAAAGGCAGTACACTTTCAAGAATTACTAGAATATCAGTAGGAGCAGATGCCATAACATTAACTCCCTCCATCATTGCAGGCGCCATCTTTGCAATCCGATCAGCTGCTAAGTTGGCTTTCTCTTGGGATATGTTTGATCTCCCAATGCTTGACACTTCATAGCTTCATTTGGATCGTCTAACCATTGCTGAGCTTGAACTAGTTGTAAAAATCTGTTTTTGCAAAGCTTAGACTACCTCAAGGCTATCAGTGTGATCAAAATCCTATTCAAACCTCAATTTTGTAGAAAAGTCGGCCCATCGAAGATACCCCACAGCTCAACGTTAAAAGCCGAACACATCCCCATAGAATGGTTAAAGCCCAAAATTCAATTTCCTTGATGATTCCGAATCACTCCCCTTGCAGATGCTTAATCTGTACTCAAATTAACAGCTCCATTAGTATGCATATAAATCCAATTTACGGAAGAAGAGTTCCTTGGAGCAATGTCATGTCTTCGATCCAGAACTTTATTATGGGTGCTCCAAAATTGTTTCGCCCAATTGATAGAGGCTTTAATGATCTCAGTCGCTTCCCACGTTAGTCCTTGGAAGACATATATGTTTCTATTTTGTTTCTTTAAATTTCTCCCTTTTTCTTTTTCTTATTTTGGAGTGTTGAGAGGTGTTGTTAAATATTGGTTTTGTAATGTTGTGGGGATGGGTGTTCTACAATTGGTATCAAATCTTAGTTGAAGGAGTGGAATTTTTATAGTATGCTTTGTAGTTGTACCATCGTTTGATCTTTCACATCATAAAAGAAGTTTACATAACTACTTGAAGATTATTCTTGGTTACTTAATTATTGGAATGAAATGTGGTAGTGTGACATTGAAATTATCAATATCAATAATGAAGTACACTTAAGTTACCACATGACTACCACATTAATATTATTAAAATTTTAATAGTTCAAACAACTTTTCCGTTTAAATTTAAAAATCAATAACCAAAGTAATTAAAAAACAACATCAAATTAGTAAAAATGTAGAAACATTAAAACTAAATTTCTCTTTACTATAGAATTAAACAATAATCACTATAACACACCAATAGGAATCAAAATTTAATATTTATGATGCAATCCCTTTATAGTAAAAATAATTTAAAATAGCAACGGACAAATTGGTGGATTGGAAATATAGAGATTAAAAAAAAGGAATCAAATTACTTTCCATCGGTACATGAATCTACTTTAAAACAACAAATTAAAGAAACATTTTCAATTAATCTCATCATGATCAACTTATGTTAATAATAATAATAATAATTTAATGTCACGATCTCATTGGACTCCCAAGCTTTAATTTTCGTTCAATCCTATTGAGTTCACAATCTAAACATGGCACCAGTAAGGGTTTTGTTTTGCTTGTCCTTTCCCTTTTTAGCCTAGTACAATGTTATTTCTCTGTCTTGAAAAGAAGAAGCATTTTTGTTATTGTGGCTAGGATCAATGTACCTCTAATGTAGGCTTAGATTGATTGATTTGTAGCTTTCTTTCTTTTTTGCTTTATTCTCATCATTTCCAATATTTGGTTTTAAGACAATGACAACTTCATAATTTTAGGTTTTGAATTTTGGTGATGGTTAAAGTAATATGGAAGTGATTGATTGAGTCTTAATTCGATTGGTATTGGTATTGTTATTAGTATAGGAGGATGTTGGCTCGAGTGCGCTTAAGCGCATTACCCTCCTATTTAAGGGTTGGAGAGGGGCTATGCATAGTTTTAGGCATTGTATCAAAGAACAGATATGATAAGAACTTATAATGAGATTAATGTTAAAAAAATAATATGGAAGAATTTTGGTTTTTATTTAATGTAGGACATGATATGATTGTAAATTTAATTGTTACTTATCATACATTAGGAAAAACACGATAAAAATAATATAAAAATATTTCAAATTTTATATATATAAAAAAAAGGGAATACACAAACAAATTATCATATATAATTAAATAATAATTATTTAAAAAAATTCTTTTTTTGGTTAGAAAGTACTTCCAACATTTAACTCAACATTTGGTATTATTATTGGACTATAAAGTAATCACAATCGGTATATTTTTAGTCACTCACATGACTTATTTTTATGAAAAAGAGCATGAAAACTTTTCGTTTATATTGAATAAAGTTATTTTTTATAAAAAATTTACTCATCTTTTTAATTATATATTTAGATATATACTAATTACTTTTTATTTTATTTCTAACTATTTTAAAATATATATATTAAATAACTTTTTTTTCCTCCTATTATTATACTAATAACCAAATGATATATACATTTTTTAAGCCTTTTTTTAAGCATCTCGCTAGTGGGATCTCCCCTGGCTTTCGGCCTAACAATTGACCAAAAGAAAAAAACGGATTGGAATAAAAGAATATTCATTTATAGTGGATTAATTTTTTAGGGTTTGTGGTCAATTTTTTCAATAATGTCGTTTTTAATATTTGAATTCGAATTTTTCTTAAGAATACAATATATCTAATAAAATATTCAATAGAAATTAATGATGTTATTAAAATGGTGACAATTATAGTGAGAATTCTTAAAATAAAAATTAAATTATTTTTAATCCTCGGATCAAAATGAATAAATCTAAATCTTAGATTTAAGATTTAATCTACCTCACTAAAATAAATAACACATCTAATTTTTTTATGAAAAACTCAACAAGTTAGATAAACAGGCCGGTGCATGAACTTAAAGCCCAATATATTTCCTTTTTTCTTTTCCCAGGTCTTTTAGGATATCACAGCCCAAAATTATTTCTAAATTAACTTTCTTTTATATAAAATATTAGGGGTGGGAGATAGAATAACAAAAAATTTAACCATAGTAGATATTTCTAGATTTAAATTGCAACTTTCAACTCTGGCATTTGATTTTGAAAACAATTATATTTGTTTCATATATTAATAAAATTAAAAATATATTTTTATTTATATGAATTTAATTCTTAAATATCAAATAAAATAATATGCATTATCCATAGATTTAACTAATCTGAATTTGACATGATTTATATGAATAGACCATGAAATATTAATTGTATAAAAATATATGGAAGAGTAGTTTAATTTTATATCGATATAAGTGAATCCCTCCATATTCATAAATATTTTTCATGAAATAAATAGATTAAACATATTTTATTTAAATTCAATTCGAGTAAAATTGATATCTTATTCGTAATAATATATTTAACTTTGATAGACGAAGATAAACAGAAGTATTCACCAACAAGATTATCATGGACTACCAAGGCAATTTACAAATCTATAGTTGACAATGATTATTAACAGTTAATCATGCATTTTTTTTTATTTCCCTCTAATAAAAACAAAACAAATTGCCTAACACAATATTTGAGATAGGGCTTTACAAATCTATAGTTGACAATGATTATTAACAGTTAATCATGCATGCTTTTTTCTTTAAATTTTATTTCCCTCTAATAAAAACAAAACAATTTGCCTAACACAATATTTGAGATGCGGCAATCAAAGATTCATTTTTTTTTACTTCATTCGAACTGTTCTGTTGTAAAAAAAACAAACAGAATAGCGTTCAAAAGTTTAACATGACAACATTAAAAAAAAAAACACATTTAATCACTAGCAGACCTACGTTTACATCAAAGCAATAGCTCACCACCAAGCTTTAAACATTTCCTCACGATTTATACCTGCAATCGCCAAGGAAGATGCCATTTCGTTTCCATTCTTTTCTGCCATCGAAAAAACAATATTTCCTATCTTCTCAATGTCTCTTTCAATACCTGTGAAAGTTGCTTGAAGAGACCATGGTCTCATCGACTTATTTGCACACCAATAAAACACCACTACTGAACCAAGTTCTATAAATAAAGAATCATTTAGCTTCCGTTTCATAGCTAAAAATACTTCCAATGCTACCATCACCGCGCCAATCTCTGCCAAATCAGTATCATTTGCTGCTACTGAGCCTGAAAATAAAGATCTTGCGACTCCCTCCTTATCTCTCAAGAAACCTCCACAGCCTGCTCTATCCTCGTTTGCAATCCCACAAACATTGAACTTTAAGCATCCATGCTGAGGAGGGCTCCATATCAATGCAGCTGGTTTGGATTTAATTGAATTAATCCTACACCTATTCGGACATATCCACCAAAAGTTTTCCTGCAACATTAATTCATCATAAACAGATCTAATCCATAGCAGTGCCCTTATCTTTGATTGAAAAATCAAATTTTCCATAGTCATCATCCTTCTTTCAAAGACCATACCATTTCTTGCTAACCATACTGTCCAGCAGGCTGCCGAAATTGATATTAACCAAAAACTTTTCCTAATTTCAGCCATTTTCATGTTATTACACAATGAGTAGAAATCCTCAAAACCATCTACCTGTTTCCAACAAACCTCACACCAATTGAATATTTTAACCCAAAAACCTTTAACAAATTTGCATTTGAAGAACAGATGGTTTGCACTATCCGGAACTGTTTCGCACCATGGACAACTAATCGAGATGTTTTGAAGATTCACCCTTCTTTTGACCAGAAATTCCTTTGTAGGAATTCTGTCAATAGCGAGCATCCATAGAAAACTTTGCACTCTTGGTGGTACATTAAATTTTCATATTTTATCAAAAGCGAAATTTATACCCTCCCCTCCATCCATTATCAATAATTCAGAACATTTTCTTACCAAAAATTCCACGTTTCTATCATGTTCCCAACAAAACTTATCCTCGACATCCGGAACTAACACCGTGCTACTCACCCTCTCTACCAATTTGCTAAGCATCACCTCCTATCTTCCCAATAACAATCTTTTAAAGAGTTCGTTCCATTCTTCACTACTAAACCTATAATTTCTCATAAAATCAGCTACCATTCCTTCTTTTTTTCTTGCAAGGCGAAATAGCCTTGGAAATTCATGTTTTAATGGATGATTACTAAACCATATGTCCATCCAAAACATCGCTGTCCTACTCATTGCAGCAGTATCTCAAATTCCTCTTTACTCTGCCTTTGGTAGCTCCCTATTGCTGCCCTTCAATCCTCATTATCTCTTCGATAACTATCTCCTCATCACCTTGCACACTAAACCCCAATCTTTTCCCCACATCCCACGTCTTCTTCGCTTCTTTTAGAATGACTTTTATTCTATTATTGATGTTCGAGTCCGATAATGACAGGTTTGCTATGCTTTCGTCGTTCCTGGAATCCCTCTTTCCCTTCGATTTTCTCGTTCCCCTATCCCTCTTCAGCTTCTCTTTCGTTGTGAGCACTATGTCCTGTATCTCTCGCATATATCTGATTCTCTTATTCAACACTTTCTTATTTCTTTTGTTTTGTCTTATTTGGAAAAATTCCTCTTCAATTTCAGATGTTGCAACCCGATCCCTTGGCCCCTCTTCAATTTTGATTTGACTTTTGGCTCTCTCCGTTGACTGAAATATGTATTTCCTTCTCATTTAAGTCCATTTCATTGCCCTCAATTATTTGTGTTTCAAGCCCTTTATTTTGATCCAATACCAATAGCAAGCCTATATTATTTAAATCTTCTTGACCCCGATCTGTTAAGGCTTCAATAGCCTCCCCTTCTTCAGGTAAACTCATTTCACGACTCAAAGAATTATTCTCCACATTAAATGCTTCAGTCGACAGTCCCTGCTTCCCTTTTTCATTTTCTTCATTCTCGAGGCATGGTCCAATAACTCCTTCATCCCCACCGTTTCGTCTTCCCTCTGGTGACAGCTCCATCTCCGATTTATTTGTCGATCCCACTGTAACACCTCTATCCTGAGTCTGTCGTCGGATTAGGGTTAAGGGCGTTACCTGACAGATCAAAAACATTTACAGAAAATTCCATACAACCGTTCATCAATTTCAATCATAGTGTCCCTTAAGTAAGTCAATGAGACCTAAATCATACTTTATAACGGGGTCGGGACTAAACCAAAACACATACAAACATTCTCGAAAATTTAAAACTTTTTCAAAGATTCAGGGGTTACACGCCCGTGTAGGTAGGCCGTGTGCCTCCCACGGCTGCTAGACACACCTGTGTGTCCTTCCCGTGGTCGAAACTGACTTTGCTCCACATCCACCAAGCACGACTGTGTACTTTGGCCGTGGTCGATCCTGTTGAAACCACACAGCTACTAGGCACGTCCGTGTGCCAAGGCCGTGTACTCTTATGCTAGCTACTGACTTTGTCCCACGGTCACTAGGCACGCCCGTGTGCCACAATCGTGTGGCAAAATAGGCCATTTGCAAGGCCAAAATGCCACCCACATGGATCTTACCTACAAGAAAAATCATCAAGACATCTCATGCCTATTTGGCAACCAAGAACATACCAAAATAACCATCCAAATTACAAGACTAAAACTCATCTCATCACAAGCATAATTCATTCATTTGCTTAATCAAAATTTGACCATTTCATGTATCAACTAACCATGCCAAAAACATACTTCACATATCACATTCATTCAAGCAAATTCTCAACTCATAACTAGCCAAATCACATGGCTAAGTTCATATAACAAACTTATATCAAATACTAGCCTATACATGCCATATCTAGCTATATACATTTCCAAAGTGTACCAAAATGAGTTTAGTAGTGTGATGACGATCCTTGACGGTTCCGAGCCTTCAGTAGCTTTGACGACCTATAAAACAGAGAAAACACATACACAGAGTAAGCTTTCCAAAGGCTTAGTAAGTCATAATACAAACAAACTTAGCATGAAAGGCATATATGCACATAGGTACATTGGCACATCTTAATGACTTAGCAAACTATCACATATATGCTTTGGTCCATGTACTTGGCCATATTTGTCACATTCATCAATTCAAAGTCTTATATAAACATAGCTCATTCATGTTTACTTTCACATATCATATTGTTATTCCAATATACATAATCATCATAGTAAGATCACATAGGTACTTACCTTATATACACACTTAGTGTATAAATTAACTTACCTGAAACGGATATACAATTTACTTAGCCATTCGTATCACAGACTTGCCCGTTGAACCGTTAGGAACCTAATAGGACACCCAGAAAGCTCGAAATAATAGTACAATGCCAACGTCCCAGACGAGGTCTTACATGCACTCAAATATCGATGCCAGTGTCCCAGACAGGGTCTTACACGAATCAAAACGATGCCGATGTCCCAAACATAGTCTTACAAGTAAAGATCATATCGATTCCAACGTCTCAGACGTGGTCTTACACAAATCTCAAATCAACGCCAACGTCCTAGACGTGGTCTTATATGATAAACAGAACAGATACCTATGTCATGACATAGATAATCCTATCTATTCCTAGGTTCGTACGGGACTTCTCGGACATTGTCACTAAGTAATCCTTATCTCGGAGTTCATGAACAGATCATATCATAAGTATTCATTGATAACAATAGTCATAAGAATATACATAACTCAATACGAATACGTTTATTTGCATAATGACTTACCTCAGATTCGATTTATTGAAACGGAAACGGCTACTCGGTTACTTTCGCTTTTCCGCGATCTAAGTCCGTTTTCCTCGGTTCTTGATCTATACATATTCAAAATTAACTCTTTTATTCACTAATTCATTCAATTCAGTCCAAGGACACACATTTAGTGTAACACCCCAAACCCGGCCCATACGTTAAGACCGGATCTGACATGTCACATAAGAAAAACATGTTAAATTCTTTTGAGAAAACGAGTTGATTTGAAATATTTAATAAAGTACTACTAACCTCGAAGGTTGTTTGATAAATCAATAATTTGAACTAGAAATCTTTATAAATCGTGACTTTTGAAAATATCGTTGATAGTTCGAGAAAAACTTTCCGAGTTAAAATATTTGTAAAAGTTTGTTATGAAATCCATTTGTTAATCTATTTTGGGAAAACCTTTATTTAAGTTTTAGAAAAATTCCCATTTAAAATCATTCAAGCAAAATAGTAAGTACGACAAACATAAAGCAAAAATAAAATATTCCAGAGGCCTTATTACATCATTTAACTCAAAATAGTAAAGTAATAAAGTGGACGAAATAGAAATTTAAAGTCCAAATAAAACCATTACTGAAGTATGGCCTCCACCGAGTCATCCATGGCCCAAGTCCACATCACTGAGCATTACCTACAAGGGTTAAGAAAAGGGGGAGTGAGTTACAAGAACTCAGTGAAATCCCTTACACATCCACCGGGCTCGAACCCATATAGCAATATCATGGGCCTAAGCCCTTTTACATAACAATCTTAAAATAAAGCAAATGTATGAATGTATGCAACCCAACCCATCCTAGATATCCATCCGCTACACACCACCTGTACCATCCCATCACACCTGTGGGGATCAAGTCAACCCACCCCGCCAAACACACCAATCGCAGACAAGTTGCCATTTCATAATATTTGTGGTCGAGCCACCAGAGTCATAATTATGCGTGGCATAACCACTATACATTGTTGTGGCAGAGCCACCGTAATATCATATACGGTAATATAATCGGCACACAGCCTTGGTAAAATGATCGACACAGAGTCGTTAATTCATATGTTAGGTACATAGCCCCGGGTATTTACGTTTAGCATAAAGCCATAATCACGATGGCACAAAACCATATTTAGGTTGGCACATCGCCATTATCAGAATTTGTAGCAGAGCCACCAGAATCAGAATGAAACATAATAACAAACATTTTTGTGGCAATGCCACCGGGCTACACTTCTCTTCAACATTTTTCCCATCCCATGCAAATTATGTAAATGCAACATACATAAGAAAGCATACATAATAAAGCATAATATCCACAAATATAAACAATAACCATTGATTTAGAGATTTATTACGGTAAATCGGCCAATTATAGAACTTTGTAAATTGGTCCACTAAAGCATTCTAGCAATTCGGCCCATAGGAGCATTTTGGTAAATCGGCCCGTAGGGGTATTTTCGTAATTCTCACAGTGTTAATACTGATTTTGGCAAATTTATCAAAATAGTGTAATTTAGGCCAATTTCCCGGTTTACGCCATATTACGATTTTATTCATAACGATTTATTTCCAATATGATATCGAATCTTAAAATTCACGAAAAAACGGTGTGAGATTACACACCTGATTATGGTAAGTACTAGGCCGTATTGATCGTCAACACCTATGATATCATAACACTCGATTAATCTAACGAGCGGGATTTTTATTAATCCAAAACTACACCAAGCGATTTTTAATACTTACTCTCGAAATCGTGAACGACCACGATTTGTCGATTATCCCCGGATGATGGTCCACAACCCGGTGGAAAATCCCGAACCGCCGATACTGCCCTTCGTTTGAATTTAGGAATAGGGATCGCAGATCCGCTCCTTTTGTGTTCTCCACTCGCTTTCCCTTTCAAGTCGGTACCCCTAGCCTCCATCGGATAAAATCTTAGTCAGAACGATATTACGTTGATATGAGATGATTGACTAAGGAAAAGATTCGGCTTACCACTAGAATCGTATGATCAACAAGTGGATAGATCGAGTGATTTAGTCCCTAAAAATATAATTGATTATCACAACCACTATTCCGTTTAGCAAACTAACCGGTCAACGAAAAAGATCTAAAAAGAACCATGATGAATCCCTTACCTTAAAGATTATAAAACCGATTCCCAACCATTGTACAATGGCTACGGATGAGTCAAAGTTTCGGCCTTCCACTATAACTCTACATTAGAAGTGATCACATTGTAAAGAGTTATGAAAGGAAGATATTTCGGTTGGAACAAAGTGAATATCCGAATGTTGATAACACACATTCGGCTAGGAAAAAGAAAAATAAAAAGATAGAATAGAACCACTTACCGATTGATCAAAGGTGCGAGTGTCAACACGAATGAAAAGAAATGATAAAAAAAGATGAAGGGTTCGGCTATAGAGGAAAAATGAGCAAGAATATTCGGCTATGGGGGTATGGATTAGATAAGAAGAAAGAAAGGTTGGAGAATTTTGTAAAAAGGAAAAGAAAGATGGAAAATGAGTGCTTAACTAGATTCGGTTTTCCAAAGGAAAATGAGTGAAATAATTTGGTCTCAATGGCTTAGGTACTTTCGGCAAACAAGAAAGAAATGAAGAAAATGCTCACTAATGGCTTGAAGTTTCGGCAAAGAGAAGAAAAAGTTTGGAGAAAATGACACAAAATAATGCTAAAAGGAATTTGGCCTAACATGCACCAAAGTTTGCCAAATGACGAATGAAGAATTCGGCTACCCCAATACCCCTTCCCAAACCGTGTTTTGCTTTGCCAAAAGGGATAAGTGTTGACCAAAAACACTTTCCAAAACATCACCCATGAAAAAGGCCAACATGTTACCTTATCTTACCTTTTTCTTTTGATTTCTTTCCTTATCCTCACCCTTGCCTTATTTCCTTAGCCACCATACCATAATTAAAAAGTCTTCCCTGAAACACCCCAAACCCGGCCCACAAGCCCTGACCGGATCTGGCATGCTCTTGGAGTAAAACTCATTTTGTTATCTTGAAAAAAAAATAGGTTGATTTCGAAGAAAAATAGATTTGAAGTGTGTTCATGTTGAAAACCGTGTTG
Source organism: Gossypium sturtianum (assembly GCA_025698515.1). Lineage (NCBI taxonomy): Eukaryota > Viridiplantae > Streptophyta > Magnoliopsida > Malvales > Malvaceae > Gossypium > Gossypium sturtianum. The sequence continues at coordinate 164,057,822 of CM046945.1, forward strand.
TGATTTAAGTTCGTGTCTCATTAAAACGTTATTTTTATGATTTTAGAAAATTTTATAAGTCAAAAGAAAAACCCAATTTGGAACTTATTATTAAGTTGGAAACCTTAGGTGTTTAGGTGTTAAAACAGTTTTAAGTTGTTTATCGAAATAATTTGAAACATTTAGTTGGAGTCTTTCAGTAGCGTAAATAAAAATTTAAAACGTATAAAAACATAGCTAATGGTGGCCTTATTACAAAAACATCACCCAAAAATAAATCCCGAATAATAAAAGAAAATGTTGTAAATTCTATTAAAAGGAAAACCGAAATACTGAGTTGAGCATGGCCACCACCTAGTCCTCGCTGACCCGGTCCATCTCGCTATGTATCACCTGAAAAAGATATCCCACGAGGGGAGTCAACAGACTCAATGTGTAACAAAGACACTAAAAACCCAATCGATCATAGTCTTAACGATAACATTTTTGGCAAAGCCCACTTTGATCACATTTAGCCATAAGCCCATAACATAGCAAATCAAATAACGGCAGATTAAATCACATGCACATATAAAATGAAATGCAATCCCGAGCCCACCTAGATATCCATCCGCTACACACCACCCGTATTCCGCCAATCACACCGTGGGGATTACTAAATCGACCCTCCATCGCGCTACACACCATCGGCGCGCCGCGCAGATCAACTGCACATCGCCCTTATAATCGTGGCATAGCCACCAGATAATGTGACAGAGTCACCGGATTCATAATATGTGACAAAAGTCACTGGATATATAATATGTGACATAAGTCACCGGATAATGTAATATTGTGACATAAGTCACCGGATAATGCGGTAAAAACCACTGGAACACTTCCCCTTTATCAAAATCACCCATATGCCCATGCAATAAACATATTATTCAGATATCATGCCATATACCCCAAAGTCATAACAGAATCATACTTATCTCATATCCATACTTATAACATCATTAACTGAGTATATTAAGGGGTTTACGTGCTGAATGCATCGTATCACAAAGATGGTACCCATAGCCACATTCACACAGAATTTCTTATTAACACATGCTATCATTAATACTATCAATCTATCAGAAATTTAGTGTAGGCTACACACCTGATAACCATAAGTACGATACTATCGATACCGACACTCTCGCTAGTAGGGATAACGTTGAATTGCTTATCCCTTTCCGACGCCGCCCACACCCCGTGGCCAATCACGAACAAAGCAGAACCGAACGTTTCTTGAACTTAGGGGTAGGCACTACCCCTTTCTCCCTTTATCGGTACTTGCATCCATTGAATCAACACTTAATCGTAAAACCCGTTAACTAACATATGAGATCTTAATTGAATAACTACAACTTAAACACCCTTACGTAATGGATCGTAATCCCGAGACTTCTCCTAATCCTCATCGATCGCCCTAAAAGATCATAGTCGAATCGCCAACCATAATAAACAATATGGCCTTTGGCGAATATCAAGACCCCTTTACCTTGATTGTCTAGATCCCAAAAATGTCACTTGTCCTTGGAGATGTCGAAATCCTGTATGGTCTATGTTAGATTCGATTCTAACATTTAATGAACTAAAGTAAAAGGCCTTCTACTAATACCACACTTCACTTACCTTGAATATTCAAATCCCGAATGATCACTTCTCCAATCGTTAGCTACAAGAATCCCGAAAGACCCTTTCATAGTTCGGCCAAAAGAATAAAAGGGATTAGTTTCCTTAGCGTTGACTTAATTGAAGGTATAGAAAAGAAGATCAAATGACAAAGAGTTCCTTACCCCACTATTAGAACCGATCGAATAGCTTGCATCAAATGATCAACCTCACCCCCCTTTGACTATTGAGAGATTCGACCACAGAAGAAAAGGTGATTCGGCTTGAGAGATGCCTAGAAGAGAATCGGTTTCAAAAGGTGACAAAGAAGTGAACTTTCGGCTTTAAGAAGAAACAGCAAAGAAATATAGATTCGGCTAAGGTCACTTGCGTTTTCGGCTTTTGATGAATCGTGAAAAGAAGAAAAGAGAAGGTTGAGACTTGATGCGATTTAGTTTTGATGACAAGAAGGAGGTTCGGCCAACATAAAAGAGAAGAGAAGAGGGATGGAAGATGAGTGATGAGTGGCCTTAATGGTCTATGAAGGATTCGGCCAAGGTCTAACAAGTGAGAAAAGGTAAATTCTGGTGTGGTTCCGCTGTGAAAGAAAAAGGGTGAAAGTTGATGAGAAAATAGAACAAATTTTCGGCAAAAGAAAGTGACCGAATAACACTTTGATGGCATTAAAAATTTCGGCACACCTTAGAGAAAGAAAAGAACCCGAAATGCACCTATATCCCTAAAGAAATTTCGGCTACACCTCCCTTACCCACCTGACCAAATTTGTCACCAAAGAACTCCCTTGGCCGGCCAACTCTTCTTCCCTCTATCAGCTTCCTTCTTTTTCTCCTACTTTTTCTCTTCTCCTCTCATTCAAAATAATTCGAATGAGTCAACACTTATCCTCCCTCTCTAGCCGAATTTTGAATGGATTTGACCTGATCAAATGCTCATCCACTTAGTGTCCCAGTGCCATCCACTACTGCTCCTCCTTGCTGCAAAATAAAAGCTCCAATTGCTTCCCTTGCTGCTCGAACCTGAGCCCCCTTCCTCTGCTTGTGGCGTCACTTTCCAAGGCCCTAAGTGGCGCCTCCCTTGCCACTTTGCCAGCTGGTTACTTGTGTCTAAAACCCCATACAATTTTTCTTAAGGCCTATCTTGCTTAGCTCCCCTTGAAGACTTAAAATCCAATATTTTTCTAAGGCATTCTCATACATTCTAAAGTCCCCGAAACCCCCAAAACACATTCAAACCACACACAGGCATGCTACCACATACATTTAAGTTAAAATGCATAACCCCTCCATCCCGGATATTACATTCCCTGCCTTAAATACCACCTTGGCCGACACTTAGGGAAGGAACACAAAAAAAAATAGCCAAAATTTGCACCAAATGGGATTCGAACCTCTTCCCTTAAAGTCCTTCATGTGATGCCACAACCTCTTTGGCATATGCTCAATTGTGCTAGCAAATTAATCACCTATTCCATAAGCCTTGATGCCACTTACTATCTCTCCTTAATAGGCTTAAACACAAAATTTTTACTAGGGCCCAATTCAACCCCGAGCCTTCATAGAACCCCTAAACATACACAATTAATATTTTAAACTAGCCTATCACATGATATAACACAAAACATAAATTTTCGAATTTTAAACGCTACTACGCCCAATGCCCATTGGGCCCAATTCTACTAGTGTAACAACCCAAACCCGGCCCAAACACTATGGCCGAATCCGAGTTGCTACAGTGGAAAAGATTTTGGAAAACCTTACTTAGAATTTATTTAAAAGTTAATTCAACCAAGTTATTATAGAATACCGAGTGTGCCCGATGGCACTATGAAAACATTTTCGTGTTAATTTGGGAAAACATGTGACTTTAATTTAATACTGGTAATCATAGTTTAAAATAATTACTCGACATATGAAAAATAACAAAAATAAAATAAAATAAAATATCAGGAGGCCTTATTACATCCAAATAAACTAAAAACCGGAAATAAAATTTATCATAACTAAGATTAAAGTTCATTTAATTTAAATCCACCGCATGGCCACCTCGAGTCCAACTGGCTCCTCAACCGCCATCTACGAGTCACTGAAAAATGTTAAAGGAGAAGGTGAGTCACCAAGACTCGAGATGTAACCCTTCCCCGTTTTAAAGCCATTTTCATACACAACATATAACAATCATTATGCGAGAATATTATGTACCCCCAACCTAGCCAACCAAACGCCACTGTCTACCCCGCTGTGGTACCAAACCACTGGTGGTGCCAAACCACTGGTGACATATAGTCACGAGGTGTTACCAAAACACTGGTGCCCGTAGACACGAATCGCTTGATGGGGCCAACCCATCGTGTGATACCAAATCACTGGCAGACGATCCCATATCTCAAGTGGGGCCAACCCACGGTGGAGTTAACCACAGGGACAAGTCGCTTATGAGGTGCCAAACCTCTGGAGGTACCAAACCTCTGGTGACCGTAGTCACGGTGTGTTACCAAAACACTGGTGCCCGTCGGCACGAATACACTGCCCCCTCCACTCATTAATCCCACAACAGTCATATATATATATTTTATGTCATCACATACTTAAATCTCATGTATCAATACATCATGCTTCCCAAAAGCATCAATAACACATTCATATCAACAGGTACTTACCTGATTCACCACTCATACCGTTATGGTATTAATCCGATGCTACACAAATCAAAGTTAGCATACATAGCACTCAGCACATTTAAATAGTTATACGTGTGTATGTACACACCTGTCACCTACGAGAAGTCTAAATCCCGAAAAGAAGAGTCGGCCACCCTAGATCTACTTGTCCCTATATTCGGCCATAATAGTGTTAGTGATATGGGCCATTCGGCCAAACCAAATAAATCTTTTAAGCTATTGCTTGAACCCGAATCTTTACCTTTATTCTTTCTACACTAACCACAGACTCAATTTCCCGAATCGCTTAATCAATTACCACTGATTAGTAAATAAGACTAAAAGCCTTTGGCTTAATCAAATGTCAAAATAAAGAGATTAATCTTACCACTTTACTTCCAAAACCGATTGCTAGAGATTGGGGCTTAGATTGCCTGTTTCCAAATATCCCGGGGTTCCTAGGAAAATCGTTTACAAGAACGTTTAGAAGCCTTATTCACCATTGCCGAAATCGGCACTTACCCCTCCCCTAATGGAAATCGGCTAAGAACAGGAAGGGAAAAACCATGAAGTTTCACACACTTACCTTCTCTCGGGACCGATTGAAGAAGAAGTTGAAGGAGATCTCCTCGCTTAAGATTCGGCTAAAGTTCAACAAAGGAGGAAAAGAGTTCGGCTAGTGTGGAAAAAGAAGAAAAGATGGTGAAAATGGGAGAGGGATTCGGGAAAGAAGAGAGTAGAGAAGAGTTTTGATTCAAGGAAAAGAAAAGAAAGAAAATAGGTTGAAGGTGGTGTAGGAGATTCGGCCAAAAGTGTGAGAGAAAGAAAAAAATAAAGGTGAAATAGGGATTAATGAGGCTAGCCAAAAGTTATGAGAGAAGAACTAAGGGGATTCGGCACTAGACTCCCTTTACTTGCCAGTCCACTTCACCTGAGGAGTTCCAATTTCTGCAAACACCTATCTCTTCTCCTTGCCACTAATTTAAAACTCATTCAAAATAATTTGAATTGTTCCCATAATAATCAATTAATAATCCATTTAATCTAAATAATATCCCTCTTTATCTTCCATCATCTTATTATCTAAATAAATAAATAAAAAGAGATTAAAGAGAGAAAAACTCTCCCTCTTATTGCCGTCCCACTTAAAGAGCAAAAAGGAGAATCTTGTGACTCAACCAAGGCTCTCCCTTATCCCTTGTGGCGTCACATGTAGCTCCTAAGTGGCCCTCCTTGTTGCCACTTTTCCAAGCTGATTTTTATGTCAAATTATCCACATTTATTCTTATAACCCCCCTCTTGCTAAGGCTCCCTTCCTTTAAAATTAAAAAACTGAAATTTTTACCAAACCGAGCCTACTCAAGGCCTTTGATTAAACCATATATTCCCATAAATAACACCACAAAGAATTCAAACATAAGAAAAATAATTTAATTCCAAATAACCCTATCTTTGGGATGTTACGCTTCTACCCCCTTAAAATAAATTTCATCCTCGAAATTACCTAGCTAAAACAGATGGGGGTATTGCTGCCGTATCACATCCTCAGATTCCCACGTAGCTTCTTCCACACCATGGTTCCGCCAAAGCACCTTCACTAAGGGCACTGACTTTCTACGTAGAACCTTCACATCTCGATCTAAGATCTGAACCGGTTCTTCTTCAAAAGATAAATCCGAGTTCACCTCAATCTCTACTACTGGCACAACGTGCGAAGGATCTGACCGATACCGTCTCAGCATTGACACATGAAATACGTCATGGATATGGTTCAGTTCTGCCGGCAACTCTAGCTGATAAGCTATCGGTCCTACTCGCTTTACAACTGTATATGGCCCAATGAACCTTGGGCTTAACTTCCCTTTTCGTCCAAATCTCAACACCTTTTTCCAAGGCGACACTTTCAGAAAGACCTTGTCTCCCACAGCATACTCCATTTCCTTGCGTTTGAGATCGGCATAAGACTTCTGCCTATCTGATGCTTCCTTGAGACGAGACCGAATCACCTTGACTTTGTCTTCGCCTCTGCTACCAATTCTCGACCCCAGAACTTGTCGTTCCCCAACTCCGTCCAACATGTAGGAGTACGGCATTTTCGTCCATATAGGGCTTCATATGGAGCCATCCGAATACTAAACAGTAACTATTGTTATAAGCGAATTCCGCTAATGGTAGGTACTCTTCCCAACTACCACTAAAATCCAAGACACAACCTCTTAACATGTCTTCTAAGATCTCAGATCACCCTTTCCGATCAGTCCGCCGATCGTGGATGGAAAGCCGCATCTTGAAATCTAACCGTACCCAAAGCTTGATGCAACGCTTTCCAGAACCTTGACGTGAATCTGGGATCCCTATCCGAGATAATCGATACTGGCACACCATGCAACCTCACTATTTCACCCACATACAACTTCGCTAGCTTCTGGAGTGAGTAATCCATTCTCACCGGCATGAAGTGAGCTGATTTAGTCAGGCGATCCACAATTACCCAAACTGCATCCTTCTTGTTGGGCGTAAGGGGTAGCCCACTAACGAAATCCATGGTGATCCTCTCCCATTTCCATTGAGGAATCTTTACCGGTTGAAGTAGTCCCGATGGTAACTGATGTTCAGCCTTAACTTGCTGGCATGTCAGACACTTTCCTACGAACTCAGTTATCTCACGCTTCAACCCCGGCCACCAGAACTGTTTTCGCAAATCTCCATACATCTTGCTTCCTCCCGGATGCATAGCATATGGGCTGCTATGTGCATCATGGAGAATTTTCCGCCTCAACTCTTCATCCTTCGGCATGCATGCTCGCCCTTGAAAACATAGCACTCCATCACCGACATGACCGTACCCTTCCAAACCACCATCCCGAACTTGTACCTCTTAGCGTTCAAGCCTTCATCCACTAATCGCTTTTCCTTAATCTCCTCAATCCATGTTGGCTTAACTTGGAGTTCCGCCAAAAGACTCCCATCATCATATAGACTCAACCGAGCGAACATTGCTCTTAAGTCCGTCACAACCTTCCGGCTCAACGCGTCAGCTACCACATTAGCCTTACCCGGATGGTATTCGATTGAACAATCGTAGTCTTTTAGTAGTTCAATCCACCGACGCCGCCTCGTATTCGATCCTTCGAGTCGAAGATACCTCAAGCTTTTGTGATCCGTGTAGACTATCGACTTCTCCCCATACAAGTAATGTCTCCATATCTTCGTGAGCAAAGACGACTGCCGCTAACTCCAAGTCATGCGTTGGGTAATTAACCTCATGCGGTCTTAACTGACGGGATGCATAGGCTACTACCTTCCCATCCTGCATCAACACACATCCCAAACCAAAGTGTGAGATGCATCACAATAGACTGTGAATAACTTTCCCGCTTCAGTCGTACTCAAAACCGAGCTTCCACAAAATTTTCCTTAGCTTATCAAAGCTTCCTTGCGCTTCTCCGTCCATACAAATGGAACACCTTTCCTTAGTAACTTAGTTAACTACATTGCTATTAGAGAGAATCCTTCCACGAATCTCCGATAGTACCTGCTAGACCAGAAAACTTCGTATTTCACCCACCACCGACCTAGGTGGTTTCCAATCCAATATTGCTTCAATCTTGCGAGGTCTACTCTAATTCCTTCACTGATACTACATGACCTAAGAAAGCCACCTCCTAAGCCAAAATTCGCACTTATCGAATTTGGCGTATAACCGCTTTCCTCAACACTTGTAGGACTATTCGCAAATGCTTGTCATGCTCCTCCTCCGCCCTTGAGTAAACCAATATGTCGTCGATGAACACCACGCACGAATTGGTCCAAGTCTTGTTGAAATACCCTATTCATCAAATCCATAAATGCCGCGGTGCATTGGTCAACCCGAATGGCATCACTAAGAACTCGTAATGCCCATACCGAGTTCGAATGCCGCCTTGTGAACATCACCTCATTCACCCTTAATTGATGATAACTCGACCTAAGGTCAATCTTTGAGAATACCGACGCACCTTCGGTTGGTCAAACAAATCATCGATCCGAGGCAACGGGTACTTGTTTTTGATCGTTAACTTGTTTAATCGACGGTGGTCGATGCACATCCGCATAGAACCGCCCTTCTTCTTGACAAACAACACAGTGCTCCCCACGAGATATACTTGGTCGAATAAACCCTCTATCCAAGAGCTCCTGAATTTGAGCCTTTAGCTCCACCAATTCCTTTGGTGCCATTCGGTATGGTGCTATAGACACAGTGTGCCGTTCCAGTAGCAAGTCTATACCGAATTCAACTTCCCGATCCTGGAGGCGCACCGGAAGTTCTTCTCGGGAACACATCAAAGAAACTCCCAACCGTTCGGACCTTTCCAACTCATCGACCCTTAGCTTCCAAAGCACGATTCGAACCAAGTACGCCTCACAACCCTTCTTGACCATCTTTTCACCTTTCAAGGTAGACACTACATTAGATAGGTAATTCCTTCTATCCCCTATCATAACCACTTCATCACCTTCACTGCCTTAAGAACCATGCGCTTAGCCACGCAATCCAAATTCGCTTGATACTTAACCACCTGGTCCATTCCAAGGATCAAATCGAACTCCCCAAACCGGTAGTTCCATCGAGATCAGCCACAAATACTACCCCTGAAGTTCTAGGGTACGCCTCTATAAAGTTTGTCTATCACTACAGAGTGACCTAAAGGGCTAACTACAGTCATCTCCCTAGAAGCAGTTTCAGAGTTAAGGTCCATAGTTCCTACCACACTACTAGCAATGTACGAGTGCGTCGAACCCACATCAATTAATGCAACATAAGGAAGATCAAAAATTAAAAACATACCGGTTATGACATCCGGTGCGTCACCCTCCTCGCGACGCCTCGCTGCGTAAACTAAGCCAGGCTGCCTAACCTCTGTGTTGCTTGAACCTCTGCCCTGAGTTCCACGACCTCGGTTAGGGCCGTTGTTTCCCCTGCCATTACCACGACCCCTCTGTGGTCCCACATTTCTATCCTGAGCACGATTCTGCCTCTCTGGCTGGTTCTTAGCTAGTTTCCGGGGACAATCTCGACACGATGCTCCAAAGACCCACACTCAAAACATCCTCTATCACCGGTCCAACAACCTCCCCAATGGGTCTTTCCACAATTTACCGAGTCGGCCTCGATTAGTAGTCGTGGGTCTTGCCGCTGATTTGGCCCACTTGGCCTAGCCTTTTTCTGTACACTACCACTTGATCCAGCTGACCCAAATCCTCTCTTCTGATTATTCCTACTATAACTTTGCCTCACAGCCTCCTTGATCCCTTCGGCTACCTTAGCCTTTTCCATTAGAGACGAGAACTCACGAACCTACTGCGGGGCAATCAGTAACCTCAAATCATCTCGGACTCCGTCCTCAAAGCGGATACAACGCTCATGCTCAGTAGACACGACGCCTCTAGCATACCTACTCAGCCTTAAAAACTCCGCCTCATACTCCGACACTGACTTAGTTCCTTGCACTAATCCTAGAAAAGCCTTTCTCTGCGCGTCAGTGTAGCTGGTACCCACATACTTCTTCTGATAGGTGGTTTTGAAATACTCCCAAGTCAGATCATCTGCTGTAGCCCCGTCTCGAACCGTAAGCCACCACTGATACGCTTCATCCTTTAGAAGCGACACTGCCCCTTTCAGCTTTTCTTCCTCAGTCAGGTCAAGATCATCCATGATCCTTTCAGTTGACTCTAGCCGATGTTCTCACAGCTTGCTGGTGCCACTCCCGACACACCCTAATACCTCCGCTCCATTAGATCGGAGTCGCTCGGGGACAATTTCCGAGCTCCCAAATTTCCACCAGCCGACCACCATCTCCAAGACTCGCAAAAAAACTTGCGATACCGCACTCACCACCGGCCCGATCCTGCTCATCGGTTCTAAAAGTAGGAGGTGATGGTGGCGGTGGTACCTCATTTTCGAACCTTGTCCCGACTGACGGGTTCGGACACCGTCATCCTACCCTCTACGCGTCCCACGGCGTCCACGCCCCTCTAGAACTCATTCTATCTACCGCGCTTTTAACTGATTAAGAAAAATTTTATGCGTTAGCATTTGTTCCACTTTCTTATTCACGAAGAAATTTTATGGATAGAGTTGTAATCGAGAGATTCTTTCGAGCAAACAAGGTTTCCGTTTCCTATCCTAGTTCGCACAAAGAAGTTCATGCATCCATTCCTTAATACTTTCCATACCTAATCCCTCAATGGACATTTCGCCATTTCTAACCCAGGGTATTTTCGTCTTTTTCCTACTGGGTATTTTTTTAGTAATTTTCCAGAACCAAATTATTTTGATGATGATTTCCAAAGCTAAGTTGTTGAATTTTGTAAAATAGTTGAAATTTTTAAGCAAAACCATTGAACTGATATTTTATGAACCGAGGGCATTTTAGTAATTTTACCCCTAAGGGCATTTCTCGTAATTTTCCACAATCAAGTTTTTCGAGAAAACGTTGTAAAAATAATGTTCTCGGATTTGAAAAAATTATTGCACAAGTTTTGAAACATTAGGGTTTGTTGTTTCATTCTTTTTCAAAACATGGCTAATTCCTTTTCGGGTTTTAATCATTGTGTTTAGCCTATGACCGAGCCCTCCGGTCGTCGTGGTGAACCAAAGCTACGCACCAGGCAGAATTCGAGTGAAGAGGAGGTGAGTCACGAGGACTGCTTAAATACCAAGCTCTCACCGAACCTTTCTAGACATGCGCACGCAGGTTACCACACCACCGAGCCCTCTCGAGTTAGGGTGAACCGAAGCTACGCACTGGTAGGATACTGCGAAGAGGAGGTGAGTCACGAGGATCGCTTAAATACCAGCTTCCGGATCCAATCCTAGACATGCGTACAGGGGTTACCACACCCTAACTTAGTGACTTAGCCATAGGTTGGTTTAGTTCCTTAAGTCTTATGTTCTGTTTATGTGTTTGGGTAATCTAACCCTAGTGTTCAAGTTCCTATAAGTCCTGCTCACGCCCATGCTTCCTACCCTTCTACAGAATATAATTCACAAAGAGGTTTCGATGTACTTACCTGGGCGGATCGGTGCCGGAGACTCGGGCCATGCGGTTCAAAAACCAAAAATCATCCCATAAGGCCTACCAAAACATTTGTGGGCCTTGGGCCCCCACAGCCGAGCTTTGAACCTGGCTCTGATACCAATTTTGTAACAACCCAAACCCGGCCCAAACACTATGGCCGAATCCGAGTTGCTACAGTGGAAAAGATTTTGGAAAACCTTACTTAGAATTTATTTAAAAGTTAATTCAACCAAGTTATTATAGAATACCGAGTGTGCCCGATGGCACTATGAAAACATTTTCGTGTTAATTTGGGAAAACATGTGACTTTAATTTAATACTGGTAATCATAGTTTAAAATAATTACTCGACATATGAAAAATAACAAAAATAAAATAAAATAAAATATCGTGAGGCCTTATTACATCCAAATAAACTAAAAACCGGAAATAAAATTTATCATAACTAAGATTAAAGTTCATTTAATTTAAATCCACCGCATGGCCACCTCGAGTCCAACCGGCTCCTCAACCGCCATCTACGAGTCACTGAAAAATGTTAAAGGAGAAGGTGAGTCACCAAGACTCGATATGTAACCCTTCCCCGCTTTAAAGCCATTTTCATACACAACATATAACAATCATTATGCGAGAATATTATGTACCCCAACCTAGCCAACCAAACGCCACTTTGTCTACCCCACCGTGGTACCAAACCACCGGTGGTGCCAAACCACCGGTGACATATAGTCACGAGGTGTTACCAAAACACCGGTGTCCGTGAGACACGAATCGCTTGATGGGGCCAACCCATCGTGTGATACCAAATCACCGCGACGATCCCATATCTCAAGTGGGGCCAACCCACGGTGGAGTTAACCACGTGGACAAGTCGCTATGAGGTGCCAAACCTCTGGAGGTACCAAACCTCTGGTGACCGTAGTCACGGTGTGTTACCAAAACATCGGTGCCCGTCGACGCACGAATACACCGCCTCCACTCATTAATCCCACAACAATCATATATATATATTTTTTATGTCATCACATACTTAAATCTCATGTATCAATACATCATGCTTCCCAAAAGCATCAATAACACATTCATATCAACAGTACTTACGATTCACCACTCATACCGTTATGGTATTAATCCGATGCTACACAAATCAAAGTTAGCATACATAGCACTCAAAGACATTTAAATAGTTATACGTGTGTATGTACACACCATCACCTACGAGAAGTCTAAATCCCGAAAAGAAGAGTCGGCCACCCTAGATCTACTTGTCCCTATATTCGGCCATAATAGTGTTAGTGATATGGGCCATTCGGCCAAACCAAATAATTCTTTTAAGCTATTGCTTGAACCCGAATCTTTACCTTTATTCTTTCTACACTAACCACGCATTACTCAATTTCCCGAATCTGCTTAATCAATTACCACTGATTAGTAAATAAGACTAAAAGCCTTTGGCTTAATCAAATGTCAAAATAAAGAGATTAATCTTACCACTTTACTTCCAAAACCGATTGCTAGAGATTGGGGCTTAGATTGCTGTTTTCCAAATATCCCGGGTTCCTAGGAAAATCGTTTACAAGAACGTTTAGAAGCCTTATTCACCATTGCCGAAATCGGCACTTACCCCTTCCCCTAATGGAAATCGGCTAAGAACAGGGAGGGAAAAACCATGAAGTTTCGGCACACTTACCTTCTCTCAGGACCGATTGAAGAAGAAGTTGAAGGAGATCTCCCCTCGCTTAAGATTCGGCTAAAGTTCAACAAAGGAGGAAAAAGAGTTCGGCTAGTGTGGAAAAAGAAGAAAAGATGGTGAAAATGGGAGAGGGATTCGGCAAAGAAGAGAGTAGAGAAGAGTTTTGATTCAAGGAAAAGAAAAGAAAGAAAATAGGTTGAAGGTGGTGTAGGAGATTCGGCCAAAAGTGTGAGAGAAAGAAAAAAATAAAAGGTGAAATAGGGATTAATGAGGCTAGCCGAAAGTTATGAGAAGAACTAAGGGGAATTCGGCACTAGACTCCCTTTACTTGCCGTCCACTTCACTTGAGGAGTTCCAATTTCGGCAAACACTTATCTCTTCTCCTTGCCACTAATTTAAAACTCATTCAAAATAATTTGAATTGTTCCCATAATAATCAATTAATAATCCATTTAATCTAAATAATATCCCTCTTTATCTTCCATCATCTTATTATCTAAATAAATAAATAAAAAGAGATTAAAGAGAGAAAAACTCTCCCTCTTATTGCCGTCCCACTTAAAGAGCAAAAAGGAGAATCTTGTGACTCGAACCAAGGCTCTCCCTTATCCCTTGTGGCGTCACATGTAGCTCCTAAGTGGCCCTCCTTTTGCCACTTTTCCAAGCTGATTTTTATGTCAAATTATCCACATTTATTCTTATAACCCCCCTCTTGCTAAGGCTCCCTTCCTTTAAAATTAAAAAACTGAAATTTTTACCAAACCGAGCCTACTCAAGGCCTTTGATTAAACCATATATTCCCATAAATAACACCACAGCAATTCAAACATAAGAAAAATAATTTAATTCCAAATAGCCCTATCTTTGGGATGTTACAACTAGGCCCAATTTTGGGATGTTACAGGGTTATTTGCAAATTAACCCACACATTTGCACAATTTATCAATTTAGTCCATTTTTCTCAAAACATCAAATTCACAAAATCATTACATACACATGCTTAGCCGAATGCTTATGTATATCATACAAGCCCATATTTTCCATCAAATTTGCAATTTATCCTTCAAGTTACTATTTTCTCAATTTAGCCCTAATTAGCTAAATTCATCAAAAATTCAAGAACAAAGTATGTTCATCTAGCTCAAATCTTTCATTTAACACCTTAAATCATCTCAAAGCTCAACATATCAACAATGGCATATCTCATGAACATCACCAATACACAAAATTAATACATGGGCTTGGTAGTAGACTAAGCAACAATCTCAAAAACATAAAAATTATCAAAAACTAAAGCCAAAACATACCTAAATTTGAGCTTGGTTTAGCCGAAACCCTTGATGCTTTGTTCTTTCTTTTTCTTTTATTTTTCGGCAAACATATGATAATATTAAGGCCACTTACTCTTGTTTTCTTTTTTTTATTAAACTATAAAATATCAGATATCATTAACATATATATATTAACCATAATTTTTAACATATAAAACTCATTCATTTAATAGCTTGCCGTCCAGTAACAAAATAAAGGCTAAATTGCCACATAAAGCCTTCACTTATTAAAAGCCATCACAATTTAATACTTTAACAATTAGCATACAACTTTCACATTTAATGCAAATCAATCCTTTTGTCAAATTAAACACACAAACAGATAAATTATCCTACGAAACTTTACCACATACTTAATCACTTAACAAGGACACAGAGAATAATATTAAAATATTATTCAGATTCAGATTTGTGGTCCCGAAACCACTATTTCGACTAGGGTACAAACCAGACTGTTACACCCACTTCCGAAGATGAGTCTTCTTCTCTCACCATTTGCTCCCCACTTTTTTTTTGTTTTTCATTTGTTTCTTCCACCAAACCTCTTTCTTTTATTCTGATTGGAAATATATCATTGCCAACCTCCAGCATTATTACTTCTTCGAGTTTATATGCTTGCTTTATTAAGATCAAAATATCCATCTTCTCAAAGTTGTTTACCATTGTCAGATTGTCTCCCATTGCTATTATCTCTCCCCATAATCCTGCCACTCTCTTAAATGTTTGGTAATTCTAGCAATGAAGTGGAACCCCTGAAACTTCTATCCAAGCTGCCCTTTCCATCGCTTTAAATTTCTCCGACCAAGGCTCTATATTAATGAAATATTCTTTCAGATATGCCCAGTCTTTTTGCTTTAATATCTCCAATAGCTCTTCATCAGGAACTTTAATTAGAAAGTATCTACCCTAAATTTTCTTGATTGTTAATTCTCCAAGGCCTATTCTAGCTATTCTTTCAGACAAGTTATTTGTGTTACAGAAAGACGTCGTCTCTCCCACCAAGCAACGTTGTAGATTCTAGAGTTGTTCGTTCTCTACATGGCCTTCAACGAATTTAATTTTGTTCATCCCTGTTCTTTCCACTTCCACTGACTTTAACCTCCCGTTTAGTACATTGCCATTTGATTATTCCCTTTCCTCTTCCTGATACTCTATCCCTCTCGACTGCATCTCCTCCTTTTGGCTTAAATATTTCTTTGCCTGAACTTTTTTCCATATTTTCCTTTTCCCACTGAATCTGGCCATTTTCACCCAATTTTTTGTCCCAAAATCACAAACCCATCAAGCCTTGAAATTGCCCTTTGAGCATCCACCAGTTTTACAAACCTTACAAATCCAAACCTCTTACCCTTCATACTTCTCTTTGCTGGAATAAAAGCATCCAATACATTCCCATGAAATTAGAATAACGCCCATAATCCTTTCCAATGCATGCTATCCGGGATATTGTACACGAATATCGTTCTCGGATTATCTATTACTTTTCGGTCACCCATTCTCAAGTTGTGCTCATTGAGGGTAAAAAATATTTTGAGGTTAGATTCATGGTACAAATCTATCTTCATATAAACTCTATCTTCATATAAACTCTTAAATATAAACTCTATCAAAGATTCATGGTACAAATCTATCTTCATATAAACTCTTAAATATCAAATATTATTTCAAAATCGAACTCTAAATCTCATTATAATCAAAATTTCAAAATATCAATAGAATTCAGACGATATTGCTTCAAATTAATAGGCTTATTTCTTTTTACACATTTTTGTAAAGCCATTTGTAACACCCCTAACCCGTATCCGACGTCGGATTAGGGTTACAAGGCATTACCGGACATAGCATTGATCATGATAGATATTTACTACATTTTTTTTAGTACATATAATTCACTTATCCAACTAAAACTCAATCATGCTATACCACTTAAAGTATATAAACAAGTTATGCTTTTAAAATTTAAACATATCAATAATAATAAATTTTCGTATTCGATCACAAATAGGCAAATAATATTGCAACCAACTCACATGCCTATCAAAATGAACCATTTACTAAGTCCCATTTTACTATCACATTTTAATCACATTTTGAAATCAATCATTCAACATTTAAATAACAAACCGCCATTAAGCATGTCATAGGTATATCTATTTGTTTTACTCATCACTAGTCTAATATAATTACAACATACTTACATAAATACATACTAGTATTTCCCTAATGAACTTAAACCATATTCAATTTCATTGACTAATCGGACATATCGATTTGTTCCGTTTATATGCTATAAACGTACATATATATATACATATATATATCAAAACATTTACTACAATATTAACTAAACATAGCAACCCTACTTCACATACAAATGAGCCATAGCAAAATTTCTAAAACCAACACATATATGACGTACAGATTACTTAATTCATATATTAAAATTATAAATGTCATTTCATTCATAATATACTTAGCATTTTACCCATTTATTCAATCCACATATCTTAAGACTTTATTACCTAGTATAAACCAAGTTTACCACATACACGTAACTTGAATATCTCATCCTAATGCAAGCTCAAATCATGATCCAGTATAGTCAAATTCGAGCATAAAAATTAAACACATCAAGCACTCATTCCAAACACATAAAATCCTACTTAAGCAAGATAATCATGAATAAACAAATTTTAAACCAAACCGAACACAAGCATGGAAATTAAGCCATTTTCGCATGGCTGTTTTTATATACATGACCAAAAATCAACCTAAAGATTCCATCTATGCTATACATGCCATAGCCCAAATTCAACTTAGTAAAATACCGAAAAAACTGTCGATAGTGTGATAGGCTTCATTGACGATCCCCGTGCTCGAAACGTAAATCAAAAATCTATAAAATAGAGGTAAACAAAACCCACACACAGTAAGCTATTTAAGCTTAGTAGGTCATAAGCAAAAGGTATTATGAACCATTAACCATCATACTAATTTAGTTTAATTCAACTTAATCAGTAATGAAATTGTAACAACAACACTTCTAGCATATTACCAATCAACCAACTATAACCAGTAGATCTCCAAAACCGAATATTCACATGTACTATATCCAAATCGAATAATCTCAAATATCAATAAATACATCATATTTTTTTAATTCAGTATACAAGAACAATTTACCTCATTTGTACCAAGTAAATCAACTATCATGCATTACTTACCTACATGTCACTTTTGATTACCTTTATTCATTGATTCACATTCTTGAGAGATTCGATAATCCGCACACACAGTGCAACTCATGTAACGTATCGCAAACTTAGTGCCGTTACTTATTTTCCGTACACATAGGGCCATTCGACCGACTTCGCACACACAGTGCTCGGTATATAGGTTCGCACACATAGTGCCAGATAACCGATATCGCACACACAGTGCTCGGTATATAAAATCACACACATAGTGCCAGATAACCGATATCGCACACACAGTGCTCGGTATATAAGATCGCACACAAAGTGCCCTTCAACTGAACCTTTCTTTGCTTAAATGAACACTTATAGTTTCAATCTCATGCATATATACACATATTCAAATACCCAACAACAACTCAACTTCCTTACAACAAACCATTTCATTCGGCAAATTAGATTCCAATATGCTTAATTCAAGTTATCAATGGTTATACTTATATGTACATATTTATAATAATCCCATTCGGCCAATACACTTATAAACTCTCATGTCTCATACAGCATCTTGGCCTACCATTACATTCGGCCACACTTATATATATATACATAGTTACTTATTCAATTACAACCTTCACCTATTTCAAGATCCGCATTTAACTACTATTCAATCCATAAATTTATGTCCATCTCAAGTATATTAAATTTGTAAATAAATCAACCACACAATTAAGCCAATATATATATATATATATATTGCCCAATATCACATTCAGTCTTGACATTATTAAACAATTAACAATTCCTTTGGATATATTCATATCCCAATTTAGTAATTCTCACCTCTATTAATATCACTATCATATAAATAACATTTCATGCAAATAAATCTAAATCTCCAACAACCACACATTCGGCTACTTATACTAATTCATTGATACATTCGGCAATGTGATATCAATACACTTACCACCATCTAACTTAGGCATATAATATGGCATAAAATTCGATTAACCCAATTGCTTAAAACTTACCTCGGAAATCGACGGATTAAGCTTCCCGACTATTCGTTTAATTTTGCTTTCCCCCGATCCAATCCTGATTCTTTTTGTTCTCGATCTAAATAATTTCAAATTAAGCTCATTCAAATTTATTTTCATTAATTTAATACAAAAATCACATAAATGGGTAAATTACCATTTTACCCCTGACATTTACAATTTTTACTATTTAATCCCTAATACACAACTCACAAATTACTCAAAATTTGGTTACCATTCTTTAGAGCCGAATTTTCCTAAGGACCATATAAGTCTATATTTCTCATAAATTTTGCAATTTAACCCTCCAAAATAATATTTTCACAAGTTAACCTTAATTAGCTAAATTCATCAAAAACCAAGAACAAAATATGTTCATCTAGCTCAAATCTTTCATTTAACACCATAATTTATCACAAAGCTCAACATCTCATCCATGGCATATCTCACAAACATCACCAATACATAAAATTTATACATGGGCTTGATAGTAGAGTAAACAACAATATCAAAAATATAAAAATCACCAAAAATCTAAAGCAGACACATACCTAATTTTGCTTGTAAATTGGCCGAATATGGAAGAACTCAAGTCCTTTCTTTTTCTCTTAAGTTTCGGCAACAAGATGAACATAATGGATAAAATTTTTGCATGTTTGTTTTTAATGTATTTTATTATACTTTATTATAAAATAATGTCTTTATTAACAAATAATATAAATATATACATGATAAGACATAATTCATGCATTGTTCCGTCCACTAGTCTAAACTTTTGGCTAATTTACAACATAAGGCCACATATATAAGAAGACACATCAATTAAGCCACTCAATCAAGCAAAAGACTACTTTTACCACTTACGCAATTTAGTCCTTTTCTTAAATTAAACACATAAATGAGCAGATTATCTTACGAAACTTTTACACCTACTCAATCATGTATAATTAGAACGAATAATAATATTAAAATATTTTTCCGACTCGAATTCGTGGTCCCGAAACCACCGTTCCGATTAGGGTCATAATCGGGCTGTTACAACTCTCCCCCTTAGGGATTTTCGTCCCCGATAATCTTACCGGTGAATAGGTTATAATAACGCTCTTTCATTGTATCCTCTGACTCTCAAGTTGCTTCTTCAACTCCGTGCTTATGCCACAGTACCTTAACTAACGAAATTTTCTTATTTCGCAATTATTTAATCTAGCTAGCCAAAATACGAATCGGTTCTTCTTCATATGTCATATCGGACTTAATCTCAAATTCTGTCGGACTAATCACATGCGAGGATCGAATCGGTATCTACGGAGCATCGAAACATGGAATATATTGTGAATCTTTTCTAGTTCAGGTGGCAACGGCAATTAATAAGCAATTGGCCCGATACGCTCTGTAATACTATATCTTTTCTTTTCAAGTCTGCATACGATTTCTGATAATTCAATACTGTTTTCAGACTATCGTGAATCACTTTCACATCATATATTTCAAATTCACACGTAGCTTCGAATTTCAAATCTCTTTAATCTCACAACTAAAATTCTGATCTGACTTTCACTATACATCATCCCTAGTTGAAACTGCTTATAACTGTATTAAATTGTTTCCATTTTCTACTCACATTCTCTTGACGATTTTAATCATGTGAATCATTTTCTCACAAAACTCGAATCTTTTCAAGTAACGGAATTCTATAACTGCTTATAATAGCAACTGTCTTTCTTAGTTACTTTGTAATTTTAAAACATAGTGACAAATAAATATTTCGAGAATTTGGTTTGCGTTTCCCGATTTCAATACAATTTCATACTCACAGATTACTGTAATCTCTCTTAGATTTACCATATAAATTTTAGATCTCAATCCAAAACAATAATAACTGACACCATAGACAGATTTACCAACACAAAAATGAATAACTTAACTATTTTATCAAAAGAGAAAATCTATACTTACAGAGAGATTTCTTCAGACAGTTAACCATATTTCATATAACTCCATCTTTTTCAATGATTAAGATAATCCCGATACAAAATTCATCAACCCTCCATTTCTAAAATCAACAAAGTCAGAAATATCACATTTCACATTCATCATCTATATCATATCTTGGACTGTTGTGCATCTTGCTAATCCCATGTGAACACCATTGAGAGTTTCTTGTAATAGTTGTTGTATATTCGCAGAACTTTTTCAGTATGCACACTCTATCTCGAAATAACAAATAATCATCGATACCACATCTGAAGTTTTGAATTAGAAATCAATTTATGTTGAACTCATTTTTAACTTATAATTCATTGACACATTTCTGAATTTCACAACTTCACTCTGTAAACATTTATTTAGCCTCTAGTTCAACTAACAACTGTTTATTGCCTGATATGATCAATCACGTATTCATCACCCAATCAAAACATTCGAAACTATAATCATTTTCCTAGGATAAGAATCACTTACAGACTTAAAAGTTTTTCTACGATTGGAGCTAACCTTGCTGTGTCAAATTCAGATCTTTCTCTAACATTAAACATT
Source organism: Gossypium sturtianum (assembly GCA_025698515.1). Lineage (NCBI taxonomy): Eukaryota > Viridiplantae > Streptophyta > Magnoliopsida > Malvales > Malvaceae > Gossypium > Gossypium sturtianum. Next base: position 164,078,972 of record CM046945.1, read on the forward strand.
TTAAACTCTTATAATCATCAAACATATAGCATAACTCTTTTTATGCAGCTTTAACTGTATAAAATCATAAGATATCTATGCACATTCTTGTACTAGAACACATTTCAAACTATTCATTAACATAAGGACGAAAATCGTAATCTCTTTATTGAACTCAGACTGAACCAGAACTGACATTTAGATCAAAATTATCTTCGTGCAAAAGAAAACTTCAACAATCAAACTAATTTTAATTTATCACAACATTTCCCAGATAGAACAATTCCGCTAGATATAATTCGGTATCAAGTCTTCAAGAATACGAGTTCTTCTTCCAGACTATCCCTCAATTCACACATATACATTCAAAGTTTATTTCCAATCAGGTGGATAAATTCAAACACATATAACCCAACTATCTTTTCAATCAAATAATTCAAATCAGACTAAACCACTGAATCAGTCTTTTCGAAGAAACCTTTTCTTCTCATTAAAAAAAAATAACCCAGACATATCGTTTCACAAGTTGGTCTTAATCTTCAATCATTTTTACTTTTATCAATGTTGAACTTTCACGAAAACTAGAAAAGAGTTTATAATAAAGCTGTCTCATCAATTAATCATTGAAGTTCTAAATTATACTGTAGTCACCTTATCAGATAGAAATCATTGGGCCTTAATAAGAACGATATCTCAACCCTATAAATAGATACTATCCCGACTGTTAATGAAGCATTTGAACACAGAGAAGAATCAAATGTGATTTTAATAGTAACCTCTGCAGAAACACAAATTCTATAACTCTGAGAACGGTACCACTGTACTCTCACATTTCAGGCCAAAAATTATAATTATAAACGATATAGCCATTTCTGTCAAATAGATATCTCTTACAGATAATCACATAGATTCACAAGAAAAACCAGAATAGCGAAATTTCAAACACAGGATATTTGAAAATTACAACTCAGATAGAATGATATCAATTCCAATGATATCCCAGAAAATGTCCAGAAAGAGCAATGTCACTCATAAATATTGAAATCCACAGTAACAGAAGCAATACAGTCTTCACATATAGAGTATTAGTATCGTTCAGATTTTACCGTCGATTTTCTTATCCACACAAGGGAATAAATACCAGAGAAATACATAGCAATATCGAACATAACCCAAATAGATCAACCATGCTTTCGTCTATCAGTACATTTAACTAGCATTCTCACACGATAAAAATCTTCTTTCTGAAATTAAACAGTCACATATGCTTCTGAGGATAAATGTACTCATCGAATACCCAGAAGGAATCATAATAATTGCTCGACTATAACTACTGCACTCAATCATCAATACAATTCAATCATTATTCAACTATCTAATTCTGTCATTAGAAATTTTCACATTATCCCATCGCTAACAAGAGTAAATTCAGAAAAGCTTCTAGTTAATACTTTCTTTAAATAACATACCTGGATAGGTCATTTGATCGGTGTTATCTTCTTCTTTAACAGTGACGTTGCATAATCTGAATAGTCTTTAGAACTATCCAATATCTCTTTTAATACTATCTTCATTTGCTGATTCATTCTCTTTTCTGATCAAATTAATAATCTTTCAAACACTAATCTCTGTATTTCCACTCTCATGAACTTATTCATTCCAAACTCTTACGGATTTCATTTTAACATTTCACTGATAAGGGGGTGAGGGTAGTAAAGCCTCAAGTTTAACTTACACATAAATGCACATAACACTTACTATCACAAATAGCCAGTTCATTACTAATTTCACATTCTCAAAACATTTAATAAACTTTTGCTTCTAATCACTTTTATTCTTAACACATTGTTCATATGTCAATTTAAAATCATTAATTCACAACCAGAGCATTTCATTTACCAATCATAACTTAAATATCATATCTCATATGCTCATATAATTTTAACATTTATCAATAACAACATGTCGTACAATTTTAATCCTTACCTTTATGAGTCTCAACTCATCATCAACACATTTACTCTCAAATATATGAGTATTTACTTCTGTACTATCAGAATTAGCTCGGTTGGAAAACTTATATATCTCATCAAAACAATTTTTGTCAGAGTTGGGAGATATCACACTATCGCAGATTAATTATGGCATGTATAGCTAGGCTCACATAAACTATGGTAGTCCTAGAATCGACTAAACCATAGCTCTGATACCAATCAGATGTAACACCCCTTGTAACGACCCGAATTTGGGCCTAGTAGAATTGGGCCCATTGGGCCTTGAGGAGTAGGAGTGCTTAAAATTTTTGAGAACAAGAGAACGGCATTATTTCGAGTTGGACTTATTAGGAAGGTGATTTTGAAAAGTTACGAGGTTTCTAGGAAGTTCCGGGTTCAAGTTAGGATATATAAATTTTGTGTTTAAGTACTTAAATGAGAGAAGGTAAGTGGCATCAAGACTTAAGGAAATAAGTGTGCATTTTGCTAGCACAAGTGAAGCTAGAAGAGGAGTGGTATGGCGTTGCATGTATGGGCTTGAGGGGTGGAGTTCGAATCCCACCTAGTGTAAATTTTGGGATTTAATTTTTGTATTCCTTCCCTAAGTGTCGGCCATGATGGTAATTATGGTAAGAGGAGACTTTTTAATTATGGAAAGGTGGCTAAAGAAATATGGTATGGAGGTAAAAAAGGTGAAGTGAAGGAAAGAACCAAAAGAAAATGTCAAGAGAAGGGAACATGTTGGCTTAATACGTGGGTGGTATTTTAGAAAGTGTTTGTGGTCAATTTTTGATCCTATTGGTAAGGTATGCACGGTTTGGGAGGGGTTTTTGGGATAGCCAAATTTTGCATTTGCCTTTTGGCAAATTTAGTGCTTGTAAGGCCTACTTTCTTTTAGCACTTTTGTGTTCTTTTTCTCCAATTTCTTTTCTCATTGCCGAAACACCAAAGCCACTAGTGAGTATCTTTTTCTTTGCTTTGCCGAAACCATTTAGCCTTTGTGTCCAAATTATTTCTACTCATTTTTCCCTTTGAAAGCTGAAACAAGTTTAGCACTCTTGCCCATCTTCTCTTTTCTTTTGATTATTTCCTCAACTCTCTCTCTTTCTCTTAAAAACAATAGTTCCTTGAGGCCAAATATTCTTGCTCATTTTCCTCCATAGCCGAACTTTTGAATCTTTCATCTCTTCTACATTATTTCTTTCTCGTTCATGTTGGCACTCACTTCTTGACCGAATCGTGTTCTAGTGAGTGGCCGGAAAGCACATTCTTACCGATTCCTCTTTAGTCTTAAGTCAAGCGATTGAAGTCGGATCTATCATCATTTAGATAAGGGGTTTATTTTTGGATTTTTCGTTATATCTCTACTTGGTTATGATGCAAATCGGACCGAAGTTTTGACTAAACGGCTATTATAGGGATTTATCGTTCATTCTTATTCAATCATTGATCTTTCGGAAATAGAGGTAAGCCGAATCTTATCCCTAAACGACTACTTTCTTTTATAGTAGTAGTTTTTCTAACCGAGATCTTTTCAATGAAGGCAAGTGGAACCGAGTTGAAAGGAGAAGCGATCGGAGAACTCAAAAGGAGTGGATTTGCGATTCCTACTCCTAAATTTAAGTGTAGAGCGGTATCGACGGTTCGAGATTTTCCACCGGGTTGTGGACCATCATCCGGTGATAATAGACAGATCGTGGTTGTTCACGATACTGAGGGTAAGCGTTTCAATAGATCGATTGGTTTAGATTTAGATTAATAAAAATCTCGTTCGTTAGATTAACCGAGTGTTATGATGTCTTAGGTGCCGACGATCAAGACGGTTTAATACTTACCGTAATCAGGTGTGTAATCCCGTACCCTTCCGAATACATGTTTGAAATGGTGTGTAATCTCACACCGCTATCTCGGGTATTTAAGATTTGATATCATATTGGAAATAGATCGTTATTATTTTTAGGATTAAAATCGTAATATGGCATAAACCAGGAAATTGGCTTAAATTACATTATTTCGATAGATTTGTCAAAATCGGGATTTAAAATTGTGAGAATTACGAAGATATCCCTATAGACCGAAATACCGAAATGTCCTTATGGACCAATTTACCGAAATGCCCCTATGGGCTGAATTGATAGAATGCCTTAGTGGGCCGAATTTCAAAGCTCAATAATGGGCCGATTCACCGTAATAAATCACTAGACTAATGGTTGTTATACATGTGGATATTTTATGTTATTATGTATATTGCATCTTTACATATTACATGGGATGGGAAACTTGAATGAAGAGAAGTGTAGCCCGGTGGCAATGCCACAAATTCTGATAATGGCTATGTGCCAATTTAAATATGGCTTCGTGCCATCGTGATTAAGGTTGTGTGCCGATTATATTACTGTATATGATACTCTGGTGGCTTAGCCACAAAAATATTATAAATGGCAGCTTGTCTGCAAATTGGAGAGACTGGCGGGGTGGGTTGACTTGATCCCCACAGGAGAGATTGGTTGGCAAAGTTATATGTGGCAGAGATTGTAAGGTTGCATGGAGTGCCACTATCGATTATCTCAGATAGGGATCCAAGGTTTACGTCTCGATTTTGGAAGGCTCTACATCAGGCTTTGGGCACCAAATTGGATTTCACTACGGCTTTTCATCCCTAGTCGGACGGGCAGTCTGAACGAGTAATCCAAGTGTTAGAGGATATGTTGAGGGGCTGTGTGATGGACTTCAGAGGAGGTTGGGAGGAATATCTACCTTTAGCAGAGTTTGCCTACAACAACAGCTATCAGGCCAGTATTCGGATGGCACCGTATGAAGCGCTGTATGGACGGAAGTGTCGAACTCCTACATGTTGGACCGAACTAGGGGAACGTCGAGTTTTGGGTCCTGAGTTGGTGGCAGAATCTGAAGAGAAGGTGGAGGTAATTCGGGCGCGGTTGAAGGAAGCATCGGATAGGCAGAAGTCGTATGCAGATCTCAAACGGAAGGAAATAGAATTCGATGTGGGAGATCAAGTGTTTCTTAAAGTGTCGCCTTGGAAGAAGGTGGTGAGATTTGGTCGCAAAGGGAAGTTAAGTCCCAGGTTTATAGGACCTTATCGGGTATTGAAGCGAGTTGGACCAGTGGCGTACCAGTTAGAGTTGCCACCGGAGTTGAAGCAGATGCATAACGTATTCCATGTTTCCATGCTACGTCGTTATCAATCGGACCCATCTCATATAGTGCCAGTTGAGGAAGTGGAACTAAGGCCAGATTTGTCCTACGAGGAAGAGCCGATTCAGATTCTGGAACGCGATGTGAAAGTGTTGCGGAGGAAATCAGTTCCTTTAGTCAAAGTGTTATGGCGTAATCATGGATCGGAAGAAGCTTCGTGGGAGCCGGAAGAGGCAATACGACAGCAATACCCTCACTTATTTTAGCCAGGTAATTTCGAGGACGAAATTTTTTTTTAAGGGGGGTAGAACTGTAATATCCTGGATTATGGCTTATGCATTACTACTAAATTAGATGAAGTAGCATGCTTATGAATATTCTGAATGTGTTCTATGAATTTTGTGAATCTTAGTGTGTGGTTAAATGCCTTAGGAATTATCAGATTTTTAAGGTTAAAAGGGGAGCTAAGCTTGATAAGGCCTTAAGGAAATTTGTAAGGGAAATATGACACAGAAATGGGCTTGTCTAAGTGGCTTGGAGGCGCCACTTAAAGCCCAGGAAAGTGACGCCATATGCAGTACAAGGAGGTCTTGAGTTCGAGCCACAAGGAAAGCAATAAGGGAATTTTTATTTTTTGGCAATGGGAAGGTGATGGACGGCATGAGGAGACTAGATGGATGAGGATTTGACTTGGATAATTCCTTATAAAAAATTCGGCTAAATAGATAGATAAATGTAGATTTATTTTATTTATTTTGAATAAATAAAGATAAGAGATAAAGTAAGAGAAAAACAAGGGATTGGATTGAGAGAGAAGAGTTGGCCGATTGGGGAGACTAAGGCTAGTATTTTCTACGCCAAAGGAGGAATTAAGGCCATTATTCATTCTTTTCCTTTTCCTTCCTTTCTCTCTGCCGAATTCTCTAGCAATATCCTCTTTTCTCTTTTTATTTTGTCAAGCCGAAATCTTCTTCATTCTATATTCACCATTGCCGAAACTCCTAAGCTTCACACTCTCCCTCTCCATATTCTTAAAAGGCCGAACCATAATGTTATTTTCCTTTTTCCATTGAAGCCGAATCTTCATTGATTCCCCAAGCCATTGCCGAAATTCTCCCACCTCATCTCTTCTCAGTCTTGGCCGAATAGCAACCAAGTTAGAGATCTTTTGTGATCCCTTCGCAAAGAGGTTTGGATAGGTAAGTCTGCTATGGCCGAATCTTTACTATTCTCTCTTATCTCCTCTCTGTCGACATGTGTAGAACAAAAGCCGAAATATGGCATTTGATTTGACTTTTAATCAACCATGAAATCGGTTCTTTTAGGAATTTCGGGATTTGTTTTGGAATAGCCGACTTCTAGGGGAGAGCATTCAGAATTCGGTTATCTAAGGTAAGGCATGTATTCGGCCAAGGGCCATTCATTATGATTAATTTGGATCTAACATATGCCATAATGGTTTCAACAGATACCCCCAATCAAGTGGTTGTTTCCGGGATTAAGATTCACAGGGAGGAAAGACTACAAGTTTTGGGATTTGATTAATATTCAAATCGGCAGCAAGGGACTAAGGATCTAAGGCGTTAGATCAGGTTTTCGGGTTTTCAGGAAAGCGTTGATACCAGGTGTGTACCCCACACTAAACCTTATTAGATTACGGCTTAAATTAATTATGTGTGTTTATAATAATATGAATATGGCCAAAGGTACCATGCAATGGTACAAAGTACTCAGGTACATTAATTTACTACTACTATAGTTATCTTATTATGGATATGTGATATGGCACCTATGTGGACTGTGATAAGAATGTGAAATAAGGCATGATATTGCATGAAATATATGACATGGGCATATGGGTGATTATGAAAGGGGAAGTGATTGGTGGTTTTATACCCCAATATGTGAATGTGGTGACTTCGGTCACAATATATGAATGAGGTGACTTCGGTCACATAATTTGAATGTGGTGACTTATGTCACAAATTATTATGTGGTGGCTCGCCACGAATTTATTAAGGGCGATGAGCACGCCGATCATGTGATCGCTTTCGATGATGTGTAGCGGATGGAGGGTTGACTTAGTAGTCCCCACGGTGTGACGGTTGGTACGGGGTGATGTGTAGCGGATGGCATCTAGGTTTGGGTTCGGGTTGCATCATTATATATTTATTTAACTATATGAACATGTATGAACTGATATGCCTAAACTATTAGGATTTAGCGTTGGTTACACATTGGGTCGATTTGACTCACCCTGTTGGGGAATATTTTCTTCGAGATGACACTCGGTGATGGACCGGGTTGGCGGGAGCTTAGTGGTGGCCATGCTCGATTCAGATTTTATTTAATTTTGGACATGTTATATTTTATATACTTTGGTTTATTTCGGGTTTTAAATTTTGATGTAATAAGGCCATAGTATGAACTGCTTTATACATGTTTTGTTTTTTTATTTGAAATTATTATGTTACTGAAATTTTTATCAAATTAAAGACTAAGTAAGCTTATTTTAAAAATGAACTCTAATTGTTTTGGACACCCTAAAAACAAATGGTTTTCAATATAAGATAAGCTCGTTTTCAACCCAAGCCCAACACAATTTAAAATTTCTTTCAAACCCATCCGAATTTTCCAAAAGTAATCAAGAGGTTTTTGAATCACTTCACTCGAGGAACATACCAGATCCGGTCAAGGCTCGTGGGCCAGGTTTAGGGTGTTTCAATTTGGTATCAGAGCCCAGTTTTAAACTCTCGGCCTTGGGATTAAAGCCCATAACGTTTTCAAAATGAGCCCAAATGAATTTTGTGAACATTTTTATGAAATGAGCAGGTTTTCAGGCATGGCACCCAAGTCTCCGACCCGAAGTCCACCAGGTAAGTACCTCTAATTGTTGTATGAATTATAGTATGAATTGTATAAGGGTATAAATGGAACGTAGATTAGTATATTAAGTACTTAAACCCTAGGACTAGTTTACCCCAACAAATTACATAAAACTCTAATGCCTAATTAAACAAACCTGTGAACTAAGTCGCCGAGTTAGGGTGTGGCAACCATTGTACGCATGTCTAGGATTGGATCTGGAAGAGCCTGGTACTTAAGCAGTCCTAGTGACTCACCTCCTCTTCGCTGGAATCCTACCTGGTGCGTAGCTACGGTTCACCCTAACCAAGAGGACTTACTCACAGGCTAAAACTCAATAATTAAAACCCGAAAGGGACTAGCCATATTTCTATAAAATCTCAGTTTTAATCACCAAATTACCCCTTTAAATTATAGCAGAATTTAGTTTGAAAATTTTGCAAATTAGTTCTGATTTACAAAAAAATACCTAAATACCCCTGGTTGTAAAAAAATTACTAAAATGCCCTTGGTTAGAAAAATTTTAAATTACCATACTACCTTTGACTTTTACTAAAATATTTTTGCCAAAATACCAGAAACCCCTATTTTGCAAAATATTAAAATACCCTGATTTGGAAAATTTACGAAATTACCCCTGATTTACAAAATTACCAAAATGACCCCGACTTATTACCAAAATACCCCTGTAGGTGAAATGACGAAAATACCCCTAGGATAGGAACAGACAGGAATGTTTGAATAGTGAATGTGAGTGGTAGATACCATTGAATGAATGTGCTCCTTCAAATTAGGATAGAAAACTTGAAGCGAAAACTCTGAATGATCGAAAGAACCCCTATTAATTCTCTTTTCATAAAATTTCTTCGCGGATAATCAGTGGAACAAAATACTAATGCATAAAATTTCTTAATCAGATTAATTGCGATCGTAGAAATGAGCTCTAGGGGACGTGGTCGTAATACGCAAGGGCGTGGTAGAGGCAGAATGGTCGTATCGGAACCCGTTAGATCAGGTCAAGGGTCTGAGAATGAGGTACCACCACCCCCACCACCAGCTGTTGGTGGTGAGCAGCAAGATCAGACAGGGGATGACGCAGTATTGCAGGCGATGCTGCGGGTTCTTGAAATGGTAGCTGGGGCAGGAGGAAATATGGGAGCTCGAAAATCTGTACCCGAGCGACTTCGAGCCAACGGAGCTGAGGTATTCCGTGGCATATCTGGTATGGCACCCAGTACGGCTGAGTATTAGTTGGAGGCAGCCGAGCGAATTATGGATGAGTTGGATCTGTCTGCTGAGGAAAAGTTGAAAGGAATGGTGTCGCTTCTTCGCGATGAGTCATATTAATGGTGGCTCACAGTTAGGGATGGTGCTACGGCTGAGGAACTCACTTGGGACTATGTTAAGGCGGCATACCAGAAGAAGTATGTTGGTACCCATTATGTTGATGTGCAGAGGAAGGCATTTCTAGGGCTGGTTCAAGGGAATAAGTCCGTAGCGGAATACGAGGCTGAGTTCTTAAGGCTGAGTCGGTATGCTCGAGGGATAGTGGCTACGGAGCATGAGCGATGTGTCCGGTTTGAGGACGAACTGAGAGATGATCTGAGGTTATTGATAGCTCCGCAGCAGGAGCGGGAATTTGCCGTACTAGTGGAGAATGCTAAAGTGGTCGAAGGAGTTAAAGACTCTATAAGGCAGAACTCTGATCAGAATAGGCAGAAAAGAGGGTTTGGGTCAGCAGGGTCAGCTGGGAACGCTCAAAAGAGGCCTAGAGTTGATGGGCCGCGAGGTCGCAGAAGTCGGGTACAGAGAGGGCGCATCCGTACTTGTGCTGAGTGTGGGAAGAGGCACCTAGGAGAGTGTTGGAAAAAGACAGGAGGATGTTTCAAGTGTGGGTCTAAGGATCATATGATTAAGGATTGCCCAATAAAGATAGACGGAAGTCGACCAACAGGTCAGGGTTATAATCAGGCTGGAAGAGGGGGATAGCAGCCTCAGCGAGGTCGTGGTCCGAATGGTAGAGGTAACGGTGCTGGAAGAGGACGAGGAACACCGGGCTGAGGTGTTGGTAATACCGAGGTAAGACAGCCGGGGCTAGTGTATGCGGTTCACCGAAGGGAGGACGGAGACGCGCCGGACGTCATAACCGGTACGTTCCTTATAGCTGACAAGCCTTATTTTGCTTTGATTGATGTGGGCTCGACCCATTCCTATGTTGCATGTAGAGTAGTTGAAACTCTAGGCATAGCCTCTGAACTTTCTGATAGGGAGATGACTGTAGTAAGCCCATTAGGTCAAACTGTAGTGGTGAATAAGATCTTTTGGAGAGTACCTCTAGAGATTCAAGGAATGGTATTCTCTGCCGACTTAATGGAACTACTCTTCGGAGAATTCGATCTCATACTTGGTATGGACTGGCTAGTGGAACATCGGGCTATATTGGATTGTGCAGCTAAGCGAATGGAGTTAAGGACCCCGGAGGATGAGGCGGTAGTTATGGTAGGAGAAAGAAGAAACTACTTGTCTAATGTAGTTTCAGCACTAAAAGCTGATAAGATGGTTCGGAGAGGATGCAAGGCCTTCTTGACCTTCGTTAGTGCGTTGGATGCAAAAGAAGGGGGAGTTATTAAAGTTAGAACCGTACAGGAGTTTGTGGATGTTTTTCCGGAGGAGTTACTTGGAATACCCCCGGACAGGGAGGTGGAGTTTGGAATTGACTTGCTGCCTGAAATGGCGCCAGTATCTATCGCTCCGTATAGAATGGCACCGAAGGAGTTGGTTGAGCTCAAGGCTCAAATCCAAGAGTTGCTTGATCGTGGGTTTATTCGACCCAGTGTGTCTCCATGGGGAGCACCGGTCTTGTTTGTGAAGAAGAAGGACGGAACTATGCGTATGTGCATAGATTATCGCCAGTTGAATAAGCTGACCATCAAGAACAAGTACCCTTTTCCAAGGATAGACGACTTGTTCGATCAGCTTAAGGGGGCAGCGGTATTCTCAAAGATAGCTCTAAGGTCTGGATATCATCAGCTTAGGGTGAAAGAAGCAGATATCCATAAGACGGCTTTCAGGACAAGATACGGACACTATGAGTTCGTAGTAATGCCGTTTGGGTTGACGAACGCCCCAGTCGCGTTCATGGATATGATGAATCGGGTTTTTCAACCCTATTTGGATCGGTTCATCGTTGTGTTCATCGACGACATCCTAGTATACTCCAAGTCTGAGGAAGAACATGACGAGCATCTCCGGATAGTGTTGCAAGTGTTAAGGGAGAAGAAGCTCTACGCCAAATTCAGCAAGTGCGAATTTTGGCTTAAGGAGGTTGCATTCTTAGGGCATGTAGTGTCTGCTGAAGGAATAAGGGTGGATCCTAGGAAGATTGAGGCAGTGCTAGATTGGAAACCACCTAAGTCTGTGGCTGAGATTCGAAGTTTCTTGGGTTTGGCAGGCTACTACAGAAGGTTCGTGGAAGGGTTTTCGTCAATAGCCGCACCTTTGACAAAGCTGTTGAGAAATGAGGTACCTTTCGTTTGGACAGGTAAGCAACAAGAGAGCTTTGAGAAACTTAAGAGGGTTTTGACTGAAGCTCCGGTCTTGATTCAACCGGAGGCAGGAAAGGACTTTTTGGTGTACTGTGATGCTTCTCACACAGGATTAGGATGTGTTCTAATGCAAGACGAGAAGGTTGTTGCTTATGCATCACGACAACTGAGGACACACGAGGTTAACTACCCGACGCATGACTTGGAACTGGCGGCAGTGGTCTTTGCTCTTAAGGTGTGGAGGCACTACCTTTATGGAGAAAAGTTAGTGATCTACACGGACCACAAGAGCCTTAAGTATCTCACGACTCGTAAGGAGCCGAACTCGAGACAGCGAAGGTGGGTGGAATTATGAAGGATTACGACTGTTCTATAGAGTATCACCCGGGCAAGGCGAATGTAGTGGCAGATGCCTTAAGTCGGAAAGTAGTGTCGGATTTGAGGGTAATGTTTGCACATCTGAGCTTGTATGACGATAGAAGTCTGCTGGCAGAATTGCAAGTTAAGCCGACGTGGCTGAATGAGGTGAAGGAAAGTCAGCTAGTGGATGAGGACTTAAGTGCTAAGTTGCAGCAAGTGCAGAGTGGAGAGTTAAAAGATTATGGTATTAATAACGAATGAATGTTGTGTTTCAAGGGTAAGGTCTGTATGCCTAGGAACAAGGAGTTAAGACAGAGGATTCTTCAGGAATCGCATAGTAGCCCTTATGCTATGCATCCTGGAGGTACTAAGTTGTACAGGGATTTAAGGGAACAGTTTTGGTGGCCTGGTCTTAAAAGGGAAGTTACCGAATTTGTGGGGAAATGCTTGACGTGTCAGCAAGTTAAGGCTGAACACCAAGTTCCGTCAGGATTGCTTCAGCCGATCAAGATTCCACAGTGGAAGTGGGAGAGAATCACCATGGACTTCGTTAGTGGGCTTCCCCTTACGCCTGCTAAGAAGGACTCGGTATGGGTGATAGTGGACCGATTGACAAAGTCCGCGCATTTCATCCCAGTAAGAGTTGATTATTCTTTGCAGAAGTTGGCAAAGTTATATGTGGCAGAGATTGTAAGGTTGCATGTAGTGCCGCTATCGATTATCTCAGATAGGGATCCAAGGTTTACGTATCGGTTTTGGAAGGCTCTACATCAGGCTTTGGGCACCAAATTGGATTTCACTACGGCTTTTCATCCCCAGTCGGACGGGTAGTCTGAACGAGTAATCCAAGTGTTAGAGGATATGTTGAGGGGCTGTGTGATAGACTTCAGAGGAGGTTGGGAGGAATATCTACCTTTAGCAGAGTTTGCCTACAACAACAGCTATCATGCCAGTATTCGGATGGCACCGTATGAAGCGCTGTATGGACGGAAGTGTCGAACTCCTACATGTTGGACCGAACTAGGGGAACGTCGAGTTTTGGGTCCTGAGTTGGTGGCAGAATCTGAAGAGAAGGTGGAGGTAATTCGGGCGCAGTTGAAGGAAGCATCGGATAGGCAGAAGTCGTATGCAGATCTCAAACGGAAGGAAATAGAATTCGATGTGGGAGATCAAGTGTTTCTTAAAGTGTCGCCTTGGAAGAAGGTGGTGAGATTTGGTCGCAAAGGGAAGTTAAGTCCCAGGTTTATAGGACCTTATCGGGTATTGAAGCGAGTTGGACCAGTGGCATACCGGTTAGAGTTGCCACCGGATTTGAAGCAGATGCATGACGTATTCCATGTTTACATGCTACGTCGTTATCGATCGGACCCATCTCATATAGTGCCAGTTGAGGAAGTGGAACTAAGGCCAGATTTGTCCTACGAGGAAGAGCCGATTCAGATTCTGGAACGCGATGTGAAAGTGTTGCGGAGGAAATCAGTTCCTTTAGTCAAAGTGTTATGACGTAATCATGGATCGGAAGAAGCTTCGTGGGAGCCAGAAGAGGCAATACGACAGCAATACCCTCACTTATTTTAGCCAGGTAATTTCGAGGACGAATTTTTTTTTAAGGGGGTAGAACTGTAATATCTTGGATTATGGCTTATGCATTACTACTAAATTAGATGAAGTAGCATGCTTATGAATATTCTGAATGTGTTCTATGAATTTTGTGAACCTTAGTGTGTGGTTAAATGCCTTAGGAATTATCAGATTTTTAAGGTTAAAAGGGGAGCTAAGCTTGATAAGGCCTTAAGGAAATTTATAAGGGAAATATGACACAGAAATGGGCTTGTCTAAGTGGCTTGGAGGCGCCACTTAAAGCCCAGAGAAAGTGACGCCATATGCGATACAAGGAGGTCTTAAGTTGAGCCACCAGAAAGCAATAAGGGAATTTTTATTTTTGGCAATGGGAAGGTGATGGACGGCATGGGGAGACTAGATGGATGAGGATTTGACTTGGATAATTCCTTATAAAAATTCACTAAATAGATAGATAAATGTAGATTTATTTTATTTATTTTGAATAAATAAAGATAAGAGATAAAGTAAGAGAAAAACAAGGGATTGGATTGAGAGAGAAGAGTTGGCCGATTGGGGGAGACTAAGGTTAGTATTTTCGGCCAAAGGAGGAATTAAGGCCATTATTCATTCTTTTCCTTTTCCTTCCTTTCTCTCTGCCGAATTCTCTAGCAATATCCTCTTTTCTCTTTTTATTTTGTCAAGCCAAAATCTTCTTCCTTCTATATTCACCATTGCCAAAACTCCTAAGCTTCACACTCTCCCTCTCCATATTCTTAAAAGGCCGAACCACAATGTTATTTTCCTTTTTCCATTGAAGCCGAATCTTCATTGATTCCCAAGCCATTACCGAAATTCTCCCACCTCATCTCTTCTCAGTCTTGGCCGAATAGCAACCAAGTTAGAGATCTTTTGTGATCCCTTCGCAAAGCGGTTTGGATAGGTAAGTCTGCTATGGCCGAATCTTTACTATTCTCTCTTATCTCCTCTCTGTCGACATGTGTAGAACAAAAGCCGAAATATGGCATTTGATTTGACTTTTAATCAACCATGAAATCGGTTCTTTTAGGAATTTCGGGATTTGTTTTGGAATAGCCGACTTCTAGGGGAGAGCATTCAGAATTCGGTTATCTAAGGTAAGGCATGTATTCGGCCAAGGGCCATTCATTATGATTAATTTGGATCTAACATATGCCATAATGGTTTCGACGAGATACCCCCAATCAAGTGGTTGTTTCCGGATTAAGATTCACGGGAGGAAAGACTACAAGTTTCGGGATTTGATTAATATTCAAATCGTGACAGAGGGACTAAGGATCTAAAGCGTTAGATCAGTTTTCGAGTTTTCGAAAGTGTTGATACCAGGTGTGTACCCCACACTAAACCTTATTAGATTACGGCTTAAATTAATTATGTGTGTTTACAATAATATGAATGTGGCCAAAGGTACCATGCAATGGTACAAAGTACTCAGGTACGTTAATTTACTACTACTATAGTTATCTTATTATGGATATGTGATATGGCACCTATGTGAACTGTGATAAGAATGTGAAATAAGGCATGATATTGCATGAAATGTATGACATGGGCATATGGGTGATTATGAAAGGGGAAGTGATTGGCGGTTTTATACCCCAATATGTGAATGTGGTGACTTCGGTCACAATATATGAATGAGGTGACTTCGGTCACATAATTTGAATGTGGTGACTTATGTCACAAATTATTATGTGGTGGCTCACGCCACGAATTTATAAGAGGCGATGAGCACGTCGATTGCAGCCGATCAGCCGATGATGTGTAGCGGATGGAGGGTTGACTTAGTAGTCCCACGGTGTGACGGTTGGTGCGGGGTGATGTGTAGCGGATGGCATCTAGGTTTGGGTTCGGGTTGCATCATTATATATTTATTTAACTATATGAACATGTATGAACCGATATGCCTAAACTATTGGGATTTAGCGTTGGTTACATATTAGGTCGGTTTGACTCACCCTGTTGGGGAATATTTTCTTTCGAGATGACACTCATGATGGACCTGGTCGGCGGGAGCTTAGTGGTGGCCATGCTCAGATTCGGGATTTTATTTAATTTTGGACATGTTATATTTTATATACTTTGGTTTATTTCGGGTTTTAAATTTTAATGTAATAAGGCCATAGTATGAACTGTTTTATACATGTTTTGTTTTTTTTATTTGAAATTATTATGTTACGAAATTTTTATCAAATTAAAGACTAAGTAAGCTTATTTTAAAAATGAACTCTAATTGTTTTGGACACCCTAAAAACAAATGGTTTTCAATATAAGATAAGCTCGTTTTCAACCCAAGCCCAAAACAATTTAAAATTTCTTTCAAACCCATCCGAATTTTCCAAAAGTAATCAAGAGGTTTTTGAATCACTTCACTCGAGGAACATACCAGATCCGGTCAAGGCTCGTGGGCCGGGTTTAGGGTGTTTCAGGTTGGGTTGCATACTTTGCATTTATATATATATACTGTTTTGTAATTGGGCTTCGGCCCAAGATTATGTTATATGGGCTCAGGCCCAAGATGTTATTATGGGCTTAGGCCCAAGTTGATGCTAATCGGGTTCAGGCCCAGTGGATGACGGTAAGGGGATTATACACTGAGTTCTTATAACTCACTCCCCCTTTTCCTTAACCCTTGTAGGTAATGCTCAGTGACGAGGACTTGGGGCCATGGATGACTCGATGGAGGCCATACTTTTGGATTGTTATTTTCGGACTTTAGTATACCTCTTTTCCGTATTATTTCGTTGCTTTTATTATTTCGGGTTTTAAAGTTGTAATAAGGCCTCTGGGATATTTTTATTTGGTTTTATGTTTAGCCGTACTTATTATTTTTCTTGCATTATTTTAAATGGGGATTTTTCTAAAATCATAAATAACGGTTTTCCAAATTGATTAATAAATGGTTTTCATAATATATATGTACAAATAATTTAACTCGGATTCTCTTTCAAATTTTCAACGTCATTTTCAAAAGTCATGGTTTTAAAGTTCACTACATCGATTTTCGACTCATCAATCAACCTCTCAAAAATTAGTTGTATTTTATCAAATATTCACATCCAAACTTGTTTTCTTAACCATAATCAAATTACACCGATTTTAGTACGAATCATAAGGATTTATCACATTTTGTTCATGTGACATGTCAGATTCGGTCATACCGTATGGGCCGAGTTTGGGGTGTTACATATTATGGTACCAGAGCCCGGTTGCAAAACTCGGCTGTGGTTTGGGTTCAAAAGCGTTTTCCATAGTTGTATAAAATTTTAATTTATAAATGCATGTTTTAAAGGAAGTATGGCACCACGGGTATCCGGCACCAAGTCAAGTAAGTTTATGTTTTCAATTTATGATTATTGTGGTATGACTGTAGGCATACTCTAGAACTTTTAGTTTTAGGAGTTGAAACTATAAAGATTGAGACTTTAGGATGCATTATGCGAAAACAACTTCACTTCTTATATTCCATAAATATTGTTTAATAAACATTGAATAGCATAATGATTCATAAGACTCTTTGTCAGATTAAATCGACTTAGCAAATATGAGCGCTAGAGGACGTGGACGTAGTGGACGCGACCGTGATAGAGGCCGAGGTGCTAGGACTGGATTTTCGGTACCGAGGCATGTGCCCGAAAGAGAGGCGCTGGCATCGCCAGTGGCTGAGACGGGATTTCATGATCGAGCTTGGGTTGCTGAGTTGACTCAGATAGTTAAGGAGGTATTGGAGGAGGTTAAAGGAATCAGTGAAGCACTTCGAGTTGGGTGTATGAACTGTAAGAAGAAAAGAGATTGCGGTTTTGGGTCGCAGTCTCGTTCCGTAAAGCGTATTAAGGCACGTCCAAACTTTCCGGCTTGCGATTATTGCAGAAGGCGTCATCCGGGAGAATGCTGGAGGAGGTCAGGAGCATGCTTGAGATGCGGGTCTAAGGAGCATAAGGCTCGGGATTGTTTCATCACTATCAAGTCAGGTATGTTTTGGTTGGACGTGATGATTGAATGTAGAAAATTTTAGGTATATGTGGTAGATAACTGTTTGCTTCTGTGGTTAGATGTTTGGTTGTGTGAAAGAGGATTCAAGATTATGTTAAAAGTACATTAGTGTTATTAAGATCAGAGTGCGCAGCGAAAGTATAGTGGTGTAATTTGAGCAGTGCATTTAGTAGTTGGTTGGAAATTTTGAGGACGAAATTTCTTTAAGGAGGGTAGAATTGTAACGAACCGAATTTGGGCCTAGTAGAATTGGGCCCATTAGGCCTTGGGGTGTAGGAGTGTTTAAAAATTTTTAGAACAAGAGAACGGCATTATTTCAAGTTGGACTTATTAGGAAGGTGATTTTGGAAAGTTACGAGGTTTCTAGGAAGTTCGGGGTTCAAGTTAGGCTATAGGTAAATTTTGTGTTTAAACACTTAAAGGAGAGAATGTAAGTGGCATCAAGACTTAAGGAAATAAGTGTGCATTTTGCTAGCACAAGTGAAGCTAGAAGAGGAGTGGTGTGGCGTTGCATGTATGGGCTTGAGGGGTGGAGTTCGAATCCCACCTAGTGTAAATTTTGGGATTTAATTTTTGTATTCCTTCCCTAAGTGTCGGCCATGATGGTAATTATGGTAAGGGGAGACTTTTTAATTATGGAAAGGTGGCTAAAGAAATATGGTATGGAGGTAAACAAGGAGAAGTGAAGGAAAGAACCAAAAGAAAATGGCAAGAGAAGCGAACAAGTTGGCTTAATACGTGGGTGGTGTTTTGGAAAGTGTTTGTGGTCAATTTTTGATCCTATTGGTAAGGTATGCATGGTTTGGGAGGGGTTTTTGGGATAGCCAAATTTTTCATTTGCCTTTTGGCAAATTTAGTGCTTGTAAGGCCTACTTTCTTTTAGCACTTTTGTGTTCTTTTTCTCCAATTTCTTTTCTCATTGCCGAAACACCAAAGCCACTAGTGAGTATCTTTTTCTTTGCTTTGCCGAAACCATTTAGCCTTTGTGTCCAAATTATTTCTACTCATTTTTCCCTTTGAAAGTCGAAACAAGTTTAGCACTCTTGCCCATCTTCTCTTTTCTTTTGATTATTTCCTCAACTCTCTCTCTTTCTCTTAAAAACAATAGTTCCTTGAGGCCGAATATTCTTGCTCATTTTCCTCCATAGCCGAACTTTTGAATCTTTCATCTCTTCTACATTATTTCTTTCTCGTTCATGTTGGCACTCACTTCTTGACCGAATCGTGTTCTAGTGAGTGGCCGGAAAGCATATTCTTGCCGATTCCTCTTTAGTCTTAAGTCAAGCGATTGAAGTCGGATCTATCATCATTTAGGTAAGGGGTTCATTTTTGGATTTTTCGTTATATTTCTACTTGGCTATGATGCAAATCAGACCGAAGTTTTGACTAAACGGCTATTATAGGGATTTATCGTTCGTTCTTATTCAATCGTTGATCTTTCGGAAATAGAGGTAAGTTGAATCTTATCCCTAAACGACTACTTTCTTTCATAGTAGTAGTTTTTCTAACCGAGATCTTTTCAATAGAGGCAAGTGGAACCGAGTTGAAAGGAAAAGCAATCGGAGAACTCAAAAGGAGTGGATTTGTGATTCCTACTCCTAAATTCAAGCGTAGAGCGGTATCGACGGTTCAAGATTTTCCACCGGGTTGTGAACCATCATCCGGTGAGAATAGACAGATCGTGGTTGTTCACGATACTAAGGGTAAGCGTTTCAATAGATCGCTTGGTTAGATTTAGATTAATAAAAATCTCGTTCGTTAGATTAACCGAGTGTTATGATGTCTTAGGTGCCGACGATCAAGACGGTTTAATACTTACCGTAATCAGGTGTGTAATCCCGTACCCTTCCGAATACATGTTTGAAATGGTGTGTAATCTCACACCGCTATCCCGGGTATTTAAGATTTGATATCATATTGGAAATAGATCGTTATTATTTTTAGGATTAAAATCGTAATATGGCATAAACCAGGAAATTGGCTTAAATTACATTATTTCGATAGATTTGTCAAAATCGGGATTTAAAATTGTGAGAATTACAAAAATGTCCCTATGGACCGAAATACCGAAATGTCCTTATGGGCCGATTTACCGAAATGCCCCTATGGGCCGAATTGATAGAATGCCTTAGTGGGCCGAATTTCAAAGCTCAATAATGGGCCGATTCACCGTAATAAATCACTAGACTAATGGTTGTTATACATGTGGATATTTTATGTTATTATGTATATTGCATCTTTACATATTACATGGGATGGGAAACTTGAATGAAGAGAAGTGTAGCCCAGTGGCAATGCCACAAATTCTGATAATGGCTATGTGCCAATTTAAATATGGCTTCGTGCCATAGTGATTAAGGTTGTGTGCCGATTATATTACCGTATATGATACTCTGGTGGCTTAGCCACAAAAATATTATAAATGGCAAAATTGTCCGCAAATTGGAGAGACCGGCGGGGGTGGGTTGACTTGATCCCCACAGGAGAGATTGGTTGGTCGGGGGAGAGATTGGATGGATGGGTTGGGTTGCATACTTTGCATTTATATATATATACTGTTTTGTAATTGGGCTTTGGCCCAAGATTATGTTATATGGGCTCAGGCCCAAGATGTTATTATGGGCTTAGGCCCAAGTTGATGCTAATCGGGTTCAGGCCCAGTGGATGACGGTAAGGGGATTATGCACTGAGTTCTTGTAACTCACTCCCCCTTTTCCTTAACCCTTGTAGGTAATGCTCAGTGACGAGGACTTGGGGCCATGGATGACTCGGTGGAGGCCATACTTTTGGATTGTTATTTTCGGACTTTAGTAAACCTCTTTTCCGTATTATTTCGTTGCTTTTATTATTTCGGGTTTTAAAGTTGTAATAAGGCCTCTGGGATATTTTTATTTGGTTTTATGTTTAGCCGTACTTATTATTTTTCTTGCATTATTTTAAATGGGGATTTTTCTAAAATCATAAATAACGGTTTTCCAAATTGATTAATAAATGGTTTTCATAATATATATGTACAAATAATTTAACTCGGATTCTCTTTCAAATTTTCAACGTCATTTTCAAAAGTCATGGTTTTAAAGTTCACTACCTCGACTTTCGACTCATCAATCAACCTCTCAAAAATTAGTTGTATTTTATCAAATATTCACATCCAAACTTGTTTTCTTAACCATATTCAAATTACACCGATTTTAGTACGAATCATAAGGATTTATCACGTTTTCTTCATGTGACATGTCAGATCCGGTCATACCGCATGGGCCAGGTTTGGGGTGTTACACCCCTAACCCGTATCCGACGTCGGATTAGGGTTACAAGGCATTACCGGACATAGCATTGATCATGACAGATATTTACTACATTTTTTTTAGTACATATAATTCACTTATCCAACTAAAACTCAATCATTCTATACCACTTAAAGTATATAAACAAGTTATGCTTTTAAAATTTAAACATATCAATAATAATAAATTTTCGTATTCGATCACAAATAGGCAAATAATATTGCAACCAACTCACATGCCTATCAAAATGAACCATTTACTAAGGCCCAATTTACTATCACATTTTAATCACATTTTGAAATCAATCATTCAATATTTAAATAACAAACCGCCATTAAGCATGTCATAGGTATATCTATTTGTTTTACTCATCACTAGTCTAATATAATTACAACATACTTATATAAATACATACTAGTATTTCCCGAATGAACTTAAACCATATTCAATTTCATTGACTAATCGGACATATCGATTTGTTCCATTTATATGCTATAAACCTACATATATATATATATATATATATACATATACATATATATATCAAAACATTTACTACAATATTAACTAAACATAGCAACCCTACTTCACATACAAATGAGCCATAGCAAAATTTCTAAAACCAACACATATATGACGTACATATTACTTAATTCATATATTAAAATTATAAATGTCATTTCATTCATAATATACTTAGCATTTTACCCATTTATTCAATCCACATATCTTAAGACTTTATTACCTAGTATAAACCAAGTTTACCACATACACGTAACTTGAATATCTCATCCTAATGCAAGCTCAAATCATGATCCAATATAGTCAAATTCGAGCATAAAAATTAAACACATCAAGCACTCATTCCAAACATATAAAATCCTACTTAAGCAAGATAATCATGAATAAACAAATTTTAAACCAAACCGAACACAAGCATGGAAATTAAGCCATTTTCGCATGGTTGTTTTTATATACATGACCAAAAATCAACCTAAAGATTCCATCTATGCTATACATGCCATAGCCCAAATTCAACTTAGTAAAATACCGAAAAAACTGTCGATAGTGTGATAGGCTTCGTTGACGATCCCCGAGCTCGTAACGTAAATCCAAAATCTATAAAATAGAGGTAAACAAAACCCACACACAGTAAGCTATTTAAGCTTAGTAAGTCATAAGCAAAAGGTATTATGAACCATTAACCATCATACTAATTTAGTTTAATTCAACTTAATCAGTAATGAAATTGTAACAACAACACTTCTAGCATATTACCAATCAACCAACTATAATCAGTAGATCTCCAAAACCGAATATTCACATGTACTATATCCAAATCGAATAATCTCAAATATCAATAAATACATCATATTTTTTTAATTCAGTATACAAGAACAATTTACCTCATTTGTACCAAGTAAATCAACTATCATGCATTACTTACCTACATGTCACTTTTGATTACCTTTATTCATTGATTCACATTCTTGAGAGATTCGATAATCCGCACACACAGTGCAACTCATGTAACGTATCGCACACTTAGTGCCGTTACTTGTTTTCCGTACACATAGGGCCATTCGACCGACTTCGCACACACAGTGCTCGGTATATAGGTTCGCACACATAGTGCCAGATAACCGATATCGCACACACAATGGTTTCGGTATATAAAATCGCACACATAGTGCCGGATAACCGATATCGCACACACAAGGTTTTTCGGTATATAAGATCGCACACAAAGTGCCCTTCAACTGAACCTTTCTTTGCTTAAATGAACACTTATAGTTTCAATCTCATGCATATATACACATATTCAAATACCCAACAACAACTCAACTTCCTTACAACAAACCATTTCATTCGGCAAATTAGATTCCAATATGCTTAATTCAAGTTATCAATGGTTATACTTATATGTACATATTTATAATAATCCCATTCGACCAATACACTTATAAACTCTCATGTCTCATACAGCATCTTGGCCTACCATTACATTCGGCCACACTTATATATATATATACATAGTTACTTATTCAATTACAACCTTCACCTATTTCAAGATCCGCATTTAACTACTATTCAATCCATAAATTTATGTCCATATCAAGTATATTAAATTTGTACATAAATCAACCACACAATTAAGCCAATATATATATTGCCCAATATCACATTCGGTCTTGACATTATTAAACAATTAAAAATTCCTTTGGATATATTCATATTCCAATTTAGTAATTCTCACCTCTATTAATATCACTATCATATAAATAACATTTCATGCAAATAAATCTAAATCTCCAACAACCACACATTCGGCTACTTATACTAATTCATTGATACATTCGGCAATGTGATATCAATACACTTACCACCATCTAACTTAGGCATATAATATGGCATAAAATTCGATTAACCCAATTGCTTAAAACTTACCTTGGAAATCGACGGATTAAGCTTCCCAGCTATTCGTTTAATTTTGCTTTTTCCCGATCCAATCCCGATTCTTTTTGTTCTCGATCTAAATAATTTCAAATTAAGCTCATTCAAATTTATTTTCATTCATTTAATACAAAAATCACATAAATGGGTAAATTACCATTTTACCCCTGACATTTACAATTTTTACTATTTAATCCCTAATACACAACTCACAAATTACTCAAAATTTGGTTACCATTCTTTAGAGCCGAATTTTCCTAAGGACCATATAAGTCTATATTTCTCATAAATTTTGCAATTTAACCCTCCAAAATAATATTTTCACAAGTTAACCTTAATTAGCTAAATTCATCAAAAACCAAGAACAAAATATGTTCATCTAGCTCAAATCTTTCATTTAACACCATAATTTATCACAAAGCTCAACATCTCATCCATGACATATCTCACAAACATCACCAATACATAAAATTTATACATGGGCTTGATAGTAGAGTAAACAACAATATCAAAAATATAAAAATCATCAAAAATCTAAAGCAAACACATACCTAATTTTGCTTATAAATTGGCCGATTATGGAAGAACTCATGTTCTTTCTTTTTCTCTTAAGTTTCGGCAACAAGATGAACATAATGGATAAAATTTTTGCATGTTTCTTTTTAATGTATTTTATTATACTTTATTATAAAATAATGTCTTTATTAACAAATAATATAAATATATACATGATAAGACATAATTCATGCATTGTTGCCGTCCACTAGTCTAAACTTTTGGCTAATTTACAACATAAGGCCACATATATAAGAAGACACATCAATTAAGCCACTCAATCAAGCAAAAGACTACTTTTACCACTTACGCAATTTAGTCCTTTTCTTAAATTAAACACATAAATGAGCAAATTATCTTACGAAACTTTTACACCTACTCAATCATGTATAATTAGCACGATTAATAATATTAAAATATTTTTCCGACTCGGATTCGTGGTCCCGAAACTACCGTTCTGATTAGGGTCATAATCGGGCTGTTACACCATTACCATCAATGGTGATAAGATTACAAAGTAATGGTTTCATATAATTATTAAGAGTTCCAAATTATTTCGGTTAATCAAATAAAAAGAGAACTCAAACAAAAATTCAACAAAAACAAGCTTAACAAGTATTAAATCCCAAAAATTTTAATTAAACACAATTCTAATGCTTCAGTACTGGATGCTGCATGCAATACTTATGGCATATGTAACATCCCACGCCTGGCCTAAACATTATGGCCGAATCTTGAGTAAAATAACTATTTGAAAATCTAAAATTTGAAATCAAGTTTGAGAAGTAATACAGTGTTATCCTTGATAATTCGTTTTCCAGTTTTAGTGTAAATTCTTGTTAAAACCATTTATTTTACTACGGAAAAAACATTAAAGTGAGCACCTCGCTTTGCAGCGGAATTTTCTAAGTTATAGAGTTGTGAAAAACCGTGATTTATCTTGTAAAAAAAATGGATAGTTTTGTAGTTTTGAAATAAACGGTTACTGAATCCATCCAAAAACATATCAAAGCGAAAATAAAATCTGAAAACAATTACAGTCCCCAAAAAGTCTGTTTAAACACAAAGTCTTTTAGTAACCGTCATAATAAGGAGAAACTAGTCCGAGTTCCTGCACGTCGTCCGGTCCTAGGTTTGTTGATTACCTGAAAGGATAAATACAGAAGGGTGAGCTAGCGAGTTCAGTGTGTAACTTAGCCCAAGCAATAGATAACAAACAAATACAGAATCAAATTCAGTTACAGATGCAATTTCAGATACATGCAGATTCAGAAATAGATATAGATCCTACCCCCATCCACTACACACGATCTCTATCCATCCCTACACACCAATTAGGGTAAAAAATACCCATCCAACCCCACACACATATAAGTGAGCGTATATCACTTTTCAAAATATGCGCATACAGTCGCGGATGTAATGCAGTAAACGTCAGATTCAGATATATGTGGTCAAGCCACCAGAACAGATATATTTTGTTTTTACCACCAGATAAGGCAGATTATTAAACTGCCAACACTTCTTCCATCAATCATATTCCCACCCTAATGCTCATGCACATATTAACAGATATCGAATGCACTTATGTCATACATGCTTTTCACATTAGAACATGCTAACAGAATTATTAGATAACTGATCAAATACGAATGTCACATTTTGACATGCTAGCAATTGATACATATATACATTACCCATATCACAAATAGAAGCAAAATATCATATTTCATGTTTCAAAGTCTTATTCATACAATATGGACCCTACAGATTGGCTAAATACGGATCGTAAAACAATGCGACCCTAGGGAAAATTTTCAGAAAATGCGCCCACACGCCTGTGTGGCCCGCATGACCTAGATGACCCAGTCTGTGTGGCGTCACCCTAACCCATATCTGTCGCCGGGACAGGGTTACGAAACATTATTGGACATTTCGAATCAAATATGAACATTACATAATTATCTAACAAACATATTATTTCTCATATAATATCCCAATCAATAAATTACTTCATTCAAATCAAATCTAATTTTCATACCAAAACATACTATTTATAATCTTAATGTAGAACCCAATTATTGCCCGGGCCCAACCAAATTAAACAAAAAAAATAAACCCAAACCCATTTACAAAAACTACCAGACCCAATAACCTAACCCACATACAAGCCCAAAAACTAAAAAACATTTTTCAGAAAAAAAAAAAAACCTAGCCCCCTAGGTGTGCCGCCCCTATCCTCTGACCAGCCACCAGTCTGACGCCGCCTGCACCACCGCCCTTGTCACGGCCACCGCCCACTTGCACCTGCAAGGAAAAGAAGACAAGACAGAAACAATAAAAAAATCGTGTAAAAATGGCTATAAAAAGCCAAACAAAATACACTGTAAGGGGTTCCTTTCTTCCCCTCTTTTCCATCATCAATACAAAAAAAACAGATTCAAGCAAGAGAAGATTAAGCAGTAAAAAAAACGAAGGTCTTTACATTTTTATTTTTTTTTCTTTTTCGAAATATCATGCTCTACTAGTTCTTTGTTTTTCTTTTCGACATACACATATACATATATTATTTTTTAAAAAAAAAGGAAAAAAAAACTAAAAATTTTACCTTTTCGGCCACACACGCGGTGGTCGAGCGACAACTACGCCGACGGGGCGTCCGACGGCGGAATCCTCTCTCTCCTTTTTGGACCTGCAGAGAAAAAGGGAGAGGTTAGTTTTTTTAAGCAAGCAGCAGAAATGAAAAGAAAAGGGAAAAATTTGCATTTATAAGGGGACCAAAACGACGCCCGTTTTGGCGGCGTCCCTAAGCCCCAAACGACGTCGTTTCGCCCTTAACCCGACCCGGTCCGACCCGCTCCAGCCAGATCCGCGCGTTTTGCCAAAAAATGGGGAATTTATGCGCGCAGCCCTCCATTTCCTCCGCGTGTCCAATTCGGTCCCTCCTAAAACGCGCTTAAACACTTGGGGGAAATTTGCGCTCCTCGTCCCCTGGATTTTAAGTGCAGCGTTCAAATAGGCCATTTCCTTTATATTTTATTTCGAATCAGCCCCCAAACCTTCGTTTTAAATACAATTTGGTCCCTCTTTTAATTATTTTGCAACTTTATTATTTACTATTAATATTTTTATTATTACTATTATTTTATGTTTTTATTACTATTATTATTATTATTACTTTATTTTCATTATTACTTTGTTATTGTTATTAATATTTTTTATTATTATTATTTTATTATTACTATACTATACTATTATTGTTAGTATTATTATGATTATTTTATTATTAATACCATTATTATATTATTATCTTTATCTATTTTACTATTATCTATTATTATTACTATCACTATATTTTTATATATATATATATATTCTTATTATTTATTTATTATCACTATTATTATCATTACCATTATTATTATTTTATGTTTCTTTATAATACCATCGTTATTATTTTGTTATTATTACTCCTCATTTTATCATTTTATTTCTACTATTACTTTATTATGATTGTTATTATTATTACTATTATTTCTATTTATGTTATTATTTCTCCTATTATTATTATTATAAATTGTGTCATTGTTATTATTCTTTGGTTTACTATTATCGCATTTTTATCGTCCATATTAGTGCATCTACTATTATTCTCATGAATCCATTAACATTGTAATTTGTCTTTATATTTTATGGTTATATCAACTTTTACAAAATCGAGATCTTTCACAAAGGCGATTCCGTATTTAGAAATTCGAGAGGTCGTGCCCTAAAGTATTGGGTTTCGATCCTTCTCGCTTGATCTAAATAACCGAATATCCTTTTAAAACAAATACATTTTTAAACTAAAAGCTTATTCTCGTGAACTCGAGATGTCGTGTCCTAATGCATTGGATGTGATGTTTTGTTATTCCGAGGTAATATTTTCTAAAACCAAGGCAATGTTCTCAGATTTAGAAGCTCGAGAAATCGTGCCCCAAAGTATTGGGTTTCCTTTTCTCGTCCATTCTAAATAGCAAAATATCCTTTCAATTAAATCCATGAGTTTTGAATAAAAGGCAAGTTCAACTTTAAAGGTCGAAATGTGGTGTCCTAAAGTATTGGATGTAACACTTCACCTTAAAACGAGACGGCCCTTGGCATACACTTCCAATTTATCCAAATTTATTCTTCAACAACAAGAGGGATCGTATTTTGAATTCTTAAGTTTTCAACTTTCGACATTAAGACATTAGATAATCAATTAGGTACCAATTTTGGGCGTATCGAGGGTGCTAACCCTTCCTCGTATGCGTAACCGACTCCCGAACCCATTTTCTGATTTTCGTAGACCAAAATTGTGTTTTTGATAAATTAATCTGATTATTAAAAACAAACACTTTTTAAGGTGACCCGATCACACCTCATCAAAAAAGATTGGTGGCGACTCCTGTTTTTTTTTATTCGTTTTCAAAACCCACGTCGACCCCGTTTTTTTGCCAAAACTCAAAAAATGGTTACGACACTTAATATAGTACATAAACTTATATATATATATATGTATTCAATAACATTTTATAACATATTTTGCAACACTTTTCAAAATGACAAATACAAATGTCCTAGGTACATGCCATTACCAAAAAGATATGTACTTCACCACAATGAGTTCATGATTTTCCTTGGATGCTAATTCAGCAATTCGACTTTAACCTAACTTGCGCACGGAAACAAACCGTACGCTGAGTATAAAACTCAGTGGTATTTCTATAATCTGAATACTTTAGAGAAAATAATATTATAAAGCATACACATTTTATCATACGGTAGACATAGTTTTATAAATAATCATTTCATAGATAAAGCATTTGTACTCATTCTATTCAATTAATTTGCTATCCCAGATAGCTTTCACTATATGACACAATCATGTGTCTCTAATCACATTTCAATTCATTCTTCGATTTCAATCATAGCACTGTCTCATTCAATAACCATTCCATGAACACATGGTTCATACATTTCATTTTCATGTCTCAATTCAATTCATTTATTTACCTCTATTAACAAGACTCGGACTTTGGCGGATACACGGATCCAACCAAAACAAACCAGTATGGCACCCAGTGCCTCATCGGATAATTCGAAGTAATAGAGTGACACCCACTGTCTCATCGGCGATGCCGAAGTAAGTTGGTACCCAGTACCTCATCGAATTTATCCGAAGGAATAATATGACACCCAGTGTCTCATCGACTCGTGGTCGAAGCATTCCTGAACTCTTCCAATCCTATGGCATGCCAACTATATCCGACTTAGCCCGATACAGTTAATAGGATATTCAATTCACTTTCCAGTTTCCAGTCAATACACATTTCAATTAATCACATATATTCTCAATTCAATATAATTCAATTCACTTTTCAATAACAAATATTCAAATTTCATAATAATCACATATTCATATCAATTTCATCACATTCCCAATCAATATATTTTTCAAATATAACAAACATCAAATATTCAATTTCCACATCAATCACATATATCCATACAAATTCAATTCAAGAACAATTGCTAACACTTACCTTAATTACTTACCATAACATATAAACCAATACATAACAAATAATAATTAAAATTCGGATTATAGAAATACAAACCAGAAATTTCGAGCTATTCCACGTCGACTTTATCTTTCCCTTTTTTTTTTTTTTTTCGAGGATTCTGGTACAACATTAGCTACAGAATTAAAACAATTAAAATTCATCAATACAACACAATTTAATTTCATATTGAATATTTCAATTTTTACTCAATATTTGCCTAAATTTCAATTTAGTCCCTAAACCGATACTAACTTTTATTCTTCACATTTAATTCTTTATTTTCATGCAAATTCCACTTTAGACTAAATTCAACTCCATATTTTCACATAAATTCCTAAATTTTGAATTTTTCACAATTTAGTCCCTATTACACAAAATTTACAATTTATTCTACAATTCAATCCTTTTTCATTTCTAACTTGAAAATCTATCAATTTAGTCCCTAATATTCTAATTATTCAACATAGATAACATTTAAAAACTCAATAATTTCTAAAATTTTGATATGGGTTGGGTAGTATTTAATATCGGGATTCCAAAAACATAAAAATTACAAGAAAAGAGACTAAATTGACTAACCGGTTGAGCTTGAAACTCTTGAAAATCCTAACTTTTTCTCCTTTCTTTCTCTTTTTCTTTTCTTTCTTTCCTTCTCTGTTTTGTTTCTGCTTTGGCTTTCTTTTTATATTTCTATTTATTTATTTATTCTTTATTTATTTGTTTTATTATATATAATATAATATAATATAATATAATATATATTTATACTTATATGTTAAGTAAAAAATATTTTAATATAATATATATATATATATTAAATTCAAAAAAAATCTTCCTTATGCCGCCTCATTTATGAGAAATGGCATAATTGCTTATTTAGCGCCTTTAATTTTTCTTTAATCTAGAATTCAACTTTTACCCTATATACAATTTAGTCCTTATACCTAATTACTTTTTAATTCAAGCAAATTCACTTAACCGAAACCTAATTAACTACACAATTAGCTTCGTAAATATTTTTAATAAATATTTACGAATCCGATTTACGAGAACTGAGTCTCAGGAATGCATTTTTTTAATTTGATCCTTTTTAATTAATTAACTATCAAAACGTTAAAATTTCCTGACGAAACTTTAATACTAACTCAATGACACTCCGTAAATATTTATAAAAATATTTACAGCTCAGTTTATGAAATCGAGGTCTCGATACCTCAGTTTCAAAACTAATTAATTTGATAAATATTTCTAAAGCACAAATCACTAATTCATAAGCCTTCCTAAATTCACGATTGGCTCATAAATACTAAATAATAATTTATAAGCTCACTTGTCAGATTTTAGTGGTCTCGAACCACTTTTTTTGACTTCATTAAAAATTAGGCTATTACATCAGCAATCTACTTTTCGACCTTGAGCCACTCGCTTTTTTCGGATTTTTCGTTACATTGTCAATTTTTTATGCAAATCCAATAGCGAGAATTCTAGGACCCTAGAAAAGGCAGCGGCTTACGCCTCACGTTCTTCTCCTATCGAAAACCAAAACGCTCAATTCTCACTTTAACAACTAACCTGAAAAGTTTATTTCTCCATACGAACCGAGGAAATAATTACACTAATTAAACAATAACAACAACCACTTACCAACAGGAGCACAACAATCGACTGTGCAGAAAAGATGGAAATCAAAATTGAGACAAAAACAAAGAAAGGGATGGCAACAATGAGCAAGCGCGAATAAAGAAAACATAGAGAATGAATGAGAAATTTTTGAAAAGAAAGAAGTCAGAGAATTTTCTTTGGCAGTAACAATGAGCAAAACCGAAAGGAAGGTAGATGAAAGGAATGAGAACGTGAAATGGCAGAATGAGGGAAGTGGGAGAGAGAAAATTTGTCAGAGAGTTTTGGAGAGAAAAATTAGGGAAGTATCTCTCTACTCCCACTAAATCCTACCTTGTTATCATCAAATCTGATTGTTTAGAATTCAAATTTGACCCAAACATTACCATATGGCCGGGATAGATTGGGGAATTAGCAAAAATAGAATTTTATCACTGAATCAATAAGCTTATTCTGTTATTAATTGAACAAAAATAATTTTTAAATTTAATATCCACAAATAGGGGTTGGAGCAAAAAAATATCAAAACTTCAAGGAAAATGATTCAAACCCAAAACCTCACACACACAAGCACAAGGCTTAACCATGAAACCAAATTAACCCACTTTGATTAATTCTAACAATTTAAAAAACACGAATTTTAAAGCGTTACAGCATAAGTTTTCGGATAATCCATATTTTTTAATTCATTTCTTCTGAAAGTTATAACAATTATAGCATATGTTATCCGGATTTGCAAGTGAATGTAGACAATGACATGACATTAAATTTTAGAGTCTAATTAAAATTTTTTTAAAAAATAATTAAAAATTAAAAGAAAATTTGAAGTTTAACGAGAATTTCAAAATAAAACTACAATCTTAAATAGGGCTACACCCGTAATGAATGAGCCAAATGTTAGGCTTCATTAATATATATATATATATATATATATATATGCTCATAATATAAAACAAAACTAATGTTAAATTATTCAATAATAGAAGGGGGGAGGGGGATAAAGGGAAGACAACATATAATTTCAAGTTATAGAAATGACATGAGGTGTAATAACCCACATTATAGATATTGTCTACATTAGTATGTGTGCATATATATAATATTTTTTATATATTATCGTTGCTGAAAATGAGTGCTTTAATCAGTTGTGGAGAAGCAAAAATTCAAGATAGTTGACAAGTCAGACCAAGAAGCCAAACAACACTCTTCTTCCTCTTGCTCCATCAACTCACTCTTTTTCCTTGTTTTTCTCTTCATTTTCAAGAAGCTCTTCAAGCAACTTATCATCCAAATACTCTATTTCAAACACTTGTTTCCCTCTTTGATCCATCGACGACGACGACGACGACGAAGAAGAAGAAGCGGCGGAAGACGAGCCTCGGTAAGCGGTAGCTCCGCCGCTACCCATTGGATACTCATGCGGGAAATTAAGAATAGCCAAGTGACCTCTCATTGAATAAGCTGCTCTATCGTAAGCTCGAGCTGCTTCCTCCGCGGTGTTAAAAGTCCCCAGCCAAACACGAGCACCGTGTCTATTCGAATCACGTATCTCAGCCGCAAACTTCCCCCACGGCCGCCTTCGTACGCCTCGGTATCGAGTCGTCTCGCCCCCTTCTTCCTTGCCCTTAGAACTACTACCCTCCATGACATATATAATAAAAATGTGTGTTTGTGTTATCTGCATGGCTTATATTTGTTTGGGGAACAGCATTTTATATGGATAAATTAAGTGATTTAAGGAATTAAAAGCAGTCCTGTAGGGTCCTACAAAATTAAAACAAACATGAAGGAATTTTAATGGCTGAGAAATGTTTCCACGTGGTTATCAGAAAGTACTATGAATTAATTGTTTGTCCAATGTATCTGGATGGTCAATGTGATGGCTATGGAGTTTTCAGAATCCCTTTTTCTTTTCCTCTCTTTTATGGTGTCACTTTTTAGTAGGTTTGATTCTAAAATTTCGATCAAAAAAGGAAGAGAATGAAAGTGTTGACATTTAAAATAGGATTATTAATCCATTATTACAGACCATAATAGATTGAAAAGAAAATAGTTTATAGGTGGCTAGATTTTGTCACATTTACGATATTGATGAACGCAAAATATCTTATATTTATAAAAATATT
Source organism: Gossypium sturtianum (assembly GCA_025698515.1). Classification (NCBI taxonomy): domain Eukaryota; kingdom Viridiplantae; phylum Streptophyta; class Magnoliopsida; order Malvales; family Malvaceae; genus Gossypium; species Gossypium sturtianum. Next base: position 164,112,093 of record CM046945.1, read on the forward strand.
TCAATAGATGATTATTGGTAGAGTCATCAGAGTTTGGCAAAAAATTATTATATTAATTTGTTGATTTTATGTTTGGTTTTTAAATAATGTTTTTTAATTATTTTATTTAAAAATTATATAAAAATATGAAAATATAAAAATACCCTTACAATAATACTAATTACTTTTTAAAGTAAGTGTATTTTAACAATTTCGTAATTGAATTGATATCGAATTGACTTGTGACACTAATTCAATTAAACATTTTACTTGAATCAGAATAAAACTTGGATTAAGAATTCACATATAATTTACATAAAGTCATGATATTGGAATCTGAATCTCAAAATTAACAAAACCTTAACATTGTGATTAAATTAAGGCTTCATTAGCAAAAATAATTAAGTCTGGTTTGGATTGTTTATGACAGGATTGAAAACTCTATTTTATTATTAATATTTAGAATAATTATTCTATACACTGCTAGTAATTATTATATTTTAGCATGTTGCTATTTTATTCTTAAAAAATAATTATCCTAATAATTGTTATATTTTATAGTTTTTTTATAAGATTATATATTATAGTTAAATTCAAGTTGAATAATTTGAATGGAAATTACAAAACATGTTCAAATTTGGGTCTCCTTCAAAAAAGTAAAGAATTGGGTCAAGCTGCTAGTGGACAAAGGGGTGAATTTGTTGGCTTAATAGACGACACAAAAATTTGTTAACTTCATGGCACGTGAGCTATATTTTCAATGAGGTGAAGCATGTTACGTTTCTATTTTTTAATCTACTTTGAAGTTTGCTTTTATTAGCTTTTGTGATAAAGAGACTAGTTTGACAGAATCTTGTTCAAAAACTTTTTAATTTCTTTTTCAAGAAAAATATTAGGATTAACCAAATCTATAATTTATTTATAACTCCCAAACTCAAACTATCAATTAAATTAAATCTATAATTGCTCTAACTTTGATTATTAGTGTATAATTCCAAACGATAATGGTTTATATGAAAGTTGGACATTCTCCGTTACTTTTTAGTTTATATATATTGAAAGTATATTTGGTATGAATTTGTTGGATCTATTTGTATAGGTTGTAAAAATAAGTAATAAAGCAAATACGAAAAGGATATCATGAAATGTTTACTTAATTTAATATAAATTTACGTGTCGAAACCATTTTAAAATTTGATTAAAAACGGTGATCGACTTTAAAAAAATAGAAATGGAGTCGCCACCGATCTTTTTTCGCTTAGGTGTGATCAGATCACTTTATAAAACATTTTTTATTTCAAAACATTAATTTTGGCCTACGAAATTCAAGAAAATAGGTTCGGGAGTCGGTTACGTACGAGGAAGGATTAGCACCCTCGTAACGCCCAAAATTGGTACCGGATTGATTAGTCGTTGCCCTAATGTCGAAAATTCGACAAGATTTGAAAACATGATTTCTCTAAAAGTTTGAACAATTTGAGTTGGAATTAGAGGTTCCTTTGTTCCGAAAGCTTACAAACATCACATCCAGCACGTTAGGACGTGATGTTTTAAACCCTCGTAACTAAAATCATCTCATGATATACAAAATTCATTAAAAGGATATTTAGTTATTTGGACGAACGAAAAACCGAAACCCAGCACGTTAGGGCACAATTTCTCGAATTTCCAAACACGAAACATTGCCTTGTTTTCTGAAATCCTTATCCCGAGATAACAAAACGTCATATCCAGTGAGTTAGGACACGACAATTTTAAATTCTCGGAAATAAGTCTTTATTTAACCCTTTTTTAAAAAAAAAAAAAGAAAGTAACAAGTTCTTTGGACTCGAAGAGAAAAATCGAAACCCAGTAAGTTAAGGTACGATTTCTTCCGAACCTTAGAACACAGAGTATTTGCTTATTTCAAAACCAAATTTTTGATGCATCAAATATAATATGATTGTAATAAAATGAAAAATAAATCATAATGCCAACATGCTCAATGGAATAAAAATGTGGGTAATAATATGAATAATAATAATGAAGGCAAAAATAAAAAAAATATTAAGTGAAAATAATAATAGTAAATAAATAAAAAATAAATAAAATAAAATAATAACAAAAATAAAACTAATATCAAATTAACAAATAGATAAATAATAAATACAATAGTTTAAAGATAATAAAATAATAAAAATAGTAATAATAATAATAATAAAGGAAATATGTTAATAAATAAATAATAATAAAAATAATATTAGCAATTATAAAATAAAAATAATAATGAAAATAATGATAGCAAAAATAAAAATAGTATTAATAATAATAAAATAATGTAAGGATATTAAAATTAATAGTAATAATAATATAAAAAATAATAGTATTAATAATGGTAGATATAATAATAATAATAATAAATATAGCTATAATAATAATAATATATATATATATATATATAAAATAATAGTCATAAATATAATAATAATAGTACGTATAATAATAATGGTACTAATAATAATAGCAAAAATAATAGTAAAAAATAGTAATGAAATGATAAAAATAAAAATAATAGTATTAATAATAATGATAATAAAAATAACTAATAATAATATTATTATTAAAAATACTTGATATAACAGCAAGAATAACAAAAGGGACGACAATAACAAAAAATAATAAAAGAAAAGACTAAATTAAACTTAAAATAAAAATTTGGGGTAAAATAAAAAATAAATAAAAGGGGAAGGATCGAATTGTAATAGCGCGCAATGTAGAGGGACCAAAACAGAAAATAACCCCACCCTCTGAAACGGTGTCGTTCGAATGTGGACCAAATTGCAACAGAGGAAAATTTAAGGGCTGAATTAAAAATAAAAGAAAACTTAATTAAAAAACTAAAAAATGCGGAAGGGCCAAATGTGCAAATAGACCCTTCCTCCAAAACACGCGGATCCTAAGGCTGGGGCGGGTCGGATCGGGTCAGGCCAGGGCAAAACGACGCCGTTTTGTGCCCAAACGCACGACTCAAAAACGACACCGTTTTCAATTCGTATAAAAGACTAATTTTTCTGAAAAAATTTCATTTTTATTCTGTTTTCTCAAAAAAAAAAAACGAAGGTCTCTCCAAATCCGATGCTGGACGATTTTCGGCAGGCCCTCCGGCGAGACCCGCCGCCGTCGTCGGCCACCGAGCGCGGTGGCCGGAACCCCAAAAAATGTAAGTTTTTTTTTCTTTTCCTTTTTTAAATATATTTTAAATTATTATATATAAAAAAAAACTAAAAATAAATAATAATAATAATAATAATAATAATAATAATAATAATAATAATAATAATAAAGATTCAGAAAAAACAGACTAAAAATAAAATAAAAAGAGACATGTTATTTTTTATTTTTTTTGTATATTGTATTATGTATATTGCTTGTTTTTCTCTGTATCTTCCCCCCTTCGTTTGATTTACAGATTAGGGGTTTTTATAACCCGAAAATAAAATAGGAAAGAAAATATTTGCCATGTTTTGCTCTATTTTGCTGCTGTTTCTTTCTCCTTTTGCAAGTGGGAAGCGGAGATCTCGGCGGTGAAATGTTGTCTGCGCGTTGATGGCGGCGCGACCGAAGGTGGGCGCGAGACAGGGGCCATTTGCGGCGCAAAAGCTTGCGGCGCCTAGGGTTTCAGAAACCCTAGGCCACTGAAGACTGTTTAAGTTTTTGGGCCCCTTTGAGCCGTGTAGATTTTGGGTCTTGGCTGGGTTAATTTAGGTTTAGGCTAAAGGTGTAACGGGTAAGTATTTGGGTCTGTTTTGGGTGTAAGTGGGCTGTTGGTAATTTTTGGGCCAAGGGTAGTGGGTCTGATTTATGGAGTCTGTAATTGGGTCAGTGTTTAGCTGGGCTCGGGTTTTTGGGGTGTACCAGGTTTTAGCATTTGGGTTTGGGCTTTAAGCCCTTTTATTGTAAATTGACTGTATTAAAACTGGACTTTTTATTATTTTTTATTTTTTATTTTTTTTTGTTTTTGTTTTCACGGGCCCAGGCAAAATTGGGTTCCTACATTACGTTTTCGGGGTCTTATCTAAAGATGAATCCATTATTAAAATACAATAATCAATATTTTAAACCTAACCAATCACTTAAATGTTGTAGCCTTATGATCACACTTCTAATGTGAATCCATTCTTACAGATAATTGTTTCAACTGAGATCTGTTAAAACACTCATCCAGATTATAAGTAATTCAATTATTTTTGCACTAACAAAATGTTCATAAAAATAACAATATTATGCTAACTTAGCTCGATAACTATACTAAAGTATGAAATTTTCTACTTAAAACTAGAATAAGAAAAGCTTCGCTTAGTTGATTACTCCAGCTTCCTTGAAATGGGGATAAGATTGTTGATTTATCTTTAATCGAAGCATTTAATCTTTGTAGCTTTAATCATCTCTTGATTTAGAAGTCGTTTGCATAGCTTGGACTCTTATTTTTCTAGTTTCCTACTTTCAACTATTTATCTCATATTTTGTTGCAATATTATTTTTCATAATTACATATCAAAATTTGTCAAGTCGTGAAAAATCAATTTGATCTTGTCGTTGAACTTCTTGTGTCATCACGTTGCAACAAGTAATGCAACAAACGATGCAATAACTATTTGCATTAACATTTTCTCCCTTTGTTATTTTCTGCTAAAACCCTGTGGCCAAATAAAATCTTCCATAGTAAGCAACACAATCATAAGAAACTAGATATATCGAAGCAACATAAAAACATATTTCTTTAACCAATTCAACCAAATATCAAGTAATAAATATCCAACCAAATACCATGCAGCATGAAGTCACTGCACGCCAACAGTGAAAGGAAAAAATAAAGTCATCAGTTATAAAGAAACAACAGTTCCAACAAACAAAAGCTCTACAAGCTCCAGCAAAATACAACTTTAATTGGTCAGTGATCTCCTATTGACTCAAACTATCCCATTGTCTCAATCAATTCCAGCTTCAGCTCTCACTCCCAATTTGCTTTCCTTACCTGATCTCCCTTTTTCTTTTTACAAAAAGAATCGAAGGAAGAAAAACGAAACTGATGTTCTTTTCATATTTGCAGTGTATTGAAAGACCATATTCCTCCTTTTGTTGATTAAATTGATTTGTGAATTGAGAAAACTGAGCTTAGCCTCTAGATGTTCAAGTGTGTGAGCCCTTTAAGCAACATCCAATGTTTAGTGATTGGAAATTTGCCTTTGTTTTTACTACATCCACTATTAGGCCCCAAAATACCAAGAGGAAGGTGAACTTGTATTTTGAAAATTTTCTTAAAGACTATTCTAAATGGTAAAATCAAGGGATAATAGCTTGACAAAATGAAGTTAAAGTGATTAGGCCCCAATTGCTTACCTCCACTACTGTAATTTTTCACCACTAAGGATTTCCCAATTCACTACTAGAATTAATGGCTTTTAAGGAGAAGGTATAACATTTACAACATTATCTTTTCCTTAAGGCTTAGACAAAACCTTTCCTCCTAACTTTTATGGCTAAACTAGAATATTTTTTAATTTTTATGGCTCAACTAAAACCCTCCCAAGTTACAATTGGTGAAATAAAAAATGAACAATTCAACTACAAAGATATATGAATGATAAAAGATTTGACACTAAGATTTTAGAGAATATTTATAAGAGAAATGAAATAATGAAGATTTGCAGACTTTTCTCTTAATCTTTAAGCTTGGTCATTTCTCTATTATGTCTTGAAGTGTTCTTGAAGACTATTTATACAAAAGAACAAGTTTGCAAATGCTTATGGCAGTTGGGGGTGAAACAGAGTCGTTGGAAGCATTTATTTCGGGCAAAACAAAAAAGTGTCCCTGCAATTTATGTCTCAAAACTTGCCAATATATCATGAGACTTAGCTGAAAAATAGTCATTGAGAGGCTATGTCTCGAGACATGCATGCCATGTTCCGAGACATACAGTAAATCCCATGCAGTTTACTATTACGTCTCTACACATGTAATCCATGTCTCAAAACTTTGCACCCCCCTAGAGCAAAGTTTGGATACTAACTTACTTGTCTTGAGGCTTAGAGTCCTATGTCTCGAGATTTAACTACTAAAGTTCTTTAAAACATTTTAAACACCTTAGAACATTTTGATATTGACTAAAAAACACTTGGATAAATTAAAACACGTTTAAAAAAATGCCTTTAAGCATATCGCAAGTCTTTGGAAATGTTAATAAAGTTTTCAACCATATTTTCCCCAAATGAGTTAGGAAATAATTAATTAAAATTTATCAAAAATATTTTTTTTATCAAAAGCTTAAGACAGCAAAGCTAACACCCACCAACATTTCTTTTGGTCTTTTTGAAAAACTTTTTAAATGATCTATTGAATTTTTCTTGTTGGGGTTTTTGACCTGCTCGTTCCATGTTCTACTAGAATGAGAACGAATTTTCTACTTGGGTCGTGGGTTGTTTCGGCCTCATGGGTGTTGGACGTTTTTTTGGCCTACTAAGGAGTGTCATGTTTGACAAAACAACAGTTGGTTTTCACTTAGGACTCTTCAGCTCTTTAACTAGTCATATTGAGAAAGTTTAAAGTGAAGACAATATTTATCCTTATCTTTATCTCTTGAGAGAGTTTTGGAGCAGTTGGAAGATTGATTTATGAATACTTTTATTTGATAAATACTCAAGATAATTAGTGGGACAATTTGAGCTTTTAAATAGGAGTTTAAAGCTTATCAAAACTCTGTTGGATGGACTCATGTATAAGCTTATAAATAGGTTGCTTGTGGTGTCACATAGAGAGTAGTTTTTTAGTGTCTTTGTCGACAGCTTTGTTGTGGTTATTTTGTGACACTCTTTTAGGCATTCTTTGAGAGCTTATTGATTGAATTGTGAAGTATTTGGGTGAGTGATTTGTGACAATTGAGGTCGGTATTGAGGTTGCAATTACTTCTTTGTGTAAAGGTAGATTAGGCTTAAGCCAATAGGTGATCTAGACGATTGTTGAATAAATTCATTCACTAGGCAAGGCTCCGCAGACGTACGACCATTGTGTCTGAACTGCGTTAACAAATATTTATTATCTCTCATTGGTTTGCTCCTTATGTTACTTTGCATTTAACATTTTTCAGCGTTAACAAATATTGTATGTTATCTCTCCTTGTTGTTATTTTGCTTTGTTCATGCACACTCAAGTAGCCCATTAACCCTAGGCCCGAATTGGCCTAATGGGTCATCGAAACACCTAAAAACGTGTAAAAACACTTATTTTACCAAAATTAAACATTGAAGACTAAAATGTCAAACTAATCAAAATAACACTAAATTATGCAAAAAATAAGCTCATTAAGTGCCAGAAAGAACCTAATTTGCTATCACGAATTGTGGCAGAACAACAATTAAAGTCACAGCAATAGAGGAGGCCAAAGATATTATTGCTCTCAAGTTGGACGAGTGAATAGGCTCACTCCAAAATTTTGAGTTGAATATGGAGGAAGTGAAATGTGATAAAATGAGTTTGCCAAAGAACACAACATTCAATGATCAAAATGTTGTCCCAACAATGAAATAAACAGTGGAAGATATTGGTGAGATCAAAAAAGCTATTAGTCTTGCTTACAAAAAGCATGAAGAGGTTAACTTAGAAGGGAACTAAATTAGATACCAATGGGATGAGAAAGAAAGATGTTCAATGTTATGAATGAAAAGGATTTGATAATTTACAATCAAAATGTGCTAATACTAAAAAGAAGGAGAAGTCATTTAGAGTCACTTAGAGTGATGAAGAAAGTTTTGATGTAGATGAAAATGTGAGCAACTATGTTGCTTTTACTATAATTGTTCCAAACCTTGTTTCAATAAATTCTGAAGAAGATTCAGATGATGATGATGTTCCTTTGAAATCTTTGGAGGATGCTTATAGCCATAAGTTAAAGAAATGCAAATGCTGTGCCAACTAAATGATTCCTTGAGGAAAGAAATTATTTTCCCTAATGGAGAAAAAGAAAAACTCAAAATTGTGGTCAAGAAAGAATGATTCTTTGAAAGCAACCAAGAGCGAGCTATATGATGAAAATGCTGTTTTGAAGAAGTTTAGAGGCCAAAGTGAGAAGCTAGATGAAATTTTGGCTTCAAGGAGAACTGAACCAAGCCATAGAGGACTTGGTTACATCAATAAATAAAGGTAAGGACCCTATCACGCCTAGAATTTTTATTAAAGCTAAATATGTGGGTTCTTCTTTTTATAATGAGGCAGGGAATAAAAAATTTAGAAAGATTGTATGTCATTATTGTGGAAAGTTGGAGATATCAGACCCCATTGTTTTAAGTTGATGTGCGATTGGAAGAAGTTCAACTCAACTAAAAAACATGTTAGAACAATGAATGGAACAAGGAAACCACAGTATAGGCAAATTTGGGTGAGGAAAGATCAAGGAAATTTGAGTAATGAATATCAGCATTTAATTGATGCTCGTGTGAAGCATGAAATTACAATTTGATGGAGATCATATTGAAGATATATCAAGTATTGGACACTAGATTTCATGGAAAAAGTGTTTGTTGTTGTAACATCTCGAAATTTGGGGTTAGAAGTTTTAAGGTTTGTGGTTAGGGTCAGTGAGTGGGTTGAATGTTTGGGTTCAGTTTCACGTTTTAATGTCAGAATGGGCCTACTTGTAACATCCTAGATTAGGGGTTATGCGTTTGGAGCATAACTCAAGTGTTAGTAGGTTTTAAGTATGTTTGGAGGTGTTTTAAGGGTTTTTAGAACCCAAGGATGAAAGGGAAAGCTTTGGGAAAATGTTGGATTTTAAGTCTAAAATAAGAAACTAGGCGAAGGAGGCCTTAAAGAAAAATTGTAGGAGGTTATGGACATGAACTTGGGCTTAGTAAAGTGGCTTGGGACGCTACTTTAGGGGCTTGGAGGCTTGCGTCAAAGAGGAGTGCGGGGAGGAAGAGGTTCGAGCAACTTGGGAAGTAAATAGACTTTTATTTTTGGGCCAAAGGGGAGCTGGGCTAAGGAGGCTTTAAACAAACTTTTAGGGAATTAATGCCATAAGAAATCATGTGGTAAAGTGGCGGTGGAGCGCCAGTGCAGCGATGACAAGGGCCTTGGTTCGAATCACGTCGTCACAAGTAAGTAAGTAATTTTATTTTTCTTTTGGCGCTAAGACAAGAGGACTAGGCTAAGGAGGCCTTAAGGGAAATTCGTGAGGAATTATGACACAAGGGTTGGCTTTGGTAAAGTGGTAGCAGAGCGCTACTTAAGGCTTGGGCAAGTGACGCCTCAAGAAATGGGTAGAGAGCCCAGTTCGATTACGAAGGAAGCGGGGAAGGAGCTTTTATTTTTGCGTTAAGAAGGCGCGCTCATGAATGAGGGTTTAAAAGAAATTGGGAGTTTATATCACAAACAGCGCCTTGGCAAAGTGGCTTGGGCGTTGCTGCAGACTTTGCGTCAAAAGGGCTCTAGGTCTCATGTTCGAGTCCTATTGGCGACTGGGAAGTGTTTTTATTTTTTTGCTTTGGCGTCAAGGAAGAAAGGTGAGAAGAAATTGGGCGGCACATGGAATTTCAATTGGATAAGGATTTGGCTTAATTCTCCTATTGATTTTCTGGCTAAGGTAGGATAAATGTTATTTTATTTGTTTATTTTATTTATTTTAGATAGGTAGATAAGAGATAAATGAGGTGATAAATTAGTGTTTTATTTTATTTTTAATAAGTGATTAGGAGATAAAATAGGAACTTGGTGAAGGATAATTGTTGTTAAATGAAGTGATAATAGGAGATTATTATAGGAATTTGATAAAGGATAGTGGGATTAATTTATTTTATTTGTTAAAGGGATAAAGAGTTAAAATAGGAGTTTGATAGGAGATAATGTGAAGGATTATTTTATGTTATTTGTTAAGATAAAGTAGGAGAGTGATAAGAGATAATGTATTGGATTATTTTATGTAGTTATTAAAGTGATTAAAAGATTAAATGGGAGAAAACTTTGGAATTTGATAAGGGGAAGCTAGTAGCTGAATTCTTTATAAGGGGAGTAATCATCTTTGATATTCTTTTTCTTCTTTAATTTTCTTAGTGCCGAATTCTCCTAGCCTCCCTTGCCAAAATTCTTCCAAAAGTTCTCTTCTTCTCCTTCTTCTTGTTAGCCAGAACCTCCCCTCTTTTAGAGAAGAAATTCCAGCCCCTCCATTTGTGATTGGCCGAATGTAGGGTCAAGATCTAGCATCGTAGATCGGCTTCTCGAGATCTAGGAATTACGATAGTAACAAGTGTGTAAGATCTCTATACACACTTTATTAATTTACATGCTTTGTTATTATTTGCCTTAGATCTTTTGGTTGTGGTTAGTTTGTGGCATAATCATGGATTTCAGTAAGTCCCCTAACTTGTAATTTTTATATGTTTGCATGCCATCACATGATGTTTAATACTATGACATGATATATGAAATTTGATGTGTAAGCATGTGATGGTGGGATTGATGAGAGGAGGGGATGAACTATGGACTGTCGTCGGTGGTTTTGACCACAAGATGGGTTGGCCCCATCAGATTATTGTGACCTATGGTCATCGGTGGTTTTGACCACAACAATTGATTATTTGCGACTAAGTCCCGGTGGTTTGGTACCACCAGTGGTTTTGACCACATTTGATATATTGTGACCTATGGTCATCGGTGGTTTTGACCACACGATGGGTTGGCCCCATCATTTAAATCGTGACTTTAAGTCATCGGTGGTTTTGACCACACGGGGTAGAAAAAAGGAGTATGGATGGCTAGTTGGGTTGCATGAGCATGTTTATTAATGAATTGTGTATGAGATGTATTTTCCGGGTGGGGATTTACACATTGAGTCTCGGTGACTCACCCATTTCCCTAACATTTTGCGGATGAGTAGATCGCGAGATGGAGCCGGAAGGACTCAAGGTGGCCATGCAGTGGAAATCTTAATTAGATGAACTTGGATTTTGTTTTATTTTATTTAATGTTGGTTTTATTTTAACTAAGTTGTAATAAGGCCTCCTAGATATATTTTTTATTATTCTATGTTTTGGATTAATTTGTTTAAACTATTTCTTAACATTAAATTAAGTCCACATGTTTTCTAAAATTTTTAATCGCAAAATGTTTTATCGTGCCATCGGGCACACCTGAATCGGTAACAATCTGACTTAATGAATATTTTTAAAATAAACCTAAGTATGGTGTTTATACACCTCAAGTGTTTTAAATCGGACGCTATCTTTTATCAAAAAGTTAATTCGGCTTAAAGGGATTTTTAAAAATACTTTCTCTGTAGCACACCAAATTCGGTCGTAGTGTTTGGGCCGGGTTTGGGGTGTTACACTACTGGTCTGGTGGTTAGTTGTGTGTTAGTGTAACTCTGGGTCTCGTGTTCAAATCCCTGCGAGTGTTTTTGATATTTATTTGTTTTTATGTTATTTTATTTTATTTTTAAAAGAAGAAGTTAATTTTAAAATAGAAAATAAGTTTACGTTCTTCATTTTTTACTTTTTCTTTTTCTTCTCTATCGTTCTTTTTTTTTGTTCTTTCCAATTCCAATTTTGTTTGTTTCTTTCTTCTTCTGTTTTACGCACTTGTTATCTATCATTCCGTCAAAGGTGATTGCTCTTGTGTGTTTCGTGTAATCGGATGTGAGTCAGAATAGTCTTGTGGAGGCAAAGCATTTAATCTTTGTTGTTTGCAATTCTGATTTAAGGTGTGTTTCCGAAACTATTGATTTTAAGTGTTGAGTTATTGATGGATTGCATGATATTCTGCATATTTCAATACATTTCAAAATTTCCAATGGATGGGGATCGTTTCGGTGTCAAAAACATGAATTTCAGGCTGTTTCAGTGTGGTTTCATGACCACATGGGTGGCCATACGGGCGTGTGCCCCACATGGGTGGCTCACACAGCCGTGCGAAATTGGGAATTAGGGTTTTTGGGCAAATTTTGATACCACACGACCTGGCCACACGGGCATGTGTACCCACACGGGCTTATGAGATCTCCACACGGCTGTGTCGACTCTACTATTTATTTTTGTCATTTTTGGACAGTGAGTTACATGGGCTGCTCACACGGGCGTGTGTCCCCTCCACACAGGCATGTGTGGCTTTCACATGGGCGTGTAGACTCCCACACGGCCTGGGCACTTCCACACGAACGGGGCACACGGCCGTGTGGCCCTATTTTGCAGAATTTTTGTTTTGAGTCATAAACTATCTGTTTTATGTTTCTATGTAATCTGACCCTCGTTCAAGCCTCGATAAGTGTGTTTGGGACTCGATTTAGTTTGGTTCGTGTATATATATGTGTTTATGGGCTTTAATTTTATTGCTCGTTTATGTGATAAATAAGTATGAGTTTATTATTGTTGTCATAACTGAATATTAGAATACAAGTGTAATCAAATCTGAATCTGTTTAACTAGAAATGTTAATGTTCGTTTCTGTATGATGTCTGCATAATGTGTGTATTGTTGCATAGCATGAAAATTTTGGGATCTGGCTATGAAGAGAAGGAAGACAGAATCAGTAGTTTTAACTGCAATACTTTTGTATAGCGGTTTACCGCACTATCCTATACGTATACTAGCTTAGCTGTATACAGTTACTCAAGTGGCATAGTTCCATGTTGTGGTGTGTAGGGTGGATGAAACTAATATGGTTCTATGTGGTGTGCACGGTGGACGGGCCTACCATAGCCCTTATGGGTTGTGCTGAATGGACAAAGTGGTGTTTAGTTGGCGGGATGGGATCTTGACTTGTGCATCTGTTTGCATCTGAATATACGTCTGTTTGTCAGAACATTTTGTCTGTTTGTGTAAACTTCTAGTTATTGACAATATAGTTAATGTCATGTTTTCGAAACCATTTTTAATTTTGGAAAACGGGGGTCGACTTTTAAAACGAAAATGGAGTCGCTACCAATCCTTTTTTTATTTAGGTGTGATTGGATCACCTTATAAAGCGTTTTATTTCAAAATGTTGATTTTGGTCCACGAAATACAAGAAAACGGGTTCGAGAGTCGGTTACGTACGATGAAGGATTAACACCCTCGTAACGCCCAAAAATTGGTACCTAATTGATTAATTAATGTCCTTATGTCGAGAATTTGAAAAAGATTTGAAAACATGATTTCTTTAAAAATTTGAATAATTTGAGTTGAAATTGGAGATTCCTTTATTCCGAAAGCATTCAAACATCACATCCAGCATGTTAGGACATGATGTTTTAAACCCTCGTAACCAAAATCATCTCATGATTTACAAAATTCATTAAAAGGATATTTAGTTATTTGGACGAACGAAAAACCGAAACCCAGCACGTTAGGGCACAATTTCTCGAACTTCCAAACAAGAAACATTGCCTTGTTTTCTGAAATTCTTATCCCGAGATAACAAAACGTCATATCCAGTGAGTTAGGACACGACAATTTTGAATTCCCGAGGATAAGTTTTTATTTGAAATTTATAGGTTTTTTTTTTTAAAAAAAAAGAGGATACTTGATATTTTAAGTTCTACGAGAAAAAATTAAAACCCAGTAAGTTAGGGTATAATTTCTCTCGAAGTCCCCAAATATCATATATCGCTGTATTTAAAAGCTTTTGAATAAAATGCACAAATGTAAATAAATGTGTTTTATAAAACAAATGGTTTTGGAATAGATATGGCAGCATACATATTTAATAGCAATTCCGCATAACTATAAATTATACTAACAATAAATAATAAAGAGTAATATAACATGAATAAATAAATAAAGAATTATGTTAAGCATTGAATATACAATATAATAAGAAAATGAATATGACAATTTCTAAAACTATTTAATATATATAAACAATATTTTAAATAAATAATGAAAAAGTATATAAAAAGAATAATTTATAACAAATACATAATTTAATAATCTAATATATATATAAATGATTATATATAAGAAAAACAATTAATAAATAGTCTATAATAATTTTATAAAAGAAATATATATAATATACTAATCATAAAATTACATATATAATATAAACAATATAAATAAAATATACTATATAAATAAATTTTATAAAAAAATATTTTAGAAATAGTATATATAATATAACATAATACTATATAATATAGAATTTTTTTAGAAAAATATATAATATAATAAATAATATATTAATTATAAAATAATATATAATATAGATAATATTAAACCACATAAAATAAGTAATAATAATTAAATATATATAAGGTTAATACATATAAAATATATATATAAATTTTATACTATAAACAAATTAATATATAAATAATAAAAATAATATAACATTTAAATATGATAAAATAATTCAATATAATATTAGAATAATCTAAAAATAAAATAAAATAAATAAAGAAAGGAGGATTAAAATGAAACAGAATATAAGTTTTAGGGCTAAATTGTAAATACGAAAAAATGCTATTGGACTTATTTGTAAATTTGAAAAAATACGGAAGGGTCTATAGGGCAATTAGACCCTTAAACGAAAACACGCGGATCCTCCCTGGGTCGGGTCAACGCGCGGATCCTCAGCTTTAAAACGGCGTCGTTTCGGTCATTAACTGACCACTTCAAAACGACGTCGTTCCTTCGGCTTATAAAAGTAAAAAAATCGGCCCAAAAATTCATTTTAGACACTGTTTTAAAAAAAACATAAAAGGGCTCTGAAATACTCTCCCCCAGGGCGATTTCCGGCAAGCTCGACGGCAGTGCCCGCCAGTCATCATGCAATGTTGGAAATTAAAAAAGGTAATTTTTCATTTTTTTATATATTTTTATATATATATTATATAGCTTTAAAAAAAAGATAAAAAAAAAGAAATAACAGTATTCGAAAATAGAGAAAAAAATAAAAAAACGAAAAAGCAATCCTTTGAAATAACCTCTGTTTTTTTTATTGCTTGTGTATTCTGTATTGGTATCTTTTCTGTATGTATTTCTCTAAGTTTGTATCCATGTGTAGTTACAGAATAATCGGGCTTTTATAGCCTTTAAAAAAATAAAAATAAAAAAGGAAACGTTGTTGTTGCCATTCTTGCTGTCGTTTTCTTTCCTTTCTTTTGCAGGTGGACGAAGATCTCGTGACGGAGATGAGGGGTTCGTGCGCGTTGATGGCGGCGTGACCGAGGGCTGATAGGGTGCGAGGAGCTGATTGCGGCGCGACGGTTGGGATGCTGGCTCCCGCGGCGCCTAGGGTTTCAGAAAACCCTAGGCTTACTGAAAAATGTTTAAGATTTTGGGCCCCTTTGGGCCGTGTAATTTGGGTTAGGTCTGTTTTGGGGTATTGGGTCAGTAATTGGGTTTTTGGGTAGTCTGTTGGGCTTTGTAATCCATTTTGGGCTCTGGTTGTAAGTGGACTGTAAAACTGGACTTTATTTATTATTATTTTGTTTTGTTTTTTTTCTTTTTTTTTTCTGAATAAAATGGGCCCGGGCAAAAATGGGCCATTACAACTGCCCCTCTTTGCTCATTGTCGTGAAACAAAAATAGAGCAAAGACTGTAAAAGGACCAATTTTGCCCGGTCTTGGCCGAGCCTTGACTTCTTGGTCCTCGTCTTCTTCAAATGGCTTCCAACCCAACTGCAACTTTAGGTGTATTGGAATATAAATTTGACGGCTTCAATTTGCTTCAATGCAATTTCATGAAGGCAAAGCCAGCTATCTTTAATCTGCTCCACTGCAAATTCAGGGAGACAAGACCTGATGTCTTCGATCTGCTTTCTGCAACTTCAGGAATGCCAGATCTGCTATTTTAATCTGCCCCCTGCAAACTCAGGGATGCTAGATTGGTATCTTCGATCTGCTTCCTGCAATTTTAGGAATGCCAGATCTACTGTTTTAATCTGCTCCCTACAAACTCAAGGATGCCAGATTGGTATTTTCAATCTGCTTCACTGCAATCTCAGGAATGCTAGATCTACAATCTTCAGTCTGCCCCACTACTATCTCGAGGGGACAAAATCTGAACTTTCAGTTTGCTTCCTTACTATCTAAGGAAGACTTCAATCTTCAGTTTGCTCCACTACCATCTCGAGGGAACAAAATCTGAACTTTCCAATCTGCTTCCTTACTATCTCAGGAAGACTTCAATCTTCGCTTGCTCCACTACCATCTCGAGGAACAAAATCAACTTTTCAATTTGCTTCCTTACTATCTCAGGAAGACTTCAATCTTCAGTTTGCTCCACTACCATCTCGAGGGAACAAAATCTGAACTTTTCAATTTGCTTCCTTACTATCTCAGGAAGACTTCAATCTTCAGTTTGCTCCACTACCATCTCGAGGGAACAAAATCTGAACTTTTCAATTTGCTTCCTTACTATCTCAGGAAGACTTCAATCTTCAGTTTGCTCCACTACCATCTCGAGGGAACAAAATCTGAACTTTTCAATTTGCTTCCTTACTATCTCAGGAAGACTTCAATCTTCAATTTGCTCCACTACCATCTCGAGGGAACAAAATCTGAACTTTTCAATTTGCTTCCTTGCTATCTCAGGAAGATTTCAATCTTCAGTCTGCTCCACTGCAAACTCAAGGATGCCAGACTGGTATCTTCAATCTACCCTACTACATTGTCCTATAAGGGACATAACCTGTAGAATGGGTATATGCTTATGCAAAATGATTAGGATGTTATGATCAGAATAAATCAAATGCTCCTAACTGAATGTGTTATGCAAAATGAGAATGATTCCTATTTAAAGTGTCATCACTCCTCAGGGTTTCATTTTTGTTCCTCTTGAAGTATCAATCATATTCTTCTCAAATAATTTGCCCCATGGTAATTTCAGGGCCCACTCCACTTGAACCAAGGCTTGTACCACCTTCAAACCATCCCACCATGATTTTTTTTTTGAAACTTTTTAATCCATTCCTATTGCAATTTAAGGGTACAAGATCTATTTCAACTTCAATTCATTCCAATGTAATTCAAGGGTTTTGAATCTTCTCCCATCAATTTGGTCCGTCATACCATCGAATGTTATGACCCAATGAAAATTCTTTGCAAAATGATCCTCTTTTAGGATTGGTATTGCTCAACTCATTATTTTGTCCAATCACCATTTGGACAAAAAATTCAAAGAAATAGTCCCAATCTAGACTTTTTCTCAAGTATTTCCAATCCTTACACATGGAAATTTTTTAAATAATTGTCATGTTTCAGTCTCCTGTATTATCTAGAAGCTTCTAAAATAATATGCGAAACTCCTTTTATGAAAGTATTATTAGTCCATTAATCTTTATTTCAATATAAAATGCTTGAAAAAGATCACAACAATGGACGAGAAAGAAATTAATCAAGAGCATAGCTCGAAATAAATAGGTTAATCAAAGATAGCCAAAGCAATAAAAGAAAATTGATTGGGGTGTATAAAGCAAATTCAAAATATGGGTAAGATAGAAGCTAGGTGCCCCAGATATCGCAACCTGAGCTTCTCTATACAAACTTCTTAAGGACCATTTTGAGCTCAATACGTGTTTAGAGTGTAACATCCTGGAAAGGGCCTATGCATTTTCGGTTTAATTGTACGAAATGACAAGTCTTAAGCACTATGAATAAATTTTTGGTATTTTTGGAATTCTAGAAATGCATAGAAATGGAAATGAACATTTTGGAAACTGAACATTTTGGAAACTCAGAACATTTTGGAAACACGAACATTTCTGGAAACACGAAATGTAAGAAAATGGTCGACAAATAGAGCCGATCGAAAATTTTAGGAAACTTAGAAATGATGCCGAAATGTCAAATTTTAAAGTTCAAAATAGGAAATAAGGGCTAGAGGGCCTTAAAAGAAAAAGTTGGAGAAGTTTGACACACAAACAGGCTTGGAAAAGTGGCTGAAGATGCCACTTAGGGCCTAAGGAGATGGCGTCACATGCAGGAAATAGGCACAGGTTCGAGTCACTTGAGAAGCAAATAAATAAGTTTTATTTTTGCTTCCAGATAATGAGGTGGACGGCATGGGTTTCTAGAAAAGGAAGAGTTTTATTTGCATAAATATGTGAATAATAAGTGATAAATAAAGGATTTTCTTTTAAGAAAATTGAGGAGATAATTGATGGATTAAAGGCTTTTATCTTTTAAATAAAAGAGATAATATTATCAAAAAGAGGAGTGGTGGCCAAGTAAGGGACTCCTAGGCTGATAATTTCGGCTATATAAAATGAGGGCGGGAGGGCTACTCATCAACGTTTGCTTTCTCTTCCTCAGTGCCGAAATTTTCCTAGCTCTCTCCCCTCTCTCTGCGAATTTTTCTTTAAGCAAAATCCATCTCCTCTTCTTCTATTTTCTTCTCTGTTTCTCTTTGTCAAAGCCGAATCTTTGTTGATTCTAAGTAAAGGAGCAATCAACTACGACATCTAAAGGGGTCTACAACTCATCGAATATAAGGATCAAGGATCTAAGGTAAGATAAATTTATTTGATTAAAGGTTATGATGTATATGTTAGATTATATCTAACATGAAGATTTCAAACAGACATATAGGGCAAGGAATCCTCTTGATTTGGAAAGCGTAAGGTAAGTACATAGATCTAATCGGCCAAGGCTTATTTTTGGTATTTAGAATTATTTTTCATTGATCCAAAAGTCGAAATCGACAAAATTACATGATTTAGTGTTAGCCGATTTCAAGGAAAAGGGATACTAGTAATTTGTGGGAACTTGATCAATCCAATCGGCAAACAAGGTAAGTATTAGTAATACCATTCCTATTGGGATTTGGTTTTAAAATCGAAAAGGTTATTAATGTGTTTTTGTATGATGGGCCGAATATAGGAATTAACAGATCTAAACTTTAGATCGGTAGATCGTTCTTCTGGATTTCAAGGAATCTATTAAGCCAATCAGTGTGTACTCACACTAACTTTCGATATATCATATGGCAATTATTTTAACATATGAATATGCATAAGAATGTGAATATGGCTAAGTACCATAAATATGGTAAAAGTACCTGTGCACGTTTCCTACTTTTGATAGGATTATGAATATGTATATTGTTACATGTGAATAATGAGAAATTAAGTATGTTATGCATGATATAAAATATATGGGGCATTCGGGATATATGTGAAAGGGGAAGAAGGTGTTGACTTGGTCTCACCAACTAATATGGTGACTACGGTCACAAAATTTGAATATGGTAACTTCGGTTACATTATCTCGAATTTGGTAACTTCGGTTACATTATTTGAATATGGTGTCTAATGACACAAATTATATGGGCGATGAGCACGTCGATCGCAGTGATCGCTTCGATGGTGTGTAGCGGATGGAGGGTTGACTTAGTAGTCCCCACGGTGTGTGACCGGCAGCACGGGTGGTGTGTAGCGGATGGACAAATAGGGTTGGGTTTGGGTTGCATCATTCTTTTTATGAATATGTCTTGATATGAACATGTATGCTGAATTGTTGAATGTTCGTTTGTGTACATTGAGTCATGTTGACTCACCCCGTTGGGGAATATTTTTCGAGAGATGATCGATAATGGACCGGGTCGGCGGGAGCTAAAGGTGGCCATGCAAAGCAAGGAAAGACTTTTATTATTTGGGACTGTTATTCATATTAAGTACTTAAATTTTATTATTTTTGGGTTTTGATTGATGTAATAAGGCCATAAGGCCCAAGTGAATTTCTTTATTTCTTTTTGCTTTACTATTGGATATTATGTCACGAACTAATTTGGATGTCAGTAAGTACAAAATTACTTTTCTTAAAAATGAACTCAAAAATTCTTTTGTCACCTTAATTAAATTGGATTTATAAAATTAAATAAATGGGTTTTTAATCTAAGCCCAACCCAAAACGAAATTTTTCTGGAAATACACAAATTTCCTCTAAAAAATAAAGAATTTTGAAACCGGTTTACTTAAGGAACATACCAGATCCGGTTCAGGCTCGTGGGCGGGTGTGGGGTGTTTGATTTGGTATCGAGCCCGTTTTAAACTCTCGGCACGTGGGCTAAGGCCCAAAACGTTTTTAATTCGAGCCCAAATGATTTTCTTGAAATAAAGCGGTGTTCGGCATGGCACCTAAGTCTCCGACCACATGATCCACCGGGTAAGTACCTAACTTTATGTGTGATTACGTGATTGATGAACGTATAAGGGTAGAAAAGGCATGGAACGTAGAATAGAATGATAGGAACATGAACCCTAGGGCTAGATTACTCAAACACAAAACCACATAAGACTTAATGCACTAACAAACCTATGACTAAGACGCCGAGTTAGGGTGTGGTAACCATTGTGCGCATGTCTAGGATTGGATCCCGGAAGAGCACAGTACTTAGCAGTCCTAGTGACTCACCTCCTCTTGGCTGGAATCCTGCACAGTGCGTAGCTCTGCTCACCCTAACCAAGAGGACTTATTCACGGACTAAACCCGATAATTAAAACCCGAAAGGGACTAGCCATGATAAAAACCCTAGTTTTAAAATCCCTAAATTACCCTTTTAATTGTAGTAAAAGATTATTGTGAAAATTTTTCCAAAATATCTCCGATTTACAAAATTACAAAAATACCCATGTATTGTAAATTACTAAAATACCCTTAGTTCTTAAGATTTTCAAAAATACCTCGACGTTTGCTACAATATTTATACTTTACAAAGATATCAAAACTTCATTTTACAAATAACAAGATACCCCGATTTGGAAAATTTACTGAATCGCCTCGACTTCCAAAATTACCAAATAACCTCGATTTACAAAATTTTGCAACACCTCGATTTGGAAAACAAAATAACCCAGAGATTTTGTAAATTCTGAAATACCTTTAATTTGGAAAATATTTTCGAATTGACCCCGATTTATTACCAAAATACCCTCAGTAGGAAAAATGACGAAATTACCTGGTAGGGAAATGGATGGAATGGCCATAAAAGTGTAGTGAATGATGTTGTGAATGAATGTGACTTCATGGAGAAATGAATGTGTCTCTGCTTATGAATGTGAATGTGACCCCACAGGTTAGAGTAGTGAACTTGAACTAGAAACTTTGGTTGATCGAAAGAACTACTTACGAACATCTCTTTTCATAAAAGCGTTCGCGAATAATCGATGGAACAAAATTTCGATGCATAAAACTTTTTAATCAGTTAAATCGCGACGTTAGAAATGAGTTCTAGGGGCGTGAACTTAGAGATCGTGCCTAGAAAGTATGATGGTTCTATTAAGATCGAGTGCGCAGCAATGATAGCGTAGTGGGGTGAGTTAGACCGCATGCGATTGTTCATTAGTAAGTAATTTCGAGGACGAAATTATTTTAAGAAGTAGAATCGTAACATCTGGAAAGGGCCTATGCATTTTCGATTTAATTGTGCGAAATGACAAGTCTTAAGCACTATGAATAAATTTTTGGTATTTTTGGAATTCTAGAAATGCATAGAAATGGAAATGAACATTTTGAAACTCAGAACATTTTGGAAACTGAACATTTTTGAAACTGAACATTTAAGAAACGGAAATGTAAGAAAATGGTCAAACAAACAGAGCCGATCGAAAATTTTAGGAAACTTAGAAATGATGCCGAAAATGTCAAATTTTAAAGTTCAAAATAGGAAATAAGGGCTAGAGGGCCTTAAAAGAAAAAGTTGGAGAAGTTTGACACACAAGCAGGCTTGGAAAAGTGGCTGAAGATGCCACTTAGGGCCTAAGGAGATGGCGTCACATGCAGGGAAATAGGCACTGGTTCGAGTCACTTGAGAAGCAAATAAATAAGTTTTATTTTTGCTTCCCAGAGAAAGCTGAGGTGGACGGCATGGGTTTCTAGAAAAGGAAGAGTTTTATTTGCATAAATATGTGAATAATAAGTGATAAATAAAGGATTTTCTTTTAAGAAAATTGAGGAGATAATTGATGGATTAAAGGCTTTTATCTTTTAAATAAAAGAGATAATATTATCAAAAAGAGGAGTGGTGGCCAAGTAAGGGACTCCTAGGCTGATAATTTCGGCTATAAAAGGAGGCGGGAGGGCTACTCATCAACGCTTGCTTTCTCTTCCTCTGTGTCTTTGAAATTTTCCTAGCTCTCTCCCCTCTCTGTAAATTTTTCTTTAAGCAAAATCCATCTCCTCTTCTTCTATTTTCTTCTCTGTTTCTCTTGTCAAAGCCGAATCTTTGTTGATTCTAAGTAAAGGAGCAATCAACTACGACATCTAAAGGGGTCTACAAGCCCATCGAATATAAGGAACAAGGATCTAAGGTAAGATAAATTTATTTGATTAAAGGTTATGATGTATATGTTAGATTAAATCTAACATGAAGATTTCGATGACAGACATATAGGGCAAGGAATCCTCTTGATTTGGAAAGCGTAAGGTAAGTACATAGATCTAATCGGCCAAGGCTTATTTTTGGTATTTAGAATTATTTTTCATTGATCCAAAAGTCAGAAACTGACAAAATTACATGATTTAGTGTTAGCCGATTTCAAGGAAAAGGGATACTAGTAATTTGTGGGAACTTGATCAATCCAATCGGCAAACAAGGTAAGTATTAGTAATACCATTCCTATTGGGATTTGGTTTTAAAATCGAAAAGGTTATTAATGTGTTTTTGTATGATGGGCCGAATATAGGAATTAACAGATCTAAACTTTAGATCGGTAGATCGTTCTTCGAGGATTTCAAGGAATCTATTAAGCCAATCAGGTGTGTACTCACACTAACTTTCGATATATCATATGGCAATTATTTTAACATATGAATATGCATAAGAATGTGAATATGTCTAAGTACCATAAATATGGTAAAAGTACCCAGGTACGTTTCCTACTTTTGATAGGATTATGAATATGTATATTGTTACATGTGAATAATGAGAAATTAAGTATGTTATGCATGATATAAAATATATGGGGCATTCGGGATATATGTGAAAGGGGAAGAAGGTGTTGACTTGGTCTCACCAACGAATATGGTGACTACGGTCACAAAATTTGAATATGGTAACCGGTTACATTATCCGAATTTGGTAACCGGTTTACATTATTTGAATATTGTGTCTAATGACACAAATTATATATAGGCGATGAGCACGTCATTGTGCAATGCCGATCGCCTTCGATGGTGTGTAGCGGATGGAGGGTTGACTTAGTAGTCCCCACGGTGTGGCCCGGCGAGTACGGGTGGTGTGTAGCGGATGGACAAATAGGCTTGGGTTTGGGTTGCATCATTCTTTTTATGAATATGTCTTGATATGAACATGTATGCCTGAATTGTTGAATGTTCGTTTGTGTACACATTGAGTCTGTTGACTCACCCCGGATTGGGAATATTTTTCAGAGATGATCGGTAATGGACCGGGTTCGGCGGGAGCTAAAGGTGGCCATGCAAAGCAAGGAAAGACTTTTATTATTTGGGATCATTATTCATATTAAGTACTTAAATTTTATTATTTTGGGTTTTGATTGATGTAATAAGGCCATAAGGCCCAAGTGAATTTCTTTATTTCTTTTGCTTTACTATTGGATATTATGTCACGAACTAATTTGGATGTCGAGTAAGTACAAAATTACTTTTCTTAAAAATGAACTCAAAAATTCTTTTGTCACCTTAATTAAATTGGATTTATAAAATTAAATAAATGGGTTTTTAATCTAAGCCCAACCCAAAACGAAATTTTTCTGAAAATACACAAATTTCCTCTAAGAAATAAAGAATTTTGAAACCGGTTTACTTAAGGAACATACCAGATCCGGTTCAGGCTCGTGGGCTGGGTGTGGGGTGTTTCATAGAGGCTCCGGAGTACTTTGTCAATGCCCCAAGACGTAGCATACTTCCTCACTGTTAATTCAGGCATAGCAAGATTACCACATGCCCTATCTTTGATCAAAATTTGAGCTACCCTTTTCGGGTTTTCAGCTCAAAACCCCTTTGGTCTCAAAGAACCCTTTGCGGGTTTTCACCTTGGCCTCTCCTATTTTCTTTTTTCTTTCTTTCTTTCCTCTTTTTTTTTTGAATTAGATCTCAAGGCGCCCTTTGCGGGTTTTCACCTTGGTCTTTCCTCTTTCAGGTAAAATACTTCTTGACTGAACTGGAATTCACCGAATTGGTAAGTCTTTTGGCATCCATCTCGGTCAATATCAATGCTCCTCTAGAATAGACATTCTTTTCAACATAAGGTCTTTCCCAGTTTGGCATCTGCTTTCCTCTGAAATTGTTTTGTAGAAGAAAAATCTGTTTCAACATCAGGTTCCCCTTGTGGAATTCTCTAGGATGAACCTCTTTATCGTAAGCTCGCATCATCCGACCGTGATGAATAACTTTTAACCTTTTCTTCGATTAGGTTCAATTGGCAAAAACGCTTCAATTCCATAAACCAATGGGTAAGATGTTGCCCTAGTGAAGGTTCTGGCCGACGTTCAATAAGACAGAGGGTAAATGGTAGCTTCTTATGCCAATCTTTACAAGTCTTAGTCACCTTTCATAGTTTTTTTTTTCAATAAGACATAGTTTTTTGCTACACTGTGATATACTGCCTGATCTTTGGACAAACTGTAAACTTTGACTTTGTACAGTTATGTATTATTAAACATGATCCTTTATGGTATTCTTTGCTGGCATCTGATCATTTCCCTTTTTTTTTAGAATTTGATGACTGTCGACTTTGCAATATTGGCATATGAAGCAACACTCACCCTCTTAGTGAAGTAAATGACGACCATGACGATGAATCGATATTGGCTAAAAATTTCTGACGAGATTGGCCCCATCACATCCATGCCCCACATATGGGAAATTTGTGAAGAAATGGAAAAGGCACATGAATCTTGTCTTCTTAAATACGTCATAGCAGTATCCAAACCTCATGAGTAGCCTGGCTATTGTAGAACCATTATCATGCTCTTTAAACACCCTTATGGCTCTCTTTTAAGATTTTCCCAGGCATGTCTTGATATGATCGTGCGAAAACATCTTTGAATTCTTGAAAATAACTCAATGATGTCTTGCCTTATTTCTGTGGTGAGCTGGGCTTCGATCTTCACCCCTTTCCTAGGCTCACAATATCCAATGACCATTTGTAGCGTAAGGTCTGTTTTTCATCTTGTTCTACCATCCTTAACAAATCAGAAGGTAGGTTACAATCTCTGTCATTTTCAGAGTCATGAGATCCCTCTAGACACATATATTACTCGAAAGGAGACTCTGAGTCAGTAGCAGCGTTGCTCACATCGTTGATATCTGAAGACCTTATTGTAGGTCCGAAGAAAGATTCCAAAGAATGAATGACCCAAAGAACGATTATTTGTATGGTCAGGAATAAAGAATGAAAGAATATTTGAAAGAAAGTCCAAAAAAACAAACAAAACAAAAAACAATTGTTTGTACAGTATGAAATGGGAAAAATAAAAGAATATTTGCATATGATTGTGTGTAGTTCAAATTATTGCATATGATTGTGTGTAGTTCAGATTATTGCATATGATTGAAACATCAATTTTGTGGTTTGATATTGTATTTGACATACCGATTGAGACTTTCGTAAGTGATATTTTTATACATATGCTTGTCTGAAGTATTTATTGTGTCACTCCGTCTTTTTCCATATGTTCATGTTTCGGACTCACACCGAGCTTGCGTAGCTCATCTCTGTAGTGTTTTTCTTTTTCAGGTACATTCCGTGTTTTGGAGCTGGTCTCGGTATACCGGAGGTCTCAGAAAGATATGGTTTGATTAGGTTTAAGTAAAATCTCATAAATTTTTTACGGTTAATTTTAAGTCGGTTTGTAAAACGATTATATAAACTGTGGTACAAGTTTTTATGCTGGACTTTCGTAAGGTGTTATTTGGACTGAACTTTAGAAACTGTGGATTTTATTTTTGAAAGTTTGACGCTGGTTTAATATTGTTTCAAACATAACGAACAAAAAAGTTATCTTGGTTTGAATTAAAGTTTTTGTTTCCGCCACTTTTGGTAGCCAATGTAACCTCCAGGATTCGGTCAAAATTTCTAGGCCGGGTTTTAGGGTGTTACAGTTGTTCCACGAGCTACAACTCCTCTAGTTGATACGGTAGCCTTCGAGCTCATCCCCTTTAAACAACATGATGGAAGCCGATAGGGGATTAATAGAGTAAAGGGAAGTAATGATGTTGATTTGGGAATTTTGTCTAATTTATTTTCACTTATGGTTGCACTTTTGTCAACTTTACCAAAAAGGGAGAGAAAATGGTAGCAGCAAATGAAATGTTTTTTTCTTGGTTATGATTGCTACATTTCGCTTTGTCAAATGGAGAGATGATTGGTTATTTTTTTTAAAAAAAAAAAGAAAGATGATGTTGATATATTACTATTTATTTATGAACTTGTTGCATGCTTAATTGATTATGTGATGAACAAACATATTGATAGGGGGAGTGTGTGATCAAACATGGTTCTACCTCTTAGGGGGAAACATATTTTAATTCCCTTCCTATGTGGCTTGTTTGGATTGTGGGTTAAGCATTTGCTGCAAGGTTTTATCAAAAATGTCAATGGGGAGATTTTTGGGGTTTTTTACCTGCTCGTTCCATGTTCGGTTAGAATGAGAACGAATATTTTGCTTGGGTCGTGGGTTGTTTCAGCCCCATGCGTGTTTGACTACTTTTTTTTTTTTTGCCTACTAAAGAATGACATGTTTGACAAAAAAACAATTGATCTTTGGTTAGGACTATTCAACTCTTTAATTGGTCATATTGAGAAATTTAAAGTGAAGACAATGTTTACCATTATCCTTATCTCTTAAGAGAGTTTTAGAGCAATTGAAAGAATGATTTATGAAACCTTCGAGTTGAAGTTGTTTTATTATCCTCTGTAGTCTACTATGTTTCTGGCTTGATGGTCTCTCTCCCATTTATTCTTCTTAGTTTAAAAAGTTTTTTTTCTTGTTAAAATAACTTTCTAGGTTTTTCATCAATAAACTTGATTAATGCTAGCATCCTAACCGTAGGATAGGTATGGTCAAGGGCGGAGGCAAGAAATTTGGATTGTGAGATCAATTTTTTTTAAAAACTTAAAATGTTTATGAAAGTCATATAAATAATGCATAATATTAATCGCGGATAAACTAATGTATTTGATTAAATGTAAGACTACTGCAAAACTATTAAAACAACAACTAAAAGAAAATGTACATCGAATAAATTTGAATAAACATACCTTTGTTTATAATTGTCCACAACGCTTTTCGGATTTAACGCATTATTTTACATTATCCCTAGACAGACACACAAATCACATTCAAATACAAAAGGTCACAAAACCCCCACCTATTCAGCCTCTACACACAATCTCCAACCAACCGTCACACACCAAAAATAGGGTCTTTTCTAAACCCTTTCATCCTCCACACACCACTATTGGGTTATGGTGGACTCGTCCAACCAATTCACACCATGAAGTGGTCGTATGCCACTTTTAGTAATGCGGAAACACCACTAAATATATAAAGATGCAGTGGAACTACTAATACGAACTTCCTTCACTTCAAAACCATGTCCCAATCACAAATGCAAATGCAAATGGTATTATGCATTCAGATATACAGAATTGAACATTCTAATATTCAGTTACCAACAACTCTCAAACATATTTATAACTGACACCAATTAGTCGAATCATCGACATACGTAAATTTTGTTTAACACTTCCAATCAATCTCATATTACAAAATTATTATAACAAGTCATCAAGGAAGAAAACATAAATGAATTCATGAGAAGTAGTTTTGAGTGCGACATTAAAGACAATTAGTCCACATATAATACAAAGATAATCTATAAATAAAAATGAGAAAAAAACATTACTAATAACTAAACAACCTAATGCAGGATCTAAAGCGGTCAAGAATTGGATGCATGAAAAATCATTGTCTTAATAATAGTAAATGGGTAATTTGTAATATAAGAAATGATAAAAAGAAAAGAAAACTAAAATTAGCTAATAGTGGAAAACCATAAGAGATGAATAACTCCAAGAACATAGAGCAATTCATTTGTGGTTCGCACACCATAGAGCGGATGAGTGCTAACGGGTAGGCCTTAAGTCTATCAAAATAGTAATACAAGTTGTAAGTCAATAAAAAAAAAAAAAAAACTTGACAGTACATGTCGAAACCATTTTTTTGTTGTTGAAAACGGGGTCGACTTTAAAAACGAAAATAAAGTCGCCACCAATCCTTTTTTGAGTTGTGATTGGGTTACCTTGAGATCGATCGTTAAAACATTTTAATTTATTAAAACGATGATTTTGGCCTACGAAATTTCGAGAAAACAGGTTCGGGAGTCGGTTACGCACGAGGAAGGATTAGCACCCTCGTAACGCCCAAAATTGGTACCGAATTGATTGATTAACGTCTTAATGTCGAAAATTTGAAAAGATTTAAAAATACTATCCTCTTTATTTAAAAAGAACTTGAATGAATTAAATTGGATGCTGAGACCCGCTTATTTCGAAGAAATTAAATATCATACCCAGTAAGTTAGGATACGACATCTCGAATCCTCGAAACTAAGCTTGTCTTTTGATATTTAAAACTCATACATTTAAAATTAAGAAGGATATTCGGTTATTTGAGTCAAATAAAAAAATCGGAACCCAGTAAGTTAGGGCACAATTTCTCAAAATTCTGAATACAGAATACTGCCTTTATTTTTGGAAATCCTTACCTCGAGATAACAAAATGTCACATCCAGTGAGTTAGGACACAACACTTTTGAATTCCCTAGAATAAGTTTTTTATTTAACTTATATGTTTTGATTTTAAAAATAATTGGTTCTTTAGACTCGATGAGAAAAATCGAAACCCAGTAAGTTAGGGTACGATTTCTTTCGAATCTTAAAACACGAAGTAATTGTTTATTTAAAAAATCGGATAAAATGTACACGATCGTAGTAAAATGAAAGATGAATTATAGTATAATAGAATATAAACAAGGGTAACAATGTAAATAACAAAAATAAAAGCAAAAATAAAATAAAATTTAAAACCAACAATCTATATGAAATAATGGGAAGAAGAATAAATAAATATAAGAAAATAATAACAAAAATAAAAGCTAATGGTAAATCAATAAATAAATAAATATTATATACAATAATTAAAAATAATAATAAAATAATAATAGTAGTAACAAAATACAAATAAATAATAGTAAATTATAATGAAAATATGTTAATAAACAAATGATAATAGTAAAAACAAATAAATAAAAGTAATAACAATAATCATAAGAATAATAATAATAATAGTTTAAATAATAATAATAATAATAGTAGTAGTAGTAAAATAAAATTAATATTAGTAATAATAAAAATAATAGTGACGGTAATAATATCAAGAATAATAATAATATCAAAATTGATAGTAATAGTGATAATAATGATAACAAAAATAAATAAATAATAGTAATTGTACAAGCCCATTTTTGCCCGGCCCATACACAAACAAAATTAAAACCCAAACCCGAAACCCAAATAAAGCCAACAAATTTCAACCAACGAGGCCCAACAGCCCATGAATTTTTCCAAATAGCTAGGGTCTCTGAAAAACCCTAGCGCGCAAGACCTAAGGCCACTTGCCCACCACCCTCGACCACCGCTCCACACCCCATCGCCGGAGCCACTTGTCTTGCCACCGCCCAAATGCTGCGAAATGCGAGAAAAGGAGAAAAGACAGAAAGTAAAATGAAGAGCATTTTCGGCTATAAAAGCCGATCCAAACGATTTGTAAAGGAGAGGATTTTTGATTTTGAATACAAAAAAAAAGAAGCAAAGATTCAAGCAAAAACAAAAAAAAGCGATAAATATTGGAAGGAAAGAAAAATAAATTCAAAAAGTGCTAAGGTCCTTTATTTCCTTTTCTTCTTTTATTTTTGTTCTTCGAATCCATTATATCCACATATATATATTCTCGTCTTTCTACTAAAAACAGTATATATATAAAAAAGGGGAAGAAAAAGGGAAATTTTACCTATTCCGCCATCAGGTAATGCGTGGTGCAAATGACGACAGAACTCCATGCGTGGTGATCGGAATCCTCACCGGAGACAAGGACCTGCAGAGAAAAAAAAAGAGAAAGATTAGAGTTTTTTTTAAAACAAGCAGGAGAAATGATTTTTTTTTGGGAAATTTGGGCCTTAAATAGCCTCCCAAAACGACGTCGTTTTGAGGCTGGCCTTAAACGCCCAAAACGACGTCGTTTTGGCCTTGACCAGCTCACTGACCCGACCCGCCTCAGGATCCGCGTGTTTTTGCTTTTGGGGTTAATTTCCTATTTGGTCCCTCCGCCCTTTTTGATTCTGCAATTAGGTTTTCACTTTTTTTAAATCCGGCCCAATAATTTCATGCTGGTTCCACTTTAGTCCATAGTGAAACGCAGCGGCAGCGACAAGGCTGAAATTTATCCATCCGGTCCTCTTTATTCAGCGCGCGTTTCAGTCTAGTCCCTCTATTAATTATTTTATATAATTTGTCCCTAAACTTCCGTTTTAAATTCAAATTAGCCCTTTTAATTATTTTGCAATTTTTATTATTATTACTACTATTTAATATTCTTATTATCGTTACTATTAATTATTTATTATTATCATAATTATATTATTACTATGCTATACTATTATTATTAGTATTACTTCTCTTATTCTTTTATTCTTTTATTTTATTATTATTGCCATTATTTTTAGTATTTAATTATTAACACTACTATTATTTTATTTACATTATTATTATACTATTATTATTATTACCGTTATTACTATTATTATATTACTATTTATATATATACATACTATTATTATCATTTCATTATTATTTCATTATTTCATTTATATTTATTACTATTTTCACTTTTGTTTATTATTATTATTATTATTATTAGTTTTATTAGTTTTATCATTATTACTATTTCTTATTTTATCATTTTTTTTATTTCTACTACCACTATTTTATCATCATTATTATTTTATAATTATTTTTTACTACTGTTAATATATGATTATCATCGTAATACTTTTATTTTATCACTACCTATGTTATTACTTTTACTTTATCATTATTATTTTTCTTTTCTTTTCTTCTCATAAAACTTTCATTTTGTTATTTATTCTTCTATTATTTTCTTACTTTCATCTTTCATTATCTTCATCTTTGACTCGTTCATTTTATTCTATTTCGTTTTCGTTATTTACGTTATCATTCGTACTAACACATTTATTCCCATTTTTGCTACGCATATCCGTATTATGATCTGTTTTTACATTCCATTATAAACTTGCATTACATCAATTTTCGCCCGACACAAAATGGATTCTTTTACAAAGGCAATATTCCGTATTTAGAAATTCGAGAGGGTGCCTAAAGTATTGGGTTTCGATCCTTCTCGTTTGATCTAAATAACCGAATATCCTTTTAAAACAAATACATTTTTAAACTAAAAGCTTATTCTCGTGAACTCGAGATGTTGTGTCCTAATGCATTGGATGTGATGTTTTGTTATTCCGAGATAATATTTTCTAAAACCAAGGCAATGTTCTGCATTTAGAAGCTCGAGAAATCGTGCCCTAAAGCATTGGGTTTCCTTTTCTCGTCCATTCTAAATAACAAAATATCCTTTCAATTAAATCCATAAGTTTTGAATAAAAGGCAAGTTCAACTTTAAAGGTCGAAATGTGGTGTCCTAAAGCATTGGATGTAACACTTCACCTTAAAACGAGACTGACCCTTGGCATACATTTCCAATTTATCCAAATTTATTCTTCAACAACAAGAGGGATCGTATTTTGAATTCTTAAGTTTTCAACTTTCGACATTAAGACGTTAGATAATCAATTAGGTACCAATTTTGGGCGTATCGAGGGTGCTAACCCTTCCTCGTCACGTGAACCGACTCCCGAATCCATTTTCTCGATTTTCGTAGACCAAAATTGTGTTTTTGATAAATTAATCGATTATTAAAAACAAACACTTTTTAAGGTGACCGATCACACCTCATCAAAAAAAGATTGGTGGCGACTCCTGCTTTTTATTCGTTTTCAAAACCCACGTCGACCCGTTTTTTTCCAAAATTCAAAAATGGTTTTAATGACTTAGCGACTCATTGAGGACCCCAAAAAGAGAGTCAGGCCGTAAATTGATTATTTTTTGTCCTTTGTCGAAAGTTTGGAAATTTGATTTAAAAATTTTTTACTATCCTTGTGTTGCATTCATTTGTGTCATTGCATATGATTTCTATTTTCTTGTGCACAGTACATTGCATGACCGTTGTGGTCGCACCTTTAAGTGGGAGTGAGAAACTATTCCTTCGTGAGGTTTTCACCTCCGTGCAGGATAGTGGATCGCTTCCGGGATACATCCGTACCTATGTCTTCGTGAGATTTTCATCTCCGTGCAGCCATAGGGAAATGTATTCCCCTGAACTGAACTCGGTCTATATGAGCCTATAATGGGTGAGGATCGAGGAATCTGCTGGTTCAGGTACCTCAAACTCTAGAACTAAAACCACATATAGTGAACCCTAGGAGCCCACCTTAGATAGAACTACATCAAACCTTAGTGGTCACCCAGGTAGGTGTTTGTTCATTTTCACTTGTTTTACTTTGCGATACTGACTCGTTGCACTTTATTTTCGTGCATTCATCTCGTTTTCTAAAGAGGTATCGATTCACGGTCAGTTTCTGAGTTAGAAAGCTGGTTATGGAAAACGGATTCCTTGATAAAATGGAAGACAATGCAGTCGTTCGTATAGTTAGAACCTAGGCAGTTAGAAGGGTATGGATCCATTTGAGCAAAAGGAAATGTGGCAGTGCTAAAATCTGGTGGTCATCCTTTAGACGACAAGGGGGTTGGAAGGAAAGTGATTGGCAGAGGGCAAGAGACCTGTAACATTGAATTGGCTGAAAAGGACTTTGCTTACGACAAGGAGAAAAGTTTATTTACTATTGGTACTCCTCCAAATAACAAGCATGAATTTATAGTTGTATTTGAGGATGTTACATCTAACAGAAACAACGGTAATGCAAGACCTGATGACTCAAATGGGCAAGACAGAAAGAGAGTTAAACGGCCTTATCGGTCAAATCAACTTTGTTGCATAGACACCCATGCGAGCAACTCAAAATGCTTAGCGCGGACGGGAATCAAAAGCTCTCAAGAAGCATTGAGGGTGATAGATAGCATCTTTGCGAAACAGGATGCCTACCGGTTTGCCAATCCTTCAAGATAATCGAGCGACTTCACGGATATTGGAAGAGGTGCCCTTGGCAATAGGGGCATCCATTCAAATTTCATGGCCACTCAAAGAGGCCTTTCCACGAATATTGATATTCGTCCCTAGCCCTGTTATGGATCCTTCGCCAATCGAATGCTATGGATCCCGGATCGACCATAGCTAAGCAAAGCTTTAAGAACACGAGGACAAAAGTCACCCATCCAATCACGAGTACAAGATCAACGGATTGAGCGACCAGTTGCGCAAAGATCCGTTGTTTTCATTAAAGGAGAAAAGTGTGAAAAAAGTTAATGGTGAAGCTGAGAATCTAGAGATTACTGTCTATAATCATTTTGTCGACCATCGCAACATACGGTCACGCTTCTCTGTAAGGCTTGCCATGCTTAAATGTTGGAGAGCCGAAACAACCTACATATATTCTTTTGGAGCTCCATTCCTTGATGTATTTGCAATTGACAAAGCGCTAACTAGAGAGCTTCTTTGGTTAAGACAGAAGTCTCAGGAAAAGAATGAAAGCTTTATTCTATGCTTCACAGGGGAGCAGCCATAGTGCCGAGCCAATGCTGTGTTCTTATGGTGTTTCTTTCAGCACTAATTTCACCCAAGTTGAAGGTCGTGCTCTGTCAGGGGCAATGATGGAAATTTCTTTCCGAAGAATGGGCGTTGAAATTGGTAACCATCTAGGATTGAAGGATAGGCTGTTAGGCTCATCGTTATGATCCAAACAACATTGCAAGGGATTTGATTCGTGTGAAGAAATGAAAGGAATTTGTATCGACCCGATTAGATAGATCCAAAAGAGACAAACCAGAATAGACGACTTTCACCTGTGGTTAGAATTGGAAAAGCTATCGAACGGATACGATCTAAAATGTCTGGAGCTCTGCGGTTTCTTCTTTGTCTAGAAAAACTCTAATCTTTATGGGCCTTGGAAGAGGAAGAATCCCTCGGGGTATGGCGCTAGCTAGAGTGAATGATCAATACTTTTCTGAAGAATTGATGCTAAGCTTAGACAGCCTCTTCACTACCATCGAAGCTATAACTCTGCAATCGAGTTGAAGTTAAGCCTGAACAAGATTAAGGAAATGAAAGGTGGGATCGAAAAGTTAGAACCAGCATTACACAATGGTGAACTGCGGATCGAGCTTCTCGAAACAAGAGAAGAGTAGAAGACCTTCATCATTCTTATGATCAACAATTTAAAGAGTCGAGATTACCTCGTGAGGGAAGCAATAGTGCAGATTCAAAAGGTAGCTGGTCATCTATAGATTTTGGCATTACAGGTGAATATGTTAAGCATAAAATACGGGCTGCAGCTTAACCATAGTCAAGAGCTAAATCCACTGCTTGGGAAACCAAGAAGACCTTTAGGACTTAGGACGAAAGCATATAGTAGTCCGTTTTATGTAAAAGAACTTGTTTTCTAATAAAGTTTCCTAAAATGAAGTTGATCAGAACCGATACCTCTTTGCATTCATGCATTCGTACTACATTGCATTCGCATTACATTGCATTCATTTGTATTAGACCTTTACAAAAGGACCTAATTAGGTAAAATGTTTGATTAACTTTGGAAAACATGGAACAAAGGTTGGTGAGGATTGAGCAAAGGCAAATACGGATGCAAGAGCAATTGACCCAAATTCAACAAGAAATGCGAGAGCAAATGCTATACTTCCAAAAGAACATGATGGGCCAACTAACTCGGTTACTAGCCAAGGACTTGAAAAAGAAGTGACCTAGCGATCGACAATGTGGATAATGATGAAGACATCGTTTATTCCCCAATGAATTTCCCAACTCAACCAGACGCGCACTCTCGCGTGGTACCCATCATTATTGGATCTCAATATAGGGTGATACTTGATCTTCTTTGGACTCTCCGATGGGCCCCGGTAATGAGCAAGTCAATCGTGTTGTTTTTGGTCTACCGCAGAGCGCGAGAAAAAAGGAGAAGGGCTTCAAAAGCCCCAAGAGGAAGGACAAGGATGTGGCTAGCACGCAGTGGGTATACTAAGGGTTATTCGAAGCCGTTTCACAAAGAAACCAGACCAAAGAAGGTAGTTACCGTCACTGGTCCCCCAAAGCAAAAACCCAATCCATGGCGTATTCGAAAAACCTCAGTTCACTCCTATTCCCATGACGTATATGGAGTTATACGAACTTATTTGATATGCATGTTGTAGCTCCTTTTTATATAAAACCACTGCAACCTCCATACCCAAAATGGTATGACCTAAATGTCCTGTGAGTATCATGCGGGGATTACAGGACACTCAATAGAAAATTGCACTGACTTTTAAGAAGTTGGTGGAAAAATTCATCAAAATAGGTGTTGTGGAGATAGGCGACGCACCAAAAGCGTAAGCATAAACACAGGGGCATTTTGAGCAATGAGATGCGGAAGAAATTCTGTAGTATTTAGAAGCTTACCTAGAGTAATGTACGAAATATCTTTGGTTGCTTTAAGCCTAGAAGCAATGAGAACTCTTTTTGTGAAATAGGCTCGTGTTAAAAATTACTATTTCAAATTAAAATGCATCTTTTTGAACCAATATTTTTTGTTCTTTTCATGCTTTAAATTCTCACTGAATATTCTTTTATTCTTCGTTCATAAATAACCATTCTTGGAATCATTTATTCTCTGAAATTACTTTCATACCGACAATGGGTCCCGGATATCAATGACATGAGCGACGCTGTTACGGACTCCCATTCTAGTGAGATATGTGTCCAGAGAATCTAAGGACTTAGAAGATGATAGAGATTGCAACTTATTTCCAACTTGTTAAAAACAGGCAGATCCTACCTTGCGAAATGTCACCGACACTTTGCAAGCCAACGAGGGAGATGAAGATGGAAACTTAGTCCACCGCAAGAATAAGGCAAGACATTATCGCATGATCACAGCCAGACATGTTGGGGCCACTGAAACGTGGATTCCTATATGTGAGGCATGGACGCTATCAAGCTAGTCTCCTCATAATCTTTGAACCAACATCGATTCATATTCATAGCCTTTGATTACCTTACCTAGAGGGTAAAGGTCGCTTCACATGTCAAAATTACAAAGGCAGCAGTCGTCAACTTCAAATTTCAATTTCGAAAAAAGAAAAAAAAACAAAACAAAAAAATAAACAAAAAAGAAAAAGAAAAAGAAAAAAAGAGAGTGGTGATAAAGGATACCGAAAAGGAACGTGTTTAACGTGATACCACGAATTTATAGTCTGTTCAAAAGTCGACACCACATCGATCAAACAAGAGAGCCAAAACCATCCAAATTCTTTACGAGGACAAGCGATATTTGTAAAAGTTGGCATCGAGAAGTTACCATTTACTTTCTATGTTGGCCAAGATCCTCACCGGGGTAACGCTTTTCTCATTGGTTCATCAAAATAAGAGCAATTATCGGAAGTTAAGATTCTTTTTTGGACAAAGTTTGACATCTACGATAAGTCTAATTGAAGCATTCATACAGGCTTACGACAAAAAGGTCCGTTCAAAAGACCTGCATTAAGAAGGATTCCTCATATCCAAAAGGACTACAGAGGAAAAGTAAGTGCCCTATGCAGCAAAGAAAGAAGGCACAGGCTTGGAAAACATAGGCACTAATCAAGATGGATGATAAGGACTTGCCTAATCCTATGAGTTCAGATTTGCAAAAAAAAAAAAAAAAAAAAAAAAAAAAAAGAGAGAGAGAAAAGAAAAACACACAAAAAGGAAAGGAAAAGAAAAAGGAGGCCAAGATGAAAACCCGCAAAGGCGCCTTGAGACCAAAGGGGATTTGGGTTGAAAACCCGAAGAGGCGACTCAAATTCGACCAAAAGTAAGGCATGCGGTAGTCTTGCCACGCTTGAGTTAACAATGAAGAAGTATGTTGCGTCTCAAGCATCGACAAAGTACTCGGATCCCTAAACACATATTGAGCCTAAAATGGTCCTCAAGAAGTTTGAACAGAGAAGCTCAGTCATGCGATATCCAGGGCACCTAGCTTCTATTTTACCCATTCTTTGTTATTTATTTCCCTTGCAAAATATACCGCCAATAAATTTCCTTCCTAATTACATTTGCTATTTTTGCTTTACCTATTTGTTTCGAGCTTGCTCCTAACTAGCTTCTCTCTTATCCGTAGTTATGATCTCTTTCAGGCATTTTGCATTGAAATAATGATTAATAGAATAACGACACTTTCACAAAAAGAGTTCCGCATATTACTCTAGGAAACTTTTGAGTAGTCTTGGAACTCAAAAGCAGGACCATTGCGTAAAACTCCTCGAGTTTAAAGGATCAGGAATAATGATGGAGGAAAATTCTGAACTGAGGCTATCTCTTCGAATTTGGTTGAAAATAGTGATCGAACAAAATGACGAGGTATTACGTAAGTAGTATCATCTCGATGAAAAATAGCGATGTATGAATGGGCAATCATTCGCGCGAAGAATGATTTTGTATCCATCATGCGTGCACACCTGGTCATGAAACTTAGGGAATGGAAGGTGTAGTAAACCAAATCATTTGAATAAGCTACAAATTCTGTACCCCGGAGTCGTAGTGGGATGGATCGAAGATGGCACAGATCCTACACCCCCTGAAGTTGAAGAGAGGGGATCTGAAGATGGTATAAGCCTTGAAGTTCTATAGGTGTCGTGGAACGGATCTTGAAGTTACATCGGGGCAAGTTATTTGAGCAAAATATGATTGTTTCTTTGAGTTCTTGGCAAAGGTACTAGCAGAGTGAGATAGCAGCGTAATACGTCAGCAATAAGACTCTGATGGACGACGAGCAGAGACAACCCTAAGCATTAAAAAGGGATAATTTCATTTTACATTCATACATCATCATTAGGGGCGTTTCGATCATCGCATCCTGATCCTTATATGTTTTTAACAAAGAATCATTATCATGACATTCCGCATTCATGTAAATGTCCTCTATAATATCATTTAGTTAGGAGCATTCGATTTATTACGATCTGCATTCACGTAAATGTCATCCATAGCACATGTAGTTAGGAACGTTTGAGTCATCCTGATCATAGCATCCGCATCATTTGCATAAGCATAAGCACATAAAACTAAGTTTACAGGATATGTCCCCAGAGGACGGTGTAGAAACATTGGTGAAGATCATCCTATTACCACTAACCAGTAGTGGAATAGGTTGAAGATTGTTCTATTGCCACTAACCAGTAGTGGAATAGGTTGAAGATTGTTCTATTGCCACTAACCAGTAGTGGAATAGGTTGAAGATTGTTCCTATTGCCATCGACCAGCGGTGGAATAGGTTGAAGATTGTTCTATTGCCACTAACCAGCAGTGGAATAGGTTAAAGACCATCCTATTGCCACTGACCAGCAGTGGAATAGGTTGAAGATTATCCTATTGCCACTGACCAGCAGTGGAATAGGTTGAAGATTTTCCTATTGCCATCGACCAGCGGTGGAATAGGTTGAAGATTGTTCTATTGCCACTAACCAGCAGTGGAATAGGTTGAAGATTGTTCTATTGCCACTAACCAGTAGTGGGATAGGTTGAAGATTTTCCTATTGCCATCGACCAGCGGTGGAATAGGTTGAAAATTATCCTATTACCACTGACCAGCAGTGGAATAGGTTGAAGATTGTTCTATTACCACGGACCAGTAGTGGAATAGGTTGAAGATTATCCTATTACCACTGACCAGCAGTGGAATAGGTTGAAGATTGTTCTATTACCACGGACCAGTAGTGGAATAGGTTGAAGATTGTTCTATTGCCACTAACCAGCAGTGGAATAGGTTGAAGATTGTTCTATTGCCACTAACCAGTAGTGGGATAGGTTGAAGATTTTCCTATTGCCATCGACCAGCGGTGGAATAGGTTGAAGATTATCCTATTACCACTGACCAGTAGTGGAATAGGTTGAAGATTGTTCTATTGCCACTAACCAGTAGTGGGATAGGTTGAAGATTATCCTATTGCCATCGACCAGCGGTGGAATGGGTTGAAGATTATCCTATTGCCACTGACCAAAGCGTGAATAGGTAAAAGATTTCCTATTGCCATTGACCAAGAAAGGAATAGGTTGAAGACCGTCCTATTACCACTGACCAGCAGTGGAATAGGTCAAATTTGTAGATCTTGTCGCCCTAACCAGTAGTGGGGCAAGATCGAAGGCAAATCTCGTCTCCCTAAACAGTAGGGAACATGATTTAAGCCATCATCCTATTGTCTTGGCCAGCAGTGGAATAAGCTGAAGATTACAAACCTTACCCCCCTGAAGTTGCAATGGAGCAGGTTGAAGATGTAAATCTATCCCCCTGAAGTTGCAGTGGAGCGATTTAAAATAAACAAGTCTCATCCCCTCGAAGTCGCAGCAGGAGCAAATTGAAGCTATAGGTCCTGTCTCTCTAAAGTAGCGGTGGAATGGATCGAAGCGACAAGATGCGGTGAACAGGAATGAAGCTATCTGTGGAAGAGCACCCAAGAAGTCAAGACTCAGCGATACCGGGCAAAATTGGTCTTTCTTGAAAATCTTTGCTCCATTCCCGTTACACGACAATGAGCAAAGAGGGGCAGCTGTACAAGCCCATTTTTGCCCGGCCCATACACAAACAAAATTAAAACCCAAACCCGAAACCCAAATAAAGCCAACAGCCCAACCAACGAGGCCCAACAGGCCCATGAATTTTTCCAGCTAGCTAGGGTCTCTGAAAACCCTAGCGCCGCAGCCTAGGCCACTTGCCCACCAGCCCTCTGACCACCTGCTCCACCGCCCACTGTCGGAGCCACTTGTGCTGCCACCGCCCAAATGCCTGCGAAACAGAAAAGGAGAAAAGACAGAAAGTAAAACAGTAGCATTTTCGGCTATAAAAGCCGATCCAAACAGTTTGTAAAGGAGAGGATTTTTTGATTTTTGAATACAAAAAAAAAAAGAAGCAAAGATTCAAGCAAAAACAAAAAAAAAGCAGTAAATATTGGAAGGAAAGAAAAATAAATTCAAAAAGTGCTAAGGTCCTTTATTTCCTTTTCTTCTTTTATTTTTGTTCTTCGAATCCATTATATCCACATATATATATTCTCGTCTTTCTACTAAAAACAGTATATATATAAAAAAGGGGAAGAAAAAGGGAAATTTTACCTATTCCGCCACTCAGTAATGCGTTGCCGCACGACTGAACCCGAACCATGTGATCATTTCGAATCCTCACCGGAGACAAGGACCTGCAGAGAAAAAAAGAGAAAGATTAGAGTTTTTTTTTTAAAACAAGCAGGAGAAATGATTTTTTTGGGAAATTTGGGCCTTAAATAGCCTCCCAAAACGACGTCGTTTTGAGGTCGTTTTAAACGCCCAAAACGACGCGTCGTTTTGGCCTTGACCACTCATCGACCCGACCCGCCTCGGGATCCGCGTGTTTTTGCTTTTGGGGTTAATTTCCTATTTGGTCCCTCCGCCCTTTTGATTCTGCAATTAGGTTTTCACTTTTTTAAATCCGCCCAAATAATTTCATCTTTGGTTCCACTTTAGTCCATAGTGAAACGCAGTGCAAAGCAAGGCTCGGGAAATTTATCCATCCGGTCCTCTTTATTCCATGCAAGTTTCAGTCTAGTCCTCTATTAATTATTTTATATAATTTGTCCCTAAACTTCCGCTTTAAATTCAAATTAGCCCTTTTAATTATTTTGCAATTTTTATTATTATTACTACTATTTAATATTCTTATTATCGTTACTATTAATTATCTATTATTATCATAATTATATTATTACTATGCTATACTATTATTATTAGTATTACTTCTCTTATTCTTTTATTCTTTTATTTTATTATTATTGCCATTATTTTTAGTATTTAATTATTAACACTACTATTATTTTATTTACATTATTATTATACTATTATTATTATTACCGTTATTACTATTATTATATTACTATTTATATATATACATACTATTATTATCATTTCATTATTATTTCATTATTTCATTTATATTTATTACTATTTTCACTTTTTGTTTATTATTATTATTATTATTATTAGTTTTATTAGTTTTATCATTATTACTATTTCTTATTTTATCATTTTTTTTATTTCTACTACCACTATTTTATCATCATTATTATTTTATAATTATTTTTTACTACTGTTAATATATGATTATCATCGTAATACTTTTATTTTATCACTACCTATGTTATTACTTTTACTTTATCATTATTATTTTTCTTTTCTTTTCTTCTCATAAAACTTTCATTTTGTTATTTATTCTTCTATTATTTTCTTACTTTCATCTTTCATTATCTTCATCTTTGACTCGTTCATTTTATTCTATTTCGTTTTCGTTATTTACGTTATCATTCGTACTAACACATTTATTCCCATTTTTGCTACGCATATCCGTATTATGATCTGTTTTTACATTCCATTATAAACTTGCATTACATCAATTTTCGCCCGACACAAAATGGATTCTTTTACAAAGGCAATATTCCGTATTTAGAAATTCGAGAGGGGGTGCCCTAAAGTATTGGGTTTCGATCCTTCTCGTTTGATCTAAATAACCGAATATCCTTTTAAAACAAATACATTTTTAAACTAAAAGCTTATTCTCGTGAACTCGAGATGTTGTGTCCTAATGCATTGGATGTGATGTTTTGTTATTCCGAGATAATATTTTCTAAAACCAAGGCAATGTTCTGCATTTAGAAGCTCGAGAAATCGTGCCCTAAAGCATTGGGTTTCCTTTTCTCGTCCATTCTAAATAACAAAATATCCTTTCAATTAAATCCATAAGTTTTGAATAAAAGGCAAGTTCAACTTTAAAGGTCGAAATGTGGTGTCCTAAAGCATTGGATGTAACACTTCACCTTAAAACGAGACGGCCCTTGGCATACATTTCCAATTTATCCAAATTTATTCTTCAACAACAAGAGGGATCGTATTTTGAATTCTTAAGTTTTCAACTTTCGACATTAAGACGTTAGATAATCAATTAGGTACCAATTTTGGGCGTATCGAGGGTGCTAACCCTTCCTCGTACGTAACCGACTCCCGAATCCATTTTCTGATTTTCGTAGACCAAAATTGTGTTTTTGATAAATTAATCTGATTATTAAAAACAAACACTTTTTAAGGTGACCCGATCACACCTCATCAAAAAAGATTGGTGGCGACTCCTGTTTTTTATTCGTTTTCAAAACCCACGTCGACCCCGTTTTTTTTCCAAAATTCAAAAATGGTTTCGACAGTAATAATAATAATAATAATAATAATAATAATGATAATAATAATATAATAGTAATAAAAAATAATACTAGTAGTAATAGTAATAATAATGATAATAATATTAATAATAATAAAAATAATAGTGGTAGTAACAAAATAATAATAATAGTAATACTAAAATAGTAATAATAATAGTAATATTATTAATATTAATATTAATAATATCATTAAAAATAATTAATGGAAATAAACAACATGTAAAGAGAAATTTAAAATAAATAATATCTGGAACAATTTAAAATAAATAATATCTAATATTAATTCAAAAAGGAAAATAATTAGACAAATTAATAAGCCAATAATTAAATAAATTAATCAGAGGACTATATTGAAATCAGAATAAAAATCAGGGGCTAAAATTGCAATAAATTAAAAGATAATATCGAAAAAGGACTAGAAAATAATGCGCTTACAACCAGAGGGGTCATTGGGGAAATTATCCCCTTCCCAAAACGGCATCATCTACTAGAGGACTAAAGTGAATCAAAGCGAAAATTATAGGGGCAAATCAAAATAAAATAAAACTGAATTAAAAAAAGTATAAATGCGGAGAGGCTGTTCGCACAAATAGCTCCAAAAC
This sequence comes from Gossypium sturtianum, assembly GCA_025698515.1. Classification (NCBI taxonomy): domain Eukaryota; kingdom Viridiplantae; phylum Streptophyta; class Magnoliopsida; order Malvales; family Malvaceae; genus Gossypium; species Gossypium sturtianum. The sequence continues at coordinate 164,155,170 of CM046945.1, forward strand.
ACAAAACACGCGGATCCTTCAACTGACGGGTCGAGTCGCGCGCGGGTGGCTTGAAACGGCGCCATTTTGGGCGCAAAAGCACCCAGGTGAAACGACGTCGTTCCATGGTGCTATATAAATCAAATTTTTTTTAAAAAAAAATCATTTTTCCTTTCTTCCTTTTAAAAAAAAACAAAGTTTCTCTCCTTTCTCCCTCTCTCTGGCCCGATTTTTGGCAGGGCCTCCATGACGATCACCACTGGCCCGCCACCACCACCGCACGCACTCACGTGGAGTTCAAAAAGGTAGATTTTTTTTCTCTTTTTTTTATAAATATATTTATTTTAGACCCTTGTATATTAAAAAAGAAAAGAAATTTTTAAAAAATGGAAAAATAGATTCGTAAAAATAAAAAGGAAAATAACAAAGATAAAAGGAAACCTTCGTTTTTGCTAATCTGCTTTTGATTTTTTTTTTTTGTATTGATCTCTTTTTTTTCTGTAAAAAATGTCCAGAGGAATACAAGTGATTTTGATTTCGGTTTTATAGCCGAATATTCGAAAATAGAAAAAAACTACAATATTTCTTTTCTCAATGCCATTATTTGTCGTATGTGTGTCTTATTTTTGCTTCCTTTTTCGCAGGTACAACCACCGTACGGAGGAGCTGACGTGGTGGCGTGCGTGGAGAGGGTTGCGGCGCACGTGTGTAGGGAGCGGCGGCCTAAGGCTCTAGAAACCCCTAGGGTTTTTGTTTTTTGTTTAGCTTTGGGCTTAGTGGGCTAAGGTTTATTGGGCTAATTGGGCCTGCTATAATTCTTTGTAATGGACTTTTATTAATGGAATTTTATTTGGGTTTTATTTTATTTTGCTTTTTGGTTTGGTTAATTGATATTGGGCCCGGGCAAATTTGGACCCGTACAGTACACTTGCAAGAAAGGTAAAACTAAAAGCTACAAATTGCAAAAAGCTGAAAAATCCGCAAACATAGTAGGACCACACCAACCCTTGCTGCAAAACACGAAATTAAACCACAATATTCATCCCCAATTACGAGTATTCAAGAAACACACCTTAAAATGTGATCCCAAACACCAACGAATGACCGATTCGCCACCACAATACTAATCTAATAAAACTTTAACGTCTACAGTGAGAAAGAAAAAAAAACGAATGAACTCCAATGGAACGGCAATCAACAATTATATTGAAATAAATAAAGTGGCTCGAAGTTATTAAAGCTTTGGAGGAAAAAAAACAAATAAATAAAATTGGTAGACTAAAGAAATGGTGAATCAAATAAAGGAATAAAAATAAAAAATAAAAACGATGGCAAAAGGAGAACACAGTAGCAAAAAACAAAAGTTTGAAAAATTGGGAGAAAGAATAGGAAACTGACGTGAATAGAAGAGAGTGAGGGAAACTTGAGAGAAAAATTTGGGATTTTCCTTTCTTTTTTTATTTTTTTATTCAAAAATTAAAATAAGATAAAATAAAACTAATTTTTCAAAAATTATCATTTTCTTATAACAGAATTAAAATTCTAAAAAATTAACTTCCTTTAAACTTCCACAAAGACTCAAATACGAGACTTAAGAGCAAACTAACAAGCATTTTACCACTAAACCAACAAGCTCATTTTATCTTTAAAACACGAAAACATATTTAAAAGTCCCATCACACCCAGTGACTCATCCTACAAATCCTGACTCTTTTAACCCCAAATTCGAGGCGTCACAAGAGAAGTGATATACATGAAATTTTGTTACGTGAAATAAGACATTATAATGAATTATTTGATTAAAGTGCTTATATGGTGAAAAATAAATTACATGGCAATAGAGACTAAATTGAAAATTGTACAAAAGTTTAAGTGTGAAACAATTTAATATGTGAATAAGGAAATCATGATAAAATTTTAATGAATGTGTTATGAGATGATGAAATATGCATAAAGTGTTGTAAAAGTAAAATTATGGAAAAATGTGGAATTTTTAGGATGACAAAGACTAAATTGTTAAACTTGAGAAAATATGTGGATGAAATGATAGAAGTGAAATACATAGAAATTCGATATGTGAAACAAGATATTGAAATAAGTTATGTGATTAAAATGTAACAAGAAAGAAAATTTATTTAATATGATTAATTAGTGAATATTGAACTTTTATGACAAAAATAGACTAAATTGAAAATTTATGAAATTTTATAAAAAAATATTTGATAAGTGAAGAATATTGTAGAGAATGTAACATCTCGGTGTTTTGACCTGATGTTCGGGTCGGGCATGGGGATGTTATAATGAATAGAACCTTATCAATTTAAAAAATGGCTTACAAAAAAAAATTTGATAAAATATTTTACAGGAATAATGAAGTAATTTCATGTTGGCCATCTTATTTTATATAAAGCAAACGTTAAAAAAAAAAAAAACCTGAAAATATCTTTTAAGAAGTTGTAATAAACCGTTTTAATATTTTGTTTTTTTTTCCCTAAAATAATATTTAAATTTTCAATCACTCAAATTAAAACACTCACGCAAGGGTTGAAGTAAACCTGTCCAATAATAAGATTTGGAGAAAAGAAAATTGAATTTGAGCTGATTTAGTCCAAAATATTTAAATTCAATACTCTATAATACATTCAATTATGAAATTTGAATCCCTCCTACACACGAAAGCCTACCCCCCTTTGTATCTCCTCCATAAAAATCAGATTCTTCTTGGAAAGTAAAATCTGCTTAGTCACTAAGCTTCAAATTTTTCCCTAAACTTTTTAATTAAATCTGACGTTAACATTCCATTTTACTGACTTATGTCAAATCATTTAACAGTAAATTCGTTAACAATAATTAAGTGGGTTCTCCTTTTGGACGATAATACAATTTGGGTTTACTGTTAGTTGACTTTGAACCCAATTTCTTGTCAAACTTAATATTTTCTATACTCTATATTTTTAAATGCGATATCCATTTAAACATTATTTTATGGAATAAATAGTGATATTTAAGGAAGAAATATTACAACTTTGAGTATTTAAGTTTGAGGTCTATCATATGTAATATTAATATATCGGTTTTCATCCTATTATATACATATGTTATGGGCAGATTTTATCTAATTCTTATTTTATTTGATCCGGTTTTTTTTTTTTTTGTTCATCATCTTTTATGCTTTGTATTAATTTAATTTTACAATTAATTGAATATTATTACTCGTAAATGTATTATATTTATAATAGTAAAATTCTAAAAAAAAATCTAAATTAATTAGCCTAGATGTAATTCAATTCAAATTTCGCATCTATAGTTAATTATTTTATTTTCTAAGGTTGAAAGCTCAAATTTCTTGGTTCATAGGCTATAATTGTTATGAAATTACATTATTAAAAAAACTATGGTCATAACAAAATAAATAATATGAACATATGGTGAGAGTTAATATGAAATTCAAACCTACCTTGTTTACCACTAAGAGAAGTTCTTATTGGCTAATTCAACCCATATTACCTATGCACAAACCCAATTCCAATTTCTCCTCCTTTTTTGTTAATTTATTCAAGTAAATTTTATTGTGTTAATCTTCTGTTTTATTATTTGGTATCTTAATTCATTTATGGTTTTTATGCACAAACAAACTAAATCATGATTTAACAAAATTAAGAGTTGTTGATAAATCGATGCATAACAAAGGTTTCGATGAACACAACTTACACGAGAAAGAAGTGTAAATAATTATTAAAAATCAAAACCCAATTCTATATACTCATGTATAAATTAGTGATAATGACTTCAAATATTCTCAATTTTCTTTTTAATTTTGAAATTTAATCATTGTTGATTCAACAAACAAACAAAAAATCTTGAAGATTTGCGTAATTCATATCTAAATATTTTAAGAAATTAACTTTTTAAGGTTCAAAAACGAGGGAACAAAAATTAATTTTGAGATATTTTTAACAAATTAACTTCTTTTAATAATGTTTAATTTTTATCTCTGATATTTTTTTTTATTTTTCATAATTTTATTCAAAATATTTTTTTTTTGTATTTGGTTATTTAACTTAGTTATTTTTTTTTATATATTTATGTGATTTTTATTATTATTTTTGCATGTTTTAAATATAAATTGCACTCTGAAGAAGATAATTTAGGGGTAACCCAAATTCGAATCATAAAAATATCCTATTAGAAGGGTAGTCACGAAATTTTAAAAAAATTAATCTGCATACCAAAAAAATTGTGATTGTGTATATAATATATATTTTATTAAAACTTCTAAAAAATAAGTTATCAATATATATATATATATATATATATAATATTAATAAACTCGAACTAAGATACTGAATTCCTTTTATATCTAATGTAAAAAAAATATCATAAAAATTATGGTAAATTACACCTAAGCTCATTAAACTATTAGTAAATTTATGTTTTGGTCACCTAACTTCAAAAGGTTACAAAATAACTATTAAACTATTCGAAAGTTTTCACTTAAGCCACTAGACTATGCAATTGATGTGTCTAAAACTAACTACGATCACAATAAAGGCAAGCGCACCTATCGAACAGTAGTATAGTTATGGTAAGACCGGAAATATCGTATCCACAAGGACCAAGAGTACTAGTAATTACTATCTTTTTTATTATTTAGCCTAAGTATTGGAGTGATTTCTTTTAAACTAAAACTAATTAAACACGACAACGAAAGAATTAGGAAAATACTTTTAGACAACTTTATGAGATAGGCAATACCTAAGGAAGAATCCTCCTAGACTTCACTTATTACTTTTGATTCATACGGTTTATTCACTTGCCTTAATCCGTAGAAATCCCTGATTTATGTTAATATCTCTCTCGAGACTAAAAACAACTGACTCTAGGTTGATTAATTGAAATCTCTTTCTAATTAAAACCCCTATTATCGCATTAACTCGATCTATGGATTCCTTTATTAGATTTGACTTAATCCGTGATTTTTAGTAAGCCTATTTCTAGGGTTGCAATCAACTCCGCTTAATTGTGTTGATCTACTCTTAAACAGGGACTTTTGCTCCATTGAATAAGCACATTCGACTTGAATCAATAACCTGAATTATCAAAACAAGAATAAGAACTCACAATTAAGAATAAGAACAAATAAGAACAAGTATTTATCTTATAAATCAAATAATAATAAGATCTATCTTAGGTTTCATCCTCCCTAGATATTTAAGGGATTTAGTTCATACTGATAGAGGGAAACATCATAGAATAGGAAAAACAATAAAACATAAGAAAACCCAAAAAACTTCTAAAGAACTTGATGGGAGATCTTCAGTCTTGAAGGAGATCCTTCCTCCGAGCTGCTTCCGACGGTTGTCTTCGAGTATTTTCTGCCTTCTACTCTGCCTCCTCTTTTAGGTCACCCCCTAGGGTGTTTATATAGGCTTTGGAACGTCTTTCTTTGCCCATAAGTAACCTTTTCCAGATAGAATTAATCTTTGATACGGCAGGGACACGCCCGTGTTCGATAGCCTTAGGCCGTGCTCGCTCCTGCTTACCACACACGGCCGTGTGGTCTACCCGTGTACGTTGATCCCAGCCGTGTTTCATCATGCTCGTAACACACGGCCGTGTCCAATGGCCCAGGCCGTGTTGCATTTTAAGATAGGCCCATTTTGTCCCTTTTTGGCCCGTTTCTCGTTCTTTTCGACTCCCTAAGCTCTCCTGAGTGTAAAACATGAAATTAAAGGATTAGGAGCATCGAATTCATCAAATCTAATGAAAACTCATCCAAAAAAATAAGCTAAGCATAGGGTTAAAATATGTATAAATTATGGTTTATCAAATATCCCCACACTTAAGCCTTTGCTTGTCCTCAAGCAAAATCCTCAACTCACAATTAAAACTAACTTCCTCGACTCATAATTCTCAACAATACTGTCTCATCATAATTCACAGATAATTCATACATTGATAATTTAACTGGAAGAGTCCTAGAGATTCAAACAATCTAAGTCATAGATTTTTATAGCATGAAAACATAGGTGTTTCCGCTTACTTAAATAATTACCTTTGATTTAAAATCGACAAGACTTGACATCCTCACTAAAGATTCACTCAAATCACTCAAAGTGTTTAAGGTTCAAAAATTAAGCACTCAAAAGTCAAACATGAAAAGTTATTACCATAGGCTTGCATGAAAATCAAATCTCCACCACTATAAGATGAGATGATACACAAATCAAAAGGTCTTTTAAAAGGGTTGTAATGGGGCTTGGGTTAAAGGTGTGGATAAAGGCTGAATTAGAGGGTTAGAATCGAGATTGAATTGATAAATTACCTAACTAGAAAAATTGGACTAATACTGAATAATTACATCAATTGAAAACTTATCACTAAAAACACGAGCTTCTTATCAAAATGTAAAATTAACTACTTAAGCTCAAATAACAAAGAACTAATAATGAATAGATTTCCAACTTTTTTTTTAAGAACACGTATTTATAATAATAAGAGATTTAACAACTGAATAAAGAAAATAGTTAGGCAGCTGATCAAATCAAATCTCGACATAAGGGGAGTCAAAGTAGGAGAAGTAAAAATTTGGTTTTGGGTTAATATTAATGGGTAAGTCAAGAAAACGGTTTATTAGGCTAAAAAGGGTTCACTAGGGGTTAAATATAAAGGTAGGCTTTTTAGTGGAATAAGTGGGTTAAAACCTAGGTGCCTTTATCATCTCAGTATATCAAATCAACAGTGTGGTTTCGACATGTATAATCGAAGCAAGTTCTAGAATAACAAATCAATGTTGACACACTCATAATCAATAAAGTGAGCAAGAAAAGAATATGCTCTAAAAGGCTCAAAATCTCACAGAAATTATGGTTTTTGATGTCAACCTTGCAAGTTTCAAACTTCAAAGTAATATTTAAATTTAGGAAAACAACCTATTGCAATTTTTTATTATGAAAATAGACTTATCATGCTTGATTCTCTAATATCTTAAAGTTTAAACCATCGATACACAATTACCTATGACTTAATTCAAAACATATCAATGAAAATCATAAATCAATAGAAGTTTCATTCTAATAGTAATATGAGAAAATTACTTAAGGACAAGACATAATTCAGTATTGTTGACACCTCCCCACACTTAAGATGTACATTGTCCTTAATGTACAAAGATAAGTAATGACAAAGTAGTAAGAAAATCATAAGATAGGGAGAGAGGTGAAACTTCTTGAATTTTGGATGGAGTCAAAGAAAAGAAACGGTGTAAAGGTGGGCAGGGGTGGTGGATACTCCGGTGGTGGTGGGGCCATTCCGTAATAGCCTCTTGAACCTAAATTAAAGAAATCAAAATATAATAATATAAATTAAAGACAAGAAAGGTAAACAGAAAGAATCTAAAAATGAAAATAAAAGAAAAAGAAAAAATAAATGGACTCAAAGGTTATTGTCTTGTCGAATTAATGAAGCGGCCGGCATGAACTTATGTAGAGTGGTTGCGCACGGGGAGACTGTACCAGGATCCTTTCACTTTTTCGACATAGGGATGGTAGCTTTGGTCTTGCCTGTAGTATTAGTCATTGTGTATGATGGCAAGGATGGTGGTGGTGTGGTGGTGGTGTAAAGGAGGAATAAGGGAATAAGGGGAAGATAATGGGAAAAGAAAAGGGAGAATGGGGTTTTTTGGGTGGAAGAAGAGGGGGGGAAAATGGAGTAAGTGGAGTGAGGAGGCGGTGGCCGGTGGTGAAAAGAGAGAAAAGCTATGGTGGCTAGGGTTGGGAAAGAAAGGATTTGGGGAAGAAAGTGAACAGAAAAAGAGGTTTATATAGAAATCAGCTGCCCACGCCCGTGTGCCCTGGGCGTGTTAGGTCACACGGCCGTATCGCACGGCCGTGTGGTACCTCGTTCGTTTCTCCCATGCATGTGTAGAGGTTTCCACGCCCATGTTGCTTAATCAGTGTCGGCCACGGCCTATAGGCACGGGCGTGTCGCATGCCCGTGTGACTTACTCAATTTTACCCACGGCTTTTTAGCACGGGCGTGTCACATGCCCGTGTCACTTACTCAGTATCGACCACGTCCGTATCGCACAGCCGTGTCATTTTATCGTAGCCCGTGTTTTTGGGAAAATTTCCGTCCTTGGCCTGCACGGTCTCCGCTACGCCGATGTGCCTACTCGTGGTGTCCACACGGCCACGACCATGCCCGTGTGTAAGGCCATGTGGTATGGAAACCTGCGTTTATTAGTTTGGTTAGTTTTTAGTTAGGTGTTAAAAATCGAAAATATGGACATTAATGAATTTAGTGCTCGGGTTGCCTCCCTAGAAGCGCTTGTTTAGAGTCCTAAGCTAGACTTACCTTGTATCCGCTCTTTATGAAGGTTCACGGAGCTGAAGCTCCTCTCTAATATCTCTAAAATCCTCACCGTTATATAGTTTAAGTCGTTGACCGTTTACCTTGAATGTGCCATGAGTCGGATGAGTTACCTCGATTGTGCCACAGGGAAAAAGGGTTTTGACTACGAATGGACCTGACCATCTTGATTTCAGCTTTCCAGGAAATAATTTGAGCTTTGAATTGTATAGTAGAACAAGATCTCCCACTTCAAATTACTTCGGTTGCTTCAAACGAGCATCATGGCGTCGCTTTGTTGCCTCTTTATATAAACGTGAGTTCTCGTAGGCATTAGCTCGCCACTCATCTAGCTCATTCAACTACATCATTCTTTTCTCACCTGCAAGTTTAAGATCGTAATTTAAGAATTTTATAACCCAAAATGCTTTGTGCTCTAATTCAAATGGTAGATGACAACTCTTTCCATAGACAAGTCTGTATGGGGATGTTCCTATGGGAGTTTTAAAAGCGGTTCTATAGGCCCATAAAGCATCGTCTACTTTTAATGCCCAATCTTTCCTGTTTGATTCTACTGTTTTCTCTAGAATACGCTTAAGCTCTCGATTTGCTACTTTCACTTGTCCACTGGTTTGAGGGTGATAAGGGGTAGCTGTTCTGTGGTGTACTCCATATTTCTTTAAGACTTTATCAAATTGAGTATTACAAAAATGAGTACCCCTATCACTAATAATTGCTCTGGGTGTTCCAAATCGAGAGAAGAGTTTCTTAAGAAATCTTACTACGACTCTAGCATCATTAGTAGGTAAAGCTTGAGCTTCCACCCATTTTGACATATAATCAACTGCTACTAAGATGTATTTATTCCCAAATAAGCTAGGGAATGGACTCATAAAATCAATACCCCATACATCAAATATTTCATATGATAGCATATATGTTTGAGGCATTTCATCGTGTTTAGAGATATTACCTGTTCTCTGACATCTATCACACGAAGCAACATACCTGTTAGCGTCCTTGAACAGAGTGGGCCAATAAAAACCTGATTCGAGCGTTTTATGTGCTATCCTAATCCCACTATAATGTCCTCCTGATGGTCCTGAATGGCAATGTTCTAGTATTTTGCTTGCTTCTGCCTTTGTAACACATCTCCGAATTACTTGATCTGCACATATACGAAAAAGAAAAGGGTCCTCCCAAAAATAGTTTTTTGCATCAGTAAAGAATCGCTTCTTTTGATGATGTGTTAACCATTTTGGTAGGATGTTAGCAGCTAAATAATTAGCAATATCTGCAAACCAAGGTACCTCGGAGTCGGAAATAGCAAAGAGTTGTTCTTCAGGAAACGAGTCATTTATCTCACTTTCATCGAGTTCTTTGATATGTGGATTTTCAAGTCTAGAAAGATGGTCTGCCGCGAGATTTTCAGCTCCTTTCTTATCCTGAATTTCCAAATCAAATTCCTGTAAGAGTAAAATCCATCTTATGAGTCGAGGTTTTGCATCAGATTTAGTTAAAAGATAACGAAGAGCTGAATTGTCAGTGTAAACGACAACTTTAGATAATATCAAATACTGTCTAAATTTATAAAATGCAAAAACCACAGCTAGCAACTCTTTTTCTGTGGTGGTGTAATTTTCTTGCGCAGCCGTTAATGTTTTGCTAGCGTAATAAATTGACTGAAAATACTTGTCTCTTCGCTGTCCCAAAACCGCACCTACTGCAAAATCACTCGCATCACACATTAGTTCAAAGGGTAAATTCCAATCAGGTGCAATTATAATCGGAGCATTTATTAATTTATTTTTGAGGGTATTAAATGCATTTAAACATTCCTGATCAAAATTGAAAGGCACATCTTTTTCTAGTAATTTAGTTAAGGGCTTGGCTATTTTAGAAAAATCCTTAATAAATCTTCTATAAAATCCAGCGTGTCCTAAAAAGCTTCTAATAGCCTTAACTGAACTAGGAGGAGGTAATTTTTCTATGGTTTCAATTTTTGCTTTATCAACCTCAATCCCTTTACTAGAAATTTTGTGACCTAACACAATCCCTTCTCGAACCATAAAGTGTCACTTTTCCCAATTAAGTACAAGGTTTGTTTCCTCACATCTCATTAGAACTCGTTTTAAATTTTTAAGACAAAGGTGGAAAGAATTATCAAATACTGAAAAGTCGTCCATAAATACCTCCATGATGTCCTACACAAGTTCGTCAAAGATGGCTAGCATGCATCGCTGAAAAGTAGCAGGAGCATTACATAATCCAAAAGGCATTCTACGATAAGCAAATGTACCATATGGACATGTAAATGTTGTCTTTTCTTGATCCTCAGGAGCTATTGGGATTTGGAAGTAGCCAGAGAGTCCGTCCAATAAGTAATAGTACATATGCCCAGATAATGTTTCTAACATCTGATCAATGAATGGTAAGGGAAAGTGATCTTTTCTCGTGGCATTGTTTAATTTCCTATAATCAATGCAAACTCTCCAACCTGTGACTGTCCTTGTTGGAATCAATTCATTCTTCTCGTTGGCTATAACAGTCATGGCTCCCTTCTTTGGAACAACTTGCACAGGGCTTACCCAAGTATCACCGTAAATAGGATAAATAATTCCAAAGATCTAGAAGTTTAATTACCTCACTTTAACAACTTCCTTCATGTTGGGATTTAATCATCTTTGAGGTTGCACACATGGTTTATATTCATCTTCCATTAAAATTTTGTGGGTGCAAAACGATGGGTTATCCCTTTAATGTCAGAAATTTTCCAAGCTATGGCTCTTCTATGCTCCTTTAGTACCTGTATTAACTCGTCTTTCTCATTGGGTTCCAATTCTGAAGAAATAATTATCGGTAGTGTAGAATTATTTTCGAGGAATGCATACTCTAAGTGATTTGGTAACTGTTTCAATTCCAATTTGGGGGGCTCTTCAATAGAGGGTTTTTGTTTTAGTTTGTCGTTTATTTCAATGCCCTCATACTTCTTTTGTCTTGGGGAAGAAATTTTTACCTCCCCTATCTCATTAGTATCGTCATCGGCCTCCTCTCCTTGGGCAAGACACAGTTCCAACGTGTCTTTATGTATGATTTCCTGAAAAGAATCTTGAATAGAATGATCAATAGCATCGATAAAATAACAAGAATCATCTTGCTCTCTAGAGTATCGCATAGCATCATAAATTTTAAAAATAATTTCCTCGTCACCTATCTTGAGCATAAGTTTACCATCACCTACATCAATAACAGCCCTAGCAGTAGCTAGAAATGAACGTCCTAAAATTAAGGGCACCTCAACGTCCTCATCCATGTCAAGCACAACAAAATCAACAGGGAATATGAATTTATCAACTTTTACCAAAACATCTTCAATAATTCCCCTAGGATATTTAATAGATCTATCAGCTAATTGGATACTCATCCTAGTGGGGTTTGGTTCCCCAAGACCAAGTTGCTTGAACATTTTATAAGGAATTAAATTAATACTGGCACCTAAATCAGCTAATACTTTCTCAATATTTAAACTACCAATTAAACAGGGAATAGTGAAACTTCCTGGATCTTTCAATTTGGTTGGTAGCTTATTCTGGAGAATAGCTGAACATTCCTCGTTAAGCTCCACGGTTGATAGCTCTTCAAACTTCCTTTTATTTGTTAAAAGCTCTTTTAAGAATTTTGCGTACGTAGGCATCTATGAAATAGCTTCAACAAAAGGTAAGTTAATATGTAATTGTTTAAAAAGTTCAAGAAATTTACCGAATTGTGCGTCCATGCGGTCCTTCTTCAACTTTACCGGATATGGAATCAGTGGTTTATACTCTTTAAGTACCGGTGTTACATTCTCGTTTACTTCCTCACCATTTGCCTTATCAGTTTCTTGTGGCATCTTCTTTTCAGTTTCAACCAACTCCTTCCCACTCCTTAGTGTAACTGCCTTCACATGCTCTTTTGGTTTAGGTTTGGTGTTACTAGGTAAACTACCTGATTGCCTTTCGGAAACTAACTTAACTAGTTGTCCAATTTGATTCTTCAGCCCTTGAATCGACGCTTGTTGATTTTTCAACGCTGTTTCAGTATTCTGAAAATGAGTCTCTGACACCGAAATAAACTTTGCTAGCATATCTTAAAGGTTCGACTTTCTCTCTTACTAGTAGGATGGTTGGAAAATTGGAGGAATTTACGGTCTTTGATTTCTTTCATTACCCCATGAGAAATTTGGGTAGTTCCTCCATCCTGGATTATATGTATTATTGTAAGGAATATTTGGAGATTTAGAGTTATTACCCATATAATTCAGCTGCTCATTCTCCATGCCAGGGTTGTAAGATGGATATTCTGTATTGCCCATTCCTCCTCCATTTGCATCGCACTGCATCACTGGATGTACCTGCGAAGAACCACACAAACCATCAATCTTTCTATTTAAAAGCTCTACCTGGTTTGATAGCATGGTGATTGCGTCGAGGTTGAAGACACTGGCGGCTTTTGTCGGCTTTGTTCTCATGACTTGCCACTGATAGTTATTCAGTGACATCTCTTTTATAAACTCGTAAGCCACTTCAGGGGTCTTGTTATTTAGGGTTCCACCGGTGGCTGAATCGATCAACTGCCTCGTTGAGGGGTTCACACCATTGTAAAAGGTTTGAACCTGAAGCCACAAAGGTAACCCATGGTAAGGGCACCTTGTTAGTAAATCATTGTATCTCTCCCATGCATCGTAAAGTGTCTCTAAATCCATCTGCACAAAAGAAGATATATCATCAAAAACGCCATTAATTTTGAAAGTGTCGCAGAATTCTAGAAAATTTGCCAAGTGATTGTTTGGATCCTCATCCTGCAAACCATCAAACTGAATAAATTACTGAATCATCTGTATAGTGTTAGGTTTCAGTTCAAAATTATTTGCAGCAATAGCAGGTCTAACAATACTTGATCCGGTTCCTGTTAAATTAGGTTTAGCATAACCATACATAGTACGAGGAGCAGGATTTTGATTCACAGGATTTGCGGCAACCACATGAGGTAGCGAATTATTATCAGCCATCTCTTCAGTAGTATTAGTTTCGTCTTCTTGCTCTTCTTCTATATATTGTAGACTTCTTGCTCTTCTTGATCCGGTTCCTGTTAAATTAGGTTTAGCATAACCATACATAGTACGAGGAGCAGGATTTTGATTCACAGGATTTGCGGCAACCACAGGAGGTAGCGAATTATTATCAGCCATCTCTTCAGTAGTATTAGTTTCGTCTTCTTGCTCTTCTTCTATATATTGTAGACTTCGCCTTATTTCTCATCGATTTCTACGAGCTGTACCTTCTATATCACTGTCAAAAAGTAATTGTCCTCACGGGTTCCTTCTAATCATAAACTAAAAGTTCCTGCCAGAAGCAAAGAAAAAATTAGTGAATAGAAATAAAAAATAAATTGCAAATAAAAGTAAATAAAAATGGCTAAAGTAATAAAAATTTAGTGTTCCTAATATCTTAGTCCCCGACAACAGCGCCAAAAACTTGATGTGTCTAAAACTAACTACGATCACAATAAAGGAAAGCGCACCTATCGAACAGTAGTATAATTATGGTAAGACCGGAAATATCGTATCCACAAAGACCAAGAGTTCTAGTAATTACTATCTTTTTATTATTTAGCCTAAGTATTGGAGTGATTTCTTTTAAACTAAAACTAATTAAACACGACAACGAAAGAATTAGGAAAATACTTTTAGACAACTTTATGAGATAGGCAATACCTAAGGAAGAATCCACCTAGACTTCACTTATTACTTTTGATTCATACGATTTATTCACTTGTCTTAATCCATAGAAATCCCTGATTTATGTTAATATCTCTCTCGAGACTAAAAACAACTGACTCTAGGTTGATTAATTGAAATCTCTTTCTAATTAAAACCCCTATTATCGCATTAACTCGATCTATGGATTCCCTTATTAGATTTGACTCTAATCCGGCAGATTTTTGTCGCCCTATTTCTAGGGTTGCAATCAACTCCGCTTAATTGTGTTGATCTACGCTTAAACAGGGACTTTTTCTCCACTGAATAAGCACATTCGACTTGAATCAATAACCTGAATTATCAAAACAAGAATAAGAACTCACAATTAAGAATAAGAACAAGTATTTATCTTATAAATCAAATAATAATAAGATCTGTCTTAGGTTTCATCCTCCCTAGATATTTAAGGGATTTAGTTCATACTGATAGAGGGAAATATCATAGAATAGGAAAAACAACAAAACATAAGAAAACCCAAAAAACTTCTAAAGAACTTGATGGGAGATCTTCAGTCTTGATGGAGATCCTTCCTCCGAGCTTCTTCCGACGGCTGTCTTCGAGTATTTTCTGCCTTCTACTCTGCCTCATCTTTTAGGTCACCCCCTAGGGTGTTTATATAGGCTTTGGAACATCTTTCTTTTCCCACAAGTAACCTTTTCCAGATAGAATTAATCTTTGATACGGCAGGGACACGCCCGTGTTCGATAGCCTTAGGCCGTGCTCGCTCCTGCTCACCACACACGGCCGTGTGGTCTGCCCGTGCACGTTGATCCCGGCGTGTTTGATCCTGTTCGTAACACACGGCCGTGTCTAATGGCCCAGGCCGTGTTGAATTCTAAGATAGACCCATTTTGTCCCTTTTTGGACCGTTTCTCGTTCTTTTCGACTCCCTAAGCTCTCCTGAGTGTAAAACATGAAATTAAAGGATTAGGAGCATCGAATTCATCAAATCTAATGAAAACTCATCCAAAAAAAAATAAGCTAAGCATGGGGTTAAAATATGTATAAATTATGCTTTATCAGAAATGGATCAATACCCATTTACGAGTAGAAGAACATAACTTAGATCCAAGTTGATCTAACAGTCAATGTTGAATATCGGAGAAGAAAGCTGTTTTAGATTTTAGTTCGCAGATTCGTGACGTTCAAAGTTGATTCATAAAAAGAAAAATTGAATTTTATAAGAGAAAAAAATGAGGGGTTTTGATTGGTGCAAACAGAGAAGGCCATACAATAACGATTTTAAGAACCTGGTGACGTAAATGAAAACTTTCAAATAATTCAGTGACTATTTTATAACTTTTTAAAATTGAATAACAAAAACATAAACTTACTAATAAACTTCTACTTCTACAATGTTTTCTACTACTATATATAAAATATAGCACGAAAAAAGATATTAATAAACAAAAGTATGAAAAGAATCATGTTGGACTAAGCTTAAAATAAAACAAAAACATCATGAATTTGTCAATACCCTATGTAGTAGGCCCAATTTGCCCGGCCCACTAAATCAAATAAATAAAACCCAAAACAAAATAAAATAATTAACAATCCCATTACATGTCAGGCCCAATACACAAACAACCCAAAAATTAAAATCCCTATGGCCCAATTGGCCCACAAACTTAAATATTTTCAGTAGAACTAAAACCCTAACTAGCCAGCTAGCCGCGCTGCCCCCCTCGTGCCTCCGCAGCGCGCACGTCGCCTGAAGCCTGATGTACCATGTTTACTACCGTTTCACCGAAATGGCAAAAGGTTTGCCTTTTCCCCTTCGTTGAACGAGCAAACCTGCAAAAAGGACAAAAACAAGAACAAAGAAATAGAACAGAAACAATAGCAGAAAGGGAAGCAAATAGTAGCAACAAACAGTGAAATATGCAGTGTTATATTGGCTATAAAAGCCATTGTCAATGTAATTTTTGAAAACAGAAAGAGAAATAGAAAAACGAGAAAAGTTTCAAAACAGCAGAGATTAAAATCGAAGGTAGTTTGTTTGTTTTTTTTTAAAAGAAAACAATAAGTAAAAAAAAACAAAGGTTCTTACCTGTCACCATCGAGGGCTATCTCCGGCAGTCCGAACACCTCAAAACCCATTAAGGTTCCGCGAGGGTTCGCTGAAAATGGCAAGGCCGAAAGCTACTTTTTTCGTTTTCTTTTTTCCTCTTTTGATTTCATAAAAGGGTTTTAATTTAGGGTTTTAAATTTAAAAAAAAAAAAGAGAGAGAGAAGGGACTGAGAAAGCTTTTTTTTCTCTCCGGCCACGGCGGAGCCACGACAGAGGCTCGCCGGACCCCATAGCCAGATTCTAGGCTATGCCCAGAGAGAAAAAAACAAAGAAAGGATTTTTTTTTTTTTTAAAAAAGGATTCCAAATGATTTTTTTTGTTAAGTTTTCAACTTTTATAGCTGGTGCTAAACGGCGCCGTTTCATGGCGTTCTAAAACTCCCCCAAAACGACGTCGCATGGGGACTGACCCAAAAATCGACCCGATCCGCCAGAGGATCCGCGCGTTTTTTATCAAAGGGGATATTTGTGCAAATGGCCCTTCCGCTTTTGCGGCGCGCTTCAACTGAGCCCTACCCTATTTTCTTTATTTTTAAATTTTGCCATTCATTTTTATTTTTGATTCAATTTGGTCCTCAGACCATTTGAAAAGGGGTAACACTTGAAACGGTGTCATTTTCGGCCAACCCGACCTGCTTGGAGGATCTGCGTGTTTTGGTTTAAAAGGGGTATTTGTGCAGTTAATCCTTCCGTCTTTTATTTAGTTTTAATATAGTCCTATTTTTATTTTTTACTTTTTAAATTTGTCCGCATAATTTTGTTTTCATTTCATTGCGGTCCTTTGTGAAACGGCGCACTTTGGGGATTGGGAATATTTTCCCATTTAGTCCTCATTCTTTTGCGCGCGTTTTATTTAGGCCCTATTTTCTTTTATTTTCTTTTTAAATCCGGCCATTCAGTTTTATCCTTTTATTTTGATCCTTATTTGTCTAATCATTTATTATAATTTAGGCTTTTAATTTTGTTTTATTTTCGATTTAATCCCGTGTTCATTTAATATCAATTCTTTATAGATTTTATATGTATATTATTTTATCTATTTTTTTATTTGTTCATATATACATTTTTTTTTACTTCTTTTGTTTTTTTATAAATTCATACTATTCTTTATTTCTTTATTTGCATATTTTGCTACTGTTATTATTGCTATTACTATTGTTATTATTATTACTACTTATGTCAATATTATAGTTATTAGTATGATTATTGTTATTATTATTATTAAATTGTTATTATTATTTATTTATTTTATCATCATCATAGTCCATTATCATCATTTACTAGCATAATATTTTCGTTCTATTGATTTATTCATTTGTTATCCGCTATTTTATATTATGCCAATACTTGTGCTAAGTGTTATATTCAAACATATTTGTCCGTTTTACACCATACCCGAATACATTAAATTATTAATTTAAGTGTTACGTTAACTTTTGCGCGATGCATAAAAGAGAATTTTAAAATAATAAGGATATGTTCCGTATTTAGAGATTCGGGAAGTCGTGCCCTAACTTACGGGGTCTCGACTTTCTCGTTGAACCTAGATAACCGAATATCCCTTTTAAAATACGCGAGATTTAATATAAAAAAATAAAAGGCAAACTTATTTTCGAGAATTCGAGATGTCGTGTCCTAACGTACGGGATATGACTTTTTGTTACCTCGAGATAAGAAAGCCTTTTCATACGTTTTGATCTATTTAAGGGACTTTACTAAAATATATAATACAAATAGGGATCATATTTTAAATTCTTTTCGAGTTTTCAACTTTCGACCTTAAGACATTAATTAATCAATTAGGTACCAATTTTGGGCGTAACGTGGGTGCTAATCCTTCCTCATAAGTAACCGACTCCCGAACCCATTTCTGGATTTTTGTAGACCGAAAAACATTGTTTTAATAAATTAAACCTTTTATTAAAAAGATCAAGTTTCGAGGTGATCCAATCACACCTTATATAAAAATGATTGGTGGCGACTCCCATTTTCGTTTTAAAATAAAAAGTCATGTAACGCCCCAAAATTTCTATTTCTGCTTTTGTGAAATGTGACATAAATGTGTATATGCTTCAATGGTTATGTGTTCTGGGTGTGTGTGAGAGGTCCCAAGTTCAAGCCTTGCATTTAGCAAATTTTGGAATTTTTCTTACTTAAGCCTTTTACTTGTTCAGTGGGCTTATATGGAGATAATTGTAGAAACATATTAGAATGGGCCTGCTGGTCTAGTGGTTAAATTGAGTGTAGGTTTGCTGGAGGTCTTGTGTTCGAACCCTGGCACAAGCGGGATTGTTAATATTTTTGCGCCGTTGGCTTATAGAGTTTCAGTTTTAGCAGGAAACCTGAGTAGTGGGGAGTTGGGGGATATCAAAGTTTATTTTATTTTTATTTTATTTTATTTTCCCAAAAAATCATTTTTCTTTTTGTTACGTTTCGATGCTCCCATCTTCCCCAATCCGTTTTTTTTTAGTTTCTTTCTTCCCCTTTTCCTTTTCGATTTCAATTCATTTTCCTTTTGGCACAATTTCCTGCTGATTTCGCTCGGTAAGTCCTATTCTATCTAATCTCGATACTCTTGGTTAAGTGTTTGATGAGGGGTCGTTTATGTTGTTTTCGATTTAGGCGAAGGGTAAGATTTGGCTGGGATTCCTGCAACGATTTAAGTGTTTGGGGTGCTGATCGATAACGGTAAGTTTTCGTACGCGTTGATTAATGGTATAAGGCTTCGATTGAGAATTAAGTTCAGTTTTGATTTCGTAAATGTTAATAATTCGGGCTCTGGAATGTCGATTTCTAGGTTTTGGAGGTCTCAAAGTTGCGTTAGCTGCAAAAACGAACCAGGTGTGTACCCGATTACGCAGTAAACGGGGTTTCTGCGAAAGTCGAAAACCCCACTGTCAACGCCACACGGACGTGTGGTCACCCTTGTGGTAGGCCGTGTGCCCTAACACGGGCGTGTGATCGACGAGGCCAGGCCGTGCGCATAAGACACGACCGTGTGATGGCCAGGTAAGTCGTGTGTGACACACGGACTAGACTAATTTGGGCCGTGTGGGCCACACGGGCGTGTGGGTCCACACTGGTAGCCCACACGGGCAAGCCACATGGGCGTGTGAGCCCATTTATATAGAATGATTCTTAGGGTTGCACGGGTCGCCCAAGTCGACTATGAACCTACTGTAGGGTCAGTAAGCGTTACCTAGACCCCTAAATGTATGATCTGAGTGTATGTGATGCATGATAAATTATGCATGATTACTGATATATATATATATATATATGTATACGTATGACTGATGGTTGCATAAAAGCATGACATATTGTATGTTTGCATTGCATTGGGTTGGGATGATGATATTTGGAGGAAGTGTACTGAAAGGCTTTAAGCCTATTATCTGGTAGCTCAACTGCAATATACTGATTATGTGCTGCACTCGGTACTACTCGGAGTGTAGGGATGGGTGGGTGTTTTAAACCCCACATAGAGTGTAGGGATGGATGGAGATCATGTGTAGAGGCTGGTGGGTAGGACTCTGTTACTGAGTACTGTTTGCATTACTAATACTGTTACTGTGATGGGCGTAAGCCCTAATGCATATCTGATACTGAAACTGAAATGGGCTTAGGCCCAGACTGCATTTGACTGTTTGTTATTTGACTGTATGCATGTTTTCTATGGGGATTACACACTGAGTTTACGTAAACTCGTCCTTTTTTGTTTTATCTGTACAGGTAATCCCAAGACTTAGACGGATCGGTGCGGCGGAAGACTCGACGGTGAACACATGATTTTTGAATTATTTTAATTTCAGTTATGGTATTTCTTTCCTATTTATCATCTGGGTTATTTTTTATGTAAATTGGAATTTTGGACTGTTACTCTTACCTTGGATTTTCACTGTTTTCATGGATTTCTAAACTGCAAACTCATTAACGGCTCGGTTTAATTCAAAACGACATTTTCCTAAACGCAAACGATGTTCTTCAAATATCACGATTTTAAAAGCTTCCGCTACAAATTATATTTTTAAACGAAATAAATTCACGAGAAAATAGTTTTAAAATTGACGAGAAATCAATAGAAGCTAGTAAACGAAAACAGTTTTAAATTGATTATTTCGATTTCAAATTCCATTCCATGTGACATCGTCAGATTCGACCATAACGTCTAGGTCGGGTTTGTGGTGTTACAAGCCGACCGATCTTAAAAAAAGGTTTCGACAACTTGGAGACTCCACTGGGGAAAAAATAAGAGAGTCAAGCCGCGAGTTGATTATTTTTGGTCTTTTTTGTTGAAAATTGATAATTTGGTTTAAATCTACTACCCCTTTGTCGCATTTCATCCTTAATGTTTTGATATCTCGGGTTGTATAGCGATCTAGTACTCTCTTTTTTGGTTCGAAAATTTCTTTTATGTGTTTATCGCATATTGCATTACATAACCGGTCGGTTATACCCTTTTAAGTGGGGGTGAGAAACTATTCCTTTGTGAGGTCTTCACCTTCGTATAGGATAGTGGATCGCTTTCGGGATGCATCTGTACCTATGTTTTCGTGAGATTTTCATCTCCGTATAGCCATAGGGAAATGTATTCCCTTGAACTGAACTTGGTCCGTATGAGCCTATAATGGGTAAGGATCGAGGAATCTGCCGGTTCAGGTACCCTTACTTTAAAACCGAACCACATATAATGAGCCCTAAGAGCCTACCCTAGGTAGAACCGCACCGAACCCCTAGTGGTCACCCGAATAGGTACTTTATTTATTATTTCTTGCTTGCTTTAAATTCTAGCTTTGCATGAAATATACTGGCTTGTTTCATTTTGTTTTGATTTTTATTGCATTGCATTTTCATCATAAAAAAGGGTGTTGATTCACGTTCAGTTGCTAAATAGAGAGCTTGTCATGGAAAATGGGTTTCTTGATAAAGTGAAAGACAACACGGCCTCGCGAATATTGTCCGAGAAAAGGCAAAAAAAGAAAGGTGACAGCCTATGAGAGGGGCAGGTCAAAGATATGGACTACGTTATGAGCGAAGCTCTGGTCTGATGACAAAAAGTGGCTGACCACTTGCAGACCCCAGCCATTCAAAGCCTGAAATATGAATCGGAGTCGGTTCGAAGCCAAGAATTGTCTTTGTTTCTTGGGAAAGTTAAGGTTTTGAATATGAATGCGAGGCCGTATATGTATCCGCTTTATGTAAAGAAACTTGTTTTCTAGTAAAGTTGTTCTAATGAAATTGAACTAGAATCAATGCCTTTTTGCATGCATCTTTTCCATTCATTAACATTACATTTCATTGCATGCAATAAGTTTCATAAAATCCAAAAGTGTGTCGAGTTTAGAACTCTAGTACAGAGCTTGATGGATAATAAAGAGTTGGAATTCTTTGAAGATATCAAAGGTTCGGAAAGGAAAGATGTTTATGCCTTTGAAGAATGAACTAAAAAAACCTATCAGGAATTTGTTCCTACATCCTCGGAGGTGTCCTAAAAAAGTGGACTGTGGAGGAGATTTCTGTAGTTTTTAGGACCATTCCAGAGTAATATTCAGAACACACCTGTTGCTCTAAGCCTAGGATCAATAGGAATCCTTTTGTGAAAAAGGCACATGTCCACTATTTTTATTTCAATAAAAACAATGCATCTTTATGTCCTACTTGGAAAATATTCTTATATTTTTTCATTTCATTCATACTCATACCACACAGATAATTATTCTTAGATTCATTTATTCTTTGGGTCTTCCTTTGTTCCTATAACAGGTCTCCAGATATCAATGATATGAGCAGCGCCGCTACTGACTCAGAATCTCCTTTTGAGCAAGATATGTGTTTAGAGGAACCTTAGGACTTTGAAGGTGATCGAGATTGTAACATATCTCTTAATTTGTTAAGGATGGTAGAACAAGAGGAGAAATAGATTCTACATCACTAAGAGTCAGTGGAAGTTGTGAGCTCAGAAGACGAACAAGAGAAGAAAGAGGAGAAGATCGGAGCTTGCATCATCGCAGAAACAAAGCGAGACCACATTGAGTTACTCCAAGAATTCAAAGATGTCTTCGCATGGTCATATCAAGACATGCCTGGACTAAATACTGATATCGTGGTACACCGGCTCCCCATAAAGGAAGATTACAAGCCAGTTCAACAGAAGCTTCGAATGATGAGGCCCGATGTCTTACTGAAAATTAAAGAAGATGTCAAGAAACAATTCGATGCCGGTTTCCTACAAGTGGTTAAATACTCGGAGTGGTTAGCTAATATAATCCCCGTCTCTAAGAAAGATGGAAAAGTGCGAATGTGTGAAGACTACAGGGATTTAAACAAAGTCAGCCCAAAGGACAATTTCCCGTTGCCTCAAATCAACACCTTAGTGGACAACACAGTAGGTTATTCACTGTTTTCATTCATGGATGGTTTCTCCGGTTATAACCAGATAAAGATGCATCCTGAAGACATGGAAAAGACCACATTCATAACCATGTGTGGGGCATTTTGGTATAAAGTAATGCCGTTTGGATTGAAAAATGCAAGAGCGACGTATCAAAGAGCCATGGTAACACTGTTTCATGATATGATGCATGAAAAAATCGAGGTTTATGTCGACGATATGATTGCAAAATCCCGAACAGAAAAGAAGTATGTGCAAGTCCTGAGGAAATTGTTCTTGAGGTTGAGAAAATTTCAGCTAAAGCTCAATCCAGCAAAATGTACCTTCGGGGCGAGGTCGGGGAAACTGTTAGGATTCGTAGTAGTGAAAAGGGGATTGAGATCGACCCAGACAGAGTCAAGGCTATATAAGAGCTGCCTCCGCCACGCTCTCAAAAAGAAGTTCGAGGTTTCCTAAGAAGACTAACTGAGAAATGCGACCTCATATTCCGTCTCCTTAAGAAACACAATCCAGTTGTATGGGATGAGAAGTGTCAGAAAACTTTTCACAAGGTTAAACATTACCTGTCCAATGCCCCAATGCTGATGCCTCCCAGCCCAGATAAGCCGCTGATACTGTACTTTGCAGTATTTGGGAATTCCATGGGATACGTGCTTGGTCAACATGGTGAGTCAGGAAGAAAAGAAATAGCGATATACTATCTTAGTAAGAAATTCACTGAATGTGAGATAATATATTCGCCAATCGAGAAGTTGTGTTGCGTCTTTATAACACCCCAAACTCGGCCTAGACGTTATGGCCGAATCTGGCGATGTCACATGATAGTGCTTTAGAAAACGTAACGGCGTTGAAACCATTTTTAGGTATCTAAGGCTATCGTCAAAACGTGTCGTTATTTATTCATTATCCGTTTCAAAAACTTTATACGTTGCAGAAGCTTTTAAAATGATTTGCAAGGTCGTACGTATTTTGATAAAACCTTTGTTTATTTTGAAAACTCGCATCTTGTCCTACTGCTAGCAGTTTATAAAATAATGATCCCAAATTTTAAACAAAAATTCGAAAGGCCTTGTTACATAAAATTTACCCAAATATAACCAAATCATAATTAAAAATAAACCGTAAATAAGTGTCCAGAACCGTGGTCACTGCCGAGTCTTCACAGCACCGATCCGTCTTCATCACTGGGATTACCTCGAACAGATTAAATGAGAAAGGGTGAGTTTTCGCAAACTCAGTGTGTAAACCCCACAGAAAACATACACACAGTAACATCAGATAATAGACATAATTTTCACAGTTCGGGTCTGAGCCCATTACAGAAACGGTGTGGATATTAGCCCACTCAAATACAGAATCAGACATAATACAGGGCCTTAGCCCATTTCAGACAGAATATACAGAAAACAGAGTCCTACACACCAGCCTCTACACACCAACTCCATCCAACCCTACACACCATGTGGGGATAAAATCAAACCACCCAAATTTCTACACATCAAGTCGCACTCGAATGCAAAGACATAATCGTAAATTTGCAAACTTAAGCCGCGATAACAGCTTAAGAGCCTTTCAGATACTTCCTCCAATCATAATCAACCCACCCCGATGCAATGCAAAATACAAGAATGACATGCTATTATGCAATTAAAACTCATATATTCAGATCAGTATACATGCTTAGTACATAAATCAGAGAGACAGATCATTCATTCAGGGCCTAAGTATCGCTTACCGACCCTACGGTAGGTCCACAGTCGACTTGGCCGACCCGTGCAACCTTACAGAGTTTTCAAAAAAATGCGCTCACACGCCCATGTAGCCTACCCGTGTGTGCCCACACGCCCGTGTGGCCCACCCGTCCCAAATTGACCTTGGCCGTGTGGATCAAACGGCCTGGCCCAGAATCCCACACGCCCGTGTGATTCACCCGTGTGGGCCTACACGCCTGTGTGGCCCACACGGCCTAATTGGTCGAGCCCGTGTGTCGCACACGGCCTTGCCCAGCCATCATGCTGCCGTGTCATTCACGCACGGCCTGGCTCGTCGATCACACGGCCGTGTGGTGACTAACAGTCTTTCACACGGCCTACCACACGGGCGACCACACGCCTGTGTGGCGTCGACATGAAGGTTTTTGACTTTCACCAAAACCTCATTTTCTGCGTTTTTGGGTACACACCTGGTTTCGTTTGAAGCTAAGACGAACCCCGAGCCTTCTCAAACCTATATTTGCCAAAAAACCACTTAGTTAATCACTTAATCGTCGAATTGAAACCACCCAAATGAATTACTTAGCCAAGGAGCGATTAAAACTTACCCCTAACGCTTCAATTTCAGTTTATTAGTGAAGCAGTACGAAAAGAGTCTTGATCACAAAGATTTGATGCTGCTAAGACATCAGAATAAAAACCCCAATCAAACTTTAGCCTCATAAGTCACAATCCAAAAGAACTACTTACCGGAGTTACTTAGAGAAACACCGCCGATGGGGGAGGAAGTACAATTGCCGTGAAAAACGGAAGCAAAAAGAAAGCAAAAGAATGGTGAGGGGAAAGGAGAATTTCAGCTGGGAAAGGGAAGAACAATGGTATTTTCGGCAGAGAGAAATTTTGGAAAACACAACTGCTTAGAAATTCTAGTCTTTTCCTAATTTCCCTCCCACCAATTCTATTCACAAACCACCACTCATTTTTTGAAACCAACTCAAACTCTTCGACACCAATACAAGCAAAAATAATCTCCCCTTGCCTAAGTAGAGATTCGAACTCACAACCTCCAACCAATCAACACTCCACCTAGCCACCAGACCAGCAGGCCCATTCTGTTAATTACTTACGCACTTTTACCTATAAGCCTACTAACCAGAGTTTGGGCTTTATTCATAAAAATACCAAAATTTACCCAAGTTGAGACTTGAACTTGGGACCTCTCACACACACCCAGAACACATAACCACCGAAGCAGACAGACAGTTGTGTCAATTTTACAAAAGTCAAAATTACAGAAAAATCGGGGCGTTACAACTCTACACCCCTAAAAGAAAATTTTGTCCTCGAAATTTTACCTGATCAGAAAATGTGAGGATATTGCTGACGCATCGAATCATCCGGCTCCTAAATAGCCTCCTCCGTGCTATGATTCTGCCACAGCACTTTCACTAAGGGGATGGACTTCCTTCGCAGAACTTTAATGTCGCGATCCAGGATCTGGACCGACTCCTCCTCAAACGTCAGATCTGGTCTAACCTCAATGTCCTCAATAGGAACCACATGCGTGGGATTAGAGCGGTAGCATCTCAACATTGAGAAGTGAAACACATTATGAATGCGACCCAACTCTGGGAGAAGCTCCAACTGATATGCGACTGGCCCCACTTGTTTCAGAATACGGTACGGCCCAATAAACCGAGGGCTCAGCTTACTCTTGCGACCGAACCTCAAAACTTTCTTCTATGGCGAGACCTTGAGAAAGACTAAGTCCCCCACAGAATTCTCAATATCCTTTATTTTCATATCAGCATAGGAATTCTGCCTATCAGATGCCACTTTCAGTCGAACCCGAATCAATCGAACCTTATCTTCAGTTTTAGAAACCAATTCCTGACCCAGAACACGTCGCTCACCCAACTCAGTCCAACATAAGGGAGTGCGGCACTTACGACTGTACAAGGCCTCGTAAGGCGCCATCTGGATGCTAGATTGATAGTTGTTGCTGTAGGCAAACTCTGCCAACGGCAAGTACTCCTCCCAACTGCCTCGAAAATCTATAACACAGCTCCTCAACATGTCCTAAAATACTTGAATCACCCTCTCCGACTGACCATCTGTTTGAGGATGGAAAGCAGTACTGAAGTTAAACCTTAAACCTAGAGCCTCGTACAGCTTCTTCCAGAACTGAAACGTGAAGCGAGGATCCCTATCGGAGATGATCGAGACAGGAACCCCATGCAGTCTCACTATTTCAGGTACATACAGTTTAGCCAGCTTCTGAAGAGAAAAGTTTGTCCTGACCGGAATGAAATGTGCGGACTTGGTTAATCGATCCACAACGACCCAGACAGAATCCTTCTTAGTGGGTGTTAAAGGCAACCCACTAACGAAGTCCATAGTTACTCGCTCCCATTTCCACATCGGTATCTTTACCTGCTGCAGCAACCCCGAAGGCAACTGATGCTCAGCCTTAACTTGCTAACAAGTCAGACAGCGAGCAACAAAGTCAGTAACCTCACGCTTCAACCCTGGTCACCAGTATAATTCCCGTAAATATAAGTACATCTTGTTCCCACCAAGATGCATAGCATAAGGGCTGCTATGCGCTTCTCTCAAAATCGACTGTCTCAAATTCTCATCATTCGGTACACAGATCCAACCGCGGAAACAAAGTATCCCGTCACTGTTAATCCCAAAATCAGTAGTATCCCCATTTTTAACTTGACGGAATCGCAACTCAAGCGACTTATCCCTCATCTGTTTACCTCTGATCTGATCAATCCATGTAGGCTTAACTTGAAGTTCTGCTAAAATACTTCCATCGTCGAATAAACTGTGTCGAGCGAACATCGCTCTCAGATCAGTCATAGCCCTACGGGTCAATGCATCTGCCACCACATTAGCCTTACCAGGGTGGTACTCGATGGTGCAGTCATAATCCTTAAGTAGTTCCACCCATCTACGCTGCATAAGATTTAACTCCTTTTGGGTGAGAAGATATTTGAGGCTTTTGTGATCAGTGTAGATAGTACACTTCTCACCGTATAGATAGTGCCTCTAGATTTTCAGAGCGAAGACTACCACTACCAACTCTAAATCGTGCGTCGGACAGTTAGCCTCATGCTTCTTGAGATGACGTGACGCATAAGCTACCACCCTACCATCCTGCATCAGTACGCAACCCAGACCCACATGCGACGCATCACTGTATACAACAAAATCCTTCCCAGACTCAGGTTGTATCAAAACCGAAGCCTGCGTCAAAACAGATTTGAGCTTCTCGAAGCTCTCTTGCTACTTATCAGTCTAGACAAAGGGAACTCCCTTACCCAGAAGCTTGGTCAATGGCGCTGCGATCAAAGAGAACCCTTCTACGAAGCGTCAATAGTAACCTGTCAGCCCCAAAAAGCTGCAGATTTTGGACACATTCTTCGGCTGTTTCCAATCCAACACAGCCTCAATCTTACGAGGATCCACCCGAATCCCCTCTGCAGAAACCACATGCCCCAGAAAGGTTACTTCTCGGAGCCAGAACTCACACTTATTGAACTTCGTATACAACAGCTTCTCACGCAAAATCTGTAATACCACTCGGAGATGCTCATCGTGTTCATCCTCAGTCTTCGAATACACCAGAATGTCGTCAATGAAGACTACCACCAACCGATCCACATAGGGCTGGAACACTCGGTTCATTAGATCTATAAAAGCTGTTGGTGCATTCGTCAGTCCAAATGGCATTACTAGGAACTCGTAATGGCCGTAGTGAGTCCTAAATGCCGTCTTATGCACATCAGTCTCCTTAAACTTCAGTTGATGGAATCTAGATCGCAAATCGATCTTGAAGAACACAGAAGCCCCTCTGAACTGGTCAAATAAATCATCTATTCTAGGTAGTGGGTACTTGTTCTTAATGGTCAGCTTATTCAATTGGCAGTAGTCGATACACATACGCATGGATCCATCCTTCTTTTTCATAAACAGCATAGGTGCTCCTCATGGAGACACACTAAGGCGGATGAACCCACGATCCAGTAACTCTTGAATCTGAGCCTTAAGCTCTATAAGCTCCTTCGGTGCCATTCTATAAGGGGCGATGGACACCGGAGCTGTACTAGGAAAGAGCTCAATCCCAAACTCTACTTCTCGGTTCAGATGCAGACCTGGTAGTTCCTCAGGAAAAACATCCGGAAAGTCCCTTACGGTTCTGATATCCTTAACCGAATAGTTCCTAGAATTCGAAACACTAATGTAGGCCAAGAATGCCTCACATCCTTTTCGTACCAACTTTTCTACCATAAACGCAGAAATCACATTCGTCAAGTAGTTTCGACGTTCCCCAATCACCACTACCTCGTTGTCCTATTCGGTTCTCAAAACCACCCTTTTTGTAGCACAGTCCAGACTCACTCAGTGCTTGACCAACCAGTCCATTCCCAGAATCAAATCGAGCTCCCCGAATGGAAGCTCCATCAGATCAGCCAAAAATATTATCCCTTGAACCTCTAACGGGACGTCTCTATATAATTTACTAGCCTGAATGGGTTGCCCCAATGGACTCACAACAGTTACCTCACTCGAAGTACTCTCAACTGGAATCCCCAAAGTTTCAGACACAGAGCTAGCTACGTAAGAGTGTGTAGAGCCTATGTCTATCAATGCAGTGTAGGGCACATTAAAAATTAAGAACATACCTGTAATGACGTCCGAAGTATCACCATCCTCTCGGCGACGTGCAGCATAAACCAGTGCAGGCTGCCTCGCCTCAGTCGATCCTGCACCTCTGCTTGGTGCTCTCTGTTTTTGACCCATGCCATTACCACCCCTGGCCTGTCCTTGGCCCCTAGGTGACTACTGAGCTTCTTTCGGTGGCTGTGCAGTACCAGTACCCGCAGCTTACATCTGATCAATTCTCAGTGGACAATCTCGGACACTGTGCTCATTCGACCCATATCTCAAACATGCCCCATTCGTCCTCCAGCACTCGCTCGGATGGTGTCTACCACAGTGCCCACAAAGCGCCACCCCAGTAGATGCAACAGGAGGCCCAACTCTCACTGGCCTATCAGATCTGGCCTTTTTCTTAGTCCTCATCACAGAATTCGAGGGCTCTGATTCCCTCTTATTCTTTCCTTTCTCGCGTTTTGGCACTCAGCGCGCTTAACCTCCTCGGCGATCTTCGCCTTACCCACCAGAGCAGAAAAATCACGCTCCCTCTGCGGAGCTATCAGAATCCGTAAGCTGTCCCTGAGTCCATCCTCAAAATGGACGCAACGCTCATACTCGGTCGCCACCATGCCCCGGGCATAACGGCTCAGTCTCAGGAACTCGACCTCATACTTGGCCACTGAACGATCCCCTTAGGTGAGATTAAAAAACTCACGCCTCCTAGCATCGATGTAGCTGGCTCCCACATACTTACTCTGAAAAGCCGTCTTAAAGTTGTCCCAAGTCAGACGATCGGGCTGAGTGCGCTCCTTAACAGTTAGCCACCACTGGTAAGCTTCGTCGCGAAGCAGAGAGACAGCCCCATTGAGCTTCTACTCCGCGGAAAAATCCAGATCGTTCATGATTCTTTCTGTGGCCTCCATCCAATATTCGGCCACATTAAGGGCGACTTAACTGACACCCTGAATAATTTTGCCCCATTAGACTGGAGTCATTCCGTAACCGACCCGCGGCCCCCAGATCTGGTGTTGGGTCTAACGACCCTCTCTAAAATCCGTAGCATGGCTCAGGATAGTGCGTCATCCCCAGCCTCACGATCATGAGACCCAGCCTCTTTAGCTGGTGAGATTGGCATCTCGCTCGTATCCAGATTGGGTAGATTCTCAGATGCGGAGGACCCAGCTCGAGCCCCCCTACGGCCTCTATCCCGGCCTCTAGTACCCCGTCCACGGATACCTCGTGCGCTCATCGTAAATTTAGAGTTTATCTGTATTAACAGTTTTATGCATTAGTTTACAGATCCAATATTTATTAACAAATGTTTTATGCAGAATAGTATCAGAAGTTCATAGTCCGTTATCGCGAATCGCAGTTTTACTACGATTTTCAGTTTCGCTACAATTTTCAGTTTACACTACCTAAAGTGTTTTCAGTACAGTATACTACCAAAGGCTGTTTTAAGCATGTAACTAGTATTTCAGACAAATTTAAACAAAGATCAGAACACTTACGGGATCGGTGCCGGAGACTCGGTGTGCCACATACTTAGTCCAAAATATTTTAAATCCTTTAAAATTATTTCAGAAAAACTATTTTAAAAACCCAAACCACAGCCGAGTTTTGTAACCTGGATTTGATACCACTAAATGTACCACCCCAAACCCCGCCTAGACGTTATGGCTGAATCTAGCGATGTTACATGATAGTGCTTTAGAAAACGTAAGGATGTTGAAACCATTTTTAGGTATCTAAGGCTATCGTCAAAACGTGTCATTATTTATTCATTATCCGTTTCCAAAACTTTATACATTGCAAAAGCTTTTAAAACGATTTGCAAGGTCGTACGTATTTTGATAAAACCTTTTTTTATTTTCAAAACTCACGTCTTGTCCTACTGCTAGCAGTTTATAAAATAATGATCCCAAATTTTAAACAAAAATCCAAAAGGCCTTGTTATATAAAATTTACCCAAATATAACCGAATCATAATTAAAAATAAATCGTAAATAAGTGTCCGAACTGTGTTATCACTGAGTCTTCCACAGACCGATCCGTCTCTTCTTGGGGATTACCAATGTGATTAAATAGAAAAGGTGAGTTTTCGCAAATTCAAAGTGTGTAAACCCCACGTAAAAACATACACACAAGAACATCGGATAATGTACATAATTTTCACACGGTTCGGTCCGAGCCCATTACAAAAGCGGTGTGGACCTTAGCCCACTCAAATACGAGAATCGACATAATACAGGGCCTTAACCCATTTCGGACAGAATATACAGAAAATAGAGTCCTACCCACCAGCCTCTACACACCAACTCCATCCAGCCTCTACACACCAACTCCATCCAACCCTACACACCATGTGGGGATAAAATCAAACCACACAGACCTACACATCAAGTCGCATGCGAATGCAAAGACACAATCAAATTTGCGGTGAGTTGCCGCGATAACAGCTTAAGAGCCTTTCAGATACTTTCTCCAATCATAATAAACCCACCCCGATGCAATGCAACATACAAGAATGGCATGCTATTATGCAATTAAAACTCATATATTCAGATCAGTATACATGCTTAGTACATAAATCAGACAGACAGATCATTCATTCAGGGCCTAAGTATCGCTTACCGACCCTACAGTAGGTCCACAGTCGACTTGAGCGACTCGTGCAACCTTACAGAGTTTTAAGAAGAATGGGCTTACACGCCCATGTGGGCTACCCGTGTGGGCCTACACGCTCGTGTGGCCTTCCCGACCCAAATTGGCCTTTGTCGTGTAGATCACATGGCCTGGCCCAGAATCCCACACGCTCGTGTGGTTCACCCGTGTGGCCCACATGGCCTAATTGGTCGAGCTCGTGTGTCACACACGGCCTTGCCCAGCCATCACACGGCCTTGTCATTTGCGCACGGCCTGGCTCGTCGATTACACGGCCGTGTGGTGACTAATAGTCTTGCACACGGCCTACTACACGGGCGACCACACGCCCGTGTGGCGTCGACAGGAAGGTTTTTGGCTTTCGTCGAAACCTTATTTTTTGCATTTTCGGGTACACACCTGGTTTCGTTTGAAGCTAAGACGAACCCCGAGCCTTCTCGAACCTATATTTTCCCAAAACCACTTAGTTAATCATTTAATCGTCGAATTGAAACCACCCCAAATGAATTACTTAGCCAAGAAGCGATTAAAACTTACCCCTAACGCTTCAATTTCAGTTTATTAGTGAAGTAGTACGAAAAGAGTCTTGATCACAAAGATTTGATGCTGCTAAGACATCAGGATAAAAACCCCAATCAAACTTTAGCCTCATAAGTCACAATCCACAAGAACTACTTACCGGAGTTACTCAGAGAAACGCCACCAATGGGGGAGGAAGTACGATTGTCGTGAAAAATGGAAGCAAAAAGAAAGCAAAAGAATGGTGAGGAGAAAGGAGAATTTCGGCTGGGAAAGGGAAGAACAATGGTATTTTCGGTAGAGAGGAATTTTGGAAAACTCAACTGCTTAGAAATTCTAATCTTTTCCTAATTTCCCTCCCACCAATTCTATTCACAAACCACCACTCAGTTTTTGAAACCAAATCAAACTCTTCGTCACCAATACAAGCAAACATAATCTCCCCTTGCCTAAGCAGATATTCGAACTCACAACCTCTAACCAATCAACACTCCAGCTAGCCACCAGACCAGCAGACCCATTCTGTTAATTACTTACGCACTTTTACTTATAAGCCTACTAACCAGAGTTTGGGCTTTATTCATAAAAATACCAAAATTTACACAAGTTGAGACTTGAACTTAGGACCTCTCACACACACCCAGAACACATAACCACCGAAGCAGACAAACAGTTGTGTCAATTTTATAAAAGCTGAAATTATAGAAAAACCGGGGCGTTACAGTCTTGATCTGGACAACCCGAAGATTGAGACAGTACATGTTGTACCACACAACTTGGGTTATCTCAGAACTGGACCCCCTAAAGTACATGATGGAGTCGACTGCTTTGAATGGAAGAACGGCCCAGTGGCAAATTCTGCTTTCCAAATTTGATATAGTCTATGTGAATCAGAAGGCTATAAAAGGGAGCGCAATAGTAGATTTCCTGGCCAGTAGAGCTCTAGAAGATTACGAGCCTTTGAACTTTGATTTCCCGAATGCAGATCTAATGTATGTTGTAACCACTGAAGAAGACTCTCAAGAAGGTCATCCTTGGAAGCTAAATTTCGACGAAGCCTCAAATGCTGTGGGTAACGAAATTGGGGCAGTTCTGGTATCCCCAAACGGAGATCATTATCCATTCACTAGTAAATTGGATTTTAATTGCACGAACAATATGGCAGAATATGAAGCATGTATCATAGGTATCCATGCAGCCAAAGAACGTAAAATCAAAGTGCTAGATGTATATGGAGATTCTGCACTAGTGATCTATTAACTTAAAGGTGAATGGGAGACGAGAGACCCCAAATTGATCAATTATCGAAGGCTGGTTCTAGAGTTAATTGAAGAGTTTGATGACATCACCTTCTGCTATCTCCCACGAGATGAAAATCAAATGGCTGATGCCCTAGCTACCTTAGCTTCCATAGTCAAAGTGAACAAATAAGAAGATGTAAAACTTATCCAGATGAGTATTTATGAAATTCCAGCTCATTGTTACAATATTGAAGAAGAAGAAAAGGATGATCACCTTTGGTACCACGATATACTGCGACATGTGAAGAATCGTGAATACCCTGACCAAGCAACTGAGAATGATAAAAGGATGCTAAGAAGACTGGCCAGTGACTATGTCTTAGATGAGGAGATCCTATACAAGAGAAGAAAAGATCAGGTGCTACTAAAAAGTGTGGACGCTGTTGAGACTAAGAAAATCTTGGAAGAAGTCCATGAGGGTGTTTACGGAACACATGCTAATGGTTTTATAATGGCCAGGAAATCATGAGATTCAGATATTATTGGTCCACCATGGAAGGGAACTGTATCAGCTATGCCAAGAGATGTCACAAGTACCAAATTTATGGAGACAAATTTCATGTGCCTCCTTTAACTCTTCATGTCATGACTTCTCTATGGCCTTTCTCTATGTGGGGCATGGATGTCATTGGCCCGATATCGCCAAAAGCTTCCAATAGATATCGATTTATTTTCATAGTCATTGATTACTTCACCAAGTGGGTAGAGGCTGCTTCATATGCCAATATCACAAAATCGGAGGTCAGCAAATTCTTGAAGAAAGAGATCATATGTCGATATGGAATGCCAGAAAGGATCATATCTGACAATGCATTGAATTTGAACAATAACACGATATCAGAAGTCTACAGTCAGTTCAAAATCAAACACCACAACTCGTCACCATATCGCCCTAAAATGAACGGTGCAGTTGAGGCAGCTAATAAGAACATTAAGAAGATCGTGGGGAAAATGACTGAGACTTATAAAGATAGGCATGAGAAGTTACCATTTGCTCTATATACTTATCGAACGTCTGTCAGGACCTCCACCGGGGCAACGCCTTTCTCTTTAATTTATGGAATAGAGGCGGTTTTACCCATTGAAGTCGAGATTCCTTCTCTCCAAGTTTTGACAGAATTAAAGTTGGATGAAGCAGAATGGATTCAATCCCGATATGATCAGCTAAACTTGATTGAAGAGAAAAGGTTGAAAGCCATCCGTCATGGTCAGATGTACCAAAATCGAATTATGCGAGCTTATGACAAAAAGGTTCGCCCTAGAGAATTCCATGAGGGGAACCTGGTATTGAAAAATATCATGCCCATACAAAAGGATTTCAGAGGGAAATGGATGCCAAATTGGGAAGGACCTTACGTGGTAAAGAAGGCATTTTTCTGGAGGAGCATTGATTTTGACCGAGATGGATGGCAAGAACCTGTCTAATCTTGTGAATTCGGATTCAGTCAAAAGATACTTTACCTAAAAAAAGAAAAGAAAAGAAAAAGAGAAAAAATGAGAGGCCAAGGCGAAAACCAGCAAAGAGCGCCTTGAGACCAAAGGGGTTTTGAGTTGAAAACCCAGGAAAAGGGTAATTCAAATTTTGATCAAAGATCATGCTGCGATATTTGGGGCACCTGTTTTCATCTTATTCATTTGTGTATTTTAGCAACGTTTGCTATTTTGATTAATCTATTCATTTTGAGCTTTGCTCCCAATAAATTTCAATTTTGTCCACTGTTATAATCTTTTTCAAGCATTTTTACATTGAAATAACGATTAATGGACTAATAATATTCAAGTAAAAGGAGTTCTGCATATTGCTCTGAAAGGTTTTCTAGATAGTACAAGGATCTAAAAACAGGACTACTATTCAGAACTAACCAAACTTAAGGGTTAGAAACATTTGAGAAAGAATAGTCTAAATTGTGATTATTCCTTCGGGTTCTCTGTTAAAGATACCAGCCGAACAAGAGGGCAGAGTAATACGACAGTGATAGAACCTTGGTAAACAACGAGCAGTGTTAACCTAAGTATTAAAAAGGGATCATTCTCAAAAAATGACATTTTGCATTCATGCAAATATCATTCATACACATCTAGTTAGGAGCATTTGATTCATCCTGATCATGACATCCTAATCACTAGGCATAAATAGGCCCATGAAATGGATTCTATAGGTCATGTTCTCCAAAGAATGGTGTAACAAGATCAGAGAAACCATAAATCCCGCACCCCTAAAATTGCAGTGGGACAGATTGAAGTTATAATGGCGAATCTTATCTCCCTGAAGTTGCAGTGGAGCAGATTAAAACTATAGACCTTATCTCCCTGAAGTTGCAGTGGAGCAGGTTGAAGTTACAAGTCTTATCTCCTTGAAGTTGCAGTGGAGCAGATTGGAGATAGCGAATTCTATTTTCCTAAAGTTGCAGTGGAACAGATTAAAGCTACAAATTATAAAACTTATCTCCCTGAAGTTACAGTGGACCAGGTTGAAGTTCCTAATCTTATCTCCCTGAAGTTGCAGTGGAGCATATTGAAAATAGCAAATCTTGTCTCTCTGAAGTTGCAGTAGAGCAGATTAAAGCTATAAACCTTATCTCCATGAAGTTCCAGTGGAGCAGTGGAGAAGATTGAAAATACAAGTCTCATCTCCCTGAAGTTGCAGTGGAGCAAATTAAAGCCACAAGTCTTATCTCCCTGAAGTTGCAGTGGAGCAGACTGAAGATAGCGAATCTTATTTCCCTGAAGTTGTAGTGGAACAGATTAAAGCTAAAAATTACGAATCTTATCTCTCTAAAGTTACAGTGGAACAGATCGAAACCACAAATCTTATCTTTCTAAAGTTGCAGTGAAGAAGATTGAAGATACGAGTCTTATCTCCTTGAAGTTGCAGTGGAGCAGATTGAAGCGACAAATCATATACCTTTGAAGTTACAGTGGGTTAGATTAGATCTAATATAGCAAGTCTTATCTCCCTGAAGTTGTAGTGGAATAGACTGAAGCTACAAGCTACAAACCTTATCTCCTTGAAGTTGCAGTGGAGCAGATTGAAGATAGCAAATCTTATCTCTCTGAAGTTGCAGTGGAGTAGATTGAAACGATAAGTCCTATACCTCTATAGTTACAGTGGGTCGAATTAAATTTACCGTAGCGAGTTTTATTTCCCTGAAGTGTAGTGAAATAGATTAAAGCTACAAGTTACAAATCTTATCTCCCTGAAGTTGCAGTGGAGCAGATTGAAGGTAGCGAGTCTTATTTCCCTGAAGTGCAGTGGAATAGATTAAAGCTACGAGTTACAAATCTTATCTCCTTGAAGTTGCAGTGGAGTAGATTGAAGTTAGCGAATCTTATCTCTCTGAAGTTGCAGTGTAGTAGATTGAAGCTACTAATCTTATCTCCCTAAAGTAGCAATGGAGCAGATTGAAGATAGCAAATCTCATCTCTCTGAAGTTGCAATAGAGCAGATTAAAGCTATAAACCTTATCTCCCTGAAGTTGTAGTGGAGCAGGTTGAAGTTACAAGTCTTATCTCCTTGAAGTTGCAGTGGAGCAGATTGAAGCTACTAATCTTATCTCCCTGAAGTAGCAGTGGAGCAAATTGAAGATAGCAAATCTCATCTCTTTGAAGTTGCAGTAGAGCAGATTAAAGCTATAAACCTTATTTCCCTGAAGTTGTAGTGGAGCAGGTTGAAGTTACAAGTCTTATCTCCCTGAAGTTGCAGTGGAGTAGATTGAAGATAGTGAATCTTATCTCCCCGAAGTTATAATGGAGCAGATTGAAGCTACTAATCTTATCTCCCTGAAGTTGCAGTGGAGTAGATTGAAGCGACAAATTCTATACCTCTAAAGTTGCAGTGGGTTAGAAAGAGGATACTTGAAGAAGATGAGCACCAATAAGTTAAGATTCGGCGAGGCTGGGCAAAGTTGGTCCTTCTTAAAAGTCTTTGCTCCATTCTCGTTACACGACAACGAGCAAAGAGGGGCAGTTGTAGTAGGCCCAATTTACCCAGCCCACTAAATTAAATAAATAAAACCCAAAACAAAATAAAATAATTAACAGTCCCATTACATGCCAGGCCCAATACACAAACAACCCAAAAATTAAAAAACCCTATGGCCCAATTGGCCCACAAACTTAAATATTTTCAGTAGAACTGAAACCCTAACTAGCCACCTAGCCGCGCTACCCCCCTCGTGCCTCCGCAGCGCACACGCCGCCCGAGGCCTGATGCACCATGTCTGTCGCTGTTTCACCAAAATGGCAAAAGGTTTGCCTTTCTCCCCTTCGTTGACCGAGCAAACCTGCAAAAAGGACAGAAACAAGAACAAAGAAACAGAACAGAAACAGTAGCAGAAAGGAAAGCAAACAGTAGCAACAAACAGTGAAATAAGCAGTGTAATATTGGCTATAAAAGCCATTATCAATGTAATTTTTGAAAACAGGAAGAGAAAAACAAAAATGAGAAAAGTTTCAAAACAGCAAAGATTAAAATCGAAGGTAGTTTGTTTTTTTTTTAAAAAGAAAACAATAAGTAAAAAAAACGAAGGTTCTTAGCTGTCGCCATCGAGGGCTATCTCTGGCAGCCCAAACACCTAAAAACCCATTAGGGTTCCGCGAGGGTTCGCTAAAAATGGCAAGGCCGAAAGCTACTTTTTTTTGTTTTCTTTTTTCCTCTTTTGATTTCAAAAAAGGATTTGGGTTTTAATTTAGGGTTTTAAATTTAAAAAAAAAAAAGAGAGAGAAGGGATTGAGAAAGCTTTCTCTCCGGCCACGGCGGAGCCACGACGGAGGCTCGCCGAACCCCATAGCCGGATTCTGGGCTATGCCCAGAGAGAAAAAAACAAAGAAAGGATTATTTTTTTAAAAAAAAAAAAAGGATTCCAAATGATTTTTTTTGTTAAGTTTTTAACTTTTATAGCTAGTGCTAAACGGTGCTGTTTCATGGCGTTCTAAAACTCCCCAAAACGACGTCGCATGGGGACTGACCCGAAAATCGACCCGATCCGCCAGAGGATCCGCGCGTTTTTTATCTAAGGGGATATTTGCGCAAATGGCCCTTTCGCTTTTTGCGGCGCGCTTCAACTGAGCCCTACCCTATTTTCTTTATTTTTAAATTTTGCCATTCATTTTTATTTTTGATTCAATTTGGTACTCAGACCATTTGAAAAGGGGGGACACCTGAAACGGTGTCGTTTCGGGCCAACTCGACCCGCCTGGAGGATCCGCGTGTTTTGGTTTAAAAGGGGTATTTGTGCAGTTAACCCTTCCGTCTTTTATTTAGTTTTAATATAGCCCTATTTTTATTTTTTACTTTTTAAATTTGTCTGCATAATTTTGTTTTCATTTCATTGCGGTCCTTTGTGAAACAGCGTACTTTGGGGATTGGGAGAATTTTCCCATTTAGTCATCATTCTTTTGCGCGCGTTTTATTTAGGCCTTATTTTCTTTTATTTTCTTTTTAAATCCGGCCAT
Source organism: Gossypium sturtianum (assembly GCA_025698515.1). Lineage (NCBI taxonomy): Eukaryota > Viridiplantae > Streptophyta > Magnoliopsida > Malvales > Malvaceae > Gossypium > Gossypium sturtianum. Next base: position 164,194,074 of record CM046945.1, read on the forward strand.
TCAGTTTATCCTTTTTATTTTGATCCTTATTTGTCTAATCATTTATTATAATTTAGGCTCTTAATTTTGTTTCATTTCCGATTTAATCCCGTGTTCATTTAATATCAATTCTTTATAGATTTTATATGTATATCTTTTTATCTATTTATTTATTTGTTCATGTATACATATATTTTTTTTATTTTACTTCTTTTGTTTTTTTTTATAAAATTCATACTATTCTTTATTTCTTTATTTGCATATTTTGCTATTGTTATTATTGCTATTACTATTGTTATTATTATTACTACTTATGTCAATATTATAGTTATTAGTATGATTATTGTTATTATTATTAAATTGTTATTTTTATTTATTTATTTTATCATCATCATAGTCCATTATCATCATTTACTAGCATAATATTTTCGTTCTATTGATTTATTCATTTGTTATCCGCTATTTTATATTATGCCAATACTTGTGCTAAGTGTTATATTCAAACATATTTGTCCGTTTTACACCATACCCGAATACATTAAATTATTAATTTAAGTGTTACGTTAACTTTTGCGCGATGCATGAAAGAGAACTTTAAAATAATAAGGCAATGTTCCGTATTTGGAGATTCGGGAAGTCGTGCCCTAACTTATGGGGTCTCGACTTTCTCGTTGAACCTAGATGATCGAATATCCCTTTTAAAATACGCGAGATTTAATATAAAAAAAATAAAAGGCAAACTTATTTTCAAGAATTCGAGATGTCGTGTCCTAACTTATGGGATATAACTTTTTGTTACCTCGAGATAAGAAAGCCTTTTCATACGTTTTGATCTATTTAAGGGACTTTACTAAAATATATAATACAAAGAGGGATCGTATTTTAAATTCTTTTCGAGTTTTCAACTTTCGACCTTAAGAAATTAATTAATCAATTAGGTACCAATTTTGGGCGTAACGTGGGTGTTAATCCTTCCTCGTACGTAACCGACTCCCGAACTCATTTTTGGATTTTTGTAGACCGAAAAACATTGTTTTAATAAATTAAATCTTTTATTAAAAAAATCAAGTTTCAAGGTGATCCGATCACACCTAATATAAAAAGGATTGGTGGCAACTCCCATTTTCGTTTTAAAATAAAAAGTCGACCGATCTCGAAAAAAAGGTTTCGACACCCTACTCCACAAGGACAACACCGTGATCATAAAAAGAGTTCAAAAGCCAACATCTCAAACAGAAGCCAAAAACAACAGTAGATCAACAACAAAAGCCCGAGATGTATTCTGTTTTAGAAAAATAGAGAAATTGAATACAAAAAAAAAAAGAAATCAAATACAAATATAAAAAAGGTGATTTACTCTTTTATTTTTTTCTTTGATTCAAAAAATAAAAAGATAATAAATAAAAATAAAACCCTTACCTGCCGATTGGTCTTCGCGTCACTGCCGGCATCTCTTCCAGTCCGAAAGGCCGTCGAATCCCTAGGGATTCGGCCAAGGCCGCGGCGGAGAACGTCGGAAACTGAAAGTTTTTTTTTTCCTTTTTTGGGAGTTTAGGCTTTAGTTTAGTGTTTTCGACTCCAAATTGGAATTCTACGCAGAAAAAGGGCAAAAGGGGATTTTTGAAATTTTTCGACCACCAGAGATAGCGGTCGCCGTCGCCGACGGCCGGTGGCCGCGGCGGAGTCATGGCGGCTCCCATGGCCGGCCCCAGGGAAATTTCAGAGAAAAAATAGGTTGAAAGCAGTTTTTTTTTTAAAGCAAAAGAGAAATGAATTTTTTTGAAAAAATTTAACTTAAATAAGCCCCCCAAAACGACGTCGTTTTGGGCTTGGCTTCTGACGCCAAAACGGCATCGTTTTAAGGACGACCCGACTCGGATCCCCCTAGGATTCGCGTGTTTTTGAGGGGAGGGTCTAATTTCCACTCCAGTCCTTCTGCTTTTTAATTGTTTTTCAATCTGGTCCTAATTCCTTAATTTCTTTTCTTTTATATTGCACCATTTAATTTTATTTTATTTTCAATTTAGTCCCCTGATTTGCCAAAGAAACGGTGCGTTTAATAGGGTTTGGGATATTTTCCCATTTAGTCCCTATTTCTTTTCGCCATTTCATTTTGGTCCTTTATCCTATTTTATTAGTTTTTTATTTACAATTTATCCCCCTAAATTTCATTTAAATTTTGATTTAGTCCTCTATTTATTTATTCATTTATTTTATTACAGTTTAGCCCATTTATTATTTATTTTATCCCGATTTACCCTTTTAATTTCATTTAAGCTACAATTAAGTCCTTTTTATTTTAATTCTTTTATTCATTTATTTACTTATTTATTTATTCATTATTCCTTTTATTTTATTCATTTATTTACTCATTTACTTATTTACTTATTTATTTATATATTTTCCACTTATTTACTTTTTTATTTTAATCCTTTATTCATTTATTTATTATTCCTTATTTTTTAATATTTAAAATGATTTTTTTCTTTTTCGAGTATTTTTTTTCTTTTTTCTTCTTTTGTGACTTTATTATTATTATTACTATTTTATTATTATCTATTTATCTATTTATTTATTACCTCTTTATTTTTTATACATACTTAAGAATTAGATTGTATACATGCTTTTATTGGTGCATTTTTTGTTTATTATTGTCATTATTATTTTATTTTCATTTTTTAGTGTGTTCTTGTCATTTTATTATTTCTCTTATTATTTTTGGCACTTTCATGTCATGTCCATTTATCTTTTTAATAATGCATCTTCCATTTTTTATTTATTTATCTTAAATTACTTCATTTATTTATTATTACTATAATATGATTATTAATATTAATATTAATATTATAATTATAATTATGTTATTATTATAGTATTCCTTTATTTACTTATTATTTATCATTCTACCCACATAGCCATTGCCATTTTAAATTATTTCATTATCACTATATCATACATTAGGTTAAAGCATTTATCTATTTGTATATTATGCCCGAATAAGTTAAATGCACATCGTTTTAAGTGTTACGTTCGTTTTTTCGCATGATGCATAAAAAAGAAAATTTTTAAACCAAGGCAATGTTCAGCCGTGTTCCTAACTTACGGAATATGGCTTCTTTCTAAAATCGAAATAGTCGAATATCCATTTCAAAAATATAAAAACGAGATTTAAGTAACGATTAAAACGACGATTATTCTAGTTTTTGAAAACTAAAGGCGTTGTGTCCTAACTCACGGGGCATGATCCTTCTTCTCGATTAATTCAGAATAAAGCCTTTCCTATTAAAATATCTTAATACAAAGGGGTCGCATTTTAAATTCTCTTCAAATTTTCAATTTTCGACATGAAGACATCAAGTAATCAATTAGGTACCAATTTTGGGCGTAACGAGGGTGTTAATCCTTTCTCGTGCGTATCCGACTCCCGAATCCATTTTCTGGATTTTTGTAGACTGAAAAACATTGTTTTAATAAATCAAACCTCTTATTAAAACGATCAAATTACGAGATGACACGATCACACCTCCTGAAAGTGATTGGTGGCGACTCCATTTTTTATTTTAAAATAAAAAGTCGATTTCAAAAAAAGAATTTCGAAAAAGGCTGAAAATATTTTTCATAAAAGCTTCTAAATTGAAATAAACAGTTTTAATATTTTGTTTTTTTTCCTAAAATAATATTTAAATTTTCAATCACTCAAATTAAAACACTCACTACGTGGGGTTGAAAGTAAACCTGTCCAATAATAAGATTTGGAGAAAAGAAAATTGAATTTGAGCTGATTTAGTCCAAAATGTTTAAATTCAATACTCTATAATACATTCAATTATGAAATTTGAATCCCTCCTACACACGAAAGCCTACCCCCCTTTGTATTTCCCCCATAAAAATCAGATTCTTCTTGGAAAGTAAAATCTGCTTAGTCACTAAGTTTCAAATTTTTCCCTAAACTTTCTAATTAAATCTGACTTTAACATTCCATTTTACTGACTTATGTCAAATCATTTAACAGTAAATTCGTTAACAATAATTAAGTGGGTTCTCCTTTTGGACGATAATACAATTTGGGTTTACTGTTATTTGATTTTGAACCCAATTTCTTGTCAAAACTTAATATTTTCTATACTCTATATATTTTTTAAATACGATATCCATTTAAACATTATTTTAAATGTTTAACTTTTGACCAATTAATAAATTTCTGTTTTATTGTTTAAGACACAAATCTTGATCTCTGATTATTTAAGTTTGAGGTTCATCATGTGTAATACTAATGTATAGGTTTTCATCCTATCATATACATATATTATGGGTAGGTTTTATCCAATTCTTGTTCTATTTTATCTGGTTCTTTTTGTTCATCATCTTTTATGCTTTGTATTAATTTAATTTTACAATTAATTGAATATTATTACTCGTAAATGTATTATATTTATAATAATAAAATTCTTAAAAAAATCTAAATTGATTAGCCTTTATGGATGTAATTCAATTCAAGTTTCGCATGTTAGTTTTTTTTTTTTTATTCCATAGTTTATTTTCTAAGGTTCAAAGCTCAAATTCCTTGGTTCATAGGCTATAATTATTATGAAATTACATTATTAAGAAAACTATGGTCATATTAAAAAGTTAAGGTCTGCTATCCTAGCACGCTTGTGTCTGCCGCCTCTGGCAAGAATTTAGGTTTTCTTGTTCTTTTGTCTTTTTCTTTTGGTTATCTGCATTGTGTCCCTGAAAAATAATGGAGAATGAATTAGCCCAATTAACGATCAATGAAGAAGAAGATGTTGCTATTCAAATTCATGAAGATCCTGGTACGGAAAGAAGGGGGAGTTTTTTCAATTAGTGGGATGTTTTTTTCACAGCAAGCATAATTCACTTTCCAAGCATGAAAAGCACTATGGCGAATTTGTGGCATCCTGTTCGGGGCGTTCGAATCCGAGATCTGAGGGAAAAAAGGTTTCTGTTTCAATTTTTTCATTCTATGGATATGGAGAGGGTTTTGAAAGGCTCCCCATGGACCTTTAATAATCATTTGCTGATACTTTATAAACTGCATTGGGGGGAAGATCCGTTGCAGGTACCTTTAGTGTTGACCCCTTTCTGGGTTCAGATACATGATGTGCCTATTGGTTTGTTTTCTGAAAACTTAGCAGTGCAATTAGGAAATTTCTTGGGGTATTTTATGGAATATGATGTGTCAAATCTAGGGAAAGAAAATAGGAATTTTATGCGGATCAGGGTCCAAATTGATATCAGACATCCCCTGAAAAGGAAGAAACAAACCGAGTTTCGTGGGAGGCGTTCATATGTTAGTTTTAAATATGAAAGGTTGTCACTTTTCTGTTTCTATTGTGGAAAGCTAGGCCATAATGATTCTTTTTGTGAGGCAAAAATGACGCTTGGAATGGAAATCGCTGAAATGGGTGGGATTTGTCAATAAAAGCACAATCCCGAAGAGCTTTGACTATGAACAGTGTCTGGTTATGAGAGGAAGGTGAGGGGGTTACGGGTGGAATTCTTGAGATAAACAGGGGATCTGTAAATGGACAGCGGAGGGTAGAGCACAATAAAAGTTATGGGAAGTATGTTGATCCAGTTCTTGGTTTTGATTTGGAAGGCGGTTTATCACGTGTTGGTACAAAGCAGGATAGTTCACTGACTGATCACGCCCTAATTGCGATGGATCACGATTTGGAGGATGTGGCCCTAGTAGGAGAGGAGGGTAAGAAAATATCTAGATGGGAGCTTGATTATTTACTAAGGAATGAGGAGATGAATAATACCCCGACAAGAAATAGAAGATTGGTGGATCTTAATCACTTATCATCGGCGGCTGCCAAGTGGCAAGCCGACCGGGTGCAATGAAAATTTTAAGTTGGAATATCCGTGGATTGGGGAGTCCACGGATAGCTAGAAGACTTCGGCATTCGCTGAAGACTTGTGATCCCCATATAGTCTTATTTATGGAGACGAAACTTTGTGGAATTCAGATGGAAAGAGTTCGACGGAGATGTGGTTTTGTGAATGGTATTGAGGTGGACCCGGAGGGTACTAGAGGAGGGTTATGTTTGGCTTGGCGGAATGACGTTAATATTTCACTACAGAATTTCTCTAAAAGGCATATTGATGTTGAAACACCCCAAACCCGGCCCACGAGCTTTGACCAGATTTGGTATGTTCCTCAAGTAAACCGATTCAAATTCTTTCGTTACTTGGTGAAAAACTTGTGTGATTTTTTGAAAAAAAATAGTTTGGGTTGGGCTTGTGTTGAAAACAAACTGGATTTTTAAATTAGAAAACCCTTTTTTAATTTTAAGTAATAAACATATCGAGTATATTTTAAAATAAAATACTTAGTCTTTAACTTAATCAAAATTTGTAACACAATAAAACAACAAGTAGAAATAAAATCGTTCATCATGGCCTTATGGCCTTATTACATCAAAAAAATTCCCAAAAATAATTCAAAGTACTAAAATAAATTCAAGAGTCCATAAAAATATAAACTTCATGTTGAGCATGGCCACCACAAGTTCTCGCTCGTCCCGGTCCATCACTGCTTCATCACCAAACATAGTCCCACAATGGGGTGAGTCAAACAGACTCAATGTGTACACGACACTAAATCATAATAGAATCAGGCATATCACATATTACACATTCAAAACATAGAATACAGAGTTATGATGCATTCCCAAACCCAAACCTAATTGTCCATCCGCTACACACCCCGTGCACTGCCAGTCACACACGTGGGGACTACTAAGTCGACCCTCCTTTTTGCTACACTCCAAATCATGGGTCTTAGGTCACCGGATCTCGTGGTCTTAGGTCACCACTTTCAGACATCGTGGTCTTAGGTCACCACTTTTCGAGATATCACGGTCTTAGGTCACCGTGTTCGTGGTCTTAGGTCACCACATTCACTTCCCCTTTCAATAACCCTTATGCCCCATATAATAATATGCATAATATGCCGAGTTCACATTCTTATCATATTCTCATGTTACAAATAACATCTTTCATTCCTAGTAGAAGTAGGAAACGTGCACGAGTACTTTGTACCATAACATGGTACCTTAGCCACTTTCATATACTTAATATCACATATATTAATTAATCATGCCATAAAACATATTATGGGATAGTGTGGGTACACACCGATTCGCTTAAAATTTCCTTGAGATCCCGAAAAGCTTGATCTAATGCTTAGATCCTTAATCCCTACATTGATTTATCACTTATTACCTTAATAAAAAGCCATTCGGCCAAAATTCCAAATCCTAGTAGGATTAGTATTCTTACCTTGTTGCCGATTGGAACACTAACAAATCCCAAACTGTTCCTTGTTTCCCTAGGAATGTCGAAATCCCTAAAACCTTACGTTAGACTTAATCTTAATCATCAAAACATAAATCAAGGCCTTTGGCCGAATATTCACATGTCTTACCTTAATCTTAGAAATCCCGAATACTCCTCCTTTTTAGTCGACTACTCTGATAATCCCGAAAGGTCCTTCCATATTCGGCAACCATAATATGTATAGGGTTAGATTATCTCTCGGCTAATCTAAAAGAAAAGATTGGAAATCAAACTTGTTCTTACCTTTGAAGAAATCGACAAAGACTTATGCTTGAAGCCTTTCCAAGATTCGGCTTTTGAATGGATTGGTAAGAAGAAATAGGAAGAAAAGAAAACTTGAGAATTTTGACAATGGTGGACTATAGATTCGACTTGACAAAAGAAAAAGAGAAGAGAAGAGAGGAGAGTACTCGAAATTCAGAGAGAGAAGAGGATGAAGAAAATTTGATGAGTAGCCCTATTTTCTTCCTTTTATAGCCGAAACTACTACTCGTAATCCCTTACTTGGCCACCACTCTTCTTTATTTGATAGCTTTATCCTTTGAATTATCAAAATAATAATCCCTTAATTTAAAATAATTAGAGAATAATCCTTTATTATCTCTTCAAAAATAATCCAAATTAAATCCCTTATTTATCACCTTAATAATCGAATATTTATGACAATAAAACTCCTCCTTTCTAGAAGGCTTGTGCCGTCCACCAAGCAAAAATAAAACTCCTTTTATTTGCTTCCCAAGTGACTTCGAACTCAGGCCCAACACCTTGCATGTGGCGCCATTTCCAGAGGCCCTAAGTGGCATCTCCAGCCACTTTTCCAAGCCTGTTTGTGTGTCAAATTTCACAAACTTTTTCTTTTAAGGCCACCTTGCCTTAATTTCCTCTTTTAAACTTTAAAACTCGACATTTCTAAGTCATTTCTAAGTTTCCAAAATTTTCGTTCGGCTCTGTAAACTTGACATTTCCTTACATTTCCAAGTTTTCCAGAAATGTTCACTTTCCTCTTTTGAATCATTTCCACATCATTTCCTTACATTTCCTAGTTTCCAAAAATGTTCACTTCCCATTTTAAACTTAACATTTCCATACATTTTCAGGTTTCCAAAAAATGTTTATTTCCAAATCATTTCCATTCATTTCCGGGTTTCCAAAAATGTTCAAAATTTATTCTTAGTACACAAAACATGTCACTGCATAATTAAACCGAAAATGCATAGGCCCTTTCCAGGATGTTACGGTTCTACCCCCCTTAAAATAATTTCGTCCTCGAAATTTTCTATCTAAAATAATTGAGGGTATTGTCGTCGCATCGCCTCTTCTGGTTCCCACGAAGCATCTTCCGCTCCATGATTGTGTCATAACACCTTGACTAGAGGAACTGACTTCCTCCGTAGTACTTTCACATCACGTTCCAATATCTGGATCGGCTCTTCCTCATAGGATAAGTCTAGCCTTAGCTCCACTTCTTCAACAGGTACCACATGAGATGGATCCGATCGGTAACGACGTAGCATGGATATATGGAATACGTCATGCATCTGCTGCAACTCTGCTGGCAACTCCAGTTGGTATGCCACTGGCCCAACTCGCTTTAGTACTCGATAGGGCCCTATAAACCTTGGGCTTAACTTCCCTTTGCGACCGAACCTCATTACCTTCTTCCAAGGTGAGACTTTCAGGAACACTTGGTCTCCCACTTCAAATTCTATCTCTTTTCGTTTGAGGTCTGCGTACGACTTACGCCTATCGAGGCTTCCTTTAATCGTGCTCGAATTATCTCAACCTTCTCTTCGCCGCCACTAACTCGGACCCAAAACTCGACGTTCTCTAACTCACCCAACAAGTAGGAGTTCTACACTTTCGACCATACAATACTTCATATGGTGCCATCCGAATGCTAGCCTGATAGTCTGTTGTTGTAGGCGAACTCAACTAAAGGCAAGTAATCTTCCCAACTTTCTCGAAATCCATCACACACTGACCTCTCAACATATCCTCCAACACTTGTATAACCCGCTCGATCGCCTGTCCCGATTGTGGATGAAAAGCCGTAGTGAAGTCTAACTTAGTGCCTAAAGCTTGATGAAGCGCCCTCCAAAACCGAGACGTAAACCTTGGGTCTCTATCGAGATGATCGATCACTGGTACTCCATGTAACCTCACAACTCCCGCCACATATAACTTGGCCAACTTCAAGAGAATAGTCAACTCTTACCGGAATGAAGTGCGCGGACTTGGTCAAACGGTCCACTATCACCCATACCGAGTCCTTCTTAGTAGGCGTAAGGGAAGCCCACTAACGAAGTCCATGGTAATTCTCTCCCACTTCCACCTGCGGAATCTCAATGGGTTGAAGCAATCTGATGGAACTTGGTGTTCACCTTAACTTGCTTGCACGTCGGACATTTTCCCACGAATTTAGTAACTCTCGTTTAAGATCGGACCACCAAAATTGTTCCCTTAGATCTCTCAGATACTTTTAATGCCTCCGGATGCATAGCATAAGGGCTACTATGCGCCTCCCGAAGAATCCTTTGTTTTAACTCCTCGTCTCTTGGAATACGAGACCTTTCCTTTGTAGCACAATACTCCTTCGTCGCTAACGCCATAATCCTTTAATCCTCCGCTCGTACTTGCGTAACTTAGCACTTAGGTCCTTATCACCCAATCGTCCCTCTTTCACCTCCTTCACCATGTGGGCTTGACTTGCAATTCGCCAACAAAGCTTCCATCATCATATAAGCTCAAGTGAGCGAACATAGCCCTTAGATCCGACACAACCTTCCGACTTAAGGCATCGGCTACCACATTTGCCTTGCCCGGGTGGTACTCTATCGAGCAATCATAATCCTTCAATAACTCCACCCACCTTCGCTGCCTCAAGTTCAACTCCTTCTGAGTCAACAGATACTTAAGGCTTTTGTGGTCTGTGTAGATTATTGACTTTTCTCCATAAAGGTAGTGCCTCCACACCTTAAGGGCAAAAACCACTGCTATCAATTCCAAGTCATGAGTTGGGTAATTAACCTCATGAGGCCTTAGCTGCCGAGATGCGTAAGCGACTACTTTTCCATCTTGCATTAGGACACATCCTAATCCCGTATGCGAAGTGTCACAGTACACCACAAAATCCTTCCCAGCCTCCGGTTGAATTAACACTGGAGCCTCCGTCAACACCTTCTTAAGCTTTTCAAAGCTCTTCCATTTGCTTATCACCCATTCAAAGGGTACTTCCTTCCTTAGCAACTTTGTCAAAGCGCGCGGCTATTGGCGAGAATCCTTCTACTGAACCTTCTATAATATCCTGCCAAACCCAAGAAACTTCGGATCTCAGCCACGGACCCAGGTGGTTTCCAATCCAACACTGCTTCGATCTTCCTAGGATCCACTCTTATTCCTTCTGCGGATACCACATGTCCTAAGAATGCCACCTCCTTAAGCCAAAATTCACACTTGCTGATTTTGGCATAGAGCTTCTTCCCCTTAACACTTGCAAGGACAACCCGGAGATGCTCATCATGCTCCTCTTCAGACTTAGAGTACACCAAGATATCGTCGATGAACACAACGACGAACCTATCCAAGTGGGGTTGAAAACCCGAGTTCATCATATCCATAAACGCTACCGAGCGTTACGTCAATCCAAACGGCATTACCACAAACTCAAAATGGCCATATCTTGTCCTAAACGTGGTCTTATGGATATCTGCCTCCTTCACCTTCAACTGATGATATCCTGACCTCAAGTCTATCTTTGAAAATACTGCGGCCCCCTCCAGCTGATCGAACAAGTCATCGATCCTTGGCAAGGGATACTTGTTCTTAATGGTCAGCTTATTCAACTGACGATAATCTATGCACATACGCATAGTTCCGTCCTTCTTCTTTACAAACAGAACTGGTGCTCCCCATGGAGACACACTGGGTCGAATGAACCCACGATCCAATAACTCTTGGATTTGAGCCTTGAGCTCAACTAACTCCTTTGGCGCCATTCGGTATGGAGCGATTGACACAGGAGCCGTTCCTGGTAGCAAATCTATTCCAAATTCTACCTCCTATCTCGGGGTATTCCTGTAATTCCTCTCGGGAACACATCCACGAAGTCCCTTACCGTTCTAACTCTACTCGACACCTTCGCGCTTCCATCTAACGCACTTACGAAAGGCTAAGAACGCTTTGCACCCTTTCCTAACCATTTTCTCAGCCTTCAACGCCGAAACTACGTTAGACAGGTAGTTTCTTCTTTCTCCGATCATTACTACTACTTCATTCTCCGGGGTCCTTAATTCCATTCGTTTAGCCGCACAATCCAACATGGCTCGGTGCTCTACTAGCCACCCATTCCGAGTATAAGTTCAAACTCTCCAAAGGGTAATTCCATTAAGTCACCCAAAAGTTCACTCCCCGAATTTCTAGGGCGTTCCAAAAGATCTTATCCACCACTACGCTTTGGCCTAATGGGCTCACTACGATCATCCGCCTATCGTAAAGTTCGAGAGTCTAGGCCTAGTGTTTCCACTACACTACATGCAACATATGAATGAGTCGAACCCACATCAATTAGAGCAAAATAGGGCTTGCCAAAAATAAAGAACGTCTCGTTTATAACATCCAAACACGTCTCCATCTTCCCTCCGGTGAACCGCATAAACCAAACCCGGTTGCCTTGCCTCGGCGATTAGCAAAGACCTCTCGCCATGTGTGCCACGGCCTCTGCCAAGATACTATTACCTCGGTTGCTCGAACCACGACCTCGTTGAGGCCGCGGTCCTCCTCTACCAACCCGACTAACATTCCGAGTCGGCCGGTCGCTTTCCTCCGAAGTTCTTGGGACAATCCTTGATCACATGGTCCTTGGACCCACACCTAAAACATCCTCCTGTTTTCCTCCAAAGACTCTCCCAAGTGCTTCTTTCACACACACATCACAAGGACGATACCGCCTTTCCGACCAACTTGTCGACTTCGCGGCCCATCAACTCTAGGCCTCTTATGAACCTTTCCGGATGATCCAAAACCTCTTTTGGGCTTATTCCTATCCATAGCCTGCTTTGTAGAATCCTTGATTCCTTCGGCCACCTTGGCCTTTTCTACCAAAGCAGAGAACTCCCGCTCCTGATGCGGTGCTATCAACAGTCTCAGATTATCCCTTAGCCCGTCTTCAAAACGGACACAGCGCTCATGCTCAGTTGCCACTACACCTCGAGCATAACGGCTCAACCTCAGAAATTCAGCCTCATATTCTGCAACAGACTTGTTCCCTTGAACCACCCTGGAAAAGCCTTCCTTTGCTCATCAAGATACCGGTTCCCACATACTTCCTTTGAAATGCCTCCTTAACATATTCCTGTGTCGATCCTCACCGTGGCACCATCCTGAACAGTTAACCACCACTGATACGCTTCATCGCGTAACAATGCCACCATTCCTTTTAACTTCTCCTCAGGGGTCAAATCAAGCTCGTCCATTATGCGCTCCGTTGCTTCCAACCAATACTCAGCTGTACTGGGTGCCACTCCAGATACTCCTCGAAACATTTCGGCTCCATTAGCTCGGAGCCGCTCAGGCACAGACTTTTGGGTTCCCGAATTCCTCCTGCACCAGCCACCAATTCCAAAACTCGCGGCCAGACAAACTGCGACACACAAGATTCACCCATCCGAGCTTGTCGCTCAACACCAACAAATGGGGGGTGGTGGTGGCGGTGGTATTTCGTTGTCAGTCCCTTGACCCGATCTAACGGGTTCTGACACAGTCATCCTTTCTCTACCTCGTCCCCGACGACCACGTCCTCTAGAGCTCATTTCTAACGTCGAGATCCGATTAAGAAGTTTTATGAATTAGTACTTTTGTTTCACTTGATTACCCATGAAGAAGTTTTATGAAAAAGAATTTAGGAGTGGTTCTTTCAGTATTCATACATACACACACGCCTTTTCATTCGTTCATACATCCATCAAACAATTATGAACTTTCTTTCATTCAGAAAATGTTGTAGTTTTCATTGTTGTTTGCTTTTCCACTACCCGGGGTATTTTCGTAATTTTGTCCTACACAGGTATTTTCGTAATTTTTCAGAAGAAAAAGTTCCTTGGTGATTTTGTCACAAATTATTTTGGTATTTTTAAATTCCTGTGGTATTTTGGAAAAATTTTGAAATCCGGGGGTATTTCGGTAATTTTAGACCTCGGGGGTAATTTGGTAATTTTTCACAAACCGGGGTAAGTTTGTAGAATTTAATAGATCAGAAATATTTCAAAGGTTACAAAACTTTGGGGGTTCTTTTTGAGAATTGTACTTTTCAAAACGATGATGTTGCAAAAATTTTGGAAATTAGGGTCAATTTGGTAATTTTGTAAGTTAGGGGCAATTTTGTAATTTTCCAAAATCAAGGTATTTTTGATAGTTTGCGAGTTAGGATTTTTGAACATTTTATAAAGAAATGTAATTTTGATAAAATCTATGAGTGGGTTGGAAATTTCATAACCCAAGGGCATTTTTGTAATTTTACCACTAGGGTATTTTAGTAACTTTGCAATTCGAAATTTTTCAAAAATTTTGTAAAAATAGTTCTCACCATTTAAAAGAGTAATTTTAAGAGTTTTAAAACTAGGGTTTTTATAGAAACACGGCTAGTTCCTTTCGGGTTTTAGTTATTGTGTTTAGCTTTGTGACTAAGTCCTCTTGGTTAGGGTGAACCAAAGCTACGCACTGTGGTAGGATTCCAAAAGAAGAGGAGGTGAGTCACTAGGACTGCTTAAATACCAAGCTCTTCCGGATCCAATCCTAGACATGCGCACAGGGGTTACCACACCCTAACTCCTGGCGACTTAGCCATAGGGTTGTTTAGTTAGGCATTAAATCTTATGTAATTGTTGGGGTAAACTAGTCCTAGGGTTCAAGTACCTATCATACTATTCTACGTTCCATTCTTACCCTTCTACGATTCATATAAATCACACAAATGGTTAGGGTACTTACCCGTGGATCATGGTCGGAGACTTAGGTGCCATGCCAGAAAACCTGCTTATTTCATAAATTTTTTTCACAAAACTTATTTGGGCTCGATTTGAAAACGTTTTGGCCTTAGCCCATAGGCCGAGAGTTTAAAATCGGCTCGATACAAAATCAAAACACCCCAAACCCAAATTTACGAGCTTTGACCAGATTTGGTATGTTCCTCAAGTAAACCGATTCAAATTCTTTCGTTACTTGGTGAAAAACTTGTGTGATTTTTTTAAAAAAAATAGTTTGGGTTGGGCTTGTGTTGAAAACAAACTGGATTTTTAAATTAGAAAACCCCTTTTTAATTTTAAGTAATAAACATATCGAATATATTTTAAAATAAAATACTTAGTCTTTAACTTAATCAAAATTTGTAACACAATAAAACAACAAGTAGAAATAAAATCGTTCATCATGGCCTTATGGCCTTATTACATCAAAAAAATTTCCAAAAATAATTCAAAGTACTAAAATAAATTCAAGAGTCCATAAAAATATAAACTTCATGTTGAGCATGGCCACCACAAGTTCTGCCGTCTGTCCCGGTCCATCACTGCTCATCACCACGAAACATAGTCCCACAACGGGGTGAGTCAAATGACTCAATGTGTACACGACACTAAATCATAATAGAATCGGGCATATCACATATTACACATTCAAAACATAGAATACAGAGTTATGATGCATTCCCAAACCCAAACCTAATTGTCCATTCGCTACACACCCCGTGCACACGCCAAATACACACGTGGGGACTACTAAGTCGACCCTCCTTCCGCTACACTCCAAATCTGCGGTCTTAGGTCACCGCATACCGTGGTCTTAGGTCACCACTTTCAGACATCGTGGTCTTAGGTCACCACTTTTCGAGATATCACGGTCTTAGGTCACCACATTCACTTCCCCTTTCAATAACCCATATGCCCTATATAATAATATGCATAATATGCCGAGTTCACATTCTTATCATATTCTCATGTTACAAATAACATCTTTCATATTCCTAGTAGAAGTAGGAAACGCGTGCACAGTACTTTATACCATAACATGGTACCTTAGCCACTTTCATATACTTAATATCACATATATTAATTAATCATGCCATAAAACATATTATGGGATAGTGTGGGGTACACACTGATTCGCTTTAAAATTTCCTTGAGATCCCGAAAGCTTGATCTAATGCTTAGATCCTTAATCCCTACATTGATTTATCACTTATTACCTTAATAAAAAGCCATTCGGCCAAAATTCCAAATCCTAGTAGGATTAGTATTCTTACCTTGTTGCCGATTGGAACACCAACAAATCTCGAAAGCTGCTCCTTGTTTCCCTAGGAATGTCGAAATCCCTAAAACCTTACGTTAGACTTAATCTTAATCATCAAAACATAAATCAAGGCCTTTGGCCGAATATTCACATGTCTTACCTTAATCTTAGAAATCCCGAATACTCCTCTTTTTAGTCGACTACTCTGATAATCCCGAAAGGTCCTTCCATATTCTAACCATAATATGTATGGGGTTAGATTATCTCTCGACTAATCTAAAAGAAAATATTGGAAATCAAACTTGTTCTTACCTTTGAAGAAATCGACAAAGACACTTATGCTTGAAGCCTTTCCAAGATTCGGCTTTTGAATGGATTGGTAAGAAGAAATAGGAAGAAAAGAAAACTTGAGAATTTTGACAATGGTGGACTTTAGATTCGGCTTGACAAAAGAAAAAGAGAAGAGAGAGAGAGAGAGTACTCGAAATTCAAAGAGAGAGAAGAGGAGGAAGAAAATTTGATGAGTAGCCCTATTTTCTTCCTTTTATAGCCGAAACTACTACTCGTAATCCCTTACTTGGCCACCACTCTTCTTTATTTGATAGCTTTATCCTTTTAATTATCAAAATAATAATCCCTTAATTTAAAATAATTAGAGAATAATCCTTTATTATCTCTTCAAAAATAATCCAAATTAAATCCCTTATTTATCACCTTAATAATCGAATATTTATGACAATAAAACTCCTCCTTTCTAGAAGGCTTGTGTCGTCACCAAGCAAAAATAAAACTCCTTTTATTTTTGCTTCCCAAGTGACTTTCGAACTCAGTGCCCAACACCTTGCATGTGGCACCATTTCCAGAGGCCCTAAGTGGCATCTCCAGCCACTTTTCCAAGCCTGCTTGTGTGTCAAATTTCACAAACTTTTTCTTTTAAGGCCACCTTGCCTTAATTTCCTCTTTTAAACTTTAAAACTCAACATTTCTAAGTCATTTCTAAGTTTCCAAAAATTTTCGTTCGCTCAGAAACTTGACATTTCCTTACATTTCCAAGTTTTCCAGAATGTTCACTTTCCTCTTTTGAATCATTTCCACATCATTTCCTTACATTTCCTAGTTTCCAAAAATGTTCACTTCCCATTTTTAAACTTAACATTTCCATACATTTTCAGGTTTCCAAAAAAATGTTTATTTCCAAATCATTTCCATTCATTTTCGGGTTTCCAAAAATGTTCAAAATTTATTCTTAGTACACAAAACATGTCACTTCGTACAATTAAACCGAAAATGCATAGGCCCTTTCCAGGATGTTACAGATGTGGTAGTGAATGATAATGAAAAAGAGGTTAATTGGTGATTTACAGGTTTTTATGGAACTCCGTATGCACAAGATAGAGAAGATTCATGAGCTGTCTTGAAAAATCTTTATAATGGAGAGAATGTCCCTTGGTTGGTATGTGGAGATTTCAATGAAATTATGTATGGCTTTGAAAAAAAGGGAGGCCTGCCCCGAGATGAAAGAAGGATGGAAATGTTTTGGAAAGGTTTGGAGTTTTGTCAACTGAATGATGTGGGGTACTTGGGTAGATGGTTCACGTGGGAGAGAGGTAATCTCCCAGAAACAAATATACAAGAACGTCTGGATAGGGGGTTGCCAATGAGGAATGGATTTCTTTGTTTTCTGAGGTAAAAGTTCAACATCTGGTGCATTATTTTTCTGATCATTATCCTCTTTTAATTGATACAAAAAAGAAAGGAAGACGGCGAAATGGAAATTGTTTTAGAATTGAAGCCTGGTGGTTTTTGGAGGATTCTTTTGTTGACGAAGCTGAACATTTATGGGTGATGGCATCAGGTGATTTTCTGCAGAAGATGGAATTTTTAAAGAAGGGTCTGGAAAATTGGGCGGGAAAAATGCGAAGAAATATAAAATAGAGAAAGGAATCTTTAACAGCAAAGTTATCAGAGTTGCTTGAAGCTGAAAGGGATGATACTAACATGGCGGAGATGATCGATACGAAGATTTAGCTAAATTTGGAAATCGAGAAGGATGAAAGATACTAGGAGCAAAGGGCCCGACTGAACTGGTTGAAATTAGGCGACAAAAATATAGCTTTTTTCCATAGTCAGGCAACCTAGAGGCGGAGAAAAACATGATTAGTAAGTTACAAAATGAATATGGAAGGGAAACGAGAGATCTTCAAGAAATGGAAGAAATAGTAAGGTCCTATTTTCAGGATTTGTTTACATCAGGGAATCAGGAAAATTTAGATTATTTACTCTCGGGCATTGATCGATGTGTCTATGATGAGGAAAATAAAAAGCTTATTGCGCAATATACAGGACAAGAGATTCGCGAGGCTTTGTTCGAAATGGGACCCACAAAGGCGCAGGGTGAGGATGGATTTCCAGCTATCTTTTATCAGAAGTGCAGGCATTTCATGGGAGAGGAAGTAGTTTCCTTGTGTCTACAATTCTTGAATGGAGACATGGAGGTCAGTTCAATTAACACAACTCATATTGTGCTCATTCCAAAAATTAACAACCCATCTAATATGTCACAGTTTAGGCCTATTAGTTTATGCAATGTTATTTATAAAATAATGGCGAAAGCTATAGCAAACAGATTTCGAGGAGTGATTGATAAATGCATTGATAGTGCTCAAAGTGCCTTTGTGCCAGAAAGATTAATCTCGGATAATGTATTGCTAGCTTACGAAATTTTGCATACTCTAAAACAGAAGAAGTGGGGAAAAAAGGCGATATGGCGGTAAAACTGGACATGAGTAAGGCTTACGACAGGGTTGAATGGAACTTTGTTAGGGAGATAATGATTCAAATGGGATTCGCTCAAAGATGGGTTGATACTATTATGAAATGCATGTCTACTGTTTCATATAAGGTTGTGGTCAATGGAAATGTTGGAGTAACATTCCATCCAACCAGGGGACTTCGACAGGGTGATCCTTTGAGTCCGTTTCTTTTCCTAATATGTGGAGAGGGCATTTCTAGTCTTATGAGAATAGCTAAAAAGAAGGATTTCTGAAGGGTGTCAAGGTAAGTAGAAGAGGTCCACAGGTGTCACATTTATTATTTACAGACGACTGCATTCTATTTGGGGAGGCAACAAGCAGAAGGGCTGCTGTACTCAAGGAGATCTTAAGCGAGTATAAAAGATGTTTGGGACAATGTGTGAACTTTGATAAATCAACTGTTTTTTCAGTAAAAACACGATGGAGGAAGAAAGAAGACTGGTTGTCAATTTGTTGGGAATTCGAAGTTCAGCTGAGCCAGAACGATACCTAGGTTTACCGAACATGGTGGGACGAAAAAAGAAGGAATCTTTTCAGGCATTGAAGGATAGGCTAAAGCAGCGCATTGACAATTGTAGTACTAGATTTTTATCGCAGGGTGGAAAAAAAGTTTTCATTAAAGCTGTTTTACAAGCCATTCCGACATATTCAATGGCTTCTTACTCCCAAAATCTTTATACGATGAAATGGAAGCAATTGTTGCGAAATTTTGGTGGCAAAAGGGACATGGAAAAGGGGGAATTCATTGGTGCTCTTGGAAAAATCTTTGTAGTTTAAAAGAAAATGGAGGTTTGGTTTTCGTAATCTTAGCCAGTTTAATATCGCGTTGTTAGCCAAGCAGGGTTGGCGTCTTTTTAATTATCCAAATTCACTTTTAGCCAGGGTTCTTAAAGCAAAGTATTATTCGCGATCTGATTTTCTAAATGCAAAGTCGAGGAGTTTACCTTCTCTTACCTGGAAGAGTATTTGGGCTGCAAAGGGACTTCTTCTTCAAGGGCTAAGTTGGAGAGTTGGGAGAGGAAATGCCATCTCCATTTGGACGGATCGGTGGATTCCAGGGGTAGAACCTGTTATTTGGCAGAACAGTGATGACAATGGAGAGCTGAAATTAGTATAAGATTTAATTGATGGTACAAGTAAGATGTGGAAAGCGGAGGTTATTACTAATACCTTTCAAACGGACATTGCTCAAAGAATTTTGCAGATTCCACTTGTAGTAACAGACTGTGAAGACTTGCTCGTTTGGAAAGGTGAACCTTCCGGCAAATTCTCAGTACGGAGCGCCTATAAACTATTACAATAGGCTAATTCGGATCCTAATAGTTATTTATTACAGACCGATACTAAAGAATTCTACAGAAAACTATGGAATTAACAACTTTCATAAAAAAATCTACTTCTATTCTGGCGAATATCCTGGAACTATATCCCTACACTAGTCAATTTCAGATGCAAGCGAATAACCACAAATGTGAGATGTCCTCGATGTTGCTCCGGGGAAGAGGACAGCTTCCATGTCTTTCAACAATGCCCTACAAGCATTGAAGTATGGCAGAATCTTAATATGGCTTGGGTTACATCACATCTAGATCAAAATATCAGGACATGGCTTGCTTGGGTTTTCGAAAAAGGCACTAAGGAATAGTGTCGGATGTTTTGCTGTGCTCTGTGGGTTATATGGAGCTCACGGAACCAAATGGTGCATGATAGAAAACTCGCATCAGGAAGGGATCTAGTACAGAAAATACAGAGCTATTTAACAGAACTAGAAGGAGTGGGCGAGAAAAGGCGTACCTTGGGGACTGCCAGAACAGAGAGGCAAAGGGAGGAGACAACGAGGGACATAATACAGTTCGATGCAGCTTTTGACGCAAATAATTCCAGATCGGAGTCGGGGATTGTCGTTCGAGACCGAAGGGGAGAGATTAAAGCCTCAAAAATGACCCTTCATGCCAATGTCTCATCTCCGTTTGTAGCAGAGGCAGTTGCATGTTTACAGGCAACCAAGTTAGGCATCTTAATGGGTATAAGATCAGTCACGCTTATGGGGGACTCGAAAACAATCATCAAAAAATGTCAAGCGACAGATATGGATAAATCGATTGTCGGAGCGATTATAAGAGATATCCAGAGTTGTAGATCTCGGTTTCAAGAAATCGTTTTTCGGTTTATTCAAAGATCAGAAAATATTCAAGCCCATAAACTAGCGAAGGAAGCATTAGTAAAAGGGGAAGAGATGTACCTGGTAAGGGATGCGCCGATCTGCAATGAAGCTGCTTTGGAAGAGGAATGGCCAAGGAACCCGGATTGAAGAGGTTTCAAATGAGGAGTGAATCGAAAATGATAGCAGATAGAGGAAAGATTTTTTGTAATCATATCTCATCGAAAGGTGTGTGACGGTTTGGCATGGAAAGTCGGGATTTTAATTGCGTCCAGCTGGCTGACTAGACTGGGAAATGATCGTAGTTTGCTTTTTCTTTTATTTATTATTTCATTTTCTGCTTTAGTTTTCTTTTGTTTTAAGTCTTGTTGGGCTATTTCCTATGTGGAGCCCACCCTTTACTTTTCGGTACAGTCTGTAGAACTGAGCCCAATTCTATTGGGTATTAGCTTTTTGTCTTGATCCTTTATTTATAATATCCCGGTCATTTTATTCAAAAAAAAAAAAAAAAACTATGGTCATAACAAAATAAATAATATGAACATATGGTGAGAGTTAATATGAAATCCAAACCTACCTTGTTTACCACTAGGAGAAGTTCTTATTGGCTAATTCACCCCATATTAATTAAATATTACCTATGCACAAACCCAATTCCAATTTCTCCTTCTTTTTTGTTAATTTATTCAAGTAAATTTTATTGTGTAATGATCTTCTGTTTTATTATTTGGTATCTTAATTAATTTATGATTTTTATGCACAAACAAACTAAATCATGATTTAACAAAATTAAGAGTCGTTGATAAATCGATGCATAAAAAAGGTTTCGATGAACACAACTTACACGAGAAAGAAGTGTAAATAATCATTAAAAATCAAAACCCAATTCTATATACTCATGTATAAATTAGTGATAATGACTTCAAATATTCTCGATTTTCTTTTTAATTTTGAAATTTAATCATTCTTGATTCAACAAACAAACAAAAAATCTTGAAGATTTGCGTAATTCATATCTAAATATTTTAAGAAATTAACTTTTTTAGGTTCAAAAACGAGGGAACAAAAATTAATTTTGAGATATTTTTAACAAATTAACTTCTTTTAATAATGTTTAATTTTTATCTCTGATATTTTTGTTTTATTTTTCATAATTTTATTCAAAATAATTTTATTTTTTGTATTTGGTTATTTAACTTAGTTAATTTTTTTTTTTTATATGATTTTTTTTTGCATATTTTAAATATAAATTGCACTCTGAAGAAGATAATTTAGGGGTAACCCAAATTCGAATCATAAAAATATTCTATTAAAAGGGTAGTCACAAAATTTAAAAAAAAATTAATCTGCATACCAAAAAAATTGTGCTTGTGTATATAATATATATTTTATTAAAACTTCTAAAAAATAAATTATAGATATATATATATATAATATTAATAAACTCGAACTGAGATACTGAATTCCTTTTATATCTAATGTAAAAAAAATCATAAAAATTATGGTAAATTACACCTAAGCTCATTAAACTATTAGTAAATTTATGTTTTGGTCACCTAACTTCAAAAGGTTACAAAATAACTATTAAACTATTCGAAAGTATTCACTTAAGCCAGTGGACTATACAAATGGATCAATACCCATTGACGAGTAGAAGAACATAACTTAGATCCAAGTTGATCTAACAGTCAATGTCGAAGATCGAAGAAGAAAGCTGTTTTAGATTTTAGTTCGCAAATTCGTTACGTTCAAAGTTGATTCGTAAAAAAAAAAAAAATTGAATTGTATAAGAGAAAGAAAATGAGAGATTTTGATTAGTGCAAACAGAAAAGGCCATTCAATAATGATTTTAAGAACCTGGTAACGTAAATAAAAACTTTCAAATAATTCAGTGACTATTTTATAACTTCTTAAAATTGAATAACAAAAACATAAACTTACTAATAAACTTCTACAATGTTTTCTACTACTATATATAAACTATAGCACGAAAAAAAAGATTTTAATAAACAAAAGTATGAAAAGAATCAGGTTGGACTAAGCTTAAAATAAAACAAAAACATCATGAATTTGTCAATACCCTACTCCCCCACAAGGACAACACCATGATCATAAAAAGAGTTCAAAAGCCAACATCTCAAACAGAAGCCAAAAACAACAGCAGATCAACAACACTAGTCTTGAAGGAAACAAAAACAAAATTAATTTTAAAGTATAAAAAATATTTTATTAATTTTTTAAAAAAATAATTAATTGTTGATGCAAAGTTAGCAAACGTTAACTTATCAATCTATTTTAGAGTGATTTGACAAATAATGAAAGTTCCAATACTAAAAAATGAGAAAATTTAAATGGACAGCTAACATGAATCTTTTTTTTTATAAAGTTCGAGGATCAAATAAGTTACCACATCTATTTTAATTGGGTCTAATTTTTTCCTCAAACCCATTTTTTGTACTTAATATTTTTTTTCCTAAATCCTTCCAAATTTTTTATAGAGTTTCATATTTGAACGAATAACCCAACCCTTAATCAGGTCTATTTGTATACACTAACGATATTTTTACATCACTAATTAAAGTAGCTTAACTTGTAAATTCTTTTACATTAAGGGTTTTTTATATAAATGTTATACTAGTTTTGATGGTGTTGGTTTCTCTTTTAGTTAAACAATAAAATTATATTTGTTTTTGCAAAACAAGTTAATAATGCAATTTGAACCTTTCACTATAATTTTTTTTTTTAATTTAGTTACCTCACAATTTTATAATTTTATTTTCATCATTCCAATATAAAAATTTTGAATTTACTCTTACATTTGACACTTAATAGTTTTAAATAAAATGGATAGATCTATTTACACTTAATAATTTACCGAATCAAGTTTGTAGTTTGTGGATACCTGTGTCTCATTTACACCTTTAGGCAATGGAAAAATTTAACTGCACAAACAGAATTGAGATTTTGTCATGTATCCTTAAATTGTATTTAAAAAAAATTTTAAAAAAAATAAATAAAATATATGACAAAATTTCAACCTTACTTAAATTATAAACTTTTCACCGTCTCCTTACCAAAAAATTACCCTGAAAAATAAGGGGAAATTGCATATGGTTAAAGAGTGAAATTAATTAATGTGTAGTCCCAAAAGCAGGCCCAAAGCAAAATCCATGGCAACATGGATTGAAAAGTAGGAACAAAGCCTTAGCTGTTTTGGATTTGATTGTGGGATGGGTTGCATTGGGCTATCAATTCTGAATTTCACAATGAACCCAAAAAATTAATTGTTTTTAATTATTCTTTTATTTTAAAAAATATATTTCTATTATTTTTAATTTAAAATATAATAATTTTATATATTTTTAAAAAATATTTATATTATTTTTCATTTATTAAAATTTTATATATAAGTAACCTATCATTTTTCTAATGTTTACATTATAGTATTATATATTATTATGGATTTATTTGTTTTTTGTCTTGTAAATCGCATTATATTATATATTACAAAATTAGAAAACGGGTCGGCTTGGGTCAGGCTTAGTCATTGAATGTACAAGTCTGATCCTAGCCCATTTTTTAAACGCATCTTTTTTTTTTATCTAAGTCTATTTTTAGAGCATAATATTCTTTTACTAAACCTTTCTAAATTTTAGGCAGGCTATCAAGCTTGAACGAGTCAATCATTAATTATGTTTGTTTATAATGATATTGATTTATTTGATTCGGCATTACTTTCAAAATAAATAACATAAAATAATATATTTTTAATGATTTAATGAATAAACAAAGTGTGAATCTAATGATTGTGTTATGTAAAGATATAATATTTAGTAAAAGAAATAATTTTATATAAAAATACAACTTATAACAATAGTTAAGTACTTGTTAGAAGTAACTTTACATTGTCTATAAAAAGGACTCCTACGTTTAAATGCACAAGAGGATATTCAACATTTAATGTCAAGTTACTTGCAGCTCCTGGTGCTCTATTCACGATCTTCTGCCCAAGTCCCCTCTCTACTGGAGGTAATGGGGAGGATTGGCTTGTTGTAGATCTCTCTTCCAAAGTTCGGGTCATTAAACCTTGAATCTCTTGGAATGTCATTTTTGCTTTCATCTTATGGGAGACTTGGCTTATTCAAAACGTGTTGATTTTCAGAAATGACCACCTTAAGGAGCATCTTTTTGATAGAGTTTTCTTTACGGCTAGAAAGTTTTTTGCCCTTTCTCTTGCAGTGAGTTAGAGAGAGCTCCCTTCTTTTATTCCAATTTTTTAGAAATCACCTACAGGGATTAATTTAAACTTAATATTGATGGTTTGTCTTTGGGCAATCCTGGGAGAGCCGAGGCTAGAGCTCTCATTAGAAATCATTCTGGTGACTAGATAATTGAAGTCAATTGACATGTTCTAAGAGACGCTAGTGTTGAGGCAGAACTCTGGGTCTTGAGAGACTATCTTTTAACGGCTAGTGGCTAGAGATTTGAATATAAACAATCTTGAAATAGAAGTGGATGCCGCTTCCATTATTCTTGTCCATAGTCTTTTAACATTATCTTATCTCCTTTGATTGATGAGTGCAGGATGCTCTTTTACAATATTACTTTTAATTTGCTCAAATATCAGCCCATTCTTGATACTTTTGCATCTTAGGCAAAACAATAAAATAAAGTTTTAGATTCCTTAAAAGTTGAAGAAAAAATTTTTTAGGTCCCTTAAAAGTTGATAAAATAAAAATTTAAGCCCTTAAAAGTTGGTAACCCTTTTTTTTTTTACTTTTAAAAATTAAAAAAAAATATTGACCTCTTTCAGCCTTAGACCCTGGGCGACCGCACCTCCAAACGAACCCCAATGCCGAACTTGTCAAACATTATTTTCGAGAAAATGACAAATGCGATGCTTTTTGGAAGTAATTTTCAACCCAACTCATCTCAATTCAATGTTTAATTTTATTTATGTATGAATCCTCGTAGATGTTTAAACAATCCCTTTTGACTATTGATATGCAGGAAGGTGATATGTATTGAACAATGTTTTAAGTTATTTCAACAATATGTAGTTCCTTTATTGATAAAAAAAAGAATCTCATGTTCAACTATTTTCACTATTTTACTTTAAACCTTTAAATTTATCTATGACTCATATATAAATTTATTTTGATTTAGGCTTAAATATATTTTAATTATTAATTCAATAGTATTTTATAATAGTTAAGTCTAGTAATAATTATTTAAATATGTGTTATTTATATATTTGTGATTAAAACCGTACATGTATTTAATTTTTTTTTTTAAAAAAAATCTATGTAGACCTATTGTACCATTTAGCTATAGATGTGAGATTATGAAATTAATTTAATTTAAGGACAGACCTTTTCAATAAAAATACCCTATATCATATTAACATAGTTTATTATATGAAAGAATATCTCAATCAAAATATGATAGCAAAACATATTATTTCTCTCTAGATTACATATCTATTAAGACTAGTCAAATTCAATTATCTTCTTAGTGTTAGAATGCCCACGTTGACGTTGGAGATCCGCCAGTGGTGGTGTTTGAGGATAATACATTTTAACATACTCGAATTTACATGTTTATATATTGATAATAATATTCATACTAATTAAACTAAAATTTAATATATAACAATATTTTTTTTTAACTTAACAAAATGGGTACCATTTTTAATTTTATTTTTTTTATGATAACATTTTTTATATTATTTTTATAGGAAAAATAATTTAAGGATCCAAAAAATGGTCCATTCTCAGCTTTTGACTGGCTTGACCCAAAGGAGGTGCTTGAAAATGAAAGTGGCAATAGTCGGTTCTAGAAGCACGTGACAGCACGTGATAGTCCTTGTGTAGTCAATGTTTAAAACGTATTTCTTTCTTTGTAGTATTTATTTTATTTTATTTGTTTTTGTTGAAAAAAGAAATGGTGAAATTTGTTTACGTTTCTTATTGATTCCCAGCTCAGAACCTCACGTGATTTCATAATCCAACGTGAGCTCTCACGTGATCTGATACATCAAATTTTGGCCCTTTCTTGTACACATGTCACTTTGTGATTTGCTGTCTTCTAAATGTCTTGGCATAAGCATCAATTTCGTTAAATTGGTAATTCACATATAATGCATGACAACAAATTTGACCTTAAAAATACTATTTTGACCTTTCTTGTACCTTACAAGTATCGATTTGTATATTTTAATAGAATAACTAAAATGTAATATGAGATATAATATAAAGACTATTATGATAGTTTTACTTCTAAACTTGCTCTTAAAAACATTATCTATTAAGCCGATTAAGTTTTAACTCAATTGGTATCGGTATTGTTTCCAATGCAGGAGAACATGGGTTTGAATGTGCTAAAATATATTATCGTCCTATTTAAAAGTTGAAGATGGGTTATAGATAATTTTAAGCATTGCATTAAAAAAATAGGTATAATAAGAACCTATAATCAAATTAATGTTTAAAAAAATACATAGTCTATCAATATCTAAATTCGCAATATATCTAAGTTAAAAATTTAATAAAAAATTTTAATCTTTTTATTTTTTTATTTTAAAGTTTGAATTCGAATTTTTAAAAAATAGAAGTTATAGAATATTTTTAAGTTTTATTTATCAAAATTTCACATTTGAAACCATTTTATATTACTATTAATATCGAGTCATGGCAATTCTATGTCATTTATATCTTACTCTCTGTAAGGATTTATTTACTTTTTCTTTTGAAAATTTTGATTTATTTTTGGAATAATTTTGAATAAAATATTTTTTTCAAAAAAGAGTTCAGAGTCGTAACCAGGGTTTCGCAGGGCTCCGGCCCTCCCTAAAATTTTAGGCTCCTTTAAAATTTATAAAAAATTAAATTAGCAAAAGTAAAATTGTACCTTGGCCCCCTAAAAATGATAAAAATTTAATTTAATCCTTTAAAATTATAAAGATATAGATATTAAAATAAGGAAATAACATTTTTATTATAAAAAAATATACAATTTAAAATTTCATGACTTCATCCCTAAAAGAGCCCATCTCTTTAATTAAGGTTTTTTTTTTTCTACTTTTAATTTTGTTTAAACATTTGGAAAATGTTTTTTTTTCTAAGCAATTTATATCTTATAGAAGTATCTCATCTCATCACTCATACAATATCATTTTATTAACCTAGCAATTCGTGTTATACATGTTTTTTTTGTTTTTTTCTTCTTTTTTCCAATCATGAAAGTATGAAGACTATAAAAGAAAATAATAAATAAATGTATCCAAGTAATAAACATGATATGCACTATATATTTAAATATGTCATGTTAATGATTATCCAATTATTATATCAAGATATCTCAAAATTTTTTTCTATAAAAAATATTAAATTTAAAAAAACAATCATTAAATCTAAGAGCGTTCACAACAATATCGAAATCAACAAAAAAAAAAACCATACAAGCAACTCTGTCATAGGAAGGATATCAGCCTCCACCAATCACGAGTAATAAATGATTAAATTTTTATACACTTTCATGTAATTTAAGATTTTGAGTTTAGCGTCGTTTTTTCATTTAATTTAAATATCAGAGAGTGTTTCAAAATTGAAGCTCCGACAACTCAAAATCACCTCAATCGATATACATGCAAAAGTGACTGAAACGATAATCAATATAAAAGTATACAAGTAATTACCATTTTCATGTGGAAGATGATGGTCAACTTAAACTGAAAAAATATATAATTACAAATCCTACAAGAGAGTCAACAACAAAACCCAAACAAGCAAACAATTTGAATTAAAAAAAAAGAAGGAAATTTTGTTTTATAAAAAAAACAATAAATTGAAAATTGAATTTTTTTAAAATAATAATAATAATAATATCCAGACTGAGAAGCAGGTAAAACAGCTTCTCTCATCAACAGCTGTTGCATGTGCAAAAATTTTTTTCCCTTCTAATTTTAAAAATTGAAATTCATATTTAATTGTTTTCTTATAATATTTTTGTTGGTGAAGCGATTATTATATGCTTTTGGATGTGGTTGATTCCCAATTTGATCAGCCAATTACAACCATCGGATTGGCCTAGTATTTATAAAGTTAGTAATAGCCAATTTAATGTTATCACTTTGTAGGAAATTGTTAAATATTGGATCTCAAGTACCGAATTATTTCTGATAGATTTTAAATTAATTGGTTTGATTTAGTGTGAAGTTTAAATTATAGTTTAAAAATTGTTTCAAATGACCTGAAAGAGGATATTTTTTTTCTTATTTTAACATCTCACGTGGATTAATTGATGGGTTATAAATGGCTAAAAATGTTTTTTTTTTAATTTTTAAAGTTAAGACTAAATTGATAGCTTTTGTAAATATTGAGGAAATTTTTTATTAATTTTTCAGAATTAGAACTAAAATGAAACATTTTGTAAATATTGAAGGCTAAATTTATTGCATTTTTTATATTTAGGATCAAATTGATAGAATGTGTAAACATTAGAGGGCTAATTTTGTTGCTAGGCCAATAAAAAATGCCCATATCAGCTCAGAGCGACTAAAATAATTAATTTCGAAAATTTTAATGACTAAATAAAAAAAATTAATAATTGAGTGATTGAAAAAGAACAAAAGGTATAGTTGTGTGATCATTTTTATAGTTTACTCAAAAAAAGTTCAAACATTTTTTTATCATTTTTAAGAGAAAATTTTAATCAAAAAATTATTTTACACGTTTTAAAATGTATAAAAATTAATTTACTTATATTTTCAATAGAATGACCGAAATACAATCTATTCTTAAATACGAGCTCCCCTCGTACTTTGAGGATTGAATGAGTCAGAATTAAAGAGGAAAGAAAGCCTATGCTATACGATTTGTAGTTTATGTTGGGTAGAGGATCAACTACCATGATCTTAGTCAAAGTTCAAAATAGTGGGTTAGTAATAATGCAAGTAAATGGAAGAATGAAATATATTAATTGGCAAATATTTAAAAACTTTTATATATTTAATATTATCGATAGTTATTTTTCTTGATATCAGTCGAATTAAAACTCAATTGATATTTGATAAAAAAATTAAGAGGATATAATTATACAATAAAATATAATTTTAATACGATTATAAAAATATAAATAGGGATGTTGCGAATGGTGAAGCATTAAAAACGTTACATGAGTGAAATGTAGAAAAGAATAAATAAGATTATCCAAGAAAAGATGAAAACTTACGGATATGTAAAAGTTAGGTGAATAGTAAAGTATGGCTAAGAAATCTAGACTTACATGTCATTTATTTATAAATTCTACAATTATTGCCAAAATGGAAGTGGGGTCATCTAATATATATAGTTGGGAATAACAGTTTGTATATCCATAATTTTTTTATATGCTGGTAAGTAATAAAAAAAAAGAAGAGAATTTTAGAGCTTATGCTAAGGGAATCCTACACTCAATTTTAGCAAACAAAAATTTCAAGATAGATTTTTTTTAGAAATTATGGATTTTTATAATTAATTAAAATTAAAAGTGGTAATTGGGTGAGCAAGTTTGGGTTTCGCAACTTTAAAGTAAATCTTTTTATATTACATGATAGTAATTAAGGTATTCACCATCGATAATAGGAATTGAATTTTCGATCACATGATTAAGATTTTGTTTAGCATTGCTTCTCAAAAGTGTTTTGGGGCCAAAAAAACACTTTTGAGCAAAAATTAAAATTTTATGCTTCTACTTTTGGTTAAAAAGAATGCTTCTGTAAAGTATTTTTTGTCCCAAAAGTACTTTTAAAAAGTTCAAAAACATCTTGTTTTGTAACACCCCAAACCCGGCCCAAACGCTACAACCGGATCTGGTATGTCACTTAAGAGATTTTACATAACGTGTCGCATTTTGGAAAACAATTACTAGGTTTACACCTTTATTTCGAAAGCTTAATAATTCATTAATGTAACATCCTGAATTTTTGGGCCTATGCGTTTAATGGGTGGATATGTTTAATATGTTAATTTAAGTGTTAGGGGTCCAAATTGGGCTCAGGCTTAGGTAGAGGCCTTGATTAAAATTATCTGTTTGGGCATTATAGGGTTTAAAAGGTAGTATCTATGTTTAAAATACCAAAGTGGGCTTTGTGGCCCAATCTTAGGAGAGTAAACGCCACACAAGGGAGTAAGGGCCCAAATTTAAATTTCATGGAGCCCAATTCTTTTAATTTAAGTTAGCTAAATTTTGGACATTAGGATTAGGTGGAGTGGATGGCAACAAGGCTAAAATTTAGGGGTTTTAATGTTTAAAATATGTGGATAATAAGCGGATAAAGGCTATTATTTAGGAATTTATTTTATGTGGATAATAAGCGTATAAAGGCTAAAATTTAGGGATTTTAATGATTAAAATATGTGGATAATATCTTTGATAAAGGAGGGAGGAGTTAGAGATAATTAAGTCTCTTTTAGATGAGCTAGTAGATTAAGATAAAGGAGAAAAGATAGGATTTATCTGCAAGGTTAGGTAAGTGCCAAAATTTCTATAAATAGGGGAATATCTCTTCAATTTCAAAGATTTGGGTTTTTCTCTCATTCTTTTCTCTTCTTCTCGAGTAAAGCCAAAACTCCTAAAGTTCCATCTTCTTCTTCATTCTCTGCAAAAGCCAAAATCTCTAAGCCTATTCCCTCATCTTCACTTTGATTCAAAAGCCAAAACTCTTTCCATTCTTTTTCTTCCTAGCCAAATCTTCATGTCTCTTCCTTGTTTTCTTTTCTTCTTCTCTTTTCCTGTCAGAAACCGAAACTCTTCACTCAAGTATTTTAAAAGCCAAAGACACATCAGCCTTCTCTTGTTCATACTTTTTCCGGGATTTTCCTAAAAGTCGAAATCCCTAGATCTCATCTCCTGTGATTGCCGAATTACTTCAGGGTGCCTACTTGTGCCGAAATCAAGAAGGAACTTTAGTGGAGTCAATCGCATAAATCTCTAAGTTATAGAATCGTGTTACTTTCGGGATTTCAAGGTAAGGGATCTATTAGTTTTAACGTGTAATTTGGGATTTATTAACCTTGGCCGAATATTGAAGGGCTAAATCTTCGTGTGATTTTCCGGCTTTTGAGCAAGGCTTTACATTGAGGATAATAGATCCGGATAGCAAGGACATTGACTAAGAATATTGGATTTCGCGATAATAGGTGTGTAATACTTCCCCACCATCTAGATCTGATTATTAATGTATGCTCATAAGTTTATATGTTGTGATAAATGCCGATATCTCGGTTTAATGTTGGAAACCCGAAAAGGGTGAAGCAAATCACCAGGTCAGTGAATGTTTGACTTTATATGATAAAAGCATATTGATTTTATGACTGCATGGGTTGGGTTGATGAAAGGAGGAAGTTATACATTATATGTGTAGTGGTTTATACCGTGATCTGTTATATGTTGTAGCGGCTAATGCCGTGATCTCATTATAAGGGCTTCGCCATAATATGTTGATGAGCATGATGACCGCCATCTTGGCGTGCGATGTGGGTCGATTGTAGAAATCCCCAATGGTGTGAATGGTGTACGGGGGCGTGTAGCGATAGAAACCTAGGCAAATGGGTTGGGCCTTGCATATTATTTGTTATTTTTTATTAATTGCTTTTATGGGCCTAAGGCCAAAATCTAGTGGTGCATGAGGTTGCACATCGAGTCTCGCGACTCACCCTATTAATTAACCTTTCGGTGATACCTAGTGCTTCGGACCGGGCCGAGAGGAACGCAAGGTGGCCATGCAAAAAAAGACCAACTGGATCCAAAGCAAAAAGTCTCAAGTTAATACTTTATATTTTTAATTAATGGATTTTAAATCTCGTTGTAATAAGGCTATGGGCCACTAGTTTATGTTTTGTTTTATTTTGGGCTTTAATTAATTTTAGTTATTTAAATTCTTATTGAACTAATGTATCTTTTTAAATTTGGGTTTTTAATTTATAAAGGCATATTTTATTTAAACTATCAACTATTAAATTTCTCTCGAATAAGAAGTTAAACTTTAGAAAAATATTTTTCTGAAAATACGACATGTTCTTCCAAAATTTTCTTAATGACATACCAGATCCGGTCGTGGTGTTTGGGCCGGGTTTGGGGTGTTACAGATTGGTATCAGAGCCCGGTTCAAAACTCGGCTCTGGGGATTTTGGGCTCAAAACGTTTTCTAAAATGGGATTTTGAAATATGGATGTCTTTAAGTAATAACAGGTCTGTTAGCTCAAGATGGCACTGCGCGTCTCCTACCCAAGTCCGCTGTAAGTATTCTGAACCATTGTGTGATATAATATATGTGGGCTTGATAGGCTTTATGGGACGCAAATTAGTTAGATTAGAACTTGATGGACTTTAGGCCTAGCTGAAACAACTCTTAAAATCTCATAAGACTTAACTTCACTAAACAAACCCGTGAACGAGCCGCAAGACTAGGGTGTGGTAACAGGCATACGCATGTCTAGGATTGGATCCGGAAGAGCCTGGTATTTAAGCAGTCCTACTGACTCACCTCTTCTTCGCTGGAATCCTACCTGGTGCGTAGTGACTGTTCACCTTAGTCATGAGGACTTGTGGACGGGCCAAAATCTATAATTAAAACCCGAAAGGGACCAGCTACCTTATCTTTACAAAATTGCTAGAAACCCTTGTTTTGAAAAAAAAAAAACCCAAGATACCCATGATTTGCAAATATACCCCGATTTATATAATCAACGAAATTTTTCCGTAAAAAAAAAAAAAACAACAACAACACAACACAACACATGACAACAAACAGAAATCCACAACCACCTGAACACTACTATTTTCTTTTGAAATCAAATCCTTCAAGATACCCCTGTTTGTTTTAAAAATAAAAAAAAAATTATTTTGAAAATATTCCTGATTTGTAAAAATTACTAAATTGCCCCTAATGTGTAAAATGACCAAAGTACCCTTGATTGCAAAATTACCGAAATACCCCCGAATTTCAAAATTACCAAAATACCCCCGGATTGTAAAATTACCAGAATACCCTTACTTCACGAAATCAACAAGGAACTTTATTATGAAAAGTTACGAAAATACCCCTGTAGGATAAAATTACGAAAAATACCCATGGGTAGTGGAATAACGAAAATACCCCTATGTGTTGAATATGGGTGCATGGATGTTGTCTGTGTGTTGATGGTTGAATGTATGTAGTTCTTAGAACTAGGAAAGGTGAACTTGAGACTAAATTGCGAATTCGAAAGAACTACTCTTAAAACTACTAATCATAAGACTGTTCGTGGATAATCAGTGGAAGAAAACCAATAATTCATAAAAATTTTAATCAGATAAACGCGAACCGATAACATGAGTACAAGGGGACGAGGACGCTTTAGATGCGAATACCGGTGCGTACCCTACCATAGTATACTAAGTATTTCTTTTGGCTTTAGAATTAGAGTGCGCAAATGAAAAGCATAGTGGTGAGACTTGGGTAGTACGATTAATAGTTAGTTGGAAATTTCGAGACGAAATTTCTTTAAGGGGGTAGAACTGTAACATCCTCGAATTTTTGGGCCTATGCGTTTAATGGGTGGATATGTTTAATGTGTTAATTTAAGTGTTAGGGGTCCAAATTGGGCTCAGCTTAGGTAGAGGCCTTGATTAAAATTATCTGTTTGGGCATTATAGGGTTTAAAAGGTAGTATCTATGTTTAAAATACCAAAATGGGCTTGTGGCCCAATCTTAGGAGGTGACGCCACACAAGGGAGTAAGGGGCCCAAATTTAAGTTTCATGGAGCCCAATTCTTTTAATTTAAGTTAGCTAAATTTTGGGCATTAGGATTAGGTGGAGTGGATGGCAACAAGGCTAAAATTTAGGGGTTTTAATGTTTAAAATATGTGGATAATAAGCAGATAAAGGCTATTATTTAGGAATTTATTTTATGTGGATAATAAGCGGATAAAGGCTAAAATTTAGGGATTTTAATGATTAAAATATGTGGATAATATGCTGATAAAGGAGGGAGGAGTTAGAGATAATTAAGTCTCTTTTAGATGAGCTAGTAGATTAAGATAAAGGAGAAAAGATAGGATTTATCTGCAAGGTTAGGTAAGTGCTGAAATTTCTATAAATAGGGGGAATATCTCTTTAATTTCAAAGATTTGAGTTTTTCTCTCATTCTTTTCTCTTCTTCTCTCGAGTAAAAGCCAAAAACTCCTAAAGTTCCATCTTCTTCTTCATTATCTCATAAAAGCCAAAATCTCTAAGCCTATTCCTCATCTTCACTTTGATTCAAAAGCCAAACTCTTTCCATTCTTTTTCTTCCTAGCCGAAATCTTCATGTCTCTTCCTTGTTTTCTTTTCTTCTTCTCTTTTCCTGTCAGAAACCGAAACTCTTCACTCAAGTATTTTAAAAGCCAAAGACACATCAGCCTTCTCTTGTTCATACTTTTTTAGGGATTTTCCTAAAAGCCAAAATCCCTAGATCTCATCTCCTGTGATTGCCGAATTACTTCTGTGGTGCCTACTTGTGCCGAAATTTGAAAGGAACTTTAGTGGAATCAATCGCATAAATCTCTAAGTTATAGAATCGTGTTACTTTCGGGATTTCAAGGTAAGGGATCTATTAGTTTTAACGTGTAATTTGGGATTTATTAACCTTGGCCGAATATTGAAGGGCTAAATCTTCGTGTGATTTTCCGGCTTTTTATGCAAGGCTTTACATTGAGGATAATAGATCCGGATAGCAAGGACATCGACTAAGAATATTGGATTTCAGCGATAACGGTGTGTAATACTTCCCCACCATCTAGATCTCGATTATTAATGTATGCTCATAGGTTTATATGTTGTGATAAATACCGATATCTCGGTTTAATGTTGGAAACCCGAAAGGGTGAAGCAAATCACCAGTCGATGAATGTTTGACTTTATATGATAAAAGCATATTGATTTTATGATCGCATGGGTTGGGTTGATGAAAGGAGGAAGTTATACGTTATATGTGTAGCGGTTTATACCGTGATCTCATTATATGTTGTAGCGGCTAATGCCGTGATTCATTATAAGGGCTTCGGCCATAATATGTTGATGAGCGCATGATCGCCATCTTGGCGTGTAATGGTGTGGGTCGATTGTAGAAATCCCCAATGGTGTGAATGGTCGTGCGGGCGTGTAGCGGATGAAAACCTAGGCAAATGGGTTGGGCCTTGCATATTATTTGTTATTTTTTTATCATTTTATGGGCCTAAGGCCAAAATCTAGTGGTGCATGAGGTTGCACATCGAGTCTCGCGACTCACCCTATTAATTAACCTTTCAGTGATACCTAGTGCTTGGACCGAGAAATTTGCCGAGAGGAACGCAAGGTTGCTATGAAAAGACCAACTGGATCCAAAGAAAAGTCTCAAGTTAATACTTTATATTTTTAATTAATGGATTTTAAATCTCGTTGTAATAAGGCTATGGGCCACTAGTTTATGTTTTGTTTTATTTTGGGCTTTAATTACTTTTAGTTATTTAAATTCTTATTGAACTAATGTATCTTTTTAAATTTGGGTTTTTAATTTATAAAGGCATATTTTATTTAAACTATCAACTATTAAATTTCTCTCGAATAAGAAGATAAACTTTAGAAAAATATTTTTCTGAAAATACGACATGTTCTTCCAAAATTTTCTTAGTGACATACCAGATCCGGTCGTGGCGTTTGGGCCGGGTTTGGGGTGTTACAATTAAAGTATAAAATATTAAGTAACCAATTATCTTGGTAGATTTTATATAAAAACCGAAATTTCATGCAGGTCTTAACTTAATTAAAAACGTAAAACTTAAAACCCAGTAATAAAAGCCCAAAAAAATCCCAAAACATAAATGGTAGTCTAGTGGCCCATGGCCTTATTATAAAGAAATTTGAACCCATTAATTAAATGAAAATAAAATATTAGACTAAGTCTTTTTTTGAATTCTCAAAGCTCATCGCATGGCTACCTTGCTCTCCTCTCCACCCGGTCCGATGCCCTAAGTGTCACCCGAGATGGTTAAAATTAAAGGGTGAGTCGCGAGACTCAAAGATGCAACCCTCATGCACCATTAGATTTGGGCTTTAGCCCCAAAACAGAATAATCAAAATATAAGTAACAAAAATAATATGCAAAGCCCAACCCATATCCTAGGTGTCCATCCGCTACACGCCCCCATCACCATATTCACACCATTGGGGATTTCTACAATCAACCCACACCGCTACACGCCTTGATGGCGCTGTCGTGCTCATCATCGATCATGGCCGTAGCCACTACAACATGCATCACGGGCAGGCTGCTACAAAGATCACTGCAGTGAAGGAACCGCTACAATGCATCACGGTAAAAACCGCTACAACATATAACTTCCTCCTTTCATCAAACCCAACCCATGCAATCACAAATAATCAATATTCTTAAATCATTTAATCGAGAGCATTCACTAACCTCGTGATTTGCTTTTACCCTCTTTGGTTTCACATTATGCCGAGATTTCGGCATTTAACAAAACATATAAGACTTATAATTATATACTAATCAAACAGATCTAGATGGTGTGGAGAATTACACACCTGATTAATGTCGATACCCTTTGCTACAACTTTGCTCAAAAAGCCTAAAAGATGCGAAACTAGGGCCTCTCCTATATTCGGCCATGGTTAGTGTTCTACCCAATTTTATATATTTGAATAACAAATCTTCTTACCTTAAAATCCCGAAATTAGAGACTTATGATTTTCGGCTTTTAGATCTAGTCGACTAAGCTTCCTTCAAATCCCGATTATCATCCCATCATTAAAACCATTAAACTATTAGCTTTTGGCTTTTGCCTTTCAAAACCGGGAATAGATCATGAGAACTAATCAAAAATCAACACTTACCTTAGCATAGAGATTCGGCTAGCACTAGAGAGAGGATTCTGAAATGCCCATGGAAGATTTAAATGCCTAAGTACATAACTAATTCTCAAATAGGATGAACAGAAGAAAAGACTATGGATGCTTCTGGCTTTCTAGAGAAATCGGCACAAGAAGGAAAAAGTGGAGAAGAGTTTCGACTTTTAAAGAAATTGGAGAAAAGAAATTGGAGAGGGAGAGGCTAGGGAATTTCTGCACAATGGGAGAGAAATTTAGGGTTTTCATGTCGTAATCAAGGAGCTAGCCCCTATTTATAGATATTTTGGCACCTACTGCTAAAAAAACCGAAAAACGCCTTTAAAATTCAAGCTAAAGAGAGAAGAAATTCGGCACCCTCCTTGCCATGCAAAGAGCGAATTTTACACTCCTCTAGGTGGTGGATTTTCGCCAACACTTCCCTTGAAGATAAGCTCCTAACTTTTTCCTTTTTATCTATGATATTATCACTTAAAAATCCACATAAAATCTCCTATTTTATAGCCTTGTAGCCGTCCACCTCTACTAATCCCTAATACCAAATTTAACTCACTTAAATTAAAAGATTTGGGCCTCATTAAACTTAATACTTGGGCCCTTAATTCCTTGTGTGTGGCGTCACCCTCTCTTCATTTAAAGTGCCGAATTTGGCCTAAAACATGGGCTCCTTGCGACCTAAAACTTGTTCCTTTTAATCATAATGATGCCACTTTAATCTGGGCCTTTTGCCTAATTCTAAGCCCAAATTTAGACCCATATCAATTAAATTAACATAGTAAACCTATCCCTACACTAAATGTATAGGCCCGTAAATTTAGGATGTTACGGTTCTACCCCACTTAAAGAAATTTCGTCCTCGAAATTTCCAACTAACTATTAATCGTACTACCCAAGTCTCACCACTATGCTTTCATTGCGCACTCCGATTCTAAAGCCAAAAGAAACACTTAGTATACTATGGTAGAGTACGCACCGGTGTTAGCATCTAGAGCGTCCTCGTCCCTTTGGCGACGTCTCGCATGACCAACGCCGTCGCCTCGCCTCAAAGATAACTCGCACCTCTACCCGTGCTCCACGACCGTGTTCACTACCATTATCGCCCCGGCTTGTCTCGCGCCTCTTGGTGGTTGTTGATCACCTCTCCACCGATCGTAACCTCGTCCCGCGGGCCGCCGATCCATCCGAGGACGAGTCCTTAATCGGATGTCCCGTGGATCCACACCTAAAGCATCCACCGCCATTACTCGCACTCCCCATAATCGCCCTCCCACCTGTAGAACATGCTCGATTCTAACCCGTCGAGCACGAGCCGCCCCATCACCCTAGGCCTTTTCGATAATTCCTGGATGCTCCCGATCGCTCGAAACTTCTCTTACCTTTACTCCTATCCTTATCCCTTTCTTGTCTCTCGACCCGCTTTCACTTCCTCACTATTTTAACCTTATCTACCAAAATAGTAAAAAC
Source organism: Gossypium sturtianum (assembly GCA_025698515.1). NCBI lineage: Eukaryota > Viridiplantae > Streptophyta > Magnoliopsida > Malvales > Malvaceae > Gossypium > Gossypium sturtianum. The sequence goes on from CM046945.1 coordinate 164,233,043, forward strand.
TCTCTCCGTATGCGGTGCTATCGGAACCCTTAACTCATTCCTCCGATTGGCGTTTATCTGATTAAGAATTTTATGGATTATTAGTTTTCTTTCACTAGTTGACCACTAACAGTCTTATGAATAATAGTTTTAAGAGTGGTTCTTTCGAATTCACATTCACAATACAGTCTCAAGTTTGTAACCTCTAACTAAAATAAAACACATACATCATACAAATAACATCCAAGCACTTACATTCTTCATGTAAAGGTGTTTTTGTTGATTCACTACTCAGGGGTATTTTCGTAATTTATCCTACAGAGGTATTTTCGTAATTTTTCATAATAAGTTCCTTGTTGATTTCGTGAAGTGAGGGTATTCTGGTAATTTTACAATCTAGGGGTATTTTGGTAATTTTGAAATCTGAGGGTATTTCGGTAATTTTGAAATCTGGGGGTATCTCGGTAATTTTGAAATTCGGGGGTATTTCGATAATTTTGCAATCAGGGGTAATTTAGTAATTTTGCAAATCAGGGGTAATTTGGTAATTGTACAAACCAGGGGTATTTTGGTCATTTGATAAAACGAGGTTGGTTGGTAATTTTTTCTAACCGTGATATTTCGATGTTGTTGTTGTTGTTTTTTTTTTTCAAACAGGGTACTTTGGGGAAAAATCTAGTTTCATGGTCCGGGTTACTCTTATAAACATGAGATTTTCGCAAATTTTCAAAATATAGGTATTTTACAAATTCATGGTCAGTTGGTAGTTTTCACAAATCAAACGTATTTTGAAAATTTTGCAAAACTTGAGAAATTTTCTTTCTTTTTTTTCAAACTAGGGTGGCTGGTCCCTTTCGGGTTTTAATTATAAGGTTTAGCCCATTAACAAGCTCCTCGTAACTAGGGTGAATAGTCACCACACACCGTAGGATTCTAGTGAAGAGGAGGTGAGTCGCTAGGGACTCGCTAAGTACCAAGCTCTCCCCGAATCCACTCCTAGACATGCGTATGCCCATTGCCACACCCTAACTTGGCTAAGGTGAACAGTCCACTACGCACTGTGTAGGATTTCAAATGAAGAGGAGGTGAGTCACTAGGGATCGCTTAAATACTGTGCTCTTCCGATCCAATCCTAGACATGCGTATGCCTGTTACCACACTCTAGTCTTGCGGCTCGCTCACGGGTTTGTTTAGTGAAGTTAAGTCTTATGAGATTTTAAGAGTTGTTTCAAATAGGCCTAAAGTCCATCAAGTTCTAATCTAACTAATCTACGTCCCATAAAGCCCATCAAGCCCACATATATTATATCACACAATGGTTCGTAATACTTACCCGGCGGACTTGGGCCGAGACGCAGTGCCATCTTGAGCTAATGCACCTATATAAATATGCATGTTTCAAAACCCAACTTTAGAAAACGTTTTGAGCCCAAAAAACCCCAGAGCCGAGTTTTGAGCCGGGCTCATACCAATTTGTAACACCCCAAACTCGCCCAAACGCTACAACCGGATCTCGTATGTCACTTAAGAGATTTTACATAACATGTCGCATTTTGGAAAACAATTACTAGGTTTACACTTTATTTCAAAGCTTAATAATTCATTAAAGTATAAAATATTAAGTAACCAATTATCTTGGTAGATTTTATATAAAAATCGAAATTTCATGCAGTCTTAACTTAATTCAAAATGTAAAACTTAAAACCCAAAGAATAAAAGCCCAAGAAAATCCCAAAACATAAATGGTAGTCTAGTGGCCCATGGCCTTATTACAAAGAAATTTGAACCCATTAATTAAATGAAAATCAAATATTAGACTAAGTCTTTTTGCTTTGAATTCTCAAAGCTCACGCATGGCCACCTTGCTCTCCTCTCGGCCCGGTCCGATGCCCTAAGTGTCACCCGAGATGGTTAAAATTAAAGGGTGAGTCGCGAGACTCGCAGTGCAACCCTCATGCACCATTAGATTTGGGCTTTAGCCCCATAAAATGAATAATCAAAATATAAGTAACAAAAATAATATGCAAAGCCCAACCCATATCCTAGGTGTCCATCCGCTACACGCCCCGCATCACCATTATTCACACCATTGGGGATTTCTACAATCAACCCACATCGCTACACGCCTTGATGGCGCTCGTGCCGCTCATCATCGGATCATGGCCGTAGCCACTACAACAGATCACGGCAGGCCGCTACAACAGATCACGGTGAGGGAACCGCTACAAATGATCATCACGGTAAAAACTACTACAACATATAACTTCCTACTTTCATCAAACCCAACCCATGCAATCACAAATAATCAATATTCTTAAATCATTTAATCGTGAGCATTCACTAACCCGGTGATTTGCTTTACCCTCTTTGGGTTTCAGTCATTATGCCGGGATTTCTGATTTAACAAAACATATAAGACTTATAATTATATACTAATCAAACAGATCTAGATGGTGTGGAGAATTACACACCTGATTAATGTCGATACCCTCGCTACAACTTTGCTCAAAAAGCCGAAAAGATGTGAAACTAGGGCCTCTCCTATATTCGGCCATGGTTAGTGTTCTACCCAATTTTATATATTTGTATAACAAATCTTCTTACCTTAAAATCCCGAAATTGGAGACTTATGATTTTCGGCTTTTAGACCTAGTCGACTAAGCTTCCTTCAAATCCCGAATTGCCGCCCATCATTAAAACCATTAAACTATTAGCTTTTGGCTTTTGCCTTTCAAAAACCGGGAATAGATCATGAGAACTAATCAAAAATCAACACTTACCTTAGCATAGGAGATTCGCTAGCACTAGAGAGAGGATTCAAAGAATGCCCATGGAAGATTTAAATGCCTAAGTACAGAACTAATTCTCAAATAGGATGAACAGAAGAAAAGACTATGGATGCTTCTGGCTTTCTAGAGAAATCGGCACAAGAAGGAAAAATTGGAGAAGAGTTTCACTTTTAAAGAAATTGGAGAAAAGAAATTGGAGAGGAGAGGCTAGGGAATTTCGGCACAATGGGAGAGAAATTTAGGGTTTCAAAGTGTCGAAATCAAGGAGCTAGCCCCTATTTATAGATATTTTGGCACCTACTGCTAAAAACCGAAACGCCTTTAAAATTCAAGCTAAAAGAGAGGAGAAATTCGCACCCTCCTTGCCATGCAAAGAGTCGAATTTTACACTCTCTAGGTGGTGGATTTTCGCCAACACTTCCATTGAAGATAAGCTCCTAACTTTTCTCCTTTTTATCTATGATATTATCACTTAAAAATCCACATAAAATCTCCTATTTTATAACCTTGTAGCCCTCCACCTCTACTAATCCCTAATACCAAATTTAACTCACTTAAATTAAAAGATTTGGGCCTCATGAAACTTAATACTTGGGCCCCTAATTCCTTGTGTGTGGCGTCACCCTCTCTTCATTTAAAGTGCCGAATTTGGCCTAAAACATGGGCTCCTTGTGACCCAAAACTTGTTCCTTTTTAACTGTTAATGATGCCACTTTAATCTGGGCCTTTTTGCCTAATTCTAAGCCCAAATTTAGACCCCTATCAATTAAATTAACATAGTAAACCTATCCCTACACTAAATGTCTAGGCCCGTAAATTTAGGATGTTACATGTTTAGTAATATTTTTATCTCAAAAGTGTTTTTTGTTTCAAAAATGCTTCAACAATGCTAAACTGGCCATAAGGAATGAAGTGAGCAGCCACCACACCTCACCTCATGATTTAAGTAGTTTTTAAGTGTTCTTCGAATCAAATAATCTTGATTTGTTTGGTAGAATTAATGAATTTTCGATGTTCATTTTATAGTTCATGAAAATTATTTTTTTGGGTTCATGATTGTCTCTCAATAATATCATCTTCAATAATCTTACATTGATATTTTGAATTTGATTATTTCTAATTGAATTCTTTAACATCAAATTGTAAAATTTTAAATTTGTGTTAGGTTTATTGGAATTATTTTTTTTCTCATATTCAAATTCAAATGAATTTAGAAATTTAGTTCAATCTTTATTAGGGCATGTAATTAAAAGCTTCACCTCTTGCCCTTGAAACAAAAATAGGGATTTGAAATTTGAATGAAATTTTTTTATACATATTTTTATAATTATATGTGTTTTTATCTGTTTTATGATATGATATTAATCTCATTTGAATTGGAATGGTATTTATGTAAAACCCTTTTAATAGTGATTACTTCAAGATTTGAACTTGTTATACCCCCACCTTGGCAAGACATGAAGCAACCTACAAACAACCCTTTGCTAGAAGCAACCCGTATAGAACCCTTCACTAGAAACTATCTGTAGCAACCCTTCGCTTAGGACAACCCACAAGTGACCTCCCATGCACCCTACCTGAACTAGCTTGGAGACAGCCTACTATGCACCCTCGTGCAAACCACTAAGGGGCCAGCAAGGCATAACAATCTTGTACAACCTCCAGGACGAAAATGTCAAAGCAATACCATACAATACCTGTAACGACCCGATAGTCACGGGTATCGGAAAGTGTATTTTCGGGTCTCCGTTATTGAAAAACGAATTCGTAAATATTTATTAAAAATATTTACGACGATTAGTAGTGTAGTTAATTAGGTTTTGGTTAGGTGAATTTGTTTAAATAAGGTTAATTAGGTATAAGGATTAAATTGAATAAAGTGTGAAAGCTTAATAATAGAATAGAGAAAAATAAATGGACTAATTAAGCAAATAAACCATAAAATTTACAATTGTATGGTAATAGTAAATTACATGTGTAACAATATTATACATATACTTGTAATAATTATATATACTTGCTTATTATTTAAGAAAATATTACTATATTATATTATATTATATTATATTATAATTAAAGTATAAAATAAATAATTAATTAATTAAACCAAATTATGACAAATGTATGGTAATGGTGAAATACATGTGTAAAAATAATAATCATATGTATATAATAATAATACATGTATTTCTTATTGTATAAGTAAAATATATATATTATATTATAATATAATAATAATAATAAATGAAACAAAAGAAAAAGAAAGAAACAACAACAGAATAGAAAAGGAAACAGGGGAGAAAAAGGAAAGAAAGAAAAAGAGAAAGAAAAAGGAGAAAAGCTTAGGGTTTTAAGGTTCAAACTCAAATTGATAAGTCAATTTAATCACTTTTCTTGTAATTTTGATGTTTTTAGAATCCTAGAACAAAATACTACTTGATTTATATTGAAATTTTAGAAGTTAGTGAATTTTTAGAAGTTGTTCATGTTGAATAAATTGAAGATTTAGGGGTTAAATTGATAGAATTTCAAGTTAGAAGTGAAAAAAGGATTAAATTGTAAAATAAATCATAAGTTTTGAGTAATAGGGACTAAATTGAGAGAATTTTGAAATTAGGGTTTATGGTGAAATTTAAAGGTTGAAATTAGTCTAAAGTGGGAGATGAATGAAAATATGAAATTAGTTTTAAATAAAATAAAGTTAGTTTTGATTAAGGATTAAATTGAAATGTGAGAAAAAGTTGAATAAAAAATTAAATATTCAATGTGAAATTGTGTGTATTAATGATTTTAAATTGTTTTAGTTTCCGTAGCTAACGTTGTTCGGAGACCTCGGCTAAGAAAAGGAAAATACAAGATTAATGAGGAGTAGCTCGAGAATTACGGTTTGTATTTCTATAATCCGAAGTTAAATATTAATTATTATTTTTATACATGGTAAGTAAAATTTAGGTGAGTATTAATATTGAATTGAATTGAATGTATGATCGTATGTGACTATTGAAATGAATTAATATTGTGATATTGATATTGAATTAAATTGAATTGAATTGAGTTGAATTATGAGAATTTTGTGATTGTTTGAAATGTGTATTGATTATTGAATACTATTTGTGTTTGGAAGTAAATTGGAAACCCTATTAATTGTATCGAGCTGAGTCGGATATAGTTGGCATGCCATAGGATTGAATGAGTTTGGAGATTCTTTGACCACGAGTCAATGAGACACTTGGTGTCGTATTAATACTTCGGATAAATCCGATGAGGTACTGAGTACCGTATTATTTTACTTCGGCAAGGCCGATGAGGCACTGAGTGCCGTACTAGTATATTTTGGTTGGATTCGTGTATCGGCCAAAGTCCGAATCGTGTTAATAGGGGTAAATAAATGGTTTGGCCAACTGATTAATATTGAGTGATATTGAATATAGATTGGAATGGACAATGAAATGAAATGCATGAAATTGTATGAATCAAAGATTCATGAGATGGAAATGGATATTGAAATTGAATTGTGTATCCTATTGAGAAAAGTTTTTGAATAGCAATTATGAGATTGAAATAGAAAGAGATGAGAATTGGAAGTGATATAGTGAATTGAAAATAAAATGTGAAATATGTTGACAATATATGGAATATATGAGTTATATACTCATGAATTGAGTATGGTATGAAATGATGTATTCATGAATTGAGTATTGCATGACTGATGCCATTGTACGAATACATATGGTTGATATGTGAATAATCATTTATATAGCAATTGTGTGAATTAGGATATTGTTTAATAAATGAAAAATGATATTTATGATAAGATACTAGACATTAATATGTCCTTATAAATTTAATTGTGCTTATTATTATATTATATTGTTTTTTTTAAAATATGCGGATTATAGAAATACCACTGAGTTTTTACTCAGCGTACGGTTTGTTTTCCGTGCGCAGATTAGGTACAATGATTTTGAAGAGTTGTAATCGAGGTTGTGAGCATTCATCTCATCACATCTCCAAGTGCCAAGAGGGTATGTTTCAAAATTTTGAATAGAATGGCATGTACTTAGAAAGATCAAGTATGTTCCAAGTAGTAGGGACTAAAAATACAAATTATAATAAATTTAATTTTTTTAATGTTCAAATATATTAGTGATTAGCCAAAATCACTTTGGCACCAAATGTAATATTCCTATATCAGGTTTCTTGGGTCGAACCGGGTATAGGAGTGTTACAATACCCTATATGGTGACAACTGACTTGTAACGACCCTGCCACTTGACTAGCACACACGACCTTAAAAGACATTGCTGTGTTGGTTATGCAACAATACAAGACAATGGGTGACCTGTAACACCCCAAACTCGGCCTAGACGTTATGGCCGTATCTGGCAATGTCACATGATAATGTTTTTGAAACCTCGTTTTACGATGAAAATATTCCATGTTATTATCTTTAGTAAACCTTTGTTAAAACTTAGGAAGTCATCTTTATTCATTTAAAACATTTGTTTTGAAACATCCCTCGTTGCGGAAGCTTTAATAAAACAGTCTAGGTGATCATGCGTTTAGAAATTACTTTAACTTTTTGAAAACCGAATTTCCTACGACCAGCAGGTATAAATCCATAAAGTAAAATAAATAACTAAAAACCCAAATTTAAAACCAAAGTCCTAGAGGGTCCTTAAATTACAACCCAAAAAATCCATAATAATCAAATCATAAATCGTAAATTGAAAACCATGAAGTCCAAAAATTACTGTGGTCACCGCTGAGTCCTCCGTCGCACCGATCCATCTAAGTCTGGGGATTACCTATGCACATTAAACAAAAAGGGTGAGTTTACGTAAACTCAGTGTGTAATCCTACAGAAACAATCAAATAATCAGTATTCACAGTGCACAGTTGAACAGTCTTGGGCCTAAGCTCTTTTCAATATCAGTGACAGTTTGGGCCTTAGCCCATCTTAGTATAGTGTTAAAAATGCAGTAGGGCCTTAGCCCATCACAGTATCAGTACCAGTAACAGTTATGTAGTAGCAAAATCCTACCCAACCAGCCTCTACACACCATCTCCGCCCAACCCTACACTCTATGTGGGGATATAATCAACCCACCCATCCCTACACTCCAAGTAGTACCGAATGCGGCACAAAACAGTAGTTTGCAATTGAGCTGCCAATAAATTAGGCTTAAAGCCTTTCAGTACACTTCTTCCGAATAACAACCCCCAACCCAATGCAATGCAACATACAATGGATAACATGCTATTATGCAATTTCAGTACATATATTCAGTTCAAATATTAACATGCCAAGTACAGATATCATTCAGTCAATTTCACACATTTAGGGGTCTAAATAGCGCTTACCGACCCTACAGTAGATTCACAGTCGACTTGGGCGACCCGTGCAACCTTAAAAACATTTCGATAAAAATGGGCCCACACCCTATGTGATCTGCCCGTGTGGGCCCACACGCTCGTGTGGCCCACTCGGCCCAAATTGGCCTTGGCCGTGTGATCCATTTTTAAAGTAACCCATGCTAGCTCAATACTCATATATGTTTTCATTATTTACTTATATGTTCATTCAAAGCTGTCTACTTGAGTCATTGATGTGTCTAAAACTAACTATGTCCACAATAAAGGCAAGCGCACCTATCGTTTAATAGTATAGTTATGGTAAGACCGGTAATATCGTATCCACAAGGACCAAGAGTACTAGTAGTTACTATCTTTTTATTATCTAGCCTAAAAATTGGAGTGATTCTTTTAAACTAAAACTTAATTAAAAACACGACAACAAAAGAATTGGGGAAAATACTTTTAGACAACTTATGTGATAGGCAATACTTAAGGAAGAATCCACCTAGACTTCACTTATTACTTTTGATTCATATGATTTATTCACTTGACTTAATCCATAGAAATCTCTGACTTATGTTAATATCTCTCTCGAGACTAAAAACAACTGACTCTAGGTTAATTAATTGAAATCTCTTTCTAATTAAAACCCCTATTGTCGCATTAACTCGATCTATGGATTCCCTTATTAGATTTGACTCTAATCCGGCAGATTTTAAATAAGCCTATGTCTAGCGTTGCAATCAACTCCGCTTAATTGTGTTGATCTACTCTTAAACAGGACTTTTGCTCCATTGAATAAGCACATTCGACTTGAATTAATAACTCAATTATCAAAACAAGAATAAGAACTCACAATTAAGAATAAGAACAAGTATTTATCTTATAAATCAAATAATAATAAGATTCATCTAGGTTTCATCCCCTTAGGTATCTAAGGGATTTAGTTCATAGTGATAGAAGGAAACATCTTAAAATAAGGAAAACTACAAAACATAAGAAAACCCAAAAACTTCTAAAGAACTTGATGGGTGATCTTCAGTCTTGATGGAGATCCTTCCTCCGAGCTGCTTTCGACGGCTGCCTTCGAGTATTTTCTGTGTTCTATTCCGCGTCCCCCTTTAGGTCACCCCCTAGGGTGTTTATATAGGCTTCGAAATGCCTTTCTTGGCCCACAAGTAACCTTTTCCGGATAGAATTACAGTTAGGTACGGCAGGGACACGCCCGTGTGATACGCCCGTGCTCGATAGCCTTAGGCCGTGCTCGCTCCTGCTCACCACACATGGCCGTGTGGTCTGCCCGTGGTTGATAGTCCAGGCCGTGTTAATTCTAAGATAGGCCTATTTTTCCCTTTTTGGCCCGTTTCTCATTCTTTTCGACTCCCTAAGCTCTCCTGAGGGTAAAACATGAAATTAAGAGATTAGGAGCATCGAATTCATCAATTCTAATAAAAACTCATCCAAAAATAGGCTAAGCATGGGGTTAAAATATGTATAAATTATGGTTTATCAAATATCCCCACACTTAAGCCTTTGCTTGTCCTCAAGCAAAATCCTCAACTCACAATTAAAATTAACTTCCTCAATTCATAATTCTCATCAATAATGTCTCATCATAATTCACAGATAATTCATACATTGATTATTTAACTCGAACAGTCCTAGAGATTCAAACAATCTAAGTCATAGATTTTTATAGTATGAAAACATAGGTGTTTCCCCTTACCTAAATAATTACCTTTAATTTAAAATCGACAAGAATTGACATCCCCACTAAATATTCACTCAAATCACTCAAAGTGTTTAAGGTTCAAATTAAGCACTCAAAAGTCAAACATGAAAAATTATTACCATAGGCTTGCATGAAAATCAAATCTCCACCACTATAAAATGAGATGATACACAAATCAAAAAGTCTTTAAAGGGTTGTAACATGGCTTGGGTTAAAGGTGTGGATAAAGGCTGAATTAGAGGGTTAGAATCGAGATTGAATTGATAAATTACCTAACTAGAAAAATTGAACTAATACTGAATAATTACATCAATTGAAAACTTAATACTAATAACACGAGCTTCTTCTCAAAATGTAAAATTAACTGCTTAAGCTCAAAGAACTAATAATGAACAAATTTCCAACTAATAATGAATAAAGATTCCAACTTTTTTTTATTAAAAAAACATACAATAATAAAATAGAAATTACCAACTTGAAATAAAGGAAATAGTTAGGCATTGATCAAATCAAATCTCGACATAAGGGAAGTCAAAGTAGGAGAAGTAAAAATTTGGTTTTGGGTTAATATTAATGGGTGAGTCAAGAAATGGTTTATTAGGCTACAAAGGGCTCACTAGGGGTTAATTATGAAGGTAGGCTTTTTAGTGGAACGAGTGGGTTAAATCCTAGGTGCCTTTATCATCTCAGTATATCAAATCAAAAGTATGGTCTCGACATGTATAATCGAAGCAAGTTCTAGAATAACAGATCAATGTTGACACACTCATAATTAATAAAGTGAGCAAGAAAAGAATATATGCTCTAAAAGGCTCAAAATATCACAAAATTTATGATTTTTGATGTCAACCTTGCAAATTTCAAACTTTAAAGTAATATTTAAATTTAGGGAAGCGACCTAACAAAATTTTAATTCTGAAAATAGACTTATCATGCTTGATTCTCTAATATCTTAAAGTTTAAACCATTAATGCACAATTATCTATGACTTAATCTGAAATATATCAATGAAAATCATAAATCAATAGAAGTTTCATTCTAATTAGTAATATGAGAAAACTACTTAGGAACAAGATATAATTCAGTATTGTTGACACCTCCCCACACTTAAGATGTACATTGTCCTCAATGTACAAAGATAAATATCGATAATATAGGAAATCATAAGATAGGGAGAGAAGTGAAACTTCCTGAATTTTGGATGAACTCCTTAAAAATAAGCATGATGGACTAGGTAGAGGTGAACGGTGGGAGGATACTCCGGTGGTGTGGTCATTCCTTATTGGCACCCTGAACCTTTTGAAACTGCGGAGTCATCAGAAATTACTGCGTTATGGGTACTAGATAAGAAACAGCCAGAGATAAAAAGAAATTAAAATATACTAATAGAAATTAAAGATAAGAAAGATAAAGGGAAAGAATTTAAAAATGAAAATAAAAGAAAAAGAAAAAATAAATAGACTCAAATGTCCTTAGCTTGTCGAGTCGATGAAGCGGCCGACATGAACTTATGTAGAGTGGTCGTGCACGGGGATACCGTGCCAAAGTCCTTTCGCTTCTTCGACATGGAGATGGTGGCTTTGATCTTGCTTCTAGCATGGTGGCAAGGATAGTGGGAAAAAGGTAGTGGTGTGAAGAAGAGGTGGAAAAATAGAGTAAGTGGAGTGAGGGGGCGGTGGCCAGTGGTGAAAGTGGATAAAAGCTATGGTGGCTAGGGTTAGGTAGAAGAAGAATTGGAGATGAAGATGAACAGAAGAAGGGGGTTTAAATAGAAGAAGGGGGTTAGGTAACTACCCACGCCCGTGTGCTCTAGGCGTGTTAGGTCACACGGTCGAGTTGCACGGTCGTGTGATGCTTCGTTCGTTTCTCCTACGGCCATGTAGAGATTTCTACACCCATGTTTGATTAATCAGTGTCGACCACGGCCTAGGGACACGGGCGTGTCGCACACCCGTGTTACTTTCTCAGTGTTGACCACGGTCATATTGCACGGCCGTGGCATTTTGTCGCAGCCCGTGTTTTGGGAAAAGTGTCATCCTTGGTTCGCACAGTCTCTGCCACGCCGAGGTACGTATTCGAGGTGTCCACACGGCCACGGCCACGCTCGTGTGTAAGGCCGTGTGGTAGGGAAACCTGTGCTTTATTAGTTTGGTTAGTTTTTAGTTAGGTGCTAAAAATTAAAAATATGAAAACTTAAAGGGGTTAGTGCTCGGGTTGCCTCCTGAGAAGCGCTCGTTTAAAGTCTTAAGCTAGACTTACCTCTCTTTCACATAATCATGGTGGTTTGAGGAGTTGAAACTCCTCTTTCCTGCTATCAGTTCTATTATCAATATATAGTTTGAGACGAGTAGTGTTTACCTTAAAAGTGCCGAACTTAAGATTAGTTACCTCGACTGTTCCGTATGGAAAGACATTGATTACCTTAAAAGGGATCTCTTCGCTTGTATTAAGGTCTGAAGTGGCGATTCGAGGGTCAGTTTTATCCAACAATACCTGATCTCCGATCTTAAATTGGTTTATCCCATCCTTAAGTTTGACATGGTTTTGCTTTGGTTCCTCGTGTTTTTTCGGTTTTTCCTTAACGTGTGTCCGCCATTCATCTAGTTCATCGATTTGTAATCTTCGTTCCTCATGAACAGTTTTATTCTCAATATGAACGCTAGACTCTGGCTCTGTTATCTTTTCCCGAGAGATTTCCTGCAAAGAATATTGAACGTTAAGTTTATTTATATTATCAGGACTTGTTTTCTCTTGATCATTAGATATTCTGTCAGAATCACGTGCTTTGAGTTTAATCATGTCATCACCTACACGAAGTATTACCTCCCCTGTATCAACATCGATAATGGTCCTAGCAGTTGCTAAAAAGGGCCGTCCTAATATTAAAGGGAAATCATTATCCTCATTCATATCTAAAACAATAAAGTCTACTGGGAATATGAATTTGTCAATTTTCACTAGAACATCTTCAATTATACCCCTAGGAACTCTAATGGTTTTATCAGCCAATTGAATGCTCATCCTAGTTTGTTTGGGTTTCCCAAAACCTAGCTGTTTAAACATTTTATAAGGCATAACATTTATGCTTGCCCCTAAATCTGCTAAAGCATTATTAATAGATAAACCACCAATTAAGCAAGGAATTGTAAAACTCCCTGGATCTTTTAACTTTTGTGGTAGTCTATTCTGTAGAATTGCTGAGCATACTGCATTTAGCTCCACATGTGACGCCTCGTCTAACTTCCGTTTGTTTGTCAAAAGCTCTTTTAAAAATTTCCTTGAATTGGGCATCTGCGAAAGAGCTTCAATAAATAAGTTAATATGTAATTTTTTTAAGAGTTTAAGAAATTTACCGAATTGTTCATCTGTGCGGTCTTTCTTTGTCGTGACCGCATATGGCACACGAGGTTGGTATTCAGACTTACCGCTTTGGTTTTTCATGGCTTACCTCAACCTTCCCCTTATCTACCACGCTCTTGCCTCTGTTTTTGTTCGTCTAACCCTTCACTATCGTGAACAATGAAATGGCGTGAATTTGCTCCTTTGGGTTAGTTTCAGTGTTGCTTGGCAAGTTTCCTTGTGGTCGTTCTGAGATCAGCTTAGCAAGCTGACCTATTTGGTTCTCGAGCTTTTGAATCGATGCTTGCTAATTTTTGAGTGTTGTTTTGGTGTTTTGGAAACGGGTTTCTGACACCGCGATGAATTTGTTAGCATCTCCTCAAGGTTCGGTTTTTTCTCTTGTGGGTAGGGTTGCTGTTGAAAGCCTAGAGGAGGTTGTTGTCTCTGATTTCCTTGGCCACCCCATGAAAATTTTGGGTGGTTCCTCCAACCTGGATTGTAAGTATTACTATAAGGGTTATTTTGAGGTCTAGAATTGTTACCCATATAGTTCATCTGTTCGTTTTCTATGCCAGGGTTGTAGGGTGGGTATTCTGTAATGTTCGTCCCTCCTCCATTTGCATTGCACTGCATCACTGGATGTACCTGCGAAAAACCACACAAACCATCAATCTTTTTATTTAACAGTTCTACCTGGTTTGACAGCATGGTTACTGCGTCGATGTTAAAAATTTCGGCTGTTTTTTTTGGCTTTGTCCTCATAACTTGCCACTGATAGTTATTCAGTGACATCTCTTCAATGAATTCATAAGCAGCCTCAGGTGTTTTATTGTTTAGTGTACCGTCGGCGGATGCATCAATCAACTGCCTAGTTGAGGGGTTCACACCGTTGTAAAAGGTTTGAACCTGTAGCCATAATGGTAACCCATGGTGAGGGCACCTTCTCAGTAGATCATTGTATCTCTCTCATGCATCGTAAAGTGTTTCTAAATTCATCTGCACAAAAGAAGAGATATCATTCCTCAACTTATCCGTTTTAGCCGACGGCAAATATTTTAACAAAAAAATTTCGGTCATTTGCTCCTATGTAGTGATTGATCCTCGTGGTAACGAGTTCAACCACTGTTTAGCTTTGTTCCTCAATGAAAAGGGAAACAACTGAAGACGAATGGCATCATCAGAAATGCCATTTATTTTGAAAGTGTCGCAAAACTCTAAAAAATTTGCCAAGTGATTGTTTGGATCCTTATCCTACAAACCATCAAACTGAACAAATTGCTGAATCATTTGAATAGTGTTAGGTTTCAGTTCAAAATTATTTGTAGCAACAGCAGGTCTAACAATACTTGATTCAGTTCCTGTTAAATTAGGTTTAGCATAATCATACATAGTACGAGGAGCAGGATTTTGATTCACCGAATTTGCGGCAACCATAGGAGGTAGCGGACTATTATCAGCCATCTCTTCGGTAGTGTTGGTTTCGTCTTCTTGCTCTTCCTCTATGTATTGTAGGCTTCGCCTTATTTCTCTTCGGTTTCTACGAACTGTACTTTCAATCTCACTGTCAAAAAGTAATGGTCTTGACGGGTTTCTTCTAGTCATAAACTAGATTTACCTGCCAAAAGCAATTAAAAGAGAAAAATTAGAAGAGTAAAAAATAAAAAAAATAAATTACAAATAAACGTAAATAGAATTGCTAAAGTAATAAAAATTTAGCGTTCCTAATATCTTAGTCCCCGGCAACGGCACCAAAAACTTGATGTGTATAAAACTAACTATGTCCACAATAAAGGCAAGCGCACCTATCGTTTAATAGTATAGTTATGGTAAGACCGGTAATATCATATCCACAAGGACCAAGAGTACTAGTAGTTACTATCTTTTTATTATCTAGCCTAAAACTTGGAGTGATTCTTTTAAACTAAAACTTAATTAAAAACACGACAACGAAAGAATTGGAGAAAATACTTTTAGGCAACTTATGTGATAGGCAATACTTAAGGAAGAATCCACCTAGACTTCACTTATTACTTTTGATTCATATGATTTATTCACTTGACTTAATCCATAGAAATCTCTGACTTATGTTAATATCTCTCTCGTGACTAAAAACAACTGACTCTTGGTTGATTAATTGAAATCTCTTTCTAATTAAAACCCCTATTGTCGCATTAACTCGATCTATGGATTCCCTTATTAGATTTGACTCTAATCCGGCAGATTTTTGTCGCCCTATGTCTAGGGTTGCAATCAACTCCGCTTAATTGTGTTGATCTACTCTTAAACAGGGACTTTTGCTCCACTGAATAAGCACATTCGACTTGAATTAATAACCTGAATTATCAAAACAAGAATAAGAACTCACAATTAAGAATAAGAACAAGTATTTATCTTATAAATCAATTAATAATAAGATTCATCTAGGTTTCATCCCCTTAGGTATCTAAGGGATTTAGTTCATAGTGATAGAAGGAAACATCTCAAAATAAGGAAAACTACAAAACATAAGAAAACCCAAAAACTTCTAAAGAACTTGATGGGAGATCTTCAGTCTTGATGGAGATCCTTCCTCCGAGCTGCTTCTGACGGCTACCTTCGAGTATTTTCTGTGTTCTATTCCGCGTCCCCCTTTAGGTCACCCCCTAGGGTGTTTATATAGGCTTCGAAACGCCTTTCTTGGCCCACAAGTAACCTTTTCCGGATAGAATTACAGTTAGGTACGGCAAGGACACGCCCGTGTGATACGCCCGTGCTCGATAGCCTTAGGCCGTGCTCGCTCCTGCTCACCACACACGGCCGTGTGGTCTGCCCGTGGTCGATAGTCCATGCCGTGTTAATTCTAAGATAAGCCCATTTTGTCCCTTTTTAGCCCGTTTCTCGTTCTTTTTTACTCCCTAAACTCTCCTTAGGGTAAAAAATAAAATTAAGAGATTAGGAGCATCGAATTCATCAATTCTAATGAAAACTCATCCAAAAATAGGCTAAGCATGGGGTTAAAATATGTATAAATTATGGTTTATCAGTCATTTTCACTAAATTATTTATATCTTGAGCTACATAATTCCAAATTAAGATCCACTTGATGTTTTTGAAACTAGACTCAAATACCTTTCTACCATAAAATTTTCAGAATTTATAGTTTATCAAATAAGTACAGTAAAATCTTTAAAGTTATCCCTATTCTGCTATTTGACAGCTTCGACCTTTCTTTACTAAAAATTAGTTATCTCTTAGTACAAAATTTAGATGATGTTTCCGTTTGTTTCTCTTGAAAATAGACTCATTAAGGATTTAAACATATAAATTTAAGCTCCTAATTATTTTTTTTTTACAATTTTTGATGATTTTAAAAAGTCAAAATAGGGGAACCGGAAATCATTATGACATTGTCTCACAAAATTTATTATAACTCATGATTTACAATTCCATTGCTTACACTGTTTCTTCCATGAAAGACTAGACTCAATAAAATTTAATTTCATATTTTATTCAACCTCTAACTCAATTTACACTATTTTTGATGATTTTTCAAAGTTAGACTACTGTTGCTATCCAAAACTGTTTTAGTGCAAAATGTTGACTTCCTAATTTTTAACACCCTTATTTCCTTTCTCTACAATTTTCCGCATCATTTTCTCTTATTTCTCTTATTTCTCGACAGCAAGCAATTTTGGCTTTTCATCGAACCCCATTTTCTGCGTTTAGGGTACACACCTGGTATCGTTTTGATGCTTAATCACTCCTGAGCACTTCAAGGCCTAAAATCAAGATACTCAACATCAATTTAACGGATTTACAAGCGAATTGACAACCAAGAACGAACAGAAACCCAACTTACCGCCAACGATAACCCTCCGTTTAACTATTGTTAAGACGAGAACATTGAATTCACCAGTCCGAGCCTTCTCTTACGCCCAAATCGCAGAGAAAAAAATATTACGACCTCAGTCGCTAAGAGATTCATGTCAAAAACGAAGAGAAACACTTACCGAAACTAAGCGAGCACTAACCGCGTGCGAAAACGAAGGAAAATAAATGGATTAGGGAAAAATCAAGAAGAAGAAAAAGAAGAGAAAGATGGAAAAACTCAGAGAATTTTGGCAAGAGGAGAGGGAGAAGGATAGTCGACAATTTTTTTTTGAAAAGGGAGCCAAAATTCGGTTATGGGAAAAAAATAAAATAAAATTCCGATAACCCCCAAAATCCCTTAATCTTCTCCCCTAATTCCCATTTCACATCCACTACTCAGAATCCCCCTATTACACAACTCTATCCCGAAATCTGAGCAAAAAAAATACATTTGTCTGCGCAGGGATTTGAACACAAGACCTCCACCATAATAACACACCACTTACCAGACCAGCATGCCCATTCTGATGTAATTTACCCAACATTTAAACTTAAGTCCTTTGCACAAGGTTAAGGCTTTATTTATAAAAATACCAAAATTTGCCCAAGTAAGACTTGAACTTGGGACCTCACACACACAGAGAGAACACATAACCACTGAAGCAGATAGACATTGTGTGTCACACATACAAGAAATCAAAAATTAAAATTTTTAGGCGTTACAATTCTACCCCCTAAAAGAAAATTTCGTCTTCGAAATTTACCCGGTCAGAACAGATAAGGATATTGCTGACGCATCGTATCCTCAGGCTCCCACGTAGCCTCGCTAGTGCTATGATTACGCCAAAGAACCTTAACCAGTGGAATAGATTTCCTCCTCTGTACTTTTACATCTCGATCCAGAATCTGAATCGGCTTGTCCTCAAAGGTCAAGTCTGGCCTAACCTCAATCTCCTCAATGGAAACGATATGAATATGATCAGAGCGGTAGCGCCTCAACATCGAGACGTGGAGCACGTCATGGATACTATCCAACTCTGGAGGTAGCTCCAACTGATAAGCGACTGGTCCCACTCGCTTCAAAATACGGTAAGGTCCAATAAACCTAGGGCTCAACTAGCCCTTACGACCAAACCTCAGTATCTTCTTCCATGGCGAAACCTTAAGGAATACAAAGTCCCCCACCGAATACTCAATCTCACGTCGCTTCAGGTCCGTATAGGATTTTTGTCCGCCGGTCGCTTTCGATCGATCCCGAATCGGTCTAACCTTATCCTCTGTCTCGAAAACCAACTCGGGACCCGAACACGTCCGCTCCCCAACTCGGTCCAACATAAAGGAGTGCGACACTTACGACCATACAGTGCCTCGTAAGGTGCCATCTGGATGCTAGACTGGAAACTGTTATTATAGGCAAACTCCGCTAACGGTAAATACTCCTCCCAACTATCATAGAAATCAATACTCGCACTTGCTAAACTTAGCAGAGAGCTGCCTTTCCCTTAAAGTCTGAAGGACAACTCTAAGGTGCTCATCATGCTCATCCTCAGTCTTCGAATAAACCAGTATGTCGTTGATGAACACCACCACAAACCGATTCAGATAGGGCTGGAATACTCGGTTTATCAGGTCCATGAAAGCTGCCGGTGCATTCGTCAGTCCAAAAGGCATCACTAGGAACTCGTAGTATCCATAATGAGTCCTAAATGTCGTCTTAAATACATCAGCCTTCTTAACCCTCAACTGATGATATCCAGAATGCAGATCAATCTTAGAGAACACAGAAGCCCCTCGGAACTAGTCAAACAAATCATCAATCCTCGGAAGTGGGTACTTATTCTTAATCGTTAGCTTATTCATCTGCTGATAGTCTATACACATCCTTATCGTCCCATCCTTCTTTTTCACAAACAAAGCAGTGTTCCTACTACGAGACACATGCGGGGCGAATGAACCCACGATCCAACAACTCCAAATCAACCTTAAGCTCGTAAGCTCCTTCGGTGCCATTCGGTAGGGGGCGATAGACACCGGACCTGTACCAGGAAGAAGCTCAATCCCAAACTCAGCTTCACGATTCGGAGGTAAACCCGGTAGCTCTTCAGGAAAAACGTTCGAAAAATCCTTTACAATCTTGATGTCCTTGACGGTAGAGTCCCCAAAAACAGAAACACTCACATAGGCCAAGAATGCCTCACATCCCTTACGAACCAATTTCTCGGCCACCACCCGTAGATCACATTAGTCGAGATAATTTCGTCATTCCCTAATCATGACTACCTCGAGTATCCTCCTCGGTGATCTTCGCCTTCTCCACTGTCAAGATAAAATCTCGCTCCTCTGCGAGCTATCGTAACCTCAGTTATCCCTAAGACCATCATCGAAGCGGATACATCGCTCATATTCAGTTGCCACCATACCTCGCGTATAGCGGCTCAGTCGCAGAAATTCGACCTCATACTCGGCCACTGATCTATCTCCCCAAGTCAGATTCAGAAACTCTCTCCTACGAGCATCCACGTAACTGGCCTCCACATATTTCCCTTGGAAGATGGTCTTAAAATACTCCCAGATCAGTTGTTCGGGCTGAGTGCCCTCCTTAACAGTGAGCCACCACTGATAAGCCTCATCACGTAGCAGCGACACTGCACCCTTTAATTTCTGCTCGGGGGTGCAGTTCAGATCATCCATGATCCTCTCTGTGGCCTCAATCCAGTACTCGACCACATTAGGGGTGACCCTAGTGACACCCCTGAAAAGCTCAGCTCCATTGGACCGAGAGTCGTTTTCAGAATCCGACCCTCGGCCCCAAATCCATATTGGGCCCAAACCCTCTCCAAAATCCTTAGCATAGCCTGGGACAATGCGTCGTCCCCAACCATGCGATCTTGAGACCCAGTCTCAATAGCAGGCGACACTAGCGTCTCACTCGTATCCAAATTCGGTATGCTACCCAGTGAAGAGGACTCAGCTCGAGCTCCTCTACCTCGGCTTCTAGTACCCTGTCCGCGGATACCTCGTGCGCTCATTGTCTAATCACTTTTATCTGTATTAAAAGTTTTATGAATCAGTTACAGTTCTAGTGTTTATTAACAAATGTTTTATGTAAAACAGTATCGATTATTCAAAGTTCGTTTTCGTAAATCGCAGTCTCACTACAGTTTTCAGTTTCTTTATAATTTTCAGTATACACTAACTAGAGTGTTTTCAGTACAGTTTACTACCTATAGTAGTTTCAGAATATACTATCCATAACAGTTTCAGTTTAAAACAAATCACAGTTCAGAATACTTACAAGATCGGCGCCGGAGACTCAGTGTACCACTTACTCAGTAAAAACATTTCAAATTATTTGGAAATCAATCAATTTTTTGAAAGTCCATTTCTTTTTTATAAAACTCATAATTCATAGCCGAGTTTTGTAACCTGGCTCTAATACCACTAAATGTAACACCCCAAACCCGGCCTAGACGTTATGGCCGTATCTGACAATTTCACATGATAGTGTTTTTGAAACCTCGTTGTTACGATGAAAACATTTCATGTTATTATCTTTAGTAAACCTTTGTTAGAACTTAAGAAGTCATCTTTATTCATTTAAAACATTTGTTTTGAAACATCCCTCGTTGCGGAAGCTTTAATAAAACAGTTTAGGTGATCATACGTTTAGAAATTACTTTAACTTTTTGAAAACCGAATTTCCTCGACCAGCGGTATAAATCCATAAAGTAAAATAAATAAATAAAAACCAAAATTTAAAACCAAAGTCCCAGAGGGTCCTTAAATTACAACCCAAATAATCAATAATAATCAAATCATAAATCGTAAATTGAAAACCATGAAGTCCAAAAATTACTGTGGTCACCGCTGAGTCCTCCGTCGCACCGATCCGTCTAAGTCTGAGGATTACCTGTGCACATTAAACAAAAAGGGTGAGTTTACGTAAACTCGATGTGTAATCCCGCAGAAATAATCAAACAATCGATTCACGATGCACACGCTTGAATGCAGTCTTGGGCCTAAGCCCTTTTCGATGATCGATGATGATTTGGGCCTTAGCCCATCTCAATTACAATGTTAAAAATATAGTAGGGCCTTAGCCCATCACAATGTCGATGAGCGATACTTGATTATGTAGTAGCAAAATCCTACCCAACCAGCCTCTACATACCATCTCCGTTCAACCCTACACTCCATGTGGGGATATAATCAACCCACCCATCCCTACACTCTAAGTAGTACCGAATGCGGCACAAAAATAAGAGTTTGCAAATGAGTCACAATAAAATTAGGCTTAAAGCCTTTCAGTACACTTCCTCTGAATAACAACCCACAACCCAATAATGCAACATACAATGGATGACATGCTATTATGCAATTTCAGTACATATATTCAGTTCAGATATTAACATGCCCAGTACAGATATCATTCAGTCAATTTCACACATTTAGGGGTCTAAGTAGCGCTTACCGACCCTACAGTAAGTTCACAGTCGACTTGGGCGACCCGTGCAACCTTAAAAACATTTCGGTAAAAATGGGCCCACACGCCCATGTGATCTGTCCATGTGGCCCACTCGACCCAAATTGGCCTTGGCTGTGTGATCCATTTTTAAAGTAACCCATGCTAGCTTAATACTCATATATGTTTTCACTATTTACTTATATGTTCATTCAAAGCTGTCTACTTGAGTCATTATCACTAAATTATTTATATCTTGAGCTACAGAATTCCAAATTAAGATCCGCTTGATGTTTTTGAAACTAGACTCAAATACCTTTCTACCACAAAATTTTTAGAATTTATAATTTATAAAATAAGTATAGTAAAATCTTTAAAGTTATCCCTATTCTGCTGTTTGATAGCTTCGACCTTTCCTTACTAAAAATTATTTATCTCTTAGTACGGAATTTAGATGATGTTTCTGTTTGTTTCTCTTGAAAATAGACTCATTAAGGATTTAAACATATAAATTTAAGCTCCTAATTATTTTTTTTAATATTTTTGATGATTTTCCAAAGTCGGAACAAGGGAACCCGAAATCATTCTGACCTTGTCTCACAAAATTTATTATAACTCATGATTTACAATTCCATTGCTTACACTATTTCTTCTATGAAAGACTAGACTCAATAAAATTTAATTTCATATTTTATTCAACCTCTAACTCAATTTACACTATTTTTTATGATTTTTCAAAGTTAGACTACTGCTGCTGTCTAAAACTATTTTAGTGCAAAATGTTAATTTCTTAGTTTTTAACACCCTTATTTCATTTCTCTACAATTTTCCGCATCATTTTCTCTTATTTCTCTTATTTCTCGACAGCAAGCAATTTTGGCTTTTAAATAACCCCGCTTTCTCGTTTGGTACACACGTGGTATCGTTTTGATGCCTAATCACTCCCGAGCACTTCAAGGCCTAAAATCAAGATACTCAACATCAATTTAACGGATTTACAAGCGAATTGGCAACCAAGAATGAACAGAAACCCAACTTACCGCCAACGATAACCCTCCGTTTAACTATTGTTAAGACGAGAACACTGAATTCACCAGTCTAAGCCTCCCCCTACGTCCAAATCATAGAGAAAAAACATTACCACTTCAGTCGCCAAGAGATTCATGACAGAAACGAAGAGAAACACTTACCGGAACTAAGCGAGCACTAACCGCGTGCGAAAACGAAGGAAAATAAATGGATTAGGGAAAAATCAAGAAAAAGAAAAAGAAGAGAAAGATGGAAAAACTCAGAGAATTTCGGCAAGAGGAGAGGGAGAAGGATAGACGACAATTTTTTTTTTGAAAAGGGAGCCAAAATTCGGTTATGGGAAAAAAATAAAATAAAATCCCGATAACCCCCAAAATCCCTTAATCTTCTCCCCTAATTCTCACTTCACATCCACTACTCAAAATCCCCCTATTACACAACTTTATCCCGAAATTTGAGCAAAAAATAATACATTTGTCTGCATAGGGACTCGAACACAAGACCACCACCATAATAACACACCACTTAACCACCAGACCAGTAGGCCCATTCTAATGTAATTTACCCAACATTTAAACTTAAGAAATTTGCACAAGGTTAAGGCTTTATTTATAAAAATACCAAAATTTGCCCAAGTAAGGCTTGAACTTGGGACCTCTCACACACACACACAAAACACATAACCACTGAAGCAGATAGACATTGTGTGTCACACATACACGAAATCAAAAATTAAAATTTTGGGGCGTTACATGACCCCTAGTGCACGAGTGACCAAGGATCAACATTTTCTCCCCTGAAAAACCCTACACACCAACCTTAGCTCTCTCTCATTCTCCTTCTCCTCATTAATTCCTCAGCTCTAGCTCTCTACTTGTCATAGGTGAACCGACACTCCCCTCAACCATCACCTTCTCCTCCTCGTTGGTTACTCTTATCAACATAACTCAATTAATGATTGAGAAAGAAGTTTCGCTTCTTTCAACCACATATTGGTCTTACATTTTATGGAGAGTGAAGACAAGATGCCAATAGCAAAATTTGAACGTTGATCCTTGAGGTGCCGAGAAAAAACTTTTAACTGCTTACTCTTTTAAGCCGTTGGCAAATGGCATTAAACCATGATCTATCAAAATCAGGGGTAAAGCCAAAAAAAAAATTCTAAGGATCGAGATCGAGTTATATATTTTTATGAGAGCTAAAATGTAATTTCATCATTGTATTGAGATCTATGTTTATAGTTTTTAAAATGACTAAATTAAAATTTTATCATTTTACAAGACCAAACTATAAGTTTATTATTTATTACCATAAAATTTTATAAATTTTCAACAACATAATTTTCTATCTTAAGGAGATTAGGCTCAGCTTACCCAACTCCCTTTGCCCCTTATTAAAATAATCATGTTCTCCAAAACATTACTAGAAAAAAAGAAAGAAATTAACATGAATCAACATTGGGTTCTATTCAAGCTAAGCTAGTTTAACAATTCACACCCACCCTTCAACTGCCCTTACTTATTTAGTAATTAATAAGGGGAAAAGAAATTCTTTTCTTGAGCAAATTAAAGAAGGTTTTAAACCATTTAAAGGCTCACTAGGAATTAATTACAAATTCCATGACAATGATGTGAACCAAAAAGTCATCACAGACTAGAAATTTTTTGTTGTAATAGAAGAAGTTTCTTTTGTAAAAGAGCACACCACCTTTGACTAAAATAAAATGGAAATCCCCATTTTCAAAATATACAAAGACTGTTTTTCTTACATAAGAAAAGGGGTTGTCTTTGTATAAGCTTTGTCAACATGACAAATATGGAGAGTGTCGGTTTTTTCAAAATAATAAATAAAATTTGTGGACCTTCCTTCTGCCTTGGGTTTGGAGCGTTGTTATACAAATTTGACTTTATTAGTTAAAAGATATAGCTTTTTGGGAGTGATGAAGATCAAGGATCCACTTCAAAATATTATGTCTCATATTTCATGTGGATTCTTTTAAAAAATTAGATTCTAAACCCCTTTTTGTAGTTTGTAATGAAAGAGTTAAGGTTAAATGAACTTGATGGTATGATAATTTCGGTGTTCATCGCCTTAAATGTAACCTAAATTCGAGTTACGTTAATTGTGTTTATTGTTCGAGTTTTACTCTGTTATTGTAATTTATTAAAAAATAATTAAGGATAAAATAATTAAGTACATTTTTTATTAATAATCAGATTTAAATTTAGAATCTGCAAAATACAATGTCTAAATTCCTTAAAATAAAAATAGATTAAATAAATAGGATGGAAGTGTAAATGGATTTAACAAAAAAAAAGAAAAAAAGAAAAAAAAGCAGATGTGAAAGGTAATCAATAAATTAGTAAACAAAATTAGCAGGCAAAAGCAAAATTAAAAAGAAAAATGATGGTTGCATGTGACTTTGAGACCTTTTGTTTTGCTTTATGATTGATGATGATTGGAAAAAGAAAAGAAGGGCGAGCAATTGAAATTAGCCAACCTTAATTACATTGATTCCAATTAATTGTTTGTACTTTAGATTAGGTTTAGAATTTATATAATTGCTTGTAAGTAGTTTCATATTGAAAGGTATATTAATCTCATTCAACTACCATTTATCTAAACAATATATATATATATATATGGGTTCCAAAAATATATGGTAAATTAAAAATTATAAAATTGTAAGTTAAGTGATAAAATTATTTTTTAGATTTTTCAAAATTTATAATTAAAATCTCTTTTCTAGCTTTTCCATGTTTTTTGCAATTTACAATTTGGTAGGAAAAAAATGTTAAATCAATTTAAAGCATGATTTGTTTAAATTTAAAGAAAAATTGCCAACTGAGGTAATTTGAAATAATATGCATATGTAAAGCCTTAGTGTGTCGTCTTTTTCACTCAATTGGCACTTTTAAAAAGTGTTTTTTCGTCGATTGAGTTTAATTGACATAAGTATTATTATCAATGTAGGAGAACGTGAGTTCGAAATCTCCTATTTATAAGTTGAAGAATAGTTATGGATAATTTTATGAATTTTATCAAAAAAAATAAATATATTATTTAAAATTGTACTATTAATTAACACTATTTACCACATTTTTTAAGTTTAAACTTCAAATCGTCAAATATGAACATCAAATGCTTGGTGCCCCCCACACTTTTTCATTCCTACGTTTATTTGAAGCCACCCCTATCATTCATTATGCTGAGCCAACCCATTCAATCCCCCCACCCAATTTTTTATACCTTTATTTAATTAATAAAATCGTGTTTATATATATATATATATAGTGGTGAGCAAAATCCGATTCGATTCGAAAAATTCGATAAAAATTTTAAATTTTGAATTAAATAGTTCGAGTTATTTGAGTTAATCAAGTTATTCGGATCAACTCGAATAAAAAATTAAGTTTTTCGGTTTAACTCGAATATGAATTACGCAATTTGAGTTATCCGAAAATCCGAATAAGAAAAGACAAAACTACGTCGTTTTGATAAATGTTTACTTTTTTAAAAGTTATAATTCAAAATAATTAAGTTAAAAGGCAAAACTACGTGGTTTTGATAAATGTTTACCCATTAAGTTAAGAGGCAGAATCATTATATTGTTCATGTAGTTAAATAATCTTGTACTTCGTCTACTAGTTAAATAATCGGTCCATCTAATCGCAGCATTAAGTATAAATAATAGAATTCGTTAACTAGACTCGATTTGACTCGAAATTTTTTGACTCTATTCGATTCGAATCGAAAAAAATTCAAATTGAGTTCGGTTGCTAAAATAAAATTTGTTAAATCAACTAACTCGAAAATTTTTGACTCGATTCGATTCGACTCGACCGAATACTCACCCCTATATATATATATATATAAAGGCACAATAATGGGGACACTGAAGTCTGCAACAATTTTTTATTTTTTTTTAATATTAGCAGCCAAATTGCTGGTGGAAAATCTGAAAGAAAAAAACTCACCAAATTATGTACAACTACAAATAAAGATTGCCCCTTTTTTTTTTTTTTTTCACTTTATAAATTGATATCATATTCATAGCCTTTTTCCTTTGAATCCCCCTAATTTTGACATCTCCTCCATTTATTGTCCCCCTACCTGTGTTTTTTTTCCTCCATTTTTCTTTGATTCTTTCTTCATTTCATCAAATACCCATTTCTAGTTTCCGCAAAACAGTACTGGGTTTTTAGTCTTTCATGGATCTTGTAAGGAAAAGCTCACAAGCACTTTCACCAAATATCACATCTGGTCCTCCTCCTCATTTACATTCATCAGAACCAAGTTTCCCCATTATAGCTATAGCTGTAATAGGGATTTTAGCCACTGGTTTCTTGTTAGTAAGCTACTACATCTTCGTCATCAAATGCTGTCTCAATTGGCACAGGATTGATCTTCTAAGACGATTTTCATTATCTAGAAGACGACCCGAAGACCCAATAACGCCTTACTCTCCAGCAATGGAACATAGAGGGTTAGATGAATCGTTGATAAGATCAATCCCAATATTCCAATTCAAGAAAAACAATGGGAACATCGATGAAAAGACCCTTTGTGAATGTGCTGTTTGTTTGAATGAGTTTCAAGAAGACGAGAAGCTAAGGATGATACCAAATTGCAGCCATGTTTTTCATATAGATTGCATTGATGTTTGGCTTCAAAACAATGCGAATTGCCCACTTTGCAGAACGAGTATTTCGAGTAGTACCATCAATGCACCAAGCTTAGCTCCACAAGATCCAATCATTAATGGTGGTGATGAAGATTATGTGGTGATTGAATTAGGTGATAATAACAACCATAGTTCAAGCGATGAGTCAATTAGTGGTTCACCTATGGAGCTCAAGGATGTGGAGAAAGGAGGAAGGAAGTTGCATAAAGGGACAAGTATGGGGGATGAATGGATTGATAGTAGAAACAAAGGTGCAGAGTTTGGGATTCAACCAATAAGGAGGTCGATTTCAATGGATTCATCAGCAGATCGGCAGCTATATTTAGCTGTTCAAGAAGCTATAAGACAGAAAAGGGAAGTGAATGAGGGTATTAGCCCCATTGAAGGTTGCAGTAGCAGAGTGATGAGAAGGTCTTTCTTCTCTTTTAGTCATGGTAGAGGGTCTAAAAATGCAATTTTACCTGTTTATTTGGAGACTTAAAAAACTACAGTTTTAGCTAGGGTTTTTTTTTTTTGTTTTACAATTTTGAGATTTTTTTTTTCATGTATTACTAGATGAGTAAATTTGTGACATAGAATTGAAATTGGAAAAAAAAATAATTGTGAATTTATTTTTTTATTTTATGAGAATTGAAAAAGTAGTTTATTTATTTTAATTTATTAGAAATTATTTCCTACTTATTTTATTGTTTGACTTTTGCTTATTCATTACATATAAATTGCTGAATGATTAATTTTTAGATTAGTAATTTAATGGCAATGTTTAATGATTTAAAAAAAATTAAAGAATGGAATTCAAAAATAGAAAAAGAAAATGATGATTTTATTTGGAATTGTTTCTGGGGTTTATAAATTATAATGACTTGTCATATGGAGCTGGTCCATTATGTTCTCAAATGACTCAAAGCCATGATTATGGACATCATTACTTATTGCTTAAACAAGTAGTTAATTAAAGATTATGTAATTATTATCTAAAAACACACTTCATTAATTATAGTTTTATGTTCCTTTTATCATCACTTTAATCAATATTATATTAGACAGTGATGAACATTTGCCTTCTTCTTTTGTTAATTTTTTAATCTTTTTTGCTTGATTGGATCCATTATTTGTCTCATATTTGCTTTGAGATAAGGGACAAAAGACTAAAAAAGAAAAGGAAGAGGTAGAGGTAGAGGTAGAGGTAGAGGTCCCATTCAATTGATTTTGGTGGGGTGTTTTCCAATTGAGAGAATAAAAGAAAAAAGTTTATCAACTTCTAGTGTCAATAATGTTGTGGTTGTTGAAGAAAGAATATAGGGTTTGGCCTTGGTTGGTATTTGGTAAATGGTCCTATTTCTTCTTTGCCTACACTAAAATTTTGGGTCTCTAAAATCTACCTTCTAGAATTTGATCAATTATATGAACAAAACTTGTTATGCTGGAGGGATCAGTCCTCAAAGAATATTCACCAAATCCAAGCAAGCACTTAACCTAAAAGGAGAAAATGTCATAATAACTGGTTGTCACATGATGGGTAATTAATAAATCTCTATCAAGAATCGATAATAATACCTGCCAATGATCAAGGGGCATGAGCAGCTGTGCTAGAAAGGACATTAACCTCCACCAATCATGAGCAAAGAACAGTTAAGCCTCAAGTTTTCACGTACTCTCATGCAGCCTAGAATACCAAGACACCTTTTATTTTGCAAGCCCTTGACCGTCTTCAGCACAAAACCTCTTTAGCCCATCTTCCTCTCCAAGGGATTGAAACATAACTAAATCTTATTTAATCAGATTTTTTTTTTTACAATATAGAAATAAATCTTTTATTCCTAGATTGGTTTAGTTTCTTAAAAAATCATAATAGTGCTACTGCTAGGGTCAAGGTGCTGGTAGTCCCTAAAAGGAAATTTTAACTTTTAGCTTTTTACAATCTATCAAATTTTGGTTTAATATAACATTTGGCATTTGAATTGACACTTTTTCTTAATTTGGTACTTAAATTTTTTTTTGGTCAAATTTGGTACCCAAACTTGACACTTTTTCCTAATGTGGGATCTAAACTTGACACTTTTTCTTAAGTTGGTACTTAAACTTTTTGGGGTCCAATTTGCTACCTGAACTTGACTCTTTTTCCTAATTTGGTATCTAATTTTTTTTTTTGTGTTCTATTTGGTACTTGTCAAACTTTTTACAACTTCAGTATACTACCAATATTATTTTTTTATGGGGTAGAAAAAATAATTAATGTATGATCGAAATGTGACAGATGATATGATATATTTTTTTGTATTTTATATGTTCAATACTTTTTGTGTTATTTATTTAATTAATTATTTTATTAATTGAAATTTATGATTTTTTTTAATTTGGGGTTTTAATTTTTTTTTCTTATTTAATATTAATTTGTTAAACATAGCTCAATACCTATTTTTTAACATGAATTTCCTCTAATACTGACAATATTTTTGTAGCATAACAAAAAAAAATTAACACCATTAGTGTTTTGCGTAATTTATATAATATTTAATAAATTTAGGTACCAAATTGAACCTAAAAAAAAACTTAGGTGCCAAAATAGGAAAAAGTGTGAAGTTCAGGTACTAAATTGGGCCAAAAAAAGTTTAGATACCAAATTAGGAAAAAGTATCAAGTTCAGATACCAAATGTTATATTAAACCTAAAATTTTAAGTTATATGGTACATTTGGCCTCCAAATGAGATAAAATTTTGATTTACGTCATCATTGTTTGTAATTGACTAACAGTTGATGGATGGAGGTACCAACGTGAGAAAATATAAATATTATGTGCCATGCTTATGTATTTATTGTTATTTATGAGTATTTTAATGAAAGATTAATCAATTTTTCAACCATGGTTCTCACCAAATATGTTTATGGATTGAGCTGCGGTCTGAAACTTTTAAAATTCGTTGGTCCAAATTCATTTGAGTCAAACCTAGATTGACTTGTAAAACCCATTTTCACTATTTGATTAATATTAAAATATAAAAATTATAAATAAAACATTTTTTATTATTAAATTAGAAACTTGCATAAGCTAAAACAACCTAAATTTAAAGCTCGATCCAAGCATATTAAGCCGACTGTTCTGGATGAGTAATCTGACCCTTTCGAGTTGTGAGGTACAATTGTAATTAACAGAACAAGCCTAATGGACTTGACCCATGTAGGCCCAATAAATGGTCCTATATCAAATTGGCTTCAACAAAAAAATTATGGATTTTTTTTTTCTGTTTAAATTAGGGCCTAACCTCTTGCAAACATACTCGAATAAAAGTTTTTCTTGCATTTTAGTCTATTTTATAGTAAAAATTAGGTAAATGTTAACATGTTTAGAATAAAAATACATAACTGTTGAATCAGATATTGTTTCAAAAGAAAATAATGTAATAAAAACATAATTTGAAATTTGATAAACAACACTTGAAAAACTCTTATTTGAGCATTTTTGAAAAAGATTTTAGTCTTATTTGATCATTTTTAAAGATTTGGCCTTAATTTAAATACTTTAGTAAATGTTTAAGACTATTTTGAAAAGAACCTAAAAATTTAGAGCCAGTTTGAGGCTTTTTCCTGCAACTCAGAACTATAGTAGCCAATTTTGGCCCAATTCAAAAAATAGAAACCCAAAATAATAACAGTCCCTCAGAAGTCCATTTACAAAAATAAACCAACCCAAATTTATTAAACCCGAAGCCCAATCTACCCCTAAACCCAATTACAAAAAAACCAAATCAGTCCCAGCCTAGCCCAACTAAAACAGGCCCAGAAGAATAAAAATTTTCAGATGGCTAGGGTTCTGGAAACCCTAGCGCCGAAACCCCCTCTGCCTTCACAGCAGCCCACGCCTCTGCTACCACCGCCGCCAGCAGGCCCCTCCGCATGCGCCTCTGACACCTGCAACAGAGAAGCAAAGACACGCAACAGAAGCCAAGTAAAAACAGAAAAGAAAAGAAAACGACAACAATAACACAAAAACAAAACAGAAACAGACAAACCCGGATCTTTATAAATCAATTATAAAAACCGAAGCCAAACCATTGTAGTTTTTTTTTTTTACGAACTATCAGAAATCGAAAAGCAAAAGGTTGATTCCGATTTTATTTTGCTGTTACTGTTCGCTTTTTTTATCTTTATTTTATTTTTATTGTTTTAAAACTTTCACAAACAAACTCAAAAAGAAAAGAGCGAGGAGACCATACCTGAGCCGTCGGGGCGCGTCGTCGGAGCCTCATCTCCGTCGTCGAAGTCGGACTGAAGGCAGGAAAGGGGGTTTCTTCTCTGGGGTTTTCGGGGCTTCAAAAGGGTTCCGAGAAAGGGCCAAAAGGCCCGGTTTTGGGCATCACCAGCCACCGATACGGTGGTGGCACGGTGGTGCGAAGGGTGGCTGAGGAAGCCCGATCGTCGGGCACGAAAGGGAGAGGGAGAGACTGAGGTTTTTGGAGTTTTTTGAAAAAGGGGGTCTGCAAATAAAAAAAAAAGAAATTTGGGGCTTAAATCTGCCCACCAAAACGGCACTGTTTCATGGGTTTCCCCAGGCGCCAAAACGGCGTCGTTTTGGGGAAACCCGTGCGACCCGACCCGTATAGCAGGGGGATCCGCGTGTTTTTACCTTGAATGGGTAAATTACGCGTTTGATCCTCCTATGTTGCGCCCCTATTTAATTGTATCTAATTGCATTTTTTAAAAATTTTCAATTTTGCCCTGCATTCGTGCGGCATTTCAATTTAGCCCGGCACCAAACGCTGCGCACCAGGGGCTGGGTTATTTACCCATCTGATCCCCGTAAGTTCACGCGCATGGCACCATGGTCCCTGGCGCCCTTTTTATTAATTTTTATTTTTACCCTCCCTTTTTACTTTGATTTCAAATTTGTCCTTAATCTGTTTAGTTTGTTTAATTCTTTTTTAAAAAAACTGTTTCGTATATGAATACAATATTTTATTTATTATTTATTTTATTTTATATATTACCTAGTCTAAACTATTATATATCGACTTTTAAATTTTATATGTTTATATATATACATTTCTTTTTTAAAAATGGTTTTATATATTATTTAGTTTAAACCTTTATCATAACATTTTAAATTGCTCTATATATTATTTACTTCAAACTTTTTGTTACGTATCATGTACCTAAAATTGTTTTATTACTTGTTTTAAAATTGTCTTGTGTATTATTTGTTTTTTTTTTATATTATTCATTTCGTCATTCTTTGATTATTAATGCTAGAATTTAAATAACGAATATTGCTTGATTATTGCCATTGTATTTTTTTAATTCGTTTATTTCATACATTGTGTATTATTGTCATTCACTCGTATTATATTGTGTTCATGCATACTTGTCCCATGCACGTTACTATATTCTTATGTCATCACATCGTAAATTAAACCCTAACACATTTTTTTTAAATTTAGATCGTCGTATTTTACTTTAAAACAAAATAAAGTATGCCTTTACATGTTGTATTCGCTATTACTCAAAAATTGAAAATTTTTCAAAATAAGGTAATATTTCGCGTTTTGGAAATTCGAGAAAATCGTGCCCTAACTTACTGGGTTTCGACTTTTCTCGTTTAGCCTAAATAACGGAATATCCTTTTAAAACAAAATACGAGTTTGAAATAAAAAGCTTATTCTCGAGAATACAAAGTGTTGTGCCCTAACTTATTGGGTGTGACATCTCGTTACCTCGAGATAAGAATTTCTAAAAATGACAATATTCCGTATTTAGAAATTCGAGAGACCGTGCCCTAACTTGCTGGGTTTCGTTCTTTCTCGTTTAATCTAAATAATCGAATATTCTTTTAAAATTAAAATACACGTGCTTTTAAATAAAAGGCGGGCTTATCCTTAAGGATTCGGGGTATCGTGTCCTAACTTATTGGAAGTGGCATTTCGTCGCCTCGAGATGAGATGGTCTTTAACGATTATTCCAACTCATTCAAGTGTTTTAAAATCAACATTAATAAAAATGATCGTATTTTTAAATTCGTTCTCGGTTTTCAACTTTCGACATTAAGACACTAATTAATCGATTTGGTACCAACTTTGGGCGTGACGAGGGTGCTAATCCTTCCTCGCACATAACCGACTCCCGAACCTATTTTCTCAAATTTCGTAGACTAAAAACACCGTTTTAGCAAACTAAAACGTTTTATTAAAACAAAGGTGATCCGATCACACCTAACGAAGATCGGTGGCGACTCCCGTTTTATTTTCGTTTTCAAAACCAAAGTCGACTCCGTTTTCCAAAAAAATGGTTTCGACAGCTTGGCGACTCCACTGGGGACGTCAATAAGAGAGTCAAGCCAAAATAGATTAATTTTTATCTTTTCGTCGAAATTTGAAAATCTGGTTTAAAATCACGATTATTTCATTGCATGTTATTCTTTACTTTCATGGTTTCCTTTTTAATATGACTATCTTGTGGTTTAAGTCTCTTGGTGTATCTTTGCATATTGCATTACATTGATTCGTGAATCTTACCCTCTTAAGTGGGAGTAAGAAACTATTCCTTCGTGAGGTCTTCACCTCCGTATAGGATAGTGGATTGCTTCCGGGATACATCCGTACCTGCGTCTTCGTGAGATTTTCATCTCCGTATAGCCGTAGGGAAATGTATTCCCCTAAACCGAACTCAGCCTACATGAGCCTATAATGGGTGAGGATCGAGGAATCTGCTGGTTCAGGTACCCTTACTTTAGAACCGAACCACATATAACGAGCCCTAAGAGCCTACCCTAGATAGAACCATACCAAACCCTAGTGGTTATCCGAATAGGTGCTTGTTTATTTCTTGTTTGTTCTAAGTTCTTTCTTGTTTATAATACTGACTTATTATGTTTTGTTGATTATCGCATGACATTTCATCATAAAAGGGGTGTTGATTCACGTTCGGTTACTAGATAGAAAAGCTTAGCATAGAAAATGGGTTTCTTGATAGAGTGGAGGATAACACGGCCGTCCGAGTATGGATACAGCAAGAGAAAGGAGACAACCTGACCGAGGGATATGAATCAGAGCTATGGGATTTCACCCGCGTCAGTGCGACTCAGAATAACCTGCAAGAGTTAAAAGAGATATGGGACTCATGGGGGGGACGAGATCAAGCAGTTGTTTTACTATAACTACGGTGACCTACCTTATCTACTTGATATAAAGGTGGACAAGCGTTTATTCCGAGCCCTCACTCAGTTTTGGAATCCCAGCTATAGTTGCTTCACTTTCGGGAGAGTTGATTTGGTGCCTACCGTGGAGGAGTACACGACCCTACTTCGTTTCCCGAGAATTAAAGCTGACAAAGCCTACTCTAGAGCTATTAACGTCCCAACCTTTGTAAAGAAATTGATGAATATCACGGGAATGAGCGAGCAGTGGGTTACAACTCGAATTAAACAAAAGGGAGACAGTAAGTGCATTCCTTGGAAGAATTTGAGAGATCTAATCCTAGCACATCCAGACATGAAAAAGAGGGTTGACGTTTTCGCCTTAAGCATCTACGGTTTAGTCGTCTTTCCCAAGGCATTAGGACATGTAGAGGAAGCAGTCTCAGACTTGTTCGATAGACTTGATAAAGGAGTCACACCCGTCCCTGCGATCTTAGCCGAAACTTTTAGATCATTAAATACTTGCCGGAGAGCGAGCAAAGGGAGGTTCATAGGATGTGCGCAGCTTTTGTTGTCATGGTTCCATAGCCACTTTTGGAAGGTAGAAAATGTCTCATATAAAGTTTTTTCCGAGAACTACTCATCTTTGAAGGAATTAGCGGCTACACCAAGGCGAGACGACCTTTCTGAAGAGAGATGGATAGAGATTCTCTAGAATTTACAAGTTGAAGACGTCTAATGGAGAGCTCCATGGATGATCCCCGACGAAATTTTGTATCAGTACGGAGACTTTGACTGGGTCCCTCTACTCGGGATATGGAGAGCCGTTGGATACGCTCCACTACTCGTAATGAGGCAGTATCGCTTAAGGCAGTTCATACCTGTGACGTATGGGTTAGCTCAGTGCAAATTTTCATACAAAGGTGATAATTATAAGAAGAGAGTCCGTGAGATATCGAATGCGTGGAACCAAACCCGTAGGACGAAGGGACTTGCCACAGGACCAATGACGACCCCCGAGTATGATTGGTGCTGGGGTAAAAGAATCAATGACAATATCTCAATGCCAAGTCAAGAAAACGCTCGGCCAATAGAAGAGTAGTTACAAGTAATCCCGTCTGAATTAGATATCATCAAATAAGACTTTGAAAAAAGGAGTCGGGAATTGGAAATGAAGATAGAGCAGTTGGAGGAAGAAAAGATGCAGTTAGGATTAGACGTCGACATCCATAAGCTCGAGGCCGAGAAATTGAGAAAAGGTAAAAATAAGGCAGAAGAGGATTTGAACAGTTTAAAGACGGACTACAAGAAGCTGCACATGTCAATCAGAACTGCTGGTTTGGGCAAAACATCAGAGCAATGGCGACAGGAAATTAATAGAGAAAAGACTAGAGCCGATTAGTTGGAAAAGAATCTCCAAGATGCTCGAACACGGGAGGACGCTTTAAAGAGGAGCTTGTTAGAGAGCCAAAGCGAAAATGAGAGACTAAGAGCTCGAGTGGCAGAATTAGAGAAGTCACTGTATCAGCACCGTGGTTGCAACTCAGTAATCGAGTTAAGAGCCAGCCAAAATAAGATTGAGGAGCTGAAAGGATGGATGGAGGAGCTCGAGACTGCACTGCGAGATAGTAAGATTCGAGTTGAGCTCCTTGAAGCAAACAATGAACATTGGAGATAACAGCTCCACCGCTTGTAAGATCAGATCAGATCAGGAATTTGTTTTCTAGTGAAGTTGATCTAATAGAATTGAATCTAAATCAACGCCTCTTTTTGCATTCATCTCATTCATTTGCATTACATTACATCATTTGCATTAAGATTCCATAAAAATACCCTAATTGGTTAAAATTATGACAGTTACCCTGGAAACCAACGAAAATCCACCAATTACATATCGCCACAATACCCGTCGCAAAACAAAAGCAATGGATCAGAGACTAGAGAGGTTAGAACAGATGCAAAAAGATATGCAAGATCAGATGCAAGAACAATTAGCAAAAATGCAGCAAGATATGAGGGATCAGATGCTCGAATCCCAAAGGAACATGATGAATCAGCTGGCCCAGCTATTGGCCGGAGGACCCGACAAAGGAAAAAGCCCTGTGACCAATCCTGGTGATGACAATGAAGAACCTCCCTACCCTCCGGGTTTTACCTCAACGCATACCCAGGCACAACCGGATGCATACCCACAAAGGGTACCTGTCACCATCAGGTCCCAGTACCAAGCCAGTGTGTCGGCACCAATGAATTTTCCAACGGGATCGGGCTCCAATCCGGGAGATCACCCAACTAATCCCATCGTTCCCGACCTCGATGATCTAGCAGAAATGGAGAAGGGGAGGGTAAATGTGTCTAAACAACTTGAAGACCGGTATAGATGGTTAGAAGATGAGTTTAAGGCAATGGAGAACGCAGACTATCATGGCGGGGTTAATCTAAAGACTTGAGCTTGGTCCCAGACCTAATACTTCCACCGAAGTTCAAAACTTCAGAGTTTGAGAAATATAATGGGACTAGCTGCCCGGAAGCTCACATTACAATGTTCTGTCGGAAGATAACAGGATACGTCAACAATGATCAGTTGTTAATTCACTGCTTTCAAGACAGCTTGATTGGATCTGCGGCCAAGTGGTACAACCAGCTAAGCCGTGCTCAAATTAATTCATGGAAGGATTTGGCACTGGCTTTTATGAAACAATATGGCCACATGACGGACATAGCACCAGATAGAATTACATTGCAAAACATGGAGAAGAAGCCGAGTGAGAGCTTCAGACAGTATGCCCAGAGGTGGAGAAAGGTAGCTACACAAGTCCAACCCCCTTTTCCTAGAGAAGGAAACGACCATGCTTTTTATCAACACACTGAAGGCTCCATTCATCAACCACATGTTGGGAAGTGCTACTAAGAGCTTCTCAGACATAGTGATGTCAGGAGAGATGATAGAAAACGCAATCAGGAGCGGGAAGATAGACGCGGGAGAAAGCGCAAGAAGACCGGCCCCAAGAAAGAAAGACAGCAAAGTAAACAATCTGAGTACGTACAATAAAGGTTATTCAAAATCCGTTACTATAAGCCAGCCAAGGGCATTAACTACTAGTCATCAAGGCCCCCTGAGGCAGGAATCCAATGCCAGACCAAACACGGAAAGATTCCAGTTTACGCCCATCCCAATGACATATATAGAGTTGTACCAGAACCTGTTCGACGCACGCGTGGTATCCCCATTCTACATAAAACCCATGCAACCTCTGTTCCCAAAATGGTATGACTCAAACGCTCAGTGTGAGTACCATACGGGAATAATCGGGCACTCGATCGAGAACTGTACTGCGTTTAAAAATATGGTCGAGAGATTCACAAAATGGGAATCGTAAAATTCGATGACCAATCAGGACCTAACGTAGCAGGAAACCCGTTACCCAATCATTCTGATAAAGGGGTAAATGCGGTAACTGGGAGTGAAGGTAAAAGAGTCAATGTCGATCTGGCTGAAGTAAAAACCCCATTGAGATAGGTTTGGAAACAAATGGTAAATAGAGGATTAATCACACAAAAATCAGGAGAAAACCCCGAATGAGTGGGAAAATACTGCGAGTTCCATGCTGAGGTGGGTCATGACATCCAGGAATGCATCGAGTTCAGGGCCACGGTGCAAAATCTCATGGATAATAAAGAGATGGAATTTTATGAAGAGATCGAAGGATCAGAAGAAGGAGAGGTCTACGCGTCAGAAGAAGGATCAACCAAGAGAGTCTATGGGGTCAATCACCCTGTGGTGATTATCTCACGACCAAGAGTTGGGGAAGCTTGAGTACCAATCGCGCCAAAGGTCATAATTTAGAAGCCCGTAGCTTTCCCCTATAAGGACAGTAAAAGGGTTCCGTGGAATTATGATTGTAATATGATGATATCGAGAGAGGAGAACCCGGTTAACACTTCAGAGAAAGGTCAAGACGTGGGTTTCTTTACACGCAGCGGAAGACGTTATACCCCGAATACAAAGGTAGAACTGGTTAAAGGGAAATCCGTAGTGGTAGAGCAAAAGAAAGAAAAGACGATAGGACCTGAATCACCTGTCAATGAGTCGGTGACCGAAAAAGAGGCCAAGGAGTTCCTAAAATTCCTAAAGCACAGCGAATACAGTGTTGTGGAGCAATTGCACAAACAATCGGCTCGCATATCGGTACTGGCCTTGCTCATGAGCTCAGAAGCCCACCGTAGTGCATTGATGAAAGTGTTGAATGAAACATATGTCGCGGATGATATATCTGTCAACAAGCTGGACCGTCTGGTCAGCAACATAAGTGCCGACAATTTCATCTTTTTTAATGACGATGAGATACCTCCGGGGGGTATGGGATCTACAAAGGCTCTACACATAACCACACGCTGCAAGGGATATACATTGCCAGTGGTATAAGTTGATAATGGATCAGCCCTGAATGTCTTACCCTTATCCACGCTAAATAGGTTACCCGTGGACAGCTCCCATATGAAAACGTGTCAGAACATTGTGAGAGCATTCGATGGTACTGAAAGAAGGGTCATGGGAAGGATCGATATACCTCTTCAGATTGGTCCAAATACGTATGAGGTGGACTTCTTGGTGATGGACATCAAGCCTTCCTACAATTGCCTGTTAGGAAGACCGTGGATCCATTCGGCGGGAGCAGTGCCGTCATCACTACACCAAAAGTTAAAATTAGTAACTGAAGGTAGATTGGTCATAATAAACACAGAGGAGGATATCATAGCATCTGTTACCAGTGACGCCCGTATATAAAGGCATTTTTACGGCGGCGATAGAATGCTCTTTTCGATCGCTTGAATTTGTCAACGCAACCTTCGTCATCGAAGGAAACCAGATCCCCATGCCTAAAATATCCAAATCCACGAGGATGGGCCTACAAATGACAGTCGGGAAGGGAGCTTTACCAGGAAAAGGACTCGAGAAATGCCTTCAAGGAAAGACCGAAGTACCAATGCAGAAGGAAAAACGAGACCGCTTTGGCTTAGGATTCAAGCCAGATGCGAAGCAAAAGAGGAAAGAGGTAGAGAAAAAGTAGGAGAGAAGAAGGGCGCGCTTAAGCGGAGAAGAGGTCAAATGGGAGCCGATGGCCTTTTCTCATCTATCTAAAACATTTATTTCGAGGGAAACATATACCCTGAGCAAAGGATGGCAAGAAGAGAAGTAGCGGAGGAAATGTTGGAAAGTTTGAGCATTAACGCCATATCCGAGGAAAGAACTGAAGGAAGAGATTTATCTGGAATTTTCCCTTACACTCCTGGAAGTGTTCTGAACAATTGGACCATGGAAGAGATTCCTGTAACCTTTAGAATTAATTCAGAGTAATGTTCAAAACACACTTGTTGCTCTAAGCCTAGGAGCAATAAGAAACCTTTTGTTAAATAGGCATATGTCCGAATATCTTTATTTCAATAAAATGCACCTTTTTGTGTCATTCCGAGTAAATGTTCTTTTATTCTTTTCATTCATAACCAAAATATTCTTTACATTTCATTCATAACCAATCATGCAAATAATCATTCTTAGATTCTTTTATTTTTGCACCTTTCTTTGCCCTTCTAATAGGTCCCCAGATATCAATGATATGAGCGACACTGTTACTGACGCAGAATCTCTTTTTGAGCAAGATACGGGTATGGAGGATTCTCAGGAGTTCGAAGATGACCAAGACCGTAACATATCTCTCGATTTGTTAAGGATGGTAGAGCAAGATGAGAAACAAATCTTACCTCACAAAGAGTCAGTGGAAATTGTGAGCTTAGGAGAAGGAAAAGAGTTGAAGATTAAGGCTAGCATTGCCGCAGAAACGAAGCGAGACCTCATTGAGTTACTCCAAAAATTTAAGGACGTCTTCGCATGGTCATACCAGGACATGCCCGGGTTAAATACGGATATCGTGGTACACCGACTTCCCATAAAGGAGGAGTGTAGGCCAGTTCAACAGAAGCTCCGAAGAATGAGACCCGATGTTT
This sequence comes from Gossypium sturtianum, assembly GCA_025698515.1. Classification (NCBI taxonomy): domain Eukaryota; kingdom Viridiplantae; phylum Streptophyta; class Magnoliopsida; order Malvales; family Malvaceae; genus Gossypium; species Gossypium sturtianum. The sequence continues at coordinate 164,273,397 of CM046945.1, forward strand.
TGTTGAAGATAAAAGAAGAGGTCATGAAGCAGTTTGACGCCGGTTTCTTGCAAGTAGTTAAATACTCAGAATGGGTAGCGAACATAGTACCCGTCCTTAAGAAAGATGGGAAGGTACGGATGTGCATGGACTATAGGGATTTGAACAAGGCTAGCCCAAAAGATAACTTCCCGTTGCCTCACATTGATACCTTAGTGGATAACACAGCTGGTTATTCACTTTTCTCTTTCATGGACGGCTTCTCCGTGTACAACCAGATTAAGATGCACCCTGAAGATATGGAGAAGACCACATTCGTAACCATGTGGAGGACATTTTGTTATAAGGTAATGCCATTTGGACTGAAAAATGTAGGGGCAACGTATCAAAGAGCCATGGTAACCCTTTTCCATGATATGATGCACAAGGAGATCGAAGTTTATGTGGACGATATGATTGTAAAGTCCAGGACTGAGGAAGAGCATGTGCAGGTCTTGAGGAAACTGTTCCTAAGGTTGAAGAAATTCCAATTGAAGCTCAATCCAGCAAAATGCACCTTCGGGGCTAGGTCATGAAAATTGTTAGGATTTGTAGTCAGTGAAAAAAGAATTGAGATTGACCCAGATAAAGTAAAGGCAATACATGAGCTATCTCTACTGCGTACTCAAAAAGAAATTCGAGGTTTCCTAGGAAGATTAAACTACATCGCCCGGTTCATTGCACAACTAACAGAGAAGTGTGACCCCATGTTCCATCTTCTTAGGAAACACAACCTAGGTGTATGGAATGAGGAGTGCCAGGAAGCTTTTGATAAGGTCAAGCATTACTTGTCCAAAGCCCCAGTACTGATGCCACCTTGCCCAGATAGACCACTGATATTGTATTTAGCGGTATTTGAAAATTCTATGGGATGCGTGCTAGGCCAACATGATGAGTCGGGAAGAAAGGAAAAAGCGATATACTATCTCAGCAAGAAATTCACTGAATGCGAGACAAGATATTCGCCAATTGAGAAGTTCGTGTTGCGCTTTGATTTGGACGACCGAGATCGAGATAAGAGATACATGCCGTACCATACAACTTGGCTCATCTCGAAACTGGACCCTCTCAAGTACATGATGGAGTCAACTGCCTTGAATGGAAGAATGGCTCGATGGCAGATTCTACTTTCTGAGTTCGATATAGTCTACGTAAACTAGAAGGCTGTAAAAGGGAGTGTAATAGCAGACTTTCTAGCCAGCAGGGCTTTAGAGGATTACGAGCCACTGAACTTTGACTTCCTAAATGAATACCTAATGTATGTGGCAATCACTGAAGAAGGTGCTCAAATGGAGGGTCATCCTTGGAAACTAAACTTTGACGGAGCTTCAAACGCAGTGGGAAATGAAATTGGGGCAGTCCTAGTATCCCCAAACGGAGATCATTATCCTCTCACTAGCAAATTGGATTTTGATTGCACAAATAATATGGCCGAATACGAAGCATGCATCATGGGTATCCGTGCAGCCATGGAACGCAAGATTAAAGCGTTAGAGGTATATGGCAATTCTGCGCTAGCGATCTATCAGCTCAAAGGCGAATGGGAAACAAGAGATCCCAAGTTGATCAGTTATTGAAAGCTAGTTTTGGAGTTAATTAAAGAGTTTGATGACATCATTTTTTGTTACCTCCCGCGAGAAGAGAACCAGATGGCCGATGCCTTGGCTACCTTAGCTTCTATGATCAGAGTAAACAGACAAGAGGACGTGAAGCCTATCTAAATGAGTATTTATGAGGCTCCGGCTCATTGCTACAACATCGACGAAGAAGAAGAAAAAGATGACCACCCCTGGTATCACGATATATTGCGATATGTGAAGAACCGTGAATACCCTGACCAAGCTACCGAGAATGATAAGAGAACGTTGAGAAGACTGGCCAGTGATTATGTCTTAAATGGAGAGATCCTATATAAGAGAAGGAAGGATCAGGTGCTTTTAAGATATGTGGATACTGTTGAAGCTAAGAAAGTCCTGGAAGAGGTCCATGAGAGTGTCTGTGGAACGCATGCTAATGGTTTTACAATGGCCAGACAGATAATGAGATTCGGGTATTATTGGTCCACTATGGAAGGGGATTGCATTGGCTATGCCAAGAAGTGTCATAAATGCTAAATTTACGGAGATAAGATCCACGTGCCTCCTTCACCTCTTCACGTTATGACTTCCCCAAGGCCTTTCTCTATGTGGGGGATGGATGTCATTGGGCCAATCTCACCAAAAGCTTCAAATGGGCATCGATTCATCTTCGTCGTCATTGATTACTTTACTAAATGGGTAGAAGCCACTTCATATTCAAATGTCACAAAGTCGACAGTCAGCAAGTTCATAAAGAGAGAGATCATATGCCGATATGGAATGCCCGAAAGGATCATATCTGACAATGCACTGAACTTGAATAATAGTACCATAGCAGAAGTCTACAGTCAATTCAAGATCAAACACCACAACTCGTCGCCATATCGTCCAAAAATGAATGGTGCAGTGGAAGCGGCCAATAAGAATATCAAGAAAATCGTGGGAAAGATGACTGAGACTTACAGGGATTGGCACGAAAAGTTACCATTTGCTCTTTATGCTTATCGGACATAGGTCAGAACCTCTACCGGGGCAACTCGTTTCTCCTTGGTTTATGGAATGGAGGCGGTACTTCCTATCGGTTGAGATCCCTTCCTTTCGAGTCTTGTCTCGAACTCAAGTTGGATGAAGCGTAATAGATTCAATCTCGTATGATCACCAACCTAATTGAAGAGAAAAGGTCAAGGCTATTCGTCATGGTCAAATGTACCAAAAGCGAATGATGCGGGCTTATAATAAGAAGGTTCGCCCTAGAGAATTCCATGAGGGAGACCTTGTTTTGAAAAAGATTCTTCCCATACAGAAGGACTTCAGAGGAAAATGGATGCCGAATTGGGAGGGACCTTATGTGGTCAAGAAGGCCTTTTCTGGAGGAGAGCTGATTTTGACAGAGATGGATGGCAAAAGCTTACCTAATCCTGTGAACTCAGATTCAGTCAAGAAATACTTCGCCTTAAAAAAAAGGAAAAAAATAGAAAATAGGCCAAGGCGAAAACCCGCAAAAGGGCGCCTTGGGCTAAAAAAAAAAGATGGAGAGGCCAAGGTGAAAACCCGCAAATGGCGCCTTGAGACCAAAGGGGTTTTGAATTGAAAACCCAAGAATGGGCAATTCAAATTGCTGATTAAAGGGGAGGCACGCCGTAGTCTTGCTATGCCCGAATTGACAAGAAAGAGGGACGCTACATCTTAGGGCATCAACGAAGTCTTCGGAGTCTGCCAAACACCTATCAAGTTTGAAAAGAGTCCTCGAGAAATGTTGTACAGAGAAGCTCATGCAACGATATCTGGGGCACCTATTTTCATCTTATTCATTTTGTATTTTAGCAAATTTGCTATTCTTGATTAATTTATTAAGATTTTGGTCTCTTGATCAATCTATTCATTTCGAGCTTTGCTCTCAATAAAATTCTATCGTGTCCATTGTGATAATCTTTTTCGAGCATTTTTCATTGAAATAACGATTAATGGACCAATAATATTCGAATAAAAGGAGTTTCGTATATTACTCTGAAAACTTCTAAATATTACAAGAACCTGAAGTGAGACCACTATTCAGAACTAACCAGGTTCAGGGGTTGGGGCAATTGAGAAAGAATGATCAAAATTGTGACCCTCAAAGATACTGACTGAATAAAAAGATAGGGTAATACGTTCGTATTAAGACCTCAACAAAAGACGAGTAATACCAAATTAAGTGTTAAAAATGACATTATTTGCATTCATGCAAACATCATTCATACACATCTAGTTAGGAGCATTTGATTCATCCTGATCATACCATCCTAGTTATTTGACATAAGCATAGACCCAAGAAATCGATTTTACAGCCCATGTCCCCAGAGGACAGTGTAGCAAGATCGATTGAGGTTACAAATAGCAAATCTTATCTCTCTGAAGTTACAGTAGAGCAGATTAAAGCCACAAACCTTATCTCTCTGAAGTTGCAGTGGAGCAGGTTGAAGATACAAGTCTTATCTCCCTGAAGTTGCAGAGGAGCAGACTGAAGATAGCAGATCCTATTTCCCTGAAGTTGCAGTGGAACAGATTGAAGCTAGTTACAGATCTTATCTCTCTGAAGTTGCAGAAGAGCAGATCAAAACAAACCTTATCTCCCTGAAGTTGCAGTGGAGCAGGTTGAAGATACAAGTCTTATTTCCCTGAAGTTGCAGTGGAGCAGACTGAAGATAGCAGATCTTATCTCCCTAAAGTTGCAGTGGAACAAATTGAAGCTAATTCACGGATCTTATCTCTCTGAAGTTGCAGAAGAGCAGATCAAAACAAACCTTATCTCCCTGAAGTTGCAGTGGAGCAGGTTGAAGATACAAGTCTTATCTCCCTGAAGTTGCAGAGGAGCAGACTGAAGATAGCAGATCCTATTTCCCTGAAGTTGCAGTGGAACAGATTGAAGCTAATTACAGATCTTATCTCTCTAAAGTTGCAGTAGAGCAGATCAAAACAAACATTATCTCCCTGAAGTTGCAGTGGAGCAGGTCGAAGATACAAGTCTTATCTCACTGAAATTGCGGCGGAGCAGACTAAAACCACAAATCCCATATCACTCTGAAGTTGCAGAGAAGCAGATTGAAACTACAAAATCTTATCTCCCTGAAGTGTCAGTGGAGCAGATCGAAGTACTAATTCCTATACCCCTGAAGATGCAGTGGGTCAAAGCGAGGCCACTCGAAGAACAGAAGCACTAAAGAAGTCAAGATTCGGTGAGACTAGGCAAAATTGGCTCTTTTGAAGTCTTTGCTCAATTCTCGTTACACGATAATGATCAAAGAGGGGCAGCTGTAGTAGCCAATTTTGGCCCAATTCAAAAAATAGAAACCCAAAATAATAATAATCCTCGTAAGTCCATTTACAAAAATAAACCAACCCAAATTTATTAAACTCAAGCCCAATCTACCCCTAAACCCAATTACAAAAAAGCGAAATCGGTCCCACCCTAGCCCAACTAAAGCAGCCCGTAAGAATAAAAATTTTCAGATGGCTAGGGTTCGAAACCCTAGCGCCGAAGCCCTCTCTCGCCTTCACAAAGCAGCCTCACGCTCGCTACCACCGCCAAAGAAAGTTCTCCGCATGCACCTCGACACTGCAATGAGAAAGCAAAGACACGCAATGAAGCCAAGTAAAAACAGAAAAGAAAAGAAAACGAAAACAATAACACAAAAACAAAACAGAAATGGACAAACCCGGATATTTGTAAATCGGTTATAAAAATCGAAGCCAAACCATTGTAGTTTTTTTTTTACGAACTATCAGAAATCGAAAAGCAAAAGGTTGATTCCAATTTTATTTTACTGTTACTGTTCACTTTTTTTTTATCTTTATTTTATTTTTATTGTTTTAAAACTTTCACAAACAAACTCAAAAAGAAAAGAGCGAGGAGACCATACCGAGCCGCTCGGGCGCGTCTGTCGAGCCTCGCCTTCGCTCGTCAAGCCGGATCAAGGCGTGAAATGGGGTTTCTTCTCTGGGGTTTTCGGGGCTTCAAAAGGGTTCCGAGTAAGGGCCAAAAGGCCCATTTTTGGGCATCACCGGCCACCGATACGGTGGTGGCACAGTGGTGCGAAGGGTGGCTGAGGAAGCCCGACCGTCGGGCACGAAAGGGAGAGGGAGAGACTGAGGTTTTTGGAGTTTTTTGAAAAAATGGGGTCTCAAAATTTTTTTAAAAAAGGAAATTTGGGGCTTAAATCGCCCACCAAAACGGCACTGCTTTCATGGTTTCCCAGCGCCAAAACGGCGTCGTTTTGGAAAACCCGCATGCGACCCGACCAGATAGCGGGAGGATCCGCGTGTTTTTACCTTGAATGGGTAAATTACGCGTTTGATCCTCCTATGTTGCGCCTCTATTTAATTGTATCTAATTGCATTTTTTTTTAAATTTTCAATTTTGCCCTCAATTCGTCAAGGCACTTCAATTTAGCTCCAAGCACTAAACGCCACGCACTGTGGTCAAGTTATTTACCCATCCGATCCCCGTAAGTTCACGCGCATGGCACCATAGTCCTGGCGCCTTTTTATTAATTTTTATTTTTACCCTCCCTTTTACTTTGATTTCAAATTTGTCCTTAATCTGTTTAGTTTGTTTAATTCTTTTTTTTTAAATGTTTCGTATATGAATACAATATTTTATTTATTATTTATTTTATTTTATATATTACCTAGTCTAAACTATTATATATCGACTTTTAAATTTTATATGTTTATATATATACATTTCTTTTTTAAAAATGGTTTTATATATTATTTAGTTTAAACCTTTATCATAACATTTTAAATTGCTCTATATATTATTTACTTCGAACTTTTTGTTACGTATCATGTACTTAAAATTGTTTTATTACTTATTTTAAAATTGTCTTGTGTATTATTTGTTTTTTTTTATATTATTCATTTCGTCATTCTTTGATTATTAATGCTAGAATTTAAATAACGAATATTGCTTGATTATTGCCATTGTATTTTTTTTAATTCGTTTATTTCATACCTTGTGTATTATTGTCATTCACTCGTATTATATTGTGTTCATGCATACTTGTCCCATGCACGTTACTATATTCTTATGTCATCACATCGTAAATTGAACCCTAACACATTTTTTTTAATTTAGATCGTCGTATTTTACTTTAAAACAAAATAAAGTATGCCTTTACATGTTGTATTCGCTATTCACTACACCAAAACAAACTTTTAGTGGCGTTTTAATGAAAAACGCCGCAAATATTATACATTAGCGGCGTTTGAAAGAAAACGCCGCAAAAAGTTGAGCAATAGCGGCGTTTATTTTCAAAATGCCACTAAAAAGGAGAAATAGCGGCGTTTTTTTTCCAAAACGTCGCTAAAGATCTGAGCATTAGCGGCGCTTTTTTGAAAAACGCCGCTATAAGTTGACCATTAGCGGCGCTTTTTGAAAAATGCCGCAAATAATTTTAAATTTTTTTTGGGTATATATGATTGACTGTTTTTTAATTTATATATTAAATAATTTCTTACATAATTGTAAAAGAGATATATTAATTTTAAAATATTAAATTAATTATCATTATAGTTTAGGGTTTATAGTTTAGCATATATAATTTAGGGTGTAAGGTTTAGGAGTTACTATTTTAATGTTTAGGGGTTATGGTTTATAGTTTGCGGTTTAAAGTTTAGGGTTTCATGGGTTAAGAGTTAGGGTTAATGGATTTAAGGGTTAATGGTTAAGAGTTAGGGGTTTATGTTTTATGATTTAGGGTTTATGAGATATAGAATAAGGATTTAGGGTTTAGATTAATTAGTCTCTTTTAATTTATATATTAAATAATTTCTTATATAATTGTAAAAGAGATAATATTAATTTTAATATATTAAAATTATGATTCTAGTTTAAATTATTTAAGAGATAAATAGATAAACTTTACATATATTAAATGGTTTAGGATTTAAGGTTTATTTGAGATTTGTTAAATGATGAAATTTTTTAAAAAATTCAAAAAATAAAGAAAAAGTAAAAATCAAAAAATAAAAAGTTTATAAAATTAAAAAAATGAAATACATGTAAATTGTCATATAAATTGTTATGTTTAAAAACTTAAAAAGTTTTAGTCATTATTTTCGTTTAAAAAATATCAGTTCAACTTTATTTTTTTAAAGTAATAATTTAATTTAAGTTATTTAAAAATTTGAGGTGAACTATTTTTTTAAAATAAAAATTTAATTTAAGGTAATTCACATGACATGATACTATTTTTTATATGTTAATTTAAAAATTATAAATTTTTTTAAAAAAAATTAAAAATAAAAAATTAAAAAATTAAAACTTAAAATTTTAAATTTTAATATTTTAGTCTATATTTCAATTAAAAAGTTTAATATTCAAAATTTTTAAAAAATAAAAATTCCAAAAATATAATCTCAGTACAAAAGTTTTGAAAGAAAAAAACAGAAAAAAATATTAAAAATGAAAAAAATTAAAATTGAGCAATAATAGCGTTTTTAGACGCCACAAAAATTTAAGCTATAATGACGTTTTTAGCAAAATCGCCACAAAAACTTTCCATTAAAACAACACCGTTTCACCCTCCCCTAAATCCCCAGTAAAGGTCAAATAAAATAAAAACCCTAGCTTTCGTGTCACCGTTTAGGATATTTCCCTCCTTCAATTTCCCGATTCCAACAAGTGATTTCGAAAAACCCTAACCCTATCTCCAGTCTCAACCAAGTCTTGAGTTCGTTTCGCTTTTCTTATCGTAGGTCGTTGCTAATTCTCTCTTTTCTTAATCTGTAAGTTTCTCTCTTCAAATCCTTTTATTTCTTTATTGAATCCATCGCATATCATCTGCAATTCGGTTTCCTATTGCAGCTGCATCTATAGGACAGGTGTATAAAGGTCAGACAACCATTTCTGTGAAACAGAAAACAATATATCTGCTCTTTGTTTCCCATTCTATCTATCATTTTCTTACGTTGAAAACATTCCATCTTTCTAATAGCACCCTTTTGACTACTTTTTTGAGAATTGTAAAACTGAATACTTGCTCCATCGCTTTACGTCTTGCAGCTCACCTTCATTCTGGAGAACTTGTAGCTGTTAAAGTACAGAGGCCTGGTATTTCACTCTTGTTGACCCTTGACGCATTGTTATTCCACATGATTGGGGGCCAATTAAAGCGATTTGCAAAATCCCGCAAAGATTTGTTAGTTACTGTAAATGAAATGGTGAGTCCTCCTTGTTTTGAGTGTGCAGATATTCCAATAATGTGTACATCTATATCATCAGTTATTATTTATGCATTTGTAAATAATATATCAGGTTTTGATCTTTGCAATAGATGCGCTTGGCATCTGGATTTTATGACTCTTGCCATTTTGTGTATACAATACAACTTGCATTGTTAATTTTCATATTGTTTTTGCAAAGTACCTGCATTTGTACTATCATCTTTTCATTAATGAGATTGTACATTCTTATGGACATCTTCAGGTCTCTTTTAAATGAACAGGTAAGACACATGTTCGATGAAATCGATTACATCTTGGAGGCAAGAAATGCCGAACGCTTTGCCTCTCTTTATAGTGACTGCCCTAGTAAGTATATATAATTGCGTGTGGACCCTAAAGTTCATGTTAAGTAATTTTAAGGTGATCAATTGATATGGGATTTATTCTATTTTTTAGGCTTCTCTGAAAGTAGAAAAATTAAAGGGGTTAACTTGTAACCTATACATGACCTGACATCATCTTTTGTGTGTCATTTGCTTTTATGTTTGTTTTAAACTTTTATAGTATTCTGTGGAGTTCAACTTCACAAATTCACTTCAAAGGAACAAAAAATTTTAAGGTAGATGTTGGAAGTTTTAACTCCTTTTCATCTTTTATTCTTTAGCATGTTTTATTATTTTGTAATCCTCCCTTTACATCTTTGCTACTTTTAACATGTTTGTTATTTTCTGCATCTTGATCTTGTGTTTTGTGAATGTTGATGCTGAGATTTGATGGTTATTTCCATGAGCTTGTATTTGTGTTGATAAGTTCTTGCTTCTCTCAGCTTGTGCACTTTGTTAATCGTGACTCTCTGGGATTGGCAAATGACTTTCTTTCTTTGGGATTTATTCCTGAAGGAGTTGATATACAATCTGTGGCTGATGCATTGCAGACATCTTTTGGGAAGGGTACACGACAATCTCAAGACTTCCAGGTTTTTGCTTGTAGTCTCCTTACCTTGTTATTCAGATCTGTTTGCTGGCAAGTAGGTATAATAAGCACTTAAAAATGCCACTCTGTTGTAGATTTTGTAGTTCTACAAGTTTCTCTGTTGTTGTTATTATTATAATAAATAAAATGGTTCTCGATTTCTTTTCTTAAGTAAAATGATGAAACTTGACAGTTGTGGGGAAATATTTGCATCAAAGATTGTAAGCAGCTGCTGGAACATATTACTTTGTTGTGTTGCATAATTATAACAAGTATCCATTTGCACTGCCTTAAGATGAGGCCAAAATAGCATTTCTGCATTCAAACAATTGGGTTACAGCGTGAGATTTATTTACCAGTCTCGTTAAGATCTACATATCTGTTTATATCTCCAAAGTTTGCATGACAGCTCCTACAAGACATTTTTTTCTGTGCTGGTCACTTGTCTCATCCATATTATAGTTTTTGTTTTACTATTTTCGTAAGTAAAAGCTTGACGCCTGTAATTTCTTTATGTTGCTTTGGATCACAGAGTATAATGAACCAGTTATATGATGTCATATATGATTTTAACTTCTCTCTTCCCCCGGACTATGCTTTAGTGGTAAGAGCTCTTGGTTCACTAGAAGGGACAGCTAAAGTTCTTGATCCTGATTTCAAAGTTGTTGAAAGTGCATACCCTTTTGTGATCGGGAAGCTCTTGGCTGATCCAAATCCTGATATGAGAAAAATTTTAAGGGAACTTCTCATCTGTAATAACGGATCCATTAGGTGGAACCGCCTAGAGCGCTTGGTAGGCTTTTTCTCTTTAGTTATTATAAATGTTAGTCCCTATTTACAATGAAATTATATCTGCTAGTAACATATAAGTACAGTTGTCTGTTTTAGTTCACAATTTGGCTTCATGCCTTTAATGACTGGGGTTCATCTTGTGTCAGATAGCAGCAATATCAGAACAGGCATCTGAATCGTCTGAGGAGCCTCCTAAGTCTGAAGAAAAAGGTTCGCATCCCTTGGGATGGAAGTCATTCGATATGCATGCTGTTGTTGCTGCCACCGAAGATCTCCTGCTTTTTATTCTATCTAAGAAGGGTCAAATAGTGCATATTTGTTTATGTATGTATTTTGCATTGACATGTATATTGGAAATTGACATCTAATAGCCATTTTAATTTTTGGGAATGGATTTGTGGCGTTTTTATAATATTTTATTTTTATTTTTAGGACCTTTAGCAGCGTTTTTGTAAAAGCGCCGCTAAAGATATGACTTTTAGCGGCGTTTTTAAGGAAGCGTCGCTAAAAGTCATATTTTTTAGCGGCGTTTTTGAAATAAACGCCGCAAATTTTAGCGGCATTTTCTATAGCGACGTTTTTTGCGGCGCCGCTAAAACTATTAGCGGCGCTCCGCAAAAAGTCTGTTTTCCTGTAGTGATTACTCAAAAACTGAAAATTTTTCAAAATAAGGTAATATTTCGCGTTTTGGAAATTCGAGAAAATCGTGCCCTAACTTACTGGGTTTCGACTTTTCTCGTTTAGCCTAAATAACGGAATATCCTTTTAAAACAAAATACGAGTTTGAAATAAAAAGCTTATTCTCGAGAATACAAAGTGTTGTGCCCTAACTTATTGGGTGTGACATCTCGTTACCTCGAGATAAGAATTTCTAAAAATGACAATATTTCGTATTTAGAAATTCGAGATACTGTGCCCTAACTTGCTGGGTTTCGTTCTTTCTCGTTTAATCTAAATAATCAAATATTCTTTTAAAATTAAAATACACGTACTTTTAAATAAAAGGTGGGCTTATCCTCAAGGATTCGGGGTGTCGTGTCCTAACTTACTGGAAGTGGCATTTCGTCGCCTCGAGATGAGATGGTCTTTAACGATTATTCCAACTCATTGAAGTGTTTTAAAATCAACATTAATAAAAAATGATCGTATTTTTAAATTCGTTCTCGGTTTTCAACTTTCGACATTAAGACACTAATTAATCGATTTGGTACCAACTTTGGGCGTGACGAGGGTGCTAATCCTTCCTCGCACGTAATCGACTTCCGAACCCGTTTTCTCGAATTTCGTAGACTAAAAACACCGTTTTAGTAAACTAAAACGTTTTATTAAAACAAAGGTGATCTGATCACACCTAACGAAGATCAGTGGCGACTCCCGTTTTATTTTTGTTTTCAAAACCAAAGTCAACTCCGTTTTCCAAAAAAATAGTTTCGACAAGAACATTCCTTTGGAAGATGGATTGTCACATTCTGAAAGTTCAACCATTGGTTAATGGATAGCTGGGTGATAGTAAATGATTCCATTGAAATCTGTGTCTCTAATGGCTATTGCCGGGAATCTGATCATTAGTGGTAGCTTTTGCTTCATAATATTGAACTTTGAACCTGGAACTTTCTTATCTGAAGAGAATTTTCAGTGCTGGGGTATCCAAATTCATGCTAATTGTCCAAAAATGTTAGTCAACAGTTTGTGTCTTCATAATATTGAACTTTGAACCTGGAACTTTCTTATCTGAAGAGAATTTTCAGTGCTGGGGGTATCCAAATTCATGCTAATTGTCCAAAAATGTTAGTCAACAGTTTGTGTTAGTTTTGTACACTGGCTTTTAAAACAATGGCAGATTTTCATATTTCAACCAGAAAAGAAACATAGATGAAGCAGGTAGGCTCGAATTTAGAACATTAATTTACAGATATGCATTTAAAACTATCTAAGATCCATAAATGTACTTGTTTCCTCTAAGCTTTTTCTATCCCTTTTTTTGCTCTCATCTTCTCCCATTTTTTTATATAATATCTGGGATATTTTTTTGGTAATCAAAATATGCTGGTCTTCAAGGTTCGGATGGCGGTGCGTCCCTTTCAACTGAAAGGATTTTATGTGCTTTAGTATCGTTTTTGTGGTCAAAAGCCAAGTAAGGCAGCTCTGCCGTGCCAATTTGAGCTTCCTGGTCACGATCTTTGCCCCACAGCACCAAATACAGTCCAATTATCACAATAGCTCCCCCTAATATGCTGCCCATATAAAGCCTTTCACCAAGGACGAAATACCCAAGAAGTGCCACCAATAACGTTGAAAGTGGATTGAACATGGTCACAAAAACAGGTCCTTTCACTTCGGTGCACCACAGTTGAATAAAGATAATCAGACCAGAACACACCACTCCCTGTCATGCATGATTCAATGTTAGAACTTTACATTAAAAAAAGAAAAAACATGACCCTTTTTTGGATTCTTACAGCATATAAAGTAGCCCAGAAGTCAATATTGAACCCCATTTTCCAAGAAGCTGGTTTATGGTTCACAATGACAGTGAAAACAGCTGATTGTGCTGCTCCAACAAAGCTCATCCATGTCGTTAATGACAGTGGTGCTGGATATCGTTTCAGTGTAAATGCCTACAAATTATTTTAGAACATCATAAGCATAGTGATTTAGTATATGTATGTTTTAATCTGGGGTTTTAAGTTTTTTTTTTTTTTTTACCTGCATGATGTATAATATAGACCAAGTTAAGCAGCTTGCAACAATGAGAATTGAACCCTTCAACCAATTCTCATGAATGGGGGATTTGCCTTGAATTTGAACAAGAGGAGGCCCTAGGTTTTTTACTGCAGGACCCTTGTATAATGTCATCGTTGTTACACCGACCAAGGAGACAAAAGTTCCGACAACTTTGGCTATTCCTCGTGGATTCCGAAGATTAACGACCTCCAATCTGTAATAAAAGTTGAATATTCATGGCCCTCATGGAAGGTTTTGCTAATTTATGGATGGAATTCGAAATCGATATCTAACCTGAAAACAACTGCGATTATGAACGTCAATGAAGCTATGGTGTTCACCAGTGCTGCAAGGAATGTTGGTGAAGTGTATCTTAAGCTCACGAAATACATGTTGAGGGTCAAACTCACCCTGTCGGAATCCAACAAAACACAAGTTTAGGTTGTTTTCATGTTAGTCGAACATATCTACTTAAAAAGAAAAATGAAAAATACGTACCCTAAGATGGAGAGAACAAATATCTCTAGAAAAAGGGCAAAAGTCAGCTTTGGCCTCTTTTTTCTGCACCAACAGAAAAAAAAAAAAAAAAGACTTGAATATTCCAAACACTTTGATAAAAGATTGGTGCAGAGTATGGCTGACCCGTCGCGTTTTATTAGAACAACGTAAAATAGTAACTTACCTTTCGAGAAAATAGGCGAAAGGGAACATGACGATGCCGGCTACAACATGTCGGTACGTAATGTGGACATGAGGGTTCATTCCATGATTAAAGCATGCTTCAGTGAAAATATATAGGAAAGTGTAACCAAACTGGCTAAGCACCATAAGTATATGAGGCTTGAACCTCCGGTACATGTCCGAATTCGAGGAACCGGATTTGTCTGCCATTGTTTTGCCGTCGCCGGTGTTTTTTTCTTTTCCCTCTGTTTCAACTTTCTTAACAAACTGAAGAAGCAAAACTGAGTATATAAGTACACACATGAAAAAAGTGACGATGTGCATTGTTCTTTTAATCTCCATTACTGTTGCCATGTTGTTGTCAGTATCATGTTCTTGATTAAAAAAATTCCATGTTAAATTCTGTTGATTCCCTTCATGAATGTCTTTAAAAAAAAAATAAAAGAATAATTTCCCATATTCTTTATGAAAATTCTTTTGTTTCGAATAATTCATGACAAGTGATTTAATACCAAGCATTGGAAATAAATTTAAAAAAAAAAAAAACATTAACTGATGGTTGGTTTTCAAACAATTCTTACATCAATTTGCTTCATGTTCTAATCAAGATATGCCTGATTCTTTGATTCATTATGCTAGATTTATGAACTTGTTGTCAATATCTGCTTCAATTTGCGTAGGCATGCAAGCTTATCAAACCCTATGTTTATTCGAGTTCGAAGGGGAATATTAAATATACGTATACGTCAGTTTTTTCATATATTTGAATGATTGTAACATCATAAATGTTCGGATAATATAGCATGAACGTGACATTGCTGGTTTTTACAGAGTTTTCTGTCATTTACCCAAAAATTATCAGTCCAAACAAAATCAGAATTGAATCTTTTTACGATCTCGATTTTATTCTTATTCTTAACCTTTAATTAATATATATATATATAGATAATATTTGATTAGAAATTCTTCAGTAAGTAAGTAAATAAACAGTTGCATGCATGCATGTTCTGACTCTTATAATTTACCTTCTTTTCAGTTTCCAAATTCATAAGTAAAACAATAGTAAAACAGACCTGATCAATCTGGTTTTTGGCTTTGAATGATTCCAAGTATGATCAACCTTGAAAATTCAAGTATTTTTTTTTTCCGGAGAAACAAACAGAAACTAAACCCAGAATTTGTAAGTGTTTTTCAATGAGGCAGTTCTGTACAATGGAATGAGATCTTATAATTAAGAAAATATATCTAAATTAGATGATGTTTATTGCCTGTAAGGTACGAATTGCGGAAAAAGGGAAGAAAATTAACATTGAACTTTGTTGGTTGGCAGCAACTCTTATAGCTGTTCACTGTTTTCTTTTAAATTTTTTTTTTTAAAAACAACTGTTTAAAATCGATTTATTGTTTGAAAGAATTGGATTCGAGTAATCCTTTTGCAATTTTAAAGAAAAAAAACATTTCAACCATGAATGATGAGATATTCCTCCATTAGAAGAATATTCAAAATGATAAAATTTCGTTGAAGGTGGAGCAGACCACTAATAATAAAAATCATAACTCATCTCCAACTCATAAATATGAACACACTTAAACTTATATTTTCTTGTATCGACAATAATGCCTATGCCAATTAAGTTAAAACTTAATTGATAGATACGTGATTTTTAATTGTTATATAAAAAGTATGAAAAAAATATATAATATTAGCTATCATCTTAAAGAGAGAAATTGGGATGAGAGAGTTTTATAGTAAATATAGCTAATTCATTTAAATTTAATTAATATATATTAATTGCAGCCTCGACTCTACCAAGCCTAATTCAAGATTCATTTGGATAGGTACTTGGAAAATTTCCTCCCTATTGTAAAAAACATATAATGATGTAATTGGTTAGGTTATTAATTTATGATTCAATTGGTTTAACAATAATTAAATAAAAAAATTAATGAAAAGAATTAAAACAGGTTGAACCACCAAAATTTTGTCCCAATTTCTATTTTTTTTTTTTTTACGAATTTACAGGGATTTGCTCTATTTTCAATTATATACTACCAGTGAAACTCATCGATTTTCGATTCATTTAAACAATTCGATCTGATTCTAACAATATTAGTTCTTTTTATTTGAAGAAGGTATTGATTGAAACCTAACTCTTCTACTTATTCAGTACCAAAACTAGCAAGTTATGGCCAGAGATGGAGAAGGAAAAAAATTTAGATGGAAAACACTATATATATAGAAGTTTGTTTAAGGTTCACGTCTACCCCTATTCAAGGATGGGTTATTTACGAGTTTGATTGGTTGGTTAGGTTCGGATTTTGAATATTTTTTATACTTTGAATTGGTTCAATTCGACCGGAATTACAATTATTAAAAATTGTTTGAATTCCCTATGTAGCTAGTCTACTCATTCCCCTGGCTTTTTATATTATGGCTATAATGTGCCTAAAATTGCATATATTCCCAGTAGGCTGACTCGACAATAACTTTGGCTTGATTGTCATTATGTCATATTTCCATCTCCAACCAGAAATTCATGGATGCTATAACACCAATTAAAGTGGAGAATATTTGTCTAAAACAGCAATTTTTACAAACTTGTCCGTCTGTTTAGACGTCAAAAGATCACGAAAAAATGATAATCCATGGCTTTATTATCGTTTTAAGACATACGTACCTTAATAATCCTCTCCACGTTGTACTACCAAAAGAAAAATTTTAAATAAATCGAGCAAATTCTATAAACATCCTTATGATAATTTTGAGGGTACCAACACTTTTTCAAAGTTTCGGGTTTAAATTTAGAAATAAAAAATTGATGAGTTGCCTTTAATATAATATAGATATATTGATATACTAGCGTGGGAGTATAATCTTGAATATATTTATATCGTGTTCATACTCATGTAGAAAATACTTGTTTTTGAAGCAAGATAGACTGTGTTGTCTAAATCACACAAAAGTGACAAAATGGTGTTATCCTACTCCAATTTAAGTGGTTGAGCCTTTTTCACCTATTATCGAGTTTTATGTTGCATGTTTAACATGATAGCAGAGTGTAGTTCATATTGTTACGATGTGTTGTTTATATTTATTTAGCGAGTTTTCACCTATTACTGAGTGTGTAATTTATATTGTTTTGATGTGTGGTTGAGACTTTTCACTTATTACCGAGTTTTATGTTTCATGTTTAGCATATGATTAAATTACACATGAGGGATATTATCTCTTATCTAGCGATGGCAACAAGGCCGGACGAATAGGTTTTTTGTTCGTTCCGACCTTGATTCGATTTTTATATTGTCCGCCTAACCCCATCATGAACTCGACTTTATTTAAAAAACTCATCCCAAGTCCCAACCCTAAAATATCCTATCTTGACCTGTTCCGAAATTTTAAATAATATTTTATAATATATTAAAATTTACAAAATTAAACCATGTATTATAAAACCTTATAAAAACAATAAAAATTATAAAATTACAATATATGTTAGAAATGATTATAAAATTATGAATTTATAATTAAAAACATGAAAATAGTTATAAAATTAAAAGTGATGTGTTTTGCAAATATATCTTAACAGAGCAAGATGAATTTTTACTAAACTTGATCTCAATCGAACCTCGAAAATTTTAATAATAAACTGATCCATTCCATCTTATCTTAGAACCCAATTTTTAAAATAAATAAATAAAAAACTATCTATATGGAATACATGTTCGAGGTTTAAGGTTTATTTACCATCTTTACTCTTATCAATTAAATTCTAAATTACGTGTGATACCGTAAGAAAACAATATTAATCATAAAGTAAGGGTAGGTAAAAGGAGCATACAGTTACCTTGACCTTCCAAAAAAATAAATTTACCCCTTTTAACTTTTTTTAAAATTTATAAAATTATAAATAAATATAATGATAAAATTATAAAAAAAATATATTTTAATTTTGGGACTGAAACAATATTCTAACTTCCCCTATTGTAAAGGATGGTTGAGGATGAATGGTGTATGGTTGTGGGGTAGAGCATTAAACCCAATATATCTTGTACTAAGGTTTGGCATTGCATTTACTCTTAGAAATGATGATACAAAGCATATAATCTAACAGAATGAAAGGGCAACTAACAAGCACATAAATGACATAAAAATATATTCAGCTTTGATAAATTAAATATTAAAAGATTATAAAATCTATTTAATATATTATATAAAATTAAAAGCAAAATATAGTTAAGTTGTTTGATAAATCTAAATTTTAAAATTTTAAAGGTTAAATCTTTAAAGGATAATATAATGTTAAATAAAATTAATTTAAAAATATATATAGTTCGTTTGATAAATGTAAATTTTAAAAATTTTAAAGGTGAAATCTTTAAAGGATAATATAATGTGAAATAAAATTAAAACAAATTAATTAACTAAATAAATTACATTAAGTAATTATTTATTTATGTTTTTTATAGAAAACTTTTATCATTGGCTTTTTATTAGAATTATCTTGTTTAAAAAATTAAAATTTTAATTGATTTATTTTGGTATAGTGATAAATTTAACCCTCAACATTTACTTCTTTTGTCAATTTAACTTTTATTCTTTTTAGTCAAATTTTAACTTTTTTAAAAAGTCAAATTGTTTTCTTTTAACGGAAATAAGGAATAAAATATAAATTTTTTAATGAGATTGGCATGTCAATCCGCGTGTTAGTTTGCATGTACTTCATGTTGGCATGACCCTATTTGTTTTATATTCACATTCATAAATAATTTAAAGATATTAAAAAAAATATAAAAATTATAAAAAAGAGAGCATGAAATACATGTGAATTGTCATGCAGGTTGTTATGTTTAAAATCTTAATGCTTTAATTATTATTTGCATTTAAAAAATAACAAATTGACTCTTTTTGAAAGATTGATGATCAAATTTGATTCTTTTTAAAAAGTTGAGGGCAAAATTTAGCTAAAAAAAATAAGGGCCATATTAGTAAAAAAAATGTAAATGTTAAGGACGAAATTTGTCATTATGCAATTTTTTTTCCAGCTAAGTTATCGAAAAGGGAAAAGTTAACTTTCATGCCTTGCATTCTAAGCATGTTGGCATGAGCATGACTGGGCAACCAATTCACCACTAAATTTCACATGATATGCACAAATATGATAATGTTCTCCCTTATCCCATCTCCAATTACAGAAGAATAAATATGATGATGATGTGACATTTTTATATCGTGTCATACTATCACTTAAAATATTATAAAGAATTAGACTGTAATATGATAATCTCAAAGTATCACGTCATTACAAAAACCGAATTTGAGAAAAAATATCGAATTTAAAGACTAAATGTTGCCTAATCTGTATTATAAAAGAGGTTATGATACAGGAGTTGAGAAAAAGGATTGCAGATACTAAAACCCAAACTTTAAACTTATATTAGTGATTGCATGAATCAACTGAATTGAACCCAGAATTCAGAACAATTAGTTCTTCAGGTAACTCAACTTGTTTGCATGTAAAGGAGGAAACTTCCCCTATCTATTTACTTTCCAAATCCACAAATTTGATGTTTTTATTTACCAGACCAGAAACAAAAAATGATACCTATAAGGGAATAAAATAATGCTGCTTGAGTATAACTACAATCAACCCCTTTTCTTTTTCTATGGACAGTATAAACAATCAAAATTCCTAAGACTTAACAGTTTCTTGGAGCGTGGAAGAAGACCGAGAGCTTGTACAACCACCGGTTTAACCGGCCGCAAATAGCCATAGCATGATTAAGGATGATATCGAAACTGCTACCCAACCAAGGAAAGCTAAGGCAACTGCCAATTGATATTTTTGGCACTCTTCTCCGAGTCCACAACTTCCCAAGTCATTGAAATATAATACGGCGATGCCGCCTGAGGAAGATGCGGCAGCCAAAGACAACAAAGTGGTCACCTGTGTAAAATTTGATAAAAGTTTTGAGTTTTCATTGGCAGTAAAAAATATGAAGAGGGTTTGAAGGTTTGAAAAGAGGCTGACCCAATCTCCGACAACGTAAAGGCTGACTAAAACCGGATTATGGAGGACCTTCTTTTTCACCAAGGCAATTCCGTCTAATATCGCAAGTGCAAAGCTCCACACAACTTGCAATCCCATTGAAGCAATAAGGTAGCTGCACAAGCAAACCGTTAAAGAGTTATCCAATTATAAACACGATGTATTGAGGATATCAGTACAGAGATATAACCCTCAAAAGACACTTCAAATACATTAGAAAAGCTTATAAATAATTGAAAAGCCATTATATCCGACACTCACACTTGAGTCTAAGTAATGGATTTGAACTTCTTTACAAATGAGTAAAGCGGGGAAATATAGGAATGGACCATGAAGACTCGATGAACCACAAATATGCAGCTAAGATTCAATATCTTTGTTCACAAGGATTAGTAACTCAAACAAAACTTTCAGCACTTGAATTTGATACATTAAAAAAAGTAGAATTCATTGCATTAACTATTTACATATCTGGTAGCTAACTTGTTTAAGCCATAAAACAAGATCGACATCAGACCGGTATCGTGACACTGAGAAGTCTTAGCATTAATATGTCCCTGCTATGGTTCCAAAAGATGATGAAGATTTTATCATCATAAACTTAAACCTTACTATATTCTAACTCAGCTCGTAACTTCACAAAGCATAATCTTGTTGTCATATACTTGATCCTAACACCGTCCCTGGCGGATACAAAGGATACATGAAGAAGATCTAAACTAAAGCATAAGCAGATATATCATCCCTTATCTAGCCTAACATACTAGAATCTGCCACAATGAATAAAGTAAGTAATTTGTGTCTTCCGTTTCTTTTCTCTAATCCATGTCTACCTAGTATCTGTCCATGCATCAAATATAAACCCTAAATAAAACCCGAATTCCATAATTATCCTAATACAAAATTACTTGAATCTGGAAAGTTACACATGGTTTGCAGTCTGCCTTCTCTTTTTTTCATAAATTCAACAGTTTGATAAGAATGCATTGGCTATGTAACCCGAACTCTTCGGTTTCCCCAAAACTGTCCGACACAAATTCGGATTCAGATATGGCTATTGAAGTATGATTCTCTAAATGCATGGAAAAACTTGGATAAAACAAGTGTACACATTCGATATTCGCCACAAGTCCGAGTAACATAGTATCAAATTCATCAAAAAAATTCCTATTTTTTCAGTTAGATTATACTGATTTACAGAAAAAATGCAACTCATTTCTGAACAAAATAATTCAACTCACTGTTACCATAAACAGCAAGAAAAGCATAAATTTTCAACCTCACATATTAATATAAACAAACAAACATATACATACATATATATATATATATATATAACACTGCCTTTATTAGTCAACCTCAAGGAGAGAATCCATTCATTAAATCAGATCTTTAGTACAGCATCAAAACAAAAGTTAAATACAGCCGGCCAGTTCAAATATGCCTAACCAAATTTTGCAAAATGAACAAAAACTATGAAAAGGATTCTCACACCTAACATGATCTTCAACTTCACAACACAAAATAGAAATTAAAAAGCAAAAGCAAAGGAGCATAGCCCCAGAAAAATCATACCCAAAATGGAAGAACAGGAAAAGAGGTAAAGGGAAAATACCAGAAAGCAGTGAAACTGAAAAAGTTTGAAGTTGTAGACATGGAAGCAATTGAACCAGCTGCAAAAACACACTGCATAATCCTCAAAAATAGGCTAGTCAAAGTCCCTGGACTTCCAGGAATTGCTCTCATTTTTTACTTTTACCTACAAATCCAAAGAACAATTTTCACTAAATCTCCATAGCTCATAAAAAAAAAAAAAAAAAGAAGTTGTTTTTAAGAGAAATAAAAAAGACCCAGAAACTGAAATCGGCAGATTAGATGATAAAATTTTTTAAATTAAGAATTTTGAAGAAACCCAGAGAATACAAAAGGAACAATAACAAGAAGGGCGGCATTAACAAGTCGAACAAGCAACTTGACTACTAAAAAAAATTATTATGGACATTAATTTGATACGCAAATAATAATAATAACAATAATAATAATAATAAACAGGTTTTGTTGACAATAATGGTAATGGTAATGATAAAATACCGACCAAAAAAATTGTCACTTTCCATTTTCAATTTCAAGGTTTCAACAGTTTCAACTACCTAACTCCCCCTGAGCTCAACTCTCAATTTTAATGGGCTAAGTAACTTTATACTCACGCGACTCTGTTCTTACGTGTTAATAACGATTTTAAGGTTTTTGTTGTTGGTTAACTTCTTCTTTAGTCCCTGTAATTTTCAAGCTTTAAAATTTTAGTCTTAACCCAAACACTAGCAATTGGTTCCGTTAGGTTAAAATTACTAGTCTTGTATTATGCATAGAGTTGAAGCTTTAGTCTATATTCTTCAATTAGATCATTCTGAGTCCCTATACTTTTTCTGAATTTGAAATTTCAATCTTTACATAAATTACAACCATTGATCCAGTAACTACATTTTTAGTAAGTAATATGTGAAAATAACAAGTTATCATAATATTACACATATGATAATATCATGTTAGTTGCATCAAATTTTGGAAATGGTAGAAATTAATGAATATAAAAGTTATCGTTTGAGGACTGAAATTTTAAAATTTGAAAAGTATAAGGACTAAAAATGACTAAATTAAAGTTAAAGATTAAATCCAAAAATTTTATAAAGTACAAGGACTAATAGCATAATTTACCCTTTATTGTTTGAATTATATTTTAAGTTTTTTAATATTTTATTTTTTATTTGTACTTTGATAAAATTTATTTTAGATTGAAAAATTGATCTATGTTCTTTTATTTTATAATTAAATATTAAAAAATTATTCAGATTTTAATTAAAATTTAATGGTTTTTTAAGAGATACTTTAAAATTTTATTTGAATGAAATAAATATTAATGATCTTTTTTTGCATTTATTGACAATATTCTTTTTTCTCTTTTTTTCTTTTTGGATTTTTAAAGCAACAGATTAGTGCTTAAATTAGTTTATGAATTTCGGATAAGCTTTTCACTTAGTTAATAATTCCATTTTTGAACTTTTTTTTTCCTTAATGATAATCAACAAATTCAAATTTAAATACAACCTCTTTTCTATCTTTAGACATCTTTTTATTAAGAAAAACCCGAATTATATTTTAACGCGTTGAGATGTATTGAGCATACATAGGGATAACAAATCCACCACTGTTCTATAATTAGTATGCTTTACTCTACCGTCTGTTCCGCTTCGCTTGTATAATCTTCAATTATTGAAAAGAGAGAAATGGGTCAATTAATTATTAAAACCACTCCATAACCACTGTTTAAAAAGAAAATCTACCCCGCTCCACCCTACATCTAAAACAAATCAATTCAAAATTTATCGATGATTTGAATGTTACCATCCATATATATCCTACATCATAGAGTGATGAAACTAAATTTAGTTCAATCCATAATTATCTAATGTTACATCTTACTTCATCAAATTATAAACTAAAATTTAAAAATATTCCAATTAAATCATCAAATTTTATATTTTAAATTAGTTCAACCACTATTTTTGTCGGGTTCTTTTTGTTCCTTTAACTAAAGCAGCCCCATGAAAATACCAAATAGGAAAATTTATTTACCAGAAGAGTGGATGGAAATCAGCCACGTCAGAAAACGATAATAGCTGCAATGATATATGTAAACAAATTTACTCAAAAAGTAAATAAGAACACCATTATGTCTTCTGCAACTCACAAGTTTAGGGACGAAAATTTTTTCAGAGCCTAAAGAGATGAAGGGGAGAAGTTCCATCAAGACCATGTTGATAAAAGTAGGAAACATAGTCTTTAACTGTGGTTTGCCTGTAAAGTGGAGGATTGTGTTGAGAGAGCAGCTCTTTAATGGGTCCATAAACCCTTGAAGATGGTAATAAGCCTGTGGTGAAAAAGCTTGCCACTGATACTCTTGGTCCTTCACGGTTTGCCAAAACTCTGTGCTCCACGCTTTTGAACTTGTCATTTGTTATAAGCTATTAAACCACAAACAAATAAAATTAATGCAGACCAACTAAGAGTTTAATTCAATTGTTTCATCTGATTTATCCGATGAAATAACATATATTAAATCTCTAACTTTATAAATACAAAAATTTGAACTATCTTTTTGGTCTAATACCTTTTGGTATCTGATAAGCAAATTAAATCTCGATTTATTTTAAATTGCATCGAGTTGATTCTCAAATAAAGGGAAAGCTTTCTTAAGCTCATTCTTCGTTCACAATACTCAAAACTAATATTTTGTTTTAGTGGTACCAAGTTGCTTCCTACTTGACTCAATAGAGGTTAGTATTACTTTATTTTCTTCATTGAATTCTGTAATAAGTATATTTTTTATAAAAAATTAATATAATTAGTAAATACTTTGCTTGAATGGTAAAAGGTAAATGTTGAAAACTATAAACTTAGGCTCAAATTTTGTAATGTGTATTTATATGTATTTTTCTATATAAAAGATATGAAATGATAAAAATACTTTTAGATTAATATAATTTAAGGTAGATTACAATAAAAGTCACCCAATTATGATTTTTTTTTTGGTCACTCAACTATGAAAAATTATAAAATAGTCACACAACTATTCAATTTTATCTTTTTTGGTCACCCAACTATCTTGGATTTTTGGGTGTTTCCATTTCTACGTTAGCCAGCTGGTGACCAAAAAAGATAAAATTGAATAGTTGGATGACCATCTTGTAACTTTTTATAGTTGTGTGACTAAAAAAAAAAAAAAAAACATAGTTAGGTGACCTCTATTATAATTTACCCTATAATTTATTTTATAAGGTAAGAATATTTTCATTATTATCCAATTGAATTGATGTTATTAAATCGTGACCCCAAAATCAGTAAAGGATTTAATATTCGTAGATATAAAAATTTACTATAAATATAAAAATGATGACATCCTAGTGTCGGGGGAACTAGAATAATTAGAAAGTGAGACTTGCCTGTAAAAGATCTCCAACATTAACCACCAAGGCACCAGGCACCGGAGGAACATCGAGCCATTGATCTTCATAAAGCACTTGCAAGCCCCCAATTTGGTCTTGTAAAAGCACCGTTAGGAAGTCATTGTCGGAGTGCTTGCTCGTGCCGAAGGTCAGTTCGGGTTCGGGACATGGCGGATAGTAATGGCTTAGGACTGCAAGTCCCTCGGCACATCCCATCTCCTCCAGGTGATTTGAGCTTAGTCCAAGAGCTTCGGACAATACTTTAAATAAACAACTCCCCAATCTCATTACTTCCTTCGTGTATTTCACTAGAATATCTCTGCAATCCAAGGGTTTGTTTAATAATAAAAGCTTTAAAATATAAAATTAATCAAGTCATTTACTTTGGTTAAATTACAGTTTTGGTCCTTCTACTATGTTAAATTTAAGATTTAATCTATGTACTTTAATTTTACAGATTCTTTTTACTTTTATTATATTATTAGTTAATTCAAATAGCTAAAAATTTAAATTTAACCATAATAGAGGGATCAAAATCAAAATCAGAATTTAACTTTTTATTTAAAAGTATGCTTTTCTATTCAATATAATTGTACGTTGTAATTTGAAGGAATTGGGGTAATTACATTAGTAGTTAATATTATCTAAAAAACTTACAAAATAGTCGCTCAACTATTTAATTTAATTTTATTTTATCATATAATTAAGTGATTATTAATGTAGTTTATCCAAAAATTAATATATGAAGGAATTAATAAACATACCTCAACACCTCAGGCAATTCTTGAGGCTGGGGAGGATCAGGAGCCATCATGCAGAAACAGGTATCTCTCCAGTTCGCAAATGGAGCTGTATACAAGTCAAAGTTGCTCTGATATCTAAACCTGCTTCCCGATTCTCTTCCGTAATACTTTTTCTTCACCTCAATATCTTGCTCGAAAAATCTTCGAACCCCATCTTTCATCTCTTCAACAACACTTACAGGTATCCCATGGTTGACAATCTGGAAGAAGCCCCATGTCTCTGATGCATGCCTGACTTGGTCACTGATCTCTTTATGCCGCCGTGGATCATCTTCGATCCCTTGTAGATCAATAACTGGAATATTGTATTGGGTTTTCTTGGTTGTCTCTAAAGTGTCCGATGAAATGTCTGAACGGATGAACATACGAGGAACCTTAGTGATTCCAGCATCTACCAGACCTTTGACACCGGCTTTTGAATTGTCGAATGCTTTCAGTTCCTTTTCTCTGTCGTAGTTGTTGGAATCATCATGAACTTCAGCTCCACTGGTAACCACCATTTTTTCGCTGTGTTTTGTTCCTTCCATTTTAATGTAACAAAAGCATTAGAAATTTTCTGAGAATCACAAATGAAGTTAAAAAGCATGGAAATTTGTTTATCAGTAATGCGGATGGTAATCAGCCACGTCGAAAACGATAAGGCCGATGATAGCTGCTTGGTCCCATGCTCCGAAATTTTAAATAATATTTTATAATATATTAAATTTTACAAAATTAAACCATGCATTATAAAACCTTAAAAAATATAATATTTATAAAATTACAATATATGTTAGTCATATTATAAAATTATGGAATTATAATTAAAAACAGGAAAATAGTTATAAAATTAAAAGAGATGTATTTTGTAAATATATCATAACAGATTAAGATAATTTTTCTTAAATTTGATCCCGACCCGACCTAAAATTTTTTAATAATAAATTAATTTGTTCCATCTCATCTGCAAATTTGATTTTTAAAATTAAAAATAAAATCTGTTTCTATCAAATTCATGTTTAGGGTTTTGAGGTTTATTTAATTTTTTATTTAAATTGACCCAAATAAAATAATTAGTTACGAAAATAACTCAAGACCAAAATTTTGTACGAGAATGATTTATTTTCTACGGTGCACGTTGATGTCGTTATACTCGTTGGTGGCATCACCCCCTCATCATCAGGCAATCATCATTTTTTTTAAAAATATATATATATATTTTTGGGTGTCGCCATTATGTCCAGTGGCACCCGTATGTATTTTTTTCTACATACCAATAAAAAATACGAGTATTCTGGGAGGAAAAAGAAAAAGAAAAAAAAATTAATTAGTGTCATCGACCTCTATGGAGACACCAAAGATCTTTTTTTAAAAAATATTTTTTTAATGGGTGGCCGGCCTCTATGGTTGCACCGAATAAATTTTTAAAAAATAATTTTTTTTTGTGTGTTGCCGTTCTATCATGTGGCACCAGAATTTTTTTTAAAAATATAATTTTGTCATCCATTTTCTAGAATGAAAACCTGGATCTAGTGCAGCAAAATGAAATACACTTTCATTGTAGAGTGAAGAAGCGTGAGGACAAAGAAGAAGAAACATCATCACCATTATTAAAATCTTATAATAAAGCTCCTCCCTTTTTCTTCTTTTTCTTCTCCAACAACATCCCTTCCTCCATAATAAAGCTGATAAATGATCAATTTAATTTAAAAGAAAAAAGTGATTATTATAAGGAAAAATGTGATTAGTAAAAAGTTGCTAAATAAAAATGTGGGTTGAATTGATTGATGTACAGAGGTTTAGAAAAAAATAAATAAATTTAAAATATTTTCTTTTAGTTGTAATTAAGACACTTTCAACCTTGAAATAAAGTTGTAACAACCAAACCAAAGTTGTATGAAATAAAATTGTAATAGTCACCCTTTATTGAAAAAGTTGTATACATTTAAAAAAAATCTTTTTTAATAGTTGTAAATTGTAATAACAACTTTTTCGGCCACCCTTTTTAAAAAAATATTTTTTAATAGTTGTAACAATCACATTTTTTTCCACAGAATGATTATCCACCTTAAGCGTGGTCCTCATGATTTTTCCACCAACGAACTAGCCCCCCAAATCGTCGTCAGTTCAATTTGTCATGAAGTGTAATCTTGCAACGAAGTTCTCTCATCTTCAAGTTGGGCATTAGCCCCTGAATTAACCAAAGGAAACAGATCATTCCCAATCTGGCCCATTCCCTTATCAATAGCAGAATTAACAGTGGACCCGCTAGACCTATTAGACGAGCCCCCAAAGACACAGCCTTTACTGTTGACAATCTCAGAGGCCTTAACAAATCCACACGACCCAAATCCCTTCCCATTGTCACGATCCATAATTGAATCACCCACCCCAGTGGATTATCATAAATGGCCAAACCTTTTCCCTTAGATTTAGCAATAATTCCACACTTAGAAATCTGCACATTCCCTAATTCATTTTCCCTTAAATCTTGCATATCATTAAATCGAGATCCCTGAAGATTTGCACTTACCTTGTCATCCTTGTCAGAGCCCTTACTCCGATCAGCTCTCCTTGACCACAGATCAACTACCATCCAAGGACCATACTCCTCGATCCATTCATGATTAACCTTAAGTCCACTAGGAGTATAACCGAATGCAATACAACATCATCACCTCCTTGCTTCTCCTGAAAATACAAAGCCGGACACAACTTTTTCATATGAACATAGTAACCACACACAAAGCATGCGTTAGGAAGAGATTCATACTCCACCCTTTACACCCGACCATCCACTTTAATCCTAGATACTAATGGTTTATTCAAGTCAACCATAAATGCCAAACGAACAAACTTGCCTTGCAAACCATTTCCCCAATCAACTTAATTACACTTCTTCTATACATAAAGCCCGAAACACTTGAGGATCGAATCCATACGACGACACTAGATGGGAATGGTTAACTCGTGGAAAAATATTCAGACCAAGGTTGCACCGTGAGATAATGATCAAACACTATCCAGGGACCTTCAGTAAGAGTTCGAAAACATAATCTACTTCCTCCTGTGGCTTAACCAAATAATAATCATTCTCTAGATCCATGATCGTCTTTGACATGCTCTTATACAAAATCTGATGAACACGACCAGAAAATATAATCGTCGACATGTTGTCCTCTATTCTAATAGTCACGTCCCCCTCAAGAAACTAAACATCATCCTCATCCTTGTCCTACACCTCCTGCCCTATCGATCTCTTGAATCCAATCAGCATGTCCTTAAAATAAACATGGGCAATCTGTTCACTCTCCTCTTTTAACGGTTGCTCCCAAAGATCCTCCCCGTGAAAATCACATTGCATTTCCATAACGTTGATCTCTTGTATCCTTTATAGTTCTATTCAATGTCTTGTAAATTGAACTCATTTAAAATATCTTGACTTTTAATCTATATGTAGATTCTTGAGACAATTTTTTAATTCTCAATACATGTAACAACCCAATTTTCAGTGGTGTCGGAAACAGTGATTCGAGATCACTAAATCTGATGAGAGAGTTCGAAAATTATATTATTTAGAATTTTGGAGTTAAATGTGATTTTAGGAAGATTTTTGGAATTAGTAATTTGTGTTTTAGAAGAAATTATTAGATTAATTGGTTTCGAAAACGAGGTATCGAGATCTCAATTTTATAAACCAAGCCCTAAATATTTTTATAAATATTTACGGAGTGTCAATAAGTTAGTATTAAAGTTTCGTTAGAAAATTTTAACGTTTTAATAGTTAATTAAATAAAAAGGATTAGATTGAAAACAGTGCAAAACTTGCTAATTAAAGAAATAGTGATTAAATAGCTTAAGTGATGAATAAGAAGGGACTTAAGGCATAAATATGCCAAAAGAAAATGGCCGGGGCGGCACATGCCTTAAAAAGGATGATAAAATAGTGTGAACAAGGGGTAAAATTGGAAATTTTGTAAAATTAAGCTTAAAAATTGAATTTTCATGAGAATTCTAGACATTTTTCTTCTAAAACTTCAAAAAAACACCATAGAAGAGTCCCTCTAAGCTGGTTTTTTATATTTTTTCTACATGTAAGTTCAATTCTTTCTCTTTTCTTGAAATTTTTGTGTTTTTGAGACTTTTACAACTAGGTCCAACTATCTAATTCATTAGTTTTTGATTTCATGGGTGATTTTGAAAGTTACCATTGATGAGTTCTGGAAGTTTATGACGAATTAACATGGAATTGAAGCTTTAATTTTTTTATATGATGATTTTATCAAGTAGTTTTAATAGAAATTGATTTTAGGACCAAATTGTGAAAAAGATTAAATCTTAGGGTTTTGTATTAAATTTTGTTTATCAAAGGCTGTGTAATAGTTTATAATATTTAGATAAAGTGTTAATTGAGAAAAATTAGCTTATTTGATGAGCTAATTGATGAGGGACTAAATTGTAAAAACTGTAAAAGTTAGGGTAAATGTGTAATTTCAAAGATTGAAGGGCATGAATTGTGAAGTGAATTAGAATTGAATTATATGCTTATGAATGAATAATTTTATATTACAGATCAAGAGCCCGAAGAAAATCGTGAAAAAGGGAAATTAGCTGAATAGTCCTTGAATTACTACAGATTCCACCATATAACCCAGGTAAGTTCGTATGGTTAAATTTTAATGTTATATGTTAATTAATAAATGATATTTTTTATTTGTTTGTAGCATTTGTTGAAAATAAAATTATTATTAAATTTACGAAATTGAATCAAGTGTTCAAAGTGAACGGAACGCATGATTTAGTACAATCGTTCAGTGCAAAAGGGGAATTGACAGTAAAATTACCCAAGTAAACCGAGGTTCAGCATTTTTTGCGAACACTCGTGTTTGCTTTTCGTTTAGCTCTTTGAGCTTCAGTTTAACCCTCATGGGTTTTCGTTCAGCTCCTATGAGCTTCCATTCAACCCTTACGGGTTTCCGTTTAACACTTATGTGCTTCTGTGTAGTCTTCGGGCTTCTGTTTACGATGTACTCAAATCCATAAGTCGTTCTTTGATTGACAAGAATTGGTAAGTGCTATATTGAAATTAATGTGGAAGAATTTAAGTTATTACTGATATTGAGCTCAATTAAGTGCATTCATTGATTAAAGTTGTGCTTGGCAGGAAATGTGTAATGACTGATTTACTTAAATGAATTGTTATAGTATGTTCGATAAGATTTATATATAAAGTCAATGAACTTACTAAGCTTCATTAAGCTTACTTGTGTTGTTCAATGTTCTTTGTAGATTTTCAAGAAGTTCGGAGGATCGAATCAACACATCGGGTCATACTATCCAGATTACTCCGGTAGATTTTGTTGTACATTTTATGGTTTATATGTCATGTATAGGGATGGATTGAAAAGGGCTAAACTTGAAGTATAATTATGAATGACAATTATAAATATGTGTTTGTATGTATATAATCAGTAGTAGGTTTTGGTAAATCAATGAATGAAGTTAGTTTGGCAAATTTAGACAATTGATTCTTGTGTTAACATATTATGTTAAATACATGTTTTGGCTAGAATTGGTTGCTTGGTTGAGATATATTAATGTATTTCAATGTTGTGTGTAGGTGGATAATAAAAGGGTGAGAAAAGTGGTCTTAAAATGACCTATTTTCGTCCACACGGGCGTGTGTCTCAGCCGTGTGTGACACACGGCCTGGCACATGGGCGTGTAGTCTGGCCGTGTGTCCCCTGCACCTTAAAATTTCAAAAAAGAATGCCCAGATTTTTACACACGGCCTAGCACACGGGTTTGTGGCTTGGCCGTGTGACCCCTACACTTCACACACGGCCTAGCACATGGGCGTGTGGTTGGCCGTGTGACCCAAGTTAATAGCTACCCTAATTTGGACACGGGCTGGGACACGGCCGTGTGCCTCACATCGAATGTCCACACGGCCTAAGACACGGGCGCGTCTCCTGGCCGTGTGAGCCACACGGTCGGCCACACAGGCGTGTGTCCCCTGCTCTTAAGAAAAATTTTAAGATTTTGAGAAAAATTCCCTGAGTGTCCGATTTAGTTCCAATTCACTTCTAAGGTGTATTTTGGGCCTTAAGGACCCATCTAAGGGATAATATGAGTGTTATATGACTTGTTCTTGATTTGTATAACAAATGTAATGAAATACTCGTAATTAGTCTGTAAAGTTCAATAATACTCCATAACCTTGTTCCGGCGACAGATAACGGTTAGGGGTGTTACAATACAAATAATTTATTCTAAAATATTATCTTAAGAATCTACACACAAATTAAAAGTTAAGATATTTTAAATGTGTTCAACTTACAAGACATTGAATAGAACTATAATAATTATTTTTATAATAAAATTGAGTTCAACTTTATGTGTTGCTGAAATATTCAAAAAGAAGTTTTATTTTGAAACAAACTTTCAATTTTTCTTAAATTTTCATTCTCAATATATTTTCTTAAAGAGTGAAGATTTCAAAGTTTTCACTTAGTTAACTCTTGCAAAAAAACTTTTCTATGTATATATTTCTTTTCCATGTTTATTTTTGTGGGTTTTGTCTTTTTTTACTACTCACTTCTTTAGAATTGCAATGAAATTTTTCAATGAGTTTTGTGAGAATTTTTAATTTTAATTTTCTTGAATTTTTAAAAAAGTTTAACAAAGTTACCTAACACACTAAGGACACAAAAAATTAATTTTTTTTAAAAAGACACCAGTGCCACCAAGAAGAATGGCGGCACAAAAAAGTATATTGACTTTTAATTTGACACTTTAAAAAATAAAATTTCTCCGTTGCCGCTAGAGGGGACAACAACACCTATTAAAATATTAATTTTTTCCCTCCAGGTTACCCGTATTTTTAAAGGGTATTTGAGAAAATACATACCGGTGTCATTAGACACAGTGGCGGCACAAAAATAATTTTTTTTTAAAAATCGATAATCATTAGGTAATGATGAGGGGTGATACCGCCGGTCAAGTTGGCGGCACTAATAGTCAGTACAGAAAACAGATCATTCTTATATAAGATTTAACACCTGGATATTTTTATAATTAATCAATTCTTCTTATTCAGTTTCGAAAAAAATGATTCAGAAAAGGATGGAAATTTGTTTATTAATCAGCCACGTCGAAAACGATGATAATAGCTGCTTGGTCCCATGCTCTTCACTATCCACTATTTTTTCTTCATAAAGATTAAAAACAGAGCAATGTACGGACAGGGACAAAGGCAGAACATACTTGTGCTTAACTTGTTCATCATATATGTATACAAATTTAATTTATTCAAAAAGTAATTAAGAACTATTATCTCTTCTGCAACTCAAAAGTTTTGCCTGCAATGATACGTAGACTAATTTTCAGACAGCTTGAAATGTGAAAGTGAACCGCTACCGCTGAGCCCTTTCGAGTAGTATTGTGACAAATAGTCCTTGATCAAGATTTCTCTGTAGATTGGAGGATTGTTTTCAGACAACAGTTCCTTGATTGGTCCATAAAGTCTCGATTCATTTCCTTTGTTATTCGCTTGCATTCTCAGAAAACATGCCACTGATATTCTAGGCCCTGCTCGTTTCGCCAACACCCTGTGATTCACGCTTTTGAACTTGTCGTTTGATATAAGCTGTAGAAGATCTCCAACATTTACTACCAAAGCTCCAGGTATGCAAGGGACATCAATCCAATGATTGTGATGAAGCACTTGAAGGCCACCCATTTGATCTTGCAGAAGAATGGTAATGATGTTACTGTCTTTGTGATTGGTGGTTCCCATTGTTAGTTCTGGTTGAGGACATGGAGGATAGTAATGTCCCATTAGAAGCAGTAAGTCCGCGCAACCCAAATCATTAAGGCAACCAGGGTTGAGCCCAAGAGCCTCAGACAGCAGTTCAAACAGTGTGAACCCCAATGTCAATACTTGCTTGGAGTAATCCATCACTATGTCTCTGCAACAAAACTCAATACATGTCACCTATAGATACTCACAA
This sequence comes from Gossypium sturtianum, assembly GCA_025698515.1. NCBI lineage: Eukaryota > Viridiplantae > Streptophyta > Magnoliopsida > Malvales > Malvaceae > Gossypium > Gossypium sturtianum. The sequence continues at coordinate 164,307,211 of CM046945.1, forward strand.
CTGACAACTGAATTCGAGTAACATAGCCTAGTACTAACACGTACCTGCAAACTTGAGGCAAATCTGCAGGGCGAGCTGGATCATCAGGAGACATGATACAACCCAAACTGTCCCTCCAATTAGCAGCTTTCGATTTATACAAGTCATAGTTGCTTAGATACAACACCTTGCGAGTTGCTTCGCGTGTATAGAACTGTTTCTTCACCTCGGTGTCCTGTTCATGAAACCGACGGATCCCATCAATCATTTCATCCAAAACGCTTGCAGGAATCCCATGGTGGACGACCTGAAAGAAACCCCAATCCGCACAAGCATTTCGAACTTGGTTAATCACCTCGGCACGCCGAGCCGAGTCTCCACCGATGCCTTGGAGGTCTATGATCGGGACACTCAGCTGATTATTGGAACAATCGGTGTTATTCTTCTCAAGGATAAGGCTTTGATCTATGAATATTCGAGGGATTTTTGTGACACCCGAATCTACTATTCCCTTCACACCGGCTTTTGTATCATCAAAAGCCTTTACTTCACTTTCGCGATCGTAATCCGGGTTAGAATCTACTTGAAATTCACCGGTTTCTGAGCCCATGGTGTTGATTTTTGAATGAAATTGTTAGTGTAATAAGGCAATTTTGGATCAAAATAAAGTCTATGTTACTAATAGGACATGAAGGAAGCAACCTTTCCACAAAGTCCACACAACTCCGTCGTTGACTTGGCCACAAACATGTCATTATCTAGACCAAAAAAATTCTAACTATTACAACCACTCATTTGAAAAAACTCAGATTTAAAAATTCAAATCAAGTGAGATCAATAAAATTTGATTTGAAAATTTGATTAATTTAAATAATTTTTTATTTAGTTTTATTTAAATTTCTTTTCACTTGATTCGATTTTGATATTCAAATCAAATTCAGTTGATAAAATAAAATTTATCAACTCGATTAATTTGAAATTTATATAAACGTATTAAAAGTTTATATAGAAATTAAATGATACTTTGGTTAAAATTGTAACATTGAAGATTCAATATTAATAGTGTTCTTGGTTCATAACAATATAGTTTTACTTTGTAATAAAAATGAATTTTTGTTAATTTCTTAACTGAGTTAAAACCTGATTGATGAATCATACCAATATATTTTATTTTAAGGATATCATAGTAACAACTCGTGGGTCTAAATAGTAATTATAAAGCGATATCGATATTTATCTTGATTGATTATGATGACATTCATTACATATATACTCACAGAGGCAACCAAATATGCCCAATACACAATTCAATCATAAGAAATCTACCAAATTATTCAGTACTTGAGCTGATATTTCATACCATGGGATCATAACCTGAAATGCAGCAAGGGAGAAGTATCATCAACATCAAGCCCTCTTCCATTGGAGTATATAGCATAATCTCTCACTGTGGTTTCCCGTATTTTGGTGGATTCTCTTACGATAACGATTCCTTGATAGGTCCGCATGCAGCCTCTGGTCCAAGTTCAAAAACATGCCATCAAAACTCTCGGTCCGACCGAGTTTGCCAAAGACTCATGCTCCACACTTACGAAAGCATCGTTCAAATAAGCTGAAAAATAAGTTGAAATTTCCCAAATATTCACTAGCATTCAAGACATAAGTTTTAGACATGAGTGCTTTAAGGAAAATAAAGAGTCGGAGTGACAACGGATTAACTGTAAAAGATCACCGATGTTAATCACGAGCCCCAGAGAACAAGGCACATCAATCCATTTGTCTTCATGAAGTACTTGGAGACCACCAATATAATCTTGAAGCGATGACAGATGAAGAAATCATTATCTCGCATGCTTACTTGTTCCCAAAGCCAATTCGGCTCGGGACACCTCGGATAATAGTGGCATAGCATAAGAAGGTCCCCGCCACACCCATGTCTTTCAAGTGGTCGTTTCAACCCAAGAGCCTCGGACGAGAATTCCAAAGCATAAATTACCCAAATTCATCACTTGTTTGAGTAGTTCACCATTATATCCTCGCAAATGAATTACCTCATTATCGTGATTGCAGACATAACGGATGCTATTCATCACAAAGATAGGCCATTTATGCGGACTAAGCAAATGAATAGATGTTGAACCATACCTGAAAACTGGTGGCAAGTCGTTCACTTTTGGAGGACCAGGAGCCATACGGCTGAAAAATGTATCTCTCCAATTGACTGCTAAACTTGTATACAAATCGAAATTGCTGTTATAAACCACTGGTTTCGTAAAATCACGAGTATTGTTAGAATTAAGTGACCCGAATCCTTATTTAAATAAAATACAATGGTAAAAGACGTTATATTTTTCACAAATTGGTATCCGAGCTTCCGGGTTTTTTTTATTTCGATCACGGTAATGGCGTCTTCAAAGTATGAAATTTCGCTGTTGGATCGCAACACCAGATTTGCGTTGTGGCAAATAAAGATGCAGGCAGTTCTTGCACAGATGGATTTAAAAGAAGCCCTGTTAGGGGTAGATAAGATGCCTTCGACATTGACAGAGGAAGAGAAGAAGCGCAAGGATCGAAAGGCATTAACATAGTTACATCTGCATTTGTCTAACGAAATTTTGCAGGATGTGATGAAGGAGAAGACCGTCGCTGCATTATGGAAGAGGCTAGAACAAATATGTATGTCGAAAACTCTAACCAACAAGTTGCATATGAAGCAACGTCTTTATGCTCATCGTTTAGAGGAAGGTGCATTCATTGCACGAAACACTTAATGTTGTTTAAAGAAATTCTCTCAAACTTGGAGGCCATGGAGGTTCAAAGATGATAAGGAAGATCTAGGGTTGATTCTACTTTGTTCGTTGCCCCCGCTTATTCAACCTTCAGAGGCACGATTTTATATAGCCGCGAGTCTCTCACAGTTGATGAGGTTTATGATTCTTTGACCTCGTATGATAAGATGAAGCATCTTGTGGTTAAACCCGACTCTCAGGGAGAGGGTCTCATTGTTCGTGGGAGACAAGATCGGAATGCTGATGATGATCGTAGAAGGACACCGGAACGGAATCCTCGCGATAAATCTAAGGGTAGATCGAAGTCTTCAAACAGAGGTAAAACTTGTAACTTCTGCAAGAAGAAAGGGCACATTAAATCTGAGTGCTATAAGCTACAGAACAAGATTAAAAGGGAGGCTACGAATCAAAAGGGAAAACAACTAGAAAATTTTGGTGAAGCTGATGTTGTAGAAGACTACAGCGATGGTGAACTTCTAGTTTCTTCTGTCAACAATTCTAAAGTGAGCGAGGAGTGGATACTTGATTCAGGCTGCACCTTCCACATGAGTCCCAATCGGGATTGGTTTACAACTTACGAAACAATGTCTGAAGATGTTGTTTTGATGGGAAATAATGCTTCGTGTAAAATCACGGTGTTGGAACAATTAAAGTTAAGATGTTTGATTTTGAGTTGTCGAACACTTAGTGACGTCGACATGTTCCGAATTGAAGAGAAATTTAATTTCGTTAAGTACTCTTGATTCAAAAGGGTACAAATACACAAATTAAAAGTGGGATTTTGAAGATTTCCAAAGGTTCCTCTCGTGTGATGAAAGGCGGAGAAAGACCGCCAAGTTATATAATTTGCAGGGTTCTACTGTTATTGGTGATGCAGCTGTCGCTTCCTCTTCCTTGTCAGATGATGATATTACTAAACTTTGGCATATGTGCCTAGGGTATATGAGTGAGAATGGCATGGCAGAATTGAGAAAAAGAGGACTTCTTGATGGGCAAGGAATTTGCAAACTGAAGTTCTGTGAGTACTGCGTTTTTGGGAAGCAAAAGAGAGTTTGATTCACCAGAGGAATCCATAACACGAAGGGAACGTTGGAGTATATTCATTCTGATCTGTGGGGGCCATCAAGAGTGCCTTCAAGAGGTGGAGCTAATTATATGCTAACTTTTATTGATGATTTTTCTAGAAAAGTTTGGGCATTCTTCCTGAAGCAGAAAAGCGATGTGTTTTCCGCATTTAAGTCTTGGAAAACTATGATTGAAAAACAGACGGGAAAACAAATAAAACACCTCCGCATTGCATACAATGGCTTAGAGTTTTGTTCGATGAGTTTAATAAACGTGCAAGTCGAAGGATCGTGAGACACTTGACGATTCGTCATACTCCACAAAAAAACGGCGTTGCGAAACGAATGAACAGAACGATCATGGAGAAGGTTCGATATATGTTGTCAAATGCCAACTTACCAAAGTCGTTTTTGGCCGAAGCAGCCTCTACTGCATGTTTTTTGATCAACCGATCTCCATCCGTTGCCATTGAGAAAAAGACTCCACAAGAGGTATGGTCCGTAATCCCGCAATTATTCCGATTTAAAGATCTTTGGGTGTCTGCGTATGCTCATGTTGATAATGGAAAATTGGAACCGAGATCCATTAAATGTGTTTTTCTTGGTTATAAAGTGGTGTAAAAGGGTATAAGTTATGGTGTCCCTGAAAATAGAAAAGTTGTGATTAGCAGAGATGTTGTTTTTGATGAAACTGCTATGCTACCTAACTTATCTCTTAAAGACTCTTCCAATAAAGAAAATCAAAAGCGGTGGAGCATCGATTAATACAGTCGACTCGACTTCAAGCCGATTACAAAAATTGAGAATAGAGTTGCTTCTTCACCACAATACTCTATCTCCAAAAACAGAACTAGAAGAGAAATTAAACCTCCAAAGAAGTATGCCGAGGCTGATCTAGTTGCTTATGCTTTAAATGTGGCCGAAGATATAGATGCAAACCAAGAGCCGTCTAATTATTCTGAGGCGGTTAGCTGTGAAGACTTAGAAAAGTGGATGTTTGCTATGCAAGAGGAGATGAAATCACTCCATAAAAACAGAACATGGGATCTTGTGAAACTTCCTAAAGGTAAAAAAGTTGTTCGCTGTAAATGGGTGTTTAAAAAGAAAGAAGGGACTCCAGGAGTTGAAGAACCCAGATATAAAGCAAGGCTTGTTGCAAAAGGTTACAGTCAAATTCCAGGAGTGGACTTCATAGATGTGTTATCCCCAGTTGTGAAGCATAGTTCGATTCGAGCTTTGCTTGGTATTGTGGCCATGCATGATTTGGAGCTTGAGCAGTTAGATGTAAAAATTGCATTTTTGCATGGAGAACTTGAGGAAGACATTTACATGCAACAACCAGAGGGTTTTACAGTCTCAGAAAAAGAGGACTATGTTTGCTTGCTGAAAAAGTCCCTTTACGTTTTGAAACAGTCACCAAGACAGTGGTACAAGAGATTTGATTCTTTTATGACTTCTCATGATTTTAAAAGAAGTAGTTTTGACAAAATTGTGTTTACTTTAAGAAAAATAGTGATGGTTCTTTTGTGTATCTACTTTTTATGTTGATGACATGTTGATAGCAAAAGAAAAAGATAAATGAGAGATAAGAAAGGTCAAAGCCCAACTAAGTGAAGAATTTGAGATGAAAGATTTGGGACCAAAGAAAGAAGATACTTGGTATGGAGATTCTTAGAGATAGAAAAGCAAGTAAATTGTACCTAAGTCGGAAGGGGTATATTGAGAAAGTTCTTTGCGAGTTCAATATGCAGAGTGCTAAGCTCATTAGTACTCCTTTAGCATTACCATTTCGGACTTTCATCGGCTTTGTCTCCACAATCGATGACGAGATTGAGTACATGTCACATGTTCCATACTCTAGTGCGATGGGATCTCTCATGTATGCTATGGTTTGTTCACGTCCGGATTTATCATATGCGATCGGTGTAGTTAGCGGATACATGGCAAATCCGGTAAGAACATTGGAAAGTAGTTCAAAGGATTTTAAGATACTTACGAGGTACTACCGATGTTTGCTTACGCTTTGGAAGAACTAGAGATGGAGTCATTGGGTATGTTGATGCTGATTTTGCTTGGAGACCTTGATAGAAGAAGATCTCTCACCGGTTATGTCTTTACAATCGGAGGTTGTGCAATCGGTTGGAAAGCTACTTTGCAAACTACATCGCTTTGTCTACCATCAAGCCGAGTACATGGCAATTACTGAGGCTTGTAAAGAAGCTATTTGGTTGAAGGGACTCTTTAGTGAGCTCAATAAAGACCTTCAAATCAAGCACAATATTTTGTGATGACAATCAGTGCCATCTTCCTTACAAAAGATCAAATGTTTCATGAGAGAACAAAACACATTGATGTTCGGTATCATTTTGTTCGTGATATTATTGCTCGTGGTGATATTGTTGTGAGCAAAATTAGTACTCATGAAAATCCTGCAGATATGATGACTAAGTCACTTCCTATAACCAAGTTTGAGCATTGCTTAGACTTGGTTGGTGTTCATTGTTGAAGTTAAACCCTTAAGGGGTTTTATGGAAGAGGTGGAGAACTTGTTCGTTGAGAGTTCGCGATGAAGAACTTGTTTATTTAGAATTCGTGTCAAGGTGGAGATTGTTAGAATTAAGTGACCCGAATCCTTATTTAAATAAAATACAATGGTCTTCTTTTATTTTATTTTACCATTGTATTTTATTTAAATAAGGATTCGGGTCACTTAATTCTAACAAGTATAATATTGCTTTTTCACTTCATCATCTTGCTCATAAAACCTCCTAACACCATCCTTCATCTCCTCCAAAACACTAACTGGAATCCCATGATTGATCACATGGAAAAAACCCCATTTCCTTGATGCGTTCCCAACTTTATCCACCACTTCCTTTCGAGTAATCGGATCATTGTTCACTCCTTCGAGGTCTATGACCGGAATACTGAACTGGGAATCGTTTGAAACTGGGAATTTGTGGAGTTTTTCAGGCGGTTGATGAAATATTCGAGGGACCTTCGTGATTCCACCATCGACAAGGCCTTTAACTCCAGCTTTTGTGTCATCAAAAGCTTTCAGTTCGCTTGTTTTATCATACTCAGGTGTGTTCAGTGTCCCCATTTCTTGTTAGACAAGAAAGAGGAGGAACTAGGAAGGAGATGGTTCTTGTTTTCTGTAATGGAAATATTTTTCCTTTTTTTTTAGATTATGAAGTGTTGACTAAATTTGTTTTTTTATGATAAATATCAATGCCATTATCTTCAGTGACCCCATGAAGAGCATTGTTTAATGCCACACCGCCATTGATATAAATGGCGTCTCTTTTTTACCTTTCTTTTTGTAATTTTGTGGTGCAACTTGGCACCACTTGCAACCTCAAAGTTCTATCCCTGAAGAAATCACGTTCTCTTTTCTAAGCCTCATATCTAGATTGCGGGATTGCATATGTAACGGATGTTTTTCTTTTTAATTATGAGAAGAAATTCTTGGAACAACAGTTTCAATGGCCATAGCAGCAAACAGCATATTCAACAGTCGACATTGCTCATGTTTATAAATAGAATACATGTAGGCGTGCATGCATACATACAGATATATAACAATCTATTCATTTACTAATTGTAGTTATACATGGAAAGACCAATGCTGGAATTGTCTTTTGAGAGAATTGGTTCATATCCTGAAATGCAGCAGTGCAGAATTTCCATCAAGGCCTTTGTTATGGTAGTGATTCTTGAACTCTACCACAGTAGTTTCCCTGTATTTCGGAGGATTATCTGATGATAACAACTCCTTAATAGGACCATACAATCTCGGGTTCGGATTAAAATAAGTGGAGAAAAAGCTTGCCACCGATATTCTAGGTCCAACCGAATTCGCAAGCACCCTATGCTTAACGCTTACAAGTCTGTCATTCGATATAAGCTGGAAAGAAGAGCACGGAAAAACCGGAAAGTAAATTGGTCAATTGTCACATAGTTTCGAATCTCATTGTTAATTGTTGATTGTTTAAAGCACAGGACTTGCCTGTAAAAGATCTCCAATGCTAACTACTAAAGCCCCGGGAACTGGAGGTACATTAATCCATTGATTTTCATAAAGAACTTGGAGGCCACCAATATGGTCTTGTAGAAGCACGGTGAGGAAGCAACTGTCAGCATGCTTGCTAGCACCGATAGTCAACTCCGGCTGCGGACACGCCGGATAGTAATGGAAGTGATGGCCGAGACCCTTTGCACAATCTATCTTCACCAGATGATCAGGGTTCAACCCCAGAGATTCTGATATTAACTCAAACAGCAAATGACCCAAACTCATCATCCGGTCCGTGTACTCCACTATCATACCCCTATATACCAAAGTCACACAGGTCAGCAACAATTCACCATTGCAGGGTTATTCCTATATGTATATTATATACCTAAATGGTTCAGGCAACTCTTCAGGCTTGGGAGGGCTAGGAGCCATGTCACAATAAACAGTGTCTCTCCAGTTAGCTGCTGGGGAAATAAGGAGATCGAAATTGCAATTATAGACCACTTTTTTCGAAGTATCACGAGTGTAGAACTTTTTTTTGAGCTCATCATCTAGCTCGTAAAATCTACGTGCACGAACCTTCATCTCCTCAAGAACACTCACTGGAATTCCATGGTTAATGATTTGAAAAAAGCCCCATTCGTGTGATGCATTAAGGACTTGTTTAACGATCTCCTTGTGAGTACTGGGGTCTTCCTTTACTCCTTGAAAATCTATAACAGGGATGCTAAACTGGGTGGCACTTGGAACGGGGGTTTCCCCGACGGTATCCGGTGGCTGATGAAATATTCGGGGAACCTCCGAAATCCCGGCATCTACAAGCCCTTTGACACCTGTTTTCTTGTCGTCGAAATCTTTGACTTCGCTAGCTCGATCGTATTTAGGCTCGAATGGTGTCTGGACTTCACCAGCGTTGACTGGCGCCATTTTTTATTCTTGTTTTTGAAGGTAACCTACTTGCAGAGAGAAGAAAAAACTCTTCTGGTGAATGACAAACAAGGATAGCCACCCAAATCTTGATTTTTTTAACGGGTAAAGTAGATTGGTAGCCACCATTTTCTTTTTTCTTCTTTTACATCAACAATAAATTAGTTCAAAACAATTATTTTGATTTCAATTCAATCACTTAACTTTTAAAAAAATAATAAATTAGTCATTAACGTGATCAAAAAGTAACAAATCAGTTATTTATTAATATTTTTCATTGCAAGCTTAACGGGACTACTGACGTGACCAGTTAACTTATCACATTGGACGAGGTAAAGTTGAGTGAATATTTTTCGTTCTTCCTTTTCTATTCTTTTAATAAATGACCTAATATTTTTATTTTTTGGTGTAAATGGCCCAATTTGTTTATATTTCTTTTTCTCCATCCCAACAATCTCTGTTTTCAAAAATGGTGATTTGCTTCACTTTACCATCAATCTCTTTTGTCTCTTTCTCTACCTTCCAATCTCTTCCAATTTAGATTTTGCCATGCCAAAACCCAAACCACAACTTCCAATCTATACACTCGTGGCCACCATTATTGTGTCTCCAAGACCAAAAACAAATATTGCAACCCAACTATTTGTGGAAATGTCACAATGAGCTACCATTTTCGATTACCAACCCAACCTCCCAACCATTGGTTCGAACTCGACTGCGACAGCAACAATCAAACTATTTTAGCCCTAAACCATAGCAGATTCTATGTCCAAAGCATCTAGTACGAATATTCTACGATCCGAACTATCGATGTGACTAGTTAACAATAAAAGAAAATAAATGGAAGAAGAAGAAGAAGAAGAAGAAGAAGAAGAAGAAGAAGAAGAAATAGAGATGAGAAGAGATGGTGCATTTGGTTGGATATAGCGAAGAAAAGCTCTCGACCGTTCTCATCACAAGAACTGTTCTTTGTGAAACTTGCCCCACCGCTGTCGCTGCGATCCACAACCTCATGTTGCTGCTGAACCACTCTAGAATTTTTTTCTCTTCTTGTTCTTCTTTTTTCTTTTTCTTCTTATTATCTGTTTCTTCTTCTTCTTTTACTGCTCAACCCAGCTAGGGTTTTAAATGGGGTTATTTACACAGTAGGATGCCATGTCACTTTTCCATTACATCTGTAACGGAAGATGGTTAAAAGAACTGATTTGTTATTTTTTGAAAGTTGAGTGACTGAATTGAAATCAGAGTGACTGTTTTGTTAGTTACATCAAAGTTGAGTGATTGTTAATGTAATTTACCCCTTTTTTTTATGCACCTTTTTTTTATGCAGCTATCAAAAATTGCTAAATGGATGTTCAATTTTATATTTTTTAATTATCCAACTATAGAAAGTTACAAAGTAGTCATCTAATTATTCAAATTTATCTTTTTTGGTCACCAATTGTCTAACATAAAATGAAAATACCCAAAAAATCTAAGATAGGTGAATGATAAAAAAAAAAGATACAGTTGAATAGTTAAGTAATCAATTTGTAACTTAATAATTGAATGCACTCAATTTTAAGTAACAGGCTATATGTGCGTGATTCATATACTTTGATGTATTGATAACCTGAGTTCAATTAGTAATAAAGCAAAAAGCTAATACGTTGGGTATACGACTTCTACATATTATAACTTCATTTACAATAGTAGAATTCATAGCCGAATAAAACATAAATAATATCCTATCTTCAGAATTACATGACATAATGAAAAGTAATGTGACCATAGGTCATTTGTCATAAAATAAGTGATTTAATTATTATCTTTTACTTATTAATTTTTTCATGAAGAAATATGTAATGGTTACCATAAGATAAAAGAGTATCATATTAGAAGAATGAATTTTATCCCAAAGAAATTAAAGTTGTCCAATGAGGGTAACACACATATGACAAGGTCATTAGACGAACACTTGATATAATAACTTTTGTAATGGTATATAATAGGGAGAGTTTAGTTATGGTACTTTATTAGAATAACTCCATGACTAAATAATGTTGTAATTAATAGATGAAACGTCAAAGCTTAATTACAAATTATTTTATCCCTAATTATATATTTCAGATTAATCTCTTCGTTAGCTTAGTATAACCTTGATGGTTTGCATAATCGATGATATGAAAATGTGAAACGACGAACTAGAGAAATAGATCATATATATCACTACTTGAAGTGAATGCATTTTCTCGTTATAAATAAGAGATTACTTGATAATTAATTAATTTCTTTAAATTATTAATTAATTATAAAATAATTGAAGTTTAAAGTGGAAATTAAATTAATTAAATTATCATAGTTTCATGACAACAAGTTGATTGAATTAATTTGTTCATAGTAAGATAAAACTATTATGATTCTGATGAAATTAAAATTAAGTTAAGAACATGATTTAATTAGTTTAATTAATTAACTTAATAATATTTCTTCCTATAATTTATCGTTATTACCGTGTAAATGGCACTCCGGTGGCAGGATATTCACTCTAGAATGGTAGGTTCGGCCACGTGGAGGTATTGGGTGGTGCTCGTCGGGATTATCGGAGGAGTCGGCATGTGTGGGCTGGTCGAGAGTGTCGACAGTGGTGTTGAAGGAAGATCCGGCACTTGATAGCATTGGTTGGGCCGAGGGGCGTGTTGGCCGTCGACGACGCCGGTGTCGCGACGGTTCGGGGGCCGAACCTGGTGGTGGCGTCGGGGCGTGTGAAGCAAAGGGTGGGGGTGACGGTGGTGGAAGGCAAAGAAGAGGTGTTGAGGGTGATGGTGTGTGGTCGACGTGCAGAGGAGAGGAAGAGGGCGCCGGTGTCGCGCTCGGAGGAGAGGATGAGGAGGTGACGGCTTCGGCGCGTAGTGGAGAGGATGAGCGCGCAGTTGGCAGAGAAAGATGGCTCGGCGATAGCGCAGCTGCGGGTTCGCACCATGGTTTGTATTGGCGATGGGAGAGGTGATGGAGAAGTTTCGACGGTTAGGGGGATTTTGGAAAAAAAATGGTTAAATTTTTTTGGGGTTTGGGTTGTATTTGGCTGAAAGGTCGGTGTTTGGCTGCAGGATTAGGGGAGTCATGAACTAGGGATATGCTATTCCTGGTTGGAATAAGGGTAGGATAAGGGATGTTTGTAAAAGTATGCCAATTCCTGAGTTTTTTCCTCGTCGGTTTACCTAGACAGAAGATGAGAAATTTATTAATATCCAAACAAAATAAAATAATAAATAATAAAATAAAATAAAGTAATAAATAAATAAAAATAAAAATTGGATTGACTCCTAACAAGCGCTTGTTTAACGTCGCTAGCTTGACGCCCCAACTAGTATTGGGGCTGTTCTAGTTGAATTCTTTCATTTGTATGGGCTTAAAAATTCTCCCTTTTTATTACATCCACCATATTTAGGTTGAATCGTCATTGCGCCTCTTTCTTTGGTTTCATATTTTCCTCCAAGAAAATCTTATGTGTGCCTGTCAGGGGGTTAATCCCTTTTAAGTCGGCAATGGTCTCATCATTCTCCAACAATGCGCGCTTGAGATGCTTGGGAAGTGGTTTTAATTTCAGATCTGGTGCCTGCACAACAGAAGGTAAAAGTTTAGTGTTTGATGGAGACAATAATTCATTAATAGATTCATGATCATCAAATATAAATTCAGATTTATCTTCATAAATCGACTCAAAAGTCTCCTCTACTAATGAGTCAATTATGTCGACACGGTTTACGCTCAGGATTTCGCTTGGATGACTAATAGCATCGTAAACATTAAACTTCACGATCTCCCTATCAAATTCCATTGTGAGAGTTCCGCTTCGAACGTCGATCTTAGTGCTAGCGGTACTAAGGAAAGGTCGGCCCAACAAGAGGTCTGAAGATCCAAGAGTGCTATCCTCCTCCATTTTTATCACATAAAAATCTGCAGGGAAAATAAGTTCGTTAACTTTTACCAATACGTCCTCGATGACTCCTTCGGAATGCACAATAGACCTGTCTGCCAACTGACTGATAACACCTGTTTTCGTTAAAAAAATCCGCGTTAAGTGATTCATAAATAGAAAAAGGCATTACATTTATGGAGGCCCCTAAATCACACATAGCTCTTTTAATTCCTAAGTGGCCTATTTTGCATGGTATAGCAAACATGTCCCTATCTTTGCATTTTGCTGGCATCTTCCGCTGTAGCACTGATGATATATTCTGACCAACACTTACCTTTTCATTACCTGTTAATTTTCGTTTGTTGGTGCAGAGATCTTTAAGAAACTTGGCATACTATAGAATCTGTCTGATAGCATCCAACAGTGGTATGTTGATCTCGACATTTCTGAATGTTTCAAGGATCTATTTGTCTTCTTTACCTTTTCGACATTGATTTAGTCGTCCTGTAAATGGAGGTTGAATTTTCGGCAATGGGGGTTTCGCACGGACCTATTCGTCTTTTTCGGGCTTTTCCTGGGCAATTTCTTGACCAAGATTTTTGCCAGGAATTGGCTCCAGTACCTTTCCACTTCGCAGCGTCACTACATTTACGTTTTGTCTCAGGTTTGGTTCTGTTTGTGACTGCAGCTTCCCTTGAGAACTCATTTTATCAATTGATGTGGCCAATTCTCTTATAGATGCCTCGATTTTCTGTTGAAAATCAAGCATATTAGCTGCTAATTTATTGACCAAAGTTTCTAGAGAATTACCTGAATCTCGTGGTTGTTGTGGAACCTGATTTTGGTATGGCTGGTTATACCGTAGATTGGCCCCATAACTCAAGTTGGGATGGTCCCTCCATCCTGGGTTGTAGGTATTGGCGTAGGGGTCATACCGCCTCTGTGGTGGCCTAGGGAAATTTCCCACACCATCTAAATGAGCCATAATATCATCATACAAACTACGACATGCATCAGTTGTATGTTCAGGTGTAGCACATATTCCGTATAATCGGGCTGGTTTTATTTTTTTTGCAACAAGAGAGTTCACAATATTAGTAAGTCTATCAACTTTATCTTCTAAGGTTGAATTACTTAGCTGGTGAACCCTTCTAGGGGGTTCAGGATTGGCTCGGAATTGCTGAGTATTTGCAGCCATCGTGGATATCAAGTCCCTTGCTTGTTGGGGAGTCATGTTGACTAACGCTCCTCCACTGGCAGCGTCCACCATGTTCATCTCTATGAGTTTCAAGCCTTCATAAAAATATTGGAGAAGAGATTGTTCTGTTATACTGTGTTGTGGGCAGCTCGCACACAACTTCTTAAATCACTCCCAATAGTCATAAAGAGACTCTGCTTCTTTTTGCCTTATTCCAAAGATCTCTCTTCTTAACTCAGCTGCTCATGATGCTGGAAAAAACCTATTGAGAAACAAACGAGAAAGATCAGCCCAAGTTGTAATAGATCTAGGGGGCAGATAAAATAACCATTCCCTAGCAGAATCTACTAGGGAGAAAGGGAAAGCACGTAATTTAATTTGATCCTCAGTTACCTCCTGAGGTTTCATACTAAGACAAACCATATGAAACTCTTTCAGATGTTTGTGAGGATTTTCGTTTTGCAACCCACGAAAAGTTGGCAGTAACTGAATTAAACCTGACTTCAGTTCAAAATCAGTATCCATAGTAGGATACGCGATGCATAATGGCGGTTGTTCTACCGGAGCTTCGGCTAGTTGCCGAATCGTTTGATCCATCGGTTGATGCGCTAGATTCGAGTTTTCGTTAACCCTAGCGTTAACTAATTCTTCTGGTGAATCAACTTCTACTTTTTCGCTTTTAAATGTTTGAGTAGGGTTTTCGTTAACCCTAGACTCTACTTCGTCGTCGATTTTGATTCCTGGTGGTGGATTACTCTGAGTCTCAACCACTTCTGATTGTTGTTTCCGTAACTTTGTCTCCTTGCGATTAGCTCTCGTAGTCTTTTCTATTTCTGAATCAAACGTAAGAGTACATGGAGTAGATCTGGTCATAAGAAACAAAGAAACAAGATTAGTACGTTACCGGTCCCCCGCAATGGCGCTAAAATTTAATGCGGTCTTTGAGAGCACCAAAAATATCCTATCCCTATAAAATAATGAAAATAATAAAAAAATAGTATAAGGGAAGTAGGGTCAAATCCTCAGGGACCGGATTTGCACAGTTGCTTGTTTCTCGAAATCCTGGATAGAATCGTACCCAAGAAAACCTACGTACCTGGAAAAAAAAATAGAATTAAAAGTTTTGATTTAATTGAAAGTACGAAAATTAAAAATAAAATAGTAGAGATAATAGAGTTGAGAAAAAAGTTTCTTATAGAGAGATTCCAGCCTCCGGTTGTCTCGATCCGCCTTGGGTTCACTCCTCGACTTTTAGGTGATCTTTCTCAAACAAAATAAGCCAGTTATAGTGGAAGAGGACTCCTACGACCACTAGCTCCAAGAATTTAGACTTACAATTTAGAGGAACCTGACTCTAGCCAACAATCGCTTCTGTGGGATCGCCTTATGCTAAATCATCATTTCTCAATGGCGAATGCCACGCCATTTTGTCTTTTGGGCTCGCCAACCTCTGACACAGTAAGCTAACGAACCGACTGTGCAACCTTCTCAAAATATACAAAGCGACCGTTCCTTGCACACGTTGAAAAGATCACCTTTGAAGGGACATGGACGGAAGCGTCAGCCCTGTAATGCGGAGAAACGATGAATACTCGTCGAGAAGGCTAAGTACGGATTCTAAGCCTCATGAACCCTTTTTAGGGAATTTTGACAACCTTCAGCTAGATAGATTTAGTGGCTTATGATTATTGGGAAAAAAAGAAATAAATGTAATGGAAATAAGATTTTTATTGAAAAATATGGAAAGAACAAAAGGCTAAACTTAATAGGGGAGAGAGTGTTTACAGAAAAGATGAGTAAAATTTGTGTCACTCCATCCCCTATTTATAATACTAAGAAACCTAGCCTATTCCTAATTAAATTCTAAAAGATGAATACAAATAAATAAAGATAATTAAAGATAAATAAAGATAAATTCTAAAATTAAATCTAAATAATAATCCTTAATAATTATCCTAATATAATTAAAAATTAAATAAAGTCTTGTGCTATAAAATCTCTTCTTTTGCATTGCTCCCAAAAATCTTCCACACTTTGCATTTTCGACACCACTTCTCTCCTACTTCGCATTGATGCGTCGTTGAAACACCAAATATATCCTATCCCTATAGAAATAATAAAAAGAATAGTATAAGGGAAGTAGGGTCAAATCCTCAGGGACTGGATTTGCACAATGTATTGTTTCGTGAGATCCCGGAAAGAATCGTGCCCAAGAAAGCCTGCGTACCTGGGGAAAAAAATAAAAAGACGGAATAAAAAAGACAGAATTAGAAGTTGATTGAAATTGCGAAATTAAATAAATTGCGAAAATTAAAATAGAGAATATAAAAATAAACAGAGTTTGGAAAAAGAGATAGTTTCTTATGTGGCGAGATTCCAACCTTCGGTTGTCTCGATCCTCCTTGGGTTCAATCCTCGGCTTTTAGGTAATCCTTCTCGAACTGAATAAGCCAGTTATAGTGGAAGAGGATGCCTACGACCACCAGCTCCACTTAGGGTTTAGACTTATAATTTAGAGGAACCTGACTCTAGCTAACCGTCGCTCCTGTGGGGCCGTCTTACACTAGATCATCACTTTCCAATGGCGAATCCCACGCCATTTTGTCTCTTGGGCTCGAAAACCACTGACGCAGTAAGCTAACGAACCGACTGTGCAACCTTCCCAAAATATACAAAGCGGTTGTTCCTTGCACAAGTTGGAAAGATCACTTTTGAAGGGACATGGGCGGAAACATTAGCCCCGTGATGCGGAGAAGTGATGAATACTCGTTGAGAAGGCTAAGCGCGGATTCTAAGCCTCATGAACCTTTTTTGGGGATTTTTGACAACCTTTGGCTAGATGGATTTAGTGGCTCATGCTTTTGGAAAAAGAAATAGACTTAATGGAATTTTATTGAATAAAGAAAAGAACAAGGCTAAGCTTTTTTAGGGGAGGGAGTGTTTACAGAAAAGATTATATGAAATTTGAGTCACTCCATCCCCTATTTATAGTACTAGGAAACCTAGTTTAGTCCTACTTAAATTCTAAAAGATAAAAACAGATAATTAAAGATAATTAAAGATAAATAAAGATAAAAGATAAAATAATATCTAAATAATAATATCTAACAATTATCCCAATATAATTAAAAATTAAATAGAGTCTTGTGTTTATAAAATATCTATTCTTTTCATTTTTGTCCTTATGTCTTCCATGCTTGCATTTCCGGCACCACCTTTTTTCCTATGTCGCATGTTGGCCCACTTTATCTCCAAATTCACGCTTTTCGCCCCTAAATTTACTTTTGCCTTCAATTTAGTCTCTAAAAGATAAAAGACCATAAATAGCCCAAATTAGTAGGATCATACTCAAAATAAATATACAATTAACACATAAAAATATGTCGTTCTAGAGTATTATCACGCATGCTGGCCCAATTTAACTTTAAATTCACGCTTTTTGCCCTCAAATTTCCTTTTGCCTTCAATTTAGTCCCTACAAGATAAAAAACCATAAATAGCTCAAATTAGTAGGATCATACTAAAAATAAACATATAATTAATACATAAAAATATGTCATTCTAGAGTATTATCAATTACATCCATTTTGTGAATTGTAAAATTCATTATTTAATTATTAGATATTTTAGAATTTTGATAAATGCCAAAAGTAATATGTTTTAGTCTCATCTTTAATGCATTTTTGGATGATTATTCGATTTAAAATGATGAATTTTATGCTTCTAATCCTTTAAATTTATGTTTCTATACTTAGAGAGCATTTGAGAACAAAAAGACGAAAATCGGAGCAAGTTTCAGGAGCCACACGGGCTAGACACACGATCATGTGAGCCACACTGGCTGCTACACAACTGTGTGAACCATACTGGCTGCCATACGACCATGTGTCAAACCATATAGAAATCGCAAATTACACTCCAAACAATATGAAAATGCAATTTTTAGAATTTTTCGGGTATCCTAAGACCTATATATGACAAAGAAAAGAAGAGGGGAGTGAGTCGTCATAGAATACTAAAGAAAAAACTCAGAAAACAATATTGAAGCCGACTCTAAAGCAGATTTTCATCAATATTGAATATTTCCTTTTGATTTCTTTGAAGTTTATTGTGAGTTTCTTTATTTCTTTTGGTTATACTATCTTTGAGATGTTTTTATTTGCTATCATGAACTAATTTTCTAAATACCTAGGGGAGAAGAACCTTTTGATGGATTCTGCCATTTGATTTTTATTTTACGCAATAAAGACTTAAATCTTGTTCTCAATTATGTGTGCTTAATTCTTGATTTGATATTTCTAAATTATTGATCCATGTTTGATGTGCTTAAATCAGAGGAGGAATAGATTCTGTTTAAGAGTAGATCTAGTGTATTTGAGTGGAGTTGTATACAATCCTAGAAATAAGACGACATAAATATACCGAATTAGAGTCAAATCTAATAAGGGAATCTATAGATCGAGTTAATGCGATAATAGAGGTTTTAATTAGAAAGAAATTTCAATTAATCAACCTAGAGTCAGTTGCTTTTAGTCTTGAAGAGAGATATTAGCATAATTTAGGGATTTCTATATATTAGGATACTGAGCGAATAAATTGTGTAATTTAGATTGATAATGATAGATGAAGTCTAGTTGAATTCTTTCATGGGTTTGTTTCGCTTATTGGTTGTTTCCTCGATTATTTTCCTGATTTGTTATTTTTGTGTTCTTTAGTTAATTTTAGTTTTAATCAATCACTCCAATTTGTCGGTTAAATAATAGAAAGACGGTAATTACTAGTACTTTTAGTCTTCGTGGGAACGATATCTTTACTCACCATAACTATACTATTAATTGATAGATGCATTTACCTTTATCGGATTTTTAGTTGATTTACAAGTGCAATCAAATTTTCCACTCAAATTGACTTCTGAAAAGGGAAAAGCTAAATTTGACTTAGAAAATTCAGTTTGAAATGTTGGTTGGGCTTAATGTGTTTTATTATGAACTCATAATGTGTTCATGTATTAATTTTTTTAGAAAGGGTTAATATAGTATTTGGTATTTAAGTTTAGTTTGTTCAATTTGATATTTGAATTTATTTTTGTTTCAATTTGGTATCTAAGTTTGGCTTCAATGTTCACTTTGCTACTTACATTTTCATTCTTTTTTTTTTTTTTGATAAAACTTACATTTTCATTCAATTTGATACTTGAGGGTTTTTTTTTTTTTTTTTTGTCCCTTTGGTACATGAGGTTAACATTCAAATTGGTACCTGGGTTTTTTTGGTCCCAATTTTAAGTATCTATGTGTTTCTACTAGAGCACATGTGTCAAACGTTCATCGGGGCACCAAATCGAACCTTGTAGCCAAACTCAACTACTAAATTGAAAAAAAATCTCAAGTATCAAAATAAATCTTGAAGTCAAACTCAGGTACGAAATGATACATTTACCCTTTTAAAAATTATTCTACCAATATATTTTATTACGAGGATGTCATGTTATGCATGCTACTTCTAATATAGTGACAAATTGTGAGTTTAAATAGTGATAATAAACCGATAATATTTATCACAATTGATTATGATAACATCGCAAATTCTTTATCATGGATCCAACCAGATATGCTTCAATTATAAGAAATCTACCAAATTATTCATTCTTAAGCTGATATTTCATATCATGGGGTCATAACCTGAAATGCAGCAAGGGAGAAGTACCATCAACATCAAGCCCTCTTCCATTGGAGTATATAACATAATCTCTCACTGTGGTTTCCCTGTATTTTGGTGGATTCTCTTCTGATAACAGTTCCTTGATAGGCCCGTACAGTCTCGGGTCCGACTTGAGTGAAGTGCTGAAAAAACATGCCACTGAAACTCTCGGTCCGTCCGAGTTTGCCAGTACTCTATGCTCCACGCTTGCGAAAGCATCGTTCGAAATAAGCTGAAAAAATAAGTTGAAATTTCCCAAATATTCAGTAGCACTCAAGACATGAGTTTTATACATGAGTGCTTTAAGGAAAATAAAGAGTCGAAGTGACAACGGATTAACCTGTAAAAGATCACCAATGTTAATCACTAGAGCCCCAGGAGAACAAGGCACATTAATCCATTTGTCTTCATGAAGTACTTGGAGACCACCAATATGATCTTGAAGCAGCACAGTGAAGAAATCATTGTCTGCATGCTTACTTGTTCCCAAAGCCAATTCTGGCTCAGGACACCCTGGATAATAGTGGCATAGCATAAGAAGGCCCCTGCCACAGTCCATGTCTTTCAAGTGGTCAGGTTTCAACCCAAGAGCTTGGGACAGCAATTCCAGCAGTAAATTACCCAAATTCATCACTTGTTTCGAGTAATTCACCATTATATCCCTGCAAATGAATTACCTCATTATCGTGATTGCAGACATAACAGATGCTATTCATCGCAGTATAGGCCATTTATGCAAACTAAGCAAATGAATAGATGTTGAACCATACCTGCAAACTGGTGTCAAGTCTTCCATTTTTGGAGGATAAGGAGCCATACGGCTGAAAAATGTATCTCTCCAATTGACTGCTAAACTTGTATACAAATCGAAATTGCTGTTATAAACCACTGGTTTCGTAAAATCACGAGTATAATATTGCTTTTTCACTTCAACATCTTGCTCATGAAACCTCCTAACACCATCCTTCATCTCCTCCATGACACTAACTGGAATCCCATGATTGATCACTTGGAAAAAACCCCATTTCCTTGATGCATTCCCAACTTTATCCACCACTTCCTTTCGAGTAATCGGATCTTTGTTCACTCCTTCGAGGTCTATGACCGGAATACTGAACTGGGAATCGTTTGAAACTGGGATTTTGTGGAGTTTTTCAGGCGGTTGATGAAATATTCGAGGGACATTCGTGATTCCACCATCGGCAAGGCCTTTAACTCCAGCTTTTGTGTCATCAAAAGCTTTCAGTTCGCTTGTTCTATCATACTCAGGTGTGTTCACTGTCACCATTTCTTGTTAGACAAGAAAGAGGAGGAACTAGGAAGGAGATTGTTCTTGTTTTCTGTAATGGAAATATTTTTTACCCCTTTTTTAGATTATGAAGTGTTGACTAAATTTTGTTTTTTTATGATAAATATCAACGCCATTATCTTTCAGTGACCCCATGAAGAGCATTGTTTAATGCCACACCGCCATTGATATAAATAGCCGTCTCTTTTTGACCTTATCTTTTTGTAACCTTGTGGTGCAACTTGGCACCAGTTTCCACCTCGAAGTTCTATTCCTGAAGAAATCATGTTCACATTTCTCAGCATCATATTTAGATTGCGGTTGGATGTATTGTAAGGACCAATTTTTGTCCGGTCCAATTAACTCAATTAATCCAAAATAAATTTAAAAAAATATATTAAACAGTCCAATTTTTTATTACAAACTCAAACTAATGGCCTAATATTCAAGTTCAGTGGCCTAAAAATCTAAACCTAGTTTCAGTAAAAATTAAAACCCTAATCCCTAACAGCCTCCGGCGCCGCACCCTCTGCCACCAACTCTGCCACCTTGCAAAAATGAAGCAAACACACAAAGCAGAAGCAAGAAACAATAACGAAACAGTAGCAAGTAGTAGCAAAGCAAAAAAACATAATATATTATATTATTTCGACTATAAAGACATAAAAAAATCAATGTAATCGGGGGGAGATTTTTTTAATAAAAAAGAGAAGCACTCAACCAAAAAAAAGGTTGCATTTTTATTTTCATTCTTTTCTGATTTTGCTTTAGTTTTTTTTTTCTTTTTTAAAACACGAAATAAAAAGGAGGAAGGGGGCTTACCGGAGTCGTTCCGTCTTCTCCGTCATCGGATACCGAAGGGTCCTCTCCCTTTTCGACATTTTTTTGGCCATTTTCTAGAAAAATAACACAAGATTCGGCTTCTATGGGGTTAAAAAAGAAAAAATAGGGTTTCGGCTTTTTTTCGGCCACCGCGGACGGCCGTTTTGGGTTATATAGAACATCAAAACGGCGTCGTTTTGGGTTGAGGACCCAGGCGCCAAAACGACGCCGTTTAGGTCAACCCGTGCGCGGCCCGACCCGCTCTAGGGGGATCCGCGTGTTTTCGTTAAAAGGGTTATTTACAACCCTGGTCCTTCTGCATTTCTCTTCTTTTTAATTTAGTCCCTTTTTATTTTTTTATTTTTAAAATTTGACCACAGAATTTTATTTGGTTTTCAATCGGGTCCCTGACCCATTGACGCGCTGGAAAATGGACACGTGTCCAGGAATTCGGTTTTTTCCCCATTTAGTCCTCGGCTTTTTCGCGCCTTTTGATTTTAGTCCTAATTTGTCTATTTTATCATAATTTTTACCTATAATTTCACTTTTGTCTTGATTTAGTCCCAAATCCGTTTGATTTCAATTTATTTTTGCAAATTATTTATTTATTTATTTATTTTAAACTTGTTCTCATGTATTATTTATTTTAAATTGTTTTATTATTAGTTATTTTAAGTTTTTCACATGTTTTGTATTTTAAACTATTCCAAACTATTATCCATTTTAATTTTTTTATATATTATTTATTTTAAACTGTTATTTATATTACTTATTTTGAATTGTTTTTTTTTTCATATATATCATTCATTTTTAAATTTTTTTGTATATTATTTATTTTAAATTTCTCTTTACATATTATTTATTTTAATTTGTTTTACATATTATTATTAATGATTTATTATTAATTAACCTTGTTATCATTACTATTATTTCTTTAATATTTATTTACCTAAATATTATTATCATTATTACTATTAATTACTATTGTTATTACTATTATTATTATTTTATTTTTAGTATCCTTATTATTATTATTATTATTATTATTATTATTATTATTATTATTTAATCTTAATTTGACCTTCACTCACTTAATTCCCACCATTTATAAATTCATTTTTATATTTTATTTTATTCATTATTTATTTATTTATTATTTTATTTATTTATTATTTATTTATTGTTCTTTACTTTTTAGTTTTTTAAAGTAATTTATTTTCTTCATTGTATTTTTACTTTATTATATTATTATTATTATTATTATTATTATTATTATTATTATTATTATTTATCATTATCTATTGTGCTTTATTACAAATTGCACCCCTCTTATTTGTTTTTTAATTTGATATTTTATTTTCAATATTTTAAATTATTTTTCTCAATATTTATTTGTGTACGCATATATTCCTCTGTCCTCATAATATTCGGAAATTTGGTATTTTCTTTTGTGTGCATTGTCTTGTCACTAGCATTATTATTAATACCATCGTTTGTTTATTTTATTTTTCTTTGATTGTTCATAGTAGCGTTAAAATAATGTACTGTAAGTACTAAATTTTGCCCGGCTTAATTATGTGTTTAATTTTCAAAAATTTAAAAAAAAAATTTAAAAAATAAAATACAAAATAATTACATTTTGACCCCTGAACTTTTCTTATATTATATTTTAACCCCTAAACTTTTTAAAATTACATTTTGGCCCCAGAAGTTTCACTGCATTTACGATTTGGTCCTTCTGGCAGATTAGGTGATTTGGGGCACCTACCCTCCGTGATTTTCGGCCACCGGCCTAGGGTATGGCCTCCCTCTTCCCTAGCCACCTGCTACCTGCAATAAAACAAGCATAAAAGGGGTTCTTATCCCCCGCCCCCCAAAAAAGGAAGAAACCCCAAAAATAAAAACCACGAAAAAGAAAAAAAAAGAAAGAAAAAAAGGAAAAATGAAGAAAAAAGAAAAAGAAAAAGCAAATGCAAAAAAAAAAAATCAAAGTCAGTCGGGTCGACCCGACCCAACCCACAACCCGACCCGCGACGCGGCGACTCACGTCCCAAGAGAGCCCACCAAAGAAGAGGCCCATCGAATATAAAAAAAGGAAATAGGCCAAACAAAAAAAAAAGAAACAAGCCCAAATCAGCCCAAAAAAAGGAGCAGGCCCAAGCACACTAGCAGCCCATCAAAAAAAAAGGAGCAGGCCCAAGCCCACCAGCAGCCCAATCAGCAAAAAAAAAAAAAAAAAAAAAGAGAAAAAGAAAAAAAAACCGAGTCGCGTAACCCATTCGATCAGGCCCGTATTTTGGGCTTTTCGGTAATTTTTCTTTACCCACTTTTAATTCAATTCGTGTATTTTGATGACATCTCGTTTTAATATTATTGGTATTTTTTGTTAGCATTATTTATTTATTTTTTTAAATTGTATTGTATTTTATTTTATCTTTATTTTTAACAATTTTAATAAATAAGTCAACGAATCGGTTTGACACTAATTCGTTGATTTCATCGCTATGTTGGGTGAATATCATCGGTTCGTGTTAAATACGATACGCCCTTCTAAAAAATCAAAAATCTAAAAAAAATAAAATTTATCGGGTTTTAAAATAAAATGATTATCTTTGTAGTTATTTTTTTAAATTATCAAAATTTCAATTTTAGATTATAATACGTCAATATGTAATTTATCAAAATTTTCGTGTTTCAAAACTTTTCGTGTTTCAAAATTTTCGTGTTTTCAGAAAAATTTCTCGTGTCTCAAAATTTTCGTGTTTTCAAAAAAATTTCGTGTTTAAAAAAATTAGTGTTTTAAAAAAAAATTCGTTTTTCAAAAAATTGTGTTTTCAAAAATTCTCGTGTTTTAAAAATTTTCGTGTTTTCAAAAAAATTCGTGTTTCAAAAATTTTGTATTTTCAAAAATTTCGTGTTTCAAAAAATCTCGTGTTTTCAAAAATTTCCGTGTTTTAAAAATTTGCGTGTTTTTCAAAAATTCTCAGGTTTCAAAAAATTTCTCCAATTTCAAAATTTTCGTGTTTTCAAAAAAATTCTCGTGTTTCAATCAGATCACAATTAAATATTAAATTGAACTTGTATTTTTGAAAATTAAGACAACACGCGTTTAACGAGATACCAATTTTGGGCGTCGCGAGGGTGCTAATACCTTCCTCGCGCGTAACTGACTCCCGAACCCTATTTTTCTCTGGAATTTTGACGTAGACCTAAAATTGGCCCTTTTTAAAAAAAAAATTAAAAAAAAATAATCTTTCTTTTAAAAAGAGGATTTATTAGGTGTCCGATCACACCTAGAAAAAAGGATCGATGACGACTCCCTGTTTTAATAAAATCGAAACTCTGTTTTTCAAATGTTCAATAAGTTTTTCAATTAGCGCCCGTGCTAAAATTTTACGTCGCTACAGCTGGCGACTCCACTGGGGATATGTTTTTGAGAGTCGACTCTGGAATAAAACGCGTGTTGTCAAAATTTTCAAAACTCCTTGTTCAAATTAATATCCAGTCGTGATCCTTAAATTTTGTTTTTTTTTTTAAAGTCATGCATTTGCATCATGTTGTAAATATTTTTCTAACTTGTTTTATCTTTTTGTTTTTCAGCTCTAAGTTTTTACGGTTTTAATTTTTTTTTAGTTTTAATAAAAACGAAAGGTTTGTGAGTTTCTCCCCACACACTGTGCACTTGCATTTTTGCATAACATGAGCTCTCTACCCGGGCTCCGTCCGCTTAAGTGGAAGTAAACGCTATGCCTTCGTGAGTTAACTCGTCCCTCCGCACAGGCTAGTGAATACTTCCGGGTTACATATGACTTATGCTTTCGTGAGTTAACTTGTCCCTCCACATAGGCATAAGTAAATGTAATCCCTCGAATTGAGCTCGCGAGCCTATGATGGGCGATAACCGAGGCTCTGTACTAGCCTTAGTAGGCGACAGTACGGACAATTCGAGTACCTTTTTAGAACCAAAACCGCATATAGTGAACCGTATGAGCCACCCGACTAGAGCCATGCCGAACCTTCGTCCGTTAATAGTCACCAAAATAAGTACATGGGAGAAACGCTTCTTACTTTTTATTTCTTTTACATTTATATTTGTTTTTACAAGAGAATTATGACTGTTTAATAAAATTGAATCGGGTAGATTATCTGATGAGCATGTAGGGTAAGTTTATTTTGTAAAGTATGATGGGGTTAAAAAAAAAAAAAACATAGGTCAGTTTCACCAAAATGCACGATTAAATAGCTTAATTTGTTAGATTTTCCATAGTTTTTCTCCGTTTATATTTGTTGTGATTACTAACCAAGATTATTTGTCTTCATTTTTATTTTTCATCATGCATCATAGGTATCTTGTTAGGAAGGTGTTGATTAAAGATTGGTTGCCAAAAACGGGTTTCTGATGGAGGAGTCAATTACGCAAGTAACTGAGAAGGCTAGGAAATTTGTAAAACTGTTAAATCAGAGATGGCAAAACGTTTTGTAATGGACTCTTTTGATTAATGAAATGCCTAAGTATGGGGCTATCTTGAAATCAACACCAAATTCTTGCATATTTATTCATGACTAACATTCATTTGTCATTTATTCATTCATCCATTCATTGCATGTGCATATCACCCTAATTATTCATTGAGGCTAAAACCGTATAACCTACAGTTGCGACACTACGAATCTGGAATCACGACATTCTTATAGGACGCGTCTAAGAGCTAGAGCTATGGATGCTGAACTCAACGAAAGAATTGAAAGAATGGAAAGGACCCAAAGAGAGTTGCAAGAGCAGTTGACTAAGTCACAACAGGAAGCAAGAGATTTGATGGTAAGATCTCGAGAGGAATCGCTCGAGCAAAGGGATCAAATGGCCAAAATGATGGAGATGATGACAACTTTGGTCAAAGGAAAAGGACCCATGCAGAGCCCTGATATCATAGAACCCCAGTCAAGAGCTAATCAGGGTCCGTTCTATCCC
Organism: Gossypium sturtianum; assembly: GCA_025698515.1. Taxonomy (NCBI): domain Eukaryota; kingdom Viridiplantae; phylum Streptophyta; class Magnoliopsida; order Malvales; family Malvaceae; genus Gossypium; species Gossypium sturtianum. The sequence continues at coordinate 164,333,863 of CM046945.1, forward strand.
CCAGGATTCACTTCACCTCACGTCCATGCAATGCAAAGAGGATATCCTCAAGGGGAACCTGCAGGCCTGAAGCAACGACCTGCACCACCTACTCAAGAGGGGCAAGGTATATTCGCATCGAACCCCGGGGCTAATCCTGCTGATCCAATTGTTCCAGATTTGGATGATCGGGTAGAAATAGCCAGGTTGAAAATGGATGATCATGATGCTCAGGATAAGTATAGGATCCTGGAAGAAAGGCTCAAGGCGATAGAAGGTACTGAAGTCTTCTCTGCACTGAGTTCCAAAGAGCTCAGTTTGGTGCTCGATCTGATTCTGCCTCCGAAATTTAAAGTGCCAGATTTTGAAAAATATGATGGAACGAGATGTCCAAAGGCGCATCTTATCATGTTTTTCCGGAAGATGACTGGTTACGTAAATGAGGATAAATTGCTAATACACTATTTCCAAGACAGCTTGGTCAGATCGGCTCTTCGATGGTATAATCAACTCAGTAGAGAAAGGATCCGATCATGGAAAGACTTAGCATCAGCATTTTGTGAACAATACAGGTGCCTGATCGACTAACTCTGCAGATGATGGAAAAGAAGCCGACGGAGACTTTTAGGCAATACGCGCAAAGATGGAGGGATATCTCAGCCCAAGTAGAACCCTCATTAACTAAAACTGAGATAACGATTCTCTTTATCAACACTTTGAAAGCTCTATTTTACGATAAATTGGTAGGAAGCGCCACGAAAGACTTCGCAGATATTGTAATATCCGGGGAACTTATAGAGAATTCCATCAAGAATGGAAGGATGGAAGGCCCCGAGAATTCGAAAAGGGCAGTACCCATAAAGAAAAAAGAGGCAGAAACCCATATGGTGGGGACTGAGAGCCACTATACTTTTAATCCGCACCCAACCCAACCACGACCTCGATATGGCCCACCTCCAAACTTCTATTTTCCTCCCCAAAGCCCTTACTATCAAGCACCTCCTCATTACCCCGTCTACGCCATAAATAACCAAAGACCATTCGCCATGTTCCCACCAAATACCATGCCTGCTCAAAGCCAACCCAAAAATGAACAAAGACCGACAATACCCAATCCTAAAAAACCTCAATTCACCCCTATTCCCGTGTCATACGGAGAGCTGTACCCAAAACTATTGGAAAAACAATTAATATCCCCACATTATATGGCACCCTTAAAGCCTCCATACCCAAAATGGTACGATCCTAATGCTAGTTGTATGCACCACGCTGAAAACCAGGGGCATTCTACAGAAAATTGTCTTGCCTATTGATGCAGGCATTTTACGATTTGATGGTGTTAGTAATATGGCTGGAAATCCGTTCCCTAACCATACTGAAGGGAACGTGAGTACGGTGACAAAGAAAGACAGGTGGCGAGCCAAAAGTTGTGTTTCTGAAATAAAGACACCTTTGCGGAAGGTTTGGAAGGTAATGGTTGAAAAGGGGCCGTTCTGTCACCCCAACAAAATTTTCAAAGAAGGAAACACAAAAAGTCAATGTTTTTGTGATTTTCATGGAATCGAAGGGTATGACATCCAGTCTTGTGAGGGATTCAGAAAATTACTTCAAGACATGATGGACAACAAGGAGGTCGAGATCTTTAACAGAGTGGAAGAGGCCGATGAAGGAGAAATATGCACCTCTGATAATCAACCATCAGCTATCCCTTATAGTGCTGATAGGCCTCTGGTGATTTATTACGAGGCAAAGAAGAAGGAAGTCAAACCAAAGATGGTGATTGAAGTGCCATCTCCTTTCCCTTACAAAAACAATAAGGCGGTACCATGGAAATATGATGTTAATATTGTTGTACCCGAAGGTGAAAAGTCAAAGGATGTGATTGGAGATGTTAGCAGAGTAGGACACTTTACTCGCAGCGGGAGGTGTTATTCTCCCGAAATGGTTGAACCAAAGAAGAAAGTCGTTGACTCGAATCAGAAAGGAAAGGTACCAATGCATGATGCTGAGGTTGATGTTGAAATACAGTCTGAGCAAGAAATTAAAAGACATGTGAATGAGGATGAATCACATGAATTCTTGAAGTTCATCATGCACAGTGAATATAACATCGTGGAGCAGTTAAACAAGCAGCCGGCAAGAATCTCGGTGTTATCTCTACTGTTGAACTCAGAGCCACATCAAAATGCTTTGCTGAAAGTGTTAAACCAAGCTTATGTGGCGAGCAACGTATCTGTTGAAAAGCTTGATAGGTGGGTGAACAACCTGAATGCGGATAATTTCATCTCTTTCAGTTATGACGAAATACCGCCAAATGGTAGGGGCTCCGTAAAAGCATTGCCCATCACAACCAGTTGTAAGGGTTATATAATACCGAATGTGCTCATTGACAACGGGTCTGCACTCAATGTCATGCCTTTGGCCACACTTTCTAGGATGCCAATTGATATGTCTTATTTGAGGCCTTGTCACTCTATAGTAAGGGCATTTGACGGGACACGACGAGAGGTTATGGGAAAGATCGAAATTCCTCTAGAAGTGGGCCCATGTACATATGATATTGAGTTCCAGGTCATGGATATCACACTTTCGTATAATTTCCTTTTAGGGAGGCCTTAGATCCATTCTGCTGGGGTAGTTCCTTCATCTCTCCATCAAAAAGTAAAATTTATCATGGATAGCCGTTTGATCACGGTCGCTGGTGAAGAAGACATTATTGCATCTATCTCTGCTGACGCACCCTATATCGAGATAAACAAAGATGCAGTAGAATGTTCCTTCTGTTCCTTCAAATTTATCAATGCTACATTTGTTGCTGAAGGAAATAGGATTCCCACACCCAAGCTGTCAAGGAATACCAAGATGGGAATTAAGCTGACTTTGGGAAAGGGAGCCCGAGCGAAGAAAGGTTTGGGAAGATATCAGCAAGGGATAGTTAGAGCACTAAAACCCGTACACCACAAGGCTCGATACGGTTTAGGGTTCAAGCCGAATATACGAAAAAAAAGAAAACAGTTGCAGAAAGATCAAGAAAAGAGGATTGCAAAAGCCTCAGGTCGAGAATTGGAATGGGAGCCCATAGCGTATCCTCCTTTGTCAAAAACATTTACATCTGCAGGAATGATGTACCCAGAGCAAGATAATTCACGAAGCACGCTGTTATTGATTGAAAGGGATCTTCATAACTTCAGTATAAATGTTATTAACAAAGGGGATGATGCAATTAAAGATGTTTCAATGATATGCCCTTGTCCTCTTGGATTCGTTTTGAATAATTGGACTGCTGTGGATCTTCTTGTAGTTTCTAAGTCATCTCCAGAGTAATGCTCAATTTTAACTCTCTTTTTTTGAGTGCCCCTAAGTAATAGTGGGATTCTTTTGTAAGAGCTTATGTTTGGTCTTTATCATTTAAATGAACATTAATGGAGATGCATTTTGTCATGGTTTTTTCATTTTCATTAACTTCATAATTATTCCCTATTTTCACAGCCTGCCCTTACATGTATCTCATATCATGCCATAACATTATGCTTGTTGGTTCCAATACTTTGATACTCCTCTATAATTTTCTTTTCCATTCAATTTTCAGGTGTTCAGATATCAACGACATGAGCAACCCCGTTACAAGTCTTGAAATCGATTTCGAGAAAACTATTTATTTAGGAGAATTCGAAGCTGAGGAAAATGCTGAAGATTATGTCTCGTCTCCTGACTTGCTAAGAAGGGTAGAACAAGAAGATAAACAGATTCTACCCCATCAAGAATCTGTTGAGACAGTAAACTTGGGAAATGAAGAAAAGAGGCAAGAAGTGAAGATTGGGACCTCAATTTCAGAGAACACCAAACATGATTTGATCGCATTGCTTCGTGAGTACAAAGATGCATTTGCATGGTCGTATCAGGACATGCCAGGGTTGAACGAGGATGTAGTGGTCCATAGACTCCCACTGAAACCAGAATGCAAACCCATTCAACAGAAGCTAAGACGAATGAGACCTGAAATGCTGTTAAAGATAAAAGAAGAAGTTAAGAAACAATTTGATGCTGGCTTCCTACAAGTTTCTAAATATCCAGAATGGGTAGCTAATATAGTCCCAGTACCGAAGAAAGACGGCAAGGTACGAATGCGCGTGGATTATCGCGATCTGAATTGAGCAAGTCTTAAAGATAATTTTCCCTTGCCACACATCGATACGCTGGTGGATAACACAGCAAAACATTCATTGTTTTCTTTCATGGATGGATTCTCGGGTTATAATCAGATAAAGATGGCTCCCGAGGATATGGAGAAAACTACCTTCGTAACGATGTGGGGAACATTCTGCTACAAGGTGATGCCGTTCATATTAAAGAATGTCGGGGCAACATATCAGAGGGCCATGGTGATGTTGTTTCATGACATGATGCACAAAGAAATAAAAGTCTATGTCGATGATATGATTGCCAAATTTCGAGGGGAAAGAGAGCATGTTGGAAACTTCAGGAAATTGTTTGAAAGACTAAGAAAGTTCCAGCTGAAGCTTAATCCAGCCAAGTGTACGTTTGGGGCTACCTCGGGAAAATTACTAGGCTTCATTTTCAGCGAGAGAGGTATTGAAGTTGATCCAGATAAGATAAAAGCCATACAAGAACTACCACCTCGCGCACACAAAAAGAAGTCGAGGATTTTTAGGAGGTTGAACTACATCGCCGATTCATTGCTCAACTTACCAACCAAAGTGACCCAATTTTTGACTCCTTCAAAACATAATCCGGAGAATGGAACGAAGAATGCCAAGTGGCTTTTGACAAGATAAAATAAGATATGTCTAGCCCCGGTGCTAGTACCGCCAACTCCCTAAGACCGTTAATATTGTATCCGATCGTGTTCAAAAACTCAATGGGTTACGTCTTTGGGCAACATGATGAGTCGGGAAAAGAGAAAAGGCGATTTACTATCTCAGCAAAAAGTTCACAGATTATGAGGCAAAGTATTCGACAATTGAAAAAATCTGTTGCGCTTTGGTTTGGGTAGTTCGGAGGCTCAGGCAATATATGTTGTATCATACTACATGGTTAATTTCGAAGATGGACCCAATAAAGTACATGATGGAATCACCTGCACTCTCAGGAAGAATGGCACGATGGCAGATCCTGCTATCGGAGTACGACATCGTCTATGTGAGTCAAAAGTCGATAAAGGGGAGCACCATAGCTGACTTCTTAGCAACTCGAACAACGGAGGAATACGAGCCATTGAGATTTAACTTCCCAGATGAAGACTTGATGTGCATTATAGAAAAAGAATGTGAGTCGTCCAAAGTGAAATCATGGAAGATGAGTTTTGATGGTGCATCGAATGCATTGGGGCATGGGATTGGAGCAGTCTTAGTGTCACCAGAAGGGAACCATTATCCACTCACTGCCAGATTAAATTTCTTCTATACCAATAACGTAGCAGAGTATGAGGCTTGCATCATGGGACTTCGTGCAGCTATTGAACGAAACATCGAAATCTTAGAGGTGTACGGGGACTCAGCGTTGGTGATTTATAGAATCCGTGGATATTGGGAAGTGAGAGATTCGAAATTAGTTAAATATCGCGATCTCGTTGCAGAACTGATTAAAGAATTCAAAGAAATGACTTTTAATTACTTCCCACGAGAAGAAAACCAATTGGCTGATGCCCTGGCCACTTTGGCTTCAATGTTCAAAGCAAACAGAGAAACGGAAATAACGCCTCTCCAAATGAGCATATATGAGGTCCCTGCACATTGTTTTAGCATTGAAAAAGAGATATATGGACTGCCATGGTTCCATGACATCTTAGAATATATCAAGAATCAAAGGTACCCCGAGCAAGCAAATGAGAATGACAAAAGAACAATCAGAAAAATGGCGGTGGGATTTGTACTTGATGGGGATATCCTGTACAAAAGAGGAAAAGATCAAGTGCTCCTGAGATGCGTAGATACTATTGAAGCCAGGAAAATACTTGAAGATGTCCATGAAGGAATTTGCGGAACGTATGCCAATGGTTTCACTATGGCTAGGCAGATTATGAGACTCGGTTATTACTGGCTGACGATGGAAAACAACTACATCAGTTATGCACGAAAGTGCCAGAAATGTCAAATTTATGGCGATAAAATTCATGCAGCCCCTTCGCCCCTTCATGTCATGACTTCTCCGTGGCCTTTTTCTATGTGGGGCATGGATGTTATAGGGCCAATTTCCCCAAAAGCTTCTAATGGACATCGATTCATTTTTGTGGTTATAAATTACTTCACAAAATGGGTAGAAGCCGCTTCGTTTCCTAATGTGACGAAGACCGCAGTCTGCAGGTTTTTAAAAAAGGAAATCATATGTCGATACAGTTTGCCTGAGAGAATTATTTCAGATAATGCTTTAAATCTAAACAACAAGATGATGAAAGAAGTGTGCGAGCAATTTCAAATAAAGCATCATAATTCCTCACCCTATCGCCCAAAGATGAACGGAGCAGTAGAAGCGGCTAACAAAAATATTAAGAGGATTATTGGGAAAATGACCGAGACATATAAAGACTGGCACGAGAAGCTACCATTCGCTTTGTATGCATATCGCACATCTGTGCGGACATCTACGGGAGCAACTCCTTTCTCTCTGGTCTATGGAATGGAAGCTGTGCTACCCATCAAAGTTGAGATCCCCTCTCTACGAGTCTTAATGGAGTCGAAACTAGAAGAATCAGAATGGGTTCGAGCTCGATATGACCAGCTAAATCTTATCGAAGAAAAATGCTTGAAGGCAATCTGTCATGGACAGATGTACCAAAAGAGAATGATCAAGGCCCATGACAAGAAGGTGCGGCTAAGAGAATTCCGCGAGGGAGAACTCATACTAAGAAAGATTCTCTTAATACAAAAAGACTTTCTAGGAAAATGGGCACCAAATTGGGAAGGGCCATACGTCGTAAAGAAAGCCTTCTCGGGTGGAGCTTTGATTCTCACTGAGATGGATGGAAAGGAGTTACCTAATCCAGTGAACTTAGATGCTGTGAAGAAATATTATGCCTAAAAAAAAAGATAAAGATGAAAATCCGAAAAAGAAAAAAAAGAAAAAAAAAGAAAAGATCAAGATGAAAACCCAAAAAGGGCGTCTTGATAAAAAAAAAAAGAAGAAAAAAAGAGATCAAGATGAAAACCCAAAAATGGCGTCTTGATAAAAAAAAAGAAAAAAAAAAGAGATCAAGATGAAAACCCGAAAAGGGCGTCTTGATAAACAAAAAGGATTAGGATGAAAACATGGAAGGGCGTCCTAATGAAGGGGGTTCGGACATAAGGAGCAAGACGATTTGAACAGGGAGTCGTGTAGCGAGATTACAATATTTGAAGCATTCTTGGAAGCTCGAAATCTTCTACACAAGAAGCCATGCTCTAAAAGATCCAGGATGAAGAAACGTGGAGAAGTTCATACGTTGAATATCTAGAGCATTTCTGACAATTGAATATGCTTTCCTTTCTTTATAATGTTTTCTTTATTGAACTTTTCCTTCTCAACTTTTTTTGATTGATTGCTTTTGAAATAAAAATGAACGTGAGATATCCCTTTCATACCTACTTTGCCATTTTCATGCATCTCATTTATGGTTTATTTAAATGATAAATAGTGAAATGACGTGCTCTAAACAAAAGAAATGTTGAGCATTACTCGGATGAGAATTTGGTAAGTACAAGAGCCTCAAAGCAAGGACAAAGTTCAATAGGGGGCAAAAGGGTGATATACAAGAAACACAGATTACTCGTAAAGCTTGAGGACGGGTACAAAACCTGAAAGGAAAGTTAAGATTCGAAGCAATGAATACAGGTCATCACGAAAATCGTAACGAAAAGGGATATATGACAAACAAGCCCAATGCGCATGGCATAATCATGTAGGCATAAAAGCATTTAAGACAAACACGTGCATATCATGACAACATCATGCATGACATATACAGGTACTCTAGTAGAGCAAGAGGTTTTGATGATAGCTGTATTGAATCAAGGAAAAAAATACATTCGAGTTCCACCAGATGATATATTTTGAAATTCTAATATTTTGAAAAAAAAATTCAATTGCAATTTTTCAAAAAAATCAACTCATAATGCGAGAAGTGAGTTGAGCCTCGGGTCACATGCCGAGGTATTTTCAAATTCTGTTTTTTCCCAAAAAAAATAAAATCAACTCATATTGCGAGAGGTGAGTTGAGCGTCGGGTCACGCGCCGAGGTCTTTTTCAATTTCTTTTTCAAAAATTAACTTATAATGTGAGAGGTGAGTTGAGCCTCGGGTCACACGCCGAGGTATTTTTCAATTTCTTTTTCATAAAAATCAACTCATAATGCGAGAGGTGAGTTAAGCCTCAGGTCACATGCTGAGGTATTTTCAAATTCTGTTTTTCAATTTCTGTTTTTACCAAAAAAAATCAACTCATATTGCGAGAGGTGAGTTGAGCCTCAGGTCACACGCTGAGGTATTTTTTAATTTCTATTTTTAAAAAAAAATCAACTCATATTGCGAGAGGTGAGTTGAGCCTCAGGTCACACGCTGAGGTGTTTTTTAATTTCTGTTTTTCAAAAAAAGCAACTCATATTGCGAGAGGTGAGTTGAGCCTCAGGTCACACGCTAAGGTATTTTTTAATTTCTGTTTTTCAAAAAAATCAACTCATATTGCGAGAGGTGAGTTGAGCCTCAGGTCACACGCTGAGGTATTTTTTAATTTCTGTTTTTCAAAAAAATCAACTCATATTGCGAAGGTGAGTTGAGCCTCAGTCACAAGTCGAGGTATTTTTTTAATTTCTGCTTTTCAAAAAATCAACTCATATTGCGAGAGGTGAGTTGAGCCTCAGGTCACACGCTAGGGTATTTTTCAATTTCTGTTTTTTCAAAAAAATCAACTCATATTGCGAGAGGTGAGTTGAGCCTCAGGTCACACGCTGAGGTATTTTTTAATTTCTGTTTTTCAAAAAAATCAACTCATATTGCGAGAGGTGAGTTGACCCTCAGGTCACACGCTGAGGTATTTTTCAATTTCTATTTTTAAAAAAATCAACTCATATTGCGAGAGGTGAGTCGAGCCTCGGGTCACACGCTGAGGTATTTTCATTCTATTTTTCAAAAAAAAATCAACTCATATTGCGAGAGGTGAGTTGAGCCTCAGGATACACGCTGAGGTATTTTCAATTTTTGCTTTTTCAAAGATCAACTCATAATCCGAGAGGTGAGTTGAGCTTCGGGTCGCATGCCGAGCTATTTTCGATTTCTATTTTTCAATAAAGAATGAAGATTGGACAATCGAACAAAATTTAGTGCTTTTTTAAGTCTTTGCTCTATCCATGTTTCACAGCGATGAGCAAAGAGGGGCAGCTGTAAGCACTAAATTTTGCCCGGCTTAACTATCTGTTTAATTTTTAAAATTTAAAAAAAATTGAAAAAAAAATACAAAAAAATTGCATTTTGACCCTTGAACTTTTCTTAAATTACATTTCGACCCTTAAACTTTTCAAAATTATATTTTGACCCTTCATCTTTCTTGAAATTACGCTTTGGCCCCAGAAGTTTCACTGCGTTTACGATTTGGTCCTTTTGGCAGATTAGGTGATTTGAAGCACCTACCCTCCGTGATTTCCGGCCACCGGCCTAGGGTATGGCCTCCATCTTCCCTAGCCACCTGCTACCTGTAAGAAAACAAGCATAAAAAGGGTTCTTATCCCCCCCCCAAAAAGGAAGAAACCCCCAAAAAAAACCACAAAAAAGAAAAAAAAGAGAAAGAAAAAGAAGAGAAAAAGAGAGAAAAGAGGAAGAGAGAAGAAGAAGAAGAGGAGAGGAAGAGGGGGCATCGCACCACCGGCAGAGAGAGAGCGACGACCACTACGGCGACGATTGAAGAAGAAGAAGAAGAAAGAAGAAAAAGAAAAAAAAAAAGGAAAAAGGAAGAAAAAGAAAAAGAAAAAGCAAAAGCAAAAAAAAAAATCAAAGTCGGTCGGGTCGACCCGACCCATAATGGCTCGACTACGTCCAAAGAGAGCCCACCACAAGAAGCCCCATCGAATAAAAAAAAGGAAATAGGCCAAACAAAAAAAAGAAACAAGCCCAAATCACCCAAAAAGGAGCAGCAGCCCAAGCACACTAGCACCCATCGTAAAAAAAGAAAAGGAGCAGCCCAAGCCCACCAAAGAATTTCAATCAAAAAAAAAAAAAAAAAAGAAAAAAAAGAAAAAGTCGAGTCACAGAACCCATTCGATCAGGCCGTATATTTTGGGCTTTTCGGTAATTTTTCTTTACCCACTTTTAATTCAATTCTTGTATTTTGATGACATCTCGTTTTAATATTATTGGTATTTTTTGTTAGCATTATTTATTTATTTTTTTAAATTGTATTGTATTTTATTTTATCTTTATTTTTAACAATTTTAATAAATAAGGCAACGAATTTGTTTGACACTAATTCGTTGATTTCATCGCTATGTTAAGTGAATATCATCGGTTCGTGTTAAATACGATACGCCCTTCTAAAAAATCAAAAATCTAAAAAAAAAAAATCTCGGGTTTTAAAATAAAATGATTATCTTTGTAGTTATTTTTTTAAATTATCAAAATTTAAATTTTAGATTATAATACGTCAATATGTAATTTATCAAAATTTTCGTGTTTCAAAGCTTTTCGTGTTTTCAAAAATTCTCGTGTTTTCAGAAAAATTTCTCGTGTCTCAAAATTTTCGTGTTTTCAAAAAATTTTCGTGTTTAAAAAAAATTAGTGTTTTAAAAAAAATCATTTTTTAAAAAATTTCATGTTTTCAAAAATTCTCGTGTTTTAAAAATTTTCGTGTTTTTAAAAAATTTTCGTGTTTTCAAAAAAATTCGTGTTTCAAAAATTTCGTATTTTCAAAAATTTCGTGTTTCAAAAATTCTCGTGTTTTCAAAAATTTCCGTGTTTTAAAATTTTGCGTGTTTTTCAAAAATTCTCAGGTTTCAAAAAATTTCTCCAATTTCAAAATTTTCGTGTTTTCAAAAAAATTCTCGTGTTTCAATCAGATCACGATTAAATATTAAATTGAACTTGTATTTTTGAAAATTAAGACAACACGCGTTTAACGAGATACCAATTTTGGGCGTCGCGAGGGTGCTAATACCTTCCTCGCAGAATCGACTCCCAACCCTATTTTTCTCTGGAATTTTGACGTAGACCTAAAATTGGCCCTTTTTTAAGAAAATTTAAAAAAAAATAATCTTTCTTTTAAAAAGAGGATTTATTAGGTGTCCGATCACACCTAGAAAAAAGGATCGGTGGCGACTCCCTTTTTTAATAAAATCGAAACTCTGTTTTTCAAATGTTCAATAAGTTTCTCAATTAGCGCCCGTGCTCAAATTTTACGTCGCTACATGTACATTATGTTATTATCGTATATTGTTTTCATTAGTATATTCATTATTGTCATTTTATTAAACGCGACATTTCATTCGTATATCATCATTTGTACCGTCATTCATCAACGTAATATTTTATATCATTAATTTTTACCCGAACATGTCAATAAAATTTTCAAAAATAGGCAATATTCCGTATTTGAAAGATTCGATAAAATCGCGCCCTAACGTACGGGGTTTCGATTTTTCTCGTTGAATTCAAATAATTGAATATCCTTTCAAAAATTAAAACACGTAAGATTTCAAATAAAAATCAAAGGCCAAATTATTCTCAAGGACTCAAAATGTCATGTCCTAACTTACGGGATGTGACGTTTTATAGCCTCGAGATAAGAAAGTCTTCAATATATTTTCGACTTATTTAAGCATTCCAAAACAAAATATACATTAATGCAAAATGGGATCGTATTTTAAATTCTTTCCGAGTTTTCAACTTTTGACATAAAGACAACTAATTAATCAACTAGGTACCGATTTTGGGCGTATCAAGGGTGCTAATCCTTCCTCGTGCGTAACCGACTCCCGAACCCGTTTTCTGGATTTTTGTTGACCGAAAAATATTGTTTTGATTAATCAAACATTTCGTTAAAACAACCAAACTACAAGGTGACCCGATCACACCTCATAGAAAAAGGATTGGTGATGACTCCCCATTTTTATTTTAGTTTTCAAAATATAAAGTCGACGCCTTTTGAAAAAAATGGTTTCGACAGCTTGGCGACTCCACTGGGGACCCAAAATAAGAGAGTCAAGCCACGAGTTGATTAATTTTTGTCTTTTTGTCGAAATTTGAAAACTTGGTTTAAATATACGATCCTTTCGTTGCATTTCATCTGTCTTTGTTACAATCATCATCATTGTGGTTTATAATTGCTGTGTTGGTTTAAGTTTTGGTATCTTTCTGCACATTGCATCGCATGATCGGTCGATCTTACCCTTTTAAGTGGGAGTGAGAAACTATTCCTTGGTGAGGTCTTCACCTCCGTGTAGGATAGTGGATCGCTTTCGGGATACATGCGTACCTATGTCTTCGTGAGATTTTCATCTCCGTGTAGCCATAGAGAAATGTATTCCCCTGAACTGAACTCGGTCCATATGAGCCTATAATAGGTGAGGATCAAGGAATCTGCCAGTTCGAGTACTTTGCTTTAGAACTGAACCCCATATAGCAAACCCTAAGAGCCTACCCTAGGAAGAACCATACCAAACCCTAGTGGTTACCCGAATAGGTGCTCTTTTTATTTCTTTCTTGCTTGATTTTGCTTTGTACGAACCTGTTTTATTTTGTTCTGGTTATGATTGCATTGCATTTTCATCATAAAAAAGAGGTGTTGATTCACGTTCAATTGCTAAATAGAGAGCTTGACATGGAAAATGAATTTCTTGATAAAGTGGAGGATAATGCGGCCGTCTGAGTATGGTCTGAGTAAACATAACGAGAGAAGGACAATAGTCTGATGGAGGAGTACACGACTTTGCTTCGTTACCCGTGGATTCAAGCCGAAAAAGATTATTCGAGAGCCGTTAATGTCTCGATTTCTGTAAAGAAGCTAACGAGCATCATAGGGATGAGTGAGCGATGGGTTACAGCCCGGATCAAACAAGAGAGAGATGAAAAATGTATCCTTTGGAATTGTTTACGAGATTTGATCTTAGCACACCCAGATATGAAGAAAAGGGTCGATGTCTTCAATTTGAGCATTTACAGGCTGGTTGTTTTCCCTAAAGCATTGGGGCATGTGGACGAGGCAGTTTTAGATTTGTTCGATAGACTTGACAAGAGGGTCACACCCATCCCGGTAATTTTGGCCGAAACATTCCGATCTTTGAATGCATGCCGAAGAGCGGCTGAAGAAAGATTCATTGGATGTGCGCAACTCTTGTTGGCGTGGTTCCATAACCGCTTTTGGAGGGTAGAGAGGGTTTCTTATTGAGTATTCCCTGAGAACTACTCTCCATTGAAAGAATTAGGTTCTCAAATACAAGAGGTGGCCAATCATTGACAAACCATAGCAGTGCAAGCTGACATGCTAAGTTTGAAGTAAATCAGAATCAGATCAGGGTTAGGAGTTAGCTTGGCTTCTTAGGGAGGTTAGGGCTTTGATTATTAGAGCAAAGCCGTCTACGTAATCCATTTTATGTAGAGAAATCTGTTTTCTAGTAAAGTTGTTCTAGTGGAATTGAATCATAGTCAATGTCTCTTTTTGCATTCATTCCGTGCATTTACATTGCATTGCATCGCATGCGTTAAATTTCACAAAAAAACCCTAATTAATCAAAAGAGATGGAATTCCTTGAAGAAGTCAAAAGCCCGAAAGGAATATCGGGGAATCTGAACATTAACATCGTATCTGAAGAGGGAACTGGGGAATAGAATTTTCCAAGCGTCTGCCCTTACATACTTGGGAGTGTTTTGAACAATGGACTGTGGAAGAGATCCCTGTATTTTTTAGAGCCAATTCGGAGTAATGTCCAAAACACGCTTATTGCTTAGGAGCAATAAGAATCCTTTTGTGAAATAGACTTATGTCCAGCATCTTTATTTTAATAAAATGCATCTTTGTTTTTCACTTCAAGCAAATATTCTTTTATCGCTTCATTTCATTCATGTTCATACCACATAAATAATTATTCTTAGATTCATTTGTTCTTTGAATATTCCTTCGTACCTACAACAGGTCCCTAGATATCAACGACATGAGCGACGCTGCTACTGACTCAGAATCTACTTTTGAGCAAGATATGTGTCTAGAGGGATCTCAAGACTTTGAAGACGACAGAGATTGTAACCTATCTCCTGATTTGTTAAGGATGGTAGAATAAGATGAGAAAAAGATCCCACTTTACAAAGAATCAGTGGAATCCATGGCCTTTCTATATGTGGGGCATGGATGTCAGTGGGCCGATCATGCCGAAAGCTTGTAACGAGTATCGATTCATCTTTGTGGTCGTTGATTACTTCACCAAGTGAGCGGAAGCTGCTTCATATGCCGATTTCACAAAGTCGAAAGACAACAAATTCTATGTCGGTATAGAATCCCAAAAAGGATCATATCTGATGATGCATTAAATTTGAACAACAGTGTGACATCAGAAGTTTGGAGTCTGTTCAAGATTAAACACCGTATCCCCCCAAAATAAAGGATCGCGGGGAAAATTATTGAGAATTATGAAGATTGGCATCTATGCTTGTCGAACGTCTGTTAGGACCCCCACCAGGGCAACGATTTTCTCATTGATTTATGGAACGGAGGCGGTTTTTCCCATTGAAGTCGAGATTTATTTCCTCCGATATTTGCCAGAGTTCGAGTTGGATAAAACAGAATAGATCTAATTTTAATATGATCAAATAAACCTGATTAAAGAAAAGAGGTTGAAATCTATCCGAGGTTATGGCGAAAAGGGTCGTCTTAGAGAATTCCATGAGGGAGACTTAATTTTGAAAAGGATCCTTCATATACAAAAGGTACTTCAGAGGAGAGTGGATGTCGAATTAGGAAGGACCTTATGTGGTAAAGAAGGCCTTCTCTGAAAAAACGTTGATTTTAACCGAGATGGATGGCAAGAACATACCTAATCCTATAAATTCGGATTCAGTCAAGAAGTACTTCACTTAAAAACACAAAAAAAGGGAAAAAGGAGAGGCCAAGGCGAAAACCCGCAAAGGGCACCTTGAGACCAAAGGGGTTTTGAATTGAAAACCCGTAAAGGACAATTTAAATTTTGATAAAAATAGGGCATGCGGTAGTCTCACTTTCTCTGAATTAACAAGAAGGAAAGATGTTACGTCTTGGAGCATTAACAGAGTACTCTTGATCTCCTAAACATATGTTGAACTCAAAATGCTCCTCAAGAAGTTCGTATAGAGAAACTCAGACTGTGATATCTGGGGCACCTATTTTTTTTCTTCTCACCTATTTTGTATTCCAGCAATGTTTGCTTTCTTTGATTAATCCATTCTTTTCAGATTTTGTTCCTGATAAACTTCAGTTTTATCTATCATTATGATCTTTTTCAAGCATTTTGCATTGAAATAACGATTAATGGACTAATATACTTTCATAAAAGGAGTTCTGCATATTACTCTGGAAGTTTCTAAATAGTACAAGGACCTGAAATAGGACTATTATTTAGAACTCACCAAACCTAAGGGTTAGAAACATTTGAGAAAGAATAGTCTAAATTACTTACTATTTCTTCTGTTTTCACAAAGATACCAAATGAGCAAGAAGGTAGGGTATCGTGATCGCTGATAGAACCTTGACGAACAACGAGCAATGACAGCCTAAGCATAAAAAAAGGATCATTCTCGCAAAATGACATTCTGTATTCATGCAAATATCATGCATACGCATCTAGTTAGGAGCATTTGATTCATTCTGATCATGACATCCTAATCATTTGGCATAAGCATAGGCCCATGAAATCAAGTCATGTTCCCAAGAGGACGGTGTAACAAGATCAGTGAAACCACAAATCCCATACACTTGAAGTTGCAGTGTGATAGATTGAAGTCATTATAGAAAACCTTATCTCCCTGAAGTTGCAGTGGAGCAGGTTGAAGTTACAAGTCTTATCTCCCTGAAGTTGCAGTGGAACAGACTGAAGATAGTGAATCTTATTTCCCTGAAGTTTCAGTGGAACAGATTGAAGCTATAAATTACAGATCTTATCTCTCTAAAGTTGCAGTAGAGCATATCATGGCAAACTTTATCTCCCTGAAGTTGCAGTGGAGCAGGTTGAAGTTACAAGTCTTATCTCCCTGAAGTTGTAGTGGAGCAGACTGAAGATAGCAAATCTTATTTCCCTGAAGTTGCAGTGGAACAGATTGAAGCTATAAATTACAGATCTTATCTCTCTGAAGTTGCAGTAGAGCAGATCATGGCAAGCCTTATCTCCCTGAAGTTGCTGTGGAGCAGGTTGAGGTTACAAGTCTTATCTTCCTGAAGTTGCAGTGGAATAGATTAAAGCTATAAATCACAGATCTTATCTCTCTGAAGTTGCAGTAGAGCAGATCAAAATAAACCTTATCTAACTGAAGTTGCTGTGGAGCAGGTTAAGGTTACAAGTCTTATCTCCCTGAAGTTGCACTGGATTAGACTGAAGATAGCGAATCTTATTTCCCTGAAGTTACAGTGGAATAGATTGAAGCTATAAATCACAGATCTTATCCCTCTGAAGTTGCAGTAGAGTAGATCAAAATAAACCTTATCTTCCTGAAGTTGCAGTGGAGCAGGTTGAAGTCAAAAGTCTCATCTCCCTGAAGTTGCAGTGGAGCAGACTGAAGACAGCTAATCCTATCTTCCTAAAGTTATAGTGGAGCGGATTAAAACGACGAACCCTATACCTCTGAAGTTGCAGTAGGTTGGATTGAATTTACCATAGCAAGTCTTATCTCTCTGAAGTTGCAGTGGAGTAGACTGAAGACAGTTAATCCTATCTCTCTGAAGTTGCAGTGGAGCAGATTAAAACGACGAATCCTATACCTTTGAAGTTGCAGTAGGTCGGATCAAATCTACCATGGCGAATCTTATCTCCCTGAAGTTTCAGTGGAGCAGATTGAAGGCACAAATCTTATCCCCCTGAAGTTGCAGTGGAGCAGGTTGAAGTTACAAACCTTATCTCCCTGAAGATGCAGTGGAGCAGGTTGAAGTTACAAGTCTTATCTCCCTGAAGTTGCAGTGGAGCAAACTGAGGATAGCAAATCTTATCTCCCTGAAGTTGCAGTAGAGCAGATTGAAGCTACAAGTCTAATATCCCTGAAGTGGATCGAAGCACTAACTCCTATGCCCCTGAAGATGCAGTGGGATGGAATGAGGCTACTTGAGGAAGAGGAGCACCAAAAGAAGTCAAGGCTCAGCAAGACTAGACAAAATTGGCCCTTTTAAAGTCTTTGCTTCATTCTCGTTACACGACAATGAGCAAAGAGGGGCAGCTGTAAGGACCAATTTTTGGCCGGGCCCAATTAACCCAAAATAAACCCCAAAAAATAAATTAAACAGTCTAGTTTTTTATTACAAACCAAAACTAATGGCCCAATATTCAAGCCCAGTGGCCCAAAAATCTAAACCTAATTTCAGTAAAAATTGAAACCCTAATCCCTAACAGCCTCCAGCGCCGCACCCTTTGCCACCAACTCTTCCACCCTGCAAAAATGAAGCAAACAGGCAAAGTAGAAGCAAGAAACAGTAACGAAACAGTAGCAAGTAGTAGCAAAGTAAAAAAACATAATATATCGTATTATTTCGGCTATAAAGCCATAAAAAATCAATGTAACCGGGGGGAGATTTTTTTAATAAAAAAGAGAAGCACTCAACCAAAAAAAAGGTTGTGTTTTTATTTTCATTCTTTTCTGATTTTGCTTTAGTTCTTTTTTTTTTCTTTTTTAAAACACGAAATAAAAAGGAGGTAGGCGGGCTTACCGAAGTCGTTCCGTCTTCTCCGTCGTCGGATACCGAAGGGTCCTCTCCTCTTTCGACATTTTTTCGGCCATTTTCTAGAAAAATAACCCAAGATTCGGGTTCTAGGGGGTTAAAAAAAAAACGGGTTTCGGCTTTTTTCGCCACATGACGGCGCGCGCTGTCCGCCACACCCGCAATGTAGCGCGATGGCTAACGATCGAGTTCACCGGGCCGGGAGAGGCGAGAGAAGTTGAGAGAAACCTTTTGTTTTCTTTTTAAAAGAAGAAGAAAAATGAAATTTTTGCCAAAAAAAAATAGTTATATAGAACATCAAAACGGTGCCGTTTTGGGTTGAAGACCCATGCGCCAAAACGACGCCGTTTAGGCCAACCCGCGCGCGACCCGACTCGCTCCAAGGGGATCTGCGTGTTTTCGTTAAAAGGGTTGTTTACAACCTTGGTCCTTCCGCATTTCTCTTCTTTTTAATTTAGTCCCTTATTATTATTTTTTTATTTTTTAAATTTGATCACAGAATTTTGTTTGGTTTTCAATCGGGTCCCTGACCCACTGACGCGCTGAAAAATGGACACGTGTCCAAGAATTGGGTTTTTTCCCCATTTAGTCCTCGGCCTTTTCGCGCCTTTTGATTTTAGTCCTAATTTGTCTATTTTATCATAATTTTTACCTATAATTTCACTTTTGTCTTGATTTAGTCCCAAATCCGTTTGATTTCAATTTATTTTTGCAAATTTGTTATTTATTTATTTATTTTAAACTTGTTCTCATGTATTATTTATTTTAAATTGTTTTATTATTAGTTATTTTACGTTTTTCACATGTTTTGTATTTTAAACTATTCCAAACTATTATCCATTTTAAATTTTTTTATATATATTATTTATTTTAAACTGTTATTTATATTACTTATTTTGAATTGTTTTTTTTCATATATATCATTCATTTTTAAATTATTTTTTTATTATTTATTTTAAATTTCTCTTTACATATTATTTATTTTAATTTGTTTTACATATTATTATTATTATTATTAATGATTTATTATTAATTAACCTTGTTATCATTACAATTATTTCTTTAATATTTATTTACCTAAATATTATTATCATTATTATTATTATTATTATTACTATTAATTACTATTGTTATTACTATTATTATTATTTTATTTTTAGTATCCTTATTATTATTATTATTATTATTTAATCTTAATTTGACCTTCACTCACTTAATTCTCACCATTTATAAATTCATTTTTTATATATTATTTTATTCATTATTTATTTATTTGTTATTTTATTTATTATTTATTTATTTATTTATTGTTCTTTACTTTATAGTTTTTTAAAGTAATTTATTTTCTTCATTGTATTTTTACTTTATTATTATATTATTATTATTATCATTATCATTATTATTATTATTTATCATTATCTATTGTGCTTTATTACAAATTGCACCCCTCTTATTTGTTTTTTAATTTGATATTTTATTTTCAATATTTTAAATTATCTTTCTCAATATTTATTCGTGTACGCATATATTCCTTTGTCCTCATAATATTCAGAAATTTGGTATTTTCTTTTGTGTGCATTGTCTTGTCACTAACATTATTATTAATATCATCGTTTGTTTATTTTATTTTTCTTTGATTGTTCATTGTAGCATTAAAATAATGTACATTATGGATTATCGTATATTGTTTTTATTAGTATATTCATTATTGTCATTTTATTAAACGCGACATTTTATTCGTATATCATCGTTTGTACCGTCATTCATCAACGTAATATTTTATATCATTAATTTTTATCCGAACATGTCAATAAAATTTTCAAAAATAGGCAATATTTCGTATTTGAAAGATTCGATAAAATCGTGCCCTAACTTACGGGGTTTCGATTTTTCTCGTTGAATTCGAATAATTGAATATACTTTCAAAAATTAAAACACATAAGATTTCAAATAAAAATCAAAGGCCAAATTATTCTCAATGATTCAAAATGTCATGTCCTAACTTACGGGACGTGACGTTTTATAGCCTCGAGATAAGAAAGTCTTCAATATATTTTCGACTTATTTAAGCATTCCAAAACAAAATATACATTAATGCAAAAATTGATCGTATTTTAAATTCTTTCCGATTTTTCAACTTTCGACATAAAGACAACTAATTAATCAATTAGGTATCAATTTTGGGCGTATCGAGGGTGCTAATCCTTTCTCGTGCGTAACCGACTCCCGAACCCGTTTTCTGGATTTTTGTAGACCGAAAAATATTGTTTTGATTAATCAAACATTTCGTTAAAACAATCAAACTACGAGGTGACCCGATCACACCTTATAAAAAAAGGATCGGTGGCGACTCCCTATTTTCATTTTCGTTTTCAAAATATAAAGTCGACGCCTTTTGAAAAAAAATGGTTTCGACATGTATCATGTTTATCGCGATGCATATGTAACCGATGTTATTCTCGTTAATTACAATAAATATTGACGTACGGTAAAAGCATAAACCGGAAGCAGCCATTTTTTATGAGAAGAAATTCCTGGAACAAAAGTTTCAATGGCCATAGCAGCAAACGGCATATTCAACAGTCAACAATACTTTTGTTTACAAAGAATGCATACATACATACATACATACATTTCGAATTCTAGTTATACATGGAAAGACCAATGCTTAATTTTATTGGTGTTTGAGGGAATTGGTTCATATCTTGAAATGCAGCAGTGCAGAATTTCCATCAAGGCCTTTCTGTTGGAAGTGAGTCATGTACTCTACCACAGTAGTTTCCCTGTATTTTGGAGGATTATCTTCGGATAACAACTCCTTAATAGGTGCATACAATCTCGGGTTCGGATTAAAATACGTGATGAAAAAGCTCGCCACCGATACTCTAGGTCCAATCGAATTCGCGAGCACCCTATGCTCGGCACTTACAAGTCTGTCATTTGATATAAGCTGTAACAAAGAACACGAAAATAAATCGTCACATAGTTTTGAATCTAATTGTTAATTGTTGATCATTGATTGTTTAAAGCACTTGTTTGCACAGGACTTGCCTGTAAAAGATCTCCAATGTTAACTACTAAAGCCTCAGGGACTGGTGGTACATCAATCCATTGATTTTCATAAAGAACTTGGAGACCACCAATATGGTCTTGTAGAAGCACAGTGAGGAAGCAACTGTCGTTGTGCTTGCTTGTCCCAATAGTCAACTCCGGTTGCGGACATGCCGGATAGTAATGGCAGAGATGACCGAGACCCTTTGCACAATCTATCTTCACCAGATGATCAGGGTTCAACCCCAGAGCTTCTGATATTAACTCAAACAGCAAACGACCCAAATTCATCATCCGGTCCGTGTACTCCACCATCATATCCCTATATACCAAAGTCACACAGGTGAGTAACAGTTCACCATTGCAGGGTTTATATATGTGTAGATATATGTATATACCTGAATGGTTCAGGCAATTCTTCAGGCTTAGGAGGATCAGGAGCCATGTCAAAATAAACAGTGTCTCTCCAGTTAGCTGCTGGGGCAGTATGGAGATCGAAATTGCAATTATAGACCACTTTTTTCGAAGTATCGCGAGTGTAGAACTGTTTTTTGAGCTCATTATCTAGCTCGTAAAATCGACGTACACGAACCTTCATCTCCTCCAGAACACTCAATGGAATTCCATGGTTAATGATTTGGAAAAAGCCCCATTCTTGTGATGCATTAAGTACTTGTTTAACGATCTCCGTGTGAGTACTGGGATCCTCCTTTACTCCTTGAAGATCTATAACAGGGAAGCTAAACTGGGTGGCACTTGGAACATAGTTTTCCCCGACGGTATCCGGTGGCTGGTGGAATATTCGGGGAACCTCCGAAATCCCGGCATCTACGAGCCCTTTGACGCCGGTTTTCGTCTCGTCAAAAGCCTTGATTTCGCTAGCTCGATCGTATTTAAGCTCGAATTGTGTCTGAACTTCACCAGCATCGGCTACCACCATTTTTGTTTTTTGTTTTTGAAGGTAACCTCTTTGCAGAGAGAAGAAAAAAAAAACTCTTGGTGAAAGACAAACAAGGGAATAGCACTAAATAGAGGGAGGAAAACAAAGATAACAACAAAAATAGTGATGATGATCAGTGAGTGCAGATTGAAAGAAAGATATCTTCAAAGATCGAATCCAGATTTTTAGATACTAACAAAGAATCATACGGCATGTTATAAAATGACATTCCTATGGTTTGTAGTGCTTGTGTTATGCTTTCCATATCGTGACATCAATTTCAAGGATTAGGTAGCGGAAGAGAAAACAAAATTGACATTTTGAACCCAAAAATAATCTTTTTTTAATTCAGACGGCTCTTCTTTTTGTGAGTAGAAAGGCTCCCCATTCTATGCTTTAAATAGTTTTACTCAAATAATCTCGCAACGGACTTTAAATTCCACTTAAAAAAAATCCATTTCACCTTTTAGAAATTATTAAAAAAGCTGGCACCATCAAGAACATAGCCACCTTGTTGATTAAGGTTGAGTAATGATTAGTCTTTCCTCCTTTTTTAGAAAATAAAAATAGTTAACGATGCCCCAAGACAAGTAACATTCACCTCAAAATGCCCATTGTTGATATAAGATAGACGATAGGGCATTAGCTCTTCACAGTTCACACCCAATGGATGGAAAGAGAATAAGAATGAAAGGAGGAGAAACGTCCCGTGTTGCCCATACATATTGGTTTCGAACTTCCAAAAATTTATATGACCTATTAAAGTCTTGTCCCACACTATTATGTTTGAAGAATGGATGTGTAATGTGCTTGCCCGTGTTAGGCATGTAGTTTCCTCGGTTCGAGCTTGTAAGGTCTTGCGCTTGCAAGATCTTTAGGTCACGGTAGGGATGAGTATTCGATTGAGTCGAGTTGAATTGAGTCAAAAATTTTCGAGTTAGTCGAATTAACAAATCCTATTTTAGCAACTAAACTCAATTTGATTTTTTTCGAATCGAATCGAATCGAGTCGAGTTAACGAATCCTATTATTTATACTTAATGTTGCGATTAGATGGACCGATTATTTAACTAGTAGACGAAGTATAAGATTATTTAACTACATAAACAATATAATGATTTTGCCTCTTAACTTAATGGGTAAACATTTATCAAAACAACGTAGTTTTATTTTTTAACTTAATTATTTTAAATTTTAACTTTTAAAAAAAATAAACATTTATCAAAACGACGTAATTTTATCTTTTCTTATTCAGATTTTCGGATAACTCGAATTGTATAATTCATATTCGAGTTAAACCGAAAAACTTAATTTTTTATTCGAATTGATCCGAATAACTTGATTAACTCAAATAACTCGAACTATTTAATTCAAAATTTAAATTTTTTATCGAGTTTTTCGAATCGAATCGGATTTTACTCACCCCTAGTTCACGGGTGTCTTACCTTGCGAGCTGAGGAACAAAAAGTCCAAGACTATTCACTACTTTAAATGTTCACACTAAGGGTGCATTTGGAAAAACAGTGGCTGCACCAAAACACACCTAAATTGACCGAAACTTCTCTCGCATCTTACTGGAACATCAGATGTGATAAAGATCCTAGATCTTAAACCGCAACGGAGAACCATTTTCGTGTTCTAGATTCTCAGCTGAATCCATGGCAAGTGATTCAGGGCTTTATCTAGCATTAAAAAACAAAATGTCCTATGAAGATGACTAGCACAATGCATTCAATTAAAACCAAAAGATGCAACAGATTTAAAAGTAATATTATCAAACCCTTTCTGAAAATTAAATAACAACGAGCTTAACTTCGTAGTTAATAATATCGAGCCGTTCCGAGTAATATATGCCCCTTTCCCCCTAGTCTTTAAGAAACAAAGCCATGATACAAAGCATAAATAAAGATAGATATGGATTCACTGAAGTAGACGGATATCGAACAAAAATCCTAGATGTTCCTCTTCAAACTGTTTTTGTTTTTGGAGCCTTTTTCTTGTGTTGTCTCCTAGGCATCGAGTTCTTCATGCCAATAAAGAAGAATAATGCCCCTAACAGAGCCAAGTTCTGAGAACGAAAATTAGTTAGAAAAATACATCGGAACAAGACATGTACAGTTGGAAGGAAGAGACAAAACATCTATCAATGCAAAATAAACGCTATCATGTACTAACCTGTGTGAATTTTGTGAAAAGTATACCGAATTCCTTCTTTTCCGTGTCATAGTTGTAGAAGTCGTACAATATGGGAGTAACGATAAGCTGATGCAGAACCTACTTGATTAGAATGGTGTAATACATCAGTTGACTTAGCTGATAATTGAACTATTAACTCGAAATAATACAGAAGTTCATAAAACAAACCAGAAGATAAGCTCCGATACTGCTGTCGAATGTAAATAAGATACCCCCAACACCTTTAAAGGCTACAGCAGCAGCAACTAGATACTTAATCTGTAAATAACAGCTCCATGAATATGACATAAGTAAAAACATGATATATAAATGCATTTATCTCGATGGCAAAATAAAGCAAATCTTACATCGAATTCCGGCACTTGCACCCCTGTATGAGATGTCACAGTCTTTGAGAAGACATTGAATTTCAGCTTCAATGCCTTTGCTGCTGGCCCTCCATCAACACCAAATTCATTGAACCTATACACATGAACACATAATGTAAGAGTAGAAACACATAATAAAACGGCTCGAGGCACTTTCGCGGTTTAGCATGATGCCTAAGCATGCCTTACAACAAGGCTTCAAGCGAAACATCACGGACCAACCACTTGAGCTTAAATGCTCTGGTGCGTACTCCTAACACTCTCTTCGATTTGGATGAATATGGAACAACCCACTTTGAGCTAAATTTAAGGTAATTATGAGATCTAAAACTTCAAATTTAATATCTTATAGAACATCATTCAGCACCCCCTAAACCCTAAAACCCTTAAACATCTAAGCAATCTAACACGAATTTCAACCTTTTTGTATAAACAAAACTACCCTTAATGACACCTTAATTAGCACTATTTTTTAACCAACAAAGCTAGCAACTTTACTATAAACAACATCTATTAACATAAAACCCTTACAATCACCAATCTTTCAAAAAAAAAAAAGATAATATCATTAATTAAACAGCTCTGAGTTTCAAATCTGAATTAAAATCCAAACTACCCCTCTGTTTCTTTTTTCTCGAGAACCAAACAGTACTCGTTAGAAAACACAAAAGGCAAAAGAAGTGATCTGAAGTGAAGCTTACTCTTGCCAAGCAGAGAGGAGAAATACTGAAGCGAAAAGAACTCTTCCCACGAAAGAAACAAACCCCATTTTTTTCGATTAAAAACCTTCAAATTCAACGAAAAACAATCGAAAAAGGGGGTTGAGGAACAAAAGAAACTACTGTCTGAAAACGAGACAAGACTAGAGAGATACAAAGCGCCGTGGTCAATCAGGAAATGACTAAATTGGACGGATTGGTTCGGGTCTTATTCAAATCGGGTTTTGAAAGGTTTTTCGGATTCGGATCTATCCGATTCTGATTGCTGTTGACTCGGGTTTTCGGGTTAAGAAATATAGCAAAGACTTTGAACTAATAAAATATAGAATTTGGGGATGAAGATAGATTCACAAATGGGAGTGATGGCAAATACAAAGGATTGTAATGTCTCACATCAATGCCTGGCAAGTGGAATAGCATGGTCTACGATGGGCTTGCTTTTGTTTGAAGCAGCTTGTCCATCCATGCTTGTTGCATTCAAACAATACAAATTTGTGTAGCACACTATCTAGTATTACAATGTGTATCCCACACCGAGTGGAGATCCCAAGGGGCACGAAAGAGGTCGTCTATATATAAGCATAGAAACCAAAGTGATAAATTTAAAAGGGTCGGTTGGCTAAATATGCCACGCCCACCCTCGTCTGGTGGGTGCTGTATGGCTATCAAGACATATGGCCGACATAATTTGTGGAAACCAATAGGGTTGGCTCGCTCGGCCGACCCTCCATTTTTATTCTTAAATCATTTCGACTATGTTGATCAAAGTTTAGGAGTTGCAATAGCTTTGGAAGCGATTCCCAGTATGTCGCAAAGTTCAGAATACAATCCTTTCCTAATTTCAACATAAACTTCACCATGCCAATTCCTTTTGGCCAAATCGTCGGCCATTTCTATCCCGGAATTTGTAACTTCTTCCTCGCCGTCGTAAACGGCTTCCACTATACCCATTTTCAGTGCTTCTTCTCCTTTTATCTTCAACCCGCGCAGTAATAGATCGCGTCGAGCCGAGCCCGAAATTTTTGCCCTAAACAAAGCCATGAAGGGCTCAGGGATCTTGATCCCTAAATCCAAATCAATCATGTAGAGTACACTTCTATGACGTCTCATGAGCACGTAGTCATGACAAAGGGCGAGCACTACGCCGCCAGCGGCGGCGTGACCATTGACGGCGGCGATGGTGGGCATGGGGAGGGAGATGAAGGCTAGGACGAGCTGCTTGAGGTAGTCGAGTAAAAGGCTGAAGCGTTGTTGGGTTTCTTCATCGGATCCTGCAGCGTTGACCCAATGGAGGTCGAAGCCATTGCAGAAGAACTTGCCATGCGACACAGTGACAAGAGCTGAACCACGGGTTGACTCAGCCTTGGCTCGTGAAAGTGCCGAAATGATGGAGCTGAACAGGTTGGGGTTGAGCCGGTGCTCGCCGTTTTGGCCGGTGAGGATGAGGATGAAAAGGTTTCCACGTTTTTCTAAGGAACACATGCTGGATTGGCACTTAAAATTGTAAAGCTACAAAACCAGGCCCCAATTGCAACAAATGATGAACTGATCCAAATTAAATCCAAGATTAAAAGGCTTGTAAGACTATTCTATTGAAGATCTAGCTTGATCTTCAACATAATTAAAGTTGGGTGCTCGGAAGTAACATGTTTGACTTTAAAATTCTCGAGTTATGTGTCCTTAAAAATAAAATTACACAAATAATCACTAAACTTTCATTAAATTACATTTTCGTCATTTATTGTTTTTTACAAAATAATCATTAGCTAACATTTGACTTTATTTTAAATGTAATTTTATCTTTTTAGGGTTTGTCTGGATAGTTGAGAGTAATTAGTCAAAAGTATAATTGTTAGACTAGTAATTATATTTACTCTTTTATAGTTATAAAAAAAATTATAATTCTTTATATGTGTTTGGCTGAAAAAATTTCTTATGTCATGTTTGATAATACAAACTGTAATTACAATTACATATGGTTACATAATTTATATTTTTTAAAAAAATTTAATTACCGTACAAATTATCAGTACAATAAAAAATTTATATTCGGTTAAGAAAGTAGTCGATAATACAATTATTAATAAAAGATAATAAGAAAAATAAACATCATATACAATACAATTCTATCGTATTTGATTATTCCTTGTTTTATATTTAACATATACTCATTATTGTCTATTGGTCCTTGATCAAGTTTTGAATTTGAATTTGTATTATTCAGATTATCAGGATCTCTTTTTATATACTCTTCAAAGTATGAACTGTCTCAATTTCACCTATCAATGAAATTATAAAGTATGCAATATGTTAGTACGATCCAACCTTATTTTTTATGGTATACAAAAGTGATGTTTATAACATAAGAAGATCAACAAATGTACTTTCAAATATTTGTACCCATCATAATATTTAGATTCACCATACAAAATAGTTTGTAATATTAATAATAAAATTTGGACAACAATTCAAATAAGATTACAACACTTTATGGGGATGTCCTTGTTGCTCATTTTCTTTTATTATAATTATTTACATATAAATGAAAATTTCTCATTGCTATTAACCATTCGAAGTTAATATAGGTTCAATAATGGTGTAAATTAAATTATCAAATTGTGATGAATCTCAATTATGAAAATTTGTAAAGCAAATTCAAAATAAAATGATATAACTTGATCTGAAATAATAGTAATAATAAATTCATCTAAAATCAAATACTAAATGATATAACTTGATCTAAAATAATAGTAATGATAAATTCATCTAAAATCAAATACTTATAAGTTTCATTAAAATTAAATAAAGGATTATTATCTTATACATTATTACTAGAGTAAAAAAAATCTTTAGATGCGGGCTTAGATTAGTGTCATTTGTTTTAAAATTGTAATATTTTGATTTGTGTGGAGTGACTGTTAAATTTTTTATCAAACACATGTTTAGCATGTGTTTAACCATGTTATTCCCCTTCCACTGCTCCAATATTGCATAATAAAATAAAGTAAATATAAAATAATTAAAAATGATACTTGACATCATCCTAGATTTATTTGTGGAGTTAAAAAAATGCACGATCAGTATGCCAAATACTCATCCAAATAAAATATGAATAATTATTTTATGTACGACTAATAAAATTTTTAAACTCCGAAAGTAATATTAAAAGGGTGACATGTTTCCTATTTTTTTAAAATATAGGTTTTATTTTTCTTTACTATACTTTATGGTCATGTATAGATTTTTCAATAAATATTTTTTAAAATTGGATCGATTGTCTAATCAGTTAGTGATGCATCGTTAAGAGCACTAAAAATATCCTATCCCTATAAAATAATAAAAAGAATAGTATTATCATACTCAAAATAGTAAGATCATATTTAAAATAAATATGTAATTAATATATAAAAATATGTCATTCTAGAGTATTATCAGTTAGGCTACCAATTCATCAGTCCAACGAGTTTGACTAGTTCAACCGGTCTGATTAAAAATAAAAAAAATCCAATTCAACAGGTTTAACTAATTTTTTACCTAGATTAATCGGTTCATATCGATTTTCATATCAACCGATTCAAAATCTCTTTTCGAACTGATATCTCAATCAATTTCCGATCTATCTGATCCAATCAAGTTTAAACAACATTACTTTTAAAAACCTACTTGTAAAATTTAAAAGTTACACAAACAAATATATAAACTAATTTTTCATAAAATACTCCAAGGTAAATTCAAATCGAAATATAAAAAAGAAATTCTAAAAGTGAATATGATGAAAATAATCTTAAGGAAACTTACCTTCCTCACTGTTAAGCAGTGGCTACGCCAAGAGGCTTTGGCCCACACTAGTAATCACATTTGATCATGTGGTCATTGGGGGCACACACTCTCTCTCTTCACCTATAAGGCTAAGGGTGAACCGCCCCCCAAACCACCGCTTCCTTCCCTTGTTAATTTTATGCACTAACATGTTAATCAAAGTTTTGGGGTTCCAATCGCTTTGGAAGCTATTCCCAGCATGCCACAAAATTCAGAATACAACCCTTTTCTAATTTCAGCGTAAACTTCACCATCCCATTTCCTTCTGGCCAAATCATCGGCCATCTTCATTCCGGCATTTCTAACCCCTTCCTCGCCATCGTAAACGGCGTCCACTATCCCCATTTTCAGCAACTCCTCTCCCTTTATCTTCAACCCACGCAACACCAAATCACGTAGCGCCCACCCCGAAGTTTTGGCCCTAAAAAATGCCATGTACAGTTCAGGAATCTTAAGCCCCATTTCCAAATCGTTCACGTAAAGCACACCTCTGTCACGTCTCATGACCACGTAGTCATGACAGAGGGGGATTACCACGCCGGCAGCAGCGGCGTGACCATTGACGGCGGCGAAAGTTGGCATGGGGAGGGAGATGAAGGCTTGGACGAGCTGCGTGAGGCAGTCGAGCGAGTAATCGAAGCGTTGTTGGGCTTCGTGTTTGGAACCGGTGGCATTGACCCAATCTAGGTCGAAGCCATTACAGAAGAACTTGCCATGCGACACAGTGACCAGAGCTGAACCACGGGTTGACTCAGCCTTGGCTCGTGAAAGTGCTGAGATGATGGAGCTCAAGACCTCGGGGTTGAGCCTGTGCTCGACGTTTTGGCCAGTGAGGGTGAGGATGAAAAGGTTTCCACGTTTATCTAAGGAGCACATTTTGGATTCGTACAAAAATGGTAAGCTTGATAATCAATATGACTAAGGGTAAAAAATATGATTGTGGCACGTTTTTCAAAATCTAGATTATATTAGATTTTATTAAATATGGACCGGACACGTGTTAATAGAAAATAAAAAATAGGGGCTTAAAAAAAATCAAGAATAGTATTTTAACACATAACTATTACTCAATTGATGCTTGGACCTTGTTTTGTAAGTTTAATTTTTAGTTTAATATAAGCCCAATCTGAATTTTCTATCAAAAAAATAAAAAAAAAATTAAACCATTAGTATTAAAATGTGATTTCACGTAATTTTTATTATTTTTTAATAAAAAAATGATAAATTAAATTGACATTTATTAATTGACATAAACATGATATTTTCAGGATATATTAATTTGGGACGTAACTTAAAGGCTAGCTTCTCGCTGCTTTTAAAAGGTGGTGCAAAAATTTATTTTTGAAAAGTTTGATTAATCCTCAGCCATTATATCTTTTGTCAATTCTGTCATTTTTATTATTTTAGATAAATTTAGTAATTAACTTTTTAAAAAGAATCAAATCGTTTCTTTTAATGAAAATGTTAACTAAAATAATAATTTTTAAACAATGTTGGCTTAACAACCGAGCAGTTCATATGCACTTCATACTAACATGATATTATTTGTCTCATATGTCATGTCAACAAATATTTAAAAAATTATAAAAATATAATATTCAAAATTTTAAAAAATATAATAATTAGCATGAAATACATGTGGATTACCATGCGGGTTGCCATGTTTACAAATTTAATGTTTTAGTCAATTTTGTTTAAAAAAATTGAACTTTTTCAGAAAAATTAATGGTCAAATTCAAATATTTTTAAAAAGATAATGGTGAAATTTAGTTAAAAAAACGAATAAAATCAAATTAATAAAAGATATAAACATTAAAAACTAATTTTATCATCATATTTTTCATATTTTAATTTTTATTGAGAATTAATAAAATTTAGCCAAGTATTAATTTTTTTTAAGGTTCAAAGAGATTCTTAATTTTCTTCATTTATACTTGAATTTAAGTAATTCAAAAATCAAAGTAGGAGTTTAAATATTGGGGTTCCATATCACCTATCATCAGTAAATTAATAAATAATTTTAAAACTAATTAAAGATAAATATAATTTTAAAATTATTTATAAGTTGATTGATTGCTAACATAACAATTGACATAAAAGTGAGGAATGGACATTGAAAAAAAACCTTTTAGTTTGAATTACGTTTTGAGCATTGATGTACGTACTATTGGTGTAACAATAAAATCTGGTTTATAATCGTTCAAAAAAATAATTTCGTTCTAACTTCCGATGGCATAATTATATAGACAAAATTAAGATAGTTTGCAAAACATATCCAAAATGTAAATAAGCCGAAAAGATAAAAGAGAATTGACAAATCATATTTGTTAACGCAATTCGAATTTCTCTATTTTACATCTGCAGAGCCTCGATTAGAAAATGATTTTATTCACCAATTATTCGGATCATCTATTGGCTTAAGCCCAATCTACTCTTACACAAAGAAGTAATAGTAATTACCGACCCCAATTGTACAAATCCCAACATAAGAGCGTGTCAGAGACACCCCACACGACTGAAGAATAGTGTTGATCAATAGTCTATTTGTAGGCTCCCCAATGTGATCAACAACAGTACATTGATAGGCTTTAAACTTATATTTAATAGCTGAAATTATCTCGTTAATTATCCTTGAGTATTTATCAAGTAAATTTTTTTATAAATCTATCTTTCAATAGTTCCAAAACACTCTCTTAAATAAATATGATATTTATCTCTACAAAATAACACTTCAATCACCAAGAAATAAAAAAACTTTCAAACTTATCAAATTATCTCAAAGTATTTGATTAGGAAACATAATATCCAAGTCGATCCATACTTTTATTTTGTCAAATATTTTACACTCGAAGAATCAAATTCAACTTAATCGAAACTTGTACAAGACCCAACACGATGACCCAAACAATAAAATAAGTTAATTACAACAGAACATGGAAGGGGCAGCAACAACTTCCCCACAGGCAATATTGTTAAGTTGTATGAATCCACGAATGAACACACAATATATGCATTACAATAATTATGACATTTAATAAACATTATAATATTCCTTCTTCTTCTTCTTCTTCTTCTTCACTGTACAATTTTCCAATAAATCAGATTAATACATAGAAATGTCCATGAGCTTGATAAATAGATAAGAACTTCATAATTTAAAAATATATATATATTTTATAGGGAAGGAAGAAAGGAGAAAAATATGTTATAGGAAAGTTTTCAATCGTAAGTATTTGAAAGGACCATATTAAATTAGAAAAGCAAAAAATATTGGAATGAGAAATTAGCAAAGGACTGTACCAAGATTATGCAAGTCGAGCCCTTCGTGGTCTCTGTAACGATTTCATATGTATCAGTTTTATGACTTGCAGTTTTTTTGCTACGAAGGTAAGCAGGCTTTACACAGTCCCAATGCACAATATAATCACATGAAGAATCTGCACATTCAAGAACCAAATCTCGACATGGTTGACGACATTTGTGGCATCTAGGACCAGAAAAAATCTTCCTTACAAAAGTTAGAGCATGTGGGTGACCCTCTAATTTATTGTAAATGCTTCCTGGTTTGATAAATGGATACCTTCCAAGAGCACAATCAGAATGAGCAGAAATATCACAAGTTGCACAATGATAAAACCAATGGCTTGGGAGTCTTTTTTCTTCACAAATGTCACAGAATTGATATTCTGAGTATTCATTAACCTCTTTGTAAGTGAGTGCAAGTCGATGTTCGTCACACTTGTGCCAAGCTGTGAGTGGTAGTCTTAAACATTTGATATGTAAATTGAAATAGCATTGCTTACATTTGAAGAGACCACGTACTTTAACATTGCAAGCATCGCACCGTCCTTCATGATTACTATGAAAGAAAAGTGGGTGCTTATGCCCTTGATGCTTGATTCTGAAGTTCTTTGTTGCACAATAAAGGCAATAATGAACATCACATTCCTTGCACATATAGGAAAAGCCGTTGCACTCACTTTGACAAAGGTCACATCTGAAAATGTGGCCCACAAGAAGGATGAGGAACCTTTGACATATATGAAACCACAAGCGTTGCTGCTTAGGCGATTTAGCACAAGATTTGTGGAGAAGGAAATCACATTGTGAGCAATAATAAAATGGATTCCAGATGGGTAGCACACACCCATCACAATATTTATCCATGAGACTCGCCCCATCACAATGTCCCTCAATGAGGTTTTTGCTTAATATTAGAATATGTTCATGGCTGAAATGTTTTATTTTTGTCACTTCTCCATCTTCATTTTTCTCAATGACACAATCGATGGGGTTAGTATACATTTTGGGAACTATTGCCAACTTCCCATCTATATCTTTTGGCTCAACTTCCTTGTACCAACCCTTTTTCTCTAAAGCACATTTCACATGAACGACAAACTCGCATTTGAAGCAAGAGTAACTCCCATGCTTTATTTCCACCTTATCATCACAAATTCTACAATCATAATCCTTAAATTGATGATCTTGAAGAAAATATTTGTGAAAAATTGGGTGTTCATGTCGTGGGATTCTGATTATGGGTGGTAGGGAAATGCATTTTTTATGGACTAAAAGGTTGCATGTAGAACATATATAGGAAACAAAGTTTCCCTCAAGACCACATGCATCACAAATGAACGAGACTTGTCTCCAAAACAAAGAGAAAGGGTGCTCATGAATTTTTTCTTTAATGGTGAGAGGTGGTGAAGCACACTCTAAATGAAGGCCGAAGTTGCAAGATGAACAATGATAAAAATTATTTCGTTGGGTTTCTTCGCATGTCACAAAAGAAGGATTTTTTGTACATGCGTGGCAAGAGAGACCTCTCCTTTTGACACGTAGAAAAAGAGGATGGTTACGGTGGCATGGGAAATTGAGTATAGGAGGAAACTCTGCGCATTTGATATGAACGGTAAATCTACAAGGTGAACAAGAATAGACAAATCTCTTTCTAGATGACTCTTGGAGACATATTTTGCAAGAGAAATGATCAACATTAAACTGCAAAATCAAAGGATGTCTCTTGTGATTAGGGTACTTGATTTCATGAGGCAATTCAACACATTTCTTATGTAGGTTGAACCCACAATCAAGAGAAAAGTACATAGATTCTAATAATGGCTCCCCACACATAAAACAGTCAAGCTTTTCAAGTTCCTTATTATCATCTTCAGTGAAGAACAATGGAACTTTGACAGTTATGTGTTTAAGCTCTTCAAGTTTCTTTTCAGCCATGTTAAGGGAAAGTAAAGCACATTTGATATGAAAGTCTAATTTACAAGAACAATGATAAACAGACTTCTCACAAGTTTTGCCGCAAAAATTGCAAAGGCATCTCCTGTATGATGGCTTCGGTAAGAGAACCAGAGGGTGATTACGATGAAAAGGGTGATCAATCTTCGAAGGTGCCTCAGCACATTTCTTGTGGAGGTAAAACTCGCATTCCATGCAACTAAAGCTTGAACCGAACACCATCTCCCCGCACCTTAAGCAAATAGCTTCTTTAGTTTGATCACTCAACACATCTTTGAACACCACCGGATGTTGGTGCCCAAAGGGTTGTGATCCTATCTCCATATCCATCTCTCTTTCTCTCACTTTTTTTTTTTTAATATTCTCAATTTTTTGAAGTATGTGGTTAAGGAAACAAAATCATGCATTTGGG
The DNA here is from genome assembly GCA_025698515.1 of Gossypium sturtianum. Classification (NCBI taxonomy): domain Eukaryota; kingdom Viridiplantae; phylum Streptophyta; class Magnoliopsida; order Malvales; family Malvaceae; genus Gossypium; species Gossypium sturtianum. The sequence continues at coordinate 164,368,465 of CM046945.1, forward strand.
GAGGTTTAATCTATGGTTTTATAGTTTTATTTGTGCTAGTTATTCTTGCCAATTTTTGAAGCTAACAAGAAGTTGTTTAGAGAAGTTATTCTTTAAACTTTTTTTTCTTCTTATCAACACTTTTCTTTTTAATTTTTTTGAAATATTAGTTTTTACACTTATATTCTCAAATAATTGCAAGCTTCATTAATTATCGTTTTTATTTTTATAATGATCCCAATCCAAGAAAGGAATAGAATTGCTTGAGATCGAACCCGATCTCTTATACTTACAACATAATACTCTTACCAGTATCTCAATTTCTTTATAAATGTAAACATATATATATATATATATATATACACACGTATTCATGTATTATAATAGTAATATTAAGGTTTACAAACACAAAGATCGAATTATGAACATCATGTCAATCAACTTGTAACCCAGACAAGTTTACTATTGAACCAGTGACGTGATTAACAATTTACTGACATTAATCTATTATACTGTTGGAAAATTTGGACATCACATATATAATAAGGATAATTACATGTTATTATTTACTATCATGATAGGTTAGGCTAAATTAAAAGTGATCTAATTTGGTTAGATTTTTATTGGGCTTTTAATTATTAAATAAAGTATGGGTCAAATATGTGTAGATACTCTTCTAATCAAATTCTAATTAATGATGGGCTAATTAGAATTTGATTAGAACTAATATGCCAATGTTATAAATATTAGGGTTATGGTCCCCAAATTACACACAAGATATCTTTTCTAATATCCCATCATTAGGAAAGAGAGAGCATATATTCTTTAAATTTCTTGTGTGCTAATTTGGAAGATCAAATCCCCAAGATCCGGTAAAACTTCAAGGAATTCATGCATTCAGGTACGCTTCCGCATCTAATTTTGTTCTTGATTTATTCTTGATGATTTGACATGATAGACCCTGGTTTATTAAGTTTTATTTCAGATTTATTTTACAAATCTAACAAGTGGCATCCGAGCTTTGTCATGTTGAATCATTGAGAATAAATTGATTCTTTATTATTTTTGGATTGATTCGTTTTTCTTTTTTTATTTTATGGATTTGATATTTTAATTATATATTATGTTGAATCTTTGAGATTCTTGATAAATTTTTGGGTTTTGATTCTTTAAATAAAATTTTAAAGTTTTAAATAAAGTTTTAAGGTTTTAATTTTCGTATAACTGGAAAGATTTACAGTTTTAATTGAGAATTAAAAAAAAACTGAAGATTTTATGTTGTTTATACAGTTTTAATAAATATTTAAAAAGCTATGTAGGTTTGGGTTCATTAGAAACTTTTTATGATATATATTTGATTATATCAATAGATGGATTGTTAATCGCTAATCGCTTGTTTTATAGTTTTACGATTATATATATATATATATATATATTGTTTTGGAGACACTTTAGTAATTATGTTCAGAAGTTTACATGATGATATATGGTTGGTAAAAGAAATTGCTTCAGGTAAAGTGTCTCTTATATACCGATTGTTTATTAATGAATTCATTATATATGTTGAATCCTTAAGATTGATGGTAAAATTTGTTAGTTTTAATTTTTTTTATCGATTCAATTTTAGGGTTTCATTATAATCGTTTTTTTTTAAATTCAAATCGGGTTCAACAATTGTAAAATTGAATTCAATTTTTATAATCATTAATTCTTGAATTCAATATATAGTTGATAGAATATATTATTTATTATTGAGTTTATATGCTTATTCTTCTCATACTATTCAGTTTAAGCATATATTTTGAATTTGGATTTACTTGGGATATGTAAGGCAAGTCGGTCAGGGTTATATTGGTTTAATTATGATGAAATTAGATTTTGATAAATTGGTTTTAAGTTTGGTTCTATAATATTAAGTTTTGGCATCTTATGGTTCCAAATATTTGGTTAAATTATGATGATTTATTGTATGAATTGTGAGATGTATTGGCTTAAAAATATTTTCAAGTATTCATAATTATAAATATAACTTTAGATTTATATGGTAAATTCAAGGTAAGTTTTTTTATTTGATTATGAATACATGTATATGCGTGAATTGCTTTGGTATTTTTTATCCATGCCAAAATTATGAATACATGTGTTTGTTAATTATTTGGCTTTGAACTACTATGTTATTTCTGTTTGGTTTTGATATATATGGTTTTGGAACAAAAAAAAAGTCAAAAATTAAGGTTTTCGGTTTTTTTATTGCATTATTAAGACAACCATATTTTGGGTTATTTCGGAGTTTATAAAGCAATAAAAAAATATAGTTTTGACATTTGACTATTGGAGAATTTTTAAATTTGAAAATTGTTATGTTTATATATATTTTAAAACAACTTAATTGAAGCAATAAGTCACTGTCGAAACCATTTTAAAATTTGGATTTTAAAAAACGGGGATCGACTTTTAAAAATAAAAATGGGAGTCGCCACCAATCCCTTTTTACTTAGGTGTGATTGGATCACCTTGTAAAACGTTTCATTTTAAAACATTTGATTTTGGTCTACGAAAAAACGAGAAAACGGGTTCGGGAGTCGGTTACGTATGAGGAAGGGTTAGCACCCTCATAACACCCAAAAATTGGTACCTAATTGATAAAATCATGTCCAAATGTTTAAAATTTAAAAGTTTAAAATAAGATCCCTTATTAGAAGGAAAATCAAGACTTACCTATTTCAAAGAAATAAAAAATACCACACCCAATAAGTTAGGATACAGAATCTTATAACTTCGAAACTAGGTGCATCTTTATTTTAGAAAATTCTTACCTCAAGACACAAAACATCACACCCAATGAGTTAGGATACAACATTTTAAATTCCCAAGAATAGGTTTTTTTTATTTAAAACTTGAGATTTCTTTGTTCCGAAAGAATATAAACATCACATCCAGCACGTTAGGACACGATATTTTTTAAACCCTCGTAACTAAAAACATCTCATGATTTACAAAACTTGTTAAAAGGATATTTAGTTATTTAGCCAAACAGAAAATCGCAACCCAGCACGTTAGGGCACTATTTACCAAATTTCTAAATACAAAACATTGCCTTATTTTAAAATATAGTAAGCTTGCAAAAAATGTATTTTTATTTTGAACAATAATCCATGTGACAATATTGCATTTATAAACTATCATACACAAATATTAAAAACAATTATAATACATTGGCATTTAATATAGACAATATAAAATACAACTAAAATAACTACACTATAGTAATCATAAAATGATAAATAAATAAAAGGGCATTGCATGGACAAATAAAATATATAAAGCAATATATATAAAACAAAAAAATACTAAATAAATATTATAATAAATATATAATTTAATACCTATAAAAGATAATACATAATAATAATTTTGAATAAAGATATTTTCAAAAAAAATATAATATAAATAATATATGCGAAACATGTTATAAAATATAAATAAATTTTATACAAAAATAAAATATGATAATATGATACTATATAAAAAAAATTAAAGTATGTAACTAATTTATTAATCCTAAAATAATATGTAATAAAACAATAAACCAAATAAAATAATAAATAATAATAGTTTGAAATATATATATATATAAAATATACAAGTTTTATACTATTAATAAGGGCCAGTTTGGCAATGTTTTTGAGAAGTGCTTTTGAGAAGTGCTTTTGAAAAATTTAAGTGTTTGGCATTACTGTCAAAAAGTGCTTTTGAGAAGTAAAATGTCTATTTTAGACATGATATTATAAAGTAACAAATATGTATTTAAATAATGTTCAAATTAGTTAATATTATGATATTTTAGCAAAAATAAAAAAAATAATTTACAATAATTTATTGTTAATATTTTAATAAATAATATTAATTTTAAATAATTCTAAGTAATTAATATTAATTATTTATTAAATTTAATTAGAATCTATAAACTATATTTAAATATTTAAATATAATAATTAAATATTTGTAATTAGATATTGACACAATTGTATTAATTTAAAAATTATTTTTTTATTTTTAATGCTTTTAACACATTTGTAAAACTCATATTAGATATTAACATAACATAGAAAACATAAATACATATATTTGGATTAAAGTTTCAGAAAGGGATAATATTTGTATACCAAATATAAATACAAAAAATTTTACAATAGCATTTACAATTTAAAGTGAATTCATTAAACTAGAAGCTATAGCATCTCTTGCTAATTCCATTTCAAAACCACTTAAATTGCTTGATTTACCGTCATCATCACCACCATCATCGTCATCATCATCATCATCACTTTCTCGACCATGCGCATTTTCTGAATCAATGGTATTCTCATATGCCCAGCTTAATATCTTCGTATTCCAAATAAATAAGGTATGTGTTTTATTCCCACCTCTGCTTATTTATTATTCATGCAAAGATAATTCAAGCTAAACTTCTCATCACCTTTGACAAATAAGTAGATATCAACATGCTCAACAAGATATGCATGGCAAAACCATATCTATGGGTGACTAAGCTCTACCGTGATGAATATCAAAGGCTAAAATTCACCAACCTACAATTTCGCAATCGCCCCCTGATTCCACAACATCATATCAACTAATGTGCTTCAACCTTAAATCGCATAAAAAGGTTTTGGCTCAAAAAAAAAAAGAGGATCCAATATGGAATACCGTAGATATATCTATAATGAACGTAGAGCGCGAGGCACCTCAAGAACTAGCATAACAAAAACAACATTAACATACACCATTGTTGAAATTTTCAGCAATTTAAAACCACATCCTCAAGCACAAACTTACAAAAATAAGCTAGCTTTTAGAATATGGTTCAAATCCGTATTTCCTCATTTTGATTCGGGCATAGAGTCAATAATGGGCTCAGACATGGTGAACACTTTCAAAAGCAACAAACTAGTACAAACTACAAAGAGAATATGTTGCGCTTGAAACCTATTTCAGGCACTCACCACGTAACTTTAGCTTTTAGGTTGGATCAATCGACAAAGATTATCTTACTCGAGAAAAGCTAAAATTTCTGCTTGGAATTACATGTACAACGCGTCATGTAAGGATGATACAAACTCATTATGTTGGGAAATAAACCTCCCATAAAATTCAAGAAATCTGAACGATTTGATAAGATAGTGTCTAGCACCTTCTAATTCAATAAGAAATAAACAACAAAAAATCAATCATGCATTGCTAGCAACCTATGTTACTTGGACCCAAGGGAGAGTTTAGAATAAGGTATATGCTCAACCTTTTCTAAATTTTTTGGAGGATCATACATTTAGGGGTGTAATAGAGTTGAGCCGAGTTCAAGCTATAAGAAGCTCAAGCTCCACCTGAAATTCAAGATTTGAAACACGGTTCGAACTTGATCGAGTTGTAATTTTAAAGCCCAAACTCATTTGAGATAAAAATTAAACCGCTTGTTTATTAGTAAAAAAATAGGTTCAAATCTAATGCTCAACTTCAAACTCGATTATTTATGCTCAAACTCAAGCTTGAGTTCATATTGAGATTTTCGCTACTAATTAAAAATATAAAATTTGATTAAGCTCACAAGCTACTCAGAATCAAATATTTAAAATACTTGAATTTGGCTCACTCAATAGTTGAAGCTTAACTTGACAATGAAACAGCGAATTTGAATTTTCTCCAGCCAAATGCAAATACTTAAAGAGTAAAGGAAAATCCAAGTAACTCAGAAAGCAATCATCCAAAAGAGGTGAAGATTAAGATCGGGTGTAACAAAGAGGCAAAACCATCATCCCTATGAAAATTCCACGCACCTCAACATGAAGCAAAATGGTGGAAAACCTTAAAAATTAGAACAAACAACACATGCCAAGTTTCAATTCGCTTTGAATGTTGAAGAACGTTGCATTTTGATTTCGCATCTAATTTTGACTTCCAAATTCCAAGTTCTTCGAGAATCAAGAACAATCAAAGTACTCAACTAATTAAGAAAACCAAACAAAAAAATTCAAGAGCTTACTATATGCATCCGATCAACAATCCAGTCTTCTAAGACCGAATCCACACCGTCAAACAAATCCGCCATCTCATTTTAGCAAATTGAAAATATGCAATAAAAGGGAAATTTTCAATAAAAAAAGGTGAGGAATTATTAGATGGTAAAAGCAATGGAGAAGAGAGAAGAAATGAACCGCCTTAACGGCAGAGATGGAACATATTTAATCGTGAGAAATCGGAGGAACCAGAGGAAAATCGGAGAAAATAGAAAAGGGGAAAAAAGAGAGAAGTGTATTTGGAAGAAGACGTCTAAAGGAAGAAGAAATAATAAGGATAACAAAGTAAAAGACCAGCCAAAAGTGCTTTTACTCTGAGAAAAGCTAAAAATTTTGGCTTTTTCATCCAGTAAAAAGTTTTTTGAAACGTTAAAATAATTTGGCAACTGACCCTTGTTCTTTATTCCGTTTTACTGAAAAGGACTTTTTTGGCCAAAAGTCCATCACAGATGGAGCAACGAACGGGCCCTAAGTTAATATACACATAATAAGAATAATACAATATTGTAATTAGGTAAAATAATTAAATATAGTATTAGATTAGTTTAAAAATAAAATAAAATAAAAAATAAAGAATGGAGGATTAAACAGCAAATAAATATAAATATAAAGGATTAAATCAAAAAGGCGTGTTATACTCCAGGGATCAAAATGGAAATTATGCCAAATTTTAAAACGACACCGTTCAGATCCTAGCCTGTTTTGGAACCCGAGGATTTAATTGAAACAAAAAGGAAATTTTAGGGTTAAATTAAAAAATAAAAATAATGAAATTAAACGGAATAAAAAAATAGAAAAATGCGGGAGGACTAAAATGATAATTATCCCTTTTAACCAAAACGCGCAGATCCTCCGGGTCGGGTCAACTACGCGCGGATCTTGATTGAAACGACGTCGTTTTAGGCTTATAAATTAAACCAAAACGACGTCGTTTTATCATTGCTATATAAGCTGAAAATCAGATAAAAAAATCATTTTAAACACTCATAAAAAAATGCAGAGCTCAAATGCTCTCCCTCTTCTACCGAGGCGATTTTCTGAGTTCTCCTACGCGAGGCTCCGACACTGTTTGTTGCTGCATTTGTCACCATGCAGTGGCAGAGTTTTCCAAAAGGTAAAATTTTCTTCTTTTTTTTGTATTTTAAAATATATATTATATACGAGTAAAAAATAAAAATAAAAATAAGAATAAAATAAAAAAATCAGTATTCGATAAATATAAAAAAACAAAAACAAAAACCTTTGATGCTTTATGAACTGTGTATATTCTCCCTTGTATATTTTCGTGTCCCCTCTTTACATATTATTGATGGGTTTTTATAACCCGAAATAAAACGAAATAAAAGGAATACATATATATTTCTTGAGATTCCTTCCTTTTCTGTTTGTAGGTGGACGAAGATAGAGGCGGTGGAGAGGCGCGCTAACCGCAGCTTGACGAGGGCTGGTGGCTGCGGCGCGACTGTTGGGATCCTGCAGCTTGCGGCGCGAGGGTTCCCAAAAACCCTAGGTTTCTGTTTAGGCAGCTTAATGTTTTGGGCCTTTTGGGCCACGAGTATTTTGGGTCACTTGGCTTAGTTCGGGTCTGTTTAGGTGTTGGGTAGTCTGGGTTTGTATTTGGGTTTGGGTTAAAGTGTAACGGGCCAATATTTGGGTTTGTTTGGTTTTCAAAATTGTAAATGGACTATTAAAAAAAATCTAGACTTTATTATTTTTTATTTATTTTTATTGCTGATATGGGCCCGGGCAAAAATAGGCCTCTACAGCTGCCCCTCTTTGCTCATTATCGTGTAACGAAAATAAAGCAAAGACTATAAAAGGACCAATTTTGCCCGGTCTTGGCCGAGCCTCGACTTCTTGATCCTCGTCTTCTTCAAATGGCTCTAACTCCACTGCAACTTGCACGGTATTGGAACTTCAATAAGTCTGATAGCTTCAACTTCATGAAGGCAGTATCCACTATCTTTTGATCTGCTCCACTGCAAACTCAGGGAGACAAGATCTAATGTTTTTGACCTGCTTCCTGCCTCAGGAAGACTTCATTCTTCAGCTTGCTCCACTATCATCTCTAGCGAACAAAATTTGAAATTTTGCTTCCTTACTATCTTCAGAAAGACTTCATTCTTCAGTCTGCTCCACTAGGGAACAAAATCTGAACTTTTTGATTTGCTTCCTTACTATCTTCAGGAAGATTTCATTCTTCAGCCTGCTCCACTATCATCTATAGGGAACAAAATCTAAAATTTTGCTTCCTATCTTCAGGAAGACTTGATTCTTCAGTCTACTCCACTAGGGAACAAAATCTGAAATTTTCAATTCTTCAGTTTGCTCCACTACCATTTCTAGGGAACAAAATTTGAAAATTTCAATTTGCTTCCTCACTTTTTTCAGGAAGACTTCATTCTTCAGTTTGATCCACTAGGAAACAAAAATCTGAAATTTTCAATTCTTTAGTTTGCTCCACTAGGGAACAAAATCTGAAATTTTCAATTCTTCAGTTTGCTCTACTAGGGAACAAAATCTGAAATTTTCAATTCTTCAGTTTGCTCCACTAGGGAACAAAATCTGAAATTTTCAATTTGCTTCCTTACTATCTTTAGGAAGACTTCATTCTTCAGTTTGATCCATTAGGGAACAAAATCTGAAATTTTCAATTCTTCAGTTTGCTCCACTAGGGAACAAAATCTGAATTTTCAATTTGCTTCCTTACTATCTTCAGGAAGACTTCATTCTTCAGTTTGATCTACTAGGGAACAAAATCTGAAATTTTCAATTCTTCAGTTTGCCCCACTAGAGAACAAAATCTGAAATTTTCAATTCTTCAGTTTGCTCCACTAGGGAACAAAATTTGAAATTTTCAATTCTTCAGTTTGCTCCACTAGGGAACAAAATCTGAAATTTTCAATTCTTCAATTTGTTCCACTAGGGAACAAAATCTGAAATTTTCTATTCTTCAGTTTGCTCCATTAGGGAACAAAATCTGAAATTTTCAGTTTTGCTACACCGTCCTCTGAGGGACATGTCCTGTATACTCAAATGTTTTATGGATGAATGCAGAATGTCATAAGAATGATGATTGGGACGCATGATCGGAATGAATCTAATGCTCCTAACTAAATGATATTAGGGATGACATTTGCATGAATGCAGGATGTCATGAAAATGATTTTTTTCTTGAAAAACGATTAGGACACAATGATCGGCATAAATCAAATGCTCCTAATTGGAAATGAGAGAATGATCCCTATGGGTTGTCATTAGAGAATGATCCCTATGGGTTGTCATTGATCATAGTTCATCAAGGTTCTATCACTGATATGTTACCATGCTTTCTCGTTCAGCTGGTATCTTAGACAAAAACCCAAAGAAACTGAAACACCCCAAACCCGGCCCACGAGCTTTGACCAGATTTGGTATGTTCCTCAAGTAAACCGGTTCAAAATTCTTTTGTTACTTAGGAAAAACTTGTATGATTTTTAAAAAATATTGTTTGGGTTGGGCTTGAGTTGAAAACAAATTTATCTTATGTTAAAACCCATTTATTTAAGGTGACAAAACATTTAGAGTTAATTTTAAAAAGGAATTTACTTAAACTTTAATTGATAAAAATCCATAAACATAATAAATAAAAGAAAAATAAAGTAAACCACAATGGCCTTATTATATCAATGATCCCAAAGTAAAACTTAAAATACTTAAAATAAATTGAAAGTCCAAATCATAAATTTCTTGCTATGCATGGCCACCTTTAAGCTCCCGCCGACCCGGGTCCATTACCGCTCATCACTCAAAAAATATTCCCCAAACGGGGTGAGTCAACAGACTCAATGTGTACACAACACTAAGTCATAATAGAATCAGGCATGCAAATGATACACATTCAAATCATAGAATACAATTAATGATGCATTCCCAAACCCAAACCTAATTAACCATCCGCTACACACCACCCGCACTCGCCACCACACCGTGGGGACTACTAAGTCAACCCTCCATCCGCTACACACCATCGAAGGCGCGCATTGCAATGACGTGCTCATCGCCCATATAATTTGTGTCATTAGACACCATATTCAAATAATGTAACCGAAGTTACCAAATTCGGATAATGTAACCGGTTACCATATTCAAATTTTGTGATCGTAGTCACCATATTCCGTTGGTGAGACCAAGTCAACACCTTCTTCCCCTTTCACATAGATCCCGAATGCCCCATAAATTTTATATCATGCATAACATACTTAATTCTCATTCATGTTACTATTCATATGTTCAAAATATATCATATTCATAATCCTATCGTAAGTAGGAAACGTGCACTGGGTACTTTTACCACATTTGTGGTACTTAGCCACATTCACATTCTTATGCATATTCATATATTAAAATAATTGCCATATGATATATCAAGGTTAGTATGAGTACACACATTCTTAATAATACATTTAATTTAAACATAGCCATGAACCTATCAAAACTTAGGGTAGGTACACACACTGATTTGCTTAACGAATTCCTTGAAATCCCAAATCGATCTCCATCGCCTTAGATCTCAAATTCCTACTTTTGATTAATCACTTACTAATTTAATAAAAAGCCATTCGGCCATAAATCCAAATCCTAGTAGGATTAGTATTCTTAAAACTTACCTTGAAATTCTCAAATCCCAAAATCCTTGTATCCTCTCATTGAAATCCCTATAACTACATGTTAGATCAATTTCTAACATTTATTCACAACAAATAACCCTTAGCCGTATGTTAAATATGACTTACCTTAGATTCTTAAATCCCAAAATTCACCGAATAACTAGGGAACACGCGGCTTATGGTGTACCTTCTGAAAAAGAACTTCTCCTTCCTTATAGTCGACACTTAGTAAATCCCGAAAGATCTCTTCGGCAATAGATATTAAGGGTATTAGAATCTTAATTTCGACAACTTTTAAAAGAAATAGAATGAGAATCTAACCTAATCTTACCCTTATCAAGAATTTGATGGAACTCTTGCTTGAACCCTTAGCAAAGATTCTGGCTATGGCTTTGATGTGGATAACAATTTCGGCTCTTGAGGCTTAGTGAGAAATCGACTAGGGCTATTGGTATCTTCTGGCTTTTGATTGTGTTTGTAATAGAAGAAGAAAAGAAAAGAGAAAAAGAGAATAATGGCGAGAGAAAATTCTACAGAGAGAGAAGAGGAGAAACTTTAGAAAATATCGCAGAGGTTTTCTTGAAAAGAAAAGAATGAATGAAGAATAGCCTTACTCTTCCTTTTATAGCCAAAATTACTAGCTAGAGTCCTTTACTTGGCCACCACTCTTCTATTTTGATAGCTTTATCCCTTGATTTATCACTTTAATAAAACTTAATCCAATAATTATCTCTTATCTCTTAATAAAAATAATACTAATAATAATCCTCTTTTATCTCTTCCTTATCTATCAAAATAAAAGAAATAATATCCACATTTATCTCTTGAAAATAATCTAAAATAAATCCATTATTTATCCCTTATTTATCCACCCTTTATCTCTTAAAATAAAAGAATAAAAGCTCCTAATTTATAGCCATGTGCCGTCCACCTCACTTCTTCTGGAAGCAAAATAAAATTTCTTTTATTTGCTTCCCATGTGACTCAAACTCAGGCCCAACACCTTGCATGTGGCGCCATTTCCAGAGGCCCTAAGTGGCATCTCCAGCCACTTTTCCAAGCCTGCTTTGTGTGTCAAATTCCTCATATTATTTTTCTTAAGGCCACCTTGCCTTAGTTTTCTCTTTTAAGCCTTAAAACTTGACATTTCTTTACATTTCCAAGTTTCCAAAAATTTTCGTTTGGCTCTTTAAACTTGACATTTCCTTACATTTCCAAGTTCCTAAAATATTTACTTTCCTCTTTTGAATCATTTCCACATCATTTCCTTACATCCCCTAGTTTCCAAAAATGTTCACTTTCCTCTTTTAAACTAAACGTTTCCAAAGCATTTCCTTACATTTCCTTACATTTCCATACATTGCCTTACATTTCCATGCACCTTAGGGTTCCTAGAACTCCTCAGAACACATCCAACACACCCACTGAGCCCACTATCTCATGAATTACATACGAACGCATAACCCCTAATCTAGGATGTTACAGAAACAATCATTCTGCTCAGCAAGCTTGCCCCGCTGTAATTCCAGAGTCCCTTTCCTTAAACCTTAGGACATAAAAATTTATACCTCCCACTGTAAATTCTGGGGAATAACATTTGGTTCCTTACATCTTTCTGTTACCACTCAGAGGTACAGAACTTGTATCACTTTCAATCAATTTGATTTGTTACACTATTCCCTGAGTGTAATAATCAGTTGTATAAATGCAGGGTATCCCGACAATAATCCCCTTTACACTTGGATTGACCTTGTTCGTCATTTGCCGATGTGGTATCACCAACGAAATTGTCTTATCCAATAAAAATCTGAAGAGATAATTATTCTTCAATGTTTTCCGCCCTTAGGCTTGGTGAGTTCTTGAACAATAGTCATGCTTCAGATTCCTCATATTATTTAGAAGCTTTCAGAGTAATATGCGAAACTCCTTTTATGAAAGTGTTATTAGTCCATAAATTTTTATTTCAATATAAAATGCTTGAAAAAGGTCACAAAAATGAACGAGAAAGAAATTAGTCAGGAGCATAGCTCTGAGAAATAATTTAATCAAAGATAACCCAGGCAATAAAAGAAAATTGATTTGGGCGTATCTCAAAAAAGAATAAAGCAATCAAAGATAAGAATTTCAAAAATGGGTAAGAATGAAGCTAGATGCCCTAGATATCGCAGCCTGAGCTTCTTTGTTCCAACTTCTTGAGGACCATTTTAAGCTCAATCCGTAGTACTTTGTCGATGCCCCAAGACGTAATATACTTCCTCATTGCTAATTCGGATGTAGCAAGACTACTGTATGCCCCATTTTTTAGTCAAAATTTGAGCCGCCCTTTTCGGGTTTTCAACTCAAATCCCCTTTGGTCTCAAAGCGCCCTTTGCAGGTTTTAGCCTTGGCCTCTCCTTTTTTTTTAGGCGCCCTTTACGGGTTTTCACCTTGGTCTTTCCTTTTTCAAGCAAAATATCTCTTGACTAAACCTAAATTCACCGGATTAGGCAAGTCTTCACCATTCGTCTCGTTCAATATCTATGCTCCTCTAGAACAGGTCCTACTGATCGCTGTAAATCAAAGTTTTAAAATTTATAAAAGAATGATCGAACCTGGAAACTAACTCTGACAACGATTAAAGGCAAGTGCACCTATCGAACAGTAGTATAACTTAGGCAAGACTGGATTATCGAACCCAAAGGAACTAAAAGTACTAATACTAACTTTCTTTTTATTATTTAGCCTAAAATAAGTGAAGTTGTTTATTAATCTAAATTAATTAACTACTAAACTAAAGACTCTAAGACAAAGAAAAATGAATTTGGAAAATAAATTGGGAAAAAATCAGTTGATTTAGACGATACCATAGGAATAATCCACCTAGACTTCACTTGTTATCTAACCTTTAACCATATGATTTATTTACTTAGTTTGATCCGTAAGACTCCCTAACGTATATTAAACCCTCTCTCGAGGCGAATAATGTCTAACCCTAGGTTAATTAGTGGAACTCTCGTTCTCTTATAATAACCCCTAGAATAGCAATAAATCGATCTCGTGGATTCCCATATTAGGTTTTACCTAATCGGCAAAAATCTCGCCACCCTATCTCTAGGCGTGCGATCAAATCCACTTAATTATGTTGGATCTACTCTTAGGCGTGGTCTATTCCTCCTCCACCTAAGCACATTAAATTTGGATTAAGCTCACATAATTAAGAACAAACTAAGTATTTATCATATAATTCAAATAATCAAATAACAAGATTTATCATAGGTTTCATCTCTTCTGGTATCCGAAGGGTTTAGTTCATAACAATAAAGGAAAACATCTCAAGAGAAAAGATAAAACAAAACATAAGAAATCCATAAAACCCCCTGAAGGAATTGAAGGAGAGATCCGCCGTCTTGAGTAGAATTCCGGCTTCTCGAGATGAATCAACTGGCTATCCCTGAGTGAATCCCTACAAATCTGCCTTCTCTGGCTTAGCACGACGCCCCTAGACGATGGCTTTGGGCTCCCCCTTTCAGGTCATACTTAGGGTGTATTTATAGGCTTTTAAAATATGTTTCTTTCTCCCTAAGTATCCTTTCCCGAATGAAATTGCTCTTTTCCACGGCAGAGGCACGGCCATGGCACACGCCCGTGTAAATCGTGGCCAGGCCGTGTTCGGATTTCTTTAATGAGACACGACCATGTGAGTCGGGGTTAGACCGTGTTCTAGATGATCAGTGAGGCACGGCCGTGTGATCTTTGGTCCAGGCCGTGTCGATTTCATGCTTTGGCCCATTTGTCCCGTTTTAAGCCCGTTTTGCGTTCTTTCCATCCCCTGGTGCTTTCCTGAGTATATATCATGAAAAGAAAGGATTAAGAGCACCAAATTACATAAAATAAGGGATAATTCATCCAAAAGCATACTAAATGTGGGCCTAAAATATGTTACTTTTACGGTTTATCAAATAGCCCCACACTTAAGCTTTTGATTGTCCTCAAGCAAAATTCTCAACTTACAATTAAAACGAACTTTCTATAATTCATAACAATCATTGATAGTGTTTCATCCTAATTCAGGGATAATTTATACATGGATAATTCAACTCAAAGAGTCCTAAAAATTCAAACATTATAAGTCATAGATTCTGTAGCACAAAACATATGTAACACCCCAAACCCGGCCCAAACACCATGACCGGATCTGGCATGTCACTTAGGGAGATTTTAAAAGATGTCGCAATTTCGAAAAATATTTTTCTTGAGTTTAACACTTTATTCGAGAAAACTAAATGGTTGGATGATTTGTAAAAGATATACATTTTATATTTATGCCTTATTGGATTAAAAACCGAAATTTGATACATGCCTTAACTTAATTAAAACGTAAAATGTAAATGTCTAATGATAATAAAAGCCCAAAACAAACAAAAATATGAAGCTAGTGGCCCATGGCCTTATTATAATGAAATTTAAACCCACTAATTAAAAATATTAAAAATAAATAAACTAGTAAAGTCTTTTCTTCAATCAAAATAATCCTCGCATGGCCACCTTGCGCTCTTCTCCAACCCGGTCCGATGCACTAGGTGCTACCCGAAAGATGTTAAATAATGGGGTGAGTCGCGAGACTCGGTGTGCAACCCTTGTGCACCATCAGATTGGGCCTTAGCCCCACGTAATGTATAACAGAGTATAATATATCGTAAAAAATATGCAAAGCCCAACCCAATCCTAGGTTTCCATCCGCTACACACCACCCTTACCCGCCAATCACACCATTGGGGATTTCTACAATCAACCCACACCGCTACACACCATCGATGGCGCTCATGCCGCAGCAGATAGTCGCTCATCGCCGATCATGGTAATAGCCACTACAATGAGATCATGGCATTAGCCACTACAATAGATCATGGTAAAAGCCACTACAACGCATCATGGCAAAAGCCACTACAATGAACACTTCCCTTTCATCAATCACCCAACCCCATACAATCAAAGAAATCGGCATACATGTTCATCATACCAAATCGACAAAAACATTCACTTTAGAATGACAGAGATCACTAACTCGTGATTCGCCTTTACCCTCCTCGGGTTTTCAACACCATGCCTGTATTTCGCATTTAGCGAATATAACAGATTTATAAACATATACTAACAAGCAATCCAAATGGTGTGAGAATGTTACACACCTGATTAATACGTAGGACTACCCTCTATGTCGATACCTCTCGCTAATCGGATCTCACGCCTTTTGTCTACAACTTTACTCAAAAGCCGAAGAACGCTAAGATAAGGCCTCTCCTATATTCGCCCAAGGGTTAGTGTTTTACCCGAATTATATGCTTAAATTAACAGATCTCCTTACCTTGAAATCTCGAAAGTGATACGATCCAAGGGCTACTGAACTCTGGCTTAGAAATCTAAGCGATTGAATCCCCTTCAAATCCCGGAATACCTCAAAAGAAAGAAAAACACAAGATCAGTTTCCATATAGCCATTCGGTTAGGGTCTCTAAAAACTGGGAAAAGATTGAATCACGCGAATCGACACTTACCTTTAGTTTCCTTCAAGATTCGGCACAAGCAGACACCACAGAGGAAATTCGGCAATCATAGGAGATGAGATCTAGGGATTTCAACCTTTAGGAAAATCCTGAAAAGATGAACAAGAGAAATACTGCTGCGTTTTCGGCTTTTAGAAGAACAGAGAATTGAAAAGATGGGCAAGGAACAGATAGAGAGATTCGGCAATGAGTATTAAAGAAAAGAGAAGGTGAATGGCAGAGTTTCAGCACTTGGTGAGGCCTCAGGGGTTTCAGTTTTTGACAGAAAAGAAAAGTAGAAGAGATGATTCTTATTTACCGAAAGAGAGAAAAACTAATAGCTATTCTCAGATAAGACAAATGAAAAATTTGGCACACCCCCTCTAGCCTATACCAAACCGACTCCTTCCCCTTTCCTGAGTTTGATTTTTGGCCAACTCTGCAACCAAAGGATAGCTCCTATCTTTCTCCCTTATCTTAATCTATTAACTCCTCCAAAAGAGACCTAATTAGCACCAACTCCTCCCCCTTTATCAGCATAATATCAACATGCTTTAAAACATTAAAAAAGTCCTTAAATTTTAGCCTTGTTGCTGTCCCCTCCCTTGCTCCCTTTTAAGTGCCAAAATTAGCCCAATTTCTTGGGCTCCAAGCGGCCACACTGAGGCCCCCTTCTTTTGCCTATTGGCGCCACTTATAGCTCCCTCCTACTGTGCCTCTTGTTCCTGGGCCACAAGCCCATTATGCCTATTTCACTCTCAATACTTTATTTAAACCCCATAGTCCCTAAACAAAATATTTAGCCAAGACCTCGGCCCATTCCCGAGCCCAATTTGCACCTCTAATACTTAAATTAACACATTAAACGTATCCACCCATTAAACACATAGGCCCAAAAATTCATGATGTTACAGTTCTACCCCCCTTAAAGAAATTTCGTCCTCGAAATTTCCAACTAACTATTAATCATACCACCTAAGTCTCACCACTATGCTTCCGCTGCGAACTCTAATTCTAAAGCCAAAAGAAACACTTAGGATAATATGATAGAGTACGCACCGGTATTCGCATCTCGTTTCCTGACCCGTGGCCAGACCCTGCTGGCTCTGACACGGTCATCCTACCCTCACCACGACCACGCGGCGAATGTCCTCGACCCCTTGCACTCATTCTTCCGATTGATGTTTATCTGGTTAGAAATTTTATGAATTAATAGTTTTCTTCCACTGATTAACCACGAACAGTCTTATGAACAGTAGTTTAAGAGTAGTTCTTTCGAATTCGGAATCACATCCACAAGTTTCAGTCTCAAGTTCACATCTTCTAGTCCTAAGAAGCACATACGTTCAATCATCAACCATCCACATACAAGTAGCATCCACGAACTTACATTCATCATGTAGGGGTGTCTTCATCGTTTCACTACCCGAGGTATTTTCGTAATTTATCCTACAGGGGTATTTTCATAATTTTCCAAAATAGGGTTCCTTGGTGATTTTGTGAAAGAGGGTATTTTGGTAATTTTGCAATCCGGGGTATTTTGGTAATTTTATAATCCGGGATATTTTGGTCATTTATAAATCAGGGGTAATTTAGTAGTTTTACAAAATAGAATGGCTGGTCCCTTTCGGGTTTTAAATTATTAATTTTGGCCCGTCAACAAATCCTCGTGGCTAGGGTGAAGTCATACTACGCACTGTAGGATTCCAGCGAAGAGGAGGAGAGTCACTAGGACTGCTTGAGTACCAGGCTCTTCCGGATCCAATCCTAGACATGCGCATGCCTGTTACCACACCCTAGTCTTGCGACTCGTCTACAGGTTTGTTCGGTTGGATTAAGTCTTATGCAATTGAGAGTTGTTTAACTAGGCCTAAGGTCCATCAAGCTCTAATTAAAATAATCTACGTCCCTTAAAGCCCATCAAGCCCACATATATATATAACACACAGTGAGTTCTGAATACTTACCTGGCGGACTTGGGCTGGAGACGCAGGTGCCATGCCGAGAAAACCCTCCTGTGTTATTTATAAACATGCATGTTTTCAAAAACCCAACTTTAGAATACGTTTTGAGCCCAAAACCCCCAAACCCAGCCCAAACACCATGACCGGATCTGGCATGTCACTTAGGGAGATTTTAAAAGATGTCGCAATTTCAGAAAATATTTTTCTTGAATTTAACACTTTATTCGAGAAAACTAAATGGTTGGATGATTTGTAAAAGATATACATTTTATATTTATGCCTTAGTGGATTAAAAACTGAAATTTGATACATGCCTTAACTTAATTAAAATGTAAAATGTAAATGTCTAATGATAATAAAAGCCCAAAACAAACGAAAATATGAAGCTAGTGGCCCATGGCCTTATTACAATGAAATTTAAACCCACTAATTAAAAATATTAAAAATAAATAAACTAGTAAAGTCTTTTCTTTGAATCAAAATAATCCTCGCATGGCCACCTTGCGCTCTTCTCCAACCCGGCCCGATGCACTAGATGCTACCCGAAAGATGTTAAATAATGGGGTGAGTCGCGAGACTCAGCGATGGTGCAACTCTCGTGCACCATCGATTGGGCCTTAGCCCCACGCAGATCGAGATAACAGAGTATAATATATCGTAAAATATGCAAAGCCCAACCCAATCCTAGGTTTCCATCCGCTACACACCACCCTTACCGCCAATCACACCATTGGGGATTTCTATAATCAACCCGCACCGCTACACACCATCGATGGCGCTCATGCTGCAGATAGCTACTCATCGTCGATCATGGCAATAGCCACTACAATGCATCATGGCATTAGCCACTACAATGATCATGGCAAAAGCCACTACAACAGAACACTTCCCTTTCATCACCACCCAACCCCATGCAATCACGCAGAAATCGGCATACATGTTCATCATACCAAATCGATGTAAACATTCACTTTAGAATGACAGAGATCACTAACCTAGTGATTCGCCTTTACCCTCCTCGGGTTTTCAATAGCCATGCCGGTATTTCGACATTTAGCAGAATATAATAGATTTATAAACATATACTAACAAGCAATCCAAATGGTGTGAGAATGTTACACACCTGATTAACACGTAGGACTACCCTCTATGTCGATACCCTCGCTAATCGGATCTATCGCCTTTGTCTACAACTTTGCTCAAAAGCCGGAAGAACGCGAAGATAAGGCCTCTCCTATATTCGGCTAAGGGTTAGTGTTTTACCCAAATTATATGCTTAAATTAACAGATCTCCTTACCTTGATATCCCGAAAGTGATACGATCCAAGGGCTACTGAACTCTGGCTTAGAAATCTAAGCGATTGAATCCCCTTCAAATCTCGGAATACCGCAAAAGAAAGAAAAACACAAGATCAGTTTCCATATAGCCATTCGGCTAGGGTCTCTAAAAACTGGGAAAAGATTGAATCACGCGAATCGATACTTACCTTCAGTTTCCTTCAAGATTTGGCACAAGCAGACACCACAGAGGAAATTCGACAATCATAGGAGATGAGATCTAGGGATTTCGACCTTTAGGAAAATCCCGGAAAGATGAACAAGAGAAATACTTCTGCATTTTCGGCTTTTAGAAGAACAAAAAATTGAAAAGATGGGCAAGGAACAGACAGAGAGATTCGGCAATGAGTATTAAAGAAAAGAGAAGGTGAATGGTAGAGTTTCGACACTTGGTGAGGCCTCAGGGGTTTCAGTTTCTGATAGAAACGAAACGAAGAAGAGATGATTCTTATTTGCCGAAAGAGAGAAAAACTAATAGCTATTCTCAGGTAAGACAAATGAAAAATTCGGCACACCCCCTCTAGCCTATACCAAACCGACTCCTTCCCCTTTCCTGAGTTTGATTTTCGGCCAACTCTGCAACCAAAGGATAGCTCCTATCTTTCTCCCTTATCTTAATCTATTAACTCCTCCAAAAGAGACCTAATTAGCACCAACTCCTCCCCCTTTATCAGCATAATATCCACATGCTTTAAAACATTAAAAAATCCCTAAATTTTAGCCTTGTTGCCGTCCCCTCCCTTGCTCCCTTTTAAGTGCCGAAATTAGCCCAATTTCTTGGGCTCCAAGCGGCCACACTGAGGCCCCCTTCTTTTGCCTATTGGCGCCACTTATAGCTCCCCTCCCATCTGCGCTCTTGTTCTTTGGGCCACAAGCCCATTATGCCTATTTCACTCTCAATACTTTATTTAAACCCCATAGTCCCTAAACAAAATATTTAGCCAAGACCTCGGCCCATTCTCGTGCCCAATTTACACCTCTAATACTTAAATTAACACATTAAACGTATCCACCCATTAAACGCATAGGCCCAAAAATTCAGGATGTTACAACATAGGTGTTTCCCTTCATCTAAATAATTACCTCTTGATTCGGAATCGACAAGGATTGACATCCTCACAAAAGATTCACTCAAATCACTCAAAGTGTTTAAGGTTCAAAATTTAGGCACTCAAAAGTCGAACATGAAGAGTTAATCCCATAGGCTTGCATGAAAATCAAATCTCCACCACTGAAATATGAGATGAAACATAAATCAAAAGGTCTTTGTTAGGGTTGTAACGGGGCTAGGGTTAAGGTGTGGAGTAAGGATGAATTAGAGGGTTAGAATCGAGATTGAATCGACAAATTACCTAACTAAGAACTAATGAACTAATAATAATTACATCAATTGAAAACTAATAGTACTTAATAATACGAGCTTCTTCTTCGATATTTGGAATAAATATATAAGCTCATTTAATCACATAACTAATAATGAATAAACTTCGTTTTTTTTTTGTAAGAACAATCATAAATACATAATAAAAGATAAATTATCAAATAAAAACATAGTTAGGCTATTAATCAAATCAAATCTCGATATAAGGGTAATCAAAAGGAATGGTGATAACAAAAACAAAGGGGTTCTGAGTTAATATTAGTGGGTGAGTCAATAAATGGGTTGTTAGGATTAAACGGGGTTCACTAGGGGTTAATTGTGAAGGTGGGTTTTTAGTGGAGTAAGTGGGTTAAATCCTAGGTGCCTTTATCATCTCTGTATATCAAGTCAAAAAAATGTGGTCTCGACATGTATAATCGATGCAAGTTCTAGAATAACAGATCAATGTTGACATACTCATAATCAATAAAGTGAGCAAGAAAAAGAATTTATGCTCTATAAGGCTCAACAACTCACAAAATTTATGGGTATTTTGATGTCAACCTCGTAAATTTCAAACTTTAAGATAATATTTAAACTCAGTTTGACAACCTAGCAAATTTTTAATTTCTGAAAAATAGACTTATCATGCTTGATTCTCTAGTATTCTTAGAATTTAATTATCAATGCACAATTATCAGTGACTTAATCTAAAACATATCAATAAAAATCATAAATCATCAGAAATTTCATCCTAATTAGTAATATGAGTAATTTACTTTAAGACAAGGCTAAATTCAGGCTTTGAGTTAGGTATCTTTTTAGGTTGTTCACCCCCCACACTTGAGATGTACATTTTCCCTCAATGTACAAAGATATATAATAACCTTGTAATAAAATCATCCGATATGGGGATAAGTGAAAACTTCCTAAATTTTCGGATGATTCCTTGAGAGGAGATTGTGCCTTTGGTGGTAGTGATGGGCCGTCTGGATGACGAACCTGTGCTAGATGAAGAAATTGGGAGTCTCATACAGGATTAGCCAAGAAATCTAAAAAAACCTTAATAATATACTAATAATATAATTAAAGACAAGAAAGATAAAGAGAAGGAGACTAAGAACCTAAAATAAAAGAACCTAAAAACAAGAAACTAAAACAAAATAAACTAAATTAATTAGAAGGGAAGTAAAGATAAATAAAATAAAGGAGAAGATAAAAATAAAAGAACAGATAATTGTTCTCAAAGACCCTTGACTTGTTGTTTGGATGAAGCTGCCGGCATGAACTTAGGTGAATCGGTCTCCTTTGAGGAGAGTGGCCTTTTACGCTTCTTTTCCATGGATATGATTTTGTTGTAGCTCAAGAGTCTGAGGATTTATTAGGAAAAGGAAAAAAAACAAAAGGGAGAAAAGAAAGAAAAGAAAGAAAGGAAGAAGAAGAAGAGTAGGTAAGGAGGGAAAGGTGAGGGGCATGGTATTTAAATAGAATCTCAAGTCTGGCAATTTACCACGCCCGTGGGTTGAGGGTGTGTCGATTCACACGGCCGCATCGCACGGCTGTGTTCCTAGGCGTGTTAGTTACCCCACGTTTGTTTTCGAGTCGACCACGGTTGGAAGACACGGGCGTGTTCTACCCGTGGTTGAAAAGTCAGTAGCTTCGCACAGTCGTGAGGCACGGGCGTGTTCTTCTCGTGGTTGGAAAGTCAGTAACTTCACACGGTTATGGGGCACGGCCGTGCCCCTTTTGTTGGTGCCCGTGGTGTAGTGGTTGGATCCGTGACGTCGAAAAGTAGTTGGAATTGATTCGCACGGCCTCTGTTATGTCAGTACGGGGATTCTTATGGTCCACACAGCCACGGCCACGGTCGTGTGTAAGGCCGTGTGTCCTGTAATTCTGCACCCCTTGTTAGTTTATAACTAAGTGTTCAGAAAGAAAATAAGAAAAAGAAAAATAAATTTAAAGAAAAATGTAAAAATAAATTGTGTTAGTGCTCGGGTTGCCTCCCGAGAAACGCTCGTTTATAGTCTTAAGCTAGAATCTCCTCTCGTTTGCTTTGTCAGGGTGGTTTGAGGAGTTGGAAGTCCTTCCTCATGCTATCATTTGTGTCTTTGTGAAAAAATTTAAGTCAAGATGTGTTTATAGTAAAAGTACCAAAAATAAGATTACTTACCTCGACTGTTCCGTGTGGGAAAACACTGGTTACCCTAAAAGATATTTCTTTGTTTGTGCTAGGGTCCGGAGGAGATATTCTAGGATTTACCTGATCTAACAATACTTGGTCCCCTATTTTGAAGTGATTTGTTGTTCCTATTAGCTCTTTTGGGAGCTCCTTCGGTTTTATCTCGTGTGGTTCCGGTTCTTCGTCGTGTATCCCTAATTTCTCTTTGAAGTGTGTCTTCCACTCGTCTAGATCATCGAACTGAATCCCTCGATCGTCATGAGTTATTTCTTTGTTGGCATGGGGTTTAGGATCGGGTTCAGTTGTATTCTTTGGTGGTGCTTCTTGAAAATAAGGGTTAACCGAATGGTTATCAGTAGAATTTACGTTCTCACCTTGATTACTCGATGTTCTAGCCGAGTCGAGAGCCTTGATGGTGACTGTCTCATTACCTACACAAAGTATGAGTTCTCCTGCATCAACATCTATTTTAGTCTTGGCAGTCGCTAAAAAGGGTCTTCCTAAAATTAAGGGGATCGAATTATCCTCATCCATGTCTAAGACAACAAAATCTACTGGGAAAACGAATTTTTCAATTTTTACAAGAACATCTTCGATAATACCCCTAGGAATTGTAATAGTTTTATCAGCTAATTGAATGCTCATCCTAGTTTGTTTGGGTTTCCCTAGACCTAATTGTTTAAACAATTTGTAAGGCATGACATTAATGCTTGCCCCTAAATCAGCTAACGCATTATCAACAGTTAGTCTACCAATTAAACATGGAATTGTAAAACTCCCTGGATCTTTTAGCTTTTGTGGTAGCCTATTTTGGAGAATTGTTGAGCACTTTGTGTTAAGTTCCACATGTGATGACTCGTCTAACTTCCGTTTGTTTGTCAGAAGCTCTTTTAAAAATTTCCTAGAATCTGGCATCTGCGAAAGAGCTTCAAGTAATGGTAAGTTAATATGTAATTTCTTTAAAAGTTTAAGAAAATTACCGAACTGTTCTTCTGTGTCGTCTCTTCTTAATGCCTCGGGGTAAGGTACGCGAGGTTGGTACTCCTTAATTACCGGTTTTGGCTTATCTTGTGTTACCTCTACTTTACCTTTTTCTGCCTCGTTTTCTTGTGTTGGACTGGGTTCGTCTACTTCTTCGCTTTCTTGAGTTGTTATGGCTTGGATTTGCTCCTTTGGATTAATTTCAGTATTACTCGTTAGACGCCCTTGCGGTCGTTCGGATAATAGCTTTGCAATTTCTCCGACTGACTGAGTAATTTCCCCGATTGCCTTTGTAAGTCCTCCAACTTGGTTTTCGATCTTTTTGATCGATGTTTGTTGGGTGTCGAGTGTTACCTTATTTTTTTGGAGACGGGCTTCTGTGGATGCTATGAATTTGTTCAACGTATCTTCAAGATTCGGCTTCTTTTCCTGTGGATAAGGCTGATTTTGGAAATTTTGAGGAGGTTGTTGTCTTTGATTTCCTTGATTTCCTTGTCCTCACCACGAAAAATTTGGGTGGTTCCTCCAACCTGGATTATAATTATTACTATATGGGTTATTATTAGATCTGAAATTGTTACCTATATAGTTCATCCGCTTGCTCTCTCTGTGCTGGTTGGTAGGGTGGGTACTCGGGATTCGCTACTACTCCACTTGTGTCGCATCGCATGACCGGATGTACTGCGAAGAACACAAACTATCAATCTTCTTATTCATCAACTCTACCGATTTGATAGAATGGTTACTTTAGCGTCGAGGTTGTAAACTCGGCTATTTTTGTTGGCCTTGTTCTTGTAACTTGCCACCGATAGTTATTCAAATGACATCTCTTCTATAAATTCGTAGGGTCGCTCGCCTCGGAGTTTTGTTGTTCAAAGTTCCACCGCGGTGAATCAATTAATTACCTCGTTGAAGGATTCACACCGTTATAAAAAGTTTGGACTTGGAGCCACAAAGGTAAACCGTGGTGTGGGCATCGCCTCAAGAGATCCTTATATCTCTCCCATGCATCCTATAATGTCTCTAAATCCATCTGCACAAAGGAAGATATATCATTACGTAATTTGGCCGTTTTGGCCGGTGGGAAATACTTTAATAAAAAATTTTCGATCATTTGTTTCCATGTAGTGATTGACCCTCGTGGTAACGAGTTTAACCACTGTTTAGCTTTATTCTTTAATGAAAAGGGAAATAACCGAAGACGTATGGCATCATCAGAAACGTCATTTATGTTGAAGGTATCACAGAACTCTAAAAAATTAGCTATATGAGCGTTTGGATCTTCGTCCAGTAAACCATCAAATTGAACAAACTGTTGAATCATTTGTATAGTGTTAGGCTTTAATTCAAAATTATTAGCACTATAGCAGCCTAACAATACTAGATTCAGCTCTCTGTTAAATGAGGTTTAGCATAATCAAACATAGTACGAGGAGCATTATTTTATCCCACATCTTGTGGTGGAAGATTATTTTCGCCCATCCCTTCAAAGTAGGATTGGATCTGTCTTCTCGCTCTCCTTGGTAATTTAGGGCTCGCCTAATTTCTCTGCGATTTTCTTGACGATAGCTTCAATATCACTGTCGTATTCTAAAGGTCCTCTCGGGTTCCTTCTAGTCATAAACTAGAGGTACTGCTTTAGAAAAGAAAGAAAGAAAATTTAGCAAATTTAAAATTAAAACTAAAAATAGAAATAAATTACGAAAAATAAAAATAATGGCTAAAGTAATAAAAATAGAGTTTTCTTAATATTTTAGTTCCCAAAAGCACGCGCTAAAAAACTTGATCATTGTAAATCGTAGTTTTAAAATTTATAAAAGAATGATCGAACACGAAACTAACTCGACAACGATTAAAGGCAAGTGCACCTATCGAACAGTAGTATAGCTTAGGCAAGACCGGATTATCGAACCCAAAGGAACTAAAAGTACTAATACTAACTTTCTTTTTATTATTTAGCCTAAAATAAGTGAAGTTGTTTATTAATCTAAATTAATTAACTACTAAACTAAAGAATCTAAGACAAAGAAAAATGAATTTAGAAAATAAATTGGGAAAAAATCAGTTGATTTAGACGATACCCTAGGAAGAATCCACCTAGACTTCACTTGTTATCTAACCTTTAACCATATGATTTATTTACTTAGTTTGATCCGTAAGACTCCCTAATGTATATTAAACCCTCTCTCGAGGCGAATAACGTTAAACCTAGGTTAATTAGTGGAACTCTCGTTCTCTTATAATAACCCCCTAGAATAGTAGTAAATCGATCTGTGGATTCCCATATTAGGTTTCACCCTAATCTGGCAAAATCTCGTCACCCTATCTCTAGGCGTGCGATCAACTCCGCTTAATTATGTTGGATCTACTCTTAGGCAGGGTCTATTCCTCCTCCACCTAAGCACATTAAATTTGGATTAAGCTCACATAATTAAGAACAAACTAAGTATTTATCATATAATTCAAATAATCAAATAACAAGATTCATCATAGGTTTCACCCCCTTCGGGTATCCGAAGGGTTTAGTTCATAACAATAAAGGAAAACATCTCAAGAGAAAAGATAAAACAAAACATAAGATATCCCTAAAACCCCCTGAAGGAATTGAAGGAGAGATCTGCCGTCTTGAGTAGAATTTCGGCTTCTCGAGATGAATCAACTGGCTATCCCTGAGTGAATCCCCACAAGTCTGCCATCTCTGGCTTAGCACGACGCCCCTAGACGATGGCTTTGGGCTCCCCCTTTCAAGCCATACTTAGGGTGTATTTATAGGCTTTTAAAATACGTTTCTTTCTCCCTAAGTATCCTTTCCCGAATAAAATTGCTCTTTTCCACGGCAGAGGCACGGCCATGGCACACACCCGTGTAAATCGTGGCCAGGCCGTGTTTAGATTTCTTTAATGAGACACAGCTGTGTGAGTCGGGGTTAGACCGTGTTCTAGATGATCAGTGAGGCACGACCGTGTGATCTTTGGTCCAGGCCGTGTCGATTTCATGCTTTGGCCCATTTGTCCCTTTTTAAGCCCGTTTTGCGTTCTTTCCATCCCCTGGTGCTTTCCTGAGTATATATCATGAAAAGAAAGGATTAAGAGCACCAAATTACATAAAATAAGGGATAATTCATCCAAAAGCATACTAAATGTGGGCCTAAATTATGTTACTTTTACGGTTTATCACCTACATAAGTCCTTCTCAGTTTAGCATATGATTTTCTCTAAAATCGTTTTGTAGAAGAAAATCTTTTTCAACATTAGGTTTCTTCGTAGAATTCCCTAAGATGAACTTCTTTACATAAGCTCGCATCATCTGGCCGTGGCAAATAACTTTTAACCTTTTCTTCAATTAGGTTCAATTGGCAAAACTATTTCTATTCCGATGAGAAATGTGTTGCCCCAGTAAAGGTCCTAGCCAACGTTTGATAATCATAGAGAGTAGTGATAGCCTTTTATGCCAATCTTTAAAAGTCTTAGCTGTAACACCCCAAACCCGGCCCATTCGTTACGACCGAATTTGAAATGCCACTGCGGAAAAACGTTTGAAGACTGATTTCACTTTTGGGAAAAACATTAAAAATTTTGTCATTTGAAAACCATGTCCAATTAAAAATTCTAAATAATATAAGCTTGATAAAAATATCCAAATTAAAACTTTATTATAAGCTTTTAAAATATAAGTTGACAAAATTAAAAGCACTTCCCAATAATAATTTAATGGTCGTCTAGCTTACACATAATAAAATGTTCAATCACTTTAATGGGCCTTATTACAATAAACACTTAATCAAAATACTGAAAATATAACTACTTAATTAATTAAAATATCTTTCTGCATGGAAATCGCTCGCATGGCCACCTTTGTATCCACTCCAACCCGGTCCAAAAATCACGAATCATCTGCGATGTTTAATAAAAATTGGGTGAGTCATACAGACTCAGTGTGTAATTAGTCCACTGAATTCCACCCACATGTTAACCACATATTAACTCATACATCAGATATCAACTATCAAATTCACATGTTATCACATTCTGGGCTTGGCCCATATTCATATCACATTCATCTAATAGGGTAGTTAACCACATAATTTCCACATACTGGGCTTAGCCCATTTCATCATCAACCCATATGACAGTTAATGAGTTTATGCAAAGTGCACCCAACCCATCCTAGGGTCCATCCGTTACACCTACCTTGGCAGACCTGCTGCCCAAGGCCGTGGCTAATCCACCGATCAACTAAGTGATCCCACATATCTTACCTTGACAGACCTGTTGCTCAAGGCCGTGGCTAAGCCACCGATCACCTGAGTGATCCCACATGTCAATATCCACGAGGTGACTTGAGGTCATCCTCAATCCACGATGATGCACACAGCTATCATCCGCCGAGATGTGGCACCTAGCCAACACCTCCCTTGATGAAGCACATAGCTAACATCAAGCGCTAATGTAGCACAAGGCTAACATTAGACCACGTACATAAAGTACACCCTTTCCTTCGATAGTCACATTCAGATCCCATCCCATGCACATGCAACATATGATAATGTCATAACATAGTAAAATAATGCATGCACATGCTATTCGGCATACAAACATATTCTCATTGGCATATTCACATTCTTAATAATTAACACTGACCCGATTTTCGATATACCCTTTGAGGGTATCCTTATCACAATTTCCACTGCACTAGTTAGCACATTCATAACACATACACATTTCACATACATATCATATACCCGGAAAACGGTGGGTTAATCACACACCTGTCTATTTAGCGAAATCCCGAACTACTCAATCTAACACAATCTAGAATCCCAAAACTCTTCTTACTCCCGTCGATTTGCTCCTAAGAACCAAAGTACTCAATCGATCAACCCTTAATATC
Organism: Gossypium sturtianum; assembly: GCA_025698515.1. Lineage (NCBI taxonomy): Eukaryota > Viridiplantae > Streptophyta > Magnoliopsida > Malvales > Malvaceae > Gossypium > Gossypium sturtianum. The sequence goes on from CM046945.1 coordinate 164,397,403, forward strand.
CAAAATATGGCTTATAGCCGAATATCACATAACACTTACCTAACTTACCGAAAATCCCGAATCACCACTTACTCCTTGAATAGTCGAAGTCCCACTATTACACGTTTGCTTTGAAGAGCCTAAAGTAAGTAGTCGACAGCCACCCTCCTTTAAAGATTCGGCTTCGAGAACAACAATGGTGGTTCGGCACTTTATGATCTCAAGAGAAGAAAGGAGAAGGAGAAAGCTATAAGATTCAAATAAGGCTTTAAATCACAAGAAATATTCGGCTACAAGGGAATTTGGGGTTGGAAGAAATAAAAAAGATGAATAAGGGAAAAGTAGAAGAATTTGGCACTTAGAAAATTCAAGAAAGAAAGAAATATAAATGGCTTTTGCACAAGAGGAAGAACGGCACCAATGGGAAAAGAGGTACTAAATTTCTAAGAATAACCAATATGAAAAGAAAGGTTTTGAAAGGGAAATTTAGCACACACTAGCACCATATTTATACCGAAAATTCAAGCTCCTAGAGTCCAACAATCGGCCACCACTTTCCCACTTATCAAATCCCAACTTAAACTCCTATTTTATCTCTTAACAAATAAAATAATTAATCCAACACCTTATCTCTTATCTATCTATTAAACTAAAATAAAATAACACCTCTATTATCTAAAATAATACACCCATTATCTCTACCTATTCAAAATAAACAAATAACAAAAATAAAACCAACAATTATCCTTACTCCAAATTAATTTTAAAAGGATAAGTAAGTGAATCCTCTTTCAATTAAAAGTCCAATTGCCGTCCATTGCTTCCTTCTCTCCTGGCGCCAAAAGCCAAAATTAAAACACCCAATTGCTGCTCCCACTCCTCGAACTCAATACCTGCTGGAGCTTCACTGCAGGTAACGCCCCAGGCCACTGTGCCAAGGCGCCTCTTTGTGATATAATTCACCCTGAATTTCTTTTAACACCTCTTTCCCAAGCTCCTTGTCTCAACGCCAAAAACCAAAATAAAAACACGCCTCTCTGCTGTCAACAAGGCTCGAACACGAGCCCTCTCTGAAGCTCCCTTTGCCGCATAGCGTCCAAGCCACTTTACCAGGCTCACTTTCATGTCCAAAAGTCCTTACAATTATTCTTAAGGCCTCCTTAGCCCAACTCCCCTTTTAACGCCAAAAATAAAAGTCCCAAGTGCGATTCCTGCAGCTCGAACCTCCTCTTCTTGGCACTCCACTTGACGCAAACTCCCCAGCACCCAGGTGGCGTCCCTTGCCACTTTACCACACGGCTACTTGTGTCCTAAACTCCCCAAAACTTTTCTTAAGGGCTCCTTCACCCAGCTCCCCCTTTTATACTTAAAATCCAATATTTTCCCAAAACTTTCACCTACACCCTAGGGTTCTCAAAACCCTTAATACACTTCCAAATACTGCCAAAACCTACTAACTCATGAATTATGCACAAACGCATAACCCCTAATCTAGGATGTTACATTAGCCACCCTTTTTTTTTGCAATGTGATATGCTGCCTGATATTCGGACAAATTGTAAACTTTGACGCGATTCTTTATGGCATTCTTTGCTGGCATCTGATCTTTTCATTCATCCTTCTTCTTCTCTTTTTTTTTGATGAGTTTGATGACTTCGACTTTGTAACATTGGCATATAAAACTACTTCCATTCTCTTAGTGAAGTAAACGATGACTATGCCGATGAGTCGATATTGGCTAAAAGCTTTTGACGAGATTGGCCCCATCACATCCATGCCCCACATATAGAAAAGTCTGTGAAGAAAATAGAAGAGTCACATAAATCTTGTCTTCTTCAATTCAGTATTTGCGGTATGACTGATGCAATCTCCTTCCATGGTAGACCAACAGTGCCCCATCCTCTTGTTTAGCCCACGTCTTATTAGTCCAGACATGTCCTGATATGATCGTGCGAAAACATCTTTGAATTTTCGAAGATGACTCAATAATGTCTCGCCTTATTTCTGTGATGAGCTAGTCTACTATCTTCACTCCTTTCCTAGGCTCGCAATATCCGTTGACCCTTTGTTGAGTAAGGTCTATTTTTCATCTTATTAAACCATTCTTAACAAGTCAGAAGATATGTCACAATCTCTGTCATCTTCAAAGTCCTGAGATCCCCTAGACCCATATCTCATTCAAAAAGGGAGTCAGTAACAACGTCGCTCATATCGTTGATATCTGGGTACCTAGGTTCAAAGGCAAGAAATCCAAAGAATAAATGATTCTAAGGATGATTATTGGTATGTTCATGAAAGAATATTCTAAAAACAAAAAAAAAATGTACAGTATGAAATGTAAAGAATAAAAGAATATGTATTCAAAAAAGATGCATTTTATTGAAATAAAATTTCGGACACAAGCCTATTTCACAAAAGGGTTCTTATTGCCTCTAGGCTTAAGGCAACAAGCATGTTTTGAATATTACTCTAAATCAGCTCTAAAAATACAGGGATCTCTTCCACGGTCCTATTATTCAAAACACTCTCAAGTACATAAGGATTTGGAAACATTATCCTCTGATTCCCTCTTCATTTTTTATTTGTCCAAGGGATCGCAACTTTTTTGTCTCCTTCTTCAATTATCACATTTACTGCCTCGTCAAAGTGATCAGGTTTTGATGAATCGTCGACTTTCACAATTCCCATTTTGATGATCCTCTCAACTACCTTTTTGAAGGCAGTGCAGTTTTCTATGGAATGCCCCGATATTCCCGCATGGTAATCACATTTAGCGTTTGAGTCATACCATTTAGGATATGGGGGTTGTAACGGTTTTAGAAAAAATGGAGACACAATATGCGCGTAAAATAAACTTTGATATAGCTCCTTATACGTCATCGGGATTGGCGTAAAATAGAGCTTTTCAGAGTTTTGCCTTGGAGAGACCTGATCGTTGGTAGTTACCGTCCTTGGCTGGTTCATTGTAATTGGCTCCGAATGGCTCTTGTTATACCTATCGGTATTATTTACTCTCTTTTCCTTCTTCCATATGGCCTTTGAGGTCCATTCTCCTTTTTCCCTTGTTTCTACCAGAACAATCGGTTTAGCTTGATCATCATTCGGGTCAAAATCTGAACCCATTGAGAACTTCAACAAGGCCAAAGTATCAGCTTGACATCGGGGTTCAATAATAACGGGTATTCCATGCGAATGCATATCTGGTTGAGTCGGGACACCTATCGGGGAATAAACAATGCCTTCCTCATCATCCACACTATTGACTGCTGAGCCATTCCCTTTTTTAAGTCCTTCAACTAGCAGATGACTTAACTAGTCAATCACATTCTTTTGGAATTCCCGCATGTCTTGTTGAATCTTGGTTAATTGCCCATGCATCTGTATTTGCATTTGTTGTATTCTTTCCAATCTTTGTTCCATGTTTTCCAGGTTAACTGAAACATTTTACCTAATTAGGGTCCTTTTGTAAAAGTCTAATGCAAATGATATAATGTAATACAAATGCATGAATGCAAAGAAAGAGAGGCGTTGACTCTGAATTCAGTTACATTAGAAAAACTTTACTAGAAAATAAATTTCCTTACACAAAACGGATCGCATATACGGCCTTGTCTTCATAGTCCAAGTGAGAACATCAATCCCCTTCTTTGCAAAAGTCAAATCTTACAAACTTCTAATAGATGCCTCCTTTAGCTCCTTTTGCTTGATTTGGACCGCAACTCCTGTTCACTTGTTAGCCTCTTCAAGAAAGCTGAGATGTGGTAATTCTCAAATAGTCTTCGTCAACTTGAATCATTGGGTGATAAGGTCTTGTATTCCTTCACGGACTATCAGTCTTCTCTCGTTGTATTCACTTGGACTATATTCGGACGACTGTATTATAATCCACTTTATCAAAAAATCCATTTTCTTATGACCAACTTTTCTATTTAGCAATCGAATTTGAAATCAACACTTCTTTTCTATGATGTGAATGCAATGCAATCAAAATAAAAGAAAATACGTTAGCACAGGAAAAATAAATAACCTAGAACACCTATCAGGGTGACCACTAGGGTTTGACATAGTTCTACCTAAGGTGGGCTCTTAGGGTTCACTATATGTGGTTTAGTTCTAGAGTTGAGGTACCGAACCAAAGTGATTCCTCGATCCTCACCCATTATAGGCTCATATGGACCGAGTTCGGTTCAGGGGAATACATTTCCCTATGGTCATGCAGAAGTGAAAACTTCACGAAGACATAGGTACAGATGTATTCCAGAAGCAGTCCACTAGCCCATGCGGAGGTGAAAACCTCACGAAGGCATAGCTTCTCACTCCCACTTAAGGGTACGACCACGACGGTCATCCAGTGCAATGCAGAGAAATATATTTAGAACCACATGTAATAAAAGGATCATTTTTAAAAAAAAAACCAAAATTTTAAATTCAAACAAAAGGACATGAAATTATCAATTTTACGGCTTGACTCTCTTTGTCCCCAGCGGAGTCGCCAAGCTGTTGAAACCATTTTAAAATTTGGATTTTAAAAAACGGGGATCGACTTTTAAAAACGAAAATGGGAGTCGCCACCTATCCCTTTTTACTTAGGTGTGATTGGATCACCTTGTAAAACGTTTCATTTTAAAACATTTGATTTTGGTCTACGAAAAACGAGAAAAACGGGTTCGGGAGTCGATTACGTATGAGGAAGGGTTAGCACCCTCATAACGCCCAAAAATTGGTACCTAATTGATAAAATCATGTCCAAATGTTTGAAATTTAAAAAGTTTAAAATAAGATCCCTTGTTAGAAGGAAAACCAAGACTTACCTATTTCAAAGAAATAAAAATACCACACCCAATAAGTTAGGATCAAACATCTTATAACTTCAAACTAGGTGCATCTTTATTTTAGAAAATTCTTACCTCAAGACACAAAACATCACACCCAATGAGTTAGGATACAACATTTTGAATTCCCAAGAATAGGTTTTTGATTTAAAACTTGAGATTTCTTTGTTCGAAAGAATATAAACATCACATCCAAAGACGTTAGGACACGATATTTTTAAACCCTCGTAACTAAAAACATCTCATGATTTACAAAACTTGTTAAAAGGATATTTAGTTATTTAGCCAAACAGAAAATCGCAACTCAAAGACGTTAGGGCACTATTTACCAATTTCTAAATACAAAACATTGCCTTATTTTAAAATATAGTAAGCTTGCAAAAATGTATTTTTATTTTGAACAATAATCCATGTGACAATATTGCATTTATAAACTATCATACACAAATATTAAAAACAATTATAATACATTGGCATTTAATATAGACAATATAAAATACAACTAAAATAACTACACTATAGTAATCATAAAATAATAAATAAATAAAAGGGCATTGCATGGACAAATAAAATATATAAAGCAATATATATAAAATAAAAAATACTAAATAAATATTATAATAAATATATAATTTAATACCTATAAAAGATAATACATAATAATAATTTTGAATAAAGATATTTTCAAAAAAATAATATAAATAATATATACGAAACATGTTATAAAATATAAATAAATTTTATACAAAAATAAAATATGATAATATAATACTATATAAAAAAAATTTAAAGTATGTAACTAATTTATTAATCCTAAAATAATATGTAATAAAACAATAAACCAAATAAAATAATAACTAATAATAGTTTGAAATATATATATAAAATATACAAGTTTTATACTATTAATAAGTTAATATACACATAATAAGAATAATATAATATTGTAATTAGGTAAAATAATTAAATATAGTATTAGATTAGTTTAAAAATAAAATAAAATAAAAAATAAAGAATGGAGGATTAAACAGCAAAGAAATATAAATATAAAGGATTAAATCGAAAAGGCGTGTTATACTTCAGGGATAGAAATGGCAATTATGCCAAATTTTAAAATGACACCGTTCAGATCCTAGCCTGTTTTGGAACCCGAGGATTTAATTGAAACAAAAAGGAAATTTTAGGGTTAAATTAAAAAATAAAAAATAATGAAATTAAACGGAATTAAAAATAGAAAAATGCGGGAGGACTAAAACGGCAATTATTCCTTTTAACCAAAACGCGCGGATCCTCCGGGTCGGATCAACTGCGCGCGGATCTTGATTGAAACGACGTCGTTTTAGGCTTATTAAATTAAACCAAAACGACGTCGTTTTATCATTGCTATATAAGCTGAAAATCAGATAAAAAATCATTTTAAACACTCATAAAAAAACAGAGCTCTGAAATGCTCTCCCTCTTCTACTGAGGCGATTTCGTGAGCCCCAATGAGAGCTCCGACGCTATTTCGCCGTCCACTGCCACACCACAAGTGGCAAGGAGTTTTCCAAAAGGTAAAATTTTCTTCTTTTTTTTTGTATTTTAAAATATATATTATATACGAGTAAAAAATAAAAATAAAAATAAGAATAAAATAAAAAAATCAGTATTTGATAAATATAAAAAAACAAAAACAAAAACCTTTGATGCTTTATGAACTGTGTATATTCTCCCTTGTATATTTTCGTGTCCCCTCTTTACATATTATTGATGGGTTTTTATAACCCGAAATAAAACGAAAAAAAAGGAATACATATATATTTCTTGAGATTCCTTCCTTTTCTGTTTGCAGGTGGACGAAGATAGCGGCGGTGGAGAGGCGCGCTAACCACGGCGCAAACTGCGGCTTGACGAGGGCTGGTGGCTGCGGCGCGACTGTTGGGATCCTGCAGCTTGCGGCGCGAGGGTTCCCAAAAATCCTAGGTTTCTGTTTAGGCAGCTTAATGTTTTGGGCCTTTTGGGCCACAAGTATTTTGGGTCACTTGGCTTAGTTCGGGTTTGTTTAGGTGTTGGGTAGTCTGGGTTTGTATTTGGGTTTGGGTTAAAGTGTAACGGGCCAATATTTGGGTTTGTTTGGTTTTCAAAATTGTAAATGGACTATTAAAAAAAATCTGGACTTTATTATTTTTATTTATTTTTATTGCTGATATGGGCCCGGGCAAAAATGGGCCTCTACAGTCACCAAAGTGATTTTTTTTTTATAAATTATTTTGTTTTAAAATATAAAAGGTTGTGTGCATGTAACTTAAGTTATGTTAATATTGATCGGCCCAAATGAAGGTTAATAATATTACATGTGCAATTATGGTAATAAACATGTGACAATTATTCGGTTTTACATGTGAGAAATAAATTGGCCCAAAAGAAGATTTATGGTTCGACATGTTCTTATTGTCAATGTTTGATTACTATACCAAGATATCACTTACAAGTTAATATTTTGTCCAAAAATAAAATAAAATAAAATAAAATAAAATATTAATGGAGTGTCCGATATCTTGAGATGAAGTTTACCTTTATTCAAATTATTTTGGTTTAAATTTGAAGTCTTATGTGAGGTTGTTTATGATGTATGATTTATTCAACTATTATTATATTTGTCAACATCAGTGTATGTTGTTTTGGGATAAATATATATACATATATATATATATATATATACTATTATCTTTTAATTTGATTGAAAGATGAAATTAAGAAAAATATTTAGAATCAAATAAATTCAGATTTTGGCTTTGGATTTTAATTAAGAATGTCTAATATTTTAAATAAATTAGTTGAAACAAAATGTCGCCAAAGTGACCTCTTTTGTGTAGATTAGTTTATTTGAAATATTAAGATGATTATATGTTTTTGTGATTCATGCGTTTATTAATTGACCCAAAGGTAAGTTAATATTTGGCAGAATTTCAACGACATCTGTGGTGATAAATGTGTGACAGTTATAAGGTATTTTATGTGAGCAATAAGTTAGTCCAAAGATTAATTAATTGTTTGACATAATTTATTGTTAATGTTTGATTGCTACAACAAGAGTACCGCTTACTGTTAATATAACTGTCCAAAGACTTGATATTAATGTTGTGTTTGGTATCTTGAGATGGGATTAGCCATTATCCTGAATTTATTGATTACTTATGAATATTGATGTGAGCTTATTTTTATTTATTTTTTGTTCTATATTCAGCTAATTCATATTCTACTACCACAATATCTGCTAATATAAATTCTATACCCATGCTTAATGGGACTAATTTCAATGAATGGAAAAGGCACTTATTTATAGTGCTTGGCTGTATGAACATAGACTTTGCACTAAGGGAAGAACTACTCGCACCTCTCACTGCGGAAAGCACCCCCTATATTAAAAGGGATTTTGAGAGGTGGGATCGTTCAAATTACAAGAATCTAATGATCATGAGGCACAACATTTCAGAAGCCTTTAGGGGCATAGAATGCGAAAAGATTACTCGTGCCAAGGTTTCCTTGATTTAAATTAAGAAACGTTTTGCTAAAAACGATAAGGTTGAAATGACATCACTTCTGACTTCTTGATGTTTATAAAGTTAAGGGTTAAGGAAATTCTGAGCGATCTAAGGGCTATGAGTTTTATGATCCCATAATAAGGAATATTTTTGAGACGGGAACTGCAACATTTTTGAGGATGTTGAGTTTGGGGGGGAAATAAGGTTAGATACATTGCTTTTGAGGAGGAATTGGATTCTAACTCAGTTCCTACTATCACTTTTGACGATGTTTAGGTTCTTATACCTATAATTGATTAAGAAGTGAATCCAGAACCTCTACAAGACAATGTTGAACAACTCCCCATTCAAAATGAGATAATTGTTCCAGAAGAACAAACTCAACAACCTCAAGAACAAGTGCCATTAAAGAGGTCCACAAGAGAAAGGAGAAATGCTATTCCAGATGATTATGTTGTATTTCTCCAAGAACATGAGGATGATAATGGAATGATGGAAGATGATCTAATCAACTTTCATCAGGCCATGAAAAGTTCTAATTCTCAAAAGTGGATTGATGCCATAGAAGATGAGTATAAGTCTATGCTAGAAAATAAAGTTTGGGAACTTGTCCCATTACCTGAAGGTGCAAAACCAATTGGTTGAAATGGATATTTAAAACCAAGAGGGATGCAAATGGTAATGTGGAGAGGTATAAAGTGTGTCTTGTAGCTAAAGGATATACTCAGAAAGAAGGTATTGATTTTACAGAGACTTTCTCTCCAGTTTCATCGAAAGACTCATTTAGGATAATCATGGCGCTTGTTGCTCATTTTGATCTTGAGTTACATCAAATGGATGTTAGGACTGCGTTTCTTAATGGCGACATTGAAGAAACAATTTATATAGTGCAAGCAGAAAATTTTGAGTCGGAAGACTCAAAGAATATGGTTTGCAAATTGACAAAATCCATCTATGGATTGAAACAAGCTTCCCGTCAATGGTACCATAATTTCATCAAATAATTGTTTCGTTTGGTTTTGAGATGAATATTGTTGATGATTGTGGGAGTAAGTACATATTTCTGGTTTTATATGTTAATGACATATTGCTTGTGAATAATAAGTATAGACTCAATCAATACCCTAAGAATGATTTTGAAATTACAAAAATACATTAGATTTTTTACATTTTAGCAGTGGAAAGTCTAATGTACGTTCAGGTTTGTATACATTGGAATATTGTATACACTATTGGGATGTTAGGCAGATATTTTAAGCAACCCTATTTTGGACCATTGGATAGCATCCAAGAGGGTTATAAGGTATTTTCAGAGAACAAAAGATTACATACTCACATATCGGAGGTCTAATCAATTAGAGATCATCAGGTATATAGACTCCGATTTTGATGGAATATGGATATAAGATTTTTTTCACTAAGGTGCAAATTGTGAAAACAAATTGCAATCTTTTATTCCAATAGCAACAGGAGCACATCAAAGTAAAAACACATATACTTTAAGTTCCTGGTTGTTAAAGTAAAAGTTCAGAGTGGTTAGGTGCTTATAAAGCATATTAGGACAAACTCCATGATTGCGGATCCGTTTACTAAGGAATTACACCTAAGGTTTTATAAGAGCACATTGCTCATATGGGTGTAATGTCATTTAAAGGATATTTGGTTTTAGTGGGAGTTTGTATTTTTAAATGCTTTTATGTTATAGACACATTTTCAGTTATTTCAGTTTAAAGATATTAAGTTTATTTTCTGCAGAAATAAAGTTTATTTGGTTTATTCACACTCTAGTTGTGGTAAGGTTTGATCTCACTAAGGAGGACCAGTTGGAAATAGACATGTTTAGATCATATTGCATGTAATTTCCATGCTACACATCCATACTTGATCTATGTCATTTGGTTGTGTTAATATACGTGATCATGGATGGATTTAGTTACGATATATGTAACGAAAGTCTCCTTGGTTCTATGCTAACATAATTAATGGACGAGATTGTTCGGAATACCTTTTGGATATGATAGTAAAATTTTGAGCTCATAAGGTTATATAATGACATGTAATTATAAAGTAATTAGTATATATATGTGATCCAAGTGGGAGATTGTTGGAAAATTTGGACATCACATATATAATAAGGATAATTACATGTTATTATTTACTATCATGATAGGTTAGCCCAAATTAAAAGTGATCTAATTTGGTTAGAATTTTATTGGGCTTTTAATTATTAAATAAAGTATGGGTCAAATATGTGTAGATACTCTTCTAATCAAATTCTAATTAATGATGGGCTAATTAGAATTTGATTAGAACTAATATGCCAAGGTTATAAATATTAGGGTTATGGTCCCCAAATTATACACAAGTTATCTTTTCTAATATCCCATCATTAGGAAAGAGAGAGCATATATTCTTTAAATTTCTTGTGTGCTGATTTGGAAGATCAAATCCCCAAGATCCGGTAAAATTTCAAGGAATTCATGCATTCAGGTACGCTTCCGCATCTAGTTTTGTTCTTGATTTATTCTTGATGATTTGACATGATAGATCCTGGTTTATTAAGTTTTATTTCAGATTTATTTTACAAATCTAACATATACCTGTAAAATATATACACATGTAAGAACGTAGACCTCTTCTAGATGTACTAGAAGTATATATTAACAACTAATTTTTCAAATATCAAATAAATATGTCAAAAATAAAACAAATATAAAAAAATAAAAATAATAGAAAAAAATAATATTTTTTAGTACAATAATGATTCGAATATAGACTATTTAGGGTAGATGAACATTTGACTAATAAATCACAACTCGAGATTTATAAAAATATACATTATTACTATAATTAAATTATTTTAATCAAGATATTTCATTTTTGCATCAAATGAAAAAAAATGAAAATGACCATAAGACTTAAGTGAAAATAAATAAATAAATAAAATTGGGCAAAATCTTGTAAAATATTTGCTTAATTTATTCATATTATAAAGTAGTCTAAAATTAGAGTGATTCTATCAGTTTGAGTAAATATAAAGAAATGCCATTCTTACAACAAATGACATTCTTCCCACTCTTTAAAACTAAAAGGAGGTTAATTAAATTACAAGTTTAGGATCAACTCCTATATTTATGAGTTGAACAAAATGATAATAAGAAAATAAAAAAATAAAATGCAAATTACTTGATATACGATTTAGGAGAGAGATTCACTTATAATCTTACACTTAAATTGATATTACACTTTTTCTTTATTTTTTTTATTAATATTTAAAATTTTCAATTGTTAATTTTATAGTAAAGTACAAGAATAGTTAGATTAGTATTCAGTTTGTTTTGTTTTGGTCAAAAACTTGGTGAGTCACTAAACTAACTAAAATCACGACAAATGCAAGCGCACCTATCGAATAGTAGTATAGCTATGGTGAGTTGGGAATATCGTATCCATGAGGACTAAAAGTACTAGTAATTACCTTTTTTCTATTATTTAGCCTATAAATTAAAGGGGATGTTTTTAATCTAAAATTAACTAAACTAATTACTAAGAACGCGACAGAGAGCGAATTGGGAAAATATTTGAAGAAAACCAATGAGATAGACAATACCTAGGAAAGAATCCACCTAGACTTCACTTATTATTCTGAATCTGAATTAAACGATTTATTCACTTGTGCCTTGATCCGTAGAAATCCCTAAATTATGTTAATATCTCTTTCGAGAATAAGAACAACTGACTCTAGGTTGATTAATTGAAATCTCTTTCTAATTAAAACCCCTATTGTCACATTAACTCGATCTATGGATTCTTCTATTAGATTTGACTCTAATTCGGTAGATTTATGTCGTCCTATTTCTAGAATTGCATGCAACTCCACTCAATTATACCAGATCTACTCTTAAACAGGGACTTTTGCTCCACTGAAATAAGCATATCACACTTGAATTATTATCCTAAAAATATTAAACAAGAAATAAGAATACATAATTGAGAACAAGAATCAAGTATTTATCATGTAATTCAGAAAATCAAATAATAAGATCCATCATAGGTTTCATCTTCCTAGGGAATTTAGTTCATAATCTGGGATGGAAACATCTTAAAATTAGAATAACAACAAGACATAAGAAACACAATAAAACTTCGAAGGAAATTTGAATGGAGATCTTCAATCTTGAAGGAGATCTGCTTCTGAGTTGATTCCGAAGGCATTCTTCTAGTAATTTCTTCGTTCTACTCTGTGTGTCCCCTTTAGTCCTCTTCTAATATGTATTTATAAACTTTAGATTGCTCAGAAACCCTAAAAATTAGGTTTTTTCGCGTGAAAGAGAAGCAGGGCTCGAAATCGACACGGGCTGGCACATGGTTGTGTGGCCAGCCCGTGTGAAAATGCCCAGGCCGTGTGGTTCCTGAAAACAACTCTTTTTATCCGATTTTAGCCCGTTTTTCGCTCCTTTCACTTCCCTATGCTCACCTAAGTATAGAAACATAAATTTAAAGTATTAGGAGCATCAAATTCACTAATTCACATAATAAATCATCAAAAAACATGCCAAGCATGGGATTAAAACATGTTACTTTTATGGTTTATCAGTCGTTCAATTATTAATTTTTTTCGTTTTAATCACTCAATTTTTCGAAATCAAATATTTTATTCACTTTTCTGTTGGTTGTATATTTGAATCTCGCCAACAAATAGGAATGAGGTTTAATAAGAATGTAAAAGTCAATGATATGAAACAAATTTTTAATTTCGTTAAATCCGTGGAAATATACCGAAATGAAACTTATAGACGATGATGGCATGGAGACAATTATCGCACTTTATTGCTCGACTGGAACATGAACACTAAACTAGTTGAGTTGTTTGTTGAGTTTGTGAATGTGAAGCCCGTTCAAGATGTCACGCTACAACGTTGCTAATACTACTGTAAGTACCCAATTTTGCCCGGGCCTATACAGAAATAAAAAATAAATAATGTTTTTTAAACAGTCCAATACAAACCCAAATTAAACAGCCTGAACAGACCCTTAGCCCAAAATTACCCGTGGCCTAATTACACCCCTTTGACCCAAATATTAACCCAACCTATACGGCCCAAAAAGGGCCCAACTCTAAATCAGAAACCAAGGGTTTCAGAAACCCTAGGTTTCCTTGCGCCGCAATAGCACCCAGGCCAACAGTGCGCCACCAGCCCTCGTCAAGCCGCGAACCGCGCCGCCATCAACGCACCTCGTCGCCAGATTCTCCACCTGCAAAAGAAAGGAAACAATCTGCAGCGAAAGAAGGCAAAACAGTAGCAAATTCTTTCTTTATTTTTCCATTTTCAAGGATATAAAAAGCTTGATTTTTGTAACAAGAAGGGGAAACAATAGTGCAAAATTTTTTTTACAGAATACAATATATATTTTTTAAAGGTGATTTTCGATTCTATTTTTTTTCCGTCATTTTTTTATTTTTCTTTTCTGATTCATGCATGTTTTATATAAAAAAATGATATAAAAATAAAAAAGGGAACGTTTTTACCTTTTTCTCCGCCGTGGGTGGCGGCGTTTGCGACGGCGCGTGGAGTATACGCGCGACTGGTCATCGTCGGAGTTGGGCCTCCGGCAGTGGAGACAGAGAAACTGAGAGCTCTCTCAATTTTTTTTTTAAAAACACAATGAAATGTTTTTTTTCTCTGAATTAGGCTATTTATACAGAGTTTAAAACGGCGCCGTTTTGGACTTAAGCTTAATTGCCAAAACGGTGTCGTTTCTCTCAGGATCCGCGTGCAGCTGACCCGACCCGAAGGATCCGCGTGTTTCTGATAAATGGATTATTTTCGAATCTAGCCCCTCTGCATTTTCTTTTTTTAATACAGCTTATTTTTGTTTTCAAATTTCGCCCCATATTTTTCTTTCTGTTCCAATTTAATCCCTCAGATTCCTTGAAGGCTAGAATCAGAACGCTGTCGTTTTAAATTTGGCATAATTTCCTTTTAGCCCTTATAGTTTAACGCGTATTTTAATTTAGTCCTTTTATATATGTTTTAATTGTTATTTAACCTCTGTTTCTTTGTTTTTTTTATCCTTTGATTTTATATTATATTTAATTATTTTATCATATTAAATATTACATATAATTTCCTGATATTTATTAATTTATTAATAATAAATCCATATATTTTATATATATTATCTTTATATATTTAATTATTATATATTATTTTATTTGGTTTAATAATTTATATATTATTTTAATATTTACATATTATTTATTATATTATATTTTTATGCATTATGTTATATATTAGTTTTAAAATTTTGTTTTGTATAAAGTTAATTATAATATATAGCCTATTTTATTTATATTATTTATTGCATATATAATTTTTATGATTAATATATTATGTATATATATATATTTTTTTAATTATTATTATTTACTAACTATTTTTATTATGTATAATCCTTACATATTATTATTAGTTATTTTATATTATTTTATTATATATTATGATTTTATTAATTATCTTTATATTTGTTTATTATTGCTTTAGTATGTTTTTTTATTTATCTATTCATGTTATATTATTTTTTATTATTATTAATATAATTCGTATAATTGCAATTTATATATATGTTACAATGTCTTACTCATACCATTTTTTAATAAAAATACCTTTTAAATGAAAGATTTTTTTTGTAAAATATTTTAACGGTGATATCTGATATTTGGAGTCTTCGAGAAGAATTGTGCCCTAACTTATTGGGTTGTGATTTTTCTCGTAAAATTTAAAGTATTAGATATCTCTCCATTTTCAAAGTTCAAGGTTACCAATTTCAAATAAAAAACTTATTCTTGAGAATTCAAAATGTTGTATCCTAACTTATTGGGTGTGATGTTTTGTGTCCTGGGGTAAGAATTTTCTAAAATAAAGATGCACCTAGCTTCGAAGTTATAAGATGTTGTATCCTAACTTATTGGGTGTGGTATTTTTATTTCTTTGAAATAGGTAAGTCTTGGTTTTCCTTCTAATAAGGGATCTTATTTTAAACTTTTTAAATTTCAAACATTTGGACATGATTCTATCAATTAGGTACCAATTTTTGGGCGTTATGAGGGTGTTAACCCTTCCTCATACGTAACCGACTCCCGAACCCGTTTTCTCATTTTTCGTAGACCGAAATCAAATGTTTTAAAATGAAACGCTTTACAAGGTGATCCAATCACACCTAAATAAAAAGGATTGGTGGCGACTCCCATTTTCGTTTTCAAAAGTCGATCCACGTTTTTAAACCGATTTTAAAATGGTTTCGATAACTACTGAACCACAACTATACGAATGGGCAGCTTGCAAATCAGACAATAGAGGCAAGTACACCATGTGGACTTTATTATTATTTATGTCCGGCATAAGTACCCTCTATCAGCTGCAGTATATATGCCTGAGCTGAAACACCCCAAACCCGGCCCACGAGCTTTGACCAGATTTGGTATGTTCCTCAAGTAAACCGGTTCAAAATTCTTTTGTTACTTAGGAAAAACTTGTATGATTTTTAAAAAATATTGTTTGGGTTGGGCTTGAGTTGAAAACAAATTTATCTTATGTTAAAACCCATTTATTTAAGGTGACAAAACATTTAGAGTTAATTTTAAAAAGGAATTTACTTAAACTTTAATTGATAAAAATCCATAAACATAATAAATAAAAGAAAAATAAAGTAAACCACAATGGCCTTATTATATCAATGATCCCAAAGTAAAACTTAAAATACTTAAAATAAATTGAAAGTCCAAATCATAAATTTCTTGCTATGCATGGCCACCTTTAAGCTCCTACCGACCCGGTCCATTATCACTCATCACACAAAAAATATTCCCCAAACGGGGTGAGTCAACAGACTCAATGTGTACACAACACTAAGTCATAATAGAATCAGGCATGCAAATGATACACATTCAAATCATAGAATACAATTAATGATGCATTCCCAAACCCAAACCTAATTAACCATCCGCTACACACCACCCGTACTGCCACCACACCGTGGGGACTACTAAGTCAACCCTCCATCCGCTACACACCATCGAAGGCGCGATCATTTGCGATCGGCGTGCTCATCGCCCATATAATTTGTGTCATTAGACACCATATTCAAATAATGTAACCGGTTACCAAATTCGGATAATGTAACCGGTTACCATATTCAAATTTTGTGACCGTAGTCACCATATTCCGTTGGTGAGACCAAGTCAACACCTTCTCCCCTTTCACATAGATCCCGAATGCCCCATAAATGCATAACATACTTAATTTCTCATTATTCACATGTTAACAATATAACATATTCGTAATCCTATCGAAAGTAGGAAACGTGCACTGGTACTCTTACCACATTTGTGGTACTTAGCCACATTCACATTCTTATGCATATTCATATATTAAAATAATTGCCATATGATATATTGAAAGTTAGTGTGAGTACACACATTCTTAATAATACATTTAATTTAAACATAGCCATGAACCTATCAAAACTTAGGGTAGGGTACACACCGATTTGCTTAACGAATTCCTTGAAATCCCAAATCGATCTATCGCCTTAGATCTCAAATTCCTACATTTGATTAATCACTTACTAATTTAATAAAAAGCCATTCGCCATAAATCCAAATCCTAGTAGGATTAGTATTCTTAAAACTTACCTTGAAATTCTCAAATCCCAAAATCCTTGTATCCTCTGCATAAAATCCCTATAACTACATGTTAGATCAATTTCTATCATTTATTCACAACAAATAACCCTTAGCCGTATGTTAAATATGACTTACCTTCGCTTCTTAAATCCCAAATTCACCGAATAACTAGAGAACACGCGGCTTATGGTGTACCTTCGGAAAAGAACTTCTCCTTCCTTGTAGTCGACACTTAGTAAATCCCGAAAGATCTCTTCGACAATGTATATTAAGGGTATTAGAATCTTAATTTCGACACCTTAAAAGAAATAGAATGAGAATCTAACCTAATCTTACCCTTATCAAGAATTTGATGGAACTCTTGCTTGAACCCTTAGCAAAGTATTCGGCTATGGCTTTGATGTGGATAACAATTTCGGCTCTTGAGGCTTAGTGAGAAATCGACTAGGGCTATTGGTATCTTCGGCTTTTGATTGTGTTTGTAATAGAAGAAGAAAAGAAAAGAGAAAAAGAGAATAATGGCAGAGAAAATTCGGCAGAGAGAAGAGGAGAAACTTTAGAGAATTTCGACAGAGGTTTTCTTGAAAAGAAAAGAATGAATGAAGAATAGCCTTACTCTTCCTTTTATAGCCAAAATTACTAGCTAGAGTCCTTTACTTGGCCACCACTCTTCTATTTTGATAGCTTTATCCCTTGATTTATCACTTTAATAAAACTTAATCCAATAATTATCTCTTATCTCTTAATAAAAATAATACTAATAATAATCCTCTTTTATCTCTTCTTTATCTATCAAAATAAAAGAAATAATATCCACATTTATCTCTTGAAAATAATCTAAAATAAATCCATTATTTATCCCTTATTTATCCACCCTTTATCTCTTAAAAATAAAAGAATAAAAGCTCCTAATTTATAGCCATGTGCCGTCCACCTCACTTCTTCCGGAAGCAAAATAAAATTTCTTTTATTTGCTTCCCATGTGACTCGAACTCGGGCCCAACACCTTGCATGTGGCGCCATTTCCAGAGGCCCTAAGTGGCATCTCCAGTGCCACTTTTCCAAGCCTGTTTGTGTGTCAAATTCCTCATATTATTTTTCTTAAGGCCACCTTGCCTTAGTTTTCTCTTTTTAAGCCTTAAAACTTGACATTTCTTTACATTTCCAAGTTTCCAAAAATTTTCGTTTGGCTCTTTAAACTTGACATTTCCTTACATTTCCAAGTTTCCAGAAATGTTTACTTTCCTCTTTTGAATCATTTCCACATCATTTCCTTACATCCCCTAGTTTCCAAAAATGTTCACTTTCCTATTTTAAACTTAACGTTTCCAAAGCATTTCCTTACATTTCCTTACATTTCCATACATTGCCTTACATTTCCATGCACCTTAGGGTTCCTAGAACTCCTCAGAACACATCCAACACACCCACTGAGCCCACTATCTCATGAATTACACACGAACGCATAACCCCTAATCTAGGATGTTACATGAGCAGTACACATCTTGCCCACTCAGTGGTACTACTCGATAAGGTTTTGAAATTTTCCTTTAACCAGGAAAATTTCAAACTTGTAAACCTAGCTTCACCATCACCGGGCGAGCGTCCAAGCAACTGATAGCAAAGCGTCGCAAGTTCAAACACTTTACTTGAACCTGTGAGCGCATCATTCTCAACTAGAAGCCCGAGTTGCAATGTGACATCTTCCAGGGTGATGGTGCACTCCTCACACGACAAATGAAATGTGTGGGTCTCCGAGCGTAATCGCTCAATCAATGTGGATATTAAGTCGACCATCAACTCAAACATCTGGATCAATGCCGCTGTTCCAAATTTGGTAGCATCCAAGTATGGAAAAATACGTTCGTCCAGTCGGTAGCTCGGACCGTGGACACATGCCCTCAACACGCGGCATCACCTTGTTCATATTAAATTACCGCATTATTTAAATTCTTCCAATTAAATAAAAAATGTCTTGCAACTCTATAAATATACTTGTGAAGAACAAATAATAATTTTTTTTACTGACACATTAATCATCGTTGTTGTGTGATTGATAGCTTTGATCAGAGAAACCATTTCGATATCTGCACAGATAAAATTGAATAAATATATCATTTTAAATAATTAATCACCAATTAAACAAAAAAATTAAAATAATCGATATGGTCATATACGCATAATAAAAATATTCTTGCAGTTGAAATCTATATTTATTAAAAATTATAGAAATATCAACCTAACTAATCTACTATAATAGAGATTACAAACATAAAAATAACAATATAAACATATATATTTTTTGGTAGAAAATAAACAGCAACTTATGTGATTACAACCACTGGTTTCATTACAAAATCAAAGCTTTTTTACAATCCTCTAACAAAATGTCCTTCATTGTGTCGAAACCATTTTGAAAGTTTTTATGAAAAAATGGGGGTCGACTTTAAAAAATGAAAATAGAGTCGCCACCAATCCTTTTTTGCTTAGGTGTGATCGGATCACCTTTTAAAACATTTTATTTCAAAAATATTGATTTTGGCCTACGAAATTTAAGAAAACGGGTTCGGGAGTCGGTTACGTACAAGGAAGGATTAGCACCCTCGTAACGCCCAAAATTGGTACCGGATTGATTAGTTATTGTCCTAATGTCAAAAATTCGAAAAAAAAAATTGAAAATGTGATTTCTTTAAAAACTTGAATAATTTGAGTTAAAATTTGATATTTCTTTGTTCCGAAAGAATACAAACATCACATCCAGCACGTTAGGACATGTTATTTTAAACCCTCGTAACCAAAATCATCTCATGATTTACAAAATTTATTAAAAGGATATTTAGTTATTTAGTCAAACGGAAAATCGAAACCCAGCACGTTAGGGCACTATTCCCCGAATTTCTAAATAAAAAACATTGCCTTATAAAAAAAAAACTTTGGATAAAATATGGTAATTTTGCGAAATGTATTTTATAAAAAAATGGTTTGAGTAAGATGTTGCATTAATATATTACAAAACATAAGTACCAAATAGTAACTCACTATAATTACAAGTCATGTTAGCAAATAATACTAATGTAGATAATTAAAGAATGAATAGCATAACATAGCAAATGATATACGTGATGAAAAGACTATGCTAAGGCAATAATAAGCAAATAAAGGAACATAAATAAACATATACAAGATATAAAAAAATAAGCAGCAACAATTAAAAATCTATATGAAATATAAAAATTCAAGAAATGAATATTAAACTCTACAAACAAGATCAAATATAGAAGTAAATAAATGAATGATGTATTTAAGCACTAAATAAACATTATAACAAAAAAGATAAAAATATGACAATTTCTAAAACGATTAATATGTATAAACAATATATTTTAAATAAATAATATAAAAATTTAGAGTATATGAAAAATATAGGGATAAATATATAATTCAATAGTTTAATATATATAAATATAAACGATAATACGTGATAAAAACGGTTTTAAATAAATAACATACATACAAATATATTTATAATACAACAATCATAAAAACTACATATTTAATATAAAAAATACAAATAATATATGTTATATAATATATATAGAAATTTTATACAATATTAATGATAAAACAATTTAAATGCTATATAAAATATAATATAATAATATATAATATACAAAAATAAAATGTGTAATATAATAACTAATGTGTAAATTTTTTTAAAATAATATACAATATATGAATAATATTGAAAAATAACATAATATAAATAATAAATAATAATAATTTAATATATATAATACTAAAATAATTAAAAATAAGAACAAAATGAAAATAAAAAGAATTAAAAATCAAATAAACAAGGATTAAATTAAAATAATAAAAAAATTAAGGTTAAATTGCAAAAAGGATGATATTGGAACGCGCGCCAAATCATAGGGACTTATTGGGAAATTATGCCCTAAGTCCTAAACGGCGCCGTTCTGATATTAACCTTTAAATAGTCCGAGGGACCAAATTGAAACAGCAACAAACTTTCGGGGCCGAATTAAAATTTAAATAAAAAATTAAATTGAACAAAATGAAATTGCGGAAGGACCAAAGAGGAAAATTACCCTTTTATGAAAAACACGCGGATCCTCCCCGAGTCGGGTCAATGCGCGGATCCTGGGCCTTTAAACGACGTCGTTTTGGTCACTAATAGACCACACCAAAACGGCGTCGTATGGATGCCCTATAAAAACTAAAAATCAGCCCAAAAATCATTTTAAACACCAACTAAAAAAAATAGCAGAGGCCAAAAGAATGCTCTGCCTTCATCGGTCTTATGACCTCCGGCCGTCATTGCACGCGCCCCATGCGCGTCACGCGCCGTCGTTCACGGCGGCCCTAGGGCCAAAAACTTTGTTTTTTTAAAGCCGATAAAAAAAAAAGTAAACTCCCTTCTACTTATTTTTCGTTATTCGTATAAAAAATGTTTGCATGAATAAAAAATAGGCAGAATATAACAAAGGAAAATCACCTCTGTTCTTCGTTTTTTCTTTGTATATTTCTCTGTATTTTTTTTTTTGTATTCGTGTGTATTATCGTGCCTTTTTACAGATTTCTTTGGGGTTTATATAGCCTCGAAAATGAAAAAGAAAATACAAAGTTTTTTTTGTCCCATTTGTTTCTTGCCATATCTGATGCTTTTTCTTTCGTTTTTGCAGGTGAAAGTCGAGGAATCCGGCGGCGATGTGGAGCGTTATCTGCGCTGATTGCGGCTGGACGAGGGTATGATGTTAGGCATTTGCGGCGCCTAGGGTTTCTGTTTCTGTTTAGTTTTTGGGCTCCGTAGGTTGGGCTAAGATTGGGTCTGAGGGTTTAGTTTGGGTTGCTGGTGGTATTTGGGTTTGGGGTGTAACGGGTTTTGGCGTTTGGGTTTGGGCTTTAAGCCTGTTTATTGTAAATGGACTGTAAACTAGACACTGGTTTTGTTTTATTATTTTTTTATTTGTTTAAGCCCGGACAATAAAGGGCTACTACACACTGCATTTAGAGGAGCAACAAATAATTGTAAACTAGCAAGACGAGTGGCTATTTTGGCCAAGCAATCCGCAGCTTTATTCTGAGATCTCAGCACAGGTCGTAATCAGATTTCCCATTTTTGGTGCATCATTTCATGAATCAACCGTAATTCCACCATTTTACTACTAGAAAAAAATCATAATTTTTTTTTTCTCCACAAAAATCCAACTCATATAATATACAAACTATCATTAAAAAAAACATACCTTAATTTTATCAATCTCTCCCTACAGCTTCTACATAAGTAATTTCTCCACTTAAACACTAACACAAAACGGCCCGTAAATTTTTTTTCTTAAACTCCTGGTGGTGATGTTGTGGCAAGGGGAGACCATTGCCTCCTTTATAAAGGAGAGGAAATCAAAGGAAGAAAAGAGGATTTTTTCTTTTCTTTAATCTGTAATTTTTTAATTAATATTTTTTTTTAAATTTAACCAGTGTTGCTTGACACACCGACAATATTATTAAATTTCTTTTTTGTTTTTCCCCACCGATATACTTGTATTTTCACGAGCATTTTGGAAAAAAAATAAACTAGTATCGCCTGACATAATAGTGACACAATTTTTTTTAAACACATGATTAAGCCATGATTTTCAGAAGAGAGTAATGCCACCAATATGTCAAGCTACACCGACAACAGTTGAAAATAGCTTATTTTTGTAAATAATTTATCCTAACCCATTTTCATAATTAATTAATTTTTTATATTATTTATATAAAAAAGCGTCAAAACCCAATGGCGTGTACACCAACCTTACACGGCTTATAGTTGCGGCCCCGTTGCCGAAGTCGACAAGCCGGTTTTATTTTTTATTTTTAGTAGGTCAATTGAGGTGTGTTTTCCGAGTTTGGAGGTGGAATGGCTTCACAATATTTTATTCGGCTCAGCCTTCTCTTAAAATATTTTTTTACTTAAAATGATTTTTGCGAATGATGTTCAATTGGCTTGGAAATTACTGCATTATTGCCTAATGTTTTTTTTTTTTTAAATTAGAGTGTCGTCCGTCGGTAATGATAATTAATTTTTTTGTTATAAATATTTTTTAAATAAATAAACGATTAATTATAAATTATGTTTGTTTAGTACTAAAATTTAAATAATTATTAAATATATTATTCTCATATAAAAAGGAATCTCGTTGGCAAATAGATTCAGATTAATATATATATATATATCAAAGATACACCTTGATTAAATGCACTTAGTCAATTTTAGTTTGTTATATTTTTCTGCATATTTTTTTTTTTTTTTGGTTTTCTAAAGTACCCATTAAGAAGGTAGACTTGAAAATTAATTTTAATTTAATTGTATAAAACAAATAACTTCAATTATTATTTTTTAATTTGACAAATGTAATTTTGTGTGTAATAATTTAAGTTTGTGTGATTAAACTATAGGTTAAATGGTAAAGGACTTGATATTAAGCCCTCAATTAACATCAACTTTGAGTTTAATCCAGTCACTACCTCCTTTCCTTTTTAAAACTTTTTAAAAAAAATATAAATAATATGAAGTTGGTAATCATTTATGTATATAATTTATAAAATTAATTCAAATTTAGGTTTAATTTTAAAATTAATTTTTTATTTTATACTATTCAGAGATTAAAAAGTAAAGAAATAGTGCATGAATGAAATTGAACTTTATTAAACTTAATGTATCTAAAGTCCTTATGCTCAGCAGCTAGAACAGTATCTAAAGTCCCTATGCTCAGCTTGAACAATGTCTATTGATGTTTACTGGTTTTTTCTTTTGTATATTGGTGACAACTCAGTTGGATGTGTATGTTTCAGGAAATTGTTAAGCAAAGGGACCTTTACAGCTTTCGCATTTACATATATTTTCCCATGCATAATGAGGGTACAAATCTAGTAAATTCTCAATTCCTAACGTGGACGATGACAACAGCAACCAGCTCCATGAGTTCCAGTTTGGGAACAAAATCCAGTAGCCTCATTCCCATACTTGGTTATTCAGTCAAGTCTGCATATTCCATACAAGAAGTCATCACAATATATTCCATTCATTCCCTGTGCTCCAAAAATATTACATTTAGCAACTTATATCTAGTATAAAATTGTCCTAGGGATTGCTTACTAGCAAGAGTGTGGGACATTGATTTGTTCCTGCCCGTGATATGTGAGTTGTACTGAAAAGAAAAGAGTAACTACACTTAAAAGGTCATTAAATTATTTGATCATTGAACTATTCGAAAGATTTTATTTAAGTCATTGGGCAGTTAAATTTTTTTTTTTGAAAGGTCCAGCTAGCGAGCTCTAAACAACGATTTGACAATCAATATGTTGGATTAGTACCCATTGATAAGTATAAGAACTTACCTTAGATCTAAACCGATCTGACGGTCAGTATCAGAGATTAGAGAAAAAAATTGTTTGAATTTTAGCTCACAAATTCGTGACATTCAAAGTTGTTTTATGAAAAAAAAAATTGTAGAAGAAAATGTGAAAGAGAGCTTTTGATTAGTGTAGGCAATGCAAACAGAAAAAAGACATATAACATTAATTTTAACAGCTTAATGACTTAAAAAAATTTTAAATATTTTTTTAATTAAATTCCTAAAATTTTTCAAAAACCGGTCAAAGTCAAAGAGTTCCTATAATTTCGTAAATATGCACAGCTGTTAGCTGTTAAAGCCAAGCCAATAAGCTGACAGCTATGCCAACCCTTTCCACGTGCGCTCCACACGCTTTCCCCTCCCTATATAAATTCCCCAACTCAATCAATATACTTCCATATTTTCTCTCAAAAAATAAAGAAAAAAAATAATTTCCTTTTCCTCTCAAATAAATCACAAAAACACTCAGATTTCACCTCATACATGTCAACAACACCGAGAAAAAGCTCCGCCGTCGACGGCTCCGATCGGTGGCAACCTAGTCGACTTCAACGGTGTGCTCCGGCTTCTATACGGATTAGTCCGGTTTCGAACTGGAACGTTGCGATCCCTCTCTTATCACCGGTCCCTCCTTCGCGTCCCTCGATTATTCTGGGGATGACAGAGAAAAGAGAAGAGCTACCGCGAAAAGAGCAGCAGCGGCAAAACCAGACAACGGAGCGTCAGAAGCGTGTTTTTGCGATGTGGCAACATCCAGCGGCTCCGTTTTGTTACGAACCGGCGCCGTTTGTGCCGGTTAAGATGTAAACAAAGAAATGTTGTTAGATGTAACGGCGTGTGTTGAGCTTGTTATTCTTCTTTGGTTTTGTTCAACGTAGACGCCACTAATATTTGTTTATTTGTTCATGTTAATAATTTGATAAAAAAAAATCCACATTTCAATGGATCATCTTCCCTCACCTCCTTTAAACTGCTAAAGATATCACATCTACCATTTCGTGGACGTGAATGATGGCATAGTAGAAGCTTTTGATGAAGCAGAAGGTACGTGGTGCGACCACATTACAATAACTTAGGGTGGGTTTGGATGAGCGGTGCGTTTACCTGCGGTTAGTGTAAAAACAGCGGTGGCGGTGAGATTAGATACTGTAGTGATACTGTAGCGTGAGACAAAAAGTAAGCTAAACGCACCGCACCGCACTCAATCGCTCATCCAAACCCACCCTTAGTCATATAGGCTTAGATACAGAGCGCATGAACTTTGTTTGGGTTTAGATTATCCTGTCCAACCACATCACCTTATTTCTTCCTTTATATATATATATATATATATATATTATAATGTATTTAATTGAATTAAATGACTCATTAGTCTATTTCAATTTAATTATAAGATTATCACAAATTTATTATTTTAACGTGTTTCATTATCGTGAGTAGTGATCAAACCCTAGATCACATGATTAAGAGAAAAGATAAAACCACCACGTCGCACATCATGGTATTTATATCTTTTTCATATTTTGATAAATTACACAAACATTTTGAAAATCATGAAACTTAAACCCAAAATATCATAATTTCACTATCTTAACTTTACCATTTTAAACAAAATCATATTTAATTAATTTATTTGAAATAATGTAATTAATAAAAAAACGTAAGACATAACACACATCAATGTTGTACATGTAAGTCTATATTTTGTGTGGAAAGAGGAATATGCTTTTACTAACCTACTAGCATAAAGCTTGATACATATCTTTCTTCTGGGTATCATCTAAAAGTAGAATATTTAAGCAATTAAGTGGATTTGAGTAAATACAAAATAAGTCATTAAAATTATCAATCTCCTAAGGAGAAAAAGTTAAAAATTAAGAATTCGGACCTTTGTTTCTTTCAAGAAAAATATTGTTGAAGGAGCTAAAATTTATATCCAAAATATTCTTTTAATTTTTAAAATTTTAATATATTTTAGATAATAATTACAACTTTTCAAATTCAAAGTCTAAAATAAGAATAATTTGAATCTAATTTCATCCAACTCCATCTATGAGTAAATGTACTTTGTAACTTACAATAGGGTTAGTGTTGAATTTGGCTCAATCAAGTAGTATTTTAGTAAGATGGAGAATAATATTTTCCTAAAAATAAATTATTATTGAAAAGCAATTTTTGTTTAGGTACATACATTATTGTCTTCAATAAGTAATCTTTAAAAAAAAAAATGTATGGGTTTATCAATATTCCTTTAAAGTATAGACCCAAAAGGCCATTATTAACCCATTTTCTATTAACCTACAGGTCTCGCCCATCTTTTCATTAGGTTTCTTGCCAATTGGGGTTTTTAATATTTCTCAAAGAACTAATTAACTCTTAATAATCATGAGCTCCATAATTGTTTTTAATTGAAATCCTTTAGAATAGAAAATGTTAATTAATGTCAGTGAATGAAAAAATAATTAACGCTAATCGTGGATGGATTAAAGATTATTGTAGATAGGGGATTCAAAAGGGTCCCAATATAAACTAAGAGTCTTAAGGTAGTTATTACAATTCAGGAGGGTGCTTCTAGAATTTCGAATTCAACTCTTCTTAATTAGAAGACTTCATTTGATCCTGTCAACGGTAAAGCAGTGGAAGATTCAACATATTCCTCGAAAAGAAAACATATTTGCAGATAGTATGGTCAAGATGATTCATGATAGAAGACCAGGTTTAAGATTGTTTGAAAATCCTCCTTTGAGGATCTGATTTTCTTTGAGCTTGTATTTTTAAAATTTTCACCAAAAATATATATTATAATTAGAACATTTTTGTCATACAATTTATTTTTCATTTGATCTCTTTCACATGAGTATTAATTAATTGGATTCATTTTTCAGTTTAATTTTCAAGAGTTTCTTGCTTGTTAATTTGACTGAGTTTCAAGTCTAATTTTCAAGAGTTTCTTACTTGTTGAGCTAATTATTTTAGGTTTAATCAAATTAGTTCATTCGGCACTATTATCATTACAATAATTTGAAGGTTATGAATTTGAATATGTTTAAAAATATAATATCTTCGGATTTAAGTGTTAGAAGATTTATAAATAATTTGAAATTTGTATAAAAAACCTTATTTTGGCTTTAGGTTTTCTATCTATTGAAATATTTATTTAATCTTGAAGATTTATCTAGTATTCAAAAGAGTTCCGATAAAAATATTAAATTTGAAAAACATATTTGGACGAAAAAGAAATACTTACCGAGTAAATAGTTAGATAAAAATTGCGTCTTGGTCCCATCTGTTTTACTATTTGATAGAAATCAATAGCTCATTTTATATAAAAATTTAGACAGATTTGCTCGCGTTAAGACAATAAAATCGGAATTCAACCTAACTTAACAGTCGACTTAGTTTAATTTTTTGGTATTTGAAATTTATTTTAAATGTTAAAATTTGTTCTTAGTCTCTGTACTTAAAAAGTTAAAAATTAAGTTCTCCAACTGTTTTGATTTAAAAATTCTAGTTCAATCATTAAAATCGTAAGTAATTTATATCAAAATTTGTTAATTTGGCATATTGATTAAATATCCTCATGTGACGTGTCATATGATTAACATAAAATAAACATGCTAAGTTGACAAATTTCAAAAAAATAAGAAAATTGAATTTCTAACCTTTTTAAGTACATGAACTAAATCTTAAATTTTGTCAAATTTCAATGACTGATAGCTTATTTTAACCTATTTTCAATTAACATTATGAAAACAAATTTGCCGTTTCCCAAGTTTTTAAACCTCTCTCATTTTCTTTTTCTAGTTGTTGTCTTATTTTGACTGTAAAAATTTTCAAACCTGAACCTAGAATAAAATGTATACATAAAGAAAGTGTCTAATTATAAATTTCATCTTCTTATTTTATAAAAAAAATTAGTCTTTTTATTTTAATTTGTAAAAATTTAGGATAGGTTTGGATAGACGGTGTGTTTACTTGCGATTAGTGTAAAAACAACGGTGGTGGTGAGACTAGATACTGTAGCGATACTATAGCGTGAGATAAAAAGTAAGCTAAACACACTGCATCACACCCCATCGCCCATCCAAATTGACCCTTAGCCATCGTAATTTATAAAAATTGAAAACTTAATCTAATTGGACACTACTGGTAAACATCGCACGTTAAATTGTTTGCCAGAAAATCAATACTTGAACCATTCAAGTTAAATTGGACTAATTTATTAATTTTCGTAAAGTATGAAACTCAATTTTGAGAAAATTAATGAGAAGATGGAAATTCATGATTAAACCTAAACAAGGTAACAATTTCCCGCGTTATCAAAACTTTTGCCAAAAGATATCTTGGTGATGGAAGAAAAGAAAAGAAAAACCTTTGATTGATTGCTAAAGAAGTTGTTTACACTTTGATGACTTTTGATAATTATGAATCCAATTATCCAATTGCTTAATCAATCAATCAAATTAGTCAAAAAGATGAGGTTATTCTAATCTTTATCTTTTCTTTAAAAAGACAAACACTACAAAACAATGCCACCCCCACCATGAAAGTGCCACTCTACATATGTCATTTCCATCAAAAGCAACCCAATTGTGTAATACATAAAGTAGTTTTTGTTAGGAAACATATTACGTATGTTTGTTAGGAGTAAATCAATGTCACACATGTATATAATAAGGTTTAAATTCAATACATACCACTAATATTTCGTATATAAAATCTTGACATTTTTATAATATTTATATATTTTTATCATGTTGGTTTTCTTTTAGTATCATGTTTGATGTCATATTTTAGATATTTTCTAATGCCTAATTATTTCTCACCCATAAAATTTGAGTCCAACCTCAAATCTATTGGGGAAATTTGGAGAGAAAATGTAAGCATCAACCAACCCCTTTTCCTTGCTGATTTCTCCTTGCAATGTAACTTATCCTAAACAGCTAAAGGATGGGCAGATTGTCATGATGACCACTTTAATTTTTTGAAATTACAATTTGGTTGTCAACTAATTGAGCTATTTATTTCACTTACACTTTTTTTTTTTTGTGTGTGTGAAAAATAGAAAATACAAAACAATTAAACAAGCTCTCTAAAGGGGATCCTCAAACAATCTTGATCCTAGACTTCTGTTACGAATCATCTTGACAAGATTGTCTATGATTGTGTTTTCACAACTCGTTCATATACATGTATAGAAGGAGAAAATTTTGGGACCAATCACATTATCTCATTATAACTTTTCTCCAATTAAATTAAATTCATTAATAAGATATAAATCAACGAATTAAATCATTTTATAAAAATATTAAATTTTTTAAGGATTGCTTTATATTTATTTAATTTAAATTAATAAGAATTGAATTGAAAACGAGAGCAAAAGAAAACAATAGAAAATTATTGAGTGTTTTGAGCCCACAGCATGATCAATATTATTTTCGGTTAAAATTTTGTTTCCCAACTCTATCGAAAATTTTGAGGGGTTCATAGAATGAGAATACCTCAAAATGCTTGAAAAGATGAAACTATAAACCTCAAATCATTTATAGAGAACCCAACAAGTGATTGCAAAAATTGGAAGCGGACTTCTTCTTGAACCAAATTCAAATCCTAAAACTATTATTGTTGAAAAGACTTTACCTGAATATTACTTTTCACTCAAAACCATAAAATGAACAACAACATTTATTTTTAAAAAATCATTTATAGAGGAAAATGGTAATGAAACGTCATATTATTAGTAGTCATATGTTTGTTGGAACAAACATTGGATTTCTTCATAGATGTTATTTATTTATGTCCCCAAAATGAGAATCTGTGGGTCTGTCCATTTGCAGATTGGTGCTGAAAGATCATAAGCTGTTAGCATTGCCATGACTCAGTTCTTTTGTTTCTTTTTGCTGAAATGAAATGAGAAGTGGAATTGGAATTTGAAGTGAGAACCCCATCTTCAAGCCTTTCTTTTTGTCATTATTTAATTGTTTACTTGACCTGTTTTTATTAAGGGTGGCCAACCCATGTGGCTAGTTTTTCATCCAACAACCTCTCTTTTTTTGTTAGATTACACCCAAAATTCTAATAATTTTCCTTTACTACAATTTGAGGCTTAAATTTGACTAGGGCCTAAATTTTTTTTGGTTAGGCATTAAATTTGAAAATTGTTTCTAAGTTGAGGCTTAAATTTTTATTTGTCCAAGCTAATTTTGTAAACCTTAAATTTCAGGCCTCAATGTGAGAAATTGTCAAGTTCAAACTCTAATGCGGCAACAATTTTCAAATTCAGGGATTAATTTGGACAAAAAAAGTTCAAGCTCCAATGTGAGAATAGTTGCTTAGTTCAGACCCCCAATGTGGGAACAATTGCCAAATTTAGGACCTAATTTAAATAAAAATAATTCAGACCCAATATGAGAATAATTGTCAAGTTTAGACCCAAAATAGTGATTTAACCCTTGAATTTTTGTTATATTATTTTGCTTCATTGAAAAAGATAATTACTACAATGTGGAGTTTTCTATTTAAAAGAAGTCATAATTTAAAAATAGAGAAAGAGATTAATTAAATTTTAGATTTCTTGGATGGATTAAAATTTCAGATTTGTTGGATTTCATAATTTTAAAAGATTAAATTTTAGATTTCTTACCCACCTCGAATTAAAATTTTACTAGAAAAATTAACCAATGATTTAATTTTAATTATTAAAAATATTATTAATAACATGAATAATTTAGATAAATTCCAAGTACAATCCAAATAGATTTGGAATTGTTGTTCTGCCACCCTACCTAACCCAACTTAGTTAATATATACACAGAGAAGAGGGATTTCCTTATATAATCTAAAACTTAAAATAGATTGATATATTTTCATAATTATTGATATGATTAATATTTTATGATCGATTCATATAAATTATGTATGTCAAATTTGATGTAAATTTAAAACTTTTAACTATTTGTTTTATGTAAAATAAAATCAAACGTTGAATACATATTAATATATAGAGTATTTTAAATCGATGTGATAGAAATATCGAATTGATAAATTCAACGATTGAATTATTAAAATAGTAACCATATAAACAATTACAAAAATGTGTAAACCTACTTTAATTTTTACACCGTATAAGTGGATTCCTTCTATATATATTTTGTGATTTGATCAAAAATTGTTGGATTGAGAAATTAGACCTAAATGTTGTAACAAATGCACATTTCAAAGTTTTAAACTTGCAAGTAAAAAATTTGTGGACTTATTAATTAAAAAGGGTCCCACAACCAACATTCCCATTACCCTACATTTACCTTCTTTAGGATGGAACTCTTTTTTATTGGATTTGGTTGGATCGGATTTAGAACAATATTTTATCCAACACTTTTATGAAAAAAATTAATTAAAATTTATAAATTAATTAATTAATTATTATAATGAAAAACAAATTATGGATGACAACAGGTCAAGGTTCGAGTTTTGACTAATAAAATAATGCGCTTCAACACATTCGAACTCACGTCTTCCTGCATTGGCAACAATACCCATGCCAGTCGAGTTAAGACTCAATCGACCAATTACTCTGTATATTTAAAATTCACAATTTGCCCACTTTGGAAATGCTTTATTCCCCTTGGAGAAGGTATAGGAAATTAATAAACATTTTATTTTTGGGACCATGTTTCTTCTTTTTTTTCTCCCAAAAAAACCCCCAACTAACCGTCTATAGCAACATCTAATGCATTCTCTCCTTCACACATACATCCATACATGAAAGCTTTTATGGTGTATGTGTGAAAAGTGTGAAATATTTGGGTTGGAAACTAAGTCAAACTACTTTCTAAATATGTTGGTTTGGGTGGGTTTGGGTTGCTTCTCTTTTTTGACCAATAAGAAAAAAAAAATTGGGTCAAAACCACTTGATATCTTAGTACTAATGAGGTCTCACCTTTTAGGTGGTGATATCAACCACGATATAAGTGAACCTTCAAATGTAATGAATGCCATTAATGTACATCTCAATTAGTAATATCCTAGTGCTAACACAATTTTTTTGTCTTGTTTAATATAGAAATTAAATAAAAATGTTCATCTCAATTAGCAAACTCTACATTTGATTTTCTTTTATCAGATTATGTTTATAGGATTGTTGGATAATAAAGTTAAATTCAAATAATATTAAAAAAAAAAA
Organism: Gossypium sturtianum; assembly: GCA_025698515.1. Classification (NCBI taxonomy): domain Eukaryota; kingdom Viridiplantae; phylum Streptophyta; class Magnoliopsida; order Malvales; family Malvaceae; genus Gossypium; species Gossypium sturtianum. The sequence continues at coordinate 164,430,024 of CM046945.1, forward strand.
GAAATTTTTTGATACCATATTTGAATTAGATTTTAACAAATAGAGTAAATTTGCTCAAGTTGATTTAATTCAATCTATATTAATCTGCCGATTGAGTCTTAATTTGATAAGAAGATGTGAATTCAAGTGTGCTGAACCGCTTTATTTTTTTAATTAAAGTTTGAGAAAGATTATGAGTAATTTTATCGAGCTATTTATTTACAAATCATAATTATGTTGATTAGTTAAAAAAAGGGGTAAAATTAAAAGAGAAATGAATATCCAATGGCAAAACATTTTCAAAGCTCTCATAGACAACATTCAAACACCACCATCCCTTCTTTTTTTTTCAAACACTCGCACCTCTCTCCTTTCTAATTTTCAACCCAAAAGAATTAAAATGAACTCAGAAGGATTGTCTTCTTCTTTAGGGAAACCCCATTTTTAAAAAATAAGGAGATTTTCAGTTTCAGCTGTTGAGACCCTAAAAGGCAAAGAAGCTCTCCCAACTTATTCAGCAATGGTAGCAGAAACTTGGATACATAAACTGGGAAGCCAGGTAAGTTCCAATCTTAAACATGCTTTTCTTCTCGACCCCTCTTCCAAGAAAAAGAACACCCAAAACAACCCAACATCCAAAAAGCATGAAACTGTCGGTATCTTGTCTTTTGAAGTTGCCAATGTCATGTCCAAAACTATTCATCTCCACAAATCCCTGTCTGAACCCGAGGTTTCTAAGCTCAAATTCGAGATCTTAAACTCCCAAGGCATTTCCAATTTGATTTCTTCTGATGAGAATTACCTTCTCTCCCTTGTTTTAGCTGAAAAGCTCGATGAGTTAAACAAGGTTGCCAATGTTGTCTCTAGACTAGGCAAAAAATGTAATGAACCTGCTTTAACAGGTTTTGAACATGTTTATGGAGATGTAATTAATGGGGTTATTGATGTTAGAGAGTTAGGATTTTTAGTCAAAGATATGGATGGAATGGTTAAGAAAATGGAAAGCTATGTTAATTCCACTGCTAATTTGTATAATGAAATGGAGGTTTTGAATGAATTAGAACAGGGTTCTAAGAAGTATCAAGCAAACCCTCATGAGGAAAGTAAGAGAGCTTTTGAGCAAAAATTGATTTGGCAGAAACAAGATGTTAGGCATCTTAAAAATGTTTCACTTTGGAACCAAACATTTGATAAGGTTGTTGAGTTGTTGGTTAGGACTGTTTGTACTGTTTTTGCTAGGATTCTTCTTGTTTTTGGGGAGTCTTCTTTGAGAAAGGATAGTGAATGTGGGAGGGTTAATGGCGGTTTTCGTGATCGAGACGATGTTGTTGTTTCGAGGTATTTGAAACGGGTTCTTAGTAAGAGTAGTAGTGTTGGGAGTGGTCAGCCTGGGAATGTGACGGAGAAACGGGGAGTGAGTTTGAAGCATAGGGGGATTGATTCTCGAAAGGGTGAGTTCGGGTTGTTTCGAGTCGAGGATCTCGGTTTTGCTTGTGGGACTAGTCCTGGGAGGTTTTTCACCGATTGCCTTAGTTTGAACTGCTCAGTTTCAAGGTACGGGGACAACGGCAATGATGATGGGAACATTGGTTGTCATGATCGAAGTAGCCAGATTTCGGGATGTTGTATTGTTGCAAATGATGGGCCGAAGAGAGAGCACCGGAATAGCTCCCCTTTTCTTCAGTCCCAATGTAGTGTTCTTTTGAATGAAAACCAAAGACAATCCAAGTTTGGTGTGTTGAATAATGCACAATTTGGTCCTAAAAGTAGGTTAGCAGTATATGCTTCACCCTCCACTGTGGGAGGTTCTGCTCTTGCCTTGCATTACGCGAATATAGTAATCGTCATCGAGAAGTTGCTGCGGTACCCTCATTTGGTCGGCGAAGAAGCTCGAGACGATCTGTATCAGATGTTGCCAACAAGTCTGAGACTGTCTCTGAGGACTAATCTCAAGTCCTATGTCAAGAACTTGGCGATATACGATGCTCCATTGGCTCACGATTGGAAAGAAACTCTCGACGGGATATTACATTGGCTTGCCCCAATGGCACATAACATGATCCGATGGCAAAGCGAGCGGAATTTCGAGCAGCAACAAATTGTTACTCGGACGAACGTTCTTCTCCTCCAAACATTGTATTTTGCAGATAGGGAAAAGACCGAAGCAGCTATCTGTGAGCTTCTTGTTGGGTTGAATTACATATGCCGTTACGAGCAGCAGCAAAACGCGTTGTTGGATTGTGCAAGCAGTTTCGATTTCGAGGACTGCATGGAATGGCAGATGAAATATGGAAATTCGTACATTGATTAATTACGAAGTTCGAATATTACAAATACATGTAGAGATTTGTAGAGTATTTTTCTTGACCCTCGTAGTTCAACAAGATGTTAATATCTCAGTTACGCATGGAAAGGCTTTCCCTGTAATCAAAGCTTGAAGTTGATTAATGTATCCACTTTTGAAGGTATGGGAAATCTTTACTTCTTTAGTATACATAATTTGGATTAATTTATAAAAAATATATCCGTATACGAAGGGTTAATATTTGATGCACTTACAATCTATAATTCTATACGCCTACCTTCACTAATAGTGCATAGGATTATATACCGTTAACGTATTAAATATAAATCCATATATGTTTCTTTGTAGTTCCTTGCTAGTTTAATGCAATCAATTTATATGGTGTCCCAATATGAAAGTAGCTACTGATGTAGTGGAAGCATGCAAAATGAATAGCATTATTGGTTTTAAGCATTCCTGAAATTTATATATCATCATTACCCTGTACTTGAATGCCTTAATTTCATGAAGATGTTAACTGATAATGAGAAACTGGCATTCATCATGTTTAAGTGTCACCCTTTTTGATGGGAAGTCATGAGGACATCCACTCATTAGTTTTCTGGCATGAGGGCTTTTTTTTATCTACTCATTGCACCTTTATGTTGCTTCCATGTTCGAGTACTCATGTCTATTCCTCCAAATACATGAAAATCTATTGGATATACCTGTATACGGTGCTTAATTAAAGTCCAAGTAACATAGCATTTGTTTCATCCTTTCAAACTTCAACATGTAATGATTGTTGCTGGGTTGAATTTGCATTGTGAAATCAGGATTTGTCAATGTTGGAAAACAATCCCCGTTAAACTTATCTCAACTATCCGTCTGAACCTAAAATTTTGATATTTGAGAGGATTTGGCCTAAACTTTTTTGAATAAAAATATTCAGCTAATTCAAAATTTGAGTTGAGTTTAAGCTCCAATATCTAAGGTTCGAGTTAGACTTGATCATGGACTGAGTCACCCGCTTAGGTCCGAAGGTTTGCTCAAAAAGTGGGAGAGTTTGTGTAAAAATATAGGCTTGAAAAATGGGTTTAGACAAAAAATAAGGTCTGTTTTCTAAATAATGGATCATGCCTCCTGTAAGACTTTTCAGCCCGAGCTTGGCCCAAATCTACCTAAATTTTTTTCTACTATTATTTGTTATTATTTTGCTGTCATTTTGTTATTATATTATTATTATTTTGTTGTAATTATTTGGAAATTGTATAACTTTGTTTTATTGTTAATTTTGCTACTATTTTAAAGGTATTTGCTTGCAAAATTGTAATTATATTAGTGTTATTTAAATATAAATATATTTTTTAATATATTTTCAATTTATTGGAAAATATTTATTTTAATGTTTTTAGTATATTTGATATATTATATTTTTTAAATTTGTTTTTATATTTAAAAAAATTTTGATACTGAACAATTAGGCTCGGGTTTTAGCATTTTTTATCTGAGTCGAGTTTGGGCAAAATTTTAGGCTTATTTTTCGGATCGGGTCAAACTCAAACTTAAAAGACAGGCTTAAAATTTTGCATTGGCCCAGCCTAAATCTGACCCGGACTATAATCAGGTCTAGTCTGAGCTTGACTCGTGTTTTAAGTTGTTTTTTTTTTTAAAAAAAAAAATTGCAATACTTCTGATATTATAGCCTCCCTGCCATCATATGCAGTCAAATGGCCCAAGATTGGTGCTTACCTTGTAAATGGGCTGCTGGTTTAGGGACAAGTGATCACGTGGTATCTTCTGACAATTACTCACTATAATTTATTACAATTTTAACCAAGCAACTGATTTAATCGATTTAATAAGTTGGATGAATTACATTGGTTATGATGATTAATTTAATTTTGTATGCTGTTAAAATAGGTTAAGTAGATTAGTTATTGGCTAATGTTTAGTTTTTTAAATAGTTAAATATATTTATAAAATAAAATATATAATATTTTTAAACTAAAACTCAATCCAATTTGTGTTTTATTCTTCACAAAAACAAACAAATTTAAAGATAATAAAATATATTATTTTATATTTATATTTATATATTTTAATAATTAAATTTAAATAAAAATATTTTAAAATTTATTTAATTTAAATTTGAGTCGGGCCGACTCAAAAACAAAAATCATTGTCCAAATCCAATTCTATAGACAACTCTACTCGACACCTATAAGCATAGAGTTTCTTTGAATTTAATGTATTTAATTTTGATTGACACGGAGTTTAGCCCTAACAAATACAAAATGGCCTCTAGTAGTTGTGGCTCTGTTAAAGGAATACATTGCTCTAGTAGTTGTGGTGTTGAGGAGGAAAACAAGAAGAATGAAGAGGGTGGCTCATACAGTGGGATTTGCTAAAAGCCATTTGAGTGGGAGGTTAAGCAAGGTAGGAGCATAAAGAGAAGAAGTTGAAGAAGAAGATCCTCTTTTAAGGCTAAGGGAGGGGTATTTATATTCAAGGTTGACTACCCCTTGGCATTAGGTCTTGATACATGTTTATGTTGGTCTTGTTGTGGTTAACCTCCTAAAGAACATGATAGCTTTCTTAACTAGGCGACAATAGAATTAATGGATTTGGCGATTCGATTGTGATTAGATTGATGTGGATTTGAAGAGGGCCTACATGGGCTCTTCGTGTGATTTGTGCAAGGAAAAGACTCCACATTTGTCTTTGGCAAGATAGTTTAAAATCACTCCATGTGTCGAGCATGCATCTGCTGGCGAGTACCATAGTTGGAGGGGTGCCACCCATGGATAAGATTGTGATTGGCAAGGTAAGGTTGACAAAGCCCATTCGAGCAAGATATGCATAACATGTGGATATGGTAATTTTTATTAATTGATTATTTAATTTAGTATTTATTTAATTTCAATATTTAATTTTTTATTTTGTTGCACATAGTATATTGATTGTTTTTGTTTTTTGTGCACTTATTAGGTTGAGGAATGAAATCTTCAAAATTGACAACATGCACATTATCTAATGCCAAATAAAGAGTAAGGTCGACTAAAAGCATGTCTAGAGGTGGCAGTTTTTTAATGTGTATGTAATAGCTTTTGTGGAAAGGTGGACATCAGAGACTCTCAACTTCCACTTTCCTTATGATGAAGTGGCAACCACGTTGAAAAATGTAGCCATGATCATGATCCTTCCAATTGAAAGCGTTGTTGTCACTAGTGTGACTCAATATGATTGGTGAAATGCTTATAATAGATAAGTTTTGCTAGAGGAACTCACTCTTGTCCCCAAATATAGTTGGGGGTTCATGCTACTAGCACTCTTGTATCGAGCACTTAACAAAGTGGCCGATTGAAATACAAAAGAATTTAACGGTTAGTCACCCTTCTACAAATATGAATGTAAATACGAATACCGTTTATAAAATTGATCCCATTTCATCTATTATTTTTTTCACTAACGAAAAGTTAAAAAGATATTTATATTTCAATTTTAGAAATTATAAGTTTTTATAATGTGCCAACTGAGTCTTAACTTGATTGGCATGGACATTGTTACCAATACAGGAGGAAGTGAGTTCGATTGGCATGGACATTGTTACCAATGTTGGAGAAAATTTTTTAATTTCTTTTTTTATAACGTGCATTTATAGATCACATCACATATTATTACAAATCTAAATTGATTATTAGGCCACAATTACTTGCCTATTTATCTGTTTGGGTAATGCTGGATCATAGTGAAACATGCCTAGCCCAAACACTACAACTGAATAAAGTGCCGGCAGGCGTAAATCAACTTAAAGCCCGAGAAGGCACAAAGCATTACAAGCCCAAATGCTTGCACACAACATATAATTCCCTTACATTGTACATCTTTTTGGTCATAGCAAATTTTGTTTTATTATTTTAACATTTTCAATTATAATATTTGTTTATTCATTATTCTTACTTAATAATTAATATGTAGAAATAAATATTATTAATTACATAAAATTAATTTATATAATTAATGTTTTACAGTAAAATTATATTTTATATAAATTTAATTTAATGTCTTTAATAGTTATTTTGTTATCTAACAATAATTAATATCATTATTACATTTGAATCTAAATATATATTTTACAATTGATTTTAAATTTATCCCTACAATAGTTAATTTTATTATTATAGTAACTAATCTCATCACTATTACTTTTGTTTTAATTTGTAATCAAATTTACTGCCCACTAAACCTAATTATGAACTCAAATTGAATTCTTAACCTTTTTCCTTTCCACATCAACTAAGGGTTCGTTTGTTTACATGTAAAAAGTTTTACGAAACATATTTTTTTACATTTTCCTGTGCTTGTTTCATAGAAAATAATTTGGTCAACGGAAAATAAGCCATTTAATGAAAGCGTAAGTCATTTTCCGAAAAGAGCTCATCTATAGGTAATTTTATTTTTATATAAAAATCAACTTAAATCAAGCTTAATATTATTATATTGGTAATAAATTTATTTTTAAAAATATTTAAATATTAATATAAAATATTATATATTTAAATATTATTAAACATACATATTTAATTACTTATAATTAGTCATATAATAAATTATTAATATATTAATATTATTTATTATTTTAATAAATAATTTAATTATTTTATTTTATTTTAATGATAAATTTTAAAAAATAATAATTATAAATAATATTCTTCACATATTATTGAAAATATTCAATATTAATATTTTAATAATAAATATTTATTGCAATTATAAATATATTAACAATAAATGTTTTGTAGTATAAATGTTAAAATATGTCATAAGTCTATGTACTCTTTACAAATTCGCAATTTAATCTGTATTTTTATTTTCAAGAATTTAGTCCCTCTACTTTTAAGATTTGAAAATCAAGTCTAATTATTGACATTGTTAATTTTTTTTTTGTCAATTTTATTGATGTCACATTTTTAAATAAAAAATAGGCTCTTGGTAGTCATGTAATTAAAAATGACGTTGTAATGAACCTGAATTTAATAAAATGTTTTTAATATATGAAAAAATAATATAAAATATAAAATAAACTCAATTAAACAATGAAAAGATAAGAAGATCTCCAATGTATGTTTGTTTCATTCAAAACAACTTTTATGAAATATTTTTAAGAAATCTGTCAAACAACATAAAATATTTTACACAGATTCATTTAAACATAAAAACATATTAACTTTTCCATAAAAATAAATTAATTTCTAAAAGTCATTTTCCTAAAAGTCATTTTCGACCCTAAAATGAAAATGAAGCCCACAGACAATAATAATATACCAATAAAAATTGTGCAACTTGCTCAATTGGTCAAACTCTTTTGTCTGTTTAAAATAGGTATTATTATATGTAAGATAGTTTAGGGTGTGTTTGGTTTTATTTTATTATCATAAATGATGCTGTCTCCCTATCATTCGTCACCACTAATTAATGATGTATTGCACCGGTCTTGGAAGCTTGAGTTTCTTATATGCCGATTTTAAATATATGAATTTTAATTTTATTTGTCATATAAATGGTAGAATGAAATGTATAAATTCTGTATATAAGTTAATTGAATTTTAATGTATTATATATATTTTAAAAAAATATAAGAATAATTTTATTAAATTCTCAATTTTTAGAAATTTCAAAATCACTACTAAATATATATCCAATAAATCCATTGACGAATGCATATAATTTATATAAGTGAAACTGCTTAAAACTACCCATAGCTCACTACAAGAAAATAGGGCTTTAGCGGCGTTTTTAGTGGCGTTTGGACAAAAAACACCACAAAGCTTATACATTAGCGGCGTTTGCAAGATAACGCTGCAAAAAGTTGAGCAATAGTGGCGTTTTTAGAACAAACGCCACTAAAAATTGAGCAATAGCGGCGTTTTTGGTCCAAACGCCGCAAAAAGTTGAGCAATAGTGCCATTTCCATGTAGGGTAACCGACACTCGTTTCGATTTGATTTGATTTAATTTTCATATTTTTTTTCTTATTTTTGTTTTGAATTCGATTTTATTTTGATATTTGAAACTGACTTTATTAAAAATATAAACTACACCATTCATTTAGCTATGAGAAAGTTTCATTTTAGTTACTTAATTAAGAAAAGTTACAAATTGATAACTAAACTATTTAGAAGTTTTCATTTAAGTTACCAAGCTGTTAAAATCAACGTCATATAGCTTTCTCTAAGCCCTTAAACCCTAAACCTTAAATCCTAAATCCTAAAAAAATAAACCTTAAGCCCTAAAACCCTAAACCCCAAAAAACTTCATATGGATATTGATGTGTATATATATAGATATTAATTTAAAAGCTTATGTTTATAATAAATTGTGGAAGCAGTACTTAATATTGATTAAATTTATTTTTGGGTTTAGGGTTTAAGATTTAAGGTTTTATGTCTATATTTTAGGGTTTTATGGTTTAAAGATTTATGGTTTAGGGTTTAATGTTTAGTATTTTAAGTTTAGGGTTTAGGGTTTGTTATTTTGGGTTTGGGGTTTAGTGTTCTAAAGTATGTTGTTTAGGGTTTAGTGTTTTATAGTCAGGGTCTTAGTGTTTATGGTTTTAAGGTCTAGGGTTTAAGGGTTTAAGGGTTAGGGATTTTGATAAAAATGACAAAAAAAATCAATTTATTTTAGGGTTTAAGTAAGCAATAAAATTCTTTTTTAATCACTTTTGTATCTTGTAATATATATATATATATAGGGTTTAGGGTTTAAGGTTACAATATATAGTTTTAGGATTTAAGGTTTAGTGTTTAGTATTTTAGGTTTAGGGGTTAAGGTTTGTTATTTTGGGTTTGGGGGTTGGGATTTAGTATTTTATAGTTAGGGTCTTAGTGTTTATGGCTCTAAGGGGTTAGGGTATTAGGGTTTAAGGGTTAGGGATTTTGATAAAAAAAGTGACAAAAAATAAATTTATTTTAGGGTTTAAGTAAGCAATAAGATTCTTTTTAATAACTTTTGTACCATGTAATATATATTTAGGGTTTAGGGTATATGGGTTTAGGGTTTGGTTTCATTTTTTAAAATTAATTTCATACACAATTATAAAATTTTACAAATTAGATATATTGTTTGAAACAAAATAAACTTAGTTTAAAGGAATTTAAGAAATAATTAAACTATTAAAATTTATTACTATCAAAGGCATTAGCGGCGTCATTTGAAACAAAACAAACTTTAGCTTAAACGACGTCCTTTTAAGTTGCGTCTCTAGTGGCATTAGTGGCGCTTTTTGAAAAACGCCGCTATAGATCGAGAATTAGCGGCGCTTTTTGAAAATTGCCGCAAAAAAATTAATCAAAACGTCGCCATTTTATTTTGCTCTTTAGAGGCATTAACGGCGCTAATTCAAAAACACCGTAATAGATCGAGAATTAACGACGCTTTTTGAAAAACGCCGCTATAGATCGAGAATTAGCGGTGTTTTTTGAAAAATGCCGCAAAAAAAGTAAGCAAACGTCACCGTTTTATTTTGCGCTTTAGTGGCATTAGCGGTGCTAGTACAAAAATGCCGCAATATATCAAGAATTAGCGGCGCTTATTAGCGGCGCTTTTTGAAAAACGCCGCAAAAAGTTTAATTAAAACGACGTCGTTTTATTTTGCGATTTAGTGACGTCATTATGTTTACCAAAACGGCGCGGTTTTCGTTCCATCCATTTTATTCCCAATGCTATACCAAAACCCCTTATTTTTCCCCAAATCAAAATTTCCCCTTAACCCTAAATTTTCCCCAAACCAAACCCATCTGCCGTTAAAGATGCCGACCCAACCACCTGCTGTCCCCTCTGCTGCGTCGCCGTCGCCGTCGCTCTCCGCTGCCGCAACTAATCGGTAAATTTCACCCCTATGCCGTCTATTACGATAACTTTCTCTTGCAACTCAAGTTTGTATTTCATTTTCATGCTTTGACATCTAATTGTTTATTTAGAGTTTGTGAATTTTGATAGCTCTTTGTGAATTTTCATGCTTTGTGAATTTTGATTTAGGTTTCATACAAAATCTCACGAAAGATTGAGGAGGACTCAAAATTGTGGAATAGTTGTTAATTCTTCAATTACAAGTTATGCTAGTGCTAGGGACAGTAATCCTGTTGAGGGAAATGTGGAGTATTATGGACTTCTTACTGACATTATTGAGTTGAATTACTATGAAAAATGGAAGGTTGTCTTATTTCGATGTGATTGGGATGATGTTAATACTTCTCACGAAATTAAAAAAGATCAATTTGGTTTTACAATGGTGAACTTCTCTCGATTAATTCACACTGGACAACAATTGATGGACGAGCCGTATGTATTTTCTTCTCAAGTGAAACAAGTTTTTTACTCGAAAGATCCAACTGATGAAGGTTGGTACATTGTACTCCGTAACACCCCTAGAGACTTGTTTGACATGGGAAATGGAAGTAGAAATGACATCGACGGAAGATCAGAAACTTTACCTTTTCCAGAACAAAACTTAAATGAAAATATCCCTAGTACTAGTACACAATTTCAATGGGTTCGCCAGGATGTGGATGAAGATATTTATGAATTATGATGTGGTAATATTTTACGATTTTTTAATTATACGTAATATTATAATTTAAACCTTGGTCTTGTTAAATATTTCAACTATTTTATATGTACTATTCTTGTTGTAATTAGTTACTAAAATTTCAACTATTTTATGTGTATTGCAGAAAAAATGCCTAGAAGAAGATTGCGAGATCTAAGTATTGTTCGAATACTCCAAATCCTAAGAAACAAATAGTGAACAATGTGATCGCTATTAGATCTTCGAATGTTCGAATACACTGATTTACTCCGCAGAAATTCAAAGTAATGTTAACTTTAATTTACATGCGTGTTGACTTTTATTATTGATTTCTTTTTCAAATTCTTATATTATAATATACTATTTTTTAGCTGAAAGTGGTGGGACGCGCAAAGCTCGAGGACGTACGCTATTAAAAGATTTATACGAGTTAAATCCTGTCGAGCATGTCAAAGTATCTAGAAACAGTCATGGTCAGCCTGTTGGATTAGAAGCTCGACTTTTAGTAGGATATTTGGGCATTATAGCATGAAATGCCAATATGTTGCCTATCAACTACGCGTCATGGCATCAAATGCCTGATAGTAACAAAAATCAAGCTCTCGATAATATTAAGGTAACAAAACGTGAATATAATTTATAATACTTTAGTTTAAGTTTCATTTATATTTACTTTCTAAACTTGTGTTTTTTGTAGGAGAGATTTGCTTTAGAGGTCTCGGATAATTATGTCAAGAAGGCATTGGGGAAAAAATGGAGAGACCATAAAAGCACTTTAAAGAAAGAATATTTTAAGAAAAATATAAGCCTCGAAGAGAAATTGCGAAATGTTCCGCCGGGAATGCTGAGGTACCAATGTGAAGATGCGATTAGATTCTGGAATTCAAAGAAAGGAGATGTATTACGTACTTCCAAACTCTTATAATTATTTCAGTTTATAGTATTTACTATATACGTAATAATAATTTCATAATGTAGGATCATGAGCGAGTTGGAACAACAAGCAGGCAAAAACAAAAATTCACGCACACAGCAGGGTCGAAAAGTTTTGCTTGTGTAGCTGAGGCCGATGTATTTTGAATTTGTTAATTGTGTCAAATATTAATTACTTTCTATTAAATTATATTTTTACTACTATATTGTAGGAACTCTCGTCTGGTCAAAAAGTTGAACGCCTTCAACTTTTTGACATTACACATAGGAAGAAAGATAGATCTCCTATGACTTCTTAAGCTAGAGAAATTATGGTATATTTACTTAATAAAATTTGATTTATTTTAAATATTTATAATGTTTAATTATAATGGCTTAATTCGTCGTTAGTAGTTCTAAATAATGTTAAGTTATGTTGCATTTGTTTTTATTATATATTTCGTTTCTAACTCTTTGATTGATTTATTAGGAGAAACTAAAGGATAAAAAGGCGGAGTATGAAGCGGTTGCTTCGAGTGATAGTTCTGTTAATCTTGACGATATTGATAACAGAATTATTACTGAAGTTTTGGGTCATGAAAGGTATGGTCGGGTTCGATTTCAAGGATCTGGTGTTAACCCAACCCAATATTTTGGATCCAGTTCGCAACAATACATGCCTTCGAGGAGTCAGGCTTAAGCTGAAGTTCTGAGGTTAAAAGACCAGATGGCTCAGATGCAAGCGAGCACAGTTGAGCAAATTGCTCAACTTAAAGCGGAGGCAGCATCGAGAGAAGGTGGGGTTCAAAGAAAATATAAAGAACTCCAGCTACAACTTAAAGCGGAAGCAAAGAATGAGGAAGCAGCAGCAGCGAAGCAGTAAAGTACGACGACTCACCTACAACTTGAATATGATGAAAATGTTTCAAAGAATGCAAAATCCGCCATCTTAGACATTTGTTTACTTATTGTAAGAATATTTTTAACATTGTAACTTTTAACATTATTGTAAGAATATTTTGAATTATACTTCATTTATTAAATTATATTATATATCTTTCGTTGAATTTGAAGTATCATTTAGATTTGCTGTTTTTGGTTGGATTTCATGCTACAGGAAAGGTTGTATATGGATGAAAATAGGATGTTGCAAATCTGCCAAAGTTAAAAACGCCACTAAAGAACGGTACTTTTAGCTGCATTTGTGAGAAAAGCGTCGCTAAAGGTACTATTCTTTAGCGGCCGCTAATAGTCATGCTCTATAGCGGCGTTTGTTTGTAAAACGCTGCTAAATGTCATGTTCTTTAGCGGCGTTTGTGATAAAAGCGCCACTAAAGGTTGTCGAAACCATTTTTTATTTATGTTTAAAAAAAACGGGGATCGACTTTAAAATGACAGATGGAGTCGCCACCGATCCTTTATTCGAGGTGTGATCGGGTCACCTTGAGATGGATTATTTTAATAAAACATTTTAGATTTATTTAAACAATAGTTTTGGTCTACGAAATCTAAGAAAACAGGTTCAGAAGTCGATTACGTACGAGGAAGGATTAGCACACTCGCAATGCCCAAAATTGGTACCAAATTGATTAATTGATGTCCTAATGCCAAAAATTTGAAACGATTTTAGAATACAATTCCATTTTAAAAAATTTTAAATAACTCAAATTGAATATTGAGATTCTCTTGTTCCGAAGGAATAAAATATCACATCCAGCACGATAGGATATGACGTTTCAAACCCTCGATGCCAAGATCCTCTCGTGATTTCCAAAGTTCATGCATTGGGATTTTTATAAGGATATTCAATTATTTGGACAAACGAAAAACCGAAGCCCAGAACGGTAGGGTACGATTTCTCAGATTTCCAAACACGAAACATTGCCTTGTTTTTTAGAAAACATGGACAAAATTTTAAAAGGATATTTGGTTATTTTGGTCAAACGGAAAACCGAAACCCAGCACGATAGGGCACGATTCCTTGAATTTCCAGACACGAAATATTGCCTTATTTTGAAAAGTTTCGTTGACGTATTCGGATGAGAATTAATGATATAAAATATTACGTTGGTACAAACGATGATATACGAATTAAATGTCGCGTCTAATAAAATGACAATAATGAATATACTAATGAAAATAATATACGATAATCACATAATATACATTATTTTATCACTACTATGAACAATCAAAGAAAAATAAAATAAACAAACGATGATATTAATAATAATGTTAGTGACAAGACAATGCACACAAAAGAAAATACCAAATTTCCAAATATTATGAGGACAAAGAAATATATGCATGCACGAATAAATATTGAGAAAAATAATTTATAAAATATTGAAAGTAAAATATTAAATTAAAATAAAAATGAGAGGGGTGCAATTCGCAATAAAGCACAATAAATAATAATAAATAATAATGATGATGATAATAATAATAATAATAATAATAATAATAATAAAGTAAAAATACAATAAAGGAAATAAATTACTTTAAAGTACTAAAAAGTAAAGAGTAATAAATAAATAATAAATAAATAAAATAGCAAATAAATAGATAATGAATAAAATAATACATATAAAAATGAATTTATAAATGGTGGAAATTAAGTAAATGAAGATCAAATTGGGATTAAATAATAATAATAAATAATGATACATTAATAAATGAATAATAATAAAATAAATAAATAAATAAATAAATAAGAGTAATAATAATAATAATAATAATAATAATAATAATAATAATAATAATAATAATAATAATAATAATAATAATAATAAGGGAATGAAAATATGAAATATAAATAGATGAAAAAAAAACAATAACAACTTAAATATTAGAAGAGGATAGGTAAATAAAATAAATAAGATAATTAAAAACATAACTAAACCAAAAAGCTTGAAATTGAATAAATAAATAAATACAGGATTAGATTCAAATTAAAACAAAATCCAAAAGACAAATTATAAATAAATAGAAGAATAGGGCCGAACGGAGGACCAAAATGAAAAGCGCATGGGAAATCGAGGACCAAAAGGGAAATTATTCCCAGCCCTCGAAACGCACCGTTCCAAAGGACCAAACTGAAATGAATGCTAAATTGTTGGGCCAGATTAAAAAGAATAAAAAAATAGAAATAGGACTCAATTAAAAAGACTAAAAAATGCGAAAGGACCACGGGCATAAATAGCCCATTTTTACCCAAAACACGCGGATCCTGGCTTATTGGGTCGGGTTCGGGTTGGCCTCCCCAAAACGACGTCGTTTAGGCGTCTGGGGAGGCCTTATGGAAACGACGCCGTTTCCCTTGCTTATATAAACAAAAATTTCGAAAAAAAAAAACTTCATTTCTGCCAAAATAAAATAAAAAAAACTTTGAAAAACCCTTTTGTTCTCTGCTAGGGTTCGGGGGCCGGTGAGATTCCAACCAAGCCGCCGCCGCCGATGCCGCCTCCGACCACCGGGCACGGTGGCCGGAACCCCAAAAGGTAAGATTTTTTATATTTTTTTCGATATATTTACACATATGTATACCTTTTTTAAAAGTAAAAAAAAAAAAGGAAAATATGAATATGTATGTATATTCGAAATAGGAAATAAAGAAAAAAAATAAATAATAAAACGTAAAAAAAATAAAGATCTTACAGATTCGATTTTTGAATCTGTTTTTTTGTACTCAAAGTTTCTCTTTTTTTATTTCAAAAATCCCTCCTCTCTTACAATCCGAAAATTCGGCCTTTATAGCCGATTTGCATCTATATTTTATTATATCTACTATCCTACTGCTACTGCTGTGGTTTCTCTATTTGCAGGCTTGTGGAGGGTCAACGGAGAAGTGGTGGCAGACCTCGGGCATTGAACATGCTGGCAAAGCACGTGGGGAGCGGTGCAAGGCTGTTTAGGGTTTCAGAAACCCTAAAGTTTCTGAAAAATTTTGATCTTTTGGGCTTGTTGGGCCTTGTAGTTTTTGGGCCTGGATACTGGACTGTATTTTATTATTTTTTGTTTGGTTTGTTCTAATGGGCCCCGGGCTAAAATTGGGCTCTACAAAGGTCATGTTCTATTGCGGCGTTTGTGATAAAAGTGCCGCTAAAGGTCATGTTTTATAGCAACACAGGAAAAAGCGCCGCTAAAGGTCATGTTCTTTAGCAACATTTGTGGGCAAAGCGCCGCTAAACGTCATGATCTTTAGCGGCGTTTGTGGGCAAAGCGCCGCTAAAGGTCATGTTCTTTAGTGGCGTTTGTGGGTAAAGCACCGCTAAAGGTCATGTTCTTTAGCGGCATTTTTTCACATAAACGCTGCAAAATTTAGCCGTATCGTCTATAGAGCGCCGCAAATAGTTTTAGCGGGCTTAAAAAAACGCCGCTAAAAGTCTGTTTTGCTGCAGTGGCTCCTCCCTAACTCATAAATAGGAGGATAATACGCTTCAACGTACTTGAACCAAGACATTGACCATAATACTCATGCCAATCGAATTAAGACTCAATTAGCTATTCCTTATATATTTAAATTGCTATATATACCTCAGATGTGTTGGGAAACTTCCCACCTGTTCGCACAAAACTTTAATTTCCAAATCCCTCTAAAAGTATACTTAACCTTTATTAATTAACCAAAAACTACAGTTTTATTAGGTTAAAATAGCGAAAATCCTTAATAATCTTTCTCTCATTTGGATAGTTTATTTTTAATAAGAAAGGAAATTAAGCACGAATAGTTGAGAATTTCTTACTTTCCTGTTTTTTCTAATACACCAATTTATCCTTGGAAAATAAACTATTACAAAACAAATCTATTAGCAGTAACTAGATAATAAATAACGGATTAAAAAATCAGAAATTTACTGCACATGGATGTCCATAACCTAATAATATTTAAAAATTAATAAGTATGAAAAATGTGAATATTTTTTAAAGGGTGATTATATTTTAGAAAGTTCAAGTAGTGATTTTTAATATAGAGACCCAAGAGAAGAACATGAAGAACACAACTTAAAAATTAATATGTAATAGAGAGCATTATTATGAAATTAAAGCAACACTAATAAGTCACACAAAGCCTACAGCTACCTAAATAAAAAACACACACAAACACACCGTTTCAACCTAGAAAGAAAGAAAAGAACATTTGATCCAATCTTTGTTTTCAAGTGTTGGTATAGTTCTATTTATTTATTTATTTATTTATTTATAACACTTCAATAAATTTATCTCTTAGTGCTTTAGTTTATTCTTTCTCTTTCCTTTTTCTCTCCTCTCTCTCATTTTCTTTCTTTCTCTGTGTTTGATGCTACCACAAAAAGGTTCTTTGTTTTTCTTCAAACATTTTTGGGTCGTTGATCTTCTTTGTTCCCTCTTCAACACAGATTAATTAGTTCCCTTTTGTTGTTGTTGTTCTTTCTCTCTACAATCGATTCCCAGTTTTAAAATTGCATCTAATTCTCTTGTTATCTCAAGAAACCCTTTTAATTGAATTGTTAAAACAAAGTGAAAAGATCGACCCAGTTCTGGTTTTTGATCGTCGGTTTAGTTTATTTGAGTTCAATTTGCAGCTATGGCGAATCCTTGGTGGGTTAATCAACTGAGTCTACAAGGCATGGACCCGGCAGGTAATTCACCAGGGTTAGACAAGCGTGGCCTTGAGATTTCAATGAACGACATGGGAAAAAGCAGAAACGACGTCGGAGGGGATGAAGAAGATGATGATAGGGACACCGGCGATGAGCCGAAAGAGGGTGCTGTCGAGATCGGTAACCGAAGACCAAGAGGCCGACCTCCAGGCTCCAAAAACAAGCCTAAACCGCCCATTTTCGTCACCAGGGACAGTCCAAACGCGCTCCGTAGTCACGTCATGGAAGTTGCAAGCGGCTCTGATGTCGCTGAAAGTATAGCCCAATTTGCTCGGAGACGACAACGTGGGGTCTGTGTGCTTAGCGGCAGTGGCTCCGTAGCAAACGTTACACTAAGACAACCGGCAGCACCTGGTGCTGTGGTTGCTCTTCAAGGAAGGTTCGAAATCTTGTCTTTGACTGGAGCTTTCTTGCCTGGACCAGCACCACCTGGCTCAACAGGGCTCACCGTATACCTAGCTGGCGGTCAAGGACAAGTCGTCGGAGGTAGCGTCGTCGGTTCACTAGTCGCAGCAGGGCCTGTTATGGTCATTGCAGCAACCTTTGCTAACGCAACTTACGAAAGACTGCCTGTAGTAGAAGATGAAGAAGAAACTGTCAGTGGTGATGGCGGCGGCCATGGGAATCAGATCCACGGTGGAGCAACCAATTCTCCACCGACAATCAGAAGCGGCGGCAGCGGCCCGCAGTCAGGTCTTCTTGATCCATCTTCACTTCCAATATACAATTTGCCTCCTAATTTAGTCTCCAATGGAGGAACACAATTAGGGCATGAGACATATGGTTGGGTACATGGTCGACAGCCTTACTAATAATAAATCCAGACCATAGCTTTTATATATAAGAGAGTGAGACATGATTTTCATAGATTTTTCAAAATGTTGTGTTTGAATCTTAAAATAGGGAGATTGAGGGATAAAATTGTGAAAAAAAAAGAAAAAAGAAAACCTAGGTGATGATCTCATTGTATATTAATTAAACTATCTCTCTTTGCTTTGCTTACTTTTATGTTTCCAATAATAAAAGATGATCTAAATATTTCTTCTAATCTTATTTTCTGGGATTACCCTTGTTTTCTATAGTTCCTTTGATTATATATATATATATATAATATATGCATGATGGAGTGGACATTTACAATATAGATACATGTATAGTTCCTTTGATTATTTTCTGACATTCAATGGCATGTAATGCATGTCTTAAGCTATCATACCAAAAAAAAAAAAAAAAGCCCCTTTTTAAGTTATATATATATATATATATATATATATTCATTGGCATGCATTAATTCCCTGAATGGAGAGCATTGCATTTTGCTCCCCACATGTCTTAACCTAACCAAACCAGCCTCTTCCATGGCAGTATGGCTCTTGTGTCTGCAGCCATTTTTTTAAAAGGATCTAGATCAGTTCTTTAGGAACCCCCCCTTCTTTGAATTTACACATTTGATTGAATTAGATGTCTCCATTTTCATATATTTTGACTTGAAAATGTTTAAGGAGAAACAAAAAGGGTGAATCTAAAGCAGATATTTTGTATTTGCATATTATATAAAAGAAAGTTGTTAATCATTTGAAAAGTTTTGTGCTTGCCACTTGCTTTTCTTTGATATATAATATTGCAGTTAAAATAATTATCTGTCACTCAAGTTAAGCATGTATATATATATATATATATAGATATAAATTTATATCAAAGAATAAACAGAAATCACTTTGTTTTATATGTATATAGAATTCACATTATGATGATCTATATAGTAATTCATTTGAATATTTATATCATATTTGTGTATTTTTTTTTTATATATATTTTGATACATTCTTGTTTTATTTAATAATTTAGGCTTTTCTTTTTTTATAAACAATGATTATGTCAATGGGCTGCTAATTAAATTATTGTCTAAACTGAATCAAGAACCAATATCTTCTCCATGTAAAATAAGTACTTAGCTAAGAAATTCAATGATTAAATAATAAGACTTATTCCAACCTAGCTTCTCTAAGTTTTATTCTAAAAATGTGAGCAGTTAAGCTTAATTTATGTGTGGAATCTTGGACTATAGATAATTCTATTAGGAAATTCATATTATGTTTCTCATTTCCCACCTTGAAATCATTTAAATTTCACTTAAAAAATGAGTCCAATGTGATTATGGCTAGGTAATTACACTAGGGTATGGGACTTGAATGAATTATTCCAATCATTACACTCATTGATAAAACGATTATTTGAAAAAAGGAAGATAAATCAAAATTAATTAGACCCGAGGGGACATCATTTAATTGTGTTTACTCAATGGCAATTTATTTGAGAAGATGTAGACGGATGGAAAGGGAGGGGGCCATTTTCTTTCTTTTATTTATTATTTTTTTTATATTAAGGGGGCATTTGAGGTATAATTATGCTTTTACTTTTTTATTTATATATTTGAAAGAGTTAATTGCACCGGACAGACCTAAACTATGGCATTCGGTTTAAATTGCTCATCAATTTTAAAACATTTTAATTACATCCCTAACTATCGAGGCTATACTAATCAGGTCATTTTCATTATTAAAATGGTTGGTTTAATCGTTAAATGATAAATCAAGTCTTATGTAGGTAAATTTAAAATGAAAATTTTAAATAAAAATAAAACCTTGCAGCAAAAGTTTTAAAAGTAAAAAATTTAAGATAAAGTAAAATTGAAAAGAGAGAGAGAGTAAACAATAAAACTTTTGTAAAATTTTTGAAAACGTTAAAAGAAAGATTTTTAAAACATCCATTTTATAATATTCATTTTTTTCCTTAAAATTTTCATTTTAAATTATGTCACATAAAATCAAACGTGTTATTTAACAGTTAAATTAACAATTTTAGTGATGGAAATACCTAATTAATATAACTTTGGTAGTTTGGGAATATAATTAGAATGATCTGAAATTCGAAGACCAATTTAGAATGAGAATTATAGTTCAGGGATGTCTGATATAATTAGACCTATTTAAAATTTTATCTTTTTATTTTTTAATTTAATAATTGAAATACAATTGATAATATCTAAAAGATCTTTGTTAAATTAAATTACATTACATTTTCTATTTTAAAAAAAAAGTTACTCGCATATTAATATAAAGCTACATAAAAACCACGTAAGAAATATATATATATATTAACTTATACTATTTATCACCTCAAATTTAATATTTTTATTTTCTTATTTGATTTTTGATGTGTAATATTAATCACATAATTAATTTTTTTATATGATGAATACTTTAATTTAATACGATTCATTTTATGGTGTAATCATTTTTTTGGTTGAAAAACAAATAAAAAGAAATTACATCAAATCAATTGCTGACACCACACGTTTTATTTTGTTGAAGAGTCTCTAATATATCATCAGGAGGCACATCAAGAATTTGTAAATAATATAACCAAAGGGTTGCATTTTTTTTTTAGTGATTTTAAGAATTTTTTTTTTTTGTAGGATGTGTCTGATAAACCTATCAAATTGAATTAAATTCTAGTTGATAAGAAAGAAAATAAGTAAAATATGATTAGATTGTTTAAACTGGAAAAAAGGGAAAAACAAATTCTTAATTAACAGCCATATAAGAAGAAGAAAAGAGAGAAAAAATTCCATTAATTTTCACTTCACCCCATCCACTACTTTTTAGGGTTTTATTTAATTAATTAATTTTGGGATTTCATCATATTCGAGAGGTGCAAGTTGAGGGGAAAAAAGTTTTCATCTTTTTCATCTTCCACTATAATTTTTATTATTAAAAAAAAAAGAGTAAATGGAAGAATAGAGAAAAACATTTTGATTTGATTTTCTACATGACTTTGCAATTGCATTATCAAATGTTTTAATAAGCACTTTGCAGTTTTCTAAACCTTACCTAATTCTCCTAGTCATATCAAACAAAAATGATTTGCTTCATTAAAAATAGTTGATTTTGACATCTCAATTATTTTGATTAAATCATAACTTAATTGATTTAGTTGAGCCTAAATATATTCTTTCAATTATAATAATGATTAAGTAATTTTTATTATAGTAAAAATATAATTTCACTGTTTTTTATTTTTATCATTTTTGAGAGGGTCAAAGTGTAATTTTACTTTTACTAATTTTGAAATTTTAAAAATTTCAAAGAGCCTAAATGAAAAAAGTTTCATTTTAGGGGGGTCGGGCCCCTGCCAGCCCCTGGTTTTGCCCTTGATAATAATTAAGAAAAAGTAATTTAAGCATGCTTAAATACATATTACCCTTTAATTTAAGAATTCAGCGGACAGTGGTCTTGGCTCTAAAAATGGTAAATTTAATATTTAACCCCATAAATTTTTTATAAAATTACATATTAAATTATTTTGATTAAATCATAACTTAATTGATTTAGTTAAGCCTAAATATATTCTTAACTATGATAACGATTAAGTTTTAGTTCAATTAGCAAAGTAAATTTAAGCATGCTTAAACAAATATTATCCTTTAATATAAGAATTCAACAGACAATGATCTTGGCTCCAAAAATGGTAAAATTATCATTTAACCCCTTAATTTTTTATAAAATTACATAAATATAATAAAATTGTACTTTGATTCCACAATAATTTATGATTCATATTTGACCCCACTAAAAACTATTTTCTAGCAAAAATTTGTATTATATATATATATATACACTCTTTTAAAAAAAATAGCTTATTAAATCCTCCTTCAAATTTGATGATTTGCTTTGTGCAAGCTTAATTGTTAGTTATGAATTAAAGGTTTATTTATAGAGTAGGGCACATAGGGCAAAAAAAATTGTCGTATAAGGGCAATCATCAATTAATTAATTATAGTTGCAAGATGACATTGATGCGAATTGAATATTTTAATTATATAATTTATTTTTGTTTGAAGTGAAAGATTGAATTCATGTGGAATCATAGAACAATGATATACTTTTTACTCGATTTTAGTTGAATTGGCGATGTCACATGTGCTTTTCATCCCTCACATTTTTCTTCTTCAAAAATAAACACAATGCTTTTATCTACTAAAAATACTCACTACTTTCATAATTTATTAAATAATATAATTTTACTATAATTAAAATACATAAATTATTTTTAATAATTTAAATATTATAATAAAAAACTTCCCATCATTATTTTCAATTTTACTTCTTTTTTTAGTTAATAAATTTACCACAATAATTCATAGATTATATATAGTTATTATAAATATTGTATTATATACTTGTGTTATTTATAAAACTTTATATATGGAATACTTGAAGTTTATATATTAAAGCATTTTTCCTCTTTGGAAATATAATGGTTTGAACGTCAACGGTTTATTGAGAGGAACAATAGTGAGGGAGTTCATTATAGATGTACAATAGTGAAGCTGAAATAATTTAAGGTCTTGAATCATATCTTGTATTGAGGCTTTATAGTGGATATTTCACTCAATAATGTCTTATAGCGTAGGTTGTTGAATCGAACTACGTCAACATCTGCCTGTGTTGATTTGTTTTTGTTTCATTTACTTATTCTTTCATGAATTACAATTCAACAACTTCCATACTTTCATTTGATATCAGAACCATACACCATATGTAGTTGGTGGATATCTTGTCGTTAGTTGTTAAAACATGGAGAAAAAGAAAGAAAGAAGTTGTGTCTAAGCTCTCATTGCTTGATGGCTCCAATTATGCATGTCAAAAAGCTCGTATGTGAGCATTCATAAAATCCTTAGATGACATGGTTTGAAAATCTCTCTTAGCTAATCGGGTACCCCTTAAAACCACCAATGCAGATGGCACTAGGGGTGATATCGATTTGGTTCAGTCGATTTTTTTTTTTGAATTTTTGAACTATCTATCATAATTTAGTTTGGTTCAGTTCGATTATCAATTTTTTCATATTAGTTTTTTATTTTGAATATTTAAACATATTTTGACAAAATGAGCTTTATTTTATGGCTTTTGAATATTATTTAATAAAATTTCTGTCTTTTTCATAAATATTACTAAAAAAGAATAAATCTTCAAGAACTTTTAAATTTTTTCACTATTTTAAATATAAAATATTTATTTTTTATATCATTAAAAGATTAAAATTGTAGAACTAACGTCAATAATGGAAAATATAGAACAATCACAAATCAATAAGAAAAAGAAAAAAAAAAGCACACATATTTTACGTGGAAAATCCTTTCGGGAAAAATCACAGGCAGATGAGAAGAAAATTCACTAATGTCGAACTCAAATGATACAATAGGAGTTTCAACTACATCTATTTAAAGGTTGAAAAATCTTATTCTAATCAATGTCAAATAGATGAAGTGTAGTAAGGTTGAAAAATCTTATTCTAATCAATGTAAAATAAAAAAAGTACAGTCCTATATGGATTTTACTTATCACTATATTTTATTTTAAGAAGGATTCGAGTCACTCAACTCTAACAGTCTCCACCTTGATACAAATTCTCAACGAACAAGTTTTTCACCATAAACTCTCAACGAACAAATTTTCCACCTCTTCCACGAAATTCCTGAAGGGGTGTTCTTCAACAATGAACACCAACCAAGTCCAAGCAATGCTCAAACTTGGTTATAGGAAGTGACTTAGTTATCATATCTACATGATTTTCATAAGTACTAACTTTGCTCACAGCAATATCTCCACGAGCAATAATATCATGTACAAAATGATACCGAACATCAATGTGTTTTGTTCTCTCATGAAACATTTGATCTTTCGTAAGAAAGATGACACTCTGACTATCACAAAACACTGTACTGATCTGAAGGTCTTTACTGAGTTCACCAAAGAGTCCCTTTAACCAAATAGCTTTTTTACAAGCCTCAGTAATCGTTGTGTACTCAGCTTTAGTAGTAGACAAAGCAATTGTAGTTTGCAAAGTGACTTTCCAACTGATTGCGCAACCCCCAATAGTAAAGACATAACCTGTGAAAGATCTTCTTTTATCAAGGTCTCCAGAAAAATCAGAATCAACATACCTAATGACTCTATCTCTAGTTCTTCCAAACTGTAAGTGTAATAGGCCAATTTAGCCCGGGCCCAGATTACAGAAATAAAACAAACTTAAACCAAAATAATAATAGTCCCCAAAGTCCAATTACAAAAGAGGCCCAAATGACCCAAAATAAATTAAAACCCTAGTAGCCCAAATGGCCCAAAACTAAACTAATTTTTAGCAAAAAAAAAAAGAGGGGAAGAAACCCTAGTCACATGCCACGTCAACGTTCATCTGTGCATGCCTCTGCCACTGCTGCCATCAGCCACTCCGCGGTCACTTTGCAAAGAGAAACAAACACGCAAGACAGAAGGAAACAACAAAGAAAAAACAAAAGAACAATAGCAGACAAAAACAAAAAACAAAAAAAAAGGATCTTGTAATTTCGGCTATAAAAAAGCCACAACATCTACTTGTAATTTTTTACGTACACATTAGAGCAATCGAAAAAAGAAAATTACAAAAGGTGTTTTGCCTCGTTTTATCTGTTATCCATATTTTATCTTTTATTTATTTTTTTAAAAAAAGGCATAAGACATAATAAAAATCAAGACTTACCGACTCGTTTTGGATCCCATCGCCGCGAGTGGGGGAGGACGTCGTTCCCGATGATGGACGGCTTTCTTCGGTGTGACGACAGAGAAACCGAAGGGTTTCCTTCGGATTTTACCATTTTTGGTCGAGTTTTGATGAAAACTACCCCCAGATCCGGGCTTCAGGAGCCAAAACGTTCAAAAATGGGGGTTCGTGGTGTTTTCTGGCCACCGGAGACGGCGGAACCCGTCGCCGGCGACCGGTGGCCGTCGTGGAACTCACCCCCCTTGGCCGAATTCTAGGCTTCGCCTAGAGAGAAATAGAGAGAATGGACCCTTTTTTTTTTAAAACATGAAGCAAATGATTTTTTTTTTTGCTTAAAAATTTTGCTTTTATAGCCTTGCTAAACGACGTCGTTTTGGTCGGCGTTCTTAAGCCATAAAACGACGCCGTTTTAAGGCCTAACCCGATTTTCGACCCGCCCCTTTAAGAGGATCCGCATATTTTTTACCAATGGGCTATTTGCGTAGTTGATCCTTCTGCTTTTTTGCCCATTTTCAATTTAATCCTGTTTTCTTTTTTTTCTTTTTAATTTTACCCTATAATTTTGGCTTTGTCTCATTTTGGTCCCTTATGAAACAATGTACTTTGGGGACTGGGAATATTTTCCCATTTAGTCCCCATCCTTTTGCACGCATTTTATTTAGACCTTATTTTTTTCTTTTTAGATTTTGCCATTTAATTTTATTTCATTTTTAATTTAGTCCCTTGATTTGCCAAAGGGAACGATGCGCTTAGCAAGGTTTTGGGATATTTTCCCAATTAATCCCTCGTCCTTTTTGCGCATTTCGAATTGGTCCCTTATATTGTTTTACTATTTAATTAATTCATTTTATTATGTTTTATACTTACAATTTTGTCTAAATATCAATTTAGTCCCTTATTTATTTAAACTTAGTCTTTATGAAATTTTTATTATCATTATTATTTACTTACTTATCCATTTATTATTGCAAATTCAGCATTTTATGCAAGTTTCTTTTTACTATTATCTACTCATTTATTATTGTCTTGTTTATTATTGTTGTAATTTTGCTTGCTAATGTTATTATGACTATTATAGTACACTATTATTATTATAACATTCATTTATTTATTATATATTCTACTCGTATAGCCATTTTATATTATTTCATTATTATTACCCCATGCACTATGTTTAAATATAATTGGTTGTTTTTATATTGTACTTCAAATAAATCCACATCGTTTTAAATATCGCATTTGTTATTATTCAAAAAAAAAAAGGAAATTTTAATATATATATATATATATATAATAAATAAGGCAATGTTCCGTATTTAGAGATTCGAGAAGTGGTGCCCTAACTTACGGGGTTTCGACTTTCTCGTTGAATTTAAATAACCAAATATCCTTTTAAAATTAAAGAAAAAAAGATTTCAAATAAAAAAATAAAGGTAAGCATATTCTCAAAGGTTCAAGGTGTCGTGTCCTAACTTACGGGATGTGACATTTTGTTATCTCGAGACGAGAGGGTCTTTAACGTTAGTTTCAATTTATTCAAGTTTAGGGTTTAGGGTTTAGGGTTTAGGATTTAGGGTATTTTAAATTCTTTTCGAGTTTTCAACTTTCGACATTAAGACATTAATTAATCTATTGGGTACCAATTTTGGGCGTTACGAAGGTGCTAATCCTTCCTCATGCGTAACCGACTCCCGAACCTGTTTCTCGAAGTTTGTAGACCAAAAATTGTTGTTTTAATAAATTAAATCGCTTATTAAAACGATCAATCACACGGTGACCCAATCACACCTCATAAAAAAGGATTGGTGGCGACTCCATTTTCGTTTTTAAATAAAAAGTTGACCTTTCAAAAAATGGTTTCGACAGCTTGGCGACTCCACTGGGGACCCAATAAGAGAGTCAAGCCGCAAATTGATTATTTTCTATTTTTGTCAAAAATTAAAAATCTGATTTAAATTTACGATCCTTTCGTTGCATTTCATCTGTCATTTTTGTGGTCTTTGTCATAATATGTTTGTTTTATTGGTTTGAGCCTTTTGATATATCTCCTCATATTGTATCGCATAAATCGGTCGATTTTACCCTTTTAAGTGGGAGAGAGAAACTATTCCTTTGTGAGGTCTTCACCTCCGTATAGGATAGTGGATTGCTTTCGGGATACATCTGTACCTATGTCTTCGTATGATTTTCATCTTTGTATAGCCATAGGGAAATGTATTCCCTTGAACTAAACTCGGTCCATATGAGCCTATAATGGGTGAGGATCGAGGAATCTGTAGGTTCAGGTACCTTTGCTTTAGAACCAAACCGCATATAATGAGTCCTAAGAGCCTACCCTAGGTAGAACCACACCGAACCTTAGTGGTTACCCGAATAGATGCTTTATTTATTATTTCTCGTTTGCTTTAAATTCTATCTTTGTGTATAATACTAACTTGCTTTGTTTTGCCTTGACTGTGATTGCATGGCATTTTCATCATAAAAAATGTGTTGATTCACATTCAGTTACTAAATAGAGAGCTTATCATGGAAAAGGGGTTTCTTGATAAAGTGGAAGATAATGCGACCGTCCAAATTTGGTCTGAGAAAATGCAGCAAGAGAAGGGTGATAGTCTTACGGAGGGGTATGTGTCAGAGTTGTGGGATTTCACTCGCATCAGCGTAACTCAGAATAATCTCCAAGAATTGAAAGAGATATGGGACCAATGGGATGACGAGATCAAGCAGCTATTTTATTGTAACTATGGTGATTTTCCCTATCTACTCGATATGAAAGTGGACAAGCGTTTATTCCGAGCTCTCGTCCAGTATTGGAATCTCGCCTACAGTTGCTTTACCTTTAGAAAAGCTGATTTGGTACCCACCGTGGAAAAGTACACGACCTTACTTCGTTGCCCGAAGATTCAAGCCGACAAAGCCTATTCGAGAGCCGCCAATGTCCCGACTTTCTTGAAGAAGCTAATGAGTATCACGGGGATAAGTGAGCAATGAGTCGCGGCCCGGATCAAGCAAAAAGGAGATAGTAAATGCATTCCTTGGAGAAGTTCGCGAGATTTGATTTTGGCACATCCAGACGCGAAGAAAAGGGTCGATGTCTTCGCCTTGAGTATCTACAGGTTAGTGATCTTCCCCAAAGCACTAGGGCATATAGATGAGGTAGTTTTAGATTTATTTGACCAGCTTGACAAAAGGGTCACGCCCGTCCCAGTAAACTTGGCCGAAACCTTCAGATCTTTAAGCGCATGCTGAAAAGTGAGTGAAGTAAGGTTCATTGGGTGTGCACAACTTTTGTTAGAATGGTTTCATAGCCACTTTTGGAAGATAGAAAAAGTTTCTTATCGAGTATTCTCCGAGAACTACTCTCATTTGAAAGAATTAGTGGCTACACTGAGGTGAGACGACATTTTAGAAGAAAAGTGGATGGCGATTCTCCAGAGTCTCCAAGACGAGGACGTCGAATGGAGAGCCCCTAGGATGATCCCCAATGAGATTCTGTACCAGTGTGGAGACTTTGATTGGGTTCCTCTACTTGGAATTTGGGGAGCTGTTGGATATGCTCATTTGCTCGTATTGAGGCAGTATAGATCGAGGCAGTTCTTACCAGCGATGCAATGATTGACTCAGTGTGAGTTTTCGTACAAGAGAGATAGTTACAAGAAGAAGGTTCGTGAAATATCGAACGCTTGGAACCAAACCCGAAGAATGAAAATATTTGTTACAAATCCATTGACAACCCCCGAATATAGTTGGTGGTAGGGTAAAAAGGTCAACGACAACATCCCTATGCCAAGTCAAGAAAACACTCGGCCGATAGAAGAACATCTACATGTAATCCCGTCTGAGTTAGAGATCATTAAGCAAGATTTTGAAAAAAAGAGTTCGGAATTAGGAAAGAAGATAGAGCAGTTAGAGGAGAAAAAGATGCAGCTAGGATTAGACGTTGACATCCAGAAGTTAAAGGCTGAGAAATTGAGGAAGGGAAAGAACAAGGCCGAAGAAGATTTGGATAGTCTAAAAACAGATTATAAGAAGCTACGTTTGTCAATAAGAACTGCCGGTTTGGGTAAAACGTCAGAGCAATGGCGACAAGAAATCAAAAAAGAAAATATTAGAATCGATCAGTGGGAAAAGAAATTTTATAATGCTCGAGCTCGAGAAGATGCTCTGGAAAGGAGTTTGTTAGAAAGTCGAAATGAGAAGGTGAGATTAAGAGCTCGAGTAGTAGAGTTAGAAAAGTCACTTCATCAGCATCATAGTTGCAACTCCGCAATCGAGTTGAGAGTAAGCTTAAGTAAGATCGAGGAGTTGAAGGGGAAGATAGGAGAGATCGAGACCCCACTGCAAAATTGTGAACTTCGAGTTGAGTTTCTTGAAACAAATAACGAACACTGGAAAGAGCAACTCCAACGTTCTCAATGTCAGGTTAGAGATAGAGACTACATCATGGACGAGGTTATGGCTCAAGTATGGGAAGTGGCAGATCATCTGCAAACCCTAGCAGTTCAAGCTGACATACTAAGCTTAAAATAAGAATCAGAATCGGATCGAGGTCAAGAATTAGCTTGGCTTCTTAAGAAAGTTAAGGCTTTGAGTATTAGAGCAAAGCCGTATATATAATCCATTTTACGTAAAGAAATTTGTTTTCTAGTAAAGTTGTTCTAATGGAATTGAATCAGAATCAATGCCGCTTTTTGCATTCATTCATATGCATTACATTTCATCATATGCACCAAGTTTCATAAAAAGACCCTAATTAATTAAAATTATGACAATTACCCTGGAAACCAACGAGATTTTACCAACTAAATATCGCTACAGTACCTACCGCAAAACCAAAGCAATGGATCAAAGACTAGAAAGATTAGAACAAGTGCAAAGAGATATGCAAGATCACTTGCAAGCATAGATGCAAGAATAATTAGCCAAGATTCAACAAGACATGAGGGACCAAATGCAAGAATCCCAAAGAAGTATGATAAGCCAATTGACGCAGTTGCTGGCTGGAGGACTCAAAAAAGGGAAGAGTACTGCGGTTAACTCAATGGATGATAATGAAGACCCTACCTATCCCCCAGGTTTTACCCTGATAAATGTCCAGACTCAACCAGAGGCGTACCCACGAAGGGTACCTGTTACTATCAGACTCCAACAATACTAGACCAGTACCTCGGCACCAACGAACAACCCAATGGGTTCAAGCTCCAATCCGAGGGATAATTCAACCAATCCCGTTGTTCCTGATCTAGATGATGTGGAAGGAATGGAAAAAGCAAGAGTAGAACTGCCAAAGCAACTTGAAGATCGATGCAGATGGTTAGAAGAAAAATTCAGAGTAATAGAAAACGCTGATTATCATTGCGAAATTGATGCTAAGGACTTGAGTCTGGTCCCAGATCTGGTGCTCCTTCCAAAGTTTAAAACTCTAGAGTTTGAAAAGTATAATGGGACTAGCTATCCTGAAGCTCACATCACTATGTTCTGTCGAAGGATGACAGGATATGTTAATAATGACCAATTATTAATCCATTGTTTCCAAGACAGTCTGATCGGATCAGCAGCTAAATGGTACAACCAACTGAGTCGTACCAAAATCAATTCATGAAAAGACTTAGCACAGGCTTTTATGAAGCAATATAGTCATGTGACGGACATGGCACCCGACAGAATCACGTTGCAAAACATGGAGAGGAAGCAAAGTGAGAGCTTCAGGCAATATGCCTAAAGATGGAGAGAGGTGGCAACACAAGTCCAGCCACCTCTTCTGGAGAAAGAAACTACAATACTTTTCATCAATACTTTAAAAGCCCCGTTCATCAACCATATGTTGGGAAGCGTTACTAAGGGCTTCTCGGATATAGTAATGTCCGGTGAAATGATTGAAAACGCAGTGAGAAGTGGTAAGATAGACGCAGGGGAAAGCACTAAAAGATCAGCCCCGAAGAAGAGGAAAAATGAGGTGAATAATGCAAGCATATATAACAAGGGTTATTCAAAACCAATCACTGTAGGTCAGCCAAGGACAGTAACTACTAGCCATCAAGGCCCTCCAAGCCAAGAATCCAACCCAAGGCCAAATACAGAAAGGCTCTAGTTCACACCCATCCTGATGACATATAGGGAGTTGTATCAGAGTCTGTTTGATGCACATATGGTATCCCCTTTTTACTTGAAACCTATGCAACCTCCATTCCCGAAATGGTACGATGCAAATGCTCAATACGAGTACCACGCGGGAATCATGGGACACTCAATCGAGAACTGCACCGCTTTTAAAAAGTTAATTGAAAGGTTTATCAAAATGAGCATTGTGAAGTTCGATGATCTATCGGGACCTAATGTGGCAGGAAATTTGTTACCCAGCCATTCTGATAAAGGGGTAAACGTGATAATTATGAGTGGAGGGAAGAGAACCAATATGGATGTAGCGAAACTAAAAACTCCACTAAAATGGGTTTGGAAAAAAATGGTGGATGGAAGACTAATCAGACAGGATTCAGAGGAGAGACCCAAAAGGATGAGGAACTACTGTGAGTTCAATGTTGAAGAAGGTCATGATATCCAGAAGTGCGTTGAATTCAGGGCCCTAGTGCAAAATCTGATGGATAATAAGGAGCTAGAATTCTTTGAATATGCCAAAGGCTCGGAAGGAGAATATGTGTGCGCCTCAGAAGAAGGGTCAACAGAGAAGGTCTATAAAGTCAACCATCTAGTGGTTATTATTTCACAACCAATAAGCAATGAAGCCGGAGTACAAATTACACCAAGGGTCATAATCCAGAAACCTGTAGCCTTTCCCTACAAGGACAGCAAGAGGGTTCCCTGGTTATATGACTGCAACGTGACGATCTCGGGAGAGGAGGATTCGATTAGCACTTCATAAGAGGGCCGGGATGTGGGTTTCTACACACTCAGTGGAAGGCGCTATGATCCCGCAAATACAAGAGCCGAGCCCATTAAAAGAAAAGCCTCGGTGGTTGAGCAAAAGAAGGAGAAGACGGCCAGACTTGAATCACTTGTTAATGAGCCGGTAACTGAGAAAGAGGCTAAGGAATTCTTGAAATTCCTAAAGCACAGCGAGTATAGTGTTGTATAAAAACTACACAAATAGCCAGCTCACATATCTGTACTAGTTTTACTCTTGATCTTAGAGACGCATCGTAACGCATTGATGAAAGTGTTGAACGAAACTTATGTCGTTGAGGATATCTCTGTAAACAAGCTGGATCATCCGATCAATAACATAAGCGCCGATAATTTCATCTTTTTTAATGATAATGAAATACCGCTAGGAGGAATGGGATCTACGAAAGCCCTACATATCACTACCCGCCGTAAAGGATATACATTGCCAAGGGTGCTAATTGATAATGGATCTGCACTGAATGTCTTGCCCCTATCCACATTGAATAGGTTGCCTGTGGATAGCTCTCATATGAAGACGTGTCAAAACATAGTGAGAGAATTCGATGGTACTGAAAGGAGAGTGATGGGAATAATTGAGATACCCCTTTTGATTGGTCCAAACATGTATAAGGTAGATTTCTTGGTGATGGACATTAAGCCTTCTTATAATTGCTTGTTGGGGAGGCCTTGGATTCACTCAGCAGGGGCTGTGCCATTGTCACTACACCAAAAGCTAAAGTTGGTAACTGAAGGTTAACTGGTAACGATAAACGAGGAAGAAGACATTATTGCATCCGTAACCAGTGACGCGCCATACATAGGGGCAGACGATGAAACGATAGAATGTTCCTTTCGGTCGCTGGAATTTGTGAATGCAACATTCATTGTCGAAGAGAACAATATCCTGATGCCCAAAATCTCTAAAACTGCGAAGATGGGCCTACAGCTGACAATTGGGAAAGGAGCCTTACCCGGGAAAGGACTCGAAAAATACCTACAAGGAAGGTTTGAGACACCAATGCTGAGAGACAAATGAGACCGCTTTGGCTTAGGATACAAGCCAGATGTGAGGCAAAAGAGGAGGGAGTTGGAGAAGAAAGAAAAAGAGCACAACTGAATGGAGGAGAAGTCAAATGGGAACCAATGACCTTTCCCCATATATCCAAAACATTCGTATCAAAATGAACTATTCACCCTGAACAAAAGATGTCAAGAAAAGAGACTGCGGAAGAAATGTTGGGAAATCTGAACATCAACGCCATATTCGAAGAAGGAATTGGAGAAGAGAATTTATCGGGCATTTGCCCTTATGTACCTGGAAGTGTTCTGAACAATTGGACTACGAAAGTGATTCCTGTAATTTTTAAGGCTAATTCAGAGTAATGTTCAAAACACACTTATTGTTCTAAGCCCGGGAGTAATAAGAATCCTTTTGTGAAAAGGCATATGTCCAATATTTTTTATTTCAATAAAAATGCATCTTTCTGTCTCATTTTGGCAAATATTCTTTATTCTTTCCATTTCATTCATAATCATACCATACAGATAATTATTCTTAGATTCTTTTTTTCTTTGGATCTTCTTTCATCCCTATAATAGGTCTCCAGATGTCAATGATATGAGCGACGCTGCTACTGACTCAGAGTCTCCTTTTGA
Organism: Gossypium sturtianum; assembly: GCA_025698515.1. Lineage (NCBI taxonomy): Eukaryota > Viridiplantae > Streptophyta > Magnoliopsida > Malvales > Malvaceae > Gossypium > Gossypium sturtianum. The sequence continues at coordinate 164,463,597 of CM046945.1, forward strand.
GTAAGATATGTGTATAGAGGATTCTCAAGATTTTGAAGGTGATCGAGACTGTAACCTATCTCCTGATTTGTTGAGGATGATAGAACAATATGAGAAACAAATTCTACCTTACAAAGAGTCAGTGGAAATTGTGAGCATAGGAGAGGAAAAAGAGGTGAAAATTGGAGCTTGCATTGCTACAGAGATAAAGCGAGACCTCATTAAGTTACTCCAAGAATTCAAGGATGTCTTCGTATGGTCATATCAAGACATGCCCAGGTTAAGTACTGATATTGTGGTACACCAGCTCCCTATAAAGGAAGAATATAAGCCAGTTCAACAGAAGCTCCGAAGGCCTGATGTCTTGCTGAAAATAAAAGAAGAGGTCAAGAAGCAATTTGATGCTGGTTTCTTACAAGTGGTTAAATACTCAGAATGGGTAGCCAATATTGTCTCCGTCCCTAAAAAAGATGGGAAGGTACGAATGTGCATAGGCTACATAGATTTGAACAAAGCCAGCCCGAAAGATAATTTCTCATTGCCTCATACCGACACCTTAGTGGACAACACGGCAGGTTACTCACTGTTCTCTTTCATGGATGGTTTCTCAGGATACAACAAGATAAAGATACATCCTGAATACATGGAGAAGACCACGTTCGTAACCATGTGGGGAACATTTTGTTATAATGTGATGCCATTTGGACTAAAAAATATGGGAGCAACGTATCAAAGAGCCAATGTAACCTTGTTTCATGACATGATGCACAAAGAAATTGAAGTTTATGTTGACGACATGATTGCAAAATCCAGAACGGAAAAAGAGCATGTGCAAGTCTTAAGGAAATTGTTCTTAAGGTTGAAAAAATTCCAGCTAAAGCTCAATCCAGCAAAATGTACCTTCAGGGCCAGGTCGGGAAAATTACTAGGATTCGTGGTCAGTGAAAATGGGATTGAGATCGACCCGGATAAGGTCAAGGCTATACAGGAGCTACCTCTGCCGCGTACCTAAAAAGAAGTTCGAGGTATCTTAGGGAGGTTAAATTACATCACTCGTTTCATTTCACAACTAACGGAGAAATGTAACCCCATATTCCGTCTCCTTAAGAAACACAATCCAGGTGTATGGGATGAGGAGTGTCAGAAAACTTTTGACAAGGTCAAACATTTCTTATCTAACGCCCCTGTTCTGATGCCACCTAGTCTAGATAAGCCACTAATACTGTACTTGGCAGTATTTGGAAATTCCATGGGATGCGTACTGGGCCAACATGATGAGTCAGGAAGAAAAGAAAGAGCGATATACTATCTCAATAAGAAATTCACTGAATGTGAGACAAGATATTCGCCAATCGAGAAGTTGTGTTGTGCCTTGGTTTGAACAACCCGAAGACTGAGACAGTACATGTTGTACCACACAACTTGGCTCATCTTAAAACTGGACCCTCTAAAGTACATGATGGAGTCGACTGCTTTGAATGGAAGAATGGCCCGATGGAAAGTTCTACTTTTCGAGTTCGATATAGTCTATGTGACTAGAAGGCGGTGAAAGGGAGTGCAATAGCAGATTTTCGAGCCAGTAGAGCTTTAGAAGATTACGAGCCTTTGAACTTTAATTTCTCGAATGAAGATCTAATGTATGTTGCAACCACTGAAGAAGACTCTCAAGAAGGTCATCCTTGGAAACTAAACTTCGACGGAGCCTCAAACGCTGTGGGTAACGGAATCGGGGCAGTCCTGGTACCTCTAAACGGAGATCATTATCCTTTTACTAGTAAATTGGATTTTGATTGCACAAACAACATGGCAGAATACAAAGCATGCATCATGGGCATCCGTGCAGCCATAGAACGCAAGATCAAAGTATTAGAGGTATATAGGGATTCTGCATTAGTGATCTATCAACTCAAAGGTGAATGGGAGACGAGTGACCCCAAATTGATCAATTATCGAAAGCTGGTTCTTGAATTAATTGAGGAGTTTGATGACATCACCTTCTGCTACCTCCCGTGAGATGAAAACTAGATGGCCGACGCCCTGGCTACTTTAGCTTCTATGATCAGAGTAAACAAACAAGAGGATGTGAAACCTATCCAGTTGAGTATTTATGAGGCTCTGGTTCATTGTTACAACATCAAAGAAGAAGAAAAGGATGACCACCATTGGTACCACAATATACTGCGATATGTGAAGAATCATGAGTACCCTGACCAAGCAACCGAAAATGATAAGAGGACGTTGAGAAGGCTGACCAGTGATTATGTCTTAGATGGGGAGATCCTATACAAAAGAAGAAAGGATCAGGTGCTCCTAAGATGTGTGGACGCTGTTGAGGCTAAGAAAATATTGGAAGAAGTCCATGAGGGCATTTTCAGAACACACGCTAATGGTTTTACAATGGCCAGGCAGATCATGATATTCGAATATTATTGGTCCACCATGGAAGGGGATTGTGTCAGTTATGTCAAGAGATGTCACAAGTGCCAAATTTATGGAGACAAAATTCATGTGCCTCCCTCACCTCTTCATGCCATGACTTCTTCATGGCCTTTCTCTATGTGGGGCATGGATGTCATTGGGCCGATATTGCCAAAAGATTCTAATGGGCATCGATTCATCTTCGTAGTCATTGATTACTTTACTAAATGGGTGGAAGCTGCTTCATATGCCAATGTCACGAAATCAGCAATCAGCAAGTTCTTGAAGAAAGATATCATATGTCAGTATGGGATGCCAGAAATGATTATATCTGAAAATGCATTGAATTTGAACAACAGCACGATAGCGGAAGTTTGTAGTCAATTTAAGATCAAATACCACAACTTGTCACCATATCACCCAAAAATGAATGGTGCAGTGGAGGCAGCCAATAAGAACATTAAGAAGATCGTGGGGAAAATGACTGAGACTTATAAAGATTGGCATGAGAAGTTACCATTTGCCCTCTATGCTTATCAAACGTCTGTTAGGACCTCTACCGGGGCAACGCCTTTCTCATTGGTTTATGAAATGGAGGTGGTTCTTCTTATTGAGGTTGAGATTCCCTCTCTCCGAGTTTTGTCAGAACTAAAGTTAGATGAAGCAGAATGGATCCGGTCTCGATATGATCAGTTGAACTTGATTAAAGAAAATAGGCTCAAAGCTATCCGTCATGGTCAGATGTACCAAAAGCGAATGATGCGAGCTTATAACAAGAAGGTTCGCCCCAGAGAATTTCATGAGGGGGACTTAGTATTAAAAAAGATCCTACCCATACAAAAGGATTTTCGAGGGAAACAGATGCCAAATTGGGAATGACCTTATATGGTAAATAAGGCATTTTCTAGAGGAGCGCTGATTTTGACCGAGATGGATGGAAAAAACTTGCCTAATCCTGTGAATTCAGATTCAGTCAAGAAGTAATTCACCTAAAAAAAAAGGGAGAGGCCAAGGCGAAAACCCGCAAAGGGCGCTTTGAGACCAAATGGGTTTTGAGTTGAAAACCCAAGAAAGGGCAATTCAAATTTTGATCGAAGATGGGGCACGTGGTAGTCTTGTCTTCTCAGAATTAACAAGGAGGAGGAACGTCACATCTTGGGGCATCAACAAAATACTCTGGATCTCCTAAACACATATCAGGCTCAAAATGGTCCTCGAGAAGTTTGAATAGAGAAGCTCATGCTGCGATATCTGGAGCACCTAGTTTTCATCTTACTCATATTGTATTTTAGCAGTATTTGCTATCTTTGATTAATTTATTCATTTCGAGCTATGCTCCCAATCAATTTCAATCTTGTCCAATGTTACGATCTTTTTCAAGCATTTTTCATTGAAATAACGATTAATGGACTAATAATATTCAAGTAAAAGGATTTCTGCATATTACTCTGAAAGGTTTTCTAAATAGTACAAGGATCTGGAACAGGACCACTAGTAAGAACTAACCAAACTTAAGGGTTGGAAATATTTGGAAAAAAAAAACTAAATTGGTGATTATTTCTTTAGGTTCTCTGTCAAAGATACCATCTGAACAAGAAGGCAGGGTAATATGTCAATGATAAAACCCTGATGAACAACGAGCAATGTCAACCTAAGCATTAAAAGGGGATCATTCTTGAAAAAATGACATTCTGCATTCATGCAAACATCATTCATACACATCTTAGGAGCATTTGATTCACTCTGATCATAACATTCTAATTGCTTGGCACAAATATAGGCCCATTAAATGGATTCTACAGGTCATGTTCCCTAGAGAACGGTGTAACAGATAAGTGAAACCACAAATCCTATACCCCTAAAGTTACAGTGGGACGGATTTAAGTCATCGTGACGAATCTTATCTCCCTGAAGTTGCAATGGAGCATATTAAAGCCACAAATCTTATCTCTCTGAAGTTGCAGTGGAGTAGGTTGAAGTCACAAACCCTATCTCCCTGAAGTTACAGTGGAGCAGGTTAAAAATACCAAATCTTATCTCCCTAAAGTTGCAGTGGAGTAGATTGAAGTTACAAATCCCGTACCCCTGAAGTTGCAGTGGGACATATTAAAGTTATTATGGCGAATCTTATCTCTCTGAAGTTACAGTAGAGCAGATTAAAGCCACAAGTCTTATCTCCCTGAAGTTGCAGTGGAGCAGACTAAAGATAGAGAATCTTATCTCTCTGAAGTTGCAGTAGAGCAGATTAAAGCTATAAACCTTATCTCCCCGAAGTTGCAGTGGAACAGGTTGGAGTTATAAGTCTTATCTCCCTAAAGTTGCAGTGGAGCAGACTGAAAATAGTGAATCTTATTTCCCTGAAGTTGCAGTGGAACATATTAAAGCTACAAATCACTAATCTTATCTTACTGAGGTTGCAGTGGAGCAGATTGTAGATGCTAGTCTAATCTCCCTGAAGTTACAGTGGAGTAGATCGAAGCACTAATTCCTATACCCTACAAAATGCAGTGGGATGGAATCAGGCTACTTGAAGAAGAGAAGCACCAAAGAAATCAAGATTCGGCAAGACCAGGGAAAATTGACCCTTTTAAAGTCTTTGCTCCATTCTCGTTGCACGACACTGAGTAAAGAGGGGCAGCTGTAATAGGCCAATTTAGCCCGGGCCCAGATTACAGAAATAAAACAAACTTAAACCAAAATAATAATAGTCCCCAAAGTCCAATTACAAAAGATGCCCAAATGGCCCAAAATAAATTAAAACTCTAGTAGCCCAAATGGCCCAAAACTAAACTAATTTTCAGCAAAAAAAAGGGAAAGAAACCCTAGCCGCATGCCACGTCGACGTTCATCTGCGCATGCCTCTGCCACCGCTGCCATCAACCACTCCGCGGTCACCTGCAAAGAGAAACAAACACGCAAGGTAGAAGGAAACAACAAAGAAAAAACAAAAGAACAATAGCAGACAAAAACATAAAACAAAAAAAGGATCTTGTAATTTTGGCTATAAAAAAGCCACAACATCTACTTGTAATTTTTTACGCACACATTAGAGCAATCAAAAAAAGAAAATTACAAAAGGTGATTTGCCTCGTTTTATTTGTTATCTATCTTTTATTATTTATTTATTTTTTTAAAAAAGGCATAAGACATAATAAAAATCAAGACTTACCGACTCGTTTCGGATCCCACCGCCGCGAGTGGGGGAGGATGCCGTCCCCGATGATGGACGACTTTCTTCGGTGTGACGACAGAGAAACCGAAGGGTTTCCTTCGGATTTTACCATTTTTGGTCGAGTTTTGATGAAAACCACCCCCAGATCCGGGCTTCAGGAGCCAAAACGTTCAAAAATAGGGGTTCGTGGTGTTTTCCGACCACTGGAGATGGCGGAGCCCGTCGCCGGCGACTGGTGGCCGTCGTGGAACTCACCCCCCTTGGCCAGATTCTAGGCTTCGCCTAGAGATAAATAGAGAGAATGGACCTTTTTTTTTTTAAACATAGAGCAAATGATTTTTTTTTTTTGCTTAAAAATTTTGCTTTTATAGCCTTGCTAAACGACGTCGTTTTAAGGCCTAACCCAATTTTCGACCCGCCCCTTTAAGAGGATCCGCGTATTTTTTACCAATGGGCTATTTGCGCTGTTGATCCTTCCGCTTTTTCGCCCATTTTCAATTTAATCATGTTTTCTTTTTTTTTTCTTTTTAATTTTACCCTACAATTTTGGCTGTATCATTTTGGTCTCTTATGAAACTGTGTACTTTGGGGACTGGGAATAATTTCTCATTTAGTCGCCGTCCTTTTGCACGCGTTTTATTTAGACCTTATTTTTTTTTCTTTTCAGATTTGGCCATTTAATTTTATTTCATTTTTAATTTAGTCCCTTGATTTGCCAAAGGGAACGATGCGCTTAGCAAGGTTTTGGGATATTTTCCAAATTAATCACTCGTCCTTTTTGCGCATTTCAAATTGGTCCCTTATATTGTTTTACTATTTAATTAATTCATTTTATTATGTTTTATACTTACAATTTTGTCTAAATATCAATTTAGTCCATTATTTATTTAAACTTAGTCTTTATGAAATTTTTATTATTATTATTATTATTATTTACTTACTTATCCATTTATTATTGCAAATTTAGCATTTTATGTAAGTTTCTTTTTACTATTATCTACTCATTTATTATTGTCTTGTTTATTATTGTTGTAATTTTGCTTGCTAGTATTATTATGACTATTATAGTACACTAGTATTATTATAACATTCATTTATTTATTATATATTCTACTCGTATAGCCATTTTATATTATTTCATTATTATTACCCCTTGCACTATGTTTAAATATAATTGGTTGTTTTTATATTGTACTTCAAATAAACCCACATCGTTTTAAATATCGCATTTGTTATTATTCAAAAAAAAGGAAATTTTAAAAAAAAAATATATTAAATAAGGCAATGTTCCGTATTTAGAGATTCGAGAAGTGGTGCCCTAACTTACGGGGTTTTGACTTTCTTGTTGAATTTAAATAACAGAATATCATTTTAAAATTAAATAACATAAGATTTCAAATAAAAAAAATAAAGGTAAGCCTATGTCGTGTCCTAACTTACGGGATGTGACATTTTGTTATCTCGAGATGAGAGGGTCTTTAACGTTCGTTTCAATTTATTCAAGCGGTTTTTAAGTAAAATTAATATTAATACAAAGAGGGATCGTGTTTTAAATTCTTTTCGAGTTTTCAACTTTCGGCATTAAGACATTAATTAATCAATTGGGTACCAATTTTGGGCGTTACGAGGGTGCTAATCCTTCCTCGTGCGTAACCGACTCCCGAACTTGTTTCTTGAAGTTTGTAGACCAAAAATTGTTGTTTTAATAAATTAAATCACTTATTAAAATGATCAATCACACGGTGACCCAATCACACCTCATAAAAAAGGATTGGCAGCGACTCCATTTTCGTTTTTAAATAAAAAGTCGACCTTTTAAAAATGGTTTCCAACATCAGTAGTACCTCGTGAGTATTTGAAAATCCACTAAACCGCTTTCCAATGTTCTTTATCGTGATTCGCCATGTATCTACTAACTACACTAACTACATATGATAAATCTGGACGTGAGCAAACCATAGCATACATGAGAGATCCCACTATACTAGAATATGGAACACGTGACATGTAGTCAATCTCATCATCTGATTGTGGAGACAAAGCCGATGAAAATCTAAAGTGGGTTGCTAATGGAGTACTAACAAGCTTGGCACTCTACATATTGAATTTGCAATGAACTTTCTCAATGTACCCTTTCTGACTTAGGTACAATTTACATGCTTTTCTATCTTTGAGAATCTCTATCCCAAGTATCTTCTTTGTTGCTCTCAAATCTTTCATCTCAAATTCTTCACTAAGCTAGGCTTTAACCTTTCTTATCTCTCATTTATCTTTGGCTGCTATCAACATGTCATCAACATAAAGGAGTAGATATACAAAAGAACCATCACTATTTTTCTTAAAATAAACACAACTGTCAAAGCTACTTCTTTTAAAATCATGAGTAGTCATAAATGAATCAAACCTCTTGTACCACTGCCTTGGTGACTGTTTCAGGCCATAAAGGGACTTTTTCAGCAAACAAACATAGTCCTTTTTTTTCGAGACTATAAAACCTTCTGATTGTTGCATATAAATATCTTCCTCAAGTTCTTCATGCAAGAACGTTATTTTTACATCTAACTACTCAAGCTCCAAATCATATGGCCACAATATCAAGCAAGACTCAAATCGAACTATGCTTCACAACTGGAGAAAACACATCTGTGAAGTATACACCTGGAATCTGACTGCAACCTTTTGCAACCAGCCTTGCTTTATATTTGGGTTCTTCAACTCCTAGAGTCTCTTCTTTCTTCTTGAACACCCATTTATAACGAACAACCATTTCACCCTTAGGAAGCTTCACTAGGTTCCATGTTCTATTCTTATGGAGTTATTCCATCTCTTCTTGCATGACAAACATCCACTTTATTGAATCTTCACAGCTAACTCCATCGGAATAAGTAGATGGCTCTTGATTTGCATATATATCTTCAGCCACGTTTAAAGCATAAGGAACTAGATCAGCCTCAGCGTACCTTTTTGGAGGTTTAATTTCTCTTCTAGGTCTATTCTTGGCAATATAATATTGTGGTGCTGACTGTGGTGAAGAAGCAACTCTACTCTGAGTTTCTGTTTTAACTTGAGAAGTAGACTCTGTTGTAGATCCTAGATCAATCTGAGTTGATTATGACTGATTGGATCATATTAGTGTGAATTTGATTGATTATCGAGATAGAATATTAAATTGAATAAAATTGAAAATAGTCTAACTTGGTGAAAGGGTGAAATTGGCTTGGAATTGAGACTAATCATGCTATGAATGAAATGATATCTTGATTGACGAATTGATGATTTTGAGATCGATAGAATGAGAATCGAACTTATAATGGAAATGGATTATTAGTTACCCTATTAGTTGTTCGGACTGTGTCGGATATAGTTGGCATGCCATATGGTCATATTACTGAGTAAAACCATTGTTGCCAAGCAATCTGGGGTGATAGATGTTATACATTGAGGCATTGTTTCCGGTCAACCTGGGATGATAGGTTGATTGAGATGGGAAAACCATTGTTTTCGGGCAGTCCGAGGTGGTATTAACTAAATGTGAGATTGTTAGTGCAACTTATTGTTTGTCTAGTTACAACAGACTATGCAACAAGTCTTAATTAAGTGTGTTTTTGGATGTATTTTTATCCTAAGGAAAGGATTAGTTGGGTAGAGAGTTCATTATAGATATTCAATAGTGAGGTTGCAGCAATCTAAGGATTAGTTGGGCTTGAATAGCTTGTACTTAGAGCTTATAATGGATTTCTCACTAGACAAGGCCATATAAGTTTAAATTAATGAACTAAACTACATAAGCTTTCCCTTAATTGATTTGTTTATATTTCTTTGCTCTTTTGTGAGTTACAACGGAACAAGTAATCACTCAACAAATTCAACATTTTCTCAAATATTTCACTAAAGTCAGAATTTATATATTTAAATGCAATAAATCTTAAACAAAATTAAAATAACAAAAACATTAATATAATGAATAAAAAAGAGTATATTGATAACAAAAAATTATTTAAACTTTTGCTTTTATATATAATAAATGAAAATGATTATCCAAATAAACAATATTGCAAAATGAAACACTAAAATTTTGGTGACAACATCAATTGGAAAAATTAAGAATTTTTTTTCTTTTATAAAACAGATGGGGAAGGAGCTCATGGGTTTCCAAGACACATGAGTAGTTATAAGTGTGAAGTTGTTGAGAGAAGTGGATAACGTTAGGATATATTTTTAAATATATATATAAATTAAAGTAAATAGAAACTCAAACACATTATTAGTAGTATATATAAAATACATAAACTATTAAAAAGTAATATAATATAAAATTTATATTATATATCATAATCAAACTTATTTAGTATTCAACACTAATATCCCAACCTAATCAATTTATAGATATTACATGCATCATGAGCAAATTGAAGAAAAGGAAAAGATTTTCAAACATTTAATAAAAGTTTTATTGAATACTTTTATGTTTCACCTAATACAATGTAATGCAACACTTTACTCAAGTTGTTTAAATTAAAATAATAGTGTATCTATTTATTAATATTTAATAGAAATTTAATCGCTATACATAAACATAATTTATACAATTTATGGATGAATCTACACATATTAATTAAGAAAATTATTTGATTCATCATTAGTCGTCACTTCATTTTGGCAAAAAACCTATGCTCAAGTTCCATAGCTTTGGATATGCTATCTCTATCTTGATTTTCCCACGCCTAGAGGGAAAGATCCTGCCTTTTTAGGCACATCGTGATTCATAACCACGTGCTTTAGTCCTCTGAGTTACAGAGCCTATTTTTTCTCCACTGGATCTATTCTTAGGAGTACCCTAAAAAAACTTTTCCTCTCCCAACCATGTCCGGTTAAGAAGATGTAACCATTAATTATTATGGTTAATGTATTTAAAAAAAGAGTAATAAATAGAATCTCAACTAATCTAAACACACCCAAAGGAGAGATAAAAGAGGGAATAGAGTGGTAAAAGAACATGGAGGACCCTCTTCACATGAATTCACATGGCAAAGTTAATAAACAATTACTTAAAATTTAACAGGTTGGATACAATGCTCCAATTCCAATGTCACAACATCAAATGGAGCCCCAATTTTTGTTGAAATCCTTCTTTAGATTGATTTAATCATAATCAAAAGTAGCAATTAAAACGAATTCAATCTCCTTTTTTGTTCCATTTGTCTTTCCAAATGTTGGCACCCTGACCCTACAACTTGTTGTTTTGCACACATAGGCTAAGCTTTTCTTTTTATTTTGTGAAAGCATTGATCTCATTTTATCTTTACAATTATTTGAAAGAGAATCCATTAAGTCTTTGGGTTAATAAAATGTAGAACACCCAAATGATTCATTAATATTTTAATTGAGTGATTAAACTTAATATAAGGGTTAGTGGTGGGAGAGCAACCAACATCATTCAAAAGTAATCCTAGCTTTTGAATTGATAATTAATTAAATAATTAATTTAACTCAAACTAATTTGGAATAAATTTGTATTCTCAAGTTTTCGAAACATTTTTACCATTAAACTAAGGCCTAGTTAGGCTTAAAAACATTTATAAAACAACAAACTTTAATTTTTAAAGCTACCAGAGAAAAAGAAAATATTCATCAAAGCAGTGTTACGTGATTTTTTTTGTTTTGGTTACAAATATGTATGTATACCTTTCACACTATGCAAGGAAACCCTACTATTATCATAAATTATTGGTGGTCAAACAAAAAAAAAAATGGGGGAAGTATCCTTTAGATAAATTAGGATTTTTTATTTATTTATCAATACATCTTTTAGAACGAGCTCAGTAATTGATCATTCGCATTTAACAGGTTTACTAAGGATGTAAATATTGACTACAAACTTTAAAATTGCTCTATACCCAAGATAAAAATCAAACATTCAACTGATTTTTAATACTTTGTCATATTATTAATTTATTTAATTTTATATTATTTACAAAAGTTTAAAATAAAAAAATATAAAAAAAAATATATTCTTTATGGGTAGAAAAATAAACTAAGTGCTAAGTCTAGTAGTTTAAGTTCATTTAATGAGTTTTATATTATATACATTAAAAGATGTGCATTTGCGCTTATGGTTCCTAATACAATAATTTTATTGATTAATATTTTAATATATTTTTACATTAGAATAATTATGATAGTTGTATTATTTAAAAAATATATATAATGATAAGTTTAGCCATCAATGTTTATATTTTTTATCAATTTAGTTTTTAGATTTTTAGTTTTATTTGATCATTAATCCTTCATAAAAAGCTAAATCGTTTTTTAATGGAAATACAGATTAAAACATTAATTTTTTTAATGATGTTGGCATGGCTACCTGTGTGGCAATCTACGTGTACTTCATGCTGAAATAATCATGTCAGCAAATAATTTGAAAATTATAAAAATGTTCAAAAAATAAAAAAATCATAAAAATTAAAAAAATATGAAGTGCTCGTGGATTGTTATGTGGGTTGTCATATTTAAACATTTAATGTTTTAGTTAATATATATTAAAAATAACAATTTAACTTTTTTTTGAAAGGTTGATGGATCAAATTCAATTCTTTTGAAAAGGATGAGGACTAAATTTAATTAAAAAAAAAAAAGAAAGAAAACCAAATTGACAAAAAAAAATGTAAATGTTAATAAATAATTTTGTTATCATGCCTTAAATAAATAACATATAATGAAAAATAATGTTATATAAAAACCCAATTTATGCCAATAATTATGTAATGTAAAAAGATAAGATTTAGTGAACACAAGTGATGCCAATAGTTAAATAGTTATTAGAAGCAATTTTACATTGTCTATATAATAAATCTTTTTTAAAAAATGTGCAAGATATGTACTCTTGACAGGAGAGGGTTGGGTTTTAGATAGATATGCCTTCTACATAGTTAATGGGAGATGGTTGGAAGTATTAAAACACTAGTTAGTTTATAAAGTTGGTTAAGGCAAAAATGCTTTGGAGAAAAAAAACCTTTTAGAGTGGACATGGAGGTATGTGGATGGAAGGTAGGCAAGTGACAAAGACATTATGATTGTAGGAGATAACTGGTTGCCCAAGGAGTATAGATAAAGGCTTGGGTTTATGAGGAATGTCACTTTCAGCATATTAAAATGGAACCCATTTGACAAAATACAATTAGTCTTGCTCTCATCATCTATCCATAAGTTCATTGTCCACCACCACGCAAGTCTTGTTCATGCTATAAACCCTAAATTTGCAATAAAAAGATTTATTCCTTAAAAACTAAAACATAAGTGAAAAAAAAAACCTCCACCTACTAATTCCTTAATATAATGATTTCAATACTTAGTATTTTTCATTTTAGAATTCGTGAATTATATAAATAATGAAAGATGGAGATTAGTTAATTCGGTTAGATATGTAGGTAAAATGGTGAAAATGCTAAAAAGGGAAGTAGCAAGGCAGGCGAAAGTGGCCCAAATAAAACGAAGTGGGGTGAATGTGGTTCGAGGTGGGGGCATCTTTTGACCCTACGAATCCCCTCCCATCAAATGCGGAAAAAAATTGCAGTATAATTAAAATTGCGCATTTGATTTAAAAAAATAAATAAAATTAATTTCAAGTTAATCGAATTGAGCTATTCGCTTTTTTTAAATCAACTATAATAAATAATTCAAGTTTCGAGTCGAGTTGAATTTTATAATTCGAATAAGTCGAATAGTATATTGGTGTAAATACTCTTTAGTCTTTATCAATTTTGAAAATGAGTTCACTCTCACAACAAAAATTACAAAAAAGAATTCGAAATAATTTTAAAAAAATTAAAATAATTTTTAAAAATTTCAAATTTATATTTTTTTAAAAATTATAAAAATTTAAAAAAAAATCCTAAAGAATAAATAAAGAAAGAAAAAGAGATTCTAAAATAATAATTTTGGGAATGTAAATAAGTTAATTAATGATTCAAATTTATCATACAAAAATATTTTTTTTCTTATTTTGCTTTCAATTTTTTTAAAATATATATAATTTCAAATTTATATGTTCTAACATGAAATTAGATATACTATAATAAAATTTTAATTTAATATATTTATTTTTTAATTTAATTTATAATTTCACTCAATTTAACTTAAATTTCATTTCTTGGAATCAAACTCGAGTCTGTACCATGACAGGGTACTATTCTACCAATAAACCACTGATAGGGGTGTTCAGTCGGTTAACCGACCCGAAATAACATTAACCGAATTAACCGACCTTTCAAAATTTTTAACCGTTAACCGAACCGAAATTTTTTCAAAAAAAGTAACCGAATCGAAATTTTTTCGGTTAATTCGGTTAACGTTAATTCGGTCGGTTAACCGAATTAACCGAAAATTATATGTTTTTTTTTTATTTTTGGTTAAAAATTAACCGAATTAACCGAATTACCCGAATTAACCGAATTACCCGAAATGAATCACTACATAATTAAAAAGATTACATAATTTTAGTTTTAATTTTAGAATTTTATTTTTATTTATTAAATTATTTGTAATTTTTATGATTGGGTTGGATTGAGTAATTGAGTTGGGTTAGATATTTGGGTTTGGATTTAGTTTAGGGATTGGGTTTAGGTGAATAGTGAGCCTATTTATATATTATAATTTTATTTATTAATTTTTTCGGTTTTACCCAAATTTTGCACACCCTAACCACTGGTGCTTCTTGCTCTACTTTCGTCTGTTTTTATATTTAATGAAGGTAATTTTGGTTGGTTACCTCCAAGTGTCTTCTTAAAATAAAAATAAAAACTCTCAATTGCAATTTAATAATATTATTTTACTCGCAAAAATAACATCCATAAGAGCTATTCCAATTGGTAACTAAAGAATTTTTCTTTTTCTTTTTTTTTTTCCTTTTGGTAATTAAGGTTTGATTTTTTTGTGAGAAATCTTATGGAGTGAATCTATAAATGTTTAAGTCAATGTAAGAAAATATATTTTTAAAATCATTCAGGAGAAAATTAAGGATATCATTTGTAGAGACCCAAATTTATCCGGCCCACTAAACTAAAAAACAAACCAAGATAAAATAATAACAATAACAGTCCAAAGTCCATCAAGCCCAAATTAATAATTATAAAGTCCATCTTCTAAAAAACCTAAGCCCAAAATTACAAGGCCCAGTGGCTCAAACTACCTAAACTAATTTTCAGCAGAACAAGAAACCCTAGCCCTAGGCACGCCACTACCTAAGCCACGTCAGCACCTCGTCCCGAGGCTCCTCGTCCCTAGACTTGCCCCTCCTCTGTTGCCTTGTACGAGAACGACAAAAATGCCCTTCTTCGCCTCCGTCAACGCTTGCAAACAAGCAAAAGAAGGACAAAGAAAAGGAATAGGGGCAGAAGCGCGATGACAGGAAAAAATAGTGACAAAACAGTAGCAAAAACAGTGAATAAAAGCAGTGTAATCGGCTATAAAAAGCCACGAAAATTATCAATGTAGTTTTTTACACAGCATCGATTACAAAAAAATATAGAAATCAAATACAAAAACAAAAATTTCGAAACCAAAGGTGAACTTTTTTTTTTGATATATCTTCGTTTTATTTTTATTTTTATTTTTATTTTTTTAAAGATATAAGATATAGAAATAAAAAAAAAGAAAAGAAAACTCACCTAAATCGGTCGGTCTCCTCGCCGTTAAAAACCACGCCGGAAAATGAGAAGAAACAAAGCGTTTCTTTATTTCTCCGCCAACTTAGGTCGGGTTTTCGAGGTTTTGGCCTCGGATCGGCGCTCTACATGTGACGGGCTTCAAAAGGGTGCCTTTTGGTGTTCTTCGGCCACCGTGTACGGCGGCGCCGTCGCCGGTGATCGGCGGCCGCCACGGTGGTCCGACACCGGAGCAATGGCCGGAGCCTGGAGAAGGGAAGGGAGGTTGAGAGAGTTTCTTTTGGTTTTTTTTTTTTTTTAAAGAATAGGAAGAGAATGAAAATTTAAAAAAAAAAATTGACTTAAATAAACCTATTAAACGGCGTCGTTTAGGGCTGGTCACCATAGCCCTAAAACGACGTCGTTTTGCCCTTAGGATCCGCGCGCCGACCCGACCCGCTCAGAGGATCCGCACGTTTTGGACGAATGGGTTATTTGCGCTATTGATCCTTCCGCTTTTGCAGCTCGTTGCAATTTGGTCCTTTTTTTTTAATTTAGCCCTATAATTTTATTTTTATTTCACTTTAACCCCTCCAGGAAACGACGATGTTTTAAGGACAAGTAATAATTCCCCAATTGGTCCCCCCTATTTCGTGCGCGTCTCATTTTAGCCCGTATATTTTTTTATTCGCAATTTATCCCTCCTATTTTACTTAAATGTCAATTTAACCCTTATTTATTTATTTAGGATTCTTCCTAAATTGTTTATTTTTACAAATATTTTTTTTATTTTAGTTTTTATTTTTTTATTTTATATGTTCTTTTAATTCCATTCAAGTTATGATTAACTCCTTTTTACTTTAATCCTTTTATTTATTTATTTACTTGATTATTTATTCATTATTTCTTGCATTTTATTCATTCATTTGTTTATTTCTTTATTTATTCGCACATCATTCATTTATTTATTTGCCTTTTATTTTATCTTGGTGTTCATTTATTTATTATTTCTTCGTTTTTAATTTTCTTTCATTAATTATTTAATTTATTTGTGTCTTTATTATTATTATCATTATTATCATCATCATTATTATTATTATTATTATTATTATTATTATTATCTATTGTACTTTATTACAAATTGCACCCCAACTCTCATTTATATTTTAAATTTGGTCTTTTATTTTCAATATTTTATAAATTATTTTTCTCAATATTTATTTATGTATGTATTTATTTCTTTGTCCTTATTACATTTAAAAAAATTGGCATTTTCTTTTTGTGTGCATTGTTTTGTCATTATTATTATTGTTATCATTGTTGTTATTTATTTTATTTTTTCTTTGATTGTTAATATTGGTATTAAAGTGATACGTATTATGTGATTGTTGTCATTATATGTACTATAAATTTCTTATTAGTACATTTATATTGTAGTCGTTCATTAGCATAATATTTTATTCATATATCATTTTAAATATTACATATTAATTTTCACCCAAATTCGTAAAAAAGAAAATTTTTGAAAATAAAGGCAATATTTTGTATTTGGAACTTCGAGAACTTACGGGGTTTCGATTTTCTCGTTGGACCTAAATGTCTGAATATCCTTTAGAATTAAAACATACAAGTTTTAAAATATAAAAAAATTAAAAGGCAAGCTCATTCTCGAGGGTTCAAATGTCGTGTCCTAACTTACGGGATATGACATTTTGTTATCTCAAGACGAGAGGGCCTTTAATGCTCGTTTCAATTTATTCAAGCGTTTTTTTTTAAAATCAACATTAATAAAAAAGGGATCGTATTTTAAATTCTTTTCGAGTTTTCAACTTTCGACATTAAGACATTAATTAATCAATTAGGTACCAATTTTGGGCGTTACGAGGGTGCTAATCCTTCCTCGCACGTAACCGACTCCCGAACCCATTTTCTCGAATTTCGTAGATCAAAATCGTTGTTTTAATAAATCAAAATATTTTATTAAAACGATCAAATTACGAGGTGATCCGATCACACCTCATAAAAAAAAGATTGGTGGCGACTCCATTTTCGTTTTTAAATAAAAGTCGACCCTTCAAAAAATGGTTTCGACATCCTTCACTGTTACTACTTACATTCAAATCTTTAAAATATTTAATTAATAAAGTTTTGGTTGGAGAATTTAAATTTATTTTGATCTAAATTTCATCAATTATGTATTTTATTTAAAATTATTCTTATTTAGGTTCGGATATATTCAAATTATCAGTCCAATTATGTATTTTAATTTAAGTCGAATATATTTCAATTATCATTTTATAATGTTGATTTTGATTGTAATTATTTAGAATGTATCGATTCTAATTGTAATTGTAATAGAAAAAAAAACTATATGTAATAGGCCAATTTCGTTCGGTCCAAACAGAAACTAGAAAATAAATAAATAAAATAAAAACTTCATTTACAAAAACAAATTGGCCCAAATACAAAAAAGCCCGAAAGCCCAAAACTTAATTTTTTTTGGAAACTCTAGCTAACCCTAAGCCCCTCTCGCGCTGCAGCATTGCCGTCTAACACTCTCTCTGCCACCACCACCTGCAAAACAATAGAGGAATAGAAGCAAAAGCAGAGAAAGAGAAAAAACAAAAACAAAAACAAAAAATATTTGCAATATTCAGTTATAAAGCCCGAAACTCTTGTAATTTTCGAAGGAGGAGAAAATCGAATACAAAAAAAAAAACAAAAGAATTAATAAAGGTAGTTCCTTTTTTCAGTTTCATCTAAAATATCAAAAATATAAAAAAGGAACAGAAAGGCTGAGTTTTATTTTACTTGTCTCACTGCACCGCCGTCGAGGGTGGTCCCTAGCATGGTTATTTTATTTTATTATTTATTTATTATTCTAATATCATCATTTCGTTTTTTTTACCCACATAGCTATTTTATTTTATTTTGCTATCACCATACTATGTATCATGTTTAAATATGTTTATCCATTTTCATACTATGCCCAAATAAATTAATTGCACATCGTATTAAATGTTATATTCGTTTTTACCCGACACATAGGAAATAATTAGAACCAAGGTGATGTTCTTTAATTAGGGGATTTGAGAAATCGTACCCTAATTTACGGGGTACGACTTTCTCCTTGAATCAAAATAATTGAACATCCTTTTAAATTCAAGACACATAGGACTTAGGTAATAATCAAATAGCGATTTTTCTTGTTTTTGAGTATTCGAGACATCGTGCCCTAACTTACGAGGCATGATTTTCTTCTTGATTGACTCGAAATAAGAGGGCCTTTTCCATAAAATTTAATTTAATTAGTGATATTTTAATCAAATAACATCATGCAAAAAAAAAAAGGGATCGTACTTTAAATTTTCTTTGAGTTCTCAATTCTTGACACTAAGACATCAAGTAATCAACTAGGTACCAATTTTGAGCGTTACGAGGGTGCTAATCCTTCCTCATGCGTAACCGACTCCCGAACCTATTTCCTGGATTTTGTAGACTGAAAATCATTGCTTTAGTAAATCTAACTGTCGAAACCTTTTTTGAAATCGACTTTTTATTTTTTAAAAAACGAAAAAAATGGGAGTCACACCAATCCTTTTTATGAGGTGTGATCGGATCATCACGTAATTTGATCATTTTAATAGGAGGTTTGATTTATTAAAACAATATTTTTCGGTCTACAAAAATCCAGAAAATAGGTTCGAGAGTCGGTTACGCACGAAGAAGGATTAGCACCCTCGTTATGCCCAAAATTGGTACCTAATTGATTACTTGATGTCCTCAGTGTCGAAAATTGAAAATTTTAAGAGATTTTAAAATACGATCTTTTATTAAGACATTACTGAACTAAATTAATTTTCACGAAAATGAGCTTATTTCATGTTAATCGAGAAGAAAGGATCATGTCCCGTAAGTTAGGACACAATGCCTTAAATCCTCGAAATCAAGAATAAACGCCATTTGATCGTTATTTGAATCTCGTTTTTATATTTTTGAAATGGATATTCGATTATTTCGGTTTTAAAAAGAAACCATATCCCGTAAGTTAAGGACACGACTTTTCTAATTCCGAAAATAATGAATATTGCCACGACTTAAAAATTTTGCATTTTTTATGCGTCGTGCAAAAAAATAATAAAGGAATAATAAAATAATAAGAATAAAAATTAAAGATAAAATAATAATGACAATAATAATAAATGAACAAAGAAATGCATAAATAAAAGGATATAAACAATATAAAAAATAAAAATAAATAAAGAAATGATAAATAAATAGATAAATGAACAAATAAATAAATAAATAAAACAATTTGTAAAAAGGGTTGAAATTAAATAAGCAAAGAATAAATTTAAAATTTAAATGAAATATTAGGGTAAATCAGAATAAAATAAATAATAAAGGGGCTAAAATGTAATAAAATAAATGAGTAAATAAATAAAGGACTAAATCAAAATTTAAATGAAATTTAGGGGACAAATTGTAAACAAAAAAACTATTAAAACAAAAAAGGACCAAAATGAAATGCGCGAAAAGAAATAAGGACTAAATAGGAAAATATACCAAACCCTATTAAACGCACTGTTTCTTTGGCAAATCGAGGGACTAAATTGAAAACAAAATAAAATTAAATGGCGCAATATAAAAGAAAAAATAAAGAAATTAGGACCATATTGAAGAACAATTAAAAAGCAAAAGGACTGGAGCGGCAATTAGACCCTCCCTTCAAAAACACGCAGATCCTAGGAGGATTCGGGTCGGGTCGTCGTGTCGGATCCAAAACGACACCGTTTTAGGTGCTTGACCATTAAAACGGTCCAAGGACCAAATTGAAACAAAAATAAAACTAAGTGGCAAAATTAAAAATAAAGAAAATAGGATAGGACTAAATTGAAATGCGCCGCAAAAGTGGAAGGACCGATCGCGCAAATATCCCCTCAAGCGAAAACACGCAGATCATTGGGGCAGATCGGGTCGGCCAAAAACGGCGTTGTTTTGGTGCCTAAGGAAACTGGCCAAAACGGTGTCGTTTTGGCACCCTATAAAAGCTCATAATCCTTCAAAAAAATTCATTTCAACCCCACTCGAAAAGAAAAAAAATAAAAGAAAACCTCTTCTCTCTCAAAAAATCCCAGGTCGGCCATCGAGCGCCGCCGTTGTTCCGCCACAGCCACCGGCCATTGGCGACGGCGATCGCCGTCCATGGTGGCCGGAGTTCATCAGAAAAAGGCCGTTTCGACCATTTTTCCTCCCTTGGCCCGGGTTTGAGACGAAAACGTCCAAAAAGCCAAAAAAATCAAAGAAAACCCCTAGATTTCGCTTTCTCCGATCGCAACAAAGGTAAAATTTTTTATTTCAAAAATATATGATTATATATATGCTATATTGAAAACAAATGTGCAATATGAAAATATACCTTAGAGAACTAAAACAAAATTACTTTCAATCTGTTGTTTTGATTTCTGTGTGTTTCTCTCTATTATTGTATTCAAAATCATTGTCCAAAAAAAAATACATTGAGTTTTCTGTGGCTTTATAGCCGATTTCAATACAATATTTCATATTTTTTGGTATTGTCTACTGTCTTTTCTATTGTTGATTTTGCAGGTGGCGGTTGGGCGGTGGAGGAGTGGCGGTGGCAGAGGCTAGGGACTAGGGGCGGCACTAGGGTTTTAAGGTTTTGGGCCTTTTAGGGTTTTTTTTTATTTTTGGGCCTTTTGGGCCTTGTAATTTGGACTTTTATTTATTTTATTATATTATTATTTTTGGTTTTTTGGTTGCCTGATTTGGGCCTAAGCAAATTTGGCCTGCTACACTAACCTTTTATTAAAATGATCAAATTACAAGGTAATCCGATCACACCTAATAAAAAGGATTGGTGGCGACTCCATTTTCGTTTTTTAAAATAAAAAGTCGATTTCTAAAAAAATTTCGACACTATAAATGATAGAATTTCACAATACATGGTTTATGGTCATATAATTACTTTCATTGAAGGAGTTGTTTGAATTAGATTGGCCATTCGTGTTGTTAGAGGTGAGAGAAATTATTAATTTTATTTAATCTAGATAAAAATATACTAATATCTTATTTATGTTATAGCTTACTTAAATTAAAATATTATATATTTATATCAATTTTGAATATATTGATAGTTTTTATTTTATACATTTTGAAACATTTGTTTATTCATATAATGTAATGGTTTTTTTATTATAAATTTTTTATGTTATATTCGAATGGTATAATCATGACATGTCTAAAATTGTTATTTGTTACCAATAATTTGCTTCAAATCAAATGAAGGGCTACCAAATATATGTCACTTCTTAATCAAATTGGCAAAACAAGTTGCTAAATGATGAAACCTTGACAAAGACCAGATTCTTTCAAGTTAATGAACATTAATAATGTTTTTTTGTTTGTTTGTTTTTCTATTACATTCAAATTCCATTTTTGGAAAGTTAGACGTGTTTGGGTTTTAATTAATGTTTAAATATTGTGGGTTAAATGTGTAGGACAAATTTTTTATATAAGAATTTATAAATTTTATTATAATTATTATAAATATGAATTAAAAAAACTTATACATGGACATATTTAGTATCAAGGGAATACCGTTCTCAATTCTTTTCATCTTCCCTATTGGATTGGGTGAGGACAAACCTGGAGAATTCTAGGGTGTTGTGGGGGAATGGGGTTCTCTGGCCTATGCTTTTTGAATTGTTAACTTGGCGCATATAGAAAAATAGGAATCTCTTTATCTTTCAAGATTTATCATGAAGAAGCATGGAAACTATTAAAGTTTCAATAAGTTGGGCAAAGCAATATAATGCAATATATAGTATGGATCTATCTAGAGAATGTACTGTAGAAGCTGGGCACCCCTTAGAAATAGTAGGAATAGTAGAGTAGTTGTTATTTGAGTTATAGAAATTAGTTAAGTTAGGTTCTTTTTTTCCACCAAAAAATAACTCATACATAATTTACATAATATAAAACTCAAATCAATTTGGTGGATGGAGGACGGCCTGGTGGTGATTCAGGGTCTGGTGGAGGAAGGATAGTTCACTCTTTAGGTCAATTGAGGTCTATTGATACAGTGACGGAGGAGGCTAAAAGATTCGATTATAACTAGCAGAGTCAGATTGCTTCAGATCGGAGCGATTCAATATCAATTTTGGATATCTGAAACGGCATATGGCTTGTTATGTGGGTTGTGAGAGGAGAGAAAGGCTATTTAGTTCTTGTTTATTTAGATGACCAATGGTCACAATTATTTTTATTGGTTAACAGTTTTTTAGTAATAAAAGCATGGCAATTTATAGTAAAAGAAAACTCAAATCTAAAATTCTTAAGACTTCAATCTTACAAAATTAAAACTTTATTTACCAACAAATTTATATTGAAACCCAACAACATTCGTATCGATATCTATACAATTAAGTTTTAACAAATGGACTTAAAGTTTTTAATTCGAAAAGTAAAGTGATTAAATTCCTAAAAATAAAGGTATGAAGATTAAATTCTAAATATACGAATAATACAAAAATTTTAAGCAATTAGTAAACTTTAAATTTTTACATTATAATTTAATCAAGAAATAAATACTTAATCTATCGTGAAACGTGAGTGGAAACCAATGTGATTTTGGGTATTGAATATTTGATTATAAGTTAGATAATTAAACATGCTAAAAGATAAAAATTTAATTAATGGAGAGGGGAATTCATCTTTAACTTGTACTTATTATGTGAAAAATAATATATTTAGATTCAAACATTCAATTTTTTTTTTTTTTTAAGGAATGGGCAAAATATTATTCTTGTTATG
The DNA here is from genome assembly GCA_025698515.1 of Gossypium sturtianum. Classification (NCBI taxonomy): domain Eukaryota; kingdom Viridiplantae; phylum Streptophyta; class Magnoliopsida; order Malvales; family Malvaceae; genus Gossypium; species Gossypium sturtianum. The sequence continues at coordinate 164,486,643 of CM046945.1, forward strand.
AGGAACTGGAAAAAGGTCCATTTGGCCCAAATAAAACAACGAAATACTGGGGCATATATATATGGGCCACAAAATGTTTTCAATGGGGAACTCTTTTGTTTCCTTCAATTTAATGCTTAAATTAAGTGTAAAGGCTTCGAAACCATACTGGCCATATTTGGTAATTGGTTGATAGTTGATTGTAATCATTAGTTTGACTAATTGATTCTATTAATTGTTTATTTAAAAGTATTTGGTAAAACTTAGCTGATAGCTGAAAGTTAATATGTGTAAAGTAACAAATAAGAGCATGTGGCAAATGGAGTAATTTTTGAGCAAACATGATCAGATATGCCATTCCACATACCATATTCCCAATCAGTTGTGAAAAACGTTGCCCATCACTGCATTTTTTGTTTTGAAGGTTTTATCTTAACAAACTCATGCAAACCTCCATTCACCAAACATTACAATCAGAAGGTTTGACTATTCAATCCTCCATTTGTGTCCAAAGCTCTGTTTACCAAACACCCTCATTATGTGTTTAAATATGTTTAAATTCAGGACTTTAAATTATTATGATGATAAATAGTAAATAAGTTAATACGTACATGTGCATGTATTTTTTTACTATAAGAGATTAATTGCATTTGATTTTGGTAGATTAGAACTCTATGCATATTTTATATTTTTTTTAATGGAAATCACTTGTAGCCCATATTCGATATCACCTACTCTGATTTGATACCACTCTCTTAGACGGCGCTCGGATGGAAGCATCCCATCCCATAACAGCTTCTGCTTCGTCGTTATGAATACTGTAATAGGCTCAATTTGCCCGGGCCCACAAAACAGAATATAAAAACCAAATAATAAATAATAAATGTTCAGTCTACAGTCCCTGTTACAAGCCCAATATCCAGTAGCCCAATACACTAAAACAGACAACCCAAAATAACCTACCCATGGCCCATTACGCACTGCACTCAAACGACCCAACACTTAAACCCGGACTACCCAATACCTAAAATGAACCGCCCAAAAAGGCCCAACACTAAACAGGTTCAGCCTAGGGTTTCTGAAACCCTAGGCGCCGCAATGCCAGGCCAACAGTCGCGTCGCAAACAGGAGTCCAGCGCAATCGCCGCAAGCCTCGCGCCACCACCATTCGCGCCGCAGTTAACGCACCCCATCTCCGTCGCGAGATCATCGTCATCAACCTGCAAAAGGAAACAAATCGCAGCAAAAAGGGCAAAATAGAGCAGATTCCTTTTTTATTTTCAAGGCTATAAAAGCCTAATTATCTTGTAACAGAGGAGATACACAGAGAGACGATACAGACAAATTACACAGAAAAAATATACAGAAATAAAAAAACCAATTTTTGGCAATATAGAGGTGATTTCATTATCGCATTCTTTTTATTTTTTTATGCAAGTATATTTCTATATATATATATGAAAAATACGAAAACAGATCGGAGGAATCTTACCTTTTGATTCGCGCTTGAGAAATGAAAGTTCCGGCCTCCGACCACCGGCCACGGAGGTGCATGTAGCGCGTAGCGCGGAGATTTGGTGGCCGACCCAAAGCAGAGAAAGGAGGATTTCAGAGAGTTTCTCTGAAGTTTTTTTAAAAAAACCTAGTTTTAAAATGATTTTCAGCATTTTTTTACTTATATAATATAGAAGAAACGACGCCGTTTTCGCTTAACCTAATAAGCGCAAAACGACGTCGTTCGGGGCTAGAGGATCCGAGCATTGACCCGAAAACTCGGGTAGGATCCGTGCATTTTTTATTAATGGTCTATTTGCCATCTTAGTCCTTCCGCATTTTTTATTTTTTAAATTTCGTTTTATTTCATTTTTTATTTTTAATTTGGCCCTAAAAGTTTAATTATTTTCTAATTTAATCATCGGGCTGCATTAAAGGTTAAATTTATTACGACGTCGTTTTGAAACTTGGCAAAATTGCCCTTTTAATCCTTGATTCTTTGTTTTAATTTCTTGTTTTATCCTTTTATTTTATTTTAATATTGTATTAAATTATTTTATTATATTAGATAATCTATATTATATTCTTTATTATTTATATATTAATACATTAATAGTATAAATTATATATTTTTTTTCTATGTAATATCTTTATATATTAAACTATTATTATATATTATTTTTTATTTAGCTTAAAGTTATTTTCATTACATATTATTTTATACATTAATTACTATATTATATGTTTTTTTAAATTTTATATTATGTATTATTTTTAAAATTTTGTTTTATATAAAGTTTATTATATTATATAACCTATTTTATTTACATTATTTATTACATATATAATTTTTATGATTAGTATTATGTATATATATATATTTTTATTCAAAATTATTATATATATTATTCACTAATTATTTTTATTATGTATAATCCTTATATATATTATTATTATTAATTATTTTATATTATATTATTATTATTATTATTTTATATTATTATTTCCTTATTTATATAGATACAAAATGTTAGTATGTCATAATTGCTTTTGATATTTATGTTTGATAATGTATAAATGCGATATTGTCTCATGAATCATTTTTTAAAAATAAAATATATTTTTTACAAAATTACTAAATTTTATTAAAAGGTTTTAAATAAAGGCAATGTTTTGTGTTTAGAAATTCGGGAAATAGTGCCCTATCGTGCTGGGTTGCGATTTCCCGTTTGACTAAATAACTAAATACCCTTTTAATAAAATTTCATAAATTATGAGATGTTTTAGTTTCTCGGGAATTAAAAATATCGTGTCCTAACGTGCTGGATGTGATGTTTATATTCTTTCGGAACAAAGAAATCTCAAGCTTTAAATATAAAAAACCTATTCTTGGGAATTCAAAACGTTGTGTCCTAACTTACTGGATATGATGTTTTGTGTCTCGAGATAAGGAATTTTCTAAAATAAAGACGTGCCTAGTTTCGAAGTCATGAGATGCTATATCCTAACTTACTGGGTATGGTATTTTATTTCTTTGAGATAGGTAAGTCTAAGTTTTTCATCTAATAAAAGGATCATTTTCTAGAATTTTTCAAATTTTCAACATTAGGACATGATTTTATCGATTAGGTACCAATTTTTGGGTGTTATGAGGATGCTAATCCTTCCTCATACGTAACCGACTCCCGAACCCATTTTTCTTGTTTTTTGTGGACCAAAATCAGTATTTTGAAACGAAACATTTTATAAGGTGATCCAATCACACCTAAGTAAAAAAGGATTGGTGGCGACTCCATTTTCGTTTTCAAAAGTCGATCCCCGTTTTTAAAATCAAATTTTAAAAGGTTTCGACAGCTTGGCGACTCCACTAGGGACCAATAAGAGAGTCAAGCCATAAAATCGATGACTTCATGTCCTTTTGTCGGAATTTAAAATTCTGGTTTTTAAAAAAAAACATGATCCTTTTATTGTATGTGGTTCTAAATATAATATCTCTGCATTGCACTGCATGACCATTGTGGTCGCACCCTTAAGTGGGAGTGAGAAACTATGCTTTCGTGAGGTTTTCACCTCCACAGAGGCTAGTGGACTGCTTCCGGGATACATCCGTACCTATGTCTTCGTGAGGTTTTCACCTCCGCATAGCCATAGGGAAATGTATTCCCCTGAACTGAACTCGATCCATATGAGCATATAATGGGTGAGGATCGAGGAATCTGCTGGTTCGGGTACCTCAACTTTAGAACTAAACCACATATAGTGAACCCTAAGAGCCCACATTAGGTAGAACTATGTCAAACCTTAGGGGTCATCCAGATAGGTGTTCTATGTTATTTATTTATTTATTTTTCCTGTGCTAATGTTTTTTTTTTGTTTTGATTGCATTGCATTCATATCATAGAAAAGATGTGTTGATTCAAATTCGATTGCTAAATAGAAAAGTTTGTCATAAGGAAATGGATTTTTTGATAAAGTGGATTATAATACGGTTGTCCGAATATGTTTCAAGTAAACACAATGAGAGAAGACTGATAGTCCGTGAAGGAATACAAGAAGTTTATTGCCCAAGGATTCAAGCTGACAAAGATTATTCGAGAATCATCGGCAAGGCTTTCTTGAAGAGGCTAATAAGCATTGTAAGGATAAGTGAGCAGTGAGCCGCGGCCCAGATCAAGCAAAAAGGAGCTAATAGGAGGTATCTATTAGAAGTTTGCAAGATTTAACCTATGCGAAGAATGGGATTGATGTTTTTTGCTTGGAATATGAGGGCATGGTTGTATATGTGATCCGTTTTATGTAAAGAAATCTACTTTCTAGAAAAGTTTTTCTAATGGAATTGAATTCAGAATCAACGTCTCTCTCTCTTTGCATTCATACATTTGCATTACATCATATGCATTTAAGTTTATAGAGAGAGTCTTATTAGTTGAAATTAACAGAGAGAGATAGAGAGAAAGAGAAAGGAAATCTGGAAGCTGAACACCCTTACGGTACACGTGCCAAGTCAAAGAAAATGGATCAGAGATCGGAACAATTCCAAAGAGACATACAAGACCAGATGCAAGAGCAAATGACAAAACTCCAACAAGAGATGAGGGACCAGATGTTGGAAGCTCAAAAGAGCATGATGGCTCAAATGGCCCAGATGATAAGTGGGATAATGGACAAAGGAAAGGGTCCCCTAGTTAATGCTGAAGACAATGAGGACTTTCCTAGGGGTTTCACCCTACCGCATGTACAACCTGAGGAGTATCCCCAAAGGCCACCTGTCACAGTTAGGCCCCAACAGGGGCAAGCTGATACTAGACCACCTATGAACTTCCAGGTCGGCTCAGGATCTAACCCAGGAGATAACCCTGCCAATCCTGTTATCCCTGATTGAGACATAGCAGAGAAAGAGGGAATAAGAATTGAATCTTCAAGGAAGTTGGAGGATCGCTGTAGATGGTTGGAAGAAAAGTTCCAAGCTTTGGAAAATGCTGATCATCACCATGGTATTAACGCAAAAGACTTGAGTTTGGTCCCATATTTGGTGCTTTCTCATAAATTCAAGATGCCAGAGTTTGAGAAGTACAACGGGACTAGCTGCCCTGAAGCCCACATTACCATGTTTTGCAGACGCATGGCCGGCTATGTTAAAAATGATCAACTCTTGATTCATTGTTTCCAAGACAGTTTGGTGGGGGCAGCGTCTAGGTGGTACAATCAACTCAGCCGTGCTAACATTAGCTCCTGGAGAGACTTAGCTCAAGCCTTCATGAAGCAATACAATCATGTCACGGACATGACGCCTGACAGAATCACTTTGCAAAACATGGAGAAGAAATCAAATGAAAGCTTCAGGCAGTATGAGCAAAGATGGAGAGAGGTCGCCATGCAAGTTCAGCCACCACTCCTAGAAAAGGAGACTACAATGCTCTTCATCAATATATTGAAGGCTCCATTCATCACTCATATGATAGGGAGTACTACTAAGAGCTTTGCGGATATAGTGATGGCAGGTGAAATGATTGAAAATGCCATAAGGGGTGGCAAGATTGAAGCAGGGGAAACCACTAGAAGGTCTACTCCTAGGAAAATGGATGATGAGGTGAATAATACGAGTACACACAACAAAGGGTACTCAAAAGTATTTATTGTTAACCAGCCAAAGGTAATCATTGTTGGGCAATAAGGGTTGACAAGACAAGAATCAGGCACCAGGCAAAACTCTGAAAGGCTCCAATTTACGTCAATCCCAATGACGTATAAGGAGCTATATCAAAAGTTTGTTTGACGCACACGTGGTGTCTCCATTTTATTTGGAACCGTTGCAACCTCCGTTCCCAAAATGGTATAACGAGAATACCCAATGTGATTACCATGCGGGAATATCGGGGCATTCCATAGAAAACTACACTGCCTTCAAAAAGGTAGTTGAGAGGCTCATCAAAATGGGAATTGTGAAGGTCAACGATTCATCAAAACCTGATCACTTTGACGAGGCAGTAAATGCGATAATTGAATGAGGAGACAAGAAAGTTGCGATCCCTTGAAGAAATCGAAAGTGAAGAGGGAATTGGGGAACAATGTTTCCAAACCCTTGGATACTCGGGAGTGTTTTGAATAATGGGATTGTGGAAGAGATCTCTATATTTTTAGAGCTGATCTATAGTAATGTGCAAAACGTGCTTGTTGCCTTAAGCCTAGAGGCAATAAGAACTCTTTTATGAAATAGGCTTGTGTCTGAAACTTTATTTCAATGAAATGCATTTTTTTAAGCAAATATTCTTTTATTCTTTCTATTTCATATTGTATATTCTTTTGTTTTACAATATTCTTGCATTATAACCATACCATACAAATAATCATTCTTTGAATCATTTATTCTTTTGAAATCTTCTTTCGACCCTACACTAGGTCCCCAGATATCAATGACATGAGTGACGTTGTTACTGACTCCCTTTTTGAATGAGATATGGGTCTAGGGGACCTAAGGACTTTGAAGATGGCAGAGATTGTAATATACCTTCTGATCTGTTAAGAATGGTCCAACAAGATGAAAAACAGACCTTATTCAACAAAGGGTCAACGGATATTATGAGCCTAGAAAAGGGGTGAAGATCAAAGCCAACTCACCATAGAAATAATACGAGACATCATTGAGTTATTTTCAAGAATTCAAAGATGTTTTGCACGATCATATCAGGACATGCCTGGGCTACTAAGATGCGGGCTAAACAGGAGGATCAAGTACTATCAATCTACATAGAAAAGGATGGTATCAGCTATGCCGTATCTAAGGAAACAAGATTCATGTGCCTACTCCAGTTCTCCACAAATTTTCTATATATGAAGCATGGATAATATGAGGTCAATCTCGTTAAACGCTTCTAGTTGATATCGATTCATCGTCGTGATCGTCGTTTACTTCACTAAGAGGGTGGAAGTAGCTTCATATGCCAATGTTACAAAGTCAAAAGTCATCAAATTTCAAAAAAAAAAAGGATCAGATGCCAGCAAAGAATGCATAACTGTACAAAGTCAAAGTTTACAGTTTGTCCAAAGATTAGGCAGCATATCACAGTGCAGCAAAAGTTGTAAAAAAAATGAAAGGTGACCAAGACTTGTAAAGATTGGTATAAGAAGCTATCATTTACTCTCTATGATTATCGAACGTTGACTAGGACATTTGCCGGGGCAACATCTTACACATTGGTTTATAGATTTGAATCGTTTTTATCAATTAAACCTAATTGAAGAAAATGTTAAAAGCTATTTGTCACGGCCAGATGATGCAAGCTTACGTTAAAGAAGTCCATCTTAGGGAATTCTACGAAGAACCCTGATGTTGAAAAAGATTTTTCTTCTACAAAATGATTTTAGAAGAAAGCATATGCCGAACTGGGAAGGACTTATGTAAGGGCCTGTTCTAGAGGAGCATTGATATTGACCGAGATGGATGGCGAAGACTTGCCCAATCCGGTGAATTCAGGTTTAGACAAGAGGTATTTTACCTGAAAGAGGAAAGACCAAGGTGAAAACCCGTAAAGGGCGCCTCATAAAAAAAAGGAGAAGGCGCTTTGAGACCAAAGGGGATTTGAGTTGAAAACCCGAAAAGGGCGGCTTAAATTTTGACCAAAAAGCGGGGCATACAGTAGTCTTGCTACGTCTGAATTAACAATGAAGAAGTATGTTACGTCTTGGGGCATTGAAAAAGTACTCCAGATCCCCTAAACACATATTGAGCTTAAAATGGTCCTCAAGAAGTTTGAACAGAGAAGCTCAAGCTGCGATATCTGAGGCACCTAGCTTTTATCTTACTCATTTTTGAATTTTTTATCTTTGATTGCTTCATTCTTTTCAAGATACACCCAGATCAGTTTTCTTTTATTGCCTTGGTGATCTTTGATTAACTTATTTGTTTCGAGCCATGCTCCTGATTAATTTCTTTCTCGTCCATTTTTGTGACATTTTTCAAGCATTTTATATTGAAATAACGATTAATGGACTAATAACACTTTCATAAAAGGAGTTTCGTATATTACTCTGGAAGCTTCTAAATAATATGAGAATCTGAAACAGGACTATTGTTCAGAACTCACCAAGCCTAAGGGTTGGAAACATTGAAAAATGATTATCTCTTCGGATTCTTATTGGATAAGACAATTTCGTTGATGATACCATATAATAAGGCCAATCCATGTGTAAAAAGGGATCATTGTCGGGATACCCTGCATTCATGTAAATTTCAGACTCATACATCTGGTTATTACACCCAGAGAATGGTGTAACAGATCAAATTGATTGAAAGTGATACTAGTTCTGTAACTTTGAGTGGTAACAGAACAATGGAAGAAACCAAATGTTATTTCCCTAAGTTTACAGTGGGAAGTACCAACTTCATGTCCCAAGGTTCAAGTGGAGAATACTCAGAAATTACATTGGGGCAACCTTATTGAGCAGAACATAATTGATGAACAAGAATGAAGAACAAATGAGTGATAACACCTAGAGTAGGAATCATACTCATAACATTTTTGCATCATAGCAAATCTCATTAGGAGCATTTGATTCATTCCGTTCATTGCATCCTAATCCTTTAAAAGGAATCATTTTCATGACATGTTACATTCGTATCACTCATATCACATGTAGCTAGAAGCATTTGATTCATTCTGATCATAGCATCTTAGTCATGTGTCATAAACATACCAAACCGAGTCTACAGGACATGTCCCTCAGCGGACGGTGTAGCAATATCGGTGAATTTGCAGATCTTATCTTCCTGAAGTTGCGTAGCGGTTCAAAAGAAGATTTTGGTCTTATCTCCACGAAGTTGCGGTAGAGTAGATCAAGAAAAAAGATCTCATCTTCCCGAAGTTGTAGGAAGCGGATCGAAAAAATTTGATCTTATCTCCCCGACGTTGTAGGGAGTAGGCGAAGACAGAAGATCTCATCTTCCGAAGTTGTAGGAAGCGGATCGAAAAGAATTTCAGCCTTATCTCCTCGAAGTTGTAGGGAGTAGATCAAGACAGTAAGATCTCATCTTCTGAAGTTGTAGGAAGCGGATCGAAAAGAATTTGATCTTATCTTCCCGAAGTTGTAGGGAGTAGATCAAGATAAGATCTCATCTTCCTGAAGTTGTAGGAAGCTGATAACATGATTATTTTGCATGATTTCTTGTATTTAATTCGGTGTATTTTTGAATTAATTCCTGCTAATTTGTGTTTTATGATTTAATTCTTGTCAGGGACGCAATTGATCGAAAATATGCTGAAAAGGGCTAAATTGAAAGAAAATCATGGAAATAGGGCCAAATCAAAAAGATGGATGAAGCCAAGGACTCATCTAATAATTTGACTTTGTAAAAAGCCAAAAATAGGAAATTCTATTTTAAGTTTATTTTAATTTATTTATTTTTAATTTTATTATTTTAGATTTTTTTAATCTAGCCTATTTTTAGTAAATCCATTAGTATAAATAGGGGTTATTTGTATTTGGATAATCATCAATCAAATATCTATTTTCCTATTCCTATTTGGTTTTTAATTGCTCTCTTTCTTTGCTTTCTTCTACTTCAATTTGGAGTAGGATTTCTAATTTTTTTTCCCTTTTCAAAGTCTGCGTCAGACATTCTGCCTATTTCAATTCCATTTGTTGGTTTTTCCAAAATTGGTGCAATTGCCTTCCAATCCCCTTTCTCTTTCCAAAATTCCATCAACTTTCACACCAAGCCCAAACACCTTTCACAACCTTCAAGCATGATTAAATTCATGCCACACTAAATTCTATCTTAGCCTTAGGCCGGTACTCTGTTCGATCGGGTATCGTGAGATTTGTATCCGCGCAAATAATCCTTCCAATCGGTATTCACCTTTTTCCTAAGTATCGGGATTGATAACTCATCCCTTAAGGTTGAATTTGATCCCAAGTCAAAGTGCACGTTGGATTGGGGTCGTATTTGCCGACAGTTGGAGATTCGAGTCGGTCGTGCTGTATTCGAGTTTCCGAGAACAAATCAAGGAAGAGGTGATCGGGTTTAAATGACCCACGCGGTTGAGGCTGTTGATTCGAGTTGGGTTCTTCAGAATGCAAGGCTATCGGAATCTTCAATCGGGAACGCGTGTATCTCGGTTAGATAATCGGTAAGGGTTGGTTTTGCAGTCGCATCTAACAGCAGCTACGAAAGGAGGAATTGGTGGTTAGGACGTTCTTAATCACTATAACCAACTTATCGTTTGGAGGAGAAGATCAATTTTCGAGGATCGATTTTTGACTCGAAATTTACCGAGTCTAAGGCTAAGGCTCATTTACTCTGATTATAAATCCAAGTTCAATTTTTATTTGATTCCTAATATGTTTAATTATTCTGTTTCAATTATTTTGTTTTTTTTTAATATCTTAAACCCCCCCTAATTTATTTATTTTCTTTTTTTTCAGGTTCGCTTAGAGTCGTGGGCACGACAACCGCCTGCATAAAAATTCTCGTCGAGAGAAACAATTTGAGTAAACCATCTCATGGATCGACCCTACTCCCTATACTTGCTTAAATTTGCAAATTAGGTGTAGGTTTAATTGGTGGAATCGACGACCATCATTTTGGCGCTGCTTGCGGACCGCAACACTTATAATTGTTTAAAACGTCTTCATGACCAGATCTTCATCTAGAGATCTCGAATACGACCCAGAGATCGAGAAATCAGCGCGATCACGACGAAAAGAGACGGAAGCTCTTAAACGTGCAAGTAAAGCAGAAACTGAACTAGGACAAGGGATCCTAGAATCTGACGTCGAAAAGTTGAGCGAAGCAATTAGTACAGAAGTAATTCGACGTGGGAAACAAGTCGAAGTGGTTGAACTTGAGACCGAACCACTTTTTGGAACGAAAGGCAACCTTGGTGAACCAAAAAGGATGGCGAACCGAACCATTCGTCAACTAGCCGCTGCTTCCAACGAGCAAACACCGTTATGCATCAACTATCCAACCAGAGGAACCCCGTTTGAGCTGAAGTCAGGATTGATTCACCTTTTACCCACCTTTCGAGGCTTGAAGAATGAAAATCCGCACAACCACTTGAGAGAATTCCATATGGTCTGCTCGAGCATGAAACCGCAGGGAGTACCCGAAGATGAAATCAAACTTTGGGCCTTTCCTTTTTCTTTAGTTGATACAGCAAAAGAATGGTTATTTTACTTACCCCCCGGTTCTATCACAACATGGGATGACTTATCTCGTGTATTTCTTGATGAGTTCTTCCCAAATCACGAGCAAATTTGACTTCGGAGGGACATAGTGGGAATTCGCCAAATGGATAATGAATCGCTCTACGACTATTGGGAGCGGTATAAAAAACTGTGTGCAAGTTATCCTCAACACGGGTTGACCGAACAATCGCTCTTCCAGTATTTCTACGAGGGATTGCTCCCTATGGAAATGAAGATGATCGATACTGCAAGTGGAGGGGCGCTTGTCAATATGACCCCTCAAAGGGCAACAGAACTGATATCCACCATGGCGGCAAATTCTCAACAGTATCGACCAAATTCGGAACCCACAAGACAGGTTCATGGGGTAAACGTTTCATCTTTAGAGGATAAATTGGATAAACTTACCAATGTTGTTCAGTCTTTGCTTACAGAGAAGAAGAACCCGACCCAACTGTGTGGAATTTGTACGTCTGAACATCCGACGGATTCGTGCCCAATCCTTAATGACAATTCAACGGCACATGTTGAAGTTGTTGGAGGTTTTCCGGGACCTCCACAAAGACGCTATGATCCTTTCTCCAACACCTACAATCCCGGGTGGAAGGATCATCCCAACTTGAGTTACGGAGGTAATCCCCGATATAATCAATCGTACCAACCGAGACCTCTGCAACCACCAAAACAGCAACCCAAGCTGAACACATCTCTAGAAGCTATTATGGAAAGACTTGCTGCCGATACTGCAAAATATCAACAGAGGACAGATGCGTCAATACAAGAACTAACTAATCAGGTTAGTAAACTCTCGATGGCAGTTAATCGCTTGGAGTCTCAAGGTAAATTACCTTCCCGACGCAGAGCGAATCCTCGACGAATGCAAGTGCAATAACCTTCAGAGCGGAAAGGTTTTGGAAACAGTGCCAGCCAAAAGTCGGGGGCAAGACAAGGAACGGGAAAAACAAATGCCGAATCCAACATCTTCAGAAATTCAGAAACCAGTTGTGATGCCACCACCTTTTCCAGGGAGGCTTGCAAAGGATAAGAAAGAGAAGGAAAAAAAAAGAAATCCTCGAGACATTCAGGAAGGTGGAGGTAAATATCCCTTTACTCGACGCTATCAAACAAATCCCTCGTTATGCGAAATTCCTCAAAGAATTATGTTCTAGCAAGAGAAAGTTGATAGGTAACGAAAGAGTAAATGTGGGAGAAAATGTCTCCGCAGTACTGCAAAAGAAAGTTCCTCCCAAATACAAGGACCAAGGTATGTTTGCTATTTCTTGTAAGATAGGTAATGTAGGCATTAAGAAAGCCATGTGTGATTTAGGGGCTTCAATTAATGTCATGCCTTATTCTATTTATAAGTTGATTAACGCGGGTCCCTTGAAAAAAACAAGAGTAATAATCCAATTGGCGGACAGGTCAGTCATCTATCCCGAAGGGCTGCTTGAAGACGTCCTAGTTAAAATTAATGAATTAGTTTTCCCTGCAAATTTCTGCATTATCAACATGGAAGATGATAACTCAACTATTCGTCTGATGTTTTACTTGGAAGGCCGTTTTTAAGTACCGCAAGCGCAAAGATCGATGTTCGGAGCGGAACACTGACAATGGAATTTGATGGCAAAATCGTGAAATTCAACGTCTACGAAGCCATGAGTCATCCTAACTCACTATTAAATATTTCTAGCATTGATATTTTAGATTTCTTAACTCAATCTTATTCCGAATATCATGACTTTGACGAGTTGGAAACTGTCCTTTACAGAAGCATTGACATGGACGCTTTACATCATCTCGAGGAATCAGAAATCATAGAAGATCCGTTGAGAGAAATTGTCAAACACTTAGAAACGCAGCCATCGTTGAAGAACCGAGGTAACCAATTTGAACTATTACCATCCCAAACTAAAATGTTGCCTTCGGTTTTGCAGCCACCAACCTTGGAGCTTAAAGAATTACCGGACCACCTTAAGTACGTCTTTTTGGGAGAAAAAGACACCTTAAAGGTGATAGTGTCAAAGAAACTGACCCAAGACGAGGAGGAAAGTCTAGTCCGAGTGCTGAAAGATTATAAGGAAGCTATTGGCTGGACGATAGCCGACATAAAAGGGCTAAGTCCATCAACTTGTATGCACAAAATCTCCATCGAAGATAACACGAAACCAAAGAGAGATGCTCAAAGGCGTCTTAATCCACCCATGATGGAGGTAGTGAAGAAGGAGATCCATAAGCTGCTAGATTCCAGAATAATATACCCAATTTCTGACAGTGATTGGGTTAGCCCGATTCATGTCGTGCCCAAGAAAACTGGCCTGACAGTGGTGAAAAACTCGTCGGGGGAGCTGGTCCCTACACGAGTCCAGAATGGATGGAGGGTTTGCATCGATTACAGAAAATTGAATGCAGCTACACGGAAAGACTTCCCACTTCCCTTCATCGATCAGATGCTCGAACGATTAGCTGGTAAAACCCATTACTGTTGTCTCGATGGATATTCAGGATTTTTCCAGATTCCAGTGGCTCCGGAGGATCAAGACAAAACAACTTTCACGTGCCCCTTCGGAACGTTTACGTATAGACGGATGCCGTTTGGACTCTGCAATGCTCCGGCCACTTTCCAAAGATGCATGGTGAGCATATTCTCCGATTATGTCGAGAAAATCATCGAAGTCTTTATGGATGACTTCACGGTATACGGTAACTCTTTTAACGAATGTCTCGATAATCTTGCTAAAATATTACAAAGATGCCTAGAATTTAATCTTGTTTTAAATTATGAGAAATGCCATTTCATGGTTGACAAAGGGTTAATTTTGGGTCATATAGTTTCCTCGGAAGGAATTATGGTCGATAAGGCGAAAACGGATATTATTAACTCATTACCTTACCCCACATCTATGAGGGAAGTTCGTTCGTTTCTTGGCCATGCAGGATTTTACAGACGATTCATGAAAGATTTCTCGAAAATTGTGCGACCACTTTGCACTCTGTTACAAAAGGATAAATAATTTGAATTTGACTAGACTTGTAAAGACGCATTTGACGTGCTAAAGCAGAAATTGGTCTCCGTTCCCATAGTGCAGCCACCAAATTGGGACTTCCCGTTCGAAATTATGTGTGATGCAAGTGACCAAAGTGTGGGAGCTGTTCTCAGCCAAAGAATAGGGAAAGAGCCTCATGTTATCAACTATGCCTCGAAAACTTTAGATACTGCCCAAAGCAATTACACAACCACCGAGAAAGAACTATTAGCTGTTGTGTTTGCTTTAGATAAATTTAGATCTTACCTATTGGGAACTAAAGTAATTATCTTTTCTGATCATGCAGCTTTAAAGTACTTGATAGGGAAGAAGGAGGCAAAACCAGATCGATCGGTGGATTCTGCTCCTACAAGAGTTCGACTTTGAAATACGAGATAAAAAGGATGCGAAAACCTAGTAGTGACCATTTGAGTCGATTCTTCGGTTCCGATGAGACGACACACCATTGAAGGACAACTTTTCAGATGAAAACCTGTTTGCAGCAAATGCGGTTCATCCTTGGTACGCAGACATAGTAAATTACCTCGTTACAGGTACTATTCCTTCGGAATTACCAAGTTTTAAAAGAGATAAGATAAAAAAGGATGCGCGGTATTACATTTGGGACGATCCTTACCTTTGGAAACATTGCTCAGACCAGGTAATTCGACGGTGTGTAGCTGAAACAGAGGTACAGTCTATCTTAAATTTTTGTCATTCTTATGCATGTGGAGGACACTTTGGCCCTAAACGCACCGCACACAAAATTCTCGAATGTGGACTATTTTGGCCAAACATATTTCGTGATGCCTTTTTATTCTGCAAAACATGTGAAAAATGCCAAAGAGCTGGCAACCTTAGCCGTCGAAATGAGATGCCCCTTACTCCTATTCATATTTGTGAAATTTTCGATGTGTGGGGCATCGACTTTATGGGTCCCTTCGTTTCTTCTTTCGGTAATTTTTATATACTCTTAGCTGTTGATTATGTCTCTAAGTGGATTGAGGAGATAATGCTAAGACCGTGGTTGACTTTCTTAAAAGTTCTATTTTTTCCAGGTATGGCACTCCACGAGCAATAATCAGTGACAGAGGAACTCATTTCTGCAATAAGCTCGTAAGTACACTGATGGAGAAATATGGAGTGACTCAACGAATTACCACTGCTTACCATCCACAAACGAACGGACAAGCCGAAGTGTCGAATCGAGAGATCAAGTCCATTCTGGAAAAGACAGTTAAACCTAACAGGAAGGATTGGAGTTTGAGACTAAATGACGCACTTTGGGCTTATAGGACAGCTTACAAGGGACCAATAGGCATGTCACCTTATCGACTCATTTTCGGTAAACCGTGCCATCTTCCGGTCGAGTTAGAACACAAGGCATTTTGGGCAGTTAAGCAGTGTAATATGGAGATGGAGACTGCAGGAAAATATCAGAAATTGGACATCCAGGAACTCGAGGAGATTAGAAACGATGCATATGAAAATGCTCGAGTATATAAAGAAAAGACGAAGGCATTTCATGACAAGTTCATCACTAGAAAGCAGTTTTCAATAGGACAAAAAGTTCTCCTATAAGACTCCACCTTAAAAATTTTCGCTGGTAAGCTTCTATCCAAATGGATAGGACCATTTACTATTACTAATTTGTTTTCGAATGGTGCAGTGGAAATTCAAAGTGAAGAAACACGAAAGTGCTTTAAGGTGAATGGGCAACGACTAAAACCCTTTTTCGAGAATTTTCAAACGCACACAGCTGAAGAGATTGTTCTCGACGAGCCCAAAATTTGAATAAACAGGTCGTTGAGCTAACGACGTTAAACAAATGCGCTTTTTGGAAGGCAACCCAAATTTCTTCTCATTTATTTAATTTTATATTTTTAGTAAATTTAGGGTGTAAATAAATAATTTTTTTTTACTTAGTTCAATTAATTTGATGTTTTCAGGAAAATAGTGGAGAGCATGAATTTTTCCCGAGAGTCGGATAACAGTGGTGGCGCGGGCACGACATGTTTACATGGTGACAAGTATTTACCAAAATAAAAAAAATCCCCAACCCAAATTACCAACCCAACAAAAACCCAATAAACACAACACCCATTTAACCCAAACACCAAAACCCAAGCTTAACCCAATACCCAAATTTAACCCATTTAAACCATACCCAAACACATACCCATTTACTAACCCAACAACACAAACCCAAACCCAAAATCCAATACCCAATACCCATCCATTTTACCCAACAAATATAACCCAAAAATTTAACCTCCTTTACCATCCATCCATTTAACCCACCTAACCATACCCAATACCCAACCCAATCAAGTTACCTACCCAAAAACCAAACTAACCCAACACCCACAAAGCCCAACCGAAATTCCTAGGAAAATATAGAAAAAAAAATAAAAGAAAAATAAAAAGGAATTTAACACCCAAATTTTTAAACACCCAAAAATCCCTAACACCTTTTTCATCTTTTTCAACACACAAAAAGAAAAAGAAAAAAAAACCTTAACCCAAGACCTACCCACGCCGCCGCCATCGTCCTACCACGCCGCCACCGTCGTCCTTCCTTCTCCGTCACCGTCGTAATGCTGTTGACATCGCACGCCATCACCGATGCCGCCACCATCACCGTTTTCTCCTCTCCCTTTGCCGACGCCGAACGCCTCAATCACCACCACTCCCCTCCATTTTCTCTCTACAACGTCGGCCCTCCACCGCCGTTTCACTCCCCCACTGCCACTATCGTCGGCCGACGCTAACACCTCTAGCCACCACCCTTTCCTTATTCATTTTTCTTATTTCTTTTCACAACAAAACCACATTCCACCACCCTAAACAACAACACATTCGAACCCCCACCATCAACCATTTAAAAATCAGCCAAAACAAGCCATTCTCGGTCACCGTCACCACCGCAACTGCCGCCGTGCGCCGCTGTCGACCACCGTCGCCACCTTCGTCGGAATAGAGCCGAATCTTCGTGTCGCTGCCACGGACACAATGGTCCGAACTTAGAACCAAACGGCCGACAATGTTCCGGTTTCGCTCAACCAAAATTGGCACCATTTTTCAGCACCTCCATTCGTCGATTTAGACGATGAAGACGCTCCTCCGCAACCTCCTCCACAACAAATGGCCGGCCCATCGAGAACCCAACATCAACGAAGGCCGGCCCTGATCGAGTTAGACACTTCGGATAGTCCTGAAGAAGTCGAGACCTCTAACGACAATGTTGAAGCTACCCCCACCGTCGACGAACGAGTCACTCAACGCCAAACCAGAAGTCGTCGATAATCGACACGAGAGCCATCGACACCCCCGAACAGCAGTACTGATGCTGCTGAAGAAGAAAACCCACCCGACCTGCCTAATGACCACATTCGACCAACCCGAGACGGCCAACGCAACAGACGTAGTCGTGCCAATGTAATTCCAACGGAGAGTCGTCTTCGTGGGTTTCTCGATTTCTCGACATCGGAGCATCAAACACGATATGACAACATCTGACAACGCTCGCTCCCGGTCTGTAAGCAAATCGATTTTCCCACTCTTGAACTTTTAGATATGCATGATGCTGTGCTTCATTATTTTGATGCTATTGGTTGGACTTTATATGCTAATATTACTTGTAATGCATATTATGAAATAGTATATGAATTCTACACCACTTTTAGCTTCGATATTAATGCTTTGCAAACTGTTGAAATGCAAAATATTGTATGCTTTCGTTTGCTTGGGAGAGACTTTCGGATGTCAATTTCAGAATTTAACATTACCATGGGTTTCGTCGACTCTGATGATATTCAGTCCGATTCTTATCATTCTGCTTTGTTAGATGTTCCGAACAACTTTGATGCTCAGCATGTTTATCGTGTTTTAACTAATTCTGATCATGTTTATAATCCGAAAACCACAAAAGATTTATTGGTGCATGAACCTGCCTTGAGATATATACACCAATTTTTGGCATTTAGCTTTTCAGGTAGAAATGATGCATCAGCGGCTTTGACTAAAACCGAACTATTCTTTTTGTGGTGCATGCATTCGGGTTTTAAAGTCAATCTAGGATATTGGTTTGCACGAAATTTTTACGCCGTTTTACGTTACAATCGTCCACTTATACTTGGATCATTTATTTCAAATTTAGCCTCTCGACTTTTCTCTGAAATTGATTTCTCAAATTTCACATGTGCATATAGTATGAGTAGCCTAGATAAATATTGTTTGGATTCTATGGGATTGCTTGCCGGCACCCCTACTTCGTGTTATTTTGTTCCTCCAGGTACGCGGACTACTCGCGAACATATGGTTTTTCGCCAACGCCCACACATCAACACTAGAGAGCGCGAGGAGCAACCTCTATCTGTAGAGGATCGTTTAGGCCGAATGGAGGCAAGACTTGGAATTATTGAAAATCAAGTCTCCACAATCCTTGATATCTTGCAAAACCGTTACCCCCAAAATCGACAAAATCATTGAAGACATAAATGAGGAGTACTCTGAACTTTTTATTTTATTTATTTGAGCTGCTGTTTTTCTTCTCTATTATATGACACATGCTTGAGGACAAGCATAGAAAAAGTAGGTGGGACGAATATAGTAAGTATGCATGGATGGTTGATTAATTTTTGATTAATTTTGGCTGCATGCTTTCTCTTTTGCATATGTTCAATCTTGCATTGAATTCATTCTATAGTTTATTTTCACATTGAGCCTTTAATCTCATACTTAGTCAACTTGGACAATTGGGCAAATTTTTTTTAATTTAAATGCTCAAGTATATAGATTAATCAACACTTGTATTTTAAGATTGATATATGTAGCTAGATTTTCATGAATTGATTGTTTGAAAAAAAATAATATATTTGCTTGTGCATGAATGAATAAAAAAAAAGGAAGAAGAAAAAGAAAAATGAAAAAATGGAAAAATATATCATAGTAAATAAAGGCTCAAGTTATGAGTGAAAGTTTCGAGAACGTGACCGGATTGAGTAACCGGGGTGAGGTGCTTGGGTTGTCATCTCATCTCGCGTAAAAAGGTTCGAGTGACAAGTCAATAGCTTAATAACATTTCGCTAACTGAGCCCAATAATAAAGACTGTTTGAACTGAGTAACCGGGATAGGGTGCTTGGGTTGTCATCCTAGTTCGCGCAAAAAGGTTTGACCATGTCTAATTTATTTTTCTAAAGCATAGTTAGTTAATAATGCCTTGCAATTTATTGGATTCGAACTCAATTTAATGAAATTATCTAGTTTGCATATTTTCAAATTTTATGATACTTGCCTTGTTGATTAAACTATATGTTATGAACATTTATTTAATTATTTTTGCCTATGTTGTTTGCATTGACTATGGATGTTGAAAAGAGGCTCAATTCCTAATAAATTGTAGAATTAATTCTATTGTTTGAACGAACAACATGCTTGAGGGCAAGCATGAGCTAAGTAGGGGGATTTGATAACATGATTATTTTGCATGATTTCTTGTATTTAATTCGGTGTATTTTTGAATTAATCCTGCTAATTTGTGTTTTTATGATTTAATTCTTATCGTGGACGCAATTGATCGAAAATATGCTGAAAAGGGCTAAATTGAAAGAAAATCATGGAAATAGGGCCAAATAAAAAAGATGGAGGAAGCCAAGGACTCATCTAATAATTTGACTTTGTAAAAAGCCAAAAATAGGAAATTCTATTTTAAGTTTATTTTAATTTATTTATTTTTAATTTTTTAATTTTAGATTTTTTTAATCTAGCCTATTTTTAGTAAATCCATTAGTATAAATAGGGGTTATTTGTATTTGGATAATCATCAATCAAATATCTATTTTCCTATTCCTATTTGGTTTTTAATTGCTCTCTTTCTTTGTTTTCTTCTACTTCAATTTGGAGTAGGATTTCTAATTTTTTTCCCTTTTCAAAGTCTCAGACATTCTGCCTATTTCAATTCCATTTGTTGGTTTTTCTAAAATTGGTGCAATTACCTTCCAAGCCCCTTTCCCTTTCCAAAATTCCATCAACTTTCACACCAAGCCCAAACACCTTTCACAACCTTCAAGCATGATTAAATTCATGCCACACTAAATTCTATCTTAGCCTTAGGCCGGTACTCTATTCGATCGGGTATCATGAGATTTGTATCCGCACAAATAATCCTTCCAATCGGTATTCACCTTTTTCCTAAGTATCGGGATTGATAACTCATCCCTTAAGGTTGAATTTGATCTCAAGTCAAAGTGCACGTTGGATTGGGGTCGTATTTGCCGACAGTTAGAGATTCGAGTCGGCCGTGCTGTATTCGAGTTTTCGAGAACAAATCAAGGAAGAGGTGACCGGGTTTAAACGACCCACGCGGTTGAGGCCATTGATTCGAGTTGGGTTCTTCAGAATGCAAGGCTATCAGAATCTTCAATCGGGAACGCGTGTATCTCGGTTAGATAATCGGTAAGGGTTGGTTTGCAGGTCGTACCGGAACCAGCTACGAAATGAGAAATTGGTGGTTAGGACGTTCTTAATCACTATAACCAGCTTATCGTTTGGAGGAGAAGATCAATTTTCAAGGATCGATTCTTGACTCGAAATTTACCGAGTCTAAGGCTAAGGCTCATTTACTCTGATTATAAATCCAAGTTCAATTTTAATTTGATTCCTAATACGTTTAATTATTCTGTTTCAATTATTTAGTTTTTTTTAATATCTTAAACCCCCCCCTAATTTATTTATTTTCTTTTTTTCAGGTTCGCTTGGAGTCGTGGGCACGACAAATGCCCAGACAAAATTCTGGTCGAGAGAGAACAATTTGAGTAAACCAGTCTCTGTGGGATCGACCCTACTCCCTATACTGCTTAAATTTGCAAATTAGGTGTAGGTTTAATTGGTGGAATCGACAAACCATCGAAGCGCGATCGAAAAGAATTTCACCCTATCTCCTGAAGTTGTAGGGAGTAGATCGAAGAGAAGATCTCATCTTCCCGAAGTTGTAAGAAGCAGATCGAAAAGAATTTCAGCCTTATCTCCCTAAAGTTGTAGGGAGTAGACTGAAGACAGAAGATCTCATCTTCCTGAATTTTTAGGAAGCAGATCGAAAAGAATTTCAGCCTTATCTCCTGAAGTTGTAAGGAGTAGGCGAAGACGTAAGATCTCATCTTCTTGAAGTTGTAGGAAGCGGATCGAAAAGAATTTTAGTCTTATCTCCACTGAAGTTGTAGGGAGTAGATCAAGACAGAAGATCTCATCTTCCCGGTTGTAGGAAGCGGATCGAAAAGAATTTCAGCCTTATCTCCTGAAGTTGTAGGGAGTAGGCGAAGACAGAAGATCTCATCTTCCGAAGTTGTAGGAAGCGGATCGAAAAGAATTTCAGCCTTATCTCCACTGAAGTTGTAGGGAGTAGATCAAAGACAGAAAGATCTCATCTTCCTGAAGTTGTAGGAAGCAGATCGAAAAAAATTTCAGCCTTATCTCCCTGAAGTTTTAGGGAGTAGACTGAAGACAGAAGTTCTCATCTTCCTGAAGTTGTAGGAAGCAGATCGAAAAGAATTTCAGCCTTATCTCCCTAGAGTAGATTGAAGAAAGAAGATCTTATTTTCCTGAAGTTGCAGGAAGCAAATCAAAGGCATTTTCAGTCTCATCTCTCTGAAGTTGCAGTAGATAGACTGAAAACAGAAGATCTTATCTTCCTGAAGTTGTAGGAAGCAGATCAAACACATTTTCAGCCTTATCTCCCTGAAGCTGCAGCAGAGAAGATTAAAGATAGCTGATTTTGCCTTCCTGAAGTTGCAGTGGAAAAGTCGATGACCAAGAAGTCGAGGCTCGACAAAAAAAAAACCGGGCAAAATTGGACCTTTTATAGTCTTTGCTCTATTCTCGTTACACGACAATGAGCAAAGAGGGGCAGCTGTAATAGGCCCAATTTGCCCGGGCCCATAAAACAGAATATAAAAACCAAATAATAAATAATAAATGTTCAGTCTACAGTCCCTGTTACAAGCCCAATATCCAGTAGCCCAATACACTAAAACAGACAACCCAAAATAACCTACCCATGGCCCATTACAGACCCAGACCAAACCTGACCCAACACTTAAACCCGGACTACCCAATACCTAAAACAGAAACGGCCCAAAAAGGCCCAACACTAAACAGGTTCAGCCTAGGGTTTCTGAAACCCTAGGCGCCGCAATGCGGAGCCAACGATCGCGCCGCAAAGCAGATTCCAAAATCGAATCGCGCCAAGCCTCGCGCCACCACCATTCGCGCGCGCAGCTTAACGCACCCCATCTCCGTCGCGATCATCGCCGTTATCAACTTTGCAAAAGGAAACAAATCGCAGCAAAAAGGGCAAAATAGAGCGATTCCTTTTTTTTTTTCAAGGCTATAAAAGCCTAATTATCTTGTAACAGAGGAGATACACAGAGAGACGATACAGAAAAATTACACAGAAAAAATATACAGAAATAAAAAAACCAATTTTTGGCAATATAGAGGTGATTTCATTTTCGCATTCTTTTTATTTTTTAATGCAAGTATATTTCTATATATATATATGAAAAATACGAAAACAGATTGGAGGAATCTTACCTTTTGATTTCCGCTTGAGAAATGAAAGTTCTGGCTTCCGACCACCGGCCACGGAGGTGCGTGTAGCGCGTAGCGCGGAGATTTGGTGGCCGACCCAAAGCAGAGAAGGGAGGATTTCAGAGAGTTTCTCTGAAGTTTTTTAAAAAAAACCTAGTTTTAAAATGATTTTCAGCATTTTTTTTACTTATATAATATAGAAGAAACGGCGCCATTTTCACTTAACCTAATAAGCGCAAAACGACGTCGTTCGGGGCTAGAGGATCCGCGCGTTGACCCGAAAACCTGGGTAGGATCCGCGTATTTTTTATTAATTGTCTAATTGCCATCTTAGTCCTTCCGCATTTTTTATTTTTTAAATTCCGTTTTATTTTATTTTTTTAATTTTTAATTTGGCCCTAAAAGTTTAATTATTTTCTAATTTAATCCTCGGGCTGCATTAAAGGTTAAATTTATTACGACGCCGTTTTGAAACTTGGCAAAATTTCCCTTTTAATCCCTGATTCTTTGTTTTAATTTCTTGTTTTATCCTTTTATTTTATTTTAATATTGTATTAAATTATTTTATTATATTAGATAATCTATATTATATTCTTTATTATTTATATATTAATACATTAATAGTATAAATTATATATTTTTTTTCTATGTAATATTTTTATATATTAAACTATTATTATATATTATTTTTATTTGGCTTAAAGTTATTTTCATTACATATTATTTTATACATTAATTACTATATTATATGTTTTTTTAAATTTTATATTATGTATTATTTTTAAAATTTTGTTTTATATAAAGTTTATTATATTATATAACCTATTTTATTTACATTATTTATTACATATATAATTTTTATGATTAGTATTATGTATATATATATGTTTTTATTCAAAATTATTATATATATTATTCACTAATTATTTTTATTATGTATAATCCTTATATATATTATTATTATTAATTATTTTAATTTACATTATTATTTTTATTATTTCATATTATTATTTCCTTATTTATATAGATATAAAATGTTAGTATGTCATAATTGCTTTTGATATTTATGTTTGATAATGTATAAATGCGATATTGTCTCATGAATCATTTTTTAAAAATAAAATATATTTTTTTACAAAATTACTAAATTTTATTAAAAGGTTTTAAATAAAGGCAACATTTTGTGTTTAGAAATTCGGGAAATAGTGCCCTATCGTGCTGGGTTGCGATTTCCCGTTTGACTAAATAACTAAATACCCTTTTAATAAAATTTCATAAATTATGAGATGTTTTAGTTTCTCGGGAATTAAAAATATCGTGTCCTAACGTGCTGGATGTGATGTTTATATTCTTTCGGAACAAAGAAATCTCAAGCTTTAAATATAAAAAATCTATTCTTGGGAATTCAAAACGTTGTATCCTAACTTACTGGATATGATGTTTTGTGTCTCGAGATAAGAAATTTTCTAAAATAAAGACGTACCTAGTTTCGAAGTCATGAGATGCTATATCTTAACTTACTGGGTATGGTATTTTATTTCTTTGAGATAGGTAAGTCTAAGTTTTTCTTCTAATAAAAGGATCATTTTCTAGAATTTTTCAAATTTTCAACATTAGGACATGATTTTATCGATTAGGTATCAATTTTTGGGCGTTATGAGGATGCTAATCCTTTCTCATACGTAACCGACTCCCGAACCCATTTTTCTTGTTTTTTGTGGACCAAAATCAGTATTTTGAAACGAAACATTTTATAAGGTGATCCAATCACACCTAAGTAAAAAAGGATTGGTGGCGACTCCATTTTCGTTTTCAAAAGTCGATCCCCGTTTTTAAAATCAAATTTTAAACGGTTTCGATCAAAAACTATCACTGTGTCCAAGTTTCCCACACAAAAAAAAGAAGAGTTTTTCATATTTAAATGTAGCCCAAATAGAATTTTGTGCACCTAATAACAATTTCTTCTGTCGACGCAATAGTTGTCGGATATCAATCTGAACCCGGATTCTTATTTGATTCTGAAAGTTCCTCATGGCTGCCTTCGTATCATACTTAATAAAACTAGCCGATAAAAGTATCAAATTGTTTAGCCAAAACTTCAAACATCAGCCCATTCGGTAGATTATGTATTTGTACCCAGAAATCTACGTAGAGTAACGTGACCAATTTGAGATCTTTGCCTTCCTTCAGTCTATGGAAAACCAAAAGATAGCTACTGAAAGTTCAAGAGCCACTGTGTTCAACCCTATTAATATCCACATCATATGAAAAATAAAAGAGAAATTGTTTATCACCTAAATCGAAAATCGCCATGCCACCAATGGGATGCCAAACATTTGCTAGTGTATTCCTCATAGCCTAAAAGTTAACAATACTAGCCGTAAAAGAACTTCCCACCAAACAAAGCTTGTAAGAGGCTGGTTTGTATCCATTATCTCCCCCCATAACATCCCACCCTTCTTCCTCCCTATCCTCCAAAGATAAACTTGCTAAATCTGCATCTGTTACTGGACCAACTTTAACTAGAATTAAATTATCAAAAACAAAAAAGGAGGGAAAAAAAAAAAGACAAAGAAAACACCGCGTGCCACAAAGAGCAGAGAGATAACATGCCACAAAAAACAAATTATTTTTTTATTACATGATTTTTTTTTAAATATGTGCTTATGCATATTTTTTTGTTAAATCAACATTAGGGGAAAACTCATTTTCTTTGGGGTTATCACTTTCCAAATTATGTTAATGATACAGTTATTTACCTTCCTTTTATAAGGAAAAAAAATGAAAGAAAGACTAAAATACCTAAATTGCATTGATGGATTTAATTTAATTTTCATAATTAAGAGTCTTTATCTTATGTTAATTTTAATTCAGAAAAAAAATTCATACATAATTTATTTAAGATTAAAGTCCAAACTAAATAAATATTTTTTATTTTATATAAATAAAGGTATAATAATAAATTTAATTCTTATTGTTTATCTTTCTTTTTAACATTTTGGTATTAAATTTTTTTATTACTTTAGCCCTTAACCTTCAATTTTGTAATCAATCCGTTTTTCTTTGTTGGAAAGTTGATTGAACTGTTAAAACTTTAACGACATTGGCATGACAACCTATATGCATGTATACTCCATTGTCGAGCTGAATAATTATTTTTAAATTTGTATGACCTTTTAGAAAATTTGGAGAATTTTTATTAATTTTTTTTCTAAATTTTATAAAATACAGGTGGACTATCATATAAGCTACCACATCACTTATCTTAAAAATGTTAACATTTCAATCAAATTTTTTGTCCAAAGAAAAGCAATTTAATTAAATTGTGAAAATTGAGGGTTAAAATAATCTTTAAAAATAATTAGCGCCAAAATGACAAAAGAGGTAAATGTTAGGTACCGAATTTGTCATTATGCCTATATTAAACCTCAACACTTTATAGTTTTCATGGTTGAAACACAGTCAAAACTAGGGATGTGAGATACTAGTCCTCGCAAGCTACTTGAGTTCGATTAAAAAAATTCAAATTCAAATCGGTAATTATCGAGCAGAGCTCGAGCTGGAGTTATTGATGAGCCGAATTTTAGTTTAATAATGCTTGACTCGAATGATTCGCGAGCATTAACGTGCTTTTCACATTTTTATATTATTAATTACATTATTGCCCTTAATGTATACTATTAACCCTAGGCTTAGTTATTGAGTCGAGCTCGAACTCAAGTTCGTGCTAGAGTACAAAAATTGATAAACTAGCTTTAATTGAGCTCGAGTTGAGCTCAATGTTTGATCAAACTTAAATTGAATATTGAGCTTAAAATTTCAAGTCAAACTTAACAGTATTGAAACTCGACTCAACTCGATTACAGCCCTAGTTAAAACTCAAAAGCTAAAACTAAAAAAATTTGCGGCATTTTTTTATTTTCTTAATGGCCCCTAGATCCTTGCCATGATGCAAGTAAATAATAATTAATTAAGACAACAATGTCCAAAATTTCTCAATATTGAGGACACCTTACTATTAAACAAATTTATTAAAAGTTGAAGTGATTGGGACAAGAACTGCTTTTCTATAGGGATATCTTCTTATTAATATTAAATTCAAACTTATATTATATTATCATTAGGTCTGTACTTGTAGTGTGTTGTTTTAATAGATTAGATTAAAATATATGCCATAATTAGAAATTTTCATCTACAAAAGTGATAAAATAATCAATAGACACTTGGAATTCAAGCATTTTTGTAGTTTAGTCCTCTTCTTATCATTTGCAATGCATTTTGAAACTTGATAATCCGAATTCAATTATGTTTAATTTGACTAATAAAATTTCTTTTATATAAGCATTTATATGACAAATTTTTAATTAATTTTTACAAATTTTATTTAATCTCTTAAATAATTTTTTAAGTAATATGAAAATTTAAATTTTAGGTTTAAAGAATAGAAATGATTGGTTAAAAACCCTATATTGAACTAGTCTAGAAATTTATTCTTGTATGGTTTTCACTGAAACAACTATAATTTGAGCTTTTGAATTCGGATTGATGCGTTTCAAAGTGCATTGCAGATATAAGATATAGATTTTTTTTATCTGTAATACCCAGTTCTAATCCAAAAATGTGTCGTGAATTGGTTGATATTTCAAATTTGAACTCAAATGAATTTACCCTTCATGGATTCGTATCAAATAATATGTTGCCAATGGCTTTGGCATTATTGGTTAAGGAGAATGTTTTAATTCCTTAACTATTTAGGTTCGAATCTCTCTATATACAATTGCGATGTGTGGGTCAATATCATCATATGCTTATATCATGTATAATTTTATTCTATTGTATTTTATACGGGTTATAGTTAATTTCCTTTTTAAAAAAAATCGTAAAATTTCCTAATTAAATGTCTTGTCAATCCATAATCCAAACCCAATGAAAATTAAAACTTATTTTACATGTAGAAAAGCCATAATAAAAATATATGTGTTTAATTCTTTGATCGAATTAATTTTGAATTTGATATTTTAAACAATTTCTATTCTTTTCTCTTATAAAAAATGTTTTATTAAAAAATAACCGACTTTTGCTATTTCTCAATATGGACAGTAGTGGATTTTAGGATAAGATTGGGTCCAAATGGCATGAATCTATTAAAATAATGAAAAAGAAATTTCAAAAAAAATCTATGCATGTATATTGGTACATGAATTTGACAAATAAAAAGAAAAAAAATACAACAACAAAAGCTGTCTCTTGCTAAATTGACCCATATTTCATAGTCTTCTCCCATCATTTCCAACTTTCCCACGCAACTATGATTTTATTATTATTATTTGAGATGTCTGAACTAGTTTTGATCAAAATTCTATATGAAGTCCCTGATTTATGTGTTTTTTTACAAATTCAATCCCTCTATTATAATTTAATACTATATGATTCCCTATCACATTTCCTTTTATAGAGTAAATTATAGAGAGTTTTGAAAATTAAAATATACTTCAACCTTTTATCGTGCATTTAAAATTTAGTCTTCATATTTTTACTTTTAAAAATTTAATCTCTCTATTCTCCGATTTTAAAAATTCATATCAAATTCTTAATATCTGTTAAATCCAGTCAAGTGACACTTTTAAAAAAATCTCACATGGTTACCATGTAATAAAAAAGACATTGCAATGGACGTGAATTTAATAAATAATTTTAATGATGTTAACAACTCTTAAAAATTACATTATTATTTTAATCAAAATAAAGTATTTGGACTAACCAATAATGTTGTAAAAGTTAATGTACCAAACTATGTCAAAAAATTGAAGTACAAAGATTAATTTTTAAATTCGAGCGTAGTATAATAACTAAAATTGAAATTCAACCTTAGTAATATAATCTATAGAAAAAATATGTTACGTAGTTTAAAACATCACTTTTAACCTTTCAATTAAAAACAATTTTTTTTATTGTTGGACACTTATCGATGTGATAATAAAATAATGAGATTGACTATCACATATAATGAAGTAAGACATTTGGACTTTCTAATGCCATTGTAAAAGTAAATGACCAAATTATGTTAAATTAAAATATAAACACTAAACATCAAATGTGAGCATAGCAGAAAAATCGAAACGAGAATTTTCATATTATCTTTTGATGACTAAGAAAAGGGAAAAAAAAACGTCGTAATTCAATCCGTTAATAATTTTAGTAGCTGATTTAGATTTTAAAAATAAAAATTAAACCTATCAAGCCAAAATAAACTTTTTGTTAGAATAGTATTTTTTTTTTTAAAAAAAATCCACCTAAAAATTTAATCAGAGTAATCAATAATATTAGACATAGTAGTGGGACCGAAAATGATATTAGACCATTTTTAAAGCATGGGTAGGACAGGTGAGAATGTAAAGGAGAAATAGGTTATAAATATAAAATTGCATACAAGTGAAATCGAATATTTTAATGGTTGAATGAAAAGATTGCAGCTTCGTACATTAAATTAAAGGATACACAATGTTTCCACTTATAGTTCATATTCATACGTTTACGCCATGAATATTATTTGCTAATTTGGTTGGCTGATGCGTAAGGTGCAAGGCATACCAAATTATGCCATCTTCATTGGAAAAAACCACTACCATGCACTCACTTTCCCATGCTTTTTTTCTTGGTAACCAAACACCCCAACTTGCTCCACTTGCCACTTATAGAAATATATATTATCCCTTTTGAGATTTCACTTTTTGGACCACTTGTGAATATTATGTTCTTCCATGAATGAGTAACCCATCATTTTAAGCTTTAACTCAGTTCGCGTTGATGAACAACTTTTTTACAAATATAAATTATGCAGAGCTTTTCAGCTACACCGGATTAACTATTTATTCTCCAAGTGAGGCAAAGAACAGCCTTACAATTTCCCTACTTGCATCTATAATAGAGAGCTCGGGATTCCGAGCTTTAGGATGATGTGTTGAAGAGAATTCTAGTGAAACTATTTTGATTGGATTGAAAACAATCTATGCAAATGAAATTCCGTTCAAGAACTCGAGAAACATTAAGCGTGAGATATAGGTTAAGGAACGGACTTTATATACCGGTTTGAATGTGAGTGTTGAGAGCGTGTATTGTCATAAGACTCTGTTGGCCTGAATCAGGACTTTACGAAGCTCGACGGAGATTTCATGTAATAGCACTGGTTTTTGAATAACTCCATTCATTCCGATCTGTAAACATCTTTCCCAAATATCTTGATCGATACTAGCAGTCATGGCAATAATCAATGGCCAGCTATGGCTTCGGAACTTACAGATTCTTGTTGCAACTTCAAATCCATCCAACTCGGGCATTTGAAGCTCCAAAATAACGATCTGGAATGGAGATGTTGTTGACCCGATAGCACTTAGACATTCAAATCCGGATGACACAACAGAAACAATACATCCCAACTTCTCAAGAAGCTTTCCAGTCACGGCACGATTGACAGTATCGTCATCAGCAAGTAGAACATGCAAGCCGTGGAAAATAGAGTTTGAGCGTGGCTGGTCTGAAGATTCTCCCGACTCGGTGATTGCTCTAGTGATGGATGGTCGGATTTGAAACCGAATAACAACTGCCATGCTTTGTGCAGAACCTAAAGGGTTTTGGATTACCCACATGTTCCCATGCATCATCTGCAAATTTTGTCGAGATCATCAGAAATAAAACTAAAAAGAAGTAGAACAATACGTTGAAAAGAGAACGAAAGATGATTATAATATGTCACGAGTAAAATTTTAAGTTTGCACTAATCGGTCATGGAAACAATTAACACTTCCAGCTTAGCCACCTCCATATGGAAACTGTGAACCTACACAGGTAAAACATGCAATATATACTGAAACAAGCATTATAAGTACAGGCATGCGATTAGCTAATGGCTGAAAACCAGATGCACGACACGTATAATCAGCTACTCATGAGATAATATCTACTTAACATCCTACCATGCCGCTAATTTGATATGTTTTTAGTACTCCTATTACTCATTAACTTTCTCAGCAGACAAAATTTCCTATTCTTACCTGCACTAGCTTTTCGCAAATGTTGAAGCTCAGGCGTTCCTCAGCTCCAAGGCTGTTGTATCGGCTTCTACTGCTTGATACCTCCGACAATGAGCAGCCCTCTGGTTGAGAAATATTATTGGAAATCATAATTTCGAACCTGACAAGTAGATCTGCATCAGAAGGGTAGTGCCTCCATGTTGCCCGTCTCTGATCATTCGGTTCCTGACTACCATTTTCTGCGTATACCCGAAGTATTACAGTCCCTCCTCCAGTATTGCCATCCAATAGGCTCCCGACCATATGCAGTATCACCTGAAAAACTCTCCGTTCATCACCGAAAACGAGATCAGGCAAAGACTTCTCAACCTCAATTGAAAAACCAAAACCCTGATAAACACTCAAGCACTTAGCAAGGCAAGCTGCTTCTTTTATCATTGAATGTAGTCGAAAGGACCTCTTCTCCAGTGGGGATCTTGCAGTATCCATTATTGAAATATCCATCGCATCATTTATCAAGGTTGACAGGACAGTGCTGGTCTTCATCATCGAATCGACAATAATTCGTTGATCGTCATTCAAATTTCCATCCTGCAACATTGAAAGCAAGCCTAAAATTGAGTGCATAGGCTTCCTCATTCCATCACTCATTACCTTCTGAAATGCATTTCTAGCCTGGCTTGCTCTCATAGCATTCTGTCTTGAAAGCTGCAATGCCCGATTTTGCTCGGCTAGTTTATCCCTCATGAGTTGAGATTCTTCAAGAACTGCGGCATGAGAGATTGCAACGGCCACCTGATCGGCAACCACCTTAACTATCTCTAGTTCCTGGTTGCTCCACGATCTTCGTTGGTCATTCGGAAGAACACATACCAATATGGAAAAGTACGTCTGGACTTGCTCAGGAGTTCCCCCTTTAAAATTGCAAATTCGAAGCATTGGCAACCGAATTGCAGCAACAGGTCCTGGCTCACCATCCTCTGCGTTGCTTGCAGTAGCAAGCATCGAGTCTGGCTTGAGGATATGCACTCCATCACTTCTTTTAATCCTTGCAACATCTGGTTCCGTAATGGGAATAGTAAAATTATACGAATAGTTCCTTCCTTTGAGGTCATGAGTCAGATTCATCTCCGTCTTGATCTCATTAGGCATCCAAACGGCACAGTTTTGCAAACCTAACGTCTTGGACAACTCTACCAATGTTGTGTACAAAATGTTATGTCTATCCAACGATTTACGGATTTCTTGAGTAAGCATGCGGACATGCAAACCGGTCTCCTTCTGTTTCATTATAATACCAACTTCCTTCCCAAGGTCCCAAGCCTTTTTCTTCAACAATAATTCTCTCACCTTGACTTTGAGAAGCAGCGGAATGAGTGTGAGAAGTGAAATAGCAGTGGCACACGAGACCAAAGCAGTGAGAATCTTGAACACGGTGAGAGCCAACATGAGTTGAAATGGATGAGGACCATAACTCCAGCCGTTGAGCAAATGAGTCAATCCGCACAGCACAATGAAGGCGATGAACTGAAAGAGCACCCATTTGAACGGCACGTTTGAGCAACTAACAAAGTAAAGCAACTCAATAGGGATCGAAAAGTAGGCGACAGCGATCAAGAAATCACTCGCTCTTTGAGTCTCTAATATGCTCTCAATGCTCCAAAAACCCCCCTCATCATCACAATTACACCTTGCAAAGCCATTATCAGCCCTCGATACTGCGATTAGAAGCGAAGAAATCAACAACCCGGGAGCTATCGCTTTCAACATTGCATCCAAGTGAATTGCTAAACTTTCATCAATGCATTTACTGGTTATTTCGAAACACTTGAACTACAACCTTGTAATTCCAAGCTTCAATTCTCATTGCCTGTAACGTAAAGATAACTTAATATTATTGAATAACATTAAAAGCCCACCAAAAATATGAAATTTAATAGAACTGAATTAAGATCTAACACAATGAACATCAAAGAATTAGGTAAAATTAATAATATATAGAAATTGTTAGTCAGAATTACTAAATCCAAAACTCAAATTTCATAGCTTTATGAAGAATTAACTAATACTACAGTAACAAAGGAACACGACAAGGAAATACATAATAATTTATTATAGTTTATATAAAATCCCCAAAAATCTTATTTATAATAAAACCCAGAAACCAAAAAATAATATTAAATTAAGAACAAATATGAAAAACTAAAACAAACCCATTTCTTCAAGCCCAAATAAAAAACAAAACTAAACCCAGAATTTTTAAAAAAAAAATCAAAGAGAGCTTACCTTAAACCAGAAGAAGCCATTAAAAAGGAACCACCTTCAGATCTTTGAAGTTTCTAACGAATTTCATACCGTTTTCAGCTTATAATGGTGCAATTAGTGGAAAACAAAATGAATGCCTTAAAGCAATCAAAGCAGAGCCAAAAGACATACATTAATAACTTCAAGCTCAAGTATTTGGCATTCCAATTTAATCACTCTGCTGTCAATAATTTGACAGGTTCAGAGAACCAGCACCAAAATCAAAGGGACAAAAAAGAAACTTTCCTTTATATAGCAAACAAGCCTATTTCTTTTTTTTTTAAAACAAAAAATATAATATTCTTTCTGTTTTGTTTTAAACTTCAAACAAAAGCAACAAAGAAGCTGAACCCCCCCCCCCCCCCAAAAAAAACCCAAAAGAAGAAGTTTTTTGAGAAGAAATGAATGGAGAGGGCTTTGGTTTTAAAGGAAATGTGATTATATGCAAAGTTTTCGCCTTTGGTTTTGTAAGAAAGCTTAAAAGAAATGGAAAAAAGAAGGAAGAAAAAGGAAAGAAGAGTTAAAAGAGAAGATGAAGAAGAGAGAGCGACAAAAATGGGACCGGCTACTCTTACATGAAGAGAACTTGGACGCTCTTTTGAACCAAAACGTCCTCTTCATACGAGGACTTACACAATTCCATATGGTATTTTATGCTAATAATATCTTCTTTTATAATTATATTTTTTAAATATTATATTTTCTTTATATTTTCCTCTTTAGGTGTATAATATATAAGGTCAAAATATATATTCTTTCATTTTGGTATCAAGTAACATTTATCCCTTTAATTTAGCTATTTTTTTTCAATTTAATTTTTAAATTTTTAGGTCCTTAGTAACATTTTCAATTTATTCCCTAAATTAAGATTCCGTTAATATATAATTATTTGGCACTCAAAAGTATCATTACCTAAAAATTTAGAAATACGTGTGTATATATATAATGTAGAAAATATTTAAGAAATTAATTTTTTTCTAACAAATTTATTGTACATTTGAAAAATAAAAATAAATAATATTTATCCAATTACACAAAAATATTTTCAAATAATTGATGTAAAATTATTTAATTAAATTAATAAAAAAAAGTTACACTAATTTAATTCAAATAATAGATGACTAGAAATTTCCCATTATAGTAAAGAGATATGCTAAAATGCACAATACATTAACCGTTTATATAATTAAAGCAATCTAGATTAATTAATAAATAGTCCTAAATAAAGTAATTACTAAATATATAAGATAATAAATATTTTTATATTTTTCTTTAACGCCCAATATCTAAATAATAGTTTCCAAAAGATACTAAAAATTCATACAACACTATATAATCTTTGGGCTTTGGAATGTGAAATTAAAATTTTGTATTTATATTTTTTTAAATGTAAATTTTGAGAATAAAATGCCTATATTTTGTATTAATTAATATTAAATATAATTATATATTTGAAAAACATAAAAGTGTGAACTTTAAAAAATAATTTTTAAAATTATACATGAATTTTGATTTAATGTGCAATTGTATACACGTGAAATTCTAATTATAGTTCAAATGTATATTTGAAACTTTAATTTTGATTTAATCATATATGTTTAAAGAAATAAATACATTAATTTATTTTTATATTGGATAAATTAAATTATTTATGTATGCAGTATATAGACATAAAATGATATTGTATTAATAATTGTGTTAATAATTTACAAGAATTGAATCAAATCAAAATTTCATGTATAAAATTGCACAAAATCAAAGTTCATGTATACAATTACACATTAAATCATAATTCATGTATAATTTTAGTATTTATCCCAACTTTAAAATTATAAATTATTTTATATAAAATTAGATTATAGTTAAAAAAAAAAACTTGAATTTTATATATATGATTAACTTTCTTTAAGGAAAAAATATTTTTAAAGATAATGGTAATTTTTAAAAGGATGATAGTTTTTCAACAAAGTAGAAGTTTTGTTTTTCTACATAGGATTTTTTATATATATAAAAATATATAAAATATATTATTATTTAACTTAGTGTTTTTAGAAGTTAAAAATTGAGTTGATAATTTTATGATACAATATTTTGTAATAGTAGATCGGATTTTTAAAAGTTAGAGAAAACTCGTCATGTTTAATGGTGGTTTCACAATAATACTAACACATGTCATTCTTTCTTTTAAAAAAATAAAAATGTTATGTGTCACTTTCTCATAAGAAAGAAATCGTCATGTCGGGGGTGAATTCTAGTTATTGAAAGCATTAATTTTGGGCTTAAAAACTGTCAATGCAACCCAAATCTCCAAACTTGCCAAGATATCTTAAGACATAGTTGAAACAAAAGGCCGTCATATAGACGTTGATAGGCTAGTCTCGAGGCATACAAGATAATATCTCTAGACATGCAATCTTTGAAGTAGAATTTTACACTCGAATTTTCATGTCACGAGACATATATGAAACCCAAATCTCAAACTAAAGCTTGACACATTGAGAACATGTATGAAACATACACAACATAGAGAAATGCCAAGGCTGAAGCTAGAACCAACATGATATATATGTGTTAAGGAATTTAGAAGAGACCAACATAATGGATATAAAACCAAACACAAGAGGATGGAAAGTCAAAGCTTAAGGTTGTTGAAGTTGGAGAGATTTTTGTTGGTTTCTCCAATGTTTGATGATTTAAAGGGTTTGAGTAAAATATAGGAATTTAAATAAATTTTAATATATTAATCATTAATTAATTTTAAGAAGTGTGGTTCCTTATCAAAATCTTTCATTTTATTTATTTAGATAAATTTAATCATAATTTATGGTTTATTATCTCATAATTCTTTCTTAATGGAGTGTGTTAGTTGATGATTAGAACTTCATTCACAATCAATTTCATTTAATTTGGTTTAATAATATTTCACCTTCAATTCCTCTTTAGGATTATAACCTTTTTGCAAGCCATAGATCAAATTTTGATAATAAGAGAAAAGGACAAAAATAAAAAGGAATGGACTTTTTTTTTTTTCCTAAATATGTCAAATGGTTGTCTAAATATTTTTTTTAATATTTTTTATTTTAAATTTCTTAAAATTATATGTGATACAATGCCTATTTTATAGGCTTTTCAATAAATTAATTAAAACTTAAATGTTCCAACATTATATTAAAAAAAACATTTTTTTTATTTTTTATTTTTTATTTTTTATTAGTGAAATAGTCACTGAATTTTGGCCCAATTCAAAATTGTATTTTTTTTTATGACCATGTATGTCTTCTTTCATTTTATTGATTTATGGGATAAATTTTAAAATTATATGTTAATTTTAAAAGTATAATTTAATACATTGATTTTTATGTATTTTTTTCATTAGTCAAACCCTTAATTAAACTATTAAATTTATTTTTAGAAAAGGTTTAATCCATAAATTGATATCTAAACTATGCATTTTTCTCATTTTCGTTACAAGTGGTACCTAAATTATTCTTCTATTATTTATTTTACACAAAAATGTTATATCCGTTAAAAAAAATTTAAAAAAAAGAAGATGATTGTAATTTAAACCTAACCAAAGTCGTTTGCTTTTTATCCTTTGTTTTGTCTAGCAACAGTGCTAGCTTTCGGGTTGGGTATCGCTCGCCTTTTTCCCCTCCCATCAACACTTTCTTTCTTTCTTCTTCTCATTCACCTTTATTTTGTGGGTATTTATGTTTTCTTTGCAAGTTGTGATGGACAGATGAAAGTGTCTATCGTTCGCTAAAACTCCACCAACCACCAGTAGTTTTTTTTGGAAAGTGGATGGCTTTTCATCAACTTCTTAATCTGTTACTGTTTTGAAAGTATTTCAGAATAATAAATGATTTCACAAGTCGATTTGGACCCTTATTGTCTTATTTTTTATATGTTTTTTTGTTTATTTTTCCATTGTTTAATAAGTCTTCGGTTTTAAAAGTTTTTGTCTGCTCTTGTATCACTTTTTTAGTCTTACTTATACATGTAATCTTAGTTTTACAAGTGATTTTAGGGATGATTTTGTTGTCGTCCTCTCTAGTTTGGTGAATGCTCAATTCTTTTGTTGATTTTTGCTCGCCGCTTTGGACCATTCTGGGTTGATTTCCTTATCGTATTAAGTGTTTGCAATCACTCCAGATATGTCATGCTTGAGTTGTGACAAAGCCAATCAACATGTCATAATATTCTATTGATACTGAGCCTAAAACTTTTGTTGCATTGACGGAGCTTGTCCTTCACCATCTACGACGAGTGTTTGCTATTTTCCCCCTTGAATTGTATGGTTCCATTCATTGAATGAATTTATGAATTTACCTTTAAAAAAAAATTCCAGCCAACAATAAATTGCAACATCATATTAACTTAAAAAAAATATTTTTTAAATTCTTTTATTTTCTTTCTTCTTCTTTTATGATGTATGGCAATACAATGGATGCTCAAAATTCACCCTCCAAAAGTCGAGATGTTAGCGATTAATATTATTTTCAAACTTCATTGCCTACTTCCTCGACTTAACAAGATCAAAAAAATTATTTCATCGATTAGAACCAATCTTTTCAAAATCAGACCAGGATGTCTAGTTGGACCGGTTGGGCTAGGAACCAATTGGGGTACCGATCTAGGGTTGAACAGATTGACCCTCAAATACTGGTGAAGCTAGGGGCCAAGCAGGGGACTCGACCACCTTGGTTAAATGGGAAATTTTCCCTCTGGCCCCTCCTAAAATATAAATCACTCAAATTAAGTTTTTTAGCTTTTAAATAAATAGAAAATTTTCATTTCTGGCCCCTCTAAAAATATAAGTAATGCAATTTAAGCAGTTTAATGATAAAATTTTAACCTTGGCCCCTTCAAAATTTTATAATTTTATCTCGGCCCCCTAAATAAATTTTTTGGCTTCACCCGAGCTCGCAAACTGATACAGTCCGGTTGAACCAAGGTAAAAAAAAAAAAATTGAACCGATTTTCTCTATTTTTAATTTTTTATATAAAATTTTAATAATTTATTTGATCAAATCGAAAGAACTGATCAAATCGAGAATTGGTGGCCAGACTGGTTTGACCATTAGTCCTGTTCTAAAGAAAAAAAAAACAATATATATAAAAGAGAAAATAATACTCTTTTTTGGTCACATGTCAATTTCTAATTGGTTATCTTTAAAAAATAGATTTAATGATTTAACTAACGGTTGTATTAATAGGGTACCAAGTTGGGAAAAAGAAGTAGTTTTGGTACCACTTGTAACCAAAAAAATGTTTAGGTACCAAATTGAGAAAAATGCATAGTTTAGGTACCAATTTATGGGTTAAGCTTCTTTTTATTTATAGATTTAACGGTTTGACTAACCCAGGTACCAACTTGGGAAAAAAAGTAGTTTAGGTACCACTTGTGATGAAAAAAAATAGTTATCAAGATGGGAAAAAAAAGTATAGCTTAGGTACCAATTTTTTGAGTTAAGCCTCTATTTCTTGACTAAATTATAGTGTAAAAATTTAAAGGTTACAATTTGCTCAAAGTTTTTGTACTCTTTGTATATTTGGAATTTAATCTCCATATTTTTATTTTCAGAAATTTTGTCCCTCTACTTTTTGAATTTAAAAAGTTAGGTTCATTTATTAACACTATTAGAATTCTTTTGAGTTTATGTGGCATTTTGAAAAAAAAAAAACTTTATATTCATGTAACAAAAAAAAAAAAACATTGTAACAAACCTGAACTTAATAAAGAATTTTAATGGTGCTGACAATTCTTAAGAATTCACATAATCATTTTAATTATAATAAAGTATTTAGACTAACTAACGGCATTACAAAAGTTGAGGTATTTTCAAATTATGTCAAAATTAAAGTATAAATATCAAATTTGAGCGAAATATAGAGACCAAATTGAAATATAACCATTTTATAATCTAAAAAGTAGAAGGATTGGGATTGAAATTTACACGTAATGTTTTCATGTAAAAAGAATCCATTGTGGAAGTCCTTAGGCCTTCGTTTTTATATATAGTTGTAAAAAGAATAGAGAAATAACTAATCCTTCTTGCTTAAAAATAAATCTAACAAGGAGGTATTAAGATTATTAGTGGTTTAAACTAATCCAATCAAAGTGCACATGCATGCATCTTTATTGGTACCTTTTTTAATCAAACCAAACTTTATGATGTTAAGAGTCTGTACTTTCAACATAATTTAGAGCAATTGTAAAAATAGAATGTCGGTAATGATAGTATATCGTAAAGAAAAGAGAAATAAAAATAAAGAATACACAGATTTTTACGTGAAAATCCTTTCGGGAAAAAACCACGGGCAGATGAGAAGAAAATTCACTATGTCGAATTCGAATGATTACAAGAAAAGTTTCGACTACATCTATTTATAAGTTGAAAAAACCTAATTCTTATCAAAGTCAAATAAATTATGCTAATAAATGCTAAATATATTATACTCATAAATACTAAATCTTCTAGAAAGAAGATATATTTTGTTTAACTTGACTTGTAAGTAATCTCTTAGAATTTAGGTTACACAACTCTAACAGCAATGATTAATTATATCAAAAGTTAATGACAAGTAATCAGTGCAAAAATAAATAGATCCTATTGCTGCAATTAGACTTATTTGCTTCTGCTGCTGCTACTTCCTATTTATGAATTACCTTTACATTGATGCATATTTTTCATTACTTACTATGCTTACTTAGTAATAATTATTGTTGCCACTATAGCAAAAACAGGTTTTTAGCGGCCTTTTTTTGGTCCTATAGCGGCGCTTATAAGCGTCGCTAAAACAATTTGCGGCGTTTTTATAAGCGTCACAAAAAACGCCGCTATACATAACACCGCTAAATTTTGCAGAGTTTGTGTAGAAAAAATGCCGCTATAGAACATGACCTTTAGCGACACTTTCTAATAAAACCGCCGCTAAAGAACATGACCTTTAGCGGTGCTTTTCCAACAAACGCTGCTATAGAACATGATTTTTAGTGGCGCTTATCCCACAAACGCCGCTAAAGAACATGACCTTTAAAAAAATTATTTTAATTAAATAATATTTATTGATGCAAACATGTTCTAGCATTGATGATTAGTTGCTTAATTATATTCTAAGTCAAATTTGGTTAAATTGATGGGAATACGTTAAGGGGAGTTTACGTTGATTCACAATTCAAGCTTCTTGTATTGTATATTTTGTTCAACAAATAGTTAAAACGGAAGAAGATTGAACAATATGAAACTGATAATTTGGTGCTAGAGAGAGTGCTCACTCCCTTGCCCACCAAACCTGTATAGAGATAATTTCCTTATTTAAGGTGTTCACAATTTATTGAACTGATTATTTAAGTTATGTTGATTATATGAATGATATTTAGTGTAACAGCCCAATTTCGACCCTAATCGGAACGGTGGTCTCGGGACCCCGAATTCGGGATAGAATAATATTTTTAATTATTATTTTGATATCTATGTTATGTGGTTAAACATGTGTTAAAATATCATTGATTAAATTTCATGTTTGGGTGATTAATTTAAGAAAAAGGATTAAATTGCAAGAGTGATAAAATTTGCCAATTGCTTGATAGGGAGGATTAAATCAAAGTGTCTTTTTAATTAAGGGATTTTGTGTTATAATTTAACCTTTTTAGTTTGTAGTGGACGGCAACATGCATCCACTAAGAATTTTGCTATTATTTTTAATGTATTATGTAGTGATGATAATACATATTTTATATTAAAAATCTATTTTAATAAAGCATAAAAGAAAATGGCCATTGCATGTTTACCATTTTAGCTTTCTTGACCGAAAATAAAGAAGAAGAGAGGAGTTAAGCTTTCATCTATTTCGGCATTTGTATGTTTTATTAAGGTGAGTAATTTCACTTAGTTTTTGTTAATTTTAATAATTTTGAGGTTATTGTCTTGTTAATTAACTAGCCCATGCTCAAATTCTTGAATTGGTTGTGGAAGTCGAAAGTTGCCATGGATGGAAATTGTGTTTGTGAGATTAATGGTAGAATATGTTAAAAGCATGCAAGGTTAACAATATTTTCTTTAGAATTTTTGGATAGAGCTTAGTATAAGGAGGAATTAATAGAAAGAAAATTTTTGGAATGTGCTAAATAGCAAATAGATGGAAGAAAGGAGTTGAAAGAAGGGCTATGAACATTCGGCCCTTCATTGATGTGATTAAATTGTGGATATTTTATGTTTTGAGTTGTAAGGTCTTGAACCTTTAAATTTTCGGTTTTGGTACCTACACTACTGGTAAACATGATAAATTTGCATAAAGATGGTAAATTGAGCTTTAATTTCCTTGATTAATTATGTTCTTAAAAAGTTGTTGCTGTCCAAATTGGTATAGATTAAATGTATGTCCGATTGAGGTTTTACATACTGTCCAATATGAAAATTTTAAGACAAATTCGGTTGGAGTAAGTGCATGACCGAATGTGGTTTTACATGCTGTCCAATGTAAACAAAAAAAAAAAGATTTATGATAATTCGATTAGGCAAAACATGTTGAGGATTCAAAGCTGTCAAAATTTAACATTTTTATGGTTGCTCGGTTGAGCTTTATTGTTGGTTAAATTGAATATTTATTCCTGTCCAAAGTATAATATGTGGTTGAATGAGTTCAATTTGAATTATTTAGATCAAGTACAAAATGAAAAGGTTTTGGATCGGGGAAAAACAAAGTTGAACGAATAGTCGGAAAGCCCAATCCGTCAAATTTCAAGGTAAGTTTTAAGCAATCGGATTAATTTTAATTATCTCTATATTAAATTGTACATGTTCGAGTGACATAATAAATTTTATTTTCAAATTTCCGAATAAGGCATAGGAATTATTATATGTGATAGCCGAATGTGGATTAGTAAATACATGTATATATCTATAACCATTGCATAATTGAGTTGGCCAAATATATGCACTTGTGATAAGGGATAAAAATAAATATATATATGGGAATAGAATAGTCGGATATGTGTGAGTGTATATATATTTGATGATGCCAAATGTGGTATGGTGACTTTAAATGTGTTTGCCGAGTATGATAGTATCATGAACATGTATTTATTTATATAAATACCTTGGATGGTTGAAATACGTATAAAGATATATATATATAAATGTTACCAATGTGATAGGGTATAAGATTAAATATTTGTATTGGCCGAATGTATATTTGCCTTATGTATGAAATTTTGATATGTTTGGACTGGATAAATAATTATGAGTTGAGTAGTATTTAATTGTGGAACATGAAATAGGTGATGGTGGTGATTGAATAAATAAATATGTGTTTAATTGAGTGTGACCGAATGTGATGGTAAATTATAGGAAGAAAGAGTTGGTTTGAATGTGCGTATTTGTGTATGTTCATATTTATAATATGTGAATATATATGTTATGTTTAAGAGGAGATTTGTTAATGAGCACTGTGTGTGCGAATATTTACACCGAGCACTGTGTGTGCGAAATCGGTTATATGGCACTGTGTGTGCGAAAATGTTAAGTAACGGCTCTATGTGAGCGACACGTTACGGGAAGTTGGCACTGTGTGTGCGAAAATGTTAAGTAACGGCTCTATGTGAGCGACACGTTACGAGAAGTTTGCACTAAGTGTGCGAAAATGTTAAGTAACGGCTCTATGTGAGCGATACGTTACGGGAAGTTGGCACTAAGTGTGCGAAAATGTTAAGTAACGGCTCTTTGTGAGCGATACGTTACGGGAAGTTGGCACTAAGTGTGCGAAAATGTTAAGTAACAGCTCTTTGTGAGCGATACGTTATGGGAAGTTGGCACTAAGTGTGCAGGGTTATGAATTCATCCAAATATTGACTAATGAATGGAGATATTTAGAAATTTTGCTTATGAAAATGATGCATGATATCTGGGACATTACGGTATTAACGAGGTAAGTTACTCCTACTTCATGAAATTATAGGATGAGACATATCTATTAATTAAGGAATTTATTCAAATTGAATATGTGGTATAATAATATGCGGTTTTGAGGCATATGAAAATAGGTAAGGTTTGCATATTAATCGATTACATGTGTATACCGTTATGAGCTCTTTTACGATTGAATTGATTCATTTAAAGTTCGGTTATTGAAATGTTGTTCATAAAAACCATTGCTTATCACTTACTAAGCTAAGTAAGCTTACCGTTGATTTTATTTGACTATTTATAGGTCTTGAGGTTTAAGCTCGTACTCGGGGTTTCTTGTCGAAGTCAAGCACACTATCAACTACTATTTTGGTACCTTACCAAAGTTGATCATTTGTATTAATGGCATGTATAGGCTATGTTACCTTTGGAATTGTTGCAGATGACGAGTATATGTAACTTTGTAATTATGTATGCCATGCGAAAATGGCTAAAATATGATATTTTGGGTTTATGAGAGTTCGGTCATGTTAAGATGTTATGGTGAAAGTATGATTCATGATGTGTATGTGTTTAATGCTTGGTTATAGGAATGAATGTGTGAAATAAGGTTTGGTGTATGTATATTTGGTTTTGATAATGGTTAATTCATCTTAGTAAAGTGATTATATCATGTATGTATTCAGAGAATGGAGTTTTGATGACCTGATGAATTGGGTCTTTTGTTTGTATTGAATAAAAATGTTTTTTTTTACATGAAATGGGTTATACGAATTAGGGTTAAATAAGATAATGTTTAAAGCATGCTATGGAAGTTCATTATTACCTATTAAGCATTTGGTAAAGATCATATGAATAGTGTATTTTATGCACGAAATGTATATACATGTTCATATTATTCTATCTTGTTATATATAACTAAATAAGTTGTTAAGTTTTATTACATGTTAGTTGATTACAATATTGAATAAACAAATGATAGGTATTTAAATTATTTATTTGTGAATGCTTGTTTGGGGTTATATTATGTTGGGTAATGCCTCGTAACCCTAATCCAGCAACGGATATGGGTTAGGGGTGTTACATTTAGCCCGTTATGGAAGATCATATCACTTAGGGAATCATATACTGATGATTAGATTGAATAAGATTACCCTTATCTAATCCTTAAGAAAGTTGATTGGATTGAATCTCTGAAGACTTAGCTGCCAAGAATCATTGCTTATTTTGTTCATTATTATTATTTTTATTTAACTTATAATGTGGTTGTTTTATAGGAATTGTGATAGATTTCTTGTGTAAGCAAGTCTCGATAAAGTCTATATAATGGAGAGACTTGTATAAGTTTATATATGAAGAGATTAAAAACTTAATCTGTTCTAAGTGAGTAATCTTATTGTATGAGTACATATTAATAGTAAAACTTTTGTGTTGTGGTTTTACTTGTGACCACAA
Source organism: Gossypium sturtianum (assembly GCA_025698515.1). Classification (NCBI taxonomy): domain Eukaryota; kingdom Viridiplantae; phylum Streptophyta; class Magnoliopsida; order Malvales; family Malvaceae; genus Gossypium; species Gossypium sturtianum. Next base: position 164,531,110 of record CM046945.1, read on the forward strand.
GGGGTGATTATAGAGAAACAATCACGGTGTATGTGTGATTGAGTAGGTTCACTTTATAATTGTTGAAAAGCGTGCTTATTTCTCACTAAATTAGGTTTGGCGGGCATAGAGAAATTAAATTGCAAATCATCTTCTAGTGTCTTGTGTGATTACTGTTTTTCATTTAGTACGTGGAGGAGTGTATACCAATTTGGTTGTGCAGTTTTTTTGTTCTTAGCAATGCCTGAACTGTTTACAAATTATATCAGAAGTTATTTCTATTCTAGCATCTCACTTTTCCTTTAAGAATCTTGGGTATCTCAACAATTTCCTTGGGGTTGAAGTCAGCAATATAGCCAATGGTTTGATATTATCTCAATCCACATATACTTGTGACCTTCTAACTAATAACATGTCGAAACCATTTTTTGATAATCGACTTTTATTTAGAAAACGAAAATGGGAGTCGCCACCAATCTTTTTTTATGAGGTGTGATCGGATCACCTCGTGATTTGATCGCTTTAATAAGAGGTTTGATTTATTAAAACAATGTTTTTCGGTCTACAAAAATCCAGTAAATGGGTTCGGGAGTCGGTTACGCACGAGGAAGGATTAGCACCCTCGTGACGCCCAAAATTGGCACCTAATTGATTACTTAATGTCTTAGTGTCGAAAGTTGAATATTTGAAAGTAGTTTAAAATACGATCTCTCTTTGTATTAATGTTAATTTTACTAAAAATTATTAAATAAATCGAGAAGTATGTTAAAGACCCTTTCATCTCGAGGCAACAAAATGTCACACCCCGTAAGTTAGGACATGACACTTCGAATACTCGAGAATGAATTCGCCTTTATATTTTTTATTTGAAATCTCACGTGTTTTAAAAGGATATTCGGTTATTTAGTCCCAATGAGAAAAAATCGAAACCCCGTAAGTTAGGGCACGACTTTCTCAAGTTTCCAAATACAGGATATTGCCTTATTTTGAGAAAACTTTCTTTTTCGAATAATATCAAATGTAATATTTAAACGATGCATATTTTTTATTCGGGTATACTATAAAAACGGACAAATATGTTCAAATGTAACACTTGGCACGAGTATTAACACAATATAAGATAATGGGTAAAAAAAATGATGTAACAAGTAGACAAATCAATAAAAATGAAAATACTATGCTAATGAATAATGATAATACGCTATAATGATTATAAAATAAATAAATAAAAAATAAAAAGGAAAATAACAGTTTAATAATAATAATACTAGTAACCATAAATAATAATAATGGTGATAATAACAATAATAAAAGCAAATTACGCATAATAAGGTGGATAAAAATAAAATGAGGGCAAAGAAATAATAAATGAATAAATAAAATAATAAAAATAAAAGATTGAAATTAAATAAAGGATTCAATTGGAATTAAAATAAAATTAAGGGCATAAATTGTAAAAATAAATAAATAGATAAATACGTAAATAAATAAAATGGGAATTATAAAATATTGAATTTAAAAAAGAAACGAAGGCTAAGTCAGAAATAGAATGGAATTAAAAGAAAAATGTAAATAAAATAAATAAATAAAGTACTAATCTAAAAATGCAAAGGTAATAAAAATAATAAAAATAAATGAAAAAAGTACTAAATGGTCAAAGGATCGAAATGAAAAAAAAAAACTTTAATGGATAAATTTAAAAGAAAAAAAATTGGAGTTAGGACCAAAATAAAACATGCGTAAAGGAGGAGGGACTAACTGGGAAATTATTCCCTGTCCCAAAACGCGTCATTCCTTAAGGGACTAAACTAAAGCAGAAATAAATTGTAGGGTAAAATTAAAGGAAAAAAAAGAAATAGGACTAAATTGCAACGGGCCATAAAAGCGGAAGGACTAAAAGGGTAAATAACCCATTCGTCCAAAACGCGCGGATCCTCTGAGCGGTCAGGTCGGCGCGCGGGTTTGGCCCCAAAACGACGTCGTTTTGGGACCTTTCAGACCTTCCCAAAACGGTGCCGTTTTGACACCTTATATAAACCAAAAAAGTTTCAAAAAAAAAAACATTTTCATTCCCATTTCTAAAAAAAAATTTCAGAAAACCTCTCCCCTTTCTCCAAGGTCCCCTTCTCCGGCCTAGGGTTCCGGCGCCGGACCACCGTGGCGCCCGCCGGTCGCTGGCGACGGCGCCGCCGTACGCGGACCCGAAAAACCCAAAAGGCACCCTTTTGAAGCCCGTTACGTGCACAACGCAAATCTGAGGCCAAAACCCCCGAAAACCCGGCTCAACTCGGCGGAGTAAATAAGAAACGCTTCGTTTCTTCTCCCTTTCTGGCGCGGCCTTTGGCGGCGAGGAGGCCGCCCGATTTAGGTGAGTTTTTCTTTCTTGGTTTTTTTTTATCTTATATCTTTAAAAAAATGATAAATATATCACAAAAATTCACCTTTTGGTTTCGGAATCTTTGATTTTGTATTCGATCTCTATTTTTCTTTCGATACTCCGTGTCCTAAAAAATTCACTGATGATTCGGGGCTTTATAGCCGATTACAATGTTTTTCTTTTATTTATTTCTACTATTTGATTGGTCTGTCACTGTTTTTTTTTCGATTCTCTGTCTTTTTTTCTGTTTGCAGGCGTTGACAGAGGCGGGCCTTGCTATTTTGGTGAAACGGCGGCAGAGGCGCGCTAGGCCTCGAGACGAGGTGCTGGCGGTGCGCCCAAGGGAGGCGAGCGGCGCACATTAGGGTTAGGGTTTTCTGAAAATGTTTAAATACTTTGGGCCACTAGGCCTTTTTGTAACTGGACTTTTTTATTTTTTTATTTGACTATGAACTGTTATTATTTTGGTTCTTTTTATTTGTTTTGTGGGCCCGGGCGAATTGGGCCTGTTATAGCTGCCCCTCTTTGCTCATTGTCGTGTAATGAGGATGGATCAAAGACCTTTAAGAAGGACCAAATTTGCCCGATTTTTGAATCTCGACTTCTTTGGTGCTTCTTTTCTTCGAGTAGGCTCAATCTATCCTACTACAACTTCAGTGATATAAGATTTGCTATCTTCAATCTGCTCCACAGAAACTTCAGGGAGATAAGATTTGTAGCTTCACTCTATTATAACTTCAGGGAGATAAGGTTTGTAATTTGTAGCTTTAGTCTATTCCACTGCAACTTCAGGGATATAAGACTTGCTACGGTAGATCTAATCCAACCAACTGCAACCTTAGAGGTATAGGACTTGTCGCTTTGATCTGCTCTACTGCAACTTCAGGGAGATAAGATTTGTAATTTGTAGCTTTAATTAGTTCCACAGTAACTCCAGGGAAATAAGATTTGCTATCTTCAATCTACTCCACTGCAACTTCAGGGAGATAAGATTATAACTTGTAGCTTATATCTGTTCCACTGCAACTTCAAGGAAACAAGATCTGTTATCTTTAGTCTGTTCCACTGTAACTTCAGGGAGATAAGACTTGCTATCTTCAGTCTGCTCCACTGCAACTTCAGGGAGATAAGATTTATGGCCTTAATCTACTCTACTACAACTTAAGGGAGATAAGATTCACCATGATGACTATAATCCGTCCCACTGCAACTTCAGGGGTATAGGATTTGTGGTTTCACTAATCTGTTACACCTTTCTCTGGGGAGCATGACATGTAGAATTCATTTCGTGGGACTATTTATGCCTAGTGATTAGGATATCATAATCGGGATAAATCAAATGCTCCTAACTAGATGTGTATGAATGATATTTGCATGAATGCAGAATGTCATTTTTTGAGAATGATCCCTTTTTAATGCCTTGGTTGTCATTACTCGCTATTTATCAATGTTCTATCACTGATATGTTACCATGCCTTCTTGTTCAGCTGGTATCTTTGACGGGAAACCTGAAGAAATAGTCATAATTTAGACTATTCTTTCTCAAATGTTTCCAACCCTTAAGTTTGGTTAGTTCTGAATAGTGGTCCTGTTTTCAGATCTTTGTATTATTTAGAAAATTTTTCAGAGCAATATTCAGAACTCCTTTTTCTTGAATATTATTAGTCCATTAATCGCTATTTCAATGAAAAATGCTTGAAAAAGATTATCGCAATGGACAAATGGAATTTTATTGAGAGCAAAGCTTGAACTGGATGAATTAATCAAAGATAGCAAACATTGCTAAAATACAAAATGAATAAGATGAAAATAGATGCCTCGGATATCATAGCATGAACTTCTTCGCACTAACTTCTCGAGGACCCTCTTGAACTTGATATGTGTTTCAGAGATTCAAAATACTTTGTTTATGCCCCAAGATGTAGCATCTCTCCTCCTTGTTCATTCAAGGATAACAAGACTACCATATGCCCTATCTTTTATCAAGATTTGAATTTCCCTTTTCCTGGGTTTTCAATTCAAAACCCTTTTGGTCTCAAAGCGCCCTTTGCGAGTTTTCAGCTTGGCCTCTCCTTTTTTTAGGTGAAGTACTTCTTGACTGAATCTGAATTCACAGGATTGGGCAAGCTTTTGCCATCCATCTCAGTCAAAATCAACGCTCCTCCAGAAAAGACCTTCTTTACCACATAAGGTCCTTCCCAATTTGGCATCCATTTCCCTCTAAAATCCTTTTGTATGGAAAATATCTTTTTCAATACTAGGTCCCCCTCGTGGAATTCTCTGGGACGAACCTTTTTGTTGTAAGCTCGCATCATTCGTTTTTGGTACATTTGACCATGACGGATGGCATTTATCCTTTTTTCTTCAATCAAGTTTAGCTGATCATATCAGGATTGGATCCATTCTGCTTCATCCAACTTCAATTCTGCCAAAACTTGGAGAGAAGGAATCTCGACTTCGATGGATAAAACCGCCTCCATTCCATAAACCAAAGAGAAAGGCGTTGCCCCGGTTGAGGTCCTGTCAGATGTTCGATAAGCATAGAGGGCAAATGGTATCTTCTCACGCCAATCTTTATAAGTCTCAGTCATTTTCCCCACGATTTTCTTAATGTTCTTATTGGCTGCCTCCACTGCACCATTCATTTTTGGGTGATATGGTGATGAGTTGTGGTGTTTGATCTTGAACTGACTGCAGACTTTTGATATCGTGCTATTGTTCAAATTTAGTGCATTGTCAGATATGATCCTTTCTGGCATTCCATATCCACATATGATCTCCTTCTTTAAGAACTTGTTGACCGCCGACTTCGTGACATTGGCATATGAAGCTGCTTCTACCCACTTTGTAAAGTAATCGATGACCACGAAGATGAATCGATGCCCGTTAGAAGCTTTGGGTGAAATTGGCCCAATGACATCCATGCCCCACAAAGAGAAAGGCCACGAAAAAGTCATAACATGAAGAGGTGAGGGAGGTACATTAATTTTATCTCCATAAATTTGACACTTGTGGCATTTCTTGGCATAACTGATGCAATCTCCTTCCATGGTAGACCAATAATACCCGAATCTCATGATTTGCCTGGCCATTGTAAAACCATTGGCATATGTTCCGCAGACACCCTCGTGGACTTCCTCCAAGATTTTCTTAGCCTCGACAGCGTCTACACATCTTAGTAGCACCTGATCCTTTCTCCTTTTATATAGGATCTCCCCATCTAAGACATAGTCATTGGCCAACCTTCTCAACGTCCTTTTATCATTCTCAGTTGCTTGGTCAGGGTATTCACGATTCTTCACATATCATAATAAATCATTGTACCAAGGGTGATCGTCCTCTCCTTCTTCTTCTTCGATGTTGTAACAATGAGCCGGAGTCTCATAAATACTCATCTGGATAGGCTTTACATCCTCTTGATTGTTCGCTTTGACCATCGAAGCCAAAGTAGCCAAGGCATCAGCCATCTGATTTTCATCTCGTGGGAGGTAATAGAATGTGATGTCATCAAACTCCTCGATTAATTCAAGAACCAACTTTCGATACTTGATTAACTTTGGATCTTTTGTCTCCTATTCTCCCTTGAGTTGATAGATCACTAGTGTAGAATCCCCATATACTTCTAGCACTTTGATCTTACGTTCTATGGCTACACAGATACCCATGATGCATGCTTCGTATTCTGCCATATTATTCGTGCAATCAAAATCCAATTTGCTAGTTAAGGGATAATGATTTCCGTTTAGGGATACCAGGACTGCCCCAATTCTGTTACCCAGAGCGTTTGAGGCTCCGTCGAAGTTTAGCTTCCAAGGATAACCTTCTCGAGAGTCTTCTTCAATGGTTGCAACATACATTAGATCTTCATTCGGGAAATCAAAATTCAAAGGCTCGTAATCCTCTAGAGCTCTTTTGGCCAGAAAATCCGCTATTGCGCTTCCTTTGACTGCCTTTTGGTTCACATAGACTATGTCAAATTTGGAAAGCAGAATTTGCCATCAGGCCATTCTTCCATTTAGAGCAGTCGACTCCATCATGTACTTTAGAGGGTCCAGCTTTGAGATGAGCTAAGTTGTGTGGTACAGCATGTACTGTCTCAATCTTCGGGTTATCCAAATCGGGGTGCAACATAACTTCTCGATTGGCGAATATCTTGTCTCATATTCAGTGAATTTTTTACTGAGATAGTATATCACTCTTTCTTTTCTTCCCGACTCATCATGTTGACCAAGCACGCATCTAATGGAATTCCCGAATACTGCCAAGTACAGTATCAACGGCCTATCTAGGTTAGGTGGCATCAGCACTAGGGCATTGGACAAGTAATGTTTGACCTTATCGAAAGTTTTCTGGCACTCCTCATCCCAAATGCATGGGTTGTATTTCTTAAGGAGACGGAATATGGGGTCACATTTCTCAGTTAGTTGTGAAATGAACCGGGCAATGTAATTTAGTCTTCCTAGGAAACCTCGAACTTCTTTTTGAGTGCGTGGTGGAAGCAATTGCTGTATAGCCTTTACTTTGTCTGGGTAGATCTCGATCCCCTTTTCATTGATTATAAATCCTATCAATTTTCCTGAAAGTACATTTTGCTGGATTGAGCTTCAATTGAAATTTTCTCAATCTTAAAAACAGTTTTCTCAAGACTTGTACATGCTCTTTCTCTGTTCGGGACTTTGCGATCATATCATCAACATAAACTTCGAGTTCTTTGTGCATCATATTATGAAATATAGTTACCATGGCTCTTTGATACGTTGCTCCCTCATTTTTTAGTCCAAATGGCATCACCTTATAGCAAAAAGTTCCCCACATGGTTACGAATGTGGTCTTCTCCATGTCTTCAGGGTGCATCTTTATTTGGTTGTATCCCGAGAAACCATCCATGAAGGATAACAGTGAGTAACTTGCCGTATTGTCTACTAAAGTTTTGATATGTGGCAATGGAAAATTATCTTTCGGGCTGGCTTTGTTCAAGTCCCTATAGTCTACGCACATTTGTACTTTCTCATCTTTTTTAGGGACAGAAACGATATTGGCTACCCATTCTGAGTATTTAACCACCCGTAAGAAACCAGCATCGAACTGCTTCTTGACTTCCTATTTTATTTTTAGTAAAATGTCGGGCCTCATCCTTCGGAGCTTCTGTTGACCTGACTTGCACTCTTCCTTTATGGGGAGCCGATGTACCACGATATCAGTACTTAACCTGGACATATCTTGATATGACCATGTGAAGACATCCTTAAATTCTTGGAGTAATTTAATGAGGTCTTGCTTTGTCTATGCGGTAATGCAAGCTCCTATCTTCACCTATTTTTCCTCTCCTAGGCTCAAAATTTCTACTGACTCTTTATAAGGTAAGATTTGTTTCTCATCTTGTTCTACCATCCTCAACAAATCAGGAGATAGGTTACAATCTCGATCATCTTTAAAATCTTAAGAATCCTCCATGCACATATCTTGCTCAAAAGGAGATTCTGAGTCAGTAGCAGCGTCGCTCATATCATTGATATCTGGAGACCTGTTATAGGGATGAAGAAAAAATCCAAAGAACAAAAGAATCTAAGAATAATTATTTGTATGGTATGATTATTAATGAAATGAAAAGAATAAAAGAATATTTGTTCAAGATGATAAGCAAAGATGCACTTTATTGAAATAAAGATTTTGGACATAAGCCTATTTCACAAAGGATTCTTATTGCTCCTAGGCTTAGAGCAATAAGCGTGTTTTGAACATTACTCTGTATTGGCTCTAAAAACTACAGGAATCTCTTCCGAAGTCCAGTTGTTCAAAACACTTCCAGGTACATAGGGGCAGATGTCTGATAAATTTTCTCCCCAAATTCCTTCTTCAGATATAGCGTTAATGTTCAGGTTTCCCAACATTTCTTCAACGGTCTCTTCTCTTGACATATTTCTTTTAGGGTGAATAGTTCTTTCTGATACTAAAGTCTTAGATATATGGGGAAAGGTCATTGGTTCCCACTTGACGTCTTCCCCGTTCAATCGCGCTCTTCTCCTTTCTTGTTTCTTCTCCATCTCCTTCTTCTTTTGCCTCGCATCTGACTTAAATCCTAAACCAAAGCGGTCTCGTTTGTCCTTCAGCATAGGTGCCTCGACTTTTCCTTGTAGGCATTTTCAAAGTCCTCTCCCAGGCAATGTTCCTTTACCGACTATCAGTTGCAAGCCCATCCTTGTAGTTTTGGAGATTTTAGGCATCGGGATCTTGTTCCCTTCGATGATGAAGGTTGCATTCACAAATTTCAACGATCGAAAAGAACATTCTATCGCTTCATCGTCTGTCCCTATGTATGGCGCGTCACTGGTTACGGATGCAATAATGTCTTCTTCCACATTTATCATTACCAGCCAACCCTCAGCTACCAACTTTAGCTTCTGGTGTAATGATGACGGCACTGCCCAGCCGTGTGAATCCAAGGTCTCCCCAACAAACAATTATAAGAAGGCTTATTGTCCATCACCAAGAAATCTACTTCGTACGTGTTTGGACCAATGAAGAGGGGTATCTCAATCCTTCACATCACTCTCCTTTCGCTTCCATTGAATGCTCTCACTATATTTTGACATGTCTTCATATGAGAGCTATCTACAGGCAACCTATTCAGCGTGGATAGGGGCAAGACATTTAGCGCAGATCCATTATCAATTAACACCACTGGCAATGTATACCCTTTGCAGCGGGTGGTTATGTACAGAGCTTTTACAAATCCCATGCCCCCTGGCGATATCTCATCATCATTGAAGAAGATAAAGTTGTCGGCACTTATATTATTGACTAGGCGGTCCAGCTTGTTTATAGAGATATCATTAGCAACATAAGTTTCGTTTAGCACTTTCATTAACGCGTCACAATATGTCTCTGAACTTAAGAGTAAAACTAGCACCGAGATGCGAGCCGGTTGCTTATGTAGTTATTCTACAATGCTGTACTCACTATGCTTTAAGAATTTCAAAAATTCCCTAGCCTCGTTCTCAGTTACTGGCTCGTTAACTGGCGATTTGAGCCTGACCATCTTTTACATTTTTTGTTCAGCCATTGAGGTCTTTCCTTTAATAGGCTCAGCTCCTGCATTTGATGGATCATAACACCTCCCACTGCGCGTGTAGAAACATACCTATTGGCCTTCTTCTGAAGCACTAATTGAGTTCTCTTCTCCCGAGATCGTCACGTTGCAGTCAGAATTCCAAGGAACCTTCTTGCTATCCTTGTAAGGAAAAGTTACAGGTTTCTGGATTATGACCCTTGGTGCAATTTGTACTCCGGCTTCATTGCTTCTAGGTCGTGAAATGATAACCACTGGGTGGTTGACTTTATAGACCTTCTTTGTTGACCTCTCTTCTGAGGCGCACACATCTTCTTTTTCGGAGCCCATAGTATATTCAAAGAATTCTAGCTCTTTATTGTCCATCAGATTTTGCACTAAGGCCCTGAATTCAACGTACTTCTGGATCTCATGATCCTCCTTAGCATGGAACTCACAGTAGTTCTTTATCCCTTCAGCTCTCTCTTTTAAATCCTGTTTGATTAATCCTCCCTTTACCATTTTCTTCCAAACCTATTTCAGTGGATTTTTACTTCTCCTACGTCCATCTTGGTTCTTTTCTCTCCATTCACGATTATCGCATTTACCCATTTAACAGAATAACTGGGTAACGGATTTGCTGCCACATTAGGTCCTGATGGGTCGTCGAGCTTTATAATTCCCATTTTAATAAACCTTTCGATCAACTTTTTAAATGCAATGTAATTTTCAATTGAATGTCCTATGATTCCCGCGTAGTACTCGCATTGAGCATTTGCGTCATACCATTTGGGGAATAGAGGTTGCATGGGCTTCAGGTAGAAGGGGGATACCACATGTACATTAAACAGGCTCTGATACAGCTCCCTATACGTCATCGGGATAGGTGTGAACTAGAGGCTTTCTGTATTTGGCCTTTGGTTGGATTCTTACCTTAGGGGGCCTAAAGACTAGTGGTTACTGTCCTTGGAAGACCAACGATAATTGGTTTTGAATAACCCTTATTGTATATGCCTACATTATTCACCTCGTTTTCCTTCTTCCTCGAGGCCAATCTTTTAGAGTTTTACCCCGCGTCTATCTTACCACTTCTCATTGCATATTCAATCATTTCACCGGACATCACTATATCCGAGAAACTCTTAGTAGCGCTCCCCAACATATGGTTGATGAATAGGGCTTTCAAAGTGTTGATGAAAAGCATTGTGGTTTCTTTTTCCAGAAGAGGTGGCTGGACTTGCGTTGCCACCTCTCTCCATCTTTGGGCATATTGCCTGAAACTCTCATTCTGCTTCTTCTCCATATTCTGCAATGTGATTCTGTCGGGTGTCATGTCTGTCACATGACTATATTGCTTCATAAAAGCTTATGCTAAGTCCTTCCAGAATTGATTTTGGCACGACTCAGTTGGTTGTACCATTTAGCTGCTGACCCGATTAGACTATCTTGGAAGTAGTGGATCAACAATTGATCATTATTGACATATCCTGTCATCCTTCGACAGAACATAGTGATGTGAGCTTCAGGGCAACTAGTCTCGTTGTACTTTTCAAACTCTGGAGTTTTGAACTTGGGAGGGAGTACTAAATCTGGGACCAAACTCAGGTCTTTGGCATCGATTCTTCAATGGTAATCAGCGTTTTCTATTGCTCTAAATTTTTCTTCTAGCCATCTGCATCGATCCTCAAGTTGCTTTGGCAGCTCCACTCTTATTTTTTCTATTTCTGCCATATCATCTAGATCATGAACAACGGGATTGGTTGGGTTATCCCTCGGATTGGAATCTGAACCTGTTTGGAAGTTTATCGGTGTCGAGGTACCGGTTTGATATTGTTGGGGTCTAATTGTGACAGGTACCCTTCATGGGTACGCCTCTGGTTGTGCCTAAGCATTTATCGGGGTAAAACCCGGGGGTAAATAGGATCCTCATTATCATCCCCTGAGTTGATTGCAGTGCCCTTCCCTTTTTCGCGTTCTCCAGCTAGTAACTGGGCCAATTGATTTATCATACTTCTTTGGGATTCTAATATCTGATCCCCCATCTCCTGTTACACTTTCGCTAACTGTTCTTGTAGTTGCACTTGCACCTGGTCTTGCATCTCTTTTTGAACTTGCTCTAGCCTTTCCAATCTTTGGTCAATTACTTCAGTTTTGGCACGAGTACTGTAACGATGTTCAGTTGGTTGATTCTTGTTGGTTTCCAGATTAACTGAAGTAATTAATTTAATTAGGGTCTTTTTTTTGAAATTTAATGCATATGATGCAATGTAATGCAAATGCATGAATGCAAAAAGAGGCATTAACTCTGATTCAATTCCGTTAGAACAACTTTACTAGAAAATAAATTTCTTTACATAAAACAGATTACATATACGGCTTTGCCCTAATGCTCAAAGCCTTAACCTTCCTAAGAAGCCAAGCTAACTCTTGACCCCGATCCGATTCTGATTCATACTTCAAGCTTAGCACGTCAGCTTGAACTGCTAGGATTTGCAAATGATCGACCACCTCTCGTATTTGAGCCACAGCTTCATACATGATATAATCTTTATCCCTGACCTGACCTTGAGAATGGTGAAGTTACTCTTTCCACTGCTCGTTGCTTGCTTCAAGGAGTTCAACTCGGAGTTTACAATTTTGTAATGTGATCTCGAGCTCTTCTATTTCCCTTTTCAGCTCTTCAATCTTGTTTAAGCTCGCTTTCAGCTCAATTGTGGAGTTGTGATTACGATACTGATGAAGTGACTTTTCTAGTTCTGCTACCCTGGCTTTTAATATGACCTTTTCATTTTGGCATTCCAATAGGTCTCTTTCTAAGGTATTTCCTCGAACCTGGGCATCTTGGCATTTCTTTTCCCATTGATCGGCTCTGTTCTTTTCTTCTTTGATATCTTGCAGCCATTGTTCTGATGTCTTTCCCAGCCCGGCAGTCCTTATTGATAAGCGCAGCTTCTTGAAATCCGTTTTTAGACTGTCCAGATCTTCCTCAGCCTTGTTTTTTCCTTTTCTCAGTTTATCAGACTCTAGCTCCTGGATATCGACATCTAGTCCTAATTGTATCTATTCTTCTTCCAATTGCTCTATCTTCTTTCCTAGCTCTGAATTTCTTCTTTCAAAATCCTACTTTATGATCTCTAGCTCAGATGGGACCACTCGCAGGTATTCCTCCATTAGTCGAGTGCCTTCTTGACTTGGCCCAGGAATGTTATCATTAACTCTTTTACCCTACCATCCATTATATTCGGGGGTCGTCGTAGGACCTGCAGCAAATCTTTTCATTCGGCGAGTTTGGTTCCAGGCGTTAGACATTTCTCGGATCTTTTTCTTGTAGTTATCGCCTTTATATGAAAACTCGCATTGTGCCAGCCCTTATGTTGCTGGTATGAACTGCCTCGATCTATACTACCTTAACACGAGTAGAGGAGCATATCCAACAGCTCCCCAAATCCCAAGTTGAGGAACTCAGTTCGAGATCTCCACACCGGTATAAAATCTCATCGGGGATCATCCAAGGGGCTCTCCATTCGACGTCCTCATCTTGGAGATTCTGGCGTATCGTCATCCATTTTTCTTCTGAAATGTCTTCTCATCTCGGTGTAGCCACTAATTCTTTTAATGGAGAGTAGTTCTCAGAGAATACTCGATAAGAAAATTTTTCTACCTTCCAAAAGTGGCTATGAAACCATGCCAACAAGAGTTGCGCACATCCAATGAATCTTCATTCACCCGCTCTTCGGCTTGCATTCAAAGATCGGAATGTTTCGACCAAAATCGCAAGGACGGGCATGACCCTCTTATCAAGTATGTCGAGCAAATCTGAAACTACCTCATCCACGTGCCCCAGTGCTTTAGGGAAAACAACCAGCCCATAAATGCTCAAAGTGAAAACATCGACCCTTTTCTCCATATTTGGGTGTGCTAAGATCAAATCTCGCAAACTATTCCAAGGGATACATTTTCCATCTCCCTTTTGCTTGATCCGGGCTGCAACCCATTGCTCACTCATTCCCGTGATATTTATTAGTTTCTTTAGGAAGGTCAGTATATTAGCGGCTCTGACATAAACCTTGTCGGGTCGAATTTTTAGGGAACGAAGTAAGGTCGTGTATTCTTCTACAGTAGGTACTAAGTCCACTTTTCCAAAAGTAAAGCAGCAGTAGGTGGGATTCTAAAATTGAGCCAGAGCTCGAAACAAGTGCTTGTCCACTTTGATATCGAGTAGATAGGGCAAATCACCATAATTACAGTAAAATATCTGCTTGATTTCTTCATCCCATTGGACCCATATCTCTTTCAATTCTTGGAGATTGTTTTGGGTCACGCTGATACGAGTTAAGTCCCACAATTCTGATACGTACCCTTTCATCAGACTATCACCTTTCTCTAGTTGCGTTTTCTCGGACCATATTCGGACAGCCGCATTATCTTCTAGTTTATCAAGAAATCCATTCTCCATGGAAATCTCTCTATTTAGTAATCGAACGTGAATCAACACATTTTTAATGATGAAAATGTCATGCAATCATAATCAAAGCAAAACAAACAAGTCAGTATACAAAGCCAGAATTCAAAGTAAGCAAGAAATAATAAATAAAGCGCCTATTTGTGTAACCACTAGGGTGCGGGATCTACCTAGGGTAAGCTCTTAGGTCAGTTCAGGGGAATACATTTCCCTATGGCTATACGAAGATGAAAATCTCACGAAGACATAGGTACAGATGTATCCCGAAAGCGATCCGCTATCCTATACAGAGGTGAAGACCTCACGAAGGGATAGTTTCTCACTCCCACTTAAAAGGGTAAAATCGACCGATTATGCGATGCAAAATGCGGGGATACATTTAAAAGACTCGAACCAATAAAGCAACCATATTGAAATGGTGCAAATCACAAAATGAAATGCAATGAAAGGATCGTAAATTTAAACCAAATTATCAATTTTCGACAAAACGACAAGAAATAATCAAATCGTGGCTTGACTCTCTTATTTTGTCCCCAGTGGAGTCGCCAAGCTGTCGAAACCATTTTTTGATAATCGACTTTTATTTAGAAAACGAAAATGGGAGTCGCCACCAATCCTTTTTTATGAGGTGTGATCGGATCACCTCGTGATTTGATCGTTTTAATAAGAGGTTTGATTTATTAAAATAATGTTTTTCGGTCTACAAAAATCTAGTAAACGAGTTCGGGAGTCGGTTACGTATGAGAAAGGATTACCACCCTCGTGACGCCCAAAATTGGTACCTAATTGATTACTTCGTGTCTTAGTGTCGAAAGTTGAATATTTGAAAGTAGTTTAAAATACGATCTCTCTTTGTATTAATGTTAATTTTACTAAAAAAATATTAAATAAATCGAGAAGTATGTTAAAGACCCTTTCATCTCGAGGCAACAAAATGTCACACCCCGTAAGTTAGGACATGACACTTCGAATACTCGAGAATGAATTCACCTTTATATTTTTATTTGAAATCTCATGTGTTTTAAAAGGATATTCAATTATTTAGTCCCAACGAGAAAAAATCGAAACCACTTAAGTTAGGGCATGACTTTCTCGAGTTTCCAAATACATGATATTGCCTTATTTTGAGAAAACTTTCCGTTTCGAATAATATCAAATGTAATATTTAAACGATGCATATTTTTTATTCGGGTATACTATAAAAACGGACAAATATGTTCAAATGTAACACTTGGCACGAGTATTAACACAATATAAGATAATGGGTAAAAAAAATGACGTAACAAGTAGACAAATCAATAAAAATGAAAAATACTATGCTAATGAATAATGATAATAAGCTATAATGATTATAAAATAAATAAATAAAAAATAAAAAGGAAAATAACATTTTAATAATAATACTAGTAACCATAAATAATGATAATAATAGTGATAATAATAATAATAAAAGCGAATTACGCGTAATAAGGTGGATAAAAATAAAATGAGGGCAAAGAAATAATAAATGAATAAATAAAACAATAAAAATAAAAGATTGAAATTAAATAAAGGATTCAATTGGAATTAAAATAAAATTAAGGGCATAAATTGTAAAAATAAGTAAATAGATAAATATGTAAATAAATAAAATGGGAATTATAAAAGATTGAATTTAAAAAAGAAACGAAGGCTAAGTCAGAAATAGAATGGAATTAAAAGTAAAAATGTAAATAAAATAAATAAATAAAGTACTAATCTAAAAATGCAAAGGTAATAAAAATAATTAAAAAAAGGAAAAAAAAGTACTAAATGGTCAAAGGATCGAAATGAAAAAAAAATAAACTTTAATGGATAAATTTAAAAGAAAAAAAAACTGGAGTTAGGACCAAAATAAAACACGCGTAAAGGAGGAGGGACTAACTGGGAAATTATTTCCTGTCCCAAAACGCGTCGTTCCTTAAAAGACTAAACTGAAGCAGAAATAAATTGTAGGGTAAAATTAAAAGAAAAGAAAAAAAAAAATAGGACTAAATTGCAACGGGCCATAAAAGCGGAAGGACTAAAAGGGTAAATAACCCATTCGTCCAAAACGCGCGGATCCTCTGAGTTGGTCGGGTCGGCGCGCGGGTTTGGCCCCAAAACGACGTCGTTTTGGGACCTTTTAGACCTTCCCAAAACGGTGTCGTTTTGACACCCTATATAAACCAAAAAAGTTTCAAAAAAAAAACATTTTCATTCCCATTTCTAAATATTTTTTTCAGAAAACCTCTCCCTTCTCTCCAAGGTCCCCTTCTTCGGCCTAGGGTTTCGGCACCGGACCACCGTGGCGGCCGCCGGTCGCCGGTGACAGCACCATCATACGCGGTGGCTGAAAAACCCAAAAGGCACCCTTTTGAAGCCCGTTACGTGCAGAACGCAAATCTGAGGCCCAAACCCTCGAAAACCCGGCCCAACTCGGCGGAGTAAATAAGAAACGCTTCGTTTCTTCTCCCTTTCCGGCGCGGCCTTCGGCAGCGAGGAGGCCGTCCGATTTAGGTGAGTTTTTCTTTCTTGGTTTTTTTTATCTTATATCTTTAAAAAAAATGATAAATATATCACAAAAATTCACCTTTTGGTTTCGGAATCTTTGATTTTGTATTCGATCTCTATTTTTTTTCGATACTCCGTGTCCCAAAAAATAAAATGATGATTCGGGGCTTTATAGCCGATTACAATGTTTTTCTTTTATTTATTTCTACTGTTTGCTTGGTCTGTCATTGTTTCTCTTTTTTCGATTTTCTGTCCTTTTTTTCTGTTTGTAGGCGTTGACGGAGGCAGGCCTTTCTGTTATGGTGAAACAGCGGCAGAGGCGCGCCAGGGGGTGAGCCAGGCCTCGGGACGAGGTGCGGGCGGTGCGCCCGAGGGAGGCGAGCGGCGCACATTAGGGTTAGGATTTTCTGAAAATGTTTAAATATTTTGGGCCACTGAGCCTTGTTGTAACTGGACTTTTTTTATTTTTTTTATTTGATTATGGACTGTTATTATTTTGGTTCTTTTTTATTTGTTTTGTGGGCCAGGGCGAATTGGGCCAATTACAATACACAAGCATCAAAGCAAGGGGGTGCTTACCCCTATGAGCTCTTCTTAGTCTCTTTGCCCAAATGATGGTGCTCCACCTACTGATACTAGGTTTTATCGAAGAGTGATTGGAAAACTTTAGTATCTATCCTTCAAAGTGCCTAATATCTCTTATTTCGTTAATTGTCTTGCTCAGTTTACGCATTCACGATCAGAATTGCCTTGGAAAGCTGTTAAGAGGGTGCTATGCTACCTTGAATATACAACCCATTATGTATGCAGATGCTGACTACACAAGAGATCCAATGGAATGAAATTCCACCAAAGGTTATTTACTCTTATTTGGTCACACTCCGATTAGCTAGTCGTTGAAGAAATAACAAGTTGTTGCT
The DNA here is from genome assembly GCA_025698515.1 of Gossypium sturtianum. Taxonomy (NCBI): domain Eukaryota; kingdom Viridiplantae; phylum Streptophyta; class Magnoliopsida; order Malvales; family Malvaceae; genus Gossypium; species Gossypium sturtianum. The sequence continues at coordinate 164,548,407 of CM046945.1, forward strand.
CGATCCTCCACTAAGGCTAAGCATAAAGCAGTTGCCAGTGCACTGGGTGAAATCACTTGGGTTTGCAACCTTCTTCAAGAACTGTACCTTGCGCTTCCTAAACCGCCCGTCATCTTTTGTGACAACGTGGGTGGGTGTTACCTATTTATGCCATAATCTAGTTTTTCATAGCAAAATGAAGCATATTGCGGTTGACTTCTCCTATCAACCTATGTTCCCAATTAGGTTCAAGATCGCAAAGTGATTGTGTCTCAAATACATGCCGTTAATCCACTTGCAGATGCACTAACGAAGCCACTTCTTAAGCCCTCTTTTACCCATTGTCTTCACAAATTAGGTGTTGTTGAACATGACCTAACTGGAGGGGGTGTATTAACCCACTTTTACATGGGTGTTTATTTTTCACTTAATTCAAATCTTTCAATAAAAAAATATGAATAAAATAAGTAGATAAATAATTATTGAAAAGAATTTAAAAAAAACTATATTCAAAATAAATTATCTCTTTGCTTTTGCTAAAAATACAATATTCAAATTACTATTTATTCTTTTATCTAAAACTATTCAAATTAATATATAATATTATAAAATCATGAAAAAAAAGTAAATTTCAAATTTCAAATATAATTTTTATTATTATCAAACCACATAATTATATTCCATACTTTATTTTTTATTGATATTTTAAATGTGTTTGATAACCATTTTAATTTTTTACTTAATATAAAAATTTCCACAAAAATAAGTGTTGTATAAGATAAGTAGGTAGGTAGTCACTTAATGTACAAAATATTAATTTGATTTTATATTATTAAAAAATTGAAATAAATCTTTTTTTTAAATAAGATATTCAAATTAACATATTTATCTTTCATCCATAATTATCCAAAATAATATATTGGTAATATTAAAATTAAAAAAAATAATCTTTTAAAAATCAATATTTACTTTTATCAAACAACATAATTATATTCAATACTAATATTTACTAGTTTACCAAACAATTTTCTAATATAAAGTTAATATTTATAAAATTTAGCAGTAAAAATTCAGTACTTAATTTTTCAGCACTTAAAATTTCAATTTATCCAACACTTTTAACATAACAAATAATCTCATGTCCTTAATTAGTATTTAAAAAGTTAAAAAAATTAAACAAATGAGTTATAATAATTTATTAGTACTTTTTAGAAAATATTTAAAAAGAAGATCAATGATAGGGTAAAAATTGCAAAGACAATGAAGGTTATGCATCTATTCTATAAAAAGAATTAGAATTATTATATTTCTAATAAGATAATAAAGTCAATCATTGAATTGAAGGTTTGTGCATATGAACATCAAATCCTCAAAAGAAAATAGCTTTATAAATGCCATCTTTGTGGTTAACTAAGACCATAAATCTACCTACTCCTAGGCCATACTTTTTTTTGCTCAAAGAAAATATGTTATCAGTCTTTTATCTTGTGGCAATCCAATCAAAAATTGTTGAAGGGCATCTCTTTTTTTCCAGAAATATTCTTGCAACAAATTATAAAATATAAAATCACCTTCATCCATTCATATTTTTTTATTTGTTTGCTATTTAAATTTATTTTTTAATTTTATAAAGGAATAATATTTGATATATTGTCAGTATAGTTTTTAAATTCCATAACCAAAGTCAAAAGTTGACAAGTGTCCTATAAAAATATAGTAAAATATTAAAAAAGATACGACAATTTTTAAAGACGAAATAGAAAAAATATATTACCAGGGTACAAAATACTAGCCCTCGTATAAAAGCAAATTTAATTTTTGACATGGTACTTAAAACAATTTAACCTAAGATAGTCAATATTATAATTGAGGTCTATAGTTTTTTGTTTTGATATTAATATATGCAGTGGCGAATTTGGGGGGGTGGCAGTGGCCCCGACCCCCCTAAAATTATAAAAAAAATATTTATTCTTTAGTCCCTTAACATTTTAAAACTTTGGCCCCCCCTTAAATTGTTGTTTGGCCCCCCTTTCCAACTTTGAACATTAAAAAAAAATCTTTATTTTTTATTTTATCCATATAATATATTTTAACTTTTTAACTTTAAATATTTATATAATATATTATTGTAATAAACATTAATATAACATTAAATGTAATATTGATATATTTCTAACTTTCTTTTTTTAGATGATAGTTTTTAATATAATATTAAATGTGAATTTAGGTTAAAATTTTAACTAGTGAAAAAGAAGTCTCTTTTCCTATTGCTATTAACAACTATTGTCATCAACGTTTGTCCTTCAAACGCGGCTTCGAGTTCATCTTCTAAGGTTTTTCTTTTCATCTTTTTACAAATTTACAATTGTTTTTATTGTGTTTTAAAGTTTATAGTTTAATTTTATTTTATAGTTATTAATTTTGTTTTTATTGTGTTTTAAAGTTTATAGTTTAATTTTATTTTATAGTTATTAATTTTATTTTATCTTTTAAGATATTGTAGTTATGAAGTCGAAAACAATTGATTCATTTTTTAAAAAGAAAAGTACAGAGACTACACAATCACCTTCAGAAGCGTCACAAATTGAGGTACCACCTTCATCGTTTGTTCCTTTAAACTCTGATGCTCGTCCTTCTAAAATTCCTAGAGTTGAAGATGAGGCACTTGATTTGTCTAACTTAGAACGTGAACCTGGGTTACGTAAGCAAATATATGAGTATCCGTTAATTAATATGCGTGATGAGATTCGAAGAGCTTATATTAAGGCTGGACCATATCAACCTATTCTTTCAGAATATCCTGCTTCCAATTCAAAAAAGCATCCTCGTTATTTTCAACCATCATGGTTTAAACAATTTTCCTGGTTAGAATATTCACCTTCTAAAGATGCAGTATTTTGTTTGCCTTGTTTTCTTTTTAATAGCAATCCAACTAGTCGTTTTGGATCAACTGCATTTACTCATAATGGTTTTAGTAAATGGAAAAAGGTACACGATGGATGCAATTGTGCTTTTTTGACACATATGGGAAAAGATCCGAATTCACTGCATAACAATGCACAACGAGCTTATGTAGATTTAATGAATCAAGTTCAACATATTGAAGTATCACTTGATAGACAAACTACACAACAAATTTTAGCTAGTCGTCTACGTCTGAAAACTAGTATAGATGTTGTTCGATGGTTGTCATTTCAAGGTTGTGCTTTTAGAGGTCATGATGAAAGCTCGGGATCAAAAAATCGTGGGAACTTTCTTGAATTATTATCACTATTAGCATCGTATGATGAGAAAGTTGAAGATGTTTTGAAAAGTGCTCCACAAAATGCTAGTTATACTTCTTCAACAATACAAAAAGAGATATTGCAAATTTATGCCAGTAGAGTTCGTAATGTAATTCGTGAAGAAATTGGTGACAGAAAGTTCAGCATTATTGTGGATGAAGCAAGAGACGAGTCGAAAAAAGAGCAAATGGCAATTATTTTGAGATTTGTTGATAAACAAGGACAGGTAAAAGAATGATTTTTTGATATAGTCCATGTTAAAGATACTGCATCATTGACTTTGAAGAATGTGATTTTTAATGTTCTCTCGCAACATAGTTTTGACATACAAAATATCCGAGGTCAAGGCTATGATGGAGCAAGCAATATGCGTGGGGAATTTAACGGCTTGCAAGCTTTGATTTTGAATGATTGTCGATATGCTTATTATGTTCACTGTTTTGCTCATCGTCTTCAGTTAGCATTGGTTGCAGCAGCTAGAGAAGTGGTTGAAGTGCATCAATTCTTTAAAGACTTGTCTGATATTGTTAATATTGCTTCGGCTTCTTCCAAACGACACGATGAATTACAAAAAGCCCAAGCAGCTGAAATATCTCGTTTGGTATCCATCAATGAGTTAGCAACTGGAACAGGAATGAATCAGATTGGCACTTTACAACGTCCTGGTGAGACTCGATGGAGTTCCCATTTAAATTCAGTTACTAGTTTACTGAAGATGTACAATGCTACTAGCACCATTCTTGAAAATCTAAAAAATACCGCTTCTAACTATTCTCAGCGAGGAGATGCTCATAACGCATATAATAGATTGAGATCTTTTGAGTTTATTTTTATTTTGCATATGATGAAGGAAGTTTTAGGGATTACCGATAACCTTTGTCAAGCTCTGCAACGCCGTTCTCAAGATATATTAAATGCCATGAGTTTAGTTTTGACAACGAAAGATTTAATTCAAAAGTTGAGAGATGATGGATGGAATGAATTGTTGAAAAATGTGATATCTTTTTGTGAAACTTGGGAGTTGGATTTTCCAGATATGAATGCTCAATACATTGTGGGTCGTAGTCGCAACAAGAAGGAAGATGTTATAGTGGAGCATCATTATCGAGTGGATATATTTTTTGCTACAATAGATACTCAGTTGCAAGAATTGAAGAGCAGATTTAACGAAAATGTTGTCGAGCTTCTCACTCTCACTACAGCTTTAGATCCCAAGGAGTTTTTCAAGTTATTTGATATTGATAAAATTTGCATTCTTGTAAACAAGTTCTATCCAGAAGATTTTTCTCAACAAGAGAAAGAACGTCTCCCATATGAGTTGAAGCATTATGAACTTAATGTATGTAAGCATCCTGATTTGAGAAAAATATCAACACTTTCTGAACTTTGCAGAAGCTTAGTTGAAAGTGGAAAGTCAGTCATGTACCCACTCATTGACAGATTGATTCGTCTTATATTGACTCTTCCAGTTTCAACAGCAACCTCAGAACGTGCTTTTTCTGCTATGAAGATTGTGAAGACTCGACTTCGTAGCAAGATGGAAGATGATTTTTTAAGAAGTTCTTTGGTTATGTACATTGAGAAAGAAATTGCAGAAAAATTTGATATAAACTAAATAATTGATGATTTTAGTGAGGTCAAGGATCGAAGAGTGCAATTCAAATAAATTTTAAGATTTCTTTCTAGTTTATTTTTATTTATTGAATTATTTTTATTTAATTAATTTTTATTTTTAAATTTATTATTTTTCATTATTTCGGCCCCCCTCTTGAAATTTCCTGGCTTCGCCCCTGAATATATGCATGTTTTTAATACCATTTTTGTTAATGTTATTAAAAATAGTATAATATCAAATTTAGCCCTTAGTGTTTACATTTTCTGTTAATTTGGTCTTTATTCTTTTTTTAATTAAATTTGACCCCAACCATTTAAAATGAAATTGAAATGTTTTTTTTTTAACGAGAATACTAACTAAAATGTTAAAATTTTAATCATGACAGCTTGCATGACAATCCATGTGCACTCCATGCTAATTATTTTAATTTTTATATTTTTCATTAATTTTAATTTTTACAATTTTTGAATTATTTGTTGACATGACATATAAGACAAATTATTTTATGTTAGCATGATGTGCACATGGGTTGCCATGTGAGTTGCCACGCCAACAACATTAAAATTAATATTTTAGTCATCATTTCTATTAAAAAAAGCAATTCGGCTCTTTTTTTAAAGATTAAGGATCAAATTTAGCAAGTCAAATTGATAGAAAATGTAAACATTGATGACTAAATTTATCATTATGTCAAAAAATTAAATTTATGTTTATTTACTACTCAATATGACCGAAACAAACTGAAAACAACCGGTATTGTCGAAACATCCTAAAATTTTAACCAACAATACATATAACTTTTTTTCCCTTTTATTGTTCTTAATTAAATTCAAGAGATTTATTTTTCTAATTGATTATAATAGTTTTCATGCAAATTAAGGATTTAATTAAACATACTTTAAGGGCACAATTGCATGCAATAGAAAATGTAATGCTTCTTTGAGAATATTGAGAAAGTATAGTGATTTTTTATTATATTAAAATTTTATGGAACCAAAATCCAAAAAGTACTTTGATTATGCTATCCATGCGTCATTTTGTAATAAAAAAACAAGATTAAACCTGTATCCGGCACGATTGGGTCGGGTATGAGATGTTACACTATATGTAATTAACTTTTGCAAATTATAGTATATACAATTAACATTACATAATTAAGGTAGATTTGTAGTAATGATGTGTAATCCTATATAGTATATACAACTATGTTATTATAATGTATATTTTATATTAGATAGATAACATTAAACCCTAAATGTGCAACTAACATTATGGTATATTATTGTTATATCCCTACCTCAATTTAGACCCGGTTAGACCATTCATTGGGCCACCAAGGGCCCAATAAGTGGCATAATTGGGTAGGAGCCCTCACTTACCTATAAATACCCCAAGGATCAACATAGTAAGAAGACTCCTCTCCACTCTCAACCTTAATACACTAAACCCTCTACCACATTTACCTAAGTTCCTCTACCTTTTCGACTCTCAACCCTAGAACAAGTGAACTGACCTTCTTCGACATCGCCCCTCTCCTCCTTATCCACTTCGATTAATAGTGTGTATCAACAATTATAATATATACAATTAGCATTATATAATTAAGGTAGATTGCTAGATTAGTAATGATATGTAATCCTATATAACTAAGCTATTATAATGCACATTGCTATATTAATGATCTTAAACCCTAAGTTCAAATCTTGTTATAGTATTGTTTTACTAAAAAATGAAAAGTCAAAAACACCCTTGTTAATATGTAAAGTAATAATGTTTTAGTAATTTTTCAACTGAGTTAATGCTCAGTTGACTCGTCACGAACTCAGTCAGGAGTTTAATATAAGATTATAAGTGTAGGTATTAAATGTAACCGACATGTTGAATCAAGTTTCAAATTCAATGAACGTGAGTTCTAATATAGCACACACAAATACTCCTAGTCCCATTGTACCTTCTAGTGTTCTTTCTAAAATAATTGGTTCATCTAAACCTCCATTAGGAAGCGTCACAAGTCAACTTGTGATATTTGAAATCACTTTGAGAGAAAAAATGTAGATGAAAATGATGTTGCAATTTGCAGTTATTGTAAAAAAATGTTTTAAAGGGAGTGGTCACAGTGGAACAACATCTTTGAAAAATTATTTGAGTATTTGTTCGAGTAAAGCAAGTTTAAGTATTGAAACTTACTATGAGAGACAAAACCAAATTTGTTTGGAAAAGAAAGTTGATGGAAAAGTTCGGTTTGGGAACTTCATATTTGAATATTTAAATTTTGGTGAAATGGTTATATTTAGTTTGTTTGGATTATTATTTAGCTTTATATTGTTACTTTAAAATGAATAGATATAAAATAAATTAATTTTTATTTGATTTTATATTATTTTTTAAAATTTATTTTTAACGGATTAAGATTTTTATAGATTTAGATATCTGACGTAAGGTTAAAAATGTTAAATTCAGATTTTTGCAGATTCAGATATGCAGATAATGTTAATTAATTCGGATTCGGATTTGGATGATAAATGTTGGATATTTTTGCGAATAATTTACGGATTCAAATTTTAAAGTAGATTTATGAATTCAGATAATTTAGAATTTGCAGAAATCCAACCTATTGCCATCCCTAATTAAACATGATAGTCAAGCAAAGATGTCATATTTGACTCTTTTAACCATTTTTTCCCTAACATTTGAGAGACCCTTTTGTTGAAACCATTTTTTTTTGAAAAAACGGAGGTCGACTTGGTTTTTGAAAAACGAAAACAAAAAAACGGGAGTCGCCACCAATCCTTTTTTGCTGAGGTGTGATCCGGTCACCTCGAAAAGTGGTTGTTTTAAATAAACAGTTTGATTTATCAAAACAACAATTTTGGTCTACGAAAATCCAGAAAAATGGGTTCAGGAGTCGGTTACGCACGAGGAAGGATTAGCACCCTCGATACGCCCAAAATTGGTACCTAGTTGATTAATCAATATTTTAGTGTCGAAGATTTGAAAACTTGAAAGAATTAAAAAATACGATCCTTTTTTAATGGTGATGCCTAAAAAAAAATCGTTTAGATAAATTGAAAATGTATGTCAAAAGCTATCTCGTCTCAAGGTAAAATATCATATCAAATATGTTAGGACACAACACCTCGACCTTCGAGGCTAAACTTGCCTTTTATTCGAAACTCATGTATTTAATTTTGAAATGATATTCGGTTACTTAGAATGAACGAGAAAATCGAAAACCCAATACATTAGGGCACGATTTCTCGAGTTTCTAAATACAAAACATTGCCTTAGTTTAGAAAATCTTATCTCGAAATAACAAAACGTCACATCCAATGCGTTAGGACACGACGTCTCGAATCCTCGAGAATAAGCTTTTTATTTAAAATTTATGTATCTGTTTTAAAAATGATATTCGGTTATTTAGATTAAACGAAAAAAAATCGAAACCCAATACGTTAGGGCACGACCTCTCGAATTTCTAAATACGGAATATTGCCTTTATGAAAGAAATCAATTTTGTATCGGGTAAAAGTTAATATAACACAAGTTTGTAATAAAATGTAAAAACAAATTACAAAACTAATATGTGTAGCAAAATAGTAATAAATGCGTTAGTGTGAGTGACAATATAAAGGACGAAAATGAAATAAATGAATAAAACGAGTAAGCTAAAAAAATAAGAAAGAAAATAATAAGCAAGCTAAAAAAAAATTAATATTAAAAAAACTAGTAGGAAATGAGAAAACGAATGAATAATATGTAAAATTAATAATAATAATAATAATAATAATAATAATAATAATGGTAATGATAATATCAATGATAATAGTACAAGTGATGAATAATTCAAAGTTTGAAATAATATAAAAGGATATAAATAAATAATAATAATAATGAGAATGATGATAAAAATAAAATGAGTGTAAATAATATGTAAATAAATAAAAGGAATAATAGTAATAATAACAATAATATTACATTAATATAATGGTAATAAAAAGAATAATAAAAATAATGAAAATAATAATAGTGATAAAAATAAATATGCGTATAATAGCAAAATATGATAATATTGAAATAATAATAATAATAATAATAATAATAATAATATATTTATAATAATATTAATCGAAAATAATAATGCTCATAAAAATATAAATAATAAAACATGTTAATAATAATAATAATAGTAGTAAAAAGGTAAAAGAGGATAGTAATAATATTAATAATAAAAATAGTCGAATAAATATAATAATAGTTATAATAGTAGTAATAATAATACTAATAATAAGAATAAAATAAAAATAATAGTAATAATAATGGTAAATAATAATGGCCATGATAATAATAATAATGATGATAGTAGTAGTAATAAAAACAATAAAGAATAATAATAGCGAAATAATAATAATAATAATAATAATAGTAAGGAATAAAAATAATAATAGTAATAATAATAATAATAATAATAATAATAATAATAATAATAATAATAATAATAATAGGGATGTTAAATTAATTTTAATAATAAAATAACAAAAAGGACTAAATTAAAATCAATACAAAATTTTGGGTGAAAATTGAGAATGAAAAATAGGGTGGAGGATCAATTTGTAACGCGCGCGAAGGGAAGGGGACCAAAAAGGAAATTTATCCAGGCCTCCAAAACGGCATAGTTCCTTTAAGGGGTTAAATTGAAATAAAAACAAAATTATCCGGTAAAATTAAAAGAAAAAAACAAAAAAAGGACTAAATGGAAAATGGTAGAAAAAGCGGAAGGGTCAAAAGCACAAATAACCCTTCCGCTAAAAAAAAACACGATGATCCTAGGCGGGTCGGGTCGGTCCGATCGGGCCAGGGCAAAACGACGCCGTTTTGGGCGTCTGAGGCCAGTCTCAAAACGACGTCGTTTTGGGGGCCTATATAAGTCTGATTTTTTTTTAAAAAACTTCATTCTTCTCCTTTTCAGAAAAAAAAAAAAAGATTTCTCTCTCAAATTTTCTCTTGGCCCTTCCAAGGCCGGCCACCGTCCGACCGCCAGACCGCCGTGGGCTCTGCCGCCGGCGACCACTGTACGCGGTGGTCGGAGTCTCAAAAAAGGTAAAATTTTTAATTTTTTTTAATAATATACGTATACATATATATGTGTGTATATTTATGCGTAGAACAGTAAAAGAAGAAAAAAGGGTAAAAGATTCGAAAACTAAAAAAGATGCAATCACCTCCTCACTGATCTGAGTTTGTTATTCTTTTGGGTTTTAGATGTCTATTACTCTTGATTTGGTAGTGTTTAAAAATCTGAATGCTGGTATTTTAAAAGATTTGTTTCTTGTATTGATAAAAATGGCCCCCTTTTACATGGTTTTTTTGTTCGGCTTATATAGCCGTTTACATTGCTATTATTCTTGCTCTCTGTCTTTTCCTTTTTAATTTTACATGTGCAACTTGGTGAGCGGTGGAGGGTGGTGCTCGCAATGGCGGCGGTGTCAGATGGCAGAGGGCGGTGGGTCAGAAATGGCAGCAACTAGGGCGGCTAATCTAGGGTTTCTAGGGTTTCTTGATTTTTAGTTTGTTATTGAGCTGTTAATGTTTGGGATATGTGTGATTTTGGGTTATTGGGCTGTTTAGGTTTTAGGTGGGTTTATTTGGGTTTAGGTGTTGTATTAGGTTCAGTCATCTGAAGTAATGGGCTATAGAATAGGATTGTAGGCCCGGGCAAATTGGGCTATTCACACTTTTTACAAAAAAAAAAAAGATTTTGAAAATCCATATTTTTAAATATTAATTCTTAAAATTTTAAATGTAAAATTGGTTTTCAAAATATATCATTATCTCATTTAGGTATTTAATTTTTTTTGTCAAAAGTGATACTTAAGCTGTTGAGTTCATTTAATTTTACCTCAAAATATGATATCGACTAATAAAAACATGACACATGAAATCAGGGGCAAAGCCAGAAATTTTTTAGGGTGGGTCGAAATTACATTTTAATTTTTAATAGCCATCTTTATAATTTTTAAAGAATTAAATCAAATTTTTATCATTTTAGGGGGGTCAAAGTACAATTTTACCTTTACTAATTTAAAATTTTAAAATTTTTAAAGAGTCTAAATGGATAATTTTCCATTGTAAGGGGGGTCGGGGCCCTTGCCCGCCCCCTAGATCCGCCACTGCATGATATGTTTTTTACCAGATATCATACACTCTTGTATTTAAATGAGACAAAATTAATAATTTAGATACTATTTAAAAAAAAACTTTAAATACATGAGTAGAAAAAGTGATATAAACCTTTAAAATATTTATATGAATTAATTAAAGTAAAGGAGAAAGTGTTATTACTATTTTAATCATGATCCTCAAGTACTTCCCATTGTATAGAACTAATGAGTAGTACGTTTGCTAATTCATTAGGATTATTTGTATTTAATAGATATTAAAAAAATATTGAATATATTCAAGTATATATACAAATCAAACACTTTTTTTTTTTCTAAATGCAATTAACATAAAATAAGATGAATAGTATTGCAAATGCAAATTATGAGAATGGGAAATTGCTTCTGATAAATGCAATTACATTAATAAATTTAATATTTTTTGCAATTATATTAATAAATTTAACATTGTTAAAATAGTAATAGTATAAAAAAATTATGGGTAAGCTACACGTAGTGTCACTAAACTATTAGTAAATTTATGTTTTGGTCATTCAACTTCAAAAAATTACAAAATGGTCACTGAACTATTTGAAACTTTTTATTTAAGTTACTGGGCTGTTAAAATCGTTGTTGTATGGCCTTTTTCGTTCACACCGCTTGCACCAATCGAAAGCTCTCATTCTCCTTCTCTTCTAAAGTTTTGTTTTCATGAAACAGCTTTAAATGTCACGAACTTGCGAACTAAAATTCAAACAGCTTTCTTCTCTGATTTTCGACACTGTTCATCAGATCAACTTAGATCTTTGGTATGTTCTTCTACTAGTTGATGGGTATTGATCGTCTTATGATTGCTTGGAGCTCGCTAGATAGACCTTAAAAAAAAACTTAACAACTCAGTGACTTAAATAATAACTTTCGAATAATTCAATAACCATTATGTAACTTTTTAAGTTAACATTATAGGATTGTACTTGTCATGCATGTAAAATTTTAAACTGATTTGATATATCTATCATATCGATTTAAATACTGTATATATTAATATTTATTAAATGGTTGAAAGTTTTTTTTTATGTAAACACCAAATTTAATATACATAATGTAATATAAAATATGAAAATTATATCTTTAAAATATTAACCTTGTTATAAATGTCAGGAGGAAGTTTCCGCGTGCTGTTGTGGATATGGTGCTTGTTGCTTAAGCTAATGGTGGCATGTCAAAACATCCCCCACATGCTAGTATTTATACCATAGTGCTAGATTTGACACTTTTTGTGTAATTGTATCACAAATTTTAATTAATTTATTAGCTGGTCCTGTTCGAATTTAATAAGCATGGGCTTTAAAGTTAAAGTATTCAAAAAAAAAAAAAGCTTATCTCTAATGGAGCACATGGGAACCCCTCTAACAACAAGATAATTGGGTGTGGGTCAATTAAGATTTACTATAACTACATTCTTGAATGACAACATTGAAATTGGGTGCTTAAATTTCTTTCCAAAAATGACGTGTAATTATTGCAAAATTAGCTATGTTTAGGGTGGGCAGCTGGTAGTGGCACCTTCGAGGCATGATTTGAGTTACATCCTTAACGAGAAAGAGGGGTCAATAAAAAAGCTACCCACCCAAATCAATGTAGGTTCGTGGACAAGAACCTAACAGGTAGGCACATTGTTTTCAACCTTGTCCAATATATCTGGTTTTGTTTTAAGGACATGAACAAGGCAAGCAGAGCTGGTTGAAGATACATTGGGCCATCAGTTGTTCAGCTGATGATGGATGTGAAATTGATGGTCCATAATGTGTCTGAATCAACCCCATTAATCTCTAACAGCAGACACTCTGGTCCTGGATATGATAATTTCCGGGCTATTGTGATCTTTTAGTGTCCCAAAATAGAGTTGGAAAGAAAGGGAAAGAAAAAGTTTTGTGGTTAATATTGGTTTTGTATAGAGAAGATTTTGTGGCTAATATTCTTATTGTTGTTTTTTGACAAATTTTTTTATGTTTGACGGATATGTTGGGGGTCGAAATATGATCTTGGCGTTTGATATAACATGGATTTGATCATGTTTGAGATTTATATAAATTAATTATTAGCATATTAACATTAATTGATAAGAATATTATTTTTCTAATGTTTTAATATATGAATTAATAATAAATTATTTATAATTTATAATTTTTTAGAAATTATAATTGATAATTTTTAATTTCTTAAGTTGTAACGGGTTCACTCTTATATCTGCCATGATTATCAAAGAAAAGTCACATATTTTTGGTGAATTCTTTGAATAATTATTGAGTTTTAGCCTATTTATTACTCGTTATTTTGATGATATTTATAATTATGATTTAAGGTTTGAAGAGATATCTAGTTCGCAAAGTTGTAAATCACTTCTTTATTTCTTAAAATAAGAAATCTTCAATTATCATTTTGAAATATATGTGAAAGGGATAACTATTTACTTTGAAAAATGGGTTCAAATAAAGGTGGTTATAGATTGAATTGGGTTTGGGTCGGGTGTCAAGATAATTTTAGGTCAATTTCTAATTTTGGACTCTACTCGAACAGAAAAATGGGTTTAAAAATTTTGTCCAAATCTGATCCAGATAAAAAATATTAAAACTCGAGCTTGGCCTAACCCGCCCGTATTAAAATTTTTTATATTATTATTTTTATATTAAAACAAATTTTAAAAAATATAATACATCAAATACACTAAAAATATTAGAATAAATGCTTCCCAACAAATTGAAAATAAAATTTAAAAAATATTTAATATTTATACTTAAATAACACTAAGATAGGTACAACTTATCAAGCAAATGCCTCTAAAATAGTAAGAAAATTAATAATAAAATAAGAGTTATACAATATCCAAATAATAACAACAAAATAGTAGCAATATAATAGCGAAATGGTAGCAAAGCAGTGGCAAAACAACACCAAATCAGTGGAAACAATAGCAGTTTTTTTTTGCAAATTGGGGCCTTATTTTTTTACCCAAGCCTATTTTTTAAGCTTATATTTTTGCTCAAACCCTTCCACTTTTCGAACACATGATCAAGTATAAATTTAATTGGGAATAAAAAAAATGGCTAAGTCTTTTAACGCTCCAAAGATTAAAAAGATTAAATCATGTTATTCATATCCCCACTCTTAATTTGTAATATGTATTAAAAAGAACAAAGAATTGAGCTAATGTGTTTAATTATCATTTTAGGACTTTTTTGCACTAAGTAGATCATATTTATTGAAAAAAGTATTATGGAAGCTTTTATTTTAGGAGTAAGATTACATTTTGCTCTCTCTTCTAAAAAAAAAGGGATAATTAGCCTATGCATGTTAAATTAAAGAGCAAATTGGTCCTCCTACTAAATTCCATCCATTTTTGCTATTAAAAACTAGTTCCCGGATGTCAACATGAGGTACACATGGCATTCCACGTGTCATTATCTGGTTATTTCGTCAAGTACACTATTTTTTTAACAATACAAATAGACGGAAATTTTAATATAAAAGAACAATTTGCTCTATGATCTAATGTATAGAACTAATTTGCGTATTTTTTGAGTAAAATAGGAAAAATGCAATCTGATTCTTAATATATGAGTCTTTATGGTACTTTTACCCATATTTATTAAATAGAAAAGATAATATATATTAATTAATTTTTTGTAATTATAATCTTAATAGTGATACTACTTAGACACAATTAATATTTGTCATAAAGACCAAATGAAAAGAAATTAAAGAAAAACAAAGAATTTCTTAGAAACATTAAAAAAAGCCACCGTAATTTCCTTGAATAAATATATGGGCCGACCTTTGTACTTTGCACATTTCATTTGGGCCGAAGAAATTCAGGGCATTGGAAAAGAATATTTGATATCAAACACATTTAAAAGGAAATTACATAAAAATTCAGTTTGTAACCTTATTATATTATGCTAATTTGATTTGATTTTACATAATTTTAAAAGAAATTAAAAACTAAAAAGAAAGTTCATAAAAACTATTCCTATATTAGCCAATTGCCATAGTTCATACCCTCCTTTTATTTGCTTGTTATTTCCCATGCACCAAAGTCATCTATCGAAAAGAGAGAGACTAGAGTTATAACTAAGTCGAGTTGAACCCAAATTTGATAAGTTTGAATATGAGTTTAATTCGAAATTCGAGGCTTGATACTCATTTAAGCTTAATTGAACATCAAATTTTAAGCTCGAGCTCGACTCAAGACATAATTGAGCTAACTCGATTAATTTTGTTTATCAATTTTTGTACTCAAGTTTGAATTTGTGCTCGATTAAGCTTGTTCATATTTAAGCTTTCTGTCAAAAACATTTTTTTGTGAAAGGTCGACTTTTTATTTAAAAAACGAAAAAGGGAGTCGCCACCGATAATTTTTATGAGGTGTGATAGGGTCACCTCGTAACGGTTTAATTTATTAAAACGACAATTTTGGTCTACGAAATTCAAAAAAACGGGTTCGGGAGTCGGTTACGTACGAGAAAGGATTAGCACCCTCGTAACGCCCAAAATTGGTACTTAATTGATTAATTAATGTCTTAATGTCGAAAATTGAAAACTCAAAAAGAATTTAAAATACGATCCCTCTTTATTAATGTGATTTTTAGTTAAAATCGCTTGGATAAATCAAAACGCGCGTTTAAGACTTTCTCGTCCCGAAGTAGCAAAATATCACGTCCCGTAAGTTAGGACACAACACCTTGAACCTTTGAGAATGAGCTTGCCTTTATTTGAAATCTTATGGATTTTAAATTTAAAAAGGATATTCGGTTATTTAGGTTCAACGAGGAAATCGAAACCTCGTAAGTTAGGGCATGTTTTCTCGAATTTCCCAAATATAAAACATTGCCTTATTTCCTTTTAAAAGATTCTTTTTTTTTTTGAGTGATAACAAATGTAGTGTTTAAAATAATATGTATTTATCCTATTTGGAGTATAATATAAAAATAATTAATTATTTCTAAACCTAATGCATGATGTAGTGATGATGAATCAATATAAAATCACAATATAGATGGAGTATTGGAATGTAACATCCTAGGAAGGGCCTATGCATTTTTCAGATCAATTGTATGAAATGACAAGTCTTAAGTATTATGAATAAATTTTTGATACTTTTGGAAACCTAGAAAGGAATGAAAATGGAAATGAAAATGAAAATGGAAATGAAAATGG
Organism: Gossypium sturtianum; assembly: GCA_025698515.1. Taxonomy (NCBI): domain Eukaryota; kingdom Viridiplantae; phylum Streptophyta; class Magnoliopsida; order Malvales; family Malvaceae; genus Gossypium; species Gossypium sturtianum. Next base: position 164,564,657 of record CM046945.1, read on the forward strand.
AGATGGAAATGGAAATGGACATTTTTGGAAACTTAGACATTTTTGGAAACCTAAACATTTTTGGAAATGATCCAAAAATGGAAACTTGAACATTTCGGGAAACTTGGATATATGAGATAAATAAAGGAGTTTTATTCACATAAATATGTGAATAATAAGAGATAAATAAAGGAGTTTTATTCACATAAATATGTGAATAATAAGAGATAAATAAAGGAGTTTTATTCACATAAATATGTGAATAATAAGAGATAAATAAAGGATTATTTTCTAATGAGATAATTGAGGAGATAATTGATGGATTAAAGGCTTTTATCTTTTAAATAAAAGAGATAATATTATCAAAAGAGGAGTGGTGGCCAAGTAAAGGACTCCTAGGCTGATAACTTTGGCTATAAAAGGAGGAAAGGAGGGCTACTCATCAACATTTGCTCCTCTTCCTCTCTCTGCAGAAAATTCTCCTAGGCAAAACCCTCTCTGCGAATTTTCATTAAGCAAAAATCCTCTCTTTTTTCTTCTATTTTCTTCTCCGTTCTCTCATTAAGTTGAATCTTTGTGGATTCTAAGAAAGAGGGCAATCATCCACAACATCAAAAGGGGATCTTTCGGAAATCTAAGGATCTAAGGTAAGGATTATAAATATAAATATGTGTGGTTAAAGATTATGATTCACGTTTTCAAAGTTAGATCTAATCTAACACGGTTATAGGATTTCAACAGGCTTATAAAGGAATCCTCTTCGATTTGGAATCCCATCATAAGGTAAGGGATATTCGGCCAAGGCATAATTTGTTTAAGTGTTTTCCATTATTTCAAAAACCGAAGACTGACATGGTTACATACCTAGTATTAGCCGATTTCAAGGAAGAGGAATTCTAGCAACTGTTGGGACTTGATTAAATCAATTCGGCAACTAGGTAAGTAATTCTACTTCTAGTAGGATTTGGTTTTAAGACCAAATAGGTTTATTTATATGTTTTAATTAATGGCCGAATATAGGAGTGAAAGATCTAGATCGGTAGATCGCTCTCTGAAATTCACTAAACTATTAAGCGAAAAAGGTGTGTACTCTTACTAACTTTCAATAAATTGCATGGCAATCATTAAATATATAAATATGTAACAGTATGTGAATGTGGCTAAGCACCACAAATGTGGTAAGGAGTACCCAGGTACGTTTCCTACTTTTGATAGGATTGTGAATGTGATATATTTTGAACATGTGATTAGTAACATGAATGAAAATTAAGTATGTGAAATATGTTATGAAATAATTGGGGCATTCGGGATATTTGTGGAGGAAGAAAGTGAAGGTGATGACTACGGTCTCACCAACGTAAAGTGGTGACTACGGTCACATAAAGTGAAAAGTGGTAACTTCGGTTACATCCGGTGAATACAGATGTCTAATGACACAACATAAGTGGGCGATGAGCACGTCGATCGCAGCGATCGCTTCGATGGTGTGTAGCGGATGGAGGGTCGACTTAGTAGTCCCCGCGGTATGCGGTTGAATACGGGTGGTGTGTAGCGGATGGACAAATAGGTTTGGATTTGGGTTGCATCATCCTTTATTTTGTATGAACATGATATTGATATGACTTGTATGCTCGATTTGTTGGAAATTAGTACTATGTACACATTGAGTCTGTTGACTCACCCTCGCTGGGGAATTATTTTTCGGTGATGAGCGAAATGGACCGGGTCGGCAGGGAGCTAAAGGTGGCCATGCATCGCTTGAAGAAATTATTTGGAATTTGGACTTTATGAAATTTTAGTACTTTATTTTGGGTTTGAATGATGTAATAAGGCCATAAGGCCCAATTGGATTTTCTTTATTTCTGTTTATTTTTATTTGAATATGATACAATTTATGTTTGATTAAAGATAAGTAAATTTATTTCTTTTAAAATAATAAACCCAAAAATTATTTTGTCACCTTATTTAAGTTGGATTTCGTAATTTATTAAATAGGTTTCAAATTAAGCCCAACCCAAAACAATTTTTTTAAATTACACAAATTTTCTCTAAGTCATTTAGAACATTGAAAACCGATTTATTTAAGGAACATACGAGATCCGGTTCGGGCTCGTGGGTAGGGTGTGGGGTGTTTCATTGGTATCGAGCCCGTTTTAAAACTCTCGGCTTTGTGGGCTCGGCCAAAACGTTTTCAATTCGAGCCCAAATGAATTTCTTTGAAATAAGCGGGTTTTATGGCATGGCACCTAAGTCTCCGACCATGATCCACGGTAAGTACCTTTAACCATCCGTGTGATTATGTGAATTATGAATTGTAAAAGGGTAGAAAAGGCATGGAACGTAGAATAGTGTGATAGGAACTTGAACCCTAGGATTAGACTACTCAAACACTTGAAACTCATAAGACTTAATGAACTTAACAAACCTATGACTAAGTTATTAAGCTAGGGTGTGGCAACCCCATGCGCATGTCTAGGATTGGATCCTAAGAGCACAGTATTTAAGCGGTCCTAGTGACTCACCTCCTCTTCGCATCCTATCCTGCAGTGCGTAGCTTCTGTTCGCCCTAACTCGTAAGGCTCGGTGGTGTGGCAACCTCTCAGCGCATGTCTAGAAAGGTCGGTGAGAGCTTGGTATTTAAGCGATCCGCGTGACTCACCTCCTCTTCATTCGAATCCTGCCTGGTGCGTAGCTTTGGTTCACCCTAACCAAGAGGGCTCGGTCATAGGCTAAACACAAAGAATAAAACCCGAAAGGGACTTAGCCGTTTTTCTTTTATAAAAAAAAAAATACCCTTGGTTTATAAAATGACCAAACCACCCATAGTTTTAACAAAATTTCATTACTTTATCAAATGTTCAAAAAACCCTAATTTGTAAAATATCAAACTATCTTGATTTTGGAAAATTACAAAATTGCTCCTAACTTACAAAATTACCAAAACGACCCTGATTTCCAAAATTTTTACAATATCATTGCTTTGAAAAATGTAACTCTCAAAGGAACCCTCAATGTTTTACAATCTTGGAAAATATCCCTAACTTAATAAATTTTACAAATTTACCCTGATTTTTGGAAAAATTATCAAAATACCCCTGAGATCAAAAATTACCGAAATACCCCTGGATTTCCAAAATTCTTCCAAAATTTCCCCGGAACTTTAGAAGTACCAAAATACTTTCGTCAAAATCACTGGGAACTTTTTATTTTTGAAAATTTACTGAAAATACCCACAGTAGGATAAAATTACGAAAATGCCCCAGGTAGTGGAAAAGCAAAATAACGAAAACAACAACAAGAATTACAACGTTTCTTTGAATGAACGAAAGTTCATATTTGTTGATGGATGAATGAATGAATGCAAGACTGTATGCATGTATGAATACGAAAGAACCACTCTTAAACTCTTCTTCATAAGATATCATCGCGGGTAATAAGTGAAACAAGAATACTAATACATAAAATTCCTTAATCGGATCTCGCCGATAATGAGCTCAAGAGGACGTGGTCGCCGTGGAAGAGGTAGAGGAAGGATGACCGTTAGATCGGGACAAGGTTCGACAATGAGATACCACCACCACCATCACCCCTACCGTCAATGTTGAGCAAAGAGCTCGCATGGGAAGATGCCGTGTCGCAGTCGTCTTTGCGAGTTTTGGAATTGGTGGTGGTGTAGGAAATAATTCAGAAATCGTAAGTGCAGGCTCGAGCGCTCGTGCTAATGGAGTGAAATGTTTAGAGGAGTATTGGGAGTGGCACCCAAGATGGTGAGTCTTGGTTGGAAGCAATGAGCGCATCATGGATGAGCTCGACTTGACCCCGGAGGAGAAGTTGAAAGGGATGACGCAACATTATTACGCGATGAAGCGTATCAATGGTGGTTAACCGTTCGGGACGGTGCCACGGTGGAAGATCGACACAGGAATATGCTAAGGAAGCATTTCGTAGAAGAAGTATGTGGGAACCAGTATATAGATGAGCAAAGGAAGGCTTTTTGGGGTTGGTACAAGGAAGTAAGTCATCACCGAGAATATGAAGCGGAATTCTTGAGGTTGAGCCGATATGCCCGAGGAGTAGTGGCGATCGAGCATGAACGCCGTGTTCGTTTTGAGGACGGACTTAGGGGCGATTTGAGACTTTTGATAGCACCGCATCGGGAGCGGGAATTCTCTCGCCTTGGTGGAAAAGGCTAAAGTGATCGAGGGAATTAAGGAAGCCACCAAGCGGTGTGGGCATGAAATAAGCCCAAAAGAGGTTTTGGGCCATCCGAAAAGGCCACAAGAGGCCAAGAGTTGACAGTCACAAAGTCAACCAGTTGGTTCGGTGGCAATTTCGCCCTTGTGAACATTGTGGAAGGAAGCACAGGGAGAGTGTTGGAAAAAGGCGGGACGATGTCTCAAGTGTGGGTCCAAGGACCATATGATTAAGGATTGCCCCAAGCTATTAGATGAGAGCCAACCAGAGAAATTTAATGCTAACCAGCAGGTAGAGGCGACAGCAGCCTCAAAGAGGTCGTGGGTCGGCCAACAGAGGTAGTGGCAGAGGCCGTAGAGCTCGGTAGAGGTGCGACTAACGCCAAAAGCAAGGCAACCGGTTTGGTTTCTGCGGTTCGCGGAGAGAAAAGGAGAGACGCGGGATGTTATAACCGTGACGTTCTTTATTCATGACAAACCCTATTTTGCTCTTATTGATGTGGGCTCAACTCATTCCTATGTTGCATGTAGTGTGGTTGAAACACTAGGCCTGAACTCTGAACTTTCGATAGGCGATATAATCGTAGTAAGCCCTTTAGGCCAAACGGTGAGGATAGATAGGATCTTTCGGAATGTACCCCTAGAGATTCAGGGAGCGAACTTTCGGGCTGACTTAATGGAATTACCCTTCGGAGAGTTTGAGCTTATACTTGGAATGGATTGGCTAGTAGAGCATCGAGCCGTGTTGGATTGTGCGGCTAAACGTATGGAACTAAGAACCCCGGAAGATGAGGTAGTAGTGATGATCGGAGAAAGGAGGAACTACTTGTCTAACGTAGTTTCGGCACGGAAGGCCGAGAAAATGTTTAAGAAAAGATGTAAGGCATTCTTAGCCTTCGTGAGTGCGTTAAGAGGAGAAGAGGAAGGTGTCAAGGGAGTTAGAACAGTAAGGGATTTTGAGGATGTATTTCCGAGGAGTTGCCGGAATACCCCGGATAGAAAGTGGAATTTGGAATAGATTTGCTACCGAACCGCTCCTGTGTCAATCGTTCCACCGAATGGCACCAAAGGAGTTAGTGGAGCTCAAGGCTCAAATCCAAGAGTTGTTGGATCGTGGGTTCATTCGACCCGGTGTGTCTCCGTGGGAGCACCGGTTCTCTTTGTGAAGAAGAAGGATGGAACTATGCGGATGTGCATAGATTATCGCCGATTGAACAAACCGACCATCAAGAACAAGTATCCTTTGCCAAGGATAGATGACTTGTTCGACCAACCGAAAAGGGCAACAGTTCTCAAAGATCGACTTAAGGTCGGGGTATCATCAATCGAAAGTGAAGGAGGCGATATTCATAAGACCGCTTTTAGGACAAGGTGCGGTCATTTTGAATTTGTGGTGATGCCGTTTGGGTTGACGAACGCACCGGCCGCGTTCATGGATATGATGAATAGGGTTTTCCAACCCTACTTGGATAGATTCGTCGTGGTGTTCATCGACGACATTTTGGTGTATTCCAAGACGGAGGAGGAGCACGATGAGCATCTCCGAGTTGTGTTAGAAGTGTTAAGGAAAAGAAGCTTTATGCCAAATTCAGCAAGTGCGAATTTTGGCTCAAGGAAGTGGCGTTCCTAGGACATGTGGTATCCGCGGAAGGAATAAGAGTGGATCCTAGGAAGATCGAAGCGATGTTGGATTGGAAACCACCTAGGTCGGTGGCTGAAATCGAGTTTTCTTAGGCTTGGCAAAGCTATTACTGAAGGTTCGTGGAAGGATTCTCGTCAATAGCCGCACCTTTGACAAAGTTACTAAGGAAGGAAGTACCGTTTGTGTGGACGGATAAGCAACGGAGAGCTTTGAAAAGCTTAAAAGGTCTTGTGAAGCTCGGTGTTAATTCAAATGAGGCGTAAGGACTTCAGTAGTATATTGTGATGCTTCGCACACGGGGTTAGGCTGTGTGCTAATGCAAGAAGGAAAGGTAGTCGCTTATGCATCTCGACAGCTAAGGCCGCATGAGGTGAACTACCCAACTCATGACTTGGAACTCATGGCGGTGGTTTTCGCCCTCAAAGTTTGGAGGCACTACCTTTATGGAGAAAGGTCGATGAATTTACACGGACCACAAAAGCCTTAAGTATTTGTTGACTCGGAAAGAGTTGAACTTGAGGCAACGAAGGTGGGTGGAGTTATTGAAAGATTATGACTGCTCGATAGAATACCATCCGGCAAGGCGAATGTGGTAGCCGCGCCTAAGTAGGAAGGTTGTGTCGGATTTAAGGGCTTTGTTCGCTCACTTAAGTTTGTATGAAGACGGAAGGCTTTGTTGGCGAGTTACAAGTCAAGCCAACTTTGGTGAAGGAGGTGAAAGAGGGACAGGTTGGCGGATAAGGACTTAAGTACTAAGTTACAGCAAGTACGGCAAGGAGGATTAAAGGATTATGGCGTCAATGATGAAGGAGTATCTGTGCTACAAGGAAAAGGTTTGTATGCCGAGGGATAAGGAGTTGAGACAAAGGATTCTTCGGGAAGCGCATGGTAGTCCTTATGCTATGCATCCCGGAGGCATCAAGTCAGTATAGAGATCTAAGGGAACAATTTTGGTGGTCGGACTGAAACGAGAGGTGACCGAATTTGTGGGGAAATGTTTGACATGTCGCAAGTAAAGGCCGAACACCAAGTCCCATCAGATTGCTTCAACCAATTGAGATTCCCCAATGGAAGTGGGAAAGAATTACCATGGACTTAGTTAGTGGGCTTCCCTTACGCCCACTAAGAAGGACTCGGTATGGGTGATAGTGGACCGTTTGACCAAGTCCGCACATTTTATCCCTGTGATGATCGACTATTCCCTTCAAAAGTTAGCCAAGTTATATGTGGCGGAGATCGTGAGGCTACACGGAGTACCGATGTCGATCATCTCCGATAGAGACCCCCAGGTTTACGTCTCGATTTTGGAAAGCACTTCATCAAGCATTAGGCACTAAGCTAGACTTCACTACGGCTTTTCATCCACAATCGACGGGCGATCGAAACGGGTTATACAAGTGTTGGAAGATATGCTAAGAGGTCGTGTGATGGATTTCCGAGGAAGTTGGGAAGATTACTTGCCTCTAGCCGAGTTCGCCTATAACAACAACTATCGTGCAAGCATTCGGATGGCACCATACTGAAGCATTGTATGGAAGGAAATGTAGAACACCAACTTGTTGGACCGAGTTAGGAGAACGCCGCGTTTTGGGTCCAGAGTTAGTGGTGGAAACCGAGGAGAAGGTGGAATTAATTCGGGCACGCGTTGAAAGAAGCTTCCGATGAGACGAGTCGTCGCACGCAGACCTTAAGAGGAAAGAAATTGAGTTTGAAGTAGGAGACCAAGTGTTTCTAAAGGTCTCACCTTGGAAGAAGGTTATGCGGTTCGGTCGCAAAGGAAGCTAAGCCCAAGGTTTATAGGGCCCTATCAAGTCTTCAAGCGAGTTGGGCGCAGCATACCGGTTGGAGTTGCCACGAGTTGCATCAAATGCACGACGTATTTCATGTGTCCATGCTACGTCGCTATCGATCGGATCCGTCTCATGTGGTACCCGTTGAAGAAGTGGAGTTAAGGCGGATCCATCCTACGAGGAGGAGCCGATTCAGATCTTGGAACGTGGCGTGAAAGCACTACGAAAGAAGTCGGTGCCTTTAGTCAAGGTGTTATGGCGCAATCATGGATCGGAAGAAGCTTCGTGGGAGCCGGAAGAGACAATGCGACAAAGAATACCTCAATCTGTTTAGTTAGGAAATTTCGAGGACGAAATTTTATTTAAGGGGGGTAGAACTGTAACATCCTAGGAAGGGCCTATGCATTTTTCAGATCAATTGTATGAAATGACAAGTCTTAAGTATTATGAATAAATTTTTGATACTTTTGGAAACCTAGAAAGGAATGAAAATGGAAATGAAAATGAAAATAGAAATGAAAATGGAGATGGAAATGGAAATGGACATTTTTGGAAACTTAGACATTTTTGGAAACCTAAACATTTTTGGAAATGATCCAAAAATGGAAACTTGAACATTTCGGGAAACTTGGATATATGAGATAAATAAAGGAGTTTTATTCACATAAATATGTGAATAATAAGAGATAAATAAAGGAGTTTTATTCACATAAATATGTGAATAATAAGAGATAAATAAAGGAGTTTTATTTGTAGAACCCAATTATTGCCCGGGCCCAACAAATAAATAAAACCCAAAAACCCAATAACACCTAACCCTAGCCTACATACAAGCCCAACAATGTAGCCCAAATTACCCTAGCCCACTAAACAAAAAGTAACAGAAAGTAACCCCCAAACCCTAGGTGCGCCGCACCTAGGTCGAACTACCTTCTCGACCACCACTTGCCCTCTGCACCGGTCTTGTCCACCGCCACTGCACAGCACCGCCCATGACCTGCAAGCAATTAAGGAGAAACGACAGCACCTCTGTAAAATTAGGCTTTAAAAGCCGATTGTATTTCAACAAGAAAGAGGGGATTTTTTTTTTTCAGCAATACAAACAGAAAGATTCACACAAAAAATAGAGAGATTATCAATAAAAAGGAGAGATTTTCATCAAAGCAAAGATATGATTCGAATACAAAAGAGTTTCTAGATGCAAATACAAGATTTAAATACTAAAAGGGGAGAGAACAAACATTAAAAGGAGACGAACGGAGATCCGAAAAAAAGGAAGCAAACAGCAAACCGAGATTAAACCCTAAAAACTAAAACCAAAGCCGAGAGAGGTGATTTTTTCTCTTTTTCTTACATTCGAAGTTTTTTTCCTCTCTTCCTTTTTTTCTTTTCGACATATACACATACATATATTTTTTTTTAAAAAAAAAAAAGCAATTTTTTACCTTTTCCGGCCACCGTGCGCGGTGGCCGGCGCGGCGGCGCCAGCGACGGAGCCCACTGCCGAATTTCCCCTTCTCTTCGGACCTGCAGAGAAAAAAAGGAAGAGTGAGAGCTTTTTTTTTTACAACAAGCAGCTCAAATGATTTTTTTTTCTGATTTTATGGCCTTAAATAGCCCCTTAAAACGACGTCGTTTTGGGGCTGGCCTTTAATGCCCAAAACGACGTCGTTTCACCCAGGCCCGATCCGATCCGACCCGCTCCAGCCAGGATCCGCGCGTTTTGCCGAAAAAATGGGGAATTTATGCGCGCAGTCCCTCCGCTTTTTCAGAATTTTGCATTCAAGTTTTTGTTTTTTAATTTGGCCCCAAACTCCATTCGGTTTTCAATCGAGCCCCCGCCTATGTCTTTATGCGTTTTGGGAGGAAAGGGTCATTGCCCTTTTAGTCCCCATGTTATCCACGCGCTTCAAATAGGTCCTCCCTTTTATTTTATTTCAGATTTACCCCAATAATCCGTTTTTAGTTCGATTTTGGTCCTTTTTTTTGATTATTTTGATTATTTTACTATTAAATTAATTACTTTTAAAATTATTATTATTATATGTATTATTTTTTATTATTACTATTATATTTATTATTTTTGATGTTAATATTAATTTGTATTATTATTTTAATGATTATTATTGTATTTGATAATTGTTTTAAATGCTATTCTTAATATTATTTTTGCTAATCTATTATTTATCGTATTTATTTTATTATTATTATTTCATTCAATATTATTATTTATTTCAAATATCATTACTGCATTGTATTCGTTTTTTCTATACGTTATTATTATATTTATTGTTTATTATATTTACTTTCATCATTATTTTATTTTTATTATTATTACTAATATACTACTATTATCATTATCATCTATATTATTATTTATTTATTATCACTATTATTATCATTACCATTATTATTATTTTATGTTCCTTTATAATACCATCGTTATTATTTTGTTACTATTACTCCTCATTTTATTATTTTATTTCTACTATTACTTTATTATGATTGCTATTATTATTACTATTATTTCTATTTATGTTATTATTTCTCCTATTATTATTATTATAAATTGTGTCATCTGTTATAATTCTTTGGTTTACTATTATCGCATTTTTATCGTCCATATTAGTGCACCTACTATTATTCTCATGAATCCATTAACATTGTAATTTGTCTTTATATTTTATGATTATATTAACTTTTACAAAATCGAGATCTTTCACAAAGGTAATATTCCGTATTTAGAAATTCGAGAGGTCGTGCCTAAAGTATTGGGTTTCGATCCTTCTCGTTTGATCTAAATAACCGAATATCCTTTTAAAACAAATACATTTTTAAACTAAAAGCTTATTCTCGTGAACTCGAGATGTCGTGTCCTAATGCATTGGATGTGATGTTTTGTTATTCCGAGATAATATTTTCTAAAACCAAGGCAATGTTTTGTATTTAAAAGCTCGAGAAATCGTGCCCTAAAGTATTGGGTTTCCTTTTCTCGTCCATTCTAAATAACAAAATATCCTTTCAATTAAATCCATAAGTTTTGAATAAAAGGCAAGTTCAACTTTAAAGGTCGAAATGTGGTGTCCTAAAGTATTGGATGTAACACTTCACCTTAAAACGAGACGGCCCTTGGCATACACTTCCAATTTATCCCAATTTATTCTTCAACAACAAGAGGGATCGTATTTTGAATTCTTAAGTTTTCAACTTTCGACATTAAGACATTAGATAATCAATTAGGTACCAATTTTGGGCGTATCGAGGGTGCTAACCCTTCCTCGTACGTAACCGACTCCCGAATCCATTTTCTGATTTTCGTAGACCAAAATTGTGTTTTTGATAAATTAATCTTATTATTAAAAACAAACACTTTTTAAGGTGACCCGATCACACCTCATCAAAAAAGATTGGTGGCGACTCCTGTTTTTTTTTATTCGTTTTCAAAACCCACGTCGACCCCGTTTTTTGCCAAAACTCAAAAATGGTTACGACATTATTCACATAAATATGTGAATAATAAGAGATAAATAAAGGATTATTTTCTAATGAGATAATTGAGGAGATAATTGATGGATTAAAGGCTTTTATCTTTTAAATAAAAGAGATAATATTATCAAAAAGAGGAGTGGTGGCCAAGTAAAGGACTCCTAGGCTGATAACTTTGGCTATAAAAGGAGGACAGGAGGGCTACTCATCAACATTTGCTCCTCTTCCTCTCTCACGAAATTCTCCTAGGCAAAACCCCTCTCTGCCGAATTTTCATTAAGCAAAAATCCTCTCTTTTTCTTCTATTTTCTTCTCCGTTCTCTTCATTAAAATTTGAATCTTTGTGGATTCTAAGAAAGAGGGCAATCATCCACAACATCAAAAGGGGATCTTTCGGGAAATCTAAGGATCTAAGGTAAGGATTATAAATATAAATATGTGTGGTTAAAGATTATGATTCACGTTTTCAAAGTTAGATCTAATCTAACACGAAGTTATAGGATTTCAACAGGGCTTATAAAGGAATCCTCTTGATTTGGAATCCCATCATAAGGTAAGGGATATTCGGCCAAGGCATAATTTGTTTAAGTGTTTTCCATTATTTCAAAAACCGAAGACTGACATGGTTACATACCTAGTATTAGCCGATTTCAAGGAAGAGGAATTCTAGCAACTGTTGGGACTTGATTAAATCAATTCGGCAACTAGGTAAGTAATTCTACTTCTAGTAGGATTTGGTTTTAAGACCAAATAGGTTTATTTATATGTTTTAATTAATGGCCGAATATAGGAGTGAAAGATCTAGATCGGTAGATCGCTCTCTCGAAATTCACGGAAACTATTAAGCGAAAAAGGTGTGTACTCTTACTAACTTTCAATAAATTGCATGGCAATCATTAAATATATAAATATGTAACAGATGTGAATGTGGCTAAGCACCACAAATGTGGTAAGGAGTACCAGTGCACGTTTCCTACTTTTGATAGGATTGTGAATGTGATATATTTTGAACATGTGATTAGTAACATGAATGAAAATTAAGTATGTGAAATATGTTATGAAATAATTGGGGCATTCGGGATATTTGTGGAGGAAGAAAGTGAAGGTGATGACTACGGTCTCACCAACGTAAAGTGGTGACTACGGTCACATAAAGTGAAAAGTGGTAACTTCGGTTACATCCGAAGTGAATCTGATGTCTAATGACACAACATAAGTGGCGATGAGCACGTCATTGCAACGATCGCCTTCGATGGTGTGTAGCGGATGGAGGGTCGACTTAGTAGTCCCCGCGATTATGCGAGTTGGTACGGGTGGTGTGTAGCGGATGGACAAATAGGTTTGGATTTGGGTTGCATCATCCTTTATTTTGTATGAACATGATATTGATATGACTTGTATGCCTGATTTGTTGGAAATTAGTACTATGTACACATTGAGTCTGTTGACTCACCCCGTTGGGGAATTATTTTTCAGGTGATGAGCAGTAATGGACCGGGTCGGCAGGAGCTAAAGGTGGCCATGCATCGCTTGAAGAAATTATTTGGAATTTGGACTTTATGAAATTTTAGTACTTTATTTTGGGTTTGAATGATGTAATAAGGCCATAAGGCCCAATTGGATTTTCTTTATTTCTGTTTATTTTTATTTGAATATGATACAATTTATGTTTGATTAAAGATAAGTAAATTTATTTCTTTTAAAATAATAAACCCAAAAATTATTTTGTCACCTTATTTAAGTTGGATTTTCAGAATTTATTAAATAGGTTTCAAATTAAGCCCAACCCAAAACAATTTTTTTTAAATTACACAAATTTTCTCTAAGTCATTTAGAACATTGAAAACCGATTTATTTAAGGAACATACCAGATCCGGTTCGGGCTCGTGGGCGGGTGTGGGGTGTTTCATGGAATGATAAAATGCAAATATACAAGGGTATACTTTAATAATAATGACATGATCTACGTAAGTAGATAAAAAAATAAAACAAAATATGATTGAAAAGACACGATTTAAAAATACCAAAAATAAATAAAGGAATGATAAAATAACACAAAAAGGAAATGAAATAAAATAGAATAATAAAGGATCACAATATAATATATATATACGAAATATAAACAACATGGAATAAAAATAAAGCAATAATGATAGATAGATAAATAAACAAATAATAATAAAGTAAAAAATGCTGAAATTAAATAAAGGATTTAATTGGAATTTAAATGAAAATAGGGAGCCTAAATTATAAAAATAAGAAAAAGGTTAGCAAAAGGGGTAAAATATAAGGCGCTAAAAGAGCAGGGACCGAAAAGGGAAATATCCCTTGTCCGTACGCGCGTTTTTAATCAGGGGGACCGAAATGAAATAGAAATGAAATTAAAGGGATAGATTGCAAAACTGTAAAAAAGAATAAATGATTAAAATGAAACGCGTGAAAGAAAATAGGGACTAAAAGGGAAATTATTCCCTGTTCTCAAAACGGCGCCGTTTGTGTGTTAAGCCTATTAAAGGGTTCAAGGGCTAAATTGAAACAAAAATGAAAGTTTGTGGCAAAAATCAAAAATAAAGAAAATAGGATAGGACCACATTGGAACCAGCCTCAAAAGCGGAAGGACTGACAACGCAAATAGCCCATTTGTCCAAAAACACGCGGATCCTAGGCGGTTCGGTCCGGTCGACTCAAACGATGTCGTTTTGACGTCGAACATCGACCCAAAACGCGCCGTTTAGATTGCCTATTTAAACCAAAAAAAGAAAAAAAGTTCATTTCTTCCTTAAAAAAAAAAAAAAACCCTCCCCTTTTTCTTTGTAGCAGTCCCTAAGGCCGCCCAAGGCTCGTCGTCGGACCACCATGGCGCCACCGGCGACGGTGATGGCGCCGCCAGTCCACGATGGCCGGAGAGAGAAAGAAAAGGCCATTTTCATTTTTTTTTTGTTTTCTTGAATAGAAACCTAGGTCTGGGCTCTAAAGCCCTATAAATCTAACCAATGTTCGTCCCGGGAAGAGAAACCGAAAGGTTTCGCCGCTTCATGCGATAAGGCCTTCGTCAAAACCCTAACGGGTTCCCGTGTTCCTCGAATCGCGAAAAGGACCACACGGTGCCGACAATATCTCTGTAAGATCTTTAGCCTTATTATTGTTCTATATGCATAATAACAGATTCGAAAAGAAAAGAAAAGAATAAAAATTCACCTTTTAAAATTCTAATCATTTGTTGTTTTATTGCTTTTTTTTTTTTTTTTTTTTGTGTGTCAAAAATTACATTGATAATGGCTTTTTATAGCCAATATTACAATGTTTATTCTCTCAGTATATTTTACTGTTGTTGGCGTGTTTGTCTTTCTTTTGCAGGTGACGAAGTCAACGGTGGCAGGGTTGGTGGTGGCAGGCGCTGACGTGGCGAGGTGGAGGCGGCAGCAGCATCAGGGTTAAGTTTTTAGTTTTTTGAAAAATATTGTGGGCTTGTAATTTGGGCTTAGGGTTTTTAATTTGGGTCATTGGGTCTGATATTGTAAATGGGCTTTGGACTTTGGACTTTTGTTATTATTTTTTTTTGTTTGGTTTTTTGTCTGGGCCCGGGCAAATTGGGCCTATTACACTTTCTATATAATAAGTGTAAAAATATGATTGTTTCTTTGAGTTTTGGCAAAGGTACTAGCAGAGCGAGATAGCAGCGTAATACATCAGCAATAAGACTCTGATGGACGACGAGCAGAGACAACCCTAAGCATTAAAAAGGGATAATTTCATTTTACATTCATACATCATTATTAGGGGCGTTTCGATCATCGCATTCTGATCCATATATGTTTTTTAACAAAGAATCGTTATCATGACATTCTGCATTCATGTAAATGTCCTCTATAATATCGTTTAGTTAGAAGCATTCGACTCATTCGGATCATTGCATCCTAATCATTGTAAAAAGACCACCCTCATGACATTCTGCATTCATGCAAATGTCGTCCATAGTACATTTAGTTAGGAGCATTAGATTCATTCTGATCATAGCATCCTAATCATTTGACATAAACACAAGCATATAAAATCGAGTCTACAGGATATGTCCCCAGAGGACGGTGTAGAAGCCACCATCCTATTGCCACTGACCAGCAGTGGAATAGGTTAAAGACCATCCTATTGCCACTGACCAGCAGTGGAATAGGTTGAAGATTGTCCTATTGCCACTAACCAGTAGTGGAATAGGTTGAAGACCATCCTATTGCCACCGACCAGCGGTGGAATAGGTTGAAGATTGTCTTATTGCCACTAACCAAAGAGTGGAATAGGTTGAAGATTGTTCTATTGCCACTAACCAATGAGTGGAATAGGTTGAAGATTGTTCTATTGCCACTAACCAAAGAGTGGAATAGGTTGAAGATTGTCCTATTACCACCCGACCGATGAGTGGAATAGGTTGAAGATTGTTCTATTGCCACTAACCAAAGTGGGGATAGGTTGAAGATTGTCCTATTGCCACTAACCAATAGTGGAATAGGTTGAAGATTGTTCTATTGCCACTAACCAGTAGTGGAATAGGTTGAAGACCGTTCTATTGCCACTAACCAGTAGTGGGATAGGTTGAAGATTGTCCTATTGCCACTAACCAGTAGTGGAATAGGTTGAAGATTGTCCTATTGCCACTGACCAGCAGTGGAATAGGTTGAAGATTGTCCTATTGCCACTGACCAGCAGTGGAATAGGTTGAAGATTGTCCTATTGCCATTGACCAGCAGTGGAATAGGTTGAAGATCATCCTATTGCCACTGACCAACAGTGGAATAGGTTGAAGATTATCCTATTGCCACTGACCAGTAGTGGAATAGGTTGAAGACCATCCTATTGCCAGTGACCAGCAGTGGAATAGGTTGAAGATTTCCTATTGCCATTGACCAGCAGTGGAATAGGTTGAAGACCGTCCTATTACCACTGGCCAGCAGTGAAATAGGTCAAATTTGTAGATCTTGTCGCCCTAACCAAAGAGTGGGGCAAGATCGAAGGCAAATCTCGACTCCCAAACAAGAGGGGGTCATGATTTAAGCCACCGTCCTATTGCCACCGACCAAAGGTGAAATAGGTCAAATTTGTAGATCTTGTCGCCTAACCAGAGTGGGGCAAGATCGAAGGCAAATCTCGACTCCCTAAACAAAGGGGTCATGATTTAAGCCACCGTCCTATTGCCACCGACCAAAAATGAAATAGGTCAAATTTGTAGATCTTGTCGCCCTAACCAACCATTAGTGGGGCAAGATCGAAGGCAAATCTGTCTCCCTAAACAGAGGGAACATGATTTAAGCCATCATCCTATTGTCTTGGCCAAAGATGGAATAAGTGAAGATTACAAACCTTACCCCCTGAAGTTGCAAAGGGAGCGATTTAAAATAAACAAGTCTCATCCCCTCGAAGTCGCAGCAGGAGCAAATTGAAGCTATAGGTCCTATCTCTCTGAAGTAGCGGTGGAATGGATCGAAACGACAAGATGCGGTGAACAGGAATGAAGCTATCTGTGGAAGAGCACCTAAGAAGTCAAGACTCAGCGATACCGGGCAAAATTGGTCCTTTGAAAGTCTTTGCTCCATTCTCGTTACACAATAATGAGCAAAGAGGGCAGCAGTAGAGACCCAATTATTGCGGGCCCAACAAATAAATAAAACCCAAAAACCCAATAACACCTAACCCTAGCCCACATACAAGCCCAACAATGTAGCCCAAATTACCCTAGCCCACTAAACAAAAAGTAACAGAAAGTAACCCCCAAACCCTAGGTGCGCCGCACCTAGGGTCAGACCCACTACCTTCGACCACCACTTGCCCTCTGCAGACCGGTCTTGTCCACCGCCACCGCACAAAGACCGCCCATGACTCGTGCAAGCAATTAAGGAGAAACGACAGCACCTCTGTAAAATTAGGCTTTAAAAGCCGATTGTATTTCAACAAGAAAGAGGGATTTTTTTTTTTTCAGCAATACAAACAGAAAGATTCACACAAAAAATAGAGAGATTATCAATAAAAAAGGAGAGATTTTCATCAAAGCAGTAACAGATTCGGAATACAAAAGAGTTTCTAGATGCAAATACAAGATTTAAATACTAAAAGGGGAGAGAACAAACATTAAAAGGAGACGAACGGAGATCCGAAAAAAAGGAAGCAAACAGCAAACCGAGATTAAACCCTAAAAACTAAAACCAAAGCCGAGAGAGGTGATTTTTTCTCTTTTTCTTACATTCGAAGTTTTTTTCCTCTCTTCCTTTTTTTCTTTTCGACATATACACATACATATATTTTTTAAAAAAAAAAAAAAGAAGCAATTTTTTACCTTTTTACGCCACCATCATGCTGTGGTGGCACAAGGGCAGCGCCGCGACGACGAGCCCATCGCGAATTTCCCCTTCTCTTCTGACTGCGCAGAAAAAAGGAAGAGTGAGAGCTTTTTTTACAACAAGCAGCTCAAATGATTTTTTTTTCTGATTTTATGGCCTTAAATAGCCCCTTAAAACGACGTCGTTTTGGGTGGCGCTAATGCCCAAAACGACGTCGTTTCACCCAGCCCGATCCGATTCGACCCGCTCCAGCCAGATCCACGCGTTTTGCTTGCGAAAAAATGGGGAATTTATGCGCATGATCCCTCCACTTTTTCAAATTTTGCATTCAAGTTTTTGTTTTTAATTTGGCCCCAAACTCCATTCGGTTTTCAATCGAGCCCCCGCCTATGTTTATGCGTTTTGGGAGGAAAGGGTCATTGCCCTTTTAGTCCCCATGTTATCCACGCGCTTCAAATAGGTCCTCCTTTTATTTTATTTCGTATTTACCCCAATAATCCGTTTTAGTTCGATTTTGGTCCCTTTTTTGATTATTTTGATTATTTTACTATTAAATTAATTACTTTTAAAATTATTATTATTATATGTATTATTTTTATTATTACTATTATATTTATTATTTTTGATGTTAATATTAATTTGTATTATTATTTTAATGATTATTATTGTATTTGATAATTGTTTTAAATGCTATTCTTAATATTATTTTTGCTAATCTATTATTTATCGTATTTATTTTATTATTATTATTTCATTCAATATTATTATTTATTTCAAATATCATTCTTGCATTGTATTCGTTTTTCTATACGTTATTATTATATTTATTGTTTATTATATTTACTTTCATCATTATTTTATTTTTATTATTATTACTAATATACTACTATTATCATTATCATCTATATTATTATTTATTTATTATCACTATTATTATCATTACCATTATTATTATTTTATGTTCCTTTATAATACCATCGTTATTATTTTGTTACTATTACTCCTCATTTTATTATTTTATTTCTACTATTACTTTATTATGATTGCTATTATTATTACTATTATTTCTATTTATGTTATTATTTCTCCTATTATTATTATTATAAATTGTGTCATTGTTATAATTCTTTGGTTTACTATTATCGCATTTTTATCGTCCATATTAGTGCACCTACTATTATTCTGCTGAATCCATTAACATTGTAATTTGTCTTTATATTTTATGATTATATTAACTTTTACAAAATCGAGATCTTTCACAAAGGTAATATTCCGTATTTAGAAATTCGAGAGGTCGTGCCCTAAAGTATTGGGTTTCGATCCTTCTCGTTTGATCTAAATAACCGAATATCCTTTTAAAACAAATACATTTTTAAACTAAAAGCTTATTCTCGTGAACTCGAGATGTCGTGTCCTAATGCATTGGATGTGATGTTTTGTTATTCCGAGATAATATTTTCTAAAACCAAGGCAATGTTTTGTATTTAAAAGCTCGAGAAATCGTGCCCTAAAGTATTGGGTTTCCTTTTCTCGTCCATTCTAAATAACAAAATATCCTTTCAATTAAATCCATAAGTTTTGAATAAAAGGCAAGTTCAACTTTAAAGGTCGAAATGTGGTGTCCTAAAGTATTGGATGTAACACTTCACCTTAAAACGAGACGACCCTTGGCATACACTTCCAATTTATCCCAATTTATTCTTCAACAACAAGAGGATCGTATTTTGAATTCTTAAGTTTTCAACTTTCGACATTAAGACATTAGATAATCAATTAGGTACCAATTTTGGGCGTATCGAGGGTGCTAACCCTTCCTCGTGCGTGTAATCGACTCCCGAATCCATTTTCTGATTTTCGTAGACCAAAATTGTGTTTTTGATAAATTAATCTGATTATTAAAAACAAACACTTTTAAGGTGACCCGATCACACCTCATCAAAAAGATTGGTGGCGACTCTGTTTTTTTTTCGTTTTCAAAACCCACGTCGACCCGTTTTTGCCAAAACTCAAAAATGGTTTATTTACATTATTCACATAAATATGTGAATAATAAGAGATAAATAAAGGATTATTTTCTAATGAGATAATTGAGGAGATAATTGATGGATTAAAGGCTTTTATCTTTTAAATAAAAGAGATAATATTATCAAAAGAGGAGTGGTGGCCAAGTAAAGGACTCCTAGGTGATAACTTTGGCTATAAAAGGAGGACAGAGGGCTACTCATCAACATTTGCTCCTCTTCCTCTCTGCCAAATTCTCCTAGGCAAAACCCTCTCTCACGAATTTTCATTAAGCAAAAATCCCTCTTTTTTCTTCTATTTTCTTCTCCGTTCTCTTTGTTAAAATTTGAATCTTTGTGGATTCTAAGAAAGAGGCAATCATCCACAACATCAAAAGGGGATCTTTCGGAAATCTAAGGATCTAAGGTAAGGATTATAAATATAAATATGTGTGGTTAAAGATTATGATTCACGTTTTCAAAGTTAGATCTAATCTAACACGAAGTTATAGGATTTCAACAGAGCTTATAAAGGAATCCTCTTGATTTGGAATCCCATCATAAGGTAAGGGATATTCGGCCAAGGCATAATTTGTTTAAGTGTTTTCCATTATTTCAAAAACCAAGACTGACATGGTTACATACCTAGTATTAGCCGATTTCAAGGAAGAGGAATTCTAGCAACTGTTGGGACTTGATTAAATCAATTCGGCAACTAGGTAAGTAATTCTACTTCTAGTAGGATTTGGTTTTAAGACCAAATAGGTTTATTTATATGTTTTAATTAATGGCCGAATATAGGAGTGAAAGATCTAGATCGGTAGATCGCTCTCTGAGGAATTCACGAAACTATTAAGCGAAAAAGGTGTGTACTCTTACTAACTTTCAATAAATTGCATGGCAATCATTAAATATATAAATATGTAACAAAGATGTGAATGTGGCTAAGCACCACAAATGTGGTAAGGAGTACCTGTGCACGCTTTCCTACTTTTGATAGGATTGTGAATGTGATATATTTTGAACATGTGATTAGTAACATGAATGAAAATTAAGTATGTGAAATATGTTATGAAATAATTGGGGCATTCGGGATATTTGTGGAGGAAGAAAGTGAAGGTGATGACTACGGTCTCACCAACGTAAAGTGGTGACTACGGTCACATAAAGTGAAAAGTGGTAACTTCGGTTACATCCAGGTGAATACAGATGTCTAATGACACAACATAAGTGGGCGATGAGCACGCGATCGCAGCTGACGCGCCTCGATGGTGTGTAGCGGATGGAGGGTCGACTTAGTAGTCCCCGCGGTGTACGAGTTGGTACGGGTGGTGTGTAGCGGATGGACAAATAGGTTTGGATTTGGGTTGCATCATCCTTTATTTTGTATGAACATGATATTGATATGACTTGTATGCCCGATTTGTTGGAAATTAGTACTATGTACACATTGAGTCTGTTGACTCACCCGTTGGGGAATTATTTTTCAGTGTGATGAGCGAGTAATGGACCGGGTCGGCGGGAGCTAAAGGTGGCCATGCATCGCTTGAAGAAATTATTTGGAATTTGGACTTTATGAAATTTTAGTACTTTATTTTGGGTTTGAATGATGTAATAAGGCCATAAGGCCCAATTGGATTTTCTTTATTTCTGTTTATTTTTATTTGAATATGATACAATTTATGTTTGATTAAAGATAAGTAAATTTATTTCTTTTAAAATAATAAACCCAAAAATTATTTTGTCACCTTATTTAAGTTGGATTTTCAGAATTTATTAAATAGGTTTCAAATTAAGCCCAACCCAAAACAATTTTTTTTAAATTACACAAATTTTCTCTAAGTCATTTAGAACATTGAAAACCGATTTATTTAAGGAACATACCAGATCCGGTTCAGGCTCGTGGGCCGGGTGTGGGGTGTTTCATGGAATGATAAAATGCAAATATACAAGGGTATACTTTAATAATAATGACATGATCTACGTAAGTAGATAAAAAAATAAAACAAAATATGATTGAAAAGACACGATTTAAAAATACCAAAAATAAATAAAGGAATGATAAAATAACACAAAAAGGAAATGAAATAAAATAGAATAATAAAGGATCACAATATAATATATATATACGAAATATAAACAACATGGAATAAAAATAAAGCAATAATGATAGATAGATAAATAAACAAATAATAATAAAGTAAAAAATGCTGAAATTAAATAAAGGATTTAATTGGAATTTAAATGAAAATAGGGAGCCTAAATTATAAAAATAAGAAAAAGGTTAGCAAAAGGGGTAAAATATAAGGCGCTAAAAGAGCAGGGACTGAAAAGGGAAATATCCCTTGTCCGTACGCGCGTTTTTAATCAGGGGGACCGAAATGAAATAGAAATGAAATTAAAGGGATAGATTGCAAAACTGTAAAAAAGAATAAATGATTAAAATGAAACGCGTGAAAGAAAATAGGGACTAAAAGGGAAATTATTCCCTGTTCTCAAAACGGCGCCGTTTCAGGTGTTCGCCTATTAAAGGGTTCAAGGGCTAAATTGAAA
Source organism: Gossypium sturtianum (assembly GCA_025698515.1). Classification (NCBI taxonomy): domain Eukaryota; kingdom Viridiplantae; phylum Streptophyta; class Magnoliopsida; order Malvales; family Malvaceae; genus Gossypium; species Gossypium sturtianum. The sequence goes on from CM046945.1 coordinate 164,586,626, forward strand.
CAAAAATGAAAGTTTGTGGCAAAAATCAAAAATAAAGAAAATAGGATAGGACCACATTGGAACCAGCCTCAAAAGCGGAAGGACTGACAACGCAAATAGCCCATTTGTCCAAAAACACGCGGATCCTAGGCGGTTCGGTCCGGTCCAGCTCAAAACGATGTCGTTTTGACGTCTGAACATCGACCCAAAACGGCGCCGTTTAGATTGCCTATTTAAACCAAAAAAAGAAAAAAAGTTCATTTCTTCCTTAAAAAAAAAAAAAACCCCTCCCCTTTTTCTTTGTAGCAGTCCCTAAGGCCAGCCAAGGCTCCGGTCGTCGGACCACCATGGCGGCCACCGGCGACGGTGATGGCGCCGCCGTCCACGATGGCCGGAGAGAGAAAGAAAAGGCCATTTTCATTTTTTTTTTGTTTTCTTGAATAGAAACCTAGGTCTGGGCTCTAAAGCCCTATAAATCTAACCAATGTTCGTCCCGGGGAAGAGAAACCGAAAGGTTTCGCCCTTCGCCGATAAGGCCTTCGTCAAAACCCTAACGGGTTCCCAGGTTCCTCGAATCGGCGAAAAGGACCACACGGTGCCGACAATATCTCTGGTAAGATCTTTAGCCTTATTATTGTTCTATATGCATAATAACAGATTCGAAAAAGAAAAGAAAAGAATAAAAAATTCACCTTTTTAAAATTCTAATCTGTTGTTGTTTTATTGCTTTTTTTTTTCTTTTTTTTTTTTGTGTCCAAAAATTACATTGATAATGGCTTTTTATAGCCAATATTACAATGTTTATTCTACTGTATATTTTACTGTTGTTGGCGTGTTTGTCTTTCTTTTGCAGGTGACGAAGTCAACGGTGGCAGGGTTGGTGGTGGCAGGCGCTGACGTGGCGAGGTGGAGGCGGCAGCAGCATCAGGGTTAAGTTTTTAGTTTTTTGAAAAATATTGTGGGCTTGTAATTTGGGCTTAGGGTTTTTAATTTGGGTCATTGGGTCTGATATTGTAAATGGGCTTTGGACTTTGGACTTTTGTTATTATTTTTTTTTTGTTTGGTTTTTTGTCTGGGCCCGGGCAAATTGGGCCTATTACACTTTCTATATAATAAGTGTAAAAATATAACATCCAAATGAAAAACTTGATTAGGCTTACAAGTTGTTTGAATTGAGTATTACAAAGTTTGACTTTGGCTTGATTGATATATCGAGCTTGACTCGATAAATATTGAATGAATTCAATTTTTTGGTCAAACTCAAATAGCTTACAAACATCGGTGTTATTCAGGGGCGAAACTAAGGGGGTTGGTAGGGGCCCCAACCCCCTCTAAAATGAAAAATTTTCCATTTAGGCTCTTTAAAAGTTTTAAAGTTTTAAATTAGTAAAGGTAGAATTGCACTTTGGCCCCTCCTAAAATATAAAAAATTGATTTAATCTTTTAAAAATTATAAAGATATAGGCTATTAAAATGGTGAAATTACATTTTTGCTATCGTAAAAATTACAATTTAATTTTGCCCCAATAATTTTTTTTTTTTTTTTGGTTTCTCGCCTTATTTACACCCTATAAAGAAACATCACTTACAAGATAGTTTGTCTCTCTTCCTTCTTCACCATTAGATCCAATGGAGATTTTCTAGTAGCCACACTCTGTGACTTATTTTACTATAGTAAGCTTTCTTTATAACAATCACCCTCTATAGCAATATTTCACGATAACAACCAAATTTGTTGTAGAACCAAATTTTTTTATGTTTTATGTTTTATCATCTATAACAAAAAAAAAATTATAAAGTATGAAATGCACTTTTTACGAAAGTTATTTCTTTATTGTAACGACCCAATTTTTTTCGGTGTTAGAAAATATATTTTCGGAATCGAATTTCATAAATTTAATTAGTGAAATTATGAAGGAAAGAAAATTATGTGTTCAGTACGAAAATATATTGTCAAAACCTTTTTTTGAAATCGACTTTTTATTTTAAAACGAGAATGGAGTCGCCATCGATCCTTTTTATTAGGTGTAATCGAGTCACCTCAAAATTTAATCATCTTAATAAAATATTAGATTTTACTAAAACGACAATTTTTTTAGCCTACAAAATTCAAGGAAATGAGTTCGAGAGTCGGTTACGTATGAGGAAGGATTAGCACCGTCATAATGCCCAAAATTGGTACCTAGCTGGTTACTTGATGTTTTGATGTCAAAAATTGAAAATTCGAAAAGAAATTAAAATACGATCCCTCTTTGCATGATGTTCTTTTTTTTTATTATTTAAAAATCACTTAACTAAATTAAATTTTACGAAAAGGCATTACTTCAAGTTAATCGAGAAGAAAAAATCATGCCCCATAAGTTAGGACACGATCCTTTAAATCCTCGAAAACAAGAATAATCATTATTTGATCATTACTTAAACCTTGTTTTTTATTTTTAAATAGGATATTCAATTACTTCAGTTTTAGAAAGAGACCATACTCTGTAAGTTAGGAGCACGACTCCTCAAATTCCGAGAATAATGAACATTGCCTCAATTTTGATTATTTCCTATACGTCGGGTAAAAATGAATATAATATTTAATGCGATGTGCAATTAATTTATTTAAACATTGTATGATTATGTGCAAGCGTAATAGAATACTTAGCAAAAACAGAATCGCTATATAAGTACAAATAAAATAATATTATAAATAAATAATAAGAAATAAAATAATAGTAGCGATGGCAATAATAGTGCATTATTAATAATATAATTATAATAAAAATTGTCGAAACCATTTTAAAAGTTTTGAAAAAATGGGGTTGACTTTTAAAAACGAAAGTGGGAGTCGCCACCAATCCTTTTTTACTTAGGTGTGATTGGATCACCTTGTAAAACATTTTATTTTAAAACATTTGATTTTAGTCTATGAAAAACGAAAAAACGGGTTCGGGAGTCGGTTACATATGAGGAAGGGTTAGCACCCTCATAACGCCCAAAAATTGGTACCTAATCGATAAAATCATGTCCAAATGTTTGAAATTTAAAAGTATTTAAAAATATGATTTTTTTAAAAACTTCGAGCAATTTGAGTTAAAATTTGAGATTTTTTTGTTCCGAAGGAATATAAACATCACATCCAGCACGTTAGGACACGATATTTTAAAACCTTCGTAATCAAAATCATCTCATGATTTACAAAACTTGTTAAAAGGATATTTAGCTATTTAGCCAAACGAAAAATCGCAACCCAGCATGTTAGGGCACTATTTTCCGAATTTCTAAATACAAAACATTGCCTTATTTTAAAAACCTTTAGATAAAATATAGTAATTTTGCAAAAAAATATATTTCTATTTTAAACAATAATCCATCTAACAATATTGCACTTATAAACTATCGAACATAAATATTAAAAGCAATTATAATTCACTAACATTTCCTATTAATATAGACAATAAAAGAAATAATAGCACATATAAAATAAAATAGCACATATATATTTGAGAAAATAAAATAAGTTTTGACATAAATAATTGATCCATAACTTAAAATAAAAACATGTTCATAATATTCTAATACATAAATAACTATATATTTAATAATAATAATATATTATACCATATAAATAATTTTAAATAAAATAATTTTTTTTAAAAAAATATAATAATATATAATATACACTGCTTTAAGAATATGTAATATGATAACTAATATATAAGTTAAAAATAATATGTAATAAAATAATCAAATCAAATAATAATTAATAATAATTTAAAATACATAAGTATAATATATAATAAAAAAATACAAGTTTAATTAATTTACAAATAATAAAGGTTGTAACATCCTGAATTTTTGGGCCTATGCGTTTAATGGGTGGATATGTTTAATGTGTTAATTTAAGTGTTAGGGGTCCAAATTGGGCTCAGGCTTAGGTAGAGGCCTTGATTAAAATTATCTGTTTGGGCATTATAAGGTTTAAAAGGTAGTATCTATGTTTAAAATACTAAAGTGGGCTTGTGGCCCAATCTTAGGAGGTGACGCCACACAAGGGAGTAAGGGGCCCAAATTTAAGTTTTATGGAGCCCAATTCTTTTAATTTAAGTTAGCTAAATTTTGGGCATTAGGATTAGGTGGAGTGGATGGCAACAAGGCTAAAATTTAGGGGTTTTAATGTTTAAAATATGTGGATAATAAGCAGATAAAGGCTATTATTTAGAAATTTATTTTATGTGGATAATAAGCAGATAAAGGCTAAAATTTAGGGATTTTAATGATTAAAATATGTGGATAATATGCTGATAAAGGAGGGAGGAGTTAGAGATAATTAAGTCTCTTTTAGATGAGCTAGTAGATTAAGATAAAGGAGAAAAGATAGGATTTATCTGCAAGGTTAGGTAAGTGCCGAAATTTCTATAAATAGGGGGAATATCTCTTCAATTTCGTCATTTGGGTTTTTCTCTCATTCTTTTCTCTTCTTCTCTGAGTAAAAGCCGAAAACTCCTAAAGTTCCATCTTCTTCTTCATTCTCTGCAAAAGCCGAAATCTCTAAGCCTATTCACTCATCTTCACTTTGATTCAAAAGCCAAAACTCTTTCTATTCTTTTTCTTCCTAGCCGAAATCTTCAAGTCTCTTCCTTGTTTTCTTTTCTTCTTCTCTTTTCCTGTCAGAAACCGAAACTCCTCACTCAAGTATTTTAAAAGCCAAAGACACATCAGCCTTCTCTTGTTCATACTTTTTTCGGGATTTTCCTAAAAGCCGAAATCCCTAGATCTCATATCCTGTGATTGCCGAATTACTTCTGTGGTGCCTACTTGTGCCGAAATCTGAAGGGAACTTTAGTGGAGTCAATCGCATAGATCTCTAAGTTATAGAATCGTGTTACTTTCGGGATTTCAAGGTAAGGGATCTATTAGTTTTAACGTGTAATTTGGGATTTATTAACCTTGGCCGATTGTTGAAGGGGCTAAATCTTTGTGTGTTTTTCCGTCTTTTGAGCAAGGCTTTACATTGAGGATAATAGATCCGGATAGCAAGGACATCGACTAAGAATATTGGATTTCGCGATATTAGGTGTGTAATACTTCCCCACCATCTAGATCTGATTATTAATGTATGCTCATAAGTTTATATGTTGTGATAAATACCGATATCTCGGTTTAATGTTGGAAACCCGAAAAGGGTGAAGCAAATCACCAGGTCAGTGAATGTTTGACTTTATATGATAAAAGCATATTGATTTTATGACTGCATGGGTTGGGTTGATGAAAGGAGGAAGTTATACGTTTTATGTGTAGCGGTTTATACCGTGATCTGTTATATGTTGTAGCGGCTAATGCCGTGATCTATTATAAGGGCTTCGGCCATAATATGTTGATGAGCAGCATGATTGCCATCTTGGCGTGTAGCGGTGTGGGTCGATTGTAGAAATCCCTAATGGTGTGAATGGCTGGTACGGGGGCGTGTAGCGGATGGAAACCTAGGCAAACGGGTTGGGCCTTGCATATTATTTGTTATTTTTTTTATAAATGGAATTATTAATCTGTTTTATGGGCCTAAGGCCAAAATCTAGTGGTGCATGAGGGTTGCGACTCACCCTATTAATTAACCTTTCAGGTGATACCTAGTGCTTCGGACCGGGCTGGAGAGGAACGCAAGGTGGCCATGCAAAAGACCAACTGGATCCAGCAAAAAGTCTCAAGTTAATACTTTATATTTTTAATTAATGGATTTTAAATCTCGTTGTAATAAGGCTATGGGCCACTAGTTTATGTTTTGTTTTATTTTGGGCTTTAATTACTTTTAGTTATTTAAATTCTTATTGAACTAATGTATCTATTTAAATTTGGGTTTTAATTTATAAAGGCATATTTTATTTAAACTATCAACTATTAAATTTCTCTCGAATAAGAAGATAAACTTTAGAAAAAATATTTTTCTAAAAATACGACATGTTCTTCCAAAATTTTCTTAGTGACATACCGGATCCTGTTGTGGTGTTTGGGCCGGGTTTGGGGTGTTACAAATTGGTATCAGAGCCCGGTTCAAAACTCGGCTTTGGGTTTTAGGTTCAAAACATTTTCGAAAAAAAAAGGGTTTTTAAAACATGAATGTTTTTAAATGATAACAGTGTCTGTTAGCTCAAAGATGGCACTCCGCCTCTCCTACCCAAGTCCGCCAGTAAGTATTCTCGAACCATTGTGTGATATAATATATGTGGGCTTTATGGGACGTAGATTAGTTAGATTAGAACTTGATGGACTTTAGGCCTAGCTGAAACAACTCTTAAAATCTCATAAGACTTAACTTCACTAAACAAACCCGTGAACGAGCCGCAAGACTAGGGTGTGGCAACAGGCATGCGCATGTCTAGGATTGGATTCGGAAGAGCCTGGTACTTAAGCAGTCCTAGTGACTCACCTCCTCTTCGCTGGAATCCTACCTGGTGCGTAGTGACTGTTCACCCTAGTCGCGAGGATTTGTTGACGGGCCAAAATTAATAATTTAAAACCCGAAAGGGACCAGCCATCCTATTTTGTAAAATGACTAAAATACCCCTAATTTATAAAATGACTAAAATACCCCTGGATTGTAAAATTACCAATAAACCCCCGGATTGAAAAAAATACCAAAATACCCTTCTTTCACAAAATCACCAAGGAACCCTATTTTAGAAAATTACGAAAATACCCCTGTAGGATAAATTACGAAAATACCCCTGGGTAGTGAAATGATGAAAATACCCTTAGGTGATGAATGTAAGTTCTATTTGTATGATTGATGATTGCATGTATGTGTATATGGAACTAGGAGACAAACTTGAGACTGAAACTTGTAGATGTAATTAGAATTGAAAGAACTACTCTTAAACTATCGCTCATAAGACTGCTCGTGGGTTAAACAAATGGAAGAAACTTATTAATTCATAAAATTCTTAATCGATAAACACGGACCGATAGCATGAGTACAAGGGGACGAGGACGCTCTAGATGTGAATACCGGTGCGTACTCTACTATAGAATACTAAGTGTTTATTTTGGGTTTAGTATTGAGTGCGCAAAATGTGAAGCATGGTAGTGAGACTTGGGTAGTACGATTATTAGTTAGTTGGAAATTTCGAGGATGAAATTTCTTTAAGGGGGTAGAATCAGTAACATCCTGAATTTTTAGGCCTATGCGTTTAATGGGTGGATATGTTTAATGTGTTAATTTAAGTGTTAGGGGTCCAAATTGGGCTCAGCTTAGGTAGAGGCCTTGATTAAAATTATCTGTTTGGGCATTATAGGGTTTAAAATGTAGTATCTATGTTTAAAATACCAAAGTGGGCTTGTGGCCCAATCTTAGGAGGTGACGCCACACAAGGGAGTAAGGGGCCCAAATTTAAGTTTTATGGAGCCCAATTCTTTTAATTTAAGTTAGCTAAATTTTGGGCATTAGGATTAGGTGGAGTGGATGGCAACAAGGCTAAAATTTAGGGGTTTTAATGTTTAAAATATGTGGATAATAAGCGGATAAAGGCTATTATTTAGAAATTTATTTTATGTGGATAATAAGCGGATAAAGGCTAAAATTTAGGGATTTTAATGATTAAAATATGTGGATAATATGCTGATAAAGGAGGGAGGAGTTAGAGATAATTAAGTCTCTTTTAGATGAGCTAGTAGATTAAGATAAAGGAGAAAAGATAGGATTTATCTCATAAGGTTAGGTAAGTGCCAAAATTTCTATAAATAGGGGAATATCTCTTCAATTTCGTCATTTGGGTTTTTCTCTCATTCTTTTCTCTTCTTCTCTGAGTAAAAGCCAGAAAACTCCTAAAGTTCCATCTTCTTCTTCATTCTCTGCAAAAAGCCAAATCTCTAAGCCTATTCCCTCATCTTCACTTTGATTCAAAAGCCAAACTCTTTCCATTCTTTTTCTTCCTAGCCGAAATCTTCAAGTCTCTTCCTTATTTTCTTTTCTTCTTCTCTTTTCTGTCGAAACCGAAACTCCTCACTCAAGTATTTTAAAAGCCAAAGACACATCAGCCTTCTCTTGTTCATACTTTTTCGGGATTTTCCTAAAAGCCAAATCCCTAGATCTCATCTCCTGTGATTGCCGAATTACTTCGTGGTGCCTACTTGTGCCGAAATCAAGAAGGAACTTTAGTGGAGTCAATCGGATAGATCTCTAAGTTATAGAATCGTGTTACTTTCGGGATTTCAAGGTAAGGGATCTATTAGTTTTAACGTGTAATTTGGGATTTATTAACCTTGGCCGATTATTGAAGGGGCTAAATCTTTGTGTGTTTTTCCGTCTTTTGAGCAAGGCTTTACATTGAGGATAATAGATCCGGATAGCAAGGACATCGACTAAGAATATTGGATTTCGCGATATCAGGTGTGTAATACTTCCCCACCATCTAGATCTGATTATTAATGTATGCTCATAAGTTTATATGTTGTGATAAATACCGATATCTCGGTTTAATGTTGGAAACCCGGTGGGGTGAAGCAAATCACCAGTCGATGAATGTTTGACTTTATATGATAAAAGCATATTGATTTTATGACTGCATGGGTTGGGTTGATGAAAGGAGGAAGTTATACGTTTTATGTGTAGCGGTTTATACCATGATCTGTTATATGTTGTAGCGGCTAATGCCGTGATCTGTTATAAGGGCTTCGGCCATAATATGTTGATGAGCAACATGACTGCCATCTTGGCGTGTAGCGGTGTGGGTCGATTGTAGAAATCCCCAATGGTGTGAATGGCTGGTACGGGGGCGTGTAGCGGATGGAAACCTAGGCAAACGGGTTGGGCCTTGCATATTATTTGTTATTTTTTTATAAATGGAATTATTAATCTATTTTATGGGCCTAAGGCCAAAATCTAGTGGTGCATGAGGGTTGCACACTGAGTCTCGCGACTCACCCTATTAATTAACCTTTCAGGTGATACCTAGTTCTTGAGAACCGGTGAGAGGAACGCATGGTGGCCATGCAAAAGACCAACTGGATCCAACAAAAAGTCTCAAGTTAATACTTTATATTTTTAATTAATGGATTTTAAATCTCGTTGTAATAAGGCTATGGGCCACTAGTTTATGTTTTGTTTTATTTTGGGCTTTAATTACTTTTAGTTATTTAAATTCTTATTGAACTAATGTATCTATTTAAATTTGGGTTTTTAATTTATAAAGGCATATTTTATTTAAACTATCAACTATTAAATTTCTCTCGAATAAGAAGATAAACTTTAGAAAAAAATATTTTTCTGAAATTACGACATGTTCTTCCAAAATTTTCTTAGTGACATACCAGATCCGGTCGTGGTGTTTGGGCCGGGTTTGGGGTGTTACAAAGGTAATATAATATTTTAACATGATAAAATAATTTAAAAATAGTATTAAAATAAAATAAAAAAATAAATAAAGAAAGAAAGGTTAAATAGCAAATAAAATAAGCATAAAGGATTAAATTTAAACGCGCGTTAAACCCCAGGGACCTTTTGGGCAATTACGGCCTTCTTCATAACGGCGTCGTAATGGTTTTGGCCTTTAAAGCAGTTTAAGGGACTTAATTAAAACAAAATGCAAATTTAGGGCCAATTTTATAAAAAAAATAAAGTTTCTAATTGGGCTGAATTGAGATAAATAAAACTGCGGAAGGATTAAAATGGAAATTAGCCCATTCAAGGAAAAACACGCGGATCCTATTCGGGTCTCCGGGTCAACGCGCGGATCTGGCCTTTGAAACGACGCCGTTTTGGGGCTATTAGCCTCAGCCCTAAACGACGCCGTTTAGGGGTAGTATATAAGGTGAAAATTTAAAAAAAAAAACATTCTTTCTCATTTCAAAACAAAAAAAAAAAACAGAGAGGAGCTCTCTCCTCTCCCTTGCCAGGAGATTTCCAGCGATCCCTCGAAGCGAAGCTCACGCTGCCGCTGCCGCCGCCGTCACCACACCACACAGCGCATGGCGGAGTTCCAAAAAAAGGTATTTTTTTTCTTTTCTTTTTCTTTTTTTAAAATATATTTTAAACTATTATAAAAAAAACTAAAAATAAATAATAAATAAAAAACAGATTCGGGGAAAAGAAGAATAGAAAAAAAAAAGAAACATTGTTCTTTCTTTGATTTTTTTTTGTATGTATTGTGTATATCGTTGCTTGAAAAGAAAAATCCTGTATCCATGTTTTACAAATTGTTGGGGTTTTTATAACCCAGAAATAAAAAAGGAAACTCCGATTCTGCCTTTTTGTTGTCGTTTCTTTCCCTTTTTGCAGGTGGAGACGAAGAGAGCGGCGGAGATAAGGGCGTCTCGCGCGAATCACGGCTTAACGAGGGGCTAGTGGCTGCGGCACTTGAGGTGCGAAGAGGGCGTGCTAACTCCTGCGGCGCCTAGGGTTTCCCCAGAAACCCTAGGTCTGAAACTTGTTTAGTTTTTTGGGCCCTCTTGGGCCGTGCTAACTTGGGTCCTGGGTAGGTGTTTTGTAATTGGGTCAGGGTGTTGGGTCAATCTGTTTTGGGTCTGGTGGTATTTGGGTAGTTTTAGGTATTGGGCTAAGGGCTGATGGGTTTAGTTTGTTTGGTTATAAAAATGGACTGTTTAAGGACATTGGTTTTTATTTTTTTGGTTTTTATATTCTGTTTTATGGGCCCGGGCAAAATGGCCTTATTACAATAATGATAATAACATTATCAATAGTAATAAGAATAACAATAATAATCATAATACCATATTTAATAATAAAATAAATATGATAACTCAAAATGAAAATAAAAATAAAAGATGCATAATTAAAATGGGTAAATATGAATGACATGAAAGTTTCAGGAATAATAAAAGAAATAATAAAATAACGATAAAAAAGTAAAAAAAATAATGATAATAATAATAAATAGGCAAAGGAGTAAATTGAAACCTAAATGAAATTCAAAGTATAAATTTAAAAAAAAAAACAAAGAACAACAGACAAAGGATTGAATGAGGACAAAATAAAAAGTACAGGGATCTAAAGGGTTAGTTTCCTAAGCCCAATACGCGTGTCATTCCCTTGGCAGGTCAACACTAGGTCAAAGGATTGATTTGTAAGCAGATTAAAATTATGGGGCAAGAAATAAAATAACAAAAGAAGAATAGGACGAAATTGAAAAGATCCACAAAAGCGGAAGGACCAAGAAAATAAATAGACCCCCATATCTAAAACACGCGGATCTTGTGCCATTTGGGGCGGGTTGTCGGGCTAAGCGTCAAAACGACGCCGTTTTGGGCGTTTGAAGGTCAAGCCCAAAATGACGTCGTATAGGGCCCTATATAAATAAAAAAATCAGAAAATAAAACATTTTAAATGTTGTTTTTTTAAAAAATAATCTCTTCTCTTATTTTTTTCTCTCTCAAAACTCTCTCCCACTCCGGCCACAAAGCCGTCACCGGTCCGTTGTGGCCAACGATCATCGGTGACGGCGACCGCCGCTCCGGTGGCTGAAAAACCCCAAAAATTTCTTTTTGGACCCTCTCTTCGAGTGGAATATAGTTTTGGGGTTTAAATCCCTAAAAATTTAACCGATACTCGGCCGAAGGAAAATAAACTGAAAGGTTTCTCCCTTTTCTGACTAGGCCCTCGATGGAACCCTAGGGGTTCAAAGGCTTATCGAGTTAGAGGAAAAGGACTCGTGACGACGTTTTTGCAAGTAAGATTTCTTTTTTTTTTGTTTTCTTTTTATTTGTTTTGAAGTAAAATAAAATAAAAATTGCTACCTTTTTTTCTTTTGAAATTTGTTCCCTTTTTTTGTATTCTGCTTTTTTGAATCTATTCGATTGCCTGTAGAAAAAATTACATGTGTTTGTTGTGGCTTTTATAGCCAAATATATTACAGAATAATCGTTTCTATTTTCCCTTTTGCTATTTCTTCTGTTTTGCCTTTTGTCCTCTTTTGTTTTTTTCTTTTGCAGGCGTTCGTGGCAAGGTCAATGGCGTTGGGGAGCCGCGCCTTTGCCATTTTGGTGCAATGGTGGCAGAGGATGCGTCAGGCCTCGGGTGGTGAGCATGCCGACGTGGTAGGGCGCGACGCGAAAGGGGTTTTAGGGTTTTCTAAAAAAATTTTAGGTTGTGGGCTTTTGGGCTTTTGTATTATTGGGTTTAGCAAATTTAGGTTAGGGTAGTTTAGGTTTGGGCTTGTAATTGGGCCAATATGTTTTTTTTTTTGTAAATGGACTTTGTTATTATGTATTTATTTTTGGTTTTTGTTTGTTTTTATTTGGGCCTGACAAATTTGGGCCATTACATATATTACTAGATAGTCAAATAATTAAATCAAGAAAATTATTAATTATAGTAATTGTAAAAGTATAACCGTTATTGAATTTTAAATTAGAAGAGGTAAGAGTGCTTGGTTAGCAATTGTACAAAGAACATAATAGCTATTTAACCAGGTTTCAAATCTCATCTCAGCAATATTTAAATCATATGTTCTATGATAGAATAGAGTTGACATGTACCTAGTATCAAAACTTGTTTTGGATTCAATTATGATGTCTTCGTATCTTCTATGCTTGTGAAATTGTAAATTAAGCATGTTCTATAAACATATAAGTGTGGGATCACAATCCGAAAATTGAGTTAGAAGAAAATTGTAGTAGTGGACTAAGAACTGTCGTGCTATGAATTTTAATTTTAAAATTCGTAAAATTATAATAAGAATGAGCTAGTGGTCCAATGATTAAGATAAAATAAGGAGAGAGTATAGTAATATTTGAGACTCGAGTTTGAATCCTTTCTCTTATATATTATTGAGTTTTTACAAAATTTTCTCATTGCTTCTATTTTCTTGCCATCCAACCTAGTAACCCTAGGGTTAAATATCATTTTTTATTTATTTTCTGTACAACCTTATTGTTCTTTTTTTGTTGCTGTTGTCCAACACCTCATCTCCCTTCTCTCTCAATTCAATTTTTTTCCTTTTCTCTTCTCCTCTCTTAAGTCGCCCAAACCCTAGTCTTTTTCACCTTCATTGTTGTCCACTTCTCCTCCATTGAATGTGGTTTGTTGGTAATTTTCTTCACCTTTTTGCTGCCGTTTTTTATTCATTTTCTAGCCTTCATTTTTTTCTATTTTTATCACTAAAAAACAACCCTCATTGTTGCCACAAAAATCACCATTGCCACCCTCTCCTCATTGTGTAAGTGATGTTTATTTTCTCTTTTTCTCTTCCTTTTTGATGTCGTTTATTATTGATTTATTTTTGGAATTCTGATGTTATTTTTTTGTTCAAAAATAGCCTCCTTTCAGCCCTATACGTACCCTAAAGACTGTCCAAGATAGCCCCTCAAAATGCCGCTCTTAGGGTGTTTGCTATTCATTAAAACATCTCTTGTGGCTGTCAATTTGTGCCCTTAATACACTGATATAACCTCCAGTTTTTAGACCCTTTTCCTCTATTTTTCAGGCTTAAATTAGTCCCTAATCAACCTCTTAAGCTTTTCCATGTGTTATCCCTAAGCAGCGTGTCGCCCCTTAAACACCACTTTGGGGGCTACTGTTTTATCACTTTTTTCGCCCTTTTCCAGCAAGTAAAATATCGTCACTTGTCTCATCTAATCGGTTTTTAATCGTGTTATTTTTAAGTGTTCTCGTTTCCCTTCGTTTGACAATATGAAAGTAGTTAACGGGTAGCGTAGGTTCAGAATTTAGCGAAAACTAGTGTTGTATTGATTTCGCTTAAAGTTGTTGATTTGGTCGGATATTTCTAAGGCTTTTTAGTAATTCTTAACTACTAGTTTTTGATAAAAAATTGATCGTAGGTTTTGATCATAACATCCCGGACCAACAGTAAGATCGGAACCTATCGCACTCTTGTTAGGTGTTGTATCAGTGTAAGATTGATTGTTTTTGCGAATATGAAAATTCGTTGTTGAAACATTATTTTGGTCGAACCCTTAAGGGTGTTTCAAGCCTAATCTTAAGTGTAAAATTAACGTTTACAAACATTGTTAGGCGTAGTGCTGTGAGTTGTGAATTAAGGTGTGGGTCCTAACTCAAAATAATTGTTCGCAATACATTAAAATATATGTTAAATTTATAAATATTGCTTGCTGGTTGGGCATGGCTGAGTGGCCAAATGAGCGAATTAAATGGTGTCAAACAAGGTAAGTAATCTATAATTGACCTAGTGATGAGTCCTTATTAAAATTTACATGAATGCAAAATTTGACATGTCTGGTTAATTGATTGCATGCTTGATATTGATGGACATTGTATTGACATGATATGAATTGCTATTGGTTATTGAGTGTTTGTATAACATGCAACTCATTGAGTCACTGATTGATTTCATGTTAAGCATGTTTGATTGTAATGCATATTGTATGTAACATACTATTGATGCCATGGTTATCGATTGACTGAAAGTATAAAATCAATGTACCAAAACTGTTACCATAAGCATGTAAAACATGTCATTGTACTGAAATTGAATTGAAAGCATGATTTTGCTCAATGATTGTATGTCATGTTGCATATGCATGGGGTGGGTTATTGTGGTTGACGGAGGAGTTTCGTGGAGTACCAGCGATAGTTAAAGTCCGCAATATTATTGTCAATGCATTGCACCAGGAGTACCAAGGAGATTGGTGATTTTTAATTGCATTATTGATAGCTTGACTACATTATTGATGGCTTGTCCACACAATTGGCAGTTTAACTGCATTACCATTACTGGTGGTTTGTCAACACTATTGGCAGTTTATCTGTATTACCGTTACTGGTGGATTGTCAACACTATTGGCAGTTTATCTGCATTACCGTTATTAGTAGCTCGCCTAAATATATTAGCAGTTTATCTGCATTACCGTTACTGGTGGTTTGTCCACAATACTGGTAGCTTGTCTTGAGCTTCGGCTCGTACTGTTTGGAGTTCGGTAGATAAGTTCTGGGGAACTTGTGGTGTCTAGCGAATGGTTGGGTAGGAACCTTTTGCATTGCATCATTTGCATCATACCATGCCCATACTCCTATCTGTCAACTGTTATGGTTTAATATGAACTCTTATTGATATGCACTCCATGAGATGGCTTTATGGTCTTTTGGTTAATGCTTATATGCACTGATTGATAAATTACTCTATTTATTATGGTCGTTGTTTTGATGTTCCTACGTCTTAATGTATTGATATATGTTTGCTTAGATAAATCTTAGACTCACACTGAGCATCACCTCGGACATTAGACTATTTTTAAATAGCTATTATTAATAAGCTTATATTGGTTTTGATTTGTAATTTTTAATTATTTCTGATCTGTGATGTGGTAACTTTCATTTGGAGATTTTTGCATGCATGAATTACTTAAGCATAATAATCGAGAAATGCATGATATTTGTCTTAAGTAAAATTTGACATCGTTCTCCAATTTTCGTTGCATTGCAAAGAAATCATTTTTGAAAAAAAAAATCGATAAGGCAACTAGATTTCTAAAATGACATGAATAATGATTTTTCTGTTGCATTAGTTAACATCAAGTTTTTACAAAGCTGAGCAACAAACAAACGGTTTTTCTAAAACAACACTGTCAATAATAAAATGAATCTTAAGTACAGATGACCTAATAACTGAATGTTTTTAAACTAACTCAAAGTACAACCGCGGTTTTTCTCTAAATTGAGTTGATGTAAGGTATTCAAAAGCATCGTAAGTTAGCTTAGCCATTTCGGTGGCTAATGTGGCCTTCTCAATCTGGCCATAATGTCTAGGCTGGGTTAGGGAGATCACAAATTTGGTGATTGATAAGATGCATGATATTAAGTTATACTTATGCTATGTTTCATTGATTGCTTTCATGCCAAATGGAGAATGAAATTTATTAAGTAATGTTCATGATTGAGATTATGCATTTCAATGTATTTAAATATGCTTGAATGATGTTTAGAACATAATTTTAGTGTTCCATAATATTTAGAAATGACTTGGTATTATTTTGGGTCTAATTAGATGGGTTTTGGGGTCATTTTTGGGTCTGGGCAGTTTTCTATCATTACAAGCGGTTAGATGTATCAGAATAAGTAAGTCAGTAGCAAATGAATAGTAGCAGGGACTTCTACCAGTAGAAGTCGATACAAGTGTGTCAGAACAGGGTTCCTCCCCTGTTTTGACCTCTTGAGACATGAACTTGGTTCCATTTATCCCCGAACTCCTAAAAATCGTTTAAAAATTATTCTAAAGTGTTTAAATGACTTGAAAATTATTTTTTAAGTAATATGATTATATTATATGAATTGGTTATTGTTTGATGATCCGGCAATGATTTTCAAGTTACTCTGGTAATGAATGTGATGTCTCATTCTCGGATTCGATGACCAAGTTGAGTGTGGGGTGTCACATCTATAATAATCTCATGTTTATAATTAGTTCTATTGCTAACTGAAATAAAAAATAATAAATTTTAATTAAGATATTATTACAATAAAATGTTTAATTTTTATATAAAATTGTTATATTTAATTAGATGAAAACAATCTTTAATAAATGGAATTACATTTGTAAAGTTATATAAAAGATATGATTTAAATTTCACTAATTAAAATTATTATTTATAAATTATAATTTTTTAATTTAAAAATTAAAAATTAAAAATATTTAAATATGTTGTTATAGGTGTCTTGACTATTATTATTTGTGTAAAACAATCACTTTTTTATAACATTTAAAATTTTGACAGAAAAATGAAATTATTATAAAGAAAGTTGATTGTATTAAAAAAATTCTTAAAAAATCAATAATTATAGTATTTATTAATATAGGAAACTTTTTAACTCTAAAAGAAATCTATAGAATTGTGAAGTTATACTAAATAATAGTCTATATTCGAATAATTAAATTTAAAATAAAGTTAATTAGTATGGGTAAGTTTTTAACAAAATAAAAAGTGCCCCAACTATATCATATATATTAGATAGATAGTCTTTGTTTCCTTTTTACCAAATGCTTTTTCTTTCACTAAAATATGCTGTTTACGGCCTTCCCTTCCTTCCCATTTGTCTCATCTTTCATCTCTATATTCCTTTCACTATCCACGAGTGGGACCTCTTTGAATTTTGAAGTCTTACTTATTTTAAGAAATCTAATTTGGTGAGGATTGAGTTTTAACTCGACTGATATGATGAATATTATTGTCTGTATAAGAGGATATAGGTTTGAGTACGTTGAAGCGCATTATCCTCCTATTTCAAGGTTGAAAAAGGACTATGAGTAATTTTAGACATTGTATCAAAAAGAGCAATTACGCCCCTATTGATATATCAAATTTGTATCTTTATGAAATATTACGCATCTTTTTATAGATTACATTCAGCTGATTAAATTCAAAAATCTAACCATAAACCAACCATATCTTTATTATCAAATCCGACATTTTTTATAATCTAATTTTCATTACAAATAAATTTTTGTAATTTATGAATCAAATTTATCAACGTAAATGTTTGGTACTGTTGTAACATGTTATATAACATTTATCCCAACAAATGTTTTGCACTAAAAATAGACAACATTGCACCAAATTTATCATCACACCTTCAATCACTCATCACCTCTCATATTATGTAACTTCTCATTTCAATTCCTCATTCCATCTCTTTTGTATCACTATCTTAAGGACTTCCAAAAACTTGCAACTTTTGTCTGAAAAAAAATCTTTTTTCGATTATTTCCTAGATATATTGTGATCATGAATCATTATTATAGTAGACAAAATTTTATGTTTAGCCTCTTTTCTTGAACTTTTGTTTTTTTCTCTTTTGGATGAGAATTTTTGCTCACTGTCGATATTTCACCTGCACATTTGCATATAAAGAGTACTTTATCATTAAATTGCAAGCACCTATTCTCAGAAGAGTTGTGAAAGAGGGTGTACTGTTTTCAGATTTCATTTGCATCTACTTTTCATATAGACATAATAATTATATTTTTTAATTATTTAATTGAATAAAGAAATCATTCAATTATAATCTTAAAAATTAGTGATGAAAAAAAATTAATTGTAACTTCTTTTAAGAATCCCATACCATAGATAAGGATATAAAAAAGATAATATAATTTTTTATTCATGAATTTGGTAATTAAATTAATTTTGGTACCTGTACTTTTTTTAATCTATTTTGGTATTTGAGCTTAATTACGGATTCATTTTGGTCTTTGAACTTGAAAAATATAAAAGTTTGATGATGTAGTATTATGAAATTGTGTCATATCATCACTTGAAAATTAAAAAAATTATATAAATTTTCAGGTGATGATGTGGTACAATCATAGGGTGTCACATAAAGTGTTCTAATAATTGGACTAGTGATTGAATTGGTTAGACCACCGGTTCCCAATTCAATTGGTTTAATTGATTTAATTGCTAGACCAACAATAATTAAATAAGTATTTAAAATTTCATAAAATTTAAAAAAAAAGTATTAAACCGGTTCAACCTGTTCAACTACTGGTTTTTGTCTCTGGTTTCAATTTTTTCTGGTTTTGAGCAGTTTCCAATTCAATTGCTTCAAACCCTTTGTTGACTAGTATATTGGTCGATTCTCGATTCAATCAGTTCGATCAGCCAATCCAGTCATGCTCCAAGACCACAGGTCATGTCATCAAATCTAGAGGAAATGCAAGTCTAGGGATCAAAATGGATCTACTTGCCAAGTTCAAGTATCAAAGTGGACCTAATTACCAAGTTCAAGGACCAAAATTTATATTATCCAAAAAAATATATTCTATGTTAGCACTTAAAACCAGGATTTAAACTCCATATAAATCCATCTCGTTTCCAAAATTTTAATGTACCAAAAACAGAAGAAAATGCACCCAAAAATATATAATAATAGTAAGTCAAAATTATATTGGTAAAATTGGTGTTGTAAAGGTGTTGGCACCAAAGAAAAAATGTAATTCAAATTGTAGTGGCAAAATTTTAATGTACTTAAAAAATAAAAAAGAAATTAAAAAAAATACCAAAAAATTGTAGAAC
The DNA here is from genome assembly GCA_025698515.1 of Gossypium sturtianum. Classification (NCBI taxonomy): domain Eukaryota; kingdom Viridiplantae; phylum Streptophyta; class Magnoliopsida; order Malvales; family Malvaceae; genus Gossypium; species Gossypium sturtianum. The sequence continues at coordinate 164,605,586 of CM046945.1, forward strand.
AACTAGAAAAATCTAATTAAAGTAACTCAAAATTATAGTGGCAAAATTGGTGTTGTAATGGTGTTGGCACCAAAGACCAATATTGTAACTCATCCCACCTCAAATTTATAATAATAATAATAATAATAATAATAATAATAATAATAAAGTTAAAATATAGTCTGAGTTTATGTATTTTTAATAGAGAATTTAGTTTTGTATTTTATTTATATGAATTTTATCATATGAATTCAGATTTATTGTAATATTATTATTTTTTGTTATATGACTATTAAGTGAATATTTTTTATTATTATTTCAAAATCTCCAATCAATAAATTTAATGGAAAAAATTTAACAATATTAACAATTAAACTTCACTTTTTAAATTTGAAATAAAAAAAAAACTAAATTCTTGAAAACTAAATATCAAATAAACAAAAATTACATAAACTTCATATTTTATCCTCAAAGAATTCAACCATAACCTCTAAATCTAACTTATAATGTGAGCCGTCCAACTAAATAAATTTACCAAATCCAAAAACACACAATTATCTTGTTTTATTATTTTTATTTTTATAATTTTGTTGTTTCTTCATTTTTCCTGCTTTTGTGTGTAATTAATTACCATTTACATTCAATTATTTTGCCAACTATCAAAAAATATCTTCAAGATTTTTCCATGCAAGTAATCCACATATTTTCCTTGATTTATTCACTCCTAAAACATCATATGAGGATTTGTCTTCTAAGTTGGTAAATTACATTAGGAAGAGGTATAAGTACGTACAACTATATTAATTAACAATTACAATAATTAAATAGTATTTGAAAATCATTACTAATCACAAATCTAATATAGATTAGATTAGAATAACTATATGGATAAGACTCATACAGAGTCGGATTTAAGCCAAAAATAAATTTGAACAGAGTTCACACATAATTTAGAGGTTCGAATCTAAATACTCATAATCTTAACCTTACTGACACAACCAAAACCTAACCTTTTAAAAGTGTTTTACTTAGTGTTTTAAACAAGCTGTTAAATGCATAGTTAACCTAACAAGAATTTTCTACACACCAATAACATTAAGAAAGAAATTATTAAAAACTGACAAAACTAATAAAGGGTGATGAAATGAAAAGAAAGTAACGTATAAGTTTGATACACACCAAAAGCACTCTTTAACACATAATAAGGAATAAAGGGTAATGAAATGAAAAAGGAAATGGCAATATTCATACACAATTAATAAACCTTGAAGCATTCAGTTTTTAATGTAATTAAGAGTATCCCAATCGAAGTTCCAAATCCAAATCTTCCTTGGAATCACTAACCACACCCATCTCTAAGTCTAAATCCAAGTCCAAACTCACATTATTTTTTTTCTTCTTCATGAACTTATTATTACACCCATAATCTTTGAATTCTTTGACTCCAAACAATGGTTTTGCACCCTTCATGCTCGTTGAATCATTAACTAGCCATTTCTTCATTTCACAAGGTAATGGAGAAGAAACCAAGGATGAAGAAGAGAAATTAGGGTTAGGGTTAAAGTTAAGGTTAAGGTTAAGGTTCAGAAATGGTGACTGACCATGATGATCCATTGGAGGAGGTAATTGTCTTAGCCTGGCTTTATCTCTCCTGTGAACATTCATGTGACCACCCAGAGCTTGAGCTGATCTAAATCCTCTCTCGCAGAAGCTGCAAGTATAAGATCTTGGCGGCCATGAAAACCCAGATAGATAATCTTCTTCAAAACCTTGATTCGTGGCCATGGATATTCTTCTGGTTTTGAATCAGACCTAGACAAGATAAAAAGAAAAAAAGAAAAAAGACAAGAATAATCTAGCTCACATCATGTCAATTTATATGAAGAATCAAAAGAAACCCATCTCTTAAAAAGTTGAGACTAGAAGAAGGGAGATAGAGGAAATTAATTAAAAGTAACTGAGGGATATACCTGATATATATGGTGATGAAAGGGAGAAGAAATTGAAGTGATTAGATTTGCAAGAAACAGGCCATCAAAATTCTAAGCTAGAAGCTGAAAACCACCCTTGTTTGGTGACTACTTCCTATATATGTAGAACCTTGGCCAGCCAAGTTTTGCCTTTTTGCTAAATGAAGAAAAAATATCTCCAACTATTTTTAAAAATGGTTTAAAAAGTAATGTTTTCCAAACAATTTTTACAATGAGAAATAGGACCTGGCCAGATGCCATTGGTCAAAACATCAGATGGTAAGAGGAAAAAGAAAAGGAAATTGTACTTGTTTCTTCCTCAAGCTTGATATCCCATGGCTAATTCTTATCTTCCGTAAGGAAAAAGGACAAGAAAATGTTAATTTTTTTTAGTGGAATATAGATGGATTTTATTAAGAAATAAAATAGTTGAAGAATACAAAAACCAAGGTAAAATATAAAGGTTCTGCACTTCCTGTACAAAGAAATGAAAAAAAAAAAAAAAACTCCCAAAAAACTTTCAAGAACCAGAAAATGAAACCCAACAAAATTAGTGTAAAAATCCATCGATCCAACGTGAAGGCTTTAGGAAACTTGTAAGAACACCGATAGTTTCAACATGCAGCTGTTTGGAGTGTTGAAGATCTGCAAGAATACTCCAAGTTTGAGTCACCTGTTCGTATTCCAAGGTTGAATACGAGATTCTTCTTCAGTATTGGCCATAGTCTTGCATCAATCCATCTTCTACCAAAGGCTCGATTGTTGATCTGTCAAAGGTTGTAGTTTTGAGTTTCTTGATTACACTTGAGCAATCTCCCTCTAATATTATGCTTTGAAAACTCAGGTCAAAGGCTAAATGAAGTGCTGGATTATAAGCTAGGCAAGTTAGTGTTTCAAAAAGAAACTATGAAAAGTTATTTCTTTCTTGTAAAAACATAGTTTTTGGGATTAGATTTGAGTTTCAAGAATGTCATTCAAATAAAATACCCCTTTCCTTCCATCACATTTTGACTTTTAATGCTTCTTATCTTTTCAAAATTATTTAGGATAAAAAATTTAAATATATATTATAAAATTTTTTTTGGCTCAAAAAATGTTAATAGTGACATTTTTCTAGTGGAATAGAGAGTATAATATTCAAGCAATCATTTTAGGTAAGAGATTTGTGTGATATCAAAATTTGGGTTTAAATCTCTAAATTTTTTAAAAGTAGTATTTTTTTTAAGTTATAAATATAGATACAATCACAATTATAAATTGCAAATAACTAATATTTGAATGGTATTCTTTTTAATTCAATAAAATATTAAATGCACAAACATTAACTGTTGTTTTCTAAAAGAGTAAAGCAGTGGGAAATTTAGCATATTTCCAGAAAAGACAATTTAATTACTAATAATCTGGCCAAGACAATTCGTACTAAGAGACTAGGCTCAAGACTGTTTGAGGACCTTCCTTTGAGAGTCTAGTTTATTTATTTTGTATTATTCCTTCTTTCACAAAAAAAAAAAGCAAGTTAAATTATGCTATTAGTAGTGAAAGTTGTGGATTTAATTCATATACTTTAATGTGATTATTTTTAATTTTTGTACTTTTCAAATTTTAAAAGTTCGATTCTCGCCAAAAGGTAACTATTAAATTCATTAAGTTAAGTTTTGCTATTTTCAAAATTTAATGCGCCAAACATATTATGATAGGTGAAATGCTATGTTAGCTTATTATTTTCAAATGTTTCTTATTAAAAATCTAGTTAATGTATTAGTGATTGTCATTTACATCAAGACTGAAATTTCAAAAGTATAGGGACCTAAGATGATCCAGTTGGAGAATATAAAACAAATCTACAACTGTACGTATAGTACAGGACTAGTAATTAAATTTAACCAAACCAATTTAATTACTACTGTTTAGATCAGGACTAAAATTGACCAATTCAAAAACTATAGTGACTCAAATTAAAATACAGAGACTAAATCCATAACTTTCACAAAGTATAGGAACTAAAAGCATAATTTAACCTAAAAAGATAAGTATATTAGTGTATATATTTTTTAATTCAATAAAAGTATTACGTTAATGCAAAAAAATGCTGAAGTGGTAAAAAAAAAATTAATCTTTTCTAATTTCATGTTTAGATTTTTTTTTAGTTAACATTAATTTTTGAATTTATAATTTTTTTCAATTTCAATTTGTATAATGATATGATCGTACCGTATAATTATCTAATAAATTTTTTTTATAAAAAATTATAATTTTTTGAGATTAGACGTGGGTTGCTTTCACCTACACCCTGTGTATCCAATGTTATTATAGCACAGGGCTGTTTAGTGTAGAAGTTATGATGGTAAACCATATATGAACCAAACGACAAGTACAGGTAACAGCAATAAATTATTTCAACGTCCAACTATCTGTTTATCAACGTCCCAAGTGCAGGAATTGATTACTGAATCGATCCCAATGCATGAACCAAGCAATCTTATTATCAACAAAAGCCTTGAGCATTCATTAATTTTTGTAAAGTACTATCATGTAACAGTGAAGTGTTTTTGTTCCATAGCGTGGATGAGCTTTATTAAATATGTCCATCATTCAGCATTAACGGCGATAAAGGTGTCGATGATACTGCTACATGACCAGAAATCAATTCATAAACCGAGAAGATGTCAAGGTTTCTAGAAGAGTTGTTGAGTGGCGGAGTATTTCAGAAAAAGTTTTTAAAATGTACTATAATAATAAATATTATCTTCGTATTGGGATTTTGTCTCTTTTCTCCATTAAAAGCCTTGAAAGGATTCATGATGGGAGAATACTTTGGTTGATGATGATATGACTTGCAAGGCTCACAAGAGAAGTGTTAGTATAATTCGTAACATTAATTATGTGGTTTATATCTCTTAGGCTGGTGGTTTGAGTCTCCCTCATATAGGTGATTTACATAATTAATGTTACACGCTATATTGATTAAATACTTTTAATCATATAAAAATTAACTTAATGTTTATTAAGTAATCAATATAGTAAATAATTAATTGGTTAAATAAGTATTTTAGTTTTTTTGTCAAGACAAATCGGTAAAAGTATTTTGGAAACTCTTGTACTAGGAGTCAAATTGTCTTTTGCTCATTTACTCAAAAAATGAACAAATTAGTTCTGGTACATCAAATCAAATAGCTAACTAGTTCTTTTAATTAAAACTTTCATCTATTTCTATGGTTAAAAACTAGTTTGTTTGATTAAATAACCAAACAGTTACACATAGCGTGTCACGTATACCTCATGTCAACGTACATTGACCAAATTTTAATAGAAATGGATGAAATTTTTAATAGAATGATCAATTTACTTTTTAATCTAACGTACAAAGACTAATTTACTCATTCTTTTAATAGAGAATACAAAATGTAATCAAATTTTTAATATAAAATATCTTCATAATACTTTACTTAGATACATTCTAACAACACAGAAGAGATGTATTGTCTAAATGTTAGGCATAATTATTTTATTATATATTTATATATATATCATGTTGGAACATTGACCGGTTGACTCAATGTTGCAACATAAATTTTGATAGAAATTATTTAAACATAGTTTTTGTCTAACCTATTTTTACAAAATAAGTTTTGTTAAAACATATATATGTTTTGGTAAATTAAAATTTTTAATTTGTATTGTTGTATTTATTATTTTGTAATTCGAAATAAACAATTTTAACATAAAAGGAGACTTCTTTGGTGACTTGAAAGAGCTTTGACTAAATAGTAACATCTGTGTAGGATCCATTAAGATGTATTCCATCTTATTGGAAAGTAATTTGGATAAGAAAAGCAGTATGGAATATGTTTATAAATTTCTCCCAAACAAATTTGATCACTAGAGCTGAAATTGCTTTAGAAGAACATAGATCAAAAGTAGCAGACGAAATTTTGAGTAAGTGTTTAAACAGCAGTTCTGATTGCAATCGCGTTAATCACGATCAATTACTATAAATATTCGAAAATTGCTCAGCTTGAGAATTCTAAGACTTGATAATTAGGGATCCAAAGCACAAAAATGAAGCCGAAATAGCAAGAGATAATAGGGTAACTGAAGTCGGAACCCGTCCTTTGTCCTTCCTAAAAATCATTCCATCGATCAAAGGATATTGCACCATTAGGACATAAAACGAAAGGAAAATTTGTCCGAACATCGCGTTGAAACTTCCGTCGACTATTGTCCTGGTGGCCCCGGCGGCGAAACAAATCATGTTCAAGGTAACCAACGTAATCAGCGGGGTAAGAACGACAGTCGATGCTTGGAAATTGAATAACCCATTTTGGTAGAATGTGATTTGTTCATCATCGGCAGCTTTATTTGTTGGGACGAAATTAGCTTCTTTCAATCCTAAAAGCTTCAAAACAGCATTCAACATGCCGATGGTGTATGATATAATTGCCTTCATCATCCAAATCCTTTGTTCATTCCACCATGTTCTTATTGGATCGCCCGTTAATAGAACTTCCTCTAAATGTTTCAATTGTGACATTATGAAAATGTATGAAAACACCATAAACCATGAATTCGAAACCTGTTTGATTAAGAAAAAGAACTTTCAGAATAAATTGCATCATATGCCCACTGCTTTAATAAATGCAATATTTTAAGAAAGACATGTCAATTTTTACTTGAACCTAGGGGAAAAGCTGGGAATTATGTGATGAGACCAAGATAACATTAAAAAAAATTGGGGTCAAAGTTAAAAAAATTTGTATTAAAATGACTTAAATTAAATTTTAAACTTTTGAGAAGGGCCAAAATTGCAATTGTTTCATTTACAGAGAAGCTAAAAGGGATTAGTTTGAACAATTTGCATTTGGGAGGCACTAAAATTATAAGTACAACATTCAACCAAGGGGTGAAGACCTCTACCTACACAACCTTACTTAAACCTGAAAATCTAACCTTATAAATTTGTAACTAAATCTAACTCAATCTGATTTTATCATAAAAAAGCTAACAATCCAAACTTGAATTGATAGTAGCTCAAATTGACTCGAATCCAAAATTAATTCAAATCCAAAATGATCCAAGAACTAATCTTAAATGACTCAAATAAAACGAAATGATCCAACCTCGTGCTGATAAGATCTAAAAAGCTCAAACTTCAAGCTTAAATGACTAAACATGAAATGATCCAAATTAACATGATTCAAAAATTTTAAATCTCAATTCTCTTGATCCAACTTCACCCAATTAAAAACTTAACAAAATGAATGAATAGAAAACACTTGAAAAAAAATGAATTTGAAAACTTAACATTAAAATCATAGATGAAAATGAAACTCACCTTGGGGTATAGTGGAATGCCATGTAAGAGGCAAAGTTGAGGAATAGTAGCTAAACACCAGATAGGAAAGAAGTAGAAAGGCTGCAATGAGAAGTAAACATAGCACATTCTTTGAAGCAAAGACATCCTTGATTTTAACCTATAAATTAGAGGACAAAACCTTGAGAATGTAACTTGGAGAGCTCCACAGTTCCATCTTGAACCTTGTAATAATGTGTCATTCAACTTTGTTGTAGCGGTGCCTAGAAATGCTGGACTTGGGGGATTATAAAATATAGATTTCCACCCTTCACAGTGCAAATTAAACCCTGTAAAATAATCTTCTAGCAGCGACATATACAAGAACCCGACCTGTTTTTCGAAGGATAAGAAACATTTACGGCATATCAAACTAGCATATATGATAATAATGGTTATATGTATATATTTGAATGTGAATATGCTTGCCTGCTTTCCCCACTGAGTTCCTTCCTCGTATTTGCAGGAGGCTAAAAATCTGGTTTCTTCAAGCAATCTGCTGGTGACATCTGTGTTGTACTTGGCCGATTTAAGCGATTTCACTAACTCATTTGATGGACCGAGATATTGTTTTAACCGAGTGAAATCGGTATCTGCATTCAAAATGAAAATAATGTAATTTACTAATTGCATCTATATTATTATATATTAAACGAGTCAATTCGATACCAATTCAATGGTGAAATTATTAAAATATTTTTACTTTAAAGGGTAATTAATATTATTATAATGACATTTTCATCTTTTCTATAATCTTCAAATAAAACAATTGAAAAACATTATTTCGGAATCAAATATAAAACCAACAAATTCATATAAAAAAATTGCTACTCCACTAGTAATCATTTATTAATATATTTTATAAATATATTTTTTAATATAAAATACTTTCGTTCACTCACATTGTGAGTGTGATAAATTCTAGTAATTTATTATATAACTTAATGTTAATATTTACATTTTAATCATTTATGCAAACCACTTAAAAGAAGTGGTTGAAACTCTAGTACCTTATCATTCAGGATTTAAGTCTTGACAATGAAATCATCTCCCTTTAATTTATAATACTTGTATTAATAAAAAAAGGATAAAGTAACATTTAGTCCATGAAACATGACAATTTTCCAGTTTGGTCCTTAAATATTTGATTTTTTTCACATTAATCCTAAGACTTGATTTTTTTTTTCAATTTGATTCTTAAATTTGGATTTTATTAAGGTGTGATACTTTGATATTGTGCCGCATCATCACTAGAAAATGTTATCAAGTTCTGGTACTAATGTTGACAAAAAAAATTTAGGGATCAAGATAGGAACATTACCAAGTTCAAGGACTAAATGTTGCTTTATCCAAAAAAAAAAAAATTCATTCATTTACTAATTGTATGGTTACCTTCTTGTACTATATCTCTATATAATGCCTTTCGTTTCATATAAAAACCACTTCCAGATAACATTGGTCCCTGCAATCCATCCATACCAGGCCACTTCACCTAAAATTCAGAACCCAAAAACTGCTATTAAAACCCAAAACGAAAAACATCAGTTAATAACATCAAATATATGAAAAAGATTGAGCCTAATACATGAAAGTATACAATGATATAATATGGTTTTGAGTGCATATTTACGTACCAAGAATGTTGATCTTAATTGACCATCATAGATATCCATCTTACTGAGATTGTGAAACTTTTGAGGGAACTGAATGAAAGCTAGATTGGAATTGATTTTAGGATCTAAATGGAAACACATTGCTTGTTTAGCAGATGTCGGGTCATTGCATCGCATGTCGCAGTCTAGAACCAATATGTAAGGGGAGTTGCTTATCATGTTGGAGACCCTGAACTGCCATGAAAAAGGAACCAAAAAAAAAAAAAACAAGAGAATCAAAATTTTGAAGCTGAGAATCAATTAGGGAAATTTAATGCATTAAGGGAATTAAGGAGAAATTACAAGAACATTGAGTGCTCCAGCTTTGAAATGGTGATGATATGAAGGGTTTTTCTCACGAGAAACATAGACGAGACGTGGCATCTTGACTTGGTTTGTGTCGTTTGCATTATGGGATTCATCTTGCATCACCTGAAAAGAAAAGGAAAAACATTATCTCAGGGTGTCACTCATTACTCTTGAACAGAATCCAAGCTAATGAACCAATTTGAAAAAAAAAATGACAAGTTTCAGGACTAATGTGGACAAAAAATTTTAGGGACCAAATTGAAAAAAGTTTCCAAATTCAGGGACTAAATAAAATCAAAACAGTGTTAAGACCTAAGGGCTATCCTTTGGGTCTAAATTTGTCAATTGAAATCTTTTGGGGCCTTTAGTTACTATGACTAATTTAGGTTCCTTGGGCTTAGCTGCTTTTGGTCCAGTAATCAGATTGTGGGTTACAATAAATGTCTAAAATTTTATAAAAATTATTTATTAATATGTTAAAATACATATAAAAATAAAATATTTTAAATAAGATTAGAATAAAACAATGTATATGAACAATATTTTTTTTTTTTGAAAAATTTTAATATTTAAATCCAATTGTCTCTATAAATTCGATTTAATTACATTTTTAATGACTTTAAAAATTATTTTGAACAAATGTAAAGCTAAATTTTCATCTTTACTTTAGACCTAATTTTTTAGTAATCTCACTATAGGTTCTGCTCATATCTGCCTTTTTTGAAACAATGCGTAGAATTACCTATAACCTCTCTCAACCCATAAATAGGAGAATAATACGTTTCAGTGTACTCGAACCCACATCCTCCTGCATTGACAATAATACTCATACCAATCGAGTTAAGACTCAATCCACATTTATACGATGCATATTAAATTGTGGGCCGAAAGTTATTAGAAGTAATTTTAAATATCAAGTTGACAATAAAATAAGCACAGTATGTCTGCCAACAAATAGGAAATTTATAAAGAGAAGTACCTCAACATGTGCAGGATGATTTTTAGTATTGAATTCCCCAAGCATCTTACCATTGCTTTCTGCTTTTTGCACCTTCTTTTCCATCAATTTGTATTTTAGCTGCACATTTTTAAACACAAATCTTGGTGATTGTTAATTTATATAATTAAATGGTACATAAAAAAGATTCCACTGCTGGGCTTACATAAAATATGACAAATATACTGTTTGTTTACTGACATCCAAATTTTTAATTACTTTTAAACCAAATTATTAAGGTTATACATTTTTTTAATATATAAAATAAATGCCTTGATTATTTTAGCATTATCAAGTCTATACACAATATATATATTCATATATTACTTTTTTTAGTTTGTGTAATCTAAAAATTACCTTCCTTCTAAAGAAATATTTCCTTAGTAAATAAATTATAATTAAGAAAATTATTTGGTAGAATTTTAAATAAAACTAGAATAAATGTCTATTTTATATTTTTATATAAAATTTTAAAAAGTTCAATTTAAACTCATAAAATTAAATATATGATAAAACTTGAACCTAAAATATCATGATTTTTAAAATATTATCTTTACTATTTCAACCAAAACCTCATTTATTTTTCATATATATATTTTTACATAAAATTTTCTCACCCACATCATGCAACCAAAAAGGATATAAATACATACCAAGATTTTTATTGTGCTTGAAATTTTTTTATAATAAATTTATAAAAAATGATATAAAATTTAAATGTAATATTGTTTGGTATGATAAAATTGAGATGACGAAATTATACTATTTTGAGTTTAAATCCTATCATGCATATATATTATATAAAAAATATAGAAAGAAAAAACAAAAATAATCTATTGTTTTGTAAATTTAATGGATTTTTGATATTTTGATAAAAAAGTTGAAACTCAATTGATGGGTTATAGATGAAAGTAAGTATAGATACAATATAATAATAAAATTAGTTCAAATAGATGAATTTAAAATTAATTTTACTATCCAATCTAGTCCTAAATAATTTTGGGAAAAAGAACAAAAAACAAAAGAAGTTGATTCAACCTTGATTTTCTCCTTTTCTGCTTCGTAACCTTGTCCCAAAAATTCATCATCGTACCTCGAAAAATAAAGCTTGGGGCATCTGGTTTTTATCCCAAACCTCGTACAAAATGGAACCCAATACCTACCAAATTCCCAAGCCTCTTTCATTGCATACAAAGTTAAACCACAACTTCCATCATCCGAAACATAAACCGATAGCTTCTCCGCCGGGTAATCCATCGCCATTGCCGACAAAACCGTGTTCATCACCTCCAATGGCGGCTCCTTCTCCGGGTCTGCGGTGCATATGAACACATCGATTGCCGGTAGTTCATCATCGTTTTTGTCTTGCAGTAACCTTTCGGGGAACGTTTGGCGAGTGAAGGGTCGCCATAGAAAAGCTTGGCTGAGCAGCCAAAGTACAGAGAGAATTAGCTCGGAGGTGAAGGCTAGAAGGAGAGGGAGGGAAGGTGTTGAATGGAAGAAAGAAGAGAGTCTGTAGAAAATCAGGGAAGTTATGGCTACGGAATGGAGGAGGGCGTAAGAGCGGTTGATAATGGTGGATTTTTTGTTTGGGTTGCAGAGATTGTAGGGCGGAGGAGCCTCCATCTGCGCTGGTTAGACTTTAGTATTGCTGGTGTCCGCACAATTAAGTTTCACTCATCAACTTCACTATATATAACTGCATATGACGTAAACGCTGGTACGTGTCACGTTTCTTGCAGTTGGTCATATGTAATAGAAGTATCCTGTAGTGAGTGAATATACTAAAATTCATATTATATTTTGTTTCCTCTACTTAAAAGATAGATAAAATAATATTTATACGTTCGATTAAAGAGTAAATTATTTTTATGTGTTAAAATTTTTATTCATATGTATTGTTAAAAATTGGCGTAGCTAACAAAATAATTAAATAGTGACATATAGTGTGTCACATGTATCTTATGCTAATATGCAAAGACATTTCAACTAGTGGAAATGGACGAAAGTTTTAACAAAAGAACTAGTTTACTTTTTAATCTAACATACAATGACTAATTTATTCATTTTTAAGTAGAGGGAACAATATACAATCTAGCTCCTAGCATATGAACATCCATGATACTTTCACCCTAGTTCATAAAATAATGATCTAGAATATAAATAATAAAGAATTCAATTATTACACACTCAAGTGAAAAAATACGTAAAAAATATATTTAGAAAGAAATTGTTAAAATAATGAAGCTTTGATTGAAATGGTATCGTTAATCTTTAGAGACCAAGGTGTTTTATAAGTTCAAGCCTCATTTAGTTTTTGTGTATATTTTTCTAAATTTATTCCAAGTTTAAATTAATATTTATAGATTGTATATGTTAGATCTAAAAATATCAAGAGGGGAGTGAATTTATATTAATTTAATATTAAAGTGATTAAGTTTAATCATAGTTGAATTCTTTAAACTCTCCCTATATAAAGAGAGCATTGGTTCATTATTTACACACACTTGAATTCAAGAGAAAGTTGTAGAGAGAAAATTCTCTAAAGAGATTATTCCAGAAAATTTCTAGAGATATTTTTCTGATTTACAACTTGACTCAAAAGTTTAGAGAAATTGCAAAATTACCCCATTGGTAATTTTTGTAAAAAAATTTCTGATTTGAAGTGAGCCCACACTCAGCAGACATGAGTTTGAGGATAGCGGAGAAGACTACTCGGTTAAAGCACTCATCCTAGACGAATCGAAAATGTACAATTTTGATTAAGTGTTTATTATTTTAGATATCACAACCAAAATCTTATTTTGAAAAAAAAATTTAAAACTCTAGTTTTTCCCTAAATTTATTTTTCGTTGTGTTTTCCAAACCCGTTTTTCTAACAAAAGGAGTGTGGGAATAGACTTGGAGTTGGATTGGGCCTTTGCCTTATCATTTTCATCCCATCTTTCTTCCTCCCTGGCCACCTCCAATGGACCTTTTGAGTTGATTTTTCAAGCACCATAATCAATGCTTGAACAAAGAATTTCATTCTCACTTTCTAATTGGAATAGTTTTCTTACATGATGGAATGACCTTCTTTCATGGTTGTAGACCTTAACTTAATAGCCATCTAAAACTCGATAATTTCAGCCTCGAGTCTTTGCTCCCAGTGTTTAAACCTTTGATGGAGACGAAGCTTTGATACCAATTGTTAGGCCCAAAAATACCAAGAATGGAATGAATTGGTATTTAAAAAAAATTCTACAAACCTTTTTAATTGATAAGGAAAGGGAAGAAAAGCTTGGGCAATTCGATTTATAATGGTTCAGCCCTAATTGCCTACCTCTACTATCTTGGTATACCTCAACCAAGGATTTTACAATTCACTATACTTGAATTGTTACCTTTCAAGGAAAATGTATAACCTTTAATATTCTTAGATATAGCCTTTCCCTCTAGTTTTTATGGCTAAACTTGTAACAGCCCGATTTTTAAGTGGTGTCGGAAACAGTGGCTCGAGGCCACCAAATCCGACGAGTAAGCTCGTAAATTTTATTATTTAATATTTACGAGTCAAATGTAGTTTTAAAAAGATTTTTGAATTGGTAATTTATGTTTCATAATGAATTATTAGGTTCAAGTGGTAAAACCCTAGGTCAAGTGGTTTTAGAAAATGAGGTATCGAGACCTCGTTTCTATAAACCGAGCCGTAAATATTTATAAAAATATTTACGGAGTGTCATTAAAGTAGTATTAAAGTTTCGTTGAAAAATTTTAACGTTTCGATAGTTAATTATTAAAAAGTATTAAATTGAAAAAGATGCAAAACTTGTTAATTATAAGAAACAAGTGATTAAATGGATTAATTAGTAAACAATGGAGGACTTAAGAAATAAATAACCCTAAGTTAAAAGGTGAGGCGGCATAAACAGAGGAAATAACAAAATAAATTGCATGAATGGCAAAATGGTAATTTATTAGAAATTAAAATAAAACAAATAGGCAATTGAAAGATTTTCTAGACATTTCTTCTCTAAAATTTCAGCCAAACAGTGGTTTTGAATAATTTTGGTTCATGTGAGTTCAATTCTTACCCGTTTTTCATAATTTTTATATTTTTGAGATTGTTACAATTAGGTCTAACTAAACTTTACCTTAGTTTTTTTTTTATTTTATTGAAAATTTTGGTAGTTACCATTGATGAATATTAGATGTTTTTGATGAATAACATGGATTTAGAGCTTTAATTTTGTTGTATGATGATTTTATAAAGTGATTTTGTTAAATATTGATTTTAGGATCAAATTGTGAAAAGGTTAAAATATTAGGGTTTGGTAGTAAATTTCTGGTTTATTAAGGGCTGTATGATGGACTAGAATATTTATATAAATTATTAATTGAGGAAAATTTGTTAATTTGATAGATTAACTAGTTAAGGGATTAAATTGCAAAAGTTGTAAAAGTTTGGGGTAATTGTGTAAATTTGAAAAATTGAAGGTATTAATTGTGAAATGAATTGGAACTGAAATATATGCTAATGAATGAGTAATTTTATATTTTAGATCAAGATCCCGTAGATACTCGTGAGAAAGGAAAAATAGCAGAATAGTCCCTGAATTTCTGCAATTATTACAATTCAATTCAGGTAAGTTTGTACGGTTAAAATGTAATATTTATACAAATTTTATGAATGGTATTATGTATTTATTCTATTGCTGAAAATGAATTATTGTTGGAATTATAATATTGAATTGAATATTCGGACTGAATGGAACGCGGGATTTGAGTACATTCGTTATTTGGCGTATGATGCTATTGAAGGAAGAAATCAAAAAATTACCCAAGTAAACTGGGGTTTAGCATTTTTTACGAACTCTCGTGCTTTACATTCTTTTCAGCTCTCACGAGCTTCTGTTTAACTCTTATGAGTTTATGTTCAGCTCTTACGAGCTTCTGTTTACCTCTTATGAGTTTCTGTTAAGCTCTTACGAGCTTCTATTCAGCTTACGAGCTTCTGTTAACGATGTACTCTTATTCCTAAGTCGTTCTTCGAATGGGAAAGATTTGGTAAGGTGATTTACTTATTGAAATTGAAAGACATGTTAGTTATTTTTGGTAACAACTTGAAAATGGATGTATTAATCGATTGAAGTTGTGATTGATAGGGAGTTATCGCGAATGATTTTTATTATTTGATTTATTATAGTTAGTTCGGTAAGAGTTTTATTTATTCCGTCGAACTTACTAAGCTTCATTAAGCTTACTTGCGTTGTTTAATGTCCTTGTATATTTTCAGAAGATTGGACGATCGGATCAACACTCAAGTCACACTATCCAGCTTATTCCGGTAGTTTTTGAAACGTTCAATACAGTTTATATGACATGTATAGGCTTTTGTGTGGATTGGATTAAATTTTGGCTTGTGTAAATGTTATGAATTATATTTTGTTTATATAACCAACTTATATATATATATTTTGGTTTGAGAAATAGGCATATTAATGATGTTGGTGTGAATGATATATGTTTGTATGTAATTATTTTGTGGTGAACCTTAGTAGAATTGTTAGATAGATCAAATAGGTAAGTTTGGATATTTGGTTGACATGTTTTTAAGTTGTTATTTGATGTGTCTAAGAGCATGTTGGTTGATTGTGGTGATGATGAATGTTTAAGACATGATTTTAGTTTGTGTTGAATGTTTTGATATGATTTGTTGATGTGTGATTTGTGGAGGCTAAGTTGGTAACAATTTGGGTGAGAAATATGGCTTGAAAAATGACCTATTTTCGTCCACACGGGCATAGACACGGGTGTGTGTCTCAGCCGTGTGTGACACACGGCCAAGTGACACGGCCGTGTGTCCCCTTTATTTTTTAATTTGCAAAAGTCAGTATACTCAAATTTTTCACACGGCCTAGCGCACGGGCGTGTGGTTTGGCCATGTGACCTAAGTCAGTATACTCACACGGCCTAGCACACGGGCGTGTGGCTTGGCCGTGTGACCCAAGTCAGAGAGCTCCCAAGTTTGACAGATGCAGTAACACCCCTAACCCTAAATCGTCGCGAAGAAAGCAGGTTCTGAGCATTCTGGACATATCAGACAATTTATGAAATATTTCATAAATAATTAACATACATAGTATAATTTAATCATTAAATTCCTATAATGGACTCTCGAGGCCCAAAACACGTATTAGAAGTGGAACGGGACTTGTTTGAGTACTCCGGAAATTTTTTGTGAATTTTTAAAAAATTTTCCTCGGTGCAGGGCTCACATGCCCGTGTGGATTAGCGACACGTCCGTGTGTCTCCATGACATGCCCGTGTTGACATACCATGTGGCTCACACGGCTAGGACACGCCCATGTCCTTTACCCGTGTAACTCTCTGACTTATTGTTCATGAACAAATTGATTTCACACGGCCAAGCCACACGCCCGTGTGCTTAGCCCGTGTGGATTTATTTTCAATTCGAATCTAGTGCAGTTTTCACACGGCCATGACACACGCCCGTGTTCAAGGCCGTGTCCATCACACGGCTGAGACACACGCTCGTGTCTCTGCCCGTATGCTAAAACCTGGGTATTCTGTTTCCAAAATTTAAGTTGCAGGGGACACACGACCAGACCACACACCCATGTGCTAGCCGTGTGTCTCACAAGGTCTGGTCACACGCCCGTGTGCCAGGCCGTGTGAACTCTATATGAGCCTTTTATACTAACCTAGCCAACCTGCAAATTCAAACCGAAACCAATCCAATACCAATATTTCAACCAATACATTTGCACACTCAATATACCTAAATCATGCCTAAAACATTGACTTAATAATATGACCAATAACATTTATAATATCATTTAAAATTAATTCATATTCATCATTCATTTCTACTTTTTACTTATAACAAATATGTTAAGTGTATCATAAAAGCTTTCATGCCTTCTCATTAAATCCCAACTTAAACATTATAAACCATTTTTTATAACCAAAAATTACAAGACATATACATGTAACTTATACAACACCTAGTACATGCCACTTTTACCCAAAAAGAAAAATTTACATCACCAAGGTTGTGCTGAGGTCGGGATCGATCTGGATGCTGAACCGGGACCTTTGACTTCTACTAATCTGCGCATGGAAACAACGGTACGCTAAGTATGCCTATACTCAGTGGTATTACCATAATTCAAACTAAATAACATTAATGTTCTATAAGCATCAAATATGTAACAATATAAATCATAAGAATTAATTTACATTCAAATTCATACTTCATTTATAATAATTCATCAACTGATATCATATATCAACAATTCGAATCTTCAATCAATTCATGAACCTTAGGTTCATGCTTGCAAATCTCATATCTCAATTCCAATTCACATTTCAATTCATAATTCCACTTTCTCATACTTTCAGTAGATCAAACGATCAAACTCATTCAATTTTCTTATTTTATTTATTTATCCCTATTAACAAGACTCAGACCTTGGCGGATACACGGATCCAACCAAACACACTAGAATAATCCAACCAAACACACCAGAATAATCCACCCAACACACCAGTATGATCCACCCAAACACACCAGAACGGTACTAAGTGCCTCTTCGGATAGTCCGAAGAAATATAATGACATCAGTGTCTCCTTGGCCAAGCCAAAAAATCTCCAAATCCTTTCAATCCTATGGCATGCCAACTATATCCGACTCAGCCCGACTAGTTAATAGGGAATTCCAATTCTCAATTAATTTTTTTTTACTTTCTTATCAAATTCACTTTCAATTCAATATACAATTCAACTCAATACATTTTCCATTTCAATCCACATGCAATTCAATTTCAACACATATTAATTATATAACTCAATTTCATACAATTCAATAATACACTTACCTCATAATTATCAACTACATAATTTAAATATAACATTTAATAGTAAATAATTTGAATTATAGTAATACAAACCGTGATTTTCTCGTGTCTACTCCTCGATAACTTTTTCCTTTCCTTTTTGAGCCGATGCCTCTGATTCTTTGCTAGCAATTAAAACTTAAAGCTTCAAAACCCTAGTTTTTCCCTTTTTTCTTCTTTCTTTCCCCTATTTTTGTTTCACATTCTGTTTCTTTCTTTTATCTTTTGTTTCTTTAGTTTTTTTTATTTAATTTATTAATTTTATAATAATAATTATTTAATTAATAAATATCTTTATACTTAAATTATAAGTAATTATTTATTTGTTTTACAAGTGTATAAATATATACATCACACACGTATAATTCATTCACCATACATTTGTCTTTATTTTAATTTATTTCATAATATAATAATAATAATAATAATAATAATTATTATTATTATTATTATAATTATATAACATAATAAATCCAAGAAAATCTTAGATTTTTTTCTAAGTTGCCGCCTCATTTATGCTAAATGGCATATTTGTCATTTTGGTCCTTTTTACTTTCTTTTAATCTACAATTCAACTTTTACCCTTTATTCAATTTAGTCCTTTTTCCTAATTACTCTTAATTAAGCTAAATTCACTTAATTGAAACCTAATTAGACACACCACTAGACTCATAAATATTTTTAATAATTATTTATGAGTTTGGTTTACTAAGACGGAGGCCCGATAATGTACTTTTTCGATGCTCGTGAATTTTGGGTCATTACATGGGACACGACCGTTTGTCCCTATTTCGAATGTCCATACGGCCTGGCCACACGGGCGTCTGTCCCCTACACCTTTGAAAATTTTTGATTTTTTTTGAAAAATTCTTTGAGTACCCGATATAGTCCCGACTTGTTTCTAATGCATATTTTGGGCCTCGAGGGCTCGTATAAGGGACAATATGTTTGATTTTGATTGGTTTCTGACGTGAATGTTATATGATATGAAATATCTGTTAATTTAATCTGTAAACTCCAGTAATGCTCCGTAACCCTATTTCAGCGATAAATACGGGTTAGGGGTGTTACAAAACTAAAACCTTTCTTAGTTTTTATGGCTCAACTAAAACCCTCCCAATTTAAAATTGGTGAAAGAGAGTAAACAATATAGACCTCTACAAGGTATGTGTTTACAAAAAAATTAAACTCTGAAAACAAAGATATGTGAATGATAAAAGATTTGACACTAAGCTTTTAGAGAATATTTGCAAGAGAAATGAAAAAAAGTTGAATACTTTTCTCTTGATCTTGGTGCTTGGATATCTCTCTCTTAAGTCTTGAAGTGTATTTATATCAAGGAACAAATCTGTAGACGTTTATGGTTGTTGGGGATGGTTTGGAGTCGTTGCAAACATTAATCTTAGGCTGAAAAGTGTCATTGTAACGTATGTCTCAAGACCTAACAAGATGTCTCGAGCTATATTTGAAAACTAGCTATTATATAGATGTTGGCAACCATCTCTCAAGACATATAGGCTGGAATAGAATTTTGCTTCAATGTTTTCTTGTCTCGAGACATATAGCCATATGTCTTGAGACTTGCATACCAAAGTCCCTTAATATCATTTTAATCACCTTAGAGCACATTGATATTAGTCCAAAATCATTTAGATAAATTAAAACACATTTAAACATATTTTTTTAGTATTTTGCAAGTATTCTAAAATGCTTTGAAAATATTTGATAAAAATGTCAATCTTATTTTCACCAAATGATTTAGGACATATAATACATATAAAATTTATCTTAAATGTTGTTATATCAAAAGCTTAGGATATCAAAGCTAACAGTATGCAATGTATTTTTCTAAATTTATTCTAAGTTTAAATTGATTTTTATAGATTGTATACAAAAATGTAAAAAGATAAAAGCACTCGTGATAATATTTGTTACTTTATAAAGAATGAGCTTTTAGTCATTTTCCAATTGAGTTGGTATCATAGCCCATGTCCAATTATCTCGTGATACTAATTCAATTAGATAATTAAATATTGATAGGTGATAAATAGATAAATAAAAAGATAGGTATGAGCTAAAAATTTTATGTTGGAAGATCAAATATAGAATAATCGACTATAAAATTTTTAATTGTATGAAGATCCACACCCAACAAGATATTATTTGCTTTGATTTCAGAGCCTTATGATTTTGCTTCACAAAAGATGTTTCAAAAATATGTGCTTAACTATGTGGTTGGGGTTTTGATCCCTACGCATAGGAATGGAGCATATTTCATAGCCTATTGTTTACCTCTTTAAAGAGTACTCACAATGAGAGTATTAATCACTGTTGCTGACAATAGATATCCTTTTCACGATAAAGAAAATGTGCTGAAGTCCCCCTCTACCTCTCTTAATAATTGATCTTAAGGGTTTTTCGATTTGAGATTGTGAGATTGAGATTTCATAGGGATGACTATGGATAATTAGGATTTAGATGTTTGAAAATATCTTATTTGCTATTTGTGTACTTTGATATTTCGGATTCAAATAATATTAATATTTATATATTGTAATTATTGCAATAGATTCAGATGAATATGGGTTTTGAAACTTCGATATATATTAGTCAACTTTGTTTTATTTTGCGAATAATGAATTTATATTTGAATATTCGAATTCATTCTCTACTTTACTTTTATTTTTCTCTTAGAAAGTTTTTTTTTTCTTTTTTGTTTATTATATGTGAGTTCCTAACAAATTTGGACATCAAACATATTATTTAATTAATTTGCATTCAAATTTGGATATCACACTCTGCAAAAAAATAAATAAATGGTTAAAATATGTTATGAGTCCTTGTTAAAGATATAAGCGATTAGTCATTAGTAATGAGAAGTTGTTGTTGTAATAGCTACCAATCTGTTAATGAGTAGCTACCAATCTGTTAATGAGTAGTTACCTAGAGGTCTATATATATAGTGCTACCAATGTACAAAGAAGGTTAAGCATTTCAATATAAAGAAAGTTCAATTCAGTTTGCATTATGTTAGTTCTTAGTATACCTGACTCATTTCATGGTATCAGTCACTTTGTGATCCTCGGAGTTATGGTTACCACGAATTCCGCTGATTCTGCCTCGGTTGATGGTGGTTGTGTTGTTTTCACTGGCGATAGAGTTGTAAACTCGTTCCCTCGGCATGATGTTGTGAAACTCGATGAAGGAACCTTCATCCAATGGCAGCAATAGGTACGCTTAATACTACGTGGATATGATTTGATAGGATTTCTAGACGGGACCTTACCTCCACCGGCGAGGTTCATTCAGTCACCGGATGGTTCTCTTGCTCCTAATCCGTCCGCGATGATCTTTACGCAACAAGGTCATTTCCTTACTTCGTGGTTGCTCTCCATGATAAATGGCTCTTTGTTGTCCTCCTTCACGGATGCTAGAACGGCTTGCGATGTGTGGACTACAGCCACAAGTCTGTTCGCGGCTAACACCGGTGCTAAACAGTCTCAGATTCGTCATGAACTTCATTCCCTCAAGAAAGGTACGCTCTCGAACAAAAGTTATGTTGCTCGTATAAAGAATCTTTGTGCACTGTTGGAAGCCTCAGGCACTGGAATTCCGGAGGTGGAGAAGACGAAAATAATGCTCGCTGGTTTACCTCCAGACTTCGATGCCGTCGTCTCTACGGTGTCTATTTCATCCGAACCAGTGCCTTTTTAGAGGCTTGTCGACGCTTTAGTTAAGTGTGAGAACCATCAGTTACGAGTGGTTCAAGAGGTGGCCATGCATGCTAACCTCGTGGAGGACGCTCCGTCGCACGCACCAGAGGGTTCCGTCCGTGGTGGTCGCCCCCCGTCCGGTGGTCGTGAGAGAGGGTTCTGATCGTCCATTCAGTGCCAGATCTGAAGTAGATTCGGGCACCTTGCTCAGAGGTGCTACTATCACTTCAATCGCAATTTTGACGGGATATCAGTGATGAATCGGGCGCCGCGAAGTGACGATTGGCCCGCTCCGGTGTCGGGGTGCTGTACTGGTCACCCTGTTTATGCGCCGCACGCACAGTGTGTTGAAGGAAATGGATGGCCTTCTCAAAGAATGCGGTTCACTTGCCCTTATACTCAACAGACGTTTGGTCAAAATTGCTTCATAGCCGGTCAAAATCAGCCTGGTTAACATTGTTTCCCAGCTAGCACCAATACTCATGCGTATGAGTTTGATGGTGGGCCGGCTACACAATTTGCTAATAGAAATGGGGACATGTTTAATGGGCCAAGAAGGCTGAATGGGGACATGTTTAATGGGCCAAGAAGGCCGAATTTTAATGGGCAGGATGATGCGTTTGGGCCTGGGAATTTAAATGGTGTTCGACCCATGAGCAATTGTGTTCAAGTTGATTATCCATCCGGCCGTGATCATACGGTCGGGTTGTCCAATGGTGAAGGGTGCGATGCTTCGACCCCGAATATTCCTTGGAAAACCAAACTGCGAGCTCGAGTGTATACTGGTTCAGATCCGTGTATTGGTCTTCCTCGGGTCGGTGATTTGCATGCATCTGATTATTCAGATTCTTCCGGATCGCATATCAATACTGCTCAGTTTGGATCTAATGGTGGTGGCACGAATTCGTATATACCCATGCCTGTTGGTACTGCATCATGGTACCCCGACTCGGGTGTTAGCAATTATGTCTGTCGTGATACGTCGACTCTAAATGACTTCACCCCGTATTTAGGTAAGTCTTCTCTCTTGATGGGTGAAGGGACTCCCGCTCCGATCTTATTTATCAGTAATGGTGTTTTACATACGCGTTCTAAATTACTTCGGTTATCTAATGTTTTATGTGTGCCGAGAATACGAAAAAAATTGTTGTCTATGTCTTAGTTTGCCACTGATAATAATGTGTACTTTGAGTTTCACCCGACATATTGTGTTATTAAGGACATCATGACCCGAGAAACACTGCTGAAGGGCCACATTCGTGACAGTTTATACCGGTTCTCTCTGCCAGATCTATCTAACCAGCCTGCTCAAGCCCCGGTTGCTGCTTCCACTGTACTTCAGAATAAGTCTGATGAAGGTGATGTGTTTTCTTTGTGGCATAAACATCTTGGCCATCCATCTGCTACTGTTGTTAAAAGTGTTTTAGACAAATGTAATATTGTATCGACTAAAAATTGTCTTGAGGGTATATGTACGGCATGTCAAAAAGGGAAGTCGTATAAATTGCTATTTACACTATCTACTACTGAATATAGTAATCCATTTGACTTGGTTGTCTCTGATATCTAGGGCCCTGTATCTATTGCTTATGGGAATAATTGGTATTATATAGAATTCATTGATGTCTGTACTCGTTTCACGTGGTTTTATCTACTTCGTCAAAAGTCTCAGGCAGTACAATGTTTTGTTCAATTTCAACAACTTGTTAAAACTCAGTTTGGGAAGAATATTAAACAGTTTCAAAGTGATTGGGGCGGAGAGTATCGAGCTTTCACGTCTATTCTAGCTTCTCAAGGGATTATTCATCGATTGTCGTGTCTGCATACTTCTGAACAAAATGGAATGGCTGAGCGCAAACATCGCCACATTGTTGACATGGGCATCACTCTTCTAGCTTAAGCTGGTCTGTCTATGGAATACTGGGGCTATGCATTTTGCTGTGCAGTTCATCTCATCAATCGACTTCCTACTTCCGTTCTGAAGGGTCAAACTCCATTTAAGGCTCTCTATGGACACGAACCTACCTACGATCACCTGAGGGTTTTTGGGTATTCTTGTTTTTCTTATCTACGCCCATTTCTGGCACATAAGTTGGATTTTAGTTCTCAACCATCTGTCTTCTTGGGTTATAGTGCTCAGCAAAAGGGATACCAGTGTCTCCTACCCACTGGTAAGATTGTTATCTCACGTCATGTGGTCTTTGATGAAAATAAGTTTATGTCCTCAGAACCCACTCCTAAGGGATCTGTGCTAGACCATACTCAACCTGTTTCAACCTATGTTCCACTTGTTCGGACCGATTGTTTATGTCTCGTGGAGCCGTCCGTTGCTCAATCTCCTACTCCGTGTTCTCAACAAGCTGATTGCCCGTTAAGGTTCACATCAGTTGAAGCTCAGCCTGAGGTTGAATCTGATCGAGAGCCACATAGTCCTCCTCTATCTAGTGAGACTGTTGGTTCCAGGCCTCATGCTAGTGTTGAGCCCTCTCCTGATAATTAGGCACCATTGTTGCCTGTAACCAATGTTCATCCAATGATAACTCGTTCAAAGGCTGGTGTTTTCAAACCCAAAGCTATGTCTGTTGAAGCTGTGGAACCTTCCACAATTGAGGAAGCGTTTTCACATTCAGAATGGCGTGCTGCGGCTCAGGCTGAATATGATGCCCTTATTCGTAATTCTACTTGGGATCTTGTTCTGCTACCATCAAATCGCAAAATTATCGGGTGTAAATGGCTTTTCAAAGTCAAGAGGCATCCTGATGGCACCATTGATCGACGTAAGACTCGGTTAGTCGCAAAAGGTTGCTCTCAAGTTTCTGGGTGTGATTTCAAGGAAACGTTTAGTCCGGTGGTGAAACCTGCTACTATCCGGATTATTCTGTCCATTGCCATTTCAAGAGGATGGCAGCTTTGCCAGGTCGATGTAAACAATGCCTTCTTAAATAGTGATCTAGACACTGAAGTATTTATGCAACAACCTCCGGGGTACGTTAAGTGTGATTCCAATGGTACACCTTTTGTGTGTCACCTAAAGAAAGCTTTTTATGGCCTTCGTCAGGCTCCACGTGCGTGGTTTGAGAAGCTTAAGCAATTTCTCGTTTCTATCGGTTTCGTTGGGTCAAAATCTGATGCATCGTTGTTTGTCCGAATCAAGTCTGGGTCTACTCTCTATGTGCTTGTGTACGTCGATGATATTATCATTACTGGAAGTCTGACCACCGCTATAGATTGGTTTGTTCGGTTGTTAAATGATAAATTTTTGCTTAAGGATATGGGTGATCTTCACTATTTCCTCGGGATAGAAGTTACTCGGTCCTCCGGATGTCTACATCTATGTCAAAAAAAATATATACGTGACATTATTGATCGGTGTTCGTTGACCAATGCGAAGAGTGTTCACATGCTGATGGTTAGCTCGTCTACTCTGTCTAAAGATGATGGTGAGCGCTTGAAGGACCCAACAGAGTATAAGAGTCTTGCTGGAGCACTATAGTATGTTGTTCTTACTCGGCTCGATAATGCGTATGCAGTAAATAGGGTCTGCCAATTCATGCATAATCCTACTACTACTCATATGATCGCACTAAAACGCATTTTGCAGTATTTGTGTGGCACTCTTGAGTTTGGGGTTATTTTTCGTCCGTCTGCTCGACTCTCTTTGGTTGGATACGCCGACGCCAACTGGGGGTTAGATTTTGACGATCGGCGGTCGACCTCCGGATATTGTGTTTACTTTGGTCACACTCCCGTCTCTTGGTGTTCTAAGAAACAGCAAGTGGTTTCTCGATCCATGGCTGAAGCGGAATACAGAAGCCTTGCTGCGGTTACCAGTGAAGTTACTTGGTTATTATCGTTGTTTCAAGAATTACAAGTTAAGTCCGATGATACTTCTACTGTGTGGTGTGATAACTCCAGTGTTGTTACAGTCGCAGCTAATCCTGTGTTACACTCGAAGTTTAAGCACGTCGAATTGGATCTATTTTTTGTTCGCGAGAAAGTTGCTGATAGGTCTGTTCTCGTGGGTGAAGTTCCCGCGTGTGATCAAGTGGCTGATGTTTTCACCAAGCCGCTTTCAGTGACGTCCTTTACTCGATTTAGGAATATTCTCCGGGTCTTACCCGTCGGGAAGATGGGTGAATGTTAAGGATATAAGCAGTTAGTCTTTTAGTAACAGAAGCTGTTGTAACAACTACCAATCTGTTAATGAGTAGTTACCTAGAGGTCTATATATACAGTGCTACCAATGTACAAAGAAGGTTAAGCATTTCAATATACAGAAAGTTCAATTCAGTTTGCATTGTGTTAGTTCTTAGTATACCTGACTCCTTTCAGTCCTTGTGCTCTTCATAAATTTGGAATTTAGTCTTTGAAATTTTATTTTCAAGAATTTAGTCCATCTACTTTTCAGATTTTATAATTTAGATCCAATTCTTGACATCGTTAATTTTTTTTTTTGTTAAATTTGTTGGTGTGATATTTTGTAATAAAATAATCTCACTTGATAGCTATGCAACTAAAAAATTATGTTGTCTGAACCTGAAAAACAAAAGAATCTTAACGATGTTAACAATCCTACTTGCATTTTTAAATATAGAAAGTAGAGGGAATATATTCCTTAGACTAACACTATATTTGGGTAAATAATTGCAGAGGAAAGGAAAGTAAAGGAAGAGAATGGAAGGTTGAGGAAATGAAATAATATAACTTTACTTTGTTTGGATAGTTAAAATTAAGAGGAAAATGAAAAAAAATTTCACTACTTTTGTTTGATTAAACTGCGAAAAGTTAAAGAAATTATTATTTATAATAAAATTTTCTAATTATATTATTCTTATAAAATAACTTACATAAAAGGTTAATAAGATAAAATTGGTATTTTCCATATTAAAGGAAACATCACTTTCCTTTCCGAGAAAGGATTGTATGAAACAGTGACGCCACGTCACTGTATCCCTTTCCAATAGTTTTATGCCACATCAGTATTCTTATCCTGAATTTCAGGATTTTAATTTGGATTTGATTTTTTTCAGGATGAAAATGCTGAAATTCAGGATGAAAATGCTGATATGGCATAAAACTATTGAAAAAGGGATATAGATGACGTGGCGTCACTGTTTCATACAATCATTTCCCTTCCTTTCCTCGGCTTTTCCCCTAAATTGGAGTAATTAAAAATTGAGTAATTCAAAAAAAAAAGAAGAAAGATATTCAACTCACTTTACTTTCTCTTACTTAAATGAATAAAAAAATTTATCCAAACAAGTGAAAGTATATTACTTTCCTTTCCTTCCATGCTTGTTTTTATTCAATCTAAATATAGAATAAAATTCCAAATATAAGAAGAATACATAAACTCGTAACATATTTTAACCCATTCATATTAAAAGGCACGTTTATGAATTCAATTTCAAATTAAACATCCAACCCACTATCATCCTTATATAAAAAGCTAATTATAATACAATAGTCACTATTTAAAAAAAAAAAAAAAAAACTATGAATGTGTAGAAAATTGAAGAGCCGTAGGGTGGCAAAGGCCTTGCCTCAGCCCTTGCGTAACATCTGCTATAGTTTAAGAATTCTGGCAAATGTATTCATGGCATTCAATTCAAGTTAAAATTGTATACGTTATAAAGCACATATCACTAATGCACTTTAAACTTATAAAAATAGAACACGTTGACAAGGAAAATTACGTAATCGAATTGTGCAAATATGGGATAAACTCAAATAATAAAAGTTAGTTTGGCGAAAAGAAAATAAAGAATGCATAATTGTATTTGTATATTTCCCCCTCCAACTTTATCAAATAATAAAAGACTAGATTGATGCCACTTGTTTTTAGAGTAGGGTTTATTAGCATGCATTACATTTAACTAAATTTTATAATATGGTTTTTATTTAATTTAATTAAGGCATGAAATATAGTTTCATTAAAATTAAGTAAAAAGTATTTTTCTACTACTAAATTATAAATAATTTTTGGAAGAATAAATAATTTTTCTTAGAGAAGTTAAACTAAGTCTTTTTTTTTTATAACTCGTCAATTTTTTTGAAAATAGACTAAATTTTCTTCTAAAATAAATAAATGTTTTAAATTGATTGTTTTATGAACTCCGATTGTACTAGGCCATCTCGATGGTCGATGTAATCTCTTAAATTTAGGTCTAACGTCTAGACTGGGTTAAGGACTTTACATTTTACTATTTATTTTTTTATATTCAAATAAAAAAACACAAATTTTATAACCTAATTTTAACCAATTTTACTCAATTTAATTAATTTGTTGAATAATAATAAAATTCATTCCTTCTTTATTCTTGGTTTCTTATTAATGTATTCTCTTTTCCTTGATTTTTCTATCTTTATAATTTTTAATTATTGTTTTCTATAATTGAGCAAGTGAATTCAATGGATTGAACAGAAACAGTTTAATCTTGGACCCAACTTTTTATTCATTGATTATTAACCAAAGGAATGGTAGTGGACATTATCAAGCAATTAACCATATAAATAAAGCTGATTAACTTACCTATCTTCCAAGCAATTCAGTCCTCCACATGGTATCAAAATTTTCTTATTATAGAAAATAATAATTGATATAAAATTTTGAGCCTTATATGATTGGTTAATAAATAAATTCATATTTTTAATAAATTACATGAATTTTAAATTTTAAGGACTTAAAGGGAAAATTTTCATTTTAGGGAGGTCGGGGCCCCTATCAACCCCCTAGATTCGCCACTGTTATAAAAAGCATAAATCATATATATTTAATAGAGTTCTTTTATATAAAATAATTATAGTGCTTATTGCATTTAAATTTTATTATATGACATGTATATGAATTGATAAAAATATCTTAAATTGTTGTTTATCATATTATATTGACAATTGAATAACTTATATTTTTCTTATTAAATATATAAACATAATACTCATATTCTAAAATATTTATTCCAAAACTCAAATATATTACCTTAAAAAAAGTACCAAATAATGTTTATCCAAACCCTTTTTTATCCAAACTCAAAATAAATTAATTATATCTCAAATCTCAAGTTCAAAATAAAAAGAAATTAAACTCAATTCAAAATCTAATTTAATAAAAATAATTTTTTTTAAGATATTAAAATTTTAATAGTTGTTTATGTATTATTAATTATAGGAAAGTATTGTAATATACTAAATTACAAATAACTATTGATACTATAAATGTGTATTAATATATTATGTAATACTATATTGTCATACTATACTCTATTATTTATGTATTATTGATAATTAATATAATGTAATCATTATATCAATTGTTGAATATAAATAAATAAGGACAGAATTTTCGATCAATATTATAAAGATATTGAATTGATTTGAAACTTTATTTTATGATAAGTATAACTATATTGATAAATTTAAAGGCTAGATTGTTAAAATATTAATTGTTTGAAGAGTTATATACATTAATAGTTTTAGTAATAGTTATATACTATATTATTATATTATGTAATATAATTTCATCTATTATAGTTAGTGATTAAAACCGAATCAACTGACCACATCTATTATAGTTAGCAATTAAAACCGACTCAACCGACCAAATTGAGCCAATTTAATCAAATTAGTTGGTAAATTGAGTTTTGATTTTTTGGACCAATTAACTAATATATATGTGTGTATTAATAGTTTTAAAATATATAATTATATTATGTAATATTATATCACATACTATAATAGTAATGCATATTATTGTTTATTTTTATATTCGTTAAAATATGTTCTAAATCCCTATAATTTCCGAACAATTGAATGTCACATCCCAAAAATCGGGTTAGCATAAATTGAGTTTGTGAAACCAGGAGTAGTCATGTCCTGATTTTTGAATTAAGAATTGTGAAAATTTTGTCAAGTGATTTAAATTGGTTTAATGGTTAAGTGTTCTGGATGTCTATTTGAGGTCTTGTGTTTAAATCTCTCTCTTTAATTTTATTTTTTTGTCCTAACCTTATCCTTAAATCATTTGACATAAATAATATTTTCGCTCAATTATTAGTAAGAATGAGTTTGTTAATTTAGTGGTAATTCTTCAACTTACCTTTTTATCTTGTGTTCAAATCTTTGTGTGAGCAAGTGAAAATATTTTTATTCTCATGCAATGTGGAGGACATATGGATGAGTTTGAGTCAATGTCAAACTTTGGATAATCTAATTGGTTATTAGGAAATTTGGGTAGTGGGATATTGTTGTGTTTTTTTTTTTTTTTTAAAAAAAAAAAGTGATAATGATAACTAATTAATTAGTTTTCCCAAAAGTTCTCCATTTTCCTCTCACGTTGCTACCGACTTCTACCATTATTTTTATTTTATTTTTTCTCTTTCTGTCTCTTTCTTTGTTTTTTCGTTGAAATTTTGGTAAATGATTTTTCTTAGTTTCGTTATTTCTTTTCTTTTTCTTTCTCCGGAAATTATTCTTTAATTTTTCAATTATTGCTATTTGTTAATCCGTTCATCATCTCTGTCAAGCAATTTCACTATTGCAGTATCAAGTTGCAGTGTGAAGTTCGCGAGACAATTAAATTCTCCTGCGATCTAAGTGTTGTTAGGAACTATTGTTTCTTCCAAGGGGTTTTGGAATTCTTCTCGTGCTGCTTGCTTCGGAAATCAGTAAGGTGTGTAACAAAAACTCGAGAGATCAATGATCGGCGAAAGCTAAAATTGGGACTGCCGGCACCACACGGCTGTGTGTGTTCATTTTCTAAAAATTCTCATTTTGGTCCGTTTTGTTTCGTGAACTGTATTTAGCCTCACCGTAAGGTCCGAACCGCTTAATTAAGACTTGAAAGCAATGTGTAAGGCCCAATTTTTGCCCAGGCCCAATTAACAAAACCAAACCCAAAAAAATAAATAAAATAATAAAATAAAAATAAATAAATAAAGTCCAAATTTTAACAGTCCAGTTTACAGCCCAAATCACAATGGCCCAATATAGCCCAAATATACCCAAACTCATTAAACAAAACATCAGTAGCCCAATATGGCCCAAAACCTAAAAACAAAACAGAAAAGAAGAAACCCTAGGGTTTCCTCTTTCCGCCGCCGCTGCCGCTCCTTCCGTAACTCCGCACGCCAGCACGACGTACGGCCTCCGTACCTGTAAAGGACACAAATAGCAGCACAAAAAAAATATATATATTATATTTTATTTATTTATTTCTTCAACTTCGGCTATAAAATCGGGGAACAAACAATGTATATTTTTTTTTTACAGATACAAAAAATACATCAGAGAATCAAAGAAATTTCGAAAGGTGTTTTTTATCCTTTTATATTTTCTGTTCTTTTATTTTTTTATGATTCGTTTCTGTTTCATTTTTAAAAAAAAGAGAATAATAAACGAGATATAAAGTAAAAAAGAGAGAGATCTTACCTTTCTCGCGTTTGAGCCGCCGTGGGTGGCTGAGTGACGATTTCCGAGGAAAGATGGTGCGAAAATGGGGTCGAGAGTCAAAAAGCCTAAAAATGGCAATTTTTTTTAATTTTCGACCACCATGGACGGCGGCGCCGTCGCCGGCAATCGATGGTCGCCACGATGGTCCGGTGCTGGAGCCCTCGCCGGAGCTCGCAGGTCAGGGGAGAGGGCAGAGAGGTTGAGAGAGGTCATTGTTTTTTTTTTTTTTGGGAAGAAAAAAAAATGAAGTTTTTAGAAAAAAATTTATTTAAATAAGGGCACAAAACGGTGCCGTTTTGAACCAAGGTCACTAGCGCCAAAACGGCGTTGTTTAAGCCGACCCGTGCGCGACCCGACCCGCTCCAGGGGGGATCCGCGTGTTTTCGCTAAATGGGTTATTTACAATCCTGGTTCTTCCGCTTTTTGGACTGTTCTGATTTAGTCCTTTTTTCTTTTTTTTTGTTTCTTTTAATTGGACCATGGAATTTGCTGCGCATTTCAATCGAGTCCCTGACCCACTGGCGCTCTGAGAAATAGACGCGTGTCCAGGGTTGGGTTATTTTCTGAATAGGCCCTCGATAGTTTAAGTGTGATTGATTTTGGTCCTATTTTTGTCTAGTTATTTATTACAATTTAGGCTCTAAATTTTGTTTTAATTCCGATTTAGTCTCATGTTCAATTAATATTCACCCTTTATATATATATATTTTTTATCTATTTGGTTATATATTTTTCACATATTTATTTATTTCTTTTATTTTTTCTTTTTTACTCTGTTCGTATTTAAATTTCATATTAGTCTTATTTTCCTTTTTGTACATTTTGCTACTGTTGCTAGTATTATTATTATTATTATTATTTTTATCATTATTATTATAATTATTGTCATCATCATTATGAATTGTTTTTATTACCATGTTCATATTATTGACATTAACTAGCATGTCATTTTATTTTTTAGTATATCATTATTCTACTTTCATACACTAGCATTTTATTTTATTATACTATAATCATATCTTGAATCGTATTTAGACACATTTATTCATTGTTTTATCCCTAATAAAATAAATGCACATCGTTTAAGTATTGTACTCGTTATTATTCAAAAAGGAAAATTTTTAAAATAAGGCGATATTTCGTGTTTTGGAGATTCGAGAAATCGTACCCTAACTTACGGGGTTTCAATTTTCTTGTTAAACCTAAATAGCAAAATATCCTTTTAAATTTCAAAATACACGAAATTTCAATAAAAAATTTAAAGGCAAGCTTATTCTCGAGGGTTCCAAGTGTCGTGTCCTAACTTACGGGATGTGACATTTCGTTACCTCGAGATGAGAGGGTCTTTAACATTCTTTTTGATTTATTCAAGCGTTTTTTAAAATGAACATTAATAAAAAATGGGATCGTATTTTAAAATCTTTTCAAAATTTCAACTTTCGACATTAGGACATTAATTAATCAATTAGGTATCAATTTTAGGCGTGACGAGGGTGCTAATCCTTCCTCGGACGTAACTGACTCCCGAGTCTGTTTTCTCAAATTTCGTTGACCAAATTCATTGTTTTAATAAATTAAAATATTTTATTAAAATGATCAAATCACGAGGTGATCTGATTACACCTCATAAAAAAGGATCAGTGGCGACTCCCGTTCCTATTTCCATTTTCAAAATAAAAAGTCGACCCCGTTTTACAAAAAGATGGTTTCGACAGCTTGGCGACTCCACTGGGGACCGAATAAGAGAGTCGAGCCATAAATTTAATAATTTTTGTCTTTTTGTCGAAAAATCGAAAATCTATTTTAAATTTACGATTACACCATTTTATCCGTCATTTTCGTGGTTTTCATCATAGTATGCTTGCTTTGTTGGTTTAAATCTGTTTACGTGTCTCTGCATTTTGCATTGCATAAGTCAGTCAATTTTTACCCTTTAAGTGGGAGTGAGAAACTATTCTTTCGTGAGGTTTTCACCTCCGTATAGGATAGTGGATCGCTTTCGGGATACATCCCTACCTATGTCTTCGTGAGATTTTCATCTTCGTATAGCCATAGGGAAATGTATTCCCCTGAACTGAACTCGGTCCGTATGAGCCTATAATGGGTGAGGATTGATGAATCTGCCGGTTCAGGTATCTTTACTCTAGAACCAAACCCCATAAAGCGAGCCTTAAGAGCCCACCTTAAGTAGAGCCGCGCCAAACCTTAGTGGTCACCCGAGTAGGTGCTTATTATTCTTTGCTTACTTTAAACGGTGTATGAAATACTGACTTGCTTTGTTTTTTGTTTTGATTGTAATTGCATGGCATTTTCAAAAAAGGCGTTGATTCACATTCGGTTCCTAAATAGATAACTTATCATGGAAAAGGGGTTTCTTGATAAAGTGGAGGATAATACGGCCATCCGGATTTGGGCCGAGACAGCACAGCAAGAAAAGGGTGATAGTCTGACCGAGGGATACGTATCAGAGTTGTGGGATTTCACCCGCGTCAGCGTGACTCAGAATAATCTTCAAGAATTAAAGGAGATATGGGATCAGTGGAATGATGAGGTCAAGCAAATGTTTTACTGTAACTATGGAGATTTGCCCTATCTGCTCGATGTGAAGGTGGACAAGCACTTATTTCGAGCTCTCGCCCAGTTCTAGAATCCTGCCTACAGTTGCTTCACTTTTAGGAAGGTTGATTTGGTACCTACGGTGGAGGAGTATATGGCCTTACTTCTTTGCCCGAAGATTCAAGCCGACAAAGCATATTCAAGAGCCGCTAATATCCTGACCTTTTTGAAGAAATTGATGAGCATCACAGGGATGAGTGGGCAGTGGGTGGCAGCCCGAATCAAGCAGAAAGGAGATAGTAATTGTATCCCTTGGAAAAACTTAAGGGATCTGATTCTAGCACATCCAGATGTAAAGAAAAGGGTTGATGTGTTCGCTTTGAGTATCTAAGGTTTGGTCGTCTTCCCCAAGGCATTAGGGCATGTAGATGAGGCAGTCTCGGATCTCTTTGATCGACTTGACAAAAGGGTCACGCCCGTTCCTGCGATTTTAGCCGAAACTTTTAGATCCTTGAATGCGTGCCGGAGAGCGGGCGAGGGCAGATTTATATGCTGTGCGCAACTTTTGTTGGCATGGTTCTACAGATATTTTTGGAAAGTGGAAAAGGTCTCCTACCAAATCTTCTCTGAAAACTATTCTCCCCTAAAAGAGATAGTGGCTACGCCGAGACGGGATGATATCACGGAGGAAAAGTGGATGATGATCCTCCAAAGTCTGCAAGAAGAAGACATCGAGTGGAGGGCCCCTTAGATGGTCCCCGACGAGATCTTGTATCGATGTGGAGATTTTGATTGGGTTCCCCTGCTTGGGATATGGGGTGCTGTCGGGTATGCTCCCCTACTCGTGTTAAGGCAATACAGGTCAAGACAGTTCACGCTAGCAACACAAGGGTTAGCTCAGTGCGAGTTCGTATACAAGGGAGATAACTACAAAAAGAAAGTTCGTGAGATATCGAATGCCTGGAACCAAACTCGTAGAATGAAAAGGTTTGCCGCTAGTCCAATGACTACCCCTGGGTATGACCGGTGGTGGGGTCAGAGAATCAACGACAATGTCCTTACATCAAATCAAGAAAACATCCGATCAATAGAAGAACACTTGCAGGTGGTCCCGTCTGAACTAGAATTCATCAAACAAGAATTTGAGAAGAAAAGTTCAGAATTAGAAAAAAGGATCGAGCAATTGGAGGAAGAGGAAATGTAGTTGGGGTTGTAATCACTGAATTTTGTCCACGCCTCGCATTTTAAATTTTTTTTTCAAAATTCAAGGCCCATTGGGACTTAGCTTTGGGCTTTGGCCCATTAATATTTTATATATATATATTAATTTTGAATAATAATAAAAATACAAAAAATACAAAAAAATGAAATTATATTTTGACCCCTCATCTTTTCCAAAATTACACTTTGACCCCTAAACTTTTCCAAAATTACACTTTGACCCCTCGACTTTATCAAAATTATGTTTCAACCCCATTAGTTTCATTGCGTTTGCGATCTGGTCTTTCTGGAAAAATTACATGATTTGAGCACCTACCCTCCGTGATTTCCGGCCACCAGCCTAGGGCATGGCCTCCCTCCTCCCTAGCCACCTAATACCTGCAAAAAAAAAAAACAACCATAAAAGGGGTTCTTACCCCAAAAATCGGCCAAGTGAAGAACCCCAAAATAAAAAAGCAAAAAAGGGAGAAAAAGAAGAGGGAAAAAAGAGAAAGAAAAAGAAGAGAAAAGAAGAGAGAAGAAGAAGAAGAGAAGAGGGAGAGGGGAGCGTCGCACCACCGACGGAGGAAGCGATGGAGGCATCGACGGCGGCGACAGTTAGAGAAAAAGAAGAAAGAAGAAGAAGAAGAAGAAGAAAGAAGGAGAGAAAAAAAGAAAAAAAAAGGAAAGGAAAAAAGGAAAGGAAAAAAATAAAAAAAATTTAAAAACAGTTGGTAGACTGACTTGACTGCATGCGAACAGACCGCGTCCAAAGAAGCCAAAGAAGAGCCCAAAAAAAGGGCCTAGCAGAAAAAAATAGGCCCAAAATAAACCAACCCAACAGGCCTCGCACACGGCAGCCTGCACCAAAGCGAGAGGCCCAAGAAGACCTAGCGCGAGCCACTGCACACAAAGAGCCCAAAGGCGGCCAAGAAAGAAGAAAAAAGAAGAAGAAAAAAAAAAGAAGAAAGAAAGAAAAAAAAAGACCCCGGGTCGTGTATCTCGTTCTTCAAGCCCGTAATTTTGGGCTTTTCGGTAATTTTTTTACCCACTTTTAATTTAATTCGTGTATTTTTGATGACATCTCGTTTTAATATTATTGGTATTTTTTTAGCATTTTTTATTTTTTAATTATATTATATTATATTTTTTAATTTAAATGATTTTAATAAAAAGGCAACGAATCGATTTGACACTAAGTCGTTGATTTCATCGCTATGTTGGGTGAATATCATGGGTTCGTGTTAAATACGATACGCCTTTTTTTTAAAAATCAAAAAATTTTAAAAAATCTCGGGTTTTAAAATAAAATGATTATTTTTGTGGTTATTTTTAAATTATCAAAATTTCGTTTTTAAAATGTATATAATACGATAATATGTAATTTATCAAAATTTTCGTGTTTGAAAAAAAATTCTTGTTTTCCAAAATTCTCGTGTTTTAAAATAAAATATTTTTTTTTGTAAATTTTCAAATTATATTTGAATTAATATATGATAATAAATAATTTATTAAAATTCTCGTGTTTCAATCGGATCACGATTAAATATTAAATTGAACTCGTATTTTTGAAAATTAAGACAAAACACGCTTAACGAGATACCAATTTTGGGCGTCGCGAGGGTGCTAATACCTTCCTCGCACGTAACCGACTCCCGAACCTTATTTTTCTTTGGAATTTTGACGTAGACCTAAACTCGGCCTTTTTTTAAGAAAATTCAAAAAATATTTGTTCTTTTAAAAAGAGGATTTATTAGGTGTCCGATCACACCTAGGAAAAAGGATCGGTGGCGACTCCCTTTTTTAAATAAAATCGAAACTCTATTTTCAAATTTTCAATAATCGCCTCAACTAGCGCCGTGTTAAAATTTAGGTCGCTACAGCTGGCGACTCCATTGGGGACATGTTTTTGAGAGTCAAGTCTAGAATTAAACGCGTGTTGTCAAAATTTTCGAAACTCCTTGTTCAAATTAATATTTAGTCGTGATCCTTAAATTTTGTTTTTTGAAAAGTCATGCATTTGCATCATGTTGTAAATATTTTTCTAACTTGTTTTATTTTTATTTTTTGTTTTTCAGCTTTAAGTTTTACGGTTTTATTTTTTTTTAGTTTTAAAATAAAAACGAAAAGGTTTGTGAGTTTCTCCCCACACACCGTGCACTTGCATTTTTGCATAACATGAGCTCTCTACCCGGGCTCCGTCCGCTTGAGTGAAAGTAAACGCTATGCCTTCGTGAGTTAACTCGTCCCTCCGTACAGGCTAGTGAATACTTCCGGGTTACATATGACTTATGCTTTCGTGAGTTAACTTGTCCCTCCGCATAGGCATAAGTAAATGTAATCCCTCGAATTGAACTCGTGAGCCTGTGATGGGTAATGACCGAGGCTCCGTGCTAATCTTAGTAGACGACAGTACGAACAATTCGAGTACCTTTCTAGAACTGAAACCGCATATAGTGAACCGTACGAGCCACCTAACTAGAGCCATGCCAAACCTTCGTCCGTTTAATAGTCACCAAAATAAGTACATGGGAGAAACGCCTCTCGCCCTTTATTTCTTTTACATTTACACTTTTTATGCAAGGGAATCGGGTCCGTTTAATAAATTGGATCGGGTAGATTATCTGATCAGTATGTGGGGTAGGTTTTTGTAAAGCATGATGGGGCAAAAATAAAAATAAAAATAAAAATAAAACTTAGATCAGTTTCACCAAAATGCACGATTGAATAGCTTAATTTGTTAGATTTTCCATAGTTTTTCTCCGTTTATATTTGTTGTGATTACTAACCAAGGTTATTTGTCTTCATTTTTATTTTTCATCATGCATCATAGGCATCTTATTAGAAAGGTGTTGACTAAAGATTGGTTGCCAAAAACGGGTTTCTGATGGAGGAGTCAATTACGCAAGTAACCGAGAAAAATGCCGTGGTTCGAGACTGGTCTTTGAAAACCTAGAAAGAAAAAGGGGACAGTTTAAAGGAAGGATGTATCTCCAATCTTCCCGTGCATGTAACTTTGAATGCTCATCGGAATAACCTCGAAGACTTGACTAGGATCTGGAAACAGTGGGACTCAGACACTAGGGGCATCTTCACTTAAAAGTACGGGGATATAGCTCACTTGATCGCTGTCAACGTAGACGAACAGTTGATTCAAGCCATGGTTCGATTCTGGGACCCAGCTTACCAATGTTTCACTTTCAATCAGGAAGATATGACTCCGACCATAAAAGAGTATGCCGCCTTGCTTCGCGTTGACAATGCACAATTCAACAAGATATATGTGAAAGAGCCCAAACCTATGACCTTCAAGAAAAATCTAATGAAGTTGACGGGAATGACCGATACATGGGCTGAAAAATAGATAAAGAAAAAGAACGAAGTCAGTTGAGTTTCGTGGTTTTCTCTGCGAGACTTAGTTCAAAACCATCCAGATATTGTGAAGAGAGTGGATCTGTTTGCTTTGGCTATTTACGGATTAATCGTCTTCCCAAAGGTTCTTGGGCATATAGAAGTTGCGGTAGTGGATTTCTTCGAAAAAGTTGAGGCAAGGAATCAACCCCGTCCCAACTATCTTGGCCGAGACTTTTAGATCTCTAAGTAGTTGTAGGAGGAAAGGGGAAGGACGTTTTATCGGATGTGCATAGTTACTTAATGTTTGGATTATGAGCCACTTCTGGAAAGTGAAGCGCACACCTTTCCACATGTTTTCAAAAAAATTCGCTCCATTAGAAGCTTACCTTGGGAAAGATTGGCCAAAGGATGTCACCGAGTAGCACTGGGTTTTGGTTTTTCAGAACCTCCGCACCGAAGATATAACTTGGAGAGCACCATGAATCCGTCCTTCAGTTCTGTTATACAAATGCGGAAGCCAAGATTGGGTGCCTTTACTCGAATTATGGGGAGGATTTGGATATGCTCCGTTAATGGTTCAAAGGCAGTTTGCTTCACGACAATTCATACCAGCTACCGGGGGATTGGCACAGTCTGAGTTTGCCTTTACAAGCGAAGGTTACATGAAAAAAGTCTGAGATATAGCAAAATCTTGGAAGGAAATTTACCTAATGGAGTTAGCTCTCTATGCTGATACTATCACTCAAGATTATGACATATGGAGACAATGACGAGTGAATAGTCAACAAACCTCGCCGACGGATTACACTTTTCAGAATCCTTTCTCAAAAGAAATGCCATC
Organism: Gossypium sturtianum; assembly: GCA_025698515.1. Lineage (NCBI taxonomy): Eukaryota > Viridiplantae > Streptophyta > Magnoliopsida > Malvales > Malvaceae > Gossypium > Gossypium sturtianum. The sequence continues at coordinate 164,644,853 of CM046945.1, forward strand.
CGAGCTGGAAATGGCTAGACATGAATTTGAACATGAAAAGACCAAGTTGTTACGAGATATTAGTTCTCTTCAAGAGGAAAACTACCAGCTAAAGATCGATGTTCAAATTGAAAAATCCAGAACCGAGAAAGTCCAGAAAGAAGCTGAGATCATGAGAAATGATCTAAGGGATCTTCATTTGGAAAATAAGAAATTAAGAGGCACCATAAAGAATAGTGGGTTGGGCAAATCATCGGCAGAATGGAAGGACGAACTAAGCAACATCAAAGGTGGGATGGAATTTTAGAGAGGGAAAGCGAAGAATGAAGAGGAAAAAGCTGCGCGTGCTATGATAGAGTTAAGGAAGAAGAATGTTGAATACGAAATCGTGTCTGCGGAATTAATGACTAGTCAGTCTGAGCGTCAAGAGCTAAGAGGGAAAATACGAGATTTAGAAAATACGCTACAAGCTCATCAGAACCATTTGGATACTCTCCTAAAAGCCCTAGAAGAAAAGAATGGCCAGCATGACAGAGACATTCGTGCCTACGAAAGAGCTCTCCAAGAAAAAAGATATGCATCTCGGCGGTTTGATCAATGAAATTCGCAAGGCGGCTGTGCAAATCGTGCAATTATCAGATGAAACCGAAGCTCTCAGTTGCCAATTCCCTCCGAGCCAAAGATTGATAAACCGTAATTTATACATATTTTAATCCCATATTTAGCATGTTTTTTTGGATGATTTATCCGTTGAATTGTGGAATTTGATGCTCCTAATCCTTTGATTTCATGTTTTATACTTAGGAGAGCATAGGAGGATGAAAAGAACGAGAAACGGGCTTAAAATAGACCAAATGGGCCAAAGTAGGAAATCAACACGGCCTGGGCCCAAGCCACACGGCCGTGCCCCTTTAGTAGGCTCGACCACGGCCTGAATTCGATTCACACGGGTGTGTTGCACGGGCGTGTCCCTGCCGTGAAAAAGAGGAATTTCACTTGGAATAGGGTACTTAGAGGCCAAGTAAGGCATCCCGAAAGCTTATATAAACACCCTAGAGGGCAACCTAAGAGGGGGGTCGGTAGAAGCCTTCTGTCAAGGCTTTTGGGGGCGTCCAGCTAGGCCAAGGAGCTGAGCCAGAGAGGTCAGAGTTGTGGGATTTACTCGAAGAAAGCCAGTTGATTCATCTCAAAAAGCCGGAATCATACTCAAGACGGAGGATCTCTCCTTCAATTCCTTTAGGGGGTTTTAGGGTTTTCTTATGTTTTGTTTTATCTTTTCTTCTGAGATGTATTCTTTTATGATTATGAACTAAACCCCTCAGATACTTGAGGGGGATGAAACCTAAGACGGATCTTGTTATTGTTTTCTCAACTATATGATAAATACTTGATTTGTTCTTAATTATGTGTTCTTAATTCTTATTTTGATATTTCGTGATATTGATTCAAGTATTGATGTGCTTAGGCGGAGAGGAGGAATAGACCACTGTCTAAGAGTAGATCTAGCATAATTAAGCGGAGTTGATCGCAACCCTAGAGATAGGATGATTTAAAATCTGCCATTAGGGTCAAACCTAATATGGGAGTCCATAGATCGAGTTAATGCAACCTTAGGGGTTTTAATTAGAAAGAGATTTCAATTAATCAACCTAAGGTTAGACGTTAGTATCCTCGAGAGAGGTATTAATATAAATTAGGGAATCCTACGGATCAAGTCAAGTGAATAAATCGTCTGGTTCAGAGTTAAATAACAAGTGAAGTCTAGGTGGATTCCTCCTTGGGTATCGTCTTAATCAATTGGTTTTTTTCCCACAAGTATTTTCCCAATTCATTCTCTTTGTCTTAGCGTCTTTAGCTTAGTAGTTAGTTAATTTTAGATTAAATAACAAATCCCTTAATTTTTAGGCTAGATTATAAAAAGAAAGTCAGTATTAGTACTTTTGGTTCCTTTGGGTTCGACATTCCAGTCTTGCCACTAAAATATACTACTGTTCGATAGGTGCGCTTGCCTCAATCATTGTCACAGTTAGTTTCTAGGCTAGATCATTCATTATATAAATTTTTAAGACTCTGACACACGATCAAGTTTTTGGCGCCGTTGCCGGGGAACTAAAATATTAAGAACGCTCAATTTTTATTACTTTAGCCATTATTTTTTTTTCAATTTACTTTTTTTTTCAACTTTGCTAATTTTTCTTCTTTTTCCCTAGCAGGTACCTCTAGTTTATGACTAGAAGGAACCCGACAGGACCCTTAATTTATGATAGTGATATTGAAGGAACCGTTCGCAGAAATCGTAGAGAAATAAGGCGAAGCTTAAATTGCATAGAAGAAGAGCAAGAGGACGATACTAATAACACGGAAGAGATGGCTGATCACCAAAATAATCTACTCCCTCCTATGGTTGCTGAAAATCCTCCTCCTCGAACTATGTATGATTATGCTAAACCTAGTTTAACAGGAACCGAGTCAAGTATTGTTAGGCTTGCTATTGCTGCAAATAATTTTGAATTGAAACCTAACACTATACAGATGATACAATAGTTTGTTTAGTTTGATGGTTTGCAGGATGAGGATCCTAACACACACTTAGCAAATTTTCTAGAATTCTGTGATACCTTCAAGATAAATGGCGTTTCTGATGATGCCGTTTGTCTTCAGTTATTTCCCTTTTCTTTGAGAAATAAAGCCAAATAGTGGTTGAATTCTCTTCCACGAGGATCAATCACTACATGGGAGCAAATGACCGAAATTTTTTTATTAAAATATTTTTCGTCGGCCAAAACGGCCAAGTTGAGGAATGATATCTCTTCTTTTGTGCAGATGGGTTTAGAGACACTTTATGATGCATGGAAGAGATACAAAGATCTATTGAGAAGGTGCCCACACCATGGATTACCCTTATGGCTACAAGTCCAAACTTTTTGTAATGGTGTAAACCCTTCAACCAGGCAACTAATTGATTCAGTCGCAGGCGGAACCCTGAATAACAAAACTCCTGAAGCGGCCTACGAGTTTATTGAAGAGATGTCACTTAATAACTATCAGTGGCAAGTTACAAAGACAAGGCCAACAAAAGCAACCGGAGTTTTCAACCTCGACGCAGTAACCATGCTATCCAATCAGGTAGAACTCTTAAGTAAAAAGATTGATGGTTTGTATGGTTCTTCGCAGGTACATCCAGTGATGCAGTGTGATACAAATGGAGGGTCGAACAATACGGAATACCCACCCTACAACCCTGGCGTAGAAAGCGAGCAGATGAACTATATGGGTAATAATTTTAGATCTCAAAATAACCCCTATAGTAACAATTATAATCCAGGTTGGAGGAACCATCCAAATTTCTCGTGGGGTGGCCAAGGAAATCAAAGAGAACAACCCCCTCCAAATTTCCAACAACAACCCTACCCACAAGAAAAGAAGTTGAACCTTGATGAGATGCTGACAAAATTCATAGCGGTGTCAGAAACTCGTTTCCAAAACACCGAAACAACACTTAAAAATCAACAAGCATCGATTCAAGGGATCGAGAACCAGTTAGGGCAACTTGCTAAGCTGATCTCCGAACGACCGCAAGGAAGCCTACCAAGCAACACTGAGACTAACCCAAAGGAGCAAATTCAAGCCATAACAGCTCATGATAGTGTAGGGTTAGATGAGACAAATTTAAGGCAAGAGAATGTGGTAGAGGAAGGTAAGGTTGAGGTGAACCATGACAAACTAAAATCGGTAATTAAAGAGTACCAACCTCGTGTGCCATATCCCGATGCGATGAAGAAAGACAACACAGACGAACAATTCGGTAAATTCCTTAAACTTTTAAAGAAATTACATATTAACTTAATGTTTCTTGAAGCTCTTTCGCAGATGCCAGATTCAAGAAAATTTTTAAAAGTGCTTTTGACAAATAAGCGGAAGCTAGACGAAGAGTCGCATGTGGAACTAAATGCAGTATGCTCAGCAATGTTACAAAACAGACTACCACAAAAATTAAAAGATCCAGGGAGTTTTACAATTCCGTGCTTAATCGGTAGTTTATCTGTTGATAATGCTTTAGCTGATTTAGGGGCAAGTATAAATGTTACGCCTTATAAAATGTTTAGACAATTAGGTCTAGGGAAACCCAAACAAACTAGGATGAGCATTCAATTAGCTGATAAAACTATTAGAATTCCTAGGGGTATAATTGAAGATGTACTCGTGAAAATTGATAAATTCATATTCCCAGTAGACTTTGTCATTTTAGAAATGGATGAGGACAATACGATCCCTTTAATTTTGGGAAGACCTTTTTTAGCAACTTCTAGGACAAAAATTAACATTGATACATGTGAACTCATACTTCGTGTAGGTGACGAGACAGTCACTCTTCAAGCTCTTGACTCGGCTAGGACATCAAGTAATCAAGGTGAGAAAATTAATTTTATTAATGACCATTCGGTTAAACCTTCTTTTTAGGAAGCACCTCGGAACAACACAACTGAGCCAGATCATATACCTCATGCCAACAAAGAAATAACCCATGAGGAACGAAGGTTTCATATTGATGAACTAGACGAATGGAAGACACATTTCAAGGAGAAAGCAAAATCGCACGAAGCAAAACCAAGGGAACCCCCAGACGCGCTATTAGGAACAGCAAATCATTTCAAGATAAGAGATCAGGTATTGTTGAATAAGGGAGACCTTCTTATCAACACATCAGACCTGAATACAAACGAAGAAGTCCCTCTCGAGGTACGCAATGTCTTCCCATATGGAACGGTCGAGGTAACTCGCTCTGAATTCAGCACTTTTAAGGTAAACGCCACTCGAATCAAACCTTATCATGATAATAGAACTGATAGCATGAGAGGCGATGTTCAGCTCTTCAAACCACCTTGATTTTGCGAACGAGAGGAAACTCCAGCTTAAGACTCTAAACGAGCGCTTCTCGGGAGGCAACCCGAGCACTAACCTCGTTCATTATTTTTCATTTTTATTTTTAATTTTAATTTTTTTTCCTTTTTAGCACCTAACGATGAACTAACCAAAGTGCAGATTTCCATACCACACGGCCTTGCACACGGTCGTGGCCGTGGCCGTGTGGATACTACGGACTTCCGTACTGCCATGGCAGAGGTAGTACGAGCCATGACGAAAGATTCTCAGATCACGGACGATTATAAATGGTCACAGCCATGCGATAGGGCCGTGGCTGACACTGAGGGAAGTCACACGGGCTCTGACTAAACACCACGGCCGTGTAATACAGTCGTGGTCGACACTGTTTTATCAAACATGGGCGTGGTGACCATGAAACAGGCGTGGGAAAAACGAACAAAGCACAACACGGCCATACGATACGGCCGTGTGACCCGACACGCCCATGGTACATGGGCGTGGGGATGTACCAGACCTGAAATCTCTATTTAAGAACACCCCTTTTTCCCTTTCTCACCCACTTTCCATTCCCTTTCTTCCATACCCCTTACACTCTTCCCCTTTCATTTTCCAAATTCTTCAATCTCCAGCCCTTTTGATCTACATCGTACCCATGTTAAAGAAGCGGAAGGATCCTAGCACAGTCGCCCTGTGCAAGACCGATCTACATAAGTTCATACCGGCCGCTTCATATACTCGACAAGCTGAGGACGCTTGAGGCCATTTAGTTTTTATTCTTCTTTTCTCTTCTCCTTTATTTTCCTTCTCTTTGACTCTCTTATGCTTACTTTAATCTATTTTATTTTAGTTTCTTGGTTTTAGGTTCTTCAGGCTGCTTGGGAATCACCACACCATGGCCTTTGATATCACACCTACCTCGCGAATCGTCTAACGATAAGGACTTTTCAGTCCATTAATCTTTTCTTTTTATTGTCTCTTAATTTTTACATTCTTTCTCTTTATCTTTCTTATCTTTAAATATATAATTAGTTTCTTTTGAATTTTTCTTATTATTTCCTGGCTTTTTCTTCGCGAGCTACCCAATTTCTTCATCTAGCACAGTAATCGTGGGCAGCCACCATACCACCACCAGAGACACTTCCTCTGACTTATCTTTCACCTCCGGATCAAATTTCTACACGCCCGACTCAAGGATCCATCCAAAATTCAAGAAGTTTCACTTCTCTCTCTCTTTTGATTTTCTTAAAATATTGTTCATATCTATCTTTGTACATTGAGGGCAATGTACATCTTAAGTGTGGGGGGTGAATCTTAAAAGTGCCTAACTTTTTGCATCATTCTCAAATCCCTGAATTATGTCTTGTTCTTAAGTAAAATTTTCTCATATTACTATTAGAATGAAATTTCCTTTGATTTATGATGTTCATTGATATGTTTTGGATTAAGTCATTGATAATTGTGCAGTGATGATTTAAACTTTAGGAGACTAGAGAATCAAGCATGATAAGTCTAATTTCAGAATTAAAAATTTTCTAGGTTGTTGACCTAAATCTAATTATTACCTTGAAGTTTGAAATTTACAATGTTGATATCAAAAACCCATAATTTTTGTGAGATTTTGAGCCTTTTAGAGCATACATTCTTTTTCTTGCTCACTTTATTGATTATGAGTGTGTCAACATTGATTTGTTATTCTAGAAATTGCTTCGATTATACATGTCGAGACCACACCTTTGATTTGATATACAGAGATGATAAAGGCACTTAGGTTTTAACCCACTTACTCCACTAAAAAGCCTACCTTCACAATTAACCCCTAGTGAACCCCTTTGATCCTAACAACCCTTTTATTGACTCACCCACTAATATTAACCCGAAACCCACTTTGTATTTGTTATCACCATCTCTCTTGACTACCCTTATATCGAGATTTGATTTGATCAGTTACTTAACTATGTCCTTTATTCAGTTCTCAAATTCTATATTATTGTACTTGATTTGTTCTTAAAAAAAATGAAGTATATTCATTAATAGTTCTATGTTATTTGAGCTTAAATTGTTAATTTCATTATTCTTAGAAGAAGCTCATGTTATTAGTATTAAGCTTTCAATTGATGTAATTATTCATTATTAGCTCGTTGTACTAGTTAGGTAATTTATCAATTCAGTCTCGATACTAACCCTCTAATTCAAGCCTTTATCCACACCTTTAACCCAAGCCCCGTTACAACCCTTTTTAAAAACCTTTTGATTTGTGTATCATCTCATATTATAGTGGTGGAGATTTGATTTTCATGCAAGCCTATGGGATTAACTTTTCATGTTCAACTTCTGAGTGCTTATTTTTGAACCTTAAACACTTTGAGTGATTTGAGTGAACCTTTAGTGAGGATGTCAATTTTTGTCGATTTTGAATTAAAGGTAATTATTTAGGTAAGGGGAAACACCTATTTTTCGTACTATAAAAACAATGACTTTAATTGTTTGAATCTTTAGGAACCTTCTGGTTAAATTATCAATGTATGAATTACATATGAATTATGATGAAACATTATTGATGAAGGTTATGAATTGAGGAAATTCGATTTTAATTGTGAGTTGAGAATTTTGCTTGAGGATAAGCAAAAGCTTAAGTGTGGGGGTATTTGATAAACCGTAATTTATACATATTTTAATCTCATATTTAGCATGTTTTTTGGATAATTTATCCTTTTAATTGTGGAATTTGATGCTCCTAATCCTTTAATTTCATGTTTTATACTTAGGAGAGCATAGGAGGATGAAAAGAACGAGAAACGGGCTTAAAACGGACCAAATGGGCCAAAGTAGGAAATCAACACTGCACAGGCCCAAGCCACCTGCCAGCCGTGCCCCTTTAGCGAGCTCGACCACGGCCTGGATTCGATTTACACGGGCGTGTTGGACGGGCGTGTCCCTGCCGTGACAAAGAGGAATTTCACTTGGAATAGGGTACTTAGAGGCCAAGTAAGGCATCCCGAAAGCTTATATAAATACCCTAGAGGGCAACCTAAGAGGGGGGTCGACAGAAGCCTTCTGTCAAGGCTTTTGGGGGCGTCCAGCTAGGCCAAGAAGCCGAGCCAGAGAGGTCAGAGTTGTGGGATTTACTCGAAGAAAGCCAGTTGGTTCATCTCAAGAAGCCAGAATCATACTCAAGACGGAGGATCTCTCCTTCAATTCCTTCAGGGGGTTTTAGGGTTTTCTTATGTTTTGTTTTATCTTTTCTTCTGAGATGTATTCTTTTATGATTATGAACTAAACCCCTCAGATACCTGAGGGGGATGAAACCTAAGACGGATCTTGTTATTATTTTCTGAACTATATGATAAATACTTGATTTGTTCTTAATTATGTGTTCTTAATTCTTGTTTTGATATTTCAGGATATTGATTCAAGTATTGATGTGCTTAGGCAGAGGAGGAATAGACCCTGTCTAAGAGTAGATCTAGCATAATTAAGCGGAGTTGATCGCAACCCTAGAGATAGGATGTCGAAAATTTACCGGATTAGGGTCAAACCTAATATGGGAGTCCATAGATCGAGTTAATGCAACCTTAGGGGTTTTAATTAGAAAGAGATTTCAATTAATCAACCTAAGGTTAGACGTTAGTAGCCTCGAGAGAGGTATTAATATAAATTAGGGAATCCTACGGATCAAGTCAAGTGAATAAATCGTCTGGTTCAGAGTTAATTAACAAGTGAAGTCTAGGTGGATTCCTGATTGGGTATCGTCTTAATCAATTGGTTTTTTTCCCACAAGTATTTTCCCAATTCATTCTCTTTGTCTTAGCGTCTTTAGCTTAGTAGTTAGTTAATTTTATATTAAATAACAATTCCCTTAATTCTTAGGCTAGATAATAAAAAGAAAGTCAGTATTAGTACTTTTGGTTCCTTTGGGTTCGACATTCCGGTCTTGCCACTAAACTATACTACTGTTCGATAGGTGCGCTTGCCTCAATCGTTGTCACAATTAGTTTCTAGGCTAGATCATTCATTATATAAATTTTTAAGACTCTGACACACGATCAAAGATCAAGCATGTTGGAATTCCTAGAACGAGTGAAGAAACAAGGCGATGTGGCTAGGAAATTTGTGTAACTGTTAAATCAGAGATGGCAAAACGTTTTGTAATGGACTCTTTTGATTAATGAAATGCCTAAGTATGGGGCTATATTGAAATCAACACCAAATTCTTGTATATTTATTCATGACTAATATTCATTTGTCATTTATTCATTCATCCATCCATTGCATGTGCATATCACCCTAATCATTCACTGAGGCTAAAACTGTATATTCTATAGTTGCGACACTACGAATCTGAAATCACGTCATTCTTATAGGACGCGTCTAAGAGCTAGAATTATGGAGGCCGAATTCAATGAGAGAGTTGAAAGGATGGAAAGGACCCAAAGAGAGTTGCAAGAGCAGTTGGCTAAGTCACAACAGGAAGCAAGAGATCTGATGGTAAGATCTCGAGAGGAATCGCTAGAGCAAAGGGATCAAATGGCCAAAATGATGGAGATGATGACAGCTTTGGTTAAAGGAAAGGGACCTATGCAGAGCCCTGACATCATGGAGCCTCAGTCAAGAGCTAATAATGATCAGGATCTGCTCTATCCCCCAGGATTCACTCTATCTCACCCCCATGAAATGCAAAAAGGATATCATCAAGGGGAATCTGCAAGCCTGGAGCAACGACCTGCACCATCTGCTCATCTAGGGCAAGGTATATTCGTATCGAACCCCGGAGCTAATCCTACTAATCTAATTGTTCCAGATCTGGACGATCCAGTGGAAATAGCAAAGTTGAAAATTGATCATTATGACACTCAAGATAGGTATAAGATCCTCGAAGAAAGGCTCAAAGTAATAGAAGGTACTGAAGTATTCTCTGCGTTGAGTGCCAAAGAGCTCAGTTTGGTGCCCAATCTGGTTCTACCCCCAAAATTTAAAGTGCCAGATTTTGAAAAGTATGATGGAACGAGATGTCCAAAGGCGCATCTTGTCATGTTTTGTCGGAAGATGACTGGTTACGTGAATGAGGATAAATTGTTGATACACTGTTTCCAAGATAGCTTGGTCGGATCAGCTCTTCGATGGTACAATCAGCTTAGTAAAGAAAAGATTCGATCATGGAAAGACTTAGCATCAGTATTTTGTGAGCAATACAAGCATGTATCAGATATGGTACCTGATCGACTAACTCTTCAAATGATGGAAAAGAAGTCAACGAAGACTTTCAAACAGTATGCACAAAGATGGAAGGATGTCTCGGCTCAAGTAGAACCCCCGTTAACTAAAACAGAGATAACAGTCATCTTCATCAACACTTTGAAAGCGCCGTTCTACGATAAGTTGGTAGGAAACGCCACGAAAGACTTCGCAGATATTGTAATATCCGGGGAACTTATAGAGAATGCCATCAAGAGTGGAAGGATGGAAGCCCCCGAGAGTTCGAAAAGGGCAGTACCCATAAAGAAAAAAGAGGCAGAAACCCATATAGTGGGAACCGAGAGCCACTATACTTCTAATCCGTACCCAACCCAATCACGACCTCGATATCGCCCACCTCCAAACTTCTATTTTCCTCCCTAAAGCCCTTACTATCAAGCACCTCCTCCTTACCCCGTCTACGCCACAAATAACCAAATACCATTCGCCATGTTCCCACCAAATACCATGCCTTCTCAAAGCCAACCCAAAAATGAACAAAGACTGACAAGACCCAATCTTAAAAAACCTCAATTCACCCCTATTCCCGTGTCATACGGAGAACTGTACCCAAAACTATTGGAAAAACAATTAATATCCCCACATTATATGGCATCCCTGAAGCCTCCATACCCAAAATGGTACGATCCTAATGCTAGTTGCATGTACCACGCTGGAAACCAGGGGCATTCTACAGAAAATTGTCTTGCCTTTAAAAGGAGGGTTCAAGGTCTTATTGATGCAGGCATTTTACGATTTGATGGTGCTAGTAATATGGCTGGAAATCTGCTCCCTAACCATACTGAAGGGAACGTGAGCGCGGTGATAAAGAAAGACAGGTGGCGAGCCAAAAGTTGTGTTTCTGAAATAAAAACACCTTTGCGGAAGGTTTGGGAGGTAATGGTTGAAAATGGGTCGTTCTGTCATCCCAATAGAATTTTCAAAGAAGGAAACACAAAAAGTCAATGTTTTTGTGATCTCCACGGTATCGAAAGGCATGACATCCAGTTTTGTGAGGGATTCAGAAAATTACTTCAAGACATGATGGACAACAAGGAGGTCGAGATCTTTAACAGAATGGAAGAGGTCGATAAAGGAGAAGTATGCGCTTATGATATTCAATCATTAGGTTCCCCCTATAGCACTGATCGACCTTTGGTGATTTATTACGAGGCAAAAAAGGAAAAAGTGAAACCAAAAATGATAATTGAAGTTCCATCTCCTTTCCCTTACAAGGAAAATAAGGCGGTACCATGGAAATATGATGTTAACATTATCATACCCGAAGGTGAAAAATTCAAAGCTATGACTGGAAGTGTTAGCGAAGTAGGACACTTTACCCGCAGCGGGAGATGTTATTCTCCTGAGGTGGTTGAACCAAGGAAGAAGACTGGTGACTCAAACCAGAAAGGAAAGGTACCGATGCATGAAGCTGAGGTCGAGTTTGAAACTCCGTCCGAACAAGAAGTTAAAAGGCCTGTGAATGAGGAGGAAGCACATGAATTCTTGAAGTTCATTAAGCACAGTGAATATAATGTCGTAGAACAATTAAACAAGCAACCGGCGTGAATCTTGGTATTATCCCTACTGTTGAATTCAGAACCACATTGGAATGCTTTGCTGAAAGTGTTAAATCAAGCTTATGTGGCGAGCAACGTATCTGTTGAAAAGCTTGATAGGTGGGTGAACAACCTGAATGCGGATAATTTTATCTCTTTCAGTGAAGACGAAATACCGCCAAATGGTAGGGGCTCCGTAAAAGCATTGCACATCACAACCAGTTGCAAGGGTTATATAATACCGAATGTGCTCATTGACAACGGGTCTGCACTCAATGTTATGCCTTTGGCCACGCTTTCTAGGATGCCAATTGATATGTCTTATCTGAGGCCTTGTCGCTCTACAGTAAGGGCATTTGATGGGACATGACGAGAGGTCATGGGGAAGATCTAAATTCCTCTAGAAGTGGGCCCATGTACATATGATATCGAGTTCCAGGTCATGGACATCACGCCTTCGTATAATTGCCTTTTAAGGAGGCCTTGAATCCATTCTGCTGGGGCAGTTCCTTCATCTCTCCATCAAAAAGTAAAGTTTATCATGGATAGCCGCTTGATCACGATCGCTGGTGAAGAAGACATTGTTGCATCTATCTCTGCTGATGCACCCTACATCAAAATAAACAAAGATGCAGTAGAATGTTTCTTCCGTTCCTTCAAATTTATCAATGCTACATTTGTTGCTGAGGGAAATAGGATTCCCACACCCAAGCTGTCAAGGAATACCAAGATGAGAATTAAGCTGGCTGTGGGAAAGGGAGCCCGAGCAAAGAAACGTTTGGGAAGATATCAGCAAGGGATAGTTAGAGCACTAAAACCAGTACACCATGATAAACTGTAAAAGTAACATATTCTAAGCCCACATTTAGTATGCTTTTGGATGATTTAAGCCCCAATTTATGTAAAAAGGTGCTCTTAATCCTTTCTTTTCATGTCTTATACTCAGGAAAGCACCCGATGACGAAAAGAACGAGAAACGGGCTTAAAACGTACCAAATTGGGCCAAGCCACGAAATCAGCACGGCCTGGACTTCAAGCCACATGGCCGTGCCACCATTCCTACTAGAACACGGCCTTACCACGACTTACACGGCCGTGCCTCATTCAACAGTGTCGAACACGGCCTGGCCACAATTTACACGGGCGTGTGCCATGGCCGTGCCTCTGCCGTGGAGAAGAGCAATTTCATTCGGGAAAGGATACTTAGGGAGAAAGAAACGTGTTTCAAAAGCCTATAAATACACCCTAGGTACCAGCTGAAAGGGGGGCGGAGAGCTAGGCCAAGAAGCCAAGCCGAGAAGGTCAGATTTGTGGGAATCACTCGAAGATAGCCAGTTGATCCATCTCAAGAAGCCGGAATTGTACTCAAGACGGAGGATCTCCTCTTCAATTCCTTCAGGGGGTTTTAGGGATTTCTTATATTTTGTTTTATCTTTTCTCTTGAGATGTTTTCCTTTATTGTTATGAACTAAACCTTTGGATACCCGAAGGGGATGAAACCTATGATGAATCTTGTTATTTGATTATTTGAATTATATGATAATAACTTAGTTTGTTCTTAATTGTGTGAACTTAATCCAAATCTAAAGTGCTTAGGTGGAGGAGGAATAGACCCTGCCTAAGAGTAGATCCAACATAATTAAGCGGAGTTGATCGCACGCCTAGAGATAGGGTGACGAGATTTTGCCGGATTAGGGTGAAACCTAATATGGGAGTCCACAGATCGATTTACTGCTATTCTAGGGGGTTATTATAAGCGAACGAGAGTTCCACTAATTAACCTAGGGTTAGACGTTATTTGCCTCGAGAGAGGGTTTAATATACGTTAGGGAGTCTCACGGATCAAACTATTCGCCTCGAGAGAGGGTTTAATATACGTTAGGGAGTCTCACAGATCAAACTAAGTAAATAAATCATATGGTTCAAGGTTAAATAACAAGTGAAGTCTAGGTGGATTTTTCCTAAGGGTATCGTTTGAGTCAACTGAGTTTTCCCAAAAGTTATTTCCCGAATTCATTCTTTTTGTCTTTGCGTCTTAGCTTAGTAAGTAGATTAGTTTTAGTTTAAACAATCATCACTTTATATTAAGGCTAAATAATAAAAAGACGGTGAGTATTAGTACTTTAGTTCCTTTGGGTTCGACAATCCGGTCTTGCCTAAACTATACTACTGTTCGATAGGTGCACTTGCCTTTAATCGTTGTCAGAGTTAGTTTTCAGGTTCGATCATTCTTTTATAAATTTTTAAACTCGATTTACAATGGTCAAGTTTTTTGGCGCGTTCTTGAACTAATATATTAAGAAAACTCTATTTTTATTACTTTAGCCATTATTTTTATTTTTCGCAATTTATTTTTATTTTTAAATTTGCTGAACTTTCTTCCTTTCTTTTCCTAGCAGGTACCTTTAGTTTATGACTAGAAGGAACCCGAGAGGACCTTTAGAATACGACAGTGATATTGAAGCTACCGCTCAAAGAAATCGCAGAGAAATTAGGTGAGCCCTAAATTACCAGGGAGAGCGAGAAGACAGATCCAATCCTACTGAAGGGATGGACGAAAATAATCTTCCACCACAAGATGTGGGAGAAAATAATGCTCATCATACTATGTTTGATTATGCTAAACCGCATTTAACAGGAGCCGAATCTAGTATTGTTATGCCTGCTATAGCTGCTAATAATTTTGAATTAAAGCCTAACACTATACAAATGATTCAATAGTTTGTTCAATTTGATGGTTTACAGGATTTAAGATCCAAACGCTCATATAGCTAATTTTTAGAGTTACGTGATACCTTCAAAATAAATGGCGTTTACGATGATGCCATATGTCTTCTGCTATTTCCTTTTTCATTAAAGAATAAAGCTAAACAAGTGGTTAAACTTCGTTACCAGGGTCAATCACTACATAGGAACAAATGACCAAAAAATTTTTTACTAAAATATTTCCCACCGCCAAAACGGCCAAATTACGTAATGATATCTCTTCTTTTGTGCAGATGGATTTAGAGACATTATACGATGCATGAGAGAGATATAAGGATCTCTTGAGAAGGTGTCCGCACCATGGTTTACCTTTGTGGCTCCAAGTCCAAACTTTTTATAACGGTGTGAATCCTTCAACGAGGTAATTAATTGATTCAAATACACTGGTGGAACCTCTGAATAATAGAACTCTTGAGGCAACCTACGAGTTTATGGAAGAGATGTCATTTGAATAACTATCGGTGGCAAGTTACAAGAGCAAGGCCAACAAAAACAGCCAGATTTTACAACCTCGACGCAGTAACCATGCTATCAAATCAAGTAGAATTGATGAATAAGAAGATTGATAGTTTGTGTTCTTCGCAGTACATCCAATCATGCGATCTGCGACGCAAGTGGAACTGTAATGCGAAGTGCAGTACCCACCCTACCAACCAGCACGAGAACGAGCAGATGAACTATATAGGTAACAATTTCAGATCTAATAATAACCCATATAGTAATAACTATAATCCGAGTTGGAGGAACCACCCAAATTTTTCGTGGGGAGGTCAAGGAAATCAAGGAAATCAAAGACAACAACCTCCTCAAAATTTCCAAAATCAGCCCATCCACAAGAAAAGAAGCGGAGTCTTGAAGAGACGTTGAACAAATTCATAGCATCCACGAAGCCCGTCTCCAAAAAAATGAGGTAACACTCGATACCCAACAAACATCGATCAAAAGATCGAGAACCAAGTTGGAGGACTTACAAAGGCAATCGGAAATTACCTAGTCGGTCGGAGAAATTGCAAAGCTATTATCCGAACGACCAGGATGGGCATCTACCGAGTAATAACGAAATTAATCCAAAGGAGCAAATCCAAGCCATAACATTCAAGAAAGCGAAGAAGTAGACGAACCCACCAACACTAGGAAACGAGGTAGAAAAGGTAAAGTTGAGGTAACACAAGACAAGCCAAAACCGGTAATCAAGGAGTACCAACCTCGCGTACCTTACCCCGAGGCATTAAGAAGAGACGACACAGAAGAACAATTTGGTAAGTTTCTTTAACTCTTAAAGAAATTACATATTAACTTACCATTACTTGAAGCTCATCGCGGATGCGATTCTAGGAAATTTTTAAAAGAGCTTCTGACAAACAAACGGAAGTTAGACGAGTCGTCACATGTGGAACTTAACGCAAAGTGCTCAGTAATTCTCCAAAATAGGCTACCACAAAAGCTAAAAGATCCAGGGAGTTTTACAATTCCATGATTAATTGGTAGACTAACTGTTGATAATGCAATGAGTTTGATTTAGGGGCAAGCATAAATGTCATGCCTTATAAATTGTTTAAACAATTAGGTCTAGGGAAACCCAAACAAACTAGGATGAGCATTCAATTAGCTGATAAAACTGTTAGAATTCCTAGGGGTATTATCGAAGATGTTCTTGTGAAAATCAACAGATTCGTTTTCCTAGTAGACTTTGTTGTCTTAGACATGGATGAGGATAATTCGATCCCCCTAATCTTAGGAAGACCCTTTTTAGCGACTGCCAGGACTAAAATTGATGTTGATGCAGGAGAACTCATACTTTGTGTAGGTAATGAGACAGTCACCATCAAGGCTCTCGACTCGGCTAGAACATCGAGTAATCAAGGTGAGAACGTAAATTCTACTAATAACCATTCGGTTAACCCTTATTTTCAGGAAGCACCACCAAAGAATACAACTGAACCCGATCCTAAACCCCATGCCAACAAAGAAATAACTCATGAAGATCGAGGGATTCAGTTCAATGATCTAGACGAGTGGAAGACACACTTCAAGGAGAAATTAGAGATACATGACGAAGAACCGGAACCACAAGAGATAAAACCGAAGGAGCCCCCAAAAGAGCTAATAGGAACAACAAATCACTTCAAAATAGGGGACCAAGTATCTTTGTTAGATCAGTAAAAATCCTCGAATATCTCATCCGAACCCCGCACAAACAAAGAAATATCTTTTAGGGTAACCAGTGTTTTCCCACACTAACACAGTCGAGGTAAGTAATCCTACTTTTGGTACTTTTACTATAAACGCATATCGACTTAAATTTTTTCACGAGGATACAGATAATAACATGAGGAAGGACTTCCAACTCCTCAAACCACCCTGAAGATGCAAACGAGAAGAGAGTCTAGCTTAAGACTATAAACGAGCGCTTCTCGGGAGGCAACCCGAGCACTAATACTAGTATATTTTTATATATATATTCAGTTTATCTTAATTTTCCTTTTTATCTTCCTTTTTAGCAACTAACAACCAACTAACCAAGTGCAAAATTCCGTGCCACACGGCCTTACACACGGCCGTGGCGTGTGTGGGTACTCGACGCTTTGAACTAACAGAGCGGAGAAAGGTACATGTCGTGGCAAAACAGATTTTCAGAATCACGGACCCAACTACTACCCCACGGGCACGACAGTGTGGCACGGCCGTGCTTTACGGCCGTGTGAGGCTACTTGACTTGCCAACCACGGGTTGAACACGCCCGCGTCTTGGATAACCGTGCCAATATACTCGACTTGTCAAACACGAGGCTAGACACGACGGCGTGGGAACCAACACGCCTAGAGCATGGCCGTGCGAGCGGCCGTGTGAATCGACACACCCTCAACCCACGGCGTGGGAAATCGCGAGATCTGAAGGTTTATTTAAACACCATACCCTTCTCCTTTCTCTTCTTAACCCACTTTCTTTCTTTCTTCTCCTTTCTTTTTCTTTCTTTCTTTTTGTATTTTCTCCCTCTTTCTTTTTCCTTTTTCCTAATAAATCCTTAGACTCTTGAGCCACAATAATATCATATCCATGGCAAGGAAGCGTAAAAGGCCAATCACAGTCTCCTCAAAGGAGACCGATTCACATGAGTTCATGCCGGCAGCTTCATCCAAGCAACAAGCCAAGGGTCTTTGAGACCAATTATCTGTTCTTTTATTTTTATCTTCTCCTTTATTTTATTTATCTTTACTTCTCTTCTACTTAATTTAGTTTATTTTGTTTTAGTTTCTTGTTCTTAGGTTCTAAAGGCTGCTTGGGAATCACGCCACCACCACCACCATAACCTCAGCCTTAGAAATCAAACCCAACAATAAGGACCTCCCAGTCTATTCATCTTTTCTTTTAATTTTAGTTTTCTTCTTAGTCGCCTTCTCTTTATCTTCTTTGTCCTTAATTTTATACTTAGTTTACTTTAATTATGTCTTAATGATCCCTGGCTAATTCTTCACGAGCCTCCCAATTTCTTCATCTAGCGCAGGTTCGTCATCCAGACGGCCCATCACCACCACCAAAGGCACAATCTCCTCTCAAGGAATCATTCAAAAATTCAGGAAGTTTTCACTTATCCCCATATCTCGATGATTTTATTACAAGGTTATTATATATTTTTTGTACATTGAGGGCAATGTACATCTCAAGTGTGGGGGTGAACAACCTAAAAGATACCTAACTTAAATCCTGAATTTAGTCTTGTTTGAAAGTAAATTACTCATATTACTAATTAGGATGGAATTTACGATGATTTATGATTTTTATTGATATGTTTTAGATTAAGTCATTGATAATTGTGCATTGATAATTAAGTTCTAAGAATACTAGAGAATCAAGCATGATAAGTCTATTTTTCAGAAATTAAAAATTTGCTAGGTTGTCAAACTGAGTTTAAATATTACCTTGAAGTTTGAAATTTACGAGGTTGACATCAAAATACCCATAATTTTTGTGAGTTTTTGAACCTTATAGAGCATAAATTCTTTTTCTTGCTCACTTTATTGATTATGAGTATGTCAACATTGATTTGTTATTCTAGAACTTGCATCGATTATACATGTCGAGACCATACCTATGATTTGATATACAGAGATGATGAAGGCACCTAGGTTTTAACCCACTTACTCCACTAAAAGCCTACCTTCACAAATTAACCCCTAGTGAACCCCTTTTAATCCTAACTATCCTAGTTATTGACATAACCACTAATATTAAACCAGAACCCCTTTGTTTTTATTATCACTATTCCTTTTGACTACCCTTATATCGAGATTTGATTTGATTAATAGCCTAACTATGTTTTTATTTCAGTAATTATGTAATTACGATTGTTCTTAAAAAAAACGAAGTATATCCATTATTCATTATTAGTTATGTGATTAAATGAGCTTATACATAAATTCCGAATATCGAAGAAGAAGCTCGTATTATTAAGTACTATTAGTTTTCAATTGATGTAATTATTATTAGTTCATTAGTTCTTAGGTAATTTGTCAATTCAATCTCGATTCTAACCCTCTAATTCACCTTACTCCACACCTTAACCTAGCCCCAAGCACAACCCTAACAAAGACCTTTTGATTTGTGTTTTCATCTCATATTTCAGTGGTGGAGATTTGATTTTCATGCAAGCCTATGGGATTAACTCTTCACGTTCGACCTTTGAGTGCCTAATTGTGAACCTTAAACACTTTGAGTGATTTGAGTGAATCTTTTGTGAGGATGTCAATCCTTGTCAATTCCAAATTAAAGTTAATTATCTAGATAAGGGGAGACGCCTAAGTTTTCGAGCTATAAAATCTATGACTTATATTGTTTGAATTTTTAGGACGCTTTGAGTTGAATTATCCATGTATAAATTATCTCTGAATTATGATGAGACACTATCAATGACAATTATGAATTACAGGAAGTTCATTTTAATTGTAAGTTGAGAATTTTGCTTGAGGACAAGCAAAAGCTTAAGCGTGGGGGTATTTGATAAACCGTAAAAGTAACATATTCTAAGCCCACATTTAGTATGCTTTTGGATGATTTAAGCCCCAATTTATGTAAAAAGGTGCTCTTAATCCTTTCTTTTCATGTCTTATACTCAGGAAAGCACCCGATGACGAAAAGAACGAGAAACGGGCTTAAAACGTACCAAATTGGGCCAAGCCACGAAATCAGCATGGCCTGGACTTCAAGCCACACGGCCGTGCCACCATTCCTACTAGAACACGGCCTTACCACGACTTACACGGCCGTGCCTCATTCAACAGTGTCAAACACGGCCTGGCCACGATTTACACGGGCGTGTGCCATGGCCGTGCCTCTGCCGTGGAGAAGAGCAATTTCATTCGAGAAAGGATACTTAGAGAGAAAGAAACATGTTTCAAAAGCCTATAAATACACCCTAGGTACCAGCTGAAAGGGGGGCGGAGAGCTAGGCCAAGCCCAAGCCGAGAAGGTCGATTTTGTGGGAATCACTCGAAGATAGCCAGTTGATCCATCTCAAGAAGCCAGAATTCTACTCAAGACGGAGGATCTCCTCTTCAATTCCTTCAGGGGGTTT
This sequence comes from Gossypium sturtianum, assembly GCA_025698515.1. Taxonomy (NCBI): domain Eukaryota; kingdom Viridiplantae; phylum Streptophyta; class Magnoliopsida; order Malvales; family Malvaceae; genus Gossypium; species Gossypium sturtianum. The sequence continues at coordinate 164,664,848 of CM046945.1, forward strand.
TAGGGATTTCTTATGTTTTGTTTTATCTTTTCTCTTGAGATGTTTTACTTTATTGTTATGAACTAAACCTTCGGATACTCGAAGGGGATGAAACCTATGATGAATCTTGTTATTTGATTATTTGAATTATATGATAATAACTTAGTTTGTTCTCAATTGTGTGAACTTAATCCAAATCTAATGTGCTTAGGTGGAGGAGGAATAGACCCTGCCTAAGAGTAGATCCAACATAATTAAGCGGAGTTGATCGCACACCTAGAGATAGGGTGACGAGATTTTGCCGGATTAGGGTGAAACCTAATATGGGAGTCCACGAGATCGATTTCTTTCGCTATTCTAGGGGTTATTATAAGCGAGCGAGAGTTCCACTAATTAACCTAGGGTTAGACGTTATTCGCCTCAAGAGAGGGTTTAATATACGTTAGGGAGTCTCACGGATCAAACTAAGTAAATAAATCATATGGTTCAAGGTTAAATAACAAGTGAAGTCTAGGTGGATTTTTCCTAAGGGTATCGTTTGAGTCAACTGAGTTTTCCCAAAAGTCATTTCCCAAATTCATTCTTTTTGTCTTTGCGTCTTAGCTTAGTAAGTAGATTAGTTTTAGTTTAAACAATCATCACTTTATATTAAGGCTAAATAATAAAAAGACGGTGAGTATTAGTACTTTTAGTTCCTTTGGGTTCGACAATCCGGTCTTGCCTAAACTATACTACTGTTCGATAGGTGCACTTGCCTTTAATCATTGTCAGAGTTAGTTTCCAGGTTTGATCATTCTTTTATAAATTTTTAAACTCTAATTTACAGCGATCACACCACAAGGCTCGATACGGTTTAGGGTTCAAGTCAGATATACGACAAAGAAGAAAATAGTTGTAGAATGATCAAGACAGGAGGATTGCAAGAGCCTCAGGTCGTGAATTGGAATGGGAGCCCATAGCGTATCCTCCTTTGTCAAAAAAATTTACATCTACAGGAATGATGTACCCAAGGCGAGATAATTCACGAAGCACGTTGTTATTGATTGAAAGGGGTCTTCAGAACGTCAGTATAAATGTTATTGACAAAGGGGATGATGCAATTAAAGATGTTTCAATGATACGCCCTTGTCCTTCTGGATTCGTTTTGAACAATTGGACTGCTGTGGATCTTCTTGTAGCTTCTAAGTTTTCTCCAGAGTAATGCTCAATGTTAACTCTCTATTTTTTTGTGCCCCTAAGTAATAGTGGGATTTTTTTGTAAGAGCTTATGTTTGCTCTTTATTATTTAAATGAACATTAATGGAGATGCATTTTGTCATGGTCTCTTCATTAACTTCATAATTATTCCCCCTTCTCACAGCCTGTCCTTACATGTATCTCATATCATGCCATAACATTATGTTTGTTGGTTCCAATACCTTGATGCTCCTCTATAGTTTTCTTTTCCATTCACCTTTCAGGTGCTCAGATATCAACGACATGAGCAATCCCGTTACAAGTCCTGAAATCGATTTCGAGAAATCTATTTGTTTAGGAGAATTCGAAACTGAGAAAAATGCTGAAGGTTGTGTCTCATCTCCTGACCTACTAAGAATGGTAGAACAAGAAGATAAACAGATTCTACCCCATCAAGAATATGTTGAGACAGTAAACTTTGGAAATGAAGAAAAGAGGCAAGAAGTGAAGATTGGGACCTCCATTTCAGAGAACACCAAACATGATTTGATCGCCTTTTTTCGTGAGTACAAAGATGTATTTGCATGGTCGTATCAGGACATGCCAGGGTTAAACGAGCATGTAGTGGTCCATAGACTCCCACTGAAACCAGAATACAAACCTATTCAACAAAAGCTAAGACGAATGAGACCTGAAATGCTGTTAAAGATAAAAGAAGAAGTCAAGAAACAATTTGATGCTGGCTTCCTACAAGCCTCCAAATACCCAGAATGGGTAGCTAACATAGTCCCAGTACCGAAGAAAGACGGCAAGGTATGAATGTGCGTGGATTATCGCGATCTGAATCGAGCAAGTCCTAAAGATAATTTTCCCTTGCCACACATCGATACATTGGTGGATAACACAGCAAAACATTCATTGTTTTCTTTCATGGATGGATTATCGGGTTATAATCAGATAAAGATGGCTCCCGATGATATGGAGAAAACTACCTTCGTAAGGATGTGGGGGACATTATGCTATAAGGTGATGCCGTTCGGATTAAAGAATGCTGGGGCAACATATCAGAGGGCCATGGTGATGTTATTCCATGACATGATGCACAAAGAAATAGAAGTCTATCTCGATGATATGATTGCCAAATCTTGAGGGGAAAGAGAGCATGTTGGGAACCTCAAGAAGTTGTTCGAAAGACTAAGAAAGTTCCAGCTGAAGCTTAACCCAGCTAAGTGTACGTTTGGGGCTACCTCGGGAAAATTACTAGGCTTCATAGTCAGCGAGAAAGGCATTGAGGTTGATCCAGATAAGATAAAAGCCATACAAGAACTACAACCTCCGCACACACAAAAAGAAGTCAGAGGATTTTTAGGGAGGTTGAACTACATCGCTTGATTCATTGCTTAACTTACCAACCAGTGTGACCCAATTTTTCGACTCCTTCGAAAACATAATCCGGGAGAATGGAACGAGGAGTGCCAAGTGGCTTTTGACAAGATAAAACAATATTTGTCTAGTCCCCCGGTGCTAGTACCGCCAACTCCCGGAAGACCGTTAATATTGTATCTGACTGTGCTCGAAAATTCAATGGGTTGCGTACTGGGGCAACATGATGAGTCGAGGAAAAGAGAAAAGGCGATTTACTATCTCAGCAAAAATTTCACAGAGTATGAGGCAAAGTATTCGTCAATTGAAAAATTCTGTTGTGCTTTGGTCTGGGTAGTTCGAAGGCTCAGACAATATATGTTGTATCATACGACATGGTTAATTTCAAAGCTGGACCCAATAAAGTACATGATGGAATCACCTGCACTCTCAGGAAGAATGGCACGATGGCAAATCCTACTATCGGAGTATGACATCGTCTATGTGAGCCAAAACTCGATAAAGGGGAGCGCAATAGCTGACTTCTTAGCAACTCGAACAACGAAGGAATACGAGCCATTGAGATTTGATTTCCTAGACGAAGACTTGATGTGCATTACAGAAAAAGAATGTGTGTCGTCAAAAGAGAAATCATGGAAGATGAGCTTTGATGGTGCATCGAATGCATTAGGGCATGGGATTAGAGCAGTCTTAGTGTCACCAGAAGGGAACCATTATCCGCTCACTGCCAGATTAAATTTCTTTTGTACCAATAACATAGCGGAATATGAGGCTTGCATCATGGGACTTCGTGCAGCTATTGAATGAAACATCGAAATCTTAGAGGTGTACGGGGACTCAGCGTTGGTGATTTACCAAATCCGTGGAGATTGGGAAGTGAGAGATTCGAAATTAGTTAAATATCGCGATCTAGTTGCGAAATTGATTAAAGAATTCAAAAAAGTGACTTTTAATTACTTCCCACGAGAAGAAAACGAATTGGCTGATGCCCTGGCCACTTTGGCTTCAATGTTCAAAGCAAACAGAGAAACGTAAATAATGCCTCTCCAAATGAGCATATATGAGGTCCCTGCACATTGTTTTAGCATCGAAAAAGAGACAGATGGACGACCATGGTTCCATGATATCTTAGAATATGTCAAGAATCAAAGGTATCTCGAGCAAGCAAATGAGAATGACAAAAGAACAATCAGAAGAATGGCGGTGGGATTTGTTCTTGATGGGGATATCCTGTACAAAAGAGGAAAAGATCAAGTGCTTCTGAGATGCGCGGATGCTGTTGAAGTCAGAAAAATACTTGAAGATGTCCATGAAGGAATTTGTGGGACGCATGCCAATGGTTTCACTATGGCTTGGCAAATTATGAGACTCGATTATTACTGGCTGACGATGGAAAACGACTGCATTAGTTATGCACGAAAGTGCCACAAATGTCAAATTTATGGCGATAAAATTCATGCAGCCCCTTCGCCCCTTCATGTCATGACTTCTCTGTGGCCTTTTTCTATGTGGGGCATGGATGTTATAGGGCCAATTTCCCTAAAAGCTTCTAATGGACACCAATTCATTTTTTTGGTTATAGATTACTTTACAAAATGGGTAGAAGGCGCTTCGTTTGCTAATGTGACGAAGACTGCAGTTTGCAGGTTCTTAAAAAAGGAAATCATATGCCGATACGGTTTGCCTGAGAGAATCATTTCAGATAACGCTTTAAATCTGAACAACAAGATGATGAAAGAAGTGTGCGAGCAATTTCAAATAAAGCATCATAATTCCTCACCCTATCGCCTAAAGATGAACGGAGCAGTAGAAGCGGCTAACAAAAATATTAAGAGGATTATTGGGAAAATAATCGATACATATAAAGACTGGCACGAGAAGCTACCATTCGCTTTGTATGCATTTAAGACAAACACGTGCATATCATGATAACATCATGCATGACATATACAGGTACTCCAGTAGAGCAAGAGGTTTTGATGATAGCTGTACTGAATCAAGGAAAAAGAAGACATCCGAGTTCCACCAGATGGTATGTTTTGAACTTCTGAAATTTTAAAAAAAAATTCAATTTCCTTTTCAAAAAAAATCAACTCATAATGCGAGAGGTGAGTTGAGCCTCGGGTCATAGGCCGAGGTATTTTCAATTCCTGTTTCAATTTCAATTTCTTTTTCAAAAAAATCAACTCATAATGCGAGAGGTGAGTTGAGCCTCGGGTCACACGCCGAGGTATTTCTTTCAATTTCCTTTTAAAAAAATCAACTCATAATGCAAGAGGTGAGTTGAGTCTCGGGTCACATGCCGAGGTATTTTCAATTCCTGTTTCAATTTCAATTCCTTTTTCAAAAAAATCAACTCATAATGCGAGAGGTGAGTTGAGCCTCGGGTCACACGCCGAGGTATTTCTTTTAATTTCCTTTTCAAAAAAATCAACTCATAATGCAAGAGGTGAGTTGAGTCTCGGGTCACATACCGAGGTATTTTCAATTTCTATTTTAATTTCAATTTCTTTTTCAAAAATCAACTCATTATGCGAGAGGTGAGTTGGGCCTCGGGTCATACGCTGAGGTATTTTTCAATTTCAGTTTTTCAACAAAAAAAATCAACTCATAATGCGAGAGGTGAGTTGAGCCTCGGGTCACACTCTGAGGTATTTTCAATTTCTGTTTTCTAAAAATCGACTCATAATCCGAGAAGTGAGTTGGGCTTCGGACCGTATGCCGAGCTGTTTTCGATTTGTCTTTTTAATAACAATAAAAAGGACTGTGGGATAGTCGTAAAAAATTCAGTTCTTTGAAGTCTTTGCTCTATCTCTATTTCACAGTGACGAGCAAAGAGGGGCAGCTGTAATCACTGAATTTTATCCACGCCTCGTATTTTTTTTTCAAAATTCAAGGCCTATTGGGACTTAGCTTTGGGCTTTGGCCCATTAATATTATATATATATATATATATATATTAATTTTGAATAATAAAAAAATAGAAAAAATACAAAAAAATTGAAATTACATTTTGACCCCTCATCTTTTCCAAAATTACACTTTGACCCCTCAACTTTCTTGAAATTACGTTTCAACCCCATTAGTTTCACTGCATTTGCGATCTGGTCCTTCTGGAAAATTTACGTGATTTGAGCACCTACCCTCCGTGATTTCCGGCCACCAGCCTAGGACATGGGCTCCCTCCTCCCTAGCCACCTAATACCTGCAAAAAAAAACAACCATAAAAGGGATTCTTACCCCAAAAATCGGCCAAGTGAAGAACCCCCAAAAAAAAAGGAAAAATAGAGAAAAAAAGAGGGAAAAAAGAGAAAGAAAAATAAGAGAAAAGAAGAGAGAAGAAGAAGAAGAGAAGAGAGAGAGGAGAGCATCGCACCACCGGCGGAGGAAGCGGCAGAGGCGTCGACGGCGGTGGCAGTTAGAGAAGAAGAAGAAAGAAGAAGAAGAAGAAGAAAGAATGAGAGAAAAAAAAGGAAAGAAAAAAAATTAAAAACAGTAGGGCCGACCCGCGTCGACCCGACCCGCGGCGACCCAACCCGCGTCTAGCAGGCCCAGCAACAGCACCCAACAGCAGGCCCAAAAAAAGGGCCCAGCAGAAAAAAAAGGCCCAAAATAAACCAGGCCCAAGAAATGCGCTTAGCGGGCCAACTGCACAAAGAGCCCCAAAGGCAAGAGCCAAGAAGAAAAAAGAAGAAGAAAAAAAAAGAAGAAAGAAAAAAAAGAAGGAAAAAAGAAGACCCCGGGTCGTGTTAAGCCCATAATTTTGGGCTTTTTGGTAATTTTTTTACCCACTTTTAATTTAATTCGTGTATTTTTTATGACATCTCGTTTTAATATTATTGGTTTTTTTAGCATTTTTTTATTTTTAATTATATTATATTTTATTTTTTTAATTTAAATAATTTTAATAAAAAGGCAACGAATCGATTTGACACTAAGTCATTGATTTCATTGCTATGTTTGGTGAATATCATGGGTTCGTGTTAAATACGATACGCCTTTTTTAAAAAAAATCAAAAAATTTAAAACATTATCGGGTTTTAAAATAAAATGATTATTTTTGTGGTTATTTTTAAATTATCAAAATTTTGTTTTTAAAATGTATATAATACGATAATATGTAATTTATCAAAATTTTCGTGTTTGAAAAAATTTCTTGTTTTCCAAATTCTCGTGTTTCAAAAATTCTCGTGTTTTAAAATAAAATATATATATATATATATTTTTTGTAAATTGTGAAATTATATTTGAATGAATATATGATAATATATACTTTATTAAAATTCTCGTGTTTCAATCGGATCACGATTAAATATTAAATTGAACTCGTATTTTTGAAAATTAAGACAACACGCGCTTAACGAGATACCAATTTTGGGCGTCGCGAGGGTGCTAATACCTTCCTCGCGCGTAACCGACTCCCGAACCCTATTTTTCTCTAGAATTTTGACGTAGACCTAAACTCGGCCTTTTTTTAAGAAAATTCAAAAAATATTTTTTCTTTTAAAAAGAGGATTTATTAGGTGTCCGATCACACCTAGGAAAAAGGATCGGTGGCAACTCCCTTTTTTAAATAAAATCGAATCTTTGTTTTCAAATTTTCAATAACCGCCTCAACTAGCGCCGTGTTAAAATTTAGGTCGCTACAGGGGTTAAATGTCGATGTCCAGAAACTAGAAGCCGAGAAACTGAAGAAGGGAAAGAATAAGGCCGAAGAGGATTTGGTCAGTTTGAAGACGGATTACAAGAAGCTGCGTATGTCAATAAGAACCGCTGGTTTGGGTAAAACATCTGAGCAATGGCGACAAGAAGTCCAAGAAGAAAAGACTAGAGCTGATCAGTGTGAGAAGAAGTTCCATGATACTCGAGTACGGGAGGACGCCTTAAAAAAGAGTTTGTTGGAGAGCCAAAATGAAAAGGAGAAGCTAAGAGCTCGGGTGGCGGAGTTAGAAAAGTCACTACACCAGCATCGTAGTCGCAATTCTGTAATCGAATTAAGGGCCAGCCTAAGTAAGATTGAGGAACTAAAAGGGAGGATAGAAGAACTTGAAACCGCGCTGCAAAATTGCGAACTCCGGGTTGAACTACTGGAAGCAAATAATGAACGGTGGAAAGATCAGCTTCATCGATCTCAAGACCAGGTCGGGGATAGGGATTACGTCATGGGTGAAGCTTTGGCTCAAGTGCGAGAGGTGGCTAGTCATATACAAACCTTGGCAGTCCAGGCTGATGTACTGAGTTTGAAATATGAGTCAGAGTCAGATCGAGGCCGAGAGTTAGCTTGGCTTCTTAAGCAAATCAAGACCTTAAGCATTAGGGCAAAGCCATATATGTAATCCATTTTATGTAAAGAAATTTTTTTTCTAGAAAGGTTATTCTAATGAAACTGAATCAGAATCAATGCCTTTTTCTTTTGCATTCATTGCATTCCCGCATTAGCATTGCATTGCATTGCATCATGTGCACTAAAACTCACAAAGAGACTCTAAAATCATGGCAGTTACCCTGGAACATCACTACAGTACACGAAAAAAGACTAAAGCCATGGACCAAAGGTTAGAAAGATTGGAACAAATACAAAGAGAGATGCAGGATCAACTGCAAATACAGATGCAAGAACAGTTGGCCAAAATCCAACAAGATATGAGGGATCAAATGCTAGAATCCCAGAGAAACATGATGAGCCAGTTAACGCAATTGCTGGCTGGGGGGCTAGAAAAAGGAAAGAGCCCTATGACCAATGTCGTAACCATTTTTTGATAAAACAGTAAACGACACGGTCGACTCGATTTTTTTGAAAATGAAAAGGAAGGGAGTCGCCACTGACCTTCATTAGGTGCGATCGGATCACCTTTGTTTATTTAAAACAATGTTTTTGGTCTGCGAATTTTGAGAAAATGGGCTCGGGAGTCGGTTACGTGCGAGGAAGGATTAGCACCCTCGTCACGCCCGTAATTGGTACCAAACCGATTGATTGATGTCCTAATGTTGAAAATTTTGAAATGGTTTGAAAATAGATACTTTTATTTCCAAAACTTGAAGGAATTGGAAGGGGCGTTAAGACTCTCTTATTTTCGAAGAGATAAAGCATCATGTCCAATGAAGTTAGGCGCGACACTTTAGACCCTTGAAACTAAGCTCGCCTTTTAAAAACTCGATTTTTATTTGGAAAGGATATTCCGTCATTTGTCGAACGAGAAACCGAACCCGATAAGTTAGGGCTTGTCTTCCCGAAGGTCCAAATTAGGAATATTGCCTCTATTTTAATAAAAACTTATCCGAAACATCTAGATGTCGAGTCCAATGAGTTAGGCGCGACATTTCGAATATCCGAGATTAAGTGTTTTGTTTAAAAATTTAAATTGCGATTTCAAAGGGATATCCTGTTATTTAGCTTTAAACAAGAAGAACCGGAACCCAAGTAAGTTAGGGCTCGATTCACTCGAATTGCTAATACGGAATGTCGATTTAAAAATGAGATGTCGAGAAAAATTAGCGCGAAAATGTGAAAACATGATGTTATACGCGAAAAGAATAATAAAAGGACACATACATATACGTATAAATAAGGAGGATATATAATATATTGAAGGCATTACGTATAGTAAAGGTAGTAGAAATAACGATGAAATGATAACAATAATAACATGATAATGATGATAATATGATGTGATAATAATAATAATCTAATAACAAATCATATAGTATAATAATAATATAGTAGTAATAGTAATATAACAATAATAATAAGATAAAAATAATACAGCATAATATAATTTAAATGTAATAATAAGATTAAGATGATTAATAATATATGTATAAAAAAATGACAATGGTAATAATAGAAAATAATAATAGGAATACTTAATAATGATAGTAGTTTAGTAATAATAATAAAATAATAATAATAATAATAATAATACATAATTAACAGCAGTAAAGTAAAGATATTAAATAATAATAATTGCAAAATACTGAAAACGGGCTAAATCGAATACTAGGGAAAGTAGAAGGGACAAATCATAAATAAATAAATAATGAAAAGATTAAGCTGAAGCACTCGCGAAATGGAAAGGGGCTAAAAGGTAATTTACCCGTTTTATCAAACGCAGCGTTCAAATAAGGAATAAATTTAAAGCTGCGCGAGAGTTCTGGGCCAAAATTAAAAGAACAGAAAGTCTAATTTTAAAACACGAAAATGCGGAAGGACCAAAAGGGAAATTATCCCAATCAACAAAAACGCGCGGATCCTCTGGTCGGGTCGGGTCAACGCGCGGGTTATAGGGCGCGAAACGACGTCGTTTTGGGGCCACTGAATCAGGCCCTAAACGCCGTCGTTTTGAAACCTTTATAAAACCAAAATTTTCCCTCTATTTCTTCATTTCAGCTGTTTACACAAAAAAAAAAACTCTTTTGTTTTGTTTTTTTTTTTTTGAGGAGGTTTGGTCTCCTCTGCCGCTCTGGCGACCCATGCATGCTCCGTCGCCCGGTGTCGCCGTGCCACTGCAATGATCGAACTCCGATCGAGTAAGATTTTTTGTATTTTTATTCCCTGTAGAATATACTAACACATGCTTTGGAAAAAGGAAAAAGGAACGACTTTCAAAATAAAAAAAACCACCTTTTTCTCTCTATTTTTGGGGTGTTTCAGTTCTTTGTTTGGTGCTATTTTTATGTCTTGGATGTTCTGAATCTTTGTCTACTGCCTCTATTGAAGATCGAAAAAGGATCTGAATCCTGATATTTAGTGAATCTGTTTTTTATATTGATAATCAAAAAGAAAAAAAAAAAAGGCCCTTCTACATGAAAATCAATCGGCTTTTATAGCCGATTACTTGCTATACATTTTGCTTTCTGTCTTGTCCTTTTAAATGTTCTGCAGTCAAGTGGAGGGCGGTGGAGGGTCGGGCGTCGACCGTGGCGGTGGAAGCGACGCGTGCGGCGCAGAGGCGGGTGGGGCGGTCGAAGCCGTGAGGGACAGAGCGGAGGCGGTGCAAGTGGGTTAGGTTAGGGTTGTTTGGGTATTGTGGGCTTTAATGGGTTTGGTTATTGGAGTCGTAGTTTTTGTAAATGGGTTTGGGTTTATTTTTGTTTAATTTGGGTAGTTTTGGTTTTGGTGTTGGGTGCATTTCTTTTTCTTTTCGTTTTTTCTATTCTCTGTTGGTAGGGCAAATATTGGGCTTATATACCGCCTCTCTTTGCTCATTATCGTAACGGGAATAGAGCAAAGACTTAAAGAAGCCCAATGTGGCTTTGGCCACGAGTCTTGACTTCTCAGTGCTCTTCTTCAAGTAGCCTCATCCCATCCACTTCATCTTGTTGCTTGATCCACTTTATGTGACCTTGAAAGATGAGATTTGTAGTTATAATGGATTCAATCCCACCTACTACAACTTCAGAGGTATGGGATTTGTCGCTTTAATCCGCTCCACTGCAATTTCGGTGAGATAGGATTAATTACTTCATCTGCTCCACTTTGCAAACTCGGGAGACAAGATTTGGCGTCTTGATCTGCTTCCCGCAACTTCGGAAGGTCAAATCGCTATTCTCAATCGATCCTCGCAAGCTCGTGGATCACTAGATCGATGCCTTCCGATCGCTTCCCGCAACTTCGGAAGGTCAAATCTGCTATCTTCAATCGATCCTGCAAACTCGGGGATCACGGATGATGTCTTCGATCGCTTCTGCAACTTCGGGAATGTCAAATCATTATTTTCAATCGATCCCCGCAAACTCGGGGATCACGCGGTGATATCTTCGATCCGCTTCTGCAACTTCGAAAGGTCAAATCGCTATTTTCAATCGATCCACGCAAACTCGGGGATCACGGTGATGTCTTGATCGCTTCCCCGCAACTTCAGGAATGTCAAATCTGTTATTTTCAATCTGATCCCTGCAAACTCAGGGATCACCAGACTGATATCTTCGATCTGCTTCCTGCAACTTCAGAAAGGTCAAATCTGCTATTTTCAATCTGATCCCTGCAAACTCAGGGATCACCAGACTGATGTCTTCGATCTGCTTCCTGCAACTTCAGGAAGGTCAAATCTGCTACCTTTGATCTGCTCTACTGCAAACTCAGGGAGGCAGGATCTGCTATTCTTTAATCTGTTTCGCCATAGTGTCCTTTTGAGGACATAACCTGTAGAATGAGTACATGCTTATGCCTAATGATTAGGATGCCATGAGTATGATGAGTCAGAATGTTATAAGTGCGATTTCCCATTTGAGGTGTTATCGTCTATTTATCCGTCAAAGTTTCATCTTCGTTTCCTTTGCAGTAACCGTTTTCGTATGAATGACTTGCCCCTGTGGAAATTTCAAGGCCCCTTTCCTTTAGGTTTCGGGACACGGTGCATTGACTTCTAACCTGTCTTCCCGGAATCACAACTCCTACTCGAAGAGTACCCAGACTTAGTTTGTTTTGGATTCGTTCCACGATGACTTAGGGTTTTGAATCTTTCCTTGTCGAAAATTGGCCCGTCACCTTTCCTGGGTGACTAGGTAATGTTATTCACCCTGTCACGATTACTGAATCGGGCGAGGAAGTTTGAAGAAATGATTTCCATTAAGACCCCTCTTTCTCCAATGTCTTTAATCTATATACGTGGAAATTCTAAACAATTGTCCTGTTTGATTTCGTTTTATCTCGAGAGATTCCCAAAGTAATACGTAGAACTTTCTTTTGTGAAATTATCAGTTCATCAATTATTATTTTAATGCAACATGTTTATGAATGACGGGTAACAATAGATTGACTTCGAAGAGAGTTAAAAATGAATTATCAACGATTTGATTGGGAACATATCCTTTTTTGCGAAAAAGAATCCAACAATGTGCAAGACATAAATCAAATGCCCTAGACACCGCCGATTGGGCTTCTATACCAGCTTCATGAAGGCTGCTTTAAGCTTTAGCATGTGTTCCGAAGACTCAAAGTACTTTGTTGATGCCCCAATATGCAACGTGCTTCCTCTTCTATTGATTCTAGCGCTGCAAGGTCGCCACGTGTCTATTCAAAATTCGAGCCGCCCTTTTCGGGTTTTCAACTCAAAAGCCCTTTGGCCCCAAGGCGCCCTCTGCGGATTTTCACCTTGGCCTCTCCGTTTTTTTTTTTTTTTTTGAAAGGCTCAAAGTGCCCTTCGCGGGTTTTACCCTTGGCCTCTCGTTTCAAGCAAAGTACTTTTTAATCGAATCCGAATTCACGGATTGGGCAAGCTTTTCCCGTCCATCTCGGTCGAGAATCGGTGCACCTCCCGAGAAAGCTTTCTTTACCACATACGGCCCTTCCCGTTTGGCATCCATTTTCCTCTGTAATCCTTTTGTATGGGAAGGATCTTTTTAAAGACGAGGTCCCCTCATGGAATTCTCTCGGCCGAACTTTCTTGTCATAAGCCCGCATCATTCGTCTTTGGTACATCGGACCGTGACGAATAGCCCTCAATCTCTTTTCTTCAATTAAATTCAACCGATCATATCGAGCTTGGATCCATTCGGCCTCATCCGGTTTTACTTCGACAACACTCGAAGAGAAGGTATTTCCACTTCAATAGGTAGAACCGCTTCCGTCCCGTAGACCAATGAGAAAGGTGTCGCCCAAAGAGGTTCTAACGGATGTCCGATAAGCATAGAGTGCAAGCGGCAACTTCTCATGCCACTCTCTGTAAGTCTCACCATCTTTCCCACTATCCTTTTGATATTCTTGTTGGTCGCTTCCACGGCCCCATTCATTTTTGGGCGATAAGGCGACGAATTGTGGTGTTTGATGTTGAATTGACTACAAACCCACGCTATCGTCTTTGTTGTTTAAGTTCGATGCATTGTCCGATATGATCCTCTCGGGCATTCCATATCAACAAATGATCTCTTTTTCAAAAAGCGACTAACCGCGATTTAGTGACGTTAGCATATGAAGTCGCTTCTACCCATTTTGTGAAATAGTCAATAACTACAAAGATGAACCGATGTCCATTGAAGCCTTCTGGCGATATCGGCCAATGACATCCATGCCCCACATGGAAAATGGCCATGGAGAAGTCATAACATGTAAAGGTGATGGGGGCACATGAATCTTGTCTCCATAAATCGACATTTATGACATTTCTTAGCATAGTTGATACAATCTCCTCCATAGTGGACCAATAATATCCGAACCTCATTATTTGCACGCCATTGTGAAACCATTAGCATGAGTTCCACGGACACCTTCATGGACTTCTTCCAAGATTAACTTAGCTTCGGCCGGCGGCGTCCACACATCTTAGCAAAGACTTGATCTTTTCTTTTCTTGTATAAGACTTCTCCATCCAGGCGTAATCACAAGGCTAGTCTTCTCGGCGTCTTTTATCGTTCTCGATCGATTGATCCGGGTATTCGCGATTTTTCACATACCGCAATATATCGTAGTACCATGGTGGGCCAGCTTTCTCTCCTTCCTCGACATTGTAGCAATGGGTCGGGTCTTGATGAATGCTCATTTGTATTGGTTTCATATCTTCGCTTTCATTTATTCGGACCATGGAAGCGGGGTGGCGAGCATCACCCATCCGATTCTCATCCTCGGTAGGTAATTGAAGGTGATGTCATCTAACTCTCGATCAATTTTGGGCCAATCTTTTGTAGATAACCACTTTGGATCTCTGGTTTCCCATTCTCCTTTGAGTTGATAGATTACCAAGGTAGAATCTCCATAAACTTCTAATACCACGATTCTACGTTCGATAGCGGCGCGAGACCCATGATGCAAGCCGTATTCAGCCATATTATTAGTGCAATCGAAATCCAGTTTGCAAGTGAATGGATAATAGTCTCCTTTTGGGGACATCAGGACTGCCCCAATTCCATTGCCCACGGCATTTGATGCCCCGTCGAAATTCAGTTTCCAAGGATAGTCTTCGAAGGCGCCTTCTTCAGTGTCTGCCACGTACATTAAATCTTCATTAGGGAAATCAAAATCTAAGGGCTCATAGTCTTCAAGGGCTCTACTGGCTAGAAAGTCCGCTATTGCACTCCCTTTACCGCTTTTGGTTTACATAAACGATGTCAAATTCGTAAAGTAGAATCGCCATCCGCCATTCTTCCATTCAAGGCAGTAGATTCCATCATATATTTAAGGGGATCTAGCTTTGAGATGAGCCATGTCGTGTGATACAGCATATATTGCCTTAGTCTCCGAGTTGTCCAAATTAAGGCACAGCACAATTTCTCAATTGGCGGGTACCTCGTTTCACATTCGGTAAATTTTTTACTAAGGTAGTATATTGCTTTTTCTTTCTTCCCCGACTCATCAGGCTGACCCAGCACACATCCCATCGAATTATCAAGCACCGTCAAGTAAAGGATTAATGGCTTGTCTGGTTGAGGCGGCATTAATACTGGAGCGTGGGGCGTATTGTTTTTTACCTTTCAAGGTCTTCTGGCATTCTTCATCCCATGTGCCTGGGTTGTGTTTCTTGAGGAGACGGAATATGGGGTCACATTTCTCGGTTAGTTGTGAAATGAACCGGGCGATGTAATTTAGCCTTCCTAAGAAACCTCTAACTTCTTTTTGGGTACGTGGTGGAGGTAATTCTTGTATGGCTTTGACTTTATCCGGGTCAACCTCAATCCCCTTTTCACTGACTATAAACCCGAGTAGCTTTCCGGACCGAGCTCCGAAGGTACACTTTGACGGTTAAGCTTCAACCGGAATTTTCTCACCTCAAGAACAATTTCCTCAAGACCTGCACATGCGCTTCTTCAGTTCGGGACTTGGCGATCATGTCGTCGACGTAAACCTCAATTTCCCTGTGCATCATGTCATGGAATAGAGTTACCATGGCTCTCTGATATGTCGCCCCCGCATTTTTTAGCCCAAATGGCATTACCTTGTAACAAAATGTTCCCCACATGGTTATAAATGTTGTCTTGTCCATGTCCTCAGGATGCATCTTTATTTGGTTGTACCAGAAACCATCCATGAAGGAGAACAACGAATAGCCAGCTGTATTGTCTACCAAGGTGTCGATGTGAGGCAACGGGAAGTTGTCTTTCGGGCTGGCCTTGTTTAGGTCTCTGTAGTCCACGCACATCCGTACTTTCCCGTCCTTCTTGGGGACCGGGACAATATTAGCTACCCAATCCGAGTACTTAACTACTTGCAAAAACCCAGCATTAAATTGTTTCTCGACTTCTTCCTTTATTTTTAACAAGACATCTGGTCTCATTCTTGAAGCTTCATTGGATTGGCTTGCATTCTTCTCTTATGGGCAATCGGTGTCTTTGCGATCTCGGTGCTTAGTCCAGGCATATCTTGGTATGACCATGCGAACACATCCTTGAATTCATGGAGTAATTCAATGAGGTTTCGCCTGGTTTCTGCAGTAATATGGGTTCCAACCTTCACTTCTTGCCCTTCTCCTAGGTTCACCATTTCTACCGACTCTTTATGGGGTAGGATCTGCTTTTCTTCTTGCTCTACCATTCTCAACAAATCTTGAGGCAAGTCGCATTCGTGTCATTTTCAAAATCCCGAGATTCCTCTCGAACACATTTCTTGCTTAAAGCGGACTTACGAATCAGAGTATCGTTACTCATATCATTGATGTCTAGAGACCTGTAATGGGTATCAAAGGGTGTACAAAGAACAAATGAATTTGAGGACAACTATTCACGTGATATGAATGAGAACGAAGAATAAATGATAAAAATGTAAAATGAGAGAATATTTAGTAGAATTGAAGACGTATTTCATTAAAACAAAATGTCCGAACATGAGCCTATTTCACCAAAAGAAATCTCATTGTTTCTAGGCTTAAAAACAACAAGAGTGTTCTGAGTATTACTCTGTATCATCTCTAAAAACTACAGGAAACTCCTCTTGATCCAATTGTCTAGAGTGCTTCCGAGTTTCATATGTGCGAATGCCCGATGATTTCCTTGATTAGCCACCTCATCGTGTATAGCATTGATGTGGGGATATTCGTCTCTAGAAGATTCTTCCCGGGTAAATTATTCCTCCCGATATGAAGGTCCGAGATATGTGGGGAATGTCATCCTTCCCACTTAACGTCTTCTCCGTTCGGTCGGGCCTTTCTCCTTTCTCGCTTCTTTTCCATTTCCTTCCTCATTTGTTTAGCATCTGGTTTAAAACCTAAACCAAAGCGGTCTCTTTTCTCCTTCAGCATCGGGGTCTGGACTTTCCCTTGGAGATATTTGCCCAATCCTCTTCCGGGCAGTGCTCCTTTTCCCATCGTTAATTGTAATCCCATCTTGGTAGTTTTGGATAGCTTGGGCACCGGAACTTCACTTCCCTCTGCGATGAACGTCGCATTTACGAACTCTAGGGATCGGAAGGAACATTCGATAGCCTCCTCGTTAGTTTCTATGTACGGCGCTTGCGTAATCGCATCGCTATGATATCTTCTTCAGCGTTTATAGTTACCAACCGATTTTCTCATTACGCTTTTAACTTCAGTGCGGCGATGAGGGTACCCCCCCCGCCGAATGAATCCATGGCCTCCCAACGAGCGGTTATACGAGGTTTGATGTCCATGACCAGAAGTCCACCTCGTAAGTGTTAGGCCCTATCAATAAAGGTACATCTATTCTCCTGTCACTCTTCTTTCGGTCTTGAGTCAAACGCTCTCACTATGTTCGGCATGCTTTCATGTGAGAACCGTCTCATTGGCAACCTCTCGAGTGTAGCGGTGGTAGGACATTCAATGCTTGACCCATTATCTATTAGCACGCTTGGCGAGTGTACCCCTTACAACGGGTAGTTATGTGCAAGGCCTTCATTGATCCCAAGCCTCCAAGTGGGATTTCATCATCGCCAAGTAGATGAAATTGCCTCGGCGCTTATGTTACTAACCGAGACGGTCTAACTTGTTGACGGATATATCCTTAGTAACATAAGTCTCATTTAGTACTTTCATCAATGCTTCGCGGTGTACCTCTGAACTTAGAAGTAGGGCTAACACGGAGATACGGGCTGGTTGTGCATGCGGTTGTTCCACCACGCTATATTCATTTGTGTTTCAAGAATTTCAAGAATTCTTTGGCCTCTTCCTCTTTTACGGGCTCATTGATAGGGTTTCGGGTTCCTTTTTCGCCCACTCAAAGACTGATCTTGGTTTCATTGGTTCTTCCCCTCTTTTTCCGTGATTATAACGCTTCCCACTACGCGTATAGAACCCTTCATTCGTGCCCTCCTCGGATCGCTAGTGGAGCTTTACGCTTTGGCATCGTCACATTACAATTATAGTTCCAAGGTACCTTTTTACTATCTTTGTAGGGAAAAGAAGCAGGTTTCTGAATTATAATTTTCGGCCTTCCCTGTGCCCCGCCTTCCGTGTTTCGCGAAATGATGATTCTCGAATAATTAACTCCCGGCTTTGTCAATTCTTCCTCGGTCGCGCATACATCCTCTTCCTCTGCTCCTTTTTCATAAAACTCCAATTCTTTGTTGTCAATAAGACCTTGCACCAAAATCCTAAACTCGGCGCATTCTTGAATCTCGTGTTCATTCGTCTTATGGAGTTCGCAGAGTTCTTTATATCCTCTCCATTTTTCCGCAAGATCTGAATCTATCAATCCTCTTTTGCCATTTCCTTCCGCACTATTCGTAATGGGGTTTTCACTACGTGACATCCTTCTTAATCTTCCTCACCCCTTCCTCACCAATCGCGTTTACCCTCTCTCCTCGTGATTGGGCGGTGGGTTCCTTTTTTACCATGTCGTCAGTGTTATAACCCCATCTTTATTAGCCTCTCGACTACCTTTTTAAAGGCGAAGCAATTCTCTATCGAATGCCCTCTATCCTGCATGGTAATCGCAGTGAGCGTTAGAGTCGTACCACTTAGGGTATGGGGCCGCAATGGTTGCAAATAGAACGGGGGCGGGATGTGCTCATTGAATAAAATCTGGTATAACTCTTTGTGCGTTATCGAATTGGAGTAAATTGAATCTTTTCAATATTCGATGCAGTTCCCGATTCTGTCTTGCGAGTCCTTGTTGTCCAGCCATGAGTCGCTTTTGTCCGATTGGACCGTGATCGCCTTGTAATTTCTTATTGTATGTACTCACGTTATTTGCTTCACCATCTTTCTTCTTAGGAGCGGTTCTTCTAGTGCTCTCTCTCCGCCTCGATCTTACCGCCTCTTATAGCATGCTCGATCATCTCTCCTGCCATCACTATGTCGGCAAAGCTTTTAGTCGTACTCCCTATCATATGGGTTATGAAAGGGGCCTTGAGGTATTAATGAAGAGCATGGTGGTTTCCTTTTCTAAGAGGGTGGTTGGACCTGCATGGCGACCTCTCTCCACCTTTGCGCATATCTTTATGCAAAACTTTCATTTTGTCTTTTCTCCATGCCTTGCAAAGTAATTGTCCCGGTGCCATGTCCGTGACGTGGTGTAATGCTTCGTAAATGCTTGAGCCAAATCTCTCCAAGAACTAACGTTAGCCCGACTAAGTCGGGTTATACCATCTAGTTCTTTGCATACACCAAACTTTCTTGGAAACAATGGATTAAGAGTTGATCATTGCTCACGTAGCGACCATTCGCTGCAGAACATGGTGATGTGGGCTTCCGGCAGCTAGTCCCACTATATTTTTCGAATTCGGCATTTTAAACTTATGAGGCGGTACCAAATCGGGAACTAGACTTAAATCTTTTGCGTCGATCCTCGATGATAATCGATACTTTCCAGTAGCTTTGAATTTTTCCTCCGGCCATTTGCAACGATCCTCCAGCTTGTTTTGAGGATTCTATTCTCGACCCCATTTTCTCTCGCATCTAGGTGGGTACAACAGATTGGTGGGCTATCTCTCGGTTGAGACCAGAGCCCACGTGATAGCTCACGGGAGGTCTAGTGTCATCCTGCCCTTGCTGGGCCTCGATCGTAATTGATGGCCTTTGGAGATATTCCTCGAGCAGGGGCTCTTGAGTGCGCGGGTAAAACCGGGGAGCGCCTTCGCTATCCTCTTCGATCGGAGGCATTGGACCTTTCCTTTGTCCGTTACTCCATTCAAAGATTTGGGCCATCTGTGCTATCATGTTTCTCTGGGCCTCCAAATTTGGTCCCTCATTTCTGCTGGAGTTTCAACATTTGTGTTGCATTTCTTCCTGCATTTCTTTCTGGAATTGTTCGAACCTCTGATCCATTCTCTTAGTTTTGTACGTGTTCCGTAGTGATGTTCCGCCTCCATTTTCTCTTTTCACTTTCTTTTCTCTGATAATTTTAGCTAATTAGACCCCAATTTTTTATAAACTTAAATGCATGTAATGTGATGCAATGCAGATGCATGAATGCAAGAAAAAAAGACATCGATTCTGATCAACTTCATTTTAGAAGACTTTATTAGAAGGCAAGATCCTTTACATAAAGCGAACTACAAATATGCTTTCGCCCTAAGGCCTAAAGTTTTAATTTTCCCGAGCAAAGAGGTTAGCTCTTGACTACGACCCGACTGCAGCTCATATTTCATGCTCAACACATCGGCCTGTGCTGCCAAAGTTTGTAGATGATCGGCTACCTCTCGAATCTGAACTATCGCTTCGCCCATGAGGTAATCCCGATTTCTAACTTGATCATGAGAATAGTGAAGTTCTTCTTCCCAACGCCCTTCTCTTGTTTCCAGAAGCTCAATCCGAAGTTCACAACTGTGTAATGCTGATTCCAATTCTTCAATCTTATCCTTCATTTCCTCGATTTTATTTAGACTTAATTTCAGTTCGCTTTCTGAGTTGCAACTTCGGTAGTGATGCAGGGACCGTCCAAGCTCAGCCACCCTAGCTTTTAGCCCTTTCTTTTCTTTTTGGCTTTCTGCCATGTCTTTTCTCAGAACCTCATTTTGTGTTTGCATTTCCTGGAACCTTTTCTCCCAACTGCTAGCTTTGGCCCTTTCCTCTCGAATCTCGCGTCGCCATTGCTCCGGAGTTTTTCCTAATCCGGCATTTTTCATTGTTAGACGCATCTTCTTATATTCCGTCTTCAAATCATCTCGGTCTTCCTCTATTTTCCCTTTCTCCTTTCTTAATTTTTCAGCTTCCGACTTTTGTCCATCTACGTCTAACTTGAGGAGCATCTTCTCTTCTTCCAGTCTTTCTATCTTTCTTTCGAGTTCTGAACTCATCCTTTCAAAATCTCGTTTCGCGATTTCTAGTTCTGATGGGACTGTTCGCAAATATTCCTCTCTTGACCGAGCGCCTTCTAGATTTGGCTCGGGGATGTTATCGTTGATCCTCCTAGTCCTCCATTCTCTGTACTCCGAGGTCATCATCGGGCCTATGGATAACCTCTTCATTCTGTGGACCTGATTCCAGGCACTAGAGATCTCTTTAACCTTTTTCTTATAGCTCCCCCCTTCGTATGAGAACTCACATTGAGCCAACCCATATGTCGTTGGTACAAACTGTCTTGAATTATATTGTCTCAGACCAGTGAGAGGGCATATGCAAAGTGGGCACCCCAAATTCCCAGTAGAGGAACCCAGTCGAAGTTTCCACAACGATAAAGGATTTGGTCGGTAACCAACCACGGAGCTTTCCAACCGATGTCATCTTCTTGAAGGTTTTGGAAGAGCGCGATCCAATTTTCTTCGGACACATCCTCTCTTTTAGGTGTAGCTGCTATTTCTTCTAGCGGAGAGTAATTCTCTGTCATAAATCGATAGGACACTTTCTCCACTTTCCAGAAGTGACTATGGAACCAAGCCAAAAACAAATGCAAGACATCCAATAAACTCCGCCTTCACCCATTCTTCTGCATGCATTCAAGGACCTAAACGTTTCGGCTAAGATGGCAGGAACAGGTGTGACCCCTTTGTCTAATCGGCTGAATAGATCAATGACTGCTTCGTCGATATGCCTTAAAGCCTTTGGAAATATTACCAGACCGTAAACACACAGGGCGAAGACGTCAATCCTTTTCTTTGCATCGGGATGTGCCAAGATCAAGTCTCTCAAACATATCCAGGGTATGCATTTACCTCCACCTTTCTTTTGCATTCTGGCTGAAACCCATTGTTCGCTCATTCCGGTGATGTTCATCAATTTCTTCGCGAAGGTTGGGCCATTACTTGCTTTGGAATAAGCTTTGTCGTCCTGAATTCTTGGGCAACGTAACAAGGTTGTATATTCTTCTACCGTGGGAACCAGATCTACCTTCCCAAAAGAGAAACAGCTATAAGCAGCATTCCAAAACTGGGACATTGCTCGGAATAGGTGCTTATCTATTTTGACATCAGCGGTAAGGCGGTCACCGTAAGTACCATAGAACGATTGCTTCGTCTCGTTATCCCACCGAGCCCAAATTTCTTTCAACTCTTGGAGCTCGTTCTGGTGTGACACTGATATTGGTAAAATCCCGTAGCTCAGGCACATACCCCTCAACTATGCTATCCCCTTTTCTATTTGGCATTGCTCGGACCACGTGCGGACGCCGCATTGTCTTCCACTTTATCAAGGAATTTGCTTTCCATAACCAAATTTCTAACTCGTAAATCGACCGTGAATCGATGCCTCTTAAATATGATATGCACAAAGAAAAATAAAACACAAAAGTTAGTACTATGGAATACAAAGCAAGTGAAATAAACAAACACCTATCCGGGTAATTACTAAGGTCCGCATAGTTCAAATTTCTCGGGGTGGGTTCTTAGGCTCTTTACATGTGGTTGAGTTCTAAAGTTCGAGGTACCCAAACCAGCAGATTCCTCGATCCTCACCCATTATAGGCTCATACGGACCGAGTTTGGTTCTGGGGAATACATTTCCCTATGGCCATGCGAGTGAAAACTTCACGAAGACATAGGTACGGATGTATTCCGGCGCGATCCACTAGCTCATGCGGAGGTGAAAACCTCACGAAAGCATAGCTTCGCTCCCACTTAAAGGTGTGACCCTAATGGTCATGCAATGCAATGCCAAAGTATTCAAGAGATCAAATATAACATTGAAAATGCATTTAAAGGAACACGAATTTCGAAACCATTTTCCAATCTTAATTACAAGGACAAAAATTGATCAATCAATGGCCTGACTCTCGACGAATAATTCCCCAGTGGAGTCGCCAAGCTGTCGTAACCATTTTTTGATAAAACAGTAAACGACACGGTCGACTCGATTTTTTTGAAAATGAAAAGGAAGGGAGTCGCCACCGACCTTCATTAGGTGCGATCGGATCACCTTTGTTTATTTAAAACAATGTTTTTGGTCTGCGAATTTTGAGAAAATGGGCTCGGGATTCGGTTACGTGCGAGGAAGGATTAGCACCCTCGTCACGCCCGTAATTGGTACCAAACTGATTGATTGATGTCCTAATGTTGAAAATTTTGAAATGGTTTGAAAATAGATACTTTTATTTCCAAAAACTTGAAGGAATTGGAAGGGGCGTTAAGACTCTCTTATTTTCAAGAGATAAAGCATCATGTCCGATGTAAGTTAGGCGCGACACTTTAGACCCTTGAAACTAAGCTCGCCTTTTAAAAACTCGATTTTTATTTGGAAAGGATATTCCGTCATTTGTCGAACGAGAAACCGAACCCATGTAAGTTAGGGCTTGTCTTCCCAAGGTCCAAATTAGGAATATTGCCTCTATTTTAATAAAAACTTATCCGAAACATCTAGATGTCGAGTCCAATGAGTTAGGCGCGACATTTCGAATATCCGAGATTAAGTGTTTTGTTTAAAAATTTAAATTGCGATTTCAAAGGGATATCCCGTTATTTAGCTTTAAACAAGAAGAACCTAACCCAATAAGTTAGGGCTCGATTCACTCGAATTGCTAATACGGAATGTCGATTTAAAAATGAGATGTCGAGAAAAATTAGCGCGAAAATGTGAAAACATGATGTTATACGCGAAAAGAATAATAAAAGGACACATACATATACGTATAAATAAGGAGGATATATAATATATTGAAGGCATTACGTATAGTAAAGGTAGTAGAAATAACGATGAAATGATAACAATAATAACATGATAATGATGATAATATGATGTGATAATAATAATAATCTAATAACAAATCATATAGTATAATAATAATATAGTAGTAATAGTAATATAACAATAATAATAAGATAAAAATAATACAAGATAATATAATTTAAATGTAATAATAAGATTAAGATGATTAATAATATATGTATAAAAAAATGACAATGGTAATAATAGAAAATAATAATAGGAATACTTAATAATGATAGTAGTTTAGTAATAATAATAAAATAATAATAATAATAATAATAATACATAATTAATGTGATAAAAAAGTAAAGATATTAAATAATAATAATTGCAAAATACAAAACAGGCTAAATCGAATACTAGGGAAAGTAGAAGGGACAAATCATAAATAAATAAATAATGAAAAGATTAAGTGAAGCACTCGCGAAATGGAAAGGGGCTAAAAGGTAATTTACCCGTTTTATCAAACGCAGCGTTCAAATAAGGAATAAATTTAAAGCTGCACGAGAGTTCTGGGCCAAAATTAAAAGAACAGAAAGTCTAATTTTAAAACACGAAAATGCGGAAGGACCAAAAGGGAAATTATCCCAATCAACAAAAACGCGGATCCTCTGGTGGGTCGGGTCAATCAACGCGGTTATAGAGGCGAACGACGCGTCGTTTTGGGGCCATCGAATCGAGCCCTAAACGCCGTCGTTTTGAAACCTTTATAAAACCAAAATTTTCCTCTATTTCTTCATTTCATTTGTTTACACAAAAAAACTCTTTTGTTTTTGTTTTTTTTTTTTGCAGGGGTTGGTCTCGGTCTGCCGCTCTGGCCGCCCACCGCCATGGGCTCCGTCTGCCGCCGCCGCCGTGCTGCAATGGCCGAGTCCGATCAGGTAAGATTTTTGTATTTTTATTCCCCTGTAGAATATACTAACACATGCTTTGGAAAAAAGGAAAAAAGGAACGACTTTCAAAATAAAAAAACCACCTTTTTCTCTCTATTTTTGGGGTGTTTGAGTTCTTTGTTTGGTGCTATTTTTATGTCTTGGATGTTCGAATCTTTGTCTCTCGCCTCTATTGAAGATCGAAAAAGGATCTCAATCTCGATATTTAGTGAATCTGTTTTTATATTGATAATCAAAAGAAAAAAAGGCCCTTCTACATGAAAATCAATCGGCTTTTATAGCCGATTACTTGCTATACATTTTGCTTTCTGTCTTGTCCTTTTAAATGTTCTGCAGGTCAAGTGGAGGGCAGGTGGAGGGTCGGCGGCCGACTATGGCGGTGGAGCGGGCGTGCGCGCAGAGGCGTGGGGGCGCAGTCGGCCGAGGGACAGAGGCAGAGGGCAGGTGCAAGTGGGTTAGGGTTAGGGTTGTTTGGGTATTGTGGGCTTTAATGGGTTTGGTTATTGGGTCTGGTAGTTTTTGTAAATGGGTTTGGGTTTATTTTTGTTTAATTTGGGTAGTTTGGGTTTTGGTGTTGGAGTCTGCTTTTTTTCTTTTTCGTTTTTTTCTATTCTCTGTTGGGCCGGGCAAATATTGGGCTTATACAACCAATACCGGAGACGACAACGAGGACCCTGCTTATCCTTCAGGCTTCACCCCAACGAACACCCAAGCACAACCACAAAGGGTGCCCGTCAACATCAGACCCCAATATCAGCTGGTACTTCAGCACCGATAAACTTCCCGACGGGTTCAGGCTCTAACCCCGAAGATAATCCAACAAATCCCGTTGTCTCCGACCTTGATGATATAGTGAAAATGGGAAAGGCGAGAGTGGAGCTCTCAAAGCAACTAGAAGACAAATGCAAATGGCTAGAGGAGAAATTTAAGGCGTTGGAAAGCGCTGATTACCATTGTGGAATTGACGCTAAGGAATTGAGCCTGGTCCCAGATCTAGTGCTCTCTCCAAAGTTCAAAATGTCAGAATTTGAAAAATATAACGGGACCAGCTGCCCGAAGGCTCACATTACAATGTTCTGTCGGAGGATGCCTGGATATGTCAGTAATGATCAGTTATTGATTCACTATTTCCAAGACAGCTTGACTGGGGCTGCGGCCAAATGGTATAATAAGCTAAATCATGCCCAAATTAATTCGTGGAAGGACCTAGCACAGGCCTTCATGAAACAATATGGCCACGTGACAGATATGGTGCCTGACAGAATCACGTTACAAAATATGGAGAAAGAGCTAAACGAAAGTTTCAGGCAAGATGCTCAAAGGTGGAGGGAAGTCGCCACGCAAGTCCAACCGCCACTACTAGAAAAGGAAACTACCATACTCTTCATTAATACCTTGAAGGCACCTTTTATCAATCACATGTTGGAAAGCGCAACTAAGAGCTTCTCAGACATAGTGATGTCGGGCGAAATTATAGAAAATGTGATAAGGTGTGGAAAAATAGAGGCCAGGGAAAGCACAAAGAGTTCAGCCCCAAGAAAAAGAGAAAATGAGGTGAATAACGTGAGCACGTATAACAGGGGTTACTCGAAACCAGTCACTGTGAACCAACCGAGAACGGTAACCATTGGCCATCAAGGCCCACCGAGACAAGAGTCCAACACAAGGTAAAATACGGAGAAACTCCAGTTTACGCCTATTCCAATGACGTATAGGGAGTTGTACCAAAGTTTATTCGATGCACATGTTGTATCTCCTTTCTACCTAAAACCAATGCAACCCCCATACCCGAAATGGTACGATGCAAATGCCCAATGTGAACACCATGTGGGAATTACGGGACACTCGATAGAAAACTACACTGCTTTCAAAAAGTTAGTAGAAAGGCTCATCAAAATAGGCATTGTAAAATTCGATGATCCATCTGGTGCAGAAAATCCGTTACCCAACCATGCTGATAAGGGGTTAAATTCGATAGTCGAGAACGCGGGGAAGAAAATCAAGGTGAATATTGCAGAAGTGAAAACCCCGTTGAAAGAAGTTTGGAAGAAAATGGTGGAAAGGGGGTTAATCACACAAGACTCGAGGAACAGGTCCCGAGAAGCAATGAATTATTGTGAGTTCCATGATGAAGGAGATCATGAGATTCAGAAATGCAGTAAATTCAGGGCCTTAGTACATGGTCTAATGGACAACAAGAAGCTCAAATTCTTTGAGTATACTGAAGGAGAAGAGGTATGCGCCTCAGAGGGAGGGTCGACAGAGAAGGTCTATGAGGCCAACCACCTGGTGGTAATCATATCACGACCAAGAATCAACGAAGCCGGAGTAAGAATTGCACCAAAAGTTGTAATCTAGAGACCTGTTGCTTTTCCTTATAAAGATAGAAAAAGGGTACCTTGGAACTATGACTGCAATGTGACAATCCCGGGAGAGGTAGGCCCGGTCAGCACGCCAGAGGAAGGTCAGGATGTGGGTTTCTATACACGTAGCGGAAGACGTTATGATGCCCCAAATATAAAAGCCGAACCTGTAAAAGGGAAATCTGTGGTAGTCGAACAAAGGAAAGAAAAGCCAGAACTACCTATTAATGAGCCGGTAAATGAGAAAGAAGCTAAGGAATTCTTGAAATTCCTGAAACACAGCGAGTATATTGTCGTGGAACAATTACACAAGCAGCTAGCTCGTATATCGGTACTGGCTTTACTCTTAAGCTCGGAGACACACCGTAACACGCTCATGAAGGTGTTAAACGAAACCTACGTCGCTGATGATATTTCAATACACAAGCTAGACCATCTCGTCAACAACATAAGCGCTGATAATTTCATCTTCTTTAATGACGACGAAATACTGCCGGGGGCATGGGATCCACTAAAGCTCTGCACACCACCACCCGTTGCAAGGGGTATACATTACCGGGGGTACTGATTGACAATGGATCGACACTGAATGTATTGTCCCTATCCACATTGAACAGGTTGCCTGTGGACAGCTCTCACATGAAGACATGCCGAAACATAGTGAGAGCATTTGACGGCACTGAAAGGAAGGTAATGGAAAAGATTGAGATACCTCTCTTGATCGGTCCAAACACATACGAGGTAGACTTCTTAGTGATGGACATCAAGCCTTCTTACAATTTCCTATTGGGGAGGCCTTGCATTCACTCAGCGGGGGCAGTACCATCATCACTGCACCAAAAGCTAAAGTTAGTAACGGAGGGCCGATTGATAACGATAAATGTAGAAGAGGATATTATTGCGTCCATTACCAGTAATGCGCTATACATAGAGGCTGATGGTGAAGCGATAGAATGTTCATTTTGGTCACTGGAGTTTGTGAACGCAACCTTCATCGTCGAGGGAAGCAAGATCCCAATGCCCAAAATATCCAAAGCCACGAGGATGAGCTTACAACTGAGCATCGCCTGGAAGGGGACTTGGGAAATATCTCCATGGAAGGGTCAAAGTACCAATCTTGGCCGACAAACGGGATCACTTTGGCTTGGGGTATAAGCCAGACGCGAAGCAAAGGAAGAATGAGTTAGAGAGGAAGCAAGACCGAATGAGAGTGCGATTAAGCAGGGTAGAGGTCAAATGGGAACCAATGACCTTCCCCCATATATCCAGAACATTCGTGTCAGGAGGAATTATTTACCCTGAACGGAAGGTGACAAGGGAAGAAATTGTTGAAGATATGATGGGAAAGCTGAGCATCAACGCCATATCTGAAGAGGGAATGGTGGAAGAAAACTTATCGGGCATCCGCCCTTCTGAGCCTGGAAGTGTTCTGAACAACTGGACTGCGGAAGAGATTCATGTAGTTTTTAGAGCTAATTTAGAGTAATGTTTAAAACACGCTTGTTGCTTTAAGCCTAGAAGCAATAAGAATCCATTTGTGAAATAGGCTCATGTCCAACATCTTTATTCCAATAAAAAATGTATTTTTTTTTGTATCACTCTGAGCAAATATTCTTTTATTCTTTCATTTCATTCATAATCACACCATACAAATAGCTATTCTTAGATTCATTTATTCTTTGGATATTCCTTCGTGCCTACAACAGGTCTCCAGATATCAACGACATGAGCGACGCTGCTACTGACTCAGAATCTCCTTTTGAACAAGACATGTGTCTAGAGGGATCTTAGGATTTTGAAGATGACAAAGACTGTAACTTATCTCCAGATTTGTTAAGGATGGTAGAACAATAAGAGAAATGGATCCTACCTCACAAAGAGACAGTAGAAACTGTGACCTTAGAAGAAGGAAAAGAAGTGAAAATTGGAACTTGTATAGCCGAAGAAACAAAACGATACCTTATTGAGTTACTTCAAGAATTCAAAGATGTCTTCGCATGGTCATACCAAGATATGCCCGGGTTAAGCACTGATGTTGTGGTACACCACCTCCCTATAAAAGAAGACTGCAAGCCAGTTCAGCAGAAGCTCCGAAGGATGAGGCCCGATGTTGTGATAAAAATAAAAGAAGAGGTCAAGAAACAATTCGATGCTGGATTCTTACAGGTGGTTAAATACTCAGAATAGGTAGCCAATATTGTCTCCGTCCCTAAGAAAGACGGAAATGTACGGATGTGTGTAGATTACAAAGACTTAAACAAGGCCAGCCCAAAAGACAATTTTCCATTGCCTCACATTGACACTTTAGTGGATAATACGGCAGGCTACTCACTGTTCTCCTTCATGGATGGCTTCTCTGGATACAATCAGATAAAGATGCATCCTGAGGACATGGAAAATACCACATTCATAACCCTGTGGGGAACATTTTACTATAAAGTGATGCCATTTGGATTAAAAAATGCGAAAGCAACGTATCAAAGAGCCATGGTAACCTTGTTTCATGACATGATGCACAAGGAAATTGAGGTTTACGTTAATGATATGATTGCAAAATCCCAAACAGAAAAAGAGCATGTGCAAGTTTTGAGGAAATTATTCTTGAGGTTGAGAAAATTTCAGCTAAAGCTCAATCCAACAAAATGTACTTTCGGGGCTAGGTCAAGAAAACTGCTAGGTTTCGTAGTCAGTGAAAAGGGAATTGAAATCGACCCAGACAAAGTCAAGGCTATACAAGAATTGCCTCCACCGCGCACTCAAAAGGAAGTTCGAGGTTTCTTAGGAAGACAAAATTACATTGCCCGGTTCATTTCACAACTAACTGAGAAATGTGACCCAATATTTCGTCTTCTTAAGAAACACAATCCAGACGCATGGGATGATGAATGCCAGAAAACTTTTGACAAGGTAAAATAGTACTTGTCCAATACCCCAGTGCTGTCACCACCTAGTCCAGATAGGCCACGATCTCGTGATTTGTGATGATTTGACCATTCTATGGGATGTGTGCTTGGCCAACACGATGAGACAGGAAAGAAAGAAATGGCGATATACTACCTCAGTAAGCAATTCACTGAGTGTGAAATGAGATACTCGCCGATTGAGAAATTATGTTGCGCATTGATCTGGACAACTCTGAGATTGAGGCACTACATGTTGTACCATACGACTTGGCTAATCTCGAAACTAGATCCTCTAAAGTATATGATAGAGTTGACTGCTTTGAATAGAAGGATGGCCAGATGGCAAATTCTGCTTTCCAAATTTGACATAGTCTATGTGAACCAAAAGGCTATGAAAGGGAGCGCAATAGCAGATTTTCTAGCCAGTAGAGCTTTAGAAGATTACGAGCCTTTGAATTTTGATTTCCCTAATGAAGATCTAATGTATGTGGAAACTACCGAAGAAGACGTTCCAAAAAATCGTCCTTGGAAGCTGAACTTTGACGGAGCATCAAATGCTGTTGGTAACAGAATTAGGGCAGTCCTGATATCCCCAAATGGAGACCATTATCCATTTACTTGCAAATTGAATTTTGATTGCACAAATAATATGGCAGAGTATGAAGCATGTATCATGGGAATCCGTGCGGCCATAGAACGCAAAATCAAAATTCTAGTGGTATATGGGGATTCTGCATTAGTGATCTATTAACTCAAAGGAGAATGGGAAACAAGAGACCCCAAATTGATTAATTATCGAAAGCTAGTTCCAGAATTAATTGAGGAGTTCGACAACATCACCTTCTATTACCTCCCGCGAGATGAAAACCAGATGGCTGACGCCTTGGCTACATTAGCTTCTATGATTAGAGTAAATAAGCAAGAGGATGTGAAGCCTATCCAAATGAGTATTTACGAGGCTCCGGCTCATTACTGCAATATCGACGAAGAGCAAGAAACAGATGATCATCCTTGGTATCACGATATACTGCGATATGTGAAGAATCATGAATATCCTGATCAAGCAACTGAGAATGATAAAAGAACGTTGAGAAGACTTGCCATTGACTACGTCTTAGATGGGGAGATCCTATACAAAAGAAGAAAGAATCAGGTGTTATTAAGATGTGTGGATGCTGTTGGGGCTAAGAAAATCCTAGAAGAAGTCCATGAGGGTGTCTGCGGAACACATGCTAATGGTTTTACAATGGCCAGGCAAATCATGAGATTCGGATATTATTGGTCTACCATGGAAGGGGATTGCATCAATTATGCCAAGAAGTACCACAAGTGCCAAATTTATGGGGACAAGATTCATGTGCTTCCTTCACCTCTTCATGTTATGACTTCTCCATGGCCTTTCTCTATGTGGGGCATGGACGTCATTGGGCCAATCTCGCAAAAAGCCTCTAACGGGCATCGATTCATCTTTGTGGTCATTGATTACTTCACCAAGTGGGTTGAGGTTGCTTCATATGCCAATGTCACCAAGTCGGCAGTCAGCAAGTTCTTAAAGAAAGAGATCATATGCCGATATGGAATGCCAGAAAGGATCATATCGGTCAATGTATTGAATTTGAACAAAAGCACGATAACAGAGGTCTGCAGTCAGTTCAAAATTAAACACCACAACTCGTCACCCTATCGCCCAAAAATGAATGGTGCAGTTGAGGTGCCTAATAAGAATATCAAGAGGATTGTGGGAAAAATGACTGAGACTTATAGAGATTGGCATGATAAGTTACCATTTGCTTTATATGCTTATCGAACGTCATTCAGGACCTCTACGGGGCAACTCCCTTCTCATTGGTCTATAGAATGGAGGCAGTGTTACCCATCAAAGTTGAGATTCCTTCCCTTCGAGTCTTGTCAGAGCTGAAGTTGGATGAAGTAGAATGAATCCAATCCCGATATGATCAACTAATTTTGATCAAAGAGAAAAGGCTGAAAGCTATCCGTCATGGTCAAATGTACCAAAAACGAATGATGCGAGCTTACAACAAAAAGGTTCGCCCCAGATAATTCCACGAGGGGGACTTGGTATTGAAGAAGATCCTACCCCTACAAAAGGATTTCAGAGGAAAATGGATGCCAAACTGGGAAGGACATTACGTGGTAAAGAAGGCCTTTTCTGGAAGAGCGTTAATATTAACTGAAATGGATGGCAAGACTTTGCCTAATCCAGTGAATTTGGACTCGGTCAAGAAGTACTTCTCTTAAAACAAAAAGGGGGAGAGGCCAAGGCAAAAACCCGCAAAGGGCGCTTTGAGACCAAAGAGGTTTTGAATTGAAAACCTGTGAAAGGGCAATTCAAATTTTGATCAAAGGTGGGGCATGCGGTAGTCTTGCTATGTTTGAATTAACGAAGAGGAGGTATGCTACATCCTGGGGCATCGACAAAGTACTCTAGATCTCCTAAACACATGTTGAGCTCAAAATGGTCCTCAAGAAGTTCATACAGAGAAGCTCAGGCTGCGATATCTAGGGCACTTATATGTCCCCTCACCTATTTTGTATTCCAGCAATGTTGGCTTTCTTTAATTAATCCATTCTTTTCAGATTTTATTCCTAATAAATTTCAGTTTTGTCCAATTATTATGATTCTTTTCAAGCATTTTGCATTGAAAATAATGATTAATGGACTAATAATACTTTCACAAAAAGAGTTTCGCATATTACTCTAGAAGCTTCTAAATAGTACAAGAACCTGAAACAAGACTATTATTTAGAACTCACCAAGCCTAAGGGTTGGAAATATTTGAGAAAGAAGAGTCTAAATTGTGACTATTTCTTCGAATTTTCTATCAAAAATATCAACTGAACAAGAAGACAGGATATTACGTCAGTGATACAACCTTGAAGAACAACGAGTAATGACAACCCAGACATTAAAAAGGGATCATTCTCACGACATTCTGCATTCATGCAAATATCATCCATAACACATCTAGTTAGGAGCATTCAACTCATTCTGATCATTGCATCCTAATCATTTGGCATAAGCATAGGCCCATGAAATCGATTCTACAGGTTATGTCCCCCAAAGGACGGTGTAGCAAGATCGGTGAATCCACAAATCTCATCTCCCTGAAGTTGTAGTGGAGCAGATTGAAGACACCAGCCTTATCTCCCTGAAGTTGCAGTGGAGCAGACTGAAGACAGCAAATCTTATTTCCCTGAAGTTGAAGCGAAACAGATTAAAGCTAAAGCCACAAACCTTATCTTCCTGAAGTTGCAGTGGAGCAGGTTGAAATTACCAATCCTTATCTCCCTGAAGTTGCAGTGGAGCAGATTGAAGATAGCGAATCTTATTTCCCTGAAGTTACAGTGGAACAGATTAAAGCTACGAGTCACAAATCCTATACCTCTGAAGTTGCAATACGTCGGATCAAATCTACCAAAACCAAACCTTATCTCCCTGAAGTTGCAGTGGAGCATGCCTTATCTCCCTGAAGTTGTAGTGGAGCAAACTGAAGATAGCAAATCTTATCTCCCTGAAGTTGCAGTGGAGCAGATTGAAGCTACAAGTCTAATCTCCCTGAATTGGATCGAAGCACTAGTTTTTATGCCCCTGAAGATGTAGTGGGATGGAATGAAGCTACTCGAAGAAGAAAAGCACCGAAAAGTTGAAACTCGGCAAAACCAGGTAAAATTGGCCCTTTTAAAGTATTTGCTCCATTCCCGTTACACGACAACGAGCAAAGAGGGGCAGCTGTAAGGCCCAATTTTCGCCCGGGCCCAATTAACAAAACCAAACCCAAAAAAATAAATAAAATAAAAAATAAATAAAGTCCAAATTTTAACAGTCCAGTTTACAGCCCAAATCACAATGGCCCAATGTAGCCCAAATATACCCAAACCCATTAAACAAAACCCTAGTAGCCCAATATGGCCCAAAACCTAAAAACAAACCAGAAAATAAGAAACCCTAGGGTTTCCTCTTTGTCTTGCCATGTAGCTTCCTCCGTACCTCACGCACCAAAGACGCTGCATGCGACCTCTGCACTGCAAAGGACACAAATAACAGCATAGAAAAAAATTATATTGTATTTTATTTATTTATTTCTTCAACTTCGGCTATAAAATCGGGGAACAAACAATGTATATTTTTTTTATAGATACAAAAAATACATCAGAGAATCAAAGAAATTTCGAAAGGTGTTTTTTTATCATTTTATATTTTCTGTTCTTTTATTTTTTTATGATTCATTTCTGTTTTATTTTTTTTACAAAAAGAATAATAAACGAGATATAAAGTAAAAAAGAGAGAGATATTACCTTTCTCACGTTTGAGCCGCCGTGGGTGGCTGAGGTGACCATTTCCGAGGAAAGATGGTGCGAAAACGGGGTCGGGAGTCAAAAAGCCAAAAAATGGAAATTTTTTTTATTTCCGACCACCGTGGATGGCGGCACCGTCGTCGGCAATCGGTGGCCGCCACGGTGGTCTGGTGCCGGAGCCCTCGCCGGAGCTCGCAGGTCAGGGGAGAGGGCAGAGAGGTTGAGAGAATTTCATTTTTTTTTTTGGGGGGGAAGAAAGAAAAATGAAGTTTTCAGAAAAAAAAATTGATTTAAATAAAGGCACAAAACAGTGCCGTTTGAACCAAGGTCACCAGCGCCAAAAAAGATGTCGTTTAAAGCCGAGCTGCATTGTGACCCGACCCAGCTCCTGGGGATCCGCGTGTTTTTAAGCTAAATGGGTTATTTACAACCACGGTCCTTCCATTTTTTTAAGGTCATTACGATTTAGTCCTTTTTTCTTTTTCTTTTTATTTCTTTTAATTGGACCATGGAATTTCTTTGTGCATTTCAATCGAGTCCACGACCCACCGGGCTCTCGAGAAATAGACGCGTGTCGGTGGTTGGGTTATTTACCGAATAGGCCTCGATAGTTTAAGCGTGATTGATTTTGGTCCTATTTTTGTCTAGTTATTTATTACGATTTAGGCTCTAAATTTTGTTTTAATTCCGATTTAGTCTCATGTTCAATTAATATTCACCCTTTATAGATTTTCTATGTTTTTTTTATCTATTTGGTTATATATTTTTCTGATAAACCGTAAAAGTAACATATTTTAATCCCACATTTAGCATGCTTTTGGATGAATTATCCCTTATTTTATGTAATTTGGTGCTGTTAATCCTTTATTTTCATGTTTTATACTCAGGGAAGCACCGGAGGATGAAAAGAACAAGAAACGAGCCAAATGGGCCAGATCACGAAATTGACACGGCCTGGACCCAAGACTACACGTGCGTGCCTCATTAATGAAGTCCAACACGGCTGCCCCACGATTCACGGCATGTGCCATGGCGTGCCCTCTGCCGTGGCAAAGAGAAGTTTCATTCGGATTGGGATACTCGGGGCAAAGAAACACATTCCAAAAGCCTATATATACACCTAAGTATGACCTAAAAGGGGAGCCCAAGGCTATCGTCTAGGGCGTCTTGCTAGGCAGAGAAGAAGCGGTTTGTGGGGATTCACTCGAGGATATCCAGGTTGATTCATCTCTAGAAGCCGGAATTATACTTAAGACGGAGGATCTCTCCTTCAATTTCTTCAGGGGTTTTAGGGATTTCTTATGTTTTGTTTTATCTTTTCTTCCGATATGTTTTCTTTTATTGTTATAAACTAAACCCTCGGATACACCGAGGGGATGAAACTTAGATGAATCTTGTTATCGTTTGCTGAACTATATGATAAATATTTGACTTGTTCTTAATTATGTGTTCTTAATTCTTGTGTTGATATTTCCGGGATATTGATTCAAGTTTGATGTGCTTAGGTGGAGGAGCAAAAGTCCCTGTCTAAGAGTAGATCTAGCATAGTTAAGCGAGTTTGATCGCGCGCCTAGAGATAGGGTGACGAGATTTTGCCGGATTAGGGTGAAACCTAATATGGGATTCCATAGATCGAGTTAATGCAATTCTAGGGGTTTTAATTAGAAAGAGATTTCAATTAATCAACCTAGGGTTAGACGTTATTCGCTTGAGAGAGGGTTTAATATACATTAGGGAATCTTACGGATCAATTCAAATGAATAAATCGTGCAGTTCAGAGTTAGATAACAAGTGAAGTCTAGGTGGATTCTTCCTTGGGTGTCGTCTTAATCAATTGGTTTTTCCTCAAGTTATTTTCCCCAAATTCATTCTTCTTTGTCTTAGAGTCTTTAGTTTATTAGTTAGTTAATTTTAGATTAGATAAACAATTCATTCAATTCTTAGGCTAAATAATAAAAAGAGAGTTAGTATTAGTACTTTTAGTTCCTTTGGGTTCGACATTCTGGTCTTGCCACTAAGCTATACTACTGTTCGATAGGTGCGCTTGCCTCAAATCGTTGTCATAGTTAGTTTCCAGGTTCGATCATTCTTTTTATAAATTTTAAGACTTTGACATCACGAAAACAACGATCATTTTCACATATTTATTTATTTGTTTTATTTTTTCTTTTTTACTCTCTTCGTATTTAAATTTCATATTGATAAACTGAAATAGTAACATATTTTAGGCCCACATTTAGTATGCTTTTGGATGAATTATCCCTTGATTTATGTAAAAAAAGGTGCTTTTAATCCTTTTTTTTCATGTCTTATACTCAGGAAAGCATCAGGGGATGAAAAGAACGCAAAACAGGCTTAAAACGGGACAAATGGGCCAAAGCATGAAATCGACACGGCTTGGACCAAAGATCACACGGCCGTGCCTCCTTAAAGATCTCGAACACGGCCTGGACCATGATTTACACGGCCGTGTTTCATTAAAGAAGTACGAGCACGGCCTGGCCACGACCCACACGGGCGTGTGCCATGGCCGTGCCCCTGCCGTGGCCAAGAGGAGTTTTACTCGAATTTGGATGCTTGGAGGCAAAGAAACACATTCCAAAGTCTAATTAAACCCCCAAATAGGAATTGCACTCAAATTAGGATACTTGGAGGCCAAGTAAGGCATCTCAAAGCTTATATAAACACCCTAGGGGGCAACTTATTCGGGGAGTTCGACAGAAACCCTCTGTCGAGGGGAGCCCAAAGCGATCGTCTAGGGGCGGTGAGCTATGCCAAGAAGCCAAGCCGAAAATGTCAGATTTGTGGGAATCACTCAAAGATAGCTAGTTGATCCATCTCAAGAAGCCGGAATTCTACTCAAGACGGCGGATCTCTCCTTCAATTCCTTCAGGGAGTTTTAGGGATTTCTTATGTTTTGTTTTATCTTTTCTCTTGAGATGTTTTCTTTTATTATTATGAACTAAACCTTCGGATACCCGAAGGGGATGAAACCTATGATGAATCTTGTTATTTGATTTTTTGAATTATATGATAATAACTTAGTTTGTTCTTAATTGTGTGAACTTAATCCAAATCTAATGTGCTTAGGTGGAGGAGGAATAGACCCTGCCTAAGAGTAGATCCAACATAATTAAGCAGAGTTGATCACACGCCTAGAGATAGGGTGACGAGATTTTGCCGGATTAGGGTGAAACCTAATATGGGAGTCCGCAGATCGATTTACTGCTATTCTAGGGGGTTACTATAAGAGAAAGAGATTTCCACTAGTTAACCTAGGGTTAGACGTTATTCGCTTCGAGAGAGGGTTTAATATACGTTAGGGAGTCTCATGGATCAAACTAAGTAAATAAATCATATGGTTCAAGGTTAGATAACAAGTGAAGTCTAGGTGGATTCTTCCTAAGGGTATCGATTGAGTCAACTGAGTTTTCCCAAAAGTTATTTCCCGATTTCATTCTTTTTGTCTTTGCATCTTAGCTTAGTAAGTAGATTAGTTTTAGTTTAAACAACCATCACTTTATATTAAGGCTAAATAATAAAAAGATGGTGAGTATTAGTACTTTTAGTTCCTTTGGGTTCGACAATCCGGTCTTGCCTAAACTATACTACTGTTCGATAGGTGCACTTACCTTTAATCGTTGTCAGAGTTAGTTTCCAGGTTCGATCATTCTTTTATAATTTTTAAAACTCTGATTTACAGCGATCACATATTAGTTTTATTTTCCTTTTTGTACATTTTGCTACTGTTGCTAGTATTATTATTATTATTTTTATTTTTATCATTATTATTATAATTATTGTCATCATCATCATGAATTTTTTTTATTACCATGTTCATATTATTGACATTAACTAGCATGTCATTTTATTTTTTAGTATATCATTATTCTACTTTCATACACTAGCATTTTATTTTATTCTACTATAATCATATCTTGAATTGTATTTAGACACATTTATTCATTGTTTTATCCCTAATAAAATAAATACACATCGTTTAAGTATTGTACTCGCTATTATTCAAAAAGGAAAATTTTTAAAATAAGGCAATATTTCGCGTTTTGGAGATTTGAGAAATCGTACCCTAACTTACGGGGTTTCAATTTTCTCGTTAAACCTAAATAGCAAAATATCCTTTTAAATTTCAAAATACACGAAATTTCAATAAAAAATTTAAAGGCAAGCTTATTCTCGAGGGTTCCAAGTGTCGTGTCCTAACTTACGGGATGTGACATTTCGTTACCTCGAGACGAGAGGGTCTTTAACATTCTTTTCGATTTATTCAAGGGTTTTTTAAAATGAACATTAATAAAAAAAGGGGATCGTATTTTAAAATCTTTTCAAAATTTCAACTTTCGAGATTAGGACATTAATTAATCAATTAGGTACCAATTTTGGGCATGACGAGGGTGCTAATCCTTCCTCGCACGTAACCGACTCCCGAGTCCGTTTTCTCAAATTTCGTAGACCAAAATCATTATTTTAATAAATCAAAATATTTTATTAAAACGATCAAATCACGAGGTGATCCGATCACACCTCATAAAAAAGGATCGGTGGCGACTCCCGTTCCTATTTTCATTTTCAAAATAAAAAGTCGACCCCGTTTTACAAAAAGATGGTTTCGACACAAGGTATCGATGAATATGCTTCTGTGTTAATGTGTTTAGTGTATTTGTAATATATATATTTGCATTTTATGATACCGGTAGTTCTGATGGTATGTTCTAGTTCACTATGTCTGTATAAGTTTGTATAATGTATGATTTTATTAATTTGTATTTCTGAATCTGTTATGTAACAATGCATGTGATTTCATGGCAAAAATGATGTGTTTCTAAAAGTTTTAACAAATTTGTTTGTAGAGAATGGACTTCCATGCCATCTGTTTCTGTTACTGTACATCAGCATGTCTTACATGCTCACCATTCTGATTTTGTACATGCATGCCATGACACATTGCATGGGGTTTGGGGTAATTTTAAAGGAGGAAGATTATGTATTGGTAGTTTAATGATCTGCGTATTTAGTGGCTCGACCACATATATTTGATTTGGCAGTTTAACTGCATATTGATAAACCGTCGTTGCCGGGCAACCCGGGGTGGCGAGTCAATGTTGCCGGGCAACCCGGGATGACTTTATTGGTGTGTTTTGGATGGATGAGTTTGAGGAAGAACTCTATCTTGGTGTGTAGCGGAGTTGGGTAGGACATTTTCTGAAAAATTCGCATTATGATTTTCTGAAAAATATTGCATTGGCATAATTATGCATACTCAATTCTGTTTGACTGATCGTTAAGAAATTTTCTATGGTTTTCTATTTTGTATATTATAATGTGTGTAACCTCAATTTGAGTTTTAGTATACACTGAGCTCTATAGCTCACCCCTTTGTTTTATTTCTGACGTTTCAGGTAATCGATAAATTAAAGTCGGATGACATGCAGGAGCTCGAATGGTTTTATCAATTAAATTAAAATTGGTGGTTTTCGTAATTATTTAATTTAGGCTTTTGGGGGACTGTAATTTGTTTTTTTTTTTGGGGGTTTGTTTTGGTTTCCGTTTAATTTGTCGATATAGATATCTGCGAACATGATATTGCAAAACCTAACGGGAAAATAATTAAAATTCGGTTTTTCAAAATTTAAACTCTGAAAGTTTTCCGCTACAAGCTAAGTAACCCCTAAAGAGTTTTTTTGTAAGTAAACAAATGGTATTAAAAAATGTTTGTTTTAATACTTAAAATGATCTGGTCACGTTAGTACTTTCAAAACATGCGACTTTGAATTCGAATTCTGGGTTTTAATTAAGTGTTTTCAAACTTTGATTTTTTTTTTCTAAAACGTCTATAAGAGTTTTGCCAGAATTTCATTTTTTCGAAACGCGCTTTTAGTTTGATCGAAACAAAGGTTTTTAAACAAGTTAATGTAATTCCTCAACATTCGGTCATAACTTCTAGGTCGGATTTGGGGTGTTACATTAAAAGTTAGCCCTCCTATTATATAATATATTAATAATTTATATATATGCATAATGATTAAACTTTATAATATTATGTAATACTATTACTTTTATTATAATTTATAATATAATAGTTATATATGTATTAATAGTTTTAGTAATAGTTATATACTATATTATTATATTATGTAATAGTATAACGTCTATTATATTTAGCGATTAAAATCGGCTTAATCGACAAAATCGAGCCAATTCAATCAAATCAGTTGGTAAATTCATTTTTTTTCAGTTCAGTTTGGGTGGTTTCGGTTTAAGGTTGAGTTAGGTAATTGGTTAATTTAGTGTTGTCGGTTTGGTTTCGGTTTTGAAACTTAGAATCGTTTAAACCGAATTATTTGACTTTTCACCTATTAAATATAATATATATTTAAACCCAAACCAAAACTTAAGCCCAATTTAAACTTTATTCAAAACTCAACCTAAATAAAAATAAACTCAATCCAAATTAAAAATTAATATAAAGATATAGGTTGAAATTTTGGATGTTACTCGTACTTGGAACTTGGGAATTGGACTTAACGTGGGTTGGTATTATGTAATTGTATTAAAAATTGGATTTATACATTTCTATGACTTTATAAATTTTATAATATCTTTTATTTAGATCATTTCATTTTTTACTCTAATTGTAAAACAACTTTTAAATTTTCTTATTTATATTTGTCGAAACTATTTTTTTGAAAAACGGGGTCGACTTGGATTTTTGAAAATGAAAACGAAAAACTTGAGAGTCGCCACCAATCCTTTTTGATGAAGTGTGATCGGGTCACCTCGTAAAACGGTTATTTTTAATAAACAGTTTGATTTATCAAAACAACGATTCCGGTCTACGAAACTCAAAAAATGGACTCGGGAGTCGGTTACGTACGAGGAAGGATTAGCACCCTCATCACGCCCAAAATTGGTACCAAATTGATTAATTAATGTCCTAATATTGAAAATTTGAAAAGATTTTAAAATACGAATCCTTTAGAAAATATTTGAATTTACTCGAATTGAATATTAAGATTCTCTCGCTCCGAAGGAATGAAATGTCACATCCAGCACGATAGGACACGACAATTTAAATCCTCGAATCCAAGATCATCTCATGATTCCCGAGACTCATGCATTGAAAATATCAAAAGGATATTCGATTATTTGTCAAGTGAGAAACCGAAACCCAGTAAGTTAGGGCTCGATTTCTCGAAATTCCAAACACGAAACATTGCCTTGTTTTTTAGAAAACATGGACAAAATTTTAAAAGGATATTTAGTTATTTGGTCAAACGGAAAATCGAAACCCAGCACGATAGGGCACGATTTATCGAATTTCCAAATACGAAATATTGCCTTATTTTTGGAAAAAAACTTATCTCGGGGTATCTAGATATCGTGTCCAGTAAGTTAGGGCACAACATTTCGAATTTCCGAGAACGAGCATTTTATTTAAAACTTGTATTGTGATTTTTTAAAAGGATATTCCGTTATTTAGATTAAACGAGAAAAATCGAAACCCAGTAAGTTAGGGCACGATTTTCTCGAATTCCCAAATACAAAACATCGATTTTTGTAACGTCTTTAATGTAACACGAATTTGGTAATGAAAAATAAATCATGGCGTTAATATATATAACAGAAATGAATGCAATAGTAAAATAAAAGTGATATAAGCGAAAATATAAAGACAATGAAAAAAAAGAAACGAACTAAAAAGAGCTATAAGTAAACGACAAACGTACATTTGAATAAAAAAATGAGCAAATAAATTAAACAATAGAGATATTAGACAAATAAAATAATGACAATAATAATAATAATAATAATAATAATAATAATAATAATAATAATAATAATAATGATGATGATGATTAGTTAATGACAAAATAACAAGTAAACATACACAAAACGAAAATGTAATTATAATAGAAATAATAATAAGAATAATGATAATAAATGTATAATAATAGCTTTTTTAAAAAAAAAACTTAAAATAAATAATGGTGATAATAATAACAATAAGGAAGATAGTAAAAGGAAATAATAATAAAAGAACAAAATAAAAATAGAGTAAAGATAATAATAATAATAATAATAATAATAATAGTAGAAATATTAAATAATGATAATAATAGTATTGATAGTAATAAAAATAATAATAAGCAATGTACTAATGAACGAATAACAATAAGGTAAATAAATAAGAGTAATACTAAAATAAGTATAATAATAACGATAATAGTAATAAAACTAAAATAATAATAGCAGTAATGATAAAATAAAGAAATTCAAAATAATATGAATTAAAAGTAAAAATAATAAGGAAACAAAAATAAGATTATCCATATATGAAATAAAATAAAAATAAAAATGAAATAATGAAAATAATACATAGAGAATATAGAAAATTTAATATTAAAGGAACGCGGTATTAAATTGAAGTTATTATAAAATTTAGAGTCTAAAACAAGCAGATAAACAACATAAAGGACTGGATTGAAGTTAAAATAAAGTAAAAGGAATAGATTTTAAAAATAATAAAACTACTCAAAGGACTTATTTAAAATGCGTGCAAAAGGGTAGGGACCATATGGGAAATTATTCCCATTCTCTTTGTGCATCCATGGGTTAAGGACCCTATTGAAAACCAAAAGAAATTTGAGGGTAAAATCCTAAAAAAGGAAAAATAACAAAAAGGGGCCGATTGAATGGCGCTGCAATGGGGAGGGATCCATCGCGCAAATATCCCTTTTAAGGGACATGCGCAGTAACCTTGAACCAAACGGCGCCCTTTTACTCAAAACCTTAAAACCCATTTTATTCTGTTTCATTTCGTTCTCGCCTCGTAAGAAAAAAAAGCCAAAACTTTAAAGCTTCTCCCCTCTCTCCCTTCGTCTTCCTCTCGAATGCGGCCTAGGGCCTCCGGTGCTGTCGCACCGTCGTGGGCCAATGGCCGGCGTTTGCACGGAAAGGGCTCTCCGGCGACGAGCGGACCAAGGTAAGTACTCGATCTCCTTTTTCTTTGTATAAAATAGATAACAAAATAAAAAAACTTAAATAATGAGGCTTTTAAAACGTAAATCACCTTCCAAAAATAGAAAACTCAAGTCTATATAGCGATTTAATAATCGGATTTTTGCTCTTTTTGTACTGATTCGTGGGTGTGTGCCCGCTTGAATCTCGCCTTTGGTTTTTATTTTTCGAATCCTTGCTTGAATCTCTGTTTTTGTGTTCAAAATTTTTTTGTATTGAAAAAAAAGCTGTTCTTATTCAATAAAATCTCCCCCTACAATTGGTTTAGATCGACTTTTTTATAGCTGATTCCTACAATCTTTTGTTTGTCATTTTCTTTTCTAATCCTTGCAGTGCAAGTGGAGGGCGTGGACAAGACCGTGGTGCAGGCGATGGTGGTTGGCGAGCAAGTGGAAGGGTCGACACCTAGGGGCTAGGGTTTCTTGGAAAAGTTTAGGATAGTGGGCTAATTGATTTAGGTTTGGGCTGATTAGTGGGTTAATTAGGTCTGTTATTTGGTATGTAAAGTGGGCCGGGCAATTTGGGCCTTCTACAGCTGCCCCTCTTTGCTCATTGTCGTGTAACGGGAATAGAGTAAAGACCTAAAGAAGGTCCAAATTTGTCTGGCTCCACTGAGTCTTGATTCTTCGGTGCTCCTATTCTTCATGTAGCCTCATTCCCGTCCACCGCATCTTGTTGCTTTGATCCACTTCACTGCTCTGCCGTATCTTCAGGGAAACAATATTTGCAATCTTCAGCCTATCCCATTACTGGTCTAGGGGATAGGACCATGGCTTAAATCATGTTTCACGACTGTTTAAGGCGACAAGATCTACAATCTTCAACCTATTCCACTACTGGCCAGGGCAATAGGACGATGGCTTAAATCATGTTTCCCTGCTGTTTAGGGAGACAAGATCTACAATCTTCAACCTATTCCACTACTGGTCAGGGCAATAGGACGATGGCTTAAATCATGTTTCCCTGCTGTTTAGGGAGCCAAGATTTGCCTTCGATCTTGCCCCACTACTGTTTAGGGCGACAAGGTCTACAATCTTCAACCTATTCCACTACTGGTCAGTGGCAATAGGACAATCTTCA
Source organism: Gossypium sturtianum (assembly GCA_025698515.1). NCBI lineage: Eukaryota > Viridiplantae > Streptophyta > Magnoliopsida > Malvales > Malvaceae > Gossypium > Gossypium sturtianum. Next base: position 164,708,935 of record CM046945.1, read on the forward strand.
ACCTATTCCACTACTGGTCAGTGGCAATAGGACAATCTTCAACCTATTCCACTCACCGGTCGGTGGGCAATAGGACAATCTTCAACCTATTCCACTCTTTGGTCGGTGGCAATAGGACAATCTTCAACCTATTCCACTACTTGGTCGGTGGAAATAGGACAATCTTCAACCTATTCCACTACTTTGTCGCTGGCAATAGGACAATCTTCAACCTATTCCACTCTTGATCGGTGGAAATAGGACAATCTTCAACCTATTCCACTCTTTGGTCGGTGGCAATAGGATGGTCTTCAAACTATTCCACTCACCGGTCGCTGGCAATAGGATAATCTTCAACCTATTCCACTACTGGCGGTGGCAATAGGACAATCTTCAACCTATTCCACTACTTTGGTCGGTGGCAATAGGACAATCTTCAACCTATTCCACTACTTCGGTCGCTGGCAATAGGATGGTCTTCAAACTATTCCACTCTTGGTCGCTGGCAATAGGATAATCTTCAACCTATTCCACTACTTGGGTCGGTGGCAATAGGACAATCTTCAACCTATTCCACTACCGACCACGGTGGCAATAGGACAATCTTCAACCTATTCCACTCTTTGGTCGGTGGCAATAGGACAATCTTCAACCTATTCCACTCTTGGATCGGTGGCAATAGGACAATCTTCAACCTATTCCACTCTTTGGTCGCTGGCAATAGGATGGTCTTTAACAATGTTGCTACACCGTCCTCTAGGGACATATCCTCAGAACTCGCTTTTATGTGCTTATGCTTATGCAAATGATGCGGATGCTATGATCGGAATGACTCAAACGCTCCTAACTACATGTGCTATGGATGACATTTACGTGAATCCGTAATGTCATGAGAATGATGATTTTTTCAATGATTAAGATGCAATGATCGTATTAAATCGAATGCTCCTAACTAAATGATATTATAGAGGACATTTGCATGAATACAGAATGTCATGATAATGATTCTTTGTTAAAAAAAAATATAAGGATCAGGATGCGATGATCGAAACGCCCTATTGATGATGTATGAATGTAAAATGAAATTATCCCTTTTAATGCTTAGGGTTGTCTCTGCTCATCATCCATCGTCTTCTTATTGCTGACGTATTACGCTGCTATCTCGCTCTGCTGGTACCTTTGCCAAGAACTCAAAGAAACAATCATATTTTGCTCAAATAACTTGCCCCAATGTAACTTCAAGACCCATTCCACGGCACCTATAGGACTTTAAGGCTTATACCATCTTCAGATCCCCTCTCTTCAACTTCAGGGGATGTAGGTTCTGTGTCATCTTCAATCCATCCCACTACGACTCAGGGGTATAGAATTTGTAACTTATTCAAACGATTTGGTCTACTACACCTTCCATTCCCTGGGTATCATGACCAGGTGTGTATGCATGATATTTGCACGGATACAGAACATCATTTTTTCTCGCGAATGATTCCCCATTTACACATGGGTTAACATTGCCCCTTTTTCGTCAAGATGGTATTACTGACGTAATATCTTGTCATTTTGTTCAATCACCATTTTTGACAAAATCCGAAGAGATAGCCTCAGTTCAGACTTTCCCTCCACCAATATTTCTATCCCTTAAACTTGAGGAGTTTTAAGCAATAGTCTTGTTTCAGGTCCTTGTATTTTTCAGAAGCTTCCAGAGTAATATGCGAAACTTCTTTTATGAAAGTATTATTAGTCCACCAATCGTTATTTCAATGCAAAATGCTTGAAAAATATCACAACAATGGACAAGAAGGGAACCAATTGAGAGCATAGCTCAAAACAAATAAGTTGATCACAGCTAGCAAGTGCAAAGAAAAAGAAAGTTTATTAAGAGTGTATTTTACAAGGAATAAAATAACCACAAATAACAAAAATGGGTAAAATGGAAACTAGGTGCCCCAGTTATCGCAGCCTGAGCTTCTCTGTTCAAACTTCTTGAAGACCATTTTAGGCTCAATATATGTTTAAGGGATCCAGAGTACTTTGTCGATGCCCCAAGACGCAACATGCTTCTTCATTGTTAATTCAAGTGTAGCAAGATTACTGTATGCCCTACTTTCGATCAAAATTTGAGCTGCCCTTCTCGGGTTTTCAACTTAAATCCCCTTTGGTCTCAAGGCGCCTTTGCGGGTTTCGCCACTGCCTCTCCTTTTTATTCTTTTTCCTTTTTTTTTTTTTTTTTTTTTTATATAACAAATCAAACTCCCGAGATTGGGCGGGTTCTTGCCATCCATCTTGGTTACTATCCATGTTTCCCCAGAACATGCATTCTTTGCTGCATAAGGCATTTACTTTTCTTCTTGAGTCCTTAATGCCAGGTTCTCCTCTTGAAATTCTCTTGAGCGAACCTTTTTGTCATAAGCCCGTATCATCCATTTTTGGTACATTTGACCATGAATACTTTCAATTAAGCTTATTGTAGATGTTCTGCTTTATCCAATTTAATCAAAACTTGGGGAAAAGAAATCTTATATTACAACAATTGTTTCTCTTTCATAAACCAATAGGAAAGATGCCCCGGTGAAAGTCCTGGCCAACGTTCAAGAAACCTAGAAGGTGAATGGTAACTTCTCTATGCCAACCTTTACAAATCTCAGTCATTTTTTTTACTGCCATTGCTGCACTGAATGGTGTCTGATCTTTGAATAGACTGTAAATTTGTGAAATTATGTTAAACACATTTCTTTCTGGCATTCTTTATTGCCACACACACTCTCTCTCTCTATTTTTTTTATTTGAATTTGAATTTGATGACTGCTGACTTTGTAATTTTGGCATATGAAGCGACCTTCACCTTCTCAGTGAGGTAACCAACGACCATGAATATGAATCGATGTTGGATAAAAGATTTTGAGGAGACTGGCTTGATAACGTCCATGCCCCATATATAGGGAATCTGTAAAGAAATAAAGGAGGCGCATAAGTCCTGTATTCAATTTTCCTTTCTTGGTAAACCAGTAGCTCGAACCTCCTGGCCGTTGTAGAACCATTAACATGGGTTTTTTAAACACCAATCTTAACAGCATACCCACGTTTTAGTAGCCTAGGCGTGTCTTGATGTGATCATGTGAAAACATCTTTAAAATCTTCGAGATAACTCAATGATGCCTTGCCTTATTCCTGCAGTGAGCTAAGCTTCCATCTTCACCTGTAGTGTCTGTTGACATTTTGTAAGGTAGGATCTACCATTCTTAATAAGTTAGGAAATAAGTTGCAATCTCTGTCGTCTTCAAACTCCTTAGATCCTCTAGACACATATCTCACTAGAAAGTCGAGTCAGAATGCGTCGCTCATGTCATTGATATCTGGGACCCATTGTGGGTATGAAGGTAAATCCCGAGAATAAATGATTCCAAGAATGATTATTTATGAATGAAGAATAAATTGAATGTATAGTATGAAAAAGAAATAAAATATTTGTTCAAAAAGATGCATTTTACTGAAATAGTAATTCTGGACACAAGCCTATTTCACAAAAGAAATCTTATTGCTTCTAGGCTTAAAGCAACAAGTACGTTTTGTACATTACTCTAAGTAAGCTTCTAAATACTACAAGAATTTCTTCCACAGTCTCATTGCCCAAAACACTCCCAAGTTCATATTTCTGCATTTGGTGCGTCATCTATCTTCACAATACCCATGTTGATGAGTTTTTCCACCAATTTCTTGAAAGCAAGGCAATTTTCTATCGAATGCCCTGTGACCCCTGCGTGGTACTCACACTGGGCATTTGGGTCATACCATTTTGGGTATGGAGATTGCATTGGTTTCGGGTAATGAGGAGCTACAACATGTGCGTCAAACAACATTTGGTACATCTCCCTATACGAGATTGGGATGGGCACGAACCGGGGTTTTTCTGAGTTCGATTCTGGATTGAGTTCTCTTGGGGAGACCAGATAACTGGTAACTGCCTTCTTTGGCTGGTTTACTATAAACGGCCTCGAACGGCCCTTGTTATACCCACTCGTATTATTCACATCCTTGTCTTTCCTCTTCGAGGCCTTTGAAGCCCACTCTCCCTTTGTCTCTGCTAGGCCAAGAACAACAGGATTGACTCGATCATCACTAGGATTAAAACCTGAACCCATTGAGGAGTTCAACAGGGTCGAAGTATCAGTTTGACATTGGGGTTTGATAATGACAGGTACCTCGCGCGAATGCGCGTCTGGTTGAGTCGGGATATTTATCGGGGAGTAAACGATTTCTTCACCATCATCCACACCGTTGACCATTGAAACACTCCTTTTTTCAAGTCCTCCGGTTAGTAAATGGGTTAGCTGGCTTATCATATTTATTTGATCTCGCATATCTTGTTGAATTTTGGCCAACTGCTCTTGCATCAGTGTTTACCTTTGCTCTAATCTCTCCAACCTTTGTTCCATGGCTTTCTAGGTTAACTGAAATAATTTCACCTAATTAAGGTCTTTCTACAAATTTTAATGCATGTGACATGATGTGATGCAAATGTATGAAATGCAATGCCAATGCATGGAATGGATGCACAAAGAAAGAGAGGCATTGATTATGAATTCAATTTCATTAGAAGAAATTTTTTAGAAAATACGTTTCTTTACATAAAACGGATTGCATATACGGCTTTGTCCTCATAGTCCAGGTGCAAACACCAATCCTCTCCTTCGTATCCGGATGCTATGGTCGTGTCTCGTAAACTTTCCCAATAGATGCCTTTTCTAGCTCCTTGTTGCTTGGACTAGGCCGTGCATCCTCACTCGCTTATCCTCCACGATGTTCATAGGCTTCTTTTAGATAATGGAGACATGATGGCTCTCGAATAATCCTTGTCGGCTTGAACCCTCGGGCAAAGTCTTGTATTCTTCTACCTTCTTCGTATACGGATGTTATGGTCGTGTCCCATGAACTTTCTCAATAGATGCCTCTTCTAGCTCCTTATTGCTTGGTCCAGGCCATACTTCTTCACTCACTTATCCTCCGCGATGTTCATAAGAAGATTGAGACACGATGACTCTCGAATAATCCTTGTCGGCTTGAACCCTCGGGCAAAGTCTTGTATTCTTCTGCGGGCTATCAGCCTTCTCTCGTTGTTTACCTGGACTATGACCGTATTATAATCCACTTTATCAAGTAACACATTTTCTTATGATAAACTCTTCTATTTAGCAATCAAATATGAATCAACACCTCATTTCTAGGATGATGCAATACAATGCAATGCAAGTGCATGGAATGAATTCAAAAAGAAAGAGAACCGTTGATTATGAATTCAATTCCATTAGAAGAACTTTTCTAGAAAATAAAGCTCTTTACAAAAAACAGATTGCATATACGGTTTTGTCCTCATAGTCCAAGTGAAAACCAATCATTCTCTTCGTATCCGGATGTTATGGTCGTGCCCCGTGAGCTTTCTCCATAGATGCCTTTTCTAGCTCCTAGTTGCTTGGTTCAGGCCGTACCTCTTCTTATCCTCTGCGATGTTCATAAGCTTCTTTAAGAAATTTGAGACGTGACGACTCTTGAATAATCCTTGTTGGCTTGAATCCTAGGGCAAAGTATTGTATTCTTCTGTGGACTATCAGCCTTCTCGTTGTTTACTTGGACTATATTCAGACGACCGTATTATAATCCACTTTATCAAGAAATTCATTTCCTTATGACAAACTCCTCTATTTAGAAATCAAATATTAATCAACACCTCCTTTCTATGATGATGCAATGCAATGTAATCAAAACAGAAGAAAACACGTTAGTACAAGAGAAATAAACAACACATAATCACCATCCGGGTAACCACTAGGGTTTGGTGTGGCTCTATCTAGGAGGGCTCTTAGGTCTCTCTATATGTGGTTTGGTTCTAAAGAAGGGTACTGAACCAGTGATTCCTCAATCCTCACCCATTATAGGCTCATACGGACTGAGTTTGGTTCAGGGGAATACATTTCCCTATGGCAATGCGGAGATGAAAACCTCACGAAGCACATAAGTACGGATATATCCCAGAAGCAATCCACTAGCCCATGCGGAGGTGAAAACCTCACGAAGGCATAGTTTCTTACTCCCACTTAAGAGGGTGCGACCACAACGGTCATGCAATGCAATGTGCGCAAGAAAACAACAAACAAACGCAACAAAGGATCGTAATTTTCAAATCAAATTTTCAAATTGAATTTTCAAATTTTGACATCGGACGAAAAAATAATCAATTTACTACCGACACTCTTTATATCCCAGTGAGTCGCCAAGTCATCGAAACCATTTTTTTGAAAAACTGGGTCGACTTGGATTTTTGAAAATGAAAACGAAAAACTTAGGAGTCGCCACCAATCCTTTTTGATGAGGTGTGATCGGGTCACCTCGTAAAACGGTTGTTTTTAATAAACAGTTTGATTTATCAAAACAACGATTCCGGTCTCACTTAAACTCGAAAATGGACTCGGGAGTCGGTTACGTCTTTGAGGAAGGATTAGCACCCTCGTCACGCCCAAAATTGGTACCAAATTGATTAATTAATGTCCTAATGTTGAAAATTTGAAAAGATTTTAAAATACGAATCCTTTAGAAAATATTTGAATTTACTCGAATTGAATATTAAGATTCTCTCGCTCAGAAGGAATGAAATGTCACATCCAAAGATATAGACACGACAATTTAAATCCTCGAATCCAAGATCATCTCATGATTCCCGAGACTCATGCATTGAAAATATCAAAAGGATATTCGATTATTTGTCAAGTGAGAAATCGGAACCCAGTAAGTTAGGGCTCGATTTCTCGAAATTCCAAACACGAAACATTGCCTTGTTTTTTAGAAAACATGGACAAAATTTTAAAAGGATATTTAGTTATTTGGTCAAACGGAAAATTGAAACCCAGCACCATAGGGCACGATTTATCGAATTTCCAAATACGAAATATTGCCTTATTTTTGGAAAAAAAACTTATCTCGGGGTATCTAGATATCGTGTCCAGTAAGTTAGGGCACAACATTTCGAATTTCCGAGAACGAGCATTTTATTTAAAACTTGTATTGCGATTTTTTAAAAGGATATTCCGTTATTTAGATTAAACGAGAAAAATCGAAACCCAGTAAGTTAGGGCACGATTTTCTCGAATTCCCAAATACGAAACATCGATTTTTGTAACAACGTCTTTAATGTAACACGAATTTGGTAATGAAAAATAAATCATGGCGTTAATATATATAACAGAAATGAATGCAATAGTAAAATAAAAGTGATATAAGCGAAAATATAAAGACAATGAAAAAAAAGAAACGAACTAAAAAGAGCTATAAGTAAACGACAAACGTACATTTGAATAAAAAAATGAGCAAATAAATTAAACAATAGAGATATTAGACAAATAAAATAATGACAATAATAATAATAATAATAATAATAATAATAATAATAATAATGATGATGATGATGATTAGTTAATGACAAAATAACAAGTAAACATACACAAAACGAAAATGTAATTATAATAGAAATAATAATAAGAATAATGATAATAAATGTATAATAATAGCTTTTTTTAAAAAAAAAACTTAAAATAAATAATGGTGATAATAATAACAATAAGGAAGATAGTAAAAGGAAATAATAATAAAAGAACAAAATAAAAATAGAGTAAAGATAATAATAATAATAATAATAATAATAATAATAGTAGAAATATTAAATAATGATAATAATAGTATTGATAGTAATAAAAATAATAATAAGCAATGTACTAATGAACGAATAACAATAAGGTAAATAAATAAGAGTAATACTAAAATAAGTATAATAATAACTAGTAATAGTAATAAAACTAAAATAATAATAGCAAAGAATGATAAAATAAAGAAATTCAAAATAATATGAATTAAAAGCAAAAATAATAAGGAAACAAAAATAAGATTATCCATATATGAAATAAAATAAAAATAAAAAAAATGAAATAATGAAAATAATACATAGAGAATATAGAAAATTTAATATTAAAGGAACGCGGTATTAAATTGAAGTTATTATAAAATTTAGAGTCTAAAACAAGTAGATAAACAACATAAAGGACTGGATTGAAGTTAAAATAAAGTAAAAGGAATAGATTTTAAAAATAATAAAACTACTCGAAGGACTTATTTAAAATGCGTGCAAAAGGGTAGGGACCATATGGGAAATTATTCCCATTCTCTTTGTGCATCCATGGGTTAAGGACCCTATTGAAAACCAAAAGAAATTTGAGGGTAAAATCCTAAAAAAGGAAAAATAACAAAAAGGGGCCGATTGAATGGCGCTGCAATGGGGAGGGATCCATCGCGCAAATATCCCTTTTAAGGGACATGCGCAGTAACCTTGAACCAAACGGCGCCGTTTTACTCAAAACCTTAAAACCCATTTTATTCTGTTTCATTTCGTTCTCGATTCGTAAGAAAAAAAAAAGCCAAAACTTTAAAGCTTCTCCCCTCTCTCCCTTTCGTCTTCCTCTCGTCCGGCCTAGGGCCTCCGGTGTCTGTCGCACCGTCGTCGTGGGCCAATGGTCAGCGTTTGCACGGAAAGGGATCTCCGGCGACGAGCGGACCAAGGTAAGTACTCGATCTCCCTTTTTCTTTGTATAAAATAGATAACAAAATAAAAAAAAAACTTAAAGAATGAGGCTTTTAAAACGTAAATCACCTTCCAAAAAATAGAAAACTCAGTGCTATAGCGATTTAATAATCGGATTTTTGCTCTTTTTTGTACTGATTCGTGGGTGTGTGCCCGTTTGAATCTCTGCCTTTGGTTTTTATTTTTCGAATCCTTGCTTGAATCTCTGTTTTTTGTGTTCAAAAATTTTTTTTGTATTGAAAAAAAAAACTGTTCTTATTCAATAAAATCTCCCCCCTTTACAATTGGTTTAGATCGACTTTTATAGCTGATTCCTACAATCTTTTGCTGTCATTTTCTTTTCTAATCCTTGCAGGTGCAAGTGGACGGCGGTGGACAAGACCGTGCAGTAGTGCAAGCGGTGGTGGTTGGCGAGCAAGTGGAAGGGTCGACACCTAGGGGGCTAGGGTTTCTTGGAAAAGTTTAGGATAGTGGGCTAATTGATTTAGGTTTGGGCTGATTAGTGGGTTAATTAGGTCTGTTATTTGGTATGTAAAGTGGGTCGGGCAATTTGGGCCTTCTACAATATTGTTTTAGATTTTTTTTTATTAAAATAAATATACTTTAAAACAGGGGTGTCGAAACCATTTTTAAATCGGTTTAAAAACGGGGTCGACTTTTAAAAACGAAAATGGGAGTCGCCACCAATCCCTTTTTACTTAGGTGTGATTGGATCACCTTGTAAAACGTTTTATTTAAAACATTTAATTTTGGTCTACGAAAAACCAGAAAACAGGTTCGGGAGTCGGTTACGTATGAGGAAGGGTTAGCACCCTCATAACGCCCAAAAATTGGTACCTAATCGATAAAATCATGTCCAAATATTTGAAATTTAAAAGTATTTAAAAATATGATTTCTAAAAAAACTTTGATTTAAAATTTGAGAGTTCTTCGATCCGAAAGAATATAAACATCACATCCAGCACGATTGGACACGATATTTTTAAACCCTCGTAACTAAGATCATCTCACGATTTACAAAACTTGTTAAAAGGATATTTAGTTATTTAGCTAAACGGAAAATCGCAACCCAGCACGATTGGACACTATTTCTCGAATTTCTAAATATCAAAACATTGCCTTATTTTAAAAACCTTTAGATAAAATATAATAATTTTGTAAAAATATATTTTAAAATGATGACCTATGAAAATACATTATCAAACATCAAAAGCAATTATAATATACTAACATTTAATATACAAAATATGACAAATAATAAATTCTATACTATAGCAATTGTAAATATATGATGAAGTATAAAAAAATACAATAAACAATAAAACAAATATGAACACATTTAATATAAAATTAAACCTTTCAAGCAATGACATATACCAAATATTAAATAAATGTTGTAAAATAATGAAAAGCATAATATATGTATATTTTGAATAAATAAAATACATTTGAAATAAATAGATGGTTTATAGTTTTAAATAAAACATTTTCATAATAACTTAATATACATATAAAAAAAACTATATTCAAGAATAAATAATATATTATACAATATAAATAAATTTTAAACAAAATAAAAAAAATATAATATGATATAATACTATATAATATACAAATTAAAATATAATGAATAATATATAAATTATAAAATAATATATAAATTATTAGACCAAGTAGAATAATATATAATAATTAAATATATATAAAAAAAATAATACATATAAAATATATATATGTGAACTTCATACTATTAATAAATTAATAAATATAGGAAAATAATATAGAACATTTAACATAATAAAATAATTAAATACAATGTAAAATAATAAAATGGAATAAAAGGATAAATATAAAATAGAACAAAGAAAAACAGGGATTAAATAGTAATTAAAACAGATTTAAAGGATTAAATTAGAACGTGCGTTAAATCCCAGGGACTAATATGGAAATTATGCCTCTTTTTCAAAATGGCGTCGTTCCGGTTTTGGCCTTTAAATTGCCCGGGGATTCAATTGAAACAGAATATGAATTTTGGGGCCAAATTAAAAATAAAAAGAATTTAAATTAAACGGAATTAAAAATAATAAAAATGCGGGAAGACTGAAATGGCAATTAGACCATTTAATGAAAACGCGCGGATCCTCCCCGGGTCGGGTCAACGCGCGGATCCTGGCCTGCTAAACGGCGTCGTTTTAACGCTTATTTGCTTAAGCGAAAACGGCGTCGTTTTTTAAATACTATATAAGTAAAAATCCGGCCCAAAAATTCATTTTAAACATTGAAATAAAAAAAAATCAGAGAGCTTCTGAAAACTCTCTCTGGCCTTCGGCCTGAGACCCGAATCCGGCTAGGGTTCCGCCGCGCGTGTGGCCACACGCGCCACCTCCGACGGCGGTCAGAAAGCCCAAGATCTCCGTCCTCAAAGGTATTTTCTCGCCCTTTTTACTTTATTGCATGTATGTTTACTGTTTGCAGAAAAAGAAACAAAATAAAAATAAAAATAAAATAATATGAATATAAAACGAAGAAATCACCTCTGTTTGATGAGGTTTTTTATTAATCTCTGTATTCGAAAATTTTTGTGTATTCTGTTTTCTCTTTTTTTTTTTCTACTCTCTCTGTATATCCGTGTCTGTTACAAATCATTGTGGGTTTTTATAACCCGAAGAATGAAACACAAAAAGGAAATAACGATTTGTTTTATTTCTTTCTATATTTGTTGTCGTCTTTTTCCTTTTTTATGCAGGTGAGATGGAGAATCTGGCGACGATGGTGATTCGGGCGTGAGTCCAGGCACGATCGAAGGCCGGACGAACCTGCGGCGCGAAGGCTAGAGTACTGTGGCGCGACGATCAAGCTTCTGCTATTGTGGCGCCTAGGGAAACCCTAGGGTTTGGTATTTCCAGTTTCTAGAAACAAGTTTGGGCTATTGGGCTGTGTTGGGCTAGTGGGTCACTCCGAGTTTGGGCCCTAAGGTTGTAAATGGACTGCTTAAGGACTCTGGGTTTTATTTTTATTTTTTTATTCTGGTTTTATGGGCCGGGCAAAATGGGTTACTACAAGTGCCCCTCTTTGCTCATTGTCGTGTAACGAGAATGGAGCAAAGACTATAAAAGGACCAATTTTGCCCTGTCTTGGCGGAGCCTTGGCTTCTTGGTCCTCATCTTCTTCAAATGGTTTCCAACTCCACTGCAACTTCAACGGTATTTGGAACTTCATCTTGATTCCAATAAGTTTGATGGCTTCGATCTGCTTCTTGCAACCTTAGGAAGGCAATATCCGCTATCTTCGATCTGCTCCACTGCAAACTCGGGGAGACAGGATCTGATGTCTTCAGTCTGCTTCCTTGCTATCTTCAGGAAGACTTCAATCTTCAGTTTGCTCCACTACCATCTCTAGGGAACAAAATCTGAAATTTTTGTTTGCTTCCTTACTATCTTCAGGAAGACTTCATTCTTCAGTTTGATCCACTAGGGAACAAAATCTGAAATTTTCAATTCTTCAGTTTGCTCCACTAGCATTTCTAGGGAACAAAATCTGAAATTTTCAATTTGCTTCCTTACTATCTTCAGGAAGACTTCATTCTTCAGTTTGATCCACTAGGGAACAAAATCTGAAATTTTTAATTCTTCAGTTTGCTCCACTAGGGAACAAAATCTGAAATTTTCAATTCTTCAGTTTGCTCCACTAAGGAACAAAATCTGAAATTTTCAATTCTTCAGTTTGCTCCACTAGGGAACAAAATCTGAAATTTTCTATTCTTCAGTTTGCTCCACTAGGGAACAAAATCTGAAATTTTCAATTCTTCAGTTTGCTCCACTAGGGAACAAAATCTGAAATTTTCAATTCTTCAGTTCGCTCCACTAGGGAACAAAATATGAAATTTTCAATTCTTCAGTTCGCTCCACTAGGGAACAAAATATGAAATTTTCAATTTGCTTCCTTACTATCTTCAGGAAGACTTCATTCTTCAGTTTGATCCACTAGGGAACAAACTCTGAAATTTTCAATTCTTCAGTTTGCTCCACTACCATTTCTAGGGAACAAAATCTGAAATTTTCAATTTGCTTCCTTACTTTCTTCAGGAAGACTTCATTCTTCAGTTTGATCCACTAGGGAACAAAATCTGAAATTTTCAATTCTTCAGTTTGCTCCACTACCATTTCTAGGGAACAAAATCTGAAATTTTCAATTTGCTTCCTTACTATCTTCAGGAAGACTTCATTCTTCAATTTGATCCACTAGGGAAAAAAATCTGAAATTTTCAATTTTGCTACACCGTCCTCTGAGGGACATGTCCTGTATACTCAAATGTTTTATGGATGAATGCAGAATGTCATAAGAATGATGATTAGGACGCATGATCGGAATGAATCTAATGCTCCTAACTAAATGATATTAGGGATGACATTTGCATGAATGCAGGATGTCATGAAAATGATTTTTTCTTTTTTTTTTTGAAAAACGATTAGGACACAATGATCGGCATAAATCAAATGCTCCTAATTGGAAATGAGAGAATGATCCCTACGGGTTGTCATTGCTCATAGTTCATCAAGGTTCTATCACTGATGCGCTACCATGCTTTCTCGTTCAGCTGGTATCTTGGACAAAAACCCAAAGAAACAATCATTCTGCTTTCAAAGAAGCTTGCCCATTGTAATTCCGAGTCCCTTTCCTTAAACCTTAGGACATAAAAATTTATACCTCCCACTGCAACTTCGGGGAATAACATTTGGTTCCTTTCATCTTTCTCATTACCACTCGAGGTACATAACTTGTATCACTTTCAATCAATTTGATTTGTTACACTATCCCCTGAGTGTAATAATCAGTTGTATGAATGCAGGGTATCCCGACAATAATCCCCTTTACACTTGGATTGACCATGTTCGTCATTTGCCGATGTGGTATCACCAACGAAATTGTCTTATCCAATAAAAATCTAAAGAGATAATCATTCTTCAATGTTTCCAGCCCTTAGGCTTGGTGAGTTCTGAACAATAGTCATGCTTGAGATTCCTCATATTATTTAGAAGCTTCTAAAGTAATATGCGAAACTCCTTTTATGAAAGTGTTATTAGTCCATAAATTGTTATTTCAATATAAAATGCTTGAAAAAGGTCACAAAAATGGACGAGAAATAAATTAGTCAAGAGCATAGCTCCGAGAAATAATTTAATCAAAGATAACCCAGGAAATAAAAGAAAATTGATTTGGGTGTATCTCAAAAAAGAATAAAGCAATCAAAGATAACGAATTTCAAAAATAGGTAAGAATGAAGCTAGATGCCCCAGATATCGCAGCCTGAGCTTCTTTGTTCCAACTTCTTGAGGACCATTTTAAGCTCAATATGTGTTTAGGGGATCTGGAGTACTTTGTCGATGCCCCAAGACGTAATATACTTTCTCATTGCTAATTCAGACGTAGCAAGACTACTGTATGCCCCATTTTTTAGTCAAAATTTGAGTTGCCCTTTTCGGGTTTTCAACTCAAATCCCCTTTGGTCTCAAAGCGCCCTTTGGGGGTTTTCGCCTTGGCCTCTCCCTTTTCTTTTCTTTTTTCTTTTTTCTTTTTTTTTGAGGCGCCCTTTACGGGTTTTCACCTTGATCTTTCCTCTTTTAGGTAAAATATTTCTTGACTGAACTTGAATTTACCGGATTGGGCAAGTCTTCACCATCCGTTTCGGTCAATGTCAATGCTCTTCTAGAACAGGCCTTCTTTACAACATAAGGTCCCTCCCAGTTTGGCATCTGCTTTTCTTTGAAATCCTTTTGCAGAAGAAAAATCATTTTCAACATCAGGTTCCTTCATGGAATTCCCTAAGATGAACTTCTCTAAGCTCATATCATCTGGCCGTGACAAATAACTTTTAACCCTTTCTTCAATTAAGTTCAATCGACAAAAATGCTTCAATTCCATAATGGGTAAGATGTTGCCCCAGTGAAGGTTCTGGCCGACGTTCAATAAGATAGAGGGTAGTGATAACTTCTTATGCCAATTTTTACAAGTCTTAGACACCTTTCATTCATTTTTTTTGGCAACTTTTGTTGCAATTGTGATATACTTGCTCGATCTTTTGGACAAACTATAAACTTTGTCTTTGTACAATTATTTAAACGCGATCCTTTATGGCATTCTGCTAGCATCTTGATCCTTTTTTTTGGCGAATTTTGATGACTTCGACCTTGTAATATTGGCATATAAAGCAACATTCACCTTCGACCATGACGGCAAATTGATGTCAACTAGAAGCGTTTGGCGAGATTGGCCCCATAATATCCATACCCCACATATAGAAAATTCTGTGAAGAAAATAGAAGAGTCACATAAATCTCGTCTTCTTCAATTCAGTATTTGTGGTATGACTGATGCAATCCCCTTTCATGGTAGACCAACAGTGCCCTATCCTCTTGTTTAGCCTGCGTCTTATTAGTCCAGGCATGTCCTGATATGATCGTGCGAAAACATCTTTGAATTCTCGAAGATAATTTAATAATGTCTCGCCTTATTTCTGTGATGAGCTAGGCTACAATCTTCACCCCTTTTCTAGGCTCATAATATCTGTTAACCCTTTGTTGAGTAAGGTTTGTTTTTCATCTTGTTAAACCATTCTTAACAAGTCAGAAGACATGTCACAATCTCTGTCATCTTCAAAGTCCTGAGATCCCTTAGACCCATATCTCGTTCAAAAAGGGAGTCAGTAACAACGTCGCTCATATCGTTGATATCTGGGTACCTAGGTACAAAGGCAAGAAATCCAAAGAATAAATGATTCTAAGGATGATTATTGGTATGGTCATGAAAGAATATTCTAAAAACAAAAGAATGTACAGTATGAAATGTAAAGAATAAAAGAATATGTATTCAAAAAAAAGATGCATTTTATTGAAATAAAATTTCGGACATAAGCCTATTTCAAAAAAGGGTTCTTATTGCCTCTAGGCTTAAGGCAACAAGCATGTTTTGAATATTACTATAGATCAGCTCTAAAAATGCAAGGATCTCTTCCACAATCCCATTATTCAAAACACTCCCAAGTACACAAGGTTTGGAATTCTTGCATTTGTTCCCGCATTTGTTGAATCTTGGTTAATTGCCCCTGCATCTGTATTTGCATTTGCTCTATTCTCTCCAATCTTTGTTCCATGTTTTCCAGGTTAACTGAGATAATTTTACCTAATTAAAGTCTAATGCAAATGATGTAATGCAAATGCATGAATGCAAAAAAAGGCATTGATTCTGATTCAACTTCATTTTAGAAAACTTTATTAGAAAACAAAATCCTTTACATAAAACGGACTACAAGTATGCTTTCGCCCTATGTCCTAAGGTCTTGATTTTCCCAAGCAATAAAGTTAGCTCTTGATTACTGATCATCAGTAGCTCATACTTTATGCTCAACATATCACCTATGATGCCAAAGTCCAGTAGATGATCAGCTACCTCTCGAATCTGAACTATTGCTTCACCCATGAGGTAATCTCGACTCCTAACTTGATTATGAGAATGGCGAAGCTCTTCTTTCCAATGCTCCTCTCTTGTTTCAAGAAGCTCGATCCGAAGTTCACAACTGTGCAATGCTGATTCTAACTCTTCAATCCTACCCTTCATTTCCTCAATCTTGTTCAGACTTGATTTCAACTTGATTGCAGAATTACGGCTTCGATGGTGGTGTAGAGACCGTCCTAGTTCAGCGACTCTAGCCTTTAGTCCACATGTCTCTTCTTGGCTTTCTGCCAAACTCTTTTCTAGGGCCTTATTTTGCATCTGCATCTCTAGGAACTTTCTCTCCCAAAGGTCAGCTTTGACTTTTTCTGTTTGTATCTCTTGTTGCCACTGTTGCGAAGTCTTCCCTAATCCGACATTTTTTATTGATAAACGCAGCTTTTTATATTCCATCTTTAAGTCATTCAAATCTTCTTCGACTCTTCTCTTCCCTTTTCTTACTTCTTCAGCCTCTGATTTCTGCACGTCCATATCTAGCCTCAAGTACATCTTTTCTTTTTCCAGCTTCTTTATCCTCTTTCCAAGCTCTGAACTCTTCTTTTCAAAATCTTGCTTCACAATTTCTAACTCTGATAGAACCACTTGTAAGCATTCATCTCTCGATCGGGCGTCTTCTGGATTTAGTTCAGGAATGTTATCATTAACCCTTCTAATCCTCCACCCAATGTATTCTGGGGTCGTCATTGGACCTGCGGATAACCTCTTCATCCTATGAGTCTGATTCCAAGCACCAGAAATCTTCTTAACTCTCTTTTTATAATTGTCCCCTCTATAAGAGAACTCACACTGAGCCAGCCCATGTGTTGCAGGTACGAGCTGTCTTGATCCATACTGTCTTAGTACAAGTAGAGGAGCGTACCCAATAGCTCCCCAAATTCCAAGTAAAGGAACCCAGTCAAAACTCCTACATCGATAAAGAATTTCATCTAGAATCATCCAAGGGGCTCTCCACTCGACGTCTTCCTCTCGGAGATTTTGAAAGACCGCCATCCAGTTCTCCTCAGACACGTCATCTCTCCTCGGTGTAGCTACTATCTCTTTCAACGGAGAGTAACTCTCAGAAAAAATCCGATAAGACACTTTCTCCACCTTCCAAAAATGACCGTGGAACCAAGCCAACAACAACTACGCGCACCCAATGAACCTGCCTTCGCCTATTCTCCTACATGCATTCAAAGATCTAAACGTCTCGGCTAAGATCGCAGGTACAGGCGTGACTCCTTTGCCTAGTCTATCGAATAAATTGGTAACTGCTTCATCTACATGTCTTAGAGCTTTAGGAAAGATTATCAAACCGTAAATACACAAGGCGAAGACGTCAATCTTCTTCTTTGCATCTGGATGTGTTAGGACCAGATCCCTCAAACTCCCCCAAGGAATGCATTTACCTTCACCTTTCTCTTGAATTCTGGCTATAACCCACTGTTCACTCATCCCCGTGATATTCATTAACTTCTTCAAAAAGGTTGGGACATTAGCAGCCCTAGAATAAATTCTGTCGACTTGGATTCTCGAACAACGAAGCAATGTCGTATATTCCTCTACCGTAGGTACTAAGTCTACTTTCCCGAAAGTGAAACAACTATAAGCAGAATTCCAAAACTGAGTCATAGCACGGAATAGATACTTATCTACTTTGACGTCGAGCAAGTAAGGTAGATCACCATAATTACGATAGAACAGCTGCTTTTCCTCATCATCCCACTGGGTCCATATTCCCTTCAACTCCTGAAGCTCATTTTGCGTAACACTAATACGAGCAAAATCCCGTAGTTTCGACATATGCCCCTCAGCTAAGTTATCCCCTTTCTCTAATTGCCTTTGCTCTGACCATATGCGGACGACTGCATTGTCCTCCACTTTATCAAGGAATTCGTTCTCCATAACCAGCTTTCTAACTTTAGAAACTGACCGTGAATCGATACCTCTTTAAATATGAAATGACATGCACAAAAGAATAAAACATAATAAGTTAGTACCGCAAAATATAAAGCAAGCAAAGTAAACAAACATCTACCTGGGTAGCTACTAAGGTTCGACGTAATTCTACTTAGGGTGGGCTCTTAAGGTTCACTATATGCGGTTTAGCTCTAAAGTTGAGGTACCCGAACCAGCAGATTCCTCGATCCTCACCCATTATAGGCTTATACAGATCGAGTTTGGTTCAGGGGAATACATTTCCCTATGGCCATGCGGAGGTGAAAACCTCATGGAGACATAGGTACGGATGTATTCCGGAAGCAGTCCACTAGCCCATGCGGAGGTGAAAACCTCACGAAGGCATAGCTTCTCGCTCCCACTTAAAGGCGCGACCACGACGGTCATGCAGTGCAATGCGAAGAGATATATCTTAAAATCACATGCAATAAAAGGATCATATTTTTAAAATCAGAATTTTAAATTCAAACAAAAGGACATGAAATTATCGATTTTACGGCTTGACCCTCTTATTGTCCCCAGTGGAGTCGCCAAGCTGTCGAAACCATTTTTAAATCGGTTTAAAAATGGGGTCGACTTTTAAAAACGAAAATGGGAGTCGCCACCAATCCCTTTTTACTTAGGTGTGATTGGATCACCTTGTAAAACATTTTATTTAAAACATTTAATTTTGGTCTACGAAAAACCAGAAAACAGGTTCGGGAGTCGGTTACGTATGAGGAAGGGTTAGCACCCTCATAACGCCTAAAAATTGGTACCTAATCGATAAAATCATGTCCAAATATTTGAAATTTAAAAGTATTTAAAAATATGATTTCTAAAAAAAACTTTGATTTAAAATTTGAGAGTTCTTCGAACCAAAAGAATATAAACATCACATCCAGCACGATTGAACATGATATTTTTAAACCCTCGTAACTAAGATCATCTCACGATTTACAAAACTTGTTAAAAGGATATTTAGTTATTTAGCTAAACGGAAAATCGCAACCCAGCACGATTGGGCACTATTTCCCGAATTTCTAAATATCAAAACATTGTCTTATTTTAAAAACCTTTAGATAAAATATAATAATTTTGTAAAAATATATTTTAAAATGATGACCTATGAAAATACATTATCAAACATCAAAAGCAATTATAATATACTAACATTTAATATACAAAATATGACAAATAATAAATCCTATACTTTAGCAATTGTAAATATATGATGAAGTATAAAAAAATACAATAAACAATAAAACAAATATGAACACATTTAATATAAAATTAAACCTTTCAAGCAATGACATATACCAAATATTAAATAAATGTTGTAAAATAATGAAAAGCATAATATATGTATATTTTGAATAAATAAAATACATTTGAAATAAATAGATGGTTTATAGTTTTAAATAAAACATTTTCATAATAACTTAATATACATATAAAAAAAACTATATTCAAGAATAAATAATATATTATACAATATAAATAAATTTTAAACAAAATAAAAAATATATATAATATGATATAATACTATATAATATACAAATTAAAATATAATGAATAATATATAAATTATTAGACCAAGTAGAATAATATATAATAATAATTAAATATATATAAAAAAATAATACATATAAAAGATATATATATGAACTTCATACTATTAATAAATTAATAAATATAGGAAAACAATATAGAACATTTAACATAATTAAATAATTAAATACAATGTAAAATAATAAAATGGAATAAAAGGATAAAAATAAAATAGAACAAAGAAAAACAGGGATTAAATAGCAATTAAAACAGATTTAAAAGATTAAATTAGAACGCGCGTTAAATCCCAGGGACTAATATGGCAATTATGCCTCTTTTTCAAAACGGCGTCGTTCCGGTTTTGGCCTTTAAATTGCCCGGGGATTCAATTGAAACAGAATATGAATTTTGGGGCCAAATTAAAAATAAAAATAATTTAAATTAAACGAAATTAAAAATAATAAAAATGAGGGAGGACTGAAATGGCAATTAGACCATTTAATGAAAACGCGTGGATCCTCCCCGGGTCGGGTCAACGCGCGGATCCTGGCCTGCTAAACGGCGTCGTTTTAACGCTTATTTGCTTAAGTGAAAACGGCGTAGTTTTTTAAATACTATATAAGTAAAAATTCGGCCCAAAAATTCATTTTAAACATTGAAATAAAAAAAATCAGAGAGCTTGTGAAAACTCTCTCTGGCCTTCGGCCTGAGACCCGAATCCGGCTAGGGTTCCGCCGCGCGTGTGGCCACATGCGCCACCTCCGACGGCGGTCAGAAAGCCCAAGATCTCCGTCCTCAAAGGTATTTTCTCGCCCTTTTTATTTTATTGCATGTATGTTTACTGTTTGCAGAAAAAAAAACAAAAGAAAAATAAAAATAAAATAATATGAATATAAAACGAAGAAATCACCTCTGTTTGATGAGGTTTTTTTATTAATCTCTGTATTCGAAAATTTTTGTGTATTCTGTTTTCTCTTTTTTTTTCTACTCTCTCTGTATATCCGTTTCTGTTACAAATCATTGTGGGTTTTTATAACCCGAAGAATGAAACACAAAAAGGAAATAACGATTTCGTTTTATTTCTTTCTATATTTTCTGTCGTCTTTTTCCTTTTTTATGCAGGTGAGACGGAGAATATGGCGACGATGGTGATTCGGGCGTGAATCCAGGCACGATCGAAGGCCGGACGAACCTGCAGCGCGAAGGCTGGAGTACTGTGGCGCGACGATCAAGCTTCTGCTATTGCGGCACCTAGGGAAACCCTAGGGTTTGGTATTTCCAGTTTCTGGAAACAAGTTTGGGCTATTGGGCTGTGTTGGGCTAGTGGGTCACTCCGAGTTTGGGCCCTAAGGTTGTAAATGGATTGCTTAAGGACTCTGGGTTTTATTTTTATTTTTTTATTCTGGTTTTATGGGCCGGGCAAAATGGGTTACTACAAGGGGCGAAGCCAGAACAATTTTTTAGGGGGGCAGATGAAATTTTAATTTTTTATAGTCTATATATTTATAATTTTTAAAGGATTAAATTGAATATTTATAATTTTAGGGGGGCCAAAGTGCAATTTTACCTTTACTAATTTAAATTTTAAAAAAAATCTCAAGGACCTAAATAGTAATTTTACATTTTAGGGGGGGTCGGGCCCCTGCCAGCCCCCCTGGATTCGCCCTTGCTTTAAAATTAAAATTTATTAGTAATGTTATTAGTATTGTATAATAATTCGTGTTTCATCATTTGTGATAAGTATAACATTGTTTATCATATTATTAAATTAATATATTATGTCATTATATATTTTATATTTATCAATATAGTATGAAAAATATTTTATATTCATTTAATATTTTAAAAAAAAATTATTTCATTTTATAATTTAACATAAAAAATTATTATCAATTATATTTGCTATTAATAGAATTTTAATATAAATATGTAATGCTTATGGATATATTTACATAAAATAAATAATTATCATTTATTTTTATTTTAAGTAATATTATATATTATATATATTATTAATTATTAATGTTTATTATGGTTGTTCAGTTATAAATTCGGACCTTTTTGAGCTTTGGGTTGGATTTATCTCGGGCTCAGACCAAATCGGTCTCAGACTCGAATTCTTACGAACTCGGGCTTTCTCAAGCTTGGGTTCTATAGTGCTTAGATTTCTTGGTCTCAGGCTCAAACTTTTTCGAGCTAGATCTTTTATGGGCTTGGACTTTCTCGGACTCGGATCGACATGAGCAAGCTTTAGTGCTCGGGCCTGTTTTGCCAGCTATTCAAATATATAAAGTAGCATTAGTACTACTTATATGTATTTTTCACAAGGTTAAATATGTTGTTAGTCCTTGTATTTGTATAGAATTTGAGATTTAGTCCCTATACATTAAAAGTTAAAAAGTCAATCCTCCTACTTTTTCAATTTAAAAATCCTAGTCCAATTATTATCGTCATTGATTTCCTGTCAATCATATGCCACGTTATATGAGGATAACTTACAAAATTTTAAATTGACAAATTTTAACAAAAAATATTTACGACTTTAGTTACTAGGCTGAGATATTTAAATGAGAAAAAATACTTGATTTTTAACTTTTTTTAAGTATAAAGACTAAATATTAAATTTATCAAAACATAGGGACTACCAACATATTTTAACCTTTCCATAAGTGTATAAAGTGGTACTATTCAATGAAATTTTTAGTAAAAAAGTGGAATCATTTTTGTGATTGGCTTTCAAAAACACCAAAAGTTGTGAACAAAATGAAAATGACGTTTCCCAATAGTTATGTGAGAATATATTCTAAAAAAAAAAGCATGTGAATATGGGGAAAAACATGTGAATATGGAAATAACTTCAATATAATTCCCAAAATCATAGTGTTTTTTTAATTCAATTAATTTATAGAATTAAATTGAATTGAGTTAATTTATAGGATTAATTATTTAATTTATAATGTAAAATTCATGCCATTATTTGCTATGATATCATAATTAATTAAATACATACAGATGAAATATTTCTGATTCATTATTTCATTTCTAAATTAATTAAGTAATAAATAAGAAACAACTTTCTAGAAAAATTTTATAGCTAAATCATATTTTCAAGGTTAAATTTTGTTATTAGTCTATGTACTTTACAAAAGCTGTAAACTTAATTTTTGCACTTTAATTTGATCGTTTTTATTACTTATACTTTTCAAAATTTGAAATTTCAACCCTCACCAAACGATAGCTATTAAATTCATTAAGTTAAGTTATGCACTATTTTCAAAATCTGATGCGGCAAACATATTATCATATGTGTAATGCCATGTCAACTTATTATTTCCACATATTACTCCCTAAAAATCTAATTAATAAATTAATGGTTGTTATTTGCATCAAAACTGAACTTTCATAATTTAGAATGATTCAATCGGAGAATATGGACCAAATCTACAATTGTACGTATAGTACATGACTATTAATTGAATTTAACTGCTACTACTTAAGTTAGGATAGAAATTTCAAAATTTGAAAAGCACAGAAACTAAAATTGATCAAATTAAAGTATAGAGACTAAATCTATAACTTTCGCAACTTACAGGACTAACAAAAGAATTTAACATATTTTTACTAGCTCTTTCACCTAATTAGATGGCGTTGTTAAAAAAAAAGTCTAAATTTTCAAGAAGTCGTCTCCAAAGTATTATAGGTGTTGAATAAATTTTGAGCCACACTATGCATGTTTTTAAGAAATTTTAAATGTTTTTCTTTTCCAATCTTGTCTTTAAGGATATCAATCTCGTTTTCTAAGATTAAATTTAGAAATACATTGAAGCATGTTTTATTGATTAAGTCGAAACTCAAAATTTTGTTGAAGAAAAGGGTAAAAGATTTTTTCTTATTTATTTTTTTTTTAAATTTCTAACGTAACTTTCAAAGTTAATAAAATTAAAATTTGTCTCCAAACATTTTTCTCATATTCTCAACATAAAAATTGCATGTACAATTTGTTTTGGCACATTTATAGGATAATATCAGTTATTCATGTTTTTCAATAATATAGATCTCAAATTTTTTTCAAGTTCAAAAGTTCGATAAGTGAATATATGTAACATCACTTCCCTAAAGCTAAAATTAAATTTAGATTTGTCGACATCTAGCACTACTTAAAAGAAAAAAAAAATGTGTTTTTGTAAGAATTAAGGAATTTTTTGTGAAATTCCACGTTGATTTGCAAATGTTACACTTTGTTGTTGAAATAGATGTTGTAAGATTTGATTGAACAAAATTTTGGAACAAAATAAAAAAGGAAAGTTAAAAATCAAAATTGTTTACGAATAAATATTTTATTTCTGTGGAGCTTAACTCAAAGAATAAATCTATTAAACATTTATCACAGTATACCCGGTGATTAAAGCTCTAAACTACCCAAAAACTTAAGGTAAAAACAGCTTCATGATGTACAGTTTTTCGCACTCACTTTTCCCAAATAACCTCACATACAAATAAACTTTTGCTTTCCTATAAAACTTATATGTTTCCAAGATGAACTAATAAACACACTTGTTAAGGAATGTAGCTAGGTAAGTTTACTAGCTATTAATGCTTCTGCAATGTAGTTAGCTATTGTAGTTAAAAGCTAGTTAATGTCAGTCAATTAGTTAAGTCTATTAACTGTTGTAACTGTTTATGTTTCCAGCTGATAAGCAGTTGAAGATTAGTTGGGAGAGTTGTTAGTACTAATCCCAGCTTCTTGTCAGCTTAATGTTGTATAAAGTGCAGACTCGGTCCTTATTGGATTATTAGAGTCTTTATCAATGAAATGAATAGACCCTTTAATCTTTGGTTGTTGGTTCTCTATTCTGACATAGTATCAAGAGCTATGGTTTCTTACTGCGAGATGTGATTTTTTTAAAGTTGCTAAAAGTTTGCTAGTTTTGTCATGGCTCCAAAGGTAATTCCAGAAAATGAGTAGAGTTAGTACCATTTCCTAAGTGCTGGTGAGCAAGTGAATCCTCATCAAACTGAACCAAGGTCAGTTTCTTTTACCAGCATTAGGAAAATTCAACATTTTCCAAAACATGATACTGTCAAACTTGGTGAGAATAATTTTCTTTTATGAAAACATCAAATTCTCTTAATTCTTGAAGGATATGATCTGCAAGGGTATGTTTTGGGAACTATTACTACTCCTCAATTCTTGGTAGGTAAAGATGGTCATTTGGTTGAGAATCCCGATTTTTTAATGCATAGACACAGGGGCGAAGCCAGGACAATTTTTTAGGGGGGTCGGATAAAATTTTAATTTTTTATAGTTTATATCTTTCTAATTTGTAAAGGATTAAATCAAATTTTTATAATTTTAGGGGGGGCCAAAGTGCAATTTTACCTTTACTAATTTAAAATTTTTAAAAAAAAATTCAAGGGCCTAAATAGAAATTTTACCTTTTAGGGGGGGGCGGGGCCCATGCCAGCCCCCCTGGCTTCGCCCCTGTATAGACAACAAGAAAAGCTTCTATCTTTCTAATTGTTAACCACTATGAGTGATGAAGTGTTTGTGTATCTAACTAGTGCACATACTAGCTTTGATTTTTGGGCAACCATTCAGAGAAGATTTGTCGCTAAGTCTAGTGTCAAGATTTCTAGTCTAAGGCATGCTTTGTATTTTCAAAAGAAGGGTTAGTTCATAGCCAAAGAATATCTCTTCAAGATTAAAAATATGTGTGATAACTTAATTGCAACTGGCAGTATGATATCTGAGCAAGAGTAGGTCAGCATTATCTTGGCAAGTCTTTCAGTTGATTATGAGCCAGTACGAGTTGTGGCATCAGCAACTCGAGTATCCATTGATCTTCTCACTGAAATGCTTCTTGATTGTGAAACAAGACGGTTGGATTTGGTATATGATGTCCCTTTCCAAGCCAATTTGGTGAGTCAGTAGAAAGGCAATGGTGACACTCAGTCTAAGCAGTCTGCTTTGAATGGCTATAACAGGACCTATAGTTAGGGTTATTGTAATAGCCCGTTTTCAATGAAATCAGAATAATGATTTTGGAACCATAAATTCGACGTCAAAAAATTTATTTTATTATTATTTTAAGGTTTGCAGCATGATAATAGCATCGTATAAAAATTCCATGAAGAAATTGTATCGTTTGCATGCTTAATTTGATAAAATGGACTAAATCGCATAAAGTGCAAAACTTGTGTTCTATTAGAAGAAGGTGTCAATTTTCTATGAAATTAAAACATGAGTGGCCTTAAATGGTAATTAAACCGTTAATTTAAATAGTTGAAACTTTTGGACACCATTAATGTATTTAGTAAAGGTTATATTAGCAATTTAATAAATTAAGTTAGTGATAAAAAAAAATAAGGTTATCATCCTTGTTTCTTCCTTAGCCAAAATTTAACCTAAGGAAATCACCATTTTTAAGCATCCAAGCATTCGGCCAACACTCCCTAGTGCATGTAAGTGTATTTTTGCTCGATTTTTAATGATTTCTATGTTTTTGGAGTCGTTGTAGCTTAATCTAGCTAGCCCGGGGACTAATTTGCAAAAAATTTAAAAGTATAGGGCTTTAACATGAATTTATATTAGTTGTTTTTTATGTTTGATGGATGAAATGAATGTTTGATGATAGTTGATCAACTTTTGTAAATAAATTTTTGATGAATTTGTCATTTGGGGATTTAATTGAAAAATAGAAAAATGTTCATGGTAAAAATGTGAAATAAATGGAATATAATGCTTGCTAGGGACTTAATGGATATTCGGCTAGCATGGGTTGGTATTAAATTGCATGAATTTTCATTTTTATGAGCTAGGGACTAAATTGTAATGAATTTAAATTAGGGGCAAAAGCATAATTTTGCCAAAATATGATTTTGGATTAAATTGAATAGAATGAAATTTGAATGAGCTAAATTTGATTATATAGATCAAGAAAAGCAATGTACAGATTTAGATCGAGGAAAAGAAAAAGTGTTGGATTAATCGATAGTATTTCTCTGTTTGTGTTTGAGGTAAGTTCGTTAATTTAAATAGTATTGAATTATGTTCAAATTAAATGCTTCCATGTTATATATATTGATATTACGACTCTATGGAAATATCCAATGAATTTTCGACGACTTTTGGATCCCATTTGAACCTTAGGAGTATATAGGATACAAATGACATTTTATTAGGGGTTACCGTGTTTTGGGTGCTGGTCCTGTATGTCCTACCAGTGGCTGAGTTTTTGACATGTGTTGCGATTACTTGACAGCTTGTGTGAGCAACACCGTGTAGCTACGTCTCGACTGACAGCTTGTGTGAGTAGACCCATTTATGGCTCAAGCGAGAGCATTTATATGAGATATGAGATAGTGGTGGTTTCGACCACATGTTGGCACATAGTGTGCGAGATTCCCACGTATCCGACATTATTCTAGTGGTTCAACGGGTATGAAAAAGGGAAGGTTCGACAAATGCTTCGATAAGTGATGCTATGAAAGTATGAAAAGGTATGAGTTGATGATGTTCTAAATATGCTTAGCCATGTGCATGAAAGTATGAATGCTTATAAGTAGTGTGCACAAAAGCTATGATGTTTTGAGATGATTTGCTAAGCTAGGTGGTTATCTAACTTGAAAGGTTGTTGTTGCTTAGGCTAATGCTAAGTCATGTTGGATTATCTCAAATTTTTTTTATGCTTATATATTGAAATAGTAAGGTTTGTTTATGAATTACGAACTTACTAAGCATTTTATGCTTACTTCATGTTATTTCCTTTGTGTTTCTAAATAATCGGAAGCTCGTTCAGATTGGAAGTTTGTCGGAGATCCATCGGCTAAATTGGTTGTTTTGATGATTTTGAGTCATGGTTATAATGGCATGTATAGGTGTCTTGTTTAATGAATTTAGCCATTATGTGTGACTTGTATATATGACCTTTTGGTTGTTGATCTAGTTGGTATGATGTTATGAATATTTGGTATTTTGTGTGATAGTTATCTTGATGTGGTGGTATTTAAAATGATGGAAATGAGATGAGGTTTATTATGGTCTTTTATGAATTGTTGGTTGGTATGGATTGAGGTAGTACATTGTGTAGTTAATGGTTAAATTTGATGGCTTGAGTGTGGTTGGCTTTAAGTCAAATTGGTAAGGTGTATGATGGATGTGAAAATGGCCCAAAATGGTGTTTGTTGTGCTTATATTTGGTATTTGAACATTATGGAAAATGTGATATTGAAATTGTTCAAATTAGTAGTTTGAATGATGAATGATATTGATAGGTGGTTAGGCAAGTGTAATTGTTAAAATTGAGGTGCCATTTTGGCATATTGGTTGAATGGTTTATTCCTATAATGTTTAGGCTTGAAATTGCATATGCTAAGTGAGTTTTGAATGCTTGATTATATGTGTATTTGTCTTGCGCAAGTGGTAGGAAATTGGGGGAGAAAAATGGCTTGAAAATTGCCTATTTTTTTCCACACGGCCAGAGACATGGGCGTATGTCTCAGCCGTGTGTGACACACGTCCAGGCGACACGGCCGTGTGTCCCCTGTAGCTTTAAAAGGGTTGCAAGTCAAGCTGTTACACAACCTAGCACACGACCTAGAATGATGAATGATATTGATAGGTGGTTAGGCAAGTGTAATTGTTAAAATTGAGGTGCCATTTTGGCATATTGGTTGAATGGTTTATTCCTATAATGTTTAGGCTTGAAATTGCATATGCTAAGTGAGTTTTGAATGCTTGATTATATGTGTATTTGTCTTGTGCAAGTGGTAGGAAATTGGAGGAGAAAAATGGCTTGAAAATTGCCTATTTTTGTCCACACGGCCAGAGACATGGGCGTATGTCTCAGCCGTGTGTGACACACGTCCAGGCGACACGGTCGTGTGTCCCCTGTAGCTTTAAAAGGGTTGCAAGTCAAGCTGTTACACGACCTAGCACACGACCTAGCACACGGGCGTGTGGGGTTATTTCGAAGGGTACAAGGCCTGGCACACGGGCGTATGGCTTAATCGTGTGACCCAAGTCAGTGAGTTACACTAGTATGGATACGGGCTGGGATACAACTATGTGTCCCTATTTCGAATATCCACACGGCCTAAGACACGGGCGTGCCTCTTGGCCGTGTGACCCCTGCAGTTTGAAAAATTGTCTTTTTCTGAAAAATTCCATATGTTTACGATTTAGTTGTGATTCGTTTCTAATGTCATTTTAGGGCCTTAAGGGCTCATAAAAAGGCCTGTATGTATGATTTTATATGATATTGTTGTAATTTATGTTGTGATTTGTTTCTGATGATAAAATGTTCATTATATAATGTTGTGCTCCGGTTGTAACATCCTGAATTTTGGGCCTGTGCATTTTATGTGATGTGTGCTTAAAATATTAATTTAAAAGGGTTAGGGGTCCTGATTGGGCTCAAGAATAGGATGAGGTTTTGTTTAAATATTCTGTTTAGACACTCAAGGATTTAAAATAAAGTTTTAGTAGTTTAAGTGACATATTGGGCTTGTGGCCCAGCAACGAGGGGCACAGTAAAGGGGAGCTATAAGTGGCGTCACAAGTGCATGAGGAGGGCCCAAATTTTGACAGCTTGAAGCCCAAGTTTTAGGGCTAAAATTCAGCACTTAGAAGAGTAAGGGGGGACGGCACAAGGCTAAATTTTAGGAGATTTTATTATGTTTAATTTTAAGGATAATAGGCAGATAATGAAGAGAGGAATTAGGGCTATTTTTGTGGAGATAATAGATCAAGATAAGGGAAAAGATGAGAGCTCATCCAAGAGGCTAGAGTTGGCCGAAAATTTGACTCTGTAAAGGGGAAAGAATCGGCCCTGTATAGGCAGTAAGGTGTGCCGAATTCTTCATTATGTTCTCTGAAAATTCTCTCAAAAATTTCTCTTTTATTTTTCGGCAAACTTGAACTCTCTCTTCTCTTTTCTTTTTCTGACAGAAATCAAAACTCTTTAGATCTCAATTGCCGAAACCCTACCATCCTTTTTCTCTTCTCTTTTGGCCGAATCTCACTAACCACTCCTTGTTTATATTTTTCCAATTCTTTGTTTCTCTAAAAGTCAAAATCACTAAGATCACACCTCCTGAAGTTGCCGATTTCTCTTCAGGGGAGTCTACTTGTGCCGAATTTTGAAGGAAGCAATAGGTAAGTATTGATTTCAGGATTTCAATGTTTTTCGGCTTTTCAAAATCCCTAGCCGAATGGCTATTTAGAACTAATCTCTTATTTCTCTCTTATTTTCGGCATTCCGGGATCTGAAGTGGGGCCAATCGCATAGATCTCTAAGTTATAGTTCGGTAACACTCGAATTGTGTTACTTTCGGGATTCCAAGGTAAGAGGAATCTATTAGTTTCAAAGTGTAAATTCGAGTATCTATTAACCCTTGGCCGATTGTAGGAGAGGCCCTATTTTCACATCTTTCCGGCTTTTTGAGCAAAGTTATAGATCGGTTTAGCAAGGGTATCGACATTAATCAGGTGTGTAACCTTTCCCACTATTAGATTGGGTGCTAATATATATATATATATATGTATAAATCTGCTATACTCTGTTAAATACCGAAAACTCGGCATTATGATTGAAAACCCGAGGAGGGTAAAGGCTAATCATCAGGTTAGTGATTTCTGTCCTTCTTCAGTAATATACTTTGTATGCCGATTTCTCTGTATGCTTGGGGTTGGGTGAATGATGAAAGGGGAAGTGATCTGTTCTGGTGGCTTATGCCATTTCAGCCTGGTGACTTTGTCACAACTCTGTTTCTGGTGGCTTATGCCATTTCAGCCTGGTGACTCTGTCACAACTTTGACGATGAGCAGCTAACTGCAGCATGTCTGCCATCGATGGTGTGTAGCGGTGTGGGTTGATTATAAAAATCCCCAATGGTATGCTTGGCAGGTAAGGGTGGTGTGTAGCGGATGGAAACCTAGGATTGGGTTGGGTTATGTATGTCATTTGCTAAATTATGTTTTATTTGCTGATTTGTGGGCTAAGGCCCAATCTGATGGTGCATGAGGGTTGCACACTGAGTTTCGTGACTCACCCAATTATTTTAACCATTTCAGGTGACACTTAGTGCATCGGACCGGGCTGGAGGAGGGAGCAAGGTGGCCATGCGACAGAGCATTGAGGATTCAGCAAAAAGACTTCACTTTATTTATTTATTTTTAAGAAATTTATCTTAAGTGGGTTTTAAGTTTCGTTGTAATAAGGCCATGGGCCACTAGACTATTATACTTTGCTTTGGGTTTTATTTTGGGCTTTCATTATTGACATTTAAACTTTAACTAAACTAAGGCATGTATTAAGATTTTGGTTTTTATTCATAAAACAACAAGTGAAATTTATATATTATTTAAACTTATCAAGTTATTAAGTTTTCCTGAATAAAAGATTAAATATAAGAAAAATATTTCCCGAAGATTGCGACATCTTTTACAAAACTCTTTTGAGTGGCATGCCAGATCCGGCTGTAGTGTTTGGGCCAGGTTTGGGGTGTTACAGATTGGTATCAGAGCCTGGTTTAAAACTCGGCTTTGGGGTTTTTGGGCTCAAAACGTTTTCTAAAGATGGGTTTTTGAAACATGCATAACAGGTTTGTTAGCTCGGCATGGCACCTGCGTCTCCGGCCCAAGTCCGCCAGGTAAGTATTCTGAACTCATTGAGTGTTATATGTATGTGGGCTTGATGGGCTCTATGGGACGTAGATTAGTTAGATTAGAACTTGATGGACTCTAGGCCTAGCTGAAACAACTCCTAAAATCTCATAAGACTTAACTTCACTAAACAAACCCGTGAACGAGCCGCAAGACTAAGGTGTGGTAACAGGCATACGCATGTCTAGGCTTGGATCCGGAAGAGCCTGGTACTTAAGCAGTCCTAGTGACTCACCTCCTCTTCGCTGGAATCCTACCTGGTGCGTAGTGACTGTTCACCTTAGCCGAGTTAGGGTGTGGCAAACCGGCATACGCATGTCTAGGAGTGGATTCGGGGAGAGCTTGGTATTTAAGCGATCCTGTGGACTCACCTCCTCTTCACCGGAATTCTACAGTGCGTAGTGACTGCTCATCTTAGCCGAGTTAGGGTGTGGCAACGGGCATACGCATGTCTCAGGAGTGGATTCGGGGAGAGCTTGGTATTTAAGCGATCCCTAGCGACTCACCTCCTCTTCACTTTGGAATCTTACCCGCGTAGTAGTTGTTCTGCTCACTCGATCACGAGGACTTGTTGTGAGCTAAACCTTACAATTAAAACCCGAAAGGACCAAACCACCTATTTCTCAAAAAAATCCCCACGCTTTTGCAAAATTCTCAAAATACATTTGATTTGTGAAAATTTCCAACCAACTATGAATTTATAAAAATACCTATGTTTTAAAAATTTACCCGAAAATCTCATGTTTACAAGAGTAACCCGGATTATGAAACTAGATTTTCCCAAAGTACCCCTGTTAGAAAAAAAAATCCA
Organism: Gossypium sturtianum; assembly: GCA_025698515.1. Classification (NCBI taxonomy): domain Eukaryota; kingdom Viridiplantae; phylum Streptophyta; class Magnoliopsida; order Malvales; family Malvaceae; genus Gossypium; species Gossypium sturtianum. Next base: position 164,740,987 of record CM046945.1, read on the forward strand.
TGGTTTGTAAAATTACCAAATTACCCTTGTTTTGCAAAATGACCAAAATGACCCTAATTTGTAAAATTACCAAAATACCCCCAGACTTTAAAATTACCAAAATACCCCCAGATTGCAAAATTACCAAAATACCCTTATTTCACAAAATCACCAAGAAACTCTATTTTGGAAATTACGAAAATACCCATATAGGATAAAATTACGAAAATACCCACAGGTAGTGAAGCAAACGAAAACACCCTTACATGGTGAATGCAAGTGCTTGGATGCTATTTGTATGTTGATGATTGAGTGTATGTGTTCCTAGAATTAGAGGATATGGACTTGAAATCGTATTGTGAATATGAATTGAAAGAACTACTCTTAAAACTATTATCCATAAGATCTGTTCGTGGTTAATTAGTGGAAGAAAATTAATGATTCATAAATTTTTAATCGATAAACGCTAAGCGAAAGAATGAGTACAAGGGGTCGAGGACGTCCGCCGCGTGGACGCGGTAGGGGTAGGATGGCTTTGTCTAAGCCAGCAGGGTTTGGCCACGGGTCAGGAAACGAAATGCCGGATCCTTCAGCTGTGGAGGGAGAGTTACGGGATCAGGCGATCGGAGATGAAGCAGTATCTCAGGCGATGCTGCGGGTTCTCGAAAGAGTTGCTTTGGAGTAGGCATGGGCATAGGAGCCCGAAATCATGCTTGGGCGGCTTAGGGCCAATGGGGCAGAAGTGTTTAGGGGAGTTTCTGGCGTAGCCCCTAACACAGCTGAGTATTGGATAGAAGCAACTGAGCGTATAATGGATGATTTAGATTTCACGGTGGAGGAGAAGTTGAAATGGGTCGTGTCTCTTCTTCGAGACGAGGCCTATCGGTGGTGGCTCACGGTGAAGGAGAATGCTATCGCGGATCGGATTGATCGGACTTCTTTAAGGAGTCGTTCGGGGAAAATATGTTGGGCCGATTATGTGGATGCACAGAGGAAGGCATTTCTGAATCTAGTGCAGGGAAGTAAATCTGTGGCTGAATATGAGGCGGAGTTCCTACGCTTGAGCCGATACGCTCGAGGGATTGTAGCGACTGACTATGAGCGTTATGCACGGTTCAAGGATGGACTAAGGGATGAGCTAAGGGCATTAGTAGCACCGCATGAATGGAGAGGACTTTGCAGTTTTGGTTGAGAAAGCTAAGATATCTGAGGAGGTGAAGCGGACTGAGAAGCAAAATAAGGATAAGGATCGGAATAGGAATGAGAGAAATTTTGGGTCGTCGGGATCATCTGGGAGTTTTCAGAAAAGGCCTAGGTCTGATGGGCCAGCTCGTGCTCCGACACCTGCTGGGGGGAACCAGAATCGATTATGTAATTGGTGCGGGAAAGCACATTCTGGGGAGTGTAGAAGAAGAACGGGTGGATGTTTTAGGTGTAGATCCACGAAGCATATGATTAAGGACTCGCCCACGTATGAAGAGCAGTGCGGCCCGGTGGACAAGGTTACGATCAATAGGGAAGAGGTGGTCAACAACCACCAAGGGGCCGTGGTCAAGTCAATGGTGGCAATGGCACAGGACATGGTCGTGGAGGTGCAGGTTATGTTGAGGCAAGGCAGCCAGCTTTGGTCTATGCAGCACGTCGCCAGGGGGACGAGGATGCTCTAGATGTGAATACCGGTGCGTACTTTACCATAGTATACTAAGTGTTTCTTTTGGCTTTAGAATTAGAGTGCGCAGCAAAAGCATAGTGGTGAGACTAGGGTAGTACGATTAATAGTTAATTGGAAATTTCGAGGACGAAATTTTTTAAAGGGGGTAGAACTGTAACATCTTGAATTTTGGGCCTGTGCATTTTATGTGATGTGTGCTTAAAATATTAATTTAAAAGGGTTAGGGGTCCTGATTGGGCTCAAGAATGGGCTGAGGTTTTGTTTAAATATTCTGTTTAGACACTCAAGGATTTAAAATAAAGTTTTAGTAGTTTAAGTGACATATTGGGCTTGTGGCCCAAAGAACGAAGGGCACAAAGAAAGGGAGCTATAAGTGGCGTCACAAGTGCATGAGGAGGGCCCAAATTTTGACAGACTTGAAGCCCAAGTTTTAGGGCTAAAATTCGGCACTTAGAAGAGTAAGGGGGACGGCACAAGGCTAAATTTTAGGAGATTTTATTATGTTTAATTTTAAGGATAATAGGCGGATAATGAAGAGAGGAATTAGGGCTATTTTTGTGGAGATAATAGATCAAGATAAGGGAAAAGATGAGAGCTCATCCAAGAGGCTAGAGTTGGCCAAAAATTTGACTCTGTAAAGGGGAAAGAATCGGCCAGAGGCGATAAGGTGTGTCGAATTCTTCATTATGTTCTCTCAAAAATTCTCTCAAAAATTTCTCTTTTATTTTTCTAAAAACTTGAACTCTCTCTTCTCTTTTCTTTTTAATGAAATCAAAACTCTTTAGATCTCAATTGTCAAAACCCTACCATCCTTTTTCTCTTCTCTTTTGGCCGAATCTCACTAACCACTCATTGTTTATATTTTTCCAATTCTTTGTTTCTCTAAAAGCCGAAATCACTAAGATCACACCTCCTGAAGTTGTCGAATTCTCTTGAGAGTCCGCTCATCGAATTTTGACTAAGCAATAGGTAAGTATTGATTTCAAGATTTCAATGTTTTCCAAATTTTCAAAATCCCTAGCCGAATGGCTATTTAGAACTAATCTCTTATTTCTCTCTTATTTTGGCATTCCGGGATCTCAAGTGGGGCCAATCGCATAGATCTCTGTTATAGTTCGGTAACACTCGAATTGTGTTACTTTCGGGATTTCAAGGTAAGAGGAATCTATTAGTTTCAAAGTGTAAATTCGGGTATCTATTAACCCTTGGCCGATTGTAGGAGAGGCCCTATTTTCACATCTTTCCGGCTTTTTGAGCAAAGTTATAGATCGGTTTAGCAAGGGTATCGACATTAATCAGGTGTGTAACCTTTCCCACTATTAGATTGGGTGCTAATATATATATATATATATGTATAAATCTGCTATACTCTGTTAAATGCTGAAAACCCGGCATTATGATTGAAAACCCGAGGAGGGTAAAGGCTAATCATCAGGTTAGTGATTTCGGTCCTTCTTCAGTAATATGCTTTGTATGCCGATTTCTCTGTATGCTTGGCGTTGGGTGAATGATGAAAGGGGAAGTGATCTGTTCTGGTGGCTTATGCCATTTCAGCCTGGTGACTTTGTCACAACTCGCTTTCGTGGCTTATGCCATTTCGGCTGGTGACTCTGTCACAACTTTGACGATGAGTAGCTAATCGCAGCATGTCCGCCATCGATGGTGTGTAGCGGTGTGGGTTGATTATAGAAATCCCCAATGGTGTGCTTGGCAGGTAAGGGTGGTGTGTAGCGGATGGAAACCTAGGATTGGGTTGGGTTATGTATGTCATTTGCTAAATTATGTTTTATTTGTTGATTTGTGGGCTAAGGCCCAATCGATGGTGCATGAGGGTTGCACACCGAGTTTCGCGACTCACCCAATTATTTTAACCATTTCGTGTGACACTTAGTGCATCGGACGAGTAATGGAGGAGGGAGCAAGGTGGCCATGCGACATAGCATTGAGGATTCAAAGAAAAAGACTTCACTTTATTTATTTATTTTTAAGAAATTTATCTTAAGTGGGTTTTAAGTTTCGTTGTAATAAGGCCATGGGCCACTAGACTATTATACTTTGCTTTGGGTTTTATTTTGGGCTTTCATTATTGACATTTAAACTTTAACTAAACTAAGGCATGTATTAAGATTTTGGTTTTTATTCATAAAACAACAAGTGAAATTTATATATTATTTAAACTTATCAAGTTATTAAGTTTTCCCAAATAAAAGATTAAATATAAGAAAAATATTTCCCGAAGATTGCGACATCTTTTACAAAACTTTTTTGAGTGGCATGCCAGATCCGGCTGTAGTGTTTGGGCCGGGTTTGGGGTGTTACACCGGTAATACTCTGTAGCCTTAATCTGGCGACGGATACAGGCTAGGGGTGTTACAGTTATAAACATCATACTAGAGGAGGTGGTAGAAGCTTTCACCATGTCAAGGGTCGTGAAGGTCAATTTTCTCACACTCGGCCTTAATCTCAATTAGGGTTATAAATTACCCCTCCCTACTTCTCAAACAATGTACTCCTCTCCTTTTGAGTTACTACTTTTAGATTTGTGGGGGCCAGCACATACGATTTCAAATGGTTACTTGTACTACATTTCCTTTGTAGATATTTACAACAGGTACACTTGGTTGTATCTTTTCAAGCACAAGTTAGAAATTGTTTCTTACAGTTTCAAAAGTATGTTGAAGTTCAATTTGGTTGTACCATTAAGATGTTTCAAAGTGACTAGGGAGAAGAATTTCAAACTTTCACAAGGAGGCTGTCTAGGAAGGGCATCCAACATAGACTTACCTGCCATCACACTTCAAAAAAAATGGTGTGGCTAAAAGGAAACACAAGCACATTGTAGAGACTAGTCTTACTCTCCTGGCCTAACCTTCCTTACCTATTCACTTTTGGTCTCATGCTTTCCTTCATGTTGTGTACTTGATCAATAGACTTCCCACTAGTGTGTTGCAAGGTCAAACTCCTCATAAGAAGCTCTATAAAGTCAGACATGGGTATCTACACTTCAAGGTGTTTGGTTGCTCCTATTTTCCCTATCTCAGGCCATACAATCATCATAAGTTACAGTTCAGATCCAAATAATGCACATTTCTTGGTTATAGTTCACATTATAAGGGTTATAAGTGTCTTGATAACACTGGTAAAATCTTTGTTTCCAGACATGTAGTGTTTGATGTGATTAGTTGTCCCTTCACTTCCCTCAACAAGCTAGGACCCTTCTCAACTTCAACTCAATTCCATTAGAAGTCTTATGTGCCTCTAGTGTCCTCCCAACAGCCTGGTCCTTCTCATTAGTCAACTATTCTTGAGGGATGCTCTGATGTCAGTCCCTCTCCTTCAGCACAATCACCTATTTCTAGTGCTTCTTCTTCAACTGTCTTACCTTCAATTGGTTCTAGTTCTAGTGGTCCAACTGAATCAAGTACCCAAGATGCAACTCATATGCTTAGTCTTCGTATATTACTTGTTAGATCCAACAACCATCCTATGCAGACTCGACCTAAAAGTGGGATTTTCAAACCTAAAGTCTTCTTAACAAAAGTGTATGATAGAGAACCATTAACCGTTGAAGAGGCCTTTACCAATAAAGAATGGACCAAAGTTACACAATAGGAATTTGATGCACTACTCAAAAATCGGACTTGGGACTTAGTTTCTCTTCCTGCAAACAAAAAGGTTGTGGGATGTAAATGGGTTTTTAAATTGAAAAGAAATACAGATAGCTCTATAGCAAGGTACAAAGGCAAATTGGTGGTCAAGGGCTATTTGCAGGAAGCAGGCATTGACTTTCAAGAGACCTTTAGTCATATAGTCAAACCAATAATCATTAGAGTTTTTCTCACATTGGCTGTCACTTTTAGTTGGAAACTCAAGCTAGTAGACATCAATAATGCTTTTTGAATGGAGATCTAATAGAGGAGATTTATATGTTACAACCATCAGGTTTTGAGTAGCACAAGGGCAATCAGCAGTTGGTGTGCAAGATGAAAAAGGCATTATATGGGTTCAAATAGGCCCCTCGAGCATGGTTCCACAAGCTTAAAGAGTATCTGTTAGCTACTAATTTTTTTTGTGTCAAGGTCAAATGCTTCTCTTTTCATTAAAAAGATAGTTCATACTCTTCTTTATGTCTTGGCGTATGTGGATGACATCATTGTCACTGGGAATGACCAACAATATTTGGACAGCTTTGTTCAATCCTTGGACTCTCAATTTTCCTTCAAAGACTTAGGAAAGTTGAGTTATTTCCTGGGAATTGAAGTGGCTTACAGTTCTACTAGCATTTTTCTTAACCAGAGAAAATACATTCTTGATTTTTTCCTCTCACGATGTGGCTATCGCGCTATCGCCGGCAGTCTTGAAATGGGGGTTGCCAAAGCATGTGGATATCGCGATACCTTAGAGTGGATATCGCGATATCACTGTGGGTGATCTCCATCCTTGGGGCATGTTGGAGGTATCACGATTCCAAGGGTAGGATATCGCTATACCCTCTCATTTGGTGATGTTCTCGCTCGATTCCGGCCTCCAATGCATCCCTATAACACTCAATCATATGTTACGACCGCAATGACACTATTGGCCAATTTGGGTCTCAAAATAAGTAAAAATGAGACATTAATACTTATTAAGTCAAAACCTAAAAACTACGAAAAACTATAGAAAAGACGCTACTAGGCTTGAAAATGAGCTCCTCAAGTATACCGGGGAAGCCTAATTTACCATATCAAATTACGGCAAATCAATATTCAAGGTATAAAGCAATGTAATTTTGAAAAGGGTTAATGCACTATTTGCTTCCCCCAAAGTTGCATCTAATTATCACTTTAGTATCTAATTTTTTTTTTAAAATTTGAAAACTAAAGTTTCTAACCGTCTATCAATTTACCCCAGTCATTAACGGTATTAAAAAAGATGATGAGTGCGCCACGTCACCCAGTTTGTATTTTCTTTTGAATAAATTCAAAAAATCAAAAAAATAGCAAAAATGCTGAAAAATCTCAAAAAATAAGAAAAATATAAAAATGTTCCAAATATTTTAAAAATATACTTTCTTTTTAAAATTATATAAAATACAAAAGAAACACAAAAAATCCAAAAAAAAAAAAAGAGAGAGAGCAAAAAGTCAGAAAAATCTCAATCTTTATTAAAAAAGTATCAGAAAAATACAGAAAATTTCCAGAAAATTTAAAAATATATTTTTCTTTTTAAATATATATATATATATATATATACTTTCATTTTTAAATATATAATGCAAAAAAAGTAAAAAAAAATTCAGAGAAATCTTTAAAAAAGATTAATAAGACGGAAAAATATAAACAAAATCCAAAAATTTAAAATTGTACTTTTTGTTTTTTCAAATATATAAAATACAAAAAAATGAATGAACATTAAAGAAAAAGGAGAAAAATATATTTACATTTATAGTATACATACACATATATAATATGTTATATATACTTAAGTAAAAATGTTTTTTTCATGACCATAAACTTTTTTGTTTTTACTTTTTTGGTTTTTTTAATTTTTTTCTTTTTATTCCCAAAAAATGCGAACTTTTTTAAATCTACATTCAATTTTGTGTACTATAGATATGTTTCTAATTTTTTTTGCGATTTTTCTGAAAATTTCACTCCTTTTTGTATTATATATTAAAAAAAGGAAATTATATGTATTAAAAAAGGAAAATATATTTTTAAAATATCTAGAAATTTTATATTTTTTCTGATTTAAAAAAAAAACTTGAGATTTTTTTTGTCTTTTTGCTTTTTTGGGGGGATTTTTTGTGTTTCTTTTTTATTATATATATTTTTAAAAAATAGAGGATATTTTTAAATTTTCTAGAACATTTTTATATTTTCTTAAATTTTAAAATTTTTTGAGATTTTTTTCTTTTTAAATTTATTCAAAAGAAAATACAAGTTGAGCATCATAATGCACTGAGCTGTTAATGGTTGGGATAAATTGATAGACGATTGAAAATTTCAAGTATCAAACTGATAAAATAATTTTTGTACTAAAATGATAAGCAAATTCTGCATTAATAATTTTAAAAACTAAATATGCAAAAGTCATCACATAGTCAAATATGCATTAATAATTTTAAGAACTTTCTTCCCCTCTTTTGCAATAATGTCAAAAGGGAAGGCCAAAGAAACATGTGAATACTGAATATGGAAAGAACTATAATATAATTCCAAAATCATATTTTCCAATTCGTTTTTATATTCTCATGTAGAAGTTTATTTTTTTAATTAAAAAATTGGTTTAATCGAAATGTTGAGTCCATGCTTATAATGGTTCATTCTGATTATAATATTTGCATTTGACTGTAAATATGATTTTAAAACATCAATTAAATTATTTATAATGTAAAATCAATGACATTATTTGCAATCATATCATACTTAATTGAACCCACATACAAATAGTGTTCTATAGGTAAACCCTAATTTTAATAACTCTTTCACCTCCTCTAAAACTTCAAGAAGAAAGTCTCCAAAGTATTTTAGGTGTTCATGTTTTTAAGAAATTTTAAATTTTAAATATTTTTAAGAGACTAATGTCGTTTTCTAAAATTAAATCTAGAAATACTTTGAAATATATTTTATTAATATTCGAAACTCAAAACTAAATAAAAAATTAAATAAAGGTAACCTCATAGTATACATTTATTTGCACTCACTCTTCTCTAAATAATCTCACATACAAGTAAACTTTTTCTCTCCCATAAAACCTATAAGTATACCCACTATATGTTCCCAAGATTAACTAATAAGCACACTCAAAACTCATACAAAACTAAGCTATTCGACTGCCTTTATCATGAGGTTTGAGTTTTAAACTTTGAATTACCTTCAGCTAATCATTATAGTTTGAATTACATGCTACCAATCCTTTGAATTGAAAATGTGATAAGGCTTTTAGAATTCCCCTTGTTGGTCAATTGATCACTTTGGATTAAAAAAGTCTTTGTATGTCTCAAACTCTTTAAAGTCTTTCTAAATTAGTTACCAATTTGTCAATGACTACGTATACTTTTATGTAGTTCCTTATTTACAAAAAGAGATATATATTGTTTATTGCATTTTTGCTTTTGCATCTCGTGTTGCAACATTAAATGCAACAAAGTTCTGCAACAGTCAATGCTCCACCAATCTCCCAACCAATACATTAGTGAATAAATAAGAACTAGATAAGTATATAGCATGCTAATTCCCTTTACAATAATCACCATATAATCAAGAAAACTCAGCTTTTTCAATCACCAAGTAAAAGAGTAACAGCATGCATCTTCAAGGCATGAAGCAACATATTTTCAAAAACTAAATATGCAAAAGTCATCAAATAATCATAATCAAAAGCATAATTGTGCAGGAAGTCATCAAGCATCCTACTTATTACAAAACACAAGTTCAACAATTTTCAAATGTTCATCAAAATAACTCCTTGTTGATGTCTACAAAGCTTTCTTCCCCTCTTTGGAAATGATGCCAAATGACTCTCCGAGTGTTATTTTGTAGATCGTATAGAAGGCCAACCATCCTGGGCTTCTTCTACAGCAACCTTTGAATGTCTTGATTGATGAAATTAATTTCAGCCTTAAGGAGATCAATTACCTTGTCCTTGAATTGCTACCCATGGTTGGCTAGATGGTGTTGTATCTATTGTTGCAACATTAGATGTGTTAGGAACTTCTGAATTCTCAATAAGAAAAATATCATTAACATGCCTCCCATAGAGCATCTTCTTGCTAATTATGAGTAGCTTACGTTTACCTTTGAAAGTCTCATTCTTCTTCTTCTTCACTTTCTTTTGCTTTTTGAGAATTTGAGAGATAAGAGAATCAAATGGTAGAAATTCATGATCAGTCTTTGGCTCAGCATTCTTCACTATAAGTTTGAAGATCGATTCTCCGAGATTGAATGGCACAATTGTTCCTAATTTAAACAACAATCGAGCAAGTTTATTATGGATAATAGAATTGTGAGTGGTTGGCAAACAAATTCGGAAAGCTACCTTGTAAAAGATAGCATATCTACAACTTAAATCTCTAGAAAAGAAATAATTAGCTCAAGCCACTTTTTGATCAATCCTTTAGTTAATTCAACAACAATGTTATCCATGTTCTTATCATACTCTCCATAAGAATCAAGGAAATCATTGATAATATTAGGATTAAAGTCGAACCAAATCCCCCTAACATATACTTGTATGTAATTGATGCGAGTCTCAAGGCCCAATTTCAAGTCCATGGACGTTATGGGCTTACGCTACCTCGAGGCCCAATAACGAGGTCAAAGGCAAAGAAAACCAAAGCAAGATTGAACAGGACTATCTAAGACTTCGTTAGAGAGGCCTTAAAACCACACACGAGGAAAAAAGAAAATCAAGATTCACTTTCTTGTTTTCAAGAAATTTAAAAAATTAAATATTGGTCCAATTTTACTGTTATAGATGATTTCAAGAATCAATTCTTGGTCCAAGAAACCAATTCTTGAAGCTGGTGTGCGATGGATCACATTTACAACTTGAATGAGCCAATTTCGGGAGCAAAAGGATCACAAGTCCAAGTTCTTCAGAATCGGCTCATTGGGATGTCCAAAAGCCCAATATGAAGTTTGGAGAAGAACTTAGTTGAATATTTGGCCAAATTGTCAAAGTTCGGAGTCTCGGGTTTAATTTCCTGTAGAAAATCAATTTTCAAAAATCTTGTGACATAGTTTTTCCAAAAATACCCCTTTGATGCATGCATGCAAGCTCATTCAAATTTCCACAGTCCTAATTTAGAAAATCAGTACTCTGATACCACCAAATGTAACCTCCCCGACCCGACCTAGATGTTAGGCCCGAATTCGGAAGATTACATTAGCCACTAAAATGGTCGAGTAAGCTATCGGAGTTTTTAAAGCAATCATATTAAAACATTTGATTATTTTAGTAGAAAACTTAAATAATTATCGATTTATTTATTATTCAAAATTCTTAATTATAATTTAGCAACGGTAAAGTAATAATAGTTTGTATTTTTAATAAAAACCGAAGTTCATGCATAATTAGTTAATATTCATTTTCTGATATCTTAAAATCAAATTAAATGTCATGCAGGCAGTAAAATAAAACCTAAATCCTAAGTCTCATGCCACAGTTCAAAATAAAATATTACAATCCTCAAATAATAAAATAAATCAAATACTGAGCCTAAAATAATTTTATAATTAAAAACTGAGCCGAGACCCTCCGGATGTCGTGTCTTTGTCCTAACCTGGTGGGTTATTGGTAAGGATGAAAATAAAAAAGGAATGAGCTATGAAGCTCAATGTGAGTTTCATCACAAGAAAACCAGTGCAACCGACTAACATACAAAATCACATCACCTAGAATAATTCGCAATAGCAATTTCGGAATATCAGATCAACACAATACACATATACATATATACCATCTCAGAAATATCAGAATCGTTTGCACATACTTTGTGAATGCAACACAATTTCGGATTTAATAGAAAAGATCTTACCCCACCGCTACACACCATAGTAAGAGTTCCTCAAAACTCGTCTATCCCTGCACACTGGATTGTGGATAAACCACATAAGTTGCAGGTTAATACACTGTCAGATGGTTGTGAATGCACAACATATTTGCAGGGTAATAGTGTTGCAGGTTAATATGCTACCGGACAGTTGTGAGTACACAACATGATTGCAGATAAAAGTTGTTGGATAGTTGTGGGTAAACCACTAAAGTTGCAGATTATCGATCTGCCAAAACTTCCTTATTTTCAAGATGTCCCTTCCCATGCAATGCAATATGGCATGCTTATAATAGATAAAGCATAAATGAGTGATATGCTTTCAATAGATCAATGTGGCAGTAATAAATATGCTCTCATTTAATCACTACAGTAGCAAAACATGCTTATCATTGATTCTAATTAAATGTAAGAATAAGACATGTTGTACATATAGTCACAAATACAGATACGATATGCATATATATACATTAATCACAGTTCATGCATGTATGTATTAATAATTCAATCAATCAGAGTATGGATTCTAACATTATTCATATCATTAGGGACTCAACTGAATAAAATAAAACATTAAAAATAGTTTGGGAATCATTTAGGGACTAAACTGAAAAAATATAAAATTCTAGGTAAAATTGTAAAATCTAAAAAATAGAGGCACACGGCCTTGTGGTAAGGTCGTGTGGGATGCAATAAATCATGTAGAGGTGTTACATGTTTGTGTGGTCAGGCCGTGTAACAGATTGAGACCGTGTGGAAATTACAAAATCAAGGTACAGGGGAGACACGGTCGTGTGGTCAAGCCGTGTGAAAGGTTCTAGGTCATGTGAGAATTTAATATCATAGGGTTTTAGGGTGAAATGGCCATGTGAGGGGGTCGTGTGGTCCACACACCCGTGTGGCCCTAATTTGAGGCACGGTTTGCCTCGATTCGCTTGTAAAAGAACACACACCTATCACTGAGATCTCGAGCAACATTCTTCACGTTCAAATCTGATCTGAGGTACCTAAAACGAGTCCTTCAAACAACATTTACGTAAGAATTAATAACAGATTTCAAGATTCATCAAGATTATCAAAAGTTTCGATGAAAAATTGAGAAAGATTATTTAATCAATCGCAAGATTCCAAGTCAGGGATGAGCTTCACAGTGCAAAAATGAAGGGAGTGCCTATTACTTTGATTGGGAGCATGCACATGCTTTATTGCCCTTTTCGAAAGCATTTTATTACTCTATTTTAAAGTTACCCGGTTCTCATATGTGACTAGCAATCATTATATTCATATTGTTTTTGGCATTGGAATGAAGATTAATGACAAGGTAAATTATCCAAACTCGAGTATAAAATTGTTGGTTGCGAATATGAGGGAGAAGTATCACAAATATTGGGGAAACATTAAAAATCTTAATCCACTCTTATTCCTTCATGTGATTTTAGATCCTAGCTAGATATAAGATGGATTGTGCAATCTTTGTGATTGGGGAGGTTTATGATGGTGAAAAAGCTAAACAATTGTGTGAAATAGTGAAACAAACTTTAAATGAATTGTTTGATCATAATAGTTTGTTTACCGGTATACCTCAAGATGAATCGACTGTTTGTTCTGAATCTAATGTCTCTAGAGTAGAGAGTGAAGAGTCTGTTGATTTGGTTGCTTATTCCAGGTCAAAATATAAAAGGAAGGAAGCTGATCTGAACAGGAAAGGTTTTTAGAGGACAAAACAGAAGCTGATGGCAAAAACTTTGATGTACTAGATTGGTGGAAGAATAGAAGCCTTATCCTATACTTTCTTTAATGACTCAATATATTTTAACCATTCTCGTGTCAACAGTAGCTTCAGAATCCGCATTCAGCACTAGAGGTCGAGTTCTTGATCCATTTCATAGTTCTTTAACTCCAAAAAGTGTTGAATGTCTCATTTGTGCACAAAATCGAATAAGGTCTTCACCTATACCGATTCGGATTGAAGAGCAAATTGAGGATATGGAAAGTATCGAGAGTGGTAAATTAGTGATATATTCACACTTGTAAATATATTTTGACTTATAATTATCTCATGAGTTTTTTACTTGTATTTCTTTTTTGTTGACTTGTAATAGGTTTCAAGGATTTAAGGTTAAATGAAATTACTTTTTTGGTAATTAGTTATTAGTGTAAATTATTAGTGATGTTCATATGTTATGGAACACTTGAATGGTTAAATATATGTATATACATGATTTAAAGGTAAACTATAAAAATAGTCACTTTTGTTTGCTTCAAATTATATTTTAGTCACTTATATTTGAAATGTTACATTTTAGTCACTTTCGTTATCGTTTTGTTACGAAGTGGTCACTCTACCGTTAAACTCCGTTACCTACCTAATGACAGTCCTACGTGGCAGTCCAAATGGGTTTTAAATGCCAACTTGGATGTTTTGGATTGCCAAGTAGGACCGCCGTTAGGGAGGTAACGGAGCTTAACGGTAGAGTGACCCCTCGTAACAAAACAATAACGTAAGTGACTAAAACGTAACATTTCAAACATAAATGACTAAAATGTAATCTGAGGCAAACAAAAGTGATTATTTTTATAGTTTTCTCATTACTTAATTATTTATCTTACTATTAATAACTTTGAATGTTGTATTAACTTATAAGTTTAACATAAAATGATTGTGAGTGATTTAATTATTTAATTATCTTCTATGTAAATAAATTCGAAGAATGTATTATAATTGTCTTGAAAATAAATATAAGAATTTGCAATTTTATATTATTTATTTTGGGCCCAAAATAGTGTACTTCACAAATAAAACTCGAATTTATTAAAACCCGTTTTACCAAATTGAATCAAATTAAAATTATCGATTTCAAATATTACGATTTTTAACTTATGTGGTTTTGATTCCAAATTTAAAAATAAAAAATTGAATCAAACGATTCAATTTAATTTCTATTTAAAAATTGAATAAATCAAATCGAATCGAACCAAACTGAATACATCAACATCATTCAATTGCTAAAACTAAGAAAAGATGCATCCTTTCCTTAATTAAGTTATGGGCAACACACGTCATCATTATAAATTAATTTTGCTCCTTTTGCACAATAGAAAATGATATATATTCTTGGCAAACATCACGTATAAAATCACATTTAATTCATTCAAGAGTTATATATATATATATATATATATATTTGTATCATCTCGCAGCTATGATTTCTCAATTTTTTAATATAAACTTATTTAATTAATATTAAAAATTAATTTTAAAATGCATTTCAATAAATTAAAATTCCTTAAACTTGTCTGAATTATAAGATTTAAATTATTATTTACTTATGATTAGTTGCAGATTTTAAATTAATTAATGAGTTAACATCTAAATCAATCATTATAAATATATTATTAAAAATATATAATTTTAACATAAAATAAATCCTAAATTACTTCGTAAGTGGGGAACAACAATTTAAATATATCATTTAAAAATAAAGTAATAAAATGATAAAATTATTTTTCTTGAGAAAAAATTATTTAAATATTTTTATAATTTGATATCTAATTGAAATACAACACAAAAATACATAAAATAAAAAAATAATATGAATATCATAAACATATAATAAATTAATATATACAAATATGTAAATGAAAATAAAAACAACACATTTTTAATTATTTTCTCTCTTTCCATTTTTTCCTTTTCCTTCTCTTTCATCACTTTCTCTTCATTCCTTCATATTCCTTCCCGGTCAAACATACTCAAACATACACGTGTATATATATATATATATATATATATACCACCGTTCAAACATTAAGAGCTAAACATTTACAGTAACATACTCAAACCCACATCTTCCTCATTGCTACAATAATAACAACGTCTGAATCGACAGAAAATCATCGTTAAGAAATTTAATTAAGCAATATTTTACATCTTCATTCTTCACATTGTGTGTATTTTTTTTCTTTTCTTGCCGTGGAATCCAAAAATTTTAATCCATAGGTCAAAAGATATTTTATATTAGGCACGTAAGCAAGTACTTGAAAAATGCAAGTCAAGACCTTATTAAATGCAAAAATTCATCACTAAACTCATTATATACTAAAGTTTTACCAATATATAATTAAAGATGTTAAAATGGGTTATTGAAATTAAATATTTTTTTAATTTAAAGTTCAACATGAGTTGAATTATTTAATAATATTGAAGAGATGAAACTTGCTAATTTTAAAATTGAATATTATATTATCTGCATTATACTCGTTGATGGAAAAAAGAAAGAAATAAAAGTAAAACACTTTACTCGTGGATAACTTGATTTTCAAATTAAATAAGAAACTACGTTTTCCAGCCAGCCTGCATTTTATAAAATCACTAAAATAAATTAATAAATGAATAAAGTGTATGCCCAACAAGTTTGCTAGCTGATATACTATCGGCCAAATTTTGCTATTAGGTTTTCTACTACCTATAATTTGCAGTTTTAGTCTATATATTTTAATTTTTGAAATGCCAATCCTGACCAAACAGCGACAAATATATTATCATACATAATATTTATAAAATAGTCAGGTCATTTTAGTTAATATCGGGATTGAATTTTTAACATTCAAAAGATATAGAGACTATAATCATATTAAAGAATAAGGAGTGAATATCGGAACTAATGCTAAACTGACGAAAACTAAAATTTTAAAATTCAAAAAAGTAATGAAATTCCTTTAAAATTACACAAAACCTTCATTCCAATGTGTTTCACAATTTTTTATATTAAGTTTCACCCATTGGGAAACAACAGTGTGATGTGTTTGAGCAACTAGTAAGGGTCAATTTATTCACTTGGACAGCCTAGTCTACAACTTTTATCATTTCTATGTTATTTTTTATGTGCAGGAATTAAGAAAGAGCAAATACTTGACACTATTTTCCATCTTTTACTTAAGTCGTCATTTTACATTAATTATTTTTTATGTATTTTTCGAAATGGTTTAATTGCAATTAAAGCTTAAAGGTGTGTTTGATAAAAGCATTTTCCATATCTTATTTGTTTAAATATATTTTATAACTCTTAAATTTTTTAATTATTACAAAATTTGCAACTATTTTACTTTCTTTTTAAAAAACTACCTAAGATAATATAAAATATTATTATAAAATCAATATTTACTAATTGTCAAATAATATGCAAAACAATTTTATAATATAAATTCAAAAAATTATAAATTTTAGGGATAAAACTCAAAATTAAACATCAACTCTGATTTAGCTTGCAATTTTATACATGAAATTTTGATTTGATCAAATTCTCATAAATTATTAATGCAATTATTGATATGGCATTATTTTATATTTATATATTGCATACGCAAATAATTATATATGTTCAATATAAAATGTATTTATTTCTTTAAATGTATACTTTTAAACCACAATCAAAGTTTCACGTATCAAATTGCATTAATAAATCAAAATTAATGTATAATTTTAATATTTAACCCTAAATTTTAATATTTAAATTTCCAATTTTAATTTATAAAATAACACCGTTGCAAATAAATTAAAAAGAGCCGCAATTTTCAGTTTTGTGGAAACATTTTGTTATACTCATAAAACAGTAATAAAGAAAAAGAGACAGGGTTAGATTTGGAAGAAAAACAGGCGACGGCTAGATTTATTAATCTTTAATGTCGCGTCAATCAGTGTTTATTAATTACTTCATTAATTAAAATGTTTAAATAAATATATGTACATAAAACCCTTAAAAAAAATAAAAATAAAAAATCAATTTAGTCTCGCTGTTAATAAAAATATTAATTAAATCCTTTTATTAACAAATTTTATCTCTGATCATATTGACCGTTAAAATAAATTATCGGGCTAATCAAATAATAACAGATACAACTTTTGATTTAATTTTATATTTTTTCACATAAAAATTATTAGAAATAATTAAAAATATTATTAAAAATATTATAAAATATATAATAAATTTTAATAATTGATAATTTTTTTAAAATTTAATAAAACATATTTAAAGGCTTATAAAAAATTATAAAAACTTATAAAAATTAAAATTTTTATAAATTATTGAAAAAGATATTTAAACTCCTAAAATCATAATAAACACACAACACCAGATCAACTATTAGATAATGGAAATAGCCGTCAAATCATTAAGGTCATTTTCAAATTAAATAAAATGTTTTTTTATTTTCCATAAATAAAACGATAATTATGGGATATACTCCTTTTTATTGGTAAATTATTATTTTTTATTTTTATAATTTTTATCTCCAATTTTTTAAACATAGTACAGTATTGAGTCGATGCACTATTCGCACCTAGTTTAGCCCCTGTCTCTAGTTAAAAAAATCAATTAAGTCCCTCCATTAACGGTTTCCATCTTTAATCACGTTGACTGTTAAAATAAATTGACAAACCAATCCAATGGTGACACATGACAACTTCTGATTTAATCTTATTTTTCACATAAAAATTATAAAAAAATTATTAGAAATATTTAAAAATACAAAATCTTAAAATTTTATATAAACTTAAAAAAGATATAGAAAATTATAAAAAAACAAAAAAAAAACTTATAAATATCATAAAAATATATAAGTTCTAATAAATTTTAATAAATTATATTTTTTTATAAAATTAATAAAACATATTTAAAAGCTTATAAAAATTGATGAAAACTTATAAATAATATAGAAAATTATAAAAATTTATAAATTATTGAAAAGGACATTTAAACCCCTAAAATCTTAATGAACACACGACACCGAACCAGCTTTTAGATAATAGGAATAGTTAGTCAAATTGTTAGGATTGTTCTCATGTTGAATAAAATATTCTCGATCTTTCACAAATAAAATGATAATTACAAGACATTCTCTTTTTTATTGATAAATTATTTTTTTTATTTTTAAAATTTTTATCTCCAATTTTTAAAATACAGTACAGTATTGAGCCCCTGCACTATTCGCATCCAGTTCAGCCCCCACTAACCAAAAAAAATCAATTAAGTCCCTCTATTAACGATTTCCATCTTTGATCATGTTACTGTGAAAATAAATTAACGGACCAATCATATGGTGACACTGACAACTTATATGATTTAATCTTATATTTTTTACATAAAAATTATAAAAAAAATTATTAGAAATATTTAAAATATATTAAAATCTTAAATTTTATATAAACTTATAAAACTTATAGAAAATTAAAAAAATATATATAAAAACTTAGAAATATTATAAAACTATATAATACATTCTAATAAGTTTTAATAAATTATAGTTTTTTTATAAAATTAATAAATCATATAATAACATGTTTAAAAGCTTATAAAAATTCATAAAAACTTATAAATAATATAGAAAATTATTAAAAGGACATTTAAACCCCTAAAATCATAACGAACACACGACACCAAACCAACCTTTAGATAATAGGAATAATCGTTAAATCGTTGGGATCATTTTTCATGTTGAATAAAATGTTCTCGATCTTCCACAAATAAAATGATAATTGCGGGACATTCTTCTTTTTATTGATAAATTATTATTTTTATTTTTATTTTAAAATTTTTATTTCCAATTTTTAAAATACAGTATAATAGTTTGAATCTTAAAAAGTAAAAAATTTGAATATTATTAGCTAAATATTTTATTAATAAAATGTAATTTGGAACAAACAATAAATAATCCAAATATGCTTTATTTACAAAATTTATTCTAGTGTTTTTCATGGTTACTTTCTACCTCCCACTTTATCGTCATAGCAGCGTTTGAATTCAAACACATATTCAATCATTTATTTTAATTTCACCGCCACAATATTTAATCTCATCATTATTGTTGATTTTAATTTCACTAGAGCCAATCACCGCCCATTCAAATCTACTCTAAATTGATCAACTTAAAGTATATGAATTAAATCAACAATATACAGATAATAAAGGGACTGATAGTGAAATTTAACCTATATTGTTTACATTGAAAATTCTTGCAGTAAAGGCAGGTCAAGAGAAGAATCCATTAATATATATCGTTAATCAAACGCCGCCAAAGTCAAATAGTGAATTTGACTTATTTAACTTCCATAATTCGGCAACTATATATATGTATGTATATGTATGTATACACCAACCCCAAAGCAAACAGGCAAACCCCAAACAAATACTGCTTGAATTATTGAAAATGGGGTTCCTGAAAGGAAGAAGATCAGCAGCAGTGCTTGTATTTACCATCTTGTTCCTTTCGTTTACCGCAGAATTTGGTGCTGCAATAAGGCCTCGAGGATTAACGGAGCAATTATTCAAGAAAATGGTGCCTAATTTCGAGTCCTTGCCGAGGGGGCCTGTTCCACCATCTGCTGGTTCGCCTTGCACCAACATCCCCGGCGGCGCGGGCCTTTGCACCGTCAAAGAAATCAACGCAGCCGGCGCCTCTTTTGTTCGCCGCCGACCTTTCCCATTGACGTTATGAAGTTTGCTGGTGTTGTTTCTGTTGAGGGGTCGGCTCCTTTGGGAGAAATTTTCAAATTGTCTCCACCTGACAGCTGATTGAACCCCAACAATCGAAGTGTCCCCATGTTAAGGTTTTGTCCCCAATCCCATGGAGAGCTATATAAGATACACGAAGGGGGCGCCTCGGTTGATTGTTACATGCAAGACTCGTATTATGCATATGAATAATTATTGAGCAACCTAAGCGTAGGGCCAACCTAAGGGCATATAATCCACTAGGCAACCAACCAAACCTCCAACAACTGAAAGTATTATTCTTGTATCAAGTTTTGTCTCCAGCCTCCGCAGAAAGCCGTGTAAAGTTCACGGAAAGGAACGCCTTGATTGGTGTACCTGCAAGACTCAGGAGAGATATTAATATTGCGCATGTGAATAATTATTCACCAACCTACCTTCAGCTGTTAGGGACTCGACCGGCTGCCCAACGAACGACACTTCAAAAACTTCTCTCGAACGAGCCAACCCATCCTCTACAGTTTCCATGGAGAAATAATGGCAGCAACGAGCAAAGCCAGGTTCTTCATTTTTCTTTTGTAAAGCAGCAGTGTTTCATTGAAATGCTGGAAACTGTAACTACAACCTTGATTATACCATAATGTCTTGAATTCTTTTTCCTTTCATTTCGTGTTAGATTTTAAATTAGTTGATAAACCCTAAAAATCAAAATATTTTAATAAAGTTTTTTTAATTTATTTAACCATAAATTTAGACTTTAAATATCAATTCGGATTTGATGTAGAGTATATCTAAAACACGTGAATCAAATTATAAACATGTGTTTGACTAATACATATTGATACGTTGAAATCTCTCAATTAAAATGTTATCAAATTCAATTTAAAATTCAAATTATATGTTAAAAACGGCTAATACAATTAACCCTTTATTTAAAAAAAAGTAAAAAGAAGATAATAATACTTAAACTCGTATTATTTAAGTATCAGACAGAAACCCTAATCACAGCTGTTTGGTTAATTTAACACATGTTAAACATAAACAATATGAACGTTTTTTCAGAAACATAAGAAAATCCGAATAATTTAGCTTCTAGTTTTTTTTTTTTTTTTTATATTATTTAATTTCTTTCCTGGCGCCAGCCACTGTCTTTTGCTTAATAATTTCTAATTAATCTCATATTCAATTTCTTTTTCCTTTTAATTAGATGCAGTCATTGCTATTATATAACCAAGACATCAACAATGGCAGCACCCATTTTCTTTGACTGCTGAAATAATTAGAAAATAAATTAATTTGAATTTTGCTAACCTATGCTGCACTTATTGAATTTGTTATATCTAATTATTGCTTTCAGATTAAGTCTTAACTTGATTGGCATGGATATTGTTGTCAATACAAGAGGACGTGGGTTCAAATGTGATAAAATGCATTATCTTTTTATTTATGGGTTGGGGAAGGACTATGGGTAGTTCTACATAGGGATGGATACAGGGGCGGTTACTCCCTTGGAATTTTCAAAATTTTGAATTTCATATATAAATGATCATGTATTTTAGATTTGGTGTCCATATTATATATAATTCGTCCCCTTAAGTCATAAAGTTATACTTTATATTAACAAAATATTTTTTCAGTTTTTAATTATATAATTTTAATAATAATAATCAAATATTAATATATGATGAGCTTTGAAAGACTAAACTTAGAGGTTCAATATGGACTTTAAAGCCAAATTCCATAACTAATTGATTTGGTTCATACTCATACATATTAGGTTAGTGACTTTCGTGTATTTTGATTTGTATATGTCTTACTAAGGAATTATCTTCCTCTGGTAAGGTGCCAACACTGTTGAGAGAAAAAAAAAAGAGTTTAATGTCGAGACTTAGGCCACAGAGTAAAAAAATACAAATTATCTTCCTCTCGGCTTCTTACGCAAAAGACCTCTCGGTAAATTGGAAAGAAATAGAGAGAAATAGGACTAAGGCCAAGTTTTTTTAATTTAATTTTTGGAATTATAATGATATTTATGAAATTTTTAGTATAGTATTAGTTATTCTTTTTTGCTTATTGGAAAGAAATATCTAATTTTATATAGTGTGATTTTTTTCTTTTAATTTTTTTTTACAGTTAAATCGTTCATACTTTTTTAAAAAATACTAAATTGACTTTTTTGATAAGAAGAAAAAAGTATTCAAGAATAGCCGACACTTTTTTATGTTAAAAAAAAAGTTGTTCAGATTTAGAAATTTTACCTTATTTGGAGTAAAATCCTGGATCCTTCCCTGATTTTAAGTATTGTGTAAAAAAAATCATCAGAATATATAATAATATTGTTAAAAAAAATCATTGTCAAATTTCCACATTGATTTTGTTTAAATGAGACTAGTCCAAAATTAATATGGTTTACAATTTTTTAAATTAAATAGAAAAAAGAATCTGTAGCAGTAATCAAAAGGTGTTCAATTAAAGCGAATTAATTAAGTTTAATTACTTTCTTAATCCTTGTACTTTTTAGATTTTTAAAATTTATTCTCTTTACTTTATTTCAAAATACTTATTTTATTTGAAAAGCAAAGTTTAATTGATGAATGTGTTAGGATTTTTATTTAATCTGAGTATGTTGAATTTTAGTTTTTAAATATCTTATTAAAAAATTAAAAATTTAATTAATAACACATATTCACATTTAACAGAACTAGGTTATTAGTATTATCAACTGGATACTATTTTTTTAAAAAATCAGACAAGAACATAAACTAAATTCATAGGATTAAAAGCAGATGGACTAACTTTCAAAAGTTCAAAAAGTATGGGGACTGGAGTCAAAATTAGACCAATAAATTAGTACACATTTTTCAAATTAAAAGTTACGAATTCTCAAACTATGAAATTTGACTTCAACCCTATATATAGGAAACAAGACTTGAATGTTGAACTTTTCTTTTTCCTTTTTATGAAGAATGTTGAATGTAGTTGATGGCGTACGATATGAATATGATGAAGATTTCGCTTGATATCCGTTGAATTAAAATATGATATAAGTCCCTGTAGTTTTCAAAAGTTTGAAATTTAGTCTATGTATTTTTATTTTTAGGAACATAATTCATCTATTTTTCAGATTTTAAAATTTTAGTTCTACTGTTAACACTGTTAAGTTTTTTTTTTAATTAAACTTTTTGGTGTGATCTTTTTAAATAAAAAAATAATCACTTGGTAGCCATGTTTAAAAAAATGACATTGTAATGAACCTAAATTTAACAAAATAATAATAATAATATTAACAATTGGACCTGAATTTTGAAATTTAAAAAGTAGAGGGACTAAATTCTTAGAAATAAAAAACGATTCAACATCGTTACAAATTAATGTTTTAATCAACATTTTTATTAAAAAACGATTCAACTCTTTTTAAAAGGTTAAAGGTTAAATTTAACTAAATAATAATAATAATTACTAAATTAAAAAAATTAGCATTGAAGACTAAAATAATCATTATGTCAAATTTATTAGTTTAATTTTGATTAAAAATTTATTTTTGACAATAGGTGAAAACTTCTTTAAATTTAATGTTGAGGAATCAAATGGGGAAATTGACAATTTGGCTGAGAGTGGACTTAGTAGAAGCGATCTCTTCCCTCTTCTTTTATGATTCCAGGGTGAGAAGCTAATCTTTTTTTGGGTGGTTGATATTTTTTTAAAAGATAAATTCATTAATTCATTCAATAAATGGAACCATTCAATTTAAGGAAAATAATAATAAATACTCATCGTAAATGGTGAAAGACAAGCTCCATCAACACAACAAAAGTTTTAACCTCAGCATCAAGAACATTATGACACGTTGACAATTAGCTTTGTCACAACTCAAGCACGACATATCTAGAGTGATTGCAAGCACCTAATACGATAAGGAAATCAGCCCCAGATGGTCCAAAGCGACGAGCAAAAATCAACAAAAGAATCGAGCATTCACCAAACTAGAGAGGACTGTCGTAACCATTTTTTTTGTAAAACGGGTCGACTTTGGATTTTTGAAAATGAAAATAAAATATAAAAAAAAACGAGAGTCGCCACCAATCCTTTTTGCTGAGGTGTGATCAGGTCACCTCGAATAGTGGTTGTTTTTAATAATCATTTTGATTTATCAAAACGACGATTTTGGTCTCTGAAAATCGAAAGACGGGTTCGAGTCGGTTACATATGAGGAAGGATTAGCACCCTCGATCGCCCAAAATTGGTACCTAGTTGATTAACCTATGTCTTAGTGTCGAGATTTTGAAAACTTGAAAGAATTTAAAATACGATCCCTCTTTTTGTTAAAAACAACTTGAATAGATTTAAACGAACGTTAAAGACCCTGTAACACCCCAAACCCGGCCCAATTGGTACGACCGGATCTGGTATGTCACTAAGAAAATTTTGGAAGAACATGTCGTATTTTTCCGAAAAGCCCATATATATTTCATATAGAATATGCCTTTGTAAAATAAAACCAAACTTAATTACATGCCTTAGTTTAATTAGTAATATAAAAAAAATTTAAATAACTAAAAGTAATTAAAGCCCAAAAGTAAAACAAAATATACACTAGTGGCCCATGGCCTTATTACAATGAAATTTTAAAATCCACCAAATAAAAATATAAAATAATGACTTGAGTCTTTTTGCTAAATCCACATATTCTTCTGCATGGCCACCTTGCGTACCTCTCCGGCCCGGTCCGAAGCACTAGGTATCACCTGAAATGTTAATTAAAAGAGTGAGTCGCGAGACTCAGTGTGCAACCCTCATGCACCACTAGATTTTGGGCCTTAAACCCATTAAAAAAAATAAACAGTGTAATAATCATAATAAAAATTAATAGCAAATAATATGCAAGGCCCAACCCGTTTGCCTAGGTTTCCATCCGCTACACACCCCCGTACCAACCGTTCACACCATTGGGGATTTCTACAATCGACCCACACCGCTACACACCATGATGGCAGTCTTGCTGCTCATCCACATATGATGGCCGAAGCCCTTATAACACTTAATGGCCGAAGCCCGTATAACATTTAATGGCCGAAGCCCGTATAACAGTTCACGGCATTAGCCGCTACATCAGATCACGGTAAAACCGCTACACATATAACGTATAACTTCCTCCTTTCATCAACCCAACCCATGCAATCACATACAAGCATTTTACTTATAACATATAAACAGATTACTTACTAACCTGGTGAACCGCTTTTACCCTCCTTGGGCTTTCATCAATAAATCGAGATGTCGGCAATTATCAAAACATATAAATCTTATGATCATGCATTTTATGATTAGATCTAGATGGTGGGAAGTACTACACACACGATATCGCGAAATCCAATATTCTTAGTCGATGTCCTTGCTATCCGGATCTATTATCCTCAATGTAAAGCCTTGCTCAAAATCCGGAAAAACACACAAAGATTTAGCCCCTTCAACAATCGGCCAAGGTTAATAAATCCCAAATTATACGTTAAAACTAATAGATCCCTTACCTTGAAATCCCGAAAGTAACACGATTCTATAACTTAGAGATCTATGCGATTGACTCCACTAAAGTTCCCTTCAGATTTCGGCACAAGTAGGCACCACAGAAGTAATTCGGCAATCACAGGAGATGAGATCTAGGGATTTCGGCTTTTAGGAAAATCCCGAAAAAGTATGAACAAGAGAAGGCTGATGTGTCTTTGGCTTTTAAAATACTTGAGTGAGGAGTTTCGGTTTCTGACAGAAAAAGAGAAGAAGAAAAGAAAACAAGGAAGAGACTTGAAGATTTCGGCTAGGAAGAAAAAGAATGGAAAGAGTTTCGGCTTTTGAATCAAAATGAAGATGAGGGAATAGGCTTAGAGATTTCGGCTTTTGCAGAGAATGAAGAAGAAGATGGAACTTTAGGAGTTTTCGGCTTTTACTCAGAGAAGAAGAGAAAAGAATGAGAGAAAAACCCAAATGACGAAATTGAAGAGATATTCCCCCTATTTATAGAAATTTCGGCACTTACGTAACCTTGCAGATAAATCCTATCTTTTCTCCTTTATCTTAATCTACTAGCTCATCTAAAAGAGACTTAATTATCTCTAACTCCTCCCTCCTTTATCAGCATATTATCCACATATTTTAATCATTAAAATCCCTAAATTTTAGCCTTTATCTGCTTATTATCCACATAAAATAAATTCCTAAATAATAGCCTTTATCTGCTTATTATCCACATATTTTAAACATAGATACTACCTTTTAAACCCTATAATGCCCAAACAGATAATTTTAATCAAGGCCTCTACCTAAGCCTGAGCCCAATTTGGACCCCTAACACTTAAATTAACACATTAAACATATCCACCCATTAAACGCATAGGCCAAAAAATTCAGGATGTTACAGACCCTCTCGTCTTGAAGTAATAAAATGTCACATCCAGTAAGTTAGGGTACGACATCTTGAACCTTTGAGAACGAGCTTGCCTTTTATTTAAAATTCGTGTATTTTAACCTCTTTAAAAGGATATTCGATTATTTAGGGTAAACGAGAAGAATCGAAACTCAATAAGTTAGGGTACAATTTATCGAACTTTCAAACACCGAATATTGCCTCGATTTAGAAAATCTTATCTCGAGTTAACGAAACGTCACATCCAATACGTTAGGACACAACATCTCGAATTCTTAAGAATAAGCTTTTATTTATTTAAAACTTATTGCGATTTAAAAGAATATTCCGTTATTTAGATTAAACGAGAAAAATCGAAGCCCAGTAAGCTAGGGCACGACTTTCTCGAATCTTTAATATGAAATATCAAACAACATCTTTATTGCATCGAGTAAAGATTAATGTGACAAGTAGTAATGTGAAAATACAATGCTACATGCATGACAGGATAAATGCGTTAATAAAATAATGATATGAAATTCGATAATAAAATGAGCAAGATAAAATATATGTAACATAAATTTCGCGTAAATAAATAGATAAATGTAATAAAAATACAAAAGAAAAAAAGGTAACAATACTATATTAATATGAACAATATATATATAATACTAGTGATAAAAGAGAATAATAAAAATTATAATAATGAAAATAATAGTAGTAATAACAATAATAAATAATAGTAATAATAAAAAGTAATAATAATAAACAAATAATAGTAAAAATACAAAAATAAAAAATAAAAGTAAAAATAAAAATAGATAAATAATGGTAATAATAATAATAATAATAATAATAATAGTGGTAACGAAAGTAATAATAGAAATATTAAAAAATAACAATACTAATAATATTAATATAAATAATAATAAAATATTAAATAATAATAAGATTAATAATAATAACAATAATAATAATAATAAAGAAATAATAAGCAATTAAATAAATAAACTAATTAAAGAAAGAGGGATTAAATCGAAACTGAAATGAAATAGAAGATATAGATTAGAAATAATAAGAAAAAATGGATTTAAAAAAAGAAAATGCGAAAGGGCCTCATGCATAAATAGTCCCAGGGTCACAAAATATGCGGATCTTTCGGCGGGTCGGGTTTGACCCGAAACGACGCCGTTTCAAGCTCAAATGGTTTGAGGACCAAACTGAAACGGAAGCAAAAGTTTTGTGGCTGAAGTAAAAAAAATAAAAAAAATATAGGACCACATTGAAATGCGCCGTAAAAGCGGAGGGACCTATTGCGCAAATAGACCCTTAATCAAAAACGCGCGGATCCCCTGGAGCGGGTCGGGTCGCGCTCGGGTCATGCTCCAAAACGACGCCGTTTTGGCACTTAAAGGCCTTAAGCAAAACGGCGTCGTTTTCTTTCTCTATATAAGGCTATTTTTTTTTTAAAATTTCACTTTTTCTGTTTTTAAAAAAAACAAAGGATCCTTTTTTTTTCTCTCTCAAAGTTCCTCCCTCCGCCCTAGGCTCCGGTCAGTGGCCACCGCATCGGCCACCGTCCACCGGTGTCGGTGCCGCCGTCTACGGCGGTCGGAAGGCCAAAAGTCCCTTTTTTCGGCGAAAATAAAAATGGTGAGTTTCTTTTTCCCTTTTTACTCCTTTTTTGATGTATATGAGTATATAAAAATGAATAAAAAGGTGTATACTGTTCTCGAAAAAGAAGAGAAAAAAGAAGAGAAAAAGAGTGTAAAGACCTTCGCGAGTTTTAACTGCTTAGATTTTTTTGCTTGAATCTTTTTGCTTGTTTTTGTATTTGAAATCTCTATTTTTTTTTATTTCGGATCCTCCTTTTACATTGAGCTTTCTTCGGTTTTTATAACCGAGATTGAAGAAAGAAATAAAAAAATATAATAGATTTCTCTTTTTGTTGCTATTGTTGTCTGTTGCGTGTTTGCCTCTCTTTGCAGGGTATGGACTGGTCTTGACATGGGCAATCTTTGCAATGGTCGAGGCGCGCGAGATGGGACGGTGGCTAGTCAGAATAGGGGCGGCGCCTAGGGTTCCTGGAACCCTAGGTTTCTTCTGCAAATTTTTAGTTGTGGGCCTATCGGGCCGTTTGGAATTGGGCTGGGACAATTAGGTGTAATTTTGGGTTTGTAAATGGGACTGTTTAATTATTTGGACTTTGTTTTATTTTTGGTTTAGTTTTTTTTTGGTTTGTTTTGGGCCCGGGCGAAATTTGGGCTTTACAGTTGCCCCTCTTTGCTCGTTTTCGTGTAACGAGAACAGAGCAAAGACTTTAAAAGGACCAATTTTGCCCGGTCTTGCTGAGTCTCGGCACTTTATTTCTTCTTCTTCAAGTAGCCTCGCTCTAACCCACTGCAACTTTAGAAGTATAAGAATTGGTGCTTCAATTCGCTCGAACGTAATTTCAGGGAGAAGAGATTTGTAGCTTCGATCTACTCCGCTGGAACTTCGAGGAAATAATAATTGGAAATTTCAACCTGCTTCTCTGCAACTTTCAGAGAGATAAGATCTGTAATTTAGCTTCAATCTGTTCCGCTACAACTTCAGGGAAATAAGATTCACTATCTTCAGTCTGCTCCACTGCAACTTCAGGGAGATAAGACTTGTAACTTCAACCTGCTCCACTGCAACTTTTAGGGAGATAAGGTTTGCCATGATCTGCTCTACTGCAACTTCAGATAGATAAGATCTATAATTTAGCTTCAATCTGTTCTACTGGGACTTCAGGGAAATAAGATTCGCTATCTTCAGTCTGCTTCGCTGCAACTTCAGGGAGATAAGACTTGTATGGCAAATTCAATCTGACCTACTGCAACTTCAAAGGTATAGGATTCGTCGTTTTCGATCTACTCCACTACTGCTTAGGAAGACAAGGCTGATGACTTAAATCTACTCCGCTACTTCATGGAGATAAGATTCACCGTCTTCGATCTGCTCCACTACTGTTTAGGGAGACAAGATTTGTAATCTTTGACCTATTCCACTGCTGGTCAGGGAGATAGGACTGGTGCCTTAAATCTGTTCCACTATTGCTTAGGGAGACAAGATTTGCCGTTCGATCTTGTTCCACTACTACTTAGGGTGACAAGATCTACAATCTTTGACCTATTCCACTGCTGGTCAGGGAGATAGGACTGATGGCTTAAATCTATTCCACTACTGCTTAGGGAGACAAGATTTACCGTTCGATCTTGTTCCACTACTGCTTAGTGGGACAAGATATACAATCTTCGACCTATTCCACTGCTGGTCAGGGAGATAGGATCGGTGGCTTAAATCTGTTCCACTACTTCTTAGGGAAACAAGATTTGCTGTTCGATCTTGGTCCACTACTACTTAGGGTGACAAGATCTACACTATTCGACCTATTCCACTGGTGGTCAAGGAGATAGGACTGGTGAATTCACCGATGTTGCTACATCGTCCTCTGGGGGACATATCCTGT
This sequence comes from Gossypium sturtianum, assembly GCA_025698515.1. Lineage (NCBI taxonomy): Eukaryota > Viridiplantae > Streptophyta > Magnoliopsida > Malvales > Malvaceae > Gossypium > Gossypium sturtianum. Next base: position 164,770,555 of record CM046945.1, read on the forward strand.
AGACTCGATTTTATATACCTATGTTTATGCCAAATGATTAGGATGCTATGATCGGAATAAATCTAATGCTCCTAACTAAATGTATTATGGACGACATTTGCATGAATGCAGAATGTCATGAGAATGATCCCTTTTTTAAATGTATAATGATTAGGATGCAATGATCGGAATGTATCTAATGCTCCTAACTAAATGATATTAGGGATGACATTTGCATGAATGCCGAATGTCATGAGAATGATCTCCCCCTTTTTTTATGTACAACGATTAGGATGCAATGATCGGAATGAATCAGATGCTCCTAATTGGATGTGTATGAATGATATTTACATGAATGCATGAGAATGATCCCTTTTTAATGTTCGGGTTGTCATTGCTCGTTGTTCATCAAGGTTCTATCACTGATATGTTACCATGCTTTCTCGTTCAGCTGGTATCTTCGACAGAAAACCCAAAGAAACGATCGTATTCTGCTCAACAAGCTTGCCCCGCTGTAATTTCAGAGTCCCTTCCACTGTACCTTATGGGACATAAAGTTTGTACCTTCCACTGTAACTTCAGGAGAATAACATTTGGTTTCTTCCATCCATCCTGCTGCAACTCTGAGGTATAGGATCAATTTGATCTGTTACACCATTCGCTGGGTGTAATAACCAGATGTATATGCTTGATATTTGCATGAATGCAAAGTATCATTTTTCTTTTCCCGAGAATGATCCCTTTGCACACCTGGGTTGACATTGCTCGTTATTTGTCGAGGTTGTATCACCGATGAAATGTCTTGTCTTTTATTCAACCAATACAAAAGTCCAAAGAGATAATCACATTTCTCCAATATTTCCAAACCTTAGGCTTGGTGAGTTCTAAACAACAGTCATGTTTCAGATCCTTGTATTATTTAGAAGCTTCCAAAGTAATATGCAAAACTCCTTTTATGAAAGTATTATTAGTCCACTAATCGATATTTCAATGCAAAATTCTTTGAAAAGATCATAACAATAGACCGGAAGGAAATTCATTAGGAGCATAGCTCGAAGCAAGTAAGTTAATCAAGGATAGCAAATGCAATCAAGAAGGAAATTTATTGGTAGTGTATTTTGAACGAATAAGGTAAAGATAGCAAATTCCAAAATCGGTAAAATAGAAAACTAGGTACCCCAGATATCGCAGCCTGAGCTTCTCTGTACCAACTTCTTGAAGACCATTTTGAGCTCAATCTGTGTTTAGGGGATCCAGAGTACTTTGTCGATGCCCCAAGCCGTAGCATACTTCTTCATTGTTAATTTAGGCATAGCAAGACTACTGTATGCCCCACTTTTGATCAAAATTTGAGCCGCCCTTTTTCGGGTTTTCAACTCAATTCCCCTTTGGTCTCAAAGCGCCCTTTGCGGGTTTTTACTTTGGCCTCTCATTTTTCTTCTTTTTTCTTTCTTTTCCTTTTTTGTGTTTTTTGTGTTTTTTGTGTTTTTTTTTGGAAAACTTTTTTATTAAATCTGAATTCACTGGGTTGGGCAAGTCCTTACCATCCATCTCGGTCAACATCCATGCTTCCCCAGAACAGGCCTTCTTTGCTGCATAAGGTCCTTCCTAGTTTGGCATCCACTTTCCTTTGAAGTCATTTTGTATGGGAAGGATCTTTTCCAAAAACTAGGTCTCCTTCATGGAATTTTCTAGGGTGAACCTTCTTGTTATAGGCCCATATCATTCGCTTTCGGTATAATTGACCATGAGGATGGCCCTTAGCCTCTCTTCTTCGATCAAGTTCAACCAATCATATTAGGATTGGATCCATTCTGCTTCATCCGACTTCAACTCTGATAAAACTCAAAGAGAAGGAATCTTGACTTCAATGGGCAAAAACCGCCTCTATTTCAAAAATAAATGAGAAAAATACTACCCCGGTGAGGGTCCTAACAGACGTTCGACAAGCACAGATGCCAATCTTCATGAGTCTCAATCTTTTTCCCGACGATTCCCCCCTTTTTTTTACCGTTCATTTTAGGATAATACGGTGTTTAATCTTGAACAGACTGCAAACTTCTGATGTCGTGCTGTTGTTCAAATTTAATGCATCGTCAAATATGATCTCTTTTGGGATTCAATATCGACATAGAATTTTCTGACTGTCGACTTTGTGACATCGGCATATGAAGTAGCATCCATCCACTTGGTGAAGTAATCGATGCCAACAGAGGTGAATCGATACCTGTCAGAAGCTTTTGGCATGATTGACCCGCTGTCATTCATGCCCCACATAAACAAAGTCATAGATTCTACTTATTCCTTGTAAAGTGGGATCTGTTTCTCATCTTATTCTACCGTCCTTAACAAATTAGGAAATGATCTACGGTCTCGATCTTCCTCAAAGTCCTGAGATCCCTCTAGACACATATCTTGCTCAAAAGTAGACTCTGAGTCAGTGGCAGCATGGGTCGTCGTTGATATCTAGGGACCTGTTGTAGGTACGAAAGAATATTCAACGGACGAATGAATCTAAAGATAATTATTTATGTGGTATGCACATGAATGAAAATAAATGAATAAAAGAATATTTGCTCAAACTGAGACACAAAAATGCATTTTCATTGAGAATATAGATGTTGAACTTAAGCATATTTCACAAAAGGACTCTTATTGCTTCTAGGCTAAAAGCAACAAGCGTGTTTTGAATATTACTCTAGATTAGCTTTAAAAATACAGGTCTCTTTCACAGTCCCATTGTTCAAAACACTCCCAAGTACATAAGGGCGATTTTTGGAAAACTTTTATTCCTCGCCCTATTAATGTTCGATTTCTCAATTTAGGGCTTCGATGACTTCTTCAAGGAATCGCAACTCTCCCCCCTCTCTTCAATTATCACAATTTCTCGCTTGTTCGGCTCATCAAACTTCACAACCCCTATTTTAATAAGCCTTTCGATCAACTTTTTAAACGCAGTACAGTTCTCGATCAAGTGCCCCGTTATCCCTGTGTGGTACTCACACTAGGCGTTTGCGTCATACCATTTTGGGAACGGGGGTTGCATGGGTTTTATGTAGAATGGAGATACCATACGTGCGTCGAATAGACTGCACTCGCATGCACCAGTATATGTCATTGGGATGGGCGTAAACTGGAGCCTTTCCGTATTTGGCCTTGTATTGGATTCCTGCCTCGGGGGGCCTTGATGGCTAGTAGTTAACGTCCTTGGCTGGATTGAATAGCCCTTGTTATATGTGCTCACATTGTTTACCTCGTTGTCCCTCTTTCTTGGGGCCAATCTCCTGGCGCTTTCCCCCTCGTCTATCTTCCCGCTCCTGATTGCGTTTTCTATCATCTCCCCAGACATCACTATGTCTGAAAAACTTTTTGTGGCACTTCCTAGCATGTGAGTGATGAATGGGGCCTTTAAAGTGTTGATAAAAAGCATTGCGGTTTCTTTTTCTAGGAGGGGTGGTTGGACTTGTGTAGCTACCTCTCTCCACCTCTGGGCATACTGTCTGAAGCTCTCACTCGACTTTTTCTCCATGTTTTGCAATGTAATTCTGTATGGAGCTATGTCTATTACGTGGCCATATTGCTTTATAAAAGCCTGTGCCAAATCCTTCCATGAATTAATTTGAGCACGGCTTAGCTGGTTGTACCACTTGGCCGCCGATCCGATCAAACTGTCTTGAAAGCTATGAATTAACAGCTGATCATTGTTGACGTATCCTGTCATCTTCCGACAGAACATCGTAATGTGAGCTTCAGGGCAGCTAGTCCCATTATATTTCTCAAATTCTGGAGTTTTGAACTTTGATGGGAATATTAGGTCTGGGACTAAGCTCAGGTCCTTAGCATTAACTCCGCCATGGTAGTCTGCGTTCTCCATTGCTTTAAACTTCTCTTCCAACCATCTACACCAGTATTCGAGTTGTTTAGACACATCTACTCTCGCCTTCTCCATTTCTGCTATATCATCGAGGTCGGGGACAACGGGATTAGTTAGATTATATTTCGGATTAGAGCCCGAGCCGGTTAGAAAACTCATCGGTGCCGAAGCACCAGCTTGATATTGGGGCCTGATGGTGACAGGTACCCTTTGTGGGTATGCATCTGGTTGCGTTTGGGTGTTCGTTGGGGTAAAACCCGGAGGATAGATAGGGTCCTCATTCCCCGAACTAATAGCAGTGTTTTTTCCTTTTTCACATTCTTTAGCCAGCAACTACGCCAACTGGCCTATCATATTGTATTGGGATTCTTGCATCTGTTCCATCATGTCTTGTTGTATTTTGGCTAATTGCTCTTGCATCTGTGCTTGCAATTGATCTTGCATATCCCTTTGTATATGTTCTATTCTTTCTAGTCTCTGATCCATTGCTTTAGTTTTTCTTCTTGTACCGTAAGGATGCGTGCTTGGTTAATTTTTGTCGGTTTCCAGATTACTGAAATAATTTTACCTAATTAGGGACCTTATGTGAAAATATAATGCACAAAATGCAATGCAAATGATGTAATGCAAATGCATGAAATGAAATGAATGCTAGAAGAAAGAGAGACGTTGATTCTGAATTCAATTCCATTAGAAGAACTTTTCTAGAAAACAAATATCTTTACATAAAATGGATTACACACGCGACATTGCCCTCATAGCCCAGGTGAAGACACCAATCCTTTTCTTTGCATTCGGATGTTATGGTCGTGTCCCGTGAACTTTCTCAATAGATGCCTCTTCTAGCTCCTTATTGCTTGATCCCGTCCGTAACTCTTCATTCACTTATCCTCCGTGATGTTCATAAGCTTCTTTAAGAAAGTCGAGACATGACGGCTCTTGCACAGTCTTTGTTAATTTGAATCCTTCGGGCAAGGTTTTGCATTCCTCCGCGGACTATCAACCTTCTTCCGTTGTGTTTACTTAGACCATGTCCGGACAACCGTATTATAATCCACTTTATCAAGAAATTCGTTTTCCTATGACAAACTCCTCTATTTAGCAATTGAATATTAATCAACACCTCCTTTCTATGATCATGTAATGCAATGCAATCAAAACAAAAGAAAACACGTTAGTATAAGAGAAATAAACAACACAGAACACCTGTCCGGGTGACCACTAGGGTTTGGCGTGGCTCTATCTAGGGTAGGCTCCTAGGTCTCTCTATATGTGGTTTGGTTCTAAAGTTGAGGTACCCGAACCAGCAGATTCCCCGATCTTCACCCATTATAGGCTCATACGGACTGAGTTCGGTTCGGGGGACACATTTCCCTATGGCTGCACGGAGATGAAAATCTCACAAAGACATAGGTACGGATGTATCCCGAAAGCGATCCACTATCCTGCACGGAGGTGAAAACCTCATGAAGGAGTAGCTTCTCACTCCCACTTAAAAGGGTAAGACCAAAATGGTCCCTATGCAATGTGATGCGAGACTCAAACCACAATAATTATGAAATAACAATACGAACAAATGCAATAAAAGGATCGTAATTTTTCAAATCAGATTTTCAATTTTCGACAACAAGACAGAAAATAATCAATTTTACGGCTTGACTCTCTAATGTCCCCAGTGGAGCCTCCAAGCTGTCGTAACCATTTTTTTTTGTAAAACGGGTCGACTTTGGATTTTTGAAAATGAAAATAAAATATAAAAAAAAGGAGTCGCCGCCAATCCTTTTTGCTGAGGTGTGATCGGGTCACCTCGAATAGTGGTTGTTTTTAATAATCATTTTGATTTACCAAAATGACGATTTTGGTCTACGAAAATCAGAAAGACGGGATCGGGAGTCGATTACGCACGAGGAAGGATTAGCACCCTTGATACGCCCAAAATTGGTACCTAGTTGATTAACCTATGTCTTAGTGTCGAGATTTTGAAAACTTGAAAGAATTTAAAATACGATCCCTCTTTTTGTTAAAAACAACTTGAATAGATTGAAACGAACGTTAAAGACCCTCTCGTCTTGAAGTAATAAAATGTCACATCTAGTAAGTTAGGACACGACATCTTGAACCTTTGAGAACGAGCTTGCCTTTTATTTAAAATTCATGTATTTTAACCTCTTTAAAAGGATATTCGATTATTTAGGGTAAACGAGAAGAATCGAAACTCAGTAAGTTAGGGTACGATTTCTCAAACTTTCAAACACCGAATATTTCCTCGATTTAGAAAATCTTATCTCGAGTTAACAAAACGTCACATCCAATACGTTAGGACACAACATCTCGAATTCTTGAGAATAAGCTTTTATTTATTTAAAACTTATTGCGATTTAAAAGGATATTCCGTTATTTAGATTAAACGAGAAAAATCGAAGTCCAGTAAGTTAGGGCACGACTTTCTCGAATCTTTAATACGAAATATCAAACAACGTCTTTATTGCATCGAGTAAAGATTAATGTGACAAGTAGTAATGTGAAAATATAATGCTACATGCATGACAGGATAAATGCGTTAACAAAATAATGATATGAAATTCGATAATAAAATGAGCAAGATAAAATATATGTAACATAAATTTCGCGTAAATAAATAGAGAAATGTAATAAAAATACAAAAGAAAAAAAGGTAACAATACTATATTAATATGAACAATATATATATAATACTAGTGATAAAAGAGAATAATAAAAATTATAATAATGAAAATAATAGTAGTAATAACAATAATAAATAATAGTAATAATAAAAAGTAATAATAATAAACAAATAATAGTAAAAATACAAAAATAAAAAATAAAAGTAAAAATAAAAATAGATAAATAATGGTAATAATAATAATAATAATAATAATAATAGTGGTAACGAAAGTAATAATAGAAATATTAAAAAAAATAACAATACTAATAATATTAATATAAATAATAATAAAATATTAAATAATAATAAGATTAATAATAATAACAACAACAATAATAATAATAATAATAATAAAGAAATAATAAGCAATTAAATAAATAAACTAATTAAAGAAAGAGGGATTAAATCGAAACTGAAATGAAATAGAAGATATAGATTAGAAATAATAAGAAAAAATGGATTTAAAAAAAGAAAATGCTGAAGGGCCTCATGCATAAATAGTCCCAGGGTCACAAAATATGCGGATCTTTCGGCGGGTCGGGTTTGACCCGAAACGACGCCGTTTCAAGCTCAAATGGTTTGAGGACCAAACTGAAACGAAAGCAAAAGTTTTGTGGCTGAAGTAAAAAAAATAAAAAAATATAGGACCACATTGAAATGCGCCGCAAAAGCGGAAGGACCTATTGCGCAAATAGACCCTTAATCAAAAACGCGCGGATCCCCTGGAGCGAGTCGGGTCGCGCTCGGGTCATGCTCCAAAACGACGCCGTTTTGGCACTTAAAGGCCTTAAGCAAAACGGCGTCGTTTTCTTTCTCTATATAAGGCCATATTTTTTTTTTTAAATTTCATTTTTTCTGTTTAAAAAAAAACAAAGGATCCTTTTTTTTTCTCTCTCAAAGTTCCTCCCTCCGGCCTAGGCTCCGGTCAGTGGCCACCACATCGGCCACCGTCCGTCGGCGACGGTGCCGCCGTCTACGGCGGCCGGAAGGCCAAAAGTCTCTTTTTTCGGCAAAAATAAAAATGGTTAGTTTCTTTTTCCCTTTTTACTCCTTTCTTGATGTATATGAGTATATAAAAAATGAATAAAAAGGTGTATACTGTTCTCGAAAAAGAAGAGAAATAGAGTGTAAAGACCTTCGCGCGTTTTAACTGCTTAGATTTTTGTGCTTGAATCTTTTTGCTTGTTTTTGTATTTGAAATCTCTGTTTTTTTTTATTTCGAATCCTCCTTTTACATTGAGCTTTCTTCGGTTTTTATAACCGAGATTGAAGAAAGAAATAAAAGAATACAATAGATTTCTATTTTTGTTGCTATTGTTGTCTGTTGAGTGTTTGCCTCTCTTTGCAGGGTATGGACGGTGCTAACATGGGCGGTGCTGCAATGGTCAGAGGGCAGAAGCAGATGGGACGGTGGCTGGTTAGAAGAGGGGCGGCGCCTAGGGTTCCTGGAACCCTAGGTTTCTTCTTCAAATTTTTAGTTGTGGGCCTATCGGGCCGTTTGGAATTGGGCTGGGACAATTAGGTGTAATTTTGGGTTTGTAAATGGGACTGTTTAAGTATTTGGACTTTATTTTATTTTTGGTTTAGTTTTTTTTTTTGGTTTGTTTTGGGCCCGGGTGAAATTTGGGCTTTACAAGGACGAAAACAAAATCATCCCTAAGATCATTTGTAAACTAAGACTACATGCATAAGCAAGACTAAAAAACGTGCTATAAGAGCAAAAAAACTTCTAAAACTGAAGACTTGTTAAACAATAGAAAAACAAAAGAAAAATATATAAAACTTAAGACAACACGAGTCCAAATCAACTTGTAAAATCATTTATTATTCTAAAATACTCTCAAATAGATTAAGATGTTTACGAATAGTCACCCACTTTCCAAGAAAAACTACTGGTGGCCGGTGGAGTTTTAGTGAACGACAGACACCGTTATCTGTCCATCACAACTTGTGAAGACAACAAAGATACCCATAAAATAGATTTGCAAACTGAAAAAAGAGAAGTCATGTTTAATAAATGGGAAGAATAAAGAAAAAAATGGTTGATGGGAGCATGAAAAGGCGGGTGAAAGCCAGCCTAGAGGCTGACATTACCGCTGGGCAAAACTGGGTGCTTGATTTATTTTTTTATTCTCTATGTCTGTTTTATTATTTATATTCAGGTTTTGTGATTATCACTCTTAATAATATCATCTTCAATATTTAAATTTGTATCTTCCTTTAAAAATGAACATACCTTACTGTTAAGTATGACTCCTATTTCTGTCAAATTTGAGAAGTAATCTTCTAGTTAAACTCTGTTTATTTGTTTCAATCAAACACTGATTAGTTTAGATTATTTTATTATTTGACCTATGAATTTAGCCTATAAATAGGCTCTTTTACAACCTTAGAAAATACACCCATTAGATATTAGAACTCATAACACATTTAGAGAATTTTGTGTTTACATTTTGAGGGTTCTTTGTTTTCGGGTTTTCGGGGTTTAGTTTTTATCTCCATCTTTTGTACTCTTCGTTCTTTTTCCATTCTATTAAAATTATCTTTGCCCGTGGTTTTTTATCCTCTTTGGAGGGGTTTTTCCACGTTAAATTTGTGTGTCCAATTTCTCAATTTATTCCGCTATTTTTTTTACTTGTTGCTTAATCGGGTCGATCTTAACAAGTGGTATCAGAGCTAGTTAAATTTTCATAGATCAGCCTGTTCAGAGATGGAAGCAACAAGGTTTGAAATTGAGAAGTTCGATGGTGAGACAAATTTCAATCTGTGGCAAGTTCAGATGATGGCAATTCTAGTTCAAACCGGCTTGAAAAAGGTTGTACAGAAAAAAATCCTGAGAATCTAAATCAAACAGAATGGGAAGAGCTTGATGAAAAGGCCTTGTCTGCAATCCATTTGTACCTCGTGAATACGGTATTGCAGGAGGTATTGATGGAGAAAACCTCATCCGCTTTGTAGAAAAGGTTAGAAACTCTTTATGCGACTAAGTCTCTGGCTAACTGTTTAGTGTTGAAACAACGTCTATTTACGTTTCGCATGAATAAATGTGAGCTTCTTAGAGATCACATCAGTCAATTTATTACTCTTTTAAATGATTTAAAGAATGTTGAGGTTCATATTGACGATGAAGATCAGGCTATGCTATTATTGTGCTCTTTACCCCCTTCATACAAGTCTTTCAGGGAGACCCTGATTTATGGCAGAGGCAAACTCTCGTTCGAAGATGTGAAGGGTCATTTGTTGAGTAGAGATAAACTCGACAATAATTTTGGTTTGGATAGCAAGGCAGATAAGCAAGCTTCTATTTTGGTAGCATCAAAGAAACGAGACAAAAGGTGTCGCTATTGTAAAAAGTTAGGTCACGCCAAAGCGATTGTTATAAATCATAAATAAAAGAGTCTTTGAGAATGAGTAACGAGGAAGATGTAGCTGGTGCTAATTTGGCCGATGAAAGCAGTGATGATTTCTTGTTAGTGTCAACGAGCGATAACTCCAAGCTCACATCCGAATGGATCCTAGATTCAGGATGTTCTTTCCACATGTGTCCCAATAGAGAATGGTTTTCCACATACAGTTCGGTTGAAGATGGAGTTGTGCGCATGGGAAACGATTCATCTAGTAAGGTAATTGGTATTGGTACTGTTAAAATTAGGATACACGATGGGACGATTAGGACACTCTCAGATGTCAGGTATGTACCTGATTTACGAAAGAATCTTATCTCATTGAGTATTTTAGACTTGAAAGGATGCAGAATCAACATCGAGTCAAGCGGCATTAAAGTATCTCGTGGAGCTCTCATTTTGTTAAAAGGTAAAAGAACTGGAAGTCTTTATATTCTAGAAGGTTCTATAGTGACCGGTGAAATAGGATGTCCCTCGTCTGTTACAGAGTCGAAGTCAACTCGTTTGGAGCGGAGGCAACTTGGTCATAGGAGGGAAAAATGTATGACTGTTTCGTTGAAGAGAGGTTCTCTTTTGGATGCAGGTTTTGAAAAGTTAGGACACTGTGTTCGTGAAAATCAAACTCGGGTTAGTTTTGATTTGGCAGTGTACAAGTCTAAGGCTAGAAGTCTTCCAGTTTCTAAGCACATATTCGACTCAGTTAATTCCCTGCATGGTTCAAGATAGGCTCGTGGCGGGCTTTAGCAAAGATGGCGTTGTGGAAATATGAGTCAAGGTGGAGATTTGTTAAGTATGACTCCTATTTCTATCAAATTTGAGAAGTAATCTTCTAGTTAAACTCTTTTATTTGTTTCAGTCAAACACTGATTAGTTTAGATTATTTTATTATTATTTGACCTATGAATTTAGCCTATAAATAGGCTCTTTTACAACCTTAGAAAATACACCTATTAGATATTAGAACTCATAACACATTTAGAGAATTTTGTGTTTACGTTTTGAGGGTTCTTTGTTTTCGGGTTTTCGAGGTTTAGTTTTTATCTCCATCTTTTGTACTCTTCGTTCTTTTGCCATTATATTAAAATTATATTTACCCGTGATTTTTTATCCTTTTTGGGGGGGGTTTCCAGGTTAAATTTGTGTGTCCAATTTCTCAATTTATTCCGCTATTTTTTTTACTTGTTACTTAATCGGGTCGATCCTAACTGATGTGTCTCTAACTAACTACGATCACAATAAAGGCAAGAGCACCTATCGAACAGTAGTATAGTTATGGTAAGACCGGAAATATCGTATCCACAAGGACCAAGAGTACTAGTAATTACTATCTTTCTATTATCTAGCCTAAGAATTGGAGTGATTTCTTTTTAAACTAAAACTAAGTAAGAGCACGACAGAGAATGAAATTAGGAAAATACTTTTAGACAACTTATATGATAAAGGCAATACCCAAGGAAGAATCCATCTAGACTTCACTTATTACTTTTGATTCATACGATTTATTCACTTGACTTAATCCATAGAAATCCCTGATTTATGTTAATATCTCTTTCAAGACTAAAAACAACTGACTCTAGGTTGATTAATTGAAATCTCTTTCTAATTAAAACCCCTATTGTCATATTAACTCGATCTATGGATTCCCTTATTAGATTTGACTCTAATCCGGCAAATTTTCGTCACCCTATTTCCAGGGTTGCAATCAACTCCGCTTAATTGTGTTGATCTACTCTTAAACAGGGACTTTTGCTCCATTGAATAAGCACATTCGACTTGGATTAATAACCTGAATTATCAAAACAAGAATAAGAACAAGTATTTATCTTATAAATCAAATAATAATAAGATTTGTCATAGGTTTCATCCCCTTAGGTATCTAAGGGATTTAGTTCATACTAATAGAGGGAAACATCATAGAATAGGAAAAACAACAAAACATAAGAAAATCCAAAAACTTCAAGAGAAATTGATAGGAGATCTTCAGTCTTGGTGGAGATCCTTCTTCTGAGCTGCTCCCGATGGCTGTCTTCGAGTCTTTCCTGGCTTCTCCTCCGCCCTTTTTTATGTCCTCCCCTAGGGTGTTTATATAGGCTTTGGGACGCCTTTATTGGCCCACAAGTAGCCTTTTCCGAATAGAATTAACTTGGGTTCGGCAGAGACACGCCCGTGTGACACGCCCGTGGTGGATTCCTTCGGCCGTGCTCAATTCTGGTCGTCACACACGGCCGTGTGATTTGCCCGTGTACGTTGATCCAGGCCGTGTTTGATTCTGCTCGTAACACACGGTCGTGTTTGATAGTCCAGGCCATGTTGATTTCTAATGTAGGCCCATTTTGTCCCTTTTTGGCCCGTTTCTTGTTCTTTTCGACTCCCTAAGCTCTCCTGAATATAAAACATGAAATTAAGGGATTAGGAGCATCGAATTCATCAAATCTAATGAAAATTCATCCAAAAATTAGCCAAGCATGGGGTCAAAATATGTATAAATTATGGTTTATCAAATATCTCCACACTTAAGCCTTTGCTTGTCCTTAAGCAAAATCCTCAACTCACAATTAAAATTAACTTCCTTAATTCATAATTCTCATCAATAATATCTCGTCATAATTCATAGGTAATTCATACATTGATAATTTAACTAAAATAGTGCTAAAGATTCAAACAATCTAAGTCACAAATTTTTATAGCACGAAAACATAGGTGTTTCCCCCTTACCTAAATAATCACCTTTGATTCAAAATTGACAAGAATTGACATCCTCACTAAAGATTCACTCAAATCACTCAAAGTGTTTAAGGTTCAAATTAAGCACTCAAGAGTCAAATATGAAAAGTTAATCCCATAGGCTTGCATGAAAATCAAATCTCCACCACTATAGAATGAGATGATACACAAATCAAAAGGTCTTAAAAAGGGTTGTAACGGGGCTTGGGTTAAAGGTGTGGATAAAGGCTGAATTAGAGGGTTAAAATCGAGATCGAATTGACAATTTACCTAACTCAAAAAATGGACTAATACTAAATAATTACATCAATTAAAAAATTATCACTAAAAATTTGAGCTTCTTCTCAAAATGTGAAATTAACCGTTTAAGCTCAAATAACATAGAACAAATAATGAATAGATTTCCTTCTTTTTTTTTAAAGAATAAGAACACAATAATAAGAAAATTTAACAACCGAAATAAAGAACATAGTTAGGCAACTGCTTAAATCAAATCTCGACAAAAAGGGGTTAATTTAATAGGGAAAATTCTTAATAAATCAAAAAGAGTGAGTTTTGGGTTAATATTAAGGGTAAATCAAGAAACGGTTTATTAGGATTCAAAGGGGTTCACTAGGGGTTAATTATGAAGGTAGGCTTTTTATGGAGTAAGTGGGTTAAATCCTAGGTGTCTTTATCATCTCAGTATATCAAATCAAAAGTGTGGTCTTGACATGCATAATCGAAGCAAGTTTTAGAATAATAAATCAATATTGACACACTCATAATCAATAAAGTGAGCAAGAAAAGAATATGCTCTAAAAGGCTCAAAATCTCACAAAAGTTATGGTTTTTGATGTCAACCTTGCAAATTTCAAACTTCAAAGTAATATTTAAATTTAGGGAAACAACCTAATAAATTTTTAATTCTGAAAATAGACTTATCATGCTTGATTCTCTAATGTCTTAAAGTTTAAACCATCAGTGCACAATTACCTTTGCCTTAATCCAAAACATATCAATGAAAATCATAAATCAATAGAAGTTTCATTCTAATTAGTAATATGATAAAATTTACTTAAGAACGAGGCATGATTCAGGGGTTTTCTGGTAATGAAATCAATAACCTCCCCACACTTAAGATGTACATTGTCCTCAATGTACAACGATAAGTAATGACTAATAGTAAGAAAATCGTAAGATAGGGAGAGAAGTGAAACTTCCTGAATTTTGGATGGAGTCAATGAAAAGAAACCTGATGAAATTGGGCCGAGGTGAACGTGGGGGAGGATACTCCGACAGCACCTCGAACCTTTTGAGATCGAATCAATGAAGCAGTCGGCATGAACTTATAGTATCCTAAGCTAAATCTGAATGGCATGAAGAATAGGGATTAAATAATAATAAAAATAAAAATAAAGGAAAAATACATAAAGGAAAAATAGATATGAGTTCAAAAATAAGGGGGAAAAGAGTGACCAACGGTGGCAAGGATGGTGGTTGGTGTGGTGGCGGTGTAAAGAAGGAATAAGGGAGAAGGGGGATAGGAAAAAGAAGGAAGAAAGACAACGGGAAAAGAAAAGGAAAAAAAAGGGGTTTTTTGGGCTGAAGAAGAGGTGGGAAAGTGGAGTAAGTGGAGTGAGGAGGCGGTGGCCGGTGGTGAAAAGGGAGAAAAGCTGTGGTGGCTAGGGTTGGGGAGGAAGGGATATGGGGAAGAAAGTGAACAGAAAAAAAGGTTTAAATAGAAATTGGGACATATAGTCGCGGCCCACGCCCGTGTGCCCTGGGCGTGTTAGGTCACACGGCCGAGTCGCACGGCCATGTGACGCTTCGTTTGTTTCTCCCACGCCCATGTAAAGGTTTCGCACCCCCCGTGTTACTTAATCAGTGTCGACCACGGCCTATAAACCCGAGCGTGTCGCAAGCCCGTGTGACTTTCTCAGCTTCAACCACGGCTTTTGGGCATGGGCGTGTCACACGCCCGTGTCGTTTACTCAGTATCGCTCACGATTGTAAGGCACGCCCGTGTAAAAGTTTCGCAAGCCGTGTTCTTTAGTCAGTGTCGACCACGGCCGCATCGCACGGCTGTGTCGTTTTATCGTAGCCCGTGTTTTGGGGAAAATTTTCATTCTTGGCCCGCACGGTCTCTGCCATGCCGATGTACTTTCCCGTAGTGTCCACACGGCCACGGCCATGCCTGTGTGCAATGCCGTGTTGGTAGGGAAACATGCGCCTATTAATTTGGTTAGTTTTTAGTTAGATGCTAAAAATAAAAAATATAGACGTTAGTGGGGTTAGTGCTCGGGTTGCCTCCCGAGAAGCGCTTGTTTAAAGTCCTAAGCTAGACTTACCTTTCATTCGCATACTCATGGTGGTTCGAGGAGTTGACATTCATCTCTCCTGCTATCAGTTCTATTATCACTATACGGTTTTATTTTAGTAGTGTTTACTTAAAAAGTGCCAAACTTAGGATGAGTTACCTCGACCGTTCTGTATGGAAAGACCTTGAGTACCGTAAAAGGAGTCGCTCCGTTTGCTTTAAGCTCTGAGGTGGTAATTCGAGGATCGGTTGCATCTAACAGTACCTGATCTCCAACCTTGAAGTGATTTGCTTTTCCTTTAAGCTCGTCATGGAGTTGCCTCGGGTTCGCTTCGTGTGTTCTTGGTTTCTCTTTGGCATGTGTCCTTCACTCGTCTAGTTCATCGATCTGAAGCCTTCGCTCCTCGTAAGTTATTTCATTGTTGGCACGAGGACTAGGATGTGGCTCAGTTGTGTATTTTCGAGGTGCTTCCTGAACAGAAGGTTGAACCGAATGGTTATTAATAGAATTTATGTACTCACCTTTATTACTTGATGTTTTAACCGAGTCACGAGCCTGAAGAGTGATCGTTTTGTCTCCTACACGAAGTGTGAGCTCACCTGTACCAACATCAATTCTAGTTTTAGCAATTGCTAAAAAGGGTTGCCCTAAAATTAAAGGTGCGTTACTGTCCTCATCTATGTCTAAAACAAAAAAGTCAACTGGGAATATAAATTTATCAATTTTTACAAGCACATCCTCAACAATTCCCCTAGGAAATCTAATAGTTTTATCTACGAGTTGAATACTCATCCTAGTTTGTTTAGGTTTCCCAAGACCTAGTTGCTTAAACATTTTATAGGGCATGATGTTAATACTCGCCCCTAAATCAGCTAAAGCATGTTTAACATTTAAACTACCAATTAAACAAGGAATAGTAAAACTTCCTGGATCCTTTAATTTATCGGGTAGTTTATTCTGTAAAATGGCTGAGCAAACTACGTTTAACTCCACGTGCGACACATCATCTAACTTCCGCTTGTTTGCTAGAAGCTCCTTCAAAAATTTGACTGAGTTGGGCATCTGTGAAAGAGCTTCAATAAACGGTAAGTTAATATGTAGTTTCTTTAAAAGTTTAAGAAATTTACCGAATTGTTCATCTGTGCGGTCTTTCTTCATCACGTTAGGGTATGGTACACGAGGTGCATACTCTTTACTTACCGGTGTTTGTGTATTGTGGCTTTCCCTACCCTTACCTTTACTTACCACAGGTTCTTGCCTCGGATCAAATTCAGATTCTACTAACCCTTCATTGCCGCACACCGTGATGGCATTGAGTTGCTCCCTTGGATTAGGTTCAGTATTACTTGGCAAGCTACCTTGTGGTCGTTCTGAGATCAGCTTAGCAAGCTGGCCTATTTGATTTTTGAGCCTTTGAATCGATGCCTGTTGGTTTTTAAGTGCGGTCTCGGTGTTCTGAAAGCGCGTTTCTGACACCAAGATGAATTTAGTAAGCATCTCCTCAAGGTTCGGCTTCTTCTCCTGTGGGTAGGGTTGTTGTTGAAAGCCTGGAGGGGGTTGTTGTCTCTGATTTCCTTGACCACCCCATGAGAAGTTTGGGTGGTTCCTCCAACCTGGATTGTAAGTGTTACTATAAGGGTTATTCTGAGATCTAGAATTATTACCCATATAGTTCATCTGTTCACTTTCTATGCCAGGGTTGTGGGATGGATATTCTATATTGCTCATTCCTCCTCCATTCGTATCGCACTGCATCACTGGATGTACCTGCAAAGAACCACACAAACCATCAATCTTTTTATTTAAAAGCTCTTCCTGGTTTGATAGCATGGTGATTGCGTCGAGGTTGAAAACACTGGCTACTTTTGTTGGCTTCGTCCTCATAACTTGCCACTGATAATTATTCAGTGACATCTCTTCAATGAATTCGTAAGCAGCCTCAGGTGTTTTATTGTTTAGTGTACCGCCGGCGGCTGCATCAATCAACTGCCTAGTTGAGGGGTTCACACCATTGTAAAAGGTTTGAACCTGTAGCCATAATGGTAACCCATGGTGAGGGCACCTTCTTAGTAGATCATTGTATCTCTCCCATGCATCGTAAAGCATTTCTAAATCCATCTGCACAAAAGAAGAGATATCATTCCTCAACTTAGCCGTTTTAGCCAGCGGAAAATATTTTAACAAAAACTTTTCGGTCATCTGTTCCCATGTAGTGATTGAACCTCGTGGTAACGAGTTCAACCACTGTTTAGCTTTATTCCTTAATGAAAAGGGAAATAACCGAAGGCGAATGGCATCATCAGAAACGCCATTAATCTTGAAAGTGTTGCAGAATTCCAGAAAATTTGCCAAGTGATTGTTTGGATCCTCATCCTGCAAACCATCAAACTGAACAAACTGCTGAATCATCTGAATAGTGTTAGGTTTCAGTTCAAAATTATTTGCAGCAATAGCAGGTCTAACAATACTTGATTCAGTTCCTGTTAAATTAGGCTTAGCATAATCATACATAGTTCGAGGGCAGGATTCTGATTTACTGGATTTGCAGCGACCACAGGAGGTAGCGGATTATTCTGGGGGTCAGCCATCTCCTCGGTATGAGTTTTGTCGTTCTCTTGCTCTTCTTGTATGTATTGTAGGCTTCGCCTTATCTCTCTTCGGTTTCTGCGAGCTGTACCTTCTGTGTCACTATCGTAAAGCAAAGGTCCTAACGGGTTCCTTCTAGTCATAAACTAGAGACACCTGCCAGAAACAAAGAAATAGAGAAGTTAGTAATTTAAAATAAAAACAAAAATAAATTGCAATAAAAATAAAAATGGCTAAAGTAATAAAAATTTAGTGTTCCTAATATCTTAGTCCCCGGCAACGGCGCCAAAAACTTGATGTGTCTCTAACTAACTACGATCACAATAAAGGCAAGCGCACCTATCGAACAGTAGTATAGTTATGGTAAGACCGGAAATATCGTATCCACAAGGACCAAGAGTACTAGTAATTACTATCTTTCTATTATCTAGCCTAAGAATTGGAGTGATTTCTTTTTAAACTAAAACTAAGTAAGAGCACGACAGAGAATGAAATTAGGAAAATACTTTTAGACAACTTATATGATAAAGGCAATACCCAAGGAAGAATCCACCTAGACTTCACTTATTACTTTTGATTCATACGATTTATTCACTTGACTTAATCTGTAGAAATCCCTGATTTATGTTAATATCTCTTTCAAGACTAAAAACAACTGACTCTAGGTTGATTAATTGAAATCTCTTTCTAATTAAAACCCCTATTGTCATATTAACTCGATCTATGGATTCCCTTATTAGATTTGACTCTAATCTGGTAGATTTTCGTCGCCCTATTTCCAGGGTTGCAATCAACTCCGCTTAATTGTGTTGATCTACTCTTAAACAGGGACTTTTGCTCCATTGAATAAGCACATTCGGCTTGGATTAATAACCTGAATTATCAAAAAAAGAATAAGAACTCACAATTAAGAATAAGAACAAGTATTTATCTTATAAATCAAATAATAATAAGATCTGTCATAGGTTTCATCCCCTTAGGTATCTAAGGGATTTAGTTCATACTAATAAAGGGAAACATCATAGAATAGGAAAAACAACAAAACATAAGAAAACCCAAAAACTTCAAGAGAAATTAATAGGAGATCTTCAGTCTTGGTGGAGATCCTTCTTCTGAGCTGCTCCCGATGGCTGTCTTCGAGTCTTTCCTGCCTTCTCCTCCGCCCTTTTTTAGGTCCTCCCCTAGGGTGTTTATATAGGCTTTGGGACGCCTTTATTGGCCCACAAGTAGCCTTTTCAGAATAGAATTAAACTTGGGTTCGGCAGGGACACGCCCGTGTGACACGCCCGTGGTGGATTCCTTCGGCCGTGCTCGATTCTGGTCGTCACACACGGCCGTGTGATTTGCCCGTGTACGTTGATCCAGGCCGTGTTTGATTCTGCTCGTAACACACGGCCGTGTTTGATAGTCCAGGCTGTGTTGATTTCTAAGGTAGGTCCATTTTGTCCCTTTTTGGCCCGTTTCTCGTTTTTTTGACTCCCTAAGCTCTCCTGAATGTAAAACATGAAATTAAGGGATTAGGAGCATCGAATTCATCAAATCTAATGAAAATTCATCTAAAAATAAGCCAAGCATGGGGTCAATATATGTATAAATTATGGTTTATCACTAACACTTACCAATGTATCTAACACTTGTTGATCTTTTTAGGTGCTCGATGATAAAAAAATAAAATAATGTAGGGACATTTTGTTTTCTTTATTTATAAATTCTTCTTTAACTTTTCAAAAAGAATTGTTGGCATTTTTTTATTATCAAATTTTGTGTGGATTTATTTTGAGGATTATTACTAGCTTGTTATTGAAGTCAAATTGCAACAATCAAATAAAATAAGGATGAAATCAAAGACTTCAATTCAAGTTGCTTTATATAAAAGATCAAATCTTAAAAGAGATTGATATTAAGAAAATCACAGTTATATGAGGAAAACTCTTTACTTGACTTGTTTAGGTTAAAGGTATGCTTTGAGAGAGTACATAATTTGTTTGTAGAAGAATCATTTTATCGAGGGTAAATTTTGTAAGTAAATTGAATTGAGTCAATCAATTTATATCTAAGATTTTAGGGAAAAAAAAGCCAAATGAACAGTTGATATCAACATCGTTGCCAGTTTAGGAGAATATGGGTGTAAGCACGTTAAAATGTGTTTGTCCTCTTATTTAAACGTTAGAGAAGGAATATGGGTAGTTATAGGCATTGTATCAAAAAAAATTAAGATAAAATTTTGATTTATATAACGCGATAATTAAAGCTGCTGTTAAACACCTATTTGACACGGGTTCAATTATTTAAAAAATTGAAACCATTTAAGTATAAAAAATGAATTTAAGTTGACAAGCTATGCAGTCAAAGAAAAACAGCCCACAAAATCAGGCAAGACTCAAAAAGTTCAAACACAAAATTAAAAATCCCCTAATTCATGAATATTTTCAGCACACAATTTTAATTAATGCAAATCGAAACTATTAGCTCCCATCTTAGTCAGATTCCACTCTTATAAGGAAGCATGCATGTGCATTTGACCCACAATCCACAACCTCAGCCATTAACAAATAAATATTATTATATTCTATTTTATTGGTTTTCTTCCACTTTCTTGGTAAACAAACATAAACTGTAGTCATTGAACAAGAACACGAGAGCATTAATTTTCTAGAGAGAACCCTTTTTTATTCTTTTAAAATGAAAATTTTATTGCTTTATAACCCTTTGAAGATGTACAAAACAAATTGAATCCATTGCATTCCAATAAACAAGCATTACTATACATATTAAATCCAAATTCAATTGAAATAAAGAATTTTATAAATAATAATAAAGCTATAATTTTCTGGACCTGAAAATTTTTTTGGTCCAAAATCATCATTCTCTAGAATTCAATTGGCAAATAAAACCCTAGCTTCAAAGTTTTTGATCCCAATAAAGCATTCAATCGTGCAGTATTTATCAAAGTTGTAGATGAAACGAATGCTTATCACGAAATATTAATCATGAAGAGAGCTGAATCATGACATAAGAATTTTTGTTCGGTCCCAATAGCTTCATTTCTGATTAGTGGCAACACCGAATTGAAGCGTCGGAAGCGGATAAGCTGTGGGACGAGGAAAGGTAGCAGCGTAATGCATTTCGTTCAATTGACACGGTGGTCCACCTCTACCGGGAATATTGGTGCAAGAGGATCTCTCTGATGGAGGAACCGGGCCCTTTTGAAGAGACTGTAAATCAAGTTTCGTTTTCACTAACATAGTTTCTTCATGCAATAATCTAGTGCCACTAATTGCATGAAATTGTAAAACAAGAAGAAAAAGAGATGCCACAGCAATAATGAGAACTCTCATTGCTTTTTTTGGGGTGCGTATAGAATTTACAAAGCTATAAACTATGAAACATTTCATGTAGGTGTGATGGGTATTTATAGTAGAATTCTAGGCTTATAGGATATGGATATAAGGCCAAAGAAAATTTGTTTTCGTATTTATCTTTTGAAAGATTTTGACTGTTGAATTCATGGTTTTTTATTAATTGAATCTTTTCAAAAAAAAAAATTAATTTTTTGAATGGGTCATAAGAAAGGAAAAGGGAAAGGTGGCTGCCTAGACTTGAATAACAAGGATTTTGCTTTCATGCATTTGTCTAATTAATTATGGGACAGAAGTGAAGGGAGATTTTTTTTTAAGGAGTCAATATAAAATTGTAAAATTTTAAAGCTAAAAATTTTGTGTCATTATTAATTTTTTGGAAGGGTTAAAAGTGAATTAAATTAATTTAATTTTTGAAAAGGGTTAAATGTTGAAAATTTGATGTTATGTAGTTGAAATAATCGATTTTTGAAATTATTTGAAAAGGTTATTCAATGGAATTCACAGTCAATGTTAGAAGTATATATTAATTAAAATATAAATTATTTTTTAAAAGAAAAAGTCTTGAAATAATTTTTAGTAGCTTTCACCAATTCGTTTTAGTCAAACAGACTTTCATGTCATGGGTTTAGGAAGTTTCATGGGAATGCAGAAATTAATTGCATTTTACTAAAGGGTTAATCCCACCAAAAGTTTTAACATTAACGTTGTAAATTGTAAATTGGTTTCTAATTTTTTTTTTTTTGAATAAAAAATTAGATAAATGAACAAAAGCATCCCCAGCTTTGTCTTGCTCAAAAAGTCAATCAACTCTTTAGGTACACTTGTTATTTTCTACTATCAATCCCAATAGAAAATATTTTAACTAAACAATCAGCAACTTGATTTCTCTCTCTAAGAACTTGCCTAATTATCTAATGTTCCTTGTACTGTAATATCTGCTTAATTTGTCGAATCAAGGCTGAATTTGATACCCCAAATAGACATCTTGAATAGCACTAACCGCATTAAAGCAACTTGTCTAAATTAAAGCGTTAACATACCACTTTTATTATAACAAGAGTAAACTATTCCAAATACTCCAAAGTTCAACATCAAAAACCGAACAAACACCTAAATTAAGATTAAACCCGACAATATCTAGTCTCCAACCTGATCTCGCACTACACCACCAGCAAATGTGTATCCTATGCTCACATTCACTACCCCATCAATATGTAAGAAAACACAAATACCTGACAAAGATTGAACCTGAGTTCCAATGCATCGACTAAACATCATAGTCATACATACATTCAAAAATTGCCGAGTCCAACATTGGGCATATCAAAAAATGGTTTCTAAATTTTAAAACGTTTTAATTAAGTTTTTAAAGCATTAATATTATATCAATTAAAATTTTCGGTTAATTTAATCATCAATTTAAGTGTTAAATGTCAGTTACGATTTGACATTGAGCATATTAAAAAAAAAAACACATTAACCAAATTATAAACATTTATGTACTTACCACATGAACTACTTTGATTAACATGTTAAAAAAGTATATAGTGTCAATAAATTTGAGGGTTATGTTTTTAACACATCAAATCTAAACTATCCTTGTAAGAGGTATACACATATTTATAATTTGATTTACGTGTTTTGAAGATATTCAACAACATATTTGAATTGACATTTAGCTAACAGTTAAATTGGTGAAAGGATTTGATTGAATATGATATCGATACTTCAAAGATTGGATAAAATATTTTAAAATCGAGATTATAATTTGGGGATGTATGATGAGATTAACCCTAAACTGCATCCCACATATATCATCATCTCTTTCTTTGGGCTGCTGCTGACAAAAACCAAAGAAAATTTATCACATAAGAAACAACACGAGCTTCATATATATTTTTTAAACAATAAGAAATGGAAATAATCAATAGTTGCAAAGATAGACCAAAACCCAAACAAATAATAAAGAAGATTAATTCTTCAATGCTTTTGGTTTCCAAAAGGCTTAACAATGCTTTTAGTTCATGTACTTTTCCAACATTTGGAAATTTAATTTTTATTTCTTTTTCTTATGAGAAAATTTGTTTTCATATTTACCTGTCGAAAGATTTGGACTACTTAATTCATGGTTTTTTATTAATTGAATTTTTTCAAAATAAAAATAAAAAATCATTCTTTTGAATGGGTCATAAGAAAGGAAAGGGAGAGGTGGCTGCTTAGACTTAAATACCAAGGATTTTGCTTTCATGCATTCTTGTCTCGGATAGGGACAAAATCAGGAATTTTTTTAAGGGGTCGAGATAAAATTATGAAATTTTGGAAGTTGTGTTAAAAAAGTTTTGAATTATATTATTAATTTTTTGGAGGGGCTAAAAATGGAAATTTTCCATTCATTTAGGATTAAATTGAATGATTCAATTTTTTTAAAGGAGCTAAAGAGAACTTTTTTTCCTATTTAACCAAAGGGGGCAAGGCAATTTGAAAGATGATGTCATGTAGTTGAAATAACTGAAGTTGGGATTATTTGATAAGTAAAAGATATTCAATGGTACTTATAGTCAATGTTCAAAAGTATATATTAATTAAAATATAAATTATTTTTAAATAAAAAATAAGTCTTGAAATTAATAGCATTTGGTTTCTTTACAACATTTACGTCTTTTTGTAGTTTTCACCCATTAATTTGTATAAATTGACATGTAAGTTATCATATTTAAAATTTTAATATTTTATTAGAAACAATAATTCAATTCTTTGAAAGATCGATAGTTAAATTCGATTTTTTTATAAAAAGTTGAGAGATAAGTTTAACTGAAAAATATAAGAATTAAATTGACAAATGATAAAAACGTTAAAGGCTAAATTCGTCATTACACCTTAAGAAAACCAAATAATTTTTCTTAAAAAAATGTAGTTAAAAGGTTAATTCCACAAAAGTTTTCAAGTTATCTCCGTAAAATGATCTCTAAACTTCAAAACGTTTTAATTGATTTGTCAATGTAAAAAGTATTGTATTAATCAGATCTTTCCATCAACACAACCGTCAATTCAAGCGTTAAATGTCGTGTTGGATCTGATATTGTGCATATTAAAAAAAAGCATACACACAAACCAAATAATAAATACTTATGTATCTACCGCATGAACAACTTTGATATAACGTATTAAAAAACATACAACACCAATAATTTTTAGGACTATGTTTTAACACATCAAATCCAAACTGTCACATGTATTTATAATTTGATCTGCATGTTTTAAATATACTCGACATGAAATTTGAACAAACATTCATCTAAGTTAATAGGTTGATGATAAGGCTTAACTGGATACAATACATATACTTTGAGGACTTAATGAAACACTTTAAAATTTAGAGACCAATTTAAAATCTAGATTATAATTTGAGGATGTACTATAAAATTAACCCTAAACGAAAATTTATCCCGTAAGAAACAACACAAGCTTTATATATATATATATATATATATATATATATTACACTAACAAATGAAAGTAATCAATATTTGCAAAGATAGATCACAACCCAAAGAGAGGATTAACTCTTCAATCTTCTGGTTCACTAATGCTTTCGGTTCATGTATTCTTTGATCAAATAAAAACTGTCGACTATGGCTATGGAAAATTCTCTCTTAAAAGAACATAAACCACTGAACTAAACTCCGAATTCTAGGGTTCTTATTTTTACTTTTGTATGGATGAATCTGAGAAAATCTTATCTGGAAAAACACTGCATATAAAAACACTGTCAAATCATTTTAACATTCAGTTGATGCTGAGTTGGAATGGGAAACTGAAACCATAAAATCTTAGCCAAAGCTTCATTTCTAATAAAAACTAGAAATGCTTGGTGCAAAGAGAGCAATAACACTCTTTACAATATGTTCTTTTTCCCTATGCGAAGATTACAAAATCACTCCAAATCTAAGACCCAACAAACACGTTATTACATCAAATAGGTAACAACCGAATTTGTGGGCGAACTCCGTATTGATTACCTTTTTCATTGTCCATTTGAAGGTCGGAATACTGTTGCATACCCGTTGACACTACATGCCAGATTAGGATACTCGGCATTGTAGTACGGGTAACTGTCACCATTTGTGTTTCTCATCCGAAGTAAAGATAAATCGGATGAGATCATCGGCCATTGAGTTTGAACCAGTCCATCGATTTGTCCGTTGGCGTAAGGTTGGAGGTTTGTTTGGGGAGTAAATTCCCTCAGTGTATCAATATGGTTGCCTGATGAGCTCTTAAAACTGTGCTGGAGCCCATCATCATGGTAGCTCCGTGCTTGTTCAAACCTGCATGAGCCACATGACGATCCCATCTCACCTGACATGCCCAAATTGGATGGAAAAGAAAAATGGCTGCTTAATAAATGTGACCCATTGCTAAGAGCATGGAAGCCTCCGGTCCTACCTATGCTCCCAACGTTGTGTTCCTCATCAAGTAAGTCATTGATGATATCAAGATGTGGAAACTCGTCTGCCAAGACACATTGGCTCTGACGTCCAGATGTACAGGATGGAAACTCATTTGAGAAGTGTTCTCGGGATCCATTATACACAGACTTATACAAGTTAAGATTTTGGATCTCACTAAGCGATGAAGAACGATCCAAGTGCATACTTCTAGTGCCATCCCTTTGAGATTTGTCCATCCACTGGGATGCATTCGGCATGATATTCCTATCTACCATGCCAAAAGGAAAGTCTGATTGAACAGAATTTGGCTCTATCCTATCGGAGCTCTGAGGTATATACACTGGTGTAGATACCAAGGGAGGTGTTTGCGAGTATACTGGCAATGGGTTGACCCCTGAGCTAGGGGAGTTAGGATGAGTAAAATCAGATGAACTAGAAGCAACATGATTACCCATTATGGCATTTCTATAAGATTGAGGAACATAACTAGTAGCTGCGGATGAGTCGGGACCTAAACAGCCAGCTGTACTAGTTATGTGAGCAATCAAAGGATTTGCTTGAACCAAAGAAACAACAGGAGCAGTTGGCCTGGGACCAGGAACTAGAGGAGCACTGGATGGCCTAGACATCATAGGTTCTTGTGGGGTCGTAGCTTTTTCAGTAGGTTTCAAAGTTGCAGGCTTCTGAGTCTCGGACTTCAATAAACCATTCATTTGGAATGATGTGCTAGAAGGTGCAGGTAGATCACTCCGTTGTAGGCCATTTGATGATGTCTTCCTAACTGGTATAGAACCTACACTGCCAGTACTCCTGTATTCTGACCTGAACTGAGCAGTAGGTGGCGGACTTCTGGGAGGGCTTCTTGGAGAGGATGGTATAGCAGTCGTCTTCTCTTTAGGTCTTTCCAAATCAACTGGATTTTGAATGATTGGCTTCTTTTGCAGCAAAACTTCTTCCTATTACATTGACAAGATAAATATCAACCATGTAGTTGATAAAGCTAGAAAGTAGTACAATTGTAAAGTAACACAAAAGTTAAAAGCTTAATGAGAACAGAAATATATAAATACACCACCTTCCTAACAGCATCCCGCTCAACCCACTTTCTTTGAACTGATAATGATGGAATGGTAGCCTCAGACACGGATTCGCCAGCCTTACTATGAGAAACATCATTTTGGTCCCCAGCCTCTAATGCAGGACAAGAAGACGGATTACCAAATTCTTTAATCAAAATATTGCCATCACTTGATGTTTTACTTTGATGGTTCTTTCCCCTACAAATTTGAAGTGCCAGATGAGATAAATACCTTGTCTTATTATTTTTTAAGCATGGAAAGAAACCTATGCAGCACTTTACCTGCTTGGTGATTTTTTGTTGTGGTTGTTTGAAAATGAGTTCCCTTTATAGGGCCCTTTCATAACTGCTGATGATAATGAGTCTGTTAAACACATTGATGAACTATCTTCCACTATAGATGGGCTTTTCTTATCAGCTACTCCATTTTGTACACAAGATAGTCCACTTATGCCACTGCTACTGGATTCTATGGGAGGATGAATTTCTAAAGTATCTGTATCACAATTAACAGGACTAGCCTCTTTGTCTACTGAGTCGCGCGGAAAAACTTCAATGGCACCATCAACTGAGTCGGAGACATCAGAAACATCACCTAGAACATCAGCCTTTTCACACACTGGTTGTTGCTCCACCATCATAGAGGCTTCCTTCCCATCCTCAGGCTGGCCTTCTTGGTGCTTTTCCTGAATTGCCACAATAGCCTTCTCTTCCCTCCCCTTATCTTTGCTTTTCCGATTATTCCGCTTTTGCTTAGCCTGCAGTATGAAACAGAGGAAAATGTGATGCATTCAGAGCAGGAAGAAAAACTTTACAAATTTATTGTCCACCCTAAGTAAAATTTATATATATATGTGCATATATACATACATTTACATGCTTGAAATTGCTTCCAAACGTAAATCAAAGGATTGTTCTGATAATCACCAGAAAAAAAATAGAATTCGAAAAATTTTGTTTGGCTCAGGGGGTCAAAGGAGAGTGTTTATTCTGATATCTGCTTCAACCATTAAAAAAAAAAAAAAAAAAAAAAAATAGGATTTATACCTGTTTTTTCTTTGACTTTTTCTCCTTCTCAGATGCTCCTTGTTTAGCCTTCTGCTCACTTTCAGCCAGCAATGCAGCTTCTTCACGGATGAGTTCTTCTTGCCTTCTCAAAGCAATAGCCTCCTGATAGGCAACTTCTATTTTGTTGCTGTATGTAAGAAAAAAAAATTAGGGCATATACGGGTACAGATGAGGAAGTACCAAGTATCATCCATTAATATTCCTTGGAGATTGCAAAACAGAAGTTATTATCACTGAAAATTAAAAATACGAACTTTCCAATAAGCTGACAAAAAAAGGTAATAAAATCATGACCAACTACACCACCACCTAACTTTGTGCACATAAACCATCAGAAAATAAAATAATGCCCTATTTCTAGAGAGAGCTATTCTAACCAGTAATTTTATAAGATAATATATTGCCCTTTCCTACTGAAAGAGAATATACAGTGGTACTAAAGCACTGACCATCCTGGATAGTGTTTTCATGGTGACCAAACACATCATGCAGATATAGAGATGACCTGTGATAGAATGTAAAATCCCAAGTCCCAATGAAAAAGTTACAACATTGATTTCATAAGAGAACTGCATAGCAAACTAAATTCTAAAGCAATAGCTGACAAATATATAATAAGGAACCATAATGATTTTTTGTCAGCATTAAGAAAATCCTAAGTAGAACATCAGTAACTGCTCAAACCAAATTTACAACAAGGTGATTCCTATTATGGGTTAATATATAAATTGTCCCCTGACTATTCCTCTTTCCAAGACTTGGTACCTATAGAAAAAATAAGTAGTGTAAGATTAGGTATTGAAACTATACTTCTATAAACCACATTACTCCAACACTTATGGTTTAATGGAATGTCATTCATTTACCAATAAAAACACGACACATGGTAACTTCTACAGATCAATACTTTAGAAATTTAAACCCTAAACCTTAAAATAAATCATATCCTTTTTTGGATTTAAAATATTTTATTTTCAAAAAAATGGAGAGAGAGAAGTGAGAGGAAGCCACCAGCAACTGACCAGCCCTTCTTCCACTCCACCCTTTCCTTTCTTCCTCGTTTCTCATTTTCCAGATTTCCCTTCTTTTGTACTTTCTCACCCTGCCACTGATCTAGCCAGCCCAAGGTAGCTCAACAGCCAGGTAATCCTTCCTTTCTCTTCCTCTTCTCTTCCTTCTCTTTCCAGATTATTTATTTCCAATTAAAATTCTATTTTATATTTTATTTTAAAGATTAGAAACAAATTGCTAATGTGGAATTAACTTTGACACTGGACAATATTGATCGATCAGTCCATGTCAGCATTTATGTAAGACAATGGGTAATTTAGCTGATGGAACACAGATTCAAGTACCTAATTGTAATTTTTCCTTTAGGTACCAAATCATGAAAAGGGGTATACTTCAAGGGCCAGTTTACATATTAACCCTTCTATAATTAAAAAACAATAATTTAAATTTTGCAATTCTATGAATAAGAAAATGTCTTGGAAAAAGTAGAAGGAAAAAGATCCATCGAAGTTATACAGCAGATCTTATCAAATATTTGCCCTCCTTTTGCTACTTTAAAACTGTCCAGCGTCCACAGAAAAAAAATTTACTGTACATTCAAAAAACTTTCAAGCGCATAAAAACATTTTTCTCTTTCTCTTATGATTTCCACAAACCAAATGGAGCAACTTATTCAGCAGATAATAATACATAACACTCCCTAGAGTCCATTATTTGATAAGAGAAACAAAAAAACATTAAATCCATGTGCATGAATTACGTGTATATATATAGTGGGAAATCCTAGAAACAAGGACAGATGCCAGTATTAGTTGAATGCAAAGTCATAAAAATATGGTACCTGAAAATATGAGCTAGAACAAATATTTCCACTGTCCTGCAACCTAATTCCGTAAGACGCCTTTCATCACGTTCAATTGAATCCTTGTTGAGATCCTCTCCAGAATTTCCATCCTACATAAATGAAAAGACTGAATAAAACGCTATTTTCATACCCCCAAAAAGATCAAATTAATATACAGGGAATGCTTTGTTTATTGATGTAAAAAACAAAAACTTTCATCTTCCCCAGAGAAACACACGGGAACATCATTAGCCTATAGGGAAGAGAAAGCATCAATTCTCATTGAAACTAAGAAAGAAATCATGTGCGCGAATAGAAGTAAAAAATTCCACTAAATATGTTTTCAATAATCTAAAACAGACTTAAAATGGAACCCATGTAATGTTCTTACTCATTATACCCTATCATCAATATTCAGAAGCTTACCTTTGTTCGGTTCTGAGGACCTTTCTCATCTTTTGGAGGTAGTGGTTCCAAAGTAGCTCGCTCTAGGAGTAGTAGCACATCATCCACTAACAAAAACATATCTTTTTCAATATGAACAATTGGACCTGGCATTTCTTCAGCATCAAATGCTTTTGACTTCACTTTCTTGCTCTTGCTCTGGCCTTTTAGAGCCTTCAATCCACTATAAAGTGAATCCATTACCAATGTAGATGTCACTTCTTTCTCTGTAAAAAAGTGCTTCACAACTACTTTCAAAATCACATCTGTTTTCTCCTTGGACATTCCATGCCTGGTATTTTGGTCAATCCCCAACCAGAAGGCACGGAAGCTGCAACAGTTGCAAACAACTGGTTGGAGAAAACAGGCAACAAAAGGATATAAGGTGATGACGAGAAGCAAAATCACCAAATATATGCCATTAACACATGAAGAGCCCAAACAAAAGTTCACTAAGTCAAATATTATCAGGGCCACCTTTGATAACGTATGAAGGAATTTGAAGCTAAAGGAACAAAGATGACAGTTTAAGAAGAAAACCGGGCAATGGTAATAGAAAGAAACCAATTCATAAGAAAGCCCTGTGAAAGAAATGCACATTCAAACATACCTTTCAAAAACAGATGTGGCACAAAATTAAAACTCCTATCCAGTGTTGTAAATGTGTAATGTGTCATTAAAGCACCGTGCAATGCATTTACCTTAACCACCTAGCTTTGTCCTCTATCAACCTCCCTAGCATTTGTCGTCTCTCATCCAAAAAACGGCGACAAATTTGCTCTACATTTGTCAAATATACTCTAACAAGTTCTCTTCTATACTGACAATCAAGGCAACGGAAAGGGTGGTCTGCTTTCTCCCTACAAATCCAAAACAAAATATTAAATTTGCTTATCAAGATGAAAAAAAAAACCTAAATCAGGTGTACAAAATTAACACAAGGCATCAACTTGACTGTAACATACCATAATGACATAATTCCAAAATAAAGAAACAACTCTATGCAAGGAACCTTCTCTAACCATAATGACATCATTACTAAGCCAACTTAATCATAAAGAGCCAAAGATAGCCTTTTTTTTTTTTTTTGATAGATAATTGATAGGACTTAGCTATAAACCATAAAGGCTATCTAATAACAGTATGAAAGGAATAGTCATGAAAGCATTGTATGAAGCACTACAGGAAGAAGTTTGCTTACCATAAATCTATGTTACTCAGACTTAGGTATGAGTGTCGGATACAAGTATGTGTCTAATACGGATATGTTTAATTTTTTTAAGTTTTCCATGCATTTGGAGGGCTCTTGGAGACTCATATCCCTATATCCATGTCCAAATATATGTCAAATACTAGTGCCTGATACAGGCATGTCAAGAAAAATGAAGAGTTGGAGCAATATAGTCATTAATTACTGATTACTTGATAACTTGAACTTGAGCTTTTATGATAAGTGTGTCAGATTCTATGAATCCATCATAAACTTTTGACAGCTCCATAAACTTTTTCCATCCCCAATCATGCTCTTTCTTCCAGAATCGATGTAAAGTATCTGCAATCCAACAAGAAGTTACACACGGTTCACAATCTGTATTAGCACCATTAAAAAAATTTGAGCCAACAAACCTGAATATTTTGATTTCTTTGGATCTTTATTCACGACAGCTATCGTAAACTGTGCAAAATGACCCCAACCTGTCTTAGAATAGAAGTGAAGATCCCTATAAGTACAACAACTAAATAGAAGATAAATGATGACAAACCCAATTTCTAGTTTACAGATAATATCAAACCCGGAAGAAGTTTGTCATGATTAGCAACACAGAGAAACAGCGAGAGATGGTTGCAAACATCACAGCCTTGTGGATAAATTAAAATGTACCTGTAAACCATGGTAAATGGATAAAAAAAACAAGTGAATTTGCCATGCTAAAAAGACATGTTTCTTTCTACCAACAATATAAAGTTAAAAGATTTATCTATTTGTGTGCGCGAGAACATATAAACCACATAACATTCCAATATGATATAAAAGAATAAGAATTCTAGAATGACAACCTATGGATTTGACCAAGCAAAATAGAAACATAACAACCAAAATTATTTGAAACCCCATACCACTTGTAGCTGCCAACTTCAAACGCATTACTGCGAAGTTCTCGTTTGTTAATTTGTGAAAAATTCTCTATCTTCCATGTATACTTTCCATATAATTCAGAAGGTTTCAGCCCTATAATAGAATTAAACTCACCTTTAGAAGTTTAGAAAACAAGAAACAGTTTATACTTAAATTGACAATACAAAAAACTAATGGCTAAAAATACTTCTTGAAGTAACTGCTAGCTCAGTTTAATCTGTTCTTTTAAAAAACTCAAAATGTCTTGAGCAAGCATCATCCAAGTTAGTATATTCACCTCTCTTTTATAAAATTACGTACATGTTTCAACAAACCTAATCCACCAATTGAAATTATGATATTAAGTATTTTATAAACACTGGAGAATCCTCAGTCCGGTCCCTATATCTAGACAAAAGGATGCAATGGATTACCCAAAATTGAATGCAAGCCAATTTTTTAACCATGCAAGTCCAAGATTTTTAATCTCTAGGTTTATATATAAAGGTTACAAGTTTCGATGTAAGACATAGATAGACTTTATAACGGCAGAGAATAAACATACAACATACAAACTCATATTCAAAGGAATAAAGAGCATTGAACCGAACATGAAAGGGATCCAAAAGCATACCACCATCGTCGTCATCATCAGAGTCCCAGAAAGGGGGTGAGGTTGAAGGTGTTCCATTTTCAACCTGCTCGGAAGACCGCCACTCTACCAAAGCTTCCCCTGATCTTGATACCCCCTCCACAGACCTTCCCACTCCAAACTCCTCAGTTGAAACCCCAGCCATTTTGGTACATTAAAACTGATTCGCACACTCCTTGAATGCCACTTGCTACACAATCCAAAACCGAGATAAGAAACCACTGAAAATTAGAAGTCTTAAATCTCACTTCCAAATATAAAATCATTAGAAACACCATTTCCATATAGGCATCAAATGCCCCCTACCCATTTTTTTCACCAAAGCACCCTAAAACCCAAAATTAAAACTACAATTATATCAAAATTCTTACGTCCGTTTACAATTAAAATCACCAAAATTACTGGAAAACCAACTGAAAGTTCTTCAAATTTCAAAAAAAAAATGTATATTTAAAAACAATGCCTAATTTAATTAGACAGAATCAACGACTACAATCAATCAAATTAAAATACAAAATCAACAAAAAAAACTAATTAAAAATCTTAATAAAATCAATAATCTTAGCTAATAAACGAACCAAACAGAATCTTATGAATCAACGCGTACGACCCAAATTAATAAATTATCCAAATAAGACCCAATTAACCCCCTAAATAGAAATCAAAGATCAATGGATTGAAAACTCCACAAATAAAAGAAAATTCAAAATGACTCGGACGTCATGTAAAGATAGAATGGTGAAAACGAACCTAAAAATGGAAAAATCAATAGAGATGTTTATTTCGGTTCAAATAGAGGCTATGACAACTCTACTGAGAGAAAAAGAAAGCAGAAAAAAGAGCAAACAGCATGAAAGAGGGAAGACGTTTTTTTTTTTAAAGGTGAATCAGGAAAAAAAATTAAAGGTTTATAATATTAGAGGTGTTGAAAGGTCGGGTTAGGCCGGGTTTGAGTTAGGTCCAACTAAAATTTTAGATCTGTTTTTAGGTTTGGATTCGACTCAGTCTGAAAAATGGGCTTAATATTTTGTTCATGTTCGGCCTAGATAAAATGTTAAAATCCGAGCTCAGCCCGCTCGTATTAATTTTTTATATTATTTATTATATAATTTTAAATATATATAATACATCAAAAATATTAAAAAAATAATAGCTATACAATATCTAAACAATAATAACAAATAGTAGCAACATAATAGTGAAAAAAATAACAAGAAAATAGCAACAAAAAAACAGCAAGAAAAATAACAGTTTTTTTGCATTATTCGGGTCTGGCTGGACCCAAGCCAAATGAGGCCTGGCCCGTTTTCTAAATAGGCTTTTTTTGTCCAAGTCTATTTTTTAGACCTATAATTTTACCCAAATCCTCTCACTTTTCGGATGAGCCTTAATTCGGCTCATGAACAGATCTAATTTATATTTACTATATTGATTATATATTTCTACATAACCTACAATTAAAAAAATCATATAACTTTTTTTCACTCTTTTTCTTTAAAAATGTGTTGGTTCTTTAAAAAAATATTGCTCCATCTAGTAAAGGTGATTTTAATTTTAGTTTTCTACTTTTACTCGTGTTTTGATTAATATAGGAAATTTGTTGAGATGTCGCCATATCCATTGAGAAACTTCTACATAATGAGGAGGGGAATTCATTTGAGACTTGTATTTTATACATTATTGTTGCGATGGGTCTTTTGGATTCTCTGACCATAGTTTTTTTTTTTTTTTAAGTTCGTTATTAAATTGATCTGATGATAGCAGACTAAGATGCAAGTTTCGTCGATTTAAATAAGGTAATGTATTTATAGTTTATTTCAAAAAAAAAATTAGTGATATGGTTACTATCAATTTGTCTATCTCCTCTGTTAGATTTATTTTGTAGACAATAGCATTTGTGCATCAACTGGGGCCTATCTTGTAGGCAAAGACATTTACGCATTAGTTTGTAGTACATTATTTATTGTTTGTACTATATGTCATATCTTTATATTTATCGTTCATGATTCTTATCAATGATTCTACAATTTAATTCAAACTAACTAAAATTAACTAATCAGAATACACATATTTACATATGATGTAACTTAAACCTTAAAACATTAAAATTTTCAAAATAACAATCTTACTATTAAGCCAAAACCCATTGAATATGTAATTTTATTATTCAACTAATATGACACTTGCAAAATAAAATAAAATCAATTTTGTCGAAACCATCTTTTTAATAAGTTTGGAAAAACGGGGATCGACTTTAAAATGAAGTATGGAGTCGCCACCAATCCTTTTTGTTTAGGTGTGATCGGAACACCTATAAAACATTTTGGCCTACGAAATTCAAGAAAATGGGTTCGGAAGTCGGTTACGTACGAGGAAGGATTAGCACCCTCGCAACACCCAAAATTGGTACCTAATTGATTAATTGATGTCCTAATGTCGAAAATTTGAAAATATTTTAGAATACAATTCCGTTTTAAAAAATTTTAAATAACTCGAATTGGATATTGAGATTCTCTTGTTTCGAAGGAATAAAATATCGCATCCAGCACGATAGGATATGACGTTTCAAACCCTCGATGCCAAGATCCTCTCATGATTTCCAAAGTTTATGCATTGAGATTTTTATAAGGATATTTAATTATTTGGACAAACGAAAAACTGAAGCCCAGCACGATAGGGTACAGTTTCTCGGATTTTCAAACACGAAATATTGCCTTGTTTTGAAAAATATGGACAAAATTTTAAAAGGATATTTGGTTATTTGGTCAAACGGAAAACCGAAACCCAGCACGATAGGGCACGATTTCTCGAATTTCTAAACACGAAATATTGCCTTATTTTGAAAAAAAATTTTAAGCAATTATAAAACCAAATCTCAAAATGTATTAATTTATTCGGAATAAAACGAAGCATCTATTAAAACAATTGAATAATTTGGAATTTAAACCACAAAGCAATATCAAGAAAAACAAACATAGCTTTAAGCGTAAAATAATATGTGAACTCAACATTATGCAAATGAATAATAATAATATAAACAATTTAAATGTATAAATACACAATAGCGATTATTTCATGGCAAATTCTATTTCAAAAGGCACATTTCAACGATCAAAGACAAATAAAATAAAAGATATAGTAATCCTACAAAATTTACAAGGCAAATTAGTACAAAATAAATTTTAAATAATAGCAAATAGATTTAAAACAACCTAAAATATTTGAAATCAACAATTTATGAAACGATTCAAAAATCAGTGTAATAATTTACAAATAAATTTATGAAACAATTATTATGTAAGAAGGAATTTAAAATGTATGATGTTTAAAATAATCTAAAACCGAACATACTTATTATAAAAAAAATTTAATGACATAATAAAAATGTTTGAAATAAATAGAGTATAGTTTAAAATAAGCCCTTTTAAAAGAACAATTGTATATATACATATATTTAAATAAAGTATATACATAGATAGATTAAAAGGAAAATGCATGCATAAAATATTACGAAATCAATAAAAATTTTAATATTGATTATATATAAGTATGTATAAGTTAATAGTAGATAAAAGTACTTAAATTAAATATTATATAAATCTTTAAAACAAGAAACATATAAAAGAACATTTTGAAATTAAATATTTACATAATAGATAAAAAAACATATATAAATAGAAGACAAAACAAATTAATATCATTATAAAATCTATTTCAAAATAATTTTATTAAAACAAGCTTATAAAAATGAATAATAAATAAGTTTTATAAACAAAAACTAAAAAAAAAATACCTAATTGAATTAAGAATAAAATTAACAGGCTATTTTATAAAAACTTATTTAAGCTGAGTTAAGGACCAAATTAAAATGCGCATAAATAGTTAGGGATTAATCTAGCAAATATTTCAGTTAGCCAAAATGCGGCGTTCAAGCTGGACTAAATCGAAAAAGCGTGCAAATCCTCGAGGTAAAATTAAAAGAACGAAATAAATAAAAAAGGACTCAATTAGATGTCAACGCAAAACGGGGGGACCGAATGCGCAATTACCCCTTCAACACGTAAACACGCGGATCCTCAGGGTACTGGATCGGGTCAATTCGGGTCGGCTTCACACGGCGCCGTTTTGAGACTATTGAATTGAGTCCAAACGGCGCCGTTTCCTTAATGAATTATAATCCCTAAAAACGAACAGAAACTAAGATTATCAGCCAATCTTTTAACCATGAAACCCTAGTCTCTCTTTCTTTCGTTCTCAGCCGCATCCAAATCCTTTCACCACCGAACCACCACCTTAATCGGTGGTCGGAAGCAAACGATAGCCCTCCTCTTTTTTAACCCTATTTTAAAATATACCAGTATTCACCGGATCTGTAAAAGAGGGTTTTGATTTCCCTTTGGGCGCGATTTTGACGACGGAGGCGAAACTCCGACGGCGCTTCCTGAAGCAGGTACTCTCCTATCCCTTCTTTTTTTATTTCTAGCATGCACAGAAAAGAAGCGAATCGAAAACTAGCAAAATTAAATCTGAAATCCCAAAGAAATTGAAATCGGAAATCACCTTTCAATCTGTTTTTCTTTTTTGGTATTCTGTATATATGAATCAGTGTTCGTAACAGTGTCCCCCCCAAAAAAATACAAGAACCTCTTCTAGTTTTATAGCCCGAATGAGATACAGTATTTTCTTGGTTTGCTGTCGTTTTTCTTGTCCTTTTTGCAGGTACGGCGCTCCAGCTATGGCGGTGTAGGGAGGCTTGAACGCGCGAACGTGGCGACGCGCACGTGGTGCGCGTGTGAGGGATGAGGTAGCCCAATCGTCTGGCTGGGGTTGCGGCGCTATGAGACTTCAGAAACCCCTAGGGTTTCTGGAAAGGTTAAAGCTTTTGGGCCTTTTGGGCCTCGTAATGTATAGGGCCGAAGTTTGGGCCAAAACTGGGCTATTTTTTTTATTATTATTGTTAATGGGCTGTTTAGTTGTAATGGACTTTAATAATGTTTTTTTTTTATTAATGTTTGGGTTTTTTTTATTGGTTAATGGGTTAATAGACTGGTTAATGGGCCCGGGCGAAATGGGCCTATTACAAATGTGACACAATATTAAAAATAAAAATAAAATATTTTATTACATGATATATCTTACTCACTAGAGGTGTGCATGGGTCGGACTGGGTCGGGTTTAGGTCGAGCTCAACTAAAATTTTAGGCTCGTTTGTTAGGCCTGGGCCCGGCTCGACCTGGCTTAAAAAATGGGCCTAAAATTTTGCGCAAGCCTGACCTGGATAAAAAATGCTAAAACCCGGGTCCGACCCGCCCCCCATATTAATTTTTATATAATTTTAAAATATATATAATACATCAAAAATACTAAAAACATCAAAATAAATATTTCTCAACAAATTGAAAATAAATTTTAGAAAATATGTATACTTAGATAACACTAAGACAGATACAACTTAACAAGCAAATGCCTCTAAAATAATAACAAAATTAACAAATGTCTTTAAAATAATAACAAAATTAACAATAAAATAAGTTTTATACAATATCTAAACAATAACAACAAAATAGTAGCAACATAATAGTAAAATGGTAGCAAAATAGGGAGAAAACAATAAGAAAATAATATATTTTTAAAAAAGATTTTTTTTGTCCTTTAGTGAATTCGGGCCAGGCCGGGCCGGGCCGGGCCCAAACCAAAAATGCCTTACCCGAGGCCCGGCTTATTTTTTAAACGGGCCTTATTTTTTGTCCAAACCCATTTTTTGGGCCTATATTTTTGCCCAAATCTTCTCACATTTTGAGCGGGCTTCCGGGCCGGGCCGAGTGGCTCGACCCATGAACAAGTCTATTACTCACTACCAAAAAAAATGATTAATATATCAAAAACTTTTTAGATTTTAAAATATGAAACTCCATAATTATTTATCAAATAGATTGATTTTGATATATGTACTAATCTCATCGCGCACTACTTTTTTATACAAGGAACAAAGATAATTGAAACACAAACACACATATAATAAAGTAATCTAAAGTTGATTATGTGATAATGTACAAACCAAGTTACTGTTTGATATCTTATCTGTTATAACATATGTCGATAATGATAATAGGATTTATCGCAAGGTAATAAAAAAAGAAAAATAAGAACACACAAATTTTACGTGGAAAATCTTTATCGGAAAAAAAACCACGGGTAGAGGAAGAGAAATTTGCTAATGTTGAAAAATAAAAATACAAGAGGTTTTCGACTACACACGTTTTAAGGGTTAAACAACCCCTTTTTTTTATAATTAATGTCTAATAGAAAAATTATAGTCCTATACGAAATTCACACAACTCGAGCCGAAGATCCTCAATTTTACCTCTCTATTTTATTTTTTTAACAAGTGAGTTGCACCTTAAACTTTTTAAACCGGATCAAACGAAATTTTAGTTACACAACTCTAATACTGTCAACCAAAAAAGTGTTTCATCTTTTACGTTGCACCATTTCACGTTATGTAGTTGCCTCTTTTAAGATATTGATGCCACCCATGATAGAATTATACCACCAATGATTATCAACTTAGGAGTTATACTATTGTCATGATTGAAATTTTCATGAATGATTCTTTTATAATCCGATGTTTTGACGAGGATAGTTAAAATAGCAATTGGGTTACTTCTATTCCATCTAAGGAAAATGTTGTAAGTATTGGCATTCATACCTCATCAGGATGCTTGTATGGCAGCTCACTAAAGGGTGGAGTGATAATTTAAGGTGACCTAGCCATTACGAGGTTAGAATTTTCTTTTTAACCTGACCTCATCATGTGCATGGCGAGATCATGCCTTTGGTATGTACCAATTCTCTTCTAATCAAAGTTCAAGGCTTAATTAAATTGAGTTGATGATCATCCTCCGATACTGATTCAACTTATCACAGTATCTTAACTATGGTATTTGGTACCGTATTGATATTGACCATATCGATTAAGATTTTGATATTTTAGTCATTCCAATGTGTTGCGGTTCATTTTGATCAATAGCGGTTTGTATCAATGTATACCGACTTAATTAATTAATAATTTTACTTTTCTTTAAACTTTTTATTTTAAGTTATGCCACATAAGATCTGATATTTCATTTAATAGTAAATTAATGGTTTTAATAATAGAAGGATCTTATTGATATAACCTTAATGATTTGGGGATATGTAATTAAAACGTTTCAATGTTTGGGGACCAATTTAAAATAAAATTTATAATTTGGGGATATACGGTGTAATTAACTCTAATAATTTTAAAACTTATATTAAAGGGTGAAGCTAGAGGGGTAGGCCTCTCAAGAAATTGCAAAGTTTTGAGTTAATTTAATGTAAAATTGGTTTTCGGATACTTCTAAAATTTAAAATTTAATTATGGCCTCTCTAAAAATGAAACTTTTATAGTTTAATCCCTTAAAAGTTGTAAATTTTATGTTAATATAATGACGAAATTGCATTTTTAGCTCTCTCAAAAAATTATAATTCAAATTTGATCTCTCCAAAAAAAATTTTATGGCTTCACCCCTACTTATACTTGGATATAAATATATTTATATGGAGTAATTAGAATGTATTTACATGGATATAAATAATTTATTAAGAAATTAAAATCTAAAGTATAAATATATATTTATAAATATCAATAATCAAAATACAACTATACTAATACATATCAATACTAGAGAAAAGAATGTATGAAACTGTGATTTCACGTCATCTGTTCCCATGCAATAGTAAGGAATTCTTGGCGGTATCGAGTTGGAACAACCTGTTCTTCCTGAATACCTTGGGGATAAATAAAGCATATGTGCTTTTTTTTTTTTTAATCTCTCAAAGATTTTATAAAATAGACTTTCTAGAGACCCCCAATGACCAATCCTAGCATGAATTGCTAAGGATCCAATAAGTTCAACATTGATCCCTTCAGACGTGACAATTGGGCAAATGCATCCATAGTGACTAGGATGGATATCTCGTATCCGAAAATTAGCAGTTCACCCAGTCAATCCTTCAGGGCCCAAATAACTCTATTTTCTCCCATGCACTATTTGTGTCAATGGATTTGTTCGACTCAAAATTTGAGACAATGGGTGTAATCT
Source organism: Gossypium sturtianum (assembly GCA_025698515.1). Taxonomy (NCBI): domain Eukaryota; kingdom Viridiplantae; phylum Streptophyta; class Magnoliopsida; order Malvales; family Malvaceae; genus Gossypium; species Gossypium sturtianum. The sequence goes on from CM046945.1 coordinate 164,811,257, forward strand.
GAAAAAGGATTCCTAAGTGGTTGTTAATGGAGTCGAAGTTACCAAATTCTGAGTCGATATCAATTTATGCCTAATTGCTCCGCATATAGTTCCTCTAACTACATTTTCTAAACAAACCAGAGCCAATCCGAATTGATCTTGTAAGAGATCCGCTACAAAACAAATACGCTTAATTTTCAAATGATTCATATCATCAAGTGTACCCATTCCAAATTTCATTCCAATCAAACGATCCGTAGCTGCCAATATATTTCGCGATAACAAAAATGTATTGTTCTGAGGTATATTAAGTTCAATCTCTGGTTCATATTTCGTCGACCAATCCTTCCTAATTCACATCTTTGCTGATAGAATTTCTTTTGTAATTCCTTACACAATGATTCAGAAAATACTGGATCCCTACCTACAAAAGAAAATTGTTGATAAAACTCCAAAATGACATTTTCTTTTGACCCAATTTTTTTTTTCCTTATCAATCAGGAAAGACAAGAAAATCTCAAGGTAGCAAACATTCTCTAGAATTTCTCTTAGATTTGAACCCGTAGCTGATGATAGAACTAGAATAGATATTTTCTATTTCCTACTTACACGAGTCCATATCCTTGCTTTTCTATCAACCTCTAATTCTAACCTCCCTCCCCAATCTGATATTATGGTACCAGTATAGACTGAAATTTCGTTATGATTCAATTCTGATCGATAATAGATACCGGGGCTTTGCAATATTTGATTGATCACAATTCTGTATATTCCATTTACTATAGAAGTTCTGAGGGAGTTCATTAAAGGAATGTTTCCAATAAAAATTGTTTGTTCTTGCATATCCTTACTGGTTTTCCAAAATAATCATGCGGATACATATAATTCAGAAGAATATGTGAGTGATTCATAACAACATCCCTTTCTTTTATCAAAGGTTCTACCAATTGATATGTTTCCCTAAATAATAGGGATGATGTGAAATCACAGTTTCATACAATCACTTCTCATCAATACCAAAACTAAAATGATACGTTGAGTGATAAGATTTTGATTATGTTGATCTTAACCTCGCTATGCACGTTATAGGGTAGTTTACGTTTCTATGCATGCCTCTGCTGCTATAAATAACACTATATTTCTTTCCTCATTTTATACATTTAAAATATCTCAGTTATAAAATTTCGTTAGTTTCTTTTTATCTTAAAATCATATTACTGTCATCCATTGTTGTAAGAATCAGATGGACTTAGGTAGGGATAGTCCTTGCATCTCTCATCTCTTTTTGTTCGATGGCCTTGTGTTATTTTGTGAGGCTAATGCCGAATTGGGAGAGGATGTCAAAGGGATTATTGAGCAATTTAGTGTGTTTTCGGGGCATACGGCGGTCAATGCTCAGAAGACAAAGGTCTTTTTCTTAGCGAATATGTCGCATGAGGAATGTGACTCGATTGCTACTACTTTGGGGTTTCAGCAGGTAGATGACCTAGGCACTTACTTGGGCATGCCTCTTCTACATAGTTCAGTTACTCGGTCTACTTATCAATTTGTGCTCGATAAGGTTCCAAAGAAATTGAACGACTATAATGTGCATTTGTTCTCCCTAGCGAGAAGGGTCACGCTAGCTAAGTCTGTTTTGATGGCTATCCTTAACTTTTTTTTATGCAAACTATGATTATGTCTATTGGAGTGTGCCGGGAGATCGAGAAAATGGCCCGCAGATTTATTTGGGGGGCGATTGGAGGATACCGCAGGCTGACACTTGTGAAGTGGGAAACTTGCTACCAACCTAAAGGAAATGGGGGGCTTGGATTTAGGGTGTGTTGGCTAGTCAGAATAAGGCCTTTCTCTTCAAGGTTGCCTTTGCTTTAATTTCTCGACCGGAGGCTTACTGGCTGCAGATCCTATGGGCGAAGTACAAGTTGTGTGAGCTTTTTTCCGATGACCATTGGCCGAGTTGAAGTCTCCTATCTATGGCGCTGTTTGACGAGAATATGGAGTGAGTTCCGGAGCCTGCTGGTATGGTCGATTGGTGACGGACGAACAACAAAGTTTTGGTATGATGAATGAGCGCCTACCTGCCTGGTATTGGACCCCTTCTGATGCATTGTGCTAACCTCCTGGCTAATTATGAGCGTGTTACAGTTGTTGAGATGGTGGATGAGGACGAGCACTGGAAATGGGATGAGCTTGATTGGTTGTTGTTCCCGGTGATGCTGGACCATCTTGCTGCAACGCTGGTGCCGAATGTGAATCTTGAGCCTGATACGTACATGAGGCGTGGTAATGCATCGGGCAGCCTTTTTGTTGCAAGAGCTTACAAGCTGATTGTTGGTTAGGGTTAGGACTCACGACAAGGGTTTTGGCCGCTTGTATGGAAGTTGCAGGCCCCAAAAAGGGTGATACAATTTCTACTTTCTATGGCTGGTGCTTCATGGTAAGTTATTAACGAATGAGGAGCGGTGCAAGCGGCAGATGACTGACGGTCCTAATTGTTGTGTTTGTGGGAGCCTGGTGGAGTCAGTGTTACTTGTGTTGCGTGATTGCTCCTTGACGAGAGCATGCTGGTTGAGGCTAGTCCCCCTCGTGCATCGTACTTGGTTTTATTCAGGTAGCTTGCAGGAGTGGATTATTAGTAATGTTTCGAATGTTTATGATTGCGCGTAGATGACGGGTCGTGGTCATCTTTGTTTGGTATTGTATGTTGGAAAATATGGAAGCAGAGGAATCAATTGTTTTGCTACAGTCAAGTTGTAACACGGCTGCCATGGTCGCTCACTGCAGGAGCTGGGCAAAAGAAGATGTTGCAACCTTGACGTATGGTGATGGTTGTAGTTGGAAAGGGACTTTAGCTGGCAGTTACCACCTCTAGGGTGGTCAAAATTAATGTTGATACGGCTGTGGACAGGGCCACGAGTGTTGCGGCACTAGATGGTGTTATTCGGGACTCACAAGGGAGGTGATTGCTTGGTTTCAACAAGTGGATTGGGCGAGCTTTGGTACTGCTTTGTGAATTCTAGGCAATTACAGATGGTATTGAGGAGGCTTGGCCTGGAAGCTATAAGAAAGTTATCATAAAGAGTGACTGCAGCGAGGCGGTCAAGCTTGTTACTAATGTCGCTACTAGGAGCGCAGTGTTCGCTGGTGCGGCTCATTCAGGTTGGTATTCGGCGGCCTTGGGAGGTCATAGTTCGACACATACCGCGGGAAGAGAATTGTGTAGTAGATCAGGTTGCGAAAAATGTGTTTACTTTTTTGCCCAAGTCCGACCCAGTTTAAAAATAATAAACTTGAGTTTGACTCGATCTGTTCGTATTTAATTTTTTATATTAAATTTATTTAAAAATATATTTTTTAAATATAATACACTAAATATACTAAAAAAGTGCTAAAATAAATTTTTTCTAGTATATTAAAAGGTATTTATATTAAAAACATTATTATAAATATGATAAATGTTTCATTGTATTAAATATAATTTTTAAAATTTATATTTTTTTGTTGAATTATTTAGTTGGGTAAGGTTCATTTTTTATGTTTTTCATAATGTGTTTAATTGTAATTGGGTTAGTAATTTAATATAAATATATATAATTATTATTTAACATATATAATTAATATAATTATTTTTTATAATATAATATATTCAAGCCGGGTCAAACTCGGGTAAAAATTTTTCTTACCCAAGGCCCAATCCATATAAGAAACGGGCCTTAAATTTTACCTAAGCTCATTTTTCGGGCTTTGTATTTTTGTCCAAACCTTTTTATTTTTCGGACAAACCATCAGGCCTGAGCAGGTGGCTGGAATCACGACGGGAGGTGAGAGTTGAAAGAGGGAGAGGTTTGATTGAAAAATGATAAAATATATATATTAAATAATTTTTTATTGTTTATTAAAACTCAAATATCATGATAAATACAAGTGTCCAAATTTGATTCGTCTTCTTTTTTTCTTTATAAAATACTTTAAACCGATGTCTCAACCGGGTTCATATCTAACCGGATAACAAGGAGAGAGGATAGATAAAAAGGAAATTCAAAAAATTAGACCGCCTTAACCCAATTCAAATTTATTCCACTTCTCACTCTCTTTCTCTGGCTGGAGCCTCAAAAATGGATCCACCGCCGATTACTTTACTGATGGTTCAGGGCCCACGAAAAGACGAAACTTTCGTATTCCAACCCGGTTCTGCCATCCGAATCGGCCGGGTAATGCGTGGCAACAACCTCCCTATCAAAGACGCCGGCATTTCTTCTAAGCACCTCACAATCGAATCCGTATCCGGTAAATGGATCCTTCGAGATCTCGGATCCTCTAACGGCACTACTCTTAATTCCAATGTGCTCCCCGCGGACACTGCATTTGATCTCCACGACGGCGATACGGTGAAGCTGGGAGAGACTACGTCGATCTTGATCAAAATCGAAGGCAGTGGAGGTAGGGGAGAGGAGGTGGCGGTGGTAGTCGAGAGCCGGAGGAAGAATCCGCCGAGGAGAGGTAAGGCTGCGAAGAACGAAACAGGGAGTTCTAATAAAGAATTAGAGAATTTAGAGTTAGAAAAGAAGGAAAATGTTAGGGTTACTAGGAGTAGGAAGAATGAGGATTCCCAGAATTGCAGGTTAGATATTCCAAAGGTTCCTGAAAATCAGGAAGCTGTGGCGAAACGAGGAAAAGGCCGCCGTGGTGGGAGGAAAAAGAACGAGCAGGAAGAAAAATTAGAGGAAAAAGAAACAAAATTGACAGAGAACGATGACACTCTTATCATAAAAGAAGAAGTGAATAAGGAGGAGGAGGCGCTGAATCCATTGCAAAACGAAGAAATTCAAGTAAGAAACGATGAAGAGAACGTAGAACATTCTAAGATTGGGATTAAGGAGAGCTGTGATGAAATGGAGAATGAAGTTAGGGAAAGTTGTGATGAAAGGGTAGAAGTGGATTTGGAGAAGATGACATTAAGGCAGTGGTTTGATTACTTGGAGGTTCATTTGCCCAAGCAGATACTCGAGGCAACAGAGGAGATGATTGAAGGTATGAGGAAGAAAGCTGAGAAGGTTCAAGAGTATATGGTGGAGCAGAAGAGAAAGGGTAAAGCTGCTGTGGGTTAGACTTAGAGGTAGGTATCAAGCACTTTGTTGTGTGTTGTATTTAGTGACCAAGTTACAATGTGATCAATTGTTTAGCTGTAGTTTGAATCTTGTTGCTGATATGTATTTTTGGTATGATCTTTAGTGTTTATGCTTATGCTGCTTGCATTTCTAAATGTCAGAAACTTTAAGTCTTCATCAACTTTCCACTATGACAACAATGTCTCGTCTTAGTAACTTGAATTCCATATCCTGTTGGATGAAAATCTTTGTCATTCCTTTTTGTTCTTAGTCATATCATCTCACAAGTTCTTTTTGTTGCTTTTATTGAGAGTTCTTGCAATTGTTATTTGTAGCTCTGTTCCTGATTTTTGAAAGATTGGCTCCGATAAAATCGTCTCAGAGTTCTTCCATCGGACCAAGTTCATAGAGCTAATGACTAGACGATTCTGGCAACTGCTTTATATTCAACCTGCAAATTTGCTAATCAAAAGTTCATTGCAACTTCAATTCTGAGATATTAGTTCTAAATGAAACCTTTACCAAAACCTAAGGGTGCTTTTAAATCCATCAAAATTTGTACAAATTTAACCTAGAGAACTTTGGATTGCTATGGTTGAAACATGGTTGTAATTTCGTGAACCCTGATATTATTATTATATATTGTGTAACATGGGATTTAAATCGTAGATATGATCTAAGTCTAATCTTGTTCAGGTTGAGGTGGTATTCATGTAAAACCCTTCCAATAATGTTGACTTCAAGATTCGAACTTAGTCCAAATACCTGAAGAAGAAACCTATTTTTACTTCTTCTAACCACCTGTTGTTGGTGAATGGTTTCAACTGTGTAATTAACATTTGTTAGGTTTGTAGTTATGATAAATGAAATGAGACTCTAAAGTCTAAACACATTTGAGATTGCAATTTAAATTCTTGTCATTTCTATGCTTTCGTATTTGGTTTGCTCGAGTGCTTAGAGGTTTTGTAATGCATGTAATGCTTTGTTGCCTTGAGTCACACTGCAGAAAAGCTAAAGCCTAAAGTTTTGGCACATGTTACTTGGTCAAGATTTTCAATAATTCTTGTGGGCTCGGTTTCATCCATATGAAAAATAGTTCTTGGTATGAGGTGTGACTTTGGTTGACTTATAGATAGATTTAGTTTCAATGTAAAAATAATGGTGACGGTGGAATGAAATTATAGGCGGTGAGAAATTCTGAATTCCTCATACCCCATACATCCCAATTTTATAAGAATCTTTTTCTTGAATTTGAGGTGAGACAAGTCAAATTTTTTTTAATAAGATTTTCAGGTTGGATGGGGTGGGGTTTAGATGATATTCATTCTGCTCCAATCCCATTCCCTTCTCCCAATTAAAAAAAAAATCTTTTTTTTAATTATAATTTCTTAATTTTACAATAATTTGTGGCATGTATTTTAATTTTATAAATATTTTTATACATTTTGTTATAGTTTCTTACTTTTATTAAATTTTAGAATTATGTATTTAGATTAATTATATAAAACTAATATATTATAAAAAAATTATTTAAAATTTCGAGACAAAACAGGGCGAAATCTAGAAAAGCATTTCAATAATGAAGTTTGAATGGAAATATTAATAAATAAAAATTGAGACAAAAAGGAATTTGAGTGTAAATAAATAAAATTGAATTAATTTTTAATTATATTTAAATAAAATTTCAATATTTATTCATAAGTCGAGGCTTTGGGTATTTAGTATTCAAGTTTGAGTCTTATTATGCTTAAGGGTAAATTATATAGATAGCACTGAACTATTAAAAATTTTCATTTTAGGTATTTAAAATAAAAAAATTACAATTTAAGCATTTATGTCACATAGTTCGCTCATTTTGATTACTCATATTAAAATCACAAATGACAAATTGACGTGACAATTAAAAAAAATCAGTATAATAACAAATTTAGCCCTAAACTTTTACATATTTTATCAATTTAGTCATAATTTAAAAATTAACCCTTAAAATTAAAAAATGGTCTCAATTTGATCTTAATTTTAAAAAAAATCAATATATATATAAAATAAATATTTTCAAAAAAATATAATAATAAATTTAAATTTTAAAAATTCAGATTAGAAACCTATAATGATAAGGGAAGTATGATCAAATAATTTGGGATCAGAGTTCGAGTTAATCACTCAAGTGATCGATGAATACCCTTTTATTTCAATGGATTATGAGTTCCAGGGTATTATTTTTTGGCCAAAAGTGGTCCCGAAAAGGCTGTACAATGGTCAACTTCGATCGTCCGATCATTACAAGGGAGAGTGACGGTGGTGGGGAGGGGAAGAGGGACGGGGTTGGGAGATTTTTATTTTATTTAAGTGTATATTACACTAACAGTCACTCAACTTTAGAGTAGCTGACAAAACAATCATTCATGTTTCAATTCAGTCACTCAACTTTCAAAAAATAGCAAAACAATCGCCATTAACCATTTTTCGTTACAGACGTGAGGGAGCTACTATTTTAGACTTAACGGAGCTGCCATTTTCCATCCCACTATCATTGTTCTCCCATCCCTTTCCCTCTTCCCCACCATCCTTCCCCCTCCCTGATTCTCTCTCCCTTTCCCCTGCTTCCCCACCATCTCTCCTCCTACTCTGATTCTTTCCCTCTCCCTCCGTCCCTTTCCCTCTCCCCCATTAATGGAAGCTGACACTGTGATGAATGTTGTGGAATTTATACTAGAAAATTTCACCGAGATGAATAAACTTTGGGTGCGAATGCAGCTTGAGGTTTGTTGAGTGTCTGTTATCAAAATTTTTTCAAATATACAATGCACCAAAGTACATGCATGCCTAGAAGTGAAAATATATCATGAGAGCATAAATTTTGGCCATGCAGGTGTCATGGTGCTTGTGATTCATTCATACTCTTTGGTCATCCTGAGTTGAAGACTTCAATTCCAATTTCTGGTATGCAAGAACTTGTAATATCAATAATCTAAAATTTTCAATTGGATAAGTACTTGATGCACATTCAAGGGGAATTCATGCTTCTGTATTGAACTTTCTCATTAGATAGAAGGGGTGGACCTTGAGATTTACAAAGAAACAGTTCTTCCAAGAGTCTTAGAGCAGGTAATTTTACTTCTGTTTCCTCTGTTTTTTCCCTCTATTTAATATAAAATTGATAGGTCTATAGCATTAAAGGATTTTACTGGTTCTTTTACAAGTTGTCAATTCCAAAGATGATCTTGCCCAATATTATTTGATGGATTGTGCAGTTCAGATGTTCGCTAATGAGCATCACTTGCAGACTCTTGAAACGTTACTGGATGGAAGAAGGAGAGGGATGAGAGAGCAGTGATAGGGGGATGGAAAATGGCAACTCCATTAAGTCTATAACGAAAAATGGTAGCTCCGTTACGTCTATAACTGAAAATTGTTAGTGGTGACTGTTTTGTTATTTTTAAAAAATTGAGTGACTGAATTGAAACATGAGTAACTATTTTGTCAACTACCTCAAAGTTAAGTGATTGTTGGTGTAATTTACCCTTTATTTAATATTAATATTATATTTAACTTTATTATTATATTTTTTTGAATTTATTTATTTATTTTTTGAAAATTTTTAGAATTAGGATCAAATTGAGACCATTTGTAAATTTTAAGGGTTAATTTTTAAAAATTAAGACTAAATTGATATAATATGTAAAATTTGAGGGCTAAATTTGTTATTATATCGATTTTTTTAACTGCCACATCAACTTGGCGTTTGTAATTTTAATGGGAGTGACCAAAATGATCAAACTATGTTACGCATGTACTTAAATTATAAGCTTTTTATTTTAGGTGCCTAAAATAAAACTTTTTAATAATTGGATGACTATAATTTACCCTTATACATAATTGCATATGTGTGCCTTTCATCATGTCATTTTGCACATGTGAGTTTTAGTCCAAATTAATTTTAATTTTATGTCATTGCTGCAGCTGTAATAGTTTAATTCTATATATAAAAAAAGAGTAAATTGTTAAAATTTTAACAATATTAACATGGTCACTCGCGTGGCCGTTCATGTATAATTCATAAAAAATTATTAAAAATATTTAAAAAATTCAATAAATTTCATATAAAGATATAGAAAATTTTATTAAAGTTAACAATAAAGTATACATAAATTCTTACGTGAACTATCATGTCATCAATTTTTTCTATAAAAAAAAGCGAGGATTAAAATAATTATAAATAAAAATAAATAAAAACCAGTAAAACCTTTTATTCTTATACTATTTTTTTCCATACAAAAGTTTCATTCAAAGCAAAAAGATGATTACTAAGACTCGTGGGCATCTTTGTTCCCTCTGGCTTATAGGTTCAATACCTCTCCCACTCTTGTTTCTAACGCTTCAATGTCTTAGCAGCCGGCTTTGATTTACCCTCCTTTCTTCATCTAGTCAACTTAGGAGGCTAATTGACTTGTTACAGATGAATCTTATTATCTCTCCATGTCCACATCTAGTCGACTTAGGAGGCCAATTAAGTGATTAACTGACAAGAGAAACACTATCAGATGTTACTTTATGTTACTTTCTCCTCACGCAAGTCAGTTTATCAATGAAGCAACAAAAGCCAGCACACTACTGCACACCTAAAAGGGAACAAAAAGAGCTGAGAACCCATGGCAAGCTCAAGCTCAACCTCTCTTCCACTCCATATCTGCCATGGCAACAAGCTCACCATGATCATCAACAGGTCACATGCAGTCCTCCATTCAATCGCCATATCTTTCTTGATATACTATAGGGCTTCTTTCTTGTTCCATCAACCCACACCCATAATTATCCCTTGGCTTCTACTTTTTACCTCTGAATTGATTCTTTCTTTCATATGGTTTCTCGGAAGAGCTTACATTTGGCGTCCTGTTTATCGGACCGTGTTTCCGGAGAGGTTGCCAAATGATGACAAACTTCCAGCCATCGATGTTTTCATCTGTACAACGGGACCTGATAAGGAGCCTACGATTGGAGTTATGAACACTTTATTATCAGCTATGGCGCTTGATTATCCACCAGATAAGCTCCATATTTATCTTTCTGATGATGGTGGTTATGCTATAACTTTGCATGCCATGAGGGAATCCTGGAGTTTTGCAAGGTGGTGGCTTCCATTTTGTAGGAGGTTTGGTATCAAGACTAGGTGTCCCGAGGCTTATTTTTCGAGAGCAGAGAATCATGATTCTGACTCGAAAAATCCCGATAATTTCATGGTAGAAAGGGAAAAAATCAAGGTATGTTGACAATCGAATATCTTTAATTTGTTGTTGATGTAATAGATGTTATTATAATCAATTACGATAAAATAATATTGTAGGAACAATACGTGTTGTTCAAGGAACGTGTGAGGAGAGCTGGAGAAGAAAGTAAATTCAAGGACAAAGGTGTTTACACTGCAAGCGATCACCCTTCTTGCATTGAGGTATATTTGATCCCACATGTGTACAGTACATAAAATATATGGCATGACTGAGTTTAATGATTGAACATTGTAAGACTTTATGCAAAGAATGAAAATGACATTGATTCAATCTCTCTAGATAAGGAAACTGGTATAGACAGTTGTGGCTGCAATTTATTGCACCTCAGTGTTATGCTAACCCAATGGGGGCTGCCCAAGTGGCTCATTGACCACCTCAAGTTATAGGGATGGCTTTTTGCTTAAATATGTTTCAAATTAACTTACGTAGATTTTATTTTTTTTTGGTACAGAGGAAGTCACAATTTGAGAAAGGTGATTTCAAAAATCAAGTTTAATAAGTCACAGTTCAGATAATGAAAGGAATATAAATGTTAGGATTGAAACCTCATATTTTTTTAATGTCATCTCATAAATGTGATTATATGAATCATCTTAGCATAATTTTAATCTATAAATGTAAACTTTAATAATGACGTGAGTGAAACAATCATAATACCAAGATAATAGAAAATTTGAGGTCTCGAATGTTTGTGGCTTGAATTGCTTAATTGATGATTAAAATTTGGATTCTACAAGGAGTGTTTTTACTTAACGTTTGGTTCCGTAATATTTTGAGTTATGAGTTTTAATATCAATAATACTATTTTGGCCGAGAAAATATAAGTTTTAAAATTATATGAAATGTTGTCAGTGTTATTTTTCCAGGTAATGGAAGAAAATTCCAAAGAGGGATTGCTGGAAGATCAAATAATTGAGGTGCCTTTCCTTGTCTATGTTTCTCGTGAGAAAAGGACTTCTCAATTCCACCATACTTCAAGGCTGGAGCCGTCAATGTCCTTGTACTATTCACTCTCTCTCTCTCTATTTATAATGCTCGGATTTGAGCATGAGTGTCATTATGCACTTGCGTTGATATGGGTGTTTTTGCATATATTTGGAGGGTCATATATGCATTAAAATCGGAGCAACATAGTACGAGTAGACGAATGACTTGTTTCTTAACATGCAGCTTCGGGTCTCAGCAATGTTGAGCAACTCTCCTTACATTCTAATGCTTGATTGTGACATGTACTGCAATGACCCAACCTCGGCTAGGCAAGCAATGTGCTTGCACCTTGATCCTGAGATGTCTCCCTCCCTTGCATTTGTGCAGTTCCCTCAGGCATTCCGTGACATAAGCGAAAACGATATCTACGACAGTGAAGTTCGATCAGCATACACGGTACGGATGTCGAAAATCTCGGATATTCACAAAATCTAGATTGAACTTAAAATGATGATGAAATTAAAACGTTTAATGCATATTGCAGATTTTATGGCCTGGCTTGGATGGATTGAAAGGACCAGTACTTTCTGGTACTAATTTCTATATTAAAAGGGAGGCCTTGTGCTGCCATTCTATTAAAAAAGGTCACTTTGCTCACCCTTTATACTTAAGGTATCCATTGTTTTTACATCTTTCATGGACCATTTAATTAAATTGTTCTTTTTTGGGAGGCAAAATCAACAGATATTGACCTTAGAGAACTTAAGGATTCTTTCGGCCCATCCAACGAGTTCATCAAATCCCTTCGTCAAGACTATAAGAAGCCTAATTTAAATGATAATGGAGAAGCTTCAAACATGTTGCTGGAAGAGGCCAAAGTTTTGGCTTCTTGTTCTTACGAAGATCATACAAAATGGGGTAAAGAGGTAAGTTTATATATTTTGCTCTATAGATCACAAGCAAAGAAAAAATATTTCTGACACAAAATTCAACAAGTTCAAGATTCGAATCCCAACAGTTGAGTGGAGTCTCGCATCCAACCTCTGAAATGCATTCCAGTTTTTCTTCTAAAAAACATCTTACTAGTAGAATGGGATGTGTTAGTACAAATCTCCGGTGAAAAAAATCTCGAACACACGAACGAAACTCGAATAGAAGAAGAAATAGGACAAGGCTCCAAGGCGTGTATCAAACCACTTTCTTTAAGGTTATATTCGCCCCCACCTATCTTTGGTGTGCAAACGAGTTCCAAGCAAATTAACCTCGAGGATACAATGAAGCCAATGGCTATTTGCGTTTTGCACTGACGAGAATAGCCCACTACACACTGAGCAATGTATGACAAGAAACTCAATTTCTATAAAGGATTTCTGCAGTAATACTTTATAGAACAATCTAATAATATTAGAAAATGAAGGAAGAAAGAGATACTAAAATTTGTTTTAGTATGATTTCCAAATGAAATCTTATTCCTATTTATAGGAATTTTCATGTCTCTTCATAGAGACACATTCCATCAATAGGTGTCTTTCTGAATAATAATGTTTTTAAAATAAAAACATAATTATTCATTTAATTATAACTATTCAAATAATATTATTTAAATAGTTATAACTCTTTTTGAAAAAATTAAAAAATATAATCTTTTGATTAATTACACCCATTCATTTATAGTTATTGGAACACTATAAATATTTGAAAATGTTCCAACAGGATGTGTGAACTGTGAAGTTAATTTTGGGTCAATTCGGGGTCTAAATTTTTCATATCATTTAGAGCGGGACAAATTTGTATGTGTCATTTCAAGTTCATATTGTTTTGGCTTTAGTTCATTTAGGTTTGAAGCTGGGGTTTTTTTAAGTCAAATTATTTTGAGTTTGGGTTGTTTAAGGTTCGGGTTGTTCTGAGTTGAGTTAATTCCAATCTGAATTGAACGGATTTGATCGTTATTTCTTTATGATCAAATCAGATTGGATCAATTTGAGTTCCCTAATATAAAATCAGGTGTCATAATCTGCAACCACCTTCATTATCTCAAACTCTTTGAATCCTTGCAACAATGACAATGACATGGGGTAAAAATTTGTATGATATCAGGTAGGTTTTCTGTACGATTCAGTAGCCGAAGATTTCCTTACAGGGTTCGTCATGCAATGCAAAGGCTGGATATCAGCCTATGTTACTCCATCATCTTCATCAAGGCCCCAATTCTTAGGAACTTCAACTACCAATTTAAATGACCAATTGACACAAGGAATAAGATGGGGTTCAGGGTTGGTCGATGTAGCACTCTCAAGGTTTAGCCCACTCTTTTATGGATCATCGAGGACATCTTTCCTTCACAGCATGGGCTATGCGGAGCTTTCATTGTTCCCTCTTCTTTATTGCCTCCCTCTTTGGTGCTTTGCCACCATCCCTCCTCTTTATCTCCTCAATGGCATCCCTTTATATCCCAAGGTGAGAATAACGGACCATTAATTTCTTTTTCATAAACAATTTATTTTATATAAATTTTGACACATTTATATATTCGTACAGGTTTCAGATCCATATTTTAGTGTATTCTTGTTCATTTTCCTATCATCCCTATCTAAGCATTTACATGAGGTTGTCGTAACCGGAAGGCCAATTCGCAAATGGATAAATGAACAAAGGATATGGATGATAAAATCAGTTACATGCCATTTATATGGAAGCTTGGATGCTATATTGAAAAAATTTGACCTGAGGAAAGCCAGTTTCTTGACCACCAATAAAGTCGTCGACGATGAACAAATCAAGCTATACCGGGAAGGTAAATTCGATTTCCGGGCATCGACCATTTTCGTTGCACCGTTGGTTACAGTAATGTTAGTGAATTTGGCATCCATTGTTGGTGGAGTTTATAGAATCATGTTCATGGGAGCCGATTGGAGAAAAATGTTTGGGCAAGTTTTGCTATCGTTTTACATTATCGTCATGAATTATGTAGTAATTGAAGGGATGGTATATTAAGGAAGGATAAGGGTCGCATTCCTTTATATGTCAATGTATTATCTGTTGTATTTTCCTTGATTTTCTTGTCATTGGGGTCTATTATAATTTCTATTTAATGTTATGTATCATATTTGAAATTCAATTCTTTGTACCGATTAAATTGATAATTGATAACTTAATCGATTCTTATAATATCAAGATAAATAGATTCACTACAATAAAATAGGCCTACTGCTACAATTTTTTTTATACCTAAAACGACACAAAAAAGGTTGGCATAAGTGTCCCGACACTTCTGAAAAGGTTGTCTTTAATACAATTGGCATAGGTGCCACAACACTTTTGAAAAAGCGCTGACACAAGTCAACAGACTGCCTTTATTTAAAGGGTTGGCAAAGATTTAGTCAAGACCGACCTTTAAAAAAGGTTAGATAAATCCATCTAAGACAACCTTAAAAAGTTTGGGATAAACTTTGTCGACATTTAAAAATGGTTGGGATAGACTCATTTAAGACAAACTTAAAAATGTTGGAATAGACCTTGTTCGTGCCAACACTTTAAATAGTTGACTCAAGTCTCATGTTTTTTACAACTTTTTTTTTCCCGATTTTTGAAGAGCCTATTTTGTCGAAATATGAGTAACTTTGTATGTGTTGGATTTGGACAAGTTTGAGATTGATATTAATTGAATAGTTAATTAACATAAATTGATCATATTAATACAAAATTACCACTAAATAATACAGTTGTGAGTTTATATACAAAATCCTAACTATACGAAGCTTTACATAGATTTCTTCTCTTTAGCAGCCTCCAATGGTCTTGATCCTTTGATATATTTGTGGAATCCATATGTAAGCAGTGCAAGGTATAATGCAAACCCTGAAATATATAGATAATATTTTAGTATCAAAACTATAAGTTACATCCTAAGCTTGATATCTATATCTATATTTATATCTATATGTATAATTAAAACCTGAAGTTTCAAGAACAGATAGACTTAAGTTGAGGATGTAAATTACCCATTAGGGATGCTTTTAAAACTAGATTCACCATAAGAACCTCATCGGCAGCATTAAGAACAACATCTTTTGTCCATATCCCTCTCGCATCGTATACCATGGAGATGAAAACAACAGTCAAAGTTGCTACAACAGGCAATGAAATCGCACCATCTTTCCCTTCTATTTTGTCTAATATCTTCATTATCAGTTCCCTTGGCTTAGAAGAACTGAAGACGAGCAAAAAGAAGAGTCATTTCAGATAAAACAAGCAGAGACAAGAAGAGATTATAAAAATGCTAATATATTTAATAAATTATTAGCAAATGCTGATATATTATAAAATGTTGTTGATGGAAATACATTTTAAACTAAAGCACTCGGAGCAAACCAAGAAACCTAGCAATTAAGCAGATTATATCCTTAGTAAAACACCGAAACCCAACAGTTAACCTTTTGCATAACCAAAAAAATTAAATATTTCTATAACCAAAAAAAAACCCAGCAAGGGTAAAAGGAGCACTAAAAGAAATTAAATATTGAAAAGTGAAAGTCATCCAGTCGTTCTAACAGTATATATAGGTGCATATGAACTTGTATAAGCTCCCAACCTCACAAAGAAAGAGGAAATTAAAACACACACAGACAAAGCTAAGCAATAAAAATAAATTCATACAACCCCCCTCAATTCATATTGCAAAACCATTTGTTAAATCCCTTAGGCCAAAAAATTAATGCAAAAACTACTAGTCATACAATATTACACAATCTAAAACCAGCTTTAAATCAACAATCAGTTCGCATCAGAAGCATGCATATCATCAAAATCAGTCCCAACCACCTGCAACAGTTGCCAGTTTTTCCAATATATTCTCAAGTTAATTCAATCAACTATCTATGATCCAAAAATAAGGTAAAGAAAAATGAGATGCAATGGTACATCATGAATCAATTAATCAAAAACCCAAATTTATTCACACCAAAACAGATCCAAATAAGATGATTTTCAGATTCTAAAAGAGAGAAATATTGTTGATCCTACAAGAATAAAGATAAATTCTATATAATATACTCAACATACAAGACCAGAAGAAACAAGTATATATATACAAGAGCTGAGAGAAGCGGAAAAAGGAAAAAGACCTTGAAGAAAAGGGAGAGTATTGAGCTAATGTGTAACAACCCCAAACTCGGCTTAGAAGTTGAAGCCAAATTTGGACGAGTTACACCAACAAATTGAAAACCGATATTTTTTTTGGAATTTTAACTTTGAAAATCAATTTTTTTTTTGTCGGTTTAGGTGATTTTATAGTTTCGTGTTAGAAATTGACTGATACGGACGAGATTATCAAAAGGAAAGCAAGGCAAATCCAAAGACCATTTACAAACCCAAAAGATCAAATCACAGTTATTACAGTGCAAGACAATCCGTACGCTGTCCAATCCTAAATTCGATGTTTTCCTGAACAGATGAAGGTAAAACAAAGGGTGAGTTACCAATCACCGCGGATAACCAGACTCAATATAAATAAGCAAAGCAAACTACATAAATCGTAGTAATGCAAAGAACTTAACAGCAATTGATAACCAGTACAGACAAATCTAGAGTCTCACAGAGATTTAATTAAAGGTAGTACAACCAAACAAAGCAATAGAATAGAGTAGAACAAAATCGAATGGTACAAAGCATAGCAGCTCTGAACAGAACAAAATAGAACGGAGCAGAACAAAACAAAGCATGTATGTTTATGTAGATGCAGTATTTTTCAAACAAATCAAAATGTAGATTTATCAGAAACAGTCTTCCCAAACTCCGCTACACACCAAAATAGAGTTCTCCCCTGAACTCATCCATCCAAAACACACCAATAAAGTCATCCTGGGTTGTCCGACAACGATGACCCGTCACCTGAGTTGCCCGGCAACAATGTCTTATCAATATGTAGTTAAATTGCCAATCAAATATATGTGGTCAAGCCATTAATTACACAAATCATTAACTGCTAGTACAAAATCTTCCTCCTTTAACATCAACCCAAGTCTCATGCATTGTGTCATGGCATGCATATGCAGAATCAGAGTACTGAGCATGTAAGACATGTTATCTTTCAATAACAGAATCAGTAACCATGAGAATCCATGTTTTGTAAAACAGACTTTTCGAAACATAACAGATCATATCAGATTTGTCATGAAGTCACGTGCACGACTATAAAACAGAATCAGTAACAATCAGTCTAACAGGTTCAGATATTGCATATTCTTCATTAATAGAGCAACATAGAGGCGTAAAAACAAACTTAACAGAATACAGATTATACCTGATAGTTCGCACACATAGACAATAGCACATTACGTTCTGATGGATCCTACTCACTTAGGTTTAAACATAACAGATATACGTATAGACCACAAGTTGTTTATCATCAGATATCAATTTATATAGCCCAATTCAGACTATACGGACCCTACAGTAGGCCTGCGCTCGTTTCAGGTGACGTTTGTGGCCTCAAAGAAAAATTCCAAATATTACTTCCCACGCTCATCTGGCTCACACGGCCTGGGCACACGCCCATATCCTTGGCCGTGTGGTTTTAAAGTGTAAACAGTGAGTTACACGGCCTGGACACACGCTCATATCCTTGCCCGTATGGCTCACACAGCCTGGGCACACGTCCATGTCCCTGGCCGTATGGCGTAGACAGACCCATTTTTTTATGATTGAAAAAGCAGAAAAATAGGGGTTTTGGCACCCACCTGATACGGGTTAAATGCAGGAACAACCAGTATGAATTCCCGTCCCTAAATTGAAAATGTGTGATAGTGTGAATGAGTTCTGAATATCTCGGTATGCAAATTCTATTCCGAAACCTTAAACAATCATCGGCTCTAATCTGAAACTCTAAATTAAGGATAGTCTCACGTTGAATCCGTTTAACTTGCAATTCACTGTCATCTTTCTGAGCTTTACAGATTTGTTGAAGAAATATCGGTTTAGCATTTAATTCAGCTAAAATAGACCCATCATCACAAATCATCAACTGGGTATTCATTGCTCGTAATGCAAACAAATATTTTCAACTTAGGGCATCAGCAACAACATTAGCTTTTCTTGGGTGATAATCAATCACAAATTCATAATCTTTCAATAACTCGAGCCATCTTCGTTGTCCCAGATTCAAATTTTTCTGTGACATCAGATATTTTAAGCTTTTTTATCCGTATAAATGTGGAATTTTTCACCGTA
Source organism: Gossypium sturtianum (assembly GCA_025698515.1). Lineage (NCBI taxonomy): Eukaryota > Viridiplantae > Streptophyta > Magnoliopsida > Malvales > Malvaceae > Gossypium > Gossypium sturtianum. Next base: position 164,829,786 of record CM046945.1, read on the forward strand.
TAAGTAATGTCGCCAAATTTTCAATGCAAACACAATTGCAGCCAACTTTAAGTCGTGTGTCAGATAGTTCTTTTCATGCGGTTTCAATTGTAAGGAAGCATAAGCAATAACTTGTCCTTCTTGCATCAAAACACAGCCCAAACTGTTCAATGACGCGTCACTATAAATCACAAACTCTTTCCCCGATTCAGGTTGAACCAGAACTGGTGCTTCAGTTAATAATATTTTCAACTGTTCAAAACTCTGCTGACATTTTTCAGACCATTCGAATTTCACATCTTTCTGAAGCAGTCATGCCATCGGTGTTGCAATCATCGAAAATCCTTTCACGAATCTTCGGTAATATCCCACTAATCCTAGAAAACTACGGACTTCAAACACATTTCTCAGAGGTTTCCAGTCAATAATAGCAGAAATCTTACTTGGGTCAACTCTAATACCTTCAACTGAAACAATATGCCCCAGAAATCCAACCTCTCAGAGCCAAAACTCACATTTGCTGAATTTAGCATACAGTTATTTATCTCTCAGGTCTGCAACACAATCCTCAAATGGTCGACATGTTCTGACTCATCTTGTGAATAGATCAGAATGTCATCAATGAACACAACAACAAATCTGCCTAAATGCGGTCTAAAGATCCGATTCATCAAATCCATAAAAATGGCGGGAGCAGTAGTTAGTCCAAAAGGTATAACAAGGAATTCATAATGTCCGTACCTCGTTTTGAACACAATTTTCGGCACATCTAAGTCTTTAACTCGCAACTGATAATAAACATGTAACAACCCGGTTTTAGCTAAATTGGAACAGTGTTTTTGGAACCATAAATTTGAGGTCAGAAAATTATTTTAATATTATTTTCAATATTTACAGCATGTTATTTGATATGTGTGAAAATTTCGTGAGCTAATTTTATTGATTGGTTGGTTAATTTGATAAAAAGGACTAAATCGCGTAAAGTGTAAAACTTGAGTTCTATTAGCTAAAGGTGATTAATAGCTATAGAACCTTAAATTTAAGGTCCTTATGTGGTAAATATACCATTGACATTGTGGGTGGACATTTATGGACACATTAACATGTGTATTAATGATTTATTACAAGGTTAAATTGGTAATTAGTAATTAAAAGTTAGTTAATTAAAACAAAATAAAAATTTAGCTCATTCATCTTCTTAATTTCCGTTTCTTAAGGAAATAAAAACACCATATCTATTTTTTCATTCGGCAATATTATCTTTGCTCATTAAGGTACGGTTTTAGCTCAGTTTTTGATGATTTCTATGTTTTTTTGTAATCGTTGCAGCTCAATCTAGCTAGCTCGTACCTTTAATTTCGAAAATGTTAAATATTTTGAGAGTTGCCATTGTTTAATATATGTGTTCTTTGATGTTTAATGTTGAAATATGAAAGCTTGATGATGGTTTTACATGTTTTGTTAAGTGATTTTTGATGAAAATGCAAAATAGGGATTAAATTGTGAAATGTGCAAATTGTGTGGTTGAAATGTGAAATAAATGAAAGTTTTGGACTGCTAGGGACCTATATATAATTTTAATAACATGTGTTTATGGTGAATTTCATTAATTTGTGATTTTGTGAAATAAGGACTAAATTGTAAAAGTTGTGAAACATTAGGGGCAAATGTGTAAAATTTTCTAAATAAGTGTTTTGGATTAAATTGATTAGAGAGATGATTAAATAAGCTGATTTTGATTACTTATAGATCAAGAAAAGAGGAATTCAGACTTAGACCGGGGAAAAAGCAAAGTAATTAATAGTAGGTCCGTTTCATCATTTTCGTACACGAGGTAAGTTCGTATAATTGAACTTGAATGTGTAATTATTCAATTGATGGATGGTATTGAGATTTTATTTATTCTATGGCTAAATGTGATGGATTTGATTTAAATATACGGTTTAAATGGACGAGTTACTGAATAAGACCATAGCTGGGCTATGGCAAATCGGATAATAAGACCATAACCGGGTTATGGCATGTAAATGTAAGACCACGACAAGGCCTTGGCAATGTATGTGTAAGACCATAGTTGGACTATGGCATCGGAAAATCGACGTACTTATATCGTAAGCATTTATAAACTCGAAGTGATTCGATAAGCGAATTGGTGAGAATCGATATATATATCAGTATAGGTATGTACAGAAAACTGTTCAAATGATGAATTATAAGATGAGAACTTATGAGTTGTTTTGTAGTTAAACTTTATGTTATCTCACTGATTGAGGTTTTAATTTCAAATTATGTATCTATTTGGAATTATTAATGAATGATGTTGATTATTTCATATATACATACGAACTTACTAAGCTTTATAGCTTACTTTGTTTATTTTCTTCTATTTTTTATAGTATATCGAAGCTAGCTCGGAACCAGGGATCGTCAGGAACTTCATCACACTATCGGACATCTATTTTGGTACTTTTGAGTTGTGTATATATGGTATATGGCATGTATAGGCTTGAGTCATTTTGGTATGTTTGATGAATATGTATTTTGGGCCATTTAAGTTGGCTTGTGTTCATGATTTTGTTAATGTATAAAGATGTGTGAATGGCTTTGTTTTAAGTTAGGTAAATGACCTATAATGAATGAATGGGGTTGAATTGATAATGCATATTTGGAATGGTTTTATTGAATGAATCATATATGTGAATTATGTCTAGTAAAGCAAGTTGAGTTGATAGGTATTTGAATAGGTAAATGGCATTGAATTGAGTATTGAAATGGTTGAAATGGATATAGTATCATTGTGTGTTGGTTGATGACTTTTGGCTGCATATTTGTGTCTTAAATTGGTACCAATTGAGCTTGTATAGGTATGTGCAAAATGGGTGGCAAAATGGCCTTGCAAATGGCCTATTTTTGTCCACACGGTAGAGACACGGACGTGTGTCTCAGTCGTGTGTGACACACGGTCAAGTTACACGGCCGTGTGTCCCCTGGTGTTAAAATTGAATTGAAGTCAGTATGCTCCACACGGTCTTACACACGGGCGTGTGATTGGCCGTGTGGTACAAGTCAGTATACCCCCTAATTGGCACACGGCCTAGCACACGGCGTGTGACTTGGCCGTGTTGCATAAGTCAGTATACCCTATAGATTTGGCACGGCCTAGCACACGGCCTGGCACACGAGAGTGTGTGGCCACTTCGAATGGCACACGGGCGTGTGGTTGGCTGTGTGACCCAAGTTAGTATGTATGCCTTATTTTCACACGGCCTGAGACACAGGCGTGTCTGGAGCCGTGTGAGGCACACGGCCTGTTCACACGGGCGTGTGACCCTTGTATGGTTGAAATTTTCTAAGTTCCCAAAAATTTTCGTATGTTATCAGTTTAGTCCCGAACCATTTCTAAAGCATTTTTAAGGTCTCGTAGGCCCTTATAAGGGACAATGTAATTGTGTTGAATGATTCATGAGAATGAATGTTTTATGTTTGATAACTGTATGCTATATGTTGTGAATTGATCGGTAATACCTTGTAACCCTACTATGGCGACGGATACGGGTTAGGGGTGTTACAAACCAGATCTCAAATCAATCTTTGAAAACACTGTTGCACCTTTCAACTAATCAAGTAAATCATCTATTCTCGACAACGGATACTTATTCTTTATCGTAACTTTGTTAAGCTGACGATAGTCAATACACATTCTCATTGATTCGTCTTTCTTCATTACGAACAATACAGGCGCACCCCAGGGCGAAAAAATCGGTCGTGCAAAACCTTTATATGTTAACTCTTGCAACTAAGCTTTCAACTCTTTCAACTTTGTCAGAGCCATTCTATACGGAGCTATAGATATTGGTGAAGTTCCCGATACTAATTCAATTGCAAATTCAACCTCTCTAATAGGTGACAACCCCGGTAATTCTTCAGGAAACACATCCGGATATTCATAAACAACTGGCACTGATTCAATCTTTGATTCAGACACTTTTTTATCCAAAACATAAGCAAGATAGGCTTCGCAACCTTTTCTCACACATCTCTGAGCTGACATAGACGAAATCACAACAGGCAATTCATTCGATTCATTTGATTCAATACAAAGAATTTCATTATTCTGACACTTTAATTCTATAATCTTTCGTCTACAGTTCACAACAACATCATGTAGAGTTAACCAATTCATTCCTAGAATCACATCAAACTCATCAAATGGTAAAAGCATCAAGTCAGACGGAAAACAGTAACCCGGAGTCATTAAAGGATAAATCTTGCAAACTTTATCAACTAAAGCATATTTGCCTAAAGGGTTCGATACTTTAATCACAAACTCAGTAGACTCGATAGGCAAACTCTTATTAAATACCAAATTCATACATATATACGAGTGTGTCGATCCAGGGTCAATTAAAGAAATCACATTAGTATCATAAAGAGAGAATGTACCGGCATTAACATCTAGGGACGACGCTTCTTCGCGAGCTCGAATAGCATAGGCTCTAGCAGGTGCTCTGGCCTCAGATCTCACAGCTGAGTCCCTAGTTATACCTCTACCACTGGATACATTTCCCGTATTTCTCGGTGGTCTCCCTCTCGTAGTCGTATTGCTCGATCTTATATTTTGAACTTTTTTTTTCTTAAATAACTCTAGGAAATCTCGGATAAAGTGATCTGGTGAACCACATTTGAAGCAAGCTTTAGTACTCTTATTCCAGCATTCACCAAAATGTCTTCTCCCGCACTGTTGACACTCGGGTTTGTTATTTCTCACACTGCCAACACTTGAGACGGATGTAGCTTGAGCCTTAGGATTCACATGTAAATTTCCACGATCTCTATTCTGATATCCCACTAATGTATTCGATCGACTAAACGAATCTCGAAATTTCTTTGATGTAGAATGAGAAGGTTTATTCTTCGGTCTTTTCCTCGAATCTCTAGCCTCTGAATCAACTTTCTTCTTTTCTCGGCTAAAGTCTTCGGCTTTGCAAGCCCGGTCGACTAACACAACAAATTCTTTTAAATCTAAAATCCCAACCAGATGTTCAATGTCTTCGTTCAGTTCATCAAAAAACCGCTTACACATTATCTTCTCAGTAGAAACATACTTTCAAGCATATTTACTTAACCATACGGATTCTCTTTCATATTCTGTCACGGTCATTTGGCCCTGTTTCAACTCTAGAAACTCTTTATGCTTTTGATCCAGGAACCGCTGACTTATATATTTCTTTCGGAACTCCGTCTAAAAGAATTCCCAGGTCATTCGCTCTCTCGGCACTACAGACATCAAGGTATTCCACCATTGACACGCGGTATCTCTCAGAAGGGATATAGCACACTTTAAACATTCAGCTGGCGTGCAAGAAAGCTCATCAAATACTCGAATCGTATTTTCAAGCCAAAACTCGACTCTCTCAGGGTCATCATCAACATTAGCTCTGAACTCTTCAGCCCCGTGTTTACGAATCTTATCAACTGGAAGCTTGTTCAACCTTAAAAGCTCGATTCTTGAGGAGCTACAGGTACAGGTTGGGGATTAGAAGGGGGTGGAGGTTGTTGAGCAGCTAGATTAGTACGAATGTATTGAGTGAAACACTCGTTTACCATTTGGAAGAAGGCTTCTTTAGCCTCTCCCACCTAACTACCCGTCACAAGTCTAGAATCAGACGGCGCTGTCCCTTGCGCGGGAGCAGGCGTATTACTTTCAACCTCATCAGCTATCACTCGATTGGGATCCATTTATTATATAAAAACACATTTTCAATTTTCAGGACTCATCACACTATCACAGTTTATATATGGCATGTATAGCTAGACTCTCGCACGCGCTACGTTAGTCCTAGAATCGACTAAACCGTAGCTCTGATACCAATAAATGTAACACCCCTCACCTGTATTCAACGACGAAATAGGGTTACGAAGCATTACCAAACTTACGAAACAATTAAGCAACTATTTAACATACATTTGCTCAATTCAATCATTCATCATTCAAACTCAATCAAATTGTCCCTATTAAGAGCCTACGAGGCCTTAAACATGCTTCAGAATTGGTTCGGGACTAAACTGATAATTTAGGAATTTTTCTAACACTTAGCAAATTTTACTTCAAATAAGGGACACACACCCGTGTGGCTAGGCCGTGTGTCTCACACGGCCACCAGACACGCCCGTGTCACAGGCCGCGTGAAAACAGGGGGTACATATTGACTTAGGTCACACGGCCAACCACACGCCCGTGTGTCTAGCTCGTGTGCCCTTCGAAGTGGCCACACACGCCCGTGTGCCAGGCCGAGTGTTAGGCCGTGCCAAACCTGTAGGGTATACTGACTTATGCAACACGGTCAAGTCACACGCCTATGTGCTAGGCCGTGTGCTAATTAGGGGGTATACTGACTTGTACCACACGGCCGATCACACGCCCGTGTGTGAGACCGTGTGGAGCATGCTGACTTTGTTTCAATTTCAACACCAGGGGACATATCAGTGTATCATGACCGTGTGTCACACACGGCTGAGACACACGCCTGTGTCTCTGCCCGTGTAGACAAAAATAGGCTATTTACCAAGCCAATTTGCCACCCAAAATCTCATGTACCTAAACAACCCAAATAACACCAATTCATAGTACAATAGAACATCTATTCTAACCACATTTAATACAATTTCATACCATTTCAAATATTAATAACCAACATGCTTATATCCCAAGTTTAACTCAACCAAAACCTACTCAAATACATATACCAATTAACTAGTTTAACCATTACCTAACATAACTCATTTTTGTACCAATTCACAAGCAAGGCACCCATTCCACAAACTTCATAATATGGTCATTCACATATCCATCCAAGAACTCAAATATCAACATATATGCACATATAAGAACATAACCAAATTCACCAAATTAAGCCAAATCTCATGGCTATATTTAGAAGCCAATTCATTTGGCCAACATCATTACCAAAACATAACCAACATGGCTCAAATACCTATACATGCCATATACTGAAAACATAGTTTCAACAGTACCAAGAAGTCAGTGGATAGTGTGGTGAAATCTCCGACGATCCCCGAATCCGAGCTAGCTTTGAAATCACTATAAAACTTGGAAAAAAAACAAAGTAAGCTATATAGCTTAGTAAGCTCGTATGTTAACAATGAACAACTATCATCATTCATTAATCATTCATATAATGGAAAACAATGTACAACAATTCTAATAAATCTCAAGCTATCAAATGATCATTCATATACTTACCAAGGAACTCATCAATTTCATAGTTTTTAATACTCAATTTATTTCTGTATGTACCTGTACCATCTTGTACTAATCTCATAATCAACCACATTCTTCTTTTACCCGTTGAACCATTCGGAATAGAAGTCGAATACTCAAGGTCTCACTCGATAAGTACCTATACCATGGCCCGAAGCCAAATCAGCCGATATGCATGGCCCGAAGCCAAATCGGTTTATCTCCACACATAGTGCTAAATCATGGCCCGAAGCCAACTCAAGTATACCTAATAACATGTCACTAGCATCCTAAACTATTCCTAGGGTTCAACTGGGATTTCAACTGTCGAATCTTCATTGAATCATTTTCGAACTCATCCGTAATCACATAATCACAATTCATGCTATATCAAAGCATATAAAATACATTTGAATTGAATTTATAACATACGAACTTACCTCGGATGTTAAAATAGCGAATCGAGTCGATTAGTCGATAACTTTATCTTTTCCCCGATCCAAGTTCGTATTTCACTTTTCTTGATTTAAATATATTCAAAATTAACTTATTTAATCATCTGTTCATTCAATTTAGTCCAAAACACTCTTTAAGGAACATTTACACTTTTACACCTAAACTTTCACATTTTTCACAATTTAGTCCTTATTGCATACAATCACAAATTAGTGAAATTCCAAATACACCCATGCTAGCCAAATTACCATTATACCCCTAGCAGTCCATATTTTCCATTTATTCACACTTTTAACCACCACATTTCACATTTTCTCAATTTAATCCCTTTTTGACATTTTTGTCAAAAATCACTTTACAATAGCTATTAATCTAACACTAAACCTTCCAAATCTATCATAATTCATCAAAGTACTCAAGCATTCAACAATGGCAACATGATAAATCTTTAACAGTTTCGAAATCTAAGGTACGGGCTAACTAGAATACGAAGCAACGATCACAAAAACATAGAAATCATTAAAGACGGGACAAAAACGTACTTACAATTGTGCCTTGAAGTAGCCGAATGTTTAAAGCCCTAAAATGGCTTTCTTCTTTGCTATACACGGTTGAAAAAGATGAATGAAACTCATCTTTTTGTTTTAGTTTCATTAATTAGACTTTATTTAATAAATTACCATATTAACCTTATTATAAAACCATTTAAAACACCTTAATAGTTGTCCATAAATGTCCATTACCAATAATAATGGTTTAATTACCATTTAAGGCTACCATATTTAAAAACCAAAGCTAATTGACACCTTAAACTAATAGAACATGCATTTTACACTTTACAAGATTTAGTCCTTTTTATCAAATTGAGCATTCAAACGATAAAATTTCTTCACAAAACTTTCACACATATACTCAATCATGCTGTAAACATTAAAATAATAATAAAATAAATATTTCGACCTCGGATTTGTGGTCCCAAAATCACTGTTCTGATTTGACTAAAAATGGGTTGTTACATTGTATATTGATTCATTTACATTAAAACAACATAATTAACATTCAATTTAAAAAACATTGAAACTATTTTAGTTCATACGAACTTACCTCGATAATTAGGGCGTAGTAGTTTAATCAAACTAGTCTGAAGCTTTAGTTTTTCCTCGATCTAAATCCGAATGTGGTTTATCTTGATCTAAATAGATAATTTCAGCTAATTAAGTACTTCTAGAATTCAATTTAGTCCATATTTCATTTTATACAAAATTACCAATTTGCCCTTAACATTTTAACTTTTCACAATTTAATCCTTAAGCTCATAACTTAAAATTTAACCATTTTAACCTAAATCCATGTTAACCATAGAGGCAAGGGATCTTGACACAACTCATAATTACCATCATTTCATAATAAAACCTATAGATTTACACCTTTAACAATTTAGTCCCTAATTCCAATATCCATCAAAAATCACTTAACAAAATTTATTTATTTTTCAAAAAAAATTCATAATATATAAATTAACATCAAAAAGCATTCAAAAGCATTCATGGTATAATCCTCAACCTTTAACAGTTTTACAAATTAACCCTCAGGCTAGCTAGATTAAGCTAAAACGGACTCAAAAACATAAAAATCATTAAAAACGGGGCTTGAAAACTCACCATGCAACAACACTAAGCTTGACCAAATGTTCTTCTTCTCCAATGGCTATTTTAGGGTCAAAACAACAAAAAGATGAAGATGACAACATTTGGTTCATCTTTTGTTATTAAATTTTCTTTTAATTACCAACTTACTAAATTAACCTTTAAAAACTATCATAATTACATTAAAATCTATCCATGTACATCCACTATCAACAAATATGGTATACTTGCCATTCAAGTCCATTAAATTTCATTTCCAAAGTCACTTAACCAAGTCCATTAAATCTCATTTCCAAATTCACTTAACCCCTTTAGCTAATAGAACTCAACTTTTTCACTTTTTATGATTTAGTCCTTTTTTACTTAATTAGGCATTTAAACAATAAAATTTCTTAATGAAATCTTAATATGACCTTAATATAATCCCGAAGACCTTAAAATAATAAACTAATAACAATTTACTCGTCAAAATTGTGGTCCTAAAACTATTGTTTCCGACATCACTGAAAACGAGCTGTTACACATGCATATATATATATATATAAACCACATTCATAAAGAGAATTCAGCCCATTTAAACCACCTTCCCTATTTAATTAACATTGTTGGGTGTTTATTTCTAAAATAGTCTCATCTTCATATATATATATATATATATATAAGTTACGATCCATTGACGTGACGTGCTAAGGGGAATTAGGCGCCATTCATGGCTACACGTTACTTCCCTAGATATTACATGTGTCTTCAAACACTCTCCAGAGAATATGGACGAACAGGGACGAGCAAGACCATGACTAGCTAGACTATATCTCACAGACTGGGGTGAGTGGCGAACACACTCGTCCTTGATAGAAAAGCTGGAGAACGAGTGAATAGTCGGATATCGAGTTAAATATATATAATGTGCTTTCGGGTCAGCTATGTGACGTGCTCTATATTCTTTATATAACAAACATAATTCCTTTTGGCAAAATTAAAGAAAAATAATAATAATAATAACAACAATATAATTTAATTTACACAATAATCCTTTCATTTATTTTCTTAAATCAAGGGTTTTTATTTCAACTAAATCGTAGTCACTACAATTACAACGATTCGAAAGCATCAGACAAACAAACATTAATCCTTTGACTACATGTTCAACTTTAAACATAATCAAGAAACAAGCTGTTTCTATCACAACTTTGCATTAACCTTTTTGTACTTTAGTTATATTTTGATCTTTTCTGCCATCCCAATTTGCCATTTTACCTGCGTCCCAACCAAGAAACAAATAAATTATTTATATATATATGAAAATAAAATTGAAATCAAATTTTCAAGTATATTGTATATCATATTAAACATTAATAGTTATTTATATACTTTTATATTGATAGAGGACTCACCTATGCATTGAAGAATAGGGAGGGCATGTGGGACTCGGAATATGGGATTTGCAAGATGACCTGATCGGGGGAATAGACGAATGGTCATCCCGCACAACACCACCTACGACCACCACCTCTTCATTCAATCGTCTTGCCAGTGCTATCATCATCGGATTTGTAGTCAAAATTCCACTCAAAACCACCATCATCACCATCATTATAACTTCAACAATCCTAACAAATTTTCTGCCCTCCATTTTTATTAGAAAGAAAACAAGTTTAATTAATGTTTGGACAAGAAAACAATCAACTATATTGGATATTTCTTTTTGACTATATGGGATATAGAGAGCACAAAGTGGTGTTATTTATAGACATGGGAGATAGCTAACCATCTTGGTGACTAAGAATTTAAAGTGAAAAGATTCTCTCTGTCTGGTGTACTTTTCTTCTTTTACGATACTACTTACTGACAACCCACAAAATCCAACAATTATTTTTCTAATAGGTTAAATTATAAAAATAGTCACTTTTGTTTGCTTCATATTATATTTTAGTCACTTATATTTGAAATGTTACGTTTTAGTCACTTATGTTATCGTTTTGTTACGAAGTGGTTACTCTGCCGTTAAGCTCCGTTACGTCCCTAACGAAAACCTACGTGGCAATCCAAATGGATTTTAAATGCCAACTTGGATGTCCAATCGGGACGAGATTAGGTTTTTAATTAAATAAACTTAATTAATTGAAAATTTTAAATAAATTATACTTTAAATTGGAAAAAAAAAAACCATTCGCCTCCTTTTTTTTTAGTTTTCTTTTCTATTTTGACTGAAAAACTATTCTTATCTCAGTTAGACATCCAAATTGGCATTCAAAACCTATTTAGACTACTACGTAGGATTGCCGTTAGGGTGGTAACGGAGCTTAACGGAAGACTGACTACTTCATAACAAAACGATAACGTAAGTGATTAAAACATAATGTTTCAAACATAAGTGACTAAAATACAATCTAAGATAAATAAAAGTTACTATTTTTGAAATTTACCCTTTCTATTATTCTACTAACACGTTTATTTCTTGTCCTTTAGCTGCATTTGTTGTCGTTTATGACTTTAAAAGTCATATGCAGACACAGATTAATTGTCAGACTCCATAGATACATAGATAAAGATAGAGCGCATGACGTTAAAGATTATATGACAATTTTAAGGAATCTCACCCTATAAAATTAAAAAGGGTTTAATTGTAAATTTGATGATTAATATTTACATATTTTATCAAAATAATCTTAATTATATTTTTGAGTTTTTTTTTTTTACCATCAACCTTTATTTTATTTTTTTAATATGCTTTTTTCTAACAAATTTAATGAGTTTCACTTTTTTTTCTTTCAAAATGTTTTAATCTTTTATATGTTTATTTAATCTGTGTGAGACAATGAAATGATAATCTTTTTGAGAAAAATATGATTGAATTGAATGATAGAATATGTTTGAGGACAAACATGGATTAAGTAAAGGGAATTTGATAATATACTAAATTAACATATTTATATATTTTATTTCGATAAATTTTCGGGCACGAAACTACTAATGTTAGTGTTTATTACTTAAATTTATGTAGGTAGAGTGAAAGTGTATGAACAAGAAGTGAAAATATAGAGTGATCTTTCAGGTATACGAGAACAAGTTACTATTAAGAAAGTGTGAATAATAATAATAAAACCTTAAAGAAATTCAAATTGAAATGGAATGCAGAGTCGAATGATTCTTCTTGTCTGGTGTATTTTGCTTCTCGTAGTATTGACAAATCGTGACCAAATCAGAAGGTTTTATTATTATTATTATTCTACCAACACACACCTTTGATATAGTGATTGGTGTGACTTGAGAAGCCAGGCACAACTTTAGGCCATTAATTAATTGTAAACTCTTTTTGGTTTTATATAAAAGATAAGGTGGGATAACAATAAATTATGAAGTTATTTCTAATTATAGTTAATCAAATTTGTATTATTTGTGATTGGACTAGCGATTATATCATAATTGCCTTGCCATGCACTAATGTTAAAAGTAATTGGAGAAATTAGGATTTGATTCAAACAGGTTAGGTCATATAATTGTTTATGAAACAAAATCATAAAAAAGTAAAGGTGCCGATGAGAACATCTTTTTAATCTACTTCAGTCATCACAGCATATGATTCTTTTAAATTTGTGGCCTTTGGCCCCTCACCCCTGTTATCAGCCATCTATAATTACAATTACAATAAATATTTTTGAATAATTATAATTATAATCACTATCATAACATGTGATTAGTATATATTCAAAAGGCGTTTGTGTCACAAGGTGTGCACAAAAATTTGTGATCAATGCATACATAATAGTCCAAGTTAATCATTTGAATAAATTCAGCTTACCCACTAGAATTGACTCGTTTCTAAGAGCATTTAACTTAAAAGCTTAGTTATGTAACTTGTATTTTATTAGGGGAAATGATTATATAAAATAAAAACGCAACATTATCCTGTATCCCTTACCAATTATTTAATATTATTTCAGTCTTTTTTTCCATGTTATTGACACATTATTTTGATAATTTTTTAACCTGAACTCTCGACCCTGAATCTTAGGTCCAATGTGCAATGTTTAGGGTCTAGGATCCAAGATTTCAGAGTTTAGGATTCGGGGTTTAAGTTTAAAAAATTACCAAAATAATGTGTCAATGACATGGAAAAAAGAATACTTAAATAGCATTAAATAGTTGTGACATTTTTGTTTCATACAATCTTGGGTAAAATTACATTCTAAATAGTGAATGTGAAAGTTTGTTTTTAATATTTGTACTATATGTGAAAGTTTTGGATTTAGTTCTTATACTTGAATTTGGTTATTTTTAATCTACTTTTCGAATTTTGAAATTTCAGCATTGTCTTAAACAGTTGTTGTTAAATTTTGCTATCTCTAAAATCTTATGCGGCAAATATATTATCATATGTGAAATGTCACTTTAGTTTGCTATTTTCATATAATACTCACAAAAATCTATATCATTTTAGTTAACGATCTATTGACTAATGGATTGAAATTTCAAAATTCAAAAAATAAGGACTAAATCCACAACTTGCACAGTACGAGACTAAACAAAATTTGACCCAATAATTTAAATGCTATTAATTATTTTGATCAAAATTGAAATTTCAATATCAAACAATACAAAAAACTAAAAAATACTAAATTATAACATAAGAATTAAATCCAAAATATACATAATATACACAAAATAATAGCATCAACCCCATTTCATTAAAAAGCGTAAAGGGCATATCGTCTTCATAAAATATATTAAAAAAGGTAAAGGGCGTATCTTCTCTATAAAAGACACAAAAGATCAAAAGAAAAAAGCAAAACATAAACCACATTCATAAAGAGAATTAAGCCCTTCTAAACCACCTACCCTAATTAATTAACATTGTTTTTATTTCTTTTTATCTCCCCTAAGAGAGGCTCATCTTCATATATATATATATATATATATATATAAAGCACGGTTTATTGACGTGACATGTTAAGAGTAATTAGACGTCATGCATGGTGACACGTTACTTCCCTAGGAGTTACACATGCCCTCAAATACTCTCTAAAGGATATGGGCGAATGGGGACGAGCAAGACCATAATTAGTTGGACTATACCTCGCGGGCTGGGGTGAGTGACGAGCACACACATCTTTAATAGAAAAGTTGGAGAACGAATGAAGGGTCGGATATCGGGTCAGATATATATGACGTGCTTTCGGGTCAGATATATCTTATGTAACAAACATAATTCCTTTTGGCAAAAATTTAATAATATAATTTAATTTACACAATAAGCCTTTCATTTATTTTCTTAAATCAAGTATTTTTATTACAACTAAATCGTAGTCCCTACAATTACAACTATTCGTAAGCATCAGCCAAACAAACATTAATCCTTTGACTACATGTTCAACTTTAAACATAATCAAGAAACAAGCTGATTCTATCACAACTCTGCATCAAACTTTTTTACTTTAATTTTCTTTTGATCTTTTCTGCTATCCCAATTTGCCATTTTACCTACGTCCCAACCAAGAAACAAATAAATTATATATATATATATATAATGGTACTATAATGTTAGTGATATATAGAAATTAAATCGAAATTATATCATATTAATAGTTATTTATATATTTTTATATAGATAGAGGACTCACCTATGCTTTGAAGAATAGGGAGGGCATGTGGGATTCGGAATATGGGATTTGCAAGATGACCTGATCGGGGGAATAGGCGAATGGTCATCCGGCACAACACCACCTACGGCCACCACCTCTTCATTCAACCGCCTTGCTAGTGCCATCATCATCGGGTTTGTAGTCAGAATTCCACTGAAAACCACCATTATCACCATCATTATAACTTCAACAATCCTAACAAATTTTCTGCCCTCCATTTTTATTAGAAAGATAGCAAGTTTAATTAATGTTTGGACAAGAAAACAATCAACTATCTGGGATATAGGAGAGCACAAAGTGTGTTATTTATGGACATGGGAGGTAGCTAGCCATCTTGGTGGCCAAGAATTTAAAGTGAAAGATTCTCTGTCTAGTGTACTTTGCTTCTTGTACCATACTACTTATTGACAACTCACAAAATCCAGCAATTGTTTTTCTATTATTCTACCAACACTCTTTTTCTTGTCCTTTTGCTGCCTTTGCTATCATTTATGTGACTTGAAAAGTCATACACATCTTTATGGGAAAGCTGCATATATACACAGGTTAATTGTCAAACTTTTCATTTTTGTTTGACATATATACATAGATAGAGAGAGAGCATGATGTTAAAGGTTGTTTGCTTTTTTAGGAATTTTTGTTTGACATATATACAGAGAGAGAGAGAGAATGATGTTAGGAATATGATTCCTTAAAAAATTATGAAAATGTTTCAATTTCAAGATTAATAATGGGAATGATTTGATTTCTATAGTAGAATTGGGTGTCGCCAATTTTCCAGCTGGCGGCACCACCCTAAAATCTCGTCCATAAAAACAATTTTTTTTTGGTGCCGCTTAATAAATTGGTGGCATAAGACTGAAGCATATAGAGGCGAAACGTTCAGGGACTTGATGAAGTAATTATCTTTTTTAGATTGGCTGAAAAAATGTGCCTCATGAAAGTATGGTGGCACCTAATTGAACTTTTGAAACTAAATTTAAATAACATTTAAAAGATATAAGAATAACAAAAATAAACTCTTCTCATTTTTTTTTAAAAACAATAAACTTAAAAAACTATATAAAATTCTTATTTAACCCAATATATCCCTCAAAAATTTTTCTCAAGTTTATTTAAATTTAAACATTTTCACTTCATTCCCTAGCATATTTGAATTTAGGTAAACTTGAGGAAATTTTTTGGGAGACATATTGGGTAATTTAAATGAGAATTTTATATATTTTTTAATTTTTTTTAAATGAGGAGGGTTTATTTTTATTATTCTTATATCTTTTAAGGCTATTTAAATTTAATTTTAAAAGGAGATAGGCCTAACATGCAAATAGACCAAAAGTTTAATTATGTATTGACATACTCTCATGTGTCACTCTTTCTTTCAGCCAATTAAAAAGGGTAATTACTTCTTCATCAGGTCCCTAAACGTTTTGCCTCTACACATTTTAATCTGATGCCGCCAAATTGTTAGGCAGCACCAAAAAAATTATTTTTTGAGAGGGGATTTTAGGTGGTGCCGTCTGAGAAAGTGGTAGCACCTAACTCTACTGTAAAAATCAAGTCATTCTCATAATTAATTTTGAAGTTGAATTATTTTTATAATTTTTTAAACTTATAGGGTCATATTCCTAAAGAAACCAAGATTAAATTATTGTCTAGCTAAACATGGATCAAATTTTGGTATTTGAATTTTGAGATTCAAAATTTTACTTAATTTTTTAAGATAAAATATTCATTTTTTTATTCAATTTAAGAGATAAATATCTTAATTTTTTAAGATAAAATATTAGAAACGATACCCGTCATTTCTTAAGACGAAACTGAATATAAAATCTAAAAATTCCCAAAATCTCAATTTTACTAGGAAATATTAACTTATAATCAAGAAATTCAAATTGAAGTGGAATGCAGAGCGACTGATTCTTATTGTCTGGTGTACTTTGCTTCTCGTACGATGCTAATTATTGACAAATCGTGACCAAAAGAATTTGTCAAATCAGAACATCTAAACCAGAAGGTTTTCTTCTTCTACTACTACTACCAACACACGCCTTTGCTACAGTCGTTGATGTCACTTGAAAAGCCAGACACAACCATATTTAATAATTAGGCTATTATTTAATTGTAAACTCTTTTTGGTTTTATATAAAAGATAACGTGTGAGGTGAAGGTGGGATAACAATAATAATGTTAAAGATTATATACAGCTTCATGTTTCTTTTTCTTTACAAGGATGCAATATGGATAAATAAATGTATTGTTATCAACGTAGGGGACATAAGTTCGAGTAGATTGAAATATATTGTTCTCTTATTTATAAAACGGGGAGAAGCTATGAGTAATTCTAGACATTGTATTAAAAAGAATAGATATAATCAAAACTTATAATGAAATTATTCAAGAAAAATTATATCAACTATTAATGAAGTATTGGTTTAATGATAATATAAAGTTTTGAAAATAATATTTAATTTTTAAATTAATTTTTTTAATAAATTATAATAACATGGTAAAACTCGAAACGATGGAGAAATTAAAATTTGATTCAAACAAGTAAGATCATATTGTTTATGAAATCCAGTGACTTGCAACAAAATCATACCCTCTTTGTCTACATAAAAAGCAAAGGTGCCAATAAGAAAAACTTTTTAATATTCTTTTAAAATTGTCGGTGATTTTTGACAGAGTTTATGCTGACTTTTCAAAATCTCGTCTTCACCATTAAATTTGGCTGGTGATTCTTTAGGTTGGTGGACGGTGCGCCATTTATCCCTACTCGCGTCGCGTACTAAGATGTTCACTACACAGTTTGCTTAGTCTGGGGTTTTCTTTTATTTAATGTATAAATAATAAATAAAATCAAGTAGGAATAATACAAATTAAAATTTTAGAAATATTTCAAGGCAACTTTATTTATTTTAATTATTATATCTATTGGCAAAGTCTGAACATACAAACGCAACTAGTACGACTCGAACCTAGGTTACACTTAGAGCGATCAACACCCTTGATCATCAAACTATCATATAGAATTTCAAGTTTTATTTTAAAATTGTATATATCTAACTCAAGGGTTAGTTTGTTTGTGGAAAACCGAGGACCAAGAAACAAAAATGAAAAAATTGAGGACCAGATTAAATTATAATGATAGTTGGATCCAACTAAACTAATCACCTCTACTGAAGGTTCCCTTCAAGGTGGAAGTGAGATGGATAGGGTTCTTGTCGGCCTTGGGTTGGATGGATTCGGCTATACTAATAGAAAGTTGAAAGGATGGGTGTTCACAATTTTACTAACGAAGGTGGTATCGTTGATAGCCCATTGGGTTTGGAGGTACTGGATGTGAACCAAACACCCATTTGCCATACTTCTTATTTACCCATACTAGGGATTAAGAGTGATTGTCCTCAATCATTTCGTTTTACCTGATTAAATAAATTATACAGATAATCATTTAACTATAATAAAAAAATTTATTGAAGTATCCAAAATAAAAAAAAATTATAATTTAGATATTCACGTTATATAATTAGTTCATTTTAATCACTCGCATTAAAATATTAAATGAAATTTTGACATGACATTTTTAATTTAATTTAAATGAAGTAACCCAAAATATTTTGAGACATTTGCATTTTTTGGGTCTCTTGTGTGAGTTTCTAACGCAGCAATGAAGAGGAAGGAATTGGGAAGGTTGACATGTTTCGTGTTTGGTCTAGGGCAAGACACTGCTCACCCTCAACATGCAACTAAAGGTCTCGAATCAACAAGTCTCGCTTCACTCCCAGTGTTAATTTTCTGTCAAGACGAGTTCAAAGAAAGGCTTGAATGTGAGATTTGTTTGTCTGAGCTTGTAGAAGGAGAGAAAGCTAGGCTGCTTCCAAAATATAATCATGGTTTCCACGTTGATTGTATTCATATATGGTTTCAATCACACTCCACTTGTCCTCTTTATAGAAACCCCACTGTTGTTGGTGATGAGTTTGAGAATCCAAATCACCTTGTTTTAGGAGATGAAGCCAATGTTCAAGTTCATCTTCAGTCTCCAAATGATGGTTTCTGTAATATCTCACATATGATCTGATCATCGGATTCGAATATTGCGTGGTGTTACGTTAGATTACTGAAGCAACTCAGACTATTTCACATAATTTAATAAAAAAATTTGACAATAATTCATAATAATCACCAAACAATCACCATTATCAACAGAAACATGATGATTCAATGTCAAATGATTCTTTAAATAGGGTTACAAGTTTAAGTTAGTTTAAAAATGGAGTTAGGATTTGAAACCAAATGCTATTCATCAAATTTCAGCATGATGTCTAGAGACAGGCTATTTTATATTTTTAAAAATTTTATTTTAATGTTTTCATGTATTGGGACATTGATCCATGTCTCAAGACAAGGCTCCTCATGTCCCGAGACTAGATTTCAAGACAGACCTCCTCTATTTTACTATTTTTGTTTTGATGTTTGGATTCTTGAGATAGGGGGTCCTTGTCTTGAGACCTGGAACAGGACAAAATGAATTTAGCTTCGATGTGTTCATGTCTCGAGACTTAAGCCAAATTGTCTCGAGACCAAGTCTAAAACAATGTCTCAAATGAAAAAAATTATTCTTAGGGTCTCGAGACATGTTCTTCATATCTCGATACTAAATGGTAAATAACCAAAAATGCACCGTTTTCAAGCATATAAACCATCTCTAATGGTACCTAAAATATACTCAAACATTTGACCAATACAAAACATTATTTGAACACCTATAAACACAATCAAGCTACATCAAAGCATAACATTCAATGCATCAAGACACAATTCTAAAAGTAAAGGAACTAGATTCTTGGAAATAAAAGTATGATGACTAAATTCCAAATATAAAGAGAGTACAAAAACTTAGAGCATATTGCGACCTTTTAAATTTTTGCTCTTTGAGGCATTCCTATATTAAACACATGCGGCACTCTCTCTTTTATTTTGCATTATATAAGAATATTATCAAATTTCAATTTTAACCCTTATGTTAGACTCGAATTTGAGATTTAATCTTTATACTTCAAATTTTTCATGTAATTTGGTATCTCAACTTTTGCAATGTCATTTATTAGCTCAAACACTTTATTTTGATCAAAATGTAGATGTAAATTTTAAGAGTTGTTAATACCATTAAATTTATTTATTAAATTCAAGTTCACCGCAATGCTATTTTTTGTTATATGATTACCAAATAAGTATTTTTTTTATATAAAAATATCACACCAACAGATTTAACAAAAAAAAAATTAATGATGTTAACAATTGGTTTGAATTTTTTAATTCAAAAAATAGAGGTACCTAATTCCTAAATATAAAAATATGGAAATTAAATTTCAAATGTACGAAGAGTATAAAAACTTCAAATTTTTATTTTATAATTTTGCCCCAAAATATAATTTACCCATGATAGGAACTATACTAGTATAAAATTCATTTAAATGTTTTTATTTAAAATAACTAACTCTAAATAATAAACCAATTTTCTTTTAAAATATAATTATGATTTAAAGGAAAAAATATTTTGGTCCAATTTATTGATAAATTCTAGCTTTCTTAAAAGCTTAATATACCTTTCACATTTTAGATTGATATTTTTTTCTAATGTGTTATATGTATTAATTTTTGTTCAATTTGATACTTATATTTGATAAAAATTATATATTTCTAGTATTTAAAGGTGACTGTTAATTTTTTAGTGTTTAATGTGGGTTTTAAGACTGGTTTGATGAAATTTAATTATTAATATTATTAAGTTTGAATTTTTCATAATTTTTTTAATAAAATAAATTTAGTGTTATTTGTGAATTTGTTTAATTTTGCGTTTAATTTGTCAAATATAATCTAATGAATATGATTTAATTATAGTTTTAGAGTCGATTTGATAAAAGTTAAGTGCTAATATTATTAGTTAATTATGAATTTTTATCAAATCAACTCTAAAACATGAATTAAGCACTAAAAAGTTGACATTGTTATCTTCAAGTACCAAAATATATAACTTTTATCCAATACAAGTACCACATTGGCTCAAAAAATAACATAAATACCACATTAGAAAAAAAATGCCAAGCTTATATACTAAATTATTCATTAAGTCTTTCCTAAAACTAAAATAGTCGAAGACACTTTTAATATTGAGTAAACTACTTTAATAGTTGCTAAATTTCTTATGAAAATTTAACCACCAAACTATCCGAATTCATTTTTAGTCACGGTGTCTTAAAAGCATAAACGATTGGATGATGTGAAATTTTTATAAAA
The DNA here is from genome assembly GCA_025698515.1 of Gossypium sturtianum. Classification (NCBI taxonomy): domain Eukaryota; kingdom Viridiplantae; phylum Streptophyta; class Magnoliopsida; order Malvales; family Malvaceae; genus Gossypium; species Gossypium sturtianum. Next base: position 164,851,070 of record CM046945.1, read on the forward strand.
AGTTATTTAAAGCACTAGGCCTCATCATATCAAGAAATCATTTTATGGACTCTTCCCACCACATCAACCATGGTCCATTTCCAGTTATTTAATGACATTTAAACAACTTTTTCTATGTTATTGATACATAATTTTGATTATTTTTTTATCCTAAAATCCTAAACCTCAAACTTGACCCCTGAACCTTAAACTTCAGGGTTCGAGTTTAGGGTTTGGGGTTCTTGTTTTAAGGTTTAAAGTTCTTGATGTTTTGTATTCTAGGTTCAAGGTTCGAGGTTTAGGGTAAAAAAAACTGATAAAATTGTGTATCAATGACTTGGAAAAAATTTATGAAATGTCATTAAATAATTGAAAATGAACCATAAATGATGTAATGGAAAACGTTCATACAATAATTTCTCCTTCATATCTTTTTTTCTTATTTTTTCTCGTTTCTTTCCTCCCTCATTTACTTTTTTTCTCCTTTTTTTTGTTTTTCTCTTTCTTATTTTTTTTTGCTTCTAGCGACCCTAATAGTAATCACCTTATGCCCCAATCGTCCAATGTTGCCTTTGACAAAACTTGTAGCCAAAATGCTCCCCTTTTTATCCTTTTTTAAACTACACAAGTAGTTTTCTGAAAACAAGAACCACAATTCTCAAAAGCTCTCAAAATAAAAACTTTTAATCTAGGAAGCATGGACAGGGCTCATCCCTCCTCGTATCAGTGTCTTGCGTGTGTCCAACATGGATACTCCTCGGACACGCCAAAATATGTCAAAAAAATAAAAATTGAACATGGTCTTGAAACAGGTGTCTAAAAACGAACACAATCTCAACACGGTGACGATGGATGGCGACACCGGATTGAAAAATCCAGTTGACAGTGAAAGGAAAAATAAAGTTTTAGAATTTTTTTCCCTGTTTTTTTTTTTTCATGAAAGGCTGAGGGTTTTCTTAAATGAGATAAAATGTTTTTTTTTTCTCAAATAAATTTGAAACAGTTCAAGGCCTGTCTTGGCTATTTGTAATTAATTTAAAATATTGAGCTGGATTAACTTTTTGGTTTATTATTGTGGGCAGCCTAAGATCTGTCTTGGGCTATTTGTAGATTGATTTAAAAATAGTAGGCTAGTTTTAGATTTTTTCTAAAAATAAAAAATAAAAAAATGCTAAAATGTAATTAGCTTATTGAGAAGCTTTCATTGTGTGGAGGATCCCATTTTTTTAATTTCAATTTCAACTTTTTGTTTGCTTTCAAAATTTAAATAAATATGGAAGATGGAAGTTTGAATGAGTTACCGTTTAAATAAATAAGTTTAATTTTTTATGCTTTGAATGAGTTACCGTTTTTTTTTTTTTTTTTGATAAGTTTGAATGAGTTACATTATTTTATTTTTTTTTATTTTTTGTATATCTGTATGTTAAATAACTGATTTGTGATGATCACTCTTAAAGTATATATTAATTTTTTTTTTGTTAATACTTTAAGTTTTTAATTATGACATCTTAAAGTGGTAATGGAAGTGTTGGCTCATCAAATAATGTTACTAATACTAGTATGTTTCAAGATGATATTAGTAACACTCCTCTTTGGAGATATGTTACTAAATTATTGAAAACTGTTGAAGGAGGCAGGAATGTTAGTTTTGTGTGTACTTTTTGTAATGTTACATTTAAGGGGTCATACTCTAAGGTTAAAGTACATTTATTGAAACTAAATGGATATGAATTCGAGTGTGTCCTAAAGTAACACTACAACATCTTGCTGAAATGAAAAAAATAGTTGAAGATGAGAAACTCAAGTTGCAACAAAAAATAGTCTCATTGTCACCTAGTTCTCTAACATTAGCATCTTCCTTTGGGCCAAACACAACCTCACTTTAAAGGCATAGTTTAGTTTCTAAAAGAAGAAAATGCCCTTTAGAACAATCGTTAATCCTTGTTGCTCGAGAGAATTTAGATAGTGAAATTGCTTGAATGTTTTATACAGGTGGATTACCTTTTCATCGTTGAATGCCTTTGGATTGCTGCTAGTCTAGGATATGTTACTCTCTTGGTCTCCCCCCTCCGTCTTGCAGTTCGAATCATTAAGATGGTGCCTTGAGGAGTTGAGCCTACAAAACCCATATATTTTATTTCTGTCTAAGTTCAGCCCGACCTGAAATATGAATCTAAAATTTTACTTAAATCCTCTCATATTATTTTTAAATATTTAAAAATAATAGTTTAATTTAATATTTAACAATTTAATGTTTTTTTTATTTATTGAAAATTTTTATATAGTCATCATAACATTATTTTAATATTTATATTAGAGCAGTATTTTATATTTAATATAGATTTATTTTTTTAATGTGCTATAAATTTCATAATATATAAAGATAACATAATATAAAATATTATAAACTTAAAAATAGGTCAGACCTTGAATGTTTAAGTCCAAACTTATTTCTCAAGTCTAATATTTTTACTCAAACCCTATTAAATTTCAAGTGAATAACCTGACCTATGAATAAGTCTAGTTATAATGACCCAATATAAATTAACGATGGAACGTGAGGATAAATGGTTGAGTTGACCGAGCCAACTCTCCATATATCAATCAAAACAAAAATGGTGGAAATTGGGTTTTATATCTTAACAACGTTAATTATATAACTAAGGGCACAATCATTAAAAAATCGAATTTAAATAGTTTAGTGACTAAATTGAAAATTTTTGTAATTAAATGACGAAAACAAAAACAGGTGAAAAGTTTAGTGATTGTTAAAATAGTTTACCCTTTATATTTTAATCTTTATACTTTTTACTTATGCAGTGAATCCAACGGTCAGGAATAACGTAAACCCAATTTCTTGAAAAAGGGAAAAGATCATTTTCATCCGTCAGATCATTTTCCTTCAAAAAGATAGGGTTTTCTCATTGGCTATATAGGCCCTATTATTCCCCATCCCCTCCACTATATATAAACAACACGTAAACCTCTCCCCTACCCACCTTAAACCCTAGATCTCTCTGCCAAATTTCTTCATCATTTTCCTCTTCCTTTTCGATCTATAGCCATTGAAGAACTTGAAGTTTCAGATCCGGTCCATTTGCTTGGACAGAGTAATCACGGTCGATTAAATACTCTTAATTCTGTTTAGCAAAACAGGTTTCGTTTAAATCAATCGTGTTGCTCTGTCCAAACAGATGTTTTGGATCATCGAATTTGTTTTCCTCTTCGTTTCTTGAAGAAAACTGGGTTCAGGCCATGGAAATGAAAACAGCTGCAGATGCAAGTTATTTATTTTATTTTATTTCGTTCAGATCTTGATTCTTCGCAACAATGGTGAAACGTGTTTGTTAGATGTTGAATCCGCAACAATGGTGAATCTCTACGAAGTGGAGAGCATTTTCGTTGGAATGCAGTCTAGCACAGTTATATATTTTTTTCTTAAATCTTCATTCTTTAATTTTATCAATTTACATTTGCTTCCATCTTTACTAATTTTATAATTTTAAATTTGAGTCTAGATAATTAGATATTAATTTAATTAGAGAAATTTATATTTTTATTAGATTTGGTCACAATATAAGATAAAATAAAATATTTTATATTAAACACATTTTCTAAATCTTTTATATAATATTAGATGATGAATATAAGTTGAATGATAACAAATTTGTATTGTTTGATCTTTATATTTATATTTTTTAAATTTTTTATTTAAAGATATATAAAATTATGAAAAAACTAAATCATTATCATGATAATATTAATTATTTATACTAGTTAATTATATTGTTTTATTTTGAATTTTTTAATATATTTTAATTTTGTTATGTACATTTTAATATATCCATTGTATATATAGTTGATTAAATTAGTGTCACGAGTTAATTCGAAATCATCTAGTTATGAAACTATTAAAATACTATTATTTTAAATTATATTTAATATTATTATAAAGTAATTTTATCTTTTCACACTTTTATATGATCTTTAAATAAAATAATTTCATTATTTAAGATTCAACATAAAATTATCAAATTCATATAAAAAAACTCATTGTCACCCACTAATAATAATTTATTATATATTTTTAGAAATATATTATTTTAATATAAAATAATTTTATTTACTTACATTGTTGTAGTTATAATTTAACTCACTGACTCAAAATTAATGAAAACACCATATTAAACTATTGTATTAATAAATTTCAAATCATATATTTTATTATTTATAGTAAATTATTTTTACCCATACCATGGGTAAGAGATGCAATTTATTTGGTAATTTTGTTGACTCTTGTGAATTGCAGGATTTGGGATTCAGCGGTCCTAATTTCACTTGGCAGAGAGGTGGTACCTCTGTCAGACTTGATCGTGCTCTAGCAAATGACGCATGGATGGCATCTTTTCCTCAATGCTTAGTGTCGAATCTCTCACGTATTAAATCAGACCATCGTCCTATTCTTTTGTACACAAGATCAAATATGAATCTGGCTAAAGGGAGACCGTTCAGATTTTTAGCCGGATGGACCAAACATCATAATTTTTCTACCTTTATCAATGAAAAGTGGAACTATGGGGGAAATATGGCTGATTCTCTGAGTAATTTTACCTCCCATGTCAAAGATTGGAACAAGAAAGTATACGGTTTTCTAGGTTCTCGCAAGCGGCAACTTATGCGATCGCTCCACAATATTCAAAAGGCTCTAGACCACACTGACTCTAGCTACTTAGCCGAACAAGAGATGGAAATTCGGGATGAGTTGGAAAATGTTCTTAATCATGAAGAGCTGCTTTGGCGTCAGAAGGCGAGGTGTGACTGGCTTCACCTGGGGGACATAAACACATTCATAGTGGCACGATCAAAAGAAGAAAATTCAATCGTATTCTAAACTTACGTGTCAGCAATGGTGAGTGGTGTTCTAATCAGGATATTCTTCGGTCTGAAGCAGTGAGGTTTTTTGCGAATCTTTATGGTGAAGTACCTCAAAATAAGGGAGACCTACCCAATATTAGGTTTCCTAGCTTGAAGCCATCGGAAATCAAGTTTTTGGAGGGAGAAATCACTTGTGATGAGATTAAAAGGGCTTTGTTTGACATGGCACCGTTAAAAGCGCCTGGGAGTGATGGATTTCATGCTCATTTCTTTCAAAGCCAGTGGGATATTCTTGGAAATGATATTTGCAACTGGGTGAAAGGAGTTTTCGATGGGCAACCGATTGAGCAGGAATTGAATAATACTTTGATTGTCTTAATTCCTAAAAAGGATTGCCCGGAGGAATTTAGTCAGTTTCGACCTATAAGTTTATGCTCTGTTATGTATAAATTGGTTATGAAAGTGATTGCTAATCGTTTTAAGTTGGTTTTCCCTAATATCATTTCACAGGAACAGGCTGGGTTCATAGCTGGTCGGAACATAACTGATAATATCATCCTTGCTCAAGAAGCCCTTCATTCTATGCGTTCTAAAAAAATGGGAAAAATTGGATGGCTATCAAGTTGGACTTGGAGAAAGCATATGACAGAGTTAGCTGGGATTTTATAAGTGCATCTTTGGAGGCTGTTGGGGTGCCTGAATTTTTGAAGACAGTGATTATGTCAGCAATTTCCTCCTCTTCTATGCAAATCCTGTGGAATGGAGTACCGACCCACAAATTTATGCCTGCCAGAGGAATCCGCCAGGGGTGTCCTCTTTCGCCTTACTTATTTGTGCTTTGCATGGATTGGTTGGGTCATATTATAAGATCTGATATTGACATTGGTAGGTAGAAACCTATTCAGCTTTCAAGGTCGGGACCAGCAATCTCTCATCTTTTCTTTGCCGATGACCTGGTGATTTTTTGTAAAGCTCACTTAGATCAAGCCTGCTTATTGAAGAATATTTTAGATCAGTTTTGTGAAATTCCGGGGCACAGAGTTAGTACTAAGGAAAGTAACATATACTTTTCTAAAGGTATTGATAATAGGGACCGTGATCAGATTGTTAATTTGTTTGGTTTTCAGGAAGTTCAAAATCTTGGCTTTTATTTAGGAGTCCCTCTCCTACATAGTAAGGTTACCAAAAGTACCTTCAGTTTTTTGGTGGACAAGGTAAGACGTAAGCTTAATAGTTGGGACGCAAGGAAATTATCTATAGCGGGAAGAGTCACTTTGGCCCAGTCTGTTCTTCTTTCCATCCCTAACTATTTTATGCAGTCGATGCTGATACCTAAAGGAGTCTGTGCAGAAATTGAAAGATTGGTTAGACAGTTTATTTGGGGTTGTGCAGAGGGTCATCCTAAAATGTCTTTAGTGGGGTAGGATTCTATTTGCCAACCACGGTCTCGAGGTGGGCTTGGTTTTCGTCATTTGAATGATCAGAACATGTCCTTTCTTATGAAGATTGGTTTCGGGTTAGTCTCGAAGAGCAGTGCTTTATGGGTTCGTGTCCTTAGGGCAAAATATGGTTGGAAGGAACAGATACAAGATTCAATCAATAGGAGTCAATGCTCGCATTTATGGAGGTCTCTTGCTAAGATATGGCTAATACTTCGTGAAAACTTGGCTTGGGCAATTGGAGATGGTGCAGGTGTTCGATGCTGGAAGGATCCTTGGATTCCAGGTATAGGTCCTCTTATTTCGAAAATTCCATCTTTCTCTAACCTTGATTTAAACTGTGTTGTTAGGGATTTGGTTAACTCTGATGGCGGCTGGAACTTGGAATTGCTTCGTGTATGGCTGCCCGAATACGTGATTAATAGGATCATCAGTATTCCCCCTCCTCATCCTGATGCAGGATCGGACAATGTGATATGGGCTCAGTCGACAACAGGAGTATTTTCGATTCATAGTGCTTTCTGGACCTTAAAAGAAAACACTTGGAGTTCTAGGGATGACAATTGGAAGAATATCTGGAGATATCAGGGCCCACAAAGAGTGAGGTTTTTTCTATGGCTTGCCTTTAAACAGAAACTTCTCACAAATACAGAGCGTATGAAGAGGGGTATCGGTCAGAGCAATGCTTGTGCTGTATGTGGGCATGAGTTCGAGGATACGGCTCATGTTCTTCGGGATTGCCCAGCAACAAAGGATGTGTGGATGCACGTGATTCCAAATCAAACTACGCAAAGGTTCTTTTCTGACTCTTTTCATGTTTGGTTTTCATCTAATCTTAGTTGTCATGAGAGATTGCAGGATAGTGGAGTCACTTGGTCGAGCCTCTTTGGATTAATTGCTTGGCGTATCTGGAAGAATAGAAATCTTTTCATTTTTTAGAATATCTCTTGGTCGGCAATTGAAGTGGTGAAAGTCTCCATTAGCTGGGCTCGCCAATTTGAATTAAGCCTTAGTGGGTATAAGAGTAATGCTTCCCACGCGAACCTTGCTAGCATTTCTGAGAGCACATGGGTACTTTTATCCACTGATGGTGCGGTGATGAGAGATACCGGTCATGTAGCTACAGGAGGTGTGATACGAGATAAGAATGGAAATTGGATTATGGGATTTGGTCGCTTTTTAGGTGTTTACTCACCATTTGAGGCCGAAGTTTGGAGTATCCTTGATGGGATACTGTTGCTTCTTAATAAAGGGTGTAAACGGGCCTTAATTCAGACCGATAATCTCGAAGTAGTCCAAGCTCTGACTGCTATGGATATGGAAGAGCGAGAAATTACAGTGCTCAGAAGGACCAAGCGGATTATGAATTCTGAAGGCCAATGGAGAATCCTTCATATACCAAGAGATCGGAACTCAGTGTAGCGCAGGCCAAACATTAAGCTCGATTTGAATTGGAAATCATCTTTACAGGTCCTTGAGGAAGCTCCCAAGGAAATTTTAGAATTGTTACAGGAAGATAAGGTCAATAGTACTTTTATGTAATTGATTCATTTTCTTTTCACAAAAAAAAAAAAAGGTGTTAAAAGAATGTGTAATTTTGTAATTTTATAATTGACTTAGAGACCTGGTTAAAGAAAATGATTAAAATACGACAAAATAACATTTTAACATGCTAGGAAAATGACAATATGAATTAATGAGCAAAAAAGCAATTGAAAGGGACACGCTCAAAGAGTGTTACTCAAATAAAATGCCTACCATAAAGATCTATCCAAATAAAAGCTTACTTTCAGAACTCGAACGTTTAACACTTAACCATCAAATCAAATACAAAAATTTATCTTTATTCCTTTTATAGAAATTTACCATAGAATTTACTCGAATCCATTTTTTCTAAAGGAATTACATTTATATTTTCTAAAAATATTTCAATAATATCAGTGTCAACTTAATCATCTTTGATTCATTTGATAGAATCGTGAATAGTAACACACAAAAACATAATAATTATAAATTTAGTTTTAATATTTACTTATCTTGTCATTTTAGTTTTTTTTTTACTGTTTTATTTCTCAACATTCAAAATTTAGTAAATTTTTATTAAAAAAATTTTCAATTAGATTTGTTCAGTGGGGTGAAAAGAAAATTAGAAAAATGAAAACTAAAAGAGTAGAAAAATAGAAAGAATTTTTTTAAAATTAATATGTTTGGTAAAGAGAATAGAAAAATTGAAGGATAAAAATAATTTTCTTTTTATTTATTGGGTGGAAGAGTTAAAAACTGAGAATAAAAAAAATTAGTATTTTAAAAATACATAAATTTTAACAAACTTATATCTCCCTCTTATTTTCTCTCCTATTATCATTATAATTTAGAATTATTTATTTTCATGCAGGAGGATGAAAATTTGATCATCTTTCTTTTTTTTCCTTCCTACTAAGCAGCTATATCTCATACAAAATAAACTCGTTATATTCTATGTACCGAACCCTACAAAGCACCTATAGAAAACTTGACACGTGTTTTCTAATAGAATCAATGATACCATGGATCCATAGTTAGTTTTTGAACCATAGCTTGAAGAACTTCAGAACTATGCACCTTCACTAGGGCTATATGAGAACCACATGAAGGCCCAAAGTAATTAATAGTCAGTCGTCCTAAAATGTCTCATCCTAGGATTCGCATCATCATCACTGACCAAGCCCCGACGTACGTACATTGAAACTATGAATTAACTCATAATTTAAGAATTTAAAAGTGACTTTATTTTTTATTGGCTTTGAAAATAGAGACTTTTAACTTAATAAATTTAATCTCTGTTGTTTATGGGTTATTATTAAAATTTCAAAACTAAAAAACCACAAGATTAAAAATAATCAAAATTAAATATAAAGACTAAATTCATAATTTATACACAGTATAGGGACTAATATAATAATTTGACCATTTTAATAGCAGGTGCCAAATTTAACGCTGTTCATGTTAGCGGCCAGCCCTGGACTCGAAGCCTCGGGCAATCCACGCTATTTCTGCCTTTCAAGTTGGGAGAAAACCTTGACTGATAAGTTCCCTTGATGTTCGTTTCATCTTTCAGTTTTCAGCTCAACTGTCGTTAAGTCGCTTTCCTTTCCTGGTTTTGTTATACACATGTTGCTCAAGAGCAAAACTTATTCGAACCATGCAGTTCAAGGAACAACCAAAGCACTCAGCTCCCTCTCCTCTCTATTCAGCAAAGACCCTCTTCAAAGCTCTTCATTGATACCCAAACCCAGAGTCCAAAACCCACGAAAACCCCTCCTTTTGTGTCCCAACGAGTTCGAGTATTTCGTCAGGCGTCAATGTAAATCAGGTAAAATCACCCTCAACGATGCACTCACTTACTTTGACAAGTTAGTAACAACTGAACCTTCCCCATTGATTCAAACGTTTAATATTGTATTGGGTTCAGTTTCAAAGCTTAAATGCAATTCAAATGTGTTTTCAATGTATAGGAAGTTGAATGTTGAAGGGATTAAACCAAATTTGTATACTTTAAGCATTTTGATGAATAGTTGCTGTCAATTAAAACAAATGAGCTCTGGGTTTTGTGTTTTTGGTGAGATTATAAAGAGGGGATTTGAGCCTGATTTGGTTACTGTTAGTATTTTGTTGAAGGGTATGTGTGCGGATGGTAAGGTTTTAGATGCAGTTCAAGTATTTGATAAAATGTGTGAAAGAGGGTTTCAAGGGGACGGTGTTATATATGGGATTCTAATTAACGGGCTTTGTTCTTTTGGTCATCCGGGTATGGCTCTAGAATTGCATAGGAAGATGGAAAATAGTAACTGTCAAGGGACTTTGCTGACGTTTAGTATGGTTATTGATGCTTTTTGTAAAGATGGGATGGTTGATGAGGCAGCGAGTGTGTTTTCCGAAATGGTTTTGAAACAAATTAGTCCTGATGCTGTTGTTTATGGTTCTTTGATCCATGGGTTTTGTCGTCTAGGTAGGTTGAAAGAAGCTGTTAATGTTTTTGATGAAATGGTTAGTCGAGGACTTACTCCGGATTTGATCATGTATAACACTTTGATTCATGGTTTTTGCCAAGTGGGAATGTGGGGAGAAGCTGTGAAAATTTTCAATCGGATGGTTGAAATTGGAATTTCTCCGGATGTGGTAACCTTCACAACTTTGATAGATTCTCTAGGCAAAGAAGGAAAGACAGGAGAAGCTCAAAGGATATTTGATTTGATGATTCGACGGGGGGCGAAGCCAGACATACGAACTTATAATTCACTCTTGAGTGGATTATGTTCAAACGGTCACTTAGATGAGGCAACCAAACTCTTTGGTTTGATAGTTGATCAAGGTCTTGAGCTTGACGCATTTAGCTACAATATAATGATTAGTGGCTATTGCAAGAGTTGGAAGATGGATGAAGCTTTTGAACTCTTCCAGAAGATGCATGACAATGGAATTAAGCCGACTATAGTGACTTACAACACACTCATAGGAATGCTTTTCCAAGAAGGGCAAGTGAGCACTGCACAAAAGATGTTTAATGAGATGCATGTTTATGGTCAGTCTCCAGCGTTATCTACATATACTGTCATGTTGGATGGGCTATGCAAGCATGGCCACATTGAGGAGGCTCTTGATCTCTTTCATTCCCTTGAAAGTACCAATAAAAAACCGAGCATTGAACATTTCAGCATACTTATTGATGGAATGTGGAGAGCTGGAAAATCAGAAGAAGCTAGGAAAATGTTTACTGAAATTTCTGAGAAAGGGTTGTCTCTTGATGTTGTAACATATAACATAATGCTCAGCGGCCTCTGCAAGCAGAGTATGTCACTGGAAGCCAATAAATTGCTCATGGAAATGGAAGAAAAAGGCTGCGTACCCGACTCGATCTCATTTAATACCCTTATTCATGGACTCTTACGCGAAAAGGAGGTTGAAAAAGCAATGAATCGTTTGGAAGAAATGCGCAGAAGGAATTTCTCAGCAGATGAAGGAGTCACTTCATTACTGCTACGCCTTGCCATGAAGGATGAACAATGCCGTGCAGCTCTCGAGTCCCTTCCAGATGTTATCTGAAAAAGGCTGTTCTTGTAATATTAATACCAATGTGAACATATTAATCATCTGCCATAACTCCTCTCTTTTCTGCTTAACATAGAAAGTGCTAAGAGAATAGCAAAGCTTGCTTCTTTATGAATTCGATTCAGATGAGATCATAGTGTAGTATTGAGACTTAAGATGACAATGCAGCTGTGCTCAAAATGATATTCACAAAATACATCCTCTTTTAAACTTTTTGTACAAACTGAACAGTAGATTGATACTCAACTATTATAAAAGACTGATAAAAGAAGAAAAAAACACAGACAGACAGAAAGGTAGTTCCACTATCTCCTACTTCATGGAAAGATATCCATGATGCTATACAAGTAGTTAATTCCCAATGCTACTGCTTTTCTTTAATATCTATGCCTTCTAATCAGCAGCTTTCTTTGGGGTTACAACTGCAATCATGGCACCAAATTTCTCAGCTTTTCCCAGCACAATCTCAATCTTCCAAAAAAACAAAGACAAACACAAACGGAGAATTAGACATATGAACAAGGACTTGTCAATTAGGATGGTATACAAGCAAGGCAACTAACAAACCTTAGCTTTCTCAATCTGACGGCCCTTTCGATCCTCCTGGGTGCTGAGTACAGTTGATGTCATTATCCCTGTTTTCATTGCCAAACAATCTGAATCAGTGACAACATACCAAGCAGGTAGTTAAACAGCAATGATAATATGATGTTATGGCTGTTATTTTGCGGATTTAATGCCCTCTGCTTTGTGATAGCATTTCATTATGTTAGCTATCATGATAAATTTTGTGGCCGTAATTTAAGAAAGAAAAACTTGAGCCTTCTATTACCTTTTTGGATTGCAAATCCATTTCGCTTGAGGATCTCAGCTATAGTGACAACAGTTGGAATAGCTGCGGTAAAATAACTATTAAGTACCAGCAAAAGTTCCAATGACAAACAACACCATATGGTCCAAATCATTAAACATACATACATACATACATACATATGGCTAATAATACTCGAAGAAGAACTTGACCAAGATTTTGTAACAAGATTGATGATCCTATTTGATTACAAGAAGAATCAAGTAAAAAGATAAGAGAAAATTATACCCATTCCTAAGCCGCAAAGCTCAACTTCATTGAACTCATTTATGTACCTCTGCAACAAAGCAAGCGTTAGATTAGATTAACTAAAAACCCCATAAAGTTATAAAGAAGGAAGGTGTATATGCAATTTAATCAATGAACAGGACTCAACTAAATGTATTAAAACAAAACAAGTCTTATCCAATGATTATTAGAGCCAAAAAAAGATTAAAGATCCCATGATATGAAAAAAAAAAAAAAACATCAGAAACCAATTTGAGCACCAAGAAACAGAAGAAGAACTAAAACCCATTTCGGAAAAGATGCAAAAGCATAGAAAACCAATGAAAAGAAAGAAATCTCAACTTCTACTCCAAGAAAATCATTAACCCCAAAATTGAAACAATGTTCTTTTTTTGTTTACCTTAGCACGATTGAGATAAAAGATGAAGGGTTTCTTGGTATTGGAAACTTGGACCTCCTTCTTCTGCTTCTTCTTCTTTTCATTCTTCATATTCTTGATCTCTTGTGGCGACTCGACAGTTTTCGCAGGAGAAATGATGGAAGCAACCTCGGCAGCGGCAACTACAGCGACTAATACTGGGTTCTTGCCGTTCTCCATGTTGCCATCGTCGCCGGCGATGATGGTCGCTTCGTTCTTGGCTTCTTCTTGGGCCAAAGGGCTCTCTGAAACTTCTTCTGCAACAGTCGACTCCATTGATTCAACTCGTTTCTTCGATTCTTCTGTGAAAAATATGGCGGGAAAAAGTCGGTAATCAGTTAAGAAGAAAGTTTCTTTCTGTGAAATGTGATTTGGGATTGGGAAGAGATTTTTTTTTTTATAAAGGAAAATTACAAGGGTACTGTCCAATGAATAACTGCCACGTGCTTATTTTTCAATAATTATAAATTCTAATTGTTTTTTTTTTCAATTTGAGTTAAATGTTTAAAAATAAAATTTAATTAAATTCGAGTTTAAGCTAAAAACTAATATCTAAATTATCGAAGTTATTGAGTTGAAATTTCAACCATATTAATAATATAATAGCAATATAATAGCTAAACGGTAACAAAATAGTTTGTTTAAGCTGAGCCTGAGCTAAAATTCTGCATAAGGCCTGGCCCATTTAAAAAACGAGTCTTATTTTTTATTCAAAACTTTTTTTTAGCCTATACTTTTATCTAAATCTTCTCACTGTTCGGGACTTTTAGAACTGGATAAATAACTCGACCCAAAAAACACTTTCATCAAGTTTTTTTAAAAGACTTATGTTACAGGCCCAGCCCAACAAATCGCCAACACTTTTACACTATTTCTAAAAATCTTACTTTAGGGTTTCAGCCTTTATATACAAAACTACTTATCAAAAATAATTTTCACTAACCTCCCCCAAACAAAACCCTAACGGCTACAGCTCTAGAACTCAAGCCTTTCGACCATGGTAAGTGACCTTTATCCTCTGCTTCATCTTTCTTCTTATTCTTTGTTGCTCTTATGGTGGGGAAAATGGTTTTATTCTGACAGGCGGATGTTGAGACGGAGGCAGCGGCGGCTGGAGTGCCCAAGAAGAGAACATTCAAGAAGTTTAGCTTCAGAGGTGTTGATTTGGATGCTCTCCTTGATATGTCCACTGATGAGCTTGTCAAGCTCTTTCCTGCCCGTGCTCGCAGAAGGTAATAAGAAAACAGAAGCAAGTTTCATTTTTTTTTTTGCAAAATATGTTTTTTTTTAATTGCTATTAGTGAAAAATATGAAATGGGTTTTCCTTTTATTATTATTATTATTATTATTATTATTATTTTGTTATAGGTTCCAGAGGGGTCTCAAGAGAAAGCCCATGGCTTTAATCAAGAAACTTCGCAAGGCGGTAATTTGTTCTTCCCTTTGCTCTTTTCATTTCTTATTTTCATCAATTTTGGATTTATCTTAGATCTAAAATTTGATGTGAAAGTTGAGAATTTTGACTTAATTTTGAGTATTCATAGTTATGTTAGGATTGTTTGTTCCATGACTCTAATTCTCCATTTTCATTTATCATTTTTTATGGATATATTCATTTTTATTTGGAAAATTGTTTTCTGCCAAATTCTAGCAACTGAAGCCTTATGTTAATGCTTGTACTTCAATTGGTTGCATTTCATTTGTTTATATTTTCAATTATGTCCCAGTCCTTGAATGTGCATAATAGAACATGATAAATTATGACAACTATCTGCTCCATATTTTTGCATTTTCTTAGTTCATTTTCCTTTTAATTTTCTACTTCTGATCATTGTTGGATGGTTAGGGGTAATTGTATAATGTTAGAGTGATTCATTGTTGGTGTAGCGTTTTTGTTGCAGAATTTTCGTTCTAAATCCAGCTTTACAGGATATTATCTTGATAAAATCTCTTTAGTGTTTGATTGTTCTATTTGAGTTAAACATTATACTTAAAGCATAATCTTTGTTCGGATGTCTTAACCCAGAAAAGGGAGGCTCCACCAGGTGAGAAGCCAGAACCAGTCAGAACCCACCTCCGAAATATGATCATCGTACCCGAAATGATTGGTAGCATTATCGGTGTGTACAACGGCAAGACATTCAATCAGGTTGAGATCAAGCCCGAAATGATCAGCCATTACCTTGCTGAGTTCTCTATTTCGTACAAGCCAGTTAAGCACGGTAGACCCGGTATCGGTGCTACTCATTCTTCGAGGTTCATCCCTCTGAAGTGAAGCCCTTTCATGCTGCTTGGAGCCTCAATTTGGGGTTTACTATTGAGAGTTAAATTTTGTTTGTTGCACTCTTAGTAATGAAAAATTCACACCCTTTTGGTTGCTCCTTTAGATAATGAGACTTGACAATGTTTTAAAGAGTGCTTTGTTTCATCTATTTGTTATGGTAGCTGGAGACGTCTTTAGATTTTGTGATGAAGATGAAGTTTGTTTATTTTGTCGATTGAACCATAGTTGGAGTAGTAAAAGATATTAAATCTTCAATTACACAAATTTAGGGTTTTAAATGATGATGACCAAAATTTTATTGGTAAATATGCAACATTTCATTAGATCAAAACTCATCTTATTGTCATCACTACAAGCAGAATTTAATTACCAGAACAAAATCATGTTCAGGATCTAATCTTTGGTTATCCAGTGGTGTAAGATTAGAAATATTGAACCTTGTCTCTGATTTGACATCAAATCATCTGGTCCTACGTTCCTCTAGCTTCCTCTCCACTTCTTGCAATGTTCTATTTATAGCATTTTCTACATCGGCAGCTTTCATCTATCAAAATAAACAACAAATGATGCGATTAGTAAACTCAATTTGTAATGATGCAAAGAAAAAAAAGGGCAGACCTTAGTTGCAAGATCCAAAAACAGTTCTTGATTATAAACCGTTGTTCGGATCATTCCGGGTTTCGAATCCAATGTCTTCAAGCACTTCAAAACCTCCAACATGTAATCAATCCCATAACTTGGATCATATATCCTTGCTCTAATCTTGGCTCCTTCATTATTGGCATTGCCACCCAAATTTACAAGCAATTCGTTGTTCCTCCTCTGCAATTCCTCCCTCTCCATTTCCAGCTCTCGAACTCTCATGGTTGCCGTTTGAACTATCGAGTTCTTATCGTTCTGCCATTAATGACCAACCAAAAAGCTAAAAAAAACATAATCAACGCTCATACAAAAACAAAAAAAATACCCACCTTTGTTCCAAGAGGAAGCATTGAATACAAGGCGAAGTAGCATTTTTTCTGCTTTTCTCTTCTTATTCTCTCATTCATCATGTGCTTAAGACACCTCTGTTTTTGTTCGTCTTTGGATATGACTGAAACCCAATTTGTTTTCCTCAAGAACTCGATCAATCTCTTGTTTATGTTCCCTGATCTCACTCCATTATTACATCCAGCGGCTTCCAACCATGGTTCGGTTCTGGGTGTTTTTGGATATGGCTGAAAAGCGCTTGGTCTAACAGGTTGAAGAACAGGGGTTGTTTCGTACCATATTGTTCCATGTTCACCTAATAGTTGTTTTATCATCTCATCCATGGTGGGGTTTTCGTTTTCTTTCTTTCTTTCCTGTTTTTGGTTATGGGGAACATTTAAGAAGTTTCGACTTGAAATTGAAACGTTTATATATGATGATGATGATGATGACGGTTTTAGTCCATGATTGCTTGAGTTGAAAAATATTTTCAAACTGGTTACCAAAAATGAAAATTGTTCAAAGCGTTGATTTTTCTTTCACTTCGTTGTAGGCGATTTGTCCTAGGTCAATGTCTTTGACTCAAATAGTAACCCCAAGTGGTATTAGGGTTTTGGACCTTTTGGTTGAAATTGGGCATGAGTCTTTTTTTTTTTTTTTTTTTAGCTCTTAGTTAGCCCACCACAACTTCTTGTATGTACCCATTCTTTATTTATTCGGAAGGATTAGGAATTGAACTCGAGATTAATATTAAATATATATGATTCAATCGACTATTTGTTTATTTTTAATATCTTGAAAGGATTTAAAATTTAAAGACATCTCGAAAGTTTAAAAGTGGGGAGATATAACATTAGGTAGGACAACGGGTAGGGCGAGATTGTTTTTTGTTCAGCTCGATTCGATTCGATTTTTATATTTCTCGCCTTGATCACTTTTGAGTATGACTTTATTTAGAATTTTCATGTCAACCGAATTATGAAATAACTTCTTTGATCTTACCTTATCTTACCCCAAAATTAAGCTTATATGTGCTCGAGCTCGGCACGATAATTAAGCTTAGGATTAATAATATATATTAAAGGTAATAACGTAATTTAATAATATAAAATATTAAAAATGTATATTAAAAAAACTCATGAGTAGTTCGAGCCAAGTATTACTAAGCTTGAATTTAACTCGATCGATAGCTCAAGTTGCTCGAGCTCGACTCGATAATTACCGAATAGAGTTTAAGTTTTTTTTTTCAATTGAGACTCAAGTAGCTTACAATCACCAAGATCTCATTTATACCTAACTCTAGCTATTAAATGAAGAGGTTGACCTTTGGGTTTCGAATTAATTATTCAAGGCATCACTGTTTGGGTTTGGACCAAAAATTGTTTTAGACAATGAAAGACAAATTGGATGTTTGTGCTATAATAATTTTTTTCAATGTATAATTTTTTTTATTTTATACTTAAATTATCACATATTTATATATTCATATATATGATATATCTCTACCCCACGTGTAACACCCTTTACCCGTATTCGACGCTGGAACAGGGTACGATGCGTTACCTAACTTAATAACATGCATACAAAACATTTTCGGGTTATGAAATTTCGTTCAGATTTAAAACTTTTCAAACTTCATCTTGAAGACCCTAATATGGGCCTACGAGACCCAAAACATATTTTAGAAATGGTTCGGTACTAAACCAGACACTTTAGAAAACTTTGGAAAATTTTCACTGAAAATAAGGGGCACACGCCCGTGTGGCAAGAGACACGCCCGTGTGGGCAGACCGTGTGGTCACACACGCCCATGTCCCTAGCCGTGTGAATTTATTTTTTTCAATTCGAACCTACAGGAGTTTTCACACAGCCTGGCACACGCCCGTGTCCCTGACACTACCATGACACGCCCGTGTCTCAGCCTGTGTGTTAAAACCTTGACATTCTGTTTTTGACACCAGCAACATTTTAGGGTCACACGGCCAAGGCACACGCCCGTGTGCAAGGCCGTGTGAAAATTCTAAATTTCACATTAAAGGTGCAGACTTCACACGACCTGGGCACATGCCCATGTCCTATGGCCGTGTCTTCCACACGGTTGAGACACACGGCCGTGTCTCAGCCTGTGTGGTTACTACTGGACATTCTGTTTTGCCAACTTAGGGTGCAGGGGATACACGACTGGACTACACGCCCATGGGGCAGACCATGTGTCACACATGGCCTAGACACACCCCCGTGTGTCTACCCGTGGGGACAAAAACAAGGCTATTTACCAAGCCCTTTTTGCCACCCTTACTTGCACCAACATAAGTGACAACCAATACATACACACATCAAGGCCACTACACTCTATTCACATGCAAAACTTATCACATACTTTATCAATCCAATCATGCAACCTACTCATCCATGCAATTTGCTCAATCATGAAAAACATCATCATTTACATGTATCAATAACAAGTATTAGCCATCATCCATGGCCTTATACAAAATGGATCAAATTCATGACAAGCCAATACATATGGCCAAAACAATATGACACTTAACAAAAGACCCAGTCCCTATACATGCCATACTCAAAATGATAAATCTAACTATACCAAATGCTCAGATTGATAGTGTGATCGATGCCTCCGACGTCTGTTGATCCCCGAGCTAGCTTGGCGGCACTATAGAACAATGGAAAGGAAAGGGAATAAGCATAAAGCTTAGTAAGTTGCATGTAAATAAGTAACAACATCAACCATGCATCTTTAAACACATAGCATAGTATAAACCAGCATAACATTCTTGATTTAGCAATGGTAGATTTACTACATATTTACACATCACAAGTATAAGCCAAAGATTACAAGATCGTCCTGAAATCATTCTCATAGGTAGAACTTACTCAATTTCATCCTTACCAATAAGACATCATAACTAAGCTCATATCTCATGAGTTCCGAGTAAGAACATGTACCACTCACAACGTGATTATATCCTTTCATATCTTTATCATAAGCTTTAAATAACCCGTAGAACCATTTGAAATACTAAAGGATATCCGATAAGCCTCACACAAGAAGGTAAAATGCCGATGCCATGTCCCAGACATGGTCTTACACTGGCTCACATGTTGAGGCCAATGCCATGTCCCAGACATGGTCTTACACTAGCTCTTATAACGTGGCTAATGCCATGTCCCAAACATGGTCTTACACTAGCACACATATCAACATCGATGCCATGTTCCAAACATGGTCTTAAACTGGCTCTCGTAATGTGGCCGATGCCATGTCCCAGACATGGTCTTACACTAGCACACATATCAACGCCGATGCCATGTTCCAAACATGGTCTTACACTAGCACACATATCACCCAAATGTCATGGTATGGATATCCAATCTATTCCTAAGGTTCACCCGAGAGTTTTTACTACATCAATTCTCATCATGCATATTCACAAAAATAATCAAACACTTTATGCCATATTAATTATTCAATACATAATAACAATAAAGCTGTATTATTTACGTACAACTTACCTCGGTATACAAAATATGGGTGACTAGTTTGATTTATTCCAAAAGCTTGGTTTTCCCCCGGTCTAGGTCCGAATTCTATTTTTCTTGATCTATGATGACAAAATTTACTTATTTAATCACCACATTAATCAAGACATTCC
The DNA here is from genome assembly GCA_025698515.1 of Gossypium sturtianum. Taxonomy (NCBI): domain Eukaryota; kingdom Viridiplantae; phylum Streptophyta; class Magnoliopsida; order Malvales; family Malvaceae; genus Gossypium; species Gossypium sturtianum. The sequence continues at coordinate 164,870,895 of CM046945.1, forward strand.
AAAATTCCTACTTTGGCAAAATTACCGTTTTGCCCTTAAATTTTTACATAATTACAATTTTGCCCCTAGGCTCGTAAAACAATTTTAATCAAATTTCCTTCTTTAACAAGCCTAGCCGAACCATTATTACTCTTATAGCAACTCAAAATTTTCAATTATTTCACACATTTACAACCTATTTTTTAAACTTCACAAAATAGTCGTTTTAGGTGTTTTCATGAAAACCCCTTTCACAAAAGTTATTTTTTTTAACAACCAATATTCATTTTCTTCCATAAAATTTCAGCAAACAACATGAATACTCACATGGTAAAACCCTAAACTCTCAACCATTTTGCAAAATAGTCTCTCCAATAGTTAGCTTAAGCTACAAGGGTCACAAAAATACAAAAATCATCAATAATGACCATAAAAAACACTTACTTGCAAAGGTTTAAGTTGCTGAAAATTTCAAGCTTTCCAAAGCTCCTCTTTGCTGAAATTTTCGGTGGTAGTAGGAAGAAGATGAAGCTTTTTCTTTTATTTTTATTATATTAACCAATTAAGTCATCTAATGCTACCAACTTAGACCATTTTCATGAATTAAAAATTCATGTCCAGTCACCACTTATTTTATTGGTCTTTTTACCCAATAAGGACCTCTACTGTAGTGTTCCATAGCTATTTAACACCTTTAGCTTGTAGAACAAAACTTTCGCACTTTACGCGATTTAGTCCTCTTTTTAAAATTAAGCATGCAATCACTAAAAGTAATTCACCAAAATTTTCATGTACTCATATAATCATGCTATAACACATAAAATAATATTAAAAATAATTTCTCCGGCCTCAGATTAGTGGTTTTGAAACCACTGTTCCGACTAGCCCCAAAATCAGGTTGTTACACCACGGATGCGCCCCTCGAGAACTCACTTCTCGAGGATACTTCTCGAAAAGATCCTTAAGAATAACTCCTCACCATCACTCCTTGACCACAAGGCCATATGGGTCTGCATATTATCTGCCACCTCTAACACCAACCAACCGCATCTTATCTGAAGTGATTGACAATGTGTCCAATCATCACCTAACTTAGGTTCTCGATGACAGACCACTTGACCAACTTATTTCATAGCCATCAATAGAAAGACAACACATGGAACCTCAAGATCAATGTTAAGGGTATAAAACCAATCAACCTATCCATGAAAGGGGATATCTCTCTCTCCACCTTAGCCATCATTGTGACACCCCACACTCAACTTAATCACGAATTCGAATGCATGATATCACATTACGTTGTTGAAACAACTGAAACTAATTCAAATCAATTACGAAATAATTAAGCATATTTACATGGCATAAAATCAAACCAACATCAATCACAAATGTAATCATGCCTTACAAATGTCTGACAACCTCATTATATTAATATTATGGCTTGTTATCAGTTTCACGTATTAACAAATTGATGCACTCTAACTTATGTGCATCTTGATTTCAAGAATCATAACACATATTCACTATGTTCTTTCAATTTCACTATTTTATCACTACTAATCACAAATACATATTTTTAATAATGATTCAATTTTAGAGTACCGTTATCAACTTACCTTGAATAACTAATAACAATTTCCATAGCAATAGTCTTTATTACTGATTCTGATTTCATAAACGAATACGTGGATCATTATATCAATATATGCTCACAGACCCCCAAAACTCTAGAGCTAACGTTACTTCCCATAAACACCTGGGGATACTAACTAATTGATCGACATATGCTCATGGACACCCAAGCTCTAGAGAATTATCGAATATATTGATTTACGCTCATTGACATTCAGTGCTATGAAGCTAATAATATATTCTCACGGACACCTAGTGCTTTGGAGAACTTAACGACATACGTTCACAAACACCAGTACTCTGGAGCTAGTAACACATTTCCCATGGACACCTAGTGCTCTAGGCAAATTACTCGATGAATTGCACACCCATTTTCACATCATATTACGAGTGTACATATTCACTAATATATCATCATACGTTTAACATTCAAATCAATATTTGCTACTTATACACATCCAACAACAAATATAATAATGGTTAAATTAGTATTAACACCTTATCTCCACAAGCTATAATATTTAGTCAATAATGAAAATAATTTCAAATTAAACCTTTATACATTCTTTTCAATTAGGTCTCTTTTAGCCTTCATACTTGAATTTCCATATTTTATAATTTACTCAATTGAAACTAAATCCGATTGTATAATTATATTCTAAAGACCTCGAACTATCAATTTATTAAATTTAACCCCAAAATTCTTATCCCTTACACATTGGTCCCTAACATTTCAACATTAACTTTAAAGCTTTAACAAGATGTATTTTTATTTCAAAATCAAGCTTAAACTACCATATATCTCATATTTTCAAGCTTAAAAACTTCATGTTCTCCTTAAATACATCTTAAACTAATTCATTTAATAACAAAAATTGAGCAATGGATTCATCTCAAACAAGAGCTTCAACTAAAATTCAATTAGAATTTAAAAGAGATGGCTTTCATACCCTTGAATGGGTTGGAATTATTCTTTCCTTTCCTAAGCCAAACGATGGAAGGATGAAGGTGATAAGTATAAGTAACCATTGTTTCATTAAATTCTTCTTTCTTTCTCTCTAACTTAACCGAAACTTAAGACAATTTTTTTTTTGTGTGTTCGAATAACAAGTATGGCTTATGGCTTCTCCCTCCTTGAATGCATGAAGAAGATGGGAGACTTTTCCTTCCCTCCTCTTATTATTATATTTTCATTTTATTCAAGGCATTTAACCTTATTGATATTGGACTCGGCAAGGGAAAGATGTAGAGGAGAGAAGAATGGTTGTTAAGAAGGTCGGTTTACCTAGTTGGGGTAGAGAGTCGGAGGCTATAGAGAATGACAGTTGAAAAAGTTTGAAGGCTGAGGGCTGAGAAAATTGTAACATCCTCGAAAACCCCTTGATCGTAACTGTCGAAACCATTTTTAAATTCGGGTTTTGAAAACGTGGGAATCGACTTTAAAAACGAAAATGGAGTCGCCACCAATCCCTTTTTCCTAGGTGTGATTGGATCACCTTGTAAAAATAAGAAAACGGGTTCGGGAGTCGGTTACGTACGAGGAAGGGTTAGCACCCTCGTAACGCCCAAAAATTGGTACCTAATCGATAAAATCATGTCCAAATGTTTGAAACTTAAAAGTATTTAAAAATATGATTTCTAAAAAAAAAACTACGAATAATTTTTTTTAAAATATGAGAGTTCTTCGATCCGAAGGAATATAAACATTAAATCCAGCACGATTGGACATGATATTTTTAAACCGTCGTAACAAAGATCATCTCATAATTTATAAAACTTGTTAAAAGGATATTTAGTTATTTAGCCAAATGGAAAATCAACACCCAGCACGATTGGGCATTATTTCCCGAATTTCTAAATACCAAGACATTGCCTTATTTTAAAAAAACCTTTAAATAAAATATTAATTTTACAAAAATGTATTTTTTATTTTAAACAATAATCCATGTGACAACATTGCATTTATACATAAATATTAAAAGCAATTAATATATTGACATTTAATATAGACAATATGGGATACAACTAAAATAACTACACTAAGGTAATCATGAAATAATAAATAAATAAAAGGGTATTGCATGAACAAATATATAAAGCAATATATAAAACAATTAAAAATGCTAAATAAATATGAACTTTTCATGCAAGATTAGATAGTGAGTAAATAATAAAAGAAAATATGTATATACAAAATGAATAATCAAACAATGCATAAATTTTTTTAAATATATATAGAATTTAATATATAAAAAATAACTTGTAATAAAAATAATATTAAATAAAATAATTAATAATATATATATATGTAATATATTAATTATAAAATTATATAAAATAAATTAGATAAATTTCATATAAAATAAAATAATGTAACATAATACTACAAAATATAATATAATAAAGATATAATATATAAGTTATTAAATAAGTAAAATAATATATATGATAATAATATGAAGATAGTAAAAAGTATATATATAAATTTATACTACTAATAGATTAATATACAAATAATTTAAAAAAATAAAAAAATAAAATATTTCAATATAATATTAGAATAATTTAAATTTAAAAAGGTTTTTTTTTTAAAATAAATAAATGAAGAAACCAGGATCAAATAACAATAAAAACAAATATAAAGAGATCAAATTATAAATAAAGGAAAATAAATGGACTTAATTATTAAACTAGAATAATGCGGAGGGACTAAAACAATAAATTTCCCCTTTCTTATAAAACACGCGGATCCTGATGAAGCGGGTCGGGTCTCGGGTCGGTTTTATGAAAACGGCGTCGTTTTGGCTCTAAAATGCCCAGGACGAAACGACGTCGTTTCATCAAAGCTCAAATTTTCTAAAAATCCTTCATTCCTTCAATTTTTTAAAAAGAAAAATTTCTGCTCCTCAAAATTTTCTCTCTTGGGCGATATCCTATCCTAACTCGTGCGGACCACCGCTGCGCCACCCACAATCGCGTCGCAGTGTGCGCCCCAATTTCGAGAAAAGGTATTTTTCTTCTCCTTTTTTTTATGTGAACTTTAATACATGTAGAAAACAAAAAAAAAAAGAAAAAAGAAACTTAAAAAACAAAAAAAAAACAGATTCAAAAATGACGAAGGAAAAAAAAAACCTTTTGCTTCTTTTTTTGATTTTTCTTTTTGAATATTGTATTGTATATTCGTGTCTCCCCCTCTTTTGTATTACAGATTAGGGCTTTATATAGCCCCGAAATAAAAATAAAAAGGAAACATATTCAATCCTGCTTTATTTCTTTCCATTTGCTGTTATTTTTTTCCTTGTTTTGCAGGTGGCCGTCGAGGAATCTGGCGACGATGGGGCGTAGGGCGCGTTAACTGCGGCGCGATCTGGTGGTGCGCAGCTTGCGAGGATTTCGGCGCTATCGAGGGCACGAGGGTTGCGGCGCTTGCTGAGATCGAGGCTTGCGGCGCGAGGGATCTTTAGGGTTTCAGAAACCCTCATTTCTGATTTGAAGCTGGGCCCTTTTGGGCCATCACTATTTTGGGTCTGAGTGTTGGGTCAGGGGTTTAGGTTTAGTTTGGGTTACTGGGTAGTGGGTCTGTTTAGGTATTGGGCCTCTGGATAGGTAATTGGGCTATGGTTTTATAAATGGACTGTTTAAAAGACATTTATTATTTTTTTTGTTTTTTTATTCTATTTTATGGGCCCGGGAAAAAATGGGCCATTACAGTAACAGTATAATTTTGAGTCATTATGAATCGAATTTATTCTAAATAAATAAAATAAAATAAAATTTATAAGTGTTAATGGAGAAAGAAGTAGATTACTGGAGAAAATTTAAAAGACTGATGTAGTGAGAGATATTACACCGAGGTATAGACTAAATTGTAAGGTTTTACAAAGTATTGAGGTCAAATTAAGAAATTAAAAGTAAAAAGGATTAAATTGAAATATCGGTGGAATATGTGAGGACATGGAAAGCAATTTCAACAAGATCTAGTGGATAATGATGATTGATAGATTTTTTTTAGTTATAATAATATTTTATTTACTCATCATCATTACTACTATTATTATAGTATTAAATTATTTTTTTAATTATTGGTGAAAGTTCTCCATCTTTCTTTTCTCTCTCACGTTGCCACTATTGTTGGGGAGAAGAGAGTTTTCTTTTCTCTTCAATTTCATCCTCCATCACCATTAATGCCATTTCAAGCTAAAAATGATCAAATTCCCATTGAAAACCTTAGCTAAATCAAGTCACCCACAACCTAACAAGCTTAAATTTTTGAATAGAAATGAACTGTTCATACTTGAAGAGAGAGAAAATCTAGATAATGTGATGAACTAAGGTTTTAAGGTAAGATCTTCATGTTTTAGTGATAGTTTCATGTCTACTTTGATTATTTAAACATGAAAGTGTTGTGGATGAATATTGATTTTTCATATTTTATGATATTTATGTGAAACAAAGAGAAAGAGAAGGAAGAAGATAGAAGGGGTGTAGACAAGGGGAAACAAGTAGACAAAGCTTGAAGGAAGTCTAGTTTAGCAAAATTTGTAAGTACTTTGGAATTTTCCTTACCTAATTAGATTTTTGGAAATAATAAAAATAATGAACATGTTATTTTCATGCAATTTAGTATTATTAACTTAATAAATATATGAACTACTCAAGGAAGTAGTAAGTGAACGTGAATATTGCGGATGTGATTTAAGTGTGAAGAGAAAATGACTAAATTGTATAATGTTGAGAAGTTATGTGTACAATGGGCGAAATTGAATGATACATGATCAATGTGTAAATGATAAAAGTATGGTAAGTGAAAAAATAAAGAATGACCTTCTTGCTATTCACTACGACAAACTACTGTGATCATGTTAATGTAACAGTCCAGTTTAGACCCTAGTCGGAATAGTGATTTCGGGACCACAAATCCTAGTCAGAAAAATATTTAAATATTATTTTCCGTGCTTATAGTATGTGAATTAGCATGTGCGAAAGTTTCGGGATTTAATTTGGTCATCTATGTGCTTAATTTGAGAAAAGGATTAAATCGCATAAAAGGTAAAAGTGGCATACTATATGTTAATGCGCTTATTTGAGTTGGCTTCTAAATGTAGTGGCCTTATGAGGCAATTAAACCATTTTAAAAGATAGTGGTTGGTAATGGACAAAAATGGCCTTAATGTATAAAAGCTTATTATGTTAAATAAAAGGCTAAATTTGTAAAATGATTAATAATGTTAATATAATAAAAATAAAGCTTAAAATAAGCCACCTAATTTGTGTTCATCTAGCCGAATGTTCAAAGAAAAAGAAAGAAAATAAACCAACCTAGGTTTCGGCTATGTTCAAGCAAAATTGAGGTATGTTTTGGTTTCGATTTTTGATAATTTCTACGTTTTTGTAATCGTTGCTTCGTGTTCTTCAAAACCCATGCTTCAATTTTGTGAATTAATGATAATTTTGAAATATGTCACTGATGAACATATGAGTTTTGTGATGTTTGATGATGAATTATGAAAGATATGTGCTAGATTAACATAGGTTGTCTTTGAATTTTTGATGAATTTGAGTAATTTGGATTTAATTGAGAAAATAATAATTTGAGGGATTAAAATGTGAAATAAATGAAATGTGTGGACTTGTATGAGCATGGGTAATATTCAGCCTAAGCATGGTATATATGTGCAAATTATGTGTATTTTGTGATTTTGTGAAATATGGACTAAAATGTCAAAATGTGAAAATGTGAGGGCTAATTTGTAAATCTCCCAAAATATGTATTTTTGGATTGAATCGAATGATTTGGTGAATAAATGGATTAAATTTGAATATGTATAGATCAAGAACCGAAGAAAACAGATTTAGATCGCGGAAAGTCGAAAGTGATCGAATAGTCGAGTCCGTTCGTTTATCCGAATCCGAGGTAAGTCTATATACAAATAAATGTATTACATCGATATATGTATGTTCATATGAAAATTCATAATGATGAACGAGTACATGAAATCCGAGATAGTATCGACATGGTGTCAATATCCGAAAAAGTCCTGTACGAACCTAGGAATAGATAGGATTGCATATGTCATGACATAGGTGTCCAATATGTGATATCGTGTAAGACCACGTCTAGGACGTTGGCATTGTACGACCATTCTGAGTATTCCGAGCTTCCTATTTGATTCCGAATGGTTCAACGGGAAAATTCGAGAAATGAAAGACTACATGAAATGTATAAACGAGTCAGGTACGTTTGAAAGGTACACTATGTATGTATATGAAAGGTAAGTGTATAAATGAACTTACCCAAAATGAATATGTGTATGGATTTGATGAGATAATATATGATATATGTTTGAATGTGCTATGAGCATAAGTGATGCTTTGAGATGTCATATGTTAGCAATCTATGGCTAAACAAATGAGCCAAAGAACATGTTATGAAGTTGCAATTGAGAATTATTAATGAAATTGTATCAATGTGATTATGTGCATTTTATGTTAAGTTTATTTGTATATGGCTTACTAAGCTTTTGGAAAGCTTACTTTGTGTGTGTTTACTCTGTTTTAAAGATCGTCAAAGCTACGAAAGGCTCGGGAATCGTCGAGGATCATCACCATACTATCAATCTCTATTTTGGTACTTTTGAATGTGTATTTAGCTAAATATGGCATGTATAGTCTAGTTGTTTTGGAATATGTTTGATATATGTATATGGCCATGTGATATGGCTAGATATATGGTTGAGTTATGAATGACTAGTGATGTCCTATGATGCTTAGTTTTGGTATAGCTTGATAGTAAATGAAATGGTCATATGAATGGTAAGCTTATTGATGTTTAGCTAGCATATTATTGATGGTAAATTTGTGATGGATTATGCTTTGAAGTGCTTGTGATTATATTGAGTTAAATGACTTTTAAGTTGGTATGGTTGATAAGCTCATAATTGAGGAGAAATGATGCACAATTTGATGTGTTTTGGTTGCCAATGATGTATGGAAAGATGCTTGTATGTGCTTGTAGGAGGACCCAATGTGTGAGTGGCATTTTGGCCTTGTAAATGGCCTATTTTGTGCCCACACGGGCAGGAACACGGGCGTGTGTTTCTGCCGTGTTGCTCGAAGGCCATTTCGAAGTGAGTCTGGGCAGGGCACACGGTCGCACACACGGGCGTGTGCTAGACCGTGTGGCTAAGTCAGTATACCCCCTTCGACTAACACGGTTGAGCACACGGCCGTGTGAGGCCAATTCGAATAGGTACACGGGCTAGACACACGGACGTGTGACTGGCCGTGTGACCATGTCAGTAGCCTCCCTAATTTTCTGTAACATCCTAAATTTACGGGCCTATACATTTAGTGTAGGGATAGGTTTACTATGTTAATTTAATTGATAGGGGTTTAAATTTGGGCTTAGAATTAGGCAAAAGGCCCGTTTAGAGTGGCATCATTAACAGCTTAAAAGGAACAAGTTTTGGGTCGCAAGGAGCCCATGTTTTAGGCCAAATTCGGCACTTTAAATGAAGAGAGGGTGACGCCACACACAAGGAATTAGGGGCCCAAGTATTAAGCTTAATGAGGCCCAAATCTTTTAATTTAAGTGAGTTAAATTTGGCATTAGGGATTAGTAGAGGTGGACGGCTACAAGGCTATAAAATAGGAGATTTTGTGTGGATTTTTAAGTGATAATATCATAGATAAAAAGGAGAAAAGTTAGGAGCTTATCTTCAAGGGAAGTGTTGGCCGAAAATCCACCACCTAGAGGAGTGTAAAATTCGGCTACTGCATGGCAAGGAGGGTGTCGAATTTCTCCTCTCTTTTAGCTTGAATTTTAAGGGTGTTTTCGGTTTTTAGCAGTAGGTGCCAAAATATCTATAAATAGGGGGGCTAGCTCCTTGATTCTGACACTGAAAACCCTAAATTTCTATCCCATTGTGCCGAAATTCCCTAGCCTCTCCCTCTCCAATTTCTTTTCTCCAATTTCTTTAAAAGCCGAAACTCTTCTCCACTTTTTCCTTATTGTGCCGATTTCTCTAGAAAGCCGAAGCATCCATAGTCTTTTCTTCTATTCATCCTATTTGAGAATTAGTTCTGTACTTCCGGTATTTAAATCTTCCATGGGCATTGCCGAATCCTCTCTCTAGTGCTAGCCGAATCTCCTATGCTAAGGTAAGTGTTGATTTTTGATTAGTTCTCATGATCTATTCCCGATTTTTGAAAGGCAAAAGCCAAAAGCTAATAGTTTAATGGTTTTATGATGGGCGGCAATTCGATTTTGAAGGAAGCTTAGTCGACTAGATCTAAAAGCCGAAAATCATAAGTCTCTAATTTTGGGATTTTAAGGTAAGAAGATTTGTTATTCAAATATATAAAATCGGGTAGAATACTAACCATGGCAGAATATAGGAGAGGATTATTTTCGCAATTGTTCCGGCTTTTAAACAAGGCTATAGATTGAGGATAATAGATCCGGATAGCAAGGACATCGACTAAGAATATTGGATTTCGCAATATCAGTGTGTAATTCTCCACACCATCTAGATCTGTTTGATTAATATATGAAAATAAGTATTACATGTTTTGTTAAATGCACAAAACCCCGACATATTGACGGAACCCAAAGAGGGTAAACCAAATCACCAGGTTAGTAAATGATCCGATTAAATGTTATAAGTATACTGATTTTATGTGATTGCATGGGTTGGGTTTGATGAAAGGAGGAAGTTATATGTTGTAGCGGTTTTTACCGTGATCTGTTGTAGCGGTTCCTTCACCGTGATCTGTTGTAGTGGCTTCGCCGTGATGATGCATTGTAGTGGCTACTACGCCATGATCGATGATGAGCAGCACGACGATCGCCATCAAGCGCGTGTAGCGGTGTGGGTTGATTGTAGAAATCCCCAATGGTGTGAATGGTCGATGCGGGGCGTGTAGCGGATGGACACCTAGGATATGGGTTGGGCTTTGCATATTATTTTTGTTACTTATATTTTGATTATTCTATTTTATGGGGCTAAAGCCCAAATCTAATGGTGCATGAGGGTTGCACACTGAGTCTCGCAACTCACTCTTTAATTTTAACCATCTCAGGTGACACTTAGGGCATCGGACCGGGCTGGAGAGGAGAGCAAGGTGGCCATGCGACAGAGCTTTGAGAATTCAGCAAAAAGACTTAGTCTAGTTTTTTTTTATTTTCATTTAATTAATGGGTTCAAATTTCCTTGTAATAAGGCCATGAGCCACTAGACTACCATTTATGTCTTGGGATTTTGTTGGGCTTTTATTATTGGGTTTTAAGTTTTACGTTTTCAATTAAGTTAAGACCTGCATGAAATTTCGGTTTTTATTTAAAATCTACCAAGATAATTGGTTACTTAATATTTTATACTTTAATGAATTATTAAGCTTTCGAAATAAAGGTGTAAACCTAGTAATTGTTTTCCAAAATGCGACATGTTATGTAAAATCTCTTAAGTGACATACCAGATCCGGTTGTAGCATTTGGGTCGGGTTTGGGGTGTTACAAATTGGTATCAGAGCCCGGTTCAAAACTCGGCTCTGGGGGTTTTTTTGGGCTCAAAACGTTTTCTAAAGTTGGGTTTTCGAAACATGCATATTTATACAGTGCATTAGCTCAAGATGGCACTGCGTCTCCGCCCCAAGTCCGCTGTAAGTATTCGAACCATTGTGTGATATAATATATGTGGGCTTGATGGGCTTTATGGGACGTAGATTAGTTAGATTAGAACTTGATGGACTTTAGGCCTAGCTGAAACAACTCTTAAAATCTCATAAGACTTAACTTCACTAAACAAACCCGTGAACGAGCCGCAAGACTAGGGTGTGGTAACAGGCATACGCATGTCTAAGATTGGATCCGAAAGAGCCTGGTATTTAAGCAGTCCTAGTGACTCACCTCCTCTTCGCTGGAATCCTACCTGGTGCGTAGTGACTGTTCACCTTAGCCAAGTTAGGGTGTGGCAATGGGCATACGCATGTCTAGGAGTGGATTTAGGGAGAGCTTGGTACTTAAGCAGTCCTAACGACTCACCTCCTCTTCACTAGAATCCTACCTGGTGCGTGGTGACTATTCACCCTATTACGAGGACTTGTTGATGGGCTAAACATTATAATTAAAACCCGAAAGGGACCAGCCACCCTAGTTTGAAAAAAAAAGAAAGAAAATTTCTCAAGTTTTGCAAAATTTTCAAAATACGTTTGATTTGTGAAAACTACCAACCAAACATGAATTTGTAAAATACCTATGTTTTGAAAATTTACCCAAAATCTCATGTTTATAAGAGTAACCCTTGACCATGAAACTAGATTTTTCCCCAAAGTACCTGTTTGAAAAAAAAACAACAACAACAACATCGAAATATCCCTGGTTAGAAAAAATTCCCAACCTACCCTCGTTTTGTCAAATGACCAAAATACCCCTGGTTTGTACAATTACAAAATTACTCCTGATTTGCAAAATTACTAAATTGCCCCTGATTGCAAAATTACCGAAATACCCTCGGATTTCAAATTTACCAAAATACCCCCGAATTTCAAAATTATCGAAATACCCCTGGATTTCAAAATTACCAAAATACCTCCGGATTGTAAAATTACCAAAATACCCTCACTTCACGAAATCAACAAGGAACTTTATTATGAAAAATTATAAAAATACCCCTGTAGGATGAAATTACGAAAATACCCTTGGAACGAAAACACCTTTACGTGAAGAATGTAAGTGCTTGGATGATTTTTGATGTATGTGTTTTATTTTAGTTAGAGGTTACAAACTTGAGACTGTATTGTGAATGCGAATTCGAAAGAACCACTCTTAAAACTATTATTCATAAGACTGTTAGTGGTTAACTAGTGAAAGAAAACTAATAATCCATAAAATTCTTAATCAGATAAACGCCAATCGGAGGAATGAGTTTAAGGGGTCGAGGACGTCCGCCGCATGGACGCGGTAGGGGTAGAATGACCGCGTCGAGCCGATGGGGTCCGCCACGGGTCGAAATGAGATCTTGAATCGCCACTGTAGAAGGAGAATTTCGGGATTAGGCACCCGGATATGATGCTATATCTCAGTCGATGTTGAGGGTTTTAGAGAGGGTTGCTGGAGTAGGCATGGGCACAGGAGCCCGGAAATGCATGCTGGAGCGGCTTAAGGCCAATGGGGCGTAAGTGTTTAGGGAGTTTCTGGTGTAGCCCCTAACACAGCTGAGTATTGGATGGAAGCGACTGAGCGCATAATGGATGACTTAGACTTCACGGTAGAGGAAAAGTTGAAAGGGGTCGTGTCTCTTCTTCGAGACGAGGCCTATCAGTGGTGGCTCACGGTGAAAGAGGGTACTGCCGCAGACTGTATTGATTGGGATTTCTTTAAGGGATCATTTTAAGGGAAGTATGTTGGGGCCAGCTACGTGGATGCACAGAGGAAGGCATTCCTGAATCTGGTGCAGGGAAGTAAGTCTGTGGCTGAGTACGAGATAGAGTTTCTGCGCTTGAGCCGCTACGCTCGGGGAATGGTAGCAACGGAGTATGAACATTGTGTACGGTTCAAGGATGGGCTACGGAATGAGTTAAGGGTTCTGATAGCACCGCAACGGGAGAGAGTTTTTACTGTTTTGGTAGATAAGGTTAAAATAGCTGAGGAAGTGAAACGGGTCGAGAGACAAGAAATGGATAAGGATAGGAGTAAGAGTAAGAGTAAGAGAAGTTTTGAGCAGTCATGAGCATCTGGGAATTATCAGAAAAGACCTAGGACTGATGGGCCAGCTCGTGCGCCGATGGGTCAGAATCGAGCATGTCCTACATGTGGGAGGACGCACTATAGGGAGTGCAGAGTGAAAACTAGTGGATGCTTTAGGTGTGGATCCACAGGACATCTGATTAAGGTCTGTCCTTAGATGGATCGGGTACAGCCCGCAGGACGAGGTTCTGATCAGGCTGGGAGAGGTGATCAACAACCACTAAGAGGCCGCAGACAAGCCAGGGGCGATAATGGTAATGAACGCGGTAGTGGAGCACCAGGTAGAGGTGCAGGTTATGCTGAGGCGAGGCAGCCAGCGTTGGTCTATGCAGCACATCGCCAAGGGGAAGAAGACGCCCCAGATGCGAACAATGGTGCGTACTCTACCATAGTATACTAAGTGTTTCTTTTGGTTTAGAATCGGAGTGCGCAGCGAAAGCATAGTGGTGAGACTTGGGTAGTACGATTAATAGTTAGTTGGAAATTTCGAGGACGAAATTTCTTTAAGGGGGTAGAACTGTAACATCCTAAATTTACGGGCCTATACATTTGGTGTAGGGATAGGTTTACTATGTTAATTTAATTGATAGGGGTCTAAATTTGGGCTTAGAATTAGGCAAAAGGCCCAGTTAGAGTGGCATCATTAATGATTAAAAGGAACAAGTTTTGGGTCGCAAGGAGCCCATGTTTTAGGACAAATTCGGCACTTTAAATGAAGAGAGGGTGACGCCACACACAAGGAATTAGGGGCCCAAGTATTAAGTTTAATGAGGCCCAAATCTTTTAATTTAAGTGAGTTAAATTTGGCATTAGGGATTAGTAGAGGTGGACGGCTACAAGGCTATAAAATAGGAGATTTTATGTGGATTTTTAAGTGATAATATCATAGATAAAAAGGAGAAAAGTTAGGAGCTTATCTTCAAGAGAAGTGTTGGCCGAAAATCCACCACCTAGAGGAGTGTAAAATTCGGCTACTACATGGTAATGAGGGTGCCGAATTTCTCCTCTCTTTTAGCTTGAATTTTAAGGGTGTTTTCGGTTTTTAGCAGTAGGTGCCAAAATATCTATAAATAGGGGGGGCTAGCTCCTTGATTCTGGCACTGAAAACCCTAAATTTCTCTCTCATTGTGCCGAAATTCCCTAGCCTCTCCCTCTCCAATTTCTTTTCTCCAATTTCTTTGAAAGCCGAAACTCTTCTCCACTTTTTCCTTCTTGTGCCGATTTCTCTAGAAAGCCAAGCATCCATAGTCTTTTCTTCTATTCATCCTATTTGAGAATTAGTTCTGTATTTCTTAGGCATTTAAATCTTCCATGGGCATTGCCGAATCCTCTCTCTAGTGCTAGCCGAATCTCCTATGCTAAGGTAAGTGTTGATTTTTGATTAGTTCCCATGATCTATTCCCGGTTTTTGAAAGGCAAAAGCCAAAAGCTAATAGTTTAATGGTTTTATGATGGGCGGCAATTCGGGATTTGAAGGAAGCTTAGTCGACTAGATCTAAAAGCCGAAAATCATAAGTCTCCAATTTCGGGATTTTAAGGTAAGAAGATTTGTTATTCAAATATATAAAATCGGGTAGAATACTAACCATGGCCGAATATAGGAGAGGCCTATTTTCGCAATTGTTCCGGCTTTTAAGCAAGGCTATAGATTGAGGATAATAGATCCAGATAGCAAGGACATCGACTAAGAATATTGGATTTCGCAATATATCGTGTGTAATTCTCCACACCATCTAGATCTGTTTGATTAATATATGAAAATAAGTATTACATGTTTTGTTAAATGCCAAACCCCGCATATTGACGGAACCCAAAGAGGTAAAGCAAATCACCAGTTTAGTAAATGATCCGATTAAATGTTATAAGTATACTGATTTTATGTGATTGCATGGGTTGGGTTTGATGAAAGGAGGAAGTTATATGTTGTAGCGGTTTTTACCGTGATCTCATTGTAGCGTTCTTTCTTTACCGTGATCTATTGTAGCGGCTTCTGCGTGATTCATTGTAGTGGCTACGGCCATGATCTCGATGATGAGCAAACACGATCGCCATCAAGGCGTGTAGCGGTGTGGGTTGATTGTAGAAATCCCCAATGGTGTGAATGGTGGTACGCGGGCGTGTAGCGGATGGACACCTAGGATATGGGTTGGGCTTTGCATATTATTTTTGTTACTTATATTTTGATTATTCTGTTTTATGGGGCTAAAGCCCAAATCTAATGGTGCATGAGGGTTGCACACCGAGTCTCGCGACTCACTCTTTAATTTTAACCATCTCGGTGTGACAGCTTAGGGCATCGGATCGGCCGAGAGGAGAGCAAGGTGGCCATGCGACAGAGCTTTGAGAATTCAAAGAAAAGACTTAGTCTAGTTTTTTTTATTTTCATTTAATTAATGGGTTCAAATTTCCTTGTAATAAGGCCATGGGCCACTAGACTACCATTTATGTCTTGGGATTTTGTTGGGCTTTTATTACTGGGTTTTAGGTTTTACTTTTTCAATTAAGTTAAGACCTGCATGAAATTTCGGTTTTTATTTAAAATCTACCAAGATAATTGGTTACTTAATATTTTATACTTTAATGAATTATTAAGCTTTCGAAATAAAGGTGTAAACCTAGTAATTGTTTTCCAAAATGCGACATGTTATGTAAAATCTCTTAAGTGACATACCAGATCCGGTTGTAGCATTTGGGCCGGGTTTGGGGTGTTACATTTTCACACGGCCTGGCACACGGGTGTGTCATGTGGCCGTGTGGACAATTCAGTATGTATACGCTGTTTTGACACGGCTTAGACACACGGGCGTGTCTAAGGCTGTGGGAGGCACACGGCCTGCCCACACGGGCATGTGACCTCTATAACTTAGAAGATTTTTTAAATTTATGAGAAATTCTGTATGTGTTTGGTTTAGTCCCGGCCCCTTTCTAAAGCATGATTAAGGTCTCGTAGACCTCTTTAAGGGACACTTTGATGTGCTTTGTCAGATTAAGTTATGAATTGTCCGTAAAAGTTTTCGATTGTCCGATAATGCCTCTTAACCCTAAACTGGCGATGGTTACGGGTTAGGGGTGTTACAGTTAAAATGTTTATTTATTTATTAAAATTGTTAATTAAACTCAATGGTAAGGTTTGAATTCTTTAGTACTCACTAAGTTTTCATAAGCTTAACGCGTTGTTTTAAAACGCATAGGTAAAGATCGTTTTGAAGGTAGATTTTGAAGTGACTCTCCTCATCCTCATCTCATCATCAAGCAAGGACTGAAGAGTATGAAACTTAAATATTGGTTATAGTGGCATGTACTTAGGGTTAGAATCATAGAAACTTTTATTATAAACTGTCATGTGGTTCTAAAACTATGCCATGGATGTTAATTATCATTTTGTGCTTTGGAATTGAACTTTTTTAGATGGGTATATTCATGTGTTAGGTAAATTTTTTGAATGATAATCTAGTATTTTTTGAGTTCCTAAAGTGTTTAGATGTGTTTATAGGAAGGTTGATGATAGCTTCAACTTGTTTTTAGATTATTCAAATATGTTCTAAGTAATCTGTTTTTAGTGTCGCGAAATTCAAAGCCCAGTGTCGCGACACCCAACTTTTAGTGTCATAACATTGGAGTCATTAGAACATTCTATTTTTGGCGTCGCGACATCCAAAGCCCAGTGTCGCGACATTAAACTTGTTTTACGCCGATTAAACCCCGAACGACCCCAGATTGTAACCAAACTTTAAGTAAACTTAAAAATTACTTAAATATCTTCAAATGAGTAAATTATGTTAAAGTGAAGTCTTAATATTGATGCTTGAGTTAAATTAGCTTTAGTGTCCAAATGTGGCATCTCTTGCTTGGAACGTATCAGTTCATTCTAGGTAAGGGTGTTACAAGAATCTTGAAAGAGTATAAGCTTAGTATTCTTGAAGGGTCGATCCCCTCTACATCGTTCTTGGAGATATTTATAGGTGAGGGTCTCGTGTAATATTGCGTTAACATGTTGGACTTGCCATATAACCATCATTACAGAGCAGATATGATCAAAAACTATAATGAGATTATTTTAAAAAAATCAAAAAAATATTTAAAATTAAGATTCAATAAAAATATTTTTTTTTATTTTTTAATTTAATTTAAAATTTTACTTAATCATAATTTTAAATATTTTTACTTAAAAATGTTAAGTGCTATAATTTGATGGATTTGAAGGTGTTAAATATTAAAGTGGTAAGGAATTTGACAAAATTTTTATTTTTAAATACTTAAATGAGAAAAGTTATATAATTTAGATACCTATTGACAATCTACGAATATCCTATTATCTGAGAACTCCCTGGTTTGTACATATTGAGAAAACAGTCTTTTTTAGGTTTGAACTCTCTGGGACAATTTAACAAACACATGGGCTGCAGTTTTGTGATGGATACTAGTATTCCAACCCAGACCAGTAAATACCAAATCTTGCAACCTCTAAGCTTATACTGATAAAGAACACATTTTCCTTTGAAGTATCTCGATATGTTTGGTATTTCATACGGGGAGCTCTTCCTTTTGATCGGAGCCACTGCTGCTCTAGTTGGTAATTCTTCTCTCGCTTTATATTTCTATATCTTTTAGGTATTTGAGCTAATTGGGACAATGGGATTTGAGGGTATACTTCCATTTTGAATCTAAAGCTGAAATGGGTTTTACTGTATTATCGATTGTAGGACCGAAGGATCTGCCTAAAATTGCAAAAGTAGCTGGAAGATTAGCAGGTCGATCAATTGGATATGTTCAATTAGCTCGTGGTCAGTTCGATAATGTTATGCAACAATCTCAAGCTCGTCAGGTACTTCTTTTCCTTTGAATAATATAACAAAGTTGAAGAAAACCCCTCTTTACCAAATTAAATTTTATGTTCTTGTTCTTCTTCTTGGAAGTGCTTTAATGTCCATTGGAAGAAGAATTTCTATACCATCTTGTATGTTATATAGGTTATAGAAAATGAATTTTTTATAGCATGCTTTGACTGTGAAGATAGTAGTGATGACAAATTTAGGGAGGTTTTGTATTTCACCTTATGAGAATCTGTCGATTTTAGGTTACCAAAGAGCTTCAAGATACAATGGCACAACTAGATGCAATTCGGCATGAAATACGGAGTTTATCTTTTATGAATCCTGGTCCTATGACTAGAAGACTGATGGAAAATCCTCCAGAGCTTGCTTCTGATAGTAATGGTATTAGTTTTAGTTTAGTCATGTGCATTCCGTTGCATTCTATCTCATTCTACTTCACATTTGTTAACATCCTCCCCCACCATTTTCTTTTGTAGGTACAGTTCCATCTGAGAAATGTGAAGAAGACAAGAATTCAGCTGATGCTGTGAAGAAGGTAATCTAGTTACCTATTGACTATACCTTTTTTTTTTTACTTTATATTTGTTTGTTTTGATTTATTCATTATTCTTTCACATGCATCCTTCTCAGGATCAGACTCCAAAGTCTTCGGCTTCAACTGATTTGCATAGCAAAGCAACTGCCTATGCAAGATTGGCCGAATCCGAAGCTGTTAAAGCTGGTTCAGGGAGATTCAGTGTAGAAGACGAAAATCTTAATTATGAAATTGGTGATTTCTCGGTTCTTCCAGTTTCAGCTGAAAGTGCTGGACTCCTTCCAGATCGGAAAGGTCATAATATTTCCTAGAATCATTTATTAGATGTTGTTTTGCTTTGGTTTATTATTGTAGGTGCTCTTCTAAATTGTCTCGAGCTGCTAAATCACTAAACATACCATGCTTTTACATAAAATGTTCATTTGGGGATGTTTTTACATGGATGTGTATATTTTGATGAAAATCTCAGGTTCCCGCATCATATTTTTATCGCATTATTTCTCTTTTTAACTCGTGATACTAGTGTTAACTTCCTGTTGATTTGAAGAAGTCATAATATAATTACCCCTAACAGCCCCTTCCCCCTTCCCTCCATTTGGACTCCCTTTCCAGCAAAAAATGTACATTTACCAATGGAATCAAAATATTTCCATGTTTAATTGCTTTTGCAACCATATTCTATGTGGTGCACCAGCTGATAAGATTTTAGTACGTCTTTTTAGAGCCACCTGATATGCATGCACAAGCATTTCAAAGATAAGATTTTAGTACTTCTTCATGATGCATGTAAAGTACATATAAACTCATATAAGTACCTGTCAATCTTGATGGCAGAAAGTGCAAAAGGATCAGACCTTGTGTTGGAAGCAGTAGTGGAGGCCGAGGTGGCACATAATGCCAAGGAATTCTTTTCTCTGCCTCAAAATCAAATACAGTAAATAAGAAGGTATTGCTATTTGGTCCTTTCTATCATCTGAGCAGTATGGTTATGTTCATCCATGCCATTTTGCAAGCCTTCTAAAAACAACAATTTAATTTAACTTTTGTGCTCTGATATATGCTAGGATTGCCATATGATTTATTTCTTTACTTTTATTTCGAGAAGTTCTCTCAAATTTCTAGTCAAACTCTTTGGTGTCTACTCTCAATGTTTGTCATCTTGCCTCAGACATTGAAGTGTTTATAGCTTTGATATTGATATAACATTATTGTTAAGCCTACTTCCCTTTTAGCTTAGAAAAGTATAAGATGGTTCCTGGTGATTAGCCAACTTCCCTTTTAGCTTAGACAATAACAACTAGCGACACGTGTTGTCGTTATACCATACAAACTAACATCTAACGCATCCAGCAAATTATCTGAGGGGAAGTGCTTTCATTGATTCAATCAATAAGCTTTACTGCCTTCTGAGTGAGTACAATATTCCTGATGTCTAGTAGTAGGATCATATTGCTTTATATGTTCGTCAAGATCTTGCCATTCAAGTTGAATTTAGTGACCCTTTTGGTTCCAGACTGGTCCATTGTTCTGTCTTTGCTATCACTTTTGGAGACCACTTTCTCTTTGAGCTTTTCGACTTGTTCTTTAAACCTGATATTTCTACTTGCAGCCCAGAAAATGAAGATGGATGCCGTTGAATAAAAAAAATAAGGTCAGCCCATCGAACCGATTGAACTTGGAATCAGTAGTCAATTTCATTCAAACACTATTTAAAAGTTAATTCAGTCGGTCAAACCGAAAATCAGAAGTTTGATCTGAGTAGAATGTGATTAAAGTCTAACTCCAAGGTTGGGGCCAAATTGCATAGTAGATGTAGCAATAACTTCAAGCTTAAACCAAGAATTTATTACTACAGGCATGTTAAAAGCCAGTGGGACATGTCTTTGTTTCTCATACATGATGAATGAGAGATGATCAGGGATGTGTTGAAATCAAGTTGAGTCTGAGCCAAAATAGTAAGCTGTTTGAGCTCAATTCGGAATTCATTGCTCAAAACCTGGACCGAAATGTAGTGTTAATCAAAGTTTAGGGACAACTGGTGTAGTTTATCCTAACAATATTTAAGAGTTTAAGTTTATCAACTTACAATTTCTATGTTTGTTTGAATGTTTATAATTATTTGAAATAGGTTTTTCTTAAAAAGAAATTTCATATATGAAAATGAAAAGGAGATTTTTGGACCTACAATGCTCCATTATAACTTTTATTAATGCTCATCTGGAAACTTAGTACGATATATGTGTACAAATTTTAATCCATTTGGGTCGGTGCTTCGTCTGGCTGGCCCTTTTGTTACTTACATTAGAGGCTTAAATGTTAAAGGGATAAAATAATTAAAAATTAATCTAGTTTCTAATTGAAAATTGCATTTAATTGATTTGATTGAGTATTAATTTGATTAAAAAATTATATAAAATATTTTTTTAAAAATAAAATAATAAATTATAATATCATTAAAAAAATTATAAAAATGATTAAAAACAAAAAAAAAGAAGATAAAAATTCAAGAAAAATACTAAGATATTATAAAACATGTCAATTAACTCAAAATTATAACTATATCTCATGTAACTACAATCATGTTTAAGTTACTTTAAATTTCGGGTGGGATGTTTGATCTTAATCATTTTATTCGAGTTTTGCATAATGAGTACTTTGTTGTGCAAAGAAATTTCCTTTAAGGGTAAGTTAAAAATGTGA
Organism: Gossypium sturtianum; assembly: GCA_025698515.1. Classification (NCBI taxonomy): domain Eukaryota; kingdom Viridiplantae; phylum Streptophyta; class Magnoliopsida; order Malvales; family Malvaceae; genus Gossypium; species Gossypium sturtianum. The sequence goes on from CM046945.1 coordinate 164,892,322, forward strand.
TGATTAAATTTTTATAAATTTATTGATTATGTTTTATTTTTAAAAAAAAATAGATTAAAATTTTCCAATCTATTTTTTAGGAATTTTGATAAAATTTTAGAATATTTAATATATATATATATATATTTAGCATTTTTAATTTTTAAATATTTACTAACGTGACATATAAAATAAAATAGGTCTCATCTTTAATTTTACATGTCAACCGTCACACTATCTTTTTTTCAATATCAATTGCCATGTAAGTCATTATGTCATCACTTAACATATGTTAGGTGCTTGGATGGAAAAACTAATTTTAAGGATTTAATTAATTGCTAATTTTCAAATAAAACCACAATTTGGGTGTGGCTTTCCATCATGAACTTAATTAATTTTTAAATTATTTTATCGGGCTTCAATGGAAAAGTCAATTTCAAGAGCTTAATTACATTGGATTTGAGATTATATTTTATTTCAATTATGAGTGCTTAAGTTAAAACCCTCCCAATAAGTACTTTTCTCGAGATTTGAATTTGTATTCTCAAAAAGCCAAGGTCACTATCACCTCGACTTATCGATGTTAAATTCTGATTTGTGTCATGTTTTTATATAATTATATTAATGATATTTTAAATTTATGATCTAATCCATAAATTCTAATATGACAAAGTTAACATGGTTAATATCAGTAAAACCTTTTTCCCTCACAAAGACCCTTTTGCTTTGACAAAATATGAAGAAAAGCTAATAAAGTAATTAGCAGCATAGTAAAAGAAATTTTTGCAGCCTCCCACAATGATTCGGTTGTATGTATATAACGTCACCAAATTGCACTTATTATATATAAACATAATGAGCATTAGACTGCTGCTTTTGTCAGATCCAATAAAAAATTTAAAAAATTAAAATATATATTTTAAGAAACAACTTCGTATAAATGACATAAATGTTACTCATGATTTAGGTAAAAAAAAAAACATTAAAAAAATCTCATTATTAAGTAAATTAGTTTATCAATATAATCTTTGTCAATTTCGAAAATGAGCAATTAAGGATAATTAATCACGGCGTTAATATTTTATTATTGATCTTACATAAAATTTATTGGTATAATGATAAATTTACCCTCATAATTTACATATTCTATCAATTTGTTCATTATTTAGCAAATTTAACCCGTAATATTTTTGTAAATGTGTAAATATTAAGGTTAAATTTGTTAAATTTTTTAGAATCAAGACAAAATTAACACAGTATGTAAACATCAAGGGCTAAATTTGTTATTATACCAATCAAAGTTATGCACAATTCATGAAATACATTAATGTTGTGATTAATTATCCTTAATTGTTCACTTTCAAAATTGACTGATTAAATTACTCCAATTTTTTTTAAGAGGGACTAACATGCTCAATTTCAAAATTGATCAGAGAGATTGGAAAGTTCTTTTTACTGTAAAAAAGTTATATAATAAATATATTTATTAAAAATTCACATAAAAATTAATTGATGTTTTGATTAGAATGATAAAGTTAATCATTTATCATGCATAGTGCTCCGAATTCAAATATTTTTATTGACTATGAGCAAAACTCGATTCGACTCGAAAAAATCGAAAAAAATTTGAATTTCGAGTTAAACGAATCGAGTTATTCGAGTTAATCGAGTTATTCGAGTCAACTCGATTTTTTTTTTCGAATTTCGAGTTCGAATCGAGTTGAGTTTTTGAATTCGAATAACTCGAATAATTCGAATAATTCGAATATTAAACTATAATATTTTACATTTTTACCTTAAACTCCCAAACCTTTTTACTTTTCCCTCAAAACTTTTACTCCTTCCCACTTTCCCCCCAAAACTTTTACTCCCCTCCCATCCCAACCCCCCAATCTACCCAAAATCCATTTCCCACCAAAATTTTACTCTCTCATTTACTTTTTCTCAAAATTTTACTCCCAAAAACCCTCAAAACTTTTTATTTTCCCCCAAAATTTTTACTCCCTCCCACTTTTCCCCTAAAACTTTTACTTCCTTCCCATCTCACCTCCCATCTACCCCAAACCCATCTCCCCTCCAATTTTTTTTTTTAATATTTTCCCTTCAAAATTTTACTCCCTCCTATTTACTTTCCCTCAAACTTTTATTCTCCAAAATTTTTTATTTTTCCCCTAAACTTTTACTTCTCACCCTTTACTCTCAAATAAAAAAATCAAAATTATCAAAAAAAAATCACTAAACATAAATAGTAATAATTTTATTTATATCTACTATTTATATTATTAAATTAAATTTCACATTTTATATTATTTATATTATTGAATTATTAATTATGCCATAAAATATTCATGTTAAAATTTTATATTGGTATCAATTTCACATTTTATCTTTAAAATAACTTTCATTAAAAAATCACATTTTTACATTTAATATATTTTTTAATACATAGTGACAAGAATCTGAAGATAATTGAAACAACTAAGCAAGCAAAGAAGCTAACCCGTATATAAAAGATTAATAAATAAATTATTTGGTGATGAAAGTTAATAAAAAATTTAGTTAAGGTGGACAAATTTTATTACGATGGGTGACAATGTTACAAGGACCCAAAATTATTTTTTAAAATTTAACTCGAACAAATATATTCGATTCGATTCGATTCGAGAAAATTTCAAATCAAATTAGGATGATAAAATATGATTCGTCAACTCGATTAACTCGAAATTTTTTTATTCGATTCGATTCGATTCGATCGAACGCTCACCCCTATTGACTATTATATTAAAAAGATACAAACACCCTCCTAAAAATATAAATTAATTAGTATATAAGCGAGGATTTTAGAAATTTCATAACTGAGTTGTAGTTATTTTCAATTCTTCATCAGTTATACTTTGTACTGATTTAATTCTACATTACAATTGATCTAAAATATATTTATACTTATAATTACACTATATTTATAATTGTAATCCTCTAAAAAATATTAATTATTTAAATATAAGCGTAAACTATAATAGACGTTTTTTTTAATAAAAAATAATTGCATTGTACGATTACAAATTTACGATGCTACCTTGAATAGAAAATTCTAACCATAGTCACTCAACAGCCTTGCATGAAGAGAGCTCAGGCTCATTAAGGTGATAGATACTGATCACGAGTTTTAAAGCTGCTTCATACCCAGACCGAGGATTGAACTCTTGACCACTTATTAAGATAGGAGAGACCATTGTCAGTTCACCTAACTCCCGTAATTTATTTAATGTTTTTTATTATTAAAAAAAACTCATAAAAAAACATATAAAATAAACCGGCATTAATGGCAATGAATGAATGCCACCATCAGCCTGCACATGGTAATGTTCCCCCATCTCTCGTAGGGTCCTGATATTTTAATAAAATTTTCAAAGCATTTATTTATGTCCCTAATAATATGTATAAGAATTAATAATATTGTATTAAAATTATTCTTCAGCATATTAATAAAGATAATAAAGTGATGGAATTACAGAGAATGAAGAATCTTTTTGATTGGGTGGAAAGGAAAATATTAGCATTAAAAACTAAGGGGGGAAGAACAAAACACATAGACAACAAACTATGACAGTAAAAGACGACCAGACAATGGCAAAAACATGTGATCATTCAACAATTCTCCCCCCCATTAGTAATAAACAAAGCCAGACAATACGGTTAAGTTTCTTGCTTCTTGTCCATTACAAATGTCCCAAATCTTCTTCTTTCTTTCTTTTTTTTTTTTTTAATAAAATTATTTTATATATATATATATATATACCAAATACATGAAATATTTAATACAATACAATGACACCATCTCAAGAAAGTTGTAGGGGGCAACTGCCCCTTTGCTTTAATTCCATGATCTTGAATGGGTTTAGGCTCTGCTCTTGCATTTCTCCATTGCTCTTGGAGCTGAAATTAATATCAAAAAATTAATTTTACATTTGTTAATTGAATCCATGTATGTATATAAGTGATAAAAAATCAAACTTACCGAGACCTATTGCCTCTGATCCTTTCATTATGCGCAAACGTTTACATGAGTCAACAAACATCCTGTAAAAAAATAAAAAAGAATATGATGACATTTTGTTAAAAAATGAAGTTAAGTGGATTTAGATTTAAATTTTTTTTATGATGATGTGTTAATAAGTGCACAGAATTACGTGCTATAAGTACATAAAAATTTATTTATATTTATAATTATATTAAGCCCTTAGTTGAGTTGATGTCACGTGTTAATCGGACACCAAGTTAATCTGAGAAATTATTAAAACATTCTTTTATGTATAAAATAAAATATATAATTATAAAAGTATTTTTATTTTTTTACATTTTATAAATCAATAAAAACTCAATTATATAGTACTTCAATGAAATGTTATTTTTTTTCACCCAAGTGGGTGTACTAGAAAATATATCGAAAGGAAAGCAGATTTATTTGTAGGTGTGGTGAGCTGCTAAAAGATGTGCATGCATGACTGTGGGGAGACATCTAATGAAGACTAGCATGCATATATATATATATAAAATATGTGAAACATACTCCCATGGGACATCGCCCACGAGCATCCAGTCGCCATCCTTATCTTCATAGGTTGGCACATAATCAGAACTGTTGAGAAGATCCATCAACTTGCTCTCATTCATGAAGTCTATCATTCCTTCACATCCATAACTCCCTTCAAAAAAAAAAAAAAAAAAACCCACCAATTTACTCAGATTTCTTACTATTACAACCCTCAAAAAATCATATCATTGTCGTAAAAAACAAATGTTATATCTATCCATGATGATGAAATATCAACCCTAAGCTGCATGTTAAGGTTCGAACCGTAAAACTTACCCATGGTGAAGGAACTGAACATCTTAGCCAAGGCATCAGATAACTTTTGGTAGCTGTTGTACATCTTCAAATCTACTTTACGCAAATATGGTGCACCATCCATGCACACCTTCACAAACGCTGCACCGCCACTGCCACTGCTAGCTATGTCACTAATTTCGTCACTGTTGTTCTTCTGGTTAGCCATAATGTTCTTCCTATAAGATCGGACTGGTGGCCAACCCAATACTTGTGCCCTTAAAATCCAACCACAAATCAATATATACACACAAATATAGAAAAAAAAACAAATATAATATGTTTCACTGGTAGGTTTTTTTTTTTTTGACATACTTGGCTGGTGGTTTTGCAGGGAGATGATTCTTTTCTTTTGAACCATTTTCTAGGTTCTGGTTCAGATCCATGCAACCTTCTTTAGACTGAAGATTAAGCTTCAAATCAACAGTCTCGGAGTAGCCTCTTTTCCCGGTGGTCTTTGGGGAACTTTCCACTTCATTTTTACCACCACCACCGGCGGCAGCAGCTCCTCCTCCTCCACAACTTCCACCAGGCAGGCCGAGACACAGCTCGGTCTCTTTGAAGTTCAAATCACGCTCAGTTCCTAGCATGTTTGGCGATCTTTGAAGTTGATGTTTGTTAAGAAATAGAGGAGAGTGAGAGAGAAAGAAGAAAGTAAGAAAGAGGGAAACCCTCAATGATATAAAAAGGAAAAATTTGTGGGGGGGGGGGGGGGGTTGGAGTTTGTATGGCTGGATGTGTATGTCACATCATCAGCATCATCATCATCATCCATGGTTTCTCAACACGTGGAGAGAGATAGGACGTTGGATCTTTAACCAATGACATTGCAAGAAAATTGGTGAAAATGGTGAAACAAACTCTACTTTTTTGTAGCCCCTAGTGGAATTAAATTACTTGCACTTTTAATTTCCAATCATTATATTATGATTGTGGATAAGAATTTGGTGGTAAAAGTACTCTAGAATTTTTAGTACTAGTATTAAAAAAATGAATGAATTAATTTTTATACGTTAAATTAAAAACAATAAATTAGTCCTTTTTGATAAAAAAAATTACTTATTTTTATTGTTAAAAATTGGGGTAGTTGACGAAATAACCAAATGGCGTGCCACTCTCACCTCATGCTGATGTATATGGATTAGTTTTTAACAGCAGAAATCGATAAAATATTTAACAGAACGACCAATTTGCTCTTTGATCTAACATACATAGACTAATTTGTCCAATTTTTACGTAGACGGGATAAAATATAATTCAACTATTAGTACAAGAGCCTTTGTGGTTCTTTTTCCGAATTTGGTTGTGCTTACAAAGTCGAGGTTTTGAAACTTTAGGTGCCTGATTTGAATTTTATGGTGTGTAATTCATGTGCTAAATTGATAGTTCAGTTTAGTGTTTGTATTAATCAATTTTGATTGAAATTATTGCTACAGTTGTAATTTTTAAAAATAAAACTATTAGTGTTAATCTTCTTTATAATAGCATTTCATTATAACATCCAACTTTGTTAAAGAACCGCTTTTTTATGTTTTATTTTTACCTTTTATAATAGTTTTGTTTTATCTACCTCACTCATACATAAAAATGGGTTTTATTCTAATTAGTATTTTTTAAAATTTACTTTCTTTCATATGAGTATAGCGTCATGATTCTTAGTCTTTGTTTCAATGTCTAGAACTATCAATAACCCTTCCTCAACTCTAACCCTTCTACTACACCAAAACAGACTTTTAGCGGCGTTTTTTTAGGCTTTTAGCGGTGTTTATAAGCGTCGCTAATAGTATTTGCGACGCTTTCGAAAGCGCCGCAAAAAACGCCGCTAAAACAAACGCCGCAAACTTTAGCGGCGTTTATGAGAAAAAACGCCGCTAAAGATCATGACTTTTAGCGGCGCTTTTCCCACAAACGCCGCTAAAGGTCATGACTTTTAGCGGCGCTTTCCCACAAACGCCGCTAAAGGTCAGGGCTTTTAGCGACGCTTTCTCTAAAAACGCCGCAAAAAGCTTGACCTTTAGTGGCGCTTTTTCTGAAAACGCCACTAAAAGCACGACCTTTAGCGGCGCTTTTTCTGAAAACGCCACTAAAAGCATGACCTTTAGCGGCGCTTTTTCTAAAAACGCCGCTAAAAGTCATGAAAAATAAAAAAAATAAAAAACTATAAAAAAGAATAAGATTAAAATATTATAAAAAAATTTAAGGGAAAAATAGTAAAACTAAACATTTTTTAGCCCATAACATTTAAACCAAAAAAAAAAAATTAAGCCAATCAATACTAGGATTTTAATTAACAAATTAAGCCCCACCGTAAAACCAGCCAATAAAAGAAGTGGGGGAAAGAATAAAGAAATAAACAATAAGGATGTGATAAAATTTCATCAGCAAAACAAAATCATGGCGAGTTTGAGTTATTTATCTGCTGCACCGACTCTCATTGTTCATCACTTTAGGTTGTTGCTTCACAACCTGGGCAATCAACTTCCACACTGCATATTAAAAGAAAAGAAGATATTAAAGGAAATTCCAAAAGAATTGCATAACAGGATTCACTTATCAGATCTTGGTTGCAAACCACTCGTTGATGATTTCACCCAAGTGCTTGTCCACCCAACATCCATGCTCCATCTGATTGCTGCAAAGTGAGTAGAAGCATATATACACTAGAAAAAATACTCTTACAAAAACTGTGAAAATTAATATATATTACTCACTCGCTTGCAGAGTTTTCTAGGTTCCAACTGATGAATAACATGGCAAAGTACGTGGCTCCCAAGGAGAATATGATGCGGAAAAACCCGTAGTTATAACGGATATCATCCTCGGCTTTCACCTCATCTTCGCGAAACTAGAAAATCGTAAGAGTTGTTAAGTATTTCTTATCAGAACCGTAAGAGATATCTTTGCTATAATGAAGGAGAATAAAAACCGTAATACTACCGCTTATAATGAACTTTGAGGAAAAGAAATATCTTGAACCACAATTAAAATCTTTTACCAACTTATTCCAGATTAAAAAAACAGATTTATTTTCAAACTTATTAGCAAAGTTGCCATAATTTCAAATTATATCAGTGGCACAAAATCTGACAGTCTCAAAACATCTAGTACGTCAAACCCTTAAATAATTCTTCACTATCTCATCAAGTACATGATATTTTAACTATCAATATTGCTTTGCTAGGTAATCCAAAGAGCGGATGCTCTTACAATAAATGTAACGACTTTTTCAACCTCGGATAAGTCATTCACCTAAAAAATAAAGAAGACAAAATGCAGCAGCAGTGTAATCTAGCCATTCAAGCTAATCCTTGTTTCAAAGTAGTTTTCAATAAACCGAACAGGAAGAACGACTACTTTGCATGAGCTAAATATTAAAAATAACAAGAACAAGGAGAGCAATAACAAAACTAAGCAAAGAATGAGTCCGAATACACTAGTTCATTATCTATTCTGCTTGTAATGCCATAAAGTTACCAAACTGCTTAACTTGGCATTAGTAATTGTAAAAGAAAAAACAATAAGCTCATGGTGTCTCTCACAAATATTTGAAATAGCTAAAACATGGACCTTTTGTTCACATAAAATTCCTTAAATATTGGAAGAGACAGGCAAACATAAAGTCCCAATTTCATTTCATCAATCAATACTTCAACAAGCAATCTCAATGTCAAAAACAACTTAAAGCAATATAGACATTGAAATTTAATGAGCTATCGAGAGAAGCATAAAACATACAACACTCCCCATATCTCTTTTTATTTGTTTCCACTTTGTCTTTCATGGAGATTGTCAGGAAAAAGAAACACTTAAATTTAGTGCATATTGTATTAGAGTTATAAAAACTTCTATAACATTCATTTTCAATGCCATTCAATACAAAAAGGTGAAAAACATAAAAATAAAAGTTGCGAAAAACAAATTAGGAATAAAGAGTCTCGAGTGTTCAAAAATGGAAAGGAATACAATTCTGGGACATCCCAACAAGGAAAGCTAGACAAGAAAATCAATTAATTGCTTAGAACCTACAAATTTGATTTACAAAACTATGCACACAACCGTAACAATATAAGGTCAACAAAAGCAAATAAAATACTAGTTACCTTTAAAGCCTTTTAAGCAGGATATATGTTAATAGGCATAAGAGTTTTATAGTACCAGTAAGTACTCAACCACAAATAGAGGATCAACAAAATGGTTAAAGAAATATACCTGATATTATCAATCAAATAGCTATTTCAAATATAAGCAGCGACATAAAGACGATCTTCGGATTAACAACTGCAGAACATTGATTTTCACAGAATTAATTTAATATGATAATCCAATGGAGAAATTAAATGCTAAAAGAATATAGATGTACTAAACTTTTGAAGAATCAGATGTATATCCTTTGAAACAAGGGATAAGTTCAGATAAATACTTCACTACGTTGAAGATAGAAACTAATATTTGCAGACTAAAAACATATATCAGATAAAAACATTTTTGCTCCTACAATAGAATAATCAAATCCTTTGAAAAATAAAACCAAGAACTTGAAATTAAACCAGGTTCTTTCGTAATCAAAGCCCCACAGGATATATAAGGTTAAACATATTGATTTAAAATGTATACCCAATAAAATAGATTCATATCATACATAGTCATCATTTCATCAACTACTTGAAAAATCGATTTCTATCATGTACATGGATGGATTAGCCTCATCGCTTAACTCACTCAACAATGAAAGAAACTAGTTACTGAGACACTTTCTAGATTACTCTCATATTTGTTAATCAATAAATCAAGCAAGTATCAAAGAACATTTCACTAATTCTAAATATATACATAGTTTAAAATATAAAATCCAATATGAATAACACAAGGTGAGTGTGTTTGTAACGAGACATTAAAGGTTATCATAATTTAATGCATAAAATGACATGACCTCATCCTAAAACCAATAGTAACAAATCAATATGTAAAATATATTTACTTTCAAATAGTGAAGAGTTAAAATAAGGCATCAAACAGTTATTAATTCATGTATCTAAAAGCTTTGCTACGCAATACTCTATCCCCCAGCAGATGCTCTTCTATGTTACTTGGATTTGGGAGCAAATGTCATCTACCACTTTACTTGATTCATGTACATATCTAAGTGATGAAAGAAAGCTACATCAGGTGCATGATAAAATGTGATATCAATGAAACAAATAATCCTTTGTAGTAGTATAAAAGGGAATACATGTGTTTCATTGCATAAAGACTCAAATTCGTCCTGAGACATTGAAGAGGAAAAACAAGAAATAAGACATACTATATAATGGTTAAGAGAAGTAAGTGAGGCACAAAATAAAATTGACAAAATCCTCAACTGGACACCTAAGATGGTCATGTACAGAAAATTAGTGACTGAAGTGTAATCACTGCCAAGAAGAAGGGCCAAAGAAATCTGAAAGTCCCAATATTATGAGTTCCTATACATGGTACAATTAACTAGTATAGTACATGACTGAAGCAAAGCTGTAAATTACCAAGGAGTTTCTCCCAAATCCAAGTTTTCGCTCTATATCATCCATTTCATAACAAACAACATGGCCTCCTTCGCCTAAGTCAAAACATAAAATGGTTAGCAAGTCCATAATCTACAAAAACAAGTTAAAAAGGAAAATTAATACCCCAAAACTTACCAAGGTAAATGTCTCTGTACACTGTCCTGACACCAAAAAGGAAGATATCTGAATTAGAAGAGAAACACCCATCCTGATGATAGCAAAGTAACTTAATGAAGGGACTGCATTTGCAAATATTGAACTAATTTCAATTGTATCACTAAAAAAGAAGAAAAAAAACTACTTACACATAAGGATTCTAAGTTTAGTAAAGCGCATCGTGCTTCAGCTTCCTCGATCCTGAATTTCAAGTTTAAAGAAAAAAGAAAGAAAGAAGAATTAGCCCTGGGTTCATTATCCGAAATATAAAAGCAAATGAAATATTGGGAATTACCCATCTAAACATGGAATTCCAAGTGCTAATCCAAGGAGTTTTGCTTCTTTGATCATACAAGAGAATTCAAATCCCATATTCCTTTTAAGCGAAGACAAGTTTTGTGAATGTGACTTTGCCCCATCTTGAGCCTCAGGTCGTAAGTTTAAGCGTCGCCTGTAAGTAGATAATTTGATGGCAGGAATTGACCCATCTAAAACGGAAGAATGAAGGAAGTGGGTAAAAGTAGTGAAAATACAGAGCCATATCCGAATTTGATGAAAAGGAAAGTTACCAGTAACAAAAATGAGAGAGCAATTCAAGGCAATGAGAGCCCTGAGGCGGTGAAAGAGAGAAGCGAGATAAAGCTTCTTGTTGATGGGGCAGTGAGATCCAATAGAAATTGCCAAATGTGCCAGCAGCAAGTTACCCTACCTTAAGGAAGTGATGTCTTTTAGACATGGATAAGGAATCAAAAACAGCTAAGACATACAGAAGGTCAAGAAACCCGTTGGCTTATACCAATATCAAGCATGTCAATTTGTTCATCAGCTCAAACAAGTTGGTTCCATATAAATCAAAAGAAATTCTTTAATACATTTGTGATTAATTTCTCAGCAAACATAAACTCATTTTTGAAAGAGAAATTCTGCTATGTGTTTTGCTTGATTTCTCAGGATCGATTCTCAACTTCCACAACCCACTAGCTAAGCATTCCAACAACACTTTAAAAACAACCGATTGACTCACGCTAATCCCCAAAAGGCTGATTTTAAGTTCAAAAACAGATAAGTTGGCTTCCGAACTCCATAAGTATCCAAAAACAATGCACAAGAGAATAACCAAAGTGATTGAGAAGAAAAAAAGGAATAAAATTCCTTGGCCTTGAGCCATTCTTCTTTCCAAAGATTGATAATTGGCAAAGTATCTTCTTATTCGGGCCTGTATGATACGTAATAAATACATACAATTAATTGATATGAACTATAAAGAAAGCATAATAACTAAAAACACACACTTAAAAGTAAAAACTCCAATGTGGATTCTAACCTTGCTTAGTGCAAGATTAAAGCAATTCTTTCTTTGAAGTCAAATCTCCCTTCTTCCAAATGCGCTTACCCAAACAAAGCCAAGAATCTCCAAGAGATGGATTCAGTTTAACCGGAGAAGAAAAAATATTAGATAAAAAGCATAAGCCTTATTCAGAGCCCAAGCATTATAGCAAGCCATAAAAACACGAGAAATCAGAATAGCTTTGAATTTTCAAGGTGGTGTCGATGCGGGTGATTCGAGGTCACTAAATCCGACAAGTGAGTAGAAAATATTATTAATTTAGTGAGTATAATTTAAATGTGAAGTTAGGAAAAAAATTGAAATAGTAAATAGTGTACTAGAAAAATAATTAGAATCGAAAACCAGTATCGAGACCTCTGAGATTTTAATCTAGCCATAAATATTCTATAAATATTTATGGAGTGTTAATAAGTTAGTATTAAAGTTTCGTCAAGAAATTTTAAAGTTCCGATAGTTAATTGAACAAAAAGGACTAAGTTGTAACAAATGCAAAGTTATGAGAAATGATTAAATAGCTTAAATGATAAAACAAAGAGGGCTTAAAAGGCAAATAGACCCAAGGTCTATTTGGGCTGGACGGCAAGGGCATGAAATCAGAAAGAAAATAAGGAGAATTAAGGGCAAAATTGGAATATTGCAAAATTTACTTAATAAAGCTAGGACTAAAGTGGAATTATCTAGATTTCTCTTTATTTTTCTGCATTCTCATCAGCAAAAACACCATAGAAGGGTTTCCCTAAGCTGGTTTTTCATATTTTTACTGCAAGTAAGTTCAATTCTTGATTATTTCTTGAAATTTGTGTGTTTTTGTGACCTTTACAACTAGGTCCACTTGTTGAATTCATTAGTTTTAGGTTTTATGAATGAAGTTGGAAGTTGCTATGTATATGTGCTAGAAGTATATGATGATTTAGCATGGAATTAGAACTTTAAATTGTTTATATGCTGATTTTATTGAAAGAGTTGAATAGAAAGTGAATGTTTGGGACCTAATTTTAAAAGAATTTGAAGTTAGGGTTTTTATGTGGAAATTCTGAATTCCAGTAGATTTTAAATAACTTATAATGACTAGGTAAAGTATTAAATTAGAAAAATTAGCTTAATTGAGGGGTTAATTGATCAAGGACTGAATTGTATGAACTGGGAAATTTGGGGCAAAATGGAAATCAACACTTTGCACTAAAACAGTTTTGGACAGCAGCAGTAGTCTAACTTTGAAAAATCACCAAAAATTTTAGAAATCGAATTAGAGGATGAATAAAATATGAAATTAAATCTTATTGAGTCTAGTTTCTTATAGAAGAAACGGTTTAAGAAATGGAACTGTAAATCATGAGATATAATAGGTTTTATGAGACAAGGTCAGAATGATTTCGGGTTCCCCTGTTCTGACTTTTAAAAATCATCAAAAATTGTATAAAAATAATTAGGGTCTTAAATTTATATTCTTAAAATCCTGAATGAGTCTATTTTCAATATAAACAAACAGTAACATCATCCAAATCCTGTACAAGGAGATAATTAATTTTTAGTGAAGAAGGGTCGAAACTGTCAGACAGCAGAACAGGGGTGACTTTAAAGAATAAACTGTACTTATTGGATAAACAAAAAAATTCTGAAAATTTTATGGTAAGAATATATGTGAGTCTAGTTTCATGGAAAATTATCGGATCTTAAATTGAAGTTCTGTAGCTCAATATAAAAATAATTTAGTGACTGTGACACGGATGGACAGCTTGAATATCTATATAAGTAAATAGTGAAATTATAGATAATGTTACTTATATGTGGGTTGTAATCATTAAGGATGTGAAATAGAGTAAATGTGAAATCAATACTGATAAGTGAATGATTTTACAATGATAGATCGAGAACCCGAAGCAAGTCGAGGAAAAGAAAAAAAAGTAGCTGATTAGTCCTCAATTTTCTCAAATTCTCGCAAATCGACTTCGTAAGTTCACATGGCTAAAATTTAATGATTAAATGCTAATTTCATGAATTATATAATGTATGATGAGATATATTTGTTGATGAATTGAGAATAAAACAACAATGCGAAAACCGAATAAATGATCAAATTGAGTGGAACATCGGATTTGAGTACTTCTGATCAGTGACAAGTGATAAGTGGTAGCTTTAGCTACACTTATCTGATCAGTGACAAGTGACAAGTGATAAGTGATAGCTTGCTTTAGCTACACTTATCTGATCAGTGACAAGTGACAAGTGATAAGTGGTAGCTTTAGCTACACTTATCTGATCAGTGATAAGTGACAAGTGACAAATGTGATCCGTGTAAGACCGTAGCAGGGCTATGGCTTCGGAAAGTGATAAGTGATCATACGCAAGAACATAGTTATACTATGGCAAAGTGGAAGTGATGTAACACCCCAAACCCGGCCCAATTGATACGACCGGATCTGGTATGTCACTAAGAAAATTTTGGAAGAACATGTCGTATTTTTCCGAAAAGCCCATATATATTTCATATAGAATATGCCTTTGTAAAATAAAACCAAACTTAATTACATGCCTTAGTTTAATTAGTGATATAAAAAAAAATTAAATAACTAAAAGTAATTAAAGCCCAAAAGTAAAACATAATATACACAAGTGGCCCATGGCCTTATTACAACGAAATTTTAAAATCCACCAAATAAAAATATAAAATAATGACTTGAGTCTTTTTGCTAAATCCACATATTCTTCTGCATGGCCACCTTGCGTACCTCTCGGCCCCGTCCCAGCACTAGGTATCACCTGAAATGTTAATTAAAAGGGTGAGTCGCGAGACTCAGTGTGCAACCCTCATGCACCACTAGATTTTGGGCCTTAAGCCCGTTAAACAAAGTAAACAGTTTAATACACATAATAGAAATTAATAACAAATAATATGCAAGGCCCAACCCGTTTGCCTAGGTTTCCATCCGCTACACGCCCGCACCAACCGTACACACAATTGGAGATTTCTACAATCGACCTACACCGCTACACACCATGATGGCGGTCATCATGCTGCTCATCCACATATGATGGCCGCCGCCCTTATAACATATAATGGCCGAAGGCGTATAACATTTAATGGCCGGCTTCAGATATAACGATTCACGGCATTAGCCGCTACATCGAATCACGATAAAACCGCTACACATATAACGTATAACTTCCTCCTTTCATCAACCCAACCCATGCAATCACATACAAGCATTTTACTTATAACATATAAATAGATTACTTACTAACCTGGTGAACCGCTTTTACCCTCCTTGGGCTTTCATCAATAAATCGAGATGTCGGCAATTATCAAAACATATAAATCTTATGATCATGCATTTTATGATTAGATCTAGATGGTGGGGAAGTATTACACACCTGATATTGCGAAATCCAATATTCTTAGTCGATGTCCTTGCTATCCGGATCTATTATCCTCAATGTAAAGCCTTTCTCAAAAGCCGGAAAAACACACAAAGATTTAGCCCCTTCAACAATCGGCCAAGGTTAATGAATCCCAAATTATACGTTAAAACTAATAGATCCCTTACCTTGAAATCCCGAAATTAGAGACTAACGATTTTCGGCTTTTAGATCTAGACGACCAAGTTTCCTTCAAATCCCGGAATGCCGCCCAACATAGAACCATTAAACTATTAGCTTTTCGGCTTTTGCCTTTTAAAAACCGAAATAGAACGTGAGAGCTTAACAGAAGTCGACGCTTACCTTAACATGGGGATTCGGCTAGCACTAGAGAGAAGATTCGGCAATGCCAAAGGAAAAGATTAAATGCCGGAAGAATAGAACTATTCTCACAAATGGGATGAGTAGAGAAAAACTATGGAGATTTCGGTTTTTTTGAGAAATCGGCTCAAGAGAAAAAAAATGGATTAGAGAGTGAAAGGAGAGGTTTCGGCTTTTGAAGAAATTGAAGAAAAGAAATTGTAGAGGGAAAGGCTAAGAATTTTGGCACAAAGAATGAAGAGGAAATTAGGGTTTAAATGCCGTAATCAATGAGATATCCCCTATTTATAGAAATTTCGGCACTTACCTAACCTTGCAGATAAATCCTATCTTTTCTCCTTTATCTTAATCTACTAGCTCATCTAAAAGAGACTTAATTATCTCTAACTCCTCCCTCCTTTATCAGCATATTATCCACATATTTTAATCATTAAAATCCCTAAATTTTAGCCTTTATCTGCTTATTACCTACATAAAATAAATTCCTAAATAATAGCCTTTATCTGCTTATTATCCACATATTTTAAATATTAAAACCCCTAAATTTTAGCCTTGTTGCCATCCACTCCACCTAATCCTAATGCCCAAAATTTAGCTAACTTAAATTAAAGAATTGGGCTCCATGAAACTTAAATTTGGGCCCCTTACTCCCTTGTGTGGCGTCACCTCCTAAGATTGGGCCACAAGCCCACTTTGGTATTTTAAACATAGATACTACCTTTTAAACCCTATAATGCCCAAACAGATAATTTTAATCAAGGCCTCTACCTAAGCTCCTGAGCCCAATTTGGACCCCTAACACTTAAATTAACACATTAAACATATCCACCCATTAAACACATAGGCCAAAAATTCAGGGATGTTACAGTTCTACCCCTTAAAGAAATTTCTCGTCCTCGAAATTTCCAACTAACTCATAATCGTACTACCTAAGTCTCACTACCATGCTTCCACAGCGCGATCCAATACTAAACCCAAAATAAACACTTAGTATTCTATGGTAGAGCACGCACCGGTATTCACATCTAGAGCATCCTCGTCCCCTTGTACTCATGCTATCGGTCCGCGTTTATCTCGATTAAGAATTTTATGAATTAATAAGTTTCTTCCATCGCTTTAACCACGAATGTATCTTATGAAAGCGATAGTTTAAGAGTAGTTCTTTCGAATTCGAATTACATCTACAAGTTTCAGTCTCAAGTTTGTCTCCTAGTTCCATATACACATACATGCAATCATCAATCATACAAATAGAACTTACATTCATCACCTAAGGGTATTTTCGTCATTTCACTACCCAGGGGTATTTTCGTAATTTATCCTACAGGGGTATTTTCGTAATTTTCCAAAATAGGGTTCCTTGGTGATTTTGTGAAAGAAGGGTATTTTGGTATTTTTTTTAATCCGGGGGTTTATTGGTAATTTTACAATCCAGGGGTATATTGGTAATTTTACAATTCGGGGGTATTTTGGTAATTTTGAAATCTGGGGGTATTTCGGTAATTTTGAAATCTGGGGGTATTTCGATAATTTTGTAATCCAGGGCAATTTAGTAATTTTGCAAATCAGGGGTAATTTGGTAATTGTACAAACCAGGGGTATTTTGGTCATTTGACAAAACGAGGGTAGGTTGGTAATTTTTTCTAACCAGGATATTTCGATGTTGTTGTTGTTTTTTTTCAAACAGTGTACTTTGGGGAAAAATCTAGTTTCATGGTCCAAGGGTTACTCTTATAAACATGAGATTTTCTGGTAAATTTTCAAAACATAGGTATTTTATAAATTCATGGTCGTTGGTTGGTAGTTTTCACAAATCAAACGTATTTTAAAAATTTTGCAAAACTTGAGAAATTTTCTTTCTTTTTTTTTTTTCCAAACTAGGGTGGTTGGTCCCTTTCGGGTTTTAATTATAAGGTTTAGCCCATCAACAAGTCCTCGCGGGCTAGGGTGAATAAATACTACACGCACTGTAGGATTCCAGCGAAGAGGAGGTGAGTCACTAGGGATGCGCTTAAGTACCAAGCTCTTCCGATCCAATCCTAGACATGCGTATGCTGTGTTGCCACACCCTAGTATTGCGACTTGTTCACGGGTTTGTTTAGTGAAATTAAGTCTTATGAGATTTTAGAAGTTGTTTCAACTAGACCTAAAGTCCATCAAGTTCTAATCTAACTAATCTACGTCCCCATAAAGCCCATCAAGCCCACATATATTATATCACACAATGGTTCGAATACTTACAGCGGACTTGGGCGGAGACGCAGTGCCATCTTTGAGCTAATGCACTGTGTAAATATGCATGTTTCAAAACCCAACTTTAGAAAACATTTTGAGCCCAAAAAAACCCCAGAGCCGAGTTTTGAACCGGGCTCGATACCAATTTGTAACACCCCAAACCCGCCCAATTGGTACGAATAGGATCTGTATGTCACTAAGAAAATTTTGGAAGAACATGTCGTATTTTTCCGAAAAGCCCATATATATTTCATATAGAATATGCCTTTGTAAAATAAAACCAAACTTAATTACATGCCTTAGTTTAATTAGTAATATAAAAAAATTAAATAACTAAAAGTAATTAAAGCCCAAAAGTAAAACAAAATATACACTAGTGGCCCATGGCCTTATTACAACGAAATTTTAAAATCCACCAAATAAAAATATAAAATAATGACTTGAGTCTTTTGCTAAATCCACATATTCTTCTCAGATGGCCACCTTGCACTACCTCCCAAGACGGTCCAAGCACTAGGTATCACCTAAAATGTTAATTAAAAGGGTGAGTCGCGAGACTCGGTGTGCAACCCTCATGCACCACTAGATTTTGGGCCTTAAGCCCGTTAAACAAAGTAAAATGATTTAATACTCATAATAGAAATTAATAACAAATAATATGCAAGACCCAACCCGTTTGCCTAGGTTTCCATCCGCTACACGCCCCCGTACCAACCGTACACACCATTGGGGATTTCTACAATCGACCCACACCGCTACACACCATGATGGGAGTCATGCTGCTCATCCACATATGATGGCCGAAGCCCGTATAACAGTTCACGGCATTAGCCGCTACATCAGATCACGGTAAAACCGCTACACATATAACGTATAACTTCCTCCTTTCATCAACCCAACCCATGCAATCACATACAAGCATTTTACTTATAACATATAAACAGATTACTTACTAACCTGGTGAACCGCTTTTACCCTCCTTGGGCTTTCATCAATAAATCGAGATGTCGGCAATTATCAAAACATATAAATCTTATGATCATGCATTTTATGATTAGATCTAGATGGTGGGAAGTATTACACACACGATATCGCGAAATCCAATATTCTTAGTCGATGTCCTTGCTATCCGGATCTATTATCCTCAATGTAAAGCCTTGCTCAAAAGCCGAAAAAACACACAAAGATTTAGCCCCTTCAACAATCGGCCAAGGTTAATAAATCCCAAATTATACGTTAAAACTAATAGATCCCTTACCTTGAAATCCCGAAATTAGAGACTAATAATTTTCGGCTTTTAGATCTAGACGACCAAGTTTCCTTCAAATCCCGGAATGCCGCCCAACATAGAACCATTAAACTATTAGCTTTTCGGCTTTTGCCTTTTAAAACCGAAATAGAACATGAGAGCTTAATGTAATCGACGCTTACCTTAACATGGGGATTCGGCTAGCACTAGAGAGAAGATTCGGCAATGCCAAAGGAAAAAGATTAAATGCCGGAAGAATAGAACTATTCTCACAAATGGGATGAGTAGAGAAAAACTATGGAGATTTCGGCTTTTTAGAGAAATCGGCTCAAGAGAAAAAAAATGGAGAAGAGAGTGAAAGGAGAGGTTTCGACTTTTGAAAAAATTGAAGAAAAGAAATTGTAGAGGGAAAGGCTAAGAATTTTGGCACAAAGAATGAAGAGGAAATTAGGGTTTAAATGCCGTAATCAATGAGATATCCCCTATTTATAGAAATTTGGCACTTACCTAACCTTGCAGATAAATCCTATCTTTTCTCCTTTATCTTAATCTACTAGCTCATCTAAAAGAGACTTAATTATCTCTAACTCCTCCCTCCTTTATCAGCATATTATCTACATATTTTAATCATTAAAATCCCTAAATTTTAGCCTTTATCTGCTTATTACCTACATAAAATAAATTCCTAAATAATAGCCTTTATCTGCTTATTATCCACATATTTTAAACATTAAAACCCCTAAATTTTAGCCTTGTTGCCATCCACTCCACCTAATCCTAATGCCCAAAATTTAGCTAACTTAAATTAAAGAATTGGGCTCCATGAAACTTAAATTTGGGCCCCTTACTCCCTTGTGTGGCGTCACCTCCTAAGATTGGGCCACAAGCCCACTTTGGTATTTTAAACATAGATACTACCTTTTAAACCCTATAATACCCAAACAGATAATTTTAATCAAGGCCTCTACCTAAGCCTGAGCCCAATTTGGACCCCTAACACTTAAATTAACACATTAAACATATCCACCCATTAAACGCATAGGCCCAAAAATTTAGGATGTTACAAGTGAAGTACTCAATTTTTCGTAACCGTTCCCTAATTTGATTAAGAATGGTAAGTGACAAAAAGGGCCCAAAAGAGTTAAAGTCAATGGATAAATGGTAGTGAGTTTATACAAGAGGACTCACCAAATTGTGGTTGACAGTGAACTTAGTAATTGTGTATAATGCATATGTATATGAATGTTTGGTAAGATTTATATTTTATGCCTATGAACTTACTAAGTTTCTATAAACTTACTTGAGTGTATTTAATGTCTCATGTAGATTGACGTAAAAATATACGGAGGATCGGATCAACACTGAGGATCACACTATCAAGATTATCTCCGGTAGCTTTTGTAAATTTCCTTTTTGATTTATATGGCATGTATATGGTTTGATGATTATATAAATACTAAAACTTGTTTAATGAATATGTATTAAAGTAAAGAGTGATGAATATGTTAAATAATATAATTATAATAGAAGTATGATTTGGTATCAAATTGGATTGAATTGGATTAGATTGGTTGGTTTTAAAATTTCAGGGAAGATTGGATATTTATAAAGGGACTAAATTGAATTCATAATAAAATATATATATATATTAACTCGTTAAACTTAGGTAACGCCTCATACCCTATTCTGGCGACGAATATGGGTAGGGGGTGTTACAAGAACACTTTGTTCCTGCTTACTGCTTTTGAAAGATGATCCTCTGCTTCCTTCCTATAGTCAGGCACTACATCTAATATCTTCCCTCGTAGATACTCATATGCTGCACGCCGTGCAGGTAATTTTCTTTGTTCTGTAGTAAAAGATGTTTAGTTAAACGTTTTAATGAGCCAAAAAAGATTGATATAAACATAAGGCTAAAAAAGAAAATATGAGAATTTCTTGTCCCATTTCTGTTTGTAATTCCATGGTGTTTGTTGCACATCACAGATTATATCCAACATGATAAAAATATATATAAGAACACCAATCTAACAGAAATATATAGGTTGAAGTACGAATTCACTCCCTTCACCATTTTAATTTGACCATTTAGACTCTCTCGACCAATATTAACGAATTTAATCCTTATCACTCAAAAATCTAAATTGAACTTATTTTAGAATGTAAAATTAGCTAAAAGGGCAAACTAACCCATAAATCCAGATCGCAAAATTCTCTAGCGCAACCAGTTTTTTTTAATCGATAAATAAATTTAAGTTTCCAACTCCTTTTATCTCTTATCATTCAATTAAAGAAAATCCAAACATAAGGGCCGAGAATCATAAAATTGTTGCTATAGTAAAATTTTGTTAAAATTAAATTGAATAATGGAATCTAAGAAGATGAAAGCCCTAGAAAACCCTAGAAACGCATAAAGCTAATAAGGGGATAAAAAAGGGGGAAACTTACGATCTCTGCCACCACGAACGCCGCCTCTGGTTTCAACAAGAACGCCGCCTCTGCCACCACGAACGCCGCTTCTGTGTTTCCTTTTTTCTTCTGTGTTTCAACAAGTTTCAAATCGGTGGGGAATTTTAGGAAACTGATTGGGAAACCGATAGGGGAATTTTGGGAAACTGATTGTAAGTTTGGGAAACTGATTGGGAAACCGATAGGGGAATTTTGGGACTTAAGGAATTTAGAGTTTGGGGAAAAAAAATCGGGGTTATAGGGAAAAAAAATCGGACTTAAGGAATTTTGGGACTTAAGGAATTTAGAGTTTTTTAGCAGGGAAAAAGCGGTACCGTTTTATGTATGAAATTTTGCGGCGTTTTTAATAAAACGCCACTATAGCTCCATTTTTTGTGGCGTTTTTGTACTATTATGTAATTTTAATTTTTTTTTCTATTTTTAACCTATATTTTTTTATGTTTTTTTTTCAAATTTTTTGTGTTGAGATTACCATTTTTTTTTGAATTTTTATTTTTATTATATTTTGAGTATTGAACTTTTTAACAAAAATATTAAACATTAAATATTAAAGTTTTAAGTTTTTAAGTTTTTAAGTTTTTAAGTTTTTATTTTTTTAATTTTTTATTATTAAATTTTAAATTTTTTATTATTAAATTATTAAATTTTATTATTAAATTTTTTAAGTTTACGAATTTCTTTTTTCTTTCTTTTTACATCAACATTATTCTTTTAAGTATAGTCTGCATTAGTTGTTTAGATTTTTATATAAATAGCATTTAATTATATGTATACACCTACATCTCTGAATTATATATGAATTTTGGTTTAATGTGTAATTGTAGATGTGAAATTCTAATTGTGGTTTAAATGTATAGTTGAAACTTTAATTTTGATTTAATCATACACATTATTTTAATATATAAATACATCAATATATTTTTATATTGAATAATTATAAATTTTTATGTATGCAATATATAAATAAAAAATGATGTTAATTATATCAATAATTGTGTTAATATTTTACAAGATCTGGATCAAATTAAAGTTCATGTATACAATTGCACACTAAACCATTGTTCATGTATGCTTTTGGGATTTAACCCATTTTGATATATATTTTTTTAAAATAATAATTTACATTTATCTTATTTTGATTTATATTCTAAAAAATCCAAGATTAATCCCTAAATCATAAACCCTAGACCCTAAATATTATACCCTAAACCTCAAACTCAAAACCCCAAACCATAAATCTTAGACCATAAAACTCAAACCCTAAACTCTAAACTGCAAACCTTAAACCATAATCCGAGACCAACTTTTTGGGAATTCATGTGGCCAATGTTAGTGTAGTACAAAACATATATTTTAATAGCTAACACATTAACCATAAATCCCTCATGAGGGATTTCATGTTCGGGATTTTAGGTCATATAGCTAACACCCTAAACCTTAAAATCCTAAACTTAAACCATAAACCCTAAACTCAGAAACCTAACACATTGACCATTTCCCCCCAAACCCCTAACCCTAAAACTATAAACCATAAACCCTAAACTCAAAACCCTAACCCATTAACCATTTCCCCCTAAAAACCTAACCCTAAACTTTAACCCCTGACCACTAACACTTAAACCTTAATACCGGTAAACACTAAGATATTAAACACTATACAATAAACCCAAACAACAAACTTTAAAACACTAAACCCATACACCAAAATAACAAACCCTAAACCATGAAATTAACATACTAAACATTAAACCCTAAATCAATTTTAATAGCTTAATTTGTAACTTAAATGAAAACTTCTAAATTGTTTAGTTAGCAATTTGTAACTTTTCATAATTAAGTAACTAAAATGAAACTTTCTCATTGCTTATAAGTGAATTTATCAAAATAAAATATAATTCAAAGCAAGAATAAGAAAAAAATATGAAAAACTTTTAGCGGCGTTTTGGAAATAAACGCCGCTATTGCTCATTTTTTTGCGGCGTTTTTCTTTAAAACGCCACTAAAAACGCCGCTAAAAGTCTGTTTTGGTGTAGTGTTCCTCAACTCTTAAATAAGAGGATGATACACATCAGCGCACTCGATTCACGTCCTCTTACACTGACAACAATACCGATACTAATCAAGTTAAATAATAATTCAATACTTGTAATAATTAATTATATTTGAAATCATTGCATAATCTAAAAGTAAAATGATGATATGCTATCATATTCTCTCATTAATATTTGTTAAAAACCCTTTTCAAATTGAACACTATCATCTTGTAGGAACAATGAGAAGTCACAATATGTTCAACGAATCACATGCATTTGAGAAGTATATGATTGTGAGACACCCAATTCAATTAATTATTACCATATTGTATAAATTTAAAATATTTTTTTCATATTTTATAATATATATATTCTGAGTGCCTTCCATTTATGCACAATCTCACATGAACCAATAATTCATTCCATAACTAAAGAGTAAATTTGAAACACATGTTAATTGAAAATGTGAAGATAAATTTTTAATCATTGTACATGAGATTTAGTCCATAAAACACTCAAATTTATCAAATGCTATAAATTTATTTAAGATTTTTAAATGCGATATAAAAGTTTTGCTACCAATATATAACATTAAATAAATAAATAAAAATGCCGATTGATTTTTAACTCGATTGGCATAAGCATTGTTGATAATTTATGAGGATGTGGGTTTAAGTGCGTTGGAGTGTATTATCTTTCTATTTATGAGTTGGAAATGGATTATAAGTAATTATAAACATTATATAAAAAAACAGATACGATCAAAATTTATAATAAAATTGATAAAAAAATAGTTTTTTTTTTTTCTACCGGAAGATCCTCCTAAAAGGCCAAAGAAAAACAAATATTTGGATCAAGTGCAGCTTAAAGACAACTTTCTTGATTTGACACTTGGCCACTTGCCTACTCATCGGATGACAATAAATGGCACATAGTTGAATTTTTGAGTTAAACTAAAATTTTATATAAATTCAATATTTTTATTTAAAATTAATTATAAAAAATATTAAATATTAATATAAAATATTTTAAATAATTTATTACAACTATATCAACAATATCATTGGAATCAACCAGTACAAATACTAAACAAAATAATTAACTTAATAAACTAATTCCATTCAATATGGTCGTATATTGTATAGTAAATTCTAGAGATGGTAAAAAAATCTTGATTAGATGAATTTAGATTTGATTCAGTTCAGTATGATCGTTTTTTTTTTTTGAAATCGGGTTTCAAGATGAGTTAGGGCGGGTTTAAATTTTCAATTAGTTAAATCGGGTTAAATTTAGAAATAACCCACCTCATCCTAATATAATTATAAAAAACACCTTTATATATAATATTAGTTTAACATAAATGATAATAAAATTTATGCTAATATTTTCTCTAACATATTTATACATAGAGATTAAGAATATCATTAAAAAAAATACTATTCTATCTTGATAAAAATTATAAAAAATTAAAAATTGTGATATATCAATTCACGTAAAAATCAACTATAACTTTGAGTTCTTTGAATCGGATCAAGATCAAATAATCTTGTGATATACTGAGTCGAGATTGATGAAGGCAAAAAACCGCCCACCTAAACCCCATTACCATCTCTAGTAAAGAGGAAGGTGAGCTTGACAAATTTTGAAAAAAAAACAAACGATCTTTTAGGGGTGAGATTTTAATTAAAAAAATTTGGTAATTTTTTCAACATGGGGTTTGAATTTTTTTTGTCCAAGTTTGGTCCTAAACTTGGCAATTGTTCCCACATTGGGACCTGGACTTGACAACTTTTCCCATATTGGGGCCTAGACTTAGCAATTGTTTCCACATTAAGGCTTGAACTTTGGTGTTTTCAAGGACTAACTTGAATAAAAAAACTTGAAGTCCCAATGTGAGAACCTTTGTCAAGTTTTGGGCCTAACTTGGATAAAAAAAGTTTAAACCCCAATATAGAAATAATTGTCAAGTTCATCGTTTAATTTGAACAAAAATAATTCAAATTCCAATATAGAAAAGATTACCATGTTCAAATACCAAAAATGTGATTTAACTTTTTTTTTTTTTTCTGCTAGACTATTTTTAAGGTCAAACTAAAAGAAACAAGAAAAAGGGGTGGCAAATGCATGTTATTGTGTAACCAAAATCTCCTAGCAAATTGACATCAACATCACTCATTATAAAGGCCTTTTCAATTTGAAGGCAATGGTGGTGGCTTAGAGACAAGTCACATCCCCTAAGAGAAGGAAACAACCCTTAACCCAAGTTGTGCCCTTGCCTTGTCAACATCCCCATACCCCATTTTCCATTTTTTCCCCCTAACCTACCTCTATTATATCTATACCCAATTATCCAATTTATGTATACGTATTATGTTTCGTATCTTTTTTGTATTAATTAAATAGATAACAACATTTCTTATTTGCAACATTACTCAATTTATTCTTTTTAACGTTGAAGGTTATTCAATGATTTATAAATCATTACGAGAAAATAAGCTTAAAGCTTCAGTATATTAAAAATAAAGTAGGTAAACGTATTATGGAAACTTTTATATTAGGAGTACTGGATTGCGTTTTGTCTCCTCTATTTAAAAAATGAGTAAATTAGTCCTTGAATGTTAAATCAAAGAGCAAACGGGAGCTTTTGTTAAAAAAATTATCCATTTTAATGTTAAAAATTGATCTTTATACGTCAGCATGAAGCACATGTAAAGTTTCAATTAAAACCCCGCACACATCCTAAACTCGATTTTCAAAAAAATTGCACACCAATAAGATGGGATTTGGTCAGAATCCGTCAGATTTAGGTTATTAATTTTTCCATCCCTTAGACAATGAAAAGGCCTTGGGAGATTCGAGATCCTAGTTTTAAACCGTACCATGCGTAAGTTTTGATCTAGATTTATTTTGGTACATTAGTTATTCAGTTTAATACTTGTAACGATTATCATGGTTGGTCGATTTTTTTTTTGAACAATCTCATTATAGGTTCTGGTCATATTTGCTCTTTTTACCATAATGTCTAGAACTACCTATAGTCCCTCTCCAACCCATAAATAGGAGTATAATGCAATTCAGCGCACTCGAACCCAAGTCCTCCTGCATTGGCAACAATGCCCATGCCAATTGAACTAAGACTCAATCGACATTTTATTTACACTCGTAATATTAAAATAATAAAGAAAAAAAATAGAAAATGGTGAAACTCTCATTATTCAAATGGTTAAGTTGAAAAAAAAAACTTTAATCATTAAATTAACTAAAATTTCATATTTTTTAAAGGTTCCTACTGATATGTTGATAAGTATAAAAAACATATTAATTATGATGACTAATGTAGTTTATTAAATTTGGTCCTACAAATGCAATATGGAGAATCTCCTCACAATAATAATATTCCAAATGTTGGTGGAGCCAGGGACAGGACTCGCCATGGTAGGGGCTGCCCGCCCTAACCCACACACTAATTTCCATTTGAATATTTCATCTCTAAAGCTTAAATTATATTATGCCCTCACCACCCTCCCCCTTTCCTTTCATTATT
This sequence comes from Gossypium sturtianum, assembly GCA_025698515.1. Classification (NCBI taxonomy): domain Eukaryota; kingdom Viridiplantae; phylum Streptophyta; class Magnoliopsida; order Malvales; family Malvaceae; genus Gossypium; species Gossypium sturtianum. The sequence goes on from CM046945.1 coordinate 164,919,501, forward strand.
TCTTTGCCTAACGCGGTTTTGCACTAATCCATGATTTTACCCTTTTCTTAATCTGCATTAATTCCACATTTGAATTGCTATTGAAGTTATATCATTTGGATGATATTGCAATCAATTATGATCAATAAAAAAAGATATTCATGTCATTGGTTCCATTTTAAGGTTGATAATGACTGATTATTATATACATATATGTACATTGAATAATATTTGATGCAGTGTATCAATAAGTATTGGATGTAATGGTAAGGCGCATTACATTATTAAAGGAAGATGCAAGTTCGAATCTTAAAAATGACATTATTGAGAAGTTCAACTACCAACTCCAACCCAAAAATTAACGATGGCACAGTAATGATATATCAAAATGTTGGACCATATAAATGCGCCGCTCTAATTATAAGTTAAATAATTCATTGAAACCAAAGAGGATACCGAATCAGTTAAGTGGATGACACAAGGATAATCAAAGCTTTTCTCTCTTTAAAAGGAGATTAAGTGAATCAAGTTCTTTGTTACTTATATCGGAAAAGATCCAAGTTTAGTTCATTAAACAATTGTTGATTTGGTAACCCTAGCTAGCTATGATATCATTAGTTTATGTAGTGGAGAGGATTAACTATTTTATTAATTAGGCTGTCAATGAGGGTGTTTTTTGACCTGCACCTTGCTTGTCCCCTTGACTTCAATTCTAAAATAGGTTCTTTGTTTTCCACTTTGGTGAAAGAAAAAGAAAGAATCAAACATATCCCTAAAATCCCATCAACTTTATATTTATATGTCCCATAAAAAAACTATTCAATGAATATCATAGATGAGTTGTTTAGTTATGATACTTATGGGTTCAAATATTACATGCTCGAGATTAGATATATTTATGATTCGAAATTTAATTCGGTCGATTCTTGCGTATAGATTTAAAATTCGAGTCCTGGCATGATGAAAATGGCATTAAAAATCCCTGAAATAAAAGATTATTGTAAAGTAATGGTGATGAATTGTTGCAAAGGCATAATCAAGGGGTCCATCAGTATTTAGACTCAGTCAGCATTTAAAAGCCTCATCCGAAGGCGCCTCATCTGCATGCTGCTGGTTAGAGCGCTCAACATTGCCCTCTCCCTTCCTCCGTTTAATTGCAGTCACTGTCTCACATTTATATGTATATATTTGAGCTTAGCTAGCTGCTGGCTGGCACACTGCAGGGTTGATATGAATTCTTGAATGGAAGTAGTTTTCATACACTCATTAGCAATAAGTTTTCGTTACCAAACTATTTTTTCGTAGATGAATACAGGTGAACATTGCTCTTCCGTCTCTTAAAAGAGACATAATTATATACCTATTTGGTCCGACTCTTTGTTTTTGTCTAAGTATGTATGTTTGATGCATATCGAGATATGGATATGAAATTAGGTTGAGATATTAGTGGCCTCGCCTTGAAATATTGAAAACCGTACTTATTCGATTTAGCGTTCATTGCTTAAGTATGAATGTTTGATGCATATCGAGCCATAGGTCTGAAAATATATTCGATAAAGTACATGGTTGATATACCAGTAAGCTGTTGGTTGAGATTTTAGTGGCCTCGCCTTCAAATATTGAAAAATGTACTTATTCGAAGCGCTTTATCTTTAAGCGCTCGTTGCTTAGGTAAAGATTAATCTCAAGTTAAATTTTATAAAGAGAAACCTAGATTTACTCTAAGTACATGAAATAACTTGAAAAAATAATTTAGAAATAATTTTAAATCTAAACTATCCCAATTAAAATGGATCATTTCTTTCTTCTTTTTTACCCATAACTCCTCCATAATACACACTTCAGCGCACTTGAATTCATGTTCTATTAAATTTACAACAACATTAATATCAACCAAGCTAAGACTCAATTAACATCTTTTTATCTTTTATTAATTAATTATAAATGAGAAAATAGACACTTATAGTTAAAATTTAATAAATAAAAAAGAACTGATTTGGAAATTGGAATCAACAATTTTGAACGTAACATAAATAATCAATTTCAATAGCCCATTTGGTTGGATAGGGCTGCAAGACTATAATGGGCCACAGAGGACCCTTTAATTGATTGTTTCCAATTCCAAGGAGTGCCCTGAAATTTTTAGTTTGGGAAAGGGAAAAAGGTTTAGGGTAGCCCATTTTCAATGGGAGTTTGCTATGTTAATTACCAAAAAATTTCTTAATTGTTCAAAAATTCCCTAAAATTACAATTAATAATTCCAATGAATACATACCTATAATTGGACTAGAATCAAACAATTATAATACACAAACAGACGGGACTTAAACTAAAATAAAAGTTAAATCGAGAATCGTCACATACATAAATACACATGATAAAACTTAAACTTTAGCACTTAAGGTTTCGGAATTTCAACCTTTACAAACATTGTTAAGGCCTCGTTCGAATTCAGATGTTCGATGTTCAAAGTTCAAAGTTTAATAATTTATTTTCTTTCCTCAAAATGTGAACGTATCGAAAATTAGAGAAGACTCGAAATTCAAACCCTAAGACAGACTGAAGATGAGTGCACAAAAGCGTCCCATAACTATAGATCATGTCCCATACTTACCAGGTCCCAGTATTCCTGGGCCGCCTTGATTGAACCATGAATGGTCACTTATGCATCGACGTGGCTTCACCACTACCTATCTCTCTTTTAGACTTTTTCAACTTTTGAATTCTACAAAAAGATATTTGTATTATGTATTTTTGGATAGATATAATAATTATTTTTATTTTCCGAAAACAAATGATCTCAAAGCTAAAAAGACACATTTAGAGAAAAAAAAATATTTTTTTCTATTTTAATAATTATATCTTTGTAATATTTAAAAAATTAAATTATTATTATTTTTAAAAAATTAAAGTATAATTTTACCGTCAATCAATTAACAATGTAACAATGTAATAACTTAAATGAAAATAATATACTAACCTAAATATAACTAATTGATTTAAATCATTTTTTGATCATTCAAACCCTAACAACTGCATTCTTTCTTGTCTTGGCAAAACCCTAATTATTCAATAGCAATGTCAGTCAAAACCTGACAGTCCAAACAAACAAACAAAGGATCAGCTTTCTTTCTGATTCCCTGAATCAGAATATGTGACCGACCCCTAGGGGGTTGGGACCTACTTGAACTAATCAGGGTGCACCAGATCACCACACGTGTATATCTTGATGGTGATGATGATAGTTCCTGGTTCCTGCAGCTTGCTTGGTTGCTAGTATTATTTGTGGGTTCAATCAGCATTGGCATATCAAAAATCCTGGCTGGTTCTTGTTTTCAAAGCTGTGTTGTGGTGGTGGTGGCTACAATGTCCGACCAATTGGGTCCACTTGTATCGTCACCTCCCCCAACTTGACCCAATTGTTGTTTCTTTCTCATGGTTCCTATGGAGTTATACAAAATCAATTTCAATTTTGATATCACTTTTATGTGTGATTCAGTGGAATGTTAAATTGATTAGTTTTTAGCTTATGAGTTTATAGGTAATTTGATGGGTGTATTTAGACAGGAGAGCTCCTTTCACATTTTAATCCTATTTCATTGTTATTTTCTTTATTGAGGAACTTTTATAGTAGCTGCCAATGTTACTAGTTTGTGTAATTTTAGGCTAAGCTTAGTATTCATAATCCATTCCTACCATAATTTCCAATTCTAATTATTCAAAATTCCTTATATTTTTAACTTATCGAGTGAATCGTTTTATAAATTTCCATTCTTTTCACAAGGGGTGACGGACAAGTAAGATCCTGATTCCTCTAAAATGAAAAATTTCTCTTTAGACTTCTTTAAAATCTATAAAATTATAAGTTAAAACATGATAATATTACAATTTGACTCTCCAGAAAATGAAAAAAAAAATTATTTAGTAGTCCTAAAAACTATAAAGATAGAGAAGTTGTTATACTATATGTCGATAATGGCGGTGGGAATGATCGCAAAATAATAAGAAAGAAAAATAAGAATATACAAATTTTAGGTAGAAAATCCTTATCGAGAAAAAACCACGAGCAGATGAGGAGAAATTCATTAATGTTGAAAAACAACAATACAAGAGGTTTGTGGCTATGCACGGTTTTTGAAGGGTTAAACAACCCAACTAATAGAAGAAGGATAGTCTTATACTGATTCAACTTGTGTGGCAAGGTCCCCAATTTTGTCTCTCTATTTTATTTCTTTAACAATTGAGTTGCACCTCGAACTTTTCAGGCCAGATCAAATGGGATTCGGGTCACACAACTCTAGTAGAAGCTAATATAATGATAAAATTTTATTTTAACTCTTATAAAAATATATAACTTAGTTTCAACCCATGAATAATTTATAACTTAGACCCAGCTCCTAAATCCGTCAACATGTGTAAAGATAAAATTATTGCTAAATTTATTGAAAATGGCTTAAAATGGGGTAGATAAGGTCACAAGTTCATAATCTAGTCTTTTGGTCATTTTGAATCAGGGGCGAAGCCGGGGGGGTGACATGGGCCCCGGCCTCCCCTAAAAGGTAAAATTGTTATTTAGGCCCTTGAAATTTTTTTAAAATTTTAAATTAGTAAAGGTAAAATTGCACTTTGGCCCCCCCTAAAATTATAAAAATTTGATTTAATCCTTTACAAATTAGAAAGATATAAACTATAAAAAATTAAAATTTCATCCGGCCCCCCCTAAAAAATTATCCTGGCTTCGCCCTGCTTTGAATACCTTCTTTTGAAGCTATAAGTCTTTCCAACAACACTAGTTGCCTATTGTATGATTTTGCTCAGCAGATGCAATACCATGTTAAATATTGGGTTTAATTAGGCCACTGTCCTTATACTCTTCAAACTTTTGAAATTTAGTCCATTTACTTTTAATTTCAAAAATTTAATCTTTCTATTTTTATATTTTAAAAATTAAAGTTCAATTGACAATGCTATTAATGAATTTTCATTAAACTTGCACATGTGATATTTTAATATTTTAAAAGTTAAAGTCTAATTAATAACACATATTTAAATTTAATAAAAGTTGATTTACTGTGTTATCAATTAAACTTTAATTTATAAATCAGAAATTAAATCTCACAAATCAAAAGCAAAAATCCAAATTTTGAAAGTTGGAAGACAACATGATAAAACCTTAAACATTAGAGAACCCTATGTGATGACATAATGGTTAAGGGTGTTCACCGTTCCAGATGTAGTCTGGGTTTGAATTGCGTTAGTCGTGTTTATTATTCGGATTTTACTCCATTATTTTAATTCAAAAAAAAAACCTTAAACATTGGATTAAATTCATGTATTAACTTTGATTAAGGCAAATAATATATAACAATAAATATTAATTGTTTGTCAAGTTAGATGATGGTACAATGAAGCTAGACCCAGTTTTTTCACAATTGTTTCTTCAGTTAGATGATGGTGCAAATTCAGTTCACCAAAGATTAGATGAAAACTTAGAAAATTTTATCCTCAAATGTCTCTGCTGCCATAACTACATCTATTGATTTTTGGCACAATCTCCAAACATTGACAATTCATTTAACTTTATCAACACTATGGCTGCTTATATATATATATATATATATATATATTGTTTATTAAAATTTCAAACAATTTTAATGCACATGTGAAGTAATACAAATCCCAAATGCATTGTGTTCCCATTTTTAGGTGTTCATGAAGCAATTAATTCATACTATTTATTTTAAAAATATACCTTTTTTTTTAGTCAACTAAGTGGTTCAATAGATAATAAAAGTGGAATATGTGATGCTATTCATCACTTTTGTTTTATTGTACATCGTTTTAGATATCCAAATCGTTTAAGTTTGAGATTTCAAAATTAATTTTTTAATTATATTTTTAAAATTTTAGTATTGTTATACTTTAATTGTTTGAATCGAGCAATAAATCTACCGACGATATAGATAAATTCTTTAGAAAGATCTTTTAAACAAACATTTCAAAACAACTGAGCGAGCTCCACTTATCAACCACCATACCAAACTCCTATCATAACATCCCAGGGGCGATACATGGCAAATCATAGCGCCACTCTACCTTGACCTATACCATTAGATCAATTGACTACTTGACTTTGATCCTCCAATAGCAGCTTGTCAATTGATACTTAAGAATATGGGATTAAGGGTATATAAGGCCCAAACCAACCAGGCAATAGGGGATTCTCTCTACTTCGAACCAACTCCTCATAATCTCCCTAAGTTAACCTAGATACTACGGCCGGATTCTAAAGGCTACATTGGCCACCAAAATGGTCAGTCCAATTATTCGGAATTTTAAAAAGGTCATTTTTAAAACATTTGCTTACCTTCGAAGAATAAAAGACTTAGCGTGTTATTTCTTTTTCATTAAATGATACAAATTTTAAAAAAAAATGATTTGATTTTAATGTTAATTTCACAAAAGTTATTTTCTAATTTTTTTACTACTCAAAAACTCATTCATAATATTGCAATGGAAAAGTGATAATCGACAAAGTTTTGATTTAAGAACCAAACTTCATGTGTCTTTAATTCAATATCAAAATTCAATAACCTAACCACTTAAATGCCATGCATGCCAAAATTAACCCAAAACTTAAGTCTCATGCCACAATTCCCAAATAATAGAAATTATAAATATTACATCTAAAATATTTTTATTGGAAAAACTAAGACAAGCCTTCCGAATGCCAAGCCTGTGTCGTAACCTTTTGGGTTATTTGTAAAGAAAGAAATTAAGGGGGTGAGCTTAAGAAGCTCAATGTGAGTCTATACACAAAAGAATTAGTGCAAAACATTAGACATGACATACAAAATAACAGTTCTCAAAAAAATCACAATCGTATAGCAATATTGTAACACCCCAAACCCGGCCTAGACGTTATGGCCGTATTTAACAATGTCACACGATAGTGTTTTTGAAACCTCGTTGTTACGATGAAAACATTCCATGTTATTATCTTTAGTAAACCTTTGTTAGAACTTAGGAAGTCGTCTTTATTCATTTAAAACATTTGTTTTGAAACATCCCTCGTTGTGGAAGCTTTAATAAAACAGTCTAGGTGATCATGCGTTTAGAAATTATTTTAACTTTTTGAAAACCGAATTTCCTACGACCAACAGGTATAAATCCATAAAGTAAAATAAATAAATAAAAACCCAAATTTAAAACTAAAGTCCCAGAGGGTCCTTAAATTACAACCCAAATAATCAATAATAATCAAATCATAAATCGTAAATTGAAAACCATGAAGTCCAAAAATTACCGTGGTCACCACCCGAGTCCTCCGTCGCACCGATCCGTCTAAGTCCGGGGATTACCTGTGCACATTAAAAAAAAAAAAAGGTAAGTTTACGTAAACTCGATGTGTAATCCCGCGAGAAACAAACAAACAATCGGTATTCACGATTGCACGCTTGAATGTCTTAGGCCTAAGCCCTTTTGATGATCGATGATGATTTGGGTCTTAGCCCATCTCGATGATGATGTCAAAAATGTAATAGGGCATTAGCCCATCACGATGATCGATAGTAATAACAGATTATGCAAAGAGCAAAATCCTACCCAACTAGCCTCTACACACCATCTCCGTCCAACCCTACACTCCATGTGGGGATATAATCAACCCACCCATCCCTACACTCCAAGTAGTACCGAATGCGACACAATACAGTAGTTTGCAGCTGAGCTACCAGTAAATTAGGCTTAAAGCCTTTCAGTACACTTCCTCCGAATAACAACCCCCAACCCAATGCAATGCAACACATAATGGATGACATGCTATTATGCAATTTCAGTACATATATTCAGTTCAAATATTAACATGCCCAGTACAGATATCATTCAGTCAATTCCACACATTTAGGGGTCTAAGTAGCGCTTACCGACCCTACAGTAGGTTCACAGTCGACTTGGGTGACCCGTGCAACCTTAAAAGCATTTCGGTAAAAATGGGCCCACACGCCCATGTGATCTGCCCATGTGGGCCCACACGCCCGTGTGGCCCACTCGGCCCAAATTGGCCTTAGCCATGTGATCCATTTTTAAAGTAACCCATGCTAGCTCAATACTCATATATGTTTTCACTATTTACTTATATGTTCATTCAAAGTTGTCTACTTGAGTCATTATCACTAAATTATTTATATCTTGAGATACAGAATTCCAAATTAAGATCCGCTTGATGTTTTTGAAACTAGACTCAAATACCTTTCCACCATAAAAATTTTAGAATTTATAGTTTATCAAATAAGTACAGTAAAATCTTTAAAGTTATCCCTATTCTTCTGTTTGACAGTTTCATCCTTTTCTTACTAAAAATTATTTATCTCTTAGTACGGAATTTAGATGATGTTTTCGTTCATTTCTCTTGAAAATAGACTCATTAATGATTTAAACATATAAATTTAAGACCCTAAATATATTTTTACAATTTTTGATTATTTTCTTAAGTCAGAACAGGGGAACCCGAAATCATTCTGACCTTGTCTCACAAAATTTATTATATATCATGATTTACAATTCTATTGCTTACATTGTTTCTTCCATGAAAAACTAGACTCAATAAAATTTAATTTCATATTTTATTTAACCTCTAACTCAATTCCCACTATTTTTGATGATTTTTTAAAGTTAGACTACTACTGTTATCCAAAACTATTTTAGTGCAAAATGTTGATTTCCAAGTTTATAACACCCTTATTTCCTTTCTCTATAATTTTTCGCATCATTTTCTCTTATTTCTCTTATTTCTCGACAGCAAGCAATTTTGGCTTTTCGCCGAATCCCGTTTTCTGCGTTTCGGGTACACACCTGGTATCGTTTTTGATGCGTAAGCACTTCTAAGCCTCCAGAACCTAAAAATCGACCAACATATCTCCAGATTAATCACTTAATTTGTTTTTAATCAACCAATTTTGAAAGGAACTCGACTAAAAACCTAGCAAAACCCTTACCTCGCTTGAGTAACCACGACTTCTCACAATCATAGTGTCGATTCAAAACCTCCAGCCCCTTGATTAACTCCTAAACACCAAAAATGAATCCCCTTTTTAGAGATTAACCAAGAACGATTAACAATAGACAAAATCGTTACTTACCGAACACACGTAACCAACGATGAACAACCGAATCAATTGGAAAAGAAAAAAAAAGAAAGAAACGGAAGGGGAAAAATAATGGAAATTTCGGCAGCAACTAGGGGAAAGAATCGGCAGAGGAGGGAAAAAGAAGAAGAAGAAAACGTCAGAAAAAGTTGATAATCAGATTATTTTCTGATAACCTCTCCCCAATTATCTCCTGAAATCACTCCCTATTAACCCACTAAAACACAACTACTCAGAATTTTGCCCCAACACAACTCTTAGCCGAAATTGGAACAAAAATACTGTCTCTACGCCATCATAGAGAATTGAACACAAAACCTCCAACACTCTAACACTCCACTTAACCACCAGACCAGCATGCCCATATTCTAATATAAACTTACCAACAATTAAACTTAAGCCCTTTGCACAAGGTTAAGGCTTTATTTATAAAAAATACCAGAATTTGCCCAAGTAAGGCTTGAACTTGGGACCTCTCACACACACCCAGAACACATAACCACTGAAGCAGATAAACATTGTGTGTCACACATACACGAAATCAAAAATTAAAATTTTGGGGCGTTACAAATATAGAGTTTGATAGTTTATTTGAGCATGCTTATGCATGTCAATGCAATTCATGTTTAATAGAAAAATTCCTACCCATACTCCGCTACACACCACAGTAAGAGTTCCCCAAAACTCATCCAATAAAAAGATTGCAGTTAAACTACTACTAAATTATGGATAAACCACCAGTGTTTGCAGATTTAGAACTGTGAGTACTTTCTCCTTTCATATTGTCCCAATCCCTAAGCTATGCAATATGGCATGCTAGTAGCGATACAGTATAGATACAGTAGTCATGCTTATCATGCAATCAGTTTAACAGTAGCGATAGACATGCTAAACATGTAATCAATAATACAGAAGCAGTAGCAACAGAAACAGATCATCAAATATACAATGACAATAGGCATGTATCATTAACATATCATACAATATAACATTACAATTCAATCAATCAGATCACAGACTCCAGAATATACATAATATCAGAGACTCAATTGAGTGAATAAAAACTCTAAAAACAGTTCAGGGACTATACAAGGACTAAATTGAACATATCACAAAATTTTGGGCAAAATTGTAAAATAGGGGTTACACGACTGTGTCAGTGTGAGTAACGAGAAAATTCCCTACGTTAAGGACACGGCCGTGTGAATGGGTTATGGTCGTGTGGTTCACGAATGTACCCTAAATTAACAATCGCATACGACTGTGTAGTCTACCCGTGTGGCTCACATGCCAATGTAGGAGACCGTGTGACCCTGTACTACACACGGTTTGACACTGATTCACTTGAAAAAGACATACACCTTTCACCACAGGTTCGATTGGCGCTCATTATGATCGATTTTGGTCTGATTCACTTAAATCTGGTCCTTCAATGACAATTACATACAAATTAACATTTAGTAACAAAGATTTGGCAAGACTGTCAAAGATTTGGCAAGATTTGAACAAGATTGATTAATTAAACCGAAAATTTAATTAAATCATTTATCTTCACCATCCTCTCCGCCTTAGTCGATTAGCTACTCAACAGATACATTATTAAATACCTACTTTCATCCTAACCAAAACAAGAACTTGGAGAAAGAGATTACATATGATTGTTGATCGAGATTAAAATTTTAAATATATTAAATGTCAATTTCTTATAAATGTGTTTAAGTTAGTTAGGCTCAAAATTATTAATTTTTTATTTTATAACATTAATATTATTAATTATCTACTTAATGAATTCAAATAAAAGGTAAACGTCGAAGTATTTATGAATTGAGTTGAATTATGGTTTAATTTTATTTAATTAAATTTATTTGACTAAAACTCAAAAACAATTCAAATAATTTATTATACTAAAATAATAAAATGAATTTATATTTATAAAATTGAAATTAAATAAAAACATTAATTTTACCATCAAAATTATAAGTTGAGTGAAGTTGGACCGGTCAAAATTCAAATTTACCAATAGAACAGAGGTATAGGTTGTGAAAAACACAGGGTTTGGTCAAAATATAAATGTCATGCATAATCGAAAAACGTGAAGAGAGATAGTGGACCCTTTAATTGCCTTTCGAAAGCCATCCAATAAATGCAAATGGAAGGGGCCATCCAATTCTGGCAACCCCCACCCTAACTATTTATGTCTTCACAAAGGCTAGCTAGCTGTTGGCTGTCCACCCACAATTATATTAGATTTCGATTAAATTTTAAATTAAATCGAATGAAAAAATAATATGAAAAAATCGTAAACATTATGATAAACAGTTTAAAAGATTCAAAAAACCGTCTAAACAGAGTTGATATCACCCTTAAGTTCGCCTCTAAATTTTTTTTTGTTAATTCTACCTTGATCCTCCAACTACATAATTTCGAACTTCGCACAGCATACCCCCTATTTGGTGATACTTATTCTCATCCAACTTGTATTTCTTCATTTATACAGCTTGGGAAACCTCAGTTTTATTGCATCAAACTAGTCCTGCCTTGTTCCAATGTCGGCAATTTTTTTAATTAAAAAATCACTGCCTTTTGTTTTCCCTTTGTTCTTCAGCTAGAAAGTGAAAAAAGAAAAACGAATTTGAGAAAAATAAATGGCGGCATCAAAGAACATTTCAGCACCGACTGTCAAAAAGAAACAAAGTTGATAAAGCTGTAATAAAAGTGGGGAGGGGCCAAAGTGTTTGTGTTGGTGACAACAAGAATAGATACCTAGTAATCAAAAGTGTTATAATATGATAAAAAGAGCTAATTATATAATTTTTCACACGTTTTTGCATTATATTTATGTTTTTTTTTTTTGTTAATTTTGGGTGTCCAAATTGAAATATTCCAACTTTATTTGAAGTTTCTTTGCAAGTAGGAAGATAGAATTAATATTGTCATTCCAAGCCTCTTTTTTTATTTTTTATTTTTGAAACATTGCTTTGCATGTTTGTTGATTGTACAGGCAAAAGAATGTGTTCTTGTCTTGGCTTGAGTTTTCATTACGCGTTTTTTCTTTAGCTGGAATTTCTCACAAACTTCAAGGCATGAACTTTTGATCTCCAACACGCTTTATTGGTGTCATTCGAAATTAAATTTAGTTAAAATTTAATACGATTATTAAAGATGAGGTTTGATGGGCGGTGTGTTTATTTTTGATTAGTGTAAAAATAGCGATAGTTGTGAAATTAAATACTATAACAATACTATATTGTGAGACAAAAAATAAGCTAAACGCATCGCAACCTATTGCACAACCAAACCTACCTTGAGATTTTATATAAAAGAACTTTTTAATTTCATTGGAAGAAATTCATTCTCTCTTTTAAAGTTATATATATAAATATACTTCAAATTTATGTACTTTTTCATATATTTAGAATTTAGAATTTAATCTTTTTATTTTTTTATATTTCAATTGAGTTAATATTTAGTTTCTTCGCATGAATGATATCATCTTTGAAATCGGCAATCAACGGTTGTGACAAAATCTCTCTTTGATAAGTTGGATGTTTTTGACTCTAGCAAATTATTATTGGATTGTTAACACATTATCTCTAGGTTTCAATCTTTATCTGTCCATTGGATGCTAATAAAAGCAGCTTATGGTTTGATTAGGGCAGCTTTATTGAAAGTGTCCTTTTATCATTGGTATTGTTAATGTTGATAAATTCGTTCAACTAGGCAGTGGCAGAGTTTGAATTTTTTTTTGGGAGGGGAGACGGAATTAAATTGTATATTTTTACGGTAGTAAAACTATAATTTCATCATTTTAATAGCCTATATCTTTATAATTTTTAAAAGGTTAAATTAAATTTTTATCATTTTTGAGGGGATAAAATGTAATTTTAACATTATTAATTTAAAATTTTATAAATTATAAAAGGTCTAAATTAAAAAAAATTACCATTTTAGAGGATCATGGTCCCCTGGGTTTGCACTACGCTCTGCCACTACAACTAGGTGACAACGAGGAGACTTAGAAAAGGGTGTATTGGGTAAGATTGTTAGCTTGGATTTAATATGTACTCCTTGTTATTTCACTTTATTTTCCAGTTTAAATGAAATTAGTTAGAAATTTAAGTCCATACCAACTAAACACATTTTATAAAAAAATTTATAAGATTTTAGGACCACAAAAGATAATATCTCACAAATTAGATACCTATCTACAATAAAACCCATGTCAATGCTTTTGTACGATAAAGTCTGTTCAACAATGGTACACGTATCCAATGTTAGAACCAAACACACGTCAGAACCTTCACGTACTAGCAATGCCCAATGGTCCATATCATATTACAAATTAAACACACACAGTCAAGCTTTGATGAGTGATGTTTCAATGCATATCCCAACCTGGATCAAATTCTGCCAAAATTAAATAATTATAGAGCTCTAAACTTTGATCTAATATTTGTTATGCATCACTATCGCTCTCAACCAAAAAAATTGAAGCGTTTCTCAAGCACCACAAATTGAAATGCAAAAGCCATATATATGCATGGTCCCCTCTCAGATGCCACACGTTTCAACTAAGTCTCCTGTTGCTTTCTATGCATTCAAACTGCGATGGTGAACTTATTTTTTATGATGGAATTGTGTTTATTGTGATTGTAAATGTAGATTGGTTAGCTGTGGATGGGATGGGATGGGATTTGTATGAGAATGGGAGGACAAGGATAATAATGAGGAAACAGCTTTTTAATGTGCACGGGTGAGGGTGAAATGGACACTTAATTTCATCGTTTTTAATGCCTTTCATCTTAGTTTCAATTTTAGCATTATTCATTGGAGAGGACAATGTAGGGACTCTCATCCTTCAACCCTAATATGGTCTTGTAAAATTAATTGGTAGTAGAAAAAAAAATTAAGATGAAAAACATGAAATTTTCACAAGGGTTATAATGGTGATAAGCAGTGCGGTTGGAATCAGATCGGATTGATTGGATCGAAAATTGATTAATATATTGATTCAAATAAAAAGATTGAATCGATCTCTTAGTTAAAAAAAAATCAAAATATTTTTTTTAAAAATTTCTTTTGAATCTTTAATTGTTTATTTAATTATTGTTGGACGGATAGTTAAACAGGTTGAACCAAAAATTAGTATTTTGACTAGTTTATTCACTAGTTCGGTTTTTTAAAACATTAGTGACAAGTATCCAATTTTTTTAATTTTTAGATTCTAAAATCTACTTAAAAGACACTTATCATCATTATAAGAATGCTTGTGAAATTGGCCAAATGATCAGAAAATATCAATTTTTAAAATAATTTACGGAAAAGGGTCGAAAAAATAATTATTTATCGGAAATGGCCATTTTCCCCGAAAACGCATCCACGCCGGTATTATTTCGGGGATGCAAGAGAAAACGCTTCGAGGGGCGTTTTTTACCACATCAGCAAAAAACGCTTCCTTGAGGGCGCGATTTACTGATGTGGCAAAAACGCTCCCCCAGGGACGCGTTTTAGCCCGTGTTTTTTTCAAAAAAAAAAATTTATTCTCGAATTAAATTTTCAAAAAAGGTCATTTTTTAGATATTATAAAAATAGACCAATTTTTAAAAAAATTACGAAAATAAACATTTATAAAGGCTCAAAGTGACAACACCATTTTTTTTTAAGGTGTCACCGATTAATATGGAAATATAACTTACAAAGTAAATCTTTATATAGACCCAAAGTCTCATTTGCCTTGTTTTCTTGAGCAATGTGGGATATGAGGTATGTGTATATATAGACTCATGAATAGTTTTATGAAATTGTTCCTAAACAATGTGGGATTCCTTCCTCTTTTAACTAACAACATGAGATTAAATGCTACACTATATTTGATATTTTTTTTACAAAACAATTTCTATTTTTTTATATTTTGTTAATATTTTCTCATATTATAAAATTATCTTTTGAGATATTTAATCTTGTTGCATTTTAGAATTGTTAACATATACAAAAGAACTATTAAAAAAAAGAGAACAAATTGCACATATGAAACTTGTACATGCAGTAATCTTTTATTCAATTTTAAATGTTTGAAGTTAATATCAATGCAATTCTAATTTTTAAAATAAATTTCCATTATTTAAATTTAGAAGTTATACTTTTTATTTTATTTTTTTATATTATGAATGTTTGATTAATAAATAAATGGTGAGTATTTGGTACTCAAATAGTATTTTTTTGTAATTTTAAAAAATTGATATATCTTTTTAAATATTTATTTATTTTTAATACTTTACTATACTAATTAATTTTTTTAATTCTAATTTTAATTTAATTTTCATCACCTAATGAATGCCGATAAATTTATTTCAGATATATTTTGACTAGATAGATAATCTATTTAAACATAGTATATAATTATGTTAAATAAGTTTTTTTATAGAAATATATAATATACATAAAATATAATAATTATTTTTCATATTTTATATCTAGATTAAATTACATTAATAGTCACTTAACTATATTTTTTAGCTATCGAATTATAAAAACTTACAAAATGATCACTCAACTATTAGTAATTTTTTAAATATTTATTTTTTAATATTTTACCATACTCATTTTATATTTTATATTTTATATTTTTTTACTTAGAGTTTAAAAGTTTTATTTATAATGTAACAAATGTTAACTTTTTGTAAAAAAAAAAATTAAACTCTAACTAAAAAAATATCAAATATAGTGTAGCATTTAATCTCATGTTGTTAGTTAAAAGAGGAAGGAATCATGTTGTTAGTTAAAAGAGGAAGGAATCCCACATTGTTTAGGAACAAGCTGCAAAACTATTCATGAGTCTATATATACACATACCTCATATCCCACATTGCTCAAGAAGACAAGATAAATGAGACTTTGGGTCTATATAAAGATTTGCTTTGTAAGTTATATTTCTATATTAATTGGTGACACCTTAAAAAAAAATGGTGTTGTCACTTTGAGCCTTTATAAAGGTTTATTCTAGTAAATTTTTAAAAAAATTGGTCTATTTTTATAATATCTAAAAAATGACTTTTTTTTTTGAAAATTTAATTCGAGAATAGTTTTTTTTTTGGAAAAAATACGGGCTAAAACACGTCCCTAGGTGAGCATTTTTGCCACATCAGCAAAGCGCCCTTAAGGAAGTGTTTTTTGCTGATGTGGCAAAAATGCTCCCTCAGGGAAGCATTTTCCTGCTGCATCCCCTGAAATCGCGCTGACGTGGACGCATCTTCGGGAGAAATGGCCCTTTCCGGTAAATAATTATTTTTTCAGCTATTTTCCGTAAATTATTTTAAAAATTGGTATTTTCTGGTCATTTGGCCTGTGAAATTTCTATTTTTCACTGAGTGTATCAAAATCAAGCACTTTACAATCTATGTTTGTAGCTCGTGATTTGTAGCTAGCCTTTCTAACAATGTTGTTTCTACAATTTGAACTTATGTCTCCCTTTAATAATGTAATGTGACTTACCATTGTGCCAACACTTATTAATTTAAATAATTATTATTTTTTACTTTAAGTAAGTTTGGTTTAGCTTGATTTTAAATATAATTTTAAAAATACATAAATATTATTATAATTTTTTAATATTTAATTTTTATTTAAAAAATTTTAAAATCGGATCCAACCTATAAACACTTTAAAACTAACTAAATATCAAATAAAATGACAGTTTAATATAATTATTATTTTTTAAAAAATGGTCAAGCCTTTTAAATAAAAACTCCTTTCTTTCTTTAAATTTTAACATAAAATTGGAATAATTTAAGTGTGACCTGCAAACATATATATGACACCTACACATGAAATGAACCCCACAATTTATTAAGCAAATTCAGTAAGCCCTATAAATTCTAGCCTCACATGCTCATGTTATGCCTAAAATAAAATATAAAAATAATATAGATATTTATATAATATGTAAATAAATATATAAAATTTATATAAATTAAAATTATGTAGTTGAAAAGAATTTTAGAAATATTAAAAATAGTAAATAATGTGTGATTTTTTTTTTTAAGGAAGTGATCATTTCTAAAAAGTAGTACGGATTGAATTGGACTAAACTTATTAGTCGGACACATTGAATCGGAAATCAGTCAAGTAATCATTTTAAAAAGTAGTTATGAATCGGTTATAATTGAATTAAAAATTGATAACTTAACTGATTCGACCAATGATCCAGATTAAAAAACATTTCTAAAAAAAGTTTTATATGAGTATTTTTAATAAAAATTTAAATATACTACATAAAAATTTAAAATCAAATACATGTTTTTATATCTAAATTTATATAATTATTAAGAGATTGACTGAGTTGTTGTCATCCATCAATTAAATCTCAACTCGATTATGAAATTACTAAAAAAAATTCATTTCACAAAACAACAAATGTTATTTTGAAAGTATTTATGTATACTATTATTAAGAGTTTGACTGAGTTTATGTCACCCGTCAACCAGATCCAACTTCGGTATGAAATTGCACAAGCCCATGCCTTTTACAATATTATTTTGAGGTTATGTCTTTTTATATTTTGATATATCTAAAAAAATACATACACATAATGAAAATCATGAAATTTGAACTCAAAATACTATATATTTTTTACTATTTTAACTTTATCATTTCAACTAAAAGTATGTTATATAACATCCTAAAAAGTATGTTATCAATATATCACCTACTTGTATTTTTAAAGAGAGAACTCAAGTTCGACGAGTTTTGGAGATAAATGGGCAATCACAAACCAAAAAATAATTAATATTATAAAACACTTTGATTTTACTAAAAATATTTATAAATGAATCATATGTTGACACCTCATTAAAAGTGATAAAAACAATTAAACTCTTTTTTTTTGTATAATTACAAGTGTTCTTAACAGTTAAGTTAGAGTGGTATTTAGGCAAAGGCTAGGATTGAGTATGAAAAAACGAAAACCAGCTCGAACCAATGTGTTTGGACGGTGTATGGAATTCAAGTTTAAAAATTACAATTAATTTAGACTAAACTGAATTATATATTTTTTTAATATATATTTAAATTAGTGAAAATAATTTAAATTTTTTTAAAAAAATATTATTTTTTAGAAATATTTATGAAATAAATTTAAAATTTTAAAACTAAACCGATGTGACCTTCCATATTGAGTCCAAAATTCAACAGTAACTTTGTTAACTTCACATAATTTACTATCAGTGTATAAATGTAAAATGAAAGTGGAAGCTTGACCATGGCGCTGAAGGTTGAAATCCTTTTCCATATGGGCGGCTGAGCTTGTCTCAAGTTTGTCCCCCAATGACAGGGACCATCTTGCCTCAAAGTTGCTGCTATTGCTACCGACAACTTACCTTGCCTTTGTCCATAATTCATGCTTTCAGAAAAAGAATCACAATGCCCTTCCCCTTCATTAACCCCCCCCCCCCCCCCTTAATCCACCCCCTTGGACCACCCCTTTATTAAATCATCATAATTAGAACACCCCCCATCACCACCCTATAAAAATACCTCCCTTAGCTTCATCCCCCCATTCCATATTGTAACTTACAGCAACTTACAACTTTGGGTATAGCATTTGAAGAAAAAAAAATGGAAGGCAGTGTGGGTTATGACAATGATCTGAATCTCAAGGCAACTGAACTTAGATTAGGGTTGCCTGGAACAGAACCAGTTTCCATTGTTAGAAGCAACAAGAGATCATTGCAACAAGTAGCTGATGATGATTGTGGAGTAAATGGCTGCAAATCTGATGATCAAAATGAAACTGCTCCTCCTCCTCCCAAGTAAGTCCTTTAAAAAAAAAAAAGGGTTATTTTTCTTTTTTTGATTTACTGTGACATTCCACTAATGGATTCATTTTATGTATTACAGAGCACAAATCGTGGGGTGGCCACCGATCCGGTCTTATAGAAAGAACAATATTCAGACAAAGAAAAATGAATCGGAGGGTGGTGGGATTTATGTGAAAGTAAGCATGGATGGAGCACCATATCTAAGAAAAATTGACCTTAAAGTTTATTCTGGGTACCCTGAATTATTACAGGCTATTGAGAACATGTTCAAGTTCACCATAGGTAAGAACATGACATAACATGATGTGGTTTTATTTGGTGTCAAGATTGGTGAAAATGACCTTGGGGATTCAATTTTTTTTTTTGGCTCAGGTGAGTACTCTGAAAGAGAAGGCTATAAAGGATCAGATTATGCACCTACTTATGAAGACAAAGATGGAGATTGGATGCTAGTCGGTGATGTTCCATGGGAGTAAGTCACAGTCACTCTCTCTCTATATTTGCCAACATTTCTCCTGGTTATACCGTCTATTGCATGTAACTTACAAGGTTGTCTTACTTTTTTTGTTACAGAATGTTCATCACATCATGTAAGAGATTAAGGATCATGAAAGGATCAGAAGCTAGAGGATTAGGTTGTGGTGTATGAGAAAAAGAACACTTTGCCTAAGAAAATGAAAAACACTGAAGATCTCCATTGATGTCTCCTTCACGGAGAGGTATCATCAGCTTGGGTTCTCGAAGGAGAATTTTTTGGCTTCAATAGATAGTCATCTCAGAGATTCAATGGACTGGGAAAGTTTTTGAAGGACTTATTAAAGAAATCCAGATAATATGAAGGGTTCAAAGTGCAAATTTGTAAGCAAAGAATTGATTGAAGAAATTCAGCAAATAGATGTGGATTATCCCAAAGTTTTGATTATGTAATGTTAAAACAAAGAAACAAAATTTGTATTGTATATCATGTGTTTATCTATGTATATTTTATATGGGTAATAAAATGATGTGTTTTTTTCTATTTTCATATCATCAATTATTCATCTATTTTCGTATTCGAACAAGTAAAACTTAATTTAAGTTACACAATGACCTTAAAAGATGATGTTCAATAAATTTAAACTCGAGTCCGATATTTCCAAAACCATTGAATAAAAATGGGGAATGATTAGGGTTAATAAGTCCACTATGGCTTAAAGGCTTGGTAAAGCTTTATTTATGTAGTCTTCAAGCATTTACAAAGAGAAAGGAACCTTTGTGTTTTGACTTGTGAAGCAGTATATGAAATGTATTTTGTCCAGAATTCAAGCATAAAAAAGGGGGTTTGTTATAAATTACATTCTTTCCCATATAAAATAATTTGCAATGAATTCACTCAACACATACTTTATTTTACTTATGTCCAAGGTAGATCATCGTTGTGTGCAAGTAAAAGACTACATTTATCTAAAGGAAAACAGAAAATAATAACCTTAGTTTAATTTCGCAATTAGGATTTCTGACTCTTTCAAAAGAAGTCCAAGAAGCATCATTCGCCATGAGTCAACAGATCTCTTAACACATGTAATCACTACAGCAAAACAGACATATAGCGGCGTTTTAAGGAAAAACGCCGCAAATATTATACATTAGCGGTGTTTGAAGGAAAACGCCGCTAAAAAATGACATATAGCGGCGTTTTTGAAAACGCCGCTAAAAATAATATATAGCGGCGTTTATCACGAAAACGCCGCTAAAACTCTGACTTTTAGCGGCGCTTTGCTAAAAACGCCGCTAAATGTCCGACCTTTAGCGGCGCTTCTCTAAAAACGCAAATTATGATTCTGTTTTAAATTATGTAAGAGAAAAATATTTGTTAAAAATGAAAAAAATATTAAATAATTTCTTATATAATCGTAAAAGAGATAGTATTAATTTTAAAATATTGAATATTAATTCTCATGATTGTTTAGGGTTTATGGTTTAATATATATAGTTTATGATGTAAGGTTTAGAAGTTACTATTTTAGGGGTTAAAGGTTAAGTGCTTAGGGGTTAGGGTTAAGGGTTAATGTTTAGAGTTTAAGGTTTATGATTTTAGGGTTTAGGTATATGACCCAAAATCCGAAACTAAAATCCTCAAATCGCTTTTCCCTAAATCAAACCCACAAAATCCCTAGAATCGTATAACTTGGCCCGGGCTATTAAATCCAACCACCAGATACCCATCCTTCCTTTTATTGTAAAACTGTCTTCCCATAACCCCAAATGGTAAATGTATCAATTATCCTACTATTTATTTATTTAAAATAGGTTCAAGTCTTTAACCTTAATTTATATATTAAATAATTTATTATATAATTGTAAAATAGATAATATGATTTTTAATATTAAAATTTTATCATTATATAGTTTGGGGGTTTGGGGTTATATGTTAGAGATTAGGGTTTTAAAGTTTAAAGTTGGGGTTATGTACTGTGTGGTTTGTGGTTAATTAAATATTTAAATTTATATATTAAATAATTTATTATATAATCGTAAAAGCGATATTATAGTTTTTTAAACCTTTTTTTTATATCATATTTTGAAATTTTTTGTATATAAAATTTCTTACATGAAAATTGTATAAAAAAATTATGTCATGTATCTAATTATTTTAAATATTAGTCACGGTTTCCAAAATTATTTATTTAAAATTGATATGAATTATGTAATAATTAAATATAAAATTGTAATAAAAGTACTCAAGCACTCTTTCATTGATCTCTTCTTATAATTATTATTTAACTTCGTATTAACTAAAATGTAAGTTTTTTTATTATATATTTAAATAATTTAGAAAAAATTAATAACACATAGAAAAAATTTGAAACAAATTATAACATAGAAAAAACTATGTTAAAATGGAAAAAATTAAAATACTATGATTTAAAATAATTTTAAAGATTTATGGGTATATGATTTAAAGATTTCAAATTTATATATATAATAATTTTAAAGTTTTAAGTTTTAAGTTTTAATGGTTTAGATTAATTAGGGTTAATAAGAAAAAATTTGGAACAAATTATAACATAGAAAAAAATATGTTAAAATGGAAAAAATTAAAATACTATGATTTAAAATAATTTTAAAGATTTATGGGTGTATGATTTAAAGATTTTAAATTTATATATATAATAATTTGAAAGTTTTAAGTTTAAAGTTTTAATGGTTTAGATTAATTAGGGTTAATAATATTAAGTAATTGGAGTAATTAATAATAGTATAAAAATATATAGATTAAAATACATTAAAATTTACCGGCGTTTTAAAAAAAAAACGCCACAAAATCCATCAACACATATTAAGACGGCGTCGTTTGGAACTTTGTTGTTTGAATTAGTGGCGTTTGTTGACTAAAACGCCACAAAACATAAACTCCTGTTGAGCAAGACGTCGTCGTTTTGCTGTGCACGGATTTATCCCCCTTCACCCCCCGAAATCCCTAAGTGTTTTCTGCTTCAACTTTTCCCCTTCATCCCCGTCGTCCCTAAACATTTCTGCTGAAGCTTCTCCGTAGGTTCTGTCGTCCTTTGTTTTCTGCTCAAATTTCCCAATATTCCGACATTCAACAAACAAAGACGGTATGGAATTTGGAAACAGAAACTTTTTTGTTTTAGGGATTTTGTTTATTTATATAATTTTGTTTTTCATTTTGTTTAACTTCTTCATTTTTTTTATGCTGAGTATGAAATAGGTATAAAAAAATTTGGTTGATTTGGTGGCCCGTAGGATCGTCTTCAAAGAAAGGTACGAGGTGGGTTGTCGCTGGTATGTAATTACTTGTCGCCAAATTATGAGTTCCTCGTCTGGATAAATAGTAATCAAGACCCAGATCTTCCTTCATTTTCTTTTTCTTTCTTGTTTTTGGGTTGTCTTCTAACTGCTGAAATTCATGAATTTGGAAAGTACATTTATAGCTTAAAGATTAGTTCTTCCAGAAAAGATTAAATGGCGAAAGCTTACAGTTATAGAGCTGATGAAACCCATTGTTGAACAGCTTTCTCTCCGTTGAAAACCATTGCCCGCACTTTCTAGTATGAATTTTGCTAATTTACATCTATGATCCTCACTTTCTGGTATATTTCCTTAATTGCCCCACTTTTCTTTCCCAAGCACTATTATTTTTATTTGTATAAAGTAAAAATATATTATTTTGAGATTGTTTTCTTGTTTTTATATTTTTATATAAAATTAATAAAAATTCGTACATGATAAGATTTGAACTTAAAGCACTATAATTCCTTTAGATTTTATCTATTCACCAACTTCGATTATTTCTTGTTAAAGTTTCATTATATATACCATTATGTAAATTTATCATTTATTTGCTAAATGATTTAAGTCACTATGACATAACCTCTAAACAAGTTTCATTTAGATCAATTATATAATGCCTTTAATACTGTGGGACTGAAGCTATAAGTTTATCTTCTGGTATTGACTTATTTGCTTACAACTTTTATTATACTTTAGTCTACAAAGACACCAAAGTCAGATATGCACTCAACAAAATCATCATAGTAGCATGTACTTTATCAAAAATATAACAAAGAACATGGTTGGCCATTTTTCAACAAATATTCACATAATTTTATCTTTGAAAAGAGTTGTTTCAACTAGATATTGTCAAGATGATTCTTCTTATTTAAGTTGATGATGATATGTTTTCAGATTAGGAAAAAATAGAAAAGCACTACTAC
This sequence comes from Gossypium sturtianum, assembly GCA_025698515.1. Lineage (NCBI taxonomy): Eukaryota > Viridiplantae > Streptophyta > Magnoliopsida > Malvales > Malvaceae > Gossypium > Gossypium sturtianum. The sequence continues at coordinate 164,943,159 of CM046945.1, forward strand.
TGTGACCATTTAAAGTTGCTGGAACTAGTTATAAATTGACCAGAAAACTTACTGCTATATAGTTCAAAATAGTCAGATCGTTAGTTTTATCTTTTGCCAAGAGTTGTTTCAACTAGTTACTGCCAAATGATTCTAACATTTGCTTATTAAAGTTAATGATGTTATGTTTCCAGATTAGGGAAAAGTAGAAAAGCATATAGAGAAGTTCCAAGGGAGTTCTTACGAGGTGGTTGTCCTTGCACACCAAGTCCCCGCTATGCTTCAGATTACTGCCAAGATGAGTAAGTACTCAATAATTGTTTATGGACTGAACATAATATTTTAACATGATTAATATATTTATGAACTAAAATATGCACATAAATATTCAATTAAAAGAATAATGAATGTCTTTTTTCTAAGAATTATTTATTGAAAGTTATTTTAAAAATTGTAAGTATATATTTTCTTGTAATAGAGCATCTTTATTCCGAGTGATGGAGTAACTTGACAGCTTCCAATTTCATCCTTTGAGCTTGAAGTTTCGACTTTGGTTTTCCTATGTTTGGCGACCACTACATCCCTTTGTTCTTCGAGGGTCATGGCATTTTTTCCTTTCCACTTCAAGCCAGGACCCTTCTAAACATGATCAAATGTGCTAGGACCGGTAGCTCCAAGAAAAATTCCTTTCATTTCGTCTTCCACGCTGTCAAAAGTAATACCATAAACATTAAGATCTTTAAAGCTAAGACAAATTTAAAAAATATAAGCATTTAGGAATACTTGTATTCCATACTTGTTTACCAATTCCTTCAAACATTTTTTTCATTTCAGTGGTCATTGTATTTTCTCTAGGCTTTGTATTCTCGGAGACATTATCTTCTGCTTAGGCATCACTAGTTTTCTATATATTAAATACATTAATAAAACCAAAATTTAAAAGTTATTCATTTCTTAAAATGGTTTATGATTAAGTTTAAAAACTATACCTTCGAAGATAAACTTTTATTATACTTATTATGCTTACAACTTATTTGCTTACACCGCTGCTAGAAATTCAGGCTGTCCAAAATGTTGACCCCAAATTATATTTAAAGGTTTATAATTGTATTGCACAATTGCAATCATCACAAAGATTATTAATTTCCTTCAACACTCTCCCACTAACTTGGAAATCTGATTTACAATTCTTCAAACAAAAGAAGACCTGATTTACAGATAAATTTTGACCATTGATTCTTTTTTTACAGATAAATTTTCTTTCGGTCAAACAAAACGTTTTGTTTTTTTCAACTTAACAAAATTAGAATACTAGTGTTTAATAATGTATGTGAATAGACTTTTTGTGTTAATAAATTTCATATGTATTTGTTATAGGTTGTATTGAGAAAGGTATCCGTACTTTAAAAGTGAGTAGAATTGAAAAGGACTGTGATCGACTACTGAATTGACTATTTATCTTTCGGTCAAAGAATGTGAGTATTAGTTTTTAGTAAATAACATTTTTGTAATTAATCAATAGCTTTTGTTAATTCATATGTTGTTTATATTTCGATTCATCGCTTCCTCTTTCGCTCCCATAATCGCCGGATTGGATTTGCTGGTAAGATTTTACGGTTCGTTTTAGTTCAAAATTCAGATCAATAACAGTTATATCATGATGAATTTGACCAAATTGCTGTCCAAATTGCGGTTTTTTATCCTGCTTGGTTGGTATATATGTTGTTTTGTTCTATTGCTGTCCAAAAATAAAAAAAAGATTCAAAGTATATAGGCTGGAAACCTAAGGGGTTGCCTTATATCTCACTGTTATAATAACATATAATAACATTTTCCAGCCTACCTCAAACGAAAAACTAAAACCAATCAATATTAAAAAAAAAAAACTACAATTTTAATTTAACTGACATAATACATAATACATAACTTACATAAAATTATTTAACTTACATAATACATAACTTACATAGCTTTCGTCAAATTATTTAACTTACATAATACATAACTTACATAACTTACATAATAAATAACTTACATAAAATTATTTAACTTACATAATACATAGGCTGGAAACCTGACGGGTTGCCTTATATCTCACTGTTAGATATAATGGATCCTCCCTAGGTGTAACAATGCCACGTATGTTGAATCTTAAAGAATACATAACTTACATAATATAAAACTTACATAATACTTGTATAGAAAAAAAAAAGAGATTCAAAGTATATAGGCTGGAAACCTGACGGGTTGCCTTATATCTCACTATTAGATATAATGGATCCTCCTTAGGTGTAACAATGCCACGTATGTTGAATCTTAAAGAATACATAACTTACATAGTACTCAGTTATATATATGAAATTATCATTACTTACGTAAATTATAAATTAACAATTTAGCCGTGTAATTTATTGTCAACTTTAGACTTCAATAACTACGAAATGGATAGGACTTGGATGAATTTGTCAAGGGTAAGCAACGGTTATCGAAATGGAGTAGAAACTTTTCTGAATTTCGCATTTCAAAATGCAAGCCAAGAGAATATGATTCTTTGCCCGTGTAAGAAGTGTTGCAATACCAATTGGCATTATCGTGAAGTTGTCTACGAACATCTAGTTGTTGATGGCTTTGTCCGGGGGTACAAAAAATGGATTTTTCATGGAGAGTGTATATCTAGTGGAGCATCATCATCGATGAATCTAGGTTATCCTCATAGTGCTTACAATCAGAATGTTAGAGATGATAACATGGAAGGCATGTTGCGGGATGCTTTTAATATGCACAGTGATGGTTTCGGGTCATTTCCACCTGACATGGGTACAACCGATGATTATAGTTTTGGTGGAAATACTTTCACCGAAGGGGGAAGAACTGTACATGATGAACAGCCAAATGAAGAAGCGACAAGGTTCTGCACGTTACTTGGTGAAATGAATGAAGAACTGTATGAGGGATCAAAATTTTCCAAACTGTCTTTCTGTATTCGTCTTTTTCACTTGAAGTGTTTGGGAGGATGGACCGAAAACTCGTTGACAATGCTGTTAGAGTTTCTGCAAGAAATGTTCCCGTTTGCGAAAATCCCTAAATCGTCCAAAGACATGAAGAAACTGATAAAGGATTTGGGTCTTGGCTACAACAAAATTCATAGTTGTCGAAATGACTGCATGTTGTATTGGGGCGACCGGATAAACCAACAGTGCTGTCATGTCTGCGGTCAATCCCGTTGGATTAAAAGAAATGCAGAGGATGGTAACGAGGACGAACATGATACACAGTCAAGGAAGCAACCAGTTAAGATTTTGCGGTATTTCCCGCTAATACCAAGGCTTCAAAGGCTTTTCATGCCGTCGAAGACAGCCGAGTCAATGACGTGGCACCATGATGGACGAACCGGTGATGGATTCTTAAGGCATCCCGCAGATTCTTTAGCTTGGAAATCATTTGACTCAAAATTTCCAAGCTTTGCACGCGATCCTCGAAGTGTCAGGCTTGGGCTAGCATCAGATGGATTTAACCCTTACAAACTCATGAGCACAGCGTATAGTACTTGGCCGGTGGTGCTTGTTCCTTACAATTTACCTCCATGGGTTTACATGAAACAATCATCTTTTATCTTATCTATGATTATACCTGGAGAGAAAGGGCCCGGGAATGATATTGACATATATTTGCAGCCACTTGTTGAAGAGTTAAAACAACTATGGGTTGGTGTTGAGACATACGATGCAATGAGAAAAGAGAACTTTAACTTACGTGCGCCTTTGATGTGGACTATTAATGACTTCCGCTTTATGCTAATTTATCTGGTTGGAGTACTAGGGGACGTTATGCTTGTCCTTGTTGTGCTGCGCAGACATGTTCGAAATGGTTATATAATGGGAAGAAGTTCTCTTATATGGGGCATCGTCGGTGGTTACCAGAAAATCATAGATTTAGATATCAGAGTGCTCAGTTTGACGGTACTGAAGAGTTCAAAGAAGCTCCATCGCAGACCAGTGGATCCGAAATATTATTCATGTTGAAAGATATAAATTTTATTTATGGGAAGATGAATCAACCGACCAACCCACAAAGAAATAGAAGATCAAGGGATGAATCTGATGATGAATCTGACGAAGAGGATGATCCTAATGAGGCGGAGTTGTGGAAAAAAAGAAGTATTTTTTTTGAGTTGCCTTATTGGGAGCATCAGATATTACGCCATAATCTTGATGTCATGCACATTGAGAAAAATGTCTGCGAGAACATCATTGGGACTATTTTGAATGTCGATGGAAAATCAAAAGACAATCTTCAAAGTCGACTTGATTTAGTCCACATGGGAATTCGGCGTGAGCTTCATCCCCAAGCACTTCCGAATATGAAATATCGGTTGCCGCCTGCTATTTATTCAATGTCGAAGACGGAAAAAGAAGTGTTCTGTACGGTGTTGAAGGATATAAAGGTCCCGGATGGGTATGCATCAAATATATCTCGAGGTGTTAGTCTTAAAGATCGAAGACTATATGGCTTAAAAGCATGACTATCACATCTTGATGCAAGACTTACTGCCAGTTGCTATGCGGTGTTGTATGTCAAAAAAGGTGACGTCTTGTGTAATTGAACTGTCCAACATAATGAAAGGCATTTGTGGCAAAGTTTTGAACGTTCAAGAACTTGAGACACTACAAGATCGAGCCGCACTGACTTTATGCAATCTGGAAAAGATCTTCCCGCCTTCCTTCTTCACAATTATGGTGCACTTGTTAATTCATCTCCCGCGTGAAGCGATACTTGGTGGACCCGTGTTCTGTCGATGGATGTATCCCATTGAAAGGTCTTAATTTATTTGCAAATTATTCATTCATTCACCTAAATGCCTTTAGTGCCAACTTCTGATAATGTTCTATTCCGTGTTTAGGTTCCTATCCAAATTGAAGTCTTACTGTCGCAATAAACGTTATCCGGAAGGATCAATTGCCGAAGGCTACTTGGCAGAGGAATGTATGACTTTCTGTTCAAGGTATTTAGAAGATGTTGAAACAAGAATGAAATGTACCAAGTAGAAATGCTTTGGGCTCATAGATCATAACTTGGCGGAACTTATTTATTTCAAAGTTTCGAGAACCGATCGCAAAGTTGAAATTGCGAAATTAGACGATAGATCGTGGGTCCAAGCACATCGATACGTTCTTTTTCATCACGATTCAATGGAACCATTACGGAAGTAAGTTCTAGAATTTGATAAATACTCATCAATTATAATTTGTTTGTCTTCTAACAAAGTAACAATTTTTGTTAACATAGTGAGTACAAACAAGTATTGAAAGCTCGTTCATGGTCCCGAAGATTAAATCGACGAGAAATTAATAAGATGTTCACAGAATCATTTCATGAATGGTTAAGCCAAACGGTATGCAATTGAAGTTTTATTGACAAGTAATGATGTTTTCGCACAACATTTATAATTACTCGATTTACTTTCCATTCAATAGGTTTGGAGTCGAAATGAAGTAAATGATGAAGTTAAATGGTTTTCACAAGGTCCAAACCGAATAGTGAAAAGATACAGTGCCTTCGTCATCAACGGATACAGATTTCATACAAGGTATCGCGAGAGGTTAAGGACAACCCAAAATTGTGGAATTGTTGTTAATTCTTCAATTACGAGTTATTCTAGTGCTAGGGACAGTAATCCTGTCCAGGGGAATCTGGAGTATTACGGACTTATTACTGACATCATTGAGTTGGATTATTACGGCAAATGTAAAGTTGTCTTGTTTCGAGGTGAATGGGCTGATGTGAATACGGCTCGCGGAATTAAAACTAATCAATATGGTTTTACAATGGTGAATTTCTCTCGATTGATTCACACCGGAGAACAACTAATAGACGAGCCGTATGTGTTTTCTTCTCAAGTAAAACAAGTTTTTTACTTAGAAGATCCAACTGATGAGGGTTGGTACATTGTACTTCGAAACACACCTAGAGACTTGTTCGACATGGGCAGTGGAAGTAGAGATGGCATAGTCGAAAGATCAGAAACTCTGCCTTTTCCAGAACAAAACTTAAATGAAAATATCCCTAGTACTAGTGCGCAATTTCAATGGGTTCGTCAGGACGTGGACGAAGATATTTACGAATTATGATGTAGTAAGATTTTACGATTTTTTCATTTATGTGTAATATTATAATTTTTTAATGATGGTCATTTTATATAAGTTAAATATTTTATATGTACCATTATTGTTGTTATTTGTTACTAATATTTCAACTATTTTATGTGTATTGCAGGGAAAATGAGTAGAAGAAGATTACGCGATTTAAATATTGTACAGAATACTGTAAATTCCGAAGAGGGCAATAGTGAACAGCAAACAATAGTTGGATCCTCTAATGTGCCTGACATAGATGATGAGCATGTAGAATTACAAAGTAAAATTAAATTATTTTACATGCATGTTGACTTTTTTTTTTATTTTTCAATTTTAATATAACAATAATATATCGTTGGTCAGCTGAGAGCGGTGGGACGCGCAAAGGTCGTGGACGTACGCTGCTTAAAGGTTTATACGAATTAAATTCCGGCGACCGTGTGAAAGTAAGGAGAAACAGTCATGGCCAGCCTGTTGGCCCTGAAGCTCGAGTTCTAGCAGGCTATTTGGGCATTATTGCACAAAATGCAAATATGTTGCCCATCAATTACGAGTCATGGCATCACATGCCTGACGCAAACAAAAATCAAGCTCTGGAGAACATTAAGGTAACAAAACATGAATGTAATTTATAATACTCTGGTTGAAGTTTCATTTATATTAACTTTCTAAACTTATGTTTTTTTAGGAGAGGTTTACTTTGGAGGTCTCCGATGACTATATAAAGAAGACATTGGGAAAAAAATGGAGAGACAACAAAAGCATACTGAAAAAAGAATATTTTAAGAAAGAAATAAGCCTCGAGGATAAACTGCGAAATGTCCCACCGGGAATGTTGAGGTATCAATGGGAAGATGCGGTTAGATTCTGGAACTCAAAGAAAGGAGAGGTATTACCTAGTTCTAAACACTTTTAAATTTTTCGGTTTATAGTATTTACTATATACGTAATAATAATATCGTTATGTAGGACCGTGAGCGTGTCGGAACAAGCAGCAGGCAGAAACAAAAATTCACGCACACGGCAGGGTCGAGAAGTTTTGCTTCTATAGCTGAGGCCGAGGTATTATAATTTATTAATTCTGTCAAATATTAATGATTTTATACTATTAAATTATATTTCTACTACAACACTGTAGGAACTCTCCACCGGTCAAAAAGTTGGACGCGTTCAGCTTTTTAACATTACGCATAGGAAGAAGGATGGGTCTCCGATGACATCCGAAGCTGGAGAGATTATGGTAATTTTACTTAATAAAATTTGATTTATTTAAAATGGATTTATAATGTTTACTTATAATAGTTTAATTCTTCGTTAGTAGTTTTAAATTAATAATGTTAGTTATGTTGCATTCATTCTTATTGTATATTTCGTTTCTAACTTTTTGATTGATTTATTAGGAAAAACTAAAGGATAAGAAGGCACATTATGAAGCGGCTGCTTCGAGTGATAGTTCTGTTCATCTTGAGGATGTCGATAACAGAATTATTACTGATGTTTTGGGTCCTGAAAGGTATGACTGCTTCGACTGATAGTTGTGTTAATATTGAGTATATTTATAACAAGATTATCACTAATGTTTTTGGGTGTTGAAAGGTACGGTCGGGTTCGACTTCAAGGATCTGGTGTTACCCCGACCCAATTTTTGGATCCGACTCCCAACAATACATGCCTTCCGAGTCAATCTCGTCTTTGAAGTTCGAGGCTAAAAGACCAGATAGCTCAGATGCAAGCGAGCACGGTTGAGCAAATTTCTCAACTTAGAGCGGAGGCAGCAGCGAGGGAAGCGGAGGCAAGCAATGCGGGCAAAGAGCGAGGAGGCAGAGCGAGCAGAAGTATGAAGAACTTCAGCTACAGCTTCAGACAATGATGAAGATGTTCCAGCAGTCGCAGAGGCCGCCATCTTAGACATTTATGTTCTTATTGGAAGATGATTTTAACATTGTTACATTTAACATTTTTGTAAGAATATTATATATTTTATTTATTTTAAAATATCATTTAAAATTAATGTAGTTGGTCTGATTTTTATGCTATATTTGTTATTTGGGTTGGAATTATATACTATATTTGCTGTCATTGGTTGGTTTTAGTGCAGGAGGGTATGATATTGGATAAATTAAACATTATAAATCAGTATGTTAAGCGGCGTTTTTGGACAAAAAGCGCTTAAAAATCAAGGTTTTAGCGGCGTTTGATATAAAAGCGCCGCTAAAAAGTCACAACCTCTAGCGGCGTTTCTGGGAAAAGCGCCGCTACAAGTCATTACCTTTAGCGGCGTTTGTAAAAAAAGCGCCGCTAAAAACATAACCTTTAGCGGCGTTTGAGAAAAAAGCGCCGCTAAAAACATAACCTTTAGCGGCGTTTGGGAAAAAAGCGCCGCTAAAAGCATAACCTTTAACGGCGTTTGAGAAAAAAGCACCGCTAAAAACATAACCTTTTGCGGCGTTTTTATCAAAGCGCCGCTAAAGGTCGCTACATTTAGCGGCGTTTGAGAAAAAGCGCCGCTAAAAGACATAACCTTTAGTGGCGTTTGAGAAAAAAGCTCCGCTAAAGGTTGTTACTTTTAGCGGCGTTTATCAGAAAAGCGCCGCTAAAAGTACGACTTTTAGCGGCGTTTGTTTAAAAGGCGCCGCTAATAGTCTTGGTTTGTAGCGGCGTTTTTCGCGCAAAAACGCCACTACATTTTGCAGCGCCACTTTTAGCGCGTTTTTAGCGCGCTTTTAAAGCGCCGCAAAAGCTTTTAGCGGCGTAAAAAAAAACGCCTCTAAAAGTCCAACTTGCTGTAGTGAATATTATTTTCGGTAAGGGGTTTTGTCTCTCCACTCTATGACGCCTGAAGAGGTGAAAGGTTTATAGAATGAGAATATCTTATCAAAAACTTGAATAGGCGAACAATACCTTAAATAAGGTATGAGTGCAAGTATGCTACCACTGATTGCAAACTCTTTAATTTCTTAAATGATTTATCTATTCAAACATACGATGAGGTTCTCACAATGTAAACTTATAACTTCTTCATGTGCGGCAGAGTCAAGAAACAGAATTTTCTATAACAAATAATCCGGAATAAATTAAGAATTTCAACTCCAAATGGATAACATTTCTTAATCTTTTCTCAAAAAAATCATCTAACATTTTTTTTTTCCTTTTGTTCAAACTAAAAAAACCCTAAATATTTCCCTCCACCCATAGTTGAAACTTGAAAGTTGTATTGGGAACAGTGAGAATTCCAGGAAATGAACATGCCCACAGAGAAGCAAAAAATAATAAATGCAATATTTTATACTCAGAATCTTTTTATTGCTTTCCATTACTTTAATCTCCCTCTCTAAGACAGTGAACTTCATATGCAAGCATTTAATTTAATATAATCTCTTTAGGGTCTAAAAAGAATATGTAAAAACTTTATCTTATACCAACATATGAAAAAAATATAATAATAAAATGGATGGGGATTCATTAACATAATCTATACAAATGGGAAGGAATAAATATACTTGGTTTTGTCCTTTCTCTCAAGAATAATGGATTTATACCCAGATTTTCCAGGAGCTGATTGGTTAGTGAGATAATTAAACTAATAATACCTTTTGCTAAAAAAATATTATCGAGCAATGAGAAAATTTTTGGGACTTTGTGAAACATTTGTTCTTGCACCAGATGTTTTTTTATCTTTTAAGCAAAAAGGGTATACTTTTGTTGGGAGCCCCACGCCATTGCTGACTTTTTTAATCTTGGTTTAATTTGCTATAAGATTAATATAATAAAGTTAATGCTTTTTTTCATACTTTCTAATTTTTTTCAAGTTTGGGAATACGGAAAGGTTGCAGATATTAGTAAGTCCAAATTGATAATACCATTAGTTGTGGCAATGAATTCAAGTCATCGCTTCATATAAAAGCAACTAATAATATTACTAAATTATAATAATTTAAAGTAAAAAGATTAAATTTCAAATGTCATAATTATAAAGGGATTAAAAGCAAAATTATACCAATCTCATATAACACAATATAAAATGGAGGGTAAACTATAAAAATAGTCACTTTTGTTTGCCTCATATTATATTTTAGTTATTTATGTTTTAAATGTTACGTTTTAGTCACTTACATTATCATTTTGTTACAAAGTGGTCACTTTGCCGTTAAACTCTGTTACCTCCCTAACGACAATCCTACGTGACAGTTCAAATGGATTTTAAATGCCAACTTATAGATGTCTAACTGGGATGAGAATAGTTTTTTCAGTCAAAATGGAAAAGAAAACTAAAAGAAAAAGGAGACGAACGATTTCTCTTTTCCAATTCAAGGTGTAATTAATTTAAAATTTTCAATTAATTAAAATTATCTAATTAAAAACCTATTCTCATCCCAATTGGACATCTAATTTGGCATTTAAAACCCATTTGGACTACCACATAGGATTGCCGTTAGGGAGGTAATAGAGCTTAACGGCAGAGTGACCACTTTGTAACAAATCGATAACGTAAGTGGCTAAAACGAAACATTTCAAGCATAAGTGACTAAAATGTAATTTAAAGCAAACGAAAGTGACTATTTTTGTAATTTACCCTAAAATGAATTTACTTATCATTTTCCTTTATTATAGGGACTTATAGGGATAAATCAAATTAATCTATCTGCTATTAAATGAATTAATTTAATCCTTGTACTATCAAAAGGATAAAATAATGCCAAATAACTGTTTAATAAAATTATATTTTGAAAGCTTTTCATGATTTTGCAACACAAAATATTTTATTTGAAGTTGAATTGTAAATGGAAAAAAAATCATTTTCATATCATTTTTTAATCAGTAAATGGTAGAAGATCTAAATTGATCCATTTAATAGTAGAAGAACTAATTTGATTCTATCCCTATAATAGAGCGAGTTCGCAGACAGTTTCACCCGTATTATAATATAAACATTGTTTATCAGTCTCCTTGGTACAGCAATAATGGCAGAAGGTATCAAAGAAACAAGATCTGGCAAGATTCCATGATTTGAATCAAGTGATCCCCAAAGTTTTATTTTTAGATTTGTTTTCGAAGTACAAATATGTAAAACTATAGTCACTTGATATTAGATATATTTGGTTGTTCTTATCTGTTTAGTAGGAAACAGATTCTTCCCTGGAATTTGCATACAAAAATTTCAGCTAATTAATAAGGGTATCTTAGACAGTTAACAGACTAAAACTTTCAGACAATTATTTGTTTTCTTCTGGTGGAAGACAAAGTGTAAAACAGAGCACATGGCATGTTTGGTAATTGTTCATATGTATGGTCTTAGAAGACCTGGTTGGTATTACGCCAACCACACCATGGATGATGAATTTGGCAGTTCATAGGTAGGGATATGGCAGGCAAGCAATGGGTTGATTAGGTGATGCACTCTAATATATGGGAGAGGTTCGGACACCAAAGCAGTTTCAGTTAAAAGGTTTTTCTTGAACGGGATGTGTTTTTCAGATGCCGCTTAATTTTTTTTTTTTAAAATAATTTCATTGTAAGTTCTCATCGTATTTGTTCTTTTTGAGAATTATTTAAAATTTCCTAACTCATAAATGGGATGATAATGCGTATCAGCGCACTTGAACTTACGTCTTCTTACATTAGCAACAATAATCATGCCAATCAAACTAATATTCAATCGACCTTTGTATGTTTTTTCTTTTATGTTTTTGGATCCATTATTTCATCTCTTCATGATATTGTCTCTATTTATTCTTTGTGAGTTTAATTTAGATGAGTTTAGGTTTTTTTTTTTTTTATTCATTTCTTTTTAGATTTAGATTGTTTTAAATTCAGTTTAGGGTCGGATTATTTTAAGTTTGAGTGTATTTTAGATTTGAACCTCTCTGATATATTGAGTTGTAGCTTTGTCTGGAGTTGGCAAGGTCTCGGCCCTCCTAAAGTGAAAAAATTTCATTTGTAGTCATTTATAATTTATAAAATTTTTAAATTAATAATTGTAAAATTATACTTTGGCCTTTAAAAATAATAAAAAAAATTATGTAATTCTTTAAAAAATATAAATATATAAACTATTAAAATGGTGAAATTGTATTATTACTATTGTAAAATGTACAACTAAATTCCGCCTGTAACAGTCTAATTTTCAGTGGTGTCGAAAACAGTGATTCGAGATCACTAAATCCGACAAGTGAGTTCAAAAATTTAATAAATTAATATATTAGTCAAGTGTGATTTTAGAAGTATTTTTGAATTAGTGAATTTTGTGATTTAAAAGAATTTATTAGGTAAATTGGGTTGAAAACGAGGTATCGAGACCTTGAATTTATAAACCGAGCCATAAATATTTTTAGAAATATTTATGGAGTGTCATTGAGTTAGTATTAAAGTTTCGTCAGAAAGTTTTAACGTTTCAATAGTTAATTAATTAAAAAGGACTAAATTGAAAAAGGTACAAAACTTGCTAAAGGGATTAAATAGCCTAATGGTAAATAAAAGAGGAATAAAAGGGCAAATGGACCATCTTAAATGGCTGAGGCGGCATAACGTGAAAAAAATCAAAGATATTTATGTGATTAGTGACAAAATTGGAATTAAAATAAAGTTTATATGGCCAAATGTTATTTTAATAGTTTCTAGACATTTTCTTCATCAATTTTCTGTCAAAAATAGCCATTGAAGAGGGTTTGAGCTGGTCTTTCATATTTTAGCTTCAAATAAGTTCAATTCTTACTTTTTCCTTGAAATTTTTATGTTTTTGGACTTTTACAATTAGGTCCAACTATTGAATTCATTTGTTTTTTATTCCATGAGTGATTTTGAAAGTTACCATGAATTAGTGCTGGAATTTTATGATGAGCTATCATGTATTTGAAGCTTTAATTTCACTATATGATGATTTTATCAAGTAATTTCAATAGAAATTGATTTTAGGACCTAATTGTGAAAAAGTTAAGAATTAGTGTTTGGTATTAAAATTATGAATATTAATGGCTGTATGGTAGCCTAAAATAATTAGTTAAATTGTCAATTGAGAAAAAAATAGCTCAATTGATGGGTTAATTACACAGGGACTAAATTGTAAAAATTGTCAAATTTGGGGTAAAAGTGTAATTTCGAAAATTGAAGGGTATAAATTGTAAAGTGAATTAGAAATGGAATAGATGCTAATGAATGAGTGATTTTATATTATAGATCAAGAAACCGAAGATAAACGGGGAAAAAAGAAATTAACAGACTAGTCTCCGAATTTCTGCAAATTCTACAAATAGGCCCAGGTAAGTTCGTATGATCAAAATTTGATATTTATATTGAATTGATGTATGATATTATGCATTTATTTATATTATATGTTAAAAAATGGAAAATTTATAAATATGAATGGTTAACGAAATAAATACATACGAAATTCATGAGAATAACGGTACAGAGAATATTAATTGTTATTGAATTGAATGTATATGGTTGGATATATTGAAACGGATGGATATAATAAGTGATGAATTTATTGAAATTATATTGATTGAGTTGGTATATATATATTGATTATATTGACTGACTGAATTGAAATAACTATTGATTGTTATTGAAAAGTGAATTGAATTGTATTGAATTGAATTATGAATATATTTGATTAATTGAAATGTGTATTGATTGGAAACTGAAAAGTGATTTCGAAACCCTATTAACTAGTCGGGCTAAGTCGGATATAGTTGGCATGCCATAGGATTGAAAGTGTTCAGGGTTACTTCGACTTCGAGTCGATGAGACACTGGGTGTCATTATATTACTTCGGATAGATTCGATGAGGTACTGGGTACTAACTTACTTCGGCATGGCCGATGAGACACTGAGTGTCAACTTATTGCTTCGAACTATCCGATGAGGCACTGAGTGCCATACTGGTGTGTTTTGGTTGGATCCGTGTATCCGTCCGAGTCCGAGTCGGGTTAATTGGGGTAAACAAATGATTTGGCCAATTGATTGATATTGAGTGATATCGAAACCATTTTTTATTTAAAAAAAAACGGGTCGACTTTAAAAATGAAAATAGAGTCGCCACCGACCTTTTTTCGAGGTGTGATCGGATCACCTTGAAATTGAAAACTTTAATAAAACTTTGGTTTATTAAAAACATATTTTGGTCTAAAAACTCGAGAAAACGGGTTCGGGAGTCGGTTACTACGAGGAAGGGTTAGCACCCTCGTAGCGCCCAAAATTGGTACATAATTGATTGTTTAATGTCTTAATGCCGAAGGTTTGAAAAGATTCTAGATTACGGTCCATTTACTAAAAAAAATTGAAGTGGAGATTGAAATTCTCTTACTCCGAAGGAATGAAATCTCACGCCCAACACGTTAGGGTATGACATTTCAAACCTGCGATATCAAGATCGTCTCGTAATTTCTAAAATTCGTGCATTGAAATTTTTTTTAAAAGGATACTCGAGGGTCTGGTCATACGGAAAAACCGAAACCCAGCACGTTAGGGCACGATTTCTCAGACTTCCAAACACAAGATATTGCCTTATTTTTAAAGCTAAGAAAACACGAATGAAATCTTAAAAGGATATTCGGTTATTTGGTCAAACGAAAAACCGAAACCCAGCACTTTAGGGCACGATCTCTCAGATTTCCAAACACAAAACATTGCCTTATTTTAAAGCTAAGAAAACACGAATGAAATCTTAAAAGGATATTCGGTTATTTAGTCAAACGAAAAATCGAAACCCAACACGTTAGGGCACGATCTCTCGGATTTCTAAACACGAAACATTGCCTTATTTTAAAAACCTTTGAATGGAATGATTTTAAAACTTGAACGACATTAAACTCAATTTTTTTTTAACAAATAAATCACAAGGGAATGATAATATACAAGGCAAAGTAGCAATACATATACCAAATATTACAATGATGAATCACAAATAACTAATGGTTACAAATTAAAAATTATAATCCATACAATAGCAATAATCACATAACACAATTTCAACATTAACTATTGAAGAAAACGGAGCAAAATAATATACATAAACAAATGTAAAACGAAAAGTAATTAAAACCAATATTATGCAAAATTATTTAAAGATAAAATATATGTGTGAAATGATTAAAAAATTAATTTGAAAGCAACCTAATCAAACATACAAAGATTTGAGTTTATTAATGTATGTAAAAGAGGTTTGAAATGAATAATATATAAAAAGTGTGAAAATAATATACAAAATCTTAAAATAAGTAACCATAAAACAATTTTTAAAATGATAAATAAAAAATATGAAATAATTTAAACTATATAACATATATAAGAATATTTAAAGTAGACAATATGGAAACTTAATATAAATGATATATATTTTGAAATAATAAAAGATTTAAAAATAAATAATAATAATAATAATAATAATAATAATAATAAGAAAAATAATAACAATATTAATAATAAGAAAAGGAATAATAATAATATTAAAAATAATAACAATAATAAAATAACGACAATAATAGCAAAAATAATCAAAGAAAACAAGAAAAAGGACTAAATTAAACTTAAAATAAAAATTTGGGGAAAATCTGAAAATAAATTAAAAAGGGACCTTATTGAACGCGCGAATAACAAGGAAGGGCTAAAAGGGAAAATATCCCCACCCACCAAAACGCAGCGTTTTGCGCAGGACCAAATTAAAAAAACAGTAAAAATTAAGGGCGAAATTAAAATAAAAGAAAACTTAATTGCAAAGAAATAAAAAAAGGAAGGACCAAAGTGGTAAATAGCCCAAAAGCTGCAAAAACACGCGGATCCTTCCCCGGGTTGGGTCAACGTGCGGGTCTGGAGGGGCAAAACGGCGTCGTTTTGGGGCTATTGAAGCCAACCATAAACGGCAACGTTTTGTACGCTTATAAATACTATTTTTTTTAAAAGAATCATTCTTCTTATCTCCTTCAAAAAAAAAAAAAAACTCTCCCCTTCTCCCCTTTGCTGGGCGATTTCCGGCGATGACTCTGGCAAAACTCCGGCGCTGATCACCGCCGCCCGTCGCCGTCGTGTACGGCGGCCGAAAATAAAAAAAATAGGTAATTTCTTCCCCCTTTTTTGTATATTTTTTTATAGTTTAATACTTATATATATAGTTTAAAATATAAAATATTTATGCATATATGCAATGACAGTTTCGATAAAAAAAAAACTTTAAAAATGTAAAGAAAAGAAGAATATTGGAACCTTGCTGATTTTGCTTTTATATTCTCTGTATTCGTAAAAATCGTAAGACCCTTACAAGTTTTTGCTTCGGCCTTTTTATAGCCGAATTTATGAATAAAAAGAAAAAAGAAAATACAAGAAAACTCTGGATTCTGTTATCATTTGCTCCATTTTGCTGTGCTGTTTTTGCTACTATTTGTCACTCTATTTGCAGGTAAAATCGTCGTGGTGACGTGGCTAGAGGCACGCGCGTGGTGCTCGGAGGCTCGAGCGGCGCTGGAAGGTTCTAGGGTTCCCTTGCTTTGCTGATTCGGTTTCGGTTTGTTGGGCTAATTGGGCCTGCTGTAATTGGGTAGTGGTTAGTTTAGGTTTAGCATTTGGGCTCGGGTTTGTAATTTGGGCCATTTTATTGTATTGGGTTTGTAATAATAAACTGTTATTGGATTTTGGTTTTTTTTAAATTTTGGTTAATAAACTAATTAATATGGTTAATTGGGCCCGGGCGAAATAGGCCCATTACAAGTGATATTGAATATGGATTGGAATGAACAACGAAATGAAATATGCAATTGAAATGCATGAAATTGCATGAATCATGGATTCATTAAATGGATATTGATATTGAAATTGAATTGTGTATCCTAATGAGAAAAGCTATTGAATAGCAATTATGAGATTGAAATAGTATGATATGAGAATTAAAAGTGTTATGAATGATATATTTATGAAATTATATCTAAAATACTCGGTATTGATATATAATTGATATATATATATTGAAAAGTGTCTTAGAAATCGAATTAGAGGTTTAATAAAATATTAAATTAAATTTTATTGAGTCTAGTTTTTCATAGAAGAAACGATGTAAGCAACGTAATTGTAAATTATGAGATATAATACATTTTGTGAGACAATGTCAGAATGATTTCGAGTTCCCCTGTTCTGACTTTGGAAAATCATCAAAATTTTAAAAAAATAATTAGAGGTTTAAATTTATATGTTTAAATTATTAATGAGTCTACTTTCAATAGAAATAAACGAAAACATCATCCAAATCTCGTACTAAGAGATAATTAATTTTTAGTGAAGAAAGGTCGAAGTTATCATACAGCAGAATAGAGATAAATTTGAAGATTTTACTGTACTTATTGGCTAAATTATAAATTCTGAAATTTTTATGGTAGAAAGATATTTGAGCCTAGTTTCAAAAATATTAAGCGGATCTTAATTTAGAATTCTGTAGCTCTAGATATAAATAGTTTAGTGACTACGACTCAAGTGGAAAGCTTTGATATGAACATAAGTAAATAGTGGAATTATCTGTAATTTTTCTGTAAACTCCGGTAACATTTCCTAACCCTGTTTTGATGACGAATGTGGGTTAAGGGTGTTACAATTAGTGGTATCAGAGCTTTACAGGTTTAGTCGGTTCTCGGACTGAACGAAGTATATGTAAAGTTTAGAAATACATGCCATTATATAACTAGTGATAGTGTGATATCTTCCGATTCTGATGAAGTTTATTTTATTTATAGACAGAGACGCTTTCCAACCGAACTAATTCCGATAATGCTGAAAGCGATACTCAAGAATTTGATTAAAATTTTACGTATGATGAGTAGAGACGAAACTCATAAAGGTATGAAATAAATGTTTTATAGTGAACATGTTGATGATAAATGTTATGTTATACGTGTGAATATAAGAGAATCAAATTTTGAGGCTTTACAACCTCTACCCCCTCACCTGTATGTCTTATACAATAGAATTCACAGGATTAATATTGATTAAGCTCATAAGTGGGAAACTAAAGAGTTCTGTGGCTGAGTAATTAATAATGTGGTTAGAATTGAGAATGGATTAGCAAGCAAAGATGGTTTTAAAAGAGGTATCAGATTTTTCTGAAGATTATTTTGGGAGAGATAATGTTGCTATTAAGGAAGAAGTTGTTCACGAGTAATCAATTTATTCAGGTATGGTATTTAAAGAATGGGTTAATCGAAAATTTCTTCTGAATTGATTTCTTTAGTGATTGGGATAATGTGAGATTACTGATGACTTTAGTAGTCAGTGGGATAGTGTTGAAATTGCAAAAATATCTGAAAGCAGCTGTTATAGTCGAGTATTTTACAGTGATCTCTTTTAGGTATTCTATATGGGTATTCTATATGTTCTTTTATCTTCAAAGGTATATGCAAATGTTCATTTTTAGAGGTGATTTTTATCGTAAGACAACGTAAGCCAATCATAATGTTAGACAGAATTATTGTTAGTATGGTTGATTTATGATCGACATTGCTCTATCTTTCTTTCGTTTTTTGATCCATTATGTTTGATAGAAGACTTGATGATAAGACTCATATGATGCTATTTTCTACTTCTACTGGTTGATGTTCTGAATTACATATAAGCAATTTACATTATCTATAGCACAATTGTTTCTAGCGCGTATGAGCGATATTCTTCTTCTAGACTTTCTCTGGGATATCATTAATCACTTTACCATTCAGTGTGGTTTTTATACTCAGAAATTCAGTATAGCTTCACATCTGGGATTTCATTATCTCGGTTTTATTATCATTCTTATGGTTTAATCTTATCCATCAAACATGGTTCATCTATAAAAGATACTTATGGGCCAAAGGTAATTATATATATTACATTTACTGTTATAAATCCTGGTTCGGTTATGGGAGCTTGGTGATGCAGACCTCAGATTATAGAAGTTATATTACTGCACTGATTGTTATTGGGATTACTTCCAGTTTTCTTCTTCTATTACGGAGTGCACTATTGATGTTGAGGTATTGTTCTATCTATACGATTGAAACATTGGTTCTATTATAGCACTATGGTTCTTAATCTATCTGATGGTTGTGGTTTTGGTATAGTTCAAAGCTTAGATGATAATAATTGAAATATCTTTAATCCCTTTCTAGTTCTCGTGACAAGGGTTGACATTGGCAAAAGTGTAGATGGAGGATGATGAAGTTCAAACTTGTATATTGGTTTTCACTCCTCGGGTAATCTTGATTAGTGTCAACAAGTCAGTAACGGGATGTCATAATTCGTTTGTGTTAATGCAGTTTGTGGTAATTTTCGGTTGGTATTCTGAGAGAATTATGATATATAGAATATTTGGATTGGCTTAACAACAAGAAGAATGGATTATTCTGAATTTGATAGATAAATTCGACTCTCAGTTATTCTAAACTGAGTGGGTTATTCATTTGAAAGATTAATTGAGTTATATGTATTTGAGTTTATCTTCAGGTCCGAGAAAAAATGTGTATTCACTGGTAAATTGGCGAACCGTCAAAATGAGGGATTCATATTCTAGTAGACATGATATAGAAATATAACTATTAGGTCAGTTTCAATCGGGAAGTGTTATTATAGGTTAAAATTGTTCCGATTGTTGAAGTTATCGCACTTGTATAAAATATATTACTAGATACTTTCCAAGAAAATGGGAACAGATATAAGTTGAAAGATTTCAGATGCAGACATCTTAGAAGCATTGGTTAAAGTTTGATAATATGGGTTTCTCGGTTATGTTTCGACAGAAGATTACTGGGAATTTCTCGGTAATTGTACTGCTAATGATAAAGTTGCGACAGGAGAATATCATGGTCGTTCAGTTAAATTTGGTATAATATCAAGTTTTGATATGACTTCTGACATGAGTTTTGAATCGAAATGAGTTATGATGGACTTATATGTGGTTTATTATTGATAAGAAAAATAGAAAGACTCAAATTGATGATTTGATCAAGTGAGAAATTTCGAGGACGAAATTTCCTAAAGGGGGGAGAGTTGTAACAGTCTAATGTTTAGTGGTGTCGGAAACAGTGATTCGAGATCACTAAATCCGACAAGTGAGTTCAAAAATTTAATAAATTAATATATTAGTCAAGTGTGATTTTAGAAGTATTTTTGAATTAGTGAATTTTGTGATTTAAAAGAATTTATTAGGTAAATTGGGTTGAAAACGAGGTATTGAGACCTTGAATTTATAAACCGAGCCATAAATATTTTTAGAAATATTTATGGAGTGTCATTGAGTTAGTATTAAAGTTTCTTCAGAAAATTTTAACGTTTCGGTAGTTAATTAATTAAAAAGGACTAAATTGAAAAAGGTACAAAACTTGCTAAAGTGATTAAATAGCCTAATGGTAAATAAAGGAGGAATAAAAGGGCAAATGGACCATCTTAAATGGCTGAGGCGGCATAACGTGAAAAAAATCAAAGATATTTATGTGATTAGTGACAAAATTGGAATTAAAATAAAGTTTATATGGCCAAATGTTATTTTAATAGTTTCTAGACATTTTCTTCATCAATTTTCTGTCAAAAATATATATTGAAGAGGATTTGAGCTGGGCTTTCATATTTTAGCTTCAACTAAGTTCAATTCTTGCTTTTTCCTTGAAATTTTTATGTTTTTGGACTTGTACAATTAGGTCCAACTATTGAATTCATTTGTATTTAGTTCCATGAGTGATTTTGAAAGTTACCATGAATTATTTCTGGAATTTTATGATGAATTATCATTTATTTGAAGCTTTAGTTTCACTATATGATGATTTTATCAAGTAATTTCAATAGAAATTGATTTTAGGACCTAATTGTGAAAAAGTTAAGAATTAGGGTTTGTTATTAAACTTCTGAATATTAATGGCTGTATGGTAGCCTAAAATAATTAGGTAAATTTTCAATTTAGAAAAATTAGCTCAATTGATGGGTTAATTGCACAGGGACTAAATTGTAAAAATTATCAAATTTGGGGTAAAAGTGTAATTTCGAAAATTAAAGGGTATAAATTGTAAAGTGAATTAGAAATGGAATAGATTCTAATGAATCAGTAATTTTATATTATAGATCAAGAAACCGAAGATAAACGGGGAAAAGAGAAATTAACAGACTAGTCCCCGAATTTCTACAAATTCTACAAATAGGCCCAGGTAAGTTCGTATGATCGAAATTTGATATTTATATTGAATTGATGTATGATATTATGTATTTGTTTATATTATATGTTAAAAAAAAACATGGAAAATTTATAAATATGAATGGTTAACGAAATAAATACATACGAATTCATGAGAATAACGGTACATGTAATATTGAATGTATGTGCAATAGTGATATTTGAATATTGGATATATTGAAACGGATGGATTTAATAAGTGATGAATTTATTGAAATTATATTGATTGAGTTGGTATATATATATTGATTATATTGACTGACTGAATTGAAATAACTATTGATTGTTACTGAAAAGTGAATTGAATTGTATTTAATTATGAATATATTTGATTAATTGAAATGTGTATTGATTGGAAACTGAAAAGTGATTTGGAAACCTTATTAACTAGTCGGGCTAAGTCGGATATAGTTGGCATGCCATAGGATTGGAAGTGTTCAGGGTTACTTCGACTTTGAGTCGATAAGACACTGGGTGTCATTATATTACTTTTGATAGATTCAATGAGGTACTAGGTACCAACTTACTTCGGCATGGCCGATGAGACACTGGGTGTCAACTTATTGCTTCGAACTATCCAATGAGGCACTGAGTGCCGTACTGGTGTGTTTTGGTTGGATCCGTGTATCTATCCGAGTCTGAGTCGAGTTAATAGGGGTAAACAAATGATTTGGCCAATTGATTGATATTGAGTGATATTGAATATGGATTGGAATGAACAACGAAATGAAATATGCAATTGAAATGCATGAAATTGCATGAATCATGGATTCATGAATTGGATATTGATATTGAAATTGAATTGTGTATCCTATTGAGAAAAGCTATTGAATAGCAATTATGAGATTGAAATAGTATGATATGAGAATTAAAAGTGTTATGAATGGTATATTTATGAAATTATATCTAAAATACTCGGTATTGATATATAATTGATATATATATATATTGAAAAGTGTCACGGAAATCGAATTAGAGGTTTAATACAACATTAAATTAAAGTTTATTGAGTCTAGTTTTTCATAGAAGAAACGGTGTAAGCAACATAATTGTAAATTATGAGATATAATAAATTTTGTGAGATAAGGTCAGAATGATTTTTGGCTCCCCTGTTCTGACTTTGGAAAATCATAAAAAATTTTAAAAAATAATTAGAGGTATAAATTTATATGTTTAAATTCTTAATGAGTCTATTTTTAATAGAAACAAACGGAAACATCAACCAAATCTCGTACTAAGAGATAATTAATTTTTAGTGAAGAAAGGTCGAAGCTGTCAAACAGCAGAATAGAGATAAATTTGAAGATTTTACTGTACTTATTGGCTAAATTATAAATTTTGAAAATTTTATGGTAGAAAGATATTTGAGTCTAGTTTCAAAAACATTAAGCGGATCTTAATTTAGAATTCTGTAGCTCTCTATATATAAATAATTTAGTGACTATGACTCAAGTGGACAACTTTGATATGAACATAAGTAAAAAGTGGAATTATCTGTAATTTTTCTGTAAACTCCGGTAACATCCCATAACCCTGTTCTAGCGACGATGTGGGTTAGGGGTGTTACACTGCCCTCCCAATTTTTTTTTTTTTGACTTTGCCCTTAGAGGTATAATTCAAGTCTTCCGTTGACATCACTCGAGCTAGGTTTTTAGACAACCTTAAACCCTCATCCTTCCAATCATGTTGTAATTAGTTTCTCAACTGAAATTGATGATTATCATAAGTGGAGTGATAGACAGAAAAATGATTGTACGAAACAGTGACACTACATTAACGTATATCAATTTCATTAAAATCATGAGACGTAATTAAGTTAAAATCAACTAAATCATCAGTTAATTATTTTTAAAATTTTGATTACGTGTCTTGATTTGCTGATATGACATCATTGTTTCATTTAAATATTTTTCAGACTGGAAAATTAACGCCTTTTAAGTAGTTGGAGGGGGGATGGTCGTCAAGCATAATTCAGGCTGATAATCTTGAGGTAATTCAAGCCTTGAATAATTTGGGATTGGAAGATCTAGATATTATTGTGCTCAGAAGGACCTAACGTGTTATGAGGACTGAAGGGCAGTGGAATATCAAATACATGTCGAGAAAACATAATTTGGTTGTGGATCAACTTGCTAAACTTAATCTGAAGTGGAAATCAAGTCTACATGTCCTTGATGAGGCACCTAAGAAAATATTAGAGCTTTTATAAAAAGACAGAGAATGGTGCTTTTTTATGTAATTGATTTGATGTAATTTATCATTTCTTTTCACAAAAAAAATAACTATTAATTACCTAATATTAGAAAGTAAACATATGCCGATTGAATTTTAATTCGATTGGCACGAACATTATTGTCAATGCAAGAGGACTGGGTTCGAGTGCGCTGAAGTGCATTATCTTCCTATTTATGTGTTGGGGAGGGGCTATGGGTTATTTTAGGTATTGTGTCAAAAAGAACAAATATAATCAGAATTTATAACGAGATTTTTCAAATATATATATATATATATCATTCTTCTTAACAGTGAAATTCCAGAGATCTCCCTCTATGTTTCGCATTTAAATCCCACATACTAATTCTGGTGGCGTTGTTGGTCATATCGGGCCTTATCGGATGATGGGCCTAAAGTGTTGAAGTCATTTGAGCCCAAAGTGATGGACCTTATCGGGTTTTTTATGTCAATTTTTACAAAATTGAAAATATAGCCCAAGAGTTCACCAAAAGCAGTTTGCTTCTCTGTGTATTACTTCACAGGTAAGACAGGGACAGTGCTAGAAACCTTTTATTGGAGCCAGGATCGAATTATAACTTTTTTTTTCTTTTGAAAGTAAAGTATATTTTTATTGAAATTCACAAATTTGAAGGATTAAAAGAAAAATTTTACCAATTCAAGAGGGGCCAATGTGCCTACCTACATTTTTGGTGCCGCCTTGAACTAGGTTAGGAAATGCGTTATTTGGATAAGAGATATAGGTATCAACTCAATCAACACGGTTATGGGTCATGACGAATACCAAAATTTTGAAGCGTATCGTGAAATTTCATCTAATTTTATCATGATTCAAACTTGAGATCTTACTTAAAAGACATTAAACTCTTTGTTCCATTTAACAAAGACAAAGAACCCTTGTATGTTAGTAGAACCTAATACATTATAGCACTTTAATATTTCTTGACAGTTTACGGTGTGATTGTATAGTGTGTGTGGGTCTGTGTTACGTTTGATTTTATGTCCTGTTCCTACAACATTCAACTCTGTAACCTGCTGCATGCTTCTACACCAATTGTTTTCAACTCAGCTTGAAATATAGAGATGTTTGGTCTTAGGCAGTGGTGCATGAACTGCCATTCTTACAGGTCTCGATCTCGAACTCGAATTCAAACTTGTTTAATTTCGAGCTCAACTTCTTCAACTATAATGATGTGTAATAGAAATATTGTATATATGCCGTGAAAGCAGTATGGATTTTTAAGCAAATGATTGAGTGCTTGCATTTAACTTGGTGATAGGTACACATTCAAGTCACTTGGATCAGTTCTTATGAAATGTGCGGAACAGGCTGCAAGCAACAGGGAAGAACGATAAGCAGAGCAACGGTTCGGTCACTTCGCGTTTATCGCGGTCACGAGCCAGCTATACGATGTGTTGCGGCACCTAGATCATAGCTCTCGAATAACACCACCTGCAGCAGCTCTCGAAGTCCCTGTACTATATGCACCATCAACATTGTGCTTCCAAACATCATCTAATAGGCTGCGTATGTTTTTCAAATTATATTATATTATCATGTAAATTATAACACTTCAATATTTTGACAGTTTATTGTGTTTGTATTACTTTTCTTGTGTTACGTTTGATTCTATTTCGTGCTCCTACTATTTCAACATTCAATTTTGTAACCTGCCGCTTCTTCGCCCTGACCGCTTCTTTAGGTTAGGTGCTGTAACGGTGATTGATTCTTTGGCCATGGAATAGCGCGCCACCGGCTCCCGTTCCATCCATGGCTTTGTCCTGATGCCAGATTCCAGCTCTTCAGGTCGGAATAATATTACTTTTTGGCCCATGGTTTGTGCTGTGTTTTGATGTTGGTTTTTGGCTGTGACACTCGAGTCTCTAAGTCGTCGTGACTTTGATCAACGGAATCCTCACGGAAACTTGGTTTTCTAGGATCTCAATGCAACAATGGTTTTAGGTCAAGGCTTGCATCTACTGCCGGCGGTAAGGATTGCTCATAAACTCACCTCATCAAGATCCATTTCTCTGATGGCTAAGTGTGCTGCGTCTGTGCCGAGGTCTTCTTCTTTGCTTCCATTCAGGGAGAAGACCTGATTCAAGCAATGATGAGAAACTCGCTCATCTTTTGGGGTTTTATGTTATACGGAACTCAGATTACTTCGTACTCAACAATCCCAGTTGTATACAGAGGTTACCACCAAATCTGCAGTAAAAAATCTAGCTTGTTTTATTCTTTTGTATTGCATCAAATTTTCACTTATTTGTGAACATCAACATCTATTTTTTGAATCAAATTCTGGGCAAGGGGAGTTTTTATTGAGTTTAATCACTCAATATATCAATATAAATTTTATTCATTTACATGAATACAACATGGAAAACAAAAACAAGAAAGACTTTCATGTATGTTACAAAACAAAACCATCATCAACCTAGAGCTGTATTGTCCCAAGAAATAAAAATGTTTCCAAGTCCAGCTTCCAAATCAAGCCACTGTCCTTCCTCAAACTCAACCCCACCACTTTCCACCACCTTCACCTCCACCAAAACAAACAACTCTGCCACCTCCATCACTTCCACCACCACCACCACCCTCCCTTTCCCCAACCCCACAACTCCTCTTTTCCCTTTCTCTACCCTATACCCCAATCTCTCCCCAACTTCCCTAACCCTCTCCATCACCCCATCCAACTCCATTGATGTTGTGGTATACCTTTTTTCCTTCCTCTTATTAACCCCTCCTTCAAATAGCCCCGACAGATCCAACCCTGACGACATAGATATTATGTCAAAAGCATTAACCCCATTGCAGCTCATGTCATGTTTTAACTTCTTGTCTTGCATCAAGCTTTCCAAATGGTTGTCTGATAATGATGGTCTTAAGGTCGTTACAGTTCTCTTAAACCATGAAGTTTCCATTAGCTTCACCATGCTCATTCGGGTTTTCGGATTCGGGTCTAAAAGCTGCCATATTATACCTTTAGCTTGCTTTGATACCCAAGCTGGAAACTGAAATTCCCTACGATGAATCTTTTTATACATAGCCACCAAGTTACTATCATCAAAGGGTAAATAACCAGCCAACAAGACAAATAAAATAACCCCACAAGACCAAGCATCCGCCTTGGAACCATCGTACCCTTTCCTCCGGACAACCTCGGGAGCTGTATAAGCCGGCGTTCCACAAGCTGTATGTAAAAGCCCGTTGTTTAGTTGTTCAGGCAGAGCTGAGAGACCAAAGTCTGAAACTTTTAGGTTTCCATTTCGGTCTAATAAGAGGTTTTGCGGCTTTACATCACGGTGAGCGACACCGTTTTGGTGGCAGAAATGGAGGGCGGAGACAAGTTGGGAAAAGTACCTACGAGCGACGGGTTCATCCAAGCGACCACGGCGTAAAATCTTGGTGAAAAGCTCACCACCTGAGGCTAGTTCCATGACAAGGTAGATTTTGGTCTTTGTGGCCATGACTTCGTGGATTTTGAGGATGTTTGGGTGGTGTTGTAGGCGGCGCATGGCTGAAACTTCCCGGATTATTCTCGGTTCCATGGCGGCATCGACTGTTTTTGTCTTGTCTATGATCTTGACCGCCACAACGGTGTTGTCATCGTCGAGTGAAGTTGCTTCGTGAACTTTTGCAAAGCTCCCACGACCCAATAGGCGACCCAATTGGTACTTGCCTAAAAGTATGCCGGTCGGTGTTTTGGTACGGGTGATTTTCAGTGGTGGTGGTTCCGGTGGAGTTTGTTGGGACGGCAGAGACGGTGGTGATGCTGGCGGTGACAGTGGTGGTTGAGCCCCTGATGGCATTGTGTATGGTGGTGGAAACGACACTGAAAGTGAATAAAAGAAGGTTGGAGCAGGAAAAAGAAGAGTGCCACAACAAGGACTATGTTGAAGGTATATTAGTTTATATAATGCTTAAATTAAAAAAAATAAACTCAAAATATCTAATAGCTGTTTGTATTTTAGTGAGATTTCATCCTTATAGAGTAAAACTGATACTAAAAAAAGAAGTAGAAATTGAGTTGATATTACGGGTAGAAACAACATCAAAGAAAGTAGAAATGATGTCAAAGAGGGTAGCCAGGGATCTGCCCCAAATAGCAAAATATCATTTTATCTTTTTCTCATAATTCGGGGTAAGTATGGAATTGTTGAGAATTAAGTTCAAGCTCTTGTGCCATAATACAAATATTCTTGTTACTAGGCCACGAGATTGTTGGTCTTTAAAGATGATTAAATTTTAATTTAATCCCTTTAAAAAGTTCTAAAACAATAAGCATATACGAAAAAGGATTGTATGAAACAGTGACGTCACGTCATCTGTATCCATTTCCAATAGTTTTATGCCACATCAGTATTTTCATCCTGAAATTCAGGATGAAAATACTGATGTGGCATAAAACTATTGGAAATGGATACAGATGACATGGCGTTACTGTTTCATACAATTCTTTCTCAGCATATACAATGATAAAAAGCGTATTTTGATCCCTTTAAAATTTTATAATTTATTTCTGGCCTCCTAAAATAAAATTTTGACTTTGTCCTTGATCAGGGGTCAACTAGGCACCAACTCACCTATGAAATTACTAAAATATCCTCTCTTATACAATTTAAGTTATATTTTATGAGGGTATTTTTGTCTTTTTGTATAATAATTCAATAAAAATTTGATCATAATAAGATCTAAACTCAAAACACTATACAAGATAAACAAATAACTTTACTATTTGTTGAGGCAAATTGAGCTAAGAGTGGTTGTGTGGCACTCGACAGTGCCAATTACAGACTACCACTAAAGTGGTTAAAAACTTGTCTTATTTGTTTCGACAATTTAACGAAGAAAACCTTTGAATTAATTTATATGTTGTATTATTGAAAATATTTGGTCCATCTATGGAAAATCAATCCTTGGTAAAATCAATCCTTGGTATTGAGAGATTGGATTGAATTTGAGTGAATCAAATCAACCTTTGAAACATGAAGGACGATGAAGACCTTGTAGCTATTTTGGAAATCATATCTTTGATTGATTGTACTTGGATTATGAAGATTGTAATAGCTATTTTCAAAGAGTTACTTTATATTCACTTAGGTTCTATGTTAGCAAGTTGATATTAATATATGCTTCGAGGCTTGTATAGGCTTTGTAGTAGAGATTATTGAGTGCATTCTATTATGTTCATTGAGGAACAATTTTATGATAGAGTGCAAACTGAATTGTAAACATTGTTGAGTGTTCACTGCCCATGTTCTCAAGAGGAAGATTTGGAGGTGAGCGTTCTAGTCTTTAGGTATAAAGCTGAGATCTCTATACTTGGAAAATGATAAAGTGTGAATCACTTGTTGTATTGTGATTTAAAGATAGTAGAATTACTCACTGAGTTAGGCTCCGCAAACGTAGAGAAACTGCAATGCATAAACAAACTGTTATGTTATTTCTATTTTGTTTGCACAATTTTTTACAGTGTCAAGTCGTAATGATCACCGCAATCTAACACTTCCATTGTATTGTTCATTTCCAGTAAAAAGACAATTTAAGGTAGCAACACTATTGTAACCAAAGCATCAATTGATTTCTATATAATTTTATAATAAATATATTTGTTATATAATTCTACGACATAAATCGAGTATTGATTACAAATTTTGATTAAAAAATTACTAATTTTTTGAACTATGATGCTTAAATAGAAATTTTTAAAATTACCAATTTTAAAAGGTCCAACGGTAGTGTATGAAGTGGAATAATAAAATTGTACGTTTCTTTGTACTTTTTTGACTTTCTTTTTTTTCTTCTATTTTTTAAATTTCTTTTGTTTTCTAAGGGAGAACCTTTATGTTTTCTACTCAATTAATTACTTAGTCATATGATTATAAAAAATGGGTAATATAATCATTTTGTTCTTTAAGAAATAAATTTTTTGGTTCTACTCAATTAATTATTTAGTCACAAGATTATTTAAAAATTGGTAATATATATAATTATTCGCATTATGATGAATAGGAGGTCACGATGCGATGAACTCCCAACTTAAGGCAGTAATGGTGGCGTGACGAGCATGTATAGGACGTCACGACAACGCGACGTATTCTTCACATAGGACTTCTTTTCTCAGTCGAACTCTGAATATATATATCTTAATTATGTAAAGAGATATTTCTTTGATTTAATGGATGGATTGTTTAGTGACAAAAAGAAATTGAAAAGTAAAAGTAAAAGTAAAAAAGAGCAACCAATGGAAAAGATTGAGATGTGGAATCAATAAAGTTAACAGTGATTACTTTAATTTCAAATCTCAAATTCATTAAAAAGACACCATCTTTTATTTTGGTGCTTCCAAAACAATATATGTGAACAAAGCCAATTGATATTATTGAAAGATATGCCAATGAAAAGTACTTCCACTAACAATTTAAGACCTTAATGTCACTGCCATACACATTATTAATTAATTAATTATGTCCCTATCTACTGTTTTGAAAATTATTTGTGATCAAAACCTCGTGTGTTGATTTTATGATCAATGTATTCATTATTCTTAATGTAATTTGAGTTTAAGTTACGTTAATCGCGTTACTGTTAGGATTAATTCAATTAAGTGAAAATAGATCCGAATGTGTTTATACCCAATTTTCCTCCAATTTAATACAGGGATTCATTTTAATATTTTTAACACAAGTTTTTTAGTTTAGATTCTCAAAATTTTATAGTTTTATCTTGTTTCTCTAAATAAAATTATTGGATTCATTCTTAATCAGAATTAATCATTATAATACATAATTGAGCCTAGATTATAATAAATCCGGATAAAACCCACATATGGTTTACAAAGAGTGCGACACTCCTAATCAAGATGAGTCATTATAATACACAATCAATCTTACATCAGAATAAAGCTGGATGAACACAGACATGATTCACAATGGGTGAGACACTCAAAACTAGATTACAAAGTTCACAAAATCTAAACCTTACCATTAAATTGAGTCCTTATTAGCTCTTTTAGATCATTTTCTTAATTTATACTATATATCAAACCTCTGATTGAATTGATGTTATCGGTCAACTAGGCATTAACTCAATTAGGTAATAATTAGAAAAATTACTTTTTACAAAATAAATTATATTATTATGAGTATGTTTTTTTTTTTACATTTTAATATTATACTTTTAAAAACTTTATCATTTTAATAAAAAATTCACTTAATTTTTAAATAAATATCTTAATAAATATATCTTTTACATATTTTATTTAATGGCATGTGAATAGGTCATAGTTTAATATTTATTACGTTATTTATAAGAATCATCGCCTCACGAGAGGTACACCGTGACACAGCTGCCGACAACTTAGCCCGCCATGCATGCTTTGCCTTTGCTTTTGCATGGTTTACGTTATTTAGAAAAACAAATTAACTTATAAATTTTAATATTTTCTTTTCACTATTTTTAGATTTTATATAGTAATTATTTTCAAGAATAAATAAGTTTTTAAATTTTTTAAAAAAAAGAATATATATTTACACGAAAACTTGGAAAACATATATTAATAAACTAACTTTTGTGTATTATTTAAAATTAAACATAAAAATCAATCGAGATTAAAAAGTATACAAGGATAAGTTGATCGAGCCTTGACTAAGTAGGCATTTTTGCTATTGCAATGATTAAAATGATATAGGTTTAAATACGTTTAAGTGTGTTTTTCTTATATTTTAAAGATTATAACTGGATCATGTGTAGAAGTAAATATTATATAAAAATACGAGGAGAAATAAATATTTTTGAAACTTTTAATTTGAATATATGTTATCATAAATATTGTAGAGCCCAATTTTAGCCCGGGGCCCATTAAACCCCAATGTATTTATCCAATATAGATCGTTTTATCTCACTTCGAACAAAATAATGCATGCCGTTTAGTGTTGTACTAGTTATAATTTAAAAAGAAAAATCTTCAAAAACAAAGGCAATATTTCGCTTTTTGAGAATTCGAGAAATTGTGCCCTAACTTACGTGGTCTCGGTTTTCTTGTTAAACCCAAATAGCTAAATATCCTTTTAAATTTCAAAACGTTAAGTTTTGAAAATTTAAAGGCGGACTTGTTCTCGAGGGTTCAAATGTCATATCCTAACTTACGGGACGTGGCATTTTGTTATCTCGGGACGAGTTGGCCCTTGAAGTTCGTTTCAATTCAATTCAAGCATTTTTTTAAAAAATGAACATTGATAAAAAAGGGATCGCATTTTAAAAATCATTTCAAATTTTCAATTTTCGACACTAAGACATCGATTAATCAATTAGGTACCAATTTTGGGCGTATCGAGGGTGCTAATCCTTCCTCGTGCGTAACCGACTCCCGAACTCGTTTTTTTCTGAATTTTGTAGACAAAAAATTATCATTTTAGTAAATTTAAAATTCTATTAAAATGATTAATTTCAGGTGATCCGATCACACCTAAATAAAAAAAGGATTGGTGGCGACTCCCGTTTTTTATTCATTTTCATTTTTAAAACAAAGTCGACCCCATTTTCAAAAAAATGGTTTCGACATCTTGGCGACTCCACTGGGGATGTCAATAAGAGAGTCAGGCCATAAATTGATTAATTTCTGTCTTTTGTCGAAATTTGAAAATCTGATTTGAATTCACGTTTTTTTTTGTTGCATCCGTCATTTTTTGTGGTCTTTATCATAATGTGTTAAGCCTGTTGATTTATCTTCGCATGTTGCATCGCATAGATCGGTCGATCTTACCCCTTTTAAGTGGGAGTGAGAAGCTATGCCTTCGTGAGGTTTTCACCTCCGCATGGGCTAGTGGACTGCTTCCGGGATACATCCGTACCTATGTCTTCGTGAGATTTTCATCTCTGCATGGCCATAGGGAAATGTATCCCCCTGAACTGAACTCGGTCTATATGAACCTATAATGGGTGAAGATTGAGGAATCTGCTGGTTCAGGTACTCTTACTTTAGAATCGAACCGCATATAGTGAGCCTTAAGAGCCCGCCTTAGGTAGAACCGCGCCAAATCCTAGTGGCCACCCAAGTAGGTGCTCTGTTTATTATCTATTTCCTCTGTACTGACGTGTTTTGTTTTGTTTTGTTTTGTTTATAATTGCATTGCATTGCATCATCATAGAAAAGAGGTGTTAATTCACATTCAATTACTAAATAGAGAGCTTGTTATGGAAAATGGATTTCTTGATAAAGTGAAATGTAATACAGCCGTCCGAATATGGTCCGAGTAAACAACAAGAGAAGACTGATAGTCCGTGGAGGGATACGCGACTTCGCGTCGTTGCCCGAAGATTCAAACCGGTAAAGATTATTTCTAGAACCATCACACCCCGACGTTCTTAAAGAAGCTAACGAGCATCGCGAGGATAAGTGAGCAATGAGACGTGGCCTGGATCAAACAAAAGGAGCCAGTAGAGACATCCATTGAAAGGTTCGCGAGATTTGACCTTACATCCGGATACGAAGAAAAGGATCAATGTCTTCACTTTGAATATTGGGGCAAGGCCGTATGTGTAATTATCCGCTTTATGTAAAGAAATTTGTTTTCTAGTAAAGTTCTTCTAACAGAATTGAATCAGAATCAGCGCCTCTTTGTGCATTCATGCATCTGCATGGCATTACATCAAATGCATTAAGTTTCATAAAAAGACCCTGATTAATTAAAATTATGACAGTTACCTTGGAAACCAACCAAAATCCACCGACTAAATATCGCTATAATATCCGCCGCAAAACAAAAGCAATGGATCAGAGACTAGAAAGATTAGAACAGATGCAAAAAGATATGCAGGATCAAATGCAAGAACAATAGGCTAAAATGCAACAAGACATGAGGGATCAGATGCTGGAATCCCAAAGAAATATGATGAACCAACTGACCCAGCTATTGGCCGGAGGTCCCGATAAAGGAAAGAGCCCTGTGACCAATCCTGGTGATGACAATGAAGAACCTCCCTATCCTCTGGGTTTTACCCCAACGAACACCCAAACGCAACCGGATGCATACCCACAAAGGGTACCTGTCACCATCAGGTCCCAGTACCAAGCCGGTGTATCGGCACCGATAAATTTTCCAACGGGCTCGGGTTCTAACCCAGGGGATAATCCAACTAATCCTGTTGTCCCGATCTTGATGAAGTAGCAGAAATAGAGAAAGTGAGAGTGGATCTACCAAAATAACTTGAAGAACGCTGTAGATGGCTGGAAGAGAAGTTTAATGCAATGGAGAGTGCTGACTACCATTGCGAGATTGATGCTAAAGACCTAAGTTTGGTCCCGGATCTGGTGCTCCCGCCGAAATTCAAAGCTCCAAAATTTAAAAAGTACAACGGGGCTAGCTGCCCTGAAGCTTACATCACAATATTTTGTAGAAGGATGACAGGATAAGTAAAAAATGATAAGCTATTAATACATTATTTCCAAGACAGTCTGATCGGGTCCCCAGCCAAATGGTACAATCAGTTAAGCCGTGCCCAAATCAGTTTATAGAAGGACTTGGCACAAGTTTTCATGAAACAATATGGCCACGTGACGGACATAACACCAGACAGAATCACACTGCAAAACATGGAAAAGAAGCCAAGTGAGAGCTTCAGGCAGTATGCCCAACGATGGAGGGAGATAGCGACGCAAGTCCAACCACCCTTCCTAGAAAAAGAAACCACAATACTTTTTATCAATACTTTAAAGGCCCCATTCATCACTCACATGCTGGGAAGTGCCACAAAAAGTTTTGCAGACATAGTGATGACTGGTGAGATGATAGAAAACGCGATAAGATGCGGGAGGATTGAAGCAGGAGAAAGCACCAAAAGGTCAGCCCCGAGAAACAAGGAAAATGAAATAAATATCCTGATGCATTCTAAATCGGTCACCGTAGGCCAACCGAGAGCTGTAACCACTAGCTATCAAAGCTCTTCAAGGCAGGAATCCAACTCAAGGCCAAATACAGAAAGGCTCCAATTCACACCCATCCCGATGACATACAAGGAGCTCTATCAAAATCTATTTGATGCGCATGTGGTGTCTCCTTACTACCCAAAACCAATGCAGCCCCCATACCCCAAATGGTATAACGCAAAAGCTCAATGTGAGTATCATGTAGGGATTATAGGGCATTCAATAGAAAACTGCCTTACTTTCAAGAAGTTGGTCGAAAGGTTCATTGAAATAGAAATTGTGAAGTTCGACGATTCTTCAAAACCTAATCGCTCTGTCAAAGCAATAAATGCGATAGTTGAAAGTGGGGGCAAAAGAGTTGCGATGCCTTGAATAAGACAAGAGCCCTGAAGAAATATCGGGGAATTTGAATGACATATCCGAAGAGGGAACTGGGGAATAAAAGTTTCCAAGCCCTTATATACTTGGGAGAGTTTTGAACAATGGGACTGTGGAAGAGATCCCTATGTTTTTAGAACTAATTTAGAGTAATATTCAAAACACGCTTGTTTTCTTAAGCCTAGAGGCAATAAGAGTCCTTTTGTGAAATAGGCTTGTGCCCAAAATCTTTATTTCAATAAGATGCATCTTTTGAGCAAATATTCTTTTATTTTTTCTTTTTTCCATTTCATACTATGAATTCTTTTATTCTTTGAGCTCTCTATCAAATATTCTTTTATTCTTCATCCATGATCATACCATACAAATAATCATTCTTAGATTCATTTAAATCTTTCTTCGTACCTACAATAGGTACCCAGATATCAACGACATGAACGACGTTGTTACTGACCCAGAATCTCCTTTTGAGCGAGATATGTGTCTAGGGGGATATCAAGACTTTAAAGATGACAGAAATTGTAGCTTATCTACTTGATTCGTTAAGAATGGTAGAACAAGATGAAAAATAGATCCTACCTTACAAAGGGTCAGTGGACATTGCAAGCCTAGGAAAGAGAGCCTAGCTCACCACAGAAATAAGGCGAGACATCATTTCAAAGATGTTTTCGCACGATCATATCAGGACACGCCTGGGCTACTGAGACGTGGGTATGCTGTTAAGGCTAAGGAAATCCTAGAAGAGGTCCATAAGGGTATTTGAAGATCACATACTAATGATTTTATGATAGCCAAGCTAACCATGAGATTCAGATTCTGCTGGTCCATCATAGAAAGGGATTGCATCAGTTATACCGTAAATGTCAAATTTATGAAGACAAGATTCATGTGCCTCATTCATTTCTTCGTAGACCTTATCTATGTGGGGCATGGAGTTTATTGGGACGATCTCGTCGGAAACTTCTAGCAGACATTAATTATTTCGCTAAGAGGGTGGAAGTAGCTTCGTAGGCCAGTATTACAAAGTCGATAGTCATCAGAACAAAAAAGAGAAAAAAGAAAGAAAAAATACCGACAAAAAAATGTCAAAAAGATCACATTTAACCGCACAATGTCAAAGTTTACTGATGCATTCAAGATCACCACACATCACAAAGATCAAAGAAAGGCGACCAGAGAGGAAAAACAAAAGTAACAAGAGAAAAAGAACAAAAAAATAAAAGCAACAAAACATGGATCATTAGGAAGATGACCTAGACTTGTAAGGATTGGCATAAAGAAGTTACATTTACCCTCTATGCTTATCAAACATTGGCCAAGACCTTCGCTGGGGCAATGCTTTGGTTTGTGGAATAAAAGCGTTTTGTCTATTGAAGTCGACATTCTTTTTTTCGAGTCTTGTCAGAACTCAAGTTGGAATAGGTAGAATGGATTTAATCCCGATATGATCGGTTGAATTTGAAGAGAAAATGTTAAAAGCTACCTGTCACGGTCAGATGATACGAGCTTACAACAAAAAAGGTTCGCCCTAGAAAATTTCATGATAGGGCTTTGAAGAAGATTTTTCCCATGCAAAAGGGACTTCAGAAGAAAGTGGATGCCAAACTGGGAAGGACCTTATGCAGCAAAGAAGGCCTGTTTTGGGGAAGCATGGATATTAACCAAGATGGATGGCAAGGACCTGCCCAATCCGGTGAATTCAGATTCAATAAAAAGTTTTCCAAAAAAAACACAAAAAAGACACAAAAAAAAGAAAAGAAAGAAAAAAAGAAGAAAAAAGGAGAGGCCAAGGCGAAAACCCGCAAAGGGCGCTTTGAGACCAAATGGGATTTGAGTTGAAAACCCAAAAAGGGTGGCTCAAATTTTGATCAAAAGTGGGGCATACAGTAGTCTTGTTATGCCTGAATTAATAATGAAGAAGTATGCTACGTCTTCAGGCATCGACAAAGTACTCCGGATCCCCTAAACATATATTAAGCTCAAAATGGTCTCAAAGAAGTTTGTACAGAGAAGCTCAGGCTGTGATATCTGGGGCACCTAGTTTTCCATCTTACCCATTTTGAATTTGCTATCTTTGATTGCCTTATTCTTTTCAAGATACGCCTCCAATAAATTTCCTGCTTAATTGCATTTGCTATCCTTAATTAACTTATTTGTTTCGAGCTATGATCTCAATTAATTTTCTTCTTGCCCATTATTTTTCAAGTATTTTGAATTGAAATAACGATTAATGGACTAATAATACTTTCACAAAAGAAGTTCTGCATATTACTCTGGAAGCTTATAAATAGTACGAGAACTTGAAACAAGATTATTGTTTAGAACTCACCAAGCTTAAGGTTTGGAAATATTGGAGAAAGATGATTATCCCTTTAGAATTTTTATTGGTTGAACAAAAAGACAAGACATTTCATCGGTGATACAACCTCGACAAATAACGAGCAATGACAACCCAAACATTAAAAAGGGATCATTCTCATGCATTCATGTAAATATCATTCATACACATCCAATTAGGAGCATTTGATTCATTTCGATCATAGCATCCTAATCATTTGGTATAAGTATAGATACATGAAACTGATTCTACAGATCATGTCCCTGGAGGATGGTGTAGCAACATCGGTGAATTCACAGATCTTATCTCCATGAGGTAGCAATGGAGCAGATCGAAGACGGCGAATGTTATCTCCATGAAGCAGCGGAGTAGATTTAAGCCATCAGTCTTATCTCCCTGAAGCGGTAGTGGAGTAGACTGAAGATTACAGATCTCGTCTCTCTAAGTAGTAGTGGAGCAGATCGAAAACGACGAATCTTATCTCCATGAAGCAGCGGAGTAGATTCAAGCCACCAACCTCGTCTCCTTGAAGATACAGCGCAGCAGGTTGAAATTACCAGTTTTCATTTCCTTAAAGTTTCAGTAGAGAAGATCGAAGCTACAAATCTCTTCTCCCGTAATTCTTATCCCTTTGAGGTTCCAACGGAGTAGGTCGAAGCTACAAATCCATTCTCCCTGAAATCCTCATTTCCTTGAAGTTTCAGTAGAGAAAATCGAAGCTACAAATCTCTTCTCTCTGAATTCTTATATCCTTGATGTTCCAGTAGAGAAGATCGAAGCTACAAATCTATTCTCCCCGAATTCTTATCCCTTTGAGATTCCAACGGAGTAGGTCGAAGCTACAAATCCCTTCTCCCTGAAATCCTCATTTCCTTGAAGTTTCAGTAGAGAAGATCGAAGCTACAAATCTCTTCTCTCTGAATTCTTATATCCTTAAAGTTCCAATAGAGAAGATCGAAGCTACAAATCTATTCTCCCTGATTTCTTGTCTCATTGAAACTTTAGTGGAGAAGATCGAAGCTACAAATCTCTTCTCCCTGAATTCTTATCCCTTTGAGGTTCCAACGGAGTAGGTCGAAGCTACAAATCCCTTCTCCCTGAAATCCTCATTTCCTTAAAGTTTCAGTAGAGAAGATCGAAGCTACAAATCTCTTCTCTCTGAATTCTTATATCCTTGAAGTTCCAATAGAGAAGATCGAAGCTACAAATCTCTTCTCCCTGATTTCTTGTCTCGTTGAAACTTCAGTGGAGTAGGTCGAAGCTACAAATCCCTTCTCCCTGAAATTACATTGAGGATCAATTCTCATCTTCTTTGAAGTTCCAGCGGAGTAGATCGAAGCTACAAATCTCTTCTCCCTGAAATTACATTGGAGCGAATAAAGCCACAAACCTTATCTCCTTGAAGTTGCAGTAGAGCAGGTTGAAGTTACGATTCTTGTCTCCCTGAAGTTGCAGTGGAGTGAATCAAAGTAACAATCCCTATACCCCTGAAGATGCAGTGGGATGGAATGAGGCTACTCGAAGAACAGAAGCACCAAAGAAATCGAGACTCGACGAGACCGGGCAAAATTGGTCTTTCTTAAAAGTCTTTACTCCATTCCCGTTACACGACAATGAGCAAAGAGGGGCAGCTGTAGAGCCCAATTTTAGCCCGGGGCACATTAAACCCCAATGTATTTATCCAATATAGATCGATTTATCTCACTTCGAACAAAATAATGCATGCCGTTTAGTGTTGTACTAGTTATTATTTAAAAAGAAAAATCTTCAAAAACAAAGGCAATATTTTGCGTTTCGGGAATTCGAGAAATCGTGCCCTAAATTACGGGGTCTCGATTTTCTTGTTAAACCCAAATAGCTAAATATCCTTTTAAATTTCAAAACGTTAAGTTTCGAAAATTTAAAGGCGGACTTGTTCTCGAGGGTTCAAATGTCGTATCCTAACTTACGGGACATGGCATTTTGTTATATCGGGACGAGTTGGCCCTTGAAGTTCTTTTCAATTCAATTCAAGCATTTTTAAAAAAAAATGAACATTGATAAAAAATGGATCGTATTTTAAAAATCATTTCGAATTTTCAATTTTCGACACTAAGACATCGATTAATCAATTAGGTACCAATTTTGGGCGTATCGAGGGAGCTAATCCTTCCTCGTGTGTAACCGACTCTCGAACTCGTTTTTTTCTGAATTTGATAGACCAAAAATTATCATTTTAGTAAATTTAAAATTCTATTAAAATGATTAATTTCAGGTGATCCAATCACACCTAAATAAAAAAAAAGATTGGTGGCGACTCCCTTTTTTTTATTCGTTTTCATTTTTAAAACAAAGTCGACCCCGTTTTTAAAAAAATGGTTTCGACAAATATAATTATGTATTGTTTATAGTTTGTATTCTTTATTTTTTTTATCAAGAAAATTATATTTAAAATTATAAACTAAAATTTTAAATCATCGGGAAATAAATAATTTGGTAACTTGGTTAGGATAGTGCATTTCCTTTTTTTTTTTTTTGGTATGTGTCATATTCATTTTACAGTGTATATTCAAAATTCACTGTTACTTCTCTTAATAATGTCGTTTTCAAAGTTTTAACATGTGTTCTCTTCAGGCCTGTTCTTGACATTTTTGGGGCCCTAAGCGAAATAATAAATCGGGCCCCTTCTAAAAAATATATAAAATGTAATATAATAAAAGTTAAAAGTTTTTAGGGCCCTAGAAGATGAAGCATTCATGGTGAAAAGTTGAAAACTCTATACATTTAATTAATTTATTTTAGTCTAAAAAAAAGTTTCCCACAATAAAACTAGAAAAAAGAAAATTTTAACCCCTTTCAACCTTGAGCCCTGAGCGATTATACTCTCAAACAATTCCCAAGATCACGTTTGGTTCTCTCTTAAGAATAAAAATACAATACACCTAAACATTGCAGGTAACATTTATTGGTAGGATAGTACATTTTATAAGTGCAACTATGTTCAAGGGTAATAATAATAATGTTGATGTATTAAATATTTTATTCATTCATTTATAATAAAATGACTAAATATTATATATCAAACATGCTGGTGACTTATGGTTTTGAGGACCATTGAAGAAGATAAAGGGCAGGAAGTTGCTTTGGCCTCTTAAAAAAAAAAGACAGATTTATCATTTAAGTGCTTAAACTTTTAAAATTACATTTTAATTTAATGATAAAATTGTATTTTATTTTCCTAATAATTTATAATTTATTTTTAATCCACTTAAAACAATTTTCTGACTTTGTCTATGTTGAGGACCATTTTTATATGTCATGTAATAATAATAAATTATTATAACCAAACATGTATCGAGCATTCTTGTTATCGGCCTTGTTTTTAACTAAAATAAATAGAACTTATGCAAGTATCTTATTAGTTAAGACGAAGAAGCTTATAATTTACAAATGCTCAATGCATGTCATTATCATAGGCCAGCGGGTTAGATCAATTTCCTTTTCATTCATTTTATTTTAGTAGATATTTAGTTTTTTTTTTTTTAAATTTAGTTCGGTGTTTTAGTATCGGTTTGGATGGACGGTGCAGTGCGGTGCGTTTAGCTTATTTTTTGTCTCACGTTACAGTATCGCTACAATATCTAATCTCACCGTCACTGTTATTTTTATACTAATCGTAAGTAAATGCACCGTCCATCTAAACTCATACTTAGTATTATTTTTTATAAAAAGAAGATGATAGAGGTTGTTTAGAGATGGGTGAATCTTGAAAATATTTGAGGGGGAGTTGGAATTGAATTATAAATTTTTAAAAATTAAAATATAATATTATCATGTATTTGTCGAAACCATTCTTTTGTTTGGAAAACGGGGTCGACTTTTAAAACGAAAATGGAGTCGCCACCAATCCTTTTTGAGGTGGGATCGGGTCACATTGAGATTTATCGTTAAAATATTTTGATTTATTAAAACGACAGTTTTGGTCTACGAAATTTAGAAAAACGGGTTCGGGAGTCGATTATGCACGAGGAAGGATTAGCACCCTCGTGACGCCCAAAATTGGTACCTAATTGATTATTTGATGTCTTTATGTCGAAAATTTGAAAGATTTTAAAATACGATTCTCTTTATTTAAAAAAAAACTTGAATAGATTAAAATGAATGCTAAGACCATCTTTTCTCGAAGAAGTAAAATGTCATGCCCAGTAAGTTAGGGTACGACATTTCGAGTTCCCGAAACTGAGCCTGACTTTCGACTTTTAAAACTCGTATTTAAGTTTGAGGAGGATATTCAGTTATTTGGGTCAACTGAAAAACCGGAACCCAGAAAGTTAGGGCACGATTTCTCGAAATTCCAAATACAGAATATTGCCTTATTTTTTTAGAAATCCTTATCCCGAGATAACTAAACATCACATCCAGTGAGTTAGGACACGACAATTTTGAATTCTCGGGAATAAATTTTTATTTAACTGTTATGTCTTGATTTTAAAAAGAAAATAATAGGTTCTTTAGACTCGATGAGAAAAATCGAAACCCAGTAAGTTAGGGTGCGATTTCTTTCGAACCTTAGAACGCGGAGTATTTACTTATTTTGAAAATCGGGCAAAATGCAATACTATCGTAGTAAAATAGGACACGAATTATAGTAGACATGCATAATAGAGTAAAAACGAGGGAGACAATATAATATTACAATAATAAAAGTAAAAATAAATAAAAATTAAGACAAATAATTTATGTAAAATAATAGGTAAAAAGGATAAAAAAAACAAAAAAAAAACTAATAATAAATCAATAAACAAATTGATGCCATGTACAATTTAAAAAATAATAAAATAATCATTATAATAGTAAAATAATAGTAATACTAAATTAGTAATAATAATAGTAATAATAATAATATTAATAGTAAGGAAAGTAATAATAAATATGAATACAATAATAGTAATTGCAATATATAAAAAAAATTGTAAAAATAATGGTAATAATATTAAAATTAAATAATAATAATAATAATAATAATAATAACATGAAAAATAACAATTAACATAAAATTAATGTGAAAATATCGAAAATAAAAAAAGAAACAAAAAAAAAGACTAAATTAAACTAAAAACAGAATTCTGGGGCAAAATAAAAAATAAAAGAAAGAAAAGGATTCAATTGGAATGTATGCCATAAACAGGGGACTAATCGGGCAATTTTGCCTTTTCCCCAAAACGGCGTCATTCCAGATAAGGGCCCAATCGAAATCGGAATAAATTATAGAGCCAAAATTAAAAATAAACAGAACTTGATTATAAATTCATAAAAAAGCGGAAGGGCTAGAAGCGCAAATAGCCCTTCC
The DNA here is from genome assembly GCA_025698515.1 of Gossypium sturtianum. Lineage (NCBI taxonomy): Eukaryota > Viridiplantae > Streptophyta > Magnoliopsida > Malvales > Malvaceae > Gossypium > Gossypium sturtianum. Next base: position 164,985,649 of record CM046945.1, read on the forward strand.
ACAAGAAAACACGCGGATCCTGAGCTTAATCGGGTCGGGTCATGGGTCAGAGACCAAAACGACGCCGTTTTGGTCTCTAGCCCCAAACTCCAAAACGGCGCCGTTTCCTTCTTCTATATAAACCAATTTTTTTTTTTAAAAAAAAAAATCATTTCTTCCTTTCTTCCAAAAAAAACAAAAATTTTCTCCTCTCTCCCTCTCTCCAGCCCGATTTCATGCGAGGGCTCCAAAGAGAGAACCTCCGTGCGATCGCGCCAGTACCTCATTGGTCGGCCACCGTGTCTGATGGTGGAATTCAAAAAGTAAGTTTTTTTATATTCTAATATATACATATATATAGTTCAAAAAAATAAAAAATAGAAAATCTTTATAATAAAAAAAATGCCGAAAAGAAAAGAAAAAAAAAAGAAAAATGTAAAACCTTTGCAGCTTTTTGTATTCTGATTTTCGATGATAGTGTATATCCGTGGAAAAAAAGTGTGTTCTTGTATATCTGTAAAAAAATTGTCCCTTTTACAATCATTTGTTTGGGTTTTTATACCCGAAAATACAACCAAATATGACTGTTGCTACTGTTGCGCCTTTCTCGCAGGTATGGCGACGTGGAGGGGCGCACGACGCGGAGAGGCGAGACGTGCGGCACTGGGGAGGCTGCTGGAGGCGCAAAGCTGGCTGCTAGGGTTTCTGCAAACTTTGAAAATTTTGGGCCATTTGGGCCTTAATTTAATTGGGCCATTGTAAATGGACTATTTTAACAGACTTGGTTTATTATTTGGGTCTTTTATTTTGTTGTTTTTTTTTTGTTTTGGTTAATTGGTACTGCGCCCGGGCTAGAATTGGGCCATACAGTATTGATTTAAGGTTTTATCATTTTTTAAGGGACCAAACAAATTATTTTTCATTCGGGGATCAAAGTGTATTTTTACTATGCATTAACTCGTAATTTAATCATTTATGAGTAGGATTGAATTTCAATTTTTCTTTTCATTTTGAGGGAGGGACTAAAGCTTCTACCTAGACTTGTCCAAGGGTCGGATAGCCCGCTTGACCCGACTTGAGCAGGACTTGGATAAGGATTTTGTACATTGGGTCAAGCCGGGCAATCCGACCAAGCTCAAATTCAATTTAAATAATAAAATTATTTTATTATTTAAATTCAATTATAAAACATTAATTAAAAATATATTTGTTAATATTCTATTAATTTTTAAAGTTGGACTGACCTGAAAACAGGCTTGGACTTGACTTTTTTGGAATCGAACCTTGGCCCGACCTGACTCGATCCATGGACAGCTTTACCTGCCTGCCTCTTAGATTCACCCTTATTTAGCATTGTTTTCAAAACCAGATTGGACAGGCCGGTCAAATCGATTGGTCCAAGAATCGGCCAAAATACATGTCTAAAATAAGAGGTTGGATCAATTGACAAGAACTAATTGAGTCAGCCTACCGGACTAGTTGGATCAACGGTTGGATCATTAAAACATTAATTGCACAAAAAGATACGAGTGTAACACCCCCTAACCCCAAACCGTCGCCGAAACAAGGTTACGAGGTATTACAGGACATATCGAACAATTTACAAGTAATATACAAATAATTATCGAACATATTATTAAATAATCAAAAAGTCCCCTAGATGGACCCTCGAGGCCCAAAACACGTATTAGAAGTGGAACGAAACTTGTTTGAGTACTCCAGAAATTTTTCGTAATCTTTTTTTAAAAAAAAAACTCAATATAATCCCTTTATAAACATCTAACATTCCCTGCAATTTTCAAACCGAATACAATCCAAAACCAGTCTTTCAACCAATACATTTGCATACTTAATATACCTAAATTATTGATCGGTGTGTCACAGTCTTAAATTTTATAATGAGAATGATCGAGCCTAAAAACTAACTATGAAAACGATTGAGGCAAGTGTACCTATCGAACAGTAGTATAGCTTAGTGGCAAGACCGGATTGTCGAACCCAAAGGAACCGGAAGTACTAATACTAACTTTCTTTTTATTATTTAACCTTAAAATTGAAGTGAATCGATTTAATCTAGAAATTTAACTAACTACTAAGCTAAAGACGATGAGACAAAAAGAATGAAATTGGGGAAATACTTGTGGGAAAAACCAATTGATTAAAACAATACACAAGGAAGAATCCACCTAGACTTCACTTGTTATCTAACTCTGAACCAGACGATTTATTCATTTGACTTGATCCGTAAGCTTCCCTAATGTATATTAACCCCTCTCTCGAGGCGACTAACGTCTAACCCTAGGTTGATTAATTGAAATTTCTTTCTAATTAAAACCCCTAGAATCGCATTAACTCGATCTATGGACTCTCATATTAGGTTTCACCCTAATCCAGCAAAATCTCGTCACCCTATCTCTAGGCGTGCGATCAACTCCGCTTAATTATGCTAGATCTACTCTTAGGCAGGGACTTTTGCTCCTCCACCTAAGCACATCAAACTTGAATTAATCTCCCGAAAATATCAACACAAGAATTAAGAACACATAATTAAGAACAAATCAAATATTTATCATATAGTTCAAAGAAACGATAACAAGATTCATCTTAGGTTTCATCCCCTCGGGTATTTGAGGGTTTAGTTCATAATGATAATAGAATACATCTCAAAAGAAAAGATAAAACAAAACATAAGAAAAACTCTAAAACCCCACAAGGAATTGAAGAGAGATCCCCGTCTTGAGTATAACTCCGGCTTCTTGAGATGAATCAACCGGCTTTCTTCAAGTAATTTCCACAATTCGATCTTTACGGCTCGGCTCCTTGGCCTAGCTGGGCGCCCCTTGAAAGTTGGCCTCTAGGGTGTTTATATAGGCTTTTGGAATGTGTTTTTTTACCCCTAAGTATCCAAATCCGAGTGAAATTCCTCTCCTCTACGGCAGGGACACGCCATTGGCACACTCCCGTGTGAATCGTGGCCAGGCCGTGTTCAGGTCTGATTAGGGAGGCACGGCCGTGTTGCTTGGGCCCAGACCGTGTTGATTTCGTGATTTGGCCTATTTGGTCCATTTTAAGCCCGTTTCTCGTTCTTTTCATCCTCCGGTGCTTTCCTGAGTATAAAACATGAAAGCAAAGGATTAAGAGCACCAAATTACACAACTCAATGCTTAAATCACCCAAAATCATGCTAAATGTGGGTTTAAAATATGTTACTATTTCGGTTTATCAAATACCTCCACACTTAAGCTTTTGCTTGTCCTCAAGCAAAATTTTCAACTCATGATTAAAACGAACTTCCTTGATTCATAATATTCATCAATAATGTTTCATCATAATTCAAAGATAATTCATACATGGGTAATTCAACTCTAAGAGTCCTAAAGATTCAAACAATCCAAGTCATACATTTTGTAGCATGAAAACATAGGTGTTTCCCCTCATCTAAATAATTACCTCTGATTTAAAACCTGACAAGTATTGACATCCTCACTAAAGATTCACTCAAATCACTCAAAGTGTTTAAGGTTCAAAAATTATGCACTCAAAAGTCAAACATGAAAAGTTATTACCATAGGCTTGCATGAAAATCAAATCTCCACCACTATAATATGAGATAATACACAAATCAAAAGGTCTTTAACAGGGTTGTAACGGGGCTTGGTTTAAGGTGTGGATATAGGCTGAATTAGAAAGTTAGAATCGAGATTGACCTGACAAATTACCTAACCAGAAACAATGAACTGATAATAAACAATTACATCAATTGAGAACTTGTAATAATAATACTATTACTAATACGAGCTTCTTTTTCAACCATTGGAATTTAAACGTATAAGCTCACTTAATCACAGAACTGATAATGAATATACTTCGATTTTTTTTAAGAACAAATCAAATATATATAATAATTGATGAATTTACTATCGAAATCAATAGGCAATTGATCAAATTAAATCTCGATATAAGGGTAGTCAAAAGGAATGGTGATAACAAAAATAAAGGGTTTTGGGATAATATTAGTGGGTGAGTCAATAAAAAGGGTTGTTAGGATCAACGGGGTTCACTAGGGGTTAATAAAATGGGTAGGCTTTTTAGTGGAGTGAGTGGGTTAAAACCTAGGTGCCTTTATCATTTTAGTATATCAAATCAGAGGTGTGGTCTCGACATGTATAATCGATGCAAGTTCTAGAATAACAAATCAATGTTGACACACTCATAATCAATAAAGTGAGCAAGAAAAAGAATATATGCTCTATAAGGCTCAACATCTCACAAAAATTATGGCTTTTTGATGTCAACCTAGCAAATTTCAAACTTCAAAGTAATATTCAAATTCAGGTAGATAACCTAAAAAAAAAATTAATTTTGAAAAATAGACTTATCCTGCTTGATTCTCTAGTATCTTAAAGTTTAAATTATCAATGCACAATTATCAATGACTTAATCTAAAATATATCAATAAAAATCATAAATCACAGGAAATTTCATTCTAATCATAATATGAGAAACTTACTTAAGAAACAAGACATAATTCAGGATTTGAGAATAATGCAAAAATTTTGGCACCTAATTTCAGGGATTTGAGAATAATGAAAAAAGTTACGCACCTTTAAGGTTCACCCCCCCACACTTAAGATGCACATTGCCCTCAATGTGCAAAGATATATAGAAATTTATAAAAGAAAGGGAGAGATGAAACTTCCTGAATTTGGATGGGTTCCTTGAGTTGGAGGTGTGGAAACTTGATTTGGAGGTGAAAGAGAAGTTGGAGGAGGCGTCTCTGGCGGTGGTATGGTAGCCGCCTACAATTTCTGCGCTAGATGAAAAAATTGAGAAGCTCGTGAAGAATTAGCCAGGAGATAATAAGAATAATTTGACTTATACTAATTATATGTTTAAAGAAAAGCAAGCTAAAGTGAAGGAAAATAAAAAAATGAAATAAAATTAAAAGAAAAGATTAATGGACCGAATGGTCCTTATTGTTGGATGGTTCGCGAGGGGGGTGTGATTTCTAAGGCCGCGATGGTGTTGGCAGTGGTCGTGGTGAGGTGATTCCCTAGCAGCCTTTAGAACCTAAAACCAAGAAACTAAGATAAAATAAACTAAATTAAACATAAGAGAAATAAAGAAAAGGAAAATAAAGGAGGAGAGAAAGGAAAAAGAAAAATAGAATGGTCTCAAAGACCCTTGGCTTGTCGAATAATTGAAGCGGCCGACATGAACTTATATAGATCGATCTCCCACAGGGAGATTGTTTCCGTTTCTTCGACATGGATGTGGTGTAGCTCAAGGGCTTTGTAGATGGAGGAATAGAGGAAAGAATGGAGGGGTTGGGAGGGGAGGGTGAATGTGAGTAGGGAAAAAGGGATGGGGAGTGGGTGAGAAAAGGGGGCAAGGGTGTTTTAAATAGAATTTTCAAAACTGGTACATCCCACGCGCCCGTGTACCATGGGCGTGTTGGGTCACACGGCCGTGTCGCACGGCCGTGTTGTGTTCCGTTCATTTTTCCCACGCCCGTTTCGTGGTCACCACGTCCATGTAGGATCAGCGGTGTTGACCACGGCCGCATCGCACGGTCGTGGCTAGTTAGTTGGAGCCCGTGTGTCTTCCTTCGATGTCGCCCGGCCATATCACACAATGTGGCAATTTATAGTCGTCCGTGATCCGGGAATCTTTCGTCATTGGCTCGTACTACCTCGCTATGTCGTCACGGAAGTCCGTAGTATCCACACGGCCACGCGCGCGGCGTGTGTGCAAGGCCGTGTGGTGATGCAAAATGCACTTTGGTTAGTTTAAAATTAAATGCTGAAAAGGAAAAATAAAAGTAAAAATAAAAAATGTAAAAATTAATGGAGTTAGTGCTCGGGTTGCCTCCCGAGAAGCGCTCGTTTAAAGTCTTAAGCTAGACTTTCCTCTCATTCGCATAATCAGGGTGGTTTGAAAAGTTGAACATCTTTCCTCATGCTATCTGTCCTATTATCCGTGTATAATTCAAGTCGAGTAGCGTTTATTTTGAAAGTGCCAAATATAGGATTACTTATCTCGACTGTTCCGTATGGGAAAACCTTGATTACCTTAAAAGGGATTTCTTTGTTTGTATTAGGGTCAGGAGGAGATATTCGAGCGTCTGTTTTATCTAACAATACCTAGTCTCCTATTTTAAAGTGATTTGTCGTTCCTACGAGCTTGTCTGGTGGTTCCCTCGGTTTCTCTTCGTGTATCCCTAGTGTTTCCTTGAAATTTGTCTTCCACTCGTCTAGTTCATCAACTTGATCCCTTCGATCCTCATGAGTTGTTTCTTTGTTGGCATTGGGTCTAGGATTTGTTTTAGTTGTGTTCTCTTGTGGTGCTTCCTGCAAAGAAGGGTTAACCGAATGGTTATCAATAGAACTTACTCTCTCACCTTGTTTGCTCGATGTTCTAACCGAATCGAGAGCCTGAATAGTGACTGTCTCATCACCTACACAGAGTATGAGTTCACCTGCGTCGACATCAATTTTAGTCCCGGCAAGCAAAAAAGGGCCTTCCTAGAATTAATGGGATACTATTGTCCTCATCCATGTCTAAAACAACAAAGTCTACTGGGAATACGAATTTAACAATCTTTACTAGCACATCTTCGATTATACCCCTAGGAATTCTAACAGTTTTATCAGCTAATTGAATGCTCATCCTAGTTTGTTTGGGTTTCCCTAGACCTAGTTGTTTAAACATTTTATAAGGCATGACATTTATGCTTGCCCCTAAATCAGCTAACGCATTATCAATAGATAAACTACCAATTAAGCATGGAATTGTAAAACTCCCTGGATCTTTTAATTTTTGTGGTAATTTATTTTGGAGAATTGCTGAGCACTTTGCGTTGAGTTCCACATGCGATTCCTCGTCTAGCTTTCGCTTGTTTGTCAAAAGCTTTTTTAAGAATTTCCTTGAATCTGGCATCTGCGAAAGAGCTTCAAGTAATGGTAAGTTAATATGTAATTTCTTTAAAAGTTTAAGAAACTTACCGAACTGTTCCTCTGTGTCATCTTTCTTCATCGCCTCGGGATATGGTATACGAGGTTGGTACTCTTTAATTACCGGTTTTGGCTTTTTACTTCCTTCCTCAACCTTACCTTCTTCTACCACATTCTCTTGCCTTAAATGAGGCTCATCTAACCCTACATTATCATGAGTTGATATGGCTTGAATCTGCTCCTTGGGTTAGTTTCGGTGTTGCTTGGCAATCTACCTTGCGATCGTTCCAGTCAAGATCTTGGTGATTTGCCCAATTTGATCTTTGAGCTCTTGTGTCGATGCTTCTTGTTTTTCAAGTTTTGTTTCTATACTTTGGAAACGTGTTTCATTCTTTGCTATATATTTTGTCAAGATCTCCTCAAGGTTCGGCTTCTTGTCCTGTGGAGTACTATTTCTTTGTTGGAAATTTAGAGGGTGTTGTTGTCTTTGATTTCCTTGACCACCCCATGAAAAATTGGGGTGGTTCTTCCAACCTGGATTGTAAGTATTGCTATAAGGGTTATTTTGATATCTGAAATTATTACTTACATAGTTCATTTGTTCGCCTTCTATGCCATGTCCGTAGGATGGGTACTCAAGATTCGACACACCTCCACTTGTTTCGCACTGCATAACGGGTTGTACCTGCAAGGAATTACACAAACCACCAAAATTTTTAGTTAACACATCTACCTGATTCGATAGCATGGTTACTGCATCGAGGTTGAAAACACTGGCAGCTTTCGTGGGCTTTGTCCTCGTGACTTGCCACTGATAGTTATTTAGGGACATGTCCTCTATAAATTCGTAAGCTGCTTCAGGTGTTTTATTATTTAGAGTTCCACCGGATGCTGAATCGATCAACTGCCTAGTTGAGGGGTTCACACCGTTGTAAAAAGTTTGGACCTGTAGCCACAAGGGTAATCCATGGTGTGGGCACCTTCTCAATAGATTTTTGTATCTCTCTCATGCATCGTAAAGTGTTTCTAAATCCATCTGCACAAAAGAAGAGATATCATTCTTTAATTTGGTCGTTTTGGCCGGTGAAAAATATTTTAATAAAAATTTTCTAGGTCATTTGTTCCCATGTAGTAATTGATCCTCGGGGGAAGAGAATGCAACCACTGCTTAGCTTTATTCCTCAAAGAAAAGGAAAATAACTTGAAGTCGGATGGCATCATCGAAACGCCATTAATTTTAAAAGTGTCGCAGAATTCGGAAAAATTCGCTAAGTGTGTGTTAGGATCCTTATCCCGCAAACCATCAAACCGAACGAATTGTTGTATCATCTGTATAGTGTTAGGTTTCAATTCGAAATTATTTGCAAAGAATAGTAGGTCTAACAATACTAGAATCGCATCAACTAAACTAGGCTTGGCATAATCATACATAGTTCGAGGAGCTTTGATTTTCGGCCATCTCTAGAGGTAGCAGATTATTTTCACCATCTCTTCGGTGGTATTGATGATGTTTTCTTGCTCTTCTTCTCAGTGTATTGTAGACTTCGTCTAATTTCTCTCGATTTCTGAAAGCGGTTGCTTGATCTCACTATCGTAAATTAAAGGTCTGTCAGTTCCTTCTAGTCATAAACTAGAGGTACCTACAAGGAGCAAAGACTAAAATTTAGAAAGATAAAAATAGAAAACAAAATAAGAGTAAAATTGCGAGAAAATAAAAATGGCTAAAGTAATAAAAATTGAGTGTTCTTAATATTTCAGTTCCTGACAAACGGCGCCAAAAACTTGATCGGTGTGTCACATCTTAAAATTTATAATGAGAATGATCGAGCCTAAAAACTAACTATGACAACGATTGAGGCAAGTGTACCTATCGAACAGTAGTATAGCTTAGTGGCAAGACCGGATTGTCGAACCCAAAGGAACCAGAAGTACTAATACTAACTTTCTTTTTATTATTTAGCCTTAAAATTGAAGTGAATCGGTTTAATCTAGAAATTTAACTAACTACTAAGCTAAAGACGATGAGACAAAAAGAATGAAATTGGGGAAATACTTGTGGGAAAAACCAATTGATTAAAACAATACACAAGGAAGAATCCACCTAGACTTCACTTGTTATCTAACTCTGAACCAGACGATTTATTCATTTGACTTGATCCGTAAGATTCCCTAATGTATATTAACCCCTCTCTCGAGGCGACTAACGTCTAACCCTAGGTTGATTAATTGAAATCTCTTTCTAATTAAAACCCCTAGAATCGCATTAACTCGATCTATGGACTCCCATATTAGGTTTCACCCTAATCCGGCAAAATCTCGTCACCCTATCTCTAGGCGTGCGATCAACTCCGCTTAATTATGCTAGATCTACTCTTAGGCAAGGACTTTTGCTCCTCCACCTAAGCACATCAAACTTGAATTAATATCCCGGAAATATCAACACAAGAATTAAGAACACATAATTAAGAACAAATCAAATATTTATCATATAGTTCAAAGAAACGATAACAAGATTCATCTTAGGTTTCATCCCCTCGTGTATTTGAGGGTTTAGTTCATAATGATAATAGAATACATCTCAAAAGAAAATATAAAACAAAACATAAGAAAAACTCTAAAACCCCCTGAAGGAATTGAAGAGAGATCCTCCGTCTTGAGTATAACTCCGGCTTCTTGAGATGAATCAACTGGCTTTCTTCAAGTAATTTCCACAATTCTGATCTTTCTGGCTCGTCTCCTTAGCCTAACTGGACGCCCCCTTGAAATTTGGCCTCTAGGGTGTTTATATAGGCTTTTGGAATGTGTTTCTTTACCCCTAAGTATCCAAATCCGAGTGAAATTCCTCTCCTCCACGACAGGGACACGCCCTTGGCACACGCCCGTGTGAATCGTGGCCAGTCCGTGTTCAGGTCTGATTAGGGAGGCACGGCCGTGTTGCTTGGGCCCAAGCCGTGTCGATTTTGTGATTTGGCCTATTTGGTCCGTTTTAAGCCCGTTTCTTGTTCTTTTCATCCTTCGGTGCTTTCCTGAGTATAAAACATGAAAACAAAGGATTAAGAGCACCAAATTACATAACTCAAGGCTTAAATCACCCAAAAGCATGCTAAATGTGGGTTTAAAATATGTTACTATTTCGGTTTATCAATTATGTCTATAACTTTGACTTAACCATATAATCAAATTACATTCATAAAATCATATAAAATTTTACTAATTAGCTTTATTTTTTTTTCTTTCCAAGTTTATTACCCAAACTTACCAAATTTGTCATACCATTTTATTAAACTTAGTATCAAAACACCAAATATCATTCATTACAACCAAAAATTATATAACATTTTAAAGTGACCATTACAACACCTATGTACATGCCACTTTCATTTAACGAATAAAACATCACCAAAATTTTTGTGCTGGAGTCGGGATCGTTCGGATGCTGGACCGAGACTCTGGAGTCCTATTGACCTGCGCACGGAAACAACCGTACGCTGAGTACTTCATACTCAGTGGTATTACCATAATTCAAATTATAATAATAATAATAATAATGGAATATAATTATCAAGCATATAACTATCCAATTTCTCAAATATCAATTCATTCTTAAACTTTCATTAATTAACAATAACAATATTTTTATTTTTTTTAGCTATTCTTCAATTTCATTCACATATAATATGTCTCAATTTCAATCATTACATGAACATTAAGTTCATGCCTTTCATTTCCAATCTCAATTTCAATCCACAATTCAACTTTCTCACATTACAATCGATCAAATTCATTTAATTTTTTTTTCATTTTGGTTATTCACCCTATTAACGAACCCGGACTTTGACGGATACACGGATTCCAACCCACACACACCAGTACGACACATTGTGCCTAAAATGATACATAGTACCTGATCAGCATACGACACATAAGTGCCTGAAACGACACACGAGGTGCCTGATACGACACACGAGGTGCCTGATCGGCAAAGCCGATAAATCCCGTACTCTTTCAAATCCTATGGCATGCCAACTATATCCGCCTTAACCCAACCAGTTAATAGAGTATTCCAATTCTCAATTAAATTTTCACTTTCATACCAAATTTAAGATCACTATTCAATTTCAATTTCACATTCAAATCAATATACAATTCAATTATACATACACATTCACCATCCAATCCAATTCCCATTCAACTCAAATATTAATACTTACATTATACTCATTTATTAAATATAATTTATATAAAATATTTAATAAAAAGTAATTTGAATTATAGTAATACAAACCCGGATTTGTTCGATTACTCCTCGATAACTTTTTCCTTTCCTTTCGATGCCGATGCTTCGGGTTCTTTGCTAGCTACGAAAATTAAAATAATTATACCATTAATTACAGCACTAATTATAACAAATAATTGAATTTCTATTCAATTTACACTGTATTTTCAATTAGGTCCTAATTAACTCATTCACTTTACTAACTTAATTCATACTTCATTCTTATTCAAATTCCTATCAAATTCAACCTAACTATCAAGTGTTCATAATAAAACCCTAATTTAGAATTTCTTTCAATTTAATCCCTCAATCACAAAACTTATAGCTTCTTTTACAATTTAATCCATTTATCAATCCTAACTTGAAATTCATTCAATTAAATCCCTAATTCAACAATTTATCCAACATGAACCATACTTAAAAACCTATGAACTTCCAAGACTTCAACTTAATTTCAATAAAACTTTGTTTTAAAGCTTCTAAAACATCAAAATTAAGTAAAAATGGCTTAATTGACTTACCAATCAAAACTTTAAACCTTAAACCTTTAGTTTTTCCTTTTTCTTTTCTTTCTTTCTTTTTCCTGCTCTGTTTCGAATGGTTCTCTGTTACTTTTACCTTTGTTTCTTTCTTTTATACTTTTATTCCTTTTTATTTCATTTACTTATTTACTTATTTTATTTAATTAGCTTAATAGTAATTAATAATTAATATAACAAATATCTATTAAATAAACAATATACATATTACAAGTGTATATCATCATCACCTTACAATTGTCACTATTTAATTTATTTATCATATAAAAAATCTTATAATTTAATTATTTATATAATAAATATCTTTTACTTAATAATAATAATAATAAATAATAAATATCTATACTTAAATAAAAAAGTAATTAAATATTTATATTACAATTGTATACATATTATTATTACATTTGCATATTTTTATCATCATCCACTTGTCAAAATCATACTCTATTTATCATATAAAAATCTTATAATATAATTATTATAGATTATAATTTAATAATAATAATAATAATAATAAATATCTTATACTTAATTAATAAGTAAATTAAATCTTTAAATTACAATTGTTTATATATTTTAACTACACATGTATATAATTTTTATCATACATTTGGCTCTATTTATTTAATTATTTAATTCTAAATTATATTATATTATAAAATCTAAAGAAAAATCCCAGATTTTTCTTTCAACTTGCCGCCTCAATTACCTTAAATGGCATATTTTCCATTTTGGTCCCCCTTTCTTTCTATTAATCTATAATTAGACTTTTACCCCTTTATTCAATTTAGTCCTTTTTCTTAATTACTCCTAATTAAGTCAAATTCACCTATCTAAAACCTAATTAAACATACAACTAGTCTCGTAAATATTTCTAATAAATTTTTACGAACCCATTTCGCTAAGACGGAGGCCCGATAATGTACTTTTCTGATGCCCGTGAATTTTAAGTCATTACAACGAGTAAATATAAAACTACTTGTATTACAATATTTTATAAATAATTTATTAACCAACCTTAAACCATATATAAACTAGTTGTTGTTTACAATGGTCCGAGAGAATATAAACACCTGATCAATAAACCATAATTTAAGGTTCCATGTAAACCAATTTATTTACGAATATAAATAAATTGAATAAATTAAATTAAATTTATATTTAAAAAACCCCAAAATCCAACTATTTATGAAATATACATCAACGGCTGCATACAATTTAAGGCAATGAGTTAATTTCCAAAATAATGAAATTTGACTTTACTTTTGAGATAAGTGAAACCTACTTTTCATATAAAAACGTCCAACATGCAATTATTACAATTATTTTTATAGCAAATATAGAAACGTGCTTTGTCACTTTCGTTTTAATTTATATAAAAACAACAAAAATGTAAGTCCATGTTTATCCCCCAAATTTTTATAATAAATAATATCTTTAACATAGGTAATTAATAAAATACTCGGTCACTATAATACAATTTTTTTCTACTAATTTCTTTTAGTAGTAACTATAATACAAATTGATGCTTAATAAATCTTTGCTACTGATCATTAGATCGACTTGAAACTAAAATATACTTTTATATTCGTTGATGAATATTGATCCACAGTACCCATCATCAAGTTGTCGCTTGAAAAATATTTCGAATAGTTCACTGACCATCTTGTAACTTTTTCAAAGTTGAGTGACCAAAACATAAACTTACTAATAGTTTAATGATCTTAGATGTAGTTCATCTTAAAAATAATCATGGTCCGGTCGGATTTGATTCCCTTAAATGACCTATTTACTATTAAATTTAAATAAAATATTTTAAAATTATTTAATTTCAATTCAATTCGAATAGAATTCGACTAACCAATTTTTTTTTTTAAGCTCAACTTAAGGTGGGGACTATTCACCAATTTCTTAGAGGAGACTAGATTTTAATGTCAATTTTACTACTTAATTTGCAATCTTGGATAAGTGGTTATCCAATATCTAGTCTCTATCAACTTTGTTTAGAGTTACACTAATAATATTTTTGTCCTTTTTTAAAAGACAATTAAGACTATTTAAATAACTGCATGAAATCGTTTTCTACAAGTTTTCAAAACATTTTTTATTAATTTGATTGAGTTTTAATTCGATTGATATGTGCATTGTCGTCAATGCAAAAGGACGTATGTTCGAATGTGCTGAAGTGTATTATCCTCTTATTTATGCAGACTAAAATTTCATAAAAATGTGAACTAATGAGTTAAAAAGTTTTTGGCGATATGATGTCGGCCTTCCATTATGATCTGAATCTCAACCCGATATGTTTCATTGACGTGGATTTACCTTTTCTTTAGGTTAAAATATGGATAAGTTTATGTAATTTTTGAAATTTTAAAATTTATTTGGTAGTTATATAATTAAAAAATAATTTTATAATTAATTTGAATTTAATAAAAAGAATGTTGAATTTGGATTTTGAAATATAAAAAGTCGAGAGACTAAATTCTTAAATTTAAAAATTTCGAACAATATATTTGAACATTTTCTTTTCAATCGCCCCTTTCTCGTGTGGTCCGCTTGATTTGTGGATGGATAAAACTTAATTAGTATGGATTAGTACGAAGAAAATTCACAATTTTTATTTGCTGATTGACCTTTTTTATTTTATTTTTCCTATTTTAGCTAACTGTTAAGGAAATAAAGAAAAGCAATCCCTCCTTTCTATAGCAAAAAATCATGGAGATCTTTCATAAAGAAGATAAACTCTATCATTTGCTCAATTAACCTGTTTTTGTCTTTACAAACATTTATGCCACCTTCTTATCTTTAATTTTGTCGGGATAAATCTTAAAATTATACATAAACTTTGATTTAATGTGTAATTGTATACACATAAACTTTAATTTGGTGCAATTATAGACGTGAAACTCTATTTGTGGTTCAAATGTATACTTGAAACTTTAATTTTGATTTAATTATGCACGTTTAAAGAAATAAATACATCAATTTATTTTTTTATTGGATAAATATAATTATATATGTATGCAATATATAAACATAAAATGATATTCTATCAATAACTGCGTTAATAATTTATAAGAATTAGATTAAATCAAAATTTCATATATAAAATTCCATAAAATCAAAGTTCAAGTATACAATTGCACATTAAACCATAATTCATGTATAGTTTTGAGATTTATCCCTAATTTAAATTATATGAATTCTAATTCATAATTAAATTATATTTATGTTCTTCCGGTTTCCGGTTGTTATAATAATAAAATGTCAACTGAGTTAAAGCTCAATCCACATTTAAATTATATATGTTTAATTAAAATTTTATTTACAAACAAATTTGTTGGTAAATTGTTTAATTAATTAAAACTTATTTATTGGTCTATAGTAATATAATTATTTACTCTTTTAACAAGTAAATTATTTAATAAGTCACCTAAATTGAACGTTTTCATTTGGTTCATCCAAATAAAAATACTTGCAATTTTGGTCACCGTTGTTAGAGAAATTTTTCATTTTAATTATCCAAACGTTAAATCCCTAACGGTGGCCGACTATGCACGCCATTTTGACCCTCACTATTGTTCATCATCTTCTTCCACAATTCTTCTTCTTCCTTTGCTCCCTGCTTCTAGTCACCGTAGTAAAAAAAATGGTCAAAAATGATGATGTGGCATCAAGGGTGAAGCCAGAAATTTTTTGGGGGGAGGGGTAGAATTAAATTGTATATTTCTACAATAGTAAAAATGTAATTTCACCATTTTAATAGCTTATATATTTATAATTCTTAAATGATTAAATCAAATTTTTATCATTTTTGAGAGACCAAAGTGCAATTTTACCATTACTAATTTAAAATTTTATAAATTATAAAAGGGCCTAAATGATTTTTTTTTTCATTTTAAGGGGGCCAAGGCCCTACCAGTCCCTTGGCTCTACCACTATATGGCATGCAAAGTTAACTACCATTAGGAATCTAACTTTTAGGTGTCTAAAATGAAAATTTTCTATAATGGCGATGATCAAATTACAATTATTTTTATTTAAGTGACTAAAATAAAAATGCCTAAAAATTGACTCACCAATGGTTTACCCTATCAAAACTAGTTTAACAAACATTTAAACTTGGATTGAACCAATAAACAAGTCATTTAAGCTTGTCTAGTATTTTATATTAAAGAAAATAGACTGTCGTTTATCGAAAAAACTAAATAGTTTACCATTGTAATCACAAAATGTTAGCTGGGGTTGGGTCAAATTCTTGGTTAATGGCAACTTAATAATTTGTTGGTTTTTGTCTTTCCCGATTTGTTTAGGATTGAATCGAGTCACATCAAATCTATTTTTTTTTTCTAAAAATTGTTTGCCAAAATTTTAATATCATTCAATTTATTGTTTCTTTTATTATCTTTTGTTTTGCGTGTTAGCTTTCGAGTTAGTTATTGCTCGCCTTTTTCTCCTACCATCAATCTTCTCTTTCTTTCTTCTTTTCATTCACTTCATATGCCTTCTCTCTTTACAGTTTACAGATCTAATTTGTAGATATTTTTATTGTCTTCACAAGTTGTGATGGACAGATGACGGTGCCTATCATCGCTGAAACACCACCGACTGTTTCTTTTAGAAAGTGGGTGGCTCTTTATTGAATTTTTAATATGTTTTTGTTTTGAGAGTATTTCAGAATAATAAATGATTTTATAAGTCGGTTTGGACATGTGTTGTCTTAAGTTTTATACTTTTTTGTTTGTTTTTCCATTGTTTAATTAGTCTTCACTTTTAGAAGTTTTTGTCTACTCTTGTAGTACGCCTTTTAGTCTTACTTATGCATGTACTCTTGCTTTTGCTAGTGATTTTAAGGCTAGTTTTATCTTTGTCCTCTCTAGTTTGGTAGATGCTCGGTTCTTTTATCAATTTATGCCTGCCGCTTTGGACCATCCGGGGCTGATTTCTTTATTGTATTCAATGCTTGCAATCACTCCAAATATGTTGTACTTGAGTTGTGACAAAGCCAATTGTTAACGTGCCATAATGTTCTATTGATGTTGAGGCTGAAACCTTTTTTGTATTGATGGAACTTGTACTTCACCACTTACAACGGGTGTTTGTTATTCCCCTGAATTGTATAGTCTCATTCATTGAATGAATTAATGAATTTCCCTTTAAAAAATTATTAAATTTATTTTATTATAAATACTACGTCTTATTTGATGTTATTTCTTAATCAAGCTACATGAAAATGTCAAAGAAACTAATAATAAAGAATGTAGGAATTAAAATATTTTAAATATGAGAATTCGTTGAATTTTTCTG
The DNA here is from genome assembly GCA_025698515.1 of Gossypium sturtianum. Taxonomy (NCBI): domain Eukaryota; kingdom Viridiplantae; phylum Streptophyta; class Magnoliopsida; order Malvales; family Malvaceae; genus Gossypium; species Gossypium sturtianum. The sequence goes on from CM046945.1 coordinate 165,002,706, forward strand.
TAAGCTCTACGCTCACTAAATTCGGCTCCCCCTCAATCTAAATTAAATATTTTTATTTAAATTTAATTATAAAAAATTTATATTAATATAATTATATATTTTATTATTTTAAATAGTAATATTGGTATTTTGTGCAGGTTGGGTCAGGCTTGAGTCTAGACCTAAAATTTTTTTGAAATCAAATTTCAATTTAGCCCGGCTTATGGACATTTTTAGTTTAGAAGACTTTTACAAGTAAAATAAGTCATGTTTGTAAAGTATTTAAAAATTAATTAAAAAAAATAGTAACATATGACTATCTTAATTTTAATCAATGAATTGACATTTACTTAAATTTATATACAAATAAAAATATTTATTTTTAAATAAAATGTAGGAATTTTTTATTATTCTATTACGAGAAAATAAGTACCAAACTTGTTTTCACATCTTCATTATTAACCAAACATATTTTTTTTAATTTTAAAAAATAAAAAGTGAAATTATATTTAGAAACTAAGCAGAGTTTCAATTTTCTTTATATAATTAAATCCAACCCCACAGCTTTTACCCATGTTTCAATTTTTTTTTGTATAAATATATAATTGAAATATTATAATTTGAGGTTGATATAGAAGGAGAATTTGGTTCAAAAATGTTGTACAATTGGTGTCTGAACAAGGATATGAAACTGTAGTCGTTACAAACAACATTTTCAGATATTAAAAGGAAAATTGAGCAGGTGGGTAGTGTAGTATTCTCAATGGCAGATCAGAAAGGTAATGAAATGGCTTCAACCTTAGTAGTAGCAAGTAGTAATCATGGTGACATGTTTAGAGCTTGTGGTGAGTTTTTGCTTTTATATCGAGAAGTTGTTCATTTAAATACTATTATTGTTGTATTTATATCAAACCAGATTGAATGAAAAAAAGTTATATAGAAAAAAAAAATTATTGAATTGAAGTTCGAGTCTTATAAATAAAAAATAGAATTGGAAAAGTTTACTTCCAATTTTAAGATTCAACTTGACCCGTCGACATAAAAATAGAAAGAAAAAAAAGGGTGATTTGATACCTTACTTGCTAGTGGCCAATTAGGTAGCTATAGATGGCATTCCATAATTGATATTAAACTAATAGCACTTATGCTGTTGGATGTATTAGTTTACTTGCTGACAGCAATAATGTTTCAACCATGAAAATATCTGAAACAAAGTAGCTTTAGTTTAAAACGATGGGTGCGTAATTTTATAATTATAGCATTGATAATCTAATAAACCATAGTGTTTGACACCCTAAATTGTCATGATTTGATGGATTATCCATGTGGACCAATAAAGATACATAATTAGATGGCAATCAACTCTTGGACCTCTATAGTCTATATAGAGAGTATTTGATGCGAATATATATATCATTATCACCACAGATATATTATTTTATAGTTTTAATATTTAATAAACAATTAATTAATAAGCTTTTATCAAGTTTAACCTTCAAGGAAAAGGATAAACAATTGTGGGTTTTGGAAAAAAATGAGTATTGATGCCATCAACAAAAAGGATTTGATGCTCTAGATTTAAGTTTAACCTACTCTATTGAATAATTACTTTCACATATATATATATATATATATTATATTGAGTAAGTAATTGTTGCCTCTTGAATATTGATGGGGGGTTAAATTGAATACAAACATAACTTTTGCTAGGGGTATTGTGAAAACCAAATGAAGAGTGGATTCTTTGATATAATCATTATTTGGGGATACGTTTAGTGTTTGAGGTTGAGTTATGAGGGATTTTGGATGGTTTGGCTCTCTTACAAAGGCATGATCTTGATAGAGTGATGATCGAAACTGATGATAATTTAGAGATGATTAAAATCATTCAAGAAAGACAAAAGGTAAGTTTGAATTCAGCGTTGGTAAGGAGGATTTTCAACTGTTACAGCTTGTTGGATTTTGGAGAATACGACATTTTCCTAGGGAGGAGAATAGAGTTGCGGATTCGCTAGTAAAAATGGTCTCTGACAAGAAGGATGGCGTTTAGGTTTTCAAGGAGATTCCTGGGGAGCTCTTACATCTCTTGGAGTTCGATGCAGATAGGAATGCTTTTGTTTTATATTAGTTTGATGTAATAGTTTGCTTATCTTATCACTTAAAAAAAAATCTTTTGAGAGGGGGGCAGCTAAAATTTGTGTTTAAATGACTTAAATTGAATTATTAATTTTTGGAATGAACCAAAAATATAATTTTTCACTTATTTAAGGGGTTGAATGGGATTAAATTGATATTAATTTTAAGAGGAGTTAAAATATATATTACACCGTTTAATTAAAGGGAGCCAAGATCTCTACTTACCCTTTCTAACCGCGTAATTGGTTATAATGATAAGAAGAAAGTGAGAAAGATACAAGTGAAATTCAGTATTGCACAAATTATCAAGTTTTTTTTGAAAATTTTTTATTACATTTTTCAACTCTAATGCGTAATTAATTTTAAAAAAATTGCTTTTCGCTGATTAAGTCTCAACTCGATTGGCATCGGCATTGTTGCCAATGCAAGAGGACGTGTGTTTAAGTATGCTGAAGCGCATTATTCTCCTATTTAATGGTTGGAGAAAAGCTATAAGCAATTCTAAACATTGTATCAATAATAACAGATATGATAATAACCTATAACGAGATTAGAGTTAAAAAAAATTACTTTTTTTTTATTTGAATTGGAAAAAAAGTTTTACTTTTTCAATCTTTCCACTTTTTTACCTTTACAATTTAATCTTATCAAGCATAGCCTTAATACATCAAGAATAAAATAAATAATTTGAATTATAAATAAATCTTTTTCTTATTGGTCGCAACCGACAAAATTGGACATGAATTACAGAAGAAAAAAGGTAATCTGGATACGAAATAAATAAATAAATAAAAATGAATGTCTCATAAAATTATATGATATAAATTGTTGACGGTTTAATTATTAGTTTGATGCTTCTACTTTACAAAAATTGAGATTTTTTTTTTGTTTAAAACCTAAGAAGTTAATCAACCTATTTTAATTTGTTAAAATTTAGTCATCGTATTTTATAAAAATTGAGATTTCGGTTCAATTGAATGACATTGCTAAACTTTGTTGTTAAATTATTGACTTAAAAATCAACAGTTCAACAATTTATATGCATGAAATTAACAAAAATCAACGGTTAAACATTTTATATGCAATAAATTAGCAAAAACAACGGATGGAGCGGTGTAATCCAATAGTGGCAATGCTTCGATTGGAGGGGTACTCAGAGATTCAGATGTTGTATGGTTGTGTGGTTATTCTCAGCTGTTAGGTAATGACATAGTCTTTAAGATCAAGGCTAGTGTTACAATAGACGTCGATAATGGCAATAGAATGATCGCAAAATAAGAAAAATAAGAACACACAAATTTTATGTGGAAACCCTTTCGAGAAAAAACTACTGGCAGAGGAGAAGAAATTCACTAATGTTGAAAAACGAATGATACAAGAGGAGTTTCGACTACATCTATTTAAAGGTTAAAAGCCTCGGCCTTAAGCCCTACACAGATCCCTTTGTTTTGCCACTGTATTTTATTTCTTTAACAAGGATTCGGGTCACACAACTCTAACAGCTAGATCTGTGCATTGGAGAAAGGTTTCAGACAGGTGGAACTCGAGTGTGATAGTGCGCTGCTGGTTGAAACACTCTTGGCTAGCAGAACGGCAAATAGCAGAATGGTGGAACTATGGTTAATTTATGGCCTTCTATGTAAAAGGTGGAAGGTGCGTATCAGACATGTACCAAGAGTACAAAACGGAGTGGCAGATCATATGATTAAATTGACTAGAACTAGACCCTAAAAATTACAAATATGTGAAAAGCCTCCTAAGTCAATGCAACATTTACTGTTGTTAGATTATAATAGTTCTATGTCGGTTTAAAGTATAATTTCTATTATATTCGTCTAAGGGTTGTTTCTTTTCTATTGAAAAAATAAATTTTCAATTTTACACAAATTTATGATAAATTAAATTGTCAGTTTTTACTAAATAGAAGGATAAAATTCAAAGTTGATAAAATGTATTCAATGCAAGAAATATAGTCTCTTGCTTGTACGAAAGGGCAAACTAAGTTGACGGCCACTACACCATTTTACTAACATTCATGAACATGGAGGTCAAGCCTGTCGATAAGCAATGCCTTTGATGTCCCATTTCTGAGCCATTATTATAGCAAGGACTGTCCCCTCCGTATCCTACTTTCTTCTTTTGAGCTTGCGGTTCAAATCTGTTGGTAAAATCTTCAACAATAATCATCATTAATTGCATTGATATCTTGTGGGGAATTTTTTTTTTTTAACTTTTCGACATTTAGATAGTTATATCGAATTTAAATTAAATTTAATGTAAAATCAAATTATATTAGATTCGATTTTTCAATGAAGTAAAAATTCATTAGATTTGGTTTTTTTTAATTTATTTTTTAAGGTATTTATTGGAGCGAGTTTAGTAACTAATTATCCGTATTCTGTAAGCTCATTAAGAGTAGGTACTGGCCACGAGTTTTAAAGCTGCTCCATACCCAGAATGAGAATCGAACATTCATCATTGTATTGACGGTAAAATTTTATCTGAATAATGTTAAATTTCTTACTAAGGTAAAATTAGATTATTTTATATATTTTTTATCAAAACTAAAATACAACTTTATTATTGTATTAACGGTTATTGTGTTATTGTGTTGTGATACCTCTTTGAAAAATTCTATAATCATATGACTAAATTATTATAACAAAAAATATATATTTTATATAGTGTCGCACTAAGCTAAAGTAACATATTTTATATAGGTATAGTAACGTGATACCGTGAGTTACTGCTAGAGGTGTACATGGGCCAGGTGGGCCGGGTTCAGGTCGGGCCAACTAAAAATTTAGGTCCATTCATTGAGCTTGGGCCGGGCCAGGCCCAAAAAAATGGGCCTAAAATTTTGTCCAAGCTCGGCCCATATAAAAATGCTAAAACCCGGGCCCGGCCTGGCCCGCCCACATTAATTTTTTATATTATTTTATATAATTTTAAAAAATATATAATACATCAAAAATACTAAAAAAATCAAAATAAATATTTTTCAACAAATTAAAAATAAATTTTAAAAAAATATGTAGACTTAAATAACACTAAAATAGATGTAACTTAACAAGCAAATGCCTCTAAAATAATAACAAAATTAACAAATGTCTTTAAAATAATAACAAAATTAATAATAAAATAAGTTTTATACAATATCTAAACAATAACAACAAAATAATAGAAACATAATTGTAAAATGATAGCAAAATAAGCAGAAAAATAATAAGAAAATAATATTAAAAAAACAGTTTTTTTTCCTTTAGTGAATTCGGGCCGGGCCCGGGCCAAAAATGCCTTACCCGAGCCCGGCTCATTTTTTAAACGGGCCTTATTTTTTTGTCCAAGCCTATTTTTCGGGCCTATATTTTTGCCCAAACCCTCCCACATTTCGGGCGGGCCTTCAGGCTGGGCCGGGCCGCCCGGCCCATGTACACCTCTAGTTACTGCAACAAACATACCATTTTCATAAATAATCTTCAATTCATACCATTTACGTAATTAATTTAATTTTTTATATTATTTTCATAAAAAAACTGAGGTTGTTATATATGAAAATTATATAAAAATTTCATAAAAATTAGGTAATAAATATATTTATTAAAAAATTATATACAAAGAAAATAAAATTCTAGTTAAAAGGCATAATGTCAACTTTAGTGCTCAACATTGATATTTTTTGTCAAAGTCTTTTTAAGTTAAATTTGATTATCAATATTTCAAAAAGAGTTGAATTGTTCTTTTAAACGAAAATACTGACTAAAATGTTAAATTTTTAAACATAGTAGCCCGTAAGGAAACCCGCATGTACTTTATGATATTTATAAATTTTAAATTATTTATTGACGTGACATATAAGATAAATGATACAATGTCAGCATCAAGTTTACATGAATTATCACGTGGATTATTACACTAAAATGTAAGTCTTTTAATAAATGCTTTGAGAAAAAATAAAATATAAATTCGAACTTCGAAGATAATATTACCGAACGAATAACCCAAATGAAAATCTTGAAATCACCTCTCTTTCTCTTATAAAAAGAAAATGGGCCTGATCCATGTTTCCAGGCCATCATTTGATGAGCCCATTAGCATATCTCTTACTGGATAAGGATATGACGTATCCAAAGGTTTGTCCGGCTGCTTCCATGGTTTTAACTACAAACTTTCTTCCAAATTCCCCATCAAATTTCCCAGGAAAATCAAAATGTCTTCATTAGGCACTTCAAAGGGTGTTCTTGAAATCGCCAAATTTGGCCTTTATGTTACGATCCCCATCGTTCTTATGTACACTTTCGCCAATAATACTAAGAATCTCCAGAAATTCATGGGAAATGTATACTCTCTTTTATCTCTTCTCTTCTTTGCATATAGTTTGATTTTCTTACGAATTTGGGATATGCTTGAAATTAGATCAAAGTTTGATAATTATTTGAGTTTCCTGAAATCTGGGTATTTATTTATTGCTCTTGAACATGAGGTGTTGTTAAATTATGCAACTTCCTTTTATTGGTGGTTTGGTTATTGGCCTTTGTTTCTTTGGGATTGGTGATCTTTATTTTTATGTTAATAATCTGGGGTCTGAATTAGGTATTTGAAAAAACAAAAAAGGGTGAAACTCTTCAATGGATTTGTGAGATGATGGAATTAAATTAATAGCATAGTTTTGGAGTTATGTTATTTAAGCTCATGGATGAAATTCATGTATGCTGTTTCGACTCTTCATTTTTCTTTATGTTCCCCATGTTCAGCCTCTATATTCGATTCATGTCTAGCTATGAGTATTGCCCCTGAAAAATCTTAGAAAGAATTGAATATATCCATGTTAGATGCATGCCTATATCCGACATTCATACCGGACTTTGAATTACATAGAAGTTAATTCATGAATTTGTAGATAACTGAAATGATGAGTTTAAAATCATAGTGTTGGGGGGCCATGTTATGTAAGTTAATTTCATGGAAAAACATTAATTGTATATATAAGTCGTAATATATGTTTATGTATATCTATATATATGTATTAGAGTCTAAATCATTTCTACTTTTTCCTTTGTTGTGAAGCGATCCTATGTAGTGTATCCTCCGGAGGGACCAAGACCTCCATCACCTGAGGAGTTGAGAGAGATGGCCCGGGAGCTCACTCGGAAGAAAAATAATCATTGAGGCTCTTTAGGGCTGTAAGTGATCTATGTAGCTTTTCCGGTCACACCTATTAGTTGACCTATTACTACTCTACGAAACCTGCATTATGTAAAATTGCTGTAATAAGTATCGTGTTTCTGTTAAAGGAAACAATATGTCTGGCTTGTACCCCGTTACTGATTAAAATTTTATAGCTAAACATGTTGCTTTGCTTGCTTAGCATGGAAATTTATGTTCTTTCATTGGTAAAATGTTGGTTTAAGGTTTGTTTGTTTACTGTCTTCACTGAACTTTATCGATAATTTAACCATGGAAATACTGGTTTTGGTAGATGGACTGTGAATTTTGCTGGCATGTCCCATCTCAAACATCATAATACACCTAAACTGGAAAAAATGTGAGATGTACCATTATGTGTATTCCGGCATCGATGTCAAGGACGACACGGGCAGTAGTCGAGAGCAAGATCAGACTCATGATTGCTCTTCGTTTTCCATTTGTTAAGGTTGCTTTCCATATTGTCGGAGAAGTTCAAACGGAAGGGAACAGATCCCATTGTAGGTTCAGACACCTCTGGAAGGAGGTAGAAGGGGCCATCTGGTTGCCAACATGACCGGAGAGATGCCATGTTGGCCCGTCTTTGTGTAGAAAAAACCAGGCAGCCACTTCTAAATTGTCAGCTGCAGATCACAGTGAAACGAGTCAATACTCTCTTATCTTAGCAATGACAGCTACGTCACTGCATCACAGCATTGAAATTGAGCATGATGCATGAATTGAAATGATACACTCAGAACATAATCATCCACTTCCTAAAATGACTGATGGTGAAGGAAAAGGAAAAATACTTGAGCATAATGAGGGCCAACGGGTGGGGGGCAAAATTTAGATTAAACCTTGAAATGGATTGGATTTTCCTTTTTGAGGTAAAGAAGGAAAATGACAACAAAAAAGGCCAAACAAGTGTGTCGTTTACTATCAGCAAATCAGTGTATGACAAACCACCATAACATGCTGTTCCAATTCAATGCCCCACATTGGTAGCTTTTAGATCTTTCTCGAAGTCACCAACTCCACGCCTCTATTACTGCCATTTGTAAACCATTTTGATTCTCTTTACTTCTGATAAATAGCAGTGTGTTTTAGCTTTGGTGTTTCTGTGTTTTCACGTATGCGTCATTTCATGGCTTCTTCAATGCTTAATGGAACTGAATATCTGAAGCTCATTAATGGAGTAACCCCATCAGGGTTAGGCTTTTTGGGGTCAAATTTTCATTTTAAGGGTTTGTCACAAAAGGGTTTACTTTGTTATACCAAGAATCAGAAGACTAGAATCTTAGCACCTAGATGCAGTATATCATCCTCAAGGCCTGCTTCTCAGCCTAGGTTCATACAGCACAAGAAAGAAGCATTTTGGTTTTATAGGTTTTTATCAATAGTGTATGATCATATCATAAACCCTGGTCATTGGACCGAGGATATGCGTGATGAAGCGCTCGAGCCTGCCGATCTTTATAGTAGGAATATGACGGTAGTCGATGTCGGTGGCGGAACCGGGTTCACGACTCTTGGTATAGTGAAGCATGTTGATGCTAAGAATGTCACAATTCTTGATCAGTCACCTCACCAACTTGCCAAGGCCAAGCAAAAAGAACCTTTGAAGGAATGCAAAATAATTGAGGGTGATGCTGAGGATCTCCCATTTCCTACTGATTACGCCGACAGATACGTGTCTGCAGGAAGGTAATATATCTGTATTTTCAGTTCAATTATATATTGACGTGTGCCATTCTTTTCATATGTTAAGCTTTCTAGATGTTCAATTATATATTGTTTGTTGTATGTTCATAAGTTCTTTGCTTGACAGTGGTGTATTTACATGTTGTGTTCCTCAGTATCGAGTACTGGCCAGACCCGCAGCGCGGGATCAAGGAGGCTTATAGGGTACTGAAAATAGGAGGTAAAGCCTGTGTTATAGGTCCTGTATATCCAACATTCTGGTTGTCTCGATTTTTCGCGGATATGTGGATGCTTTTTCCGAAAGAGGAAGAGTACATAGAATGGTTCGAAAAGGCCGGTTTCAAGGATGTGAAACTCAAAAGGATCGGACCAAAATGGTATCGTGGTGTTCGAAGACATGGCTTGATCATGGGTTGTTCTGTGACTGGAGTGAAGCCCTTGTCAGGAGACTCTCCATTGAAGGTAGCATAAATGAGTTTCTTGTGGAAGTTAACATCATATAGTACTCGTGTCATACACTTACACCCGACTCCAAGTAACATAGTTCTTGGGTTTCTAGTTCTTCCTTTAGTACTAATGGGGTATAAACCTTTGTTGCAGCTTGGTCCTAAAGCAGAGGATGTGAAGAAACCTGTTAATCCATTTGTGTTCCTTTTTCGGTTCATAATTGGGGCAATTGCAGCAACTTACTTTGTATTGGTTCCCATTTACATGTGGCTCAAAGATCAAATTGTTCCAAAGGGTCAACCTATATGAAATGAATCAACCGCAGAACAATGAATTACTGGTTATATGTTTCTGCTCCTCTTTACAAGGTTTTGTAACTAGCCATGTTTTTGCTCCTCTTTAATGCCATAAGTGTGTTTAATTAATGTTAATGTAAACTATGTTATGTTAGTAGTTTGTATCATATACATTTTGATATATATACACATATATGTATGTGAGATTGTACTATGTCCTTTGGGGGATTATCTAGAGACTAGAGGTATTGGAAATGAGCAAAAAACTGGATTAGGTTCATTGTTTGAGTGTTGCATTCTTATCCCTGGAATTAATTTACTGTCAGCTGCAGTTTTTGTTGGAAGAGTTTTTCTGAAGTGAAGTGCCATACTGTATTGAGATATTTCTGATTTATCCATGTTTTAAAAGAATGTGGAATATATAAATTATATTATTTTAAAATATTTTATCATATAAATTTATTTTAAAATATTTTATTTATCAAAACAATTTATTATTATTACTTTTAATTAATTTTAATTTATTAATAATAATTAAAAAAGGTTTTGGACTAAAATTATTGAGATGATTTATAAAATAAACAATTAAAATTATTTAAAGCACACTTTTCCAGATCAAACCTAGTCTCTTTTAGGGTTTGAACCTATTTATTTTGTTTTGCAGCAGCCCTCTTCTTTTATTTATTTCTTAATGGTTTTGGCTTGTTTTCTTTTTAGTTGCGCAGCTTCTTCCTCAATTTCTTGCTTCCATTTTTGCTTTTAACTTTCTTTTTTGGCCATTTTATTAGTAATTGTTATATTCTCAACCTTTCATACATCACTTCTCGAAAATTAAGGTTCACACTTTAAGAAGACCTTTCAAACATACTCCTCAAAAATTAGAGCTCACACCTTGAGAAGATCTCTTGGGAATTGCTCCTTAGGATTCTGAACAAGTAATGCTTCTCGCGGAGGCTCCTCAACTAAACTCCTCGAGCAAACTTCTCCCATTGAACCTCCTCATACTTAAGTTACACAAGAGTCCGACCTATTCACCATATATGATACCAATTGTTGAATGTTAGTCCCATTTGACATGATTAACAACTTATCCAATCATCACCCTTAATTTTATTTAAAATTTTCATATCAAGTCAATTAACTTAACCCTTGTTCGATCCTTACATCAACAACGACCTATAGTAAATCCTCGTATGAACTTGAGGGCTAATGGGAGTGATAAGAGAGAAGAGAGAGAGGAGTAAGGAAGGGTCTATACTAAATGAAAAACAAAAAATTACCTCGTATTGGAACTTAAACTTAAGGTATGTGATGCACAAAGAGAGACTTAAGAGACACAATCCCTCTAAAGATTGAGTAGAATACAATAGATCGATATAGGCTTCTTTTGGAAGAGAACAAATCATCTATAGATTTAAAATCTATCACCCATAAAGAATCAATGGGTGACATTGATTCTGATCACAAAATTAAAATATTAGATTTCATTAAATATTTTTTTTTCATAAAAAAATCTTAAGATTTTTATTGATGAAGGATTTGAGAAAAACAGTCAATATTTTAGATGAACAAGATGCTAAACAGGACTTGGCTATGATGCACGGCGTCCATTTCACGAGAGAGATGAGTTCCTAATCCATAGTACTCATAAAAAAATGAGTCAACAACTCGAAAACTTGAGTCAATTAACCCTAATTTGATCCAACACATCTTATTCATAAAAAATTAATTTTTTTTAATTTTAATGAAAAATCCAAAAATAATAAGTCTAACCCATGAATAGGTGTGTAAACCGAAGAAAAAAAAAATCAAACTTTGGGGTTTTATAAACAACCTTTAGATAAAATAATTCATACATAACAATTATCATAATTAATTATTAACCTGATTATGAGTCGAGCCATTCATCAGACCCGAAGGCCCATTCAAAAAATGAGAGAGTTAGGGTAAAAATATAGGCCCAAAAAATAAGTTTGGACAAAAAATAAGACCCGTTTTTTAAACGAGTCAAGCCTTGGGTAAGATTTTTTTTGTCCAGGTCTAACTCGAATCAACCTAAACTTTCTTTTTTTACTAATGTTTTGTTGTTGTTTCGTTGTCATTTCGCTATTATATTGTAACTATTTTACTATTATTGCTTGGATATTGTATAACTCTTGTTCTATTGTTAATGTTGCTACTAATTTAGAGGTATTTGTTTGCAAAGTTGCAACTATATTAGTGTTATTTAGGTATAACGATTTTTTAATATACTTTCGATTTGTTAGGAAACATTTATTTAATTGTTTTTAGTGCATTTGATTTATTATATTTTTAAAATTTATTTTTATATAAAAAAACTCTAAAAAGGCGGGTCGGATCAAATTTAGGTTTAACATTTTTAATCCGGGTCAGGCTTGAACAGAATTTTAAATCTATTTTAAGCCCATGATCAGGTCTACATCAAACTTAACAATTGAAATATATTTAAATTTAAATCAAAATAAAGCTAAACTCGAATCTTTACCATCAAATCGACAACTTCTTATTATTTTATATTTTTCCAATTTTTTTAAAAAAATTAAACTTATATAAATCTGTTGAGTGTTTTTTTGTGTATCCCCTCAGATGGGATAATTCTATATATTTATATGATAGGGTCATTGTTCATAGATGTGACATGTTAGGTAAGTTTCCATGCATGATGATACATACCCTACCGTAAAGTTAATACGTGTATACTTAAACTAGGTTTGCATACACAGCATTTGTACTATGTGTTGGTAAACTCATATTACATATCCTCATTTAGGGCTTACCCATATATGAACACTACATATATATACAAACCTATACAAAGTACGGATCAAGACTCGACAAACTAACAAACCGGTGGGTTGATAATAGTTACTCCCAAAATTAAACCCCAAAAGAAAGGGGTTTAGAATGAAACCTTTGGGAAGACCATAAAATCAACCACACAATTCAATCCCCACCAACCTACCAACCGACTTACTTGTAGTAAAAGTAGCTCAAGACTGAGTCAAAAGATATCTTCCATTTTCAGACATTTTCCAGGATGTTTGTGAAATTTTCTAGCCTGTGGGGGGTTTTCGAAGGTTGAAATCAAATCAAAGTCTAAACTGTCGACCATATGACTTTGTCTCCCACACTTAGTCTCTGCTTTCCTTTACTTGTTTTCCCCCTTACGTGTTAATACTGCGTTGAGTGGCTAAGTCAACCATTTTTATTTACCATTTTTATTATTATAAACATCCCAAGATTTATTTATTTATTTTTCTAATTTAATTACTGAACTTTGCCCCCATTTTTCAAAGAGTACAACCGTACTCTATCCCTATAAAATGTTATAAAACCGCGTGGACAGCCATGCACATTTATGGCTTTCTTTTTCTTTCCTTTATTTATTGACTTAGGTACCCATTTTCTTTTTAAATATTTAAATTTAATTATAAGATGACAAAATCCCATTATTTCTAAATTTTCCATTCAATCAAATTATCGAAATACATTTAAAATATATTATTTGAGATTTTAAAAAAAATACGACATATTTTTAAGGAAGAAAATAAAGTTACAGATTCACTAGTAAAAATGGCCTCTGACAACAAAGATGGCTAGCTATGAGGTTCTTGGAGAGCTCTTATATCTCTTGGAGTTCGATACAGATAGGAATGCTTTTGTTTTAGATTAGTTTGATGTAATGGTTTGCTTATGTTATTACCAAAAAAAAAAAAAGATAATTTCCATAGCTTTAAGAGAAAAAAATTTATTTTTGGATTTTTTTAATAATACTTTTTGTTAAAGATGGCAATGGAACGAGCAAGAATAAATATTGTCAAACCCACCATCATTTTACGATTTATATGCTCTATCTTGCTACCCGCTTCATCCTGCTATGTAAAGTTGAAGTTAGAAATTATTTTTAGAGAGACTGAAACTAAATTATAACTTTTTATGAGAGGTAAACTATAATTTTTCCATTACGAGCTTATAACTTTATAATTTTATCACTGAACTACAGTTTATTATGTGTTAGCCTGCAATTTTTTTAAATTTTAAAGAGGTCAAAGTATAATTTCTGTCCATTTTAGGAGAATCAATACCCCACTCACCTTCTCTAGTTTCGCCCTAGCCATTATGGATGTGTAATATTAAAAGTCATTACCATCTCCATGGATGTTAGACCCCAATATCGTACAGCATCTTGCTATTATTTATAATCTCTAAACCCTTAAATCGAAAGATAATACATGCTTAACAATCTACGTACCTCTCGCATATAAAATAACAATTTCATATATTGAGGTGTAGAGAATCGAAGTAAACATTAATTAACAGAATCACTTCATACAAGCCTTTACATCCCATTTTATTTAAAACAGAACGATTCGAAATCTATCGTATGGTTCGAATTTTTGTTACCGAAATTTTTTAAAAAAATGTATTTATATATTTCTTTTAATTATCATTGTGAAATTTAACAAAGTATAGGATGGGGTGGTGCAAGGCAGGCAGCGTGCTTTATGGGGTTTGAAAAATAAATAAAATAAAGGAACAGAAAGGATGGAATATGCAGTGTTCACATCTCCCCGTGGTCAGTCAGTCCCCCAATCTTATATATTAATCACTCTTGTGCTTTGAATGCTTTTTTAGTTTTGTCTCCTCTTCTTCTAACCCTTACAGCTGTCTTCAAAATTTTATTTCTCCCATATCTTTTTTCACATTTCACCAAAAGGTTTTAGTCCCTCTCATTATGCTTAAGTTTACAATTTAGTCCTTATACTTCACTTTGATGTAATTCCAATTTTCTATTTTTATAATGTTATTAGTTAGTCTAGATAGTTAACACAAGAGTGGCATTAATGGGGTTGGTAGGGGCCAAGCCCCTTTTATATTTTGTAAAATTATAACTTAATAAATAGTTAAATTGCACATTGACCCTTCAAAAATGATAAAGTGTTAATTTTGATGTTTGGAAGGGGTTTAGCATTTTAATTGGAATAACTATTAATGTTAACTATTTGGATGAACTAATGATATTACAAAAGTAGAGGGATTAAATTATGTCAAATTAAAATATAAGGATTCAATCCCAAATTTGAGCATAGTAGAGGGACCAAAACCATAACTTGATCTTACACAAACATAAGGCAAGTTAACATTTTAATTAGGGTTAATTTCACTAGACATCCTCAAACTACAGATTGAATTTAAAATTGGTTTCCAATTTTCAATACATTTTAATCAAGTCTTTTAAGTATTAGTATCCTATCAATTAGGTCTTTTTCGTTAGCTTTACCATTAGCTTAAGTGTTAAATGACAACTGAAATGTGATGTAAAGCATATTTAAATCACGTAAATCAAATTTGTAAACACGTGTGCACCTGTTATATAGATACCTTAAGACTTACAATGGTAAAAGAAACAATCCTCCTAAATCTTATTCATGCTATTTTTTAAAGCTCATCAAGTCCGAGCTTTTCGTATTGTAAGTACATACACGATTACTATTTGATCCATATATTCAATAATATGCTTCACTTTTTTTCTAAACTAGCTATATTAAGGACCAATTCCATACTATAAGTACATACATGATTACAATTTAATCCATACATTTTACAATATGCTTCACTTTTTTATCTGAACTAGCTATTAACGCCTAAATTGATTATTATACTGATAGAAGGGCTTGATTGATATAATATCAATATTTTATGACTCAATTAACCACTAATTAATTTTTTTTAGATTTTTTTTTCATGATCAATATTTATAATAATTTATTATGATTACATTCCTTGCATCCAAAATCCACATCCCTAATTGCAGTCTTAAGTCATAACCTTCATTTGACTTTTTTATTATTAAGTTGATTTACTTAATTATTTCTATTTTTCCTTTTTTATTAAAAAATATTATTTCTAATTTTAAAAAATTTAAATAGAAAATAAAATAAAAAAATTGGCTACACTTCCTTGCATTGGAATACTACATAAACCCAGCTAAGCTTGAGCTATACTCAAAAACAACATACACCCCTCTCTTCTCTTTCTCTCATATCATCTCTTTGGCTCTCTAGAACAACTTTCTTGAGAATATTTTTTCCTTCTTTTTCTAGGCAACCAAACAAATAAGAATGGGTGATATACTGAGTGAAGAACAGATTGTTGAGTTCAAAGAAGCCTTTTGTCTGTTTGACAAAGATGGAGATGGTTCATATTTTTCATTTCCTTCATACTTTTTGTGGCTAAATTTAATGTATAGCACAAAATTATATAATGGTATTTTTGTTTCATTATAGGTTGCATTACTGTGGAAGAACTGGCAACTGTGATTAGATCCTTAGATCAAAACCCCACTGAAGAAGAGCTTCAAGATATGATAACTGAAGTTGATGCTGATGGCAATGGAACCATTGAATTTGCAGAGTTCTTGAACTTGATGGCCAAGAAAATGAAGGTACAAAAACAAAACCCAAATTATGTATGTATGTATGTATGTATGAATGATTGATTGATTGAAGTTGTTGCCTGTGTCAAAAAAAAAACCCAGGAAACTGATGCAGAGGAGGAACTTAAAGAGGCTTTCAAGGTTTTTGACAAGGATCAAAATGGGTATATATCAGCTAATGAGGTAAGTTTGATTTTTTTCATGCATTATTTCTTGTATTTTTGGTCAAATTGTGTTTTTTTTAAAAGGTTTTATTTATAATTTAGCCCTTAAATTATACATATTTTTCACTTTAGTACTTAAATTTTTTTTGTCTTATTTCATCTCATTTTATTCCAAAAAAGTATCGACATCCAATAAGAACGTGTCGCATGTCATGGTTTAATTGGCAACTTTCATTTTTTGGGTAAATTGGGATGAAAATAATAGTTCAAATACTAAAGTGTGAAAAAAAAAAGTTTAGATACTAAAATGGAAATATGTTATTTTTACTAGAAGTCCTTGAACGGTGACCTAGATTTTAAATTGGCCCCAAATTTTAAAGTATTTTATTTGAGTTTTTCTATAGTCTAACCATCAACTTGGACGTTAAATGACGGTTTGAATTTAACGAGGGCATATTTAAAACATATGGATCAAATTTTAAACACATGTGAACCTAGTGCATGAACAACTTAAGTCGTGTTTAAAATTTGACCAACGTGTTTTAAATATTCATAACTAAAATATTTTAAAGTTTGATAATCAATTTAAAATTTTTATAGTTGTTCGAGGACTTCTAATGCAATTAATTCTTTTTCCTTTCCTAACTTTATTCAATGAAAGAATTGTTGCATTGAAGATTCAAATCCAAAACTTTTTTGGGATTACAAAAATTCTTACATCTATTTAGCTTTGCCTTTCACATTCAAAAGCATGAAAAATACACAACTAGGCTATTTTGACCACCCATAAAAGTTGTCTAGTACCTTTCATACATGCAAGGGAATAAAGTGAAGAAAGAGGGGAAGAAAGTTGGAAAATTTTGACCAAATACCAATAATAATATCGCGAAGCCAGAACAATTTTTTAAGGGGCGGATAAAATTTTAATTTTTTATAGTTTATATCTTTATAATTTGTAAAAATTAAATCAAATTTTTATAATTTTAGGGGGGGCAAAGTACAATTTTACCTTTACTAATTTAAAATTTTTAAAAAATTTTAAGGGCCTAAATAGTAATTTTACATTTTAGGGGAACTGGGGCCCATGCCAGCCCCCTGGCTACGCCCCTGAATATCATACACAATTTTAATATTTATTTTAAAAATATCAAAGCTAAAAATTATGTTTAAAAGGTTTAAATTGCAATTTTTTATTTTTAGAGGGATTAAAGGAAAAAACTTTCCAAAACCCCTACCAAGATACTATTAACTTAGTACCATTAAGGTACATACTACATATTCTATTTAAGATTTTGACACATTTACGTATTGAGTTTTAATTCAATTTCTATGGATATTATTGGAGGACGTGGATTCGAGTGCACTTTAGTTTATTATCCTCTTATTTATGGGTTTGGGAGTTATGGGTAGTTCTAGACAGTATGTCGAAAAAAAGTAAATATGACCCGAACCTATAATGAGATGATATTTTAACCTATTTTGACATTGATTTACATTGGGATTTGCACAGAAAGGAAATCAAATTATGTATATGGGGTGATTCACATGTTTTCACCATACTTCAACTGAGCTTCTGGTGGACACCCATTTATATGATAGGCTGTAATGTCTGTTTTTGCATGCAATGAATGTTAATTTGGGGTTTTGGATCTAAATTTAATTAATTTAAAATTAATTAGTGTTGATTTGATTATGTGTAGCTGAGGCATGTGATGATCAATCTTGGTGAGAAATTAACGGATGAGGAAGTTGAGCAGATGATCAAAGAAGCTGATTTGGACGGTGATGGTCAGGTCAACTATGATGAATTTGTCAAAATGATGACAACCGTTGGATGATGATTAAAAAAACAACTACTAGGGCTTCATCAACCATTTGATTGATCAACTTATTATAGTTTATTAATTTTAATTTTAATTTGTATTCAAAATTCGTTTTATTTCTATCTACCAAAGAAGTAATTGCTCTAATTTGTTGTACTCTGATGTCCATTAAGGGCCTAAAGTTAAATTAGACCTTTTTTTTAAAAAACTTAAAGTTCAATATATTTCCCCCATTTTTTTCTTCTATTTTAGTTGAAATTTTAATTTGTTTTAAGTAAAAAAAATTGTGAATTTTGGAAAATGAAACACCATAGTTATTAATAATTAAGCATTATAAAATCATTGTTTAATACAAATTGTACCACACTAATACGTTGAAGTAGCTTGAATACTTGCTCGAAACATGAGAAGGTTTAAGTAAAAGCACAAAAATTGGGTATAGACAAAATAATTTTTAAGGCTTGAACAGCTGGTTTTATACTTTTGTAATATATATTTTTTATTTTTATATATTATGCCATTTATATCAAATAAAATTAAATATATAGTGATATAATACTAAGCAAACATTAAAAAAATATGTTAAGTTGTTTAAATTTAAATTTTTAATAAAATGAAATTTTTTTAAAAATTAAGTATCAAATTATAACATATTTAAAGAAACAAATAATAAGTGGATTTAAAACGGGTTTAGGTTAGCCATCAAATATAGACGATTTTAGGTAAAACTTTAAACTAATATTTCAAATATAAAGTACATTAATATTATGCATAAACCTAGCTCGAACCAAACCCGACCGCGAATGTATCTACCATTACAATAACCTATTACCCAAAGCAAAGTAAGCCAACAATTGTGGTTCATATGTATATATAAAATTTTGATTCAATTGTGCATATTTGAAGAAATAAGTACACACATTTATTTTCATATTGGACCAATATAATTGTTTGTGTATGCAATATATCAACGTAGATCGGTGCTAATTTGATAACATTGTTATTAGTTTGTAAAATTTAAATCAAATCAAAATTCGATGTATAAAATTACATAAAATCAAAGTTCATATATAACAATACATATCGGACAGAAACAAATATTTACTCGAAAATTAATTAGAAAAAGATTAAATTCATCAATTAATTAATAAATAAATAGAACCCTTCATCTTTTTTCATAAAAAATTAGCAAATATTACAATCAAAGGCAGCAAAAATAAATATTGCCCAAGTTTTACTTTTACACCATCAAACCTCCATCTTTTATACAAATTCAATAAGAAACCCAAAAAAAGAAAAAAAAAATACAGCCATAGTTACAATTCACATCTCTCACAAAACTCCATTTTTCAAAGCTTCAATTAAATAATAATAATAATAATAATAAAGCTCAACCCAACCCAAGCAAAAACAAAAGGAAAAAAAAAGGGTCTTCAATGGTGTTTATTTGATTAATTTGTCACAGTTGCACAACACATGCAGGTGCCAAAGAAAGCAGTTATAGGCTTGCGTTTCACTTTACCTTTTGTTGTAACAGATGTTGAAACCTTTCTGGTTGTCTTGTTTGTTGCAGATTGGTTGCCTTGTTTCTTTGGGTTCTTCTCCATTAACATGTTATGTTCATCAGCTTCTTCTTCATCTTCTTTCAAGAATCCCAGGAATGGGGTTCTTGACTTCTCGGAATCACTTCTTTCTAATGTCACAGCTTTCTCCTCAGTAGCCATTGATTCGTACTGTGATGGGTTTTCACCGTTTTCAGTGTTGGCTTTCTCCTCAGCTTGGGTCGAGAAGCTCTCAATGGTGGTCTTATCTTGATACAGCAATGGTGTTTGATCTGAGTCTTCAGCTCTTGCATGGATTCTGAGATCAAGATCAAAGCTTGGGGATTTTCTCATTTGAGAATTAATGGTATCAGGATTGGATTCCAGGCTGAACCTTCCCACACTTTCTCTTTGGTTATTATAATCATCATTGGCAATGGCAACAACTTGAGGTGTTTCACCATTTGCACATTGTTTACTACACTGTTTTGGTGAAGGTGTAGTGTCAACCATTGTCAATGGAATTGGTTTTGGATATTCTGAAAGATCCCATAAAGGTTCTTGCTTTACTTCTGCCATGTCACTTCCCTGCATCTGTTCTATAGGATCATATGATTGAGATATACACTGCTTTCCATTTTCAATGGGATTTGAATCTTTCTTTTCTTCTATAATTTTCTTCTCTTCTGATTCTTCTTTGTTCATCTGATCCATGAAAAAGGTGTCTGAAGAATCAGTGACCAATTGAACTTGTTGTGAGCCCTTTTGTTGTTTCTGGTGGTTAATAGATGCATCAACCATGTGACCATTCTCAAGAATCTTTGCCTGCAGAAATTGACAGTCCTTGTTTGATTCACAATCAGCATTGAGCAGACATGTTATTTTCTCATTCTGACGGCCATTCATAATAAACTGAGGTGACAAGGCGCTTTGATCATCAGCTTTTGATCCTTCTTCAGACCCCTGGCCATTTGGTTTTTCAGTTGCCTCCTGTGCAGATTGAACCTGGCAATGAGACTGCTTGGCATTTCCATTTTCAGATTCTTCCTCTACCGATGCACCTTTTTGGCTAAGAACCATGCCTTTGTCTTCGAGCTCGGTTTCGGAAGCTTCAACCAGGATGTTCTGTGATTCAAGGGAATCATTTTTAGCTGAGTTCATCTCACTTGGCAACTCTCCATTGCATTTGGCTCCAAATCCTGTTGGCAAATCTGTCATTACTGTGGTTATAGTTCCTAATCCATCCCCAGCCTCATCATCCCCATCTTTAAGTTCAAGTTTCTCATCCCTGCTCACTTCTTTAATTGCCATTTCTTCCACCAAGAACTCATCCCTTCCTTTTCCTGCCTCCGGACTTAGATCAGGAGAAACAGTCTTGACCGGATCAGTTGATACGCTATCATCTAAAATGAAACCATTTTCCTGATCTTGGCACGTCAAAGATGGTATGATCATATCCTCACTCTTCACTGGCCCATTACACTCTAGTACCAGTAGTTCAGTGCAGATTTCAGCCAACTCATGCTCATCAGGCTCGAGTGAAGATGCTGCACCAGATAGTGAGTTGCTTGCCTCCTCATCTTCTGTTGCAAAATAAGCACCAAACGACTAAGATGAATGTCTTGTGTGCATTGCATATGTAAATGAAAAACTTTTTAATGTCAATTGATATTTATGATGTATTAGTATCTTTTAGTATTCATCACTGAAGTGTACTAACCTTTCTTCATGGGATTCTGGTTCTCAACATCATGATTTCTTCCAGACAGATTCTCCTCGAAATTTGACTCTTTTTCCATCTCTTGATCTTCCAAGTTCTTAGTTGAAGAAGTTGGTTCGGTTTCACTGCCTTCAACTACTTCACCTGGTTTTGCATCAACTTCTGTAGATTCAGCTGGAGGATCAAGCTCAGTTTTTCCTCGTTCTGTAAACAACGAAGGACCAAAGTATGTTTTAAACCGATCTCTTGACAAAAAGATGAATACCGAAACTCGATTAAGACATTTTCAAGTTCAACTTCTGCATGCTAGAATGAGAACTTACTAACCTTGCCCTTCCAATATCTTGTTATCAAGAGTATCTCCTACTACCACAGGGTCACCAGAAGCCGATACGGCCTCTGTTTTATTATAATCTTCACCTTCAGCTGCACTGATTGTTGGATTTTTTTCTTCAATATCATCTTTTGCTAGAGGTTTCTCTTGAGGTTCAGCATTTGTGTTGTTCATTTCTGCATTTACCAGGATTGTAATTAGACAATCATATATTGGCAAACAAAACACTTCATTTACTAACCTGTCTCATGCTCTTCCGGATTGTCACTCTGAAGATCCGCGGTTCCCTCGGGATCACTAGAATCCAAGCCTATTTCATTTCCATGAGTAGCTTTATCTTCAACTGTAGCTAATACATCTGTGCTAGCAGCTTCTTGTGAGGATCGTTCTGCAGCTTCATTATTTATGGTAATATCTTCTGCACCAATTCAATATGGTACCGATATGTAAACATAATTTAGAAACACTGATGCTGAAACATGTTTTTCTGCATTAGTTCATTGGAGTTGTGACATATAGGCACGGAAACGTTATATTTATTAACCTTTCTCATCATGTTTCTGCTTGTCAATACATGGATATTCCGTTCCATCACGATCATCGAAAACCAGCCCTGTCTCAGTTCCATGAGTACTCTCATCTCCACCTGCAGGAGCTAGGCGAGCTTCTGCATTTGTTTCATCTGTAATAGCAGCTTCTTTCAGGGGTATTTCCTCTACAAGAATTGTGCTAGTATCTTGTTCTGCATGGATCCATCATCGTTGTAAGTCGAAAAAATATCTCTTAGTAAGCCTGAATAGCCAACTAGATATAAGCAATCAAGATATATACTAACCTTTCTCTTCGTGCTCCGAGTCCTCAATATGGGGAGATGCTAGGCCATCATGTTCAAGAGAAACTGGTTCCATCTCGTTTCCCTGAGTATTTTTATCCTCAGCTGCTGGAACTAAATGATCTTGTCCTTTTGCATCATCTGCATAACCAGCTTCTTTCATGGAATTTTCCTTATCTACTTGAATCATGTTAGTATCTTCTTCTACACCAATCATCATCATCATATACAGAGAAACAAATTCATTTAGCAAGTGCCTGGTAAATAGACAACCAAATATTGGTTAATAAAACACTGCATTTACTAACCTTTCTCTTGCTCTTTCGGATTGTCACCATTAAGATCTGCGGTTCCCTCGGGACCACTAGTAACAAAGCCTATTTGATTCCCATGAGTAGCTTTATCTTCAACTACAGGAAGTAGTTGAACTTGTCTATCTAATACATCTGTGCTAGCAGCTTCTTGTGAGGATTGTTCCTCAGTTTCATCATTTACAGTAATATCTTCTTCTGCACCAGTTCAATACAGTAGCATATATAAACATAATTTAGAAATACTGATGCTGAAATATGTTGTTTCTGCATTAGTTCATTGGAATTGCAACATATGTTTATTAACCTTTCTCATCAGGTGTCTGCTTGTCAACACTTGGATATTCCATTCCACCACGATCACCAGAAACCTGGCCTGCCTCGGTTCCACGATTACTTTCATCTCCACCTGCCGGAACTAGGCAAGCTTCTGCATTTGTTTCATCTGTACTAGCAGCTTCTTGTGAGGATTGTTCCTCAATTTCATCATTTATAGTAATATCTTCTTCTGCACCGATTCAATACAGTAGTATATATAAACATAATTTAGAAATGCTGATGCTGTAACATGTTGTTTTCTGCAATTGTTCATTGGAATTGCAACATATAGGCAACAAAATATTATATTTATTAACCTTTCTCATCAGGTTTCTGCTTGTCAACACTTGGATATTCCTTTCCACCACGATCACCGGAAACCTGGCCTGTCTCGGTTCCACAAGTACTTTCATCTCCACCTGCAGGAACTAGGCAAGCTTCTGCATTTGTTTCTTCTGTCCTAGCAGCTTCTTTCAAGGGTATTTCCTCTACATCAAGAATTGTGCTACTATCTTGTTCTGCATCGATCCATCATTGTTACAAGTTGAAAAATGTCTTTTAGCAAGTATGAATAGCAACCAAGATATACACTAACCTTTCTCATCGTGCTCCCCGTCCTTTATACAAGGAGATGCTAGGCCATCATGTTGAAGAGTAGCAGATTCCGTCTCATTTCGAGTATCTTTATCCTCAGCTGCAGGTACTAAATGACCTTGTCCTTTTGCCTCTTCTTCATAACCAGATTCTATCATTGAATGTTCCTTATCTACTGGAATCATGTTAGTATCTTCTTCTACACCAGTCATCATCATCATCATCATCACCATATATGGAGAAACAAGCTTTAGCAAGTGCCTGGTAAATAGACAATCATATAATGGCAAGAATATACTATATGACTAACCTTTTTCATCTTTTCCATTTACATATACATCTTCAGATACAACAACTTCATGATTTTGTTCCTTTTCGTAATCTGTTCGAGCAGCATCTTCCTGAGTTTTCTTGCCTTCTTCTGCATCATTCCATCTGAACTTTATATATGAAAATTAACATATTTTAAGCATATCAAATGTTGAACTCACTCACCTTTATTTGCTGTTTGAGAATTAGTATCTAGAATTGCTTGAACTACATGATTTTGTCCTTTCAAACCATCTGCATGATCAAATTCTTGTACAGATTTATCGTCAACTGTGTTATTTTCTTCTGAAACAGCACATCAGCATCATAAGTAGCTTAACATGTAGTACATTTTAGAAAAAGTATTAACTTAAACACGAATTCCAAAACACCTCACTAGACACTTACCTTGAAACCCAGAAGTGTTGTTGTTCCCCATTTCATTTCCCATGTTTCAATTCACCAAACCCTGAATATATTGGAGCTGAAAGATCAAAATGCCTGTGGTAGTCCACTATGATAGCCAGAAAAAAAACACTTTCCAATTGCAGGATTTGAAAAACTAAAGGGAGCCTAATCCAAAAATATACACCTCCAAGGAAAACCTTACCATTGTGATGATGATGATGATATTCACATGCAAACAACTATAAACATTTCAGTAAAAAGCCTGATTTCATTGAGACCTGCCAGGGTGTTTACAGCAGTTGATGGAAATGGTGACACTTCATAGGCATTGCTTAAAGCATAAGCCTGAGAAAAAAAAAAAAAGGGTCCCCTGTCAGCCTAATTGATATAAATCTCACTAAAGTTGCTCACCATTTAGCCTTATATTATCCTTTTCTTTCCTTTTTGTGAGACATGGACATTCAGTGACTTTATAGTACCTAAATAATGTTCATTGTCGGCAAACTCTAAATTTACATAAAATTTATGTTGTTTTTAGGTTATTCCAAACTCTAGGCACTCTCAGAGGAACAAATAGGTTAGTCTAGGCACTCATTTCTTTATGTTCTGCAGATATACACTAGAGGTGTGTAGATGGCGTATTGGACCATAACCGAGTTAAGTTTGGTACTAGGAAAAGGAAAATTTATGTTTTTTTGCCAAGCAGGAACATGTTGGAAACACAAATGAGTTGGATTGTAGGTCGGCTGATCTTAGACAGATAAGAAAAAAATGTAATAAGAAAAGCCTGATTTTAGTCTCAACATTGGTAAAAGCATAAGAGAAAGGACCTACATGGCTGTACAGAGTTGAACTTTATGATCAAAGAAGATGGCTAGAGGGACATTATTAGAATCCAAAGACAACTAAAAAAATCCCAGCAAACTTTGAAACCCTTTATATGGTCCATATGAACATATATATATATATATATATATAACTGGGACTGGCCAGCTTTGGGTATCTAACAATTCTTTAAACACTGTAATGGGTATGGAATAATTGTAGTGGTAAGGCCATGAAGAGGTGGGACTGTTAATTCAAACATATCTTGGTATTAAAGCTTGTTGTTGTTAATGAAGGGGTGGCTAAAGACATGGAATTTAATGGTTATATATATATATATATTGCTTTATAAATCTTTCACCTTTGAACAAGCTCAAAAGCTAAGTTAATTGGACCCTTTTTTCCTCTCTAATTGAAGAGAAAAATGGTAGGAATGGTGGTGGGTGGGGGATATCCACCATAATCATTTCTTTAGACTTTGAAAATGATTGCACCATTTGGGGGGGTGCCATTGCCATTTGCCTTTAATGAAACTAAATTAGTTAAAAGCTTTTTGTGCACAAAAATTAAGGGCTTTTGAGGTGGCAAATGAATCAATAAATCATGTTAAAGAAACTTTTTAAGCTTTGATTATAGGTACCCAATGTTTAGTTTTTTTTTTTTTTTGTGAGGAAATATTGAAATTGGTATTTTAAGTTCATAATGAATTGAAATGTGAAGTAATCATTGGATCAAAATGTGAGTTAAGTTGGCACTCCAACAATGGCTTAGATGCAAAATACTTTGTTTTTTCAAATCCCATTCAATCCTAGAGGCTTATCTTCTTCCATGAAACCATGAAACCCAGAATGCAAACTCTCCTAGCATTTTTTTCTCTTTTACAAGACTTGAACTTGAGACCTTATGTAAGAAATATCAGGCTCCCTACCATTTTGTTCGATAAACCTTATTACATAAAACTTTATACTATATTTTAAACTCTTTTATTGCATTAATAAAAGGATAATTAAAAATTTAAAAAAAAAAAAAGACGTGCAAAATCCCAATCTGCTTGTGGAATAAAAACTTTTTATCACTTGTGTACTAAATAATTACCCTCAATAAAATTTCTTTTATTAATTTTGAAAAAAAATTATATTAAGAGATTTTATTGACAGGGAAAACAATTAAGTTTAAGGTTTGTATTTGATAAATTGTTACTAAATTTATTTTAATTTCACAATTAAGATTTTACTATATCTCAAAAGGTATGTGTGACTCACTTACCCGTACTTATGGAGTCTTTAAACTCCACTACCCAATGATGTGTTAGCTTGTTGACCAAATACAATCGTCATATGTGGATTCTTTATTAGATGTTTTCTATTAAGTTTATTTTTATTTTTAATTGATCTAACATAAATTATATTTGTAAATCAAGGTAGTTAGTACCATATCAGTGGGTATACTATTTTTGTCTTGGTATTGGTAGATACCAATACTCGCATGTTTCAATGTACCGTTTCAGGTTTATCGATTTTTTTTAACTATATTTCACACACACAGATGTTTGTAGTCTCATTTTTAATTTCTTAATAAATTATATGTACATTTAAATATTTTTAATATATATTTATAATTTAACTTTTTAGTTTCTTAATAAATTATATTTTATTTTGATAAAAAAATTACATATTATATATACATGCAAATATATCTCAATTACATTCATATAAATATATTTATTTATAAATATAAGTTTTAAAATTATTAATTAGGTTCAACAATTTAATTTAATTTAATTTTCAATTTTTAATATAAGTATAGAAAAACTAAAATGGTTAAGATAAAAAAAATTAAAATTATTTTAAAATATCAAAATTTTGTACCAACTAGTATAGGTTAGTATCCATTGATACAAGCCGATATTGATTGAAACAAATCGAAACGGAACATACATTATTTGGTACCGATTTAGTACTAATACGTACCGTTCCAACAAGAAATGGACTAATTTAATAAAAGGCCTAAACTATTAGGGATCTTAGACTCTTTTTATCCAATAGAATTACTTAAATTAATTGGGTTTGAAATCTAATTAAGGGGAAAAGCTCACATCATGTAAGGCTTCAAAGTCCTGGACTATGTCTAGTTTAAACCCTGATCCTTGCAGTTTAAAGAGTCCAAAACAACTAGTGGAACTCTAACTTAGCTTTGTTACAGACAAGACAACTGTTCTGGTTCATGTTTAGTATGTTAGCAGTAGAATTTTCTTGCATGGTTTAAAAAACAACCTTGGGGTTGTTGGCAGTAAATACGAGAATAACAATCCATGTTCCTCATTAGAAGACAATAACGTAATATATTTATATATATAGTACAATTTGCCCTTATGCTTAAATGGCTTAATGGAATCAATGGTGGATACCTTAAAGGGCATCCTAGTAACAAGGAGGCAAGTTTCATGACTATGAAACAGGGTCTCCACATGGTTTTTATTGAACAAAAATCTGGACACAAGAGACTTCACAAGGTCCAGATTACGCGATGGAGATAAATAGTGTTTCGAGGTTTGCTTCCAAATTCAATTCATCTAAGCAGTAACGGGTTGCGGTATTCTGTCGTTGTCCGATGGTGTTAAGCTGGCGTAATACTCGACCAACACTTCCCAGCCACCAGGGCACATAAATCCCGCAGGAGGGTTCTCTTTGTTCTTTGCTAATGTCCGCATCTGTAAAACCGGAAGCACCCCGTTTTCGGATTAAGTTCAGATGTTGAAACCGAGTCTATGGTAATAATCATATGGTGAGAAAGTTTACCTTGGTGCCTGATATGAAGAGGAAGTCTTGAGCCCTCGAGGGATCAAAGAACGCCATTTTACCTTGGGTTTTATCATATGCAGCAACCTGCAATGGGTTCTCGAATCTTACGCCACAAGTAATTACATTTTAAGAGTAAATAGCAATGACATTGAATGCTTTTTGTTATACCCTGAAAGGAAGGATGTTCAGCCGCTCAAGTCCAGGAGCCATGCTCAAGACCTTCTTCCCATGATCAGCATCATATAAATCTCTCTTCTCAACCGGATGACCCATTCCAGCCGGATCTCTACCGACAATGTAAAAATTGGCTCCGGCATTAATCCGAGCCTTAGCATGCCACTGCACTTCAGTTGGACCAGCATAGTGCATTGGAGATGGGAATATAGATACTACAGTTGTTTCAGGATCAAGAACACCATCCTCAAGCACCTAAATTAAAATATTTATCATCAATCAAGCATTTGCATTCAAAATTTAGGTTGCTTGGGTTTCAAGACATCTCCAAACAAGGCAAACAAGAGGTTGTATTAGTTACCTTCTCGTGCTGTTTCATTCGCCAACTAAGAGGAACATCGTCTGCCTTAGTGTAACCTCCCAATGGATGAAGCAAAAGAATGGGATTCTTATAACCCATCTTGAGAAGCCGCCGACGAGTATCGGTCATCAACAAAGCGTGACCGTTATGAACAGGATTCCGAAGCTGGAAAGCAAACACGGCATCGGCATTGCGCCTCTCAAACTCTTTACGGAGCTCCACCGGAGACAACCGAAACCGATCGAGACCGTCGTTGTACTTGATCGGCGCTATAACCTCCAAGTCACCTCCAATCAACCAATTTCCAGCATTTGTTATTGTTTCTTCAACGTATGGTAAACCAGGGGCTGTAGTCCCCCAAGTCCTTGCTATCCTTTCTTCCTTAGGGTGCTTGTAAATCTCAATGCTGAAAACAACCAATTTAACCAAAGCATAAGCAACAACCAAAGATCATAAATTGACCCACATTCAAACAAGCTTCTCAATAATGCAAAATGGTGGATTCACAAAGGATTTTATCAGGTTATAAATGGAAGTTCAACGAAATAGTAAAACTAGTGGATTAGTCCCTATAGAATCTATGAAATTACATTTTGGTCTAATTTTTTTCTGGCCCCTATTTTTTTAACAACTTACTCGGTGAGGATGGCGATGAGTTTATCATCCGAGTCAAGGAGAGCGACTCTGTCGGACTCACCGATACTCGCTTTTTGCAAATCGTCGATAGCCAATACAATCGGGACCGACATATTGACGAAGGAACCATCGTCGAGCCGGAGCGAGTTAAAATGAAGAGTTTGGAGGAACTCAGATTCCCTCATGAACCCGGTTAACGGGCTAGCCCAGCCTTCACTCAAAACGTGAACCCATTGCACGTCGATCGGAGAAAGCTTCACCTTGGGCAACGAAGCCGCTTCTCGCTTCTTCAACTCCCGCTCCGGTTCCGACACGTGGAGGTCGACGAGTTTCCCACCGTCCGGTTCGATCAAACCAGCTCGGATATGGACGCGTTTGGAGAAGGCAGCGGTCCGGGGTTTGAAAGAGAGGGAAACAGGGAGTTTAAAGGAGGGAACAAAATGGGTATTCAAGGATTTGTTCAAAGATTTGGATTGAAACGGAGTTTGAATGAAGATGGTGGAAGCCATTGTTAAGAGCTTTGATCGGTGAATCAAAAAATAAAACACTCAACGTTGGGGTGTACTGTTTATAGCCTAGCCTTTGGTAGCTTGATTTGGTCGAGGAACCGTGAGAGAGACAAGACAAAGGCGTTGTGTTCCTTATGAATATGAAAACATGTGGTATCGATGTTGGAATTTATAAGCTATTTTTTGAGGGGATGAACCTGGACAGTTTGTTTTTGCTTGGTTTCTTCGTTTGTTTCATTAAATTGAAATTTTAATTTTTTTTGGGCGTCAAATTTGGCCACTCATTAGTGCAATCAGCCATTACGAATCTACATCTTATCTATGCTTTAATATTTAGGGTAAATTTGCACAATTAGTCACTCAATTTATGCATAAATTTTTATTTTGATCTCTTAATTAAAAAAAGTTATATTTTAGTGACCAACGTTTTTTAAATTGTTTTTTTATCAACCAACTATTAAGTGGCTAATGATGATGTTTTTTTAGTTTGTATAATAATAATTTAGTTCTCAACTTTTGTATTTTCTATCAATTTGACCCTAATTTTATATAAAATAATAAAAAGATTGATTTTTTTAAAAAAATTAAAAAATTTCTAAAAATACTTAGAGAAATTCAAAAAATTAAATAAAAATAGGCAAAGTGCAAGAAAATGAGGAAAATTTATTTTTTATTATAAGAAAAAGATTTGAAATATAATTTGTTTCCACAATTTGAGTTTTGAAAAGTAGTTTAAATGAATTGAAATTTGGAATTGAGTTTGAAAAATAAAATTTATGGTATCTTTTGTATTTTGGTTAAAAATGGTATCAGAGTCAATTTTCCAAGTCTCTGTAATATTAGTTTTAGAAGAAGTTCTTCAACGGCATGAAATTCGACTTATCTCTCAGGAATATCAAATTGGTGTCCGATAAGATCTCCTCTCGGTCTCATTTATCTTAATTTTCCCTTAGGGGCATTAATCCTAAGTTTTGTATTCTATTCGTGTAACACCCCAAACCCGGCCCATAAGTTTCGACCAGATCTGGTATGCTACGGGTTGTACGTTAAAAACTTTTGCTAAGTTGGTTTTAGTAAATAATAAGTTATTAGGCAAAATTCGAATAAACAAGTGACTTTTGAAAAGAAAACATTGTATTATTATTATTTTGAATAATAAAACCTTTGACAAAGTTCCATAAGTTGCAAATATTAAAAACTAAGTAGTGAGTATAAACTATGGGGCCTTATTACATAAATGTTTCCAAAATTAAAAACTTAAGGAAAAACCAAATAATCTATAGGAATAAAAACTTGATGGCCCTCGAGTCCGCTTTGCTCCCATGTCCACGATCTACTCGCTCATCCGCAGTTAGGGAAAAATAATAGGGTGAGTGTGAGTCACCAAGACTCGAGTGTGTAAATCCCAAAACACATCAAAGGCTTGGCCCACAAACACATTATGGCCTTGGCCCGTATACAAGGGTAACTATATGTGCATCATGGCCCATCTCGGCCTAGAAATCCATCCTCTACACACCAACCCGCACCAACCATCACACCTTGGGGATTTCTACAATCAACCCTCCAACCGCTACACACCATATCGACAATTTGTCTTTACTTTGTCTTAAAGACCGATCACTGTGTGACCTATGTGGCAAAGCCGCGCCGATCGCCATGCGACCTTAATAATACATCGTAGTATTTCGACAACCGAGTCGCTCATCATAAAGACCGATCACTATGTGACCTATGTGGCAAAGCCACCGATCGCTATGCGACCTTCTTCCCCTTCATCATATCAATCCCATCCCATGCATACATACATGTAGAAAACATCATACAGGCTTTCATATATTTCGATACACATAGAGATTTCTATGATTACGTACTTGGCATCCCTTGCCTACCCTTTTTGGGTTTTATTCGACTGTCTATACAGCCTTTTTCTGGCTTTTAGCCCATAACATATATTTAGTACAGATTACTATACAGCCTTTTTTCCGCTTTTAGCCCATAACATATATTTAGTACAGATTAATTAGTGTGTTAGAGATCTACACACCTGATTACTGTTAGAACGAGACCCTCTAAGTCGACGCTATCCGTAGCCAACACCACCGCTATCTGCCTTGAAATCCCGAAAAGTGATATGAGATTCAGGAACTAGTGTTTCCGGCTTTTAGATCTAAGAGATCTTACTAGAGAAGATTCGGCTACTCCCAGAGGATTCCAGCTTTTTGCGAAAAATCAGGAAGAGAAGATGATTCGAAGAAATCTATAGAGATTCGGCTTTTAGAAAAAAAGAAGAGAAAAGAATAATAAAGTTTTTGGCTTTTAGAAGAAAGAAGAGAATAATAGAGTTTTCGGCTTTTAGAAGAAAGAAGAGAAAGGAATAATGGAGTTTTCGGCTTTCGGCTTTTAGAAGAAAGAAGAGAATAATGGAGTTTTCGGCTTTTATAAGAAAGAAGAGAAAGAAAAGGTGGAAACCCTAAATGCCAAAAAATAAAGAAGAGAACCCTCCCTATTTATAGAAATTTCGGCACTCACCTATGAAAAACCGAAAGTGCCCTTCCTAATAACTAAAAATTAATCAAATAAAAGGGAAAATTCTGCACCCCTTTGCCATAAAGAAACTGCTTTCTTCACTTCTCTAGGTGATGGAATTTCGCCAACTCTAGCCTTGTAGATAGCTCCTATCTTTTTTCTTTTTTTTTCCTTCCATATTATCAACTATATTATCTACATTATCCCATTCACATAAATCCTCCTATTTTTGAGCCTTGTTGTCGTCCACTCTACCTAACCCTAATGCCAAAATTTAGCTAACTTAAATTAAAAGAGTTGGGCTCCATGTAACTTAAATTTGGGCCCCTTACTCCCTTGTGTGGCGTCACCTCCTTGCTCCCTAAGTGGCGCCACCGACCACCGGGCCACAAGCCCATTTTGATATTTTAAACTCGGATACCACCTTTTAAACCCTATAGTGCCCAAACAAAAATTTAACTAAGGCTTCAGCCCAATCCTGAGCCCAATTTGGACCCCTAATGCTCAATTTAACTCATTACACATATTCACCCATTAAATGCATAGGCCCAAAAATTCAAGATGTTACAGTTCTACCCCCTTAAAGAAATTTCGTCCTCGAAATTTCCAACTAACTATTAATCATACTACCCAAGTCTCACCACTATGCTTCCGCTGCGAACTCTAATTCTAAAGCCAAAAGAAACACTTAGGATAATATGATAGAGTACGCACCGGTATTCGCATCTAGAGCGTCCTTGTCCCCTTGTACTCATTCTTCCGATTAACGTTTATCTGATTAGAAATTTTATGAATTATTAGTTTTATTCCACTGATTAACCACGAACAGTCTTATGAATAGTAGTTTTAGGAGTAGTTCTGTCGAATTCGCGATTATATCTACGATTCAGTCTCAAGTTTGTGTTTCCTAATTCTAGGGAGCACATACATTCAATCATTACACATCAACATACAGGTAGCATCACGAACTTACATTTATCACCTAGGGGTATTTTCGTCATTTCACTACCCAAGGGTATTTTCGTAATTTATCCTACAGGGGTATTTTTATAATTTTTCGAAATAGGGTTCCTTGGTGATTTTGTGAAAGAAGGGTATTTTGGTAATTTTTTTTGCAAATCCAGGGTTATTTTGGAAATTCTACAAATCGTAGATATTTTGGTCATTTATAAATCGTGGTAATTTAATAGTTTTACAAAATAGAATGGTTTGGTCCCTTTCGGGTTTTAAATTATTAATTTTGGCCCACAACAAATTCTCGTGGCTAAGGTGAACAAATACTACGCACTGTGTAGGATTCTAGCGAAGAGGAGGTGAGTCACTAGGGCTCGCTTAAATACCAAGCTCTCCTCTGAATCAAATCCTAGACATGCGTATGCTGTTGCCACACCCTATCTCGTGACGACTTGTTCACAGTGTTTGTTTGGTTGGATTAAATCTTATGAATTTACTGAGTTGTTTAAACTAAGCCTAAAGTCCATCAATGTCTAATATACTAGCCTACGTCCATCAAGCCCATCAAGCCCAACATACATATCACATCCAAAAGTTCAGAATACTTACCTGCGTGGATCGAGTGCCGATAGACTCGAAGGCCATTTCTCAACCCAAACTTTTCCAAATTATTATCAACTTTAAAACAGTACTAGACCCATTTCACAGCCCGAGTTTTAAACTGGGCTCTGATACCAAAATGTAACACCCCAAACCTGGCCCATAAGTTTCGACCAGATATGGTATGCTACGGGTTGTACGTTGAAAACTTTTGCTAAGTTGGTTTTAGTAAACCATAAGTTATTAGGCAAAATTCGAATAAACAAGTGACTTTTGAAAAGAAAACCTTGTATTATTATTATTTTGAATAATAAAACCTTTGACAAAGTTCCATAAGTTGCAAATATTAAAAACTAAGTAGTGAGTATAAACTATGGGGCCTTATTACATAAATGTTTCCAAAATTAAAAACTTAAGGAAAAACCGAAATAATCTATAGGAATAAAAACTTGATGGCCCCTCGAGTCCGCCTTTGCTCCCATGTCCACGATCTACTGCTCATCTGCAAATTTAGGGAAAAATAATAGGGTGAGTGTGAGTCACCAAGACTCAGTGTGTAAATCCCGAAAACACATCAAAGGCTTGGCCCACAAACACATTATGGCCTTGGCCCGTATACAAGGGTAACTATATGTGCATCATGGCCCATCCCAGCCTAGAAATCCATCCTCTACACACCAACCCGTACCAACCATCACACCTTGAGGATTTCTACAATCAACCCTCCAACCGCTACACACCATATCGACAAATTTGTGTTCGCTTCGTCTTAAAGACCGATCATCATGTGACCTATGTGGCAAAGCCACCAATCGCCATGCGACCTTAATAATACATCGTAGTATTTCGACAAATTTTAATCGTCATCATAAAGACCGATCACTATGTGACCTATGTGGCAAAGCCACCGATCGCTATGCGACCTTCTTCCCCTTCATCATATCAATCCCATCCCATGCATACATACATGCATAAAACATCATACAAGCTTTCATATATTTCGATACACATAGAGATTTCTATGATTACGCACTGCATCCCTTGCCTACCCTTTTTGGGTTTTATTCGATCTGTCTATACATCTGACCTTTTTTCCGGCTTTTAGCCCATAACATATATTTATTACAGATTACTATACACCTTTTTCCGCTTTTAGCCCATAACATATATTTAGTACAGATTAATTAGTGTGTTAGAGATCTACACACTGATTCATGTTAGAACGAGACCTCTAAGTCGACGCTATCCGTAGCCAACACCACCGCTTATCCGCCTTGAAATCCCGAAAAGTGATATGAGATTCAGGAACTAGTGTTTCCGGCTTTTAGATCTAAGAGATCTTACTAGAGAAGATTCGGCTACTCCCAGAGGATTCCAGCTTTTTGCGAAAAATCAGGAAGAGAAGATGATTCGAAGAAATCTATAGAGATTCGGCTTTTAGAAGAAAGAAGAGAAAAGAATAATGGAGTTTTCGGCTTTCGACTTTTAGAAGAAAGAAGAGAAGAGAATAATGGAGTTTTCGGATGTTACAATTCGATTTGGTCCAAATTTTGTGATTTAGTCCCTAAACCTTTCCATTAACCAACCACCTATGATTTAGTTACCCATATTCATGCTTAAGCAAACAAAAACAAGATAATCACACACAATAGGCATAAATGGAAAACACAAGAAAAATGAGAAAAGCTTAGGTTTTTCTTAAAGAAGCTTCAAAACAATAACAATGGCAGCAAAGGAAATGTAAAAGAACACTTACAAATTATATTTTTAATGCTGAAACTAAAAGGAAACGGAGTTGCATTGAAACTAGGATTAAATTGAAAAATATAAAGAATTTTAAGTACTAAACAAGTAAATAACACTAACTACAGTAATAACTAACTTAACTAATAGCTATGAAAACTAAGTAAAACAAAAAATAAACATGAACTTAAATACTAAAGTTATGGAGAAGAAAACTAAAACCCTAAAAGATGAAGAGAAAAATTCTAAAACATGAAAAATAGTCAAGTGTCTAGTTTATATTTGTTCAGTTGATTTTTGGCCTTTTTTAGCAAATTACAGACCCAAAAAATAGTGACCAAATTGCCCTTGATCGTCTAATTTTAGTTGCGGAACATGTTGGACAAGGACTATCTATGTGGTCATTTTTTGTCTCCCCTTGATAGTGATATTGCGATACACATGGTCTGGTATTGTGATATCCTTGATAGTCTTAAAATGGAGGTCCTTTGAGAGTTTTGGGTCTCGTGATACACTATGGACAATATCACAATACCACTGTTGATGGCTCAATCCTCTTTATTTTCAACATTATTAAGGGTATCACGACTTCCATGCTTCAATATCGCGATACCCCCTTCTAGGTGATGTTTTCGTGTCGTTCGAGCTACCGTGGACTCCCTATATCACTCACCAACGTCGTTAGATTCCCCAGATGCCAATTGGGAATCTCAGGTCTCAAAATAGCACAAAACGCACACTAATCACTTATTAATGCAAAGAACTAAAACTAACCAAAAACACAACAAATACCTCTAAATTGATTGAAATCAAGTTCGTTAAATGTAATGGAGAGTCTAATTTGACATATCAAATTACGACAGATCAACTTATCCAAAAATACCTAGTTGGTACTTGAGCTCTTTTGTACCTAGTTAATATCAAAACTTGTATTTTATCACGCACATTTCCTTAAAAGTACCTAGTTGATACTTGAACTTGTCCAAAAAGTACCTAGTTGGTGCCTAAACTTGTAAAAAAAATTATACTTCTTAAAATTAATTTATATTTTTTAAGTTTTTTTATTTATGTCCGCCACGTGTCATACTAAGAGGTGTTCACGTGTCACTATATGATTGGTTATCATTGCCACATCAACACAAACTAACAGTGTTAGTGCGGATGTACCAACTTGGGTGATGGAATACAAGTTCAGGTACCAACTAGGTAAAAAAAAAAGTTAAGATACCAATTAGAAACTTTTGGACAAGCTCAAGGGCAAACTACATATTAACCCTATTATTTAATTAAATTCCTCTAAAAAAGTTAACTTTTTAAACTATTATAAAACAATTATTTTGAATTTTTTTTCTTTTTTAAAAATATACATAGACTTAATCTTCGAATAGTGAAAATAATGCAATGTGAAATCTTTCTATGAAATGAAAAACATTGAAAACATTTTTTTTGCCTTGTTTTTTTTCCCCGATTTGGACATGTTATCAGTAACTTCCAAACTTGAGTGGTCCAAGTACGTTGGTTAAACAACCAAAATCCTAGGAAACCTAGTAGTCTAGGAATTGAAAATAAGAGTTAAACTGAATCAAGGTAACTTTATTGATTTCATGTCTCATGAGGATGTCTAACTTCATCTCTCTTTAATACTCATCAAATTTATTTTGTGTTCATTTCTTTTTGAATCATTTGATATATTTTTCATTTTTTTGTATTTTTTTATTATTTAATACATATGTTTTGGTTTTCTATTTATAACTTATTTATACTTCTTAGATTTTTAAATAATTTTTATAATATTTTTATCTAAAAATATATTTCACTTTTTTTAAACTTTTAGAGTTTGAATTAAATTGACATTTTTTGTAGATTTTGAGAGATAAATTTATTAAATTTTTTAGAATTAGAACTAAAATGAAATATTTTGTAAATATTGAGGGTTAAATTTGTTGAATTTTTAGATTTAGGATCGAACTGATAGAATATGTAAACATTAGAGGGTTAAGCTTATTATTAAGCCAATAAAAAAAAACCCAGGTCAACTTTCCATCACCCATCTAACAGAAACGGATGGGACTAAATCGAAAATATTAATAGCTAGCAGGGGCGAAGCCAGAATAATTTTTTAGGGGGGGCGAATGAAATTTTAATTTTTTATAGTCTATATCTTTATAATTTGTAAAGGATTAAATTGAATTTTTATAATTTTAGGGGGGACAAAGTGCAATTTTACCTTTATTAATTTAAAATTTTTAAAAAATTATAAGGGTCTAAATAGTAATTTTCCCCCAGCCCCCCCTGGCTACGCCCCTGATAGCTAGATGACTAAAGCATAATTGGGTAACTATTGTTATAGTCTAAAAGAAATTAAACTAAATAAAAAAATATGTGATTGTTTTATAATCTGGCTTGTGAATATAAAAAAACAAATTGATATATGTTAAAGGGTAAATTACACCTAAGATAATTAAATTATTAGTAAGTATACGTTTTAGTCACTCAATTTCAAAATGTTACAAAATAGTTACCGAACTATTCGAAAGATTTCATTTAAGTCATTAAATTGTTAAAATTTATGTTGTATGGCATTCTCTGTTCACACCGCCTACACCAATCAAAAGCTCTCATTCCCTTCTCTTCTACAAATTAGTTTTTTCATGAAACAATTTTGAACATCACGAATTTGTTAACCCTAACAACTTTATTCTCCAATCTTCGATATTGACCATCAGATCGACTTGGATCTAAGTTATGTTCTTTTACTTGTCGATGAGTACTGATTCATTATACTAATCGTCGAATCGTAGCTTGGAGCTTGCTAGTCAGACCTTTTGTTTCTAAATAACAACCCAATGACTTAAATAAAAACTTTTAAAAAATTCAATGACTATTTTTTAACTTTTAAAAATCGAGTAACCAAAATGTAAGCTTACTAATAATTTAGTGAAACTAATATTTTTAATACATTACATTTTAAAAAAAAATACTTGTAAATTTTTAATTTTATTTTTTCATAAAAAACTTTATTTTTAAATATATTTTTATTATTTAAATAATTTTAGACTGCAGGCTTTGCATTTTTAATTTCCAGGAATCCTCCTTATTTGAATTCAAAGATGCACCAATACAACACTTTTTCCAAAATATTGTTTTTATATTGCAAGTGTTAGTGGAACCTTTTGTCCGCATTGAACTTTCCCTCTTTTACCGCCACATTCAGAATATTTGTTCGATACCATTTTTTCCTCTTTTCTATTATTGTCGTTTTCTATTATATATGATTGTAATTACGAAATTAACCCAAAATAATTGATTAATTATAAAAATAACCCAAGTGTAAAATTTTGTAAGAGAATGACATGTTTCCTACCATGCACGCCGTTGACGTCATTCCCATTAGCGGCACCATCCTGCCATCATTGAGCAGTCATCAATTTTTTTAAAAAAAAATTTAGTGATGTCACTAGATAAATTGGTGGCACCGGACTGAAGTGTGATTATATAAAATATTCAGGGACTTGATGAAGCAATTACACTATAGAATTTTATCTAAATTTAAATATTTTCAGTTCATTCCCTGGCATATTTAAATTTAGATACACTTGAGGAAATTTTTTTAGGAATATATTTGGATAATTTAAATAAGAATTTTATATAATTTTTTAAACTTATTTTTAAAATAAAAATAAAAAAAATGAGAAAGGTTTATTTAAGCTTTTTAAGAGCTATTTAAATTTAATTTTAAAATAGGACAGACTTAACATGCAAATAGACAAAGAAAGCATTTAATTTGGTGCAATATACTAGGCACCCTTTTTCCAAACAATTTAAAAAGGGTTATTGCTTCATTAGGTCCCTGAATTTTTAAATAATCACACTTCAATCCAGTGTTGTCAATTTATTTAGCGACACCACTAAAAATTATTTTTTTAAAAAAAATTGATGATTGCTCAATGATGATGGGGTGGTGCCACCAATGGGAACGGCAGCACTAGCATGCACTAGATTTTGCATCTAGATCATATTCATAATTAAATAAGAATTTTATATAATTTTTAAGCTTATTTTTCAAAAAAAAAGAAAAAAAAAAGAACTATTTAAATTTAATTTCAAAATGAGACAAACCTAACATGCAAATACACCAAAAAATTAGAAAACATTTAATTTGGTGCCGCCATACTCACTCTTTTTTTTCAAACAATCTAAAAGGGGTAATTGCTTCATCAAGTCCCTAAACGTATTAAATAATCACACTTCAGTCCAGTGTCATCAATTTATCTGACAACACGCAATTTTTTTTTCTAAAAAGCTGATGATTGCTCAATGACAATGGGGTGTCGCCGCCAATGGGAATGGCAGAACCGGCATACATTGTAGAAAACGGGTCATTTTCGTACAATATTTTGTATTTAGGTTATTTTCATAATTAATAATTCTTTGGGGTCAAGTTTCCAAAAAAACCATTATTGTCGTTTTCTATTATATATTATATTAATAAAATTTGATTTTTCCGAATCTTGTGATAGTGATACTACTTCATTATTATTATAAAATTTGTGAAAAAAATTAAATTTTCACATAATTAAAAGGTATCGTATACTTTTAAATTTCATAAAAAATATTTATTTCCATTTTATGTGTACCAAAAAAAAAAATGTTTCTTCAAACGACCAAACTCCTAAAATCTTATTATTAAATTTTTACTATTAAATTTTTTCTTCACTTTTACGCTAAACTACTTATCATTAAATAAATTATTTTTAAAAATAATCCCGAAAAATAGACTTAGATAAAAAAACTAGGCCCGTTTAAAATATGGTTCAGGCTTGACTTGAATATTTAATGCTCGAACTTGGTTCGATCCGACCCGTTTTTAAGTTTATAATAGTTTATATTATATTATTTTTATATATTATGTACTTTATAACACATTAAAAAAATATTTTTAAACTATATATTTAACATTACTTTTAAACTAACATGATATTAATAAAATTAAAGTAAATTAAGAAAAAATATATTATTTTAAGAGAAAATATTTCGTACATTCTTATCGGAGTTTTTAAACTCCACAAACATAATTAGGCGATTGACAAATGTCGTAAACGGGCATAGTAAATGATTAAATATAATATATATATATATATATAAAAGACACATTTCAATTTTTTGAAGCTGCTTATGGAACAAAAAAATACACTACTAATATACCAAATATTTGCTATTACTTTTATAAGTTTCAAAACATTACTTGAATGTCTTATTATATGAAGTATTTAAACATTGTAATTTCATAGTAGTTAAATTATTTTGTTAAATATTAATAATTTTAATATTATAGTAAATTACATTTGAAAATAATTGTTAATATTGTAATTATATTTAGATTTAGTCATGAGTCGGGCTATTTGTCTAGGCCTAAAGGTCTATCCGAAAAGTGGAAGAGTTTGGGAAAAAAATATAGGCCCGAAAAATGGATTTAGACCAAATATAAGGCATGTTTTCTAAACGGGCCGGGCCTTAGATAAGATTTTTTTGGCCTGAGAACAGCCTGAATCTGCCTAAATTTTTCTGTTGCTGTTTTGTTGCTATTTTGTTGTTGTTTTGTTGTCATTTTGCTATTATATTACCACTATTTTGTTGTTATTGTTTGGATATTTCATAACTTTATTTTATTGTTAGGAAACATTTATTTTAATTTTTTTAGTGTATTTGATGTATTAAATTTTTTAAATTTGTTATATAAAAATAATATAAAAAAATTAATACAGTCGGACCGAGTCATGCTCGGGTTTAGCTTTTTTTTTTATTTGGGTAGGACTTGAGTAAAATTTTAGGCTCATTTTTTGGGCCGAGCTCGAGCCTAAAAATGGGCTTAAAATTTTGCATCAACCCAGCCCATAATCAGGTCTAATTATAGTAAATATTAATATTTTTAACAATTTTCATTTTAAATATTTTATTTTTCATTTTATAATATTTCAAATCTATTTATCTTGAACGGTATCTTAAAATATGTTTTTAAATTTCTCTTTACCTTTGTAAATTGTTTTTAAATAATATGTTAAAATATATTTTAAAAGTTATATTTAAAAATTTGATTTTAAAATAAATTATCTTCACCTTGTTTAAAACTGTATTTATAAAACTAATTTTCTTAGTAAAATTTTTTAGAAATCTATTTAAAGGTGTTTGTTCATGTTTAAAAAATGTTTTTATAAAATAAACTAATTCTAAAAAGCAATTTTGTTTTAAAATATATTTTAAATATGAGTATATAAGGACCATTTATTTTTCAAAAGTAAAAATGTTTAATTAAAAATTATCAATCTTAAGCTTAATTATTGAGTCGAGCTCGAGTACAAAACTTGATGAACAAGCTTAATCGAGCTCGAGTAGCTTAATTATATTTCAAGTTGAGCTCAAGCTTAAAAATAGATGTTCGATTGAGCTCGAGCTGAATATTCCGAGTAACTTAATTATATTTTAAGTCGAGCTCAAGCTTAAAAATTACCACAATCTCGAAGTATATGAATAATAGATTCTTCAACACTCCCACAAAGGGTACAAGAAGGGTCACCAAACAAACCTCTTTTACATTGTTCGACATAGGTCAGCAAGCGTTTCTTAAGCACCAACCAAAGAAAATGTCTTACTCTTTGAGAACCTTGTATTCAATTTAGAACATCTTCACCCACAACGTTTGCTTATTCGTGAGAAGATTGAACCCTAAAAAAGAAAACCATTTTAAACAAAATGAACTCTCTTCCTCTCAAGTGGACCCCATTTGCTATGCTGACCTGGCAACATCATACCCGCTTCATTTATCTACCATAGAGATCAAACTACCCTACTCTCTTGAGCTCTCTCCTACACGTCCAAACGCGGATCTCAAGCGTCGTTTTAACGGAATTTAACAGTCTTACTCTTCTCGCTCCCTATTCCCGCCCTATTATAAAATTCTCAGGTTCTTCGTTAATTCACACTCCCATTTCAAATCTCCTTCTCTGCTCTCTTGCACGCCAAAAAAAAAAAGAAAAAAGGAACAGATATTCACTACCGCAACGAAGATGATCGGCACTCTAAAGTAAGTTCAATTTCAACATTTCTATTTTCAAATTCTAGTTCTTCCATTTTCCTTTCTTTTAAATCGTATGTTGAAATTTGCACGTAAAGCAGAGCCGAAGAAGCGAGTCAGTTACAGCTGGTGGAGCGAGAAGATATCGACGATGAAGAGGATTTGTTTGAAGCCATTGACAAATGTAAACTATTTTTGAATCTCCAGATTGTCTCTTTGTTTCTGTTTTAAGTTTGTGATTCCATGTTGATCTGCTATTCTAATTTGAAATTAGCATTTAATTTGTTGTGAAAATTTTTGAATAATTTTTGCTGTTTACGCTTTCTCCATCTTCTCGTATCAGCTTGTACGCTTTCTTAAATCTTCATTCTAGTCTTATGCTTGCGACTTGAACGATTACGTAGATCGCTAGTTGTTCTTTTTCGAGATTTTTGAGTTGTCAATGTCTAGATTTTTAGATTTTAAGTGAACTAGCTTGATCTAGTATGCTA
Organism: Gossypium sturtianum; assembly: GCA_025698515.1. Taxonomy (NCBI): domain Eukaryota; kingdom Viridiplantae; phylum Streptophyta; class Magnoliopsida; order Malvales; family Malvaceae; genus Gossypium; species Gossypium sturtianum. The sequence continues at coordinate 165,045,958 of CM046945.1, forward strand.
TTCTAGAAGTTTTATTTTCATTGTTTTGAGATTCAGATCTGCGGTATTCTCCGTTTCAACTCGGTTGTAAATTGCAATATATAAGCATTTGTTCGTTGATGTCGTTTGCAAATCGTTCGCTGGAAATATATGAATTAGAACATTTCTCTTTGTTCCGTCATCAGATATTTCATTTTCTAACCGGGATAATAGTTTTTTTAGTAATTTTTTAAGTATATTAGATTTGAATTGCAATAAATTTTTTTGGTGCAGTGATAACTGCAGGAATCAATGCCGGAGACGTGAAAAAGCTTCAAGATGCAGGGATCTACACTTGTAACGGATTGATGATGCATACTAAGAAGGTAAATTCAAATTTAATTAACATATTTGGACTTTTTGGTATTATGGCGGAAACTGTTTTTTTTTAATTGTTGTATTCATTTTCTTTTTCCAGAACTTGACTGGAATCAAAGGTTTATCTGAAGCTAAGGTCGATAAGATCTGTGAAGCAGCAGAGAAGATAGTGGTTAGTTGAATTCATCTCATTGATTTGGTCCCTTTTTCCTTTAGTCAATTTTCTGATTTCTTTTTGTTGTTCATGTTTTATTTACTCAGAACTTTGGTTATATCACTGGAAGCGATGCTCTACTAAAAGTAAGTTCAAATTTCATGTTTTAATTTTATTTTCTCATTTCACGTTTTAATTTATGTTTATGTTAAAACTGAACGCTTTTTGGGCATTCTTGTTTTTGGTTTTGTAGAGAAAATCTGTGATTCGCATCACAACTGGAAGCCAAGCCCTTGATGAACTGTTAGGCGGTAAGTGCTTTTATTTTTACGGTAAGTTATATATTAATACATGTACATATATTTTGATTAAAGTTCTCTGAAAATGATTTTAATAACTAACTTTTAAAGGAGGGATAGAAACTTCGGCTATTACAGAAGCTTTTGGAGAATTTAGGTAAGAACAATAGAATATAGTTTGTCATTTTCTTCTTTATAGATATCATTTACCTGCTGGTTCATCCCTATCCTAAGCATGATTAACTTGTTTGCTAATCTACAATGTTGATTTAGGTCCGGCAAAACTCAGCTGGCACATACTCTATGCGTTTCCACACAGGTTTTTAATCTCACCTTTGTGATCCATGATTTAATGCGAGTCTTTATTAATTCTTAGAAACTGGGGATAAAAGAAAGAAAATAGATAATAGAGCTAACCTCCTTTTAATATACTCGAAGCGTCTTTTATTAATGGGCTTGATTTGAAGGGGATTTAATTTGTTCAAATTGGCTCTTGGAATATTATTGCCTTTACAGCTTCCTACAAACATGCGTGGAGGGAGTGGAAAAGTTGCTTACATTGATACTGAAGGAACTTTGTATCCTTTTTGTTCTTATTTAGGACAATGCTAAATGCGCATATATACGAATAATTGTTTTGTTCTGCGGCGACATTTTTGAAAAATCAAGGAATAAGATGATTTCTTTTATATATTTTTTCCCATTTTAGTTTATCTTCTTTGAGAAGTGGCTAAGAATAGGATATTATCAAAGTATTTCCAACTAGATTCACTTTAGATAAACTAAAGCTATTGTTATTACAAAATAGTGTTTGTTCTATTTTGGTCGCTTTAAAATAATTTTTTTTTTCAATTTAGTTACTTTAAATAAAATATTTGTTCGAATTAGTCACTTCTGTTAAAATTTCTATTTTCTTTTAATAGATTACTGATGTGGCATGTTAGCCCATTGAGTGATTGACATGTGGCAATTTTTTTTTGTTGATTTTTAACTAAAGTTTAGGACTTTCTAAAAAGTTTTGGATTAATTATAGGGAGGTCCCTAAACTTTAGTCAAAAGTTAACAAAAAAATAACACGTGTCAGTCACTCAATGTGCTAATGCGTCGTATTAGTAATCCGTTAAAAGAAAACACAAATTTTAACGTAGTGACTACTTCGCACAATTATCTTATTTAGAGTGATTAAATTAAAAAATATATATTTTGGAGTGACCAAAATAGGACAAATCCTATTTTAGAGTGACCATGGTATAGTTTACTCTATTTTTTTTAGTATTCAACTAAATTCACTTTATTTGTTCTCTTTTAACTACGTACACTTGTAGCCGGCCGGATCGAGTTATACCAATAGCAGAAAGATTTGGGATGGATCCAGGAGCTGTTCTTGACAATGTAGGCTTCAATATCCATATATAATCAATTGAATTATATAAATAGATTTTTAGGCATATTCCTTGTTTTCTATTTATGTCAAAGATCGTTTATGCTCGAGCCTACACATATGAGCATCAGTACAATCTGCTTCTGGGTTTGGCAGCAAAAATGTCTGAAGAACCATTCAGACTTCTGGTGAGCTTTGTCGACATCATTCAATAATGCTTGATACCATGGAATCTGTTTAATGATGTTCTTTTACGCTCGTATTTTCAGATTGTGGATTCTGTTATTGCTCTTTTTCGAGTAGATTTCACCGGGAGAGGAGAACTTGCCGAGCGCCAGGTATTATCTTGAAAAAACCTTATTACAACTTAAATATGTATGTTCGAGATTATACCCTCTTTAATCAAATGAACCTTTTTTCATTCGCAGCAAAAATTGGCTCAGATGCTTTCCCGATTGACAAAAATAGCTGAAGAATTCAATGTTGCGGTTTACATGACCAACCAAGGTACGTACTCGAATCAGTCTGGTTAACCTATTTACTTATATTTTCCATTGGCAGAATTACAACTGCAGAACAAGGGATCTTTAAGACAGCGAATTTGTTGCAGTTATTGCCGACCCTGGGGGTGGAGTGTTTATATCAGACCCAAAGAAACCAGCCGGAGGGCATGTGCTAGCACATGCAGCCACGATAAGGTTGATGTTCAGAAAAGGCAAAGGTGAACAGCGCGTGTGCAAGGTGTTTGATGCTCCAAATTTGCCAGAAGCTGAAGCAATATCCTTTCATTGTCACTATTTTTATTTTTATTTTAGAATTTTCTGATTGCCTCAAATCACTTAACCCCCGATCGTCAGATCATGATAGCAGGGATTTAAATAGTGACAGCAATTTGATGTTGCAGCCATTATTTTACAAATTGGGTTGTTTCAATTTTCATATTAGCATTCGTTATGTCCTCCATTACAATAAAAAATGCATTTAGGATCGCGATTTAAATCCTCGTGTCAGAGTACAACAGCTTTTGTTTCAGTTATCTCCTTGACAGAAGCACGTCTTTCAGATAACGCCAGGAGGAATTGCAGATGCAAAGGACTAGTAGCTCAGGGGTGAGAGACCAAGATTGGCAGCTACACCAGACAGGTCATAGTAATATACCAACATTTTTTCTATAACTATGGAACAACATGCAGTCTTTTTTTTTTTAATTGATTGTTTATATTACTTCCCCTTAGAACTTAAGTTGCAGGAAAAGGATTTGCCTTCCCTTTGTATATTTTCTTACCTATAAGATAAGTTCTTTTATATGGGCAGACAAGATAGGTAATTAGCACTCAAAGACTAAGAAAGATTTATGACACCGGGAGTCATTAAACGAAAGGCATTGTCTAATTAAGCTCAGTTGTTTGAGGACCGGTTTGCAGCATTTCCAACTATTTTACATTCAAATTGATTCAGATTGAAGAAAATATTAGATAATCGGCAATGAAGCTTACATAAGAGGATTTGAAAGAAATTTGCAATACAATGTCTATTGATGATGTAAACATGTTTTAGAAACGAATCGAGTCGTCAACATGATATTTTTTAAACTAATCAGATATATTATTACTACTTTCATTATTATTGGGATTTATCCTGCACCCAATTGAAGGTACGAGCATATCTAATCAGTAGTTGAAAACGTACCTTTTAATGTCTTATCACAATGAAGGATGACATTGTGGCCAAGCGTTCACAAATAAAGGGAAATGATCTTGGTTGTCCTATATACAAATTAAATGGAAACGAATCCTGCAGCATCATCAGCATCAAGACGGTGTGGACCATGCTGATAGTTTAAAATGAATAAAAAAAAGAGAGTTGGTGGAGGAATTTTTATAGTATTTATTCTTCCCTCAATTGCAGGAGACTAAACTTATACAATACGTCAAATATCTTTATATAAATTGTGCCAATCCCCTTTGACTTTGGCATGTGTGGTGATCTCCCATTAGCACTAAACTGGCACAATTTTCATTCGTTGAAAATAAATCCTTAAAGGTGTTACTGTGAAATGTAGCGGTTGTATCAAGAATCTACCTCTCACCGGTGCAAGAGTCGAATACTGTCAAAACGAACTCAACATCATTTGAAGTTTTTGCATTAATCACATTTGCACGATCATTTTACTGTTCTTGCAGTTCTACTTTATCCTCCTCCTTTGGACAATCTTTCTTTTATGTGCCCAAACTTTTTACAGCAATAACACTGTATTCTTTTCATGGACTGCGATATAAGATGAGTTTTGCTTGAATGTCCTTTTCTTAACTTGGATCTCTCTTGAGCAACCAAGTCTTCACCTTGATTGTTTTCACTTGCTTTACCAGTGAATTTTTTTCTCAACTCACTAGAGCCTAAGGCCTTTTTTACTTCCTGTAGAGAAATATCATCATTCAAAAGATTGATTAAAATTAAAATTAACTATCTAATTTAACTAATGAATGCACCAAAGAATGAAACACAAAAAAACAATCAAGTATCAACCAAGTGACAAAACAATACTTAGGTAAGAATCTACTTAGATTTCATATATAATTCTCAATCTAATTTATACAACTTCTTTTCTTAGCTCTTTGATTCGTAGAAATTTCGAATTTATGCTAATATCTCTTTCGAGTATAAGAGCAACTAATTTTAAGTTGATTAATTAAATTTTTTTCTAATTAAAACCCCTATTATTGCATTAATTCACTCTATGGATCCCCCTATTAAGTTTGACTTTATCCAGTAGATTTACTTTGTCCTAGGATTGCATGCAACTCCTTTCAATTATGCAAGATCTAATCACAAGAAGGATCGATTCAACCTCAAACTTATGCACATCAAACATAGATTAACGCTTTAGAATTATTAACACTGTCGAAACCTTTTTTTTTGAAAAACGGAGGACGACTTGGTTTTGAAAACGAAAATAAAAATGGGAGTCGCCACCGATCTTTATTTGGTGTGATCGGATCACCTTTGTTTTAATAAAACGTTTTGGTTTACTAAAACGGTGTTTTTGGTCTACGAAATTCGAGAAAACGGGTTCGGGAGTCGGTTACGTGCGAGGAAGGGTTAGCACCCTCGTCACGCCCAAACTTGGTACCTAATTGATTATTTAATGTCTTTATGTCGAAAGTTGAGAAAGATTTTAAAACACAAATCTTTTAGAAAATGTTTGGGTAATTCGAATTGGATACCGAAATTCCCTTGTTCCGAAAAGATGAAATACCACATCCAGCACGTTAGGACACGATGTTTCAACCCTCGATACCAAGATCATTTCATGATTTTCAAAATTCATACATTGTAATTTCAAAAGGTTATTCTACTATTCGGACAAACCAAAAACCGAAACCCAGCACGATTGGGCACGATTCCTCGAATTTCCAAACATGAAATATTGCCTTACGGTCAAAATCTTAAGAGGTTATTTAGTCATTTGGACGAACGAAAAATCGAAACCCAGCACGATTGGGCACGATTCCTCGAACCTCCAAACACGAAACATTGCCTTGTTTTAAAATCCTTTAGGTGAAATATAGTAATTTTACAAAATGTATTTTTATTTAATAATATAGTATTAAACTAAGAAAATAAATATAGATGCAAATATAGTAAATATAATAAAACTAATAATGATAATAATAATAATAATAACAATAAATAAATAAAATAAAGAATACGATAAAGAAATAAATTGCTTTGAAGTATTGAAAAGTAAGGAGCAATAAATAAATAAATAATAAGCAAATGAAATAACAAATAAATAAATAAATTATGAATAAATAAAATAACAAATAAATAAATAATGAATAAAATATAAAAAAATTTATAAATGGTGAAAATTGAGTGAATGAAGATCAAATTTGAATTGAATAATAATAATAATAATAATAATAACGAAAATAATGTTAGTAATAATAAAAACAATAGCAATAGTAACAATAAAAGTAATAATATCAATAATAATAATAATAATAATAATAATGATAATAAGATTAAATAATAATAATATTATTAAAAATAATTAATACGATAATAAAAAAACAAGTAAACAAAATAAAAAATAAAAAAATTAATAATAATAAATTAATGATAAACTAAAAAAATAGAAAAAGAAATAAAAGAAAAAGGACCAAATTGGGAACTAGAACGGAAGTCTGGGGAAAATTGGAAATAAAAAAAATAAAGCGGAGGACGGATTTGAAACACGCTGAAACATGCGAGGGGTTAACTGAGAAAATATCCCAAACCCCATCAAGTGCGCCACTTCAACTTCTGAATAGAGGGACTAAATTGAATGCGAAATGAAATGAAAGGGTCGAATTAAAAATAACGAAAAAAAATGTGACTTAATCCAAACGCATAGCAAAAGAGGAAGCCCCGTTTGCGCAAATAACCCAAAATACAGGAAAACACGCGGATCCCTTTGTGGAGCGGGTCGGGTTCGGGTTCCCCCAAAACGACGCCGTTTTGGCGCCTGGGGGAACCCCACTAAACACTGTCGTTTCAGAGGGCAAATTTAAGCCCTAGGTTTCATTTTTTCTCTTATTTGCAGCCTTTCTTTCTTCAAAAAAAAAAAATTATTCCCCTCCTTTTCTCTTTCGACGCTCGGCCTCCTTTTCCATCGCCCGTCGCACCACCGCGCCACCACCGTATCGGTGGCCGGCGATACCCAAGACTGGGCCTTTGGCCCTCTTTTGAAGCCCTTTAGAAACCTAGACTCTCGGCGTCCGAAAACGAAGGGAGAGGGCCTTCGGCACCCCTCCACGAGCCGAGTTCCGTCGACAGAGAAAGCGGACTCTGACGCTGCGACCGAAGGGGTTTCAGGTAAGTCCTTTCTCCTTTCTCTTTCGTCTTTTAATTTGTAAAAGTTTTTTTTTTAAATAATAAAATAAAAAATAAATGCATAAATAAATAACAGAAAACGATACTATAGAGAAGAAAATATGAATCAACCTTTTAATTTTTCTTTCGATTTCTGATTGTTCGTTTTTTCTTTTTTTTTTCGAATTCGAAAAATCCCCCCCTTTTACATTGTATTTCGGTTAGGCTTATATAGCCGAAAAATAAATTACAAATCGTAAATCTATTTCTTTAGCTTTCCTGCTCTGTCTTGTCTTTCTTTGTTCTTTGTTGCGTGCAGCGTGTTCGAGAGGTTAGACGACAAGAGGCGTGTGGGCTGGTCGGGGGAAGGCGACGAACGCTACCGACCTAGCACGTGGAGGCTGCGCGCTAGAGCTAGGGTTTCATTTCTTTTTCTTCTCATCGTCTCTTTTTTTTTGGGCCATTGGGCCTTTTGTAATTTGGGCTAGGGGTGGCTTTGGGTCGTTGTAATTGGATCGGGCAAAAATAGGCTTGTACACCGCCTCTCTTGCTCATTGTCGTGTATCGGGAATGGGCGAAGACTTTCAAGAAAGACCAATTTTGCCCGGTCTTGCTTGAGTCTTGACTTCTTCGGTGCTCTTTTTCTTCGTAGTCTCATTCCACCCACCACATCTTGTTGCTTTGACTCGCACTCACCGCCACTTCGAGGGATGGGACTCAGTAGTTTCAATCGCTCCACCGCAACTTCGGGGAGATAGGATTTGTTTTGATCTGCTTCATCAGAACTTCGGAGAGATAAGATCTTACGTAGTAAATTCGATCCGACCCATCGCAACTTCGCAGAGGTATAGGATTCATCATTTTAATCCGCTCCACTTCGCAACTTCAGGGAGATAGGATTTGTTTTGATCTACTCCTCGCAACTTCGAGAGAGATAAGATCTTCTCGTAGTAAATTCGATCCGACCTCATCGCAACTTCGGAGGTATAGGATTCGTCATTTTAATTCGCACCACCGCAACTTCGGAGATAGGATTTGTTTTGATCTACTCGCAACTTCAAGATTGCGGATCTGCTAACTTCGATCGCTTCCTCTGCAACATTAGAAATGCGGATCGCTAACTTTGATCTCGCTCTCTCGCAAAGCTCATAAATGCAGATTCTTGTCTTCTTCAATCGCTTCTCGCAAAGCTCGGGAATGCCGGATCGCTAACTTCGATCGCTCCCGCAAAGCTCGGAAATGCCGATTTGTCGTCTTCAATCTGCTTCTGCAAAGCTCGGGAATGCCGATTGATGTCTTCAATCGCTTCCCCGCAAAGCTCGAAATGCCGATTGGCTATCTTCAATCGCTTCGCAAAGCTCGGGAATGCCGATTCTTGTCTTCAATCGCTTCTCGCAAAGCTCGGGAATGCCGATTGGCTATCTTCAACTCGCTTCGCGCAAAGCTCGGGAATGCCGATTCTTCGTCTTCAATCTGCTTCTCGCAAAGCTCGGAATGCCGGATCCGCTAACTTCGATCGCTCCCGCAAAGCTCGAAATGTCGATTTGGTTGCCTTCAATCTGCTTCGCAAAGCTCAGAATGCCGATTTGCGATCTTCAATCTACTTCCCGCAAAGCTCGGGAATGCCGATTGGTCCGTCTTCAATCTGCTTCGCAAAGCTCGGGAATGCCAGATTTGCTATCTTCAATCGCTTCGCAAAGCTCGGGAATGCCGATTTGTTGTCTTCAATCGCTTCCTCGCAAAGCTCGGGAATGCCAGATTTGCGATCTTCAATCTGCTTCGCGCAAAGCTCGGGAATGCCGATTTCTGCCTTCAATCTGCTTCATGCAAAGCTCGGGAATGTCGACGGTTGCGATCTTCAATTTGCTTCTGTAAAGCTCGGAATGTCGATTTGTTGCCTTCAATCTGCTTCGCGCAAAGCTCGGGAATGCCAGATTGGCTGTCTTCAATCTGCTTCCTGCAAAGCTCAAGAATGCCAGATTTGCTGTCTTCAATCTGCTTCCTGTAAAGCTCAGGAATGCCAGATTTGATGTCTTCAATCTGCTTCCTGCAAAGCTCAGGAATGTCAGATTGGCTATCTTCAATCTGCTTCCGCAGCAAGGTCGAATGCCGATTGCGATCTTCAATCTACTTCTTACAAAGCTCGTGAATGCCGATTTGTCAGATTCAATCTGCTTCCTGCAAAGCTTAGGAATGCCAGATTGGCTATCTTCAATCTGCTTCCTGCAAAGCTCAGGAATGCCAGATTTGTTGTCTTCAATCTGCTTCTTGCAAAGCTCAGGAATGCCAAATTTGCTATCTTCAATCTGCTTCTCGCAAAGCTCGGAATGCCGATTCTTTGTCTTTAATCTGCTTCTCGCAAAGCTCAGAATGCTAGATTTGTTGCCTTCAATCGCTTCTGCAAAGCTCAAGAATGTCGATTCTTGCCTCTTCAATCTGCTTCCTGCAAAGCTCAGGAATGCCAGATTTGCTGTCTTCAATCTGCTTCCTGCAAAGCTCAAGAATGCCAGATTGGCTATCTTCAATCTGCTTCATGCAAAGTTCAGGAATGCCAGATTTGCTGTCTTCAATCTGCTTCCTACAAAGCACAGGAATGCCAGATTTGCTACCTTCAATCTGCTTCCTGCAAAGCTCAAGAATGCCAGATTGGCTATCTTCAATCTGCTTCCTGCAAAGCTCAAAAATGTCAGATTTGCTGTCTTCAATCTGCTTCCTGCAAAGCTCAGGAATGCCAGATTTACTACCTTCAATCTACTTCCTGCAAAGCTCAGGAATGCCAGATTGAAATGCCTCAAATGCCCCTAATTTAGACATGTTATGAATAAAAAAATGATATGAGTATGATTCCCGCTTAAGGTGTTATCACTCATTTGTTTTTCATTCATATTCTGCTCAAATAATTTGCCCCATGGTAATTCTGAGTCCTCTCTACTTGAACCTTGGGACATGAATTGTTATCTCCCACTGCAACTTCAGGGGAATAACTTTTAATTTCTTCCATCTTTCTGTTACCATTCGAGGGTACGTAACTTGTACTACTTTCAATCTGCTACACCATTCCCTGGGTGTAATGACCAGATATATGAATGCAGGGTATCTCGTCAATGATCCTCTTTACACTTGGATTGACCTTGTTCGTCATTTGCCGATGTGGTATTACCAACGAAATTGTCTTATCCAATAAAAATCTGAAGAGATAATCATTCTTCAATGTTTCTAGCCCTTAGGCTTGGTGAGTTCTGAACAATAGTCATGCTTCAGATTCCTCATATTATATAGAAGCTTCTAGAGTAATCGTGAAACTCCTTTTATGAAAGTGTTATTAGTCCATAAATTGTTATTTCAATATAAAATGCTTGAAAAAGGTCACAAAAATGGACGAGAAAGAAATTAGTCAAGAGCATAGCTTTGAGAAATAATTTAATCAAAGATAACCCAGGCAATAAAAGAAAATTGATTTGGGCGTATCTCAAAAAAGAATAAAGCAATCAAAGATGACGAATTTCAAAATTGGGTAAGAATGAAGCTAGATGCCCCAGATATCGCAGCCTGAGCTTCTTTGTTCCAACTTCTTGAGGACCATTTAAGCTCAACATGTGTTTAGGGGATCCGGAGTACTTTGTCGATGCCCCAACACGTAACATACTTCATCATTGCTAATTCAGACTTAGCAAGACTACTGTGTGCCCCACTTTTCAAAATTTGAGCCGCCATTTTCGGGTTTTCAACTCAAAGCCCCTTTGGTCTCAAAGCGCCCTTTGCGGGTTTTCACCTTAGCCTCTCTCTTTTTTTTTTTTACTCAAGGCACCCTTTGCGGGTTTTCACCTTGACCCCTTTCCCTTTCAGGTAAAATCCTTCTTGACTAAACCTGAATTCACCGGATTGGGTAAGTTTTCGCTATCCATCTCGGTCAATATGAATGCTCCTCTAGAATAGGCCCTTCATAAGTCCTTCCAAGTTTGGCATATGCTTTCCTCTAAAATCATTTTGTAGAAGAAAATATGTTTCAACATCGAGTTCCCTTGTGGAATTCTCTAGGATGAACCTCTTTGTCATAAGCTTGGATAACTTTAACCTTTTCTTCAACTAGGTTCAATTAGCAAAATACTTCATTTCCATAAACCAATGGGTAAGACGTTGCTCCCAAATGGTTGTTCCGGTGACATTCAATAAGGTAACGGTAGCTTCTTATGCCAATCCTTACAAGTCTAAGTCACCTTTCATTTTTTCTTGGCAACTTTTGCTATACAAATGATACGTTGCTTTGATCTTTGGACAAATCAGAACTTTGACTTTGTACGCTTATGCATTCTGTGTTGGCATCCGATCATTTTTTTATGACTATCGACTTTGCAATATTGGCATATGAAGCTACTTCCACCCTCTTAGTGAAGTAGACGACGACCATGACGGTAAATTGATGATAACTTAAAGCGTTTGACAAGATTGGACCCATCACATCCATGCCCCACATATAGAAAAGTCTGTGAAGAAAGTAGAAGAGTTACATGAATATCGCCTTCTTCAATTCAAAGATTTGTGGTATGACCGATGCAATCGCTTCCATGGTAGACCAACAAAGACTTCCCATCCTCTTGTTTAGCCCGCGTCTTATTAGTCTAGGCATGTCTTGATATGATCGTGCGAGAAATATCTTTGAATTATAGAAAATAACTTAATAATATCTCGATCTATTTCTGTGGTGAGCTAGGCTTGATCTTCATTCCTTTCCTAGGCTCGCAATATCCATTGACCCTATGTAAGGTAATGTCTGCTTTTTCATCTTGTTAAACCATTCTTAACAAGTCGGAGATATGTCACAAACTCTGTCATCTTCAAAATCCCGAGATCCCCTAGACCCATATCTTGTTCAAAAAGGAGTCGATGAATAACGCGTCGCTCATGACATTGATATCCGGGTACCTAAGCATGAAGGCAGAAATCTAAAGAATAAATGATTCTAAGGATGATTACTTGTATGGTAATGAATAAAAAATGAAAGAGTAAAAAAAATGTATAGTAGAAAGAATAAAAGAATATGTACTCAAAATATGCATTTTATTGAAATAATAATTTAGGACACAAGCCTATTTCACAAAAGGGGTCTTATTGCCTCTAGGCTTAAGGCAACAAGCATGTTTTGTATATTAATCTAGATTAGCCCTAAAAGTACAAGGATTTCTCCCACAATCTCATTATTTAAAGCTCTCCCAAGTACACAAGGGCTTGTAAACTTTGTTCTCTGATTCCCTCTTCGCTTTCGATTTCTTCAAGGGATCACAATTTTCTTGTCTCCATGATTGGATAATGGGTTCTCCAAACTGGGTGTATCATCAATCTTGAAAACTCCCATCTTAAGAAGTCTCTCAACTACCTTTTTGAAGGCAGTACAATTCTCTATTGAGTGCCCCGTTACTCCTGCGTGATAATCACATTGAACGTTGGAGTCATACCATTTAGGATATGGGGGTTGTAACGGATGCAGATAATATGGGGACACTACACGTGCCTCTAATAAAGTTTCATATAGCTCCTTATATGTCATTGGAATTGGTGTAAATTGGAGCTTTTCAGAATTTTGTCTAGGGCCTGATTCTTGTCTCGTCGACCCTTGTTGTCCAGTCATAACCACTTTCGGTTGGCTAACAATGACTGCCTTTGAGTACCCTTTGTTGTATGTACTCGTATTATTCACCTCGTCATCTTTTTTCCTAGGAGTGGACCTTTTAGTGGCTTCCCCTGCTTCGATCTTGCCACCTCTTATGGTATTTTCAATCATCTCTCCTGCCATCACTATATCCGCAAAGCTTTTGGTGGTGCTTCCTATCATATGAGTAATGAATGGAGCCTTCAAGGTATTGATGAATAGCATTGTAGTCTCTTTTTCTAGGAGTGGTGGCTGAACTTGCATGGCGACCTCCCTCCATCTTTGCACATACTGCCTGAAGCTTTCATTTGATTTCTTCTCCATGTTTTGTAAAGTGATTCTGTCAGGCGCCATGTCCGTGACATGGTTGTATTGCTTCATGAAGGCTTGAGCTAAGTCTCTCCAGGAGCTAATGTTAGCGCGGCTAAGTTGATTGTACCACCTAGATGCTGCCCCCACCAAACTGTCTTGGAAACAATGAATCAAAAGTTGATCATTGTTCACATAGCCCGTCATGCGTCTACAAAACATAGTGATGTGGGCTTGAGGCAATCGCCCCATTGTACTTCTCAAATTCCTAAGCATCTTGAATTTATGAGGAAGTACCAGATCCGACCAAACTCAAGTCCTTGGCATTAATACCGCGATGATGGTCAAGACATTTTCCAAAGCCCGAACTTTTCTTCCAACCATCTACAAATGATCCTCCAACTTCCTTGAGGATTCAATTCTTAATCCTCTCTGCCTAAATCCGGGATAACGGGATTGGTCGGGTTATCTCCGGGTTAGATCCTGAGCTGACCTGGAAGTTTATGGGCGGTCTATTATCAGTTTGCCTCTGTTGAGGCCTGATTGTGACAGGTGGCCTTTGGGGATACTCTTCAGGTTGTGGTGGGGTAAAACCCGGGGGATTGCCTTCGCTCTCTTCTCCAGTAATGGCCATGGGACTCTTTCCTTTTTCCAGCATCCCACTCATCATCTGGGCCATTTGGGCCATCATGTTCCTCTGTGCCTCCAACATTTGGTCCCTCATCTCTTGTTGGAGTTTTGCCATTTGCTCTTGCATCTGGTCTTGCATATCTTTTTGGAATTGTTTCATTCTTTGATTCATTTTCTTCGATTTGGCGCGTGTACCGTAAGGATGTTCAGCTTCCAGATTTTTCTTTTCTCTCTTTCTCTCCTTTTTTTCTGAAATAACTTCAACTAATTAAGATCTTTCTACAAATTTTAATGCATGTAATATGATGTAATGCAAATGCATGAAATGCGATACAAATGCATGGAATGAATGAAAAAAGAAAAAGAGGTGTTGATTATGAATTCAATTCCATTAGAAGAACTTTTTTAGAAAATACGTTTCTTTACATAAAACGGATTACATATACGGCTTTGTCCTCATAGTCCAAGTGAAAACCAATCCTCTTCTTCGTATCCGGAGGCTATGGTTGTATCCCGTGAACTTTCTCAATAGATGCCTCTTCTAGCTCCTTATTGCTTGGTTCAGGCAGTACCTCTTCACTCGCTTATCCTCCGCGATGTTCATAAGTTTCTTTAAGAAAATTGAGACTTGATGACTCTCGAATAATCCTTGTCGGCTTGAATCCTCGGGCAAAGTCTTGTATTCTTCTGCGGGCTATCAGCCCTCTCTCGTGTTTACCTGGACTATGTTCGAATGACCGTATTATAATCCACTTTATCAAGTAATACATTTCCTTATGACAAACTCCTCTATTTAGTAATCGAATATTAATCAACACTTCTTTTCTATGATGATGCAATGCAATACAACCAAAATAGGAGAAAACACGTTAGTACAAGAGAAATAAACAACACATAATGCCTGTCTGGGTAACCACTAGAGTTTGGTGTGGCTCTATCTAGGGTAGGTTCCTAGGTCTCTCTATATGTGGTTCGGTTCTAAGGTAAGGGTACCCGAACCAGCAGATTCCTTAATCTTCACCCATTATAGGCTTACATAGATCGAGTTCGGTTCGGGGGAATACATTTCCCTATGGCCATGCGGAGGTGAAAACCTCACGAAGACACAGGTAAGGATGTATCCCGGAAGCAATCCACTAGCCCATGCGGAGGTGAAAACCTCACGAAGGCATAGTTTCTTACTCCCACTTAAGAGGGTACGACCACAACGGTCAAGCAATGCAATGTGCGCAAGAAAACAACAAACACATGCAACAAAAGGATCGTAACTTTCAAATCAAACTTTTAAATTTTCAAATTGAATTTTGAAATTTTCGACATCGGACAGAAAATAATCAATTTACGGCCTGACTCTCTTTATGTCCCCAGTGGAGTCGCCAAGCTGTCGAAACCATTTTTTTGGAAAAACGGAGGACGACTTGGTATTGAAAACGAAAATAAAAATGGGAGTCGCCACCGATCTTTATTTGGTGTGATCGGATCACCTTTGTTTTAATAAAACATTTTGGTTTACTAAAACGGTGTTTTTGGTCTACGAAATTCGAGAAAACGAGTTCGGGAGTCGGTTACGTGCGAGGAAGGGTTAGCACCCTCGTCATGCCCAAACTTGGTACCTAATTGATTATTTAATGTCTTTATGTCGAAAGTTGAGAAAGATTTTAAAACACAAATCTTTTAGAAAATATTTGGGTAATTCGAATTGATACCGAAATTCCTTTGTTCAAAAAGATGAAATACCACATCCAAAGACGTTAGGACACGATGTTTCAACCTCGATACCAAGATCATTTCATGATTTCCAAAATTCATACATTGTAATTTCAAAAGGGTATTCTACTATTCGGACAAACCAAAAACTGAAACCCAGCACGATTGGGCACGATCCCTCGAATTTCCAAACATGAAATATTGCCTTACGGTCAAAATCTTAAGAGGTTATTTAGTCATTTGGACGAACGAAAAATCGAAACCCAAAGACGATTGGGCACGATTCTCGAACCTCCAAACACGAAACATTGCCTTGTTTTAAAATCCTTTAGGTGAAATATAGTAATTTTACAAAATGTATTTTTATTTAATAATATAGTATTAAACTAAGAAAATAAATATAGATGCAAATATAGTAAATATAATAAAACTAATAATGATAATAATAATAATAATAACAATAAATAAATAAAATAAAGAATACGATAAAGAAATAAATTGCTTTGAAGTATTGAAAAGTAAGGAGCAATAAATAAATAAATAATAAGCAAATGAAATAACAAATAAATAAATAAATTATGAAAAAATAAAATAAAAAATAAATAAATAATGAATAAAATATAAAAAAATTTATAAATGGTGAAAATTGAGTGAATGAAGATCAAATTTGAATTGAATAATAATAATAATAATAATAATAATAATAATAATAATAATAATAACGAAAATAATGTTAGTAATAATGAAAACAATAGCAATAGTAACAATAAAAGTAATAATATCAATAATAATAATAATAATAATGATAATAATAATAATAATAATAACGAAAATAATGTTAGTAATAATGAAAACAATAGCAATAGTAACAATAAAAGTAATAATAATAATAATAATAATAATAATAATAATGATAATAAGATTAAATAATAATAATAATATTATTAAAAATAATTAATACGATAATAAAAAAACAAGTAAACAAAATAAAAAAAATAAAAAAATTAATAATAATAAATTAATGATAAACTAGAAAAATAGAAAAAGAAATAAAAGAAAAGGACCAAATTGGGAACTAGAACGGAAGTCTGGGGAAAATCGAAAATAAAAAAAATAAAGCGGAGGACCGATTTGAAACACGCTGAAACATGCGAGGGTTAACGAGAAAATATCCCAAACCCCATCAAGTGCGCCACTTCAACTTCTGAATAGAGGGACTAAATTGAATGCGAAATGAAATGAAAGGGCCGAATTAAAAATAACAGAAAAAAATGGCAGGACTTAATCCAAACGCATAGCAAAAGAGGAAGCCCCGTTTGCGCAAATAACCCAAAATACAGAAAACACGCGATCCCTTTGTGGCTGGGGTCAGTTCGGTTCCCCAAACGCAGCGCCGTTTTGGCGCTGGGAACCCCTACTAAACGCCGTCGCTTCGTGAGGGCAAATTTAAGCCCTAGGTTTCATTTTTTCTCTTATTTGCAGCCTTTCTTTCTTCTTCAAAAAAAAAAAAAAAATTCTTCCCCTCCTTTTCTCTTTCGGCCTTTCGGCCTCCTTTCCATCGCCGTCGCATCATCGCGCCACCACCGTGACGTATCGGTGGCGATACTCAAGACCGGGCCTTTGGCCCTCTTTGAAGCCCTTTAGAAACCTCGACTCTCGCGTCCGAAAACGAAGGGAGAGGGCCTTCAAAGACTCTCCACGAGTCGAGTTCCGTCGACAGAAAGCGGACTCGACACAGTGACCGGAAGGGGTTCTCTGTAAGTCCTTTCTCCCTTCTCTTTCGTCTTTTAATTTGTAAAAGTTTTTTTTAAATAATAAAATAAAAAATAAATGCATAAATAAATAACAGAAAACGATACTAGAGAGAACAAAATCTGAATCAACCTTTTAATTTTTCTTTCAATTTCTGATTGTTCGTTTTTTCTTTTTTTTTTTTCGAATTCGAAAAATCCCCCCTCCCTTTTACATTGTATTTCGGTTAGGCTTATATAGCCGAAAAATAAATTACAAATCGTAAATCTATTTCTTTAGCTTTCCTGCTCTGTCTTGTCTTTGCTGTTGCTGTTGCGTGTGCAGGTTCTGGAGATGTTAGACGACAAGAGGGCCGGTGTGGGCTGGTTAGAAGGCGACGAACGCGCTGACCTAGCACGTGGAGGCTGCGGCGCTAGAGCTAGGGTTTCATTTCTTTTTCTTTTTGTTTACTGTCTCCTTTTTTGGGCCATTGGGCCTTTTGTAATTTGGGCTAGGGGTGGCTTTGGGCTGTTGTAATTGGACTGGGCAAAAATGGGCTTGTACAAACACAATAACAATTAAGCATTCATAATTGAAAACTAAGAAACTAAAGTTTTATTGAATAAAAGATAGAAATCAAACAATAGAATCTATCCTATGGTTCATCTCCCCTAAGTATTAAGAGAATTAGTAACACCAAAAAATACAATATAACCACCAAAATAAAAGAAATCCATGATACTCCCTTGGAAATCAACTTGAACTCTTGAATCTTGATGGAGAATTATTTGTAAATTGGCTTCAATGGTGTTCTTTGAGTAATTTTTGTATTATCATATGACGGTCAGTATCCTCCTCTTTTATTTCCTTATTTAGACCTTTTAAAGTGCAAACAAAAAAAAAAACTTAAAAATCGTAACTTTTAATTGTCAACGCACACAGTTCGTGAATCCACATCCCCTGGACACACGCCCGTGTGGGTCACATGACCTTGTGGTCTGCCTGTGTGAAACTCTATTGCATGTGTTTAGCTTCCAGACTGCTCTAATGTTCTAATTTCCATCTATTTTTCACTCTTATTGCTCCAAAGTGCTCTATTAAGCATCAAAATATGAATATAAATGATTAAGAGTATATAATTCACAAGTAACACCACATAAACACAAAAAAATGCATTAAATATGTGACTAAAATATGTTACTTTTGACACTTATCAATAACCGTATGACATAGTGTCAATGAAGTTTTTGTACGAGCGAGATAAAAAACACAAAACAATCAATGCTTGATCCTTATCATCGATTTTAATATCAATATTATTGAGATGTACAGTAACATAATTGAAAGTGTCAAGGTGCTGTGAAATAGGTGTACATTCCTCATCTTCAAGTTGTAAAATTGATGCTTGAGGTAGAGCAAGTTTGTTAATGACTTCGTCATGTACTTGCTCTCTAACCAGAGCTACAAACCGGACATGATGGTCTTTTCGGCTAACTCTCATAATACTTCATCACCTAGACATAGTAGAATAGCATTGTATGCTTTCTCCAGTATCTTGTCCTTTTGCTCTTCCGAAAGCATGTTTGGTATGCTAGACAATGCCTTAAGCAATCCTTGTTAAACCAAACATCGCTCACATCTTGATGCACCATAGACTGAAACTATTTTTCTTGGTGAATTTCTCGACTTTTATTTATTCAATGATACACTTGCAGCCATATCAATGTTTTAAGTGACAACAGAAGCAACAAAAAAAATCATGAGCACAACCATTTTGCAAATACTGTAGAAGTAGTGGAAACAAAGCTTGATGCCAGTTTGTTGAAGATGGATCGGACTAAATACATCAATATGACCACAAATAAATTTATTGGGAATAAATAGGACACACACAAAAAAATGTGCGAAAAGGAATAAATAAAAAAAAAAAAACATAAAGATTTACGTGGTTCGGCTTTAAAGCCTCTTACTCAGGCAGAGGCGACAAAAAATTTCACTATAACAAAAAAATACTCAAATTAACCACTCACACCGAGAAAAGCATCCAAAAACTTTTATACAATTGCTCTCAAATTAGCTACTCACTAACTAATTCACTCTCAAAATTGGTGTATCTTATGATTTAGAACTAAAGCCTATTTATACTAGTTTGCATGTCATTTAAGTCAATAACCACATTTAATATGGCTTGACAATTAGAAGAGCAAATTTTCCATGTAGCTTTTACTGCCCATCATTGCCAACAAAACTTGACATGATGATTCTATTGGCTTTTAAATTCAAGCCGTCTGACAAACTTTGAAATTTGGTTTTTATGGCTTGAATACAAGCCACGCATGACAAAGTGTAGTAAGCATTCAAGCCGTCTGACTAATTTTGGTGTAGTAAAATCGGAATCCGAGGGACGACGTTGGTATGATGTCAAGGGTACCGCAGAGCACGTTTGAGCTTGCTGCAAAGCAAATCTCGAGAGGCTTGGTGTGGACTACATTGATCTGTACTTTCAACATCGTGTTGATACATCAGTGCCAATAGAAGAGACTGTAAGCATCAATAGATCATTTCATTTAACTTCTTTTTCAGTTAGCTTAACTGCAACGAAACATATGGCTCTGGTGATTGCTTTGCTTTGCTTCTTGCAAAGATGGGAGAGCTGAAGAAGCTGGTGGAAGAAGGGAAGATGAAATGCATTGGGTTATCAGAAGCTAGTGTTGATACATAAAGAGAGCACATAAAGTTCATCCCATTACTGCCTTATAAATGGAGACTGGCGAAATCGAAGACGAAACCATTCCGCTTTACCGGTATGCTTTACGACACAAGTTTACTAGATATCTCTATTGCTTTAAATCATTTATTGCATGAATTCCTACAGGGAACTTGGCATTGGGATAGTGGCTTATAGTCCTCTTGGTAAGGGCTATAAGCCAATTGGTAATGGGACAAACAACAAATTCTCAGTCCTTTTTGCAGTGAATATATATGTAGAATGTTAGATTACAAAAATGGGTTATGTCCTGGAACAGGCATACCAACCAAGGTTCATAGGGGAGAATCTAGAGAAGAACAAAGTTCTATATAACCCAGTTTCAAACCTATAAAGCATGGTTGCACGGTTCCACAACTTGCTTTGGCATGGCTTCTACATCAAGGAGACGATATTATCCCAATCCCTGGTATGTTGGAATGAATTTCCTTGAGTGAGGCTGTGTCGTTAGATAAAGTGAGTGGCGAAACAGATTTGGGTACCTTCTCTAAATACGTCTGGAAGTTTGCTAATACTCCATTAAAGTGAAAAAAAAAACAAGTTAAAGAAAGAGAAAACAAAAACAAATCAGGGTAGAAGGATCTCCGATCCATCAAAGTAAAGAAAATTGTCTTTTTCCCCTCTTTTTTAACATTTTGTTAATTGAACTGTAATTAGTTGTTGTATTGTTGACTTATTAGTGTATTCAATCTCTAGGTAAAATCCTGCAAATGTAGGTGTGTTCATCAAACTTCATAAAGAATCCTTGGTGTATTTATGCATCTGGTTTTCTAACTGTTGTTCCTCGATGTTACACAAATTGTTGTAACAGTCACGAAAGCAATTAGTCTAATAACACACATACCCAAACTTTCTCGGTGTAAGAAACTATCATCAAATGTAATCGGTGTGATCTTGTGTTTGATTGAGTACAAATGATATCTTTAAAAGAAAGCAGTTTAGTCTTAATACTCTCTTTATTGGATGTACATATGTTCATGACTCTATCTGTCTAGGCTCAAAGGCCTATTTGAAATTTAGGAGGGTTTAAATAAAAATATTAGGCTCGAAAAATGAGTTTAAGTAAAAAAAAAAATTAGGCATGTTTAAATGACTGGGCTTGGGCTTGAATATTTAAGGCTCGGATCCAGCCTGGTTCGGCCTATTTTAAGTTTATAATACTTTATATTATGTTATTTTTATATATTATGTAATTTAGAACATATTAAAAAAAATAAACCTATACTAAATATATAATACTACTCTAATATAAATATTAAAATAATGTTAAGATGACTATATAAAAATTTCAATAAATAAAAAATATATAAAATTATTAAATATTAAAATAATATAATATAAATATTTTTAAAAAAAAATTTAAAAATAATATAGGCGGGCCTAAAATGGGGTAAAATACCCAAATATACCAAAAAAAAAAATTACGGAAAATGGCTGGTTTCTTGAAAATTTCCGGAAAAGGGCCATTTCCCCACAAAACGTGTCAACGTCAGCGCGTTTTGTGGGGAAAAACTAGGAAAGCGCGCCTCTGGGGACGCGTTTTAGCCCTGCAACGGTCAATTTTTTTTTGATATATTTAATATATTTAGTTTTATTTTTTATTAAAAACTTCTTATTTTATTAAATATATTAAAACTAAATTACAAAAAATAAAAAATAAAAAAACAACATCTTATTTATTAAATATATTAAAACTAAATTACAATAAAATAAAAAATAAAAAACAACTTCTTATTTTATTACATATATTAAAACTAAATTACAAAAAAATAAAAAAATAAAAAACTTCTTATTTTATTAAATATATTAAAACTAAATTACAAAAATAAAAATAAAAACAACATCTTATTTATTAAATATATTAAAACTAAATTACAATAAAATAAAAATAAAAACAACTTCTTATTTTATTACATATATTAAAACTAAATTACAAAAAATAAAAAACAACATCTTATTTATTAAATATATTAAAACTAAATTAAAATAAAATAAAATAAAATAAAAAATAAAAAACAACTTCTTATTTTATTACATATATTAAAACTAAATTACAAAAAAATAAAAAATAAAAAAAACTTCTTATTTTATTAAATATATTAAAACTAAATTACAAAAAATAAAAAATAAAAAACAACATCTTATTTATTAAATATATTAAAACTAAATTACAATAAAATAAAAAATAAAAACAACTTCTTATTTTATTACATATATTAAAATTAAATTACAATAAAAAAATTAAACAATTTCTATTTTATTAAAGATATTAAAATTAAATTACAATAAAAAAATTAAACAACCATTATTTTATTAAATATATTAAAACTAAATTACAAAAAATAAAAAATAAAAAATAACTTTTTATTTCATTAAAAAAATTCAAATTAAATTACATACAAAAAAAATAAACAACTTTTATTTTAGTGAAGATATTAAAATTAAATTACAAACACAAATAAAAACAACTTTTATTTTATTAAAAATTAAAAAAATTATTACAATTTAAAAAATAAAAAGCCCATCCGAATCAATGTTGATGCTTGGTCGAATCGATGCCACACGGGGGTGGTCGGCGATTCTTCTAGCTTCCGGCGGGGGTCGTGCAACCTCGGGTGGGGATTCCGGTTCCTCCGGCAGTGGGTCTGGTTGTGGGTGTTGCGAGGATGACCCACCTTGATAAAATAACGACCCCGGAGGTGTTTGCATAAACCACGGCGGGGTGTCCGAATCCGTATGGCGAAGGAGACCGGTAAAAGAAGTGCTCACCGACGGCGCCTCCCTGTGATCCTCACGCGACGACGGCCTCAAGATCGGTGGCGATCGGAGTAGTAGTCGAAAGCGGACTCGAACCCGACCATGCATTCCAACCTAGGGTGGGGTGGGAAAAGGAAACATATATGGGTTAGGATACATATAAAGGCTAGGTACGCTTTGCATAAAAGGGTAAAAGCCGTGATGTCGGTGTGTCGTCGGCCGAACCGATGGGCCCGGTGGATCGTGTGGGCGCTGTTGATGGGCCCGGTGGATCGTGTTTCGCACCGTTGATGGCCCCGCTCATCACCCCTTCTCTTGGATTTAAAAGGCCCCGACGTTCCCTTTGTTGGCCGAAGTTGTCGCCGCCTCTCTTCTTCCGGACAACAAATACGCTTACCATGGATCCTAAACCATGGCATGTATTCGCACGCGACGCTAACTCGGGAACGACGATCGGTTCCGGATAGGTAAATAGTCATACCGGTTCTCCCACATCTCGATATGTGCTTGACCAAAATCTTGGCCAATCTGTGTACAATCGCCGTAAGTCCACTTTGTGCTCATCATCGAGCACCTCGGTGCACGGAATCGGTTGTTTTAAATCCAAATTGTCGCAGAACCCGATCCGATCCGTGCATCTCCACGGTCGCATAGTTGATCAATGGGACCTTCACGTGCCAAATGTTTGGATTTTGCAAGAACTCCTCCTAATTATCGCCTCGATTGTTGCCGATCCTCGTGCAGTGTCCATTGGAACTATATTAACATGACCAAAATATTAGTTATATACATAATACTAAACACTAAATACGAAATACTAAATTATAAATATGAAATTCGAAACTTACTTGTGATTCCGACCGTTGGTCTAATAGAAGCCGTATATCTTCAAGCGATGTAGGTATTCCAAAGATAACTCATTAGAATGGTTCCACCTAATTAAATAAATTTTTAGCATACAATTATACTATAAATCTACGTAATAATTGTAAAATATAACATTAAATTTACCTCGTTATCAGTAGGAATATATATGGGTGGTCGAGTCGAGGACGTAAAAATGGAAATCGAAATCGTGCCCATGACTGCAGTAGTGATAGGCAACCTCCGATTTTCGCTTTGCTCGGACGCGTCGCTCTGCACATCTCCCGATACAGCTTTGATAGCACAGCAGACCCCTAACTCAGTTCACCGGCTGCTCTAAAATCAACAAGTTTCAGCAGCCATCTCAAGTGTACGAGGTTTCTAGACAGGTCCGGCATCAGATAACCTCCAATTATCTCAAGAATGTATGCCCGAGCATACCGTATTCTTTCTATTTCGGTCGAACCATCATTCGGCTCCGGGAATGTGTCTCGTAACCAGGCCATCTCGATCCGACCTCCATGAATGTTATCTGGAATGGCACCCGTAAGCTCGTAGCATCGACCATCCAATCGGTAGAAGTTGCGGACCCGGTGACTACCGACCCGGCCCACCGGCAATCCCAATCGCAATCGCACATCTTCCGAGTGATGGTACACTCTCCGCATGGAAGATGGAAAGTGTGCGTCTCGGTCTCCACTCTCTATCAACGCATGACGATCAAAGTCGGCTCCAACTTGAACCTCCTACCTATCGTGGGCCACGTGCCAAAAACCCGCTTCCCGCAGTAATTCTCGATCAACAAATGATGGGGACCATGCATATTGCGAATATAACATTGCAACACCCGATCTACATTCGTTTAAAAATTATAAAATAAAAATTAATTAAAATTGCATAAACCTAAAAAATATTAAATAATATTGAAAAATTAAAATTAAAACTTACCATTTGCATTTGATCGACGGAGATGTGCTTTTTGCCTAGACGAATTAATTCCCCGGCCATTGGTAACACGATCGGAAATTTTAAAAGTTTCAAAAAAAATATATTAAAAAAAATAAAAAAGGGCTTTTTTGTAAATATTAAAAGACTATTTCGAAATTTCAGAGGAAGTTTCAAGGACTTAAAGAGAAATTTGAGAGGAAATTGAGAGAAGAATGAGTAATGACTAAAGTGTGAAAAAAATAAAAGGGTTGGGGGTTTTTATAGGGTTATTTTTTGACCGTTGGAGGCCCAACGGTCAAAAAAAATTTTGATCGTTGCAGGGCTAAAGCGCGCCCCTGGGGACGCGATTTGTGCCACATCAGCAAAGCGCGTCCACGTCACCGCGCTTTTGCCGATGTGGCCCTGGGACGCGCTTTGTGCCACATCAGCGCGCTTTTGCTAATGTGGCACAAAGCGCGTCCCCCGGTGGACGCGCTTTCTGGTTTTTCCCCAAAACGCTACCGACGTGGGCGCGTTTTGTGGGAAAATGGCCTTTTTCCGTAAATTTTTAAGAAACTGGCCCTTTTCCGTAAATTTTATTTTTTTTTTGGTATATTTGGGTATTTTACCCCCTAAAATGGGTTTGGATTAATTTTTTTGCAAATATAAGCAGTTTGGACAAAATTTTAGACCCAAATTTCGGGTCGAGTCGTGCTTGGACAAGCATAAAGAATGTTAATAT
The DNA here is from genome assembly GCA_025698515.1 of Gossypium sturtianum. Lineage (NCBI taxonomy): Eukaryota > Viridiplantae > Streptophyta > Magnoliopsida > Malvales > Malvaceae > Gossypium > Gossypium sturtianum. The sequence goes on from CM046945.1 coordinate 165,071,063, forward strand.
CATGCTTAAATCTAGCCCGACCTAACCCATGAGTACCTCTACTGAAAAGCCAACAACAGTTGGATTAAAAAAAGAATCAGTATATTTTTATAATTAATTGGAAAATTGATATAATTTTATAAACAATTAACTTTTTATAATATATAGAAAACAGCTTATTTGGATAAATAAAATAAGTTATCCCCCAAAAAAAAAAAAAGATTGTGCATGGTGATGTTTGCACGGGGGTTCATGGCAACGTCTGCAATTGAAAATAGTTTAATCCACCTTTCTTCATAATATATATATATATATATATATATATTATTTACCAAGAAATAAAAATTAATACAAAAAATTGTTAGGCTCAGCTGATTTAAAATGAAAAACAAAAATAGGTTGGTGTGAGGAATCTTTTTAGTATTTGAAATAGGAAGTAGCTAAGCTTATTAAGACTTCAATCAAGTCTTCTCCTTTTCTCAGTAGCAAGTGATTTCAATCGAGTTGTAATTTCCTTCAAAAATGAAGCAAAATCCCCAAATTCAACCTTCAAGAGTGAAATTAGGCAGCCAAGGATTGGAGGTAAAGACTTAATTTATTCTTTTCGAGTTTAGAAGTAGTTCTTCGGAATCAAGTGTGAGTATTAGATATGGGTGTGTTTAATTTTTCCTGGAGTTTTCAATGTATTTGAAAGATACTTTAATGAAGATGAAGAATTGGGAGTAACATGATCTCGTAATATTCTTGTGCATCTGCAGGTTTCGAGATTAGGATTCGGGTGTGTGGGACTTTCAGGGGTATACAATGCTCCTTTATCCCATGAAGAAGGATGTTCAGTCATAAAAGAAGCGTATAATAGAGGTATAACCTTCTTTGATACAGCTGATGCTTATGGGGATAAACATGATAATGAGATCATGCTTGGCAAGGTAAGATTTATCATGTTCAGATTAACCCTTTTCATACACTTTTTAATTATGTATGTACATATATATAAATGTATATATGATCTTAAAACATTCATCTTGTTTGTACTGTTAGGCACTAAAACATCTTCCTAGAGAAAAAATTCAAGTAGCAACTAAGTTCGGTGTTGTCAAATGGGAATCCGAGGGACATCGTTTGTATGCTGTCAAGGGTACTGCAGAGCACGTTCGAGCTTGCTGCGAAGCGAGTCTTAAGAGACTTGATGTGGACTACATCGATTTGTACTTTCAACATCGTGTTGATACATCAGTGCCAATAGAAGAGACAGTAAGTATAAACTTTTCGGATTCGCTTAACTACAGCACTAACACATGGATTTGATGCTCACTTTGCTTTGATTGTTGCAAAGATGGGAGAGCTGAAGAAACTTGTGGAAGAAGGAAAGATAAAATACATTGGATTATCAGAAGCTAATGTTGATACAATAAAGAGAGCACATAAAGTTCATCCTATTACTGCCTTACAAATGGAGTATTCACTATGGACTCGTGAAATCGAAGACGAATTCATTCCGCTTTGTCGGTATGTTTTACGGACACAAGTCTACAAGATATCTCCATTGCTTTAAGACGTACATTTATTACATCAATTTTCATACAGAGAGCTTGGGATTGGGATAGTGGCATATAGTCCTCTTGGTAGGGGCTTTTTTGGAGGCAAGGTTGTTGATGAAGCTATGCCAAATGGCAGCCTTTTGGTAATGGGACAAACAGCAAATTCTCAGTCTTTTTTGCAGTAAAAATATGTATTAGATTACATAGCTATTCATTTCATGGAACAGGCAAACTATCCAAGGTTCAATGGAGAGAATCTAGAGAAGAACAAACTGTTGTATACTCGAGTTTCGAACTTGGCTGTAAAACATGGTTGCACACTTCCTCAACTTGCATTGGCATGGCTTCTACATCAAGGAGATGATATTGTCCCTATCCCTGGTATGTTTTGCTTGACAGTGATACTGTAATTAAATTTTGCTTTGTGTTTATTTGTTTTTGCTTTGAATTAATGAAGGGACAACTAAGGTTAAGAACATGATCAACAATGTTGGATGCTTGGGATTGAAGCTTAGTGAAGATGATTTGAAAGAAATTGGTGATGCTGTGCCGGTTGATGAAGTAATTGGTGAAAGAGAATTAGGTGTTTTCACTAAATATGATTGGAAGTTTGCTAATACTCCATTGAAGTGAAAAAAATGACACCATTGTTGATAAGTATTGTCACTTTGCTGATGTGAATTTCACCCTCTTTGTGCTTAATTTGTAGTGCCAAATAAAATGCATGACTGAAATGGTGATTTGTCAAATCTTATGGGCTTTGAAAGAAAATGTGAATTTTTTAAAGTATCGTGTTTGATATTCGTATTGGGCACGAATGACTTAACATATAGTTGGGCACATATATGAATACGAATGACTTAACATATAGAAACTAAAATCAATATTTTTGCAAAATTTATACAAATACAGCAATATCAACTCCAGCTTAACATACAGGCCGTGTAACTCCAGCTTATACAGCAAGGTGACACGACATTGTGACCAATTACACACAATATCAACTTGGCCACACGACCGTGTGACTTTTGTTTTGTCTTTTTACCTCTTTTTTTTGTAAAAATTTCAAATTAGTTCTGACTTTATTTTCGAGTTGGTTCAAGAGCTCCGTAGCCTCGATTTTGGTTGTAATTCATATTATACTTGAATTATGAAATATTTTGTTGATTTATTGAATATTAATAGATTATCTCTTCCTAAGCTCATGATAGCGAGAGAATGGACAACTCTATTTCCCATCAACCTACAGAGGAATGATACAGACTCGAAACAAAGCAGTAATGCCGTTATCACTTAAAACAAAAGTCTCCGGTGTCTGGTGATAATTCCGGCGGGATCACTGTCAACATGTTGCTATTATCACTATCAAGGATTATAAATAAATGTAGGGGAATGCCCTTTCTTGTCCTATTATACGAATTGAATGGAAACAAGAAGTTGGCGTTTCATACAAGAAACCTTTGTTGTATTTAAAAGAGATCAAATCACCCTACATATTATATATTGTCCAACAACAGCCACTACCCATCATCACCTTCAAGCTCTAGTTCCCTTCAAATGGACAAGAAACCCCAAATTCAACATTCAAGGGTGAAATTAGGCAGTCAAGGATTGGAGGTAACATCTACCTTTTTTTAGGTTAAATTTTGCTATTAGTCCCTGTACTTTAATTTGAACACTTTTAGTCCCTATATTTTTTGAATCGGTCAATTTTAGTCCATGTACTTTTCGAATTTTAAAATTTTAGTCCTGACCCAAACAGTAGTTGTCAGATTAGTTTGTTTAAATTCAATGATTAGTCATGTACTATACATACAGTTATAGATTTAATCCATACTTTTCACTTGGATCATTCTAAGTCATGAATTTTGAAATTTTAATCTTGACGCAAATGATAGTCAATAATCCATTAACTGAATTTTTAGTGAGTAATACGTGGAAATAATAAGCTGATATGGTGTTGCACATTTGATAATATGTTTGGCGTATTAGATTTTGAAAATAACAAAATTAACTTAATGAATTTAAAAGTTATCATTTGGTGAGGACTGAAATTTTAAAATTTTAAAAGCATAGGGGCTAAATTCACACCTTTCGCAAAGTACAGAAACTACTAGCATTTATTTAATGCTCGTCTTTATCAACATTAAGATCATCCCAATTTTTCGATTCAATACAATTAAACCTACAGGTGTCGAGATTAGGATTCGGGTGTGTGGGACTTTCAGGAGTATACAATGCTCCTTTATCCCACGAAGAAGGATGTTCAATCATAAAAGAAGCTTTCAATAGGGGAATTACATTCTTTGATACTGCTGACATTTATGGGGAAAAACATGATAATGAGATCATGCTTGGCAAGGTAATACTATAGCACAAAGCAAACATTTTTAATTAGATTGTGGGTTTCATCGGCAAATTTCATTTTCTTTGGATTGTTAGGCATTGAAGCAGCTTCCTCGAGAAAAAATTCAAGTAGCTACCAAATTTGGATTTGTGAAATCAGAATCAAAGGGGCTTCCTTTGATTGAGGTGAAGGGCAGCCCTCAACATGTTCGAGCTTGCTGTGAAGCTAGTCTTGAGAGGCTTGATGTGGACTACATTGATCTTTACTTTCAACATCGCGTGGATACTTCAGTGCCAATTGAAGATACTGTATGTATCAAACACATCATTTCTTCCCTTTTGGGTTATAGTTTAAATATGTATATTGAACTTACAGCTCGAATTAGACCCATCAAAGATTATTTGAAATAACTGATGTTATGGTTCATCCACCGGCAAGGTACTACCACTTGTCTGAAATAAATATTGATATTTTTTACTTTGAACTGACCACTTAAGGTTTTGTCATCCTAAAGTATGCCCCATGCTCAAGCTGAGAGCTCTACCTATTGAACCTCTTCTTGCAACTCTGATACCATTTAATCTAGCTGCAGTGTACCTTAAGGTGACAAAACCTTGAAAGGTCAATGGAAAACCGAAATGGATAATATCGAATTTTATTTGAGGTTATAACTTAACTTGGAGATGGAAGCCTTCTTTCGTTTCTCGACGGTGAAGTAAGACCAAGCCCATAAGCTTATTATCCTAGGTCGGAACAAGTTGATAGGATCCCCTTTTACGCCCCCGGGTCCCTCCCATGTGGCGACATGGGGGCGTAAAAAGGAAAGAGAGGAAACAATATATACGATTTATGGCTCCAATTAAATCTGTCAATTTCGATTTGAAATAAAAAAAACATATATCATTATTCGTCAATCAACAAGATGTTACTTCCTTGAGTTAGATCATGCTAACCTAGTGAGCAAAATATTGATATTTTCCTCTTTGGGCTGACCTCTCAAAGATTTTATCATCCTAAAGTGTGCCTCCCTGTTCAAGCTCAAAGCTTCCCTTATAGTTCTTCTTGCAACTCTAATACAATTTTATTTAGCTAAAACATACTTTAGGGTGACAAACTCTTGAAATTTAGTGGATGCCCAAAAATGACAATGCCGATTTTAAACTCACGATGCAACCCCAAAAAGTGGTAGCACCTTGCCCATTGACGAGTCATGACAAAAATGTACAACCTAATTCATTTAAATTTGAGCCCAAACAGTTTGATTTGACCATAAAAAAGTTAATAACTTGAATCTAAAACAATCCGAATATGTAGTAATTTGAACATCTGAATTTATAACCGTCAATTTAAAAAACTCAAACCTAAAGAGTAGAAGTCAAAATTAACCCTAAACACTAAACTATCCAAATCTACCCGAATCAAAACCAACCCAATAGATAAGAGTAGCTCCAATGAGTGTTTTACTTGTTTGCTTCTTGTAAAGATGGGAGAGCTGAAGAAGCTGGTGGAAGAAGGAAAGATTAAATACATTGGACTATCAGAACCAAGCATTGATACAATAAAGAGAGCACATAAAGTCCATCCCATCACCGCCTTACAAATGGAATATTCACTCTGGACTCGTGAAATCGAAGATGAAATAATCCCACTTTGCCGGTAAGTTCATGGAACCTGATTACAAGATACTCATATATATACTTCAAATAATTTATTGCATGAACTCGCACAGAGAGCTTGGAATTGGGATAGTGGCATATAGTCCCCTTGGTAGGGGCTTTTTTGGAGGAAAGGGAGTTGAGGAAACTATGCCTAATGGGAGCCAATTGGTAATGGGACAAACAACAACAAATTCTCAATCATTTTTTTGCAGTGAATATATACGTAGAAAAGTTGGATTATAAAAAATGGGTTATTTCATGGAACAGGCAAACTATCCAAGGTTCAATGAAGAGAATCTAGAGAAGAACAAACTATTATATACTCGAGTTTCCAACTTGGCTATAAAGCATGGTTGCACAGTTCCTCAACTTGCTTTGGCATGGCTTCTACATCAAGGACATGATATTGTCCCCATCCCTGGTATGCTTTGCTTGATACTGATACTGATACTGTTAACTAAATTTTGGTCTGTATTTATTTGTTTTTGTTTTGAATCATTGAAGGGACAACTAAAGTAAAGAACATGATCAATAATGTTGGATCCTTTGGATTGAAGCTAAGTAAAGAGGATGCGAAGGAAATTTGTGATGCTGTGCCTGTTGATGAAGTGAGTGGCAGAAGAGAAATGAGGCTCTTATCTGAATATACCTGGAAGTTTGCTAATACCCCATTAAAGTAAAATTTAAAAAAAAAAATTGCAGAAAAGAAAAAATAAAAAATAAGGGGACTGAGTTGTTTGCTGCCTTTACACAAGAAAATGAAAGGTCATACGTATAATAGCATATAAAACTAAATATTATATACAAGTGGAATAGAATTCAAATAATTCATTTTGCACCATTTTAACCCCATTACCATTTATTCACCAAGACAATTCAATCTGCACCCTTTTGCCAGACATTACCCATAACCCCTTGAACCCTTAAATCAGAAGAGCATTCAAACCTAAATTTTCCTGATTATTACAACAGTAAGGATACCAACTACACCAGCTAAAATGAAAATCATTGTTAATTTTCTAAAACTTAGTTGTAAAAATCGAATCAATATACAATCAAGAAATGATTGATTTAACCGAAAATTTGATGTATTGGTATGAAACAGTCCATCTATTTATCTCCCATTCTATTTTATATTATTCCAGCCGGTTCAATCAGGAATCGAAAGATTAACCAGTAACCGGTCTAATGTCCAGTTCAGTTTTTTTTCAACAAGAGAAGTAAACAAAGAATGAACATTTTGAAGCAATAGAAGAAACCAAAGATAGAAATGTATATGATGTAAACTTTGATTATTAAGAGCCAATCTGGTAGTAAGCACATAACATGTAGAAATACATAGCAAGTTTGTGAATTTTCGATATGGAATAGGCAACATATAGCGAGCAACAACCATAACGATCCATATCCACGCATCATAAGCAGACAAGCCTAGACTTATTTATTACCGCAAATCCGGGGTTTCATATTTTATAAGACACGATACCAGAGATGAATGCTGATTTTATGCGGCAGCATCAACGGCTTGGCCACCACCTTCCTCCTGCAAAAAGTTCTCGATATACTCCTTCCTGCAACACAAAATAAAATGTTTGTCATCAAGCAGATCTCAAATGCTCTTTTACTAAAGATGTGAAGAGAAAGAAGAGATTTTCACCACATTCAAAGGAAGAAACATACCTTGCAGGAAGATGATCGTGCGGACGATTGTACGGAGTCCAAATTGGATCACCAACAAAGAGCCGCATTGCCTACATTGATAAATTTTCGAGGAAATGTCAAGGCCCAGAGAGAGAGAAATGCATACATTTAAAATTTTCTTAATATCACAAGCACTACTAAAGAAACTATAACAAGGTTATAGAGACGACACTAACTCCAGAGACAAAATAGAAAGAATATGTACACTTGATAATAAGGAGACTAGATGAAAGCAATCATCCTTTCAAATTAAAAACGACCTCCCACATCCATCCATTCATTTCAAACATTATCGAGCTTTCATGCTCATTTATTAAATGAATGAGGGGAACCTCCTACAACAACGAGTCAGAAAAAAGTGCGCTTTTTGGAAGAATAAGACGAGGTAGATGGGTTGCTTAGTACCTTAATATAGTTGTCTGTATCCAGAGTAAAGCGATGATAAATTCCAGCAGGTAAAACTATCATGCCTCCTTTCTTCACCCACACGCGAATCCATTTATCATTATGATCCCGTACATCAAAATAACCTTCACAAAGAAATAAACAATAAGACAGCTAGAAATTAGAAAGAAAAATTGTCTATCATTTAAAAAAAAAAAGGTCATCAAGGGATCTTACCACTTCCTGCCACACAGTAACGGATCTCCTCATCAGTATGAAGATGTTCTTCGAAGAAATTTTTTATCTTCTCCTCATAATTTGGAAGCTTCTCAGGGCAAACCTCGCAGAAGTCCTGAAGAAATAGAGTATCTTGTCAATAAAAGGGTGCAGTACAATCTGATTATAAGCACAAACAAGTGAAGAACAAACATTCTTTGATGGTTAGTAAACCCTACTTATAAGCACTTGTTTGCATCAGGATCAAATGTGAAAATTCTTTTTAAGAGAAAAAAAAGGTGCACACCATGTAGGAGTAACCTCGTTCTTCACGAATTTTCTTCAACTCTTCATCATTTTCATAGTTATCAGCATCCAATCGCCAGCTGAGTACTCCAAGCTCTGCAAGGTAAACACGAGTACAATGTCAAAAATCTTTGAATAACCTAATAACAATTGCTTCTTATCTAAGATGCTTACCAGCAAGTTTATCCAAGGATACATATTCCTTTGGTTCACGGTGATGGGGAAGCCTCTGATCTTCATCACTATCATCCATGTACCATGCTTGAATCACTTCCTCCCTCTACAAAACTCAAAAAGTTAGTGACACAACAAAAAACCTCATTTCCTTTTCCAATCATTCATCAAACATATATAAAATATTGAAAAAAGAGAACTGAATAGTCGCCAATAACCATCTTTGAACCAACTTGCTCCCCACAATGCCACATCATAAGCAAGGATTGAAATAGAGAAGAATAAATTGAATCAGAGGAATTTAGCTGGTTAATATTACATTTATTCTTACAACAATGCATTGCAAGTAATCATTAAGAGTACTTAAAACACAAGAGCACAAGTCTATCAATCAAATCCTCAATATGACGAGCCAATTCTTTAAAAATGACCCCATAAAAAAAAATTGGAATTTTGACTTACAATCTTTGAAATATAAGATACAAGCAATATATCAACTAAAATTTAAGAACAAAATATATTTAACCACCAAATCTGAATTGAACCCACCAACCAAAAAGAACTAAAATCGCCATAGAGAAACCCAATAAAGCTTCAGTTTACCAAGTCATGCGAATAGCTGAAATTTTCAATTCCATGGCTGTAATTTTAAATTAAAAAAAAATCTTTCAAATCACTAGCTTTAAAATAAATAATCTCAAATTCAGCAGCTTCTGAATAAGGAAAAACTAAAATAAAAAATTGCAAACAATTAACACGACACTACATCTCCAAAGGAGGGGAAAAAAATGCTCATAGAAAAATTTTCTCGGGAAAATTAATACTGTAAACAAATTTTCCAATGAAACAAACAGATTTACCTTGTCTGCAGCACCCATGGTCATAGTTTGTTTTTTCTTTTTTCCGTCAAATTAAAAAAAAAAATCTCCTTTATTCTACAAAAAAAGAAAAAGAAAAAACGCTTCCAGGCAACGCTAATAAGTGCAGAAATTGGGGACGAGTTTTAAGAATTCGCTGGTATGTGAAAGTGAAAAGACAGATAAACCCTTACTATTTATTTGGGCCCAAAAAAATCGATTTCCTTTAGAAACGTGAGGGGTGTGGAGAGGGCTTTATGGTCATTTAACATGAGAAGGAGGTGACCGGCCGGTCCGCGTTCTTTTTTTTGGGGGGTGGGGGGGTTAAATCAAAGCCTTTGCTTACGTAAGCTCTCATCTCATCATCCGAATATAGAAATCAAACATTGTGTGAATTCAGGAATGGTCAATTTTCGATTTTGAGTAAAAACCAAAGGTTTGAATTTGGATTTATAAATATACAAAGATTAGCGAAAGTTTTACTTCAATTGACATGAATATTATTGTTAATGTAGGAGGATATGAATTTAAGTGCGTTGAAACATATTATTCTCCTATTTATAGATTGAGGTGGGCTATGGGTAGAGTTGGTACTATTTTGTCCCGGCCTTCTTTTAAGTACTGATTTTGTATGGATTAGATTATTGACAATAACTTATTGAATCTATCGTTTGGGATCGTAATAAATTAAAAATTGTTCCTGCTACTCAACCTAGAGCCTTGAGTATTATACAAGGACATGTTGTAGGAGTAATCCACTACCTTTTGAGTGGAATTGTCACAACATTGACATTCTTCTTAGCAAGAATTATTGCAATAGGAAACTAACTAAGAGGATTTGAAAGGCATTATGGCATTCAGATTTTCAAGGTTTAACCAAAGATTAGCTCAGAACTCCACTACTCGTTGTATTTGGATATTTACAATAATATCTTTTTTTATATATAAATATATATATTCACTTAACTCTCTTTTTTCTCCTAATTTCTCTCACTATCTTAGTTTACAATGCCACTAGATCTATTAAGGACCGTTCTCAAAGGACTTTGTCATGATAGATTATAGCGCTGGTGATGGATTCGAGATGAGGAGGAGGATGATAGGCCATCTAAGATTCGATCTTTTGTCCATCATTGATACAGTGAGTCTCTTGTGGCTTTTGACAATTTTTTCTTGATTAATCGGTATTCATCGTCAAGTTGATTTACGATGGCGAGGTTAAGATGCAAAATTCAATGATTTGATCAAATTGATACATCTTTGGTTTGTTTACCATTACTGTCAATTTGTTCTTCTCTTTTCTTTTCCTTTTTTGAGATTATTATGTAGACATCTATGCATTAGTTTGTAGTGATTTATTTATCACTTACACTATATACCATGTCTTTATTATCCCAGACTTATGATAGCCTTATAATCATTGCCCAGTTCTTGTATCAGCAAGAGAGACAGAGAATAGTACAGGTACAAGACTGGCTAAATGTCCATTCCAATTTGAAGCAAATCATGAGGAAAGTGTTGAGCGAGAAATCAATCGAATTTGGGCTTCCGAAAGAGCTGCAGTTTTAGAATAAGAAAAAAAAAATGCAGCAGTGGGTGTCGGCTGTTAAAAGAGACCTTTAGAGGAAACTTATGTGTCGTACAAAAATTATTGTGAAAGTTATAGATAAAGGGCATGATATAGCAAAATAGAGTTTCAACTTTACATATCATCTGCTTCAAGAAAAAAAGAACTAGGATAATTCCACTGGTTATAGAGGTTCCTAATGCATGAACTTCAGTTCATAATATATATGCAATACTAGGAGCACCATTGTCATGGGAATTATCAGGCATGGAGGGGCATTAACTAACCACAATTTGCTCACCATCTTCATTTGGCTCTGTTTGATCCTTGTCGATCTGTTCACCTGTTTCGGTTTCCGTTTTATCCTCATCCATGTTTTTTCCATCCGCGGTGTCTTCTTTAACCTCATTGCTTTCTGGTTCGGGAAGTTTTTGTGTAGGAGGCTCCGGCAACACCTCTACCACTAAATTAACAAGCTCTTCTAGTTGTTCTCCGAATCGTTTCTCAGATTCCTCTATTATCTGGAAAGAGAAAAGGCCAAATTAAGTAAAGCAACTGCCAATTACCAAAGAACGCAAAGAAGGGGTTGCAGATGTTGGAATTCGAACTCTTAACCCGTGACTGCATGAACCAACCAGACTAAGTTTTGGGTTCAAAGAAGATGGTTCTTTGACAAATCAAATATAGCTATGTAATAAACTTATTCCTCTTCTGCAAAACAATTATATTATGCTCCAATGTTTGACATACTATTTGGCATGAAGAAGTGACTTGAGTACGTACCATGAGATGTCATACAGTTAGCATAAGAGTTGACAAAAAAAATCATACATCCTAGTAAATGCAGCCAAGCTATAAAAACCTTATTCAACCATGGATGACATGAATAAGATACCAGTGCTCGAGCAATATATCACAGGAATAGGAACATGTAAAAGATAAGCTTTACTGGATTGATTTCAACTAAAGCAGCTGAGCTTTAAAAATATGATCCTACCATGGATGATATGAATAATTGAATGGTGCTCAGGCAATATATCACTAGAATAGAAACATGTAAAAAAGAAAAGTTTTTCTGGGTCAATTTCAACCAATGCAGCTTAGCTATATAAAAAACATGATTTGACCATAGATGATACGAATAAGATAATGTGGTCAAGCAATATATCACTCGAATAGAAACATGTAAAAGAAAAGTTTTTCTGGGTCAATTTCAACTAATGCAGCTTAGCTATAGAAAAACATGATTCAATTATGGATGATACGAACAAAGAAAATGGTGTTCAAGCTGTTCAAGCAACATATCACTAGAATAGAAACATGTAAAAGAAAAGTTTTTTCGGGTTGATTGCAATTAATGCAGCTTAGCTTTAAAAACATGACTTAACCATGGATGATACGAATAAGATAATGGTTCTCAAGCAATATATCACTAGAATACAAACATGAAAAAGAAAAGCTTTTCCAGGTAGATTTCAACTAACGCAGGTTAGCTATAAAAAAACATGATTCGATCATGGATGATACGAATAAGATAATGGTGGTCAAGCAATACATCACCAGAATAGAAACATGTAAAAGAAAAGTTTTTTCGGGTTGAAAAATAAGACTCAACCATGAATGATATGAATAAGATAATGGTGCTCAAGCAATATACACTAGAATAGAAACATGTAAAAGAAAAGCTTTTCCGGGTTGATTTCAACTAATGCAGCTTAGCGTTAAAAACAAGATTCAACCATGGATGATACAAATAAGAAAATGGTGCTCAAGCAATATATCACTAGAATAGAAACATGTAAAAGAAAAGTTCTTCAGGGTTGATTTCAACTAATGCAGCTTAGTGTTAAAAACATGATTCGACCATGGATGATACGAATAAGTGAATGGTGCTCAAGCAATATATCACTAGAATAGAAACATGTAAAAGAAAAGTTTTTCCGGGTTGATTTCAAATAATGCAGCTTAGCTTTAAAAACATGATTGAACCATGGATGATACCTTGAGCAATATATCACAAGAATAGAAACATGTAAAAGAAAAGCTTTACCGGGTCAATTTCAACTAATGCAGATGGTCTGAGATTGATGATATTGAGCACCTCAGCTTTTGCAAGTTTATAACTTTTACACCTTTCCAAGAACTCCTTGACATGTTCTTTCGTTTGATTGCAAGCGGCACTCTCTACCAAGTAATCATAAACCTAGAACATAATAAGAAAAACTCAGTAAGAGATGCCGTTTTCACTCTTCTAATAAGTATAGATAGGAAAGAAAATTTGCTACAAAAATTCAACCTTGAACTCAGATGGTGCTATTGGAACAATAACTCTTGTCGGATCCTTCGATGCCCCTCGAGATCGTAGAAAATCGAGTACTTCGAAATTGGTAAGTGCGCCCGCATTAGCTTCTTTTCTGCAACAAAATGACTGAAAAACGCTAAGAAACAAACTTAAAGCGACAAATTAAAGAGAAAGAAGGGGCCGAACATACATCTTCATCCTCAAGGGGTAGAGGAGATGATAAATTGCAAGGGCAAAATACAAGCGCAAGGAGTGTCAGCTACAAGGCTATATTCTACAAATGTGATAGCAAAGAATTAAATATATATATATATATATATATAACAATATAAATAATGCATAGTGAAATAAATCGATAAATGAATAAATCACAAAACATAAAATGCTCGGACTCGCCTGAACGGCGGCCACACCCGTGGATATGCGTCTAATCCTCCCAACACTGCTATTGGCTTTTGAAGAAGAAGTCGTGGTGGCCGATAGGGAGAAAAGCACCGGAAAAGATGGGGAAAAAAATTAAGAAAGAGAAGAAGGAACCAGCGGCGCCGGCGGGAAAGAAAAGAAGGCAAAATTGTATGGGCTGAGGGTTTATGGGCTTTAGTCTGGGCTTTTTAACCTAATGTTTGGATTTTAATTAGATAATAATAACATTATTAGCCTAAATAAATTCCAATATGTTTAATAAAAGGTTAAAATATGCTATCAGTCCCCATACTTTTATAGAATTTGATATTTAGTCTCTATACTTTAAAAGTTAAGAATTTAATTCTCTTATTTTTCCAATTTGAAAATTCTAGTGCAATTATTATCGTTTTTTGTAGTTTCTATTAGAATTTGTCAACTTAATATATTTATTTTTTGTCAATCATATATAACACTAAAAGATAAAAGGACAACTTAATTAATAAGCCAAATTGAATTTTTTTGACAAAAAATATTAACAATGCTAAAAATTATGAATATATGTTTAATTTGAATTAGTATTACAAATTATAAAAAAAATTGTCATGAATTAAGACACAAAGCGAATACAACATGAAAACATAAACCTTCTTTAAAATAGAATAACTATACTAAAATATATAAAAAAAAATATGTGATAAATTAATACATAATTGAAAGACTGAAAATACCAAGAGGGGTGATTTGGGATTTTGAAAATTTATTAAAAACTATTTTAAAATAAAAGAACAAGAGAGAACAACTTGGACACTTCAATTTATAGTGGTTCGACCCCAGATGCCTACCTCCACTATCATGGTATACCTCAACCAAGAATTTTCATATTACGATCCGACCATGTAATACTGCTTAGTATTAGTGAAACATTAGATAATCAATGAATCAATATTTGTTTCTATTTTGTTTAGCGTACAAAAACCATTAAGGACAATATACAAAGAATATTAAGGTAAGCAATGGATATTTTACTAAACCAAATTATTTGAAAAATACAAGTATACAAAATGAATATATTATACTTAGGACACTAGATTCGACACAAAATGCGTAAAGGATATTCATGGGCATGAAGGACGTGCATTGTGGAACCCATTTTGTTATGAATTTAATCAGTACGAGGTTATTACACCTAAATGGCCCCTTAATGTATTAAGAGTGCGTTCACATTTGAGGAGTGTCCACACCTAAAAGCGAGTGCCTTAGAAGCAGGCGATTATCTCATTATCAGGGAGTGAAAAGACTCGCTAGGAGTGTTTACTAGCAGATGGTCTTGGTAAAGGAAGGATGTCATTCCTCTAGTCTAGTTGAGTGGTCAACTAGGACACCACGTTCAGTGGAGTCAAAAGGGAAGTCAACACCTTCTGTCTTACTGACACGTGTCTAAGTAGAGAAGGGATATTACAATTATACTTGAATTGTTACCTTTCAATGAAAATATATAACATTTACAATCTCTATTTTTTCAGAAGGCTAAGATAGAACATTTCTCCTAGTTTTAATGGCTTAACTAAAATCCTTCTTAGTTTTTATGGCTCAACTAAAATCCTCTTTAATCCTTTTAAGGCTTTGTATCTCAAAAACCTTAAGTATACTCTTTACAACCAAGAGAAAGGATGTAAGCAATTAGGACCTCTCAAAAGTGTGTGTTTACAAGTGTTGGCTCTCTCAAAGAATGGAAATGAGAATGATAAAAGACCTAACAATAAGTTCCTAGAGATACGTACAAGAGAAAATTAAAAAAAATAAAATAAAGGATTTGAGGTTTTTCTCTTGACTTTGATGTTTGGATGTTCAACTCTTGAATCCTAAATACTATTTATACCAAGGAACAAGTTTGTAGACGTTTATGACCATTGGGGATGAAATCAAGCCGTTGCAAGTATTAAATTCGAGCTTAAAAATTGTCCCTGCAATGTATGTCTCGAGATTTGCCAAAATGTCTCGAGACTTGACTGAAAAATAGTTGTTATATAGCTATTGGGAGGTTATGTCTCGAGACATGCAATAAATCACAAGTGATTTACTGTTTTGAACTTCCTGACCGAGCCTCATCATGGCATGTGCCAAGGCTATGGAATCAACACAAATACAATAAGAAATATAGCAGTTATTTGCAAGTGTGATAAGTCAATTGTAATGTTTTTTTTGTTACAACAGAACAGAACACAGAGTATTCCGAAGATCGAATCCAAAAGAGTTTGGGTGATAAGATGATCAACAATGAAAATGCATGCAAACAAGAAGTCTAGCTAGCTACTCACTAAGTATTATATTACAACAAATCATTGTCAAGGGTAATTACACTATCTACTACCTAAAAGGACTAAATTGCAAAATAATCCAAAGTGTGCAAAAATTAATTCAAAGAGTTAAAGTGGTTGGTTGACTTCCATGTTGCTAATTAATTCTTGGATTAGAGATATAAATGGTTCGAACTCCTAATTGGTTCAATTTTACCTTTCGCTTACCATTTTACTAACTTAGATGATTTAGTCTAGTTTGTCTCTTGACCTCACCAAGCTAAATCGGGACAATCAAATTGGTTCTCAATAGGCTCTCCTCTCGGTCTCACATATCTAAATGTTCACATAAAGACGTCAATTCTAGGTTTTGAAGTTTATTTGATTTAGTCCAGTTTTTACAGTTTAGTCCCTAACCCAAAAACTAAATGTGCAACATTTCCATCAACCAACCACCATAAAGTTTAGTTACTAGCCATCATCAACACAACAATATTAGCCAAATACATGCTCAGATGATTCATTAAAGAAAACATAAAAGCAAGGTTAGAAAAATCTTAAGGGCTTTTAATGGGTTCTTTAGAGAAGATGATAGCAACCACAATGGAGAAGAAAACACAACTAAAGTTAGGAGTTTTACACTTTTAAAGTTCAACAAAGCTTAAATATATTAAAGGACTTGAAGAGAAATAAAAAAATCAAGGGAAAGCTTGAGTATCTAATTGAAAAAAAGAAGAAAAGCTACAGTAAAAAAATTGATAAAACTACCACTAAAACAACTAAGCTCGGAAAAGTAAAGAACTAAAACCTAAAAATGGAGAAAAAAACTAACAACTAAGTTAAAAAGATGATAGAAATTGTGACTCCTTTAAGTTGACAGCCAAAACATCTTTAATACAAATAAAATTTCAACCCTAACATTGACAAAGTTTCAAGAAGCTCAAGAGTGAAATCTCGATTTATAATGAAACCATGGGTGGTGGTATACCGAGATGGTCGAGGGACATAAAAGAGATAAACAACTTCTTATGGGCATAAAGTAGTAATTTCAAGCTATGGGTCAAAGAGGGGTGCTTCCAAGCTGTGGGTATCTATTAGAAAAATGCTTATAGTAAAGAAATAAAATAAACTATGAGGCGGGAGTAGAGGTGTTCATGGGTCGGTTGGCAGCACAGGCCAGAAGGCCCGACCAAATTTGGGAGGGTTTGGGCAAAAATATAAGCCGTAAAAAATGGGCTTGGACAAAAAATAAGGCCCGCTTAAAAATGGGCCGGGCCTCTGGTAAGGTATTTTTGGCTGCCCTACCAAACCAATTCACTAAATGACAAAAAAATCTGCTATTTATTTTTATTTTTGAATGTTATTTTCTTGTTGTTTTCTCCCTATTTTGCTACCATATTACTATTATGTTGCTACTATTTTGTTGTTATTGATTGAATATCGTATAAAACTTATTTTATTGTTAATTTTGTTATAATTTTAAAGGCATTTGTTAATTTTATTATTATTTTAGAGGTATTTGCTTGTTAAGTTACATCTATCTTAGTGTTATTTAAGTCTACATATTTTTTAAAAATTTATTTTCAATTTGTTGGGAAATATTTATTTTGATTTTTTTAGTATTTTTGATGTATTATATATATTTAAAAATTATATAAAATAATATAAAAATTTAATACGGGCGGGCTGGGCCGGACCCGGGTTTTAGCATTTTTATATGGGTCGGGCTTGGGAAAAAATTTAGGCCCATTTTTTGAGCCCGGCCCGGCCCGGCCCATGAACACCTCTAGGCGGGAGACACTTTTTTTTAAGCTTTATTATGCCTCCAAAATACGACAAAATCTTAAAACATCCAAAGCAGAATAGTAAAAAGGGCTAACCGTAAATTTCTTTATATAAACAAATGTAAAACTACTTCTAATACGCATTTAATTATTGTCACAAATTGTGTTCTTACACAACATAATCTTTCGTTAAATGTTAGCTTTGCATAACCATTATTGGCATAAATAGTATTCTTACACATAACCGTAAAGTACATTTGTTAATAGATGGTTCAAATCGAGAGATACCATCTTATATGCATAATTTCATTTGTGTGAAAGGCAAATCAATTACTAACATTCTAAACTAGTCGGAGATTGTTAGTAGTTTGCAGTGTTAGTAATTCCATATTGATAAATTCTTATGACTTGTGGAAATTCTTTCGACACTCGGGCTTGAGTTTGATTGTGCAATAATTTTTTGTAATTATTATTTTATTTTTATCAAAAGTTGTTTATGAATTAATAGTTCTGAAATAACATATTTTTTTCCTACAAAGTTTCAAACCGAAGAAACGTAATGTTCTATAAAGAAGTGTTATTGAAAAATATACCTTGTGCCAAAACGTTTTTACCAAGGAACACATATTTTGATGTATACAAAAACTCAGATTATGTCATTTTTATAACTATAATTTTTTGTTTAATGACTTCTTGTATCCTAAAGGCGAAATAAAACTTCAAGGAAAGTGATTCACACCTCAAGTCTCATTTTTGTATTTCACCTAATTTTGTTTCTTGCATTACAAGTTCTTCTAAGAAGCCCAGAAGAAGACCTTTTGTGTGGATCAAGACAGACAAAACTCTAGGGTTTTTTTTGGAGTTTTAGAGCCACAAGAGGAAAGGAAGGTGGTTATGAAATTCTTGGGTTAGCAATAGCACCCTTTTACATTTGGACAACATCAACCTTTTTCATTTCAATAGCATGAGCTCATCACCCCAAAAATAAACAATCTGTCATAAACAAAGCAAACCCATTATACAACTTCAATTAAAATATTGCATGATAGCATCGATCCATCTCAGTGTTGATCCATGTCTGAAAAAGGCATTATTTGGAACAGTTTCTTAGGGATTGTTATAATTTCAAACATTCACAACTAGAATCTATGTCCTTGTCTACTCCATTATCTTATATAAAAAAAAATATCATAATCCAAAAACAAATAAAAATTCCTTGTAATTCTAACTAATAAAAGGTAAAATATTCTTATCAAAGTCCTTGATTCACCAAGTCCAAGCCATTACAATCATAGTCCCACCATACACAACACCACCTAAATCCTAGAGCCAAAGGGGTAATTTATAAAATAAACAAAAGAAAAAGAAAAAAACTTTAGTTCACATCAAAAAATATATATATATATATACACATATATATATATATATTCCTTCATCAAGATGGGATCCCTTTCTTCTCCTTTTTGACCATCCCCCTAGTCCAAGATACCCCAAATTTTGTGTTTCCTCAATAGTGAAAGAACAAAGCAACTTGGATCACATGCATTTGGGTACTTTCATTCAAAACAGCTTTACCCTTTCTTTTTTTTTTAAGTTAAAAAATTTAAAAAAAAATGCCCACAAATCCATTAGGATAACTTTTTTTTTTTCCTCTTTAATTTCCAACTTTATACAATATTAAACAACCCCAAATATCAAATATGTTCCAAGAAAGCATTTGAGATCCTAAATGGCTAAAATTTCCCCAAATATGTATACCCTTTCTGTCAAATTTCACTCCCTGAATGTGAACCCAAAGCTTCAAATCCTATTTCTATTGTTCTTCTCAGCAGCAATGGATAGCAGCCTTGATACACCTTGAGTCCAAATATCATACTCTCTTTGGCTCTTGCACTCGAACTCTACGACCCCGCGCATAACCGTCTTTAACCCGAAGTATCGCCGGTTTTCCCCGCCTTCGAGCAAGTGGCGGCCGGGCCATGCTGGCATATCTTTAATCACCTCCAACACAACATCTGCAAAAAAGAATTGAAGAATGTTAAAGACAATCCCTTTTGATTTTTCTTTTTTACTTTTAGCTTTCTCAAATCCCCAAATGGAACAAAGAAAGCACCACATCCATTTCTGAATTTATTTTAGTTTTCACATTATTAGAGAAAGACAAAGCTAATAATCACTTACTCTTTTTCTTTTTTGTGATGGTCCCAGCAACATGTCTACTCTTCATCTTTAACATAACCTTGTAACAAAAAGAAGTTTCAAAAGAAGCAAATAAGACTGATTCCCCAATAATTGAACATAATCGAACTGAAGACTTGAACACAAATCCTTTTCCGCTCGACAATAATTGAGCAATTTGGTATGGGTACCTGGTTCATTCTGTTGATATAAACAGAGACAATTTTCCAGTGAAGATCACCTGCAATATTCACAACAATGGTAAACATCATGTCAAAATGGCCTTGTTCGATGATACCCGGACTCGGGCGAGTGTTGTGTTTACCTTTTCTCGTGCGCTTGAGAAGCTCACAGCCTCTGGCAAGCAATTCTCTGCTGCAGATTCCCAAGAAATTCTCTTCAGGGAGAAGCTCACCACTAAAGCTGCCATTGGAGCTACCATTGCTACCATTGCCACCATTTTTGTTATTTTCAACAGGGATTACAGCTGCTATGTTCCATACCTCTTTCAATGCCCTTGCCTTCAATGTGGCTGCCCCTCTTAATGCTGCCATTGATAACAATTTCCCACCATTAATTCAACCATTTCAATTTCAAATTATATGTATGTATGTATATGTATACCTGTTGCTGCACCAGCAGTTAAGGTCATGATATCTCCAGCAGACCGGACATTGACGGCGGAGCTGATGACGGAGGTCAAATGATCACGCTCGGCTCCCATGGCTTCAGCTGTCTCCACGCATTGTGCAGCAACAAGAGTGGCAGCCGATGCCACAGCCATGTCCGTCTTTGCCCTCTGCTCATCTTTCCCAGCGCTCGAGGAAGCAGCAGTGGCTGCCGCGTAAGCTGCCACGGCTGCCGCTACCCCGGCAACAGAAATCGCTGCATGTAGCTGAGCGTTCTGAGCCCGCGTTTCTTCCTTCTTCTTCTCTCTTCTATCCTTCAACCATCGGCCCACTGTCTTCCCACCACCCGTCACGGCAGTTGTTGCAGGAGTAGCCGCCCCTATCCCCGTGTTTGTACGGTACTGCATGTTGAGGGAATTACTAGCGCGGCAAAATTGCTGCACAATTGAAATCATCCACCGCCATTAATTTTTTTTAAAAAAAACAGAAAAGAAACTTAATATCATAACAAACAACCACCGCCATTAAAGAAAGCTTCCAATTTTATGAAAGGTAAAACAAATCGTTATAGGGACCAACGCGCCCCGCGTACTGACTCATACCAAAAGAACGTAACAAAATTTTCAGACAGAAACTAAAAAACAGACAAGGGCAACATTGGTAATCCAAAAG
Organism: Gossypium sturtianum; assembly: GCA_025698515.1. Lineage (NCBI taxonomy): Eukaryota > Viridiplantae > Streptophyta > Magnoliopsida > Malvales > Malvaceae > Gossypium > Gossypium sturtianum. The sequence continues at coordinate 165,092,060 of CM046945.1, forward strand.
AAAAAACACAGTACTAAGCTGTAAGTGTAACCTCCATTGAAATAATGAAAGGAAACAGCTTTTTTTTTGTTTGTTTAAAAAGACCATCATTTATCTTCTTTTTTTAAAAAAAAATTATTTACATTGAATAAAGTGGAGCAAAAACACAGGAACCCATTCTCACTTTCTTCTCCATCTGTCTCTGAGAAAGCCTGAGATTTATGTTACTGAGTCAGTGACTCAGAAACTGCCAAAAACTGTGGTAAAAAAACAAACACTTATCCACAAATTTTCGATTCCTTTAAAGAGAAAAACCAAATAATTCTCCCAATTTTTTTTCCTTTTTTTTTTTTTTTGGTTTTTTATACTTCGTATTTACCAAATTATTGTTGAATGTGTCCATTTTTGAAAAAACAAAGAGCTCGTTGTTGTTTCGAATTCGAAAATTCTGATAAAAAAAACAGCAAAATATAGACATGGGTTCAAACATAAAAACAAACCTTAACATCATCAATCTCAGAAGGTGAAACAGGGGGGCTATCTGTTAATGGTCCACTGCTATGAGATAACCTGCCGGATGTTCTTGGAGATACTTCTTGCTGTTAAAAGACAAAATAGAAAACCTTTGAAACAATAGAATTTTTGTTTTACGAGGGAAACAATAAAACCAAAAAAATAAAAAGATGTTCCTTTTGTCTTGACATAGGTTGTTGTTGTTTTTTTTTTTTTGCTAAACTTACCGATTGTGACATGATTCTTTCAAGGACCATCAGGGAAGTTTCAGATGAAGCGAAAGAGAAAGGGTTGCCTGAAACTATCCCGTTTTCTTCAAGTTCACCGGCTATGTCTTCTTGTATAACGACATTACCACTTGAAGAAGAACCTTTCAAGCACATTTGATGGGACGATGAGGAAGGATGAGGCTGAGAAGGAGCTAAAGCCCTTGAAACTTCCAAAGCTGAAACACTCCATGAACGTGACAAGAACTCCATTGGTTCCAACGGCGTCTCCGGTGGCCTAAACGGTGCCGGAACCGGCACCGGTATCAGCTCCGGTCTCCATGGTTGCACAACGGGTTTCTCCATTTTTTTTTTCTTTTGGGGAAGGAAAGGTTTTTCTTTTTTTGTGAGAGAAGGAAATGTGATGAGTTTTATAGAGTGTGACAGTGTTTACAGGGAATGAAATGATCAGTATTTTTAATTGAGGGATGATAAAGTTGTAATTTCGAGAAAGTAGACGAGGATAAAATTGGAAATATGGCTTTTCTTTTTTGGTGTCACCGTCACGCGCCTGATGATCAGGTAAAGTGTGGTAATTAAATCAGACGGCAGGGATTAATCATTGAAGTAAGAATCAGTATATCTCGGGTTATGTTTGCCACTTTTAGTATTCTCAAAGTCAGAAATATTGCTTAATGAATTAAGTGGAAACAAATACTATCTATTTTTTTAAAATAATGTTTCACAATTTTTAGACAAATATTCCTTTTCCATCTCTATTGAATAAAATATATTATCGTAAAAAAAATTATATTAATGTTGATGCCAGTCTGAGTTAAGACTCAATCGGTCAAGTTTAATTCTTGAATAATTCTTATTATCATCTTCTAAATATATATATATATATAATTTTTTTTAAGTTTATCAAGTACCCTTATTAGCTAACAATTTTTTGGTTCAGTGGCAAGCGTAAAGCCAAAAAAAAATTTTAGGCGATCGAAATTAAATTGTAATTTTTACGATAGTAAAAATATAATTTTACCATTTTAGTAAACTATATCTTTATAATTTTTAAAGGATTAAATCAAATTTTTATCTTTTTTAAGGAAGCCAAAGTGTAATTTTACCTTTACTAATTTAAAATTTTAAAAATTTCAAAGAATCTGAAAAAATTTCTTATTTAGGAGGACTAGGGCCCCTGCCAGCCCCTAATTTCGAATTTTGAAGGTAATGTTGTTGGCAAGAATAATTATAAATATTAAAATAATTGATTTTTTTTTACTTTAAAATAAACATGAAAAAGTAAATTAGTTCCAAATGTTTTAAGAGATACCAAATTCTTATTATATCAAGCATTATTTTCATTTGTAAAACCTTTTTATATGCATAAATCATTTGGAAAGTTTTGGGCAATCTATGTTATATTTGTTATTTTGGTAGAAGTTTTTTTTTAACAATTATATTTGTTCTTTCTGACATAATGTCTAGAACTATCCATAGTCCTTTTCTAACCTATAAATAGGAGATTAATGCGCTTCAACGCACTCGAACTCACGTCCTCCTGCATGGCAACAATACCCATGCTAATCAAGTTAAGATTCAATCAACTATTTTGCTTAAAGTTTTGAACTCATTGAACTCCAATAAAAAAACTCCATTTTTCCTTTGACAAAAATGAGCAAATCATCCACAAAGCACATGAGTTAACTCAATCTTCTAAGTTTTAAGATAATACTGAAAAATGTTGCTAGCTCCAGCCACATTAAGCATACAAGATAGAATATTCATAACAATGACAAAGATGTATAGGGACAAGAGATCCCTCTCTTCAGAAATATCCTTTCAAGCTTTAATTTTCAGAGATTGTGAATCTTGGACTAGTTATACATCCCATGATCCAAGTAATAAAGGAAGGAGGAAACCCTTTTGCTTTGAGAACCACCTCCATAAAAAACTCTCCACTCATTGAATCAATGGCTTTTTGAAGGTAAAACTTCAATGCATATCATGAGGATGAGGCTGATATACCATAACCTCTAACAAGCTCCTTATCTAGTCAAATGTTCTATGAAATGCTTATCCCTTGAATGAATGGCACATGGTTAAGAGAAATGCATTGAGGCAATAATTTTTTTTAGTAGAAAAAATAGCATTAAACGAGTACATCAAAACCAATCAAATCGGTGTAAAGGCATCACTATTAGAATCATCATTATGCATCTGTAGAATCCTTTGACAACATGCATCAAAAATACTGGTTTCATCTTGTGAATCAATGATTTCTCGATTAATAAGGTAGTGATGCTAAGCCCACATTCTAACATTTTTTACTTATACATATTAAAAATTTGCTTTCAAGTAATTTCAGATTTTGTCAATCAAACAACAAAATCTTACATTCCAACTAAATGAATCAAACAGGAATCTAACATACTCGGTAACATGTTAAGTAATCTTACATTTCGTGAACTAAATGCCCCTTTATCACATTACCATATTAGTTAGATTATGTCATTTGGTTCATTTGGTTAGAATGTAAAATTTTGTTGTTTGGTTAACGATATGTAAAACTTAAAAGTACATTTTATTAAATTTTCCTTAATTATAAAAAAAATTATTAAATTATACCGAGAATAAAAATTAACTATGAAAAAAAAAAGTTAATAACATGCCGAATGTTAAATTTTCTAAACTAATAGAAATTAATATCAACAAAAAGAAAGAATTAATAATGAAAACACTCACTTATGATAACAATTAATTAAAAATTAATGTAATTTAATTAATAATAATTAAGGTTATTGTTATCATGTGAGGTTAAGTTGTAAAGAAAATGAGTTTATTATATTACAACTTAACCTCATATTGGTCAAGAAATATCAAAATCAAAACTAAAATTGTATTTCATGATTAAAGCAAAATATTTAAAAAAATTGCATATAACATGCAATCCAGAATATTTATACTTGTAGGAATGTAAGCTTACTCATTCAAATAAAATTTTGAAATCTTAAAGGGAGAGGGGAATTAGACCTGTCTAGGGGTCGAGTAGTTCACCCAGTCTGATAAGCTAGGCCTAACTTGGGCTAAATTTGGGCAAGGATTTTTGCACTTCAGGCTAACTTAGCCTGACCTGAATTCAATTTAAATATAAAAATGTTTAAAATTGTTGGATCTGGTGATCTAAGTATAGTATGTTCATTTATGTATACTAGTATTTTTCGAACAAATTAGTTTAATAAAATATACATTAATTACATTAAAATCATTTTTATATTGTCCTAGATGTATTTGCAAACAAAGCAAAATGCAAGTAAATATTAGCTCACTGTTATCTAATGTTTAACTAATAGTAAACGGTATTACGTGGTCGGATCGTAATACGAAAATACAACTTGTATTAGTAGATGAACCTAAACATGTCCTTAGCCTAATTCAAAATGAGCAAATTGATTGAAAGACTAATATGTCGTCTATTAAGTCCAATTGGGAGATGCTTTATCTTGAGTATCAGAGCTGATGACTCTCAGAAGATAGAGACATATATGTAACTGACTGGACTGTTAGTACATGTGACATGAACTGAAAGCTAGTGGCGCTCATAGTGTGACATACATTAATCCCGAGTGGATGATGGACTATGAATACGTGACTCATATACTTTGATGTAAGCAAAAGCCTGAGTTCAAATAGATAAAGAACCGAAAACTAGTGCGTTGGGTGATCGTTGTATTTCAGAGTTTTAAATTTATAATGATCGATCCTGGAACTAACTATAACAACGATTGAGGCAAGTGCACCTATCGAACAGTAGTATAGCTTAGGCAAGACCGGATTGTCGAACCCAAAGGAACTAAAAGTACTAATACTAACTTTCTTTTTATTATTTAGCCTAAAATAAGTGAAGTTGTTTATTAATCTAAATTAACTAATTACTAAGCTAAAGACGCAAAGGCAAAAAGAATGAATTGGGGAAATACTTGGGAAAAACTCAGTTGATTAAGACGATACCCTTAGGAAGAATCCACCTAGACTTCACTTGTTATCTAACACCGAACTGCATTTATTTATTCACTTGACTTGATCCGTAGGACTCCTAATTTATATTAAACCCTCTCTCGAGGCGAATAACGTCTAACCCTAGGTTGATTAATTGAAATCTCTTTCTAATTAAAACCCTAGAATAGCAATGAAAATCGATCTATGGACTCCCATATTAGGTTTCACCCTAATCCGACAAAATCTCGTCACCCTATCTCTAGGCGTGCGATCAACTCCGCTTAATTATGCTAGATCTACTCTTAAGCAGGGACTTTTGCTCCACCACCTAAGCACATTCAACTTGAATTAATATCCGCGAAATATCAACACAAGAATTAAGCACACATAATCAAGAAAAAATCAAGTATTTATCATATAGTTCGAAAAATAATAACAAGATTCATCTAGGTTTCATCCCCTTCAGTATCTCTCAAGGGTTTAGTTCATAATAATAAAGAAAAACATCTCGGAAGAAAAGATAAAACAAAACATAAGAAATCCCTAAAACTCCTCAAGGAATTGAAGGAGAGATCCTCCGTCTTGAGTAGAATTCCTGGCTTCTGGAGATGGATCAACTGGCTATCCCTTGAGAGTTTCCCACAAATCGACCTTTTAAGCTCGGCTCATTGGCCTAGCTAACCGCCCCACTTCTAGGTTATACTTAGGGTCTTTATATAGGCTTTTGAAATAGGTTTCTTTGCCTCTAAGTATCCTTTTAGAGTGAAATTACTCTCCTCCACGGCAAGGGCACGGCCATGGCACACGCCCGCGTGAATCGTGGCTGGCCCGTGTTGGACTCAGTTAGTGAGGCACGGCCGTGGTAGATCGACTTCAGGCCGTGTTCTAGTATATTGAGGAGGCACGCGTAGTGTGGGCTTTAGTCCAGCCGTGTCGATTTCTTCTTTGGCCCATTTTGGTCCTGCTTTGAGCCGTTTCTCGCTTCTTTTTATTCTTGGGTGCTTTCTTGAGTATAAAACATGAAAAGAAAGGATTAAGAGCACCTTTTTACATAAATCAAGGGATAAATCATCCAAAAGTATGCTAAATGTGGGATTAAAATATGTTACTATTTCGGTTTATCATTGGGTACACAACTTTTGCAATATGTAGCATCATTCACAATAGTAGAATTCATAGTCCAACTAAAGGGTAAATGATAAAAGTAAACGTGGTCACCGATCGTTTATCTTTGTGGTAAATGACTTGATTACTATTTGGTAGTAATTGACTTTTCATGAAGGAAGATGTAATGGTTACCATGAGATAAAATATGATCATATTGGGAGAACAAATTTATCCCAAAGAGATTAAGGATATCCTATGAGGGTAACACACTTATAACAAGGTTATTGGACGAGCATTGATTAAGTGACTTTCGTAATGATATGTAATTATGGAGAACTCAATCACAATATTGTAGTGGAATAAAAATTTAAATATAAATTATTTGAACCCTAATTATATATGTCCAATAAGCCCCCCTCTAGCTCATTAAAACTATAAATGAATTGCATGTAGAAACAAATGAACGAAACTGAATAGAAATGATGAAGTTAGAGAAATGGGTCGAATTCACAAATGAATGTGTTTTCTCACTATATATAGAATTGGCTTAAGAATTAATTTAAGGTTTTTGAATCATTATTTAATTAATTATAATTGAAGTTTGAAAATAGAATTAAATTAATTATTCATTATGAATCCATTGAATATGAAATTATAATTGTTTTTGAATCATTATTCATTATGAAATTATAATTGAAGTTTGAAAATAGAATTTAATTAATTGTTCATTATTTTCCTATCGAAAGTAATAAATCGTTTTGGATCTGTCTCACAAAACACAAATACTTTTCAGGAAAAGGCTTATAGCTATAAATATCACAAACCGACTTGATTTTCAAAATTTTTAAACTTCCGCTATAACTAAAAGCCGTTTTATGAACCAAATTTTTCTAACAAAAACAACAACTAAAAATATATAATTTTAATATTTTATTAATTTTAAATAGTACGACGGGTTTTTTTTTTTGCTCGACTCGTCCTTAAAATGAGCTTAAGCTTAAAAATTATTTTGGAACCTAATCTCGGCCTGACTTGACCCGTGGACACTTCTAGGAGAAATATCATTTTGATATTTTAGGTTACCTCAAAAGTGTGAGACCCTTGAACCAAATGTTCCCATGAAAAAACGAGTAAAGTGACCATTTTATAAGAATGGAGAAATGTTATTTTTATGAAGAAAATTTAATTAAATGATGCAACATTAATATAAAATATAAAATCAGCTTGTTTTATAGTAACAAAAATCACCATGTACCTTATTCTTAACATATGTACACTTTTGTTTTTATATAAAAACCAGATCAAATTGCAGTACACTGCTGGACCTGAATAGTAATTTTACCATCTAATTCCTTAAAATTTTCAATCAAACTAAGACCTTACTCAAGCCCCACTTTTAGTTACAGTGGGTCCAACTTCCATTAACCAATAGATAATTGCCACGTAATAAAAAAAACAAAGGAAGACATGGAGCAGGTGAATCAGCTGATCATGTCCCTTTTCTTTCCACATGACAGACAACAAGTACATATACAGGGAGAGAGAAATCTCTGACAGAATCAACAAAGCCGTTCCCTTTTAGTTAATTTTAGCAGTAAAAAATTCAGAATCAAAAGAATTTTGTAATCCTCCAAAAAAAAATTAAAATATTCAGTAAAAATATCATAAAAATTCTTGTATTAAAAGTCGGATTATATTCTATCTCTTTTACTAAAAAAAAAAGACAAATTAATCTCTGTACGATAAAGGCAATTTAGTCTTTGGCTTATCTGCGGTAGGTAGTGTGATTCGGGACAAAATGGGGAAATGAATATTAGGCTATAATCGATTTCTGGGAAAGTCTTCAGTTTTTATTGCCCAATTATGGGGAGTCTTGGATGGTCTGCTTTTGCTTCAAAAGCAATATCATGATAGAGTACTTATCCCGCCTGACAATCTAGAGGTAGTCAAAGTTATTTATGATCGTAATTCAGCTAGATCAAGTATTTTTCTCGTTAGGAGAATTCAACATAATTTATCTCAAGAAAAAATGTGGTTCGTACGACACATTTCTAAACAGAATAATCAATCAACGAATATTTTAACTAAAATGGCCTTTGCAAACAAGGTAGAGTTATACTTATTTGACGCATCGCCTCTGGAGATTCAAGAAATTTTAGAAGAGGACGTTGCAATGGATGCTCTGTCCCCCGGTTCTACTTTGTAAACTTTTAATATATTTTTAGGCTGTTTTTACACACACACAAAAAAAAAAGAGTAAACTGGTTCTTCTGTTAAAAATTTAATTTAATTTTACCGTAGAAAACTAATCATTATACGTCACCATGAAATTCATGTCACACATCATATATAATTATCTAGTTATTCTGTCGATCACACAATTTCCAATAGAAGAAATGGGTAAAATGTAATCAATCTCTTGCAACAACCAAATCAATGTGGATAAGACAATTCTTGCCCATTTCACATTATTGTTATCCTTAACTTCAACCACCTTTTAAACTATTTTAACCTTGTTTTTTTTTTTTAACTTCCCTTTTGACATTATGTGATTTTGATGGAACAATATACATCCAACCCTTTTTGCCTTTACTTTTTATTGTGTTTTTACTCACTTTAATAGGTAATTTTGGGAAGTTTATTTATATGCTTACATTCCCGATTTAGTGCACTTGAAAATGGCCACATTTAAAAATTTTACTACATAATTTTTTTTTAATGTAACTTACAACCATCAGAATTAATTATTACAATCACTAAATTATATAACTAATTTTTTAAACTAACAAGCGAGACTTAGATAAGAAGACTTAAAATCCTCGAAATTCAAAACTACAACCATACCATTTAACCAATGTTTCATTAACTTATTACGGGTTCAAATTTTACAAAATAAAAACAAAAGTAATGATTTTATACAAATTACTTGTATAAAAGTATTTAAAATATGGGTTAATTGTTCCAATTGAGTCCTAGTTCGGTTGGCATTGATATTGTTGCCAATACATGAGGATGTGAGTTCAAGTATGCTGAAGTACATTTATCCTCCTATTGAATGGTTGGGGGCGGATTATAGTTAATTTTCGACATTTGTATAAAAAAATGGGTTAATTGCATTATACGTACTCAAATATTGGCTTAAATATTAAATTAATCCCGAACTTGTGTCCATTAAGTCCCTTTGTCAACCTAACCATTACCTTTGACTTAAATGCCAATTCAAACCTAACACAGATCAAGTAGTATATATAAAAATAGTCCTTCTAGTTTTTATTAACACACAATAGCTTGATATTTAATGTTTAAATTGACAATCAACCTATATACTGATAATCTGATAACTCGATTAAAATATTTTATAATTTAAGAATATTTTTTTTTTATAAAAACTAACCATAAAAGTATAGTTGTAAGAAGAGTGCCATTATCTCAAATATTTATGTCAAAAAGAACATTTCCAATATCCCATTGTTGAGGCAATCTATCTTTCCATTGTTCAAACTATCTTTATTAGTGTTACAAGTTGATACTTGGTGGATTCAAGCATAGAAAGGAACAACTTTTTTTAATTAAAAAGAAAAAGACCCAAATATTATCAGCCTACAAAGATCTTGATTTTGATCTCCATACTATGAATTTAATTGTAAATATAATTAATTTAATGTGAAACATATAAGAGAAAGTGTTTCCCTAGGGTCAAATAAGTGGGCAAAAGTGGGATTACTTGAAGAACAAAAAATGAAGAATCTTTGTACTTCTTTAATGAGAGTGATGAAAAACATTCCATCTTCCAATAAATACTCTCAAGCCTATGACCAAAGAAAAAACAGAAGTGTAATCTCAATACAAGTTTATTGAGGATTGTGTCAACTAAGAAAATGTGGGAGAAAAGTTGTATAATTAAGTACTGAAGACAAGTTTTCAAGTAGATGTAATTATGCCTCAAGTTGGGTTGAGTTTATAATTTTTTATTTTTAAAAAATGGTCAAATTTCAATTCATAGCTTTAAAATAGTAAAATTGTATTTTGGTCCGAATATTTATACTTATTTTTGGTGTTTGGTTTTTAATTATTTTGGGAATCATATGTATATATCAGTCACGGTGGCTTCGTGAGTGTGGAATAGTAAATAAAATTGATATTGGAATGATAGGACTATAACCTAGACTTGATTATGGATTAGGTCGGGATCTGTCTGAAAAGTAAGAGAGTTTGGGTAAAAATATGGCTCGAAAAATAGGCTTGGGAAAAAAAGAGAGGCATTGGGTAAACTTTTTTTTGCCCGAGCCCAACTCGGCCTAAATTTGCAAAAAAAAAAATTATTGTTTTCACTGTTTCTTTTTATTATTTTGTCACTGTTTTAGTGTCGTTTCGCTATTATATTGCTACTATTTTGTTGTTATTGTTTGAATATTATATAACTATTGTTTTATTGTTAAGTTTGCTACTATTTTAGAGGTATTTGCTTGCTAAATTGCACATGTTTTAGTGTTATTTAAGTATAAATAATTTTCAATTTTATTTCCAATTTATCTGGAAACACTTATTTTAATATTTTTAGTGTATTTGATGTATTATATTTTTTAAATTTGTTTTTATATAAAAAATTTAATACAGACGGGCCCGGTTGAGCTTGGCTCGGGTTTTAGCATTTTAATCTAGGCCGATTTTTTTATAAAATTTTAGGCACATTTTTTGAGCTAGGCCCGAGCCTAGAAAATAAGTCTAAAATTCTATTGAGGCTCGACCCGACCCATGATCACCTCTACTATAACCCGTTTAATCATTTTAAATATTATTAATACTTGGTAAGTTTATAATTTATATTTTTATAAACATAGGGATTAAACAATGAATTTTATGTTAATTAACTTAAAACTTTATAAATTTTACGAGAAAATTAATGACGTGATCGACATATAATAAATATATATATTATTAAAATTTGATTCAATCCGACTCATAAAAAATTATCCGAATTAATTTTCAATCGAAAAAAAAAAGGCATTGAGATTGCTGGAAAACCGATTATTTAATGGTGATGTTGATTCATTATAAATGAGGTGCTTCTCCTTTGATACCAAAACTAATTTTTGTAAAATAATTTACAAAAAGAAAAAAGAGGGACACATTTATTTCATTCAAGTCCTTTAGTGACTTCTCATGAAAAGGAGTCAAGTCATGCAAAATTGATAGCTATGCACCATCTACCCCTAAAACAACACTCTTTTTAACTTATTGACATTAATTCCATTGTTTCTCCAATTTTCATATGCCTAAGGTGGATGTTTTTGACTTGTGATGTTAATAAAAAATTTGGGTTTTAAAAAAATTAACTCGATATTGATTTAGGGTCCTTTTAGATGGACGGTATGTTTACTTGCGGTTAGTGTAAAAACAACGGTGACGGTGAGATTAGATACTGTAGCGTGAGAAAAAAAGAAAGCTAAACGCATCGCACTGGAAATAAACATCATTCCAAAAGGGCCCTTAATCGTTACTAGTCATATCAAACCTTAAATTTTAAAATCAGAGGTATAGGTTGAGGAGATAGGTAGGGACTTGACCCTCTTGATTAAATAGAATAATAATAATTTTATTTTTTCATAATTACACTTTTAAAATTTTATTTCAGACACCTTACTACGTCTCTTTCGAGTCCAACTTTTGCTATGGTTAATATAAATTCAATATTTGCATGTATTGTCCACGTCTCAATTAAAGTTACGTGGTTTTTATTTGGATAGATGGTGAGATTAATTTCATGTGATTGAAAATAATGATGACGGTGAAATATATGTGTTTGGATGTAAATACAGAAGTGATGATGAGGTGAATTGTGGCGAGAAAACAAAAGGACCATTATAAACATTAGATTTAATTTTTTTTATATGATTAAACTTCTAACTTATTTAAAAATTTAATACATAATTAAACATTTTTTTTATTGGCTAAAACATACCACGTGACAATTTTTCATTGGCAAAAGTTGCCTAATAACTTTTTTGCAATGTCGAATGGACCAAAAATAGAAGAAAATAATACTTTAGATACCAAATTGAGGCTAAATCGTGAATTAAGTCTTTTAAAACATTGGTGGATGTAATCCAAATAACTTGTTGGGACTCATTTAGCCAATAAAATGCCTCGATTACGCTGTACTGGTGATTCATTTGGATCCAAAGCCCTTAATTTAAACTCTAAACATTACACGAAGATGGCCTAACATTTGCCATAGTTATTATAATAACTTCGGTTAAATTCTACTATAAGTCCCCATACTTCATCGATTTTAGATTCTGTACTTTTTGAATTTGTCATTTTTAGTTTCTGTACTTTTTTAAAATTTGAAATTTTAGTTCCGGCTCAAACAATAACAATTAAATATATTTGGTTAAATTTAATTACTAGTCTTGTACTATGCATGCAGTTGTATATTTAGTCTATTTTCTCCGATTGGATCAATTTAAGTCCCTATACTTTTTGAATTCTGAAATTTCAATCTTGACGTAAATGACCGTTGTTAATCAATTAACTGGATTTCTAGTGAGTAATATGTGCAAATAACAAGTTGACATTACATTACTCATATGATAGTATGCTCGCTGCATCAATTTGAAAATAGCAAAACTTAACTTAATAAATTTAACAGTTATCATCTGTTGATGACCGAAATTTTAAAATTTAAAAAATATAGAGACTAAATCCACAACTTTCATTAAATACACGAACTAATTGCATAATTTAACCTAGTGACTTCAATATCATCCCTATTCCAATTAAGATTTCGTATTAAAAAAAAAAAGGATATAAACAATGGCGAAGCTGGGGTTGGCAGGGCCCGATCCTCTTAAAATGGAAAATCTTTCATTTAGGCCCTTTATAATTTATAAAATTTTAAATTAGTAATGGTAAAATTACACTCTGACCCCCAAAAATGATAAAAAAATCGATTTAATCCTTTAAAAATTATAAAGATATATACTATTAAAATGGTAAAATTATATTTTTACTATCGTAAAAATATACAATTTAATTCCGACCCTCTTGAAATATTTTTTTTTGACTCCACCACTATATATATTGAGCCAAAGCCTACTTTACTAGTTTCTTCATCATTCACCATAGCACCCAACCCCAAAAAGGGGGGAAGAAAGGGGGGAAAATGGCACTAAGGAACAAGAAAATGATTGCATTTGCTTGTTCTATTTATCTCTATCTTTTCATAGGGGCTTCATTAAACATATATCATCACTTTTATGATTGCAGCCGTGTGTTAGATTATATATATATATATATATATATATATATTATCAAAGATAGTTGAAATCTATAGGAAAATGCATGAAAGCTATTTTATAATCGAATTGGGTATTAAATATCAAAGAGATTGGGATTGATGGAGTGACAAAAAAAACCAGATGAAAGTGGAAGAATGAGTGAATGAATGAATGAGTGGGTAGGGCAGAGGGATCTCATTTTCATCATTTAAGACTCCATTGCTACTTCTACGTGTTCTTTTATAGGCCTTGATTATTAAGATATTATTAATCGACTCGCGCTTATATTGATAGTCACAGATTCATATAAACGCGGGTTTGAGTGAAATTATATGTCTAATAATTTTTTCGAATGAATATACCTAATCAAGAATTTGGGGGTTAAGTAAGGGCTTTTGATCCTCAGGATAAATAGGATAATTTCAGTTTTAAGCTCTTTGAAATTATAATTTTATCTCGGCTTCATAGAAAAATGTATAACAAAAGTTCATAATCTTAAAAATCACACTGGTCTCCTTTTTAACTTAATTTTGATATTTATTGCTTGGAGTCTTTTGATTTTGTAGACGAATTTAAAGAATATAATATGTTTTTATTTTTATTTTTGAAAACGACATTATTGAGAGCTGCAGACACGAACCCTGAATATGAATTATAAAATAGACATGAAGAATACCGAGAAAAAAATTACGAATGAATGAGATACTTTTTTTTTCTTTTTTCTCAACCAAATTTATTTGGTAAATATCAAACCTATGATGATGGTTATGATTATGGAATCATACTAAAAGATCACAATATTCATAATTGTATTTTAGAAAATTCTTACATAGACAATAAGTGAAAATGACTTGGTTAAGTGATATTCAACTCTCTTCTTTTTCTTTTTTTTTTTGTAAGAGGATAATGCATTTTAGCGCACTCGAAACCAAATCCTTCTATATTGACAACAATGTTGAAGAATTTGTTTTTATATTATAATACTCAAGATTTTTTCCCTTACAATACAAGCAATTTTATTTTATTTTTTTACTCATCCAGAAAAATCATTCTACTTTCATAATTAATCTTTTAAATAGTAATTTAGTTCGAACTTATAACGGGTGTCTGACAAAAACTATAACCACCCCTCTACACAAATCAAAATTCCACAAACTGAACTTAAAAACGATTTAAAATTTAAATATTTTCTTGAAACTTTCAACTTATAAATGAAGAATTAAATTTATATTTACAATTTATGAAAAAAACATACTAAATGTGTAAAAAAAAAAATAAAAGTAACCTAGTATGATTATATACTAATGATATGAATCATCTTCATTATATAATAAAAATTACTACTTTTTTTCTTTTTTGCATAGGTTTAGGGGAAATGGAAATGATGAGATGGGGACAATGGCATAAGCAAATGAATAGAAGTAGGAATTAAATGGAGATTAAAACCCACCACCAACTTTCAAGCTCAAGGAAGTCCATTGAAATTGCTTCACAAAATTTCATTATTTTTGTACCAATTTTTATTTTTATTTAAAAAAAAAAAAAACCCTTTTGTTTGTGGATGACAATGGTGACCCTACAATTTCTTTTTTTGGATATATGAAATTAAAAACAAATACAATTGCTCTCTCTCTCCCACTTCCCCCAAACCCCAAATACCAAATACTACCTTCCCTCTCCTTAGTTTCCATTTCAATATCAATGGAATCTTTGATTAAGGGCACCATTTGATCTTTCTGTTTTCTTGGTCACCAACTATTCTAAATTTACATTATTGAAAGGTTTTAATGAATGGGGAATGGACATGCACTTCAAAAAGATTTTGGTTAAGTAGTGTTAATATTTTCGGGTCGGTTTTATGGTCCATAAAGATTAATTGTTCTGGGTTCGTGACTGTCCCTTCTATAATATCATCTTTCGTGTTTGAACTTGAGTTCTCTCTCTTTAAAACGTAATGCGTCTTATCACCGCACTCAATACTTGTTGATATATTGGCTAAATATTGTAACAAAGCTTTTAAATTATTTTAATTCTGTGAATTGTTTTATTTAGATATAAATCAAAGCTGGTTTAAAAAGATTCTTAGTTCGTGCACTCTTTAGAAATTTAGTTATCTACTTGTTAGATTTGAAAACTAAAATTAAATTTCAAAAGTCTAAAGAATAATACATCGTAATGAAAGAAGGGTATGATCGAACCTTGAATCTCATACTAATCAACTAAAAATCCGCACAAATTTATCGCTAAATCTGTAATGCGATTGGTATAAGTTAGATGTCAATTATTTAGAGCCAACAAAGGTTGGTCCAATTGATAATTAAGGCCCAAAGCAACATCAAGGGAGATCAGATGTGAATGCTGGTGAGTGGACAACAAACATCCCATTCTCACATTATCTTATCTCATAATTTGATTTTTTTTTTTTCTTTATGAAACTCCATCTTCTTCACAAAAGGAGTATTAATTTCATGTATATCTCTTACATGCACATTTAAAATGGGTCAACACATTCATTTTCAATCAATGTCTTTCCATTAATTCCCTGCTATACCATATAATTCAAATTTAAACTTTAATATCTTAATTTCTCGAATTCGAATTATTCATAATAATTTCATTATAAAATTTGATAATATCTGTTTTTTTAACACGATATTTAGAATTACGCGTAACCTTTCTCCAACTCATAAATAGGAGGATCATGCGCTTCAGTGCACTCAAACCCACGTTCTCCTACATTGACAACAATATTTATGCCAATCGAACTAAGACTCAATTAAATTTGAGAAACCACTTTTTCTATTGCCAAGTTCATCATTGGTTTAGGGTTATATTGCATTTTTAATTAGCAGCACATAAAATAGCAACAAATGAGAAATTAAATGCCTAATTGAAGTTGATGGGGCCAAAATGGGGTTTAGAACTTGGCTGTAGATAAAGAAATAAACCATTAGCAGTGGTATTGTCCAATTTTAGACGTTCCTTAACCTAGTGGATGCTAGCTAAGATAGGCCATCCCATTCCCCACCATTCAATATATATACCCTAAACTATATATATATATAATTCCCTTTTTTTTTTCATTAAAATATATTTTTTAAAATTTATAATTACAAATAACTAAATCTACTCGTGAATCGGATTATTTTTTCAAATTCATAATATCACTCCCATCCCTATCCCCTCACGTCAATCCCACGAGTCTTTTATTCATTCTTAATCGATCATGATGGGGGCAAAACAAAATAGAAAAACTCACACTGGGTTTAGGGTAATCAGACTCGAATTGATGACTTTCATCGCGTCAAAATGATATTCTACAATTAAGTTATATCCCTTCCTGGCCCCCATCGAGAACTAGAACTGACTGATCCTAAGTCAAATGATCAATATTTAGAAGGTTGAGACAAAAATATTATACTCTAAAAATAGACCTATGCAAAAGAATTTAGGTTTGTTTAAACATGGATTGAACTTAGACTTCAATATTCAAAGTTTGAGTTCGACTAGATCAGATTATTTTTTAATTATGTATATATATATTATTATGTTTTATGTAATTTATATCATATAAAATTTAGGTCTATAACAGTATATAATAATACTGTAATATAAGCAACAAAATATATGTTAAATTGTTTATATTTAAAAAAAAATATTAAAGAAAAATAGCTTTTCTTGTAAAAAGAAACTGCGAATATGAAACGAGCTTAAGTTAGTTATTTATTAATATTGATAGATTTGAACAAAATTTGAGATCCGTGGGTCAAACTAAATTCGAGCTAATACTATACATAAATAAATATTTTTAAAGTAAAAATACAACATTAAAAAAATTGATAAAGTATAAGGACCATTTGCGCCATTAACCGTAGACATAATTTGGTATTTTTGCACTAATCTTAAAACCATTGTACCATTACGAGAAAGGTCTAATTCTTTTTATGGTAACGTACATGATTGTAAAAAAGTGGAAATAAGTTATACTATACTATTTTTGAAAAAAAAAATTATTTTTTTTTTTAACAATCTCGTTATAAGTTCCGATTATATCTGTTCTTTTTGAGACAATACTTAGAATTATCTATAGCCCCTCCCCAACGCACTCGAACTCATGTCCTCCTACGTTAACAATAATATTCATACAAATCGAGTTAAGACTTAATTGACTGAAAAAAGATTATGGTATACTATTTTCTTATTAAAAAAATCAATAGAACAAAACCCAAGAAATCCCATTTTAAAAATAATTATTTTATATATTGAAATTTACAACCTATTAGATCTACATTGGTGCCGAATAATTGGTACGTTGTAGAAAACAATTCTATAAAGCCCACTAGGTCCAATTACCCAATTGTTTCAGCCTAATACTTTCTTTTTGTTCTTCTTAAAATTGGGCTAAATTGAACAACTTAGCACAATTTTGGGTGTAGAATACATTGAGTTCAGTTTGTAATTTCTTTTTGGGTAAATTATACCTAGTGTCACTAAATTGTTAGTAAGTTTACGCTTTGATCACTCAACTTCAAAAGGTTACAAAATAGTTACCGAGCTATTTGAAAGTTAAGAATACATGAATTAAAATCCAAACTTTTGTCTCCGTTGTTTGACACTGACTGTCAAATCAATTTGGATTTAAAATATGTTCTTCTACTCGTCAGTAGGTACTAATTTACCATATCAATCATTGAGCAGTCATTTGGAATTCACTAGTTGGACTTAAAAAACAGTCTAGTGACTTAAATAAAAATTTTCAAATAGTTTAATCACAATTTTGTAACTTTTTGAAGCTGAGTGATCAGAATATAAACCTACTAATAGTTTAGTGACCTTGAATATACTTTACCTGGATGGATTGAGATGTTTGGCAACATCAAAGAAATCATTTCGGGATCAGAACTGAGTGTTAGAATTTATTATAAAGTTTAGGAAGATGTAATTATAAAAGTAAAAATCGAGTCGAGATAGGCGACCAAAAACACTTGCCTGGCTCTATTGTCATCCCTAGTCCGGATAATGAATTAGAAAAAATGAGCCATAATCTCATAAATACTTATTGATATGAAATGAAATTTTTTACATTGAAACATAATATCTAACTCTACCATCCCATAAGCCAATTGAAATATCAACTCCAATGTACGCATTCTAAGAGGTTGCAGATTCGAGGGAGCTTAGAGGTTGCAGATTCGAGGGGGCTTAAAAGCTTAATTTCCTCTTCGAATTCGAGAGGGCAAAGTAGTGCATGAGTTAAAAATCTATACAAATCAAGCAACCATAGCCAACAACAATACCAATACTATGACCCAATGCCAAGTTCCTAACAGCTTCAAGCAAGCTGAGAGGGAAAAAAAAAAAAATAGAAATCGGTTATTTTTGTTTATTCATGCAAGCATTATATGCATCATCGAGAGTTTAAGATCATAACAAGCCCGGTTTTACCTTGGTTAATGTCGTTTTGAGACGTTGATGGTGTTGGTGTTACGGAAGTAGACTTATTCGTCAACGAGATCCCGAGGTTAGCACAGTCCAATCCAATTGCACCTGGAAAAACCACAAAGTTCGAACTCAATCAGCAATCTTCCGGAATACTGGTTTGAAAACCAGAAATCCCGAGTTACACAGCATCCTATATAGATTTCTGCTAGCTATAAATAAAAGTATGTTCTTACATTCTTTGTAACATGGGAAGGCAGAGACATTAAGAAGATTAAAGTAACCCTCTGAACATCGACAATCATACGTAAATGGTGACGTCTTGTTGCACGACCCACCTCCGCAATTAGTCCATCTGCAGACTGAAAAACCGAGACAAAGTACTGCATTCAGCATTAAGAAACGACAACAAATGACCAAACGCAAAAGCATAAACAGTTCACAACTTACTGTCAAAGGCAGACTGATCTGTATCGGATGCCTTCTCTTGCGCCGGGGATGGAGCTGCCGAACAAACATTGTTCATCGAACCTAAAAGAAAACCCAAACTCGAAATAATTCGATAGCTATGGTTTAACAATCGTTAGATTAAACAGTCAAATCTTCGGATCAGCAATCTTTGACTTAGCTAAGATATTACAATCACACATATTGACAAACATTTGGTCCTCACCATTATGACACTCAATCTTGTGATGAATTTGGGTGTGACTGGCATCCATCACCAACTTTAATTATGCTTATCAAATCTAAATCTTTATCATTTAGCAGCATATCTCAATCCGAAATCAATGCTATTATGATCAATTAAAATAGAAAAATACTAACATTCTTCACATGATGTAATCACACAACCACCCCTAGACCATTTCTAATTTCTAAAGCAAAAAAAATCTAGAAGATCCCATTGCATATCATCATCAAATGAGTGCCAAATTCACATTCATGATACGAACACACACAAAATCAAAAGCAATAAACAAAGAAGTTAAGGAGATTAATTACAATTGGGAACAATGCAAGGGAGGAACTTGAGATGAGCATGATCATCTTTATCAGAAAAGGTTTGCTTCCAACCAGGATCACATTCACATACATAAAAAGGCAATGTTCCATTAATAGATGGCTTGCATTTTCCTCTGCCACATTCCACTTCTTTGCAAACATCATCTGCAACCATAAAAAATTTTAAAAATTAAGAAAATCCCCAAGTTAAAGAAAGACCCAAAGATCTCAAAGACATTAATTTTTCATCTAAAAAGGAAATATTAAGGGAAAAAAATGGAATGGGAAAGGAGCAAACCAAATAAGGGTGATAAAAGTGGGGATAGAAAGTCAGTTTTGGCAATCTTAAGATGCAAAAGAAGAAAGATTGAAAGGAAAGCAAGGGTTTTGAGAGAAGACATTGGTAGAAACATGCAAAGGATATTGATGAGAGAATACAAATACAACAAAAAAAGAAGAAGAAAATTTATTGAGTTTTAAGAGAGTTTGAAGAGGTTTCTGCAAATGGACGGCGCCTTACTTGCTAGAAAGTGAGAATTTTAGAAGTTGAGATTATTACGTGGCTTAACTCATCAGTCCATGGTTGTTGTCGTGGTTGGAGGTTCAATTCAAAGCATGGTTTTGAACGGTTAAAATGTGCTGTTAGTCCCTATATTTTAATTTTTTTTATATTAGTCCCTGTACTTAAAAAAAGTTAAAAATTAGACTTTTTTTTTATTTAAAAACTCAGTTGAATCGTTAAAACTATATTTTGTCAAAATTTATCAAATTGAAATTTTATTAGGCCGTACTCATACGACATGAGATATAATTGACAGCAAATAAATATTAGAAATTACTAATGAGATTAGTTGGACTAGAATTTTAAAATTGAAAAAGTAGGAAAATTTAATTTTTAAAATTTAAACTACAGGGACTAAAAAAAAAGTTCTCTTTAAGCCTTTATTTTAACCTTTTGCAAGGTTTTTGTGATTGTTTGAGAGGAAAAAAAAAAACCTTCGAAGAGTTATTAATCGAAAATATATATAGCGGCGAATTCAGGGGTTGGCAGGGCTCAACTGTTCTTAAAATGGAAATTTTTTTATTTAGGCCTCTTAAAATTTTAAATTAGTAATTGTAAAAATGCATTTTGACCTCAAAAATGATAAAATTTGATTTAATCATTTAAAAATTATAAAGATATAAACTATTAAAATGATAAAATTACATTTTTACTATAGTAAAAATATACAATTTAATTTCGGCCCCAAATAAATTCTGACTTCGGCTTTTTATATACATACAATTAAAATATAAATAATCTTGCTTTGTTTCTAAAAAAAAAAAAACTTGGTAGAGATTAATTAAAATTTGTTTAAATTTGACATAAATTATTTCAAATATTTTAATTAATTAAAATTTATAAAAATATGTTTAAAAACTATTTTATTGAAAGTTTTTATAATATATTTTTTTCAATATTTTAAGTATAAGTAAATTTAAATAACAATAGGTCAAATTTGAAAAAAAAATCATTAAAAGTCAAAATGTGTCGAATTTAGTAAGACAAAGGGAGTATATGCATAATGAGAATCACGATATTTAAATCTAAACATTACAATGTTCACTATCTCAACTTTATCGTTTCAACTGAAGTCATATTTGATTTTACATTTTTTTAATAAAATTATTATATAAATCCTTTTTACCCATGTCATGCGCATATCATTACGTAGTTATTCTTAAAGTTCATAAAAAAGAAAAAGAAATTGAAAGATAAATTAAGTCTCAAGTCAACAGGTTTATCCATTACACTCTGTTCTTAAGTCTTTCCACATCATTAGTATTACTTGAATCAACATCGAAAACTAAAATGACAGGAATAAAAGAAAGATAAAACTCTTAAGTGAAACGGTTTGCATAAGAAAAAACCGTTCAAATTAAATAATGAATCGCCTTATTAACATCTCATCGTATTCAAATATCCTTGAATATGTTTATAGAGATCCCAATTAAATAGACCCTTTGTTTGATTACACAAACAGGGGCATTACCAAGGGGGCTGGCAGGGGCCCGGCCCCCTAAAATGAAATTTTTTTCATTTAGGCCTTTTAAATTTTTAAAAATTTTAAATTAGTAAATGTAAAATTATACTTTTGCCTCCTAAAAACGATAAAAATTTGATTTAATCCTTTAAAAATCATAAAAATATAAGCTATTCAAATGATAAAATTACATACGGTTGACATTTCCAAATGAAATTCAACTTATCATGTGAGAGTGACAATTATTGTTTTGCTTGAATACAGAATTATGGTTTGAATTTAGCTTTTAGATATTTTTCTTTACATAGCTGCCTAATTAATGGGTATGCAGCTCCTCAATTATAGGCAGTGGAATAGGGAAGACATGTGCATGGATCATGGTTGCCACATGAAACTCTGAATCCATCAATGGCATTTATCATTTGGTATTAGGTTTGGTATGGTATGGTTTATCTAGTAAAAGAGGCTACCTACAAATTTTGGGTAGCAACTTTACCCATAAAACTTGGGATCACATTATTAATTTTTTCGATTTGTAGTTGTTAGATTGAATTTGATGTTGAAACACGTGTTTAGATAGATGTTTGAACACAAATTCGAATAAAATATAAGAGGTAAATAAGAGGAGAGAAATATGTACACAAATTTTGTTAACGTAATTCGAAAATAATCCTACTTTTGAAGTCTCATTCAATTAATCATTTATTCAACAATCGATCCAGTAACCTATTGGTTAAAGCTCAATCTACATTTACACAATATAAGTAATTGCAACCTCAACAGGTAATCCCGACTTGTTACAATCACTCACCCAAATAGCCTCACTTATAAGCCTAAAAAAAAAAGCGCAAAAAATGCACAAATAACCAGCCAAAAACACGCCCATATATGTGGCACAACAATTTATTTATAGGCTAAAAAGCGACAGCTTCTCCAATATAATATCAAATTATCTCTTGAATTTTCTTCAATAATTATCCCATTATCAACAAAGATATTTTCAACATTCATACAAATACAAGACCTCACTCCATTGTTATCAGAGGTGTCTATGAGTCAAGTTAGACTGAAGCTCGATTAAAAAAAACGTTTCAACACTAACTCGACATGATCTATTCAAAAACCCATATTAATTTTTAAAAAAATAATAAAATGATATATATTTTTATATTAATATTCATAAGGACAAAAACTCTATGTCCGACCCAACTTAAATCGAGTCAAACCAACCGAACAAGCAAACCACTCGACCTATAGACAGCTCTAATGGTCATCCTTACCATACAACCTAAAATGATTAATATGGGGCTAAGGTAGTGGCTCAAAGTCTGAACCTGGTCCAGTTCTGCAGAACAAAATTGTAAAGCCCGAATCCTTAAATGTTTTAGGTCTAAATTATTTTAAGAACCCAACCCTTTGGATTCATAAAAGCAATCCATCAAAATGAGTTATATAAGCTAAGATAACGAAAAATAGGGTTTTGAAATCTTTCCCAGGTTTACCAGCAGCCTGCTCTCTTTCTCTTTTGTAGCTAACCAGCAGAGAGCTTCAACCATGGCCGTCGGGTATTCATTTCTTCATTTTACGCTTTTGATTCAAATGGGATTTGCTTCTTTCCTTGAATCTCATTTGTTTCGTGTTGTAATGCAGGAAGAACAAGAGGATTTCCAAGGGAAAGAAGGGAGGAAAGAAGAAGGCGTGAGTACATAAGTTTTTTTCATTTGATTTTATCTTCAAATATGCTTTGGGCATTTTATAAAATGATAGGTCGGTTAAATTCTGATTTTTCTGTGGGGTTTTCCTTTTAGAGCTGATCCATTTGCTAAGAAAGATTGGTATGATATCAAGGCTCCATCAGTTTTTACTTCCAGAAATGTGGGGAAGACTCTCGTTACCCGTACTCAGGGTACCAAGGTTGGTTTTTAATAATTTCTTTACCCCTTTGGAAATGCCTTTGTATGTAAGAATTTTGTATATATTAAACCCGTGGAGAAACTGGGTTTTATTTAGATTACATTGGAAAACTAGCTTAGTGCTTAGAATCTTTGTTTTAGCTTTGCAATAATGATGATAATGGAAGTTTAATGTTGTTTGTTTTGTTTGTATGAAATGTGGGAATTTCATTGTTGAGCTAGCCATTCTTATATTGAGGTTTCTTTTTGTTAGCTGAAATGCTGAATTTAGCTGAAATGCTGAAATTACTTTGTTTTGTTCTTTGTTTTAAAAGCATAATATGTTATATTAAGGAAATTGGCTATTTAATGCTTAATTTTCTCAATTGAATGGTTAAATCTTGTGTCTGGTACTGAGTTTTAGTTTCATGTTGACCTTGCACTTTGGGAGACTTCTTAGTGGAAGATGCAACAGTTCCTGCTGCTAGGAATTCTAGAAAGAGGCTTCAATTACCTTCCAAGGGAATCATTTGTTGAAAAAATTGAAACTTGTTTGTTGTGCTTTTCGGTCTTGCGTTCTTAGTCGGCTGCAATATTTTTGTACTTATATTATGTGTATGAAGGAAACACTTATTGATATGTGACTTTGCTTGTAGGTACAATGCAATGAACTTACACCCGCTTAATAAATTTGCTTAACATACAGTTAGAATTTGATTTCTATTACTAAATATGGTTTGTACTTGGCTATTTTATCGACAGATTGCTTCAGAAGGACTCAAACACCGTGTGTTTGAGGTTTCACTGGCTGATCTTCAAGGTGGTGATGAGGATCATGCTTACAGAAAGATTCGTTTGAGAGCTGAAGATGTTCAAGGAAAGAATGTTTTGACCAACTTCTGGGTATGATAGATATAAATATCTTTATTTACACCGTTATTTCACTGTTGCATGTCGTAATAATTAACAAATATGCAGGGAATGAATTTTACAACTGACAAACTGAGGTCATTGGTTCGGAAATGGCAAACATTAATCGAAGCTCACGTGGATGTGAAGACAACTGATAATTACACTCTAAGAATGTTCTGCATTGGTTTCACCAAGAGACGGCCAAACCAGGTTAAGAGGACATGTTATGCACAATCCAGCCAGATTAGACAGGTAATAATAGTGCTCCCTTTGCATGCCTTGGAGACATTTTTTATGCACAATCCCATGATGAAGTTGCCTTTGTTTTTCAGATACGCCGAAAGATGAGGGAGATAATGACTGCTCAGGCTACATCGTGCGATTTGAAGGAATTGGTTCAAAAGTTCATCCCGGAGATGATTGGAAAAGAAATCGAGAAGGCAACATCTAGCATCTATCCATTGCAGAATGTGTTCATCCGCAAAGTCAAAATTTTGAAGGCTCCAAAGTTTGATCTTGGGAAGTTAATGGAGGTATGTTTCTCTGATTTATAGTATCAAGCTTTTTCCAATGGTGATTAAGATCTCAAACCATGTCTGCAATTGTTGTGCCTTTGATTAATTTATTTGTTTTTCAATTAGGTTCATGGTGATTACTCTGAAGATGTTGGTGTGAAAATAGAGAGGCCTGCAGATGAAACCATGGCTGAGCCTACCCCTGAGGTTATTGGAGCTTAAATCAAGATTTCATGAATTTTATCTCTTTTTTCTTTTTTTTCGTACTAAAAATTTCTGTTGGTCATTTTCATTTTGTTGGAAGCTTGAGTTGAATTTGTTCTTGATTACCCTTTTTCTTATTTAATCAAATTTTAAATTATTTTGTTAATTTAGTAAAATTAATTAATGATAAATAAACAAATTAAAATTAAGTAGGCTTAAAGCATCATTTTCATTAGTGAAGCAAAGGAATTAAGGATCAAGTATCTTATGCAAGTCATAAGGGATTCTGAAATGAACCATAATAACAAGGGTGTGGCAAAAAGGATTAAATTATAAATTTTGAAAGTTTATGGATTAAAGTGTAAGTTTGACCAAAGTAAGAAATGGATACTCATACTTTTCTTACATTAATATGATTAAGGAAAATGGATAAATTGTGAAATAATTATGAAAATGATAACGGAATAATTATGTGTAAATCATATGAATTAAAGTGCAGGAAATAAGTTATTTGGAAGGTTATGGTTTAATAAGCCTTGTTTGTAAAATGTGATAATTCATGGTATTACGTTATGAAAATTTGGTTTTCATCAATAGTTGTTTATTATTATTATTGTAATCAAGGTATTTACCGCTTACAATAATGATTAATTCCCTTGTCGTGAGTGTTCTCCGAGGAGGTAAATGGTTGATCATGAAATGTACTCTATTCCTATAAACGGGGGTCAAATCCTCAAGTATATGTTAAAGGATGAAGTGAGTTACCACCGCACCACACATCATGATTGCCATGAATAACTATTTGTAAAGTGATTAGAAATTTGTGAAAATTGATGAAATATGGTATCAGAGTGGAAAAGGGTAAATATGTGATTAACGTGCTAACTTTTGCAAAGTTGTTGATAAAGTCTAACACATATTTATAAATGAGGAAAATGTGTCATTAGGCCACTACGAAGAATTTAATAATTTATATGCTATTATATCTATACTAGAGGAGGACTTATATGAAATAATGTAGAAATATGTATAATTGAGGTCATAATGACCCCTTTTTGGATTTGGCTATGTATTAGTTAATAAATAAATGAATTTGTTACTTTTGATTCATGGGAACCATAATATGAAAAATTGAATATGTTTACGAGTCCAACATTATTGAATGTATATGTGAAATCATTTTGTTGCCTCATTATCTAAATATTCTCTGAACTTTATAAACCTTAAAAGTGACTCTGTATGATCCATAAATGTGTTAATGGTCCTAATTGAAATAAGTTACTTCTAAACTTAATGTGCCTTAGTGGAGTTCTGATGCCTTCAAGCCTTGCAACTATTATAAGCACTTTCTTTTGCCTTCGAGCCTTACATTCACGAGCAATCTTTGATGCTTTCAGGCTTAGCACTTTTGTGCTTTTTGGATGGATGTGCTTGTGCACAATTTGGTTGTGTTGGAAGGGTGTGATATGATGCCTTAGGGCTAAGAAGTTCTTATCAATTGTGACCTAATGAAGTTGTTATAAGTTGATTAAACTAAATGTGTAAATGCTCAACCATAAAAAAGGTAAAACTATGAACCAAATTTTTTTAAAGAATTTAAAATGATGAATCTCTACTTATGGTAGCAACAGGGGCGAAGCCAGAAGAATTTTTTAGGGGGGCCGGATAAAATTTTAATTTTTTATATTTTATATCTTTATAATTTATAAAGGATTAAATTGAATTTTTCTAATTTTAGGGGGGGCAAAGTGCAATTTTACATTTACTAATTTAAAATTTTTAAAAAATTCTAAGAGCCAAAATAGCAATTTTACATTTTAGGGGGGGCCGGGGCCATGCCAGCCCCCCTAGCTACGCCCCTGGGTAGCAATGAATATGAAGTTTATTTATGTGTATGGATTAGAAAATGCCTTAATAGAAGCTTATAAATAATTGCGATAAGTGATTTTGGATAAAGAATGGTTAATTGCTCGTTAAGAAGCCCTCAACACTAGTAATGGAATAAGATAAGGTTTATTCTTGAAAACTTACTGAGCTCGTCAAGCTCACGCATTAGTTGTTTTAAACGTGTAGATTTTGGATTGTTATTGTTAAGAAGATTTGTGATTCCAGCTTGGGCGCGTCACAATGCCATTTGAGTTTGAGATTTTAGTTCTTTTAGTTTGTTTATATCTGTGTATGAACTTGGCATGTGCGCAAAGATATAGACTGAAATTGTACTTGTGATTTGATTTATAAATTTAAATTTTTTTTATATTTATTTGAAACAAGATTTGTTTCGTTAATTTTCTTGAATATGTCTTGAGATTTACATTTTGAGCTTATATGTGTGTTTTAAGTTTTGTTCTATAATGTCTTAATATATATGGATATGTTATGGAATTGTCTAAATATGTTTTTGAGTGTTTTCGGACCAATTTTTAGCTTTAGGGATTCAGGTTCCAGTACCCATACTATAAATATTGGAACAAGGCAAGTCAGTAACTAAAAAGTTACGGTTTTTGGCTCAGGTGTCGATACGTAAGGTCTATGTATCGAAATCTAAGCCCATATCATACATAGATTCTATGTACCGATACATAAGCCCTGATCTCGGGCCACTACATTGTTTCGTGAATTTTGAGCCCGTTGAAACTTGTATTTTGTCTCGAACACTTCCAATCACTTACAAAATTATTTCAAATGGTTTTAAAATGTTTCTTAATCCCTCATATTTTAAACTAACTTTTAACATTTTACAAAAAATATTTTAATTTTTTGAAAATTTAAATAATCATGAGATTTTTGTTATGTATGTGTTCTAATAACATTTTCCACTTGTATTGCATGTCAGAACGAGTGAAGGATGTTACAATTTGAGAAAAAAAAAACCAAATAATGTTCATAAATAAGTTATAAATATATTTTCATAATAATAAATTTAAAATCATTTGAGGTGAAGTAGTTACGAATATAACGACATATAGATATTTTCAACATTCATAAAAATATGAGACTTCGCTCCATTGTCATTAAAGGTGTCCATGGGTTAAATTAGACTAAGGCTCGATTCAAAAAAAATGTTTCAAGCCCAACTGTACTCGGTTTACCAAAAAGCCCATATTAATGTTTAAAATTAATAAAACAATATATATTATTGATATTTATGTGGACAAAAATTCTATCTCCCAACCCGATTCAAGGTGAATCAAACTAATCAGACAGATGAATAACTTAACCTATAGACAACTCTAATTATCTCTCTGTTAACTAAGGTAGTGACTCAAATCCAGTTCTGCACAATAAAATTGTAAAGCCCAAATCCTTAACTGTATAGGGTCTGAATTTGTTAGAAAAACCCAAATCTTGGATTCACAAAAAGCAATCCATCAGAATGTATCATATAATCCAAGATA
Source organism: Gossypium sturtianum (assembly GCA_025698515.1). Taxonomy (NCBI): domain Eukaryota; kingdom Viridiplantae; phylum Streptophyta; class Magnoliopsida; order Malvales; family Malvaceae; genus Gossypium; species Gossypium sturtianum. Next base: position 165,120,530 of record CM046945.1, read on the forward strand.
ACGAAAAATAGGGCTTTGAAATCTTTCCCGGGTTTACCAGCAGTCTGCTTTTCTCTTTTGTAGGTAACCAGCAGGGAGCTTCAACCATGGCCGTCGGGTATTCATTTCTTAATCTTCCGCTTTTGACTCAAATGGGTTTTGCTTCTTTTCTTGTATCTCATCTGTTTCGTGTTGTAATGCAGGAAGAACAAGAGGATTTCCAAAGGAAAGAAGGGAGGAAAGAAGAAGGCGTGAGTATATATATATTCGATTTTAGCCTTAAACATGCTTTGGGTGTTTTAGAGAGTGATGTGTTGGTTAAATGCTGATTTAGTTGTTGGGTTTTTCTGTTAGAGCTGATCCATTTGCTAAGAAAGATTGGTATGATATCAAGGCTCCATCAGTTTTTACTTCAAGAAATGTGGGGAAGACTCTTGTTACCCGTACTCAGGGTACCAGGGTTGGATTTTTTTTAAAAATTTCTTTACCCTTTTGAAATTGCTTTTGTATGTTAGTTTTTTTTGGATGTTTGAACCTGTGGGGAAACTGGGTTTCATTTACTTTACATTGAGAATCTAGCTTTGTACAAGCATGATGATAATTGAAGTTCAATGTTGTTTGTTTTGTTCTGTATGAAAAGTGGGGATTTCATTTTTGTTTGAGCTAGCTATTGTTATATTGAGTTTTCTTTTGCTGAATCTTGATGATATATTTGTTAGCTGAAATGCTGAATATTCTTTTTCTTTTAAAAGCATAATATGCTATATCGAGAAATTTTGATTTTGAATGATTAGAATTCTCTATTGAGTGGTGAAATCTTGTGTCTGGAACCGAATTTTAATTTCATGTTGACCTTGCACTTCAGTGGGGCTTCGTAGAGGAGGATGCAATAATTGCTGCATTGTTGAAGAACTTGAAACTTGTCGTCTCCTTGTGATTTTCAGTCTTGCATGCTTAGTCGGTTTCAATGATTTTTGCCACTTATAACTTCACAAGTTACTTGTACTTATGATATGCCGTATGTATGAGCGAAAATCTTCTTGATACTTAACTTTGCTTGTAGGTACAGCATGGTGAATTTAGACTTGCTTAATGCATTTAGTTAATGTATGGTTGCAATTTGATTTCTATGATTTTATATGGTTTGAACTTGGCTATTTTATTGACAGATTGCTTCAGAAGGACTCAAACACCGTGTGTTTGAGGTTTCACTGGCTGATCTCCAAGGTGGTGATGAGGATCATGCATACAGAAAGATTCGTTTGAGAGCTGAAGATGTTCAAGGAAAGAATGTTTTGACCAACTTTTGGGTATGATAAATGTAGACATCTTCATTTGTGTCATTAATTTCAGTGTAGCTTGTCGTAATAAATTGACAAATATGCAGGGAATGAATTTTACAACTGGCAAACTGAGGTCATTGGTTCGGAAATGGCAAACACTGATCGAAGCTCATATGGATGTGAAGACAATTGATAATTACACCCTTAGAATGTTCTGCATCGGGTTCACCAAGAGACGCCCAAATCAGGTTAAAAGGACATGTTATGCTCAATTCAGCCAGATTAGACAAGTAATAGTAGTAGAGGTTCTGACTGATGTTCAATAAGCATAAAGAGCGAATGATAACTTTTCATGCCAATCTTTGTAAGTCTCAGTCATTTTTCTCACGATTTTCTTGATATTCTTATTAGCTGCCTCGACTGCACCATTCATTTTTGGGCGGTACGGCGACGAGTTGTGGTGTTTGATCTTGAATTGACTGCAAACCTCTGTTATGGTACTATTGTTCAAGTTCAATGCATTGTCAGATATGATCATTTCGGGCATTCCATATCGGCATATGATCTCCTTCTTTAAAAACTTGCTGACCGCCGACTTTGTGACATTTGCATATGAAGTGGCTTCTACCTATTTGGTGAAATAATCAATGACCACGAAAATAAATTGATGCCTATTAGACGCCTTTGGTGATATTGGCCCAATGACGTCCATCCCCCACATAGAGAAAGGCCATGGGAAAGTCATGACATGAAGAGGTGAATGAGGCACGTGAATCTTATCTCCGTAAATTTGGCATTTATGATACTTCTTAGCATAGCTGATGCAGTCTCTTTCCATAATGGACCAATAATACCCTAATCTCATGATCTGTCTGGCCATTGTAAAACAATTAGCATGCGTTCCACAGATACCCTCATAGACTTCTTCTAGGATTTTCTTGGCTTCAATTGCATCTACGCATCTAAAAAGCACTTGATCTTTTCTTCTCTTATATAGGACTTCTCCATCTAAGACATAATCACCGGCCAGTTTTTTCAGTGTCCTATCGTTCTCGGTTTCTTGGTAAGAGTATTCATGATCCTTCACATATCGCAATATATCGTGATACCAAGGATGATCGTCTTTCTTTTCTTCTTCGTCGATGTTGTAGCAATGTGCTGGAGCCTCGTAAATGCTCATTTGGATAAGCTTCACTTCCTCTTGCTTATTTGCTCTGATCATGGAAGCTAAGTTAGCCAAGGCGTCGGCCATCTGGTTCTCTTCTCGTGGGAGGTAACAGAAAATGATGTCATTAAACTCCTTAATTAACTCCAAAACTAGCTTTCGATAACTAATCAACTTGGGATCTCTTGTTTTCCATTCGCCTATGAACTGATAGATCACTAGCGCAGAATTGCCATATACCTCTAACACTTTGATTTTGCGTTCAATGGTTGCACGGATACCCATGATCCATGCTTCGTATTCGGCTATGTTATTTGTGCAATTAAAATCCAATTTGCTAGTGAAAGGATAATTATCTCCGTTTGGGGATAATAGGATTGCCTCGATTCTGTTACCCACTGCGTTAGAAGCTCCATTAAAGTTTAGTTTCCAAGGATGACCCTCTGTTTGAGCACCTTCTTCGGTGATTGCCACATACATTAGGTCTTCATTCGGGAAATCAAAGTTTAGCGGCTCATAATCTTCTAAAGCTCTGCTGGCTAGAAAGTTTGCTATTGCACTCCCTTTTACAGCCTTCTGGTTTACATACACTATATCGAACTCATCAAGTAGAATTTGCCATCGGGTCATTTTTCCATTCAGAGTAGTCGACTCCATCATGTACTTAAGAGGATTCAGTTTCGAGTTGAGCCAAGTTGTGTGGTATAGCATGTATTGTCTCTGTCTTCGAGTTGTCCAAATCAAAGCGCAACACAATTTCTCAATTGGCGAGTATCTTGTCTCACATTCAGTGAACTTCTTACTGAGATAGTATATCGCTCTTTCTTTTCTTCTTGACTCATCATGTTGGCCTACCACGCATCCCATGGAATTTTTGAATACCGCTAAATACAATATCAATGGTTTATCTGGGCAAGGCGGCATCAGTACTGGGGCTTTGGACAAGTAATGCTTGACCTTATCAAAAGCTTTCAGGCACTCCTCATTCCATACACTTGGGTTGTGTTTCCTAAGAAAACGGAATATAGGGTCACACTTCTCCGTTAGTTGTACAATAAATCGGGCGATGTAGTTTAATCTTCCTAAGAAACCTCAAACTTCTTTTTGAGTACGTGGTGGAGACAGCTCCAGTATAGCCTTTACTTTATTTGGATCAATCTCAATTCCTTTTTCACTGACTACAAATCCTAACAACTTTTCCGACCTAGCCCCGAAGGTACATTTTGCTGGATTGAGCTTCAGTTAGAATTTTCTCAACCTTAGAAACAGTTTTCTTAAGACCCGTACATGCTCTTTCTCAGTCCTGGACTTTGCAATCATATCGTCCACATAAATTTCGATCTCCTTGTGCATCATATCATGGAAAAGGGTTACCATGGCTATTTGATATGTTGCCCCCGTATTTTTTAGTTTAAATGACATTACCTTATAACAGAATGTTCCCTACATGGTTACGAATGTGGTTTTCTCCATATCTTCAGGGTGCATCTTAATCTGGTTGTACCCGGAGAAGCCGTCTATGAAAGAGAAAAGTGAATAACCAGCCGTGTTATCCACTAAGGTATAAATGTGAGGCAACGAAAAGTTATCTTTTGGGCTGGCTTTATTTAAATTCCTATAGTCCACGCACATCCGTACCTTTCCACCTTTCTTAGGAACGAGTACTATTTTCGCTACCAATTCTGAGTATTTAACTATTTGCAAGAAATCGGTATCAAATTGCTTTTGACCTCTTCTTTGATCTTCAACAAAACATCGGGCCTCATCCTTCGGAGTTTTTGTTGAGTTGGTCTACATTCCTCCTTTATAGGGAGTTGGTGTACCACGATATCCGTATTTAACCCGGGCATGTCCTGGTATGACCAAGCGAAGACGTCTTTAAATTCTTAGAGTAACTCAATGAGGTCTCGCTTCGTTTCTGCGGCAATGCTAGCTCTAATCTTCAACTATTTTCCTTCTCCTAAGCTCACGATTTCCACTGACTTTTTGTGGGGTAAGATTTGTTTCTCATCTTTCTCTATCATCCTTAACAAATCAAGAGATGTGTTACGGTCCTGGTCATCTTCAAAATCTTAAGAATCCTCCATACCCGTATCTTGTTCAAAAGGAGATTCTGAGTTAATAACAGCGTCACTCATATCATTAATATTTGGGGACCTGTTAAAAGGACAAAGAAAGGTACAAAAACAAAAGAATCTAAGAATGATTATTTGTATGATTGGTTATGAATGAAATGTAAAGAATATTCTAGTTATGAATGAAAAGAATAAAAGAAAATTTTCTCGGAATGATACAAAAAGGTGCATTTTATTGGAATAAAGATGTTTGGAATATGCCTGTTTAGCAAAAGGTTTCTCTTCCATGTTACAGGAATCTCTTCCATTGTCCAATTGTTCAGAACACTTCCGAGAGCATAAGGGCAAATCCCAGATAAATATTTCTTCAGTTCATTCCTCGGATACGACATTAATGCTCAGACTTGCCAACATTTCCTCTGCTATTTCTCTTCTTGCCATCCTTTGTTTAGGGTATATCGTTCCTCCCGAAACAAATGTTTTGGATAAATGAGGAAAGGTCATTGGCTCCCATTTGACCTCCTCACTGCTTAAACGTGCTCTTCTTCTCTCTCGTTTTTTTTCCACCTCTTTCCTCTTTTGCTTCACATCTGGCTTAAATCTCAAGCCGAAGCGGTCTCGTTTTTCTTTCAACATTGGTACCTCAATCTTTCCTTTAAGGCATTTCCCGAGTCTTTTTCCTGGTAAGACTCCCTTCTCAACTATTATTTGCAGGCCCATCATCGTGGATTTGAATATTTTGGGCATGGGAATCTTGTTGCCTTCGACGACGAAGGTTGCGTTGATAAATTCTAGCGATCGAAAAGAACATTCTATTGTTTCGTTGTTTGCTCCTATATATGAAGCGTCGCTGGTAATAGATGCTATGATGTCTTCCTCCGCATTTATTGTTACCAATCTACCTTCAGTTACTAATTTTAATTTTTGATGCAGTGATGACGGCATTGCCCCGGCCGAATAGATCCACGGTTTTCTTAACAGGTAATTGTAGGAAAGCTTGATTTCCATCACTAAGAAGTCCACTTCATATGTATTTTAACTTTTGATGCAATGATGACGGCACTGCCCCGGCCGAATGGATTTACGGTCTTCCTAACAGGCAATTATAGGAAGGCTTGATGTCCATCACCAAGAAGTCCACCTCATATGTATTTGGACCAATCTAAAGAGGTATATCGATCTTTCCCATTACCCTTCTTTCAGTACTATCGAATACTCTCACAATGTTCTGACACGTTTTCATATAAGATCTGTCTACGGGCAACCTATTTAGCGTAGATAAAGGTAAGACATTCAGGGCTGATCCATTATCAACTAGTACTCCTGGCAACGTATATCCCTTGCTGCGTGTGGTTATGTGTAGAGCCTTTGTAGATCCCATACCCCCCGGAGGTATCTTATCGTCATTGAAGAAGATGAAATTGTCGGTACTTATGTTATTGACCAAACAGTCCAGCTTGTTGATAGATATATCATTTGCAACGTATGTTTCATTCAAAACTTTCATCAATGCACTACGGTGGGCCTCATGAGCAAGGCCAGTATCGATATACGAGTCGGCTGCTTGTGTAGTTGCTTCACAATACTGTACTTGCTGTGCTTTAGGAATTTTAGGAACTCCTTAGCCTCTTTTTCTGTCACCGGCTTGTTAATGGGTAGTTCTGCTGTAACTGTCTTTTCGTTTTCTTGTTCCACCTCTAAGGCCTTTTCTTTTACTGGTTCTGCTCTTGCTTTCGGGGTATAACGTCTTCCACTGCGTATAAAGAATTCTACGTCTTGACCTTCCTCCGAAGTGTTAGCTGGGTTCTCCTCTCCTGGGATCATTACATTACAGTCATAATTCTACGGAACCTTTTTACTGTCCTTATAAGGGAAAGCTACAGGCTTTTGAATGATGACCTTTGGCGCGATTGGTACTCCAGCTTCACCCACTTTAGGTTGCGAGATAATTACTACAGGGTGATTGACCCCATAGACCTTCTTGGTCGATCCTTCTTCTGACGCGTAGACCTCTCCTTCGACCTCTTCATAAAATTCTATTTCTTTATTATCCATGAAATTTTGCACTGTGCCCCTGAACTCGATGTATTCTTGGATGTCATGACCCAACTCGGCATGGAACTCGCAGTATTTTTTTGCTCCCTCGGGCTTTTCTCCCGATTCTTGCGTGGTTAAGCCTCCGTTTATCAGTTGTTTCTAAACCCATCTCAGTGGGGTTTTTACTTCAGCTAGATCAGTCTTGATTCTTTTGCCTTCATTCTCAACTATCGCGTTTACCCCTTTATTAGAATGGTTGGGTAACGAATTTCCTGCTACGTTGGGTTTTGATGGGTCATCAAACTTTACGATCCCCATTTTGATGAATCTTTCGATCAATTTTTTGAACGCAGTACAGTTCTCGATTGAGTGCCCAGCTATTCTCGCATGGTACTCACATTGAGCGTTTACGTTATACCATTTTGGGAACGGGGGTTGCATGGGTTTTATGTAGAATGGGGACACCACATGTGCGTCGAACAGGCTCTGGTACAGTTCCCTATATGTCATAGGAATCGGCGTGAATTGAATTCTTTCCATGTTAGGCCTTGGGTTGGAATCTTGCATTGGAGTATCTTGATGGTTGGTAGTTACTGTCCTCGGCTGGCTTACAGTAACTGGTTTTGAATAACCTTTATTTTACGTATTCATATCATTGTCCTTCTTTTTCGGGGCCGATCTCCTGGCGCTTTTCCCCGCTTCTATCTTCTCGCTCCGTATTGCGTTAATAAAAAGTATGGTCGTTTCCTTCTCTAGAAGAGGGGGCTGGACTTGTGTAGCTACCTCTCTCCACCTCTTGGCATACTGTCTGCAGCTATCGCTCGGCTTCTTTTCCATATTTTGTAATGTTATTCTGTCCGGTGCTATATCTGTTACGTGGCCATATTGCTTTATAAAGCCTGTGCCAAATCCTTTCATGAATTAATTTGGGCACAACTTAGCTGGTTGTACCACTTGGCCGCAGATCCGATCAAGCTATCTTGAAAGCAGTAACTTAACAGCTGATCATTGTTGACGTATCCTGTCATCTTTCAACAGAACATTATAATGTGAGCTTTAGGGCAGCTAGTCCCATTCTACTTCTCAAACTCCGAAGTCTTGAACTTTGGTGGGAGTATTAGGTCTGGGACCAGGCTCAAGTCTTTAGCATTAACCCCGCTATGGTAGTCTGTGTTCTCCATTGCCTTAAACTTCTTTTCTAACCATCTACACCGGTCTTCAAGTTGTTTAGACACATCTACTCTTACCTTCTCTGTCTCTGCTAAATTATCAAGGTCGGGGACAACGAGATTAGTTAGATGATCTCCCGGATTGGAGCCCGAGCCCGTCGAAAAGTTCATAGACGCAGACGCACCAGCTTGATATTGGGGTCTGACGGTAACATGTACCCTTTGTGGATTTACATCTGATTGTGTTTGGGTGTGCGTTGGGGTAAAACCCGGAAGGTAGGGAGGTTCTTCATTGTCGTCACCAAGATTGGTCACAGGGCTTTTTCTTTTGTCGGGTCCTCCAGCCAATAGCTGAGCTAGCTGGTTCATCATGTTCTTTTGGGATTGGAGCATCTGGTCCTTCATGTCTTGCTGCATTTTTGCTAATTGTTCTTACATCTGATCTTGCATATCTTTTTGCATCTGTTCTAATTTCTCTATTGTCTGATCCGATCAAGCTATCTTGAAAGTAGTGAATTAATTAGAACAGTGGAGCAGTGGAGCAGTGGAGCATCTCCCTGAAGTTGCAGTGGAGCAGGTTGAAGATACAAGTTGCAGATAGCAAGTCATATCTCTTTGAAGTTGCAGTAGAGCAGATAACATCAAATCATATCTCTTTGAAGTTACAGATGAGTAGATTGAAGCACTAATACCCCTGAAGATGCAGAGAAATAGAATGAGGTTATTCGAAGAACAGAAGCACCAAAGAAGTCGAAGACTCGGCGAGACTAGGCAAAATTGGCCCTTTTAAAGTCTTTCCTCCATTCTCGTTGCACAAGAATGATCAAAGAGGGGCAGCTGTAGTGGCCAATTTTGGCCCAGATCAGTAAACAGAAATAAAAAAACCAAAATAGTTTAATAAGCCCAAAAATAACAAAAGTCCATAATGTTCATTTACAAAATTACTAAAACCCAAACCCAATTACAAATCAGCCCAGTTACAAACCCTAGCCCATTAACAGAAAAGGAAAACAGCAGCAAACCCTAAGTGGCTTGTCGCCTCTGCCATTGGCCACTGCCCACCACGCCTCTGCACCGATTATGACCTACAAGGACAAAGGCGACAACAGCACGCGAGCGAAAACAACGAGAAAGAAAACGACAAACGAAACAAAGAAAACAAAATGAAAAAACAAAATGACAGAGAAACAAAACAGAAAAAAAACAAAAGGGGATCTTCGCAAATCGGTTATAAAAACTGAGACAAATATTGTATTACCTTCTTCCTTTTTCACGAACATTCAAAAATCAAAATAGAAAAGAAGTTTTAGAAGGTGGATTTTTTAATCTTTCGATTTTTTTATTATTTTCTGTTGCTGAACAATGTTTCTCTTCATTTGTTTTTCTTTTAAGTTTTTTACCAACAATAATAATAATAATAAACGAAAAGGGGAAAACTTACCGGATTCGCACCGCGCCTCCGTTGTCGGAACCGTCCCCTTTTGTCGTCGAAATCAGCTTAAGGGACGGATAAGAGGCCTCCTTTTTTTCGGCTTTTAAGGCTAAGAAGGCCTTGCCTTCGGTTTTCTTTTCGAAAAGGGTTTAAAAGGGGCCCATTTTCATATTCTGATCACCGACCACGGTGGTTCGATGATAAAACCAAGGCCGGCCTTGGGAGGAGTTGAGAGACTTTGAGGGTTTCAAAATTTTTTTTAAGAAAAGAGATCTGCAAATGAAAAAAAAAATTAGGGCTTAAATATGCCCACCAAAACGGCATCGTTTTATGGGTTTTCCCAGACGCCAAAACGGCGTCGGTTTTGGGAAACTCGTGCGACCCGACCCGTATAGCAGGGGATCCGCGGGTTTTCACCTTGAATAGGTAAATTGCGCGTTTGGCCCTTCCATGTTGCGCCATCATTTAATCGTACCTGATTTCACTTTTTTAGAAATTTTAATTTTGCCCCGAACATTACGCGCTTTTTTTTATTTAGTCCTGCACTGAAACGCTGCGCATCAGGGTGGGTTATTTACCCATTTGGTCCTCACAGGTTTACGCGCGTGGCGTTATGGTCCCTGTTCGCCCTTTTTTGATTTATTGCGATTTTGGTCCTCATTATTTTATTCTAATTTCAATCTAGTTTTCAACTTGTTTTAAAAAGTTTATTTATTTATTTTTCTTCAAAATTTTATTATTATTATTATTTATTTTGAGTTTTTGTACATTATCCTTATTAAACTTTATAAATATTGTTTATTTTAAAATTTGACATTATTTTAAAACTGTTTCACATATTATTTACTTTATTTTTTTATGTATTCTTTACTTAAAATCGTTTTGTTAATTATTTTAAATCGTTTTATGTATTATTATTATTTCTTTAAAATTGTTTAATTCATTGTTCTTTGACTATTGATGTTAATGTTTAAATAATGCACATGATATGATTGCCATCTTTGTATGTATTGTAGTTTGTTATTTCGTATTTTAAATGCTGTTGTTGTTCATTCGCATGCAAATGCTTTATTCATGTATTATCGTTCTATGATCGTTTCTATTTTTATATTATGCCATTGCATTGTGCATTAAACTCCAATGTATTTATCCAACATTAGATCGTCGTATTTTACTTTAAAACAAAATAAATGTATGCCTTTACATGTTATATTCGCTATTATTCAAAAACCGAAAATTTTTCAAAATAAGGTAATATTTCGGGTTTTGGAAATTCGAGAAAATCATGTCCTAACTTACTGGGTTTCGATTTTTCTCGTTTAGCCTAATAACGAAATATCCTTTTAAAACAAAATACAAGTTTAAAATAAAAGCTTATTCTCGAGAGTACAAAGTGTTGTGCCCTAACTTATTGGGTGTGACATCTCGTTACCCCGAGATAAGAATTTCTAAAAATGACAATATTTCGCATTTAGAAATTCGAGAGATCGTGCCCTAACTTACTGGGTTTCGTTTTTTCTCGTTTAATCTAAATAACCGAATATTCTTTTAAAATTAAAATGCATGTGTTTTTAAATAAAATGCGGGCTTATTCTCAAGGATTCGGGGTGTCGTGTCCTAACTTACTGGATGTGGCATTTCGTCGCCTCGAGATGAGGTGGTCTTTTACGATTATTTCAACTCATTCAAGTGTTTTAAAATCGACATTAATAAAAATGATCGTATTTTTAATTCGTTCTCGGTTTTTAACTTTCGACATTAAGACACTAATTAATCGATTCGGTACCAATTTTGGGCGTGACGAGGGTGCTAATCCTTTCTCGCACGTAACTAACTCCCGAACCCATTTTCTCGAATTTCGTAGACCAAAATGCTTTATTAAAACAAAAGTGATTCGATCACACCTAATAAAGATCGATGGCGACTCCCGTTTTTATTTTTGTTTTCAAAACCCTAGTCGATCCTCGTCGTTTTCAAAAAATGGTTACGACAATAGTAATACTCACTTTTCATACCTTGGGGACATTGGACCTGCAATGATCATTTATCCCATGATGGAGTTGCCTTTGTTTTTCAGATACGCCGAAAGATGAGGGAGATAATGACTGCTCAGGCATCATCGTGCGATTTGAAGGAATTGGTTCAAAAGTTCATCCCTGAGATGATTGGAAAAGAAATCGAGAAGGCAACATCTAGCATCTATCCGTTGCAGAATGTGTTCATCCGTAAAGTCAAAATTTTGAAGGCTCCTAAGTTTGATCTTGGGAAGTTAATGGAGGTATGTTTCTCTGAATGTATACTATCACTACAGCAAAACAGACATATAGCGGCGTTTTTAGTGGCGTTTTAAGGAAAAACGCCGCAAATATTATACATTAGCGGCGTTTGAAGGAAAACGCCGCTAAAAAATGACATATAGCGGCGTTTATTTCAAAAACGCCGTTAAAAATAATATATAGCGGCGTTTATCACGAAAACGCCGCTAAAACTCTGACTTTTAGCGGCGCTTGGCTAAAAACGCCGCTAAATGTCCGACCTTTAGCGGCGCTTCCCTAAAAACGCCGCTAAAAGTCGGACCTTTAGCGGCGCTTCCCTAACAACGCCACTAAAAGTCGGACCTTTAGCGGCGCTTCTCTCAAAACGCCGCTAAAAGTCGGACCTTTAGCGGCGCTTGCATAAAAACGCCGCTATAGGTCTGAGAATTAGCGGCGCTTGTGGAAAAAAAGCCCGCTAAAAGTCGGACATTTAGCGGCGCTTCCCTAACAACGCCACTAAAAGTCGGACCTTTAGCGTCCCGCTAAGCCGACGACGTCGTTTTGTTAAAATGCAAAGAAGTTTAGTGGCGCTCTTCGGATAAACGCCGCTAAATGTCGCGCGTTAGTGGCGCTAATATTAAAAACGCCGCGAAAATGTATTTTGCTTTTGAGCAAAACGATGCCGCTTTTTACGTGCTCCGTTTTATCCCCATCCAAACCCCGAAATCCCTTATTGTTTTATCCCTAAATCCCTAACCTTCTTGTTTTCCCCAAAAATTACCCAAAATCCCTAACTCCCAAAAATCCGCTCCGTGAATCCTCCGTTAAGGAAATCGTTGACAACACATCTTGCGCCACCGCTTTTCTTCTTTAATCTACCTAGGTATTTATTTCGTGTTTTTACTCGGTGCTTATGTTTTTCAATTTTGGATCAACTTTGAACGAAATTAATTTCTTTTCAATCATTGCGAGATAGCTTAGATTGTACAAGTTCTTACATTTTTAGGGCTTGACTTCCCATTTCCAGATTTTATACTTGTTGACGTTTTTTTTTTTTTGGTGGTGCGAGCAGACAAGCTGTTTGGAATCTGTGAGTAGTACTCGAACTATAGGCTTATGATTTTATACTTCTTGTAATCTTATTTGATTTGAATAGTCCGTTGATTTAGTACCTATTTGTGGAATGAGCTCACGATATTCATTTTTAAAATGAAAATGTCCGCCTTCATTTACATTTGTTTGCTAGCGATTGTTCAAAGTCGCTAATGTTTTATGAATGTTATAACATGGAATTCATGTTCCCGATTATTTACTATATGCTTGTTTCACTAACAACTTCATCTCTTGACGGAGAGAAACTTCTTTTGGAAAAAAGCGGACCTCGTGTTGCGAGAATCTCAATGTTGAGGTGCGTGCAATAATCAAAGTGAATTTTCATTTATTTGACTAAACTACATTTTCATTTATCATGTCTTGTGCTCAATTTGTGACGTATGGATTTTTATGGTGTTTTGGTAATGAATCTGCTTTGCTTGTTTAGTTAATTGGGAGGGAAATGTTGGCTTTTATTTTGTCGGTTCATAATGAACTTTATAAGAATTGCTCATTGATAAGTCTTTGCTACTTCATAGAATCTTATTCAAATGCACAATGTTTATAGTTTGGGTATTGTTTCTTTCGCCTTTAGAAGGAAAAAGAAGGAAAATTTGTTCAATCTATTTACTGCTTTACATTGATGTTTTTATCTCAAGGTATAGATTTTTCCCAGTTGCTAGAACTTTTATATGAATGAGTTATCTCTGTGTGTTGTGGCTCTGAATTTTTAATATAGGCCAAATAGGCACAAAACATGCATATTTGAGAATTTGAAATATGAACTCCCAAGTCCTAATGCTTTCACTTTAATTTTTAATAAAAACTTTTTTTAATTCTTAAATAAAAGAGTAAAATTTAATTGACAATTTTTAATTAGAGTTAAGTTGCAAATTAAATTATTATATAATATGCCATTATCCTTTCTAAAAATTTCAGATATCAAATTAAATCTTAAAATCAAACTCAAATATTTAAGTTTCGACATTTAATCTTCTCGTTAACAGAGAGTACAAACACTTGGAATAGCAAAGTTTACGATACTTGGCGCATCAGAATTGTAGGGTTCGTGTAAAAGATACAACATTTTATTCAAGGTAAAGTATCTCATTATGGGTGTTATTCTTATAGATGATGCTTGTTGTTAGCCTTATTTTCTCGGTAGATTTTTTTAACTGGCTTGTTCTAGACTTTTAGCGCTTCTCTCGTGTGTTACGTGAGAGTCCCCGATTTCACATCAATTTCAAAGACTGCATGCACCACTCTCTTCATGTTCACTTCTTGCTAAGTTGTTTCTCTTTCGACGACAACAACATTATTTATTTCGTTCTTTCCTTTTCGACTTCACATGAGCTTGAGCTTTCCTTTATGTTTGTTTCTTCATTTTACGCTACACATGATGCTTTGAGTTTCTTCTTCAATGTCCTTTTGGACTCCTTGAGCTCAAGCGACAAACTACAGACATGGTCTTCTTTCACTTGTATTGGTGTTGTTTCTTCTTTTGACTCTGTATAATATCAAACAGACTAGAATCATTATTTGGCTTTGTTTGTTTCCTCTATGGACGCTGTTTCCTAGATGATTTAGTTACTAGCCTTTAAAACAATTGGATATATAAATATTGATGGAAGATTGAGTTCGAAACATTGAATAAGTGGAAAAGTTAAGATGTTAGTGAGTCATACAAATTCCAAAATTTGTGAACTTAGACCAAAAGAAGTAAATTACTCGATTCTATATCGAGACCAAAAGCAATTAGTAAAATTAATAAGCAAATGGATCCATGATAAATGCATAAAGGAAATGCTTTAGAATGTTACGAGTTAGGACTGTAATTTTTTGTTTGATTTTAGCTTTAATTTGTTTGTGTTTTTATTGGAATTTGAAAGTCATGATATTTTTGTGGTTTGAGGAAAGAAATTGGAGTTGAAACATCATTGTTGTTTCCTTTTTATTTTTATTGTTTTATTACTCAAATTTACTTTTTTTATACTACTACACTTGGCATGCTAAAAAGAGGATCGTGATCCACTACTGAATTGACTATTTCTCTTTCGGTCAAAGAATGTGAGTATTAGTTTTTAGTAAATAGCATTTACGTAATTAATCAATAGCTTTTGTTAATTCATATGTTGTTTGTATTTCGATTCTTCGCTTCCTCACTCTCTCGCAATCGCTTGATTGGATTTGCTTGGTAAGATTTTCCGGTTCGTTTAATATTAATTACTTATTACCAATTTTTATATGGCTTTTTGGTTTATTACTAATTACCAATTTTTATATTAATAATGAGCGATTTTAATATTTAATATTTCCAATGTCTTCCAAAATGGTAATAATATTTTGTTATCGGTATAATAATAAACATATAATAACATTTTCCAAATTTACCTCAAACGAAAAACTAAAACCAATAAATTTTTTAAAAAAACTACAGTGTTTAACTTACTTGTTTAACTTACATAATTCATAACTTACATAACTTACTTGTATAGATTAAAAAAACAAGATTCAAAGTATATAGGTTTGGAAACTTTGACGGGTTGCCTTATATCTCAACATTAGATATAATGGATCCTCCTAGGTGTAACAATGCCACGTATGATGAATCTTAAAGAATGCATAATTCCTTATATCTCATCATTAGATAACAATAATGATTAAAGTATTAATAATAATAATAATAATAATAATAATAATAATAATATTGATTAAAGTAATAATAATAATAATAATAATAATAATTAAAGTAATAGTAATAATAATAATAATAATAATGATTAAAGTAATAGTAATAATAATAATAATGATTAAAGTAATAATAATAATAATAATTAAAGTAATACTAATAATAATAATAATGATTAAAGTAATAGTAATAATAATAATAATAATGATTAAAGTAATAATAATAATAAATAAAGTAATAGTAATAATAATAATGATTAAAGTAATAGTAACAATAATAATAATAATGATTAAAGTTATAATAATAATAAAAATAATAATAATAATAATAATAATAATAATAATAATAATAATGATTAAAGTAGTAATAATAATAATAATGATTAAAGTAATAGTAATACTAATAATAATAATGATTAAAGTAGTAATAATAGTAATAATAATAATTAAAGTAATAGTAATAATAATAATAATAACGATTAAAGTAGTAATAATAGTAACAATAATAATAATAATGATTAAAGTAGTAATAATTGTAATAATAATAATTAAAGTAATAGTAATAATAATTCAGTGGTAGATTTGATTTAGAGGTCTCAGATGACTATATTAAGAAGACGTTGGGCAAAAATGGAGAGATAATAAAAGCACCTAAAAAAACAATATTTTAAAAAGACATCACCTCGATTTAAAAATCTGCGAAATGTCCCACGGAATGTTGAGGTACCAATGGGAAGATCAAGTCGATTCTGAATTCAAAGAAAGGAGAGGTATTGCGTGCTTTCAAAGTCTTAGAAATTTTTCGGTTTTATCGTATTTACTATATAATTAATTCAAATCCCATTATGTAGGACCGTGAGCGAGTTGGAACAAGCGTGACGAAAACAACATTTCACGCATTACGCGGGTTCCGTGTTTTGCTCGTGTGGTGAGGTGAGGTATTATAATTTATTACTTCTTTCAAATATTAATGATTTATACTATTAACTTATATTTTTCTCGCTATAATGTAGGAAGTTTAAATCGAGTCAAAAAGTTGGACGGCTTCAACTTTTGACATTACGCATAGGAAGAAGGATGGATCTCCGATGACATCCGAGGTTTCGAGAAATTTTGGTATATTTATTTAATAAATGCTTATTTTTATAAATATTTATAATGCTTAATTATAATGGTTTAATTCATCGTTTGTAGTTTTAAATTTCTAATTTTAACTTATGTTCCATTCATTTTTATTATATATTTCTTTTCTAACTCTTTTATTGATTTATTAGGATAAACTAAAGGAGAAGAAGGCGGAGTATGAAGCGGTTGCTTAAATCGAAGCGATTCTGTTAATCTCGACGAGATTGATAAATGAAATTATTATCGATGTTTTGGGTCCCGAAAGGTACGATCGCTTCGATTGATAGTTTTGTTAATCTTGAGTATATTTATAACGTAATTATCACTAATGTTTTGGGTCTTACAAGGTATGGTCGGGTTCGATGTCAAGGATCGTGTTACTCCGGCCCAATATTTTGATCCGGCTCCGGCAATACATGCCTTCCGAGTCAATCTCGTCTTGAAGTTCGAGACCGAAAGAACAGATATCCCGATGGAAGCGAGCACAACAGCAAATTTCTCGGCTTAGAGCGGAGGCGAATGCGAGAGAGCGGAGCATGTTGCTCAACTTAGAGCGGAGGCGCGAGCGGGAGGCAGAGCGAATGAAAGTATGAAGAACTCCACTACAAATTGCGAGTTATGATGAATATGTTCAAGCGGCGAAAACGCAGAGGCGCCATCTTAGACATTTCTTTTCTTATTGTAAGATTTTTTTAACATTGTTACTGATTAAACATTATTCTAAGAATTGTTTGAATTATGATTCACTTTTTAATCAATATCATCTTTTATTAAATTTGAAGTATTTGTTTAGATTTAATGCTTTTAGTGATATTTAAATGTTTTATTTGCTGCATTGGGTTGGAATTATATGCAATTGTTCTTTGTTATTATCGGTTTTTCTTTGCGGGGGAGGGTAGGATATTGGGAAAAAGTACACAAAGAAATCATGCAAATTAGTGGCGTTTTTTTAAAAAGCGCCGCTAAAAGCCCCTACCTGTTGCGGCGTTTTTCTGAAAAGCGCCGCTAAAGGCCCCTACCTTTAGCGGCGTTTTTTTAAAAAGCACCGCTAAAAGCCCTACCTATAGCGGCGTTTTTCTAAAAAGCGCCGCTAAAAGCCCCTACCTATAGCGGCGTTTTTCTAAAAAGCGCCGCTAAAAGCCCCTACCTCTAGCGGCGTTTTTCTAAAAAGCGCCGCTAAAAGACCATACCTATAGCGGCGTTTTTCTAAAAAGCGCTAAAAAGCCCATACCTATAGCGGCGTTTTTCTAAAAAGCGCCGCTAAAAGCCCATACCTATAGCGGCGTTTTTCTAACGCCGCTAAAAGCCCCTACCTATAGCGGCGTTTTTTTAGAAAGCGCCGCTAAAAGCCCCTACCTATAGCGGCGTTTTTATAAAAAAACGCCACTAATTTTGCGGCGCGGTTTCACGTAGCGGCGTTTTTTGCGGCGCTTTTAAAAGCGCCGCGAGTACTATTAGTGGCGCTTAAAAACGCCGCTAAAGGCCCAAAAAAACGCCGCTAAAAGTCTGTTTTGGTGTAGTGTATATATTTCCCTCCATAGTGCCTTTGATTAATTTATTTGTTTTTCAATGAGGTTCATGGTGATTACTCTGAAGATGTTGGGGTGAAAATAGAGAGGCCGGCAGATGAAACTATGGCTGAGCCTACTCCTGAGCTTATTGGAGCTTGAATCAACACTGAAAAGAGCAGACAAGTTTTGTTGTAGTTTAAAGTGATAAATATCAATGTCATACATGAACTTTAATTTTGTACGATTTTATACATAAAAATTTGATGTCAATTTTCAAAAAATAACTTATAATATTATCAAATTAGCACCATTTTATGTTGATATATTGGATACGTGAACTATGTTATTAATCCAATATGAAAATTAATGTTTGTATTTATTTTTTAAATGTGCACAATTTAATCAAAATCGAAGCTAAAGTTTTATATATACATATAAACCACAATTTAAATTTCATGTGTATAATTATATGTTAAAAGTATTCATGTAGAAAATTGTATAGAATTGCATTGTCATAGGAAATATTTTGTATTTTATGTTTATTAAATTTCAGTGTTTAGAAAACAAAAAAGGGGGAATAATTTGATTTTAATGAGTGTATTATATTTATTACAATTGTTTTTTTTTTTAAATTTATGTGTTAAATTTTGAGATAAATATCAAAATTATTAATGAATTTTAATTTAATGTATAATTTAATACATAAATTTTGATTTTAGTTTAATTGTACACATTAAAAAAACAATACATCAATTTATTTTCTATACCCTATAAATATAATTATTTGTGTATATAATATATAAACAAAAATTGAGTCAAATCAAATCAAAATTTTCACATGCAAAACTGCATAAAATTAAAATTCATATATAATGCACTCGAAGTTAAATTCTTCTGTATTAAGAATAATACTCCTACCATTATATTGAGAGTAAATCAACAAGTTATATATATATATATATATACTAATATAAAGACTTGCATAATTTCTACTTCAACAAGGAGACTAATTTCCAGGTTATAAATTATCAAGGTTTCTTAAATTTCATGTCATAAACATAAAATTCATATTACAAAGAAAACCAGAAACCTAGAAATCAGTTTAAACAACGATGCAGAAGATGAAAAAGATCGACGTAGCTCTTGGAATACAATCTTTCGAGTTCGGGTCAGTTTCATATAGAAAAGAGAGCTCAGTAGGTTTCAAGCACGGACCAGAAGTAGCGGTTCTAGACGGTGGTTTGCCGGAGAAGAGGCCGAAGACGGTGGTGAACAGTACCTTGAATTCGCAGTGCTCGGTGATACTTAAAGAACTGATGAAACATCCATCTGTGGGTACGTATATAGGGTTTTTGATTAAAGATTATAAATTGATTTTTTTTTTTTTTGTAGTAATTTTCTACGTATAGGGTGTTACGTGAACATGATTAAAGATTATTCATGATTATTTTACGTGATCTTAGAGGAGAGTGGCGTTCATGGCTGATATTTGAAGTTTTCGACGTGAGTAGAGTTAGAAATTCTGTGTTAATGATGGAAATAAAATTATAAAATTTTAGAAGGGTGGCCATAGTTGTGTCGGCGAAGAAATCGACGACTGTATTTTAGTATTAATGGTACAATGAGAATGTTTTATCCGATTTTAAACCCTTTCAATCCCTGCAAACAGATGCGGTTAATGGTGAAAGAGTTTCAGCTTATTCAAACAAAGCTCGCCTTCGCCGTGCTTCGATGTTGAAAAGCCGATTTGCAGACACCATCTTCAGTGCACAACAGAAGAAGATGGAGGCACTGAATGTTGATCCACTAATGGAGACGAAACAAGAAAAGAGAACATACAAAACAAGGCAGGTTGACAAAAAAGGAAACGCCGTGGAAGCTGCCGTTGATGAAGTGAAGGTGTATATTGAGTTGAAAAAGCAACGGGAAAGGGATAGGAAAGCTGCTCGGATCGCATTAGAAAAGATGGAAAACACTGCTGGGATTCAACTTAATTTAGAGGTTCAAAAGGAATTCGAGATTCTGATGGGATGTTCTTCGTCCTCGAATTACCTCGGTTACGTCGAGAGTCCTACAGGTCGAAGAGTACATCAATAAGTTCGGGATTGCGGATCCTTCACATTCATCTATGGAAGACTAAGTATGTTCAGATATTGGGGAAGGTGGAATAGTGTGTTACACTTATAGACGTAAAATTTCAACAGATTTTGATACGTTCATATTTTCTATTATAGGATTAGAATATCAACCCTCTTTTTAATTATTTAGTGATATTTTATTAATTTTTTCCATGTCATTAATACATAAATTTGGTAATTCGATTTTTTACCTTGAACCTTGAATCTTGAATCTCGAACCCCAAATTCAAAACCTAAAATCTAGAACCGAAAATCTCAAATCTTAAACTCGAACCTTAAACCCTAAACTCAACCTTGAACTAGAGTTCGGGTTCAAGTTCGGGATTCGAGTTAAGGTTTAGGGTTCAAGATCGAGTTCAGATTTTGAGTTCGGGGTTTAAAGTAAAAAAAATTATCAAAATTATGTATCAATGATATGAAAAAAAACTGTTCAAATGTTATTAAATAATTGAAAAGGAACCATAGACTATATGGTAGGAAGAGTCCATAAAATTATTTTTCGTAGTGTGAAACAATTTTATTTGAAGTGGTAGCGGGTTAAACAATTTTACTAATGTAAATATAAAATTATTATTATGAAGTATACTTTTAAAAACAATGTCATCTTTAAAGCTCGAATTTGTATCTCTTTTAAGAATAATGTCATCTTAAAAGCTCGAATTTATATCTCTTTTTAAGAGTGTAATGTATTTTACCGCAATGAATTATCAATTTGTTAATTTGATTAGAGATAATCAAAGAATGATTCTTTTAGCAAATAAAAAATAAAAAAATCCCAACAAGAATAATAAAAGAGAGGAGTTAAGAACAATAATGAAATTTACAAAATTGAGGTTGGACATTAAAATAAAGATACAATATTCCATATTATACAAGGAGAAGTAGAACATTATGGAAGCAAAAAGATGTAATAAGTTTATTACACAGATACAGCCTAACTGCAAATGCCTCTCTAACATACAATGATTTTTAAAGAATTTCATCTGAACTTTGTGGAAACTGGAAAGTTCCCATTTTTAATGCTTAGGAGTAAGGGAAGGAAATGAGGGTATTGACTGCAATATTAACTTCCGGCCACTCCGACCACCAGGGGTTGACCCTAACTCGCATTGAGGAGGAGAGATCCTCTTACTGTTAGGGGACAAAGTCTTAATCCCGGTTCCGGGAGACGAATTGCCTCGTAGAATCTCGGGCGTTTCATCTTCAGCAATAGTTTGGAAATGCTTTTCGATAATGTTTTGAGGTCGAATAATGCTAGGCTTACCATATCTTTGACCAGTATACAGTGCGGAAGATGATCCAATGGCAATGAAGGACCGTGGCGGTTTGCTCTTCGATGAAAATGGCAGTTGGACCAAAGGTCTGTGCAGAGAAATATTATTGAATTTATAGCAACAATGGATATTGATTTCATCATTGAAACAACTTGAAAAAGTTCAAGGAAGGAACCTGCAAAGTTGTAGTGGAGTTGCTGGGAGAGCAGAAGCTGGATTTTGCTCTTCATTATTTAAGATGTCGGCCTTTTCGAAGTTTTTGTCCAGTGCATTCTTTTCAGAAGGATCCGTTTCTTCTTCTCCTGGCTCCCCGTCGGTTTCCACGATAGCAGATCCTGCATTTCAAAGCAATCAAGTGAATAAGAACTTGAATAATGTCGAACGGTCAATAATAAAACGTTAAATAGATTCAATAATCATGCAAGCTAAAGGCACACACTTACCATCCTTCCGACCGAATGCATTCTTACACCCTTCACATCTGCAGTTGATGGAACATCCAACACCGCCCTTGAAGACGACAAAAAACGAGTTCTAAATCAGTTTATGTAGGACAACATAACAACATAAGCAGAGAGGTTTTTCTGCGGAAAACCTGAAAGCATTCACAATATTTCTTCAGGCAATTTGATTTCTTGCAGTTGCATCCTCGTTTATGTCGAGCTGAAGCTGGTGTTGTGATCAAGTCATCCTGCAAGAATAAATGGCATTATATATAGCAACTTGTGGTTAACCAACTAGATAGGGAAGTGTCAGAGTTATTATGTACCCCGACTTCAGGTACTGAATCAGAGGTCCTGATCACTTTGGGAGCAAATGCAAGTGGGTTTCGAGACTCAATTTGCTTGCGTGTTGCAAGTACAGTATCTTCATGGATAGGCTTATTAAAGCAGTCTTGACACGAACACGGTTCGATGCAGTATACACCGGCAGCAAAGCATTCGCAGTAGCTGAAAATGAAGGTTATAATGTCAATTGAGTACATCAATGAAAAATCCAAAACACCCCAGTAAGATCACAGAGGTAAACGGAATACGAAGAAGCATGTCGTATACTTAAAGCAAAGCTAGAGGAACTTACAGTTTCAGACACTTTGACTTCTTGCAGTTGCATCGTTTACAGGACTCACCCTCTCCAGCTTGTTCTAATCTCCTTCTGAAAATCCGTAAAATAATGATGAAAAAAACAAAAACAAATACTCCAATCAACTACGTACTGTCAAGTTCTCATACCTCTTCTTTATGGGACTATTTTGATTGAACTCTTCATTAACTAAATAGGCAGATGCCTGAGAAGCATCTTCTGCAAGTTGAACCCCATTTTCAACAGCATCAGTTTCTCTTTCAGTTGAGGCCGAAGGCAAAGATTCATAAGCAGTTTCTGCACCGCCTGTGCGGGGTGAATTCAAGCTAGGGAAACTTAGCTTTTGTGTCCCGGAAGATAAAGTTTCGAGCTTCATATTCTTGTTATCCCTTAAGGCTATTGCAAGAGCATTTAGGTGCAAACCAATTCCAGGTACAATGCACCTTGGGGAATCACTGTCAGGCTTACCAGGCACCAATTTGTTATCTGTAGAAGAGTTGGTAGTTGAACCGCCATCTAAGTTCTTCCTCCGAGCTGCCAGCATCTCAAAGTCTAAACAGCGCCGCCTGAACCCACGATGCAAATTAGAATCGGGCTGTGCACAAACATATAAAAGCATTGTCAGTAAAAGCCAATCAAGAGAGAACTTTCATGTTAATTCTCAGGAGAATTAAAATATCGAATTGTTGCATAAACAACCAAAGAAAGAAATCCCTGTAATAATGGAATGACCGATCAATATGGGCTAGTGCAGGTGATAAGTAAGAGTGTCTACATTGTTATTACTATAACATGGCGTGAAGAAAAAACTCGTCATACTGCACCTAGCAAAAGAACTAACATGTTTAAAGCTTTTCTATGTCTCTACAACACATGCTGCAGAAATTGCTCTATACACTTGAGCTCACCGAATGTTGTTAATTACAGCATCTTTTACCTTAAAGGAATATGGGGCTGACATGCGAGTTTCCATGTAATCAGTCAGACTGCCAGATATGAAGTTAGTCACACTAGCGTCCTCAAAACTTTCATTCACAGGGTTCATCTCGTTCATCTCTCCAGCTCCTTCAGTTTGATCTTTATACTTGTCCGAATCAACAGTAGTTTGGCACGCCTCATTGATATCATCTTGTGAGAACTGAGAAATAAGAACACCAGGTTCCAAAGATTTCTGAATCACACCCCTAAAAGCCTCAGAATCATTGGGGGAATTAAAAATCAATAGGTCAGATGTATCAGAAATCAAACTCTCCCACTCAGATCCTATAGTATCCCTTTTTTGCTCGACCTGGAAAGTGTCCTGTACTTCCACTCCATCAGATAAGCCTTTTTCAGAGGCCTCTTGAACAAATGGAACAATTGCGAGAGATGTGTCTGAGACACAAGTTGTCTTGATAACACAAGGTGTTGCATCACAGTCGGGGCTACCGCAATCATACTTTAAGGTTTGTGGCAGCCCAATTGCAATCCTTGAAGGTTCATTAGGCATCTCAAAAGAAGTCTCACCCAGGGAAACTCCTTGATCAAAATTCTCCTGTGCATCCGCACCTGCCTCCTCATTTGTACTAACTTTAGTCCCATCTGCAGAAGACAACTCGGGTTTCAATGGATCTGTATAGCTATGCCAGCAAAGAAAGAATAGTTAGCATTGACTAAAAAATACGAAAATAAGGCATGAAATCAAACAATCAAGAATGTATAAAATAGTAGTTCATTACCTTTTCAGGAATCTAGATTCCTTGTGAGAGCTGACATGGGGTGAAGTGAAAATAGACGGAAGCGATGCAAAGCTAAGCGGGTTGAACGTCTGTGTAACATGTACGGATTTGACTGGTTTGATGGGGGAAAGGCTGTTGATGTAGTTAAAGACTGGGGAATCCTGGGGAAAAAATGTTACAAAATTAATATCAGAAGCTTAATTAATCAAGTTCTAAAATATTTCCCTTAAAACATCTTTTGACCCAAACTAAATGCTTATCTGAAATCCAAAGGTTTTTGCAACATAGATGAATACAACAGCAGGGAAGTGACAAATCTATGCTGCTGAAATAGCAAATCTTTTCAAATCTCTTAAAAAAAAAACTAACAATTGGTTCAAATCAGGACCAAAATTATGATTTCCAGAGAGAAAGAGAGAGACTTTCAGCGGAAAAAAGAAGACAATTCTGCCATGGGCAATTATTGAAAGAAAATTTCAGTGAGTAAAAAACAAAAGCAAAGCAAAGCATAGATGTAAATAATGGATCTTCAATGAACTGTTTACATCAATTTTGGCCTTAATCTGAGGAAGAACAAGAATAAAAAAAGCAGTGACTAAAAATTTCGACTGAATTCAGTACAATGTCTGTGAGCCAAGAGAAAAAACAAATTAACATAAAAGAAGACTTAAAAAAGGAAGCCTAGAAAGATGAGTTGAAGAAGAAAAAAGAGTAAATCATTAAAAAAAAACTCAATTGTAAGCCCTATCATTAAACACACCAAAAGCAGGAAAAAAAAAAACCCAGAAATCAGAAGGCAAAAAAAAGAGTGCCAAAAACTTGAATTCCACCCAGAGATCTAATTCACATGAAAGTAAACAATTCAACCCCCCCCCCCTCACACACACACACTCTCTCAGTAAGACTATCAACCAAAAGAATGGAATTTTAGGAAACAAAATTGAAAATCCATAAAGATGAAGATCAACTCACTCACAGAGACCAAAATCCAAACACATGCAGCGCATCAGAAAAACCATAACCAAAAAGAAGGGCTTCCCCAAAATGGATCAAATAGTTGAAGAAAATCACTACCTCGAACTTAGAAAGTGAAGAACTAATCTGGGTCTTCTCTGGGGTATCCATCATTTCCACAGAAGAAAAGAAAAGAAAACTCCTCACTCTCACAAAAACTGTTTGAAAATGGTCCCTCTCTTTTTTCTATCAATCTGCTTTAACTCCCAAGCTAATAAGAAAGATACATAGAACACCAAGAAGAAGCGGGAAAATTGGGATAGCTTGGGATTTTTCTCGTAGACAGAGACAGTGATATTGAAATGTAAAAAAAAAAAAAAAAAAACCCAAAATTTAGATTTGCTTAGATTACAATTTACAGCCAAAGGCAAAAGAGTAGAGAGAAAAAGAAAGAGAAAGAGGCCCACTTTTGTCTACAGATGTCCTAACATTTCCATTGCTAAAACTCTGAAATTTTTTTTCTCTTCACTTTAACACTATAATAAAGTAAAAGAAACATCATTCTACGGAGTCGTTCATGTTCCTTTCTTTGCCCTTCCACTCACTACTTTTTTTACTGGATTTTTCGATACTATTTATAATCTTTCTTCTTTTTTTGTTTTCTCTTTCATTGTCTTTCTCTTCTTCTTCTTCTTTTCTATTCGTTTTGGAGGGAAAACAAATTGATGAAGGAAAAAAAAAAATGTATGAGCTTTTACTTTACCGTAATGGTTGGATTTGGTATGGTATAAAAAATAATAAGGGTTAATATCAATTCTACTCCCTAAATTTAGCAGTTAGATCCACTTTGGTCCTTGAATTTTTTTTTTAGCTAAAGTACTTGAACTTAGATTCCATCAAAATTTAATACGTGACACTCTTAGACTGTGCCATGTTATTATATCAAAAAATTTAAAATATTTATTTCATTTTCAAGTGATGACATGGCATAATCTCAAAGTGTCACGTTATCAAATTTCTACATTTGTTAAGTTCACGGATCAAAATGGACCTAGTAGTCAAGTTTAGATACCAAAGTAGACAAAAAATAAGTAAAAGGTACTATTTTAATTCCACAAGTAACCTTAAAATATTGACATAGGTCTTTTTTTTTTAAATATTTTATTATATTCTGCTAGTGGAGTCTAAAGACTCCACTGTATACCAAATAAATATAATATGTTTATCAACAAGGGCGTAGCTAGAGGGTTGGCAAGGGCCCGACTCCTTAAAATGAATTTTTTTCATTTAGGCCCTTTAAAATTTTTAAAAATTTAAATTAGTAAAGATAAAATTATACTTTTGACCCTCCCTTAAAAATGATAAAATTTGATTTAATCCTTTAAATATTATAACGATATAAGTTATTAAAATGGTGAAATTACATTTTTACTATCGTAAAAATTACAATTTAATTTTGACCCCTAACAAAATTTTCTGACTTCACCGCTATTTACGAATACAATCATGTTTTATAATAATTTATCCTAATTAAAGTTATTTATGTGTATATAATGACGTGGCATTTACACATTAACAATTTCTCGTATAATTGAATAATTTTGTTACACATTTAAAAACACAAAAAAAAGAAAGGAAAATGTAATAATATTTATCAAACTGTTAAAAAAATATAAATTTATTTAACAAAATTAACACGAAAAACAATTTGACTTCTAAAATTAATCAAGTTATAGAAGGACTAAATCCAAAAATAACACATGATACAAGGACCTTCTATGGAATTTAACCATCGATTTTCAGTTTTTTTTTTCTCGGACCTAGTAAATTTGATAACTTTGATGGTACTTAAAAATCATATTTACAGCTTATTAACAGTTACATTTTTTTTTAATAATTTAATTACTGAGGGTTTTGTTGATAACAGTTAAAAAATTTTAAACGACGGTTAATAAATTATTTATCGGTCCAATAAATTATTTAATTAATTATATATATTAATGTATTAATTGTGTAAATATCAAATATCAAAGTATTGAAATCTTAAACATGAATATTAAAATTATTATATTAATTGTAATTAAATACATCGTTTTCCTAATTATGAAAATCCATTATTTATAATATAGTAACTCACAACATTATTTATTATTATAAATAGTAATTTTGAAAATATGATAAAATTCTTTTTTTTTAATTACTCGATATTATTTTTCTAGTAATAATAAATAAACAAAAAAAATCTCATGTGATGGCCTGATGGTAAAGAGTGTTCACCACCCCAAGTATAGTATGAGTTTAAATCGCATAAGTTGTTCGAGTTTTACTCTGTAATTTATAAAATTGGTTGAAATTATTTGTTCTTTTATATGCTGCATCTAACGAGAGGGGACCATTACCATTATGGTTAACAATGTCGACATGCATATATATTATAAATATTGTACTACAAATTGGGATAATAATAAACTTAATCCTCAATGTTCACATTTTTTGTTAATTTTGTTTAAATTTGATTATTATCTTTTCAAAAAGAGTAAATCATTTTTTAACGGAAATTTTCACTAAAATAGTTGTTGTTTTTAATGATGTTGGCATGGTAACTCACGTGACAATTCATATGTAGTTCATGCTGGCATGATACTATTAATTTTATATGTCACGTTAATAAATGTAAAGTGTGCTTCGCATTTCCGAACATTTTGAAGGCATTTGACACAATGAGAATCGAAGCAAATGTGACATTACTACGAGGAAGCATGTGACGTCGCAAAGCAGCTGCGTATTTTCAGCAGGATTACTTTTCTCAGTTCAACTCTGATTATTCCAAAGACATTTCAATCAAGCCTTGAGAGAGTTTTAAGGGAATTTTGTATTTCAGTCAGAGAGCTTTGTATTCGGGTTAGGGTTTATTTTGAATTTCTCCATTACAAGTTTTTTCCATGTAAATTTGTGTGCCCAATTTTCTCTACTCCTTCTTTCTCGTTGTTTATACGGGCCGATCCCTAACGATAAATAATTTAAAAACATATATTAAAAAAGTTCATAAAAATTCAAAACGTTTGGGTCGATATTTTCATTAAAAACCAATTCAACTCTTTTTTAAAGATTTATATCAAATTCGACTCTTTTTAAAAGATTGAATGTGAAATTTAACTAAAAAATAAGGACTAAATTGACAAAAAAATATAAACTAACTTTGCCATTTCGTATTTAAACTTATTAAGTTTTATAATTATTATTTAAAAGAAAAAGTACCCATTTTAAATAATGAAGAGTGATTTACACAATTATAGAAAATAAACCCTATTTATTTAATGATATTAATTAGTAGAAATATTTAAATAAAATAAATTTGTATTAATTGTGGGGGCACTAACGTCCAAAAATCAATGAATTATGATCGCCTATAAAATTAAAGGAATCCAATTAATCCAACCAAAAGTAATAATTAGCATGAAATTAATGTTTTCATCTGTAACAAATCATTAATTAAAATTACATAAATTAATGTTTTTTTTGGTGAATTAGTAAATTACAATAATAGGCAAAACTCGAACAACAAACGCGATTAGAATTCAAGCCATATCTGGAACAGTGAATTCCCTCGACTATCAAATCAACATATGGGATCCTAATTAATATTTTATTTTAATTTCGATTGTCGTTATAATGTTATTAATATTGTTTTTATTATTAACGGCTGTAAAGTAGAAGTTTAATGTGGATTAGGTTTAAGTTAGGGCTAAAGCAAAATTTCAATATTATATATGCCTAAACCTTAATTCTATATCTATGTCTATAATTTAGACCTCAAATCATACCTACTATGGAACCACTAATTCATTTTTTTAATTTTTTTCGGCTAAAAATATTATAGAGGTTTTTGAATTAGGAGTCGAGTTGTATTTTACTTTTTACTTAAAAATAGGTAAATTAGTCTCTGTACATTTATACTGTTAAAAATTTATGTGGTTGACGGAATAACTAAAAAGTGGCACATGACATACCATATGTACCTCATGCTGATGTGTATGGGATTTTTAAGCACCCAACTTAAAGTTAATTGGCATCGCAAATAATACAAAATCGAATTAATACTCACGAAGACAAAAGAGGTTATAACGTAACAAACTCGAAAGGGTTATTGGGTCAGAAAATAGACAACAACAATAGAACAAAACTTGGGCGTTAAATACGATGTTAAGCATCCAACTTAAAGTTAATTGGCATCACAAATAATACAAAATCGAATTAATACTCACGAAGACAAAAGAGGTTATAATGTAACAAACTCGAAAGGGTTATTGGTCAGAAAATAGACAATAACAACAGAACACAACTTGGACGTTAAATACGATGTTAAGCATTCAACTTAAAAATCAATTGACACCAAGTTGAGATATCCGCAGTTAATAAAGAACGTAACCGATGTGAAAACAATTTAACAAGAATTAGCAATAATAACATAAAGGCGACCTTTACCTCTATCCCTTACTCCTAATATTGTCAATCTCAGACACCCATCTGACACAGGTTTGAACCGTGTTACTCCCATCCCCTACAATCGAACAAGCACCCAAAAATTGTTAAGTTATCTACTATAAAATAGTAAAATTTCAGTTTGACCCATCAAAAACTTATAATTTAATCAAAGCCCTTTAGTATTTTTTTTTTTTTACTTCACCACTACATAAAACCTTAATATATTTAAAAAAATAATAATAAATGATATTCTCTATAAATTGAATATCTTGTGATGGAATATTAATATTGGCACGAGGAAACGATAATGGTGGAATTACGGTATGTCACGAGACAACATGGCTTCCCCGTGAGTGATCATAATGAAGAAAATTTCCATACTTTACTTATTTTATTACCAAACTAGAAATTATATTTTCTTACAAAAAAATTTAAATCGAATATAAATAGGGCAAATTATAAAAATAGTCACTTTTATTTGTCTCAGATTACATTTTAGTCATTTATGTTTGAAATGTTATCGTTTTGTTATGAAGTGGTCACTCTGCCGTTAAGCTCCATTATCTCCCTAACAGCAATCCTACATGGCAGTCCAAATGGGTTTTAAATGCCAACTTGGATGTCCAACTGGGACGAGAATAGGTTTTTAATTAAATAAATTTATTTAATTACACCTTGAACTGGAAATGAAAAACCGTTCGTCTCCTTTTTCTTTTAGTTTTTTTTTTCCATTTTAACTGAAAAAATATTTTCGTCCTAGTTGGACATCCAAGTTGGTATTTAAAAACCCATTTGGACTATCACATAGGATTACTATTAGGGAGGGTAGAGTGCCTACTTTGTAACAAAACGATAACGTAACTGACTAAAAATGTAATATTTTAAACACAAGTGACTAAAATTACAAATTTAAAATACTAAATCGAATTTAAAAAATAAAAATAAAAACCGAATTCCCTCGTCGCTATCGTTTTTTTAGAAGGATTGAATTGAATTTTGGATTCAATTATCAGTATTCGAATTTGTTATTATTGTAAATGACTAAATGCAAAAGGGTCCAAAAAGGTAAAGACATAATCGTGAAAATGAAGGCAAAATTGCAAGCAAATCAAAATGGCGCCCAAAATTTTGAAAAAGGGTTGGGTATTATTTATGTTACGTTGTTTGGTAGGGAATTCACCCCACCACATGGCCAAACATTTCACCACTCATCTCAATAGTACCCATATATTGACTAGATACCTTTTAAGCAGAGGTATCTATTTCAACACTAGAGATGCCTCCAACAATTGTTCATGCCTTGCTTCGTCCACTTACCTCCATCTCTTTAATCCATTCTGATTCGAGTTTGGGTTTAAGTTGCTTTATTGTTTATAAATAATAAAATTTTAAAAAATAATTTTATATTAATATTAAAAATTGATTGTGTCTTAACTCGACTGGCATGTGTATTGTTATCAATGTAAGAGGACATGGGTTCGAGTGTGCTAAGGCGCATTATCCTCCTATTTAAAAGTTGAGGAGGGGTTATGAGTGATTCTAGGTATTATGTGTGTGATGGTAAGGCACATTGTACTCCCAATGAGAGAATACGAGTTTGAATCTTGGAGAAAACATTGTTGAGAGAGACCGCAAAATGGACATGCTTAGAATTTTTTTTAGAATCAAGCCTCAACCCAATCCAACCCATATGAATACCTTAACAATAAGTTGAGTTAGGCTGTGGAACGGTTTGATATATATATATTTTAAATTATAGACCCAAATTAGACTAAGCTCACTACTCTAAATAACTCATTTTATTATTTGAGAAATATTAAAAATATAGTTTTATTAATAATTGTTGTTGAGACAAATTTTTGAAAGGACTGTTTACGTGTCAACGAAAGTGATCATTTCGGTTATCACTACAGCAGACAACTTACTTGTGATATTTAAAGTTGATAATTTTTAAAACAAAATCATTAGGCTATGATAGTTTATGATATTGTGGAAGTATTCAAGTCTTTCTATGAAGATCAATCCATTTGGAGGAACATATCTTAAGGATTTGATCTGACCGAATCATTCACATCAGATCCCTTGGATCGAGGATGTTGGACAGGAACAAATTTTGATGACTTATCTCTAACCGTACAATTTACTTTGACCTTTATTATTGTATTGTATGAATGTTATTTTAGCTGCTTAGAAGAACGGATTTAATCGTAATTGATCTCCAGTATGCTAGTATTTGATACACTTGTATAGGTTTTGTAATAGAGTACTGAGAGCACTTATTTGTTCACAATGGAACATATTTGTGAATGCACTTAAGAGAGTAAACAAGTTTTGTTTACTACTTAAGTTCTCAGTGAAAGAATTTAGAGGTGAGTGATTTAGGTCTTTAGATACAAATGCTCTTAGGGGAAGAACTTAGAGTTGAGTGATCTAAGTCTTTAAATACCAAATTGAGGTTGCTATACCGGGGTATGATAGAACTTGAATCACTTGTTGTATCGAGATTAAATATATTGAATTTACTCACTAAATTAGAGTCCATAAACTTAAAAAACTGAACTGTGTAAACTTAGAGTTGAGTGATCTAAGTCTTTAAATACCAAATTGAGGTTACTATACCGGGGTATGATAGAACTTGAATCACTTGTTGTATCGAGATTAAATATATTGAATTTCCTCACTAAATTAGACTCCATAAACATAAAAAAACTGAACTGTATAAACAATCTCGTGTATTCCACTTTTCTATTGCGTTGATCGTAGTTGCAATTGAACATAATGATCACTTATTATTGAGGTGGAGAATTAACTCAAAATTTTCCTCTTATCAAATATTTCAAGAATTTTATTGTAAGCTACATGTATTAGATCAATGCATTGTTAAAAAGTATTATATTGAGATAAAAGTAATATTTAGTTCCTTAATTTGGTATTTTTCAATTTAGTCCTTCAACATTTTTTGTTTTCACATTAGTTTCTGAACTTGACAACTTTTTTCAATTGGTCCATGTGACGATGTGGCACTCTAATATTGGACTACATCATCACCTAAAAAATATTTTTTTTATAAAAAAAATAGGTTATAATATGGTACAATCATAGATCAGAATTAGGAAAAGTTATCAAATTCAGAGACTAATGTTAACAGAAAAAAAAAAATAGGGATCAAGTTGAGAAAAGTTGTCAATAAATGTTGACTTATCCCTATTTAATTAGTTGATTGAATTATAAGTAGAATGGTAAAGAATTGGCATAAAGTCAATTTAGTCCTCAATATTTACATCTTTTTGTCAATTTGGCTCTTATTCTTTTTTTTTTTTATAGCTAAACTTCATCTTCAACCTCTTAAAAAAATGCCATATTTGACCATTGACCTTTCAAAAAGAGTTGATTGTTGTTTTTTCAAGTGGAAATACTGATTAAAACATTAACTTTCTAAACACAACAACCCGCTTATCAATCCATATGTACTTTATGTTTTTTTTTTTAATTTTATGAACTTTTTTATAATTTTTTGAATTTGATTTTTTTATTATAATTTTTATATTTTTAAATTATTTGTCGGTGTGAGATATAAGATAAATAGTGCTATGTCAACATAAAGTACACATGAATTGTCACACGAGTTGTCATGTCAACACGATTTAAAAATTTATATTTTAGTCCGTATTTCCATTAAAAAATACATTTTGACTCTTTTTTTTTAAAAAGTCGAGGGCCAAATTTAACAAAAAAAATATAAATATTAAGAGCTAAAATTATCATTATACCTAAAGAATTTGATATCGAATCTTCAGTTCACCTTAATTTCGAAAAAAAATTTACCATCCTAAGATGA
Organism: Gossypium sturtianum; assembly: GCA_025698515.1. Taxonomy (NCBI): domain Eukaryota; kingdom Viridiplantae; phylum Streptophyta; class Magnoliopsida; order Malvales; family Malvaceae; genus Gossypium; species Gossypium sturtianum. Next base: position 165,153,831 of record CM046945.1, read on the forward strand.
ATATGAAGATTGATTACATAGGTAAAAGAAATAATAAGTTGAGTGATGACAAGAAGCTCCATTGTCAAGAACAAACCTTAATTTCCACATGGTGTTTCAATTTCACAAATATATATATATATATATATATATATATATATCATTTGTGTGGATTTTGGTAATGGGTGTTATTTGAAACATTGTTTAATATATATTAAAAGTTATCAAATTAACCATTAGCCTTTGTCATTTGTATTAAATATTATCATTATCATTATCATTATTATTAATAATTTAAGTAATCACATACCTTTTTGGTATAATACAAAAAAGAAGAAATCACATACTAAAATCCAAACCTAAAATATTAAATATCAAGTTATCATATAAAACCAACCAAAATACATCGCTATAATGATATTAGTCCTTCCTCGATTCATAAATAAGAGAACAATACAGTTCAACAAACTCAAACCTACGTCTTTATGCATTTTGAATAATTCCCATACTAGTAGACAACATTAACTAAAAGACATCACATCAAATGATTCACCCATCATGACACGTGTATGGTATTGATCGACTCTCTTGCAAGAACAAAAAGTCAAAAGACTCCATGCTGCCTATTTTTCATCCAAGTCAACTTTTTTTTTTAGTGCTTTTAGCAAAGCTTTTGAAGAGGCATTATTGGACTGAAATGGCCTTTGGGAAATGGGGTGTGGTCACCTTCATTAGGAAAAAAACCTCAAACTGTTAGGGTAAATTAAACCCAGGTCATTAATAATTAGTAAATTTATGTTTTGATCGTTAAATTTTAAAAAAATTATAAAATAGTCAATGATCTATTTAAAAGTTTTTATTTAAGTTATTGGGTTGTTACGTTTTTTTTTTTTTAAGTCTAGCTAGCAAGCTCCAACCGACAATTCAACAATCGATATAATAGATTAGTACCCATTGACGAATAAAAGAATATACTTTAAATCCAAATCAATCTGATGATTAATGTCGGAGATTGGAGAAGAAAGCTGTTTGGATTTTGGTTCGTAGATTCATGACGTTTAAAGTCGTTCTAAGGAAAAAAAATGAATTGTAGAAGAGAACAAGAATGAGAGTTTTTGATTGGTGTAGGCTGTGCGAACAGAGAAGGCCATACAACGATGATTTTAACAGTTCAGTGACTTAAATGAAAACTTTCAAATAATTCAATGATCATTTTGTAACTTTTTAAAGTTAAATGACCAAAAAGTAAACTTACTAATAATTTAGAAACATTAAGTGTAGTTTACCTATAATCATCAAACGAGGAAGAGAAGGAGTTTGTTTAATGTATTGAAAATAATAAATAAAATTATCAAATTTATTTTATATTGGTGAGGGATTTTCGACTCTTTCACTCGAATCTAATGAATCTCTCAACATATTTGGTATTATCTCCAGTAAAAGTTTTATCTTTTGTTTGTGTCGAAAGTTCGAGTACTTAAAGAGATGATGGTAACAGACTCACAGAGCGGTAGCACTTCACCGACTAAGGAAATCTCATATTTGCCCTTGATGAGATTTGAACCCATAACCTACAGCATATAGGGCATTGTTGGATAGTATGCTATAACTTAAGTGCATTGGATTGTGACGAGGGGATCTCCTTTAATGAACCCAACATCGTCGTCTCTTTAGGACGCCTCATCAAACACCTGAGCCCTCGGTAAAAATGAGAGACAAAAACTTTTACCGAAGATAATACCGGACATCTTCGCAAACTTTAAAAAAAGAAAATTGAAAACCCCTCGAAAAATATAATTATAAAATATATTAAAGTATGATCTAAAAACCACAAAATGCAATAATGATATGCTAAACTACTGCCATACATTTCCCATTTGTTTTCTGCTTTCCCAATTCACCCAAAATTCCTTGCCATCAAACTTCATGCCTAAATCATTGTGTCGACTCCTCCATGCTTGCTTTACCACGTGCTCCATCAACAACCGAGACAATATATCACTAATTTTCAGGGCAAAAAATATAATTTGTACTATGTATTGAGAGTGGTGTAACTCATCGATCGGGTTTCAACTAATTCGAAAATTATCAAAAAAATTCAAACTCGATTTTCTTAAACCGTCAATTTCACCATTTCAGCCAAACCACGATATGATTTTTATGTTAACTTTTAATAAATATATTTACAAGAACAAAGTCAGGGGTAGACAAGATCTTACCTCGCTAAAATGAAATCGAATTTTTATTCGGTATATTATATATAAAAAATAGATTTAATTTTATATACACATTATAAGTACAATTAATTATAAAATTTAAAAAAAAAATCCATGCAAATCAACCTCTTCTATTGTACTGTGTTCATAGGTATCTTTGGTATCTAGGAATAAGCAAAAGTGTTGAAGGTCTATTTCCAAATGTCAGATTGTGGATTGATAGAATAATTAAAAGCCTCTAATTAGCTGACTAATTACTTGGGACTTAATTATTAATTAATTAATCCCTGGATGCTTTTGCTGTAAGAAAGTGAACAGAGGAAAAGTCAGCACTGGTTTAAAATAAAATTAAAAAATAAAATAAAAAAAGTAATAATATTGGAAACTCTCTGTTAATTCCTTCTGAAAATGATCCATGGCATGTCTGGACAAATTATTTTCTTACAGGATAATTATTAGATCCTGTTTGGTGGGTCAATGTAATAAAAAAAAGACTTAAACTTTTTTATCTGGGATTTGGGAATCTATCTTTTGATGCTTTTAATGGTTTTTATGAATCAGGGTGGCTTTCTTTTTTGGTTTATTTCATGTTATTTTGCATGTTGAAATTTTCCTATTTGACAAGCATGTTAGGCCATTGCAGGCTCACTTTCCCATTGGTAAACAGTTGATCGATTCAATGACATAAGGGTTTTTTTTTTTTAATTATTTGTACATTATTTCTATTGGATTCAAGAAAAAAAAAAATTGTCGATTGAGTATTAACTCGGTTGGTATAGATATTGTTGTCAACGTAGGAGAACGTGGGTTTGAGTGTGCTGAAGCGCATTATCCTCCTATTTACGGGTTGAAGAAAGGTTATTGGTAGTTATGCAGAAAGAGCAGATATAATATTATATTTTTTAAAATTTGAAGGTGGTTAAGGCTTTTATATATATATATATATATATGTATTATACACACTGACCATGAACAGGTAGAAGAGGAGGACCAACTTTTACTAATGCAAACCAACTACATTAAACCTAGTTGACTTTGTGCATGTCACTGTGGAAGCAAATTCAATGTTATATCTAACCTTGACTTACATTCATGGCTAGGGTTTCTTAGAAGAATGATATATATATATATTAGATTATGTGATAATTAGTGGGTGGATATAAGTTATAATTATATCAATAGTTTATAAGTATAGAACTATATAAGTAAGACTACTCATCTGAATAAATCTGAATCAAATCTACACATAATACAGAATACGTGGAAGATAAAATCAATTCAATCACTTGACCTGAAAATCGAATCGGATTTTGATATTTGTTATTTATTATTATTATTATTATTATTGATATTTGAGTTTTTAATAAGTGATGAAGGAGAATAAATTGGCTGCCACAATTCATTCAAGGGTGACAACATATTGGACCACGAAGTCATATTGTTGGTCCAATTCCTACCAATGAGAGCCCACGGGTTCAACTGATTTGGACCTGTCCAATTTGACATTCACTCAAAAGGCTTTTTAAATATTTTTTAAGTAGACTTGTTCGAAGGTCGGGTTATTCTGATATTTGTATGCTTGATTGATATTTGATGATGTTTAAAAAATAATATTTTATTCCACAAAACAGGTTTAGAAGAAAACAATAGATTCGTTTAAATATGGGATAGGATTTTTCTTTAAAGATTAATACATATATTTTTAAAACAATTATTTGATTTATAAAAATTATATAAACTAGCAATTTAAATAATAAATACATTACATATATATATATCTGATCATGTTCGGCTCGGTTCGAAGGCTTATCTGAAAAGTGAAAGGGTTTGGGTAAAAATATTAGCCTGAAAATGGGCTTGGAAAAAGTTAGGCCCATTTTCTAATTGGGTCAAGTCTCGGGTAAGCTTTTTGGCTTGGGCTCAGCCTGACCCGAATTCACAAAAAAAATATGCTGTTGTCTGTTTACTGTTTTGCCACTGTTTTTTTTTAATTGTTTTGTTATAATTTCGTTATTATACTGCTACTATTTTATTTTTTTTTGTTGTTGATAAAAACGACCCGAGGGTCAACCTCAATTTATTACTTCACGAATTATAACATTATGGATTTCCATCGGATAATCCAAAATAAAATTCAAAGTACAATTGTTCTTAATAGCAAGCCTACTTAATAAATCAACTACGGCATTACTATTGCGGTCCACCCATTGAAAACGGACCGTAACAAAATTTCTAAGAATCCTGCATTCCTTGTGTACACTACGGCCCAAAATGGTGACATCATTCTCCCGCTTATTGACCGTGTTGATTAAAAGCGTATTGTCAGACTTCACAATTAATTTACTATTATTTTATTATTATTGTTTAAATATTGTATAATGATTTTATTTTATTATTAATTTTGTTACTATTTTAAAGATATTTGCTTGCTAAATTGCACCTATTTTAGTGTCATTTAAGTATGATTTTTTTAATTTTTTTATTTGTTGGAAAATATTTATTTTAATATTTTTAGTGTATTTAATGTATTATATTTTCTAAATTTATTTTTATACAAAAATAATATAAAAATTTATAATATGGGCAAACCAAACTGGGCTCAGGTTTTAGCATATTTATCTGGGTCGGACTTAGACAAAATTTTAGTCTCATTTTTCGGGTCAAACCCAGACCTAAATTTTTTACTTGACCCAACCCAAACCAACGCGATCCGCTCTAATTACATATTCATATTTGTTTATATCGTATATATTTTTAATTATTTCCAATAATCTTATTTAGCTTTTCTCCAAATCCGAATAAAAAATTTACTGCTTTTGATTAATTTCCTCCTTTTATTAATCTCCTCCATTCAAAAACCCTTTCTATTTTTAGTCCCCCAAAATAAAATATTTTCCCTATTTCTCCCATTTCCTTTACTTCTTCAATGGCCCCTTTTTCATCTTTGATTCTTGTAGAAGAATTAAATTCACCACCACCACCACCAAAGCTTTCTATTTCATTCCATTAATTTTAATTCAAAGCTCACATTTTTTCCCCATTCATACCTTTCTTTAAATACCCTTTTTTTTTTCTGAAGTTTTTCTGGGTTTTTTTAAATTTCTTTTTATTGTTATTGTATTTTGCATGCATTTTTCTCTTTCGTGGGTTTTCATTGTTTTTGGGTTTTAGCTAAAAAAATTCTTCCTTTTTTTTTTTTGTTTTTATTTGAAAAAGATCAGTATATTTTTTTGCTACCCTTGATTATGGGTATGGATTCGAAAAGTGGACAGGAAGGTGGTGGTGATGGTGGTATCAATATATCAAAGGAATCAGATGAGAATTCAAAGATGAAGGGGGCCATTAATACTAAAGATATGATGTTCAGAGCTGATAAAATTGATTTAAAAAGCTTGGATATGCTACTTGAGAAGCACCTCAACCTGGTTTGGTCCAAGAACATTGAGAAACAAAGGCCTGTAGAGGCATGGGAGGTTGATTTGTCTAAGATAGATTTAAGGTATGTCATAGCTCATGGCACCTATGGTACCGTCTACCGTGCAACCTATGATAATAAAGATGTTGCAGGTAGTATTTCCCTCTTTTGGTCACCGTTTTAATTTCATTCATTATCTAGGAATGATACGGAACTCATTGCATTGTAATGTTGAATGTTGTAGTCAAGGTGTTGGACTGGGGAGGTGGTAATGCTGCACCGGCTGAAACCACTGCGATGCAAGCGGCATTTAAGCAAGAGGTTGCCGTTTGGAATAAGCTCGATCATCCTAATGTTACGAAGGTTTGATTTTTTCTTCTACTTTGTATGTTTAGTTATTGGCATTGTAGTGAAAGCCTTAATGTAAGTAGTGGGATTTGTTCAATGCATTTGTTTACAGTTTGTAGGAGCTTCAATGGGAACTTCAAACCTTATGATACCGTCGGCCGATGGTCACGATTCCTTTCCTTCTAGAGCTTGCTGTGTTGTTGTGGAGTACCTACCCGGTGGCACGTTGAAGCAATACTTGATACGAAATCGGCGAAAGAAACTCGCCTTGAAGGTTGTCATTCAACTTGCTTTGGACCTCTCTAGAGGGTAAGTGAATGCCTTTTATCCTCTGTTTTACGGAAACTTCAGCAATGATGATCATACTTGTTCCGAATTCGCAGACTAAGCTACCTGCATACGAGAAAGATCGTACACCGTGATGTCAAAACCGAAAACTTGTTACTAGATGCTCACAGAAATGTCAAGATCGCCGATTTCGGGGTTGCTCGTGTTGAAGCTTGGAATCCAAGTGACATGACTGGTGAAACTGGAACTCTAGGATACATGGCCCCGGAGGTATGCTTTTAAACCATAACCGATGCTTTTTATTTTGTACTCAGATCTAAGTTCGAGTAACATAATCTCGTTATGTAGGTGCTTAATGGTAAGCCCTACAACAGAAAGTGCGATGTCTACAGCTTCGGCATTTGCTTGTGGGAAATTTATTGCTGCGATATGCCTTTCCCCGATCTTAGCTTTGTCCAAGTGTCGTCCGCAGTTGTTCAAGAGGTTAGTTTGCATGTTATGTTATATGAATTGTCACGTATTCATGCATGTATGAAACTAGCTTCAACCCTAGGGGTAAAATGAGTGTAGTCATTGTGCATGTGCTCGTTACTATAAGTACCATCAACATTGTGGGAGTTAAAACTCGACATGGTCGTTTATCGGCAGAATCTAAGGCCGGCAATCCCGCGGTGTTGCCCGAGTTCGTTAGCAAACATCATGCGGAAATGCTGGGATGCGAATCCGAAGAACCGTCCCGAAATGGAAGATGTAGTGAGGATGCTGGAAGCAGTGAATACAAGCAAAGGGGGAGGGATGATACCGGAGGACAAGGCACCAAGTTGCTTCTGTCTTGCCCCTCGTGGTCCATGACCATGAAACAATGTAAATTTTGGGCTATTCTCCTGTAATTTCCCCACTTTTAATAATATTTTTCAATTTTTTATTACAATTAGTTTACTGATTTATTTAAATCGCATGGAAAGGATCAAAATAAATAAATTAAAACAACATATTATGAATAAATAAGGGTTTGTGCTAGTTTTTAATGTATCTAGGTTGGAAACAGGGTAGATTTTTTGGGTTAGGGTCAAGAAATTTGATCAACAAATATAAAAACCGGTTGAATCGATTTTTTTAGGTTCATTCGGTTTACAGTTCACGGTTTAATCATAGTTTGTAGCGGTTTACGGCTCAATCGAGTTTTCTCTTTATTCTAGATCGATATACTGGTCAATTTCTGCTCTGTTCAGTCGATCTAGTCCAATTTCAACAATATTGATTTATGACAATAGTTAAGTGCCTATTGCAAATAGCTTTACATTGACTATTGGACGCTTTTTTATGATGGAGCATTTTACTTTTATGCGTTTGGACATTTTAAGACTTTATTGTATTCTAGAGACGTAAAAAACCTTAAGTGTGATACACATGAACCCCTAGATAATAGCAATATTTGACCACATTCTTTGATACACCATGAGTATTGTTACACAAAGGAGCTCCACCACCTTACACGGCATTGGATTTGCCAACCTACCTCCACCACGGTCACTGTTTCATTAGAACTTGGAAAACACGCAAGCCAACCAACACCGATAACTAGTTCATCCCAACAAAACAGTCATCACTTGTCTTCTAGTATACCGTACAGAGGCAACTACGTGTTCCACCATATCCAAACTATATAAGCACTCTCACCTCAAGAAAAGGCAAGCTCGCTCGCTCTTTCTCATTCAACACACTCAACCTTCTCCTTTTCCTCTCCATCATCTCCTCCCTTTGCTTCTTAAGAAGCTTTACTTCTCACCACCCATACCGTATAGCTCTCCATCCAATAAAGTGAACCGTCTTCTACCATCACTACGATCTCCTCCACATCACTTCTTCTACCGTCAACATTTTAAAGATATTAAAATATAAAAATTATACAAATAAAAAGAATAACAACAAAATTTCTTTTCCAAATATTTAGACTGAAATCGAATTTTAGAATTGAATACCACCTTCGATCCAAACCAACGTAGATGACACTCAAGGTAAAGTGAAAAACCCGTATCTTTTAAATTTAATTCAATGACATGACAGCATGCACTTAAATTAAATTGCTCGAACACAATTGGTACAAATTTAAGTTTCGTTCTATAATACTTAATTTTGATGATTGCTTAACAATCATCCCCAAATTAAGCTACTCCAAAGAAAAAAAAAATTGAAAGTACAGTCATGGATAATGTTTAAATCCAATTTATCCAATAAAATAAAAATTAAAATACGAGTTTAATGAGCATCCATTAAGCTATTAGCTAGGGTTTTCTTACACGACAAGTGCCTTGGGTGCTATATATATATATATAAAATTGGATTAATTGCAATGGAAGAAATAAAACATGGGCAATGGCAGCTAGTGTGTTGTTGGCATGCTTTTCTCTTTTTCCTTCATACATACGCAATTAATACATAGGCTAAAGTGTGATATTACTATCTGCCATGACACATCCCAATCCTTGTTTTAAGAGATGACTCAATAATGAATTTGGATACATGATTTGTGTGGTGAATGAAAACAAACTATAAATTTGCGATCGAATTTAGTGAAAAAATTTTAAGTTAATCGAGTTGATAAATCTATTTTATTATCTTAACTCGGTTTGAAATCTTTTCGAATCAAGTCGAGTGAGATAAAATTCAAGTTGAGTCGAATTGTATGAAATTATTCGAGTTAAATTAAAAAAAAATAAACATGTGAAATCAAAATCTTGCTACAATAGAACTAATTTTATATTAGAGTATATATATTTGTAACCATATATATTTGAAAACTTTTTCAAAGCAAAATAAGAAAAAAAGAAGAAGAATGATATTTTAGTATGATAAACTTGACTTATTAATTAACTTATTTAGGTCAAAAAATTATTATTTTAGAAAAAAAAGTTAGTGTTTTTATATATTATTTAGATTTTTTTTATAAAATATAAATTTTGAAATTTTTATAAATATTTTGATTTTTTTTTTTGTAATTTTTGTTGAGAGAAACTATTTTATTTATTTTAAAAATTGACAGAGATGAAATTGGTATTTACAGGGGAAAAGTTAGAAAATTTTGTTAGGAGGCCGATATTAAATTGTAATTTTTAAAGGATTAAATCAACATTTTATCATTTTTAGGGGGCCAAAGTGCAATTTTACCTTTACTAATTTAAAATTTTAAAAATTTTAACGGGTCAAAATAGAAAATTTTTCATTTTAAGGGACCGGGCCCTGCCAATCCCCCTAGATTCGCCTCTGGGTATTTATACCAATCAGTTATTCGAATTGTAAAATTCAACTCGACTCAAATGCGAAACTTGAAACTCAAAATTCAAATTTATTTTCATTCTTTTTTCAAATCAAATCGAATTTTACTGTCATTCATTAATGAAATGCATATCTCAAATGTATTTTAATGCAAATATATAAATATTATATATATATATATATATATATATATATATATATATATATTGTAATTTCATACGAAAACTTGATTCTCTTAACAAATAAAGAAAACAGCATAATTAAAAATAAAAATAAATTCCGATTTGTTTAATCCACAGATTAGTTTATCTATCTAATTATTTTCTAAAAATATACATTAGTGATCCATGTAGGACACTTGCAAAGCTAAAAGGAACATGTTTCCATCTCTATATTTTTAGTTCCATTACATGCTAATATGCTTCTACTCATGTTCTGTCTTCATCATATCTTTGTTATAAAGTTCAAGCCTTTAGGCAATGATAATATTGTTTCACCCAACATTATTACACTTAATTTCGATGTTTTTTTTTTTTTTAAATTACAGAATAAAAATAATAATTTAATTCCATAGAATATTTCTTTCCAACTGTATTTTATCATACATAGTGTTAAATTATGTCATTAGTCCTATATTATGTGTAAAGTTATAAATTTAGTCCATATTCACCAATTGGATCATTCTTAGTGGTTATATTTTTTAATTCTAGTCTTAATGCAAACAACACATGTGATAATATATTTGACACATCAAAATTTTTAAAAAATAACAGAACTTAATGATTTTTTTTTAGATTTTTAAAATTTGAAAATACAGGGACTAAAAATAACCAAATTAAAATATAGATACTAAATCCATAATTTATGCAAATTATGGGATCTGATAGCAAAATTTTACATAAAAATATTCCATAAGAAACAGAGCTAGTAAGCAACCATAAACCAATATGAAAAAAAAATGAAAAGGAAAAACATTAATAAAAGCAATTATGTATTAATTTATGGCATTTTTTTATGTATATTTAATTTGTCATTGTGATTCTATTTAGAAAAAAAAAAACAATTATGCATTTGGTTGCGTTTTTCTTTTATTTTAATTCGATTTTATCACACGCATACACGTATGGAAATCATATTATTAAAATAAAATACGCTTAAAAATAATATAGAATAAATAAAAAATGTATGATTTGAAACTAATAATAATAACAACAACGACACACATGCAATATGCATGGAATTAAAATGAAAAAGTTTGTTTAAATTAGTTTATATATCTATTAACCATGTGTTCAATCTAGAGGTGATCATGGGTCGGGCCGGCCCGAAAAATGGGCATACAAATTTGTCCAAGCCTGACCCGGATAAAGATGCTAAAACTTGGGTCCAACCCGGCCCACCCATATTAATTTTTTTATATTATGTTGTTTTTTACATAATTTTTAAATATATATAATGCTTCAAAAATACTAAAAACATTAAAATAAATATTTCTAAACAAATTGAAAATAAATTTTAAAAAATATGTATACTTAAATAATACTAATATATATACAACTTAACAAGAAGATGTCTCTAAAATAATAACAAAATTAACAATAAAACAAGTGTTATACAATATCCAAACAATAATAATAAAACAGTTGCAACATAATGGTGAAATAGTAGCAAAATAAGGAGAAAACAACAAGAAAATATCATTAAAATAACAAAAAAAATAACAGATTTTTTTTGTCATTTAGTGAATTTGGGCGGAGTTGGGCTCGAGCCAAAAATATTTTACCCAAGGCCTGGCCCGTTTTTAAAACGGGCCTTATTTTTTGCTCAAGCCCATTTTCGGGCCTATACTTTTGCCTAAACCCTCTTACTTTTTTGGCGGACTTTCGGCCCAACCCATGAGCAGGTCTAGTTTAATCCCCATATATATTAAATTTAGTTTTTTTATTTAAATATTATATAAAAGTATGAAAAACAAAAATGTCATCAAAATAATAATGGTAATAATTTAATAGAAATGGCATATTTAGTCTATTTTTTCGACTGAGTTGGTATTCGATTAACTCATGACACTAACACGTTAACTCAATCAGGGGTTTAAATAATGGTATAGATATACAATGTGCATGAAAGAAAACATTTTATGTAAAAAAAAAATTAAATTTTTTTTTCTTAATAATGATTATTGGTGTAGTGGTAAAGAACTCGTTTATAAATCTATCCAACATGTGTTCAATTTTTGAATATGTTAATTTTAGATCTTTATTTAAAGAGTATGTAGAAGTATGAAAAGGCAAATACACCATCAATATAATAATAGTAATCATTTAATAGAAAGGATATATTAGTCTTTTCTCAACGGAGTCACTACTCAGTTAACCGATGAAACATCTCAGCCAGGGGTTTAAATAATTGTATAGATATTTTTCATAATTTATAGTATTTATTCATCATAATTATTTAAGGTGTTGTTTGATAAACTAAAAAAATTAAGTGCCGCGTTGAAAAATTATGTATTAAAAATTTAATTTATAAATCTATTTGATATATTATTTAAAATTAATTATGAAGTATAATTAAATTGTTTGATAAATATGTATTTAAATTATAAAAATATATATCCTACATTGTATCATTATTTTTTAAACATTTCATATTATTCTAAAATAAAATTCAAATATTTAACGTAAAGTTTTTATAGTATAATATAATATTAAAATAAATAAAAGAAATTAAAAATATTTTTCTTTGACTGATAAGTAGCTCTTATCTATTTATCATTTTCTACATTTTTTATAGAGGAAAATCTTTTGAATTACTTTTATTTTGAATTATTAAATATATGTAAAATATTAAATAGTTAAGTCATAATAAAAAGATAATTTAGTAAGGTTATAAAGCATAATTTTAAATCAAATAAAATATTTTCAATGGTTATTTTACTATTTATTTTCGAGGTTTATGGTTACCCTTGCCAATAATGTTACCTTCAAGAGTCGAACTCCATTCTTCCATTGAAATTTAAGGCTTTTTTAGGAATTTGGCCCTATAAGTTTAAAAAATTATGAAAATGATCGAACTTCAATATTAATTATGTGAATGACCTGATTTTTACAGTAGAGTTGGGTGTCGTAACTTTCCCAGGCGGCACCACTCAAAAAATCTATAAAAAAATAATTTTTTTAGTGCCGCCTAACAAATTGATGGCATTGTACTAAAGCGTGCAGGGACAAAACGTTTTCAAGTCAATCTAAAAAGGGTAATTTCTTCATCAGGTCCCTAAACATTTTACCCCTGCACGCTTCAATCCGATGTCGCCAATTTGTTAGGCAGCACCAATTTTTTTTTTTGAATTTTTTAGGTGGTGCCGCCTGAAAAAATGATGGTACCTGACTCTACTGTAGAAATCAGGTCATTCTCATAATTAATTTTAAAATTGGGTTATTTTTATAATTTTTTTAAACTTATTCGGTAAAATTCCTAAAAAAAGCCAGAAATCTAAATATGCCACTCAACATTTGTGGATAATATTAAAAAATTTAATAAATGATAGAAACAAAATTTAATTTTAAAATAATAGGATATAATAAATAATAAAAGATATTTTTATGGGTTGAAACCACTCCCAAGGAGAAATTTGTAAATTAACAAGAAACCTTGCAACTATAAAATGGTTACGTGTGTATTCTTACGACAAATGCAAAGTTAAAACAATCGCCACCTTCACTTCCTTTTTTCTTCTTCTAATCTCTTTGAAAAAGCTTTAATTGCCAGAGCTTAGCTCTCTTGATTCCTTTTACCGGAAATGGGATTGGAAGGCGTGGAACCGTCGTCGTTTATGGCAGATTTTCTAGCAGGGTGCGGTGGTTATGCGGTGGTGGACGGTGGGTTGGCCACCGAGCTTGAACGCCATGGTCAAGACCTCAATGATCCTCTATGGAGTGCCAAATGTCTTATCTCTTTTCCCCAACTGGTTCGAAGGGTACTTTCCATTTCCTTCTTTAACTTCAAATGCATGTCTCTTCATTACCACACAGGATTTCTGAAAGAAGTACACAGAAATTTCTGGTTTTTGTTTGATTGTCGGGGTAATGAAGTATAACACGACAAACAGGTTTTTCCCCTATTTTTAAATTAAAATTATTTTCATTGTTTTAAGTGTTCAGTGGTGGAGTCAAAAATATTTTTTAAATTTTATAAATTATAAACGATTTAAATGAGAAAATTTTTATTTTAGGGAGCCGGGCCTTTGCCTACTCCTTGGCTCCGTTAGTGACCGTGTATGTTTAGTGAAAAATGAATTATCACATTATTTATGATCCTTTTTCAATTATTAATTGATATTTTAACAATTTTTTTCATATTATTCACACATAATTTTTGTAATTTTTAATCCTAAATCTTAAAATCTAAACCATGAATTCAGAATCCAAACTCTAAACCCTACTCTTGAACTTTAAACTTTAAATTCAAACTCTAAATCTTGAACCACAAATTTTAATTCCGAACAAAAACCTTGGACTTTGAGGTTGGACTTTATTATTGATTCACAGTTCATGATTTTATTTAAAAATAATTAAATATTAAATATTTTTATAAATAATAAATATTATAAGTCTTTGGATCTCAGATTTAAGGTTTTAGGATCTGTTTTCTCCTGTAAGCAACTTCCAGGTGGATTGGAAATTAATTTTTAATTCACATATTATTATGTTATTAATTTTATTTAATAATTATCATTTACTTTAATAGTTCCATAAATATCACTTTATTTATTTTTAAATATCTGTAATGAGACAGCCACGTGTAAGAAAACCATACTTGACAGCTAAGCGGTTTTCTTATGTTGTCATGTGAGATTTTCATGACATTTGTCTATTTCTATTTCCAGTAACATATCCATAGAATATTATAATATAATTTTTATATAAGCATAATTCCGAACTACTTACAGTATCTCCTCAACTAATAAATAGGAGGATAATACGCTTTAACACACTTAAACTTACATCTTCCTATATTGATAATAATATTTATATCAATCGAGTTAAAACTCAATCGACTTTCTTAAAGTTACAACCGAACTAATTACCCAAATTGTTAGATAAGACACCTGTATAAAAAGTGAGACAGAATCATATTTGTAATTAATTTAAAATTCCTTTTTTTAATTAAAAGTAGGGGCTATTGGCAAATGCTTTCCTACCCAAAATTGGTCTAATTGTGTTAAGTATCACTAACATTTCATTTTCCATCCTTTTTAGTCTAAACAACCTTTTTGAAAGTGAGACAAAGTCCTAGAATTCTCCAAAATTGGATGACTCAACTATTCATTATTAATGTGAAAGATAAATATATTTTTAAATATTTTACAAATATGATTTTTAGTAATTTTTTTCTCACCCACATCGTAAGTGTAATATAATTTAGTCGCGTTTGAAGTAGGTATAATCATATAATTGTATCGATGATATCAACGATTGGGTTAGGGTTTTTAAATGAAAATAGTTAAAGGATTTAGTTCTTGAATTTTTTTAAATACAAGGATTAAATCTCAAATTTTATTAAGTATAGTGACTGAGAGCACAATTTGGCCAATATGTAATATGAAATTTGTTTAGTCCATTTTGTTTGGTTGTTGACATGTTTGATGTAATACTATTTGCAGGTTCACCTAGATTACCTTGAAGCAGGTGCAAATGTGATTATAAGTGCATCATATCAGGCCACCATTCAGGGTTTTGAAGCCAAAGGTCTATCCATTGAAGAAGCTGAAACTTTAATCAAGAGAAGTGTTGAAATTGCATGTGAAGCTCGCGAAATTTATCTCCAAAGATGTGCCAAAGGTTATTGGGACTTCCTTGATAGTCCGAAAACTGATCGACATCCGGTTCTAGTTGCCGCTTCAGTCGGCAGCTATGGTGCTTATTTGGCTGATGGATCCGAGTATAGGTACCATTTTCGGTTTTTATAATCAGTTTTCTTGCAATATGTCTCATTGATTCATGGTGTTCCTGTTCACAGTGGCAACTATGGTGCTTCGGTGACATTGGAAACATTGAAGGAGTTCCATAGGAGAAGGCTGCAGATTTTGGCCAACTCGGGTGCCGATCTCATCGCGTTCGAAACAATTCCAAACAAGCTAGAAGCTCAGGTATACGTTAATTGGCCGTAAATAACGAACGTAACGTTATGTATGTAATGATGATTTTGGTTGAAATCTGAGTGCAGGCATACGTAGAGCTTCTCAAGGAGGAAAATATAGACATCCCAGCTTGGTTTTCATTTAGTTCAATAGATGGAACCAATGTGGTTAGTGGTGATCCCATTACAGAATGTGCCAATATTGCAGATTCATGCAGCCAAGTTGTTGCTGTAGGCATCAACTGTACCCCTCCAAGGCTCATCCATGGACTCATTCTCTCTATTAGAAAGGTAACCCCTCATTTGGTCTATACAAATAAGTCCTTGTTATACGTAACTACCTTGCCAGCAACGTACTAAGGAGGGCTTACCCATACTTGTCTCGAGACACAAGGGTTGTTGTCTCAAGGCAATAGTTAGGGGTTTGAAACAAAAGAAGCATGTCTCGAGACTTGTTGAGTTTTGATGATTTGAGATTGGATTTGAATCCTAATTTTATGGTTGACCTCGTATATAACCCCTGATTAAGGTATGTGGGCCCAATTGTTCATGATTAAGTGCATTTCACCATCATAATATGAATTATCACGATTATGTCACATTTTTTATTCTAAAGTGGATAAGATTATTTGAGATAATTTGAATTGTTCCAACAATGAAATGTGACATCTTGCATATGGATCCGTCGTGGGCCAAGTATGGGGTACCACAAGGGCTTGCCCAACTAATGACACTCACATGCTCGTTATATGAGCCATCACAAGGTCATGTCAAATAGAACACTAGATAACTGTATGACTGTAGGACACCTATCCGGAAGGGCTCATACCTAGCCCTGATATCACCAGATTCTCCCCGTTCCCCTGGCTCGCGGCATCCATGTGTGAAATACTCGCACATTATAGTACTAAACTAGAATTTCTTACCATAACATTGTAATCATCAGGTGACAAATAAACCGGTGATCATATATCCCAACAGTGGTGAGACTTACAATGGAGAAACCAAGCAATGGGAGGTGAGCAGTTTTTTTCTTTTTTGTAGCTTTTGTAATGAAATCTTTAGAACTGAAATGTTTTTTTTGTGTGGAAATGCAGAAAACAAGAGGGGAAACGGAAGAGGATTTTGTGTCATATGTAGGGAAATGGAGAAATGCAGGTGCTTGTCTCTTTGGTGGTTGCTGTAGGACTACTCCTAACACCATAAGAGCTATATCAAGGGTTCTCTTTGACAAATCTTCCTGAAATTTTCTTCTTGTTCCCCTTGTAATGGCCAGCAGAAATCTACTAATGAAACCTTAATACAGCAGAAACCTACTAATGAGAATCAATGTAATAAAAGGCTGCTTTCCTTGCAGAGCAGTCTATGATACAATAAAAAAAAAAATGCAGAAATGCAAAAAGAAGTCATATTTCTATATGTATTTGTATGTATGTGAATATAAGCCCAAGAACAGCTCAGTTAAGTTGGCTATTGCAGGCACCAGAAAAGCACTCCAACAATGGCAGCAACCTCTCAAAGCTTAAAAATTCTACCAAAAACAAATTGCAGAAACCTCATTCAAATCGGGAAATTCACCATCCCTGTAGTACTATTATGACCAAGCTTTTAAGTTTCTATGTTTGCCATTAGGTGTGGTGAACCTTTGAGTGTAATGGAGGTCTTCAATACAATGAAGAACAAAAAGGAGATTTGTCAACTTGGATTACTGCCATTGGTCTAAGATCTTCAATATAATCTGGGGGTCTTTTCTTTTTGGTCCAAATCTGGGGATCTCTTTTAGTTAAAATTGATAATATAAATAAATAAGGGCACCAAAAAAGCCTCTTTAAAATACAATGCGCAAAATCTAATCACCATATTTGTCTATTCCATTTAATATTAAAATATTCTTAATTTTTTTTTTATTCCTCATATTCGATTTACTATTTATGTTTGAGGTTCGTGACTACTTCTCTCAACAATATCATCTCGAAGGTTGAGCATATGTTCTCTCTTTAGAATTACAACGTGTCTTACCATTATATTTAACATTTGTTTAGGGTTTTTTTTTTCAAAATGACTTAAGTGTAAAATCTTGTACGAAAATGACTTGTTTTCTATCATTCATGTTGGCGCTGACAATCTCATGTCAGCATCACCTTCCATAATCATGTAATGATTGATTGATCTATAAAAAAATAATTTTTTTTTTATATCGGCGTTGTGTTCGTCGACACATATATATATATTTCAAATATAATAAAAAATACAAATATTTACGATTAAAAAATAAAAAAAAATTATTTTAATAGGTTCAAGAACGCCGGCAAAAAAAAACCTTGGTTGAAGATATAAAAGAAATGGGAAAAAAGGGGTGACTCAGATGGCTTGGCTTGGGCGGCAAAACAATTTATTTTTAAAACATATTGCCCTCATTAGTTTAATCAGCAGCACATCTACTTGCACTTGAAGCATCATAATTTTTCTTACGCCTATTAAACTAATAAAGAAAAATAAAGAAGCTTATCGGATTATAAAATAAAAAAAATAAAAAATTTAATAGGTGATGGGAAAAATAAATTCTTTTTTTTTAAAAAAAATTAAATTAGTGTCGGCAACGTGAACATCAACCCTTATTAAAATATTTTTATTTTTTAATCTTAAAATATCCGTACTTTTTAATTATATTTGAAATATATATACTGATGTCAGCGAACACTGTGTTGGTAAAAAAATTATTTTTTATAGATAGAATAATTATTACGGGATGATGGAGGGTGGTGTCGGCAGTGAGATTACCGGCACCAACATGAACTATAGAAAACAAGTCGTTTTTTTACCTGAATTATTTTCATAAATAATAAATTTTTTTAGATTAGTTTTGAAAAAAACTCACTTGCTGATTATTTAAAAATTTTATTTAATTTAGCATAATTTTGGGATGTTATACTTACTAAAATATGTGTGAATTAAATTAGAAAAAATAACCTAAATATCTAAGTTAAGTACATGAATTAAAGTCAAAATTTTACCATTAATTTTGCCTACCAATTTTTGTGGTCAAATAATCAAATAAATTGATATCTACCTGCCTTAGTTCTTGACTCAAAAGTCAAACAGGGCGGCTGTTCACTCAAAAATGAAAGCACCATAGTTTGGCTAAGGTTCCTACCAAGTTCTCCAAGCTATCATCTTTTAGTTTATCTATATATACCAAACCTAAATCTTCTTAGTTCTCATCCAAAATTTCAAATTAATTACACATTCAGAGATTAACCCAAATTTTTTTACAAGAAACCGAGCATGGAAGTAGCCTCTGTTGTTCAATTAGACCAAACCAAAGCCAAAGATGAATATCCCAACCTATCTCTCCGACCATTACAAGTTTCAGATGTGGATGATTTCATGGTCTGGGCCAGTGATGAAAAAGTGACACGTTTCTGTACTTGGGAACCTTATACCAACAAAGAAGATGCTTGAATTACATAAAGAACATTGTTGTGCCTCATCCTTGGTTAAGAGCAATTTGTATTGACGACCGACCGGTTGGTGCTATTTCGGTGAGTGCAAATTCAGGCAATGATAAATGCAGGGGTGAACTTGGGTATGTTTTGGCATCCAAATATTGGGGTAAAGGGATTGTAACGAGAGCTGTGAAAATGGTGGTTGAGACCATATTTGTTGAATGGCCACATTTGGAGAGACTTGAGGCTCTGGTTGATGTGGAAAATGTGGGGTCTCAAAGGGTGCTTGAAAAAGCTGGGTTTCAAAGAGAAGGTGTTTTGAGGAAGTATTTTTTAGTAGAAGGGAGGTCTAGAGACAGGGTTATGTTTAGTTTTCTTTCTACTGATTATCAGAGTTAACGAATCTCAGCGTTTGGTCTATTGATTAAGGATGTTTATTCTCATGTTAACATTGTGAGATTAAATCATATAAATTGTGTGTGGAAATGCAGAAAACAAGAGGGGAAACAGAAGAGGATTTTGTGTCATATGTAGGGAAATGGAGAAATGCAGGTGCTTGTCTCTTTGGTGGTTGCTGTAGGACTACTCCTAACACCATTAGAGCTATATCAAGGGTTCTCTTTGACAAATCTTCCTGAAATTTTCCTTTTTCCCCCTTGTAATGGCCAGCAGAATCTACTAATGAATCTGGTCTATTTCTTATGTCATATATATATATATATATATATGAATCTGGACTAAATTATCAGAAAAGACCCTTTTATTTAAAAAAAAAAAAGCACGAAATAGACCACTTTTTGTAAAATTGACAGAAATGGGCTGTTTTTACTAAAATGCTCCAAGCTAATGCCGTTTTCAGGGGAAAATCAGAAAAGCGCGTCCAGCTCAGCGCGTTTTCCCCCTACTAGTAAAGTGCTTCCACCTCAACATGTTAAGGAAAAACACGTCTAGGTTAGCGCATTCTCCCCTCCCCCCAACGGTCACTTTCAACGGCTATTTTGAATAGTCGTTGGCCCCAACAGCCACCAACCCCCCAATGGTCATAAAAAAAAATATAAAACCCCCCACCTACTAATTTTTCACATTTCTCTCTTAAATCTCTCAAATTTCTCTACCAATGGAGAAACGCGCAGATTTGTACGCGTTTTTCCTTAGCGCAGTAAGGTGGAAGTACTTTACTGATCAGGGAAAACCGCGCTAAGCTGGACAAGTTTTTCTGATTTTCTCCTGAAAGCGGCACCAGCTGGGCGCGTTTTAATAAAAACGGCCCGTTTCTGTCAATTTTACAAAAAGTGGCCTATTTCCGTATCTTTTAAAATAAAAGGGCCTTTTCTGGCAATTTAGTCATGAATCTGTATGTATGTGAATATAAGCCTAAGAACAGCTCAGTTAAGTTGGCTATTACTGGCACCAGAAAAGCACTCCAACAATGGCAGCAACCTCTCAAAGCTTAAAAATTCTACCAAAAACAAATTGCAGAAACCTCATTCAATTCAGGAAATTAGGAACTAAGGCCTAATTCACCATCCCTGTAGTACTATTATGACCGAGCTTTTAAGTTTCTATGTTTGCTATCAGATGTGGTGACCCTTTGAGTGCAATGGAGGTCTTCAATACAATGGAGAACAAAAAGGAGATTTGTCAACTGGGATTGCTGCCATTGGTCCAAAATCTTCAATATAATCTGGGGGTCTTTTCTTTTTGGTCCAAAACCTTGGGATCACTTTTAGTTAAAATTGATAATATAAATAAATAAGTGCACCTCAAAAGCCTATATAAAATACAATGCACAAAACCTAATCACCATATTTGTCTATTAAATTTAATATTATAATATTTTTGAAATGATTTTTGGGTTAATTTTTTTTATGTTTTTTTAATTTCTATATTCGATTTTCGGAGTTAATGGTTGTCATTTTCAAAATCTCTGAAGGTTTTAGTTACTAGTGTAATACAATGAATAAAAAAAATTATTTATTATCTGTATATGATAGTTAGACATAAAAATAAAAAATAAAAAATTTAAAATTAAAGTATTAATTTTGCTTTTCAATGTTTGTGGTCAAATAATCATTTAAATTGACATCTACCAGCCTTAGTTCTTGACTCAAAAGTCAAACAGGGCGGCTGGATAAAGCACCACTCGGTTCTTGCTCCTCACTCAAAAAGGAAAGCACCATAGTTTGGCTAAAGTTCCTAGCAAGTTCTCCAAGCTATCATCTTTTAGTTTATCTATATATACCAAACCTAAACTTTGTTAATTCTCATCCAATTTTTCAATTTAATTACACATTCAGGGACCAACCCAAATTTTCTTACAAGAAACCCAGCATGGAAGTAACCTCTGTTGTTCAATTAGATCAAACCAAAGCCAAAGATGAATGTCTCAACTTATCTCTCCGGCCTTTTCAAGTTTCAGATGTGGATGATTTCATGGTCTGGGCCAGTGATGAAAAAGTGACACGTTTTTGTACTTGGGAACCTTACACCAACAAAGAAGATGGCTTGAATTACATAAAGAACAAGGTTGTGCCTCACCCTTGGTTTAGAGCAATATGTGTTGACGATCGACCGGTTGGTGCTATTTCGGTGAGTGCAAATTCAGGCAATAATAAATGTAGGGGTGAACTTGGGTATGTTTTGGCCTCCAAGTATTGGGGTAAAGGGATTGTAACGAGAGCTGTGAAAATGGTGGTTGATACCATATTTGTTGAATGGCCACATTTGGAGAGACTTGAGGCTTTGGTTGATGTTGAAAATGTGGGGTCTCAAAGGGTGCTTGAAAAAGCTGGGTTTCAAAGAGAAGGTGTTTTGAGGAAGTATTTTATACTGAAAGGGAGGTCAAGAGATACGGTTATGTTTAGTCTTCTTTCTACCGATTATCAGAGTTAATAAATCTCAACGTTTGGTCTGTTTGGTATATTGGTTAAAGATGTTCTTAAATAAGCATGGTGAGATTAAATTATATGAATTGTTTGTTAATATGATTATTTGTAAAAATTGAAATGCTTTGTTGATTTTTTTTTCTTTGTGTTATAATAAATATCGTTAAATGATGTTAAAATAATAAGATTTTACGTAGAAACCCTCCACTAATGTTAAAAAACTTTGTTCTAATCAAAATTAATTAGTAGAAGTATAGTTCTATATGCATTAACTTGTGCGGTACGACTCTCGACCTCTCGCCCCTACAAATCCTCTTATTTTACTACTGTATTTATTTCTCCAATAGCGAGATTCGGGTGATCTCTATTTCTTTAGTTATTGTTTATAGAATCATATTTGGATTGTGTGGCATTGATCTGTAGAAACATGATCATCAAAGCTAAAACAATGATCCAATGGACGAAATGTATCATTTGGGTGATGCTCAAGTACCATTAACTCGACTAGTATTTGAATTAAAACCCATGTGAGCCCTCAAATATTTAGTTGAACCCAATTTGGGCTATTCTAACAATGAAATTGTGCATTATTTAGCTCAATTGTGCCTAGCCCGACTTGTTTTAAAGTTTATAATACTTTATATTATGTAATTTAGAATTAATTGAAAAAATAAATCTATACTAAATATATAATACTATTCAAAGGTAAAGGTAGAAATTTTTTTAGGGAGGGCCGAAATTAAATTGTAAATTTTACGATAGTAAAAATATAATTTTACTATTTTAATAACATATATCTTTATAATTTTTAAAGGATCAAATCAAATTTTTATTATTTTTAGAGGGGCCAAAGTATAATTTTATCTTTATTAATTTAAAAATTTTAAAAAGACTTAAATGAAAAAAAAATCATTTTAGAGAGGGTCGGGCCCTTGCCAGCTCCTAACTACGCCCTTGAAATTATTCTAATATAAACATTAAACACATTACACTCCTAAAGGGAAGACTTAAATTCGAACCTTAGAAATGACATTCTTGGGAGGGACAACCACGAACTCCGATATAGACAAATATAAAATATATTAATATTTAGACTCGATGTGAACCCGACTCAACCCGACCCGTAAAGAACTCTACTCTAATAATATAACCCGAATCTGCACCCGGACCCGGTCACTTGCCTTCTTTAGCTATGCCCTCAAGATCCCAATAGAAAACGGAAAACAACGGAAAAAAAATAGTCAGTCGCAAAGCTCAGAGCTTTAGCAACGATCACAAGCTACAATTCATCGCCGCCAAATCCAATTAAACAACATAAGTATTTGCCTGCTAGAATCATCGAACCTGTAAGAAATTTCCCTTCTTTTTTTTCTTCTTGTTTGAATCCGTCACGATGGACCCACTTTCCGCCCTCCGCGACTTCACAATCCGGGGTGAGCTCGACAAAATCGTCCGAGTCAACGACGAGTTCAGATTTGGCACCGAGTATTCCTTCCCATGTTCCGCTGAAACCGCCTACCGTTCCAAGCAAGGCAACCTCTACAACCTTGAAACCTTGGTTTTCTACATCCAAAATCACCATCTCAAGCACACCGATTACATGCACAACTCCCTCTCCCTCCGTATCCCCGCCGTCACTTTCACCGACCGGAAACCCCTCCTGGATTACCTTACCGGGAAAGTCTCCACTTCCGACTCTATCGTTTGGAATCCACCTAAGTTCCCTGACGAGTTTCGACCTGACCCATCTGGGTTCGATCCGGATAGTACTAAACCTAAAGGTAATGCCAATGATGCTGTTTTGGATGAAATAGGAGATGCCCATTTTAGTATTAAAGATAAAGAGACTGAAACTGCGGATTATATGGGAATAATTCGATCGGTTGAGAAACCATTGAAGGATAGAGAAGGGATTTTGGAATGTAAAAATAAGGATTTTTATAGTGTTCTTGTTGCAGCCACCAAAAGGGAAGAAGAAAGGCAGAGACTTGAGTCTCAGCAGAGGAAAGATGGGTTAGTTGCTAAGAGTAGATTAATGGGGGCTGAAGAGAGGGGATTGGGGTTAAGTTATGGGGATGAAATGATGGGATTTGATTCGAAGCCGAAAATGCATTTAAAAGGGAGCAAACTTGGGGAAGGAGTGCCTATTATTTTAGTGCCGAGTGCTTTTCAGACTTTGATTACTATTTATAATGTGAAGGAGTTTTTGGAAGATGGGGTTTTTGTGCCTACTGATGTGAAGGTGAAACAGATGAAAGGGGCGAGACCGGAGTGTGTTACTGTTCAGAAGAAGTTTAGTAGGGACAGAGATAGGGTAGTAACAGCCTATGAAGTGAGAGATAAGCCTTCTGCTTTGAAGCCAGAAGATTGGGATCGCGTGGTGGCAGTATTTGTGTTGGGGAAAGAGTGGCAGTTCAAGGATTGGCCTTTCAAGGATCATGTGGAGATTTTTAATAAGAGTAAGTGGGATTTTTGGGCTTTACCTGGATTGTTAATTGTGTGTTATTATCCTTGTGCTGGTCTTTTTCAGTGTGGTGTAAAACTCGAATATCAGATGAGAATTTTATCTAATATGTATCGTGCATTAAACTATGCATATGATGAGTTTTTGTGTAGTTGTGGAGTCAGAATTCTAGTTGTGGGATGGTGTTTTTAGTGAGTGTTTAATGTATGATACTTCTAGCTCGTAGCTTTTACTTGTCAGGGTTTAAGATCGTTTATTTGGTCCGTGTAAGTAGAGGATGTATCTAATTTGTTTTTGCATTTTTTATTAGAATGAACACTCATCTTGAATTTTATGCAGTTATTGGTTTTTTCATGCGATTTGAAGATGACAGTGTAGAATCTGCAAAGATTGTGAAGCAATGGAATGTGAAGATTATCTCGGTAAGAAAAATTTTCATCAGTTTCTGTCCTATTCTCATCTTAGTTTTACCAACTTTTAGTGGAACCTAGAGTTTTTCCTCTCTCTTATCCTCTTCGTTTCTCGGTTTCTGTTTTTCTCAATGTGCCATTGCTGTGCAGATTAGCAAGAATAAGAGACACCAAGATAGGGCTGCAGCTTTGGAGGTTTGGGACAGACTAGAAGAATTTGTGCGGGGACGATCACATTCGTAAATCATTCAGCTTTTAGGAAACATTAATATGTATGTCTTTGATGTTCATGTGCTGGGCCTTCATCCTTGATGTATTTTGGATTTTTTTCTATTCAAGAATATCGATAAGCTTTTTATGACAATTGGCGTTCTTGTTATATTCCTCTTGTGATGCATTGCAATTCAATGAAGTGAATATGTGTCTAGATCCTTTTGTAATCTTAACTGCATTTCCTTGTGGCAGATGTTAGATTTAAGATATTATGTTGTTCACTGTCTTGCTCTTTTATCTGCATTACTAGAGAGAAGTGATTTCGGATATTCTGATAAAGGACTAAACCTTTACCCGGATTGTTCTCCTATTATCTCTCATCTGATCTAAGTTTTGGTCATAATGATTTCTTTAAATTGCTATCCCTGTCCTTTTTCAGCTTTAACACATTACTTCCTAACATGTTAACTCCCTGTATAGCTTAATTGATATGAAAGTTGGTGCATAGGGCCTAGATATCATCCTAAGAGCATGTGAACTCCCTTTGTTTTATTGAGTTGGCATGCATACCAATGGTCTATTTCCTGTCGAGTTCTAGCATAAACAGCTTTAGGCTGTTCTCAAGATGCATTTCCTTAGGCTTTCGCGTGAGTAAACGGTAGAAGAGCATTGTCTTCTTGCTTTGATGCTTTCTTTTACATTTTGTTACTTTGAACTGTTATACATATATAAATCCTGTATTATATATTCATATCATATAGAAGAAGTAATCACAAGCAATCTTTTATTGAGAAGGGAGGAGAAGCCAGATTTCTCTTCAGCTATACAAAATCATAGGACCCTGGAGTAGTGGAGGGGATAAAAAAAATTACATGTATCCTCAACCAAAGGGGAATGGACACTAACAAATAAAAAAAATACAATATAGTGTTTTTGCTAACATGAAGTGTCATGAGAGGTAGGGTATACTAGAGAAGATTCAGTGTGATGTGAAGATTGAACTATATGATGTTGCCAACAGAAGGAAGGTGAACAAAGAGAGTGACAATTTGGTGGTGCTTCCATCAGATGAGCCGTTCTCCCGTGCAGTTGGTACGCTTCTAGATCCATCTCCTGCATCCACTTTTAATGTTTACACCAATAAGTAGTGTTTTGAATAACAAATAATAGATTTGGCTAATGTCTCATTGTTTTTCATGCTATTTGAGATTGTTTTAACTTGTATGTGAAAGGTTTAGTGTAATCTAGATGCCCATGTGTGGGAGTAAACCGGTGATGATGGTTGTCAACTATTTTATACCTGTTGGAATTTTGCTCCCAGATTCAGGTGATCCTACCGGAGAGTCTGCTGGAGCTGGAGAAGCAGCTGGAAACAGACAGGGAAAAGTTTTTTGAGTAAATTCCGGTGATCTCTTATATTTCTTGATTTATCATTGCATAAACCTTAAGTTCTGGGAATAAGAAAGAATTTTTGCCTTTTATGCGAAAGGTTGATGGTAAAAATTGAAATGCATATATGTAATTGCATCCTTACCATTACAACTGCTGATAGGTGGAGTCTGAACATTGCATGAATCAGGTAAGGCCAAAGCTTGAGTCTGGTTGATGTTGATCCCAAATGATGAACCACCACCGTTAAGGACCTGACACAAGCATCTCGGTGATGAACGCACGACATTAGCTAGCTGTGTGCAACATTGTTGAGATGGGGTTGATGAGGACCCTGTAATGTAATTCAAACAGGGTGACATGCCGATCAACACATTAGTGCAACCTGATTGAGCTGTGGCTCCTGCACAAAGCATAGCTACTACAACCAAGACAAGATATGTTGCCATCTTCCCTTTCGCTGCTGTAATCGTAGTGATGGCAGAACTGTGAGGCTTTTATAGGGGGAAACTATGCAATGATGGCTGTTGTAGGTAACCAACTACAAGTTTTATATCTTTCAAGGGTTCAATGGTGGAGGATTCGTGGGTGACCAACCTATATATACATACAGTCAACTAAAGCTGAAGTGAAGAAAGCATAACGTGTGTCCAACTCCTTACATTTTTCCAGAGAATTTAGCTTTTAAGAACATTCATTGCAAAGTTAAAAAAAAGACAATGAGCTAAAATTTGTGTATTGGTGAAGGTCCTTGCTTGCTTCAACTTTGGGGTTCCCTTTGAAAATGATATTTACTCTTGTTTATTGCTTGGGATCAAAGAAAACTGATTGTCGCCATTTATGATTTAGGATATAGCACGTGTGTAAGGGTCCAATGGCTGACTCTGAAACGAAGGAAAATTATAATCAAGTCATTATCATCGACATTGTAAAGAGGACACGTATGGCGGTTGTTGGTTCAGCTGCTTCTTTTACCCCAAAGTTTCTTTCAAAGAAGTTCAGGATTTATAGCTTGAGAAGTGCAAACTGGTAGATTTGGATTTGAAATGAAAAGATTTGTCTATAATAGTAAAATAGCCCTAAACTGTATTGCTTTATTTAGGTGAACCCTATTTAATTTACACCTAATAGCCTTTTATCCTTTGATTTTTATTTAAGCAAGTGCTTTTTTATTAAAGTGATTGATTTATGTTTTAGAGTTTATTTGGGTAAAAATAAAAAGTTAGGGGGTTATTTAGATATTAATTTATAATACATGGGAGTTTTGCTGCTGCATGGTCTTTGCTGTGGCAATAAGATCTCTTAGCTCCACCTATATGGCTTCGAGTAGCTCTGCCACTGTTGCTGGTTCACCAAACCATGAAAAATACACAAACCAATAATCTTAGATAGCAAGGTCACTCCGATCGGACAATCATCACTTACAGCCCACATATCTTGTAATTTAAGTGATGTCACTGTCGTAACCATTTTTTTTGATAAAACAGTAAACGACGCGGTTGACTCGATTTTTTTGAAGATGAAAATAAAACAGGAGTCGCCACCGACCTTCATTAGGTGCGATCGGATCACCTTTGTTTTAATAAACATTTTAATTTACTAAAACAATGTTTTTGGTCTACGAACTTTGAGAAAACAGGCTCGAGAGTCGGTTACGTGTGAGGAAGGGTTAGCACCCTCGTCGCGCCCAAAATTGGTACCAAACTGATTAATCAATGTCTCAATGTCGAAGATTTGAAAAGATTTTAAAATTCGGATCCTTTAGAAAATGTTTGGATAGTTTAGGCCGAAATTTGAGATTTCTTTGTTCCGAGAGGATACAAACATCACATCCAGCACGTTAGGACACGATATTCGAAGCCTTCGTAGTCAAAGTTATCTCGGAGTTTGCGAAATTTATTAAAAAGATGCATAGTGCGTTAGTCAAAGAAACGCAACCCAGCACGTTAGGGCACTATTCCCTGAATTTCCAAACACACAAATATTGCTTTATTCAGAAAATCTTATCTCGGAATAACGAAATGTCATATCCAATGAAGTTAGGACACAACACTTCGAATTTCCAAGAATAAGTATTTTATTCAAAATTCGTATTGCAATTTTAAAAAGGGAATTCCGTTGTTCAGATTAAACGAGAAAAATCAGAACCCAGTAAGTTAGGGCTTGATCTTCTCGAATCTCTAAATTTGAAATATTGCCTTTATTTTAAAAAGGAAAAAACTTATCTCAAAGTAACTAGATGTTGTGTCCAGTAAGTTAGGGCGCAACATTTCAAATTTCCGAGAATAAGTGTTTTATTTGAAACTTATATTGCGATTTTAAAGGGGATATTTCGTTGTTTAGTTTAAACGAGAAAAATAAAAACCCAGTAAGTTAGGGCTCGATCTTCTCGAATCTCTAATACGAAATATGGGTTGTTATAAAATTGATGCATCGAGAAAAATTAGTGAGAAGCAAACGATGGTAGAAAGTACGGTGGTAATAATATTAATAACACAAGATGCGAAAACAAAAGATAATAAGCAAAGAGAATACGAATAATAGTATTTAACGAATGAATAATGAGACGTGTACATGCAAGGGATACGGTAATAATAACAATATACACATTATATAAAAAAGGATAATATGATGACTATAATAATAATATAATATATAAGATATATAATGGTGGTAAACATATTATAAACAATAGTAAAATGTAATGGAGAATAAGTATATACATTATGTGATACAATAGCAATAATAGTATTATAACATATATACGTATATGCATAGCAAGATTTATAGGAGATAGAGTTGATAATATACAAAACAATTTAAAAAAAACTAGTTTTAGGATGATAATAATATAATATAATATAATAATAATAATAATAATAATAATAATGGTAATAAAGTAATGATAATAATAATATATTGGAACGAAAATGACAAATAAATAAAATAAAAAAACAACGATAAAATAAATAATAATGAAAATGTAAAGAAAAATAAATAATGACGATAGTAATCATAATAACAATTAGTAAACGAAATAATAAGAGATATATAGATATATAAAAAAATAATAATAATAATATAGTGATAGTGCTAATAATAATATAATAATAATATGGTTATAAAAAAGATAATAAAAATAATAATAATAAATAATAATAATCATAATAAAATAGAAATAAAAAATGATAGAGTGAGAAGTGATAATAACAAAAATAATAATAGTAATAATGATATAATAATAAATATAGTAATAATAATAATATAAATATAGTGATGTAGTGATGAGAGTAATAATATAGTGATAATAATAAAATAGTAATAGGAAAATAATAGTATGATTTTCTTTAAAGAAAAACAAATAAATAACTGATTAAGCAAATCAAGGACTATGATGAAATCAGAATGAAAGTCAGGGGTCTAAAATCGCAATAAATCAAAGAAAAGGCGAACAAGGACCACATCGTTATGCGCCTAAACTCACAGGACCAAATGGGTGAATAACCCACCCCGATAGGCGACATTTGATTGTGGACTCAATTAAAACGCAAATGAAATAGTAGGGTGAATTTTAAAAAGGAAAAAAAAGCTAAATTGGGTTTGAAACGAAACGCAGAAAAGGGGAAGGGGCAATCGCGCAATTATCCCATTGAAGGGATATACGCAGCTAACCTTACACACCAAACGGCGCGCGTTTTCTTCAAAGCTTAAAACCCCATTTGCCATCTGTTTCATTTCAATCTTAGTTCGGAAAAAAAAACAAAAACGTTAAAGCGTTAAAGCCTCTTCCCATCTCCCCTCTCTTCCGACCGATCGACGCCCCATCATAGTTCGATGGTCAATGGTGAGCGGGGATGGGCCTTTGTGCCCTGTTTCGGAGTCTGTTAAGAGGCCGAGCTTTGGCTCCTCAAAACTCGAGAGAGGAAAACCTCCTCTCCTCTGCTCTCGGCCTCGACGACGGAGGGATGGCTCCGGCGACGTGACCCCGGCTCGTGTAATCTCTTTTTCCTTTTTAGTTTTAAAAGTTTGAAGATGATAAATAAAAATAAATAGAATTCAATGGTGACAATCGAAAAGAAAAAACAAAATCAACCTTCAAAATTATTCTTGTTTTTGATTTCTCGATGGTTCCTTTTTTCAAAATCGCAAGATTGAAGAACCCCTTTATACAATCGACTTTTCCGATGGGTTCAAATCCTTTTTACTCGATTTTCTCGTTGTTTTTCTCTCCTCCTCTTTTACATTCGTCTTGAACCCCTTTTATATCCCTCTCAAAATGTTACAATATATTAGTATTTCTCTGCTTTTGCTTGCGTGTTGTGTTACTTCATCTTGTTTTGCAGTGTGCTAGGCGGGAGGGCAGCCCGAGCGATCGAGCAAGTGGCCTAGGGCTGCATGTGCCACTTGCATCTAGGGGCTAGGGTTTTTTCATTCTGTTCTTTTCTGTTCAGTTGTTTCAGGTTTGGCAGTTGGGTTATTCGGGTTTGGCAATTGGGTTTCGTTTGACTGTTGTGAAATGGGCCAGGCAAATGGGCTCGTACAGCTGCCCCTCTTTGCTCATTGTCGTGTAACGAGAATGGAGCAAAGACTTTAAGGTCAAAACTTGCCCGGTCCCGCTGAGTCTGGATTTTTCGGTGCTCCTATTCTTCAGGTAGCCTCATTCCAGTCCACTGCATCTTGTTGCTTCGACTCGCACCACCGCCACTTCAGAGGGATGGGACATGTAGTTTCAATCTGCTCCACTACAAACTCAGGGAGATAAGATTTGATGCCTCCGATCTGCTCCTGAATCTTCAGGAATGCCAGACCTGCTATCTTCGATTTGCTTCTGCAACATCAGGAATGTCAGATCTGCTATCTCTAATCTGCTCCCTGCAAACTCAGGGATTGCCAGACTGATGTCTTCGATTTGCTGGTTGCAAACTCGTGGAATTGTCGACTCGCTATTTTCAATCTGATCCTCGCAAACTCGTGGATCACTAGATGATGTCTTGATCGCTTCCTGCAGCTTCGGAAGGTCAAATCGCTATTTTCAACTCGATCCTCGCAAGCTCGGGGATCACTAGATCGATGTCTTCGATCCGCTTCCTGCAAATTCGGGAAGGTCAAATCGCTATTTTCAATCGATCCTCGCAAACTTAAGGATCACTAGACCGATGTCTTTGATCCGCTTCCTGCAGCTTTAGGAAGGTCAAATCGCTATTTTCAACTGATCCCTACAAGCTCGGGGATCACTAGATCGATGTCTTCGATCCGCTTCCCGCAACTTCGGAAGGTCGGATCTACTATTTTCAATCGATCCTGCAAGCTCGGGGATCACTAGATCGATGTCTTCGATCGCTTCCCGCAACTTCGGAAGGTCAAATCTGCTATTTTCAACTGATCCTCGCAAACTCGTGGAATCACTAGACCGATGTCTTCGATCCGCTTCTGCAACTTTAGGAATGTCAAATCGCTATTTTCAATCTGATCCTGCAAGCTTAGGGATCACTAGATCGATGTCTTCGATCTGCTTCCTAGAACTTCGGAAGGTCGATCGCTATTTTCAACTGATCCTGCAAGCTCGGGGATCACTAGACTGATGTCTTCGATCTGCTTCCTGCAACTTCAGGAAGGTCAAATCTGTTATTTTCAATCTGATCCCCGCAAACTCGTGAATCACTAGATCGATGTCTTCGATCCGCTTCCCGCAACTTCGGGAAGGTCAAATCGCTATTTTCAATCGATCCCCGCAAGCTCGGGGATCACTAGACCGATGTCTTGGTGCACTTCCTGCAACTTCGTGAATGCCGATTGGTATCTTCAACTGGCTGCTGAAAAGCTCGAGAATGCCAGATTGGCTATCTTCAATGCTGCTTCTGCAAAGCTCGTGAATGCCGATTTGCTGCCGATCTTGCCCCACTCATCGCTTAGGGCGACAAGGTCTACAATCTTCAACCTACTCCACTACCGGTCGCTGGCAATAGGATAATCTTCAAACTATTCCACTCACCGGGTCGGTGGCAATAGGACAATCTTCAAACTATTCCACTACTCGGTCGGTGGCCATAGATGGTCTTCAACCTATTCCTCTATCGGTCGCTGGCAATAGGATAATCTTTAACCTATTCCACTCTTTTGGTTAGTGGCAATAGAGACGCTCTTCAAACTATTCCACTACCGGTCAAGGCAATGGGATGGCCTTTAACAATGTTGCTACACCGTCCTTTGGGGACATATCCTCAGAAACTCGCTTTTATGTGCTTACGCTTATGCAAATGATGCGAGATGCTATGATCGGAATGACTCAAACGTTCCTAACTACATGTGCTATGGATGACATTTATGTGAATGCAAAATGTCATGAGAATGATGATTTTTCAATGATTAAGATGCAATGATCGTAATAAATCGAATGCTCCTAACTAAATGATATTATAGAGGACATTTGCATGAATGCAGAATGTCATGATAATGATTCTTTGTTAAAAAAACATAAAAGGATCAGGATGCGATGATCGAAACGCCCCTAATAATGATGTATGAATGTAAAATGAAATTATCCCTTTTTAATGCTTAGGGTCGTCTCTCGCTGCTCGCCTATCGTCAGTCTTATTCTTGACGTATTCTGCTATCTCGCTCTCTTTGTACCTTTGCCAAAAACTCAAAGAAACAATCATATTTTACTCAAATAACTTGCCCCAATGTAACTTCAAGATCCATTCCACGGCACCTATAGAACTTCAAGGCTTATACCATCTTCAGATCCCCTCTCTTCAACTTCAGGGGGTGTAGGATCTGTGCCATCTTCAATCCATCCCACTACGACTCAGGGGTATAGAATTTGTAACTTATTCAAATGATTTGGTCTACTACACCTTCCATTCTCTAAGTGTCATGACCAGGTGTGTATGCATGATATTTGCACGGATACAGAACATCATTTTTTCTCGCGAATGATTCCCCATTTACACATGGGTTAACATTGCCCCTTTTTCGTCAAGATTGTATTACTGACGTAATATTTTGTTCCATCACCATTTTTGACAAAATCCGAAGAGATAGTCTCAATTCAGACTTTCCCTCCACCAATATTTCTATCCCTTAAACTTGAGGAGTTTTAAGCAATAGTCTTGTTTCAGTCCTTGTATTATTCGAAGCTTCCAGAGTAATATGCGAAACTTCTTTTATGAAAGTATTATTAGTCCACTAATCGTTATTTCAATGCAAAATGCTTGAAAAATATCACAACAATGGACAAGAAGGGAACCAATTGGGAGCATAGCTCAAACAAATAAGTTGATCACAATAGCAAGTGCAAAGAAAAAGAAAGTTTATTAAGAGTGTATTTTGCAAGGAATAAAATAACCATAAATAACAAAAATGGGTAAAATGGAAACTAGGTGCCACAGATATCGCAGCCTGAGCTTCTCTGTTCAAACTTCTTGAGGACCATTTTAGGCTCAATATGTGTTTAGGGGATCCAGAGTACTTTGTCGATGCCCCAAGACGCAACATACTTCTTCATTGTTAATTCAAGCATAGCAAGACTACATACTTCTACTTTCGATCAAAATTTGAGCTGTCCTTCTCGGGTTTTCAACTTAAATCCCCTTTGGTCTCACGGTGCCCTTTGCGGGTTTTCGCCCTGGCCACTCATTTTTCTTCTTTTTTCCCTTTTTCTTTTTTTTTTCTTTTTTTTCTTTTTTTTATAACAAATCTGAACTCATAGGATTGGGCGGGTTCTTGCCATCCATCTTGGTTACTATCCATGTTTCCCAGCAATGTGGCATTCTTTCTTTGCATAAGGCATTTACTTCTCTTCTTGAGTCCTTTTGGATAAGAAGGATTCTTCTTAATGCCAGGTTTTCCTCTTGAGATTCTCTTGAGTGAACCTTTTTATCATAAGCCCGTATCATCCATTTTCGGTACATTTGACCATGAATACTTTCAATCAAGCTTACTGTAGATGTTCTACTTTATCTAATTCAATCAAAACTTGGGGAAAAGGAATCTTATATTACAACAATTGTTTCCCTTTCATAAACCAATGGGAAAGATGCCCCGGTGAAAGTCCTGGCTAACATTCAAGAAACCTAGAGGGTGAATGGTAACTTCTCTATGCCAACCTTTACAAATCTCAGTCATTTTTTTACGCTTTGTTTGATTTGAATGGTGTCCGATCTTTGAACAGATCAAATTTGTGCAATTATGTTAAACACGCTTCTTTTTGGCATTCTTTATTGCCACTCTCTCCCTCTCTTTTTTTTGGATTTGAATTTGATAACTGCTGACTTTGTAATTTTGGCATATGAAGCGACCTTTACCTTCTCAGTGAGGTAACCAACGACCATAAATATGAATCGATGTTGGCTAAAAGCTTTTGAGGAGACTGGCTTGATAACGTCCATGCCCCACATATAGGAATCAGTGAAGAAATAAAGGAGGCGCATAAGTCCTCAGATTCAATTTCCCCTTTTTGGTAAACCAAAGAGCTCGAACCTCCCGGCTGTTGTAGAACCATTAACATGGGTTCTTTGAACACCAATCTTAACAAAGATACCCACGTTTCAAAGCCTAGGGCGTGTCTTGATGTGATCATGCGAAAACATCTTTAAATTCTCGGAGATAACTCAATGATGCCTTGCCTAATTCCCCGTGGTGAGCTAAGCTTCCATCTTCACCTGTAGTGTCTGTTGACATTTCGTAAGGTAGGATCTACCATTCTTAATAAGTTGCAATCTCTGCGTCTTCAAAGTCCTTAGATCCTCTAGACACATATCCCACTAGAAAGGGAGTCGATGAATGTGTGTCGCTCATGTCATTGATATCCGGGACCCATTGTGGGTATGAAGGTAAATTCCTGAGAACAAATGATTCCAAGAATGATTATTTATGAATGAAGAATAAATAGAATGTATGGTATGAAAAAGAAAAAATATATTTGTTCAAAAGATGCATTTTATGAAATAGTAATTCGGACACAAGCCTATTTCACAAAAGAAATCTTATTGCTTCTAGGCTTAAAGCAACAAGTACGCGTTTGTACATTACTCTAAGTAAGCTTCTAAATACTACGTAAATTTCTTCCGCAGTCTCATTGCCCAAAATGCTCCTAAGTTCATATTTCTCGCATTTGGCGCGCCATCTATCTTCACAATACCCATGTTGATGAGTTTTTCCACCAATTTCTTGAAAGCAAGGCAATTTTCTATCGAATGCCCTGTGACCCTGCGTGGTACTCACACTGGGCATTTGGGTCATACCATTTTGGGTATGGAGATTGCATTATTTCGGTAGTAGGGGACACAACGTGTGCATCAAATAAACTTTGATACAACTCCTTGTACGTCATTGGGATCGGCGTAAATTGGAGTTTCTCTGTGTTTTGCCTTGTGTCCAATTCTTTTCTTGATGAACCCTGATACCCAGTAGTCATTGTTTTTGGCTGGTTAACAGTAATCGACTTTGAGTACCTCATGTTCATATTATTCACTTTATTTTCTTTCTTCTTGGGCTTTTAAGGTCCGTTTCTCCCTTTTTCTTTGTTTCGGCTAAGCCATGTACCACAAGATTGACTCGATCATCCCCGATTAAAACTGAACCTATTGAGAAGTTTAACAGGGCGAAGTATCGATCGACATTGGGGTCCAATCATCGACGGTACCCCATGCGAATGCGCGCGTCTGGTTGAGTCGGGATATTTATTGGGAATAAACGATGTCTTTATCATCATCTACACTATCGACCATTGGGTCACCCCTTTTTAAGCCTCCCAACTAGTAATCAAGGGTTAATTGGCTCATCACATTCATTTGATCTCGCATATCCCGTTAGATTTCTATTCAATTGCTCTCGCATCGAGATTTGCCTTTGCTCTAATCTCTCCAACCTTTGTTCCATATCTTCTCAAATAATTTCACCTAATTAGGGTCTTTCTACAAATTTTAATGCATGTAATATGATGTAATGCAAATGCATGAAATGCAATGCAAATGCGTGGAATGAATGCAAAAAAAAAAAGAGAGCGTTGATTATGAATTCAATTCCATTAGAAGAACTTTTCTAGAAAATACATTTCTTTACATAAAACGGATTGCGTGTACGGCTTTGTCCTCATAGTCCAGGTGAAAACACCAATACTCTCCTTCGTATCCGGATGCTATGGTCGTGTCTCGTGAACTTTCCTAATAGATGCCTTTTCTAGCTCCTTGTTGCTTGGACTAGGCCGTACACCCTCACTCGCTTATCCTCCACGATGTTCATAGGCTTCTTTTAGAAAATGGAGACATGATGGCTCTCGAATAATCCTTGTCGGCTTGAATCCTCGGGCAAAGTTTTGTATTCTACCTTCTTCGTATACGGATGTTATGATCGTGTCCCGTGAACTTTCTCAATAGATGCCTCTTCTAGCTCCTTGTTGCTTGGTCCAGGCCATACCTCTTCACTCACTTATCCTCCGCGATGTTCATAAGGAGATTGAGACACGATGACTCTCGAATAATCCTTGTCGGCTTGAACCCTCGGGCAAAGTCTTGTATTCTTCTGCGGGCTATCAGTCCTCTCTCGTTGTTTACCTGGACTATGACCGTATTATAATCCACTTTATCAAGTAACACATTTCCTTATGACAAACTCTTCTATTTAGCAATCGAATATGAATCAACACCTCCTTTCTAGGATGCTGCGATGCAATGCAATGCAAGTGCATGTAATGAATGCAAAAAGAAAGAGAACCGTTGATTATGAATTCAATTCCACTAGAAGAACTTTTCTAGAAAATAAAGCTCTTTACATAAAACGGATTGCATATACGATCTTGTCCTCATAGTCCAAGTGAAAACAAATCATTTTCTTCGTATCCGGATATTATGGTCGTGTCCCGTGAGCTTTCTCCATAGATGCCTCTTCTAGCTCCTAGTTGCTTGGTTCAGGCCGTACCTCTTCTTATCCTCCGCGATGTTCATAAGCTTCTTTAAGAAAGTCGAGACGTGACGACTCTTGAATAATCCTTACTTGCTTGAATCCTAGGGCAAAGTCTTGTATTCTTCTCATGGACTATCACCCTTCTCGTTGTTTACTTGGACTATATTCGCACGAATCGTATTATAATCCACTTTATCAAGAAATTCATTTCCTTATGACAAACTCCTCTATTTAGAAATCAACTATTAATCAACACCTCCTTTCTATAATGATGCAATGCAATGTAATCAAAACAGAAGAAAACACGTTAGTACAAGAGAAGTAAACAACACATAATAACTGTCCGGGTAACCACTAGGGTTTGGTGTGGCTCTATCTAGGGTAGGCTCCTAGGTCTCTCTATATGTGGTTTGGTTCTAAAGAAGGGTAC
Source organism: Gossypium sturtianum (assembly GCA_025698515.1). Taxonomy (NCBI): domain Eukaryota; kingdom Viridiplantae; phylum Streptophyta; class Magnoliopsida; order Malvales; family Malvaceae; genus Gossypium; species Gossypium sturtianum. The sequence continues at coordinate 165,191,636 of CM046945.1, forward strand.
CTGAACCAGCAGATTCCTCAATCCTCACCCATTATAGGCTCATACGGACCGAGTTCGGTTCAGGGGAATACATTTCCCTATGGCCATGCGGAGATGAAAATCTCACGAAGCACATAAGTACGGATGTATCCCGGAAGTAATCCACTAGCCCATGCGGAAGTGAAAACCTCACGAAGGCATAGCTTCTTGCTCCCACTTAAAGGTGCGACCACAACGGTCATGCAATGCAGTGCCAAAGTATATCAAAAGCTTAGAGCATATAAGGGCATATAAATACAGCGATGAAGATCGTGACACAACGCATATAAAATGCAAAGAAAATATCGTATGTTAAAACAAAACTTTCAATTTCCGACAAAAGGACAAAAATTAATCAACTCGTGGCTTGACTCTCTTTAAAGTCCCCAGTGGAGTCGCCAAGCTGTCGTAACCATTTTTTTTGATAAAACAGTAAACGACGCGGTCGACTCAATTTTTTTGAAGATGAAAATAAAACAGGAGTCGCCACCAACCTTCATTAGGTGCGATCGGATCACCTTTGTTTTAATAAACATTTTAATTTACTAAAACAATGTTTTTGGTCTACGAACTTTGAGAAAACAGGCTCGGGAGTCGGTTACGTGTGAGGAAGGGTTAGCACCCTCGTCGCTCCCAAAATTGGTACCAAACTGATTAATCAATGTCTCAATGTCGAAGATTTGAAAAGATTTTAAAATTTGGATCCTTTAGAAAATGTTTGGATAGTTTAGGCCGAAATTTGAGATTTCTTTATTCCGAGAGGATACAAACATCACATCCAGCACGTTAGGACACGATATTCAAAGCCTTCGTAGTCAAAGTTATCTCGGAGTTTGCAAAATTTATTAAAAAGATGTATAGTGCGTTAGTCAAAGAAACGCAACCCAGCAGGTTAGGGCACTATTCCCTGAATTTCCAAACACACAAATATTGCTTTATTCAGAAAATCTTATCTCGGAATAACAAAATGTCATATCCAGTAAGTTAGGACACAACACTTCGAATTTCCAAGAATAAGTATTTTATTCAAAATTCGTATTGCAATTTTAAAAAGGGAATTCCGTTGTTCAGATTAAACGAGAAAAATCAGAACCCAGTAAGTTAGGGCTTGATCTTCTCGAATCTCTAAATTCGAAATATTGCCTTTATTTTAAAAAGGAAAAACTTATCTCAAAGTAACTAGATGTTGTGTCCAGTAAGTTAGGGCGCAACATTTCAAATTTCCGAGAATAAGTGTTTTATTTGAAACTTATATTGCGATTTTAAAGGGGATATTTCGTTGTTTAGTTTAAACGAGAAAAATCAAAACCCAGTAAGTTAGGGCTCGATCTTCTCGAATTTGTAATACGAAATGTGGGTTGTTATAAAATTGATGCATCGAGAAAAATTAGTGAGAAGCAAACGATGGTAGAAAGTACGGTGGTAATAATATTAATAACACAAGATGCGAAAACAAAAGATAATAAGCAAAGAGAATACGAATAATAGTATTTAACGAATGAATAATGAGACGTGTACATGCAAGGGATACGGTAATAATAACAATATACACATTATATAAAAAAGGATAATATGATGACTATAATAATAATATAATATATAAGATATATAATGGTGGTAAACATATTATAAACAATAGTAAAATGTAATGGAGAATAAGTATATACATTATGTGATACAATAGCAATAATAGTATTATAACATATATACGTATATGCATAGCAAGATTTATAGGAGATAGAGTTGATAATATACAAAACAATTTAAAAAAACTAGTTTTAGGATGATAATAATATAATATAATATAATAATAATAATAATAATAATAATAATAATGGTAATAAAGTAATGATAATAATAATATATTGGAACGAAAATGACAAATAAATAAAATAAAAAAACAACGATAAAATAAATAATAATGAAAATGTAAAGAAAAATAAATAATGACGATAGTAATCATAATAACAATTAGTAAACTAAATAATAAGAGATATATAGATATATAAAAAAATAATAATAATATATAGTGATAGTGCTAATAATAATATAATAATAATATGGTTATAAAAAGATAATAAAAATAATAATAATAAATAATAATAATCATAATAAAATAGAAATAAAAAATGATAGAGTGAGAAGTGATAATAACAAAAATAATAATAGTAATAATGATATAATAATAAATATAGTAATAATAATAATATAAATATAGTGATGTAGTGATGAGAGTAATAATATAGTGATAATAATAAAATAGTAATAGGAAAGTAATAGTATGATTTTCTTTAAAGAAAAATAAATAAATAACTGATTAAGCAAATCAAGGACTATGATGAAATCAGAATGAAAGTCAGGGGTCTAAAATCGCAATAAATCAAAGAAAAGGCGAACAAGGACCACATCGTTATGCGCCTAAACTCACATGGACCAAATGGGTGAATAACCCACCCTGATAGGCAGCATTTCGGTGTAGGACTCAATTAAAACGCAAATGAAATAGTAGGGTGAATTTTAAAAAGGAAAAAAAAAAGCTAAATTGGGCTGAAACCAGAAACGAAGAAAAAGGGGAAGGGGCAATCGCGCAATTATCCCATTGAAGGGATATACGCAGCTAACCTTACAGCCAAACGGCGCCGTTTTCTTCAAAGCTTAAAACCCCATTTGCCAGTCTGTTTCATTTCAATCTTAGTTCAGAAAAAAAAAAAAAAAAAACGTTAAAGCCTCTTCCCATCTCCCCTCTCTTCCGACCGATCGACGCCCCACCATAGTTCGATGGTCAACGGTGAGCGGGGATGGGCCTTTGTGCCCTGTTTCGGAGTCTGTTAAGAGGCCGAGCTTTGGCTCCTCAAAACTCGAGAGAGGAAAACCTCCTCTCCTTTGCTCTCGGCCTCAACGACGGAGGGATGGCTCCGGCGACGTGACCCCGGGCTCAGGTAATCTCTTTTTTCCTTTTTTAGTTTTAAAAGTTTGAAGATGATAAATAAAAATAAATAGAATTCAATGGTGACAATCGAAAAGAAAAAACAAAATCAACCTTCAAAATTATTCTTGCTTTTGATTTCTGATGGTTCCTTTTTTTCAAAATCGCAAGATTGAAGAAGCCCGTTTATACAATCGACTTTTCCGATGGGTTCAAATCCCTTTTTTACTCTGATTTTTCTGTTGTTTTTCTCTCCCCCCCTCTTTTACATTCGTCTTCGAACCCCCTTTTATATCCCTCTGAAATGTTACAATATATTAGTATTTCTACTGCTTTTGCTTGCGTGTTGTGTTGCTTCTGTCTTGTTTTGCAGGTGCTAGGGCGGTGGAGCAGGTCGGGCGGTCAGAGCAAGTGGCCTAGGTCATGGTGCCACTTGCATCTAGGGGCTAGGGTTTTTTCATTCTGTTCTTTTCTGTTCAGTTGTTTCGGGTTTGGCAGTTGGGTTATTCGAGTTTGGCAAATGGGTTTCGTTTGACTGTTGTGAAATGGGCCGGGCAAATGGGCTCGTACAGTCACATTATTCACTTAACAAGAATTTTGGAAGAGACCAACCAGAGGTAGCTATGAGTCCCAAAAGATCATCTTATATAAGCCCTTTCTCACCTCAAAGAGAGGGTATAACGTCACCCTGCACTCGCTCAACATTCATCCTTACTTAACTCTATCTCCCCTTGTCTCACTTCTCCATCCTCACCGCCTCCATCTCCACCACAATTTCCTCCACGCTTGTATCAATAGAGTTAAAAGATAAACGCTTATTAGAAAGTTAAAAAGGCTTATTCAAACGATGTTATTATTTAAATAAAGTTTCGTTATCATCAACTGATATTACAGTACAAAGACTAACATGAAACTTTTTGAGTGATTCTCCTGTCTTTGTATAACAGAGAGATAATTAATAAATAAACAAAGCATAGGAAGTACTAAAAGTGGAGGACAAAACACAAGTAGATAGGATCTGAAATTAGTAACAGAAGCATATGTATAGGAGCCTTAGGAGATGGTGGTCCAAGTTGAAGAAAACAAAGCAATGGGCAGCAAGAACAGGATGAACTGAAGGGATATGTTGAAGATAACATCACTGGCAGTAGCTGCAATTGTTTTGGATCCACCTGCCACACACCCCATTCAAACATCACTTCAATAATGAAGGCAAGAAATAGTTATGGTCACGTAAACTACTACCCTTTTTTGTGTGTAAAAATGGTCACGTAATTATGGGGGAGGATGAAAGTTGAACCAGACCTTACTTCCAAATAGAAACATAGTTTTTGCCTTTATGGGGACAATGATTCCCCGAAGTTTATCCTAAAATTTCCTCAAACAAGTAAAAATTTGATACCCATAAACTTAGAGTTAATATTTTATGGTCACAAGTTTTGTGCTTCCAATAAGCAAGTGTTTCCTTAAGGGGCAAAGTACCAAGTTAGCACCAAAATTGTGTGTAATCTAATTTTCTTTCTTTTTGTAGTGATAACTTGCATTTAATTTGGAGTTGATGGCAAGGATCCAACTCTAAGCTAATTTATTCCATATTTTCAGATCTTAGATTTCAGTTTTTATCTATGTTACCCTAATAAAGTAAGTATAATCACCTTATTATATACTGAGCTAATTTATTCCATTTTTTCGGATCTTATTTATGAAGATTTTAACTCTAAGATGCATGCCTTGCGTCTCCATAGATTGAACTATAGCGTCGCGCACATGTGTCTCCACTAACTAGAGGTAGAGACACAATGGATGTATCTCCACTGACTGAGCTATGAAGACGCGTGAGTTTTTGCATTGCTGACCCTAAGAAAACATACCCAGTGGTGACGCATGTGGATGCGTCGCCACTCAGTCGCCAAACTCTATAGCGACACAAATTTCGCGTCTCCTTAGAGTTTTCGGCGCATCACCATTGACCTGTTTTGTTGTAGTGAATATACGTTCAGTGCAAATATATAAATTACTCTTTTTTTTTATACATAACTTTGAAGGATAATACCTTCTCCACTAGGGGTGAGACTAGGAATTATGCAACAGGGGTTGAGATAAAACTAAAAAAAAATTGTTGAGATCAAAACTAAAAACTTTTGTATAAAAAAGGATTTAGATTGAACTTTTTAACTTTTGAAAGGGCCAAAATTACAAAGCTAAAATAAATAAATTACTTAGGTTTAACAACAATTAAATCATTCCGCTAAAGGGACCAAAGCTCCTGCTTGCTCCCCTTTGGCTATGCCCATGTTCTTAACTAGTAACATAGATGTCTTTGATATTAGCCAGATAGAAGTAGATTTGTCTATTGACCAGACCTTATTACATAATCAGATGTGTTGATGAATGTTAATGTAAAAGTAGAAACTAGAAAATAGCATATTTGCTTTGCTATCATTAAAAAAAACATGCACCTGATGTTGATGAGTTGCTGCCTGGGGTATCATTTGAATGGGGTGGTAAACCTTGAGGTGAACCAGATGGAGATATTGAAATTACAGCAGGTCCATCAGCAGCTACCCAAAAAGTCATATAATATCACAATCAGTATGGAATTAATGTATTATACTATAAATTTACTAAAAAGGTGACCATACATATATGTATGTATTACCTTTGCAGCTGCTCTCAGGTGGGGTTTTGACATGGCAAAGTTGAGGGAGTGCAAGGGCAAGTGTCTTGTTTACTTCCACACCCAGTGATGAACCACCACCACTGAGGGCCATGCAAAGGCAATGTGGCTGTAATTGAACAACGTTAGCAAGCTGTGAGCAGCATGGAACAGATGGGGTTGAGGAGGTTCCAGTCACATAATCAACGCATGGAGCCATCGTGATTAGCACACTGGTGCAGTCTGATTGAGCCATGGTTCCAGCCCATAGCAAAGTTACCATGACCAAGGCTAGACCCTGCACAAGGGTTATCTTCCCTAACGCCATTTGATGTGGCCTAAGTAATAACAAGGGGGGACTTGTTTATATAGAAAATGAGAAACTGATCTTTTGGAATTAAAGGGTTATTGGTATCTGGGACAAGCTTTATATAATGAAAGTAATAACATGTGTCGTATTGGGATGTTAAATATATATTAAAACTCAATTTTACTCCGGGTGGATGCTGCGGTTAGTATAAAAACAATAATGGCGGTGAAATTAAATATTATAACGATATTGTAGCGTGAGATAAAAAAAAAAAACACTAAACACATTGCACTAGAAGTAAACGCCTATCTAAAGGAGCCCTTAATCGGCCAAAAAAATAATGTTAATAGTTGAAAGAGACCTTTAAATTCGGATTTAACGAAAACAGGTGGCACGAGTTAATTAAACCTTAACTCAATTGGAAAATGACTAAAATTTATTACTTTTAAAAAGTAATAAACATGATTTTGAGAGTGTTTTCTTAATCTTTTTATACGTTTTTATAAAATCTATAAAAATCAATTTAAATCAATGTATGAGGAGATATGAACAAAAACTATATCATAGTTGCTAAAGTCTCAAATTTACCGATTCATTCAAACTCACTTGTTTTTAGTATAAAATTTTTATAAATATATTTGTTATAATTTTGTTTTTCTAATCATATCGTAAATATGCCATAAACTAGTATACTTTATATTCGTTCGAATCTTGATAATAAAATTTAGTAGTAAAAATTCATTAGTTTCATTGATGATATATAAATTCAAATATTGTTAATATATGTATATATATCCTAATTCCTTTTTCCCAATTATGGATTATATATAAATGTATGTATCACAAATACTTGTTAATTCTGATATAAATTCGAAATTTGATCCGATTAATTTGATCAAACCTGATTTGATAATAAAAAGTTAATAATAAATTCTAGGATGACCCGAACTTAAAATTATTCAAAGTCTAAATGATCCAAACATATAACCCAAAATGACTTAAATAATTTGAATTTAAGATGATTTAACCCAAAAAAAGAAAACCCTAAAACAAAATTGGATGACTTGAATCTAAAATGTTCTAAATCCAAAATCTACCCAAACCTTAAAATGATTCAAAAAGTTTAAAATTCAAATTAATTGATACAAATTCAATAATAGCCTATTGAGTTTTAGTTCAATTCGTATGGATATTATTGTCAATGCAGGAGGATATGAATTCGAGTGCGCTGAAGCACACTATCTTTCTATTTATGGGTTGAAAAGGAGTTTTGGGTAGTTCTAAGCATTATATATAAAAAAAAATAGATATAATCAGAACCTATAATAAAATTGTTAAAAAAAAAACAGTAATAGACTACAAGTCTAGTACCACACCATATTCGTGAAATATAAACAAAGGGTTGCTTGTAAGATAGTCCAAATGGAAGTGGAAGAGATCTGTAAAAATCTTCATGATATGAAAAAGAGATATGGAACAAAAATTTCACCATGAAATAGTGAAAACAAAACCTCTTTTTATTCATAAATAACTAACTTCTTTTTTAGGAGATATTCAAGAACAATAGGACTTACAATCAATACCAACAACACCACCAAATATTTGATTCTCATCTTTAGATTTCAAATATTTGGGTGGCATATTTCAATTAAAATTGTTTGGATTTTTAATTGATTGTGGGTTCATGTAAGAATCAAGTCAAGCATGGAATCTATCAAGAATTTCAATATAATTGGAAGTTCTCGTAAATAAGAAATTTGATGACAAGAAAATCCCTGTCAGTATACCCATTATTGAAGACTCATTTGTGGCTACGTTTATGTAGTTAGAGACTCATGTTGATTGTAATTTAATATGTCATGTTGTACTTAGAGATGCTTTGTTTAGGTTATTAGTGCATAATTTGTGTAAGTAAACTATGTTGTTCATTAGTTTACAACTAAGTTTTCAAAGGAAAGAATTAATGAGAGGGTAATCTAGTTTGAAGTATAATAGTAGTTTGTAACTGGGTGAGTGAGTTAAACTTAAATCACGATTTATGCTTGTTGACCTCTGGTAGATTACTATCTAGGTAAGAATTTGCAGACATAGGAAGTTTCCAAATTAGCGGAAATAAATTTGTGATTTTTTTTACTATAAAATTTTGTGATGTTTATCTCTTTTTTTATAATTATTAGTAAATTTGTTTAATAATTTTGAAGGCAAAATCAACGAATTCCCAAATTTATTTCTAAATTGATGTTATAGTTGTGTGACCCAAATTCTAAGATATTGCTTGCAAGTCAAGCTAAACAAAATATATCTTCTTTCTAGAAGATTTAGTATTTATGAGTATAATATATTTAGCATTTATTAGCATAATATAATTTTACTTTGATTAGAATTAGGTTTTACAAGCCTATAAATAGACATAGTCTATTCCTCTTGTAATTGGGTTCGAATTCGACATAGTGAATTTTTCTTCTCATCTGCCCGTGGTTTTTCCTGAAAGGGTTTCCACGTAAAATCTGTGTGTTCTTTATTTTATTTCTCTTTTCTTTGCGATATATATAGTCATTACCGACATTTATATTTTTCACAAATTGGTATCAGAGCTTCCGGGTTTTTCATCTCGATCACGGTAATGGCGTCTTTGAAGTATAAAATTCCGCTATTGGATCGCAACACAAGATTCGCGTTGTGGCAGATAAAGATGCAGGCAGTTCTTGCACAGATGGATTTAGAGGAAGCCCTGCTAGGGGTAGATAAGATGCCTTCGACATTGACGGAGGAAGAGAAGAAGCGCAAGGATCGAAAGGTATTAACACAGTTACATCTGCATTTGTCTAACGAAATTTTGCAGGATGTGATGAAGGAGAAGACCGCCGCTGCATTATGGAAGAGGCTAGAACAAATATGTATGTCGAAAACTCTAATCAGCAAGTTGCATATGAAGCAACGTCTTTATACTCATCATTTGGAGGAAGTGTATCTGTGCACGAACACTTAACAGTGTTTAAAGAAATTCTCTCAAACTTGAAGGCCATGGAGGTTCAGTATGATAAGGAAGATCTAGGGTTGATTCTACTTTATTCGTTGCCCCCGTCTTATTCAACCTTCAGAGACACGATTTTGTATAGCCGTGAGTCTCTCACAGTTGATGAGGTTTATGATTCTTTGACCTCGTATAATAAGATGAAGCATCTTGTGGTTAAACCCGACTCTCAGGGAGAGGGTCTCATTGTTCGTGTGAGACAAGATCGGAATGCTGATGATGATCGTGGAAGGACACAGGAACGGAATCCTCGCGATAAATCTAAAGGTAGATCGAAGTCTTCAAACAGAGGTAAAACTTGTAACTTCTGCAAGAAGAAAGGGCACATTAAATCTGAGTGCTATAAACTACAGAACAAGATTAAAAGGGAGGCTGCGAATCAAAAAGGAAAACAACCAGAAAATTTCGGTGAAGCTGATATTGTAGAAGACTACAGCGATGGTGAACTTCTAGTCACTTCTGTCAACAATTCTAAAGTGAGCGAGGAGTGGATACTTGATTCAGGCTGCACCTTCCACATGAGTCCCAATCGGGATTGGTTTACAAATTACGAAACAGTGTCTGAAGGTGTTGTTTTGATGGAAAATAATGCTTCGTGTAAAATCGCAGGTGTTGGAACAATTAAAGTTAAGATGTTTGATGGAGTTGTCAGAACACTTAGTGACGTACGACATGTTCCAGAATTGAAGAGAAATTTAATTTCGTTGAGTACTCTTGATTCAAGAGGGTACAAATACACAGCTGAAAGTGGGATTTTGAAGATTTCCAAAGGTTCCCTCATTGTGATGAAAGGGCAGAGAAAGACTACCAAGTTATATGTTTTGCAGGGTTCTACTGTTATTGGTGATGCAGCTGTCCCTTCTTCTTCCTTGTCAGATGATGATATTACTAAACTTTGGCATATGCGCCTAGGGCATATGAGTGAGAATGGCATGGCAGAATTGAGCAAAAGAGGACTTCTTGATGGGCAAGGAATTTGCAAACCGAAGTTCTCGTGAGCACTTTGCATTTTGGGAAGCAAAGAGAGTTCGATTCACCGGAGGAATCCATAACACGAAGGGAGCGTTGGAGTATATTCATTCGATCTGTGGGGGCCATCAAGAGTGCCTTCAAGAGGTGGAGCTAATTATATGCTAACTTTTATTGATGATTTTTCCGTAAAAGTTTGGGCATTCTTCCCGAAGCGAAAACGATGTGTTTTCCGCATTTAAGTCTTGGAAAACTATGATTGAAAAAGCAGACAGAAAAACAAATAAAATACCTCCGCAGACAATGGCTTAGAGTTTTGTTCTGATGAGTTTAATAAACTGTGTAAGTCAGAAGGGATCGTGAGATAGTTGACAGTTCGTCATACTCCACAGCAAAACGGTGTTGCAGAACGAATGAACAGAACGATCATGGAGAAGGTTCGATGTATGTTGTCAAATGCCAACTTACCAAAGTCGTTTTGGGCGAAGCAGCCTCTTATTGCATGTTTTTGATCAACCGATCTCCATCCGGTTGCCATTGAGAAAAAGACTCCACAAGAGGTATGGTCTGGTAATCCTGCTAATTATTCTGATTTAAATATCTTTGGGTGTCCTGCGTATGCTCATGTTGATAATGGAAAATTGGAACCGAGATCCATTAAATGTGTTTTTCTTGGTTATAAAGCTGGTGTAAAAGGGTATAAGTTATGGTGTCCTGAAAATAGAAAAGTTGTGATTAGCAGAGATGTTATTTTTGATGAAACTGCTATGCTACCTAACTTATCTCTTAAAGACTCTTCCAATAAAGAAAATCAAAAGCAGGTAGAGCATCAGTTAATACAGTCGATTCCTCAAGCCAAGACAAAAATTGAGAATAGAGTTGTTTCTTCACCACATACTCTATCGCCAAAAACAGAACTAAAGAGAAATTAAGCCTCCAAAAGAAGTATGTCGAGGTTGATCTAGTTGCTTATGCTTTAAATGTGGTCAAGATATAGATGCAAACCAAGAGCCGTCTAATTATTCTGAGGCGGTTAGCTGTGAAGACTCAGAAAATTGGATGTTTGCTATGCAATAGGAGATGAAATCACTCCACAAAAACAGAACATGGGATCTTGTGAAACTTCCTAAAGGTAAAAAGGTTGTTCGCTGTAAATGGGTGTTTAAAAAGAAAGAAGGGACTCCAGGAGTTGAAGAACCCAGATATAAAGCAAGGCTTGTTGCAAAAGGTTACAGTCAAATTCCAGGAGTGGACTTCACAGATGTGTTCTCCCCAGTTGCGAAGCATAGTTCGATTCGAGCTTTGCTTGGTATTGTGGCCATGCATGATTTGGAGCTTGAGCAGTTGGATGTAAAAACTGTATTTTTGCATGGAGAACTTGAGGAAGATATTTACATGCAACAACCAGAGGGTTTTACAGTCTCAGAAAAGGAGGACTATGTTTGCTTGCTGAAAAAGTCTCTTTACGGTTTGAAACAGTCACCAAGACAGTGGTACAAGAGGTTTGATTCCTTTATGACTTCTCATGATTTTAAAAGAAGTAGTTTTGACAGTTATGTTTACTTTAAGAAAAATAGTGATGGTTCTTTTGTGTATCTACTTCTTTATGTTGATGACATGTTGATAGCAGCAAAAGATAAATGAGAGATAAGAAAGGTCAAAGCCCAACTAAGTGAAAAATTTGATATGAAAGGTTTGGGACCAGCAAAGAAGATACTTGGTATGGAGATTCTCAGAGATAGAAAAGCAAGTAAATTGTACCTAAGTCAGAAGGGGTACATTGAGAAAGTTCTTTGCAGGTTCAATATGCAGAGTGCTAAGCCTGTTAGTACTCCTTTAGCAGCCCATTTCAGACTTTCATCGGCTTTGTCTCTACAATCAGATGATGAGATTGAGTACATGTCACATGTTCCATACTCTAGTGTAGTGGGATCTCTCATGTTTGCTATGGTTTGTTCACGTCCAGATTTATCATATGCACGATCGGTGCGATTAGCGAGATACATGGCGAATCCTAGTAAAGAACATTGGAAAGCGATTCGATGGATTTTAAGATACTTACGAGGTACTACGATGTTTGCTTACAGTTTGGAAGAACTAGAGATGGAGTCATTGGGTATGTTGATGCTGATTTTGCTTTGAGACCTTGATATAAGAAGATCTCTCACTTTGGTTATGTCTTTACAATCGGAGGTTGTGCAATCGCTTGAAAGCTACTTTGTAAACTACACGCTTTGTCTACCACTTGAAGCCGAGTACATGGCGATTCATCGAGGCTTGTAAAGAAGCTATTTGGTTGAAGGGACTCTTTAGTGAGCTCAATGAAGACCTTCAAATCAAAGACAGATTTTTTGTGGCAGATCAGTGCCATATTCCTTACAAAAGATCAAATGTTTCATGAGAGAACAAAACACATTGATGTTCGGTATCATTTTGTTCGTGATATTATTGCTCGTGGTGATATTGTTGTGAGCAAAATTAGTACTCATGAAAATCCTGCAGATATGATGACTAAGTCACTTCCTATAACCAAGTTTGAGCATTGCTTAGATTTGGTTGGTGTTCATTGTTGAAGTTAAACCCTTAAGGGGTTTTATGGAAGAGGTGGAGAACTTGTTCGTTGAGAGTTCATGATGAAGAACTTGTTTGTTGAGAATTCGTGTCAAGGTGGAGATTGTTAGAGTTGTGTGACCCAAATTCTAAGATATTGCTTGCAAGTCAAGCTAAACAAAATATATCTTCTTTCTAGAAGATTTAGTATTTATGAGTATAATATATTTAGCATTTATTAGCATAATATATTTTTACTTTGATTAAATTAGGTTTTACAAGCCTATAAATAGACATAGTCTATTCCTCTTGTAATTGGGTTCGAATTCAACATAGTGAATTTTTCTTCTCCTCTCTGCAGTGGTTTTTCCCCAAAGGGTTTCCACGTAAAATCTGTGTGTTCTTTATTTTATTTCTCTTTTCTTTGCGATATATATTGTCATTACCGACATTTATATTTTTCACAATTGACATAGATCAAACATTTGATTTTTCTAGAATACAATAATATGTACAAATGAAATTATGAATATAAATGATATATGTTCGAATAGACTATAATTGAGATTAATAAATATAAAGCACAATAATTTTATAATTGAAATATCTTCGGATGAATACCATAATAAATTTGGACAAAACCAACACATGAACTTTAAATCAAAATAAAGCAAGGTAATCACATTCGATCAGATTTACAATATGCTTTTAACTTCGCAAATTTCCGACAACGATGGGGAGGGAGGCACTCACCCCGACGATGATAGTAACACAAAAAAAGTGAGGTTTAAAGAGATTGCTGCTGGTGAAGATACTTCTATGGCTGTGGATCCCGAACCACAACAGACCATATCGTGGAAATATAAATTACTGGGGAGACACGATGTAGTCTCCGATTCAGTTCATGTCGTGCCTTCTGCGGGGAATGATAATGATTTCGAGTTACTCGAAGGAGACGTTAATACATCTATCATTGATGGGATTCCTACTATTGAATTTTCGGATAGGGTCAAGGAAATCCTTTTCAAAGAAATGGAATTAACGGTTATCGTCAAACTTCTAGGGCAAAACATTAGCTACAACGCCCTCCATAATCGCATTCTTTTCCTTTGGAAACCTGTGAATTCTATTCGGTTAATGGATATTGCTAACGGATATTTTTTGGTGAAATTTTAGGATCCAGATGATTATAACAAGGCTCTGTCACAGGGGTCGTGGACAGTTTATGGCCAGTATCTAACCGTACAACCTTGGTCTAAACATTTCAACCCATTGCAACCTTACTCGAGTGTGGTGCTGACATGGATTCGACTATCGAATCTCCTGGGACATTTGTACAAACGGAAGATTATTGAGGCTATCGGGGGCCTCATTGGAAAGGTGGTCAAACTGGACGTTCAGACCGATAAATAGACCAGGGGCCGATTTGCCAGATTAGCCGTATATATTAATCTGGATAGGCCACTGATTTCACAAGTTTATGTTGATGGAGTTACTCAACGACTCGAATATGAGGCCCTTCCGACCGTGTGTTTTGTGTGTGGCAAGTACGGTCATGTAAAAGAGGTGTGTACCTCGGTTGTGTCAAACCAAAATACTGAGGGCTTAGCTAACATGGCAAATAAATCTTGTGATGAGCCGAGGGTTGTGGTGGGATCTCTTTCGGCGGAGAGCTTGAACGGGGAAAGATCTGCTTCAGACAGCAAAGAAAAGGGCTTGGAGTTTGGGCGATGCTGGTGGAAATGAGGTCTTCACGGCAAGGGAAGCGTGAATCCAAAACGGAGATTCCGGCGAAACATGATAAAATTTCTACTGGTTCCAAATTTTCGGCGCTGTTAGAGGAAAAGGATTTGGGTGTAGAATTGGGGCAGTCGACTGGAGGGTTTTTAGGGAGTGATTTGGGTGATAAGATGGTAGACAAGTCAATGAGTAAGTTTTTAGGGATTTTATTAGTGCTGAAAATTCAGTTGTTGAGCCAGGTCAAGGATTTGTTAAGGATTTGGGCCTTTCTAAGGGGACCGTTTTGAAGGAAAATTAGGGCAAAAATGGAAAGGAGATTTTGGGCCAAAAATCCAAAATTTCTTTGAACAAAAGCCTAGGTAAAAGGCTTATGGGGCCGAGTGGAGTAGTGGAAAATAATGGGGGTTTTTTGGAAATTTATCCAATTCTAATTTGGATTCTTTTGATTATGCAGGCACAAAGCAGACGGATGCTCTAAAAAATATTTCTTTGGATGGCGCATCTAATCAAGGCAATTTGGTTTCTGAGGTTCAGGATAATAACGAAGCTGAAGTTTTGGAAAAATAAAAGCATATTACAATCCTATTTTCGATGAATCCGAGGGTTTTATTGTTCCTATATCAGATAATACCCTTGACCCAGGTAAGCACTCTGCTGTTAGTTTTAATAAAAATATTTATTTTACTAAACAGGACAATTCGAATCTGAGGACTGTGGAATTCATGGATTTGAACTTGGGTTCGAAATCAAATGGTTCCAAAGACTGAAGAGGCGGAGGTAAAGACAGGGGTAGTCAAAGTACTAGGAGAACTTATATCACTCTACGAGGTTGAGGGAATTGTTTTAAACCTTCTGGAAGCACGCGTGTTCCTTTAGCTGAGTTTATAGAGACAATGGCAGAACTTTTATCCACCCAAATTCTTAACGAATTTTTGAATGCTGAGGTTGATAGTGCAGGGTCTAAGACAGATAGCAATATCGGCCTTGAAAGCTAGGTATGTTAATTTAACTTTTTAATTTTTATTAATGAATATCACCATCTTTTCATGGAATTGTCAGGGCTGTGCAAATGTTAAATTCCCCAGAATTTTTCGAGAATATAATATGGAGTACAAACCAGATATTATTAGTTTGCTTGAACCGAGAGTCAGTGGAACCAAGACTGATAATATTATTGCTAAGTTGGGTTTCCAGTATTCCCATCGCATAGAAGCAATTGGTTACTTAGGGGGCATTTGGCTAGGATGGAGGGATTATGTTCGTCTTGAAGTGGTCCGTAGCCATCCGCAATTTATTTTGTCTCGGGTTTGGCATTTATCCTCGTCGCATCCTATTTTCATCGCTTTTGTCTATGGAAGCCCTAATAGACAAATGCGATAATTTCTTTGGAGTGAGTTGAGGAAATCCATTCCACTTGGTCAGAGTCCTTGGATTTCTATTGGGGGTTTCAACGTAATTCTTTCCTCTTCTGAGAAATCCGAGGGTCTCTCTAGGGGCAAGAGGTGTCCACATTTTGGTGATTTTATTGTTTCTACTGAACTTTTTGACTTAGGTTTTAGGGGGCCTCCTTTCACTTAGCATAAGGGAGCTTTGTTTGAGAGGTTAGATCGTGCCCTGGGTAATGAAGCTTGGCTTCGCAATTTTTCTAATTGTATGGTTACACACCTCCCAAAGATTAAGTCAGATCATCGGCCCCTCTTCTTATCCCTGAATCTGAGTACTTTACTCCCTAGGGGAAGGCCTTTTAGATTTTTGGCTGGTTGGACAGAGCATCCAGATTTTGATGACTTCCTAAAAGAAAAATGTGACTACTCTGGTAATATGTCTGATACCCTTGGAAAGCTCACTATTGACCTTAAGGATTGGAATAAACATGTTTATGGCAACATTATCACTCGCAAGAGAGATCTTTTCAAAAGAATTATCGACATTCAGAAGACAAAGGATTTCTCTGGTTCTCATCATTTAAATCAAATGGATTTGTTTCTTCGACAAGAACTCGAGAGTGTTCTTCACCATGAAGAACTTCTTCGGAAGCAAAAAGCGAGATGTGATTGGTTGAAATTTGGTGACAGGAATACTAAGTTTTTTCATACTCATACTATGCTAAGGAGGAAAAATAATCGTATTACTACTATTCGCAATTCCGATGGTAATTGGATTTATGACCCTGAGGATATCGAAGATGAGGCAAACAAGTTTTTTTCAAAAACTGTATAGAGAAATTCCTGCCCCTGGGAAGTTTACCTCATAGAGGTTTCCCCCAGCTTGATCCAGCTGATTTTAGCTTTTTGGAAAGACCGGTGACGAATGAGGAGATCAAAGAGGCTATGTTTGATATGGCACCTTTGAAAGCCCCAAGCAGTGATGTTTTTCATGCCCTTTTCTTCTAGAAGCAGTAGGACACTATAGGGGGAGCAGTTTGCGACTAGGTTTGGAAGGTCTTCGATGGAAATTTTATTGATCCTGATTTGAATAATACTTTGATCGTTCTTATTCCGAAGGAGCAAGCTGGTTTTATTGCAGGAAGGAACATTAATGAAAGTATTATCCTAGCTCAAAAAGTTATTCATACCATAAAGAGTCAGAAGAAACGGAAATGGATGGCAATTAAAATTGACTTGGAGAAGGCCTATGACAGAGTTAGTTGAGATTTCATTGAAGTTTCTCTTCGAGCGGCAGGTATCCCTGACTATCTTAATAATGTTATTATGTCCTCTATCTTTAATTCTACTTTGCAGGTTATGTGGAATGGAGTTCCGCTATCTAAATTTAGACCTGTTAGAGGAATCCGGCAAGGGTGTCCTCTTTCCCCATACCTCTTTGTGCTTTGTAAAAGTGGCTTGGTCATTTAATTCAGTCTGCTATTTCGGAAGGTAAATGGAGTCCTATTCGACTTTCTAGGAGTGGGCCTGCTATCTTGCATTTATTTTTTACAGATGATTTGGTTATCTTTAGTAAAGCTTATTCAAGGTATGGTGAAGTTCTAAAAACCATTCTGGATGATTTTTGTGCGTTGTCTGGGCATAAAATTAATGCGAGGAAGACCAATATCTTCTTTTCTAGATGAGTGGATGAAATCGTGGTGAGCACGATTAGTACTATGTTTGGTTTTCAGCGGGTTCATAATCTTGGCCATTATCTTGGTGTTCCTCTTTTTCACCAAAGGGTTACTAGTAGTACCCTTCAGTTTGTGGTGGGGAAAGTGCGTGGTAAGCTTCAAAGCTGGGAAGCCAAAAAGCTCTCGTTAGCTGGGCGTGTCACCTTGGCGCAATCAGTCCTCTTATCTATACCTAGTTATTTCATGCAATCCATGATGATACCTAGGAAAATTCGGGACGAGATTGAAAGTCTGGTTAAACAATTCATCTTGGGGTCTTCTGAAAGAAAAAAAAAAGATGTCTCTGGTTGGTTGGGATTCTATTTGTCAACCAAAAATGTGTGGAGGCTTAGGGCTGAGGAAACTTCGTGACCAGAATATTTCCTTTTTAATGAAGCTGGGTTTCAAATTGGTGTCAGACAATGAAGCTTTTTGGGTTTGTATGATTAGATCGAAGTATCAAATGAAAGATGAGATACCAGAATGCATTGACAGGAATAGATGCTATTTTATTTGAAAATCTCTTTCCAAAATTTGGACGTTATTTCGAGAGAACTTGCACTGGTCCATTGGAGACGATCACAAAATTCGGTGCTGGAAGGTTATCTGGATTCCCGATATTGGACCTCTTTGTCGTTACATTTCCCTTAATATCAATCTGAATCCTGATTGTCTTTTGCACGAGATGATTTCAGAGGATGGTTCGTGGAACCTTGATCTTTTTCGGGTTTGGCTATCAGAAGATGTGATTCAGGCTATTAAGGGTATCCCTCCTCCTCACCTTTCTAAAGGCCCTAATAGAATTTCTTGGAGTCATACCTCGTTTGGTGCCTTTACTGTTAAATCTGCTTATAAGGTCCTTAAAGAGGGAGACTGGAATTCAAGAGATGAGAAATGGAAGATTATTTGGAAGTGTCCTGGTCCTCAACGAGTTCGTGTCTTACTTTGGACGGTCTTACAAGGAAGACTTCTAAGTAATGTTGAAAGAGTTAGGAGGGGACTTTCGGAGGATCCCTCTTGTCATATTTGTGGGCACTATTCGGAGGATGTGCTGCATATTCTTCGTGACCGCCCTGCTACTAGGGATGTTTGGGCTCAGGTTAATCCAGGTAAGTACCTCTCTAATTTTTTCTCTATTCTTTCTCAGGATTGGATTCTTCTAAATTTGCAAGTGACTGGGTTGATTCACGAGGGGGAGCTAATTGGGCCTGTCTTTTTGAACTAGTGAGTTGGCGTATCTGGAAAAATTGTAACTTATACATTTTTCACGGCAAACCTTGGAGCTTAAAAGAAATGGTCCAAGGATCCTTTAGTT
Organism: Gossypium sturtianum; assembly: GCA_025698515.1. Classification (NCBI taxonomy): domain Eukaryota; kingdom Viridiplantae; phylum Streptophyta; class Magnoliopsida; order Malvales; family Malvaceae; genus Gossypium; species Gossypium sturtianum. The sequence continues at coordinate 165,210,254 of CM046945.1, forward strand.
GGGCGCTTCAACTTTTCTCCTCACTTCAAGTTGATGCTTCCGTTTGTATCGATCACTTCTCTGAAGCACACTCCACTGAGGAACGAGTTTACCTCAACACTGACAGAGCAGTTTATCTGGATTCTGGACCTGCTGCAGCTGGGGGCGTTGTTCGTGATAAAGTAGGAAATTGGATCGCTAGTTTTCATAGATTTCTCGGTAAATGTTCAGTTTTTGATGCGAAACTTTGGGGCATTCTGGATGGACTCAAACTTGTTTAACGAAGAGGATATGACCAAGTTATCATCTTTTCTGATTGCTTGGAAGTAGTCAAAGCCATTATTGGAGTTTTTTCTACAAATTCTAATTCTGCTCTAATTCGGCGCATTCACAATATTTTATCTCAGGAAAACCAGTAGACTTTACGGTACATTCCGAGGGAACAAAATCAAGTTGCGGATTGTCTAGCTAAGCAAGCTTTAATAGAAAAAGCTAACATGCAAGTGTTTGATGTTCCTCTAGAGATGACTCTTTGTCTTATTGATAGGGACAAGCATATGAGTGCTACATTCACTCAATAGCTGTTTTTGTAATTTTTTAAGGCTTTTTTTTTATATCACCAAAAATAATAATAATAAAGCAAGGTAGCCTACATATCACTTGTGACAGACAAAAAATAGATACCAATTTGAGAAAGGCTTAATACATAATTTGGTATCTGAGTTTGACACTTTTTTCTAATGTGATATTTGTGTTTTTTTTTTGTCCAATGTGGTACATGTATTTGACAAAAGTTATACATTTTGGTACCCGAAGGTAACGGCTTTAACTTTTTAATGTTTAATTAGGGTTTTAGAGTTGATTTGATGGAAATTCATAATTATCTAAAATATTAGCAATTAACTTTCATCAAATCAACCCTAAAACCCAAATTGAATCACATCCATTGAATTGTATTTGATAAATTAAATGCAAAATTAAATAAATTCACAATTAACACTGAATTTATTATATTAACAAAATTATGAAAATTCAAACATAATAATATTAGCAATTAATTTTCATAAAATCAATCTTAAAAGTTGAATTCAACACTAAAAAGTTACCACGGTTAACTTTGGATACCAAAATATCTAACTTTTGTCAAATACAGGTATTAGATTAAACCAAGAAATAACACATGTACCATATTAAAAAAAAATACTAAACTCAAATACCAAATAAAATATTAAGATGTATACTTTAATTAAATACCAATATGTCATGTAACCTTGATGTAATTTTTTTATTTATTTCTCAAGGTATCTATCGAAACGAGCTTAGTAACTAATCCTCTGCATTCTATAGGCCTATTAAGAGGGTAGATGTTGGCCACGAGTTTTAAAGTTGCTCAATATCCAGGGCGAGGATATCGAACCCTCAACCATTGGTTAATATAGAAGAGACCCTTACCATCTCACCTAACTCCCGTAATTTTCTTGATGTAATTTTATACCAAAACAAAAGACAAACTAATAAATAGATTTGCAAATTAGTAATAGAAAATATATTTTTTTGATAAGATATAATTAATAATATTAACTTATTATATCATTTACGTGATGACATAAACTAGTTCAAATAAACGTCCAAACCACTAAAAAGAGGAGTTAATTAAAGAATGGATAAGAATGTCTAACATAAACAACTAAATTAAATTAATTGAAGTTACGAGAGAAAGCCAATTGCTTCAAGCAATAGCATGTTAGGTCGAATTAACTACCATTCTCCCTCCCATGACCATCTTAATAAATTTAGTCAAAATTTTACATATATTATTTTAACAAGTCATCTATGCTATAATTAGCGGCACCAGTGGGGCGGTTTTGCGGAGTCCCGCCCCACTTCGCACCCAATTGGATGGGAAAGGGTACAGGTTTCACGGATGGTGGGGTGAGGATGGGGATAAAAATTAGACCTGCCGTGGGTAGTGGGGTAGGCGTAGGTATGACCTTATACTCGCCTCATCCCCGCCCGCCCTGCATAATATAATAAGTATACTTAAAAGATAAACATTTATAAAAATTTAATTTTGATAATAGTACTTAACTCACATTCACCACTTATTATTATTTTTTAAATTGTGACAGTTTGAATAATATCACATATGTGGTGGGAATATGGAAGATAGGTATTTCAAACTTTTTTCATAAAAAAATTGATTTATATTTATTTAACTGATACTTATAAATATATTATATTAGGTGGGTCGTGAGACGGAAGGCGGGGTATAGTGGGGATTAGGTGGGTCTAGGGACCCACATGGGTGGTGGGGTGGGGATGGTTTTAGCCTTGCGGGTCGCGGGATGGTTTTGGATTTTGTACCTGCAGCGGGTCGCGAGGCGGGGATGAGCATGAAAATTCTTGCTCCCCCGCACCATCCTTGCCCAAATGACATCCCTAGCTATAATTAAATATTGGGTATACTTCAAAAAATAAATATTGAGAAACTTGCATTAGTAGTCATTCATTTATGTTTTTTTTTGTCACCCAACTATGAAAAGTTACAAAATGGTCACCCAACTATGAAAAGTTATAAAATGGTCTCTCAATTATTCAATTTGGTCTTTTTTGTCACCTAACTATCTTGAATTTTTTGTTATTTCCATTTTTACGTTAGTCTGCTAGTGACAAAAAAGAAAAAAAATGAATAGTTGGGTGACCAAAAAAGAAATTTACTAATAGTTAGGTGACTACTAGTGTTGCTTACCGTTAAATATTTGATTAAGTTGTTGTGATGGGTTAATTAAATACCATTTCGAATAAAACATGTAAAAAAAAGGGACCAAATTGAGTATATCATATAGGGTAATTATGTCATTTACTCTATATATGATTAAAGTTAAAATATGTTTGAAGTACATGTATTCTTCGCATATTTGAAATTTAGTCTCTCTACTTTTCAAATTTTAAAATTCAGATCTAATTGTTAACATTGTTAAGTTTTTTCTTTTAAATTTGTTGGTGTGATATTTGGAAATAAAGAAAAAAAAAACTCATTTGGTAGTCATGTAGCAAAAAATGACATTGTAAATAATTTGAATTTAAGAGAAGAATTTTAACGGGTTTAATATTTGAACTTGCATTTTTAAAGCCAAAAATTAGAGTGACTAAAATTTTAAAAATAAGAGTAAGGAGATTAAATTCTAAATGTACGAAAAATATAGAGAGTTAGAATATATTTCAACCTAAAACTAATCCCTAAGTTATTTTTATTCTTTTATCTAAACAAATAAATAACTATCTAAAACAATAATCATTTATTAAAAATATTTATATATTTAAAATTTAATTATTTTAATATATTTTTAGAAAGCTTAACTACAAAATTCATATCAAATTAGACCCTTTTTTTCAATTAAATATCTAAAATTATTTTAGTTAAAAGTGATATCTAAACTATCAAATTTATCTTATTTTACTCGAAAAGTATACAACATCCAATTAAAACGTACCATGTTCTTATTGACTGATATTATATTTCGGGATGAAATAATAAAAAATTAATAGTTTAGGTTCCACATTCTTTTGACACGTAAGTGGAAAATAATATATTATATTGCAGCGATAATGTATATTGCACTCCCAATAAAAGAACGCATGCTTGAGCCGACATTGTTGGAAGGGGCAACCATAAACCTCAAATATGTATCGTAAAACGGACATGAAAAATATAAAAAATATATATGTTAAGTTGCATATATTTAAAATTTTAATAAAAAAGACATTTAAAACGTTAAATATTAAATTAAAAATGATATGGGATGAGTCTAAAACGAATTTGGGAAAGTTGGTCTATTTATTATGATATTAACTATTTGAACTAATTAATAACATTATAAAACCGGAAGACTAAATCTAGTCTAATTAAAGCACAAAGCAAAGTAGTCAGTACTGTGATGGTGGGCGTACCGTTTTTGTCTTGGTATAGGTACGAACTGGTACCAACATGATTTAGTGTACCGTTTCGAGTTTATTGATGTTTTTAAATATGTTTTACATATATATATATGGTCCAATTTTTAATGTCTTGATAAATTATATATACATTTAAATATTTTTCACACATATATTTAGTTTAATTTTTAGTTTCTTAATAAATTATATATTATTTTGGTAAAAAATAAATTATATACATGCAAATATATTTATATGTAAATATACATTTTAAAATTATTAATTAGGTTCATTAATTTCATTTAATAACTATTAAATTTAAATGTAATTATAGAAAAATCAAAATGATTAAAATAAAAAAAAATAAAAAATTGGTTTAAAATATAAATATTTTGTACTAATCATTACAAGCCGATACGCATCAATACAAGTCGACATTGATCAAAACAGACCAAAATAAATTGAATTTTTGACTGAAACGGAACATAAACTACTTGATATTGGTTTAGGGCGGATTACCACATTTTGTTAATAGCATAGGGACCAAAATCGAAATTCTACCTTTTAAATTATAAAAGTAATCTCATTTCATCCTAAAGAGTAAAGACCTTAGAAACTTTGACTTTATTAAGCTTTAGACTTGATAAGGTTGGGAATTTTATAAGGTTTAAAGGTCAACAACAAAAGTTTAATTAGACAAACTACGTGGCTAAATCAATACCCTTTGCTCATTCATGATTGATTAAAAAGCCTTAAAGGTAGTTCAACTTCAAAACCAACTTCAAATCCACCTCTTTAGTCCCCCTCCGGCCTCCACATCTCTTCACCTATAAATTCACACTCACCCATCTCTTTTCCCTTCCCATCATCAAATTCCAAAACACACACCAAATTCCAACACCCAAAATAATGGCCCTCTGCAAGCCATATTCTAGGCTGGTCCTAGCACTGGCCATGGCATTGGTGGCAGCTACTACGGTGCCTGTTTATGGGCAGAGTACTATCAACACTCCATGCACCCCATCGGCACTTAACATCTTCACTCCTTGTATGAACTTGCTTACCAATAGCAGTGCCAATGGTACTTCGCCCACTGCAGATTGTTGCAACTCGCTTAAAACGCTCACATCGAGCGGCATGGACTGTTTGTGCCTCATTGTCACCGGGAGTGTCCCGTTGCGTTTACCTATCAATAGAACTCTAGCTATTTCTCTTCCCCGAGCTTGTAGCATGCCTGGTGTCGCCCTCCAATGCAAAGGTGAAAGATATATTACATTGTTTTGTTTTTGTGCAGCTTCCAGGATCAGTTATGACATATATATATATATATATATATAATGAAAATACTTAAATGAGAATTTTATTTGTTTTGCAGCCTCTGTTGGTGCACCTATTCCTGCTCCAGGTATGGTTAGACTAACATATTTTGAAAAGGTTAAATTTTGATTTTGGTCCTTTTACTATGCTCAAATTTTGGAGTTAATTCTTATAATTTAATTTGCCATTATTTAGTCCCTTTACTTTCAAAATCTCGAATTAATTATTTCGGTTAACATGTTGAACTCATTATGATGACATATTATTTTTTTTGTTAAAAGGGTTTTTTTTAAATAAAAAATAAATAAACATTAACAGTTTAACCAGAAAAACTAATGGTATTATTTATTTGGATTAATTAATAACATTATAAAAATAGAAAGACTAAAGCCTGAATTTGACCTTTTGACATCGACCCCAAATTTTTCTTCCGGCAGCCGAGTGACCCGCCCGACTCGATGAGTCTCACTTGAAATTAGACAAATATTTTACCTTAATCCGGCTTAAATTTAATTTGATACGGGCAGGTCAGACCTGGGAATGGACAGAAAATTACACATTTGCATAGTTCATTATAAACTGAAATTTTTTATACATGCTAATTAGTTGGGTTATTATTCCTTGGTAGGTCCAATTTCACTTGCACCAACCCTTTCTCCAGGAACATCACCAACTTTAAGCCCAGAAGGTAAACAAATACTGCTCTTTTTGAACTCAATTTTCAATGCTAATACATTTTCACAAGCAACCACTTCAGCAGTTTAATCAAATTTGGCTATATTTCAATGATAACTCTGAATTTTCTCAACAGGTTCCATTGTGCCAGAACCAACAGGACCTGCTGAAGCACCGGAATCCAACACCACCCCGACCGCCACGACGGGTAGCCGCCCTGTTCTGAACCCCACAGCATCAGCTGCCGATCGTTCCTACGGTTTTTCACCATCGCTTGTGTTGTTGACATTAGGATTTGCTGTTTTCAAGTACTACTAGGCAACCAATATTTCTATTTCTATGTTCTTATTTATGGATTGTTTGAGAAAGTATATTCTTTTTAGTGGTCTGAACTGAAACCATTGTTTTCTAGAGCATATTGGGTGATTGTTTTTAAATAAACTGGTTAATTTGAAGTTTGCAACAAATAAACAAACATATGTTATATCTATATATCTATATTTGTGGATAAAATTCAAATCTCCCCATCCCAAAACTCTTGAATAGACTTGAAAGGACCATCATCTGATACAAATTCCAGTGCTGGATATCCTTTGCACTGTGGGAGTTGGCTTATTTTAAGCAACTCATCATCACTGAGCCTCCAATCAAAGATGTCAAGGTTTTGTTTCATCCTTTCCTTGTTGAAGCTCTTCACTATCACACACACTCCTTGTTCATATGCCCATCTCAAGCAAACCTGTTCATTTTTCATTCCAAATTACCTCATTTTTTAAACTCAGCTGGCAAACTTTTTGTAGGTTAAAATAAGATGATATATAATAATACCTGAGCAACTGATTTTCCCTTGGCTTGGGCAATTTCTTTGAGTACATCACATTCCATCACCTGATTTGTTCCCCACGCAGTTCCTTTGGCACCCAAAGGAGAATAAGCCTCCACAACTATGCCTTTCTCCTCACAAAACTTCCTCAGTTTCTTTTGTTGCCACATTGGGCTCATCTCCACCTTTCATCCCCATGCAGCACAATTCATTCAAATCCAACATTAATATAGCCATTAATTGAAAAAGAAAAAAGTTAAATACGAAAATTGTGAATTTAGTCCCTATACTACAAAAACTAAAATTAACCAAATTAAAGTATAAGAATTAAATCCACAACTTTGACAAACTACTCGTACTAATATTTAAACCCAAAAAAGAACATTATATTAAAGCGATCCTCACTTGGTTCACTGCTGGTGGGATTCTGGCTCTGGAAAGGAGGGTTTCTAGTTTCTTGCAGGAGAAATTGCTTACACCAATAGATTTTGTTAGGCCAATATCATGACACTCCTCCATTGCTTCCCACACAGATTTTATATCCATAGGAACCATGTCTTCTTTCTTAAAAGGAAAATCATGTTTACCTGGCTTTAAACTCAGTGGCCAGTGAATTAAATACAGATCAACATACTCCAACTTCAAATTCCTGTTGAAAAATAAGAATCGAACATAGTGAAAAAACATCAGCAAAGAAAGGGGAGTATACGTATATGAATATATATATATACTTGAGTGTTTTGTGGAGTGCTGGGAGGACAAGGTCATGGTGTGCATCACTGCACCATAGCTTGGTAGTAATGAAGAGTTCATCTCGGGATTTGATTAACCCTAGACGAAGGGCATCTGATATCGCTTCACCTAAAGGCTGTTCGGATTGGTAAACAGCTGCTGTGTCGAAGTGACGGTACCCTAGTTTGATAGCTTCGATGATGGTTTCTTTCAAGGTATCCCTGGAAGCACCGAAAGGATATTCGGCTGTGCCGAAGCCTATAAGGGAAATGGCTTTTTCATCAGTTGATCGGAGAGGGAATGTCGGGACGCTTTGCACTGACATGGTGGATATCTCTGGCCTTGTTTCCTTCTCCGGCGACTGCATTTTGGTTCCAGCTTCCATGTCTACGAACAACTATATATGATTATGAGTTAAATATCAATATCCTTCCCACGGCATTGATATTGGCATCCTAATATATATTAAAAGTTTCAATCGGCATGTTCACGTCATTTGAATCCACCTCCATTTGAGATTGGAATGGGTTTTGAAAAAATTTGGGGTGTTTTGGGTTTCCAATGTTTTTTGTTTTTTTTCATTTATTGTGGTACACCTGAGTTGAGAGATGAAAGGCAGAGCTGAAATCAACTTTATCTTTTCCTACCACCGTCCATTTGTTTTTTTATATTATAGGATTTTGTTTTAAATTTTTTTTGGGCTTGTGGATTTATATTTGATTTTTGTTAAATTTAGTGTTTATTTTAATTTTTGCTTGGTGTCTAGAAATTTCATTATTGTGTGCTGCCGATTCTCTATACCTAATCCAACAATCAACTTCTAAAAGTCCCTCAAACCATTTTACAACTAAAAATATTAATTTAAAATTAAGTTATATATTTTTACTAGAGTTGTGCGAATTTTAAAAAAATTCACGACTGCGATACCCGCAATGACCGTAATAGCATCTGTTATGCCCGCAACCGCGATAAATGCAACGCGGCTGCAACCGCAATTTAAATCCCTACTACAGACTACTCTAAAATTGGGATAATCTGAGGAGGACTTAAAGTGCAAACGTACCAATAAATTAGGGGACTGAAGGACAATAAGTAGAGAATTTGGCATGATCGAAGAAATGAAAAGAAAAAAAGAAAAATGAGGCTTGATGACACCTTCATATTAGGTGTCAAGTAAGTATTAATATGAGGCAAAATATGAGTTAGGTGGCAACGCATTAAGTTGCCAATTTCCTCCACCTTGCAGGCAGGGGCGAAGTCAGGAGAATTTTTTAGGGGGAGCCGAATAAAATTTTAATTTTTTATAGTTTATATTTTTATAATTTATAAAGGATTAAATTGAATTTTTCTAATTTTAGGGGGAGCCAAAGTGCAATTTTACCTTTACTAATTTAAAATTTTTAAAAAATTCTAAGGGCCAAAATAGTAATTTTACATTTTAGGGGGGGCCGGGGCCCATGCCAGCCCCCCCTAGCTACGCCCCTACATGCAGGGACGAAGCTATTTTTTTCCCTTCAACGTATATTGCAAAATTGGTTAAAATATACCATAGGTCCCCTCTATTCTTCATAAATTTAAAATTTAGTATTTGTTCATTTATTTTCGAGAATTAGTCTCTGAAAATTTTAAAATTTATTTTTTAATAAAATTTGTTGATGTAATTTTTTAAAATAAAATATGTTCAATTAGTAGTAATGTAACTAAAAAATAATGTTATAATAAACCTGAATTTAATAAAATAATGATTAAATTTTAAATATACAAAAAATTAAAAAAAAACTTATAATATATTGCACCCTACAAAATTTTGTAGATTTAAACATGGAATCACCCGTCGATTGAATCTTAATTTAATTGGTATAAATCTTATTATTATAAAAGGACGTAAATTCAAGGAGTGCATTAAAACGTATTATTCTTCTATTTATAAATTGGAGAGTAAGTATGATGAAATAACACTTCTCACTTCCATTGAAGCCCAAATTCATTCTTATACATTTATTTATTGTTTCTAAATTCTAATTTATCTTTTTTTTGTAATACATGATCAAGCTAGTCAAACATAAAGTAAAACTCAAACAGAAGGCAATTGAACAAAGGTCCTTTGTCTTGACGCACATCTCGCCCACCCGTTGACCCCTCTAATCCATTGCCTCGGAAGATGAATGTTGGTTTCGAATATACCTTCATTGTTAAGATGTTTAATGTCTGCAATTATTGGATGTAACGTCCAGTTGAGAGCTTCCATATTTCGCTCCATAACTTGTGCTAGCAGCTTGCAGGTTTTTCCTTTTGGATAGCCACTGTGAACCTTCTTTGTTTTGCATATAGCAAGAGTTCTCTGATCATAATCAACATTTCTTGATTAGTGTCCTCTCCGTCCATGGTTTCTCTACAGCCAAATACACCATAGAATATTGATTCATTCCGAAACGTTTTCATCCTGCCACTACTCTTGAATCCCCATCGTCTTTTGTCCCTTCTTGATAACCATGCGTAAGATAAGATTTTCCACCCTTTGTTCCTCTACGTCCATCGTTTTCATTCCAAGATTCGATCCCATCCATACCACTCTTGCGAATGAACAAGATAAAAATAGATGGTCTACGGACTCTGTATGGGAATTACACAACACACACATTGTGTCTATACCATCCAATCTTTTCCAATCTTCTTCTATCCAGCTTATGTCTCGAATTCTGTCGCATTATCCAACTGGACTTCTTGAAAATACGCCAAGCCTGTTTTGCCAAAAAAGCCTTGTTCATCAATTGGTACTTCTGATCCCGAGTCCTCCTTGCTCTTTAAAACGACAATCAATCCCAGTTTTTCAGATGAATTTTTCTGTTCCTGTTACCAGTTGTAATGGCCCATTTTTGCCCGGGCGAGAATAAACCAAAATAAAAAAATAAAACCAGTGTTTATTTTAAACAGTCCAATTACATTAACCCAAATATACCCAAACCCAAAACCAATAAAACTACCGTGGCCCAGTTACACCCTAGCCCAATAACCCATTACCAACAGATTACCCCTAACCTAAAATAGTCTACCCGATTAGCCCACTTACAACTCAGACCCAAGCTAAACATGGCCCAAAAGGCCCAAATCTTAAACAAGAACCAGAAGACCTAGGGTTTTCTGAAACCCTAGGCGCCGCAGTGGCAGGAGCCCAATCGACGCCTTGTGCCAGGTTCGATCGCCGCGACGCGCAGCCACCTCGTCGCAAGCCGCGAATCGCGCAATCGTCGCGCCCCCTAATCACGCCACAATCCGTGCACGCTACACCTTCATCACGCGACCGCTTCGACCGACTGCGCGGACGAGAAAAACAAGCAGCAAATATGGAACGATTTTCTTTCCGTTTTTATTTTTTCATTTTGAGGGTTATAAAAACCCTATGATAATCTGTAAAGGGGGGTGAGAATAAAAAAAAAAGGCAAACAGATACGCAAATAGTTACAAAAGAAATAAAAATTTTCTTTTTGTTTACAAAGGTGATTCAAATTTTTTTATTATTTTTATTTCTTTAGTTTCGTGCATGTTTTGTTTTATAAAACTATTTTGAAATAAAAGAAAGGGAGGAGATTTCATACCTGAAGGAAGCCGTGGGCGACGACGCGTAGGCGCGGGTAGCGCCTGGAGATGGAGGTCCCTCAGCCTGACGTTCGAACTCTGTCAAAGGAACAGAAAGCTCTTGAGAGCATTTTGAATTTATTTTTTTTAAACAGATCATCAAATGATTTTTTTTTACCTAAATAGTAGTTTATATAATATTATAAAAACGACGCCGTTTCAGCTTAAACAGATAAGCGTTGAAACGACGCCGTTTAAGAGAGCCAGACCCGCGCTTTGACCCGACCCGAAGGCAGGATCCGCATGTTTTTGTTAAGTTGTCTAATTTCTATTTCAGTCCTTCCTCATTTTTATTATTTTTAATTCCGTTTGATTTAAATTCTTTTTATTTTTAATTTTGCCCCAAAACTCATATTTCGTTTCAATTCGGTCCTTCGGGTTCTTCAACGGTTTAATTCAAAACGACACCGTTTTAAAATTTTGCATAATTTCCATTTTAACCCCTTTCATTTAATGCGTGTTTTATTTTAATCCTTTTATATTTGTTTTAATTGCTGTTTAACCCCTGTTTCTTTATTTGTTTTTAATTTCCTTATTTTATTTTATTTTAAATTATTTCTATTGTTTTATCATGTTAAATGTTATATATTATTTTCCTACATCTATTAATTTATTAGTAGTTTATATATATTCTATACGTATTATTTCATATATATTTTATTATTATTATATATTATTTTACTTAGTTTAATAATTTTTATATTATTTTATAATCTATATATTATTTATTATATTATGTTTTTTTAATTTATTATATAGTATTATAGTATTATACATTTTTAATTTTGTTTTGTATAAAGTTTATTATATCATATATTTTTTTATATTATTTATTATATATATAATTTTTATGATTAGTATATTATGTATATATATATGTTTTTATTTAAAATTATTATATATATTATTTGCTAATTATTTTTATAAATATTACATCATATATTATTTTTAACTAAAATTTACTTATATTATATTCTATTTATATTATTTATTTTTATGCGTAATTTTATATATTTATTTAAAATCACTATATACTATTTTTATTTTATACACTGTCTATATTGTCTCTATCATATGTATGTCTTTTTATCTATTATTTAAGCTTGCATTAAATATGTTCATATTTGTTTATTATTTATCATATTTGCTTATGCTTCATCATGTATTTACAATTGCTTTAGTGTAGGAATTATTATTTGTCATATTTTGTATTATTATTTCTTTATTGCCTACTTTAAATGTTAATATATTATAATTGCTTTTAATATTTTTGTTCAATAGTTTATAAAATACAAATATTGTCACATGGATTATTATTTTTTGCAAAATTAATACTTTATCTAAAAAGTTTTTAAAATAAGGCAATATTTTGGTATTTAGAAATTCGAGAAATAATGCCCAATCGTGCTGGGTGTTGATTTTCCGTTTGGCTAAATAGCTAAATATCCTTTTGACAAGTTTTATAAATTATGAGATAATCTTAGTTACGAGGGTTTAAAAATATCATGTCCAATCGTGCTGGATGTGATGTTTATATTCTTTCGGATCGAAGAATTCTCAAATTTTAAATCAAATTGTTTGAAGTTTTTTTAGAAATCATATTTTTAAATATTTTTAAGTTTCAAACATTTGGACATGATTTTATCGATTAGGTACCAATTTTTTGGGCGTTATGAGGGTGCTAACCCTTCCTCATACGTAACCGACTCCCGAACCTATTTTCTGTTTTTTTCGTAGACCAAAATTAAATGTTTTAAATAAAACATTTTACAAGGTGATCCAATCACACCTAAGTAAAAAGGGATTGGTGGCGACTCCCATTTTCGTTTTTAAAAGTCGATCCCCATTTTTTAAAACCGATTTTAAAATGGTCTCGACACCAGTCTTCCAATAAAACTCTCTTATGGTCTTATCAATACCATTACAAACCTTATCAGGGGCTTTGAAACATGACAAATGATGAAGCTTACCTCCTGCACACAAAAGATTAACTTTCCATCCTTGAAGCTTCTTCTGAATTCTCTCAACTACCGGTTGGAAAAACTCAGCCTTACAACGCATTTTATCAAAATTAGAGCCCAAATATTTTCCCATGTTTGTGTCAACTTTTACCCCTAAACATTTTCTGAAAATTTCTCGATACTTAGGATGACAATCTCTGCTAACGATCAAGGTCGACTTGTCAAGATTAATTACTTGCTCCAAAAGATGACAGTATTGATCAAGAATTCTTTTGACGCATACGCACTCCTCTATGTTGTCTCGAAAGAAAATGAAATTATCGTCAGCAAAGAACAAAGAACAGAAGTGAGATTGGCAAACTATTTCTACTAATCTTGATACCATGTACATGTTTAAGCTCCCCCACCCTTTCAAGAGCTCGGGACAGAACATTGCAACATAAAATAAAGATGTAAGGTGAATCCCCTTGTCGGATTCCTCGAAGTGGGCAAAAAGACCGGGATTGATCACCATTTACCAAGAGTTGGTAACTAACAGAGCCAATACACTTTAGAATCAAATTAATCCATCTGTTTCTGAAGCCAGTGGCTACTAACACTTCCTTAATAAAAACCTAGCTAAGTCTGTCCAATTTTAAACCTCCCAAAATTCCTCCTCGTTTCTTTTTCTTCCGGATTATTAGAATAATGATGAGAAAGGTAATTGTTCTTTCCATCATGCCAAAAACCAGGTGCTACAGTGTTTATTATATACAAGGGATATAACAGATTTGTAAAGGACAATGGACAAAGGACAGTGAATTTGTTACGCCTGGTGAGCTGGAATCTGCTGAGGATTGGATGAGGTGAGCTGTTCATTCTATTTATTCATTTCTCCTAATATTCCCTTTGCATTTCCCAGTTGAAAATCTTTGAGAGCTACAACATTTAACCTATCTCGAAGCTTGGAAAAAGTTTCAAAGATCAAAGGTTTTGTTAAGATATCGCCTACTTGATCATGTCCGAGGACATAATTCACTTGCAACTTTGCCATCCAGGACCTTGTCCTCGAACAAAATGGATATCAAGCTCAACATGTTTGACTCGAGCATGTAACACTTTGGATTGGTCTGCGAGAGACACTTTGTCTTTGGAATTGTCGTACCAAACTCACGGAGCTCGTTGTAGAGGCATGCCAATTTCATCGGTAAGGATTCAAACCATGTGATTTCTGCAGCGGCATTTGCTAAGCTCCTATATTCGACACGATGTGGATCGAGAGACCACTCCTTGCTTTTTAGAAGACCATCCAATCGAGTTGTCACCAAGATAAACACAAAAGCCGGATGTAGACTTACGATCCTCAAGGGAACTAGCCCGATCAAGATCGTGAGAAACTCATTAAATTAATCTGCCGAAGGTTGAAACAATAATCCATAGTCTAGAGTGCCTCGAATGTACCTCAAAATTCTTTTTAACAAAGATCCAATGAACATCAAAAGGCAAATGCATATATTGACTTACCTTATTAATAAAGCAAAAGTAATGTCCGGCCTTGTCATATAGAGATCTTTGGAGACCTCCAACAATCTTCCTATATTTAGTTCCATCATGTAGGGAGAACCAACACTGGGGGATAGAGTTGGTGAGCTTACCATAGGTGTAGAAATTGGTTTTGCATTTCCCATATCTGCTTTATCTAATAATTCTCGGGCATACTTTTGCTGAGAAATATGCATGCTGTCACCATGCTTAGGGACTTCCAGTCCAAGAAAATAGCTAAGGGGTCCCAAATCTTTCAGAGAAAATTGACTATGTAGAGAGTGGACAAGCTGCTTCAATTCGATATTAGATTCTCCAAAGTGATGATGATATCATCAACGTAGACAAGAAGAAACACATTTCCCCGTAAGAAGTCTTCTTGAAGAACAATGAGAATCACTCTAGAAGACTTAAATCGTAGTTGTTAAATTAAAAAGCGTGAAGTTTTTGAAACCGAACTCGAGGGCTGTTTCAAGCCATAAAGAGCTTTGTTCGGTTTGCAAACTAAAAAATTACCATGATCATCAACTACGTCAAAACCTGGTGGTTGTTTCATAAAAAAATTATCAGTCAAATCACTGTTTAAGAAAACGTTGTTGACATCCACCTGCCGAATTTTCCACTTGTTTGACACGACTAAAGCAAACAATGTTCTTATCGTGTTAGCCTTAACAACGAAATGAAGGTTTCGTGATAATCCAAGCCAACGTGCAGGAGAAGCCTTGAGCGACAAGTCTGACTTTGCTTCTAGCAAAACTCCCATCAGGGTGCTTTTTAGTCTTAAACAACCATTTACATCCAACAAGAGAGCAATCAGGGGGTAAAGGCACCAAATCCCAAGTGTTATTTTGGATCAACGCTTGTAATTCATCATGAAACGACCTCTTTCCATGAGGAAATTTCCATAGCTTCTGAATAGTGGTTGGTTCGATGAACCGATGTGAGATAGTATAAACTTTTGGTTTGAAAATACCAGCCTTGCTCCTAGTGACCATGTGATGAGTGTTGCTCGAGGAACCGTGAGGAATAGGATCGGATGACATGTTCTGAGTATCAAGTATAGATGGAATTAAAGATTGATCATTCTCACCAAGATCATTTGAGTTTGTAGATACCGGTGGTTGAGAACTCTCAGTATGAGTAGCAACCGAAGGAATCAAGGTAGAATCAGAAGCTATGTTGTCGAGAGAGAGAGAATGAGTACCAAGAGGAGGCATTGTGATAACTGGTAGAGTAGACAAGGATTCTGAAGCATTTGAGTTAGGAATATGAAGAGCAGAAGAAAGTTTGGCATAAGGGAAACTACCTTCATCAAACTGAACATGCCTGGAAATGTAGATACGACCAGTCTTGTCAACACATTTATACCCTCTGTAATTTGCAGCATAACCCAAGAATGTGTATGGAGACGAACGAAACTGTAGTTTGTGCCTGTTGTAAGGTCTAAGTAGTGGGTAACAAAGGCAGCCAAAAACTTTAAGAAACTTGTAATCTGGTTGTTTATTGAGTAATTTCTCCATAGGAGAGAATCCTTCAAGTGACTTAGTATGCATTAGATTCATAAGATAAACTGCAGATGTAAAAGCATCGACCTAATAGGAGAGAGGTAACGATGCTTGTGCTAGTAAAACAAGACCAGTTTCCACTATCTGGTGATGACGACGTTCAACTACGCCATTTTGTTCAGATGTGTGAGGCCATGAGAAACGATGCTGTATGCCAAATTTCTTTAGAGGAATATCAAAACTACGAAATTTCCCTCCTCCATCACTTTGAAGTTGTTTGATTTTAGTTCTAAGTTGTAACTCAACATGTTGCTTAAAATTTAGAAAGGCCTGTAAGGCATCAGACTTAGATTTAAGAAAATATATCCAAGTATATCGAGAAAAGGCATCCACAAACGAAATATAGTATTGATAACCAGCAGAAAAATAAGGGGCAGGCCCCCAAAGATCAGTGAAAACCAGTTCAAGTGGTGTAGAGTAAACAGTTGAAGCAGACTTAAAGGGTAATTTATGACTTTTCCAAAGTGCACAGGCATTACATAAGGACGGAACTGTGGAACGAGGAATTCTGATATTACAAGCACGTAAGACATGATGCAACACCTCAGTAGAGGGATGACCAAGGTGTTGATGCCATCTAGTAATCGTACTATTTTGAGTCCCTGAATCTACAGCAGTCGGTCTGGAGACACTGATGGAAGGAGCCGATTTATTAGAAGTAGTAAAAGTAAACTCGGTAGGAGATTCAGCCAACAACTGATACAACCCATTAGATTCAATACCGTGGAGCAAAACCCTGTGAGTCGCCAGATCCTTCACATAGCAACACGAAGGATGAAATTCAAAGAAGACCTGATTATCTTTTGCAAACTTAGAAACAGACAAAAGACTTTTTTTAATGTCAGGAACAAAGAGCAGGTTGCTAATGAATAAGTTGTGAGAACACGAAGAAATAGAGGAGTCACCAACATGAGAAATAAAAGTAGAACTACCATTTCCCACAAAAACTTTACCTTGACCGATGTAGGTGTTGTAGTTGTTGAGCTTGACTGGATCACTAGTCATGTGAGCAATAGCACCACTATCGGGGTACCAAAGTGGATCAGAGACAACACTAGATGTGGCTGTGGTGGATGCGATAGAAGCTTGCATAGCAGTTGGAGTTCCTCTATTCGAGACACCAGATGGATGGAAAGTGGGCTGGTAAACAGAAGAGGACACAAACGGAGTGCCAGGTGGAGGAGACACAGGAACAGAATGGTTTGTATGACAGAAATGAGTAGAAAAATTCCCTGTGCCTGCATTAGTTGTAGATCCAAGAGAAGGAGAGACCGAACCATTAGTTGCCTCATCGTCAAAAGTGGAATCATATCTGTAAAAACACCTACGAGCAACATGACCCATCTTGCCACAAATCTGACATTGTGGACGTGACATCCCCCCAAAGCGAGCACAACCACGACCACGAGAAAAACCGGGAGCCCGAGTGGAGCGAAATGACTGTGGTGGTGGGTGACTGCTATAAGTAGGAAGAGGCGGGGTAGAGCGGTTAGTCATGGCTAAATTTGCAGAAATTTGAACTTGTGAAAGGTGAGCTTGTTGGCGAGCTTCAGCATCCAGCAAGGCTGTAGTAATAGCTTGTAAATCGAAGGGAACCTGACTTGTAGTGATGATGGAGACAATATGATCAAACTCTGGTGGAAGACCATTAACAATGGCCGACTGTTGCTCCTCCAAAGAGACATGTTGATTACAACTGGCTAAAGAGTCACAGAAATGTTTAATACCGGCTAGATAAGCAGACATGGAAAGCTCATTCTTTTTGAAGTTGTGAAAGAGAGAGCTGTCGAAACCATTTTTTATCGGGATTTGAAAAACGGGAATCGACTTTAAAAATATGGAAACGGAGTCGCCAACGATCTTTTATTCAATGTGTGATCGAATCACCTATAAAAATATTTTGGTCTGCGAAATTCGAAAAAATGGGTTCGGGAGTCGGTTACGTGCGAGGAAGGATTAGCACCCTCGCAACGCCCAAAATTGGTACCAAATTGATTCATTGATGTCCTAATGTTGAAAAGTTTGAAATGGTTTTGAAATTATGTTTTTATATTTTAAATAATTTGACTGAATATCGAGATTCCCTTGCTCCGAAAGAATAGAATATCACATCCAGCACGATTGGACACGACAATCTGAGTCCTCGAATCCAAGATTATCCTCAAAATTCTCCAAGCACATGTATTGAAATTTAAAAAGGGTATTTGGTTATTTGGACAAACAAAAAAATCACACCCAGCACGATTGGGCACGATTTCTTCGAATTTCCAAATTATTTTGAAAATATGAACCAATTTTGAAAGGGTATTCGTCTATTCGGTTAAACGAAAAAGACCACACCCAGCACGATTGAGCATGATTTCTTCGAATTTCCAAATGCACGAATATTACCTTATTTTGAAAAAATGAACAAATTTTGAAAGGGTATTCGTTTATTTGGTTAAACAAAAAAAAATCACACCCAGCACGATTGGGCGCGATTTCTTCGAATTCCCAAACGCACGAATATCACCTTGTTTTTGGAAATATTAAGCAAGAACGATTTTAAAGATCGAATAGTGTTGAAACATGATGTTTTTAAATAAATGTAGTGATATGATGTAGTAACATACAATATGGAGCAATTATTTACAAATGGGGTATAAGGCTATTGAATCCCAAGCAACAAATAAATACAAAACAAGAATTAAAACATACGTAATGACAATAATTATCGAACATTAAATCAATGATAAGGAAAACTAATTAAATGTATACATTGCCTTGTATGTTATCGGGATCGGTGTAAATTGAAGCTTCTCATTGTTCTGTCTTGCGGTGCCAGATTCCTTTCTGGACGAACCCTGATGCCCAGTAGCCACTGCCATAGGCTGGTTAATGGTGACCGACTTTGAATACCCCATGCTCGCGTTATTCACCTCGCTTTCTTTCCTTATCGTAGTCGTTATTCTATTATTTTCCCCCGCCTCAATCTTTCCACTTTTTATAGCGTTCTCTATCATCTCTCCGGTCATTACAATGTCCGAGAAACTATTGGTTGCGCTCCTTAGCATGTGAGTAAGGAACGGGGCCTTCAACATATTGATAAAGAGCATTGTGGTCTCTTTTTCCAAAAGTGGCGGCTGGACCTGAATGGTAACCTCCCTCCACACGTATGCATCTTGTGGAAACTCTCATTTGATTTTTTTTCCATATTTTGCAGAACAATTCTGTCAGGGGTCATATCAGCTACATGACTGTATTGTCTCATAAATGCCTGTGCCAGATCTCTCCAAGAAACGATTTTAGTACGGCTCAACTGATTATACCATCTCCGGTTCTTTGCTCCAGACCAGTTATCCTGGAAGCAATGTATCAACAATCGTCATTGTTAATATACCCGGTCATTTTCCGGCAAAACATGGTTATATGAGCTTGAGGGTAAGTGATCCCCTTGTACTTTTCAAACTCCGGCATCTTGAATTTGTGGGGGAGTATTAGATTTGGTACCAGGCTTAGATCTTTAGCGTCGACCCCGCGTTGCCTATCAACATCCTCCATAGCTCGAAAGTTGTCTTCTAACCATTTACAACGCTCTTCCAGCTATTTTGGCAATTCAGACTTTGTCTTTTCCTCATCTGCTGCCTCATCAAGGTCGGGAATAGCAGCATTGATTGGATGGTCAACCAAATTGGAACCTTATCCAGCTTGAAAATTTGGCGGTACCGAGACACCTTCTTGAAATTGTTGAGGTTTAATTACAATGGATGTCCTTCGGGAATGCACTTCAGAAGGTGCCGGGGTAAAACCCGAGGGATATGGTCGTTCCTCACTATCCTCCACAGTGTTAACCATGGGGGCTTTCCCTTTGTCTGCCAATAACTGAGTCAATTGGGACATCATAGTTCTTTGTGATTCCATCATCTGATCCATCATATCACGCTGGATTTTGGCAAGCTGCTCTTGCATTTGAAGTTGAAGTTTTTCTTGCATCTCATTTTGGAGTTGTTCGAGTTTCTCTATCCTCTGATCCATATTTTTTATTTTCTTTCTTGTGCCGTAGGGATGTGTCTCTGGTATGGTTTTGTCGGTTTCCAGGTTGCTGAAATAATTTTTATTATTAGAATCTTTTAATGACCTTTAATGCATATGAATGGAATGAAGACACATGCATGAATGCAAAGAAGGTGTCGATTCTGATTCAATTTTATTTAGAAAGCTTTACTAGAGAACAAAGTCCTTTACATAGAATCGAATTACAAATAAGGCCTGGCCCTATCACCTAAAACTTTAATTTTCTCGAGTAATGAAGCTAATTCCTATCCGCGATCTGACCGCGTTTCAAACTGCATACTCAATACATCAGCTTGTACGGCCAAAGTTTGTAAATAATCAGCTATCTCTCGTATCTGGGTTATAGCTTCTCCCATGAGGTGATCCCTATCCCTGACTTGATTCTGAAAATAGTGAAGCTCATGTTTCCTTCGTTCTTCATCCGCCTCTAGAGACTCGATATGGTTTTGGCAATTCTGCAAGGCCGTTTCTAATTCTTCAATATTTTCCTTCATTTCTTTAATTTGGCTCAAACTGGCTCTTAGTTCTTTCATAGAGTCACGGCTTCGATGATGATGAAGAGATCTGCGACTCTAGCCTTCAACTTGTTTTGTTCACTTGGCTTTCCGAGAGGCTCTTTTCCATAGGTTCAATTCGTGCTTGTGTCTCTCCGGAACTTCTCCTCCCATTGGTTAGCTTTAGCACTTTCGTCTTGAACCTCCCGACGCCATTGTTCTCAAGTCTTTCCTAAACCGGCGGTCCTCATTGATAGGCGCATCTTCTTATAGTCGATTTTTAAATTTGTTTAGATCCTCTTCAACCCGTTCTTTTCCTTTTTTGAATCTTTCCGCTCTCGCGCTTTTAAACGTCAAAGATCCAACCTTAAATGCATCTTCTCTTCCTCTAATTTCTCTATTTTCTTTTCCAGTTCTCGATTCCTCTTTTCAAAATATTACTTTATTATCTCCAATTCAGACGGGATAACTCGTAGGCATTCTTCTATAGATCGGGCACCTTCCAAACTTGGTCCGGGTATATTATCATTAATCCTCTGGCTGAACCAACTATTATACTCCGGCGTCGTCATTGAACCTACGGACAATCTCTTCATTCGGCGAATCTGCTTTCAAGCATCATGAATCTCCCGAACCCTTTTCTTGTAATTGTCTGCCTGATATGAGAACTCAGATTGAGCCGGCCCATAAGTCGCCGGTATAAATTGCCTTGACTGGTATTACCTTAGTGCAAGCAACGGAGTGTATCCAGTGGCCCCCCAAATCCCAATCAATGGCACATAATCAAAACTCCCACAACGATAGAGGATCTCGTTATGGACCATCCAAAAGGCTCTCCACTCCACATCCTCCTCTTTGAGATTTTGAAGGATCATCATCCACTTTTCTTCTGAGATGTCATTTCTCATTCGTGTAGCTACCTCTTCCTTTAACGGGGAATAATTTTGGGAGAAGACCCGGCAAGAGACCCTGTCCATCTTCCAAAAGTGTCCATAAAACCAGGTCAACAATAGTTGTGCACATCCAATAAATCTACCTTCACCTTCCCTCCGACATAAGCTCAAAGATCTAAACGTCTCGGCTAGTATTGCAGGTACCGGTGTGATTCTTTTGCCCAGACGATCGAATAGGTCAGCGACTGCTTCATCTATGTGCCTTAGAGCTTTAGGAAAAATCACCAGACCGTAAATGCTCAAGGCAAAGATATCCACCCTCTTCTTCACATCTGAGTGTGCTAAGATCAAGTCTCTCATAACCACCCAAGGAATACATTTATCGTTACCTTTCTGCTGAATTCGAGCCGTAACCCAAGACTCATTCATCCCAGTAATACTCACTAATTTCTTCACGAAGGTTGGGGCGTTAGCGACTTTAATGTAAGCTTTTTCGACTAAGATCTTTGGACAATGAAGCAAGGTTGTATACTCCTCTATAGTGGGGACCAAATCTACTCTCCCAAAAGTGAAACAATTATACGCAGGATTCCAAAACTGGGTCATAGCCCAAAACAAATGTTTGTCTACCTTAACATCTAACAAATAGGGCATATCACCGTAATTTTGGTATAACATCTGCTTAGTTCCCTCATCCCAACGGGCCCATATATCTCTCAACTCTTGTAGCTCATTTTTCACCACACTGACGCGAGTAAAGTCCCATAGCTCCGACATGTATCCTTTAGCCAAACTGTCCCCGTTTTCCAATTGTAGCCTCTCTGACCATGTGCAGACGGCCGCATTATCTTCGACTCTATCAAGGAATTTATTCTCCATGTTAAACCTTCTAACTTAGCAACTGAACACGAATCGACTCCTCCTTAAATATGCAATGTCATGCCAATCACAAAAAAACGCGAGTCAGTATCAAATAATCAGAGTGAAGGCAAATAGAAAATAATCAAACACCTATATGGGTAACCATTAACATTCAACACTACTACGCTCGATGGGTTCCTACGGTCTACTACATGGGGTAAAGTCCTAAGAAAAGGGTACCCGAACTTGCAAATTCCTCAATCCTCACCCATTATAGGCTCATACGGATCAAGTTCAGTTCAAAGGAATACATTTCCCTATGCCCATGCGGAGGTGAAAACCTCACGAAGACATAGGTACGGATGTATCCCGGAAGTAGTCCACTAGCCCATGCGGAGGTGAAAACCTCACGAAAGCATAGCTTCTCACTCCCACTTAAAGGTGTGACCACAACGGTCATGCAATGCAATGCCAAAGTATTATGGGACTCGACATTATAGCAGTTATAGCACAAACAAATGCTTTAAGAGAAACATGATGAAACACTTTTTCAAGTTTTCGACCAAAAGGACAAAATTAATCAATTTATGGCTCGACTCTCAACCAGTCCCCAGCGGAGTCGCCAAGTTGTCGAAACCATTTTTTTATCGGGATTTGAAAAACGGGAATCGACTTTAAAAATATGGAAACGGAGTCGCCACCTATCTTTTATTTAAGGTGTGATCGGATCACCTATAAAAATATTTTGGTCTGCGAAATTCGAGAAAACGGGTTCGGGAACCGGTTACGTGCGAGGAAGGATTAGCACCCTCGCAACGCCCAAAATTGGTACCAAATTGATTCATTGATGTCCTAATGTTGAAAAGTTTGAAATGGTTTTGAAATTATGTTTTTATATTTTAAATAACTTGACTGAATATCGAGATTCCCTTGCTCTGAAAGAATAGAATATCACATCCAGCACGATTGGACACGACAATCTGAGTCCTCGAATCCAAGATTATCCCTAAATTTTCCAAGCACATGTATTGAAATTTAAAAAGTGTATTTGGTTATTTGGACAAACAAAAAAATCACACCCAGCACGATTGGGCACGATTTCTTCGAATTTCCAAATTATTTTGAAAATATGAACCAATTTTGAAAGGGTATTCGTCTATTCAGTTAAACGAAAAAGACCACACCCAGCACGATTGAGCACGATTTCTTCGAATTTCCAAATGCACGAATATTACCTTATTTTGAAAAAATGAACAAATTTTGAAAGGGTATTCGTTTATTTGGTTAAACAAAAAAATCACACCCAGCACGATTGGGCGCGATTTCTTCGAATTCCTAAATGCGCGAATATCACCTTGTGTTTGGGAATATTAAGCAAGAACAATTTTAAAGATCGAATAGTGTTGAAACATGATGTTTTTAAATAAATGTAGTGCTATGATGTAGTAACATACAATATGGAGCAATTATTTACAAATGGGGTATAAGGCTATTGAATCCCAAGCAACAAATAAATACAAAACAAGAATTAAAACATACGTAATGACAATAATTATCGAACATTAAATCAATGATAAGGAAAACTAATTAAATGTATATAAGCATAACAAATGTACAACATATTCTAAATAAACAAGAGCGATTTTAAATATATTAATAATAAGTAAAAATAATGCATATAATAAAATCAACAAAATAATAATAGTGATATTAACATTGACTAGAAATAACAATAATAATATTAGGAATAATATTCATAATAATATAAAAACAACAATAATAATAATACACTGACTTAATGATAAATAAGACAATAAAGAAGGGACTAAATGAAAAACATTCAAACAATCAGGGGTTAAAACCGCAAATACTTAAACAACCAAAACGCAGTGAATGAACTGGACTAAATCAAAAGTATATATAAATTCCAGGGGCTAATTAAACAATAAAAACAACACGTAACGGGATTAATTAAAAACAATATAGGAATAGAAGGGACTAAACGTGCAAATCCTCCATTAATTGGAGAAACACGCGGATCTTGTGAATATGGGTCGGGTCATCGGGCATAGATAGACACGGCGTCGTTTAAAGGCTATTGTCAGAAGCCAAATGGCGTCGTTTCTCTTAATGAACCAAACCTAATTAAAAACTATTTAAGTATCGTTTTAAACAAACCCTAACCCCCCTTTTACTTTGTCTTCAGCCGTAATCCGAAACTTTCCCCTCGAGCCACTAAAACGCCACCACGAACGGTGAATAGCAGCGCCCGAGGTTCGATTTGCTTCTATCACTCAGATCGAAGAACCTTGTTCTCTGACCATTCTCTCGTTTACCTCCGATTTCGACAGAGAAAACGAACGACGGTACATCTAGCACCCTCGTCTAACTTCGATCGCGACGGAGAAAACAAGGATGCTCACAAAGGTACACTTCTCTCTTTTTTCTTATTTCACACGAATACAAGAACAGATTCAAAAAAAACGAAAAATGGATCCCCCTCTTTTTGTTAATGTATCGAAATAAAAAAGGAAATCGCAAACGTTGATTCAAAAAGAGGAAAAATGCGATAAAAACAGTAGCCGGAAAAAAGGAGAAACCTTTTTGTTTCTGATATATTCTGTATGCGTAGCCAGTAGTGTCTGTGTGTAAAAAATACAGGGTTTTGGCTCAGCCCTCTTTATAGCCGATCCGAAAAGAAAAGAAAATACAATTTTTTTTCTATTTTATTTCGTTTTTATTCTCTATTTGCTGTGGTTTCGCTCATTTTTGTTGTTCGCTTGCGAGCACGACGTGGCCAAGATGCAGGGGTCGTACAATCGTCAGCGCTTGAGGCGATGGAGGTGCACTTGTGATGAGCGCGGGCACGCACAATGCGTAAAGGCTTGCGCGTGGGTGGAGCGCGTGGGGCACTAGAAGCTGCTGAAACGGCGCGCGTGGAGTGCGCGTGGTGGCGCACGTGGTGCGAACGGGACACGAATAGTCGCGCGCGTGAAGGCACGCGATGAGTCCAAGTCGCGCGTGGGATCTGCTCGTGGGAACTCAAAGCGGTGCGCGTGTACGCGCAGACGCGGAAGTCAAAAGGGCGCGCTTGGGGGTGGCTGCGGAGAAGGCACCAGAAGTTTCTAGAGTTCTGTTCTACTTGGGCCATTTGGGTCGATTCTGATATTTGGGTTTTGGGGCTAGGTCTTTGGGCTAAGCTTGTAATTGGGCTTTTTCAATTATTTTGGGTTTGTAAAAACTGTACAATGGACTATTATTTTATTTTGTACATGGACTGTTTAATTTTGGGATTTTATAATTATTTGGGTTTTTTTTTCATTTGGTTTTAATTTTTGTTTTGTTTGGCTATTTTAAGGGGTTAATGGACTGGTATGGGCCCAGGCAAATTTTGGGCCCTACAAGAGCGATAACGCATGGCCTTGGTAGCAGATTGTGTACCAAAGATTCGAGTCAGTGTTTGCCAGAGTTCAAAGGCGCATTTGCGAACTCCCAATTAACTGATTGTGTAAAGAGGCACTAACAAAGTGGAAAGAAGCCAAGCCGAAAGAGCGCGTAATCCTGCTTTGCTCATATTGGATAAACGCTGGGTTCTCCACGAAACACCATCATCGCTGGTCAACATTCGAGGAGGGATAGTAATCGAGCCATCAATGTAAGATTGAAGCCGATGGGTCTTGATTACAAGAAGCACATGTTGCTTCCAGGCAAGAAAGTTACTGTCATCGACAAGAACGACAACCTTTTGAGAAGCAGACGCGACAGGATTAAAGAAATTTGCAAGAGCACTCACAGAGTCTGCAGAACTAGAATCCATGAGCGAAAAAAAATCACTCTGATACCATATTAGAATAATGATGAGAAAGGTAATTGTTCTTTCCATCATGCCAAAAACCAGGTGCTACAGTGTTTATTATATACAAGGGATATAACAGATTTGTAAAGGACAAAGGACAAAAGACAGTAAATTTGTTACGCCTGGTGAGCTGGAATCTGCTGAGATTGGATGAGGTGAGCTGTTCATTCTGTTTATTCATTTCTCCTAATACGGAGTGTATTTATGATTTCAGCTCCAACAGTGATGTTATATTGAATAATCCTATTGCTCACAAAGGCATTTTGTTATGGTGAAATTATTTCTTCCATAATCGGCTTTAAACGGTTGACGAAGCTTGTTTTCTCGTCATCACATCGGCTGCTCGTCGAAACAAAGAACTCCTCCTCGTTGTGACATCGCACACTATTTATGCTGAAATGCAAGGCATACTCCAAATATCCTCCATGGTTGTTCAGATGATTCCCTGCTTGATCCTCCATGGTTGTTCAGATGATTCCCTGCTTGATCCTTGATGCTCAGGATGCGGTTTTTGCTTCTGCGCTTAAGTGTAGCTAAATAAAAAAGGAAGCGTAAGTAAGAAGGGGCTTCCAACTGCAATTATCCCATTAATTGTAAGGACCTAGTCTAAGAATAAGCAGTGATTAAAACCATTAATTGGCCCTTGAAGTGAACGGTAACATAGATTGAATTTTTAAGCCATTTTATGCATATAGATGATACCTTAATGCAAGGTGTCAAACAAGGAAACAAATGTGGCAAACTCCTTAGAAGCCAAGAAGAAAATTTTTTTGCCCCTATTCCTTAGTTTGCTGCTATTATCTTCTCATATTTGGCCTACCTTGCCTGCTTCAAAGGTGCTCAAATGAAACATCAAAAATTGGAGCAGCATTTGTAAAGAACAGGCTGAAGTTACTTGGTTATTGGCGCTTTCTTGTGGCTACTTAAAAGGTACTTAGGTGAATCTTCTTGTTTGGAAGAAAGGGAGGCAAATAAAAAATTTGAGGATCATCGCATATATTGTAAAGAATATCCGATTTGTAGGAGAGTATACTCAATTTAATAAAGAGTATATCTGATTTGTCAAAAAGTATATCTAATGCGGAATATTTAACAAAGAGTGAACGATTTAATCTTAAGATAGCAAGAACATATCTCAAGACCTCTAGAATAAAAACATGAGATTTTTACATTTCTGAGTACATGTCTCAAGACAAGATCAAATTGTTTTGAGATATAAGGTGCCAAATCTCGGGACATAAAACATTGAAGCTAAATCAATGATCTTTCAACTCAAAATCTTGAGACATGAGGCTTTGTCTCGAGATGTGGAGAGTTAAGTCTCGAGACATCAAACATCGAAACAAAAACAATGAAACAAGAGAGGCAGGTCTCGAGACATTGCTTCGTTGTCCCAAGGCATAGTCCAACATCTTGGTAGCTTAACCTAAGAATCGTAACTTGACTTTGTATTTCATCATCTTTGACTCGGAATGTTGTATGTAGGATTAATTGACTCTATTTAAGTGTATTTAACACAATGGTATCCTTTAATTGAAATTATTTTTATTTTTAGCTTTGGTATTTGTTTAAATGTTTGTTTAAGTTGCTTCAGCATCGAATCTTACATCCGGATCTGCCATCTAAGTTTAACGTACGATGTTATAGCATGACTTCATTTGCAATAGTAAAACTTATAACTCGATGAAAGAGTAAATGATATCATCTTATTAATATTGCATAAATAAATAAAAATATGGTCATAAGTAATTCTCAATGATGAATAGCTACCATTACTATTTGTTAGCAATGATCTTTTTCATCATGAAAAATATAATAACGGCCATAAAATCAAATAAGATCGAATTGGGTCAACGAATTTAACCCATAAGGACTAAGAAAATATTATAAGGATAACACACAAATAATAAGACCATTGAACAAAAACATAAATCTAAGTTATTTTCATAATGATATGTAATAAGATGATTAATCATGATACTTTGTGGACCGACTCCATACTAAATAACTTGTTATCAATAATAAAGAGTTGGAACTCAAATAAAAATTTGAGCTCTAATTATATATGTACGATTAGTTTTTCCGCTAGCTCAAATATAAATTTATAAGAATTGTATGGTAAGAACTGTTTATATGAAAACGTCTTAAAAATAAATTGCATGAATTATTATACGAAGTAAATGATTTCTCGAAGTTAAAATTTAATTTAATTTCTTTAGTTGTTATTTAATTTAATGAAATTAAATAATTGAGACTAAAGTGGAAAATTAAATTAGTTTGTCATCTGGTTTTATTATATAGTACAATTAAATTTATTTATTTGTAGATTTTAATACAGTAAATTTTTTGTGAACAAATAATTTAATTAATTAATTAATATTTGAAATCAAAAGCTTAGTTATTGAGCAAAATTATTATATGGGTTTATTTTCATTTAATTTAAAGTTAAACTATATATATAAATACACCAAATACATGAAAGGTTTAAGAAGCCTGATATCTGGGCTAGTGGGTGGCACGAAGAGTAGGACGCCCAATGTATACGCCCTCTCTATCGGAGTTCTAGTACAACTCTATTTTTTTTATTAAAATATTATTTTTATCTTTCTTACTATTTAAATTAGGTAAATTATCAAAATAATTACTTTTGTTTGTCTCAAATTACATTTTAACCACTTATGTTTGAAATGTTATGTTACCGTGTTGTAACATTTTAGTCACTAAACATTAATTTCCATTAACGGTGTAATAATAAGCTGGCGTAGCATGTTAAATTATCATTTTAAATGAAATTTTTAGGTTAAATTATGCAATTAATCCCTATATTTTTTTCGTTTAGAGCAATTTAATTTTTTTCTTTTTACGTTAAAAGAGATGGAGAAGAGAGAAAAATAGAAGAAGTAACAAAAAAGAATGAAAAATAAAGAATGTTAAAAGAATATAAAAATTAAAAATTAAATTACTCAAAATAAAAAAAATATAATAACTAATTATATAATTTAATTTAAATTTTTTGTTTGAAATGATAACTTAACGTGCCACTAACAATAATTAACGGCTCAACGACTAAAATATGATGATACTTTTTCAAAATTTAGTGAAATTTTTATTTCAATTATTTCCTTAAATTCAAATAAATTAGTATTTATAATTAAAATTCATGATAATATAATTCAAAGTTGTGAGATTAATTTTTCGATTTTAAACTTTCCCTAAAAAAGTCAAGACTTTCTTTATTAAGAAATTTAGTTTTCAACTTGTATCTAATTCTTTAATTAAAGGTTTGAAAATTACAAAATATATATATTCGATTGATAATCAAAGGGATTTAGACAATAAAATTTAATATTTTTCAAATTTTAATTAAACCCAATAAAAATAATTAAAATTTTAAAAAATTATTAATTTTTTTTCCATTAAATTTTCCAATAATACTTTTTTTAAGTAAAATTCAGTTAAAACACTTAAAGTAAGTTTGGATGGACGATTGAATACGATGTAATACGTTTAACTTACTTTTTATCTCACGCTACAATATTACTACAGTATCTAATCTCACCGCTACTATTATTTTTACACTAATCACAAATAAACATACCGCCCATCCAAACCCACCCTTAATAATATAGAACATGCACAATTATCTGAAAAGGAAATACTAATATATTGATAATATTGAAATTAAGCATCACCATTTCGTCATACTTCAACCATACACATAAACATCAACTTATTATTACATAACAAGGCGATACGATGAAAACCAGAAATCAATCCATCAAAAACCTGGTAGATTAATCAAATATCTAGTGATGACCCTGGGAGGAGGTTGCCTTGATATCTTCACCAGTACCGCCCGACTGAACAATGTCGATCACCTTAGCGTGCTTCTTATTCTCATCTCCAATTTTAGGCACACTGATCCTCAGAACCCCATCTTCCATATGAGCTTTGATACGATCCATATCCACATTCGCAGGCAACCTGAACTGTCTCCAAAACTTCCCATTCGTCCTTTCAGCTCTATGCCATTTCTCTCCTTCAATTTCTTCTTCTTCTTTCCTTTCACCACTGATCCTTAACACTCTGTTCTCTTCAACCTCGATCTTCAAGTCCTCTTTTTTCATCCCTGGGATGTCCAGGGTAATGGCATGGTACCGTGGGGTTTCTTTCCAGTCAGCTCGAGCTAAAGCGAGGGGTTCTGATCCTTTGGGGACGGTCACTGGGGTTTGTTCCAGGATTTTGAATGGGTCTTCAGCGAGCATCACGTCCCATAAGGATCTACTGTAAGGGATTAGGCTGTTGGCTTGGGTTGACATCAGAGTTATTGCCATTAACAAAATAAAGGCTTTGGTGAGATTTGGGATTCTCATTTTTGGTTTTAATGGGGAAATTTGGTAATGGGAGACGAAATTGTTGAACAGTTTGAGGATGATTTTGATTTGATGATCTTTGTTTATCAATGCTGGTGATTTACAATGAGATGTGTAGTGAAATATATATAGTTTGAGTGGGAAGTAAAGGGATTTATCTGGATTGTTCGTGTTGTTTCAATACCGCGAAAAAAGGTTGGTGGAATCACCAGAATTTTCTCGGGAAAATTTGAAGTTTCCAGATTTTAATCTTCAGGCCGACACGTGTTGCTTTAGGCGACTGCGATTATCATGGGATGTAACATTCCATGCTTACCAATTCCATGTGGTTAAGTTTCAAAAATAAACATCACATGAATATTAATTTTATGAACATGTAAAAAATATCCATTATTTAATTATTTTTTTATCAATTTCTCCATTATTTAGATATTAATTATCTGGGTAAAGTGATATTATTCAAGCGGATTCAAATAATATTCAGATTTGGATGTTAAAATTACTATCCACTGCAGATTTAGAGCAGACAGACCTCCTCGAATGGATCTGCATTCGTTATTCGGATATATGTGGATATTTGACTCCACATAGCTAGACCTATTCATGGATTAAGCTACCCGTCCAGGCCCGAAGGCCTGCCCGAAATTTGGGAGGGTTTGGGTAAAAATATTAGTCTCGAAAAATGGGCTAGGGCAAAAAAATTAGGCCCGTTTAAAATATGAGTTGGGCTCGGGCTTGAACATTTAAGGCTTGAGCTCGACCCAGCCCAGCCCGTTTTTAAGTTTGTAATACTTTATATTATGTTATTGTTATATATTATGTAATTTAGAACATATTAAAAAAATAAACCTATACTAAATATATAACGTTAATATTATTATAGAAAAAAATTTAATAAATAAAAAATGTATAAAATTATTAAATATTAAAATAATATAATATAAATATTTTAAAAAAATTAAAAAAATAATATAGGTGGGCCTAAAATGGGCTTGATTAGTCTTTTACAAATATGGGTGAATTTAGGCAAAATTTTAAGCTTATATTTCGGGCCGGACTGGACTTAGGCAATATGAAATATATTAATATCATATTTAGGCCCGACCAAACTCATCAGCACATGTACACATAATTAATTACAAAATATTTAAAATTTTAATTCCAAAAGGGTTAAACCATCAAAATTAGTTTCCAATTTTAGTTAAAATTTATACAAACTAATAAATAACATATAAATATCAATAAAAATATTTTCTAAAATTAAATATTTTAATTTATAATAAAATTAAATACAAAACTTATAATAAATATAATAAATTTAAATATGTTTAAAAGTTACAAAAAATATATATCTTATTTAATATGTTATTCTCTTAAATCTTATGCTTTTGTATTCTCAAAATTAAGTGAACAATGAGATAAAATTATAAGAATTTCTAGATTTTCGATTATCCATTTTATTATTTGATTAACTCAATTAGTTAAATTATTTTAAACAAAAAATTAACTAATATTTATATAATTAAAATAAATATTATGATATGAATTTATTTTTTTAATGTGACATAATTATCTTTAGTACATAATATATTATAAAAAATAGTATACATACACTTTTAAGGACATATAATATATCAATTATTATATAATTAAATCGTGAATGTATAATAATTAATATAACATTATGATATTACAATGTGCATTCTTCTTCTTCTATTGATGATGTGCAACTTAAGCTTTAAATATGCAACTAATTTTATGGTATACTATAATATATACAAGAGTAAACTATCAAAACAGTCACTTTTGTTTACCTCATATTACATTTTAGTCACTTATGTTTGAAATGTTACGTTTTAATCACTTACATTAACATGTTGTAACATTTTAGTCACTTACGTTAACGTGTTATAACATTTTAGTAACTGAGCCGTTAATTGTCGTTAACGGTGTAACGGTAAGCTGACGTGGCACATTAAATCATTATTTCAAACAAAAATTTTAGGTTAAATTATACAATTGGTCCCCATATTTTTTTCATTTTGAGCAATTATTTTTCTTTTAACTTTCTTTTTTTTTTCTTTTCCATTATCTTCTTCTTCTCCCTTTGTTTTCCTCCCTTCTCCATCTATTTTAATGTAATTTTTTCTATGTTTTCCATTTCTTAAAACTAAAAGGGAAGAAGAAAAAGGAAAATAAAGAAATAAAAAGAAAAAAAAATTAAAGTATAGGATTGTTAAAATTTTGTTAAATTTTAAACAAATTTCATTTGGCATGTTGGTTAGAAATAACATCGTCATATGCCAATTTCTACTGGATTGGCAAAAACGCTTTCTCGAGAATCCCCTTCACTAATAAAGAAGATAAGAAAAGAGAAACAAATGAGGAAGAGTGATTTAATTGAAATTAGGATTGGCAGATAAAAAAAAACAAATGCACATTACTATAGCGTGAGACAAAAAACAAAGTAAACGCACTGTACTGAAAGAAAACGCTCATCCAAAAGGACCCATGCATGCATTGAAAATTTTTCGGTTGACTCACAATTAAGTATATTAATAGAAACATATAAATTTAATTATTTTAGGGTAAATTACACTTTAGGTCATTAAACTATTACTAAGTTTACGTTTTGGTCACTTAATTTTAAAAAATTACAAAATGATCATTGAACTATTCAAAAGTTTTCATTTGAGTTACTGAACTATTCGAAAGTTTTTTATTTAAGTCTGGGCTATTAAGTTTCTTTTTTTTTTTAAGTTCAATCCCCATTGACGAGTAGAAGAACATACCTTAGATTCAAGTTGATCTGATGGTTCATAAATTCGTGACATTTAAAGTTATTTTATGAAAAAAAAAAGTATCGTTCGTAGATTGGTGCTAGGGGTGCAAACTGAGAAGGTAATACAACAATTATTTTTAACAGTCCAATGACTTAAATGAAAGCTTTTAAATAATTCAATGACCATTTTGTAACTTTTAAAAGTTGAATAACCGAAATATAAACTTACTAATAGTTTGAAGACATTGAGTGTAATTTACCCTTATTTGTATATATAATAAATAAACCTAAAATGGTGCTACATAATCAACAATGTATTATTATTATTATTTGGTCACATGATTAATGTTTTTTTATTTTGAAAAACTTCAACAGATCCATTACACCCCACCCAACCATAATGTTGTTGGATAATTTTATAAATTGATTAAAAGATTATTATCTGTTCCATTTGTTTTTAATTTTTAAATTTAATAATTTGTTTTAATGTATTAAATTGAATAGTTTAAATCATAAATAAAATAATTAATAAATGTAGAATGTCTCTATTTTAAAAGCTGAAAACTTTAATTAGAAAGTTTGTGAATCAAAATGTGTAATATGAAAAGTTAAATTTGTTGAATTATTTAAAATTAGATTGATAGAATATGTTAGTATACCAACTAGAAATGACTATCCTTTATCAATTTAATGACGGTTAGATTGATAGAATATGTTAGTATCGAGGACTAAATGCATTATTATACCAACTAGAAATGACTATCCATTATCAATTTAATGACGGGCGACTAAAACTAAAAACATGAGGTGGCAATTTCCACTAACCATGAATTCTAACTTGTTCAAATTACAAAAATCATTGCATTGCATTCTTCTATATTAACATGAAAAAAAAGATGCAACTATCATCAGCAAACAATATAGGAATTTTCCTATTTTGATGCCATGTATTCTACTCTCTTCCGGAGAGTATGTTGTGGCACATGATGAACAGGTATGCCTATTTTAGTAAAAATGAAATGAAGTTGATTTCTATTCACAAGCACTTAGTACCTAACCTTGGTGATGCCACTATAGGATGGATCCAATTACTACTGAAGCCTATTGTTTCCAAGCATTTCCCACAAAGGTCCAGCTCAGCTTGTCATAGGCTTTATTAGCAATGCATCCTTAAAATTAGATGAGACATTCAATAACACCCACTGTCATGGTCTTCCCTCTACCTGGAGGCACATAAAAAGGTTTCCATTCCAAGATAAAATATCATCAAATTTCCACTTCAGAACATAATCAAATCAAAGTAAATAGTTTTTCTTATACTACTTTTCACTGCCGACACACATTGTTTCCTATCGGTAAATGCAAATTAAAACATCCAGAACGGGAGAGCAAGTACGTGATAAAATCTTTCAGGCTGAAGGAACTGCGGCATCCTTGACGGATTCACGCCAGGCATATTCTCTTGCTCCATCTTTATCGACAATCTTGATGACAAAGTTTGGTGGTGCCACAACCAGTCTTGATCTGATCTCCATTATGCATTTATCAACTAAATCAATGGCTTCTTCCACTGTCATGCCACTGTGGTAGTGCCTGTCCATCATAGCGAGAGAAAAGTAGGATCCATAACCAAACGCTCCCTTATCAACCTTATGAAGTGTAGCAATGTAGTCGATATAGAACAGAGATGGGCCTGTCTCTTTGTCATAGCCAGCAAGAAGGATGTTCACAAAGTACGGATTCTGGAAAAACCAAATATCTTGTTAACAATAGTAGAAACAAGGAAAAGGAGGTAAGAAAGAGACTAAATTCAGAATTCTCATGGGACATGATAGAGAATTAAAAATCGTTCTTGTGCATAGATGAGTACTTAGGTGCATTCAAAGGCACTTAAAAACAACAGCACATAACTTGATGCAATTACCAACTGCTAGAAATTGAAGATCAAAATTTTAAATGACAAGTATTTGGTTGAAGACTAAAAATCTATGCATCGAGTTCAATTTGGTTGAAGAAAAGTCATGAAAATAAAGATTTATATTTGATGCACTAACACTATAAATCTATAAACTGTCAGTGAATCAAATGATGACACCTCATTAAAAAAATAATGATCTGTATTGGTTTTTAAAAACTTTTAACGAGAAGACATTATTATTCACTTTACATAATGACTGTATATATCCATTATCAGTTCATCAAATATAAACTCTAAAAGTAAAATCACTGCTAAAAGGGAAATAAACATAGGGCACAACCTTAGAACTAAAGGAACTCCAGAACTAGATTTACAAGATTCCAGTATCATCTGAACACCAGATAACAAAGTAACAGAGACGTCAACAAGAACTAGATGTTTTACGTCGTCATTGGAACTCCAAGACATAACAAAATATTTTCAGTATACTTCGAAATTCCTTGGACTGTTCTAACCTGATCTTCCACCTAAACAACAAGGATTAATGTCATAAAGCTTCAAAAGGTGTTCCATCAGATACTATAACCTTATTAATCAGAGGCATCATAGGGTCATGGATTCATGCAATAGAAGTATCTACTCTACTTTAAATCATTATCAACCTTACATGGTATTATAACTTTCTAGTTCTAGGGATTCCAGTTAAAGCAAGCACAGGTGATTGTCTTGGAAAAACACTAAAGGAGCCCTCTTTAACTAGCACATTTCCTTGAAGCAGTCCTACTTACAAAGATCCAATGCCCAACTTCATAACCAGATTTAATTGCTTCTTTTCCACTGAAAGAACATATCTACAATATGTCATTCAAGAACATATAGAATAGGAAACCACACCATTTTACAGTCTAGTAGGTTGCAAAAAAATCTACAAAATATACAGCTAAAAGGCCAAATAAAATCTAAGATTGAGAAGCCTACAATAGCCATCTAAGTGACTCTGTATCCACCAACCTTACGCATCATAAACACATCCAATAGTCGAAATTAGTTTGTTTAGGCAAGCAGAGAAAGTGGTTTCTAAGCAAGTTCAGACTTCCCTATGAGTTAGCGAAGCAGTTCATTTAAGTCACCTCTCACCTAATCACACAAAGTAGTTACTATTACCTAGGGATCTCCTAAATTTTGACTATAAATAAATATTCAGCTCTAAATAAAAAGCACAATCTCGATTCTTTCCACGCAAGACTTTCAGCTTTATAATCATAGCTTAGCACTGATTAACAATGCTGCATCTCTTGTTCGATGAGTTATGCAGTAAACGGGCAAAGAAGTGAAGCCATCCTTATACAATCCAGGGTATGGTAAAGCTTTATTGTATATGGCGACTGCTACAAATATAGAAGCCTAAAAACTCCAATTCATCAAACCCTTCCTACAAATTCCACAAAATTTCAACTAACGAATGCCATCAACAATTTTAATTAGCCATAATTATAATACTATTAAAACCCTAATTAGTAGTCAGAAACTTTTATACCTTCCTTAAGGCAGTGGCAAGCTCACCGCGAGTGAAATTAGCGGCGGCGGCAGTCGTCAAAGGAATACCGTTTCGAAACTGATACAAGGCCACGTTTTTCTGTATATACTCCGTGAACTGCACTCTGTAAGAAGAGAAAAAAGAAAGTTACATGATTTTCCGTTGAAATTTTAGCAGGAAGAATAAATATACTAGATTTATACGGAAAACGAAAAAGAAAAAGGGAGAACCTGTCGCCGGATTCACCGCTGGCGGCGATGAGTTTGTGAGAATCGAGGATCATGATCTTATCTTCGTTAGATTTGTGAACAAGGATGCTGTGAACAGCCGACGAGTCCGCCGCCACTATGGCAAAGTCGTTGCCCACTAAACCGAACACGCACTCCATTTTCACTTCGATCTGTTGATTCTGAGTTTTTTTTTCCCTTTCAGAGATTCTATTTCCTTTGTTTTCGTTTTTCTGTATTTAATAGAACTGTCTTGAGGAAGAAGTTGTACAGACTACAGAGTGGCAGAATGGGGAATAATGGGGAAAAATTGGGGCTATTTTAGTCATAGAAAGAAAGTGTTCGATTATTAGTTGCCGAAAACTTTATTTTACTATTAAAAAATTAATAAAATATTAAAATATATATTTAATTGATATTTTATATATTTTATATTTAAATTAAATTTGGGTCGGGTCAAGGTGGTCTAAGTTCGGCCTAAGTCAAATCAGGCAGGCTACCTGACCCTTGGAAAGGTTTAGGTTAAACCTATCATGGCCCGACTGATCGATCCAAGTTTGGAGAAGTTAATTTTCACTTTGATTCAATCTAGAAGTGTTCATGAGTTAAGCAGCTCACTCAGCTCAGTCAATTGGGTTTATTTTGGCTTGAGATTAAGTTTATATTTCTTAACCCATGTTAGTTTGGATCAACTTGTTTTATTGTTTAGAAATAATAGAAAATATTTAAAAATTATATGAATATTTATATATTTTATAATTAATTTTAAATATAAATATTTTTATTAGTTTTAACACTAAAACGGGTTATTTTAGCCACTCAATTTCAAAAAGTTACAATTTGGTCACTTAACTATTCGAAAGTTAACATTTAAGTCACTAGACTGTTAGGTAGCTAAAGGATGCCTGATGGCCATTAACTCACTATTTATCTAAAGTAACCTACATCAATGTCACTCAATTATTTGTAAGTTTACATTTTGGTCACTCAATTTCAAAAAAAAAAAAAAAATTACAAGTTGTCCACTAAATTGTTCGTAAGTTTTAGGGTTTTAAGAACCTCTTTCACAGCTGTATTCTTGTAATCTTGCCACCGTTCGATGTTCACCTCCAACAAAGAAACACACCGAACTAGAGCTTTTTCCTCCTCTTTCAACTTTATGGTTTAGTTTTCCTTGAAATGACTTGAAACTCCACTGATGTAAACCCAAATCCATAACAAAGAAGCTCTTTAATCTTCGTCCACCATCGTCGGATGGCCACCTAACTTTAATATGTTCATCTTCTCATCGAGACTTTCTTGGATTGAGCCCTCGTCACCTAGAACTCTCTGACTAAGTCCTGACTAAATTTGGTACGTTTAAGTTTCCTTACATATATATATTCTCCTTTCTTTTATTTTATTTTGTCTATTTGCTTCTATAGGTCCCATCTGGGGCTCACTAAAACAGGAGACTTTCTTCCTATTTTTTATTTTTTATTTTGGTATTTTTGTTTGATTTGATTATGTTTGTGATGAAATTTGGTTGTTGGTTTAGGGTAATGGAGTTGAATAGCTTAATTGTGAAATTTCTTGACTTATGGATTTAGCTGAAGGGAAAATGGTGAGTTGGTTAAGAATGAACGATTGATGAGTTAATTAGGTTAGAGGTGAAGCATGGGACAGACAGTGGCTTAAATAGGGTTTGGGCTTGAGTTATTCCCGATACTATTTGAATTATCAAGTTAGGGAGTAATAGTGCA
The DNA here is from genome assembly GCA_025698515.1 of Gossypium sturtianum. Classification (NCBI taxonomy): domain Eukaryota; kingdom Viridiplantae; phylum Streptophyta; class Magnoliopsida; order Malvales; family Malvaceae; genus Gossypium; species Gossypium sturtianum. The sequence goes on from CM046945.1 coordinate 165,249,135, forward strand.
AAGATTTAGTGGCCAAATTGTAAACTTACTAATAGTTCAATGACCAACTTGTAACTTTTTGAAATTGAGTGATCAATTGTAAACTTACTAATAGTTGAGTGGCCAAATTGTAAATCTACCCATCCCCACATCCAATGTGCTTTAGCAACTTAACAAGTCAACGACCAACTTGCAACTTTCGAATATGTAACTTTTTTGAAATTAAATAACTAAAGTATAAATTTATTAATACTCAAATGACTTTAGGTGTAATTTACCCTTATATTTATTAACAAAAACAGATCACTCAAAATCCGAAAGAAATGAAAGAAAATGTAAACAGTGTGAGCAAAGTGTGTCCATTGGAAGATCGTTTCATCATTTTTAAAATTTTATTGTTTATTTTAACTTATAAAAATATATGATCAAATTATATATATATATATTAAGGAAAGGGTTTTTTTCCGGGCATATACTAGTGTAAGAAGACATAAATTTAAGCGCGCTGAATTGCGTTATATTTAGGGGTTGTAAGAGACTATTAATAATTCTGGGCATTTTATAAAAAAAATCAAAAACAAAAAATCTCAGGGTTAAAAATATGCCTACTTTATCCTGGACTTGTTTAAAAATCGGATAACTTGTCCAAGTCCAAAAGTCTACTTGAAATATGAGAAGGTTTGGACAAAAGTATGAGACCTAAAAAACAAGGTTTTTAAAATCATATCGATAGTCAAACCGGCCAAACCACCTGTTCTCGATTCGACCAGCAGAACCGATTCAACTTGTCGATCTGGTTTAATCAAATAAGTTATTCAAAATTCATAAAAAAAATATATTAAAAATATAAGAAACTAGTTCAACTAGTTTTGTAACCCAATTCAACCGGTTCTAAATGGTTTGCTCAAAAGCGGATTCAATCCTTTTTTCTGGACTAATACATTGATCGATTTCCGGTTCAGTCGGTCAATCCGATTCGGTGCCAACAACATTACTGAAAAATGAGCTTGGACAAAAACTAATCAAACCCGTTTAAAATATAAGCTGAGCTTAAACTCTAACATTCAACGTCCAACCTGACGCATTTTTTTACTTCATAATATATTTGTTTTAATTTATATATTATGTAATTTATATCAAATAAAAGTGAATATATAATATTATAATTTGAACATTCTCTATGTTAAAAATTTTAATAAAATAAAAACATATAAATTTAATAAATATTGAATTAAAAATAATATATTTAAAAAAATTAAAGTAATAATTACAATATAAAGATGATTAAAATGAGCTTAAATTAATCATATACAAATATAAATAAATTTAAATAAAATTTAAAAATCATATTTCTGGTCAGATCGAGCTTGAACCGAACTTGAACAAGCATATAATATAATTAAGGGTGAGCGTTCGATTGAATCGAGTAAAAATATTTCGAGTTCACGAGTCCTATTTTATCACCCTAACTCAATTTGAAATTTTTTCGATTCGAGTCGAGTCGAATCGAGTGAAATTGTTCGAATTATATTAAAAAAATTAAACATGTCAAATAAAAATATTGTTACAGTATAACTAATTCCATATTAGAGCACATAAATTTGAAACTATATATATTTGGAAAAAAATTCAAAGCAAAATAATAATAAAAATAAGATACTTAGGTATGATAAATTTGAATCATTAATTAAGTTCCAAAATTATTATTTTAGAATTTTTTTTAAAATTTTAACATTTTTTATATATATTTTTATAATTTTTTTAAAATATAAATTTTGAAATTTTTATAAATATTTTAAAATTTTAAAATTATTTTGAATTTCTTTTTGTAATTTTTATTAAGAGAGATTGATTTGCTTATTTTCAAAATTGGCAGGGACCAAAAGAGTATTTATATCAATATGTTTTTCGAATTATTCGAATAACCCAATTCAATTAACTTGAAATTCGAACAAAAATTTAATTCTTTAAATCGAATCTAGTTTTGCTCAACCCTAATACTAATATCATATATAAACCCAAAAATTGAAAATGGTAGATCTGAAAGCACAAAAGGATATTGCATCTCTAATACCAACTCCACAATAATTAGATAATGCTACTGCCACGGCATCTTTCACCATTAAAGACCTTCAGATAAATTACAAGGATACCTACCTATAGATAATGCTATGGCATTTTTAATAGCATTCAAGGCACACACACACAAGAACAATAAAAAGATAAGCAATGCAGATGCGGCAAATAGCAGCCTCAGTTCCTGCTGTTATAGAGAAAAAACTAAAAGATTAGTCCCATAACTACTGTGTTTTAGTTTATTAGCTCTTTAGCAGAGAATTTGATTCGGGGAAGATCGATATTTTTCAAAGGGAAAACCCTTTTAGAGGAGCAAATTTAGCAAGTATTTCAGCTTCACGTTTGTCTGCATTCTCTTTCTTTATCTCCCATTCTGGTTTCCTTGCATTAGCGAGCTGAACTTCGTGTACGACTTTGGGAATGGAGTTCGCCACCAACTTTTGATTGTACGTTAACTCCTCCTTGTCTTTCTTCTTGTTTTCTATCAATTTAGTGAGCTGTGCGCGATGGGATTTCAGCTGCGCTATTTGATTGTCGATTTCTTGTACCGTCAATGAGTTGGCGTCTACTTCCGACTGCAGGCTTGTTACTTGCTGTCTTAACTCGCTGTATTCTTGCTTGAGTGAAGTGACCTTGGTCTTATTGAGCTGAAGGGTTGTAAAGAATTTGTCAGCCTGTTCCATTATTTCCCTGTTCTCAAGAAAAACCTCACAAAATGACGGGATCTCTTCAATCAACTTCAACTTCACAAGTTGTTCGGCAGTAAGGGTTGGATCTTTCCGAAGTTTAGATGCTAAACTTGTGAGTTCATCGAGGTCTTTGAAGCAAATCAACGAAGGGAAATCCATGTCAAGAAATGAAGACAGTTTCATTCGAGCTTCAGCCATTTCGCTTTCTGCAGCAAAGTAGTTATACAACACGGGATGGGAATACGGTTCTTCAGGCAAAGGCTGAGTGAGCATGTCATCCAATGCATTGAGATAGTTGTCGAATTCCGCTGTAAACATTAGAAAATGGCAATGAAAAAAAAAAAGAGAACGGATACGTTGTATCTTCAAAATCAACTGCAATTTCATATTCTAACCTCTTGTTGTTTCATCATCTAAGAAAGATAGTTCAAGACCGCCATTTCTATCTTCGGTTTCCGGTGGGGGTGGGGCAGGAGTTTTAACACGCTGCCGAGTTGGTTGTCGCTTAGGTGTGGCTGATGCTGATGCTGGTCCTTTGGCTGATGCTGATCCTGATCCTTTACTTGTCTTCTGCTTCTTTTGACCATTGCTGGGAGTGAAAGGCTTAGGCGGGGGATTCCTCTTCCTCTGGCTGCTACGGGGAGTCTTTTTGTTACTTTCGATTTTAGCATCCTCCAAATTACTTTCTATTTTAGCATCCTCGATTCCAACTGCTACTGGTGTCACTGATTGTGAGTAAACGGGTTTGCTTAGCTTATGCCAACTCTACACCTCGACTAGAAAAATCTAAAAGAAGTGTAGCCAAAGTTCTTTTTGGGTACAAAGCCTAAACCAATACTATCTTACAAATCTAAACATGTTTAGTAAGTAAATGATGCAATACTGGTGTTTATTACAACAACCATCAGCAATTCAACACACAAAAGGTTTTGGCTACGAACGAGTCTCAAGAAAAGAGTTCCTACAGGGAAAACTAGATACACTGCTGCATGTATAAACGTTTATATCCATAATCCGTGCTTTTGTCTTCCATTAGTCGTGCATTTCAAACTTCTTAAGTAATTGACATGACATTAAAAGATTTGACTCAAGCAAACATTAATCGTTAATCCCATGTACTCAATGAGATTACTCCGACTATAATCTAATGTTATCAAAGATGCATTCTAGATTACTTCGCGCGGAAAAAAGTTAGAAATTAAATTGTTCTAGAAAGAACAAAAGGGCAGAAAGAAACAGAGAACAGTATACAGTTTGCAACCAACCTTTGGCAGGAGGTTCCAAAGTTGCAGGGATCTTCCAAACAAATGAAGCAAAAAACGCATTAACATCTGCAGTCGGGAAATGTGATAAGATAAAACGTTCAAGCGTTGGCTTGCTTGCAAACATTTTCGGACTGTTTGGAAACCGAAGACTTTTCGGAACATTGATAAATCTATCACTATAAAACCCAGCATTGTTAACCCTCCTCCCCACTCTCCAGCTCCAAACATCACCAGGGTTTGGCCAATCTATAGGAGCATAAGGTAATCCTTCGCCGGTAGTACACGGCGGAACCGGTGGAGTAGGGAAATCGTTCTCTTTAATTACAGGAGGAAAACCATTATCTCCATTCGGAAAATCGTTCCTCGAAGGCTCTTCTTTCGGAATAGACGGAATGGAAGCCGGTCCACCATAGTAACTACAATTGTAATAAAACAGCATTCAAGAAAACATCATCATAAACACGAATTTGGAGCAAAAAGTGGAAGTTACCCAGATCCAAACATGCAGCAGTTTACACTATGAAAGTGATTTCAATACACCCTAAGCAGTAAAAGGATCATTAAATTATGGCAATTAAACCTTCTTTCATTACATACAAGATGTACATTTTAATACTATTTTAAAACAAGAACCCAATTAAAAAATTTCCAACTTCAACTCAGTACCAAGCAAATCAAAGAGATCAAAGCTTACTCTGGGAAGAGATCTTGGTGAAGATCAATATGAAGAGGACTATCCATATCAGAACGAGTTTCATGGATTGAAGAAGCAGCAGGCATATGAGGAGGGGTACCCATACGAGTAGGTGAAGGAATTGACATCATTAGAACCGAAATTCCTCGTTGACCTGCAAAATCAAGGCAACCCAAAGATTAAAAACTTTTGATCTTCAGATTCTTTTACTCAACAGTGATCATAAATTATAAGAAATAGTAAGAAATGAAGCCGGCAAAGTAACAAAAGAGATTCCATTACAAGACCACAAAAAAAAAAACAAAACCATGAAACCTGGATTTACAATTTTATTAATTAAAAGAAAAAAGGAAAGCTGATCTGGGAATTGGAGAACTGATGTCCTAAAGGAAAGTGGTTTTGTGTGAGATGAGTTTATAGATTATTTTAAAAAAGGAATTTATTAAAAAAAAAAAAATAGAAAACCCAACAACAGCAGCTAGTCTTTACTGTCCACTCTCTAGTAAGAATATCTTAAGGGGGGCAGTGAGGAAGATAAAATGACTTCTCCACCCTTCTAACTAGGCCGAGTTTGGTTTGATCGGTTTTTTTCTTGAATTGTACATGATAATTCGGTTTTTGATTTTTTTTATTATTAATTTTAAGTATATTCGACTAAGTTCGATTTTTTAAATTTTTTTAATTGTTTATGTTAATTTAATTTAATTCGTTTTCTATTTTTTATATTAATTTTAGATTTTAGGACATTTTGACACAATAGATTTTATTTTATACCATTTGGATATTATTTGCTAAAGTGTTTTTAAAATTTATTTATTAATATTATTATAACATTAAGGTAGGAGAGAGGATAACTGAGTTTGAATCTATGTCATTATTATTTTTACTAAAAAATACTTTACAAAATTTAAAAAAAAACTTGAAAATAAGAAGTTTAAACTTTAATGAACCATTTTTAGAAAATAAAAAAAATATATACATACAAAAATTAGGGAAAAAAAAGAAATTGTTTTCATTATTTTTGTTAAAAATGTTTGCAAAATTGAAAAGTTGAAACTAGGAGTTTTAAACTTAATGCTTCAAATTAGATATTCTCGTGACATTAGCCACCCACCTAGCCTCGAAAGTTTGTTCGAAAAATGAGAGGGTTTGGATAAAATACGAGACTTGAAAAATGGGCTTGGGTAAATTTTAAGGCTCGTTTTCTATACGGGTCAGGCCTTGGGCAAGTTTTTTGGTCTAAGCTCAATCCAGCCCAAATAAATTATGTTATAAAATAATATTATATTAATTATATATGTTAAATAATAATTATATATATTTTTATATTTATATTAAATCACTAACCCAATAACAATTAAATTCATTATCCAAAACCTAAAGAAAGTTTACCTAACTAAATAACCCGACTCAAAATATAAAATTTTAAAAATTATATTTAATACAATAAAATATTTATTATATTTATTTGTGTTTTTTAATATAATAAACATTTATTATATTTATGGTAGTGTTTTTTAATATAAATATTTTTAATGTGTTAGAATACTTTTATTTTAGCGTTTTTAGTGCATTTAGTGTATTATATTTTTTAAAAATTTATTTTAAATAAAAATTAATCTAAAGAAAATATGGGCGGATCGAGCTCTAGTTTATTTTTCTTAAATTGGGCCGGACTTTGGAAAAAAAAAGTAAGCCCATTTTTTAGGTTGGGCTTAAAAAATTAGTCTAGGTATATGATCCAAACTCGGCCCGACCCAGCCCATAAACACTTCTAGTTCGAATTAACATAAATGCCAAAAAAAAAAAAGAGTTAATAAATATCAAGTCTCTAACTCTAGTTTGATTTCATATAAATGTAAGAATTATTTTATTTATTTCCCATACTTTGTTATGAGAAAAAGGTTATCAAACATTTTTTTTCATATTTTCAATATTGGAAACAATTTTTTTTTATTTTTATTTACTAGAAGTTTTTTTCAAATTTTAAAAAAATAGAAATTAAAAATGATTTCTATAATTAAATAAAAATATTTTTAAAATAGCATTAATAATTTTTCATCCAAAAATGTATATGTCCCACCAATAATGTAATTGAATTGCTCTTTTGTGTTTAAAAATATTTTTTAGTATGTCGACAAGGCTCAAAATAGATGTCTCTCCGGCAACCACCACAATTGCAAAGAGTTGATCCATGACCCATAATTATATATATGGAAAATATTTGATACACTGTTAGTGGAGTTTTTAAACTCCACAAGCAGGGTTGACAAGTGTCTTATAGGAATATGGTAAAATATAAAAATATATATTTATAAAAAAAAACGACATATGTCAATTTTTTAAAATTATTTTTAGAATAAAAGAGTACACTGTCAGTATACCAAATACACACCCATATTTATGTTCGAGGTTCGTGGTTTTAAGATCTTAGTAATGTAATTTTTAAAGTTTAAACTTGCATTTCTTATTATTGCACTTGATAATTGTTGGTGACTCGTAAATATTTGAAACTTAATGAAAAGTTACAATCTCATATTTATAATTTTAACATTTATATTTAATATTTATTAATGGCTTTTTGTAATAAGCATGTTTTATATTTAAATATAACTTGTTATTTAATTATTCCATAAACAAAAAAAAATAATGAAATATTTTTCATGCATTAAAAACACTGTAATTGAAAATTTGACAATAATAAATATTTTATTAAAAATTCTTTATTTTTAGAAATTTAATCTTTTTATTTTTCAGATTTTAAAATTTAAGTCCAACTGTTTATGTTCTCAACGGTGTTGATAGTATTGATAATTCGAATGGTGTTATCCGAGCTATTTGCAAGATGATGGATAGAGACTGGGAGGTGGGGGATTCTTCACACGTACATAGAAGGTAATCGAGTGGCAGATGCTATTTGTCGACTGTCTAATTCTAAGATTTCAGACATTCGAATACTCCCATGGCCACCAGATGTAGTTTTGGAGTTACTACATGATGATGTTATGCAACAAGCATTTCCCCGTTTAGTTTCTTAGTTTGTCGATTTTCCCATTTGTAGCAAAATAAAAATTCATTGGCACAACACTTTAAAATTAAAAAAAAAAATACTCACTTGATAATCATGTAAAAAAATGATAAACTTGAATTTAATGTTGTTAACAATTGGACTTGCTTTTTAAATCCTAACGATAGAGGGACTAAATTCCTTTGAATAAAAGTAGAGAGACCAAATTCTAAATATCTGAAGAGTAAAATGACTTAGAATATTTTAACCAACTTATTATTATGTTAGCTACTTGTTACTATTTTTTTTTTCTTTTTTGGTAAAGAAAGGAACACTTATTATTAAACTACTAAATTAAAGATCCAATACATGACATGCCTATGGGTAGAGGTGATCATGGGTTGGGCTACCCGGCCCGCCCGAAAAATAGGAGGGTTCGGGTAAAAATATATGCCCGAAATATGGGTTTGGGCAAAAAAACGAGGCCCGTTTAGAAAACGGGCCGGGCCTCGGGTAAAACTTTTTTGGCCCGGGCCCGAATTATATATTAAATATATATTTTATTTTTAATCAAATATACTTTTTAAATTTACATATTTTTTATTTGTTTTTTTTTGTTTTAATATTTGTTTTAAAATTTTTTATTTAATGAAAAAAGCTAAAAAAATTTAATATGGGCCGGGCCAGGCCGGGCTCGGGTTTATCAATTTTCTTTCGGGCTCGGGCCGGGCTCAGGCCTAGAAAAATGGGCCTAAAATTTTGTATGGGCCCAGCCCGGCCCATGATCACCTCTACCTGTGGGCGTCTTTCAATAGTAAACGACTTAAACAACTAGGTGGATTAGAGCACACACAAAGTAAAGCATTAAGAGACGTTACATTTTGAAAGGAACTAGGTTGGTAGCTACTTCCCATATGGGCCAATGCGTTCGCACATTTGTTCCTTTTGTGAAAGACGTACTTTAGAGAGCTAAAACTCATAGAACAGAATAACATCATGCACTCATCAATTAAAGGAGATAACAATATATTAGAAATCACAGATGCCTTCATAAAATGAATTACAGACGTACTATCAACTTCAATCTCAAGATTTTTTATGTTAAGGTCACAAGCTAATATTAGCCCATCTCTCAGCGTCCAAAGTTCAACTTCTACACTAGTGGCATTAGGGATGTGACGGAAGGAACCAATCACCCAACTTCCCTAGTGATCATGAATAAGAGTACTTGCACTAGCTTTACCTGGATGCCAATAGATGAACCATTAGAATTCAATTTAACCCATCCCGGCAGAGGAGGTTTCCACCAACTAGAGCAAAGTTAGAATGATTTAAATTATTTGCAAGGGGAAATTGTAGAAAATTCACCCACTCCATGCATTATCCATTTCAATGAGCCCCTTAGAGGTTAAGACTTGGAACAAACTAATGCATTTCAACACAACCAAATTTCCCATAAGGCAAAAGTAAATACAATAGACCAAGGAATCGACGGGTGGTGAACCCACACTTGTGAAGTGACATTGCCCTGGATCCATTCCTCCCAATTACTCCGCTGAGGAGGTCTAACTCGAGAGTGAGAATGAATAGAATTCCATAGTTCCTAGACAATATGACATTCCCAGAACAAATGGACAATGGATTCCTATTCAACATTGCAAAAAAGGATAGAGATCTACTAAGTTCATACTTCGACGGATCATAAAAGACCAGGTTAGAATAACTTTCCACCCACATTTACAAAGGAAGAACTTTAACTTTGGAGGAAGGCGAGCTTTCCAAATCAAAATCCATAGATTTAGCTGACCACCAGATAAGTGTCAATAAAGGGAGCACTATATGCTAGAATGAAAGAATAACCACTAGCCAGGGTAAATGATTCAGATTTTGATAGCCTCCAGCAAACAAAATCCGATCCCAATTCAGAAGATGATACTAGAGTGCTTAAGAATGCATAGATCAATTTTTTTGCGGGAGTTGGAAAAATATCGAGTGAAAACCACTACGGTCCCATCTATTGTGGACTTGCTTGAAAGACTAAAAATCTTCTAAGGGCGTCAGAGGACCTTGTACAAGATGGCGGAGAGGGCCTCATCCTGACCAATTATCACTCCAAAATTTCACAGCTCTACCATCCCTAATAACCTATCTCATCCTTGACTCAATGAAGTGGCTAATCTTCCTCAAAGAAGACCAAATTGGGGATGTATTCCATGCAAGGTATGGATTACTGAGGTTAGTGATATGTTTTGGTATAAGGATTCTAGCCCAAAGGCTATACTTCTTCTGGATTAGTCTCCAACCAAGCTTTACTTGCAGAGTTTGTTTTTTAATTCTCGATTTTGGTTTACTCAAACCTCTATAAGTTTTAGGTTGTGAGACCAAATTCCACTTTAGAATGTGTCTATGATTTGCATCCTCATCACTTCCCAGAGAAAGTTCATGTTGATTCGATCTAGCTGACTATGAGTATTAAAGGGCAGCAAACATCACTGCATGTAATAATTCGAGATGGATGCCATTTTTGATTGGATAAGAACCAACCTTCTAATAGGGGATGGAAATTTGGTTTTCCAAGAGCTTAACTTGTAACAACCTGGTTTCCAATGGTGTCGAAAAATGCGGTTTCGAAATCCCATTTCCTTAAATGAGTTCATAAATAATAAATATGAATATTTATATATTTAATATGAAAATATAATAAAGTTCAGTTAGGTAATTTAGCTGAAAAAGTAGTTAAGTAAAGCTCAGGGACTGAATTGTAAAAGTCCAACCACTATTGAGTTTTAATTAAGAAAAGGCTTGGGGACCTAAATAGTAATTATCCAAAGGACTAAAATGGATACTAAACCATTGTTTTATTATAGTTAGTGGATGATGATGTTGATTTCACTTGAATTAATTAGTGGTGGATTAATTATAATAATAACTTAATTAGAATTAACTAATTAAGGTTAATAAATATTTAACCATGGTAAAAAGGCCAAAGTAAGCAAAGAAAAAATGATAATTCATCATTTTCTCCACCATCCTCTTGTGGAAACAAAGAAAACCCACCATTATTGAAGCTTTAAACATTCAACCACCTATTCAAGTAACTCCCAAAGATAATTTTTTATGGAAAATTGGGTCATGGGAGCTTGATCTATCTAGCCCATGTATCAATTTGTACAATTGTTGAGTTTTAGCAAATTTCCATTTTTGAGAAATAGATGAATTAGGCTTGAAATTGATAGATACTAAGCTTGGATCACAAAAAAGGACTAGATTGTAAAGTTAATAAAGCTTGTTAGTTAACTTGTAACATTAGGGACCAAATTGAATAAATTGAAAACCTTTCATGAGATTGTGTTATGAGTAGGAAGTATAGGCTCCCTAATGAAATAATGTGAAATCAAATTTTAATCTGAAGCTAAATATAGAAAAATATGCTTATCCCAAGTTCAGAGGCTAAATTGTAATGGCCTAAATTCAAGGTTATCGTAACAGTGGTTTCGTAACCACAAATCCGATTTAAATAGAAATTTATTTTAATATTTTTGCATGAATATTGATATGATAGGAAAATCGTATGAAAATATCGATAGAAAAATTTTACCGATTTAGTGGTTAGTTAAAAAAAGAAATTATTGAAGAAATTGGGTAAAAACAAAGTATCGAGACCTCGATCTCGTAAAACCAAGTCGAAAATATTTTTATAAATATTTATGAAGTGTTAGTAATGTGGTATTAAAATTTCGTTAGGAAATTTTAATGTTTGGGTAGTCAATTAAATGAAAAGGACTAAATTGGAAAAGGTGTAAAAGTGGTTGGGATGATTAAATAGCTTAAGTGTCTAATGAGAAAGGATTTAAAATGCAATTAGACCCAAAATTTATTTGGGCTGGACGGCAAGGGCATGAAATCAGCAAGAAAATGGATGATTTAAGGGCAAAATTGGAATATTGCATAATTAACTAAATAAAATTAGGACTAATATGGAAATATCTAGATTTCTTGTGATTTCTCTTCATTCTCATCAGCCAAAACGCCATAGGAGGGGTTCTTTAAGCTGGTATTTCATAATTTTTGCACCAAATCCAGAAAATTCAAATAAGAAGCTAGATCGAGGAAAGGAAAAAGTTCGGGATTAGTAGATTTTTGTATACGAACAAGTATCGAGGTAAGTTCGTGTAACTTGAATTATATTCTTAATTGCTTGAAATGTATGTTATTGATGTGAATATGATTTGAATGTCCATTGTATGAAAATTGATGAAACATTGATATATTTGATAAAAAGGGGAAGAAATCCCGGTTGAATGAAAGGAAATTTTGATGGATCTCTGAAAAGGAATTGACGGTAAAAAGGATCTAGCCCAGACGAGTGATCCTATCTTGATATAGCCCTCCCGAAGAATATATGGAAAATAGATTTAGCCCGGACGGATAATCCGAATTAGGGTCTGAATTTAGCCTGGATTGGTAATTCAGATCCAAGCTCATTAGAGTAATTGTCGTTGCAGGAGATTTAGCCTGGACTGGTAATCCCGACAAAACTCTATGAGTTTATATTACACGGGATTTAGCCTGGACTGGTAATCCCGCTATAAGGATGAGGTTCGCGGGAGTGTGCTCTCTGAATGGAAATGTGCGCACATGAATATGAATTGACGGACCCGGAATTGTACACTAAAAGTGTACCTCTGAAAATCCATCAAAATTCCGAGAAATCCAACAGGATAAATATGGGAAGTAATAAGGGTAATAGAAAAGATGGAATTGATGAGCTCATCAATCATTAATCTTTGTATTGAACTCATATGTTGCTATTTGATTAATGTTTTGGTTGAGTTTGTGTGTGATAGGTGAATGGTAAATTGAATGGATGTATGGATATTTATTGTATTGTATTGAAAATATTAGGTAAGTATAATTCTTGTTACATGAGCTTACTAAGCACAATGTGCTTACCCTGTTTCCTTTTTCCCTGTTTTGTAGTATTAAGAGCTCGGAGGTCGGATTTGGTCGGAGACACATCACACTATCAACCTCAACATTTTGGTATATCAAGAAACTTTATTTTGGAAATCAATGGCATGTATAAGTTAATAAAGTAAATGTTAATGTGAAATGAATGTAAAGTTTGCCATTGGTATGGCTAACAAATCCTGGTTTTGGTATGTGATGAGGTTATCTTATGGATATGTATGAATCTATCTTGAAAATATGGTGAATTGGATTAGTTGATTTGGATTGGTCTCGGTTTAAAATTGTAGGGAAGGTTAGATATCTATAAAGGGGTTATATTGAGTTCATAAAAAAAATATAGGGTTTTGCAGAAAATTCCCTATGGTTTCGATTTAATCCCGATTTGGTCCCGATGTATGTTTTGGGCTTCGGAGGCCCATCTAAGGGACGTCATAACATGTTTCGGTAAATGAATAGTATTTAACTCATAATAACGGAAAAATTAATTTGGTAAACTCCGATAATGCCTCGTACCCTATTCCGGCGACAAATACGGGTAGGGGGTGTTACATAAATTGAATAAAAAGCAAAATATGTTTGGATTTATATTTGAATGTGAATAAGATGAAATCTATTTTTTTTTATCTATTGAATTATCGAATATAGCTAAAGACAACGTCGGACCGTCGAGAGGGAAATAAAAAGCGAGAGTCGTTGACGAGTGACAAGATGATTCAATTTGTACTTCTATGATTTGAGATCATTACATTTGTATGCATATTCATGTTAATTACATGATTGAGTATCAATGTAAGTATATAATTGTTGCATGATCTTATTCGTTGTGAATGATGTTGATTATCGAAAAATTAGACTAAATTGAATAAAATATAAATTGATAAATGTCTTATATTATGAATTGATGATAGAAATGGTATGGAACAATGGTGTTGAATATGTGATCATATAAATTTGATAATAATAAGTTACATGAATTGATTTGTGTTGACAATATTAAATATCGGGAATTTGGACTAAATTGAATATAGTATAAAAGAGTGTGACATTATTAATATATGATATGTGATATGAATTATACTATATGATATTGAATATTTATATATGTATATTAATTGATGATGAAACGAAATGAGATTATAATATATGAATGATTGATACCTATGTAAACTTAGTAGAAATGTTAGGATACGATTGGCATGCCAATAGGGTTTGTTAGAGTTGTGTGACCCAAATTCTAAGATATTGCTTGCAAGTCAAGTTAAACAAAATATATCTTCTTTCTAGAAGATTTAGTATTTATGAGTATAATATATTTAGCATTTATTAGCATAATATATTTTTACTTTGATTAGAATTAGGTTTTACAAGCCTATAAATAGACATAGTCTATTCCTCTTGTAATGTGTTCGAATTCGACATAGTGAATTTTTCTTCTCCTCCTCGCTCGTGGTTTTTTCCAAAGGGTTTCCACGTAAATCATGTGTGTTCTTTATTTTATTTCTCTTTTCTTTGTGATATATATTGTCATTACCGACATTTATATTTTTCACAAAGTGGTATCAGAGCTTCCGGGTTTTTCATCTCGATCACGGTAATGGCGTCTTTGAAGTATAAAATTCCGCTATTGGATCGCAACACCAGATTCGCGTTGTGGCAGATAAAGATGCAGGCAGTTCTTGCACAGATGGATTTAGAGGAAGCCCTGCTAGAGGTAGATAAGATGCCTTCGACATTGACGGAGGAAGAGAAGAAGCGCAAGGATCGAAAAGCATTAACACAGTTACATCTGCATTTGTCTAACGAAATTTTACAGGATGTGATGAAGGAGAAGACCGCCGCTGCATTATGGAAGAGGCTAGAACAAATATGTATGTCGAAAACTCTAACCAGCAAGTTGCAACGTCTTTATGCTCATCGTTTGGAGGAAGGTGCATCTGTGCACGAACACTTAACAATGTTTAAAGAAATTCTCTCAAACTTGGATGCTATGGAGGTTCAGTATGATAAGGAAGATCTAGGGTTGATTCTACTTTGTTCGTTGCCCCCGTCTTATTCAACCTTCAGAGACACGATTTTATATAGCCGTGAATCTCTCACAGTTGATGAGGTTTATGATTCTTTGACCTCGTATGATAAGATGAAGCATCTTGTGGTTAAACCCGACTCTCGGGGAGAGGTCTCATTGTTCGTGGGAGACAAGATCGAATACGATGATGATCGTGGAAGGACACAGAAATGCAAATTCACTCGCAGAAATCTAAGGGTAGATCAAAGTCTTCAAACAGAGGTAAAACTTGCAACTTCGTAAGAAGAAAGGGCACATTAAATCGAGTGCTATAAGCTACAAAACAAGATTAAAAGGAGGCTACGAATCAAAGGGAAAACAACGAGAAAAATTCTCGTGAAGCCGATGTTGTAGAAGACTACAAACGATGGTGAACTTCTAGTCGCTTCATCAACAATTCTAAAGTGAGCGAGGAGTGGATACTTGATTCAGTCGCTTTTTTCACATGAGTCCCAATCGGGATTGGTTTACAACTTACGAAACAATTTGTCCGAAGGTGTTGTTTTGATGGGAAATAATGCTTCTTGTAAAATCGCAGGTGTTGGAACAATTAAAGTTAAGATGTTTGATGGAGTTGTCGAAATACTTAGCGACGTCTTTACATGTTCCGAGTTGAAGAGAAATTTAATTTCGTTAAGTACTCTTGATTCAAAGGGTACAAATACACAAATCGAAAGTGAGATTTTGAAGATTTCCAAAGGTTCCTCGTTGTGATGAAAGGCGCGAGAAAGACCGCCAAGTTATACGCTTTGCGGGTTCTATCATTATTGGTGATGCAATGCCGCTTCCTCATCCTTGTCGGATGATGATATTACTAAACTTTGGCATATGCGCCTAGGGCATATGAGTGAGAATGGCATGACAGAATTGAGCAAAAGAGGACTTCTTGATGGGCAAGGAATTTGCAAACCGAAGTTCTCAGAGCACCGCGTTTTTGGGAAGCAAAAGAGAGTTCGATTCACCAGAGGAATCCATAACACGGGGGAACGTTGGAGTATATTCATTCGATCCGGGGCCATCAAGAGTGCCTTCAAGAGGTGGAGCTAATTATATGCTAACTTTTATTTATGATTTTTCCGAGAAAAGTTTGGGCATTCTTCCCGATGCGAAAAAGCGATGTGTTTTCGGCATTTAAGTCTTGGAAAACTATGATTGAAAAAGCAGACGGAAAACAAATAAAATACCTTCGCACGCATAATGGCTTAGAGTTTTGTTCGATGAGTTTAATAAACGTGCAAGTCGGAAGGATCGTGAGACACTTGACGATTCATCATACTCCACAAAGAAAACGACATTGCGAAACGAATGAACAGTAATGATCATGGAGAAGGTTCGATGTATGTTGTCAAATGCCAACTTACCAAAGTCGTTTTGGGCAAGCAAATTTCTCTATCGCATGTTTTTGATTAACCGATCTACATCCGCTGCCATTGAGAAAAAGACTCCACAAGAGGTATGGTCCGTAATCCCGCTAATTATTCGATTTAAAGATCTTTGGGTGTCTGCGTATGCTCATGTTGATAATGGAAAATTGGAACCGAGATCCATTAAATGTGTTTTTCTTGGTTATAAAGTTTGGTGTAAAAGGGTATATGTTATGGTGTCCTAAAATAGAAAAGTTGTGATTAGCAGAGATGTTATTTTTGATGAAACTGTTATGCTACCTAACTTATCTCTTAAAGACTCTTCCAATAAAGAAAATCAAAAGCGGTGGAGCATCGAGTTAATACAGAGTCGATTCCTCAAGCCAATTACAAAAATTGAGAATAGAGTTGCTTCTTCACCACAATACTCTATCGCCAAAAACAGAACTAGAAGAGAAATTAAGCCTCCAAAGAAGTATGCTGAGGCTGATCTAGTTGCTTATGCTTTAAATGTGGCTGAAGATATAGATGCAAACCAAGAGCCGTCTAATTATTCTAAGGCGGTTAGCTGTGAAGACTTAGAAAAGTGGATGTTTGCTATGCAAGAGGAGATGGAATCACTCCACAAAAATAGAACATGGGATCTTGTGAAACTTCCTAAAGATAAAATGGTTGTTCGCTGTAAATGGGTGTTTAAAAAGAAAGAAGGGACTCAGGAGTTGAAGAACCCGGATATAAAGCAAGGCTTGTTGCAAAGGGTTACAATCAAATTCCGTATGGACTTCACGATGTGTTCTCCCAGTTGTGAAGCATAGTTCGATTCGAGCTTTGCTTGGTATTGTGGCTATGCATGATTTGGAGCTTGAGCGATTAGATGTAAAACCGCATTTTTGCATGGAGAACTTGAGGAAGATATTTACATGCAACAATCGAGAGGGTTTTACAGTCTCAAAAAAGAGGACTATGTTTACTTGCCGAAAAGTCCCTTTATGGTTTGAAACAAATCACCAAGACAAATGGTACATGAGGTTTGATTCCTTTATGACTTCTCATGATTTTAAAAGAAGTAGTTTTGACAAATTGTGTTTACTTTAAGAAAAATGAGGATGGTTCTTTTGTGTATCTACTTCTTTATGTTGATGACATGTTGATAGCAAAGAAAAGATAAAAGAGAGATAAGAAAGGTCAAAACTCAACTAAGTGAAGAATTTGAGATGAAAGATTTGGGACCAGCAAAGAAGATACTTGGTATGGAGATTCTCGAGAGATAGAAAAGCAAGTAAATTGTACCTAAGTCGGAAGGGTACATTGAGAAAGTTCTTTGCAGGAGTTCAATATGCAGAGTGCTAAGCTCTAGTAGTACTCCTTTAGCAAATTTATTTCGGACTTTCGTCGGCTTTGTCTCCACAATCGATGATGAGATTGAGTACATATCACATGTTCCATACTCTAGTGCAAAGGGGATCTCTAATGTATGCTATGGTTTGTTCACGTCCGATTTATCATATGCAATCAATCAGTTAGCGGATACATGGCGAATCCCTGTAAAGAACATTGGAAAGCGATTCGATGGATTTTAAGATACTTACGAGGTACTACTAATGTTTGCTTACAGTTTGGAAGAACTAGAGATGGAGTCATTGGGTATGTTGATGCTGATTTTGCTTTGGAGACCTTGATAGAAGAAGATCTCTCACTGGTTATGTCTTTACAATCGGAGGTTGTGCAATCGGTTGAAAGCTACATTGCAAACCGCAATCGCTTTGTCTACCATCAAGCCGAGTACATGGCGCTTCGAGGCTTGTAAAGAAGCTATTTGGTTGAAGGCACTCTTTAGTGAGCTAAATGAAGACCTTCAAATCAAAGACAATGATTTTGTGACAAAATCAGTGCTATCTTCCTTACAAAAGATCAAATGTTTCATGAGAGAACAAAACACATTGATGTTCGGTATCATTTTGTTCGTGATATTATTGCTCGTGGTGATATTGTTGTGAGCAAAATTAGTACTCATGAAAATCCTGCAGATATGATGACTAAGTCACTTCCTATAACCAAGTTTGAGCATTGCTTAGATTTGGTTGGTGTTCATTGTTGAAGTTAAAACCTTAAGGGTTTTATGGAAGAGGTGGAGAACTTGTTCGTTGAGAGTTCGCGATGAAGAACTTGTTTGTTGAGAATTCGTGTCAAGGTGGAGATTGTTAGAGTTGTGTGACCCAAATTCTAAGATATTGCTTGCAAGTCAAGTTAAACAAAATATATCTTCTTTCTAGAAGATTTAGTATTTATGAGTATAATATATTTAGCATTTATTAGCATAATATATTTTTACTTTGATTAGAATTAGGTTTTACAAGCCT
This sequence comes from Gossypium sturtianum, assembly GCA_025698515.1. NCBI lineage: Eukaryota > Viridiplantae > Streptophyta > Magnoliopsida > Malvales > Malvaceae > Gossypium > Gossypium sturtianum. The sequence continues at coordinate 165,267,605 of CM046945.1, forward strand.
ATAAATAGACATAGTCTATTCCTCTTGTAATGTGTTCGAATTCGACATAGTGAATTTTTCTTCTCCTCTGCCCGTGGTTTTTTCTCGAAAGGGTTTCCACGTAAAATCTGTGTGTTCTTTATTTTATTTCTCTTTTCTTTGCGATATATATTGTCATTACCGAAATTTATATTTTTCACAAAATGGTATATACGCATTTCTGTACGAGTTTGTTATTGATGTGGAGATTATGATATGTCATTTGGGATCCAACATTTGTTGCAGATCATTGAGTATTTGAATACATATATACATTTGATGCCTACGAGCTTTGCATTTTAGTACATTGGTGTGGTATAGTTTATGCTTAGACGAGCTATCTTGGTGTGGTGTAGTTCACCCGCGTGTCTGATTCCATTTTTACTAAGATTACATTGGGCAAAACGCTAAATTGAATTTTGAAATCGAAATATAAAATGTGTATTTTTTAAATGATATTTCCAATGATTTAATAATACAGAATGAAATTACAATTACATATATGTGAAATGTGTTTCATGATAGCATGTGAAAAACCATGCAAATCGGTTTATACGAGCCCAGAGGGCTGATATGAAAATATAGCAAATCAATAGGTACGTGATAAACTATAATTTACACATATTCTAACCCCATGTTTGGCTTAATTTTGGATGAATATTCATTAGATTTGATGAATTCGATGCTCCTAATCTCTTAATTTCATGTTTTATACTCAGGAGAGCTTAGAAAGTCAAAAAGAATGAGAAACGGGCCAAAAATGAGACAAAATGGGCCTACCTTAGAGACTCACACGGCCTGGGCTATCACCCACGGCCGTGTGTTTCGAGCAACAACCAAGACATGGCCTGGATTAACGTACACGGCCAGATTACACAGCCATGTGTTGCGAGCAGGACCGACCACGGCCAAGAGAGTCGACCACGGGCGTGTCACACAGGCGTGTCCCTGCCGTGGCCAAGATGAGTTTCATTCGGATTAGGGTACTTGTGGGCCAAGAAAGGCATTCCAAAAGCCTATATAAACACCCTAAAGGGCGACCTAAAGGGGGGCGAAGCTAGAGAGGGCTGAACACAGGAAATTACTCAAAGACAGCCAGTTGATTCATCCCAGAAGCTGAAATCACACTCAAGACGGAAGATTTCCCTTCAATTTCCCTCAGGGGGTTTTAGGGTTTTTCTTATGTTTTTTTATTTACTTTCTTCTGAGATGTATTCTTTATTAAACATGAACTAAACCCCTCAAATACCTGAGGGGGATGAAACCTAAGACGAATCTTGTTATTGTTTTCTGAACTATATGATAAATACTTGATTTGTTCTTAATTATGTGTTCTTAATCCTTGCTTTAATATTCCAGGATATTGATTCAAGTATTGATGTGCTTAGGCAGTGGAGCAAAAGTCCCTGTTTAAGAGTAGATCTGGCATAATTAAGCGAAGTTGATCGCACTCCTAGAGATAGGATGACGAAAATCTACCGGATTAGGGTCAAACCTAATATGGGAGTCCATAGATCGAGTTAATGTAACACTAGGGGTTTTAATTAGAAAGAGATTTCAATTAATCAACCTAGGGTTAGACGTTAGTAGCCTTGAGAGAGGTATTAATATAATTTAGGGAATCCTACGAATCAAGTCAAGTGAATAAATCGTCTGGTTCAGAGTTAGATAACAAGTGAAGTCTAGGTGAATTCTTCCTCGGGTATTGTCTTAATCAACTGGTTTTCCCAAAAGTATTTTCCCAATTCACTCTCTGTGTCTTAGCATCATTAGTTTAATAATTAGTTAGTTAGTTTTAGATTTAAACCAAACTCCCTTAATTATTAGGTTAGATAATAAAAAGATAGTAATTACTAGTACTCTTGGTCCTTGAGGATACGATATTTCCGGTCTTGCCATAGCTATACTACCAAACGATAGGTGCGCTTGCCTTATTCGTTGTCATAGTTAGTTTGGACACGATCAATACTATATGAAAACTGAAACATGATACGTTAAATGGCTTGAGTTGAAATGAAATTGAATGTATTAATGCTAATAGAAAGGAAAGGTTGGCATGTTATATTGATATGATTAATTGGTGACACTTGAGATGGAGATATATATATGAATAGTAATATCTTGATGATGTGTATAAATTAGATTGAGATTGATGACATTGTATGAAATTGAAACACTTGATATGATATAGTTGGAATGTGATTTTGCAATGACATATATTTATCTTGTTACCGTGTTATTTACATGACTTGAATCATGAAAGTAACGTTGATCTTTATTGCTCAGTGTACAGTTTGTTATTATGTCCGCATGTATCAAGAGATCTCGAAGTTTGAAAGGTGAAGCAACATTCAAATCGCCGAATCTCAACTCATAAATGTTTGTACCATTCTTTACATTTTAAAAGATTGCATGTACCCAAAATTTTATTGGTTTAAAGTTGTAATTGGTCAAGTAGGTATTTTGGTTAGAGAGTGTTAGATGGAAATTTTTTTGTGATTTAGTTATGTTTAAAGCGTGTTTTGATGTCTTTAATATGTTGCAAAGTGAAAATGACCACCTTAAGTTGAATAGAGTTGCATATCGGGTCCTTCGACCTTTGGTTTGTATAATTTGGCAAGTTGAATTCAAAAAAAGTAAGATTGAGTCTGCCCTTAGAGTCGCAACACAACTTTATTGATGCTGCGATACCAGCTCTCAACATCGCAACATCCTTTATTTGAAGTCATGGTGCCATCCTACTATTTTGGAAGTCGCAACATTGCACCCCTGAAGTCACGACGCCAGCCCCAAACATTTTGAAACTTTACAATTTAGTCCTTCAATAGTCTCAGGTTATCGAAAGAGCTTTCGTAAGCTCAGATAAACCTCAGAAAAGATTATACATTATAATATAATGATGTAAGAACATGTTAGTGAATTTAAAGTGTTGAATAAAAAAATATTATAATCATAGTTGCCTGTTAATGAATGTGGCATCTTGTAGCTTGGACCTGACGATTGGGTCGAGTATAAGGTGTTACACAATTTGTTACGAATTTTATCAACAATAAAATCATAGTCATGTTTAGTGACTCTCTTCATGTGCATACGGAACCAAGATATTTCCCTAAATCCAAGGTTTCCCTAATTCTTAAAGTATTGAATATGCTTGCCTTTCGAGAATCCTCACATTTAGAGGAAAAAGCCACCTGAGATTTCTCAAAGTTTATTGTTTGTCCATATTTTGCCATGAATAGCGGAAGAATCATTTGGATAAAGGACATCGATCTATCATCAATTTTTGCCTGTCGGATTCTTCTGGACGATTTGAAGCTATTCAATTTAGATCCATTCAACAACACCGATGTGGATGTCGTCGACATACAACTCATTATCAGCTTGACCCAACTAGGGGAAAACCAAAGAACGTAAGAACCTTACTAATAAAGCTCCATTCCAACTCATCATAAGCTTTTTCTAGATCCAATTTAATAATCGTTAGTCTTTTTTGTCCCTTAATGTCCCTTAACAACGAGAAAAGGAATGGCAAATTTCCTGCATTATCATCACATTATCCGAAGATTGACGCCCAGGAAGAAAATTTGAGAAGGCCAAAGTGAAGCTCAGCCTAGTATAAGAAAAATGCATAATGTAAAATTTAGCAGTTTACATTTATATATTTTGCCAATTTGACCCTTATTCTTTTCTGAGCTAAATTTGACCCACTACCAACCTTTTAAAAAAATAGTTGAATTGATGTTTTTTCAATAAAAATATTGACTAAATCTTTATAAATTTTTTTATAATATTATTATTTTTATAATTTTTAAATTACTTATTGAAGTGGCATATAAGATAAATAGTATCATGTCAACATGAAGTAGGTATGAACTATCACGTAGGTTGTCATTTCAGCATCATTAAAAAATTAATGTTTTACTCAGACAAAAAGACTTACTCTTTTTGAAAGGTTAATAGTTATATTTAGCTTTAAAAAAAAAATAAGGGATTAAACTGACAAAAAATGTAAACATTAAAGACTAAAATTATCATTATACCATAATGAAATCCACAAAAAGATCAAAACAATCCAAGATTTCCCACCAATTCTTTCGAACCAAACAACACAAACCTCTCAATTTCAAGCTTCTCACATTTCAGACCATTCATCTCCATCTCCAATGCTTTGATCCTCTCATCAATGGCAGTCTTTCTGCTACGAGCTTCTAAATCCATATAAGACTTAACGATCTCATTAAAACGTGTTTCTGCAAAGTCTGCATGGAATTTGATGCTTTGAGCTTCAGCTATACAACATTTCCATTTCCGAATCTGATCCTCAGTCACTTGTTCTAATGATAATGTTTCCTCCATTTCTTTAAATGTGGCTAACAACTGAAGCAATACGTTCTCAGCAGAAAAAGAACCTAACATACAGCTTCTTGTTATATCACCATGGATGGTAACTATGTTTTCAAAGATTGGGTGTAAAGGCAATGGGATTCTGTATCCTTCAAAATCTGTCGTGTCTCCTTGTAACAATGTCTTCAAATGATGAGAATATGAAGCATTGCTTCGGTCCTCTTGTTTCAGTTTTTCCACAAATGGTAAGCAGCAAGCAGGGACAAGCTACAAAATATCGTTTATATGTATCAGTATTTCTTTTCGTAAGGTTTGTTATGCAATTAAACTAAAGGTTAAAATATGTCATAAGTCCTTGTACTCTTCGTAAATTTGAAATTTAGTTCTTCGTAAATATTTTTTTCTTTTAAAATGTCATGCCAACAAATTTAACAAAAATTGATTAAAAGCGTTAACAGTCAAATCTAAATTTTAAAATTTGAAAAGAAGAGAGACTAGATTCCTGGAAATAAAAGTAGCGAGACCAAATTTTAAATATGTAAAGAGTACCAAGACTTATGACATATTTTAACCTAAAGTAAATAGTGAAAAAATTGAAGGTTAAAATATGTCATAAGTCCTTGTACTCTTTGTAAATTTGGAATTTTTTTCATTTTACTTTTATTTTTAGGAATTTAGTCTCTTTACTTTTTAGATTTCAAACTTTAGGTCCAATTACTAACACTATTAAGATTTCAAAAAATAGAAAGTAGAGAGACTAAATTCCTAGAAATAAAAGTACATGATTAAATTCCAAATTTGTGAAGTGTACAGAGGCCTATGACATATTTTAACCAAAAACTAACTTATAAAACGGATAAACCAGAGCATATATATTTAATAATTATCAATTAAGAAAAGGATTAATATAACTTTTAGCCCTTGAATTTAGAAATTAGGTTTACTTTGGTACATGTGTTTTTTTTTCAGTCTATTTTGGTGTGTGAACTTGATAATTAGTTCCATTTTTTGTCTCTAAACTTAAAAAATATAAAAGTTTGATGATATGACATACCAAGATTTTTTCACGTCACTATCTGAAAACTAAAAAACATGAAATAATCTCAAAGTGTCATATCATTAAATCTTGATAAAATTAAAGTTTAGGGGTCAAAATAGATTTAGTTACCAAGTTTAGGTACTAAAGCGGACAAAAAAATATATTACTAGAGTAGACCTAATTGTCAAGTTTAAGGACTAAAAGTTAAATTAACCCTTAAGAAAATAATACCTCGGGCTGACTGATTATTTGGCTTTGCTCCAAGGAATTGCTTGTATCATTGGACACCGCAGTTGATAGAGGTATATGAATTTGAGGATTATGGTCCTGCATACAATAAAATAAATACAGCCACCATGTTACTGTGGTCTCTGGTCTCACTTTTATTTTATGATGATTTTAGTTTGTATTTAGTGTGGTACTGGTCAATCTGACAGATACCTGGAAGTAAGTGATTGACTGGTGTTCCACTAAGGATTGATTCTGAAGCTCATGTTGAGCTACAAACGAAAGCTGAGGTTGAAAACCATCCTTCATAACAAATATATAAAACAAGAGTTCTCCATTAATTGTTGTAAGAAGCTAGGTATTTGATGGTCTGAGAGATTTAACATCATTCAATTCCAAACATATGCACATGGAATCAAATACCTGAGGGTGAGCGAGTGGTTGGTTTTCTCCCAAATCAACAGGAAAACCCTGCATAATGTCCACATCTTGCATGAAGTCATGTAAATCTAGTGTTGTCTCACTGTCCTTCTCTTTTAACTTGTTTTTTAACATGATATTCTCTTCCTTGAGCCTTTCATTCTCCTGGTTTTTCTTCATCCTGTATCTGGCGTCATGTTGTCTCTTCCTTTCCCTTTTTTCCTCCTCGCTCAGCATGGATCTTTTACGACGACCCTTCCCTTTCTCTGAGGGATGATGATTATCCTGCAGTAGCGAAGATGGTGCTCCATGTTCCTTCTCAGATTCATCTGTAGCGTGAAGATACTGGAATTGGCTGATATCTCGGACGCTATATACCCTTTTTGAATACATTTGGGACATGATATTCTATTAGCTTCTGCTGATACCGATTATCTAGGATGATTGCAGTTGGTCTCCTCAAATGGATGAGAGAGAGGGAGGAGAAATGAAAGAGATAAGAAACTAAAATAAAAAAGTCAAGCTTACAGCAGCAGACGAAACGCGTGAAATGTGAACAAAGGAGATAAAAAGAAAGTGTTAATACCTGTTTTGGCCCTTTATTATAGTGAAATTCTCACTTTGGCTCTTATATTATTTTTCCAGTCACTTTACCTCCCCTGCTTTCATTATGTCCATCAAGTTAGCCCTTTGACCATTTCCGTTTAAAAAAAATTCTCAAGTGTTTGTCCCTTGACTTGTAGTGAAGTTCTCAATTTATACTACAGTGAAATGTTCACTTTGACCCTTCACATGTTGAAATTTGATTGGCTTAAATGGCCATACAATTTTTTTTTTAACAAAAATGGTCAAGGGACTAAAGTGATGGACGGAATGAAAGTAGAGGGGTCAAAGTTACTAGAAAGATAGTAGAAGAGTCAAAGTGAAAAATACATTATAGTACAAAGGCCAAAATAGATATTAAACCTAAAAGAAGAATGGAGCTGAAGAACAAGTGTCGGCAACTAGAAGATGGTTGACTTGCAGAGCTAATTGACCACGTTGCACATCGTTACTACTCGGAAGGGTCTTTTACTCAGCTGCTTAATCCTTACGTAAATAAACAAATATTTTTGGATTACTTTTTTTCGCCATGGCATGGTGCAAATCTGGCTATTAGACGCAAATGAGTTGCAACTAGACCTTTGTTTTCTGGAATTGAGTTAACAGGAGGACAGTCCCAGAAAAGAACCAGAGGTACTTCACAGATACCTCAAACCAATCTAGGAAAAGGCAATCTAATTTGGAGGAGCAAGCAAGCCATCTTTCTCCAAAATATAAACCAGTGAAGGAGTTCGAGTAACCCAGTTTGTTAAACTCACCTCCTTCTTGTATTGGGAAGCAACCCAGTCTGCAGCTTTTTTAGCTGTTCTCCTGATCAATTTGATCCTCACCTGCAGGAGTTCTTTGATCATCCTATCAATCATGACAATAATAGGCTTCAATTATTTGATGTTTATAAATTTACATATTTCTTGGTCTGTCATCCTCGAAGAGATTTGGAGCATGTCGTAGGGGCATTGAGGTAGGACTAAGCCCACTCCCTCAACAAAGAGGAGGGGCTAGCTCTTCGGTTTCGTTGATGGAGATATCCTTTGGTTGGAGTTTCAGTTTATTAGAGAACGCTCAGCGAGCTTTTGAGGGTGCTTTTTAAAGTTAGCAACTTCGCGTTGCAGTGATGACTTCCAATCAAGTTGCCCTTCGAATGTCTTGGGCGTTTTCTTGGGAGTGTTGAAGTAGAAACAAATTGGCCAAGTTGAGACCATATAAGTTACTGCTGGTTCCCTTCTAAGCTTGATGAGCTCTAAATCTAAAGAGACCAAATGAGATGTCACTCTAGGTTGTACATGAAATGGAATGGAAAAGTGTTGGTTTTCAATGGCTAAAAGGCATAATTGTATAGGTTGGGTTTGATTAGGTTGAATTGGTATGTTTTGATGTCAAAGCATTTTTGGGTTCAACGATGTGAATTGGTTAAAATCTAACGTTTGGTATGAGTTTGGTCAAGTTTTATGGAGGTTTGAATGTGCACAAGTGTATCAAACATGCAAATGGTTAGGTTGATATGAAATAACGTACTAAATGATTTAATTTGTATAAAAAATAAAGTCCTCGTCTCGACGACCACATTTTTCTTGTCGCAATACAGACTGACAGTATGTGACGTCACGACGTCAAGTAGCCTAACATCATGATGTGACAAACTATTTGACGATGCCACAACATGGAGAATGTGATGTCACGACATCGGTCCTGTATTTTCAAAACTTTACAAATTGATCATATTTCGTACTCAAGTCAATAAAAGAGCTTTCATAAGCTCAATTAAGGCTCAGATTTAGTTGTATATCATATTATGAATGTGTTTAAGACATGAATGTTTGTTTAAACAATATAATTATAGTATGTTTGAAAGTAATTGCTCCAACAACGACTGTAGCATTCTGTAGTTCAGACTCAACAATCGGGTCGGACGAGGGGTGTTACAAAAAATAATTAAAAAAATGAAATCATCGTCATGCCAAACAAGTGGTTTATATTCATTGTCAATCTCATCCACATTTTCATGTACTCTCTTGGTTAAATTGCTCTTCTAGTCCTTCCTCTTTTTCTCATCCATCTAATCCACCCATTTTTTATTTTTAAATTTTTACACATTTTCCCCTAACGCTCCCCCACACTTTTAAAATTTAGTTCATACCTTGAATTAGTTTCCCTTAATTCAAAAGCCCTTTTAATTTCTTATAATATCCAGCCACCTCCACACTCTCCACACTTTTAATTTCTTATAATATCCAACTAATATTTAAAAAAAAATTATATTTTATCTACTCCAAAAATTCTAACACATACACAATTCGAGAATTGACACTGTTCACATCTCGAGGGGTGTTAGGGATGTTACAAATTCATTAAATTAAATGATTTTCTCAACCGAATTCTAATTCTGTTAAATTCATGATGACTTTACCGTACCAGAATCTATGGGTAAATTAATTTAATTGTCTTATTCTATAAAATTGCAATGACTACTTAAATTAATTTTCACTTTGAACTTCAATTATTTAATTATAATCAATTAAATAATAATTTAAATAAATTAAATTAATCACTAAGTCATCTCTTGTCCTTATGCGAGAAAATGCATTCGTTATGGATAGTGATATATGTAATTGATTTCTCTGTTTGTTGCTTTCATTCATTCAACATATCGGTCCAAATGCAATCCATAAAGGGTTGTGTTGAATTAGCGAAATGATCGATTGAACATATATAATTAATACTCAAATAATTTGTAATTAAGTTCTAACTCTTCGTGTATTAATTACAACATCATTTACTCATGGTTTCAATCCACTAAAAGTACCATGACTGAACTCTCTCTTATTATATACCATTATGAAAGCAAGTAATTTATGCTTGTCTAATAACCATGTCATATATGTGTTACTTTAAAAAAAAAAAAATCTCAAATTATAGATTGGCTTAATCTTGACCGTCTATGTAAACTAATATATATCGCTAGATCTAGGGAAGCTCAACTATAAATAGAGGCTTTCCTCCTCATTTGTATTGATCCCATTATATTCCATTAAAAGTTAGTGAATATACTTTGAGAGTATTTACTCAAACATCTTGTGAGCATTGCTTTCTTGTGACTTTTCTGTTCTTTCGTTGCTATTTTGTTTTTGAGTTGCTTTCACTTTATTTTCAGTGCTTTGGAGAATTTCTTCAAAAATTCTCACTTCGCAAAATTTAGGTTAACTTAGGCGAATTTGAAACAAATAAATTATCTAAGGTCACACAGATTGCTAGACTAAAGTTTTAGCCCTGTGACAGATGCAGTTCCATAGACTCAACTACATCAACTGGGTTCTTTTTAGTATTAACGCTACCAACCTTAGGACAATTTTCACATTGATGACCATAACATTGTCCTAAGGTTGGTAACGTTAATACTAAAAAGAACCCAATTGATGTAGTTGAGTCTATGGAACTGCAGCTGTCACAGGGTTAAAACTTTTGTTTTGGACAACCATGGATCAACATGCTTAACCTCTTGTTTTGGACAATACCTCAGCCGCTTCTTGATCCAATCGGTTCGGACCACTAAAATACCCCTAGAAGGAGATAGGGCTAAGCAGAGCGAAAATAGCTTTCCATGAGACGAGAATGGAAACTGTTGTAATATTTTGATTGGATCTGAAATCAATATTTTGTAAAGGTAAGCATTTCCATAAAACTATTTTAAAAATAATTGTTTCCTCTCCATGTGCAGAACAATTAACAAAATACTATTTCCAAGATACAATGCGTTTACTCGAACGGAACAGTTCGTATTGCACTACCAATTATTTTAAACTAGAATAAAATTTAGAAACACACAAGAAAGAAAGAATATAATTTCAATAGTATCATTCTCAGTTCTATATTAATTCTCATTTTTAGTGTTTATATATAGAATGCTAATTAAGAGGTGCCTATGTGCTTCTATGGAAAGACACATCCTTTTTCTTAGAAAAGTTGATGAATAGTTATATATATATATATATGGGAAAGGATGTGTCTTTCCAAAGAAGCACATAGGCATCTCTTAATTAGCATTCTATATATAAACACTAAAAATGAGAATTAATATAGAACTGAGAATGATACTATTGAAATTATATAAATGTGCTTTTTCAAAAAATCAAATCCAAATGAAAATCCTGAAATTCAGGATAAAAATACTGATGTGGCATAAAACTATTGGAAAGGGATACAGATGACATGGCGTCACTGTTTCATACAATCTTTTCTCTCTATATATATACGTAGAGACACCTCTCTTTAGTTACATTCTTTCATTATTTTTCATTATATATATTATAAATAATATAAAACTTTAATACTGGATATTTTATTTGAAAATACTTTATAATATATAATATATATTATATACAACAATTATTAGTCTCATCTAATTATGATACCAAGATTGAATGAGAAAAAAATATTATGAGTGGAATAGTTTTTTACTTTGTTTTATAATAAAAAAATAATTAAAATAAATTAAGTCCAAATAAAAAATAATCAATTAAATAACTAAATTATAACTCTATTTTATTACAGCTCTGTTCTATTACATTACAACTCTATTCTTTTCCCCAACCAAACATACGGTTAGTTTTTTTAATTAATTAGTCCTTGAGGTAAGCTTACACTCGGCTGCTAAGCTATGAAATTGCCATATGTATAACTTTTATGCCAAGTGTCCCTCACCTTTCGGACACCTTCCTCCTTCACAAAGCAGCCAGGTGTACGCTCACGTGTCGATGTTGGGTTACGTGTCAAGGCCCCAACATTCCGATCCACCGGTCAATCCCCTCTATATACTCTGTGTACATAAGCTGTGCCCCATATACAAACACCAACGAGCTCAACAAAGTATCCATACGGTATCGCATTATATTTGCCCGAAATCCAGGAGTATCGATCATTTTTATTGACCCAAGATGAGCCAGAGACAACCTAGGAGGCCTCAACAACCAGCAGGTCAAGGTGAGAACCAAGAGCCTATTAAATATGGAGATGTTTTCAACGTCAGCGGTGAGTTAGCCAACAAGCCTATCGCACCCCAAGATGCAGCCATGATGCAAACAGCTGAGACCCAAGTGTTGGGTCAGACCCAGAAAGGTGGAACCGCTGCTGTGATGCAATCTGCCGCCACGAGGAACGAACAAGTTGGCGTTGTGGGTCATAATGATATAACTGACATTGCTGGTGAACAAGGCGTTAGCGTCGCTGAAACTGATGTTGCTGGTCGGCGTATAATCACTGAGGCAGTCGCCGGCCAGGTGTTTTGATAATTTATTTCTTTTAATTTTTACCTCTCCAATGAACACATTAAAATTTATGCTTTCGTTCGTTTCATTGTTAGGTTGTGGGACAATATGTTCAAGCAACACCGGTTATGACAAGCCAAGTGGGCGCTGTGCAGCAAAACGCAATAACCATAGGTGAAGCCCTCGAAGCAACCGCTAAAACAGCGGGCGATAAGCCAGTCGATCAAAGCGATGCCGCTGCCGTTCAAGCCGCGGAAGTTCGAGCGACTGGTTCGAATGTCATAATCCCCGGCGGACTCGCCGCTACTGCTCAATCCGCCGCTGCTCATAACGCGACCCTGGATCGCGATGAGGAAAAGATCAAGCTGAATCAAGTTTTAATGGTACAAAACAATCACTTAAGACCTAGGGTGTATCTCAATATACATTACAGAACATTGAGAGTTAAAAAATGAGGATTATATTTATACTTTGTAGGGTGCAACGGCGAAGTTACCGGCGGATAAAGCAGTGACAAGGCAAGATGCTGAAGGAGTGGTGAGTGCAGAGCTGAGAAACAATCCAAATGTAGCCACACATCCAGGAGGAGTGGCAGCATCTATGGCGGCAGCTGCTAGGCTTAATGAGAACGTCAACGCATAATAATATATACATAGCTTCATCATCTATATGTAGTTTTTTTTAAGTTATATATATATATAATGCTGGGGAAGTGAAATCTTGTGTGTTTAAGAGAGTATGCAGTGTGTAGCAGCTATATATAAAAATGGTGTCCTGCTTTGTAAAATAAGCAAAAGATGGGGTTTCTGTTTTGTTTTAAGTCAATGGAGTGTGTGGTTGCCACCTTTGTTGAAGATTCCAGGTAAGTACTAATTGAAGAACATGGATGATATTTACTTGTCGTTATCATCCTCCCAGACATCGTCAACAAAGTCAACTTTCCACATTCATTTTCGTATATAACCTCTCAATGGAAATTTAGTATAGACTTTTCTTTGTTTTAGAGAATTTTCTCTCCTTTTTATTGATAATTATTATTATGTCACTCGAATACGATACTAAAAAAGAAATTACGCTGAAAATTCCAGTTTCAACGCCTTTTAAGACAACCGGAGACTCCAGTTTTGTTGCCTAAGCCATGTCTCTGCCACGTCACCGGCCTCGCTCACAGTTCTCACCACCGCCAGAAGATGAACCGTACAATATAATCCCCATGCATAATCTCCACATAGATCATCCCGGCCTCCGGTGCCCTCAAGTACACGTCGTCCTATCATCCTTGCGCAACGTAGGTGACCTACGAAAGCCACCATTCTCCCCGTGGGTTCCTTCCATGGACCTCCTCGATTGGTTGGGACTATTCTTTGGTTTCCAACACGATAACGTAAAGAACCAAAGGGAACACCTTGTTCTCCACTTGGCTAATGCCCATATGCGCCTCTCTCTGCCACCGGCCGACAACAATGGAACCTTCCAAGTCATAGTCGTCCGCGAATTCCGCTGTAAGCTACTCGAAAACTACAGTAACTGGTGCTCTTACCTGGGGAAGGCATCCAACGTTGACAGTTTAGATTCTGATACTCGTAGAGAGTTGCTTTACGTTGGACTGTATTTATTGATATGGGGAGAATCCACGAATTTGAGGTTCATGCCTGAATGCATCTGCTACATTTTTCATCACATGGCCATGGAATTGAACAAAATCCTAAAAGATTACATTGATGAGGACACGGGACGGCCATGGCTATCAGGGGAAAACGCGTTTCTAAATCGCGTTGTAAAGCCAATATATGATGCGATCAAGGCCGAGGTAGCGAAAAGCAAAAATGGAACCGCTCCCCATGATACGTGGAGGAACTATGATGATTTCAACGAGTACTTTTGGAGCAAGAGTTGTTTTCATACTCTCAACTGGCCACTTGATTTCTACAGTAAGTTTACAAGTGAAAGGAAAACCGGTTTTGTTGAACGAAGGACGTTTTGGAACGTCTACAGAAGCTTCGACAGGCTATGGGTGATGTTGTTTCTCTTCCTTCACATAATGGTAATCTTGGCCTGGGAGGAGAAGAAGTTTCCATGGCTGGCTTTGGATAACAAGGATGTTACTGTTCGAGTTTTATCATTGTTCATCACTTGGAGTGGAATGAGGCTTTTCCATGCTTTACTTGAACCAGCTATGGAGTTTAGTCGTGTTTCGAGACATACGTGGGGACTGGTCCTTAGGATGGTGCTAAGGATTTTGGTTGCTGCAGCATGGACTGGCACTTTTGTGATTTGTTACACAAGGATTTGGGTGCAAAGGTACCACGACAAGCATTGGTCTAATGAGGCTAACCAAAGGGTAACTTTTTTTCTAAGGTTTGCATTTCTTTATGGGTTACCAAATATGGTTGAATTAGTGTTGTTTTTCCTTCCTTGTATTTGGCTGAATGCGAAATTATTTTACCTGCTATCATGGTGGTTCCATGGTAACTGTTATATCGGTCAAGGATTGAGGGAAGGGGTAGTTGATAGAATCAAGTATGTTCTATTCTGGGTTGTGGTGTTAGGTACAAAATTTACCTTCAGTTACTTCTTCCAGATCAAGCCCATGATTAGCACAACAAAACAATTTTTGGATTCAACAATTGCAGACTGTGAGGGGGACTGGCAAGCCATCTTCAGTGTTAACAACAAGTTCATTATTGGATTGTTGTGGGTGCCTGTGGTGTTGATTTACTTGGCTGATACTCAGATTTGGTACTCAATCTATTCTCCCTTTGTGGGGGCTGCCATGGGGTTGCTGCAACTGTTGGGTGAAATTCGAAACATCGAGCAGCTGCGATGGTGGTTTCGGTTCTTTGCCTCTGCCATTCAATTCAATTTGCTGCCACAAGAGGAAATAAAGACCAGTGGTGGATCTTTAAGGGAAAAACTGTGTGAAGCCATTCATCAGCTGAAGGTGAGATGTGGGCTGCAGCTGCCTTTAAAAATGTTCGAACTTGAATCGAACCAGGTTAAGGCTAACAAGTTTGCTTTAATATGGAATGAAATAGTTACCACATTTAGGGAAGAAGATATCATATCTGATCAAGAGGTTGAGCTACTACAGTTGCCTCTGAATTCATGGGAAATCAGGGTCATTAGTTGGCCTTGTTTTCTTTTGGGGAATGAGTTGCTACGTGCTCTTGATCTGGCTACGGACTTATATGATGCGCCGGATAACTGGCTCTGGTATAAAATATGCAAGAATGAGTATAGGCGTTGTGCTGTGATCGAAACATATGATTGTGTCAAGTATTTGATGCTTCATAAACTAATCAAAAGGAATACTGAGGAGCATTCCATTCTCAAAGCCTTGTTTCGGGAAATTGATCATTCTATCGAGACCGAGAAGTTCACTAAGACATTTAGAACGATTGCACTGCTTCAAATCCATTCCAAGTTGATAAAACTTGTTGAGCTGTTGCTTGAACCAAACGAGAGTGTGAATGAGATTGCTAATGCTATGCAGTCACTTTATGCAATTGTTGTTCCTTACCTTTTCAAAGCAAAGACAATGGACCAGTTGAGGGAAGATGGACTGGCTCCCAAGAGCCGATTCGCCATGGCGAGGTGGCTATTCAAGAACACGGTTGAGTCGCTGGATCCTAGTAACAAGGATTTCTATATGCAGGTTAAGCGCTTGCATACAATTCTTACCAGCAGGGACTCGATGCATACCATTCCTGTTAATAACGAGGCAAGGCGTCGACTCGCTTTCTTTAGTAACTCACTCTTTATGAAAATGCCTCGAGCTCCTCAAGTGAAGAAGATGATAGCTTTCAGTGTCCTTACCCCTTTCAACGATGAAGATGTGTTGTACAGCAAAGAAACACTCAAAACTAAGAACGAAGATGGGATTTCCATCCTGTATTATTTGCAGACCATTTATGATGATGAGTGGAAGAACTTCATCGAAAGAATGCGTAGAGAGGGAATGGTGACAGCAGATGAAATATGGACAACCAAGTTAAGAGATTTAAGGCTTTGGGCATCTTATAGAGGCCAGACATTTGCACGCACGGTCAGAGGCATGATGTACTATTATCGAGCTCTACTGCTGCTAGCTTTTCTCGATTCTTCATCGGAGACGGATATTACCGTAACAAAAGAGGAAGAAGGTATTGCTTTGATGAAGTATACATATGTTGTTTCATGTCAGAAGTATTGGGAACATAAGGCCATAGGGGACCCTCGTGCTGAGGAAATCATTGATCTTTTGAAACACAATGAAGCCCTTCGGATGGCCTATGTTGATCAAGTTTCAACAGGGAGAGATGAGAAGGAATATTATTCGGTTCTCATTAAGTACGAGCAGCAATTACAACGGGAGGTGGAGATATATCGAATCAAGTTGCCTGGTCCAATGAACATTGGAGAAGGGAAACCAGAGAATCAAAACCATGGCATTGTCTTCACTCGTGGTGATGCAGTTCAAACTATTGATATGAACCAAGACAACTATTTTGAGGAAGCACTAAAAATCCGTAACCTGCTGGAAGAATTCAAGCACCATCATGGAATCCATAGACCAACTATCTTGGGAGTTAGAGAACATATTTTCAGTGGCTCTGTTTCGTCAGTTGCTTGGTTTATGTCAGCACAGGAAACGAGTTTTGTTACCTTATTTCAACGTCTCTTTGCAAATCCGCTGAAAATTCGAATGCATTACGGCCATCCCGATGTGTTCGATAGGCTTTGGTTCATGACTCGTGGCGGCCTTAGTAAAGCCTCCAAAGTGATTTATATCAGTGAGGACATTTTTGCCGGCTTCAACTGTACTTTGCGAGGGGGCAGTGTCACACACCATGAATACATTCAAGTTGGCAAAGGACGAGACCTCGGGTTGAGTCAAATATCAACCTTTGAAGCGAAGATAGCTTGTGGGAGTGGTGAACAATTCCTCAGCAGAGATGTTTACAGGTTGGGTCAAAGACTTGATTTTTTCAGGATGTTATCATTCTTTCACACAACAATTGGATATTTCTTCAATACAACAGTGATCATCCTTTCTGTCTATGGATTCCTGTGGGGTCAACTTTATCTAGCTCTCAGTGGTGTCGAGAATTCCATTCTAGGGTACGATAACAACAGCAAGAAGGCACTGAGCGCTGTTATCAATCAAGACCTCATCATCCAGTTTGGTTTCTTTACAACACTTCCAGCAATACTCGAGAGCTACGTCGAGAACGGTTTCCTTGAAGCCATTTTGGACTTCCTGGTTATGCAGCTCCAGCTTTCAACTGTTTTCTACACATTCTCAATGGGAACACGTGCACATTTCTTTGGTCGGACCATCCTTCACGGAGGTGCAAAGTATCGACAAACCAGGCGTAATTTCGTCGTACAACACACAAGTTTCACAGAGAATTACAGATTGTATGCACGCAGCCATTTCATAAAGTCCATTGAGTTCGGATTGATTCTTATGGTTTATGCAACATACACCCCATCAGCCAAGGTCACATTTTTTTACATAGACATGTCAGTTACATGTTGGCTCCTAGTTCTCTCATGGATATTTGCTCCCTTCCTATTCAATCCTTCAGGTTTCGATTGGCTAAAGACCGTAGACGACTTTGATAATTTCATGAACTGGATTTGGCACCGCGGCGGCATATTTGCAGAGGCTACAGAAAGCTGGGAAAGTTGGTGGTACAAGGAGCAGCACCATGTAGTCACAACCAGCCTATGGGGAAAGCTACTGGAAATCATTTTGAACCTACGTTTCTTCTTTTTCCAATATGGAATTGTATACCATCTGGGAATTTCAGGCCAAAGTGGGAGTGTTTTCGTTTACTTGTGGTTTTGGATCTTCATATTCGCAGCATTCGGAATCTATCTAACGATGTCGTATGTTCGGGACGACTACGGGGCAAAAAAGCATATATATGTTCGGCTGGCTAAATTCCTTTCGATGATACTTGGAATACTTCTTGTTATTGCTCTGAGACAATTCACAGCCTTCAAATATGTTGATGTTTTCACCAGCCTGTTGGCTCTTGTTCCTACTGGTTGGGGACTTATATCCATAGCTCAGGTATTTCAACCCCGTCTTCGGCATACCAAACTGTGGGACTCTGTGGTTTCCTTGGCTCGATACTATGAGATAATGTTTGGAGTCATAGTGATGGGTCCAGTGGCAGTTTTATCATGGATGCCTGGATTCCAATCAATGCAAACAAGGATCCTATTTAATGATGCATTTAGCAAAGGCCTGCCAATGTTCAAGATTATCACACACAAAGTACATCAAAACGATGTCTAAGCTTCACTTACTATTGTAGCTCATTTTTAATAAATCTATTTATTGGCATTACTTGTAATTATTATTATAATCATTTCAATTAAAGGTGTGTTTATTGTAATTATTTTATAAATATTTTATTTTTAAAAATTTTAAGTGACTACATGACGATTATTTCATAATAACATATCATTAAATTTAATAAAATCTAAATTCAAAAATTAAATTGGAAAATATTGTCAATTTTCGAGAATAATTAAATTTTTTTATGAAATTTTAATAATTAACAACTTTATTGTTTAATAAAAATAATGAATAAAAATTAATTAAAATATCATGAAGTTATTGATTGAAGCAGTAATACTAATATGAATCTGAAAATACCTCGAGTTCAATAAAGATATACGATTTTAATAAATCTCAAAACATTACATTTAAACCTTAAAAATAGAACAATATCTAAAACTAACATAAAAAATTCCCAAATTGCATTGCATGTTTTGAATTTATGAATATTTGACCTTTGTTTTCTCATTTTTTGACATATAAATTAGTTAAGTTTATTTCTTGTCAATGGAAATATAAACTTTTTCTTTGTTTTACAAAAAAAGGGGTGCACCAAGTTTTATCTTTTTTTAGAAATATGTTGATATTTTCACCAGTCTATTGGCTTTTATTCCCACTGGTTGGGGACTTATATAGATTGCTCAGGTATTTCGACCCCTTCTTCGGCATACCAGACTCTGGGACTCTGTGGTTTCCGTGGCTCGATTCTATGAAATACTGTTTGGAGTTATTGTGTTGGCTCCAGTGGCAGCTTTATCATGGATCCCTAGATTCCAGCCAATGCAAACCAGGATTCTATTTAATGATGCATTTAGCAAAGGCCTGCAAATGTTCAAAATTATTACAGAGAAAGTACACCAAAAGATGTCTAAGCTCCACTTATTGTTGTAGGCAACTTTCAATCATCAGTTTCTTACACTAATCAGTGTCTGCCTTTAACCCCCCGGGGAATAGATATATGTATATAAACGGTTCTGGTGCACTACACTAAATATAAATACATTCTATTTCGTTATGCTTGGTTTCTAGCATTCACTTCCTTGAGGCCTTATATTAGTCTTCTTTTTAATATTTCAATGAATCAATGTTAATATCCATTTTCACATCTAAATATATGTCGAATGCAGACATAAATACTTTAAGAAACAAAAAAAGAAGAAGCTGCTTCATCAATTCAACCGCAAATAATCAAACATTTACAAAGTGAGCATATGTACATTTACTACGGCAGAAAATCTGTAGAACTACTGATCCTTTCTACCATGTAACAGAAAGAACAAGCATCTACTTGCTATGAACTAATATTGCATAGTTAGGACAGTGATTTCATTTAACAAATTCGAGAACTTTAGAATGCAAACCGAAAACGTAGCCAATATCTCATCAGGGCAGCCAGATAAATGCACTTAAGTGGTAGATACCTGCACTGCTTTCTTGGGTCTTCTTTGTTTAAGCTTAACCTTCACATTTACTCCATTATCGATAATAGATTGAAGAACTATCTGAAGCTTCCCCTCTAACCTGTCCCCTTTCCTTGGTGTGTAAATAACATCATGTATATCATCATCCAATGCTCTCTGAGCCAAAATCAAACCCACAGCAGCACAAGCAGAAGCATTTCTAGTGGAACCTAAATCAAATTTCATATCCTTAGAAATGGAATGAGCTACGGCAACAACCTTGCTAGTGGCCCGATGAATGATGCAGGCGCGAACCGATGCTTTCGATATGTAAATGTCGAGGCAAAATGGTTCATGATAAGGACCAGTTAGTTGATTAAAAGTGGGAGTTCTCACCTTCTTCTCAGCCGAACAAACCTCCACTTTGTCAGGAATATTTCTAACGCTTCCATTTTCAACATCTTTAAGTAGTCTAACATTCGACTTCTCGAGCCTTTTGCTTTCTTTTGGATCATCTTTCTTATGCAAAGACTCCTTATTTTTACTTTCTTTGCTATCATCCTTGTTCTTGGGACCTTTCTTCCTATGGAAGTCATAAGCATACTCCTCGAACTCTTTGGAACCACGATCGATTTTATAAAAAAGATTACCCCGGATTCTCATATTATCTATGTCATCAAAGTCTTGATCATCTTCACTTATAGGAGAACCATTATCTACCCTTTGATCAACTGCTTCCATATAGGGTAGTGTTTCCATTTCCCCATCAAACCCTTTGTAAGCATGAGCTAAACCCGACGAGACTCTCCAGGTTTCATCATCCACGAGCTCAATATCATTAGAACCCAATTTAAAAGAGCAATCATTGAACAAAGGAGAAAGATGAATCTTACTAGAGTAGTTGGTCGGCTTGGTATCTTCCTTATTGATAACTGGAGGGAACACTGAGCTGAAACTACGCAGCCTTGTAAAGAACCCAGAATTCCTAATCGATGGGTATACAACGGTTTTTCTAAGCAAATGCAACGCCATTTAGGATACGGGGTTTGTCGTTGTTGGCAGAAAAGGACCGAAATTGGCAAGATTGAAGAAGCTTTCAGTGGCAAATCATCGAACAGTTGGTAGGCCTACAAAGATTTGCTTCTTCTAAGACCATCAGGTTATGAATTTTAAGGTTGGAGGTGCTTTTTTCCAATGAATAAAGCGTAGTTTTAGATCAGGAAACAATCTCTTAAGCTCCTAAAATTATGGAGTCTATGAAGCCATGAAGCCAAGAAAAGACTGAGAAATGAACTGTATTTTTGGGGCCGTGATTATAAGTAGGATGCAAAAGCCAGCGGTTAAAATATGCTATTAATCCCTGTATTTCTATATAGTTTGAGATTTAGTCCTGTACTTTAAAATTTAAAAATCCAATCCTCTTACATTTTCAATTTCAAAATTGTAGCCTAATTATTACCGTTTTTTATAGTTTCTATCAACATTTGTCAACTTATCATATTTATTTTTTATCATTTATATACAACGTCATATAAGGACAGCTTAATTCATATGCCAAATTGACGAAATTGGACAAAAAATTTAACAAAGTTAATTATTGGACTAAGAATTTTAAATTAGAAAAATATGAGACTTAGATTTTAACTTTTTAAGTATATCAGCTAAATATCAAATTTTATCAAAGTACAAGGATTAACCACATATTTAAACCTAAGCTAGTTTTACATTTTAATAACAGAAGGTAAATTTTGATTTAATTAAAATTAATTATTAAAATTATCAATTGTAATTAAATTAACTTTAAAATTCAAATTAAGCACTAAATAGTTAACACATTTTGCCGGTTGAGTCTTAATTCGATTGACATTGGCATTACTGTTAATGCAAGAGGACGTGAGTTCGAAATGTGCTAAAGTATCATGGAGACTTGTATATTAGAAGTTATATTGTATTTTATCTCCTTTATTTAAAAAATGAGTAAATTAATCCCTATATATTAGATAAAGAACAAATTAATCCTTTCGATTAAAAATTTCATCCATTTATACTATTAAAAATTGGCAAACAGAGATAAATTTTTAACAAGGGGCTAATTTATCTATTTTTTAAGTTTAATAATCAAATTTAACTAAATAATAATAATCGAATTGATAAAAAATGTAAACATAACGCTTAAAAGGAAAGAAAGTAATCCCAAAACAACAATATTTTGGAGGAAAAAACATAACAAAATTTAAATAAAATTCTCATCAAACACCAGCTGGAAATCATTGAACTACTTTTTTTTTTTTTTAAATATCAAACTGCCAAAAAGCCTTTCCAAATGGCATTTTGTTCTGTTGAAATTTTGAAAGCAACCAAAAAAAGAGGATGTAAAGTCTCAGATAAACAGAACATATTTCTACAACTAACCCTAGATGGTTTTGTCTTTTGAGTTCCAAGACATGGTTCATTACTTCACAATCACCTACTACTACTATAAGTTCCACTCAACATTAGAAATACAGCTTCTCACCATGTCAAATGCAAGAAGCACACAACAATTATAATAATTAACACACAGGCATTGCTACCATTAAAATGGTTAGTCATTACAAGCAAAAAAACCATTTAGAAAGAAACTTAGCTCGGTTGGTAGTCGTCATCTCAGTAGTTACAATCTCCAGAGTAGTCATCGTCTATCAGTAGTAAGCCTGCTGATATGCTGGTGCTATACCATTACCATACCCTCCATATGCAGGATAGTTCATGGGAGCTCCAGGGTAAGAACCAGCTAGGTGAGGGGCTGCTTCTGGTGAGTACATATACGGACAGGTGGGTGGGGTTTGGGTTCCGTACATGGCAGGTGGGGGGGATGGATATGCTGGGACTGCAGCAGGGTACTGAGGGTGTGAGGGAGACCTGACAATTGACGGTGGTGCTGCGAAAGATGAGACGTATGCATTCGTTGAACGGCCAGCTTTAGCTGGAGGCATTGGACCACCATTACTGGCCCGTGTTCGCTTGTTAGCAGGAACTGCAGCCGGCTTTCTCTTCTCAGTCTTGGTCTTCTCTAGCTGCTCAAGGCGTTTCTTGAGGTTTTCTGGGGGAAGCTCTGCCTCAAGTTTGTACTCTTCGATGCACTTCATGACTGCCCGAAGTGCTGATTGCTCTTTGCGTGCAGCAAGTTGCTGTATAAATCAAGAACTACTACTTATTAGTAGAAACATAACTGCTAGAAATGAAGAATACTTTAAGGTATAGACGACTACGACCAATCAATCTCTCCCACCTATTTGTCAATAGTCAATACCACCTATTTCATGGTTTTTGGCATTAATTAGGAGATAAAAAGGTATGCGAAGAGCTTTTATGAATATTTCTTAGATAAAATCTAGAGAAAATCCCACATCCCTAATCCTCACAATAAAAAGTGAGCCTCAATACCATTAATCGCCACAAAGAATATATGACAGCAATCAAACAAAAGAACAGAACACTCTGCTTACGCAAAGAAAAGGATAATTGAATATCACTAATAATAAAGAATAAAACCAATTATCAGTACGACTAAAGAATGGCATACCGCAGCCCGGCCGGCATTATTGGGATCTTCCAAAATAGATGAAGCTGCCTTCTTTGCATCCTTCAAGAAAGCTTTTAGCAGGGGCACAGGGGGGAACCTGTCAACGAGGCCGACTTCATAAGTGAAATGAACTGCATCAAGCTGTTGTCCTTTACTGATCAATTCTTCAATCATGTCTGCAGAAAAGAACTTAAAAGGCATTACAAACTCAATCTTGTAATTGTAATTTAACGAGTCAGGTTCCAATTAACTATGGTAAATAGTCGTAGAAAGGATCAACAAAAGCTATGTTTTCAATGAAATATTGACCATGTTAAGGATTTAACAGTGTTAAAATAACATACAAATTAATTATCCTAAACGTAGGTCGATATAAAAATTAGACATTCAATCTTATTTGAGTCATGCATGTTACATCCATTAGGCTGCACTGCTAACACCTTTGAAGTCAGATTTTTCTTAGTAATCCAACCCCATGAATATCTAGCTTTACCTATCTCAACATGAAGTTCTTTGTTCTTAATTCTATTTGAACCACAACAACTAGCCAGTAAACTCTTCACAAGACACAGCACCGAAGTCCCAAAATGATAAAAAGTAATGGTCCTCTGAAGAGAAACTATCTTCCAAAAACATCAACCAACATAATGAGAAGACCATGTGTATAAATACCTTCATACACACACATTTTTATATATAAGGACCAGTCAAATCACGTGCAAGCTTATACACAAGCATGAATCATCTCCAAAGTATGTAATCTTACAAAAGAAAAGACAAATGCTTTACCAACATGTTAGATTAGTGGTAGCTAAGTAACATCCTTCATTACGAGTCACTTAATTACGTCTCTCAACTACGGCTTGGATTCTTCATTTTGAAAAAGTACCCATGGCCAGCCAAAATTCAACCAACATGCCCAATGAGTTTTGATTCCAGCCAACCATCCAAGGATAAAAAGAAAATATATATCATACTCATTGTATCTAAGACTCCTAAATGCAAGCAATACTGCTCATGAAATGCCCTAAAAACTTATCTTTACAACAATTAAGTTAATTCTGCACTTTTGCTACACTATCACAGTGAAGATTAATATCCCCATTCCCAGTGCTTAAGTTAAAAACCCAATTTCTAGAACACAAGCTCCTCTAATAAGCTGCACCATTATTGAAACTCTTAATCATATTCTCACTAACAGAAACTTAATCATAATTCATATGAAGTTTTGAAAATACTGTAATTCAATCACGAGAAGAAAATCCCCATACCAGGCATTTTATCACCGAGGCCAAGCGAAACTGCAAGCTTAGGCATTTGTTTCCTCCAAGCAGAGCCAATAACAAGCTTCCTATAAAGCTCCAACTCCTCTTCGTTAACAATCCCAAACGTAATCAAGTGTTGAAAAAAAGTATGAACATCAGGAGTCTTCACATTGTCAATCCCTCCTCTCTCTTCGAGGCTTCTTTTCCATGTCTCCGCGATTTCTTTCGCCTTCTCTTTCACACTCGGCGTAATCAGTATCCTCGATTTTCCGATCACTGGATCAACCACCGCCGGAATCAAGCTTTCTAGAACCAAAACACAAGCCCATCCTAAATCATTTCCTCTCTCATTCCCTCTTTTATCCACCGGAAATACCTCCGATATGGCCTCCATAACGAACTTCGCTGGATCGATGCATTCCGATAAAGCTTCTGGAATTTTCTCTCTTAATAATTCGGTATCTTTCTTCCGGCCGGAGACAAAGTTCCAGAACTCTTTAGCTTCCATTCTCAAACACGTTGATTTCAGGATTTGCAAAAGGCCGTCTCCGTTGTCAACTTCTCCGTCGGGATTGTCGTCGTTTAAGGTTTTCAAAGCATCTTTTTTGAGAAGCTCGACTCGGTTGACTGCAATCTTGACGCTGTCGTCGATGCTGAGTTCTCGCTTCTTGAGTGAGTCGAGTGAGGTCTTGGTCTCCGAGTCTAGTGCTTCGATTTTGCGTTTCAAGGCCTCCGATTGTCTCATCAGATTTGCCTCAAGTGAACTTATGTGATCGGAGAGTTCTTTCCACATAAGAGTGCAGCCCGTCATAAGAGATGTTTGATGCTGGAACTCATCGAAACTAGGCTGAGTTAACTCGGTTAACTCACCCGGATCGGGGATCGACCCCATGGTGAACTTTCTTTCGTTCGTTAACTCGTCCGGGTGACTGACTCAGTTCGCTGAAACCAAAGGACAGAAGAAATTAGAAATTAGAAACCCTAGCAATGGAGTAACAAAGGAAGTCAAAAAGCTTAAGCAGATGCTAGCGTGGATCTCTCAGAACAGGCCACGTGTAATGCTTGTCTCTACCTTACGCCGTCGGTGCGCATACTTTTGTCTGAATTAATTCTTCCCTATTCTTTGTCTACATATATCATATAGGGATAATAGCAAGTTTTACCCCTTACTTGCACAGTCCCTGTGTTAAATGCTGACATCAATTAAGTCGTAACCCAATCATGGGCTGAGTTGATTCGTTGTTCAGACATGTATACGTGAATGTAAAACAATAAAAACTTAAAAAATATTTGTAACCTTTTTTTCATGTGTATATATGTTGAGACCACAAATAGGAGTATGATATGAAAATGGCATTCAATAAATAATGAAACACTTTGTAACTTATTTTCTCAATTAAACGATATTTTAATTATTTCTCCAATCGGGTTATATTTAATTAATTTGTAACACCTACTTAATTAAAGTTAATTAAAGATATATAATGATAAAAGTGAAAAAATAATTAAAATTAAAATTTATAACAAATCAAAGTAAAACTTTGGTTGAATCGATAAAGTTTTACTTTCATAATGAGTTTAAATTTCATTGTGAATTTTTAAGTGATTTTATTATTAAAATATAAAAAAAAAAAGATATTTACATAATAATATAACTTATTTTACCTATAAAATAGTATTTTATTCGTTTCTTCAACCAAATTAATACCCTATTGATAACAATTCTATAATTTTAGAATCAAATCTCGATGATCGAACTGACTAAACTACTAATACTTAATCCAATCAATTTGACTAATCCAATTTATTTGATCGATTAAATTTAATAAATTATTAAAAAATAAAAAAAATTATTTAAAAAATCAATTCAATCACTAATTCAACAAGTCGAATCAATCGATAACTGATTTATTAGATTCAACATATTCACAAGTTAACCAATTCAACCTCTTAATATATATATTAGATTTGAAAGTAATAGCACTAATCATAATTTATTCTTATAAATTGACAAGAAACAATTTATTCTTTCAAACCATTTTTTAACCATAATTTTTTTAATATGCATTTTTTAAAATATAAAAAAAAAAGCAAACTAATTATGTAATTTGAACAAAACTCGAAATAAAAAAATTAAATGAGATACTAATTTAAAATTTCAGTGGGAGGGAAAAAATTAAATCTTTTTCTTTTCTAAAACTTGTGGTAATTACATAATACAACCCAAAAAGTAAGCATTTCACTGTAAATTCGACACTTGATCACACACATTATGCTCCTCACAATAACCAGAAAGATCTTTGCGAAGATCCAACGTTGATTTAGTTTCCATCTCTATTGCATCACAATTTGTACCTGTACCAGAGATTAAAGCCTTCTCGGGGGAAGCCGACATTGCTAACTTCTCCCCGGACTTGGAACCGGCAAGTGTGTTTTCCTTAACTGAGACTCGAACTTCAAGTTCATCGGAAACAGCTACATTATCAACTTGATTAACACCCTTACTCGTCGTATCACTCCAACTGTTATGTTCATCAGATTCTCCGACAGATGATTCAGCTAGCTTGTCCCCTGATAGAGTTTCTTCAACATTGCCTACTGCATCTACAGCATCCATATCTATATCACCATCTTCACGGGATTCAGTATTTTTCTCGATAGCAGAATCCGATACCACCATTTTATTTCCCTTGTCTACCGCATTATAGTCCATAGAGGTAGCAAAATTTTCACTGTCCGAAGCAGATTGGGTTTCCTTGTTCCCAGACTGTGAATCAGTCTCATCATTGGACTGATTATCTTCGGCGGGATCATCAAGTCCTGCCTTATTCTGCAGCTCAAGTGCATCATGGCTTGAGCTAGGGTTAGCATCGTTTTTACTATCTGGGGATGCATCTGAGGAACTACTGGTTCCACAAGTATCATTCGCAGAAACATTTGGACATCGGGAATCTGAATCAGCACCTTCAGTTTCACCATTTATCCGACTAGAATGATGCAAACCACCATCATCACATTCTTGAGTATCATTCCCAGATGATGAACCAGGTTTAGATCCGTTAGCCACCTCAGGTGTCGGTTCAGTACACTTAGCACCTAGAGGGGCAAATCATTGAGGAAGTTAAGAACAGTAAATAAAACATAAATGGGAAACAATTGGAACATTTGCATTACCTGTCACAGCAGTCGCCTCCATGTTTTCCAGCTTCAATAGAACCTTCTGCAGCATATCTATACCAGGAAAGACCAACATATTCACGGACCTCATTTCTTGCTTAACTGACTCTTCTAGTGCGGTGAAACCGAAAACAGCAGTCCATGTATGTGTAAGTTCAGCAATTGCAGGGATGACTAGTTTGTGAACCTTGAGAGAACAGAGAGCCTTCGGAAAACAAAAGAACAAACAAAATCAACGATGCAAGGAACAATAAAGTTAAGCATAAGGCTAACATGATATATATATATACAAAGACACTTCAACGTCTCCATCCTCAAGGCTTACCGACTCAATAGCGCAGAAAAGCCGTCGGAACATTCCCTGATGCCTGTAGATGTGACGTGTGCCAATGAACGGCATCTCTGCTAGCTCAGTTCCATGGAACCTACAGACGGCAATAAGATACCAAATTGGTAAGCATTCATTTGATTAATAGTCCAGATGCATGTAATGCACCCATCCAACAAGAAGTCAGGTGAGTGTGTTCTGATAAGTGATTCCGGTCTTCACTATGTTTGTTTGACATTTTTATGGGTCCAAGGGGGGGAAGTGCAGCGCTACAGATGCTAAAATGTTATTTACCTGATTGATGCTGCAGAAATTATTTCATCGCCTCTCTCCAGAATAGCAGTGTAGAAGCCACTATAATTCAGCCGGTTGAAATTCGATCTTTAAAGATAAAAGCAGCAAAAGCACATTGAAAACATTTAGATATTTGATGTTCAAAAAAGAACATTACGACCACAGTAACTATAACAAGTACACAATAGACTGCCAACCAGAAAACAGCAAATGGATAAATAACATTAGCCAAAATCATAACATAAGCTGTTGAATAAAATATATCAGACAGCACATAAATATGAAATTTATCCCTCGGATTATTCGGAAAACTGTTATAATACCTATAATACTGCATACAGTCATTATTGGACAGTTCTCTGAAAGTAAATCCATAAATGACAAGAAATGCAATAAGAAATCATAATGTGTATACTGATACATTGTGTTCATCCAAACCTGGAAGTAACTGTTCATGCTAATATATCAAACATAATCTAATAAACATAGCAGGAAAATTCAACTACCACAGGATAAAATAAACAAAAACCCACTTCACAAATTAGAATAAGACTAATAATTAACATCAAGAAACAAAAAAATAAGTGTGATATGCTAGACAAGCACTATCATGGAGAAACTAATATGACCAACATCCTAATAAAATTCAGCAACCAAAATGCTTACCCACAATTGTAAAGGACATTATTGACTATGTTGATCCCACTTCTCCTGTCAACGATGGGCAAAAAGCATTCATCCATCACAGTCAATGCCACAGCTAGTTTAGAATTGCATTCCACCCTTTGCGTAAGCCCTCTGGCAATTATATCCAAATCTGCACCTGTTCTTCGAATAAGAGACCATGAAAATCCTGCTTCGAGTTCATGTTTGACCCCTAGATACTTCTGTAAATGCTCAAAGAGCTGTAGAAACAACAAAAACATTTCTTAATATGTGACTTCAAATTTTAAACATAGTGCCTTCAGAGTATGATATAAAAGCAGTTAAGCCAGGAACCAGATCAAGGCGCTAGAAAAAAGAAAAAAATATACCAACTTTTATTCAGGGAAAATAAAGAAAGTGAGAATCTATACTTTCATTATGCATCAACTCAATTAGGGAAGAACCTAAAAGAACAAATTCCTGAATCAAATGATGAGATAAGATACAACTAAAACTTCCAGATAACAATATATCACACACCTAGGAACCAACCTTTCTGTTTAAACATTTATAATAAAAAATAAAAAATCAAACACTGCAGCAAATACGAACTTTATTGCTACACTTCATGATAACAGTTTCACCCACATCAACAGCAAAAAGTTGTGTTGCTCACTTACAAAATTTTAAAGAAAAATTCTGATTCCCAATTAAAGAGATAAAAAACAAAACTTTGATATGCATAAATTGAATAATAGAGAAACAAAATCCCAAGTCAAAGGGCATATACAATCTAGCAGAAAACATAAACCTTGATGAACTGTTTATATTTAACAGAGGATCAAGGTCAAATAGCGATTTTAGTTACCCATAACTATAGTAACAAATGCCAATACCTTCATGTCATGAATAAACCTAAGTTACATTATGACATACATTAATCTCTTCTTGGCAATGTGATGTAAGATTGGTTTAACATCAATTAAAGATGACATATAGAGGGTATGATTGCTTCTAGGATAGTTTTTTCCCCATTTTCTTGGTTTACATCTAATCAAAATATTCAGCATTCCAACAGAAGAAAAACATATTACCTCTCTACATGTCTGCCCACAAAAAGGAAGGACTAAACTGTTCGAATCAATATGAATCTCATCTTTCACTTCGATGCATGAT
Source organism: Gossypium sturtianum (assembly GCA_025698515.1). NCBI lineage: Eukaryota > Viridiplantae > Streptophyta > Magnoliopsida > Malvales > Malvaceae > Gossypium > Gossypium sturtianum. The sequence continues at coordinate 165,297,702 of CM046945.1, forward strand.
TTGTGGTCTGCAAAAGTGGAAAGGATCAGAATATTATTGAAAAATAAATCAAGGAAACTACACAGCAACTTCAAACTTCAAAGAATTGAGAACACTAAAAGGAAGAGAATCAGTACATCTTTTCTCGCACAGGCTGCAAGTGAGAAGGGCGCAATCAGTTATCTCATCCTCTTGAGCTATGCCGCTGCCATTACTACAAAATTTGCATATACAATTTGGACAGTGCCAATCACCCGCTGGTAGGAACTGTGAAAGTGCATATATAAAAGCTAAGCGAAGCTAAGCAGCATTGTTAACGAGCAAGAGCCAAGTTATGTAGAACTACTAATCAGCATAAGTCAACAAGCACAAAAGGTCAAAAAAGAAAACTTTCAACCAGGAGAACAAATTCAAAATATTTTTTCATTTTTTAAAACAGCAAATACTGTAAGAAGGATAAACTTTTTTCACTCCATCTTTTGGAAGGCAATTAAAAGCCAATAGTTTTCAGGTCATCAAAATGTAAGACAGAAAGCAATTAATATATTTATTGGCCATAGTTGAAATTTTTTATATGGGAGCATCATTAAGCGACTGAAAAATATTTCTTACATTAAAATCAAAAACATTGCTCATACCGACTGAGGGAGCAGGTACTAAGAACAGTCAGCTAGGAGAAAACATTCAGGAAAAGGTACATCTTCCAGAAGTCATAGAAAGCAAAGAGATATATGCCACGTAAATTACATGTCCAACTGCTAATCCAAGGACTATTCAGAATTCCCTTAACTTCTGTTTGGCTCTAAACATATTTAGGGATCCCTAACCATAAGCTCAATAGTTAAGACCTTCAAAAGAACATAACTATCGACTTAAAGAAAGAGATTGTATTACCAAACAACATTTGTAGATCAAATTGGTCATTAGCTCCATTAAATTAACACAACCGCTATTTCTCAAGAGGAAGCAAGAAGATAGCTGGAATCGGGCCAGGGAGGGGGAGAGAAATAAATAAATGATCTATGTAAACTAAAGAACCCAAGATCCATGAATTGGAGTAGTCACGCTTCAAGTATCCCCTAAATTCTCTACCACTAAGAGCAATTTCTTCAACTACAAACCTGCATTAATCTCTATAACTGATCCAGAAGCCTACAAGGAACACTTATAGAAAAAGAAAGCAAACAAGAGACTCACCACCATTTATAAATGTAAAACACTAGATAGCTGGTGCAAAAATTATGCAGAAGTACCTCTATATTCAGGCAGCTCTGATGAAATGTTGAGGGACAACTGTCACAACATATCAGATCCCCACCATCTCCACAAATGCCACAAGTATCATCATTGGGGTCATCGCCATTTACGTCTACAGAATGAAAACCAATCTGCTCAGACTCCACTTGTCTGTTCCATGCATCTATTTGGCACTGAAGGAGAGAAACACCAGAATCCAAATATATATTCTGAAATGGTTGGCGTAATTTGCTTCCAGCATGAATCTCAAATTTTGAAACTGTGAGGATTTTACTACAACAACCACAGTGGATTCCATCCCTTGTGATCCAGCCCTCTAGCATCACTTTTGTTCTCCTAGGATTCATATACTGCACCTTTTCACTCAACTGCACAGCCCCAGAATCAATCAGCCAGGCAAGCAGTGTTCTTCTCCCAGAATATGGAACAAAGTCATCACCCTCTGAACTCAGACCCACATTAGAACCACGAACCAACAAGGTACATCTCCCAAGTTTTCTACTTTTTCTTCCATGAAGAATATGAGAACTGGATATAGAGGATGGTTTTTCATAGCTATCATGCACATGGAGAGAACTTTGACCTTTTGCATTTCCATTGTTGTCATTCATTCGATATTTGAATGACTTACCCTTCATGAAGGAACTTAGTTTCTCTTCATGACTCAAGCTATCCATACTCTCATCCTCATGCCTGGTACTTGAAGATTTCCTAGCAACAGCTTCTTGAGCATTCTCGCTGCCACTTTCATCTTTTCGCTTCTTTTTCATCTCCTTTTTCATCTTCTTTCCTGTTTTCCTTGTTAATTGGCTGAGTACTTCATCTGATAATGGGGTAAATGCAGGACCATCCCCATAGGGTTTGCCCTCATCCTCCTCATCCAGCTGCTTTAGAAGTGCATCATATGCCTTGATGATGGACCAGTACGCAGTTCCAGCAGGGTTGATGTACACCGCATCCAAGTAGTCCCTGTTCCTCCTTGGTCTATAATCTATGGTCCAGCCTGCTTCCTGAAGCATCCCCCTTATTCGTTCCCGTAATTTCTGTTTTTCTGTGCCACATCCACGCCTAACTTTTCCTTCTTTGATTCTGGTAGGCTGAAGCTGCTCAACTTGAGTTTTCTGCCCTTTGCTACCTACCCTCTTTGTTGGGTTAGAAGCTTCTGTATCCTTTGGTCGTTGCTTCAGAGATGTATCGCTGTCTTCTGAATCACAGTCAGAGACCTTATTCTTCTTAGTTGTTGGTGTCCTTAGCAAATTCGCTTTCTTTTTCTCTTTCCTACCAAATGAAACAGGTTTCTCCAGAACTTCTGTCTCAGAGTACAATGACGGAAGAACATGCAAGTTCCTCCTAACTATATCATCAATCCTTGAACCACTCCGGCCTTCCTCAACTTCCAAGTGATCAAAATTTTTCAAAGGCTCACCAACCTTCTTTTTCTTGTTCACCATTACCTTCAAAACACCATTTTTGCCCTGAACCCTGATGGGTCCATCTGAATCAGCCATATACCTCTCCCTCAACAAGGGATAATGCATCCGACTGCCATCCCTATCCCTCCTAAACCTGTTTCTATCATCATGATCCCGACTTATCCCATCACTATGATCAAAGTACAATTTTTTCTTCTTTTTCTCAAGAAAAGCATGCCTGCTTGGACCACTCTCATATTCTCTCTCAATTCTCATCCGAGCAACTGCAGGCATTGATCCCAACAGTCTCCTCCCACCAACCTCTTCTCCACCATAATCAAATCTGCTCCTTCTCATAATCACGTCCTCATCAAGTCCATCATACTCATTAAAGTCAAACACATCTAACTTATTCCTCTTACTCTCACTCAAATCCTCCTCATTCCAACCAATGAAACCTTCCTCACTTGGCCTTATCCTCTCCTCCCTATTCCTCTTCCTCCCAATTTCACTCTCTTCATAAATAGCTAAACCATTACAAACTTGAATTGTTTCCGGCCCAACCCTCCTCCGAGGTGGCATTACTAGCTCATCGCTAGAACCCGAGTCACTCATAATCATCCTAGACCTCTTCTTATCTGTTTTAGGCTCGAAAATCTTACGGGCCCCTGAGGACCCGGCTCCACCCGAACCATCCCCTTTCTTCCTGACAATCAAACAACCCGATTGGCTCCTATTCTTCACCACAACCCCCGAATGCTCACCAGATCTCAATCGCTCTTCCATCAAAAACCAACCAAACAAAAAAGGACCCTAAATTCCTATCCTTTTCCTCAAATTCATCACAAATTCAAAACAAAATCCGTTAAAAACACAAGAATAAAACCTAAATCTCTCTCATCCACCAGATCTGCGGTGAAAATTTCCAAGAACAAAGAAAGTGAAAACAAGACTGAAAAAATAAATTCTTTTAAAAAAATAGTTTAAGTTTCCAAACAAGATAATTTCTCAGGCGAAAAGTGATGATACCTCGCTGTAGATTAAAACACAGTTTCCTTTTATCGGAATTCGCCGGAGATAACTGACGCAATTTTCCGGCGAAGAAAACGAGAGGAGAAAATTAGAGAAAAAGAACAAAGGGGACAGAGAGACAGAGAGAAATATATATATATACTTCGCCTTTGGATTATATAAAATTTTTAATAAAAACAAATCCAAAGCTGCTTTGGATTTAATTAATTAATATAATTATATTACTACTGTTTGGCATTTGCCTTTCTTTTTTTTTTTACGTTTTCATTTTTCCTTTTTTTTGGGTTGTTGATTAATTTAATTAACCTCGTCAGCATTTTTTCTCCGTCCAAATCTCGCTGTGACAAGAAGTCGGGCCATGATGATACGACATCGTTTGATGAAAACGTCAGATACGGCCCACGATTTCCGTTTGCTTACGTAACGATTCTCATTACACGTTAGTGTTGAACTGTTTGACCCAGGTGGTCTGTTGTTGTTTTTACCGTTTGACAAAACCCTTTTCTCCCTTTTTTTTTTTTTTTTTGCATAATGACTCATTTACCTTCTAACCTTACAAAAAAAATTTATTTTAGTCCTCCACTCTTTTATCTTTTAATCTTGTATTTTTTTATTAAATCACTTAAAAATGAATAAAAAATTAATAATTTTTAACTTTATTGACATGACATACACGTAGATTATAACGTAGATGACATGTCAATATTTAATTATTTTTTAAAAATATAAAAAATATTTTTTAATATTTTAAATTTTAAAAAATTAATTAAATAAAGAGTTAAAATAACTTTTTTTTGTAAAGTTGAATGGCCAAAAATTTTATTATGCCTTTTTTTTCTCTAGAGTTTGCTTCCTATAAAGCATAGTAAGAGTTTGTAATTTAAGATACTTTCTTTTAGTTAGATGTCTAAATTTTTTTTTGTCAAATTAGTTACTTAAATTTTATTACTGTAATGATGTTACCCTTACTGTTATACAGGGGCAAATTAAAAAAAAATTAGAATTTTTTTAAAGGTTGAAATTAAATTGTAATTTTTACGATAGTAAAAATATAATTTTACTATTTTAATAACCTCTGTCTTTATTATCTTTATAATTTTTAAAAGATTAAATCAAATTTTTATCATTTTTAGGGGGTCAAAGTGCAATTTTATTTTTACTATTTTAAAATTTTAAAATTTTCAAAAGGTCTAAATAAAAATTGTTCCATTTTAGGGGCCGGGGTTCGCCCCTGCTGTTATACTCAGTTAAAAAAAATAGTCAGTCAATTAAAAAACACTATGTCACCGCTCATTAAAATCTAATTAAATAAAAAAAATATTAATATTAAATAAAAATAATTATATTAATATTAAATAAAATAAGAAATATCCCTCCCACTTTCATTACAATGATAATCTGTTTTATCCATTAATATCAGTCGCTAATTCTCAGCTTTGTTTGAGATCAAGAGCATTGCTCATCCTTTTCGACTTGTCCCAATCTATGTGCTACAAAAATAAGCTACTTTTGTTTATTTTATGATACTAAATGATAGAGATGAGTGCGGAAACAGGATCGTAAATTTATCCAAATTACGAATTTGACGCACGTGATATAAAATTACCACAACCTCCTATAACATCTCTCATGGGCCTATATCACAAAGCAATCAGGTTTGTCACTTGATTTCCACATTGGAGCCGGTAGAGGCAGGCAGCAACAATCCGAATAAGCCCTTCAAGAACCTCGTGCACAGGTTGATCTTTCGTTACAGCTCTCTCGTACTCTCTAATATCAAGTATAGCTAGTGCTGCGATGTCAGTAGAAATGAGCATCCATAAAATATGAAGCATACCACAGCACCCCATTAAAACATTGAAAGATTATCTATTACGGAATGAGACAGTGAAACAACAACATTTTTCCTTTTGAGAGATGAAGATAACAATGATTCATTCAAGTAATTCTAAGCATGAGACCATCTCAAAGAAGCACACTGATGAGCTAAATATACTTTTCCAAATAATTCTTAACTATCATTTAAAGGGTAGTAGTAGACAGGGCGATTCACGCTCACCATACCTGTTTGTTTTAGAAATGGAGTCTAGACCATTTGATTAATAAAACAGTCTTGTTAGGATAATTATTATTATTGGCCCAAAAACTTAAATGGGTTTGGGCCGAATTTTATTGAGCTCGTGGATAGAGTTTGTTCTCCTGCGAAGATACACGTGCATAGGACGGAATAAACACGTGTCAGGTCTAGAGTAGGATACATGTCTATATGCATGAAACCTACCTAATATGTCATATTAATGAATAGTACACATATTGTAAGACCCACAATTTGCCCGGCCCACTAAAACCCCATTACAACCAGTTACAACCCAAACAAACCCCAAGCCCAATAATACAACCCAAATCTAATCCTACCCAACAGCCCACTAAGACCCAAAGCCCAATCCAATCTAACCCTAAAGCAAAAATCAGAAATTTCAAACCCTAGGTGCGCCGCACCTAGGGCCTTCCGACCTTGCCAGCAGCCACCTGCTCCACCTGCCCTCTGCCATCGCCACTCCGCGAGTTGACCTGTAAGAAAAGAGGAGAAAAGACAGTAAAAATAAATAAACATTTGTAAATGGCTATAAAAGGCAACCCAAACTCTTTGTAATTTGGGACAGACATATTTGAATCGGAAACAAAAGCAGAAATATTAATCTCAGAAATCAAAAGAAAAAAAAATAGAATAGAAGGTTGATTTTGATCCTTCCTTTTTCATTATTTAATTATGTTTCTTTTTACTTATTTTTCTTTTAAAAATTGTTGTAAACAAAACTAATATAAATAAAAAACAACAAAGGAATCTTACCCGAACCCACGGACGCGTCGCCGGAGAGCTCATTCCGTCGTCGCAATCGGGTTCGAAATGGGGTTCAAGGGCTCTACTTCCAGGGCACCTTGAATCGAAGGCTGAACGCCTCTTTTTGCGCACCGTCGGCTACCGTATACGATGGTGGTGCGACGAGCGGCAAACAAGCACGCCGGAGAAAGCCCGATCGTCGCGAAAATGAGAGAAAAAGGGGACTAAGGGCTGTTGTTTACTTTAAAAGAATTTTAGGGTTAGGATATTTTTTTTTTAGAAAATCTGGGTTTAAATACCCCACGAAACGGCGCCGTTTGGAGAAAAAGTGACCCACGGGTCAACCCGACCCATGCACCAGGATCCGCGTGTTTAAGCCCTAAAGGGGAAATTTGCGCGCTTGGTCCCTTTATTTTGCGCCTACATTCGATTAAGCCCTATTTTTATTTTTCGTATATCTTTCAATTTGCCCTCAGGATTTGTGCGCCATTTCAGTTTAGCCCTGCGCAAAACGCAGCGTATAGAGGCCGGGGATATTTTCCTGTTTGGTCCTCTTTTTTTCCCGCGTGTTACATTTTAATCCTCAGTTCGCTCTTTCTTTTAACTTATTGCAATTTTAGTCCCTGTTTTTTATTCTAATTTCAGTATAGCCCTCACTTATTTATTTTGTTATAATTTTTACCTTCAACTTTATTTACATTCTGATTTGGTTCTAAATTTGTTTAAATTTATTTTCACAAATTTGCCATTTATTCATTCTAAAACTTTTATATTATCTATTTTAAACCTTTTTTATTCATTATCTATTTTTAAATTTATATATTATTTATTTCTTAAATTTATATATATGTTATCCATTTTAATTTTTATGTACATTAAACTATTTTATGTGTTATTTATTTTAATTTTTATTAGTAACATATATCTTTTAACTTTCCTTCGACATCAATCAAGTCCTTTTATTTTATTCTTGTATTTTATTTGTTTAGCTATTTATTACTCTTCGGTTTCTTTATCTATTTATTCCCATATTGTTTGTTTTATTTATTTGCTTATTCGTATTCATATTATTGTCATTCGTTTATGTAATATTTTATTATTGTTCCATAATCATTATTATTTTTATATTCTGCCATTATATTGTGCATTGAATCCCACATTTATCCAACTTAGATCGTCGTATTTTACTCCAAACAAAATAAATGTATGCCTTTAATTGTTGCACTCGCTAGTATTAAAAAACGAAAAGCTTTTAAAGTAAGGCAATATTCTATGATTGGAAATCCGAGAAATCGTGCCCTAACGTGCTGGGTTTCGTTTTTTCATTTGGCCAAATCATCGATTATCCTTTGACATTTTCAATGCATGAGTCTCGAGAATCATGAGATGATCTTGGATTCGAGGATTTAAATTGTTGTGTCCTAACGTGCTGGATGTGATATTTTATTTCTTCGGAGCAAGAGAATCCTGATATCCAATTCTAGTACATTCAAATATTTTTAAAGAGATTGTATTTTTAAAATCTTTGTCAAATTTTCAACTTTCGACATTAAGAAACTAATTAATCAATTTGGTACCAATTTTGGGCGTGACGAGGGTGCTAACCCTTCCTCGCCCGTAACCGACTCCCGAACCCGTTTTCTCAAATTTTGTAGACCAAAAAAAACACTGTTTTAGTAAACCAAAACGTTTTATTAAAACAAAGGTGATCCGATCACACCAAATAAAGATCGATGGCGACTCTTGTTTTATTTTCGTTTTCAAAACCCTAGTCGATTCCTGTTTTCAAAAAATGGTTTCGACAGCTTGGCGACTCCACTGGGGACACAAGGAGAGAGTCAAGCCGTGAATTGATTAAATTTTCTCTTTTTATCGAAAATTGAAAATTTGGTTTTCACATACGATCCTTTCATTGCATTTCATCTGTTTTTACGGTTTGTCATCACTTTATTCATGTTTTTGTATTTCAAGTTTTTGTATATCTCCATACATTGCATTGCATGACTGTATAGTCATACCCTTTTAAGTGGAAGTGAGAAACTACTCCTTCGTGAGGTTTTTACCTCCGTGCAGGATAGTGGATCGCTTTCGGGATACATCCGTACCTATGTCTTCGTGAGATTTTTATCTCCGTGTAGCCATAGGGAAATGTATTCCCCTGAACTGAACTCAGTCCGTATGAGCCTATAATGGGTGAGGATCGGGGAATCTGCTAGTTCGGGTACCTCTCTTTAGAACCAAACCACATATAATAAACCCTAAGAGCCCACCTTAGGTAGAGCCGCGCAAAACCTAGTGGTTACCTAAATAGGTGCTTGGTTATTTCATGTTTGCTTTAAGTTCTTTTTTGTACATGATACTGACTTGTTGTGTTTTGCTGTTATTGCATGGAATTTCATCATAAAAGGTGTTGATTCACATTCGGTTACTAGATAGAAAATCTTAATATGGAAAAGGGGTTTCTTGATAGAGTGGAGGATAATGCGGCAGTTCAAATATAGTTCGAGAGGATACAGCAAGAGAAAAGAGACAGTCTGACCATGGGATATGAATCAGAGTTATGGGATTTCACCTGCATCAGTGTGACTCAGAATAACCTGCAAGAATTGAAGAAAATAAGGGATTCATGGGGCGACGAGATCAAGCAGTTATTCTACTATAATTATGGTGATTTGCCCTATCTGTTTGATATCAAGGTAGACGAGTACCTACTCCGAGCTATCACCCAGTTTTGGAACCTCGCTTACAGTTACTTTACTTTTGGAAAAGTAGATTTGGTGCCTACCATAGAAGAGTACACAGCCTTGTTCCGTTGCCCGATGATTCAAACTGATAAGGCTTATTCAAGAGCTGTTAATGTGTCGACATTCTTAAAAAAGCTAATGAACATTAAAGGGATGAGCGAGTAGTGGATTACAGCCCGGATCAAGTAAAAAGGAGATTGTAAGTGCATCCATTGAAGACATTTGAGGGATCTGATCCTAGCGCATCCTGATAGGAAAAAGAGGGTTGACATTTTCGCTTTAAGCATCTACGGTTTGGTCATCTTTCCCAAGGTGTTAGGGCATGTAGAGGAAGCAGTCTCAGACCTATTTGATAGACTTGATAAAGAAGTCACACCCGTCCCTGCGATCTTATCCGAAACCTTCAGATCATTGAATGCTTACCGGAGAGCGGGCGAAGGGAGGTTCATGGGATGTGCACAGCTTTTGCTATCATGGTTCTATAGCCATTTTTGGAAGGTAGAAAAGGTCCCATATAAAGTCTTTTCCGAGAACTATTCTCCTTTAAAGGAATTAGCGGTTACACCAAGGCGAGACGACCTTTCTAGAGAGAAATGGATGGCGATTCTCCAGAATTTACAAGTTGAAGATGTCGAATGGAGAGCTCCATGGATGATCCCTGACGAGATCTTGTATCGGTGTGGAGAGTTTGACTGGGTCCCTTTACTCAAGATATGGTGAGCTGTTGGGTATGCCCCATTACTCGTGATGAGGCAGTACCGATCAAAGTAGTTCATACCTGCGACACATGGGTTAGCTCAGTGCGAGTTTTCATACAAGGACAATAATTATAAGAAAAGAGTTCGCGAGATATCGAATGCGTGGACCCAAACCTAAAAAATAAAGGGACTCACTAGAGGGCCAATGACAACCCCCGAGTATGATTGGTGGTGGGGTAAAAGAATCAACGATAATATCCCAATGCCAAGCCAAGGAAACGCTCAGCCAATAGAAGAGCAATTACAAGTAATCCCGTCTGAATTAGAGATTATCAAGCAGGATTTCGAGAAAAGGAGTCAGAAATTGGGAAAGAAGATAGAACAGTTGGAAGAAGAAAAGATGCAGTTAGTGTTAGACATCGACATCCACAAGCTCGAGGCCGAAAAATTGAGAAAAAGAAAAAATAAGGCCGAAGAAGATTTGGACAGTTTAAAGATGGACTACGAGAAACTGTGCATGTCAATCAGAACCGCTGGTTTGGGCAAGACATCAGAGCAATGGCGACAGGAAATTAAGGAAGAAAAGACTAGAGCCGGTCAGTTGGAAAAGAAGCTCCAAGATACTCGAATACGGAAGGACGCTTTAAGGAGGAGCTTGCTACAGAGCCAAAGCGAAAAGGAGAGACTAAGAGCTCGAGTAGCAAAATTGGAAAGGTCACTGCATCAACACCGTAGTCGCAACTCGGTAATCGAATTAAGAGCCAGCCAAAACAAGATTGAGGAGCTGAAAGGAATGATAGAAGAGCTCGAGACTGCATTGCGAAACAGTGAACTTCGAGTTGAACTTCTTAAGACATACAAGGAACAATGGAAAGAGCAGCTCCACCGCTCTCAAGAACAGATTTGAGATAGAGATTATGTTATGGGCGAAGCTGTGGCTCAAGTTCGAGAGGTGGCCGACCATTTACAAACCTTAACGGTTCAGGCTGATGTATTAAGTCTAAAATACGAGTCAGTATTGGATCGAGGCCAAAATTTAGCTTGGCTTCTTAGGAAAGTCAAGGATTTAGGTATCAGGGCGAAGTCGTATATGTAATTGTTCGCTCTATGTAAAGAAATTTGTTTTCTAGTGAAGTTGATCTCATAGAATTGAATCAAAATCAACGCCTTTTTGCATTCATCTCATTCATTCGCATTACATTACATCATTTGCATTAAGTTCCATAAAAAGACCCTAATTGGCTAAAAATTATGACAGTTACCCTGGAAACCAACGAAAATCCACCAATTACATATCGCTACAGTACTCGACGCAGAACAAAAGTGATGGATCAAAGAATAGAAAGGTTAGAGCAGATGCAAAAAGACATGCAGGATCAAATGCAAGAACGATTAACCAAGATACAACAGGACATGATAGAGCGGATGCAAGAATCCCAGAATAATATGATAAGCCAGTTGGCAAAATTACTGGCTAAAGAACGAGAGAAAGGAAAGGGCATTGCTGCTAGTTCAGGGAACGATAATGACGAGCTTGTTTACCCTTCAGGTTTTACCCCGCCAAACACCCAAGCACAACCAGATATGTACCCCCAAGGGACGCCTATTACTATCAGTGCGATCGCATCGCAAGATCGCACGCCTCGCAATACTGCGCACCCTCAGCAGCTCGGGTTCTAACCCAGGTGATGGTCCAGCTAACCCTGTGGTCCCTGATTTCGACGAAATGGTAGAAATGGACAAGGCAAAAGTGAACTTGCCGAGACAACTCGAGGACCGTTGCAAGTGGTTAGAAGAGAAGTTCAAAGCAATGGAGACTGCTGACTACCGTTATGGGGTAGACGCTAAGGACTTAAGTTTGGTCCCAGACTTGGTACTTCCACCAAAGTTTAAAACCCCGGACTTTGAAAAGTATAACGGGACTAGCTGTCCCGAAGCGCACATCACAATGTTCTACCGACGGATGGCGGGACACGTTAATAATGACCAATTGCTGATTCACTATTTTCAGATGATCGGCGGTCTCATGCGCCAAATGGTACAATCAGCTCAGTCGTGCCCAGATTAAGACATGGAAGGACCTGGCACAGGCCTTCATGAAATACTATAGCCATGTAGCTGACATAGCTCTTGACAGGATCACGCTCTAAAACATGGAGAAAAAGCCAAACGAGAGCTTCAGACAATACGCCCAGCGATGGAGAGAGATAGCGACTCAAGTTCAGCCACCTCTCCTGGAGAAAGAAACAACCATGCTTTTCATTAATACTTTAAAGGCTCCTTTCATTAATCACATGTTGGGAAGCGCTACTAAAAGTTTCTCAGATATCGTGATGCCAGGAGAAATGATAGAAAATGCAATCAGATGTGGCAAGATAGAGGCAGGAGAAGGTGCTAGAAAGACGATCTCGAAGAAAAGAGAGAATGATGTAAATAACATAAGTGCCCGTAACAAAGCTATCTGAAGCCAATCGCTGTGAGCCAGCCCAGAATCGTAATTACTGATCATCAAAGCCCATCTAGACAGGAATCCAATGGAAAGCAGAATGCGAAGAAACTCCAATTCACGCCAATCTCCATGACATACAGGGAACTGTACCAAAACTTATTCGATGCACATGTCTTTTCCCCTCATTACTTAAAGCCCCTGTAGCCTCCATACCCTAAATGGTATGACGCAAATGCACAGTGCGAGTACCATGCAGGGATCGTGGGGCATTCAATAGAGCATTAAAAAAATTCATCCAAATGAGCGTGGTGAAATTAGACGATGCCCCTAGCGCGGAGCACCCGTTACCTAATCATGCTAATAATGGGGTAAATATGATAGGTGAGAATGTGGGGAAAAGAGTTAAAATGGATATTGCGGAGGTGAAAACCCCGATGAGATTGGTTTGGAAGGAAATGATGAAGAGGGGATTAGCTGCATCAGATCCGGCGGGAGAATATGAAGAAATAAGAAATGGATGTGAGTTCCATAACATAGAGGGGCACGAGATCCAAAACTGTATTGAGTTCAGAATTCTGGTGCAAAAGCTGATGGACGATAAAGAGATGGAATTTTATCAAAGCGATAAAAGTCAAGAAGGAGAAAACATTTGCGTGTTGGAAGACGAGTCAGCAGCAAAGGTCTCGAAAGTTAGCTATCCATTGGTCATTATCTCGCGACCGAAGAACAATGAAGTCGGGGTAAAGATAACACCAAAGGTCGTGATTCAGAAACCTGCGATCTTTTCTTATAAAGATAACAAAAAGGTTCCCTGGAGCTATGACTGCAATGTGACGATTCCTGGGAAGGGAGACTCGTCCAGCACTTCAAATGGAGATCTAGAGGTAGGCTCCTATACGCGCAGCGAAAAGCACTACGATGCGAAAAACGCACGAATAGAACCCCCAAAAGAGAAAGCCTTGATGGGCGAACAAAAGAAGGAAAATGCGACCAAGCAGGGATCGCCTATAAATGAGCCAGTAAAGGAAGAAGAGGCTAAGGAATTATTAAAATTCTTAAAGCATAGTGAGTACAGTGTTGTGGAGCAGCTGCATAAACAACCGGCTCGCATATCTGTGCTAGACTTACTGTTAAGCTCGGAGGCGCATCGCAACGCACTGATGAAAGTACTGAATGAAACTTATGTTGCTAATGATATCTACGTTAACAAGTTGGATCGCCTGGTTAGCAATATAAGTGCTGATAACTTCATTTTCTTTAATGATGACGAGATCCCGCCAGGAGGTATGGGCTCCATTAAAGCTCTCCACATCACCACACGTTGCAAGGGGTACACATTGCCAGGAGTACTGGTCGACAATGGATCGGCGCTCAATGTCTTGCCACTATCAACACTGAATCGATTACCCATAGATAGTTCTCACATGAAGGCTTGCCACAATGTAGTGATGGCATTTGATGGAACTGAAAGGAAGGATATGGGGAGGATAGAAGTACCTCTGTTAATTGGCCCAGGTACATATGAAGTGGATTTCATAGTAATGGATATCAGGCTGTCCTATAATTGCTTGCTGGGGAGACCTTGGATACACTCAGCGGGAGCAGTGCCCTCGTCGTTGCACCAAAAGTTGAAGTTAGTTATGGAAGGTCGTCTGGTGACAATAAATGCTGAAGAAGACATCATCGCGACTGTAACTAACAGTGCGCCATATTTAGAAGCAAGCGACGAAGCGACTGAGTGTTCCTTCCGCTCTCTGGAATTTGTCAACGCAACATTCATCATCAAGGGGAATAAGATCTCAGTGCCTCAAATATCCAGAACCACAAAAATGGGTTTACAACTGATGGTCGGGAAGGGAGCTTTACCTGGGAAAGGACTTGGAAGGTATCTCCAAGGAAAGATCGAGGTCTCGAGATTGAAAGAAAAACGAGACCTCTTCGGCTTAGGATTCAAGCCAGACGCAAAGCAAAAGAGGAAAGAGTTAGAGAAGAAACAAGAAAGAAGGAAAGTGCGATTGGGTGGGGATGAGATTAAATGGGAACCGATGATAATTCCCCACATTTGCAAGACATTTATATCAGGAGGGATTGTAACACCCCTTACCCGAGACCGTTGCCGGAGTCGAGCACGAGGCATTACTAGACTTAACTTACTAAATCAGGGCATAAAAATTGAAACTGTCCATCTGCGTCATATTCACTAAATTGACTATAACTCGAGTTACGAAACTCGAAATTTAGATCCGTAAATTTTCCCTGAAACTAGACTCATATATATTCCTACTATAATTTTTATATAATTTTTGGTATGGCCAATTAGTACAGTTTATTAGTTAAAGTCTCCCCTGTTACACAGTTTGACAGTTCTGACCCCTCTGCACAAAAGATCAATTATCTCATAATATACAACTCTTTTGCCTACACCGTTTCTTTCATATAAAAATAGACTCAATAAGATTTAATTATATATCTCATTCACACCATAATTCCATTTATACTATTTTTAGTGATTTTTCAAAATCACGTCACAGTTGTTGTCCAAACTGTTCCCCTGCATATACTTACATAATTTCTTTCTAATAACTACCAACTAGGCATTACATGATATCCAAAACATGCTCTTAATTAGCCATTTTAATAGCTAATCACTACCAAACATTTACAAGCCAATCTTAAGCCATATAATAAGGTTATACACACATGATAGCTAAGTCCCTATACATGCCATAACTTAAAACGTCGAGTCACAAAATACCAATATAATCCTTTGATAGTGTGTAACGATCTCCGACGTCCTTTCGATCCCCGAATTGGCTTGTAATACTATATAAAAAAATAAAGAACGGGCGTAAGCATAAAGCTTAGTAAGTTTACAAGTAAATAGATAACAACATTCTTAATGAATTATTTTATCCTTTTCTTATCAAGATCACTTAGACTTTTAACTCAATATACTTAAACTTGTATTCTTACCTGTACCTTTTAACATGAATTTGTCTTACCTTACCTTTTTATCTTGAACTTGTCTTACCTTTACTTTGGTATACTCTTTGAATTTTCCCGTTGAACCACTTGGAATACTAAGGATACACGGGTGCCTTCCTTTTGAAACTTAACCATTGCCATGTCTTGACATGGTCTTACGTGGTATCCTTGCCTTATGAACTCACCAATGCCATGCCTTGGCATGGTCTTACATGGGACCTTTGCCTTATAGAAACTTATCAATGCCATGTCCTGACATGGTCTTACATGATTTCCTTAAACCCTAATGTCATGACATTTGTATCCTACACATTCCTAAGGTTCAACCTAACTTTCTCGAGATAGCTTTTCCCACAATTCATACTTGAGTCTTTGAATGATAAATTTATAAAATAAATATATAAATGTTGGGATTTAATAGTATTAAATGTAAAATAATAGAATATTGTATTTATTTACCGCAAACTTACCTCGAAACAAAATACGATCAACTATATCGATTTAGTCCTCTATCTTTTTCTTTCCCCGATCTAACTCCGGATTTCGTTCTTCTTGATCTATAATAGCAAATTTAGCTTATTTAATACTCACGTTTATCAAAACAGTCCTTAACTCTAACTTTGGAAAAATTACGATTTTGCCCCTAAACTTTTACATATTTACACATTTGCCCCAAAGCTCAGAAATTAAACTTTATCCCTTATTCTTATGTTTTATGACATGCTGATCATTTTTCCCTTCTATGACAACATCAAATTCTCACTCTAACATGTACTTATGAACATTAGGTATTTTTACCGATTAAGCCGTTTTACCCGTTTTCACTTAAAATCGCTTAGCAAAAGTTGTTTAACATAATTTCAGACTTCATATTCTATCATAAAACATCAAAATAAACACATTTCACCTATGGGTATTTTTCCAAATATGAACCCTAGGTTAAATTATTGCTAGATTAAGCTAAATCAAGTTACCGAGACTCCAAAAACGTAAAGAACATTAAAAACGGGGCTTGGAATCACTTACTATGGAACTTGGAAGCTTGAAACAGACCCTAGCTATGGAAAACCCTTGAAATTTCGTCCTAATGAAGAAGATGAGCATATTTTGCCATCTTTTTCCCTTTTAATTTCTTTTTATTACCAAATGACTAAATTACCCTTCATTAAAAACTTTGGTTCTTTCTACCTATATATGTCTATTTTTGTCCTTGAAAGCATAATGGTATAATTACCATTTAAGTACCTCTACTTCAATTATTCTCTTCAATTAAATCCTTTACCATCTAAAACTCATATTTATCAACTTTTGCAATTAAGTCCTAATAGGCAAATTAGACATGAAATCAATAAAATTTCTTATCAATACTCTAACACATGCATCTAATCACTCAATAAATCATAATAATTACTTAAAATAACCTTTTCTATCTCAGATTCATGGTTTCGCAACCACAGTTCCGTTTAGGCCCTATTTCAGGATGTTACATTTCTCCCCTTTAGGGATTTTCGTCCCAAAAAATCTTACCCGTGAAGAGATTTGGATATGTTTTTTGCATAGCCTCTTCTGGGCTCCCATGTAGCTTCTTCTATCCCATGCCTATCCCATAATACTTTCACAAGTGCAATACTTTTGTTCCTTAATTGCTTAACCTCCCGAGCTAGAATTTTTACCGGTTCCTCACCGTAAGTCATATCTCGTCAATCTCAACCTCTCATGTCGCAAAATTACATGCGATGGATCTGAACGATAACGACGTAGCATAGACACATGAAACACATTATGAATCTTCTCTAATTCAGTCGGCAAAGCTAACCGATATGCCAATGGCCCAACTCTCTCGATCACCTCAAACGGTCCAATAAAACGGGACCTAATTTGCCTTTCCCGCCAAATCGAGAACTTTCTTCCAAGGGGATACTTTTAAGAATACCCTATCACCAACTTGAAATTCAATTTCTTTTCTTTTCAAATCTGCATAGGATTTACTGTCTATCCGAGGTCGCTTTCAAGCAATCTCTCGATGACCTTTACTTTCTCTTCTGTTTCTTTGACTAGATCAACCCCGTCAGAATCTGATTTTCCTTAAGCTCATTCCAATACAAAGGTGTGCGACATTTACGTCCATACAAAGCTTCATAAGGTGCCATCTTCAGACTCGATTAATAACTATTATTATAAGCAAACTCTATTAACGGCAAATATTTCTCCCAACTACCTTGAAACTCCAATACACAACATCTAAGCATATCTTCAAGTACTGAATAACTCTTTCATTCGACCATCATCGAGGATGGAAAGTCAGACTAAAACTCAACTTTGTACCTAAAGCTTCCTGCAATTTCTTCCAAAACCGTGAAGTAAATCTCGGATCTCTATCTGAGATAATCGATAACGGTACTCCATGTAGTCTCACTATTTCTGAAATATACAACTCAGCCAACTTGCCAAGTGAATAATCCATACGAACTGGGATAAAATGAGCCGACTTTGTTAACTTATCAATCATAACCCATACTGCATCTTTCTTTCTCGGTGTCAAAGGCAATCCTGTCACAAAATCCATAGTAACTCGGTCCCATTTCCACTCGGGAACTAATACAGGCTGCAATAAACCTGAAGGTACCTGATGTTCAGCTTTTACCTGTTGACAGATCAAGCATCTAGAAACAAATTCTGAAATATCTCTTTTCATTCCTGTCCACCAATACATTTTCTTCAAATCATTATACATCTTTGTACTACCTGGGTGAATAGACAAAGAACTGCTATGTGCTTCCTGTAAAACCTTCTGAATAAGATCATCATTCTTTGGTACACATACCTGTCTCTAAACATCAAACAACCGCCGATCGATCCAAAATCGACTCTACACTGACTCAGCACCAACCCTTTTGGCTTGCAACTCATCACATCCTTCCGAGCTTCACAAATTTCTTCAAGAAACGTCGGTTTAGCTCTCAACTCAGCTAAAATAGAACCATCATCTGATAAGGCCAAACTAGTGTGCAAAGCTCTCAATGCAAATAATGATTTTCTACTCAAAGCATCAGCAACAACGTTTGCCTTACCCGGGTGATAATCGATCACTAGCTCATAATCTTTAATCAACTCTAGCCATCTTCTTTGTCTCAAGTTCGGATCTTTCTCGAGTCATCAAGTATTTCAAACTTTTATGATCGGTGAATATTCGGCATTTCTCACCATACAAGTGATGTCTCCAAATTTTTAATGCAAATACAATAGCAAATAGCTCTAAATCATGTGTCGGATAATTTTTCTCATGTGGTTTTAACTGCCTAGAGGCATAAGCAATTACCCTTCCTTCCTGCATAAGTACACAAATTTAGCCCATTTAAGGATGCATCATCAGAAATTACAAACTCTTTACCTTGTTCGGTTGTACTAAGACAGAGCTTGATCAAACAATGCCTTTAACTTGTCGAAAACTCTGCGACACTTCTCACCCATTCAAACTTGACATTTTTCTCAGTAGCAATCTTGTCAATGGAGTAGCTATCATGGAAAATCCTCTACAAATCGTCTATAATAACCTAAGCAAGACCAAGAAAACTTCGACCTCGATACATTCTGGGAGGCTTCCAACCAACAATGGTCAAATCTTACTCGGATCAACTTTAATACCTTCACCAAAACAATATGTCCAAGAAAACAAACTTCCCGTAACTAAACTCGCTTTTTACTAAACTTGGCATAAAGTGATTATCTTTCAAAATCAGAAATCGTTCTCAAATGCTCTGCATGCTCGGTCTCATCATTGGAATAAATCAAGATGTCATCAATAAACACAACTACAAACTTGTCCAAATAAGGTCTAAAAATTCGGTTCATTAAATCCATAAAAATGGCAGGAGCATTGGTTAAGCCAAATGGCATCACAAGAAACTCATAGTGACCATACCTAGTTCGAAAAGCGCTTTTGGAATATCTCGACTCTTTAACTCTTAGAATCGATAATATCCAGATCTCAAATCTATCTTAGAGAACACAAAGTGGCTCCTTTCAGCTTGATCAAACAAATCATCTATTCTAGGCAAAGTGGATATTTGTTCTTGATGGTTACCTTGTTAAGTCTGCCGATAGTCTATGCACAATCTCATAGAACCGCTCATTCTTTTTCACAAATAACACCGGTGCTCCCCATGGTGAATAACTAGGTCTTACAAAGCCTTTATCAATTAATTCTCAGAGTGAGCTTTCAATTCTTTCAATTCTATTGAAGCCATTCTATAAGGAGCAATAGAAATAGGTGTGGTACACAAATCAATTCAATACCAAACTCAACTTCTCCGATAGGAGGCAAACACAGTAGTTCTTCCGAACACATCAAGAAACTCATTTACCACGAGTGCACCGATTCAATTTTCAACTCGGATCTTTAGTATTCAACACAAAAGCAAGATAAGCTTCACATCCTTTCCTCAAACATTTCTCGCGCGATATAATGAAATCATGGAAATTGAACTACCCGACTCATCCGAATTAACCCAAGGATCTCACCATTTTCACGTTTCAACTCAATGAATTTCTTTCCACAATTCACTATCACATCATGTGCGATTAACCAATCCATACCAAGAATCACATCAAACTCATCAAACGGCAACAAAGATGAGATCACCGGAAAACAAGAAACTTTTAATCATCAAAGGGCATTTTTACATACTTTGTTTACTAACACATGCTGACCAAATGGATTTGATACTTTAATCACAAATTTCAGAAACTCTATGGGCATGTTCATACTAGGCATTAATTTCATGCAAACATAGGAATGGGTTGAACCCGATCAATCAAAGCAATAACATTAACATCATGAAGAGAAAATGTACCCGTAATTACATCGGGAAGGATGCCTCTTCACGAGCACGTATAGCATAAGTCCTTGCGGGTGCTCTAACATCCGATCTCGTTTCAGTATCTCTAAATGTACCTCTACCGCCCCTACTCCGGGATTCTCTCGAGATCTGCCTCTAACGGGGCATTGCCCGATCTTGCACTCAGTGTATTACTTCTCTTTTAACCATTTCGGGACATTCTCGAATGAAATGATCCGGTGCACCACATCGAAATGCAGCCAATCTCAGTTGCTCGACATTGACCTGGATGACGTCGACCACATTGAGGACACTCGGGTCTATCAGGCTGAATACTGCCAACACTCGCAATCGAAGTGGTTTGAGCTTTCGGATCCATAAATCTTCTACCTCTGTTTTCGCTAGAATACCCACTGAAAAATTAGATCTCGTGAGAAAACTCCCTAGGCCTCTTGGATGTAGACTCAAACGACTTGCTCATCCGTGTTTTTCTTTGTGTCTTGCATCTCAATTTCAGCTTTACCTTTTCTTTTTAATAACTCTTCTGCCTTACAGGCTCGTTCAACTAAAATAACAAACTCTTTTATCTCTAATACACCAACTGACAGTCGGATATCATCATTGAGCCCATCCTCAAATCTTTTACACATGATAGCCTCTGTAGACACACACTCTCGAGCATAATTGCTGAGTCGAACAAATTCACGTTCATAATTGGTCACTGTCATCTTACCTGTTTTAACTCAAGGAACTCTTTTCTTTTACTCGGTCAATAAACCTCTGACTGATGTACTTCTTACGGAACTCCTCCTGAAAGAAATCCCAAGTAACTCTTTCTTTCGGTACTACTGACACAAGTGTCTTCCACCACTGATAGGCCGAATCTCTAAGAAGTGACACTACACATTTAATACACTCTTCCGGTGTGCAGGACAACTCATCAAAAACTCTGATAGTGTTCTCGAGCCAAAATTCAGCTTTCTCTGCATCATCGTCTTTAGTAGCCCGAAACTCTTCAGCCCCTTGTTTTCTCGATTTTGTCAACGGGTGGCTTCTCTCTTACATCAGATTCAGAATCGGAGAAGCTACATGAGTAGTCCGAGGATCATGAGGGGTGGAGGTCTAACAATACCGGTTCGTATGCGACGAACTCAAAGAAACCATTCATTCATAGCTTGGAAGAAGGCTTCTCGAGCCCCTCCTCCTGACTAAGCTGTAACGGGCCTTTCACGACTATCTTGTGGCACCGTCCCTTCAGCGGAGTGGGGCGATTACTCTCACATCATCTGCACTAGCTCGTTCGGGATCCATAACTATAAAAGAAAACATTTTTAAATCGTCAAGAGTCGTCACACTATCAAAATATAAGTATGGCATGTATAGATAGACTCTTACTCATACTGAATATTTCGAGAACCGACTAAACCTTGCTCTGATACCAATAAATGTAACACCCCTTACCCGAGACCGTTGCCGGAGTCGAGCACGAGGCATTACTAGACTTAACTTACTAAATCAGGGCATAAAAATTGAAACTGTCCATCTGCGTCATGTTCACTAAATTGACTATAACTCGAGTTACTGAAACTCGAAATTTAGATCCGTAAATTTTCCTGAAACTAGACTCATATATCTTCCTACTATAATTTTTATATAATTTTTGGTATGGCCAATTAGTACAGTTTATTAGTTAAAGTCTCCCCTGTTACACAGTTCGACAGTTCTGACCCCTCTGCACAAAAGATCAATTATCTCATAATATACAACTCTTTTGCCTACACCGTTTCTTTCATATAAAAATAGACTCAATAAGATTTAATTATATATCTCATTCACACCATAATTCCATTTATACTATTTTTAGTGATTTTTCAAAATCACGTCACAGTTGCTGTCCAAACTGTTCCCCTGCATATACTTACATAATTTCTTTCTAATAACTACCAACTAGGCATTACATGATATCCAAAACATGCTCTTAATTAGCCATTTTAATAGCTAATCACTACCAAACATTTACAAGCCAATCTTAAGCCATATAATAAGGTTATACACACATGATAGCTAAGTCCCTATACATGCCATAACTTAAAACGTCGAGTCACAAAATACCAATATAATCCTTTGATAGTGTGTAACGATCTCCGACGTCCTTTCGATCCCCGATTGGCTTGTAATACTATATAAAAAAATAAAGAACGGGCGTAAGCATAAAGCTTAGTAAGTTTACAAGTAAATAGATAACAACATTCTTAATGAATTATTTTATCCTTTTCTTATCAAGATCACTTAGACTTTTAACTCAATATACTTAAACTTGTATTGTTACCTGTACCTTTTAACATGAATTTGTCTTACCTTACCTTTTTATCTTGAACTTGTCTTACCTTTACTTTGGTATACTCTTTGAATTTTCCGTTGAACCACTTGGAATACTAAGGATACACGGGTGCCTTCCTTTGAAACTTAACCATTGCCATGTCTTGACATGGTCTTACGTGGTATCCTTGCCTTATGAACTCACCAATGCCATGCCTTGGCATGGTCTTACATGGACCTTTGCCTTATAGAAACTTATCAATGCCATGTCTTGACATGGTCTTACATGATTTCCTTAAACCCTAATGTCATGACATTTGTATCCTACACATTCCTAAGGTTCAACCTAACTTTCTCGAGATAGCTTTTCCGTCAATTCATACTTGAGTCTTTGAATGATAAATTTATAAAATAAATATATAAATGCTGGGATTTAATAGTATTAAATGTAAAATAATAGAATATTGTATTTATTTACCGCAAACTTACCTCGAAACAAAATACGATCAACTATATCGATTTAGTCCTCTATCTTTTTCTTTCCCCGATCTAACTCCGGATTTCGTTCTTCTTGATCTATAATAGCAAATTTAGCTTATTTAATACTCACATTTATCAAAACAGTCCTTAACTCTAACTTTGGAAAAATTACGATTTTGCCCCTAAACTTTTACATATTTACACATTTGCCCCAAAGCTCAGAAATTAAAATTTATCCCTTATTCTTATGTTTTATGACATGCTGATCATTTTTCCCTTCTATGACAACATCAAATTCTCACTCTAACATGTACTTATGAACATTAGGTATTTTTACCGATTAAGCCGTTTTACCCGCTTTCACTTAAAATCGCTTAGCAAAAGTTGTTTAACATAATTTCAGACTTCATATTCTATCATAAAACATAAAAATAAACACATTTCACCTATGGGTATTTTTCCAAATATGAACCCTAGGTTAAATTATTGCTAGATTAAGCTAAATCAAGTTACCGAGACTCCAAAAACGTAAAGAACATTAAAAACGGGGCTTGGAATCACTTACTATGGAACTTGGAAGCTTGAAACAGACCCTAGCTATGGAAAACCCTTGAAATTTCGTCCTAATGAAGAAGATGAGCATATTTTGCCATCTTTTTCCCTTTTAATTTCTTTTTATTACCAAATGACTAAATTACCCTTCATTAAAAACTTTGGTTCTTTCTACCTATATGTCTATTTTTGTCCTTGAAAGCATAATGGTATAATTACCATTTAAGTACCTCTACTTCAATTATTCTCTTCAATTAAATCCTTTACCATCTAAAACTCATATTTATCAACTTTTGCAATTAAGTCCTAATAGGCAAATTAGACATGAAATCAATAAAATTTCTTATCAATACTCTAACACATGCATCTAATCACTCAATAAATCATAATAATTACTTAAAATAACCTTTTCTATCTCAGATTCATGGTTTCGCAACCACAGTTCCGTTTAGGCCCTATTTCAGGATGTTACAGGGATTATCCATCCAGAACGAGGAACGCAAAAGGAAGAAACCAAAGAAGAAACACGGGGAAATATGCACGTCAATGCTATATCCGAAGGGAAAACTGAAGAAGAAAACTGGAATGGCATCCGCCCCTATGAGCCAGGCATCATTCTAAACAACTGGACCGCGGAGGAAATCCCTGTAGCTTTTAGAACTTATTCAGAGTAATACTCGGAACACACTTGTTGCTTTAAAACTAGAAGCAATAAGATTCCCTTTTGTGAATCATGGCTTATGTCTAAATATCGTTATGTGCAATGAAATGCATCTCCATTACCTTTTGAGCAAATCTTATTCTATACTTTTCACTTCATTCATCATCATGACTATTCTTTTATTCTTTAGATATTCTTTTAAATATTTTCATTCTTCATTCTTAATCATACCATACCAATAAATATGCTTAGCTTCTTTTGTTCCACGGACCTTTATTCATCTCCATAACAGGTCTCCAAATATCAATGATTTGAGTAACGCTACCAATGACTCAGTATGTCCTTTTGAGCAAGATACGGGTACGGAAGATTTTCAGGATCTTGAAGGTGACCAAGGTTGTGACATGTCTCCTGAACTGTTGAGGATGGTAGAACAAGAAGAGAAACAGATCTTACCTCACAAGGAGTCAGTAGAAATAGTAAACTTGGGAGATGGACAAGAAAAGAAAGAGGTGAAGATCGGAGCTTGTATTACCGCAAAGACAAAGCGATACCTCATTGAGTTACTCTAAGAATTCAAAGATGTCTTCGCGTGGTCATATCAAGATATGCCCGGGCTAAGCACTGATATCGTGGTACACCGGCTGCCCATAAAAGAGGAGTACAAGCCAGTCCAACAGAAACTTCGAAGAATGAGGCCGAATGTTTTGTTGAAAATAAAAGAAGAAGTCAAGAAGCAGTTTGACGCGAGTTTCTTACAAGTGGATAAATACTCGGAATGGGTAGCCAATATCGTCCCCGTCCCTAAGAAATATGGGAAAGTGCGAATGTGTGTAGACTGCAGGGATCTAAATAAGGCTAGCCCAAAAGACAATTTCCCGTTACCTCATATTGACACCTTAGTGGACAATACGGCAGGTTATTCGCTGTTCTCCTTCATGGATGGCTTCTCAGGATACAACCAGATAAAGATGCATCCTGAAGACATGGATAAAACAACATTTGTAACCATGTGGGGAACGTTTTGCTATAAGGTAATACCGTTTGGACTAAAAAATGCGGGAGCGACATATCAGAGAGCCATGGTAACCTTATTCCAAGACATGATGCACAAAGAAATTGAAGTCTATGTCGACGATATGATCGCCAAATCCTGAACTGAAAAAAGAGCATGTGCAAGTCTTGAGGAAATTATTCTTGAGGTTGAGGAAATTCCAGCTAAAGCTTAATCCAGTAAAATGTACCTTCGGGGCCCAGTCAAGAAAACTGCTGGGATTCATAGTCAGTGAAAAGGGGATTGAAGTTGACCCAGACAAGGTCAATACTATACAAGAATTGCCTCCACGGCGCACCCAAAAAGAAGTTCGAGGTTTCTTAGGAAGATTAAATTACATTGCCCGGTTCATTTCACAACTAACTAAGAGATGTGACCCCATATTCCGTCTTCTTAAGAAACACAATCTAGGCGCATGGGATGAGGAATGCCAGAAGACCTTTAACAAAGTGAAGCAATACCTGTCCAATGCCTCAGTGTTGACGCCGCCTAATCCAGACAAGCCATTAATCCTCTATTTGACAGTGCTTGATAATTCAATGGGATGTGTGCTTGGTCAACACGACGAGTCAGGAAAGAAAGAGAAGGTAATATACTACCTTAGTAAAAAGTTCACTGAATGTGAAACAAGGTACTCGCCAATCGAGAAATTATGAACAAGGTACTCGCTAATCGAGAAACTATGTTGTACCTTGATCTGGACGACTCGGAGATTGAGGCAGTATATGTTGTATCATACGACTTGGCTCATCTCGAAGCTAGACCCTCTAAAATACATGATGGAGTCTACCGCTTTGAATGGAAGGATGGCCAGATGGCAGATTTTGCTTTCTGAATTTGACATAGTTTATGTAAACCAAAAGGCGGTGAAAGGGAGTGCAATAGCGAATTTTCTAGCCAGTAGAGCTCTAGAAGATTACGAGCCTTTAGACTTTGATTTCCCTAATGAAGATTTAATGTATGTAGCAACCACCGAAGAAGGCACCGCAGATGATCGTCCTTGGAAACTGAACTTCGACGGGGCATCAAATGCTGTGGGCAATGAAATTGAGGCAGTTCTGGTATCCCCAAACGGAGATCATTATCCATTTACTTGTAAATTGGATTTTGATTGCACAAATAATATGACAAAATACGAAGCTTGTATCATGGGTATCCGTGCCGCTATAGAATGCAAAATTAGGGTATTAGAGGTATATGGATATTCTGCACTGGTAATTTATCAACTCAAAGGGGAATGGGAAACAAGAGATCCCAAGATGGTTGACTACAAAAGATTGGTCCAAGAATTGATCAAGGAGTTCGATGACATCACTTTCAGTTATCTGCCAAGAGACGAAAATCAGATGGCTGATGCTCTGGCCACCTTGGCTTCCATGGTCCGAGTAAACAAAAATGAGGATATGAAACCTATACAAATGAGTATTTATGAGGCCCCGGCCCATTGCCACAACGTCGAAGAAGAGGAGAAAAATAATCACTCGTGGTACCACGATATACTGCAATACGTGAAAAATCACGAATACCCTGGTCAAGCGACTGAGAATGAGAAAAGGACGCTGAGAAGACTAGCCTGTGACTATGTGTTGGATGGAGAGATCCTATACAAAAGAAGAAAGGATCAAGTACTACTGAGGTGTGTGGACACCGCCGAGGCTAAGCAAATCCTAGAAGAAGTCCATGAGGGTGTCTGTGGAACACATGCCAATGGTTTCACAATGGCTAGGCAAATCATGAGATTCAGGTATTATTGGTCCACTATGGAAAGAGATTGCATTGATTATGCCAAGAAATGTCATAAGTGCCAAATTTATGGGGACAAGATTCATGTACCACATTCACCTCTACATGTTATGACCTCCCCATGGCCTTTTTCTATGTGGGGCATGGATGTCATTGGACCAATCTCGCCAAAAGCTTCCAATGGACATCGGTTCATCTTCGTGGTAATCGATTACTTCACGAAGTGGGTAAAGGCCGCTTCATATGCTAACGTGACAAAATCAGCGGTCAGCAAGTTCTTAAAAAGGGAAATCATATGCCGATATGGAATGCCTGAGAGGATCATATCCGATAATGCGTTAAACTTGAACAACAACATGATTGCGGAAGTCTGCAGGCAATTCAATATCAGACACCACAATGCGTCACCATATCGTCCAAAAATGAATGGTGCAGTGGAGGCAACTAATAAGAACAT
Source organism: Gossypium sturtianum (assembly GCA_025698515.1). NCBI lineage: Eukaryota > Viridiplantae > Streptophyta > Magnoliopsida > Malvales > Malvaceae > Gossypium > Gossypium sturtianum. Next base: position 165,325,204 of record CM046945.1, read on the forward strand.
TAAAAGGATAGTGGGGAAAATGACTGAGACTTACAAAGATTGGCACGAGAAGCTACCATTTGCCCTTTTCGCCTATCGAACATCGGTCAGACCCTCCACCGGGGCAACTCCTTTCTCATTGGTCTACAGAATGGAGGCAGTTTTACCCATCGAAGTTGAAATTCTGTCCCTGCGAGTCTTGTCCGAACTGAAGTTAGAAGAAGCAGAATAGATCCAGGCCCGATATGATCAGCTAAATTTGATCGAAGAGAAGAGGCTGAAAGCTATCCGTCATGGTCAGATGTACCAAAAGCAAATGATGCGGGCATACAACAAAAAGATAAGCCCAAGAGAATTCCACGAAGGAGACTTAGTTTTGAGGAAAATCCTTTCCATACAAAAAGATTTCAGAGGAAAATGGATGCCGAACTGAGAAGGACCTTAGGTGGTAAAGAAAGTATTCTCTAGAGAAGTATTGATTTTGGCCGAAATGGATGGTAAAAGCTTACCTAACCCCATCAACTCAGACTCGATCAAGAAATACTTTGCATAAAAAAAAAGGAGAGAGGCCAAGGCGAAAACCCGCAAAGGGCGCTTTAAGACCTTCCATAAAAAAAACAAAAAAAAAACTGCAAAGGGCGCTTTAGGATCAAAAGGGGTTTTGAGTCGAAAACCCGAAAAGGGCGACTTAAATTTTGATAAAAGAGGGGGTATGTGATGATTTTGTCTTCTCAGAATTAACAAAAAGGAGGAATGTTACACCTCAGGACATCTACAAAGCACTGCAGATCTCCCAACATCTATTCCGCTCAAAATGACCTTCAAAAGGATTGGATAGTGAAGCTCAGACTGCGATATCTGGGGCACCTACTTTTCCCTTTTGTCCATTTTGTATTCCAATTATGTTCACTTTTGTTGATTAATTCAATACTATTCTTCATAAATTCCAGTATTATCCATCATTTAAATCTTTTTAAACTGTTTACAATTGAAATAACGGTCAATGGACCCATGATGCTTCCATAAAAGGAGTTCTGCCTATTACTCGAAGTCTATAAACAAAGCAGCAGAACTCAAAACAAGATCGTTGTCTAGAACCACCACGCCTAAGGGTTGGAAACATTCGAGAAAGAAGAATCTAAGATCATGACTATCTCCCCAGATTCTCTGTCAAAAGAGAAAATGAGATCTTACATCCGTAATGCGACCCTGACAAACAAACAATAATAATCCTCGGCATAAAAAAGGTTCATTCTCATTTTTTACATGCATATATCATCTAGTTAGGAGCATCTGACTCATTCCGATCATGGCATCCTAATCATTTGGCATAAACATAAGCATACGAAATCAAGTCTGCAGGACATGTCCCCAGAGGACGATGTAGCAACATCGGTGATTTAAGCCACCGCCCTATATCCCTGACCAGCAGTGGAATAGGTTGAAGATTGTAGATCTTGTCACCCTAAACAGTAGTGGGGCAAGATCGAAGGCAGATCTTGGCTCCCTAAACAGTAGGGAACATGATTTAAGCCACCGTCCTATATCCCTGACCAACAGTGGAATAGGTTGAAGATTGTAGATCTTGTCGCCCTAAAAAGTAGTGGGGCAATATCGAAGGCAGGTCTTGGCTCCCTAAATAGTAGGGAACATGATTTAAGCCACCGTCCTATATCCCTGACCAGCAGTGGAATAGGTTGAAGATTGTAGATCTTGTCGCCCTAAACAGTAGTGGGGCAAGATCGAAGGTAAATCTTGGCTCCCTAAACAGTAGGGAACATGATTTAAGCCACCGTCCTATATCCCTGACCAGCAGTGGAATAGGTTGAAGATTGTAGATTTTGTCGCCCTAAACAATAGTGAGGCAAGATCGAAGGCAAATCTTAGCTCCCTAAACAGTAGGGAACATGATTTAAGCCGCCATCCTATATCTCTGACCAGCAGTGGAATAGGTTGAAGATTGTAGATCTTGTCGCCCTAAACAGTAGTAGGGCAAGATCGAAGGCAAATCTTGGTTTCCTAAACAGTAAGGGAACACGATTTAAGCCATAGTTCTATCTTCCTGACCAGCAGTGGAATAGGCTGAAGGTTGCAAATCTTGTCTCCCTGAAGATACAGCGAAACATCAGGAGCAAATTAAAGCCACAGATCCTATCTCTCTGAAGTAGCGGTGGAGTGGATCAAAGCAACAAGATGCGGTGGACTAGAACGAGGCTACCTGAAGAATAGGAGCGTCGAAGAATCAAGACTCAGCGGATCCGGGCAAATTTGGACCTTCTTTATGTCTTTGCTCTATTCCTGTTACACGAAAATGAGCAAAGAGGGGTAGCTGTAAGACCCACAATTTGCCCAGCCCACTAAAACCCCATTACAACCAGTTACAACCCAAACAAACCCCAAGCCCAATAATACAACCCAAATCTAACCCTGCCCAACAGCCCACTAAGACCCAAAGCCCAAACCAATCTAACCCTAAAGCAAAAATCAGAAATTTCAAACCCTAGGTGCGCCGCACCTGTGGCCTTCCCGACTTTGCTTGCCAGCCCACACGATCCACTCGCCCTCGCGCCATCGCCACTCCGCGAGTTGACCTGCAAGAAAAGAGGAGAAAAGACAGTAAAAATAAATAAACATTTGTAAATGGCTATAAAAGGCAACCCAAACTCTTTGTAATTTGGGACAGGCAGATTTGAATCGGAAACAAAAGCAGAAATATTAATCTCAGAAATCAAAAGAAAAAAAACAGAATAGAAGGTTGATTTTGATCCTTTCTTTTTCATTATTTAATTCTGTTTCTTTTTACTTATTTTTCTTTTAAAAATTATTGTAAACAAAACTAATATAAATAAAAAACAATAAAGGAATCTTACCCGAACCCACGGACGCGTCGCCGGAGAGCTCATTCCGTCGTCGCAATCAGGTTCGAAAATGGGGTTCAAGGGCTCTACTTCAAGGGCCCCTTGAATCGAAGGCTGAACGCTTCTTTTTGCGCACCGTCGACCACCGTATACGATGGTGGTGCGACGAGCGGCAGACAAGCACGCCGGAGAAAGCCCGATCGTCGCGAAAATGAGAGAAAAAGGGACTAAGAATTTCACTTTTTAAAAGAATTTTAGGGTTAGGATATTTTTTTTTAGAAAATCTGGGTTTAAATACCCCACGAAACGGCGCCGTTTGGAGAAGAAGTGACCCGTGGGTCAACCCGACCCATGCACCAAGATCCGCGTGTTTAAGCCCTAAAGGGGAAATTTGCGCGCTTGGTCCCTTTATTTTGCGCCTACATTCGATTAAGCCCTATTTTTATTTTTCGTATATCTTTCAATTTGCCCTCAGGATTTGTGCGCCATTTCAATTTAGCCCTACGCAAAACGCAGCGTATAGAGGCCGGGGATATTTTTCTGTTTGGTCCTCTTTTTTTCCCGCGCGTTACATTTTAATCCTCAGTTCGCTCTTTCTTTTAACTTATTGCAATTTTAGTCCCTGTTTTTTATTCTGATTTCAGTATAGCCCTCACTTATTTATTTTGTTATAATTTTTACCTTCAACTTTATTTACATTCTGATTTGGTTCTAAATTTGTTTAAATTTATTTTCACAAATTTGCCATTTATTCATTTTAAAACTTTTATATTATCTATTTTAAACCTTTTTTATTCATTATCTGTTTTTAAATTTATATATTATTTATTTCTTAAATTTATATATATGTTATCCATTTTAATTTTTATGTATATTAAACTATTTTATGTGTTATTTATTTTAATTTTTATTAGTAACATATATCTTTTAACTTTCCTTCGACATCAATCAAGTCCTTTTATTTTATTCTTGTATTTTATTTGTTTAGCTATTTATTACTCTTCGGTTTTTTTATCTATTTATTCCCATATTGTTTGTTTTATTTATTTGCATATTCGTATTCATATTATTGTCATTCGTTTATGTAATATTTTATTATTGTTCCATAATCATTATTATTTTCATATTCTGCCATTATATTGTGCATTGAATCCCACATTTATCCAACTTAGATCGTCGTATTTTACTCCAAACAAAATAAATGTATGCCTTTAATTGTTGCACTCGCTAGTATTAAAAAACGAAAAGCTTTTAAAGTAAGGCAATATTCTATGATTGGAAATCCGAGAAATCGTGCCCTAACGTGCTGGGTTTCGTTTTTTCGTTTGGCCAAATCATCGATTATCCTTTGACATTTTCAATGCATGAGTCTCGGGAATCATGAGATGAGCTGGGATTCGAGGATTTAAATTGTCGTGTCCTAACGTGCTGGATGTGATATTTTATTTCTTCGGAGCAAGAGAATCCTGATATCCAATTCTGGTACATTCAAATATTTTTAAAGAGATTGTATTTTTAAAATCTTTGTCAAATTTTCAACTTTCGACATTAAGAAACTAATTAATCAATTTGGTACCAATTTTGGGCGTGACGAGGGTGCTAACCCTTCCTCGCACGTAACCGACTCCCGAACCCGTTTTCTCAAATTTCGTAGACCAAAAAAAATACTGTTTTAGTAAACCAAAACGTTTTATTAAAACAAAGGTGATTCGATCACACCAAATAAAAATCGGTGGCGTTTCCTGTTTTATTTTCGTTTTCAAAACCCTAGTCGATTCCTATTTTTAAAAAATAGTTTCGACACATATGATATAAATATATAAACACCACCATCTTAAAGGGACAGTGAAAAATACTCAACAAGTGTCAAATAGATTATGAAGCCCAATTTGGTTATCGAAAAAAGTCCTGTCATTCTCGCTTTTTTTCTTCTTCTTCTTATTTTTTTTTTTTTTGCGAATGTTTGTGGCAGCTTCAAGTAAAGCATTGAAAAGACTCATCCCACTCCAAATGATAAACAAGCGAATATTTTATGAGTAGTTTAAAAAATATATCCAAAAACGTTGGTTAAGAAAGAAGATAATTTTAAATGTCCTTATTTCATATTTGAGTTAACATTTAATATCTAAAATAATGTTAGAACAATGATAAAATCTGGTTCATATAATATTAATGGTTCAAAAAATTAATTAAAATATTTGAAAATTTGAAAATTAATTTAAAATTTACATATAATATTAACAGTAACTGTTTTTTATTTTTTATTTTTTATTTTTATTAAACAATAAAATTATTAATTATTAAACAAGTGTTGGATGCAATGGTAAAGCACGCTATACTCTCATAGAGAGACACAGGTTAAAACTTTAGAGATGACATTGTTGGAGGTGCAGCCACGAACTCTAAATATGAACTGTAAGACGGATATGAAAAATATCAAAAAAATAAATCAATGGCTCACTATGGTGGCATATTGATTTAAAAAATAATTTTAAAAAATTAAAGAAAGATTTACTCCCTTTATTTTGTAATTTTTTTAAATTGAGTCCTTAAATAATTTTTTATCATATTAATCTCGAAAATTGACAATATTTTTCTATTTGATTTTTGAAATGTAATCACCTAAAAATAAAAATAAAAAATTTATAAATATTTATAAATAACATGCCTTTAATTGAAATTATTATGATAACAATTACAAGTAATGCCATTAAATGATGATTAAAAATGAGGTACAATAGTAAGTGGAGCTTAGACATCCTTTTGATGTACTTTCTGTGTAATAATCTTGAACCTCCGTAAAGGACAGTCCGACCAAAGAAATGTACATGCGTTCCCATTGAGAACGTGTAGAAAATAGTTGAAAGCTGGAGCTGCATTACCAAGAATTCCCAAATGGCTTCAAGGAAACCACTCTCGACTGAGCTCTCGAGTATTGCTGGAAGTGTCATAAAGAGACCAAACTGGATGATGAGTTCTTGATTGATAATAGCGCTCAGTGCTTTCTTGCTGTTGGTATCGTTCCCTAGAACGGAATTCTCGACACCACTGAGAGCCAGATAAAGTTGACCCCATAGGAAAGACAGAAAGGACGATCACTGTTGTATTGAAGAAATATCCAATTGTCGTGTGAAAGAATGATAACATCCTGAAAAAAATCAAGTCTTTGACCCAACCTGTAAACATCTCTGCTGAGGAATTGTTCACCATTCCTACAAGCTATCTCAGCGCTCAGTGCTTTCTTGCTGTTGGTATCGTTCACTAGAACGGAATTCTCGACACCACTGAGAGCCAGATAAAGTTGACCCCATAGGAATCCATAGACAGAAAGGACGATCACTGTTGTATTGAAGAAATATCCAATTGTCGTGTGAAAGAATGATAACATCCCAAAAAAATCAAGTCTTTGACCCAACCTGTAAACATCTTTGCTGAGGAATTGTTCACCATTCCCACAAGCTATCTTGGCTTCAAAGGTTGATATTTGATTCAACCCAAGGTCTCGTCCTTTGTCGACTTGAATGTATTCATGGTGTGTGACACTTCCCTCTCGCAACGTACAGTTGAAGCTGGCAAAAATGTCCTCACTAATATTAATCACTTTGGAGGCTTTACTAAAGTCGCCACGAGTCATGAACAAAAACCTATCAAACACATTAGGATGGTCGTAATGCATTCGGATTTTCAGCAGATTCGCGAAGAGACGTTGAAATAAGGTAATGAGATCTACAAGAAATAGCAGTTGAGAAACTGAATGATAGTTGTGTATTATTCACATGTCTTCAGAATGTACAAAGCTCACTATATTTATAACACTACGTATTAACTGCTAACTAACTATTACCAGAATACCAGAATAACAGCTTAAACTCCAACTATTAACTACCACAACTGTTTTCATTCCTTAACATGCTCTTATCGTCCTGATTCCTGCTGAGTGATCAGCTTTCGCAGTCACCTTAAGACACGATCTAAACTTTGTAAACAAAGGCACTGTCAAAGGCTTTGTAAATACATCTGCAACTTGCTCCCGTGCTGGAACATGTCCCACACTTAGCTTTCTAGTAGCAACCTTTTCTCTAACAAAATATAAGTCCAATTCAACATGCTTAAACTTTGAGTGCATCACTGGATTGGCAGATACCGCAACAGCTCCAGAGTTATCACGCCACACAGTAGTTTTCCTTGAAGGTGAAACATGGAGTTCAGACAATAGAGACTCAAGCTAGATTACCTCAGTTACTGTATGAGCGAGCCCCCTATAATCAGCTTCTGCGGTTGACCTAGAGACCACCTGTTGCTTCTTCGATCCCCAGGCTACAAGATTACCACCAAGAAACACACAAAATCCCGAGGTTGACCTTCGATCATCAACATCAGTGCCCCAATTCGCATCTGAATAGCCAACTACATCCAAAGTGGCAGCAGGAGTAAACTGAATACCATAGTCCAAAGTACCTTATAGGTATCGAAGAATTCGTTTGACTGCTTTAAAATGTTGATCAAGGGGTCGATGCATGAACTGACAAACTTTGTTTACAGAAAAGGTGATATCTGGTCTGGTGATGACCACATACTGTAGTGCTCCCACAATGCTGCGATACTTGGACGCATTCTCAATCGCACAGCCAGTGTGCTGAGACAAGATGGAAGAGGTGACCATGGGTGTAGGGGAGCCATTGGCCTGATCCATTTTAGCCTTTCGAAGAAGATCGAGCACGTACTTACGCTGACTGAGAAACAAGCTAGTAGATGTGGAAGACACCTCAATTCCAAGAAAATAACTGAGAGGTTCTAAATCCTTCAAAGAAAACTGAGTATCCAAGTTTGTAACAAACTGATCAATACTGGCCTGATGATTTCCAGTAATAATTATGTCGATGACATATACCAAGACATATAAAATCACATTGTCAGTCTTCTTAATAAAAAGTGAACCATCTGACTTGGCCAAAGAGAACTGTGAAGACAGCAGAAAATCTTGAAATTTAGAGAACCAGGCACTAGGATCCTGTTTGAGGCCATACAGAGCCTTCTTTAACTTGCACACCATTGGTTTGTCACCATGGTTCTAAACGAATCCAGGTGGTTGGAGCATATAAATTTCCTCAGACAGGTCACCATTAAGGAAGGCATTGTTGATGTCCACCTGTCTGAGTTTCCAGCCAAACTGAACAGCCAATGTCAAGACAACTCTAATAGTTGTTGGCTTAACAACAGGACTGAAAGTGTCCTGAAAGTCAACCCAGCCTCCTGAAGATAGCCTTTAACCACCAGGCGACCCTTGTAGCGAGCAATGGTGCCATCTGAATGCCTTTTAAGCTTGAAAACCCATTTACACCCCACAGCTCTTAGGTTTACAGGTAAGGGAACCAAATCCCAAGTGTCATTCCTCAAGAGAGCCTCATACTCTTGCTGAGCTGCAAGCGCCCACTCCTTGCTCGCAAAGGCCTCGTCAATTATAGCAGGCTCTGTCTCACTGAGCTCAGCAGAGAACACCCTAGGCTTAAAAATACCATTCTTAGATCTGGTTGTCATAGGATGAGCATTGACATGTAAGCTAACAAGAGGATTTTGATCGAATGAAACATGAAGAGGGACTAAGGCAGAAGCAGAAACATTACTGAAGGAGGCAGCCCCTGGTGAAGTATTAGCATCAGGCTGCACTCGAAAACTAGTGGACTCCAAAGGGAGTGGAGCAGGATGGAAAGAAGTAGGCCCTGACACACAACCTGGAACCTGCTGAGTTGAGGAAATAGTGACACCTGGAGGACCAACTCGAGAGTGACCCGTAAAAGGCACCACAACTGGAACCGAAGACCACTGATGCTGTAAAACAGGCTGTGTGTGTAAATAATCACCAGTAGAGCTAGCAGACTGGCAAAAGGAAAGCAACCCTCATCGAATACCACATGTCTAGATATAAACACCATTTTGTTGTCATCAAGGCACTTATATCCCTTGTGAATAGGACTGTAACCAAGGAATACACACGGTCTGGACCGAAATTAAAGTTTATGAGTATTAAACGGTCTAAGATAAGGATAACACCTACATCCAAATACCCTTAGATGCTTGTAGCTTGGCACAGTCTTATGCAATACCTCAAAGGGTGACTTGCCAGCTAGAACTGAAGTTGGAAGTCTGTTTACAAGATATGCAGCACTAATGAAGGCATGAGCCCAAAAGTGCATAGGCATGTTAGCTTGAGCTAGCAAAGTCAGTCCAGTGTCAACCAAATACCGATGCTTCCTCTCAACTAAGCCATTTTGTTCAGATGTATGAGGACAAGATAGTCTGTGATGAATCCCCAGCTAAGAAATGACCTTTGGAAAAGAACGAAACTCTCCTCCCCAATCTGTTTGAAGAGCTTTAATTTTGCAACCAAATTGAACCTCCACCAATTTCTGCAAATGGAGAAATTTGTCCAAAGCCTCAGATTTTCGGTTGATAAGATAGATCCAGGTGTACCTTGAGTATGCATCAACAAAGGAAATGTAATAAAAATGTCCTTCAGATGCCATGGGGGCAGGACCCCATAAGTCAGACACAAGAAGTTCAAAAGGAAGTCATTATGAATGCGGCCCACCAGCAGTATGTTTCCTATCTTGATATCCTTCACAAAGAAATAGAAGGGATGAAATTCAAAGAAAACTTGATTATCATTAGCAAACTGAGCAACAGATAATAAGTTCTTGCAGATTTGTGGAACATGCAATACACATTTCAGATGAAAAACTTTGTTTGAACTTGCAAAGGAAGTGGAACCAATGTGAGCTACTGGTACAGACATACCATTGCCCATGAAGAGTCTGTTGTTACCCATGTATTGGGTAGCCTCATGCAAATTTTCCAGATCACTGGTGACATGATTGGAAGCTCCAGAGTCGGGATACCAGACCTTTGTATTCAGAGGGCCTGTGGAAAACTGGCTATTGGTAGAAGCAGTATTAACTTGCAGGCTAGATGATGTACAGAGGTCTTCTGAAAACTGCAATGAGAACCTCTACACGATGAGTTTGAAATATCCTGGAACTGATGACAGTGAGCTTGCATAGGTTGGTCGGACACACCTTCAAAGGACTCATCAAACCTATAGTAGCATTTCTAAACTGTGTGACCAACGCGACCACACAACTGACATTGAGGCTTATTGTGAGTAAAATGCCTTCCTCGACCTCTGCCTTGAAATGATCGAGAGCCACTGCCTCTATAAGGTGGTCGAGAACCACTTTCAAACTACTTAGTATTTTTGGCATTAGACCAACTTTGTTGAGCCATATTAACCTGCAAAGGCATGCTCAAAACTAAGTCTTGCTGTCGAGCCTCACAATCAACCAACATTTCAGCGAGAAGATCAAGGGAAACAGGTATTGCTGAAGCGACAACGCGGATTGACTCATACTCTATTGGCAATCCAGCAAGAATAATGTTATTCTGTTCCTATGCAGAAATGGGATGACCAGCAGCCACCAATGTGTCACACAAACTTTTTATCTTGGTCAAGTATTCTTTAATAGTGATCTGCCCTTTCTTTTGAGAATACAAAGAATGTCGTAGAGTAGAAACTGACATAGTGGATTTAGTAGCAAACCTCCAAATAACTGCACTCCAGATATCAAAGCTCGAACGGGCATCAGTAAGATGCACCAGAATATCATCACAAATCGTGGATAACAGCCAATAAGCCAACAGCTTATCTTGATGTTTGTGAACCAGAAAGCCAGGATTAGCCACAAGATTGCCATCACTATCGATAAGAGACTGTAGAGGAACACTAATAGTGCCAAGAACGAAATCATGTATCCCGTACCCTTCAAGAATCAACAAGACTTGTTGTTTCCACAACAGAAAATTGTGCTCCCCTAGTTTTACTGTATCATGTTTGGGAAACACCTGAACTTTCCTCAAGAAACCACACCCAAGATCAGAAGAGGAAATATGAATGGAGGGATCATTACCTGAAACTGCGTCTGTTGCCATTAAAGAAAAAAATTAAGGCTTTGAAACCATAATGAGATCTACAAGAAATAGTAGTTGAGAAACTGAATGATAGTTGTGTATTATTCACATGTCTTCAGAATGTACAAAGCTCACTGTATTTATAACACTACGCATTAACTGCTAACTAACTATTACCAAGATACCAGAATAACAGCTTAAACTCTAACTACTAACTACCACAACTATTTTCATTCCTCAACATAAGGTAACAAAACTCGTTTCCTGTGCTGACATAAACCAAGCAACTGACGAAACAGAGCCACTGAAATTATGTTCTCTAACTCCCAAGATAGTTGGTCTATGGATTCTATGATGGTGCTTGAATTCTTCCAACAGGTTACGAATTTTTAGTGCTTCCTCGAAATAGTTGTCTTGGTTCATATCAATAGTTTGAACTGCATCACCACGAGTGAAGACAATGCCATGGTTTTGATTCTCTGGTTTGCCTTCTCCAATGTTCATTGGACTAGGCAACTTGATTCGATATATCTCCACCTCCGTTGTAATTACCGGTCGTACTTAACGAGAACCGAGTAATATTCCTTCTCGTCACTTCCTGTTGAAACCTGATCAACATAGGCCATCCGAAGGGCTTCATTGTGTTTCAAAAGATCAATGATTTTCTCAGCACGAGGGTCCCCTATGGCCTTATGTTCCCAATACTTCTAACATGAAACAACATAGGTATATTTCATCAAAGCAATACCTTCTTCCTCTTTTGTTACGGTAATATCCGTCTCCGATGAAGAATCGAGAAAAGCTAGCAGCCGTAGAGCTCGATAATAGTACATCATGCCTCCGATCACATGCGCAAAATGTCCGCCTCTATAAGATGCCCAAAGCCTTAAATATCTTAACTTGGTTGTCCATATTTCATCAGCTGTCGCCATTCTTTCTCGATGCATTCTTTCGATGAAGTTTTTCCACTCATCATCATAAATGGTCTGCAAATAATACATGATGGAAATCCCATCCTCGTTCTTAGTTTTGAGTGTTTCTTTGCTGTACAACACATGTTCATTGTTGAAAGGGGTAAGGACACTGAAAGTTATCATCTTCTCCACTCGAGGAGCTCGAGGCATTTTCATAAAGAGTGAGTTACTAAAAAAAGTAAGTCGACGCCTTGCCTCGTTATTAACAGGAACAGTATGCATCGAGTCCCTGGTGGTAAGAATTGTATGCAAGCGCTTAATCTGCATATAGAAGTGCTCCTCACTCAGATCCGGAAACTCAACCGTATTCTTGAATAGCAATCCAGCCATGGCGGTTCGACTCTTGGGAGCCAATCGGCCCAATCCATCTTTCCTCAACTGGTCCATAGTCATGTTTGCTTTGAAAAGGTAAGAAATAACAATTGCATAAAGTGACTGCATAGCAGTAGCAATTTCATTCACATTCTTGTTTGGTTCAAGCAACAGCACAACAAGTTTTATCAACTTGGAATGGATTTGACGCAGTGCAATCATTCTAAATGTCTTAGTGAACTTTTTGATCTCGATAGAATGATCGATTTCCTGAAACAAGACTTCGAGAATGGAATGCTCCTCGGTATTACTTTTGATTAGTTTATGAAGTATCAAGTACTTGACACAATCATATGTTTCAATCACAGCACAACACCTATACTCATTCTTGCATATTTTATACTAGAGCCACTTATCCGACGCATCATATAAGTCCGTAGCCAGATCAAGAGCACGTAGCAACTCATTCCCTAAAAGAAAACATGGCCAACGAATGATCCTGGTTTCCCATGAATTCGGAGGCAACTGTAGTAGCTCAACCTCTTGATCAGATATGATATCTTTTTCCCTAAAAGTGGTAACTATTTCATTCCATATCAAAGAAAACTTGTTAGCCTTAACCTGGTTCAATTCGATTTCAACCATTTTGAAAGGCAGTTGCAGCCCACATCTCACCTTCAGCTGATGAAAGGCTTCACACAGTTTTTCCCTTAATGATCCACCAGAGATCTTTATTTCCTCTTGTGGCATCAAATTGAATTGAATGGCAGTGGCAAAGAACCGAAACCTCCATCTCGTCTGCTCGATATTTCAAACTTCACCCAACATTTGCAGCAACCCAATGACAGCCCCCACAAAGAGAGAATAGATTGAGTACCAAATCTGAGTATCAGCCAAGTAAACCAACACCACAGGTAACCACAACAATCTAATGATGAACTTGTTGCTGACACTAAAGATGGCTTGCCAGTCCCACTCATGCTCTGCAATTGTTGAATCCAACAATTGTTTTGTTGTGCTAATCATGGGATTGATCTGGAAGAAGTAACTGAAGATAAATTTTGTACCTAACACCACAACCCAAAATAGGACATACATGATTCTATCAACTAGCCCTTCCCTCAATCCTTGACCAATGTAACAGTCACCATGGAACCACCATGATAGCAGGTCAAATACTTTCGAATTCGGCCAAATACGAGGAAGGAAAAACAACACCAATTCCACCAGTTCAGGTAACCAATAAAGAAATGCAAGCCCTAGAAAAAATGTTACCCTTTGGTTAGCCTCATTAGACCAATGCTTGTCGTGGTTCCTTTGCACCCAAATCCTTGTGTAACAAAACACAAATGCGCCAGTCCATGCTGCAGCAACCAAAATCCTTAGCACCATCCTAAGGAACAGTCGCGACATCTGTCTCGAAACACGACTAAACTCCATAGCTGGTTCAAGTAAAGTATGGAAAAGCCTTATTCCACTCTAAGTTATGAACAATGATAAAACTCAAACCTTAACATCCTTGTTATCCAAATCCAGCCATGGATACTTCTTCTCCTCCCAGGCCAAGATTACCATTACGTGAGGGAAAAGAAACAGCATCGCCCATAGCCTGTCGAAGCTTCTGTAAATGTTCCAAAACATCCTTCATTCAACAAACTCAATTTTCCTTTCACTTGTAAACTTACTGTTGAAATCAAGTGGCCAGTTGAGAGTATGAAAACAACTCTTGCTCCAAAAGTACTCATTGAAATCATCATAGTTCCTCCACCTATCATGCGGAACGGTTCTATTTTTTTTCGCCACCTCGGCCTTGATCGTATCATATATTGGCTTTACAACGCGGTTTAGAAATACGTTTTCCCTAGATATCGATGGTATCCATGGCCGCCCCATTTCTTCATCAATGTAATCTTCTAGGATTTTGTTCAATTCCATGGCCATGTGATGAAAAATGTAGCAGATGCATTTGGGCATGAACCGGATTCTCCCCATATCAATAAATACAGTCCAACGTAAAGCAACTCTCTACGAGTATCAGACTCCAAGCTGTCAACATTGGATGCTTTCCCCAGGTAAGAACACCAGTCAGTGTAGTTTTCGAGTAGCTTACGCCGAAATTCGCGGAGGACTATGGCTTGGAAGGTTCCATTGTTGTCAACCGGTGGCAGAGAGAGACGCATATGGGCATTAGCCAAGTGGAGAACAAGGTGTTCCCTTTGGTTCTTTACGTTATCGCGTTGGAAACCAAAGAATAGTCCCAACCAATCGAGGAGGTCCATGGAAGAAGGATGCTATGTGTGGAATGATGGCTCCCTGAGGTTACCCAAGGCGCGTAAGGATAATAAGACAGCGTGTACTTCAAGGTACCGAACGCAATGATGATTGGCATCGAGATTGTGAACAGGGATTATGTTGTACCCTTCGCCTTCTAGTGAAAGCCGGTTACAGGGTCGGGACATGGCACCAAAATTGCAGCAAATGCAAACAGGATACCGGGAAGTTGAGTAGGATTGTCAATGTGTTCGTCTTAATAGATTTTTTTAGCTTAGTAAATTGTTTGATCACAAGTGGTCTTAAATTAATAATTTTTGTAATACATATTAATTACATTTAACATTTGAAAGTCCTGACTGTCACAAGTCAACCAAGCACTAATTTAGTTAGAGATTTTATGAAAATATATTCTCGTAATTAAAATAAGGTATATTACTCGAAAGATTTTTTTAAATTTTAAAAACCAATAAAAATATGCATAAATCAAGATCTGAACTCTTATAACTTTATTTTGATATTTTGTATACATTTTTATTTTAATATGCACATTTATTACCTCTATCAATTTTTTTTTGTGTGTGTGTATGTATATGCTTACTATTATTTAAGCCACTCACTGAGTTGGTGTCACGAGTCAGTTGGGCATATTTTATTTTACTTGCAATTTAATTTAATTTTTTATTTTAATATTATACATATTTTATTTATTATTAATCAGTTTCAAACCATACATTTCATTATTTATCATATGTTATTTTTAAACACGCATGCGCATGTGATAGAATATTAATGATATTGTTGATTGAGATGGTATCATAAATTAACTTGACACCAACTTAGGACTGATGACAACATAATGATAAATAATTGTATTCATTTAATAATCTTAATTTGATGTATTCATGTGTTTAAATTTCATTTTACTAACAATTTAATCTAATTTATTTATTTTAATATAGTACATATTTCATGTATTATTAATATATTTCATTATTTATATTATGTTATTTTTTTTGTGAAATATTATATATTATTTTTAAATACAAGTTTGTGTTATAATTTTGTATTGATTTATATATATATATGATTTTGACGACATGTTGAAATTTAGATAGTATTTTAAAAAATATATTGCAGTAAATTTTAATTTTTTTCCTCATTTTCTCACTTTATCTACTTTTGAAATTTTTATGAATTTTTATTTAAATTTTAAATTTTCTATGTATTTTCAGAAAAGTTTTAGAATTCAAGTTTTTTTTTATTTTTATATTGAATCTGGATCAAATTGGTAGAAAGTATAAAAGATGAGGATTAAAATTATTATTATACCAACTAAAAAAGTGTCACCGTTAGCTACTTAACGATCAAGTGGCAAAAAAAAAATTCAAATATTTTAGTGACCAAAGCATAACTATTTTTAGTTAAGCGATCAAAACGAAAATTTACTCATAATTGAGTAAGTAATTGTATAGTTTATCATATATTATATTATATTATATTAGGTTTGAAAAATAATGTTTAGTACCAATGAAGCCTCGGTGATATTGATATCGGGTTTTATGTGCTCATCTTTCAGGGTGAGTTTGGATGGGCGGTGCGTTTACCCGCGGTTAGTGTAAAAACAGTGGTGGTGGTGAGATTAGATACTGTAGCGATACTGTAGCGTGAGACAAAAAGTAAGCTAAACGCACCGCACCGCACTCAATCGCCCATCCAAACCCACCCTTAGTCTTAATGCGCGGAATCAGTGAGTTATAATCTGAACCATTTTCAATTTTTTATTTGATTGTTAATAACCATGTTATTGTTACTGATGTTGTAAAATAAAATTGTCAGATGTCACGTTATTATACATCATAATGTCACATCATCGAAAAGTGATGTCAGAGTTTAACACAATTAGAAGGAGATATCAGATTGATAAATAAAATTAAAATTTAATTACTAAAATATTGGGTTTATAATTTGTTTTTAATTACATCCATTTTGGACCTGTTTAAATTCAATTAAAAAATAGGTCCAAGTAAAAAATTCAAGCATGTTTTTTAGGTCCAAGTTCGATTCAAAAAATAGATTTAAAATTTTGTTTAAATTCAATCTAAATAAAAATATTAAAATTTGAACACAATTCAGATAGTTTGTATTAATTTTTTTTATATTCTTTTTTTATATAAAAATAAATTTAAAAAATATAATAAATCAAATACAATAAAAATTTAAATAAACTTAAATAGTACTAAAATAAATGCAACTTATTCGAAGCTCGACTCATTAAAATAAATAATTTTCTTTTACAAATTCAAGCTAAATTGAATCTGAATCAATAAAATTTATTCGAAGCTCGACTCATTTAAAAAGTCTTTAAACTTTTTTATATAAGACTATATTTTTATCCAAATCTCTCCTTTTTCGAGGAACCCTTCGCCTCCATCCAACCATGATCACCTCTATTGGAAGCAAAGTTTTTCCCAGAAAATTAAGGAAATTCTCATGTGAAAACGCGTACTTCAATTGTATATAATAATATATATATACATATAATATAACCCTAAAATCGAGATTCCAAAACCCACTCCATTAAGCTTTCAAAATACAAAGAAAAACTCGAAATTTCATCTTCCCCAAAATAATGGCTTTCAAGAGTTTCCCAAAGCTCTCCATTCTTGCTGTTGTTGTTACCTTACTATTATCCCACCACCTATATGAAGTCTCCGCTGCTACCGGTGGTCGGATGGGTGGCTCTTCTTTCTCTTCAGAGAGCCCGCCATCACACCGTAATGATGATGATTATCATCATTACGATCATCATGATCTTCATCACCGTCACCATCATCATTATCATCATTCCCAGCCTGGTTTCCCGAGGAGCGTCGATCAAGAGAGTGGTCCTACGTCGGCGGCTGTTTCTTATTTAATTTTAACCATTTTCATGGGAGTAGCTTCAGTTATTGTATATAGTAGCACCGTGCAAAATCGAACAAGTATTCTTCAAGTTCAGGTAATGCTCAAATTTCTTGCTTTACTATTCTTAATCAACAAATTTTGTTATTATTATCATTATCATTTAACTAAAAGATGAACATACCCTCAACTGATTTAGAGATTAATACAGATCCAATTTGTAATGTGATAATTGAAATTCGATTTAGTGCAATTATATGAATGAAATTTTGATTTTTGGTTTAATTGCATATGCATTAAACTCTGATTTTGATTAAAACAAATGCCTTGGGTTAGTATAATTGTTTGTATTTTATCAAGTAACTTAAAATGGTGATGCTATATGTCGGTAACAAGCTTTAATGGTTTGCAAAATTTGAATTAAAATCGAAATTTCATGTATACATTTGCATAGAGCTTAAAAGGCTGAAAATACTTGGTGCTTTTGAAAATTTTCTTATAATGAGAAGCCCTTCCATTATATCAGTCAAGGCTGTCTCAATAGGTTGATCTCATGTTAGCTTTGGGTCCAAAACAATGAAACTGCTCTCATTATTTAATTGTTGCTGTTTTTCTTGATGAAATTGATTTCCATTTTGTATTTGCTAGTTGGTGCTTGAGAAAAATTCTAAAGGCAAAAGGAGAGGGATTCCTTTATTTTTTAATTTGCTTGTTTATATACCATGCAATTTTCTTATAGGAAGTACACTTCTTTCCTCTTTTCTTCAGGTTGGCTTGTCTGCGAAAGCCCGTTCGTTGCAAAAGGAACTCACCGAAATTGCCTCCACAACGGACACTTCTACTGCAAAGGGCTGGAACATCATATTGGAAGGTTTTCCTTTTTTTCCCCCTTGAAGTTACAACTTACAAGCACTGAATTGAATAACTAACTGACCTATACACAATTTGCACAAGTGAGACTCGAACCTGGGTGCTAAAGGTCTCAGGGTCTCGGTCTTTGCTATTTCAGTCAAGGTCTCATTAGCCTTGGTTTTGTAAACAACAAAATGATCCTCATGACATGAAACATGATAATATGCTACTCCACTACTCTGTTGTAAAACTCTAGAATGTCCTTGAGAATCAAGATGTACTTGACAAGCACTGAAATGCTAATTCAATTCTACAGGAGTTATTGGAAGCGCGATGTTGCTAGAATTTTATCTAATTTTTGTGTTTTTTTCATCTTTTGTTTTTGGATTCAGAAACTGTATCATCATTGCTTCACCATCCACATTGCTATCTTCATGGCTATTCATCTGTAAGTCCAACTAGCATACTTAATGCTGCCTCGTTCTTCATATCATCATGATTTGTTGCAGGCTTTAATCAGCTTAAAAACTTTACTGTTCTTGTTCCAACTAGTAGATTGTCCCAAAGTTGCAGTTCTCAGTTCCTGTGTATTAGAAAAATGTGCGATTAATGAGCCTATTGGGACATTAAAACTGATCGGATTTTGAATTTCTCTTTACTTCTCAAAAATTGATAAGTTAGTCCCTCTACTTTAATTTATCAAAATCTGGTACTTCACTAAAACCTAGAAGTTAGTCCAGGTTTTGATAATCACATGAACTTGAACTGCTGATTTTTGCTTCTGTGTCGCATATAAATTGTTGAATTATTGATTTTTGCTAATTACTTACATATAAATTGTGAAACTGCTGATTTCCAAGTCAGTGATATAACAGCAAAGTTTAACAATGTTACCCAACTGGACTAACTTTTCAGTTTTGGCTAAGTACAATGTCTGACAAATTAAAGTAAAAGGGGACAACACTAGTCAATTTTAGTATAGGGGTGAAATTCATAATTAGACCCATCAAAACTAGACATTAACTAGTTCATTGTGACTGATGTCTTTTTTGCCTTATAGGTAACTCATCATTGGACTATTGGAAGTGCTGAACAGCAATTTCAACGGCTTTCCAAGGAAGAACGCCTTAAATTTGATGTAGAGACACTGGTAAACGTCAACAACATTAAAAGGCAAAGAGCAGTTGTTCTGAATGGCGACAAAGGTGACAAGGACCGGATAGTGGTACAAGTTCGGGTTTAGTGTTCTTTCTGCTATTTCATTTGGATTTTTCAATCCGGTATCAATCTCATCAACCTTCATACATGTTTCATTCACAGGTAACAGTTCTGGTGGCAGCTCAAGGTGCGCACAAACTGCCTACTATCAACACTACCGACAATGTGAAGGAAGCCTTGCAATATTTGGCAGATATCAGCTCTAGCAAAATTAAGGTTAGTACCGGGAATCTTCACATGATATCCAAGCTTTTATTTGGATTCACCATTGATGTCACCAGTAAGTGAATTCTCCTTTTTTTTCCTTTAGGGTGTAGAGGTGCTATGGAGCCCACAAGATGAAACTGATTCATTGTCAGTTGAAGAATTACTTGAAAATTACCCACAGATGAGGAGAATATGATTGCTGTAAATCTCTCCAAATTTTGATATTTACTGATTTCCATTTCAATATACAATGTAATACTTCTACTGCAAATACTTATCAAGTCTTGTATGGTTATAATCTCCTTATCTTTATTGTTTGATTGAATTTCATTAGCTATAAAGGTATAATCTTTCATATATATATATACATACTTGGATCCAGGTGGTTTTGATTTATGGTCTTCTAATAGAGGTAAGCTACGCATGATACTATCAACAAGGGCAACCTCCATGTTGAGAATCCCTTGGGGGTGGCCCGACAGACGGTGGATTTAAAGTGTGACGGTATTCGTGGCAGAGTTGTTAATCTTAGCATCGGTCATGGACCGCAAGTGGAAAATATCGTTGATGTTAACGTAAACACATCCTATCAAAGGCATCCTTAACACACACAGTCGCATAAAACTCAACAACAATCTTAGTGTCCTCGGAGCTAAGAAACTTGTCATCGACGCGGAATGTGAACTTGTCATTCCTAGCTGGACGGGTTCTGCTGGTTTGGTCTATTCCGATGAACTTGTTATTCTAAGCTGAATGTGTTCTGCTGGTTTGGTCTATTCTGCTACCCAAACAATTCCGTAGGGGTCTCCATGTTTTTGGAGACCTTGACGAGGTCTTTGGCGGGAAGGAGTGTAGTGTGACCTCTAGAATCTTGAAATGAGCCATTGTGGCTGGCTGCTAGAGAGTTGGTGGGGGCGTGAGTCACCGCAATAATTAAGTGGCAATTTATTTTTAATAAAAAGATTAATTTGTTACATAATTAATTTAATTTTACATAATTTATTTTTTTACATATTAATCCATGAATTTAATATTTTTTTTTTTTGATTTTGTCCATGTGCCATGTAATCGCCTAAAATTTAAATGATGATGTTGTATAATATCATAGTGTCACATCATCACATGGACCCTAAAATTAGAAAGTTGCTAAGTTCAAGAACTAATATGGACAAAAATAGTTTAATCCCCATTATTTGTTGGCTACTTTGGAAGACTCTGAATATGTTTGTTTTCTCGAATGCTCACAATTGTATTCAAGAAATAGTGGATATAAGCACAAGTTGGACGAGAACTGTTTTATCAACATATTCCAAATCTTCTCATTCTTACCCTCGAGTAGTAGGTTCACATTGGTTGCCTCCTGAAAAGGGTTATGTTAAACTTATTACTAATGGTGTTGTGTTCTCTTAAAAGGCTTGTGCCTCTATTGGAGCTGTTATCAGAGATGCTAATGGGTTGTGGCTATGTGGTTTTTCAATGTCGACTGGAGGAGGTCCAATATTTCAAGTTGAAGCAAGGGCGGTGCTTGAAGGGCTTCAATTAGCATGGAATAAAGAATTTTGGAAGTTGGAATTCGAGTGTGATAACACTCTGTTGGTTGAGATTATTCTTATTGGTGGTGCTGCGGATAGTAGACCGATGGAGTTCCGACTGATACATCACGTGCTTATTCGATCTTGAGAGGTTCGTGTCAGACATATTCCTCGGGTGCAGAACACAGTGGCAGATCTTTTGGCCAAAATTGAAGATCCAGAGTTACTGCGATTTCATCTATTGGAGGAACTTCCGCCTTTTGTTTGGGAGCTGCTTATGGCGGATTCTAATCCCTCCATATTGAATTAGGGTGTTCTTTGTCTCGTTTATTTTATTTAAAAAAATTGATTTTTTTATCAAATTTATGGATTAAATGTTGCTTTATATAATGTTATTGGTAAGTTTAAATTGATATGAACTTTTTATACTAGTATTCTATCAAACTCCAATCAATCATTTAGTAAAACTATCGAATCCAATCAATTATGTTTAATAAATAATAAATTAATTTAGTCAACGATGTGATAAAAATTATCACATCGTTGACTAAATTAATTTATTATTTATTAAACATGATTGCTTGAATTTGATATTTTTATGGTAAATGTTTTTTTTTAAATGATTGGTTAAATTTTAGGATATCTTGATTATACGATTAAATAATAACAGTGTTATCAATTTAAACCATTCGATAACATTATAAAAAGGGATAAAGCAAAATTTAATCCATGAATTTGACAACTTTTTCCAACTTAATCCTTGAATTATTTTTGTCTATATTAATCCTTAAACTTGACAATTTTCTCAATATTGGATCCATGTGATGACGTGGTAGACGTTTTTTATTTCTCTTTAAAATCGGTCTATTTCTCTAATTTTTTTGGAAAAAAACGACCTAATTTATTAAAACTAATCCGATTTTAAAAATAAAATAAATGTAAATAAAAAATAATTGAAAGGGTAAAAGACTCTAGGAAATATTCCCTTGGCATGATAATTGCCACAAATTTTATTTTGGACACACAAACACATGAACCGTAAAAGACATTGCCGTTAAACATCGATTTCTATAGCTTTTTTTTCTGGCTGTGTTTCACCATTTTAGCTAGTGCATCATATGATGAACCACCATTGCTCCAAGCTGTCTCAGCACTAAGTTTCAGTTCCTTCACTCTGGCCCTCATTTGACGTCCACCTTCATCCACAAAAATCTTCCTTACCATCTTCTCTATCTCCTCCCTCCCCACAACACGGTAAGGTTTCAGATTGAACAGCTATGCCCATTTCCTCCGTCAGCAATGTAGCATTCATCCTTTGCTCAGCGTATAGTGGCCAAGCGATCATTGGCAATCCATTGGTGATGCATTCTATTGCTGAATTCCAACCACAATGCGTGAAAAATCCTCCACAAATGGATGACTCAGGATTTCCACTTGTGGGGCCCATTGTGGAACAATCACTCCCCTGTCTCGGGTCCTTGAGATGAACCCTTCAGGCAAGTAACTCGACATATCGTCACCAATGTTCCCAAACTTGGGACCGGAGCCGCTGCCTGATTTTTCTATAGGCGGACGAACTACCCATATAAACCTTTGCTGGCTCAACTCTAAACTCCAAGCTAATTCCAACATTTGCTCAAGTGAGAGCCCTCCCATACTTCCAAAAGATATGTAAAGAACTGAGTCAGTAGTTTGCTTGTCCAGCCAGTCAAATAACTCGTTCTTCAGTGCCGAAGACCCCTCGGAGTTTATCGGGCCGACTGGGAATATTGGTGCCTTAACAACACCACCCAAGAGGTTACCATCTCTCAAGGAGGCCAGTGTTTTAGGCTGCAATTCTTCCCATGAGTTCACCAAAATCCCTTCGGCCTTTGGAATCTCCATACCTATTTTCAGATATTCACGGTAATTCGCTTTCGTTCGTAACAACATGGGATCTGGCAAATCTTCTGCTCGAATCGACGAACAACCTGGAAGAGCAAATGGTTCTTTCTTATTGGCATACTCTCCTTCCACTTCCTTGTCTAGAACCGGAGTGTATACAATCGTAGCAAGAAACCATGCATTTGTGGAAACAAAAACATATTTTGGGATCTTAAGCTTATCCGCAATTCCTAAACACTCGATCGCAAAGACGTGAACGACGAGAGCAGTTGGCAGAGTCTCCAAACCCAATATAGCGGCCTGAAAATCAGGCTTGACGACATGCATGGCCGCAGAAAGTGATGTGATTCCCTTATCACCAGGTTCAACGAGGTTGGAGATGTCAGCTGGTGGGAGGTGGATGACATCGAAGAGTTTTGTAGCCAACGCAGCTTGGACCATACGCGATTCCGCTGGAGCTGATTGGACAAAAGAAGCAACTATAATTGTTACCTTAACATCCTGGCAAGTGACAAGGCGTTTCCCGAGCTCAATAACAGGTTGGAGATGAGCAGGGGCGGATAGTAATACAAGATGGGGCTTTTGGTTTGATTGCACCATTGTTTGAGAACTCTAAAATGTAAAAACTCAACAACACTTTTCCCGGCTCAGTTACAGGATGGAACTGTCCCCCTGAAATTCAAGCATGTAGTTGGTGGGATAATGGGATTCCAACATGAAATCATGCAAGAGATATGAAGCTAGAATGGAGTAGGAGGTCTATATGTAAAAGACAAAACTAGGAGGATGGATGGAGCGGCCTAAGGTGGAAGAACACGACGTTTCGTTGTGGCTGAGTTAGTGGCAATTTAAGAGCCCATCGACCAACCCCAATCATTTCAATTATTGGTAATATGCGTAGTAGAAAGGAATGGTCCCAAAGGGTCAAGGACAATCAGAGTAGCTACTTGAAGAAATTTGTTGTTATAAAAAAAATATATCTTTTATTGATATTAATCATGTTGAGCTATCATAACTGTAAGGCCCAAATTTTCGCCCGGACCCAGTACCATTACTAGTTAACCAAAACCAAAAAATAAACTAAACCAAACAAAAAGTCCAAATTAAAAAAAACAGTCAATGGCCCAAACCTAGCTAGCCCACTACCTAAATAACAACAGAATTGAAACCCTAGCAGCAACCCAGTGCCGCACGTCCAGCAACCACCCCCCCGGCGCGCCAGCAGCCCCCACGTACTCCGCCTCGTGCGCGCCTCCACCACGCCTGTGTGAAGAGCCCCTCTCCACCACGACGCTCGTACCTACAAAATAGGGAAAACTTTGTAAAAAAAGGGCTATAAAAGTCGAAATAAACATGTAAAAAAGGGGGACTTTTTTTAGATACACAAGTGCAATATACATTACACTCGTTACATATACAGAATCCAAAAAATCAAGAAAAGGTTTTCTTTTTTTTTTCTTTTCGTTATTTTTCTTTTTTCGAAGCTGTTTACTCGCATATAAATTTTTTCGTTTCTATTTTTTTTTAAAAAAAAACCATATATATATATATAAATATATTTACAAAAAAGGAAATTTTTACCTATTTTTGGAGTTCCGGCCACCGTGCGCGGTGGCCGGTGGTGGTGGAGGACGACGATGATTCGCCGGAAGCCTTGGCCGGAATCTGGGCTCCGTGAGGAGGGGAGAGTTTTTTTTTTGAAAGTTTTTTTTTTCTGCTGAAATGAAGGAAATGAATATTTTTTTAAAAAAATTCAACTTTTATACACCCCCTAAACGGCGTCGTTTAGGGCTGAGTTCAATAGCCCAAAACGGCGCCGTTTTGCCTATATCCAGCCCGCGCGACCCGACCCACAAGGAGGGTCCGCGCGTTTTTACCAAATGGGCTATATACAACCCTGGTCCTTCCGCTTTTTCAAACTGCTTCAATTTAGTCCATTTGTTACCTTTTATTGTTTTTAATTCGACCACAGTAATTGGTTGGGCATTTCAATTTGGTCCCTGATGCGCCGATCCTCTAGGAAAAGGATGCGTGTCCAGAAATTGGGATTTTTTCCCTTTTGGCATTCGGCTTGTTCGCTTCTTTTGATTTTAATCCCTTTTAATTATTTATTTATTATAATCCAGCCTCCTAATTTTGCTTTAATCCCAATTTGGCCCCCATTGTTTTAATTTCGGTTATTTTTTTATTATTATCTTCTTTTTGTGTTATTTTATTCAATATTTTTTATATACTTTATTACTATTGGCAATTATTCTTATTATCTAATACTTTTATTATTATTATTAATTATCATTGTTATTTAATATTTATATTATATTTTTTTTGTCACCATTATTATTACTATTATATTTATTACTATTATTTTTTATTATTTTTAATATTATTCCTGTTATTTTATTATTAATACTTTTTTATTTTTACTGTCACTTTTATTATTATTTTCATTACTATTTATATTATAAGTACTATTATTATTACTAATTTAGTATTAATATTATTTTACTATTATGATCATTATTTTAATATTATTATCACTAATTTTTTATTATATATTAACTTCATTATTATTACTATATTCATTAGTATTATTAGTATTATTTTATTATCATCATTTTTTGATATATATGTTATCCCTACTAAATAGTTTTTTACTCTATATATATATTATTGATTTCACGTTATTTTGTGTATATATTTTTCCCTAAATCTATTTATGTACATATATTCTTAAAATCTATTATACATAATTTCTCTTTTAAAGTCCTTACTTTATTATATAGTTTTGTTTATTTCAAACATTTTTATATATCATTACTTGTATATATTTTTATAATAAGTTTTTTTTCATTTCATGTATGTTGTTTATTTGGATTGATATGTACTATTTTTTTTCCCTCCTATGTAGTATTAGTACCATATATTTTTATTTCATGCTCGATATTATGCTTGCGTGGTTCTTATTATTACATTATGGTTTAAACTCCAATGTTTTGGCCGATATTGGTCATTTCACTTTTACCCCAAACAAATCGAATAAATACATTCTCGGTCAACTTCATAATCGCTTATTTAAGAGCTTTTGAAAACAAGGCAATGTTTCGTGTTTGGAAGTTTCGAGAAATTGTGCCCTAACGTGCTGGGTTTCGGTTTTCCGTTCGTCCAAATGACTAAATATCCTTTTAAAATTTTGGTCGTGTTTTCTTAACTTCAAAAATAATGCAATATTTCATGTCTGGAAATTCGAGGAATTGTGCTCTAACGCGCTGGGTTTCGGTTTTTTCGTTTGGCCAAATAGCGGAATACCTTTTTTAAATTGCAATGCATGAATTTTGGAAATCATAAAATAATCTTGGTGTCAAGGGTTTGAAACATCGTATCCTAACGTGCTGGATGTGATATTTCATTCTTTCGGAACAAGAGAATTTCGATATCCAATTCGAATTATCCAAACATTTTCTCAAGGATTCGCATTTTAAAATCTCTTCCAATTTTCGATATTAGGACATTAATTAATCAAATCGGTACCAGTTTTGGGCGTTTCGAGGGTGCTAATCCTTCCTCGTACGTAATCGACTCCCGAACCCGTTTTTCTAAATTTCGTAGACCAAAACTGTCGTTTTAACAAATCAAAATTTTAACGATAAATCTCAATGTGACCCGATCACACCTCAAAAAGGATTGGTGGCGACTCCATTTTCATTTTTAAAGTCGACCTTATTTTCCAAACATAAAAAAGGTTTCGACAATCACCATTAAAAGACACAAACAGCTACCTTTTATTTCCAGAACCCAATGTAAATGAACTGAAATAGTTGACATTGGGTTAGGGATAAACTCTTTCTTATTTTTTACTTTTTAAGTTACTTCCAAAATTTTATAATAGTAATTTAAAGCGATATGCTTGATATATTGGCGGTATCACTTTAAAAAAATGTTTTTCTTTGTATGATATTTATTTTTTATCTAGAGAAAATACCCGTATATTTTTTAGTGTTATTTGATAAGTTGGCGGCAACACTTAAAAAATATTTTTTTCCCTTCAATAATGATTGAAAGTGTGAAATTTAAGATGATATCGCTTGACAGATTAGCAGCACCCAATAACACTATAAAAAAATATTCATTTTTGTAATTAACCTACATCTTATATTTTTTCATAATTATTTTTATTATTTTGATTAGAATGTACTTTAATTTTTTTAAGAAACCTCAATTTTGCTCCTACAATCATAATTATTTTATCGATAATTACTATTTATTAAAAACACATTACTTAAATATTTTTATATTATTTTTATTTAATATCACCCAAAAAGTGAGTGTAGACTAATTAATATTGGAAAATTTGATTTAAAATATCTATTTTATTTATAAAGCACTTTATTAAGTTGGTGTTCTGCCATCAATCGGATTCTAATTAGACCTGGTCATGAGCCAAGTTACTCGTCTACGCTTAAAGATTCACCCAAAAAGCGAGAGGGTTTGAGCAAAAATATAGTTCTGGAAAATGGGTTTGAATAAAAAAAAGTCCATCTTTTAAATGGGTCAGGCTTCGAGTAGGATTTTTTAGCCCAACCCAGCCCAAATCAATCTAAACTTTCTTTTTCGTTGTTGTTTTGTTGTCATTTCACTATTATACTGCTATTATTTTAAAGGTATTTGTTTGCTAAGTTGCAACTATCTTAATGTTATTTAAGCATTTCAATTTTTTTTAAATTTTTTAAATTTATTGGAAAATATTTATTTTAATATCTTTAGTATATTTGATGTATTATGTTTTTTAAATTTATTTTTATATAAAAATAATCTAAATAAATTAACACGGGCAGGCCGGATCGAGCTCCGAATCAATATTTTAGGCCTATTTTTCGGGTCAAACCAAATCAAACCCAGACTAAAGATAATCATAGACTGAGTTGGACGCAGGTTCAAGCTAGGTCGGACCGTAATAAAATTTTAAGCCTGATTGATAAATTTAACCTGAAAATGGGCTTAAATTTTTACTTAAGCCCAACTCAAGATCCCTACCCATTAAATTGGAATTGAATGCTGAACAAGTATACAAGTACATAGTGGTGACCCAACGGCGATGGTAAAATTTTAATTTAGGCCCTTTATAATTTATAAAGTTTTAGATTAGTAATGGTATAATTGCACTTTGGTGTCCGAAAATGATAAAAATTTGATTTAACCATTTAAAAATTATAAAAATATAATCTATTAAAATGATAAATTTACATTTTTACTATCGTAAAAATATAAAATTTAATTTCAATCCCCAAAATAAATTTTCTGGCTCCACCACGTAAAAGCAAGTATAAGAATTTATTTTGAAAGTATACCAATACCATTTTTGAAACTTACATAAAATGTAGGCATAAATGAATAAAGGCTGAGAAATTCTTTTCTCTGTCCTATAAAATCAGTGGCATCGTCAATTCTCAAGCTCTCATACTGAACTAGGTTTAACATAAGACACCAATCATCCAGGTTCTGAAGTTACCAGCGAGAAAGCAGAGGAAAATTTGAGAAAAGGAAAGAAAAAATTGACCACAGCAATGGAGGAAACCAAACCAGTGGAAAATTAGAGATTAACACATAACATGTTTCATTTGTTTAAATTCAACACCAAATTTATGAATAATATTTTAATTTTTATGATATGTGATGTTATAACAGAGGTGCATGTGGGTCGGGTCAAGTCAGGTCGAGTCCGGGTCAAGTCTAAACATGATATTAATATACTTTATAATTACCCAAGCTCAGCCCTGCATTTTTGCCCAAACCGGCCCATATTTGCAAAAGATATACTTTCTAATTACCCAAGCTCAGCCCTGCCTGAAACATAGGCCTGCAATTTTGCCCAAACCCGCCCATATTTGCAAAAGACTAACCCAAGTCTATTTTAGGCCCGCCCATATTATTTTTAAAAATTTTAATTTTTTAATTTTTAATTTTTAATTTTAAAATTTTAAAATTTAATATATTTTTTATTTATTGAAATTTTTTATATAATGTTATTTTAATGTTTACATCAGAGTAGTATTATATATTTAGTATAAGTTTATTTTTTTAATGTGTTTTAAATAACATAATATATAAAAATAACATAATATAAAGTATTATAAACTTAAAACTGGTCAGGCCAAGCCTTAAATGTTCAAGCCCAACTCATATTTCAAATGGGCCTAATTTATTGGTCAAACCCTCCCAAAATTTCGGATGGGCCTAAACAAGTAACTCGGCCCATGAACAGGTCTATGTTATAACACCAAAAACTCTTTTTTTAAGTATTTACGTAATTTATTTACTAAAAAATAGTGATTTTTTATATAAATAACTTAAAAGTATTAATTAATTAAGAAAATACCTAGATAAAAAATTATTTAAGAAAATAACTTGTTCGCTACAGTGAAACTCGATGCTGCTTGACCAACCTACGCCATCCATATGTCACTATGTCAACTTTTAAAGAAAAAGAATTTTTTTGTATCGTCACTATGTCAGGCGTCACCCGTAAGTATTTTTTTTGAAATACTCATAAAAATATGAGTATTCACTGTGGAGAAAAAAAGAAAAAAAATTAATGGGTGTCGCCAATGTGTCAGGCGGCATCGGTAATTTTTTTGAAATTTTTTGTTAATTAAAATAAACTAGGAAAAATATAAAAAAATAATAAATTATTTTTTTTAATAGATGTTGTCGGACTGTCAAGAGGCACACATTAAAAAATTATTATATTTTTGTATTTTTTTCCCAATTTATTTTAATTAATGGAATTTTATTTCTAAAAAAAATTACCATTTTCACTTGACACACCGATGACACCCATTAAAATAAATGTATTTTTTTTTCTCCACCATGAGTATCTGTATTTTTTACGAGTATTTTAAAAAATACATATACCTAACACAGAGGTGGCAAATTTTTTTTTTTTTAAAGCTGAGGATTGGGCAATGATTAAGCCGGAAAAGTGAATGGTGTCATCGGTTGGTCAGGCATTTTAATTGATATTTTAATTGATTCTCAATCCAACTCACTGATCCGAACAGCAATGCATTAATAATTAAAAAAATTTAAATTACTTCGAATCAAAATACAAGACTAATTTGCAACTCCATTTGAAAGATGGAAAGTACCATTTCATCCATGCTTTTTACTTTTTCTTTTATCCTTTTATATCTGATTTTTTTATTTAAAAATTTCAAATAATATTATTAATTTAATATATACTATCTTAATATTAAATTCAATATGCATTTTTTATAATTAAAAAATTTAAATTATTTTCATATTTTCGATCTAAAGGTTTTCAATATTTTTATTTAGTATTTATTACATATCATTTGTAATCTAATGTCCTTGATAGTTTTTTTTCTATTCTCACATCATCGTTATAACTGCGTTTGAATCTAAACAAACACCCCACCATTTTATCGTTACAGTAACTAATCTCAACACCATTGCTATTTTTAATCTCACCGAAGATAAATGCACCATCCGTCGAAACTAAACCTAATTCTTTAATTCAATTACGTCACAGAATGAAAAACCTAAATTGATTTTGTGATCCTTCTAATTGGAAAAAAAAGTTGGTGGTCCTTTGATTTGTAGGTTCCTTGCATATGCAAGAAGGACAACTTTTTGGAGACACATACCTTCCAAGAAACACAGTCAAGAAAGCATAATTTGATGTAGAGATAAAGGATCCAAAGGTAGTTGGCAACCTAACAACCTTAGACCGGGTCTAGAATTGATTAAGTCAGTGTTATGAGTTAATCGGACACTAATTTGATTAAGAAAATCATAGAAACATCCTTTCGTATTAAGAATAGGTTAAGTTATTTTAGGGTATTACAGTCTTTTTATTTTAAAAAAATGCATTGATAGAACCTTGAATACTCAACCAAAGCTACTGCGTATTTTATTATCTTCATCAATTATATATATTAATAATATTATTGATTGTCTTTGAGTCACAAATTAACTCGATGTCAATTTAGGGTTAACGTATTCATTTAGTATTCTTAATCTGATGTCTTTATATATTTAAAATTCGTTTTACTTACAATTTAATTTATTTTTTTTCATTTTAATATCGGACATATTTCACGTGTTATTACTAATTAGTTTCAAACCACACATTACATTATTTAGTATATGGTATTTTAAACACACATTTATATTCAAAATACGTAATTTTCACATATATATACATGTTTGAGAGAATTTCTAATAGCAGATTAAAATTTATATTTACACATCTCAATTATATTTTATATATTCATGGGCGTCCTACCCCCTAAAATAGAATTTTTTTTTTCATTTAAACTCTTTAAAATTTTTAAAAATTTAAGTTAATAAAGGTAAAAATTGCTGGCCTCCCTACAAATGATAAAAATTTAATTTAATCCTTTAAAAATTATAAAAATTAAACTATTAAAATAATGAAATTATATTTTTACTATCATAAATTTTTATCCTTTTTAACTTCTACCCTTAATATATTTTATATTAAATAATTTGTGTTGCATAAATTTGGAAATTTATATTATGTTGATAACATCAAAAAGTTGGCAAAGGTAATAAAGGAATATCTAATACGTGTAAGTATAAAGCACCTTCCCCATGCCTACTGATTGCTCCTTTTTTTTCCTTGGTGTCGACGGCTGCTACAATGCACACACCTAACCCTTTTTAAGATTTATGAAAGTTAAGTTTACTGTCACTACAACTCACAGTATTTAATGACTCAAAATTAATATTTTATAAAAATGTTCCAACTTTTTTTCGGATTTTTGTTGGGATGAACTCGAGTAAACAATAAAAGAGAAAAATAGAAAATATCGATCACATAAATTTTATGTGAAAAATCCTCAGTTAAGAGCATATAAAATTATGAACAAAAGAGGCATCAATTTTTCACTAAATGAGTAAACAAAACGAGAGTATAATATGAAAAAAAATAAATCTAAATGTATTAAATATGCAAACCTAAACCTCGAAAATAAAACCATAACTCTCATAGAGTTCTCAAAAGGGGTATAAAATGCTTTTCATATTACCACGAAAACTCTCATCGAAACTCATATGCGATTACATCTTGTCACCCTATCAAAAAAGCCATGTCACTACAGGGATACAATGACCCCTTTAAATAAGATAAAATTGAAGGGCTAAAAAGACTAAAATATCCTTGAAGTAATCAGAGTTCAACTGGAAGATGGAACCCTGCTTGGAGTCTAAAACGCGAATGCTTACTTTAGGAATACATAATGACGTCTCAATATGCTTCCTCGCCATGACATCGCGCGTACATTGAAATTTAAAATTTCGTATCAGCAATCTTAAAATTTTAGGATAGAATAAGACTAACCCACGCTTGAATTAGGCCTCCAACTTCCTGTGATCCTATCGACGTGGAAGTATGGGAAACTCAATATTGGATTTAACAACACAAGGTTAAAATGCTATCGAAGGACCAGTCAGTGATACGTAATGTATCATGTGTATCTCATACTAACATATAGGAATCAATTTTTAACAATAGAAAACGGATAGAATTTCTTAATAGAATCAATTTGCTCTTTAATCTAACGTATATAGATTAATTTGCATATTTTTCGATTAAAAAAGACAAAATACAATCTGACTTCCAATATAAGAACTTTCACGATATTTTTACCAGCAACTCAACAATTCTTTTTATCATCCAATTACATTACTATTGACATTAAATGGCTATTATTATTGTCCATTAGTTGTTAATTAATTAACTCTTATTATGAATCTAAAGCTTGCATTTTAAAAGCTTTATAAATTTAACATTAACATTATATTATATTATTATGTAAATTTAAGTTTACTAATGTTGAATCTGCACGTCTGTTATTACAATAATCAGGAGAACATAAATTTAAATACGTATAAGTGTGTTTTTCTTCTAATTTAGGGGTTAAAGTTGATGTTTCATGAATTAATCGAATACTAATCCAGTCCAAAAACTATTAAAAATCAATCTTTTTTTATAAATAACAAATATTATTATAAAAATTTTTTTTTTCCTTTTTATATAAAATTTATAAAAATCTCAATTTAAACTTAAAATAAATCTAAAAAATATTAACATAAATGAATTTAATCTAAACTTTATCATTTCAATTAAAATTTTATTTATTTTTCAATAGTTTCTATATGTTTACATATTTTTTTTTCATTCCATGGATGTGTTATAATCTTCATAATTAAAAATATTGTGTTTCTTACATATATTGATAATAATAATAAAAATTCGAGTTTATAGTTTTGCAACGGTGTAAATAAGAGTTTTGTCCTCTAAAATGATAAATTTTCAATATTCGTAAAAATAAATGAAATTATAGGACAGTCGGATCTTATATTAAAAAAATTAGAAATTAAAAATAACCAATAAAATATTCATAATAGTATACGTAGAGAGTTACAATGAGCATATGAACATGCATAATAATAATCCACAATAAATTAAAAATGTAGGGTCGATTGAATCTTAGCTCAGTTGATATCAGTATTGTTACCTGTGCAAGAGGACATGAATTCGAGTATGCTAAAGCATGTTATATTCTTATTTAAAGGTTGAGGAGGAACTATAAATAATTCTAGACATTATATAAAAAAACGTAGAGAGAACGGAGGAGTATTTACGTAAATAAACAAAAAAAATAAAAAAAAATAAAATAAATATCTAACCAAGTTGGCAAGTTGTTCACGCAGATAAATAGTCACAAGGCGCCGAAGTTAGGTCGGTGACATACATCCACTCCTCCACCAACTAAACCATCAAATATCCTTGGACCATCCTACTCTTCTTTTATACCCCTATTCTGAGATATCGAATAAATTTAAAATCGAGTCGAATCGGGTTTATTGTTAATTTTTTGTTGAAAAATTAATTTAATTGGTAATTTTTATATTTTAAGCGATTAAGTTAGAACTTAACATCGACTAATTAAGCTTTTTGAATTGAATGGAGTTAAATTTAGTTTTGGTCAAAAGAATTATTTATGATATACTTTTTAAAAGAATAATATATATTAGAAGTCGATTAAGTCTTATTTTATATAAGTCTTGAACTACTCATAATTTTTCAATACCGAAAAGAAAGATATTATGCGTTTTAAATGCGTTAAAATCCATTCGCTTCACGGTATTGTAGCGAAAACAATGTAAATCGATTTGACCGAACCAATTTAACCAAAAACCATTGATTAAATGGACTTGGTCACCCCTATGGACCACATATGTCCAGTTGTGGGAATAGTATGGTAAACTGAACTTTCATACATGTGGTTGCAGGTCTTTATGGGCTATTACATTTTGGAAATTAAATCTATTTGGATGGGATGGGGAAGTTGAATAAATTGTGTGGATGGAATGTAGAGACTACTAAACCCTAGCTGCCATCATCAACATTATTATTATTATTATTATTATTATTACGATGATGATGATGATGATGATGATAAAATGTACATTGGCATGCCATGGGAGCTGCTGCAAAAAATGTCCTCCTCGAAGTCAAATGCTCTTAAAGACAATGAATCAATGTGGGGATTAGATGAAAACTATGTGGAACCTTTTAAATACTTTTAATGTAAGGGGGAGGGGGGGTAGGTAGGTACTTTACAATAATTAAAAAAACTTGGCAGCCTCTACACGTCCACGGCATCGACCGGAAGTGATGACGCGCGGTGAAGCGGGTGCGGAAGCAATGCGCCGGTGTAGAAACTCTTGGCAGTGGATACTGTCTCCGGATCATACGATGAGCTGAGTGTTTCGGTGTTTTGGATGCTTTGGCTTGCAGAACTGGCACATTTTTTCCTGGCGGTAGGAGGGAAATATGGAGTACGATGCTTTCCGGAAGGTAACGGTTTTAGGCTTTCTCTGTTAGGGGATGTCAAGATCGAAGATAGGGAAGCGGTTTTGTTATCGTTGTCATTCAACAAGTCGTTGAAACTTTGGGGCAAGCTAGGATATTTCGGTTTAACTCCTAATTGTTGGTCTCTAAGTTCTCTCAACTGCATTTGGTACTTGGCTTTGAGCCATCTTAGTTCTTGCCTAATTTCATTCTCGTAATCATCAAATAAACCCGAATCCATTGAACCGTAAGCTGAAAAAGAGTTCCGAGCATTGGATTCACTTTGACTGTCTATGTTTATAATTTTCTCCTCTTTTTCGGAAACCAACAGGTCGGACATTTCGTTCACTTCGTTGCAGCAAATGTCCTTTGGTCCTGGCGGAATTAGTTCCGATCCTTCCCGTTGACCCCAAATGTCGGCATAATGGATACCGTCTGGTTGGCTCAAGGAAGCCTCTACACCTTCAGGAACACATTGTTCAGGCTCTCCAACTTGGTACGTGATCTCTTCAAACCGGCCATGGACAGTGGTGCAACCATGTTTCGAGCACTCGAGAACTTGCAGGTTCTTGGCACCTGCACTGCTCGATGATAAGTAATCCGAAAGGTGGCCATTCAAAGCACAATTTTGACAAAAACTAGAACCTGTGCATATCGAGTTTTCATCTATGCCCAAGCCCCTCTTCCACTCTGGTACCAAAGATGCGATTTCCGCATCAATCATATCTGCTATTTTAGTGACATCTTGGTCCATGATATCAAGCTCAGAAACCATTTCAGTTGCAACACTCAACGCAGTATCGGACTCGATGTCAAACGGAAAGTAGATATTCCGGATTCGACCTGCTTAAGGATATAAAATTTGTAACATTAATCCATGGTAGAATCACAAAAAAAAAAAAAAAATGAACTCTAACCTTCTTTATCTACAATTCTAAGCCTCAAAAATATGCCATCATCATCTCTCCTTTTGCCCTTGATTATAAGGTCAACATCTCCCAAATGACCATCTTCGAGATCTAATTCACTTGTTTCGTATTCAAGCGAGTTATAGCCGATATTGCTCTCATGTCCATAACCGAGATAGTTGCTGTATCCATTGACCAAAGAACTGTTGTTACTAACATGAACATCATAAAGAGGTTGTCTCATGAGAGGTCCAGCGTCATAGCTGTCCCTTTGGTACTCAATTAGTCTCAAGTCCGACCCATAATCATCGATTTGAAGAAAAGGGTCTCTTAGAAGCTCCATGGCAGTAAGCCTATGAGATACGGTAGCTAAACATTTCTCGATAAATTCTCTAACCTCGGGATCCTTTACCTTGTATAAAGCCTCTGGCTTTTTTCCCTATACCAAACATAAAATATGTCACAAGTCAATCTAAACACTAAAAACACGAAATTTAGGGAGGGTTATGGTTCATACCAAAACAACTTTCTTATAGATCTGAGCAGGATGAGTACATTCACTATATGGATATTCAAAAGTAACCATCTCCAATATGCACATCCCAAATGAATATATATCAACTAGTTCATTATATTCCTCTTCATACACTTCAGGAGCCATAAACTCCGGTGTTCCTAATACCGAACAAACAATCAAGCCGTAAGGTCATTTTATCGATGTTCATTAAGCAAAAAAGAAAAGTATGTTCGTCAACATACCGACACAACGAGCAGCGTGGGATTTACGGAGGATCGCAGCCAAGCCTAGATCACCGATTTTGACTTCCCCTTGGTTGCCATTAATGAAAATGTTGTCACACTTAAGGTCTCTATGAATAACAGGAGGGTCACGGCTATGTAAATACAAAAGCCCTTTTAAAATCTGTCTACACCAATGCTTCACAGCTCTAATGTTTACCTTCCTATGTTTCAACCTATACCTATATTCCAAAAAAATAAAAAAGAAAATGGATTAATTTAGAAGACCTCCATTGGATTTGGAACCAAAATTGAGACAAAAGAGACAAGACAGTATGGTGTGTGTACTTACTGTCTGAGAGTACCAGAAGTGAACATCTCAGTAACAAAGTTGATGTTCCTGTTGGAAGTATCAACCCAAGAAGTGTAGAATTTCATTATGTTTTCATGTTTTAAGGTTTTAAGGAGATGGATTTCACAGTACAATCTCTCTAAATCATCTGAACTTTGTAATAAATCATGAAGTTTCACTTGGTTCCATGCTACTTCAATTCCTTCATATTCATCAAAAGCCTTGTAGCTGTAAAAGAACAATTTTAAACAAACAAATACACAAACACACACCATACAAGAAAGAGAAACAAAGGAAGCATTTTCCTTACACTGTCTTTGAAGACCCTTTGCCAAGAATTTCATTATACTAAAAAAAAAAAAAAAAAAAAAACAAACTTTGGCATCAAAATAAAAAACTTTAAATTCTCAGAAAAACAAAAACAAAATTTGACAAAAATTGGTATTCAGTTATTTACCCTTCCATATCTACCAGTAGGATCAACTTCAACAAAGTCAGAATCAGAACAATCAAGTTCAAAGCTTGTTTCACCATTCATTCCTAGTTTTAAGAACTCAACAATGGTTTTTTCTAAAAAAATGGGGAAGAAGAAGAAGAATCAGTGAAGGAAATGAAAAAGGGCAAAGAAAACTAATGAAATCTGTTGTTTTCTTTAATGGGATTGTGGAGAAAAGCAAAGAGATAGAGAGGAATGGGGGGATATATTCAAAAGGAGAAGTGTTTAAAAGGTTTAATTGCGAACTAATAACTACGGAAAGGAAAACGAGGCAAGGATTTTCACAAGGTTGTGTGTCTGTTGCCTGCTTTGCACCCAAAGACAAAAACCCAACCTCCTCTTTCTTCCTCTTTTTCAACTCCCTCTCTTCGCTTCTATCTCATCACGAGCTGTAAAAAACAATTAAAATGAATAAATTGCACCCAAGGTCCCTAAACTATTGATAAGTTTATGTTTTAGTTATTAAATTTTAAAAAGTTACAAAATGGTCACTGAACTATTTGAAAATTTTCATTTAAATCACTAGGCTGTTATAATCACGTTGTATGACCTTCTTCGTGCTCACCCCCAGCACCAATCAAAAGGGTAAACTTCTCCTCCTCTTCTACAGTTCAATTTTTTCATGAAACAATTTTGAATATCACCAATATGCGAACCAAAATTCAAGTAGTTTTCTTCCTCGATCTCCAACATTGGCCATCAAATCAACTTGGATCTAAGATATGTCCTTCTACTCGTCAATAGGTACTATTCCATCGTCGGGGCCGAAGCCAAAAAAATTTTTTAGGGGGCCAAAATTAAATTGTAATTTTTACTATAGTAAATATGCAATTTCACCATTTTAATAACCTTTATCTTTATAATTTTTAAAGTATTAAATCAAATTTTTATCATTTTTAAGGGGGCTAAAGTGTAATTTTACCTTTACTAATTTAAAATTTTAAAAATTTCAAATGGCCTAAATGGAAAATTTTCCAATTTAGGGCCCTTGGTTTCACCCCTGTCCACTGTACCGATCGTTGAATTGTCGCTCGGAGATCGCCAGGTGGACCTTTAAAAAGAAAAAGACTTAATAGTCCAGTGACTTCAATAAAAGCATTCAAATAGTTTAATGACTATTTTGTAACTTGATGAAATTGAGTGGTCAAAACATAAACCTACTAATAGTTTAGTAACCTTGAGTGTAGTTTACCCTAAAATTAAAATTAAGGAGAAGGGTTAATTCACCAAACGTCCACAAATTATCTCTTGGATTTTAAATTAATTCATAAACTTCAAAATGTTTAAACTGTGCCCTCAAAGTATCAGTTTTGTATCAACCATATTGTTTCTTTTGGTTGTTGGAATCGAGCCGGACTGAACCTCTCAATTGAATCGAAAATCGAAAATAAAAAAAAATCCTACTTAGAACATTGTGTTAAATGCTAATTCAAATATAACATGAAACACATCTAAACACGAGTATCAAATTATAAATTCATATGCACCTATCTATAGAATTATAAACTAAATTTCAATGACATTGTGTACTTATTATACAGTCAACTTGGACGGGACGTGTTAAAAAAGAAGAAGGAAATAGTCCCTTAAATTTCAATTTAATCCAAATTGTCCATAGAGTACATAAACACACACATTTCATATACTTCAAATATCCTTCACATGGTATTGAAATCGGACCGACAAAAGGACTTGCTTAATACAATACCAATATTTTAAGAACTCGATTACAACATTTTAAAATTTAGAACTTAGATTATAAGGACTTGTAATGAAATTAACCCAAAAAGAAAGACAACTCCCCTAGTGGACTTGTGTTTCTTTCTTTCTTTCTTTCTCTTTCAATTTAAAAGTCTTCAAAACATTTTTTTTGCAACAGCTTGCACGACATGGACCAACCATTTTTCTCCTTCATATTTTTTTGTGGTTTTTATTGGACAATTAGATTTTATTTTTGGGTTTTTTTTAAAAAAATTATTTATTTTTGTGTCATAGAAATCTTGTGATAGCTTTTTTTTTTTTTGGAACATAGTTTGGTTGGAAAGTAACCTGCGGGCTATGGGCTGGGCCTATAATCAATTGACTCTTAGTATACCCCAAAGGATTTGATGTCACCATTTAACTCATTAATTGTCTTTTCAAGTTCAATTTTTTGTCTCTTTTTTAAGAAAAAATTTAATGGAGAGCATTAAATCTTGTACCTAAATTCGTACTTTATTACAAAGCTTTATCTTTTGACGATTTGTTGTAGTGTGTGTC
This sequence comes from Gossypium sturtianum, assembly GCA_025698515.1. Lineage (NCBI taxonomy): Eukaryota > Viridiplantae > Streptophyta > Magnoliopsida > Malvales > Malvaceae > Gossypium > Gossypium sturtianum. The sequence continues at coordinate 165,364,809 of CM046945.1, forward strand.
TTAAAAAGAGCCATGGAATCTAGGGGTGTTAGAAATTTTAATGGATGGAATCGTTTTAATTTAGTTAATCCGTCAGTAGTTGAATTTAGTTCGGTCAGAGATTGGTTAATAGTTTTTAAAAATTTCAGTTATCAATTAATTTGATTCAAAATTAGGTAATTAATCGAATTAACCAAACTTAATAATGTTAATTATGTGTTAATTTCAAGACATGAAATTTCGATTAATTTTCAAGACAAAAACATATACTTCAGTTAATTTCAATGTAATTTTTTTATATGTTTTATACTTGTTTTAATCAAAAGACAAAAACATATAAATTTCGGTTCGGTTTTTTTTTTTAAATATTTCAATTCAATTAACTATTAAAAAATATACAATTTAATTAATTCATTTAATGCGAATTCGATTCGATTAATAACCGAACAGACCGTTTCTAACCTCTGTCAAAATCTAATATGGTATGAAAATTTTTGGATTTATAGCACTATACAAAATGCAATCTAGATATGGTTTTATACGATTTGTTTTGACATGAATATTCTATCTTTCAAAAAATATATTTTTTATTGTTTTTCTCTTTGTTATTTATGGGTTAAATTCTAAATGAGATTCGTGTGCAAGATCTATTGAAAAGTATATAAAAGTATATAAATATATTAGGCTCTACCGATATCAGTGTAGAGGTATTCATGGGCCAGATTTAGACGTGATATTAAAATATTTTATGTTTGTTCAAGTTCGGCCCGACTTGAAATATGAGCTTAAACTTTGTTCAAATTCGTTTATATTTGCAAAAGACTAACCCAAACCCATTTTAGGCCCGCCCATATTATTATTTTTTAAAATTTATATTTTAATATTTAATAATTTTATACATTTTTTATTTATTGAAATATTTTATATAATCGCCTTAACATCATTTTAATGTTTACATTAAATTAGTATTATATATTTAGTATATGTTTAATTTTTAAATGTGTTCTAAATTACATAATATATAAAAATAACATAATACAAAGTATTATAAACTTAAAATGGGTCGGGCCAAGCTTGGGCCTTGAATGTTCAAGCCCGAGTCCAGCCCATATTGTAAACAGCCTAATTTTTTGTCCAGACACATTTTTAGTGCCTAATATTTTTGCCCAAAGCCTCCCAAATTTCGGGCGAGTAGCCCGACCCATGAACAAGTCTAAGTGGGTTTATACATAGTTGAAAATTTAATTCCTATAATTTGCGATAGAAGTATTTATGGGTCAGGTCGGGTCTAAGTATGATATTAACATACTTTATGCTTGTTTAAGCTTAGCTCGACCTGAAATATAGGTCTAAAATTTTTTCAAAACCCATTTCAGACTCACCCATATATATATGTTCATTTTTTAATATTTACATTATAGAGATATTATATATTCAAAGGCGATGCCAGGGGAGCTGGTGCCCTAAAATGGGAAATTTTGATTTTTTTTCCTGTTGTAATTTATAAAATGTTTAAATTAATATAGGTAAAATTGTACTTTAGCTCCCAAAAATGATAAAATTTTAATAGAGTCCTGTACAAAATATAAACATTTAGACTTTTTAAATGGAAAAAATTATATTTTAACTTTCATAAAAATATATAATTTAGTTCCCCTCAAAAAAAAAAAAATTCTGGCTTCACCCCTGTATATACTATTATAGATTTAATTTTCTATGTATTATAAATTACATAATATATAAAAATAATATAATATAAAACATTACAAACTAAAAAAAAGGCTAAGTCGGGCTTGGGTTTATCAGCAAAGTTTTCTTCAGTTTAGATGAAAATGACAAATCATTTGATTGGATTATACGATAAACTGATTCAATGTTGATTTATTATATGGAGGACTAAACTAGTGATTTTCAACATTGATTGAGTATTGTTTCATTGCTGATTATGATTGGGATTTAATGAGAATTATAAAAAAAGAATTTAAGGGTTTTAATGAAAATCTTGAAAAATTTTGAAGGCCTTAATCATGATTTTCAAGGACATGTAGAAGATTTAATGTTGATTATTGAAAAATGAACTTTGATGATCTAAATGATTTTTTTTTTTAATTGAGGGGTTTATAGAAGAAGACTTAATGTTAATTTTCAAAATCTATAGAAGATTTAGTGATTATTAAAAAATAAATTTGAGGGTCTAAATAAAAATTTTTAAAAATAGAGTGCTTAATAGTAAATTGTAAAAAATTGTACCTTGACACTCGTATCGGTGTAATCTTTTTGTACCATTTTTAGTTTATTAGAACACTTGTGTTGTTGCTTACAATGTTACAACAATTGTTGTAAAATGACATATGATATTGCAAGTGTCATTTTTATTACAATGTGAATGTTGACTATTTTAACTTGTAATATTTTATTAATTGTTATTTATTTCAAGATTATTCAACAAATCATGTATTCTGAGATTCCTTATATCATCGTGCTTGTGCTTAGATGTGCTCACGACAAGGTTTAGATTGAGTTTGAGCATGATATTAATATATTTTATGTTTGTCCAATCTCGACCTGATTCGAAATCTGGGCCTAAAATTTTGTCTAAACCCATCCATATTTTCAAAAGACTAATCCAAACCCATTTTAGACCCTCCCATATTATTTTTAATTTTTTTTAAAAAAATATTTATATTATATTATTTTAATATTTAATAATTTTATACATTTTTTTTGATTTTTTTATATAGTAATCTTAACATTATTTTAATGTTTACATTAGAATAGTATTATATATTTAGTATAGATTTATTTTTTTAATGTGTTCATAAAAATAACATAATATAAAGTATTATAAACTTAAAACAGGTTGGGTCGGGCTCAGGCATTGAATGTTCGAGTTTGAGCTCGACCCATATTTTAAACGGGCCTAATTTTTTTGCCCAAAGCCTGAACAGATAACCCGACCCATAAACTGATCAACTTATACTAATCATGATCTTGTATTTGAAAATAAGGAGATTAAGATATATGGATCTTCATCAAATAGTGTATTATCTAGAGGATATTTTGGATATATGACCAACTTGTTTTACTTGCTTATGAAGAGGGTGTTATGTCCTACATTTTTTATGCGAAGATTTTGCTCATGCCCGTCCATATTTATAAATGGTTAATCCGAGTCCATTTGAAGCCCACCCATATTATTTATTTTATTTTTTGAAAAACATTTATATTACTTTTAGTTTAATATTTAATAATTTTATATATTTCTCATTTATGAAAATTTTATATATAAGAATGTAATCATTTTTGTAGTAGATGCATCCAACATCCATAGAGGCGGCAGTGACTTTCAAGATTATGTATTGATAATAGAGCGGTGCGGGTGGTGGAGCAGAGTGTGCCAACTATGAGTGGATTTAACAATATCCACCCCGACCTTGCTCCGCTCCATTACCATCCCTAAATTATATGCACAATTTGATCATGATGAAGTTTACAATTGACTTATACACTATGCTACACAAACGAGGTTACTCTTATGATTTGAGCCTACATCTTGAGGTTTGGTGTAGCTTTAGGGTGGGTTTGGATGTGCGATTGAGTGCGGTGCGGTGCGTTTAGTTTACTTTTTGTCTCACGCTACAGTATCGCTATAGTATCCAATCTCACCGCCACCACTGTTTTTACACTAACTGCAGGTAAACGCACCGCCCATCCAAACCCACCCTTACTTACCAAATATTTATTGAAGTGTAAATGAAGGCATGAAAAGAAGCAAGTAGGTTCTCACATCTATTCAAAAACAATTTTCCTAGTCAACTTCTTGAAAGATATGAAAAGCAAGCAATAAACTGCCCATTCCCCCAACTTCTGAAAGTGACAAAGCAACCATAAAAAAAGGCCAAATTTTTAAGTAAAGAAAAGAACCCACCATTCCCTTCCCCCAAATGAGATTTTGGGATTAAGAAAAATAAAACAAAGAGAGAATTTTCTTTTAAAAAAAAGTACTAACTCATATATTTCTGGTGTATTTGGCACATATTCAAAACAAGAAAAAAAAAAACCTTGTTTCATAGAAATAAAAACATCATAAATATGTGTTATATATATATATACAAAGAGTGGATATATAGCCTCTGAAATGTTTCATTGCTTGGCAGGCAACGTGGAAGATGCATTTGATTCCACCAGCATGGACCATAACACATGCACATCTTCACAAGGGCATGATTTCACATCCTCATACAAAATGTATATCCCTCTTCCTGAAACACACACACATATATTTACATAAGAAGATAAATTCTGATTGATTTTGTCATATACCAATCACTAAACATGATGCATTGAAACAAATAATGTGCGGAAATCGGTAAAAGTATCATAAAAGTCCCTGTACTAGGGGAAATGGGTAAATTAGTACTTATACCTTAAATCAAAGAGCAAATTGATCCTTCTGTTAAAAAATTCTATCCATCTCTATTGTTAAAAACTGGTCTCTATACATTGACATTAAGTACACATGGCATGCTACGTGTCAATGTTTGATTATTCCGTTAGCCACGTTAGTTTTTAACGGTACAAATGAATGAAAATTTTAACAAAAAGAACCGATTTTCTCTTTGATTAAACGTATAGGGACTATTTTTTTGTTTTTTTTAGTAGAGGGGGCAAAATGCAATCTTATTCCTACTATAGGGACCTCCATGGTACTTTTACCCATAGCAATCCCATGAAAAAAAAATGCCAAGTTTAAAAGCATGAAAAATATATAAGAAAAAAAGATGGAAAATGCAGTGATGGGTGATGAATACATACTCTTTTTTTGAACTGAGTGTAGACGAAACCAGAGTTTCTTCAATGGAGAGAGGAGGGATTTCAAGAGCAACCCCATTTGGAGAAGAAGGTGTGTTGGGTCATGTGGTTTTAAACAACAAGACAAGCCCCCAACAACATAGGTTTTGCTTAGACAAGCAGCATTGAGTCTATGTCACCACATTGTTTATTTTATTCATAGAGTTTTTTTTACTTGCAAATCATGCGTATGGTCATTGGTGCAGTGTCATATTCGAACCCCTTTTCACGTGTAAAATAGGAAGCTACACCCTCACCTATCAGCTCTAATATTATGAACAGTTATGGTGAAGCTTTCTTTGCTCCCATTTTTGGTCACTGAATTAACTTATACCTCATGCCTTGTGTTTCAAGTAAACTAAAAAGGTTGAGGTAAGAAGTCTCCTTTAAGGGTTTAGCATATATTGATATCCCTAAGAAAGGTGTCCTTTTGGGTGGCTTCAAAGTGGTACAGTGGCATGCTGCATGTAAATGAAGGGTATGTTTAGTTTTCTCTGTATTTAAAAATTCTTTTACATCATATCATCATGTTTGTATGCTAGGGCAAATACTTTAAGAAAAATAGAAAGTTGAAGAATTTGGTGAGCTCTTGATCTCATCATTGTCCTATTAGCCTAAATTTCAAGAGGAAAATAGTGTTTTTGAATTGGATTGATTAGATCGGGAATTAGTTAGTATATCGGTTTAAACATAACGGTTAAATCGACCTCTAAATGAACTACTTGAAACCAGTAAAAAAAAAACAGAACAAAAAAATTCAACGGTTGAATTGATTTTTTATTTTTAAATTAATTAATTATTATTGGATTGATGATCAATCAAATCAATAAAATTAAAATTTGATAGTCTAATTTGTTCAACTATCGATGGATCAAGTTAGGGTTTCAAATTTGAAAACATATGGGTATCATCATTGCTTTATGGAATAAGACATATAGACAAACAAATGTGGTGGATGTTCGAAATCTCTCTTCCTTGTGTCACCAAATCGATCGATCGGTAATCACTTCCTTGAACATTATATTAACACACTACAGGAAAATGGGACTTTAGCGGCGTTTTTAGTAGCGTTTGTATAAAAAATACCGCAAAGAGTATGCATTTTGCTATTGTTGTATTTGTATGCCCATCGATTCTAGTAATTTGTCACCTTAAAATAAGCTTCTTCAAGTTTGAATTGAGGAACTTCTTGAATAGAACATTGATATGTACTTTTGAAAAACCACACATCAAAAGTTAGCTATTAATCTATTTTTTATCATTATTTTATCAATATATGGTCTATAGGTCAAGTTTGGGCTGGGCCAAGTAAAAATTTAGATACATGCTCGGTCTGGACTAAAAAATGGGTCTAAATTTTTGCCCAAACCCGATCCAAATAAAAATGCTAAAACCTGCGTTCGGCTCGGCCTGCCTTTATTAAATTTTTTTTTAATAAAATATATATATAATACATCAAATACACTAAAAATATTAGAAAATGTTTCCTAACAAATGGAAAAAAATATACTTATATAACACTAATATAAGTGCAACTTAGCAAGCAAATACCTTTAAAATAGTAGCAATATAATAACAAAATGACAACAAAATAATGAAAAAAACAGCAGTATATTTTTTTTTGCAAATTCCGACCATGTCAAAAAAAGCATATTGAGGCCCGACCCATTTAAAAAACAGGCCTTATTTTTTTTAAACCTATTTTTTAAGCCTATATTTTTATTTAAATCCTCCCATTTTTTGGACGGTCTTCAGGGCCGGGCATGGACAAGTTTAGATAGAATCATCCCTTTGTTAAAAATAAAAAATACAAATACAAATGAAAGGCCATTGTCTTACGTAGAGCCTAGTTCTGTACACAACAAGGTCCGTGGCCTGCTCTGCTTAGTATATCTGACCCATTTTGGGCCAAGGTTCGGCCCGAGCCAGCAAATTAAATATTTTAAAATTTTTAATTATAAAATACAAAAAATAAAATTTAATTTTTAAACCCTAAAACAAATCGTTTCAATGAAATTAGACCCTAAAAATTAAATTCACATATAATTACTTTTTTAAAGAAAAATCAAAAAATAAAAAAATTGTAAATTCGACACATATACATGATATATATATATATATATACACATATTATTATTGTAGATTATAACACCTTTTGTAGAAAAAAAAAATAAGAAACACGTCCCTCGTCCACCTGCATGAATAAGAAAGGCAAAACGTGAAAACAATAAATGAAATCCAACGGTTCATGTTTAATCATTTCGGGCTAAATTCACGTATTAGTCACTAAACTATTCAAAAGTTATAAATTGATTACTAGTCCAGTAGGAATGGATAAATTTACAATTTAATCACTTAATTCCAAAAAGCTACAAATTAATCACTACATTGTTAGTCTATTAAACCTATTTAAGAATAGAGTTACTCGAACTCGAATGACTAATATATGATATTAATACAATACATGGACTCGTTCCAAAAACTTAATCCAAGTTGACATCAACACCTCTATTTACAATTTTGTATTGTCAGACGTCTAAATTACATTTTAGACCCTTTTTTAAAAAAAAATTATCTACTTTTTTAAACATTAATCTCATTTTATGTTCTTGTCATATCTGCTCTGTCTGATACAATGCTTAAAACTACTTATAGATCCTCCCACCCCTTAAATAGGAAGATAATGCGTTTCAGCGCACTCGAATTCATGTCCTCCTACAATGACAATAACATCAATACCAATCGAGCTAAGACTCAATCCGCTATTATCTACTTATCAGCGAATCACCTACCACCGTATGGTAGGAATTTGGGGTCTAATAATTACACTTAAAGAAGAAAAAGTTTTAAAGATAAAAAAGCATGAGCATGATTAGCAGTAACTTTAACTTTAAATAATGTGATCCCATCCGATTGGCCGCAAAGATATGGTTAATTATATCTATACTTTTATAGTTTACTATTTCAGTGTCACGTAAAGAAAGTTAAAACATGCTTTAAGTTGTTTTACTTTTAGTATATTCATAATTTAGTCCTTTTTTTTTTGAATTTAAAACCTCAAATCTAACTTTAATCCCATTTAAATTCTTTTATTAAATTCAAATATTTTACATTGTGATTTTTTTTAATGAAATCTGGAGTAGAGGCAAAACTAGGGGGATTGGCAGGGTTCCGACCCTCTCCTAAAATGGAAAATTTTTTATTTAGGCCATTTTAAATTTTAATTTAGTAAAGATAAAATTACACTTTGGCCCCCTAAAAATATAAAAAAATTTGATTTAATCCTTTAAAAATTATAAAGATATAGGCTATTAAAATGATGAAATTGCATTTTTGCTATAGTAAAAATTACAATTTAATTTTGACCTCCCTAAACAAATTTTCTGGTTTCACCCCTGATCTGGAGAAAAAAAAAATTGCTTAGATTTCCATACTAGTTCGTGTTAATCTTATTTGATCTAATCTCTTCTTAATAAAAAAGATTATAAAAAAAATAAAATTTATTTTTTTATATAAAAAATTTACAATACAAAGCAAGTCAATATCAAATCTGACTACTTAGCCCTAAAAAGTACAAAGAAAATTAGAGAGAAAATGGTCAAAAGAAAAAAAAAACTTAATCTAAGCTTACTTTAACTTTAGTAACGGCTACAAAACTAACTTAAAAAGGAAATAATTGTAAAGAATTTTTGTTGGCAACTCAAAAATTAATATTTAAATTTATTGTTGTCTTCAGTGGCGGAGTCAAAAAAAAATTGGTGGGGTCGGAATTAAATTGTATATTTTTACGATAATAAAAATATAATTTCATAATTTTAATAGCCTATATATTTATAATTTTTAAAGGGTTAAATAAAATTTTTATCATTTTTGGAGGCTAAAGTGTAATTTTACCATTACTAATTTAAAATATTATAAATTATAAAGGGCCTAAATTAAAATTTACCATTTTAGGGTGGTCATGGCCCCGTGGGTTTCTACTAAACTCCGCCACTGGTCGTCTTCTTTAATTTGTTAATTATAATGTGTAGCAATACATACAAATTAAGTATACTAGATTATGACACATTTACGATGTGAGTGAGAAAAAATATAAGTGATAAATATATTTATTAAAAGTTTACATAAAAACTAAATGAATCAGGGTTGAAATAATAAAGTTAAATGTTTAAATTTTATCATGTCACGGGTTCAAATCTTACTATAATTGAGTTTTCATTGAGTTTATATAAAATATAAAAACGCAAAAACACCTTTATAATAATATAACTTACGTGTTTTACATAAAAGGATATTTTAGTAAGTTTAAAATTGAGTTAGTACCCGATTAACTTATGATATAAACTCAGTTAAAGATTTAAATGTAAGTATATATAACTTATTTTGCATACAGAAAGATATTATCAATAATTTTCCCATTGAAGTGGTGTTATGGTAGAGAGGTTGGAGCATAGAAAAAGACGAAAATGTCCTTTAAAATGTTGTGATTTTACCATCAACCATGTGGCCTGGGCACTCTCTACCTCGCTTTAAGTTACACACCCTTTGGGCTTATTTGAAGCCTATAAATACAACCCAATTTAGTCCTTTAGCTGCTAAGAACTGAAAGTACTAAAGCTAAAAACATGAAAACTAAAAGAAATTAAATTACGGGTAAATTTTTGTTTTGGTCATTTAATTAAAAAAAGGTATAATTTGGTCACTGAACTATTTGAAATTTTCATTTTAAGTCATTGAATTATTCAAAAAAAATTTATTTAAGTCACTGGGCTATTAAGTTTAAAAAAAAAAAGGTTTTGCCAACGAGCTTCAAACGACGATTCAACGACCAATACAATGGATCAGAACCCATCAACAAGTAGAAGAACATACCTTAGATCTAAGTCGACTTGATGGTTAATGTTGGAGATTGGAGAAAAAAATTGTTTCAATTTTAGTTTGTAGATTCATAATGTTCAAAGCTGTTTCATGAAAAAAAAAAAACTAAACTGTAGAAGAGAAGGAGAAAGAGAGCTTTCAATTGGTCCAAGTAATGCAAATAGAGAAAGCTCTATTGCATCAATATTAATAGCCCAGTAACTTAAATGAAACCTTTTTAATAGTTTAACAACCAAATTGTAACCTTTTTTTTTAATTAAGTGATCAACATAAATTTTTTTACATAGTATGGGCATTCTTGTAAATGCAGGAGAGCGTGAGTTTAAGTGCGCTGAAGCACATTATCTTCCTATTTATGGGTTGGAGAGAGACTATGGATAGTTCTAGGTATTGTTTATATAATTAAAATAAAACTCTAGTAGATAATTAATATAATTTTGAGTAATTTTTATAATTATATGATAATATATATTAATTGTTTATATAATTGTCAAAGTTTTAAGTCAGATGTGCTGAACTTGAGTTTGAAAATTTCTACCTAAAGGCCCAAATTAAATTAAAATGTCATTTTTTTTACCCAAATTTATTTTTTAAATTTAAAGATTGAATAGATAATTTCATCTTTGAATAAGTCTCTATATTGCTTTCAGAATATTCTCATAATACAATGAATTACACTCATTTTCTTAGAGTGTGTTTGTATGGTAGTAACTACAATTTACAAGGAAATTTAATTTTATAGGTGTTTTTGGTTGACAAAACGTAATTATAGTTTAATTTTGTATATCATATTTGATAATATAAATTGTAATTACACAAGAACGTAAATTAAAAAATTAAAAAAAATCCATCATGGTTAATTACATCTCAAATTCCCCCCAATTCTTAACCCTCTCCAAATAAATAAACTAATAAGTAATTGGGATGCTCAAGCTACACTCGATTCAGTGAGATACAATAATTTTTAACCTTGAACCCGAACCCTAAACCCCAAACTTGAACCCAAATCTTGAAGCTTGAACCCTAAGTTTTCAAGGTTCAAGGTTTAGGGTTTTGGGTTTAGTGTTTAAGTTCGGTATTTGAGATTTAGGGTTCGAAGTTTAGGATTTAGGTTTAGGGTTTGAGATTCTAGGTAAAAAAAAAACTAAAATTATGTATCAATGACATGAAAAAACTGCTGAAATGTCATTAAATATTTGAAGAGGGACCATGAATGATGTGGTGGGAAGGGTCCATAAAATAATTTTTCTATTTTCTTAGGGTGTTTTTGTATGGTATTAACTACAATTTACTAGGAATTCTAATTTTCTGAGTATTTTTTATTGACAAAATGTAATTACATTTTAATTTTGTATATCATATTTGATAATATAAATTATAATTACATAAGAACATAAATTAAAAAAATTTCAAAATTTTCATCATGACTAATTGCATCACAAATTTCCCCCAATTTTTAGCCCTCTCCAAATAAACAAACAAGCAAGTACTTGGGATGCTCAAACTACACTCAATTCAGTAAGACCGAATAATTAGGTTATTCGAAGATGCAACAAATATAATTACAAATAATTACACCCAAATTTAATTACTGAGTGATCGAACAAACATATCCGGAATTTAAATTCAAAAGAACAAAAAAAAGACCTCTTACTTTAGGTTAAGTAATGAAAATGAGTTTGAAATTTCAAAACTTGCAGCAATAAAATAAAGTTTAGGTAGTATTATCATTAGTTGTCTTATGAAGCAGTTTACTTTGTCTATAGGGCATGCCAAGCTTCTAATCGAGTTAAAAAGCATGTTCCAAAAAAAGATGATTCTGGTGAGTAAATGGCACGAGTGACCCATCATCAGTGCCACAAAAGCTCACTTTCGACGGCGGGACCAATGGTTGCAGCAGCCACAATGGCCTGACCAATGATGGGGTCCCCTACACCATGTGAGGAATTATGAGCTGTGGTCAACATATTACAAAACCCACAAATGGGAACTGTTCCATTCATCATCATCATCATCATCATCATCAAAATGAACATTTTGAAAGGCTGTTTGTTTGTGGGGTTGTTTTTTTTTTGAAGTGCTTAGTGCTTACCCCATATTGCAAGCCTCCTTTTAACGGTTCCTAAAAGCAAAATCAATATGCCTCTTTGTCTCTTTGGTTTACTTTGACAGTTGACAACACACCTCTTTCCTTTTTCTTTTTTCAACGTAAACCAAACTACTAAAGTTGGGTTGATGGTTTGGTCAACAAATTTCATGACTTAGATCCAAGGATTTGAATTAATCTAATAGCAATCAAATCGTTTATTTATTTTTTTATCAATGTTTTACTGGAGCGAGTCCAGTAATTAATTCTCTGCATCCTGTAGACTCATTAAGGGGTAAATGCTGACCACGAGTTTTAAAGTTATTTCATACCTAGGGTGAGGATCGAACCGGACCAAAGTTGATACTTTAGATACCAAATTGGGACAACAAAAGTTTAGATACCAAAATGAAAAAATAGGTATGCTTTAACAGCTAAACCGTGAATTAAGCCTATTTTTTAATCTATCCTTAACCTTTCAAAACCCTAACTAATTATGTGTGCCTAAGTCCACTCAACCTATATACCATTGGTGCACACTTAGCAATGTTGTTTGAATCAAACTGGACTGGATCGACCAGTCGAATTAAGAATTTGTCTAAAGAAAGCTATTAAATCAATTGATTTAGGAATCAGTACGAGTCGATTGAGTTGAGCAAAAAAATCGGTTGAATCGAACAATTGAAATATAAATTTTTTAAATATATAAATTTATATATATATTAAAATTTTTAATGATTTATTTAATCAAACCAATCAAGTCAATCGAACCAATAAACCAATGATCCGGCCAGTTTAACTTTTGACTCAATTAATAAAACAAGTTTTATTTCCCCTTAATTATATGATCTTAATATTAATATAAAGGATTATTGGTTAAAACATAGAAATACGACTTCTCTTTCCCCAAACAGTTTCTATTTTATATAAAACTTGTTTATATATATATATATATTTGTTAGGATAATTACCGTCATCAATCTAAAACCCGAATAAGTTTGGGCCGGACCTAATGAGCTTGCAGGTCAAGCTCGTTTTCCTGCGAGGTTACGCGTGTATAAGACCGTATAAACATATGTTAGGTCTAGAACAGGATACGTGTCTGTATGCGTGAAACTTATCTAGTATGTCATATCAATAAACAATACCTATATCATATAAATATACAAACACCACCATCTTAAAGAAACAGAAAAAAAAAAATCAACAATGTTAAAATTTCTTTTATAATTTATGACAAAATAGAGATCCTAAAGTAAGCTTGTGTCATGTAGAGTTCAGAATATGAAAATGGTGTAAGCTGAAAAGAACAATTGTCAACCAAATTTTGGAGTTGTCTAATTGTTTACTTGCAGGGATTAATATCAACAAATATTTTCCAAATTAGGGAAATAAAAATTATCTATAGTCCCTCATCAACCTTTAAAGTGGAGGATAATACGATTTAACACACTTGAATCTACGTCATCTTACATTGGCAACAATGCCGATACCAATTGAGCGCTCAATTAGCATAATGTTTAATATTTGAATGTGATAAAATTGTAGAAAGTCAGTCCAAGAATATTTTGCCTAAATCCCTTTTTTTTTTCTCATTGTAATGTTTCAAAATTACTTTTCATGTCAATTTTACTATCAATGAAGACAAATCCTTTTGGAGTCCGTGGTTGCTCCTTTCAATAATGTTGTCTCCAAATTTCAAATCTAAATTCTCTTTTTAAGAGTGTAACGTACCTTTGTTGGTAATGAAAAAAATATTTTTAAAATATTTTCAATTGCGGAAATCTTCTGATTGTTGCAAAGAATATTTTCGGTTGAGGAAAATCCTCGATCTGCTATGTTTGGAAACTGACACTACTATTTTACCATTTTACCTCCTCAGAAAACAACATAAATAGTAGGTCATTCTTCTCATTTTACACAAGAGAAGCAATCAACAGTTCTATGTTAACTTTAGGAGGCAACGTCCACTACACGATTACACCGATCAGGAAGAATCTGCTTTTTAGACAGTGGTTCTTCCACAACACAATGATTATTTTATTTGTTTACACTTAGTTTATTTTTCCTATCAGTGCTAACGGTTTTGTTTCGCAATGTACGACCCATTTTTCTGCCCGGCCCACTCTACAATATTTTTAAATCCCAAACAGACCCGGGCCCACTACACATAAAACCAGCCCAAAACTAATCATCCCAAACCCTAAGCCCATTACAAACCCAAAATCAGAAAAAAAAGAAAAAGAAAATGACAACCCAAACCCTAGGTGCGCCGCACCTAGGTCTTCTCGACGTCGTCGCCACGGCGCGCCAAAGAATCCCATCCATCGCCTCTGGCCACCGACCCCTCCACTTGCACCGCCGAATGCCTGCAAACATTAAATTGGAAACGACAGCAAGCAATTTGTAAATGCTATAAAAGCCCATCTGAATCTTTTGTATTTTTTAGAGGGGACTATCGAATCAGAGACGGAGAAATTCCAAGAAAACAGAGCAAAAAAATTATCAATAAAAACAACGAGATTTTTCATCAATACAACTACCGCAGATCAGATTAAATCGCACAAAGGTTGCTTCAACTTCTCTTTTCTTATTTTCGAAACTGTTATACTCAAACTATTTCCATTTCCTTTTAAATATATATATATACATATACGCATACATATATACACCAAACACGAGGAATAAAAATAGGGGAAATTTTTACTTGAACGCCAGCCATGCAAGCGCCAGAGTGTCAGTCGCCATGGCAGAGGAACGGCGGCGAATCACTAGGAAGTCGCCGACCACGGACTGCGGATAAAAAAACAAGGGATTAGTTTTTTTTTAGAAGCAAGCAGCTGAAATGAATGTTTTTGGGTTTATTTTCACTTATATACACTTTGCAAAACGACGTCGTTTTGGCCGACGTCCATAAGCCCCAAAACGACGTCGTTTGGCCTAGGATCCGCGTGTCGACCCGACTCGCCCAGGAGGATCCGCGTGTTTTTGCTTTTGGGGCTAATTGCCCATTTGGTCCCTCCGCATTCTCAGTTTTTTTAAAATTAAATTTCTTTTTATTTTTAATTTCGCCCAAAATTTTCACGCAGTTTTAAATTTAATCCATTTAAACGCTGCGCTTAAAGGACTCGGGTAAATTGTGCTTCTCGTCCCTCACCATTTTGCGCGCGTTTCAGTTTAGTCCCCCTATTATTTATTTTACATAATTTGTCCCTTTTATTTCCGTTTTAAATTCAATTTAGCCCTTTTTTTTATTATTTCGCAATTTTATTTATTATTACTATTATTTAATATTTTTATTTTTATTACTGTTAATTATTTATTATTATTATTTTATTATTACTATATTATACTATTATTATTAGTATTACTACTCTTATTTTATTATTATTACCATTATTTTATTTTTTTATTATTTAATTATTATCACTACTATTATTTTATTTTCATTATTATTGTTATTACTATTATTATATCATTATTTTTATATATATCTATATATTTTTTATTATTACTATCATTTCTATTATTACTTTGTAACCGTACTATTACTATTATTACTATTATTTGATATTATTATTAGTATTATTATATTTACTATATTTACATCTATATTTATTTTCTTAGTTTAATACTATATTATTAAATAAATATACGTTTTGAAAAATTACTATATTTCATCTAAAGGTTTTTTAAATAAGGCAATGTTTTGTATTTTAGAAATTCGGGGAATAATGCCCTAACGTGCTGGATTTTGATTTTTCGTTTGACTAAATAACTAAACATCCTTTTAATAAATTTCGTAAATTATGAGATGATTTTGATTACGAGAGTTTAAAATATCATGTCCTAACGTGCCGGATGTGATGTTTGTATCCTTTCGGAATAAAGAAATCTCAAATTTTAACTCAATTTGTTCACGTTTTTAGAGAAATCATGTTTTCAAATCTTTTCGAACTTTCGACATTAAGACACGAAATTATCAATTAGGTACCAATGTTGGGCGTTACGGGGGTACTAGTCCTTCCTCGTACGTAACCGACTCCCGAACCCGTTCTCTTGGATTTCGCAGACCAAAATTAATGTTTTGAAATAAAATGTTTTATAAGGTGACCCGATCACACCTCATCAAAAAAGATTGGTGGCGACTCCCGTTTTTTCGTTTTCATTTTCAAAAATCCAAGTCGACCTCCGCTTTTTTTTCAAAAAATGGTTACGACAGCTTGGCGACTCTACTGGGGACCTAAAGAGAGTCAGGCCGTAAATTGATTATTTTCTGTTTTATGTCGAAAATTTGAAAGTTCAATTTGAAAATTTGAAAATTTGATTTTAAAATTACGATCCTTTTTGTTGCATTTGTTTGTTGTTTTCTTGTGCACATTGCATTGCGTAACCGTCGTGGTCGCACCTTTAAGTGGGAGCGAGAAGCTATGCCTTCGTGAGGTTTTCACCTCCCCATGGGCTAGTGGATTGGTTTCGGGATACATCTGTACCTACGTCTTCGTGAAGTTTTCACTTCCACATGGCCATAGGGAAATGTATTCCCCTGAACCGAACTCGGTCCGTATGAGCCTATAATGGGTGAGGATCGAGGAATCTGCTGGTTTGGGTACCTGAACTTTAGAGCTAAACCACACGTAGAAAACATAAGAACCCACCCTAAGTAGAACTATGTCAAACCTTAGTAGTTACCCAGATAGGTGTTTGTTTATTTTACTTGCTTTATATTTCATTCTGCGGTACTAACTTGTTATGTTTTATTTTTGTGCATGTCATTTCATATTTTAAGAGGTATCGATTCACGGTCAGTTTCTAAGTTAGAAAGCTGGTTATGGAGAACGAATTCCTTGATAAAGTAGAAGACAATGCAGCCGTCTGCATATGGTCAGAACAAAGGCAATTAGAGAAAGCGGACAACTTAGTTGAGGGGTATGTGTCGGAACTATGGGATTTTACTCGTATCAGCATCACGCAAAATGAGTTCTGTGAGTTGAAAGAAATATGGAACCAGTGGGACGATGAGGCAAAGCAGTTGCTCTATCGTAGTTATGGCGATCTACCCTACTTGCTCGACATCAAGGTACATAAGCATTTATTCCGGGCTATGACTCAGTTTTAGAACTCTGCTTATAGTTGTTTCACTTTCGGGAAAGTAGATTTAGTGCCCACAGTGGAGAAATATACAACCTTGTTTCGCTGTTCAAGGGTCCAAGCCGACAAAGCTTATTTTAGGGCTGCCAATATCCCAACTTTTGTGAAGAAGTTAATGCGTATCACGGGGATGAGTGAACAGTGGGTTGCAGCCAGAATCCAAGAGAAAGGTGAGGGTAAATGCATACCTTGGGTGAGTTTGAGGGACCTGATCCTAACACATCCAGATGTAAAAAAGAAGATTGATGTCTTTGCCTTGTGTATTTACGGTTTGGTAATCTTTCCTAAAGCTCTAATACATGTAGACGAAGCAGTTACTGATTTATTCGACCGACTTAACAAAGGGGTCACACATGTACCTGCGATCTTAGCCGAGACGTTCAGATCTTTGAACGCATGTCGGAGAACTGGTGAAGGTAGATTCATTGGGTGCGCACAGTTATTGTTGGTTTGGTTCCACAGTCATTTTTAGAAGGTTGACAAGGTTCCTTACCCAGTATTCTCTGAGAGTTATTCCCCTTTAAAAGAGGCCACGATCACGACAAGGAGGGACGATATATCGGAGCAAAGTTGGATGGAAATTTTTCAAAACCTCCAAGAGGAAGATGTTGAGTGAAAAGCCCCTTAGATGGTTCCCGACGAAGTCCTTTATCGGTGTGGAATTTTGATTGGGTACCTCTGCCTGGAATCAGGGGAGCTGTTGGATATGCACCGTTGCTGGTACTAAGGCAATACAAAGTAAGACAGTTCATACCAGCGACATGTGGGTTAGCTCAAAGTGAATTCTCATATAAGGGGGATAATTATAAGAAGAAGATTCGAGATATTTCTGAGGCTTGGAAGCAGACTCGCTGTTTGAAGATATTGACTGGAGAACCGATGACAACCCTAGAATACAAGGAGTGGTCGAGTAAAAGGACCAATGATAACATCCCTGGGCCAAGATTGGAGGGCGCTCGATCGATGAAAGAGTATTTACAAGTGGTCCCATCGGAGTTAGAGATTATAAAACAAGACTTCGAGAGGCAGAGTTTAGAGCTCGGAAAGAGGATAGAGAAGTTGAAAGAAGAAAAGATGCACCTAAGTTTAGATGCGGATGTTCAGAAAATGGAAGTCGAAAAATTAAGAAAAGAAAAGAAGAAGATATAGGAAGATCGAGACAGTTTGAAGACAGAATATAAAAAGATACGTCTGACGATGAAGAATGCTGGATTGGGAAAGACTTCGAAACAGTGGCAACGGGAGATTCAAGAGGAAAGAGCTAAAGCTAACTATTGGGAGATGAAGTTTCAAAAAATGCAAGCGTGAAATGAGGCCTTAGAGAAGAATTTGGCAGATAGCCAAAAAGAGAAAAGTGGATTAAAAGCTAGAGTAGCTGAACTTGGGCGGTCTCTTCATCACCATCGAAGTCGTAATTCTGAAATCGAATTAAAATCAAGTCTGAATAAAATTGAGGAAATGAAGGGTAAGATTGAAGAGTTAGAATCAGCATTGCACAGTTGTGAACTTCGGGTTGAGCTTCTTGAAACAAGAGAAGGGCGTTGAAAGGAAGAGCTTCACCATTCTCATGATCAAGTTAGAAATCGAGATTACCTCATGGGTGAAGCAATAGTTCAGATTCGAGAGGTAGCTGATCACCTACAGAATTTGGCAGCACAGGCTGATATATTGAGCATGAAGTATGAGGTACAGACGGATCGTGGTCAAGAGCTAACCTCTTTGTTAGGGAAAATCAAAACTTTAGGCCTTAGGGCGAAAGCATATTTGTAATCCGCTTTATGTAAAGGATTTTTTTTCTAATAAAGTCTTCTAAAATGAATTTGAATCTGAATCGATGCCTCATTGCATTCATGCATTTGCATTACATCACATTATATGCATTTAAGGCCATAGAGAGAGCCTAATTAGTTGAAATTAATACAGAGAAAGAGAGAGAGAGAAAAGGAAAATCTGGAAACTGAGCATCATTACGGTACACGATGCAAAACAAAAATAATGGATCAAAGACTAGAAAGATTAGAGCAAATACAAAAAGACATGCAGGATCAAATGTAAGAGCAATTAGCCAAAATACAACAAGACATGACGGAACGGATGCAAGAATCCCAAAATAGTATGATAAGCCAGTTAGCACAGTTGCTGGCTAAAAAACGTGAAAAAGGAAAGGGCACTACTGTTAGTTCAGGGGATGATAATGACGACCCTGTCTACCCTCCAGGTTTTACCCCGCCAAACACTCAAACACAACCAGATATGTATCGCCAAAGGCGCTGTTACCATCAAAGTTGCAACATCGGCCGATCAGCGATACTGCGCACCTTCTGACAGGCTCGGGTTCTAACCCAGGAGATAGTCCAGCTAACCCTGTGGTCCCCGATCTCGATGAAATGACAGAAATAGACAAGGCAAGGGTGGACCTGTCAAGACAACTCGAGGACCGTTGCAAGTGGTTAGAAGAAAAGTTCAAAGCAATGGAGACTGCTGACTACCGTTACGGAGTAGACGCTAAGGACTTAAGCTTGGTCCCGGACTTGGTACTTCTGCCAAAGTTTAAAACTTCGGATTTTGAAAAGTACAATGGGACTAGCTGTCCCGAAGCGCACATCACGATGTTCTACCGACGGATGGCGGGACACGTTAATAATGACCAATTGATGATTCACTATTTTCAGGACAATCTGGTCGAATCCGCGGTCAAATGGTACAATCAGCTCAGTCGGGCCCAGATTAAGACATGGAAGGACCTGGCACATGCCTTCATGAAGCACTATGGCCACGTGGCAGACATAGCACTCGATAGGATCACACTGCAAAACATGGAGAAAAAGCCAAGTGAGAGCTTCAGACAATACGCCCAGCGATGGAGAGAGATAGCAACACAAGTCTAGCCACCTCTCCTGGAGAAGGAAACAACCATGCTTTTCATCAATACTTTGAAGGCTCCTTTCATTAATCACATGCTGGGGAGCGCTACTAAAAGTATTTCAGATATCGTGATGTTAGGAGAAATGATAGAAAATGCAATCAGATACAACAAGATAGAGGCGGGGGAAGGTGCTAGAAAGACGATCCCGAAAAAAAGAGAGAATGATGAAAATAACATAAGTGCCCATGATAAAAGTTATTCAAAGCCAATCGCTATGAGCCAGCCCAGAACCGTAATTACCGATCATCAAAGCCCATCTAGACAGGAAGCCAATACAAAACAGAATACGGAGAAACTCCAATTCACGCCGATCCCCATGACATACAGGGAATTGTACCAGAACTTATATGATGCACATGTTGTTTCCCCCCATTACTTAAAGCCCCTGCAGCCTCCATACCCTAAATGGTATGACGACAAATGCACAGTGCGAGTACCATGCGGGGATTGTGGGGCATTCAATAGAGCATTGTCTTGCCTTCAAGAAATTGGTAGAAAAATTCATCCAAATGGGCGTTGTAAAATTTGACGATGCCCCTAGCACGGAGCACCCGCTACCTAATCATGCTAATAATGGGGTAAATATGATAGGTGAGAATGTGGGGGAAAGAGTTAAAACGGATATTGCGGAGGTGAAAACCCCGATGAGATGGGTTCTGAAAGAAATGATGAAGAGGGGATTAGCTGCATCAAATCCGACAATAGAATATGAAGAAATAAGAAATGGCTGTGAGTTCCATAACATAGAAGGGCACGAGATCCAAAACTGTATTGAGTTCGAGTGCAGTGCAAAGGTGATGGACGATAAAGAGATGGAATTTTATGAAAGCGATAAAAGCCAAGAAGGAGAAAATATCTGCGCGTTGGAAGATGAATCAGCAGCAAAGGTCTCGAAAATTAGCTATCTGTTGGTCATCATCTCGCGACCGAAGAACAATGAAGTCGGGGTAAAGATAACACCAAAGGTCGTGATTTAGAAACCTGCGGTCTTTCCTTACGAAGATAACAAAAAGGTTTCCTGGAACTATGACTGCAATGTGACGATTCTTGGGAAGGGGGACTCGTCCAGCACTGCAAAGGGAAATCAGGAGGTAGGCTCCTATACGCCACAGCCGATGGCGCTCTGACGACGCGACAAACGTCTTTAAATAGAGCCCACAAAAGAGAAAGCCTTGATGGGCGAACAAAAGAATGAGAAGGCGACCAAACAGGAATCGCCTATAAACGAGCCAGTGAAGAAAGAAGAGGCTAAGGAATTCTTAAAGTTCTTAAAGCATAGTGAGTACAGTGTTGTGGAGCAGCTGCATAAACAACCGGCTCGTATATCTGTGCTAGACTTACTTTTAAGCTCGGAGGCGCATCGTAACGCATTGATCAAAGTACTGAATGAAACTTATGTTGCTAATGATATCTCCGTTAACAAGCTGGACCGTCTGATTAGCAATATAAGTGCGGATAACTTCATTTTCTTTAATGACGACGAGATCCCGCCGGGGGGTATAGGCTCTAATAAAGCTCTTCACATCACCACACGGTGCAAAGGATACACATTATCAGGAGTACTGGTCGACAATGGATCGGCGCTTAATGTCTTGCCACTATCGACGTTGAATCGATTACCCATAGATAATTCTCACATGAAGGCTTGCCACAATGTAGTGAGGGCATTCGATGGAACTGAAATGAAGGTAATGGGGAGGATCAAAGTACCTCTGTTAATTGGCCCAGGTACACATGAAGTGGATTTAATAGTAATGGATATCAAGTCGTCCTATAATTATTTATTGGGGAGACCTTGGATACACTCAGCGGGAGCAGTGCCCTCGTCGTTGCACCAAAAGTTGAAGTTAGTTATAGAGGGTCGTCTGGTGACGATAAATGCTGAAGAGGACATCATCGCGTCTGTAACTAACGGTGCGCCATATTTAGAGGCAAGCGACGAAGCGACTGAGTGTTCCTTCCGTTCTCTGGAATTTGTCAATGCAACATTCATCATCGAGGGGAACAAGATCCCAGTGCCTCAAATATCCAAAACTATGAAAATGGGTTTACAACTGATGGTCGGGAAAGGAGCTGTACCTAGGAAAAGACTTAGAAGGTATCTCCAAGGAGAGATCAAGGCCCCAAAATTGAAATAAAAACGAGACCTCTTCGGCTTAGGATTCAAGACGGACGCAAAGCAATGAAAGAAAGAGTTAGAAAAGAAACAAGAAAGAAGGAAAGCGCGTTTGAGTGGGGATGAGATTAAAGGGGAACCGATGGCAATTCCCCATATTTGTAAGACTTTTATATTAGGAGGGATTATCCATCCAGAACGAGGAATGCAAAATGAAGAAACCCTGGAAGAAACATGGAGAAACATGCACGTCAATGCTATATCCGAACGAAAAACTGAAGAAAAAAACTGGAATGGCATCCGTCCCTATGAGCCTGGCAGCGTTCTAAACAACTGGACCGCGGAGGAAATTCTTGTAGCTTTTAGAACTTATTCAGAGTAATATTCGGAACACACTTGTTCCTTTAAGTCTAGAAGCAATAAGATTCCCTTTGTGAAGCATGGCTTATGTCTAAGATATCGTTATTTTCAATGAAATGCATCTCTGCTACCTTTTGAGCAAATCTTCTTTTATTCTTTTCACTTCATTCATCATCATGATTATTCTTTTATTCTTTAGATATTCTTTTAAATATTTCCATTCTTCATTCATAATAATGTCATACCAGTAAATATGCTTAGATTCTTTTGATTCTACGGACCTTTATTCATCTCCATAATAGGTCCCCAAATATCAATGATTTGAGTAACGCTACCAATGACTCAGAATGTCCTTTTGAGCAAGATATGGGTACGGAAGATTTTCAGGATTTTGAAGATGACCAAGGTTGGGACCTGTCTCCTGAACTGTTAAGGATGGTAGAACAAGAAGAGAAACAGATCCTACCTCACAAAGAGTCAGTAGAAATAGTGAACCTGGGAGACGGACAAGAAAAGAAAGAAGTGAAGATTGGAGCTTGCATTACCGCAGAGACAAAGCGAGACCTCATTGAGTTACTCCAAGAATTCAAATATGTCTTCGCGTGGTCGTATCAAGATATGCCCGGGCTAAACACTGATATCGTGGTACACCGACTACCCATAAAAGAGGAGTACAGGCCAGTCCAACAGAAACTTCGAAGGATGAGGCCAGATGTTTTGCTGAAAATAAAAGAAGAGGTCAAGAAGCAATTTGACGCAGGTTTCTTGCAAGTGGTTAAATACTCAGAATGGGTAGCTAATATCGTCCCCGTCCTTAAGAAAAATGGGAAAGTACGAATGTGGGTAGACTGCAGGGATCTAAACAATGCTAGCCCAAAAGACAATTTCTTGTTACCTCATATCGACACCTTAGTGGACAATACGGCGGGTTATTCGTTGTTCTCCTTCATGGACGGCTTCTCAGGATACAACCAGATAAAGATGCATCCTGAAGACATAGATAAGACCACGTTCATAACCATGTGGGGAACATTTTGCTATAAGGTGATGCCATTTGGGCTGAAGAATGCGGGAGCGACATATCAGAGAGCTATGGTAACCCTATTCCATGATATGATGCATAAAGAAATCGAAGTTTATGTCGACGATATGATCACCATATCCCGAACTGAAAAGGAACATGTCCAAGTCTTGAGGAAATTATTCTTGAGGTTGAGGAAATTTCAGCTAAAGCTTAACCCAGCAAAATGTACCTTCGGAGCCAGGTCAGAGAAACTGCTAGGATTTATAGTCAGTGAAAATGGGATTGAGGTTGACCCAGACAAGGTCAAAGCTATATAAGAACTGCCTCTGCCGCGCACTCAGAAAGAAGTTCGATGTTTCTTAGGAAGATTAAATTACATTGCTCGGTTCATTTTACAACTAACTGAGAAATGTGACCCCATATTCCGTCTTCTTAAGAAACACAATCCAGGTGCATGGAATGAGGAATGCCAGAAAACCTTTAACAAAGTGAAGCAATACCTGTCCAATGCCCCAGTGTTGACGCCGTCTAATCCAGATAAGCCATTAATCATATATTTGACAGTGCTTGATAATTCAATGGGATGTGTTCTTGGCCAACACGATGAGTCAAGAAACAAGGTAAAAAGTTCACTAAATGTGAAACAAGGTACTCACCAATTGAGAAACTGTGTTGTGCCTTGATCTGGACAACTCGGAGATTGAGGCAGTATATGTTGTATCATACGACTTGGCTCATCTCGAAGCTAGACCCTCTGAAATATATGATGGAGTCAACTGCTTTGAATGGAATGATGGCCTGATGGCAAATTTTGCTTTCTGAGTTTGACATAGTTTATGTGAACCAAAAGGAGGTGAAGGGAAGTGCAATAGTAGATTTTCTAGCCAGTAGAGCTCTGGAAAATTACGAGCCTTTGGACTTCGATTTCCCTAACGAAGATTTAATGTACGTGGCAACCACCAAAGAAGGTACCCCAGAAGATCGTCCTTGAAAACTGAATTTCGACGGGGCATCAAATGCTGTAGGCAATGGAATTGGGGCAGTTCTGGTATCCCCGAACAAAGATCATTATCCATTTACTTGTAAATTGGATTTTGATTGCACAAATAATATGATGAGAATCTGGCTCAGATCATGGGTATCCGTGCTTAGCTATAGAATGCAAAATTAGGATACTGGAGGTATATGGAGATTCTGCACTAGTAATTTATCAACTCAAAGAGGAATAGGAGACAAGAGATCCCAAGCTGGTCGACTACAAAAGATTGGTCCAAGGAATGATCAAGGAGTTCGATGATATAACTTTCAGTTATCTGCCAAGAGACGAAAATCAGATGGCCGATGCTCTGCCCACCTTGGCCTCCATGGTCCGAGTAAACAAAGATGAGGATATGAAACCTATCCAAATGAGTATTTATGAGGCCCCGGCCCATTGCTACAACGTCGAGGAAGAAGAGAAAAATGATCATCCGTGGTACCATGATATACTGCAGTACGTAAAAAATCATGAATACCCTGAGCAAGCAACTGAGAACGACAAAAGGACGTTGAGAAGACTAGCTTGTGACTATGTCTTAGATGGAGAGATCCTGTATAAAAGAAGAAAAGATCAAGTACTACTGAGGTGTGTGGACGCCGCTGAGGCTAAGAAAATCCTAGAAGAAGTCCATGATGGTGTCTGTGGAACATATGCCAATGGTTTCACAATGACCAGGCAAATCATGAGATTCTGGTATTATTGGTCTACCATGGAAGGAGATTGCATTGATTATGCCAAGAAATGTCATAAGTGCCAAATTTATGGGGACAAGATTCACGTACCACCTTTACCTCTACATGTTATGACCTCCCCATGGCCTTTCTCTATGTGGGGCATGGACGTCATTGGACCAATCTCGCCAAAAGCTTCCAATGGACATCGGTTCATCTTCGTGGTAATCGACTACTTCACTAAGTGGGTAGAGGTCACTTCATATGCTAATGTGACAAAATCAGCAGTCAGCAAGTTCTTGAAAAAGGAAATCATATATCGATATGGAATGCCTGAGAGGATCATATCCGATAATGCGTTAAACTTGAACAACAGCATGATCGCAGAAGTCTGCAGTCAATTCAAGATTAGACACCACAATTCGTCACCATATCGTCCAAAAATGAATGGTGCAGTGGAAGCAGCTAATAAGAACATCAAGATGATAGTGGGGAAAATGACTGAGACTTACAGAGATTGGCACGAGAAGTTACCATTTGCCCTTTTCGCCTATCGAACATCGGTCAAAACCTCCACCGGGGCAACTCCTTTCTCACTGATTTACGGAATGGAGGCAATTTTACCCATCGAAGTTGAAATTTCGTCCCTTCGAGTGTTGTCCGAACTGAAGTTGGACGAAGTGGAATGGATCCAGGCTCGATATGATCAGTTAAATTTGATTAAAGAAAAAATGTTGAAAGCTATCCATCATGGTCAGATGTACCAAAAGCAAATGATGTGAGCGTACAACAAAAAGATGCGCCCAAGAGAATTCCACGAGGGAGACTTAGTTTTGAAAAAGATCCTCTCCAAACAAAAGGATTTCAGAGGGAAATGGATGCCAAATTGGGAAGGACCTTATGTGGTAAAAAAGGCTTTCTCTTGAGGAGCACTGATCTTGGTCGAGATGGATGGGAAAAACTTATCCAAACCTATAAATTCGGATTCAGTCAAAAAGTATTATGCTTGAAGAGGACAAAGGCTAAAGTGAAAACCCGCAAAGGGCACTTTAAGACCTTTAAAAAAAATAGAGAGGCCAAAACGAAAACCCGCAAAGGGCGCTGTGAGACCAAAGGGGTTTTGAGTCGAAAACCCGAAAAGGGCGGCTCAAATTCTGACAAAAGAATGGGTATGTGACGATTTTGTCCTCTCAGAATTAGCAAAAATGGAGGAATGTTACACCTCAGGACATATACATAGCACTGCAGATCTCCCAACATCCATTCAGCTCAAAATGATCTTCAGAAAGATTGGATGGTGAAGCTCAGACTGCGATATCTGGGGAACCTACTTTTTCTTTTTGCCCATTTGTGTATTCCAATAATGTTCGCTTTTGTTGATTATTCAATTCTATTCTTCATAAATTCTAGTGTTATCCATCGTTTAAATCTTTTAAGCAGTTTGCAATTGAAACAACGGTTGATGGACCCATAATGCTTCCATAAAAGGAGTTCTACCTATTACTCTAGAAGTCTCTAAACAGCGCAGGAACCTAAAACAGGACTGTTGTCTAGAACCACCACGCCTGAAGGTTGGAAACATTCGAAGAAGAGGAGTCTAAAATCATGACCATCTCTCCGGATTCTCTGTCAAAGATATCAGTTGCATGAGAAAACGAGATATTGCTTCCGTAACGCGGCCTTGATGAACGGACGAGCAATAGTAATCCTAGGCATAAAAAGGATCATTCTCATAACATTCTGCATGCATATATCATCTAGTCATAAACAACTGACTCATTTTGATCATTGCATCCTAATTATTGTAAAAATATCATTCTCGTGTCATTCTGCATTCATGCAAATGTCATCCATAATATCATTTTAGTTAGGAGCATTTGATTCATTCAGATCATGGCATCCTAATCATTTGGCATAAACATAAGCATATGAAATCGTGTCTACAGGACAATTCCCCCAGAG
Organism: Gossypium sturtianum; assembly: GCA_025698515.1. Classification (NCBI taxonomy): domain Eukaryota; kingdom Viridiplantae; phylum Streptophyta; class Magnoliopsida; order Malvales; family Malvaceae; genus Gossypium; species Gossypium sturtianum. The sequence continues at coordinate 165,391,852 of CM046945.1, forward strand.
GACGGTGTAGCAACATTGGTGAATTCACAGTCCTACTTCCCTGACCAGCAGGGGAATAGATCGAAGGCAAATCTTGGCTCCCTAAACAGTAGGGAACACAATTTAAGCCACAGTCCTACTTCCCTAACCAGTAGGGGAATAGGTCGAAGATTGTAGATCTTGTCGCCCTGGACAGTAGTGGGACAAGATCGAAGGCAAATCTTGGCTCCCTAAACAGTAGGGAACACGATTTAAGCCACCGTCCTATATCCCTGACCAGCAGTGGAATAGGTTGAAGATTGTAGATCTTGTCGCCCTAGACAGTAGTGGGGCAAGGTCGAAGGCAAATCATGGCTCCCTAAACAGTAGGGAACTTGATTTAAGCACCTTCCTATTTCCCTAACCAGCAGTGGGATAGGTTGAAAATTGTAAATCTTGTCGCCCTAAACAGTAGTCGGACAAGAACGAAGGCAAATCTTGGCTCCCTAAACAGTAGTGGGACATGATTTAAGCCACCGTCCTATATCCCTGACCAGCAGTGGAATAGGTTGAAGATTGTAGATCTTGTCGCCCTAAACAGTAGTAGGACGAGATCGAAGGCAAATCTTGGCTCCCTAAATAGTATGGAACACGATTTAAGCCAACATCCTATTTCCCTGACCAGCAGTGGAATAGGTTGAAGATTGTAGGTCTTGTCGCCCTAAACAGTAGTGGGGCAAGATCGAAGGCAAATCTTGGCTCCCTAAACAGTAGGGAACATGATTTAAGCCACTGTTCTATCTCCCTAACCGGCAGTGGAATAGGCTAAAGATTGCAAACCTTATCTCCTTGAAGATACAATGGAGCAGGTTAAAGATACCAATTCTTATTTACTTCAAGTTCCAATGAGTCATCGGGTTACAAATCTCTTCTCCCTGAAATTACTTTCGAGTGAATCAAAGCAACAAGATGCGGTGGACTGGAGCGAGGCTACCTGAAGAAGAGAAGCACCAAAGAAGCCAAGACTCTGCGAGACCGGGCAAAACGTGTATTTCTTAAAAGTGTTTGCTCCATTCCCGTTACACGACAACGAGCAAAGAGGGGCAGCTGTACGACCCATTTTTCTGCCCGACCCACTCTATAATATTTTTAAACCCCAAATAGACCCGAGCCCACTACACATAAAACCAGCCCAAAACTAATCAGCCCAAACCCTAAGCCCATTACAAACCCAAAATCAGAAAAAAAAAAAGAAAAAAAGAAAAATGACAACCCAAACCCTAGGTGCGCCGCACCTATGGTCTTCTGACGCCTGCTTCTGACGCCGCCAGCAGTCTCATCCACCGCCTCTGGCCACCGACCCCTCCACTTGCACCGCCAAATGCCTGCAAACATTAAATTGGAAATGACAGCAAGCAATTTGTAAAGGCTATAAAAGCCCATCTGAATCTTTTGTATTTTTTTTAGAGGGGACTATCGAATCAGAGACGGAGAAATTCCAAGAAAACATAGCAAAAAATTTATCAATAAAAACAACGAGATTTTTCATCAATACAACTACCGCAGAGCAGATTAAATCGCACAAATATTAAATCGCACAAAGGTTGCTTCAACTTCTCTTTTCTTATTTTCGAAACTGTTATACTCAAACTATTTCCATTTCCTTTTTTTTTTAAAATATATACATATACGCATACATATATACACCAAACACGAGGAATAAAAAAGGGGGAAATTTTTACCTGAGCGCCAGCCACTGCAGATTGCCGCGGTCGCCGTGCGGAGGAGAGCGGCAATGACGAACGCAAAATCGCACCGACCATGGACCTGCAGAAAAAAAAAACAAGGGATTAGTTTTTTTTTTAAGAAGCAAGCAGCTGAAATGAATGTTTTTGGGTTTATTTTCACTTATATACACTTTGCAAAACGACGTCGTTTTGGCCGGCGTCCATAAGCTCCAAAATGACGTCGTTTGGCCTAGGATCCGCGTGTCGACCCGACCCGCCCAACAGGATCCGCGTGTTTTTTCTTTTGGGGCTAATTGCCCATTTGGTCCCTCCGCATTCTCAGTTTTTTTAAAATTAGATTTCTTTTTGTTTTTAATTTCGCCCAAAATTTTCACGTAGTTTTAAATTTAATCCATTTAAACGATGCGCTTAAAGGACTCGGGTAAATTGCGCTTCTCGTCCCTCACCATTTCGCGCGCGTTTCAGTTTAGTCCCCCTATTATTTATTTTACATAATTTGTCCCTTTTATTTCCATTTTAAATTCAATTTAGCCCCTTTTTTATTATTTCGCAATTTTATTTATTATTACTATTATTTAATATTTTTATTTTTATTACTTTTAATTATTTATTATTATTATTATTTTATTATTACTATACTATACTATTATTATTAGTATTACTACTCTTATTGTATTATTATTACCATTATTTTATTTTTTATTATTTAATTATTATCACTACTATTATTTTATTTTCATTATTATTGTTATTACTATTATTATATCATTATTTTTATATATATCTATATATTTTTTATTATTACTATCATTTCTATTATTACTTTGTAACCATACTATTACTATTATTACTATTATTTGATATTATTATTAGTATTATTATATTTACTATATTTACATCTATATTTATTTTCTTAGTTTAATACTATATTATTAAATAAATATACGTTCTGAAAAATTACTATATTTCATCTAAAGGTTTTTTAAATAAGGCAATGTTTTGTATTTAGAAATTGGGGGAATAGTGCCCTAACGTGCTGGGTTTCGATTTTCCGTTTGACTAAATAACTAAACATCATTTTAATAAATTTCGTAAATTATGAGATGATTTTAATTACGAGAGTTTAAAATATCATGGCCTAACGTGCTGGATGTGATGTTTGTATCCTTTTGGAACAAAGAAATCTCAAATTTTAACTCAAATTGTTCACGTTTTTAAAGAAATCATGTTTTCAAATCTTTTTGAACTTTCGACAATAAGACACGAAATTATCAATTAGGTACCAATGTTAGGCGTTACGGGGGCGCTAGTCCTTCCTCGTACGTAACCGACTCCCGAACCCGTTCTCTTAGATTTCGCAGACCAAAATTAATGTTTTGAAATAAAATGTTTTATAAGTTGACCCGATCACACCTCATCAAAAAAGATTGGTGTCGACTCCCGTTTTTTCGTTTTCATTTTCAAAAATCCAAGTCGACCTCCGTTTTTTTTTTCAAAAAATAGTTACGACACACAATAATATATTTCCATCAACCTCATCACTATACCCAACACTTATTTATTTTTAATGATATTATTAATATAGGTTAAGACAAAACATTAATAATAATAATAATAATAGTAAGACCAAATTGTACAAAATTAAAATATATAAACAAAATGGTCAAGTTGAGTACAAAACAAGGACAAAATCTAATCATAACTTAACCTTAATATTTATAAAACTAGGATAATTTTTTAATTAAATTTTTTTAAACAAAAAAAACAAACAATAGAGACGAAGAAAAGTGCACACAATATTTATTTTTATAAAATCAATGAATCTATTGTAGAAGTTTCACGTATTCATATGTAAGCTAGCATTTCTGTAGATTCTCCAAATTTAAAAAAAAAAAAAAATTATACTTTTTTTTAATTCAAAAATATTCTTTTAGAGGATTCAGGTTCAAACCTTAAAAATTGTATTATTGGAAGGGACAGTTATAAACTTTAAAAATAGACCGTAAAACGGACATAAAGTAAACAAAAATAATATTTTGTTACCTACAAACAAGTTTCAAAACAGACAAAACACCCACTCATCTAGTTTTTTTGTCCTAAACAAACGTCATTAGAGTACTTAATCAAATTGTTTATTAATTATTCAAACAAAGAGAGGAAACCAGCATTACGATTAATTTGATTTTTTTTCTAAGTTATAATGAGAAATTTAGACCCCTAATGTTTTACCCATTTGTCACTTTGGCCATAGTTCCATTTTTGAATCACTTTGGTCCTCAACTTTCGAAGTTCTGCTAAGTTGCTTTTTAGAAAAACGGAAAAAGGTTATTGGACTGTGAAAATTTTAACGGCATTGATGTGATAACTTATGTGGTAGTCTATGTTTACTACAAAAAAATTAAAAAAAATACCTACGTCAGCAATGAAGTACACATTACGGGCTGTCACGTTAAATGTCTAATTATAATTAGGGGCTAAATTTATAATTATGCCTTTTTTAAATGTCACGCATGTAATGTTAGCCGCATGAGTAGATTTTTATTTTAAAAATATCGTACAATCTAATTTAATGGGAATCTTTCAACGACGTTATCATTTGAATTTTAATTATTACATAAATAAATAAAATAAATAAATTATAAATGTACGAAGAGTATCGGACCAGATCACAGTAAACCTTAAAACAACACTATATTAATTAAATTATTAATCATTCAAAGATAGAGAAAAGTGGGAAAAACAAGCTAAAGAGGGAAAGCATTATGATTGTTTTGAATTATTTTTATTATATTATTATTTTTAAATAATAAAAAAATAAAGCAATGATTAAGACATTATCATAAAAATATCATGGTTAGGAGAAAATAATGAAATTGTTTTGTGGGGTGTGAAGAGCACAACGGCTGTGTTTCAAAATTTGAAATAAAAAAAAAAAAAAAAAAAAAAAAAAATATCAACCCCTCACTTACCAAAAAGAAAAATAAAATTGGTAGGTGAAAACTACTTTAGAACAAGTTGGTCCACATGTGAGATATTGGCTGCTTGCCAGCATATTTTATATATGGTTAAACTATTCCTATAGTCCCTGTACTTTTTTGAAAACTATGAATTTAGTCCCTATACTTGTATTCCGGGGAATTTGGTTTATCTACTTTTCGGATTTCAAAATTCGGGTCCATCTGTTAACTTTGTTAATTTTGTTCCGTGACATGTAATTAAAAAAATATGTTATAATAACCTGAATTTAACCCAAAAAAATAGTATTAGCAGTTGGATTTGGATTTTGAAATATGAAAAGTAGAGGGACTAAATTCTTGAAAATACAAGTACAGGGAATATATACATATATATGGATTGAATGGTAAATAAAGTCTCGGGTTTGAGTTTTGTGGATGAAAAAAATTATTGTGTGTGAGCTTTATCTCAACAGGTAGAAGCCAGGCCTAACTTGACTTTAAATTTAATCAAAACCTAATATAACTACCGAATACCAAAAAATATCGGAACAAAAGAAAAACCAATTTTAAATATATTGTGAAAATACAAAAAAATGCGAAAACAATATAACTAACACTAAATATCGTGTTAAAACATGATTAATGAACTATATTTAAACATACACTATGTTTAAAATTTCAATAACTTTAATAAGGTTTAACTATGGGTTGTGGTATTGAAATACGAGCATGAGAGGTTCAAACTGATAGTACTATCAGTTGTTGCCACTGAAATTACGACATGAAATTAAGAGGTTCAGCCTGATGCTTAATATGATTAAAACAAATCTACGCCAGAAATTAATGTTCCTATCAATTTGGACCTGCTAACAACATTATAAAAGCGAACGGGTTGAATTCCATTTTCAACACCGTAAAGGGACTAAATTATATTTTATTTTTTAAAGAAACAAATCTTCACTTTAATTTAGAGGGAGAGCTCGAGAGATTAAGAGAGAGAAGAAAAAGGGGGGAATAATAAAGAAATAAAGTGGGTTTTGGATAAAGAGGAGAATCTATAACATATTTGAATGGGGACAAATGAAAACCAATGTTTAACTAAATACAAACTTATTTCCTATTATTATTTAATGACAATGAGAAAAATATTATAAAGTAAAGCTTACATGCACTTTAATTTTGGGAAACTCAATTTAAAAGCTTAAACTTGGGTTTGCATATGTTTAACCTTGATTTACCACCCAACCCCCCAAAAAAATCCCTTACCTTTATCTTACTTTTTGTGTATAATTGGAATAAATATCAAAAGGTTAGTAGTCACGCACACGATAGAAATATATTTACACCATATACGTACACACGACATGTTAGAGTTGTGCGACTTGAATCTCGTTTGATCCGGCTCGAAAAGTTCGATGTACAACTCACTTGTTAAAGAAATAAAATAGAGAGGCAAAATTGGGGATCATTGGTGGCGAAGGTTTGACGGGTCGTTTAACTTTTAAAAACTGGGCATAGCTGATAAGGGTTTTTCACGTGAAATTGGGAATCGTTCCTACTGTCTTTATCGATGTATAATTTAACACTACGTTTAAGAGGAGCTACTTAAATAAAGATTCTATGGGTGAACATCCCTTAATCACTAATATGGTTATATACTCTGCTCCTTAAAGAATCACTTACCTTTATCTTACTTTTCGTGTATAATTGGAATCAATATTAAAATTACATTTAAGTTTTATCTTCACATTTTTTTTTGGTAGTGTATAATTAGAAGGTTAGTACTCACACACACACACGATACGAACATATTTATACCATACACGCACGCACTACGCTTAAAAGGAGCTACACAAATAAAGGTATACCACTTGCTCTCGTGGAAACTCAAACCTAGATAGATTCTATGGGTGAGCATCCCTTAATCTCATTATAAGTTCTGACCGTATCTGCTATTTTTGACACAATACTTAAAATTACCCATAACTCCTCCCCAACTTTAGTGTTAAGTAAGGTTGAAATTCGATATACTCGAATTATTTGACATCCCTAATTATACTCCAAAATTATATTTTAACTATGAGATTTTACCGACAAAAAATTACTGTATACCAATTTTATAGAGAAAATAAGGCTCCGTTTAGTTTTAGGATTCTATTTTCTTGGAAATGTGTTTGGTTACAGGGACGAATCTAGAAAATCTTTCCGGGGATCGAAATCGAATAATAAATTTTTGTGAGATTAAAACATACTTTTATAATATATTAATTTATTATTTTCATCTTTTTTGAAGGCAATTTTATCATAATTAAATTTTAATTTGATCATCTTATAGAGACTTAAATAGCAAATTTTCATCTAAAAGGCCCCTGACTACCCCTTCATATTCGCACCCCAGTTTGGTTAAATTTATTCGAAAATAATTTTTAAAAAATAAAAATACGTGAAAATTAAAAAATTATTTTTATCATTTCCACTAAAAATATTTTTTTTTTCTAAAACCAAACCCAAACTTAAAATTTTATAAATGTAAAGTAAAGATAAACAAGAAAAAAAAAAGCAAATTAATTTGATTGCTAAATTTGTGAATGGAGCATTATTGAGTTGAAGAAAATAAGAGAAAACTGCAAAACTATTAGGGGGATATAAACTGGAAATGTCAGGCATTATTCATTTGAGTTCAGATTGTTGCAGAAGCCATATTGTCAAAAGAACATAACAAGGTAGTGCCAATATGTATGTATATATATATATATATATATATGTATATAAGCCAATGTGCCATTAATGCTTAGGATATTGTTTGTCACTTCCACTGAACCAATCTGGGATTTGCTCACATGTTTTACCTCCTTTTTGACTTTGCCTTCCCATCTTTGGGAAAAACCCCTCTTTCCCACTATTTTATTAACTAAAATTCAAAAATTTTAAAGGTCAAATTATGCCGTCGGTCCCTGTATATCGATAGCATTTGAGATTTAGTCTCGTCATTTTTATTTCTAATAATTTAGTTACTCTACTTTTTCATGTTTCAAAATGCATGTCAAGTTGTTAATGTCATTGAAATTCTTTTGTTAAATGTGTTGGTGTGATATTTTGAAATGAAAAAATACTCACTTGATAGCTATGTAATAAAAAATATATTTGTAAATTGTAATGAACCTGAATTTAACGGTGTTAATAATTGGATTTGTATTTTTAAATATGAAAAATAGAGGGATTAAATTTCAAATGTATGAATAGTACAAGGGCTTAGACCATATTTTAACCTATTTTAAAAGTTAAAAATTAAATCTTCTTTTCAGAAAAAGAAACATTCTAGTCCAACCGGTGGCACAAAATTTACCTATTATAATTAAGGGTGAGCAAAATCCGATTCGATTCGAAACTCGATAAAAAAATTAAATTTTGAATTAAATAGTTCGAGTTATTTGAATCAACTCGAATAAAAAAAATCAAAATTTCCGGTTTAACTCGAATATGGATTACACAATTCAAGTTATCCGAAAAGCCGAATAAGAAAAGGCAAAACTACGTCGTTTTGTTAAATGTTTACCCATCAACATTACTCATGTAGTTAAATAATCATGTACTACGTCTACTAGTTAAATAATCAGTCCATGTAAACGCAACATTGAGTTTAAATAATAGGATTCGTAAACTCGACTCAAAAATTTTTGATTCAATTCGAGAAAATTTCAAAATAAGTTCGATTGCTAAAATAGAATTTGTCAACTCGACTAACTCGAAATTTTTTGACTCGACCAGATGCTCACTCCTAATTATAATACATGCTTACTAAGTTCATAATGATTTACTTACAAAGTTGGTATGATCACACAAGTGTATCGATGCTAACACAAGAGGTTTTCAAAAAAGTTTCTCTTTTTAAGTAGTGGGACTAAATTTTAAACTTCTTTCGATTACAAGGACTAAAGACAAAGTTTGACTAAAATTAGAAAAAAAAATATTAGTAACTATTTTATTAGCTAGTGGTATTAATTAATTAAATCAACAAGGTTAAAAAAATAGAAATTTGCATTTAATTTTTTTTCATTTAAAAAACTTTACACGTGGAGAATGTTGGGACATTTTGGTCCTCTCAATATATGGAAAAAGTCTCCGCCGTAACAACAACGGACTTATTATTTTTATTATTACAATTATTGTTATTATTATTATTATTATTATTATTATTATCATTATTATTTTGGTTTTTTATTTTTGGTATTTGGTGACTTCAAGTATCAATGTATTGACTTGTGGGACTATGTGTTTGTGTATTAAAATATTTATTTATTTATTTTGTGCCCCTTCAATTATAAAGCAAATGCCAATCTTAATTAATGACTTCAAATATTTGGGGGTTAAATTATAATTAATTGCATAAGCATGCATGGGTTTACTATACATGACTTACGTACCAAAATATAATATACTTTGTTTGACCTTCACATTGTATGGAGGTATTATTATATGTACTTATGTTTAAAACTTTCATAGACCAAGGATGACGTTTACATAAAAGGGGTAATTTTTTTTTATATATAAATACATAAATTGTGGGCTTAGTGTTTTGTATTTTAATTTATTCATTTTGTGATTTTTCGAATTTTAAAAATTTGATCTTGATTTAATGGTAGATGTATTTTAAATTTTTTAGTGTTTTGTATTTTGATACGGATGATGCTGTGTGTCGGAATTCTAGGATTGCTGCTGCGGGTGAAGGATTGCGGGGTTCACAAGGAATATTGGGTGCTGCTTGGTGGCCATGGCGGAGCTGTGGGTTATTTTGGATGGGCTCCAAATTGCATGGAATCTTGGCATGAAGGAAGTGATCCTTGAGATAGATAGTAAAAAAGATATTCAAGAAATTCAAGTAATTGGAGAGAAGCAGGATTGCTTAGTAGTGGTCCTCACCATTAAGGACCTACTTTAGCAAGATTGGATGATATGATTAACACATGGGTTCAGAGAGGCAATAGGGTAGCAGATAGATTGGCAAAGATGGATTCTCAAGACTGTTGGGTAAAAATATATTCGAGCAACCACCGGATGAAATCCTTCAAGTACTGCATGATGATTTTCCTGATATAGTGTAATCTACTATAGGGTTACCTTGGTTTAATCTTTCTTTGTACCAAAAAGAAATTTATACTTATCAAATTTTAAACATGTGTAATGTCATGTTATCTTTCTATTTTCACATAATACATGCAAAAAGTCACGTCATTTCAGTTAGTGGATTTAACGACTATTGTTTTGAGTCAGGAATGAAATTTGAGAATAGATTCTAAATCCACGACTTATTCACAATATGAGATTAATAGTAAAATTTTATCTCACAAATTTAATTGCTACTCTTCGGGTCAAAATTAAAATTTCAAAATTTCAAATATACTCGCATGGTATAGGGTTGAACTTGACTCTCTCTTTTTTAATCTAAGGCACCTTGATGTTTGGTACTGGCATTGAGTCCCATCAGTATTTTTCCCATCTATAAGATTTTAACCCGAGATTTTATGTAAAGGAAATAAAACTTTTTATCACTTAATCCAATTTACGAAGAGGTTAATAAAAGTAACTTGAAAGAAATAAGAAGAAGAGGAAGAAAAACGCAAAAACTATGTTTTCTTTTTTTGAACATTGACGGCAAAATTCATAAAAGGAAAATACACTGTATATTGAAAATATAGCTGTTTGGAGGCAAAGAAAATTAAAAAGAAAAACAAAAACAAAAGGGAAATGAACAGTTATGAACTGGAATGAATGTAAGAAAACTCCAAACAGAGTACACCAACATGCATGTTTTTCGTTACCTTCATAAGTGTCCTAATTTTAATTATATCCCGAAATATCCGTTCACGGGTCTCCATTACTTCCCCCCTTGGACTCCTCATCTTCGTAGGTTATAATGATTAATATATATATATATATATATATATATGTATATATCACTAGACTAAGAACCCTAAATCTTCATCCTCTGTCTACATATTCTGATTTCTCTATCCAATTTCGGTTCGCTTCGAGTTTAAGTCAATTTCAATTTTCGGTCATTTGAATTTGTCAAACGTATTTTTCTCGAGTTGAGTTATTTCTAATTAAGGTTTAGCTTATTTCAAGGTGAAATCAAGTTAGGTTGGATTTGAGTCGAGGAGCGAATCTAAAATTTAGATTTTATCATTTATTAATTTACGATTTCATCCTTTTATAAACAGACTAAATAGAATTTCTTTTTTCATTTTAATAGGTAAAGCGTAATTTTACCATATATTTGTAAGAGGATAGATATACAATTTCCCATTTTCGGGGGTCAAAGTCTCTGCGTGCCTCCCTGTATTTGCTCATGTTAACCAAATCATGTCTCCCAATTCCTTTCGCTTATGATCTCGATTTAAATTTTTTTCTCCCAATTTTATGAAATTAAACTTTTCGAGTACAGATCAATTCTGGGTTCTGATCGTTTCTTATTAAAATCTCGAATATTTTCTTAAATCAAATCATATTAAATTCGACATTTCGGTTTTGAGACCAAAGTTCCAAATCTCCACTCATTAAAATCTTTTCATACTTACAATCTTTACATAATGTGAGGATGTGACAATGGCATATCAGTACTTACCTTTCATTTTCATGCAATAATTATTACATGTCTACATACATACGAACCCTTGTTACAGTTAATATCACAGATAGGGGGCAGCCTTTCCCAATAGAGTCCAATTCCCATAAATAAGCTTAAGTACAACAGTAACGGCCATTGTAGGTACATGAAATTAAGCTATTTTGGAACTGTATATAATACACCCCCGAAAATTAAATGCCAATTCTGCAAATATTCCCTTCTTTTTTTTTTCTTTTTTAAAGTAAAAAAGAAATTAAAGAGTAAAGCAAAGCAACAAGGAGACTATAACGGTTGGTGTGGGCTATGCTACGGTGTTGGGTGACGTGGACGGCGTTTTCCGTTAGGGGACCCAATATCTCAGTCGACAAAATAATTGCATTTTTGGCATTGACTAAAAATTTAAAAAAAAAATAAAAATAAAGCACCGATGACGTTGGAACTCACTGTTACGCTACAGTGTCTTTTAAAAGTAGGTCGAATTTCAATGTTGGTCCCTCTATTAAACCATAATTTGAGATTTAGTCCTTATATGGTATGTTTTGATTGTTTTATATTTTATAATGTTATTAGTAGGTCGATATTGATATACTATTAGTCATTGCCGTTAAGGTAATAGCATGAATTAAAAAAAAAAAAATAAGCATTCAACATGGTTGTTAGAAACTAGAACGGACTGAACCGAGAATCAATGGTCTAACTTGTGATATATAACTGAAAATAGTTATAACCGTTTCAAACAATTAAAAAATTGGAAATCGAGAAAAAAATAAGACTCTTTAACTATTTATAATGAGTTATTAATTTATTTTTTTAAAGAATATAAAGTGGTTGAATCAAGAATAAGAGATCCAATCGATTTAACCTTCAATCATGTTCATACAACATCAATATTCAGTCGACATGTAAATTTATTATCAATAATACTTGATTGAATGAATTTTTACATGATCTAAATCATATGACCAAATAAAAATATTTTTTCAAGTACATTTACAATTGACTCACATACTAATACCACGGAAAGAATTGTCCATGTGCCCCTGTGATTCAAACCCATAATATAGAGGTTTTTGAGGCAAATACTTGGTGCCATTAGAGATGGGTTCATATCATCGTCACTTTTATTTTCGTATCTTTCATATCTATTTTACGATTAATATTTAAAATTTGTGATTATCTTGTGTTTTCAATATTGAGTTTAGACAAATATATATATATATATATATATATATATATATATACTTTTTTTTTTCTTAGGTGCACATATAACGGCGTTATCAGCCGTCACTTTGCCTATATATACATATATACAACACTATCCTTGTCATCATTCAACGTTTCTAGTTTTGAACACCTCTTTCCCTCCCACTCCCCCACCCTCCTTCATTCTCTCCACCTTTATATATATATATATATATGCATCTCTTCACTGTTTTTTAATGGTTGCGTGAAGCAAAAGCTTGGAATATTGGTGTGTGTTTCATTTTCGTTGCTAGGAACTGAGAGAAGCAAGAACAATAAAAATAAAAAAAAAAGATCTGAGTTTTTTGAGTTTCAGTTTTCTCGAAAAATGGGGAAGAAAGATCAGTCCAGAGAAGAAGAGAAACTGAACCAAAGAGTTGAATCAGTTCTTCAACTCGTTAAGAAACAATCTCCTCCATTAACACCCAAACAGGTAAATTTCTTTTCCTTTTCCTTTTCCTTTCATTTTCTCAGATGGTTTCCTTTCAGTTTTTAAAAATTTTCTCGGGAAACAAACAGGAGAAGTTCTGCAACAATGCTTGTATAGAGAGGTTTCTAAGAGCAAAAGGTGACAATGTGAAGAAAGCTGCTAAACATTTACGTGCTTGTCTTGCTTGGAGAGAAACCATTGGCACTGGTAAACTTTTTTTTTTTTTTTTGCTTTTTCTTTTTGTTTCATATATATCAAAGAATCTTGCTTTTTTTTTTTTTCTTTAAAGTTTCAGCTTTGAAAATTAAAAAAAAAAATACCTTCGTTATATTAATGCCACTTGGAATCCATTTACTAAGATTAAAATACCTAATTTTTGGGAAAATGTGCAGAAAATTTGATAGCAGATGAGTTCTCGACTGAAATAGCTGAAGGAGTTGCTTATGTAGCTGGCCATGATGAAGAATCAAGACCCATCATTGTAATAAATTTTCTCATAATAATTAAATACATATATAATTATGTAACAAAGATTTTTTTTTAATTATAATTATTATCTTAATTTTTATTACAGGTTTTAAGAATCAAACAAGATTACCAAAAATTCCACTCTCAGAAACTGTAAGTACATATTATTACACGAATCATTATCTCTTTTTTAAAAAAAAAAACAAAAACAAGATCTGAACTGTGTTTGGTTTTTTTTAGGTTCACACGTTTGCTGGTTTTCACATTGGAAGTTGCCATAGCAACCATGCCTAAAAACACCCAACAGTTTGTTCTACTCTTAGATGCAAGTAAGTTTTTTTTTTCCGACATCCGGTAAGGTCCCGATTAATCTAAAATCGAGCTAAATCGAACGTTTATTCACAAGACTCGAAATCGAAACTTTTAAGTTATTTTTTCGTTGCATGCTGCTTAAAGCAGTCTTATAATGCAATAAATGAAAAAAAAAACACACCCCAAATATTAGTGACCATGTTGAAATCGCCGGCAAGTTCTGAGACAACCTCAGATAATGTCCGGAGTGCCCTTTTACATGTCACACTCGAATCTTAGTTTTCTTTCAGTAGATTAATAGGGTATTATCGGGAATTGAAGGTGTTTTAAATACTATTGGTCAATTACTAACAAAAAACCCCAAGATTTTACTTTTTTTTTCAAAAAAGCCTTTTTATCTGATAATTCTCTGCAACATGTCAGGCTTAATGTTTTATTAATCAGGGATTAGTTAAAAGATAAAATAAATTTAAATTTAATGTTTTTTTTAGGGGGAATTTTCAATTTTGGGGCTGATGATTTTGAGAAAATGGTTTTTGGGTACAGGCTTTTTCAGATCAGCATCTGCTTTTATGAACCTATTGCTGGCAGCATTGAAAATTGTGGGCGAGTACTACCCTGGACGGCTTTACAAGGCCTTTGTCATCGACCCTCCTTCCCTCTTTTCTTACCTTTGGAAGGTAGGTTATTTCGAAAACTCGATGTTTCGGTGTAAGTATCGGAAATAAGTATGTGTCAGATACGAGTATGTTTAGATTTTTTAAAATTTTTCTGAACAAAAAAGGTTTAAAAATTCAAGTTTAAGTAAAAATATTGGTACACTTGTTTTCTCATTGTGGGTCCATAAGTTTATACCTTCCTCAAATTTAGATTCCATGCATTTGAAAATATTGACAACTTTAAAATAATGGGTTTATTTTTGTCATAGTCCTATTTTTATAATATTATTAGTAGGTTAAGAAAAAACTTATATCGTGTTATCAATTATGTTAAATTAAAGTGGAGGGGTTAGATTTCAAATTTTAACATAATGGAGGGACTACAACCATAATTAACCAAATCATGATTTGATTTTGATATTATTTTTGTAGGGCGTGCGTCCATTTGTGGAGCTATCAACGGCCACGATGGTGGTTTCATCGCTTGATTACGAAGAATCACTTGATTTCAACGATTTCACGTCGTACCCGAGAGCATCATCTCTTAGGTTTGACCCGTCGTCAATCAAATCAACGGCCAAGGTCGGTTCCTGTTCATCATCCCGATTCTCCTTCACCGTATCCCATCATTTCGACTCCCTCAAGCCATGGTACCTCACCTTGACGAGCGACACGTCAGCATCCAAAGTCGGACCCACCGCCAGCCCCTCCCCGCTGGGCCCGGCCCTGATCTCGCCGCTCAACGCCCGGTCTCTCTCCTTCGCATCGCCGGCCGCCAGAACGCCACGTGGGAACATCAGCATGAGGAAGAGCTTGTTCCCGTCTACACCCATACCGCAGCGTAGCAAAGCCTTCGAGCCGGTCAAAGTCAACCACCCGAGGACACCGAGACCCTCTTTCCTCCAATCGCCGGCGATGTTTTTCCGACGAGATAGCCACGTCAGCACCAAGGCGGAAAAGTCCCGTGAATCGTTCATGCCGTTCTTGAAATTCTACCGTAGGCCGTACGATGAGATGATTTACCGGTCAATGATGCGGCCCCCACTAGGAGGCTTAATCTCCATCGTTAAACGTCGCCACATGTCGGTCTCTCAACGGTTCTAGATCAAAATTACAAAAAAAGAGAAAAGAGAAAAAAAAAAAAAAAAGTGCGGAAAAGGGTGCATAGTGCTTCTATATTTTTACATTGACTTCAAAAGTGTTTAAAACAACACTACTAAATTACTAATAATTCCATTAATTATTTGTTTACTTTTTATAATCAATCCTGTGGTGGTGTGATTATCAAATTTAATTAACACTAATAAATGACTTTGACTTGTTTAAGTATTTCCTTACTCGTAAATCGAAAAATTAAATAACATAATAGTAAAAATGAATGGTCAAGTTTTAGTTCAATTAACATCGATATTATTGTCAGTGTAAAAAGATGCGGGTTCGAGTGCGTTGAAGTGCATTTTCCGAATACAATATTTCTTTATTATAATTTGATTTTTTTATTAATTCTTTCAAATTCTATTTAGTTCCCTATACAACGTCTCTCTGTCTGATTTTATTATTTGAACATCTTTATATTTGTTTGTGAAAACTAAACGTCGATAATGGCAAAATAGAACGATTTCAAAGCAATAAGAAAAGAAAAATAAAACACACCAATTTTACATGGAAACCCGTTCGGGAAAAAAACCACGGGCAGATGAGGAGAAATTCACTAAAGTTGAAAACTGAATGATACGAGAGGAGTTTCGACTACATCTATTTAAAGGCTGAAAATCCAATTCTAATCAATGTCAAATAGAATAAGTGTAGTTCTATATATATTCTACTTGTGCGACATGGTCCGTACACAAATCCCCTTATTTTGTCACTGTATTTCATTTCTTTAATAAAGATTCGTGTCACACAACTCTAATACTTATTTTTTGCAATATGTATTTTACATCAAAATTGAAAACATACATTAGAAATAAAGGATTAGAAATCATGAAATCATAATAATGGGAATAAATCCACCAAGGAGATATAAATATAGGGGCTTTTCACAGAATTTTACTACCTTAACATGAGTAGAGAAAGGTTAAAACATGCTAAAGATTTTGTATTTTTACAAATTTAGAATTTAGTCCCTATATTTTTTATTTTTAAGAATTTAGTCTCTTCACTTTTTGAGATTTCAAATTTCAAATCCAATTATTAATATTGTTAAATTTATTGATGTGACATTTTGAAATAAAAAAAAAACCTCATTTGATATCCATGTAACTAAAAAAAATGACGTTGTAATAAACCTGAATTTAATAAAAGAATTTCAATAGCGTTAATCGTTGGATCTGGATTTTAAAATTTTAAAAAAATAAAGGGACTAAATTTCTAAAAGTAAAAGTATAAAGACTAAATTTTAAATTTGTAAAGAGTACAAAGACTTATAACATATTTTAACCGTAGAAAAAAATGAAATAGTTACCGACAAATGGTTTAAAGAAATGCACGGTCTTTGAGGCTGAACTATGGGATATTTTAGATGACATACTTATTCTACTTAGTAAAGGATTTAATAGAGTAATGATTCATAATGATAATTTAGAGGTAATTCGAGCCATACAGGATAATACGTCGGTGGAGTCAAGCATTACAGTGCTCAGGATGGTCCAACAGATCATGAGAACTGTTCCTAGAGAAGATAGTCGAGGATAGACTTACTGTTCCTAGAGAAGATAGTCGAGGATAGACTTACATGTTTATGATAAAGTCCCTCATGATGCATTAGAAGTTCTAAATCAAGATAAAACTAGAGATACTTTCGATCAATTTAATTTAATTTTAATCCGAACTGAATTAATTTCGAATGGTAGAGAAATAATTATTAAAAAAAATGAAATAGTTAGAACAATTAATTGAAGGAGACTACGTGCGAGGTGGGATGTGAATAATTGTGCTAAAATTTCGAACAAAGGGTCGTGAAAACAATGATTTAAATTAAAAAGTCGGCGGTTTCTTTTTGAGTTGTTGGAGGTGAAGGGCAAAGTGTATGGGAAGAAGACACCGTGGTCGAAACGTTGAACATTGCATTGGAAATCATTGTCTTAACCAAAGCGTTGAAAAATTATTACTATTTTTTGTTGTGTTTTTTTTTTTTTTTTTCAAATGTTTTAATATTTCTTATTATATTTTTATATTATTATGTTTCAAGTTTCGGGGAGGTGGAGAATCTATGACTTACTTGTTATGGACTTTGGTTTTTGAGATCAATAAAGTAATATATATATATATATATATATAAAGTTAAAG
This sequence comes from Gossypium sturtianum, assembly GCA_025698515.1. NCBI lineage: Eukaryota > Viridiplantae > Streptophyta > Magnoliopsida > Malvales > Malvaceae > Gossypium > Gossypium sturtianum. Next base: position 165,409,542 of record CM046945.1, read on the forward strand.
GTACATTTGAGTTTAAATCCTTTATAAATTAAACATGGGTGAAGTATTCTACAAATTCCTATATTAGTTGATTGAGTCTTAGCTTGACTGGTATAGATATTGTTGTCAATGCAAGACGACTTGTGTTCGAGTATGTTGAAGTGTATTATTTCCTATTTATGTGTTGGGGAGCTCAAAAAGAGTAGATATGATCGGAACCTATAATGAGATTGTTTCAAAAAAAATTCCTATAGCATATTCGGAGTATATTTTGTATTTATACTTTTTTAAATATGAAATGATATTTTAAAGCGATGTAGTTTGATCATTTGACTTCCGTTGTTTAATCAATGAATAAGGTATGGGATTCAGTCGGGTTAACTTGAAGTTTAGCATCAGGTAACACCCTACAGATGGTAAAATTACATTTTTATGTATAGTAAATGGAAATGAAAAAACCTTAGTTCTAACAAAAAAAAAAAAAAAAACAAAACTGCTAGATGGTCTCCTTAAAAATTGTAAGATTAACAATGATAAATATATTACATTTGAATTATTATGAGTAGAATTAAACATTATAAACCAATAATAGAACATAACCAACCTAGACCAAAATAATTTTGAATAGGACAAACACATGACACGATTTAAGTCTGAATAAATTTGGGCAACGTCCATATATAATTTTACACAAAGTGAGACTCGAACCCGAATTATCAAAGTATAAGAATTCAAATACAATGTTGCCTCTTCTACTCAAAAGATAGGCAAATTAGTCATTGTACGTTAGATCAAAGAGTAAATTAGTCATTCTATTAATGTTAACATGAGGTAAATATGTCATGCCACGTGTTACCATCTAGTTATTCTGTTAAACCACGCCAGTTTTTATCAGTACAAATTGATAAAATTTTTAATAGAAATTATCAATTTACGCTTTAATCTAATATAAAACTTATAGTACGAGCGTCTCCATAGTACTTTTCACCTATTTTTTCTTATATACATGTAATATGGAATTTGTTTAATAAGCATTGGTTTGAATGAAGGTCAGAAATGGGGGTGGGATATGTGTCGTTTCTTTTTTATTTGGTAGCAAGAAGTCAATACTCACAACAAAGGAATTCTAATTCTTTACTTTTGCAGTGTGTACGAAGAGAAAATTGGGGAAGTGTTTATGGTTTTTGGGAAATGTAAATATATATATATATATATATATATAAGAAAGTAGAAGAGAAATGAGTTTTGTCGTGTATGAGATGTCGTTTAGGACAGAACAACCATTTTTGTGTTTGGAATTTTGGGTGGGGGGAGATTGAGTCATGAAAATGGACAAATTGGGTTTCAGAGACTGACTAATTTCACAGTGCTAGTGTTTTTTTGTGTTTGTTAAGTGTAGCTTTCATTTGGGTTTGAGTAGCCTATTTTCCAGGGACACTCAAATCCCTATTAAATGTAGCTTTCATTTGAGTAGTTTTAAAATGAAATTTCAATTTTTTTTTACTTTCACGTAAATAAGAATAGTTAAATTCGATTTTTTTTGTTAGTAATATAGGAAAATAGCAAGTTGATATAATATTAGACATGATGATATGATTGCCGTATCAAATTTTGAAAATAGTAGGACTTAATAAATTTAACAGAAACCGTTTGATCAAGATTCAAAATTTAAAACTCAGAAAATACAAGGACTAAATCTAGAACTTTTCATAGTACAAGAACTAACAATAGAATTAAACCAAAAAAATATTGTCCTTAAAATTTAATGACATTGTCTATTTTATTTAATGAGTCATATCTAAGTTGCCCATGCAATATAGATACTTGTGTTGTGTTTATGGGATTGAAGTCAGGAATTATGTAATGGGGAGTCGAAATAAAATTTAAAAAATTTTCATACAGGGAAAAGTTAAAAATTTTATATTAAATAACTTCAATTGAATTTTTAACTTCTGAAAAGGACCAAAATTGAAAATTTTCCATTTAATAAATAAGGAGAAAGAATTAAATTAAAAATTGTCATTTGAGATAGATTAAACTTATCATTATATCATTTAACGAAGAGATGGCTAAGGCCCCTATCCAGCTATGCCCTCTCGTGGTGCAACTAAGCCCCTCGTATATTTAAAATTTGATCAACGTATTTAAAATATACTCTATATTATATTTAAATTAATATTTAATGTTTCGAATAAATTATCTCATTAATCACGTTAAAAGTATTTGTCAGTTTTATTACTATCTTTAATTAAATTGTTCAAAATAGTCACTTTGCCGTTTTATCGTTAACGGAGAGCTAACGGGCCATGCTAGGTAATCATTTTTTCCCACCCAAATTATTTATTTTCCACGTATTTATTGGATTTTAATCTAAAAAAAAGCCAAAACGGTGGTGCTTAAGAGGATGTTGAACTGAAACGACAAAGGAAAAAGAAGGAAACGACAAAATAAAAAATATTAAAAGTAAACCCTTAGGGTGGGTTTGGATGGGCGGTGAGTTTACCTGCGGTTAGTGTAAAAATAGTGGTGGCGGTGAGATTAGATACTGTAGCGTGAGACAAAAAGTAAGCTAAACGCACCGCACCGCACTCAATCGCCTATCCAAACCCACCTTTAAACAGTCTAAGCGAAGGTAATATGTTAAAAGCAATAATTTGAACCGAAAGAAAAAAAAGGCCTTTTAAGTTTAATTTTTCTACTTCAAATCAATGGTCGAATCAGTTGTTTTACCTGATTCAATAGATCTATACCATTTTTCGGGTCAATTGGTTCAAAATCCTTTTTCGGACAGATATCCTATCCGGTTCTCGATCTAACTAGTTCGATTGACCAATCTAATCCAGTTCAAACAACATTTCTTAAATCTCTTGATTTCGAAAATAGTACATTGGTGTGAAAGGAGTATAATGGATAAGAAAGTTGCATTTGGCGGGATAGTTGCCGGTGAAATATCGTAATTTCTTTTAACTTCACAGTTTATTACGAACCATTGTCTAAATTTTGCAAAGTTTATGTCAAGGCAGAGTGATTACAAAGCGACCATTTTGAGCAATTTAACTAACGGTAGTAACTAAATTGACCAAACAAAAAAGAAGAAGATCAAAATAGAAACGTCCTTACTTTAAGATGACTAATAGGATAGTTTACCCTAATGTTTAAGTTGACATTAGGCTAATACAAGGACCTCATTGATACGATATCAAAACTTTAAAGACAAATAATAATTTCTTTTCTTGCTCGTTATTCTGGCCTTTTACAGTTTGCTCCTTTTGATAAAAAAATATATGATCATTTACATATATATATATATATATATATACTCATTTATCTGGCATTCAGCATGTTAACGTAATAATGAGGAGGCAGTGGTGTCTGCTCATGAAAAAGGCCCTTTTAGATTCACAGAGATTTTGAGGACTCCCTTTTTTTCGTTGTTAGGTAGAATTTTATCTTTTTCACCTCCTCTTCTTTAACTTTCTTTTTTTGTTTTGTTTTCCAATCTCTGCATTTCAGTCCTTTACCTGCATTTTGGACTATTCCATTTCCATGCCTTTTTCAATTTTCATTTATTTTTTAAATTTTTTTTTCAACTCCATAAATTTCAAACAAAAAATCATTCAAGAGTAAAATCAGATGTCCCATCTTGTGTTCTTTTCCCATGTATTATACTATTCAAAGTATAAATGAATGAATCGTAAATCAGTTATCAGGAAAATTGCGCGTACTGATACTCAAATTTAAATATTGAAAGACTCAAGGCCGCAACTTTTACCAACAATGCCAAGGTCTCGTTAACTTTTTGGATTATTTTTATAATTTGATCGCTTAACTTTAATTTTGTATAGTTTAGTTCCTCAGTTCATTTTAATCTTGTTTTTGAAGGACCTATCGAGTCAGTGGTGGAATTAAATCCCAAAATCCTGGATACCGAAAGGCACTTAGCTGTGACGTTTAAAGAGAACTTAGATCCAAATTCGAATTTTAGCTCTCAAATCGAAAGGGGTTTTGGAACGTGGAAATTCTCTAGTAGATTCTAAAGGGGGAAACAACAGACGTGGTAGGGCCCTAAGTAAAACTATCCGTGGACGCGGGGGACGTTTCAAGGTTGTTGGTAATTCCCATGTTCCTCTTCCAAAAACCATGGCCTCCATAGCTAGGCTTATTGGTTCTCAAGCTGTGTTAGAAGCGGATAGAACCGAGTGATTTTTTGAAAATCATGATGGTGATGGTAGATCTAAGGCTACTTCCTAGTGACTTAAGATTATTTGAAGATTCTCTTCTAAAGAAGTTAGTTTAATTTCAATTGTGTAATTTGTTATTCACCAAAAAAAATTGATAACATATAAATTTATTATTAATTGGCCGAATAATAGCAAAAAGAACCCACATTAGCAACTTAGTAGTTTGGACTTATTAATAATATTACAAACTTTACAAGAGATCAAAATTTGTTAAATTAAATCCCAAATTTCAGCACACTAGAAGGACTAAAACCATAATTAACCATTTGTAGATTGATTTATTAGTAGACCAATATTTTATTCTCAAAGTACTTTTAGTGAAGACCGAGGCATTTCTTTTTAATATATAATTGAAAAAAAAATTCATTTCAAAAATCCCAAAAGGAAGCTGTCATCTGCTACACGATAAAACAATCCTAGCTTAAAACCCCACTTATGGAGAAACAATAGCCCTCCAATGGGTTGAAAAAATGCCCTAGATGGTGTCCTTGTTTGACTTGTTTGCTTCCTATAGCTCCTTTTCCCCACCACTAGGAGTAACATATAGTTGCTGCTAGGCCTAGCCGGGCCAGGCTGGTCCGATGTATAAGCTCGACTCAATTCGGGCTGGGCCTATTAGACGGATTGCTCAGTCCATGGATAGGTCTAGTTGCTGCCGTGATAATCAATATCGTTGTAGTAATTGTTATATTAATCGGTACGAATTGTTTTGATCTTAAATCGGTTATAAGTAGCTTAGGTAGCTTAAACCGATGTTTACATGAGTGAATTCATAAAATATTTTAGGAGGGGTATAATTGAATTATAATTTTTTGTGAGGTAAAAGTGTAATTTTATCTTGTATTAACTTTTGATTCTGTCATTTCTAAAGGGAGTAAATGGAAATTTTTTTTATTTTGAGAGTCAAAATGCAATTTTTCCATTTATTAACTTTTGATTTTATCATTTATAAAGGATTAAAAAGTAATTTCATTTTAGCTCTTACTCTTGAATTCACCTCCAATGCGTTCCAACTGGTACCTATTTATTAAATTATATATATATATATATATATATACATTCAAAACTAAAATATAATCATTTGATAGGTTATCAGGGGCGTAGCCAGGGGGCTGGCAGGTGCCCCGGCCCCCCCTAAATTAGAAAATTGCTATTTAGGCCCTTATAATTTTTTAAAAATTTTAAATTATTAAAGGTAAAATTGCACTTTGGCCCCCCTAAAATTATAAAAATTCGATTTAATCCTTTACAAATTATAAAGATATAGACTATAAAAAATTAAAATTTCATCCGACCCCCCTAAAAAATTATTCTGGCTTCGCCCCTGTAGGTTATCCAACTCGATTATAATTTTAAAATTTATATTTGTATATAATAAATATATTTATATGTATACTTGTATGTAAATATAAGGCTTTATTTCTAATTTGACCTTTGAACTATAGTCTTTTTCTTATTTTGGTGCTTTAAACTTTGGTTTTTTTATTCATTTTAGTACTTAAAACTTAATGACGTTTAAAAGAAGTTGATTAATCAGAACGTGCCATGTTAATAGTGACATGGCAATTGATTGGTGATGTGTCATGTTGACTGGTAACGTGATATATTGACATGATCGTTGATTATTGATTGACATTGACCCATTTTAGTCTTATTCACATTTTTTTGGACTTTTTTTAACTATTTATATTATTTTTAATTTAATATTTAATAATTATATATTTTTTCATTTGTTAAAAAATTATATGTATATAGGCATCTTAATTTTTTTAATATTTACATTATAGTACTATATATTACAATAGACTTATTTTTTTGCGTTATAAATTATATAATATATAAAAATAACATGATACTATAAACATTGAAAACGAACCAAACTAGGCTAGGCTTAAGCCTTGAACATTCAATCCTGGCTAGTATTTTAAATGAGTCTAATTTTTTTTGTCAAAACCCGTTTTTTGATCTTAATATTTTTGTCGAAACCCTCTCAAATTTTAGACGGACCTTTAAATTTAAACAGATAACTCGACTCATGAAGAGATCTAATCTAAAACCTCTATCTTTTGCCATCTACCTTATCATTATCAAAATAAAAAATGATACATCCAGCGGGGACGATGCTAACTACCTTAAATGCCGCCATGGAAGTCTTGGTAGGCTTAATCACTTGCAAAGTTTTACCTTTACAACATGAAACACCTCATTCAAGCCTTTTCTCGCCCTTACGCTCACTAAAGATGTTGTGACTTCACTTGTGAGGACTTTCACATCGGAAAAGGTACATTCATATCCCCGTAAATTTTTATCCAAATTCGGAAATTCAACTTAAATTTAAATATACTCGATGAAATTTTATCATAAAAGGTTAAAAATTCGAATTTGTTCATTTTGATCTAAACTTGAGAATTCAATTCAAACCCAAAATTTGATCCGACTAGATTTGATAGTATTAGTAAGAAGTTGACAACCAGAATCTTTTCAACCCAAACTCGAATTGACCCCAAACAGCCCTAACCTAAAATTATTCGAACAGTAACCTGAAATAACATAAACTTAAAGCAACAAGAACCTAAAATGATTCGAATTCTTAATAGATTGACCCGAAAAACCCAAACTTAAAACCTAAATAATATACATGCAAAAAGATTCGAATCCAAAACTGACCCCGATTGAAATGATTAATTTTTTTTAAAACTCAAATTAATTTTGTCGGACCTGTCCAATTGATATGGAATGATAACCACCCTAAGATCATTTTAGTATACAGCTTCAAAATTTAGTTAAATTATTTTTTGTTGGATGTAAAAGCTAACGGAATTGTTAAAATTTTAACGGCACTGGTATAGTAACTTGCCCGGCTCTTCATAAAAATTCAAAAAAAATAATAAATAAATTTAAAATTTCAACAACATTTTAGAAAAGGTTAATAATTTTTTTTATAAAATTATCCATGTCAGCAATGAATTACATATAAACTGCCACATGAGTTGATATATCCGGTGTCATTAAAGTTTTAACAGTTTAGTTAACTTTTCCGTCAAACAATAAGCAATTTGACTAAATTTTGAAGATTAAGGGCTAAAGTGATAAAAAGACCAGGACCAAAGTGACAAAATGGGTAAAAATTAGGGACTTATTTTGCTATTATGCCAAATTAGATTCGGTATCCCAAATCCAAATTATTCTTTTATAAATTAATTGTCAATCGGTTCCTTATCGAAATTTGGAATCTTGATGTGAAGAATCCATGTCCACTATTCCTATTACATTGGGCTTTGGAATTACTTAGATTTGGCCCATTTTCTTTATCTTGTTCTATTATTGCTATTATTTATTTATTTAGAAATGTAAATGTTAAATTTTAAAAAATTCATTTTATATTTTTCTATTATAATACCTAAAAAATATATATTTTTTAAAATAATAATAATAATAAAATAATTAACTTGCATTATTGTGGATGAATTCTGAAAATATTAAATTTAAAATTTCAACTAGATCTTAGATTTAAAAGGCTTAAGAAAAACAAAAAAAAATGATAAAAACAATAAATATTTATCAAGTATGTATAAAAATTAAATCACTAAAAAAAATAATTTCCAGCTTATTTATTTATTTTCAATGGATTATCATATATGACCTAATATTGAGTCATTTTAATTTCATAAATGGGTTAAAATTTTTTTGCATTACTTATAAGTGCTAAAAGTAACATATTTTAACCACATTCTTAATGTGTTTTTGGGTGATTATTCGATGTTAACTATGAATTTTATGTTCCTAATCTTTTAAATTCATGTTTTAATGCTTGATAATAAAAAAAAAGTTGATTGAACTATTAAAATTTTAACGCTATTAACGTCACAACTCGCATGACGCTCCATTTGTACTTCATAAAAAATTAAAAAAGTTGATAAATATTTTAAAATTTTAAAATTTAAAAAAAAAATTATTCTTTTTTATAAAAGTATCCACGTCGATAATGAAATATACGTAGATTGTCATGTGAATTGCTATATCAATGTCATTAAAATGTTAACAGTTCAATATGCTCTCTGGTTCAACAAAAAGTAAATTGACTAATCTTTAAAGATTTAAAATTAAAGTGATAAAAAATTAACCTGATGGTTAGGGTATCCACCGACTCAGGTGTGGCCTGAGTTTAAATCGCACTAATCACTATTAAAACTTTACCCTCCTATTGTAATTCACAAAAAAAAAAATGACAATTTCGTAGGTTCGGCTCAGTTTATTTTCTTTATTTTGTTCTATTATTGTTATTATTTATTTAGACATTGGGTTTATAAATTGAAAAAAATTAATATTTAAAAATTAATATTTAATTTAATTATTATTATTATTTATTATCAATGAGTGGTTGGGTTCGATCTTAAGGTTAAGTCTTAAATGGTTTATCCCCTTTCTTATTATCTTGGATTTTAATTTTACAAACTGTTAATTATGAATCCTATTTCAGTCAAATTTGAGAAGTAATCTTCTAGTTAAACTCTGTTTATTTGTCTCAATCAAATACTGATTAGTTAGATTATTTTATTATTATTTGACCTATGAATTTAGCCTATAAATAGACTCTTTTACAACCTTAGAAAATACACCCATTAGATATTAGAACTCATAACACATTTAGAGAATTTTATGTTTACGTTTTGAGGGTTCTTTGTTTTCGGGTTTTCGGGGTTTAGTTTTTATCTCCATCTTTTGTACTCTTCGTTCTGTTGCCATTACAGTAAAATTATCTTTGCCCGTGGTTTTTTATCCTCTTTGGAGGGGTTTTTCCACGTTAAATTTGTGTGTCCAATTTCTCAATTTATTCCGTTATTATTACGTGTTCGTTGCTTAATCGGGTCGATCTTAACAAGTGGTATCAGAGCTAGTTCAATTTTCATAGATCAGCCCATTCGGATATGTCGACAAACAAGGTTTGAAATTGAGAAGTTCGATGGTGAGACAAATTTCAATGCGGGCAAGTTTGGATGTTGGCAATTCTAGTTCAAACCGGCTTGAAAAAGGTTTTTACCGGGAAAAAGCTTGAGAATCTAAATCAAACAGAATGGGAAGAGCTTGATGAAAAGGCTTTGTCTGCAATCCAGGTTGTGCCTCGCAAATACGGTATTGCGGGAGGTATTGATAGAGAAGATCTCATCTCGCTTGTGGAAAAGGTTAGAAACTCTTTATGCGACTAAGTCTCAAGCTAACTGCTTTAGTGTTGAAACAACATCTATTTACATTTCGCATGAACGAATGTGAGCTTATTAGAGATCACATCACCAATTCATTACTCTTTTAAATGATTTAAAGAATGTTGAGGTTCATATTGACGATGAAGATCGAAGCTATGCTATTATTGTGCTCTTTACCCCTTCATACAAGTCTTTCAGGGAGACCACGATTTATGGCGAGACAAACTCTCGCCGAAGATGTGAAGGGTCATTTGTTGAGTAGAGACAAACTCGACAATGAGCTTCATTTGGATAGCAAGACAGATAGGCAAGCTTCCGTTTTGATAGCATCAAAGAAACGAGACAAAAGGTGTCGCTATTGTAAAAAGTTAGGTCACGTCAAAGCAGATTGTTATAAACTGCGAAAGAAAAGAGCTACTGAGAGTAACGAGGAAGATGTAGCTGGTGCTAATTTGGCCGATGAAAGTAGCGATGATTTCTTGTTAGTGTCAACGAGCGATACCTCCAAGCTCACGTCCGAGTGGGTCCTAGATTCGGGATGTTCTTTCCACATGTGTCCCAATAGAGAATGGTTCTCCACATACAGTTCGGTTGAAGGTGGAGTTGTGTGCATGGGAAACGATTCATCTAGTAAGGTAATTGGTATTGGTACTGTTAAAATTAGGATACACGATGGGACGATTTTTGAAACTCTCGGATGTCAAGTATGTACTGATTTACGAAAGAATCTCATCTCCTTGAGTATTTTAGACTTGAAAGGATGCAGAATCAACATCGAGTCGAAGCGGCATTAAAGTATCTCGTGGAGCTCTCGTTTTGTTAAGAGGTAAAAGAACTGGCGATCTTTATATTCGGAAGGTTCTACAGTGGATCGTGAAATCGGACGTCCTCGTCCGCTACAGATCGAAGTCAACTCATTCGAGCGAGGCAACTTAGTCATAGGAGGGAAAAATGTATGACCGCTTTCGTTGAAGAGAGGTTCTCTTTTGGATGCAGTTTTTGAAAAGTTAGGGCACTCAGGTTCGTGAAAATCAAACCCGGGTTAGTTTTGATTTGGCAATGTACAAGTCGTAGGCTAGAAGTCTTCCGCTTTTCTAAGCACAGATTCGACTCGCTTAATTCCTGCATGGTTCAAGATAGGCTCGTGGCGGGCTTTGGCAAAGATAGCATTGTGGAAATATGAGTCAAGGTGGAGATTTGTTAATTATGACTCTATTTCAGTCAAATTTGAGAAGTAATCTTCTAGTTAAACTTTGTTTATTTGTTTCAATAAAATACTGATTAGTTAGATTATTTTATTATTATTTGACCTATGAATTTAGCCTATAAATAGGCTCTTTTACAACCTTAAAAAATACACCCATTAGATATTAGAACTCATAATACATTTAGAGAATTTTGTGTTTACGTTTTGAGGGTTCTTTGTTTTCGGGTTTTCGGGGTTTAGTTTTTATCTCCATCTTTTGTACTCTTCTGCTCATTTGCCATTATAGTAAAATTATCTTTGCCCGTGGTTTTTTATCCTCTTTGGAGGGGTTTTTCCACGTTAAATTTGTGTGTCCAATTTCTCAATTTATTCCGCTATTATTACTTGTTCGTTGCTTAATCGGGTCGATCCTAACACAAACACATCATGATACGACCATTTGAGAATAGTTCCCAATAGGTACGGCGACACTTTTATCTTAGAAAATCTCTTATGTATATATATGTACGTACGTTAGAACATAATCAAAAACTAAAATCACTACCGCTTTAAGAGAAAACATAATGGATAAGAACTAGGACAATTTTTTGGAGAAAATAGAATGTACAAAATAAAAACCACAAAATTATGGACAAAACAAAAACCACTTTAATGTGGATTGACATTAAAAACAAAAGAAGTAAAAAAAAATCACTATAATGTCGATACTAATATCAGTAAAACTAATTTGACAAAATGTTTAGAACTGTCTATAACTCCTCCCCAACTCATAAATAGAAAAATAATGTGCTTTAACGCACTCAAACCCACGTCCTCCTGCATTCAGATTTAAATAAATATATCTAAAATTAAAGTATAAATTGATTGAATACATTCATTAAATGATAAATTATCCTTTACCTACTTATATTTTTTCATTGATTTTTATTGAAAAAAATTATGTCCAATGGTACAATTCCCCTAAAAGGATTAAATTATAACATAGTGGTAAATTACTTCGTCCTTTAATCATATGGTTTGAGAATTGGTCTCCTCTAAAAAACTTCTTTAGTGAGGCCTAATTCCCGTTGTCAGCGATGAATAAATTAATTTCGACCAAAAAAAGTAAAGGGATTAAATCTAGATTACAATACAGTAGAGGGACTAAAACCAAAATTAGACCAAATATAAATAAATATTAAAAGCCCACTAGGGCGGTAGCTCATAAGCTATCCATTCCAAACCACTAAAGCAGATCAATGGCTCATTCATTAAAAATTTTCTGCTGCCTCTTCTTCTTCTTCCTCTTCTCCACCCTCTCCATCATTCCATTATCCAATCAACTCGAACAACACCCACTTGACTCACTAACTCCAAACGAGTTCATCCGAGTTCAAGCCATTGTTAACCAGTCACACCCCACCACCACCAACGACATAACCTTCCAATACATAGGCTTAAACGAACCAGATAAACAAGCCCTCATTTCATGGCTACAAAACCATCGCACCACCCCCATCACAGCTCCACCACCACGCCAAGCCTTCGTCATTGCACGTATAAACCACCAAACTCACGAACTCGTCGTCGATTTATCGTACGACAACATTGTTTCCGACAACATTCACCACGGTTTCGGGTACCCTTTACTCACTTTCCAAGAACAAAACGGTGCAAGCCAGCTGGTGTTCAACCATGCACCCTTCTTGGCCGCCTTAAACAAGAGAGGGCTCAAGGTGGAGGAGGTCATTTGCGAGACTTTCGCCTTAGGATGGTTCGGGGAGACGAAGCAAAATGGTAGGGTTGTTAAAGTGATGTGTTATTACTTAGATGGAACTGTTAATCTGTATATGAGACCAATAGAGGCCATCACTGTCACAGTTGATTTAGAAGCAATGAATATCACACATTTCCGGGATAGGCTCGTTGTCCCGGTGCCGAAAGCCGCCGGAACGGATTACAGAGAGTCCGAGCAAAAGGCACCCTTCGGACCGGAGTTGAAAGGGATCACCGTTGTTCAACCGGACGGCCCGAGTTTCATCATTGATGGAAGCAGAGTTAGGTGAGTACACTTATGACGATCCCGCTTTTCAATATTTTATTTTCGGTTTAATTATGGTTTAGTCCCTCTACTATATTTAAAACTTGAAATTTAATCTTTTTACTTTAATTTACTATAGTTTGATCCTTCAATATTTTATTTTGCTCTAATTCTGATTTTAGTCCCTCTACTATGCTAAAATTTAGGAATTAATCTTTCTACTTTAATTTTTATAAATTATTACATAGAACCCAACTTTAACTATCATTATAGTTCTGATCATATCAGTTCTTTTTAAGACAATACCTAGAACTATTCGTAGCTCTCTCAACCTATAAATATGAGGATAACGCTTTTCAACCCATTTGAACCTACGTCCTCGTGACAACAATACTCATGTCAATCAAACTAATAATCAATCAGCTTTACGTTTATATTATTAATAAAAAGTTCAAATAAATAATATTATTAATTACTTTCGTTAATAAATTAATATAATAATAAAATTATAAATTTTAACTCACTTAAAATTTTAAAATTCATTTTGAGTCCCTAGTATAAATGTTAAAAGTCCACTATGGCTGGCAGTATCTCATAGCTATATATATCCATCCATATTCCATACCACTAAACAACAACAATGGCACATTCATTGAAAATTCTCTTCTTCCTCTTCTCCACCCTCTCCATCATTCCATTATCCCATCAACTAAAACAACACCCACTTGACTCACTAACTCCAAACGAGTTCATCCGAGTTCAAGCCATTGTTAACCAATCACACCCCACGTCCACCACCAACTTAACCTTCCAATACATAGGCTTAAACGAACCAGATAAACAAGCCGTCCTTTCATGGCTACAAAACCATCCCACCACCACACCACCACCACGGCAAGCCTTCGTCGTTGCATGTATAAACCACCAAACACACGAACTCATAATCGATTTATCACGCGACGACATTGTTTCCGATCGGATTCACCACGGTTTCGGATACCCTTCACTCACTTTCCAAGAACAAATCGATGCCGACCAGCTGGTGTTCAACCATGCACCCTTCTTGGCCGCCTTAAACAAGAGAGGACTCAAGGCCGAAAAGGTCGTTTGCGGGAGTTTCACCGTAGGATGGTTCGGCGAGACTAAGCAAAACGGAAGGGTCGTTAAAATCATGTGTTATTACTTAGACGGGACTGTTAATTTGTATATGAGACCAATAGAAGCCATCACCGTCACAGTTGATTTAGAAGCAATGAAGATAATACATTTTCAAGATAGGCTCGTCGTCCCGGTGCCGAAAGCCGCCGGAACCGATTACAGAGAATCCAAGCAAAAGCCACCTTTCGGACCGGAGTTGAAAGGAATCACCGTTGTTCAACCGGACGGTCCGAGTTTCACCATTGATGGAAGTAGAGTTAGGTAAGAGCATAGTAACAAGGGTCCAACTTTGACTAATTTTATTCCAGTCTAATTTCAGTTTTAGTCCCTATACTATACTGAAATTAATTTTTTTATATTTTATAATATTATTTAGTAGGTGGAATTGATTTGTAGGACCCAATTTCGACTATTTTATTTCTTTTCTGACGCTATGTGTCGAAAATTATTAGCCAAATACAGATGCCGTAATATCAATAAATATATAGTCTATATAGACTTATTGATTTGTGGGGGCTATTTGTAAACTTTTTTGGTCTTTCTAAAATTTTACATTTGAAATTTAATCTTTATACTTTAATTTGACGTAATTTAGTCCCTCTATTTCAGTAGAAGGACCAAATTATGTTAAATTAACATTTAGGGACTAAATACAAAATATAAGCATTGTAAACGGACCAAAATCAAAATTTAACATTTTTCAATCGAGTTTATTCAACAAAAAATGGTCCATTTTTCTTTGTCTAGGTGGGCTAATTGGGATTTTCATCTGAGTTTCGATGCTCGGGTCGGTCCGATCATATCCTTAGCGTCCATATACGACACCGAGAAGCAGGAATTCCGTCGAGTGATGTATCGGGGATTCGTATCGGAACTGTTCGTACCGTACATGGATTTAACCGAGGAATGGTACTACAGGACATTCTTTGATGCTGGAGAATATGGGTATGGTCTATGTGCAGTGCCACTTGAACCTCTAAGGGACTGCCCAGCCAATGCAGTTTACATGGGTGCCTTTGTTGCCGCCCAAAATGGGATGCCCATTGAGATGCCTAATGTTTTCTGCATCTTTGAACGCAATGCTGGTGATGTAATGTGGCGACACACCGAGACTATGATTCCACCAGACCTGGTATGTCAATTTTTCACTAAATGTTAAAAAAAATGTTAAATTATGGTTTTGGTCCCTCTGCTAAAATCTATTTAGTTTTCATAGGTTTATTTGACATAATTTAATCTTTTAACTTTTATAATGTTATTAGTTAATCCAAATTGTTAAGAAGAAAGTTTTGCCATGTCAAACTTTTACTAATGTTAAAAAGGTCAAATTACGATTTTGATCCCTTTGCTAAAAATTGAAATTTAATATTTATAGTTTAATTTGACATAATTTAATGCTTCTACTTCTATAATATTATTAATTAGTGTTAACTATTCGTGTTAAAGTGTTAGGTGATTTTTTTTAAATAAATTTAAATGTTTTTGGTATGATAAATTTTCATTGCCAATGAAGTTTTGGTATAGTTGGTAAAGGGTGTTCGGGTTTGAGTCCTTTCATCCGCAATTGTGAAGTGCGGGTCTCACTTAGATGTGTTCATTGGTTGGGTCAGGTCGAAGCATGATATTAACATACATTATGCTTGTCCAAGTTTGACCCGGGCCGAAATATGGACCTAAGGTTTTGTCCAAGCTTATCTATATTTGTAAAAGACTAACCCAAGTTCATTTTAGGCCTGCCCATTTTAATTTTTAAATTTATAAAAAAAATATTTATATTATTGAAATTTATTGAAAATTTTTATATAGTCGTCTTAATATTATTTTAATATACATTAGAGTAGTATTATATATTTAGTATAGATTTATTTTTTTATGTGTTATAAATTACAGAATATATACAAATGATATAATATAAAGTATTATAAACTTAAAATTGGGCCAGGCTTAGGCCTTGAATATTCAAACCTAAGTCCATCCCATATTTTAAATGGACTTAAATTTTTTTACCCAAGCCCATTTTTATCGGCCTAATATTTTTGTCCAAACCTCCCAAATTATAGACGGGCCTGGACGGGTAGCTCGACTCATGAATAGGTCTAGTCTCACTCCCACCATGTGCATATGCCATATGTGGGTTATGTCCTATTTTTTTTCGAATTAGTCTGGATTTGTCCGATTCTTCATCTATTGTGTGTTGTATTAATTGGATTCTACATTGCAACTGGTCAGGCACATATTTGTACTTGTATTATACTTGTAATTGTAGTTTTGGCATTTCAAATTTTCACTAATGCTAAAAGGTCAGGTTTTGGTCGCTCTATTATGCCAAATTAAAATATGTGGACCAAATCTCTAACTTTAGCATAGTAGAGGGACCGAAATCAGAATTTGACCATGTTAATAAATAAATGTAATTTTAGTTGAGGAACACAAATGAAGGTCTCTATTAATGGGATTTTAATGGCTTTATTGCAGATTACAGAGGTTAGACCAGATATGAGCCTAGTGGTCAGGATGGTTTCAACTGTTGGAAATTATGACTACATTAATGACTGGGAATTTAAGCAGATTGGTTCCATTAAAGTCACTGTAAACGAACCCATTTAATTACTCCCTCTTTTTTTTTAAACCTATCCTTCAACCTATATATTATTTCCATTAATTTCCTCTATAAATGAACCATTGGTTTTAACATACAGGTTGGACTAACTGGTTTACTTGAAGTAAGGGGCTCAAAATACACCCACAAGGACCAAATTGATGAAGAAGTTTATGGCACATTATTGGCTGAAAACACATTGGGTGCCTACCATGACCATTTCATCACTTACCACCTTGACCTTGATGTGGATGGTGAGTCCAATTCCTTTGTCAAATCCAAATTGCAAACTGTTAAAGTCACTGACCAAACCTCACCTAGGAAAAGTTATTGGAAGGTTGTGAGTGAAACGGCTAAAACCGAGTCCGATGCTAAAATTAAACTCGGGTCAGATTCGGCCGAGCTCTTGGTTGTCAACCCTAACAAGAGAACTAAAATGGGTAACTTCGTCGGCTACCGTTTGATCCCGGGATCGGTCGCCAGTCCACTTATGACCGACGATGATTATCCGCAGATTCGAGCGGCGTTCACTGAGTATAATGTGTGGGTTACACCCTATAACAAGTCTGAGAAATGGGCAGGGGGGATATATACTGATCAAAGCAGGGGTGATGATACTTTGGCTACATGGACCAGCAGGTATGTAGTCTTATTAAAGATGGGTTTAATTAGGGTTTTCATCCTTTGTACTAGGCTGAAATTCGAGATTTAATCCATTTGCTTTAATTTAGTGGTAAAAGTATCATGGTACTAGGAATCAGATTGCATTGTATCCCTCTACTAATAAAATGGGTAAATTAGTCCCTGTACATTAGATCAATGAGTAAATTGATTCTTTTTGGTAAAAATTTCATCCATTTGTACGGTCAAAAACAGGTGTAGCTAACGGAATAACCAAACAGTGACACATGGTGTGCCATGTGTACCTCATGCTGACATACAAAAACTAGTTTTTAACCGTAAAAAAGGATGAAATTTTTAATGTACAATGACTAATTTGTTCACTATTTTAGTAAAAAGGACAAAATGCAATTCAATTACTAGTAAAAAGGCCTCTATGGTATTTTTACGTTAATTTGATATAATTTGATCATTTTATAATGTTATTGGCATGTCCAAATTGATAGCACGATTAGCTGTTGTCGTTAAAGTGAAGACATGATTTCTTTTTATGATAACTTTAAGTATTTAGTTGGCTTGTAAATTTATTACTAGCTGAGCATGATTGTCTAGAATTTTAAGTGAATCTAAATTATGTTGAGCTAACTGTAGTATCAATTTGAACCTACTAATTATAATATAAGAGTAGATGACCAAATTATGTCAACACAAAAGAATTCAACCCCAAAATTTAGCATAGTAGAGGGGCTAAAACTATAATTAGACCATCAAAGTTGCTTTATTTTGTTATCTTTGTTATAATGGTGATTATTGGTTTAATTTGCAGGAATAGAAGAATAGAGAACAAAGACATTGTATTATGGTACACATTAGGTTTTCATCATGTACCTTACCAAGAAGATTTCCCGTTGATGCCAACGATAAGCACGGGAATCGAGCTCCGGCCGGCCAACTTTTTCGAGTACAACCCGGTGCTTAAAGTGAAAGGTCCTAACAATGTCAGGTGGCCTAATTGCTCTGTATCAAGCTCGGGACTTAACTGAATCAGCTTCAACAACACTCATAAAGACCAGTAACAATGATTTTGTTTGCTATTTTCTTTTTGCCTCTTATAAAGATCATGATTTTCTGTAATTACAGATTAGCAAGGAAATGAAATTTAATGTGTTAAAATTTTGGATTATAAATTTTTGAGAGGTCAAAATATAATTTTATCATGTTTCATCATGGTAAGATTATAATGATTTCGTAACATCTAAGCATAGAAGTATATATTCTGCATCAAGCTAGAAACATGCAAAAACATGCAAAATCTATATTTGAAAAAGTGTATTTAGATTGCAACAATCACCATTAAAATAAAAACATCTCAAAACATGAACATAAATTTATTACAGATCATAGACTTGTTTGCCAGTGAACTTAACCTCAATAGGGCTAACATTCTTCCCAATGCTCCTAAAGTTCTGTCCCACACCTTGTCGACCAGGGTTCACCTTCTCAGGGTACACCCCATCTTTAGGGTGCAAATATTGAACCTCGCCATTAGGGAACACCCTATAAAACTGGTACTTGATCTTGTACTTAGACCTAAGCCTAGTCCCAAGAGCCAAGCACTGCTCTTTACGAGCCAATTTCAGCAGGTTCGGACCTTGTCTCATGATGGCTGCACCACCTGTTGGCATCTCGAAGATTTGTTCTTTGGGTGACTCCCATGTGATGACGTAAAACTCTTCCACTTGTGCTTTGCGTAAAAGCCCGCCGGTGCTGCCGCCGAAGATCGGTGATGGGGTGTTTGGGTCCAGCTCTGGTGGGGTGAAACCGACTGGTGCTTCCTTTGTGGCGGTTGTCTCCACTTTCTCTTCGGTTGCTTCGGCTTTGATGGTGCGTGGGGCGATGATGCTTTTTGGGGACTTGAAGCTAGGGAGGGTTAGGAACGGTGGTTGTTTCCGTAACACGGCGGCGATGCGGTCGCCGGATTTTGGGGTGCGGAGGGTTGATGGAGTGAAGAGGGAGGCTTGGGTTGCCATTGCCATTGAGAATAGGGAGATGGGTGACTAGTGAATTTGCTTGTTTGTGCTGATGAAGCTTGGTTTTGTGAAGATGATGGGATCAAAGAATTGGCCATAGAGAATAAGTGGTGGAAATGGTGGCAATGGGTAAGGTGAGATGTGTTGGACCAATTATAATATATGATTTTGATACTTAGGCTTACCCATATCTTACCCTTTTCTTTGCTTTTTTATACATATAGGGCTAATTCCACCCTAAGTCCCTAAATTAATCCCAAACTTTAAAACTTTATAATCGAAATTTTAAAGGATCAATATTGTATCAACCAGGACTTTATCAAACCTCACGATTGGTTTGTATGTTAAACACATTTGGTATTTAAGTCCCTTGGAAATTATAAATTAGTAGAATGATAAATTTACCTTTTGACCTTCAAGAATTTATAATTTAAATTTGGCCCTCTTTTTTTTTTTTTCATCTTCACCCTTCATTACTGTCACATGAACAGCTTGGATCTAACCAGTGCAAAAATAACCTCCTAAATATTAATCATATTTTAATTCATGTACTTCGAAAATGCTTTATGTCAAATCTGAACTTATGTTTAACTTTAAACTAGCGGTTAAGCTGATAGAAAGATTAATTTAAATTCTAAACTTAGAACAAAAGATTTGGTATATATTTAACCAAAGTAAGATATTATAAATATGTATCAGCTAGCAATGTGGGATTATAATTATATTGTTGGTGATTCACATTTCATCTACAAGCTGGATATCTTGCCTCATGCCATTGTAATAATGCTATACCATGCCAATGTAAACAGTCAAACAACAAATTTGTTTTTTCACAACATAGCTAAGCATATGCACAACTCTTGACATTACTTGAATGTCAAGAAACTAAACATAAAAATGCAAATGCCTATGCAGTTCCTTGATCCTTAAGGAACATGTATTAACTTGAGATTTAGATTGAGATACTGTTTGGGATTCCCTTGCCTGTGAGTCCACCTTCTTTTGAGTAATCTGAGGTGTTGGGGAAAAGCAATGTGTATGGCACCTTCACCGGTCCGATTCTGTTCTTCAATCTACCATCGTTGTTCCTTTCCGTGACTCTCTTTTCGATTTCTACTAGCTTCTTTCCGAATCTTTCGAAAGCAGCTAAGGGTTCATTGTCAGAAGTCCATTCGGGTGTATCACGCTGCCCGAGGTATATTTCATCGGTTGTGTGCCGTGATAAGATCTCGATAAGGGACACACCAAGGAGTGTTTGGAACTGTGGCGTGATTGTTTTGAGGAAGGCCAAGTCGGGGTCCTTCTCGAGTTCGGCGTACTCGTCGGTGCCTGGTTCGGGCATGAAGCGACGGCTAACCGTTGGCCTGTTGGGGAGGTAGCCTGCATAAGGGTATTGCCCAAAGTTGACAGCCGCGTGCAATGCAGAAGCTATCCATATGATGATTGTGCATGCTTGAATGAGCTCGGCTCGTGTCTTCATCTCGGGCCACCATGGTTCGTGTTTCAAATCACCATGACCCTCGTTTCGAATCTCGGTCCACCATGATTGGATCTCGGTGTCCTCTTTCAGTACTTCATCAGAAGGGTAGTAACATGAGCAGTACTCAGTGACCCAAGTTTCAATGGCTGACCATATTTCTAACCCATCAACAGCATAAGGATAGTCCTCTATCAAAAGTTTTAGGCCAAAGGGGCAGCTTGAGTCCTGAACCGCCATTCCTCTGAAAGATCATCGACAAAAAAATCCACGTCATTATTTTAAGGTAGCAGTTAACATTATTATCAATTTGGACCGACTAATAATATCATAAAAGAGGGACTAAAACAAAAAGCTGCGGATTACCTCTTAATGAGATCAACAGGGAGAGCTTGGTCAGTGAAGACCCAGTTCTTGTAAACAAAAGCAGACATTTCCATGGCATATTTCCCTGGAAAGACTGTCAACTCGAGCACCCCACCAGCATTGATGAGGATCTGACGGGCCAATGCGTTTATGTTCATTGTGTCCCGGAAATGGGGATGCAAGAGCTTATATATGGGGTGAACCACACTCAACTGTCTATTACTCGCAATTATGAATGGCTCAATCACAGCATGTGTTTTCAACCTGCAAACAAAAAGGAAAAGAACCATTGTAAAAAATCATAGACAACTTTCCATAGTTGATGGTAGCCAGCATGTGTTTTCAACTTTCCACATTGAGCTTTGGCATTTCATCACCATTCATTACCAATGAGAAATGAGCTGATGGTAGCCAGAATCATTCACGGCAGCATACGCTTTAGCCAACTGCCAGATCGAACCTTCGATTCCGTCCACTGCTGGGGTGAAAACTTTGCTGACAGCACCATGGCTATCCCCTTGTGGATGTGGCAAGCTCAACTCGATTGCCAACGGCTTCAGCGTGCCGTCATCTTGCAGTAAGAATAGAGTTCTTGTCGCGTATGTCTTCGTGCTAGTCGAGTTTATTCGTCGTATGTATGGCATCAACGCGTCGTGATGGTCCAATATGAACAGTTTGTTGCCTTTCAGAGCCTAAAATTAAATATGATCAAAGCAAACAATTAGTACTTGTTGCAATTTGGTGACAGTAGCAAAAACCAAATGAAGTATGAACAGACAGTACTTCTTCGACTGTGAGTCCATTCATGTTCATCTCGATGTGTTCCTTTGTAATGGTACTGTTCTGGTTCCCGTATTCACTAGGATCAAGCTTGCTGGCAGGGGGAAATTCCTACATAAAAGTTAACAGTTACTTATTTACACAAGAAAGAAATAAAAGAACATTAACACGTTAAATTTACCTCGAGGCGGCTGATGACGACCGGGTTAACGCCGGCTAGAGTTTCTCTTGCAAACTCTTCATCCGTCCTCCAAGCAGACCTATTATCTGCAACCATACGCATAATAAGCAAAGCCAACTTCTTTGGAATTAAGGGTTAGATGGGGAAATTTTTGTATATACCATTGATGACAGCAGGCATTGGAAATTTCATCAATCTCTCGCCATCGTTACGAACAAGTTCCTTGATCATCTCCCACGGCAGGCAATCCTTGATCTTCTTAAGAGTGTCATTATTTGGGAGCTTTATACCACCCTCATATAGGTCAAGTATATCTTGAAAAGAATCGAACTCATTTATAGTTTTGTCCCCTAATGCTGCAATCTCTGGGACCAATACTTGAAACAATGATTTGAATGCATAGGCAAGAAAATCCGAAAACTTCACCATGTTAAACCGTTCATCTCGTGGAACATAAATGTTTAAGTTTAGAAGAGATAGCCTGCTCTCTGTATTAGGATCTGTTACAATGGTAAAACAAAATATTACATTAGATTTGCTTCCATAAATGTTGCTTTATGCTAAACATAGACTGACCTTTCTTGTGTGGTTTCCGACCAGTTTTCCCTCTTCTAGGATAAGGAAGCACTGGTGATCCACCGAGAACTGGACGAGCAAAATTGACACCCCTTTCGGGCATTCCCAAGTCATTGTAATTATCATAATCATATACTCTATCCCATTCATTGAGCTTTCCTTTTCCTTTTCCATTTCCTCTAAGATTCACCAGTTCTTCTTCCCTATACTTGCGTAACGGTTCCGGTGTTTGACATGGAAGGTAGGTCTAACATCAAATACATCAAAAAATTATTCAACAACTGGACAACAAATGATGTTACGATATGAAAACGAAGTTACCTTGTTGGAGAAGAAAACGCGATGGTGATTGTAGCGATGAGCTGGATACACCCATGAATTGCAAACAAATTGTAGGCGGCCATGGCCTGGAACATCTTCAAGAGTGAGTGTTCCGAGATAGAATTGACTATGGTGATTGTTTTTTATCATGAAAGCTCCAGGGACACCCATGGATTCATCCCATTCAAATTCAACATCAAGCTTGGTCTCCCCTGCTGTTAATGGTGTCTTTGTTGTGACCCATTTCTCCAAATATACAGGCTTGCCTAGCTTCCCTCTCAACCCATTGGCTGAAACACAAAGTGTCTCATGATTTCAGTATTGTCGGACCCTCAACAAAAAATCTAATACTACTTGTTGAGGGTCTGACCCTCAACAAGTCTAGTATTGAATCTGCCGACAACCCTAATGAGCTCACAGAATAGGACCACCTCGGAGTGCCTACACATGGCAACTGAAGAGTGTGTGCATGTTCTGACTCGACCCCAGTGAGCTGGCAGAGCTAGGGGTACTACATGACATCAACAAGTACTATAATTCTTCTTCCCCTTGCTTGCAAGATTTAAATAAGTAATGCAACAGTGACATGGTGAGCATTGCTTAAAAGACTTTAAAACCAAATGTCTATTCCAGATTTTCTCAGTTATTTCATCAAACAAGCAACAAACAGTTTAAGATTAAAACCACAAAACCCAACATATATGATTAAAGTTAAATTATACCCAACTTTTCTACCAGAATGAGCTAACAAAAAATGGAAAAAGAAAAAAAAAAGAAGGTTAAGTCTTGCAAAAACTAACCAGGGTCTGTATGAACAGCACTGATAAGCTGCAAAGAAACACCTTTGCCAAGCAACTCATAAACTCGATCAAGTAAAGAAGATTTTAAATCACTAACGTCCAACACATTTTTTTTCATCAAAACCAATGCTCCTTTGATCTTATTCTTGTTCTTCTTCTCTTCCACCATGCCTTTATCATTTGTTTCTGGCTTCCCACAACACTTCACCATTGTTTTGTTGAACATAACAGTACCCACCCAGAAAAAAAAAAAAACCCAAAGCAAAAGATTTTAGCTTTCTTTTTCTATTTCAAATTGGTTGATAAATGAATTGAAAGAGAGAAACCAAGATTTTTGAAAGACAAAGGTGTTAAGTAAAGGGTGAAGACAGGAGTTTGTTATGGGTTTTTTCTTGACTTGGATTTGGATGGGCAAAGTCAAGGCTTTTAAATACTTCCTTTCCTTGTGACAACTAGTGACAATGTCCTTTTTAGCTTTTTAAGGTTTTTATAGTTTCTTTATTGGGTTAATTTCATCAAAGGTCCCTGACCTTTAATGAAATTTCTAAATTGTTTTTCAGTGAGTCCTCAAAGTATTAATGTTGTATTGATAAAATCGTTACATCAGTTTAACTATTAGTTTAGATATGATGCGAAATATATTTAAAACACGTAGATCAATTTTTATACCACGTGTGTACATACTCTATGGACTCATATTCATCTTTATCTATTTTTCAACGCATCGTATCTAAGCCAACCATAGAAAAAGCAAACACCTCTTTTAAATTTAATCAATATTTTTCAAATATTCTCTACTAATTTTTAATACCCAAGCTAATAGCTAGGTCAAAGAAAAGACTAAAACAACATTAATCCTTTGAGGACTAAATCAGAATGCTTTAAAATTTTATGAACTAATTTAGAATCAAACCATAACCCGAGGATTTCTCTCCTAATTAGTAGATAATTAAAGGACCTGGTGCAGCACAGTGTGGGTCAATGTTTATTGGTCTACTTGTGGAATTCTTTCTAACGAAGAAACAGTACCAATGTTTATTCTTTTACAGATAATTACACCAAACATAAATTATTACTCTCTTTTTCAATTGGTCTCTAAATTTTAAAAAAAAATTAATTACATCCCAAACATTCACTATTATATCAATCAGGTCTTTTCGTTATTAAAATTGTTAAATAGCATATCACATCTAAGTTTGAAATAATTTTTTTAAAGAAATATAGAATTTTGTAGCATAAATTTTAAAATAAAATAAAAAACTAAAAGTAAAGTAAATTCGAAAAAAAAATTGAATGATAAAGTTTCTGTAAAAGTTTCAAAAACTTCAAAACTAATATTTTTAAAACATCCATTTTTACAATATTATTTTTTTTTTAATTTGTGTCACATAAGATCTGGACGTGACATTTAATAGTTAAATTAAGGATTTTAGAGACAGAAGGACTAAATTGACATAATTTCAATAATTTAAATATGTAATTAGAGTAATTTAAAGTTTAATGACTAAATTATAATAAGTCATAGTTCAAAGTGTTTAATGCAATTAACCCAGTTTTTATACATAAAAGGCTGACACATGGTCTACTTTTTTAGGTGACATATACTTTGTTTTCATTAGCAGCCATGTTCATTAATTAATTTTCTATTATTATCCTTTTCTTTGGTAAGTTAACCTTAGGTTTCCTCAAAAGTGGTTAAGAATAATTAATAAATAATATAAGGAATAAAGTTGGTAACTTTTGTTTTAATTTGGTCCTTAAAAATTTTTTGTTGCTCCACATTAGTCTTAGAATTTGATAATTTGTCTAAAATTGATCTCCGAACTTGGATTTCATTGTATTGTTATGATGTCATACTTTACGATTATGTCACATCATTATCTAAAAATTTATATAAAGTAATTTGACACAATCTCGAAGTATCACGTTGTCATATCTTAACGAAATCCAAATTTATGGATCAATTAGAAAAAAAAAAACTAATAAATTTATAACTAAAATGGATAAAAAAGATTTAGAAATTAAGATGTAAAAAGTTATCAAATTCAATTAGTAATTCTCATTATAAGTTCTAATTATATATGCTCTTTTTGGCATAATGTTTAGAACTACCCATAGCCCCTCCTCGACCCATAAATAGGAGGATAATTCACTTCAGTGCACTCGAACCCACATCTTCTTGCATTGACAATAATGTCATGCCGATCAAACTAAGATTCAATCGGCAAGATTTTTCACTATTAAATATAGGGTGAGTAAAATTTGATTCAACTCGAAAAAATCGAAAAAAAAATATTTTTCGAATTATTGAAATTGAGTTAATCGAAGCAACTAGATTTTTTTTAAATTTTGAGCTCGACTCGAGTTGAATTTTCAAATTCGAATAACTCAAATAATTCGAATAAATTAAATACAAATTATATTATTTCCTAAGCCCAAACCCTTTTATTTTTCCCTCAAAGCTCGTCTGCGCCAACCAACCAGCCTCACCATTTCCCCAATTTCCCTCAAATCAAACCCTCCAAGCTCCATCGTCCATCCATTCAAACCCCCAAATGCCAAATCTATTCTTCTTATTCAAAAAACCCTAAATTAAACCCTCCGTTCTTCTTCTTCATCAATTCATTCAACCCCCCCTAAATCAAAATCCCTTCCTCCATTCTTCTTCTCCATCAGTTCATCGAGCTTTCTTAGGTTAGGCAAATCCCTCACCATCTCCGGTCTCTGGTCGCTCTGAAACTGGTGTTTTTTTGGTGCACTACAAGTACAATGCGAAGCATAGGCACTAGCGTCGTACCAAGCTAGGGTTCTAAGCTTTATGTGCTTTATTTGTAGATTTGTACTCAAGCAAAGCTCTTTTTGTTTGTTTGTTTCATGACATTTGATGTGGCCTTGAACTTTTTTATACGATTGTTGTTGATGATATTTAGCCATTGTTTCGACTGTTGTCTATCTAATGTTTTGATTTCAAGCTTTGAATTTGTATGAAACTGAATCATTATGTTCTTTGGAATTAATGAAATTGAGATTATTTAGTAACGTTGGGTAGTGTTTGGTTGTTTGCAGTTTATGTTGCCATGACACTGCTTGGGGACTAAAGAGTTTATAAATAATTAGTTTTTTTTTTTTTAATTTAACTCGAATAAATATATTCTATTCTATTCGAGAAATTTTTTTAAATCCATTGATAAAATAAGATTCGAAAATTTGATCAACTCAAAACTTTTTTATTCGATTCGATTCGGTGGTACGCTGAGGCCTCTAATTAAATATACATTATTTTCAAAAATTCAACCAATTTTGAGTAATCAATCAGTATCATAAATTTTTTATATAATTTTTTTAAGTAGCTTTTGGAATACGGCAAATTGAGTAGCTTTAAGAAAATTACTATTCCATTTTTAAATATATGCTAATAAATAAGACTAAAAAATATACATTTTACAATGACAGTTCTAACGAGAAACATGAAATCCAAAATAATTTCAACCATTGAATTAGATTAAATTATATTAAAACATAAATTTATAGATATTTTTTTTCTTCAAAAGCAAATATTTGAATAATATTTTATAAAAAAATAAATTAAAATAAAAAATATTATCAATTAACAAACTTACTAATAACTCTATCTAATCATAAAAGAGGCTTACGAAAGTAATATAATAGCCCTATTCCCAAACGCATGGGGAGGCTTATGAAAGTAGAGGTGTTCATTCGGTTAACCGACCCGAAATAACATTAATTGAATTAACCGACCTTTCAAAATTTTTAACCGTTAAACAAACCGAAGTTTTTTCAAAAAAATTAACCGAACCGAAATTTTTTCGGTTAATTCGGTCGGTTAACCGAATTAACCGAAAATTATATGTTTTTATTTTTGGTTAAAAATTAACCGAATTATCCGAATTAACCGAATTACCCGAATTAACCGAATTACCCGAATTACCCGAAATTAATCACTACATAATTAAAAAGATTACATAATTTTAGTTTTAGTTTTAGAATTTTATTTTTATATATTAAATTATTTGTAATTTTTATGATTGGGTTGGATTGGGTAATTAGGTTGTATTAGATATTTGGGTTTGGAGTAGAGGTGTTCATTCGGTTAACCGACCCGAAATAACATTAATCGAATTAACCGACCTTTCAAAATTTTTAACCGTTAAACAAACCGAAGTTTTTTCAAAAAAATTAACCGAACCGAAATTTTTTCGGTTAATTCGGTACCCGAATTACCCGAAATTAATCACTACATAATTAAAAAGATTACATAATTTTAGTTTTAGTTTTAGAATTTTATTTTTATATATTAAATTATTTGTAATTTTTATGATTGGGTTGGATTGGGTAATTAGGTTGTATTAGATATTTGGGTTTGGATTGGGTTTAGGGATTGAGTTTAGGTGAATAGTGGGCCTATTTATATATTATAATTTTATTTATTAATTTTTTCAGTTAAACCGAAAAAATTTGATTAACCGACCAGTTTCGAACCGAATTAACCGTTAACTGAAAAATCACAAAATAATTAACCGACCCCCGACCGAAAAAATTCGGTTAACCGACCGATTAACCGAATTCAGTCGGTTAACCGAATTTTTTCGGTTTTACCCGAATTTTACACACCCCTATACGAAAGGCAATAAGTATGGCCCTGCTCCCAAACGCATTGGGAGAGGTTTACGGAATGTAATAAGTATGGCGCTACTTCCAAACGCATTTAATAATTAATAACTAAAAAAAAATTGAATAATTGAATAATTATTTTGTAATTTGACAAAAAAATATTTACTAAAAATTAGGGCATTGCGGATAATTATATGGATTTTACACATACGAAAGTGATAATTTAAAATAATATTTAAATATGATATAATATAGGATATACTTTCCTAGATTAAGTCAAAATCTTAAGGTATGAAACAATGAAAATGGGAATTTTTTAAAAACAACGTCTAGTATAATTCATTTATATTTTATGCAACAAAATAGAGGTCAATGGTATAATTAATGAAAATGACCCTTCTAATTAAAACATGAAAAAGAAATTTAACCAAATCACTCCCCCAATCTTTTTCAATGCCTTACTTTAAGTAGCTTGGTTGAAAATTTTGAGATTTAGTTGGTAAAAAAAAACTGATAGATATATCTTCAAACGCCATGAAGACATCTCAACCCAGAAATGTCAAGATTTCATCTAAAAAGTCGTCGCAAGTCTGCTGATTTCTTAAGCTTGAAAATTGGCAGCTTCGGTGAACGGAATTTAATAAATTTTACCACATCCATGCATGTATAGTTCCCCCTTTCCTCGAATATTGTATTTGATCGAATCCTGATTTGATTGCTTAGCCTTTGACGTTATTGTTGGGCCTTGAGGTAGTGTGAGCCCATCACATTCATCGGTCTGAAATTGGGCCTTGAGACTCGCATCATAAAATTATTAAAATTTGCTTTTAAGTTTTTTGTATTATCTGTGTGACTTTAGGATTTAGTCTATATACTTCTATTTTTAAGAATTTAGTTTCTCTATTTTTTATATTTAAAAAATTCAAATTCAATTGCTAACATTGTTAACATTTTTCTGTTAAAATTAGTGATGTGACGTTTTGAAATAAATAAAAATACTCAATTGATAGCCACGTGACTAAAAAAATAATGTTACAATAAACCATAATTTGGTCGGAAAATTTTAATAATATTAACAATGCATCTTTCCTTTAAAAAATTGCATTTGCAAGTAAATTTTTTACATAAAGTCTTCATTGATTTTGATTTCCATATTATGGAAAATTAAATAATTGCTAATTATTATAAAATTAGGATTATCATTATAAAAAATTTATCCAAATATTTAGTCAAAACAAGATTTTTATTTATTTTAAATTTAATTATTAACTGTATATTTGTATTAGGTATGGTTTGCTAGTAAGCTCATTGGGATAATGACAATTTTATTTTATTTTATTGATAAAGAAAACTTTACTTTTTTTTATCATTAATATATGCTTATATTAGGTTTTGTTACTATCTTTTTTTATATACTAAAAGCATAGTGTTAGGTATAATCATTTATGGATTTTAATATGATAATTAATTATTTAAAATTAAACATATAAAAATTCTATAATAATATTTTAAATGCAAGCATAAAAAGTTTAGTTTGTTCAATCCCATTTGTTGGCTTGATGATTAAGGTGTTCACTGCCCTAAGTGTGACCTAGGTTCAAGTTGCGCTAATCGCATTGCAGTTAGAGATTCGCCTTCCTAATCTAATTCACAAAAAGAGAAAAAAAAGTTTAGTTTGTTAGGTATAAGGGGTAAATCTCAAATCTATATATGAAATTTAGTCTAATGTGTAATTTTATACATGTTCTTTGATTTTTGGGTAATTTTATACGTGAAATTTTGATTTGAACAATTTTTCATAGATTATTAACAAAATTATCAATATAGCATCATTTTATATTTATATATTATGTACATATAATTATATTTATCTAATATAAAAATAAATCGATGTATTTATTTCTTTAAATATGCATGATTGAATCAAAATTAAAATTTCATGTATACATTTGAACCACAATCAAAGTTTCAAATGTATAATTGCATCAAATTAAAGTTTATGTATCAAATTACAAATTAAATCAAAGTTCATGTATAATTTTGAGATTTATCCCTTAGGTATAATTATTATGGATTTTGCTTCCCAGAGTAATATTTAAAATTTTTTTTGACACAATGCTTAAAACTACCCATAACCTGATCCCAACCCATTAATAGGAGGATAATACAATTCAGCGCACTCAGACCTACGTCCTCCTACATTGACAATAGTAT
Source organism: Gossypium sturtianum (assembly GCA_025698515.1). NCBI lineage: Eukaryota > Viridiplantae > Streptophyta > Magnoliopsida > Malvales > Malvaceae > Gossypium > Gossypium sturtianum. Next base: position 165,439,948 of record CM046945.1, read on the forward strand.
GCATGCCAATCAAGTTAAAACTCAATCGAAATTTAAAATTATATTTAAATATGTATAAGTTTGAAACAATGAATAAATAAAATAAAATGGTAATTTTTTTAAAACAATGTTTATTATAAATCATTTTTATTTTATATAAAGTCAAAATAATTAAAAGTAAATTTTTTTTTTCCAAAATCTATACCATGATAGAATACAGAAATCAAGAATCTAAAGAAGAGAAAGATGTATTATCTAAAGGTATATTTATCATCTTATTCAGTACTCAACACATTGCTTATCTAAATAACTAATACATGCCTAACTGTTGATAACAACCTACAACAGAACGTAACTTGCTAACCAACTATCCACCTAACTAATCACATGTGTATTACATATTATAACAACGAAAATGACCTTTATAACTATATTAAACTATGAAAAGGGAATTTTACCAAACCAAGCTTTTTGCTTCCCATTGATCTTAGGCTTCCTTTGCTTTAGCATTTAATGCCAGTGTGGTGCAGTTGGGGTAGATAATTGCTATCAACCTCACTGATAGCCTGTTTAGATCAGTACGTTCAAATTTATTTCAATCACACTAATAGCCTCAAAATTGACTGAATGTTTTAGCATCAGTTTAACCCAATAAAGCAGTGGGTATTTTTAACAGACAAAAGTACCCATACTTTTATTTATTATTTTATCCTTGAAAGTTAAATTAATTTCTTTTCCAACCTTATTTGTTTTCAGATTTGGGAACAAAATAATCACTTGTTTTTCAGATTTGAGAACTAAAATAGTGATTATTGATGGTTTCTCCCTACTTTTTTGCTTTGTTCTTGGTTGTGGTTGCTACTTTCTTTTTTTTTTGCCTAAAGTTTAGTTTTTATATATTTGTGTTGAGTATGGTATTATGTTCATGTTATGTTTTCGTCTCGTTTCTAAATTTTCCGAGTTTAGATCGGATTATTGATCAGTTGGGGATATCTGCAAATATGAGTTGTAATTTCCACTTCTACAATGAATGCAAAAATTTAGCTTGTAGTTGGGAATTTTTTAAGAATTTTTTAAGAATTTTTTAGTGCAGTGTAGTGCTTCTTAATACAAGATTAAAATGATGAAACAAACGATAAAATCGGGGAAAATTCTTGAAGAACAAAAAATTAGTAGGCTAAGAACAAAGGGTTTGTCTAAAAACTAATTTATTGCATTTGAATAGGCAATTGAGTTTTGCTCTAATGATATTAGAGATGTAGTCTTTCCATATAGGTATATACGTTCTTATGCTTCTTCAGTTTTCCTTTCAAATGATACAAGCTTTTGAGACCAACAAATCTTGAGAAACACAACTTTGAAAGATCCCCCTTTTGAAAGAATTTTAGCCTTCTCAATCCCCTACAGATCTTTGTGTTTGAGAGGCTGAATTGTTATACGTCTTTAGAAAATCTAGATATATGAAACTTAGGTGGTGTGGAAAATCTATCTAACATGGTTATACAATTATCCAAGAAGTGATGAAATGTTGTATGATTCGGTGTGAATGTTAGACTATGCCACATTGACTCTTCATTTTTTTTAAGTATTCATATTGGACACCCTTAATTTTTTTATTCATATTTGGAAATCCGTGAGGAGACACGATATACATGTGTACATGTTCCATATGAGTGAAAATTAAATACCATAACGAAAATGACCTTTATAACTATATTAAACTATGAAAAGGGAAATTTTACCAAACCAAGCTTTTTTCTTCCCATTGATCTTAGTAACATAGTAAGCTAAATCGGAAAATTAAAAGAAAATTAGTCAAAGTAGATAAATATATATATATATATATTAAAAACCAAAAATAGAAAAATTCGATTAAAAACTAGAGGTGATCATGGGCCAGGTTGGGCCTCAATAGAATTTAAGCTCATTTTCTAGGCTCGAGCTCAGCCCAAAAAATGGGCCTAAAATTTTTCCCAAGCTTAGCTCGGATAAAAATGCTAAAACTCGAGTCCAGCTCCGTCTGCCTGTATTAAATTTTTTTATATTATTATTTTTATATACAAAAAATTTAAAAAAAATACAATACATCAAGTACACTAAAAACATTAAAATAAATATTTTCAAATAAATTGAAAATAAATTTTAAAAAATTTATAACGGTGTAATCAAATGAACCTAAATTTTTAAATTTGAAAAGTAAATGAACTAAATTCCATATATACGAAGAGCATAAAAACTTTGAGTTTATTGTAACTTTGATATTTTTATTCTATAATTTAACTAAAAATATAAAAAAAAATTAATCCAACACGAAACGCGGGTAAAAATTATTCTAATCAAACAAAAGATTAAAAAAAATAACTAAAATCTATAAAAATATGAACAACATAAACATGTTAAATTAATGTGTGAGTTTAAATTGATTTGATTTAGGTTTGACTGAATAAATTGGTTCTAATTTCTTTATGGGTCGACTTAGGGTTTAAGATTTCATTTTAATGAATGGGCTTCACACAATAGGTGTGGGCCAAAAAAATAACACAATAGGGGGGTGTTTCAATGGTTGAGGGTTTTCATATATGAGTAAATATTACTATTATTTATTGAAAAATAAATAAATTATAATATTTTTAAGTTCTCTCTAAATTTATTTATTTTGGTTTAAGTCCCGATATATTTAAGTTGTGTTTAAATTTATTTTGTTTGATGTTTTTGTAGTTGTTGATTCTAGTTATAGTTATTCATATGTATTAATCGTATGCTGATGTGCAGTACAATGACTAAACTCTTTGGTAATGCATATTAAGAGGCTCCGTTGATCGATTGGAATACCTTAAGAGGCTTTCATACTCTTACTTGAGCTTTGCACATTCACCAACCAAGACACTTTCGACTCTATGAATCAAGCTTACTAGGCAACCTTTTAAGGTATATTGGCTTTTAGCAATGAGAGACAAAACCCTCCCATCAGGGGACAATACCTTTGGTTGTTGAGGGACTAGTCAACTGCCCAAAAAACAATACTTCAAAAATTTCTCCCGAAAGAGTCGGTTCCTCTCAACAAATAATCACATCATTTTTCTTAAATTTATTAAATAAATATTAAACGTATTTTTTTAAATATTTATATTTAATACATTGACAATTATATCTGTTCTTTTTAAGACAACGCATTGAACTATCAATAACACCTCCCTAACCCATAAATAAGAGGATAATACGCTTCAGCGTGCTTAAACCTACATCTTCTTACATTAACAACAATACACATACAAATTAAACAATGACCCAATCCGCAACCCATAATTAAAAAGTTAACCCATAATTATTCTGACTTGAATAGGTAACCAAAATAATTGAAATAGAAAAGAAAAAAAGGAAACACATTTGGTTGCCCATTCATGCATATTAATTAAGAAACTCAATTATTATCCCTAACAACTTGCCATCAATACTATCTCCCAAATCATTCTTCATGTTCATGCATCATTATTTGCCATCATTAGCTCTCTAATTTTATTTTATTTTCCAACCTTAACCACCACTCTATCTAAGTAATCAAAGAAAGCAAAAATATGAGTTGAATAAGTTGAGGTTTTGAAAATTTTAAAATTTTGAGTGTATGAATTTTTATTTCAAATTTTATTATAGTCTAAATTTAGATATATTTTGATAATAATTCGAACGGCTTTGTAATGATTAGTTTTGATAATAATTATTCGAATATATATTATTTGTAAAAAAAGAAAAAAGAAAAACCCAAAAATCATAGTTGAACTATTAATTGACGGATCAAATTGATTTATGGTCGGATCAATTTGAATTTCAAAAATTTTGAATCATTTCGGTCTTGATCAATTGTGAATTTAGATCATTTGTAACTTTTCATTCATTTATATTATTATTTAAATCCCTGTTTGAGTTGGTGTTTTGAGTTAATCGAGTACTAGTTCAGTTGGGAAAAGACTAATTTACCCATTCTATTAAATGATTACTGCAATTATTTTGATGGCGTTGTTTCATACTTTCATATAATTTTTAAATAAAAAAACTAAAATTAACGTATCCAATGATTAAACACATGTTCAAGTTCTTTACCGCCAGACCAATAATAAATATTGAATAAATTTTTACATAAAATGTTTTCTCCCACCCACATCATGTACCTATGCTTACTATAATTTAAATAAAATTTTTGACTTGCTGTAGAAAAATGATAATACTATTATAAACAATTGGAGTGCATTTATTATTCTTAATTTAACGTATTTACCTATTTAATTTCTTTTTACTCGTAATTTAAACTCTTTTTTCCTTTTTAATTCCATACATATTGCATATGAGTTGTTATTATTATTAGTTTCAAACGGTACATTTTATTATTTGTTGCATTTATTTTTAAATACATACCTATATTCTAAATACATGATTTTTACATGCATACGCGTGTGATATGATTTTTAATTAAATTATTGATGACTAAAATAAAATCAAATCTCGAATAAATTATTAAAAAAATCAACCTTATAATTAAGTTATTTAAAGTATTACTTTGTCTAACGTGCACCATATGTTTAATTTAGAATTAAAAAAAAAATCATGAAATCACAAGAAAAATATGAAAGTAAATTTAAATCATTTTAGAATTATATTTAGGTTAAGTATTGTGGTTTGTAATGATAAATTTTAATTATAATTATTTAAATGCGCTCAAGAACTAATTTATTGAATATTATTATAATTTTATTTAGAAGTAATTAACAAAAAAAGTATTTGAAAATTTTAATGCAAATAAAATTAAAATTTTAAGCTACTTTTAAAGGTTAATTTTTTATTTTTATTTTCTTTTCATTATGAAAGTTTAAGGTTTCTCATATGACATTTTAATAATTTGCAATGAATTCAGATTTTTTTTATATATTATGAGTTACTTTACTCTTCAAATTTTAATTTTAATTTTAAGTTTAACTTTAAAATATTTTAATTATATTTTCAAATTATCGTAATTATATTAATAGGTCTTTCTATTATTAAAATTATTAATTTGATCATTAATGACATATCAAATCTTATACGATATAATTTAAAATAAAACTTAAAAAAAGTAAAATAAAAATTGCCGCATAACTTTAAAAATTAAAAAAAATTAAAAACAAAGTAAATTAATAAAAAAATGAATAATAACTTTTTTATAAAAGCTTCGAGAATCTCAAAACTAAATATTTTTAGAACATCCATATTTATAATATCCATAATGTTTTTACTTTCTTGATATAAGATTTTTACCATATATATATAATAATTTCACATACTTTTATAATTTTTTGTACAATTTATATTATTATTCATTCATGTAAATTTTTGAATTAATCTTATATTTCTATCATGTCAATATTGAATGGTTGAAATTTTTTTGTGCAATAAATAGTTAAATATTTTTAAATTCTATTAAATTTATCACGCATGATTTATATGAATGAAACATAAAATATAATGATTAAATTGTTAAAATATTGAACTCTATGTGATGGCCTGATTGGTTAAGAGTGTTTATCATCTCATGTGTGGCCTAGGTTCGAGTCGCGCTAATCGTATTGATTGTTCGGATTTTGTCCTGTTATTAAAATAAGCTTAAAAAAAAAGAGTGGGGTATAGGAAAGATATATCATAACTAATGTGCTTAACTTATTTGCTAAGCTATCAAATCTAGTCAATCATTTTACCCTTCTTTTTCCAATTGTTTATTTGCTCCATAGCCCATGCTTAGACTTTTTTTCTCAAGTTGCATCATTTTTGCATTCGATTAAATAGGTTAAATATGTAGATTTTTTTAATTGTTAAATAGATTTTTTTTTCAAGATTTAGGGAATAGGTCGATTTTAGAGAGAGTGTGCAAAAACGCGTCCAGCTGAACGAATTTTCTATTGACATGTCAGGGAAAGCACGCCTAATTAGAAGCGTTTTTTGAAAATTCCAAAGAAAACGTGTCTAGTTGGGCATGCTTTTCTTGACATGTCAGTAGAAAGCACGCCTAGCTGGACGCACTTTCATACTCTCTCTGCAAAATTGGCCTATTTCCCTAAATCTTGAAAAAAAACAACATATTTGACCAATTACATTTATTTTAATAAGAATTTAGGTCACACAACTTCTAACTAACATTATTAAAACAAATAAACACACACATACATACATATATATATATATATAATTTTCTTTTAAAAAAAATAGCATCTTATCGATTGAGTTTTAACTCGACTGATATGGGCATTATTATCAATACAGGAAGACGTGGGTTCAAATGCGCTGATATGCATTATCCTCCTATTTATGGGTTGAGGAGGTGCTATAAATAATTATAAATATTATGTGAAAAAGAACAAATATAATCAAAATCTGTAAAAAAAAACAAAATGCAATAGCAACTTCTTGGAATACATGTTCAAAAGGGTAATTTTTTTTCCTCAAATGCACAAAATAAAAGACAGGGAAAAGTCATGATCAAGATATACAAGGAAGAAGAAAAATAACAAACATTAATCTCTTTGATGTGTGCATCACTCTCTTACTTAAATAACAAAGTTACATTTTTTTAATTTCTCAAACCGAAATAAAAATTCTAACGGTTTAGACTTTGATTCATAATTTGACTTCTGAATTATGCTCGTTTTTTTTTTTTGATATTAAATTTTTTTTCCATCTTCATAAATAAACTATTATTTTCATCTCGGTTCACCCAGAAATAAAAGTGGCTGATACAAAAAGTTTATGTATCGAAACGAGAAAACGAGTATAATTCAAAGCCAAAACATGAATAAAGTCAAAACTTTAAGTACCAAAATAAGAAAATGAGTATATTTCAGGGACTAAATCATGAATAAAACCCCCCAAAAAATAAAAATGGAGGAGCTAACAAGCAAATTTAACAAAAATCTGGCCTCGGTTTCTTACGAACCGAAATGCAACCCCTTTGATGATCTCTGAAAATCCTAATCTCAGAACAATCCCTGAGATCTTCAAGGCTAATGTACTGCTGCTTAACCATCCTCGAACTATCACCCGCCGTGTCGTTCACCCAAATGTATGGGTGACACGTTTGGTCGTAGTAATAAAGCAAGCTCTTCATCCCTCCACCACCATTGCCATCGCTCATTCCGGGCATGTACGCCTTGTATATGCTCTTACATTTCAGCCTCTTGGAGCACCCTGGTTTCAAGGTGTGAACCTTTTTGAGGATCGATCCTACCCGCACTTGAAGCTCCACAGCTCGGTCGCTGTGGTTCCAGACCCTGGTGCCGAGTCCCGAAGGTTGAGTTTGGTCTCGGCACCCGTCGAAGCAGCCGCCGAAAGGGAAAATGCTTAAGGTTGGCATTTTTCTTTTGAATGAATCTAAGCGTTTGGTCTTTTGGGATTTGGAAACTACGTTCATTTCTGGTGTGAAATGAGTGTGTTGGACAAATTTTTTTGTGTATGGTGAGATATTATATATAAAGAAGACTCCATGGATGAACTTTTTTTTGTTCTCTTTCATCAATGGCTGTGATTATTGGTTTGTGGCCCCACGGATTATGATTTTCCAAGTCTACATTATTCTTTGCCCTTGTTTTAAGCTATCCTATCTGATTTTTATCTTTTCGACAATTTTAAGCCGCGTTAACTCGATTAGTATGGGTATTATTATTAATGTATGAGGATATGAATTTGAGCATGCTGAAATATATTATCTTTTTATTTATAAAATGGAATAGAGATTATGGGTAGTTTTAAACATTATCTTAAAAAGAATAAATATGATTAAAATCTATAAGAAGATTATTCAAAAAAAAAAAAAACTCCCATATGAAACTTCACTAAATTAATTGAATTTGGATTCAAATTCGATTATTATTTTAAAGTAGTGCTAAATTTTAAATCATTTTAATTACATTTTAAAATTATTGAAGTTATATTAATTAGATTTTTTATTATTAAAATAATTAATTTAATTATTAAGTGATTTGTCAATTTTTTTTTAAATGGATATTGAAAAAATAGATATTTTAGAGGTTTATTATTCACTTCTTTTTTCAACTTTTCTTATTTTTAGTTTTTACTATTAAAAGTTACGACAAACCGTAGTTACATAAGATTTGTCGTTCGTGTTATTTAATAGTTAAATTAATAAAATGACTTGATTGATATAACATTCATAGTTTGAGGATGTAAGTACAATATTTTTAAGTTTGAAAGCTAATTTAGGGATGTTTGTGGTAATTAACTCTTATAGATTAAAAATCTAACAATTTGAATTTGTCTAACTTAAACCCGAATCGACCCAATCTCAAAATCTTTTGAACCCAAAAGGACCTAAAGAAGTAACCCGGAATGACCTAGACACACAAAGTTACCAAAAATCTAAAATGATTTGGACTCATAATACTCGAACCAAAATGTACAACCCAAAATGACCCTAACCCAAAGTTACCCTAAACTTGAAATGATTCGAACTCATAGTACTCTAATTAAAAAGCACAAACCCAGAATAACCCTAACTTGAAATGACTTAAATATGAATTCACCCAAATTCAAATTGATCTAACCCAAATTGACTCGACACAACCAATTTGGCTTGCTCAATTAGAAAGTCTAACTATGTTAGACATATATTTGTATATATGTATAAGAATACAATCTTCTAAATATAAGTTAAAGTACTTAAAGAGGCTTTTTTATTATAAGGACTGGATTAAATTAGTCTCTTTATTATAAATGCATCAATTTAGTCCTTATACTATTAAGAAGAATTAAATATATCCAAACTGTGATTGTAACTAAATTGACCCATTTAATAATAGAGGAAAAAATTTGATGTAATCCCTATAATACAGGGATTTCTTAAATACTTTCACCTCTAAATATACGACGAACACGTATTCGAATTTAACACATTTCTTTGAATCCATCTAAAAAATAAATTTTATGCCTTTTGACTAAAACAACTAATCTGATTATTGGAGGGGTCCCTTAGCACCCCCAAAATTCAACAAAAGTAGGACAATGGGGGAAAGATATATGGTAAGATAGTAAAAAAGAATCACAAATGAAAAGACCTTATAGCATTCCAACAAAGACCCATTTTTTTTTTGTCTCCCTTTGTTTGTTGGGAAGGTGAAACAAAAGAAATTTAATGACACCCAATATGATGATGAAGGTAGATATGATGTTGCTTCATCTTTTATTATGGGTTTTCCTTTTTTCCTGAAAATCAGTTCAACCCCCCAACCAAAGTTCAGTGAAGTGTAGGGAACTGTACAATAGAGAACAGAAAAAGTGGTAAACTTTGGACCATCTAGATTTGGATAAATATGGATGATGTCTCCAAAGTGAGGGTTTGAGCATTCTTGGGGATATCTTTAACATTCTTCCTTTCAATCATGAAACGCGGTAATCACTCACCAATCTGAGCATGTTGATGGGGGCATGTCATGCTAGTTTCAAGTCGGGTTAGATTTGGGTTTAAGATATTTTGGTTTGTTTTGAGTTTACGTAGGTTTTTATTTGAATAATTTAGGATTTTATGTTATTTTTAGTTCGAATTATTTTTGAGTTTAAATTAAGTGGATTTAAGTGATTAATTTTTTATGATTAAATCGAATTTAATTGTGTTCAGATTCAAGTTAAATCGAGTCTATTTTTAAGTTGAATGTCTATACCCACTACTATTTAATCAAATTGTTAGGTGTTATTGATAAAATAAAAAATAGAAAGATAATGTTTAATTAATATATGAATTTAATGCACCATTAGTAAAAAAATATACCTCATCATCGAATAAAAAATAAATAAACTTATAAATAAATTTTAATAATTTAATTTAAATATAATTAAATAATAATAAATAAATAAATATTAAAACCCTAAATTTTAAATCTTAAACTCAAAATTTATATATTTATAATAATTATAATTAATTAATATTTAATTAAGTTCAAATAAAATTATTAGTATTTATTTATAAAGTCTTCATATTTTAAGTTTTATTTAATAATTAATGTGTCATTTATTATTCACTAATTGACGGTGTATCAAATATTATTCCAAAATTAAATACTTATCTTTTTGTACCAATTTTATAAGGAAAAAGCTTGCTTTATAAAAATTGTTTTATCATATACCCTTCAACTTTTGACATTTCAGTTGAATGGTAAGAAGCTCGATGTCTCTTAAATGAAATTGATTTCGGATTTACTCGAATGCAACTATTGGATAACAAAAACTCTCAGGAAAAAAAAAAATGAAAAAACTCTCCATCAAGGAAGATTCAAATCTTAGGACAATTCAGAAGGTCCACAAGCAAAATGTGACCCACATCATCATTCATTCATTGCCAAAGATTCTAAGAACTCAGTTTATCTCAAAGCATAACGTGCCCCGCAAGAAAGGGTGTAAAAAAAAACAATTATTTCATTAATTTTCAATCACTTTGTTTATCTGCAAATCAGCTATTTCTATGGGAGATCTAACCTTATCAATAAGGCTCTATCTATACACAAAACACATATGCAACAAAGCACCAAATGACATGCTAGCACTGATTATGTCAAATATTTACAGCTGATTTCAGTTTTCACTATTCATGAGTGCTGTTGTCACCAGATTCAACCTTTATTATAAGAGGCTGCTGAAGATCCACTGGTGCTTCACTATCAACCGGCAATTCCGGCGATGATCCTACAGTGCTATCTACATCCTCGCTTTCAGCCAATGCTTTGTCCAGTGCTGTTTTCGCGACTTTAGTCACACAAATCATTAGAACCACTGCATATGTAAAATCAACAATACAAATGTCAAAATGTTGTCAAATCATAAAACAAAGATTATAATTCAATAATGAAGTGTTTCCTTCAACTACCAAATAATATAATCACATAAGGTACCAATCTAGTCCCTTTAATTGTTTGCCCCATTTGATTACGCCGATGACATGACATTATATTTTAATCCCTAAATTATTAGGTTAAACCCAACTCTACTCAAAAGTCAAAAACATTATATCTATCTAATAAAATAGAAAAAGACAAAGTAATTAGCAATGTAGCTCTTGTGTTCAAAGTGATATTATGAGTTTTATTGCATGAATGGCTTCACTGTCAAGGTTGTAATAATTGAACTTTGTTTGCACCCTAATAGGCAAGTAAACATATTGAGTGGAGTCTGTAAGTGTTACGTTCGGGAATACTAAATAGTAGACCTATCCAAAAGTCGGTATACCTGCCTGGCCCAATAGGCCCGACCTGCCCAAGCCGAGCTGTGGACAAGGTCATTCACATCAGGCCAGGTCAAAAACAACTATTTTGATAAAAGAAAAAAACAATATTTTTATTTATACTTAATTATAAAATTGGAAAAGCACAATGGAGGTCCTCGTACTAAGAGTTGGATTGCATTTTGCCCCATCTACTAAAAGAAATGGGTAAAATACGTTAGATCAACGAACAAACTTGGTCCTTTTGTTAAAAGTTTCATCCATTTTTAATGTTAAAAACTGTTCCTTGTACATCAACATAAGGTACATGTGGCACATCATGTGTAATTGTCTCGTTATTTTGTCGGCCCTGCCAGTTTTAATAGTATAAATAGATTAAATTTTTAATAAAAAGAACCAGTTTGCTCTTTGATCTAACGTGCAAAGACTAATTTACCCATTTTTTGAGTAAAGGGGGCAAAATGCAATCTAACTCCTAGTACAGGGGCCTCCTTGGTACTTTTACCTTATGAAATCATATATAAGCATTAACATAAAATAATTTTAATATTTTATTGTCTAGATTAGTTTATATGGGCTATTCAGGCCGGTTTGAGCCCCACCGAAATAGGCTTGAACAAAGGATTACCAAAAGTTCGGCTGGCTCAACCTAGCCCATGGATACCTCTAATGAATAGGCTTCCAACTAATCCATGGATTTCAAAAATAATCATGAATGTTACATGACTCGTGTTTTATCACACAACTTGCATCCTCTAATGCATGCATTCACAAATGACAGCAACTTACCAGACACAACAAGGCCCAATATGAGAAATGCCTGCATTCATAAAGTAAAACATGGATAAGAATTCAAGACATAAATGACATGAAGCAAGTGAAGTGTATCTTTCTTGTCCTAATTGGGACATCCAAATATAAACACAAAATGTACTGAGGTTCATTTTGGCGCCTGTCACAGGAAAGAGTCCTACAGAGAAGTAACTCGAAATACATTTTCCAGACCTAAAACATACCTCAGTCATTATCATTCTAAATAAAAAGGCAGTATAGAAAGAAATACCCAACGAGCAGTTGAAAACTCATTCCATCCATGTGTCACATCAGAAAGATCCTTAAGTGTTGTTCCGACATAAACTAAAGCAAGGGTTATTGGCTGTAAGAAACACAAATCTCGATGTTAAATGCCAAGTATAACGAAACCACCATAAACAGAAACTATTGGGAAGAATGTTAGGAAGGTTATAGTTCAATACCACCATCCCTAACCAGGAGGCCAGCAAGTATTCTCCTAATGAGACAGGAGTCACCGACAACAGATAATTCAACATGCTGAAAGGGAGCAAGGGTGCAAGTCGAAGCAGCAAAATAATCTGTCCACTAAGAGAAGTGAGTTAAGAAGTCCATGAAAGAGATTTTTGAGCAGCAAATAAAACAGTCAATCCAAATAGCTGCACTGCCTACTTAGGGAATTGTAATGTTAATCATTTGTCTTCTCAATAAAACTTAATAAAAAAGTGCTGTCACAGAAATCATCCGCGAAAATATAAATGTCACCAGACTAGTGGAACTTCGAATTAGGATTACCAAACATACATAGGACATTATCCATAATTCAAATCATATATAAAGGATTGAATGAACAAAAACACTTGAATGTAGCATGTGATAGATGCCAATGCTTTATAAGAGAACTATTTTTCCTCCAGGGACACATTAAACATTACATTTCAACAATGTCAAATTAGGATTAGCAAATATGCATAAGATCTTATCAAAACTCAGAGCCATATAGAAAAGAAAAACCATGCAGAAACTTTTTAATATAACAATGTGATAGGTATCACTAAACAAAATTTGGTTATTCCACCATGTGGCTAATAGCATTTTTCAGTAAGTAATGATACTTTCACATTCATGAACTCATGCCAATACATTAATGCTCCTTTTGGTTACTAGTGTAACAACATGAGGAAACAAGCTTATTTATTACATATGTATTACAATAGTTAGACATAAAATAAAGAATAGTTAGTACAAATATAAACTTGGAATTAGAAAGATGAGTGAAAACTCTTATAAAAAATAAGACCTCTTCAAAATAAGTGAAATTTTTTCCTTCTCTTTGCTAAAAGTAAGTCATAGGAGTGGCTAAATATTACCAATTGAATTAGTTGATTGCTAACTCATATACTAAAACATGTGGAAAAAATAATACTCCTACCAAACATAGCATAAGTGTTATTTACACCAAATAACATCAAATGATAAGAATTTAGGAAAATTTAGGAAATGTTATATGGTGTTTTAAAACACAGGCCTCATAGATATACAGCTTAAGAACCAATAATCATCCTTTAAAAATTAATATGAAGCATGCAAACCTTAAAGCCAGATCTCTGTATTGCAATTGCTACTAACCGGAACTGAGGATAATCTTTCAATCTAGTTACAACCAATGATCTCCCGATCTGTACAAGAACATCATAATTCTAATAAGATGAAAATTGAATGAGACACACCAAAACTAATTAAAAAGGAAAGTAATATAAAGCAAGATATGAAAATTAGTGAAAAATAATATATAACACATCAATACATTGTTTTTTTCAATGAAAGATAAAGTGGTAAGACATTAAACCAAAAGTTTCATAAGAAATCAATAAGCGTACTGTTCTGCCTAGAAGGAATGCTGCTCCCGCACCAACAGTTGCACCAATAGAATCTGAAATGAAGCCCAGAAGCAATCCAAAAAGATAACCGCCACCAAGCTGAAGGATAAAACACAATACCTTGAAATGTTAAAACCTTATTTCTTTCTCATTTAATGTATGTAAGGATATTTCAATATACAACTATACATTGCAGAGTAACAATGCAAGTCAATCATAGATGAATAACTGAGAAACAAAAGTATACAGTAAAAAGTGGTGCTCTCGTAATTTTCCAATAGGTAGAATAGGTTTCAACAAGTGTCAAGTTTATCAAATTCAGATACTTAGAGATGGCTACGCTCATCACTAAAATCAGGTTTATTAACAAGTAACTACTAATGTGTTTGAAAGACCCATGCACAATAAGTTGCATGAAAAATTGACTTTGAACTACTAATGTGTTCTGCATCCAAAATCAGTACATAAAGATAATTTACACTGCTTGGAGCCTTGGACATCATGTCTACTGCACATAAGACCACCACTACGAAGGATTGCAAGAATCAGGATCATTACTCCATATACCACAAAGAGGGAAAAGCCAATCATAAAATTAAAAGGGAAAATGAACAAGAAAATTGCAAGATGTTACAAAACAGTAATAAATTTGGCTATGTTAAAGCATCAGCACAGGAGTTTAAGCTTACAGTAAGCACTGAAGCTGGAACAGCCAAGACTGTCAGAGGAATATAAGCAACAGCCCTGCAAATCAAGTAGGAGAAATGAGTTGGAATGTAAAAAATTTCTAATACTTTGGAGTCAAGTCATTTAGAGCTACTCGATTCGCCATCAAAGTGGCAATTATCCATCCCAAAGCTTCAAATTCAGAGCTAGAACATAACAACAGGCTAAGATTGACATTATTGAGGGGCATTCTATTCATTCAATGCTGAGAACACATACAGTTACACTGTTCTTATGTTTTGCATAAACAAGACAATCTGGTTCCATTTTAGACATATACAAACATATTACTAGAGAGCGCTAGATTAAACCAAATGACAAACTTTCAACTCAGACCAGGTTTGGCAAAGTCTCAAAAACAATTTAAATTAGACTTCATAGATTGAAATATAACAACAATTAGAACAAAAGAAATTTGCATTGCATAGTAAAGAACTAAGCAAACAAAATATCATATGCTAATTGAAAACCGAAAGATAGTTAGGTAGGGTTCAAGTGACTTACAGCACAAGTGGACCCCAAGGTCCAAGATCCTTTTCAACCCATAACAAGAAATCCTTCAGAATCTGCAAGAAAAAACTTGGTTTTCAACAATGCACAGGTTGTAGCAAAATAACAACCAAGCTTATTTATAACTAACATTTAAATTTTGGAATGTGGGGGGAGAATCGAAATCCAATTGCTATGACTTCACAACCCTAGTTAATTTCAGATTCCTCATCAAAACTCTCACCTTTAATAACACCAACTTACCATTTATAGTAATTTCAGCAATGGAATATACAATTAGGTACAAATTTTCACTTTTAATCTCATATCCTAAAAGTTAATATATAGGAAGTCATACACAAACAGTTCCCAAAATGCGCCAAGATAATCCATTGAACTGGGGAAAAAGAAACCCATATTTCTAATCTTCAATCATTATAATTAACACCCAAATTCCACAATTAGTCACAAAATAACAACAAAAGACCCAGATTAACAACGCCAAATTAACCATAGAAACAAGAAACACCATCAATCAACAATAATTTAACAGCTAGAAAAAGAAGCAAACCGCTTCAATGGGGAGGGTAAAACAAGCATAAATGATAGCAGCGAGAAGAACAAGAAGAAGAGCGATCCTTAGAGCAGAACCCCAGGTGAAAGCCATTAACAACCTACGACGCCAAAGCCTGCACTCTTCGTCGTCGTTGTTAGTATAGAACACCGCTTTGTTTCAACGATGAAAGTTCCCTCAAACCTTCTATAGTCGCCAAATTTTTGAAAAAATGGAAAAAAGAGTTACAGGAAACAACAAAAAATGCACGACCCTTTTTGCCTTGTATTAGGTCTGTTTCTTCCGCGGTTTTTAGCCTTAAAAAATACAGAAAAATTCTGGGTTTTTGTCGGATTGCTTATATATTTCAATTCTTTTTCTGGGTTTTGGGGTATTAACGATTAAAACAGATGAAAATGATATCAATGGATAAGGCTTTGCAAGTATGTAGGAAGCATCGTTTTTTAATCTCTGTTTTGTCTGATTGCGAGGAAATTAAATTAATTTTCTTTCTACAAAATTAGGATTTCCACCGCGATTTCGTCTTTGCGGTGCTACTTTTTTTGGGGGTTTATTTTATGTTTTAAATTTGAAAGAAGAGCAAAAATTCTTTATAGCAATTTAGGGATCCGTGTAATCTTAATTATTAAATATCTTCTTATTTAATTAGCGGTTAAGTATACTATTTTTCCAATAATCCAGATTAATTAAAGAAAAAAAAAAGTTAGCTTTGGGCCTTATTAGAGCCCAAATACAATAAGTCCACTAAAAGCTTAGGCATAGCTGATAAAGGAGAAATTATTTTAAGGACTCTTTTCACTAGGAGTGAGTAAAATCCGATTCGATTTAAAAAACTCGATAAAAATTTCAAATTTTGAATTAAATAGTTCGAGTTATTTGACTTAATCAAGTTATTCGGATCAACTCGAATAAAAAATTAAGTTTTTCGGTTTAACTCGAATATGAATTACACAATTCGAGTTATCCGAAAATCCGAATAAGAAAAGACAAAACCACGCTGCTTTGATAAATGTTTACTTTTTTTAAAGTTAAAATTCAAAATAATTAAGTTAAAAGACAAAACTACGTCGTTTTGATAAATGTTTACCTATTAAGTTAAAAGGCAGAATCATTATATTGTTCATGTAGTTAAATAATCTTGTACTTCGTCTACTAGTTAAATAATCGGTCCATCTAATCGCAGCATTAAGTATAAATAATAGGATTCGTTAACTCGACTCGATTTGACTCGAAATTTTTTGACTTGATTCGATTCGAATCGAAAAAAAGTTCAAATTGAGTTCGGTTGCTAAAATAGGATTTGTTAACTCGACTAACTCGAAAATTTTTGACTCGATTCGACTCGACTCGATCGAATACTCACCCCTACTTTTCCACCACATCATTTATGATCCTTTTCTAATTATTTAATGATATTTTAACAATTCTTTTTTTGTGTTATTGGTAAATAATTTTGGTATTTTTTTTACTTTGAACTCCAGATCTGAACCCAAGAGTTCAGGTTTAGGATTTGAGGTTTAGAGTTTGAGGTTTGAAATTCGGAGTTTAAGGTTTAGAATTAGGGGTCAAGGTTTAAGGTTTTGGGTTTGAGGTTGGGGTCGAGGTTTTGGGTTCTGGGTAAAAAAATTACCAATATTATGTGTCAATGACATAGAAAATATTACTGAAAAGTCATTAAATAATTGGAAAGAGACCGTGGATGATATGGTGAGAAGGATCCATAAAATAATTTCTCATGATCGAGGAAGCCCAAACAAGAGCCTCCATAGAAAAAGACAAGGAAAAAAAGGGGTAAACTACATGATTAGTCACTAAATTATTGGTAAATTTTCGTTTTGGTCACTTAACTAAAAAAAGCTATAATTTAATCATTAAACTATTCAAAAAATTTCATTTAATTCAATCGACTAACCAGAATTTCACTTTAATTGTTTGTTGGAGAGAGTTTCGTACATAGAAGTTTCTTACAATTTTGGCATTTGATAATTCTATGACATGCTTTCTAGCAATTTTTATAACATATTTAATGGAGAGTAACAATTTTTTATTTAAAAAGTAGTTGCTAATGTCACATGCAAGACGTGATTAAGGTGTTAGAAGTTTTTAAGCTTATTATTATCGATATGAGTTTAAATGCATTTAAGCGCGTATTATCCTTCAATTTAAGAGTTTAACGATTTATGATTAATTCTATATTTTCATAAATAAAAAATATTATATTCCTTTCAAATTTTAATGTGTTTAATAATATATTTGTTATTCTCAAAATAGGATTTGTGGCTTCTTGTACTTTCTTGTTTTCTTAAGCCTCTTGGGCCTTTGTTGTTTAGGTCTTTAGGCCATAATGTATTTATGGAATATATGTGTTTACCAAAGATAAAAAAGAAAATGAGTTGTGTGAATTAAGTTTTAACTCGATTGGTATGGTCATTATTGTCAATATAGAAGGATGTGGGTTCGAGTGTCTTAAAGCACATTATCCTCCTATTTATGAGTTGGGGAGAGGCTATGGGTAGTTTTAAACATTGTATAAAAAAACAGATATGATCAGAACTTATAATGAAATTGTTAAAAAAATAAGAATATAAGTTGTGGTTTCAATAAACAAAATGCCTATTTGAGCTCAACCTTCTTAAGGTTCATTAGATCCTTGTTAAATCATTGATTTAGGGTCAGTTTAGCATTGTTTATCAGAAGCATTTTTAGCCCAAAAAACATTTTTGAGCAAAACTTAAAATTTTCTGCTTCTGCTTTTGGTCAAAAAAATACTTTTGCAATGTATTTTTTTTGTCCGAAAAACACTTTTGAAAAGTTGAAAAGCATCTTGTTTAGCAATGCTTTTATCACAAAAGTATTTCTGAGAAACAATACTAAACTGACCCTTAGAGCTAGTTTTTCATTGAGGTTGAAAAGTGTTATGAAAAAGTACTTTTAAAAACTTTGATAGTGTTTTCCATTGTTGTCAAGAAGTGCTTACGAGAAGATAAAATGTCTATTTTAGATATTATGGTATAAGATAGAATATGTAATGAGGGGATAAAAAGGTAATTTTATTGATAAACATTTTTCCATAAGTCAAAAGTTAAAAAAATTCGACTTTTTTGCTCGACTTAAAATCTCACTTCAAAATCAAATTTGTGGTTGAAAAGTACTTTTCAACTTAAATGGTAAATAAAGCCTTAAGCATTAAAGAGTGTTTCAAAATTCCAACTCTAGCGTCTTTAAACTCATTCTTATTTTACAGATTCGCCAGTTATAAAATAAATTTAAATTAAGAACTCACACATAATAATTACGCATGAATTGTTAGTTTGAGATCCCAATGTTCTCCGAGCTTCAATATTACCACTAAGCCAAGTCCTTATAAGCATGTTTTTATCAATAATTTTAATTAGAGTGAACATCTAATTTAATATAGATATTAGGATTTTGTATTAATCATAAAAAAAATATAGGTTAAATAAATAAATAAATATTAGAGACAATTATTAAAGGTCAAATTATATATAAAGACCTTGTGATTTGTGTTTTGAAAATCCACTATAATTTGGTCCATTTGTTACTTTATATTAAATTTACCAAATAATTTCAAACTGCTATACACGTGTGATGGCATGACGTATATATATCTTGCCAATTTTTGTATAATTGGACAACATTTTTAAACATTAAAAATATATAATATTTGTCCAACTGCAGAAAAGAAAGAGAATAAATTTGACATTTCCATACGTTTTAAAAAATAAGTCACGTCAAATTATTTGAAGCAATTCACGTAAAAATTTAACATCAATATTAAAAATACATATTTTAGAAAGTACAAAAAAAATTAAAAAAATGATCAAATTATAGTAAAGAGACTAAATCTACAAAAAAATACATACAACAAAAATGTTTCATACAATTTTACCGTTATTTTATAATTTCATTATTTTTAAAGGAATTAAATAAAAATATTCATATTTTAGGAGGCAAAGTGCAATTACCATAGGCTGACTTGTACTTTTATAATTTTTAAAGGGATTAATTGAAAATATTCACTAGTGTCGCCTTTAGGAGCCATAAATTTCACATTGGATGTGCATTAGAGTTGCTATTGCTATTGGGATATAAGCGTTCACACCCTCTTTTAACCAATAAAGTATTTTTTATGAATAAACCTGTAAAACCTAATGGGTTGAAGTAGACAATACTTCATAAATTAGTATGGACCATAACTGTTAGGATCGACCCGATTAAGCAACGAACAAGTAAAAGTAGCGGAATAAATTGAGAAATTGGACACACAAATTTAACGTGGAAAAACCCCTCCAAAGAGGATAAAAAACCACGGGCAAAGATAATTTTACTATAATGGCAACAGAACGAAGAGTACAAAAGATGGAGATAAAACTAAACCCCAAAAACCCGAAAAACAAAGAACCCTCAAAACGTAAACACAAAATTCTCTAAATGTGTGATGAGTTCTAATATCTAATGGGTGTATTTTCTAAGGTTGTAAAAGAGCCTATTTATAGGCTAAATTCATAGGTCAAATAATAATAAAATAATCTAACTAATCAGTGTTTGATTGAAACAAATAAACAGAGTTTAATTAGAATATTACTTCTCAAATTTGACTGAAATAAGAGTCATAATTAACAAATCTCCACCTTGACTCATATTTCCACCATGCCATCTTTGCCAAAGCCCGCCACGAGCCTATCTTAAACCATGCAGGGAATTAATCGAGTCGAATCAGTGCTTAGAAACGGAAGACTTCTAGCCTTCGACTTGTACACTCGCCAAATCAAAACTAACCCGGGTTTGATTTTCACGAACACAGTGCCCTAACTTTTCAAAGCCTGCATCCAAAAGAGAACCTCTCTTCAACGAAACGGTCATACCTTTTTCCCTCCTATGACCAAGTTGCCTCCGCTCTAAATGAGTTGACTTCGACTGCAATGCATTTAGGACGTCCGATTTCACCGGTCACTGTAGAACCTTCCAGAATATAGAGACTGCCATTTTTTTACCTTTTAACAAAACGAGAGCTCCACGAGATACTTTAATGCCGCTCGACTCGATGTTGATTCTGCATCCTTTCAAGTCTAAAATACTCAAGGAGATGAGATTCTTTCGTAAATCAGGTACATACCTGACATCTTAGAGTGTCCTATTCGTCCCATCGTGTATCCTAATTTTAACGGTACCAATATCAATTACCTTACTAGATGAGTCGTTTCTCATGCACACAACTCCACCTTCAACCGAACTGTATGTGGAGAACCATTCTCTATTGGGACACATGTGGAAAGAACATCTCGAATCTAGGATCCACTCGGACGTGAGCTTGGATTTATCGCTCGTTGACACTAACAAGAAATCATCACCGCTTTCATCGGCCAAATTAGCACCAGCTACATCTTCCTCGTTACTCTCAGCAGCTCTTTTCTTTCGCAGTTTATAACAATATGCTTTGACGTGACCTAACTTTTTACAATAGCGACACCTTTTGTCTCGCTTTCTTTGATGCTATCAAAATGCGAGCTTGCCTACCGCCTTGCTATCCAAACGAAGCTCATTGTCGAGTTTGTCTCTACTCAACAAATGACCCTTCACATCTTCGAATGAGAGTTTGTCTCGCCATAAATCGTGGTTTCCGATGCACTTGTATGAAGGGGTAAAGAGCACAATAATAGCATAGCCCGATCTTCATCGTCAATATGAACCTCAACATTCTTTAAATCATTTAAAAGAGTAATGAATTGACCGATGTGATCTCTAAGAAGCTCACATTCGTTCATGCGAAATGTAAATAGACGTTGTTTCAACACTAAAAGGTTAGCCGAGACTTAGTCGCATAAAGAGTTTCTAACCTTTTCCATAAGACGGATGAGGTTTTCTCCATCAATACCTCCCGCAATACCGTATTCGCGAGGCACAACCGGGATTGCGACAAGGCCTTTCATCAAGCTCTTCCCATTCTGCTTTGATTTAGATTCTCGTGCTTTTTCTCAGAACAACCTTTTTCAAGCCGCTTTGAACTAGAATTGTCATCATCCGAACTTGCCACAGATTGAAATTTGTCTCACCATCGAACTTCTCAATTTCAAACCTTGTTGCTGATATATCTGAATGGGCTGATCTATGAAAATTGAACTAGCTCTTGATACCACTTGTTAGGATCGACCCGATTAAGCAACGAACAAGTAAAAGTAGCGGAATAAATTGAGAAATTGGACACACAAATTTAACGTGGAAAAACCCCTCCAAAGAGGATAAAAAACCACGAGCAAAGATAATTTTAATATAATGGCAACAGAACGAAGAGTACAAAAGATGGAGATAACACTGGTGCGTACTCTACCATAGTATACTAAGTGTTTCTTTTGGCTTTAGAATCGGAGTGCGCAGCGAAAGCATAGTGGTGAGACTTAGGTAGTACGATTAATAGTTAGTTGGAAATTTCGAGGACGAAATTTCTGTAAGGGGGTAGATTTGTAACATCCTAAATTTACGGGCCTATACATTTAGTGTAGGGATAGGTTTACTATGTTAATTTAATTGATAGGGGTCTAAATTTGGGCTTAGAATTAGGCAAAAGGCCCAGATTAAAGTGGCATCATTAATGCTTAAAAGGAACAAGTTTTGGGTCGCAAGGAGCCCATGTTTTAGGCCAAATTCGGACTTTAAATGAAGAGAGGGTGACGCCACACACAAGGAATTAGGGGCCCAAGTATTAAGTTTAATGAGGCCCAAATATTTTAATTTAAGTGAGTTAAATTTGGCATTAGGGATTAGTAGAGGTGGACGGCTACAAGGCTATAAAATAGGAGAAATTATGTGGATTTTTAAGTGATAATATCATGGATAAAAAGGAGAAAAGTTAGAGCTTATCTTCAAGGGAAGTGTTGGCCGAAAATCCACCACCTAGAGGAGTGTAAAATTCGGCTACTACATGGCAAGGAGGGTGCCGAATTTCTCCTCTCTTTAGCTTGAATTTTAAGGGCATTTTCTGCTTTTTAGCAAAGAGGTGCCAAAATATCTATAAATAGGGGCTAGCTCCTTGATTCGACACCTGAAAACCCTAAATTTCTCTCCCATTGTGCCGAAATTCCCTAGCCTCTCCCTCTCCAATTTCTTTTCTCCAATTTCTTTAAAAGCCAAACTCTTCTCCACTTTTTCCTTCTTGTGCCGATTTCTCTAGAAAGTCAAGCATCCATAGTCTTTTCTTCCTGCTCATTCTATTTGAGAATTAGTTCTGTACTTCCGGCATTTAAATCTTCCATGGGCATTGCCGAATCCTCTCTCTAGTGCTAGCCGAATCTCCTATGCTAAGGTAAGTGTTGATTTTTGATTAGTTCTCATGATCTATTCCCGGTTTTTGAAAGGCAAAAGCCAAAAGCTAATAGTTTAATAGTTTTATGATGGGCGACAATTCGGGATTTGAAGGAAGCTTAGTCGACTAGATCTAAAAGCCGAAAATCATAAGTCTCCAATTTCGGGATTTTAAGGTAAGAAGATTTGTTATTCAAATATATAAAATTGGGTAGAACACTAACCATGGCCGAATATAGGAGAGGCCCTAGTTTCGTATCTTTTCGACTTTTTGAGCAAAGTTGTAGCAAGGGTATCGACATTAATCAAGTGTGTAATTCCCCACACCATCTAGATCTGTTTGATTAATATATGAAAATAAGTATTACATGTTTTGTTAAATGCCAAACCCCTAAGATATTGACGGAACCCAAAGAGGGTAAAGTAAATCACCAGTTAGTAAATGATATGATTAAATGTTATAAGTATACTGATTTTATGTGATTGCATGGGTTGGGTTTGATGAAAGGAGGAAGTTATAAGTTGTAGCGGTTTTTACCGTGATCCATTGTAGCGGTTCCTTTACCGTGATCTGCTGTAGCGGCTTCGCCATGATTCATTGTAGTGGCTACGCCATGATCCGATGATGAGCAAAGCACGACTTCCATCAAGGCGTGTAGCGGTGTGGGTTGATTGTAGAAATCCCCAATGGTGTGAATGGTCGGTGCGGGGCGTGTAGCGGATGGACACCTAGGATATGGGTTGGGCTTTGCATATTATTTTTGTTACTTATATTTTGATTATTCTGTTTTATGGGGCTAAAGCCCAAATCTAATGGTGCATGAGGGTTGCACACCGAGTCTCGCGACTCACCCTTTAATTTTAACCATCTCAGGTGACACTTAGGGCATCGGACCGGGCTGGAGAGGAGAGCAAGGTGGCCATGCGACAGAGCTTTGAGAATTCAGCAAAAAGACTTAGTCTAATTTTTTTTTATTTTCAATTAATTAATGGGTTCAAATTTCCTTGTAATAAGGCCATGGGCCACTAGACTACCATTTATGTCTTGGGATTTTGTTGGGCTTTTATTATTGGGTTTTAAGTTTTACGTTTTCAATTAAGTTAAGGCCTGCATGAAATTTCGGTTTTTATATAAAATCTACCAAGGTAATTGGTTACTTAATATTTTATACTTTAATGAATTATTAAGCTTTCGAAATAAAGGTGTAAACTTAGTAATTGTTTTCCAAAATGCGACATGTTATGTAAAATCTCTTAAGTGACATACCATATCCGGTTGTAGCGTTTGGGCCGAGTTTAGGGTGTTACAAATTGGTATCAGAGCCCGGTTCAAAACTCGGCTTTGGGGGTTTTTTAGGCTCAAAACATTTTCTAAAGTTGGGTTTTCGAAACATGCATATTTATACAGTCTGTTAGCTCAAAGATGGCACTGCGCCTCCGCCCCAAGTCCGCTGTAAGTATTCTCAACCATTGTGTGATATAATATATGTGGGCTTGATGGGCTTTATGGGACGTAGATTAGTTAGATTAGAACTTGATGGACATTAGGCCTAGTTGAAACAACTCTTAAAATCTCATAAGACTTAACTTCACTAAACAAACCCGTGAACGAACCGCAAGACTAGGGTGTGGTAACAGCATACGCATGTCTAGGATTGGATTCTAAGAGCACGGTATTTAAGCGAATTAGTGACTCACCTCATCTTCTCACTGGAATCATACCGTGCATAGTGACTGCTCACCTTAGCCAAGTTAGGGTGTGGCAATGGGCATACGCATGTCTAAGAGTGGATTCGAGAGAGCTTGGTACTTAAGCAGCCCTAGCGACTCACCTCCTCTTCACTAGAATCCTACCAGTGCGTGGTGACTATTCACCCTAGTTACGAGGACTTGTTGATGGGCTAAACCTTATAATTAAAACCCGAAGGGACCAAACACCCTAGTTTGAAAAAAAGAAAAAATTTCTCAAGTTTTGCAAAATTTTCAAAATACGTTTGATTTGTGAAAACTACCAACCACCATGAATTTGTAAAATACCTATGTTTTGAAAATTTACCCAAAATCTCATGTTTATAAGAGTAACCCTGACCATGAAACTAGATTTTTCCCCAAAGTACCCTGTTTGAAAAGAAAAAAAAAACAACAACAACATCGAAATATCCCTGGTTTGTACAATTACCAAATTACCCCTGATTTGAAAAATTACTAAATTGCCCCTGATTGCAAAATTACCGAAATACCCTCAGATTTCAAAATTACTGAAATACCCCAGCATTTTAAAATTACCAAAATACCCCGGATTGTAAAATTACTGAATACCTCACTTCACGAAAATCAACAAGGAACTTTATTATGAAAAATTATGAAAATACCCCTGTAGGATGAAATTATGAAAATACCCCTGTAGGATGAAATTACGAAAATACCTTTGTAGGATGAAATTACGAAAATACCCCTGGGTAGTGAATCAATGAAAACACCTTTACATGAAGAATGTAAGTGCTTGGATGATTTTTGTATGATGTATGTGTTTTATTTTAGTTAGAGGTTACAAACTTGAGATCAGATTGTGAATGCGAATTCGAAAGAACCACTCTTAAAACTATTATTCATAAGATCATTAGTGGTTAACTAGTGAAAGAAAACTAATAATCCATAAAATAGCCGAGAAGTGAAACGGGTCGAGAGACAAGAAAGGGATAAGGATAGGAGTAAGAGTAATGAAGCTTCCGAGCATCGGGAGCATCCGGGAATTATCAAAAAGGCCTAGGATCGATGGGCCACCTCGTGCTCTCACGGGTCGAATCGAGCATGTCCTACATGTGGAAGGACGCGACATGGGGAGTGCGAGAATGAAAACGGTGGATGCTTTAGGTGTGGATCCACAGGACATCCGATTAAGGACTATCCTCGGATGGATCGGAGTGCGGCCGCGGGACGAGGTTCCGATCAGTGGGAGAGGTGATCAACAACCACCAAGAGGCCGCAGACAAGCCGGGGCGATAATGGTAGTGAACGCGGTCGTGGAGCACCAGGTAGAGGTGTAGGTTATGCTGAGGCGAGGCAGCCAGCCTTGGTCTATGCAGCACGTCGCCAAGGGGACGAAGACGCTCTAGATGCTAACACTGGTGCGTGCTCTACCATAGTATACTAAGTGTTTCTTTTGGCTTTAGAATCGAGTGCGTGGCGCAAGCATAGTGGTGAGACTTAGGTAGTACGATTAATAGTTAGTTGGAAATTTCGAGGACGAAATTTCTGTAAGGGGGTAGAACTGTAACATCCTAAATTTACGGGCCTATACATTTAGTGTAGGGATAGGTTTACTATGTTAATTTAATTGATAGGGTCTAAATTTGGGCTTAGAATTAGGCAAAAGGCCCATTAAAGTGGCATCATTAATGATTAAAAGGAACAAGTTTTGGGTCGCAAGGAGCCCATGTTTTAGGCCAAATTCGGCACTTTTAAATGAAGAGAGGGTGACGCCACACACAAGGAATTAGGGGCCCAAGTATTAAGTTTAATGAGGCCCAAATATTTTAATTTAAGTGAGTTAAATTTGGCATTAGGGATTAGTAGAGGTGGACGGCTACAAGGCTATAAAATAGGAGAAATTATGTGGATTTTTAAGTGATAATATCATGGATAAAAAGGAGAAAAGTTAGAGCTTATCTTCAAGGGAAGTGTTGGCGAAAAATCCACCACCTAGAGGAGTGTAAAATTCGCCTCTTCGCATGGCAAGGAGGGTGCCAATTTCTCCTCTCTTTTAGCTTGAATTTTAAGGGCGTTTTTCGGTTTTTAGCGAGAGGTGCCAAAATATCTATAAATAGGGGGCTAGCTCATTGATTCTGACACTTGAAAACCCTAAATTTCTCTCCCATTGTGCCGAAATTCCCTAGCCTCTCCCTCTCCAATTTCTTTTCTCCAATTTCTTTAAAAGCGAAACTCTTCTCCACTTTTTCTTCTTCTTGTGCCGATTTCTCTAGAAAGCCAAAGCATCCATAGTCTTTTCTTCTGTTCATCCTATTTGAGAATTAGTTCTGTACTTCCGGTATTTAAATCTTCCATGGGCATTGCCGAATCCTCTCTCTAGTGCTAGTCGAATCTCCTATGCTAAGGTAAGTGTTGATTTTTGATTAGTTCTCATGATCTATTCCCGATTTTTGAAAGGCAAAAGCCAAAAGCTAATAGTTTAATGGTTTTATGATGGGTGGCAATTCGGGATTTGAAGGAACCTTAGTCGACTAGATCTAAAAGTCGAAAATCATAAGTCTCCAATTTCGGGATTTTAAGGTAAGAAGATTTGTTATTCAAATATATAAAATTGGGTAGAACACTAACCATGGCCGAATATAGGAGAGGCCCTAGTGTCGCATCTTTTCGACTTTTTGAGTAAAGTTGTAGCAAGGGTATCGACATTAATCAGGTGTGTAATTCTCCACACCATCTAGATCTGTTTGATTAATATATGAAAATAAGTATTACATGTTTTGTTAAATGCCAAACCCCAAGATATTGACGGAACCCAAAGAGGTAAAGCAAATCACCGTGTTAGTAAATGATCCGATTAAATGTTATAAGTATACTGATTTTATGTGATTGCATGGGTTGGGTTTGATGAAAGGAGGAAGTTATATGTTGTAGCGATTTTTACCGTGATCTGTTGTAGCGGTTCCTTACCGTGATCTGTTGTAGCGGCTTCCTGTAGTGATTCATTGTAGTGGCTACGCCATGATCATGATGATGATGAGCAGCGACGACATCGCCATCAAGGCGTGTAGCGGTGTGGGTTGATTGTAGAAATCCCCAATGGTGTGAATGGTGGTACGGCGGCGTGTGCGGATGGACACCTAGGATATGGGTTGGGCTTTGCATATTATTTTTGTTACTTATATTTTGATTATTCTGTTTTATGGGGCTAAAGCCCAAATCTAATGGTGCATGAGGGTTGCACACCTGAGTCTCGCGACTCACCCTTTAATTTTAACCATCTCGGGTGACACTTAGGGCATCTGATCAATGGAGAAGAGAGCAAGGTGGCCATGCGACAGAGCTTTGAGAATTCAGCAAAAAGACTTAGTCTAATTTTTTTTATATTTTCAATTAATTAATGGGTTCAAATTTCCTTGTAATAAGGCCATGGGCCACTAGACTACCATTTATGTCTTGGGATTTTGTTGGGCTTTTATTACTGAGTTTTAAGTTTTACGTTTTTAACTAAGTTAAGACCTGCATGAAATTTCGATTTTTATATAAAATCTACCAAGGTAATTGGTTACTTAATATTTTATACTTTAATGAATTATTAAGCTTTCGAAATAAAGGTGTAAACCTAGTAATTGTTTTCCAAAATGCGACATGTTATGTAAAATCTCTTAAGTGACATACCAGATCCGGTTGTAGCGTTTGGGCCGGGTTTGGGGTGTTACAAGATTTTAACTCATAAGGTATCTTTTTTTAGACAAAATTATCCAAAACAAGCAATACATTGTAGACTGGTGTGGATTGCGACACATTGCATATGATGTTACGAGTTAATTATCTTACATCTAATTTTATATATTCGTTTCAATACCATAAGTCATATAACATATAATATCACTAATAAGTTGTATTTTATAAATTATTTTACTCTTCAATATTTGGTTGTTCATAATGGTTTGCTAGATCTCGCTTAAAATTCATAAATATAAGTTTTTTAAAGTTAAATTTACTTATATGTATAATTAATATGTTGAGAATTTAAGTCACACACGATAAGATAAAATCCGATAATGCAAAGACTTAAAAAAATATAGGTAAAATTTCAAAGTCCTATTTTAAAAACTTTGGAATAAAATTTGATAAGATCCAAGTATATCTTAAATTGGATAACGTGAGCTTAAGTTTTTTAAATAAAATAATATTTTTAGTTGATATTTACGAGATGATTAATACATTAATAAGATAAGATCTTAATTAAAAATATGTATAACTAAGATGTTTTGATAAAGAAAATGTTGTTTATTTTGATAGAATCATATTCTTTTAAAAAATGATTAAATTGAATTTTTTTTCATGCTTTTACTAATAATAAAGCATTCTTGGTATTTGGTAATCATAATTCTTCCCTAAAATTTGCCCCAACATCGCATTTGTCCTCGTCTCTAGCACCAATGGCCGAAGCCTCGTCCTTAGCATCCACACGAGCACCATCCTTGATCTCATGGTCAAGTTCATGTGCTTCATTCAGCACCAATGCAAAAAGCACTTTCACCACCATCACCTCCATATGCAACACCTTTAGACACACTCACAATTTATTGAGCGAAGGTCGCTTCATCAAGTACAACACAACCCATGTGGAGGTGTTCTAAAGCCTCCAAACTAATGTTGTTTGAATTAAATTAGATTGATTGGTGGGATTGATTGGATCGAAAATCGGTCGAGATATTGATCCGGAAAAAGATATTAAACCGACTGATTCAAGATCTGATACGGACCAATTGAACTAATTTTTTTATTTTTAATAATTTATTTAATTAAACCAAACAGACTAATTGAATAAAAAAACTGACTAGTTTAACTACCAATCCAATTCTAAAAACTTTGCTACAAATAGACATGGGCACAATGTCTAAACACGCTTCTCCAAACCCCTAAGCACATCACAATCACATAGAGGTCCAAATAGGCACATCAAATTCATGTCACTCATTGAACAATCGACACGTGGCTTAAAATTGTATGAATAGTTTTCTCCTCCAAATTTTAAGTATGCAAAACCGTTCTACTCCCTCGTTCGGAGCACGCTATGAAGAGCCACCATCACCTCCATATGCAACACCCTTAGACGCACCCACAATCTATTGGGTGAAGATTGCTTTGTCAAGTACATCACAACCCATGTGGGGGTGTCCTAAAGCCTCCAAACCAATATTATTTGAACTGAATTAGATTTATAGATTAGACTGGTTGGATCGAAAATCAATCAATATATCGATCCAGATAAAGACACTAGATCAACTGATTCAAGATCCGGTACAAACCGATTGAACTAATTTTTTTTTATTTTAATATTTTTTAATAGTTTATTTAATCAAACCAAACAAATTGAACCAATAACTAACAGTTGAACTACCGATCCGATTCTAAAAAGTTTGCTCCAAACGGGCATGAGCACAATGTCTAAGGACGCTTCCTCAAATCCCTGAGCACATCACAACCATATAAAGGTCCAAATACGCACATCAAATTCATGTCACTCATTGAACAATTGACTTGTGACTTAAAAATTTATGAATAGCCTTCTCCAAATTTCAAGTATGCAAAACCATTCTACTCCCTCGTACGGAGCACGCTGTGAAGAACCACCTCCGGCACCTCTCTAACCCACTTTCTTCCCAATGGAAGCCCAAAACCCCATCAACAGTGTCTTCCATCTTGAAAACATCAAATCAAATAGCTCTTTTGATAAGGAACATCTGCAACTCTATACCATACGACAACATTGTAGACAATATGGAATAGCAGAAATGGTGAGCTATACGTAGAGGCTAGAAGAAACCTTTATGAAACCAAGTACTCTATAAGAAGCTTTGTTGTAGCATAACAATAATGGACGGGCAGAGGCTACTGCTTACAAGACTGATATGGGGTTGAAGAAAGCACCGGTGCAATCTCTAGTGTTGTTGAGACCGAATGTAATCATGTTTAACCAATGAATATCCCTATTTTTCATTAAAATATAATAATTATAAAGTTAAACTACTATTTGAGGCTTGAACTCTTATTCCCACATCGGGAGATTAAACTTTTCCATGATCCACTTATTCCCACATTGTAAACATGAACTTTATCGTGACCAAGTGAAGCATTAAACTTGATAATTATTTTTACGTTAAAGCTTGAATTTTTCTTTTGTCCAAGTTTAACTTTATCTCTAAACTTGATAATTATTCTTATATTGGAACATAAACTTAACAATTATTCTCACATTAAAGCCTAAACTTTTAAGGGTTTCAAGAAAACATCAAAAATTAAATTAGACAAAAAAAATTTAAACCTCAATGTATGAACAATTACCATGTTTAAGGCCTAACTTGGACAAACATAATTCAAGCCCCAAGGTAAGAACAATAGCTGAGTTTAGAGCCTAACTTACATAAAAAAAAAAAAATTCAAGCCACAATGTGAGAACAATTACCAAATTCAATGCCTAACTTGAAAAAAAAAAGTTTAAACTCTAATATGAGAATAGTTGTCATATTCAGACCCTAAAAAATGATTTAACCCTAATTATAATACTAATAATATCTTAAAGCAAATGTAATAATCTCAAAACGTATGAAAATGTCCTGCAGGGTTGAAGAAATAGTTAAATAGTCAGCAAAGCTTTCATTGCATGAATGCAAGGAAATTATGAATGAAGTTGAAGGCAGATAGTTTTTCTTGCATTCATCCAAATTTCAGTCAACAATGGGTGAAAAACAGCCCGAAACAATTATAACTAAAACATGTATCTTCTGTTTGTCTATGGTTTTTTTTTTTCAATTTTTTCTTTTATATATATATACAAGCTTCTTATAGTGGATAGCTTTAATGGTAATTCATGAAGGAGAATTCACTTCTAATTCAATAACGCTACTTGTAAATAAGAAAAACGAAAAAGGATGATGAGTGCTTTCATCGAATTACGAATCTGAATGTGTTGAATCAGGTAATATTTCCGCAAGTGACTTATCCTGTTGCTTTTTCAGATACCTCTGAGCAGTCGCATTGACAATCTTGACAAAGAAGTTCATAAGCATAAGCCACACGATGGTATTCCAAATCGAAGCAAATGAAAAGTCCCACTTGTCCTGCAGCAGCATTTTGTAGAACGGATTTGTAAAGTTTTCTAGTCAATCAAAAACTCGGGCAAATATAGATAGATTTCTTGTACAGGCTTATGGAAAGTACCTTGATATTCGAAGGCACCGGAGGTGGGGCAGCCAAGTACTTCTCTTTGACTGAATGAAGTTTTGCCGTGAGTGTGGGCAAGTAAGAATCAAATCCGGGTATGAAGCTGAGAATCCAGATCAATTCATTCTCTATCCAGTCAAGGAGTTGATTATTACAGACAGAGATGATAAATACCGTCTGCAAAGAAGGAACCAATAGATACTTCTAAGAATTCAAGAAAATCTAGCTTCATTTTGGACAATGCCAATACCAGTGAGGTCAATTGAGGCTCTGCTTGTATGTAAAACATAAAGAGAACATCACTATTTGCAAACCTGTATGTGAGTTTTAATGATTGCCTTCCCAATCAATGTAGCAAGAAAGAACTTCCAGAATGGTATCCCAAATTGTCCACACATGATGCCAGCAAGGTCAAATAGAGGATTTGGGACCTGAAACATGATTCAGTCCATCAGCAGGAGGTTATAAATCAATAAAAAACGGCACAAATAAATAGCATTTATAATCCGCGGTCAACTTATATTATCTTCAAAAGAATATAATTAACAAGGGCTAGCGCTCAAACACCATTCAAGTTTCTCTACCTTGCTCTAACAACATAATACAACACTTCATAAATGAAGTAGAAATTTGCACATTAAATTTATCTTAGCAACGCATGTTTCTAGCTTGAAATTTTTACCGGATTGATATAGTTTAAGTCCTAAACAAGGATTTCCTCTGGAGAAAATGCATCAGAACATGCATTTGTTCATGCACATACAAAACAGCGATAACAGTCAGCCAACCAAATGTTTGCTAAAAATAAATCATCTTATGACACATCAATATTTTGCATTATTCAAAATGATAAATGACAGAATGAGAAAAAAAAAAAGCATATAACTAACCGAGGCGAGCAGTAAAATGGTGAAGAAGTTCATGTGTTGAGAGTGAGATAACAGCCAGTGCTCGATCTGCTTCAGGTGAGTAGCTATAAATCCATTATCCTCGCTTGAGGAATGATCCAATTCTTCCATGGCTTCAATTTTTCTTCCTGATACACTTGCTGGATACAGCATGAAGATCAACATAAGCTGGTTATTCTAACAGTATGGAGTGCTAGTAGAAAATATAAATGGAAATAACAGTCTTTAGTAGACAACCAACATTTGGACAAAGAACAACCTAGGGCCTCAACTTCATGGAGAAAATTCAATCATCCACCAAAGCAGAGTCAAAAGTTACATTAGAAAAAAAGGCAACTACAATGCAACTAAAGCAAATTTGATTAAGACACAAAATTGAAAACTTAGAAGTTATTAATCAAAGAAAAATATGAAACATGAAAACCCCATTTTCACAGAGCATTATAGAAGGGGAAAAAAAGATGGGCTCCATAATTTCTTGGAATAAATGGGATCAAGGAACTCCTTTGCACTGTAAGTACAATACAATGTTAAGTTGCAAAGTTAGTATTACATCACTTTTCAAACCCAATGCAAAAGTGATTGGATCATCTTCCAGAAATACCCTCACCAGCCTACCATAAACAAATTCTTCTAGCAAACCTTGTTATAGTTAAAATATATAGTGTAAAGATGGGGCTCACACCTGCCCTCGAGATAAAGTAAGGAGGAAGCTCTCCAAGTGCAGTCCCAAGACCCCATAAAATAGCCTCAATCTGCACCTGCGGCAATATCCTGCTAATAGGAACCCTTGACCCATGTGATGATGAAAATAACGGGGGCCCAAACTCTCTGCAGGGTTTATCCAGCCATGAAGGAACTCTCTTCAACTGTATTGTATCATATGGAGCACTTTTCAGGTCTATTCGTCCACATTGCATTGCTTTTATTGTAAACAAGGCTATATGAGGACCCAAATAAAGGACAAAAGTGTGCAGACCAGATCCTGGAATAAGAAAGATGAATTAGAAAAATGAAAGAATCAGATCAAGGCATATCTCTTCGTGCATCCAGAAAATTTTCTTTTTGTTCCAAGGCAGCATAAAAGACAATCAGATCAGACTCCAGAAATATTCGTCGGCACAGAAGCGTGAATAGCAGAAACCAGAAAAAAGGGCTTCCTCCCTTGCATCCACATAAAATGTTCAAAATACATGGGTACATCATACACAATAATCTTTGAAACAGTCACTGAAGTGCTACTGCTAATACTCAAATTATCCCAGTTTGCTAGTTTTTCAACTACATTTGGTAGAATCGGACTAAACAGCCTAAGCCACTTCAAAATTCCTTTTAAAGGAAGAAACCCATCTAAAAGATTAGAACTGTGCTGCAATACAGAACAAAACTACATATTTCCAAAAATACCATTTGATATCTGCTTAGTCAGCCAGTGGCAGTAAGAAAGAGTTTAAATACCTAAAAAGCATGCTAGTTATAACAGCAATGAGTTATCATCAAGAACACTCCTCCAAACAACACAAATGATCTTCTGAAATCAAAGTTCTTACCAAGACCAATTGAAGATGCAACACCAAGTGCAATCCACCATAATCCAAATCGAACATACTGAGAAACTTCCTCAACATGCTGATGAAAAATGTAATCAAGATATCAAGTGTTAATTATTGTTTCCACTAATCTGATTATAATAAATGATGAAAAATAAGAATGAAAAAATAAAATACATCAACTAAATATTGAGCAAAAACTTACACATAAAACAAAAAAGGTTCAAATTAAAGTCATTAAGGGGCAATAAGACCTAGCACAACCCCACACCCTCCCCTAACCCATACACAAAATAATAAATGAAAAATGACTATGATAGAAGTTGGAACTCTTGAAAATGTATGGTTATAATAAAACCCTAGCTTCTGTTTATTACTTGAGAGAAAATAAAAATAAAAATAAAAATAAAAATAATAATAATAATAGTGTGGCTGTTAATCTATTTCACAGCACAACTATAGTAAGGTTAAAGATAAAGTTTTATTCCTAGCCCTAGATTTAAACCCTAAAAATAACTAATAATCCAAGCCATCTATCTTTATATCTAACCATTAATAAACAAGACAAATAATAAGAAAAAGCTCCTGCATCACTTTGAATTTCTCAATTCATAGTTAAATGTAGCAGATATGCACAGCACTAGCTCTAAACAAATAAGAACCTTCACAACAGCATACCGAGGTATGCTGCACATCAACAGAAAACCATGACAAGAAAAGATGGATATAGTAGGATAACCTACAAATTTTATTACCTTTTCATGAGGGCCCTCAATAGTCACAAGCAAAATTCCAAGAACTGCTATTAGAGTGCTTGAAAGCATAAGCCAACCACCCTTTGCCAAAAGATATGATGCTGATCGCTTGATATATTGAAGGATAGCCAGAAGGAAAAACCTTAATGTTTTGACTGGCTGTGTAGTCAATGTTAAATTTTCCAATTCTAGCCTATATCTCTCACGAAGATCTACAAAATGTAACAAGTCAATCAGCTATGAGTCTAGAAAACTCCAAACCCAACATTTTCTTTTTAAGAGGAAATCAAAATAAAGCTAATATTATCCAGCATTTATGCTTAAAAGAAACAGTCTCATATCCTCCTCTAATCCAATAATGTAAGATGCAGAAGCATTTCTATGAACTTTGATGCCCCAAAAGTACCCAACAATTGCCTTTTTGCACCTTCAGGCTTCAAGCCCAAAATCTACTTCATTTCTTAACCCTTGTCATTCATTCAGCTCATTTTAAGCAGTCTAATAATTAACCAAAACATTTTTTCAGATGAACTCGGTTAACTTAACAATTGATTTATACAATAACTACAATAATAAAAAGACTAATCTAATTAATAAACTAGAACAACTCATAAATACTAAGAGATCTAGGAAAACCCAATCTCATTCGAGTTCTTAAAACAGAATTCAATGAGGGGAAACCAAAATAAGGTGATAAAATTCAAAATTTTAGAAGAAAAAACTTATAAAAACTTGCCTTGGACAGACGATTCCATTTGTTGGGCAGAAGAAGTCGCGCCTTTGCCTGACCCCATCACCAAACAAACATATTACGATTCAGTTTTTTTTTTTTTTTGTTTGTTTAAATTTCTTCAATAAACTTAAAATTTTCGTCAATATCTATCACTTTTGGTGATGAAACGCTTCGATTCTGGGCAAGAATCAAGCGGCTGTAAAATCGTATTACTTGAAAAGGAATCAACCGCTTTTTTCCTTTTAAAATCACAAGTAATAACAACAAAGAATTTTCTTTCTTGAAGCAATATTGTAGATCTAGATAAGAAGAAGAATATATCAAAAGCTGAGGAGAACAATATTTGCGTATCTCCTTCTTACTTTGAGGGTTTTTTTCTTTTGAAGCTCTCCTTTAATTTAATAAAAAAACCCATTTCGAATATTATAATTTGATCCACTTTTATATGCCAAAACTTGAACAAAATTGTTGCGTATGTAACGTGAAGGGTTAATTCCATTGAAAGTCCTCAAACTAAATTTTAAATTTTAATTTGCTCCCAATTTTCAGAACATTCTAATTTCAAAGTATAATGCCATACAAATCTTTTTTTATTAAGAAAAGGAACATCATAAATTAAAGAACAAAAGTGTCTTATTACACAATTTCCCCCAATCACCTCAGCAGGCATAATGGTATGATACAGCCGTTTGTATTGTAATAATTTAGTTCTATTTTGTGATTAATCGTTTAATCTATTTGTATTGTAATAATTTGATATTTATAGTTATTCAAATATATATCTATATTTGTACTTATAACACTTGTAAAAATTGCTCCTAAAATCTTGCAAGCATGCCTGTACACTGGTTACCCTCTCGAAATATGGGCTTCAATTGGCACGACAAATGCAATAATGTATAAAAGTACAAAGTAATGTATTAATTAGTCTCATTCCTATTAAGCATTGAGCTAATGACAATATAGCATCAAGTTAAATCTGATCATGGGTCGGGTCACTCGCTTCGGTCTGAAGACCCACTCAAAAAGTAGGAGGGGCTGAAGACCTATTTGGAAAGCAAGTCGTGCCTCGGGTAAGCTTTTTTGACCTGAGCTTAGCTTGGCCCGAATTTGCAAAAAAGAATGTTGTTGTTTTGTTACAATTTCACTATTATATTGCTACTATTTTATTGTTATTATTTGGATATTGTATAACTCTAATTTTACTACTATTTTAGAGGCATTTGCTTGTTAAATTGTACATATCTTAGTGTTATTTCTTTTTTTGTGAATTACAATAATAGGGCAAAGCCTGAACAACCAACGCGATTAGCGCGACTCGAACAACACCCTTGACCACTGGGCCATCACATGTGGTTCATATTAATGTTATTTAAGTATAAAGACTTCTATTTATTTATTTTTAATTTGTTGGGAAACATTTATTTTTAATGTTTTTAGTGTATTTGATATATTATATTTTTAATTTTTTTATATAAAAATAATATAAAAAATTAATAAAGACGAGTCGAGCTAAAATTTTAACTTTTTTATCCAAGTGGGGCTTGGGTAAAATTTTAAGTCTATTTTTCAAGTCGGGCCTGAACCTAAAATTTTGTTATGGCTCGACCTGGCCCATATTCACCTTTCCTGCACACCGATTACCCTCTCCAAATGTGTGCTTCAATTGGTACCGCGGAACGCAAAATATTTAAGGGTAGGTTTGGATGGGCGATTGAGTGCGGTGCGTTTAGCTTACTTTTTGTCTCACGCTACAGTATCGCTACAGTATCTAATCTCACCGCCACCGTTGTTTTTACACTAACCGCAGGTAAACACATCGTCCATCCAAACCCACCCTAAGAATATAAAGTAATGTATTAATTAGTCCCATTCCTATTAACCACCGAGCTAATGACAGTAATAGCATCAAGTTCTACTAAAATGTAGCATGGACACTTGTAGCATGTGGTATATGCCTGAAAGCACCAGCAACCCAATTCCCTTGATGATCCCGAACGGTCATACCTATACTAGCTCTTCCCATATTTGCATGGGTGGACCACATATTAGTAGAAGAGAAGCATTTTGGGATTAAGTTCCTAACATCGCAACCTATGTCATTTTGGATTTGCATGGGTGATTTTTAATGATATTTTGCATGGCAGTGAAAAAAATAATATCCATGCTAGGCCGGAAGGGCAAATAAAGTGCTTCAGGATAGTCATATCGAATGGTGGTTTGGCGGATTTAGGATTCAGTGGGACTTGGTATACTTGGTCTAGTAGACGTGACACCAATGAGTTGGTAAAGGCAAGATTAGACCGCTTTTTAGCGACTAACAGTTGGTTCGAAAGCTTCCCATTATACAAAGTCCAACATTTATCATGTCCATCCTCATATCATTGCTTGATACTAATGGTAATAATAGAGCAAGGGGTCATAGATGGAGAGTGTGAGCAAATTGTTATCGATACATGGATAGATTTGGTGCATATGGACATTATGAAAAGATTAGAGAAGGTTGGCAGCAAGCTAGTGGATTAGCATAAGGCTAATGTAACATTAATTGAGTAGATTACAAGATATGGCATCGTCTAATGATGTCTTGAGCCAAGAGACAAAAACATGAAAGAGCCAGAGAGGATCATTTAGTACCAACAATCTCGTGTTAAATGGTTCAAAGACAGAGGCAAAAACATGAAGGTTTTTCATGCTCGAGCAAGGATTCAATGTCAAAATAATAAAACATATGATCTTGAGGATGGCAAAGGTGCATGGGTTGAGGACTAATTGGATATGACGTGAATAGCCACGAATTGCTTCTCATCCTTATTTGTGTGAGTCTATCGAATATGTCTATGGAGTTAAATGTGGCTAATTTCA
Source organism: Gossypium sturtianum (assembly GCA_025698515.1). Classification (NCBI taxonomy): domain Eukaryota; kingdom Viridiplantae; phylum Streptophyta; class Magnoliopsida; order Malvales; family Malvaceae; genus Gossypium; species Gossypium sturtianum. Next base: position 165,478,704 of record CM046945.1, read on the forward strand.
CTTATATTACTCTCATTCATAAAAGTTTTAATCTTGATCCAATTTGGTCCAATTTGTCTATGTAATGTAATCTATAAAATCATTGCCAAAGTTTTGGTGAACAAATTTAAACATGTCATTCCAAGTTGCATTAGTGACTATTAGAGTACAATCATCCCAAGTCAACAAATCATAGGGGCAAATTTAAGAGGGTAGGTAGTCTCTTTATGAATAATGAAAATTTAAGTTAATATATGGTAAAATTGCACTTTGTCCCTCCAAAATAAAAATATTATGTTTAGTCCCTTTGAAAATGATGAAATCAAATATTAATAAATGATAAATTTATATTTTGACCTTTTAAAAATTTATAATTCAATTCTGATTCCCACTAAAAAAATTTTTAGATTCGCTCTTGTCATGGATAGTATTTTGGTTGCTTATGAACTCCTCAATAACTTGAAACTAAGATGATAAGGAAGAAATAATGTTATTGCATTTAAGCTTAATGTTTTTGGATAGTATTTAAAACGACAAAATATATAAATACTGAAGGCTAAATTTTGTTATTATACCAATTAAAATTATGTACAATAGACGAAAGATATTAACGTCATAATTAATTGTCCTTAGTTGCTCCGATTCGAAATTGATAAGGATTAATTGCTTCAACTTTTTTGAGAGGGACCAATTTGATCAATTTCGAAATTGAGAGGAAATAGAGATGTCTTTTTATGATTATTTTTTATAGTTAAGTTGGGTTGGGTTTTGTTTTAATGGGTATTGAATATTTATATATTGGGTATTTATTTCGGGTTTAATAGTTAAAACTTTATTAAGAAAATATCAAAATCGAAAATTGATAGAAAAATTAATTAAACCGAATTTTGAAACTGATTATATCGATTATTTTTTTTTGTTTATAATTTTTTTTGCATACCCAAAATAAGCTCTACTAGGAACGTTGAGCTTCAAGTAGACCTGATCATGGGTCGGATTTATGCAGAATTTTAGGCCTGGGCCCTATCCAGCCCAAAAAATGAGTTTAAAATTTTGTCCAAGTCTAGCCCATATTAAAAATGCTAAACTCAAGCCCGATACAGCTCGATCGTAATAAATTCTTTAAAGATTTTTTTATATAAATACAAATTTAAAAATATAATACATCAAATATACTAGAAATATTAAAATAAATGTTTCCTAACAAATTGAAAATACAAAAAAAAGTATAGGCATGTGATTTGGGCCGGGTTGGGCCATGCCCAGGCAAAAAAAATTCTGCCTGAGGCTAGACCTATTTAGAAAACGAGATTTATTTTTTGTCCAAACCCATTTTTTAGGCCCATGTTTTTGCTCACACCCTCTTACTTTTCGGGCTGACCTGAGCGGGTGACTTGGCCCACAATTAGGTCTAGCTTCAAGTATTGTCCAAAAGAAACTTGCCAGTTGCGATTTTATTTGTAACATTCCACCGTCCAGGGACCTTATCCCGGCACTATGTTAACTACAAGCTTCTTATTGGCAAAAGATCAAGCTATGGGCGGCATGGACATGTATGAAGAAAGCTGTGGAACACATTGTGCCTAACAAAGTTAAAGCTTTTTGGGTGAAAAGGCTTGTTATGGGAACCTTCCTACTGCTGCAAAAGCTATCCTCATTGTTGCTTAAAGTGGACAGTTCTTGCAAATATATGGTGCGAACCGAATGTGACCTCTATTATTGACTGGTTTAAAGAGGTTGCCCAAGTTTTAAACCAATGAAATGTTTGATACTTTCATTATTTTTAATATGGGCCATATGGGAGTGTGATGGTAAAATGTAAAGTGAGATCTAGGGCTAGTAAAACAAGTTGAGCTTGAAAGTTTGTTCGTGTCAATCTGAGTTTGGAAATGTTTGAACTTAAGAAAATTCAAGTTCGAAAAAACTCGAGATCAAGAAAGCTCAAGCCCGAGTTGATTCTAATTGGAAAAAAGTTCGATTCAAATCCGACCGTTTGCCAACTCTAATGAGATCAAGGTCCTATAGCAGGCCAGACCTGTTCATAGACTTGAAGGCCCATTCGAAATTTGAGAGGACTTGAGAAAAAATATTAAGCTTGAAAAATGGGATTGAACAAAAAAAAAATGCATGTTTAAAATATGGGACGAACTCGGGTTTGAACATTTAAGGCCCCAATCTTTTTTTTTCAGTTTGTAATATTTTATATTATGTTATATATTATATAATTTATAACACATAAAAATTAAATCTATAGTAATATATAATACTAATATAATGTAAATATTAAAAAATGTTAAGATAATTTAATTAAAATTTTTAATAAATAAACACTACATAAAATTATTAAATATTAAATTAAAATAATACAAGCCAATTGAGTTTTAGCTCGATTGGCATGGGCATTGTTGTCAATGTAGGATGATGTGGGTTCGAGTGCATTGAAGCGCATTATTCTCTTATTTATAATGAGATTGTTCAAAAAAAATTAAAATAATAAAAACATGTTTTTTAATTAAAAAAATATAGTCAAGTTTAGGTAAAAGTTAGGCCCATATTTCGGGTCGAGCTGGATTTGAGCAAGTATAAAGTGTGTTAATATCAAGCTTAAGCTCGACCCGACCTGACCCATGAATACCTTAATAGCAAGCTTCAAAAAATTTTTAGATTCATCAAGTATAGACTAACTAACTTATCAACATATGGATTAGTACATAACTTATAATTAGAATTGATGAAACGACCCTAACTGAGATGAATTAAAGTTACAGTTCAAAATCTGAATTTAAATCTTTCCAATAATATAATATACCTTACTATTACATTTAACGCTAATTAATTTTCGACAATTTAATTATAAATTAATTCTTGAATAAATGAAAGTTATTTCAAATTTTCTTTTAATGTATCAAACATAGTCAATTCAAAATTCGATGATTATTTTCTAAAAGAAAAAAAGAGAAAAAGAGAGCCCAATGTTTATTCTAATAAGAGCAAAAAAAGTTCAATCAAGGCAAGAAATAGGGAAATATCGTGCCCGGCCGGTTTTAGATACTACTTTAATCTTTTCTTTAAATTACAATTTTGATCCTTCTATTATCTTTAAAATTAAAATTTAATCTTATAATTTAGTTTTACATAGTTTAATCTCAATTTTTTTTTTTATAAAATATCATTGAGTTAGAGTAAACATTTTTCTTTTCTAAGTTGATGAATTAACATGAATTTTTTTTAAAAACATTAACTTCGACCAATGTTTTTATAATTGATCCAGTAGTTGAATTGGTCCGTGCAGTTGGTCCAGTTTGATTAAATAAATTATTAAAAAATTCATTAAAATAAAAATATTAGAAATAGAAAAATATAGTTCAATCGCGATTCAATTGGTTTTTAGCCCAATTCACTCGGTCCATACCGATTTAAAAGCCAATCGATTCAATCTCTTCTGAATTAGTGTACCGACCTATTCCCGATCGATTGATTGATCGATCTGATTATAACAACCTTGATTTCAACATAAAATAAATAGTCTATGTTTGGGATTATGAGTTGGAAAGGATTTTTCTAAAAGAATCGATGACCATATGTTAACGAGGTATTAATTATTCGGATTAATTAATTACATTATATAAATAGATAAACCGAATTATAATAAAATAAAATACAAAAGATGAATCCCAAATTTATAGTATAGTAGAAGGACCAAAACTAAAAATTTACCTTCCTGTTCTTTAAGAAGACAAGACCATAACGGAAAGAAAAGGAAAGGAAGGAAAAAAAAAAGAAAAAAGCTCCGCTCTTTTTTTACTAAATCTCCAAAATACCCCTGATCTACACTGTTTCTTTTCAAATCACTGGTCTCATTTCCGATAATAAACCTTTTCCTCTCTTTGGTTTTCCTTCTTGATGGAGCTTCTGAGGTGCGAGGAACAGGGCCTGCAAGAACGAAAGGGGCAAAAACGGAAACTGGAGGAAGAAATTCAAGAGGATAGAGATGCTACTCCGCTACCTACCGGCGACGCCCGCCGTGCTCTCTTGGCCGAAGTCACCGCTCAGGTTAAGGTCCTCGACTCGGCCTTCTCCTGGCACGAATCCGATCGCGCCGCCGCCAAGCGTGCCACTCACGTGCTCGCTGAGCTCGCAAAGAACGGTAAATATTTTTGAAATCTCCAGCTTCCGATCTCCGTCTTATTTACACCTTTTTTTAATTTTGTTCTGTTTTTCACTTTTTTTTTTTGAATTTTCGGTATTAGATATGACTAGTAAAAATGTAGGATATTCGGTACTATCCGATCTTTTTTTATTTTTGGAAATTCGGATAATGGAATAGTTTTTTTAATTCCAATAGAAGATTTACGTTTTAGATTCCGATTTATAAAATATGAAAAAAATTATAGTTGCGGAGAAGTTCGAGCCTTGTCAAGTAGTCTTTATTGCTAAAAATTTAAGCTAGTAATCCAATATTAGATATTGTAATGATAACATTTACTTAAAGTTAAATTGTCAAGGGTAATGAAACATAATAATGTTTTAATAGATACTTAATCCGAAATTATTTTTATTATTTATCTTTTTGTATCTTAGAAGTAGACTGTTGTTAATTATGAGTGAATTTGAACTTCAAATTTCTTTATTGTTTGATTTTATCTTTTAACTGCTTTCTATATTCAAACAGATAATGCTATCTAAATCGGATCTGGATAGTAATACTAATATTTTCTAACATAATGGGATTCGCATACAGATGCTCTAACAGTAAACATCCGAACAGCTGCCATCCCTTTTCAGGATGATGGTAATAAATGTTTTCTTCTTTTAATATTCTCTTTTGCAGAGGAAGTTGTTAATGTGATCGTTGAAGGTGGTGCGATTCCAGCTTTAGTTAAGCATCTGCAAGCACCTTTGTCTGATGAAGGTGACCTAAGCTTGAAGCCTTTTGAGCACGAGGTTGAAAAAGGAAGTGCTTTCGCTTTGGGACTTCTTGCCGTAAAGGTGATTTTATTGAATATTTATATTTTTACTAAAGTAGTCATTATTTATATAGTTTAGTATTTATTGTAGTTAAAGACTTAAAGTTTTGAATTATATATTGGAAATTCTCTTCTTTCATGGTATGCATGATTTTTTTTTAATTTCTTGTTAGTAGCATTAGTAAATATATGAAGTTTTCTGTAAAATGTTATTTTGGTTAAAAAGTATGTTACATAAGGTGATTTTTTAATATCAATTCTAAGTAGATATTAGAAATTAAACTTCCAGAAAGTTTGAGGTGTGAAAAGAAAATGATTCTGGTGCATAGAGACGGCATCTGTTCATGCTATCATTATGCAGAAAATACCATCTAGAATTGTTGATTTTATTGCTAAGCCACCAAAGCTTGGTTATGTATTTAGTCTTGTAATTTTCTTTGGTTTTACATGATTTATGTTATGCTAGTGACGCAAATGCAAATAAATTTAGCATTCACTTTTGTTAATCACTGAATCTGCTATTTATTACCTTTGCTGGTAACAGCCAGAACATCAGCAACTTATAGTTGATTCTGGGGCCTTGTCGCATCTTGTGAGTTTGTTGAGGCGATACAAGGATAGTTCTACTTCTCGTGCTGTGATCAGTGTCATTAGAAGAGCGGCTGATGCTATCACCAACCTTGCTCATGAGAATAGCAGCATTAAAACCCGTGTCAGGTTTGCTAAAATTGTGCTGTTTTTATTTCAAGTTATTTGTTTAACTTCATGTTTATTCCAATAACTATCTTGATTTGTTTGACAGAATGGAAGGTGGAATTCCACCTCTTGTTGAGTTGCTTGAATTTACTGACACAAAGGTGCAAAGAGCAGCTGCTGGGGCATTACGAACCCTGGCATTCAAAAATGATGAAAACAAGAATCAGGTAACCGACCTGCCTTTGGAAGTTGAATTTGATAAAATTGCCTTCAATGTTTAGTTAATGGAGTGAGTACTATGGCTTTGCAGATCGTTGAATGCAATGCTCTTCCTACTCTCATCTCGATGCTGAGATCAGATGATGCTGCCATACACTATGAAGCGGTAGAATTTTATTGAAACACAAGATACTTTTGCAAATTCCACTGGGTTTTAGTAATTTTTACCAGCTGTAGCGTTAAAAAAAAATCTCGTCACCTTGTAGGTTGGTGTGATTGGCAATCTGGTGCATTCATCACCAAACATAAAAAAGGAAGTTCTCGATGCTGGGGCTTTGCAACCTGTCATTGGTTTGCTTACGTATGTTACCATGCTTCAGTTTTTTACTTTTCTTTTACTTGTTATAGCATGAGTTTTTAGTTGTTACTTTTGGGCTCTTCTCTTCTGTTGCAGTTTATCAAGGTTCTCCCTTATTAATTAATTTGTTTTGTTGGAAAACAGCTCCTGCTGCTCAGAAAGCCAAAGAGAGGCTGCTTTGCTACTTGGGCAATTTGCCGCAACTGATTCTGATTGCAAGGTGAAGAGTGGATTTTCTTTTATACTTTACTAGGATTAAGATACTTCTTCCTTGTTGACTCTGAAATTACTTTCCAAACATTTGAAAGAATTTTGCTTTTCATATAATTTCTTCTGTCCTTGTAGTGATTAAGAGGAGCACTGATCCCTATGTTTACTTAATTTCCCTTGACCATTTCTTTTTCATTGTTGCTTCTTTTTGACATGTGCTCTGGATTGCAGGTTCATATTGTACAAAGGGGTGCTGTCAGACCCTTGATTGAAATGCTTCACTCTCCTGATATACAGCTGAAAGAGATGTCAGCCTTTGCTTTGGGGAGGTTGGCACAGGTTATTATTGTTATTTTCTTGGCTGTATCATTTCAAGCTTTTATCAATGCTGTAAATGATGTGTAATGGGTTTTATCTTCATACCTTGCTGATCTTTGTCCTTTTTCCTGAGCTAGTAATTTGTTTACTCCAAATATTTACTTTTTTTTTAAAAAAAGACTGAAGTTAATTTTACTTAAGGATTTTTCCCTGTTTTGAAAAAACTAGCTTACGCAAAATTGGTTCCATCAACTGGACTGCTTGTTGTTCTCTTGATTTTGCGGTTGTTATAAGTTGTGCGATGATCATGGCTTTGCAGGAAAATAGCCCATCATCTCAATCCTTGTTTTCCACCGAATTAACTATCCTGCATCTCAAACTTTTCAGGATATGTTTTGCATCTTACCAAAAGGCACAATCTGATTTGTTTTCTCCATGGTTTTTCTTGTTTAGGAGGTTTCTTTTACACTCAGTGAGGCCTTTTCTAGATGTGTAGGTTTAAAATTTCCAATAATTGTTGTCCTATGCCGCCGAGAAACTTAGTGCTCAACTAAAGTTCTTGTTTCTATAAACTGGAACTAGCAGATAGCTCAATCACTAAAAAACAATTTTTGGTGTCAGGACACGCACAATCAAGCTGGTATTGCACATATGGGTGGTTTGGTGCCTTTGTTGAAGCTTCTAGATTCAAAGAATGGATCTTTGCAACACAATGCTGCATTTGCTCTTTATGGTCTTGCAGATAATGAGGTATGGTAGCATGTTATAGTTGTGACCTGGGAAATTTGTTCTTCTTTTTCTTTTTTGGAGTAACACTGTTTTATTATATTTTTCTTTGCCATAGGATAATGTATCCGACTTTATTAGGGTGGGTGGTGTCCAACGGCTGCAAGATGGAGAATTTATTGTTCAAGTATGTCAACCCTTTCAGATATTGCCTCATACTCTCCCCTTAGTTTTCATGCTGCTAATTACTTAATTGCTGCATTATATCCACAAGAGCTCAAAACTTTCCCTTCCCGTTCTGTGTTTTTATTCGTTTTAACTGATTAAATATCGGAAATGGTATTTTTAGGCGACAAAAGACTGTGTAGCCAAGACGTTGAAAAGACTAGAGGAGAAGATTCATGGGCGAGTAAGCATTTTCATTCCTTTAACATCCTTTACCCTTATTTATTTAGTACATTTTCTGTTTGGGCTGTTGAATGACCTAGCTCTTCGTTGCTCTTTTATGTTTTAGGTCTCATTAAATGTGTATCTTTACTCTCTGATATTTTGGTTTTAATTATCTTTTGTAGGTTTTGAACCATTTGCTGTATCTGATGCGTGTAGCCGAGAAGCCTGTCCAAAGACGAGTGGCTTTTGCTCTAGCTCATCTTTGTTCTCCTGATGATCAGAGAACTATATTCATTGATAATAATGGTCATATCCTTTTTACCCTTCTTCCGTTATCCCAAAATCATTCATTCATTTTGCATTAATTGAGCACACATGTTGTGTTTTTGTTGCTTCGGGAGGTTGATTATGCTCTATTTTCATGCAGGACTTGAGTTGCTTCTTGGGCTTCTTGGTTCTACAAACCCTAAACAGCAACTTGATGGTGCTGTAGCTCTGTACAAGTTGGCCAACAAAGCTATGACGCTTTCTCCTATGGATGCAGCTCCCCCTTCTCCAACACCACAGGCAAGTTTGAAAAAGTTGGTTAATATAGTCCCAAGCATTTCGAAATGTACTCAGGAACCAAATGAAAAACCAATAATCGTGATTATAAGAGTTCTTTTTACAGATTTTTTCGATGTTTGTTTATGTAATCATTTCAAACTGCAGAAATGGAATGACAACTTTCTGTTAATTGGTTCAGATGTAGGGGAATACTTTATACTTTTGGAAGTTATATATTAAGCTTCTGTTATAACATATGATTTAATGCAGGTCTATTTGGGGGAGCAATACGTCAACAATGCTACATTATCTGATGTTACTTTCCTAGTTGAAGGTTGTTTAACATTCCGCTTGCTTAAAGCTTTGATACTTGCTATGGAGAAACATTCGATGATGGAAGAAATACAGCTTTTGTTTTAATTAAGATTTTTTCCTCTTTTCTTTTGCAGGTAGACGGTTCTATGCGCACAGAATCTGCCTTCTTGCTTCTTCAGATGCATTTCGTGCTATGTTTGATGGTGGTTATCGGGTGAGTTCCCTTCTGTGGTGTTTTAATGTTCCAGTTGGTTGTCCTTCCTCTTCCAGATCGGTGCCTAGGGTTTCTTTCCCCCTTGGTGTTCGGGTTAAAATTATGTTCTTATTTTGCTCTTTGTTAAAAGTATTAGTACTCTAATTCTAAGTTTAGCTTTGAACTTAAAATGTAGCTGGCTTATTTTGCAGGAAAAAGATGCAAGGGATATTGAAATTCCAAACATTAGATGGGAGGTTTTCGAGCTGATGATGCGGTATTACAAATTCTTCGATCTGGATATATAAACACTGGATTTACTTCATTTTGTTTATTTTGATCATCATTTTATGTAGTTGACTTCGTTTCTTTGTACAGATTTATATACACTGGATCAGTAGATGTTTCATTGGATATTGCACAAGATCTGCTCGGAGCTGCTGATCAATATCTTTTGGAAGGGCTTAAGCGACTCTGTGAGTACACCATTGCACAGGTGAGCTAAAAATAAGGTTGTCTATATATAGATATTTCGAATCCTTTTGCTGCTTTGAAATCGGGAATTGATGTTTGATTACTTCTATGCTTGGGTTGAAGGATGTAACACTGGACAACGTTTCTAGCATGTACGAACTCTCCGAAGCTTTTCATGCTATATCATTGAGGCACACTTGCATTTTGTTTATCTTGGAGCATTTCTCTCAATTGAGCGACAGACCCGGGTATGTATTTCTGCCACATCTCTGCATTTAGCAGTACAAAGAACATCATACAGTATTTAACTACTTGTTTTAGTCATCCGTGTGCGTGATAATTCCTTGATAAATGCTTTCAGTCGGTGTAGTACCACCGGTTAGAATTTTGGAATGATAAAAGTGAATTTGGGCTATTTGAAGTAGGTTCGACCGTCATGTTGGTATCGATTTTTTGTTTTTGCATATTAAAATCTATGACCGACGGCTGAAAGTTTTCACTCATGCTAAATATTATCGCAGGCACTCACATCTGATCCAGCGTATAATTCCAGAGATCCGCAATTACTTCGCGAAAGCGCTTACGAATCCTAACCCACGTAACCAGCGGCTGTAGAAGGCTGGTTTTTAACTCATCTCATCTCTAACAAGATACGTTGATGTACAGAAATGTAGTAGATGTTGTTGATGTGGAGCCAATTGAAGGTTCTCTAATTCGTTTCTTTGTAGCACGGTTCGTAATCGTTACCGATGCCCGAGTTGTTTCGTGGTGTTTGTAGAAAACAAGGTGTAAGTTTCTTGTTTTAATTCATTGTCTTGTCTGCATTTAGATGTTTACACGAACAAAAACCTGTATCACGATTTGTTAGCTATTGAACTTTGCTTTATTAACTTCTGTGTATATCCTTACATCGAATCTGATCGGAACTAGGGCATATATTGTTTCATAAACTAACAAGATCTGTAGCTTTAAAGGTTTAAACACACAGTATCTTTGAGGATCACTTTCAAAAGATAGGTGTAATGATATGGTCTACAAAAGTTAGAGCTAAAGGTTATGTTATATGGTTTACAAAAGTATGATTGGATGCATATATGAATCTTGTTTTGGAGGGTCGATTCTTGATCAGTCCTCCAACAACTAAAGGTATTGTCTTTTGGGAGTTGTCTTCTTATTCTGTCGAGAGCTGGTGTGCGGTAAATGATTGTCTGGAGGGTCTAGTTTACAGAGTTGGAAGTGCCTTGACTGTGCATGGGTATACAGTCACTCACCAAGGGGAAGTGGTACCACCTTCCCCAAAAGGTGACCTATAGGATATAGGTTATGGGTTCAAACCCTATCAAGGGTAAGGAGCTCAAGTCCCCTTGATGGGTGACGGTATGCCTATGTGCAGCCGATGCACTCTTGGCTCTGTTAACCAGGTTTTTAAGGTAGCCGCTCGCAGCACGCTAACTATCGATCAAGTACACGACTATTTTGTAACTTTTCACAATTGAGTGATCAAAAAAGAAATTTATTAATTGTTAGTGACTATTTTGTAACATTTTATAGTTGGGTGATAAAAAAATATCATTTAAATCATTTTTGGTAATTACACCCATGGTGACTAAACTATTAGTAAGCTTAATTTTGGTCTCTCAACTTCAGAAAGTTGCATAATGATTACTAAATAATTCAAAAGTTTTCATTTAAATCATTGAACTATTCGAAAATTTTTAAGTTATTGAGATGTTAAGTTTTATTTTTAAAGACCAAGTAGTTAACTCCAAATGAAAATTCAACGATCAGTATGATTGAGTAATACTCATTGACAAGTAGAGCATATTTTAGACAAGTCAAACGGTCTTTAAGAAAAATGATATCAAAATTATTTCATAAAAATAAATTGAAATGGAAAAGACCAACTCATTTTAAACTCGATTATGAAATATTTTTATAATTTCACTGAAAGACCAATTAAAAGTCACACCAGATTAATAGAATGCTTAAATACAAATACTAGATTGCAAACTATATAAATACGTCAAATATATCTCAATTATTAATACCATTCATTGACAAGACGTGCCATGTGCGGCCCGCAAGTGAAAAGAATATGTTGAAATGTTGTCAAGTTCCGTTGATTAAATGCTGCACTCTTTTTGAGTTCTTCAATACAAAGCAACCTTTCAATTATATACATTAGAAAGAAAAAAAAAAGTACATTCCATTAAAGCAGCCATCATATAATGGCTAAGGCCTAAAAGGAAGGGTGATAGCAAAATAGAAAATAACATTAGGAAATAAAATTAATAAAAAAAATTCACACTAAAAGAAAGAAAGGGCTTGAAAATCACATTTAGGGACGGACTTTACAAGAAGAGACAGTGGAAATGGAGTCAAAATCTATGAAAATAATAGAGGTGTTGTCCTTTGTGCGCTGAGTTCTAGCCTCATTCAACATTACTTCAGCAATCTTCTCTGCCAAATTCTCCGTTTCTGTCGAATGTCTCTCCCTCGTCTACACAGCCAATTATAAGATCAGGTTAAAATATAAATTTGTTGTTTCGGTTTCAGGTCATTCAGGTCCGGTTATCGGTTTTTCAGGTCAAGTCATTTCTAATACGGGTAATTTCAGTTTTGAGTTGTTTCAGTCCCAGGTCATTCGGATTTGCCTATTGATTTTCCAGAGCTAGTAATTTCAGGTTTTGGCACTCAAGTTTGGGTATTTCGGGTATGAATCATTCCGAGTTCAGATTATTTCAGATTCAGGTAATCTTTGGTTTGAATCTTTTCTGGATTCAGGTTGGGCAGGTTCAAGTTGCTGACTTTGTACGGTTAAATCGGGTAGGAAGATTCGGGTTAATCAAGTTGGGACCACAAGTCTAGAAACTGTATATTATATATAATGTTACAATAATAACAATAATACCTGTACAACTAATTGAATTGCCTTCTTAAAGCTAACAACATCCCACAATCCATCACTGCAATCAGTGCACAAATCAGATCCACATTTCAACTATGTCAAACAAAATGTCCAAATAATAAAAAGAGTCCAAACAAGAAAAACACGAGAAGGCTGGTTAGGAAAGGTAAATAAAACAAAAAGGTGTTAATGACAAGCCACAATGGATCATATTATGCGAGCTAAACCCAAAAATGTAGATAAAACATGGCTTTAGTGACAGACTATATTTACCTGGACTCGGAAGTTAATGTCTGTTGAGGGGAGGTCGACTTCTTCCAGAGAAATCTTCAAAGTGTCATCTATCGAAAGCCGACAGCTAAATCAAATGTTACCATGCTCCTCTCAAGCACTTGGACTCTCGCTAGAGTCGAGAGATAAAACCCCGACTAGGGACAATACCAAACCATTGAAGGGTTAGTCGGCTCCCAACAAATGACATTTAAAAGACTTTTCCGGAAGGAGATGGCCTCTACTCAACAAATACTCCCCTCAAGACGACCTATAAGCTATAGGTTGGGGGTTCAAACCCTACCATAGGCAAACGTCCACATTTCCTTTGGTAGGTGATTATGCACTGATTTTGACAAGGCGTTCCTGCTCTATGAACCTATCGCCTCAGGCACTAGGGCTTTCTAGAGTGGGGAGACAACCCCAACGAGGGGACAATACCGACCCGTAGAGAGGTCTGCTGGCTCCCAACGGATGTCAATTAAAAAACTCCAAAACGAGTTGGCCTCCCCTCAACAATGTCTAATATGGATATCCTTTTGATATAGGTATGCTCAAAATATTTTTATGGGTTTTTCATATATTTGGAAGATCAATCCCTCTATACTAATGTACAAATCTATGTCAGACACAAATGCTTTAGGAAAAATGAAGAGTCCAGATAAAGTAGATGACAAAATACCACTACAACAATGGCAATACATTTTAGCGTACAAAAATTCCCAACAGTGACAGATAAATAGAATCACCTTGCCAGTAGTGCAAATGCGCCACTTGATTTTTTGAGATGCACGACTTGACTTATATAAGGCTCGGAACTAAAGCGAGAATCTTGCTGTTTCACAAATTTGTCTCCAAGCATCCTAGCGAGGTTCAAACCTGAAATGCAATGGTCAAATATGCAAATGATGTACCTTAATTTTGTGATGCTGCTGAATCCTGACCATAATGACTAGATGCAGAAATTTGCACTTACCACATAGCCGTGTTTCCCCATCTTTTAATGGTTCCCCTATTCCTTCAATTCGGAGTCTTTCAGAACAACTCGTTACTTTATGGTCTTCAGTCATCTTAATCTGTTTACCGTCCATGCTGTCATTAAAATTGTATTGGGTCATAAGTACAATAACAGAAGTTATCATCATAATAACCATTTTGTTTTTAAATAGACGATGAGAAGATAAGAAAATTATACCAAAAAATAGAAAAATGGAGAGAATTCTGCACAAGGTAAGACAGAAATAAGATAGATTGACAGTACAAGAAGCATCCGGCAAAGCAATCAAATTACAATTGTCACTATTATCAGTACTTCAATATAAAGGCATGGTTAGATGAATCGGAGACTAGAATGACAACACTTAAGGTATGTTTGGTTGAGTGGAAAAGAAGGATGAAAAGGGGGAATGAAAAAAATGGAAAGAAAATATACTCTGAATGTCTTTGGTAGGAATAAAAAGTGAGAGAAAATAAAATAAAAGAGATAATCATTTTCTATCATTTTTCCAATTGAAATGATAAGAGGCAAGAAAATGAGAGATGTAAGTTAGTTCAAAATTACACATTTTTCCAAAGTTCCATTTTCTTTCCTCTTATTTTTCAACTCTACCAAGCAATGAATGAAAAAAATATACTTTTTCTTTCTATTTTCCCATTTTTCCTACCAAACACACATCAATGGAAAGAAAACATATATTTTCTACCTTTCTATTTTTCTACTCCAATTTTCCATATTTTCCATTTTCTTTCTATTCTACCTAGCAAAACCTTAGCACAAGTAGCTTCTAACATATGCCAATAGCTTTCTTTACGAATTGCTGAAAGCAACCCATCCTGTATTTTTAACTTTCAAATCACAATATTCCTAAGAATAGCAGACAACTAATTCTGAGTGAACCCATATTTTACACAATGGAATTTGATCGTAAAATAACAGTCACCTTACAGCTCCTACGAATTGGAATAATAAGAATAGAAACACTTACTTTATAAAACATGAAGAATCTCCAACATTTGCACATTGTGCAAAAAAGTTTTCATCAGCATCAGCCCAAACCAGAAGCAGTGTCGCTGTACAGCCCTGCAAGTAAAAAACTATGATGAAATACAAAAAAAACCAACTTCAACGAAGGCAGAAAAAAGGGTCCATAATTGAAAATAAACAATTAAATCTAGTGAAGACCAAAAGGCCACGAAAAGTCCAAAGAAGGGAAAATGCAATAGCTAGAATATTTATATTATTATTCAACAATAAAGAGTTCTAGCATAGTACAAACCATTACAAAAAGGGAAAGGATAAATACAACATACAAAGGCGTTCTATGCTACATGCACTCTTCATTTTCCTTAAAGTATCTAGGTCTGGTGCCTGCGTTCGACACATTTGGACATGAGTATAGAGTATCATCTTCCAAGTATATGGAAAAACTTCGAAAAAGTTTAAGTACACTTGTGTCGGACACATATCCATATCTGATACCCCCGTGTCCAGGTTAACATAGAGGATATTAAGGTGCATTCCGGTGCACTATCAGAGATTAGCCAATGAAAGGGCAAACAGAACCGCAAAGTAAATAAGATAAAACAGGGGAAGGAAAAACCTCATAATAGTTATTCATAGAAGCTTCTGTCTGAGAGAATGCATCTCTGAGAACATCCGAGGCATCTTGTTCTGACACAACCCTCTCTCTTTTTACAGAGTCCGTTAAACTGGTAGCAACCATCTCAGGCAGAATCCTAGACATCAAATTCTTCAAATTTTAGTAAAATAGTTCCTTAAAAATCAAAATAATGGCTAACAAAAGGCAGAATTACTAGTATTTTGTCCTATCAGAAACCTTAGATCTGAAATTCAAAGCTTCAGACTACAGGAGAAGAGCAATTCAGGCATTCAGTATGGAACTTGCCAATTTAGAAGAAGCACAAGACAACACAGAAGAACATGTATATACGTGTATCAAAGAGTACAAAAGAAAAACAAACTCTAAAAAATATGAGGACAACATTAATTTTGTATAGCCATAACACTCCATCTGTGGATACGGTGGGAAAACAAGCACATTACTAGCCACAAACCCTGGCAAGAACACACTCAAGATGAGAACAAGGAGACTAACTTGCTTGCGGATTTAGCTGCACCAACGCCACCATGTCCATCACAGATACCAAAAACTCCAAACTGCAATATCAGCACAAAAAAAATATCGAATTCTGTTGCTTCTGGTAGAAGCAGAAAAATATCAACTAAAATATCAAAAATTGAAAACCTGATCAATGCCAGGAAGAGGCCAATGATAATAGCAAACATCTTCCATTGGAAGCTTCTTTCCTCCTCGACGCAATGACATAGGGTCTGAAGTCATACCAACTCCAAAAGGGACCAGACGCTCATTGTGGGATGAAATATGAACCTGTTACAGGAGAAAAATAAAAAAGCAATCGGTAAAAATAGCTTCAAATCCAATATGCCATGCATTACAAACAAAAATGGTCATATTATATGCACTGACCGCATAAAAGAAATTACTTAAACAACAAAAGAATCCATCAGAAAACTCAAGCAGTTAAGTGAACAATCATGTCCACAATCCCATTACCGTAAATGATCTTCTCTTATTGATTGGACAACAATCTATCTATCATAACTGATTTGCACCATTGCTGTTCAGTTCCTCAATTTATCTTAGCAACATAGAAGAATAGTTATGGAACATAAGCAGATGAGAGTTCCTTGGGAATAAATAAAAAAATTTCAACAAATAGAATTAAAAAAAAGTTAAATATTTTTAGAATGTCAAATGTATATATTTCTTGTGGCATTTGACACAATTTCTTAAAAGGTACTTAACATTAGTGATATGATCCTGAGTACAAATGTATATATTGCTTGTGGCATTTGACACAATTTCTTAAAAGGTACTTAACATTAGTGATATGATCCTGAGTACAAAAAGGAAAGAAAGGAAGTCATTTCTAAACTCATGTTCCCAGATTACGACAATCTCATCAAACTGCTAAAATAAGATTTTACTAGTTTGCAAATACTCCAATATCCTGAAGAAGTGAATAAAGAGAAGATCTTGTTCATGCAAACTCCAATACATATAGATATATTACAATTTATCTAGAAAATTTGATATTTTTAAAAGCAAAAGTGCCAGAACTACAAGTAAATTGAAAAGCAGTTGACTTACATAAATGTTTGAGGTTGTGCCAACTGTTATTGTGTCTCCACTTGCAAGTTCCACTGGGTCACCCCATAGCCTACTTCCAGGATCAGGATGATTAATTGGACGAGAATTCAACAGTGTTCCATTCAGGCTACCCATATCCACTAGCTCCCATCTCAATTTCTATAAAGTTTGTACACATTTAAAACACTTAGTGAACCATACATACAAAATGCAAATCATGTCATTCAACTTATAAGGAGTTTACATTTAAATTCCAAGTTATCATTGCATGCTTTCCAGAAACCTCATAATCCTTCAATAATAAATAACTTGGAGGAACTCTTCCAAGGGTCAATGGTAGCCTTGCAGTGCTTGTTGACAGCACAGAACAATGAAGTCCACAAGAAGGACCCGAGACAACCTGAAGAGAGAGGCAACTTCCTGCACTTCTAACAGAAAGATATAATTACATGCTTCACATATTCAGTCTAATAGAAATAGACCAACATATTAATCTCCTTATAGAAAAGGAAAATTACTTTGATTATTGATAGCGTCGGTGTTGGGCACAGACTCTTGTGGTCTATCATTTTCCGTGCCAAATCTCAAGTTTTGACTTTGGTTTTCTGGTCTACCATGTTTTTGCAGTTCAACTAAGTGCTCTGTCCCCACTCGACGCTTTACTGTCTGGCCAACCAAAATACCATCTAAAGGATCAGATACATCTCCAACCACGCTATCACCTGTACAGAGCAAAACATTAGCATTCGTGGTTGCCTAAGCCGAATAGTCATAAGTATAAAGAGAAAAATAACAAAAGATGGAGGCATAAAAGTTAATACCCAGATCCAAACGGCGAGATGCAGAGGAAAGCCGTTGTTTGTGAACAAGTCCCTGAGTACGAGGTGGCCGCAGAAGAGCTGCATTTAGGTGACACTCTCCATCTAAATCATAGTTTCTTGTCAAATCGTTGCTTTGATCTTGAGCCAGATCTACATCATTTGATACAAGAGGTCTCTCCAACTCACCAACCTGGTATAAATGTAAACTGTCAAACATATGACGACCATAAGAGTTTCAAACAGAAACAAAACATAAAAGTTTCTGGGTTTTTCCTTCTTTTTTTTTGGGGGGGGGGGGGTGGACTAAACAGAAAGAAAATAATAACTAAACACAAATGTTATCACAAGTTTCAGATTTAGATAAAGAAAAACTCGGCAAGTTTAAAGAAAGATCCCAAGTCTTCCTTCCATAACATGCACTTTGTGTTTGGATTGATAGGAGAAAAGTTAGAGAGAAACAGAGAGAAATCAACTAAAGTGAAATTTAATTTCAATAAAGTTGTGTTTTGATATATGACAGAAGAAATGAAGAAGATGATGAGTAAATTATATGATATCAGGATTGTTGCTCCATCTTTTACTTAAATAAGAGGATATAATTGGAAAATCAGTCTATTGGCTGGTTGGTTTCATTACTTCCAATCCAAATTTCTCACTTACTGAGAGTTCAAAAATGAATTATAAGATAAATTGTAAATGAAAATGAAATTAACCACTTTTCTCTTCTTGCCAGCTTTTGCATCCAAGCAATAGAAATCAACAAAGGACTTGATGGAAAGTGTGGAATGTCACTTCTTAAAACTAATGTTTGATAAAAAATTTATCCCTTCCATTGAAAAGGAAAAACACAAATCCTAAACTACCATAATGGATGCATATATATTTCTAAAAACGATAACTTAAAAAGTACCCTTAGGATAGGCATTTATTCTTAGCAAATACGCATTAAGTGGTCAGTTATTGTCAACAAACTCAGAATGAATGTCATGGATCTCTGAGCATATTACCTACCATATTAAATCCACCAAATTACTTGCCATAACTGATATTCATTGTTGAAATCTACAATTTCAAAACAGCTGGTGAAAAAGAATACATATCAAACGTCATATCCAGTACTCAAGAATCAAATTGACATTTCAAACAACTAATATAAAACAGATAACATTTTACACATCAATCATCTTTTGATCCACTTGAAAAGTGGATACTCCTCTAACATCAATATAAAATCTACGAACAGGCTGCATTGACTCATTGCACACAAAGTAGCTAACATATGAATCTACCTAATAATCTTCTAGAAAATCAATCTCAAAATCAACTTGCAAGAAAAAAAAACTGTAACCACCAGAAATCATCAAATATGTATTAACAAATAAGACCTCAAAAAATAAAAATAAAAAATCCAGCTCTACCTAAGCTCAAAAGGAATGATCCGCAATCTCGAATTTACAATCATACAAAAAAAATGCTGATGAAATAACTAATGAGATTTCTCTTAAGATCTAAAGAAAACTTTGCGTCAGAAAAAATGAAATAAATCTTTTGATCCGCTTGAAAACCATATACTCCTCTAACATCAATATAAAATCTACGAATAGGCCGCATTGATTCATTGCACATGAAACAGCTAATATACGAATCAACCTAATGATTTTCCAGCAAATCAGTCTCGAAATCAACTTTTTTTTAAAAAAAATTGTAACTACCAGAAATCATCAAAAGTGCATATTAACAAATAAGACCTCAAAGAAAAATACAAATCCAGTTCCACCTAAGCTCAAAAGGCGATGATCCGCAATCTCGAATTTACAATCATTAAAAATGAAATAGATTTCTCTTACGATCCAAAGAAATAACACTTCGCGTCATAAAAAATTAACAAAAAAGAAAAAAAAAAGAAGAAGGGAAGATGATATTGAGGATGGAAATGAACGGAGAGAAGAAGGTGTACCTTGATAGCGCGACAGCGAGAGGGGTAGGAGAAGAAGCGCCATGGTTTGAAGGCGAAGACGACGATGATGATGATGATGATGATGATAAGGATCAACATAAGGAGAAGGAGGGTGAAAACGACAATGCTTTGTAGCATCGCCATCGTCGTCTCGCGCTCTCTCTCATCATAGATTTCGGATTGGGCTTCCCTCTTGGCGTGAACCTCGCTTTGAATTGGTCGCCTCCTACCTCACTGCCTCCAATTTCTTTTTCCTTTAATTGTGTTTTTTCCCCTGATCCTCTGTAATAAAAATTTACCAATTGATATATTTTATGAATTATTTATCAATATGGTTTTTTTCCCCCACAAACGTTTGTATTTGGAAAGGGCTGGCTTTTTTTTTTTTATTTATTTATTTATTTATTATTATTATTATTATTATTTGAGATAGCGGTGTAATTGTGTCTATTTGAATTTGAATATTGTTAAGCTTGAGCTCAATCTTTTGCTTGAGTTCGATCTAACATATATTTTAAGTTTAAACTCGATTAATTTTGTTTATTAATTTTTATATCTAAGCTCAAATTTAAGTTTTAACTTAAAAATTAAGTCTAAAGTTAATTTTATATATTAAGCGCATTAATATAATTTAACAATATAAAAATATAAAAAACAACTCAATTGATAATTAGAATTTGAGCTCGGCTCAATAATTATTTGAAGATTATTACATCTAATGATCTATTATACAAAAATAAATGTGAAATTAATTTGATAAACTTACAAGATCATTTAATATGGAACCGGTTTTGATTTATTGGTCTGAGACAATATCACATTAACGAAAATTGTCCATTTTTCACTACCTAAATTCTTCATAATGTAGGAAACTTGAATATTAATGGATTTGGGTTTTAATCCATTATGGGCGAACCCAATTTAATATTTTCAACATTATTGAGTTGAGTTCGAATTTTTTTAAGTTAAACTCAAGTAGTTAGTATATATCGATGTCTCATTTACATTTCTAACTGAGTTTCGTCATAAAAAGTGAGTGTAAATATCTTATTTAATATCGACTCAAACCTAACCCGACTCATTACCATATCTAATTGTGATTGGTTCGCGATTTTTCTAAAAGCACAAAGTTAGATACAAGTGTTTGTTCTCTCTTAGCATGTTTTCCCATCGGGGCGTTAGTTGCCTAGGTGTCTGGTGGCTTACCCTTGTGTAAATGAAACACTCATGTTCGTAAGTTATTCAAAATATATTTGAAAAAATTTAAATTCGATATAATAATTATTGAGTTGAGATCAAGTTATCAATTGAGTCAAATTCAAGCTTAATAATATTTAACTTGAACAGTTCATGACCCTTATCGAGCTTTTTTTTTATATTTTTATATTATTAAATTACGATATTATCCTTAATATATTATTAACCTTAAATACAAAATTGATAAATAAGCTCAATCGAACTCAAGCTTAAAATAAATGTTTGATCGGATATAAACAAAATTAAATAAAATTTAACTCATATTTTAAATTTAATTAATTTTAAATAATAGTACGTTTTAAAACTGCTTTTTAAACTAAAAGCAACGATAAATATAATATATAAAAAAATTGAAAATGTTAGCTTTTGGCTTGTAATCATTTATTTATATTAATTACAAATTATAAATATAATATATTCAAATTAAATTTACAAATAATTTATATTAATTATTTAAAATATATTTAAAATTATATTAATATATCACAAATTGTAATATAACTTAAATTACATATTTGTTAATAGGTTAAAATATATTATAGGTCTTTGTATTTTTCACAAATTTAAAATATAGTCTCTATACTTTTATTTTTAAGAATTTAATCTCTTTATTTTTCAAATTTTAAAATTTAGGTACAATTACTAGATAACGTATTATCTTGATTTTGTTATAATGTTATAACGAATCTTTATTTTGTTTTTTTATCACATTCATATTAGATTCAGATCGATAAAAATCGAACAATCAAATAAAATTAAACTCAAATTTTCGCTGATAAAATTATTTTATTAAATTCAAATTTATTATAATATCTTAAAAAGTAGAAAAAATTAAATTAAAAATTAAATTTCAAATATAAGGAAAATATTATTTTAACCATGTCCATATCAAAATAATATCTGTATTATAATCTAGTGGCAGTGTCACCCCATACACACCAAAATGGACCGAAGAAGATGGCGTAAGCCAAGAGGCCATACCGTTTATTTACTTTTTCCCAGGTTAAAATATGATATAAGTACTTGTATTATCGGTAAATTTAGAATTTAATTTATATATATTTTTTAGAAATTTAGTGCATTTATTTTTTATATTTTAAAATTTAGGTTCAACTGTAAAAATTATTTTACTAAATTTAAGATCATTATAATGTTATTTTTTAAGTTATATGGCTATCAAATGAGTATTTTTTTTTATTTCAAAATGTCACACTAATAAATTTAAGAAAAAAATTGACAATATTAAAAATTGGAACTGAATTTTGAAAATTAGAGGGATAAATTCTTGAAAATAAATGTATAGGGACTAAATTCAAAACTTGTGAAAATTATAAAGACTTGTGCCATATTTTAACATTTTCTATTAAGTAGAATCAAAGATAGGAGATAAAAGACATGAAAAGTGGTCAAATTGTGCTATTAGTTCCTATACTTTGCACAAACTATGGATTTAATTTTTGTATTTTAATGTGATACGTTTTACTCTCTCTAGTTTTGGAATTAGTCAATTTTAATCTTTATACTTTACGAATTCCAATATTTTAGTTCTGACCCACAGTAGCGGCTAATTTCGTTTAGTTAAATTCTTATATTAATCTTGTACTATATGTAAAGTTGTAGATTTTTCATATTTTTCAATTGGATCAAACTTAGTCCCTACAATTTTTTAATTTCAAAATTTCATTATTGACACAGACGACAACTATCAAATCTACTAACTGACTTTTTCTTAAAGTATTACGTAGATAACATAATGTTGCACAGTGAATAATATATTCGCCACCTCAACATTTGGAAGTAATCTAACTTATTGAATTTAACATATATCGTTTAGTCCGATTTGACTTTCAAAATTCGAAAAGTATAATGATTAAAAATGATTAAATTAAAGTACAAAGACTATATCTACAATTTATATATAATACAAGGACTGATAACAAAATTTAACCTTGGTAAGCAGAATCAAAGTTAGGAGAAAAAAGACACACACACACACACACAAAAAGGCATAAAAAATTAGCCTCCATTTCTCCTTTCATTTTCCCAAAACTTCCTTCTCAACATCTTTCTTTCTTTTACTATTGAACAACTTGGAACTCTGTATAAATCCATATCCATCTTCCCAAAATCTTGAATTTCATACTCTCTCTTTTTTTTTTTTTTTTCCAATTGAAAAAGAAAAGAGCTGTACAAATTTTGATGCTAAGAAGATAGAGCTAAAAACGATGGCGTTTGATCTAGAATCTTTGGCAGAGGCAACATCAGGAGCCATTGGAGCTCTTGTCAGCACCTCCATTTTATACCCACTTGATACTTGTAAAACCAAGTATCAAGCTGAAGTTAGAGCTCACCATCAACAAAAATACAGGTCCATTGTTTTAGATTTTTTTTTTTTGGGGTCCCACCTGAAAATTTTTGGATATTTTTATTTACTACCTTTTTTTTTTTAAATGATTGTTTGGGATTTTATTGGAAGACTAAATGATTTAGAATTGGGAAGTTTAAGTTTTTGAGAATTTTTTTATTTGGGTTTGACTTGTTTTCAGTAATTTAATCATAATTTGTTGCAGTTCTAGAATTAAAGAGCTGCTTTGATTTGGTGTTTTGATATATATGCATTGGTTCATACAGGAACACTGCTGATGTTTTGTGGGAAGCTATAGCTGACGGTCAAGTTCTTTCATTGTACCAAGGTCTTGGGACCAAAAATTTGCAGTCTTTTATTTCACAGTTCATCTATTTTTATGGATATAGCTTCTTTAAAAGGCTGTACTTGAAGAAAACTGGAAACAAGACTATTGGGACTAAAGCAAATTTGATTGTTGGTGTTGCTGCTGGGGCATGTACTGTTATAATTACACAGGTACTGATGTTTTGATTGTTGTGTATATGTGTATATATATAGGCATATGTATGTATGTATGATCAGAACATTACTTGGGAGTTTGGTTTGCATGTGGGCCATTTAAGAACTTTGTATTGTTAGATTCACTAATAGAACTGTGATAACCATGTAATGAATCTTAGCCATTGCTTTCTTTTGGAAACTGGAAGTCGAAACTTGTTCGTTTAGCTGCCAATGAGGCCTGGTTGTGGTGGCACCTTGAGTGCCCAAGTTCGAGTGCCACCTTGTGAAAATTATGTGTAAGCTAACTAGCTAGTTAGTTTGAGTTGAATTAAGTTATTCAGTTCAGTGCTTGTAATGATTGACTCTTATCGGAATTGTTGATATAATTAGTTAGTTGTAACTTCGAAAAGGGCGAAAAAAGTCTTGTATGTTTAGCTAGAAAAAGGACTTAATCCTTGAAAAAATCAATCCATTCACATTTCTTGAATTCAAAAGGAAAAGGATACATGGCTATCATCCATAATAGATTCTTTAGCTACAATGTATGGGAATTCTTATTTCCATGCAAGCTTCCATATCCTCCTTGTATGTTTTATGGTTCCCTTACTATGCCTAATGAGCATCCCAATTTTGTGTTACTATTGGATATTGGGATCTAACTTTAATATACACCAGCCCTTGGATACAGCATCCTCAAGAATGCAGACAAGCAAATTCGGGAAATCGAAAGGACTTTGGAAGTTGCTTTCGGAGAGCTCTTTGAGTGAAGCATTTGATGCTCTTGGCATATCTCTTCTCCTCACTACAAATCCATCTATTCAGGTACTTGACCATGCCTTCTGCAATATAGGGTTGTATTAATAGCTAGTATATTGAGTGTAGTTGAATTGTAAATCGATTTCAAGATCCCAAATATCGTATCGTTTTAGTACCATTTTGTTTTCAGTTGATGGGAAAAATTAGGATATGACATTACAATGTCTTAAAACTTAATTTTCTGCAGTATACTGCATTTGATCAATTGAAACAAAGGCTACTTAAGAGGCAGCTAAAGGAGAAAACCAGTACAAACTCATCCCCCAAGGCTCTTTCAGCTTTCTCTGCATTTGTACTCGGTGCAGTCGCAAAGTGTATCGCAACTTTCGTGACTTACCCTGCTATAAGGTACTTTGTCAATTCTATCTGGCATCCTCTAGCATGATGTCGAACTGGATAATGTAGACCTCCTTTCCTTGGCAGGTGTAAGATCACGATTCAGGCTGCAGACTTGGATGACAACAACGAAACCGAGGAAGCTGAATCAAAAAAACAAAAGACGGTTTCGGGGGCACTCTATACGATATGGAAAAGGGAAGGGCTGCTCGGTTTTTACAAAGGAATAGAAGCACAAATCTTGAAGACCGTTCTAAGCTCGGCATTGCTTCTAATGATAAAGGAGAAGATCTCAAAGACCACATGGGTCTTATTGCTTGCACTTAGAAGGTATCTTTTTATGACCCAAACTAGATTAAAGAGTGCTTAATGAAACTTTTTTAAAGATTCATGTTTCAACAACAATAAGTTGTTCTAAACAGTACAATTGTTTAAAGATTGTAAGCAGCATGGAAGTAAATTTCGTTTTCTAGATAGCTTCAACTTGGATTATTTTCGATTTTACGATCAATTATCAAGTTATATACCTACGTTCGAGTACCATCAATGTAAACCATGTTTAATCGTGAGTTGAATTAGTTTTACGAATTATTTATTCAATTTAGAGCTTATATACCTATGTTCGAGTACCATCTATGCAAACCATGTTTAATAGTGAGTCGAGTTAGTTTTGCGAATTACTTATTCAGTTCGGTGCTTTATAAGTTGTAACTTTGGCAAAGATGTTTTGTGAAATTTCAGCTTGAGCTTCCTTGTGCATCCAAGGATAGCTTTTAGTGCAAGTAATTATAACTTTTAAATTCATAATCAAGAATTTGAGGGATCTCAGTAAAAGTACCATAGAGGCCCTTATACTAGAAGTTAGATTGCATTTTGTCATCTCTATTCAAAAAATGAGAAAATTAATACATGTACGTTAAATTTAAGAGCAAATTCATCATTCTATTAAAAATTGGTCTTTGTACGACAATATGCAATATACGTAGCATGCTGCATGTCACTGTCTTATTATTTCGACAGTCATACTAGTTTTTAATAGTACAAATGAGTGAAAATTTTAATTGAAATTACCAGTTTGCTCTTTGATTTAGGGTGCAGAGATTGATTTGCCCATTTTTTGAGTAGTGGGTAAAATGCAATCTAATTCTTAGTACAATAACCTCTATGATACTTTTACCTAGTATATGAGTATCCCACATCTAATGTTGATGATTTTGTGAAAAGTTTTTGGTAATAAAAATTTTTTTCGGATATAAACTTGAAATAACTCAAGATCAAAAAGATTCGAACAAAAAAAGATTGTCAAAACTTTGTACCAACTCGAAATAACTTAAAATTGAAAATATCCAAGTGTAAAACACGTACAAACCTGAAATGTCTCAAACTTAATATGCTTAAGGTCGGACATGAAATAATCCAAGGTCTAAAATATCTCATTATTGTTAACCGGACAAAACCCACACCGAAAACAATAAGAAATTACCTATCTAACCCGGAATCATATGAAAATTTTCCCAAAAAAGGGAAAAAAATAATCCAAGCTTATTAGTACATGAAAACATATGATTTTTGTGTAGTCTTTAAAGGGTTAGCTGCTCATAACATGTAGAAAGCAGCCATGAGGAGCAATAGAAGGTAATAAATTATGATTATCTCGGAAACTGAATTGGCCGCACTAGTAGTAGCAGTAGTAGTAGCCGTAGCGTAGTTTCCTTCAGCTGTATTGGTTGTTAGGACAACAACAATCCAGTCTCCTTCGGAACCGATCCCGATTCCTGTATACTTGGTTTCATTGAGGTTTTCGGAGTATTGAGACTGTGTAAAATTAGTGAGCACAAGACTCGGAGCCAGGTTCGGAACACAAGCAGGCATTACTGCTCCGTCCCTTGTGACGGAAACGTTCAAATGGCATTTGGTTAAAAGGTTTGGATAGTTGGCAAACTGTGGTTCGGTGCCTGGGACTGTGTTGGCGCCTGTGGAGTTTGTGCAAGGTTGGTTCTTGAATTCTTCGGCTAGTTCATCGGCAAGGCACTCAGCGTTCTCATTTGTTGTTAGGCTTGTCAAGTTTAACGAAGCTCGGTAACTGTTGATGCCTTTAAGAAGATCATCTTCCTCATCTGTTGATTGTCGAGACGAAATCCGATTATTATATACGTATAGCAGATGCTAACAAAGTAAATGCAAGACAGTGCAACTCATGAAGTTACTAAAAATCGAACCGATTAATCCATAACAAGGCCAGTCATGTTACAGTATAGGAGAAAAACATTTCTTATATCAACACGATTCATTCAACTTCACAAACACTTTCCTCATGAACAACATCTTAGAATGCGGGAACTAGTAACTGTTTTCTGCAGTCAGAGAGTAACACGAAAACTTCTAGTTCCAAGAGGGAACTGTAGGACTGACAATCTCAAACCCGGATTCTAGCAATATGGCAACACACAACATACTTTTACAAGAATCAAGAGATAGTAACTGAGAGAACAATAATAGCAGAACCGACCTTCCGAAGACTCTAACATACACATCAATTATGGCAAAACAAAAACAAGTTCAATCTAGGATTTCTGCTCGAGATCCTTCGACTGGGGGCCTATATGAACCCCAATTTGCTAGTTCATGTTAGCCTATTTCTGATTAGGAGCTCTCTTCGACAAGCTCCATATACATATATCGTAAATCAAAGGTTCATTACAAGATAAGAATCATAACAAGGGCAAGACATTATCGATCGAAGTAGGTTTTCCCATGAACCGCCGGAAATACAATCCATAACTCTTAACATTCTTCAGTTTCAGACGAAACAGGAGAGCTATAAAGATGATGCCGATAATTACCTTGCGGTTGTTCTCATTAGCTAGATTTTCTCACTGACCGGACATACCCAAAACGGCATTACACTTTAAGTTCAAACCAAGCTTTGAATGTAAATACTTGAACCTATTACCTCAAATCTTCTTTTAAGGGACTGAGATAACACTAAGTATGAACTTCCACAAGTTGCTAAGCCAGTAAATTTCTAACAAAGCTCTAATGCCGGATCTATTCAATGTCGACATAGATCAAGTTTGTCATGTAACTTTATGTTCTAATCCGACCAGGAACAAGAAACAAGTAACAATGACAAGCAGGATGAGTTGCAACTATCCATGTTCTTCAAACAACAAAAGACCAAAAAAAAAAGGCTATAACAGAACATCGATTGAAACACATTTAGGTTAATAATTAGACCAAAAAAAAAACCTACAAGATGCATCCAAATGGGTTCATAAATATGGATTTGCAAGCAGAACATATAAGAAAAAAGGGGAAAAAATTAGCTAATACCTGCATTGAATAACCACTTAAGAAGAGTAAAATTTACACAGATTTCAGAGCAATTAACAAGGTCAATGGTCAAACAACACTGCTTAAGCAACAAAGCAAAGTACCCAGATCCAGAAAGTTAAAAGAAGCAAAAAAAAGAAAGGTTACCATTGTCACAAAAAACAGGGGAGATGATGAAGAGAATGGAAAGGAGCAATAGGAAGAAAAAAGAGATCTTTGAAAATGCCATTGCTTGATGATGATGGTGATGATGATGAGATATTTGAGATGGGAAGTTTTTGTCTAAAAGGAGAGTGTGTCTGAGGTGGAAGCTTTGTCTGAAAGACGTTGTATGACCAAGAGGGACCGACACAGAGATCACAACAGAGTTTTCAGACCTTAGCCATTCCTTTTGGGGTAAACTACACTCAAATCACTAAACTATTAATAAGTTTACAATTTGGTCATTCAATTTCAAACAGGTACAAAATCATCATTGAACTATTCAAAAATTTTCATTTAAATTATTAAACTACTCGAATATTTTTATTTTAACCATTGGGTTGTTAAGTATTTTTTCAAAATCAGGCTAGTGAGCTCCAAGGGACGATTCGTCAATAGAATCGATTTGATGGCTAGTGTCAGAAATCAGTTAAAGATGTTTTATTAAAAAAAATGATTGAATTGTAAAAGAGAAGAGAAAGAAGAGTTTTCGATCGATGCAGGCAATGTGAATAAAGAAGCCATATAACAATGATTTTAACAACTCAATGACTTAAAATGAAAGCTTTCAAATAATATAATGACTATTTTGTAATTTTTTAAACTTTAATGATCAATACATAAACTTATTAATAATTTAATGATCTTAAATGTAATTAAAAAAACATATATTTATTTAAAAAGATCACATGGGCAGTACTTTAATTTCATTTGTTAGAGATTTACAACAACCTATGAAATAGTTCTTTTAACATTTATTTAATAACTGTAATGTGATTCATTCAAAGGGGTATTCTTCGATCCAATACATATAATTGGGAAGACTTAGTTTTGCTAGAGACATTGTTCCCTTCTCAAAACGCTCGAATCTGGAGGTGGATGAACCTAGAAAACCGACCACCTCATTTTGTCTCTCGATTCAAACGAGAGCTCGAGTGCTTAAGGTTAGTATGTAAACTTAGATGTCATTTAAGGATTAAGAGTTCAAATTCTACCAAGGACGTGATGCACATGTCCTTTTGGTAGGTAGTCGTGCACCACACATGACCTGATCCGATGAGGCGCTCTCACTTTATGAACTTGGCCTCAAGTACTCAGGCTCTCATCAGAGTCGAGAGATAAAATTTCAACCCAACCTGTTGAGGCCAGACATACAACACTTTGAAAACTGCTTTGAATGGAATCAATCTCTCCTCAACATTCCTCAATAACATCTTCTCTCCGTGTCATACTTCGAGGATAATAAATTTACAAACCATGGCTTTTTGTTGGAGGTTAATGCATAGGGATTGCGTAAGTTCATAAGCTAACATAACATTATCCTTAATTGTTCTTCTCTAAAAAAGAGTATTTTGATTTTCATTAATGCATCGTGAAAGAATTGATTTAAGTTTGTTGACAGTAACCTTTGAAACAACTTTGTAAATCACGATTACAAAGACTAATAAATTTGAAGCAGGTTGTGTTACAAAGATTATCAACCTTCGGAATCAGAAAAATTAAGGTTTGATTAAGTCCTCACAAATTAATGGATCTATTTAAAGCCCTAAAGTGTTCACATAATCATTTCCAATGAAATTTCGAAATTCATGATAAAACATAGCATTCACAGGGGATCTGTTTAAAGCCCCAAAGTGTTCACATAATCATTTTCAATAGAATTTTGAAATTTACGATAAAACATAGCATACACAGGAGCGAAGCTAAAAATATTTTAGAGACCGATATTAAGTTATATATTTTTACGATAGTTAAAATGTATTCCACTTATTATTTAACTTTTTTTTTAAAAAATTATTTTTCTATAACTATGAAAAATAAAAGCTTATATTAAATTTCTTTGTTTTTGCCTTTTTTGGAACTCTTGATTTTACATTGAACAGTAACAATGCACTTACATGGAACAAATTTTTAATATAATTTTTTATGAATGAACACATTTTATTAATTTTATTAGTTTGAAAAAATGTACAAAAATGTAATAAATGACAATAATTCGCGTGGTACATATATAATAATAATGTATATATAAACAAAACAAAATAAATAAATTACCAAAATCATTTAAAAGACAAAAGTTAAAAACTTCTTTTCCCCTCAATGATGACAGGCAAGTTCCAGGTTGTTGATGGATTGATGTGGTCGGTTCAAAAATTATATATATATATATATATATATATATATATATATTAGTTTAATTGGTATTGCATTGTTATCAATGCAGGAGCTCGTAAGTTTGAATGCGTTGAAATATATTATTTAAATAAAATATGGAGAAGTGTTGCTTAGGAAAGAGTTGAGGATTGATTGCGTCATCTTTTGTATTATCTTGATCGCTGCGCAGACATGGACTAGAACCTTTGAAGATGGGATTGTTTTTTATTTTTCGAATAATCCAAAGAGTGTTGTTGTTGTTTTTTTGAACAATCTCATTATAAGTTCAGATAGACAATGCCTAGGAACTACCCATAACCCCTCCCCAACTTATAAATAGGAAGATAATGTAATTCAACGTACTCGAATTTACGTCCTCCTATATGGGCAACAATGACAATGCCAATTAAGTTAATACCCCTTGAGTTAATTTGATAATAACATAATAAAAATAAATTTTAATTATATTTTTTATTTCATTAAATTTGTCATATTTTGATTTTTGTGATTTTTTTTAAAATTTTGATCATTTACCTTTTAAATATATTATAATTATTTTTAATGAAATAGTTTTTAAATATATTTTTTATAAAATTTAATTAATTAAAATATTTAAAATAATTGTGATTAAAATTTAAAATATTTAACCTATAAAAATCAAAATGTGAAAATTTTATTGGGACAGAAAGGAGCTTTAAACTTTATCAAATAATAAATATATTATTTAACTCAAGAAAATTATAAGTAGAGTGACAAAATATTTGCATTTAAGTATAAAATTGACATTTATTCCAAATTTAATCACTTGATAACACTTACATTTTACATTTCATAATAAATAAATATGTTATTTACTATGAAAAACTATCCACTAAATTCTTCAAAAAAAAATTATTTGAAATTATTTATTTTATTTTATTTTATATATAATTAGAAATTCTATTATACGCATATGCATATGGAAATCAAGAATTTATAGTATAGATATATATTTAAAAATAACACATAATAAACAATGAAACGTATGATTTGAAGCTAATTAATCATAATAATATATGAAATATGTATTATATTAAAATAAAAAATATTAAATTATGAGAGAAATGAAATTTAAACACACAAATACATCATATAAACAATGTTAAATGCACTGCAATAATTTATAATGGTTTTGTCATTAATTGTGAATTAGTGTCGAGTTGACTCGTAACACAAACTCAATTAACAACATTATTAATATTAAAAATCATATCACACACGTATGCATGTAAAAATCATGTATTTAGAACACAGGTGTGTTAAAAAATCTGATTTATTATTTTCCTATTAAAAAAATAAAAATAATATAAAATTACAGTTTCATACAATCATTTCTCTACCCTTTATACTCCATTTACATCTCTACCCAAAAGCTGTCACAATCATAAAATACCAAATACCAAATATCACAGCCATTGCACACATATTTAGTGCTCACCAGCTATCAAATCATTAACATTTTTTTATTCATTTATTATACAAAATTAATACGAAAAAAAATTAAAAAGAAAAATATAATTACATTTTTTTTTTCTCCAAGGATACCCAATTCAATGGTATAAATTTGTCATACAACTTCATTCCCAAAATTGAGGGTCCTTCAATCAAATATTATCTAAAAAAAAAAAAGAGGTAATATTACATTATCTAACACTGCCAAAATGATGGACCAACAACCTGTGATCCTATTCCAAAATTCATTGTAAAAATTTCTTCTATCTTTCTGTATAGGTGATGGTGTATTTAAATTAAGAGGTTTCAACAATGGAGAATCACACGCCTTTGTTGCTTCATAATGTTGATGATGAGTTGAATGTGTGATTGGTAGATTGCTTGAGGAACATGGCATAGAGTAGCTCGTTCCATGCGTCGGGCACTCCGGGTAAGCACCAGTGACTGCAGTCTTGCCGATGAATTGGAGCCGGGCTTTCCTTGGGACCTAAATAGTATAGCGACGCGTGCCCGTCTTTCCTTGGTGCTGTCATTTGAGTGATGTTTAATATGTCGAATTTTATTCCGTGGGATGTGTTCGAGTGAGGTGATAACACGTCCTTTACTATTTCGAGAAGTTCCCAAGTTTCTGATGGCACTAATGTTGTTCCCAGCTCCGGCAACGTCTCGAGGTGGCAGCTTCCCCCGGTTTTCCAATCCCCTCCTCTGCAAAAGTCATACGAAATTGCGCCGTGAACTTCACGGTCGATTTTTGACCTCAAATGTTCGATTCTTCAAAACAAGGATGCAAAATAAATAAAACTGACAAACCTGAAATGTACGGGAGCGAAAGTGCGGAAGTAGACCTTGGTCTTACTCATATTCACCTCGTTGCGTAGCCACTGCATCACAGTCTCCAAAGACCTTTGATACGCATGTTCTATGGTCATCTCGGTTTCGATTTTTTCCCCGACTTGAAAGTAACATCCCCTGACACACACAAATGAGAAGTTTTTAATATAGATTAATTAGTTCCTTCCACCTACATCAACCATACATGAACATATGATTACTACAAGCACCGAATCTCAGTTTCTATTCACGATCGGGTCTTCTCCTTCATACCATTCCTCCCTTTCATGTATGGTATAAGAAACAAAATCCAAACCATATGCAACCCAAATCAATAACAGAGAAGATGTAGGGTCCATTGTTGTTAAATGTTGAAATTGTCATTTAAAATGGACCCATGCATGCATGCAGGCCACCAAAGTTCAAAACTACTTCTCTGTTTAGTTTCATCTACAATATATATGGGACCCTCTTAGATATCACATTGGCATCTAAGATACATACATACATGCATGCATGGTCCTACTAAGGTAGAAGCAGATTTCATACTTGAAGCTCTTTCCAAAAGCAGAGTTGTTGAGCTGTCACCATACCATGCATTATCATTTCAATTAAAACCCTAAATTTCCCATTCTGAATGTCAAAATTATCAACCATAAGGGCCCTCCCTTTATCCTAATCTACAAAAGCTGCACCCATTCAGTCATTTTCACCATAGCATGCTTGAGAAAGACTCATCTTTAATTGCATAATTTTACCAACATATTAAAGCATAAATCGGATACCAACCCGATAATGTCTTCAATCAAATCAACCTGCTTATAAATAACAATATATAGATTAGAAGACGATAAGGAATATCAAGAGGAAGGATGAAAATAGTTTACCCTCTAACGGTCTTCTCGTAGTTCCACCAATGGCCGGTGTTGAAGACCAACAAATCGGCATCTTTCCACCTAAATGAATTCCAATCCATTCGATCCAACTTAAGGGTTGTCTTGATGTTTTGCGGAGACCCGGCAGGCGGCCTGCTTTGTACGACAAGGAAAGGAGATCGGTAGTACTCAACAGTACAATTGTAATCCTTGAACTTGAATATCAAGAACCCTTTATGCTTTGTAATCGGATTGCCATTCACTTCATATATTGAATCTTTATTAGCAACTGCAGAAGCAAGCATGCAGAGGAGTGATTCCCATTGGTTTCTTCCAATCGAATCGCCCACGAAAACCAATCGCTTGTTCCGCAACATCTCTAACATCACTTTTCCATCAAACCTGCAGTTTACAAAAGAATTCCATTAAAGAGCTTCAGTCAATTAACCCGGAACTCTTGGTGAAGAACCGACACACCCTCAAGGTTTTGTCTCTCGGCTTTGAAGAGAGTTTAAGGGCGCCACTTGAAGCCATTGAAGAGCGAGAGCACATGGAAATTCATGGCCACTAAAGACCAAGCAAATGGAGGGCGGTTCGACCCCAAGACCTCTAGCATATAGAGGTCTGTAACTTACAAGTCATAGGTTCGAACCATGCCATGTGCTAGGTTTTAAACGGCCATGACACCATACACTAGACGCCCCTAAGCTCTCCTTAGAGCCGGAGGACAAACATTTCAGGGTGCATTCAACGCAACAATACAATACCTTTCCATAATCGACACGATATACTGTAATCAAAACTAGTATTAGAAAACAAGGTTTAAATGTGAAAACAAAATCAATTACTACACAAATAGAAAGCCAATTTTGTCATCATTGTTTAATTTAAAAAAGGCTATATATAAGTCCACGATTGAGGCTTATCTACCGTATAAAATGGCCACGAAAACTACATTAATGGAACAAAAACCAGCAAGGATGATATTGACATAAATGTAAAAAAACAAAAACTTTATCAAAAATCACGGGAAACCACATCACAAATTGGCTTTACCATCGACCATTTCTTAATCAAATTTGCTTTGCATATCAAATAGGAACCAAATGAAACGGGGGTCATTTTCATTGTGCAGAGAGTTTCTAATACTTCATGATTAAGCCACTAAACCGATAAAATTATTGAAGGAAAATAAGCACTGCATATCAAATAATGAAGAATAATAAGAACCTGGGGAGGTTACAATGCTTAGGCTGCCATCTCCATTTAGTGTAGAACAAATCTGGCCGTCCATTTTCAGTACACCTAAACCCTTCATCAAGAAAGCTACAATCACGAGATTCATAAAGGGGGTACGTTTCATCCCAGACCCAATCACCATCAAACACGTCACACCCTTCACCTTCAAAACTCAAGAAATCAACTCTTTTAACAATCTCACTTGAAGAAGAAGGAGAAGAAGACCCATCTAGTTTAAGCCACGTGAATCTATCTGACTGAGTTGGAACCCTATACCCTTTAACCACAGCTCTATAATCCAAGTAAAAGAAACAACAAATCACACAAACAGCAGCAAGAAAGAAGCCAAGAACCCCAACAGACGGCTCAAAGAGCCGTAATCTCTTGAAGCTCGGCATGGGTTCATTGTCTTGCTGCTGAGAAGGACCTTTACACATTTGAAAAAACTAAAAGGAACTTGAATCTGGGTATTGTTTAATTTGAAAAAATGATGAAAACCCAAAGAGAGAAAAGAACAGTAAAAGGGGAAGGAAAGAGGATTAAGGTTTAAAGAGCATAGAAGTGTGCTTTTCAAGCAAAATAGTGCATTTTCATGTCCAATGGTGATGAACCATTTTTCTTCTTTCTTTTTTTTGGCTTTTGGGTTTTCTTTGCTTGGTAGGTCAGTTTTGTTTAAGTTATAAATGATGGGCAACAACAAAGACAGAGAGAAAAGGATCAAAAATTATAAAAAAATGGGTGTCGATGAAGCAAGGAAGCATTCATGGTGGAGTTAATATACTTTCTTTATCTTCTATCAGTCTTCTTTTCTTTCCTTTTTTTCAGAGAATCATAAAAACAAGCACTTGTAAGCTACTGGGAAAATGGATTCATTCGAAATTCAAGAATCAAAAAACAAGAAAAAAAATTCATAAAAAAAATAAAGGGAGAGAGAGAGAGAGAGAGAGAGACAAATTGTTGGTTTAAAAACATGGGGTCTAATAAAGATGGAGTTTTTCTTTTTTTTCAGTTTCAATGTTTTATGAAAGGATTATTAGTGGGAAGAGTGGGGAGTGGGGACTTGATTTGCTTTTATTTCTTTTATTCAAAATATGCCGTTACTCCATGTACTTTGGCATAATTAGAGACTTAGTCCCTATATTTAAAATTAAATTAAATCTTTTTTATTTAAAAATCTTAGTCTAATCCCTAAAATCGTGTTAAATTTGCAATCAAGATTTACTAATTTTGGTATATTGATTTGGCTACTCTCATATGATGTAACATAGAAGGAAAGGAAAGACTTTTGTTTAGTGAGGTTAAAATTAAAAATCAGAAGTTTAAATAAAACTAAAATTGAAAGTTTTAAAAAATTTAGGGTTAAAAGTAATTTTATCATTTAACTAAGTGAGCCGAGGCCCCTTGAAAAATGAAAATATCAAATATTTCGATGAAAAATATTAATAGTATTAATAATTGAACCATAATGTTTATATACAAAAATATGATTATAAGGATTAAATCTTAAATTTTGCTAAAGTATAAGGATTAAATACATATTTAAACTTTATTTTTTCCATTTTACTGGGGTAACGGATAGGATTGAATCCCAGTTTCCACTGAGCACGTGGAGGACAACTATTCCTCATTCAATCTTTCTCATCTTATGTCTCAACATTTATCCTAATTGGTTCGTGGATCACACGTGCAGTGGAGGAGGGTGACAAGTGGTGGCCTCATTACAATGATGGTTAGTCGGTTAAATTACAGTCAGAGGGACGGAGACAGACAACAAAGGTTGCCACGTTGGCATTGAAAAGAAGGCAAAAATTGAGTGTAGAATTTTCTTTGCTAAATGGGAATCTTGTTTGTCTATTCATTTGTCAACAATATTTAGGTATCCTTTAGCCTATATTTACTTTTTTCTTTCAAATTATAGCTTTAGTACTTTTACTATTATTAATTTTATTTATAAAAAAATTTGAGATTTTTTTTTTATCCTTGATTGAAAATTTAGTGTAATTTTAAGGGTTAAATTTGAAATTAACTTCTATACTAATATTTTTTTTATAAATTAAATAGGATTATTGATGAGAATCAAACTTTAATACTTACTCAGAGTCTTCAGAAGTACTTAATCAATTTTTACAATCATTTACTATAAAAAATATTATGTAATTTCTAATTACGTACAAATATTTGTATAGGTCATAACCATCCCTTTGCCCAATACATCTCCTCTATTATTGGATCTATTTCGTTAGATCTTAGGGAACAAACGAGTCACCTACCCTGAACAAATGGTAAGAAGTCGAATAATTTTTAAGAAGTAGGATGAAATTTTAATTTTTTTATAGTTTATATCTTTATAATTTGTAAATGATTAAATTGAATTTTTATAATTTTAGGGGGGCCAAAGTATAATTTTACCTTTACTAATTTAAAATTTTTAAAAAAATTTAAGGACCTAAATAATAATTTTACATTTTAAGGGGGCCGGGGCCCATGCCATCCCCCCTCTGGCTTCGCCCCTGCCAGACAATTAGGTTATTCCAACAAAACATTCATCTCTTGTCATTCACATACTTTGTAGTCTAGTCACTGTATATTATACTTTCGACCTAACAAGGAATTATATAAAGGACCAGCCAGTCAGAGATGATATGTGGTAGGGAAAGACTAACCTATATAAATACCCTTCACAACCCGAAGCTGAGGAGATACTTGCTCCTCACTTTAGAACTTTTACTATAGTTTTTTATTCACCCTTTCAACTGGTCCTCCCTTTCAACCCCTCTACTCTACTAAAAATTGTATAACTCTCCGCTTAAAGAAGGCGAATCGTTGCTTGTCTCCTCTTCCCCACTTTTCGGTATCAATAAATACAATATAATCACAAGTATAATACAATTACAAATACATGTGTGAACAACTATAAAGTATAATCATATTGATACAGAACACAAATTAATAAAAAATCAAAATATAATCAAATAAAATTTATACATAACAACTGTGTATAATAAAGTTAGAAATTAACACATAATGAGATTTGAAACCAAACATTTGAAAACTCAAAACCTTGACCATTACTAACAATACCAAAACTTTATTAACCTAATTAAAGCATTTGTGATTGGGATGTTTCTATTAGAGTATTTTTAATAAAAAGATAATGTTTCTTTATTAATAAAAAATTTAAAAGTCATTATAAGTTTAATTAACCTACTTTTGCTTTCAATGTAAGTTTAATTATATATAGTCAACTTAACTTAGTTGTTTCTATTTGAATTGTTCATGGGTCAGGTCGGGTCCTAACAAAATTTTAAGCCTGAGTAGGTTCGGGTTCGGCCCAACCCAAAAATTGGGCTTAATTTTTTGTCCAAGCCCGACTCAGATTAAAGCTTGTAATATCGATATTTGCTACGAGGTATCAATATGTTGGGGAGGGTATCGATACTCAATCAAATTTTCTTTAATTTTTAAAATATTGAACCTTAAAATGATATTGATACTAGGTAAGGTATCGATACTTTTGTGAAAGGTATCGATACTTTGTTAAGGTATCCAAGCTGGGCCGAGTTGAGCTCGGGCTAAAAAAAGCTTAACCGAGACCCGACCCGTTTTCTAAACGGGCCTTATCTTTTTGCCCAAACACTCTCACTTTTTGAACGAGACCCAACCCAACCCATAGACAAGCCTAGCTTTTATTTAGAGGTGATCATGGGTTGGGCTACCCGGCCCGGCCCGATGGCCCGCTCAAAAAATGGGAGGGTTCGGGTAAAAATATAGGCCCGAAATATGAGTTTGGGCAAAAAAACGAGGCTCGTTTAGAAAACGGGCCGGGCCTCGGGTAAAACTTTTTTGGCCCGGGCCCGGCCCGAATTATATATTAAATATATATTTTATTTTTAATCAAATATACTTTTTAAATTTACATATTTTTTATTTGTTTTTTTTAATATTTGTTTTAAAATTTTTTATTTAATGGAAAAAGCTAAAAAAAATTAATATGGGTCGGGCCGGGCAGGGCTTGGGTTTATCAATTTTCTTTCGGGCCGGACTTGGACAAATTTTTAGGTCCATATTTC
Organism: Gossypium sturtianum; assembly: GCA_025698515.1. Taxonomy (NCBI): domain Eukaryota; kingdom Viridiplantae; phylum Streptophyta; class Magnoliopsida; order Malvales; family Malvaceae; genus Gossypium; species Gossypium sturtianum. Next base: position 165,517,695 of record CM046945.1, read on the forward strand.
GGGCCGGGCCGGGCTCGGGCCTAGAAAATGGGCCTAAAATTTTGTCTGGGCCTGGCTCGAATCCGGCCCGGCCCATGATCACCTCTACTTTTATTACAATTAAAGATTTTCCTAAGTTTTGTTTTGAAAATTTTTAATTATTTGGGTGAAGAAACTGAAGTTTTGGTAGAGTTTTTACTTTTAACATGTACAAGCTAACAAAGTATACATTGGGTGAGTTGCTATATTTTAAGGGATTTCGTGCAATAAAATTTCTTTGCATAAATTATTATCACTGTAAAAGTGTACGTATCGTCTCAAAAGAGCAACATGATCAGTGTCTTAATCTCCATCACGCTCTTAACTATTAAAGTTGCTATAGATCCTATATTTTTATCGGGTAGATAGGCATGTTTGATGGACGAAAAACAATATAAGATTTTTGGACAACAATATAAAAGAATTTAGAATTTTCAACAATTTAGAAATTATTAAAAAAAAATTTGGACTAATTTCTCAAACTACCATCATTAGTAAAAAAAAAAAAAATTTATTAAATTAAAATGGATGGATTAGATCTCAAATTTAGCAATAATTCATGGACTAAACTTAGAATTTAACCCTTTTTTTTGTTTATTTATTTTATTGCCTTAACCGCGGAGAAAATCTAATTTAGCTTTAAGATTTTTATAGGAAAAGATTGTATGAAACAATGACGTCACATCATTTATATCTACTTTTCAATTATTTAATGTCATATCAATATTTTTATCCTGAAAAAAAATTAAATCCAAATAAAAATCTTGAAATCTAGAATGAAATTACTGATATGACATTAAATTATTGAAAAGAGATAATATATCTGTTTCATACAAGATTTCTCGAATTTTTATTTATTTGTTTACATGTTAAAATATAATTCAAAGCCAGCATTGAACATGTTTTCCAGTGTTCATACGATTAGCATAAGTGACAGCAACCCAACACCCAAAATTTTCATTAATAACTAGCAAAACAAGTGTTGGTGTCTCATTTCTGCAATTAATTTTTGAGATTCCAATAGATTTAATAAAATCAATTATTATAATCACGGAATTAAATAATTATTTTCAACAATCAATTTAATCCGAGTCAACTAACCAATCAAAATAAATTTTAGAGAGGAAATTTCAAAATTCTTAAATTTATTTATAATTTAGTCCTTGAAGTATATATGTTTTCTCATATTAGTATTTAATTTTTTTCTTAACCATTATATTTTTTAATCCCTAATTTAACAGACATTACAAAAAAAAAAAAAAGATTGATCTATTTTGGTAAATGAAAAAGTGTCACGTGACATTCCTTCGTAAAATATATATTTATCTTTTTTATCAAAATGTAAACCTTAAAAATTATTAAAAATGAAAATAAATAATAAAAATTAAAAAATGGATATAATTTTATAAAAATTATAAAATTGAAAGAAATTTTATAAAAAAAATTAATTATGAATTGTAGAAATAAAAAGAGAAGGTAAAAAAATAAGATAATGGTGAAATTTGAACTCAAATGGCCACCCGTGAGTGGCGACCGACAGTAGAGTATGGTGGCTGGTGATAATTATCTACTCGGAATTTTTATGTTCAATTTGAAACTATGAAGAATATTGATTTTAATTAAAAGAAAATTAAATTAAAAGAAATTCTAATTGATATTGTATACTTTTTTTAGGAAATTGATACTATATAATTTTACATTATATATGTATTTCTAATTTTTTATATTTTATTTTTATTTTTATAAAATTTTAAAGTTTACATATTTTTATTTAAAATTTCACGTGGTACTTTACAAATGGAATGTTAAAGTTGTACAGACAACCAACATATAACCGCCTTGCCACCTGGTCGATCACACATTTATCATATCTTGAGCTTGTCAATGACATGACTCTATTCGATAAAGGGTACCCATCTCTTATATATACCCCAAGGCACGATGAATAAAGGATCTTCCTTCCTTCTCAACAACCTTAATCTTATAGCAACACACAACCTCCTCATTTTCCTCATCTCCTTCCTCTTGTTTCCTCCTCCCTCCTTGCTTACTCTTCCTCTCTGCTAGTCACGGTGAACAGGCCTCCTTGTCACCACCACCATCTCCTCCGTATCTTACACTTACTGATATCCAATATCAATAGCCTTGATTCTAAAAAATCTAATTATCAACATTTACACATTTTGTACTTTAGTTTTTGTTGTTGTTGTTGCAAGTTGCTTTTCTTTGTGACCATTTCACATAAAAAGCTAAAAAAACAAATTTATTAACTAAATTTGATTGAAAATAGAAAAAAATCTAAGATAATAATTTTTATATTTTTTTAAAATTAACCCTCAATGTCATAAAGAAAAGCAAAACTGAAAAAAAAAGACCAAATTTCAAAAGCTACCGCCATAGCCAACTAGTGACAAAAAAAAAACAAAAGTAAATAGTTGAGTGACCATTTTGTAATTTTTTATAGTTGGTGACTAAAAAAGAAATTTTCAAAAAAGTTTATTTTTTTTAGCTTTTAGTTGAAATGATTGACTTATTTTTATTAAAGAAGTCTAATAAATTTTCTACTTTACAATATTATACCTAAAATAGACATTTTATTTTTTGAAAATTAGTTTTTAACAATAACGATAGACAGTGTCAAACTTTGAAGACTTGATCAAAACATTTTAAACTATAGTTGAGGACATCTTAAATTATTATTTTTGAACAATCTCATTGTAGGTTCTGATCATATCTATTCTTTTTAACACAATGTCCAGAGCTACATATAACCCCTCCTCAATCCTTAAAAAGGAGGACAATGCGCTTCAATGCACTCGAACCCACGTCCTCCTACACTGACAACAATATCTATATCAATCGAGCTAAAACTCAATCGACTTTTATTTTTTTTATTGAATTGGATAAATTAAATTAATTTTTTTTATTAGTTCATAAAATACTAAATATTAAATTATATGGACTTGATTGATGAGATCCCCGTTTTTAATGGCATACACAAATTGTCCCCTAGATGGAGTCCTAAATTAATTTGCACTCAAAGTATGTGATCTAACATAATTTAATTTAATTTTGTACTCTTAAATCAGTGCATTGGAACTTTGATGGAAGTGTTTTAAAATACCAAAGCATTGGAGTTGAGAAGCAGAGTTTCCAGAGAGAATATTTTATACTTTTAGTATTTTTAAGAAAAAAAAATCAGATTATATATGTGTATATATATATATATATATAATCCCTTCCTCCCATTGCCATGTTATTGATTATTCATTAATTTAAGTATGGAAACACATTCCAAGAGATGCTTCCAAATAGTGTATGGATCCTTTTACCATTCAGATTTAAATAAATTTAGAGTTGAATCGGATTAGATTCTAAATAGGGACTTAAGGATATTGAATTCATAGTAATTGATATTATTTTATTATTGATTGTACGAGCTGGTACGAACCTTGAAATGATTAATTTTTATGAATAATAAAACGAACATGAATTTTACATTAATTAAAAAATATTTTTTAGGTTTAAGATCATATTATAAGTACCTTGCCATGAGACCACCTAAACCTCGCCAAAAATGATACCTCAACAAAGTTGAAGGATACAAAAGCGCATATTCAGGACACTTGAAATCCCTTAAGAGTTATCTTGCCAAGGACGGGTGTTAAGCCTTACTTTGCATGACTTACACATAAACCTCCACTTAGCCTATTTTCATCACATCACTGCTCACCTATAAGTTATCGTGCCTATTCAGTGGCTAACCATGATGAGACCTGTGTTATACACATGTTAAGACCTCAAGTTAAGAGAATGTCATATGTACTTATTGTAACACCCCTAACCCCAACACGTCATCGGAACAGGGTTATGGAGTGCTACCGGATCGATCGGACAACTTTACAATTAATACACAATTATTATTAATCATAATATAAAATAATCTTGTAGTCCCTTATATGGATCTTCGAGGCCCAAAAGACGAGTTAGGAGTGGTTCGGGACTAATTCGAATACTTAGAAAATTTTCAAACATTTTAAAATTTTTTTTCTCAACTATAAGGCTCATATACTCAACCTATTCATTACCTAGGTACATGCCACCATTATCAAAGAAAGGTATGTTACTCAAAATTTTCTCTGAGGTCGGGATTACTCTGGATGCTGGACTGGACACCGACTTTCAATTAACCTGCGCACGGAAACAACCGTACGCTGAGTAAGGGTATACTCAGTAGTATTACCATAATTCAAATTATATAATAACTTATATACATTCAATTTATGATACAATTACTTAATAGTTATTTTATTCTTTAAATCAAATCATCTAATATAATAAGCATTATTTCTAAGCTTGTATTTAATTAAATTCATACATTATTTCACTATCCAATTTTCATTGAATTTTATTATTATTATTATTATTTTCCACATTTCATTCCATTAGTTCATTTCATATCATATGCGATTCACTAAATTTTATTCTTTATTCAATATTAATTCTATTGCAATTTGTGTTTACTAAAGTCATATCTCAACAATAACAATTTCATTAGTTGATTTGTTATATCATCGCTTTAAACTTTATTCAATTCATACACCTTTGGTCCATATTTTAAATCTCATATATCAATTTCATTTTCTCATATCAAATTCACACTCAAAATATATAATTCAATTAACTTCTTATATTATTTATATCATTTCAAACAAAATTGTGAACTTTAGTTTCATTTTTCCATCTTATATAATATTTCAATTCACAATTCATCTTTAAACATTTCATGAACTTTTGGTTCATGCATTCAATTTCATATCACAAATCCATTTCATATTTTATTTCACAAATTCACTTTCTTATTTCTTTCAATAGCTTAATCACATTTATTCAGAATTTATCATTTCACTTATTTACCCCTATTAACTTGACTCGGACTTTGGCGGATACACGGATTCCAACCCAAACACACCAGTATATCATATCCTCCCAAACACACCAATAAGGCATTAAATGCCTCTTCGGTTAAACCGAAGCATATATAACAGAATCATCTTCTCGGCCGAGCTACAAATCTCCTCATCACATCACAAATCCAATGGCATGCCATTTGTATCAAATCTAGTCCGACAAGTTAATAGGGTATTTTTTTACTTTTCCAATTTCGAATTCATTTCCACAACAATTTGAAATACTTAATCAATTCAAAACATCTATTATATCAATTCACATATAATTCAATATTCACACATATTCTTACTTAATTTCAAATATTATTACTTACGTTATCTTAAATGTCTCATGATTACAAATTCAATATAACATTTAATAAATAGTTTGAGTTATAGTAATACAAACCCGAAATACGAGTTTACTCCTCAACGATGCCGATGCCTCGTTTTCCTTGTTAGCTACGAAAATAATAATAACAATTTACATTATTAATTACAACATTAAATTACAACAAATAATTGAATTTTATTCAATTCCTACTCTTGCTCTTCATTCCACATTCTTTATACACAATTCTATTATTTACTTATAAGTTCTTTCAAGGCTGTCTACCTGAGTCATTGTCACTAAATCATCTATATCTTGAGTTACAGAATTCCAAATTAAGATCCGTAAATTTTATATGAAACTAGGCTCACATATATTCTTCCCATAAAATTTTCAAAATTTTTTGTTTAGCCAATAAGTACAGTTTATTCTTTAAAATCACCCCTATTCTGTTGTCTGACAGTTCCGACCATTCTTTACTAAAATTTAATTATCTTTTTATACAGAATTCAAATGATGCTCTAGTTTGTTTTTTCTAAAAATAGACTCATTAAGGAATCTAACCATATAAATTATGTTCCCAAATTATTTTTGTACAATTTTTAATGATTTTTAAAAATCAGAACAGGGAATCTCGAAATCACTCTGAACCAGTCTCACAAAAATCTAAATATCTCAAAATACAGAATTTCTTTTCTTTTTATGTTTCTTTCATAAAATTTCGTCCCACCTTAATAAATTTCGTCCTCGAAATTTACCTGAGAATAGGTGAGGATACTGTGCTCTCATAGTTTCTTCCTGTTCCCAAGTTGCTTCTTCCACACTATGGCTTCTCCACAGTACTTTTACCAAAGGAACCCGTTTGTTTCTTAATTCTTTCACTTCTCGAGCTAGTATTTGAACTGGTTCTTCTTCATATGACAAATCCGGTCTAATCTCAATGTCTTCAGCAGAAATAATATGAGATGGATCTGATCGATACCTTCGTAACATGGAAACATGAAAAACATCATGAATTTTCTGTAATTCCGGAGGTAAAGCTAGTCGATAGGCAACCGGTCCGATTCTTTCAACTACTTCATACGGCCCAATGTAACGAGGACTTAATTTTCCTTTGCGACCAAATCTCAAAACTTTCTTCCAAGGCGATACTTTTAAAAACACTTTATCACCCACAGAATACTCTATATCCCGTCGCTTCAGATCTGCATAAGACTTTTGTCTGTCAAAAGCTACTTTCAACCTGTCTCTTATCTTTTTAACTATGTGGATGAAATGCAGTACTAAAATTAAGCCGAGTACCCAAAGAATCATGTAATTGCCTCCAAAATCTCGATGTAAATCGTGGATCCCGGTCGGAAATTATAGATACTGGAATACCATGCAGTCTCACAATTTCTCGGATATAAACTTCAGCAAGCTTCTGCAGAGACCAATCAGTCCTGACTGCTATGAAATGAGTAGACTTAGTAAGCCGATCAACTATCACCCAAATGGCATTCTTTTTGCTCGCCGACGGTGGCAACCCCGTAACAAAATCCATAGTAATACTATCCCATTTCCATTCAGGAATACTAATAGGCTGGAGTAACCCTGTCGGTACCTGATGTTCTGCCTTTACTCGTTAACAAGTTAAACATTTACTGACATATTCAATTATATCTTTCTTCATCCCTGGCCACCAATAAAGCTCTCGTAAATTACGATACATTTTTGTTCCACCTGGATGCAATGCAAAAGTGCCATCGTGTGCTTCTTGAAGAATCATCTTCTTTAATTCAGAAGTAGTTGGAACACAAATCCGATTTTGAAACCTCAAACAATCATGTTCATCAATACTAAAACTCTCATTGTATCATTACAACCATTTCTCTTTTCTTTAATAATTTGTCATCTTCCATCTGAGCTGCTCTAATCTGATCTAACATCATCGGCTTAACCCTTAACTCAGCTAATAAGCTTCCATCATCATTAACACTGAGCCGAGCAAACATTGCTCGTAATTCAATCGCAGCTTTCCTGCTCAATGCATCAGCTACCACATTTGCTTTTCCTGGATGATAGTCTATAACACAATCATAATCTTTTAGAAGCTCGATCCACCGTCTTTGCCTTAAATTCAATTCCTTCTGTGACAGAAGATATTTAAGACTTTTATGATCTGTGTAAATATAACATTTTTCACCATATAAGTAATGTCTCCAGATCTTTAGAGCAAAAATTACTGCAGCTAGCTCCAAGTCATGCGTCGGGTAATTATGTTCATGTGGCTTCAACTGTCTAGATGCATATGCAATGACCTTTCCATCTTGCATCAATACACAACCCAAACCACTCAAAGAAGCATCACTATACACAACAAAATCTTTCCCCGACTCTGGTAATGTTAATACCGGTGCCTCTGTTAACATTTGCTTCAAAGTCTCGAAACTCTTTTGACACTGATCATCCCAAATAAAAGGAGCATTTTTCTGTAGTAGTTTAGTCATTGGCAGTGCTATCTTCGAAAATCCATTGACAAATCTTCGATAATATCCAGCCAGACCAAGAAAACTGCGTACCTCAGATACATTCTTTGGCGCTTTCCACTGAACAATTGCCTCGATCTTCTTCGGGTCAACTCTAATCCCGTCAGCAGATACCACATGTCCTAAAAATACCACCTCTGACAACCAGAATTCACATTTACTTAATTTCCCATACAACTGTTTTTCCCGCAGAATCTGTAGAACTATTCGAAGATGCTAATCATGTTCTGTCTCTGTCTCTGAATATACCAATATATCATCAATAAAGACCACCACAAACTGATCTAAGTATGGCTGGAAAATGCGATTTATCAGATCCATGAAAGCAGCTGGAGCGTTGGTCAATCCAAACGGCATCACCAAAAATTCATAATAGCCATAACGAGTACGGAAGGCAGTCTTAGGCACATCACTTTCCTTCACCTTCAACTGATAATACCCAGATCTCAAATCAATTTTAGAAAATACTGAATCTCCCTTAAGCTGATCAAACAAGTCATCTATAAGTGGCAAAGGATACCGGTTCTTGATCGTCACTTTGTTCAACTGTCGATAATCAATGCATAACAGCATAGAACCATCTTTCTTTTTAACAAACAATACTGGAGCTCCCCAAGGTGAAATACTCGGTCGGATAAAGCCTCGATCTAATAAATCTTGTAACTGCACTTTCAACTCTTTCAATTCAGTAGGCGACATTCGGCACGGTTGTTTCCGTGCGCAGGTTAATTGAAAGTCGGTGTCCAGTCCAGCATCCAGAGTAATCCCGACCTCAGAGAAAATTTTGAGTAACATACCTTTCTTTGATAATAGTGGCATGTACCTAGGTAATGAATAGGTTGAGTATATGAGCCTTATAGTTGAGAAAAAAAAATTAAAATGTTTGAAAATTTTCTAAGTATTCGAATTAGTCCCGAACCACTCCTAACTCGTCTTTTGGGCCTCGAAGATCCATATAAGGGACTACAAGATTATTTTATATTATGATTAATAATAATTGTGTATTAATTGTAAAATTGTCCGATCGATCCGGTAGCACTCCATAACCCTATTCCGATGACGTGTTGGGGTTAGGGGTGTTACACCTATAAATACTTCACTCCAACGAAGAGAGTGGATCTTCCTATTCTTTTTCCTCCTTCGACCTCTTTTATTCATCTCCTCCCACTTAAGAATCAGATCTCAAACTATCATATTCTACTCATAGCTCTCTACACGTCATCTGGTGAACTGTCACCTCCATTTCCCTCATCTTTTTTCTCATCAATAAATCCCAATTTTGATTTTTTTTTTCTAATAGCATGTGTAAATTAATATTGATTGGCCTTCAGTAAAGTCTATTTTTCTTATTTTCTTTTTGAAATGTACCAAAAAAAACTTAATATAATTTATTTATTTGTAAATTTTGTTAAAACCAAATAAATATAATAATATTTTTCTTTAAATAACACACTTGTTAAGAATAAATACAAAAAATCGAAAACATAACGTTGTTGTTAAAGGTAAGGATTGTAAAACCCGAACCGATTTGCTCCAAATGGAATTGATTTTGTTTTCTTCTTCTTTTTTTTTTGTTTTTTGAAAACTGGATATGGGTTGGGGTATGGTGGATTTTTTTTAGACAATGGGTATAGAGTAATTATGGTAATTGCTTGTCTCGTCCTACCCTACCCCATTCCACTTTATGAAATTACCATGTTATTCTTGTGTATATATAATTATTAAGAGAGTAAAAATGTAATGTCTTATTGACTACCTCTCACAGCCCTCGCGAACAACGAGAGAAATCAACACTAATACAAATAAAACTATCGTAACTTACTGCAAGTGTGACAGATTAATTGTAATTGTAGTGTTACAATGGAACATCGGAATATTTCAATGATCGAACTCAAAAGAATCAGCCATTTAGCGATTTCTATTCAAAAATGCATGTAAGAAAGGGGTCTAGTAAGCTACTCACTAATTTCTATAGTACGACAATGTATAATTGGATTTTAATTAAACTAATTAACTATCTAGCACTAAAGAAGATTAAATCGTAGAACATACAAAGTTATAAAACTAACGATTTAATTAGCAAACAATGGTTGGTTGACTTCAACATGGTTGATTAACAATTGAATTAAGGATCTAAATTACTTAAACTCCTAAAATGGCTCAAATTTACCTCTCGATCTCAGTCTTACCAAGTTAGACAAATTAGTTCGATTTATCTCTCGATATTGTTCGACTAACCTGGTATTAACAAATTGGTTATTAATAAGATCTCCTCTTGGTTTCACTTATCTTAATTTTCCCTTAGGAGCGTCAATCCTAAGTTTTGATGTTAATTCGATTTAGTCCAATTTATTACAATTTAGTTCCTGACCCAAAAGTTAGATTACCCACATTTCCATCAACCAACCTTTTTAAGTTTAGTTACCCATACTCCTACTTAAGCAAACAAGAACATAATAATAGCATAAAATGTGCTTAAATAGAAAATACAATAAAAATAAAACTAGGGTTTTTCTCGAAAAAGCTTAAAAGTAAACAACAATGGCAGCAATGGTGAAGTAAACTAACACTAAAGAATAGATTTCTAATAGTGAAACTAAAATGAAACCGAGTTACATTGAAACTAAAGAGTGAACTGAATTTACAAAGAGTTTTTAAAGCATTAAATAAGGTCAATAAAACTAAGCTACATTAACAACTACTTAGTTACAACTAATACCCTAAATCTATATCTAAAATCTTAAGAAAAATAAAGAAGAAAACTGTTCTAACCCTAAGCTAAAGATGAGAGGAAACTTAAACTAAAAGCTCTACTTTCTTCAGTCAATTTTGGGCTTTTTAAAGCTGATTACAACCCTATTTTTATGGTCAAAATGTCCTTGGACGTCTTTTATTTGATTGGTGCTTCGGGTGAACAAAAACTACCCCTGATGTCATTTTTTGTCTCCTCAAGATAGTGATATCGCGATACCTAAGCAAGGATGTCGCGACATCATTGACAGTCTGCAAATTAGGGGTTGGGGTTTGGATTTCGTTGTTACGTGGGAAAAGCCCTCGTCGTGACGTCGTGCGTGTTTCATGTAGCTTCGTTCTCTTCATTTCAGGCCTGTCGGTGGTATTACGACTTCCATGCTTCGATGTCGTGATACCCCTTCCTTTGGTGATGTTTTCGCTCATGTTCAGGTCACCATTGAGCTTCTACAACACTCAATCAACTGTTAGGGTCCATTTGGTGCATTCGACCAATTTGGATCTCATAATAAGCACAGAATGCACACTAATAACTTATTAATGCGAAAGGTTAAACTAATTAAAAACACAATAAAGACATCAAAATTGCTCGAGAATAAGCTCATTAGGTGTAATAGAGAGCCTAATTTGACATATCAAATTACAACAGATCACTTATAGAAAAAAAATTAAAGGTAAGTAGGAAAAAATTAAATTGAAATGGAATGAGATGAGGCGGGGCTAAGTAGAGCTGTACATGGGCCGGGCAAAAAAATGGGGCCCGTTTAAAAAATATAGGCCCAAAAAATGGGCTTGGGCAAAAAAATGAGGCCCGTTTAAAAAACGGGCCGGGACTCGGGTATGATTTTTTTGGCCTGGGCCCGGCCCTAAATATTTTAGTATTATTTTTTATTTTTTTATTAATAAAATTTTAACTTTAGAACATGTGTTTATTTTATTCCATATTTAATTTCTTTAAAATTGAATTTTTGAGAATATGAAAAAATTATTAATAAATTAAGCTAAACAAATTAAGCATCTATTTTCGTAAAGTAGAAAATTAAATGGTAGAATAGTATCATTATGAGATTCAAAGTAGAAAATAAGCATCTATTTTCTTTAAATGTATTTGATTCATTATTTTTTTATTTTTTATTTAATAAAAAATAATACGGGCCGAGCCGGGCCGACCTTACCAATTCCATGTCGGGCCGGGCTTGGGCAATTTTTCAGGCCCATATTTCGGGCCGAGCCGGGCCCGGGCCTACAAAACGGGCCTAAATTTTTAGTTGGGCCCGGCTCAGCCCATGTACACCTCTAGGGCTAAGTAAGTAAGTCTTGGCCCTTTGGTCAAATGGAAAATTTTAATTAATAGTCTCTCTCAAGTATAGATTATTCATTTTAAGCTTTTTAGTCATTTGAATAATGGAAAAAATTTATAATTTTGACCCCTAAAATTTTAAATTTTTATCTTGACCCCTTGATAGTATGCTAAATTAAACAATAGGGACTAAATTTCGAATTAGACCAGGAACCAACACTAGAATTTGATCCTTCCTTTTATCGGCGCACCCTGTTTTGTCCGACCCAATCTAACGGCAAATACACAAAAAAGTATACATTACGTGTTAAAAATCCAATTTGAAAAAAAAATAAAAAAATTTCAGCTAATAACTGAAGGCTGAAGAGTAAGAGGGCTGAAGCTGATCCATTTTTCATCCATAATTTACATCTATAATTTCAGGTGAATTTTTGCATAAAGTTTCAATTTTTTTTTTTAATTAAAGTTGCTTTTGATCAGTACTTTGTCAAAATTGGAATTTATATTTGTTAATTTTAATAGCTGATGCATGTATATATATTGTTTATTGTGATTCACAGTTTAGGAAAAATAATTTGCAGCCTTTTCTTGATTGCTGATGTTTGTTAAGCATGGAATGAATTCTGGGTTTTCATCTTTAGCTTCATCAGCTGTTTTAAGGAGGCAACAGTTTCTTATAAGATCTCTAAAGGGGTACGGTGTCAGTGACAAAATAAGAATGGAAGCTGTGAAATGCTTGAGTGGAGGAGCCTCTTTAGAGGCTAATGCTGAGTCTGTTTTGAGAACAATTACCCCATCACTTGACCCTACTAGACATAAAGGCCAAGCTGGTAAGCCCTCTCCAATAATAGGTCACCTCTCTTTTTTTGTGTATTTGTTTTAGGGTTTAGGGTTTAAGGCCAAGCTGGTTGAAGTTACTTGAGGTTTTAAGAATGTGTTTAATTGAATTGGATTTGATATGGGAATCCCATTTCTTTTACAGGGAAGATAGCTGTTATCGGAGGGTGTCGTGAATATACCGGTGCACCTTACTTTGCTGCTATTTCAGCTTTGAAGATTGTTAGTGAATATATATACTGGTTTCCATTCTAGCATTGTATCTATAATTGACCCTTCGGTTTAATCGAATGTGAATATCTTTTTCTTCCCCTTGCAGGGCGCGGATTTGTCGCATGTTTTCTGTACAGAAGGGGCTGCCACAGTTATAAAAAGTTACAGTCCTGAGTTGATAGTGCACCCTATTTTAGAAGAGTCATATAATATTAGGTGATCTCTGTCTCCATTTGCAAATTAATCTTTCGATAAAAATTGGTTTAATTTCTGACTGTTGTGCTGTTTCAATGTGAAAGTGGTGTTAATGATGAGGGCAAAAGAGATATCTCAAAGAAGATTCTTTCCGAGTTTGATAAATGGATTGAAAGATTTGATTGTCTGGTTGTTGGTCCGGGGCTTGGAAGGGACCCATTTCTTCTGGTGTGCTTTTCTCACTTAAGATACATGCATATGCATTTTTTATTTCTAAATACTTTGAGTACCTTTTCAATCTAATTTTTAGTTGTGTACGAGGAATGTGCATGTTAGATGGAAGCTTTTCTGTTTTTCCTTAATTCTATTTGGGGAATGTTCAAGTAGTATCGTGGTCATTTTTCCAGCTTGTACTTATGAGAATTTAGCTTTTAGCTTTCATGGATAAAAACATGTGATATATGGCAATACTTAATGGTCCAAATGCTGTTAAAATGCATCTTTTTGCGGAATTACATTCGTCCATTGATTGTGAACATGTTTGTTCTTTTGTTTAGCTGACCATTAACCGGAATGTATATGACAATTTTGCTTTAATCATGCTCTGAAGGGTCATAATACTGTTTGGCTTTGGTCATAGCCGACTTAGTAATGCCATGCTTGGTTCATTGACCGAGAATTGTCAATGCATATGCTTTAAACCCAAGCAAAGCCTTTGCGGAATGCAAAATTCTTATTTTAATCTCGAGGAAAAATGGTTTCTAACCCCCCCCACCTCTAACGTGAAATGAATAAACCTTTTTCTCGGAATATATGATTAGAGCTAAGCGCAAGTGACTTGTTCCTTGACAAGCTAGATATTTTCGATGCTAATATTCTGCAATTGTTCTTGGTGACTGCATGGATTCCTAGGAATAGCTCTTTCATAATCACTTTCATTTTGCGTAATCTTTTCAGGAATGTGTGAGCAAAATCATGACACGTGCAAGGCAATCAAATGTTCCAATAGTTGTAGATGGGGTATGTAATCAGTAAATACAAGTATGCGGCATTGTCTGGTGAAATTTCATGCTACATACCAGTTTCTATCTTGATTTCCTTTTAATTACCGTTATTTCCTAGGACGGACTCTTCCTTGTGACAAACAGTATCGAGCTTGTTAGTGGCTATCGCTTAGCTGTCTTGACTCCGAATGTGAATGAATACAAGCGCCTTGTTCAGAAAGTTCTAGGTTGCGATGTAAACGATCAAAACACTCATGGGGAACTGCTCTCTCTTTCGAAACAGTATATTCCTTTTGCAAGTTCTCTTTTTTCACATTTCCCCCCATATATGCATTTAAAGCAACGATAATTTATTATTGTCAAGATATTTTCTTTGTCATGAATATATAGGATCTAAACCTTTTTTTTTTTCCTTTCTGGTGAAAGCCTCGGAGATTTCCAGTTATTATTATATCGTCTGTCAGTATATCGACATTGTTCAAACAAACCGGCATGCTTATGGATTTATCTTATAGCTGTCGGACTGTTGAGATTCACTCTGCATATTGTTTTTATCCGACGCATTGGTTAGGAAAGAAAACCGATTACGTCCGTAACATATAGTGATGGACTTAGAATAGCTATTTTCTTAGGTATAGTCAATGTAAGTAATAGCTATTTATACAAGCAGCGTAGTATATCCCTTTAGGATTCTTTCACTTTCGAATGATGGACTTAGAATATCGAGACCACCTTATTTGGATTTTCATTTGTAGTGTTGCATTTGCTATACTATGTACTCATGCAATAAATTTTATTGCAATATCCCGAAAATTTTCTAATTTGAAGTGCCCCTATTGGTTAGGATCGGTGGTGTAACGATCTTAAGGAAAGGAAAGTCTGACCTCATTAGTGATGGTGAAAAAGGTATGGAACCCTGACTCATAAATGTATTATTCTCTAAAAACTATGCTCTTTATTACAACATGAGTCAGGAACGGATTTCTGAAGCACCCTATATATGTTTTTTGTTTGGAACGTGTGGAACTATTTTTAATGCTACACCTTTTGTTTTATATAGTCCAATCGGTAAGCATATATGGATCTCCACGGCGCTGTGGTGGCCAAGGTGATATTCTTTCTGGAAGGTAATTGATTCATTACGATTTCCTTTCAGTTTGTGCATTGTACATTCCATTTGATCATTTTGGCTTTTCTACCAGTGTTGCGGTATTTTTATCTTGGGCTCGTCAATGCAATTCGGCCGCCGAAAGGGAATCAACTATCAGGTAGTTCTGGCTCCAGCTAACTCACTGTCATTGCTCTTATCTTCTCTACTACATGTTCGTCAATTGTTTTCTTAAAACACGGTGTCCCTACAGTCGAACAAATCCAACCGTGTTGGGTTGCATTGCTGGCTCGGCTTTATTGAGGAAGGCTGCAGCTCTTGCTTTTGAGCATAAAAAAAGGTCAACTCTTACCACCGATATCATCACACACTTGGGGCAAAGGTACACTCTCCTATCATGAGTATCAGTTTAAAGTGAAATAAAATTTCAATCTTAACAGTTACTTCCGAATAATGCAGTTTGGAAGCGATTTCTCCAGCATCTTGATAATAGACACCAACACAGATGTCTGTCCCCGTATGCACTCGGAAGGCTGTTTCGATGACAAAAGTCTAGTGTGCTAAAAACTTTTCTTTCATGTAATGGAATATAATAATATTTCAGTGTTTGCATGGAATGTTGATGAACATAATGTAAAAGGTGAGAGGATTCTGTTATAGGGTGGAGAGCAATGAAGATCTCTACTATTTTATCTTGAGGTGATTAAAGTACCTTGGTCCTTAACCCGTTGACCATTCGGGTACTTTCACTTTCTAGCGTCACGTCGCAAGCCATTGTCTTCTTTTGAGTACCTGCAAGTCTCTCAAGATCCCTCCATTCGGTCTGGCAGGGCAGGTGGGTACTTGAAGAAGACAATACCAGTTTGTGACCACTATGCCAACACAGTGCAACTACCCAGGGAAATGATAGTATTAGGCTGGTCGGCGAGTCCTGACGGTTGTACAGGCATGTCAAAAACATCAATAATAAAGATGAATGAATTCACCTATGTTGGTCCGATTTAACATTCATAGTTATAGATATGATTTTCCAAATATATGAAAAACATGTCATTTCAAATTTACAAAAGCAAGTATCTTTGAACTGTTACACTATATATATAAAACTAAATTGTAATGCAATATAGCAATGCACTGATATGTTGTAGAATTCAATCACATACTAATATACTACGGATATGATGATCAATTCACTTGCACTGTCCTTTAAGATCTTAAGTAGACATTAAGATCACATTTATGAATCCGGAGGCGGTTGCTGCTGCTGCTGTGGCGGCCAGACCGGCTGACCGGCATAAGGGCCAGACTTTTGGCCATAAAAGGTGGGATCCATCACCGGCTTACCTACAGTCATACCAGGAGCACCAGCCTGGGGAGCAAGTTGAGGCGGCATGTAATAGTAAGGAAGACCATCAGCCGGTCCTTCAACTCTCGGAACAGATGCGAGAACCTCATCTTTTATATCCTCTCTCGGGACGATATCAACCAGAAAATCGAATATATCGGTCCTCGTAATTGCTGCTCCGATGTCATTCTTCTGAAGGGTCCTCCTCTTGTTTTCCTCGGTGTGATTCCACGACCTCAGTGTCAACTCAAGAATGAACATTTCACAGGCCCTAGCAAACACGACCGGAGCTTCGGCTGATATCATCCTAACATCCTCATCTGCCTTCATGATCTTCTTAATCCTGGCCAACGGTAAGCTATGGTTTTTAAAATCCGTAGCCTGTTCAATTTCTTGATACTGATTTGCCCAAAAGCGCTGGAGTTGTTGTTGCAATTGCTGCTGTTGTTGTTGGTGGATATGCTGATAAGCGAGTTGCTGTTGTGCCAGCTGGGCCGATGAAGCAGAGGGGCCAGCAGGCTGAGTAGGGGGTCGGACTGAACCGACTGATCCAGGAGTCGAGGTTCCCATCATTTGATTCTGTTGATAACCGGTTATACCATAAGGAACTGTCGCTGCACTACCAACTATGCCCATTGCAGAAGTCTGCCCATGGCCTTGCTGATCCATAACCACAAACTGCAGAGAAAACCAAAACTATTTGGAAAAACAATGATGGCAGAGGATTGCTTTAACAACAATATAACCACAAACTACTATCCTAAAAGAAAATAAAGTGTATAAAAATGGATTCCCAGAACCTAGAGAACTCGAATACGAATCACTTTTGATCTTTGATGGAAATCAAATTACCAAAATGTGTTTTAACTAATTCATACTCAATGGTGAAAGAAAATGGTAAGAATAGCAGACAATCAAGAGATTTTCGGTATTTAACAGGTAAAAACTCAATAGTAAGAAATCCTACATCACCATTTGTCAAGTTGCTGATCTGGGTTTAGTTATGTTTTACAAGCTTATTCTTCGAGTCTAGCTAGTACAAATAGAAGGCTCAACTTAAACATATTTAGTTGCAAGTCCTAAGCCTAAAGCATCATGATACCGGAATTAAACACTTGGGACAAATCAGGGAAAAAACATCTATCTTTGGTTAAGCATTTGCCGGTTATAGCTGCGACAATAGATCAAATTTGGACAAGTTAGTTATAGCTAGGACTATGGACTGAATCCGGTATTTAACTACGGACAAATCAGGGAAAAAACATCTATCTTTGGTTAAGCATTTGCCAGTTATAGCTGCGACGATAGATCAAATTTGGACAAGTTAGTTATAACTAGGACTACGGAGTGAATCCGGTATTTAACTAGTAAAAACTCAATAGTAAAAAATCCTAGCTTATAAATGCAGTGCAAAAGGACTCCCCACCCCTGCAATTGTCAAGTTGCTGAATCTCGGTTTAGTTACCTTTTTACAAACTTGTTCGTTTGAGTGACTAAAGTTTTTGTTAGCACAGATAGAAAGCTGAACTTAGACATATGTTACAAGCCTAAAGCCTCATGATAACGAAGCTAAAGTCTTTATCTATGACAGAAGCCTATCTAGTTGTATGGATTAAATTCAGATGCCGAAAAAAGTTGGCTAGATACATTTGACAACAAAAGAAACAACATATTGGTGTCAGAGTTAGATTGCTGTCGTTTCCTTGTAAATTCCGCTAATCAATCCTAACTCATAGTCCAAAAGCATGGAAACAGTCTAAATATTCTAAAATAACATGAAATTAATTCGAATCATTCAAGAACCAAAACATCAAAACCAAACCAAAACATGCACAGAAGTTATACATAACTACATAAATAAAAGCAGTTCAACCAGAGAAACGTATAAATTATGAATAAAATCAAAATCAAATGAAATTGCTTTAACAAATCTATATTTAAGAAAACATCAAAAAACTAAAAAATTCAACGGAAAATTTAACGATGATCGAAGAAATAAGTTGAGCTATAAAATTAGAACTGTAAAGAAAAAAAAGGAAAAAAATCGTACCTTACGCTGCTGCTCGTTGTTTGGCTTTGGATTAGTTGATTTTGTTCATAAATTGGAACCCTAAATGTGAAAAAGAAAATTGAGAGAAAGGGAAATTATTGGTCGATTAGTGGAGAGAAGAAGCTGAAAACTGTGTCATTATTATTATTATTATTAAAAGAAGTGAGCAACTTTCACTATCTCTCCCACTCACAACGCGCGTTGACTTTCAGTTTGACTTTCTTTGTCTTGCCTTTTTTACCCCTCCTTTTCTTTCCTAAATTAATTATAGTTTATTTTTATTTTTATTATTTTTATTTTTTGTGAATTGAAAGAATCTATAATAATTGTATTATAAAATGTAATGTGAAATTTAGCCATTAATGTTTATATATTTTATCAATTTGAGTTTTTAGATAAATTTGATTTTTAATTTTTTGAAAAGAGTCGAATTTAATCATCAACTTATTTTTAGTCTGTTGGGATCGACCCGATTAAGCAACAAGTAGAAAAATAGCAGAATAAATTGAGAAATTGAACACACAAATTTAATGTGGAAAAACCCCTCCAAAGAGGATAAAAAATCACGGACAAAGATAATTTTACTATAATGGCAAAAGAACGAAGAGTACAAAAGATGGAGATAAAAACTAAACCCTGAAAACCCCAAAACAAAGAACCCTCAAAACGTAAACATAAAATTCTCTAAATGTGTTATGAGTTCTAATCTCTAATGGGTGTATTTTCTAAGTTTGTAAAAGAGCTTATTTATAGGCTAAATTCATAGGTCAAATAATAATAAAATAATCTAGCTAATCAGAGTTTGATTGAAACAAATAAACAGAGATTAACTGAAAGATTATTTCTCAAATTTGACTAAAATAGGAGCCATACTCAACAAATCTCCACCTTGACTCATATTCCCACAATGCCATCTTTGCCAAAGCTCGCCACGAGCCTATCTTGAACTATGCCGGGAATTAACTAAGCCAAATCTGTGCTTAGAAACTGGAAGACTTCTAGCCTTCGACTTGTACACTGTGCTTAGATTTTCACGAACACAGTGCCCTAACTTTTCAAAACCTGTATCCAAAAGAGAACTTCTCTTCAACGAAACGGTAATACCTTTTTCCCTCCTATGACCAAGTTGCCTCCGCTCCAAACAAGTTGACTTTGACTCCGTAACGGACGAGGGATGTCCAATTTCACCGGTCACTGTAGAACCTTCCAGAATATAAAGACTGCCGGTTCTTTTACCTTTTAACAAAACAAGAGCTCCACGAGATACTTTAATGTCGCTCGACTCGATGTTGATTCTGCATCCTTTCAAGTCTAAAATACTCAAGGAGATGAGATTCTTTCGTAAATCAGGTACATACCTGACATCTGAGAGTGTCCTAATCGTTCCATCGTGTATCCTAATTTTAACAGTACCAATACCAATTACCTTACTAGATGAATTGTTTCCCATGCGCATAACTCCACATTCAACCGAACTGTATGTGGAGAACCATTCTCTATTGGGACACATGTGGAAAGAACATCCTGAATCTAGGATCCACTCGGACGTGAGCTTGGAGTTATCGCTCGTTGACACTAACAAAAAATCATCACTGCTTTCATCAGCCAAATTAGCACCAGCTACATCTTCCTTGTTACTCTCAGCAGTTCTTTTATTTCGCAGTTTATAACAATCTGCTTTGACGTGACCTAACTTTTTACAATAGCGACACCTTTTGTCTCGTTTCTTTGATACTACCAAAACGAAAGCTTGCTTATCTGCCTTGCTATCCAAACCAAACTCATTGTCGAGTTTGTCTCTACTCAACAAATAACCCTTCACATATTCGAACGAGAGTTTGTCTCTGTCATAAATCAGGGTCTCCTTGAAAGACTTGTATGAAGGGGGTAAAGAGCACAATAATAGCATAGTTTGATCTTCGTCGTCAATATGAACCTCAACATTCTTTAAATCATTTAAAAGAGTAATGAATTGACTGATGTGATCTCTAAGAAGCTCACACTCGTTCATGCGAAACGTAAATAGACGTTGTTTCAACACTAAACGGTTAGATAGAGACTTAGTCGCATAAAGAGTTTCTAACCTTTTCCACAAGGCGGATGAAGTTTTCTCCATCAATACCTCCTACAATATCGTATTCGCGAGGCAAAACTGGATTGCAGACAAGGCCTTTTCATCAAGCTCTTCCCATTCTGTTTGATTTAGATTATCAGGCTTTTTCCCGGTAACAACATTTTTCAAGCCGGTTTGAACTAGAATTGCCATCATCTAAACTTGCCACAGATTGAAATTTGTCTCACCATCGAACTTCTCAATTTCGAACCTTATTGCTGCCATCTCTGAATGAGCTGATCTATGAAAATTGAACTAACTCTGATACCACTTGTTGAGATCGATCCGATTAAGTAACAAGTAAAAAAAATAGCGGAATAAATTTAAAAATTGAACACACAAATTTAACGTGGAAAAATCCCTCCAAAGAGGATAAAAAAACCACTGGTAAAGATAATTTTACTATAATGGCAAAATAACGAATAATACAAAAAATGGAGATAAAAACTAAACCCCGAAAACCCGAAAATAAAGAACCCTCAAAATGTAAACACAAAATTCTCTAAATGTGTTATGAGTTCTAATCTGTGTATTTTCTAAGGTTGTAAAAGAGCCTATATATAGGCTAAATTCATAGGTCAAATAATAATAAAATAATCTAGACTAATCAGAGTTTGGTTGAAACAAATAAACAGAGTTTAACTGAAAGATTAATTCTCAAATTTGACTGAAATAGGAGTCATACTCAACATAGTCGAATTGTTATTTTTTTTAACAGCATGAAAATTTTCGTGTACTCTATTTTTTTATGTATACTTTAATTTTAATTTTTTGTATATTTTTATAATTTTTATTATAAGGTTTTACATAAACACTTTCTGCTTGTGCATGTTCTATTATATTACTCAACCAATATTTGATAAATATTTAATTAAACGGATATTGTTCTTTTTATTTACTTCATTTCATATGAATGTAGCATCACGATTATTAGTATTTGTTTTTTGATATAATACTTAAAACTACTCATAACCCTTCCCCAACCCTTAAATAAAAAAATAATGAATTTCAGCGCACTTGAACCAACATTTTATTGCACTGGTAATAATGTCGATGCCAACTGAGCTAAGGGTGTATTTAGCATTGCTTTTCAAAAGTGCTCTGGGGATTAAAAGTGCTTTTGAAGCAAAGGGAATGCTAAACAAACTACTTTTGGTTAAAATTTTTGACTTTTTAAAAGTACTTTTGAAAAGAGTGAGAAGTTAAAATTTTTAGCTTTTATTCTCTCAAAAGCACTTTTGGTCATTAATTACTTTTTCACCCCTCTAATAACATGGTATTTTCTCTTCTTCTTAATTACAAATGTGTTAAAATCATTAATTAAAAATAAAAAAATATTTTTTTTAAAATAATACAAATGTGTTAATATTTAATTATAAATATTTAATGGATATATTTAAATATTTAAAATATAGTTTATTTATTCTAATTAAATTTTATAAATAATTAATATTTATTACTTAAAAATATTTAAAATTTATATTTCATATATTAAAATATTAACAAAAATTATAATAAATTATTTTTTATATTCTTACTAAAATATAATAATATTAATTAATTTGAATATTATTTAAATGCATATTTATTGTTTAAAATTTTAAGTAAAATTATAGCTATTTCATATAAGCAACCCTATTAACTATAATTTATTAAATAAAAACGATATTGATCAAAATATTATTTCAATAAAATGTTTAATTTTCAGATGAAAAGTTCTATTAATCATATTTTATTAAATGAAAATAATCTTCAATTAGTGAAATTAAAGATTTCAATTCAATAAACTATTAAGTTCTCTAATGTTGATTGAGTCTTAGCTTAATTGGCATCGATATTGTTGCCAGTGTAGAAGGAAGTGGGTTCGAGTGCATTGAAGTGTATTATCCTCCTATTTAAGAGTTGTGGAGGGATTACAGGTCCTATATTTTATTTTTGTTTATCTGATCCCCACATTTTTTTCTTTTCTGAACATAATTCCCATTTTTTTATTCGATGGGAATTCACGATTTGAATTTTATGATCAGTTTACAATAACAATATGATGTTATAAATGTATAATAACCACATTTCTATAACAAGTAAAATTTTAACAAACAAATAGGGCTTTTATAAAGAGTGTTGACGGTATTACCTAGAGAATAAGTAGTATTGAGACTACCCTATATTTCGAAATTTGTCACTATCGAAAATATGAGATTACCTTCTCAAGCCAATGTTTAAAACCCAAACACAATAATCAAATTTCACAACCATACATATTTATATTTGGATATCACATAAATTAAAGTTTATCAGCATGTCCCGCGATAGTATAATAGACTGACAGATTGCATAACCAAAGTTATTCTTAGTGATCTTAATAAATTATCGACTTTTGAAGACCTACCTAATCACGGTGAATCTTTCTTCCATCAGCCTTATTGTAGGCAGTTGTTTCTATAAATAAATAAAAAAGGTTATCGGACCCGCTATTACAGCTAAACTTTCCCTCAAAAGATGGATTCCTTCATTGGTTTCAGGACAACTTGTTTTTAAATATACTCATATAAAGATATTAGATATGTTCCAAATTCTTGATTCTATCATGCAATTTAAAAATTCCATCCACATTTTATAAGATAATAATAATATTAAAGATAATTTAGGTTCGAATAAAATTAAAAAAATACATATAAAAATTGAATTAATAGATATTAATTCGCCAACAAATAATTTTAATAGTTTTATTTATAAAAAAAATATTGTATTAATTTACTGGATTAGTATTTTTTTAAAAAAAAAAATTATAAGTAGAGTTAAAAATTACTATGTGTCTCATTTATTTTATATACATTTTTATTTGGGATAAATATATTTTTTGTACCTGAACTTGCAATTAGGTTTATTTTGGTATCTCTACTTTTTTTTTTGTCCACTTCGGTACTTAAACTTGAAGACTAGGTCTATTTTGGTCCCTTAACTTGAATAATATAAAAGTTTGATTATCGTGTCACATCATCACTTGAAAATTAAATAATTTGAGAGTGTCACATTTAGTACTTTAATAACCGGACTGGTGGTTGAACAAATCAAACCACCTGTTCTCGATTCAACCAGTTTGATCGGTTCGGACACTGGACCAACAATAATTAAATAAATAATTAAAAAATTACAAATAAAAAAAAGCTAATTCAACTTGTTCAACTATCGATTTTTGTCTTGGTTTTCGATTTTGGTACCCCTTTATCCAGATTATCATATCAATCAGTTCTCAATCCGTCTGATCCAGTCATGTTCTAGTAACATTGGTCACATAATAAAATATTGGCAAAATCCAAGTTTATGGATCAAAATGAATTTACTTACCAAGTTCAAGGATTAAAGTGGACCAAAAGAAAGTACATTTACCAAAACGTTCTTATGACTAAGTTCAAAAGCAAAAAATTATATTACTCTTATTTATGTTTAATATTTTAATATGCTCAATTGAACATTTATCATCATCTGCATGTGAAGTCTAAAAACTCAATTTACCAAATATCTTTCTTTAATTTATTTAGTAAATGCATTTCCCTAATTGTTCATAAGAAAAATCATATTCCAAATGCCAATATAACGAGGATACTTTCATGGGCCCCCGCAACCTCCTTTATTGTGTCACGACCAGAGCATCTAAGCTAAGAATAATCGCCAGCTTGGTAGGACCTACTGCCACGTGTCGCATCTTCATTCTTTAGATTATTAACGTATGCCTTATTTTTTTAATACGAAAAATTAACCCAATAAAACTGAAAAAAATGTCAGAAAAATAAAAAACAGAATCAACGAGATACGTGTTTACGATAATGCCCTCGTTTTATATAATGGTTTAATTTCATCAAACGTCCCCGAAGTCCCAAACTATAGTTGGGCTTAGATTCTAAATTAATTTTTAAACTTCAAAATGTTCTCAAAATATCAGTATAATATAAATTAAGTCCTTCAATCATTATGATGCAAGCTTGAGTGCTAAATAGACTTGTCCATCGCCCAGGCCACCAAAAGGATTACCCGAAAAGTGAGAGAGTTTGGACAAAAATATAAACCCAAAAAATGAGCTTGGACGAGCCTCAAGTAAGATTTTTGACTTGGGCCTAGTCCGAATTTGCAAAAAAAAAAAAATACTATTACTTTTTACTTGGGCTAATATTTTTTACTTGACCCGGCCCGGGCCAGCCCATGGACAATTCTAATGCTAAATGCTAGTCTGGATTTAACAATATAATATATTTATAACACATAGCCATGTTATTTATTACATGAATAACTTAGATATAATATAAAGAACAGTGGCATTAATATTTACAATTTTTAAACATGTTAATTCTAAATTGTTCATGCCATACATACAAATATGTTTATGATTTGGTCCACATGTTTTAAATAGGGTTAATAAATTATTTGATATTTTAAATTTTTTTGTCCCAATTTGATACTTAAGCTTGACTTTAATGTTCACTTTGGTACATGGATTTTTTCAATTTGATACTTAAGTTTTCTTTTTGTCTTAGCTAAGTACTTGAGTTTGGCTTCGATATTTTATTTGGTACCCCACCTTTTTTTTGTCCCAATTAAGTACCTAGGTCTTTTTATTAAAACACACGTGTCAAACGTTCATTGGGTCACATGAAATCATTTGGTATGATCTAGGCACCAAATTGAATATTGAAGACAAATTCAGGTATAAAATGATATAATTAACCTTTTAAATATGATAGCCCGCAAATGTGAGCTAAAATTTAGCGTTCAATTTGATGCATAGCCATAGACTAACACAAAGACTTTGCGGATTTAATTAAGATATTTTGAAGTTCAGGGACTAATATATAATTTAGATCAAACTATTGAGGACATTTAATGAAATTAACCCATATATTTGTATTTATTTCCTATAAATGCAATTGCGTCCCCGCCCATTTTTGTTTATTCATTCCTATATTCGAGCTCTGTATAGATTCTTCTAGTTCCGACCCCAAAAAAAATTGCTCATCTTTCCTTCAGAGAATATTTGTTTTGAGTGAAAAAAAGAAAATGTTGGGAGTATTCAGCGGAGCGATAGTGTCCCCGCCGGACGAGCTGGTGGCGGCCGGTTGCAGGACGCCGTCGCCTAAGATAACGGCGGACGCTCTTGTGAAACGGTTCATCGAGGCAAACCCCTCCACCGTGTCCATGCAGATCGGAGATCATGTCCAATTCGCTTATTCTCACCGTAACGAGTCTGCTTTACTTCCCAGGTAAAAAATATCAATCACGTTGGATCTTGACCATTAAGGCTAAGAACCGTCGTGATTTTAATTTATTTCATATGTTTAAGTGAGATTAAGAGCAAAATTATTCGAATTTAAAACTTTCATCTCTAGCTTCTTAAGTTGATCAAAAACAGTGTTCAACTGTTTCAGTTAAAATTTCATTATTTACAATAAAATTTTACGCAAATAATTACTAATAAAATTTTTTTCATAAAAATTTTCATCTCTAGCTTCTTAAGTTGATCTAAAGCTTCGTAATCCCTGAAGATTTTTTAAAGGAATCGAGAAATTTATTGTGATTAATTTAATTAATCGGAGGCTGACGATTGTTTTCTAGATAAACAAATAGAAAATTATAAGTATTACGTAACGCTTAGCGTTCAATTTATCCTGTTTTTTTAAAACAGATTCAACAGCCAATTATATGCTTAACATTAAAATTTTAGCACTTTTCCATAAAATTTGTAATAAATGATTTTTTAAATATTTTTGTATGAACTTAAATTTGAATTGATGTGACGAATAGATGTTAGAAAAAAAAATTGATATATATAATATTATATTTATTTAAAAATAAAAAATTAATTTAATTTAGATATTTAAAAAATATTATATTATTATATTATTTTTATAAATATTTTTAAAATATATATTTAAAACATACTGTTATTTAGTTAAACTTTCTATCATTTAGTTAAATTTTGCAATCACAGCCATTAAATAGATTATTTTAATAATTTTATATAAATTATTAAGAGAGATTAATATTATCGTAATAATATTTTTTATTTATAATATATATATATTATAAAATTTTTAATTAAGTTGGTGACAAATTAACTTAAATTGTATCTTTAAGTGGAAGATTGATTTACGTTACAGATTCATTTATTTATAAATTAAAATTTAAGAACTTATTAAAATATAAATCAAAAGATTTAGAAAAAAAGGTTAAAAATTAAAACTTATTTATGTGTGCACAAATATTTACTTTTTAAATTTTAAAATAATACAATTTAAAAGATTTTCTATTAGTTCAACATATATAAAGTTATAATAATTAGAATAGAATCATTACAAGTGTTGATTTGAATAAAGAATTTTGTATGTAGAATAATAGTTTAGATATTTTTCAATTGAATTGGTGTTCATTTGATTTGTGATACTGATTCAATTAGTAGAGACAAATTTGAGTGTTCAAATGGAAAAATTGTCATATAAGTTACTATTAAATGATTAAATTAAAATTAATTTGTGGTAAAATTATATTTTGACCTCCAAAATGAAGAAAATTATGTTTAATCCTTTAAAAATGATGAAATAATAAATTAATATATTATAAAATTATGCTTTGATATCTGAAAAATTTATTATTCAATTTTGGTCCATTAAAAAAATTGTGAATTTGCCCATGTCAGCTAGGAACTTAAATATAACGTAGATATAAAAGAAGAGAGAAAAAAATGGGTAAAAATATCGCAGTGGCCCTTGTATAAGAAGTTGAATTGCATTTTGTTCTTTCTACTAAAAAGATGAGTAAATTAACTATTATATGATAGAAAAGAAAGGTGCAAATTAGTCATTTTGTTAAATATTTTATCTGTATTTTTTGTAAGTGATGATTTGATTTTTTCAAAATAAAATTATGTAAGTAAGATAGATTAAAATTAAAAAAATTATGTTTTCATTTTCCCGTTTATCCAATTTTTTTTAATATATCATGTTGAATTTTACGTTTTCTAAAATAAAAATAAATTTCATCTTGGATATTATTTTTCACATCATCATTTAATTGTGGATTTTTAACTAAAAAAATCAAATTACAATTATTTTTAAAGTATAGAGATTAATTAATTAATTTTTATTTATACTAAATAAAATATCAACAAATTATAGTGAACATAAAATTCATTTTAGTGGAAGTCCTTTTTCCGTAACACTATAGACTCAGATGACACAGTGACATCTACATTTGTTTTGCGGACCACAGAACCAGATAACTCGGTCCAACGTAAAGTCATAATTATTTTTCATTTTCCTTGGTGGGTGGGGAGGGGTCCGGTGATTGGTTTACGTGTGGCCATATTTTGATGACATTGAAATATGGATTTTAAAAATTGGATTTCTTAGATTTAATTTCAACCATACACGTGTCTAACATCCAGGACATCTGATTGTAACTCATGAGTATAGTCACCACTAGTCCTAGTGGAGGGCGATGATTTTGTACATAAAATTGCTTTTTCTTTATCATATGATATTGATGGGAATAAAATTTGGATTAGTATCCTATAAGGGAAGAGTGTTTTTAAATTTCCAAATTAAAACTAATAATTTGATACATAATTTTTAATTTTTAAATATTTATATTATTATTTAAATATTGAATTAGTGTTATAAATCAAAATTAATTTAATTTAATTTTAATTTTTTTTAAAAATCAATAAATAATTTGATATATGATGAGATTGAACTCATGACATTTGATTAATAATTTTAATTTTACCATTCAATCAAAATTTTATTTTAAAATAATTTATACATTTTAATTTTATTTATACACTTTATTACCTCCCCCAATAATAGTCGATTTAATATTCTTAATTTGAAGTATTTACTTATTTAAATTTCATTTTATTCATAATATAATATAATTTTTTTATTTAATATCATACATATTACATGTGTTGTTATTAATTGGTTTCAAATTATATGTTATTTTTAAACGGCATAATAATTTTTTTGGTCCTCCAACTTTATAAAAAAATTATTTTAACCCTTCATTTAATTTTTCACCTCTTTTAGCTCTTAAATTTGCGTTTTGTCAAATCACTCCAAAATGGATGGAAAAGTTAACAAATGTTAACTTTGCTGATGTGGCATATACGTGGATTACCACATAGATGACACACTAGCATTTAATTAATTTTTTAAAATTTTAAAATATTTTTTTTTATAATTTTATAATAATTCTTAATTTTAAAAAATAGTTTTTATAATTTTTTTATAATTTTAAAATTTTAAAAAAGTAATTAAATACTAGCATATCATCCAAATGTATGCAACATCAACAAAGTTAAAGAAAATTAACTTTTTCATTCATTTTGAGTGATTTGATTAAAAAAAGTTAGTTTAAGAGTTAAAAAAGACAAAAAATTAAATATAAAACTAAAATAATTGTTTTGTAAAGTTAGAAGACCAAATAAATTATTATGCTTTTTAAATACACTTCTATATTTTTAATATGTTGGTTTACTTTTTAATTAAATTTAACTTTATATTATTATATATAAAGTTGTTTATCTTTTTCAAATTTCTTGCGTGGCAATGACCTGTGGTGGGTGGGGGTGATAAATTGATCTGGATAGCATAAAGGATAAGGTTGCCTAAATAGGATTGGGACCCTCGTGGTGGCCAGTGATTTGAGGCCAAAAGGGGGAGTGATATGCTTGTTAGGTTATTGAAAAGTTGAAATTATTTTATCTACCTTTACTATCATATTATTTATTACTTATTTTTAATTATTTAATAATATTTTAGTAATTTTTTCATGTCATTTATATATAATTTTGGTAATTTTTTTATTTTAAACTCAAATTCTGAATCCGAACTTAAACCCAAAATCCTAAATCCGAATACTAAACTCGAAACTTAAAATTCTAAACCTTAAATTGACTTTAGATTTTTAAGTTTAGATTTGAGATTTGTGTTTGGGGTTTTAGATTTTGAGTTCGAGATTTGGGGTTCGGGATTTAAAATAAAAAAAAATTATCAACATTGTGCATGAATGACATGGACAAAATTATTAAAATATGATTAAATAATTGGAAAGGAACCATGAATGATGTGGTGGGAATAATTCATAAAATAATTTTTCATTGAGAAGATAATGGTTAAGTTTTAACATAATAATAAATTATATTTAATTATGAATTTCATCTTTTTATTTTATAAAAAGTGAGAATTTTAGTTTTTCAATTTTTCGGACAAGTTAGTTTTCTTTTAATTTTAATATGTTAGAATTCAATTATTTTATTTTATAAAAAGTGAGCAATTGGTCTAATTATCAGTAATATATGAATTTGAACTTCTAACTTTTATTAATTTATTAAGTATAAATTATTAAATTGTTGATTTTTAAGTAAATAATTTTATGATGAAATTTAAATGTTTTATCCAATGGGACTAACTTTTTCAATTTCATAAAATACGTTAATGGCAGGTCATTCGCGGTGAAAGATGAAATATTCTGCATGTTTGAGGGGGCACTTGATAACTTAGGGAGTTTAAAGCAGCAATATGGACTTGGTAAGTCAGCAACAGAGGTGGTATTGGTGATAGAAGCTTACAAGGCTCTTCGTGACAGAGCACCTTACCCTCCCAGCCATATGGTTGCCCATCTTAATGGATCCTTTTCTTTCATTGTCTTTGACAACTCCACCTCCACCTTGTTTGTGGCTTCTGTAAGTTCAATTACTCTCTCTCCTTAATCTTTAGATGTGGTTTTAAACCTATCAATTTTGATCTAAATTTTTTAAAAAAATAGATACACTCAAATTTATATACGATTTTATTTAATTTGACAACAATCCAAACTTTTTTTAACCCAAATTTAGATTAGAGACGGAGAAAAAAAATTGTTTTAAATGCCTCTTGTCTTTGTCCCTGATCTAGATTAATTTAATCATTGGCTTGAAGTAAGTAGAACATTTAACGACTCGTATGTGTAATGCTTGAAATTTTAAAACCTCAAGTGGTTTGAACTTGATTTCAAAATTTACTTAAACCCTAAAGTTGATTGAATCTCAAATTGTTTGAATAAAAATGATCTAATAATTTTTAATATCTTGTTGAAGAGAGGTTGACTCTTTTTCAAAAAAAAAAATCGAAGTGTTGTCCGTTTGGAGTTAGTAGACCTTTAAATGGGTTGGTATTGTCCCCAGGTTGAGTTGAGGTTTTGTCTCTTGACTTTGTAGAGAGCTCGAGCCAAATGTGAGGTTCATAGAGTAGGAACATTTTTCGGATCGGGTCATGCATGGCTCATGGTCACCTACCAGGGGATCCAAAAAAGTGCTCTTGTTCTATGAATCCTACCTCTGGCACTTAGACTCTCAATAGAGTTAAGAGACAAAACCTTTGCTTGACTTGAAGATAATACTGACCTATTGAAAGATTTATTGATTTTGGACAACAACACTTTAAAACTTTTTGTAAAAAAAGTCCCTTAAATCCTTTGACAAGTTGGATATTAATTTGAGAAATGTTTGGGGGTGGGATGATATTGGCAGGATCAAGTGGGTAAGGTTCCTCTTTACTGGGGAATCACGGCTGACGGACATGTGGCCTTTGCTGATAATGTTGAGTTGCTGAAAGGTGCCTGTGGCAAATCTCTTGCTTCTTTCCCACAAGGTGGCTCCCCTAAAACCCTCTTCTTCTTTTTTCATTTACAGTGAATTTGACAATCACTAATTAAGTTCATTTTTCCACAGGCTGTTTCTTCTCCACAGCGGTTGGAGAACTAATGAGCTATGAAAACCCTAAGAACAAAATCACTGCTGTTCCTGCTGAAGACGAGGAGATGTGGGGTGCTACATATAAGGTAACATGATTTTATATATACATATATATATATATTGCCTCGAGTTTAGGTTTTCATGAAATACTTGTGTTTGATGCATTAATATTGAAATATGACTTTCAAAAATACTTTAAATTATACATAAAAAAATTAAAATATTTTAATTATATCTGTCTTAGACAGATACTTATATTCGATACTTATATTTAAATATGAATAACAAAAAGTTGGTCCCAAAATTTATGGTGTACATAGGAGTATGGTACATGTGATACCAACAGAAATTGGTTCACCAAAAAGGTGGTTTAAAGGTTGAACCAAAAAAAGGAAAAAGAAGAAAAAAAAGGTGGTTTAAACTTTAAAGCTTCTTATCTTTTGTTGATAGCAGAAGAATGGTACCCTATGAATTAAAGTACAGAGGCCACTAAAATTTGTACTTTACTTGCATCATTATATGCATCACATATATTCCTACGTAAAGGAACCTTTAGTAATGAATTTAGCAATTTTTTTCAATTTAGTCCTTAAATTTTTTTATCTATACTAAATTTGAAATTTAACAATTTTTTTAAAAATTAATCCTTAAACTTGGATTCCATTAAAGTATGTTGTGGCACTTTGAGAGTGTATCACCTCATCACTTGATTTTTAAAATAAATAATTTCTATTTATTTACTCGCATAAGCAAACAATTGTAAGATTTTGTGGTGAAAAATATTTGTAACTTGTTTACAAATAACAAAATGGTAAAGTATAATGGAGATCTCTCTATTATGAGCCGAATTGTATTTTATCCTTTTTATTAGTCTTTGTACGTTAGATCAAAGAGCAAATTAAATTTTTTGTTAAAAATTTTATCCATTTGTACTGTTAGAAAGTGACATGACTGACGGAATAATCAAACAATGACACGTGATGTGTCATGTGTACTTCATGCTGACGTACAAAAATCAGTTTTTAACAATAAAAATAGACGAAAACTTTAGTAAAAACGACCAATTTGCTTTTTGATCTAACGTAAATGGGACAAAGGCACGTGAGGTGTCATGTATATATTATGTTGACATAATTGGACCAACTTTTAATGGTGCAAATGGATGAAATTAATGTTGTGTGTGTTGGATTGTAAATTGCAGGTGGAAGGGCCAACAGTTGTTGCAGGCACCGAGTCTCCTATGCTCAGTTTCTAAATCCATGTGAGAAATGGTAGTAACTCTGTTTGTAACTATACTTATTATATCGTTGTTGTTGTTATATATATAGGGTTTTGATCTTCTGTACAGCTCAAACTTGTAGTGTAATACAAGTTTGAGGGTCCTAAATTTGATATAGACCTTATTAAATAAGAAGACTACAAAGGGACTTCATTTTCTACATTGTGGATCTAATTTTCTTTTTGATGGAAAAAAAAGAAATTATATCACTTTGTTATTTTTTTTTTCTTTAGCCCAATATTTTATTTTATAGAAAAGTCAAATATATTATAATTATTAACGAATAATCGTATTGTATAGACTTAACTTTTGTATGTCAAGTTATCGTATAAAACAATATATAACATTATAAAAGTATATCTCATTAAAAGATATATTGTTATGAAAAAAAAATACGGAAAGATACATTTATTTAATAATTATATGAAGAAAATTTTCGTTAGTTAAATTTTCACAATTCTGTTTGGGGTGTTGGAGGTTTTGTTTTATCTTGGAAATATATTAAAGCTTTAAAGTAAAGTGTTTTATTTACCTCAAAATCATTATATTTTGCTAATATTATATTTACTTTTCTTATTTGCATATTAATTTAATTGTGCATATTAAATTAAATTTAATAATAATGTGAGTGATGCAATAATAATTAACACGATAAGTAGTTCAATATTACTTTAAAATATAAAATATGTAATTAAACTTGGAAAATAAAAAAAGATGGAGAAATAAGGAGGGGTTAGTGTTGCAATATTCCTATCCCCTTTTGTTGTGTGAGTTTGGGCCTTTATTGGCCGATACTTGACACCCAAAATTTTTTTTTTTAATCAAATAAAGGAGTGCCGATCATTAGTGTGCAAGCACCCCAATTTTTTTAAAATATTAGTATAAATTTATACCAGTATGATACAGTTTGAAAAAAAACATACATGGGTACTGGCCATCTAATGTTCAAAACCCCAAAAAATATTTCTTTAACAGAAAAATAGTGGCACTGACTATCTAGTCCCCATAACCTAATTTTACTATTCATTTCAAGTTATTTAGATGATTGTTTTTGAATTAAGGTCATTTATGTAATTAATTTTTTTGGGGTTATTTGGAAAAAATAGCCTAACTCTACTATATTTATTCCTACAAATACAAAAAAAAAAATCACCTTATTCAAATTGAATCGAGCTAAACTTACTAAAGCCTAGTTTAGAAATGTTTCTTAAAAAGAAGAGAAACTAAAATTTTCAGCTTTTGAAAAAAATATGTTTTTGAGCTAATTTTTAACTTTGTTTGGAAGAATACTCCTAGGTTAAAAAATAATTTTGAGAAGCATTCCGAATTTGACTTAAGCCAACTGATAGCTCAATTCTTGAAAAAAAATTATAAAAAATTATTTCCTTTTATTTTATAAAGAAATAAGTTTTATACTCTTTTTCCCTTTTTGAGGGAAAATACACATCCCTTGATAGTAAAGGATGTTTTAGCCTTTTAGGCTTTTGTCCAACCACAAAGATGAACCCATCAAATTTTAGGGCCATAAGAAAAAAAAAATGTTTCAATTTGGTCATATAAAATTCTCAAAACAAAAACCCATCAAGGCTTTGGGCATTTGCAGTTTTCTTTTTTCTTTTTTTTCCCAATGGCATTACTTTGGTCATCTTCTTCAATTTCACCACCACTTCCCTCCCTTCAACCTCCAATACCCTCCACAATCACCTCAAAATGCTCCATCTCCAATCCCCATATCCCCAAAACCTTTAGAATAGGCTTCCCATATTTGACCCATCAACCCCTTTGCTGTTCTTACTCCACTTCTCAATCAGAACCTTCTACTTCTCCTTCCACTGGGGTTTTCATCAAAGGTTTAACAAAAAAGTTTCATGATTTGTGTATATTTTTTGGGTTTTTGGTAGTAATCATTTCATGCAGCTAACCTGTTTGTGTTTTTGTCTGCCTACATTTTTGTTATCGTAGGATTGCCTCAGTCAACAGCTGAAGGACGTCTCAAGAAAGTGTTTTCACGGTTTGGGGAGGTTAAACAAGGTGAAAACTTGTTAATTTCTTAAGAATGTTACTTAATTTGAATCATTCGATGTTCATCCATGGAATAGTTCTAAATTCTAGGAAAGGTAGTGTTTTTTTTTTTCTATCCAATTAAGATTCTTGAAATATATTTTTGAAGAGACTCGTGTCCTTGAGACAGATTGTTGCTATGTTAGTATATACATATCCAGACATGGATATGGGGTACGATCTTCCAAATATATGGACAAACTTATAAAAAAATTTAACATATTCATGTTGAATACGGACCATTATCCAACACTCACCCTCGAGTCAAAGTGACATAGGATTATTTTGTAGTAGATATTGCTTGAATAAAATGTTATTTATGGAGAAGAACTAGTGGCAAAAGAATTTAGTATAGGCATAAAGCATAATTTTGTTCCTGAATGCGACAGTTTTCCCATTTTAATCCTTGAATTCTTTTTATTTGTATTAGTCTTGGAACTTCTGAACTTTTTCCAATCTGATCCCTAAATTTGGATTTCATTAAAAGCATAACGTGATACTTTGAGATTGTACTACATTATCACATGGAAGCTTTAAATTTTTTGTAAAATCTACATAAATTACAAAAAAGTATTCATAATATCGAAATGTCACGTCATTATACCTTAATAGGATCCAAGTTCAAAGACCAAATTGAGAAAAGTTATTAAGTTTTGAGCCTAATGTAGACAGAAAAGTTCATGGACCAAGGTGGTAAAGGTTGCCAAGTTCAGGGACTAAATGTTAAGCATTGTTATTTTCATCCAGATGGTGATGAACTTCAGTTTCTTTTATAGCGTGACTCTCTCTTCAATTGTTTTGTATGATATTGCAGTCCATGTTGTGAGGGAAAGAGTATCCAAGCAGTCTCTAGGATCCGCTTTCGTTTGGTTCGATAACGAGGAGTCTGTGCAACTAGCCGTTAACGAGTTGAATGGGAAGGTAGCATTTCTGGCAATTATGGTGACACTCATCTCATGGTTCCCTCCCCCATCTCACATTCATCACTACCGAATTGTTTAGTTTTTCGATGGCAGGTTCGTTTCGGTTAAAATTGCTGTACCTGGATTGTCGAAGAAACGGGGAAGGACAACACCGTACAAGTTCTAAACTTTCCATGGATCATTTTGTGCCGACAAAATAGCAAAATGGCCTTGATTTATTGACAGATATGGATAGCATCGACAGGTAAGAACTAAATCAAGTGCTCAAGGAGGTGATATGCAGTATTTACCATTCTGAACACTTGAAGTTTTAGTGTACAGATTACACAAATGCAAAAGAGTAGGGTTGGATTAGGGGGCTAAGTGTTGCGTTAGGGTATGCTTGATTTATTTCGGGTTTTTTTCATATATTTGAAAGATCATATAGCAATCTCGTATCTGTTTATCTGTCCGACATATGTCGGACACAAGTACTATACGAGTAAAAAAAACCCGGGGTAATATAACCCTAAAGCAAGGAGAGTTAAAATGTTAAATCCTATATCATGACTTTCCATTGTAGAGATAGTTTGTGTAGTACTTCCATTTTCTTTTTCATAATTTCATATCTGAGTTACCTTTTATAATTCCAAATATTTCTTATAATTACTTTTTAATTTATAGTAAGGAAAATTTTTCATTTTTGTCATGGGAATTTTATCATAGTAAATTAGGTTATTTATTATAATTTACAAGGTTAAAATATGTTTTTCTTGCTTTATGTTCTTTCCTTTTCTGTCTTTTTTCCCTTTCTTACTGGTTAGATCACTTATTCTTGATTTGATCAATTTGTCCAGTTTAATTAAATAAATTATTTAAAAAATCATAAAAATTATTACAAAAATAGAAAAAAAATGTTCAACCGGTTTTTAATCCGGTTTAATGGGTTTGTACCAGTTCGCAAGTTAACTAATCTAATGTTTTTTTTTTTTCGGATTAGTACCTCAATCGATTTCCGGTTCGATCTAGTTTTGAAAATCATGGTGATGACAGACTTTTTTTCTCAGAACTCAGCATCTTGACGCTGGATGGAGTGTCTTGGTAGGTTGGGTTCAGAGATTTGACCTGTGGTTGGGGATTTGTTGTTTGCTTTGCATTTTCATTGTAAGCTTGGTTACAATTGGACTGTTCTTGTAATGTTCTATGCTGGCTTTGGCTACCAATATTATGTGCCTACGCATAAATCATCCTATTTTGGGTAGCTTGCTCAGCTCAACTTGGCCTGACCTAGGCTAAAAATTCTGGTGAAATCACCTCTCTAGTCCTCAAATTTCAATATTAAGCAATTTGCCCATTGTTAGCTTATAATTTATTAGTTTTATTATATTTTTCTAAATTGAGTTAATGTCATTTACTCGTAAACCGAACAAAACTCGTTTAAGCATTTTATTTACTTTTTTTAAGAATAAATTACAATTATAATTACAACCAATGCAATCGAAATAACTACAATTATTATTTATTATTATAATGAATTATTAGTCAAATAATCAGAACTCTAAAATAAATCATACATGACATAATATTTTACTCGTTGAATTTTTAAACTCTACAAGTAAGATATAAATGATGATACGTGTCACGTTTAAATGTAGTAAAAAAAAACATGTGAGAGTATTTGGAATTTACTTGTAGAGTTAAAATTTTTAGGGTAAATTACACTTAAGGTCACTAGATTATTAGTAAGTTTAACTTCAAAAAGTTACAAAATGATTATTGAAGTATTCGGAAGTTTTCATTTAAGTTAATAGGCTGTTAAAATCACTGCTATAACCGTTTGTACCAATCGAAAGCTTTCCATCCCTTTCTTTTATGTAGTTAAGTTTTTTTTCATGAAACAACTTTGAACATCATGAATTTACGAACCAAAATCCAAACAATTTTATTCTCCAATCTCCAACACTAACCTTTAGATCGATTTGGATATAAGATATGCCTTGTTACTCGTTTATGGTACTGATCCATCGCACCAATCTTCAAATCGTCGCTTGGAGCTCGCTAACCAAACTTTAAAATAAAACTTAAAGCTAAATGACTTAAATAAAAACTTTCGAATAGTTTAACGACTTAAATGAAAATTTGTGAATAATTTAGTAATTATTTTGTAATTTTTTGAAGTTGAGTGACCAAAAGGTAAACTTAAAAATAATTTAATAAACTTGTATTTTCTCAAAAGATAAATTAATCATTTTATATTAGATCAAAGAATAAATTAATCTTTTTTATTAAATTTTTTATCTATTTTTATTATTAAAAACTAATTTTAATTGACGAAATAATTAAATAACTGACATGTCAAGTGTACCTCATTTTCACGTATTTTCGCGTGGAGAAGGGAAAAATTGCAATTTGATTCATAATATAAAGCGGGGATAAAGAGCTTTATAAATTAGGTAGAATTGTTCTATTTCACCCACGTGTTTCTAACTAACCAAGCATCACCGTTGATTCAGTTCTCACCGGTATTTTAACCGAACCCCATTGAAACGACCTAGTAAAACCCTCTCATACCGCCACGTGTCCTCATTTGATTCCCTCCTTTTTTTGTTCAGTTTATATACACAAATGAAATAAATTTGAAAAAAAAAAAAAGTTTTTTTTTTTTTTTTTTTTTTGTTTTTGTTTTTGCTGTTTATCGTTCTCTCTTCTGGACTGTTCCCTGGTGATTGAAAAACAAGCCACAATGCAACCGATAAATTCGGTGTTGGTGGCGAGGATGCTGTCGAGGACGGCGGAGGCGACGGAATCCGTCGGGGGAGGTTTGCCGTTCGGATCTCTATGGTGGTTCATATACGCCGGCTTTTCTTGTTTTTTCGTTCTCTTTGCGGGGATGATGTCGGGTCTCACTCTCGGACTCATGTCCCTCGGTCTCGTCGAGCTCGAGATTCTACAAAGAAGCGGCACTCCCACTGAGAAAAAACAAGCTGGTAGAAGGCATTACTTATTATTATTATTATTATTTGAAAATGATGTGAAGAAATGGTTCCGTTTTGAAGTTTTGATTATTATTAGATTGGATTTGAGATCTTGTTGTTGTTGATGATGATGATGATGTTTTTAGCTGCTATTTTGCCGGTGGTTCAAAAACAGCATCAGCTTTTGGTGACTTTGCTTCTTTGCAATGCTGTTGCTATGGAGGTAAAAACTGATTTAACGACTTTTTTAGTTTAATTAAATAAGAATTTAAGTCGAATTATGGCGTTTTTTTGTTAATTTATTTCATTCTCTAATGCAATAGTATTTGATTAAAAAAAAAAGTTGTCTAATACGAAGGATTAGATGTTTTACATCACAAAGACACAAAGTGAATTTTTGAGTTGATAATTGAGGTTAATGTGGTTGCTTTACGTGCAAGTTAGAAAAACTTTGCATGTGGACGCCATCAACCCATGTGGTAATAAACAAGGACGTGATTGAATGGAAAGGTTTTAACAGTAAAAATTTATAATTATAGCAATAATAGCTGCCGATGTGAACAGCAATGAACAGGGGAGAAAAACGAAATGGCAAAGATGGCATCTGTGATGACTGATGAGTAACACTGAGAGTTAATGGTGTCAGGCTAAAGTTAATATTAAATGGGTTTAATCGTGGGATTCGGCAATTAGGTTAAATTTTATAATAAAAAGAAGGAAGTCCAAAATTTAGGTTTAATGGGTTCGAAGTTTGAGCCAAAGTTCTTATTTTTTAATCCAAAATTTCAGTTTCCAGTTTTTTTGCCAGTTCAAATCGGTTTTTACAATGTAGTTATGTTATATTGGTTGAATCGTGGGATCAGTCGATTTCCGGTTCAACCAGTCAAATCCGATTCAACGAGATTGCCCACCGCCACCATGTACTTTTTGCTTGAATTTGGTTATAAGAATGGGATTGGTTTAGCCTAAAGTTGCTATGAATTGGTAGTTGGTTCTTTTTCTAATGTTGATATTTAACTGATGTACCTTAGTAATTAGCTTGTTAGAAACATAGAATTGTTGTTTTATTTATGCTTCCAACGG
Organism: Gossypium sturtianum; assembly: GCA_025698515.1. NCBI lineage: Eukaryota > Viridiplantae > Streptophyta > Magnoliopsida > Malvales > Malvaceae > Gossypium > Gossypium sturtianum. The sequence continues at coordinate 165,557,520 of CM046945.1, forward strand.
GGGTTGATGCTAGGAAATGAACATAATGAAGATGCTCTATGAGTAGCTATTACATTTACTGATAATGCTCAAGAGATGGTTGACTTTCACTGACAGCTTTGATATTTCCATTTTGCAGGCCCTTCCTATATACCTGGATAAGCTTTTCAATGAGTATGTTGCTATCATACTTTCAGTGACCTTTGTTCTAGCTTTTGGTGAGGTAGGCTCTTCTAACTTTTGTACTACATTAATTTGGCATCAATCCGTGAATCCTTGACTATGACTGTTCCTTTTAACTTTTTAAGGTTATACCACAAGCACTTTGCACCAGATATGGGCTTGCTATTGGTGCAAATTTATCAGGACTGGTGCGGGTCTTAATGATTCTTTGCTTTCCAATAGCTTATCCCGTTGGAAAGGTATGATAGGTTTGCACTCTGTTAACTCCCTACTGTAAAAACTTTATTTTACACTAGAGTATTATGTAGTTACTTAGAAATCACGGAGTGGATCGATGCAAAATCCATGCAACAGCTTGGGCTTTGCGGAAGGAAAGAGAAAGGAAAAAAAAAAGTTTTGAGTTTGAAAATAGTATCTATAAGAGTTGATTTGTATTCTCATTTGTGTATGTTTTCCAGGTTCTGGATTGGATGTTGGGGCATAATGAAGCACTATTTAGGCGGGCTCAACTAAAAGCTCTTGTCTCCATCCACAGCCAGGAGGTAAATACAATATGATTCAGAAGAAATTTTCCATTGCATTCCATGTCTCTTTCTTCATATCATGATGTAGATTGTTTCTTGAACTAAATTATTTAGGCTGGAAAGGGAGGTGAGCTCACTCATGATGAGACCACAATTATTAGTGGAGCACTAGATTTGACTGAAAAGGTATGCACCTCCATGAAACTAATGTCATTGATGGCCATATGTAATATTGATGACAAAATTAACTAACATAGAATTTTCATGCTAATGTCTGGGATCTGTTTGAAACAATTTCAGCATCTTTTAACTTTTTGGTCCCTGTTTTGTTGTAATTATTTGGACAGACGGCTGAGGAGGCTATGACACCTATAGAATCAACTTTCTCTTTAGATGTCAATTCAAAGTTGGACTGGTAATTTTGCTCTTCAATTCATATTGTAGTTAATATAAGAAGGATTAATACATCTGTTGGACCATCGATAGCGCGTTGATATTGTCCTTTTGTCAGCACGATGCTCTAACAACATTAATCCATCATTATAAGTGCTACATTAAGTGCAGTTGTGTGTTTACTAGCATTGATTATTGCTTTTGTTTCTCATGCATTCCTCAATGTTTAACCTCAAGTTCAATTTACCTCAGGGAGGCAATGGGTAAGATCCTTGCACGAGGTCATAGCCGAGTCCCGGTATACTCGGGGAATCCCAAAAACATTATTGGACTTTTGCTGGTATGTGTTAATTTGATGGAGTCTCTCATCGAAAGCTTGGCTGATCTTGTTGGTTATTTTTACTCATTCTTTATCTCAAATGTCTTGTTTGAAAATTGGAATAAGGTGAAAAGCCTTCTAACTGTGCGTCCAGAAACTGAGACACCAGTCAGTGCTGTTTCCATCCGTAGAATTCCAAGGTTTGTTAGTTTTTTCATAAATTCTTTTCTAATTTTCTTTTTATAATTTTTATCGAAGTCACCCGAACAGCAAAAACTCAAATTCAGCTTAACTTAATTCGATCACAAAAGTCAACAGTTCGAATCTATCCAACTCAAACCCAAATTACCTAAACTTGAAAAGATCCAAACTCGAAATGACTAAACTAGAAACAACTTGAACTTGAAATGATTTAAACTTGAAATTATCAAAATTTGAGATAACTCGAATCTAGAATGGTGAGAAACCCAAATCATCCAAATCTAGAACAACCCGAACTTGAAACTGACCTGAGATAAAATGTCCTAAGAATTTTCACTTTTTATCTGTTACAGATGAACTTGAACCAAAATAAATCCAACTCACCGAATTGATAAATCCGAGAAACTAAAATGGTCTTGACTCAAAACAATCTGAACTTGAAAATTGACCTAAATCTCAAAAGTTTTAAGGTTTGATTTGATTCAGATTTACCTTACCTAAAACCAATCCCATTCATCCAATTATAAGTAAAAATAAAAAATGAGGTGGCATCTAATTCATGAATGGATGTTTTCAACAGGGTTCCATCTGACATGCCTTTGTATGATATATTGAATGAGTTTCAAAAGGGCAGCAGTCATATGGCAGCTGTTGTTAGAGGCAAATCTAAGAATGCTTCTGCTACAGTTGATGGAGAAAAAAGTGAAGAAAATAATAGAGTCTCCAATGCAGCAGAATCCCAACTGACTACTCCTTTGCTTCTCAAACAAGACGAGAAGCCAGAGTCCGTAACTGTTGACATTGACAAGTCTTTCAAGCCTCCTTTATGCAAGAATGATGCTGCAACAAATGGACCGTCTATGACATCAGAGGATATTGAAGATGGTGAAGTTATTGGTATTATCACCCTAGAAGATGTTTTTGAAGAACTTCTACAGGTAAATTGAAGTCTTCTAAACTCGAACTCGAAAATTAGATCTTTTCAATTCAATCTGATTTGATAATTCAAACTTATCTAACCCAAATCTGAAATCACCCGAACAAAAAATGACAATCTGCCTAATTTAGATGGATTAGATCCAAAACAATCTGATTTGTCTGATTGATAAGTCTAGTTAATGTTATCTTGTTTTATTCTTGACTGTGTTAATGAGCTGTTGAATTTCTTTACAAAACACAGGAGGAGATAGTGGATGAAACAGATGAATATGTTGATGTGCATAAAAGGTAAATTGGTGTGCTACAACTTCCAATATTCTCTTTGGTTACCTCCTAAAGAATAAAAATGTGTAACAATGGATATGCTATATGTATATTGCAGAATCCGTGTTGCTGCAGCTGCTGCTGCTTCATCAGTGGCACGAGCACCGTCAAGCCGGCGGCTGACCGTTCAGAAAGGAGTGGTAAGGAAACATATTAAAATGCTTTGAAACAAATTATTCAAAAAGGAAAAAAAGAAAAAGAAAACATTGATGGGGTGATTCTTGTGTTTCTATAGGAAATACAAAGTAAACAAGGACAAGGACATGCCCCAAAAAAGCTTGTGTAAGGTGATATCTTACCCCCACAGGGTAATAGGACCAGCTGAGAACAAGTGCCCGAGGTACGAGTTCTGTTTTTAATTTTGATTTCTAACACTTCAAGGGTGGAAAAAAGAAAAGGAACATAAAAAAGCCTTGTTCATTAAGTTTGGTTCCTATGTCTCGAAATAAATTTCTTGTGCTTAATGGTTGATCTAAATTTATATGCAGTGTCGAAACCATTTTTTTGTGAAAGGGGTCGACTTTAATTTTAAGAATGAAAACGAAAAAACGGGAGTCACCACCAATCTTTTTTGATGAGGTGTGATCGGGTCACTTCGTAATTCAATAAAAAATTCAAATTCACTAAAATGACAATTTTCGGTCTACGAAATCCAGAAAATGGGTTCGGGAGTCGGTTACGCACGAGGAAGGATTAGCACCCTCAATACGTCCAAAATTGGTACCTAGTTGATTATTTAATGTCTTAATGCCCAAATCAAAAATTTGAAGAGATTTTAAAAATACGATCCCTTTGTTAGGACATTGCTTGATTGAACAACGTCTTAAGTTCCCGAAACGAGAATAAACACAAAAAAATTATTATTTTTTTTAAAATATTCGATTATCTCGGTTTTAGAAAGAAATCATATTCCGTAAGTTAGAACACGACATTTTCGTAGTTCCCGAGATTATTAAAAAAATGTTTTAAAAACATTCGTTTATTCGGATTTATCGAGAAAATCGAAACCCCGTAAGTTAGGGAACGACCTTTCGAATTTTTAAAAAGCGCAGAGTATTGCTTATTTTAAAACAAAATTTAATGTATCGGGTAAAATGTAAAATGAATTACGGTGCTTATGCGCATAACGGAATAATAAATATATTAATGTATGACAATATAAAGGACGAAAATAAAATAACAAGCCAAAATAAATGAAAAATAATAATTAAAAAAGAACTAAAAATTTAGAACCAAAGAACTAATACTAAAAAAATAAATAAACAAGTATAGTGTAACACAAATTAAAAATCATAATATTAATAACAATGATGATGACATTAATAATAATAAAAAAATTTGAAGTTTTAAAACTATATAGAAAGATATAAATAAATAAGTAATAAAATGATAAAATAAATAAATGTATTTAAAAATATTAAGCAAATAAATATTAAGGAAATAATAGTAATAATAACAAAGTTAATTAATAATACATGAATAATAATATGTTAATAATAACCTTAATAATAATAGTAATAATAATAATAATGGTAGTAGTAAGGAAAGCAATAATAATAAATATAATAATAATAATATTAAAAATAATAGTAAGAATAGTAAGAATAATAGTAATAATATTAAAATTAATTAATTTATTAATGCGATAATAAAAACAAGTAAACAAAAAATAAAAAATAATAATAACATTGATAATAAAATATCAAAAATAACAAAAGAAATAAAAGAAAGGACGAAATTGAACTTAAAACAAAAGTTCGGGGCAAATATGAAAATAAATAAAAGAGAAAAGAACCGAATCGAGTGCACGAATAACAAGAAGGGACTAAAGGGGAAAATATCCCCGTCCTCCAAAACGCAGCACTTTACACGGGGCTAAAATGAAATCAAAACAAAATTTTAGGGCAAAATTAGAAATAAAAGAAACTTAATCGCAAAACCATAAAAAAGCAGAAGGACCAAACTGGCAATAAGACCAGTTTTAAAAAAACACACGGATCCTCCTTTTAGAGTGGGTCGGATCTCGGGTCGGAGGTTCAAAACGACGTCGTTTTGGCCTCTGAAAATAGCTCTCAAAACGGCGTCGTATGAGTGGGCTATATAAGCCAATATTTTTAGAAAAAAAATCATTTGACCCTTCCATTTAAAAAAAAAAAACTGAAACTCTTTAAAAAAACCTCTCCCCCTTTTGCGATTTCCGGTCACCGAACCACCACTGGTCCGCCGTCGTCGACCACCGTGCACGGTGGATAGTTGATCATTTTAGATTTAGGTCAATTTTGAATCAGGTTTCTCATTCAAGGTTTTTAGATTTGGGACATTTTAAAATTTGTCACACTCAAATTCAATTATTTTGAGTTTGAGCTATTTCTGATTTAGCCCATTTTTAAGATTAAGTTAAATGGATTTGAATTATTTATTTTTTATGATCATATCTGATTGGGTTGAGTATGAATTTGAATTAATATGATTAAATTTTCGATTTAAAATTCAAATTTACAAACTTATAATTAAATATAAACTCATGAAAATTTCTTTTTTCCTCTTGCAATAACAAAGTCTTCCTTAAACTTTCTTTTCCCAATACAATCAGAGAGGGAAGGGGTTACATCTAAAAATTGTATCTAAGTTGGTGATCACTATGTGAAAACTATTTGAGTGGTAACCAAAATAGGAACCAAAATGACATGGTCTGTTAGAATGAAAAAGTTAAAAAACAGTGACAACCATTATCACATAAAATGAAGAGAGGAAACCTTAAACTCAACAACTTTCTCTCTTCATGAAAGTGTCTCATCCAAACAACCAAAAACTATTGGAAATGCTGAAATTCAGGATGAAAATATTGATGTGGCATAAAACTATTAGAAAAGGATACAAATGACGTGATATCACAGTTTCATACAATCCTTTCCCGAGTTAACACATAAGAATTTTTCCATAGGGATGATTGGTGAAGCAGATTACTAATTTTTGGAAAGGGGTTGTTAAGTTTAAGAAAAGAAAAATTCATTCACAATAAAACCAACATGACAAATGCTAGAAAAAAAAAAAAAAAGCATGATAATTTTACAATATATTTTACAAAAATCAGTATACATTCTAGGTTCTAACTAGCCTAAGCCAAAAATTTCACCTCTTACCTCATTAGAAGCTACAACCTTTAAGTATATAACGCCTGCTGAATCTAAAAAAGAAGGGAAAAAAAGAGAACAACAGTAGTAATTTGAGCTTTCCATTGTTGAAATACATAGTTATTAATCCTCCCAACGCAGAAGCAACACAGTGCATCTCCATATAATGTAGAACCTTGTTCGCTGCTCTTTCACCAACCTCGAGCACCTCCGCCATAGCCGAAGCTTAGGGATCCCTGTGACTTTAGGGCTGCAACCAGATGCTGCCATGTTCAAGCAGAGACTCGACATATATATATATATATATATGATTATAAAGGTATTTGAAAACTTCGGGTTTATGGTGTTTTTATGATTGTTGAAGCTGGGTTTTGTGTGTTTGTTTATGGGAACATGGGAGTATATATAGAGAGAGAGAAGGGAAGGGAAGGGTATGTGTGTGTGTGAGAGAGAGATGGTATGTAATTTGGGTGATTGGAGAGAGACAAGTGTTGGCTAAATGTGGGTTAAGATGGAGAAGGCCCCTTCAATCTGTGCTTGACAAATGCATTCACTTGTACTATATATGAAATGGAATTCTTTTACCCATACACAGTAAACTATTGTTTGTATATGAAATGGCAAAATTGATGTTTTGAAGTTAATTCGATTAAAGATGGGTTTGGATGGACGGTAGAGTATGGTGCGTTTAGTTTATTTTTTATTTCACGCTACAATATTTAATCTCATCATCACTGTTATTTTTACATTAATTACAGCTAAACGCATCACCTATCCAAGCCCACTCTAAATATCATTTACCTTAATTTGAATTTTAAATTTCTTTTTTATTTGTGGATTGAGTCTTAACTCGATTGACATCAGTATTGTTGTCAGTGCAGGAAGATATGGGTTCGAGTGCGTTGAAGCGCATTATCCTCCTATTTAAGAGTTGGGAGAGATTATAAGTAATTTTAGACATCGTATAAAAAAAAAACAGATGATAAAGAACATATAATGAGATTGATCTGCAGAAAAAAAATTATTATTTCGAGTTTGATTGTTTCGAATTTAAATTATTTTAGATTCAAATCATATTATTTATATCTTTTTATCATATTGTCTTGGATTCAAGTCATTTTAAAATTAGATAGGTATTTTTTGTGATTAAATAAAGCTAAATTGAATTTAAATTAAAAAAATAATTGCATCATGATTGATATTTTTTATTAAATATTTTAATAAAACATCTATTTAAATATAGATTTGACATTTAATGATAGACAACTAAAAATGGATATCACAGTTTGACTTGATTGTTGCATTCCTCTTTTATAACTATTTAAAAGCTATATCCCCCAGTTATGTGATTTCTCAATTTAGAATATATTTGGTTATAAAATAAAGGTCAAATCCTGCTATTAGTCCCTGTAATGTATATAAGTTGTGGATTTAGTCCATGTATTTTAATTTGATCAAATTTTAATCTTTGTATTTTTTGAACTGATCAATATTAGTCCCTATAATTTTGAATTTTGAAATTTATGTCATGACCAAATAGTAGCAGTTGAATCTGTTCGGTTAAAATTTGCTATTAGTCATGTACTATGCGTAAAGTTTGTAAATTTAGCCCATATTCTCTAATGTGATCATTCTTAGTTTTAATATTTTTTTTAGCTTTGAAATTTCAAGCATGAAGCAAATGGTGACAACCATTGAACCCACTGATCGACCTTTGTGAGTTATACATAGAAATAACAAATTGACATTGCATTACACTTGTATTAATATATTTGCCGCATAAAATTTTAAAATTCAAAAAGTACAGGAATTAAAAATGATCAAATTAAAGTATAAAAATTGGATTCACAACTTATGCACAATACGAAGACAAATAGTAGAATTTAACCTAAAATAACTAAGTCTTGTCGTGGTGATGTGCTCAAGCGGCAACCTCTCGATGTTGTCATGAGCTTGTTGTACAGTAACTATGACATCATGTGTTTACGAGGCACTTTCGCTCAATGAATTTGCTAGAGTTCTTGGCCAGGTAAGAAGATAAATTTTCAATCAAATGCAATATCTAACTCATGCGATGTACCCTTAGCCCGTGAGTCTGTAAGGCTCTTGATAGAATCGAATTACATCAACCGTCAAGTTTAGTTTGAAGAAAAGATCACAATGGTTTTTAGAATCAACTATACATTATTATATTAACATGGCAATTTTACTTCAAATGTTTTTTTTTTAAAAGAAAATCAAATACTTAAAATGTTAATTAGATACTAATTTAAATTATGTAAATTTTTATTGATTTATAAAAATATATAAAAAGATAAAAACGCACTCACAATAAGGTGTTAGTGTAATTAACTTAATTGGAGAATTTTTTTTTGTTAATTTATACATTACTTCAATAATTACAACATAAAAGTCTTGACTTGAATAAACCGGTAGTTAAAATTCTTATCAAATACTCGTTTTGCATGAATTTGAACTGTGTTACCCTTATCTCCTACCCCTAATATTGTATCGAAAAAATAATTACAACATACAAGTGAAAATATTTTTTATAATTTTTTATTTAAACTTCATAATTATTTTTTTTTAAAATAAAATATTTTGAAAGAAAATTTAATTGTTAAAGGGCATGGCTCCTAGAGCATCTGGCTCCAGCTATGCCTCCCCCTGTCTGTATAACAATTATTTGTCCCAATTACTGTTTTGTAAGTGAACATAAGTAGACCCACCATTAATCATTTTTTTATAGTTTGGTTTTTATTATTAACAGAATTTTTATAATTATTTTATGTTTCACAGTAAATAATTTAAAATGAAAATAAAATTATTATCATAAAGATCATATAACAATATTTATTATATCTTCAATCACAATAAGGGACGAAGTCAGAAATTTTTTTAGGACTTGATTAAAAATCTACCTCATTCGATTTAAGACTCGGCTCTTAATATAAATAATGTTATAATATGCTTTAAGTTCGTATACCTTTCATACATTTGGAATTTACCTCATTTACTTTTATTTTTAGGAATTTATAGTTCATTTACTTTTTGGATTTGAAAATTCAAATATAATTGTTAACATCAGTAAATTTTTTTTATTAAATTTGTTGAGGTAGCATTTTGAAATAGAAAAATATTAATCACTTGGTAGTCATGTAAGAAAAAAAAAATGACGTGGTGATGAACCTAAATTTGATGGAAGAAGTTTAACCGTGTTAACAATTGGAGGTAAAAGTATCATGGAGGCCTCTATACTAGGAATTAAATTGCATTTTGCCATTTTTACTAAAAAATAGGTAAATTAGTCATTATACGTTAGATTTAAAAGCAAACTGATCCTTTCTGTTAAAAATTTCATCCATTTTTACTGTTAAAAATTGGTGTGGTTGACGAGTGCCACAATTACACGTGGCATGCCATGTGTACCTCATTCTAACGCATTAAACAAGTTTTTAGTAATAGAAATGGATAGAATTTTTAACATAGGATCAACTTGCCCTTTGATCTAATGTACAAAGACTAATTTACCCATTTTTTAAGTAGGAAATAAAAAATATGGTAAAAGTTACCATGAAAGCCTTTGTATTAGGAGTTGGATTGCATTCTATCCCGTCTACTAAAAAAGGGGCAAATTAGTCCTTGTATGTTAGGTTAAATAGCAAAAGGTCCTTTTGTTAAAAATTTTATCAATTTGTACTATTAAAAACTGGCCCCTCTATGTCCGCATTAGATACACATGGCACACCATGTGTAATTGTTTGGCTATTCCGTTAGTCATGCCAATTTTTAACAGTAGAAATGGATGAAATTTATAACAGAAATGATCAATTTACTCTTTAATCTAACGTACAAAAACTACTTTACTTAATTTTTTTAGTAAAAGGGACAAAATGCAATCTGACTAATAATATAGGGATCTCTATAGTACTTTTATCGGCAAAATGCAATCTAACTTTTAGTACAACGGTTCCCATGGTACTTTTATCACAAATGAATTTATGTTCTTAAAATTGAAATGTAAATGAACTAAATTCCTAAAAATAAAAGTACAAAAACAAAACTACAAATATATGAAGAGTATAAAAATTCAAAAGGTAAAAAGACTTCTCTAGTCCCTCTCAATTTCAAAATCGAGCAAATTGGTCATTCTCAAAAAACAATCCTTTTCAATTTCGAAAGTGAGCAATTAAGGACAATTAGTTACGACATTAATGTCTTCCGTCAAATGTTTCGCCCCCCCCCACTCTACGGAGAGCCATGTACGGTTCACGGAGGGAGGGGCCTCGACCATACGTGGACGTACGATCACTCATCAAGAAGCTCTCCATGTTGGGGGACAATACCATCCGTTATCAAGAGATTGAATCGGCGTCCACGAGAACAACACTTCGAATACTACTATCAGAAGAACCGATTCTCCTTAACAACAAAAGATTAAATTGCTTTGATATTTTTTAAAAGAAGTATTTTTCTCAACATTGAGAGCACCAGAGAGATTTTTTTAAAATTCAAAACCAGTCTTATGTTATTAAGGCCCCGTTCTTCATTCCTTTTTTTTGCTCAAAAAAGTGCTTTTTCTTTAAAAGCAATAGAGAACAAACAGCCGTGTTGAAATTTTTTTAACTTAAATTAAGCACTTTTGCACGGATGAAAAAGGAGAAATTTTTGGCTTTTCTCAGCCAAGAGTGCTTCTTGGCTGGTATTTTATTATTTTAACCTTGCTGCTTTTTCTAGACGTTAGAAGATTTTAATATTCTAATAAATAATTAATATTAATTACTTAGAAATATTTAAAATTAAAATTATATATTAAAATATTAACAATAAGTTATAAAAAATTATTTTTTATATTTTTGTTAAAATATCATAATATTAACTAATTTGAACATTATTTAAATATATATTTGTTACTTTATAATATCATGTCTAAAATGAACATTTTACTTCTCAAAAGTATTTTTTGACAGTAATACCAAATACTTAAATTTTTCAAAAGTACTTCTCAAAAGCATTACCAAATTGACCCTAAGTCAGATCGAGTTGGATTTCTTTTGCTAACCCTAAATTGTAGACCAAGATTCCACTGACAATGAAGGGCCCACTTCCTAGTTTCCACCATTGGAACACAACAGAATCACGTGCGCAGTTTCTCTCTCATTTTCCCAAACTGCTGCTTTGGTTCAACTTCAACAGTATATACACCTTTTTTATTTTAATCAAATTACAAAAATCTTGCCGGCCATTGATGAATTGATTGCCAAGCTTTTCTTAACCAGTTCTCACATTAAGCTTATCAAACATCAAACATTATCTCCTACAGTTACCATAAACCCTACATTTTTTTTTTTATCCTTTTGTGAGACCCCCATTTTCTTTAAGCTCCCTCAAGGCCTAAGACAAGATTTGTTGGATACCCCATTGACCCCAAAATTAATTAATTAATTAATTACTCAAATTTTGGCTCATAATATCTGCTGCCATGAGAAAGAAACATTTATTATTGTAGAGTTCTTGGTTGGACCACTACTAGATTATGATTTTTAACAACAATATTTTTGTTTGGTTGCTTAATTCCATGCATGTATTTGTTTAGGGTTTGTGTTAGAGTCGATTTTTTTTATTTGGGGTTAAAAATAAAGTTTTAACATTCTATTAACTTATATTTTTATAATTTTTAAAGTGATTATATTAAAATTTTTATCATTTTTTGAGTCAAGACTCCTACCTTCCCGACCAATCTTCCGGTTTTTATTGGCATAGGTAATTCATGCATTTTTATTTGAAAAAATGGCATTTACTTAGTATCCTCAAAGTATCAATATTGCATTAGGTCCTTTCGTCAGCTTAGCTATTGATCTAGGTGTTAAATGCCAGTTTGGATTTAAGGTAAGCATATTTAAAAAATGTGGGTCAAATTGTAAACATATGTATACTTATTGCATTGATAGTTTAGATCTAAAAAGACATTATGAATAGATTTTAAAAAGGCTAACACATCAGATACGAGCAACTTAAGAAGTAGGTGCACACATCAGATACGATTTGAGTTGTCATTGAATGCCTAGAATAGTGTCTAGGTTGACGAAGAACTTGATTGATATAATATTAATACTTTAATGACTCAACCAATTAAAATGCTTCGAAACTTTAAAACCAATTTAAAAGATGGATTATAATTTAAAGATGTCTAATGCAATGTGCTAAATGCCAATTTCACATATGGATATGCATTGTAGAAGGGTGATTGTCCTCTATCACATTACAACAAATCAAGGCCTTGATAAGCTGCACACTTCCTTTATATCCCAATGTCAAGCTCAAGGTGGATTGTCAATGTTAGTTGACATTTTTTTTTCCTTATCTTATTTATACATAATAAAAGATAATGAAAACTACATTTGTTGGACCCTAACTTTTGGTCTGTTGATTAAAGGTGTTTACTTTTATACTCATATTGTAGAACCAAATTGTAAAAAAATACTTATTAATAGTGTATGTGACAGTAATTTTTTTTTATCTCTAAAACTCGAATCTAAAACTTTACTTAAAAAAATTGAACTCCTTACTACTCGAACTAACTCACATCGATATATGTCAATAAGTGTTATCCTTAAGCTTCAATAATGATTACAATTAAAGATTTAGGGTCACACCCTGATAGTCAAATCATGTCCCATTGCCATGCAAAAGGATAGCAAGGAAAACCCCAATAACCTTATCTTAAAACCCAAAGTATATCAAAGATAAGATCTTTAATACTAACTTATAAAACAATGTGGCCCCTTTTTAAACAGAAATTTGATCAACTGAGTCCAGCTAATAATGAATGAGACCATGTTGGGACCTTATTGTGATTAGGCCAATAGACACCATACATGTGGACCAAAGAAATGTAATACACGTTTAGACATATATGTAATCACAATGTAAGCACACCTATAGTGAAAAAAAAATCAAGAGATTATGCTTTACTAAAGGAGAAAATTTCCATGTACTTGTTTGTGTTCCATTTTGTTGGGAGATTGGATAGGCAACAATAGGAGGCAAGTGGGTTTTATCCTAAATGTTGAATGTGACTATGTGAGACCCCAAGATAACAACATTCAATTTTTCTAAAAAAGAAAAAATAAATTTTGGGTACCTTTGAATGGGTGGTGTATTTACTTACAATTAGTGTAAAAGCAGCGGTGACGGTAAGATTAGATACTATAATAATACTGTAACGTGAGACAAAAAAAAAAAACTAAATGCACCATACTAAAGGTAAACGTTCATTCAAAAGGGCCTTTCATTAAATAAGAAATTGTACATGATAGTCAAAAAATCGAAAAAAAACTTGAATCCAATAAGCTTAAAAAAATAAAAGTATAAAAGGGACACAAATCTTAGCCCAGTCTCGTGAAAATGACTTATATTGAATTTTTAAAATTTAAAAGTGATAAACAATATAATTTTTTTAATAAATACATTAAAAATATTAAGTTAAATTATTAATAATTAAGAACTAAAGTTGGAATTGTACTATTTTTACCAAAGAGTTTTACTTTAAACACTTTGACCTAAAGAGATAAAACTTTACAATTTTACACCACCCAATCTTGTGAAATTGAATTTTAACCTATTTATTAGAATCAACACTCAAAAAAACTTAGATTTCACTAAAATGTAGTCGATTGAATCTTAGTTCGATTGACATAGACATTGTCATCAATACAGGAGGATAGAAAAGAGCAGATATGAACAGAACTTATAATGAAATTATTTTTAAAAAAATTCACAAAAATGTAAAACTTTTAACTTGAATAGAGTAGAATTTAAAATTATTAATTTTTTTTTTAAAAAAACTCAAGCTCTAAAAATAATTTAACCCAATTAAAATTTTAAATAAAAATAATTAAAATTTATTTTTTCTAAAGAATAAATTTCAGTATCAATCTTAATAATATTTTTAAGTAATTATCTAAAAAATTAATTTAATACTATTTGGTGCTAACAAGTATTTGCTGTAAGTGGGGTGTACAGCCCAAAAATGGTGTAAGCCCAAAATAGGCTCAACTACATTAGAGCTTACTTTAGGAAAGTTCATTGAATATCCAATCCAATTTAAATGATAAAGCAAAATACAACATAAGAGAAAATACTTGGGCAAATGACCAGTATACACCGTTTTTTAAAAAAAATTACGGAAAAGGATCGAAAAAATAATTATTTACCGAAAGGGCCATTTCTCCCGAAAACGCGTCCACGTCAGCTTACTTTATATATTACTTGTCATTTGCCCTTTCCGAGAACGCGTTTTCGGGGGAAATGACCCTTTTCGGTAAATAATTATTTTTCCAGCCTTTTTCCGTAAAAAATTTTAAAAAACGGTATATACTGGTAAATTGCCCAAAATACTTTTCCAAAATTAATTTCCAATTATTCAATCCAGTCCAATCACTATAAAACTGTTCATGGGCCGGTCTACTAGGCCTGAAAGCCAATCTGAAATTTAGAAGGGTTTGGGTAAAAGTATTAGACCCAAAAAATGGGCTTAGATAAAAAAATTAGGCCCGTTCAAAATATGAGTTGGGCCTGAAATCGAATGGATTGGTCCTCGAATCAGTCGAACGAGGAATCGATTGGGGTACTAGTCTAGAGAAATGCATTAGACTGATTGACGCAGGAACCAATATGGATTAGTTGAATCGAGCTAAAAATCTAGATTGTTTTTTAATAAATTATTTAATCAAATTGGACAATTGAATCGATAACCTGATTAATTCAACCATCCATCTATGTTAAAAATCTTGATTTAAATAAATAGTTGGATTTTTTGAGCTAAGTGAAATAAAACTTTTACAAATTAAATAATTAAAATTAACTACTTAGCAAAAATTACTTATAAAATCTAAAATTCAACTAATCACGGGAGATTTATTAAATGATAAGAATATTTCTTAACTTAACCAGTGGTCGAGCATTCGATCCTTTCTCTAGGTATGAAGCAGCTTTAAATTCGTGGCGAGCATACATACACTAGATACATTGAGAAAAAAAAAATTAAAATTCAACTTATTACAAAACAAAATTAACATTAATTAAATAAAAACATTTTAACAGTTTAATCCCATTTTGTTTAATTTTTTTTGAAGTTGATATTAGCAACATTATAGTTAAAAAAAGAAAACCAGAATTCTCAACTGTTTCGTCACCCCTTCTGTCATCTCCCCAGCTACCAGTCAATCATTTAATTTTCCTTTTTATCTTTAGTTTTTAATTTCCTAATAATTACTTGAATTCAATTAGTTTTTCCGATTCTTAGATTGAGGGAGTTTGAGAGAGATGTCGTGCTTAGCTTCTTGCTGTGCTGCGTCCACATGCGGCCTTTGCTCAACGGTGGCGTCTGGGATCTCCAGGAAATCAGCCAGGCTTGCTTATTGTGGTCTCTTTGGGCTTTCCCTTGTCGTTTCTTGGATTCTTCGAGAAGTTGGCGCACCTCTTTTGGAGAAGTTACCTTGTAATTTTTCCCTTTCTTCTTTCCTCTGATCATATGACGTTTACCATATGTTTAATTCTTACTTCTTTCAGGGATTTGGGGGTTTATTTTGGCCTTAATTTTTTAAAATAAGAATCGGTCCTTCAAAGCTTTTGGAATTTGCTTGTTGGGTATTTCGAATATTGATGTTAGGTGATAAGTATATTTATTAGAAGTTTGGATTTTGGAACAATGAAGTGGAAGCTGAGCTATTCATGAATGCAATTATTGACATATTGGAACCTTAGCTTCTAAGTTAAATTTTGATGTAAAAATTATTTTCTCCCCTCATTGGCATTTGGCTTGCTAAGTAGGTTTTGAATTGTGGAGTGAAGAAACAGTCAATTTACTTATTGAATTATAGGAGTTGTGATCTGTACACAAGTTTTCTGAGTTTTCTTTATATTGCTTTGTATGCTATTACCAATCTAAGCCATTGTAAGCATGACTGTTTGAGTGTTAAGGATGTGAGTTCATATTGGTAGAATTAAATGGGGGCTTTAATGTTTGTATCCTGTACGTTGGCTAAGCATTCTTTAGTTGAGTCATTGAACTCTGTTTATTGTTTTTGTTTTTATGATAAATTTATACAAATAATAACAGAGTATTTGGAAGAACCTGGATCTTGGTTCACTTGGTTCATTTAGCCATCTTCATATAAAAAATTAACAGATAGTTTGGATTGCACTGCTTATTCTAACTCAAGTACCAGACAGAATCAACTATGCTTTTATGCCATCTAACTATTTGGACATCATTGTGTTGATATTCTGATATTGTACAATTGGTCTCATCTTTTATGTTCTATTGGGTTCTTGACATTTAATAAACTATTTTCTATTAATAATTACCCTATTGCTCCAAAAGATCATAACAAATCAATGCGCTTTCTCCTGAATACATGAATTTTTGGGTACGTTTAACTACTTTTTCTATTCTGTGTTGTACAAGTAATATATAATCACATGTATTCTCATGTTTTCTTGGCAGGGATAAACAGTTCTACTCAGACAAAAACATGGTATCAAGAACAGGCAGTACTTCGTGTCAGCTTGGGGAATTTCCTGTTTTTTGCTATACTAGCTCTAATAATGATTGGTGTCAAGGACCAAAATGACAGACGTGATTCATGGCATCATGGTGGATGGATTGCAAAGATGGTGATCTGGTTTTTGCTTGTGATCCTTATGTTCTTCCTTCCCAATGTTGTCATCACAGTCTATGGTTAGTTTTGCTCCTTAAGCTCAATTATTAAAATCTTCCTCAATCTGGAGGTCTGTAAGTTCACGTGGTTATGGAGACACTCTTTTTTCTTCTTTTTTTTTCTTTTAAATGGACTTTGTTATTCCTTATTTTCATACACTAATGGCATGTCTGCCAAGTAAGGATAGCTAACTCTTCCAAGACCCAACAATGCAGGAGGCTCATGCAATGGATTGCATTGAACCTGCCTAATAACATGCTGCAAGCTTGTGTTACAAAGAACTTTATTTTTGCTCTATGCAACTACATGAAACTATATTTAGGTTTTACTGCTAACTATTTCCCAGGTTTGCATAGTGTTATCTGTTATAAAGATAAATCTGATTAAGATTACAACATAAGAAAAAGACTGTTCTTTTGGAATGTTACATGAATTATCAGTGTGATCAAATATTATGTCTATGAAGTAATTATCCAGAATATGTGTTTTTAAAGGCATAATTAATCACCAAAAATTTAATTCAATAGGATTAATTTAAGAAGTGCCATTTCTTATGTGCCATTAAATTCCCAGATTCAGAAAGAAAGGGAACAAGGCAGGCATATCTTCTTCGTTTTATTGAATTATGATGCTTTCTCTTGGGCCTATGTTGAATTAAATTTCTTGACTTCTTAGTCTTTTATGCGTGTGTAAATATTTTCGTCAGATATGATACTGAAATTCGCAACTAACCTGGTAAACTTGCTATACTTTCAGAAATACTGTCAAAATTTGGTGCGGGCATGTTTTTATTGGTTCAAGTGATTATATTACTTGATTTTACGCACTCATGGAATGATGCCTGGGTTGAAAAAGATGAACAGAAATGGTTGGCTCAATTCCAGTGGTTCATTATTGTTCTCCATTGTTTCTGTTATTGATTACTAATGTTTAAATTCTGTTCCTTCAGGTATATTGCTCTACTTGCTGTATCAATTGGTTGCTACCTTGCAGCATTTGCGTTCTCTGGCATTTTGTTTATATGGTTCAACCCTTCTGGTCATGACTGTGGTCTCAATGTCTTCTTTATTGTCATGACAATGGTTCTGGCATTTTCTTTTGGAATTATAGCTTTGCATCCTGCGGTAAGAATAAGCTTGTTTTTCTATTTATTGCTTTTACATGATCAACTGACCTGCTGCAAACAACTTGAGTTGATATGACAAATATATATGTATTTAATCATTTAAAGAGTAGGTT
The DNA here is from genome assembly GCA_025698515.1 of Gossypium sturtianum. Classification (NCBI taxonomy): domain Eukaryota; kingdom Viridiplantae; phylum Streptophyta; class Magnoliopsida; order Malvales; family Malvaceae; genus Gossypium; species Gossypium sturtianum. The sequence continues at coordinate 165,575,479 of CM046945.1, forward strand.
ACTGTAGAATGACAAGAAAATTGGACATTATCTGGTTAGCTCCTTAGGCTATCTCCTAGTTTACTCAGTTTTTGAAACTTATATCTTTTATAATTTTATAATAAGAAAATTGGAGCTATGATCCTCTTGGTAAAACTACCAAGTCCCAGATTTCTTAACTCTCAAAGGTATTCATTATTATGTATACCAAGCCTCCAAGGGACAGTTCACACCATAAATACGAAAAGCTTGCTGCATAAATCTTCCGTTGGAAAATTTGCATATACATGTAAGACATAACAGTGTAATAAGTCTAACCTTGGGCTTTGGCAGGCTTGTAGTGTTTAGTGATATTGAATTAATGAAAATATTTTAGATTTTTGCAACTGACAACATAATTGCAATTGAAAATCTTTAACAGGTGAATGGCAGTCTTTTGCCTGCTTCTGTGGTATCAGTTTACTGTGCTTATGTGTGCTACACGGGTCTCTCCAGCGAACCTAGAGATTATGTATGCAATGGTCTCCATAATAAAGCCTCAGCTGTTTCACTTAGTACTCTTATTCTTGGGATGCTCACAACAGTTCTCTCAGTTATCTATTCTGCTCTTCGTGCTGGATCCTCAACGACATTTTTATCACCACCATCTTCCCCAAAAGCAGGTACTCAAAATAATGCAATACTTGTAATCTTTTAAAGTACTCTGAAACTGCGTAAGTCGAAGATATTTATACAAGTATTCCATCTATTTCCTGAAACTTTCCTGCTGATACTCAGAAGTATTGACCGTTATGTTTTGTTTTCTATTCCCTTGGGTGAAATATTGTGATACTTAGAAGTAGACTTGAGAACAAGGCCAAACTGTTGTTGGTAGATCATTTAATTATGCTACAATTGACCATGTATTGAGACAATAAAATAAAGTGGCTGCTGAACTTGCTTATCTGGTACCTTTTTCTGAATACCAGTTGTTTTGCTTTTTTTTTTTTTTTTTTTTCTCATATGACATTTAATGCAAATTTACTAAAACCAACTGGCTATATCTGCAGTTTATTACACTTCAACCAGTTATTAATTCACAATTTTCTTTGTCTGTGCTTCTTGTAAATTGTAATTATCACAAGATATAATGCTTCACACGTAGAACCAATGAATGAAGGTAGATTCCACCATGTTTTCAAAATGAATTAAACAACAATTTCCCTGCAGCCTCTCGATGACACTATCTGAACAGGCTATAATCTTGAATGCCATTTGATAAGCTTCTGCATTTCAAAAGGTAGAAAGTAGAAACCACTTTAATTAGGAGATTAAAACCTTGTGGTGCAGGTACAAAGAAACCACTTTTAGAAGGGGACGACGTTGAAGAAGGCAAGGAAACAAAGGAGAAAGAAGCTCGACCAGTTAGTTATTCCTATTCATTCTTCCACCTGATCTTTGCCTTGGCAAGCATGTATTCTGCTATGCTTCTTTCCGGATGGACCAGCTCATCTGACAGCTCAGATCTTGTAGATGTTGGCTGGACATCAGTCTGGGTTCGAATCTGCACCGAATGGGTCACTGCTGCACTCTACATTTGGACCCTTGTGGCACCTTTGATTATTCCCGACCGTGAGTTCTTCTAGACTTTTATCTCAGCAACATATCTAGCTATTCTAGAACCTATTAGCATCTAAATAGTATATAAAGCTACTCATTTCTTAGAACTATCAAATGTTCTGTTGACTTTCCTTCCTTTTGTTGGAAAGCAATGGTTGTAGATAGTGAAGCTAGGTTTATTTGTTTGTTTGTTGTATCCTGCATACAAAATCAGCATGATGAATGTATAAATACAAAATTGTTATTGTAGATTAGATTCCTCTCTTTTAGCTATTCTTTTTAATCAAATTTGCTCTCAATTGGTTTGGACAGTGGTAAAAAAACCGGTCTCATCTACTGAATTGGTTGAATCAAGAATCGGTAGCTTATTTAGTCTGTTCAAATTAAAAATCGGGCTTTTTTAATCAAGTTGAGCAGGTAGCTTAGCTTGACTTTTGAACGAATCTAATTATAATTAAGTTTTTAAAGTCAAGATTGATTATTGAATATAATTATATTGATTAGGTCGAAATCAATTTTTGAAGTTTAGACTCATCTCAATTTAAGATATATAATATTTTTATTTAATTTTAAAATGTACTAAAATTTTTAATATTTTAATATTTTTGAAAATTTTGTAGCCACTAGCAAAATTTTTAATAACCCAGTTCATAATACTTATTATTATTTATGGTGAGAACTAACAAAGAAATGTTTTGTTGTAAAAATTTGACCCTTTAAAATTCATCATGCAATTTTGTCAAAAAGCATTATGAAGAATCATTAAAGTGTTGCTTTCTTAGCCTAAATGATTGGTTTTTATGAGACTCTTTTACTTTTTTTTTTTTTTTTTTTACTTTACATTTCATAGAAGATCAAATTAAAAAGGGGATCAAAAACATTAAGATTAATTAAACAAAATGTTCATATCAATTGTTTTTCTCTTAAAGGTGAACATTCGATCGAATCGAGTGAAAAGATTTTGAGTTAATTAAGTTGGCGAGTTCTATTTTATCATTATAACTCGATTTGAAATTCTTTTCAAATTGAGTCGAGTTAAATTAAATAATTAAACATGTCGAATTAAAATCTTGTTGCAATATAGCACTTCATTAATTAACTTATTTAGGTCCCAAAATTATTATTTTAAAATTTTTTAACTTTCTTTATATATTCTTTAGAATTTTTTTAAAAAATTATTATACTTTTTAAAATATATATATATATTTTGAAATTTTTATAAATATTTTGAAATTTAAAATTTATTTTGAATTTTTGAAATTATTTTGAATGTTTTTTGAAATTTTTGTTGAGAGAGACCAATTTGCTCATTTTCAAAATTGATAGAGACCGAAGGGGTATTTACAATTTAAATTATTCGAATTTTAAAATTCAATTCGATTCGAACTCGAAACTTGAATTACTTATTCGAGTTTATTCGAATAACTCGATTCGATTAACTCGAAATTCGAATAGGTAAACTGTACATAAGTCACTAAATTATTAGTAAGTTTAGGTTTTGGTCACTCAACTTCAAAAAGTTACAAAATGGTTATTAAACTATTTGAAAGTTTTCATTTAAGTCACTAAACTATTCAAAAGTTTTTATTTAAGTCATTGGATTGTTATTATTACTATTTTTTTTTAAAGTTAGGCTAGCAAACTCTAAGTGACGATTTAGAGATTAGTACGATGGATCAATACCCATCGATGAGTAGAAGAACAATCTTAGATCCAAGTCAATCTAATGGTTAGTGATGGAGATTGAAGAAAAAAGATATTTGGCTTTTGGTTCATATATTCGTGACATTCAAAGTTATTTCATTACAAAAAAAAAAAAAAGTGATCTAAGAGAAGGAGGAGGAGAACTTTCAATTGGTGCAAGTGGTGTAAATAGAGAAGGCCATGTAACAATGGTTCTAACAACCTAGTGACTTAAATGAAAACTTTCAAATAGTTCAGTAATCATTTTTGTAACTTTTTGAAAGTTAGGTAATTAAAACGTAAACTTACTAATAGTTTAGTGACTTTGGATGCAGTTTACCCTAATAATATTGTATTAAATGGAATATAATATAACAGTAAATAATTCATTACGAAGTAAAAATTATTTAAAAATCGAACTCGAGACGGAAATCTTAAATATAAATATTGATAACGGGTAACAAATAAAAACTTATTTAAAAATCGAACTCGAAACAGAAATCTTAAATACAAATATTTTGATATTTCACCTGTGATTCAATAGATATCTCTAAGGATGATTTAAAATTAAATGAGTCCAAAGCTTTTTGCTACGTGAGAATGAAGAATGTGTAGAATGAAAACTATAAGAAAAGAAAACCGCACATGAGGACGACACCGTTTCAGACACTTTATATTAGGCAAGGGCAATGTAGAAATATAATGCTAAGTACATAAATCCAGCGGTGACTTAAACACAATATAAGTTTTAGATGAAAAAAGAGTGAAGAAAACAGTGTGTAATGTGAAATGCAAATTTATATTAGGCAGCCTCATATTAAACAAATTTTATAAAACAATATTCTTCCAATACAACCTAGTCTTTTATGTACAATATCACTCTACAAGCATCTTCCATCAAAAGAAATATATTCAGTCGCAACAAGTCCGAGATTCGAATCCTAATATCTGCAATCCCTTCCCCTATTCCAAACTACGCCCTCCATTATATCGAAAAAGAACTATTGTGAGTCGATGAAATACTAGTGTACAACCGGCATCCTACACAAAATGTGGGAGTTTTAAGTTAGGAGTCAAAGTGTTCAATTATGAGTTCAGCAGCAGCACCCATTGTACCAACCCCTCCAATGCCAAGCAAGGCCAGAGCAAGCTCCTCCTCATGCCATTGTCTTAATCCCTTGCTTAGCCTTCTTAACACATCTACATCCACCTCTAGGACCCAATTTGGGGTGCATCCAACCATTAGACTTACGAATCCCGACACATAGGCATGCCATGTGGCTCCATCACAACCGAGCGATATCTTCCCATCTAGTGCACTTGCAAGGAACTCCATGTGTGAACCAAGGATTTTGGGTCTCCGCTTTGATGCTGATGAAGAAGAATCAACTCCCCAAGCAAAAGCACCACAAAGCACTGTGAAATATGCAAGTGCATATCCACCGAGCATTGCCACGAGCCCTGATCCTTGATCCCGGTCAGACCTATGAACGGATATGAACCAAGAAGGTAAAGTTTCCTTTATCAATGACTGAACCAGACCATGGCCACCGGACAACCATACTAAAGAAGCAGCTAGGGAGGCTGCAAGTTTCACCCTTGTCATTGCTGCAGCAAGAGAAACCTGCCCGTATTTCATTCCATTCTTACTTCTCTTCAGCTTGTCTAGTTTCTGTTTTGGGAGACCACTGCATGCTATTTCTCTCACGGAATGCATCAAGAGAGAAACCACCTCTTCTGTTATGAACACAATATCTCTGATGGAACGGTAAACACGTAGATAGAGAATCCCTGGAGCAACAGGTGAAAGCCCACCACAGAAATGTGATCCAAATCCATGGCCAAGAAGAGCTCCAACACCACCATTGCTGGAGATTGGTGCGATGTTCAAACCAAGTGTGGCAGTGAAACAGCTTTTAAGAAGCTGGACGATAGCATCGCTGTTATGGAGAAAAACAGTGCGAGATGCAGAAAAGACAAGGAAGTCAAACCACCGCTTTGCCTTTTGAGTCCATAGGGAAGCCACAATTGGCATGCAAGGCCATGGACAGTCTGCTGCAAGGGACTCCAAAGCTGGGCCAGCCAAATTGAGAAATCTTTCCGAGGTTTTGTCAATTTTGTAAGTAATGGTGAGACTTACAAAAGCAGCCAACGGTAGTGGAAGAGTAGCTGGAGAGCTACCACCTGTTATTGCATTATGCATCAGTCATACAATCACAAAAAATGCCATTGCCATTCAGTAAAGACATAGGAATGAGTAACTATAAATGCAAGTCCAGATCACAATCTGTAAACTTTAATGTTATAAACAATCAGAATTTAAGATGGCAACGCTAAAAACCTGCAGAGAGTCTAGGGACATCAACACCGGTAGCTGCTAGAATTTTTTTGATATGCTCTTCAACATTGGACAAATTTGCAGCAGGGCTTGGCCAGTCCATACCGTTCATAACAACAGGTTTCCATACACATCGACTTACTTCAGCAGAGAAGTAGCTAACAATGGTTGCCAAAGATGCAGGAAGAAAATCAGCTAAATCCTTTAGCCCTGAGACATTAAAAAGATTCTGGTTATAACAATATTTATTTATCAGAGCTAAGTATCATATCTAGGTGTCACATTAATTCACATAAAAGTAGTTCTTTTCCACTTCTCCCCTTTCCTATGCATCCTCTTCCCCCTCTTTTTACATGGTTCAACGAGTCAAGTTTACTTAGCCATGTGGAAACCAATCTATGATTTCATCCTACATCAAAACATATAGATGGAGGGGTGGCATTTAGCCCAAAAGGCCTCAACCATTATCGTTTTCCCCCAAGAGAAACAGCTCCTTGCAAAAAGACATTTATCCTGAACAGCAATATGTATGACTCTCGTCTTCCTCATTATGCATCAGTGCATAAAGACAAAATGAGATAAGCACACCAGACTAACCTGTAGCCAGCTCACGTGGAGAAAGTTTTCCATGAGCACATGCTGTTAAAGCAGCATCAACAACATAAGGAACAGCTTCCAGGATATCCCAGGCAGGCAACTCTGGTTTCAGAGAGTTATCCTCGATTCCAGCACCTGATGAACTACTACTTCCAGAAGTAACAGAAGTTATCGACTGACTTCCTTTATTAATCTTTCTGAACATCATGTTAAGAAGTCTATCCACTGTCTGATGAACAGTAGTTCCATGAACAAGGCCGGAGAGTGTTGCAGCTATACATCTTTGATGTTGCCGATACCAGACCTTTAACTTAGGAAATGAATCCAGAAATACAGGCTCCGGGGATGAGGAACTTGCAACTTCTGAGAGTCTCCTTTTGTTTCGGTCCTTATGGGTGTTTTCAGAAGACAATAAATGGGAGTTCCGGACTAATAAAAGGTATTCGGGAGTCAGCTGGGATCCAACTGTTGGTACATCACCAACTCCATGTTCAATAGGAGGATGATTAAACCTCCATAGCTTCAGAAGAAGAGCAAATGCATTAGAAAAAACTGCGTGAGGAGAGATTTCTTCCCCTGGGGGGAGAGTCCATGAGAGATTAGGCACACATGACCCAAAAACTTCACATATCGGCATCAATGAACAAGCAAGCTGTGGGACCTGGCAAGACAGAAGAAGAAAGCAATAAAATCTACCTAATAGCTCAAATAAAGGTCTTCATCAATAAACAACTTACATTCATGAACAAACGAGAATATGAATTATATAAATCACATTTGTTATATAAAAATTGTTTGTAGTTTACATATATGGGAATTTTGCTTGGAAGGAAACTTCTAATCCTCCTATATGTAAGTAAAGCTAAAAGGAATAAATAGTGTTCAGATTAGAATGCCCTTGATAATATAGATGGTACTGCCTGTAATGATAGACAAATGAAAGACTTTCTCAGAATTTTTATTTATCCACTTCATATTTTTGAAAATGGGTTGGTTGAATTTAAAAATACTTTCATTGAATAAGGAAACAATCCAATCCAATGCTGACCCATTTTCTCATTGAGCGAGGGGTATGAAATAATTTAGATTGATTTTTCAATCAAAAGCACTATGGTAATTATATGTTTATTTGATGGTGTGACTAAAATAGAAAGAGCATAAAAAACTTTCCATCAAGATATACATAACTTTAACCAATTAACCTTTCTAGTTTCAGATCATTTTGAATCAGTAGCTACAATGTGTCATGGCAAGTAAAAGAGCCCTGATTCTTCATTAAAGCATAAGCTGTCATTTCTAAAATCTAAGTTCGAAAGAAAGAATTCATTCCTGCATTCTACTTAAATTAGAACTGCTTAGACACTTAACAGTTTAGCTCCCGAAGGAGAAGCTGGTTTTCCTCGAAGAAGTCAAGAATATCTTTGAATTCAAAGTATTACTGAGGTAAAGAAACTATATCAATGTGACAGATAAAGATATATTATTATTCATTCATGAAAGTTTGTGAAACTAGAAGCAATATCACTCATTAACTGTGGAAGGGATACGCTTACATAAGTTTAGCAAATCATACCAAGCCATGTAGTGAGAAAATCTGGACACAATCGACAGATGCTATTCCCACGATTAGTACATTCAACATAGGAGCATAATCTATCAAATGGCTGTCACTTCCAGTGAAATCAGCAGGAACCGGAGGAGACATCAATCTAGTTATAAATTGAACTGTATATTCCTGCATGCATATATAACCAACATAATTAGAAAGCAAGGATAATAAAAAGACAATATAAAAAGCAAAAAAAAAAAAAAAAAAAAGGAGAAAACCCAAAGGAGAAATGGGAAGAACCATTCAGTGTTACAAAATATGCAGTTACATGAAAGATTACGGCATCTGCATAAGGGTCACAAATGAAATATGCTAAAATGAAAAGGAATATTAATCTTATTACCTGTATATTCCAGCCACGAATTAGAGAAGCTCCACAAAGAATTGTAGCAGCAGATATCTTCTCATCTTCTGATCCATTGACCGCAATCTCAAAAATTTTCTCCAGCTCTGCTAAGCTTCCATCAAATCCATGAGCTTAAATTCAGTTGCTTTACCCTTGGTAAATTTACAAAAAAGAGCAACTGATATACCTGGCTTCAGGAAAGAAAAAGGAATAACTGAAGACCAGGTCAAATCAACAAAAACTAAAGATATTTGAAAACTTGTATGTATCAAGATCACTCAGTTTTGCATTTGAGAATCCGGTTTAATGTTATTATATTGTTTTGCATGCCAGATCTTTCCTCCTGTTATTGATTCTTACATTTGAGATTTTATCACTCACACAGGTAATATATAAAACTTTTCCTGTAAATATGAACTTCGATCCAATGCACAATATGATACATAGACTTTGGTTTACTGCAATTGTATGCATGAAACTTTGATTTTGATTCAGTTTTCATATACCACTAACACTATCATCTACCTAGCAGTACATGCACAAACAACTATATTCACTCTAAGTTTCATCACAATTGCACCAAATCAAAATTCCTGTATCACATTATACATTGAATCAAAGTTTATGTGTAATTTTGGGATCTATCCCCATAAAAATATCCATACACATAAAGCTAATAACACCCTCCAACCTAATGCACACTATAACGCTCTCCTCAACCTTCACATATACGGTAAGGGAACTAGAAGTTGCACATTGGTAGTAGTCGCCTATTTTATGTGTGTGGAATTGATACGTATAAAGTTGATAGTTCCCTTTAACCTAACAAGCACTACAAAGCCTTGCCATTACTAAGTAGCATAGGACAGAAGCTTTTTGGAAAAAAAAAAGAGTATGAAAACAAAAGCATGATTTAAGAGAGAGAAATATGTATACCTGGAAGCTGGGCTTGAAACAAGAGCATTAATCATTACCGAAGTAAGTGGGGCCCCCTTCATGAATGATGACCAACCAGGTGCCTGAGCTGGCACACTATAAGGCAGTTGGTTAATCCGTCCATTCACATAACCTGGCCAATAATATGCTGACGTATCTAGTAGATTTCTTGCAATACAAGCCTCAATAATCAGATGGCGCAAGTTTCCAGCTGCAAACAAGTTCACAACATAAGATTAGAAAGTGCTAAAAATGTAAAGCCAGAAGAATAATAAAAAATAGATCAAATTTCATGATAGGAACTTGGTGGTAGAAATCAACTTCAGAAAATTTCAAAAATGTGTTCTAGGTATTAAAGGTTTCTGGTGCAGCACAAACCAGAACCAGTGGTAATTCTTGACTATTTTCTTTAAATGACTGCATTACACATATGTTCATCCATCCAATGCAACAACTTTTTCTGGGGAGAAAAGGATTATTTCTTCTATTTCTTTTCTCTTAAGTGTTTAATAAGAAGCTGACACAGTGCCCCAAGAATTAAGGAACCCTTTTGGAATCATCAGTCGTCACTTTACCCTGAAGCTCCAATGCTTCTTGACTTCTGATGATTTTAAGTTACAAGATTATACTCTGCTATGTTTTCTCTTTTCTTTTTTTCTGGTCATACAATAGTGCAGACAGATGCACATTGCAACATAAGTACCAGTGAAGCAAGAAGTTGAACCAAACTAATAAGTTCAGTCTTATCTTTCTAAGGGCTTTGCCATGGTTTGGGTCCAGTGGAAAGCAATTAAGATGGTTTTGTAATAATTTTACGGCAGATCAGTTGGGAAAGTAAAAGGAACATCCGACTGAACCAATTATATATCTTACAAGAATGTATAAAAGAACATATTTTTAAAATTCCAAGTTTTATAAGTTTAATGTTAAAAGAACTGAACCTAACTTGGTAAAATTTTCAACATTGAAACCATTCCTAGAATTTACCACCCCCATCCCTACAAAAAGGTTTGGCTTCCCAATTTATCTTCTCCGGTCGATGTCTAACAGAAAAGGAAACCACCTACGAATTTAATCACTGCCTATTAACATGTGCGCACGGATTAGACTCCAAACTTGTGACAAAAGGTGGTCAGCAATATCGATCAATAGAACAAGATATTACTTACAACAACTGAAAGGCATGTCTTTGATATTGACGCACTCAAAGTATGCACTCCCAACATTGATTCCTGACACAAACAGCATTGCTTTGGCAGCTGCCTGATTTGCTGCAGAAACAACAAACTTAGGAGGAGCTAACAAGCCTTGATAATCACCAAGTACTTGTAGGCTGGAGACCAGATCGGCACGACGTTTCCTGGGAAACTTCATTTCTTTCCAGTGATTAGTGGAGCCGTATTCTGTTTCATCAGTTGGCGCACCCTCCTCCTCCTCGATAAGATCAGCAACCACAAGAGTCATAATAGAAAGTAGCATGCACAAACGTGTATCTAACCGGGGCATTGGACCTTCAATGGGATCTCTTTCCTAACAGTTAATTAAGAACTAAAGGTAAGATACATCAAACGGACTACTTCATATACCTGAAAACTAAAGAATAATATACCACTGAAGAATACACCTACAATAGATTCAGAGTGAATGTAGTGTTTGTTATAAAAAGAAAGAAACTTAGTTGGTCAAGCAAAGCAAGAACTTTTTTCCTTTTATATATTCTAGGCTTGAAAGCATAAATCTTTTAACAAATTAGTGATATTACTATTGTGAATTTAAGTACACCAATACCAGATATAACTTTTACACTTTTAAGAGCATTAGAATTTAAGGCATTTCGGAGCTGAAAAGTTACAGGGACAGAAGTCTTCGTAAATTTTGAATGCTTTAAGAAGACTTCAGATTCTCTGTTCAGAACATAGTAACCATTCAGAGAAAAAAGTGCAGAAAATTTCTGAACATTAGAAGAAGTTCTAACCCTTTGAACAAGCCGAAGTGATGCAATCCAAAGGCCTAAAAAGGTATCATGCCAGTTGGTGCCATTTATTGCTTGAAGAGTTTTAGTAAGACCTGCACAGTACGAAACTTAATTGATTACATTCTGACATATCGGTTTTGCTACAAAAGGCTACCTACCATTTTGAACTGAAAATAACATCTCAACCAAAGAAGATATCCAACTTTACCTGTTATAATTTCAACAGCACTTGTTGTGTTAACTAGATAACCATCCATAGCATCTTCTAATACCATATCAAGAGGGAGCCAAAGATCAGAGCGACTAGCTCCAGGGCATAGACTGACTGAAGAAGCTAGAGATCCAAAAGCCATAACAGCATGGAACTTTTGCCGCGAACTTGTTTTGCATTCTCTAGACAAAAAAATGCGACTATCTGATGTCAACTCTAGAAGAGCCTCAGAAGTTAAAACCTTCGAGTTTTTCAATGCTGCTGAATTTGCCCCAAGAAGCTGCAAACTCTGAATGAAGCTTACCCAATGAGAGGACCTGACAAGTGGTGTAAGATTGATAAGCAATAATCAAACCCAAAAAAAGGGTTATGTTTTGTTCAAATAGAACACGCTCAACAGAAAGGAACCTGAAAGGATAACTGACCTAAATTTACCAAACAAATAATTAAAGAACTTTCTCTGATACACATGCAGAAGCATGCATGCATACACACCCACCTCGTTGAATGTATGCACTTACAGATAAAACAATGAGGAAACAGTATCCAGTTTATTCCTTTGAGATTAACTAAGATAAGAACACTTACCGCTCCAATGCTTGGAAAACTAAAATGCACTGGACAAACAAGAACACATAAAGTCAAGAGGGATCGTGAAAGTTAACAAGATACATACATGTTTCGCCGTGCCAGGTAAAGAATCCTAGAAGTCACTTTATTTTGCAGAAATTGTCCAATTATCTCAATAGCCATTGTAGTATTGAAATTCTGCAACCTCTCACGATATGCGATATTCTTCTCGTCATACATATCATGACCATCGATCTCCATTTCTTGAGGTTTAATTGCCCATCTGGACACCTTTTCCTCAGTAAGTTCTAGCAAACCCTCATCATCTAATGATGCATCTAACAACTGCCACACAATTGAAAAGATGAACTCAACCACCAAAATGGCAGGTTCCGTTGTTTGGAGACCAAAAATCTCGGAAAGATGAAGAGTAGCATCTATTGATTCCATGACCCTGTATGAAGGGAAAGCACAGAAATTACAAACAGAAACTGATAATAATTGGTATAATCTAAAATGGTCATTTTAATCAAAAGCATTTGAATGGTGTTGAAGGATCAAAGCTCATCATGGACTTAATAATATCCAACACAGGAACATAAAATTTTTAAAAGTGTCCCCATTAGTTACTAAGGTCCAAGAGTCATATCTTTAAAGATTTGAAGGCACCTAATCGATGTCCAACACGGTTATATTAGGGTAAAGTCAAATCTGCACTTAACATAGATTGGAACAACTTTTAACATATAAATTTCCGTCTGGGAACTGAGTTCATGTACATCAAAATTGCAGAATAACGAAACTTTTTTTTTTGTTCAAATTAAGCAATCATAAGAGCCAATACCATGAAGTTATTGGGTAGCAAACCTACTTCCGCATTTGCCAAGCCCCTGCTATTCTTCTTTTCTTAATCTATATGGTTCAATGAGCCTTAACTGTTCTAATACAATATTGATAGCCATTATATTATGGTCTAAAATGTTCTAGAAAGGTCAAAGTTGATGAGATACTAAAAGGTATTCATGGTTGAAGTATTTTCCACAATGTCATAGTTTAAATATGTCATGAGAACAAAATCTAAATAGTGCTTTTGTAAATTAAGCGAACAACCCTTTGGATTTACCAGAACAACCATGAAAGGCTCTGTGTAGTTTAGCAAGAAACTAGCAAGTATAGCCTAAAGAACACTTAGGAGTTAGTTATGATACTAACAAATCTTCAGATATTAAAACTGAAGCACAATGATCATGTTGAAGACAGATGAAGACAGAATCTGGTTATTATAATGCACGTGAAACAAAATTAGTTAGTTCTGATAAAGATATAGTGATATGCAATAATACATTATAACAAAAACCGTAGAGCTCATACTCATTCGCAAAGACCTTTTCTGTAATGTAATATTCAAAGCTGCAAACTAAACATTTTTTCGTATTTTCTTCTCTATACCATCTTTTGCTAGCTGAATTTATATATGTTTGATTTTTTTTTTATATTGTTTGTGTGTGAGTGTGTGTGTGTAGGAGTGTGTCAAATAATACATGCAATAAGAACTCGAGGAACTCACTCTTGGTAATCAAGTCCATTAATTTGACACTTGAGTGCAAAAGCATGTCTTTTAAGAAGTTCCAAGTAAAGCCTATAAGCAGCTGGATGGGAACGCCGACTCGGAATTACTCTGTAGAAAGAAATTTACCAACAAAGTGAGAGAACTAGATATGTAAAAAACGATAGCATCGGAACCATAAGAACTCCATCACTAACTAATAGCAGATTGAAATTAGAAGACAATATTATTTGCATTGCCCACCTGAAACTCAAATTTACATCCCTTATCCAAAATATAAGGAAATAAGTTGAATAAATACATATAAAAAAAAACTAAGCTTCAATAGAGTTTCCTACTGGATAATGTATTTCTTTTCTTTTGAAGTACTAGACATTTTAATTAATCAGGCATCACAATGGCAAGCATCCAATAGTTGAGAAAACTAAAAGGAAAAGAATGAAAATAGAGGCCATTAGAATCCAAAATTATTTAAGTAAAAGCTTAAGAACAGTTAAATAAACTATTTGACTTTCTAGTTGCTGACTTTTCTTTTTCCACTATAGTTAATGGAATTTGACTTTAAGACCAATGCTTTGTTCTCCACTTATCATACCTTTCCCCTTTTCTTATCAAATCTCTCATTACCCTGACTAACAAATAAGGAAGCTACATAATCACAAATAAAGAAAAAAAAAAACCTATAGAAAATAGATTACTACGAAGATCATCTTCAGATTGTATTTAACGAAATATAAAACGATAAATCTTTTAGTTTTTAAATTATTTTTCAAATCTCTCTAAATCTCCAAGAAACTGAAATATCCAATTAAAACTCTAGAAGGGGGGGACAAGTGAGGGACTTGAAATGAATCAAATTTACCATTAACACACATCGAACTATTCATCATCCATGAACAAATATCTCACAACTTCAACAAAAACCCAGAATCTAAAACCTCCCAAAAACCAGGAACACCCAAGAAAGTAAAGGAAAAAATACACAACCTTTGTGAAAGCAGAGCAATAACAAGCAAAGGAGGAATGATCTTCATCATCAAAGCTTTATCCAAAAACTTCCATAGAATTGGGATATTGTTATCCCAACAAATGTAGTTAACCAGCACCTGGGCCAACTCAGTTGAAGGCAAAGCAATCCCTGAGGTACCCAAACTTGAAGACACTTGTAAAGCCCAAAGCAAAGGATCAATACCCTTCTCTTTTGCCACCTTTGTTTGTTCCATCACCTCTTCCCACAGCCTGCTGCTTTGCAAGCTAAACTCCATTGGTCTAAAGCTCCACAATAAGCAGCCACCTTTGTTTCCTTTCTGTTTTTGTAATGCAAAAAAAAAAAAAAAAAAATCACAGTTTTAAGGAAAGGAGTGGTGGATTTTGAGGGAAAAGGCTTAAGAATGGAGGCCCCTTTTTTTTATAATTATTTTGGAAGTTATTTTTCTTTGTCTTTTTTTGTTTTTCCTTTTATTTTTGGATTTTGAGAAATAAATCTGGTATAATTTGAGAAAGTCAAATATGGAGAAGGGCAGTGGTTGCTATTTCAGATAAAGACATTTCTTAAATGGGTTATTTACATAATGAGTCCCTTACTATAGTTTATACGTTACATTGGTCCTAACTTCAAATCATTCTAATTAAATTCCCAAAAGTCATAATGACTTTTTGGACCTTCCAACTTTACAATCAAATCACCCTAAAATGAATGGAAAAATTAACTTCTTTTAACATTGCTGATGTGGCATCCACATGTATGCCACGTTAGCAATTAATTATTTTTTAAATATAAAAAATATTTTTTATACTTTTTTTAAAAAAATTAAATTTTAAAAAGTTTTTAATTGTTGATGTAGCATCCACGTGGCAATCCAAGTGTATACCACGTCAGCAAAGTTAACATATGTTAACTTTTCCTTCCATTTTAAGATGATTTGACAAATAACGTAAGTTTAAAGGTTAGAAAAGGCAAAAAAAAATTAAAATGAATGGCTAAAATAATTTTTTATAAAGTTGGAGGACCAAATAAGTTATTGTACCTTTTAAAAAATATAGGTATCGCATTAATCAAATCATTCTATTAGCCTAATCGATAAATTGGAATTCAAAGTCTAACTTAAATTTAAAGTGGAGCATATTTAAAACAAATATTAAATTTTATACACATATGTACCTTCTGCATCGATATCGATAACTTATATCTAACTCGCTAAAAATCGACAATGTTCTTAAAATTTATGATTATTTCATTTTTTTCAACAAATCAAATTCATAATTGTATGTGACATAGGTAAATAATACATACATGCTTACATTTTGATTTTTTTTGTTTTAAATGTACTTAATGTCATTTTCGAGGTCTCATTTAACATTTGAATTGATGGTTGGGTTGATAAAAGGACCAATCGATATGAAATTTGATCTTTTAAAGACTCAATTAAAATGATTTGAAGTTGGAGGACCAATTCAAAATCTTAGCCACGATTTGGGGTTGTCGAGAGAAAATTAACCCAATAAACATTACTAATAAAATAATTTTGTAAGTACATAACCAATAATTTAAGCATTTGATAATGTCATTTTTGTTTAAACCAGTTTTCCATAGTATATATCTGCTCTTTTTAATACAATGTTTAGAACTATTTATAATATCTCTCTAGGGAAATGATTGTATGAAACAGTGACACCACGTCATCTTTATCCCTTTTCCAATAGTTTTATGCCACATCAGCATTTTCATCCTGAATTTCAGCATTTTCATCCTAAAAAAAATCAAATCCAAATTAAATCCTGAAATTCAGGATAAGAATAATGATGTGGCATAAAACTATTGGAAAGGGATAATATCTATGTTTCATACAATCCTTTCTCTATCTCTTTAACCTTTAAATATAAAGATAATACGCTTCAAGAATATATTTTTCACCATTTTAATAGTTTTTCTTTCATGATAATTTATACTTTCCATAATTTTATTCAAAAATATATTTTTTGAGTTAAGCTATTAAAATTCAGTTAATAATAACTGATTTTATCTTTTTAATGTTATTCTATGTATTTGATTAATAAAATTTTAATAATAAATATTTGTAATTTTGGATAATTTTTTTTACATATAAATATATTTTTTATACAACTTCGGATAATTTAATTTATATTAAATGGTAATTAGAAAAGAGTTTTAACCCGCACTCCATGTCAAGATAAGCAATTAAATGGATCTCTTAGTTTGCAATATTATATGTTAATATCAAATAATAATAATAATAATAATAATAATAATAATAATTAGGTCAAATATCTGTTATTCTAATAATGTTTTGATTTCATTGCTTAAATCATGGGAGCAGTGCCCACATGGTACGACTGTATTACAGATTTAAATAAAGAATATTTTTTTTATTTTTTTTTAGGAAATTTAAATAAAAATAGTTCTTTTAATTAAAAATTGGTATTTAGGAGGGTAAAATTGTCCGCTAAGTAATTTTGGACCAACCCCCTAAAAATATAAAATCAGATTTCTTTAATAGTAAATTTTGTTAAAATCTATAAATAATATTAAGATAATGTCTTTATAATAATATTTATTATTTTTTAAGCGGATTAACTTTTTAATCATTAATATTTAGTTGACTCGTAATAATAATTTAATCAGATATTTAAATATAATATAAATACATAATCGACTAAATCATTTGAATTTAAATCTTTAGTTGACACAAATCTCGGGTTTGATTCTTTATTAATCTTACCAAAAATAATATAATAAACACAACAAGCTAAGATTTAATTAAATAAAATTAACATAATATATTTTTGTAATAATCTCATTATAAGTTCTAATCATATTTGTTTTCTCTTTACTCAATACCTAGAACTACCTGTAGTCTCTCCCCAACCTATAAATAAGAATATAATGCGATTCAGCGCACTCGAACTCACGTCATTCTATATTAATAATAATATTTATACTAATTAAGTTATGATTCAATCGACAATATATATAATTATAGTCGAAGGGAAATGAAAGGGAAAAGGGAGGGGTTAGGTTGGAACTTGGTTAATCCTCCCTTTATTAGACAAAATTAAGTTTAAGGAATCATAAAAAAAAAAAAAAAAAAAAAAAAAAGGACCCACCACTCACCACACAAAATGGAACACTTACAAACAATCAAACTCCTTTATATGTTTTGATACCAAAAAAATACTATTATGTATACTTCACACTAACCCCCAAATATGTTGTCTTTTTCAATGGTGGAAATGGGGAGGAAAAAATCGATTGGAGGTCTAATTATGCGTTAAGTCCCTGTACTCTTCAAACATTTCAAATTTTAATCTCTTCTGGTTCTGGTTCTGGTTCTAATTCTAGGAATTCAGTTCTCTATTTTTCAAATTTCAAGTCCGTAAGTACTATTTATTTTTTTTTGTTAAGAAAAATTCATCGTGCAGTAATTAAGAAAATGATGTTGTAATGAACCTGAATTTAACAAAATAATTTTAACAATATTAACAATTAAACCTAAATTTTGAAATCTGAAAAGTATAATAATCAAATTCTAAATTTACAAAGAGTATATGGATTAATGACATATTTTAACCGATTATAATTTCAAATTCAGTTCAACCAAAATCCATTATCAATGTTATCAATCGGAGTTTAATTTATAAATCACACGAGAGACTAAATTCCTAAGAGTTTGAAGAAGATAAGGACTTAGAGTGTAATTAAACCTCAATTGGAGTATAAAGTGTACTTTAAAAAAAAAAAAAAAAAACTCTAGTGGTTAGGGTAGGTAAAGATGATGACAGGGGGATGAGAATTGGCCCCCCAATTCCTACTCCTTAAGTGATAATCATAATATTGGCACATATTAGCTGCAGGAAAGGAATTGGAAGGTGGAAAAAAGAGAGAACCTTATCTTTTTTTACATTGAAATACAACTTTTTATATAAAATATATAAATTTCCGTATATTAATTATATTTGTATATTCATATCATCCGCTAGATTGTATATTTTTACGATAATAAAAATATAATTTTACTATTTTAATAGTTTATATCTTTATCGATTAAGTCTTAGCTTGATTGGTATATGCATTGTTGCCAATGTAGGAGGAAGTGAGTTCGAGTGCGTTGAAACACATTACCCTCCTATTTAAAGATCAGGGAGGAGCTACGGGTCAAAAAGAGCAGATATGATCAGGGCTTATATCGAGATTATTTAAAAAAAAAAGTTGATATCTTTATAATTTTTAGAAAATTATATATAATAAATGACAAAAATAAAATTTTACCATTATTAATTTAAAATTTCATAAAATATAATATGAACCTTTTCATTTTAAGAAGGATGGAAACCTTGCCAAACTCTCTATCTCCTCCCCTGATTCAAGCATGATGAAAGTGGTAGGTAAAGGATGAAGTGGAGGTGACTTTAATCTGTTAGGGCTTATTAGTTAGGGGAAAGTGATGTATTGGGGCCACCCTATCATTATCCTCTAAGTCTCAACAAATATGGTTCAACCCCCTCCACCTTCACCATTGACATTGACATTCACATAAAATAAGTATTTAATTAATATGAAAAATAAATAAGAAATGGCAGTGGTAGATCCATAAAATCCTCCACTTTGATGCTGGTTTTGGCTTTGTGAGATTGTGCTTTTTGTTCAAGGAAGAAGAGAATATGTTGTTTGGTTTTGTTTGTTTGTTTCTCGGGAAAAAATTAATTATATAATAATACAAGGACCTGCATATTTAATGCCAGAAAAAGGAATCTAAGACACCGTTTTTTGCTAACTCAGCACCAATCATCTGCTAAACTACTAGTTTATGATCCTATGAAGACTGTTACACCTATCGATTTTGATCTGAAGTTGAAAATTTGATAAATTCAGAATCCATCTAACTTGATTTAATTATTAAAATGATCTGAATAAATAATTTAAAATGATTAAATTTTTAAAAAAAAAACTCTCAAACACAAATGAATCAAACCCAAAATGATTCAATCGAAAATTATACAAACCCAAAATTGACTCGAATCTAAAATAACTTGAACTCAAAACTTCAAACTAAGGTTTTCATAATTAGATTGGTGGCGGAATCAGTCAAGCCACGGGTTCAATTAAATAAGTTCATAAAAAATAAATTTAAAAAAAAAATGTTTCAACTGATTTTTTTAACCCAATTCAACCAGTCTGTATTGATTTACAAATCAATCCATCTAACATCTCTTCAGACTAATACCCGATCAGTTCCTTATCTAAACACTTTGATTCAAACAATTATATTTTAAACCGAAATAACCGATTTCAACACACAAAAACCAACACCAACTCAAGGAATAAGTTAGGTGAAATGGTCCACTCAACTCACCACTATCTGATCTCATCAGGATAGATAAAATGAAGCAGGGTTGTTAAAAGTGGTAAAAGAATAAATATCAGAGAATTCCAACTATTTTAGATGATGATGAGGATCCACGTCCTTTAATATAATTTTGTCAAATTTTGATATTTATATAATAGAAAAGGGGGTGCCTAACCCACACCCCACACCACCAAAAAACCAAGACGGCAAAGCCAAGCAAACATAATTGAAAAACTTATGTTCATAATGATGAAACCCAGTAATATTAAACAAAAAGGCTCTAAATGTATAATTACATCACTGTTCTTTGCAGCTCAGCTGTCAAATCTCCAACCTCTTTATACACTTTTTTTTATTACAAATTCATTCTTTTACTCAATGTAGGAAAAAAAAAAAAAAAAAACTGGAGTGACTGCCCCAACTCCAAATTCAGTAAATTAAATGCATTTAGACCCTTCATTAATTGGTTTTTGCTATTTTTAGTGCCTATGATGTTTCATAACTTAAATTTCTTCTATTTTATTAGCATTACTAACAAGACTAATCACCGGTGTAGAGACAAATAACTTACATTGCTTAAGTGTTTATTGACATCAAATCTCGAGTTTAAATCTGGACACCCCCTCACCTTCCCCTACCTCTTAATACTAGTAATAATAGTAAACAAGACCATTATTATGTGTCTACTAACCGTAAAAGTACTATGAAGACTTTTGTACTAGAAGTTAGATTGTATTTTGTCCCCTCTACTTAAAAAATGGGTAAATTAGTCATTGTATAATATATCAAAGAGCAAATTGATCCTTCAGTTAAGAATTTCATTCATTTCTACTGTTAAAAATTGATTATTGTACATCAACATGAGGTACACGTGACATGCCACTATTTGGTTATTCCATAAGGCACGTCAGTTTTTAACAGTACAAATAGATGAAATTTTTAACAGAAAGGATCAGTTTGCTCTTTGATCTAATATATAAGGACTAATATGTTTAGTTTTTTAATAGAGAGGTAAAATACAATCTGACTCTTAGTACAAAGGTCTCCGTGGTACTTTTACCTCTACTAGCTACTTATGTAGTAGCAAATAACCTGCTTGGTTAAGTCCTTGTTAACATCAAGTACTGAGTTCAGATCTAGACAACCCCTCCCCTTCGCCCTACCCCTTAATAATAATAAACAAGACCATTATTGACTAGGATGACCCTCAATGCCTTTCATCTTTGCTAAGCTGCAAATACTAAAGTTTAAAAATCAAAGTTGTCCCTTGCACCACACACTAAAAGGGGCAAAAGGAAAATAACATTTCAATTAATTATTTGAACTCTTCAACTCTCATACTATTTTATTATTATTATTATTATTATGGTTTCATATAGTATGGAATTGGCAGCCACATATGCATTATGTAACTTACCTAGTTTGATATGTATTGAATAAATATTTTAGTGAATTGAAGAGGAAGTAAGACATAAGCAATTGCAAAGTGCAAACTAGATAATGATAATATAGACTTTCCACCATATGAAAGCAAATAATGGAATAAAAGATACGTAGTACCTCTTGGAATATGACAGGCACTTAAAAAATTCGATAAGGGACAACAATATGCATCCAAAATGATTATTATTATCGCACATGGTAAAAGTCGAATGATGCCATGGCATAATATACATACATACATGATTTAAGCTTTTATTGTTGCAGGCGGTGAACTGATGTTTTGGAATTTATGGCATAATGGAACGATATTATAGACAAACAGACCCACTACAAAGAATATTTTGATACCAATAACAGGCAGCATCTATATAATACTTGCAGTGTGCAACAAAATGGAAACTAGATCGATGGGGGTGATTTAGAAGTCTTCGTCTAGTTTGAAAACGTAGTTTTTACCTCCGTTTTGAAGGCTTGACATAACAGATGCTTTCTGATAATCACCAACCCTCCTCTCAAAGAAGTTAGCTTTTCCTCTGCGAAGTCAAAAACACGTTTAAGAAGATTAAGACTCTAAATATGTCATAAACGATAATATAGACCTAATCACCATAGGTTATGCACACACTAGAATACAAAATGCAGCAAGTCAACAATTGACTACTATCATTAGTCACACAGCTATGCTTGACAAGCACTTGCTCTCAAAAAAAAGGGGGGGTGTTAACTATATGATTAATCAAGACTCGAAAAAGTCAATAACTGTTACAATCCCTTACCACACAAATTCCTTCCCTATATGTTATCATGGTGATGTTAGAAGGGAAGACTTATATAGACACTCACATTTCACATACATGTCTCATTTCTGCAATAATTCCTTTGGGACCAATGTTAGATGGGTCCCGTCAAGAGCAAGAATCATTCAAATCAAAAAGTTCAAAAAAGGGAACCAAATATGGTAGAAAGAATGCCACTGACAAAAGGGTGTCTGTGTCTTAATTAGGTGTAGAAGAGTCCAACTTCAGGACGTCAGCTTAATAAAAGATGTTGCAATTGACATTACTTTTATATAATCCAATAACTTAAAACCAAAAAAATGCAGCAATATGGGCCATTAATACTTACTGTAAAGATATAAATTCCATCCAATCAAAGGGATTTTCGACGCTGTACTTTCTTTGACAGCCCAATGAAACCTGAAAATAAGTGGGAAACAAGTCACTAATTTAGTTCTTTACACCCAACAAAGCCATCTTCAACTATGAAAGATATCTTTTAGGTTCTCAAAAAATCATTTCTTTTAATCAGGAAAATTATCCTGCAAAATCATATAATTCAGAATGGTAATACACCTTTTTCCTGTCAAATCCCTGAAATTTTCTTTAAAAAAACAGCTTAAAGATTTTATAAATGTAAACTAGATTTCTTTACCCACTTGAAGTTAAAATTTTGAGCAATTCATTCACGAAGAAATATAATTTTAAGGGAAAATCTTGAAGCAAATATACAAATGATCCTATTGGTGATACTAGTAACATTTCATGATCATGCAAATATGTTTTTGGATTTCAGTGTATTACATCAACAAAGAATGATCAAATTTAAAAGTCAGATGATCTATTAGTCACGTGTTAAAACATCTCTTCTTATTTCGGATAAAAGTATATCAGTTTAGGATTAAGAATACGATTATCAAAATGAACTGTTAAAAAATAAACAAATTAACAGAAATATACCAGAAGACGATCAGCAATGAACTTAATGTACTGGCTCATGAGTGTCGAGTTCATGCCAATAAGTGCACAAGGAAGAGCTTCACACACGAACTCAGTCTCGATTTCCACTGCTTCATGAACAATATGATGGACTTTTTGCCATTTAAGTTGCTTCTGCAGCAACCTGTAAGCAGGTGCATTCAAATTCCATATCTTCTTAAATACAACCCACATATCCAGCCAATGGGGTTAAGATCCACTCCGTTACTTTTTCATCCATTAACATCCTATACAATGATCATCACCATTCAAATGTGTAGGACCCATGTAAGATCCATCTATTAAATGTGAAAATCAACTTGTGAATGGTGATTAAACATGCATTGGATATTAATGAATGAAAAAGTAATGAAGTGGAGCCAAACCCAGCCAATGATCCCCCCTCCCCCCCCAAAAAAAAAAAAGCAGCAGCAAAAGTTCTATTATTGTTTTCAAATATATTTTAATAAAAATAAAAAATAGAAAGCTACCCGTAAAGAAGGCAAGCAAAGTCACAGTGAAGCCCCTCATCTCTAGATATAAGCTCATTTGAGAATGTCAAACCAGGCATCAGTCCCCTCTTTTTAAGCCAGAAAATGGCACAAAAGCTGAAAAGCTCAATGATTAATCAATAAAAAGGAAATGTTAAAAAATTAAATCAAACTTCATAGTAGAAAAGTATAAGAAACACAAACTCTAGAAACAGAAAGAACCTAATGGATAAAGAAGATTACCTTCCAGAAAAGAAGATTCCTTCAATACATGCAAAAGCCACAAGTCTCTCTGCAAATGAAGTGGAACTGCATACAGACAAAATCAAAGAGACCTTTTAAAGAAAGAAAGGTACTGCAGTGCTTTGACTTAACGATAGCTAGTTTAAACTGTAAATACGCTTGAGAACCACAAAGATGCTGACCAAACAAATTTCAGCTATTCAATGGTGCAGAAAGGAGCCAAGGCTACTGAGCTAAATATTTGATCCATACATGATTATAAAGAACAGCAAACATACATGCATTGATCATTGCAAATCAAGTTCTACCATATCTAGGACAGAAATTCTGCCTTAAGTATATCTAACAGGCACAATGATCAATTAAAGTCAGAAAAACCTTGGTAAAAATGTTCTATTGAACTTCTAGTCCAACATGTTGAGAATTCTTTAACCAAATTGCTTCTTTGGCTTAATATATTAAGTCCCCAGAGAGCAGGACATGAAAGTAATACCTCTGAATCCAATCCATAGCCCATTTAGCCTTCTTACTGACACAAGGGATGCTTTCAATAGCATTGAACAATCGATGTTTTTCTTTGGAATCCTTGATATATGTCTCCAAAAGCAAGCTGTACATTTCTAACCATTGGCAGCAGAAAATATTCACAATCAGGTAACTCTAATTCAAGATACTGGGAAATCATCAGAAAGACCACAACTTAGTAAATGTTTACTAGGCTGCAGTCTTATGTTGACAGTTAAGGCCAAATAAGTCTGACAATCTAGCCCAACCAACAACTGACTCTTGAAGGTTAAACCAAGCCCTAAAATAACCTAAAACGAGTTTGACAACCTCAATAAAGATTAACTGGGACCAAGACTGAACAAGAGGCTGGACTCATCTTTACTTTTCAAGCACCAAAAGTCATTTGTAATCATTAGAGAGGGCTTTCTCCAGAAGTCTGAAATGTGGCTGTAAGCTAGATTATGCCAAAACCTGCAAGCCCTTGACAGGCTAAATTGGCCAAGAACTTTCTTGTAGCAACATCTAAATGGTGGCACACATTCGATGTGAAGATAAACAATTCTAGTAAATGATCAATTTTCTACCAGAATGAATATTCTCCATAGCAATTTGAAATCCGTAGAATGCCCGGGCCTGAGAGAATGAGAAACCTGATATTAGATTAAAAAAAAACTTGAAAGAACAAGGCTGATTACTGGTTTCTAAACAAGTATCCCCTACCTTAATGTAAAACAAACTGGTCATTAACGGCCTTTAAGTCTACAACTAGCTAAGCAGGCAAAATCATTAAGAACTAAACAGAACATTATCCTGATATTACCCACCAGACCCAACACCGTTGCAGTATGATTCTCCTATTATAGTCATTCATATAAGAATGAAGTTATCCTAAATTGCAAAACCAGACATGAAAAGTATAATTAAAGATACTAGTCCCATCGGTACTCACAGGCATTCATAAAATAGCCTGCAAAACAACTTAACGAATACCTACCTCTGGAATTTGAACATCATTTAGGAATCTTGCAGCCAAGTTCTCCAAAACTATCCCATCAGATGCAGCAAAAAAGGCCAGCACATGGCTTATGAAGTGTTTTTCTGAGCTAGACAAGGTTTCCCAATGCTGTACGTCTTGTGAGAGATCAACCTCCTCAGCTGCAATAACATTAAAAAATGATGAGAATGAGGTCAAACCAAGGGGAAGGAAATTACTGGACAAGGTAAAGAAGATATGAATAGTAATACATAATAGGAAGTCGATATAAACAGATAAAAGATTCAAATTAAGGGATAAAAAAGCTTACAAAGAAGGATGGCACTTTTTATACAAGATTGCTAAGGTTAAATTTCCTAAGAAACATCAATCAGATTAATTGTTCTTTAAGTTTGGAGGTCAACTTCTATGCAATAAAAATTCATTTCAATTAACCAATAATCCTTCCTGCATGACTACATTATAACATAACAATGAAGGAGCGTGATAAGAGAAAAAGAAAACAGTTCCAAGAACATGAAAACAAGTCTATATCAACATTTACAGAAGGTAGCTTTTCGTTATCTTCTTTGGAGGGATAACTAATGGTTTGAATGCTTTTTCTCATGACTGCCAGCCAACAAAAATTTAAAAAAAAAAATTCAAAACCATTACAACATATGAACAGTATAACAACAATGATGTTGATACCAAAATTGCCAATGCAACAGTGAATTCCAAAATTCAACCATGCATACAACCCACTTTTCTTTAACCCTCTGCCTCCAGCCATTAATTTGACTTCCCATTCCATTCATACAAAGCAAATTTCATAAAATCTAAAACAAACCCAACTTCAAACAAACAAAAACAACATCAAAAACCCAAGTTTGAGAAGAAAAAAATAACACAAAAAATGACCAATAAAATTCTGAAAACAGAGGAAAATAGGTAGTACCAGTCCAAAAACTAGCCTCAGCCTTCTTGTACATCTCCCAAAGTGGTTGATAGGTAATGGGAAACATACAAAACCTTTGGTTTTGTTGTTTTAATATAGGCTCTTCCTCTTCCTTCTCTTCTTCTTCCTCTTCTTCTTTTCCCATTGCTCTCTGTTCCTCATCTCTCAACGAACCCATTTTCTCCCTTTTTTTCCCCTTTTTTATCGTTACTTTCTACGGAAATTGAATGAAGGAAAAGAAGAAAGATATAAAAGAAAATGAAAAACCCTACAAAAACCCTTCTGTGAAATGAAAACGACAGGTTTTGTATGATTGGGTGGTATGAGAAGCAGATCTTTTTGGCTTTCGTTCTTTTCTTTTTGTTTCGAGTGTCCTTCGGTTGCATGCTTTGTATTTATTCGTTACGATAGAAAACGGCGTCGTTTGCAGCGTTTCTGCTAGTTGTGGTGTTGGGTGCATGATATTGGGTTTTTCATGGTAAGGTGGGCCTTATGCCACCATATGAAATTTATTATCACAATTTACAATTTTTTTTTGCCAACAATCACAAATTACAATTTAGTGTAATATATGAAAATTATATTTTTCAAATTTTAGTATCAGTAATATATGGGTGCACACCGATAAGTGGTCAGGTGTAATGGTAAGATATATTGCATTTTCATGGAGAAAATACAGATTTGAACCTTAGACACGACATTGATGAACAACCAGAATATAATTACTAAATGACCGAGGTCCCCAAAAAATCATCTTCAAATAAATAATATGATAGAATTAAATCAAATATAAGCCACTCTGCCCCATCGGTTTAATAGTGGCCCAGTACATTCCATGGCATTAAATTTAACCACCCTTTTCTCTCAGAAACTTACCCACAAGGTAAAGATCATAGATGATTTCATCCTTCACTCCCAATATCTCCATCAAGCACCAGGTCAACATTCTCTTTCTCGTGCAAAGACAACCCTTGCAATGTCTCATCCATCCCCAAAAGAATCAAGAAGCGACAGAACCAATCAAACAAAACAATAACTTTCGCTAGCAACTTGACAAAGCAAGGACGAACTTGCACTCACAACCCTAACCGCAAACCGCGAGAAGTAAGAGTTTAGAGATAAATTACTTCACAATAAGTGATTTAACTTTTACTCTGTATAAAAAAACTACGGGAATATTTTCTATTTCTTTCATAACTTTTTCAATAAAATCAAATTAGTTTTTTTTTTCTAAAAAAGATATACATTATTACAATCTTTAGTAATATTAAAATCTTCACATACATTTTTGTTTTTATTGATACACTGACAATATTTAATAATATAATAAAATAATAATCATATTTAAAATTTAATTTATAAATTTATTATATCATATTGTCAAATCTAATATTTTTTTATTTTTAAATAACAGCTAGACTTATTAATTAAACATTTATCTTTGCAATTATTTTAATTTTTATTTATCTTTACATGCTTAATATACTATGTAATACAAAAATATTACATCAACTGATTTTCGTAAAAAAAAATCACAACAATCTTCTTATTATAATAATCATCACTTAAAAGAAATATTTTGGAAAGAAAAATATAAAACTAATATTTATCACTTTAATTTTTAGGGTTTAATGGTATGAAAAGTTATTTAAGAAAAAAATTCAATTAAATTCCTTTGAATTTTTTATACCCAAATAAGTTCTTAACAGTGACGAAGCCCGAGTCTATAGTTTAAACGAGCCTATTTTTTTTGTCTAAATCTATTTTTTAGGCTTAATACCCGAATTCTCTCAAATTTCAGGGTAGCCTTCAGGTTTGGGCGGGTAGCCCGACCCATAAACAGATCTACTTGCCCCTTAACATAGAAAAATTTTCATTTAGACCCTTTAAAATTTATAAAATTTTAAATTAGTAATGGTAAAATTGCACTTTGGCTCCCAAAAAATGATAATATTTTGATTTAATCATTAAAAATTATAAAGATATAGGTTATTAAAGTGGTGAAATTACATTTTTACTATCGTAAAAATATACAATTTAATTCCGCTCCCCAAAAAAAAAATTGGCTTCTCCCCTGGTTCTTACACAGACAAAATTGATATGTTAAGTGTTTTGATCGTTAAATCCTAACGGTAAAAAGATTTCTCCAATCCCTTTCAATTTTAAAATTGAGTAAATTGGTTTCTCTCAGAAAAATCGGAGTAATTAAGGACAATTAATCACGATGTCAATATTTTTCAATTGTACACAATTTTGATTGGTATAATAACAAATTTAGCCGTCAAAGTATACACATTTAGTCAATTTGGTAATAGTTTAACAAACTTAACCAACAACATTTATGTAAATGTGTAAATGTTGAGGCTAAATTTGTTGAATTTGTTAGAATCTAGACCAATTTGACAAAACATGTAAACATCGGGAGCTAAATTTGTTATTATACAAATTGAAATTATGTACAATTGAGTGAAGATGCTAATGTTGTGATTAATTGTCCTTAATTGCTCACTTTCGAATTTGACAAGGATTAAATTGCTCCAAAAAATTTTAAAAGGACCAATTTGTTTATTTTCGAAATTGAGAAAAACTGGAGAGATATTTTTACCAATCCTTATAGTCTTGTTGAGGTGGCTTTCAATGATCCCTGAGTCCCTTATCAAGATGCTAACGTGACAATCCACGTCAATGATTTAATTGGTTGAACTATTCTCTTGTAGAGCCAATTTTTTTTTTTTTTTTTTTTTTTGATTTAAGATACATATTGAATCAGATAAATGATCAGTTCTATATTGAACCGGTCTAATTGGTCGGTTTAGATTTTTCAACCATGATTTGACCTATTTTTCTTTTCACTCTATGATTGAATTTTTTATATATGAAACTAGGGTTTATTTAATTCGCTGAAAATAACTCTCTAAAAATGATTTATGAAAAATTTAATATTTTCTAGTGTTTGATTGATTCTAAATAAATTATATTTTTTTGTTTGATAAATTTCTTAAAATCATTTTATAAAAAATTAATTCAAACACAAAATAAACATTTTGACGACGAAAAAAAACATAGTTTTCATTAATTAATTTAAAAAAATTAAATTTAAGTATTAATTATAAATTAATAAACAACATTAATTTGGAACCTCCTTTTTATATATAAAAATTATATTTTTTCTCAAAAAAATTAATTAAAAAATGCGCTTACTATTGGGTCGAGAGGTAAGAAATTTGTTCTAGCTCGCTTTTATATTCATTCGAACTCAATGTAGCTACCGAACATCGAAGAATTTCAGATAAAAAAATTACAACAATCTTTTTTTTTTTTTTAAAGTCCAAATTTTCAACAATCATAAATATTATTTCTAACTTGTGATGAAAAACATGAATCATACAAATTATAAAAACAGTAATTATTATATTAATAATATTTTAAACAAGAGTATTAACTATTAGTATACTAATACAATATAAATATAAAGTTTTTGCAATCTTTTATTTCAATATACTCTAAGCTAGGAAGTAAAGTTTATTGGGTCGGGTCAAGTCGGGGTCGGATCGATGCAAAATTTTAAGTACTCTTTTTAGGTTTGAGCTCGGTTTGATTTGAAAAATGGGTTTAAAACTCTATTCAATCCCGACTCAGATTAAAAATGGTAAGCTCGACTCGACTTGTTCGTATTAATTTTTTTAGATTTTTTTATATAAAAATAAATTTAAAAATATAATACATCAAATACACTAAAAACATTAAGACACATCTCAATAAATTGAAAATGCATTAAAAAAGTATTTATATTTAATTAGTAAACTAAATTTAAAAATATAATACATCAAATACACTAAACATCTCCTTTCTCATTCTCATCTATTTGACCATTTTTTTTAATTGTCTCTTCTCTCGATCATTTGCGTGCTAAGTATTATAATTAGTAAACTAAATTTAAAATCAACCGTTTTCTTCTTAAATATTCATTGCTTCTTCTCTAATAGTCTTAAGTGCGGGATAAACCCGATTAAACAACGAATAAAGTGAAGAAAATAAGAATTGAAAA
This sequence comes from Gossypium sturtianum, assembly GCA_025698515.1. NCBI lineage: Eukaryota > Viridiplantae > Streptophyta > Magnoliopsida > Malvales > Malvaceae > Gossypium > Gossypium sturtianum. The sequence continues at coordinate 165,605,671 of CM046945.1, forward strand.
GATCGAACACGTAAATTTTACGTAGAAAAACTTATCAAAAGAAGATAAAAAACCACGGGTAACAAGAGATTTCGCCATAATAAATGAGAGTACAAAAGACGGAGAGTATTAAAAGAAAACCCGAAGCCCCACAAGAAAAAACCCTTCGAAACAAATAACAAAATTATCTCAATCTAAAGCTTTTTGTTATATGAACCTAAAGTAATTAAGACCCATTTATTGACTAAAATTCGTAACATATATGACTACAATAACTATAGGTTTTACATATTATGAATCTCGAAGATACATCGAACCAATTACGCAAAAGAGTTCGTACTAATCTTTTGAGATAAGATGAAATTATATTAAGTAGAGAATTTTTAGATTTTTTTTCTTACCATAATTAGGAAATTTAGAAAGTGGTACCCAAAAGCAGCGGAATATTTCTTTTTCGTCTTTGAATTTCATGGAAAGTGTGCAAATTTAAATAATAAAAAAAGTTGAAAATACTATAAACATTGAAAATAATTTTTAACATAAATTTTAATTTACATGTTTATGTATTTTTTTAAAATTATATAAAAATAAAAGCATTCTCAATATAATATTTGTTTATTTGTAAAAGTAATGCGTTTTTAATAATTTTACAATTGAGTTCAGGGGCGAAGCTAGAGGGGGGCTAGCATGGACCCTGGCCCCCCCTAAAATGTAAAATTATTATTTAGTCCCTTAAAATTTTTTAAAAATTTTCAAATTAGTAAAGGTAAAATTGCACTTTGGCCCCCCTAAAATTATAAAAATTTGATTTAATCCTTTACAAATTATAAAGATATAAACTATAAAAAATTAAAATTTCATCTGCCCCCCCCTAAAAAATTGTTCTGGCTTCGCCCCTGATTGAGTTAAAACTAGATTGATGGCTGAAACTAACTTAGTTAAGCCGTAAAAAATAAATTAAAATAGTAACAATGTCATCTATACTATATATTAAGCCCTTAACTAAGTTGATGTCACGACTCGACGAACTAAAATGAGAAGTTGCTTCTTTAGGGCCTCAAAAAATTATAAAATTTTAAGTTAATATGTGATAAATTATAGTTTAGCCTCCCAAAAATACTTGAACATACACCATAGTTACGAACCAATTACACAAAAGAATTCGTACTAATCTTTTGAGATAGGCATGATCGTCTACTTATGAAATTATATTAAGTTGAGAATTTTCAGATTTTTTTCTCATCATAATTTTAAAATCTCGATTACTCGAAATAAAATTAAATTCGAGAGTCGGTTACACTCGAAGAATATGATAGCACCCCAGAACCTTCGAGCACGTGAAACTGACAATAAATTAGGAAATTTAGAAAGTGATACCCAAAAGCTGCGGAATATTTCTTTTCCGTCTTTGAATTTTATGGAAAGAAGATTCCTATTCGCCAAATTATGTCAAAGACGGGTGCAAATTTAAATAAAAAAAAGTTGAAAATACTATAAACATTGAAAATAATTTTAATATAAATTTCAATTTACATGTTTATGTATTTTTTTTAAATTATATAAAAAATAAAAATATTCTCAATATGATATTTGTTTATTTGTAAAAGTAACGCATTTTTAATAATTTCACAAATGAGTTAAAGTTAAATTGAAGGGTGAAACTAACTTAGTTAAACTGTAAAAAATAAATTAAAATAGTAACAATGTCATTTATACTATATATTAAGTCATTAACTAAGTTAGTGTCGTGACATGAACGAACTAAAATGAGAAATTACTTCTTTAGGCCCCCAAAAATTTATAAAATTTTAAGTCAATATGTGATAAATTATAGTTTGACCTCCCAAAAATGCTAGAATTTCAATTTAGTCCTTCTGAAAACCATGAAGATATAAGCCAATATAAGGGTTAAATTGCATTTGAACTCTTATAAAAGTATATAACTTATAATCTCTACCCCCTTTAGAAAAAATTCTGACTTCGCCCCTACGTCACGAGTTAACTAAACATCAATTCAGTTGGATAATGACTAACGTACTATTACTTTATAAAGTGAGTTATGTTGTTTTAAGAGTATTTTTGTCTCTTTTTATATTTTGTATAATAAAATAGAAAAATACATTTACATAATAATTTTTGAACTTAAGACATTATGATTTTTTAATAATTTCACTTTACCATTTACCCCCTACTCGATGTGGACACCTGATATTATGAGAAGATACTTGAGAGACGTTTGCAAATGGCCCTCCGCCTTGTACCACTTGGCAGCCCTCCATCTTACACCACCTAATTGGTCACTGGGTGACTTGCCACTTAGACGCCTCGTCCTTTAAGCCACCGGCTTTTAATGAGAACACACTCATCTCCAGTAGTGGACCACCAAGGCGTAAAACCTCGTATTACCTCATCAAAGGGAATGACAAGGCAGTACCGTGCATGAGGACAACTGGCTTGCCACCTCACCAACCACACGAGCAAGCCACCACCCATGCTATCAGTGACATGGCACTGCCAAATACCCTCCAACATGATGAAAAAAAGATCTTTTGGACCTTCTCAGCAACCTTAAGCATTTGCCTACTGCATACATCTTCCCTTGCCTTCAGACCGTCCTCACTTTCTTCCTACTCCTATCCATTTCCAACTCTCTGCTTGTCTAGATGAACCGACCTCATTTTCACCACTACCTTCTCATTTCTCTTCATTTATTGATACCTTGTATCAACATTTTTTTAATCAATTTCTTATAAACATATTTACTACAAAATCCTATTTTTCACTTATATCGTGAATGTGTTATAATCAAATATTTACATTATTACTTTCTTCCTTTAACCTTTTTCTAATTAATAAAAAATTCTTATTAATATTTAAAAAAAAAGACACATCACTATTTTTTTAATCTTATCAAATAATAATCATAAAAATATATTTGAGATTACATTGTTGTTAAATCTAGAACCACAAATGAAAACTACCAAAATCGCATCGCCGCCGGCATTTAAGAGACGTACAGTTAGGTCCAAAAAGTCCATTTTTCATGCCTCTACCAAATAATAATATTAATATTAATATTAAAAATATTAAAAATGTTTAAAAAATAAAATTTCACAAAAAGGGAAAACCTTAAATTTGGGTCACGCCAGTGATGATGTATGAACTATTTATTTATAATAAAAAAATCTAGTAATATTCAAAATAACTAAGAAAGTTTAATAAAAAAATTAAAAAGAATATATAAAAAATAAGAAAATATATTTTGTAAAAACTTAATGATAAAAATAAACTCAAATATAATGAAATTATAAATTTAAAAAATAATAAAAAGCAATATTTATTTATGATTTACTCCTATTTTTTTTTAATCATTATAACAATAAGGGAAGAGGAAGAAGATGATAGGATTTGAATTTGTATCATTTAGATGTTAGACAAGCACAATCGAGTATAAAGATGTCCGAACAAGTAGAATCAAATTATTACGAAATAAACGGATTAAGAAATGGAAAATTTTAGACAAGGGTGAAGCCAAAAAACTTTTTGAGAGAACTGGAATCAAATTGTATAGTAAAAATATAATTTCATCATTCTGATACCTTATACCTTTATAAATTTAGAAGGATTAAATCAAAATTGTATCATTTCAGGGGCCAAAGTGTAATTTTACTATTACTAATTTAAAATTTTATAAATTATAAAATAGCCTAAATAAAAAAAAAAATTATTTGAAAGGGTTGGATATAGTCGACGAATTTGAACTAAAACCCACATATAACATCAACACATTATGAGAATTCGATACCCACAAATAAAGACGAATCTAATTTTTTTTTTAAAAGGGAGTCGAAATTGAATCATAAATTTTTAAGCGGTTAAAATATAATTTTATTATACATTAATTTATGATTTTATCATTTTTTTAAAATACTAAACATAATTTTTTTCATTTTAAGCTATATATCTTTTAAATATATATAAATTTATAATTTCATAATTTTTAAGGCTGTATTTACAGTTTTGGAAGGTCAACCTCTACATGCGGCTTTGCAGTCTGCCGTGCAGAATATAATTGCATAAATAAATATGTGGCCCCCTTTTTTTCAAGGAAATAAATATTAAGCAAACCTTTCACCTTCGACCGACAATCAATTTTACCAACCGCAAACTTCAATTGTCCCCAGTTTTCTATGAATAAATTAAGAGATAAAAGTAACTTTTTTTCAAAATTTTCAATTTCGTCATTAGGTCCATGATAGTTTCGAAATTTAGGATGGGTTTGGTTGAGCGATTAAGTATGGTATGATGTATTTAGTTTATTTTTTATCTCACTCTATAATATCGTTGTAGTATCTAATTTCACCGCCACTATTATTTTTACACTAATCGCAGGTAAACGCACCGCTCATCCAAACCCACCATTAGTAAATCTTTTAATGGGTTAACAGCGTGAAAAATCTTTAAATTTTTTCAAAAAAAATTATGTCTTTTTATTTTCGCTCAATTGAGCATTTGAATTTTTAAAATGTATTAAAAAATTCTCAAACTTCTTAAAAGAAAATAATTAAGCCTCTACTTTTTTTTTCTCACTCAATTGAGTACTTAAATTTTTAAAATACATCAAAAATACCCTCAAAAATTTTCAGAAAAGCAATTAAGCCCGTGCTCTTATTAAAAATTAGAAAAAATAATTATATAAATAAAAAATAAAAAAATTTAGAAAAAAATATTAAAATTTTAAAAAATTAAAATTTATTAAAAATATATTTATATTTTTGTAAAAATCGTAAAAAATAAAAATTGTAAAATTTTATAAAAATCATAAAAAAATTAACAACCTATAGTTTTTTTTTTCAATTAAAGTCATCATGGGTTGCAACACAACGTGAAATGTGGCGAAAAATGATAAAAAAATAAAATCGGTAAAAGATATAGAAAAAAATGTAAAATTCTTCTTTTGGTACGATAATTTTTATAATTTTTTTATGAAATTTATATTTCTTTACATTTTGTATAATTTTCTTACAACTTTATAAAATTTTATAATTTTTTTATAATTCTATATATTTTATTTTTTTCCTAATTTTAATAAAATTTTAATATTTGAATTATTTTAATTAAAATTTAATAATATTTATAGCTTTTATTGATTTTAATTTTTTATAATTTTTAATAAAAGCAATGGCTTAATTACTTCTTTTTTTTTTTAAGTTTGAGGGTTTTTTTTATACATTTTGAAAGTTCAAGTACCCAATCGAGTACAAAAAAAAAAGCAATGGCTTGATTGCTTTTTCTAAAAAAGTTTGAAGGCTTTTTGCACCTTTAAGCCTTTTTTAATTTAGTCTATGAATTTAGATATACAGTAATGTGACACTTTAATATTATACTATATCATCATTTAAATTTTAAATGTATATAATTTAAAAAATAAAAAATATAAAGTATTTTTAAAATTTTCAAGCAATGATGTAGAACTCGTAGAATTGTCCATGGGTCGGGCCAGGCCCTAACAAAAATATTGGGCACGATTGATAGGCTCGGATCTGCCAAAAAATGGGCCTAAAAGTTTCCTAATTTTGGCCTAGATTATAGATGATAAACTCGAGCACGACCCACATTAATTTTTTTAAAATTATTTTATTATATAAAACAAATTTTAAAAATATAATATATCAAATACATCAAAAACATTAAAACAAATGTTTTCCAATAAATTTTAAAGACATGTATCCAAGTTAGGCTTGGGAAAAAAAAAAGCATACCTGAAGTCTAGCCAGTCAAGAAAACATGCAACATTTTTTGTCCAAGCCCATTTTGGGCCTATACTTTTGTCTAAACCCTCCCATTTTTCGGGTGGACAACTCTAAACACTCACAATATGTCTCATTCTCGTACCTTAACAGAAATCAAGTTCAGGGATCAAATCAAAAAAAGTTGTTAAGTTTCGAGGTTAATGTAGACAAAAAAAAGTTCAGAGATCAATGTGAGATTTTTTTTTTCAAATTTAGAGACTAAATGTACTCTATACCATAAAATAATTCTAAATTTCATATTAATCTTTAAACTTTTTTTAATTAAAAGTGATCTTAAACTCTCAATTTTGTCTCAATTAGTTTCTAATGTTACATGCATTGCATTTAATTTTTAATTATTTTTTAAATAATATATTTTAATTTTTTTTTGAAAATAATATATTTTAATTATTGTTACATATTATTGATAATGATAAATTCTCTTAATTTTTAATTAATATACAAATTTTTAACTATATAAAAAATTAAACTATAATGTCAATTTGAAGAAATGTTATAATAAAAGGCGATAATAGTAGTAGAATGATCGCAAAGCAATAATAAAAGAAAAATTAAGAACACATAGATTTTACCCTTTCAAGAAAAATAATGGGTAAAGGAGGGTAAAAATTCATTAATGTTGAAAACTGAATGATACAAGGAAGTCAAATAGTAGAAGTATAGTTTTATATTGACTCAACTTGTGCGGTAGACCCTCGACCTCTCGCCCCCATAGATCCCTTTATTTTGCGGCTGTATTTATTTCTTCAACAAATGACGGAATTCGGGTCACAAAATTTAACAGAAACAAAGAGAGTAAAATAACATACAACAATTATAATAATAGATCATGATAAATATAAAAAAATATTTAAATTAAATTAATAAACACATTTAATAATAATTAAAAATAATTGTTAACATTGAAAAAGTAAATTATAATATTGATTTGAAAAAATAAAAAATAAAAACAACATGCAATAATAGATAGATGTATCGATATAGATTTATTAAAAAATGATACATATTTTTATTGAATGGGGAATAAAATTTATAGTGTAAGAACGATTTATGATTAAAAAAAAGGTTTAAAGACTGATTTGAGAATTAAGATATAAGTTAGGGATTAATGTGCGAATAAAACCTTTTTATTATACTCTCGAAACCTCCGCTATTCGCTTCCAACTTTCTGGTTGGTGTTTCTTTATATATATAGTGCTCCTGTTTGATCAAACAAACCAAGTGGATCTTTTTTTTTTTTTTTTATTGCTTAGGAGAAAAGAGAAAAAAGCAATGTCTGGTCCTCAGTGCTGTTCGAATCCACCAACATTGGATTCTGCAAGTGGAGCTGGTCACGTTGAGAATCTTGCTGGTCTCAACACTTATGTTTCCGGGTCTCTTCAATCTAAGCTTGCTGTTTTTCTTATCTCTGATATTTTCGGTACTCATCCCCATAAGCTCTTCATAGTCGTCATTTGTGGATTTTTGAGTTATTTTGGATTTGGGTTTTGTGTGAAATTGATGAGCAATTACTCTGTTTAGGAATTAAGCAACTTCAAGGATTTCTTTAACTTCATTTTTGTTAACTTTACAGTCTGTTTTCGAGCGTATTATATCTGGGTTTTGTATTTGATTGTTGTTGATGGATTTTCGGCTCCTTCGGTAGTGTGAAATTTTGTCCTTTTTTGTCATATTTTTTTGTGGGTTTTGTGTGAAATTCATGAGGAGCGGTGTGTTTAGGAATTGACCAGCTTCAAGTTTTATTTATTTATATAGACAAAAAAGGAAAGAAAGAGAAGAGCTTCTTTAGTTTTCACCCATTTTCTGCCCTTTTTTTACTTCTTTTTTGTTGACCTTTTCGCACTTTGCAGTCTGTTTTTTCAACATATTATATATGGGTTTTGTATTTGATTATGGATTTTTAAGCACATATTGACTTTGAAACTAGTTCAAAAGGATGTTGGGGGTTAACGGAATTTTGGATTGATTATGGATATTTTTGGAACATATTATATCTGGGTTGTGTATTCATTACGATATAAGCATATTAGTATCTGTGCTATATAATTTTGTTTACTATACATTTGCTTTCATTGAGCACTGTATATGCAATTGCCTGTGTCTGTGCTATAAAGTATAGTTAGTGTTGTAATCAAAATTATGATAATCGTCACCACCAATTTTGATCATCTGCTAATTTCACTGTTCTTCTTCTCATGCCTTTGCAGGATATGAGGCTCCAAACTTTAGGTAAGACTAATTCTGCTATTGTGACACTGGTTTTTGCTGTTGTTTTGCCTTTTATTATCTATTCTATGATTAATGTGAAGTCGAGTTTTTGCTCCGAATATGAAACAAGTATCAAATGAGCCTAAATCTCAAAAACAACTAAAGTGGAACATTTCTTAAACATAACTAAAACACCCCAAATCAAATTTCCTTTGTCCCTCCAAGTATCGATGAGAGTGATTCCAAGGTCATCAAAAAGTTTCCTCACCCTTATCTGTTATGATCTGGAAAGTATGTATAGCTAAAGAAATTGTCCGTCAAGCTTATCAAGGAACCGTTTATAACTTGAATGGGTAAGTTGGCAAGTAGGTTACTACCATCGAAAAATGCCCTTGCTCATATGAAAATCATGTACCCCGGTTACTAGCCTCATTAAAAGCTTTTTATATATTCTTCCTAGGTCAATAATGAGTATTACACACAATGAAGTTACCACCTAAGAATTTGATTAATACCAAGTGTGGTCCTTGACATACAAAGTGCTTCTGACAGTCCATCAATGTGGTCACACACCGAGGAATATTCGAGCAGATGACTTACTTCATTTTTTTCGATAGCTTTATGGATCCTTATACCGAGGTGTTTTCTCCTATTAAATACTAGTTATTCTTGGCTCATCGAAAAATGCCCTCGCCCATATGAAAATCATGTACCCTGGTTACTAGCCTCATTAAAAGTTTTTATATATTCTACCTAGGTCAATAATGAGTTTTACACACTGTGAAGTTACCACCTAAGAATTTGATTAATACCAAGTGTGGTCCTTGACATACAAAGTGCTTCTGACAGTCCATCAATGTGGTCAAACACATAGGAATATTCTAGCAGATGGCTTGCTTCATTTTTTTCAATAGCTTTATGGATTCTTATACCGAGGTGTTTTCTCCTATTAAATTCTAGTTATTCTTGGCTTAAAACACAGAGTAACCTATGATTGTAACATTTGGCATGCCTTAACTGATTTTTGACACGGTTGAATTATTTGTTCGAGATTGTGATATAATGGTTTAGTCTGTCATAGGGCGGTTGTGAGAAGCCAATTTAATTTACTTACATATTTTGTTCTATCTAGCATCTTGAGTTGAACTGTACCCGCTTCTGTAACCTAATTTCGGTTGCTTTTGATTGTATAGAAAGCTCGCGGACAAGGTTGCAGCCGCTGGGTTCTATGTGGTGGCTCCTGACTTCTTTTATGGAGAACCCTATGACCCTAATAACCCTGATAGACCTTTATCTGTTTGGATAAAGGATCATGGACCGGTTAGTGGCCTTTTGAGCAATAATTAAAATTGGTTATTGATCAAGTTTTATAAGCAAGGAGATATTTTTCAATCTTTAATTTTATCTCTTTTTTTTCTTCCAGTAGTATTGTGTTATGGATTCTCTAAATTTCTAGACCGGCTTTAGTTTCTTTATAATTAGATGTAGGTTTGATTTTGAATTTGTTCTGTTCATTCAACTTTTGTTCACCATTACAGAACCTTCATTTTTTGGCTATATCTATTTTAACTAGACAAGTATCTAAGGTTTAATGATGCATCACCTTTTGAAGTTTTATGCCCTTATGCATTTTAATTGCTTGTTTAGGATAAAGGTTACGAGGATGCAAAGCTCGTAATTGACGCTTTGAAAAGTAAAGGAGTTTCATCCATTGGAGCTGCTGGGTTCTGTTGGGGTGGTGAGTTTTCATTTATGCACTATACATTAAGTGGTTTCATAGCAGATATTTAGGTAAAAGTACCATGGAGGCCCTTGTACTAGGACTCAGATTGCATTTTGCCCCTCTTCTTAAAAATGGGCAAATTAGTTCCTTTACATTAGATCAAAGAGCAAACTGGTCCTTCTGTTAAAATCCCATCCATTTCTACTGTTAAAAACTGATCCCTGTACGTCGGCATGAGGTACACGTGGCACACCATGTACCTATCTGGTTATTCTGTTCATGCTGGTTTTTAACAGTAGAAATGGACAAAATTTTTAACAAAAAGGACCAGTTTGCTCTTTGAACTAACGTACAAGAACTAATTTGCCTATTTTTTGAATCGAGGGGGCAAAATGCAATCTAATCCCTAGAACAGGGCCCAGATATTTACTATGTTTATACAAGCATGTTCTGCACCACTTATGGCTTCAATAATATTATCTTTTCATTTAAGTATCACTTTATTACTTGATGGCTAATGCTAGGTCTTTTAATTACCGCAGCTAAAGTTGTGGCTGGACTGGCTAAGGATCCCCTTATCCAAGCAGCTGTAATGTTACATCCTTCATTTGTGACTCTGGACGAGATCAAAAGTAAGATTTGAGCCTTTTTTTTGCTGTACTTTGGGGCAAAATTTCTGGTTGAATTCTCTGTGAATTTTTTTTTCATAGGCTGTTGCACTAAGATTCATTTTATTTTCAAGAGGCATGTCAGGTGAGCAGCTTCTAAAGGATTCATGGCATTTTTATTGAAAGATCCTTATACCATTTTATTAAAAATCTCTCTCTTGCCTCTCTTCTTGCACTATAAGGCGGTGTTTGGTATGTTTTTGACCTATAAAACAATTATGGTAATTAAATCACCATGAGAAGAATCCTATGATCTCATGTGGCAGTGATCTTAGATCATTGCCTTAGAAGGTGAGTCGTAAAATGAATTGTATTAAGTGTTAGTTTGTGAATTAAAAACTTCCTCTCAAAATGCTTATTGTTTTCAATAATGTGAAGTTATACTATCCTCTCTCTTTTCTTTTTATTTCGGAAAACCATTTTTGAAGAATCAGTAAGAAACACAGCACATTACTCGTGATAAACCAACACTACAACTTTGCTAAATAAGTTCATATACGGCCACCTCATCAATTTACTATCAAAATGTTAGGTATACTAATACAATAAGCAAGATTATGCAACTGTCTCGAGACGAGAAACTTGGCCTTCTATGATGATTACTATATTGTTTTTCCCATTATCTATATCATGAAACTATTTCTAGGATACTTCGCAAAAATTGAAGTTTTGGGTTTGGTTGCAGTTATCAGTTTATTCTTTAAGAGAGCATTTTCACCCATTCTAGTGCTTTTTTGTGGTGTCTGTGTTAGGGGCAAGTCTACCTTTGTACTATTGATTATGTGTGAATTTTTGCAGGTGTGAAGGTGCCCATTGCGATATTGGGAGCTGAGCATGACCATATCTCTCCCCCAGAGCTTTTAAAACAGTTTGATGAGATCTTAAAAGCGAGTGAGGTAAGAAGGCCCGATGCCTGGTTTCATACTGTAATCTTTTTTGATTGAGCCTAAGAATTCAGTAAAAGATTGCATTTTCTTTAACATGGTATCAATGTTAGGTTCCTTGTTTGCTCCATTCAGTTGCCTATCGTATGCTTATTTTGCCTGGAATCTATCGAGATGAAGCGTTATAAGTCCCACATTGCTTTTGTACTTGATTGTGACTTATATTCCATATTAGGTTTGCGCGTGCCTTTTTGGCTTATTGCCTTGCATGTCAAATTGTCACGGTTATCAACTAAACAAAATATTATGCCAATTACTCGGTCTTTGAGTATGGCTTTTTCCGGGTTCCTCCTTAACTCGGTCAACATGTACTCGTTTTATCTTTATTACAAAACAATCTCTCTCTTGCAGGTTGATAGCTTTGTGAAGATATTTCCTAAAGTTGCCCATGGATGGTCGGTCAGATATGATGTCAATGATCCAACAGCTGTGTCGAGCGCTAACGAAGCTCAACAAGATATGCTGGAGTGGTTCCCAAAGTACGTTAAGTGAGAAACTTATCCGATGGTGATGGAGTTTATGCGTGTTATCTAGAATTCTGTCTACAAATATGGTAGTGTTTCTGTAGAATAAAGGTTAAATTTTAATGCGTTGTGCCTTATTGCGTAAAACGGAACATTGTAACACATAGAAAAGCTTGAACAGATGTGGTGTCTATGTTGTGCCGTTTAGCCAATGCATTGGAATTTGTTGTTTATGTGGTTCAATATTATGGTTTGTGTAATCAGATTATAAATTCCAAGAATCATGAAAGGGCTAATCATAAATTTGTGTTATAAATTCAGCTTGGTTTTTGCCTATTAATATTCCTTGCAACTGTGCTACCTGAAGAAAGTGTTCTATGGCTATGGCAAGCAAAGGTCGTTGTGATGTTGCTCTCTAGCATTAGTGTTCTTTAGCAGTAGCCAATGATTTAAAAAAGGGTAAACTACATCCAAAATTACTAAATTATTTGTAAGTTTACGTTTTAGTCATTCAATTTTAAAAAGATACAAAATAGTCACTGAATTATTTAAAAATTTTCCTTCAAGTCATTGAACTATTTGAAAATTTTTATTTAAAGTTATTGGTGTCGAAACCATATTTTTGAAATCGATTTTTTATTTTAAAACGAAGATGGGAGTCGTCACTAATCATTTTTATTTAGGTATGATTGGGTCACCTTGAAACTCATTTTAATAAAATGTTAGACTTATTAAAACGATACTTTTTTATCTACAAAATTCAGAAAAGGGGTTCGAAAGTCGATTACGCACGAGAAAGGATTAGCACCCTCGTTATGCCTAAAATTAGTACCTAATTGATTACTTGATGTCATAGTGTCGAAAGTTGAAAACTTGGAAAGAATTTAAAATACGATCCTTCTTTGGATTAATGTTAATTTTACTTAAAAATCGCTCGAATAAATCAAAACAAACGTTAAAGACCCTCTCGTCTCGAGATAACAAAATATCACATCCCGTAAGTTAGGACACGACACCTTGAACCTTTGAGAATAAGGTTGCCTTTGTTTTTTATTTGAAATCTTATGTATTTTAATTCTAAAAGGATATTCGGTTATTTAAGTTCAATGAGAAAATCAGAACCCCATAAGTTAGGGTACGGTTTCTCATATCTCTCAAATATGAAACATCGCCTTATTTTGAAAATTCTTTTTTTTTACGTGTTTGGGTAAAAGTTAATGTAATATTTAATAATAACATACAATAGACGATAAAATATTATAATAATAATGATGTAATTACAAAGATGAATACAATATTAATAATCAGGTCGCGATAAATAAACAAATAAGGCAATAAAATGAAAAATGCATGATTAAAATAATAGCAAACATGACATGGTTATAATGAAATAAAATGAAATGGTAGTATATTAAAATGGAACGACGAATATACGAAAAATAAATAAATGTCGTGCTAGTGAATGACAATAATACAAATATAATAATAAAACCAATTCGTAATAAAAAATAATGGCGATAATCACGTAATGTTTACTACTCTAATACTAATATAAATAATCAAAGAAAAATAATAATAATAATAATAATAATAATAATAATAATAATAATAATAATAATAATAGGGGCAACAAAAATGTGCAAATAAGAAAATGAGTAATGAAAATTTTAAAATAAAAAAGGGTAAAGAAATAATACATAAGTAGATAAACCAATAAATCAATCAATCCATAATTACTATTCTAATTCTAATATAAATAATCAAAATAATAATAATAATAATAATAATAATAATAATAATAATAAGAATCAAATGTAAAAATAAAAAGACACGTAAATGAAACAAATTCTAAGTGTTAATATAAATGAAAGAGAGAGGCAAACTTAATCAAGTGAGGGATTAAATTGAAATTTAAACGAAAATTAAGCCATAAATCGCAAAATAATTAAAGAAATAGGGAATAAAGGACTAAATTGAAGGTCTAAGAAAATATAATGTCTAAATTTAAAAATAGGATAAAAAAGGGGCTAAATTAAAATGCAAAACAACAGCTCAGGGACCCCGAGGAATATTAGTCCAAAATAGTACACGTGTAACTCCTCGAGGGGTCAACGGTATGAGGACTAAATTAAAAATGAATTAAAATCAAAAGGTACAATTTTTAAAAAAAGAAAAAGAAATTAGGACCGAATTAAAAAGGTGTCCAAAAGCAGAAGGACCGGGAGTGAAAATGTCCCATTTCCGTGAAAACACGCGGATCCTAGGATCGGGTCGGGTCTGGCCGTGGGTCGTGTCAAAACTACGCCGTTTTGGCGTCTGGAAATGAAACCCAAAAAGACGCCGTTTTGGAATGCTATAAAAGCAGAAATTTTGAGAAAAAATCATTTGTTCTGTGTTAAAAAAAAGGCCCAGAATCCGCCAAGGGGTGTGGCCGGCGCCATGGCGTTAGCGGATCGCTCCCGCATCATGGTGTCCGTCCTGAAACAATTTTTTTTTCGTTTTTTCAGCCTTTTGACTTTTGAAGTTTTTTTTTTTAATTTTTGTATTTTGATTGCTTTCTTTTTTTCAAAAAAATCCTCCCCCCTTACAATCTGTTCTTCTTAGGCTTTTATAGCCGATTTTATAACATTATTTTTATCAATTTTTCTACTATTTCGTACTTGCTATTGCGTGTTGTTGTTTTTGCGTGTTGCTTCTTCTTTGCAGGGGTGGCAGAGGAGTTGGTGGTGGCAGAGGCTAGGAGCGGCGGCTAGGGTTTTTTTTCCCTTTTTTTGTTGTTGCTGAAATTAGTTTAGGTTTTGGGCTTGTTGGGCCATTAGGGTTATTATTATTATTTGGGTCATTTGTAATTGGTCTTGGGCCAGATGGACTTTTTTTATGGTTTGGTTTGTTTTGGTATGGGCCCGGACAGAATTGGGCCCTTACAATTGGGTTAAATTTTTTTAAAAAGTTCAGCTAGTGGGCTTTAAATAATAAAGTAATGATCGGTGTAGTGGATCAGTACTCATTAATGAGTAGAACATATCTTAGATCTAAGTTAATTTAATGGATAGTGCCGGATATTGGAGAAGAAAGCTGTTTAAGTTTTAGTTCACAGATTCGGACCTACAAAGTTGTTTCATGAAAAAAAATTGAATTGTGGAAGAGAAGGGGACGGAACTTTTCAATTGGTGTAAGTAGTGTTGATAGAGAAGGCCATACAATAGCGATTTTAACATCTTAGTGACTTAAATGAAAGCTTTCGTCAAATTTAACCCTTAAAGTCTATATTTTTTGTCAAATTGGTCCTTGTTTTTTTGAGTTAAAATTTAACCTTTAATTTTTTAAAAAGAGTCAAATTTGACCCTAAATCTTTTAAAAAAGAGTCGATTAATTGATGTTTTGGATGAAAATAATGACTAAAACTTTAAATTTTTAAATATGACAGCTCGCATGACAATCCACAATTATTTCATGTTATTTTTTAAAAACTTATTATATTTCTTTATGAATTTTTATTTCTTTTTTATTTTTATAAAATTTAAATTATTTTTTGAGGTATTATATAAAACAAATAATGTCATGTCAGCATGAAACGCATGTAGACTGCCACACCAATATTATTAAAAAATTAAATATTTTAGTAATTATTTCTGTGAAAGAAAAATAATTTGACTCTTTTTTCAAATATTGATAGTTAAATTTAGTTAAAAGAATAAAAAGTAAATTGACAGAAAATATAAATACCTTTCGAATTTAATTCATAATCAAATCAAATTACAGTAAATCTAAATGAACCAAATTAAACTTTCCTCGTCAAATTTTTTAATGCGCTTCAATGCACTTGAGCTCACGTTCTCCTGACAATAATGCCTATACAAATCGAGTTAATACTCAATCGGCCAAATTATATATATATATATATATATATACGCATTCCCTTCTTATACTTCTCCTGTCGATACCCACATTTTCTGGCATATTCACGGGAGAAATTCAATATATATATATACACATACATACATTACCTTCTTATCCTCCTCTTCTCCCTACCCATGATTTCTGGCATTTTAACGGGAAAGATTCATACGGTACATTATATAAAATCGTAAAAATTTCTCGAAATCCAAAAGATACATAAAAAATTTCAAGAAAAATTTATAAAAGGATTTGGAAAATTCATTGGTTTCTTCCTTATCACACTCCCCAAATACGTTCTCTCATTTTCCTTTGTCCATATCTCACCCTTCTCTTTGTCCAAAAAAGGAGAGATTCTCCGCCATTAATATGAGATTTCGATCAACACCTGTGCACAAATCAGCCGCGACTGTGATCTCGGCGGTTATCTTCCTTTTCCTGATACACGGCGCCCACTTCTTCGACCTTCCTGGTACCGCTACCGAGATCTTCCAAAAGGTCGAATTTCGGTTCCTCTTTTATTATTATTTTTTTAAAAAATTCTTCGTTTGTTTGCTTAATCGTCTTTGTTTTTTATTTGATTTCGTTTATGATTTCGAATTTTCACATCCAATCTCTGTTTGTTTTCAAATAGAATCATAGGAGAAGGAAATTAGTGAGTATTTACTGCCTATTGTTTAAGAGACTTTTTTTGAAAATTTAATTATTTCTTATTTTCTTCTTTCTTTTTTTTTTACGTTAAAAATAGTAAAATACTATTTTGACATGGACACTCAGTGTTCAACTTGACTATGATTTTTCTTTTTATGGGAAAGTGAATAGTCTAATTTCATTTTTGGTCCTTTTGTTATGTAAAAATTTATGATTTAGTCATATTTTAATTTAGTATAAATTGATCATCTTAGAATTTTATCGGTTAGTCCAAATTGTCAACGTGATTAACTATTTTCATTAAACTTTTGATGTAAAATTTTTCTTTAAAAGTACTCTAAAGTCTCCTTAAGTATTTAGCTAACATGTATTTTTTGATTAAGTTTATTGGATTAAGTTAATTGGAGAAATTTGGATTAACTAATAATATTATAAAAGGATGAACAAATTATACTAAATTAAAATATAAAGATTAAACAGTAAATTTTTGTAAAATATAGAGATCAAAACCCGGATTAGACCATTAACTTTTTGATAGCAAAAAGAAAAAGATGGGGTGACGTCGACGTGGGTCGCGAGGTCGAAGAATAACTTTTCGAGAATTCTTGAAATTCACCCATAATGTACTTTTCCTGTAAATAATCTTTGGATTATCCCTAGTTTGGAAAAAATATTTAAATAAAATGCCTTGTTTCAGATTCTGCTATTGTTTTTATAATTTTTATTTTTTTTATCATTTGCAGAAAAACATATTTATTTGAATTTCTAAATTTTTAATTTTTTCAAATATAAAAATATTTTTATATATTTTAAAAATGCTTGTTGACTTGTAGATTTAGATAAAGGTGTGGTATTTATTTAATTGATAATTTCATTATGGGTTGTTGAAATGTCATGTCATTTGGAAAATGAATGACAAAATTATAATTAGGTAATAAACACGATGGAAAATGTTTAATGTATAATGGCCAACTTTATGTAGCAAATGATGTAGTAATTATTTATCAATCAATAATATAGGGTCCACTATATCTTCCTCAATTCTGAAGAATATTTGGGATATTTTTTTATCTGAATATATTTTTGGATAATTTATCTACTTTTGTGAAGATTTGAATATTGTGGATTATTTAATTAATATCCGAGCTTTAGGATGGATATAGTCGAATAATCGAATCAAAGGTGGAATTTTTGGATATAGGCCTAATAAAATTATCTAGAAAAATTTTAAAAACAAATTAATACTAATTATGAGAAATTCATAAAAAAAATCAAACAATAAGGAATGTATAGAAACCATTAGAAAATTAGGAAAAAAATAATGAAAATAAATTAGAACATAATGAAAAAATCTAATTTAAAAAAAAATCCTAATAATAATGAAATTGTTTTACTGGTTTTAACCGGTTTTTTAGTTATCGATTTTTGATATTTTACCTGTTTTGGCCATTTTTTCAATTTTCTAGTTCAAACTTCAAATTATATGAATGAATCATTGTACTAATTAATTTTTGATTTAGCCGGTTGAACTCTGATTTAGTTTTTCAACTATAAAAATAGATATAAATATTAAGAGTTTATTTTTTAATTTTCAGGTAATTGATTTGAACTTAGATTTCCAATCTATGAACTGCTTACCTTTTACATTTCTTTTGAATTTTCTTTCTATTAAACTCGGTATCTATCATAATCAGATATCTAGTTGGTATTTGTTTTTTATACACTGTGCTAGTGTACGTTCAATCAAAGCAACTGAAAGTTTTTTTTTTTTTTGTTTAGATAGGAGAAGAGAGAAAGATATCGTTAGCTCCTCATTGCGGCTCAAATCCACCCATATTGGACCCTGAAAGTGGAGTTGGTCATGTTGAGAAACTTGCTGATTTCAACAGTTATGTCTCTGGCTCTCCTGAGTGCAAGCGTGCTGTTCTTCTTGCCTCTGATGTTTATGGTAGTTATCCATAAACCCTCTTTCTTTTCTTTATCTTTCTGCTTCAGTGTGAGCTTTTTTTTTTTTTTTTTGTGTCATTTTCTATTTGGGTTTTGTGTGAAATCAATGAGGAACAGTTCTTTAGGAATTGAGCAGCTTAAAGGTTTTCTGTATGCAAGCAAAGAAAAAAAAGAAAAGAGCTTCTTTAGTTTTCGCCAATTTTCTGTATATCTTTCACTTCTTTTTTCTTTACTTGTTTGCAGTCTGTTTTTCTTGACATATTATATCTGGGTTTTGTATTTCACTATAGATCTAATTTTGGTATTTTGTTTACTATACATTTGCTTTCATTGAGCATTTTTCTGCAATTTCTAATCTCTGTTCCATGATGATCATCACCATGATGATAGTCATTACCATAGTTTTGATCATCTGCTAATTTCACTATTCTTCTCTTGGCTCTGCAGGATATGAGGCTCCAAACTTGAGGTACGGCTAATTGTGCTAGTGAAACCAATTTTTTCTGATTTTTTGCCTTTATTATCTCTTCTATGCCTTTCTTATTCTTTGCATGCCAATCTTGTCAAAGCATATCCAAATGTGTTTTGATAATGTTTTGGACTTTTCTAATTTTCTTTTTCTTTTTTTTCTTCATCTATTCGCACATGTACTATACTTACTTCCATTGTGTCGGACATCTGTCCCTGCATGGAGGGTTCATGCTTCATAGTTACACCATAGGTTGTGGAAAAACAAACTTAGCTAGGTCCTTAACATACAGAGTGCTTCTGGCAGTCCATCAATGTGGTCACACTCCATGGAAAATTCTAGTAGATGACTTATTATCTTGCTTAATTTTTCTCAATAGCTTTATGGATTCATAGATGGAGTAGTTTTTTCCTATTAAATACTAGTTATTCTTGGCTTAAAACACAGAGAAACCAATGACTGTAACATTTTGAAAATTGAAATCATTGCTTTTGATATCAGAATATGGATTCTGACAATTACAACTTAGTAAATTAAGATTTGGCATTCCTACTGATTTTTGACACAGTTGAATTATTTTTTTTCGAGATTGTGATATAATGAATTAGTCTGTCAAAGGGAGACTGTGACACAGTTGAAACAAATTAAGATTTGGCATGCCTCTAAATAGTTTGTTCTATCTAGCATCTTGAGTTGAACTGTATAGCTTCTGTAACCTAATTTCAGTTGCTCTTGATTGTATAGAAAGATCGCTGACAAGGTTGCAGATGCTGGGTTCTATGCGGTGGTTCCTGACTTCTTTAATGGAGAACCCTATGACCCTAATAATCCTGATAGACCTAAAGATGCTTGGATGAAGGATCATTCACCGGTTAGTGGCCTTCTGACAAATACTTGAAATTGGTTATCGATCAAGTTTTATAAGGAATGGCATACTTTTCAATCTTTGTTTATCTCATTTTTAGTCCATTTGTATTGTATTATGGACTCTAATTTTCTAGACTGGCTTTAGTCTCTTCATAATAGGTATAGGTTTGATCTTGAATTTGTGCCGTTCATTCTGCATTTCTACACCATTACCTAGGGAAGCATCTAATGTTTAATGATGAATCTCTTTTGAAGTTTATGTCCTTGTGCATTTAATTCTTCCTTTAGGAAAAAAGGTTTTGAAGATGCAAAGCTAATGATTTAGTCTCTTCATAATAGATATAGGTTTGATTTTGAATTTGTTCCGTTCATTCTGCATTTCTACACCATTATCTAGGGAAGCATTTAATGTTTAATGATGAATCTCTTTTGAAGTTTATGTCCTTGTGCATTTAATTCTTCCTTTAGGAAAAAGGTTTTGAAGATGCAAAGCTAATGATTGATGCTTTGAAAAGTAAAGGGTTTTCATCAATTGGAGCTGCTGGGTTCTGTTGGGGTGGTGAGTTTTCATATATGCACTATACTCTTAAGTGGTTTCATATAAGATATTTACTATGTTTATACAAGCATGTTATGCACCAGTTATGGTTTCAATATATTTTTTTCATTTAATTTTGTGACCACTTTATCACTAGATGGCTAATACCAAGTCTTTTGATTACCTCAGCTAAAGCTGTGGTTGAACTGACAAAGGCTAAACTTATTCAAGCTGCTGTGATATTACATCCTTCATATGTGACTGTGGATGATATCAAGAGTAAGATTCTGCTTCTCTCCTCTTTTTATGTCAGTTATAAATTGTTGTTCATTTCACTACAAATTGGTTTGGATTTAATGACTAAGTTTAAGGTGAGGTCTCCTATGCTTTGGGGCTGGTTGAACTCTCTGTGAATAATGTGCTTAGGTTCTTGCATTAGGATTCAGTTTCATATACCATTTTAAGGATTCATAGTTTTTTAAAGGAAAGGTTCTTATACCATTTTAATAAAAAAAAAATTCTCTTGCCTCTCTTCCTTCACTTTAAGGTTGTTTTAGGTATGGGGTTCACCTATAAAACTATGGTGTTTTTACATATTGTGAAATCACCAAATTAGAGAAGAACTGAGCGATCTTTTGTAGCAGTGATCTTAGGTCATTGAGAATGATTAGATCTTCACCTTAGAAGATGATTTAATTTTCATTCACAAAGGTGAAAAAACTTTCGTTGCCAAGATAAAGTGAGCTGTAAAATTTATACTAATTTTTTTTCGGAACTAAACCCTCTCAAAATTTTAATTGTTTCATATCATATCTTCTTACCTTCTCAGAATTATATTTTTGAATCAAATTCAAAACTAAATTCCATGCTTTCTTTTAAGGTTTTTTTTAAAAATTGTTATATATGATATAATTGTTATTTTTCAGAATTTTAATAGATTTAGTTCTGTTTTCAAATTGAAATGTTATTTAGTATTTTAATTTTAATATTATAATTTAGTTATATTAATAAAATCTTACTTGTATTTTATAGGTTATCGTGTTTGAGCAACATTGCAATATTGATGACCTTGAATACCAAATACTACTTTTGATGATGAACCAACTCTACAACTTATCTAAATAAATTCATCTATGGTCCATCAATTCACTATAAAAAATATTAGGGACCTAATACCATTAGCACATTCACGCAACTTTCTTGAGATGAGAAAACTTGTCCTTCTATGATGATTGCCAAGAGTGCTTTTTCCATAATCTATAGCATGAAACTGTTTTGATGATACACTTAATGCAAAAATTGAAGTTTTGGGCATGGTTGGAGTTATTAGATGATTACTTTAAGAGAGCTTTCCTGTTTTACTAGCATTACTTAATTAGAATCTATCTCGACTTCATAGTTTATCAAGTCTTTAGCCATAGCAAACTTAGATTAGAGAATTAAATCTTAGCTGCTTTTAAGGTTCTAAGACAAATGTTTCACTAAAAATTGAACACATCCAGCTAACTACACTTGCTACATATATGAACTAGTATAGTAAAAAGCTGCAGTGATAGTGTGGGAATATTTGCAGGTGTGAAGCTGCCCATTGCGATATTGGGAGCTGAGCTTGACCATTTGGCTTCCCCAGCAGTTTTAAAACAGTTTGATGACATCTTAAGTGCGAATAAGGTAAGAAGCCCCCATGCCTTGTATCATACTGTCTGCTTGTTATCTTTATTGAATGAGCCTAAGAATTTAGTAACGAAATTGCATTCTCTATGATCTATTTGGATTTTCTGTCGATTACAATACTATTCTTGTTTAACTAACTCTATTTTCGAATGGATTTCAATGCTTTTCATTTAAATTAAGGGTTGACCAAATATAATAATTCAAGTGCGCGAGAGATCGAAAGTAAGAGACGAAAAGTGTAAAGAACATAAATTTTGAATGTGTTTGTTAAGAAAAAAAAAAGGTGAGAACGAAAAAAAGAGAGATTCCATTTTATATTCTAATATATAAAAAACAAATCAATATTCTTAAATGGAATGTTATGAACTTTATGTTAGTTCAAAATTATACATTTTGCAAAAGTTTCATTTTCTTTCTTCTCAATTTCAACTCTACCACGGAAGCATGAAAAGAAAATTACTTTTTTCTTTCAGTTTTTTCTATCTATTTTACCAAGCACACTAACGAAGAAGATCAAATGTATCCTTCTCTTCTCTTGCAGGTTGATAGGTTTGTGAAGGTATTTCCTAATTGTTCTCATGGATGGACGCTCAGATATGATATTAATAATTCAACTGCCGTGGCACGTGCTAACGAAGCGCATCAAGATATGCTGGAATGGCTTTTGAAGTATGTCAAGTAAGAGTCTCATTTTATGATGATGGATTATTTAGAATTCTGTTTGCAATGTAGTCTGTGTTTCTGTAGAATAAGAGTGAATTTTAATGCGTTGTGCTTTATTATGTAAGATGGAATGCTATAGCATCAAGATCACAAATGGTGTCTATGTTGTATCATTTAGCCAATGCATTGAAATTTATTTTATAAATTCATCTCGGTTTTGCCTATTAATATGCCATTCAAGCACAGTTCTTATATCCATCCGTCCCTGATGAGAATGTTCACTACTTGGCAAGCAATGCTCCCTAGCAATAACGAATCAGTACTGTTCAATTCAATTGATTAATTTAGAAATCAAAAGTCTAACATGGGACCAATTTATTAAAAAAATATGAATATAAACACATTTTTAAAATTTTAATTTACAGTTTTTATAGGTCAGGATGAGATACACATAGTACATTACGTGTAACTTCTGAATATTTTGTCAGCTACACCGATTCTTCAATAGTAGAAATAAATGAAATGATTAGTTTGCTCTTTAATCTAATGTACAATGGCTAATTTACCATTTTTTTAAAATAAAATGAACAATATAAACCCGACTCTTAACACATGAATGGTACTTTTATCGATATAGAATTCATGAGGAGAAATATAAATTAGAATATTACATATAATATTTAAAGAGAAGTTTTTAAAATATAGTGATATAGTAAAAAATATTTTTAAAAAAAGAGACATGACTTTTTTTTCCTGCTGTTGTGTTGTTATTTTACTGCTGTTATGTTTTTGTTTTGTTACCATATTTGATGTATTATATTTTTTAAATTTGTTTTTATATAAAAAAAATCTTAAAAAATTTCAATACGGGCAAGCTAGGTCAAACTTAGGTTTAGCAATTTTATTTTGGACTGGACTTGAGTAGAGTTTTAGACCTATTTTGAGGAAGAGCCCAAACTTAAAAAGTGGACTTAAAATTTTATTTCGACTTAACTCAATCCATGATTAATAGAATGTAAACAAAAAATGGGGAACTGGTTGGTGCTAATTATGATTTTTCTTTTTTCTTTTTATTCTTTAAAAAGATGTTCTTTATTACTATGATTGTGATAAAATTTTATATGGTACAACGTAATTCGAAAATAAAAATCTTAAGCTTTTGTACATGTCCACCATTACTACTATATATAATTTAAGCCAAGTAAGAAAGCAATCGGTTAAGCTTGTCCCAATGAAAAGTAGGCTCAAAATCAACTTCTTCAAGCATTTTGGGCAATGGCACCATTTGAATGTTCTTACTCAAACCAAGATGTGCCATGAGAAGTGCAAGTGGGTTAAGAATTCATCACCATGCAGGAGTCGCCTCGCATGCTCTTTCCACGAACATTGAGCCGCGGTATAAGTTAGCATGTCCAGCCACATATCTGCTATCAGTTCCATTTATCTTGGTTATCCCACTGGAAAATAGATACCAAATTCTGCAAATGCTGGGCTATTTCGCACCCTTCAAAGAATGCGGACCTTCTTGAACTTCCCATCTGGATTAAGAATGACCGAGATCTAATGTCCACCCCCAACAACCCTCTGACAGCTTCCTTGAATTTGAAATTGTCGAAGGTGAAGTTCATCGCTTCAATGCAGGATTCACGGAGCCTTATGTGACCAATCCCTTTGGGAAGCATTGCGGGATATAGAGAAAGAAGGTACATCATATAATTAGGTAAGGCCTTCCTTATCAGGCAATACTGTTGGAAATGGCCAACCATGCTGTTGTTGTGTTTTTGTTGAGTGCATACAGCTTGTATGCATGCTGCAGCAATTGTGCAAGTTGCAGCAACATATTTTCTGTTTTAGCTGCATTGCAACATTGCACCACCAGCAGCAGCAGCTCATTCTGCATGCCACCATCAAGACTAAACAGAAGCAGCTTAGTCATTCTGTAACATCCTGAAATAGGGCCTAAACGGAACTGTGGTTGCGAAACCATGAATCTGAGATAGAAAAGGTTATTTTAAGTAATTATTATGATTTATTGAGTGATTAGATGCATGTGTTAGAGTATTGATAAGAAATTTTATTGATTTCATGTCTAATTTGCCTATTAGGACTTAATTGCAAAAGTTGATAAATATGAGTTTTAGATGGTAAAGGATTTAATTGAAGAGCATAATTGAAGTAGAGGTCCTTAAATGGTAATTATACCATTAGGCTTTCATGGACAAAAATGGACATATATAGGTAGAAAGAACCAAAGTTTTTAATGAAGGGTAATTTAGTCATTTGGTAATAAAAAGAAATTAAAGGGAAAAAGATGGCAAAATATGCTCATCTTCTTCATTAGGACGAAATTTCAAGGGTTTTCCATAGCTAGGGTCTGTTTCAAGCTTCCAAGTTCCATAGTAAGTGATTCCAAGCCCCGCTTTTAATGTTCTTTACGTTTTTGGAGTCCCAGAACTTGATTTAGCTTAATCTAGCAATAATTTAACCTAGGGTTCATATTTGGAAAAATACCCATAGGTGAAATGTGTTTATTTTGATGTTTTATGATAGAATATGAAGTCTGAAATTATGTTAAACAACTTTTGCTAAGCGATTTTAAGTGAAAACGGGTAAAGCGGCTTAATCGGTAAAAATACCTAATGTTCATAAGTACATGTTAGAGTGAGAATTTGATGTTGTCATAGAAGGAAAAATGATCAGCATGTCATAAAACATAAGAATAAGGGATAAAGTTTAATTTCCGAGCTTTGGGGAAAATGTGTAAATATGTAAAAGTTTAGGGGCAAAATCGTAATTTTGCCAAAGTTAGAGTTAAGGACTGTTTTGATAAATGTGAGTATTAAATAAACTAAATTTTCTATTATAGATCAAGAAGAACGAAATGCAGAGTTAGATCGGGAAAGAAAAGATAGATGACTAAATCGATATAGTTGATCGTATTTTGTTTTGAGGTAAGTTTATGTAAATAAATGCAATATTCTATTATTTTACATTTAATACTATTAAATTCCAGCATTTATATATTTATTTTATAAATTTATCATTCAAAGACTCAAGTATGAATTGACGGAAAAGCTATCTCAGAAAGTTCCGGTTGAACCTTAGGAATGTGTAGGATACAAATGTCATGACATTAGGGTTTAAGGAAATCATGTAAGACCATGTCAAGACATGGCATTGATAAGTTTCTATAAGGCAAAGGTCCCATGTAAGACCATGCCAAGGCATGGCATTGGTGAGTTCATAAGGCAAGGATACCACGTAAGACCATGTCAAGACATGGCAATGGTTAAGTTTCAAAAGGAAGGCACCCGTGTATCCTTAGTATTCCAAGTGGTTCAACGGGAAAATTCAAAGAGTATACCAAAGTAAAGGTAAGACAAGTTCAAGATAAAAAGGTAAGGTAAGACAAATTCATGTTAAAAGGTACAGTAAGAATACAAGTTTAAGTATATTGAATTAAAAGCTTAAGTGATCTTGATAATAAAAGTATAAAATAATTCATTAAGAATGTTGTTATCTATTTACTTGTAAACTTACTAAGCTTTATGCTTACGCCTGTTCTTTATTTTTTTTATATAGTATTACAAGCCAATTCGGGGATCGAAAGGACGTCGGAGATCGTTACACACTATCAAAGGATTATATTGGTATTTTGTGACTCGACGCTTTAAGTTATGGCATGTATAGGGACTTAGCTATCATGTGTGTATAACCTTATTATATCGCTTAAGATTGGCTTGTAAATGTTTGGTAGTGATTAGCTATTAAAATGGCTAATTAAGAGCATGTTTTGGATATCATGTAATGCCTAGTTGGTAGTTATTAGAAAGAAATTATGTAAGTATATGCAGGGGAACAGTTTGGACAGCAACTGTGACGTGATTTTGAAAAATCACTAAAAATAGTATAAATGGAATTATGGTGTGAATGAGATATATAATTAAAGCTTATTGAGTCTATTTTTATATGAAAGAAACGGTGTAGGCAAAAGAGTTGTATATTATGAGATAATTGATCTTTTGTGCAGAGGGGTCAGAACTGTCGAACTGTGTAACAGGGGAGACTTTAACTAATAAACTGTACTAATTGGCCAGAAAAAAAATTCTGTAAAAATTATAGTAGGAAGATATATGAGTCTAGTTTCAGGGAAAATTTACGGATCTAAATTTCGAGTTTCGTAACTCGAGTTATAGTCAATTTAGTGAACATGACGCAGATGGACAGTTTAAATTTTTATGCCCAGAACTAGTAAGTTAAGTCTAGTAATGCCTCGTGCTCGACTTCGGCAACGGTCTCGGGTAAGGGGTGTTACATTTATTGGTATCAGAGCAAGGTTTAGTCGGTTCTCGAAATATTCAGTATGAGTAAGAGTCTATCTATACATGCCATATTTATATTTTGATAGTGTGACGACTCTTGACGATTTAAAAATGTTTTTCTTTTATAGTTATGGATCCCGAACGAGCTAGTGCAGATGATGTAGAGAGTAATGCGCCCACTCCCGCTGAAGGGACGGTGCCACAAGATAGTCGTGAAAGGCCCGTTATGCTTAGTCGTGAGGAGGGGCTCGAGAAGCCTTCTTCCAAGCTATGAATGAATGGTTTGCGAGTTCGCTTAGATGCGACCCGGCATTAGACCTCCACCCCCTCATGATCCTCGGACTACTCATGTAGCTTCTCCGATTCTGAGATCTGATCGAAGAGAGAAGCCACCCGTTGACAAAATCAGAAAATAAGGGGCTGAAGAGTTTCGAGCTACTAAAGACGATGATGCAGAGAAAGCTGAATTTTGGCTCGAGAACACTATCAGAGTTTTTGATGAGTTATCCTGCACACCAGAAGAGTGTATTAAATGTGTAGTGTCACTTCTTAGAGATTCGGCTTATCAGTGGTGGAAGACACTTGTGTCGATGAGTACCGAAAGAAAGAGTTACTTGGGATTTCTTTGGAGGAGTTCCGTAAGAAGTACATCACTCGAGGTTTATTGACCGAAAAGAAAAGAGTTCCTTGAGTTAAAACAGGTAAGATGACAAAGCGGTGACCGATTATGAACGTGAATTTGTTCGACTCAAAGCAATTATGCTCGAGAGTGTGTGTCTGAGAGGCTATCATGTGTAAAAGATTTGAGGATGGGCTCAATGATGATATCCGATCGTCGCTTGGTGTATTAGAGATAAAAGAGTTTGTTATTTTAGTTGAACGTGCCTGTAAGGCGTAAGAGTTATTAAAAGAAAAAAGGTAAAGTGAAATTGAGATGCAAGACACAAAGAAAAGACAGATGAGCAAGTCGTTTGACCTACATCCAAGAGGCCTAGGGAGTTTTCTACGAGATCTAATTTTTCAGCCGGGTATTCTAGCCAAACAGAGGTAGAAGATTTATGGATCCGAAAGCTCAAACCACTTCGATTATTGCAGTGTTGGCGTGATTCACTGATAGACCCGAGTGTCCTCAATGTGGTCGACGTCATCCGTGTCAATGTCGAGCAACCGAGATTGGTCAAGCTTCGATGTGGTGCACCGGATCATTTCATTCGAGAATGTCCCAAATGGTTAAAAGAGAAGTAATACCGAGTGCAAGATCGTGCAATGCCCCCGCTAGAGGCGCATCTCGAGAGAAATCCGGAGTAGGGGCGTAGAGGTACATTTAGAGATACGAAACGAGATCGGATGTTAGAGCACCCGCAAGGACTTATGCTATACGTGCTCGTGAAGAGGCATCCTTCCCCGACGTAATTACGTACACATTTTCTCTTCATGATGTTAATGTTATTGCTTTGATTGATCCGGTTCAACCCATTCCTATGTTTGCATGAAATTAATACCTAGTATGAACATGCCCATAGAGTTTACGGAAATTGTGATTAAAGTATCGAATCCATTAGGTCAAGATGTGTTAGTAAACAAAGTATGTAGAAATTGCCCTTTGATGATTAGAGGTTCTTGTTTTTGGCCGATCTCATGCTATTGCCGTTTGATGAGTTTGATGTGATTCTTGGTATGGATTGGTTAATCGCACATGATGTGATAGTGAATTGTGGAAAGAAATTCATTGAGTTGAAACGTGAAAATGGTGAGATCCTTCGGGTTAATTCGGATGAGTCGTAGTTCAATTTCCATGATTTCTCAGTATATCCGCTCGTAAATGTTTGAGGAAAGGATGTGAAGCTTATCTTGCTTTTGTGTTGAATACTAAAGATCCAGAGTTGAAAATTGAATCGATGCTCAGTGGTAAATGAGTTTCTTGATGTGTTCCCTAAGAACTACTGTGTTTGCCTCCTATCGAGAAGTTGATTTTGGTATTGAATTGATTCCAGTACCACACCTATTTCTATTGCTCCTTATAGAATGGATTCAATAGAATTGAAAGAATTGAAAGCTCAACTACAGAATTAACTGATAAAGGCTTTGTAAGACCTAGTTATTCACCATGGGCGCGCTTGATGTTATTTGTGAAAAAGAAGGACGGTTCCATGAGATTGTGCATAGACTATCGGCAGCTTAACAAGGTAACCATCAAGAACAAATATCCATTGCCTAGAATAGATGATTTGTTTGATCAACTGAAAGGAGCCACTGTGTTCTCTAAGATAGATTTGAGATCCGGATATTATCGATTCATGAGTTAAAGAGTCGATATATTCAAAAACGCTTTTCGAACTAGGTATGGTCACTATGAGTTTCTTGTGATGCCATTTGGCTTAACCAATGCTCCTGCCATTTTTATGGATTTAATGAACCGAATTTTTAGACCTTATTTGGACAAGTTTGTAGTTGTGTTTATTGATGACATCTTGATTTATTCCAATGATGAGACTGAGCATGCATAGCATTTGAGAAACAGTTTTATGATTTTGAAAGATAATCAGCTTTATGCCAAGTTTAGTAAAAGTGAGTTCTGGTTACGGGAAGTTTGTTTTCTTGGACATATTGTTTCAGTGAAGGTATTAAAGTTGATCCGAGTAAGATTTCAGCCATTGTTTGGTTGGAAGCCTCCCGAGAATGTATCGTCGGTCGTAAGTTTTCTTGGTCTTGCCGGTTATTATAGACGATTTGTAGAGGATTTTCCATGATAGCTACTCCATTGACAAGATTGCTACCAAGAAAGATGTCAAGTTTGAATGGACTGAGAAGTGTCAGCAGAGTTTCGACAAGTTAAAGGCATTGTTGACTGAAGCTCCTGTCTTAGTACAACCAGAACCGGGTAAAGAGTTTGTAATTTACAGTGATGCATCCTTAAATGGACTAGGCTGTGTACTTATGCAGGAAGGAAGGGTAATTGCTTATGCCTCTAGACAGTTAAAACCACATGAGAAAAATTATCCGACACATGATTTAGAGCTAGCTTTGCTATTGTATTTGCATTAAAAATTTGGAGACATCACTTGTATGATGAGAAATGCCGAATATTCACCGATCATAAAAGTTTGAAATACGATGACTCGAAAAGATCTGAACTTGAGACAAAGAAGATGGCTAGAGTTGATTAAAGATTATGAGTTAGTGATCGATTATCACCCGGGTAAGGCAAACGTTGTTGCTGATGCTTTGAGTAGAAAATCATTATTTGCATTGAGAGCTTTGCACACTAGTTTGGCCTTATCAGATGATGGTTCTATTTTAGCTGAGTTGAGAGC
The DNA here is from genome assembly GCA_025698515.1 of Gossypium sturtianum. Classification (NCBI taxonomy): domain Eukaryota; kingdom Viridiplantae; phylum Streptophyta; class Magnoliopsida; order Malvales; family Malvaceae; genus Gossypium; species Gossypium sturtianum. The sequence goes on from CM046945.1 coordinate 165,635,812, forward strand.
TAAACCGACGTTTCTTGAAGAAATTTGTGAAGCTCAGAAGGATGACAGTGAGTTGCAAGCCAAAAGGGTTCAGTGCGAGTCAGGTGTAGAGTCTGATTTTCAGATCAGATCTGACGGTTGTTTGATGTTTAGAGACAGGGTATGTGTACCAAAGAATGATGATCTTATTCAGAAGGTTTTACAGGAAGCACATAGCAGTTCTTTGTCTATTCACCCAGGTAGTACAAAGATGTATAATGATTTGAAGAAAATGTATTGGTGGACAGGAATGAAAAGAGATATTTCGAAATTTGTTTCTAGATGCTTGATCTCACAACGGTAAAAGTGAACATCGTGTACCTTCAGTGTTTATTGCACTGTATTAGTTCCCGAGTGGAAATGGGACCGAGTTACTATGGATTTTGTGACAGGATTGCCTTTGACCCCGAGAAAGAAAGATGCAAGATGGGTTATGATTGATAAGTTAACGAAAGTCGGCTCATTTTATCCCGGTTCAGATGGATTATTCACTTGACAAGTTGGCCGAGTTGTATATTTCGAGAGATTGTGAGACTACATGGAGTACCGGTTATCGATCATCTCGTATAGAGATCCGAGATTTACTTCACGGTTTTGGAAGAAATTGCAGAAGCTTTAGGTACAAAGTTGAGTTTTAGTACAGCTTTCCATCCCTGCATCGATGGTCAGTCAGAAAGAGTTATTCAGGTACTTGAAGATATGCTTAGATGTTGTGTATTGGAGTTTCAAGGTAGTTGGGAGAAATATTTGCCGTTAATAGAGTTTGCTTATAATAATAGTTATCAATTGAGTCTGAAGATGGCACCTTATGAAGCTTTGTATGGACGTAAATGTCGCACACCTTTGTATTGGACAGAGCTTAAAGAAAATCAGATTTACGGGGTTGATCTAGTCAAAGAAACAGAAGAGAAAGTAAAAGTCATTAGAAATTGCTTGAAAGCAGCTTCAGATAGACAGAAATCCTATGCAGATTTGAAAAGAAAAGAAATTGAATTTCAAGTTGGTGATAGGGTATTCTTAAAAGTATCCCCTTGGAAGAAAGTTCTCAGATTTGGCAGGAAAGGCAAATTAAGTCCCCGTTTTATTGGACCGTTTGAGGTGATCGAGAGAGTTGGGCCATTGGCATATCGGTTAGCTTTGCCGACTGAATTAGAGAAGATTCATAATGTGTTTCATGTGTCTATGCTACGTCGTTATCGTTCAGATCCATCGCATGTAATTTTGCAGACAGAGGTTGAGATTCAGCCAGATATGACTTACGGTGAGGAACCAGTAAAAATTCTAGCTCGGGAGGTTAAGTAATTAAGGAACAAAAGTATTGCACTTGTGAAAGTATTATGGATAGGCATGGGATAGAAGAAGCTACATGGGAGCCCGAAGAGGCTATGCAAAAACAGATCCAAATCTCTTCACGGTAAGATTTTCTGGGACGAAAATCCTAAAGGGGGGAGAAATGTAACATCCTCGAAATAGGGCCTAAACGGAACTGTGGTTGCGAAACCATGAATCTGAGATAGAAAAGGTTATTTTAAGTAATTATTATGATTTATTGAGTGATTAGATGCATGTGTTAGAGTATTGATAAGAAATTTTATTGATTTCATGTCTAATTTGCCTATTAGGACTTAATTGCAAAAGTTGATAAATATGAGTTTTAGATGGTAAAGGATTTAATTGAAGAGCATAATTGAAGTAGAGGTCCTTAAATGGTAATTATACCATTAGGCTTTCATGGACAAAAATGGACATATATAGGTAGAAAGAACCAAAGTTTTTAATGAAGGGTAATTTAGTCATTTGGTAATAAAAAGAAATTAAAAGGAAAAAGATGGCAAAATATGCTCATCTTCTTCATTAGGACGAAATTTCAAGGGTTTTCCATAGCTAGGGTCTGTTTCAAGCTTCCAAGTTCCATAGTAAGTGATTCCAAGCCCCGTTTTTAATGTTCTTTACGTTTTTGGAGTCCCTATGAACTTGATTTAGCTTAATCTAGCAATAATTTAACCTAGGGTTCATATTTGGAAAAATACCCATAGGTGAAATGTGTTTATTTTGATGTTTTATGATAGAATATGAAGTCTGAAATTATGTTAAACAACTTTTGCTAAGCGATTTTAAGTGAAAACGGGTAAAACGGCTTAATCGGTAAAAATACCTAATGTTCATAAGTACATGTTAGAGTGAGAATTTGATGTTGTCATAGAAGGGAAAAATGATCAGCATGTCATAAAACATAAGAATAAGGGATAAAGTTTAATTTCCGAGCTTTGGGGAAAATGTGTAAATATGTAAAAGTTTAGGGGCAAAATCGTAATTTTGCCAAAGTTAGAGTTAAGGACTGTTTTGATAAATGTGAGTATTAAATAAACTAAATTTGCTATTATAGATCAAGAAGAACGAAATGCAGAGTTAGATCGGGGAAAGAAAAAGATAGATGACTAAATCGATATAGTTGATCGTATTTTGTTTTGAGGTAAGTTTGCGGTAAATAAATGCAATATTCTATTATTTTACATTTAATACTATTAAATTCCAGCATTTATATATTTATTTTATAAATTTATCATTCAAAGACTCAAGTATGAATTGACGGAAAAGCTATCTCAGAAAGTTCCGGTTGAACCTTAGGAATGTGTAGGATACAAATGTCATGACATTAGGGTTTAAGGAAATCATGTAAGACCATGTCAAGACATGGCATTGATAAGTTTCTATAAGGCAAAGGTCCCATGTAAGACCATGCCAAGGCATGGCATTGGTGAGTTCATAAGGCAAGGATACCACGTAAGACCATGTCAAGACATGGCAATGGTTAAGTTTCAAAAGGAAGGCACCCGTGTATCCTTAGTATTCCAAGTGGTTCAACGGGAAAATTCAAAGAGTATACCAAAGTAAAGGTAAGACAAGTTCAAGATAAAAAGGTAAGGTAAGACAAATTCATGTTAAAAGGTACAGGTAAGAATACAAGTTTAAGTATATTGAATTAAAAGCTTAAGTGATCTTGATAATAAAAGTATAAAATAATTCATTAAGAATGTTGTTATCTATTTACTCGTAAACTTACTAAGCTTTATGCTTACGCCCGTTCTTTATTTTTTTTATATAGTATTACAAGCCAATTCGGGGATCGAAAGGACGTCGGAGATCGTTACACACTATCAAAGGATTATATTGGTATTTTGTGACTCGACGTTTTAAGTTATGGCATGTATAGGGACTTAGCTATCATGTGTGTATAACCTTATTATATCGCTTAAGATTGGCTTGTAAATGTTTGGTAGTGATTAGCTATTAAAATGGCTAATTAAGAGCATGTTTTGGATATCATGTAATGCCTAGTTGGTAGTTATTAGAAAGAAATTATGTAAGTATATGCAGGGGAACAGTTTGGACAGCAACTGTGACGTGATTTTGAAAAATCACTAAAAATAGTATAAATGGAATTATGGTGTGAATGAGATATATAATTAAAGCTTATTGAGTCTATTTTTATATGAAAGAAACGGTGTAGGCAAAAGAGTTGTATATTATGAGATAATTGATCTTTTGTGAAGAGGGGTCAGAACTGTCGAACTGTGTAACAGGGGAGACTTTAACTAATAAACTGTACTAATTGGCCATACCAAAAATTCTGTAAAAATTATAGTAGGAAGATATATGAGTCTAGTTTCAGGGAAAATTTACGGATCTAAATTTCGAGTTCCGTAACTCGAGTTATAGTCAATTTAGTGAACATGACGCAGATGGACAGTTTAAATTTTTATGCCCAGAACTAGTAAGTTAAGTCTAGTAATGCCTCGTGCTCGACTCCGACAACGGTCTCGGGTAAGGGGTGTTACACATTCTGTTTCACTTGGTCCTTTTGTAACTTGATCAAGTTAGCTTGTAACTTGATATCAAAGTTAGTAGATTTTAGATTTGAATTTGACTGATGTAATAGCTGACATTTATCACTTTGCTTTTGTGTACAAGTTAATAGGCTACTTAGTAGTAGTAGGTAGTATTAGGTGATGTAGTTGGCTATAAATATATTGTTTTCTCATTGAAAATGTAAGCATATCAGCAGCTCAATGCAGATTGCTTCCTTGCTACACGCTTGTGAGCAAGTAAATTTTTCTTGCTTCCTTGTTCTTGTGTCTGTATTTCTTCCTCTCGCTTTGTTTTCTTTTTGTTGCTGTCAAAAATCCCAACATGGTATCATGAGCCTAAGTCTTAAGGGCCATTGATTTTTGCTTCTACTGGCTGTTTGTTAAGAAAGACAAGAAGTTGTTTCACTGTCATCTTTGAGGGTTGCTTGTAAGAGAAGACAAACAACAACTCACCTGTGAGACTTCCAAACAAGCTTGGATAAGCTGAAGGAGGAGTTTCAAGGAAGACAAGATCACGAAGTGCAAGTCTGTCAAAGGTGAAGCTCAATGCAAGTTGTAAAGTTGCAAACCTGTTGAAGACACTAAGCAAAGTGTGAGCACTGTCGAATTGCAAGCGAAGTGGCGGACAGTCTAAATGCAAGCCCGAGTGGGTGCAAGCCGAAGAGGCGAGACGGTCTAAATGCAAGCTCGAGAGGGTGCAACCCAAAAATGGCAGATCAAGGCAAGCAAACATACTTGCAAGTCGTTTATGCAAGAAGAAGCGGGAAATGAACAAGGGAACAAGGCAAGATGTGTTGTCAACTAAGGCTATGAAGGAAGAGAAGACTCCATTTGCCAAGGTTGAAAATGAAGTGCTTGTGTAGCTTGAAACAAAGCATTTTGGGACCGCCAAGCTTAAAAGTTTTGAATGATTTGTATTTGCGAGCATGGTGTCCAAGGAGGAGTGTTGGAAATGGCCAACCATGCTGTTGTTGTTGTGTTTTGTTGAGTGCATACAGCTTGTATGCATGCTGCAAAGAATTGTGCAAGTTGCAAAGCAACATATTTTCTATTTTAGCCGCATTGCAACATTGCACCAAAGCAGCAGCAGCACTCATTCTGCATGCCACCATCAAGACTAAAAAGAAGCGGCTTAGTCATTCTGTTTCACTTGGTCCTTTTGTAACTTGATCAAGTTAGCTTGTAACTTGATATCAAAGTTAGTAGATTTTAGATTTGAATTTGATGATGTAATAGCTGACATTTATCGCCTTTGCTTTTGTGTACAAGTTAATAGGCTACTTAGTAGTAGTAGGTAGTATTAGGTGATGTAGTTGGCTATAAATATATTGTTTTCTCATTGAAAATGTAAGCATATCAATGACTCAATGCATTGCTTCCTTGCTACACGTTTGTGAGCAAGTAAATTTTTCTTGCTTCCTTGTTCTTGTGTCCTGTATTTCTTCCTCTCTTTTTTTTCTTTTTGTTGCTGTCAAAAATCCCAACAAATACGGATCGACGGCTCGATACCGGTGATCATCGTCATAGAAAACAACTTCTGTAGCAACATGCTATAGGATGAGACTATGGGTGAATTCGACTTCGCATACACTCCACATAATGTCCCCACAGGGCCCCTTCCATTCCTTTAAGCACACTTGAGACTCTCTCATCCAATAACTCTGAGAGATTTTTTAACTCGGTCTCTGCGTATTTTCTTCGTTTTTCTTGGAGACCGGAGTAGGTAAACTGTTGCAACTCGGGACTTACATCTCTCCAACCGGTCCTTAAGTACTTCCCCATACTGTCCTCAGAGTAGAGGAAGTTTAAAACTGCTGCAAGATTCAGTTTCCTGGGCGGTAGGCAATAATCTAGCAGGCTGCGCTGTGCCATGGATTGAATTCCCTCCTTGGGTTTAGTGAAAGAACCAACTTAGAACCAATACCCCTAAGAAACCCATTGTTTTGTTAAGCTAACCAGTAGATTCCCCAATCCGAGCTAAGATGCAGGAAGGCGGAATAAATTTCAAGAAAGATGGCTGTTGAGCATTGGCCTGCAATGCAACAAGAGACCAAAGAACAATTCAAAGATGGAGACCAAAGAAGAACTTCAACATGAAGATCAGCATTGGAGTTGAACCGAATACTACAACTTCTTTAGTTCATTTTGTTCATTTTGTTCCCATGTAACTTTGTTTAGTTTCCTTGTAATGTGTCCAAAAGTTAGTAGGATTAGATTTTGATTTGAATTTGATGTAATAGCTGATATGTCAGCTTACTTTTGTGTGTAATTCAAGTTTTTATTAGTCATGTATTAGTGGGAGCAGTTATGTCATTAGGTAACTGTCCAATTGTTATATAACTTACATATATTTTCAAATTTTCAATGAAATTATCATCAATTTTTTAGTCATCTTCAGTTTCAAGTTCTCTTTATGTTTCCTTGCTTTGGTTTTCTTTTCATCTCTTAGCAAAATTCAAGCTTGTTTCATGTGATGTTGTTGCCAATGTTCCAACAAATGGTAATCAGAGCCTGTCATCTTTGAGGGCCTCTATTGTTGGTTATTTTTTTTGGTTGCTTTGTTTTGAGATTAAAAGCTTAAGAAGAAAGGAACAAGAAGTTGTCAACCTTGTTGTTGCAAAATAAGTTTTACACCACCTCCACCACCTGTGTTCACTGGTGAAAATTACCACATTTGGGTGGTAAAGATGAAAACATATCTTCAAGCACATGATTTGTGGAATGTGGTTGAAAATGATGTTGAAAAACCTCCGTTGAGGGCCAATCCAACCATTGCACAGATCAGGCATCACAGTGAAAAGTGTGCTAAGAAGCACAAAGTAATGGCTTGCTTGCAGAATGGAGTATCTGATGTGATCTTCACTCGGATAATGGCTTGTGACTCACCTAAGCAAGCATGGGAGAAGCTAAAGGAGGAGTTCATGGGGTCAGATAAGACAAGGTAGCAACAATTGATCAATCTCAGGAGAGATTTTAAGAACTTGAAGATGAGAGAGTCAGATACCATCAAGCAGTACTTAGACAGGATAATGGCCACTGTCAACAGCATAAGGCTCATTGAAGAAGACTTCAGTGAGAGCAGAGTTGTTGAAAAGGTCATCACCACTCTCTGAGAAGTTTGAGTCTAAAATTTCATCACTTGAGGACTCGAGGGATTTTTTAGCTATTTCATTGTCTGAGCTGATAAACTCCTTGTATGCACTTGATCAAAAGAGGGCTAATAGGTAGGAAGAGCATCTTGAAGGAGCTTTCCAAGCAAAGGCCAAAGAAGGCTCAGGTTCAAGCCAGAAAGTGAAGAAGCCTTGGCTTGATAAAAGGGAGAAACCAAGGAGGGATGCAGGCAAGAAAAGGTTTCCACCATGCATTCACTGCAAGAAGACTACACATTTGAAAAAGTACTGCTGGTATATGCCAGACATCCAGTGCAGAAGCTGCAAACAGTTTGGCCATATTGAAAAGGTGTGCAAAAGCAAATGGAATGCACCAGCTCAGCAGCAAATGCAAGCTCAGGCTGCTGAGGACTTTCAAGCTCAGGAGGAGCATGGTTTCACTGCCTCATGCTTTGCAGCTTCAAGCAAAGTAAAAAAGGACTGGCTAGTAGATAGTGGCGGCACACACCATATGGCAGCTGATAAAAAGTTGTTCAAGGACCTTGATAGAAGTTTTGTCTCAAAGATCGGAATTGGGAATGGGAACCTGATTGAAGCCAAAGGCAGGGGCAATGTGGTGATCAACACTTGTTCAGTAACAAAGTGATTTCTGATGTGCTTTTTGTGTCTGACATAGATCAGAACCTACTTAGTGTTGGACAATTGGTAGAAAAAGGTTACTCACTTGCTTTTAAGAATGGCTCATGCATTGTTGAAGACTCACAGGGTCAGGAACTAGTTACGGTAGCCATGACTGAAAGGTGTTTTGTGCTGGACTTGAATCAACTTGAAATGAAAGCCTATACCAGCCGTACTGATAATGCAGGCTTATGGCACAAAAGGCTAGGCCATATTAATTATAAGTCACTTGATTAGTTGCACAAGTTGAACTTGGTTGATGACATGTCAAAAGTTGAGGCCAGAGACACTGTTTGTGAAGTTTGCTAGCTTGGTAAGCAGGCTAGATTGCCTTTTCCAGTCAATAAGGCATGGAGGGCTTGAAACAGACTTGAGTTGGTCTATTATGATGTCTGTGGGCCAATGAAAACTCCTTCCTTGAATGACAATAGGTATTTTGTGCTATTTATTGATGATCTGACCAGGTTTTGTTGGGTTTATTTCTTAAAGCAGAAGTCTGAAGTGTTTGAAGCCTTTAGCAAATTCAAGGCACTTGCTGAGAATCAGTCAGGTTGCAAGATCAAGGCTTTGAGAACTGATAATGGCACTGAGTATCTATCTAAAAGGTTTCAAAAATTGTGTGAGCAAGTTGGAATTCACTATCAGCTAACAATAGTCTATACTCCTCAGCAAAATGGAGTATATGAGAGAAAGAATAGAACAGTGCTGGATATGGCCAGATGTTTGCTATTTGAGAGCAAGCTGCCAAGCAAATTTTGGGCTGAGGCTGTCAATACCTCAGTGTACCTGCTCAACAAGCTGCCAACTCATGCTGTTAAGGACAAGACTCCTTTTGAAGCCTGGCATGGACTCAAGCCAACTGTTTTACACTTGAAAGTATTTGGCTGTGTCTGTTATACCCTCATCCCAGCTGAGAAGAGAACCAAGCTTGAAAGAAGGGCTGTTCCAGGGATATTTGTTGGTTACAGTAGCATTAAAAAGGGCTACATGGTGTTTGATCCTTCAACAAAGAAGATTTTAGTGAGTAGGGATGTAAGGTTTGATGAAGAGAAGGTTTGGAGTTGGAATGGTTCAGATACAAGTCAGATTGAAGAAGATCAACTTGACAGTAGCTTGGAAACAGTTGAAAATGAGTCTAGCAATGAAGATTTTGATGATGCTCCTGTGAGAGGCACCAATTATTGCTGACATATACCAAAGATGTGATGTTGCAATAGTGGAAGCTTTAGATTTTGAAGAAGCTGCCAGGGACAAGTGTTGGAAGAAGGCCATGGAAGCTGAATTAGAAATGATCCACAAGAATGACACTTGGGAATGACCAGATCATAAGAAGGTTATTGGTGTCAAGTGGGTGTTTAGAGCCAAGTATAATGCCGATGGCTCACTGAATAAGCACAAGGCAAGGCTTGTGGTGAAAGGCTACAGCCAACAATATTTCATCGATTTCATGGAGACATTTGCTCCAGTAGCAAGGCTAGACACAATTAAGCTTCTCTTTGCCTTAGCTGCTCAGAAATAATGGAGGGTTCACCAACTAGATGTTAAGTCAGCATTGTAGAACCCAATTATTGCCCGGGCCCAACAAAATTAAAACCCAAATCAAAACCCAATCAAACCTAAATACCCAAATCACCAAGCCCAAGCACCAACCTAGCCCAATTGCCAAACCCAAAACAGAAAAATCAAAAAGAAAAAACCCTAGCCACTTGCTCTCGCCTCTCGCCGCTTTGCTCCCCACCGCCGCCAATCGCTCTCTCGCCAAAGCTCAGCCACCGCCCTTGTCACGGCCACACGCCCACTTGCACTGCAAGGAAAATAAGACAAGACAAAAACAATAAAAAAATCGTGTAAAAATGGCTATAAAGCCAAGCAAAAACCATTATAACTGGGACTCTTTTTTCTGGATATCAATAAAAAGAGAGATTCAATATAAAAAAATCTTCAAAGACAAACCAAAAGATTCACAAGCGATCCGTAAACAAAGAAGAAGGCGAAAACGCTAGAAACCACTAAAAATTTGAACTCAAAATCGGAGGCTAGGAAATGTGATTATTTTTCCTCAAATCCCTCCTTTTCGTTTACTCGTTCCTTTGTTAATATATATATGCACACACACACACACATATATAGATATATATTAGAATAAAAGAGGAAAAAGGTAAAAAAAAAAAGGAAAAAATAAAACTTTTTACCTTTTCCGCCATCTTGTGCTGGGCCGGAGCGACAACGCCACGACGGAACCCACGGCCGAAATCGCCCACTCCTCCCGCAGAAAAAAAAGAAGAAGAGTTAAGATTTTTTTTAAAAGGGTGAGAAATGATTTTTTTTTCTCGATTTGGGGCTTAAATAGCCGATCGAAACGACGCCGTTTTGGCCGGCGTCCCTAAGCCCCAAACGACGTCGTTTCGCCCTTGACCCGACCGCTCCAGCCAGATCCGCGCGTTTTGCCGAAAAAATGGGGAATTTATGCGCGCAGTCCCTCCGCTTCTTCAGAATTTTGTAATCAAGTTTTTGTTTTTTTAATTTGGCCCCGAAAGTCCATTCGGTTTTCAATCGAGCCCCTGCCTATGCTGTGCGTTTTGGGAGGAAAGGGTCATTGCCCTTTTTAGTCCCCCATGTAATCCACGCGCTCCAAATAGGCCCTTTCTCCTTATTTTTTTCGAATTGACCCCAAAATTTGCTTTTTAAATTCAATTTGATCCCTCTTTTAACTATTTTGCAATTTTTACTATTATTAATATCATTATTGTATTTGTTTATTTACTTATTTTATATATATATTTTTTGTTTTTGTACTATTGTTTTGCTTATTATTGTCTTTATTATATTTATTATTATTATTTCTATTATTGTTTTTATAACCATATTATTATTATTATTATTATTATTTATATATTTATTATTATTACTATTATATTTTTACTAGTATTTGTTTATTATTGCTATCTATTATTATTATCATTATTATTATTATTATAGTTACTATCATTATTAGAGTGTTATTACTATTATTATTATGTTTTTATTAGATTATTATTATTCTCATTTTATTACTATTGTTTTTATATTATTACCATTATTATTACCTTGTTATTGTTTTTTTAATTATCATTTTATTATTTTTATTTCCATTATCGTTACTATTCTTATTATTTTATTTTTCTCTTCTAATATCATCAACATTTTTTATTATTATTTATATTATTACTTTTACTATTATTATTTTTATTATAACTACTATCATATATTTCTATATATTTTTACTTATACACATTTCTATATATTTCTACTTATATATATATTGACATCATTTTCATTATCACTATTATCATTATTATTATTATTTTCCTTTTCTTCTTGTAAAACTTTCATTTTGCTTGTTATTCTTTTATTTTCTATTTATTATCCCTTTTAGCGTATTGGTTTACTCATTTTATTTCTATTTTCGTCTTATTATTATCGTTTGTATTTAACGTATTTGTTCTATATGCTTGCTAGCATCGTAATTCATTTTCTACATTTTGTTACAAATTCGTGCTGCATTTTACCCAATACAAAATTGATTTCTTTTACAAAGGTAATATTCCGTATTTAGAAATTCGAGAGGTCGTGCCCTAAAGTATTGGGTTTCGATCCTTCTCGTTTGATCTAAATAACCGAATATCCTTTTAAAACAAATACATTTTTAAACTAAAAGCTTATTCTCGTGAACTCGAGATGTCGTGTCCTAATGCATTGGATGTGATGTTTTGTTATTCCGAGATAATATTTTCTAAAACCAAGGCAATGTTTTGTATTTAAAAGCTCGAGAAATCGTGCCCTAAAGTATTGGGTTTCCTTTTCTCGTCCATTCTAAATAACAAAATATCCTTTCAATTAAATCCATAAGTTTTGAATAAAAGGCAAGTTCAACTTTAAAGGTCGAAATGTGGTGTCCTAAAGTATTGGATGTAACACTTCACCTTAAAACGAGACGGCCCTTGGCATACACTTCCAATTTATCCAAATTTATTCTTCAACAACAAGAGGATCGTATTTTGAATTCTTAAGTTTTCAACTTTCGACATTAAGACATTAGATAATCAATTAGGTACCAATTTTGGGCGACGAGGGTGCTAACCCTTCCTCGTGACGTAACCGACTCCTAATCCATTTTCTCGATTTTCGTAGACCAAAATTGTGTTTTTGATAAATTAATCTAATTATTAAAAACAAACACTTTTAAGGTGACCCGATCACACCTCATCAAAAAGATTGGTGGCGACTCTGTTTTTTTTATTCGCTTTCAAAAACCCACGTCGACCCGTTTTTTGCAAAACTCAAAAATGGTTACGACGACTTGGCGACTCCACTGGGACCCCAAAAAGAGAGTCAGGCCGTAAATTGATTATTTTTGTCCTTTGTCGAAAGTTTGGAAATTTGATTTAAATTTTTTTACTATCCTTGTGTTGCATTCATTTGTATCATTGCATATGATTTCTATTTTCTTGTGCACAATACATTGCATGACCGTTGTGGTCGCACCTTTAAGTGGGAGTGAGAAACTATTCCTTCGTGAGGTTTTCACCTCAGTGCAGGATAGTGGATCGCCTCGGATACATCCGTACCTATGTCTTCGTGAGATTTTCATCTCCGTGCGACCATAGGGAAATGTATTCCCCGAATCCCGAACTCGGTCTATATGAGCCTATAATGGGTGAGGATCGAGGAATCTGCTGGTTCGTGTACCCTACTCTAGAACCGAACCTCATATAGCAAGCCTTAAGAACCACTCTGGTAGAGCCATGCCAAACCCTAGTGCTTACACGATTATGTATGTTATCCTCTACTTACTATTTATGAAATATCGACTGCTTCATTTATTTTGCATGGCATATTCATCAAAAATGTATCGATTCACATTCAATTACCAAATAGATAGCTTTTCATGGAAAAAGAGTTTTTTGATAAAGTGGGAGACAATGCGGCCGTCCGAATATGGGCCGAGACCGTGCAACAAGAGAAGGGTGATAGCCTTGCGTATGGTGCGTGTCGGAATTGTGGGACTTCACCCGACATCAGAACCCGTAACAATCTTCAAGAAATGAAAGAGATATGGAGCCAATGGGACGAAGGTATCAAGCAACCGTTTCTATTGTCATTACGACGATCCGCCTTACCGCTTGACATTAAGATAGACCAAAGACTTATTTCGAGCTATGGCCCGCTTTTGGAACCACGCTTATAGTTGCTTTACTTTTGGGAAAGTGGACTTGGTACCTACTATGGAAGAATACACCGCTCTGCTCCCGCCCAAGATTCGACCGACAAAGTTTATGTAAGGGCAGTAGTAATGTCCCCACATTCGTAAAAAGTTAATGAACATTACAGAATGAGCGAACAATGGGTTACAAATCGAACAAAAACAGAAAAGGAGATTGTAAATGCATCCTGGAAAAATCTAAGAGATTTGATCATAGCACATCCTGAGAAAGAAGAAAAAGGGTTGACGCTTTAGCCTTGAGCATATATGGGCTAGTTATCTTCCCCAAAGCCCTAGGACATATAGATGAAGCGGTCACCGATTTGTTTGACAAATTAGAAAGAGGATTACTCTGTTCTCGCAATTTTGACCGAAACATTCAGGTCCCTAAGCACATGCCAAAGAGTGGGCGAGGAAGGTTCATCGGTTGCGCCCAACTCCTTTTAGCATGGTTTCATGGTCATTTTTGGAAAATGGAAAAGATGTCGTGTCGAATTTTCTCCGAGGACTACTCCCACTGGAAAAAATGGCAACCACGCCAAGACGAGATGATATTACGGAAGAAAATTGGGTTATGATCTTGCAAAAATTACAAGAAGAGGATGTAGCATGGAGAGCCCCTTGGCGATCCCCGATGAGATTATATATCGATGCGGGGATTTTGACTATGTCCCTATGCTCGGAATATGGGGAGTCGTCGGGTATACACCTCTCCTCGTATTAAGACAATACAGACGAGACAGCTTTACGCCACCGACACAAGGGTTAACTCAATGCGAGTTTGACTACAAAGGAGAAAATTACAAGAAGAGAGTAAGGGAGATATCAAAAGCACGGGGCGAATTCACGTAATAAAAGGTTTGCTGCCAATCCGATGACAACCCCGAATATGACTGGTGGAGGAGTCAAAGGATCAATGATAATATCCCCACGCCGGACCAAGAAGACATCCGGTCACTAGAAGAGCACTTACAGGTGGTCCCCTCGAACTTGAAATCATCAAACAAGATTTGAAAGGAAGAACCGCGAGTTAGGAAAAAGGATGGAGCAACTAGAGGAAGAGAAAATACAATTGGGATTGGATGTCGACATTCGTGGTTAGAAGCCGAGAAGTCGAGAAAGGAAAAAATAAAGTCAAGAAGATTTAGACATCAAAGACGGACTACAAGAAGCTACGAAGATCGATGAGAATCTGCGGGACTTGGGAAAACGTCGAGCAATGGCGCAATAAATTAAAGAGGAGAAGCATAGAGCAAGTCAATGGGAAAGGAAACTCCGAGAGACTCAAGAGCGGGAGGATACCTCGAAAGAAGTCTAGTAGAGAGCCAAAATGAGAAAGAAAAATTAAAGACGCGGATCTCGAAATTAGAGAAATCATTGTACCAAAGATCGAAACCGCAACTCGTGGTCGAATTGAAGGCTAGTCCGAGCAAGATTGAAGAGATGAAAGCAAGAGTCGAAGAACTAGAATCGCTTTACATGGTTGTGAGCTACAGTGAGCTTTTTGAAGTCAACGAGGAACGTTGGAAGCAACAACCGCATCACTATCAAAACCAAGTCGAAACCGAGATTATATTATGGGGAAGCATGGCCCAAGTACGAGAGGTGGCGGATCATCTGCAAGCCTTAGCAGATCCAAGCCGACTTACTAAGTTTAATGTACGAGTCAAGATCGAGAGAGGACAAGAATTAGCCGATCTTCTTGAGAAAGTCAAGGCTTTAAGTATTAGGGCGAGGCCTTATATGTAATCCATTTTATGAAAAAGACTTGTTTTCTAAGAAAAGTTATGCTAATGGAAATTGAATCGAGAATCAATGCCTTTTTGTACCACACATCTCATGCATCTACATTACATTGCATCATACACATCAAATCTCACAAAGGAACCCTAAATTATGACAGAGAGAGTTACCCTGAACATCACTACTGGTGATGAGAGGGCAAAACAAAAGTGATGGATCAAAGAATGGAAAGATTAGAGCAAATGCAAAAAGAAATGCAGGATCAAATGCAAGAACGATTGGCCAAGATACAACAGACATGATAGGGCGGATGGAAGAATCCCAAAATAACATGATAAACCAAAATAAGCGCAGCTTGTTGGCCAATGAACGTGAGAAGGGAAAGGGCGTTGCCGCTAGTTCGGGAACAACAATGACGATCCTGCTTACCCTCCGGTTTTACCCGCCGAATACCCAAGCGCCACCGGATGCGTATCCCCAAAGAACACTGTTATTATCAAAGGCCACAATATCGAGTTGATACCACGGTACCAACGCATCTCCCGACCGGTTCAGTACTAATCACGGGAAGGTCCGGCTAACCAGATGGTCCCCGATTTCGACGAAATGCCCGAAATGGACAAGGCGAAAATGGACTTCCCAAAGCAAATGAGAGGATCGGTGCAAGTGGCTAGAGGAAAAGTTTAAAGAAATAGAGATGGCGACCACCGCTTCACGAGTAGACGCTAAGGATTTAAGCCTAGTCCTGCACTCGTGATTTCTCCGCCAAAGTTCAAAACCCCGATTTTGAAAAGTACAGTGGAACCAAATGTCCCGGCGCACATCACAATGTTCTCGTCGCAGAATGGCGGGCACGTTAACAATGATCAATTATCGATGATTCGCTTTCGGATGGTTTAACCGGTCCGCGGCTAAATGGTATAATCACTTAGCCGCACCGAGATCAAGTCGTGGAAGGACTCGCACAGCCTTCCGAAAACACTACGCTCACGTAGTCGATATAGCTCCCGACCGAATCACGCTCCAAAATATGGAGAAAAGTCGGGCGAAAGCTTTAGGCAATATGCCCAACGGTGGAGGAAGTAGCCACACAAGTTCAAATGCACCGCTCCTAGAAAAGGAGACAACCATGTTGTTCGTCAATACATTGAAAGCTCCTTCATTAACCACATGCTGGGGCGCCACCAAAAGTTTCTCCGATATTGTGTTGTCGGGGAAATGATAGAGAACGCAATCGGATGTGGCAAGATAGAGGCGGAGAAAGGTGCTAGAAAGACGATCCCAAGAAAAGAGAGAACGATGTAAACAACATAAGCAAAAGTTATTCAAAGCCTATAACTGTGAACCAGCCCAGGGTCGTAACTGCCCACCATCAGAGTCCCTCTAGACAGGATTCCAATGCGAAGCAAAATGCGGAGAAAATTCAATTCACACCAATCCCGATCACACGTACAAAGAAATGTACCAAAATTTATTCGATGCACACATTGTTGCCCCACATTACTTAAAGCCCCATGCAGCCCCCATACCCTAAGTGGTATGATGCGAACGCGCAGTGCGAATACCATGCAGGAATTGTGGGGCATTCAATAGAGCACCGCCTCGCTTTCAAGAAACGGTGGAAAGACTCATCCGGATGGGTGTTGTAGAAGTAGACGATACCTCTAATGCACGGGGCACCCACCGCCTAATCATGGGGTCAATATGATAGGCGAGAACATGGGAAAAAGAGTTAAGAGGGATATTGCCGAAGTGAAAACCCCAATGAGACGAGTCTGGAAGGAAATGATGAAAAGGGGATTGGTTGTGTCAAGCCCAAGAAGAGAGCATAAAAGAACAAGCAAGGGTTGTGAATTTCACAACATGGAGGGACACGAAATCCAAAATCAGATAGAGTTTAGGATTCTCGTACAAAGGCCGATGGACGATAAAGAGTTAGAATTCTACGAAGGCAACGAAGACCAAGAGGAAAGAAACATCTGCGTGTTAGAAGATGAAGCGAGGTAAAAACTTCAAGAGACCAGCTACCCTTCTGGTCATCATCTCGCGACCAAAGAATGATGGAACCGAAATAAAAATAACTCAAGATCGTGATTCGAAACCCTGCGCGTCTTTTCATCTCAAGATAACAAAAGGTTCCCGAGAGCTATAATTGCAACATGACGATTCTCGAAAAAGGGGACTCGTCCAAAGATCGCAAAAGGGAACCGGGGCCTCCAAGATCGTGATTCAAAACCGCGGCTTTTTCATATGAAGATGACAAAAGGTTCCTCGAACTATAATCGCAACGTGACGGTTCCTGAAAAGGAAGCCTCGTCCAACGCCGCAAAGGAAAACCAGGGGTAGGCTCCTATACGCCGCAGCGGGGAAGCGCTACGACGCGGTGAATACACGAATGGAGCTCACAAAGGAAAAACCCAGTAGGCGAACCAAAGAAAGGGAAAGTGACCAAACCGAGACGCTTATAAATGAGCCAAGAAGGAAGAAGAGGCTAGGGAATTCTTAAAGTTTTTGAAGCATAGCGAATACAATGTCGTGGAGCGCTTACATAAGCGGCCGGCTCAGATATCCGTGCTTGACTTACTATTAAGCTCGAAGCGCACCGCAACGCATCGATGAAAGTACTAAACGAAACTTATGTTGCTAATGATATCACCGTTAACAAGTTGGATCGCCTTGATTAGCAATATAAGCGCCCGATAACTTCATTTTCTTTAATGATGATGAAATCCTCCCGGAGGTACGGGTACCATCAAGGCTCTCCACATCACCACCCGATGCAAAGGATACACGTTACGAAGTACTTGGTCGATAATGGGTCAAGACTAAATGTTTTTCCACCGCCGACGCTTGAATCGATTACCCATTGACAGCTCTCACATGAAGGCCTCGCCACAATGTAGTAAGGGCATTCGATGGAACCGAAAGGAAAGTTATGGGAAGGACCGGTACCTCTATTAATCGGCCCGTATATATGAGGTGGATTTCATAGTAATGGATATCGCACCATCCTATAATTGCTTGCTTGGAGACCTTGGATACACTCGGCGGGAGCAATGCCCTCGCATTGCACCAAAAGTTGAAGCTAGTTATAGAGGGTCGTTTGGTGACAATAAATGCCAAGAGGACGTAATCGCAATCGTGACCAATGGCGCGCCATATTTAGAAGCGTATGATGAAGCAACCGAGTGCTCCTTCCGCTTCTTTGGAATTTGTCAATGCAACATTCGTCATTGAGGGGAGCAAGATCCCAATACCTCAATTATCTAAAACCACGAAAATGGGTTTGCAATCGATGATCGGAACGGAGCCGCACTGGAAAGGACTTGGGAAGTATCTCCAGGAGAGATCGAGGTCCCGAGATTGAAAGAAAAATGAGACCTCTTCGGTTTAGGGTTCAAACCGGACGCGAAGCAAAAAAGGAAGGAATTAGCAAAAAGACAAGAAAGAAGGAGAGCGCGTTTGGGCGGAGATGAGATTAAGTGGGAACCGATGATAATTCCTCATATTCTTGAGACCTTTATATCAGGAGGGATTATCCACCAAGGACGAGGAACGAAAGGTGAGAAAGCCATAAAAGGAATACGGGCAAACATGCACATCAATGCCATATTTGGGGAGAAAATAGAGGAAGAAAACTGGAATGGTATCCGCCCTTACGAGCCAGGCAACGTTCTAAACAACTGGACTGCAGAGGAGATTCCTGTAGCTTTTAGAACTTATTCAGAGTAATACTCGGAACACACTTGTTGTCTAGAAGCGATAAGTGTCCCTTTTGTGAAAGCATGACTTTTGTACGAGGCATCGTTATTCTCAATGAAATGCATCTCCATTACCTTTTGAGCAAATCTTCTTCTTCATTCATCATTATTATTCTTTAGATATTCCTAAATATTTCCATTCTTCATTCATAATGCCAATAAACATGCTTAGATCCCTTTATTCTATGAGCCTTTATTCATCTTCATAACAGGTCCCCAAATATCAACGACGTGAGCAACACTACCAATAACTCAGAATATCCTTTTGGGCAAGATACGGGTGTGGAAGATTTTCAGGATTCTGAAGATGACCAAGGTTGTGACCTATCTCCGAATCATGTGATGGTAGAACAAGAGGAGAAATGATCCCGCCTCGAGGAGTTAGTGGAAATAGTGGACTGGGAGACAGCAAGAAAAGAAGGAAGTAAAGATCGGAGCTAGTATTACCATAGAGACAAAGCGAGACCTCATTGAGTTACTTCATGAATTCAAAGATGTCTTCGCGTGGTCGTATCAAGACATGCTCGGCTAAGCACCGATATCGTGGTACACCGTTGCCTATAAAGGAAGAATACAAGCCACCCAACAGAAACTTGAAAGGATGAGGCCAGACGTCCCGTTGAAAGTAAAAGAGGAGGTCGAAACAATTTGATGCAGGTTTCTTGCAAGTGGTTAAGTACTCGAATGGGTAGCCAACATCGCCCCCGTCCCCCAAGAAAGACGGGAAAGTACGAATGTGTGTAGACTACTGAGAGATCTAAACAAGGCTAGCCCAAAAGATAATTTCCGTTACCTCACATCGATACCTAGTGGACAACACGGCGGGTTACTCGTTGTTCTCCTTCATGGACGGTTTCTCGTGATACAACCAGATAAAGATGCTTCCCGAGGACATGGACAAAACTACGTTCATAACCATGTGGGGACCTTTTGCTATAAAGTGATGCCGTTCGGACCAAAGAATGCGGGAGCGACATATCGTAGAGCCATGGTAACCCTATTTCACGACATGATGCACAAAGAAATTGAAGTGTACGTAGATTTATATGATCGCCAAATCTCGGACTGAAAAGGAGCATGTCCAAGTCTTGAGGAAACTATTCTTGAGGTTAAGGAAATTCCAATAAAAGCTTAATCCAAAGAAATGTACCTTCGAGCCCGATCGAAAACGCTAGGATTTATAGTCAGTGAAAGGGGGATTGAGGTTGACCCAGACAAGGTCAAAGCAATACAAGAACTGCCTCCACCTCGCACGCAAAAAGAAGTTCGAGGTTTCTTAGGAAGGTTAAACTACATCGCTCGGTTCATCTCACAATTAACTGAGAAATGTGACCCCATATTCCGTCTCCTTAAAAACACAATCCAGTGTGTGGGACGAGGAATGTCGAAAACCTTCGATAAAGTGAAGCAATACTGTCCCAATGCTCCAAAGATTGACGCCGCCTAATCCATATAGGCCATTAATCCTCTATTTGACGGTACTTGATAACTCAATGGGATGTGTGCTCGGCCAACACGATGAGTCAGGAAAGAAAGAAAAGGCAATATACTACCTTAGTAAAAAGTTCACCGAATGTGAGACAAGGTACTCGCCAATTGAGAAACTTTGTTGTGCCTTGATCCGGACAACTCGGAGATTGAGACAGATATCTTTGTATCATACGACTTGGCTCATCTCAAGCGGGACCCTCTCAAATACATGATAGAATCGATCGCCTTGAATGGTCGGATGGCCCGATGGCAAATTTTGCTTTCGAGTTTGACATAGTTTATGTAAACCAAAAGGCGGTGAAAGGGAGTGCAATAGCGGATTTTCTAGCCGATGAGAGCTCTAGCGATTACGAGCCCTTGGACTTTGATTTCCCCAATGAGGACCTAATGTACGTGGCAACTCTCAAGAGGGTACCCTGCAGGATCGTCCTTGGACACCGAACTTCGACGGGGCATCAAATGTCAGGGCAATGGAATTGGGCACTCGTATCCCCAAACGGAGATCATTACCCTTTCACTTGTAGGTTGGATTTTGACCGCACAAATAATATGGCGGAGTACGAGGCTTGTATCATGGGCATCCGTGCGCTATAGAGCGCAAAATTAGGGTGCTAAAAGTGTACGGAGACTCGTGACCGGTGATTTATCAACTTAGAGGAGAATGGGAAACGAGAGATCCCAAGTTGGTCGAATACAAAAGATTGGTCCAAGAATTGATCGAAGGGTTCGACGATGTCACTTTCAATTATCTCGCCAAGAGACGAGAATCAAATGGTGATGCTCTAGCCACTTTGGCTTCCATGGTCCAGATTAAACAAAGCGAGAAGATATGAAACCTATCCGAATGAGCATTCATGAGGCCCCGCCATCAACTACAACGTCGAAGAAGGGGGGAGAAAAGGGATCGTCCCGTGGTATCATGATATACCGCAATACATAAAGAATCGTCAATACCACGAGCAAAGATCGAGAATGACAAAAGGGCGATAAGAAGATCGGCGTGTGACTATGTCTTGGGCGGAGAAATCCTATACAAAAGAAGAAAGGATCAAGTGCTATTAAGGTGTGTGGGCGCTTGCAGAGGCTAAGCAAATCTGGAAGAGGTCCATGAAGGTGTTTGTGGAACGCACGCCAATGGTTTCACGATGGCTAGGCAAATCATGAGATTCGGGTATTATTGGCCTACCATGGAAGGAGATTGCATTGATTATGCTAAAAAGTGTCATAAGTGCCAAATTTATGCGGACAAAATTCATGTACCACCTTCACTCTACATGTTATGACTTCCCATGGCCCTTTTCTATGTGGGGCATGGGCGTCATTGGGCCAATCTCGCCAAAAGCTTCTAATGGACATCGGTTCATCTTCGTGGTAATCGATTACTTCACTAAGTGGGTAGAGGTCGCCTCATATGCCAATGTGACAAAATCAAGATTAGCAAGTTCTTAAAAGGGAAATCATATGTCGATATGGAATGCCCGAGAAGATCATATCCGATAATCGTTAAACTTGAACAATAGCATGATCGCAGAGGTCCGTGGGCAATTCAAGATCGACACCACAATTCATCGCCATATCGCCCAAAGATGAATGGGGCGAGAGGCGACTAATAAGAACATCAAGAGGATAGTGGGGAAAATGACGAGACCTACGAGGATTGGCACGAGAAATTACCGTTGCCCTTTTTGCTTACCGAACGTCGGTGGAACCTCCACCGGGCAACTCCTTTCTCACCGGGTCTACGGGATGGAGGCGCTTTACCTATCGGTTGAAATTCCATCCCTTCGAGTCTTATCTCGAACTGAAGTTGGACGGCGAGAATGGATCCGAGCTCGATATGATCGATTAAATTTGATTGAAGAAAAAGGTTGAAAGCTATTCGTCATGGTCGGATGTACCGAAGCGAATGACGCGAGCATACAACAAAAAGGTGCGCCAAGAGAATTCCACGAAGGAAACTTAGTTTTGAAAAGATCCTCCCCATACAAAAGGATTTCGAGGGAAATGGATGCCTAATTGGGAAGGACCTTATGTGGTGAAAAAGGCTTTCTCTGGAGGAGCTCGATCTTGGCCGAGATGGATGGGAAGAACTTATCAAATCCAGTAAATTCGGATTCGGTCAAGAAGTATTACGCGTGAAAGAAGGAAAAGTCTAAGGCGAAAACCCGCAAAGGCGCTTTTCTAAAAAAAAAAAAAAAAAAAAAAAAAAAAAAAAAAGAGGCCAAGGCGAAAAACCCGTAAAGGCGCTTTGAGACCAAAGGGGCTTTTGAGTCGAAAACCCGATAAGGGCGGCTCAAATTCAAACGAAAGACGAAATGTGTGACGATTTTTGTTCTCCTGCAATGGCAAAAGGAGGAATGTTACGCCTCGGGATATCTACAGAGCGCTGCAGAGATCTCCCAACATCCATTCAACTCAAAATGATCTTCGAAAGATTGGATAGTGAAGCTCAGTGCGATATTTGGGGCACCTACCTTTTTCCTTCTCACTCATTTTTGTATTTCAATCATGTTTGCTTTTGTTAATTAATCCAATTCCATTCTTCATTGATATTCATCATTTAAGTTTTTTTTTTTTTTAAAAAAAACTGCTTTCTGCAATTGAAATAACGGTCGATGGACCCATAATGCTTCCATAAAAGGAGTTTTGCCTATTACTCGAGGTCTCTAAACAAAGACAGAACTCAAAAGCAGATCGTTGTTTAGAACCAACACGCCTAGGGGTTGGAAACGCTCGAGAAAGAGGAGTCTAAAATCATAGCTCATGACTACGAGAAGACGAAAATTACGCTCGTACTGCGGCCTTGATGAACAGACGAGCAGTGACAACCCTAACCATTAAAAGGGGATCATTTAGCTTTACATTCATACATCATCACATTCAGTTAGGAGCATTCGACTCATCATTGCATCCTAATCATTGTAGAAAGACCACCTACATTCGTGCAAGTGTAGTCCATAGTACATTTAGTTAGGAGCATTAGATTCATTCCGATCATAGCATCCTAATCATTTGGCATAAACACAAGCATATGAAACCAAGTCTACAGGATATGTCCCCTAGAGGACGGAGTATCAACACTGGAGAAACCACCATCCTATTGCCATTGACCAGCAGTGGAATAGGTTGAAGACCGTCCTATTACCACTGACCAGCAGTGAAATAGGTCAAATTTGTAGATCTTGTCGCCCTAACCAGTAGTGGGGCAAGATCGAAGGCAAATCTCGTCCCCCTAAACAGTAGGGGTCATGATTTAAGCCACCGTCCTATTGCCCTGACCAGCAGTGGAATAGGTTAAAGATTGTAGATCTCGTCGCCCTAAACAGTAGTGGGGCAAGATTGAAGGCAAATCTTGTCTCTCTAAACAGTAGGGAAACATGATTTAAGCCAACATCCTATTGCCACTGACCAGCAGTGGAATAGGTCAAATTTGTAGATCTTGTCGCCCTAACCAGTAGTGGGGCAAGATTGAAGGCAAATCTTGTCTCTCTAAACAGTAGGGAAACATGATTTAAGCCAACATCCTATTGCCACTGACCAGCAGTGAAATAGGTCAAATTTGTAGATCTTGTCGCCCTAACCAGTAGTGGGGCAAGATCGAAGGCAAATCTCGTCTCCCTAAACAGTAGGGAACATGATTTAAGCCATCATCTTATTGTCTTGGCCAGCAGTGGAATAAGCTGAAGATTACAAACCTTACCCCCCCCGAAGTTGCAATGGAGCAGGTTGAAGATGCAAATCTATCCCCCTGAAGTTGCAGTGGAGCGATTTAAAATAAACAAGTCTCATCCCCTCGAAGTCGCAGCAGGAGCAAATTGAAGCTATAGGTCCTACCTCTCTGAAGTAGCGGTGGAATGGATCGACGCGACAAGATGCGGTGAACAGAATGAAGCTATCTTGTGGAAGAGCACCCAAGAAGTCAAGACTCAACAAGACCGGGCAAAATTGGTCCTTTGAAAGTCTTTGCTCCATTCTCGTTACACAATAATGAGCAAAGAGGGGCAGCTGTAGAACCCAATTATTGCCCGGGCCCAACAAAATTAAAACCCAAATCAAAACCCAATCAAACCTAAATACCCAAATCACCAAGCCCAAGCACCAACCTAGCCCAATTGCCAAACCCAAAACAGAAAATCAAAAAGAAAAAAACCCTAGCCACTTGCTCTGCCTCTGACGCCGCACCTGCCCACTGCCGCCAACTGCTCTCTGCCAAAGCCTATAGCCACCGCCCTTGTCACGGCCACCGCCCACTTGCACCTGCAAGGAAAATAAGACAAGACAAAAACAATAAAAAAATCGTGTAAAAATGGCTATAAAGCCAAGCAAAAACCATTGTAACGGGGACTCTTTTTTTCGGATATCAATAAAAAGAGAGAGATTCAATATAAAAAAATCTTCAAAGACAAACCAAAAGATTCACAAGCAGATCCAGAAACAGTAAGAAGGCAGAAAACGCTAGAAACCACTAAAAATTTGAACTCGAAATCGGAGGCTAGGAAAGGTGATTATTTTTCCTCGAAATCCCTCCTTTTCGTTTCTGGTTCCTTTGTTAATATATATATGCACACACACACACATATATAGATATATATATTAGAATAAAAGAGGAAAAAAGGTAAAAAAAAAAAAAGGAAAAAAAATAAAACTTTTTTACCTTTTCCGGCCACCGTGCGCGGTGGCCGGAGCGACAACGCCGGCGACGGAACCCACGGCCGGAAATCGCCCAGCTCCCTCCTGCAGAAAAAAAAGAGAAGAGTTAAGATTTTTTTTTTAAAAGGGGGTGAGAAATGATTTTTTTTTCTTGATTTGGGGCTTAAATAGCCGATCGAAACGACGTCGTTTTGGCCGGCGTCCTTAAGCCCCAAAACGACGTCGTTTCGCCCTTGACCCGACCCGGTCCGACCCGCTCCAGCCAGGATCCGCGCGTTTTGCCGAAAAAATGGGGAATTTATGCGCGCAGTCCCTCCGCTTCTTCAGAATTTTGTAATCAAGTTTTTGTTTTTTTAATTTGGCCCCGAAAGTCCATTCGGTTTTCAATCGAGCCCCTGCCTATGCTGTGCGTTTTGGGAGGAAAGGGTCATTGCCCTTTTTAGTCCCCCATGTAATCCACGCGCTCCAAATAGGCCCTTTCTCCCTTATTTTCTTTCGAATTGACCCCCAAAATTCTGTTTTAAATTCAATTTGATCCCTCTTTTAACTATTTTGCAATTTTTACTATTATTAATATCATTATTGTATTTGTTTATTTACTTATTTTATATATATATTTTTTTGTTTTTGTACTATTGTTTTGCTTATTATTGTCTTTATTATATTTATTATTATTATTTCTATTATTTTTTTATAACCATATTATTATTATTATTATTATTATTTATATATTTATTATTATTACTATTATATTTTTTACTAGTATTTGTTTATTATTGCTATCTATTATTATTATCATTATTATTATTATTATAGTTACTATCATTATTAGAGTGTTATTACTATTATTATTATGTTTTTATTAGATTATTATTATTCTCATTTTATTACTATTGTTTTTATATTATTACCATTATTATTACCTTGTTATTGTTTTTTTAATTATCATTTTATTATTTTTATTTCCATTATCGTTACTATTCTTATTATTTTATTTTTCTCTTCTAATATCATCAACATTTTTTATTATTATTTATATTATTACTTTTACTATTATTATTTTTATTATAACTACTATCATATATTTCTATATATTTTTACTTATACACATTTCTATATATTTCTACTTATATATATATTGACATCATTTTCATTATCACTATTATCATTATTATTATTATTTTCCTTTTCTTCTTGTAAAACTTTCATTTTGCTTGTTATTCTTTTATTTTCTATTTATTATCCCTTTTAGCGTATTGGTTTATTCATTTTATTTCTATTTTCGTCTTATTATTATCGTTTGTATTTAACGTATTTGTTCTATATGCTTGCTAGCATCGTAATTCATTTTCTACATTTTGTTACAAATTAAATCTTTGCATTTTACCCAATACAAAATTGATTTCTTTTACAAAGGTAATATTCCGTATTTAGAAATTCGAGAGAGTCGTGCCCTAAAGTATTGGGTTTCGATCCTTCTCGTTTGATCTAAATAACCGAATATCCTTTTAAAACAAATACATTTTTAAACTAAAAGCTTATTCTCGTGAACTCGATATGTCGTGTCCTAATGCATTGGATGTGATGTTTTGTTATTCCGAGATAATATTTTCTAAAACCAAGGCAATGTTTTGTATTTAAAAGCTCGAGAAATCGTGCCCTAAAGTATTGGGTTTCCTTTTCTCGTCCATTCTAAATAACAAAATATCCTTTCAATTAAATCCATAAGTTTTGAATAAAAGGCAAGTTCAACTTTAAAGGTCGAAATGTGGTGTCCTAAAGTATTGGATGTAACACTTCACCTTAAAACGAGACGGCCCTTGGCATACACTTCCAATTTATCCAAATTTATTCTTCAACAACAAGAGGATCGTATTTTGAATTCTTAAGTTTTCAACTTTCGACATTAAGACATTAGATAATCAATTAGGTACCAATTTTGGGGCGTATCGAGGGTGCTAACCCTTCTTCCTCGTGCGTAATCGACTCCCGAATCCATTTTCTGATTTTAAGTAGACCAAAATTGTGTTTTTGATAAATTAATCTGATTATTAAAAACAAACACTTTTTAAGGTGACCCGATCACACCTCATCAAAAAAGATTGGTGGCGACTCCTGTTTTTTTTATTCGTTTTCAAAACCCACGTCGACCCCGTTTTTTTGCCAAAACTCAAAAATGGTTACGACAAGCATTTCTTAATGGTTTTCTCAAAGATGATATTTTCATTGAACAACTAGATGGGTTAAAAGTCCTAAGAGAAGAGGACAAGGTCTATAGGCTAAAAATGTAACAGCCCGATTTTGACCCTAATCAGAACGGTGGTTTCGGGACCATGAATCCGAGTTGGAAAAATATTTAAATATTATTTTCTATGCTTATTATGTGTGAATTAGTGTGTGTGAAATTTATGTATTAAAATTTGATTGTTTTGGTGCTTAATTGTGAAAAAGGGCTTAATCGCATAAAAAGAAAATTTGGCGGATAAATGTGTAAGTACTGAATTGATGATGTCTTTATAAATTGGAGGTTTAAAATAGCAAATTGACCATAAAATGGACTTAGTGCCGGTCATGATTATGCATGTAATAGTAATTGAAATTTTTTATTATATTTTATTATATTTTATGTTAAAATATATTAGTTTAATATATGTTATAATAATAATATGAATAAAAGATGAAAAGTGTTCATCTTTCTTCAATGTTCATGGCCGAAACTTGAGAAAATAAAAGAGAGAAAAGCTTTGTGATGTTCGGCCCTTTGCAAGCTCAATAGGTAAGTGATTTGAGTTCGGTTTTTAATAAATTTTACGTTTTTGAGATCGTTGCTTTGAGATTTAGCTAGCCCATGTTTAAATTTTTGAATTGGTTGTGTTTTTCGTGATATGCCATTGAAGGAAGCTTGTTATTCTTGTTGTTGATGATGAAATATTAATTGTATGTGATAGATTAGCAAGTGTTGTTCTTGAATTTTTGAAGAAATTGAGTGATTTGGATTAAATTGCAAAAATAAATTTTTGAGGGACTAAAATGCAAAATAAATGGAATGTATGGATTTTTGTATGTATGAGCAACATTCGGCCTAAGCATGGTGTGTGCAAATTTTGCATATTTTGTGTTTTATGCTATAAGGACTAAATTGCAAAAAGTGTAAAATGTCAGGGGTAAAATTGTAAATTGCCCAATTATGTGTTTTTGGATTGAATTGAATGAAAATATGTTGAATGAGCTTAATTTGAAATTTATATAGACCAAGAACAAAAAGGATTAGGAGTGGATCGGGGAAAGGCGAAGTTAATCGAATAGTCGAGAAATAAAATCCGTCGATACTCGAGGTAAGTTTTTAAGCAATTGAGTTGAATTGAAATTTCATTTATAATGATGTAAGTAATTTTAAATGGAAGTATATATATATAGATAATGAATATTGCCAAATGTGTTTAGAAATTATGAGTTGATTTGAAATATATATATATATATATATATGGGTTGATTATAAGTTTATGTGTACATGTATGAAATCGGTCATTTGGCACTAAGTGTGCGAGTTTTAAAACACCGAGCACTAAGTGTGCGATATCGGTCATTTGGCACTAAGCGTGCGAATTTTAAAATACCGAGCACTAAGCGTGCGAAATCGGTTGTAATGCACTAAGTGTGCGAATCGAATTTCCGAGCACTAAGTGTGCGAAATCGGGAAAAGAGCTTAAGTGTGCGATGAATTTTTATATTTTGGAATGAATTTGGTAAGTTGATATTATGAGATATTATTATTTGAAATCAAGTATGAATGATAATTTGGTTTGGATGGAATATATTTATTAAATATATATAATTTGATTGATATAGGTCAATATGGGGAAATGCTTGAAAAATCTCATTGATTGCTAATATGATTATATAATGTGGTTCGGCCAAGTGGAATTTGTATAAGGAGTTCATTTTATTATTTTTGACCTTGAACATGCGATTTATATGAGTTTGAAATGCAAATATAAATTCGGTAAGTAAAATGTATGTGAAATCTATTATCGAAAGTTTGGATGTTCGGTTTTTGGGCTATTAAGAAGCGAAAGCTTTGAAATATGTTATAAATTATAGTATTGGTTAGAAACCTTGGTAGTGATTATATTAATTTGATTTATACAAAGATATAATGCATTGTTGTTGTGAAATTGCTTATAACTTACTAAGCTATGATAGCTTACTTTGTGTGTTTAATTATGTTATTTTATAGATTTTGAAGTCTAGCCACGAGCTTGGGGATCATCGTCAAAGTCTATCACACTATCGACTAACTTTGGTATTTTATAGGTTAAACTCCTTTTGAAACAATGGCATGTATAGGCTATGTTACTCTTTTGAGTTCAATATGAATGTGATGTATATAAAGGCCATGCGAAAATGGCTAATTTAATAAATGAGTCTATATCTTTTTGATAGTGTTTTGTGCTAGTAATACTTAATTATGGTAGAGTGAAGTTGAATGTGGGTTGACTATGAGATTTTTGTTGATATTATACGTTTCAATTTGGGTGATCGAACTTGGCTCTATTTAATGTGGTTTGGTTTGATTTTGGAAATTATAAATTGATTTGTAATTGGGAGAAGGGTAAGCCACTTAACAAGGTTAATCATGATTAAAATATATGTTAAATGTGACTTATGTTATAAAGTGGTTCGATTGGATTTATGTGCATATGTATTGAAATTTGCCAATGTTAATTGTTTGGATTTATGTTTAAGATATAATGAGTTATGAATAATTGCATAAATGCCGTGAGAAGCTAAGTATATTATTAAGGTAAGTGTTCATTAGATTAGATTATTGGATATGTGATATCTTGTACATATTCAGCCTTATTAATTTCCTTAATAATTTGGTTAAAATGTGCTTACGTATTCGGTTATGAGATGTATTAAAATGGCTAGGTAAATGTTTTGGTTGGTTACTTACATGTGAGATATATGTTACAATATGTCTTAATGTTTGAAAATGATTAATGAGGTTTTAGTGAATTGTGTATAAATTAGTATTGTATTCGTATATACATATATATATGACTTATTGATAATGCTTTAAAATATTTCATGCATGAAATGGTATGTGTTTAATTCTTAATTATGTGCAAGTGAGTATAATATGATTATTATTAAAATTTTGTTTTACTATGATGAAATGTGATATGATAGAAGTATGACTAATAATGAATTAGCCATTTGGTAATTATGCGATGGAAGTTCATTTGATTCGAACTAGTATTAAAGAAATATGACTTGTTTTATAAAATGTTTATAAGTCTATAAATATTTATTTATGAATGCTTGTTTCGGGTTATGTTTTGATCGGTAATGCTTCGTAACCCTAATCCGGCGACGGATACGGGTTAGGGGCGTTACAAAAAAAGGCTCTGTATGGCCTGAAGCAGGCACCAAGGGCCTGGTATAACAGGGTTGACACATACCTGTCTAGGCTCGGGTCTGAGAAAAGTGTTAGTGAAGCAACACTTTATGTGAAAAGGTCAGAAAGTGAGACCTTGTTGATTGTATCACTCTATGTAGATGATTTGCTCGTGACTGAAAGTAAATATGAATTGATTAATGAATTCAAAGTGCAAATGCAAGAAGTTTTTGAAATGACAGATTTAGGAGTTATGACATACTTCCTTGGAATGGAAGTGAACCAAATTGATCAAGGCATCTTCATTAGCTAACGTGCCTTTACATTGAAGATTCTCAACAGATTTTGCATGTTCAATTACAAAACAGTCAGCACACTAGTGGCTCAAGGAGAGAAGCTAACCAGTAGTGAAAATAAAAAAAGAGTTGATGAGAAAGAATATCGAAGCCTAGTAGGTTGCTTGCTTTAACTAGGCCTAACATTATGTTTGGTGTTAGTCTCTTATCGAGATTCATGCACTACTGTGATGTTTTTCATTTTAAAGCTGCTAAGAGAATTCTCAGATATGTCAAGGGAACTTTGAGCTGTGGAGTTAACTTTGAGAAGGGAAAAGAGCTGAAGCTGACAGAATATTCTAATAGTGATTGGCCTGGCTCTGCCGATGACATGAAGAGCACCTCTGGTTACTTCTTTACCCTTGGTTCAGGAGTTTTCTGTTGGAGTTCAAAGAAGCAACAAACTGTTGCTCAATCCACAGCTAAAGAAGTGTACATTGCAATAGCTGCAGCTGTTAATCAAGCCATTTGGCTTAGGAAGCTTCTATATGATCTTAATGAAGAACAGTTTGAACTAACAGAAATCAGGGTTGATAACCAGTCAGCAGTTGCCATAGCCAAAAATCCAGTCTTTCATGGCAAGACTAAACATTTTAAGATCAAATTTCACTTTGTTCGAGAGGCTGAGCAGTCAAAAGAAGTCAGTCTTGTTCATTGTAGCTCAGAAACCCAATTGGCTGATATTTTGACTAAGTCACTAGGTGCTACTAGATTTGAAGCTTTAAGAAGCAAAATTGGTGTTTGTTGCATACAGTCCAAGGAGGAGTGTTGAGCATTGGCCTGCAATGCAACAAGAGACCAGCAACAATTCAGCATGGAGACCAGCAGCAGCTCAACATGAAGATTAGCATTGGAGTTGAACCGAATGCTACAACTTCTTTAGTTCATTTTGTTCCTATTTAACTTTGTTTAGTTTCCTTGTAATGTGTCTAAAAGTTAGTAGGATTAGATTTTGATTTGAATTTGATGTAATAGCTGATATGTCAGCTTACTTTTATGTGTAATTCAAGTTTGTATTAGTCATGTATTAGTGGGAGCAGTTATGTCATTAGGTAACTGTCCAATTGTTTTGTAACTTACATATACTTTCAAATTTTCAATGAAATTATCATCAATTTTTCAGTCATCTTCAGTTTCAAGTTCTCTTTATGTTTCCTTGCTTTGGTTTTCTTTTCATCTCTTAGCAAAATTCAAGCTTGTTTTATGTGATGTTGCTGCCAATGTTCCAACAATGGCAGCACCCATTAACAAGTAGCAAATGCCAATGTCAACTCGGGAGTGGTCATCTTTACCAACGACGAAGATGAAGGCAAGCAGTGTGAAGGTGGTGAAGGATAAGCAAATGAAGCGAAGAATTACACCGGGTCGAGTTATAACTATAGGAATCTTTGTATGCAGCAGATCATAAAGGAATCCAAGCTCAATCTCCACAATTGTGAAGGCCGCTTCTGCACTAACTTTGGTCTGGTCCAGCTCAAATACGTAACTCAAATTTTGGTAAATTCTGAGCTTGATATCTGCAAACATGGGCTTGAACACTTGAAACAAATGAAAGGCTCGATAAAAATCTCCGTATTTCCCCTCTATTTGTTTCCGCTCCAAGTATTCTTCCAAAGTCAAACGCATACCTCTTTCTGAAGACGACTGTGAATGCTCAACATCCAATGGGGAACCTTTGTCACCAGAAAACACAAATTTCCTAAACCGGACGCTACTAGCGTTGAAGAGAGCCCAAACCCTTTCCCTATACTTGATAATCCCAACAATGAATATTGGAATGGCCGTAAAAATGAGCGAGTTTGATGCTATTGTCCAGAAACTGGCATATAAATAGAGAGCCACTCCAATTTGGAAACACAACCCAAAGAAATGTAGAGGCCAGAGTTCATCGTCCGACAATGAGTAAGCGGTCATGGTATCGGGGCCACCCAAATACAAGAGCAAGAATGGGGCCCAAAATAGAAGCAGATGATTGGTTTGTATATCCTTTCTACTTCTAAGGAGGGTACCCAAGGCTAATGTGGCCAACCCATCAGCAGACATGTATAGGGTCCAAACCAAAAAGCCGACCGACTTTGAATATTTGCCGTCGAATCTCTGCCGATTCCCAATTCTTATCAGTATAAGTTGAATGGTGAGGCTGAGGATTACCATTACCCGGATTTCCCATTTCAGCCAAGACAATATTATATGATTCGACACCTTTTTTGAATAAAAGAGACAATATAAACTCGACTCTTAACACATGAATGTTCATGGTATTTTTATCGATATAGACTTCTTGAGGAGAAAATTAAAACAAACTATTATATATAATATTTAAAGAAAAGTTTTTAAAATATAGGGATATAGTAAAATATTAAAAAATAAATATTTTAAAAAAAGAGATATGACAATTTTTTCCCATTGTTTTGCTGCTGTTATATTGTTGTTTTGCTACCATTCTGCTATTATATTACTATTATTTTATTGTTATTGTTTCGCTATTGTATAACTCTTATTTTATTATTAATTTTATTGATATTTTAGAGGCATTTACTTGCTTTTTTTTTAATGTACTTTTAATTTGTTGGGAAGCATTTAGTGTATGTGATGTATTAAAAATTTTAATTTGTTTTCATATAAAAAATTAATATAGGCGGATAGGGTTTAACTTGAGTTTAACATTTTTAATTTTAACCGGTCTTGGGTAAAATTTTAGACTCATTTCGAAACAGACCCAAGCCTAAAAAATGGATTTAAAATTTTGTTTCGACTCGACTAGACTCATTATCAAATTATCAAATCTAATGTAGAAAGCCTTGCATTAAAAAAAAGAAAAAAGAAAAGGCAATTGGTTGGTGCTAATTATAACTTTTCTTTTCATTCCTTAAAAAGATGTTAATTATTACTATGATTGTGATAAAATTTTATTTGGTACAACGTAATTTGAAAATAAAAATGTTAAGCTTTTGTAGAACTAAAATTTTATTTTATTAGATATAAGAAGTCTCTTCATTTAAATATCTATATAAAATTTAAGCCAAGAAAGAAGTCAATCGGTGAAGCTTGTCCCAATGAAAAGTAGGCTCAAAATCGGCTTCTTTAAGCATTTTGGGCAATGGCACCATTTGAATTTTCTTACTCAAACCAAGATGTGCCATCAGAAGTGCAACGTGGGTTAGGAATTCCTCACCATGCTGGAGTTGAATCGCATGCTCTTTCCACGAACATTGAGCCGCGGCATAAGTCAGCATGTCCAGCCATAGATCCGCTATCAGTTTCCATTTATCTTGGTTATCCCATTGGAAATTAGATACCAAACTCTGCAATTGCTCCGCGATTTGGCATCCTTCAAAGAATGCCGACTTCCTCGAACTTCCCATCTGGATAAAGAATGATCGAGATTTAATGTCCATCCCAAACAACCCTCTGACAGCTTCCTTGAATTGGAATTTGTCGAGGGCGAAGTTTATCGCTTCAGTGCAGGTATCACGGTGCCTTATGTTACCAATCCCTTCAGGAAGCACTGCGGGACATAGATAAAGAAGGTACATCATATAATCAGATAAGGCCTTACTTATCCGGCAATACCGCTCGAGTTGCACGGCTCGATACCGGTGATCGTCGTCATGGAAAACAACTTCTGTAGCAACATGCCATAGGAGGAGACTGTGGGTGAATTCGACGTCGCATACACTCCAAAGAATGTCTTCAGATGACCCTCCCATTCCTTTAAGCACACTTGAACCTCTCTCATCCAATAACTCTGAGAGATTTTTGAAATCGTTCCCTGCGTATTTTTTTCGTTTTTCTTGGAGACCGGAGTAGATAAACTGTTGCAACTCGGGACTTACATCTTTCCAACCGGTGTGTAAGAACTTCCCCATTCTGTCCTCAGAGTCGAAGAAGTTTAAAACTGCAGCAAGATTCAGTTTCCTGGGCGGCAGGCAATAATCTAGCAGGCTGTGCTGTGCCATGGACTGAATTCCCTCCTTGGGCTTAGTGAAACGAACTAACTTAGAACCAATACGCCTAAGAAACCTGTTGTTTTGTTGGGCTAACCAGTAGAATCCCCAATCCGAGCTAAGATGCAGGAAGGCGGAATAAATTTCAAGAAAGATGGCACCGACCATTAACAAGTAGGATACGGCAATTTCAACTCGGGAGTCTTGATGCTTGGCAAAAACGAAGAAGGAGGCAAGCAGCGTGCAAGTGATCAAGGATAAGCAAATGAAGCGAAGAATTAAACCGGGTCGAGTTATAACTATAGGAATCTTTGTATACAGCAGATCATAAAGGAATCCAAGCTCAATCTCCACAATTGTGAAGGCCGCTTTTGCACTAACTTTGGTCTGGTCCAGCTCAAATACGTAATTCAAATTTTGGTAAATTCTGAACTTGAGATCTGCAAACATGGGCTTGAACACTTGAAACAAATGAAAGGCTCGATAAAGATCTCCGTATTTCCCCTTAATTTGTTTCGGCTCCAAGTAGTCTTCCAACGTCAAACGCATGCCTCTTTCTGAAGGCGGCTGTGAATGCTCAACTTCCAATGGGGAACCTTTGTCACCAGAAAACACAGATTTCCTAAACTGGACGCTACTAGCTTTGAAGAGAGACCAAACCCTTTCCCCATACTTGATAACCCCAACAATGAATATTGGAATGGCCATGAAGATGAGCGGTGCGGTTGCTATTGTCCAGAACTTGATATATACATAGAGAGCCACTCCAATATGGAAACACATCCCAAAGAAATGTCGTGGCCAGAGTTCATTGTCCGACAATGAGTAAGCGGTGATGGTATCGGGGCCACCCAAATGCAAGAGCAAGAATGGGACCCAAAATAGAACCAGAGGATTGGTTACTTCATCCTTTCTACTTCTGAGGAGGGTACCCAAGGCTAATGCGGCCAACCAATCTGCAAACAAGTATAGGGCCCAAGTAAAAAAGGAAACCGTCTTTGAATTTCTGTCGCTGAATCTCCGTCGACTCCCAAGTTTTATCAGTATAAGTTGAACGGTGAGGCTGACGATTACCATTGCCCGGAGTTCCCATCTCAGCCAAATATATAGTATACGATCCGACAGCGTTCTCAGAAGCGCTTTATCCCTGATCTCTAGGAACATCATTACACTGGCAACTGGAATTTAACAAAAATGTTAAGCATTACTGTTGAATGATTTTTCATTTATTCCGGGAATTAATTATTTAATTCTACTTCATAGCGGTTAAAGTTATTCTCGAATATCTATTGATACCAATTCAAATCGTGTTATTTTAGAACGTTCATATTTATTTTTTGAATTTAATTAAATCTCGAGTGGACACATTCTAGTACTTTGATTGAGTTCTAATAAGTGGTTGGAAGGTATCCGCTATACCTGATCGTGGGTTGTGGGTTGAGTCGTTGCAAAATTTTAGGCTTAAATTTGATCCAGTTCAAAAAAATGTGTTTAAAATTTTACTCAAAACTAATCCATATTAAAAATGTTAAATTCAAGCTCGATCTGGTCCAATCGTAATATTTTTTTTTACAGATTATTATTTTTATATAAAAACAAATTTTAAAAATATAATACATTAAATATACTAAAAATATTAAAATAAATGTTTGCTAACAAATTGAAAAAAAAAGTATAGTCATGTGATTCGGGTCGGGGTCGGACTCGAGTCAAAAAATTATGCCTGAGGCCCGACCGTTTAAAAAAAAGGTTTTATTTTCTGTCCGAACCCATTTTTTGAACGGGCCTTTGGGCTTGGATGGATGACCCGATTCATTATCAGGTCTAGTAGCTATGAACTCTGAAAAAGTATTCATAGATCCCCATATCGTGAGATTTAAACTTAAATTATTATGGATTTTAGAGCTTCAAATTTAACATTTCAACTAAAGTTTCATTTGCATTTTATATAAACTTTCAATTAGTACTTGATTATAGAACACCCGTAATGTGGGTGAAAATTTATGTAACAAATTTTAAAAAATAAATTTGATAAAATAATTAAATATGATTTTTGGTTGAAATGGTAAGATTCATATATTAAATATTATAAAGTTTTGAGGTTTATATCCGATCATGCATTCTTTTAGATTTTATATGAAAAGATAAATTTGTCCTTCAAATAGTATGACATAATGACATATTTTGCCCTTCAACTTTACAAAAAAATAAATCATTTTAGCCTTTCATTTAATTTTTTGCGTCTTCCAACTCTTAAACTTGCTATGTTTGTCAAATTACGCCAAAATAAATTGGAAAAAATTTACGTTTGTTAACTTCCTAATGTGGCATACACGTGGGTTGCTACGTTAGTAATTAATTAATTTTTTTAAAATTTAAAAATTATATAAAAATTATTAAAATTATAAAAAATATTTTTAAATATTTTTTAACTCCTGAAAAACTAATTGCTAACGTGAAATACACGTGGATTGCCATGTGAATACCACATTGACAAAGTTAACAAACGTTAATTTTTCCATCTATTTTTGGTGATTTGATAAACAATGTAAGTTAAAGGTACTAAAATGATTTTTTTACAAAGTTGGAGGGCCAAATAAGTTATTATATCTAATAATATCTATTTGTTAAAATAATGGGCTTTTAGAAACTTTATTATTGAGTTGAAATCAATTGATGAGTGACCCGAATTGAATTTATATATAATTCTTATTAAGCACACGTTTAATCCTTAGATATGTAGTTTTTTTATTATTTTATTTAAATATTATATAAAAAGGTATGAAAAGGCAAAAAACATAATCATAATAATATTATTTATCATTTAAAAAAAACATATTAATTTTTTGAGTAAACTACGCAAATAGTCACCCAATTATAAAAAAAAAATAATTCTTTTTAAGCACTCAAAATAAAAAGTTTGCAATTTAAGCATCCACGTTATCTAGTTCAGTTATTTTGGTCATTCCCGTTAAAATTACAAATCACAAGTAGTTAAAAAATTTGGTATAATAACAAATTTAGCCCTCATCATTTATATATAATATCAATTTAGTCATAATTTTAAGAAATTAACTCTCAAAATTTACAAATATTCTCAATTTGATCCTAAATCTAAAAAATTTAAAAAATATAAAGATATATAAATATTTTCAAAAAATATAATAATGAATTTAAATTTTATATAAATATTTAATAGATATATTTATATTTATATTTATATTAAATAAAATAAAAATGCCCCACCCTCCCATATCGTTATGGGAGGGGAGACAAGGACAGAGGTGGTGGGAGGTATGAGAGGGGGAGGGGTGAGGGGAATTTTATCTTATTTAATATTAATATAAAATTTAAATTTATTATTATATATATTTGAAAATATTTATGTAATTTTATATGTTTCTTTGAATTTTTTTAGATTTAGGATTTGTGAACATTTGTAAATTTTGATGGTTAATTTTTTAAAATTATGACTAAATCGATACTATATGTAAAATTTGAAGGTTAGATTTGTTATTATACTAATTTTTTAACCACTACATCAACTTGTCGTTTGTAATTTTAACGGGAGTGACCAAAATGATCAAACTATGTAACGTGAGTGTTTAAATTGCAAACCTTTTATTTTAAGTGCCTAAAAAAAATTATAGTTGGCTACTATATGTGTTGTTTATCCTAGTTATTTAGTAACTGAGTTGATACCCAATTAACCCTTGACACCAACTCAGTTAAATATTTTATAATAATTATTAGATATTTTTTCCATAATTTTTTTTGTAAAATATATTTTCAATTACTTTTTTTAGTAAATACGGGATTTAAACATTTTCATCCAACTCAGTTAGTAAGGTAAATTAAATATTTCTAATATTAGAAAAATTATTTAATGATTAGATTAATATTTTTAGAAATTCAAAGAGACAAGAAAGATGTTTTTACCAAATAATTACTATTTTTAGTTTGATAAATGAAAATAAACAGATAAAAAAAAAATCAAATTATTACTACTTACTTGTAAGCATCATTGTGAGGGATGCTATTGTTATGCAATCGAAATACACCAAAGATGTGTCTACTTGATAGTTAGGATGTTTACCGCCGCAGGTCTAACTTGAGCTCAAATCGTATTAATCGTGTTGTTGTTACAGTTTTATCCTCCTCTTATAACTCATCATAAAAAAAAAAAATTCCGAATGAATTATTTAAGGTTGCCAAAGAGCTATCATCCTCTCCTTTTCTCTCTCTCTCTATATTTTTTGCAGTTGAAGATTTTTAATTATATTTTTTGCTGAAAAAAAAAAATCAAAGTTGATGTGATACATGTGTTATAAGATTTCTTCATGTGATGAAGGAAAGAATCAGATAGGTTAAAGTATTTGAGAAGCTCGTGTATTATAGGGATTAAATCAAATTAGTTTCTTTATTATTAAATAGGTTAATTCATTTTATACACTATTAAAAAATTTAAATAAGTTTAAATTGTAATAGAGTTAATATTTACTGTATAAAAAATGTTTTGAATTTTTTTTTCATTTGCAGTTCAATTCCAATTATATAAGGTTTCATTTATAAAATCATACAAGTTTTAAAAATATTAACTCTCATAAATAGTAAATGATATTTTTTAAAGAGTAAATATAAACTCTATTCTATTTTGGCCTTATTTGATTCCTTTTAATAGTATATGGACTAATTTGATTAGATCGCTATAATAGAGGGACCTCTCAAGTAGATTCACTGTAACAAATCTCACTCTTTTTAAAATCGATTGGATCAAGAATTAGTCGAGATACCAATCTAAAATAAGAGGTCGAACTGGTCGATCAGACCAATTGAATCGATTTTTTAAAAATATTTTTTATTAATTTATGCAACTGAACATTT
Source organism: Gossypium sturtianum (assembly GCA_025698515.1). NCBI lineage: Eukaryota > Viridiplantae > Streptophyta > Magnoliopsida > Malvales > Malvaceae > Gossypium > Gossypium sturtianum. The sequence goes on from CM046945.1 coordinate 165,674,941, forward strand.
TAACGTGTTTAGGAAAAAACATGGAAATAGCAGACTGCCCAATTGGGCAAGTTCAGTAAGCAAAATTGAAGGCATGAAGAATAAATTATAAAAATTGAAATAATTAAAAGAACCTTTTACCCACTTTATTTTAGGTGAATGTTTATACTTTATTACATTAAAAACAAATTTTTAAATAATTTCGAGATTTAGATGAGATGATAAGAATTGTTTTTACCTTAATTAGTGATCGAAGGTTCGATCCTCGCATTGAGTATGAAGCAACTTTAAAACTCGTGATCAGCATCTATCCCTTAAGGGATCTACAGATTACGGATGATTAGTTAGATACCTTAAAAGGAAAAAAAAGCTTTTAATTTTTTTTTTTAGTTTATAACCAAGTAATGATATTTTCATCGTATTTATTTTGTTATTTTATATAAAATATATACACATTATGACTTTCAATATATATTTTTTATTTCAACTAAATATCATTTGATTTTTATATAAAATTATTGATCTAATAATTTAATATTGTTGATTGAATTTTAGCTCGATTGACATTGACATTGTTATTAGTGTAGAAAGACGTGAGTTCGAGTACGTTGAAGCGCATTATCCTCCTATTTAATGATTGAGAGAGACTATGAATAATTTTAAGTATTATATAAAAAAAACAGATATAATAATAATAGTCGGGAAATTGCTAGAATAACTTCATTCATTTAAAAGTTATTATAGAAGAGAATAAGTATAAACTTGGATTGGCCGATAAGAAATGAATTGATGCAATTATGCAAAGAGGTAAAGAATATTCAATTGTAGACATCACACCCCAATCATCGTTAATAGGAGATTTGAAATTATTTACTTTAGTTGAAATGATGTGACACAGTTTAACTCATGTTAAATAAGTGTTTTAAAAAAAAATTAACCACCGTTTCATGCAAGTTAAGACGGTGATTTGACATTATTAACTAGGGGTGAATATTCGATCGAATCGAGTAAAAAAATTTCGAGTTAATCGAGTTGACGAGTCCTATTTTAGCAACCGAACTCAATTTAAATTTTTTTTCGAATCGAATCGAATCAAATTGAGTCAAGTCGAGTCGAGTTAACGAATCCTATTATTTATACTCAATATTACGTTTACATGGACCAATTATTTAACTAGTAAACGAATTATTTAACTAGTAAACGACGTAGTTTTGTATTTTAACTTAATGGCTTTGACTTTTAATTTTAAAAAAGGTAAACATTTAACCGAAAAATTTGATTTTTTTTTATTTGAGTTTATCCGAATAACTCGAATAACTCAAACAATTTAATTCAAAATTTAAAATTTTTATCGAATTTTTCGAATCAAATCGATTTTGCTCACCCAATTATTAACTATGCTGCAAAAACTTAAGTAAAAAATCTAAACGAACACTATGCCAAGACCATTGTCTCTATCTATGTAATTACAAGAAAATTTATGTAAATCAATGGCTTGTGTTTTGAAGAACACATGAGTGTTTCTCTCCCTCCATAACCAGTGAACTGTAGCAAGGAAGGCTATATATCCTTCTTGTAACAGTCAATGGACTTTTCCCCATGGTCTTTCTAATAAACCAACAAACTTTCCTCCTCCAGTGTAAGATATTTCTATGTAAGTCGTACCTCTGTAAACACATCCTTCCAAACCGTGCCAGAAAAAGAGCATTCAAAGAAAAGGTGTTCGACAGTCTCTTTATGAGAAGAACAAAAGCTGCACAAGTCATCAGGCGTAATCTTCCATCCAAACTTAAAATTCCTTGAAGTTAATGTGAAATTTTGGGAAATATGGGCTGTTTAAGACCCCTAGTAGAATCAGCTAGCATGCTTTGGCTAGAAAAATGGTAAATTTGCAAGTTATGGGCTTAGGGACTAAATTGTATAAAAGTTAAAATATTAGGGGTAATTTTGTAATTTCACATTAAATGGATTATAGGTTTGATTTAGCTATTTTAAGTTATTTGAATTGTTTAATTGAATAAAATTATTATGTAGATCAAGAAAAGAATCAATCGGACTTGAATCGAGGGAAAGCGAAAGTTTCGGATTAGTTGTTGAGTTCGTTTTTACAACCATTTTGTTGAGGTAAGTTCATATAGGGGTTATTTTGTTAAATTTCCTTTTTAGTGAATAAAATGTTAACTAGCATTTGGATTGAATTGCAAAATTGAAATAGTTGATAGAAACGTGTGAAAGATGGGAACTTTACGAAATTATAGTAATGAAATGATGCAATGGAACGAATTAAGGACTTAGAGTGAGCATTACAGATACGTATACGGTTGCATTTACAGGCACACTTTGTGTGAACTTTCCCGAGTATCTGATGATATTCTAATTGGTTCAACGGGTAATTAACATTTTAAAGAGTATACGATGTTATGAATTAAAGCATGATATATGTATGAATGTTGATAAATGGATTTAAAATTGAACACATCAAGCTAACTACACTTGCTACACATATGAACTAGTATGGTAAAAAGCTGCAGTGATAGTGTGGGAATATTTGCAGGTAGTCTGTTTGCAATGTAGTCTGTGTTTCTGTAGAATAAGAGTGAATTTTAATGCATTGTGCTTTATCATGTAAGATGGAATGCTATAGCATCAAGATCACAAATGGTGTCTATGTTATATCATTTAGCCAATGCATTGAAATTTATTTTATAAATTCATCTCGGTTTTGTGATTCAAGCACAGTTGTTATAAGCATTTTTAAATAAATCAATGTAAATATATTTTTAAAATTTTAATATACGATTTTTGTAGGTCACAATGAGGTATACGTAGTATATCACATGTAATTTTTGATTATTTTATCAGCTGCACCGATTTTTAATAGTAGAAATAAATGAAATTTAATAGAAATGATTAGATTCCTCATTGATCTTATGTATAATGATTAATTTACCTATTTTTTGAATAAAAGAGACAATATAAACTCGACTCTTAACACATGAACGTCCATGGTACTTTTATCGATATAGACTTCTTGAGGAGAAAATTAAAACAAAATATTATATATAATATTTAAAGAAAAGTTTTTAAAATATAGGGATATAGTAAAATATTAAAAAATAAATATTTTAAAAAAAAGAGACGTGACAATTTTTTTCCGTTGTTTTGCTGCTATTATATTGTTGTTTTGCTACCTGTCGAAACCATTTTTTAAAAGGTCGACTTTTTATTTAAAAAACGAAAAAAAATGGGAGTCGCCACCGATCCTTTTTTTATGAGGTGTGATCGGATCACCTCGTAATTTGATCGTTTTAATAAAATGTTTTGATTTACTAAAACAACGATTTTGGTCTATGAAATTCGAGAAAACGGGTTCATGAGTCGGTTACATGCGAGGAAGGATTAACACCCTCGTAACACCCAAAATTGGTACCTAATTGATTAATTAATGTCTTAATATCGAAAATTTAAAAACTTGAAAGAATTTACAATACGATCCCTCTTTTTATTAATGTTAATTTTTAAAAACACGTGAATAAATCGAAACGAATGTTAAAGACCCTCTCGTCTCGAGATAACGAAATGTCACATCCCGTAAGTTAGGACACGACACTTTGAATCTTTGAGAATAAGCTTGCCTTTAGTTGTTTTTTTATTTTTTATTTTTATAAAAGTCTTGTATTTTAATTTTAAAAGGATATTTGGTTACTTAGGTTCAACGAGAAAAATCGAAACCCTGTAAGTTAGGGTACGATTTCTTGAATCTCCAAAATACGAAATACTGCCTTTATTCTTTTAAAATTTTCTTTTTTTTATGAATTTAGGTAAAAATTAATGTAATATTTAAAACAATATATGAATAAAAGGTTACGTTGATGAATAATCACATAATACATATCACTTTAATACCAATATTAACAATCAAAGAAAAATAAAATAAAAAATAAAATAAATAACAACAATGATAATAATAATAATAATGACAAACAGTGCACATAAAAGAAAATACCAATTTGAATATAATAAGGACGAAGAAAAACATAAATAAATACATAAAATAATATTGAGGGAAATAATTTATAAAATATTTAAAATAGAGGACCAAATTAAAATATAAATGAAATTTGAGGTGCAATTTGTAATAAAGTACATAAATATAATAATAATAATAATAATAATAATAATAATAATAATAATAATAATAAAGAATAAAATGAAATAAATGGACAAATGACCGAAAGAAAATAAAAATAAAAATAAAAAATATAAACAAAAATAAAGAAATGATAACAGCAACTAAATGAATAAATAAATTAATTAAATTAAATGGGGGACTAAATTGATGTTTAAACTAAACTACAAGTATAAAATATAATAAAATAAGTTAATCGGATGACAAAACAATAAAAGGGACCAATTCGGAATGCGCAAAAAAGGCCAAGGATTAATAGGGGAAATATCCCAAACCCACCTAGTGCGCTATTCCCTTCGGCTAATCGGGGGACTAAAATGAAATCAAAGTGAAATTACAATGTAAAAATTAAAAAGACAAAGAAATAGAGGTAGGACTTGATTTTAAGAGCATTTAAAAATAGAGGGACCAAAGGAACAAATAAACCCTATCCTTATCAAAATATGTGGGTCCCTGAATCGGGTCGAGCCGGATTCGGGTCATTGGGTCATTTGAAACGACGCCGTTTCAGGTATCCCTCTCTTAAAATGGTCTAGGGACTAAAGTGAAAACGAAATAAAATTAAATGGTCAAATTTAAAAAGAAAAAAGGACCTCATTGAAATCTGCTTAAAAAGCGGAAGGACCATTCGCGCAAATATACCCAAAGTCAAAAACACGCAGATCCTATGGGCGGATGGATCCGATCTCGGGTCGCTGGTCTAAACGGCGTTGTTTTGGGGCTTAGGAACGCCCGCCAAAACGGCATCATTTAGGCGTCCTATTTAAGAAAAAAAATAAACCCAAAAAAATCATTTGAGATAGGTTTTTTTTTATATATATAAAAAAAACTCCATTTTCTCTCTAATTTTCTCTGAAAGGGGTTGGGGTTCGGCTTAGGGGACCGTCGTCCCTCCGCTGCGGCTCCATCGTGGCTCCGCTGTGGCTGGTGGCCGGAGCCACACAAAAACGAGCCCTTTTAGCCCCTTTCAATCCCTTTTTTTTTAAAAGCTTTTAGACATCGACTTTTGTTTCAAAAATCAAAAGGAAAATACTATGCGAGAAAGAAAAACTCAGCCTCCATCGCCTTTTTGAATCCTCATCCGAACCCTAATGGGTTTCAAGGTGTCCAGATGTCGGCAGTGGCCTCCGACGGCGACGGAAGATGAACCAACGGGTAAGGTTTTTTATTATTTATTTATATATCTATTTCGAATAAAAGTAAAAATAAATAAAAGAGGCAACTTTTGAAAATTTTGTTCTTTTGATTGATTTCTCTATTTTTTTGTTTGATATCGCTTGTGTAGTAATATTACATTGACGGATCTGGCTTTTATAGCCATTTACAACACTGTGTATCATTTTTTGCTATTATTTCTATTGTTTCTGCTTTCGTTTCTGCCTTTTTCTGCTTTGTCTTCTTTCTTCGTTCTCTTTGCAGGTCTTGGCGAGGTCAACGGAGGTGGGTTTTTGTCATTTTGGTGCAAAACGACCAAGGGTGCCAGACCTCGGGGCAAGGCGCAGGTGGGACAACCGAGGGAGGTGCGGCGCATTAGGGTTTAGGTCTCCCTTTTCTTTTCTGAAAATTTTAAGTTTTTGGGCTTGTCGGGCCTTGTAATTTTGGGCTTAGGGTTTAAAAAGTGGACTTTGTAATGTTATTATTATATTTTATTTTTGGTTTTTGTTTATGTCTGGCCCGGACAAATTTGGGCCTTTACACTACTATTTTGCTATTATATTACTATTATTTTGTTGTTATTGTTTTGATATTGTATAACTCTTATTTTATTGTTAATTTTGCTAATATTTTAGAGGCATTTACTTGCTTTTTTTTTAAAATATATTTTCAATTTGTTGGGAAGCATTTAGTGTATTTGATGTATTAAAATTTTTAATTTGTTTTCATATAAAAATTAATATAGGCGGGCTAGGTCTAACTTAAGTTTAACATTTTTAATTTGGACCGGTCTTGGGTAGAATTTTAGACTCATTTCGAAATAGACTCAAGCCTAAAAAATGGAGTTAAAATTTTGTTTCGACTCGACTCGAGTCATTGTTGGATCTAATGTAGAAGTGCTTGCATTAGGAAAAAAAAAGAAAAGACAATTGGTTGGTGCTAATTATGACTTTTCTTTTCCTTCTTTAAAAAGATGTTCATTATGACTATGATTGTGATAAAATTTTATTTGGTACAACGTAATTTGAAAATAAAAATATTAAGCTTTTGTACAACTAAAATTTTATTTTATTAGATATAAGAAGTCTCTTCATTTAAATATCTATATAAAATTTAAGCCAAGTAAGAAGTCAATCGGTGAAGCTTGTCCCAATGAAAAGTAGGCTCAAAATCGGCTTCTTCAAGCATTTTGGGCAATGGCACCATTTGAATTTTCTTACTCAAACCAAGATGTGCCATCAGAAGTGCAACGTGGGTTAAGAATTCCTCACCATGCTGGAGTTGCATCGCATGCTCTTTCCACGAACATTGAGCCGCGGCATAAGTCAGCATGTCCAGCCACATATCCGCTATCAGTTTCCATTTATCTTGGTTATCCCATTGGAAAATAGATACCAAACTCTGCAATTGCTCCGCGATTTGGCACCCTTCAAAGAATGCCGACTTCCTCGAACTTCCCATCTGGATAAAGAATGATCGAGATTTAATGTCCATCCCAAACAACCCTCTGACAGCTTCCTTGAATTGGAATTTGTCGAGGGCGAAGTTCATCGCTTCAGTGCAGGTATCATGGTGCCTTATGTTACCAATCCCTTCGGGAAGCATTTCGGGACATAGAAAAAGAAGGTACATCATATAATCAGATAAGGCCTTACTTATCCGGCAATACCGCTCGAGTTGCACGGCTCGATACCGGTGATTGTCGTCATGGAAAACAACTTCTGTAGCAACATGCCATAGGAGGAGACTGTGGGTGAATTCGACGTCGCATACACTCCAAAGAATGTCTTCAGATGACCCTCCCATTCCTTTAAGCACACTTGAACCTCTCTCATCCAATAACTCTGAGAGATTTTTGAACTTGGTCTCTGCGTATTTTTTTCGTTTTTCTTGGAGACCGGAGTAGATAAACTGTTGCAACTCGGGACTTACATCTTTCCAACCGGTGTGTAAGTACTTCCCCATTTTGTCCTCAGAGTCGAAGAAGTTTAAAACTGCAGCAAGATTCAGTTTCCTGGGCGGCAGGCAATAATCTAGCAGGCTGTGCTGTGCCATGGACCGAATTCCCTCCTTGGGCTTAGTGAAACGAACTAACTTAGAACCAATACGCCTGAGAAACCTGTTGTTTTGTTGGGCTAACCAGTAGAATCCCCAATCCGAGCTAAGATGCAGGAGGGCGGAATAAATTTCAAGAAAGATGGCACCGACCATTAACAAGTAGGATACGGCAATGTCAACTCGGGAGTCGTGATGCTTGGCAAAAACGAAGAAGAAGGCAAGCAGTGTGCAAGTGATCAAGGATAAGCAAATGAAGCGAAGAATTACACCGGGTCGAGTTATAACTATAGGAATCTTTGTATACAGCAGATCATAAAGGAATCCAAGCTCAATCTCCACAATTGTGAAGGCCGCTTTTGCACTAACTTTGGTCTGGTCCAGCTCAAATACGTAACTCAAATTTTTGTAAATTCTGAGCTTGAGATCTGCAAACATGGGCTTGAACACTTGAAACAAATGAAAGGCTCGATAAAGATCTCCGTATTTCCCCTTAATTTGTTTCGGCTCCAAGTAATCTTCCAAACGCATACCTCTTTCTGAAGGCGACTGTGAATGCTCAACTTCCAATGGGGAACCTTTGTCACCAGAAAACACAGATTTCCTAAACCGGACGCTACTAGCTTTGTAGAGAGACCAAACCCTTTCCCCATACTTGATAACCCCAACAATGAATATTGGGATGGCCATGAAGATGAGCGTTGCTGTTGCTATTGTCCAGAACTTGACATATACGTAGAGAGCCACTCCAATTTGGAAACACATCCCAAAGAAATGTCGTAGCCAGAGTTCATTGTCCGACAATGAGTAAGCCGTGATGGTATCGGGGCCACCCAAATGCAAGAGCAAGAATGGGGCCCAAAATAGAAGCAGAGGATTGGTTACTTCTTCCTTTTCACTTCTGAGGAGGGTACCCAAGGTTAATGCGGCCAACCAATCTGCAAACAAGTATAGGGTCCAAGTAAAAAAGGAGACCGTCTTTGAATTTCTGTCGCTGAATCTTCGTCGACTCCCAAGTTTTATCAGTATAAGTTGAACGGTGAGGCTGACGATTACCATTGCCCGGAGTTCCCATCTCAGCCAATCAGATTGTATACGATTCGACAGCGTTCTCAGAAGCGCTCTATCCCTGATCTCTAGGATCATCATTAAACTTGCAACTGGAATTTAACAAAAATGTTAAGCATTAGTGTTGAATGATTTTTCATTTATTCCGGAAATTAATTATTTAATTCTACTTCATAGTGGTTAAATTTCTTCTCGAATATTTATTGATACGAATTCAAATCGTGTTATTTCATTGTATTGATATTTATTTGAATGGACAAATTCTAGTACTTTAGATTCTTTGTAGTCATTAATAATCCATGCTATACTAAAGCTCTTTAAATGAGTACTAATAAGTGTTTGGAAGGTATTCGTTAGATTGGGCTAAGTCGATGCAGAATTTTAGGCTCAGGCTTGGTCCAGCTTAAAAAATGTGTTTAAAATTTTACTCAAGTCCGACTCATATTAAAAATGTTAAATTCAAGCTTGATCTGACTCGATCGTAATAACTTTTCTATAGATTATTATTATTTATATAAAAACAAATTAAAAAAAAATAATACATCAAATACACTAAAAATATTAAAATAAATGTTTCCCAACAAATTGAAAAAAAAAGTATAGTCATGTGATTCGGGTCGGAGTCGGACCCGAGTCAAAAAATTATGCCTGAGGCTTGACCCGTTTAAAAAAGGGTTTTATTTTTTGTCCAAACCCGTTTTTTGGACGGGTCTTTGGGCTTGGACGAATGGTCCAATTCATTATCAGGTCTAGTAGCTATGAACTCCGAAAAAGTATTCATAGATCTCCATATCGTGAGATTTAAACTTAAATCATTATGGATTTTAAAGCTTCAAATTTAGCATTTCAACTAAAGTTTCATTTGCATTTTATATAAACTTTCAATTAGTACTTGATTATAGAACACCCGTTATGTGGGTGAAATTTTATGTAACAAATTTTAAAAAATAAATTTGATAAAATAATTAAATATGATTTTGGTTGAAACGGCAAGATTCAGATGTTAAATATTATAAAATTTTGAGGTTTGAATCCTATCATGCATTCTTTTAGATTTTATATGAAAAGATAGATTTGCCCTTAAAATAATATGGCATAATGACATATTTTGCCCTTCAACTTTACAAAAAAATAAATTATTTTAGTCTTTCATTTAATTTTTTTGTCTTTTTCAACTCTTAAATTTGCTATGTTTGTCAAATTACCCTAAAATGAATGGAAAAAGTTAAAGTTTGTTAACTTCCTGATGTGGCATACACGTGAGTTGCCACGTCAGTAATTAATTATTTTTTAAAATTTAAAATTTTAAAAATTATATAAAAATTATTAAAATTATAAAATATAAATTAAATATTCTTTAACTCCTAAAAAATTAATTGCTAACGTGAAATACATGTGGATTATCATGTGGATGCCACGTTAATAAAGTTAATAAACGTTAACTTTTCCATCCATTTTTGGGTGATTTGATAAACAATGTAAGTTAAAGGTGAAAAATTAAATTAAGGGCTAAAATGATTTTTTTGCAAAGTTGGAGGGCCAAATAAGTTATTATACCTAATAATATCTATTTGTTAAAATAATAGACTTTTAGAAACTTTATTATTGAGTTGGAAATAGATTGGTGAGTGACACAAATTGAATTAATAAATAATTATTATTAAACACACATTCAATAGTTAGATATGTAGTTTTTTGTTATTTTATTTAAATATTATATAAAAAGTATGGAAAGACAAAAAGTATAATCATAATAATATTAGTTATCATTTAAAAAAAATAGTTTTCTTGAATAAACTATACAAATAGTCACCCGATTATAATTTTTTTAAGCACTCAAAATAAAAAGTTTGTAATTTAAGCATCCACGTTATCTAGTTTTGGTCATTCCTGTTAAAATCACAAATGACAAGTAGTTAAAAAATTGGTATAATAACAAATTTAGCCCTCAACATTTATATACAATATTAATTTAGTCATAATTTTAAAAAATTAACTCTCAAAATTTATAAATATTCTCAATTTGATCCTAATTCTAAGAAATTAAATAAAAATAAGAAGGTATATAAATATTTTCAAAAAATATAATAATGAATTTAAATTTTATATAAATATTTAATAAATATATTTATGTTTATATTAAATAAAATAAAAATGCCCCACCCTCCCATTTCGTTATGGGAGGGGAGACGAGGACAGAGGTGGTGGGAGGTGGGGAGGGGTGAGGGGAATTTTTTATCTTATTTAATATTAAATAAAAATTAAATTTATTATTATATATATTTTAAAATATTTATGTAATTTTATATGTTTCTTTGAATTTTTTTAGAATTAGGATTTGAGAACATTTGTAAATTTTGATGTTTAATTTTTCAAAATTATGACTAAATCGATATTATATGTAAAATTTGAAGGTTAAATTGGTTACTATACTAATTTTTTAACTGCTACATCAACTTGTCATTTGTAATTTTAACGGGAGTGACCAAAATGATCAAACTATGTCACGTGGGTGCTTAAATTGCAAACTTTTTATTTTAAGTGCCTAAAAAAATTTATAGTTGGCTAACTATATGTGTTGTTTACCCTAATTTTTTAGTAACTGAGTTGATACCCATTAACCCGTGACATTAACTCAGTTAAATGTTTTATAATAATTATTAGATATTTTTTTCATTATTTTTTTTTGTAAAATATATTTTCAATTACTTTTTTTAGTAAATAGGGGATTTATACATTTTTCATCCAACTCAGTTAGTAACGTAAATTAAATATTTCTAATATTAGAAAAAAATATTTAATAATTAGATTACTATTTTTAGAAATTCAGAGAGACAGGAGAGATCTTTTTACCAAATAATTACTATTTTTAGTTTGATAAATGAAAATAAACAGATAAAAAAAATCAAATTATTACTACTTACTTGTAATTATCATTGTGATGGATGCTATTTTTAAGCAATCGAAATACACCAAAGATGTGTCTGCTTGATGGTTAGGGTGTTCACTGCCGCAGGTCTGACTTGAGCTCAAGTCATACTAATCGTGTTGCTGTTACAATTTTACTCTTCTCTTATAGTTCATCATAGAAAAAAAAAAATCTCCGAATGAATTATTTAAGGTTGCCAAAGAGCTATCATCCTCTCCTTTTTCTTCTTTATTATTATAATTATTTTATTTGCAGTTGAGGATTTTTAATTATATTTATAGCTGAAAAAAAAAATCAAAGTTGATGTGATACATGTGTTATAAGATTTCTTCATGTGATGAAGGAAAGAATATTATAGGGATTAAATCGAATTAGTTTCTTATTATTATTAAATAAGTTAATTTATTTTATACACTATTAAAAAAGTTAACTAAGTTTAAATTGTAACAGAGTTAATATTTACTGTATAAAAAACGTTTTGAATTTTTTTTTTCATTTGTAGTTCAATTCCAAATAAAAGGTTTCATTTATAGAATCATACAAGTTTTAAAAATATTAACTCTGTTAAATAGTGAATGATATTTTTTAAAGAGTAAATATAAACTCTATTCTAATTTGGCCTTATTTGATTCTTTTTTAATAGTATATGAACTAATTTGATTATATCCCTATAATAGAGGGACCTCTCAAGTAGATTTACTACAACAAAACTCATTCTTTTTAGAATCGATTGGACCAATAATTAATCGAGATACCAATCCAAAATAAGGGGTCGAACTGGTCACTTAGACTGATTGAATCGATTTTTTAAAATATTTTTAATTAATTTACCTAAAAACTTTGACAAATTTAAAAGAGTGTTTAGGAAAAAAAATGGAAATAGCAGACGTCTCAATTGGGCAAGTTCAGTAAGCAAAATTGAAGGCATGAAGAATAAATTATTAAAATTGAAATAATTAAAAGAACCTTTTACTCACTTTATTTTAGGTGAATGTTTATACTTTATTACATTAATTTTTTTTAATTAATCACGATATTTAGATGAGATGATAATGATATTTTCTACCTTAATCAATGGTCGAGGGTTCGATCCTCGCCTTGGACATGGAACAACTTTAAAATTTGTGGTCAACATCTATCCCCGATTTATTTATTTAATATATATTGCTGATTGAATATTAGTTCGACTGGTATTAACATTGTTGCTCCTAGTGTAGGAATACGTGAGTTCAAGTACGTTAAAGTGTATATCGTCCTATTTAAAAATTAAAAGAGACTATGAATAATTTTAAATATTGTATAGAAAGTGCTAGAATAACTTCATTCATTTAAAAGTTATTGTAGAAGAGAATAAGTATAAACTTGGATTGGCTGATAAGCAATGAATTGATGCAATTATGCAAAGAGGTAAAGAATATTCAATTGAAGACATCTCACCTCAATGATTGTTAATAAGTGATTTGATCGAGTGGTTGAAAAAAAAAATTTAACCACCGTTCCATACAAGTTAAGACGGTAATTTGACATTACTAACTAGGGGTGAATTCATACAAGTCAAATCGAGTCGAGTCAAATCGGGTAAAAAAAATTCGAGTTAGTAGAATTGGCTAATCCTATTTTAGCAACTGAACTCATTTTGAAATTTTTTCGAATCGAATCGAATTGAGTCGAGTTAATGAATCCTATTATTTATTCTCAATGTTGCATTTATATGGACCGATTATTTAACTAGTAAACGGAGTACGAGATTATTTAACTGCATAAACAATATAATAGTCTTGCCTTTTAACTTAATAGGTAAATATTTATCAAAACGACATAGTTTTGTCTTTTAACTTGATGGTTTTGACTTTTAATTTTAGAAAATGTAAACATTTAACCGAAAATTTTGATTTTTTTATTCGAGTTGATCGGAATAACTCAAACTATTTAATTCAAAATTTGAAATTTTTATTGAATTTTTCGAATCGAATCGATTTTGCTCAACCAATTATTAATTATGCTGCAAAAACTTAAGGCAAAAATCTAAACGAACACTATGCCAAGACCATTGTCTCTATCTATGTAATTACAAGAAAATTTATGTAAATCAATGGCTTGTGTTTTGAAGAACACATAGTGTTTCTCTCCCTCCATAACCAGTGAACTGTAGCAAGGAAGGCTATATATCCTTCTTGTAACAGTCAATGGACTTTTCCCCATGGTCTTTCTAATAAACCAACAAACTTTCCTCCTCCAGTGTAAGATATTTCTATGTAAGTCGTACCTCTGTAAACACATCCTTCCAAACCGTGCCAGAAAAAGAGCATTCAAAGAAAAGGTGTTCGACAATCTCTTTATGAGAAGAACAAAAGCTGCACAAGTCATCAGGCGTAATCTTCCATCCAAACTTAAAATTCCTTGAAGTTAATGTGAAATTTTGGGAAATATGGGCTGTTTAAGACCCCTAGTAGAATCAGCTAGCATGCTTTGGCTAGAAAAATGGTAAATTTGCAAGTTATGGGCTTAGGGACTAAATTGTATAAAAGTTAAAATATTAGGGGTAATTTTGCAATTTCACATTAAAATGGATTATAGGTTTGATTTAGCTATTTTAAGTTATTTGAATTGTTTAATTGAATAAAATTATTATCTAGATAAAAAAAAAAAGTCAATCGGACTTGAATCGAGGGAAATCGAAAGTCTCGGATTAGTCGTTGGGTTCGTTTTTACAACCATTTTGTTGAGGTAAGTTCGTATAGAGGTTATTTTGTTAAATTTCATTTTTAGTGAATAATTGTAAGTTTTTTATAATTATAAATGGTCATAAAATGTTAACTAGCATTTGGATTAAATTGCAAAATTGAAATAGTTGATAGAAATGTGTGAAAGATGGGAACTTTACGAAATTATAGTTATGAAATGATGCAATGGAACGAATCAAGGACTTATATGTGAAAGTGTCTCGTTTGAACCTTAAGAATTCTTAGGATACAAATGAAATGTCATTAGAGATTATACGGTTTCGAGTGCTGGTCCTGGATGTCCTACTATAACGATCCAAAATTCTTATTTCTGCTTTTGTGAAATTGTGACACAAATGTGTATTTGCTTCAGTGGTTAAGTGTTCTAGGTGAGTGTGTGAGGTCTCAAGTTCAAGCCTTGTATTTGGTAAATTTTGAAATTTTTCTGACTTAAGCCTTTTACTTGCTCAGTGGGCTTATATTGAATTAATTATAAAACTATGGCAGAATGAGCTTGTTGGTTCGAGTGGTAAGGGAGTCTGTGTGTGTTGTCTAGAGGTCCTGTGTTCGAATCCTTGCGCAAGCATGGGTATTTAATTTTTGTTCGGTTCTGTGCAAGAGTTTCAGTGGAATTTGAAGTCTGAGGTAGTTGAGATTGAGATGTTAGTGGGGGAGGGGTTGAGATATTGTAGTTATCAGTTTTATTCTTTTGGTTTTTTCAAAATTTCGTTCCTCTCTCCCCCTTTCAAAAATTTTTGACGTTCTTCTTCCCTTTTTCCTCTCCTTGGTGTTTCCTCATTCGGTTTTGCGTGGTGATTCTTCGTTGTTGCGTGTTTCATCCTTTGTTCGTCTGGTAAGTGACATTTTTCAACCTTTAACTTTTTGGATTGGGATTAGTAACTCTAGATTTTGGATTAAGTGGTGAATTGTGCGTTAGGGGAAGATTTCGAGACAGGGAACCACGTTCTATCGGCTTGATTCAAGATTGTGTTCGTTCTTGTTTGCGGTAAATCGGTTCTTGCGTACTTGGATAAATCGTGTTAGGCTCGATTTTTGGTTGCTAAAGGGGTTGGATATTCTGATTGTAGGTGCTGGTCATCTCGGGAGTGTTTCCGCATCGAATCGTTACAAGGTGTGTACCCGAAATACAGAAAAACGAGATTCAGTGAAAGCCAAAATTGTAATCTGTCGAAGCCACACGGGCGTGTGGTCGCCCGTGTGCGACAACACAGTCGTGTGATCGACAAAGGTCAGGCCGTGCGCAAGACACGGTCGTGTAATGGCTGGAGTGTGGCCGTATGAGCCACACGGGCTAGGCCAAATTGGGCGTGTGGGCTACATGGGCGTGTGGGCCCACATGGGCACACACACGAGCGTGTAGTATCTGGGTCAGGCCGTGTGATCCACACGGGCAAAGCCAATCTGGGCGTGTGGGCCCATTATACTGAGATTTCTCGTAGGGTCACACGGGTCGTCCTAATCGACTGTGGGCCTACCGTAAGGTCGGTAAACGCTATCTAACCCTAAAACCAAGTGATATGTTAGACTGAGATATGATTATAAGCATGCCTATGATTGTATATATGTTATCTGTTTATAAGAGCATGTTAAGTATGATATATCTGTTAATTCTGTATGTATGTTATGTTATCTGATATTGGGGTTGGGATGATGTTCATTGGAGGAAGTGTTCTGAAAGGCATTTGTGCCTATTATCTGGCAGCATGGCTGCATTATATCTGTTATGTACCGCATCGGTACAGTATGGTGTGTAGGGCTGGGTGGGTGTTTTAAACCCCACATGGTGTGTAGGGATGGACGGAGATGGTGTGTAGAGGATAGGGGTAGGATTTTGATTTCTGGTTCTGATATGCATATCTGTATCTGTATCTATAATGGGCTTAAGCCCGAATCTGTATCTGTCTGATTCTGTTTTTCTGTTGTGTGCATGCTTAATTCTGTGGGGTTACACACTGAATTTACGTAAATTCACTCCTTTCTGTTTAATCTGTACAGGTAATCTACAGAGTTAGGCGGATCGGTGCAGCGGAGGACTCAACCGTGACCATTCGCCATAAACTGTTTATTTTGCTTTATGGTTTAAATTAAGTTTTGGCTTTTAATTTGAGAGTTTATATTTTCTGGGGCTGTATGGACTTTTAACTGTTGGTTTGGTTTTGCTGCTCGACTTATGCATGCTTTATTAAAAGTTTTCTTTTAAAACGACAGTTTACTAAAACAAAGTTTTCCAAGTCAAGAACGGTTTTGCTAAAACATCACAATTTTACGAAAGCTTCCGCTCTAAATGATTTTTAAGCAAATGGAGTAATGTTTTGATATTAAACACAGAAACTTAAGAGTTGAATAAACGTTTTTGAGTTGTTAAAAATAAATGAGTGCTAATAAACTAAAATGGTTTTACGGTGACGACTTAGTTTACAAAACTCTTTCCATGTGACATCACCAGATTCAGCCATAACGTCTAGGCCGGGTTTGGGGTGTTACACCTACCGATGATTGAGGTCTTGCATTTGTTGTGGATTCTCCACAGCTCGTCTGGGCAGCATCGTGTAGCTTACATCCCGACCCACAGCTCGTGTGAGCAGGCCACTTCACAACTCGTGTGAGCATTACATATACGTATATGGTTGCATTTACAGACACACTTTGTGTGAGCTTTCCCAAGTATCCGATGATATTCTAATTGGTTTAACGGGTAACTAACGTTTTAAAGAGTATACGAACTTATAAACTAAATCATGATATATGCATGAATGTTGATAAATGGATTTGAAATGTTGGTATGATGTATGCTATGTTTTTGGTTTGTTTTATATGTCTTTTATTTCACAACTAGCTAACCTTTGAGGTGTGATGTATAAGAAATTAAATGTGGCTCATGACCAAATGAAATAATTCTTAGATATTTAGCTTAATGCATTTGGTAAGTTTAATTCCTTTATACGAGCTTACCAATCACTAGTTGCTTACGTAGTTGTTTTCTTTATTTTGTAAATCGACGGAAAGCTCGATCGGTCGGAATTCCGTCGGAGAATGATCACACTATCCACTACTCATTTTGGTAGTTTTGATATATTTTGACATATGGTTATAAATGACATATATAGGGCTTGTTTGTTACTTTGGCAATTGGGTAATGTTTTGAGTTGTGCCAAACTTAGATATGCTTGGTGCCTTTTGTCTTTGACTTGCAAATGTATATGGTATAAGTATAATAAGGCTTGATGTCAATGTAGCCATTTGGTATGTTTTGATTATGCTTGTACCATTTGTATATATGTATGGTTGGTTTGGCTTGTTTATGCTTAAACACTTTTGAATATGGTCATTTTGATTATGCCTATCTAAAAAGGTAGGTTGTGATGATATAAGTTAAAAAGAAGTAGTCATTTTGTATCTATGTTTTATGGTTGAATTGTGTTATTGAAGTCTTGTTCATGAATGGTCTTGTTGAATGAAATGTGGTGCCTTTGACTGACATTTGGTTAGAAAATATAGAATATTTGAAATGGAATGATCGTATGTGTTTAATGTATATTTTGGGCATATGAATGTGGGATAGGTAGGTGTGTCTTGGTGTGCAAGCATAGGTCTTGAAATAGCTTGTTTTAGGGACTAAAATTGGTGCACACAGCTTGGGACACCAGTTGTCACACAGCCATATGCCACACACGGATACCCCACATGGTCGTGTGTTATTTTAATTTTAGGTGCAGGTTTCACACGGCATGCGACACGACTGTGTGACCATATTTCGGATACACACACGGTCTGGCACATGGCCCGCGACACGATCGTGTGACTCAAGTCAATGAGTTACACGGTTTGACCCACGGGCTGGGACACGGCTGTGTGTCCCATAGTTCGAATGTCCACATGGCCTGGGCTATGTCACACGGCATGAACCACATAGCTGTGTGACCCATGTTTCACAAATTTTCATGTCTTTCTTGAAATTTTTGATTTGTTTCGAATTGATCCCTAATTGTTTCCAAACTGTTTTTAGGCCTCTTAGGCTCGATTTAAGGCCCACAAAGGTACTTATGCTATAATTAGGTTATGTTATTAAATGTTAATTTATAAATTGTATGTTAATTTTTGTTTTGATATTAAATGTTTGGAATTGTATTGTAATACTCCATAACCCTAATTTGACGACGAAGATGAAGACGGGTTAGGGATGGTACAGTCTTTATAATACTAAGTGCATTGTAAGAGTTAATACGTTAATCGTTAAACACTAGGGAACTACGCTATTTCCAAAGCATCCAACATTCAATTCCAAATAGAGTGTCCGAATGGGTATTACAACAAACATGGATAGTGGACATATTCAAATTAGCCATCACCCAGCTCACCAAATTCGAAGCCACCAATTCGAAGCAAAGAAATTGACCTAAATATAAGGTGTCACCAAGTTTTTCCACACGTGTATTGGGTGTGAGCAATCCCTGATTGCATGAATAGAACTCCCCTAAATTGCCCCACATAGGTGAAAAGAGGCATCAATGGTGATTTCCCTTTTACATCTCTCCATATTAGTTAGCAGTCGATCCTTCACAAGAAGTCAAAGGAGACTCTTTAACTCTTTGTGGACATTGCAGCTTCCAAACAACATTCCAACAACTATTATTGGCATCCCAATTCTAACTTGCAAAGGCCACAAAAGCATCTGAAATCGAGGACCGACCATCAACCATCCTTTTCTAAGTTCTCATGTCTTTGCCCCCATCCAATCTCCTAGGGACGATGGTAGATATGCAAAGCAACACAGTATAATCAAGCCATAAAGAGAGCATCCCCCAATCCCATTTCCCAACTTGAGTCGACATCTCATTAGCCAAATTACTTCCCGTGGAAGAGTACTTATGATTCCAAAGAAGACCAACATTTGAAATCCAAACATACATTTTATAATCTAATATACATTAAATCTTTTATAATAATATTTTTAATAAAATAATTTATAAAACCATATACCAAATATATTTAATCTTAATATCATCCTAAGTCACCTTTAAAAAGTTTAAAAAAAAAAAAAAACCATACACCCCTAAGTAAATATTTGACATGTAAATATTATATATATAAAAAAATTAGTTGATATTTTAAAAAATAAAATATACTTAACATGATGATAAATACAAAAATTATATATTGTAATTATATAATTATTAATTTAATTATATAAAAGAAGGAATTCTTAATTTTAAATATTTTTAAGATAATGAGATATAGAATTACATATTTATTATTTAATTTTATAAATAAAAGAATTATTAAAAAAACTTGAAAATAATATATAAAAGAAATTAATTGATATTTTTAAAAATAAAATATATTTAACACAATGATAAATACAAAAATTATATATTTTTATTATATAATTATTAATTTAATTATATAAAAAAGAATTATTAATTTTAAATATTTTTAAAATAATGAGATATATACAAGTACATATTTATTATTTAATTTTAAATAAATTAAAAAATATTAATTAAAAAAACTTAAAAGATAATGTATTTATTAATTAAAAATAAAAAAATTAAAAATAAGAATCATAGTAGGATTAGGATTAAACATTATTATTTAAGAGATAAAATGTTTTAAATTTCAATCTCAGGATCAACCCACATCTAAAGGAAAAACCAGCAAAATCCTAGTTTCTGCTAATATTTTATTGATTCAACATGGCTACTTCATCAGCTGTGTTTAAATCAAGGGAGGATCACCGGCTGAGGTTGACGAGGATGGAAAAGAAATTTGTTAGAATTTGGTCTTCCATGCAGCCCATGCAGCAGCAACAAGGCAGCACGTGAAGCAGCAAGGTGGCCATGCAGTAGCCATTATTTCATGTGAACTAAGTGTTCATTTTGTTCCTTTTGTAACTATCAGTCAATGTAACTTAGTTTAGTTCATTTTGAATTATGTTAGGCTGATATTTTATGGTGTAATGATGTTGATAGAGCTGATTAAACAACTTTAGTTTAGTGTGCAAGCAATGTATTACAAGTTTCCATGTTATTAGTGGGATTAGGTAAAAATTAGGTGATGACTAGCTATGATTTGTTTTGTCATTAGCTGGTATATGTAATGGCTGTAAGCCAATGTTATTTTGTAATGAAAACACTTGATTTCATTCAAAATTCATACTCTATCTTTCTTGTTTTCACGTTTTCTCTCTAGCAAATTTCTGTTCTTTCTTTCTTCTACTGCAATCCTCAAGCCTTGTTGCTCAAGCTTCAGCTACTTGTTGCTGCTAGTTGATCAAAGTTCCAACAATTGGTATCTAGAGCCTTTGTCTTAGAGGACCTTAACTTGAAATCAAATGGCTGCAAACTTTTCACCAACAGCACCTCCAGTTTTTAGTGGTGAAGGGTTCCACATATGGGCTGTAAAGATGAAGACTTACCTGCAGACCTTTGATCTGTGGGAAGTGATCAACACTGATACTGAGCCAGCTCCTCTTCGAGCCAATCCTACAGTGGCTCAGATGAGGCAACATGCTGAAGAGTGGACTAAAAGGCGTATAAAAGTGTCATGCATTCGAATGTTGTATCTGATGTTATTTTCACCAGAATCATGGCTTGTGACACTCCAAAACAAGCCCGGGACAAGCTCAAGGAGGAGTTCCAAGGCACTTTGAAAGGACTAGGCAAAGCAGTTAGCTGATTCTTTGAACTTAAGAAGAGATTTTGAAAATCTCAAAATGAAGGAAGAAGAGATAGTGAAGCAGTATTCAGATAGGATCATGGCTGTAGTTAACAACATAAGGTTGCTAGGAGAAGAGTTCAGCGAGGCAAGAATCGTGGAGAATGTGCTCTCAACACTGCCTGAGAGATATGAAGCAAAAATATCATCCCTTGAGGATTCGAGAGACCTGGCTACCATCTCCCTGACTGAGCTTATTAATGCTTTGTATGCTCAAGAACAAAAGAGAGCCATTAGACTAGAAGAACACCAAGAAGGTGCCTTCCAAGCCAAATCAAAGCCATCCTCGGGCAATACTGTCTACAAAGGTAAAAAAATCTGGAAGAACAGGCCTAAGCCTGATGTTGCAAGGGGTGGTGAACAACTTTGCAAGTTTTGCAAAAGACCAGGTCATCCTGAGGACAAATGCTGGTTCAGGCCAGATGCAATATGCCAACATTGCAAAAAGAAGGGCCATGTTGAAAAGGTTTGCAAAAACAAAGGCAGACCAAGGCAGGCTCAACTACAACAGCCAAAAGCTGAGGCTCGAGTAGCTGAAGAAGGCAGTGATCATGAAGAACTTGTCTTTGCAGTCTCATGCTTAACTGCAAAAGAGAAAGTTAGCAAAGGGTGGCTCCTGGACAGTGGCTGCACCAACCATATGACATAAGATGCTACCATTTTCAAGTCAATCGATAGAAGCTTCAAAGCCAAAGTTAAAGTGGGTAATGGTTACTTTATTATGGCAGAAGGCAAATGTGATGTATTAATACACACACATACAGGCAACAAACTAGCTTCAAATGTGTTGTTGGTGCCTGAGATTGATAGAAACCTACTAAGTATAGCTCAGTTGCTAGACAAGGGATATACTGTTGTGTTCGAGGGCAAGGAGTGCAAAATCAGTGATCCACATGGACCCAAGCTCATGTCAATCACAATGGCTGATAAGAGCTTTGTTGTTGATTGGACAAACAAAACAGACTCAGCATATGCAGTTTTAACTGAAGACTCCAAGCTATGGCATCAATTGCTTGGGCATGCAAACTTTCGATCAATGGCAAAGATGGTTACTGAAAACTTGGTTGAAAACTTCACTAACTCAGTGAAACAAGTTGATGTTTGTGAAGTATGTCAGTTGGGAAAACAAGCTAGGCATCCATTTCCATTGAATCAGGCCTGGAGAGCATCAGGGAAGCTCCAGCTTGTGCACACTGATATGTGTGGTCCCATGAAGACTGAATCACTCAGTGGAAACAGGTACTTCATTCTTTTTATTGATGACTGTACTAGATATTGCTGGATTTACTTTATGAAGCACAAGTCAGAAGTGGCTCATGTGTTTTTAAAGTTTAAAGCACAAGCTGAAATAGAAACAGGTTGCAAGCTTAGGATCATTAGATCAGATAATGGAGCTGAGTACACCTCAGCTCAGTTCCAAGCTCACTGTCAAAATGCAGGCATCAAACATCAGTTGAAAAATGTTTATACTCCTCAGCAGAATGGAGTAAGTGAAAGGAAAAACAGAAGCCTCGTGGATATGGCCAGATGCCTTATGTTTGAGAAGAACATGCCAAAAACCTTGTGGGCAGAAGCTGTAAACACTGTAACCTATCTACAAAACAGGCTCCCAACCAAAGCCCTGGCTCACAAAACTCCATTTCGGGTTCAAGCCATCACTGGCTCACCTCAAAACCTTTGGTTGTCTATGCTATGCACAGGTTTCAGCTGTTAGAAGAAGCAAACTAGATGAAAAAGCTCAAGCAGGCATACTGGTGGGCTATAGCTCGATCAAAAAGGGCTATAGAGTTCTGGTTCCCTCAACAAATAAGGTCCTAGTGAGCAGGGATGTGATCTTTGATGAAAATGCATGCTGGAATTGGGAAAAGAATGAACAAGTGGTCACTTCTGAAGAACTCACAACAGGCCAGATTGAGCCTGATCAAGTTGGTCCAGAAATGGACTTTGATGATGTGCCAGTTAGGGGAACAAGGCCTCTAGCAGAAGTTTATGAAAGGGCACAAGTGGCCATTGTCGAGCCAAACTATTTTGAAGAAGCTCAAGCGCACCAAGGTTGGCAACAAGCCATGGTTGATGAAATCCAAATGATCAAGAAGAATCAAACATGGGAGTTGGTTGAAAGGCCTACAAACAGGAAGGTCATAGGTGTCAAATGGGTCTATCGAGCCAAGCAGAATGCTGATGGTAGCTTAAACAAGCTGAAAGCTAGGCTTGTTTTCAAGGGATTCAGCCAAAAATATGGCCTGGACTACATGGAAACCTTTGCACCAGTAGCCAGGCTTGACACCATAAGATTGCTAGTTGCTTTAGCAGCACAAAAGCAATGGAGCGTACACCAACTAGATGTGAAATCTGCCTTCCTTAATGGCCTTCTTGAAGAAGAAATTTACATTGATCAACCTCAAGGCTTTGTTGTACAAGGCAAAGAACACATTGTGTACAGGCTAAAAAAGGCTCTATATGGCCTAAAATAAGCTCCTAGAGCTTGGTATGCTCGAATTGACAACTATTTGATCAGTTTGGGGTTTGAAAGAAGTGCCAGTGAACCAACATTGTATGTAATGAAGAATGAAGGTGAAACACAGCTCATAGTGTCCCTTTATGTAAATGATCTCTTGGTGACAGGAGGAGACAACAATGTTTTGAATGACTTCAAAGTCAAGATGAAGGAGGTGTTCGAGATGTCAGACTTGGGCCACATGACCTATTTCCTTGGAATGGAAGTGAGTCAAACAGAAGGAGAGATCTTCTTGAGCCAACAAACTTTAGCTAAGAAGATCTTAAACAAATTTTCCATGGAGAATAGCAAACCAACAAGCACACCTATGGCTGTTGGAATGAAACTATCAAGCCAATGTGACTATGATCGAGTGGATGAATCTGCCTACAGAAGCTTAGTGGGATGTCTACTCTATTTAACAGCAAGCAGGCCAGACATTATGTTTGCTGTGAGCATGCTATCGAGGTTTATGCACTACTGCAACAGGCAGCACCTTCAAGCTGGAAAAAGAGTGCTCAGGTACATCAAAGGCACCTTGAGCTATGGTTTAAAGTTCAGCAAAGCTGAAAACATGAAGCTAGTAGGCTATACAAATAGTGACTGGGCTGGATCGAATGATGATATGAAGAGCACCTCAGGTTATGCATTTACACTTGGTTCAGCAATGTTTTGCTGGTGCTCAAAGAAGCACAACCTGGTAGCTCAATCAACAGCCAGTTTAGAGAGTATGTTGCTCTTTGCTGCTTTCTTTGTGAATCAAGCCATATGGCTAAGAAAAATTCTAGCTGATTTGAACCTACAACAAGAGGGAGCAACAGAGATCCTATGTGACAACAAGTCGGCTGTTGCAATTGCAAAGAACCCTGTCTTCCATGGTAGAACTAAACACTTCAGCATCAAACTTCATGTGGTAAGGGAGATGGAACAAGCTCGAGAGGTTGAGCTGATTCATTGCAATTCTGAAAATCAAATTGCTGATATTTTCACCAATGCCCTCAATGCAACGAGGTTCATGAAGATGAGAAAAGAGCTAGGAGTTTGCAGCATGGAGACCAGGGAGGAGTGTTAGAATTTGGTCTTCCATGCGACCCATGCAAAGCAAAGAACAACAAAGACGTGAAGCGTGAAGCGAAGGTGGCCATGCAAGAGCCATTATTTCATGTGAACTAAGTGTTCATTTTGTTCCTTTTGTAACTATCACCAATGTAACTTAGTTTAGTTCATTTTGAATTATGTTAGGTGATATTTTATGGTGTAATGATGTTGATAGAGTGATTAAACACTTTAGTTTAGTGTGCAAGCAATGTATTACAAGTTTCCATGTTATTAGTGGGATTAGGTAAAAATTAGGTGATGACTAGCTATGATTTGTTTTGTCATTAGTGGTATATGTATGTAATGGTAGAAGCCAATGTTATTTTGTAATGAAAACACTTGATTTCATTCAAAATTCATACTCTATCTTTCTTGTTTTCACGTTTTCTCTCTAGCAAATTTCTGTTCTTTCTTTCTTCTGCTGCAATCCTCGAGCCTTGTTGCTCAAGCTTCAGCTACTTGTTGCTGCTAGTTGATCAAAGTTCCAACAAAATTAACCCTCATATTCCTCAGTTTATGTCATCAGCACCTTGGTATCTTAACGCTGAAAGACCTGGTTTGAAGCATCAACGGAAGTGGAAATCCGATCCCAATTATACCAAATCTTGGTACGATAGAGGCGCGAAGATATTTCAAGCTGAAAAATATCGAATAGGAGCCTGCAAGAAGTAAGCTAACCTCTTGTTCTTTTTTCACCATACTTGTTGGCGTGTCTATGAATGCATTGTTTCTGTGTTTTAATGGGGTTTTTAGATTTTAGATCGCACTTTTGATTGGTTTTGATCATTTGGGGTAGAAAAGGGAATTAGATATCTGGTTGATAAGATGGATTCTTGGCTAATGTGAAGCTAAAATTGTAGGTTAAAATGTCGTGCAATATGACTTAATGCTAATGTACTTCTTCCTCTTGCTGTTTCTTTGAATTTTTCTGTTCAGCAAACAATAATTTTTCTGTTTAGTAATGGAATTTCTCTCTAATGAGTGACGAGCCTGTTTGTTAATGTTGACATATTGAGCTGGGTTATGTTAGCTAATGAAATTCATGTTTTCTTTCAAACACAAAGGCATGAATCATTGAAGATACTTATTAATTGATCAAGTTGAACGTTCTGTGGCTTATGCACTCTATGCTTGTTATATGGGATTAAATAGTTTTAGTTTAGATGGTGATACTTGTTTGTGTCCTTTGCGCTTTAAACTCTCATTATGCCACAATTTATAATCTTTTATTTCCTTTTTATTGTTTGTTGTAGCTGTGGAGCCATGACACATGATGCAAAATCATGCATAGAGAGGCCTCGTAAAAAGCGTGCAAAATGGACCAACATGCACATTGCACCCGATGAGAAGATAGAAACTTTCGAACTGGATTATGATGGCAAGCGTGATAGATGGAATGGTTACGATGCATCTACGTATGCTCGCGTCATTGAAAGGTATGAGGCAAGGGATGAGGCTAGAAGGAAGTATCTGAAAGAACAGCAGCAGAAAAAGTTGGAGGAGAAAAATAGTAAAATCGAGGGAGAGGGAGGAGAGGTTAGTGACGAAGGTGATGCTCTGAAGCTCGTTGAGAGCAAACAAATGGAGCTGTCTAAGGTCGAAAGACGTGTTCGTACCACTGGCGGAGGGAGCACGGGATCTGTCAGGTACATTTATTATACCATTCCTCAGCCGAATCTTACTTATTTTGGTTACTAAAGAACATTTCTTCCCTGCAATATAAAACAAGTACAAATACAATATAAAACCTTGCTATCCTCAATATTTCCTACTACCCAAGGTTTGAGGCAATTCAAGTACAAATACAAAACAATAAACACCAAGTGACGACAATGATTGAAAGTACAAATGCAATTGGTGGTGGTTTCCAACCAACTTGTTTTCAAACCTTCAAGATTCCCAAACCAGCCTTAGTCGATTGTCTTTATAGTACTAAATAAACTGCTAGAGTTAATACCTTAATCGTTAAACTCCAAGGAATTATGCTACTTCCAAAGCATCCAACATACAACTCCAAAGAGAGTGTCCCAATGGGCATTACAAGAAACATGCATAGTGGACATATTCAAATTATCCATCACCCAATCCACCAAATTTGAGGCAAAGAAACTGACCTGAATATGAGGTGGCACCCAATTTTTCCATATGTGTATCGAGTGTGGGTAATCCCTGATTGCATGAATAGAACTCTCCTAAACTTCCCCACATAGGTGAGAAGAGGCATCAATGGTGATTCCCCTTTTACATCTCTCCATGTCAGTTAGGAGTCGGTCCTTCACAAGAAGTCAAAGGCTCTTTTAACTCTTTGTGGACATTGCAGCTTCCAAGTAACATTCCAACTATTGGCATCCCTATTCTGACTTGCAATGGCCACGTAAGCATCAGAAACCGAAGACCGACCATCAACCGTCCCTTTCAAAGTTATCATGTCTTTGCCCCTATCTAATCAAATTAGTTAGATCGAGAATTGATTGTGTAATTGATCTAAACACTAATAAAACTCCGTTAAGATTGAGAATCAGAAAAAAATTACGATTTAACTGCAAATCATGGACCCGATAAACAAATAGGTATTTTTATTTCTCATGCTTAAGTTAAAACAAGTATTAAATAATAATTATACACAAATTACGACTCCCATGGAACAATAAATGTGGCTCCACTTGAATTCCCACGTAATTATCATTTCAATTTTGTTTCTCCCAAATCAGTTCTATTTATTATTGGGTTTTAAAAATTGATCCCAAGCCCACAATAAATGTGGATTGATAAGCCCACCAACAATTTTTTTTTTTAACTTTGAAATATTAATATAATGTATTTTAATAAATTAAATAACTAAATGAAGAAATGCAATATACATTTTAATAAATTCATATTTATTTTTAATAAATTTAATAGCTAAATGAAGGAAACGTGAAAAAGAAACATGTTTGTTGAGAAATAGTGTAGAAAACATGAATTCATATTTATTGAGAAAATAATGTAGAGAGCATGAATTTAATAGGGCAATATTGAATGATTTTACTTTATAAATTGATTTCCATAATCATGTAAATTTCATACTAAATTGAACTACTTTTCCAAAACATTTTTGATAAATAAATCAAATTCATAACCTATTATAATGGGATATTGGAAGAAATTAAAATTACGAAGATGATGTTCTGAAGGTTGATGGGGCTAATGTTGATGAGAGCAAACAAAAGGAATTTGCTAAGA
This sequence comes from Gossypium sturtianum, assembly GCA_025698515.1. Classification (NCBI taxonomy): domain Eukaryota; kingdom Viridiplantae; phylum Streptophyta; class Magnoliopsida; order Malvales; family Malvaceae; genus Gossypium; species Gossypium sturtianum. The sequence continues at coordinate 165,702,591 of CM046945.1, forward strand.
TTAGAAGACATGATCGAATATGGTCGTGCTCGCAGAATTATCAAGGGAATCGTCACGTAAAACATCAGAAAACCAAACATCCAACTAAAATTTGATTATTTGACCATCGCCCACTTGCCAGATAACATTTTTAAAATAAATGTAAAATCCCATTAGTTTTTTTATTTTATTTATCTTAATGCTTTTCATTCATCAACTTCTTTTTCTTCATCCATTTTCTTTACCAATAATGAAAATCTTTCAAAATATAAAAACATAAAAATTGTTGTGGTTTTCTTTTGATTGCTCAATTTATCAATTTCACACAGCTTAAATTAGGTTACAGTTTACGATTTAATAACAGTTTAAATGGTTCACGATTCAAACGATTTGTTCACTATCTTCAGACTGATGTACTAATCAATTTCCGGTCTAACTAATGCGACCAATTAATTCAATTCGATTTAAACAATATTGTAATTGAACACTTAACTTTATAAAAAAAAAAAAACATATTTTGTTGTTTCAACCGTCTAATTTTGAGCCCTCCATTAATAATTGACTGATAGACTTCTTCCTATTAAACAAGAGCTATCTTCCTCTAATTACCCGAAGTACCCCAAATGAAATCCCCAAAACGCTGCTCAATCTATTTACAAATGCTAGTTGGAATCATGGGCACTTGCATCAAATAATTAGGAATGGACATTAAAACTGATTTAACCAAGGTTATACAGTCAAATATGTGGCATTTGAATGACGAAATGAAAGTGAATTCGTATATGTAATGGCATTGAATGGCTTATAAGTATGATAGTATAATTGGTATGTTTTGTTAAAATGATGACAAATTGTGATACATTGGTTTGATTGATATTAAGATCGAATAAATCAACGTTTGGTGTATATTTGGAATTGGTGTTTATAGAGATATTAGTTCAATTTAAAATTCTGTGTGATTGACAAGTATTATTATATTGTTGAATCTGATGATAATTTTATTAAAACATTATTAGTAATATTAGTTTATTTTTTAGATTAATTATTTAATAACATTTTTTAAATCTAATAAAGAAGACGTCCGATTAAATTTATTTTTATTTTTTCAAGCCCAAAAATTCATACGATATTTAAGAGGATTTGAATAAATTATTAAATCCAAAAAGTGAACTAACCAGACTCAAATAGTAAACTACACTATATTTAAAATTCGGTATTTTTTTTTATTTTTTGTTTTTATATAAAATGAGTAGAGCCTACACATGCTGAAATTTGAACATAAAACACTACTATTTTTAATTAATCTTTAATTAATTAAACATAAACCTAATTAACCAATTTGGTGGGTTACAACTAATCCCCACCACCGTTTGGCTATAAGTGGTCTAATTTCTCAATTGATTCTTCAATTAATTAAAAATTCATAATAATTATTTTTTACAACTTTTACACTTTAATTCTTGTACCTTGATTAACTATTCAATTGAAAAAATTAAGGGACCAAACTTTAATTAACCTCTATACTATCCTCGTATTTACAGACTCAAATATCAAAATGAAATTCTGAAATCACCATTTCCGATATTACTAAAAAACAAGCTATTATTTTAAAAATTTGACCGCAACCCACCAACAACTTTATTTGTACTTTGACATATTATTATCATGCATTTTAACAAATTCAATAATTAAATGATGGAATGCGAGCAGGGGCTAAGCCAGAACAATATTTTAGGGAGCGAATGAAACTTTAATTTTTTTATAGTCTACATCTTTATAATTTTTAAAGTATTAAATTAAATTTTTATAATTTTAGGAGGGGCCAAAGTGTAATTTTACCTTTACTAATTTAAAAGTTTAAAAAAATTTAGATGACTTAAATGACAATTTTTCATTTTAAGGGGGCCAGGGTCCATGCCAACTCCCCTAAAATCGCCTCTGAATGCGAGAAAAGAAATATATTTATTGAGAAATAATGTATACATGAAAAGCAAATGAAAAGCAAATGTGATATACATGAAAAAGAAACATATTTATTGAGAAATAATGTAGAGAGCATGAATTTAGTAAAGGCAATACTGCATGATTTTACTTTATAAATTTGTTTCAATAATCATAATAAACACATAAATTTCATATTAAAATAAACTATTTTTTTCTCAAAACGTTTTTGACAAATAAATGAGATTCATAATCTATTATAATAGGATATTGAAAGAAATTAAAAATAAGCTTACAAAACATTATGGTTTGAAACAGTTAGTAATTTTTTCATAAAACTAATTATTACTGTTTAATGATTCGGAAGTTCTAACGATAGAACTGGAAGGTTATTACAATATAATCCTTATAATTTTTATAATTTTAAATAAATCAATTATTTCATTAAAGTACTTTAATTTTTAATTTTTCTTTTTTGTTGAATTAGGGAAAGGAAATTGTGTTTTTACACCAAAGATTCAAATCTTGAACCGACACGTGGAAGATCATTAGGTTTGAAATTTAACACTCAAACATGCAATCTATATATTGCAGATGTCTATTTCGGTTTTTTAGTCATCGGATGAAATGGTGGCAAGACAGAAAGAGTTACATTCAATTTTACGAATGGATTAGATGTCGATACTAGCACTGGAATGATTTATTTTATTGATAGTAGCACTATTTTTTTCCAAGAAGTTACAATAAAAAATGAAAATAGCAAATTTTGGTAGTTCTAAACAACGGAAGATTAGAAACACTTAAAAATGGAGTCACAAATCCAACTTGTATAAAGATTAACAAAGAAGCTAATATTTTAAAAATTTTGTATGTACAAAGCGCGTTTACATTCAACTCCATCAATGAAATCAACGAATTTAGAACAAATTTATATATTGAATCTGTCTGCCATCTAAATGCTTAATTGTTACGATTTATTTTTCGAAGAATTTTTTTATTTTGTTCTTTAGAAATTTTAAAATTTTAAAATAGTAAAGGTAAAATTGTACTTTTACCTTCTCTAAAAATGATAAAATTTTGATTTAATCTTTTAAAAAATATAAAGCTATAGACCTAAAAATCATAATTTAATTTCAGTCCTTAATAAAATTTTCTAGCTTCACCTCTATTCATAATAGCACTCCCATAACAACTATGCTCCTCCATAACAACATGTCCTAACAAGAACTCAACTCCGGTTGGCTAGGGTCAATTTAGATCGGATTAATTCGGAACTTAATTTTTTTGAATCATTTCTAGTTTAAGTCAATTTTAAATATGCTTATTTTGGATTAGGTCATTTGGATTTCATAACATCTTTTGTTTCATAAAGTTCCCATGAAGAGATAACCCAAATAGACAACTTGACAACCTTTTTTTTATATTATTATTTGATAATAAAAGCAAATAAAATAGAATATTAAAAAATAGTCGTCTTAGCTTGATTGATATGAATATTATTATTAATATAGGAGGAAGCGAGTTTGAGTGCCTTGAAGCACATCATCCTCCTATTTATGGATTGAGGAAGAATTATAAGTAGTTTTAAGTTTTACGTAAAAAAAAAACAGATATATTATTTAGTTACATTAAATTTATAATAATAACTAATATAATCAAAGGAAATCACCCAAAATTTAGGTAACCCTTTGGCCCAAATTTAAAAAAAAAAAAAGTTATCCCCATCTAGTATATTCTAGAGTTAGCCCACTAGCCATACCCACTTTTACTTGTTTCATAGAGTTCCCATGAAGAGATAGCCCCAAATAGACAACTTGACATGCTTTTCTTTATTTGAGGGTTTAAAAGAAATAGAGAAAATATAAATGGCACAAATTTTAAAATCTTTAATGTGTAATTTGATATATTAATTTTGATTTAGTGTGATTATACGGTTGAAACTTTGATCGTGGTTAAAATGCATACACGAAACTTTAATTGCGATTCAATCATATATATTTGAATAAATAAATACATCTATTTATTTCTATATTGAATAAATATAATTATTTATGTATGCAATATATAAACATAAAATGATATTATATCGATAATTTATAAAAATTTAATCAAATCAAAATTTTATGTATAAAAGTATACATTAAATCATAATTCATATATAATTTTAAAATTTATCGCGATCTAAATTCAATGTTGTTTTAAATGCTTTTTTTTTTATTTCGGCTTAATTATTAGTTGGCAGCAGCAACTGGGTTTTTTTTTTCAGGTGTCTAAAATCAAAATTTCGAAAAGTTTAGATAAAAATATACATTTAAAAAAATAGATTTGTGCAAAAAAATTATCCCACTTGGATTGATTTTCAAATTTATAATATTTTTTATACATATAATGTAATTTATTGAAAATTTAAAAATATATTTAAAATTTTAATAAAGGAAAAGTATCAAATTATATTATATATATAACTACTAAATATTTATTAAATAATAATTTTAAAATTTTTAAATATAAAAAAAAGTATGAGTGGGCCTATACGAGAAATTACAGAACCATAAAAGTTTTAAAAATATTAACTTTGTGAAACATTAAATGAAATTTTTATACAGAAAATGTTGAGTATATTCCAATTTGATTTTATTTGATTCTTTTTAATAATACGGGAACTAAATTAATTTATTTAATAATTGAGAAACTAATTTGATCAAATCCCTATAACACAGGGGCCTTTCAAATACATTCACCTCTTAAGTCCTAGTAATAAACACCAATAACTACCATTAATATTTATCATTACAAACACTAAATCAAATAACTAATTCATAAAAAGTATTTCGTCTAATTTGTAAAATTGCCAAAATTTCACTTTTGGGGGATCCATTGGTCGGTTTCTTTGATCTAGTTACACGGCGTATCTGAAAAAAAAAAGAATTTCTTATTTTTCAAGGAATGCCATGGAATGCGGAAGAAATTGTCAAAAGTTCGTATAGTTGAGCTATCCAGTATGCGTCTTTTCGCAAGGTGAGCTCTACTGTGAGAGAAGTTATGAGGGGCAAGTACAATTGAATGGGTGATTGGGTGCAAATAACTGATGGTTCGATTAAGGTAGAATCGGGATATGTTGCTGCAAGGGGAATGGATTCTTGGTTTTAACCGACGGTTGGGGAAATGCTCAATCTTTGATGTTGAATTATGGAGTATTTTAAATGGGCTGTCAATATTGCAAAAAAAGCAATGTGATAGAGTTATGATGCAGACGGATAGTTTGGAGATTATTGAAGCTATACAAGAATTTAATTCGAGATCCTCTAACTCGACGTTAATCAGACGTATACATTAACTCCTGAAGAATGTAGCCAAAATAACTTTTGACGTGGAAAAAGGGTTGTATTTATTTACAATTTTTTTATTTTAATTTAATTGATTGTAATTTTATTGTTTAAAGAAAAAAAAAGTGTAGTCAACCAAAGGGAATAATAACACATTAGCCAATGCCAGCTCCGATTCATAGATTAGGTGATGATACATAAATATTTGTAAATTTTAAGATTAAAGAAAAATATAGCATGTTGACCAATAATCAACCTCTTCAGATCCAAAGTACTAAATAAAATATTATATGCACAAAATTAGAGGAAGAAAATTTGTACATGAAATATATTAAATCAAAACTTTCTCCACACATTATATACCTTACCATCTTATCAACATATTTGCCATTCAACCCATGGATCACATCTGTCCATTGAGTTTTAATTTAATTAGCATCGGATTGTTATCAGTGCAGGAAGATGTAAGTTTGAGTATGTTAAAGCTCATTATCCTCTTATTTAAGAGTTGAAGAGGGACTATGAGTAGTTTTAGATATTATATCAGAAAGAACAGATATTTGCCATTCAACCACCTCCCTTATACAAACATTTTCTATGTGTTTTTATGTAGATGGATCACATCTGTCGATTGAGTTTTAATTTAATTGGCGTAGGTATTGTTATCAATGTAGAAGGACGTGGGTTCGAGTGTGCTGAAGCGCATTATCTTCTTATTTAAGGGTTCGGAGGGATTATGGATAGTTTTAGGCATTGTATCAAAAAGAACATATATGATAAGAATTTATAATAAGATTAATGTTTAAAAAAAAGACCACATTTAATTGGAAATAGTCTTTGGTTCGATCAATTGTTTTATTTTATGTTGCAACACAAATTGGAACAAGCGAGTATAATTAACAGATTCGAAAGCAAGCGAAGCAAATAAAATGATTAATACGCAATATTTGTTAATGCAATCCGGATTCGACAATCTTACTCTATAAAGCTTTCATGAATGATTTTATTTAACAATCGATCTAAATTACTTATTGTCTAAAGCTCAATCTATCCTTACAATATTGGATAATTGCAACTTCGATAATGAACCTCAATTATTACAATTACTCACCCCAAACATCTCGCAATCAATGGGTGCACTCTAAAGAATACCTGAATACACAAGTACCATAATACACATCAAATAAGATTAGAAACTACAAAGAAAGCTCTCACACAATCATTCAAAAAGATGCTCTCTAATGAGCATCAAAGTAACTTATTTATAAGATGTCATTAAGAGAACTATGCTAACAGAACTTGGTTTCCTATTTTTTACTTCTAAATTTAATAAATTATAGATTTTTATCATATATGTTTTTTTTTATACAATGTCTAGAACTATCCATAGTCCCTCTCTAATATTTTAATAGGAGGATAATGTGCTTCAGTGCACTAGAACCCACGTCTTTCTACATTGACAACAATCGATACCAATCAAACTAAAATCAGTATAAAATAGACGTAATTTAGGTTAGCCATATTTTCAGGCAATAAACCAGTATAATATATATATATATATTGTATATAATCTATGATACTAACATGTGATCAATATTAAAAAAAAAAATTATATGTGCAATCTAATAAATAATTTTTATTTTTAATCATTTATTTAAAATATAAAAATTAAATTAATTACACTTACTTTTTATTATTATCTCCTATAAATACCTTCTAATTAAATTGATATTAAAGTTGAAGGGAAAAAAATATGTGTTAAAAGAAAAATGAAAGTTTAATTTATTCTTTAAGATTAACAAATAAAATATATTTTATATTTTTTTCAATTTCTAAATTTTTAAATTTATCATTTAGGGATAGGCTCTATCTTTTAATTTATCTAACACATCATGTATAAATATATATATATATATATATATATATATATATATAATTCTATAGTAGTGCTTTGAAACAACTATTTAAGATAGAGATTGAAGTTAAGGAATATTGACATTATGGTTTTTTTTTTAATAAAGATTATAGAGATTTAAATTTGATTAATAAGATCAAAAGTATTACTAGCTTTGTTATTATCGAGAATTTTAAGTAATTTCATAGGGGTGTCGACCCCTTCCATATTAGTAGAAGACAGCTTGATAATGAGACCAGCAACATGATTGATCTCTTTGGGAATATATCTTATCACCCAATACTCCTTATTCTGTTGCATTTATTGAATTTACCTGACTAGAGTTGAGTTCGAGTTTGTTAAAGTATTGTCTTGGATCAAAATCCTATCCAAACCTCATCCTTGTAATCGGATCAGTCCATCTAAAATACCCCATAACTCGACGTCAAGTTTATTTAAAATTCATGAATTAAACTATAAGGCATGTAAGTAAAAATTACCATATATATATATTAAAAAATAGTGTTGAAATTGAAAAGATTTAAATCCAAAATTATTTGAATCCAAATATCTTAAAATCCAGACTGTTTCAACCCAAATCACCCCATTTCTGTGCTTTATTTGTTCCTTAAGAAATGCAAAAGTCCCAAAACCAAGTTTCTTAAGGAAGTAGGCAACTTTTTTTTCCAAAATTTTGAATAAAAAATCCTATAAAAATCAAGAATGAAGGCTGAATCATCTCTCTGCCCAACAAATCTTGGAAATTGCAATTTTTCTTCTTATTCTCATATTACAAAGACCAATATGGTCAATTTTTACCTACTAAACTAAAATTCATACATGAATTGTATGATAAGAGTGGAGATGAGCCTACCCCAATACTTGTTTTTCTTTTATTTATTTATTTATTTATTTTTAAAAATAAACTCAATCAACATTTAAATATTTAATTAATATAAATCCTAAATTTGATTTCTAGATAATCCTCTAATATTATTCTTTATATAAAAAGAATCTATATTCTCTTTTAGCGGTCAAGAAAATCATTAGGGTTCTTAATATGCATGATCTTTTTGTTCCTACGATTTTGAAGTGTAAGTAATTGATGTCGGTGTTGTCTTTATGTAATTCGACAAAATAGCCTCGTAACTTCGAGAGGAAGGGTGTCTCCTTATAAAGGGGGTCACAGTGACCAAGCCCGGGTGATTGTTTTCTAAACACACAGGTCTCTGCAAAGTTGTAAGACCATGTATGGGGGCTGACGGCTGCCCAGTGTCGGAAAGTCAAGGAAGTTGGTGACCTGATGATAGGGATGCCGGCGATCGAAGTCCCGTGAATAGCAGTCGTAACTATAATAATCCTAATGTAGCGAAATTCCTTGTCGGGTAAGTTTCGGCCTGCACAAAAGTCGTAATGATCTGGGCACTGTCTTGAAAAGAGGCTTGATGAAATAGACATGTTTGTGAAGATGCGGACTACTCGCACCTGGACAGAAAGACCCTATGAAGCTTCACTGTTCTTTAGGATTGGCTTTGGGCTGTCTACATTTTTCAAGAGAGTTGATTTTCTTACTGCTTGGGTGCTAAGACATAGGTCTAATGAAAAACATTAAGATCCCTCCTCCTACTCTCATGAAATTAATCGATGATGATATTATATAATATAAATTATTCATATTATTGTAATTAATATATATATATATATAAATTTAAGTATGAAACTCAGCTTTCAAGATTGCATGATTAGTTATCAGACATTCAGCTTTCAAAGATGTAACATAAAGCAAAGTGGTTAGACAGCTTAAGCCGCTATCTCACCCCATTTCGTGGGCCCGGTCCGGTCCATGTAGATCCCTTTTGTCTGCTACATAATATATACATTTTATTTCACATCATTAGAGACTAAAAAGTGTAGGTCCCACATCTTAGTCCCATCATTTTATGCTTTTCTACCCTTCTCCATTAAAGAAAAAAATAATAATTTATTGATTAAATTTTAACTCGTAATAATATTATCAATTAAATTAAGACTTAATCGGTTATTATCGATTAAATTTTAGTTCGATTGACATAAATATTATTATCAATATAAGAGCACGTAGATTTAAGTACGTTGAAATGTATTTTTTTTTATTTATGGGTTAGGAAGAGAATACGGGTAATTCTAAATATTGTGGTAAAAGAAAAGAGATATTATCAGAGCCTATATACGGGTAGTTCTAAATATTTTAATAATTTTTTATAATATATTAATTAAAAATTTTATTTTTAAGAAGGAGAGAGATTAAATTGTTCAAATAATTTTTTTTTATTTTTAATAAACATTTTAAATATAAAATTACATAAAATAAAAGTTTATATATAGTATTTTAACCTACTACTATTAACTTTTAATCCCCAAATTCACTTTTAAAACAAAATTACTTTTATTTATGTATTTTTCTTTTTCTTATAAAATACTTTTTCTACTCATAAATAAATATTTATTTTTAATTTATTTAAGTAGTATCAAATTATAATTTAATCTATATTTTAATTTAAGTGTATGCTCAATTTGAGATAAATGTATTAACTATTTTTATTTAAAATAAATATTATTTTAATAAATAAATAAATAAAATTACGTGTTTACTAAAATAAACTTTCTTGTGCTAATAAAAAATCTCTAATGATTAAAATTAATAAAATTAATATTTTATTTAATTAGAATAATTTTAGAAATTTTCATCACATTCTTTTTTTTAATAATATTATTATAAATTTTGATCATATCTTTTTTTTTTGACAAAATAACTAGAACTACTCGTAGCCCTTACCCAATCCATAAATAGGAGAATAATAAATTTCAACGCACTAGAACCCACTTTTCCTAACTCATATCAATTGAGCTAAAACTCTATTGGTTTTTTCATCGCATCCCTTATAAATACTTTTATATACTTTCCAAACCCTACAAATATTACATTTCATTAAAATAATTTTTAAAAAATACCCATTTTTTACATAAAAAAAATAATACCAAATTTCAGTGTAATAACTTCTCCTAAAAAAATTCACCAACTAAAAGATAATTATCCTAAACAAAATTGGTTTTTAAGACATTGATATGATAATCATAAATTAACTTTGAAAAAAAAAAAATTCATCAAATTACCCACAAAAGAAAAAGAAAAGATTTGCTTACCTGTACTTAAATATTCATGAACTTTAAATAAGCTTATGTATATATATATATATACTTTGCAGTTGCTACCTTGTAAGATCAAAATTGCCACAATTAATTCCAATAAAACCCCAAATTTCCTGAGGTTTTTTCTTGCCTCTTTGAAAAACTTTTGACAATTTTTTTGTTTTGGTGCTTGATGGAATAACCCTCCCAATTTGATTTTTTATTTTTTATTTTGTTATTCCAATTTCTACATTGCTAAATCCATTTCTTTAAAGTTCTTTTGGTTGCTTAATGGATCAACCATTGCTGCCAAATCCAGATGCCAAAGAAGCAGAAGCAAAGGTGGTTTGCTTTGGTGTCTTATAGAAATAAAGTAAGTTCTGAAAAGTAACCTTTTTTCTTTTTCTTCCATTAAATGCTTTAATGGGCCTCACCCATGGTTTTGCAATGGTTGTGAATGGTGGGTTTTTGTTTGCTGTCATTGTTAAAGCTTGAAGTTGATGTTTTGAGGGAAAAAAGTTCAATCCCAGAAAAGTACTGTTAGCTGTTTTTTCATGTTCTTTTACATGCCAGAATATATATTTTTTGATGGTGTTTATATGCTTAGATTGAAAATTTTATTTTGTCTATGAGATTCGTTTTTTTGTCTTGGGAAATATCAGATTTCTTTCAAAGTTTGATGGAGAAAGGTGTATGTGGGGTTTACTGTAAAGTTTTTTTTTTTTTTCATTTTATGTTGGATGGGAATATACTATGCTGGCTTTTGATGGATTTTGAACATACACCCAGAAAAATTCTGCTTTTGACTGATAAAAGAATGTTTCAAAATTAAATTCAAATTTCAAACCATTTGTGTGCCAAAAAAATTGAATGTGAGTATTGCAATGTTGCAGAACTGTGTTTAATCTTTGCATGTTTGCTGTGTTATGGATCTCTCTATATAATGGAAAAATTAGGTGAAGGATGAGAAATTACTTTTATACCATCTTGTTTTGTATCTTTTTACATTTAGTTAATTTGTGGAGTTGCTTTTAAGTTTTGTTGTTTGTATTAGTACTAAATGCAGTGGTTTTCACTTTGTGTTCATCAGGGAATTGCAGTGAAATTTGTGGAGTTGCTGCTTTTGTTTATCTCATAGTTCGATTACAAGGTACTGTGGGATCGATTGACCGAAGAGCTATGCTTTTTATGTTTCATGTTTCACCCCTTTTCCAGCTTCTCTTTGTTTTTAATCTTTAAATTTGGGTTGATTTTTGGTGGGTTTTCAACTGGTTTCTAATCCGTTATACCGATTCCTTATATAGCTGGTTGAAATTTGTGAATTGATATGATAGTATTAGTAGAGTTATTCGATTTCTAAAGTTAAAGTTGGTGGTTTGTTTTGATGGAATGATTAGAAAATGGATGAATGTGTTTTTGAAAATTTCATGTTTCTCTTTCGGGTCCATTCTCGATTAGGGGTTTGGTCCATTGCCTAAAATTATGTTTTTTCTTTCGTTCTTGCGTGTTGGGAAGTCGGCATACTTTGTTGATAACCTGTTTGTAGATCCTTTCGAATATGGTCAAAGTATAAAGTTTATCCAATGGGTACAAATGTCATATCCTTTTGGTGGGTGCTATGGGTGTTTATGTTGTTCTTCAGGGTTGTAATTGCAGTAATTGCGGTTTTGCAGGGTACGGACTATGGCATTTACTAAAATGTTGAAGAATTTTGAATCAAGTAGGCTTTTGGAAATTGGATTTTGGAGGTTTTTACCGGTTTTTGCTCTACTGGTTACTATAACCGATGGGTTAAATTCTGAGGGACAGTTGCTACTGGAGCTTAAGAATGGTTTTCGTGATGAGTACAACTATCTTTGGAACTGGAAGTCCACTGATGAGACACCTTGCGGATGGACCGGTGTCAGTTGTTCTTCATACTACGAGCCAGTGGTTTGGTCTGTTGATTTGAGTAAAATGAACCTTTCTGGAACTGTGGACCCCAGTATTGGTGGGTTGACCCACTTGAAGTTTCTTGATCTGTCTTACAATCGGTTCAGCGGAAGTATTCCCAAGGAGATAGGAAATTGTTCGTTTTTGGTCTTTCTTTATTTGAACAATAACCAATTCAGCGGTCCAATTCCCGGTGAATTGGGTAGGCTGTCTTATTTGAGCAGTTTGAATATATGCAATAATAAAATCTCTGGTTCCTTTCCAGAGGAGCTCGGGAATTTGTCCTCCCTCGAGGAGTTTGTGGCATACACAAATAACTTGACTGGGCCATTGCCTCGCTCTATCGGGAATCTCCGGAAGTTGAGAATATTTCGAGCAGGGCAGAATGCATTTTCCGGTAGCCTTCCTGCTGAAATAAGTGGATGTCAAAGCTTGCAAATGCTTGGTCTTGCCCAAAACCATATCGGAGGAGAACTGCCTAAAGAACTTGGAATGCTCGGAAGTATGACTGATCTGGTTTTATGGGAGAATGAGTTGTCAGGGTTTATTCCAAAGGAGCTCGGAAACTGTACAAGCCTCGAGACACTTGCATTGTATTCAAATGGTCTTGTGGGGCAGATACCTGCAGAGATCGGGAACCTCAAGTTTCTGAAAAAGTTGTACCTCTATAGGAACGAGTTAAATGGAAGCATTCCGAGAGAGATAGGGAATTTATCTCTTGCAACCGAAATTGATTTCTCGGAGAATTATTTGACGGGTGAGATCCCAACTGAGTTCGGGAAGATAAAGGGTCTACGCTTATTGCACCTATTCGAGAATCAGCTTAACGGTGTCATACCAAATGAGCTTAGTAGCTTGAGGTACTTGACGAAGCTTGACCTTTCGATCAATTATCTCACAGGTCCCATCCCTTATGGTTTTCAATATTTGACTCAAATGGTTCAGTTGCAGCTTTTTGACAATTTTCTTAGTGGTACCATTCCTCAGCTGCTCGGAGTATACAGCCCACTTTGGGTGGTTGATTTTTCAGACAACCATCTGACAGGAAAAATACCTCTTTATCTTTGTCGACGTGCTAACCTTATTTTATTAAACCTTGGAGCTAATAATCTGCTTGGAGATATCCCAACCGGGATTAAGAACTGCAAGACGTTAGTACAACTTCGTCTGGTTGGAAACCGGCTCAATGGTAGCTTTCCTTCTGAATTATGCAAACTGGTGAATCTTTCGGCTATCGAATTGGGGCAGAACAACTTCACTGGACCAGTTCCATCGGAGATCGGAAATTGCCAAAAGCTACAAAGGCTTCAGATTGCAGATAATCAATTTAATTCCAATCTGCCTAAGGAAATCGGCAATTTGTCCCAACTTGTGACTTTTAATGTCTCATCTAATTTGCTTTCTGGACGGATTCCTCGTGAGATCGTTAACTGCAAAATGCTTCAGCGACTTGATCTCAGCCATAACAGCTTTGTGGATACTTTACCAAGCGAGCTCGGGACCCTTACTCAGCTCGAGATTCTGAAACTTTCGGAAAATAAGTTCTCTGGATATATACCTGCAGCTTTGGGGAACCTATCGCGTTTGACCGAGCTGCAAATGGGCGGCAACTTATTTTCTGGTGAGATACCCCAAGAGTTAGGTTCCCTTTCGAGCTTGCAGATTGCAATGAACCTCAGCAATAACAACCTTACCGGAAATATACCACCGGAGCTTGGTAATCTTAATTTACTGGAATTTCTCCTGCTCGATAATAATAATTTGAGTGGCGTAATCCCCAGCACGTTTGAGCACCTATCAAGTTTATTGGGATGCAACTTCTCGTACAATAACTTAAGTGGACCTTTACCTGCTATCCCGTTGTTCCAGAACATGCCCGCAAGCAGCTTTGTAGAAAATGAAGGGCTTTGTGGTAGGCCTCTTCAAGATTGCAATGGCGATTCATCTTCTCCTTCGGCACTACCTTTGAATAAGGATACACGAGGAAGAATGATAACCATAATTTCAGGTGTTGTAGGTGGTGTTTCTATTGTTCTCATTATAATTCTTATATATCAAATTAGACGTCCACCTGAAATCGTTGCACCATCGCAAGAAAAAGAGATATCATCTTCATCTCCGGTTTCAGATATTTACTTTCATCCGAAGGAAGGGTTTACTTTTCAAGATCTAATCGAGGCTACGAATAACTTTCATGAGAGTTATATTGTTGGACGGGGAGCTTGTGGAACAGTTTATAAAGCAGTTATGAATTCTGGACAAACGATTGCTGTTAAAAGGCTTGCATCAAATGCTGAGGGAAACAACATCGAGAACAGTTTCCGGGCTGAAATTCTAACACTAGGGAAGATTAGGCATCGAAATATTGTGAAGCTTTACGGTTTTTGTTATCACCAAGGTTCCAATCTGCTTCTTTATGAGTACATGGAAAATGGTAGTTTGGGTGAATTGATTCATGGTAGGGGCTCTTGTAGCTTAGAATGGCCTACGCGGTTCACAATTGCCCTAGGAGCTGCGGAAGGTCTTGCTTATTTACATCATGACTGCAAACCGAAAATCGTTCACCGTGATATCAAGTCCAATAATATCTTGCTTGATGAAAAATTCGAAGCACATGTTGGTGATTTCGGTTTGGCAAAAGTGATTGACATGCCCCATTCTAAGTCCATGTCGGTGGTTGCTGGATCATACGGCTACATTGCCCCTGGTAAGTTCTTTGGCCTTCTATCTATTTGTCCTATCAATATTTTATTGTTTTAAATTATTGACAAATATATCCATTGTTTATGACAGAATACGCATACACTATGAAGGTAACCGAAAAATGCGACATCTATAGCTACGGGGTTGTTCTTTTGGAGTTGTTAACTGGAAAGACTCCCGTACAGCCATTGGATCAAGGAGGTGATCTCGTCACGCACGTGAGACATTATGTTCGTGACCACTCATTGACTTCCGGGATACTTGACGACCGCTTAAACCTTAACAATAAAAGCATCGTCGATCACATGCTAACTGTCTTGAAAATTGCTTTACTATGCACTAACTTGTCCCCACTCGATCGACCGTCTATGCGTGAAGTTGTAGTGATGCTTTTAGAATCCAAGGGGCATGACGACGACAACTCCATGACCTCTTCTTCTCATCAATCTATGTGAGTACTCACATGTTCATTAACGGAGACGAAAATTTTTTTGGCTGCTGATTCTTCCTGATTATTTAACCTGTACATATTTCCATGAAGAAAAAGATTATACAATACAATACAACGTAGTAACACCATTTGTGCAGATTTTGCTCCATACCTATGTATCTCAAACATTTTGATATGAATTAGATTCTCTGAAAATGTTGAAGCTATGTTTTATTGTCTTTTATTCGGATAGAGATGTAGGGTTATGATCATCCATATGTAGTAAAGATTTGTACCTGATTTTCAGCTTCTTTGCTGGAAACTTTTCCATGAAGGTCTTGTAAATCTATATTACTCTTGACTCTTTATTTTATTATTTTGAAGCACTCGTGTCTTGGACACCATTATTAAGACATAATCCTTTTAGGACCCTCTAAATGCATAAAAAGATTAAACATGCTCGTGTCAAGATACATTCTCATATTTGACACTCGCATTTGAGTCCAAGTAATATACTCGTGTCTGATTAGGGGTGTTCAGTCGGTTAACTGACCCGAAATAACATTAACCGAATTAACTGACCTTTCAAAATTTTTAACCGTTAACCGAACCGAAATTTTTTCAAAAAATTAACCGAACCGAAATTTTTTCGGTTAATTCGGTCGGTTAACCGAATTAATCGAAAATTATATTTTTTTTATTTTTGGTTAATAATTAACCGAATTACCCAAATTAATCGAATTATCCGAATTACCCTAATTAACCGAATTACCCAAATGAATCACTATATAATTAAAAAAATTACATAATTTTAGTTTTAGTTTTAGAATTTTATTTTTATTTATTAAATTATTTGTAATTTTTATGATTGGGTTGGATTGGGTAATTGGGTTGGATTGGATATTTGGGTTTGAATTGGGTTTAGAGATTGAGTTTGGGTGAATAGTGGGCCTATTTATATATTATAATTTTATTTATTAATTTTTCGGTTAAACCGAAAAAATTCAGTTAAACGACCGGTTTCGAATCGAATTAACCGTTAACCGAAAAATCACAAAATAATTAACTGACCCCCGACCGATAAAATTCAGTTAACCGACCGATTAACTGGTTAACCGAATTTTTTCAGTTTTACCCGAATTTTGCACACCCCTATGTCTGATGATAACATCTCTAACAAGGTGGGAGAAAGAGGTTTTTTTTCTTATCTACCCAGATATAGTGAAATTTAACCTAACCTCAACTGTAATATAATTTTTCTTATATTAAATCCTAAACCTTAAATATAAATAATATACTTGATCTTGACCAGATTTGATAAAAAAAAAAAAATAGAGTGAGACCAAACCCGGAAAAGCATAACAATCATTATGATGGCAAAACAATTAAACACATTCCATAAAAATGACCAGTTCAGGCAGCAGATACCAAGGTTAATAGCCTTAGAGCCGAATAAATGGTTCCAACTATGTACTGATAGTGCGGTTAAGGCTAATTCGGGTTTTGCTGTAGTTGGGGGATTTTCAAAGGAATGGGAATGGATAATTGATAATGAGATTTAACATATTTTTGGGAGAATACTCAGTCTTTGATGTAGAATTGTAGGAAATTCTTGATGGGTTATCTCTTATCCATGATAGCAGCTTTGTCGGGGTTATAATTCAAACTGACAATCTATAGAGGTAGTCAAAGCTATATAGAAAACCTCCTCATCGGTTTCAAATTCTGTCTTAATCAGACGTATTCACCATATTTTGGGGAACGTAGGCCCTTGGGTTATTCAACACATTCCCAAAGAGTTTAATAATGTCGCGGATTATATTGTTAAATTGAGATTTGATACAAGACGGAGCCTGAAGATCCCTAAGGAAGTATTAGTAATCTCTCCTGTTGTTTTAACAAGTGGTAATTTTGCTAAGGAGATTTGATCAACTAACAATGAAAAAAGATCTTTAATGAGTCAATCTTATGGTAGAGGTGAATTAAAAGGCAGGTATCAATCTATTACAAATCATTTTAATTTTTTATAGGAAATCTCACTGTTTATCTTATTTTGGAATATATCATCGGGATTGAAAAGTTTTTGCAAAGAATCTGTTCTGTTCATCGTTTTTTTTTTCTTTTAAAGTTATTTTAGCAAGCAATTATTAAGGAATTTCACTATTCATCACTTTTTCTTCACTTCTTGATTTTAGTGATTGTTATCATCATTTAATATTTAACCCCCAACATTTGATCTATTGGACAAGGGTGCTCATGTTATCTTCAAAGTTGTGGCGTCAATCCACAAGCTTTGCCGGTATGGTTGCTTAAATGGGTGTGTGTGAGAGTTTGAGATTCGATTGTATCTAAAAAATCATCCTTTAATGTCTCCTAATTTAAGGATGTAAAGAATTGCTTATGGATAGTTAGAGTTGTAAGCAATTTAAATTTTTCGAGTTGAGTTAAAATTTACACCTCAAATAATAAATTTATATAAACACCTCTTAAGTAACTGACAGTCTCGAAAATATGTAAATTGGTCCCTTAAAAAATTACCAAAAAAATCAAAATATTGGGTAACTGGTAGTCTCGGAAATATGCAAATAGGTCCCTTAAAAATAACAAAAAAAATATCAAAATATTTTTCCCAAAATTTTATAAATATATATTAAAAAAATTAAAATTTTTGCAAATTACTAAAACATCTTAAAAAATATATTAAAAAAAGCTATTTTTTTTAAAAAATGATAAATTTAAGGCCTTAAACAAGTAAATTATCAAATCAAGTTTATCATACTAATTGTCTTTTTTTTCTTCTCTTATTTTGTTTCAAATATACATGGTATTTATCTTCTTTAACTTGGAATTTAGCCTTATTATCAATAAGATTTCAATATGGTCGAATTAAAATTTTTAATTTAACTCGAACAAATTTATTTAATCTGATTTGACTTGAATCTCATTTCACTCGACTCGATTTGAAAAAAAATTATATCGAGTTAAAATGATAAAATAGGACTCATCAACTCGACTAACTCAAACTTTTTCACTCAATTCAACCTAGATTTGATCTTATACTCACCTGACCACCACTAATTAGGGGCGGACCTAGGGGACTGGCAAGGCCTGATCCCCCTAAAATGAAAATTTTCCATTTAGGTCCTTTATAATTTATAAATGTTAAATTAATAATGGTAAAATTACACTTTGGCATCTCAAAATTATAAAAATTTGATTTAATTCTCTAAAAATCATAAAGATATAAACTATTAAAATAATGAATTATATTTTTACTATCATAAAAATATATAATTTAATTCCTATTTCAACAACAGTAAAGTCATTAATTAACATTTAGTCCTCTATTATTTTTTTTTTTTTTTTGGTCCTATTCTCAAAAACTTCCATTGTTCCTGTACTATGTTTTAAAATGAATTACTATTGTTCCTGTTGGTGGAATGGTTCATTAATTTTAGTTGATTTACGAGCCAGTTTGGAGAAATATTGGCTGCCATTTCATTGACAAAAAGAACATTAAGAATCTTAGGATAAAACACTGCAACAGGTAGCAGCAGTAACATGCACCCATGCCATGCATGTTGTCTTCAACCACAACAACAGAATCAACCCTACACAGACACCCACAAGGTCAAACACTTAACCTACATGCCTCTTATTTACGCAACACAAAGTAAAAAAAAAAATCTAAGCAAAGCAGCCACAAATTTAAACATTCTACTAAGTTATTGTTAAGGAGGTGGCAAATTCCCACCCCTTGTTGTACCGCCAAGTCCAAGTCCATGTCCATGTCCATGCCCACCTGCCAACCTACTTATACCACCTATTCCGCTATAACCACCACCACCAGCAGCTCCGCCGCTGCCACCACCACCTAGACCTCCAGCTCCACCGCCTACACCACCTGTATCTGGACAACCACCACCACCGCCACCTAGACCTCCACCTCCACTGCCTACACCACCTATACCTGGACAACCACCACCACCTAGACCTCCAACTCCACCCCCGGTCCCACCGCCTAGACCTCCAACTCCGCCACCAGTTCCACCCCCTAAACCACCTAGACCTCCACCTCCGCCACCAGTTCCACCCCCTAACCCACCTAGACCTCCAATTCCACCGCCTAAACCCCCTAGACCACCAATGCCTTTGTAACCACCTATTCCAGCTGCACCACCAATCCCACCAAATTTTCCAATTCCACCAAGACCACCAACCAATGGCAGCCCACCAGCTACCCCAGCATAGCCTCCCACCCCAGCAAACCCACCAACTCCACCATAAACAAAGTGCTTCTTGTCATCAATGCCATTCCCCTTGGGTGATTCCGCCTTGGGTGCATTGGCTTCCATTATTTGTTCCTTCTTGGAGCCATTGAGCCCATTATTGCCTGGCACGTTACGTGCATGACATGCATGCACAGTTAGCAAAACAAAAACAAACAACAAAACACACAAATTACACATCTCTTGTCTCTCTCTTGAGTTAGCTGGCTAGCTTTGCATGGAATTGCTTTATATATATGTATATGGGGGACAGTTGAGAGGTAATAAAGGCGACTTGTAGTAAATAAAATAAACAGTCACATTGCTGTCCACAATCTCGAGAAGGGAAATTTTATTGAATTTGGCATCAGATCAGAGAGTTAGGTGAGTTAAAAGAAGAGAAAATTTAAGGATGTTTTATGTTGTGTCATCTAAGAACTGCACTTTCTTTTGTGTTGTGACCAGTGTATACCTTATTCATCACATCTATGAATTTTTTTTTACGTGAAAGCATGATAATAGGGTTAAATGAAAAATTACCCTTAAACTATCACCGTTGTATTAAAGTGGTACTTAAACTTAATTACCCTTAAACTATAACCGTTGTATGTTGGGTGCATTTATATGTGGTTAGTATAAAAATAATGGTGACAGTAAAATTAGATATTGTAACGATATTATAGCGTAAGGCATAAAGAAAGTTAAACGCATCCAAAAAGACCAAAGAGCTTCCATGTCAACATTGTTCTACTTTACTCATTTTCTTTTTTGAATTTAAAAGAAAAAAAAAATTGAATATAATAGAAAATATTAAAATTGATATTTATTAAAAATAATTATATTAATATTAAAAATATATATTTCCCTCCTCACCCCTCTCCCCCAGAGGCAAATCTAGGGGTGCTGGTAGGACCCCGGCTCTCCTTAAAATGGAAAATTAATTTTAAATTAGTAAAGGTAAAATTGCATTTGCCCCCCTAAAATTATAAAAATTCAATTTAATCCTTTAAAAATTATAAAGATATAGAATATAATAAATTAAAATTTTATTCACCCCCTAAAAAATTGTTCTGGCATCGCCCATACTCTTACTGGCCCCCTCTCACCTTTCTCCCACCATCACTGCTCTCCCCTTCCTTTCCCTCTCCCTCACCATCTCTCTCTCCCCGCCCCATCTTGGCTCTCTTTCCCCCAATCCCTTTTATGTAAAACCCCTATATGCTTGCATGAAAATAATGAAATTCACGGAATAAGTGTATTGGACAATATGGTTAGCAAGAAATGGGCTGGTTTTTGACGGAAGGAGAGTACATATGGAAAATTTGGTGTTTCAATCTAAGATGAGGGCTTTGTTGTGGATTAGATCAGTTCATAATGGAATCATGATGCAGGAGAATTTTTGGTGGATCTCTCCACAAAGGTGTCGAGTTGTGCCCTATAAATCCAAATATGTTGCTTCTTTTTGGAGCCCCCCTCCTCTTGGTTGGTTAAAATTCAATGTGTGTGGAATCATGAAAGAGGACAAAGCAGGGTGTGGAAGAGTTTTGAGAGATATGGAGGGGATTGCAAGAGGGATATTCTCTAGTGCTGTTGATACAAATGTTGCTGAGGAAGCTGAGATTGGTGCGATGAAGATTGCCCTTGAAGTCTTTTTAACTATGAATTGGAAGACTAACGATTCTTTATTTATTGAATTAGGTTCTTCGGTGGTGTTTTCTTGGTGTATTAACAAGTTTTTGAGACCTTGGTCGCTTCATGCAATTTTTTCAGATATTGAAACTGTAACATCCTAAATTTACGGGCCTATACATTTAGTGTAGGGATAGGTTTACTATGTTAATTTAATTGATAGGGGCCTAAATTTGGGCTTAGAATTAGGCAAAAGGCCCGATTAAAGTTGCATCATTAACAGATTAAAAGGAACAAGTTTTGGGTCGCAAGAGCCCATGTTTTAGGCCAAATTCGGCACTTTAAATGAAGAGAGGGTGACGCCACACACAAGGAATTAGGGGCCCAAGTATTAAGTTTAATGAGGCCCAAATATTTTAATTTAAGTGAGTTAAATTTGGCATTAGGGATTAGTAGAGGTGGGACGGCTACAAGGCTATAAAATAAGAGTATTTATGTGGATTTTTAAGTGATAATATCATAGATAAAAAGAGAAAAGTTAGGAGCTTATCTTCAAGGGAAGTGTTGGCCTAAAATCCACCACCTAGAGGAGTGTAAAATTCGACTCTTGCATGGCAAGGAGGGTGCCGAATTTCTCCTCTCTTTAGCTTGAATTTTAAGGGCGTTTTCGGTTTTTAGCAGTAGGTGCCAAAATATCTATAAATAGGGGGCTAGCTCCTTGATTCTACAACATCAAAACCCTAAATTTCTCTCCCATTGTGCCAAAATTCCTAGCCTCTCCTCTCCAATTTCTTTTCTCCAATTTCTTTAAAAGCCAAACTCTTCTCCACATTTTCCTTCTTGTGCCGATTTCTCTAGAAAGTCAAGCATCCATAGTCTTTTCTTCTATTCATCCTATTTGAGAATTAGTTCTATACTTCCGACATTTAAATCTTCCATGGGCATTGTCGAATCCTCTCTCTAGTGCTAGCCGAATCTCCTATGCTAAGGTAAGTGTTGATTTTTGATTAGTTCTCATGATCTATTCCCGGTTTTTGAAAGGCAAAAGCCAAAAGCTAATAGTTTAATGGTTTTATGATGGGCGGCAATTCGGGATTTGAAGGAAGCTTAGTCGACTAGATCTAAAAGCTGAAAATTATAAGTCTCCAATTTCGGGATTTCAAGGTAAGAGGATTTGTTTATTTATATATATAAAATCGGGTAGAATACTAACCATGGCCGAATATAGGAGAGGCCTATTTTCGCAATTGTTCCGGCTTTTAAGCAAGGCTATAGATTTAGGATAATAGATCCAGATAGCAAGGACATCGACTAAGAATATTGGATTTTGCAATATCAGGTGTGTAATTCTCCACACCATCTAGATCTGTTTGATTAATATATGAAAATAAGTATTACATGTTTTGTTAAATGTCGAAACCCCGGCATATTGACGGGAACCCAAAGAGGGTAAAGCAAATCACCAGGTTAGTAAATGATCTGATTAAATGTTATAAGTATACTAATTTTATGTGATTGCATGGGTTGGGTTTGATGAAAGGAGAAAGTTATATGTTGTAGCGGTTTTTACCGTGATTCAGTGGCGCTTCGCCGTGATCTGTTGTAGTGGCTACGGCCATGATCTGATGATGAGCAGCACGACTGCCATCAAGGCATGTAGCGGTGTGGGTTGATTGTAGAAATCCCCAATGGTGTGAATGGCTGATACGGGGGCGTGTAGCGGATGGACACCTAGGATATGGGTTGGGCTTTGCATATTATTTTTGTTACTTATATTTTGATTATTCTGTTTTATGGGGCTAAAGCCCAAATCTAATGGTGCATGAGGGTTGCACACTGAGTCTCGCGACTCACCCTTTAATTGTAACCATCTCAAGTGACACTTAGGGCATCGAACCGGGCTGGAGAGGAGAGCAAGGTGGCCATGCGACAGAGCTTTGAGAATTCAGCAAAAAGACTTAGTCTAATTTTTTTTATTTTCAATTAATTAATGGGTTCAAATTTTCTTGTAATAAGGCCATGGGCCACTAGACTACCATTTATGTCTTGGGATTTTGTTGGGCTTTAATTACTGGGTTTTAAGTTTTACGTTTTCAATTAAGTTAAGACCTGCATGAAATTTCGGTTTCTATTTAAAATCTACCAAGATAATTGGTTACTTAATATTTTATACTTTAATGAATTATTAAGCTTTCGAAATAAAGGTGTAAACCTAGTAATTGTTTTCCAAAATGCGACATGTTATGTAAAATCTCTTAAGTGACATACCAGATCCGGTTGTAGCGTTTGGGCCGGGTTTAGGGTGTTACAGAAACTGTAACACCCAAAACCCGGCCTAGAAGTTTAGACCGAATCCTGAATGTCACATTGGTCACCGAAGTAACCGTAGTTAAATTTTACAAAACAAGTTCTCAAGTAAAATCGAAGCATTTAATCGTTTAAAACCCAGTATATAGAATTACAATTAGGTAAAGAATATAACCGAAATTAAATTAAAACGGAATTCGTACCACATTTTTATAAAATTTTACAGTCCAAAAATTGTTTAACCAAATATAAACTGATAATATACATCGATAATCATTTATTTCCACCGAGACTGTCCGAGACCTCCACACACCGAGTCCAGTATCAAAATTCAGGAAAAGGTATCAGAAAAAGAAATATTAAGAGGGGGTGAGCTACACGAGCTTAGTGTGAGTTCTAAAACTGTTAAAAACATATTTCAGAAGAAAACACCAGATGGTAGTTCAACACAAACATAGTTACAGATGTAAATAGAAACAGATACCAGACAAGGAACCAATGTTCCAACACGCCATCAAAACAGACCACACCAAGTCACACACATACAGACAGAATACAGTCAAGCGATAATACAGACAAATCTAATAGACAGATGTAAATGAAATGCAGTCAAAAAATATAACCCACCCATCCAGCCAACGCACCTCTCCGTCCCCCGATCACACCTCATAAGAGTTGTTAAAGCTCATCCAACCAATCACACAAATTAGGACCTCAGAAAGCCCATCCAACCCTACACACCACATACGTGGACTAAGCCACTCAGATAATAATACGCAGCAGGGCTAGCATATGTGCTTTATCTTGTAAATGCGGTGACCGCGTACGCACTCAGATCGAGATAATGGTACGCAAAGAAGCCGACGCCGAGCAAAGCGATGCTGATCACGATAAATCGATGTACGTATAAACTTGCAGTTAAACTGCCAGATCAGAACAGATACAGTCTTCCTTCTCTTCACAACCCAACCCAAAATACTTTATGCAAATGCATGAATGCACTCAAGCTCACAGAACAGAGACATTTACATAGTTAGTCAGTCGGAACAGATAAACAACAAACTTCTCAGACTAGATTCAAACTCACACATCACACACAACCAGCACAAATATCGAGTCATGAACACCCTCACTAAACTTAGCTAAGGGTCGGAGCACACACAATACATTTTCGGATCAGAAACGCACTTGGAACCAATTTAAGTGCCTTAGGACCACACGCCCATGTGCTCTGGCCGTGTAGGAATGCCTAGGCCGTGTGGAAGGTCAAAAACCCATGTAAAAAGGGCACAGGGCCGTGTGACAGAAGCACAAGCCCGTGTGAAGAGAGGCACACGGCCGTGTGACTAAGGCACATGCCCGTGTGGACCAGGGACATGGTCATGGGGACAGGCCGTGTAACTCTCTGTCTATTTACACTAAAATTTGAGTACAAGGCAGACACGGCCGTGTGAGGGTCTCACACGCCCGTGAGCCCACCAGACACGGCCGTGTGTCCAAAACACACGCCCGTGTGGAATCCCTAAATCCCCAAATTAGCCACACGACTGGGTGGCCAGGCCGTGTGGCACCAATACACTAAATCCCTAATTCCTAATTCCACACGGCTGTGTGAGCATGCACACGCCCGTGTGGCTGCCGTATGGTCACAAAACCACTTCGAAAACAAGCTAAAAATGCCATTTTTAGCTATCGAAATAACCTCCAACCTTCGAAATGAGAAGAGTATATCGAGATATGCAGTAATCCCCATACTATTTCAACAACCATATCCTCAACACTGGCAGCTAAGAGAACACTCAAGAAAAATCAAAACAAAAATTTACAAAATACAAATAGACAAAGTTCGAATCCCACACTTGAATTGCAATCGGAGATGCCCAGACACTGACTCAACGACGAAGGAGCGAAACTCACCAAAATACACCAGCAAGAATCGTTTTTCAAAAAGAAAAAGTGGAATAACCAAAAACCAAAAAGAAAGAAAAACCAGTGGAGAAGAAAAGAACGTCCATACACCAAAAATAAAAATAAAAATAAGTAATTATACTTATTAACAAAATAAAACAAAATGTTTCTCCAAAACACCTACACAAAGACTCAAACCCAGAACCTTGAGATTAACTAACACACACACAACCACCAGACCAACAGGCCCATTCTGACACCTAATCGCACAACTATACACAATAGCACACCTTTCTCTCAGACCCTAACCATTAACATCAAAACTTCTAACCCCTAAAATCCGGGGTGTTACAGAAACTGCTAAGCTTAAGGCCAGATATGTCATCTTCTCTTTGGCGGATTGGAATGGAAATGACATGGCTTTCTCATTGGCGTTGGCTGGTGTTAATCGGTCGCAAGTGTTTAAGATATCTTGTTTTGTTAGTTGTTTTCTTGTTGTTGGGACTGTGCTCTTAACTTGACTGCTGTAATTTTCTATTTTGATAGTTGTTTTCTTATTGTTGGGACTGTGCTCTTAACTTGACTGCTGTAATTTTCTATTTTGATTGCTGCACTGTTTTGTCTCTAACAATAGAGTAGTTCGAATGAAGCAAAAAAAAAGTGTAACAACTCGGTTTTCAATGGTATCAAAGAATGTGGTTTCATAATATCATTTTCGTAACCTAAGTCCATTAATATTTACGGGGTTAATATAGTAATATATTAAATTTTGATCTAATAATTTTGTGGAATTGATGATTAATTCAGATACAGATTAAATCGTAAAAGTTCAATCGCTGTATATTTTTATTTTGCTAAAGGACCAAAGTGACAAACAAACCATTTTGTATTATGAGTTGGTTGACGATGATAGAAGATTTCACTATCTTTAGATAATGATAATTAGTTTATGGTTAATTAAGGATTTATTAATTTAAACATGATTAGTTCTAGTGGTGTCAAAAAAATGTGGTTTCGTGATCTCGTTTCTGTAAATCGTGTTTGTAAATATTTTTATTAAATATTTATGAAGTTATTATATAAGTGAATTGAATTTCGGATAAGTAATTTAGTTGAAATTATGTTCAATTAGGGCCCAGGGACTAAATTGTAAAATATTATCTCTATAGATTTTTAATTAGCCAAAAGCTCAAGGACTTAAGTAGCAATTAAATCAAGAATTAAAATGATAATTATACCACCTTAAAAATACTAGCGGCGGTAGTCCGAAGATTTTATATATATTATAAAGTTTTAATTTAATTAATTAAATATGAAAACATAAAATTTTATTTAAACAAACAAATGAAAAGAAAGAGAACATTTCTCACTTTTTTCCCCACAACCGAAACCATCATAGTCAAAACTTGAGAGTTGTCGCCCAAGGATTTTAAGTTTCAAGCCTTCAATTGCTAACATTGATTCAGATTTACGATGAATAGTTCGAAATTTTCGGTTGGGTTTAAGGTGAGATTTTGGACATCAACTTCAGCATTCAATCAGAATCCCGAACTCAACAATGTTTGTAAACCTTTTTTGTTAGTTAATTGACA
Organism: Gossypium sturtianum; assembly: GCA_025698515.1. Taxonomy (NCBI): domain Eukaryota; kingdom Viridiplantae; phylum Streptophyta; class Magnoliopsida; order Malvales; family Malvaceae; genus Gossypium; species Gossypium sturtianum. The sequence continues at coordinate 165,729,668 of CM046945.1, forward strand.
TGTACCTAATACAGTCTTTTTGTATTTTTTTTTATATTTAGAAGGTATTAGATTGAAACTTGGTAAATGTGTATAAATGGCTAATGTTTTGTTGATAATGGCATGTTTTGGTAATAGATGATATGCATATAGGATTTATGTAGTGATGCTTTTGGAATGTGAAATGGTAAATGTCGTAACCATTTTTTTGAAAAAAAATGGGGATCGACTTTGGTTTTTGAAAACGAAAAAACGGGAGTCGCCACCGATCTTTATTTGGTGTGATCGGATCACCTTTGTTTTAATAAAGCGTTTGGGTTTACTAAAACAGTGTTTTTGGTCTACGAAATTTGAGGAAACGGGTTCGGAAGTCAATTACGTGCGAGGAAGGATTAGCACCCTCGTCACGCCCAAAATTGGTACCAAATTGATTAATTAATGTCCTAATGTTGAAAATTTGAAAAGATTCGAAAATACGATACTCCTTCATTTTCAAAACTTGAACAAATCGAGATGGATGATAGGACTCTCTTATTTCGAAGAGATAAAGTACCATACCCAGTAAGTTAGGGTGCAACACTTTTAGGCTCCCGAAACTGAGCTTGCCTTTTGATTTTAAAACTTGGTTTTAGATTTGAAGAGGATATTCCATTATTTGTCGAATGAGAAACCAAAATCCAGTAAGTTAGGGCTCGATTTCTCGAAATTCCAAATTCGGAATATTACCTTTATTGAAAAAAACTTATCTCGGGGTATCTAGATGTGTCCAGTAAGTTAGGGCGCAACATCTTGAATTTCCGAGAACAAGTATTTTATTTGAAACTTATATTGCGGTTTTAAAGGGGATATTCCGTTGTTCAGATTAAACGAGAAAAATCGAAACCCAGTAAGTTAGGGCTCGATCTTCTCGAATCTTTAATACGAAATATTGGTTGTTATAAAACTGATGCATCGAGAAAAATTAGTGTGAAAATGTGAAAACACGATGTTATACGTGAAAAGAATAAAAGAAACACGCACATAAACACGTATAAGTAAGGATGATATATAATATATTGAAAGTATTACGTATATTAACAGTAGTAGAAATGACGATATAATAATAATAATAATAATAATAATAATAAAGGAGAAAATAGTAATACATTTAAGAAAATAATAATCTAATAATAATGGTAGAAAATGTAATAAATAATAGAAAAGGAATAAAACGTGAAAAAAATAGTAATGATGATGATTAAATGATAAGAAAAATAATGAAATAAGGAAATAAGAGAATTAATACTAATAATAATAGTATAGTAATAATAGAATAATGATAATAGGTATATAATAATATTAATGATAAAATAGAAAATAATCTAAAATAAAAAAACACACATACGTACGTATACAAATAATAAATAATAAGAATAATAATAAGGTAGTAAAATAAAAACGATAAAGTAAGAAATAATCGAAATAATAATGATGAGGTTTATAAGAACAAATAAAATGATAATAGTGATAATACATGGTAATAATAATAATAAGATAAAAATAATACAATGCAATATAACATTTAATGTGATGTAGTAATAAGGTTAAAACGATTAATTAAAAATATAGGTGAAAATAGCAAAAGGGACTAAAATTGAATAAAAAAGGAATATTGGGGTCAATTTGAAAATAAAAAAGGGAAGGAAGGACCTCATTGTAATGCGCTATAAGGCAGAGGGACCAAATCGGGAAATAACCCTTCCCTTCAAAACGCGCAGCATGGGGAGGACCAAAATGAAATCCGAATAAAAGTTCGGGTCAAAAATTAAAAACGCGGAAAACTTGATTACAAATTGATAAAAAGCGGAAGGACCAATACGAAATAAACCCCAAAAGTAAAAACGCGATCCTCCTGGGCGGGTCGGGTCGACACGCGGATCTTGCCAAAAACGGTGCCGTTTTGACGTTTTGACGTTTTGATTTTTTTTTTGAAAAAAAATCATTTGATTGCTGTTGGCAAAAAAGGGGGAAAAGGGGGTGTTTTCTCTCTGGACCAGTCCGAATCCGTGAGAGAGAGACGCCGTCGTGCGGCCGCCAATCACAAGACGGTGGCTAAAAAGGTAAAAGATCTCCTTTTTCTCTCTTTTTTTATAAGATATATTAGCATATATATATATATATATATATATGTATTTAAAAAAAAAAAATCCTAGTTTGGATATGAATAGTTTCAAAAAAAGAAAAGAAAAGAAAGGTAAAAACAGATGAACAACCTTTTCGTTAGAACCCTTCTCTATTTTGTGTTTTTCTCTGCTTTTTTTTATGTTCGAATCTGGTTGTGTTTTTGTATTTGCAAATCTATTGTCGGTAAATCTGTTCTTTTTTATTGCTCAAAAAAGAAAAAGTCCTCGTTACAATGGTTTGAATCGGCTTATATAGCCATTTTTCTTGCTTTCTGTCTATTCCTTTTTAATGCTTGCAGGCTTGGGCGGTGCTGGGCGGTGTACAAGACCACGGTGGCAGGCAAGTGGCGCTGGCAGGGTCAGAAGGCAGACAAGTGGGCTGCGGCGCCGAAGGCTAGGGTTCCAGCTTTTCTGAAACCCTAGTTTGACTATTGGGTAATTGGGCTAGGGGTGAATTGGGCTTTAATGGGTTAGGTTAATTTAGTTTGGGTATTGTTTTGTTGGGTTTAGGTCTGAATTGTGAGGGTTTGGGCTTGGGTAATGATAAAATGGGCCATTCGGGTTGGGTTTTATTTGGGAAATGGGCCCCGGGCAAATTATAGGTCCTACAGTAAACATTGGGGGGGTTGTTTGCTTCTGATTGTGGTATTTGTGTATTGAATTGCGAATGTTAAAGGTTGTGGATTGGAATGAAATAGGTACCAATGCAATGTTTGAAAATTTTCTTTGATGTATCGATACCTTGAGAAGGGTATTTCATGTAGATAAAGCTAATGGTTATTTCATTTAGTTGATGTAATTCATTTTTTCTTTTCACAAAAAAGAAAAAAAACGTATTTATATATTTAAATAGCAAATGAAAAGAGAAACGGGAACTTTTCATTTTATTAAGTATAATAAATCTAAAATAAAAACAAACAAAAATAATTTAAAATTTTCTAAAATAATTTCTCTTTAAATCCTAAAATAAAATTTAAACTAAAATCTACCCTAAAATGAAAAATAAATGATAAAAATAAAAATATTAGACATTTAGTACGTTAATATAACAGATCCGATATATAAACTTTTTCTAAATTCGTTAACTTTATTGATGAAGTTAAATGTAAGTGTACACTTTTACCTAAAACCTTCGAAAAATATAAATACTTCGAGGATTATATTGCAGTAACCTTCCAATTCTATAGCTAGAACTTACAAAAGAAAATCTTTACATATACACAAAAATCATTAAATTTTCCCGTACAAAAAAAAAATCTCTTTATATGAATATGAATATATAAATTCCGCTGAATCAAATTAATGATCGAGGATAATTAAGGAGCATAAAAAATAATTGTACATTATTTGGAAAATAATGCTACTATCTGTGAAATAAATCCTTCCGGTGCTTATATTAATATCTAAGCCATTTGTAAATCTAAACGGAATTCCAACCACTAAAAGCCCGAAAAAAGTATCGTGAATATATAGATTACATGTTTTAAGTGTCAAACATCAAATCCAATTCCTTTCACATATGTTATATTTAATTTCTTCCAATATCCTATCATAATAACTTGTGAATTTTATTTATGTTTGAAAATGTTTTGATAAAAAAATAAAATTTAAAATATATTGAAACGAATAGTTCATTTCAATATGAAATTTACAAGTTTATTATGCTTATAAAAATAAATTTATAAAGTAAAATCATGCAATATTGCCCTACTAGATTCATGTTCTTTTCATTATTTCTCAATAAATATGATTTGTTTCATGTATATCACATTATTCCTTCATTTTGTTATTAAATTTATTAAAATAAATGATATTAATGTTTCAAACTACCAATAAGGAAGGCTTGTCAACCAAGCAACACAAGCAAAATTGAGGCTTGGGGTCAAACTTTTTAAACCCAATGATTCATGTCAACTGTTATACTATACGTTGCTAATAGTAATAGAAATGATCACAAATTAATAAAAAAGAAAACTAAGAATATGTAGATTTTACGTGAAAAATTCATATCGAGAAAAACCACGGGTAAAAGAGGAGGAATTCACTAATGTTGAAAAACAACAAAATACAATAGATTCTCTACTACACACGTTTTAAGTGTTAAACAACCTTTTTATAATCAACGTCTAATAGAAGAAATTGAGTTGCACCTCGAACTTTTCAATTCAAGATTCGGGTCACGCAACTCTAACATCAAGTTTACTTAATTGTGTAGTAAAAATTAACGGTGAAATTATATGTATATATAGAATTGATTGGGAAGAAATAAAATTGAATTTCTATCTCAAATTAAACACCACATTGGAACCAACTTCAATCAATAATGGACAACATAAGAAGGAATTATAGATAATTATAAGGAGTTGGTGTAGTGATCGATTGATTTGGGAGAAATGTCATTGTGTAAAAGCGGAATATTTGTTGTTGAATTTAATTTTTAAGATATTAATTTCAATGACAAGATTTGTCGTTGTGAATTTTTAATTTTCTATGCAACGATAAAATAAATCGTTGTTAAATATTATAATGTTAGCAATGACTTTAAAATGTCGTAATTTAAATTTTTTTTCTTATTAATCACAGCAACACGATTTGTCATTGTGAATTTTTAATAAAATGTGTAACGACAAAATAAGTTATTGTTAAACGTTAAAATATTAGCAACAATCTTAAATTGTCTTTACGTAATTTTAACTTTCTGCTTAGTATTCACATCAACGCGATTTGTCATTGTGAATTCCTAATAAAATTTGTAACGAAAAAGAATAAGTTGTTAAATGTGAAAATATTAGCAACATCCTTAAAATGTCGTTATGTAATTTAATTTTCTACTCACGAATCACATGTTTTGTTGGTGCATATTCTTAATAAAATTTGCACGAACAAAGTAAGTTGTTGTTAAACATTAAAATATTAGCAATAACCTTAAAATATCGTTACATAATTTAATTTTCTTATTACTGATTACAACAAAACAATTTTACCATTATTAATTTGTAACTAATTACCCAACAACAAAATAAATTGCTGGTAAATGTTATGTTATTAGCAACAAATTTAAAATGTTGTTAAATAATTTAATTTTTTAATTAGTAATTGCAACAATACAATTTATTGTTATGAATTTTTAATCAAATACACACTAATAAAATGAGTTGTTGGTAAATATTACTATATTATCAACAATTTTAAAATATTGTTACAAAATTTAATTTTATTATGGGATTTATCCCTTTTCACCCTAACCCTAAATTCAATTGAATTTTGAATGATTCTAAATTCAATGTTCAATGGAAAAATTACTTTATAGCTCCTTTCCAAAATTAAAAGATTAAATTTAATCTTATTTAACCTTTAATTAAATAAAAATAAAAATAATTTATTTTAAATATTTTTAATTTAAAACTTAAATTTAATCCTCCAAATTTTATAATCTTATTTTAAGCCCCTTAAATAAAAGTTCTTACTTCCTCCCTTCTTTCAAAATAACTTGTGATTTCCACTGGTGTACAAGGGCAGAAGGCATCACATGAAGATGCTTACCATACATACAACATTCAATTTTTCCAACTTAGAAATGCTTACAATACTTGGGCTTTAATGCATTCTTGGGATACTTGGGATGGTGCAAATATTTTGTCCTCTAACAATAAAATTACTTCTTATTACGAAGATTATATTGTAGGTACTTTTTTACACCATCGCTTAAACTTTCAAGATATTAAACAATAATAATGTTTTATGAGATTATTTTTAATTTCTTCCAATATCTTACTATGATATAGGCTATGAATTTGATTTAATTGTGAAAAAGATAAAAAAATCATTTTTAAAAATATCAAAGAAAAAATGTTTATAAAATTTATGTGTCTATCAGTACCATGAAAATAAATTTATAAACTAAAATCATGCAATACTGCCCTACTAAATTCATGTTTTTTACATTATTTCACGTATATGGCATTCCTTCATTTTATCATTGAATTTATTATACATGATATTGATGTTTCAAAGTATACAAATAAAGTTATTGGAAGACTTATCAGCTAAGCAACAAAAATAAAATTGAGGTTTATGATCAAATTTTTAAAGCCCAATTATTGGTATCAAATTTAATAATGATACGAGTTTAATAAAAGGAGTTGTAATTTGTGTATAATTATTATTATTTAATATCTATGAGGCTGTTATATTTTACGTTGTTAATGGCAGTAGGAATAATCGCAAAACAATAAGAAAGAAAAAAAAAATAAGTAGATTTTATGTGAAAAACCCTTATCGAGAAAAATCATAGGTAGATGAGAAATTCACTAATGTTGAAAAAACCACAATACAAGAAGTTTTTGACTACACACAGTTTAAGGGTTAAACAACCCTGTTATAATTAATGTTTAATAACAAAAGGTATAGTCCTATACGGATTCAACTTGGGTGGGGATTTGTAGCAGGCTACGACTTCGGGGTCTCTCTATTTTATTTCTTTAACAAGTGAGTTGCACCTCTACTTTTTCAGGCCAGATCAAACATGATTCGGGCCGGGTCACACAACTCTAACACAAGCTCTATCTAAGTTGAATTATAAATCAATATTTAATTGAAGAAATTAATAATTATATTGATTTTACATAAAGTAAAGTAAATTATTAATTTTTTATTCAATTCAATTAGCGTCTATACCAGTAAGTCAATCTGAGTTGGTTAATTATATTAAATTAGAAATACTTCCGACATCACGACGGCGAATGACATCGTGACGAGGCGATTCACATAAATTGAAATTTTTTTCTCAATTAAACTCTAATTATTTTAGCAAGCAATCATGGTTAGCAAAGCATGGCACAATGACATATTTTTTGTTACATAACTATTAAATTAATTTTTTTTAATTTTATCTTAAAGTAAAAAATTAATAATTAAACCTGAATTTTTAAATATTTTTTAAATATAAAAATATAAGAGAATTTTTTAAAATAAAAATAGAGATTAAATTCTAAAATATTAAAAATAAAATTTTTTGTCCGGCAATCGAATTTTTATATATATTAAAAAATTTTAAGGAACAGAATCTTATAAGCGTTGAGATTGAATACCAACTTTTTTTAATAACCGAATAATTTGATTTTTTTATATTTTAATATGATTATATATTCCTTTCATATTTAGTATAACTTATTAATAATAATTTTCAAATTTTAACTATATTTCAATATCTTATATTTTATCACAATGATATGATTAAAAAATTTATGTATTTATATTTTATTTATCGTATCATTTCTTTCTTTGCGTAGCCAAATAATTACCATAACAAATACGAGAATATATAATTTTTTGAAACATAATAAAGGTATATTTTAAGGGAAAAATATCTGGTAATGAGGTTTTTAGATATTACAAATAGAATAAGGGTTTAACAAGTGTCATATAAAGTACAGTAAAGTATTTTAAAAAATAATTATTTAAAAAAAAAAACACATAAAATTTAAATTATTTTCAACATCATATACGCAATTTCGAAGGTTTTTTTATTATTATGTGTAGCTCAATAATTTTGACCATATTTAGTCAAACTCAAAGAGTTTCGTATGTATTTTGATTTGGGTTCATTGTGATTTTTGCAAGTTTTAAAGAAATATTTTTAATTTGTTTGGTCAATAATTGAGATTTACAAAAAAAAATAAAATAAATAAATAAGACGTGAAATGAACAACTAACTTTAGAAATTTTAAACCTTTTCTGTTTGCAATTCAATCCTTCTTGTATTTATTATTTTTCTGTGTGTTATAGTGTTAGCCATCATCCGTCTTGATCTGACCTACTATTTGGTTAAAATCGATCCGACCAAATCTTGCTTATGATTATGTAGCTTTTAGGGGCGAAGCTAGGGGGGCTGGCAGGGGCCCCAGTCCCCCCTAAAATGTAAAATTCTATTTAGGTCTTTAAAAATTTTAAATTAATAAAGGTAAAATTGGACTTTGGCCCCCCTAAAATTATAAAAATTCGATTTAATCATTTACAAATTATAAAGATATAGACTATAAAAAATTAAAATTTCATCCGCCCCCCTAAAAAATTGTTCTGGCTTCGCCCCTGGTAGCTTTCATACTACACAGTTCGCCTATAAGCTTCACTAACATGCAGTTCTTCAGCATGTTGGTGAACTCATGCCAGGAGGACACGTGTTGATCTTAGAAGAGGATATGTGTTGGCATGCATGGGACCTATTTGAATCTAATACATCACATCAAAGGACAGTGTAACACCCCTTACCCGTATTCAACGCCGGAACAGGGTACGAGGCATTACCAGACTTATACACAAACAAGTATACAAACCGAGACATGATTTTTTTCACTCAAATTTAAAACTTTTCATGAACCTTCATATCACCCCTTACACAAGCCTACGAGGCCTAAAACACACTTTAGGAATGGTTTGGAATCAAATCGAACTCTTTAGAAGATCTCTGGAAAGACTTAGAAAAATTCTCATCAAACAGCACACACGCCCGTGTGGCATATCACATGCCTGTGTCCCACACCCGTGTGCAAAAACCTTGACATTTTGTTTCTGACGTCATCACCCCATAAATGTCACACGGCCAAGGCACACGCCCGTGTCCTTAGACCGTGTGGCGAATTAAATTCCTAATTCAGGTGCAGACTTCACACGGCCTGGGCACATGCCCATGTCCCATAGCCGTGTCTTCCACACGGTGGAGACACACGGCCGTATCTCAACCTGTGTGGTTACTACTGGGCATTCTGATTTGCCAACTTAGCATGCAAGGGGACACACGGCCAAACCACACGCCCATGGGGCAGACCGTGTGTCGCACACGACCTAGACACACGCCCGTGTGCCTACCCGTGTGGACAAGAACAAGGCTATTTGCTAAGCACTTTCTGCCACCCCAATTTGTACAAACATAAACTACATCAAGCTATTAACTCATTCATGCATAATTAAACCAATTAATCAACCATGCAACTTGCACATTCATGAATAACCTCATCATTTCATAGATTAATAAGAAAGAGCCATCAACTTGGTCTTTTACAAAAGAATTCATCCTCAAATGAGCCAACACATTTGGCCAAAACAATATGACATTCAACTAAGACTAAGTCCCTATACATGCCATACTCTAAATGCTAAATCTAACTATACCAAAATGTGTGGATAGTGTGGGTGATCCTCCGACTATCTCTGTATCCCGAGCTAGCTCTTCGACACTATAAAACAAGGGAAAAGAGAAAGGAGTAAGCTTTAAGCTTAGTAAGTCTATATGTAAACAATAAACATCATACCACATACGTATCAATCAAGAACATTACATACTAAATAAAAACAGTTCAGATCCTCATAACCATACTTACTCATTTCAAACCTTACCACATCCCAAACACGTATCATAAAACATTGCTCACATTTACATGCACTTATACCCTGCACTTATCACCACAAAGCCACATGTAATTTCACTTAAACAAGTTTCTTGACGAACACTTCGGAATAATATTAGATACTTGGTGGTTTCGCACACAGCCCACCATCAATAATTCACACGGTAGTATCGCACACAACCCACCAACAATGATAATTACGGTGGTATTGCACACAGCCCACCATCAATAATTCACATGGTGGTATCGCACACAGCCCACCAACAATGATAATTACGGTGGTATCGCACACAGCCCACCAACAATAATAATTACGGTGGTATCGCACACCCACCAACAATAATAATTACGGTGGTATCGCACACAGCCCACCAATATTTACTCATTCATGGATTTTATCCGTATCATTTTTCCTATCCCGAAGGTTCATTCGAGAATTTCCTCACTTTCTATCATTTTAATAGATCTCAATAATAATCATTCGCATTCACACAGTGCATTAATAAGTAAAAACATACGTAATAAGGACGTATCATTTACACATAAACTTACCTCGATACAAAATATGCAAATTTGCAATTTAGTCCGAAACCTTGCCTTTTTCCTCGGTCAAGGTTGATTCCACGTTCTTCTTGATCTATAATGACATATTTAATTATTAATTAACCACATTAATCAAATCACTCCACAAATTCTTATTTTGGAAAAATTACCGTTTTACCCCTAAACTTTTACAAAATTACAATTTTGCCCCTAGGCTCGTAAAATGAAATGTGTTCATTTTTCATACACCCAAGCCTAGCCGATTCATATTCCCTCTTATAGCAACTCAAGATTTCAATTATTACACACATTTACTACCTATTTTGCAACCTTTACAAAAAGGTCCTTTTAGGTGTTTTCATGGAAACACCTTTCACAAAAGTTGTATATTCAACCCCCAAGATTCATTTTCTTCCATAAAATTTCAGAAATAAACATGAATACTCACATGGAAAATCCCTAGACTCTCAATCATTTTGCAAAATAGTCCCCTCATTAGCTAGATCATGCTACAATGGTCCCAAAAGTACAAAAAATTAACAAGAATGATCACCAAAATCACTTACTAGTAAAGGTTGAAGTTGCTGAAAATTTTCAAGCTTCTAAACCCCTTCTCTTGATGATATTTTCGGTGGTAGAAGAAGTAAAAATGGGAAAAGATGATAGCTTCTTTATTTTATCTTATTTTATTCAATTAAGTCACCAAAACCTACCTAACCATTGACCATGTCTCATCTTTGTCCCTATGGCCGGCCAACACTCTCTCAATGGCCTAATTGCACATTAAGGACCTCTAATTTAATATTTTATAGCTATTTGACACCTCTAGCTTGTAAAATAAAACCTTCGCACTTTATGCGATTTAGTCCTTTTTCGTAATTAAGCATACAATCACTAAAATTAATTCACCAAAATTTTCATGCACTCATATAATCATGCTATAACATATAAAATAATATTAAAAATAATTTCTCCAACCTCGGATTAGTGGTCCCGAAACCACTGTTTCGACTAGCCCCAAAATCGAGCTGTTACAGACAGTACCTTATAAATACGGAAATGGACCCTCAAGAAAAAGAGAGAGAAAACAATCACTCAACAAATTGTATTTAATTTGTAGGTTTAATTTTCATATATTTTCAACATCACATCACATGTTAAATTGTATTTAACTTGTTCCCATGGGTCACGACAGACGAGATCCTCTAGGTACAACCAGTGAAAGCATGTACATAAATAAAAGTTCGCTCTACTTTCTTTGAAAGTAATACTGGTGATAGTTTGTTGTGCTTTCTTTAAAAGTTTTAGTTTATGATTATGTAGTTCTCATACTACACAGTTTGTCTATAAGCTTCACTAACATGCAGTTCTCAACATGTTGGCGAACTCATTTTAGGAAGACACGTGTTAATCTTAGAAGAGGATACGTGTTGGCATGCATGGGATCTATTTGAATCTAACACATCACATCAAAGGACCATACCTTATAAATACGGAAATGAACCCTCAATAAAAAGGGAGAGAAAAACAATCACTCAACAAATTGTATTTAATTTGTAGGTTTAATTTTCATATATTTTTCAACATCACATCACGTGTTAAATTGTATTTAACTTGTTCCCATGGGTCACAACAGACGAGATCCTCTAGGTACAACCAATGAAAGCATGTACATAAATAAAAGTTCGCTCTACTTTCTTTGAAAGTAATACTGGTGATAGTCTGTTGTGCTTTCTTTAAAAGTTTTAGTTGTTTAATTCTAGTGAGTTTAATTTTAGTTTCTGAGATGATAAGAAAGAGATTGGACCATATGTTGATTGGTTTTGTGCATCACCGATGCGGAAGGATCTTTTAAACCCTTTAGCATTATCATATTGGTGGATCAAAGTTTTTCCTCGATGTAGTCTGATAGTAACGAGCTAGGGTGCAAATTATTGGTTATTGCCCAATGTGATGCATCTTTGCTAATTTCTAAAAATCCCAATGTAGAGATTATTGCAATTTGTATTTCTACGAAAGACGTGGCACTAGTGTAGTAGATACTGTCAATTTGTTCAGAAGGAATACTACTCTTAAGGTAGTATCCTTTTCACTCTTTTGCTTTCTTGTAGTATTTTAACCATTGTTTATAATCCGTCCTATACCTATATATCAAAGTGAGGGACTAAATTTCCAAATCAAATATAGTACAAGGACGAAAACCATAATTTAACATATCTTTCTATAACGATATACAAAGAATAATCTTAGCAACTAGCCCCAAGACCCAGTCGTTGATTGAATACTTTACTCTTTTTAGCAAATCCCTCCCATACCGAATAGACTGACTTTAAATTTTAAATTTCAGATCTTGACATTTCAGCAGTCATGGATAATCAATTCTCATCTTATGGAGCTCATGGTTGTAATCAATATCAGTCTATAAATAGTAAGCTACAAAACCCCATTGTTGTCCATCATCATCCTATTGCCATTCTCCATACTAATTTGAAGATTTGGGTTACTATTAGCATTTGGCCTTAAAATGGCTTTAACTCAGGCAAAGATAGTGCTGCTGTTCATAGCCATGATGGTCCTCATCTCATCTGCTGCAGCTGCTGTTGCCCCTCTGGATTTTATTATCAAACCTTCCAATCTCGGTTAGTTATGAGTTTAACTTGAATTTTGAAATCTCAAAAGTAGAATAATCGAATTCCTCGAAATAAAAGTATAGAAACTAAATTCCAAATTTGTGGATATAATTTGCATGCAGGAAGGAAGCTATTAGCAAAGTATTATGGCACTCCCAGTGCATATGCTGGTCCTAGTGGAGGGGGAGGCTACCCATGCTGTAAATGATAACAACAGTACAAGCTAAAGACATTGATCTGCTGGGGAGAAAGATCATGTATGTTGTTTGGAAAAATTTATTAATAAATGTCGAAGACAAAGGCAGTGTTGAAACCATAAATTCCTTTCACCATACTCTATTTATCAAATGAACATATGCTTTTACCGTATTGCATCAATGCGTTGACTTTTTGTCCCCAAAATTATATTCTTACATGTCTTTACTTATACGAGAAAATTATATGAGACGATGGTTAAAACTTTTGTTAGACATCTATTTAATATGGATTCAAACTATATGATCTTATCTTTCACTTTTAATATTGTATCAAAAAAAAATACAATAAATGTTTAAATATGATTAATATGATAAGTTTAATTTATGTGTTGTATTTACTGAGTCATGAAAAAAATAAAAAATAAAATAAAATCATAAAAAATGCAAAATATTTCTAGGAAAAATTTTCCCAATTTCTTACTACTTACTAATAAGTAAATCACTTCCAGAAAAACTAGCAACTAAACAAATGTAAGGAGGTTGGTAGCGGTGTGGTGATTACATTTTATCTCTTAATCATGTTATAATAGGGATTTTGATTCTCGTTCATAGAAATGGAATACATTTTATGATCAATTATTTACCTTTTCAGAAAATACCTACAACGAGGAGATTATTCACTATTGTCGGTAGTGGATAACTTGATTGCAACGAAAAAAAATGCATGTGAAGTTGTTTACTTGGGGTAATCTCTTCATGGGAACTCTATGAAACAATCAAAAGTGGGTATGTATAGTGGGCTAACTATAGAAGATAAATGGCTCATGGGTGATACTTTTCTTTTATTTGAGTCAATGGATTACTTAGATTTGGGGGATTTCTTTTTAATTTGTTAATTTTTTTATTATTTTAGTTAATATTATAAATTTAATGTAATTACATGGTAATTGAAGCTTTAATGAAATATTTTTATGAAAATTGAGAAATGAATCCAATTACTAGAAAATAAATAAATTTGAACTATTAATTTTTTTTAATTTCTTACATGTAAATTTGTTGAATTATAGAATTTTAGTAATTTCCTACGTATAAATTATCCAAGTGCTAATTTTCTAGTGATTTAACACTTGTTCAATTTGATTACCTTCTCATCTTTCGTAAACTACAATGATGGGTTAAAATTTCAATTTTTATAAAATAAGGGGATGAAAATCAAAATTAAACCAATATATTCTCTTCTAGTTTTTAAATTGATAATAGTTGAAAAAAGAACAAAACCAGGTGTAATGAATTTCATTCTTAGTTCTTAGATGTGCCATGAATTAGGGTTTTGAGCCTACTCTTGACCAAATGAAAAAAAGTCAAAGAGTGCTGAGCCTCATTTCTCTGCAACAACCACAGTCGTGTTACATTAGGCACTAATAATAAAAGGTATTGATCAATATATGCCTTTTTTCTTTAATAGGTATTCAAGGGAAGGAGAAGGAGAAAGATGAGACTAAACTACCACTTAGGTTTTTTTTTGGATGAGAAAGATCTCCAGTCTCTGGGCTGTATATAGGGGGTCACTTCTTGTCATGTAGTTGACAATATAAGACGTAGGCAAGATCGTATGGTCAGCTAGGTGGCAGGGTCATTATATGTGGTGTATTGTGTAGTCCTACTTTAATATTCTCTCTCTTAAGACTCTATGATGTTGTTACGTCTCAGTGATCCCTATAGAAGATGGACATTAAGTAGTCTCTCAATGGTCCTTATAAAAGTGCATAACGAATCGTCTTCAAGTTAATTCAACTAGAATACGTGGAGGGTTCCTATAGAAAATCTTAAGCAAGGAGTTGTCTCAAACGGTTCTCAGTCAAGAAAATTTTGTATATTGGTCATTCTTAATGAAGGGTGGTCTATAGATTACTCCACATTCTACCACCTATTCTACTTTGGAGGTATAACAATTTCCTTAGATTCAAAGAAAAGTTATAAAATGACTTCCTTCAAGATCTTCGAACAACTACCACAAACAAAGAGTAAAACATATGAATTATGCTGCAAAGGGGTTGACAGGCGAAATGTTGCATTGTTTGTGCATGTTGGGGACATTTTAGAAAAAGAGGGATGCATCGAAAGTTCTAGAATGGATGCGTTAATGATGGTACAGGTGTGCCTTAGGAAGCAACGTCAACGGTGGAGCTGGATTTGTGATCCTTTCGTGAAACACTTGTTCAATAGAGGTTGGTCGGTGAAATGTTGATTCTGTTGGTCTTAAATCAAATTGTTTTGAAGAATCCCTTTAAATACCCTCATGGCCAAAGGTTTAAGGTTCATTTGCTTCGGTTTTGAAAATTTTGGATCGAATCGAATAAAAATTTTTAAGTTAATTGAGTTTATGGGTCTTATTTTATCATTCTAACTCGATTTGAATTTTTTTCAAATCGAGTCGAGTTAAATTAAAAAATTAAACATGTTAAATTAAAATATTATTATAGTATAACTAATTTCATATTAGAGCACATAAATTTAAAACCATATATATTGAAAAACCTTTTCAATGCAAAATAATAAGAAAATACTTTAGTATTATAAACTTGAATCATTAATTAACTTATAATTAAGTCTCAAAATTATTATTCTAGAAAAAAAATTAATTTTTTAACTTTTTTATATATTTTTTAGATTTTTTGAAATTTTTATAATTTTTTTAAAAATATATAAATTTTAAAATTTTTATAAATATTTTGAATTTTAAAAATTATTTTGTAATTTTTGTTGAGAGAGACCAATTTGTTTATTTTCAAATTTGATAGGAACAAAAAAGGTATTTACACTAATCTGTTATTCAAATTGTAGAATTCAACTCGATTAAAACTCGAAACTCGAATTATTTATTCGAGTTGACTTGAATCATTCGAATAACTCAAAATTTAATTTTTATTTTTGATTTTTTTTAATCGAATCGAGTTTTATTCGGTTGATTAGTGAGATGTTTACATGTCGCTTCCCATCCTACAACGTGTCCTGCTAGTATAATAAAGTATTAACCGTATATTTTTACCACAAGTATTAGAATTTCGGCTCTTTTGGGAATCGTTTTATAATTACTACAATACAAAACATAAAAGCTTAAATACTATTTTTACTGATTCAACAATAAGATGAAACCATTATTTTCTTCAATTTTTTTCAACTTATTATTATTTTTAGATATTGTTGACAAATCAATTTTGAATTAATCACATTTACCTTCATTTTTATAATACATCCGATTATGAAATCTAACTAATTTCACATGTCATCCATATTTTAATAAACATTGTTGTGCCACGATGTGAATTTTACGGTACATGTTTGATATTCGTAGTTGCCTTTTAATAAGGTTGTGTTTAAAATTTAAATATCGTTTTTTGTGTGTGTAATATCTTATCGTTACACTCTACATTTGTTGGTGACTGTGTATGTCATTAATATTGTTGTTAAATATTCAATGGATTTGTATGTGCTAATCAATGTTTCTACAACCGCAAAGGTGGTTGAATTGGTCAGGTTACTAATTTTCGATTTGACTGAATTGATTAAATAAATTAATCGGTGTACTAAAGGATTCGGTTTCAACATCGTTGATACTAACTGTCCTTCTTAGCTATTGGGATTAAAAACAAATATGTTAGAAAACTATTTGTGCATTCTAAAATGAAAGTAAGCATTGTGACTGGAATCAGATCGGATCAATCAGACAAGTTGGTTGGAGTGAATATCAATCAATATTTCAACCAAACAAAAAGGTTAAATTGACTTATAAACGAACTGCTTGAAATCTGTAAAAACACCGAAATCTAAAACAAAAAAATTGAACAGTTTTTAAACTAATCAAACTAAAAACCGATCATTTGATCGATTCGATAATCGATGTCGTTATTAAAACATTGAATATAAGAATATTATATTTCATTTTTTTTTCCTTTCCGAATAATATACATACAAGATACGTCATAGGTAGAACAAGTAAGTAACTAACCCCAAGACCAAGTCGTCAATTGAATTCTTCACTCTTTTTTCAGTAAACCTTTCAACATCGAGTAGGCTCTGACTTTAAATTTCAAATTTCCAGCAGTCTTTTATTAATTAATTATCATGTAATTGAACTCGTGGCTTTAAACATATCAGTCTATAAATACTATGCTACAAAATCTCATTCTTCTCCACCATCGTCGCCATCATCCTATTGCCAATTTTCCATTGATTTGAAGATTTCATTTACTATCAGAATTCGGCCTTAACAATGGGTTTAACACAGGCGAAGATGGTGCTGCTGTTCATAGCCATGATGGTCCTCATCTCATTTGCTGCTGCCATTGTTACCCCTCGCGATTTTATTCTCAAACCTTCCAATCTCGGTTAGTTCTTCTTATATGTTATAGCTAGGGTTTCTGAAATTTTCTTCTCCTTTTTTTCTATCTTTTTTATGTTGATAGGTTGGAATTAAGTTGTATAATTTTATGATAGTTAAAATGCAATTTTATTATTTTAATAGTCTATATAAATTGTATCATTTTTAAAAAGTCCGAGTGCAAAATTTTACTATTTTTCAAATTAAAGTCTTGTAAAATTTAAAGAGTCAAAAGTGAAATTTTACATTTTAAGAATGGACCCCCGGCCAACACCCACTATGGTCGTCCCCGATTCAATAATTGTAGAACTTTCAAAATTTTAGTGATTAATAAAAAATTTCAAAAAAAATAGAGTTAGAGGGTCTTTTTCCAAAATTGGGGTTGGGTGGAACAAGACCCTCTGGTTGGGTGGAACAAGACCCTCTATCTCCAACATCGTTTTGCCTCTATGTTGTATTGAATTGAGTTTAGATTCAATCTGCTTAATAACGTTTTAATTAAATTTTCTTTTAATATATTCTAATTAAAATTTAAATTTTTATAATATATAGTAATATAAGAAAATTCGTTTTCGTTCTATTGTTATCCCTACATATGAATAATTTATATATAAAAGGAAATTTTTAAAACCTTCCATATTGAGAACATTTTGGGTAAATTTCAATTTCAATTCTTCTACTTTTTAGATTTTAAGAGTAGTTAAATTTTAATTTAATCCTTATATTTCAGACTTAATCTATATACTTTAAATTTGGCTTAATATGATACCTCAACTTTTATAATGCCATTAGTTAATCTAAATACATTATTCTAATTAAAATAATTATGTGAATTTTTAAGAATGTTAACACTGTTAAAATTCTTTATTAAATTCAGGTCCGTTAAAAATTGTATTTTATTTTATTTTCAAAATGTCACACAAACACAAAAGAATTCTAACATTGTTAATAAATGGATATAATTTTTTAAATTCGAAAAATAGAGAAATTAAATTCTAAAAATTATAAAAGTATAGAGATTAAATTTTAAATATACGAAAAGTATAAAAACTTTGAATAAATTATAATTTTTAAATTAATAAATAATTAATTAATCCAAACCATACTAATAATATTAATGATGATGATATTTGCATGTAGGACGAAAGATTCTTGAGTATTATGAACCTCCTAACACATATGACTCACCAAGTGGAGGGGGAGGCACTACATGCTGTAAATAAGAAGCCATCGAGAATACAATAAGAAGGATCATATATAGTATAAGAGAATAAGAAGTTAGTGTGTTGTATATGAGTATATGCTTTTTTCTTTTTTTTGGTATAATATTGATGCTATGTTTGGTAAGAATATTATACTTTGAATGTGAGATACGATATTTGTTACCAGAGCAATTCGGACTAATTTATACTTTGAGTCCAACGTGAAAATCAAACATGAATCCATTCTTATCAAGCTACTTCAATTGATTAAATTCGTCATTAATACTTTTAAAACAATTTCTAGATGTTTGGAGGTGATCGAGATCGATTAAATGTCTCTGAAGGTCGAAACAACTTAAAATAGGGGAGGAACATTGTTCTGTCATGGTTGTATCGATACACCAAAGGTCTTTCCAAACAACTGTTTAAACATAAGAATGAACATGGTGATCAAACGTGCAGTTTAAAGAAATGTTCGAACACGAAGAGCAACTTCGTACACAAGGACAATTAAACTCTTATTTTGGTTGAGGAAAAAAACAACTAAGCTCCTAACAATCTCTCACTTTGGGTTTTTGACAAAATTTATCGGCAAATGACCAAAATAACTTTACCTTTCACCATGCATAAATAAAGATATCAAGAAAAGAAAACTTCAAAGCAACAACAAAAACAGAAATAGTAAAACGATGACGACGACGACGACGACAATAACAACAACAAAAAAATTGGTAGTAATAATGATCAATAAACCAACAGATTATCAACTTATCTCCCCCTTTTTGTCAAAAGGCCAAAAGACTCCCCAAATTTTTTTTTGTGGTCTTCTTGTTCCATTCTTATATGAACTTCCAATATTGAATCCTTTTAAAAATAGTGAGGTTTGATGTGCCCTTTTTTTCCCCACAATAAAAGCATGTGTGTTTACCTTCCTTCTTGCCACATATATGATGCTGCCTAGGTGATGTTCTGATCAATGTTACAACATTACATTGAACAAGACTTGTTTGTCCCCACATTTGATTTTTCATTAGCTTGTAACAACGAGATCTAATTTGTCTGGCCTTTCCACAATAATATAAACATGTTTTCTATTCATCTCCTTACCAATCTCAAAGGAAGAAGTAGTAACCATCTCTTTAGATTTAACCAAATTCGTGGGAGATATTACAACCAGGTTCCAATCTCCCAACAACAGAGATATCATCATTTTGGTTTTCTTATTTCTTGAGAGTGGCTTTGACATCATTTAACTTTTTCTCGTTTGCTTTTAAAGTTACATTCGTTTTAGCAATCATCTCATCATTTTCTTTGATTGTTTCATCAAGCATCTCGTTAACCTTTTTCAAATAAAAAATCACCTCATTTTTCCTTTTTAGCACAGTTTTGAGCCTTTCTTTTTCTCCTTTGAAAATAATAATTTCTTCCCTTAAGGGCTTATTCAATTGACACAGTGCTTTCATGTTCTTCAACATATGACTGAATGCATCCTCTAGGTTGTTGCTAGGAACATCACTGTGATCATTGTTTGAATTTAATGCTTTAATCACCATAGGTAGACGTGCGATATAACAATATTTCTTCTTAGACTTCATTATTGCAAATCATAGCTCAAGATCCCTTTCAAATATGTCTGAAGTCAAGTTTTGATACCAATTGTTAGAGTCTCGATTTGCTTTCTGTCCAATTTGATGTTCAGACAGAGGTGTGGATAGAACAAAGGCAATCAACAAATAAGAGGAGAGAAATAAACACAAGAGATTTATTAACGCAACTCAAATTCACCATTTCTACTATGCGGACCCTCACTCAGTGAATGATTTAATTCAAAAATTATCTGGATCACCTATTGGCTTTAGTCTAATCTACCCTTACACAAAGAAGTAATTGCAACCCCAACAATGAACCCAATTGTTACAAATACTCGCCCCAAATAACCTCACTTACAATAAGGTTTTACTTTCCAATAAGAGCTTCACACAAGAACGTAAAAACACAAAGCAAAGATAAGCAAATAAACAACCAAAAGCTCCACAAGCACACCAAGGATGTGCAACAATGTGGCCTAATTATAGGCTAAAACTGGTCAACTTCTCCAAGTAGTTTTGATAAGGTAAAACTCATGGTTGAATTTATCTCTTGAACAATCTTTAATAATTGTCCCTCCAAGTAAAACAGATAAGTTTGGTCTCCAAGTTCGATCTTTTCTTCTTTTCTTTACCCGAATTCGATCAACAGCATTAATGATAACCTAAAATGTGGCTTGAGGATCATTTGCTGATTGTGTAACACACCATGAAGATCAAAGTAAAAAAATTGCCAACTTTATATTGTACTCAGTTGTCTTGAAAGCATGTCCGTATTGTTATCCAAAGATCTGTTTAGACAACTATTTAAACATGGGAATGAACATAATGTTCAAACTTAATGTTCAGACATGTGGAACAACTTCAGACACAAAAACAACTAAGGTCCTAACAAACATGTTCTGAAATTTATTCTTCACATGTGTTTAGAAAAAGAGTCATTTTAAATCCAAATCGACATTTAACTAAAAAGTTTACGGCTATACTCGGACATGAAGCAAGAACTTTTGGGAGCTAAGATAAAAAGTTAAAATTATAATTTTTTTCAGTGTTAAAATAATTTTGTATTATTTTTTAAGTATAAAAATATTAAATTTTTTGCAAAAAAAATTAGAGTGACTAAATTAGAGTGACCGATTCGAGCAATCATCTTAATTAGAGTGACTAAATTAAAAAAAATTTAAAGTGACCAAAATAAAAAAAACGCTATTTTAAAGTGACCTGCTGGGAAATTTACCCTTTTATCTAACACAAAAACACACGTGGCATAAAACCAAAGCTTTCTAACCAGGCAAACAACTGTTCTTTTTTTTTTCAATCTCTATCATCAACTCTCTTCGCTCCAGATTCTTCAAAAAAAAAAAAAAGCCCCAAAAGACACTTTCTTTTACTTCATTTTATTCAAGAATTAGAACAAAGAGATGAAATGAACTTGTAAAAGGCAAATTTTATATATATATATATATATATACTTAAATTTACTTAGTTTTTTTTTCTAACTATTTAAAATGCAGAGATTGGTTATCCATCATAGACCCCCAGTGATTTCAAGAAGGAAACTTCCTTTATTGGTTGTTGTGGATTCATTTCCATCTTTTGATAGTGTTTCAAGACTACCCATTTCTCCTTCATGTAAGTTTTTCTCTCTATCTTCTTCCCTTTTTTTTGGTGAATTTTACATTTTTTTTTTTGTGATGGGATTCATGGAATCTTTTTGGGTGGCTTTATTTTTATGAATTAAGTTGAATTTTAGGGTTTATTTTTATTGAAGAGATTTGGAAGGGTGTTTATTATTAGTGAAATTAACTGTTAGATGAAACCAGTGTATGAATTTAGCTGGTGTTTTTGAGGTTTTAATTTTGGAGCTAAGTGGGAGTTAAATGAACCAGTTTTAAAGCTATGCATAAATAGATTGGAATTTTGTGTGGTCTCTGATTGTGTTTTTGAGGATAAGGTGAGAGATGAATTCGGGTTATATTCGAGTTTCGACCGATGATAATCTTCCAAATTTTTATGAATTTGTGAAAAAAAAAAACTTTGGAAAGGAACTCTGTATTGTATTTATTTAGTAAGTGAGCAATCCAAAGATTGTTTTCCGGTGATCCCAGAGCTTAGATTAGTTAGTTTAAGCAGTCACCTCAACAAGTCTGCAAATTCAGGGTCAGTCTCGACATCTACGACCCCTTCTCTTAGGCTATTGTTTTATTGCATTGAACTCGGGATGCCTTTGTTTGAAGTTTATGTTACCGGAGTTTGAATTTTGATTATAAGATTAGATTTAAGGATTGAAATGCTCTTAGCATTTTCTTTGGCTTGATATTATGGTAAACGAATCATGTCCTGTTTATCAGCTTGCTCTACATAGTTTTGATTTCTGTTCAGTTTTACTACTGTTTTACTCTTTGTGAATTCATATTTATGTCCGTACACGATACTGATTCTAATCCGGTTTTGTTAGACACAGCAGCATTAGTTAACTTGTTCTGTAACTTTTTTTTCTAGTACAATGTAGAAAAATATCAAGGTTGAGTTCAACGTGCAGCACGTTTAGGACACGAGCATCCAATGTAGGTATTGGATCCGGGGGCTATGAAGATAAGGACGAAAGAGAAGACCAAAGTATTGTGAAGGGCCCGCGCAGTGACAGTTCATCAGAAGCGTAAGTGATGTCCGGTAGATGCTAGTATTTTAGACTTTTCAAACAGCATTTCGGTTTCTCTATAGTTCTATTATGGTTCTTCCTCATGGTTCAATAGATGCATAGCTTTTTTCACGTAACAACATATATGCACCAAAGTGCTCATAAATTTACGATGAAGTGAGGTTCTAGTTTGATGTCTTATATATCATCTAGTACTATGCTTTTTTGCAGTTTGAAGCCTCCGAGTCAAATTCCTTACCCTCTTTCTGTTGCTGGTGTGCTATTGGGATGTACTTTAGTGTTGTCACTAATTGCCTTTGCAAAAGGTGGACCTGCATCACTCTTAGCAGCAATAGCAAAATCAGGCTTCACGGCTGCTTTCACATTGATCTTTGTTTCTGAAATTGGAGACAAGGTAACGCATTTGTCATAAATAACTTCATGTATTTTCACCTGTTAATCGCTGCTCATTAGTGCTATGGTCCGATGTTTTGAAACATTCCAAGAATGATCCTAACCAATGATGGATTGAGGCGGAAAGTTCATGTTGCAAAAGCCGATAAGTTTGAATAAGGCTTATGATTATTTTATAGATCAATATTTGTTGTCCTGTCTCTCTGTCCTTTTTCGAGGCCTATTACTCCATTTCATTTTTATGTTGATTGAATGGATCTGACTCTTCTTTTGAACATATACTTTTGAATATAAATCTTTGTTCTTTTCATACGCTTTTGATTGTGCTTTTAGAAACCTTTGCCTGATATTTAAGTTATGTTTTTCATCTCTTGACCAGACGTTTTTCATCGCTGCACTCTTGGCCATGCAATATGAGAAAGGACTGGTATTTTCTCTCCTAAATGCTTATCTATGCATGCCTCCGTTCGTTCATTAATTTCAGTTTTATGGTATTACAGAACGCTTTTTCTTTCTCGGACTAAATCTATTTTCTTGACATTTATTAAATCATTGGAAAGGTTCTGTTGGGCTCGATGGGTGCTCTTTCTCTTATGACAATCTTGTCAGTAATAATCGGACGGATCTTTCAGTCAGTCCCTGCTCAATTCCAAACCAGTAAGTTCCTACTCCTCACATCTCCCTTGTCTCGTCAAGAATTTCTAATGACAATTGCTGTTTTCGATGATTTAAGAAGTGCGATTATGAGCATTTGGCTCCTACATGGTAGCAGTATTAACACTGCAATATGTGCCGACTTTCTTTATAGCCTTTTGATAGATATAAACATTCATTTGAATTTGATTTAGTTCAACCAACTGTTTAGCCATTTGCATGTAATAGTTCTATGCTAAATTGTCTAACACATTACATCTACGTTACTTAGGCTTAAGCGTGAGTGTTGGATTATGGTATGTGTCTCTAACACTAAGTTCGTCCATGTATTCGGGCAGTCCTTGGAGGATTGTATACCTATACCTATGTTTGAATATGTGCTGGACAAGGGCACATCAAACAAAATGAGGAATTAGAGAAACATAGAACCCTACTGTTTCCTTCAGCCCAAGATATTCATGATGTATTATCAAGTTTGTTTACCCTTGAATCCATATATTTTTCGTAATGAATTACGGTGTATCTATTGTAAAGTTTCTGATGCGCGCATTAATGCTTTTCATTTATTGTGCAGCCTTGCCGCTCGGAGAATATGCAGCAATAGCTCTTCTCGTGTTCTTTGGCTTAAAATCTATAAAAGATGCATGGGACCTTCCACCGACAGCAGCAAAGAAAGGTGCTGAGGGAGGCCCTGAACTTGACGAGTTTGCTGAAGCTGAGGAACTCGTGAAAGAAAAGGTAATTGGCCGCTTAACATATCTTATTTTATTAAAAGAAAAAAATTAATAGAGACTTCTATTTTTAATGTATTCAGGCATCAAAACAACTCTCGAATCCACTCGAAATTGTCTGGAAGTCATTCAGCCTTGTGTTCTTCGCTGTAAGCATCTCATTATCCTCATTTTCTCTCTCCGAAACAAAAGGCTGCACTTTTGGTTGTTTTCTATAACTCTCGATTTATAACTTTACTATAACTTTTAGGAATGGGGAGACCGTTCAATGCTTGCAACAATCGCGCTTGGCGCCGCGCAGGTGCAACTTCACTAACTTCGTTTCTTATTTTCTATATATATATATATATATATATTTCTAAATCAGAATAGTTCAACGGTCTTTGCTACCTTGTCTCTACAGTCACCATGGGGTGTAGCAAGTGGAGCCATTGCCGGACACCTACTTGCAACATCAATTGCAATTCTCGGAGGAGCATTTCTTGCCAACTATATTTCTGAGAAACCGGTAAGACCCAAAACTTCCATCGTGTTATAGTAATACGGACATATTCAGGTACATGCATTTCAACTTACTATGGAACTGCTGTATGTTCGATCAGGTTGGTTATTTGGGCGGAGCGCTTTTTCTTGTGTTTGCAGTGGCCACATTTTTTGGAGTTTTCTGATTGATTATACAGAACATAGAGCAAATGTCGGGCTAATTTCCGGCGCAAATGTTGTGATACAATGCTGAGAAAACAATTAGGGCAAAATGTTGCAGTTAGGGGTATTAAGAGAATTATATGTGGACTTAGATGATTTCTTTGTAGCTTTTAGCTAAATATTGAAGACATGATTGACATGTTTTTGCTACAATTTTCTTCCTTCAATATTTGTTTGTTTGTTTTGTAATGAATAATAATAATAACATGAACTATGGACTTGACGTTTTTGTCGGTCCGAAATTTCTGATGTTCATTTTTATCTCAATTAAATCCAAAATCAAACTCGAGTTAGGTACTTAAAAGGACAAATTTTATCATCAAATATCTTGGGTAAAAATATCGTGGAAACTTTTGTAATAAGAATTAGATTGAATTATATCTATTTACTTAAAAAGATGAACAAAAGTAGTTATTATACATTAAATTTAAGAGCAAACGAGTTCTTTCAATTAAAATTTTCATCCATTTACCGTTAAAAACATTAATGGGACATTATTTAAAATTAAAATTAAAATAATAACACTTAAATGACACGATTCAAACCCTATCATCCCCTTCCCCGTACCCCTTATACAAGCCTTGGTTAGAACTTAGAAGTAAGATATCAAAAGAGTGGTAAACATTGAAAATTTTCAAAGTTCCAAAGAATGGGGCATAGCACACAGAATTAAACCATATAAATAGAATCCCATCATGTTAACCATAGAAACTACATTCTAAAGCTGATAAAAAATGAATTATAATTTTTACTTTACAACAATCATGGTACAACTAGATGCTTGATAAAATTTTAGTACTCCTATAAAGGATGTAAGGGCCAAATTTTAAGAGTGATCAGCATCAGTTACCTCTTTGTTTCCCCAATTTCATATATCTCCATGTAGATTGATCCATTACATCATTCATCTCGACATTGCATGGATCGATACTTATCATCTGCAAGTAAGTCGACGATACGTTTTTTGAGCCTTTTTGCTCCTGGACCAGGTCTCAAGATACTGGCATCTCCCCAAACTGAACATGTGTCATTGGCAGGCTCACCTAAGCACCATCCACCTGGTACAACTTTTCCGGGGCTGCGTTTCAAAATTTCTTGGTCGATACGGTCGAGTACTGGACTGTCAAACTGGAAATGTGTCGCAAAAGCAGCTCCACTCTGAATCATAGCATCGAATTCTTCAGGCTTGAGTGAGAG
Organism: Gossypium sturtianum; assembly: GCA_025698515.1. Lineage (NCBI taxonomy): Eukaryota > Viridiplantae > Streptophyta > Magnoliopsida > Malvales > Malvaceae > Gossypium > Gossypium sturtianum. Next base: position 165,756,096 of record CM046945.1, read on the forward strand.
AGGCTTCGTTGAAATGGTTTTGTTGAAGGCTACATGCTGTAGGTTATGGTTTATCACAGTTTTCTTGTACTGGTCAGAGTTACAAAGGACAGTAGGGAAATAATTGGAGTAGGAATAAGGCGTGTTTGTAAAATACATTAGCAAAGTCCTCGGAAGATTGTCGGTACCAAGGATGCAGAACTCAACAAAACTACGAGTTAACATCGTAAATGACGAACCTGCAAAAAGACCAGATCTCTAGTTTTATTTCACAACTTGCTGGAAAAGAAAATTCTCAGCAAAACAAATGGCTTATAATACCTCCCATGGCTGCAACAGTATATAATTAAGAAAGTAAGTAATCTTCAGGGAGCTAATTGGCCATTAAAAAGTAACTCTTGGCAAAATGAGGAACTTTATGTTGTAGCAGTTGTCTAGAATAATGATCCTTATAGATATGTTCCACATGAGCATTTCATCAATAGAGATATTCTCCAAAGAAAAGGGAGACCCACGGCGAACTTACTATAACTTTAATCGTGCATAATTGAGAAATGGTTTCAATCCATAACATGCATGATGGAGCTAGTGGGTAAATAGCACATAAGGCCATTCACCAGTGGATCCATCTTCACAGTTCCGCAAACACTGACAAAACTGCCTTACTTTATGAACTTAGCTCAGGCCACACTACATTAAAAGAGTATTTACTGCGATTTAACTTAATAGAAGAGTATTTACAATCAATAAACAAAAATGTTGCTAGCAGTATTATTTGAGCAGTCCATAATAATTTCAACCAACTACACAAAGCAGAAGGTTGGACAGGACTTTATAGAATGGCAACGAGGATATCTATGTTCAGAAATAAAGGCTTCAAAAAAAAAATTCAGCTTTATTTCTACAAAATTTCTGTTCTTTGAAATAAATGTAAACCACAGACAATGCTAAACTGGACTATCTCTCCTTCCTCCCTCTGTTTCTTTAAACTATATAGCCTTTATGAAAATGGATTGAATTAATGCATTCCATATGAAATTCTATTCCTGCGTGCATCCTTAACACCATAAGGAACCACCATTAACTTACTAGGTATTATCTATGGCCTAACTTGATATTCTGAACGCACATGCTCATTGCACTTGCTCTGTCAATTTATACTCCTAAACTTGCAAGAAAAACTAAAACACCAGCTTATACTAAATGAATTGATGTTCGTCACATCTCCAAGACAATAATTAGAAGAATAACTATAAGATGATGCAGAGAAGCACGAGTTGGTTTCAAGCTGATTGGTCCTACTGAGTTGCATGATCCACAAACAACATTCTAGTAGTACCTCTAATAGGTGATATAAGATTTTGAACCTATACAGTATAGCACCATACACTCAGTGACTCTAGTTCCATCAAGAAATAGCATAATGACGACTGCATGCACGCAAACTATGCAAATCTATGATCTCACACAAATATATAAACCTATGTATTCAAATCACATTCTTAATCAACTCAGCAATTGCAGGGTCCACCATTCTAAATCTATGCTATCTTTGTTTATTGATATCATCTAATCCAATAATTAAGAAGCTCAGAATACACATACATTTCATATTTGCTCCCTTATTTAGCAACATCGATTTACCTTTAACACTATGAAAAGATTAAAGAGCAGGAATTAACCAAAAACATACGAACACATACCTGAAAACAACTTGAAAGCAGTCGGCAGTTCCCGCTTCTGAGTAGCATAAAATATCTCTTCCTTTTCCAAAAGATAAAGCCCCGTATCGACAATTATCGGTTTCAATTTCTTGGACCTAAATAAATGAAACCCCGAAACATAAAATTAAATATTAGACAACATGCATCACCTTAAACCACATCAATCTAATAACCACCAAAGGAAATTGCTTAAAATGCAATGAAGTTGCTTTCTAAAGGCAAAATCATAATTTGATTACTAAAAATGAACAAATGACTGATGTGAAACACCAATTCTAACAACGATACTAATTTGATTTTGTATCTAAATGTGCATTTTGCAAAAGTAAAGAAGTGGAAATGAAGTTAACATACTCTTTCCAGCCAATATAATTTGTGTGATTCACAAAGTTGAGATCCTTAGGCAAGTAAGACAAAATGTGAAGAATATCTGCAAAATCAACAAAAACCCAGAAAAGAAGATCAATCAAAAGACAAAACCCAGAGACTTAAACCCCCCCCCCCAAAAAAAAACAAAATTATTATTATTTTTAAAATCACCATCTTGAGTAGCAAGCGGGTAATCGCCGGCATTGAGGGAGATAAACCAATTCCAATCCGAAGCTAAACGTAGCAAAATCGAGGCACCGTGAAGAGTAGAAGAGATTGCCGATGGCCCTCTAGGGTAAGCATAATCTGATTTCCCTACAACATCGACGTTTTGAGCGGCTTTAAAAATGGGTATCGCTTGGATCGTAATGGCCAACCGGTCACGCTCGGTCTGCGAAGCAGATAGATCAAGGTGAAGAAGGTAATGGTTTCTCGGGTGATAAGAAGCTAAGAGTAGCCGGAGGATCCGAGCCGAATCACCGGCGGATCCTGATATGAAGTAAGCAATGGAAGGAGGGGTGGGTGCGGAAGGGATCTCGGTTAGGGACATGGGTCGATTGGGGAAAAGAGCAGGATCGGGTCGGATTATGGTTAAGGGTCGAATTGGGCTGGTGGAAGGGAGGGCGATGATAAAGAGGAAGGAAAAAAAAGAGGTGGCTAAGATTATACAAACGGTAGCTTTGGAGTTGTCTTTTGAAGCGGTGGTTGTCGCGGCGGCGTTAGAATTATACGGCGATGCCGGCGGCGTTTGTTGGTGGTTGTTATGCATTGTGACGGTGGCGGTGGCGGCAGCGGTTTCGAGTTTTGGCAGCTATCTTTTGAAATCGATTTTTATTGGGTTAATGGAGCGGTCTTTTTTTTTACCATAAGTAATAAGACCCTGTTTGCCTGCCTGTTCATCATTCACCATGGTTAAGTACTATTCAAATGCAAGGTGTAAAAATGTAATTTTACTACTTTTTTTTTTCTATTTTTTGGGGGATAAGTTATTACAAACAAATTGCCCCCCATACCCTCAACAAATTCACATACTTTGACAATTCTTCTAATTAACCCCAATTTGTTGAAAAAAGTCAAAGCACATGATTGTAGGAGGCAAAGATTTTCACCACACCCAAGTTCATATTTTCTTACAAGAATTCGTATATTTCGTGGATTGGATTTCACTTGACTGTCTACGGTTTTATTGTGTATGCTTGGGTAGAAGTTTTGTATAAATGTATCGCCATACTATTAAGTATTTTGATTTAAGTTCGTTTCGTTTTAAGAGATGGAATAGAATAACCCGGTTGAAGCGTAATGATCATACGCCTCTAATGCATTGTATGTCTCATAATAGGTCTCATTTTTCTACCATTTTAGGAGAGCCAATGACTATTCATAGCTATTACCTTGACACCAAAGAAGAGTTCGACCCAATGCTTTATTTCTATCCTAAGGATGTTCATAATTCAGTTAAAATCGAATTAATCGACCGAATCGATCTAATTCGGTTAATCGATCAGTGGTCGAATTTAGTTTGGTCGAATGTCAATTAATAATTTTTTGGAATTTCGGTTATCGGTTAATTCGGTTTGAAATCAGGTAATTAACATAATTAACCAATTAACCGAAATAAATAATATATATTATAATATAATTGTTAACTTTTTGTTTGGTTGTTAACTTTCAAGATTTATATAGTGTTTCTAATGTCTCATTTGTTATTTTCACCACCATTTAAAGTTTTTAAAACTATTAAAAAATGAACATTAGCAATATATATTTTTTATATGTTTTATACTTATTTTAATAAAAAAAACAAAAAAAACATATAAATTTCAACTAGTTAGGTTAACCGACCTAATTAACTAAAATATTTTGGTTCAATTAATATATTTGAAAAAATTTCGATTCGATTAACGGTTAAATATTTTTACATTTTAAATAATTTAATTCGGGTATTAACCAAACCGACCATTTACATTGCATAATCAACGGACATGTTCCACTTGATAACCTTAGGAAATTAGCCTACTTTTAGTTGGGGCCCTATCTTATATAGCTAACCAAGAAATGAAAGGAATTGAAAGGTCTCCCCATATAACTTTATGTCAAGGGATCTTATCTTTGCTTGTGCCTCTTAGATTTTACTTGCTTTTTAAGGAACTTAAATTTCTCCGATCTACAACAATCAGTTCAACTTTGTTTTTTTTTTTCAGTAGAAAATAACAATATTAAACGATTACGACATTAATCATAAAACTAAAGAAGTGTAAAAGCATGATTGGGATCAGATATTGGAGATTCTTCAAATAGTTGTAAACTTGTGAATCCAGTAGTAGCAGTTTTGGCCATGGAATCAACAATTTCATTCTAAGATATCGAGATATGGCGAACTCGTACTTTCCAGTTACAACATAGAAGTTGATGAATTAAGCGTAACTCCACCATCCTACTACTGGTGGCCCATTTAAGAGTGTTTAGAGAATCATCTCAACTTTTTAACTAGAAACATTTATATGCCAAATACTAACCCTTTTTAATACATACATCTCAATCTAAGTCACCCACAGGGAGCCAACTTTCACTGGAATCTAGCAAAGATTTCTCATCATGCATGCCTTGTTCCAAATTAGCAGATCTTTTTAGTCCATATACTTTTTAAATTGGTAAATTGTAGTCCCTATACTTTATGAATTTTGAAATTTTAGTCCTAACCTAAACAGTAGTAATTAAATCTATTTGGTTAGATTCAATTGTTGGTCTTGAACTATGCAGACAGTTGTAAATTTAGTTCATATTCTCCGATTGAATCTTTCTAAGACCTTATACTTTTCAAATTTTGAAATTCTGATCTTGGCACAAATGACCGTCATTAATCCATAAACTATATTTTTAATAAATAATATGTGGAAATAACAGGTTGACATGACATTGCACATATAATAATATTTTTGCCACATTAGATTTTAAAAATAGCAGAGTTTAGCATAATGAATTTAACAGTTATCGTTTAGTAAGGACTGGAATTTAAAAAATATTTAAAAGTACAAGGAGTAAAAAATGACCAAATTATAGTACAGAGACTAAATCCATAACTTTTTTGAAGTACAGGGACTAATGGCAGAATTTAACCAAAATAATAATAAATCACGGTTCATTCCAAGTTATCTGAAGAGTGGAAGGCTAAATACGTCATTCGGCATAAAAAAGTAGCCCAATTTCAGCTTTTCTCAGGGCTTCTAGTTCGTTTGTTTTAGCAGTGGCGGGAACGTATCAGCAAAATTACCCATCGAAATTCAATTGCAAAAATTAAAAAAAAAAAAAACCTAAATTCCTAAAATGTCCTTCATCATTGATGAATTTCAAGCAGGTAATTTCTCCTTTGTCAATTTTTTTTTTTCTAAATTAATTTCTTTGGCCTTTTATTCCTATCTTTTATAGTCTAAATTTGAGAAGAAAAAAAGGAACCCTAATTAAGGATTTTCCTCTATGATTTATGACATATTGAAATTTTACAGACTTGGAAGCATTGCCCAATATTCTTCAGAAAAAATATGCTTTGATGCGTGATCTTGACAGAAGTTTGCAAGGTATTCTTTTAAACCCTAATTTTAATCTTTTTGGGGGTTTATTTGAAAATTTTATAAATTCAAGTTGTTAACTATCTAATTTGAACAGATAACTTTGGAGATATTGAATTTAAAGCCAATGAATGCAATGAAGTGAAATCCTATTTCATTTGGTTGTAAAATACTATCTTTTTTGTTGATTAATATGAGCAGAAATTGTTAGGCAAAATGAACAACGATGTGAACAAGAAATTGAGGATATGAAACGAGGCTTGAGGGCCGGCAACATTACGCCTGATACTTCGCTTCTTAGATTCTCCGAAGAAGCACTTGATGAACAAAAGCATAGTGTTAGGATTGCAGATGAAAAGGTTGCCCTGGCAATTCAAGCATATGATTTGGTGCGTTGGCTTTTTCCCTTAGAACTTTGATGTTTGATCCCTGCACTTTGTTACCTGATTCATATGCTATGGCTATCACTGAGACATGTAATTGCATTGTGCCCCCTCTACTCAGTAAATTAGTTTCTGTGCATTAGATCAAATAGCAAACTGGTCCTTTTGTTAAAATTTTTATCCATTTTTACTTTTAAAAACGGGTCTCTATATGTTAACATATGGTATACGTGGCACACCACATGTCACTGTCTAGTTATTTCGTCAACCATGTCAGTTTTAACAGTACAACGGATGAAATTTTTAAAAAAAATGACCGATTTGCTCTTTGATCTAATGTACAAGGACTACTTTGCCCATTTTTTTAGTAGAGGGGGCAAAATGCTAGTTGACTAATACAAGGGCCTTCATGGTACTTTTACCTACAATCTTCTGAATGAGTGTGTTTTTGAGGGTAATAGTATCCATGATTCGGTGTTTCCTCGTCCTACTCTGTTTCATGAACTAGTGATCTAAGAGTTACAAATGCAAAATCATATCAATAACAAGGTGGATGGTTCTCCTATTCATGAAGAAAGTATTTGTTATTATCTTAGGTTGTTCATATATGTTTGGAGTTGTCAAATTTGACATAACGCATATTAAGCTTCCAATGCTGGATGGAACTAGGGTCGAGCCTTATTAGTTGTTCTCGTGCTTGATGTAATCTTGTTTCAGGTTGATTCACATATACAACAACTTGATCAGTACTTGAAAAAGTCTGGTGAAGAGCTACGGCGTGGTATGTTGTTAATTTTCTGCTTCCACCCCTATTTAACGTAGCCTTTGTTACTTTAAGCCTCTCTTCCGTAATGCATATTTAATCCGTACTCTAATTATGTTTTTTTTTCAACAGAAAGAGAGAATACTGCTACTGCATCGCCTACTCAAACTCCCGATGGTACCACTAAATTCGGAAGGTCTGGTGAAAGTGGAAGAGGAGGGCGTAAAAAGTATGCACCTCATTAGATTTCCTTTTATGTTGTTCAATGGTTATCCATTTTGGATTCATGCTTCAAGGAATGCTCCTTTAATTTAAACTGTTACTTCCTTCTATTACATCTATATGCAAAATGTTTCACTAAATACATGATATCATCGGAGTTACGTATTTCTGTAGAACACGTCTAGCAACAGCAGCTGCGGCAACAGAAGTGGCAGCATCAGCAGCAAATCCAACCGGTGTGGAATTAGACTTGCCGGTGGATCCTAATGAGCCGACGTACTGTTTGTGCAACCAAGTTAGCTACGGAGAGATGGTAGCATGTGATAACCCCAATGTACGTAACTAAGTCCCTTACATATCTTTCTCCGATACTATTTCCGATTTCACTTCCTAATTTTGATCTGATGAGAACTCTCTCTTTCCCCCTTTTAACAGTGCAAGATAGAGTGGTTCCACTTTGGCTGTGTCGGTCTGAAAGACCAACCGAAAGGGAAATGGTATTGTCCAGATTGTGCGGCCGTGAAAAATCGTCGTAAAGGTAGATAATTATAAATGTTTATTATCTTTTTTCTTATGGAGAAGTTTGTGATAGTGTATTTGGGTAAGCCTTACTGCAAAATGTAACGTTTGCTTGCATTAGGAACTTGTGTTTGATGATATATATTGGCTACTAGGATGCTTTTCTACCATTTTGTTTAAAAGCTTTTTGCCTGTAAATGAATTACTGTAATTTGTTTAGAGCTTTGATCTGTATTGAAGATTTCTAAGTGTAAGATGTTTTTAGCTAATTAATTTTATTTTGTTTCATATTATATAAATTTTGAGACATTCATATTATGTTTATGTTTTTATTTTTATTTTTAATTTTGTCGCGTTTTAGTTATTTTTTTTCATAAAGTTTATGTCGTGTAATCATATCGTGTTTAATATTATCATATGTAGGGTTTAAATAAGTTTTTATAAATATTGTTTCAACATCATTTTAAATTTTATTTTATTTAAATTTCTAATATTCAAACCTAACTTGAAGAAAAAGAAATATTTTCTTACTCCCAACCTGCATGGAAATATTAAATAATGTTTTTTATGAAATTAATTTCATATAAAAATTACTTGATGTTTTGGTTATAATGCTAAAGTTAATTGTTTATCATATATAATTTTGTGAGTTTAAATCTCATTATGATTTTATTGATTTGTTATATAAAAAGGACAAAAATACTTTTGTAAAAATATAACTTAATTTATATATAAAAAGATATTTTTGTAATGGTATCTCATTGGCCCGTAACATCATCTCAATGTAACGAGAAATTATTTAATTGACTCTTTCCACCACATTATACGTAGTCTCTTTCTATTTGTTTAATGACATTTAAATAATTTTTTTATATTATTGACACATAATTTTTGTAATTATTTTACCTTGAATATCGAACCTGAACCATGAATTCAGAACCTTGAACCCTGAATTTTAAACCTTAAACCTTGAGAGTTTAGGGTTTGAGATTTTAGTTTAAGGTTTGGGTTCTAGATTCAAAGGTTTAAGATTTAGGGTTTGATGTTCTGGATCAAGTTTTGTGTTTGTGGTTTAAGATTTTGGGTAAAAAAATTATCAAAATTATGTATAAATGACATAGAAAAAATTACTGAAATATTATTAAATAATTATAAATGGACCATGAATGGTATGACGCGAAGGTCCATAAAATAATTTCTCCGATAAAACACTTAAAAATATGTAAAAGTAAGTACATATAGTGTAAAAATAAAAATTATCTAAATAAAATATATAAAATTGGATAAAAAATTAAAAAAAGAGAGGAGATTTTTATAAATTTTGTTAAGAGATTGGATAAAAGCTCAATCTCAACCCAAATTTCATGAAAAGAGAAAGAATTTCATCTTATAATATCTAATTAAATGTAGAAATAAATGGAGAATTTAGTACTGCGACACGTGTCATCGTCTATGAATAGCGTCGGCGTCGGCATCGGAGTTTCTTCACCCATCACTGTTTTGGGTCCACACTCCACACGCCTGCCATTGCCCATTTCCCATTGCCTTTCCATTTTGTTGACTTTTGTACTTTACATAAAAGAAAGAGTCCAAAAATAGGAACACTAATAATTTTATATTTGGTATATATTTTGTATTATTTTGAGAAAAGACGAAAATACTATCACTTTATAAAATAAATTGTATTATTTATATTATTTAGTATTTTATTATTTTATAAAATACTTCACGGAAGACATGTTTAAATTTGACAGTCTAATTGCGTCTGCATTCCTCCTTTATTTTTCGAACTAAGGTTATCATCTGTTAGTATCTCCACTGTACTTTTATTATCAGATTCAATTATCACCTTCGTGTATCCCTTCCTCCAAGCTATTTCAGGGAAGAATATTTACTCTTTTATTTTTATATTCGAAATTAATATCGAATATCGATTAAATTTAAAATTAAATCAAATCAAATTTAAAAACAAAATCAAATTTTTAAAAAAAGTGAACATTTATAAAAGGATTCCAATAAAATTGTGTATGATGAGTGATGATGCATAATATAAACAAAAACTACCATCACATCTTGGGAAGTGAATTGGTGCCCCATATTTATCTCTATGCTCTGAAATCTATGACCCTTTCTAAGCATCGAAGAAATAAACTCTATCTTCATGCAAATTAAACCAACTAAAATTATATTTTAACACTCTCAAAAAATTATAATTTAAATCCGATCTTTTAAAACACAATCTAACTTTATTTCTATTAGTTGATACCTTGTTTAGAGTTTGAACCATGGTAGTCGGTATCAATCGTATTGGTCGGTACGTACAATTTCAGTCTTAAACTGGTATCAAATATTAATTCTATGTTTCGTTCCGGTCAAAATTTCGTGTGTTTCGGTCATTTCGGTGTGTTTTAACCCATTTTGGTGTCAAGGGCGAAACCAGAACATTTTTTAGGAGGCCGAAATTAAATTGAAATTTTTACTATAGTAAAAATGCAATTTAATCATTTTAATAGCCTATATCTTTATAATTTTTGAAGGATTAAATTATTTTTTTATTATATTTAAGGAGCCAAAGTACAATTTTACCTTTACTAATTTAAAAATTTTAAAGCGCTTAAATAAAAAATTTTCCATTTTAGGGGAGACCGGGGCCCTGCTAGCCCCTGTTAATTACTATCCTATTTTAAAAAAATAAGAAAGAAGAAGAAGAAGAAAACAAGGATATTTGTCATTACTATCCTATTAATGGGCATTGAAGATCATATGTCAGCTCTGTAACCAAAGCTGCATGCAGAGAATGGAAACCATAAGAGAAGTTTAATGCAATAACTCAATTTCAATTAAACCCCAACTACCAACTAACACCTATTTAATTAAGATAGTCAAATTATTATTTGGTCCCTTTACTATGTTCCATCTCAAAGTCCCTCTAATTTAGCATAATTTAACAATTTTACTTTTATAATGTCATTAATATTAATTATTTCAAAATTTAATACCAAGATTCACCACTTCTTGGAGATAATATTGTTGGGAGGGGTAGCCACGAACCCCGAAAGAATAGGCTCTATGGACTATAAAACAGACATGGAGGATACCTTAGTTATAAAAAAAATGTAAGGGCTTAAATCCAAAATTCAACATATTAGAAGGACCAAAACCGAATTTCACCTATTAAGCTCTATCGTTCCGACTCTCCATCTATATAAACCCCGCAAGCCTTTCGCCATTGAAAATCATCACCTTTCAAAACACTTCTCCAGTGACCAAAAAAGCTTTATTGTCTCTTCTATTGAAAACCCCATGGCTGCTCTTAAGCTAGTTTGTGCTCTAGTGTTGTGCATGTTGGTGGTTGAGCCCATTGCCACAACCGCCATAACATGCGGCGATGTGTCAAGCAAAGTGGCCGGTTGCTTATCATACTTGCGGAATGGAGGGAACGTGCCGAGGGCTTGCTGCGACGGGATCCGGTCCCTGAACAACATGGCTAAAACCACCCCTGACCGCCAAACCGTGTGTGGGTGCTTGCAAACTGCCGCTAAGGCTGTCAAAATTAAAGGCAACTTGGCTGAGACCCTCCCAGCCAAATGTAGTGTCAACATCCCTTACAAGATCAGCACTTCCACTAACTGCAAAAAGTAATAAACTTACATCCCTTTCCTTTTACCTTTTATTTATTGGTTTATTTGCAGTTTTAATCCCTCTAATATACTATCAGTGCTAATATTATCCTTTTTTTGTTTGTGAAATATGTTACAGTGTGAAGTGAGATGGATGAAGAGAGGGTTTTGCAGCAGCTTGCAGGAGATATAATATATGATTAAGAAGAAGAAGATGAAGAAGAAGATGAAGAAGAATGAATGAATAAGGATTTTGGGATGGAATTTTTAAAATCCAAAATTAGTCTCCACTTTAGTGTAGTGAGGCTTTGTTTATTTTGTTTTATGTTTTGGTCCCTGCAAGTTGGCTCTAATTTTATATCCTCTATGTATTGGCTATTTTAATGTTTTAATGAATTGAAGTTTATGCTTTGTCAGATCAGAGTAATATGTTTTAATATTGACCAGCCTATTAAATTTAATGTAATTTGATAAAGGAAGTCAAAAAATTTATGGAAATTTATTTAAACTTCGAAAAAATTCCAACAAATTTGATGAATCCAAAAAGTAGATACATGGTGGGGTGGATAGTGGGTATGGAATGATTATAGTAATTGCTTGTTCCACCTCGGTCCGCTTTACTATATGAAATTATCATTTAACCTTGTATATATAAATTACTACAAGGGTAAAAAAGTAATAATATAATATAGGAAAAACACTATATATTTTATATTTAAATATTTTTTGAAGAATTATGTTTACATTTTTTATTTTAAAAAGATTAAAAATAGTAAAGATAAATACTAAAAATTAAGTTAAAGCAAAGCGAGGTGGGGTGGGATGAGGTGGGGATGGATGTATTCAACATTCATGGAGGTAGTAGTGGTTTTCAATATTATACATTCATAGTGGAGCAAAACATTTCAACTGTGGACCGATGGTGGATTTAACAATATTCGCCCCTGCCTTGCTCAGAATTGCCATCCCTACTTGAGAATGCTACGATTTTAAAGGGAAAAAAAAAAAAAAAACCTCTCAACATTAGAGGCATTTCTTAAAGAAAAGCATCGCCACAGGGGCGAAGCCAGGATAATTTTTTGGGGGGGCCGGATGAAATTTTAATTTTTTATAGTTTATATATTTATAATTTGTAAATGATTAAATCGAATTTTTATAATTTTAGGGGGGTCAAAGTGCAATTTTACCTTTACTAATTTAAAATTTTTTAAAAATTTTAAGGGCCTAAACAGAAATATTACATTTTAGGGGGGGCCGGGGCCCATGCCAGCCCCCCTGGCTTCGCCTCTGCATCGCCATATTTTTCGACGAGGGTTTTTGCAGTGTATTTGGCTTCGCCGCTATATATTGAAAAAACATCGTTAGCATTCAATAAATTAAATACATTAGAATTTATCGTTAATGTATCAATAATTATAGGGTAAACTACCTCACTAATCAATCTAAAATTAGATAGTTCTTATTTTGATCACTTAAAATATTTTTGGTTAATTTGATCACTTTTGTTAAAGAAATTGATCAAATTGGTGGCTCAACTGTTAAATCAAGTTTTTTATTTTATTTTTTAAACTTTTCTCTCTTTTTTTTCCCATTATTCTCTCTCTCCTCTCCTTTTTTATCATTTTCTTCCTTCTAACCTAGGAACCCTAGCCACCACCACGCTTAAAGATGTTGTCGCTGCTTCTGTCGAACCATTGCTAGCAAGCTCTAAGTAAAAAGACATTTAAAAATCAAGTCATATTAATGGCAGAATTAGGAGATCAAAGCACAAAAATTCTAAAGTTTTGGAAGTAACCTTACAAGTTTTTAGGGGTTTTTAGAAATATGATCCTATAGATTTGAAGTGGATGCTTTGGGCTTTACTTTGGTGGTTTTGACTCAACAGTCTGACTTCGGACAATTGCAGTAGCGACAGTGAGAAGTGATAGCTATGGGTAAGGAGAAGAAAGGAGAAGGAAAATAGGGAGAAAGAAGCATTCCTCATCATCATTCATTTACAGGACAACGCTCATCAACGATGGTTGAACGAAGGAAGTGGCAACATTTTTAAGAGAAATGATGGCTAGGGTTTCTAAGTTAGGAGGGAGAAGATGAAAAAAATAAGAAAGAAAAATTAAAGAAAAAGAAATAAAAAAAAAGGAAAACCATTCCATTAAATTTAACAATGGAGTGACTAATTTGACCAATTTGGTTAACGGTAGTGACTAGATTACTAAAAAAATTGGGTGAGTAAAATAAGAACGACTTAATTTTAGAATGGTTAATAGGATAATTTACCCATAATTATTCTAAATTCTAAATATTTTATTATATTTATCTTTTTATGTATTACTAAAACTTAAAAAGAAACATTTTGATGTTCGATAATTGTAAATGCCCAATTCTGTCCGGGCCCATATCAAAACAAACCAAACCATAAAAAAAATCCATCAGGCCCAAGACCAATTACAAATGACCCAAATAATAAAAAAATCCTAATGGCCCAACAAGCCCAAAACCTAAACAATTTTCAGCAAAAAAAAAAGGAATAAAAAACCCTAGCCCCCGCTCTTAGCCTCTGCCACCCCTGCAAAGAAGAAGCAACACGCAAGAACAGCAACACGCAATAGCAAGTACGAAATAGTAGAAAAATTGATAAAAATAATTGTCGAAACCATTTTTAAGTTTTTAAAAAACGGGGTCGACTTTTTTTTTTTTTTAAAAATGGGAGTCGCCACCAATCCCTTTTTGCTTAGGTGTGATTGGATCACCTTATAAAACATGTTATGTTTAAAACACTAATTTTGGCCTACGAAATTCGAGAAAATAGGTTCGGGAGTCGGTTACATATGAGGAAGGGTTAGCGCCCTCATAACGCCCAAAAATTGGTACCTAATTGATAAAATCATGTCCTAATGTTGAAAATTTGAAAAATTTAAAATATGATCCTTTTATTTGAAAGAAAGCTAAAACTCACTTATCTCAAAGAAATAAAATGCCATACCCAATGAGTTAGAATGCGACAATCTCAAGACTTCGAAACTAAGCTTGTTTTTATTTTGTAGAAAATCCTTACCTCGAGATACAAAATATTATATCTAATAAGTTAAGATATAACATTATGAATTTTCAAGAATAAGTTTTAATTTGAAGTTTATAGGTTTTAAAAAAAAAAGATATTTGATACCTTAAGTTCCACGAGGAAAATTAAAACCCAGCAAGTTAGAGTATAATTTTTCTCGAAGCCCCAAATATCATATATCGCTGTATTTTAAAAAATATTTGAATAAAATGCGTCAATTTAAAAGGTGTTTTTAAAAAAAATGGTTTGAGTAAGATATTACAAAACATAAATACCAAATAGCAATTCTCTATAATTACAAGTCATATCAACAAATAATACTAAGGTAGACAATTAACACAAGAATAGCATAACATAGCGAATGATATACATAATGAAAAGACTATGCCAAGGCAATAATAAGCAAATAAAAGAACATAAATAAACATATACAAGATATAAAAATAAGCAGCAACAATTAAAAAAAATCTACATGAAATATAAAAATTCAAGAAATGAATATTGAACTCTACAAACTAGATCAAATATAGAAATAATTAAATGAGTGATGTATTTAAACACTGAATAAATATTATAACAAACAAACAAAAAATAAAAATATAATAACTTCTAAAACAATTAATAAACAATATATTTTAAATAAATGATACAAAAACTTAGAATATATGAAAAATACCAAGGATAACTTATAACAACTATATAATTTAAAAATTTAGCATATAAAAATATAAATAATAATACATGATAAACAGTTATAAGTAAATAGTATATATCTTTAAATAAAAATATATTTATAATATAATAATCATACAAACTACATATAATATATGTTATACAATATACAAAAAATTATACAATACTGAGGATAAAATGATTTAAATGTCATATATAATATAATAATATAATATATAATATACAAAATAAAAAGTATAATATAATAACTAATGTACACATTTTTAAAATAATATATATAATATATGAATAATATTAAACTTAATATAATAAAATAATAGATAATAATTTAATACATATATAATACTGAAATAATTAAAAATAAGAATGGAAATAAAAAGAATTAAATAAACAAGGATCAAATCAGAAAATAAATAAAAATCAGGAGTAAAATTATAAAAATGGATGATATTGAAACACGCGCCAAAATATAAGGACTTATTGGGCAATTATGCCCTATCTCTTAAATGGCGCCGTTTTGATATCAGTCTTTAAATAGCCTGAGGGACCAAATTGAAACATAAGCCATAATTCTGTGCCCAATTGTAAATAAAGAAAAAAATGTAACTGGATGTAATTATAAAATTGAAATAATGCGGAAGGCCCTATTGAGAAATTAGACCTTTTAACAAAAATGCGCGGATCCTCCCCGGGTCGGGTCAACGCGCGGGTCATAGCCTTTAAACGACGCCGTTTTGGTCATTAATGGACCACACCAATACGACGTCGTTCCATGGGCCTATATAAGCTAAAAATCAGCCAAAAAAATCATTTTAAACACCTTTAAAAAAAAAACAAAAATAGAAGCCTTGAAAGGCCTTCTCCCCTTCGGCCTGAGGCCAGACTCTGGCCTGGGTTCCGGTGTCTGGCCACCGCACGCGCCGCCGTACGCGCCACCTCAGACGGTGGTTGGAGTGCTAAATTTCTCTATTTTTGAAGCCGAATCAAAGGTAGTTTTTTATTTGTTATTCTTTTAACAGTATGTGTATATGTAAAAAAAATAGCATAAATCGAAAAGAAAGAAAGAAAAAAACGAAATAGAATACATGAAAACCACCTCTGTTATTCTCTGTATTTTTTTTAGTGTATATTTGCATGTATCCCCTTTTACAGATTGTATTTGGGGTTTTTATAGCCCCGAAAATAATGAAAAAGAAATACAAAGATTCTGTCCCTTTTATTTCTTGCCATATTTGCTGCTTTTATTGTGTTATTCTTTCCTTTTTGCAGGCGGACGACGAGAAATCTGGCGATGATGAAGGCTGGACGAGGGGCCTGTGCTGGGTTCTGCGGCTCGACTAGAAACCTAGGGTTTCAGAAACCCTTGGTTTCTGATTTAGTTTGGGCCTTTTGGGCCCCGTAGTTGGTTAGGTTAGACTAAGATTGGGCCATGGGTTTTGGGTATCAGTCTGGGTTGTAATGGATTGTGTTTGTAATTTGGGGTATTGGGTAGTCTGTTTGGGCTTGAGGGTGTAATTGGGCTTGGGGTGTAATTCGGGCCTGTAAATGGACTGTAATTGAACATTTGGTATTTTTGGTTTATTTATTTTTTTGGTTTTTTTTGTTTGAATGGTATAGGCCCGGGCACAAATGGGCTATTACAATAATGTTGTAAAATCGGCTATAAAAGCCTAAGAAGAGCAGATTGTAAAGGGGGATGATTTTTGAAAAAAAAAGAAAGCAATCAAAATACAAAAATTAAAAAAAAAAACTTCAACAGTGATTTTTTTGTTTATTTATTTTTCGAAAGCAAAAAAAAATATATATATTAAAAAAAAGGGGCGAATCGAAAAAGATCAAGGATTTTTTTTTGTTTTTACCTTTCTAGGCATATGGCTCTCAGATTCGGGCTTTGGAAGTCAAGAGGCCGAAAAAAGGATTTTTTTGTTTTTTTTACCGCTGGTCATGCGGAGCCGTCGGCTGGTGGCGGGCAGCGCATGCCGCGCGTACCACACCTTTGGCGGACTACGGCTTCGCCAGAGAAACAGAGAGAATGAACCTTTTTTTTTAAACATGGAACAAATGATTTTTTTCTCAAAATTTCTGCTTTTCTAGCATTCCAAAACGGCGTCGTTTTGGGTTTCATTTCCAAACACCAAAACGGCGTCGTTTTGACGGAACCCATGACTAGACCCGACCCGATACTAGGATCCGCATGTTTTCACGGCAATGGGATATTTTCACTCGTCCTTCCGCTTTTGGACCCCTTTTTAATTCAGTCCTAATTTCTTTTTTTTTTTAGATTGTACCTTTCGATTTTAATTCATTTTTTTTTAGTCCTCACACCGTTGACCCCTCGGGGAGTGACACATGTACTGTTTTGGACTAATTTTTCTCGGGGTCCCTGAACTATTATTCCGCATTTTAATTTAGCCCTTTTTTATCCTTTTTTTAATTTAGACATTATATTTTCTTAGACCTTCAATTTAGTCCATTATTCCCTATTTCTTTAATTATTTTGCGATTTATGGATTAATTTTCTTTTAAATTTCAATTTAATCCCTCACTTGATTAACTTTACCTCTTTCATTTATATTAACACTTAGAATTTGTTTCATTTACGTGTCTTTTTATTTTTACATTTGATTCTTATTTTATCCTTATTATTATTATTATTATTATTATTATTATTATTATTATTTTTATTGTATTTTGATTATTTATATTAGAATTAGAATAGTAATTATGGATTGATTTATTGGTTTATTTACCTATGTATTATTTCTTTACCCTTTTTTATTTTAAAATTTTCATTACTCATTTTCTTATTTGCACATTTTTGTTGCCCCTATTATTATTATTATTATTATTATTATTTATTTATTTTTCTTTGATTATTTATATTAGTATTAGAGTAGTAAACATTATGTGATTATCGCCATTATTTTTTATTGCTAATTGGTTATATTATTATATTTGTATTATTGTCATTCACTAGCACGGCATTTATTTATTTTTTGTATATTCATCGTTCTATTTTAATATACTACCATTTCATTTTATTTTATTATAACCATGTCATGTTTGCTATTATTTTAATCATGCATTTTTCGTTTTATTGCCTTATTTGTTTATTTATCGCAACCTGATTATTAATATTGTATTCATCTTTGTAATTACATCATTATTATTATAATATTTTATCATCTATTGTATGTTATTATTAAATATTACATTAACTTTTACTTAAACACGTAAAAAAGGAATTTTCAAAATAAGGCAATGTTTCATATTTGAGAGATACGAGACACCGTACCATAACTTACCGGGTTCCGATTTTCTCATTAAACTTAAATAACCGAATATCCTTTTAGAATTAAAATACATAAGATTTCAAATAAAAAACAAAGGCAAGCTTATTGTCAAAGGTTCAATGTGTCGTGTTCTAACTTACGGGATGTGATATTTTGTTATCTCGAGACGAGAGGGTCTTTAACGTTTGTTTTGATTTATTCGAGCGATTTTTAAGTAAAATTAACATTAATCCAAAGAAGGATCGTATTTTAAATTCTTTTCAAGTTTTCAACTTTTGACACTAAGACATCAAGTAATCAATTAGGTACCAATTTTGGGCGTAACGAGGGTGCTAATCCTTCCTCGTGCGTAACCGACTCCCGAACCCATTTTCTGGATTTTGTAGATCGAAAAGTATCGTTTTAATAAGTCTAATATTTTATTAAAATGAGTTTTAAGGTGATCCAATCACACCTAAATAAAAATGATTGGTGGCGACTCCCATATTCGTTTTAAAATAAAAAGTCGATTTCAAAAAAATGGTTTCGACAATAATCATATTGGATTTCGATTAAATTTGAAATCAAACTGAATCAGATTCCTAATAGAAAGTAAGCTCTTTTAGACTTATTGAGTGAGTAAAAAAAGAAAGTTAAAAAAAAACATAAAAGAAAAAAAGTTGCTCAAAACAAAAAAATATGGAGATTAATTGTATAAATTAACTTAAAATTTTTATTTGAAATGATGATTTAACGTGTCACATCAACTTACCGTTACATCGTTAACGGCAATTAACGGTTCAGTGACTAAAATGTTATAATAAGATAACATAAGTGACTAAAACGTATCATTTCAAATATAAATAACTAAAACGTAACCTGAGACAAATAAAAGTAAATATTTTATTCTTGTTTTTATTTCAAAATCCCTACATCCATCCAATACAATGATACATCTATCCATCAAAGGTTGGTTCAGCCACCAAGTTTGAATTCATTGTTGACTTTATTCCACAGGAGCAATCAATGAACCCAATTTTTCAATTATACTCTTTCCCCTTTTAAGTTATTGGTCCAAGCTTTAAAAAAAAAAACTCCATAGATCTCAGTGTTCGAACCTCAAACATGGGTGAAGTAAAGCTGGTCGGAACATGGGTAAGCCCTTACACTTACAGAATCAAATGGGCATTGAAATTGAAAGGCATAGCCTTCGACTATATAGAAGAAGATCTCTGCAACAAGAGTGCTTTGCTTCTTCAATATAATCCCATTCACAAGAAGGTACCAGTTTTCTTTCATGGTGTCAGTGGTTATTATTGAATACATTGAAGAGATATGGCCGCATAATCCTTTGCTGCCAACTGATCCTTATGAGAGAGCCATGCTTCGGTTTTGGATAAAGTATGCTGAAGATAAGGTACGTATTTTTTTTATAATTTTTTTTTGTAAAATTTTCATTAGGAATAGATGCAATTACATAAAAAAAAAATGTAATATGGGTAGCTCCGGCTCGAATTTTAACATTTTTTTTTCAAATTAGATTTGAGTAAAATTTTAGGTCTATTTTTTATTTAACTCCAAACCTATTAAACTAGTCTAAAATTTTGTCAAGGCCCGTATAACCCATTGATAGGTCTATTTGCAAATAAGTTATCATTTCTTTTTAAAATCAAAATATTTTTCATGTTTATTTTATGATTTATACAAATTTTCTCTCTAATTTAAAACTTTAAATTATTGATGAATTGATTTATAAGCCATTTTTTTTGTCCAAAAGGGTATTCTTTTTTCACATTGAATTAGCAAGGCAAAGCCTTTTTTTCTAACTTGGAAAATGTTTTCCATTTCCTTGGGGGATCTTTACAGGGTCCATCAATGTGGATGGTCGGTGAAGGGCAACACAAAGCAGAAGAAGATAACTTGGAGATGCTGAAAATTATAGAAGAAAAAGCACTTGGAGACAAGAAATTCTTTGGAGGGGACAACATTAACATGTTGGATATAGTGTTGGGACTTGGTCATTGGTTGGGAGGGGAGAAACTGCTTGAAGCTCATAAGCTCCATCGTTTGCATGTATGGCTCAAAAATTTCAAGCAAGTTTCTGTCATCAAAGAAGATCTCCCTGACCTTGATGCCATGCTTGCTTACTTAAGGCGTCAAAGGGAAATGTCACCAGCAACTCATTAATGATTCCAAGGAGAATTCAAAACCAAAAGAGCCCCATTGAATAATAGTAAGCTTGTGTATTATTTGCTCTTTTTGATACAATACTTAGAACTACCCATAGTCCTTTCATAACCCTTAAATAGGAGGATAATGCGCTTCAGCGCACTCGAATCTACGTCCTCTTACGTCGGCAACAATACTAATATCAATCGAGATAAGACTCAATCGACAGAAAAATAATAAGTTAAATTGCTTAAGTTTTTGAAGGGTGTTATTGGGAGAGGTAGCACCAAATCCTAAAAGGATTAGGTTACTTCTTGT
This sequence comes from Gossypium sturtianum, assembly GCA_025698515.1. Lineage (NCBI taxonomy): Eukaryota > Viridiplantae > Streptophyta > Magnoliopsida > Malvales > Malvaceae > Gossypium > Gossypium sturtianum. Next base: position 165,776,754 of record CM046945.1, read on the forward strand.
TTCAAGAAATAAAGACCATTTTCATTTTTGTTTTCTTATAAAATGAAAAAAAATTAAAGAAATGTGATTGGTTGAAATTTTAAAAATGATTTTTTGAAAATGAAAATGAAAATATGAAAAATTAGAAAACAAAGTTTATTTTTACCAAAAATACTTTGTAAAAATAAAAATGGTAAAAATAATTGTTTTTAAATTTAAATGAATCAGCTCTGAATCAAACACATATCAACACAAAAATATTTTTGAAATAGTTTTTCAAATATTAAATCAGATACTCTAGTTCAAATCTATATAAATGTAATTTTATTAAAAAAATATTATTTCTCATGTTTCATTTATAGAAAAATGGTTACCAAATATGCTTTCATTATTGAAAACGGAGAGAGATCTGCTTCCACATGTAAAACGTAAGTGGTTTTACACCCTACTATACCTTTTTTTATGGTTGATATTTTAACATTTTAGCTGTCATATTTCATACTTCATTCATATAGATCATACATATCAAGTTTGGCATGGATTACAAATGTCTAACTATTTATTTTATGTAAAAAAAATTCAACCGTTAAACTTATATTAATATAGACAATATTTTAGATTAATATGATAGAGATATTGGATCAATTAAAAAATTTACATGTATGATAAGTACAAATATCACGATGAGTTTCGTAACGAGTCAGTCTTTAAAGTTGAAGCAAGAGCGATGTTGGAAGGATTATTCTTAGCTTGGGATAAAGGGTTTCAGAAAGTTGAAGTTGAGTGTGATAATGCTTTGCTTGTTGAATTACTTTTGTCTGGTGGAGGAGCTAGTAGTTGTTTAGTGAAACTGCGGCTGTTACATCAAGCTTTGCGTCGGAAATAGGTGATTCGTATCCGACATATCCCGAGAACTCTTAATGGTGTTGTTGATCACATGACTAAATGTGCTAACGGAGGTAGTTCTTTGATATGTTTATTTAGATCCCCACCAGCTTCAGTCATGAACTTGTTGGAAAGAGATCGCAACATGTCTATTTCCTCTTGATTATGATTTTATCTAACGTAATCGCTTAATGCTGTCTTTTTCTACCAAAAAAAATAAATTTTTTAAAATATTAACCGTATAAAAAATTATGGAATGATATAAAACCACATAAATTTAAAATATTAACAATTTTTTTTGAAAGATAAATTAATCCATTCAACGAATGGAACCATACAATTCAGGAAAAAAAATAACAAACACTTGTCGTAGATAGTGAAGGACAAGCTCCATCAACACAACAAAGGCTTTAGCCTCAGCATCAATAGAATATTATGACACGTTGACAATTGGCTTTGTCACAACTCAAGCACGACATATTTGGAGTGGTTGCAATCACTTAATACGAAAAGAAAATCAACCTCAGATGGTCCAAAGCGGCGAGCAAAAAGTGATAAAAGAATCGAGCATTCACCAAACTAAAGAGAATGTCAACAAAATCATCCCTAAAATCACTTGTAAAACTAAGATTATATGCATAAACAAAACTAAAAAACGTGCTACAAAAGCAGATAAAAATTCTAAAATTGAAGACTTATAAAACTCGTGACAACATGGGTCAAATCAACTTGTGAAATCATTTATTATTATGAAATACTCCCAAATAGAGTAAAAAGTTGACGAAGAGTCACTGGTGGTTGGCGGAGTTTTAGCAAATGACAGTGTAACGCCCCAAAATTTCTATTTCTGTTTCTGTTAAAATAGGATAGAATTATGCATCTGCTTCAGTGGCTATGTGTTCTGGGTGTGTGTGAAAGATCCCAAGTTCAAGCCTTAGTTTTGGCAAATTTTGGTATTTTTTTTATATAAGCCCTATCTCTGTTCAGTGGGCTTATATTTAATTATTTATAAAATCATATTAGAATGGGCTTGTTGGTTTGGTGGTTAAGTTGTGTGTTGGTGTGTTGGAGGTTTGGAGTTCGAATCCCAGCGCAAGTGCGAGATTTTATTTTTCCTCTTCTCCCCTGTCGGATTTTTGCTTCTTCTTTCTTTCCATTGTCAATTTTGTTTTCTTTTTGCCGACTGTACCTTCATTTTGTTACTTCAGTTTTTACCATACGTTCAGGTAAGTGATGTTTTTCCTTTTCTGTAACTTGCGTTGTTTCCATCATTTGATTGGGATTATATGGTCATTTTGGCAGCAGCAAATCGTGAATGGTGTGACTTTACTCTCGCTGAATCGTAGTCAACCGTTCGGCGGGTTAGGGTAAGTGTAGAACACTCGAATCAAAGTTTTACTGGTTTTGAGATTTCGAATTATTTAGATTTAAGACTAAGTTGGGTTTTTGATTTGATGATTATAGGTTCTAGTGGTCTTAGAAGTGCTTTTTCGTCAAAAACGAACTAGGTGTGTACCCAATTACGCAAAAACTAAGGTTTCGGTGAAAGCAAGAAACCCCACTGCCGACACCATACGGGCGTGTGGTTGCCCGTGTGGTAGGCCGTGTGCCATAACACGGGCGTTTGATCAACGAGGCCAGGCCATGCACACAAGACACGACCGTGTAATGGCCAGGTAGGCCGTGTGCGACACACGGGCTAGACTGATTTGGGCTGTATGGGCCCACACGGGTGGTCCACACGGGCGTGTGGGATTTTGGGCCAGGCTGTGTGATCCACACAGCCAATGTCAATTTGGGCCGTGTGGGCCACACGGGCAAGCCACATGGGCGTGTGAGCCCATTTATTTGAAATGATTCCTAGGGTTGCACGGGTCGCCCAAGTCGACTGTGAACCTACTGTAGGGTCGGTAAGTGTTACCTAGACCCCTAAATGTATGATCTGAGTGTATGTGATGCATGATAAATTATGCATGATTACTGATGTATATATGTATATGTATGACTGATGGTTGCATAAAAGCATGACATATTGTTTGTTTGCATTGCATTAGGTTGGGATGATGATATTTGGAGGAAGTGTACTGAAAGACTTTAAGCCTATTATCTGGTAGCTCAGCTGCAATATATTGAATATGTGTCGCATTCGGTACTACGTGGAGTGTAGGGATGGGTGGGTGTTTTAAGCCCCATATGGAGTGTAGGGATGGACGGAGATGGTGTGTAGAGGCTGGTAGGTAGGACTCTGTTCACTGATTACTATTTGTATTACTGTTACTGTGATGGGCTAAAGCCCTAATGCATATTTGATACTGAACTGAAATGGGCTAAGGCCTAAACTACTATTGAAATTGTAATGGGCTTAGGCCCCAGACTGCATTTGACTGTTTACTGCTAATTGACTGTATGCATGTTTTCTGTGGGGATTACACACTGAGTTTAAGTAAACTCAACCCTTCCTGTTAATCTATACAGGTAATCCCCAAACTTGACGGTTCGGTGCAGCGGAGGACTCGACAGTGGCCACACATATTTTAAATTGCTTACTTTCGTTTATGGTTTTATTTGTTTACGGGGTATTTTTATGTAGTTGGACTTTATGGGCTGTTTCGCTTTAACCTTGGAAAGTTTAATTGCTTTTACAGACTTACAACTACAACCTTAAAAAAAATGGATTTTTCTAAAAACAAAGGTTTTCCATAAAACGAACAATTTTACTTAAAAATGAATGATGTCCAAAGCTTCCGCTAAAAAGATACGTTTGAGACAAATCAACGGACATGCGTTATTTTGAGTTAGTTAAATGTTAATAAACGAAAATGTTTTTTTTTTATCGTCAACTTAGCTTTCAATCGCCCTATCAAGTGACATCACCATATTCGGCCATAACGTCCAGGCCGGGTTTGGGGGTGTTACAGACAGACATCATCATCTGTCCATCACTACTTGTGAAAACAATAAAGATACTCACAAAATAGATCTACAAACTGAAAGAGAGAAGCCATGTGTAATGAATGAGAAGAAGAAAGAAAGAAATGATTGATGGCCGAAAACTGACACCACCACTGAGTAAAACAAAAGATAAAAAGCAAAAAAAATTTGGATTTCTTTTTCATAAATAAATATTAACAAGTTGTTGCAATCAAAGAAATGCTCCCTCAACATGATGACAAATGTTTGCTTAGGTAAAACCTCAAAGATAAACTATTTTAAACCTACTAGATAGAGATGAAGTTCTATTTAAATTAGATAATTTTAAATACCGTAAAAAATATAATATATATTATATTCACGTAATCATGATTACGACAATATATTATATATCGTTTTTAATAATTTTAAGTGTAATAGTAAGTTATATTGTATTTTTAGGAAGAAAATTCAGGTTAAATTTTAAAAACGATATTGTTAGGAAGAGTAATCACAAACGGGAGAAATGATTGTATGAAACTGTGATTTCATGTTATCCTTATCACTTTCCAATAAGAGAATGAGAAATCAGATTTTTTTCTCTAATTTTTAGCATTTTTAGTTGGATTTGAATTTTTTCAGGAGGAAAAAACTAAAAATCAAGAGGAAAAAAATGATTTATCAATTTTCTATTGGAAAGGGATAAGGATTACGTGGAATCACAGTTTTATACAATCTCTTCTCCCACAAACGGTGTTCATAAATTGTAAAATAAATATATATGATTCCTTAACTATACAAGAAAAGACATATCTAATAATTCATTTATATATATATATATTTCTATTTGAAATTAGACTGTAAATATACAAAATTCAAAACGCAACATAAAATATGTAGATATATTTTTAATGTTGTTAGAATCGAATTGGATCAACTTATTGAATCAAAAACTAATAATCGAATTGATTGATTGGATTGAGAACATGTTGAGATATCTGTTTGAAGAAAAATATGAAATCGATTGAATTAATTAAAAAAATTAGTTGAATTCACGGTTGAACTGATTAATAAACGAAAATATTTTTTTTTATCGTCAACTTAGCTTTCAATCACCCTATCAAGTGACATCGTCAGATTCGGCCATAACGTCCAGGCCAGGTTTGGGGGTGTTACAGACAGGCATCGTCATCTGTTCATCACAACTTGTGAAAACAATAAAGATACTCATAAAATAGATCTACAAACTGAAAGAGAGAAGCCATGTGTAATGAATGAGAAGAAGAAATAAATAAATGATTGATGGCCGAAAGCTGACACCACCGCTGAGTAAAACAAAATATAAAAAGCAAAAAAAATTAGGATTTCTTTTTTCATAAACAAATATTAACAAGTTGTTGGAATCAAAGAAATGCTCCGTCAACATGATGACAAATGTTTGCTTAGGTAAAACATCAAAGATAAACTATTTTAAAACTACCTAGATAGATATTAGGTTCTATTTATTAAATACCGTAAAAAATATAATATATATTATATTCACGTAATCATGATTACGACAATATATTTATATATATATATCGTTTTTAATAATTTGAAGTGTAATAGAAAGTTATATTCTATTTTTAAAAAGAAAATTCAGGTTAAAATTTTAAATACGATATAGTTAGGAAGAGTAATCACAAACTGGAGAAATGATTGTATGAAACTATGATTTCACGTTATCCTTATCCGTTTCTAATAAGAGAATGACAAATCAGATTTTTTCTCTAATTTTTAGTATTTTTAGTTAGATTTGAATTTTTTCAGGAGGAAAAAACTAAAAATCAAGAGGAAAAAAATGATTATCAATTTTCTATTGGAAAGGGATAAGGATTACGTGAAATCACAGTTTTATACAACCTCTTTTCCCACAAACGATGTTCATAAATTGTAAAATAAATATATATGATTCCTTAACTATACAAGAAAAGACATATCTAATAATTCATTTATATATATATATATATTTCTATTTGAAATTAGACTGTAAATATACAAAATTCAAAACGCAACATAAAATATGTAGATATATTTTAATGTTGTCAGAATCGAATTGGATCAACTTATTGAATCAAAAACTAATAATCGAATTGATTGATTGGATTGAGAACATGTTGAGATATCTGTTTGAAGAAAAGTATGAAATCGATTGAATTAATTAAAAAAATTAGTTGAATTCACGATTGAATTAAATTTTTGTAAATATTTTTAATGAAGTTATTATTATTTCTTTTATCGAACTAATCAAACTTGTCAGATCGATGAGTTAATAACCTGACTGATACGAACACCAATCCAGTTCTCAAAATATTTATTCAAATTACAAAAACCAAGAAATAAAGTTGCATCATGCATGACATTACCTTATATTATTATATAAAAGTATTTCTATCCACCTTTGTTTAATTCCATTTATTAACACTTCATCTTTACCTTTATCAAAGCTTTGACTACTAATCCTATTATAAATTTACACTCACCGCTCTCAGAAAATCCTATTATAAATCCTATTACCAGAAAATCGACTAATCTCCCAACCATGGCGGTCGTGAAACTGTTCGAAACTTGGCTTAGTCCGTACGTTTACAGAGTAATTTGGGCTCTGAAACTCAAAGGCATATCTTACGAATACATCGAAGAAGATCTCTCCAACAAGAGTCCTTTGCTTCTTCAATATAATCCAATTCATAAGAAGATCCCAGTACTCCTTCACGACGGCAAACCGATCTGCGAATCCACCATCATCCTTCGATATATCGATGAGATTTGGCCGCAAAATCCCTTGCTGCCTGCTGATCCCTATGACAGAGCCGTTGCTCTGTTTTGGATCAAATTTGCCGATGACATGGTAAAATCCTCTTCTTTTCTTTTTTGGCTTAAATACAAAATTAACACTCAAACTATATCGTATTTATCACTTAGGTGCCTAAGAGTTTTTTTTTGTTGCAAAAATGACATTTAAACGGTTAATTTTATCTTATTTTACCAAAAAAATATAGCACCATGTTTTATTGGCATCGTACACTTTTTTAGATAAAATGTAACGAAAGTAATAGTTTAAGCATATTTTTGACCAAAAAATTTATGTACTTAAATTGAGAAAATTGACATAGTTTAGACACTAATTTTGCAGTTAAACCTTTTTCTTTTTATCTGATGCATATGAAGATTTTCCCATTTATTAATTTTTTATATTTATATTTATTTATTTATATCAATAGTGAGTATTAAGTGTTGTATTGAGTTGATAAGGGTGGCACTAGAGGTGCTTATAGGTCAGGTCGGGTTTGGATTGAGTCTAAGCGTGATATTAACATACATTATGCTTGTCTAAATCCGGCCCGACTCAAAATATGGGCCTAAAATTTTGCCCAAACTCGCCTATGTTTGCAAAAGACTAATCCAAACCCATTTTAAGCTCAACCATATTATTTTAAATTTTTTTAAAAAAAAATTATATTTATTTTATTTTATTTTAATATTAATAATTTTTTATATTTTTTATTTATTGAAATTTTTTTGTATAGTAATCTTAACATTATTTTAATGTTTACATTAAAATAGTATTATATATTTAGTATAGGCTTATTTTTTTAATATGTTCTAAATTACATAATATATAAAACTAACATAATATAAAGTATTATAAACTTAAAACGGGTTGGGATCGGGGCTTTAAATGTTCAAGCTCGAGCTCAACCTATATTTTTAACGGTTTAATTTTTTTCGAACCTAATATTTTTGTCCAAACCCTCTCAAATTTCAAGTGGGACTTCGAGCCTGATCGAATAGCCCGACCCATGAATAGGTCTAGGTGGCACCAACTAAATTAGAAAAATTAAGGAAATGCTCTTTTGTAATTAAAATAATTTATTTTATTTGAGTATTTTAAAAAATCAATAAAAAAATGCATATGGTGGGAATTGAAAATGGGTAAATTGAGTTAGAAAAACTTTTAATTTATCACTCAATTAAAGTACTATTTTAATATTTTTATACATTTCAAATTTTATTATGCATGCTTTATTACCCCAATCAATTATATATAGAGAGAGGATTTCTAGTATATATGTTAATGTATTTGATTGAACTGGTGTCATAACTTAACTCGACACTGACTCAAGATTGATTACAATATCATGATAAACATTTTTAATCTATTTTTTTTTTCATTTTAATATCTTACATATTTTACGTGTTAGTGTCAACTTATACATTTTATTATTTATTGTATCTTATTTTTAAATACACATTTGTATTCTAAATTTGTGGTTTCCACATGCATAGGTGTGTGATAAGATTTCTAGTATTAATAAAGCACCTGATTAAGTTGGTGTCACAAGTCAACTGAGCACCAACTCGGTTAGGAAATTACGGGAAGACTTTCACGTAATTAAAATAAGTAATATTATTTGAGGATATTTTAATCTTTTCATTAAAAAAATGTACATGGTAGGAATCAAACCCATGCCAATTGCATTATTAAAGTTTTTAAATTACCATTCAACTAAATTTTTATTTTAATATTTTTAATATTTTTATTTTATTATGCATGATTTATTATCTCCACCGGTTGTATATATATAGCTAATAATAATAAGACCCTTAATTGAGTTGATGTCACAAATTAACTCGACATTGACTCAAGATTAAGGACAACAAAATGATAGACAATTTTATTATAATCTAGTATTAAATATTTAATGATAATTGAAAAGTTAAAATACACTCTTAAGTCCCATATTCTTCATATATTTAGAATTTAGTTCATCTACTTTTATTTTCAAGAATTTAATCTCTCTAATTTTTATATATCAAAATTTATAATTAATTTTTAACACGGTTAATTTTTTTTTGTTAAATTTGTTGGTGCGATATTTTGAAATAAAGAAAAAAGTTACTCATTTGATAGTCATATAACAAAAAAAAAAAATGGAGTTATGAACTTGAATTTAACATAAAGAATTAATTGCTTTTACGATTATATTTACATTTTTAAATGGGTTAAATCATAATTTGAGGCCTGAACTTAACAACAATTCTCATATTGGGGTTTGAACTTTTTTTGGTCCAAATTAGTCCATAAACTTGGCAATTGTTCACATGTTAAGGCTTGAACTAGGTAATTGTTCCTACATTGGAGTATGGACTTTTTTTTGTTCAAGTTAATCGTTAAACTTGGTAATTGTTCTCCTGTTAGTGCCTGAACTAGGTAATTGTTCCCATGTTAGGGCTTGAACATTAGGGTCTTTAAGGAAATATTAAGGATTAATGTGTTATTTGATAAACTGAAAAATTAAGTGTTGAAAAATAAGGATTAATATTGAAAATTTAAGTGTCGAATTTAATTTGTTTGATACATTAATTAAAATTAATTATGAAATATAATTAGATTTTTTTGATAAATATAGATTTTGAATTATAAAAAAATATAGTTTACATTTTATCATTAATTTTTAAACATTTTACTTTATTCTAAACCAAAATCAAGTTTTTAAAATTAAGTTTTTATAGAATAACATAATATTAAAATAAATAAAATAAAATTGAGTTCATTGAAAATATTTTCCATGAAGTTATAATTAGATTTTAATTAGTTATTATTTTTCACACTTTTTTATAGAAAAAATTCTATTGGAGTATCAAACATGTGTAAAATATTAATCATTGAAAATATTAATTTTCAATTAATCAAATTTTTTCAATGGTTTATCAAACAATGTTTAACTTGGAAAAAAAAATCCAAGCTTCAATGTCAGAATAGTTGTCAAGTTCAGGGATTAACTTAAACAAAAAATAGTTCAGACCATACTTTGAGAACGGTCACCAATTTCAAGAACTAATTTGAACAAAAAAAAAGTTCAGGCCCCAATGTAGGAGTAGTTACTAAGTTTTAGCCCCGTAAAGTGATTTAACCCTTTTTAACTTTAACAGTAGTGGGATTAAATTACTTGAAATAAAAATTAAGAGGACTAAATTGCAAACATACAAAGAATACAAGGACTTGTAGCATATTTTAACCTAGTTGAAATTAAGATTTTAGCACTTTGTAGTTTGGATTTTTTTATGGTAAATAACTTTTGATGACTGATACTAGAATCTCTGCTTAAAATAGAGTCCTTTACTCTCAAAGCTTTATCGAAACGAAGGTGAAGAACAACAAGCGGTAGTGAAGGAGTGGTTGGAAATGTTGGAAGCCATGGAAGAACATGCGTTAATCGGAGGGAAAAAGTTCTTCGGCGGAGACGAGATAAACATGGTGGACATTGCATTTTGCATGGTTGCTTACTGGCTCGGGCTTATCGAAGACTTTGCAGGGCTTAAAATCTTTGAGCCACACAAGTTCCCTCGAGTGAGCGCGTGGATCCAAAATTTCAAATTAGTCCCAATAATCAAAGACAACTTGCCTGATACTGATAAGATGTTTGCTTTGTTGAAGCGTCGTAGAGAGATGTTGTTGACATCAAAATCGAATTAGGGTTTGGAACATTGATTGTATTTTCTCTCATGGAAGTGTTAAATAATAGTTAAACAAAGTTCAAAACCCTTATCTAAGTGATGTGGGATAAAATAATAATAATGTCTCATTTGGTTATTAGTGTAAGAACACGAGGAAAATACTTATTTATTACATATGTTTTACAATAGTTAGACATAAAATAAAGAATAGTTAAAACTGATAATATGGAGGTGGTCAAGGCCCTACAAGAGAGTGGGGGGATGACTCAGGAGTTACTATGCTTAGGAGAGTTAAATGAATTTTAGAATCTGAAGGGCAGTGGTGGATTCGGTATGTTCCTAGAGAAGCTAATTTAGTGGCCGATTGCTTGGCAAAGATGAGTCTAGAATGGAAGATAAGTTTACAGATTTATGAGAACCCTCCTGATGCAGTCTTAGCGATGTTGCAACGTGATAAAAGTAGCCAAGCTTTTCTTCAAGGAAATTTTATGTAATTTTTTATCACAAAAAAAAAGTACAATTTTAAACTTGAAATGAGAAAAATAAATAATAACTGTTGTAAAAATATGATCACTTCAAAATAAACGACAATTATTCATTCTCTTAGCTAAGAATAAGTCAGAGGAATGACTAAATACTATCAATTCAATTAGTTATGAAAACGAAATCAAATTACTAAATCAAAGATTTTAAATTAGCTATGAGCTCCCCGGGAGCTTCATCGAAAATCCGAACACCTTCATTCTTGTCTAAAGCTATTTTAGCTAGGAAATATGCATATTTATTCTCTTCATCAGGAACATGTCTTAACCTCCATTATTCAATACGCTTTAAAATTTGAAGAATTCGATATTATCAATTGCCCGTGTCTAGACGATCAGTGAATATCGTCATTTTATCAAGTTCTAGCTTGTGATAAAGAAGCTGGCCATCAAAAATCTCCGACATATATATTTTAAATTTATGATTTCCATACGCATACGATATAATTACTAATAGTGTATAAATATATTCACAATGACTCAAAAGTTTCTAGCAAGTTCTTGGAATCAAACATGATGACATGTTTGCTTACGTAAAACATCGAACATACTAGATAGAGTTTAGGTTGTATTTAAATTAGATAATTTTAAATACCTAAAAGATATAATATATTATATTCACTAATCATGATATACAACAATGTTTATATATATATATTTATCGTTTTTGTATTTAAAATGTAATGGTAAGTCATATTTTACTTTTAAGAAGAAAATCTGAGTCAAAATTTTAAAAACGGTATTATTGAAAAGAATAATAACAAATCATCTTTATAAACTGCAAAACAAATATGAATAAACTATAAAAATAGTCATTTTTATTTGTCCTAGATTATATTTTAGTTGATTATGTTTGAAATGTTACGTTTTAGTCGCTTATGTTATTGTTTTGTTACGAAGTAGTTACTTTGCCGTTAAGCTCCGTTACCTCCCTAACAACAATCCTATGTGACAATCCAGATGGGTTCTAAATGCCAATTTGGATCTTTAACTGGGATAAGAATAGCTTTTTCAGTCAAAATGGAAAAGAAAAGTAAAAGAAAAAAGAGACGAACGGTTTTTTTTTTTCTAATTCAAGGTGTAATTAATTAAAAATCTATCCTTGTCCCAATTGGACATCCAAGTCGGCATTTAAAACCCATTTAGACTACCACGTAGCATTGCCATTAGGGAGTTAATGAAGGTTAACGATAGAGTGACCATTTCGTATCAAAACTATAATGTAAGTGACTACAACATAACATTTCAAACATAACTGACTAAAATGTAATCTGAGACAAACAAAAATAACTATTTTTATAGTTTACCAAATGTAGAAGGCCCATTTCGCCCGGGGCCCAATTAACCAATAAAACATAAAATAAAACACCAAAAATTCAAAGTCCATTAAATTACAGTCCAAGTTACAAACCAAATAAACCAGTATTAACCCAAAACCCACAGGCCCAACAGAACCCAATACCGAAAGGCCCAATTTTTAGAACAGCCCGAATGGCCCAAATTTCGGTTTTAGACTGAAACCCTAAGGGTTCCAGAAGCTAACAGCGCAGCGCGCGTGCCCCTATGCGCACCACCACGCGCGCCTCCACGCAGCCTCCGTACGCCACGTCCGCCGTTCTTACTTGCAAACAGATAGCAGAGAAACGACAGCAAAAAATGAGGAACAAAATTGTATTTTTATTTTCTTTTCTTTTCTTCTTCTGGGCTATAAAAAGAAATCCAGAAAACCGTTGTAGAGGTTACAGTCGATACGCATACAAAATATATACAAAAAATACAGAGAAATCAAAGTTTTCTGAAAGGTGATCTTCGGCTTTTAATATTCTTTTTCTTTCGTTTTTGTTCTCTTAAAATTTTTGTTTTGTTGTTCGTGTGGAAATTAAAATCAAAGGAAGGGACTTACCTTCGAAAGTTAAACCGACGGTCTGCCTTCTTCGTCAAAATCGAAGCGAAGGTGGTCGTCGAGGTTAGTATTCGAGTCTGGCTTGAAAGGGGGCAGGCGATCGAGACTGAATTGGTCACTGATCGCCGATTTCTATGGCGTTGAAGTGGCTGGATTTCTTTTTTCTTCTTTGCAGTTGAGAACAAAAATAAGGAGGGCTAGGGTTCGGTTTAAAATGAGGGTTAATTCATTTTTAAACCTGGTATTAATCCATTAAAGAAACGGCGCCGTTCGGGTTCATGTTAATAACCTAAAACGACACGGTATTGGCCATTACCCAATGACCCGACCCGAATGCAGCCAAGATCCGCGTGTTTCGGTCTGTGAGGGGATATTGCACATTTAATCCTTCCCTGTTTAGTCGCGATTTGATTAGGTTCCATGTACATTTCCTTTGTTTTTTAATTAGTCTCTGTAATTCAAATGTGTTTTCAATTTAATCCAATCTGTATGCTGCATTTTGATTTTATAGTATTTGCAGGTTCGGTCCTTGATTGTTTATGTGCATTTTAATTTGGTCTTTAATCTTGTCTAAATTGTTCCATTTATTTATAAAAATAGTCTGTTAATTTTGTTCTTAATTCAATTAGACATTTTTTTTTTAGTTTTTGTTTATAAAACTATTTTATTATTCATTATTATAAGCTTGTTTTAATAAAACTATTTTGAAATGAATTTTTTTAATATATTAATTTGTTTTATGATTCCATTTATATAATAGTTTTAAATGCTGTTATACATCATTATTTTTTTATATACTTTTTAAATCAAACTATTTCCTAATATACATGTATATAATTTGTATTAAAAATTATTTTTTCTTGTGCATATATTATCAAGTTTACATTATGTATATATATTTTTAACCTATTTACGTATATATTTAGTCTCCTTTAAAACTACTTATGTATATATATGTTCTTTCATAATTTAGTATGTATATAAGTTAGTATATATATATATATTAATATGTATATGCATATTTTTTTATAATTGTTTCATAAAATTTATTTGTAAATTATTACACTGATTTTTGAATCGTTTCATAAATTATTAGTTCTAAATATTTTTTGATTATTTTAAATCCATCTGTTAGCATTCAAAATTCTGTTTTATGTTAATTTGCCATTGTAAATTTGGTAGAAGTGTTGTATCTTGTAGCTTATCGATTCTTGATTGTTAATATGTGTCTTTTAAGCCACGCGGTTATCGTTATTGTATATTGGCGTATTAAATTATGTTTATAATTACGTTCATTCTATTAATGTTGAGTTTGTATATTACTTCGTACTTAATGCTATGCTTGTGCTATTAGCTATTGTTTTATGTCTCAAATTCTAGTGTATTCGAGCCTTTATTAAATACTTCATTTTATTTACGTGTATACCAAACAAAAAGCATTTGGAGTCAATTTTAAAATAACGAATTTCAAAATAAGGCTATGTTTCGTGTTTGGAAATCCGCGAGATCGTGCCCTAACGTGCTGGGTTTCGGTTTTTCGTTTGACCAAATAACCGAATATCCTTTTAAGATTTCATTCATGTTTTCTCAACTCTAAAATAAGGCAATGTTTGTGTTTGGAAATCCGAGAGATCGTGCCCTAACGTGCTGGGTTTCGGTTTTTTGTTTGACCAAATAACCGAACATCCTTTTAAGATTTCATTCATGTTTTCCCAACTTTAAAACGAGGCAATGTTTCGTGTTTGGAAATCCGAAAGATCGTGCCCTAACGTGCTGGGTTTCGATTTTTCGTTTGACCAAATAACTAAATATCCTTTCGAAATTTCATCCATATTTTCTTAAATTAAAAAACAAGGCAATATTTCGTGTTTGGAAATTCGAGAGATCGTGCCCTAACGTGCTGGGTTTCGATTTTCCCTTTGATCCCAAATAATGAAATACCCTTTCAAAATCTCAATGCATGAGTTTTGAGAATTTTGGGATGATATGGAATTCGAAGACTTAAATTATTGCATCCTAACGTGCTGGATGTGATATTTTATTCATTCGGAACCGGAGAATCTTAATATTCAAACTCGAGTATCTTCAAATGGGTCGAAAAAGGTCGTAATTTTAAAATCTTTCAAATTCTCGACGTTAGGACATTAATTAATCAATTAGGTACCAATTTTGGGCGCTACGAGGGTACCAACCCTTCCTTGTACGTAACCGACTCCCGAACCCGTTTTCTCAATTTTCGTAGACCAAAATTTGTTTTAATAAATCAAAGTTTTATTGAAATGATCAATTTCAAGGTGATCCGATCACACCTCAAAATAGGATCGGTGACGACTCTACTTTCGTTTTTTCAAGTCGACCCCGTTTTTCCAAACTCGAAAAAAATGGTTACGACACCAAACAAATATATATGAGACATTAATTATATAAGAAAAAAACATATTTTTTAAGGAAATATATATGGATCAAACCGGTTGGTCGAATTTATTTATTTGAAGAAGAGTATTGAACAACTTAAACCGACTAAAAAGTTAATTGAACTGAGAGCTGTACTGAATATTTAAAATACTTTGATGAATTTATTTTATTTTTATTGAACAATCACATTTATCAAATCGACAGATAATGACCTGACCAATTTAAACTAGTATTCTAAAAATATTTATTCAAATTACAAAAACCAAGTAATAAAGTTGCATTATGCATGACACTACCTTATATTATTATATAAAAGTATTTCTATCCACCTTTGTTTAATTCCTTTTATTAACACTTCATCTTTACCTTTATCAAAGCTTTGACTACTAATCCTATTATAATTTTACACTCACCGCTCTCAGGATCTACCAGAAAATCGACTAATCTCCCAACCATGGCGGTCGTGAAACTGTTCGGAGCTTGGCTTAGTCCGTACGTTTACAGAGTAATTTGGGCTCTGAAACTCAAAGGCATACCTTACGAATACATCGAAGAAGATCTCTCCAACAAGAGTCCTTTACTTCTTCAATATAATCCAATTCATAAGAAAGTCCCGGTGCTCGTTCATGACGGAAAACCGATAGGTGAATCCACCGTCATCCTTCGATATATCGATGAAATTTGGCCGCAAAATCCTTTGCTGCCGGCTGATCCCTATGACAGAGCGGTTGCTCTGTTTTGGATCAAATTTACAGATGACAAGGTAAAATCCTCTTCTTTTCTTTTTTTTGGCTTAAATACAAAATTAACCCTCAAACTATATCGTATTTACCACTTAGGTGTCTAAGAGTTTTTTTTTTTTGTTGCAAAAATGATATTTAAACGGTTAATTTTATTGGCATCGTACACTTTTTAGATAAAATATAACGAATTTAATAGTTTAAGCATATTTTTTACCGAAAAATGTAGGTACTTAAAATGAGAAAATTGACATAGTTTAGATACTAATTTTGGAATTAAACCTTTTTTTATTTATTGATGCATATGGCGATTTTCCCATTTATTGATTTTTATTGATTTATATTTATTTATCTATATCAATAGTCAATTTTTTTAATAAATAGTCAATATTATTTTTTAAGTGTTCTATTGTATTGACTTGATAAGTGCGGTACCAACTAAATTAGAAAAAATACAAAAATATTTTTTTGTAATTAAAATACTTTATATATTTGAGGGTAATTTAGTTTTTCTATTTAAAAAAATTAATAAAAAATAAATATTATGGGAATTGAAAATGGGTCAATTGAGTTAGAAATTTTTTTAATTTATCACTATTATTTTACTAATTTTGTACGTTTCAATTTGTATTATGCCAATCAATTATATATATTTAACTGAACTGGTGTCTCAACTTAACTCGGCATCGACTCAAGATTGATGACAACACCATGATAAATAATTTTAATTTATTTTTTTCATTTTAATATCTTACATATTTTAAGTGTCATTATTAATTAGTGTCAACCTATACATTTTATTATTTATTGTATGTTATTTTTTAAACACACATATGTGTTCTAAATTTGTGGTTTCCACACGCATACACGTGTGATAGGATTTCTAGTATTAATAAAGCATTGACTAAGTTGGTGTCACAAATCAACCGGGCACCAACTCGGTTAGGAAATCACGAGAAGACCTTTACGGAATTAAAATAAGTAATATTATTCAAGGTTATTTTAGTCTTGTCACTTTAAAAAATGATAGAATTAAATCCATGCCAATTGTATTATTAAAGTTTTTAATTTACCATTCAACTAAAATTTTATTTTGATATTTTTATACTTTTTTATTTTATTATGCATGTTTTATTACATCCGCTAGTTGTATATATAGTTAATATTAATAAAGCTTTTAACTGAGTTGATGTCACAAGTTAACTCGACACTGACTCAAGATTGAGGACAACAAAATGATAAACAATTTTAATCTATTTTTTCATTTTAGCATCTTATATATTTCATATGTTATTATTAATTAGTTTCAAATCATATGTTTCATTATTTATTGTACATTATTTTTTAAACATACATTTACGTTCGAAATTTGTGGTTTTCACATGCATACGTGTGTGATAGAATTTTTAGTTATTTATTAAGCTTTTTACTGAGTCGGTGTCACCCACCAACCATGTCCCAATTTAGGAAATTACTAAAAAAAATAATTAATTTGCTAAGTAACTTATAAGATTATGTAGATATTTTTGTCTTTTTATATTTTTAAACATTAAGTTTTTATAGGATAACATAATATTAAAATAAATAAAATAAAATTGAGTTAATTGAAAATATTCTCCATTAAGTGATAATTAATTTTTATTTACTCATAATTTTTCACACTTTTTTTATTGAAAAAATTCTATTGGATTATCAATCGTGTGTAAAATATCAATCATTGAAAATGTTAATTTTTAATTGATTCAATTTTTTTAGTGGTTTATCAAACAATGTTTAGCTTGGACTAAAAAAAAGTTTAGATCTCAATGTGAGAACAATTGTCAAGTACAGGGATTAACTTGAACAAAAAATAGTTTAGGCCATACCGTGAGAACAATCGCCAAGTTCAAGGACTAATTTGAACAAAAAAAGTTCAAGCCCCAATGTAGGAGCAGTTGCTAAGTTTCAGACCCACAAAGTGATTTAGCCCTTTTTAACTTTAACAGTAGTGGGATTAAATTTCTTGAAATAAAAAATAGGAGGACTAAATTGCAAGCATACAAAGAATACAAGGACTTGTAACATATTTTAACATATTTGAAATTAAGATTCTAGCACTTTGTAGTTTGAAATTTTTTTATCGTACATAAATTTTGATGGCTGATACTAGAGTCTCTGTTTAAAACAAAGTCCTATAATCGCAAACCTTTATCGAACCGAAGGTGAAGAACAACAGGCAGTAGTGAAGGAGTGGTTGGAAATGCTGGAAGCCATGGAAGAACAAGCACTGATCGGAGGGAAAAAATTCTACGGCGGAGACGAGATAAACATGGTGGACATTGCATTTTGCATGGTTGCTCACTGGCTCGGGGTTTTCGAAGACGCAGCAGGGCTTAAAGTCTTTGAGCCACACAAATTCCCTCGAATGAGCTCGTGGATCCAAAATTTCAAATCAGTCCCTGTAATCAAAGACAACTTGCTTGATACCGATAAGATAGTTGCTTACTTGAAGTGTCGTAAAGAGATGTTGTTGACATCAAAATCGAATTAGGGTTTGGAACATTGATTGCATTTTCTCCCATGGAAGTGTTAAATGTTCCACATAAGGTTGAAGATGTAATCCAATATTTGAGAGGATTTGAACACTTATGTTCTTTATCCAACGTTTTCAAAATTCGAACAGATTAAGTTATCAGTTTGTTGGTCTAATAGTTTCGATTGGTCTGTTTGGTTCGTTTAAATAAATCATCAAGATTAAAAAAAAATAAAAATCCAGTTCAATGGGCCCATATTGGTTTGCATCCCCTCCCTCCTATATCAGGTCTATTTGGGCCTTTTCATTTATCGAGTCAATTATATGTGTTGTTTTGTCTTTAAACCAACTCATATAATTTTTAGTCCAATAAATATTTTTTATGCACAAAATATTATTTATTCTTTTAATTAATTAAACTAACTAAATTATTTTCTCAGCCCAATTCTAATTTCGTTAAACTCATGACAACTTTACCGATTAAAATCTATGAACAAATTAATTTAATTAACTTATCCTTATGAAACCACTATGACGTATTAATAAAATTTCACCTCGAAATTCAATTATTTAATAAAATAATAATTCAAAGTCATTAATTAAATTGTCTATAAGATGTGTCAAAGTATGAAATAATTCTCTAACTAAGCTTAATATAACATAAAAACCTATAGGTACATGCCAACCAAAATAGCAAGAGTTTCACCAACTCGATGAGTGCGAGATTTTCTACTAGATGTTGATAACAATGAGTGCACACAATTGAACCTAACCTGTGCACAGAAAGCAAACCGAATGCTGAGTAATCAACTCAGTGACATTTCTATAACTAATACTACAACAAAACATAAATTATGTAAGGACATAAATAGAAATCAAAAGTTCGTAAGCAGTTTAATATGTTAACTTATATTATAAGAATATGATCCTTTCATATCACATTTGTAATCATACCAACTGGTTGTCACATATTCATCTTCAAATTCCCGACCTGTAAACTCAAAAGTTCAATTAAACATTACACATAAATCAATAAAAACTTAAAAAACTCACCATTAGCAACACTCAATTTGTACTTGTAAAATAAGATGTCATTCCATAAATAAAACTCGATTTACTCCCAGAGTTATACATTTTAACCACGACACCAAAGCACGATAAACTCCTCTCAATTCACTGCTTTAAGATATCACAATTTCATTATTAAGACGGTTTAAATTACAGTAATTAATCCACTACAGATAATGTTTTAAGACAACATAAATACTCACATTTTAAACACGATACAACACTATGACATCTTTTAATTGCAGCTTAGGACATTAATATTTAATCAACTCCAGCAGCAGGACATTATTTTCATAACAATAAGTCATATTCGGACAGCATGCATGGGTTTTGCATGTCACGATAGCTCACTCAACAACTGACAATCATCAAAACTTTTCCCTTAAATTTCATCACACTTATCAGTAGAGGTGAGCATTCAGTCGAGTAAAAAAAAATTAAGTTAGTCAACTGTGACCGTGGCGGTGAATACAAATTTAAAGAATCAAGTAAAAAAGTCTGGCACCAAAAAGACCAACTATAAATTCTGATTGGTAGGTTCGTATTTAAAACAATATGATGGGTGGACGTTGAGGGTGATATGTGATCAACATAACCATCCACCTGCACAACATATGGAGGGACATGCTTATGCAAGGCGGTTGAAAGAAAACGAAAAAAAATTGTTGGTTGATTTGACGAGTAAGAATGTTACACCACATGACATATTATCAATACTGAAGGAGTAGGACGAGAATAACGTTTCTACACTAAAAACCATATACAATGCACGGAAAAAGCTTCGCTCGTCCCAGAATGTCGGTAAAACTCCGATACAGGTTCTTATGTTGCTTTTGAATGATAAACAATTTTTTACTGAGTTTTCAGTAAATAATATTTCAAATGAATTGGAAAATCTATTCTTCATTCATCCACGATCATTGGATATATGGCGTGCATTTCCGCACGTTTTGATTGTAGACGCAACGTGCAAAACGAACAAATATGATCTGCCTTTTGTTCAGATTGTTAGCGTGACTTCAACCAACAAGACATTTAGTATAGCTTTTGCCTTTATCATTAATAAAAAGGAGGAGAACTATAATTGAACATTAACATGTCTAAAGTTGACACTAGAAGAGTGCATGTACCCACGTGTTATTGTGACGGACAGAGAGTTGGCTCTGATGAATGCATGCCAACAAGTTTTCCCCGATGCCACTCGGTTACTATGCAGATGGCACATTACTGAAAATATTAAAAAGCATTGTAGGCATTCTATCAAGTCGCAACATGAGTGGGACTCCTTTCGTGCTATGTGAACTGTACTCGTTGAATCTCCAACGTGGATATTGTACACCGAAAACTACAGAAAACTCCAATCAATGTTGAGCGAATATCCAGGTACAAGCCTCGTTATTCTATAAATAATTGTTTATAGTTTTAGAAGACTTTTTATACATAACTAACATTTATATAAATTCAGGTGTTTTAAAATATCTAGATCAAGTGTGGTTAAGCAAATATAAGGAAATGTTTGTGTCGGTCTGGATTGATCAGCATCTCAACTTTGGAGAACGAACTACGAATAGAGTTGAGAGCCAACATGCAAAGCTAAAGAAATACCTTTGTGCAAAAAATTCTTCTCTAGATAAATTTGTTGGTTGTATCGATCAGATTGTGAAGTCTCAACTTACATCGATATATAGAAGTTTTTAAAAGAGTAGAATTATCCTCAAACACAGACACAACTTACCGTGTTTCAGATTATTGCGGGGTTTTGTGGCACTTGAAGCTCTAGATATCCTAGAAGGGGAACTTCAGCGGTCGAGTAGACATCAACTTGACTCTTCAAACTATGGTTGTAAACTACGTCATAGTTGTGGGTTACCATGCGCTTGCATGCTATCAGTCTACTTGAATTCAGGTGGTATATATAACAATTATTTTCTAAATTTTATTTATATATCGAATTTTTATAAACTAATGGCATTTCAATGCAGGTGAGCGTATTTCGTTGGATTCAATAGATGTATTCTGGAGGAAGCTTGACTTATCACCGTCAACTTCTGTGGAAAATGAGGATATTTGTTGTGACGGTGAGTTAGAAATGTTCAAAGAAAACTTCACTAAGCAGTCAAAAGCCGGGAAAAAAAGTCTGTTAAGAAAGTTAAGAGATATATTCCAGCCGAGTAAAACACTCATTAAAGAACCTACTGTCGAAACCATTTTAAAAGTTTTAGAAAACGGGGTCGACTTTTAAAAACAAAAATAGGAGTCGCCACCAATCCCTTTTACTTAGGTGTGATTGGATCACCTTGTAAAACGTTTTATTTTAAAACATTTGATTTTGGTCTACGAAAAACGAGAAAACGGATTCGGGAGTCGATTACGTATGAGGAAGGGTTAGCACCCTCATAACGCCAAAAAATTGGTACTTAATCGATAGAATCATGTCCAAATGTTTGAAATTTAAAAGTATTTAAAAATATGATTTCTTAAAAACTTCGAGCAATTTGAGTTAAAATTTGAGATTTCTTTGTTCCGAAGGAATATAAACATCACATCCAGAGGCGAAGCGAGGGGGGCTGGCATGGGCCCTGCCCCCCTAAAATGAAATATTTCTGTTTAGGCCCTTAAAAATTTTAAAATATTTGAAATTAGTAAAGGTAAAATTGCACTTTGGCCCCCCTATAATTATAAAAATTCGATGTAATCCTTTACAAATTATAAATATATAAACTATAAAAAATTAAAATTTCATCCGCCCCCCCTAAAAAATTATCCTGGCTTCGCCTCTGATCACATCCAGCATGATATGACACGATATTTTAAAACCTTCGTAATCAAAATCATCTCATGATTTACGAAATTTTATTAAAAGGGTATTTAGTTATTTAGTCACACGGAAAATCGAAACCCAGCACGTTAGGGCACTATTTCCCAAATTTCTAAACACAAAACATTGCCTTATTTAAGAAAAACTTTTGGATAAAATGTGGTAATTAAAGGAGATAGATATTTTTAAACAAAGATTTGAAAAAACAATTTAACGCAAATAGGGAAACGCAAAAAAGAAAAACAAGTTTAAAATAATTAAAATAAATGAATAAATAATGATTAAGCAATTAAATGAAAAAAGAGAGTTAAAAAAACACATAAGTTCAACCTAACTCCCGCAATATGAGGATTCAACGAAATTCCTCCACCAAAATCTAACTCGAATGGAAGTAACTCAAAAAGAAATGAAGATGAGCGAAGAACAAAATAAGAACAAGCCACAGAAAATAAGAACGCAAAAGAGAGAAATTTGAGTGAATGCTCTCAAGAAATTTTATTACTCCCAATTCAAGTGTCATTCCAATGTCTACAATGAAGGGAGAGGCCTCTATTTATAGTTGAGCCTCCCCAAATCCAACAGTACAGATCAATTACATCAACGGCTAAGATTAAAAGGTATCTACAAATTAAATCTCTAAGATTACAAAATCATATCTTTTAATATTACATACCATATCTTCTAAGATTGCATATCATATCTAAGATTGCATACCATAACTTCTAGGATTGCATATCATATCTAAGATTTGCATATCATATCTAAGATTGCATACCATATCTTCTAGGATTGCATATCATATCTAAGATTTGCATATCATATGTAAGATTGCATATCCTTGAAGATTGTACTTCTATATATGTCAAGCTTGTAGATAGACCTTCAATCTTTTTAAGTAATGGGCCATTTCGATCGGGCCAAATGATATATTTTGGACTGGACTTGGACTTTATTTTATTATTTTAGGTTTATTATTTTTGTATGGGCCAAGCTAAATTGGCCTATTACAATGCCCCTCTTTGCTCATTGTCGTATAACGAGAATAGAGCAAAGATTATAAAAGGCCTAATTTTGCCCGGTCTTTGTCGAGCCTTGACTTCTTGGTCATTGCTTTCTTTAAATGGCTTCCAACCCCACTGCAACTTCAACGGTACTTGGAACTTCATCTTGATTTCAATAAGTCTGATGTCTTCAATCTGCTTCTTGCAACTTCAAGAATGCCAGATCTGCTATTTTAATCTGCTTCACTGCAATATCAGGAATGCCAGATCTACAATCTTCAGTTTTCCCCACTACTATCTCGAGAGGACAAAATCTAAACTTTTCAGTCTGCTTCCTTACTATCTCAAGAAGACTTCAATCTTCAGTTTGCTCCACTATCATCTCTAGGGAACAAAATCTGAACTTTTCAATTTGCTTCCTTACTATCTTCAGGAAGGCTTCAATCTTCAGTCTGCTCCACTATCATCTCTAGGGAACAAAATCTGAACTTTTCAATTTGCTTCCTTCTGTCTTGAGAAGACTTCAATCTTCAACTGCTCCACTATCATCTCTAGGAACAAAATCTGAACTTTTCAATTTGCTTCCTTACTATCTTCAGAAGACTTCAATCTTGACTGCTCCACTATCATCTCTAGGGAACAAAATCTGAACTTTTCAATTTGCTTCCTTACTATCTTCGAAGACTTCAATCTTCACTGCTCCACTATCATCTCTAAGGAACAAAATCTGAACTTTTGGTTTGCTTCCTTACTATCTTCGAGAAGACTTCAATCTTGATTTTGCTCCACTACCATCTCTAGGGAACAAAATCTGAACTTTTGGTTTGCTTCCTTACTATCTTCAGAAGACTTCAATCTTCGCTTGCTCCACTACTATCTCTAGGAACAAAATCTGAACTTTTGGTTTGCTTCCTTACTATCTTCGAGAAGACTTCAATCTTCATTTGCTCCACTACCATCTCTAGGGAACAAAATCTGAACTTTTTGGTTTGCTTCCTTACTATCTTCAGGAAGACTTCAATCTTCAGTTTGCTCCACTACCATCTCTAGGGACCAAAATCTGAACTTTTTGGTTTGCTACACCGTCCTCTGAGGGACATGTCCTGTAGACTCGAATGTATTATGGATGACATTTACATGAATGCAGAATGTCATGAGAATGATCCCATTTTAAAATGTAAAATGATTAGGATGCATGATCAGAATGAATCTAATGTTCCTAACTAAATGATATTAGGGATGACATTTGCATGAATGCAGAATGTCATAAGAATGATCCTATGTAATGATAATACAATGATCGAAATGAATTTAATGCTTCTAACTAAATGTATTATGAACGACATTTGCATGAATGCAGAATGTTATGAGAATAATTTCATTCTTTTTCTCTCTCTCTTTTTTTTTTTGTACAACGATTAGGATACAATGATCGGAATGAATCAAATGTTCCTAATTGGAAGTGTGAGAATGATCCTTATTTAATGTTTGGGTTGTCATTGCTCAAATTTCATCAAGTTTCTATCACTAATGCGCTACCATGCTTTCTCGTTCAGCTGGTATCTTCTGACAGAAAACCCAAAGAAATGATCATGTTCTGCTCAACAGACCTGCCCCGCTGTATGTACCACCCACTGCAAATTTAGGGGAATAGCATTTGGTTTTCCTCATCCATCCCGTTACCACTCAGAGGTATGGATTGTATTATGTTCAATTTAATCTGTTACACCATTCCCTGGGTGTAATGACCAGATATATGTGCCTGAAATTTGCACGAATGTAGGGTATCCTTTTTCTTTTCTGAGAATGATCCTCTTTTATTCCTATGTTGACATTGCCCGTCATTTGTCGAAATGGTATCATCGACAAAATGTCTTATCCAATAAGGATCCGAAGAGCTAATTATCTTTCAATATTTCCCAACTCTTAAGGCTTGGTAAGTTTTAAACAATAGTCTTGTTTCAGATTCTTATATTATTTAGAAGCCTTCAGAGTAATATACGAAACTCCTTTTATGAAAATATTATTAGTCCAATAATCGTTATTTCAATATAAAATGCTTGAAAAAGATCACAACAATGGACAAGAAAGAAATTAATTAGGAGCATAGTTCGAAATAAATAAGTTAATCAAAGATAACCAAGGCAATAAAAGAAAATTGATTTTGGTGTATCTTGAAAAGAATAAAGTAATCAAAGATAACAAATTCAAAAATGGGTAAGATAAAAGCTAGGTGCCCTAGATATCGCTGTCTGAGCTTCTCTGTTCAAACTTATTGAGGACCATTTTAAGCTCAATATGTATTTAGGGGATCCGGAGTACTTTGTCGATGCCCCAAGATGCAGCATACTTCCTCATTGTTAATTCAGGCATAGCAAGACTACCACATGCCCTATCTTTGATCAAAATTTGAGCCGCCCTTTTGGGTTTTCAGCTCAAAACCTCTTTGGTTTCAAAGCGCCCTTTGCGAGTTTTCGCCTTGGCCTCTCCTTTTTCTTTTTCTTTTTCCTTTTTTTTTTAAAAAAAAATTGAACTCAAGGTGCCCTTTGCGGGTTTTAACCTTGTTCTTTCCTCTTTCAAGTAAAATCCTTCTTAATTGACCCTGAATTCACTGGATTGGGCGAGTCTTTAGCATCCATCTCAGTCAATATCAGTGCTCCTCCAGAAAAAGCCTTCTTTTTAACATAAGGTCTTTCCAGTTTGGCATATGCTTTCCTCTTAAATTTTCAATATCAGGTGCCCATCATGAAATTTCTTTGGGTGGACCATCAGCATCATCAATTTTAGTACATTTGACCATGATGAATACTTTCAAACCCTTTTCTTCATCCAAGTTCATTGGAGACATTCTTCTTCATCCAATTCCTGACTCAATCGAAGCTTGGAGCAACGGAATCTCGATTTTCATGGGCAAAACCGCTTCATAAACCAATGGGAAAAATGTTGCCCCAGCGAAAGTCCTGGTCGACGTTTGATAAGCATAGAGAGTAAATGATAGCTTCTTATGCCAATCCTTACAAGTCTTAGTCACCTTTCCTATTTTTTTGCTATTTTTTTTTGTTTGGCAACCTTTGCTGCACTGTGATATGCTGCCTGATCTTTGAACAGACTACAAACTTTTGACTTTCTCCTTTTTGGTATTCTTTGTAGGCGCTTGATCTTTTTTTTCTATATTTTTTTTATATTTGACTTCGACCTTGTAACATTGGCATATGAAGCTACTTCTACCCTCTTAGTGAAGTAAACGATGACCACGACAATGAATCGATATTGGCTAAGAGCTTTTGACAAGATTGGCCCCATCACATCCATGCCCCCACATATGGAAAATTTGTGAAGAACTGAAGAAGGCACATGAATCTTGTCTCCTTTAATACGGCATAACTGATACCATCCCTTTCTATGTAGATTAATAGTGCCTGATCCTCATGTTTAGCCCGCGTCTTAGTAGCCCATGCATGTCCTGATATGATCGTGTAAAAACATCTTTGAATTCTTGAAAATAACTCAATGGTGTCTCGCATTATTTCTATGGTGAGCTGGGCTTCGATCTTCACCCCTTTTCTAGGCTTGCAATATCCATTGACCCTATGTAAGGTAGGATCTATTTTTTCTCTTGTTCTACCATTCTTTAATAAATTAGAAGATATGTTACAATCTCTGTCATCTTCAAAGTCCTGAGATCCCCTAGACCCATATTTCATTCAAAAAGGGAATCCGTAACAATGTCGCTCATGTCATTGATATCTGGAGACCTAATGTAGGTCCGAAGGAAGATTCCAAAGAATAAAAAATAATTATTTGTATGGTCATGAATGAAGAATGAAAGAATACTTGAAAGAAAGCCCAAACTAAGAATAATTGTTTGTACAGTACGAAATGGAAAGAATAAAAGAATATTCGCTCAAAAGATGCATTTTATTGAAATAAAATTTAGGACGCAAGCCTATTTCACAAAAGGGGTCTTATTGCCTCTAGGCTTAAGGCAACAAGCGTGTTTTGAATGTTACTCTAGGTTAGCTCTAAAAATACAGAGATCTCTTTCACAATCCTATTATTCAAAACACTCCCAAGTATACAAGGGCTTAGAAACTTCGTTCCCCGATTCCCTCTTTGCTTTTGATTTCTTCAAGGGATCGCAACTTTTTTGTCTCCTCATTCAATTATCGCATTTACCCTCGTCAAAGTGATCAGGTTTTGATGAATCGTCAAACTTTACAATTCCTATTTTAATGAACCTTTCAACCAACTTCTTAAACGTAGTATAGTTTTCAATTGAGTGACCCTTTATTCCCGCATGGTACTCACATTGGGCATTCTCGTTATACCATTTTGGGAACGGAGGTTGCAACGGTTTCAAATAAAATGGGGACACCACGTGTGCTTCAAACAAACTTTGATATAGCTCCTTATACGTCATTGAGATTGGCGTAAATTGGAGCTTTTCAGAGTTTTGCCTTGTGCCCGACCCTTGTTGCCCAGCAGTGATCACCTTTGACTGGTTAACAGTAATTGCTTTTGATCACCTTGTCATCCTTTTTCCTAGGAGTAGACCTTCTAGTGGTTTCCCCTGCTTTCATCTTGCCACCCCTTATAGCATTTTCAATCATCTCTCCTGCCATCACTATATCCATAAAGCTCTTAGTAATACTTCCTATCATATAAGTGATGAATGGAGCCTTCAAGGTATTGATGAAGAGTATTGTAGTCTCTTTTTCTAGGAGTGGTGGCTGAACTTGCATGGCGACCTCTCTCCATCTTTGCGCATACTGCCTGAAGCTTTCATTTGGTTTCTTCTCCATGTTTTGCAAAGTGATTCTGTCAGGCGTCATGTCCATGACATGGTTGTATTACTTCATGAAGGCTTGAGCTAAGTCTCTCCAAGAGCTAATGTTAGCGCGGCTGAGTTGATTATACCACCTAGACGCTGCCTCCACCAAACTGTCTTGGAAACAATGAATCAGTAGTTGATTATTGTTAACATAGCCGGTCATGCGTCTGCAAAACATGGTAATGTGGACTTCAGGGCAGCTAGTCCCGGTGTACTTCTCAAACTCTGGCATCTTGAATTTATGAGGAAGTACCAAATCTGGAACCAAACTCAAGTCTTTTGCATCAATACCATGGTGGTGGTCGACATTTTCCAAAGCCTTGAATTTTTCTTCCAGCCATCTACAACGATCTTCCAACTGTCTTGAAGATTCAGTTATGATCCCCTCTTTCTCTGCCATGTCTAAATCAGGAATAACAGGATTGTCAGGGTTATCCCCTGGGTTAGATCCTGAGCCGACCTGGAAATTCATAGGTGGTCTAGTATCAACTTGCCCCTGTTGAGGCCTAATTGTGACAGGTGGCCTTTGGGGATACCCCACAGGTTGTACATGTGGTGGGGTGAAACCCCGAGGAAAATCCTCATTGTCATCAACGTTAACTATGGAACCCTTTCCTCCGTCCATTACCCCACTCAGCATTTGGGCCATTTGAGCCATCATATTCTTTTTAGCCTCCAACATCTGGTCTCTCATCTCTTGTTGGAGTTTTACCATTTGCTCTTGCATCTGGTCTTGCATGTCTCTTTGGAATTGTTCCAATCTTTGATCCATTTTCTTCGATTTGGCGCGTGTACTGTAAGGATGTTCAGCTTCCAGATTTTCCTTCCCTTTTTCTCTCTCTTTCTCTCTGTTATAATTTCAACTAATTAGACTCTCTCTATGGACTTAAATGCATATGATATGATGTAATGCAAATGCATGAATACAAAGAGAGAGAGACGTTGATTTTGAATTAAATTCCATTAGAAAAACTTTTCTAGAAAGCAAATTTCTTTACATAAAGCGGATCACATATATGGCCATGCCCTCATATTCCAAGCAAAAACATCAATCCCCATCTTCGCATAGGTCGAATCCTGCAAACTTCTAATAGATGCCTCCTATTAGCTCCTTTTTTGCTTGATCTGGGCCGCGACTCACTGCTCACTTATCCTCGTAATGCTTATTAGCCTCTTCAATAAAGCCTTGCCGTGATGATTCTCGAATAATCTTTGTCAGCTTGAATCCTTAGGCAATAAACTCTTGTATTCCTTCACGGACTATCATTCTTCTCTCGTTGTGTTTGCTTGAAACATATTCGGACAACCGTATTATAATCCACTTTATCAAAAATATTTTGGACTGGACTTGGACTTTATTTTATTATTTTAGGTTTATTATTTTTTGTATGGGCCCGGGCTAAATTGGCCTATTATACCTACAATTTAAAAAAATACGCGTGGACGACCAACCTTGAAGAAACAACAACAAAAACGAGTCGATTCTATAAGTCAAGCTCCCAGAAGAGTTAGCCATTCAACCATGTCAAAATCTGTTGGGTTGGATCTGGTAGAGTTGAACAAAGAACCTGCAAGACATAGTTCATACGTAACCGAAATTCCAGACTTAAACCAGGAGCCATAAGAGCAAGTTTCAAACTTCATAGACTTAAACCAGATGCCTGAATCATGTGACACTCATCCACTAATGAAAGAAATTCCAGATATGTTCCACCCTTACATCACCCATGTACAAGATGTCAGGGGTGATGGAAATTGCGGATTCCGAGCAATATCTGTTTGTCTTGGTTATGGCGAAGATCAGTGGCTCTATGTTCGACATCAACTGCTAGACGAGTTATTGAGTTCATATGATGTCTATGCTAGAGTTTTCACTGATGGAATCGATGAATTACGTAATTCACTGTGTTTCTCACAATCGCCTGCACCAGCAGAACACTGGATGGTTATGCCTATGATAGGTGTCCTGATTGCCAACAGGTTTGGGGTGATCCTCAATTATTTAACCAAGCGAGGTGACATAACTTTCTTTCCTCTTTGGAGAGGTCCGGAACATTTTCAATACCATCATGCTATTACAATTGCACATGTATATGATAATCATAATGTGATGGTACAATTAGAAGGAGATTACCCAATGCCTACCATTTCGGCTTATTGGATCCGCCATAGAGCCCCGTCTACAGCTGGATGGCAAACCATGTATATGTCATGTCTAGAATTTTATAGACAACTGAAACCTTGTAATCTCGAAACACCTGTCATAACTATAGAGGATTATTGTTGAATAATATTAATTTATTATATTTTAGCATTTTGCTCATATTTTTGTATTTATGTATTCATATATATGTTTAACAATAATCCTATAATAAAAAAAATATGTTGAATAATAATATACTTATATCTTTAATAATAATAATAATAATAATAATAATAATAATACAATAATAATACTTATAATATTTAATAATAATACAATAATAAAAATATGTTTAACAATTAATTGAGATAAAAAAGTGAGTGGAGAGGTGATAATTAATTCTTAGTCATTACAGTAGAAAGATGTTAATTACTAACCAATCAATAAAGTAAAAGAATATTAATTAATAACTTATTATTAATTATAGTAAATGTGTGTTATTTATTAGGGTGTTTTTTTAATATATTGGGGGTGTTTTTTTAGCCAACCCCATTCTGAAAACAACAGCCATTTTAGAAATATCTAATGAAAACAACGGTCATTTTGGACAACCATTTCTTCAAATTTCCAACATGTTTTATTTGCTACATACCGAAAATCAACAACAAAATATCTTATCAGCCATGTTTTATTTCCAACATGTTTTATTTACAGTTTCACGACCGCCATGGTTGGGAGATTAGTCAATTTTCTAGTAGATCCTGAGAGTGGTGAGTGTAAATTTATAATAGGATTAGTAGTCAAAGCA
Source organism: Gossypium sturtianum (assembly GCA_025698515.1). Taxonomy (NCBI): domain Eukaryota; kingdom Viridiplantae; phylum Streptophyta; class Magnoliopsida; order Malvales; family Malvaceae; genus Gossypium; species Gossypium sturtianum. The sequence goes on from CM046945.1 coordinate 165,807,810, forward strand.
TTGAGTAAGGTAAAGATGAAGTGTTAATAACAGGAATTAAAGAAAGTATATGAAAATAAATTTATATAATAATACAAGGTAATGTCATGCATGATGCAATATAAAGTAATTTAAGATGGATATCACTTGTCTCACTCCCGTCATGTTATGTAGAGGGATAAATTTCGAAAATAAAATTAAATACAAACATTTTAAATATAATATCGACCATCGTTAAAGAGTCTAAATGCAATGTTCCAATTTTTGCAAAGAGATTGTCAACGAATAAAGTACAAACTGTCTTTGTTTGAATTTTGACCCAATTGTTTGCGTCATGGATGATGTATCTCAATGACCATGTTTCCTGCAATTTCTCTATTATATTTAAACCTCATTATGGGATATTCTATTTGTCCAATTTTGAAGTCAACTCGAAATATTAAAGGGATTAGATAAAAGTACAAGGCTTTAACATGGGTTTAGACAAAAAAATTAGACATGTTTAAAATATTGGTTAAACTTTGCCAATTGAGTATTAGCTCAATTGGCATTGGCATTGTTGTCAATGCAGGAGAATGTGAGTTTGAGTGTGTTGAAACGCATTATCCTATTATTTATAGGTTGGGGAGATGTTATAGTAGTTCTTAACCTTGTGCCAAAAAAAATGATCAGAACTTATAATAAGATTGTTCAAAAAAAATATTAGTTAAACTTGGGCTTCAACATTCGATGTCTGAGTTCAATTCGACCTGTTTTATACTTTTCTAATATATTTTTATTTTATTTTTATATATTATGTAACTTATATCACATGAATCTAAATTTATAATAATAAAATCCCATGTAATCATTAAATATATATTAAATTGTCTAAATTTATAATTTTAATGAAAGAAATACCCGTTAAAATATTAAATATTAAATTAAAATAATATATATTTTTTAAAAAGATAATATGAGTAGATTTAACATAGATTTGAGTTAGTCATTTATAAATATAAACGAGTTTGGACAAAATTTTAAAATTATATTTGGGGTTAAGTTGGACTAGGCTTGGGCAAACATAAAAGTGTATTAAGATCATACATAGACCCAACTCAACCTAGCTCATGAACACTTCTAATTATATTTAAATCATTGCCTAAGTTGGTGTCTGATTTTACAAATTAACTGGTCACCAACTCAATTAAGAAATGATTAAAAAATCCATTTTTTAAATAATAGATATTACTATGAGAATATTTTTATTTTTTAAATTTTATATAAAATCTATAAAATACAATTTAAACTCAAATCCCCACATAAGATTTGAAGTTAGAATACAAAGTACTCAAAAAGCCTCAATTTTCTTTGTGAAAAGCTTCATTAGTTTTTTTTTAATTTTATAAATATAATTTTCCTTAATTTTTTCACTCATTATAAGCGAGCTATAATTTTTTCATAATTTGACAGCAGGATAGGGATTGTATGAAACTGTGATTCCGCGTCATACCTATCTCTTTCCAATAGACGAATGTTAGCATTTGGAAAAATCTGATTTGTTATTCTCTTATTGAAAAGGGATAGAGATGGTGTGAAATCACAGTTTTATACAATCATTTCTCTTTGTCAACAAGCTTCAACTGAGAATTTTTCTTGCGCTCTATCCTCATGCTTAATTTTTATAATGTCACTTCTTGCGATTTTCTTAACAAGGAGAAAAAAGTAAGATAAACTTTTTGTTGAGCGCACGATTGCGGGATGAAAACTTCAACCAATATTTGAAGACATTCAACGCATCCTTCACTTTATCTCTTTCTAGCAATTTACCACAGATAACGGGCAGCTTAGAAGAGAAACCAAATGATGGGCAAATTGTGCTTCGAGGGTCTTAATTAACTTCCGACATTTATGCTCAGTGGCGAAGGGTTGGCATGGGCTCGGCCCCCTTAAAATGTAAAATTACTATTTAAGCCTTTAATTTTTTTTTAAAATTTTTAAATTAGTAAAGGTAAAATTGTACTTTGGCCCTCCTAAAATTATAAAAATTCGATTTAATCCTTTAAAAATTATAAAGATATAGACTATAAAAAATTAAAATTTCATTCGGCTCCCTAAAAGATTGTTCTGGGCTCTTCATTATATTATGATAAACATGACATAATTACATGTTTGTGATCACAATTTTAATAACTAGTGGGAATGAAGAAAAAGATAGTAGCGAGGTGGGATAGGTAGGTTTTTCTTATTATTATACATGTCATTTACGGTCTATATTCGAGATTCGTGACTGTTCTTCCTAATAATATTATATTTAAGGTTTAAACTCCGCAAGTTAATCAAGTTTTATACTTCCTGTCTTAATCCTCTTCTGCATTCGATCTTATTTAAATTTTTACTGCTCAAACCTAATGCCTAAAAGAAAATTTCTTTGACTTTTACTCGAGCTGCTTTGAAATATTAAATAATTTTTTTATGTTAGCTTAATTTTTACAGGGTTAAAAATTGAAATATCTAGCTAAAATTATATAAAAATATTAAGATGTTATAAAACATGTGTTTAAATTTTGATGAATGTGTTTTAAATATGTTCTACGTCATATATGAGATGTTAATACTTAACCTTCAAGTTGATAGAATGATCTCAAACTACATTTAATACTCAAATTCTCCATGTGATGAAATCAATGATATTTGAATTGGACCGGACCGAAAACCAATCGAAATATCGATCTATAGGAAACCAATTGGAATTGGTCCGATAAATCGATAACTTGACTAATTCAAATTCTAAAAACCTTAAATAAAGTAAATTAATGTTCAAATCCTCTCAAATACTTAAACCTATAAGTTTTGTTTTATTTATTTGTATGGGGAACATTTAACACTTCCATGGGAGAAAATGCAATCAATATTCCAAACCCTAACTCGATTTTGATGCCAGCAACATTTCTCTCCGACGTTTCAACAACGCAGACATCTTATCAGTATCGGGTAAGTTGTCTTTGATTACAGGGACTGATTTGAAATTTTGGATCCACGAATTCAATCGAGGGAACTTGTGTGGTTCAAAGATTTTAAGCCCTGTAAAGTCTTCGATAACCCCGAGCCAGTGAGCAACGGAGCAAAATGCAATGTCCACCATGTTTATCTCGTCTCCGCCGAAGAATTTTTTCCCTCCGATCAACGCGTGCCCTTCAACGACTTCTAGCATTTCGAAGCACTCCTTCGCTACCGCCTGCTGTTCTTCGCCGTCGGTTCGATAAAGCTTTGAGATTAAAGGACTCTGTTTTAAACGAAGATATGGGTATTCCAAATCAAAGTTATGTACGATAAAAAAAATTACAAACACTAAAATCTTAATTTTAACCAAGTTAAAATATGCTACAAGTACTTATGCTCTTTATATATTTAAAATTTAGTCCTCAAGAAATTTAATCCCACTACCTTTTTAAATTTACAAAATGTAAATCGAATCTTGAACACAATTATTTGGGTAAATTACATCAGTAATCACCCAATTATGCTTTTTTTTAATGAAATTTACTCTAATGTAAACATTAAAATAATGTTAAGACGACTATATAAAAATTTTTAATGAATAAAATATATAAAAATATTAAATATTAAAATAATATAAGATAAATATTTTTTTGCAAAAATTAAAATATAATATGGGCCGACCTAAAATGGGCTTAGGTTAATCTTTTGCAAATTATGGATAGATTCAAGCAAAATTTTAAGCCCATTTTCGGGCTGAACCGGATTTGAATAAACATAAAATATATTAATATCATACTTAGACCCAGTCCAAATCCATCCCAACTTGGCCATAAACACCTCTACACCTATAACGAATAAAAAGATACCTACTTCATAAGTGGAATGACTGAATCTTGATCTCTTTATATTTTTATATAAAGTATATAAAAGGCAATTTAGATCTACTAATGTAAAATTTTCTTCAAATGGTGTTTTCATCTTCTTATATTATTATTAATTAAATATAATTTAGATCTACTAAAAATTTCACATTACCAACTGTTAAAAATGTGGATCTACGAATAATATTATAAAAATATAAGATTAAATTACGTCAATTTAAATTATAATTACTAGATCCAAAATTTCAACATAATAAAGGGACACAAACATAAATAAACCACTCTCTTAATATATTAGTATAGATTAATAAATATAAAAATCAATAAATGGGAAAATCGTCATATGCACCAAATAAATAAATAAGGTTTAGCTGCAAAATTGATGTTTAAACTATATCAAATTTCTCATTTAGGTACCTAATTTTTTTTGGTAAAAATATACTTAAACTATTAATTTCATTACATTTTACCCAAAAATTGTACGATGTCAATAGAACATGGTACTGTGATTTTGGTAAAATAAGATAAAATTAACAGTTTAAATATCATTTTCGACATTAAAAAAAAAACCCTTAGACACCTACATGAGAAATACGATATAGTTTGAGGGTTATTTTTGTATTTAAACCAAAAAAAAAAAAAGACTTTACCTTGTCATCAGCAAATTTGATCCAAAACAGAGCAACGGCTCTCTCATAGGGATCAGCCGGCAGCAAGGGATTGTGCGGCCAAATTTCATCGATATATCGAAGGATGACGGTGGATTCGCAGATGGGTTTGCCGTCGTGAAGGAGTACCGGGATCTTCTTATGAATTGGATTATATTGAAGAAGCAAAGGACTCTTGTTGGAGAGATCTTCTTCGATGTATTCGTAAGGTATGCCTTTGAGTTTCAAAGCCCAAATTACCCTGTAACAGTACGGACTAGGCCAAGCTCCGAACAGTTTCACGACCGCCATGGTTGGGAGATTAGTCGATTTTCTGGTAGATTCTGAGAGTGGAGAGTGTAAATTTATAATAGGATTAGTAGTCAAAGCTTTGAGTAAGGTAAAGATGAAGTGTTAATAACAGGAATTAAAGAAAGTATATGAAAATAATTTTATATAATAATACAAGGTAATGTCATGCATGATGCAATATAAAGTAATTTAAGATGGATATCACTTGTCCCACTCCCGTGATGTTATGTAGAGTTGAAGGATAAAATTCGAAAATAAAATTAAATACAAATATTCTAAATATAATATCGACCATCGTTAAAGAATCTATTAGGCTTTTTTACCTAAATAATACAAAAAAATAAAATTAATAATTAAAATGGTATGCCCATAAGGTTATTTACCAAAATGGTATAGTTTTACTGGTGCCGCCTGTCAAATTGGCGGCACAGGATTGAAATGTAACGATCTAAAGTATTCAGGGACCTGTTATGAATTTTTCCATTTAGGATGGCTGTTGGAAAAAAGGGAAAGGGTGACTGTGGCGGCACCAAACTTTAAATATGGGTAATTGCCTTGTAAGCCCTCCGTATTTAGTATTTTCTTTTTATTCTCCTTCAACTCACTATATTATTTTTAAACAAGTCCTTAACCTATTTTTATAGTTAAATAAGCCCTTAACTTATAATTTTTTCCTCATAAAAGCCCTTTATTTTAATATTAAAGTAAATATATTTTACCCAAGGTAAAGCTATTTAAAAAAAATAAACTAATTCATATTTTATGTTGATGTGAATAGTTTATTAAATAAAAAAATTTTAAAATTTCTTGAGAGTGCTTATATACATGATATTCTTAACTACTCTTTTGAAAATTTTGATTACTTTTTTAGATTTTATGTTGACGTTAAAATATATATAGTTTTTATTGCATAACAAAAAATTAAGATAAGAGCTTGAAATTCAAAATATATTTACTTTAATATTAAAATAAAGGGCTTTTATGAGTAAAAAATTATAAGTTAAGGGCTTATTTAACTACAAAAATAGGTTAAGGGCTTGTTTAAAAACAATATAGTGAGTTGAAGGAGAATAAAAAGAAAATAATAAATAAGGAGGGCTTACAAGGTAATTAACCATATTTAAAGTTTGGTGCCGCCACACTGTCAGGCGGCACCCTTTCTCTTTTTATCCAGCAGCCACTCTAAATGGAAAAAATTACATAACAGGTCCCTAAATATTTTAGATAATTATATTTCAGTCCGGTGCCGCCTATAAACTATACCATTTTGGTAAAGAATCTTAAGGGCATACCATTTTAGTTATTAATTTTATTTTTTGTATTATTTAGGTGAAGAAACCAAACTATCAACTTTGAACTTCATGTGATGGCCTGATGGTCAAGAATATTCTTCACCCCAGGTGTGGCCTGGGTTCGAGTCGCACTTGTTGTTCGGATTTTATCCTGTTATTATAATTCACCAAAAAAAAGAATCTAACAACTTTCAGTAGATTATATTTTGAAAACTTCTCGAAAAATGAATTAGACTTCCTCTCAACAAATTTAAATATAAAAAAGAAACTTCGAGTAAAAAGCATTCCACGTGTAATATGAGAATTTTCCAAAATATATATAATGCAATGTCATGAAAAGAGACAATAAAAATATTTTTATTTGGAATATTTTGAATACTATTTGGAAGTAAATTGAAAACAATTTGTTAAGTGGTCAATTTGGTAAAATTGAATGATTAAATTGTAAAATTTGTAAAATTCCAAATGTTAAAAGTTGAGTAGTGAAATCTAAAAATTTGGCGTAGTGCTAAATTATATGATTATAAAATATGAAAATTGAAAGGTTGAGCATAAAATAGTAAAGTTTGAAATTATAGGGATTAAATTGTAAAGATTCCAAAACACGAGTTTTAGAACTAATTTATATGGTTTGAGACTTTACAATTCTAAAAATAGAATATGAAAGTTTAATGGTTCAAAAATCAAGGACTAATTTGTGGAAAATTTGATAAGATTTTAATAGTAGGGATTAAATTATAAAATCTCAAAATTTTGAAAAGAAGAAGAAGAATAGAGAGACTATTTTGCAAAACTGGGCAAACTGGGATCTAAGACTGAACTGAAAATAAAAAATATATATGACTTCCAGGGACTGAATTGTAAAATAGTGTAAATTTGGGAGTTTGGGGACTAAATCGTAAAAACTGTGTAACTATAATTTTAAGGGTTGTTTAGTAAATTTGGAAAAATATAAGAGTGGAAATGAGCAAATTAATTACATAAGTGTTTAAATGTAATATTTGAAAATTTTATTGAATTAAGTGTATTAAACTAAAATAATTGAGTAAAAATAAAAGAATTGAAACTTGAATTAGTAAAGATTAGATACATTAAAGTGAAGAGAATTATATTATGAAGTATATGTTAAAAAGAATATGGCTAAGGCTATGGCGACAAGATTCACTTGAGGTCTAAGTATATTTGAAGATCAACCTTATTCTCAGTATGAGATTTAGTACAAGCAGACTATATTAACATTACACTGCTAATGTGTTATTTTAATATTGTCGCAGAAAGTCGCTTTTGTTTTACCAAAAAAAAAAAAAGGAAAGGCAAAAAGTAGTTAGTAACAGTACATTTTGAGAAAGGATTAAATTTTAAAAATATTTAAATTAAATATATAATTAAAAATTATATTGCAATAGGCATGAGGTTTTGATACATGTGTTTTAAAGTTTCGATACATGAATACTTCAAAGCTAAAAATCGTAAATTCGCCTAAAAATACCCTGGAAAAAGGATTTGGGATTCTCTAATTAAAATTTTAGAAAGAGATTTAAGATCGTATAGAGTCCAAATAATGTTAGAAAAGTAAGCAAGGGTTAGGGATTGAAACTAAAAATTTTAATGTGGCATTCCTTGTCCGTATCTGTTAACGAGTCGGGTAAGGGGTGTTACATCATCGGAACATCCGAAGTATAGCATGCATTCCATGCCTCATCAGTATAATCCGAAGTATAATCTTGTACACTAATCCTATGGCATGCCAATTATACCCGACTCTATCCAAGACAGTTACTAAGGTAACAATATTCCAAATACATATTTATATTCATGATCACTTACCATAGTTTCATATAATACTCATTTATACCATGCTCATCTCAATTAAATTCATGACATTTCATATCATTATATACAAACCAAATCATGAGGCAAGTATAATACTTACCTCGAGCGAGCTAGTTTTTAACAATATATATATCTATTGAATTCAAATCATGAAAGTACAAATCGTATTAGCTACTAGTCTACGACTTTCACCTTTTCTTTCTCTTGAGATGGCTCAACGTTGTCTTTAACTACACTTGATAATTCAATTATAAAAATGGTATTAGCTTCCACTCAAACTCGTGAAAAATATATAATCAAATATATCTGCATTTTATTCATTTTAGTCCTTATATCCGAAATGTTCTTATTTTTCGACAGTTAACATAAAAACAAAATCCGATTTCATATCCTTCCATTAGTGACCTTGTATTTTTAATCTATACCATAAGTTTATAATAGCTTTCACTTTATTCAATTTTGCCCCTAATTTCACAAAATTATCTTTTAAGCTGAACTTAATTTCCAACTTAATCCTTGACATAATCTAAACTTACTAAGTAACGATCTCTTCAAATTCAGGCTTAAAATCATCAATTAAACTTTAATGGCAACTTTTTGAACATCTAACAATTGAAGAAATTAATACATGTGTTAGCTAAATCAAGCTCCCGTTGTTCAAACTTTATAAAAATCTTAGGGAAAGAACTTAATTCCAGTGATTAATTTTGGATTAAAATGGAAAAGAAAACAAAGATGTTTTTCCTTCTTCTTCTCAGCTTTGGACGGCCAAACAAAATGAGGAAGATGATAACTTCATCTTTCTCTCCACTCTCTTAGTATTTATACTATGATTAAGCCCTTAATTAGCTTAATTAATCACCATTAGTGGTCAAGCTAATTAAGATAAGTGGATGTAATCATACCATTCCACTATCATATTTTAATAACAATCAATTAATTCCAAGGTCCTCGAATTAATTACTAATTAAGTCCTCAATCATTTTTCTAAATTAAAATTTCAACAGCGGTTGAACTTTTACAAATTAGTCCCTAAACTTTAATTAATAATTTTTTAAATTAAATTACTTAACCATTCTTTAATCTATTTTCATAATAACTTCATAAACCTTTCTATTCATGATTCCACTAACTCGATTTACTTTAATTGGATTTCAAAATTCGACAACGTTTAAAATCGGGTCATTACAAGTTAATTAAAAGAATAAATAATATTTTGGGCATAGGAAAGATATTTATTGGGCTAAAAATTATATTAGTTTATTTAAAGACAAAATAACACATATAATTGACTTAATAAATGAAAAAGGCCCGATATAGGAGGGAGGGGTGGCAAACTAGTATGGACCCATAGAACTAGAACTTTTTTTTATTTTGATTTTGATGATTTATTCAAACAAACTGATCGAAATTATTAGGCTAACAAAGCAGTGACCTAATCAGTTCGAGTTCTTAAAACATTCGATAAAGAACACAAGTGTCCAAACCCTAATTCGATTTTGATGCCAACACCATCTCTCTACCATGCTTCAAGAAAGCGTACATCTTATCAAAGATCGTGCAAGTTTTCTTTGATTATAGGGATTGATTTGAAATTTTGGATCCACGAGCTCACTCGAGGGAACTTGTGTGGCTCAAAGATTTCAAGCCCTACTACGTCTTCGAGAATCCCAAGCCAGTGAGCAACAAAGGAAAATGCCATGTCCACCATGTTTATCTCGTCTCCGCCGAAGAATTTTTTCCCTCTGATCAACGCATGTTCTTCCATGACTTCCAACATTTCCAGCCACTCCTTCACTGCCGCCTGTTGTTCTTCGCCGTCGGTTTGATAAAGCTTTGACATTAAATAACCCTATTTTAAACAGAGATATGGGATTTTATTATCAGCCATCAAAAGTTATGTACGATAAAAGATTTTCAAAGATTTCAACTAGGTTAAAATATGCTACAAATCATTGTATTCTTTGTATGTTAGAAATTTAGTCCTCCTATTTTTGTTTTAAGAAATTTAATCCCCACTATTTTTAAATTTAAAAAGGGTTAAATCACTTTATGGGGTTTGAACTTAGCAACTACTCCCACATTGGGGTATGAACTTTTTTTGTTCAAATTAGTCCTTGAACTTGGCAATTGTTCTCACGGTATGGACTGATAAAAGCTACTTATCACTTAATAGGGAATATTTTCAATTAACTCAATTTTATTTTATTTATTTTAATATTATGTTATCCTATAAAAACCTTATGTCTAAAATTTCAATTATGGTTTAGAAAAAGGTAAAATGTTTAAAAATTAAGAATAAAATGTAAAATATAATTTTTTATAATTCAAAATCTATATTTATCAAACAATATAATTATATTCCGTAATTAATTTTAAGTAATGTATCAAACAAATTTTATAACTTAAATTTGGTACTTAAATTTTCAATACTTAATTTTTCAACCCTTATTTTTTCTGCAATTAACCTTAGTCCCTATGTTTTCTTGAAAACCCTAATGTTCAAGCCCCAACATGGGATCAGTTGCCTAGTCCAAGCACTAACATGAGAACAATTACCACATTTAGGACTAACTTGGACAAAAAAGTTCAAGCCCCAATGTGGGAACAATTACCTAATTCAAGCCTTAACATGTGACCCAATGTGAGAATTGTTGCCAAGTTCATGCCTCAAATAATGATTTAACCCATTTAAAAATGTTAATATAATCGTAAACATGATTTTTTTGGTTAAATTCAAGTTCATAACTCATTTTTTTTGTTATATGACTACCAAATGAATAACTAATTTTTTTATTTCAAAATATCGCACCAAAAAATTTAATAAAAAAATTAACTGTGTTAACAATTGAGTTCGGGTTTAGAGTAAAAAAAAAATACCAATTTTATATGTCAATAACATGAAAAAAATTACTGAAATATCATTAAATAATTGGAAATGGACAATGAATAATGTGGTGGGAATGGACCATAAAATAGTTTCTTCTAATTCAGTACAACACCTAATAAATAGTTTTGGCTATAAATATAGATAAAAAAATATAAATATAAAAAATCAATAAACGGGAAAATAGTCATATTCATCAAATAAATAAATGAAAGGTTTAATTCAAAATTAGTGTCTAAACTATACCAATTTCTCATTTTAAGTACCTAAAATTTTTGGTAAAAATATACTTAAAACTATTAATTTTGTTACATTTTACCTAAAAAGTGCACGATGGTAATAAAACATGGTACTGTATTTTTTGTAAAATAAGACAAAATTAACCATTTAAAAATCATTTTGCAAAGAAGAGAAAAAAAAAAAAAAACTCTTAGACACCTAAGTGATAAATACGATATAGTTGGAGGGTTAATTTTGTATTTAATCCAAAAAAGAAAAGAACAGATTTTACCTTGTCATCTGCAAATTTGATCCAAAACAGAGCAACAGCTCTGTCATAGGGATCAGCTGGCAGCAAGGGATTCTGCGGCCAAATTTCATCGATATATTGAAGGATGACGGTGGATTCACAGATCGGTTTTCCGTCATGAACGAGCACCGGGACTTTCTTATGAACTGGATTATATTGAAGAAGCAAAAAACTCTTGTTGCGGAGATCTTCTTCAATATATTCGTAAGGTATGCCTTTGAGTTTCAGAGCCCAAATTACTCTGTAAGCGTACGGACTAAACCAAGCTCCGAACAATTTCACGACCGCCATGGTTGGGAGATTAGTTCTGAGATTCTGAGAGCGCTGAGTGCAAATTTATAATAGGATTACTGGTCAAAGATTTGTCTAAGGTAACGATGGTGTGCCTTTTTTTCATGACATAATTCTAAATTTCACCCTCAATATTTATATTTTTATCGATTTGGCCTCATTTTTTTTAAACTAAGTGTGAGTTTGGATGGGCGATCGGGTGCGGTACGGTGCGTTTAACTTACTTTTTGTCTCACGATACAATATCACTACAATATCTAATCTCACCGCCATTGCTGTTTTTGCACAAATCGCAGTTAAACGCATCGCCCATCCAAACCCATCTTAAATTCTGTTATTAACCTTTTAAAAAATGTTACTTTTTTTAATGAAAATACTATTTAAATTATTAATTTTTATTAGTATTGGCGTGACAACTCTCGTGACAGTTTATGTACACTTCATGTTAATATGGCATTACTTATCTTATATAACACATGAACACATAATTATAAAATTATAAAAAGTAATTTTTTTTTATAAAAGTTAAAACAATTACCATGAAATATACCTGGATTGTCATGCGAGTTGCCTTGTTTAAAATTTTAACGGTTTAGTCAAGATTTACAAAATAAAAATTCAATTAAATTATCTTTAAAAGATTGATGATCAAATTCAACTTTTTTCAAAAAAAAAATTGAGCCCAAATTTAACTAGAATAAAAAAAGAGAAATTGACAAAAATTGTAGGCCCCTAGAAGTTTGAATTTGTCATTAAGACTTTTTTATACAAAGATGAAGTATTATAAAAGATTTTATATAATAATATAAGGTAATGTCATGCATGATGCAATATAAGGTAAGGTAATGTCACGCATGATGCGTCTTTATTAATTGTTTTTTGTAATTTGAATAAATATTTTTAGAAATAAATTGGTGGTTGGTTGAATTGATTAGGTCATTAGTTCGTTGATTTGATAAGTTCGATAAAGATATAATAAATTCATAAAAAAGAACATTTAAGAAATCCAGTTCAACTATCAATGTAATTGATTTTTTAATCGGTTCGATGTCTTTTTTCAAACCTATATTCCGATCTGTTTCCAATCCAACCGAACAATCCAATCTGATTTAAACACAAGTAAAAACACCATATATAATTTTGAACCCCATATATAATTGAATATATATGTTTTTTTATAATTAAGGTATCATATATATTTATTTTACCCGTGTGTTGATTTGATGATCAGGATGTTCACCGTTTCAGATGTGATCTGGGTTCGAGTCACACTAATCGCGTTACTGTTAGAACTTTTTTCTCCTCTTATAATTCACCAAAAAAAAAAATCATCTTTGATGTTTTAGCAAACGTGTCATCATGTCGAGGGAGCATTTAACTATAAAATCAAACCGTGCTAATGTGTCAATATGTGATAAGACTTAAATTATTCAAAAATTCTATTTTATTATATATTATATTTGTATGTATGCTAACATATATAATAAACAAAAATAAAATAAAATAAGATTTCTTCTTTTTTCATGCTTCTTACTTGATGAATTTTGTAATAATCCGGTTTTTTGTAGTGTCGGAAAGTGAAATACCGACACCTTAATTTTGTAAATCAAACTCGTAAATTTCATTATTAAATCACACCCAACAATTTTGGGACCTTGAGAAATTTATTTTTTCTTTAACTTTTGAAATTCGCATGTTAAATAGTTGTTTCTTCATGTGGGAGACGGTCAAAGTGGTGAAGGCAAGGAGCAAGCTTGTGCTTGTGACAGCAACTTAGGAAAGATTTCGGTAAGTTTCCCTTGAAATTTACACACATACTCATTTACTTAATTGTCAGGTTGAAGTAAACTAGTTGGTGACTTCAATTATGTTGTCTGAATTTTATGAATAAATTGGGAATTAGCTGCTGTTGATTTTCGGTATGTAGCAAATAAAACATGTTGAAAATTTGAACAAATGGTTGTCCAAAATAACTGTTGTTTTCATAAGATATTATGTTGTTGATTTTCGGTATGTAGCAAATAAAATATGTTGGAAATTTGAAGAAATGGTTGTCCAAAATGGCCGTTGTTTTCATAATTTATTTTGTCTGACATATGAAGAAATGGTTGTCTAAAATGGCTGCTGTTTCCAGAATTTATTATGTTTGACATTTGAAGAAATGGTTGTCCAAAATAACTGTTGTTTTCATAATTTATTTTGTCTGACATATGTCTAAAATGGCTGTTTTTTTTAGTGTGAGTTTAATTCATTTCTTTCTTGAATGGTTGGTTGTATTCTTATTTTGGTAAGTGGGTAAATAAATTTGATGCGATTTTAAAAATTTGATAAAATTTTTAAATTTTAAATTAAATAGTTCGAATTAATCGAGTTATTCGGATCAACTCGAATAAAATATCAAATTTTTGGTTTAATTCGAATATGAACTCGAATATGAATTACACAATTCGAGTTATCTGAAAATCTAAATAAAGAATGCAAAATTACGCTGCTTTGATAAATATTTACTTCCTCTAAAGTTAAAAGTCAAAATCGTTAAATTAAAAGGCAAAATTACGTTGTTTTGATAAATATTTACCCATCAACCTTATTTTCTTTCTCGAATCCCTCCACTTTCCCTTTTTCCTTTACTCAAAATTAACCTAAAAGTTTGTACTTCGTCTACTAGTTAAATAATCAGTCCATGTAAATACAATATTGAGTATAATAATAGGATTCGTTAACTCGACTCGAAATTTTTTTACTCGATTCGACTTAATTTGAAAAAAAATACAAATTGAGTTCGGTTGCTAAAATAGTATTTGTCAACTTGACTAACTTAATTTTTTTTTTACTCGATTGAATGCTGACCTCTACTGGTAAGTGTGGTGAAAATTGAGGGAAAAGTTTTAATGATTGTCAGTTGTTGAGTGAGCTATCGTGACATGCAAAACCCATGCATGCTGTCCGAATATGACTTATTGTTATGAAAATAATGTCCTGCTGCTGGAGTTGATTAAATATTAATGTCCTAAGCTGCAATTAAAATATGTCATAGTGTTGTATCGTGTTTAAAATGTGAGTATTTATGTTGTCTTAAAATATTATCTGTAGTGGATTAATTACTGTAATTTAAACCGTCTTAATAATGAAATTGTGATATCTTAAAGCAGTGAATTGAGAGGAGTTTATCGTGCTTTGCTGCCGTGGTTAAAATGTATAACTCTGGGAGTAAATCGAGTTTTATTTATGGAAGTACAAATTGAGTGTTGTTAATGGTGAGTTCTTTCAGTTTTTATTGATTTATGTGTAATGTTTAATTGAATTTTTCAAAATATTTTCGTATTTTTTCTAATTTAGTTGGTACCTCACTTATCAAGTCAATAGAACACTTAAAAAATAATATTGACTATTTATTTAAAAAATTGACTATTGATATAGATAAATAAATATAAATAAAAAATTATAAATGGGAAAATCGCCATATGCATCAATAAATAAAAAAAGGTTTAATTGCAAAATTAGTATCTAAACTATGTCAATTTTCTCATTTTAAGTACCTAAATTTTTTGGTAAAAAATATGCTTAAACTATTAAATAATTCGGTTTTCACTTGTATAAAATAAAATAAAATAAAATAAGATTACTTCTTTTTTCATGTTTCTTACTTGAGGAATTTTGTAATAATTCGGTTTTTTGTAGTGTCGGAAAGTGAAATACTGACACTTCATTTTCGTAAATCAAACTCGTAAATTTCATTATTAAATCACACCAAAAATTTTGGGACCTTGAGATTTTTTTTTTTTTAACTTTTGAAATTCGCATGTTAAATAGTTGTTTCTTCATGTTAAATAGTTGTTTTTTAATTGAGTTAGTGACCAGTCAACTTATAAAATCAGACACCAACTTAGGCAATGATTTAAATATAATTAGAAGTGTTCATGAGCTAGGTTGAGTTGGGTCTATGTATGATCTTAATACACTTTTATGTTTGCCCAAGCCTAGTCCAACTTAACCCCAAATATAATTTTAAAATTTTGTCCAAACTCGTTTATATTTATAAATGACTAACTCAAATCTATGTTAAATCTACTCATATTATCTTTTTTAAAAATATATATTATTTTAATTTAATATTTAATATTTTAACGGGTATTTCTTTCATTAAAATTATAAATTTAGACAATTTAATATATTTTTAATGATTACATGGGATTTTATTATTATAAATTTAGATTCATGTGATATAAGTTACATAATATATAAAAATAAAATAAAAATATATTAGAAAAGTATAAAACAGGTCGAATTGAACTCAGACATCGAATGTTGAAGCCCAAGTTTAACTAATATTTTTTTGAACAATCTTATTATAAGTTCTGATTATTTTTTTTGGCACAAGGTTAAGAACTACTATAACCTCTCCCCAACCTATAAATAATAGGATAATGCGTTTCAACACACTCAAACCCACCTTCTCCTGCATTGATAACAATGCCAATGCTAATTAAGCTAATAATCAATCGGCAAAGTTTAACCAATATTTTAAACATGTCTAATTTTATTGCCTAAACCCATGTTAAAGCCTTGTACTTTTATCTAATCCCTTTAATATTTCGAGTTCACTTTCAAACTTGGAAAAATAGAATATCCCATAATGAGGTTTAAAAATAATACAGAAATTGCAGGAAACATGGTCATTGAGATACATCATCCATGACGCAAATAATTGGGTCAAAATTCGTTGGAACATCGCATTTAGGCTGACCAATAACATTGCAAAAATTTGAGATACATCATCCATGACGCAAATAATTGGGTCAAAATTCGTTGGAACATCGCATTTAGGCTGACCAATAACATTGCAAAAATTGGAACATTGCATTTAGACTGACCAAGAATAGTCAAAATCCGCCACCCAAAAACAACGATATAATGCCACCTTTAATCTAATTCGGAACAGAAACCAAACATCACACACCATGGATGAATTGAAGCTCTTTGGATTTTGGCCAAGTCCTTATAGTCGAAGGGTCATTTGGGCTCTGAAGCTAAAAGGTGTAGATTATAGTCAAACCTGTATGGAGCCATTGAGCTGGATTTTTATTGTTTTTAATTTTGATGATTTATTTAAATGAACCAAATAGACCAATCGAAACTATTAGACCAACAAATCGATAACTTGATCGGTTCGAATTTTGAAAACGTTGGATAAAGAACATATGTGTTCAAATCCTCTCAAATATTGGATTACATCTTCAACCTTATGTGGAACATTTAACACTTCCATGGGAGAAAATGCAATCAATGTTCCAAACCCTAATTCGATTTTGATGTCAACAACATCTCTTTACGACGCTTCAAGTAAGCAACTATCTTATCGGTATCAGGCAAGTTGTCTTTGATTACAGGGACTGATTTGAAATTTTGGATCCACGAGCTCACTCGAGGGAATTTGTGTGGCTCAAAGACTTTAAGCCCTGCTGCGTCTTCGAAAACCCCGAGCCAGTGAGCAACCATGCAACATGCAATGTCCACCATGTTTATCTCGTCTCCGCCGAAGAATTTTTTCCCTCCGATCAGTGCATGTTCTTCCATGGCTTCCAGCATTTCCAACCACTCCTTCACTACCTCCTGTTGTTCTTCACCTTCGGTTCGATAAAGCTTTGCGATTATAGGACTCTGTTTTAAACAGAGATTCTAGTATAAGCCATCAAAATTCATGTACGATAAAAAATTTCAAACTACAAAGTGCTAGAATCTTAATTTCAAATATGTTAAAATAAGTTACAAGTCCTTGTATTATTTGTATGTTTGCAATTTAGTCCTCTTATTTTTATTTTCAAGAAATTTAATCCCACTACTGTTAAAGTTAAAAAATGTTAAATCACTTTGTGGGTCTGGAACTTAGCAACTGCTCCTACATTGGGACTTGAACTTTTTTTTGTTCAGATTAGCCCTTGAACTTGGCGATTGTTCTCACTGTATGGCCTGAACTATTTTTTGTTCAAGTTAATCCCTGAACTTGACAATTGTTCTCACATTGAGGTCTGAACTTTTTTTTGGTCCAAGCTAGACATTGTTTGATAAACCACTAAAAAATTTAATCAATTAAAATTAACATTTTCAATGATTAATATTTTACACACGTTTGATAATCCAATAGAATTTTTTCAATAAAAAAAAGTGTGAAAAATGATGAGTAAATAAAAATTAATTATCACTTAATGGAAAATATTTTCAATTAACTCAATTTTATTTTATTTTTTTAAATTTTATGTTATCCTATAAAAACTTAATGTTTAAAAATATAAAAAGACAAAAATATCTACATAATCTTATAAGTTACTTAGCAAATTAATTTTATTTTTAGTAATTTCCTAAATTGGGACATGGTTGGTGGGTGACACCGACTCAGTAAAAAGCTTAATAAATAACTAGAAATTCTATCACACACGTATGCATGTGAAAACCACAAATTTCGAACGTAAATGTATGTTTAAAAAATAATGTACAATAAATAATGAAACATATGATTTGAAACTAATTAATAATAACATATGAAATATATATGATGCTAAAATTAAAAAATAGATTAAAATTGTTTATCATTTTGTTGTCCTCAATCTTGAGTCAGTGTCGAGTTAACTTGTGACATCAACTCAGTTAAAAACTTTATTAATATTAACTATATATACAACTAGCGGATGTAATAAAACATGCATAATAAAATATAAAAAAAGTATAAAAATATCAAAATAAAATTTTAGTTGAATGGTAAATTAAAAACTTTAATAATACAATTGGCATGGATTTAATTCTATCATTTTTTAAAGTGACAAGACTAAAATAACCTTGAATAATATTACTTATTTTAATTCCGTAAAGGTCTTCTCGCAATTTCATAACTGAGTTGGTGCCCGGTTGATTTGTGACACCAACTTGGTCAATGCTTTATTAATACTAGAAATCCTATCACACGTGTATGCGTGTGGGAACCACAAATTTAGAACACATATGTGTGTTTAAAAAATAACATACAATAAATAATAAAATGTATAGGTTGACACTAATTAATAATAACACTTAAATTATGTAAGATATTAAAATGAAAAAAATAAATTAAAATTATTTATCATGGTGTTGTCATCAATCTTAAGTCGATGCCGAGTTAAGTTGAGACACCAGTTTAGTTAAATATATATAATTGATTGGGGTAATAAAATGTGCATAATACAAATTGAAACGTACAAAAATATTAAAATAATAGTGATAAATTAAAAGTTTTTCTAACTCAATTGACCCATTTTCAATTCCCATCATATGTATTTTTTATTAATTTTTTAAATAAAAAAACTAAATTACCCTCAAATATATAAATTATTTTAATTACAGAAAAATATTTTCGTATTTTTTTCTAATTTAGTTGGTACCACACTTATCAAGTCAATAGAACACTTAAAAAATAATATTGACTATTTATTAAAAAAAATTGACTATTGATTATAGATAAATAAATATAAATAAAAAAATCAATAAATGGGAAAATCGCCATATGCATCAATAAATAAATAAAAAGGTTTAATTGCAAAATTAGTATCTAAACTATGTCAATTTTCTCATTTTAAGTACCTAAATTTTTTGGTAAAAAATATGCTTAAACTATTAAATTCGTTATATTTTATCTAAAAAGTGTACGATGCCAATAAAATTAACCGTTTAAATATCATTTTTGCAACAACAAAAAAAAAAAAAACTCTTAGACACCTAAGTGGTAAATACGATATAGTTTGAGGGTTAATTTTGTATTTAAGCCAAAAAAAGAAAAGAAGAGGATTTTACCTTGTCATCGGCAAATTTGATCCAAAACAGAGCAACGGCTCTGTCATAGGGATCAGCCGGCAGCAAGGGATTTTGCGGCCAAATTTCATCGATATATCGAAGGATGACGGTGGATTCGCCGATCGGTTTTCCGTCATGAACGAGCACCGGGACTTTCTTATGAATTGGATTATATTGAAGAAGCAAAGGACTCTTGTTGGAGAGATCTTCTTCGATGTATTCGTAAGGTATGCCTTTGAGTTTCAGAGCCCAAATTACTTTGTAAACGTACGGACTAAGCCAAGCTCCGAACAGTTTCACGACCGCCATGGTTGGGAGATTGTCGATTTTCTGGTAGATCCTGAGAGCGGTGAGTGTAAATTTATAATAGGATTAGTGGTCAAAGCTTTGATAAAGGTAAAGATGAAGTGTTAATAAAAGGAATTAAACAAAGCTGGATAGAAATACTTTTATAATAATATAAGGTAATGTCATGCATGATGCAACTTTATTACTTGCTTTTTGTAATTTGAATAAATATTTTTAGAATACTAGTTTAAATGGTCAGGTCATTAATTTATTGATTTGATAAATGTGATTGTTCAATAAAAATAAAATAAATTCATCAAAAATATTTTAAAAATTCAGTTCAACTCTCAGTTCAATTAACTTTTTAGTCGATTTAAGCTGTTCAATACTCTTCTTCGAACAAATAAATTCAACCAACCGGCTTGATCCATATATATTTGCTTAAAAAATATGTTTTTTCTTATATAGTTAATGTCTCATATATATTTGTTTAGTAAACTATAAAAATAGTTATTTTTGTTTGTCTCATATTACATTTTAGTCAGTTATGTTTGGAATTTTACGTTGTAGTCACTTACATTATAGTTTTGATACGAAACGGTCACTCTGTCGTTAACCTTCATTACCTCCCTAATGGTAATCCTACATGGTAGTCTAAATAGGTTTTAAATGCCGACTTGGATGTCCAACTGGGACGAGGGTAGATTTTTAATTAATTACACCTTGAATTGGAAAAGAAAAATCGTTCGTCTCCTTTTTCTTTTACTTTTCTTTTCCATTTTGACTGAAAAGACTATTCTTATCCCGATTAAAGATCCAAATTGGCATTTAGAGCCCATCCGGGATTGCCACATAAGATTATCTTTAGGGAGGTAACGGAACTTAACGACAAAGTGACTACTTCGTAACAAAACAATAATATAAGTGACTAAAACGTAACATTTCAAATATAATTGTCGTAACCATTTTTTGATAAAACAGTAAACGGCGCGGTCGACTCGTGGTTTTGCAAACGAATGTAAAAAAAAAAACGGGAGTCGCCACCAATCCTTTTGATGAGGTGTGATCGGGTCACCTTAAAAGTGTTTGTTTTTAATAATCGATTAATTTATCAAAAACACAATTTTGGTCTACTGAAAATCGAAAACGGATTCGGGAGTCGATTACGTTTGAGGAAGGGTTAGCACCCTCGATACGCCCAAAATTGGTACCTAATTGATTATCTAATGTCTTAATGTCGAAAGTTGAAAACTTAGGAATTCAAAATACGATCCCTCTTGTTGTTGAAGAATAAATTTGGATAAATTGGAAGTGTATGCCAAGGGCCGTCTCGTTTTAAGGTGAAGTGTTACATCCAATACTTTAGGACACCACATTTCGACCTTTAAAGTTGAACTTGCCTTTTATTCAAAACTTATGGATTTAATTGAAAGGGTACAAAACATTGCCTCGGTTTTAGAAAATATTATCTCGGAATAACAAAACATCACATCCAATGCATTAGGACACGACATCTCGAGTTCACGAGAATAAGCTTTTAGTTTAAAAATGTATTTGTTTTAAAAGGATATTCGGTTATTTAGATCAAACGAGAAGGATCGAAACCCAATACTTTAGGGCACGACCTCTCGAATTTCTAAATACGGAATATTACCTTTGTAAAAGAATCCATTTTGTGTCGGGCGAAAATTGATGTAATGCAGGTTTATAATGGAATGTAAAAACAGATCATAATACGGATATGCGTAGCAAAAATGGGAATAAATGTGTTAGTAAGAATGATAACGTAAATAACGAAAACGAAATAGAATAAAATGAACGAGTCAAAAATGAAGATAATGAAAGATGAAAGTAAGAAAATAATAGAAGAATGAATAACAAAATGAAAGTTTTATGAGAAGAAAAGAAAAGAAAAATAATAATGATAATAACGATAATGAAAATAATATTGTTATACAAATATAAGTAGAAATATATAAGACATGATAAATATATGAGTGAAAATAGAGGTATATACATAATAATAATATAAGCATAGATATGAACAAAATAAAATAAATAATAATATTAAACTAAGAAAATAAATATAGATAAAAATACTAATAATAATAATGAGAATAATGAGAATATCAAATAATAGTAATAGCAATAATAATGAAAATAAAATAATAATAGTGATCATAATTAAATAATAAAACGATAAAATATAAAATAATGGTAGTAAGGTGAGAATAATAATATAAGTGGTAATGAAATGAAAATGAAAATAATACATTAATACTAACAATAATAAAACAATAATAATAATAATATAAGTAGAAATAATATTAGTAACATGGTAATGAAAATAATGGTAACAATAATGGTAATAATAATAGAAAAATAGTAATAATAATGATAATAGTATAGTATAGCAATAAATAAATGATAATAATAATAGTAAGAATAATATAATAACGAGAATAATAATAAGGTTAGAAAGAATAAGAATAATAATAATAATAATAATAATAATAATAGCAAGAGTAATAATAATAATAGAAAATAAAAATTTAATTAGGTTAAAAACAGTAAAAAACATAAAAAGGACTAAACTAAATGAAAGAACAAAATTTCGGGGTGAATTTCTTAAAAAATGAAGATTAGGGGACCTATTTATGCGCGCGAAAGGACTGAAGGGACCTAAGAGGTAATAAACCCCTTTTCCCAAAACGCTGCAAAGAAGAATTCGGGGACCGTTATTGCAAACCGGTGTAAATTTTGGGGCCAATGTGCGAATATGGAAGATTTGATTTTAAAAAACTTAAGAATGCGGAAGGACCGCGCGCATAAATTCCCCATTTTTTCGGCAAAACGCGCGGATCCTGGCTGGAGCGGGTCGGGTCGGATCGGGCCAGGGTGAAACGACGTCGTTTTGGGGTTAAAGGCCAGCCCCTAAAACGGCGTCGTTTTGGAAGGCTATTTAAGGGCCAAAATTCTTAAAAAATTTTCATTTCATCACTTTTTAAAAAAAAAAACTCTTAACTCTCCTCTTTTTTTCTCTGCAGGGCTGGGAGCTTGGCCGAAGTCCGGTCGCCGGACCGCCGTTCCCCGTCGCCGACGCCGCCGCGCCGGCCACCGCGCACGGTGGCCGGAAAAGGTAAAAAAAATTATTTTTTTATTTTTGCTATATACATACGTATATGTATGCGTACGTTAAAAAAGAAACAAAAAGAAAAAACTTGAAAATGAAAAAGAAAAAATCACCTCCTCTCGCTCTCTCGCCTCGACGACGGAGGATGGCTCCTAGGCGACGCGACCCGGCTCGGGTAATCTTCTTTTTCCTTTTTAGTTTTAAAAGTTTGAAGATGATAACTAAAAATAAATGGAACTCAATAATCGTGAGAACAAGAATGAAGAAACCTCTTTTAACTTCAATAGATCTGCTTTCGTTTATACTTTCTTTGTTTTTTTGCTTGATTTTTCACTTGTTTTTGTATTTTTTTTCTCCCTCCCCCGCATAATCGATTTGTATGGCCTTTTATAGCCTTTTACAATTGTTTCTTTTATTATTGTTCCTTACGCCATTCTTGTTGTTGCGTGTTGTGTTGCTTCTCTCTTGTTTTGCAGTGCTAGGCGGTGGTTGATGGGCGGTGGAGCGGTGGTGAGGTCGGGAGCGCGAGCAAGTGGCTAGGTTGCGCGCCACTTGCATTAGGGGTAGGGTTTTTGATTTTCTGTTTTGGGTTTGGAAATTGGGCTAGGTGATTTGGGTATTTGGGCCGGCAAAATTGGGTTCTCTGACATGCCTCTCTTTGCTCATTATTGTGTAACGAGAATGGAGCAAAGACTTTCAAAGGACCAATTTTGCCCTGGTCTTGTTGAGTCTTGACTTCTTGGGTGCTCTTCCACGAGATAGCTTCATTCCTGTTCACCGCATCTTGTCGCTTCGATCCATTCCACCGCTACTTCAGAGAGGTAGGACCTATCGCTCCACTGTAACTTCAGGGGGGTAAGGTTTGTAATCTTCAGCTTATTCCACTGCTGGCCAAGACAATAGGATGATGGCTTAAATCATGTTCCCTACTGTTTAGGGAGACAGGATTTGCCTTCGATCTTGCCCCCACTCATCGGTTAGGGGCGACAAGATCTACAAATTTGACCTATTTCACTGCTGGTCAGTGGCAATAGGCCGGTGGCTTAAATCATGTTTCCCTACTGTTTAGAGAGACAAGGTTTGCCTTCAATCTTGCCCCACTACTGGTTAGGGCGACAAGATCTACAAATTTGACCTATTCCACTGCTGGTCAGTGGTAATAGGACGGTGGCTTAAATCATGACCCCTACTGTTTAGGGAGACGAGATTTGCCTTCGATCTTGCCCCACTACTGGTTAGGGTGACAAGATCTACAAATTTGACCTATTCCACTGCTGGTCAGTGGTAATAGGACGGTCTTCAACCTATTCCACTGCTGGTCAATGGCAATAGGAAATCTTTTACCTATTCCGCACTGGCAGTGGGTGGCAATAGGATAATCTTCAACCCATTCCACCGCTGGTCAATGGCAATAGGACAATCTTCAACCTATCCCACTACTGGTTAGTGGCAATAGAACAATCTTCCACCTATTCCACTACTGGTTAGTGGTAATAGAACAATCTTCAACCTATTCCACTACTGGTTAGTGGCAATAGAACAATCTTCAACCTATTCCACTACTGGTCAGTGGTAATAGGGCAATCTTCAACCTATTCCACTACTGGTTAGTGGCAATAGAGCAATCTTCAACCTATTCCACTACTGGTTAGTGGCAATAGAACAATCTTCAACCTATTCCACTACTGGTCAGTGGCAATAGAATGGTCTTCAACCTATTCCACTACTGGTTAGTGGCAATAGAACAATCTTCAACCTATTCCACTACTGGTCAGTGGTAATAGGACAATCTTCAACCTATTCCACTCTTTGGTCGGTGGTAATAGGACAATCTTCAACCTATCCCACTCTTTGGTTAGTGGCAATAGAATGATCTTCAACCTATTCCACTCTTTGGTTAGTGGCAATAGAACAATCTTCAACCTATTCCACTCTTTGGTTAGTGGCAATAGAATGATCTTCAACCTATTCCACTCTTTGGTTGGTGGCAATAGAACAATCTTCAACCTATTCCACTTCTGTCGTGGGGCAATAGAACAATCTTCAACCTATTCCACTCTTTGGTCGGTGGTAATAGGACAATCTTCAACCTATTCCACTACTGGTTAGTGGCAATAGAATGGTGGCTTCGCCAATGTTTCTACACCGTCCTCTGGGGACATATCCTGTAAACTTAGTTTTATGTGCTTATGCTTATGCAAATGATGCGGATGCTATGATCGTAATGACTCAAACATTCCTAACTACATGTGCTATGGATGACATTTACGTGAATGCGAATGTCATGAGAATGATGATTTTTTCAATGATTAAGATGCAATGATCGTAATAAATCGAATGCTCCTAACTAAATGATATTATAGAGGACATTTACATGAATGCGGAATGTCATGATAATGATTCTTTGTTAAAAACATATAAGGATCAGGATGCGATGATCGAAACGCCCTAATGATGATGTATGAATGTAAAATGAAATTATCCTTTTTAATGCTTAGGGTTGTCTCTGCTGTCGTCCATCGTAGTCTTATTGCCGACGTATTACGCTGCTATCTCACTCTGCTAGTACCTTTGCCAAGAACTCAAAGAAACAATCATATTTTGCTCAAATAACTTGCCCCAATGTAACTTCAAGATCCGTTCCACGGCACCTATAGAACTTCAAGGCTTATACCATCTTCAGATCCCTTCTCTTCAACTTCAGGGGGTGTAGGATCATGCCATCTTCGATCCATCCCACTACGACTCGGTGCGTAATTTGTAACTCATTCAAATGATTTGGTGTTCTACACCTTCCATTCTCTAAGTTTCATGACCAGGTGTGCACGCATGATGGATACAAAATCATTCTTCGCGCGAATGATTGCCCATTCATACATCGCCATTTTTCATCGAGATGATACTACTTACGTAATACCTCGTCATTTTGTTCGATCACTATTTTCAACCAAATTCGAAGAGATAGCCTCAGTTCAGAATTTTCCTCCATCATTATTCCTGATCCTTTAAACTCGAGGAGTTTTAAGCAATGGTCCTGTTTCAGGTTCCGGCACTACTCAAAAGTTTCCTAGAGTAATATGCGGAACTCTTTTTGTGAAAGTGTCGTTATTCTATTAATCATTATTTCAATGCAAAATGCCTGAGAGAGACCATAACTATGGATAAGAGAGAAGCTAGTTAGGAGCATAGCTCGAAACAAATAGGTAAAGCAAAAATAACAAATGTAATTAAGAAGGAAATTTATTGGCAGTATTTTACAAGGGAAATAAATAACAAAAAATGGGTAAAATAGAAGCTAGGTGCCCCAGATATCGCAGCCTGAGCTTCTCTGTTCAAACTTCTTGAGGACCATTTTAGGCTCAATATGTGTTTAGGGGATCCGAGTACTTTGTCGATGCTTCGAGACGCAACATACTTCTTCATTGTTAACTCAAGCGCGGCAAGACTACAAAGATGCCTTACTTTCGGTCAAAATTTGAGCTGCCCTTCTCTGGTTTCTCAACCCAAATCCCTTTGGTCTCAAGGCGCCCTTTGCGGGTTTTCATCTTGGCCTCTCCTTTTCTTCTTTTCCTTTCCTTTTTGTGTGTTTTTTCTTTTCTCTTTCTTTTCTTTTTTTTTTTTTTTTTTTATTTACAAATTTGAATTCATAGGATTAGGCAAGTCCTTATCATCCATCTTGATTAGTGCCTATGTTTTCCAAGCCCAGGCCTTCTTTGCTGCATAGGGCACTTACTTTTCCTCTGTAGTCCTTTTGGATATGAGGAATCCTTCTTAATGCAGGTCTTTTGAACGGACCTTTTGGTCGTAAGCCTGTATGAATGCTTCAATTAGACTTATCGTAGATGTCAAACTTTGTCCAAAAAGGAATCTTAACTTCCGATAATTGCTCTTATTTTGATGAACCAATGAGAAAAGCGTTACCCCGGTGAGGATCTTGGCCAACATAGAAAGTAAATGGTAACTTCTCGATGCCAACTTTTACAAATATCAGTTGTCCTCAGAAAGAATTTGGATGGTTTTTGGCTCTCTTGCTGCACTGATGTGGTGTCTGACTTTTGAACAGACTATAAATTCGTGGTATCACGTTAAACACGTTCCTTTTCGGTATCCTTTATCACCACTCTCCTTTTTTTTTTTTTTTTTTTTTTTTTTTTTTTTCTTTTTTCGAAATTGAAATTTGAAGTTGACGACTGCTGACTTTGTAATTTTGACATGTGAAGCGACCTTTACCCTCTAGGTAAGGTAATCAAAGGCTATGAATATGAATCGATGTTGGTTCAAAGATTATGAGGAGACTAGCTTGATAGCGTCCATGCCTCACATATAGGAATCCACGTTTGATGGCCCCAACATGTCCGGGCCGTGATCATGCGATAATGTCTTGCCTTATTCTTGCGGTGGGCTAAGTTTCCATCTTCATCTCCTCGTTGGCTTGCGATTGTCGGGTGACATTTCGCAAGGTAGGATCTGCTGCTTTTAACAAGTTGGAAATAAGTTGCAATCTCTATCATCTTCTAAGTCCTTAGATTCTCCTGGACACATATCTCACTAGAATGGGAGTCCGTAATGTGGTCGCTCATGTCATTGATATCTGGGACCCATTGTCGATTATGAAAGTAATTTCCAGAGAATAAATGATTCCAAGAATGGTTATTTATGAATGAAGAATAAAAGAACATTCAAAGAGAATTTAAAGCATGAAAAAGAACAACAACAAAAATATTGGTTCAAAAAGATGCATTTTACTGAAATAGTAATTTTTAACACGAGCCTATTTCACAAAAAGAGTTCTCATTGCTTCTAGGCTTAACGCAACCAAAGATATTTCGTACATTACTCCGTGTAAGCTTCTAAATACTACAGAAATTTCTTCCATGATCTCATTGCTCAAAATGCCCCCGTGTTTATGCTTCGCTTTTTTGGTGCGTCGCCTATCTCCACAACACCTATTTTGATGAATTTTTCCACCAACTTCTTAAAAGTCAGTGCAATTTTCTATTGAGTGTCCTGTAATCCCCGCATGGTACTCACACCGGACATTTAGGTTATACCATTTTGGGTATGGAGGTTGCAGTGGTTTTATATAAAAAGGAGCTACAACATGCATATCAAATAAATTCTGGTATAACTCCATATACGTCACAGGAATAGGAGTGAACTGAGGTTTTTCCGAATACGCTCTTCGGATTGGGTTTTTGCTTTGGGGGACCAGTGACTGTAACTACCTTCTTTGGTCAGGTTTGTCAAACGGCTTCGAATAACCCTTAGTATACCCACTCGTGCTAGCCACATCCTTGTCCTTCCTCTTCGGGGCTTTTGAAGCCCCTTCTCCTTTTTTCTCCGCCTCTGGTAGACCAAAAACAACACGATTGACTTGCTCATTACGAGGGCCCATCGGAGAGTCCAAAGAAGACCAAGTATCAGTCCTATATTGAGATCCAATAATGACGTGTACCACGCGAGTGCGCGCGTCTGGTTGAGTTGGGATATTCATTGGGAATAAACGATGTCTTCACCATTATCCACATCGTCAGTCGCTAGGTCACTTCTTTTTTCAAGTCCTCCGGCTAGTAACTGAGTTAGTTGGCCCATCATGTTCCTTTGGAAGTCTAGCATTTGCTCTCGCATTTCTTGTTGAATTTGGGTCAATTGCTCTTGCATCTGTATTTGCCTTTGCTCAATCCTCACCAACCTTTGTTCCATGTTTTCCAGTTTAATCAAACATTTTACCTAATTAGGGTCCTTTTGTAAAGGTCTAATACAAATGAATGCAATGTAATGCGAATGCAATGTAGTACGAATGCATGAATGCAAAGAGGTATCGATTCGATCAACTTCATTTTAGGAAACTTTATTAGAAAACAAGTTCTTTTACATAAAACGGACTACTATATGCTCTCGTCCTAAGTCCTAAAGGTTTTTGGTTTCCCAAGCAGTGGATCTAGCTCTTGACTATGGTTAAGCTGCAGCTAGTATTTTATGCTCAACATATTCACCTGTGATGCCAAAATCTATAGATGACCAAATACCTTTTGAATCTGCACTATTGCTTCCCTCACGAGGTAATCTCGACTCTTTAAATTGTTGATCATAAGAATGATGAAGGTCTTCTACTCCTCTCTTGTTTCGAGAAGCTCGATCCGCAGTTCACAATTGTGTAATGCTGGTTCTAACTTTTCGATCCCACCTTTCATTTCCTTAATCTTGTTCAGGCTTAACTTCAACTTGATTGCAGAGTTATAGCTCAGATGGTAGTGAAGAGGTCGTGTCTAAGCTTAGCATCAATTCTTCGTAAAAGTATTGATCATTCACTCTAGCTAGCGCCATACCCCGAGGATTCTTCCGATTCCAAGGCTCATAAAGATTAGAGTTTTCTAGACAAAGAAGAAATCATGAGCTCCAGACATTTTAGATCGTATCCGTTCGATAGCTTTTCCAATTCTAACCACAGGTGAAAGTCGTCTATTCTGGTTTGTCTCTTTTGGATCTATCTAATCGGGTCAATACAAATTCCCTTCATTTCTTCACACGAATCAAATCCCTTGCAATGACGATGAGCCCGTTTCACAATGACCTATCCTTCCATCCTAGATGGTTCCACAAATTCCAACGCCCATTCTTCGGAAAGAAATTTCCATCATTGCCCCTGACAGACGACTTGGGTGAAATTAGTGCTGAAAGAGACACCACAAGAACATAGCATTGGCTCGGCACTATGGCTGCTCCCCTGTGAAGCATAGAATAAAGCCTTCATTCTTTCCTGAGACTTCTGCCTTAACCAAAGAAGCTATCTAGTTAGCGCTTTGTCAATTGCAAATACATCAAGGAATGGAGCTCCAAAAGAATATATGTAGGTTGTTTCGGCTCTCCAACATTTAAGCATGGCAAGCCTTACGAGAGAGCGCGACCGTATGTTGCGATGGTCGACAAAATGATTATAGACAGTAATCTCTAGATTCTCACTTCACCATTAACTTTTTCACACTTTTCTCCTTTAATGAAAACAACGGATCTTTGCGCAACCCCAGTCGCTCAACCTAGTGATCTTGTACTCGTGATTGGATGGACCGACTTTTGTCCTCGTGTTCTTAAAGCTTTGCTTAGCTATGGTCCATCCGGGATCCATAGCATTCGATTGGCGAAGGATCCATAACCGCTAGGGCGAATATCAATATTCGTCGGGAAGGCCTCTTTGAGTGGCCATGAAATTTGAATGGAAGCCCCTATTGTCAAGGGCACCTCTTCCAATGTCTATGAGGTTGTTCTCGATTATCTTGAAAGATTGGCAAACCAAAGAGGTATCCTCTGCTTATCGACATGCTATCTTAAAACGACATCTATCACCCTCAATGCTTCTTGAGAGTTTTCGATTCTGTCCGCGCGCCAAGCATTTTGAGTTGCTCGCATGGGTGTCTATGCAACAAAGTTGATTTGACCGATAAGGCCGCTTAACTCTCTTTTCTGTCTTGCCCATTTGAGTCATCATGGACATCGTGTCTTGTATTACCGTTGTTTTTACATTAGATGTAACATCCTCAAATACAACTATAAATTCATGCTTGTTATTTGGAGGAGTACCAATAGTAAATAAACTTTTCTCCTTGTCGTAAGCAAAGTCCTTTTCAGTCAATTCAATGTCACAGGTCTCTTGCCCTCTGCCAATCACTTTCCTTCCAACTCCCTTGTCGTCTAAAGGATGACCACCAGATTTTAGCACTACCACATTTCCTTTTGCTCAAATGGATCCATACCCTTCTAACTGCCTAGGTTCTAACTATACGAACGACTGCATTGTCTTCCATTTTATCAAGGAATCCGTTTTCCATAACCAGCTTTCTAACTCAGAAACTGACCGTGAATCGATACCTCTTTAGAAAATGAGATGAATGCACGAAAATAAAATGCAACGAGTCAGTATCGCAAAGTAAAACAAGTGAAAATGTACAAACACCTACCTGGGTGACCACTAAGGTTTGATGTAGTTCTATCTAAGGTGGGCTCCTAGGGTTCACTATATGTGGTTTTAGTTCTAGAGTTTGAGGTACACAACCAAAGATTCCTCGATCCTCACCCATTATAGGCTCATATAGACCGAGTTCGATTCGGGAATACATTTCCCTATGGCTGCACGGAGATGAAAATCTCACGAAGACATAGGTACGGATGTATCCCGGAAGCGATCCACTATCCTGCACGGAGGTGAAAACCTCACGAAGGAATAGTTTCTCACTCCCACTTAAAGGTGCGACCACAACGGTCATGCGATGTACTGTGCACAAGAAAATAGAAATCATATGCAATGACACAAATGAATGCAACACAAGGATAGTAAAAAAAAAAAAAATTTAAAATCAAATTTCCAAACTTTCGACAAAGGACAAAAAATAATCAATTTACGGCCTGACTCTCTTTTTGGGTCCCCAGTGGAGTCGCCAAGCTGTCGTAACCATTTTTTTGAGTTTTGGCAAAAAAAACGGGGTCGACGTGGGTTTTGAAAACGAATAAAAAAAAAACGGGAGTCGCCACCAATCCTTTTTGATGAGGTGTGATCGGGTCACCTTAAAAAGTGTTTGTTTTTAATAATCAGATTAATTTATCAAAAACACAATTTTGGTCTACGAAAATCAGAAAACGGATTCGGGAGTCGGTTACGTACGAGGAAGGGTTAGCACCCTCGATACGCCCAAAATTGGTACCTAATTGATTATCTAATGTCTTAATGTCGAAAGTTGAAAACTTAGGAATTCAAAATACGATCCCTCTTGTTGTTGAAGAATAAATTTGGATAAATTGGAAGTGTATGCCAAGGGCCGTCTCGTTTTAAGGTGAAGTGTTACATCCAATACTTTAGGACACCACATTTCGACCTTTAAAGTTGAACTTGCCTTTTATTCAAAACTTATGGATTTAATTGAAAGGATACAAAACATTGCCTCGGTTTTAGAAAATATTATCTCGGAATAACAAAACATCACATCCAATGCATTAGGACACGACATCTCGAGTTCACGAGAATAAGCTTTTAGTTTAAAAATGTATTTGTTTTAAAAGGATATTCGGTTATTTAGATCAAACGAGAAGGATCGAACCCAATACTTTAGGGCACGACCTCTCGAATTTCTAAATACGGAATATTACCTTTGTAAAAGAATCCATTTTGTGTCGAAGCGAAAATTGATGTAATGCGAGTTTATAATGGAATGTAAAACAGATCATAATACGGATATGCGTAGCAAAAATGGGAATAAATGTGTTAGTAAGAATGATAACGTAAATAACGAAAACGAAATAGAATAAAATGAACGAGTCAAAAATGAAGATAATGAAAGATGAAAGTAAGAAAATAATAGAAGAATGAATAACAAAATGAAAGTTTTATGAGAAGAAAAGAAAAGAAAAATAATAATGATAATAACGATAATGAAAATAATATTGTTATACAAATATAAGTAGAAATATATAAGACATGATAAATATATGAGTGAAAATAGAGGTATATACATAATAATAATATAAGCATAGATATGAACAAAATAAAATAAATAATAATATTAAACTAAGAAAATAAATATAGATAAAAATACTAATAATAATAATGAGAATAATGAGAATATCAAATAATAGTAATAGCAATAATAATGAAAATAAAATAATAATAGTGATGATAATTAAATAATAAAACGATAAAATATAAAATAATGGTAGTAAGGTGAGAATAATAATATAAGTGGTAATGAAATGAAAATGAAAATAATACATTAATACTAACAATAATAAAACAATAATAATAATAATATAAGTAGAAATAATATTAGTAACATGGTAATGAAAATAATGGTAACAATAATGGTAATAATAATAGAAAAATAGTAATAATAATGATAATAGTATAGTATAGCAATAAATAAATGATAATAATAATAGTAAGAATAATATAATAACGAGAATAATAATAAGGTTAGAAAGAATAAGAATAATAATAATAATAATAATAATAATAATAGCAAGAGTAATAATAATAATAGAAAATAAAAATTTAATTAGGTTAAAAACAGTAAAAAACATAAAAAGGACTAAACTAAATGAAAGAACAAAATTTCGGGGTGAATTTCTTAAAAAATGAAGATTAGGGGACCTATTTATGCGCGCGAAAGGACTGAAGGGACCTAAGAGGTAATAAACCCCTTTTCCCAAAACGCGCAGCAGCAACGGGGACCAGATTGCAAACCGGTGTAAATTTTGGGGCCAATGTGCGAATATGGAAGATTTGATTTTAAAAAACTTAAGAATGCGGAAGGACCGCGCGCATAAATTCCCATTTTTTCGGCAAAAACGCGGATCTGGCCGGAGAGCGGGTCGGGTCGGATCGGGCGAGGTGAAACGACGTCGTTTTGGGGTTAAAGGCCAGCCCCTAAAACGGCGTCGTTTTGGAAGGCTATTTAAGGGCCAAAATTCTTAAAAAATTTTCATTTCATCACTTTTTTAAAAAAAAAAACTCTTAACTCTCCTCTTTTTTTTCTCTCGCAGGTCGAGCTTGGCCAAGTCCGGTCGCCGGACCATTTCCTCCGTCGCCGCCTTGTTACATTGCGCCACCATCACAAGCACTGCAGGTGGCGGAAAAGGTAAAAAATTATTTTTATTTTTTTGCTATATACATACGTATATGTATGCGTCGTTAAAAAGAAAAAAAAAAAAAAAAACTGAAAATGAAAAAGAAAAAATCACCTCCTCTGCTCTCTCGGCCTCGACGGAGGATGGATGGCTCGGCGACGCGCGACCCTGGGCTCGGGTAATCTTCTTTTTTCCTTTTTAGTTTTAAAAGTTTGAAGATGATAACTAAAAATAAATGGAACTCAATAATCAGAGAACAAGAATGAAGAAACCTCTTTTAACTTCAATAGATCTGTTTTCGTTTATACTTTCTTTGTTTTTTGCTTGATTTTTCACTTGTTTTTTGTATTTTTTCATCTCCCCGTTACAATCGATTTGTATGGCCTTTTATAGCCTTTTACAATTGTTTCTTTTATTATTGTTCCTTACGCCATTCTTTGTTGTTGCGTGTTGTGTTGCTTCATCTTGTTTTGCAGGTGCTAGGGCGGTGGTTGATGGGCGGTGGAGCAGGTGGTGAGGGTCAGAAGGCAGAGCAAGTGGCTAGGTTGCGGCGCCACTTGCATTAGGGGGGGTAGGGTTTTTTTGATTTTCTGTTTTGGGTTTGGAAATTGGGCTAGGTGATTTGGGTATTTGGGCCGGGCAAAAATTGGGTTCTACAATAATCAACTAAAATATAATTTGGGACAAATAAAAATGACTATTTTTATAGTTTATTCATATTTGCTTTGCAGTTTATAAAGATGATTTGTTATTATTCTTTTCAATAATACCGTTTTTAAAATTTTGACTCGAATTTTCTTCTTAAAAGTACAATATAACTTATCATTACACTTAATGATTAGATAATATAAATTTTTAAATACAAAAACTATAAATATATATAAAAACATTGTTGTATATCATGATTAGTGAATATAATATATTATATCTTTTAGGTATTTAAAATTATCTAATTTAAATACAACCTAAACTCTATCTAGTATGTTCGATGTTTTACGTAAGCAAACATGTTTGATTCCAAGAACTTGCTAGATGGAAAAATTAATAACAGGTCCCTAAATACTTTAGATCGTTACATTTCAGTCTTTTGTCGCTAATTTGACAAGCGACACCAGTAAAATTATACCATTTTAGTAAATAATTTTATGGGCATACCATTTCAGTTATTAATTTTATTTTTTTTTGTATTATTTAGATAAAAAAAGTCTAATAGGTTATTTAACTATGGTCGATATTATATTTAAAATGTTTGTATTTAATTTTATTTTCGAATTTTATCGTTGAACTCTACATAACATGACGGGAGTGAGACAAGTGATATCCATCTTAAATTACTTTATATTGCATCATGCATGACATTACTTTATTAACACTTTATCTTTACCTTACTCAAAGCTTTGACTACTAATCCTATTATAAATTTACACTCTCCACTCTCGTAATCTACCGAAAAATCGACTAATCTCCCAACCATGGCGGTCGTGAAACTGATCGGAGCTTGGCCTAGTGCGTACTGTTACAGGGTAATTTGGGCTTTGAAACTCAAAGGCATACCTTACGAATACATCGAAGAAGATCTCTCCAACAAGAGTCCTTTGCTTCTGCAATATAATCCAATTCATAAGAAGGTCCCGGTACTCCTTCACTACGGCAAACCCATCTGCGAATCCACCGTCATCCTTCGATATATCGATGAAATTTGGCCGCACAATCCCTTGCTGCCGGCTGATCCCCATGAGAGAGCCGTTGCTCTGTTTTGGATCAAATTTGCTAATGACAAGGTAAAATCTTTTTTTTTTTGGTTTAAATACAAAAATAACCCTCAAACTATATCGTATTTCTCACGTAGGTGTCTAAGGGGTTTTTCTTTTTATGTCGAAAATGATATTTAAACTGTTAATTTTATCTTATTTTACCAAAAACACAGTACCATGTTTTATTGACATCGTACAATTTTTGGGTAAAATGTAATGAAATTAATAGTTTAAGTATATTTTTACCAAAAAAAATTAGGTACCTAAATGAGAAATTTGATATAGTTTAAACATCAATTTTGCAGCTAAACCTTATTTATTTATTTGGTGCATATGACGATTTTCCCATTTATTGATTTTTATATTTATTAATCTATACTAATATATTAAGAGAGTGGTTTATTTATGTTTGTGTCCCTTTATTATGTTGAAATTTTGGATCTAGTAATTATAATTTAAATTGACGTAATTTAATCTTATATTTTTATAATATTATTCGTAGATCCACATTTGTAACAGTTGGTAATGTGAAATTTTTAGTAGATCTAAATTATATTTAATTAATAATAATATAAGAAGATGAAAACACCATTTGAAGAAAATTTTACATTAGTAGATCTAAATTGCCTTTTATATACTTTATATAAAAATATAAAGAGATCAAGATTCAGTCATTCCACTTATGAAGTAGGTATCTTTTTATTCGTTATAGGTGTAGAGGTGTTTATGGCCAAGTTGGGATGGGTTTGGACTGGGTTTAAGCATTATATTAATATATTTTATGTTTGTTTAAATCCAGTTTAACCCAAAAATGGGCTAAAAATTTTGCTTGAATCTGTCCATAATTTGCAAAAGATTAACCTAAGCCCATTTTAGGTCAGCCAATATTATATTTTAAATTTTTTAAAAAAAATATTTATCATATATTATTTTAATATTTAATATTTTTATATATTTTATTCATTAAAAATTTTTATATAGTCGACTTAACATTATTTTAATATTTACATTAGAGTAAATTTCATTGAAGAAAAAGCATAATTGGGTGATTACTGATGTAATTTACCCAAATAATTGTGTTCAAGATTCGATTTGCATTTTGTAAATTTAAAAAGGTAGTGGGATTAAATTTCTTGAGGACTAAACTTTAAATATATAGAGAGTATAAGTACTTGTAACATATTTTAACCTGGTTAAAATTGAGATTTTAGTGTTTGTAATTTTTTTTATAGTACATAACTTTTGACTGGAAAACCCATATCTCTGTTTAAAACAGTGTCCTTTAATCTCAAAGCTTTCTCGAACCGACGGCGAAGAACAACAGGCGGTAGCGAAGGAGTGCTTCGAAATGCTAGAAGTCGTTGAAGGGCGTGCGTTGATCGGAGGGAAAAAATTCTTCGGCGGAGACGAGATAAACATGGTGGACATTGCATTTTGCTCCGTTGCTCACTGGCTAGGGGTTATCGAAGACTTTACAAGGCTTAAAATCTTTGAACCACACAAGTTCCCTCGATTGAATTCGTGGATCCAAAATTTCAAATCAGTCCCTGTAATCAAAGACAACTTACCCGATACTGATAAGATGTCTGCATTCTTGAAACGTCGAAGAGAAATGTTGCTGGCATCAAAATCGAGTTAGGGTTTGGAATATTGATTGCATTTTCTCCCATGGAAGTGTTAAATGTTCCCCATACAAATAAATAAAACAAAACTTACAGGTTTAAGTATTTGAGAGGATTTGAACATTGATTTACTTTATTTAAGGTTTTTAGAATTTTAATTAGTCAAGTTATCGATTTATCGAACCAATTCCAATTGGTTTCCTCTATATCGATATTTCGATTGGTTTTCGATCCGGTCCAATTCAAATATCATTGATTTTGTAACACCCCAAACCCAGTCCAAACGCTGCAACCGGATCTGGTATGTCACTTAAGAGATTTTACATAACATGTCGCATTTTGGAAAACAATTACTAGGTTTACACCTTTATTTCGAAAGCTTAACAATTCATTAAAGTGTAAAATATTAAGTAACCAATTATCTTGGTAGATTTTAAATAAAAACCGAAATTTCATGCGGTCTTAACTTAATTGAAAACGTAAAACTTAAAACCCAGTAATAAAAGCCCAACAAAATCCCAAGACATAAATGGTAGTCTAGTGGCCCATGGCCTTATTACAAGGAAATTTGAACCCATTAATTAACTCAAAATAAAAAAATTAGACTAAGTCTTTTTTGAATTCTCAAAGCTCACGTCGCATGGCCACCTTGCTCTCCTCTCGGCCGGTCCGATGCCCTAAGTGTCACCCGAGATGGTTAAAATTAAAGGGTGAGTCGCGAGACTCGGTGTGCAACCCTCATGCACCATTAGATTTGGGCTTTAGCCCCATAAAATGTAATAATCAAAATATAAATAACAAAAATAATATGCAAAGCCCAACCCATATTCTAGGTGTCCATCCGCTACACGCCCCAGTACCACCATTCACACCATTGGGGATTTCTACAATCAACCCACACCGCTACACGCTTGATGGCGGTTGTCTTTGCTCATCATCGGATCATGGCCGTAGCCACTACAACGAATCACGGCAGGAAGCGCTACATACAACAGATCACGGTAGGAACCTACAATGATCACGGTAAAACCCGCTACAACATATAACTTCCTCCTTTCATCAAACCCAACCCATGCAATCACAAATAATCAATATTCTTAAATCATTTAATCGAGCATTCACTAACTTTGGTGATTTGCTTTTACCCTCTTTGGGTTTCCGTCATTATGCCAGGATTTCAGCATTTAACAAAACATATAAGACTTATAATTATATACTAATCAAACAGATCTAGATGGTGTGGATAATTACACACCTGATTAATGTCGATACCCTTACTACAAATTTGCTCAAAAAGCCGAAAAGATGCGAAACTAGGGCCTCTCATATATTCGGCCATGGTTAGTGTTCTACCCAATTTTATATATTTGAATAACAAATCTTCTTACCTTAAAATCTCAAAATTGGAGACTTATGATTTTCGGCTTTTAGATCTAGTCGACTAAGCTTCCTTCAAATCCTGAATTGCCGCCCATCATAAAACCATTAAACTATTAGCTTTTGGCTTTTGCCTTTCAAAAATCGGGAATAGATCATGAGAATTAATCAAAAATCAACACTTACCTTAGCATAGGAGATTCGGCTAGCACTAGAGAGAGGATTCGGCAATGCCCATGGAAGATTTAAATGCCGAAAGTACAAAACTAATTCTCAAATAGGATGAACAGAAGAAAAGACTATGGATGCTTCGACTTTCTAGAGAAATCGGCACAAGAAGAAAAAAGTGGAGAAGAGTTTTGGCTTTTAAAGAAATTGGAGAAAAGAAATTGGAGAGGAGAGGCTAGGGAATTTCGGCACAATGGGAGAGAAATTTAGGGTTTTCATGTCGTAATCAAGGAGCTAGCCCCCATTTATAGATATTTGGCACCTCTCGCTAAAAATCGAAAACACCCTTAAAATTCAAGCTAAAGAGAGGAGAAATTCGGCACCCTCCTTGCCATGCAATGGCGAATTTTACACTCCTCTAGGTGGTGGATTTTCGGCCAACACTTCCCTTGAAGATAAGCTCCTAACTTTTCTCCTTTTTATCTATGATATTATCACTTAAAAATCCACATAAAATCTCCTATTTTATAGCCTTGTAGCCGTCCACCTCTACTAATCCCTAATGCCAAATTTAACTCACTTAAATTAAAAGATTTGGGCCTCATTAAACTTAATACCTGGGCCCCTAATTCCTTGTGTGTGGCATCACCCTCTCTTCATTTAAAGTGCTGAATTTGGCCTAAAACATGGGCTCCTTGCGACCCAAAACTTGTTCCTTTTAAGCTCATTAATGATGCCACTCTAATCTGGGCCTTTTTGCCTAATTCTAAGCCCAAATTTATACCCCTATCAATTAAATTAACATAGTAAACCTATCCCTACACTAAATGTATAGGCCCGTAAATTTAGGATGTTACAGTTCTACCCCCACGTAAAAATTTCGTCCTCAAAATTTCCAACTAACTATTAATCGTACTACCCAAGTCTCACCACTATGCTTTCATTTGCGCACTCGATTCTAAAGCCAAAAGAAACACTTAGTATACTATGGTAGAGCACGCACCGATGTTAGCATCTAGAGCGTCCTCGTCCCCTTGGCGACGTCTTTGCATAGACCAAGGTTGGTGCCTCGTCTCAAAGATAACCTCGTACCTCTCTACCGGTGCTCCACGATCGCGTTCACTACCATTATCGCCCCGGCTTATCTTCGACCTCTTGGTGGTTGTTGATCACCTCTCCCACCGATCGAGAACCTCGTCCCGCTGGTCGTACCCGATCCATCCGAGGACGATCCTTAATCGGATGTCTGTGGATCCACACCTAAAGCATCCAACGGTTTTTCATTCGCACTCCCCATAATGCGTCCTCCCACATGTAGGACATGCTCGATTCGACCCGTCGAGCACGAGCCGCCCATCGATCTTAGGCATTTTCTCGATAATTCCCGGATGCTCCCGATCGCCAAAACTTCTCTTACTCTTACTCCTATCCTTATCCCTTTCTTGTCTCTCGACCCGTTTCACTTCCTCACTATTTTATGGATTATTAGTTTTCTTTCACTAGTTAACCACTAATAGTCTTATGAATAATAGTTTTAAGAGTGGTTCTTTCGAATTCGCATTCACAATCTGATCTCAAGTTTGTAACCTCTAACTAAAATAAAACACATACATCATACAAAAATCATCCAAGCACTTACATTCTTCACGTAAAGGTGTTTTCGTTGATTCACTACCCGAGGTATTTTCGTAATTTCATCCTCAGAGGGTATTTTCGTAATTTTTCATAATAAAGTTCCTTGTTGATTTCGTGAAGTTAGGGTATTCTGTAATTTTACAATCCGGGGTATTTTGGTAATTTTGAAATCAGGGGTATTTCTTAATTTTGATATCCGGGGGTATTTCGGTAATTTTGAAATCAGGGGCAATTTAGTAATTTTGCAAATCAGGGGTAATTTGGTAATTGTACAAACCAGGGGTATTTTGGTCATTTGACAAAACGAGGGTAGGTTGGTAATTTTTTCTAACCAGGGATATTTCGATGTTGTTGTTGTTGTTTTTTTTTTTTTTTTCAAACAGGGTACTTTTGGGAAAAATCTAGTTTCATGGTCCGGGTTACTCTTATAAACATGAGATTTTCGGGTAAATTTTCAAAACATAGGTATTTTACAAATTCATGGCTGGTTGGTAGTTTTCACAAATCAAACGTATTTTGAAAATTTTGCAAAACTTGAGAAATTTTCTTTCTTTTTTTTTCAAACTAGGGTGGCTGGTCCCTTTCGGGTTTTAATTATAAGGTTTAGCCCATCAACAAGTCCTCGTAACTAGGGTGAATAGTCACCATGCACCAGGTAGGATTCTAGTGAAGAGGAGGTGAGTCGCTAGGACTGCTTAAGTACCAAGCTCTCCCTGAATCCACTCCTAGACATGCGTATGCCCATTGCCACACCCTAACTTGGCTAAGGTGAACAGTCACTACGCACCAGGTAGGATTCCAGCGAAGAGGAGGTGAGTCACTAGGACTGATTAAATACCAGGCTCTTCCGGATCCAATCCTAGACATGCGTATGCTTGTTACCACACTCTAGTCTTACGGCTCGTTCACGGGTTTGTTTAGTGAAGTTAAGTCTTATGAGATTTTAAGAGTTGTTTCAGCTAGGCCTAAAGTCCATCAAGTTCTAATCTAACTAATCTACGTCCCATAAAGCCCATCAAGCCCACATATATTATATCACACAATGGTTCAGAATACTTACCTGGCGGACTTGGGCCGGAGACGCAGGTGCCATACTGAGCTAACAGACCTGTATAAATATGCATGTTTCGAAAACCCAACTTTAGAAAACGTTTTGAGCCCAAAAACCCCCAGCCGAGTTTTGAACCAAGCGCGATACCAATTTGTAACACCCCAAACCCGCCCAAACGTGGCACCGGATCTCAGTATGTCACTTAAGAGATTTTAAATAACATGTCGCATTTTGGAAAACAATTACTAGGTTTACACCTTTATTTCGAAAGCTTAATAATTTATTAAAGTATAAAATATTAAGTAACCAATTATCTTGGTAGATTTTAAATAAAAACCAAATTTCATGCAGTCTTAACTTAATTGAAAACGTAAAACTTAAAACCCGTAATAAAAGCCCAACAAAATCCCAAGACATAAATGGTAGTCTAGTGGCCCATGGCCTTATTACAAGGAAATTTGAACCCATTAATTAGTGAAAATAAAAAAATTAGACTAAGTCTTTTTGCTGAATTCTCAAAGCTCACGCATGGCCACCTTACTCTCCTCTCCACCCTGGTCCGATGCCCTAAGTGTCACCTGAGATGGTTAAAATTAAAGGGTGAGTCGCGAGACTCGGTGTGCAACCCTCATGCACCATTAGATTTGGGCTTTAGCCCCATAAAATGTAGAATAATCAAAATATAAATAACAAAAATAATATGCAAAGCCCAACCCATATCCTAGGTGTCCATCCGCTACACGCCCGCATACACCCATTCACACCATTGGGGATTTCTACAA
Source organism: Gossypium sturtianum (assembly GCA_025698515.1). NCBI lineage: Eukaryota > Viridiplantae > Streptophyta > Magnoliopsida > Malvales > Malvaceae > Gossypium > Gossypium sturtianum. Next base: position 165,849,685 of record CM046945.1, read on the forward strand.
TCAACCCACACCGCTACACGCCTTGATGGCGATCGTCTTGCTCATCATCGATCATGGCCGTAGCCACTACAATGAATCACGGCGAAGCCGCTACAACAATCACGGTAAGGAACCGCTACAACGAGATCACGGTAAAAACCGCTACAACATATAACTTCCTCCTTTCATCAAACCCAACCCATGCAATCACAAATAATCAATATTCTTAAATCATTTAATCGAGCATTCACTAACTCGGTGATTTGCTTTTACCCTCTTTGGGTTTCCATCATTATGCCGGGATTTCGGCATTTAACAAAACATATAAGACTTATAATTATATACTAATCAAACAGATCTAGATGGTGTGGAGAATTACACACCTGATTATTGTCGATACCCTTACTACAACTTTGCTCAAAAAGCCGAAAAGATGCGAAACTAGGGCCTCTCCTATATTCGGCCATGGTTAGTGTTCTACCCAATTTTATATATTTGAATAACAAATCTTCTTACCTTAAAATCCCGAAATTGGAGACTTATGATTTTCGGCTTTTAGATCTAGTCGACTAAGCTTCCTTCAAATCCCGAATTGCCGCCCATCATAAAACCATTAAACTATTAGCTTTTGGCTTTTGCCTTTCAAAACCGGAATAGATCATGAGAATTAATCAAAAATCAACACTTACCTTAGCATAGGAGATTCGGCTAGCACTAGAGAGAGGATTCGGCAATGCCCATGGAAGATTTAAATGCCAGAAAGTACAGAACTAATTCTCAAATAGGATGAACAGAAGAAAAGACTATGGATGCTTCGACTTTCTAGAGAAATCGGCACAAGAAGGAAAAAGTGGAGAAGAGTTTCGGCTTTTAAAGAAATTGGAGAAAAGAAATTGGAGAGGGAGGCTAGGGAATTTCGGCACAATGGGAGAGAAATTTAGGGTTTTCAGTAATCGTAATCAAGGAGCTAGCCCCCTATTTATAGATATTTTGGCACCTCTTTGCTAAAAACCGAAAACACCCTTAAAATTCAAGCTAAAGAGAGAGAGAAATTCGGCACCCTCCTTGCCATGCAATGGCTAATTTTACACTCCTCTAGGTGGTGGATTTTCGGCCAACACTTCCTTGAAGATAAGCTCCTAACTTTTCTCCTTTTTATCTATGATATTATCACTTAAAAATCCAAATAAAATCTCCTATTTTATAGCCTTGTAGCCGTCCACCTCTAATAATCCCTAATGCCAAATTTAACTCACTTAAATTAAAAGATTTGGGCCTCATTAAACTTAATACCTGGGCCCCTAATTCCTTGTGTGTGGCGTCACCCTCTCTTCATTTAAAGTGCCGAATTTGGCCTAAAACATGGGCTCCTTTGGACCCAAAACTTGTTCCTTTTAAGCATTAATGATGCCACTCTAATCTGGGCCTTTTGCCTAATTCTAAGCCCAAATTTAGACCCCTATCAATTAAATTAACATAGTAAACCTATCCCTACACTAAATGTATAGGCCCGTAAATTTAGGATGTTACAGATTTCATCACATGAAGAATTTGAGTATAAAATGTAGTTTGAGATCATTCTATCAACTTGAAGGTTAAGTGTTAACATCTCATATATGACGTAGAACATATTTAAAACACATTCATCAAAATTTAAACACATGTTTTATAACATCTTAATATTTTTATATAATTTTAGCTAGATATTTTAATTTTTAACCCTGTAAAAATTAAGCTAACATAAAAAAATTATTTAATATTTCAAAGCAGCTCGAGTAAAAGTCAAAGAAATTTTCTTTTAGGCATTAGGTTTGAGCAGTAAAAATTTAAATAAGATCGAATGCAGAAGAGGATTAAGACAGGAAGTATAAAACTTGATTAACTCGCGGGGTAAGTTTAAACCTTAAATACAATATTATTAGGAAGAACAGTCACGAATCTCGAATATAGACCGTAAAGGACATGTATAATCAGAAGAAGAAGAAAAAAACCTACCTATCCCACCTCGCTACTATCTTTTTCTTCATTCCCACTAGTTATTAAAATTGTGATCACAAACATGTAATTATGTCATGTTTATCATAATATAATGAAGAGCCCAGAACAATCTTTTAGGGGGCCGAATGAAATTTTAAAATTTTTAAAAAAATTTAAAGGCTTAAATAGTAATTTTACATTTTAGGGGGGGTCGGGGCCCATGCCAACCCTTCGCCACTGAGCATAAATGTCGGAAGTTAATTAAGATCCTCGAAGCACAATTTGCCCATCATTTGGTTTCTCTTCTAAGCTGCCTGTTACCTGTGGTAAATTGCTAGAAAGAGAGAGAGTGAAGGATACGTTGAATGTCTTCAAATATTGGTTGAAGTTTTCATCCCGTAATCGTGCGTCTCAACAAAAAGTTTATCTTACTTTTTCTCCTTGTTAAGAAAATCGCAAGAAGTGACATTATAAAAATTAAGCATGAGGATAGAACGCAAGAAAAAGTCTCACTTGAAGCTTGTTGACAAAGAGAAATGATTGTATAAAACTGTGATTTCACATCATCTCTATCCCTTTTCAATAGGAGAATAACAAATCAGATTTTCCCAAATGCTAACATTCGCCTATTAGAAAAAGATAAGGATGACGCGGGATCACAGTTTCGTACAATCCCTATCTTGCTGTCAAATTATTAAAACATTATAGCTCGCTTATAATGAGTGAAAATATTATGGAAAATTATATTTATAAAATTTTAAAAAAAAACTAATGAAGCTTTTCACAAAAAAAAATTGAGGCTTTTTGAGTACTTTGTATTCTAACTTCAAATCTTATGTGGGGATTTGAGCTTAAATTATATTTTATAGATTTTATATAAAATTTAAAAAATAAAAATATTCTCATATTAATATTTATTATTTAAAAAGGGGTTTTTTAATCATTTCTTAATTGAGTTGGTGACTAGTTAACTTGTAAAATCAGACACCAACTTAGGCAATGATTTAAATATAATTAGAAGTGTTCATGGGCTAGGTTGAGTTGGGTCTATATATATGATCTTAATACACTTTTATGTTTGCCCAAGCCTAGTCCAACTTAACCCCAAATATGATTTTAAAATTTTATCCAAACTCGTTTATATTTATAAATAACTAACTCAAATCTATTTTAAATCTACTCATATTATCTTTTTTTAAAAATATATATTATTTTAATTTAATATTTAATATTTTAACAGGTATTTCTTTCATTAAAATTATAAATTTAGACAATTTAATATATTTTTAATGATTACATGGGATTTTATTATTATAAATTTAGATTCACACACCATACATCACCCAAAGAGCTTCAATTCATCCATGGTGTGTGATGTTTGGTTTCTGTTCTGAATTAGATTAAAGGTGGCAATATATCGTTGTTTTTGGGTGGCGGATTTTGACTGTTCTTGGTCAGTCTAAATGCAATGTTCCAATTTTTGCAATGTTATTGGTCAGCCTAAATGCGATGTTCCAACGAATTTTGACCCAATTATTTGCGTCATGGATGATGTATCTCAAATTTTTGCAATGTTATTGGTCAGCCTAAATGCGATGTTCCAACGAATTTTGACCCAATTATTTGCGTCATGGATGATGTATCTCAATGACCATGTTTCCTGCAATTTCTGTATTATTTTTAAACCTCATTATGGGATATTCTATTTTTCCAAGTTTGAAAGTGAACTCGAAATATTAAAGGGATTAGATAAAAGTACAAGGCTTTAACATGGGTTTAGGCAATAAAATTAGACATGTTTAAAATATTGGTTAAACTTTGCCGATTGTTTAAGATGGGTTTGGATGGGCGATGCGTTTAACTGCGATTTGTGCAAAAACAGCAATGGCGGTGAGATTAGATATTATAGTGATATTGTATCGTGAGACAAAAAGTAAGTTAAACGCACCGTACCGCACCCGATCGCCCATCCAAACTCACACTTAGTTTAAAAAAAATGAGGGCCAAATCGATAAAAAATATAAATATTGAGGGTGAAATTTAGAATTATGTCATGAAAAAAAGGCACACCATCGTTACCTTAGACAAATCTTTGACCAGTAATCCTATTATAAATTTGCACTCAGCGCTCTCAGAATCTCAGAACTAATCTCCCAACCATGGCGGTCGTGAAATTGTTCGGAGCTTGGTTTAGTCCGTACGCTTACAGAGTAATTTGGGCTCTGAAACTCAAAGGCATACCTTACGAATATATTGAAGAAGATCTCCGCAACAAGAGTCCTTTGCTTCTTCAATATAATCCAATTCATAAGAAAATCCCGGTGCTTGTTCATGACGGAAAACCGATCTGTGAATGCACCGTCATCCTTCAATATATCGATGAAATTTGGCCGCAGAATCCCTTGCTGCCGGCTGATCCCTATGACAGAGCTGTTGCTCTGTTTTGGATCAAATTTGCAGATGACAAGGTAAAATCTGTTCTTTTCTTTTTTGGATTAAATACAAAATTAACCCTCCAACTATATCGTATTTATCACTTAGGTGTCTAAGATTTGTTTTTTTTTCTCTTCTTTGCAAAATGATTTTTAAATGGTTAATTTTGTCTTATTTTACCAAAAATACAGTACCATGTTTTATTACCATCGTGCACTTTTTAGGTAAAATGTAACAAAATTAATAGTTATATTTTTATCAAAAATTTTAGGTACTTAAAATGAGAAATTGATATAGTTTAGACACTAATTTTGAATTAAACCTTTTATTTATTTATTTGATGAATATGACGATTTTCCCGTTTATTGATTTTTTATATTTATACTTTTTTATCTATATTTATAGCCAAAATTATTTATTAAGTGTTGTACTAAATTGGGAGAAACTATTTTATGGTCCCTTCCCATCACATTATCCATTGTCTATTTCCAATTATTTAATGTTATTTCAGTAATTTTTTTTCATGTTATTGACATATAAAATTGGTAATTTTTTTACTCTAAACCCGAACTCAATTGTTAACACAGTTAATTTTTTTATTAAATTTTTTGGTGCGATATTTTAAAATAAAAAAAATTAGTTATTAATTTGGTAGTCATTTAACAAAAAGAATGAGTTATGAACTTGAATTTAACCAAAAAAATCATGTTTACGATTATATTAACATTTTTAAATGGGTTAAATCATTATTTGAAGCCTGAACTTGGCAACAATTCTCACATTGGGTCACATGTTAAGGCTTGAATTAGGTAATTGTTCCCACATTGGGGCTTGAACTTTTTTTTGTCCAAGTTAGTCCCTAAATGTGGTAATTGTTCTCATGTTAGTGCTTGGACTAGGCAATTGTTCCCATGTTGGGGATGAACATTAGGGTTTTCAAGAAAACATAGGGACTAAGGTGTTCTTTGATAAACTGAAAAATTAAGTGCAGAAAAAATAAGGGTTGAAAAATTAAGTATGGAAAATTTAAGTACTGAATTTAAAATTTGAAAAATTTGAAGTGGATTGTAAAATTTGAAGTCTGCCAGCTTTGAAAAAATAAGGGTTGAAAAATTAAGTACTGAATTTAAGTTATAAAATTTGTTTGATACATTACTTAAAATTGATTACGGAATATAATTATATTGTTTGATAAATATAGATTTTGAATTATAAAAAAATATATTTTACATTTTATTCTTAATTTTTAAACATTTTACCTTTTTTTAAACCATAATTGAAATTTTAAACATAAGGTTTTTATAGGATAACATAATATTAAAATAAATAAAATAAAATTGAGTTAATTGAAAATATTCCCTATTAAGTGATAAGTAGCTTTTATCAGTCCATAACGTGAGAATAATTGCCAAGTTCAAAGACTAATTCGAGCAAAAAAAAAAGTTCATACCCCAACGTGGGAGTAGTTGTTAAGTTCAAATCCCATAAAGTGGTGGGATTAAATTTTTGAAAACAAAAATAGGAGGACTAAATTTCTAACATAAAAAGAATACAAGGATTTGTAGCATATTTTAACCTAGTTGAAATCTTTGAAAATCTTTTATCGTACATAACTTTTGATGGCTGATAATAAAATCCCATATCTGTATAAAATAGGTTTTTTTATTGTCAAAACTTTATCAAACCGACGGCGAAGAACAACAGGCGGCAGTGAATGAGTGGCTGGAAATGTTGGAAGTCATGGAAGAACATGCGTTGATCGGAGGGAAAAAATTCTTTGGCGGAGACGAGATAAACATGGTGGACATGGCATTTTCCTTTGTTGCTCACTGGCTTGGGATTCTCGAAGATGTAGCAGGGCTTGAAATCTTTGAGCCACACAAGTTCCCTCGAGTGAGCTCGTGGATCCAAAATTTCAAATCAATCCCTATAATCAAAGAAAACTTGCCTGATGCTAATAAGATGTATGCTTTCTCGAAGCATGGTAGAGAGATGATGTTGGCATCAAAATCGAATTAGGATTTGGGCACTTGTGTTCTTTATCGAAGGTTTTCTGAACTCGAACTGATTAGGTCACTGCTTTGTTAGCCCAATAATTTTGATCATTTGTTTGAATAATATCAAAATCAAAACAAAAAAAAAAAGTTCTAGTTCTATGAGTCCATACTAGTTTGCCACCCCTCCCTCCTATATCAGACCTTTTCATTTATTAAGTCAATTATATGTGTTATTTTGTCTTTAAATAAACTAATATAATTTTTTTAGCCCAATAAATATCTTTCCTATGCCCAAAATATTATTTATTCTTTTAATTAACTTGTAATGACCCGATTTTAAACGTTGTCGAATTTTGAAATCCAATTCTGTAAATCGAGTTAGTGGAATCATGAATAGAAATGTTTATGAAGTTAGTATTAAAATAGATTAAAGAATGGTTAAGTAATTTAATTAAAAAAATTATTAATTAAAGTTCAGGGACTAATTTATAAGAGTTCAACCGCTGTTGAAATTTTAATTTAGAAAAATGATTGAGGACTTAATTAGTAATTAATTTGAGGACCTTGGAATTAATTGATTGTTATTAAAATATGATAGTGGAATGGTATGATTACATCCACTTATCTTAATTAGCTTGACCACTAATGGTGATTAATTAAGCTAATTAAGGGCTTAATCATAGTATAAATACTAAGAGAGTGGAGAGAAAGATGAAGTTATCATCTTCCTCATTTTGTTTGGCCGTCCAAAGCTGAGAAGAAGAAGGAAAAACATCTTTGTTTTCTTTTCCATTTTAATCCAAAATTAATCACCGGAATTAAGTTCTTTCCTTAAGATTTTTATAAAGTTTGAACCACGGGAGTTTGATTTAGCTAACACATGTTTTAATTTCTTCAATTGTTAGATGTTCAGAAAGTTGCCATTAAAGTTTAATTGATAATTTTAAGCCTGAATTTGAAGAGATCGTTACTTAGTAAGTTTAGATTATGTCAAGGATTAAGTTGGAAATAATGTTCAGCTTAAAAGATAATTTTGTGAAATTAGGGGCAAAATTGAATAGTGAAAGTTATTATAAACTTATGGTATAGATTAAAAATACAAGGTCACTAATGGAAGGATATGAAATCGGATTTTGTTTTTATGTTAATTATCGAAAAATAAGAACATTTCGGATATAAGGACTAAAATGAATAAAATGCAAATATATTTGATTATATATTTTTCACGAGTTTGAGTGGAAACTAATACCATTTTTATAATTGAATTATCAAGTGTAGTTAAAGACAATGTTGAGCCGTCTCAAGAGAAAGAAAAGGTGAAAGTCGTAGACTAGTTGCTAATACGATTTGTACTTTCATGATTTGAATTCAATATATATATATATTGTTAAAAACTAGCTTGCTCGAGGTAAGTATTCTACTTGCCTCATGATTTGGTTTGTATATAATGATATGAAATGTTATGAATTTAATTGAGATAAGCATGGTATAAATGAGTATTATATGAAATTATGGTAAGTGATCATGAATATAAATATGTATTTGGAATATTGTTACCTTAGTAACTTTCTTGGATAGAGTCGGGTATAGTTGGCATGCCATAGGATTAGTGTACAAGATTATACTTCGGTTTATACTGATGAGGCATGGAATGCATGCTATACTTCGGATGTTCCGATGATGTAACACCCCTTACCCGACTCGTTAACAGATACGGACAAGGAATGCCGCATTAAAATTTTTAGTTTCAATCCCTAACCCTTGCTTACTTTTCTAACGTTATTTGGACTCTATACGATATTAAATCTCTTTCTAAAATTTTAATTAGAGAATCCCAAATCCTTTTTCCAGGGTATTTTTAGGCAAATTTATGATTTTTAGCTTTGAAGTATTCATGTATCGAAACTTTAAAACACATGTATCAGAACCTCATGCCTATTGCGATATAATTTTTAATTATATATTTAATTTAATTATTTTTAAAATTTAATCCTTTCTCAAAATGTACTCTTACTAACTACTTTTTGCCTTTCCTTTTTTTTTTGGTAAAATAAACAGCTTTACGCGACACTATTAAAATAACACATTAGCTCGTGTAATGTTAATATAGTCTGCTTGTACTAAATCTCGCACAGAATAAGGTTGATCTTCAAATATACTTAGACCTCAGTGAATCTTGTTGCCATAGCCTTAAGCCATATTCTTTTTAACATATACTTCATAATATATTTCTCTTCACTTTAATGTATCTAATCTTTACTAATTCAAGTTTCAATTCTTTTATTTTTACTCAATTATTTTAGTTTAATACACTTAATTCAATAAAATTTTCAAATATTATATTGAAACACTTATGTAATTAATTTGCTCATTTCCACTCCTATATTTTTCCAAATTTACTAAACAACCCTTAAAATTATAGTTATACAGTTTTTACGATTTAGTCCCTAAACTCCCAAATTTACACTATTTTACAATTAAATCCATGGAAATCATATATTTTTTTATTTTCAGTTCAGCCTTAAATCCCAGTTTGCCCTGTTTTGCAAAATAGTGTAACAGCCCGATTTTGGGCTTAGTCGAAACAATGGTTTCGGGACCACAAATTTGATGTTGAGAAATTTATTTTATTTATATTTTTATGGTCTACAATTTCATGGAATGATTTCATGAAAATCTCATTCGAAAATTTTGACGTTTGGGCACTCAATTAAGTCAGAAGGACTAAATTGTAAAAAGTGTAAAAGTTGAGTTCTACATGTTAGAGGTGTCCAATTGTTATGAAATTTTAAATTGGAGGTCCTTAAATGATGATTATACCATTTTTTAAGTTGGTGGACAAAAATGGACACGGATGGGTATGTTTCAAAAGATTTTTTTAAGGTGTATTTTGGTAATTTAGTGAATTAAATGAATTAAAAACAAAAATTAAATGTCAAATTTTTCCATCTTCAAGCTTAGGCCGAATTTAACATGTGGGAAGCCATGGATAGGGTTTTCAAGCTTTCCAAGCTTCATGGTAAGTCCATTCTTGCCCCGTTTTTCATGTTCTTTAAGTTTTTGGAGTCCCGGTAACTTGATTTAGCTTATTCTAGCAATAATTTAACCTAGGGTTCATATTTGGAAAAATACCCATAGGTGAAATGTGTTTATTTTGATATTTTATGACAGAATATGAAGCTTAGAATTATGTTAAACAACTTTTACTAAGCGATTTTAAGTGAAAACGAGTAAAACAACATAATCGGCAAAAATACCTAATGTACATAAGTGCATGTTAGAGCAAGAATTTGATGTTTCCATAGAAGGGAAAAATGATCAGCATGTTATAAAACATAAGAATAAGGGATGAAGTTTAATTTTCGAGCCTAGGGGCAAAATCATAATTATGCAAAAGTTTAGGGGCAAAATTGTAATTTTTCCAAAGTTTGAGTTAGGGACTGTTTTGAGTAGTACATTAATTAAATAAGTTAAATGTGATTTTTTAGACCCCAAAAAACGATATTTGGACCTAGAACGGGAGGAAAATCGAAAATCGAGAAAGTTGGTAAATTATTGTTTCTGGATCCGAGGTAAGTTGGTGTGTTAATAATAATGCAATAATGTCGTAATGTATATTTGAAACTTAAATTGTTGTATTAAATTGATTTTTCTGAATTACATGTTTAGTATATTATGTTGGTGAATTGATTTAATAATATGTTTATGATAAAAGGTGACATAGGTGACATGGAAAATGGGTTGAAATGTTGTGCTTAAAGGTGTTTTCTATGACTATGGTTATTATGTGAAATCGAAAGTTGATATGTAAATAATGCATTTATTTTACTTGTTTAATAATTATTTTGCTAGATATTATGGAAATCATTGGGTGATAACTAAAATATGAAAATGTATGGAATGAGAAATTCTCGATTGAACCTTCGGAAAACTGAGAGATACGGACAATATGTAGCTAGGTCACACGAGTGATAAGGGACCTTCACCGTGTGCACAAGAAAGCTATGAGATGGAAAAATTTGATATGTAGCTAGGCCGCATGGATGATAAGGGACTTTCACCATGTGTGCAAGAAAGCTACGGGATAATAATTTCATATGTAACTAGGTCACATGTGTAATACTGTGTGTATACCATGTGTACAAGAAAGTTACGGGTTATGAGTAGCTAGGACACATGAGTGGTTCCTAGTGTTGGACGCCATGTAGACAAGAAAGCTACGAGATGGAATGGCTAGGTCACATGGGTGATAAGGGACCTTCACCATGTGTACAAGAAAGCCGAATTATGTGTAGGTGGAGCTATGTGCTGAAACCACCGAGTATCGGGCGTTTTCCGAAGGGGTTCAACAAGATAACTTACTAATGGTGATTGGTGCGATCATGTTATGAATAAGTGCAGGTGTGAATGTGACCAATTGAGAAATGTGGCAAATGTACGTGTGAGCAAGGGTGCATGTGACCATGTGTGTATGTGCATAATGTGTTTGATATGTGATACGTGATTGAAATTGTGGTAAGGCTGATACGGTGTAAGCGCCATTATGAGTACTCGTAAATATTGGTGATGATTATTCATTTGTATGGCTAGTATTGAACATGCTTGGTGTTATGTGTGCATATATGGAAGTAATATAAAGAAAACATGGGAGAGTAAAATTTTCAGTAAAATAGATTGAAACAGCAGCAGTTACGTGATTTTGAAAAATCACCATAAATAGTATAAATTGAATTATATACTGAATAAGATATTAAATTAAAGCTTATTGAGTCTATTTTCACATAAAAGAAATGGTGTGAGTAAATAAATTTTCTATTATGAGATATTTAAATTTTGGTGAGACAGGGTCTGAATGGTTTCGGAAATCCCCTGTTCCAAATTTGGAAAATCACTAAAATTGTATAAAAATGGTTATGGTGTGTAATTTATATTCTCAGAATCCTTGGCGAGTCTACTTTTGAGAGAGACAAACGGGAAGGTTATCCAAACTCTTTATAATGAGGAATTTTAATTTTAATGAAGAGGTGTTAGAGCTATCAAACAGCAAAACAGGGGAATCTTTAATGAATAAACTGTATGGATTGGCTAAACCAAAAATTCTAAAAATTTTATGGTAATAATATGTGTGAGTCTAGTTTCATGGAAAATTAACGGATATTAATTTGGATTTCCGTAGCTCCAGATATAAATAATTTAATGACTGTGACTCGAGAAAACAGCTTAACTGGAATTTGAATAAATAGAAAGAATATGAAAATAGTATGTTATCGCATTGCTTATTATTTTCATGCGAGCTTACTAAGCGTAAAGCTTACTCCTTCCTTTCCATTTCTTTTAGTTTTGTCAGGTCAGCTCAGGGTTGGAGATCGTCGGACGCAGCATCACACTATCGAGTCATTATCCTTGGAGTATTGGCATATGTATGTTAAATGTTTTCAAGTGAGTGGCATGTATAGGGACTTAATTTTTCTATGATGGATGTTGTTGTGATTAGTCAAATGTATTGGCTTATATTGATTTGTTGATTATAGCCATGAGATGTGGCTTATGATGATTTTGGCTTGTAAGCCTATTTATCCATGGTATGTGTTAATGTCATATTATGTGGTATAAGTGATTAAACAGATGACAAGGTCAAATGTATGTGTGTGCATGTAAAGATGACAAAAAGGCTTGGAAGTTAGCCTAAGTCTTGACCACATGGGTAGAGACACGGCCGTGTGTCTCAGCCGTGTGGAGGACACGGCCTCTGGCCATGGACGTGTGCCTTGGCCGTGTGCCCTTAAACGATTGCTGACATCAAAATCAGAGAGTTACACGGGCTTGTGACTCTCCAAAGCAAGAAAATTGGTTAAGTTGCCCAAAGATTTTTAAAGTTCTCAGTTTAGTCTCGAACCACCCCGATGTATGTTATAGGCTTCGAAGGCCTGTATAAGGGACGATATGCATGTGTTTGAAAAGTTTTAAATTTGGGCGAAATTTTGGTATCATGGTTTTGTACAATTGTGAATGTTTAAGTCCAGTAACGCCTCGAACCCTGTACCGGAGTTGGACACGGGTGAGGGGTGTTACAAATAGTCTCTCTATTCTTCTTCTTTTTTTAAAAATTTTGAGATTTTATAATTTAATCCCACTATTAAAATCTTATTAAATTTTCCACAAATTAGTGCTTGATTTTTGAACCAGTAAACTTTCATATTCTATTTTTAGAATTGTAAATTCTCGAACCATATAAATTAGTTCTAAAACTCATGTTTTGGAATCTTTACAATTTAATCCCTATAATTTCAAACTTTACTATTTTATGCTCACCCTTTCAATTTTCATATTTTATAATCATATAATTTAGTACTAGACCAAATTTTTAGATTTCACTACTCAACTTTTAACATTTGGAATTTTACAAATTTTACAATTTAATCCTTCAATTTTTATCAAATTGACCACTTAACAAATTGTTTTCAATTTACTTCCAAATGGTATTCAAAATATTCCAAATAAAAAATATTTTTATTGTCTCTTTTCGCGGCATTGCATTATATATATTTTGGAAAATTCTCATATTACACGTGGAATGCTTTTTACTCGAAGTTTCTTTTTTATATTTAAATTTGTTGAGAGGAAGTCTAATTCATTTTTCGAGAAGTTTTCAAAATATAATCTACTGAAAGTTGATAGATTCTTTTTTTTTGGTGACTTATAATAACAGGGTAAAATCTGAGCAACAAGCGTGACTCGAACCCTGGCCACACCTGGGGTGAGGAATATTCTTGACCATCAGGCCATCACATGAAGTTCAAAGTTGATAGATTAGTTTTTTCACCTAAATAATACAAAAAATAAAATTAATAACTGAAATGGTATGCCCTTAAGATTATTTACCAAAATAGTATAGTTTTACTGGTGCCGCCTGTCAAATTGGCTGCACCGGATTGAAATATAATTATTTAAAATATTTAGGGACCTGTTATGTAATTTTTTCATTTAGAGTGGCTGCTGGAGAAAAAGGGAAAGGGTGCCGCCTGACAGTGTGGCGGCACCAAACTTTAAATATGACTAACTACCTTGTACTTTTATTCTCCTTCAACTCACTATATTGTTTTTAAACAAGCCCTTAACCTATTTTTGTAGTAATATTTATTATTTTAAAAAGGGGTTTTTTAATCATTTCTTAATTGAGAAACCAAATGTTGGAGTTGTGTGACCCAAATTCTAAGATATTGCTTGCAAGTCAAGTTAAAAAAAATATATCTTCTTTCTAGAAGATTTAGTATTTATGAGTATAATTGTAACACCCCAAACCCGGCCTAGAAGTTAGGCCCGAATCTGGTGTGTCACATGGAAGTAAAAACCATCTTTGCGATTATTAAAAACTTGCTTGAGAAATACAGCCTCTTTGTTAAAACCAAAAACACTTAAGCAATTGTTAACTACTTGAAAACATAATAATCTTTAAAAACCTTTTCGTTTACGGAAGCATATTTGAAATAAACAATTTACGAAAATGTGACGTTTATAAATAGAGTTGCAGAAGCATTTTGAAAACGTTGCGGAAACGTAGATAAAATACTAGTATTTCGAGAGGTTGTTTGATAAATCGATAATCGAAACTAATGATCTTACAAAACCGTGACTTACGACGTTGAAAATTCGAAAGAGAATCCAAGTCTTTTGAAAATATCGTTAATAGTTCGAGATAAAATATCCGTGTTAAAAATATTTGTAAAAGTTTATTTTGAAATCCATTTGTTAATCGATTTTGGAAACCATTGTTTAAGTTTTTAGAAAATTCCCCTTTTTAAACAATTTAAGAAAAATAATAAAAACATCCCAACCAAAAAGCAAAAATAAAAATAGTCCAGAGGCCTTATTAGAACATTTAACCAAAAATAGTAAAGTAATAAAATAAACGAGAAAGAAGTCTAAAGTCCAAATAAACCATTTCCGAAGTATGGCCTCCCCTCGAGTCATCCAGAGCCCAAGTCCATATCATCAAGCATTACCTACAAGGGTTAAGAGAAAGGGGGTGAGTTACAAGAACTCAGTGTGAAATCCCCTTACCGTTATTCATTGGGCCGGAACCCAATTAGCAATATTTTGGGCCTAAGCCCATTTACAACAACAATAATGTATCAAATATAATATGCATATGATATGCAATTCCCAAACCAAACCTAGTTTTCCATCCGCTACACACCACCCGTACCAACCAACACACCTGTGGGGAGCTTTAGTCACCCACCCCGCCAACACACCAAACGTAGGCATTAAGCCATTTATATCGATTTGTGGACAAGCCACCAGATTAACAGAATTTACATGGCATTGCCATTTTTTTGATTTGTGGCGAGCCACGATTTATGTAGCAGAGCTACCAGAACTTCTCTTCATCATTATCCCATACCATGCAAATCATGTATATAATGCATAACAAAATCACAATATATCAACAGTAATTTTTTCGGATATTTATACAAAATTATGGCCCATTATAACAATTAATCAAAAGGCCCATTAAGCAAAATATCAGATTTGGCCCATTTAGCAAAATATCAGATTGGCCCATATAGTAAAATATCAGATCGGCCCATTTATCAAAATATCAGATTGGCCCATTTATCAAAATATCAGATTGGCCCATTTATCAAAATATCAGATCGGCCCATTTATCAAAATATCAGATTGGCCCATTTATCAAAATATCAGATCGGCCCATTAAACAATTTCGTAATTCGGCCCTTTAGGGGCATTTTCGTAATTTTGATAATTTACCCACTAAGGGTAATTCGGTAATTTCGCAACCTAAGGGTATTTTGGAAATTTCGCAACCTAGACTTAACTACTAATGTGGAGCATAAAAATCGAAACTGTCCATCTGCGTCGTACTAATTAAATTGACTATAACTTGAGTTAGGAATCTCGAAATCTAACTCCGTAAATTTTCCTTGAGACTAGACTCATATATCTTCTTACTATAATTTTTCCAGAATTTTTGACTTAGCCATTTAGTACAGTTTATTCCTTAAAGATTCCCTTGTTTCACTGACCAACGATTCTGACCTCTCTTATCCAAAATTCAAATATCTCACTGTACAGTTTTCATATGTTGCTCCCACTTATTTCTATTCAAAAAAAACTCACTAAGGAATCTGTACATATAAACTATAACTCATAATTCACTTTGTACAATTTTATACAATTTTTCCAAGACAAATCAGGGAACCACGAAGTCATTCAGAATCAGTCTCACTAAAATTAAGATATCTCAAAATATAAAATTCCTTTTCCTTCTCCGTTTCTTCCATATCAATATAGACACAGTAGTCTTTAATCTGATATCTTATTCACTTTGTAATTCCTTTTCTCCTATTTTTCGTTATTTTTCAAAAACACGTCACTGCTTCTAACTGAAACTGTTTTATTACAAAATACGATTACCACTACGATCATACGCACGCCCGAGTGATCACGGATGCCGGTTTTCGGTTTTCTTCGGTATTTTGACCAAATCACAAAACATATCATACAAACTTTCAGAGAGATGTGAGATTACACACCATATCAAACATGTATTCGGAAGGTACGGGATTACACACCTTGATTAGGATTCCCTAAAGAACCACTCTTCGTTGACCCACTATATCCGAAGGATTTGCAAATATGATATATCGAGTGGTTTCATCCCTAAAACATAATTGATTAGTCGAAACTTCAATCCGAATTGCAACATAGCCAAATAGAGATATAACGAAAAATCCAAAATGAACCCCCTTACCTTATCGATATTGGATCCAATTTCCACCGTTTGACTTCGGCTAGAACAATACACGGTCTCCCACTTAAAACACTACAAAAAAGAGAAAATAATCTCGTTTGATAGGGTAGAATAAAATGATGGTCTCGGTTAAAAGGACCATCCCATGCCAAGACATATATTCGGCTAGGAGAAAGAAAAATAAAAAAAAATGTTTGAATAGAACCACTTACCGATTGATCAAAGGAGTGAGTGTTAATACGGATGAGAAGAACGATAAAGAAGAAATGAAGGGTTCGGTTTTTCCAAAGGAAAACGAGTGAACAATTTGATCTCCAAGGCTTAGGTACTTTCGGCAACAAGGAAGAAAAGAAGAAACAAAAATGCACACTAAAGGCTTGAAAATTCGGCAAAGAGAAGAGGAAATTTGGAGAATACCAAATAGTGCAAAGAGAAAGGTTTTGGCCTAACAAGCACCAAAAATTCAATCAAAAGGCAAAGGAGAATTCGACTATCAAGGAAGGTGGAAAGAAAATGAGTATGTGACCAAACAAAAGAGAAAAACAATGCACTATTGTGCTAATATGTTTCAGCAAGGAGAGTTGCAAATTGGGAGAAATGACACAAAGTTGCCAAAGGGAATTTTTGCCAAAACACTACTAAGTCTTTACCAAATGCCAACTAAAAATTCAGCTACCTATTCTCCCCAAAACCGTCCACATGCATCCCCCCCTAGGATAAGAGTTTGGCCACCAAAGCTTTCCAAAACATCACCCACGAAATAAGCCTCATGTCCCCCTTTCTTTCCTATTTCTCTTGATTCCTTTCCCCAACTTCAACCTTGCCTTTTTATTTTAGCCACCTTACCAAAATAATGAAGTCAACCTTGCCATGAATGCTTCTTGGCCGACACTTAAGGAAAGGGTGCAAAAATATAAGTCAAAATTTACACACAAAGTGATTCGAACCTCTTCCCTCAAGGTACTACATGTGGCGCCATAACCCTTTTACCAATTGCTCATTTATGCAAGCAATTTACTCTTTAATTTCCATAAGCCTTGATGCCACTTACTATCTCTCCTTAATAGGCTTAAACACAAAAGTTTACTAAGGCCCAACTTGAACCCGAAACTTCACAGAAACCTCATAAATTTCCAAAATTACCTTCTTAATAAGTCCAACTTGAAATAATGCCGTTCTCTTGTTCTCAAAATTTTAAAACGCTTCTACGCTCAAGGCCCAATGGGCCCAATCCTACTAGGCCCAATTTCGGGATGTTACAATAATATATTTAGCATTTATTAGCATACTATATTTTTACTTTGATTAGAATTAGGTTTTTTCAACCTATAAATAGATGTAGTCGAAACTCCTCTTGTAATCGTTCGAATTCGACATAGTGAATTTTTCTTCTCCTCTGCCCGTGGTTTTTTCCCGAAAGGGTTTCCACATAAAATCTGTGTGCTCTTTATTTTATTTCTCTTTTCTTTGTGATATATATTATCATTACCGACATTTATATTTTTTCACAAATTGGTATCAGAGCTTCCGGGTTTTTCATCTCGATCACGGTAATGGCGTCTTTGAAGTATGAAATTCACTGTTGGATCGCAACACCGATTCGCGTTGTGGCGATAAAGATGCAGCGCTTCTTGCAGATGGATTTAGAGGAAGCCCTGCTAGGGGTAGATAAGATGCCTTCGACATTGACAGAGGAAGAGAATAAGCGCAAGGATCGAAAGGCGTTAACACAGTTACATCTGCATTTGTCTAACAAAATTTTGCAGGATGTGATGAAGGAGAAGACCGCCGCTGCATTATGGAAGAGGCTAGAACAAATATGTATGTCGAAAACTCTAACCAGCAAGTTGCATATGAAGCAACGTCTTTATGCTTATCGTTTGGAGGAAGGTGCATCTGTGCACGAACACTTAACAGTGTTTAAAGAAATTCTCTCAAACTTGGAGGCCATGGAGGTTCAGTATGATAAGGAAGATCTAGGGTTAATTCTACTTTGTTCGTTGCCCTCGTCTTATTCAACCTTCAGAGACACGATTTTATATAGCCGTGAGTCTCTCACAGTTGATGAGGTTTATGATTCTTTGACCTCGTATGATAAGATGAAGCATCTTGTGGTTAAACCCGACTCTCAGGGAGAGGGTCTCATTGTTCGTGGGAGACAAGATCGGAATGCTGATGATGATCGTGGAAGGACACAGGAACGGAATCCTCGCGGTAAATCTAAGGGTAGATCGAAGTCTTCAAACAGAGGTAAAACTTGTAACTTCTACAAGAAGAAAGGGCACATTAAATCTGAGTGCTATAAGCTACAGAACAAGATTAAAAGGGAGGCTACGAATCAAAAAGGGAAAACAACCAGAAAATTCTGGTGAAGCTGATGTTGTAGAAGACTACGAATGGTGAACTTCTAGTCGCCTCACAACAATTCTAAAGTGAGCGAGGAGTGGATACTTGATTCAGGCTGCACCTTCCACATGAGTCCCAATCGGGATTGGTTTACAACTTACGAAACAATGTCTAAAGGTGTTGTTTTGATGGGAAATAATGCTTCGTGTAAAATCGCAGGTGTTGGAACAATTAAAGTTAAGATGTTTGACGGAGTTGTCAGAACACTTAGTGACATACGACATGTTCCAGAATTGAAGAGAAATTTAATTTCGTTAAGTACTCTTGATTCAAAAGGGTACAAATACACAAATTGAAAGTGGGATTTTGAAGATTTCCAAAGGTTCCTCGTTGTGATGAAAGGGCGGAGAAAGACCGCCAAGTTATATGTTTTGCGGGTTCTCATCATTGTTTGGTGATGCAAATGCCGCTTCCTCTTCCTTGTCGGATGATGATATTACTAAACTTTGGCATATGCGCCTAAGGCATATGAGTGAGAATGGCATGGCGTAATTGAGCAAAGAGGACTTCTTGATGGGCAAGGAATTCGCAAACCGAATTTACGTGAGCACCGCATTTTGGAAAGCAAAAGAGAGTTCAATTCACGGAGGAATCCATAACATGAAGGGAACGTTGGTGTATATTCATTCGATCTGTGGGGCCATCAAGAGTGCCTTCGAGAGGTGGAGCTAATTATATGCTAACTTTTATTGATGATTTTTCCGTAAAAGTTTGGGCATTCTTCCCGAGGCGAGAAAAAGATGTGTTTTCCGTATTTAAGTCTTGGAAAACTATGATTGAAAAACAGACGGGAAAACAAATAAAATACCTCCGCATAGACAATGGCTTAGAGCTTTGTTCTGATGAGTTTAATAAACTGTGCAAGTTAGAAGGGATCGTGAGACACTTGATAGTTCGTCATACTCCACAGCAAAACAACGTTGCAGAATGAATGAACAGAACGATCATGGAGAAAGTTCGATGTATGTTTTCAAATGCCAACTTACCAAAGTCGTTTTGGGCCGAAGCAGCCTCTACTGCATGTTTTTTATCAACCGATCTCCATCCATTGCCATTGAGAAAAAGACTTCACAAGAGGTATGGTATGGTAATCCTGCTAATTATTCTGATTTAAAGATCTTTGGGTGTCCTGCGTATGCTCATGTTGATAATGGAAAATTGGAACCGAGATCCACTAAATGTGTTTTCTTGGTTATAAAACTGGTGTAAAAGGGTATAAGTTATGGTGTTCAGAAAATAGAAAAGTTGTGATTAGCAGAGATGTTGTTTTTTATGAAACTGCTATGCTACCTAACTTATCTCTTAAAGACTTTTCCAATAAAGAAAATCAAAAGCGGTGGAGCATCAGTTAATACAGAGTCGACTCCTCAAGCCGATTACAAAAATTGAGAATAGAGTTGCTTCTTCACCACAATACTCTATCGCCAAAAACAGAACTAGAAGAGAAATTAAACCTCCAAAGAAGTATGCCGAGGCTGATCTAGTTGCTTATGCTTTAAATGTGGCCGAAGATATAGATGCAAACTAAGAATCGTCTAATTATTCTGAGGCGGTTAGCTGTGAAGACTCAGAAAAGTAGATGTTTGCTATGCAAGAGGAGATGGAATCACTCCATAAAAATAGAACATGGGATCTTGTGAAACTTCCCAAAGATAAAAAGGTTGTTCGCTGTAAATGGGTGTTTAAAAAGAAAGAAGGGACTCTAGGAGTTGAAGAACCCAGATATAAAGCAAGGTTTGTTGCAAAAGGTTACAGTCAAATTCCAGGAGTGGACATCACAGATGTGTTCTCCCCAGTTGTGAAGCATAGTTCGATTCGAGCTTTGCTTGGTATTGTGGCCATGCATGATTTGGAGCTTGAGCAGTTAGATGTAAAAACTGCATTTTTGCATGGAGAACTTGAGGAAGATATTTACATGCAATAACCAAAGGGTTTTACAGTCTCAGAAAAGGAGGACTATGTTTGCTTGCTGAAAAAGTCCCTTTACGGTTTGAAACAGTCACCAAGACAGTGGTACAAGAGGTTTGATTCCTTTATGACTTCTCATGATTTTAAAAGAAGTAGTTTTGACAGCTGTGTTTACTTTAAGAAAAATAGGGATGGTTCTTTTGTGTATCTACTTCTTTATGTTGATGACATGTTGATAGCAGCAAAAGATAAAGGAGAGATAAGAAAGGTCAAAACTCAACTAAGTGAAGAATTTGAGATGAAAAATTTGGGACCAGCAAAGAAGATACTTGGTATGGAGATTCTCAGAGATAGAAAAGCAAGTAAATTGTACCTAAGTCAGAAGGGGTACATTGAGAAAGTTCTTTGCAGGTTCAATATGCAGAGTGCTAAGTCTGTTAGTACTCCTTTAGCAGCCCATTTCAGACTTTCATCGGCTTTGTCTCCACAATCAGATGATGAGATTGAGTACATGTCACATGTTCCATACTCTAGTGCGGTGGGATCTCTCATGTATGCTATGGTTTGTTCACGTCCGTTTTATCATATCTGATCGGTCAATTAGCGTGATACATGGCGAATCCCGTAAAGAACATTGGAAAGCGATTCATGGATTTTAAGATACTTACGAGGTATTACCGATGTTTGCTTACAGCTTTGGAAGAACTAGAGATGGAGTCATTGGGTATGTTGATGCTGATTTTGCTTTGGAGACCTTGATAGAAGAAGATCTCTCACTTTGGTTATGTCTTTACAATCGGAGGTTGTGCAATCGATTGAAAGCTACATTGCAAACTACTGATCGCTTTGTCTACCACTGAAGCTGAGTACATGGCGCTTACTGAGGCTTGTAAAGAAGCTATTTGGTTGAAGGGACTCTTTAGTGAGCTCAATGAAGACCTTTAAATCAGCATAGTATTTTGTGACAGTCAGAGTGCTATCTTCCTTACAAAAGATCAAATGTTTCATGAGAGAACAAAACACATTGATGTTCGGTATCATTTTGTTCGTGATATTATTGCTCGTGGTGATATTGTTGTGAGCAAAATTAGTACTCATGAAAATCCTGCAGATATGATGACTAAGTCACTTCCTATAACCAAGTTTGAGCATTGTTTAGACTTGGTTGGTGTTCATTGTTGAAGTTAAACCCTTAAGGGGTTTTATGGAAGAGGTGAAAATTTGTTCGTTGAGAATTCGTGTCAAGGTGGAGATTGTTGGAGTTGTGTGACCCAAATTCTAAGATATTGCTTGCAAGTCAAGTTAAACAAAATATATCTTTTTTCTAGAAGATTTAGTATTTATGAGTATAATATATTTAGCATTTATTAGCATAATATATTTTTACTTTGATTAGAATTAGGTTTTTTCAACCTATAAATAGATGTAGTCGAAACTCCTCTTGTAATCGTTCGAATTCGACATAGTGAATTTTTCTTCTCCGCTGCCCGTGGTTTTTTCCCGAAAGGGTTTCCACGTAAAATCTGTGTGTTCTTTATTTTATTTCTCTTTTCTTTGCGATATATATTGTCATTACCGACATTTATATTTTTTCACACCAAATGATGGGCAAATTGGGATCTTAATTAACTTCCGACATTTATGCTCAGTGGCGAAGAGTTGGCATGGGCTCCGGCCCCCCTAAAATGTAAAATTACTATTTAAGCCATTAATTTTTTTAAAAAAAATTTAAATTAGTAAAGGTAAAATTATACTTTGGCCCTCCTAAAATTATAAAAATTTGATTTAATCCTTTAAAAATTATAAAGATATAGACTATAAAAAATTAAAATTTCATTCGGCCCCCTAAAAGATTGTTTTGGGCTTTTCATTATATTATGATAAACATGACATAATTACATGTTTGAGATCACAATTTTAATAACTAGTGGGAATGAAGAAAAAGATAGTACCGAGGTGGGATAGGTAGGTTTTTCTTATTATTATACATGTCATTTACGGTCTATATTCGAGATTCGTGACTGTTCTTCCTAATAATATTGTATTTAAGGTTTAAACTTACCCCGCGAGTTAATCAAGTTTTATACTTCTTGTCTTAATCCTCTTCTGCATTCAATCTTATTTAAATTTTTACTGCTCAAACCTAATGCCTAAAAGAAAATTTCTTTGACTTTTACTTGAGCTGCTTTGAAATATTAAAAAAAAAATTTATGTTAGCTTAATTTTTACAGGGTTAAAAATTAAAATATCTAGCTAAAATTATATAAAAATATTAAGATGTTATAAAACATGTGTTTAAATTTTGATGAATGTGTTTTAAATATGTTCTACGTCATATATGAGATGTTAACACTTAACCTTCAAGTTGATAGAATGATCTCAAACTACATTTTATACTCAAATTCTCCATGTGATGAAATCAATGATATTTGAATTGGACCGGACCGAAAACCAATCGAAATATCGATCTATAGGAAACCAATTGGAATTGGTCCGATAAATCGATAACTTGACTAATTCAAATTCTAAAAACCTTAAATAAAGTAAATTAATGTTCAAATCCTCTCAAATACTTAAACATATAAGTTTTGTTTTATTTATTTGTATGGGGAACATTTAACACTTCCATGGGAGAAAATGCAATCAATATTCCAAACCCTAACTCGATTTTGATGCCAGCAACATTTCTCTCCGACGTTTCAACAACGCAGACATCTTATCAGTATCGGGTAAGTTGTCTTTGATTACAGGGACTGATTTGAAATTTTGGATCCACGAATTCAATCGAGGGAACTTGTGTGGTTCAAAGATATTAAGCCCTGTAAAGTCTTCGATAACCCCTAGCCAATGAGCAACGGAGCAAAATGCAATGTCCACCATGTTTATCTCGTCTCCGCCGAAGAATTTTTTCCCTCCGATCAACGTGTGCCCTTCAACGACTTCTAGCATTTCGTAGCACTCTTTCGCTACCGCCTGCTGTTCTTCGCCGTCAGTTCGATAAAGCTTTGAGATTAAAGGACACTGTTTTAAACAGAGATATGGGTTTTCCAGTCAAAAGTTATGTACTATAAAAAAAATTACAAACACTAAAATCTTAATTTTAACCAAGTTAAAATATGCTACAAGTACTTATACTCTTTATATATTTAAAATTTTGTCCTCAAGAAATTTAATCCCAGTCCAAACCCATCCCAACTTGGCCATAAACACCTCTACACCTATAACGAATAAAAAGATACCTACTTCATAAATGGAATGACCGAATCTTGATCTCTTTATATTTTTATATAAAGTATATAAAAGGCAATTTAGATCTGCTAATGTAAAAGTTTCTTCAAATGGTGTTTTCATCTTCTTATATTATTATTAATTAAATATAATTTAGATCTACAAAAAATTTCACATTACCAACTGTTAAAAATGTGGATCTACGAATAATATTATAAAAATATAAGATTAAATTACGTCAATTTAAAATATAATTACTAGATCCAAAATTTCAACATAATAAAGGGACACAAACATAACTAAACCACTCTCTTAATTTATTAGTATAGATTAATAAATATAAAAATCAATAAATGGGAAAATCGTCATATGCACCAAATAAATAAATAAGGTTTAACTGCAAAATTGATGTTTAAACTATATCAGATTTCTCATTTAGGTACCTAATTTTTTTTGGTAAAAATATACTTAAACTATTAATTTCATTACATTTTACCCAAAAATTGTACGATGTCAATAAAACATGGTACTGTGTTTTTGGTAAAATAAGATAAAATTAACAGTTTAAATATCATTTTTGACATAAAAAAATAACCCCTTAGACACCTACGTGAGAAATATGATATAGTTTGAGGGTTGTTTTTGTATTTAAACCAAAAAAAAAAAGATTTTACCTTGTCATCAGCAAATTTGATCGAAAACAGAGCAACGGCTCTCTCATAGGGATCAGCCGGCTGCAAGGGATTTTGAGGCCAAATTTCATCGATATATCTAAGGATGACGGTGGATTCGCAGATGGGTTTGCCGTCGTGAAGGAGTACCGGGATCTTCTTATGAATTGGATTATATTGAAGAAGCAAAGGACTCTTGTTGGAGAGATCTTCTTCGATGTATTCGTAAGGTATGCCTTTGAGTTTCAAAGCCCAAATTACCCTGTAACAGTACGCACTAGGCCAAGCTCCGATCAGTTTCACGACCGCCATGGTTGGGAGATTAGTCGATTTTCTGGTAGATTCTGAGAGTGGAGAGTGTAAATTTATAATAGGATTAGTAGTCAAAGCTTTGAGTAAGGTAAAGATAAAGTGTTAATAAAGTAATGTCATGCATGATGCAATATAAAGTAATTTAAGATGGATATCACTTGTCTCACTCCCGTCATGTTATGTAGAGTTCAAGGATAAAATTCGAAAATAAAATTAAATACAAACATTTTAAATATAATATCGACCACCGTTAAATAACCTATTAGGTTTTTTTTATCTAAATAATATAAAAAAATAAAATTAATAACTAAAATTGTATGCCCATAAGATTATTTATCAAAATAGTATAATTTTATAGGTGCCGCCTGTCAAATTGGCGGCACAGGACTGAAATGTAACGATCTAAAATATTCAGGGACCTGTTATGAATTTTTCCATTTAGGATGGCTGTTGGAAAAAAGGGAAAGGGTGCCACGTGTGGCGGCACCAAAAGTTTAAATATGGCTAATTGCCTTGTAAGCCCTCCGTATTTATTATTTTCTTTTTATTCCCTTCAACTCACTATATTATTTTTAAACAAGTCCTTAACCTATTTTTATAGTTAAATGAATTAGACTTCCTCTCAACAAATTTAAATATAAAAAAGAAACTTCGAGTAAAAAGCATTCCACATGTAATATGAGAATTTTCCAAAATATATATAATGCAATGCCGCGAAAAGAGACAATAAAAATATTTTTTATTTCGAATATTTTGAATACTATTTGGAAGTAAATTGAAAACAATTTGTTAAGTGATCAATTTGATAAAAATTGAAGGATTAAATTGTAAAATTCCAAATGTTAAAAGTTGAGTAGTGAAATCTAAAAATTTGGCGTAGTACTAAATTATATGATTACAAAATATGAAAATTGAAAGGTTGAGCATAAAATAGTAAAGTTTGAAATTATAGGGATTAAATTGTAAAGATTCCAAAACATGAGTTTTAGAACTAATTTATATGGTTCGAGAATTTACAATTCTAAAAATAGAATATGAGAGTTTACTGGTTCAAAAATCAAGGACTAATTTGTGGAAATTTTGATAAGATTTTAATAGTAGGGATTAAATTATAAAATCTCAAAATTTAGAAAAAAAAGAAGAAGAATAGAGAGACTATTTTGCAAAACCAGGCAAACTGGGATTTAAGGCTGAACTGAAAATAAGAAAATATATGACTTCCAGGGTCTGAATTGTAAAATAGTGTAAATTTGGGAGTTTGGGGACTAAATCGTAAAAATCGTATAACTATAATTTTAAGGGTTGTTTAGTAAATTTGGAAAAATATAAGAGTGGAAATGAGCAAATTAATTACATAAGTGTTTGAATGTAAAATTTGAAATTTTTATTGAATTAAGTGTATTAAACTAAAATAAATGAGTAAAAATAAAAGAATTGAAACTTGAATTAGTAAAGATTAGATACATTAAAGTGAAGAGAATTATATTATGAAGTATATGTTAAAAAGAATATGGCTAAGGCTATGGCGACAAGATTCACTGAGGTCTAAGTATATTTGAAAATCAACCTTATTCTGTGCGAGATTTAGTACAAGCAAACTATATTAACATTACACAGGCTAATGTGTTATTTTAATAGTGTTGCGTAAAGCTGTTTATTCTGTGCGAGATTTAGTACAAGTAAACTATATTAACATTACACAGGCTAATGTGTTATTTTAATAGTGTTGTGTAAAGCTGTTTATTCTATGCGAGATTTAGTACAAGCAAACTATATTAACATTACACAGGCTAATGTCTTTTTTTAATATATGTCTGAAAACCTTCGATAATGAACACAAGTGTCCAAACCCTAATTCGATTTTGATGCCAATATCTTCTCTCTACCAGGCTTCAAGAAAGCAGACATCTTATCAGCATCAGGCAAGTTTTCTTTGATTACAGGGATTGATTTGAAATTTTGGATCCACGAGTTCACTCGAGGGAACTTGTGTGGCTCAAAGATTTCAAGCCCTACTACATCTTCGACAATCCCAAGCCAGTGAGCAACAAAGGAAAATGCCAAGTCCACCATGTTTATCTCGTCTCCGCCGAAGAATTTTTTCCCTCCGATCAACGCATGTTCTTCCAAGACTTCCAACATTTCCAGCCACTCCTTCACTGCCTCCTGCTGTTCTTCGTCGTCGGTTTGATAAAACTTTAACATTAAATAACCCTATTTTAAACAGAGATATGGGATTTTATTATCAGCCATCAAAAGTTATGTACGATAAAAGATTTTCAAAGATGTCAACTAGGTTAAAATATGCTACAAATCCTTGTATTCTTTGTATGTTAGAAATTTAGTCCTCCTATTTTTGTTTTAAGAAATTTAATCCCCACTATTTTTAAATTTAAAAAGGGTTAAATCACTTTATGGGGTTTGAACTTAGCAACTACTCCCACATTGGGGTATAAACTTTTTTCTATTCAAACTAGTCCTTGAACTTGGCAATTGTTCTCACGATATGGACTAATAAAAGCTACTTATCACTTAATAGGGAATATTTTCAATTAACTCAATTTTATTTTATTTATTTTAATATATGTTATCTTATAAAAAAACATTATGTTTAAAATTTCAATTATGGTTTAGAAAAAGGTAAAAAAATTACCAATTTTATATGTCAATAATATGAACAAAATTAATGAAATATCATTAAATAATTGGAAATGGACAATGGATAATGTGATGGGAAGGGACCATAAAATAGTTTCTCCCAATTCAGTACAACACTTAATAAATAATTTTGGCTATAAATATAGATAAATAAATATAAATATAAAAAATCAATAAAGGGGAAAATCGTCATATTCATCAAATAAATAAATAAAAGGTTTAATTCAAAATTAGTGTCTAAACTATATCAATTTCTCATTTTAAGTACCTAAATTTTTTGGTAAAAATATACTTAAACTATTAATTTTGTTACATTTTACCTAAAAAGTGCACGATGGCAATAAAACATGGTACTGTATTTTTGGTAAAATAAGGCAAAATTAACCATTTAAAAATCATTTTGCAAAGAATAGAAAAAAAAAAGGAACTCTTAGACACCTAAGTGATAAATACGATATAGTTGGAGGGTTAATTTTGTATTTAATCCAAAAAAGAAAAGAATAGATTTTACTTTGTCATCAGCAAATTTGATCCAAAACAGAGCAACAGCTCTGTCATAGGGATCAGCCGGCAGCAAGGGATTCTGTGGCCAAATTTCATCGATATAATGAAGGATGACGCTGGATTCACAGATAGGTTTTCCGTCATGAACGAGCACCGGGACTTTCTTATGAATTGGATTATATTGAAGAAGCAAAGGACTCTTGTTGGGGAGATCTTCTACAATATATTCGTAAGGTATGCCTTTGAGCTTCAGAGCCCAAATTACTCTGTAAGCGTACGGACTAAACCAAGATCCGAACAATTTCACGACTGCCATGGTTGGGAGATTAGTTATGAGATTCTGAGAGCGCTGAGTGCAAATTTATAATAGGATTACTGATCAAAGATTTGTCTAAGGTAACGATGGTGTGTGTTTTTTCATGACATAATTCTAAATTTCACCCTCAATATTTATATTTTTTATCGATTTAGCCCTCATTTTTTTAAAACTAAGTGTGAGTTTGGATGGGCGATCGGGTGCGGTACAGTGCGTTTAACTTACTTTTTGTCTCACGATACAATATCGCTACAATATCTAATCTCACCACCATCGCTGTTTTTGCACAAACCGCAGCTAAACGCATCGCCCATCCAAACCCACCCAAAATTCTGTTATTAACATTTTAAAAAATATTACTTTTTTTAATGAAATTACTATTTAAATTATTAATTTTTATTAGTATTAGCGTGACAACTCTCGTGACAGTTTATGTACACTTCATGTTAATATGGCATTACTTATCTTATAACACATGAACACATAATTATAAAATAACAAAAAGTAATTTTGTTTATAAAAGTTAAAACAATTACCATGAAATATACCTGGATTGTCATGCGAGTTGTTTTGTTTAAAATTTTAACGGTTTAGTCAGTATTTCTGTTAAAAATCCAATTAGACTATCTTTAAAAGATTGATGATCAAATTCAACTCTTTTCAAAAAAAATTAAGCCCAAATTTAACTAGAATAAAAAAAGAGAAATTGACAAAAATTCTAGGCCCCTAAAAGTTAGAATTTGTCATTAAGACTTTTCTATACAAAGATGAAGTATTATAAAAGATTTTATATAATAATATAAGGTAATGTCATGCATGATGCATCTTTATTAATTATTTTTTTGTAATTTGAATAAATATTTTTAGAAATAAATCGGTGGTTGGTTGAATTGATTAGGTCATTAGTTTGTCGATTTGATAAGTTCGATAAATATATAATAATAAATTCATAAAAAAGAACATTTAAGAAATCCAGTTCAACCGTCAATGTAATTGATTTTTTAATCGGTTCAATTGGTTCGATGTCTTTTTTCAAACCTATATTCCGACCTGTTTCCAGTCCAACCGAACAACCCAATCTGATTTAAGCACAAGTAAAAACCCCATATATAATTTTGAGCCCCATATATAATTGAATATATATGTTTTTTTTTATAATTAAGGTATCATATATATTTATCTTACCCGTGTGTTGATTTGATGATCAGGGTGTTCACCATTTCAGACGTGATCTGGGTTCGAGTCACGCTAATCGCGTTACTGTTAGGACTTTGCTCTCCTCTTATAATTTACCAAAAAAAAATCATCTTTGATGTTTTAGCAAACATGTCATTGTCGAAACCATTTTAAAAATTGGGTTTTGAAAAAAATGGGGATCAACTTTAAAAACAAAATGGGAGTCGCCACCAATCCCTTTTTACTTAGGTGTGATTAGATCACTGTAACATCCTGAATTTTTGAGCCTATGCATTTAATGGGTGGATATGTTTAATGTGTTAATTTAAGTGTTAGGGGTCCAAATTGGGCTCAGGCTTAGGTAGAGGCCTTAATTAAAATTATCTGTTTGGGCATTATAGGGTTTAAAAGGTAGTATCTATGTTTAAAATATGTGGATAATAAGCAGATAAATGCTATTATTTAGGAATTTATTTTATGTAGATAATAAGCAGATAAAGGCTAAAATTTAGGGATTTTAATGATTAAAATATGTGGATAATATGCTGATAAAGGAGGGAGGAGTTAGAGATAATTAAGTCTCTTTTAGATGAGCTAGTAGATTAAGATAAAGGAGAAAAGATAGGATTTATCTGCAAGGTTAGGTAAGTGCCGAAATTTCTATAAATAGGGGGAATATCTCTTCAATTTTAGCATTTGGGTTTTTCTCTCATTCTTTTCTCTTCTTCTCTGAGTAAAAGCCAAAAATCCTAAAGTTCCATCTTCTTCTTCATTCTCTCGCAAAAGCCAAAATTTCTAAGCCTATTCCTCATCTTCACTTTGATTCAAAAGCCAAAACTCTTTCCATTCTTTTTCTTCCTAGCCAAAATCTTCATGTCTCTTCCTTGTTTTCTTTTCTTCTTCTCTTTTCTTAGAAACCCAAAACTCTTCACTCAAGTATTTTAAAAGCCAAAGACACATCAGCCTTCTCTTGTTCATACTTTTTCGGGATTTTCCTAAAAGCCAAATCCCTAGATCTCATCTCCTGTGATTGCCGAATTACTCTGTGGTGCCTACTTGTGCCGAAATCAAGGGAACTTTAGTGGAGTCAATCGCATAGATCTCTAAGTTATAGAATCGTGTTACTTTCGGGATTTCAAGGTAAGGGATCTATTAGTTTTAACGTGTAATTTGGGATTTATTAACCTTGGCCGATTGTTGAAGGGGCTAAATCTTTGTGTGTTTTTCTCGCTTTTGAGCAAGGCTTTACATTGAGGATAATAGATCCGGATAGCAAGGACATCGACTAAGAATATTAGATTTCGCGATATCGTGTGTAATACTTCCCACCATCTAGATCTGATTGTTAATGTATGCTCATAAGTTTATATGTTGTGATAAATACCGATATCTCGGTTTAATGTTGGAAACCCGAAAAGGGTGAAGCAAATCACCAGTCGTTGAATGTTTGACTTTATATGATAAAAGCATATTGATTTTATGACTGCATGGGTTGGGTTGATGAAAGGAGGAAGTTATACGTTATATGTGTAGCGGTTTATACCGTGATCTCATTATATGTTGTAGCGGCTAATGCCGTGATTCATTATAAGGGCTTCGCCATAATATGTTGATGAGCAAAGATGACCGCCATCTTGGCGTGTAGCGGTGTGGGTCGATTGTAGAAATCCCCAATGGTGTGAATGGTCGATGCGGGGCGTGTAGCGGATGGAAACCTAGGCAAATGGGTTGGGCCTTGCATATTATTTGTTATTTTTTTATAAATGGAATCATTAATCTGTTTTATGGGCCTAAGGCCAAAATCTAGTGGTGCATGAGGGTTGCACACTGAGTCTCGCGACTCACCCTTTAATTTTAACCATCTCAGGTGACACTTAGGGCATCGGACCGGGCCGAGAGGAGAGCAAGGTGGCCATGCGATAGAGCTTTGAGAATTCAAAGAAAAAGACTTAGTCTAATATTTGATTTTCATTTAATTAATGGGTTCAAATTTCTTTGTAATAAGGTCATGGGCCACTAGACTACCATTTATGTTTTGGGATTTTGTTGGGCTTTTATTACTGGGTTTTAAGTTTTACGTTTTCAATTAAGTTAAGACCTGCATGAAATTTCGGTTTTTATATAAAATCTACCAAGATAATTGGTTACTTAATATTTTATACTTTAATGAATTATTAAGCTTTCGAAATAAAGGTGTAAACCTAGTAATTGTTTTCCAAAATGCGACATGTTATGTAAAATCTCTTAAGTGACATACCAGATCCGGTTGTAGCGTTTGGGCCGGGTTTGGGGTGTTACAATCACCTTGTAAAACGTTTTATTTTAAAAATATTCAATTCTGGTCCACAAAAACAAGAAAACAGGTTCGGGAGTCAGTTACGTATGAGGAAGGGTTAGCACCCTCATAACGCCCAAAATTGGTACCTAATCGATAAAATCATGTCCGAATGTTGAAAATAAAGAAAATTACAAAATATGATCTTTTTATTAGAAAGAAAACCAAGACTTACCTATTTCAAAGAAATAAAAATACCATACCCAATAAGTTAGGATACAGCATCTCATAACTTTGAAGCTAGGTGCATCTTTATTTTAGAAAATTCCTACCTTGAGACACAAAACATCACACCCAATAAGTTTAGATACAACGTTTTCAATTCCCAAGAATAGGTTTTTTTGATTTAAAACTTGAGATTTCTTTGTTCCGAAGGAATATAAACATCACATCCAGCACGATAGGACATGATATTTTAAAACCTTCTTAATTAAGATCATCTCATAATTTAGAAAACTTCGAGCAATTTTGATTTAAAATTTGAGAGTTCTTCGATCCGAAAGAATATAAACATCACATCCAGCACGATTGGACACGATATTTTTAAACCCTCAGAATAACTAAGATCATCTCATAATTTATAAAACTTGTTAAAAGGATATTTAGTTATTTAGCCAAACGGAAAATCGCAACCCAAAGACGATTGGACACTATTTCCCGAATTTCTAAATACAAAACATTGCCTTATTTTAAGAAATAAAGTTTTGCATAAAAAGTGGCAATTAAAATAAATTTAAAATAATTAAAATAAATGAATAAATAATGATTAAGCAATTAAATGGATAAATAAAAAAAGTTAAAAAACGCATAAGTCAACCTTACTCCCGCAATATGAGGATTCAACGAAATTCCTCCACCAAAATCTAACTCGAACGGAAGCAACTCAAAAATAAATGAAGATGAGCGAAGAACAAAATAAGAACGAGCCACAGAAAATAAGAACGCAAGAGGGAGAGAAATTTGAGTGAATGCTCTCAAGAATTCTTATTGCTTCCAAACTCAAGTGTCCTCTACAATGAAGGGAGAGGCCTCTATTTATAGTTGAGCCTCCCCAAATCCAACGGTACAGATCAATTACATCAACGGCTAAGATTAAAAGGTATCTACAAATTAAATCTTTAAGATTACAAAATCACATCTTCTAAGATTACATACCATATCTTCTAAGATTGCATATCATATCTAAGATTGCATACCATATATTCTAGGATTGCATATCATATCTAAGATTTGCATATCATATCTAAGATTACATATCCTTGAAGATTGTATTTTCATAAACTTCAAGCTTGTAGATGGACCTTCAACATTTTCAAGTAATGGGCCATTCCGATCGAGCCAAATGATATATTTTGGACTGAAAAAACATTTATTTATTTATTTATTTTTGTTGGGTTTGTTTATTTTTAGCCCGGGCAAAATTGGGCTCCTACAGCTGCCCTTCTTTGATCATTTTCGTGTAACGAGAATAGAGCAAAGACTATAAAAGGACCAATTTTGCCCGGTCTTGGCCAAGCCTCGACTTCTTGGTCCTCATCCTCTTTAAATGGCTTCCAACTCCACTGTAAATTTCAACGGCATTGGAACTTCATCTCGATTTCAAGAAGTCATAGCTTTATTCTCGCTTCTTGCAATTTCAAGAATGCCAAATTGATGTCTTTGATCCGCTTCCTACAACTTCGGGAAAATAAGATCTAAAGTGTCTTCGATCTACTTCCTACAACTTCGGAAGATAAGATCTGTTGTCTTTAGTTTGCTCACTGCAACTTCGTGAGGTAGGCTAATATCTTCGATCCGCTTCCTACAACTTCAGGAAGATAAGATCCGAAAGTGTCTTCGATCTATTTCCTACAACTTCAAGAAGATAAGATCCGAAAGTGTCTTCGATCTACTTCCTACAACTTCGTGAAGATAAGATCTTCCTGTCTTTGATCTACTTCCTACAACTTCAGAAGATAAGATCTTCTGTCTTTGATCTATTTCCTACAACTCGTGAAGATAAGATCTTCTGTCTTCAGTCTACTCCCTACAACTTCAGGGAGATAAGGCTGAAATTCTTTTCGATCTGCTTCCTACAATTTCAGGAAGATGAGATCTCTTGTCTTCGATCTACTCCCTACAACTTCAGAGAGATAAGGCTGAAATTCTTTTCGATCTACTTCCTACAACTTCAGGAAGATGAGATCTTCTGTCTTCAGTCTACTCCCTACAACTTCAGGGAGATAAGTCTGAAATTCTCTTCGATCTGCTTCCTACAACTTCAGGAAGATGAGATCTTCTGTCTTCAGTCTACTCCCTACAACTTCAGGGAGATAAGACTGAAAGGGTCTTCGATCTGTTTCCTACAACTTCAGGAAGATGAGATCTTCTGTCTTCAGTCTACTCCCTACAATTTTAGGGAGATAAGACTGAAAGGGTCTTCGATCTGCTTCCTACAACTTCAGGAAGATAAGATCTGAAAGTGTCTTCGATCTGCTTCCTACAACTTCAGGAAGATAAGATATGTTGTCTTTGATCTGCTTCCTACAACTTCAGAAAGATAAGATCTGAAATCTTCTTTTGATCTACTTCCTACAACTTCAGGAAGATAAGATCTGAAAGTGTCTTCGATCTGCTTCCTACAACTTCAGGAAGATAAGATCTATTATCTTCGATCTGCTTCCTACAACTTCAGGAAGATAAGATCTGTAAACTCACCGATATTGCTACACCATCCGCTGAGGGACATGTCTTGTAGACTCGGTTTAGTATGTTTATGTTACATGACTAAGATGCTATGATCAAAAATGAATCAAATGCTTTTAGCTATATATAACATGTCATGAAAATGACTCTTTTTAAAGGATTAGGATGCAATTACCGAAATGAATCAAATGTTCCTAATGAAATTTGCTATGATACAGAAATGTTATGAGTATGATTCCTATTTTAGGTGTTATCACTCATTTGTTTTTCATTCTTGTTTATCAATCATGTTCTGCTCAACCAGCTTGCCCCAATGTAATTTCTGAGTCAGCCCCGTTTGGATTTTGAGACATGAAGTTGGTATTTCCCACTGCAACTTCGGGGAAATAACATTTGGTTTCATCCATCCACTCAGAGGTGCAGAACTTGTATTACTTTCAATCAATTTGATCTGTTACACCATTCCCTGGGTGTAATGACCAAATGTATGTGTCTGAATAAATGCAGGGTATCCCGACAATGATCCTCTTTTACACTTGGATTGACCTTGTTCGTCATTTGCCAATATGGTGTCACCAACGAAATTGTCTTATCCAATAAGAATCTGAAGAGATAATCATTTTTCAATGTTTCCAACCCTTAGGCTTGGTGAGCTCTGAACAATAGTCTTGTTTCAGATTCCTCATATTATTTAGAAGCTTCTAGAGTAATATGCGAAACTCCTTTTATGAAAGTATTATTAGTCTATTAATCGTTATTTCAATATAAAATGCTTGAAAAAGATTACAACAATGGACAAGAAAGAAATTAATCAAGAGCATAGCTCGAAACAAATAAGTTAATCAAAGATAACCAAGGCAATAAATGAAAATTGATTGGTATATCTTAAAATGAATAAAGTAAGCAAAAATAGCAAAGAAAATTGATTGGGGTGTTTCTTTGAAAAGAATAAAGTAATCAAAGATAGAAAATTTAAAATGGGTAAGATGGGAAACTAGGTGCCCCAGATATCGCAGTCTGAGCTTCTTTGTTCTGATTTCTTGAGGACCATTTTAAACTCAATATGTGTTTAGGGGATCCGGAGTACTCTGTCAATGCCCCAAGACGTAACATACTTCTTCATTGTTAATTCAAATGTAGCAAGACTACTGTATTCCCCACTTTTGATCAAAATTTGAGCCGCCCTTTTTGGGTTTTCAACTCAAAGCCCCTTTGGTCTCAAAGCGCCCTTTACGGGTTTTCGCCTTGGCCTCTCCTCTTTTTTTTTTGAATTTGTGGGTTTTCACCTTGGTCTTTTCCTCTTTCAGGTCAAATATTTCATGACTGAACCTGAATTCACCTGGATTGGGCAAGTTTTCGCCATCTGTCTCGGTCAATATCACTGCTCCTCCATAACAGGTCTTCTTTTTATAAAGTCCTTTGGCATCTGCTTTCCTCTAAAATCGTTTTATAGAAGAAATGTCATTTTCAACATCAGGTTCCTTCGTGGAATTCCCTAAGATGAACTTCTTTAACATAAGCTCACATCCTCTGGCCACGACAAATAGTTTTTAGCCTTTTCTTCAATTAGGTCCAATTAATAAAAAACACTTCAAATCTATAAACCAATGTGTAAGATGTTGCCCCGGCAAAAGTTCCTGGCCAATGTTCACAAATCATAGAGAGTAGTGATAGCTTCTTATGACAATTTTTACAAGTCTTAGCCACCTTTCATTTTTTTTGGCAACTTTTGTTGCACTGTGATATGCTGCCTGATCTTTAGACAAACTGTAGACTTTGACTTTGTACAGTTATTTAAACGCGATCCTTTATGGCATTTGATCTTTTCCTTCATTTTTTTTAATAAATTCGATGACTTCGACCTTGTAACATTGGCATATGAAGCTACTTTCATTCTCTTAGTGAAGTAAATGATAACTATGCCGATGAGTCGATATTGACTAAAAACTTTTGACGAGATTGGCCCCATTATATCCATGCCCCACGTATGGAAAATTTGTGAAGAACTAGAGTAGGCATATGAATCTTGTCTTCTTTAATTCTGCATTTGCAGTATGACTGATGCAATCCCCTTCCATGGTGAATCAACAGTGCCCGATCCTCTTTGTTTAGCCTGCTTCTTATTAGCCAAGGATGTCCTGATATAATTGTGCGAAAACATCTTTGAATTCTTAAAAATAACTCAATGATGTCTTGCCTTATTTTTGTGGTGAGCTAGGCTTCGGTCTTCACATTTTCCCTTTCGAAGTCCTTAGATCCCCTAGACCCATGTCTCATTCAAAAAGGGAGTCAGTAACAACGTCGCTCACGTCGTTGATATCTGGGTACCTAGGTATGAAGGCAAGAAATCCAAAGAATAAATGATTCTAAGGATGATTATTGGTATGGTCATGAAAGAATATTCTAAAAAATAAAAGAATGTACAGTATGAAATGTAAAGAATAAAAGAATATGTATTCAAAAGATGCATTTTATTGAAATGATAATTCTGGACATAAGCCTATTTCACAAAAGGGTTCTTATTGCCTCTAGGCTTAAGGCAACAAGCATGTTTTGAACATTACTATAAATCAGCTAAAAAATACAAGGATCTCTTCCACGGTCCTATTATTCAAAACACTCCCAAGTACACAAGAGCTTGGAAACTTTGTTCTTTAATTCCCTCTTCATTATTGATTTCTTTCAAGGAGTCGCAACTTTCTTGTCTCCTCCTTCAATTACCGCATTTACTACTTCGTCAAAGTGATCAGGTTTTGATGAATCGTCGAACTTCACAATTCCCATTTTAATGAACCTTTCGACCAACTTTTTAAACGTATTACAGTTTTTGATTGAGTGACTCGTTATTCCCGCGTGGTACTCGCATTGGGCATTCTCGTTATACCATTTTAGGAATGGAGGTTGTAACGGTTTCAGATAAAATAGAGACACCATGTGTGCGTCAAACAAAATTTGATATAGCTCCTTATACGTCATGGGGATTGGCGTAAATTGGAGCCTTTCAGAGTTTTGCCTTGGGGAAACCTGATTGCTGGTAACTACCATCCTTGGCTGGTTTATTGTAATCGGCTCTAAATAGCTCTTGTTATACCTACCGGCATTATTCGTTTTCTTTTCCTTCTTCTTCAAAGCTTTTGAGGTCCATTCTCCTCCTTCCTTTGTTTCTACCAGAGCAACCGGTTTGGCTTGATCATCGCTCGAGTTAAAACCTGAACCCATTGGGGAATTCAATAGGGCCGAAGTATGACATCGGGGTTCAATAATGACGGGTCCCCTATGCAGATGCGTGTCTGGTTGAGTCAGGATACCTATTGGGGAATAAACAATGTCTTCCTCATCATCCACACTATTGACTGCTGGGCCACTCCTCTTTTCAAATCTTTCGGCTAGAAACTGGGTTAACTGGTCAATCACATTCTTTTGGAACTCTAACATTTGTTTCCGCATTTCTTGCTAAATCTCAGTCAATTGCCCTTGCATTTGTTCTATTCTCTCCAACCTTTGTTCCATGTTTTCCAGGTTAACTGAAACATTTTACCTAATTAGGGTCCTTTTATAAAAGTCTAATGCAAATGATGCAATGTAATGCGAATGCATGAATGCAAAGAGGGAGAGGCATTGATTCTGAATTCAATTCCATTAGAAAAACTTTTCTAGAAAACAAATTTCTTTACATAAAACGGATCGCATATATGGCCTTGCCCTTATATTCCAAGCAAAAACAATAATCCCTTTCCTCGCAAAGGTCAAATCTTGCAAACTTGTAATAAATGCCTCCACTAGCTCCTTTTTGCTTGATTTGGGACGCGACTCACTGCTCACTTATTTCTATAATGCTCGTCAGCCTCTTCAAGAAAGTCGAGACGTGGTGATTCTCGAATTGTCTTTGTCAGCTTGAATCCTTGGATAACAAGGTCTTGTATTCCTTCGTGGGCTATCAGTCTTCTCTTATTGTGTTTACTTGGACCATATTCGGACAACCGTATTATAATCCACTTTATCAAAAAACCCGTTTTCTTATGACAAACTTTTCTTTTTAGTAATCGAATTTGGAATCAACACCTCTTTTCTATGATGTGAATGCAATGCAATCAAAACAAAAGAGAACACGTTAGCACAGAAAAAAAAATATAGAACACTTATCAAGGTGACCACTAGGGTTTGACATAGTTTTACCTAAGGTGGGCCTTTAGGGTTCACTATATGTGGTTTAGTTCTAAAGTTGAGGTACCCGAACCAGCAGATTCCTCGATCCTCACCCATTATAGGCTCATACGGACTGAGTTCAGTTCAGGGGAATACATTTCCCTATGGCCATGCGGAAGTGAAAACTTCACGAAGACATAGGTACAGATGTATTCCGAAAGCAATCCACTAGCCCATGCGGAGGTGAAAACCTCACGAAGGCATAGCTTCTTGCTCCCACTTAAGGGCGTGACCACAACGGTCATGCAATGCAATGCAGAGAGATATATTCAGAACCACATGCAATAAAAAGGATCATAATTTTTTTTTAAATCAGATTTTTAAATTCAGACATGAGGACATGAAACTATCGATTTTACGGCTTGAGTCTCTTATTGGTCCCCAGTGGAGTCGCCAAGCTGTCGAAACCATTTTAAAAATTGGGTTTTGAAAAAAATGGGGATCAACTTTAAAAATAAAATGGGAGTCGCCACCAATCCCTTTTTACTTTGGTGTGATTAGATCACCTTGTAAAACGTTTTATTTTAAAAACATTCAATTCTGGTCCACAAAAACAAGAAAATGGGTTCGGGAGTCGGTTACGTATGAGGAAGGGTTAGCACCCTCATAACGCCCAAAATTGGTACCTAATCGATAAAGTCATGTCCGAATGTTGAAAATAAAGAAAATTACAAAATATGATCCTTTTATTAGAAAGAAAACCAAGACTTACCTATTTCAAAGAAATAAAAATACCATACCCAATAAGTTAGGATACAGCATCTCATAACTTTGAAGCTAGGTGCATCTTTATTTTAGAAAATTCCTACCTTGAGACACAAAACATCACACCCAATAAGTTAGGATACAACGTTTTCAATTCCCAAGAATAGGTTTTTTTTATTTAAAACTTGAGATTTCTTTGTTCCGAAGGAATATAAACATCACATCCAGCACGATAGGACACGA
This sequence comes from Gossypium sturtianum, assembly GCA_025698515.1. Lineage (NCBI taxonomy): Eukaryota > Viridiplantae > Streptophyta > Magnoliopsida > Malvales > Malvaceae > Gossypium > Gossypium sturtianum. The sequence goes on from CM046945.1 coordinate 165,889,199, forward strand.
TATTTTAAAATCTTCTTAATTAAGATCATCTCATAATTTAGAAAACTTCGAGCAATTTTGATTTAAAATTTGAGAGTTCTTCGATCCGAAAGAATATAAACATCACATCCAGCACGATTGGACACGACATTTTTAAACCCTCGTAACTAAGATCATCTCATAATTTATAAAACTTGTTAAAAGGATATTTAGTTATTTAGCCAAACGGAAAATCGCAACCCAGCACGATTGGACACTATTTCCCGAATTTCTAAATACAAAACGTTGCCTTATTTTAAGAAATAAAGTTTTGGATAAAAAGTGGCAATTAAAATAAATTTAAAATAATTAAAATAAATAAATAAATAATGATTAAGCAATTAAATGGATAAATAAAAAAAAAGTTAAAAAATGCATAAGTCAACCTTACTCCCGCAATATGAGGATTCAACGAAATTCCTCCACCAAAATCTAACTCGAACGGAAGCGACTCAAAAATAAATGAAGATGAGCTAAGAACAAAATAACAACGAGCCACAGAAAATAAGAACGCAAGAGGGAGAGAAATTTGAGTGAATGCTCTCAAGAATTCTTATTGCTTCCAAACTCAAGTGTCCTCTATAATGAAGGGACAGGCCTCTATTTATAGTTGAGCCTCCCCAAATCCAACGGTACAGATCAATTACATCAACGGCTAAGATTAAAAGGTATCTACAAATTAAATCTTTAAGATTACAAAATCACATCTTCTAAGATTACATACCATATCTTCTAAGATTGCATATCATATCTAAGATTGCATACCATATATTCTAGGATTGCAGATCATATCTAAGATTTGCATATCATATCTAAGATTACATATCCTTGAAGATTGTATTTTCATAAACGTCAAGCTTGTAGATGGACCTTCAACCTTTTCAAGTAATGGGCCATTCTGATCGGGCCAAATGATATATTTTGGACTGAAAAAACATTTATTTATTTATTTATTTTTGTTGGGTTTGTTTATTTTTAGCCCGGGCAAAATTGGGCTCCTACAGTCATCATGTCGAGGGAGCATTTAACTATAAAATCAAACCGTGCTAATGTGTCGATATGTAATAAGTGAAAAATATTTTAGGATTGTTTAACTTACTTTTTGTCTCACGATACAATATCGCTACAATATCTAATCTCACCTAAATTATGTTATTAACATTTTAAAAATTATTACTTTTTTTAATGAAATTACTATTTAAATTATTAATTTTTATTAGTATTGGCGTGACAACTCTCGTGACAGTTTATGTACACTTCATGTTAATATGACATTACTTATCTTATATAACACATGAACACATAATTATAAAATTATAAAAAGTAATTTTGTTTATAAAAGTTAAAACAAATACCATGAAGTATACCTGGATTGTCATACGAGTTGTTTTGTTTAAAATTTTAACTGTTTAGTCAGTATTTCTGTTAAAAATTCAATTAGACTATCTTTAAAAGATTGATGATCAAATTTAACTCTTTTCAAAAAAATTTAAGCCCAAATTTAACTAGAATAAAAAAAGAGAAATTGACAAAAATTGTAGACCTCTAGAATTAGAATTTGTCATTAAGACTTTTCTATACAAAGATGAAGTATTATAGAAGATTTTATATAATAATATAAGGTAATGTCATATATGATGGAATATAAGAAAAGGTAATGTCATGCATGATGCATCTTTATTAATTGTTTTTTGTAATTTGAATAAATATTTTTAGAAATAAATCGGTGGTTGGTTGAATTGATTAGGTCATTAGTACGTTGATTTGATAAGTTCGATAAAGATATAATAAATTCATAAAAAAGAACATTTAAGAAATCCAGTTCAACCGTCAATGTAATTGATTTTTTAATCTGCTCAATCGGTTCGATGTCTTTTTTCAAACCTATATTTCGACCTGTTTCCAGTCCAACCGAACAATCCAATCCAATTTAAACACAAGTAAAAACCCCATATATAATTGAATATATATGCTTTTTTTATAATTAAGGTATCATATATATTTATTTTACCTGTGTGTTGATTTGATGATCAGGGTGTTCACCGTTTCAAATATGATCTGGGTTTGAGTCACGCTAATCGCGTTACTGTTAGGACTTTGCCGTCGTGAAGGAGTACCTGGATCTTCTTATGAATTGGATTATATTGAATAAGCAAAGGACTCTTGTTGGAGAGATCTTCTTTGATGTATTCGTAAGGTATGCCTTTGAGTTTCAAAGCCCAAATTACCCTGTAACAGTACGCACTAGGCCAAGCTCCGAACAGTTTCACGACAGCCATGGTTGGGAGATTAGTCGATTTTCTGGTAGATTCTGAGAGTGGAGAGTGTAAATTTATAATAGGATTCTGAGGTGAATGATAAAATTTGAAAATAAAATTAAATACAAACATTTTAAATATAATATCGACCATCGTTAAAGAACCTATTAGGCTTTTTTACCTAAATAATACAAAAAAATAAAATTAATAACTGAAATGGTATGCTTATAAGATTATTTAATTAAATAGTATATTTTATTGAGGTCGCCTATCAAATTGGCAGCACAGGACTGAAATATAACAATCTAAAATATTCAGGGACCTGTTATGAATTTTTCCATCTACCAAGTTCTTGGAATCAAACATGATGACATCTGTTATGAATTTTTCCATCTAGCAAGTTCTTGGAATCAAACATGTTTGCTTACGTAAAACATCGAACATACTAGATAGAGTTTAGGTTGTATTTAAATTAGATAATTTTAAATACCTAAAAGATATAATATATTATATTCACTAATCATGATATACAACAATGTTTTTATATATATTTATAGTTTTTGTATTTAAAAATTTATATTATCTAATCATTAAGTGTAATGATAAGTTATATTGGACTTTTAAGAAGAAAATTCGAGTCAAAATTTTAAAAACGGTATTATTGAAAAGAATAATAACAAATCATCTTTATAAACTGCAAAGCAAATATGAATAAACTATAAAAATAGTCATTTTTATTTGTCCCAAATTATATTTTAGTTGATTATATTTGAAATGTTACGTTTTAGTCACTTATATTATTGTTTTGTTACGAAGTAGTCACTTTGTCGTTAAGTTCCGTTACCTCCCTAAAGATAATCTTATGTGGCAATCCAGATGGGCTCTAAATGCCAATTTGGATCTTTAACTGGGATAAGAATAGTCTTTTCAGTCAAAATGGAAAAGAAAAGTAAAAGAAAAAGGAGACGAACGATTTTTCTTTTCCAATTCAAGGTGTAATTAATTAAAAATCTACCCTCGTCCCAGTTGGACATCCAAGTCGGCATTTAAAACCTATTTAGACTACCATGTAGGATTACCATTAGGGAGGTAATGAAGGTTAACGACAGAGTGACCGTTTCGTATCAAAACTATAATGTAAGTGACTACAACGTAAAATTCCAAACATAACTGACTAAAATGTAATATGAGACAAACAAAAATAACTATTTTTATAGTTTACTAAACAAATATATATGAGACATTAACTATATAAGAAAAAACATATTTTTTAAGCAAATATATATGGATCAAGCCGGTTGGTTGAATTTATTTGTTCAAGAAGAGTATTGAAACAGACTTAAATCGACTAAAAAGTTAATTGAACTGAGAGTTGAACTGAATTTTTAAAATATTTTTGATGAATTTATTTTATTTTTATTGAACAATCACATTTATCAAATCAATAAATTAATGACCTGACCATTTAAACTAGTATTCTAAAAATATTTATTCAAATTACAAAAAGCAAGTAATAAAGTTGCATCATGCATGACATTACCTTATATTATTATAAAAGTATTTCTATCCACCTTTGTTTAATTCCTTTTATTAACACTTCATCTTTACCTTTATCAAAGCTTTGACCACTAATCCTATTATAAATTTACACTCACCGCTCTCGTGATCTACCGAAAATCGACAATCTCCCAACCATGGCGGTCGTGAAACCTGTTCGAGCTTGGCTTAGTCCGTGACGCTTACAAAGTAATTTGGGCTCAAACTCAAAGGCATACCTTACGAATACATCGAAGAAGATCTCTCCAACAAGAGTCCTTTGCTTCTTCAATATAATCCAATTCATAAGAAAGTCCCGGTGCTCGTTCATGACGGAAAACCGATCGGCGAATCCACCGTCATCCTTCGATATATCGATGAAATTTGGCCGCAAAATCCCTTGCTGCCGGCTGATCCCTATGACAGAGCCGTTGCTCTGTTTTGGATCAAATTTGCCGATGACAAGGTAAAATCCTCTTCTTTTCTTTTTTTGGCTTAAATACAAAATTAACCCTCAAACTATATCGTATTTACCACTTAGGTGTCTAAGAGTTTTTTTTTTTTTTGTTGTTGCAAAAATGATATTTAAACGGTTAATTTTATTGGCATCGTACACTTTTTAGATAAAATATAACGAATTTAATAGTTTAAGCATATTTTTTACCAAAAAATTTAGGTACTTAAAATGAGAAAATTGACATAGTTTAGATACTAATTTTGCAATTAAACCTTTTTATTTATTTATTGATGCATATGGCGATTTTCCCATTTATTGATTTTTTATTTATATTTATTTATCTATAATCAATAGTCAATTTTTTTAATAAATAGTCAATATTATTTTTAAGTGTTCTATTGACTTGATAAGTGTGGTACCAACTAAATTAGAAAAATACTAAAAATATTTTTCCTCAGTAATTAAAATAATTTATATATTTGAGGGTAATTTAGTTTTTTTTTTTAAAAATTAATAAAAATACATATGATGGGAATTGAAAATGGGTCAATTGAGTTAGAAAAACTTTTAATTTATCACTATTATTTTAATATTTTTGTACGTTTCAATTTGTATTATGCACATTTTATTACCCCAATCAATTATATATATTTAACTAAATCGGTGTCTCAACTTAACTCGGCATCGACTTAAGATTGATGACAACACCATGATAAATAATTTTAATTTATTTTTTCATTTTAATATCTTACATAATTTAAGTGTTATTATTAATTAGTGTCAACCTATACATTTTATTATTTATTGTATGTTATTTTTTAAACACACATATGTGTTCTAAATTTAGGTTCCCACACGCATACACGTGTGATAGGATTTCTAGTATTAATAAAGCATTGACCAAGTTGGTGTCACAAATCAACCGGGCACCAACTCAGTTATGAAATTGCGAGAAGACCTTTACGGAATTAAAATAAGTAATATTATTCAAGGTTATTTTAGTCTTGTCACTTTAAAAAATGATAGAATTAAATCCATGCCAATTGTATTATTAAAGTTTTTAATTTACCATTCAACTAAAATTTTATTTTGATATTTTTATACTTTTTTTTTATTTTATTATGCATGTTTTATTACATCCGCTAGTTGTATATATAGTTAATATTAATAAAGTTTTTAACTGAGTTGATGTCACAAGTTAACTCGACACTGACTCAAGATTGAGGACAACAAAATGATAAACAATTTTAATCTATTTTTTAATTTTAGCATCATATATATTTCATATGTTATTATTAATTAGTTTCAAATCATATGTTTCATTATTTATTGTACATTATTTTTTAAACATACATTTACGTTCGAAATTTGTGGTTTTCACATGCATACGTGTGTGATAGAATTTCTAGTTATTTATTAAGCTTTTTACTGAGTCGGTGTCACCCACCAACCATGTCCCAATTTAGGAAATTACTAAAAATAAAATTAATTTGCTAAGTAACTTATAAGATTATGTAGATATTTTTGTCTTTTTATATTTTTAAACATTAAGTTTTTATAGGATAACATAAAATTTAAAAAAATAAAATAAAATTGAGTTAATTGAAAATATTTTCCATTAAGTGATAATTAATTTTTATTTACTCATCATTTTTCACACTTTTTTTTATTGAAAAAATTCTATTGGATTATCAAACGTGTGTAAAATATTAATCATTGAAAATGTTAATTTTAATTGATTAAATTTTTTTAGTGGTTTATCAAACAATGTCTAGCTTGGACCAAAAAAAAGTTCAGACCTCAATGTGAGAACAATTGTCAAGTTCAGGGATTAACTTGAACAAAAAATAGTTCAGGCCATACAGTGAGAACAATCGCCAAGTTCAAGGGCTAATCTGAACAAAAAAAAGTTCAAGTCCCAATGTAGGAGCAGTTGCTAAGTTCCAGACCCACAAAGTGATTTAACATTTTTTAACTTTAACAGTAGTGGGATTAAATTTCTTGAAAATAAAAATAAGAGGACTAAATTGCAAACATACAAATAATACAAGGACTTGTAACTTATTTTAACATATTTGAAATTAAGATTCTAGCACTTTGTAGTTTGAAATTTTTATCGTACATGAATTTTGATGGCTTATACTAGAATCTCTGTTTTAAAACAGAGTCCTATAATCGCAAAGCTTTATCGAACCAAAGGTGAAGAACAACAGAGGTAGTGAAGGAGTGGTTGGAAATGCTGGAAGCCATGGAAGAACATGCACCGATCGGAGGGAAAAAATTCTTCATGAGACGAGATAAACATGGTGGACATTGCATTTTGCATGGTTGCTCACCGCTCGGGGTTTTCAAGACGCAGCAGGCTTAAAGTCTTTGAGCCACACAAATTCCTCGAGTGAGCTCGTGGATCCAAAATTTCAAATCAGTCCCTGTAATCAAAGACAACTTGCCTGATACCGATAAGATAGTTGCTTACTTGAAGCGTCGTAAAGAGATGTTGTTGACATCAAAATCGAATTAGGGTTTGGAACATTGATTGCATTTTCTCCCATGGAAGTGTTAAATGTTCCACATAAGGTTGAAGATGTAATCCAATATTTGAGAGGATTTGAACACATATGTTCTTTATCCAACGTTTTCAAAATTCGAACCGATCAAGTTATCGATTTGTTGGTCTAATAGTTTCGATTGGTCTATTTGGTTCATTTAAATAAATCATCAAAATTAAAAAAACAATAAAAATCCAGCTCAATGGCTCCATACAGGTTTGACTATAATCTACACCTTTTAGCTTCAGAGCCCAAATGACCCTTCGACTATAAGGACTTGGCCAAAATCCAAAGAGCTTCAATTCATCCATGGTGTGTGATGTTTGGTTTCTGTTCCGAATTAGATTAAAGGTGGCATTATATCGTTGTTTTTGGGTGGCGGATTTTGACTATTCTTGGTCAGTCTAAATGCAATGTTCCAATTTTTGCAATGTTATTGGTCAGCCTAAATGCGATGTTCCAACGAATTTTGACCCAATTATTTGCGTCATGGATGATGTATCTCAAATTTTTGCAATGTTATTGGTCAGCCTAAATGCGATGTTCCAACGAATTTTGACCCAATTATTTGCGTCATGGATGATGTATCTCAATGACCATGTTTCCTGCAATTTCTGTATTATTTTTAAACCTCATTATGGGATATTCTATTTTTCCAAGTTTGAAAGTGAACTCAAAATATTAAAGGGATTAGATAAAAGTACAAGGCTTTAACATGGGTTTAGGCAATAAAATTAGACATGTTTAAAATATTGGTTTAACTTTGCCGATTGATTATTAGCTTAATTAGCATTGGCATTGTTATCAATGCAGAGAGAAGGTGGGTTTGAGTGTGTTGAAACGCATTATCCTATTATTTATAGGTTGGGGAGAGGTTATAGTAGTTCTTAACCTTGTGCCAAAAAAATGATCGTAACTTATAATAAGATTGTTCAAAAAATATTAGTTAAACTTGGGCTTCAACATTCGATGTCCGAGTTCAATTCGACTGCTTTTATACTTTTCTAATATATTTTTATTTTATTTTTATATATTATGTAACTTATATCACATGAATCTAAATTTATAATAATAAAATCCCATGTAATCATTAAAAATATATTAAATTGTCTAAATTTATAATTTTAATGAAAGAAATACCCGTTAAAATATTAAATATTAAATTAAAATAATATATATTTTTTAAAAAGATAATATGAGTAGATTTAACATAGATTTGAGTTAGTCATTTATAAATATAAACGAGTTTGGACAAAATTTTAAAATTATATTTGGGGTTAAGTTGGACTAGGCTTGGGCAAACATAAAAGTGTATTAAGATCATACATAGACCCAACTCAACCTAGCTCATGAACACTTCTAATTATATTTAAATCATTGCCTAAGTTGGTGTCTGATTTTATAAGTTGACTGGTCACTAACTCAATTAAAAAACAACTATTTAACATGAAGAAACAACTATTTAACATGCGAATTTCAAAAGTTCAAAAAAAAAAATTCTCAAGGTCCCAAAATTTTTGGTGTGATTTAATAATGAAATTTACTGAGTTTGATTTATTTAAAAATGAAGTGTCAGATTTCACTTTCCGACACTACAAAAAAACCGAATTATTACAAAATTCCTCAAGTAAGAAACATGAAAAAAGAAGTAATCTTATTTTATTTTATTTTATTTTATACAAGTGAAAACCGAATTATTTAATAGTTTAAGCATATTTTTTACCAAAAAATTTAGGTACTTAAAATGAGAAAATTGACATAGTTTAGATACTAATTTTGCAATTAAACCTTTTTTTATTTATTGATGCATATGGCGATTTTCCCATTTATAATTTTTTATTTATATTTATTTATCTATATCAATAGTCAATTTTTTAAATAAATAGTCAATATTATTTTTTAAGTGTTCTATTGACTTGATAAGTGAGGTACCAACTAAATTAGAAAAAATACGAAAATATTTTGAAAAATTCAATTAAACATTACACATAAATCAATAAAAACTGAAAGAACTCACCATTAACAACACTCAATTTGTACTTCCATAAATAAAACTCGATTTACTCCCAGAGTTATACATTTTAACCACTATGAAAGAAAGCACGATAAACTCCTCTCAATTCACTGCTTTAAGATATCACAATTTCATTATTAAGACGGTTTAAATTACAGTAATTAATCCACTACAGATAATATTTTAAGACAACATAAATACTCACATTTTAAACACGATACAACACTATGACATATTTTAATTGCAGCTTAGGACATTAATATTTAATCAACTCAAAGCAGCAGGACATTATTTTCATAACAATAAGTCATATTCGGACAGCATGCATGGGTTTTGCATGTCACGATAGCTCACTCAACAACCGACAATCATTAAAACTTTTCCCTCAATTTTCACCACACTTACCAAAGAGAGGTCAAGATTCAATCGAGTAAAAAAATTAAGTTAGTCAAGTTGACAAATACTATTTTAGCAACCAACTCAATTTGTATTTTTTTCAAATTAAGTCGAATCGAGTAAAAAAATTTCGAGTCGAGTTAACGAATCCTATTATTATACTCAATATTGTATTTACATGGACTGATTATTTAACTAGTAGACGAAGTACAAACTTTTAGGTTAATTTTGAGTAAAGGAAAAAGGGAAAGTGGAGGGATTCGAGAAAGAAAATAAGGTTGATGGGTAAATATTTATCAAAACAACGTAATTTTGCCTTTTAATTTAACGATTTTGACTTTTAACTTTAGAGGAAGTAAATATTTATCAAAACGACGTAATTTTGCATTCTTTATTTAGATTTTCAGATAACTCGAATTGTGTAATTCATATTCGAGTTCATATTCGAATTAAACCAAAAAATTTGATATTTTATTCGAGTTGATCCGAATAACTCGATTAATTCGAACTATTTAATTTAAAATTTAAAAATTTTATCAAATTTTTAAAATCGCATCGAATTTTATTTACCCACTTACCAAAATAAGAATACAACCAACCATTCAAGAAAGAAATGAATTAAACTCACACTAAAAAAAACAGCCATTTTAGACATATGTCAGACAAAATAAATTATGAAAACAACAGTTATTTTGGACAACCATTTCTTCAAATGTCAAACATAATAAATTCTGGAAACAGCAGCCATTTTAGACAACCATTTCTTCATATGTCAGACAAAATAAATTATGAAAACAACGGCCATTTTGGACAACCATTTCTTCAAATTTCCAACATATTTTATTTGCTACATACCGAAAATCAACAACATAATATCTTATGAAAACAACAGTTATTTTGGACAACCATTTGTTCAAATTTTCAACATGTTTTATTTGCTACATACCGAAAATCAACAGCAGCTAATTCCCAATTTATTCATAAAATTCAGACAACATAATTGAAGTCACCAACTAGTTTACTTCAACCTGACAATTAAGTAAATGAGTATGTGTGTAAATTTCAAGGGAAACTTACCGAAATCTTTCCTAAGTTGCTGTCACAAGCACAAGCTTGCTCCTTGCCTTCACCACTTTGACCGTCTCCCACATGAAGAAACAACTATTTAACATGCGAATTTCAAAAGTTAAAGAAAAAAATAAATTTCTCAAGGTCCCAAAATTGTTGGGTGTGATTTAATAATGAAATTTACGAGTTTGATTTACAAAATTAAGGTGTCGGTATTTCACTTTCCGACACTACAAAAAACCGGATTATTACAAAATTCATCAAGTAAGAAGCATGAAAAAAGAAGAAATCTTATTTTATTTTATTTTTGTTTATTATATATGTTAGCATACATACAAATATAATATATAATGAAATAGAATTTTTGAATAATTTAAGTCTTATCACATATTGACACATTAGCACGGTTTGATTTTATAGTTAAATGCTCCCTCGACATGATGACACGTTTGCTAAAACATCAAAGATGATTTTTTTTTTTTTGGTGAATTATAAGAGGAGAAAAAAGTTCTAACAGTAACGCGATTAGTGTGACTCGAACCCAGATCACATCTGAAACGGTGAACATCCTGATCATCAAATCAACACACGGGTAAAATAAATATATATGATACCTTAATTATAAAAAAACATATATATTCAATTATATATGGGGTTCAAAATTATATATGGTGTTTTTACTTGTGTTTAAATCAGATTGGATTGTTCGGTTGGATTGGAAACAGATCGAATATAGGTTTGAAAAAGACATCGAACCGATTAAAAAATCAATTACATTGATAGTTGAACTGGATTTCTTAAATGTTCTTTTTTATGAATTTATTATATCTTTATCGAACTTATCAAATCAACGAACTAATGACCTAATCAATTCAACCAACCACCAATTTATTTCTAAAAATATTTATTCAAATTACAAAAAACAATTAATAAAGACGCATCATGCGTGACATTACCTTACCTTATATTGCATCATGCATGACATTACCTTATATTATTATATAAAATCTTTTATAATACTTCATCTTTGTATAAAAAAGTCTTAATGACAAATTCAAACTTCTAGGGGCCTACAATTTTTGTCAATTTCTCTTTTTTTATTCTAGTTAAATTTGGGCTCAATTTTTTTTTTGAAAAAAGTTGAATTTGATCATCAATCTTTTAAAGATAATTTAATTGAATTTTTAACAGAAATACTGACTAAACCGTTAAAATTTTAAACAAGGCAACTCGCATGACAATCCAGGTATATTTCATGGTAATTGTTTTAACTTTTATAAAAAAAAATTACTTTTTATAATTTTATAATTATGTGTTCATGTGTTATATAAGATAAGTAATGCCATATTAACATGAAGTGTACATAAACTGTCACGAGAGTTGTCACGCCAATACTAATAAAAATTAATAATTTAAATAGTATTTTCATTAAAAAAAGTAACATTTTTTAAAAGGTTAATAACAGAATTTAAGATGGGTTTGGATGGGCGATGCGTTTAACTGCGATTTGTGCAAAAACAGCAATGGCGGTGAGATTAGATATTGTAGTGATATTGTATCGTGAGACAAAAAGTAAGTTAAACGCACCGTACCGCACCCGATCGCCCATCCAAACTCACACTTAGTTTAAAAAAAATGAGGGCCAAATCGATAAAAAATATAAATATTGAGGGTGAAATTTAGAATTATGTCATGAAAAAAAGGCACACCATCGTTACCTTAGACAAATCTTTGACCAAGAATCCTATTATAAATTTGCACTCAGCGCTCTCGTAATCTCGAACTAATCTCCCAACCATGGCGGTCGTGGAAATTGTTCGGAGCTTGGTTTAGTCCGTACGCTTACAGAGTAATTTGGGCTCTGAAACTCAAAGGCATACCTTACGAATATATTGAAGAAGATCTCCGCAACAAGAGTTTTTTGCTTCTTCAATATAATCCAGTTCATAAGAAAGTCCCGGTGCTCGTTCATGACGGAAAACCGATCTGTGAATCCACCGTCATCCTTCAATATATCGATGAAATTTGGCCGCAGAATCCTTTGCGCCACCGATCCCTATGACAGAGTCGTTGCTCTGCTTTTGATCAAATTTGCGTATGACAAGGTAAAATCTGTTCTTTTCTTTTTTGGATTAAATACAAAATTAACCCTCCAACTATATCGTATTTATCACTTAGGTGTCTAAGAGTTTTTTTTTTTTTTTCTCTTCTTTGCAAAATGATTTTTAAATGGTTAATTTTGTCTTATTTTACAAAAAATACAGTACCATGTTTTATTACCATCGTGCACTTTTTAGGTAAAATGTAACAAAATTAATAGTTTTAAGTATATTTTTACCAAAAATTTTAGGTACTTAAAATGAGAAATTGATATAGTTTAGACACTAATTTTGAATTAAACCTTTCATTTATTTATTTGATGAATATGACTATTTTCCCGTTTATTGATTTTTTATATTTATATTTTTTTATCTATATTTATAGCCAAAACTATTTATTAGGTGTTGTACTGAATTAGAAGAAACTATTTTATGGTCCATTCCCACCACATTATCCATTGTCCATTTCCAATTATTTAATGATATTTCAGTAATTTTTTTCATGTTATTGACATATAAAATTGGTATTTTTTTTTTACTCTAAACCCGAACTCAATTGTTAACACAGTTAATTTTTTTATTAAATTTTTTGGTGCGATATTTTGAAATAAAAAAATTAGTTATTCATTTGGTAGTCATATAACAAAAAAAATGAGTTATGAACTTGAATTTAACCAAAAAAATCATGTTTACGATTATATTAACATTTTTAAATGGGTTAAATCATTATTTGAGGCATGAACTTGGCAACAATTCTCACATTGGGTCACATGTTAAGGCTTGAATTAGGTAATTGTTCCCACATTGGGGCTTGAACTTTTTTTTGTCCAAGTTAGTCCCTAAATGTGGTAATTGTTCTCATGTTAGTGCTTGGACTAGGCAACTGATCCCATGTTGGGGCTTGAACATTAGGGTTTTCAAGAAAACATAGGGACTAAGGTTAATTGCAGAAAAAATAAGGGTTGAAAAATTAAGTATTGAAAATTTAAGTACCAAATTTAAGTTATAAAATTTGTTTGATACATTACTTAAAATTAATTACGGAATATAATTATATTGTTTGATAAATATAGATTTTGAATTATAAAAAATTATATTTTACATTTTATTCTTAATTTTTAAACATTTTACCTTTTTCTAAACCATAATTGAAATTTTAGACATAAGGTTTTTATAGGATAACATAATATTAAAATAAATAAAATAAAATTGAGTTAATTGAAAATATTCCCTATTAAGTGATAAGTAGCTTTTATCACCCATACCGTGAGAACAATTGCCAAGTTCAAGGACTAATTTGAACAAAAAGTTCATACCCCAATGTGGGAGTAGTTGCTAAGTTCAAACCCCATAAAGTGATTTAACCCTTTTAAATTTAAAAATAGTGGGGATTAAATTTCTTAAAACAAAAATAGGAGGACTAAATTTCTAACATACAAAGAATACAATGATTTGTAGCATATTTTAACCTAGTTGAAATCTTTGAAAATCTTTTATCGTATATAACTTTTGATGGCTGATAATAAAATCCCATATCTCTGCTTTAAAATAGGGTTATTTAATGTCAAAGCTTTATCAAACCGACGCGGCGAAGAACAACAGCGCAAAAGGAAGGGAGTGGCTGGAAATGTTGGAAGTCATGGAAGAACATGCGTTGATCGAGGGGAAAAAATTCTTCATGGAGACGAGATAAACATGGTGGACATGGCATTTTCCTTTGTTGCTCACTGGCTTGGGATTCTCGAAGACGTAGTAGGGCTTGAAATCTTTGAGCCACACAAGTTCCCTCGAGTGAGCTCGTGGATCCAAAATTTCAAATCAATCCCTATAATCAAAGAAAACTTGCCTGATGCTGATAAGATGTCTGCTTTCTTGAAGCATGGTAGAGAGATGGTGTTGGCATCAAAATCGAATTAGGGTTTGGACACTTGTGTTCTTTATCGAATGTTTTAAGAACTCGAACTGATTAGGTCACTGCTTTGTTAGCCTAATAATTTCGATCAGTTTGTTTGAATAAATCATCAAAATCAAAATAAAAAAAAGTTCTAGTTCTATGGGTCCATACTAGTTTGCCACCCCTCCCTCCTATATCGGGCCTTTTTCATTTATTAAGTCAATTATATGTGTTATTTTGTCTTTAAATAAACTAATATAATTTTTTTAGCCCAATAAATATCTTTCCTATGCCCAAAATATTATTTATTCTTTTAATTAACTTGTAATGACCCGATTTTAAACGTTGTCGAATTTTGAAATCCAATTCCGTAAATCGAGTTAGTGGAATCATGAATAGAAAGGTTTATGAAGTTATTATGAAAATAGATTAAAGAATGGTTAAGTAATTTAATTTAAAAAATTATTAATTAAAGTTTAGGGACTAATTTGTAAAAGTTCAACCGCTGTTGAAATTTTAATTTAGAAAAATGATTGAGGACTTAATTAGTAATTAATTCGAGGACCTTGGAATTAATTGATTGTTATTAAAATATGATAGTGGAATGGTATGATTACATCCACTTATCTTAATTAGCTTGACCACTAATGGTGATTAATTAAGCTAATTAAGGGCTTAATCATAGTATAAATACTAAGAGAGTGGAGAGAAAGATGAAGTTATCATCTTCCTCATTTTGTTTGGCCGTCCAAAGTGAGAAGAAGAAGGAAAAACATCTTTGTTTTCTTTTCCATTTTAATCCAAAATTAATCACTGGAATTAAGTTCTTTCCCTAAGATTTTTATAAAGTTTGAACAACGGAGCTTGATTTAGCTAACACATGTATTAATTTCTTCAATTGTTAGATGTTCAAAAAGTTGCCATTAAAGTTTAATTGATGATTTTAAGCCTGAATTTGAAGAGATCGTTACTTAGTAAGTTTAGATTATGTCAAGGATTAAGTTGGAAATTAAGTTCACTTTAAAAGATAATTTTGTGAAATTAGGGGCAAAATTGAATAAAGTGAAAGCTATTATAAACTTATGGTATAGATTAAAAATACAAGGTCACTAATGGAAGGATATGAAATCGGATTTTGTTTTTATGTTAATCAATCGAAAAATAAGAACATTTCTGATATAAGGACTAAAATGAATAAAATGCGTATATATTTGATTATATATTTTTCACGAGTTTGAGTGGAAGCTAATACCATTTTTATAATTGAATTATCAAGTGTAGTTAAAGACAACGTTGAGCCATCTCAAGAGAAAGAAAAGGTGAAAGTCGAGACTAGTAGCTAATACGATTTGTACTTTCATGATTTGAATTCAATAGATATATATATTGTTAAAAACTAGCTCGCTTCGAGGTAAGTATTATACTTGCCTCATGATTTGGTTTGTATATAATGATATGAAATGTCATGAATTTAATTGAGATGAGCATGGTATAAATGAGTATTATATGAAACTATGGTAAGTGATCATGAATATAAATATGTATTTGGAATATTGTTACCTTAGTAACTGTCTTGGATAGAGTCGGGTATAATTGGCATGCCATAGGATTAGTGTACAAGATTATACTTCGGATTATACTGATGAGGCATGGAATGCATGCTATACTTCGGATGTTCCGATGATGTAACACCCCTTACCCGACTCGTTAATGTGATACTGGACAAGGAATGCCACATTAAAATTTTTAGTTTCAATCCCTAACCCTTGCTTACTTTTCTAACATTATTTGGACTCTATACGATCTTAAATCTCTTTCTAAAATTTTAATTAGAGAATCCCAAATCCTTTTTCCAGGGTATTTTTAGGCGAATTTACGATTTTTAGCTTTGAAGTATTCATGTATCGAAACTTTAAAACACATGTATCAAAACCTCATGCCTATTGCAATATAATTTTTAATTATATATTTAATTTAAATATTTTTAAAATTTAATCCTTTCTCAAAATGTACTGTTACTAACTACTTTTTGCCTTTCCTTTTTTTTTTTTTGGTAAAACAAACAGCTTTACGCGACAATATTAAAATAACACATTAGCCCGTGTAATGTTAATATAGTCTGCTTGTACTAAATCTCGCACAGAATAAGGTTGATCTTCAAATATACTTAGACCTCAGTGAATCTTGTCGCCATAGCCTTAGCCATATTCTTTTTAACATATACTTCATAATATAATTCTCTTCACTTTAATGTATCTAATCTTTACTAATTCAAGTTTCAATTCTTTTATTTTTACTCAATTATTTTAGTTTAATACACTTAATTCAATAAAATTTTCAAATATTACATTTAAACACTTATGTAATTAATTTGCTCATTTCCACTCTTATATTTTTCCAAATTTACTAAACAACCCTTAAAATTATAGTTACACAGTTTTTACGATTTAGTCCCCAAACTCCCAAATTTACACTATTTTACAATTCAGTCCCTGGAAGTCATATATATTTTTATTTTCAGTTCAGTCTTAGATCCCAGCTTTGCCTAGCTTTGCAAAATAGTCTCTCTATTCTTCTTCTTCTTTTCAAAATTTTGAGATTTTATAATTTAATCCCTACTATTAAAATCTTATCAAATTTTCCACAAATTAGTCCTTGATTTTTGAACCATTAAACTTTCATATTCTATTTTTAGAATTGTAAAGTCTCAAACCATATAAATTAGTTCTAAAACTCGTGTTTTGGAATCTTTACAATTTAATCCCTATAATTTCAAACTTTACTATTTTATGCTCAACCTTTCAATTTTCATATTTTATAATCATATAATTTAGCACTACGCCAAATTTTTAGATTTCACTACTCAACTTTTAACATTTGGAATTTTACAAATTTTACAATTTAATCATTCAATTTTTACCAAATTGACCACTTAACAAATTGTTTTCAATTTACTTCCAAATAGTATTCAAAATATTCCAAATAAAAAATATTTTTATTGTCTCTTTTCGCGACATTGCATTATATATATTTTGGAAAATTCTCATATTACACGTGGAATGCTTTTTACTCGAAGTTTCTTTTTTATATTTAAATTTGTTGAGAGGAAGTCTAATTCATTTTTCGAGAAGTTTTCAAAATATAATCTACTGAAAGTTGTTAGATTCTTTTTTTTGGTGAATTATAATAACAGGATAAAATCCGAACAACAAGTGCGACTCGAACCCAGGCCACACCTGGGGTGAAGAATATTCTTGACCATCAGGCCATCACATGAAGTTCAAAGTTGATAGTTTGGTTTCTTCACCTAAATAATACAAAAAATAAAATTAATAACTAAAATGGTATGCCCTTAAGATTCTTTACCAAAATGGTATAGTTTATAGGCGGCACCGGACTGAAATATAATTATCTAAAATATTTAGGGACCTGTTATGTAATTTTTTCCATTTAGAGTGGCTGCTGGATAAAAGAGAAAGGGTGCCGCTTTGACAGGTGTGTGGCACCAAACTTTAAATATGGTTAATTACCTTGTAAGCCCTCCTTATTTATTATTTTCTTTTTATTCTCCTTCAACTCACTATATTGTTTTTAAACAAGCCCTTAACCTATTTTTGTAGTTAAATAAGCCCTTAACTTATAATTTTTTACTCATAAAAGCCCTTTATTTTAATATTAAAGTAAATATATTTTGAATTTCAAGCTCTTATCTTAATTTTTTGTTATGCAATAAAAACTATATATATTTTAACGTCAACATAAAATCTAAAAAAGTAATCAAAATTTTCAAAAGAGTAGTTAAGAATATCATGTATATAAGCACTCTCAAGAAATTTTAAAATTTTTTTATTTAATAAACTATTCACATCAACATAAAATATGAATTAGTTTATTTTTTTTAAATAGCTTTACCTTGGGTAAAATATATTTACTTTAATATTAAAATAAAGGGCTTTTATGAGGAAAAAATTATAAGTTAAGGGCTTATTTAACTATAAAAATAGGTTAAGGACTTGTTTAAAAATAATATAGTGAGTTGAAGGAGAATAAAAAGAAAATACTAAATACGGAGGGCTTACAAGGCAATTACCCATATTTAAAGTTTGGTGCCGCCACAGTCACCCTTTCCCTTTTTTCCAACAGCCATCCTAAATGGAAAAATTCATAACAGTCCTCAATACTTTAGATCGTTACATTTCAATCTGTGCACGCCAATTTGACAAAGTGCACCAAGAAAAACTATACCATTTTGGTAAATAACCTTATGGGCATACCATTTTAATTATTAATTTTATTTTTTGTATTATTTAGGTAAAAAGCCTAATAGATTCTTTAACGATGGTCGATATTATATTTAGAATATTTGTATTTAATTTTATTTTCGAATTTTATCCTTCAACTCTACATAACATCACGGGAGTGGGACAAGTGATATCCATCTTAAATTACTTTATATTGCATCATGCATGACATTACCTTGTATTATTATATAAAATTATTTTCATATACTTTCTTTAATTCCTGTTATTAACACTTCATCTTTACCTTACTCAAAGCTTTGACTACTAATCCTATTATAAATTTACACTCTCCACTCTCAGAATCTACCAGAAAATCGACTAATCTCCCAACCATGGCGGTCGTGAAACTGTTCGGAGCTTGGCCTAGTCCGTACTGTTACAGGGTAATTTGGGCTTTGAAACTCAAAGGCATACCTTACGAATACATCGAAGAAGATCTCTCCAACAAGAGTCCTTTGCTTCTTCAATATAATCCAATTCATAAGAAGATCCCGGTACTCCTTCACGACGGCAAACCCATCTGCGAATCCACCGTCATCCTTCGATATATCGATGAAATTTGGCCGCACAATCCCTTGCTGCCGGCTGATCCCTATGAGAGAGCCGTTGCTCTGTTTTGGATCAAATTTGCTGATGACAAGGTAAAGTCTTTTTTTTTTTTTGGTTTAAATACAAAAATAACCCTCAAACTATATCGTATTTCTCATGTAGGTGTCTAAGGGTTTTTTTTAATGTCGAAATGATATTTAAACTGTTAATTTTATCTTATTTTACCAAAATCACGAGTACCATGTTCTATTGACATCGCATAATTTTTGGGTAAAATGTAATGAAATTAATAGTTTAAGTATATTTTACCAAAAAAATTAGGTACCTAAATGAGAAATTTGATATAGTTTAAACATCAATTTTGCAGCTAAACCTTATTTATTTATTTGGTGCATATGACGATTTTCCCATTTATTGATTTTTATATTTATTAATCTATACTAATATATTAAGAGAGTGGTTTATTTATGTTTGTGTCCCTTTATTATGTTGAAATTTTGGATCTAGTAATTATAATTTAAATTGACGTAATTTAATCTTATATTTTTATAATATTATTCGTAGATCCACATTTTTAACAGTTGGTAATGTGAAATTTTTAGTAGATCTAAATTATATTTAATTAATAATAATATAAGAAGATGAAAACACCATTTGAAGAAAATTTTACATTAGTAGATCTAAATTGCCTTTTATATACTTTATATAAAAATATAAAGAGATCAAGATTCAGTCATTCCACTTATGAAGTAGGTATCTTTTTATTCGTTATAGGTGTAGAGGTGTTTATGGCCAAGTTGGGATGGATTTGGACTGGGTCTAAGTATGATATTAATATATTTTATGTTTATTCAAATCCGGTTCAGCCCGAAAATGGGCTTAAAATTTTGCTTGAATCTATCCATAATTTGCAAAAGATTAACCTAAGCCCATTTTAGGTCGGCCCATATTATATTTTAATTTTTTGCAAAAAAATATTTATCTTATATTATTTTAATATTTAATATTTTTATATATTTTATTCATTAAAAATCTTTATATAGTCGTCTTAACATTATTTTAATGTTTACATTAGAGTAAATTTCATTAAAAAAAAGCATAATTGGGTGATTACTGATGTAATTTACCCAAATAATTGTGTTCAAGATTCGATTTACATTTTGTAAATTTAAAAAGGTAGTGGGATTAAATTTCTTGAGGACTAAATTTTAAATATATAAAGAGCATAAGTACTTGTAGCATATTTTAACTTGGTTAAAATTAAGATTTTAGTGTTTGTAATTTTTTTTATCGTACATAACTTTTGACTGGAATACCCATATCTTCGTTTAAAACAGAGTCCTTTAATCTCAAAGCTTTATCGAACCGACGGCGAAGAACAGCAGGCGGTAGCGAAGGAGTGCTTCGAAATGCTAGAAGTCGTTGAAGGGCACAGCGTTGATCGGAGGGAAAAATTCTTCATGCGAGACGAGATAAACATGGTGGACATTGCATTTTGCTCGTTGCTCACCGGCTCTGGGTTATCGAAGACTTTACAGGCTTAAAATCTTTGAACCACACAAGTTCCTCGATTGAATTCGTGGATCCAAAATTTCAAATCAGTCCTCAGTAATCAAAGACAACTTACCCGATCTTCGATAAGATGTCTCGTTGTGTTGAAACGTCGGAGAGAAATGTTGCTGCATCAAAATCGAGTTAGGGTTTGGAATATTGATTGCATTTTCTCCCATGGAAGTGTTAAATGTTCCCCATACAAATAAATAAAACAAAACTTATAGGTTTAAGTATTTGAGAGGATTTGAACATTAATTTACTTTATTTAAGGTTTTTAGAATTTGAATTAGTCAAGTTATCGATTTATCGGACCAATTCCAATTGGTTTCCTATAGATCGATATTTCGATTGGTTTTCGGTCCGGTCCAATTCAAATATCATTGATTTCATCACATGGAGAATTTGAGTATTAAATGTAGTTTGAGATCATTCTATCAACTTGAAGGTTAAGTATTAACATCTCATATATGACGTAGAACATATTTAAAACACATTCATCAAAATTTAAACACATGTTTTATAACATCTTAATATTTTTATATAATTTTAGCTAGATATTTCAATTTTTAACCTCAGTAAAAATTAAGCTAACATAAAAAATTATTTAATATTTCAAAGCAAAATTTCGAGTAAAAGTCAAAGAAATTTTCTTTTAGGCATTAGGTTTGAGCAAAAAAATTTAAATAAGATCGAATGCGTAAGAGGATTAAGACAGAAGTATAAAACTTGATTAACTTATGGAGTTTAAACCTTAAATATAATATTATTAGGAAGAACAGTCACGAATCTCGAATATAGACCGTAAATGACATGTATAATAATAAGAAAAACCTACCTATCCCACCTCGCTACTATCTTTTCTTCATTCCCACTAGTTATTAAAATTGTGATCACAAACATGTAATTATGTCATGTTTATCATAATATAATGAAGAGCCTGAACAATCTTTTAGGGAGCCGAATGAAATTTTAATTTTTATAGTCTATATCTTTATAATTTTTAAAGGATTAAATCGAATTTTTATAATTTTAGGAGGGCCAAAGTACAATTTTACCTTTACTAATTTAAAAATTTTAAAAAAAAATTAAAGGCTTAAATAGTAATTTTACATTTTAAGGGGGCCGAGCCCATGCCAACCCTTCGCCACTGAGCATAAATGTCGGAAGTTAATTAAGACCCTCAAGCACAATTTGCCCATCATTTGGTTTCTCTTCTAAGCTGCCCGTTATCTGTGGTAAATTGCTAGAAAGAGATAAAGTGAAGGATGCGTTGAATGTCTTCAAATATTGGTTGAAGTTTTCATCCCGCAATCGTGCGCTCAACAAAAAGTTTATCTTACTTTTTTCTCCTTGTTAAGAAAATCGCAAGAAGTGACATTATAAAAATTAAGCATGAGGATAGAGCGCAAGAAAAATTCTCAGTTGAAGCTTGTTGACAAAGAGAAATGATTGTATAAAACTGTGATTTCACACCATCTCTATCCCTTTTCAATAAGAGAATAACAAATCAGATTTTTCCAAATGCTAACATTCGTCTATTGGAAAGAGATAGGTATGACGCGAATCACAGCTTTCATACAATCCCTATCCTGCTGTCAAATTATGAAAAAATTATAGCTCGCTTATAATGAGTGAAAAAATTAAGGAAAATTATATTTATAAAATTAAAAAAAAACTAATGAAGCTTTTCACAAAGAAAATTGAGGCTTTTTGAGTACTTTGTATTCTAACTTCAAATCTTATGTGGGGATTTGAGTTTAAATTGTATTTTATAGATTTTATATAAAATTTAAAAATATAAAATATTCTCATAGTAATATCTATTATTTAAAAATGGATTTTTAATCATTTTTAATTGAGTTGGTGACCAGCTAATTTGTAAAATCGCACACCAACTTAGGCAATGATTTAAATATAATTAGAAGTGTTCATGAGCTAGGTTGAGTTGGGTCTATGTATGATCTTAATACACTTTTATGTTTGCCCAAGCCTAGTCCAACTTAACCCCAAATATAATTTTAAAATTTTGTCCAAACTCGTTTATATTTATAAATGACTAACTCAAATCTATGTTAAATCTACTCATATTATCTTTTTAAAAAATATATATTATTTTAATTTAATATTTAATATTTTAACGGGTATTTCTTTCATTAAAATTATAAATTTAGACAATTTAATATATATTTAATGATTACATGGGATTTTATTATTATAAATTTAGATTCATGTGATATAAGTTACATAATATATAAAAATAAAATAAAAATATATTAGAAAAGTATAAAACAGGTCGAATTGAACTCAGACATCGAATGTTGAAGCCCAAGTTTAACTAATATTTTTTTTGAACAATCTTATTATAAGTTCTGATCATTTTTTTTGGCACAAGGTTAAGAACTACTATAACATCTCCCCAACCTATAAATAATAGGATAATGCGTTTCAACACACTCAAACTCACATTCTCCTGCATTGACAACAATCGCAATGCCAATTGAGCTAATACTCAATTGGCAAAGTTTAACCAATATTTTAAACATGTCTAATTTTTTTGTCTAAACCCATGTTAAAGCCTTGTACTTTTATCTAATCCCTTTAATATTTCGAGTTGACTTCAAAATTGGACAAATAGAATATCCCATAATGAGGTTTAAATATAATAGAGAAATTGCAGGAAACATGGTCATTGAGATACATCATCCATGACGCAAACAATTGGGTCAAAATTCAAACAAAGACAGTTTGTACTTTATTCGTTGACAATCTCTTTGCAAAAATTGGAACATTGCATTTAGACTGACCAAGAACAGTCAAAATCCGCCACCCAAAAACAACGATATATTGCCACCTTTAATCTAATTCAGAACAGAAACCAAACATCACACACCATGGATGAATTGAAGCTCTTTGGATTTTGGCCGAGTCCTTATAGTCGAAGGGTCATTTGGGCTCTGAAGCTAAAAGGTGTCGATTATGAATACATTGAGGAAGATCTACCCTTTAATAAGAGTGAGTTGCTGTTGCAGTACAACCCAGTTCATAAGAAGATTCCGGTACTGGTTCATGGCGGAAAGCCAATTGCAGAATCATTGGTTATTTTGGAATACATAGATGAAGTGTGGCCACATAATCCTTTGTTGCCAAAAGATGCTTATGAGAAATCTGAAGCCATGTTTTGGGCCAAATTCATCGATGAAAATGTATGTGTTTTCGAGATTTTTTTTTTTTTTTTGCTTTTACTTGTGTCATTTCAACTTTGGATTGAGTTTGGGCTTGAGACATTTTCGATTCAGGTATTTTAAATTGGGGTCTTATGACTTAGAATTTTTCTAGCCGAGTCATCTGAACTTTATACTTGTTCGGATCATTTTAAGTTCAAATCATTTTAGAGTCAACTCATTTATGGTTCAGAATTTAGTTATTTAGAATAATTTTCGGGTTTGGGTTAGATTTAGCAAATCTAAACTTGCCCACTTTGAACTTAAAAATGACCTATTAATATTATGCTTGCAGACTGGACCAATGTGGGGATTCTTTCAAAAATTCGGTGAAGAACAACAAAAGGCAATTGAGAGCTACTCTGAAATTCTGAGAAAAATAGAAGAACATGGTCTACGAGACAAAAAATTCTTTGGGGGTGACCAAATTGGCATAGCTGATCTTGTTTTTGGAATGGTTATTCATATGTTGGCGCCTATGGAAGAGGTGTTGGGATATAAGTTTATTAAAGCCGACAGCTTCCCACGCCTGCATGCTTGGGTCAAGCATTTCAGCGAACACCCTGTGATCAAAGACAATGTCCCTGATTACACTAAAGTTGTTGATTTCTTGAAGATAAGAAGAGAATTTTATTGGAATTCTCAACAGAATAACTAGAAAAAAGAAAGAAAGAAGGTACTTTTGATTGTTTAAGAACTAAAAATTGGGAAATAATGCAAAAGGATTGAGTGTTCTTTTTCTTTTAACATTTTTTCTTTTTTTTTTTTATGCATTGTATGTTTGTAACAATAAATTTTTTTTTGCCAATAATTAATGCTTTGTTTGGTGTATAAAATGATAGCATTCAATGATTTTTGAAAAATCCAAGAGATAAAAAAAAAATTGGGTGATTGTGATAATTCAGAACAATATTGAGTTTTAGTTTAATTGGCATCAATATTATTGGCAATGTAAGAGGACGTGGGTTCAAGTGGGTTGAAGCGCATTATCCTCCTATTTAAGGGTTAGGGAGGGGATGTGGGTAGTTCTAGGCATTGTATATATAAAAAAGAGTAAATATGATAAGAACCTATAATGAGATCAAAGAGCAAACTAGTCTTTCTATTAAAGATTCTATCCATCTCTAATATTAAGTGATGACCTATTACTGTTTAGTTGCTTATTTAAAAAAATTGTCAATTTCTTCTATTAAAAATTACATTCATTTTACTTGAATTAGTCCCTACATGTCAACATAATGTACACATCGCACACCAAGTGTCATTGTTTAGTTGCTCATTCAACCATGTCAATATTTAACAATAAAAATGAATGAATTTTTTAATGAAAATGTCTGTTTGCTCTTTGATCGACTATATAATAACTAATTTACCTATTTTTTAGGTAGATGAGGCAAATTATAATTGTAATTTTTACGATGGCCAAAATGCAATTTCATCATTTTAATAGTCTATATCTTTATGTTTTATAAAGGATTAAATCAAATTTTTATATTTTTAAAGGGTCAAAGTATAATTTTACTATTATTAATTTAAAATTTTAAAAATTTTAAAGAACTTAAATAGAATTTTTTTCATTTTAGGGGGCCGAAGCTAGACCCCTAGTTTCACCCCGGCTCTTCTTGCTCAAGAAATTCAATACCAATTATTTAAACTAGATTTAAAATTTGAAAATAAATATTTAAATATATTTTTTAATTGAGATGCTAAAGTTGAGAGAATAAAATTCATTATGTTTTGAGTTCGAATCTCATTATATGAATGTATTTTCTAGATTTTATATAAAAACATAAAAAAAAGGCTTAATTGAACATGAGATCCTTAAACTATACCCTTTATTTGAGTTAGGTACCTAAACTTTATTTCTATAACCGAAAATTAACCCTTACCATTACACTTCATTAAAAAAAAAGAGTAGAGCCAATCAAACAGCGTCGCGTCCCACAATCCCACCCTCTCACTAGGTGTTTATGGGTTTGTTTTATATTTTAAATGAGTCTAATTTTTTACTCAAATTTATTTTTCAAATTTAATATTTTTATCTAAACTCTTTTAAATGTTGGACTGACCTTTGAATCTGAATGGATAACTCAACCCCGATTCTACCTTCCGCTCCCACTCCATTTTGCTGAATATTTTATGGCGGCTCTAGGAATTTTTTTTTTTTCAAACAAGTAAAGGAAGAGGGGACCATATATATAAAAGTGAAAGTGCTGTTGATTTTTAGTTGGAAGGTTGACGTTTTTGCTTGATCATCAAGGTATATTAATATATAAAATTTCTGTTTGTTCTTATTTACATCTTTTTTAAATATTTTTTGGTTGATGCCACGATCTTTTTTAAATATTTTTAGTTGGGAGGTATTTTATTTTATTTTATTTTATATTAATACAATTATTTTTATTTAATATTAATATAAAATTTTTATTTAATTATATTTTAACGAGATAGTGACATGATACTTTTTGATTGGTTGAAATGATTTTTGTAACGAATGTGAAAAAAAGGGCCAATTTCGATTACGAAATAAAGTTTAGATATCTAATTCGGCCAAAAAAAGTTTAAATACTTAACTCAAATAAAGGACATAGTTTAAGGACCTCATTTTCAATTAAGCCAAATAGAAATATCCTCAAAATAATATAAACAATTTTATAAAAATTAAGAGTTTTTAATAAATTCATGGTATAAATTATAATCACAAAAATATTATATGGACTTAAAAATTATTATTACAGTCAAGAAAAGTGAAGAATTTGGCTAAATTAGTCATATATACAGTTGTTTTTTTAATTGGTTAAATAGGTAATTTTTTTGAAGATTTAGGGAACTAGACCAATTTTAGAGAGAGAGTATGAAAAGCGCGCCCAGCTACACAATTGGCAGGAAGCTGAACGAACTTTCTTTGGAATTTTCAGAAAACGCTTCTAGCTCAGCATGTTTTTTTGATGTGTCAGTAAAAGCTCGTCTAGCTAGACGCACTTTTACACACTCTTTCTAAAATTAACTTATTTCTCTAAATCTTGAAAAATACGACCTAGACCAAATAAAAAAACCGTCATATATGCACAATTTAACCGGAGAATTTGGCAAAATATAATTTGCAGCAAGCCGTAGTTTTAGTAATTGCGATACATCATCCATGACGATTGTATTTAGGCTGACCAAGAACAGACCAAATCCCCCCACCCAAAACAATTATATAATGGCCCCTAGTTTACTTCACAAAACAGAGACCAAAACACTACACCATGGATGAAGTGAAGCTCTTTGGGTTTTGGCCAAGTCCTTTTAGTAGAAGGGTCATTTGGGCATTAAAGCTAAAAGGGGTGGAATATGAATACATTGAAGAAGATCTGCCTTACAATAAGAGTGATCTGTTGTTGCAGTACAACCCAGTTCATAAAAAGATCCCAGTGCTCGTTCATGGAGGAAAGCCAATTGCAGAGTCATTGGTTATTTTGGAATATATAGATGAAGTGTGGCCACATAATCCTTTGTTGCCAAAAGATGCTTACGAGAGATCCGTAGCTAGATTTTGGGCCAAATTCATTGAGGAAAAGGTATGTGTTATCTTGATTTTGTTCAACATTTGTCATATGCTTCCTCATTTTTTTAATCTACTTTTTCTTCCCAAATTTGTTCTTTTGTCAATTCTGATTCGAGTCTGGAAGTTCAATTCAATTAATTTGTCTGATTTGATCATCATAATTCAATATTTCGAACTCATGTATTTTTATTTATAACCTCTCCTTATCTTTAAACTCAAACCCACGTCTTTCTAGTTATTGCAATAGTAATTGTGTCAATTGAGCTAAAACTTGTTTGATCGGTAATTTCAATTTAGTTTTTAAAACCTTGGGTTGTTTTGGGCCCGAGTCATTTCAAGTTTAAATCAATTTTGAGTTTGTGATGTTTGGGTTATTTTGGGTTTGGATATTTCTAGTTTACTATTTTTTTTTTTTTACTTGAATCATCTTGAGTTCAAGTCAATTCAAGGTACTTCGATCAGGTCATTTTGGATTTAGATCATTCCAAATCATTTTGGATATAAGTCATTTTTTGTTCGGATTCAATATAATCAAGTTGATTTTTTTAGTTTGGGTTAGAATTAACGGGTTAAGATCTACTCCATTACTTTTTGATCCATTAATAATATCCAATACAATTATCATCACCATTCAAATGTATAGGACCCATCTATTAAATGTGAATATTAATTAGTGAATGATCATAAGACATGCATTAGATATTAATAGATTAAAAAGTAATGGAGTAAAGCCAAACCCAGGATTGACTGATCAAAAATTGTCCAATCCGAAATTAAAAACGAGCTAGACCATAAAAAAATCGAATCCAAAATGACCTAAACAAGTAATCCAAAATGATAAGAGGAATTTATAACTCGAATTAATCTAATTTAAAACCAATTTCACCCCTCCAATCTAGGGATCTAGTCTTAAACCACTTGTAGACCAGTAATGTTTGATCCTAACCTTATTAATATAAGTTTGCAGACTCAACCAATGTGGGAATTCTTTCGTAAATTCGGCGAAGAACAGCAGAAGGCAATCGAGAACAACTATGAAATTCTGAGGACGATTGAGGAACATGGTCTTGGAGACAAAAAGTTCTTTTGTGGCGACCAAATTGGCGTAGCTGACCTTGTTTTTGGAATGGTTATTCATATGTTGGCACCCATGGAAGAGGTGGTGGGGGAAGTAAAGTTCATTAAAGCCGATAGCTTCCCACGCCTGCATGCCTGGGTCAAGCATTTCAGCGAACACCCTGTGATCAAAGACAATGTCCCCGATTACACTAGAGTTGTGGATTTCTTGAAAAAAAGAAGAGAAGTTTATAGGAAATCTCAACATAATCACTAAAAAATTAAGTACTCTTGATATTGAGAAATAGTGCAAAAGGATTGAGATTTTCTTTTCGTACATTTCTATGTTTTCTCCATGCATTGTAAGTTTGTAACAATTTCTTTTTGCCAATAATTAATGTTTAGTGTGGTGGATGAGCTCAACCATTAGTACCTCCTTCCCTTGATCTAAATTAAATTATAAATTTTTGAAAGGTTAAAATGTAATTTATCATATTTAAAGGGACTAAATACAATTGTTTTCATTTTAAAGGGTCAAAGTAAAATTTTACTATACATTAATATCATTTATATGAGGACTAAATAGACAAATTTTCATTTTTGGGTGCTAGGCCCCTACTTGTAACTTAGTCTCTTATAGTGATGAAGCCAAAAACTTTGCAGGGGGCTAAGATAAAATTTTAAAAATTTGAGACCGAAGTAAAAATGTTATTCTAAAAGAGCTTAAATTATATGATTAATTTTCACGAAGGGCCAAAATTAAAATTTTTCCATTTATTCGAATGACTAAAAACTTAAAATGATTAATACTTAACCTCAAGGTTCAATTTGGTACTTAAATTTTTTTTGTTTAATTAGGTATTTGAACTTGTCATTTTGGTTCAAATTAGTACCGAACTTAACTTCATAGTTCAAATTGGTTCAAATATGTCATCTAACTCAAGTACTAATTTGGACAAAAAAGCCAATTTGAACCAAGACGTCAAGTTCAAGTACGTATTTGGACCAAAATAAAACTTAGGTACCAATGTGAACCTTAGAGCCAAGTTCAGGTACCAAAATGTATATTTACCCTAAAAAATTTCTCATTACTAGCCTCAAATCATGTTTGATTTAAACAAGGTTGAGGTTTTTAGACAACAATAACATAATAAAAAGCAATTAAGAAAAACAAACGGACATAAGCCCTTGTTGGCAAATCTGGTACATGCATGCAGATGGACAGAACAGACATGTGAAGTTGCGACTTCTCTGTTTGGTAAACTTGAGTGGAGTATCATTGAAATGGTTCACCAGAGTCCTAGAAGGTCTAAGACCAACAACAATCCTTGTGTATGGTAAAGTTGCATCAAGATTCTTTACATTGAACAAGGTTGACTAATGGCTGACTAGCGGAGAACTAATAGGGTACCAATGTGGGAAAATTTTACTTTAAGTATTCAATTTGACAAAAAAATATTTAAGTACTTATTTGAGAAAAAGAGTATAATTTAGGGGAAATTTTTATATTAAGCCTAGATTGAATTAGGTAGTGGGAGGGGAAAGTTTAAGTTCATGGGTTAAATTGTGTCGGGCTTGGGTTGGTCTTAATTTTTTTTTTTTCCTTTTCCCTTTAAAATAAATTTTGGTATAATTATTTTCAAACCCCTTGACTTTGATTAAAATTTTTCTAACTAATAGTGACTCATGACAGCATACAATTGGTTGCATTCAAAGTGATGTAAGATTTTAACTCCATTAGAAGGATACATCACAATAATAAATGGAACTAAAGTCTAGGTATCAAAATTGATATTTTAAAAGTGAACATACCATATTAGATATTTTGATAAAGTATAGGGGTCAAATATGTAATTATCATTCTTTTTATCATTACAATTTTGGAAGAGATAAATTACACCGTAGTTGAATTTTGGTATCAAAATACAACAATTGGCCGCTCTCATTGTGTTTATGTCCACTTCAATTAATATTATGATTGACTTCAACTGATAATAAAAATATAATAGAGAGGAATAATTTTTGGAATTGTTAATACAAAAATAAAAATTACGTAAAAGTTTATCTAATTAATTTTAATTAATTTACCCGAATTCATTTTAAAATTTTTGCATAATAGTATTATTTGCTATATAGAATCAATCGCGGATTTTGGCATTAAATTTTGAGAGAAATTTTGAATTTTTTTTTTAAATTTTGAGACAACTTAGATAAAATTTTCAAAATTTCTCACATCTAGTTTTACTATTTTTAGCTTTAGCTATTGTAAAGGAAAATAAAAGGAAGAAGAAAAATAAAAAGTATAGGGTCTAGTTTTAACAGATGGAAAACATATAAAAACTATATTGGAAGAAATGGAGAAGGGGGAAAACAAAGGGAGAAAGAGAAGAGAATGAAAAAAAAAAAAAAGAAGAGGAAAGTTCAAATAACATAAAAGAGAAAAAAATTGCTCAAAACAAAAAAAAAATATAGGGACTAATTGTATAATTTAATCTAAAATTTTCGTTTGAAATGATGATTTAATGTCCAACATTAACTTATCGTTACACCGCTAACGGCAATTAATGATCAGTGACTAAAATATTGCAACACAGTAATGTAAGTGACTACATCGTAACATTTTAAACATAAGTGACTAAAATGTGACTTAAGACAAACAAAAATGACTATTTTGATAGTTTACTCAAGAGTTTAACGCTATTAAAAGAATATATTGCAATAATAAATGGAATTAAAGTTTAGGTATCAAAACTAATATTTCAAAAGTAAAGATACCATATTAGGTATTTTGATAAAGTATAGGGGTCGAATATGTTATTGCCTTTCTTTTTATCATTACAATTTTGGAGGAGATAAATTACACGGTACTTGAACTTTGGTATCAAAATAGAATAATTTGGCCACTCTTGTTGTGGTTTTCTCCGCTTTAACCACTATTATGTTTGACTTCAACTGATAAAAATATAATAGAAATGAATAATTTTGAAATTGTTAATTCAAAAATAAAAATTATGTAAAAGGTTATCTAATTAATTTTAAATAACTTTTCGAATTTATTTTAAAATTTTTGTATAATAGTATTATTTTTTATATAGAATTAATGGCAAATTTTCGCATTAAACTTTGAGAGGAATTAATCAAAATTTAATAAAAATTTTTAAAACTTTTAAAAAGTTTAATTACAAAGTTTTAAAAATTTAATGAGAATTTTTAAAAAGTTTGAGGGAACTTAAATAAAATTTTCAAATTTTCTCATATTTAATTTTGTTATTTATAACTTTGAGCTTACTAAATTGAATTATTGTAAAATCTATAAAAGGTTAGAACCATCTGAAGTTATTCATCAATTCAATAAAAATCATCTTCTCTCATTTGAGTTAAAAGCTCGTTTTTGTACATTTCATGGTGTTTAACCATCACTCCCAATTTTTTATGAATGGAAGAATGGTTTTTTCTTTATCATTCCTCTATTTAAATTTCGATTCATTATTTTACTATTTACTTGGTTCTCATAATAAAATATATTTTGTTATGACAAACTAGAAAGCAATTCTTCATTCTCATCATAACAATTGGAAGGATAAGAAGCAAATAGAAAAGTGAATGATAAAGATGTGTGGTTACAAATCATGTTTTCACCTTACACAACCTTCTACTGCTCAAACAACTATCATAAGCATAACATAATGTAGATTACAACAACTAAAGCTATCACCCATTTTTACCAAATCTGCTACACTCTTCCACATTCACACAACACACCTCTCATCTTGCGCCTTCTCTGTTTGTTCAACTTGAGTGGAATATCATTCAAATGCTTCACCTGAGTATCCAATGGCAACCCCAATGGACGGTAAAGTTGCATTCAAGTTCTTTACATCCAAGGGCCTGCCCATTGCAAAGCTCACCACATACCTTACATGGAGGGCAATTCCAGATGTTTTTCACAATAGTGAGTGGATGTTTATGACGAAAAGATTTGAATTTGTTCTCAAGCTTCATATATGGGAGATCCCCAAGAGCACAGTTGAGATGAAGAGAGTTATCACAATTAGCACAGTAGTAAAACCAACGATTTGGCTCTCTTTCTTTCTCACAGAGATCGCAGTAATGTTGAGAAGGCTCAGAATCCTCAGAATAAGTCAAAGTAAGAGGATGTCTGTCATACTTGTACCAAGCGGTGAGTGGTAGTGTTGCACAACCTACATCTAATCTGAAATCACAACGCTTCATGCATCTATATGCAATATCCCCTGAGTCTAGTGTTTTGAAACAAGCACTGCAACTCGTTCCCTGGTTGTTGTGAACAAGAAAGAGTGAATGCTCATCATGACTTGGATGCTTCAAGGTTTCCGACAACAACATACATTGAATGTCAATTTTGAACCTGCAACCTCCTTCGTTGCATCGGTAGTTAAATCCGTGATACGGACGAAAGCAAGCACTGCACAATGAATAATCACTATACTCATCATTTGAGTTTACGAGAGTAAGCAAATGCTTGTGAAATGGGTGTGACATTTGTTTAGGCAATTCAGCGCAATCTTTGTGGAGAAAGAACTTGCATTGCTCACAACCATAAAAAGGAGTTGATATAGGTCTCGTGCACCCATCACACTGACTATCATCATCTTTGGTCTTCCCACTAAAAGTGAGTCTTAAATTATGATCATGATAGGAATGCTTGATCTCACTTGCTACCATTAGCTCTCCAATACGAATTTGTTCAACAACATCAGTAATCAAATTCCAAGGTTCATGCACCACTTCCTCGGACCTCTCATCATAGCCTTCCAGCATAATTGTTCCATCCCAAATTGCTTTATCAGTTGCACAACGTACATGAGCAATATAATTGCAATCAGAAGCAGAACAACAGTAACTGCCGTAGCTTGTATCAACTTCCAAATAACAAACTCTGCACACCCGATCTTCAACTTGATTTTGTCGAAAAGAATACGAAAGAAAAATCATGTGATGGTGCCGTGTTATCATGATGTTTCGTGGTAATGAAATGCAATTCTTGTGGACAAGGAGGTGACATGTAGCACAGAAATAGGGGGAGTGATCCCCGTCAGTGCCACAAAAATCACAAACAAACCACATTTTTCGAGATACAAGCATCCACGGGTGTTCATGACTTGGAACTGTGATTGTTGGTGGTGAAAAAAGAAAATCATCAAGTGAAAGATCAAAGCTGCATAGAGAGCAGGAATAAACAAACCCCTTCCATTGGATTCTGCACAAATAGCAACTACATTTCTGGGGATGAGTGGGCGGTTGTGGCAAGAGAGTAAGAGGATGCTTACGGTCACAGGGGTGATTAATCTCAAGGGGTAGTTCAGCACATTCCTTATGAAGGTTAAACAATGTAGGATACGAGCAATCAGAACAGTGGTAAAATGGACCAGATATTGGTTTTTGACAGCCGTAGCAATCAGGCTCGACTTCCTTGTTATGATTTTGAATGAAGAACAATGGATGGGGGTGCAAAGAATTAGGAAAATTTTCAGCAATGGATGATTGAGGCCAAGGGCATTTGATGTGCAGAGAAAACTGACAAGCCAAACAATGATAAACATATCCCTGAACTTCCTTACCACAGAAATTGCACCAGTTCGGCACATTTGATAATCTCAGATAAAGTGATTTTCGGCCAAGAAAGAGATGGTGTTTGGGGTGGAAAGGATGCAGAATTTGAAGTGGCAGTTCAGCACATTTCTTATGAAGATAAAACTCACATTTCTGGCAGCCGTAGTAGCTCCAGCCCTCTAGAGGTCCCTCACACATACTGCAATGACCTGCTTTGCTTGCAACACTGTGATCTTGGATGAAGACCAAAGGATGAGGATGGTGCCAGCTGATAAGTTGAATTTCCATCTTAACTCTCCGATACTGTGAAATCGTTTAGAAGAAGAAGAAGAACAAAAATGAAATTGCTCCATCAAATTATTCCAGGCCTCATGGTTAGTAGATTCTTTTCTTGGGTGTCGGTTTTGGTCTTCATAAAGAAAGGAATATGTTGATGCTTTGCCCAATTTTCAAGTAGCAAACGAATTCTAAGAATAGATATAGATATAATTAAGCAAATAAAGAAAGAAAGAAGAAAAAAACATCAGAAGAAAGTATAAGGGGGAAGAAGGAAATAGGAGAGGATACTTTTCTCTGGAAATTTTCGTTGCTTGCTCTCCACGTTTCATTCCTCGTCATCTTTACTTAAAAGAGAAAGAGAAAGTAATCACATGTATACCATTCAAAGCCTAGCTAATGATACCAGTCCCCAGTCCCAATGCCAACAAGTATATACATGCATTCAAGGGGATAAAACCTATGGGATTTACACTAAACTTAATATTAAAGAGAAGTTGGTTATACATTGGTACCCTATTAGTCCTCTGTTAGTTGGCAGTCAATCAATCTTGGTCAATAATTTCGTGGCCCAATAACCAATTGACACCTAACAAAATAAAAAATTTAAAAAATTGCTTTTCTGATTTTATAATTTTATATTAATATTAATATTAATATCAATTTAAAAAAATATTTCCCCCACCCCACCCCTCTCCCTCTCCAAAGACAACTAGCATCTCAGTTTCTAGAGACTTTGCCATCCTCCATATACTCGGACAACATTAAGCCAAGAATTAAAACATCATAACCCCATTTTCCTCGACACTTTCCCCTGTTCTGGACTTTACTGTAAAAGACACAAGCAATTGGTACACTGAAGGTATTTGATTTGGTTATTTACATTACTAAGTTTCAGAGTACAAACACAAACCCCAAATTGAAAGGTTACCACTAAACCCAACTAGCAAACACAACTTTTACCCTCAAAAATCAACACTAAAATGTTTCCTTTCTTGTTTAGATATAAACTTATGATATTATTGTAAGGAAACAAATCCAATACATGAAAAGGAAAACACCAATTTCAAGCTTCAAATTTATTTTTTGAGGGTCATTTTCCCGAACTTATGGTGGATGGATTTGAAGGCAACTATGGATTTGAAAGAAAGGAGAGTTGTGTGACCCACGTTCCTATTAAATAAACAGTACATTAGTTAAACTAGGGAATCTGTTAATTCAAAATTAAAAAATTACGCAAAAGGTTATTTTATTAATTTAAATGATTTCCCCGAAACCATTTTAGAATTTTTGCATAATAGTATTATTTGTTATATAGAATCAACAGTGGATTTTGGTGTTAAATTTTGAGAGGAATTAATCGAAATTTAAAATATTTTGGGGGTTTAATCAGAATTTTTAAAACTTTTAAAAATTTTAATTACAATTTTTTTTAAAATTTTGAAAAAATTAATGAGAAATTTTAAAAAGTTTGAGACAACTTAAATAAAATTTTCAAAATTTCTCATATTTAGTTTTGTTATTTTTAACTTTGAACTTACTAATTTGAGCTATTATAAGACCTATAAAAGGCTAGAATCATATGGATTTATTCATCAATTCAATAAAAATAATATTCTCTCATTCGAGTTAAAAACTCGTTTTCTTTTGTTTCTGTTAGAGTTGTGTGACCCAAATTCTAAGATATTGCTTGCAAGTCAAGTTAAACAAAATATATCTTCTTTCTAGAAGATTTAGTATTTATTTCTCTTTTCTTTGCGATATATATTGTCATTACCGACATTTATATTTTTCACAAAATGGTATCAGAGCTTCCGGGTTTTTCATCTCGATCACGGTAATGGCGTCCTTGAAGTATGAAATTCCGCTGTTGGATCGCAACACTAGATTCGCGTTGTGGCAGATAAAGATGCAGGCAGTTCTTGCACAAATGGATTTAGAGGAAGCCCTGCTAGGGGTAGATAAAATGCCTTCGACATTGACGGAGGAAGAGAAGAAGCGCAAAGATTGAAAGGCGTTAACACAGTTACATCTGCATTTGTCTAACGAAATTTTACAGGATGTGATGAAGGAGAAGACCGCCGCTGCATTATGGAAGAGGCTAGAACAAATATGTATGTCGAAAACTCTAACCAGCAAGTTGCATATGAAGCAACGTCTTTATGCTCATCGTTTGGAGGAAGGTGCGTCAGTACCGAACACTTAACAAAGATGTTTAAAGAAATTCTCTCAAACTTGGAGGCCATGAGGTTCACTATGATAAGGAAGATCTAGGGTTGATTCTACTTTGTTCGTTGCCCCCGTCTTATTCAACCTTTAGAGGCACGATTTTATATAGCCGCGAGTCTCTCACAGTTGATGAGGTTTATGATTCTTTGACCTCGTATGATAAGATGAAGCATATTGTGGTTAAAATCGACTCTCAGGGAGAGGGTCTCATTATTCGTGGGAGACAAGATCGGAATGCTGATGATGATCGTGGAAGGACACATGAACGAAATCCTCGCAATGAAATCTAAGGGTAGATCAAGTCTTCAAGCGGAGGTAAAACTTGTAACTTCGCAAGAAGAAAGGGCACATTAAAACTGAGTGCTATAAACTACAGAACAAGATTAAAAGAGAGGCTACGAATCAAAAGGGAAAACAATCAGAAAATTCCGGTGAAGCTGATGTTGTAGAAGACTATAGTGATGGTGAACTTCTAGTCGCTTCAGTCAACAATTCTAAAGTGAGCGAGGAGTTGATACTTGATTCAGCCGCACCTTCCACATGAGTCCCAATCGGGATTGGTTTACAAATTACGAAACAATTAATCTCGAAGGTGTTGTTTTGATGGGAAATAATGCTTCGTGTAAAATCGCAGTGTTGGAACAATTAAAGTTAAGATGTTTGATGGAGTTGTCGAAATACTTAGTGACGTCATTTACATGTTCCGAATTGAAGAGAAATTTAATTTCGTTAAGTACTCTTGATTCAAAAGGGTACAAATACACAGCTGAAAGTGAGATTTTGAAGATTTCCAAAGGTTCCCTCGTTGTGATGAAAGGGCAGAGAAAGATTGCCAAGTTATATGTTTTGTAGGGTTCTACTGTTATTGGTGATGCAGTTGTCGCTTCCTCTTCCTTGTCAGATGATGATATTACTAAACTTTGGCATATGCGCCTAGGGCATATGAGTGAGAATGGCATGGCAGAATTGAGCAAAAGAGGACTTCTTTATGGGCAAGGAATTTGCAAACTGAAGTTCTGTGAGCACTGCGTTTTTGGGAAGCAAAAGAGAGTTCGATTCACCAGAGGAATCCATAATACGAAGGGAACGTTGGAGTATATTCATTCTGATCTGTGGGGGCCATCAAAAGTGCCTTCAAGAGGTGGAGCTAATTATATGCTAACTTTTATTGATGATTTTTCCAGAAAAGTTTGGGCATTCTTCCTGAAGCAAAAAAGTGATGTGTTTTCCGCATTTAAGTCTTGGAAAACTATGATTAAAAAACAGACAGGAAAACAAATAAAATACCTCCGCACAGACAATGGCTTAGAGTTTTGTTCTGATGAGTTTAATAAATTGTGCAAGTCAGAAGGGATTGTGAGACACTTGACAGTTCGTCATACTCCACAGCAAAACGGCGTTGCAGAACGAATGAACAGAACGATCATGGAGAAGGTTCGATGTATGTTGTCAAATGCCAACTTACCAAAGTCGTTTTGGGCGGGCGACCTCTCATCGCATGTTTTTTGATCAACCGATCTCCATCCGTTGCCATTGAGAAAAAGACTCACAAGAGGTATGGTCCAGTAATCCTGCTAATTATTCCGATTTAAAGATCTTTGGGTGTCATGCGTATGCTCATGTTGATAATGGAAAATTGGAACCGAGATCCATTAAATGTGTTTTTCTTGGTTATAAAGTCGTGTAAAAAGGGTATAAGTTATGGTGTCCTGAAAATAGAAAAGTTGTGATTAGCAGAGATGTTGTTTTTGATGAAACCGCTATGCTACCTAACTTATCTCTTAAAGACTCTTCCAATAAAGAAAATCAAAAGCAGGTGGAGCATCAGATTAATACAGAGTCGACTCCTCAAGCCAGTACAAAAATTGAGAATAGAGTTGCTTCTTCACCACAATACTCTATCGCCAAAAACAGAACCAGAAGAGAAATTAAGCCTCCAAAGAAGTATGTTGAGGCTGATCTAGTTGCTTATGCTTTAAATGTGGCTGAAGATATATATGCAAACCAAGAGCCGTCTAATTATTCTGAGGCGGTTAGCTGTGAAGACTCAGAAAATTGGATATTTGCTATGCAAGAGGAGATGGAATCACTCCACGAAAATAGAACATGGGATCTTGTGAAACTTCCTAAAGGTAAAAAGGTTGTTCGCTGTAAATGGGTGTTTAAAAAGAAAGAAGGGACTCCAAAAGTTGAAGAACCCAGATATAAAGCAAGGCTTGTTGCAAAAGGTTACAGTCAAATTCCAGGAGTGGACTTCACAGATGTGTTCTCCCCAGTTGTGAAGCATAATTTGGTTCGTGATATTATTGCTCGTGGTGATATTGTTGTGAGCAAAATTAGTACACATGAAAATCCTGCAGATATGATGACTAAGTCACTTCCTATAACCAAGTTTGAGCATTGCTTAGATTTGGTTGGTGTTCATTGTTGAAGTTAAACCCTTAAGGGGTTTTATGGAAGAGGTGGAGAACTTGTTCATTGAGAGTTCGCGATGAAGAACTTGTTTGTTGAGAATTCGTGTCAAGGTGGAGATTGTTAGAGTTGTGTGACCCAAATTCTAAGATATTGCTTGCAAGTCAAGTTAAACAAAATATATCTTCTTTCTAGAAGATTTAGTATTTATGAGTATAATATATTTAGCACTTATTAGCATAATATATTTTTACTTTGATTAGAATTAGGTTTTACAAGCCTATAAATAGACATAGTCTATTCCTCTTGTAATTGTTCGAATTCGACATAGTGAATTTTTCTTCTCCTCTGCCCGTGGTTTTTTCCCGAAAGGGTTTTCACGTAAAATCTGTGTTCTTTATTTTATTTCTCTTTTCTTTGCGATATATATTGTCATTACCGACATTTATATTTTTCACAGTTTCTCTACTTGTAAGTGCAACAGGCTACGTTTAGAATCTTAAGATGATCTGAATGTGGGTTCGAGAGATCGAATTACCTTTTAGAGTTCATTTAGATTTTTTTAAAAAAAGAATAAGGAAGAAAATGTTTTTTATTAATGAAAAAAAGTGTTTAGTTTAATTTATTAATATTTTAAAATTGGCAGCTTAATATTAAATTATTTAAGAATTTGAAATTTTAAAAATAGTAATTAAAAAAAGTCAGATATTAAGTTTTAATATTTAATTTTTTAATTTTTTTAAAAATAATTAATTTTTACTGACGTGACACACGTGAATTGTCATGAATGTCACATAAACATTAATAATTCATGTCATCAAAATTAACGGCTCGTTAACTTTTTCACTTAGTTTTGGATAATTTGATAAAAATAAAAATTTAAAAACGAAATAAAAGAAAATGGTTTTTTTCTTAATATTTTGAGAGGAAAGGAAAAAAAAAGGACTTTTTGCCTAAATTGACTTTATTCTTTTCTAAGTTGTGAAAAGTGTTGATTTATCTTCGAAATGAAATTACAAAAAAATCTGATGGAAAATTCAAAAAAATTAGAAAAAGATCTAAAATCGTAGTAAAATTGACAATAAAATAAGAGTTATACAATATCCAAACAATAACAATATAATATTGGAATGACAGCGAAACAGTGAAAAACAACAAGAAAAAGAGTTTTTTTTTTTTTTGTTTGTTTCCAAATTCGAGCTAGGCCCAGGTTAGAAAAAAACCTTACTCGAGGTCTGACTCATTTTTTAAACAGGCCTTAATTTCTGTCTAAACCTATTTCGGGCTTATATTTTTACCTAAACTCTCTCACTTTTCAGACAGACTTTCGGGCTGGACCACCAGACCCATGAACATCTCTAGTT
The DNA here is from genome assembly GCA_025698515.1 of Gossypium sturtianum. Classification (NCBI taxonomy): domain Eukaryota; kingdom Viridiplantae; phylum Streptophyta; class Magnoliopsida; order Malvales; family Malvaceae; genus Gossypium; species Gossypium sturtianum. The sequence continues at coordinate 165,929,592 of CM046945.1, forward strand.
TAAAACAAGAAGCAAAGCTTTCAAGTAACTTTTTTGAACCATCACTAATTTTTACCGAGGTAGTGTTTAGAAAGTCATCTGATAATTGAATTTAGGTGTAATTACTTGTGATTACCTAAGCATGTCATGTTTTTATAAGCATTATAATTTGTGGGTCTCACCGAATTGTTGTAATTGGAACACCCCACTTATACTTTCCAATTTCTAGGGAAAGGTGAGAATTAGAATAGTTACGCATATACCAAAATCTAATTTTAAAAAATTATACTTTACAAGTTATAAAAATTACATCATAAGCATAAACATACGAGTATTTGAGATCGTTGTGGCAAAAAATATATATTATAAATTCTAAAAAAATGTAATATAAAAATAATCTGTGTATCTTATAAAATTATAAAAAAATTTATATTATTTAAATCTTAAAAAATTTCTAAAGTTTAGGTATCAAAATTGATATTTTAAAAGTGAAGATACCATTTAGATATTTTGATAAAGTATAGGGGTCAAATATGCAATTATCATTCTTTTTATCATTACAATTTTGGAGGAGATAAATTACATGGTAGTTGAATTTTGGTATCGAAATACAATAATTTGGCCACTCTCATTGTGGTGATGTCCCCTTCAATTAATATTATGTTTGATTTCAACTGATAATAAAAATATAATAGAGAGGAATAATTTTAGAATTGTTAATACAAAAATAAAAATTACGTAAAATTTTATCTAATTAATTTTAAATAATTTACCCGAATTCATTTTAAATATTTTGCAAAATAGTATTATTTATTATATAGAATCAATAAAAAAATCTGACCAAAAAAAAGTGGACTTTTTGCCTGAATTGACTCTATTCTTTTCTAAGTTGTGAAATGAAATTACAATAAAATCTGATGGAAAATTCAAAAAATTTAGAAAAAGATCTAAAATAAAGAAAAAAATTATTTCTAGAATTTAGGCATAATAATATTATTTTGAATATGGAGTACTAATAATTACTGATTAAGTGAAATAAAATTAACCAAAATTGTAAAGCTAAAACATATTTACACTTTTTTTTTTTTATGGCTGGTTGATTCAAGGTCACAAAATCTTGATTGATTTATGTCACAAACCTTATACATTTCCACTTTGCAAAAATAATAAATAAGTAAATAAACATTTATAGATATACCAAATTCGATTATATTTTGATCTTCAAATGCTAAATTTAAGATTTTTTAGATAATAAAAAAATTGAGAAACCATTTATACATTTCATGGCCTTAACAATCACTCACAATTTTTATGAATGGAGGAATGATTTTGTATTTAAATTTCGAAACTCAGCATTATGTTCATAATTTTAGTATTTTCATGGTTCAGATAATAAAAATATTTTCTTATGACAAACTAGAACCCAATTCTTCAATCTCATCAGTAATTTTAGATAAAAGTTGAAAGGATAAGAATCAAGTAGAAAAGTGAAAGATAAAGATGTGTTATTACAAATCATGTTTCATCTAACACAATCTTCTACTGCTCAAATAACTATCATAAACATAACATAATGCATATTACAACAACTAAGGCCATCACCCATTTTTACCAAATCTGCTACACCCTTCCACAGAACACAACACACCTCTCATCTTGTGCCTTCTCTGTTTCTTAAACTTGAGTGGAATATCATTCAAATGCTTCACTTGATTCTCCAACGGCAACCCCAATGGACGGTAAAGTTGCATTCAAGTTCTTTACATCCAAAGGCCTGCCCATTGCAAAGCTCACCACATACCTTACATGGAAGGCAATTCCAGATGTTTTTCACAATAGTGAATGGATGCTTATGATAAAAAGATATCAATTTGCTCCCAAGCTTCATATATGGGAGATCCCCAATAGCACAATTGAGATGAAGAGAGTTATCACAATCAGCACAGTAGTAAAACCAACGATTTGGCTCTCTTTCTTTCTCACAGAGATCGCAGTAATGTTGAGAACGCTCAGAATCATCAGAATAAGTCAAAGTAAGAGGATGCCTGTCATACTTGTACCAAGCAGTGAGTGGTAGTGTTGCACAACCTACATCTAAACTGAAATCACAGCGCTTCATGCATCTATATGCAACATCCCCTGAGCCTAGTGTTTTGAAACAAGCACTGCAACTCGTTCCCTGGTTGTTGTGGACAAGAAAGAGTGAATGCTCATCATGACTTGGATGCTTCAAGGTTTCCGACAATAACATACATTGAATGTCAATATCGAAGCTGCAATCTCCTTCGTAGCATTGGTAACCAAATCCTTGATACCAACGATCACAAGCAGTGCACCATGAATAACCATCCTCCTTGTATGTGTTTGAGAGAGTAAGCAAATGCTTGTGAAATGGGTGTGGCATTTGTTTAGGCAATTCAGCGCAATCTTTGTGGATAAAGAACTTGCATTGCTCACAACCATAAAAAGGAGTTGATATAGGTCTCGTGCACCCATCACACTGACTATCGTCATCTTTGGTCTTCCCACTAAAAGTGAGTCTTAAATTATGATCATGATAGGAATGCTTTATCTCACTTGCTACCATTAGCTCTCCAATACGAATTTGTTCAACAACGTCAGTAATCAAATTCGAAGGTTTATGCAGCACTTCCCCGGACCTCTCATCATAGCCTTTCGGCATAATTCTTCCATCCCAAATTGCTTTATCAGTTGCACAACGTACATGAGCAATATAACGGCAACGAGAAGCAGGACAACGGTAATGACCATAGCTTATATCAACTTCCTCGTAACAAATTTTGCACATCCAATCCTCAATTTGATTCTGTCGAAAATAATACGAAAGAGAAATCGTGTGACGGTGTCGTGTTATCCTGATGTGGCGTGGCAAAGAAATGCAATTCTTGTGGACAAAAAGTACACATGTATCACATTGATAAGGGGAGTGATCCCCGTCAGTGCCACAAAAATCACAAACAAACCACATTTTTCTAGATACAAGCATCCACGGGTGTTCATGACTTGGAACTGTGATTGTTGGTGGCGAAAAAAGAAAATCATCAAGTGAAAGATCAAAGTTGCATAGAGAGCAGGAATAAACAAACCCCTTCCATTGGATTCTGCACAAATAGCAACTACATTTCTGGGGATGAGTAGGCGGTTGTGGCAAGAGAGTAAGAGGATGCTTACGGTCACAGGGGTGATTAATCTCAAGGGGTAGTTCAGCACATTCCTTATGAAGGTTAAAAACTCTAGGATATCTGCAATCTGAGCAGTGGTAAAATGGACCAGATATTGGTTTTTGACACCCGGAGCAATCAGAATCGACTTCGTTGTTATGGTTTTGAATGAAGAACAATGGATGAGGGTGCAAAGAACTAGTAAAGTTAGCAACAATGGATGATTGAAGCAAAGCACAATTGATGTGCAGATTGAACTTACAATCATAACAATTATACGAAATTCCCCGCATTGCCTTACCACACAAATCGCACCCCACAAAATTAAGTGCGGGCAAAAGAGTGAGAAGGTGTTTGGGGTGGAAAGGATGCTGAATCTTGGGGGCTAACTCTAACTCAGCACATTCCTTGTGAATGTTAAACAATGTAGGATAAGTGCAAACTGAACAGTGGTAAAATGGACCAGATATTGGTTTTTGACACACGGAGCAATCAGGCTCGACTTCATTGTTATGATTTTGAATGAAGAGCAATGGATGGGGGTGTTAAGAATTGGGAAAATTTGCAGCAATGGATGATTGAAGCAAAGCACAATTGATGTGCAGATCGAACTTACAATCATTACAATTATAAACAAATCCCCTTAATTCCTTACCACAAAAATCGCAGAGTCCGCGCCCCCCAGAATACGGTGATTTTGGCAAAAGAGTGAGAGGGTGTTTGGGGTGGAAGGGATACTGAATCTGGGGGGCTAACTCTAACTCAGCACATTCCTTATGAAGATAAAACTCACATGGATTGCAGCCATAGCTCCAGCCCTCTACAGGTTCCTCACACCCAAAGCAAAGAGCTGCTTCTGGGTCTACTTCGCTTGCAACAGTCTGATATTTGAAGAAGACCAAAGGATGGGGATGACTGAAATGTTGAAGTTCCATGGTCTCCCCCACTGTCCTACTCTCACACTCACTCACATCCATTACAAGAAAACCTTTGAGTTTGCTTCACTTTACTCCACACTTTGTGGTATACTTTCTTAGGTCTTGCTTTTGTTCTTCTTAAAGAGAAGAGTCATTTTCGTCGTTGACTTGTGAGACTATTTGTCAATATTTCTTTTCCCATAATACCCTAAGGATAAGAATATGGGAACATTCAATTTTAATAAATTAATTAAATCTAATCATGATTATTTGTTAGAGTTTTAAAATGAATATAATATAATTTTTTTATAATTGAGTTTTATTTAAACTAATAAAGAAATTGAAATATATATAAATTTACTTTAATCAATCTTATTAAAATGTGTCTTAACTTAATCATATATTTTAAGTTTAACAATTTACTATTTAAGTTCAAAATTTTACTATATATATTTGTTTCAATTTCCTTTATAGTTTATATTTATTATAATTTATTTAAAATAATTATAAATAAAATTAGAATTAATTTTAATTTGATATTTTCAGTGTATATTTAATATATTTTAGAGCATATATTTTTTAAGCTAAACATCACACCAAAATATTGATTTTTAAATACAATATATTTATAAGGAATTTACCTTGAATTAATTTTTTAAATATAATCAACAATTACATGTAAAATATTATTATCGTGACAAATAATAATTTAAAATGTGAAAAGATTTGTAAGCATCAACAAATAAAAAAATAAAAAAAATTAGGCAACAAAATCGAATTCCGCATTTTCAGCTTAAATTAAAAGGTGAATAATGGTTGAGCATGTATATGACAATATTTTCCTTACAAATAGAAAGAACATTAGAAAGAATGTAACTGATTAGTAGAGAACTCCTGAAGTAAAGAATGTGACGAAACACAAGTCGTCTCTAAAACCTATCGTCCAAACGAAATCCAAGCGAAATTAGGATGTGAACTCGAGCGGCTGAGGGGGCTGAGGTTCATCATCGACGGCCATAGCTGATGAGGAACACTGTTGAATGCTTCTCACCACCCTTTTCTTTCTTGAGGGATTTTAACAAGCTTATCATGGAATCATGTTCAATGTCCTCTTGATCGATGTTGAATAAGGGTTGGTGGGTTAAGGATGATTTTGATTGTCTTCTCTTCAACTAGGAGGTTTTTTGAACTCGAGTAAGATATGATTTTGACTGGTGGTGTTTAGGGGTGATCAGAACATGTTTTAAACCAAGGATGAGTGAGAAGGGTGTGTAGGCAACTTTTCAAGAGTGTTTAATTATGAAGGTTTTGATGTTGCTTCTTGTTTTGGTATATGATATTTGGGGTTGTAATTAAAGACTCATGGAGGCAATAGGTTTGCTGTTACTGCATTGCCGCCAATTTGTTGGATGCTTCTTTTATGGTGTTTATTTAGTTTCTAAGGGATGCTCACAAATTGATAACATGAGACGATGTCTTGAAGTTGATCTCTTTTTTGATTGATGTCATGAGCTGTGGTGTATGCAAGTGTCATTGTGGTTCTCTTTTTGAGGTGTTTTCATGCTTCCCTATGGATGTTGTGGTTTTTATATCAGTTTTAATTTTTTTGCAAGGAATGTTTTTCTCCTGTATGCCGAAGGTTTGGTTCGGTGTTGTCTTGGTAGGTTGTATGACTCAGACAGTAAGGAGACAATTCGAGGAGTCTGCAGCGTTAACCAGACACAACAGTGTGATATTCATAAATTCATAGCCCAACCACTGACCCAAACCTACAATACAGTTAGAAAAAGAGAGGGGGAAAAGGTGCAACAAGCATTAATCACAAACACCCGAGTAAAAACAGAACCTACCTGCTCTGGCTCTGAGTAAAGGACAGCCAAGTCCTAGAACCGCCAAACCAATGAAATGACTCTTTTGATGTCTTCATAAACTTCTTCATCAGTAGCTCCTGAAGCTCCAAACCAAGTCCTAAGCATTCAGCATTTTGGATAACCTACATAAAAGCGTTCAATGTTATATTTCATATTTACTCCAGGGTAATGCTATTTTCTCAACCAATTTGTGTCCGTTCTGAAACCTCAAAACCCTAATTTAAAAAAACCGAAGGAACAACAAAAACATTGAGCATGACTAACTATCCACTGAAGCAAGTAAGAAAACCAAATTCTAAATTCCACAAAAGAAACCAACTACTGCAAAACCTGAGAGCATCGAGAATAACCATTCTCTTAGTCTTATCATATGGTGCAGGAATCCCCTCATAAGCCTTCAATTTCAAATGAGCGAGAGCTGCCACTCCGCACTTAGTCTTTGTGGGGAATCATCCTGCAATCAAAACAAATATCAATTACCATAAGGAAAGTCAAAATGAAGCTCAGTTATATACTTCATATATGCTGAAGCCAAATGCATTGCCTTTGCACCATAAGATTCATAGACCTTGTCAGCTAATAGTTTTCTCTCAATCCAACAATAATAACCTCAAGCACACTGATTCTACTCTCTTTCACTTCTTCCCTACATTTTCCCAATAACCAACCATAACAAACACACAGATCTCTAATAAGAAAAATCAATTTCAAACTCCAATTATTAAGTTTGATATCAAACATAACAAAACACACACATTCCTTTGGTTCTTTTGCAATATATAATATCCAAATCATAGAACTTCAAATAAATCGAAAGAACCTCTCAAAAAGTTTATAATAAAGGCTTCCTAAATTACCAAGCATCAAAAACCCAGAAATTTCCATCCTATTCATTCACAGACCAAATAAAGAACTGTGAAACCACACTACAAGGGAAAAGAACCTCGAAAAGAAAATCACACCCACGAATGATACGCCATAGGAAGTTAGCAGGAGCAGGAAACTGGATGAGACCATGAGAAGGCTTAGTGTTCATACGCTTCCTAAGAAACCTCATGTGCTCCATCTTCTGCCTAACCAATCCACCCCACATGCATATCTCTTCACATCTCACCACCACTACATTTTGAACATTCAAAAACTCCTTGGCCAATATGGAAGCCAACCTTCCCAGCATGTGATGCCTTGCATCCAGCGCTACCCTTCTGGCGCACATGTCTCACCATGAAACCATCTCTTCTTCTTCCTCTTTGCTTGGTAGCTTAGCTTAGGCCTCTTTTTAATGGAATTGGCGTGGCTGACCTCGTTTTAGGAATAGTTATTCATATGTTCCTATGGAAGAGGTGGTGGGATTTAAGTTTATCAAAGCTGATAGCTTCCCACGCCTGCATGCTTGTGTCAAGCATTTCAGCGAACACCCTGCGATCAAAGACAATGTCCCTGATTTACACTAGAGTTGTAGATTCCTTGCAAATAAAAAGAGAATTTTATAGGAAATCTCAACATAATCACTGTAAAAAAAAAAAAAAAAAGTATTCTTGATCGTTTATGAACTAAAAATTGAGAAATAATGCAAAAAGGATTGTGATTGTCGGTGACAGAAAATTAAGGTTTACTTTCAACATAATCACTAGAATTATTATTTTTCTGTCAATAATTAATGTTTGCTCCGATCTGGTAGATAAAAATGAGAGCATTCAATGGTTCTTGGAAAAGTAAGGGAAATATACATTTTGGTACCTGAACTTAGCTTCAGAGTTTAAATTGATTCCTAAGGGGTTTTTTTTTTTTTTCCAATTAGGTACTTGAAAATGGCTTCAAAGTTCACGGGTGCATATTGGCTGGCTTCTAGAAACTTGATGAACTTCTCCTGAGCAGGAACCACTCTTGCTGGGTTAGTCAAAATCTCAAATGAGGGCCCTGGCTCGGCTTTCTTCTCAGGAGGACCATCAACCTAACCAACTGAAGGAATCAATCAAAAGCATGAAGTAGAAACACTAGACAACAATGCATTCGAAGTGAAGTTTGGTGGTTTTACTTCAACAAGAACCATTCAATGTTTTATGTCATATTTACTCTAGGGTAACGCTATTTTCTCCACCAATTTAAAAAACCGAAAGAACAAAGAAACATTGGAAACATGACAAATTAGCCATTGAAGCAAGTATGTAAATCAAATTCTAAATTCCGCAAAAGAAACCGACTACTCAAAAGCTCACTTGAGAGCATCAGGAGCTGCCGCTCGAATCCTCTCATAAGCCTTCAAGTGAGCAAGAGCAGCTGCTCCACGCTTGATCTTGTGAGGAATCATCTTGCAATCACAGCATATATCAATTACCATAAGGAAAATAAAAGTGAAGCTGAGTTATATACTTTACTTCATATATCCTGAAGCCAAATACATTGCCTTTGCACCATAAGATTCATAACCTTCTCAGCTAATAGTTTTCTCTAAATTCAGCAATAATGACACCACAAGCACACCCATACTACTCTCATTCATTTCTTCACTACATTTTCCCAATAACCAAGCATAACAAACTCACAGATCTCTAATAATAGAAAAATCAATACCTAACTCTACCAATCATCAATTTTGATATCAAACATAACAAAACTCACAGATTCCTTTGGTTCTTCACAATATATTCCAATACCCAAATCATAGAATAGAACTTCAAATAAATAGTTAAAAATCCTTGGAAAAAAAGTTCATAATAAACACTTCCCAAATTACCAAGCATAAAAAACCCAGAAAATTCCATCATTTTCATTCACAGCACCAAATAAAGAACTTCAAGAAACTTCAAAAACACACTTAAATAAACCTCGAAAAGAAAAACACACCCACGAATGGTACGCTGGAGATCTTAGCAGGAGCACGAAAGTGGATGGGATCATAAGAAGGCTTAGTGTTCATACTACTAATCCACCCCACATGCAAATCTCTTCACATCTCACCACCACTAGTTTTTGGCCACTCAATAACTCCTTGGCCAATATGGAAAGCCAACCTTCCTAGAATGTGATGCCTTTGGCGCAGATGCCTGACACTGAAACTATCTCTTCTTCTTCTTCCTCTTTTGCTTGGTAACTTAGCTTAGGCCAGCCGCTGCTGCTCTCTTTAATGGAATTGGCGAGGCTGACCTCGTTTTTGGAATGGTTATTCATATGTTGGCGCCTATGGAAGAGATGGTGGGATATAAATTTATCAAAGCCGATAGCTTCCCACGCCTGCATGCTTGGGTCAAGTATTTCAGCGAACACCCTGCGATCAAAGACAAAATCCCTGATTTACACTAGAGTTGTAGACTTCTTGAAAATAAGAAAAATTTATAGGAAATCTGAAGTCTCAACATAATCACCATAAAAAAAAAAAAGTAGTCTTGATAGTTTAAGAACTAAAAATTGGGAAATTATGCAAAAAGGATTGTGGTTTTCTGTGACTGAAAATTAGAGTTTGATTTCAACATAATCACTACAATTATTTTTTTGGTCCATCATTAATATTTGATCTGGTGGATAAATATGATTTTCACCAAGTGGAATCTAATTAAAAAATTTCGTGAATGTAAAAAAAATTTCAAAGTCAAGTCGAGTTAAGAAATCATATTATTTATATTCAATATTTCGTTTATATGGACCGATTATTTAAATAGTAGGTAAAGTATGAGATTATTTATCTATATAAGTAAGGCTGATAGGTAAACATTTAGCAACGAAGCAGTTTTTTCTTTTAATTTAATGGTTAACTTTTAATTTTTGAAACGGTAAACATTTATCAAAACGGCATAGTTTTGCTTTTTCTTATTCGGATTTTTGGATAACTCAAATTGTGTAATTTATATTCGAGTTAAATCGAAAATTTTGATTGTTTTATTCGAGTTGATTCGAATTACTCGAACTTTTTAATTTAAATTTTAAATTTTTTATCAATTTTTTCTAATCAAATCGGATTTTACTCACTCCTATTCATAGGTTCTTGGAAAAGTCGAGTGATAAAAATAATGTTAAAATATGCAATATGTCCATCTAATTTTTATAAATTTTGAATATGTATTTTATATTTAGAAATTTAATCATTTTATTATTCATATTTCAAAATTTAAGTTTAATGGACAGAATTATTATTATTTTATTAAATTATTAGTATAATATTTTGAAATGATTCTTTGGTAGCAATTAACTTAATTTTACTAAAATAATTTTAATAATTGAAATTAAATTTTAAAATCTAAAAATAAAAATTTTAAAAGTATAAATATAAAAACTAAATTCTAAATTTACGAAAAAAGTTATAACATATTTTAACTTAAAATAAAAATATCTTATTAACTAGTTTGGATTAATGTCCTTGAAAAAAAATCAGTTTGGATTCTTTGGATTAATATTATAACAATTAGATTGGGGTTAAATCTATCACATAATTATTTCCAATTTAGTTTTTTAAACAACCCATTCAATAATAATTAAATAAAAAAAATACAATTTTGAAAAAAAATTACATAACCAATTAAACTATTATCTTTTAATCTCAATTTTTCATAATAATTTATTTTATTTTCCAATTATATATTACAAATTAAATCTATTCACCATCAAATTTTAGTCCAATTAATTGGTTTAATTTTGTTCGAACCACAGTTGAATTGTCACCAAACTCAATTAATTTAAGGTGCATCATGAAAAATACGTTAATTTTTGTATTTTTCATAAGCTATAGATTTAGTATTTGTACTTTAAGTTGATCAACTTCAGCTTTTAATTAGATTTCATTCTTATACTTTTTTGAATTTTAAAATTTTAGTCTCGCTCAAACAATGTTAATTAAACTGCCTAGTTAAATCAAAATGACTCGGCTCGAAGATTTGCCCAAAAAGTGAGAGGGTTTGTGTAAAAATATAGGTCTAAAAAAGGAATTTAGGCAAAAAATAAAGTTTGTTTTCTTGTGTAAGGCTTTTTTTGCCCGGTCCGACTTGAATATGCAAATAATAATAATAATAATAATAATAATAATAATAATAATAACTTTTTACTGTTTTGTTACTATTTTCTTATTATTTTTTTAATTATTATGTTTTACCATTTTATTGTTATTGCATAACTTTTATTTTATTGTTAATTTTGTTACTATTTTAGAGGCATTTGCATGTTAAGTTGCACATATCTTAGTGTTATTTAAGTATACATATTTTTTTAATTTATTTTTTAATTTTTGAGAAATATTTATTTTATTTTTTTAGTATTTTTAATGTATTATATATTTTTTAAAATGTTTATAATAAAAATAATATAAAAAATTTAATACGTGCAGGTCAGGCCCTAATTTTAGTATTTTTATTCGAGTCGGGATTGGACAGAATTTTATGCCCATTTTTTGGGCCAGGCTTGAGCCTAACAGATGAGTCTAAAATTTTGATTGGGCTCGGCCTGGCTCATGAACACCTCTAGTTAAAAACTATTCGATGAAATTTAAATTTAAGACAATAATCTTCAAACCCTTATTTATTTTTTCATATTTTTTTTATAAATATATATTTTAGACACATCATAGGCATGTCAATGCCATGATCTAGTTTTTATTAAAGGTCAAATTTTGCTATTAGCCATTATATTTTCAATAAATTAGTGATTTAATCCGTATATTCTAATTTGATCATTTTTATCTTTATACTTTTTGAAATTTAAAATTTCAACTCTGACCCAAGTAATAACTATCAAATTCATTAAATTAAATTCTACTACTTCTAAAGTTTTATGCACCAACCATATTATCTTATATGTAACATCATGTTAGCTTTGCTATTTCCGTATAATATTCATAAAAAAATCATGTTATTTTAGTTGATGAATTTAAAAATTTCTGTTTGAATCAACGCTGAATTTGAAAAAAATTAAATTAAAAAATATAAATTAAATCCACAACTTACGCATAATATAAAACTAATAATATAATTTGACTTAACATATTTAACTACTACTATTTGCATCATAATTAAAATTTCGAATTTTAAAAATATAAACACTAAAATTAGCCACTTTAAAATATAAAAATAAAATTTACAATTTAAGTACTTAATTGCAAATATTCTATTGATTATGTCATGTTTATCCTAGTTATCAACATAGAGAATATTATTAAGGTCAATAAAGGTGAAGAATAAATTGCAGCAAAGCATAGCATAGTCATTTCAGTTGCATCATCCATGACGCAAATGATTGGGGTTGAAAATTCAACCCAAGACAAGTGTACTCCATTTGCTTGAAAAAGAAAACCCTTAATGCAGAGATTGAAAATTGCATTTAAGCTAACCACGAACAACCAAACCAGAGACCAAACCTCACACACCATGGATGATGAAGTGAAGTTGTTTGGATTTTGGGCAAGTCCTTTTAGTCTAAGGGTCATTTGGGCTTTGAAACTTAAAGGTGTGGATTATGAATACATTGAAGAAGATATCCCTCACAATAAGAGCGAGTTGTTGTTGAAGTACAACCCGGTTTATAAGAAGATCCCAGTGCTTGTTCATGGTGGAAAGCCAATTGCAGAGTCATTGGTTATTTTAGAATACATAGATGAGGTGTGGCCACAGAGTCCTTTGCTGCCGAAAGATGCTTATGAGAGATCCGTAGCCAGGTTTTGGGCCAAATTCATTGATGAAAAGGTATGTGTTACAAAGATGTTTTGTTTTGTTCTTCGAAGTTTGTCGTATGTTTCCTTGTTATTGTCCTTGCTCTTCGATTGGTTTACTTTTTTCTTTATGTTTTTAAGGTAGGGTTTATGTTTGTTTCTAAGTGATTCATCTCACTCTAATCTAAAATTTTAATTTAATTAATTCAATCTTATTTTATCATAAAAAGTCAATAATTTAAATACCTGTCAATTGAGAGTGTTAAATTTGCTTTGGATTGGATCAATTTAGGTGGAATTAGTTCGGGTTTTAAAATTTTGAGTTATTTTGTGTTCGGATTAATTTTGGGTTTGGTTTTTTTTTTTTTGGTTAACTAGTTAATTTTTTAGGGTTGAGTTATATCGGGTATAAGTAAAATTCAGGTTACTTGTTCATAGGATTTTGAGTTTATTTTGAGTTTGCGTCATTCTGCATAAGGGTCATTTTAAGTTCAAGTAATTTTTTTCCGAATTAAATCGGTTAACTGACCAATTAATCGAATTGGATTGATTCGATTAGTTAATTCAGTTTTAACCGAAATTTGAACACTCCTATCAATGATATTTGACCCTAACATTATTAATATTATGCTTACAGATTCGCCAATGTGGGAATTCTTTCATAAATTCGGCGAAGAACAACAAAAGGCAATCGAGAACAACTTTAAAATCCTGAGAACCATTGAGGAACATGGTCTTGGAGACAAAAAGTTCTTTGGGGGCGACCAAATTGGCATAGCTGATCTTGTTTTTGGAATGGTTATTCATTATTTTGCGCCTATGGAAGATGTCATGGGAGTGAAGTTCATTAAAGTGGATACCTTCCCACGCCTGCATGCATGGATGAGGCATTTCAGCGAACACCCTGTGATCAAAGACAATGTCCCTGTTTATAGTAGAGTTGTTGATTATCTTAAAGGATATCTCGACATAATCGATAGATTGCAGAAGGGTTGAGACCTTTTTATGTCATTTATTTATTTTTAGGTTAAATTCTGCCATTATTTATGTATTATATGAAATTTGCGAGTTTTAGTTCTTTTATTTTGGCTTAATATTTTTATTTTTTATAAATTCGTAATCTTATTTCTAATATAAATAATAAAAATTAAATTTGTTAATAGTGACGGAGCGTAGTAGAGACCCAAGGGGTTATGTCCTTAAAATGGTAAAGTTTTAATTTAAACCTTTAATAATTTATAAAATTTTAAATTAGTAATAGTAAAATTGTACTTTAACTCCTAAAAATGATAAAATTTTGATTTAATCATTTAAAAATTATATAGATATAGGCTATTAAAATGATGAAATTTCTTTTATACTATCGAAAAATATACAATTTAATCCCACCCCAAAAAAATTCAATTCAGGCTCTGCCACTATTTGTTAGGTTAAATTCTTTTTTTAGTCCTATACTATATGAAAATTGTGAATCTAGTCTTTATTCTCTGATTTAATCATTTTCAATGTTATGCTTTTCAAATTTTGAAAATTTAGTCATTAACTCAAATATCAACTGTTAAATCATTAACTAAAACGAAGTTGACATTGCTATAATTACGTGAAAATAACAAGTTAGCACTACACTGCATATGTGATAATATGTTTGTAGTATAAAATTTTACAAATAGCAAATTAATTTTTTTTTTTTAAAAATAAAACATAATTAAGCACCATCCAAGGGGTAAATATCCAATATATACCAAAAAATTAGAATATTTACAGAAATGGGCCAGTTTGAAGAATATTTACGAAAATGTGCCGTTTCCCCCAAAAACGAGTCCACGTCGGTAGCGTTTTTGGGGATGTAAGCTAAAGCGCGTCCTCGGGGGCACGCTTTAGCCCTGCAACGGTCAAAAACGCGCTGACGTGGACGCATTTTTGCCCTGCCTTTCCCATCCACTTACAGTATGAAAAATTAATTGAATTTTTGGGCTAGGGAAAAATAATTGAATTTTTTGTGATGAGTCTCCGGCAAAATAATTTTGAGGAGACATTTACGAACAAACAAGCATGGCCGCGCTTCCAAAGGTGCACCGTCGCCAGGATATCGAAAAGAGCTCCCACGTGGGCGCTCTTTTGCTCTGATAACCTCAAAGAAAATAATTTTAAGGAGACGTTTGAACAAACGGTGGCCAAAAATGCTTCCAAAGGTGCACTCGTTGTCGAGAGTACGAAAAAGAGCTCCCACGTGGGCGCTCTTTTTTACTCTGATGGTCTCCAAAGAAATTAATTTGAGAGACGCTTTACGAACAAATAGTGGCCAAAAACGCTCTCACAGGGTGCACCGTCGCCAGAGTCTCGAAAAGAGCTCCCACGTGGGCGCTCTTTTTGCTACATGGTCTCCGGCAAAATTAGGCTATAAATCACCCAACTTTCATTCTCGGGTTGCATAAGGAAATTGAGGCAAAAGAAAAAAAAAACTGAAAATGAGTGAACGTATTAATGCTGTTATTTACTATGATGGTGAAGTTCGTGACATCGAAAATGGTGTTGTTTCCTTATCGGAGAACATAGTGCGACTGAGTTTTAATCGGAACATCGATTTGGTAGAACTTCGCAAAAGAATTAGGCGTAAAATATTCGGAACAACGCCAATGAATGTTCTGTCAATTAAGTATAAATTTTGCGCTTCGGTTGATCCGGTGAGATATGACTCATTCGACATCAAAGGTCCTCGGAGCTTTGAGGCAATTGTGGAGACTCATCTTGCCAGTGGATCACCCTATATCGAGGTATATGTAGAATTTTCATTTTCAAGTGATCTTTCTGCGACCTCAACATCTACTGCCGTTCGAGGGGAATACACGACCCCAAGCCGACACTCTGTAAGTGGGAGGCAAAACACAGAAGTGCCCGTGTGCGGTGGTAGTATGGAAAACATAACCCCTGCACGACACTCGGTTGGTGGATGGGACATGCATATCCGTCATTCGACGTCCGATGATAGAAATACGTATTGGGGGACGTCATCAACTTCTAGTGGTTGGCAATCCACATATGATTGGGATCTTTACGAAAGATGTTTAAGGAGGGATGATGTACTCCCGACGACATCCACCGGCGAGGGGCCCTCATTTGTTGCAGGTTATGGAGGGTCGGACGATGAATCCGATGTGGATCCACCTCGAGAGCCAGGACCCGACGGTGCAGAAGTTGGGTTATTTTCTGAACCGGAGCCCGTTCCAATTGTACCTGAAGACGTTGAGGGCGGTTCAGACGAAGAAGAAGAAGATCCGCTATTCAGGGCGTACTCGCCTCTAGCCCACATGCATAATGTCGATCTGTCTCAAGATGATGCATTGGAGTTTCCTGAAGTACCACACCGGACGCGTGACCGTACAAATTCTTCGTTGGATTCGGACCAATTAGAAGTTGGTAACCAGTTTTCCAACAAGAATACTTTTCTTGCTGCATTGAAATAATAAAGCATCAGGAACGGGGTTAACTACAATATGGTTAAATTTAGGGTCGATAAGTACGAGGCGAAGTGTGCAGTGCAAGACGGCACATGTTCATGGAAAATCATGGCGTCGTTGAGGAAAAGGACAGGGTTTTGGGAGATCAAAAAGTACAAAGGTCCACATACATGTCTTGCCGGTACAGTACCACTATGTGTTCAATGATTTTGAATAACACTAATATTATGTAATGTTGCATTATTTAACGTACTTCGTTGACAGGTGTAACACAAGATCATCCGAGGATGGATTCAGACATGTTGGCTGACTTAATAATCCCGACGGTGAAGGTCGATCCCAAGACTACGGTGCCGGTCTTAATTGGCAATATTCGTAGCCAAATGGGGTACACACCCTCTTACAGAAAGGTTTGGATAGCCAAGCAGAAGGCGTTAGAAAAGTTGCACGGTCGGTGGGACGCTTCATATAATGAAGTGTGGCGGTGGTGTCGTCTTTGGAGAGATTGTCTCGAGCGGCTGCAATGCACCTTGAAACGGAACCGCAGACTACAATGATCGTCTCGCTCGCGTGGATGCGCGAGTGTTCAAGTGTCTGTTACGGACATTTAAGCAATGCCGAGATGCCTTTATATACTGCAAAGCCATTGGTACAAATTGACGGTACCTTTATGTATGGTAGATATACGCGCATCGGCTATTGCTAGCATTTGTGGCACAAGACGATCGTGGGAGAATCCTTCCGATTGCATTCGCAATAACACCGGGAGTCACCGATGACCGGGACTTCTTCCTATCTAGGTTAAGGAGGCATGTCCGCTCTCAACCGACATATGCGCTATATCGGATCGGGGCCCTGGAATACTTGCGGCAATAGAACGCCAGGGAAGCATGTGGCATCGCACACACCATCGATATTGCCTGAGGCATGTTTCATCCAACTACTATGGGCAACATCGATCTAAAAGATAGAAACAGCAAGTGACCGATATGGGTATGAAATATCTATTAATATAATTTCGTTTGTAATATTCAATTTATTCTCAATTGAAGAGTGGTATGTAATATTCGCTATCAACGTATATTGGCAGGGTACGAGATCAATAAAGACCGTTTTCACGAGATGTTGGCCAGTTTGCGCTCAGATAACACCGAAGGCACAAACTACCTATGCAATATTCCTTTCGAACAGTGGACACAAGCATATGACGGCGGCCTACGATATGGTCATATGACCACAAACTTGGACGAATGCATAAATTCTGTTCTGAAAGGAACCCGTCATCTGTCGATTACATCGGTTGTGCGAGAGACATATTTTCGTTTAGCGGCACTATTTTCGAAGAGAGCAGCGAGTTATAGAGGGCAGATGCAAGGAGGCCATGTATGGAGCCCGAAGGTCTTGCAAGAAATAAACCGTGAGAAGGCACGGGCCAACACCATGCACACAGTGTGTCACGATCGCGACAGCCTATGGTTTCGTGTCACGGAGTTTGACAGACCGAACCAGGGTATTGTTGGCGAGCATTATTGTGTACACTTGACAAATAGGACCTGTGACTCTGGGATATTTGATGCACTTCGTTACCCATGTGCTCATGTACTTGCGGCTTGTCAGAATCTCCGTCTTAATCCCATGAGCTATGTCGACGAAGTGTATAAATTAGAAAACATGTACAACGTGTGGAGACACGTATTCCCACCAGTCTCAGATAAACGTAAGTGGCCGTCGGTATCACTTGCACCGTATAAGCTGTTGCCGGATAAACAATTGAGGCGCAAACCAAAAGGTCGACCTTGCTCGACTAGAATACGCAACAATATGGATATCCGAGAAACGAGCAACCAAATTCGGTTGTGCGGATGGTGTAGGAACCCGGGTCATACATCTCGCTCGTGTCCAAATCGGAATAGTTGACGTGTTCTTAGCTTTTTTGTCTCCTGCTGGCTATGTAATTTCTATTTTTTTGGAGGAAAACGGTGAACTTTTGTACAAGAACTTTTATTTTATTCAAGTTATTAAAATTAAATTACAAACTTACAAAAAAAAATTAAACCATTTCTATTTTATCAAAATTATTAAAATTATATTAAAAAAATTACAAAAAAAAAACTAAACTCAAATTTTGTTAAATATATTAAAACTTAATTACAAAAAAAAAATTAAACCGTTTCTATTTTATCAAAGATATTAAAATTAAATTAACAAAAATTAAATTACAAAAAAAAATTAAACTCAAATTTTATTAAATATATTAAAACTTAATTACAAAAAAAATTAATCCGTTTATATTTTATCAAAGATATTAAAATTAAATTAAAAAAATTAAATTACAAAAAAAAATTAAACTCAAATTTTATTAAATATATTAAAACTTAATTACAAAAAAAAAAGTAAACCGTTTCTATTTTATCAAAGATATTAAAATTAAATTAACAAAAATTAAATTACAAAAAAAAAATTAAACTCAAATTTTATTAAATATATTAGAACTAAATTACAAAAAAAAATTAAACATTTCTATTTTATCAAAGAGATAAAAATTAAATTACAATAACAAATCAAAATTAAATTACAATAACAAAATAAAATTTGGGGGTTTAGGGTTTAGGGCTGATGCCGGTGGGAACCAGTGCCACACGGGGGCGGTCGGCGGTTACGCGCTGGATTCCTCCTTCTTCTAGCTTCTGGCGGGGGTCGTGGAACCTCGGGCGGGGAATCGGGTTCCTCGTGATCGGTGCAGTTACAGGTGTTGCGATGATGACCCACCTTGATAAAATAATGACCCCGGAGGTGTTTGCATAAACCACGGTGGGGATGACTGCATCCCGTACAGCGAAGGACTCTGGTAGAAAGAAGTGCTCCCCGACGGCGCCTCCTCTGATTCCGCACGCGACGTCGGCCTCACGATCGACTGGCCAGCTGGAGTAGTCGGGAACGGACTCGAACCCGGCCATGCATTCCAACCTGGGGTGGGACTGGGAAAAGGAAACATATATGGGTTAGGAGGATACATATAAGGGGTAGGGTACGCACCTGGCATAAACGGTAGACGCTGTGATGTCGGTGTTGTCGGCTGAACTGATGGGCCCGGTGACTGTGTAAGCGCTGTTGCTGAGCCCGGTGATTGTGTAGGCGCTGTTGATGGCCCCGTCTCATCACCCCTTCTCCTTGGATTCAAAGGGGCCCGACGTTCCCTTCGCTCGCGAAGTTGCCGTCGCCTCTCTTCTTCCGACAATATATACGGCTTGCTATGGATCCTAAACCATGGCATGTACTCCGGCACGCACGCTAACTCAGGAACGATGATCGGTTCTCGGATAGGTACAAAGTCATACCGGTTCTCCCACGTCTCGATATGACCTGACCAAAATCTTGGCCAATCCGTGTGCGGCTACCGTAAGTCCACTTTGTGCTCATCATCGAGCACCTCATGTGGCACGGGAATCGGTTACCGGAATCCAAATTGCCGCAGAACCCGATCTGACTGGTGCATCTCCACGGTCGCGTAGGTGATCAATGGGACCTTAACGTGCCAACTGTTCGAATTTTAGAAGAACTCCTCCGGAATTACTGCCCAAATTTCTGGATCCTCGTACCGTGTCCATTGAAACTATATTAACATTACCAAAATATTAGTTATATACATAATACTAGACACTACATACGAAATACTAAATTATAATAACGAAATTCGAAACTTACTTGTGATTCTGACCGTTGGTCCAATAGAAGCCGTATATCCTCAAGCGAGTTAGGTATTCCAACATGACTCGCCGAATGGTTCCACCTAATTAAATAAACTTTTAGCATGCAATTATATTATAAATCTACGAAATAATTGTAAAATATAATATTAAATTTACCTCGTTATCAGTGGGAATGAATATGGCTGATCGAGTCGAGGACGTCAAAATGGAAATCAAAACCATTCCCATGACCGCAGTAGTGATAGGCAACCTCCGATTTTTGCTTTACTCGATCGTGCGTCACCCGCACATCTCCGTACAACCTCGATAAGCACGCGGACCCCCAACTCAATTCACCGCCGCTCTGAAATCAACAAGTTTCGTGAGCCATCTCGTGGACGAGGTTTCTAGAGAGGTCCGGCATCGATAGCCTCCAATTATCTCAAGAATGTATGCCCGAGCATACCGTATTCTTTTTACTTCGGTTGAACCCTCGTTCGGCTCCGGGAATGTGTCTCGTAACCAGGCCATATCGATATGAGCTCCTTGAATTCTGTCCGGAATGGCACCCAGAAGCTCGTAGCATACGGCCATCCAATCGGTAGATGTTGCGGACCCGGTGACTACCGACCCGTCCACCGGTAATCCCAACTGCAACTGCACATCTTCTAGAGTGATGGTACACTCTCCGCATGGCAGATGGAAAGTGTGCGTCTCGGGTCTCCACCTCTCTATCAACGCGCTGATCAAAGGCGGCTCCAACTTGAACCCCCGGCCTATCGTGGCCACGTGCCAAAAACCCGCTTCCCGCAGGTAATTCTCGATCAACGGCGATGGGGGACCATGCATGTTGCGAATATAACATTCCAACACCCGATCTACAGACTGTTTAAAAAATTATAAAATTAAAAATTAATTAAAATTGCATAATTGAAAAAAAATTAAATAATATTGAAAAATTAAAATTAAAACTTACCATTTTCATTTGCTCGAGGGAGATGTGCTTGTTGTCTAGGCGAAGTAATTCCCCGGCCATTGTAATCCGATAAAAAATTTTAAAATTTTCAAAAAAAATATATATTAAAAAAATTATAAAGGGCTTTTTCGTAAATAGTAAAGGACTATTTTGAAATTTGAGCATAAATTTCAAGGACTTTGAGAGAAAATTGAGAGAATATTGAGAGAATATTGAGAAAGGATTGAAGTGTGAAAAAAATGAAGGGTTGGGGGCCTTTTATAGTTTTTTTTTTACCGTTGCAGGGCTAAAGCGCGTCCTCGGGGGCGCGCTTTAGCCGAGGACGCGCTTTAGCCCTGCATCCCCCAAAAATGCGCTGACGTGGACGCGTTTTTAGGGGAAACGGCATATTTCCGTAAATATTCTTCAAACTGGCCCATTTCCGTAAATATTCTAAATTTTTTGGTATATATTGGATATTTACCCCCATCCAAGTCCTTATAAGATAGACCTAGATATAGATATTTTCAATTTAAATCAAAATGATTGAAATTATTATTTATTAATTAAAATATTTTAATTAAATTTATAATTATAAAAATATCTAAATAAAAAAGAGTTAAAATATGCCATAATCCATAAGTTTTTATACTCTTTACAGATTTAGAATTTAGTCTCTATATATTTATTTTCAAGAATTTAATTATCTACTTTTCGGATTTTAAAATTTAGTTTCAATTGTTAATACTATTAATTTTTTTATTAAATTTATTGGTGTGATATTTTGAAATAAAAAATTCAATTAGTAGCCATGTAACTATAAAAAATGACGTAATAAATTCAAATTTAAGAAAATAATTTTAACAACATTAACATGTGGACCTGAATTTCAAAATTTAAAAAATAGAGGGATTAAATTCTTAAATATAAAGAAATAGTGACTTAATTTTAAATTTACAAAAAATACAAGGACTTAATTCATATTTAAGCCTAAAGTTTTTTTCAAAGCGCGTAAAAGAATTGAATCTAGCAAAGCTGCGAAGGATTGAAAGTCCTAACTGAAGCTGTAACGGTCACCTCTTCTACAAAATTCTCGCATTTAAGAAAGAAAAAAAATGGACGGTTATACGCCACGTGTCACTTCTTCTTTCTAAAACATTCTTCTCGCATTACGTGCCCGTGCACGATAAGTCAACTAAAAATCCCTTACAAAAATCCAACTTCCCCTTCTCTTTCCACAAAATTACACAAACTGCCACTGTTGTTAGCTCCATCAATGGCTACTCTCTCCCTCCAACCTCACTACTCGCCTCTCCGATTCCGTCGATTCCACCTCAGTAGTTTCAATCTCAAAGCTGTGCCGAGATTTTCCCGCCAAATTTACGGGAAAAGAGTTAGGGTTTCAACGAGTATTTCGAGAGGAAATGCGAAGATTAGAGGAAGATTTGGAGGGTTGTCGGTTTCTTGTTTCTCCAAAATGGATGCTGAGATTGAGAAGGTTTCATCGGATGAGAAAGAAGAAGAAGAAGAAGAAGAAGAGCGGCCTCCTTTTGATATCAATCTTGCTGTTATTCTTGCTGGTTTTGCTTTTGAAGGTTATACAACTCCGCCTGTAAGTCATTCATCTGGAGAATTCTAGGTTTTTTTTTTCTTTTGGTTTTTCTGTTCGGTTTCTGAGGAATTGTTAGGAAGTTGAAGTTGGAATCGTTTGAATAAAAACTAAAATGATAAGTAGCATGAAGAAACGAAAAATGGTATTTTAAAAGAAAAGGAATGAGACTACAATTTTACCTTTAATTGTTATTTACATTTTTAATAATTTGTTCGTATTTGATCAACATATTGCTTTTTAGCTAGTTTGAAAAATTATAAATGGAAGAAAAAATCGAGGAGTTTGCAGTGTTGACTTGACATAACAATGTGATAAATAGTTAATATAACATTTGGTACTTGAATTTGACATATTTTTTTAATTTAGTACCTAAACTTTTTTTGGTCCAATTTGATACCCAAACTTGACACTTTTTCCTAATTTGGTACCTAAACTTGAATCTTTTTTCCTAATTTGATACCTAATCCTTTCTTTTGTGCTTGATTTGGTACTTGTCAAACATTTTACAAATTACTCCCATATACTAACAATGTTTTTTTTTTTTTTTATGATATAGCAAAAATAATCAATGTATAACCGATGTGATAGATGATATGATTTTTGTGTGTTTTATATGTTGAATTACTTTTAATTTTATTTATTTAATTAATTATTTTATTAATTGAAAATAATAGATTTTTTAATTTGGGGTTTTAAAATTTTTTTTTATTTAATATTAATTCGTTAAGCATACCATGATACCTGTTTTTTTTTTTTAACATGAATTTTCTCTAATACCGACAATATTTTTGTAGCATAAAAAATGAAAAAGTTAACACTGGTAATGTTTTTAGTAAATTGTATAACATTTAATAAATTTAAGTATCAAATCGAACTTAAAAAAAAGCTTAGGTACCTAAACTTTATAAATAAATTTAACTAAATTTAAGTATTAAGGATTTAGTTGTTAATTTAAATAAATTATAAATAAATTTGTATATAGCTGGAAGGCTTAAGTTATAAAAATTGTCTTCTAAATTATATTCGTTTTCTCAAATAGGTATCTAAACTAATTTTTTCCCACATTTATACCCTATTAATCCTCCTTAGTCAGCCATGAGTTAACCTTGATCAATAATGAGGTGGCTCAATCACCAATAGACATGTGGCAAAGTAAAGAATTTTTTTATTTTATAATTTAATATTAATATTAATATCAATGAAACATAATATTTTTTAGAAATATATTTCACTCCCCCCACCCCCCACCCCCCACCCCCTACCACTGCTCTTCCCTCCCTCTGCCTCTCCCTCTACAAAGACAGTTGGCATATCAAATTTCTTTGATCTTTGAATGGAGATTTCGATGTCTTCCATCCACCGGACAACATTAAGCCATGATTTAAGGCATCAGAGCTCCATTCCTCTCAACACTTTCCCCTGTTTCTAGACTTTACTATAAAAGACGCAAACAATTAGTACACTAAAGATACTTAATTTGGTTATTTGGGCTTCAGAGTTTTGGAGTACAAACACATCCCTTGGATTGGAAGAATGTCAAACATAAAATTAAGACTCCACTAAACCAAACTAACAAACACAAAACCTTTACCCCCAACAATCAACACCGAAATGTTCCCTTTCTTGTTTAGATATAAACTTATGATCCTACTATAAGGAAGCATATCCAATACATTAAAAGGAACCTGAAATTTGTTTTTTCTAGGGCCATTTTCCCAAACATGGGGTAGATGGATTTGAAGGCAACTGTGGGATAAAGAATCGATGTTGCAGAAAGAAAGGATGGAATTATTCTTTTTAACGAAAGTATAATTGAATGGTTAGCAAAGGGAAAGGGTGGGGAGAGGATGGTGGGTGACAGGGAGAGGGATGGGAGAGTAATGGTGGGGTACCGTGGGAGAGGGACTGGATGAGAAAATATTTCTTAATATTATTTTCAATTAATGTTAATATAAATATAAATAAATAATAAATAATAACTTTAATTTTTCTAATTTATTTAATTTTGGAATTATTTTATACAAAAAAATGAGATGGTTTGCTTATGTGATTTTTTTTGCCACATCATCATTGAACAAGGTTGACTACTGGCTGACTAGCCGAGAACTAACAGGGTACCAATTGTGTCGGGCTTGGGTTGGTCTTAATTTTTTTTTCCTTTCCCTTTAAAATAAATTTTTGGTATAATTATTTTCAAACCCCTTGACTTTGATTATAATTTTTCTAACTAATAGTTACTCATGACAGCATACAATTGGTTGCATTCAAAGTGACGTAAGATTTTAACTCCATTAGAAGGATACATCACAATAATAAATGGAACTAAAGTCTAGGTATCAAAATTGATATTTTAAAAGTGAACATACCATATTAGATATTTTGATAAAGTACAGGGGCCAAATATGTAATTATCGTTCTTTTTGTCATTACAATTTTGGAAGAGATAAATTACACGGTAGTTGAATTTTGGTATCAAAATACAACAATGTGGCCACTCTCATTGTGGTTATGTGCACTTCAATTAATATTATGATTGACTTCAACTGATAATGAAAGTATAATATAGAGGAATAATTTTGGAATTGTTAATATAAAAATAAAAATTACGTAAAAGTTTATCTAATTAATTTTAAATAGTTTACCCGAATTCATTTTAATTTTTTGCATAATAGTATTATTTGTTATATAGAATCAATGGCGGATTTTGGCATTAAATTTTGAGAGAAATTAATCAAACTTTAAAATATTTTGGGGGTTTAATAAGAATTTTTAAAAATTTTAATTACAATTTTTTAAAAAATTTTGAAAAAATTAATGAGAAATTTTAAAAAGTTTAAACAACTTAAATAAAATTTTCAAATTTTCTCACATCTAGTTTTATTATTTTTAGCTTTGAGCTATCATAAAGTCTATAATAAAAAGCTAGAATCATTTGGAGTTATTCATCAATTCAATAAAAATCATCTTCTCTCATTTGGTTTATTTGGTGGGTAAAGACTATGTTTTTATAGTGAAGAATATGAGAAGAGAGAAAAATAAAAGCGAAGAAGAAAATGAAAATAAAGAAATAAAAAGAAAAAAATTAAATTGCTCAAAAAAACTAAAAGAAATGGAGAAGGGGAAAACAAAGGGAGAAAGAGAAGAGAATTAAAAAAAAAAAAGGAAAGTTCAAATAACATAAAAGAAAAAGAATATTGCTCAAAAGAAAAAAAAAATTCTTGGAACCAATTGTATAATTTAATCTAAAACTTTTGTTTCAAATGATGATTTAATGTGCCACATCAGCTTACCGTTACACTGTTAACGGCAATTAATAATCAATGACTAAAATATTGCAACACAGTAATGTAAATGATTAAATCGTAACATTATTTTAAATTGTTAAGAAAAATATAATAGAAATGAATAACTTTGGAATTGTTAATTCAAAAATAAAAATTATGCAAAAGGTTATCTAATTAATTTTAAATAAATTTTTGAAATTTATTTTAAAATTTTTGTATAATCGTATTATTTTTTTATATAGAATCAATGGAAAATTTTGGCATTAAATTGTGAGAGGAATTAATCAAAATTTAAAATATTTTGGGGTTCAATAAAGATCTTTAAAACTTTTAAAAGTTTAATTACAAAGTTTTAGAAATTTAATGAGAATTTTTAAAAAGTTTGAGGGAACTTAAATAAAATTTTCAAATTTTCTCATATTTAATTTTGTTATTTTTAACTTTGAGCTTACTAAATTGAATTATTGTAAAATTTATAAAAGGTTAGAACCATCTGAAGTCATTCATCAATTCAATAAAAATCTTCTCTCATTTGAGTTAAAAACTCGTTTTTGTACATTTCATGGTGTTTAACCATCACTCCCAATTTTTTATGAATGGAAGAATGGTTTTTTCTCCGCCATTCCTCTATTTAAATTTCGATTCATTATTTTACTATTTACTTAGTTCTCATAATAAAATATATTTTATTATGACAAACTAGAAAGCAATTTTTCATTCTCAAGATAAGAAGCAAATAGAAAAGTGGATGATAAAAGATGTGTGGTTACAAATCATGTTTTCACCTTACACAACCTTCTACTGCTCAAACAACTATCATAAACAGAACATAATGCAGATTGCAACAACTAAAGCTATCACCCATTTTTACCAAATCTGCTACACTCTTCCACATTCACACAATACACCTCTCATCTTGCACCTTCTTTGTTTCTTAAACTTGAGTGGAATATTATTCAAATGCTTCTCTAGAGTCTCCGACGACAACCCCAATGGACGGTAAAGTTGCATTCAAGTTCTTTACATCCAAGGGCCTGCCCATTGCAAAGCTCACCACATACCTTACATGGAGGGCAATTCCAGATGTTTTTCACAACAGTGAGTGGATGTTTATGATTATCTTTGAGTTTGTTCCCAAGCTTCATATATGGGAGACGCCCAATAGCACAATTGAGATGCAGAGAGTTATCACAATCAGCACAGTAGTAAAACCAACGATTTGGCTCTCTTTCTTTCTCACAGAGATCGCAGTAATGTTGAGAAGGCTCAGAATCATCAGAATAAGTCAAAGTAAGAGGATGCCTGTCATACTTGTACCAAGCAGTGAGTGGTAGTGTTGCACAACCTACATCTAATCTGAAATCACAATGCTTCATGCATCTATATGCAACATCCCATGAGGTTAGTGTTCCGAAACAAGCACTGCACCTAGTTCCCTCGTTGTTGTGGACAAGAAAGAGTGAATGCTCATCATGACTTGGATGTTTCGAGGTGTCCGACAACAACATACATTGAATGTCAATTTTGAACTTGCAACCTCCTTCGTTGCATCGGTATTGAAATCCTTGACACCAACGATAACAAACATAGCACAGTGTATAACCACGCTTAATGTGTGTGTTTGAGAGAGTAAGCAAATGCTTGTGAAATGGGTGTGGCATTTGTTTAGGCAATTCAGCGCAATCTTTGTGGAGAAAGAACTTGCATTGCTCACAACCATAAAATGGAGTTGATAAAGGTCTCATGCACCCATCGCACTGACTATCATCATCTTTGGTCTTCCCACTAAAAGTGAGTCTTAAATTATGATCATGATAGGAATGCTTGATCTCACTTGCTACCATTAGCTCTCCAATACGAATTTGTTCAACAACATCAGTAATCAAATTCCAAGGTTCATGCACCACTTCCTCGGACCTCTCATCATAGCCTTCCAGCATAATTGTTCCATCCCAAATTGCTTTATCAGTTGCACAACATACATGAGCAATAAAACGACAACAAGAAGCAGGACAACGGTAATTGCCATAGCTTATATCAACTTCCTCGTAACAAATCTTGCACATCCAATCCTCAACTTGATTTTGTCGAAGAGAATAGGAATAAGAAATTGTGTGACGATGTCGTGTTATCATGATGTGGTGTGGCAATGAAATGCAATTCTTGTGGACAAGGAGGTGACATGTAGCACAGTAATAGGGGGAGTGTTCTCCGGCGATGCCACAAAAATCACAAATGAATGATATCTTTCTTGATATAAGCATCCACGGGTGTTCATGACTTGCATCGGTGATTGTTGGTGGTGAAAAAAGAAAATCATCAAGTGAAAGATCAAAGTTGCATAGAGAGCAGGAATAAACAAACCCCTTCCATTGGATTTTGCACAAATAACAACTACATTTCTGGGGATGAGTAGGTGGTTGTGGCAAGAGAGTAAGAGGATGCTTACGATCGTAGGGGTGATTAATCTCAAGGGGTAGTTCAGCACATTCCTTATGAAGGTTAAAAACTCCAAGATATCTGCTGCAATCTGAGCAGTGGTAAAATGGACCAGATATTGGTTTTTGACAGCCGTAGCAATCAGGCTCGACTTCCTTGTTATGATTTTGAATGAAGAACAATGGATGGGGGTGCAAAGAATTAGGAAAATTTGCAGCAATGGATGACTGAAGCAAAGCACAATTGATGTGCAGATCGAACCTACAAGCATAACAATTATAAACAAATCCCCGAAATGCCTTACCACAAAAATCGCACCTGTTTCCCCAAGAATAAGGTGATTTTGGCAAAAGAGTGAGAGGGTGTTCGGGGTGGAAGGGATACTGAATCTGGGGGGCTAACTCTAACTCAGCACATTCCTTATGAAGATAAAACTCACATGGATTGCAGCCATAGCTCCAGCCCTCTACAGGTCTCTCACACCCAAGGCAAAGATCTGCTTTGCTTGCGGCACTGTGATCTTGGATGAAGACCAAAGGATGGTCATGGCTGAAATGTTGAATTTCCATCTCTCTTTCTTTACAACTCTCAGAAACTGTGAAATTATTTAGAAGAAGAAGAACAAAAATGAAATTACTTCATCAAATTATTCCAGGCCTCATGGTTAGTAGATTCTTTTCTTGGCAGCTGGTTTTGGTCTTCATAAAGAAAGGAATATATTGATGCTTTGCCCAATTTTCAAAATTCTAAGAATAGATATACATATAATTAAGCAAATAAAGAAACATCAGAAGAAAGTATGAGGAAGAAGGAAGTAGGAGAGGTCACTTTTCTTAGGAAAATTTCGTTGCTTGCTCTCCACGTTTCATTCCTCATCATCTTTACTTAAAAGCAAAAGAGAAAGATTCAAAACCTGACTAATGATACCAGTCCCGATGTTAATAAGTTTACATACATTCACGGAGCAAAATTAAGGGTGTGCAACAGTCGGGTCAAACTGCCTAAAGCATTTCAACCGGTCGACTTTAGTTTTGTCGAGTATGTTGTAGGTCCAGTAAGTTTGTTTTCATTTTAGAAATCCAAAATCAAATTAATCGACTTTCAATTTCAAATATAGCGAATTTTATCATATCTACAAGTGAAAGAAAAAATTAATATTAAAATTATATATTTATAAAAAAAAATTATTTAGTATATTTTGCCAATATTATTTAGTAATTCAATCAGAGGTTGAGCAGTAAATTATTCATAACTAAGTTTTCTTATAAGCTCATGCTTAATCTTTGTACATTTAACTTTCAATGCTTTTATTTAAGCATTTCATATGCAAATAGTAAAAGACGAAAACACCATTGTATTAATATTTATTACTTTATTAAAAAAATAGTTTTTGAGTAATTTTCCTGATTAAATTGATGTCTAGTTTTTTTTTATTATCTCGGGGGTTTTTTAATTGTTAATGAAAAATTCCAACTATTCTTCAAAAAAAATTGTGAAATATAATAGGATATTATCTTCAAATATTATCTGCAATCTGAGCAGTGGTAAAATGGACCAGATATTGGTTTTTGACAGCCGTAGCAATCAGAATCGACTTTGTTGTTATGGTTTTGAATGAAGAACAATGGATTGGGGTGCAAAGAACTAGTAAAATTAGCAACAATGGATGATTGAAGCAAAGCACAATTGATGTGCAGATTGAACTAACAATCATAACAATTATACGAAATTACCCGCTTTGCCTTACCACACAAATCGCACCCCACAAAATAAAGTGCGGGAAAAAGAGTGAGAAGGTGTTTGGGTGGAAAGGATGCTGAATCTTTGGGGGCTAACTCTAACTCAGCACATTCCTTACGAATGTTAAACAATGTAGGATAAGTGCAAACTGAACAGTGGTAAAATGGACCAGATATTGGTTTTTGACACAAGGGGTAATCAGGCTCGGCTTCATTGTTATGATTTTGAATGAAGAACAATGGATGGGGGTGCAAAGAATTAGGAAAATTTGCAGCAATAGATGATTGAAGCAAAGCACAATTGATGTGCAGATCGAACTTAAAATCACTACAATTATAAACAAATCCCCTTAATTCCTTACCACAAAAATCGCAGAATCCGCGCCCCCCAGAATAAGGTGATTTTGGCAAAAGAGTGAGAGGGTGTTTGGGGTGGAAGGGATACTGAATCTGGGGGGCTAACTCTAAATCAGCACATTCCTTATGAAGATAAAACTCACATGGATTGCAGCCATAGCTCCAGCCCTCTACAGGTTCCTCACACCCAAAGCAAAGAGCTGCTTCTGGGTCTACTTCGCTTGCAACAGTCTGATATTTGAAGAAGACCAAAGGATGTGGATGACTGAAATGTTGAAGTTCCATGGTCTCCCCCACTGTCCTACTCGCACACTCACTCACATCCAAGTCCTGAAGCTCCTGAAGCTCCAAACCAAGTCCTTAGCATTCAGCATTTTGGATAACCTACATAAAAGCGTTCAATGTTATATTTCATATTTACTCCAGGGTAATGCTATTTTTTCAACCAATTTGTGCCCGTTCTGAAACCTCAAAAACCGAAGGAACAATAAAAACATTGAGCATGACTAACTATCCACTGAAGCAAGTAAGAAAACCAAATTCTAAATTCCACAAAAGAAACCAACTACCGCAAAACTTGAGACCATCGAGAATAACCATTCTCTTAGTCTTATCATATGGTGCAGGAATCCCCCCATAAGCCTTCAATTTCAAACGAGCGACAGCTGCCACTCCGCACTTAGTCTTTGTGAGGAATCATCCTGCAATCAAAACAAATATCAATTACCATAAGGAAACTCAAAATGAAGCTCAGTTATATACTTCACTTCATATATGCTGAAGCCAAATGCATTGCCTTTGCACCATAAGATTCATAGACCTTGTCAGCTAATAGTTTTCTCTCAATCCAACAATAATAACCTCAAGCACACTCATTCTACTCTCTTTCACTTCTTCCCTACATTTTCCCAATAACCAACCATAACAAACACACAGATCTCTAATAAGAAAAATCAATAGCAAACTCCAATTATTAAGTTTGATATCAAACATAACAAAACACACAGATTCCTTTGGTTCTTTTGCAATATATAATATCCAAATCATAGAACTTCAAATAAATCGAAAAAATCTCTCAAAAAGTTTATAATAAAGACTTCCTAAATTACCAAGCATCAAAAACCCAGAAATTTCCATCCTTTTCATTCACAGACCAAATAAAGAACTGTGAAACCACACTACAAGGGAAAAGAACCTCGAAAAGAAAAACACACCCACGAATGGTACGCCAGAGGATGTCAGCAGGAGCAGGAAACTGGATGAGACCATGAGAAGGCCTAGTGTTCATACGCTTCCTAAGAAACCTCATGTGCTTCTTCTGCCTAACCAATCCACCCCACATGCATATCTCTTCACATCTCACCACCACTACTTTTTGAACATTCAAAAACTCCTTGGCCAATATGGAAGCCAACCTTCCCAGCATGTGATGCCTTGCATCCACCGCTACCCTTCTGGCGCACATGCCTCACCCTGAAACCATCTCTTCTTTCCTCTTTGCTTGGTAGCTTAACTTAGGCCTCTTTTCAATGGAATTGGCGTGGCTGACCTCGTTTTAGGAATAGTTATTCATATGCTGGCGCCTATGGAAGAGGTGGTGGGATTTAAGTTTATCAAAGCTGATAGCTTCCCACGCCTGCGATCAAAGACAATGTCCCTGATTTACACTAGAGTTGTAGATTCCTTGCAAATAAAAAGAGAATTTTATAGGGAATCTCAACATAATCACTGTAAAATTATTGGTTTTCTAATTAATTTTTTGAATAACCCAATTTAATAGAAATTAAATAAAAATATAATTTAAAAAAATTCATTTTCAATTGAATTATTTTCTTTTAATCTCAATTTTTAGTTTTTAATTGATTCACAATAATTTATTTTATTTCCTATTAAGCACCCCTAGTTGAATTATTTTATTTATTATATATACCATCACCGATGGCCATAGCCTGATAGTGCCAACTTCACGGGTGCATATTGGCTGGCTTCTAGAAACTTGATGAACTTCTCCTGAGCAGGAACCACTCTTGCTGGGTTAGTCAAAATCTCGAATGAGGGCTCTGGCTTGGCTTTCTTCTCGGGAGGACCATCAACGTTACCAACTGAAGGAATCAATCAAAAGCATGAAGTAGAAACACTAGACAACAATGCATTTGAAGTGAAGTTTGGTGGTTTTACTTCAACCAAAACCATTCAATGTTTTATGTCATATTTACTCCAGGGTAACGCTATTTTCTCCACCAATTTAAAAAACTGAAAGAACAAAGAAACATTGGAAACATGACAAATTAGCCATTGAAGCAAGTATGTAAATCAAATTCTAAATTCAGCAAAAGAAACCGACAACTCAAAAGCTCACTTGAAAGCATCAGGAGCTGCCGCTGGAATCCTCTCATAAGCCTTCAAGCCAGCAAGAGCAGGCAGCTGCTCCACGCTTGATCTTGTGAGGAATCATCTTGCAATCACAGCAGATATCAATTACCATAAGGAAAATAAAAGTGAAGCTGAGTTATATACTTCATATATCCTGAAGCTAAATTCAGCAGTAATGACACCTCAAGCATACCCATACTACTCTCATTCATTTCTTCACTACATTTTCCCAATAACCAAGAATAACAAACTCACAGATCTCTAATAAAAAAAAAAAAATCAATACCAAACTCTACCAATCATCAATTTTGATATCAAAGATAACAAAACTCACAGATTCCTTTGGTTCTTCACCATATATTCCAATACCCAAATCATAGAATAGAACTTCAAATAAATAGTTAAAAATCCTTGGAAAAAAAAGTTCATAATAAACACTTCCCAAATTACCAAGCATAAAAAACCCAGAAAAATTCATCATTTTCATTCACAGCACCAAATAACGAACTTGAAGAAACTTCAAAAACCCACTTAAATAAACCTCGAAAAGAAAAACACACCCACGAATGGTACGCTGGAGATCTTAGCAGGAGCACGAAAGTGGATGGGATCATAAGAAGGCTTAGTGTTCATACTACTAATCCACCCCACATGCAAATCTCTTCACATCTCACCACCACTAGCTTTTGGCCACTCAATAACTCCTTGGCCAATATGGAAGCCAACCTTCCTAGAATGTGATGCCTTGCACTCACCACTACCCTTTTGGCGCAGATGCCTGACACTGAAACTATCTCTTCTTCTTCCTCCTCTTGCTTGGTAGCTTAGCTTAGGCCAGCCGCTGCTGCTCTCTTTAATGGAATTGGCGAGGCTGACCTCGTTTTTGGAATGGTTATTCATATGTTGGCGCCTATGGAAGAGATGGTGGGATATAAATTTATCAAAGCCGATAGCTTCCCACGCCTGCATGCTTAGGTCAAGTATTTCAGCGAACACCCTGCGATCAAAGACAAAATCCCTGATTTACACTAGAGTTGTCGACTTCTTGAAAATAAGAAAAATTTATAGGAAATCTGAAGTCTCAACATAATCACTATAAAAAAAATATATATATTCTTGATATTTTAAGAACTAAAAAATGGAAAATTATGCAAAAAGGATTGTGGTTTTCTGTGACTGAAAATTAGTGTTTGATTTCAACATAATCACTACAATAATTTTTTTGGTCAATCATTAATATTTGATCTGGTGGATAAATATGATTTTCACCAAGTGGAATCTAATTAAAAAATTTCGTGAATCTAAATTAATTTTTTTTTAATTCGAGTAAAAAAATTTTAAAGTTAAGTCTAGTTAACAAATCATATTATTTATATTTAATATTGTGTTTATAAGAACCGATTATTTACTTAGTAGGTAAAGTATAAGATTATTTAACTACATAAATAAGGCTGATAGGTAAATATTAAGCAACGAACCAGTTTTTTCTTTTAATTTAATGGTTAATTTTTAATTTTGATTGTTTTATTCGAGTTGATCCGAATAACTTGAACTTTTTAATTCAAATTTTAAATTTTTATCAAGTTTTTCTAATCAAATCGGATTTTGCACACTCCTATTCATAGGTTCTTGGAAAAGCCGAGCGATAAAAATAATATTAAAATATGCAATATGTCCATCTAGTTTTTATAAATTTTGAATATGTATTTTATATTTAGAAATTTAATCATTTTATTATTTATATTTCAAAATTTAAGTTCAATAGACAATATTATTATTATTTTATTAAATTATTAGTATAATGTTTTGAAATATTTCTTGGTAGCAATTAACTTAATTTTACAAAAATAATTTTAATAATTAAAATTGAATTTTAAAATCCAAAAAAAATCTTAAAAGTAGAAATACAAGAACTAAATTCTAAATTTACAAAAAAAGTTATAACATATTTTAACTTAAAATAAAATATTCTTATTAACTAGTTTGGATTAATGTCCTTGAAAAAAAATCAGTTTGGATTCTTTGGACTAATATTATAACAATTAGATTGGGGTTAAATCTATCACATAATTATTTCCAATTTAGTTTTTTAAACAACCCATTCAATAATAATTAAATAAAAAATACAATTTTAAAAAAAAATTACATAACCAATTAAACTATTATCTTTTAATATCAAAATTTCATAATAATTTATTTTATTTTCCAATTATATATTACAAATTAAATCTATTCACCATTAAATTTTAGTCCAATTGATTGGTTTAATTTTGTTCGAACCACAGTTGAATTGTCACGAAACTTAATTAATTTTAAGGTGCATCATGAAAAATACGTTAGTTTTTGTATTTTTCATAAGCTATGGATTTAGTATTTATATTTTAAGTTGATCAACTTCAGCTTTTAATTAGATTTAATTCTTATACTTTTTTAATTTTAAAATTTTAGCCTCGCTCAAACAATGTTAATTAAACTGCCTAGTTAAAACAAAATGGGCCGACCTAAAGATTTGCCCAAAAAGTGAGAGGGTTAGTGTAAAAATATAGGTCTAAAAAAGGAATTTAGGCAAAAAAATAAAGTTTGTTTTCTTGTGTAATGATTTTTTTCTCGGTCCGACTTGAATATGCAAAAAAAAAAAGATCTTTTTACTGTTTTGTTGCTATTTTCTTTTTTTTTTTTAACTATTATGTTTTACCATTTTATTGTTATCGTATAACCCTTGTTTTATTCTTAATTTTGTTACTATTTTAGAGGAATTTGCTTGTTAAGTTGCACCTATGTTAGCGTTATTTAAATTTACATATTTTTCTAATTTATTTTTAAATTGTTGAGAAATATTTATTTTAATGTTTTTAGTATTTTTAATGTATTATATATATTTTAAAATTTCTAGTTTAAAAATAATGTAAAAAATTTAATATGTACGGGTCAAACCCGAATTTTAGTATTTTTATTTGGGTCGGGATTGGACAAAATTTTAGGCTCATTTTTGGGCCAGGCTTGAGCCTAACAAATGAGTCTAAAATTTTGATTGGGCTCGGCTCAGCTCATTAACATCTCTAGTTAAAACTATTTGATGAAATTTAAATCTAAGACAATAATCTTCAAACCTTTATTTGTTTTTTCATATTTTTTTTATAAATATGTCTTTTACATAATTTTTTTAGACACATCATAGGCATGTCAATGCCATGATCTAGTTTTTATTAAAGGTCAAATTTTGCTATTAGCCATTATATTTTGGATAAATTATTGATTTAATCCGTATATTCTAATTTGATCATTTTTATCCTTATGCTTTTTGAAATTTGAAATTTCAATTCTGACTCAAGCAAGTTTAATTCTACTACTTCTAAAGTTTATGCGCCTACCATATTATCTTATATGTAACATCATGTTAGCTTTGCTATTTCCGTATAATATTCATAAAAAAATTATATTATTTTAGTTGATGAATTTAAAAACTTCTATTTGAATCAACGCTAAATTTGAAAAACCTAAAGATTAAAAAATTAAATTAAAATATATAGATTAAATCCACAACTTATGCATAATATAAACCTAATAGTATAATTTGAATTAACATATTTAACTACTACTATTTGCTATCATAATTAAAATTTCGAATTTTAAAAATATAAACACAAAAACTAACCACTTTAAAATATAAAAATAAAATTCACAATTTAAGTACTTAATCGCAAATATTCTATTGATTATTTCATGTTTATCCTAGTTATCAACATAGAGAATATTATTAAGGTCAATAAAGGTGAAGAATAAATTGCAGCAAAGCATAGCATAGTCATTTCAGTTGCATCATCCATGACGCAAATGATTGGGGTTGAAAATTCAACCCAAGACAAGTGTACTCCATTTGCTTGAAAAAGAAAACCCTTAATGCAGAGATTGAAAATTGCATTAAAGCTAACCAAGAACAACCAAACCAGAGACCAAAGCTCACACACCATGGATGGTGAAGTGAAGTTGTTTGGATTTTGGGCAAGTCCTTTCAGTCTAAGGGTCATTTGGGCTTTGAAACTTAAAGGTGTGGATTATGAATACATTGAAGAAGATATCCCTCACAATAAGAGCGAGTTGTTGTTGAAGTACAACCCGGTTTATAAGAAGATCCCAGTGCTTGTTCATGGTGGAAAGCCAATTGTAGAGTCATTGGTTATTTTAGAATACATAGATGAGGTGTGGCCACAGAGTCCTTTGCTGCCGAAAGACGCTTATGAGAGATCCGTAGCCAGGTTTTGGGCCAAATTCATTGATGAAAAGGTATGTGTTATCAAGATGTTTTGTTTTGTTCTTCGAAGTTTGTCGTGTGCTTCC
Source organism: Gossypium sturtianum (assembly GCA_025698515.1). Taxonomy (NCBI): domain Eukaryota; kingdom Viridiplantae; phylum Streptophyta; class Magnoliopsida; order Malvales; family Malvaceae; genus Gossypium; species Gossypium sturtianum. The sequence goes on from CM046945.1 coordinate 165,966,416, forward strand.
TTGTTATTGTCCTTGCTCTTCGATTGGTGTACTTTTTTCTTTATGTTTTTAAGGTAGGGTTTATGTTTGTTTCTAAGTGATTCATCTCTACTCCAATCTAAAATTTTAATTTAATTAATTCAATCTGATTTTATCATAAAAAGTCAATAATTTAAATACCTGTCAATTGAGAGTATTAAATTAGCTATGGATTGGATCAATTTAGGTGGGATTAGTTCGGGTTTTAAAATTTTGGGTTATTTTGTGTTCGGATTAACTTTGAGATCAAAACATTTCAAAATGTTTTAAGATGGATGAATTTTTGGGTTTGGTATTTTTTTTCTGGTTAACTAGTCAATTTTTTGGGTTAAGTTATATCGAGTTTAAGTAAAATTCAGGTTACTTGTTCATAGAGTTTTGAGTTTATTTTAAGTTTGCGTCATTATGCTTAAGGGTCATTTTAATTTATTTTTTTGAATTTATATTCAAATTAATTGGAGCAATTTTTGAGTTCGAATTAGAATTTATAGGTATAATTCGCCTAACACAAACTCGAAAATGCATCAAGCAAGTAATTTAAAATGAATCAAATAAAAATCACTCAATGATAACAACACCAACTAGAAAATCCAAGTGGCCTGAACCATAAAATGACATGAACTTCAAACAACTCAAATCCAAAATAATTGAAACCTGAAATGATAAAAAAAAATTTAAACTCGAATTGACATGATTTAAAATTAAATTGACACATCCAATCGACAAGTCTAGTTTCAAGACATTTGTAGAGAGATCGAGACATCTCTAGAGAGATCAATGATTAGGGGTGTTTAAACAGTTAACCGAACCGAACTAATATTAATCAAATTAATCGAACTTTTTAATCCTTTAACCGTTAATTGAATCGAAATTTATATATTTTTGTTTTTTTGGTTAAAACAAGTATAAAACATATCAAAAAATAAATAAATTGATAATATTTATTTGACCGAATTAACCGAATTAACTACTACATTTAATATATAATATTAATTATTAAGTTCGGTTAATTCAATTAATTACTCAATTTCGAACCGAATTAACCGATAACTGAACTTCCAAAAAATCATTAATCGACCTCCAACCGAATTAAATCGATTAACCGACCAATTAATTGAATTGGATCAATTCGATCAGTTAATTTCGTTTTAACCGAAATTTGAACACCCTATCAATGATATTTGACCCTAACATTATTAATATTATGCTTGCAGATTCGACCAATGTGGGAATTCTTTCATAAATTCGACGAAGAACAACAAAAGGCAATCGAGAACAACTTTAAAATTCTGAGAACCATTGAGGAACATGGTCTTGGAGACAAAAAGTTCTTTGGGGGCGACCAAATTGGCATAGCTGATCTTGTTTTTGGAATGGTTATTCATTATTTTGCGCCTATGGAAGATGTCATGGGAGTGAAGTTCATTAAAGTGGATACCTTCCCACGCCTGCATGCATGGATGAGGCATTTCAGCGAACACCCTGTGATCAAAGACAATGTCCCTGATTATAGTAGAGTTGTTGATTATCTTAAAGGATATCTCGACATAATCAATAGAATGTAGAAGGGTTGAGACCTTTTTATATCATTTATTTATTTTTAGGTGAAATTCTACCATCAATTATGTATTGTACGAAATTTGCAACTTTTAGTTCTTTTATTTTGGCTTAATATTTTTATTTTTTTACAAATTCGTAATCTTATTTCTAATATAAATAATAAAAATTAAATTTGTTAATAGTGATGGAGCGTAGTAGAGACCTAATTTAAAATGGTAAAGTTTTAATTTAAACCTTTAATAATTTATAAAATTTTAAATTAGTAATAATAAAATTGTACTTTGACTCCTAAAAATGATAAAAAATTGATTTAACCCTTTAAAAATTATAAAGATATAAGATATTAAAATGATGAAATTTCTTTTTTACTATCGAAAAATATACAATTTAATCCCGCCCCAAAAAAATTCAATTCAGGCTCTGCCGCTGTTTGTTAGGTTAAATTCTTTTATTAGTCCTATACTATATGAAAATTGTGAATCTAATCTTTATTCTCTGATTTGACCATTTTCAATGTTATGCTTTTCAAATTTTGAAAATTTAGTCATTAACTCAAATATCAACCGTTAAATCATTAACTAAAACAAAGTTGACATTGCAATAATTACGGGAAAATAACAAGTTAGCACTACATTGCATATGTAATAATATGTTTGTAGTATAAAATTTTACAAATAGCAAATTAAATTTATTTATTAGTTTTTTTTAAAAATAAAACATAATTAAGCACCATCCAAGTCCTTATAAGTTAGACCTAGGTATAGATATTTTCAATTTAAAATTGAAATGATTGAAATTATTATTTATTAATTAAAATATTTTAATTAAATTTATAATTATAAAAATATCTAAATAAAAAGAGTTAAAACATTAACATTTGGACCTGAATTTTAAAATCTAAAAAATAGAAGGATTAAATTCTTAAAATTAAAAAAATAGTGACTTAATTTTAAATTTACAAAAAATACAAGGACTTAAATATATTTTAGCCTAAAGTTTTTTTCGAAGCGCGTAAAAGAATTGAATCTAGAAAAGCTGCAAAGGACTGAAAGTCCTAACTGAAGCTGTAACCGTCACCTCTTCTTCTCGCATTTAAGGAAAAAAAAAAATGGACGGTTATACGCCACGTGTCACTTCTTCTTTCTAAAACATTCTTCGCGCATTACGTGCCCGTGCACGATAAGTCAACTAAAAATCGCTTACAAAAATCCAACTTCGCCTTCTCTTTCCACTAAATTACACAAACTGCCACTGTTGTTAGCTCCATCAATGGCTACTCTCTCCCTCCAACCTCACTACTCGCCTCTCCGATTCCGTCGATTCCACCTCAGTAGTTTCAATCTCAAAGCTGTGCCGAGATTTTCCCGCCAAATTTACGGGAAAAGAGTTAGGGTTTCGACGAGTATTTCGAGAGGAAATGCGAAGATTAGAGGAAGATTTGGAGGGTTGTCGGTTTCTTGTTTCTCTAAAATGGATGCTGAGATTGAGAAGGTTTCATCGGAAGAGAAAGAAGAAGAAGAAGAAGAAGAGCGGCCTCCTTTTGATATCAATCTTGCTGTTATTCTTGCTGGATTTGCTTTTGAAGCTTATACAACCCCGCCTGTAAGTCATTCATCTGGAGAATTCCAGTTTTTTTATTTTCTTTTGGTTTTTCTGTTTGGTTTCTTAGGAATTGTTAGGAAGTTGAAGTTGGAATCGTTTCAATTATGAGTTTTAAGCAAAAGCGGTTTGAATAAAAACTAAAATGATAAGTAGCATGAAGAAACGAAAAATCGTATTTTAAAAGAAAAGGAATGAGACTACAATTTTACCTTTAATTTTTATTTACAGTTTTAATAATTTGTTCGTATTTGATCAACATATTGCTTTTTAGCTAGTTTGAAAAATTATAAATGGAAGAAAAAATAACCGCCAAACGGACCCTTAGCTCTAAGAAGGTTGTTTAGGTGTCGTTTGGCAGTAAGTTTGATGTTTTCCCTCTGGTTGGATGTGTTTTCTTGTCAGGAAAATATAGGGAGGCGTGAAATTGATGCTGCAGATTGTAAGACTGTTTATCTCTCAGGGTATGTTTTGGTTTTCCCCTCAGTAATCAAACACTAATTAGATGTCTGTGTAATTTGTTTAAAAGAAAATTGGATGCTGATTTTAGCTTTTAACTTGATATTAAATCGTTGTGAATGCAATGCAGGTCATTTGTACGAGAGATTTATGATGGCCAATTGTTTATAAAGTTAAAAAAAGGTTTTGATTTCCCTGCTATGGACCCATGGGTAAGTTATTAGGTGAAAATTGGAGGCTTATCTGCTTGATTGTTGTCCGTGACACACACTTAACCAAATCTTTTCGAATATGCCTTCAGGGAACTAGTGATCCATATGTTGTAATGCAATTGGATGGTCAAGTTGTCAAAAGCAAGACTAAATGGGGGTAAATCATTGGTGTTTTGATGTATTTTAGAGCTAATCTGTGTATTTTGGAGATTAGTACTTTCAAATGAGGATCGTAAGTTGCTTATTTTAACATTAGTTAAATAGCAGGAACTTTTGGCAAAAATTAAAGTGACAATGCTATTTGTTTCTTTCCATTTTTCGGTCTTTGACAAATTGTTACAATTTAATGCTGTGCACTTTTACTCTCTACTGATATATTGTACTTAAGCTTGAGCGAAGGCTATTGCTTACTATAGTAGTTGTTAGGGTGATTCTTTTGCTGTTAGACACGCAAATTATGGCCTGAAAATTTTTCTAATTTGTACACCTCAATATTTAGGATTATACATATCAGCTGTTTTCACCGTTAATCTAGAATGTTGATCATTTACAGTCAACCCATTATTTTTTTCTCTATTCTAAATTGTGGCATTTTAAAGCTATTTATTTATTCTTAATTATGGCGTTCTTAAGCGACTGTGTAGTTATAAAGTAGACATTTGACCTTTCAAATTCATATATTGTTGGCTGTATGATTGTAGGACAAAGGAGCCAACGTGGAATGAGGACCTCACCTTTAATATTAAACTTCCCCCTTCGAAATATATTCAGGTCCATAATCTCTTAATATCTCTAGTTTCATTTTTCATTCTATTTACTTGTTTTTCTTTTGGCAGTAGCTTTTCGTTTAATTTCTCTAGGTTCTTAGTTCCATTTTCATTCCTTTTCTTTTAATGAAGCATGGCTGAGTCACTTCTATTACTACCTATTATAAAGTTACTATTCCTGTAAAAGACTTATCTTAAAGAGTGACTTAACTTTTGTAAGTTTAAAAACATGAAACTAACAGATGATTCCAGTATTATAATGTACCTGAACAATTTCGTTATTTTCAAAGCCCATTATTCTTATGTAGCACATACTGTAGGCACTTTTCATCTCCGGCTTGTGTTTCTACACCAACTAAATCAAAATGCACATGCGAGCCCTTCCCTAGAAATGAGTTTGATTGTACATCCTTGATCGTACTGCACTTCCTAAACGACATTTCCCATTGGAATAGACAGATGAGGATAATTATAGATCAAAGTAATCTATAAATTTGGGGTTAAAAATATGAAAATCAAAAAGTTTCCAGCATATTGTGTGTGCTTTAGCAAAATTCACAGCTGTTCCATCCAATGCCTGTGTATGACCATCTAGCATGCTTTTGTTGCATACTAAATCTAATGCATATATGGCTTTTATTGCTACTTTCTTTACCATCAAGCATCTATCTTTGAAATTGTTTTGCTGAAATGCAGCTATATTATATACCTCTATTTATCAGCCATGTCGCATGGATGACTTTATTGCAACTTTCTTCACCATTGACTATCAATTTTTGAAATGAGTTTGATGAATAATCAGCATGATGGTGATTATCATGTTACATTTTCCACTCTTTTAAGAGGTATTTCCTAATGATTATATATCTGTATTTATCTTATATATGATCATCACGATTATAGCTGTTCTCTTTATGCTTGTATACATGTGTGTTGATACTTGCTTAGCAGAGTATTCCGAATTAAATGATGTAAAAATACCAGCTACAGTCATAAAATTCACACAGTTTATAAAGGGCATATTTCACAATGTTATTGGATCATAGTTTATAGGTTTGTTGCAAACTTCTGGTTTAGTACTTTAATGAGCACCATCAAACTTCAGGTTGCTGCTTGGGATGCAAACCTTGTGACTCCTCATAAGCGTATGGGAAATGCAGGCATTAGTCTAGAAAACATCTGTGATGGTAGGAATTTGAACTTCATGTATGAATTGGATTTATTATATTAACATGCCTTTAGTTTTCATATTGCTGTATCTAATTCAGTGGGATTATTGATCATCCAGAAAGCTTGTTCTTTTTCTATTATAATTGAAATTTTATGGTGTTCGTCACTTGTTGTTAAAGTAATGCTTTTAGGAACTTGACTACAGTTTCAATGTCATTATCTACAGGCTTTACTAATGTTTGGCACACTAAATTTCAAGTTCAGAGCTGCATTTTCTTTTTCTTTTTCTTTCTCTTTTTTTAGATATCATCAATTAGAATGGGTGTTTTCTCCAGGAAACTTGCATGAATTGCTGGTGGAGTTGGAAGGAATGGGAGGTGGAGGCAGGTTGCAGCTTGAGGTATACTTCTCTGGTGCTATTGTTGCAATGCATATATGTATATACTGGAGAATATTTCCCTGTTTCCAAGAGAATGCTTCAATGCCCTTCTGAATTGGGTTCATATCATGCTAGGATAACCTATACTGAAGTTCTGAAAAATGTGCGCGTATGTATATATTGGAGAATATTTCCTTTTTTATAAGAGAATGCTTCAATGCCCTTCTGAATTGGGTTCATGGCATTCTAGGAACTATAATGGAGAAGTTCTGAAATGCTTCCTTCATATGAATTTTAACATAAATTCTAATGCTTGTTTTAGTCTGAAGCATTGACCATATAGATATTTACCATTTCAACTCTTCTTGGGATATCAAATCTGTATTGGAATTTTTAAATTTTGTGGGAAGATGGGCTCTTTGTATTTTGAGACTTTTCTTCTATAGGGAGGAAAGGTTTATGGTATGGTTTCCTTGTAGCATATCAAATAGTTCACACACACATGAAACAACCTGAGGAAATGTCTAATTTTGTGTCTTTCTTCTCTTTACGTCAGTTTATTTGTAATTTCAGTCATGAAAAAGGTTCTCCTAAATTTAGGTTTATGTACTGTTGCAATATTAGATTCCTTAGACGCCTCAGAAATCCTATAGTGGTTTGAGGTAGCTTCCTAAATCAAGATTTCTGGTATTCCCAGAATATATATATTTCTAGCGGATCTGGTTCAACAGAAGTTTATTTTTGATAAAGGTCTAAATCAAGGAATAGAAATTCTTGGTAAATGTACCATGGAGGCCCTTATACTAGGAGTCAAATTGCATTTTGCCCCCTTGACTCAAAAAATGGGAAAATTAGCCCATATACGTTAGATCAAAGAGTAAACTGATCCTTCTGTTAAAAATTCCATCCATTTTTATTGTTAAAAGCTAGTCCCTATACGTCAACGTAAGGTACACGTAGCATGCCACATGTAACTATCTGATTATTTTGTCAACCATGCCATTTTTTAACTGAAGAAATTGATGAATTTTTAACGGAAAGAGCCAGTTCGCTCTTTGATCTAATGAACAGGGACTAATTTGCCCATTGTTTGAGTAAAGAGGCTAAAATGCAATTTGATTCCTAGTACAGGGGCCTCTATGGTACTTTTACCAGAAATTCTCCAATATAACAGAGTTGATAAAAAATAATTAGCACTAGCTATAAGTTGTACAAAAACATCTTAGTCATTCTGTATTGGTATGCTTCTTTGGATGTACATGCTTATATAGAGTAGAAGTTTTCTTCTTGAAAATTTTCTTTGACCTCGCCATATCACATTCTCTGTATCCATCTTCCCCTTCGTTTTGTTGGAGGAAGCTTTTTCTTATGAAGGGCCAAAACTAAGGAAATGCTTTTAGCATTTCACATGGTTTTTAAGAGTTGATGAAGGGGTGCCTAATATATTTGCTTATTGCTGGTGAATGGCATGTCAGGGAGCCTTCTGTATTGAAGGTAAAGATGCCTGCTTCTTTCATTTGTTAACTTTTCTTTTTCACTTTTCTCTTTGACTTATTTCTTTCAATTGCTATTTCCTCTTTGATTTGGCTTTCTTTTTATTTTTCAGTTATTTATACATGCTCTGGTCGTTTCACATTCTTTCTCTCTAACATCTGTTTTGATGATATGTTTGCAGAAAATATTGTCAGTCTTCAGAAGAAGGCAGCAGAATTCAAAGTGATTATGTCCCTAGAAAGAGTGCTATCTTTTTCCAAACATTAGAGAACTACTGGAATGTAAGAGTAACTTATAAACAATAGACCAATAAGGGGAAACCTTGTTGTTAAAGGCTTTTAGGAGATGGAGAGCAAAAAGGATAAAATTCTCAAATGTATTGGGTTGGTTATCATAAAGTGTTTTCAGTTCCTACCGATTTCCAGTGGGCTGCATTGTTAGGTCTTTCTAATTCCTAGGTTTAAGAGACAAAAATTTGGGAGATATAAGTTCAATTTGATTGGTCTTGATAGATGATATGTAGAATGAAGACATGGATGAGAATTTGGCCATTCTTGTACCTAGACTTGTTTATCATTTATCTTGAGAATGGTTTTTCTTGTAGTGTTCCCATTACTTCTCTTATCAAGTTTTGGACCTATAGTTGTCATAGTCATCTTCATAGTGAGCTAGTAGGCATAACTATATATATCCAATAGATTAGCAACTAGTGGTTATATTTCAAATAATACCTGACCATATAACTAAAGACATCTCATTAGGATTACTTCTGCTAAGATATAGTCGATGGGGAACCTTGGTAATGATCATTCAAATATATTTTATTTGATTTGGGTTGTTTCATCTAGGAATCAATACATAAGGTTCTGAAGTATAACTTATGGCTATATGAATTCTTTTGGAGTATAACAACAGCAAATTGTCCTATTATTTTAAGCAAAATATATCTGATATTTGGAATATTCTAAACGGTCATGGTTTTTCAATTTCAAAGAAAGGATTAGTTGAAGGATGTATTGGCACTCCAGAGGAGCACCTGCATACAAGCTCATGATTTTGCTTGTGCTTATGGGGTCGACTAGTAGAATCAAATTATGGGATAAAAAAGTTTTAAACTGAATATCTGTTTGGAGTACTTAAAATAAGTAAGATGGGTATCTATTTTACTTGCCTCTTTTAAGAACTTTTAATTATCAATGTTTCTGTGAGCAAGTTTAGCAATTAGAAAGTTTTTTCATAGAAAAGGTAATGAATTGTGGCACCTCCAAGAAAAATAAACTATGATGCTTAAGTTTTACAAAACCTTTTTACTGTAATATGGATTCCCTTGGTGTTCAGCTGCCACCATTCTTGTGTTTCTAATGGAAAACGTTATGTACTTTTCATCACATATTGTCAGGTAGATTGAATCATAGAACCACCTAATTTCGCACATGCAAGTATAACTTATGTTATGTATTGCTTGTACTTGTGTCTGGTATGGATTCAGGTTAAGTATAAGAGTTTTGAAGAGATTGAGGAAGAGAAAATGTGGTGGAAACTCCCCTTTGTTTCAGAATTTCTTCGGAGAAATGGATTTGACTCTGCTCTAAAAATGTTTGTCGGTAGTGAGTCTGTGTCTGTACAGCAGTTTGTGGAATATGCCTTTGGACAGTTAAAGTCTTTCAATGATGCAAATTTTTTGAAGGAGCGTTTGTTAAATGGTAATAAGATTGGGGTTGAAGGTGTCAGGAAATCCAATGAATCTTCTGTGTCAGAGATGTCTTTCTCACATGTGGAAAGTAGCCCAGAAGCCACTTTTAGTGACACTAGTAACAACGGTGAGAATAATTCAGAGGAGTTCCAATTGGATATTTCTGGCATGGCTAATGGGCAGAACGCTAAACCAGTAGCACAAATTGGTAATATGCAGTTTGATAATTACTTCTGGAAGAACTTTGCAGATGTTATCAATCAAAATGTTGTTCAGAAACTTGGAGTTCCTATTCCAGAGAAATTAAAGTGGGATGGACTTGACTTGTTAAACAAAATTGGCCTGCAGTCCCAAGAAATTGCAGAAGCAAAATATATTGAATCTGGGCTTGCAACTCCAGATTTTCAAGATACTCAAGGTGATAATGTACCTGAATCTGGGTCTGCAACTCATGAAGATCCGGAAAATAAGAACGATAAAGCGATTGGACCACTTACCATTAACACTATACAATCTTCTCTTCCAGACATAAAGAAGGCAACGCAGGATTTACTAAGACAAACAGATTCCATTTTAGGAGCATTAATGGTGTTGACTGCTGCAGTTTCTCAGTCCAAAAAGGAAGGACAGGAGAATGAAAATAAAGAAGACTCCTCTACTAAAGTGGAAACCAGTGTCTCTAGGTACAGTGGTGGTGAGAAGCTCCCTAGAACACTGGATGGTTCAGTATTAGACGAGAAGAAGACTGAAGAAATGAAACAACTCTTTTCAACTGCTGAAAGTGCTATGGAAGCCTGGGCAATGCTTGCCAGTTCCCTGGGCCATCCAAGTTTTATCAAATCAGAATTTGAGAAACTCTGTTTTCTGGATAATGAAACCACAGATACCCAGGTGAACCTTTTATCTCGTCGGAAATAAGCTCAGTTTTCACTGTAATTTCTTATTCTTGAACCTGCATCTTTCGCAGCAACTCGCTATTTGATTTCATAGAATTTTTTCATTTTAGCACTAAGTTGAAGATACCTGCAGGCTGCAATTTGGCGTGACTCAGCAAGGAGGCGATTAGTTGTTGCTTTTAGGGGGACTGAACAAGTGAGTTTCATCTATCTATTCTCAAACTGAGTTGAATTTTTTAGCTTTTGCTTCAATTAATTATTTATTGACCATCTAGGCAAGATGGAAGGACTTACGGACAGATTTAATGCTTGTTCCTGCTGGGTAATTTCAACTATCTATCCTTTACTCCTTTCTAGTTCTCTTCCTGAAAGTTATCTCTGTTGTAATAAACATGTTTTCTAACTAATTGAGTCAATCTGCCTATTCATAATGTAATTTGACTTGCCCTTCTCTTTTCTCTTGATCACCTTTAGGGAGGGGGGAGGGGGAATAGCACAATGTTGAATGTACTTTGTCTTTTAAATATCTGACCTCATTAAATCTGCAATGTTACTCAGTAATGTTGAAATCCAGGCAATGTTTCATTATAGTTCATTTCCAAGTACTATTCTTTTGAATCGTATTGAGGTCAATAACTTTTATCCTTTGAAGTTTTGTAGATAAACAGTTCCAGTTTCCATTTTTCCTTGGGAAAACATCATTCACAATGAAATCTAATTTACAGAGGCACATCATACAATGTTTTCTTCTGATACTAACTTTTATCCTCCCTGTGTAGGCTAAACCCTGAAAGGATTGGTGGAGACTTCAAGCAAGAAGTCCAAGTATGATAACACTTTCAGACTTTGTTTTTTCATTCAAAGACAACATACATGAGATGCATGTTTTGTTGATAACTGTTGTTTACTTAATTGCCTGAATAAATAGTGGATGCTGACGAAATTTTTGCAGGTTCATAGTGGATTTTTAAGTGCATATGATTCTGTTAGGATAAGGATTATCTCCCTCATCAAGGCATCAATTGGATATATGTAAGCATTACTGTTGTCAACATTTTTTTAGTTTCTTTTCTAACGTTCCAATTGAGGCATAAATCATTAGTGCCTTTCAAAAGTTTCTTGACTTGCTTTGTAGCTATTATTATTACTATAAGTTAGCTGTCGAGATGATATTGGATCTCTGACACATCTCTCTGTAAGCTCTTGATAAGCCTTAATTAGGATAATAGACATATTTCAGTATTTGATTCCATGGAAGTAGAAGGTTGATGTTATTAATGTTAAGCAGAAGGCTTTCGCACTGCATATTTGAAATTATAAAATACAGATTGGTTATTTTATTCACGGTAGTTCTCTGTACATGTTTGTGCGACAGAGATGAACTTTTGGAGCCACAGCACAGATGGCAAGTTTATGTGACCGGTCATAGTTTGGGTGGTGCACTAGCTACTCTTCTTGCTCTTGAACTTTCATCAAGTAAATTAGCAAAGTAAGTTTCTCTCCCGTTTCACTTAAGAATGACATTCTTTATTTGTTCTCAATGTACTCATGTGATTCAAAATGTACAAAGAATAGCGGAGAAATTGTTTGTAGAGAGAAACTAAATATACATCTATTAAGAAGAAAAAAGAAACTAAATGTATGTGTAAATGGGAGTTAGTTTCCTTTTCAAGCCTCAACTACTTTAGTACTTGAAAAATTGGTAAACCAGAGGACTCGCATGCAGTAAATGCCAAAACTCGCTAATTAGTCTCTGTTGCTATTATTCAGGCTTTTCAGTTTCATGAATGTGTCAATCAAAGACTGTAGAAAGCTGAATTTCACTTTCTTTTCATAATTGCAAGCTTTTGGAAATTATTTCCTCTTTGTAGTCTAAAGAACTAATGCTTTCTTTATATTGGGAAAAGAATAGTGTATTGAACTTCCGACCTCATTTGTGTTTATCAGATGTGGGGCAATTTCAGTGACTATGTATAACTTTGGTTCTCCTAGAGTTGGTAACAGAAGATTTGCAGAAGTATATAATGAGGTAATAGAATATTTTTCTCCAGTTTCGTTTTACTTATGAACGTTTCTCCTCGACATTTATTGAAGTTGGAAAAGTTATTCTGTCGAGCCATATTATCTTATCCTTTTTTTTCATTTATTAAACATTTTTACCAAAGAGTTGTTTTAATAATTTCTTTCCAAATGATAGCCTCTTGAAAATTTTGGCACTCTGTCCGTTTGGTGCTTGAATTGAAATTCTTGCTTCCTGATGCATGGGAAAATGCACATATTGAAATTTCTAATATCAGTCTGCTCAACTGATCATGTTGTTTACATCTATATTTTATCTATAAGTTCGACAAATCATTGGTTAAGGTTTATGCAATTGAACTTTGCAGAAAGTTAAAGATAGCTGGAGAATTGTTAACCACAGAGACATTATACCTACAGTCCCTCGTTTGATGGGTTATTGTCATGTGGCTCAGCCTGTTTATCTTGCTGCTGGGGAACTAAAAGATGCTTTGGTGAGTTTTTATTTTTTTATAATTTGAACCCCCTTGTGGCGCAGTCATTATATGCAAGTGTTGGTTACTGTTTATAAATTATATGGACAGGATTAATGACATGAGAGCTGAAGTTGTGGTTAGGCTTTTAATTTTGACGAGAATTACTTACGCTTGTTGATTAGACTTGGTATTCTAGCAGCTTTCATGAGAAATTTCACTTTTGGGCTTTGATTGCTTGATTTGCCTTGCCTTCTCTCTTGCTTTGCTGTTGTTGCTGATTTATTTTGAAAATAACAATCGAGCAAGCAGAAAATCTGTTTTTCCAATAATATTTGAATATGGTTTGAAGTAGACATCCATATCCTGTCACCTGTTTAAATTTCTTAAGTTGGCTGAATCGAACTACTTAATATTTTGGTTGAGAAAATGTAATCTTTGTTGGCTGTTATATTTCATCTTCAATTCTTCATAGTTTGATTCCATTTTGTTTTTATAAGTAGCTTGACCAAACCAAATTCCGTTTACTAGTTTTTCATTTTCTATTCGTTGACTTGGGCTATAATCATTTTCATTTATTATTCCTTGTGTTATTTTTTTTCATCTCCACAAATTCTTTATATGGAATGCTTTGTTTATTACCCTTTTAACGTGAATAATTGATCATTGCTCATGATAGTTTATGCATGCATCTGGTTATAATTTTAACATACGTTTTTTCAGGAAAATATGGAGCTTTGGAAAGATGGTTATCAGGGTGATGTTATCGGGGAGTACACACCAGATGTTCTTGTCACTGAATTTGTATGTTTCATCTTGTCTAATCTTTTCTTTTCTTTTTTTTCTTACTTTTTTCCAACTTAGAAAGGGTTGTCAAATCCTAAAACCATTACTGTTGGGAGGGTTTTGCCTAAATACTATCCTTGGCCCTAGGATTAGCCTCAGACCGTAAAATGAACGAGTATACATGTGGTTATACCAAGAAAAAGAAAACCTCAGATATTTCCACATATCATCACACACTAATTATGTCAGTTATTTGATACTAGTCTAGGGACTAGGAAGTATTCATTTTCTTGGTAATTTGATACTAGCCTGCTAGATGTAAGCATCAAAACCATGTGTTGTCCTAAAAAAATCAAAATCATGTAATCCAACCAGAAATCGATTTCATTATAGCAGTTAATTAGTTTGTTTTTGGTTTAAAAACTTGACAGTGGACATAGATTGCTGAAACGTACAAAACTAAAGAATGAAACTATTGAAGGACCTTCCGTTTTACCGATCTTACCCTAGCTGTGATGCTAAATAAAGCACAATTGCATAACATGATTCATAGTGAAACTAAACCTAGCACAAAAGGCTTTATTTGTTTGTTTGTTTGTCAAAGTGACTACTTTGTATAGATCAATCCTGGAACATCAAGACTTTTAATGCATGTAACTCACTGTTTCAAGCTTGCATCATTATCTATATTGCTAATTAAGATGCCATGGGATCTTTTTGTTTAAAATTCCCATCTCTGAGTTATATTTTACATAAATTATCAATTGGGTATGGACAGATGAAAGGAGAAAGGGAACTGATTGAACAGATATTACAAACTGAAATCAACATATTTCGTGCAATACGCGACGGGAGTGCACTTATGCAACACATGGAGGATTTCTACTACATCTCACTGCTAGAGGTACTATAATTCTTCATTTTCATTTCATTTTCTTTGTGTCTTCCTCCCAGGACTTTTGACCAAGGCTGTTCGATCAAAAGCAATAGGCTATTTGTGCTTCACCTGATTCAATTATTCAAACATTATCACTCTGCTAAATGTTGAAACTGCCTTCTATTGCTTTCTTCAGACTGTGAGATCAAATTACCAAACAGTTGCAAGCTCCAGGAAAATTGAAGAAGGAAGCAGCCAAAGCTGAACAATTATCTGAAAGTTATAGCAGACCGCAATGAATGACATGCTTCAGGTTTTTCCCCTTTCTAATTATATTTATTGTACAGTGATCAATTTCCATAGAACTAGAATAAGTTGTTTCTCTTTTCTCTTTTATATATCGTCACACTTTTTCTTTTTCCCTTTTATATAATGGTTTGACTTAAAATATTTCCTTCTTTTTCTCCCCCCCTCCCTCCTCCCCTTTTAAGTTTTTAATTGTTTCCAAATAATGAAATATCACCAGATTACATATTTCATTTTTGTCACCACTGAACAGTGGAGCTGGTAATCAATTTTGGGCACAATACATAAACACGACCACGTTTAACAACATAATAAGCATGGCAGTTCATGATTTAACACGATTAGGATTTTGACATATTATCTTCGTGCTCATGTTTACATGATTTAAACGAAAAAAAAGAAAAAAGAAACACTCAAAATTAAATGAATATTAGGTAAGCAGGTGTGACGAATTAATTCGAAGACCCAGATTAAAAAAAGAAGGCATATTTGGTTGTTTGATTAATGATACTAAACTAATGTTTATTTATTTAAAAAATGAACCATGCGTTAATGGGTTCATGTAATCAAGCTAGACCATGCTTAAGCTCAAGTTCTAAGAACCCAAATAAATTATATGCAATCATTAGCAGATTAAAGCATATCTGATTTTACAATATCAAAATTGGCAAAAAAGCAGATAAAATATCCAGAAGTTTGCACCGTTGATCTTCAATTGCCATCCCTAATTGAATTTGGAACTAAATAACAGAAAAATAAAAAATAAAAGCAATATTGGCAACAAGCAGAAATTTTGTACTTTTTGCGACAATTTATGGGTAAAGATAACTAATATTGAAACTCGAATATGAAACCTGCTTGATATCCTCCTTTAAAAAATAATTAAACTATATACCAGTTTTTTTAATAAAAAAAATACATTGTAAGATCATGCATCTTAAATATTTTTAATTTAAAATAGTAACAATAATCAGCTAAATATTTTTTTAAAAAGAACAGCAACATCAAATCAAATTTTGGCATGAAGTTTTAATGAAGTCAGTCTGAAAAGTATACTTAGAAATTGCATCAACGGCCATCTTTTTAGGGACCACTAAAGATGTATCAACGGTTAATAAGCATAAGCACAGTCAAACAGACAGCAACATAATCAACTGTTTTAAATTCTTAATGCTCAAGAACCCGAAACTTGTTCATCACAAATCCAACGAATCCACACTCTATAAACTTAGGGGCCTCTTTTTCTATACCATATGTCCTCTTAGTTCGTCTCAGCCCCGTGCAAAATTTGATCCTGAAAATGAAAACCATATAACCCTGCGACAAGGGACTTCTTTATACCCTTCATCTATCAAACAATTGACAATTAGAGTTCACCAATCAATGGTAACATGATTAAGATAAACTCATCTTCCTTTCTAGTAAAAAGAATGGGTTGTATAACTGACTCGAAATTATATAATATCACAAACCCCCTCACAATCACCAAAACGAGAGAAGGTAAACCGGGAAAAAGGTATATGAAAGTTTGGACCTGTCTTGCCAAGATTATACGGATTCAGTATGAACGCCGCTTGTTGGTTCTCTGTCTTGATGGCCCCCCAGGAAAGAGCTTCATTATCCATCCTAAAACCCTTTCCACCACCTAGGAGGAAATTAGAATATTTTTAGGATTTAAATGTTAGAAACCCCTAGATATTTCTGTTCAATTTTTGGGAATGATCGAGTAAAACGTGCTACTACAATCAGTTATGTTATAATAAGATCATATATATAGGGAGAGATAGAGAGCGGAGGTACCTCATCACCCTCATCTGCATACGGAGTATTATCATCAATTTTTCGAGGCTCAGGTTGTCTAGCCGGGATATACTCACTTGCCAGACTTTGAGCTGTCAGAAGCTCCAATCTTTGAGTTTGAACTTCAAGTTTCCTAGACAACTCCTCATTCACCTCCTTCATTCGACAATAACAATGATGAGAATAATCATTCATAGATCTAACATTTATGATAAGGTCAAAGGAGAAACAATCAAAACATTTGATGAGCCCTTGAAAAAGTTCGGATGAGGAATTGCTACTTTGTAAGTACAAAAGACCGAATTGAAGGAAAAAGCAATACAGTTCACCAAGAAAACTAGTGAAGTATAATAATATTTACAAAAAACCAGGCCTTTAATGGCCCTGAATTGCACCTCAAGTTTTTCAATCTTTCAGAAATTTTCTTTACATTCTAATGCAATCCCTGGCAACAAGAACAGAATGAAACTAATACAAATACATGAGAATTACAACTATACATGTGGTTCGGATACAATACCTTCAGCTTTGAACTTTGAGATAACTCGGATGACAAAGCTTGTGTCAGTTCTTCTTTCTCCAATCTTAGCTGCAATAAGAAAAAGATTGTACGATGATCGTGACAGCATAGTAGGCACCAATATCAACAAATTAATTTCTTGTTGGTCAAACAAGTAAAACATATAAAAGCCACAAGAAAATCTGAATCACAGAGTACCTCAGAAATTAAAGAATTAATGTTCTGAATCATTCTTATTTGATCAGGAGGAATGTGAACAGAAGAAACTTCAAATCCTCCATCCTCAGGCAGCAAACTCAAACTAGAGGCGTCATTAGTGTTATTTAGTTCCTTGTCATCAGAAGTAGTTTCCGTGGTTGCTGCAAAAATTCAATAACCAAAATCAACATTAAATCAAAGGGCCATAGAAAATCAAAGCAACCTTAAAAAGGCACTATAACTACTACAATCGCTATCAGACTTCTCAGAATTGCCTTGAAGTACAGGAAGCTTGATGCAGTGCAACAAGTATATATATTTAATTTTCCTTTTAAGTAACTCAAACTCAAATTCAAATATGGATATGTCGATATTGGTCTGATTCAAAAACTTCCATTTTTTATTAAGTTCTCGTATTTGTATATAGTATTGATCTGCTTATATCAATGCATACTATGAAGCATCTGTGATACGAATACATTACATCAAAGAGTTGAAGTAACTTATCCTTCATCCTGATAACTACCAACTCCAAATCTTTCACAAGAACAACGCTTGCAATACATAAATAATAATACTATACCTAATCTCATGCAAAACACCTTCAAGACAGACCATAACCAAACCCTCAAATTAGAGATGATACATTACAGGCCTTCAAGAAGAAATTTTGTCTCTAAATCTCACTATGATTTCAATCTGTATACTTAACTAGTGGGGGTAGGTCAATATTAAGTGAAAATTGACCTTGCGAAAAATTCACGTGACCCTTTGTCACAGACCAATAGTATGTTTTGAAATTGGGAATATGCTTAGCAGTTTCCAGCCATATGCAACTGGATTTCGATTCAGTAAAATAAGATATGGCAGTTTATTCATGTAGAAACCTTTAAAGGAAAAAAAACCAAAACAATTACCAAGATCTTCGGTTGAAGTCGACATATCCTTCTTACTAGCAGGATTCTTGATAGCATCAACAGACTTTCCGCTGAGGAAAGAGTCTCGTAGTTTAGACTGGATTACCTTCTTCTCTGCATTAAATGAATAAGAAAAATATATAGCAAACATATGGCTATTATAGGAAAAAAATATATATATATATAAAAACTTACTTTTAGTTAATACTATAATAACACACACTCATGAGATCAGCATACTTACCTTCTTGAAGAGCTTCAATAGTTGACAGCAAATCCTGACGATCTTTCTCTAGGCTTGACATTTTCTTTCTGCAATATTCACAATGAATAAGATGCCCTCAAGTATCAGAGAACCCAACATGAAAGTATATTCAAACAAAAGTCTAATCCATGATAATATTATGGCAAATAAGAAAACCAATACCAAAGAAGTTCCTTGAGTAAAACTTCTAAAACTGAGAAATTACTAATTAATGAAAACAAAAGGAAAAGGTAAATTTTGTATGAAGGGTCCCTATACTATGCATTTTTTGTTGATTTAGTCGCTCTAATTTGATTATGTTTATCCCTCTACTTTTCAAAATGTGTATTTTCAATCTTGATTCTTGAGGCCAATTAATTTTCCGTGAATTCCATCAAATAATTTGACGCGGCTTATTTTTTTAAGTATGTGGTGATGTGACATACACCTTGACATTTTTTGTGCAACTGGACAAATATTATACATTTTCTCCCTTTCTTTTCTTAAAAGTGCAATCCAATTTTACAAAAAATGCCAAGGTATATATTTCCTGTCATTACATATAAAAAAAATAAAAATAAATCATGTCAAATTATTTGATACAATTAACAACAAAAAAAAGTTTGCCTTGGGACTGACAATACACATTTAATAAAACAGAGAACTAGAAATGACCAATTTATAGTAGAGGAACTAAATCCACCAAAAAAGCATGGTATAGGGGTTTCTTATTGTAACTAACAAAAGCATGCTTTGTGGTAAAATGAGTGCAAATAAAAGTGACTTATTACACAAAATTGCAATTTTTTATCTTTAATGATTTTAATGCATCAGTTCAACACTTAATTACATGCAGAATTCTTGTCCTTTTGTTTCTTGTATTTCTTCTTGCATAAATATGTCATGACCACTTAATAGTAAACTTTAAATGGATAACTATATCTCAGCCAATCTAAGCACCGGTTCAAAATGGCAACAATAGCAATCTTCAATATGAGCATTACAATCTAGAAAATAACTTGGGAACAAAGAAGGAATCTATGATTGAGGAAACTACAGAGAAGCAATAAGAAATTGATCACAAGTCCTTTAGCAACAAATAAAAAGATATCTAATTATGAATTTTATCCCTCTATTTCATGAAACTAAAACGTTAGCCCCTCTACTTTAACTTGTCAAAATATGGTCATTGTACTTTACAAAAATTGACAAGTTAGCCCAGTTGTTGGTAAACATGTGAACTTGAACTACTGATTTTTGCTAATTTGTTGCACATAAATATGCTACTGCTGGTTTTTACTAATTCCTAGCACATAAGTTGCTGAACAGCTCAGTTTAACGAGAAGGTTTAACAGTGTTACTCAATTGGACTAATATCTTAGTGTTGATAAAATATGAGGACCATTCTGACAAATTAGAGGGACTAACTTCTCAGATGCTGTAAAATAAAGGGACAAAATTCATAATTAGACCTAAAAAAAGCATACTTGAAAGAAGAAATTTCAGCCTGTGAGTTCTCCAATTGCCTCTCCAATTTTAGCTCATTTGACCTTAATCGAAGTGCCTACAGAAAGGATATTAAAAACATTTTAATCTAGCAGAAGACAAAAGTAATTTCACTCCAGTGTCAACAGCTTTATACAGAAATATATTCAATGGAATAAAGTAGGAAACTCCAAATGCTAATAACATCATATAAAACAAGCAAATAACAGGATCAAATCAAATATAAAAAAGGACTAGAGAGCCACTTAAGTTAAACTGGCACTTAAAAACGTTGCAGCTCTACTATACGTCCAAGAAACACCCTTCACATGTGGTATATATTACAACCATGCATATACAAACATGGCAGCTTACCGATCTTTCAGCATTATTATCTAGAGTGATATATGTTCTGTAATGAATAGAACGAAATTGGAGAAGGAAGAAAACCTTTACCCATTAAAACTTTGTTACCTTCTCTTCCAAACCAATGACTTCAGAAGCCAATATATTAGCACGTTCATCAGCTGCATTACATTCCAGTCGTGCATTTTCATATTCCATTTTAAAAGACTCGAGCTCTGCCTGCAATACCAAACACCAGACATAGCAAGAAAAAAGAAAGGTAGAGTACACTGAAATAGAATGTTGTTGACATTTTAAAAAGTATTTGTAACAAGCTCCCTAACAATTTGAACATCACCAGACAAAGAACACAAGAGAATAAAATGCAGATCAGCATACATACAGCATAGCATTTTAAAATACAGCATAAAACTAAATTCATCCTGTGCACCATCCTTTGCAACAAAAGAAAACCATAAAAAACAAAGACTTAATTGATTGAATCCAGGAAAAAATAGACAAGCTCCAGCTTTAAGGATCATTTTTATAGATCAAAAGATATTAAGCATCTAACCTAAAACCAATAGGCAATAGGTTGAGAGGCCCAACCTGAATATAAAACCGAAACAAACCCAATATTTAATAACTTTGGGATAGCACTACTTAAGGCACCTTCAAGTGTAGATCAAAGGGCATACACATGGACAACCTCAAGAGGGTTCCTTGTACTGCATTTTTTGGTTAATGGGTACCACCAGAGATGCAATAGACAGCAGTAGGTATCTCAATTTTTATATAGAACTTTATCTAAGCACAAACAAGTCTAAATCAATGTGCATATGTGCACACATGACACATGCCATACAAACACCATTGCATTAACCATATGACATAAAGTGGTAAGTAGTTGTATGAGATTCAATTATTTCTAACAATTTGAAGTGACTACCAGTACCTAAATATAGTAAATACTAACCAGTTGGGCCTTGATTTCTTCTTGTAAGCTCTCCATGTCAGATTTTAGCCGGTTGACAACGCTTCTCTGGGGAGAAAAGTAAGATAATTAAGAGATTTTTAAGAAAGATTGAGAATACAAATTAGGATAATGAAATGACATAAAGTGCTGCAATGGAGAAGCACGACTAGCTGATAAAAAAACAAATCATGACCATGACAGCCGGTAATGCTGCTAATCTAATATTTGGAAACAAACCTGTTGGTTATAACTATCAGTCAAAGATGAATTTTCAGCAGCCAAAGATTCTGCTAATGTACGTGAGGCCTCAAGAGCTCGTTGCAGTGAAAACTTTTCCTGAGTCAAATCTTCAATATGCTGCAGAATAAGATGAATAGATTAAAAAAGCCAAGACAATGAACAGAGAAAACGTTAATAAACAAAACCGTTAGACAAATAACGAATGAAAAATTATAGTTTTCTACATCAAATTATCTGTGTGAGCGTATGAGGAGCTTCAAAACATACAACAATGTTTTCATTTCAACAGCTTCTTCGAGTTCTTTGACCAACCATTAGTATTAGCTTATCTTAAGAAACCAACATGACAGTAGGCTTGAAATACAAAACAGTGCATTATCACTAAAATGCTCAAGAGTCTCCTTATCCTTGCCTCTTATATCCAGACCGAACAAAGCCTGGATCCAGCTCATGCACACCAAAAGACAAGATGGTAAACACAAGACACAGATCTAAGGATACAAATATACTCATCCATTATATCATGGTTCTTATGGATAGAACAACATAGACTAGTTATAAATTGCATATATTATGGAATGTCAAATTGCATTAGATGAGTTAAATATAACCATGGATACTTATAATGGCATATTTCTAAGATATCAAAAAGTACACTTCAAAAAATGTTTATTTGTGTTACTAAGGAACTCATTATTACAAGCAGTATAACTTGCCCAAGGGATGAACCATAAAACACAATAATTATTAGAAACCTGGACACAGTGGCACCTCAAGAATAGAAAATGTGACTACCTGCTCCAAAGCAGCAAAATCCTCATTCTGTTTGGTAGAGTAAAAATCATGCTTCTTCTCCAAGATATTCTCATTAGCAACAATTAGCTTTGAGAGGTCACCATTACTATTAGCAGAAGCTGAAAAATGCCCAGAATACTCATTACCGCTAGGAAAATCAGAGAACCCAAGCTTGGAGTAAGTTCCCACATTTCCAATCTCTGTTGATGGTCTCTCAAAAGGAGATGACCCCATCGTATTACTAGTGTTAAATTGTGAACTCTGGGATGCAAACACTTCCTTTGTAGGTTGATTATGTTGAAAAAGAGACCCAGAAGAAGCTCCAGATACATTGAGAGAATCAAGGAAAGACGGACGAGATCTCCTAGAACTAGTATCATTTGCAACTGAATGCAGTGGCGTGTGGCTTGAGGAACTTCTGGCATCAAAACTGAACTCTGATGATCCAGATGTTTGTATCGATGGAACATGCAAACTTGGAAAACCACCAGATGAACTACTGAATTTTCCTTCTCCAAAATCAGAAATCATAGGTTCCTTAAAGTCTCCAGTTCCTTGCAAGTTCTGCCCGACTTCAAGGATAGACCCTCTTCCACCTGAGGTAGATTGAGCAGAGTCTGCAATTAAGTCACAGAACATGCTATGCTGTGTCAGTTCCTCAGTAAAACAAATGCTGAAAATATAGATAAATGGAAAGAAATTCTGGTCATATAATTTATAAAACAAGCATATTCAATATGAATATTCAACATTACCTTCATATAAAGAAGATAGGGCATGGCTGCTACCTAGCAAGCTGCCTTCACTGGCCTTGCTTTGCAGTGAATTCTGTGGAGATATTTTACTAACAAAATTTTCAGAAGAAATAGGATTTAAAACTGTAGAAACCTTCGAATAGCCATCATCTTCTTTTGACCTGGGTTCTTGAAAGTCGTTACTCATATGTTCTGCCTGTAGGCTATCATTATACAATTGTCCAGTATTCCATGAAGCACCATATTTCTCATTTTCTTGACTTTTTGCATGTATGTGCACTTCTGTAGAGGACGAATTATAATTATTTGCCAAAGAAGATGGGAAAGCATGCATGTTGTTTGATTTAACTTCAGTTGCTTTATTGTTGTTAATTATTTTTACAGAAGAGAGATTGGGTCCATCAGATGTACCAGCACCACCTGAGTCAATAACCCGCACGTGTTCAGTTTCTAATTGCTGCTTTTCATTTAAGCTAACATCAGAAACATTGGTTTGGGAGGTAGATGCTGCCTTCTTGGCTTTCTCAGCTGCTTTTTTCTTACGGAATTCCTCCAGCTGCAAGAAAGGAGGGATCAATTGTAACAGTACTTGGTAAACATACTCTAAATAATTATTCGTTCATTTGCAAAAACCCATTAATGTAATAAAATCTAACTGAAAATTTTTATCATAAGCATAAATCCAGAGTAAAAATTATACAAAATCCAATGAACCAAATGGAAGGTTTAGGAGGATATTAACTTTTCAAACTATGTAAAAGGCACAGCATTCAAAGACAAAACATGGAAATCTAGAATGGGAGTTCTTTTTGTTTACCAGCCCTAGTTAGTAGAACATGAATGACTACTGAAAAAAATCAAAAGAAGAGTTCTAAACAACCAGAACAGGTTCAACACATCACAAAATAGAAGTAGAAATAAGACACTTCACACATATAGGCAACCTTAAACTGCAATGCTATCGTTATGCAACTTAAATACACTCTTCATCTGAAATCACTGTTATTAGATTGTCAAATGCAGTGAAGCTTCTTCATCTTTTCCAGCTTGAATACAAACAATAGCACGTAATGACAAAAGTGAACTCTCAAATCCAATTTAAGAAGAAAAACCAAAAAACATTGGTCATATTTTTAGCTCCAATAGCATCACCTTAGGCAGTTGCAAAGATTTAAGGCATAAAAGCATTGAAATTCCCAAAAGGTGTAATCTAACAAAATAATATATACCATCCATTCCAGACATGATCTACCAAAGCATTGCAAGACAATGAAAATATACTACAGATCATATATGAAAATACCAAAATAGACCGCCAATTCTAGTCCTATTCCGAAATCGATATCCTAAATAGCTGACTATATATGCCTGAAATTTTTAATAAGTAACCAAATCATTTACCAGATCGAAAATCATATTTCAAAACAGAAAGAAACCATCAAATCAATCGATAAAGGGAAAAAATTAAGAACAAAAAGATGTACCCGGCGCTTCCCAGCTTCTAGATGCTCTTGTTTCCGTGAAGAAGGCAAGGCCTGAGCCGACGCCATTCCTCAAAAACCCCGTTCAAAATCTCCTCAATATAACGATTTTATCCCCCAATTTTCACCTCCATTAATTCACAAAAGTAATTACAAAAAACTCAAATCAATTAATTCTCAAGTTCAGCCACAAAGCTTCCACAAAGAATCCCCGCCTCTCTCCCCTCTCGAAGCAGATCAACAAAAACGAGATTCGAAAAATAAGCAAGAAAAAAGATTACGAAATTATTTGCAACAGTTAAATGAATTCCAAAATTTCGAAATAAAAAAAAAAAAGAAGCTAAAATTGAACGAAAAACAGAAAACAAAATTGAAACAAACAAGAAAGAGGAGGCGGGAGGTCCGATCAGATCAGAGAAAGGAGAGCTGGTTTTTTATTATTATTTATTTTTGAATTCTTATTTCTTGTTAATATTGAAGCGTGGGAAAATTATTTTCCGTTTTTTTATTCTTTTTTGGATTTTTTTAAAATTAATTTGGGCAAACTACACTAATAGTCACACAACTATTAGTAATTTTCTTTTTTGGCTACTCAACTATGAAAAATTATAAAATAGTTATTCAATTATTAGTAAATTTTTTTTTTGGTCACCTAATTATGAAAAGTTACTGGTCATCCAAGTATTCAATTTTGTCTTTTCTGTCACCAACTAGCTAATGGTAATAGCTTTTAAATTTGGTATAATAGTAACTTTAACCCGCAATATTTACATATTGTGTAAATTTAAAAAATCTAACTTTCAACATTTACATATTGTGTAATTTAATTTTTTTTTTTTTCGACCTTCACCTAAAAAGCTAAAAAAAACACATATATCAACTAAATTTGATTGGAAATATATAAAAAATGAAACACTCAAAAATCTAATGTAGTTATTTTCATCTTTTCTCGTTCTTCTAAAATAAACTCTCAATGTCACAAAGAAAAGTAAAACTGCAAAAAGAAATATCAAATTACACAATGTGTAAATGTTGATGGTTAATTTTTTTTAAAAATCAAAACTAAATTGACATATTTGTAAATGTTGAGGAATAAAGTTGTTATTATGCCAATTTTAAAAGCTACCACCATTAGCCGGTGACTAAAAAAGACAAAATTGAATAGTGCATGACCATGTTGTAACTTTTCATAATTGGGTGACTAAAAAAGAAATTTACTAATAATTGGGTGACAAGTGACCAAAAAATAAATTTATTAAGCCGGGTGGCCAAGAGAGAAATTTACTAATAGTTAAATAATTTTAATGATAATTATTATTACTTTTGTCATAATTTCTTTTTGTATTGTTTTGGCCCACAATCTTCAAATTTTAGTCAAATTATTTTTTTATAAAAAATTTTGAATGAATTTTAACAACACTAACTTGACAACTTACTCACATTTCACATGTAATTCATAAAAATTTAAGAAAATAAATAAAAATTAATAAAAAAGTATTCATGTCAACAATGAATTATATACAAATTTCCATGCCTACAATAGTGTCGTTAAAATTTTAACGATTCAATCAGTTTTTTTGTTTGAAAAAAATTTGATTAAATTTTGGATTTTGAGTCAGAATAAAAAAAAAGGATAAAGTGAAAATGGGATGAAATTAAGGGCTAATTTTGATATTTATATCCTCTTGTTTCAGTGACTTGATTGATTAAGAATGGGTTAATACGTAGTTTGCCCTCTAAATTTGTCCAAAAGTTACTTAGTTGGTATCTGAATTTGTATTCTATCAACCAGGTTGATACCTTTACATTAATACTGCTAGTTCATGCTAACGTGACATAGATAGCCAATCTGATGATGACACGTAGCAGCCTCTCAATATGTCATGTGATGAACATAAATTAAAAAATAATAATAATAAATTAAGAAAAAAAATGTATAATTTTTGTTTCACATCAAGAATGAAACTACACATAATGTTGTCTAGATATATATGAATCTAGACAATAAGTTGTCCAAATTCATTCTAAATGTATTTGTTAGTAAATTTATATGTTTTTAGTTTTTTTATAAAATATTGAGTTATTTATATTATTATTACTACTATTTTTATTATTTTGAAATATAAAATATATAAAGTGTTAAAAATGTTAAAATAGATAAATTAATATATATAGATAGATATAAAAGTTTTCACATCAAGAATTAACTTACACGGATAGTTATTCATATTCAAATGCATTTAGACAATCATTTATCCAAATTCATTATAAATGTGCTTTTTAGTTGTTTTATATATTTATATATATTATAAATATTTAATTCTTTTATATATTTTTATAATTTTAAATTTTAAATTTTAAATTTTTTATTGATTTATATATTATATATAATAAATTTTTATATTTTTAAAAAATATTATAGGCGTTTTATATATTTTTTAATTTTTTTAATTTATGTCACGTGGTGTAGTGAGAGGTTGCCACGTTTCACCACCGAATTGGCTAATAATATTACATCAACACAAACTAATGGTGTTAGTGCGGATGTACTAACTTGGGTGACAGAATATAAATTACGGTACCAATTAGGTAAAAAAATATTGAAGTATCGACTAAGTACTTTTGAACAAATTTAATGATAAACTACATCATGGGCGAAGCCAGGGGGGCTGGCGTGGGACTCGGCCTCTTAAAATGTAAAATTATTATTTAGGCCCTTAAAATTTTTTAAAAATTTTAAATTAGTAAAGGTAAAATTGCACTTTGCCCCCCTAAAATTAAAAAAATTCGATTTAATCTTTTACAAATTATAAAAATATAAACTATAAAAAATTAAAATTTCATCCGGCCCCCCTAAAAAGTTGTTCTAACTTCGCCCCTGAACTACATATTAACCTATTATGAACATGTTTAAGGGTCTTATCGTCGAAAACTAAAGTTTGTTTGATATTTGAGAGATTTAGGTCCAAATATAAGTTTTGATGGAAAATTGCACTTATCTAAAATATACGAGTTTAACTCGGGTTTCATAATCTGACTTAATTTTTAATTTTATATATTATGTAGTGTATATCGTATGAAAAATAAATATGTTGTTATAAATGTTTTATTATTATAGAAGTGAATGTCTATTAGAATAAAAAGTTTGATGTATTTTAGGAGTGTAATGTCTATTAGGAATAAAATTTTATTTCATTTACACTTTTTATGTTCATAAATATAGACTTTGGGGAAGCATCGTAAGTATCGTATTGATAGTAAAATTTACAGTTCTCTTGATTCTTCTATTTCTCTGGTTCTTTATTTTCGTTATTATTTATTTTATAACACATTATCAACGCGATGGTTCTCGATTTTTTCTTCAAAATCTTAAGGTGAAATTCATTGTTTCCTCTACTTGTTCTCAAAATCTCATTCTTTGATAGCCAAACGAAAGAAATAAAAATAAATAAATAAATAAAAACAATCGTAGAAGGGGGCAGGGATGTAAATGAATTGAATTTAAACAAATAAACATCTATTGATCATGCTCGTTTGTTTATTTTTAAGCTTGTTCGTGTTCAGTTTGTATTCGCTAAAAATTTCAAATTTTTTGTTTATGTTCGTTTATTTAAAATTATCTGTGCTCATGTTCATTTGTTTAATGTTCAAGAACACATTCATTTAACTTAATCGAACATGTTCACGAACATTAAACGAATATGTTCATAAACATATAATTGAACATGTTCACGAACAATGTTAATGAATAATAAACAAACAAACAAACAATAAATACATACACACGGATATTATTTTAATATTTTTATAAGAAAATATTATTAATAAATAAACGAGTCAATAAATGAGCTTATAAACGAGCTTGTTCGTAAATATAAACGAACCGAACACACCTCTATTCGTGTTCGTTCATTTATTAAATGAATATAAAAATTTTGTTCATACTTATTTATTTAGCTTAGTAAATGAATATAAACGAACGTTATACAAACGATTTACGAATAATTCATCGAACGTTCTGTTTATTTACACTATTAAAAGGCGATATTTGACCTAATACCTAAAAAGATCAACCTAAACACCCCAAAGATCAACCTTACTTGCTTTTCTAGCACGAAAACTTAAAGATTGTGGGCCAAGAAAATCTTCTCAAAGAATTTGGCTTAAATTCATAAAATCGACCACTCAGTTGCCCCAAGGTTTTTAATGCTAAGAGCAAGGAATTTATAAATTTATAAATTGTGAGATTAATTTTTTTATTTATTTGAAGATTAGATTTATTCTTCGAGATTTTAGACATAAGATGAAAGGGTCGTAAGAAAATATTTTATGTCTAAATTAGCTTTAATTTTAATTTACGATTAATTATAATTAATTTGATTAACTTGTTTTATTTCAATGTTTTTGAGAATGGTGAAAATTTTGATTTCAACATTAATTTAGTTCTAGATTTTGGATTTATCTAACAAAATTTAGATTGGTAAGTTTTTTTTATTGTTTTGGGATTTATCCCTTTTTTTTATTGTTGTTTTTTTTCAAATATAAATTTGTGATAAATCCTAAAACTATACATGAGCTATGGTTTAATGTATAATTATATAAATGAAATTTTGATTTGATCCAATTCTTATAAATTATTAACACGATTATTAATATAACATCATCTTATGCTTAAATAATTAGATTTACCCAATATAAAAATAAATTAGTGTATGTATTTCTTTAAATATGTATGATTAGATCAAAATTAAAGTTTCAAGTACACATCTGAACCACAATTAGAGTTTTACGTGTATAATTGTACCTAATTAAAGTTCATGTATACAACTGCACATTAAATCAAAATTCATGTATGGTTTTGAGATTTATCCCTTTTAATATTTATAAATTTAGTCTTTTTTTTTATTATTTTGTTTTTAATCAATAATTTATGTGAAACCATCTTTTTATTTAATCAATTATGAGGAAATAATTAAGAATGAGAAACCAGCGAGTCTCTCTCCTAACTTCAACCAACCAAGTCCCTAAAAATATGTAAGTTGAATAACAATCCTAGCCCAAACTAAGTAAATCCCTCTCTATAAATTTACCATTTTTAATAAGCTTTGATAAGTTAAGAAAGAACAAAAGGTTTATAGAAAGAAATGGCAAAAGCTTCTGTGATCTCCCTTGTTTCCTTATTTATTTGCATTCTCTCCTCACTCAGCTTTGCCTATGCTTCAGCTCCAGCTCCAGCTCCAGCTGCAGCTCCATCATCCAATCAACAAATGAGATTCGAGGTCTTAGGTCATGTTTATTGTGACACTTGTCGTGTTGAATTTGAGACATCTATAAGTGAACCTATTCCCGGTATATGATCTAATGTTTTGATTTTAAATGAAATAATTAGGTTGACAAAAGTTTTTAGATATATTTACTATTTACATAATTGGCAGGTGCAACGGTGAGGTTAGAATGTAGGAATCGTACAGACGAAAAGATCACTTATCAAAGTCCAGAAATAACGGCCGGCGATAAAGGAAATTATAAAATCCAAGTGACGGGCGATTATGAAGAATCAGATTGTGATGTAATGCTAGTGAAGAGTCCCAGAGCAGATTGCAATGATCCCACCGAAGAGTGGAGGAAAGCCAGGGTGGTTCTCACCACATTGGATGGGGTTTGCGGTGAAATTCGATTTGCCAACAATCTTGGGTTTAAAAAAAAGGAAGCTCTTCCCGAATGTACCAAAGTGTTAACAGAAATGGGTTACTTTGAACTTGAAAAAGAACTTGGAAACGAAGCTGTTTGAGGAAATATGTTAGGTAAGTTGGACTTTTTCCATGAATTGGATAATTATGATTATCCTTGTGTATATTCATAATTTATTCAATTTTCTACTAATAAACTCATGAAAGAAAAAACCTACTTTATTAGCTTTTTAAAACTATAAACCTTCAAAAGTAGCCCAATAGATCTTTTAAATTAAAATTTCAATAAAGAAATATATATTTGTATCAAATTTTAAATATATTTTAATAAAATTAAATACTTTAATTTAAAAGGATATTTTAATTTATCACAGTTTTAGGGTCAGACCTTTTATTACAAAAAAAATTAAAATTAAAATTGTAATAAATAAATCATCCTTAGCCTCCTCCTCCCCTCGGGACCAACAATGGGTAGTACAAGAATAAACACTTGTTCACGCCTTTCGCCTTGATGTTAGGCCTTGACTCACCCTCCGCGGACATACCTTGCGGAGGAACCCTGGGGTTTTCAGGGCATTGGATTCTCACCAATGTTTGTGTTACTCAAGCCGACATTCTTGCTTCCGTTTTGTCTACTCCTACTCTCGCGAGTGCTTCCCCCTAAGTTAGAATGCTCCCCTACTGATGCATTTTTACATCCCATAGCTCCGGCAGTTCGCTTATCCCCATTCGTCTTTGGCGCGTTCACATTATAGTTTTTTGCCAGCACTATTCATTTTAAGCATTTGTTAAATTATTGTTTTAGTCCTTGCTTTTTAAAATTATATTAGGTAATTCTTTATACTACCAAATTTTAATCGATTACTTTGGTTTGGGTGAATTCATTTTAACTTTTTTATTTGTTATTTTCTTTTATTATTTTTTTAATGATTTTATAATTGAAGTTTTAACGTAATATAGTTGTTGTTTTTTTCTTTGTGATTGTGAATATATGAATTTTGTTTTTATTGGGATTAATTAGAATTTTTTTTTTAAAATTTAAACTAACTTCTCATTCATCAGTCAACCATTTGGAGCATATGATATACTGTTGTAAAGATATCATGAAGTAGAATATAAAACCATAGTTTTATTATTCAAATCTCCACATTTACTAATCGAGACTATGTCTCAAAACTTCCAAAAAATCTATTTTTTCAACAGTTTACACGTTAATTTTTTATATTTCGTAAATTATAATAACTAAATTATGATAAATTAATGTAAAAATAATTTTTTTAATTTTCGTAAAATAAGAAAATCGAAATCAAACCAATATATTCTCTTTTAATTTTTCTATTGATAATTGTTGAAAAAAAGAACAAAACCAGATGTAACGAATTTCTTTCTTGGATAGGCCATGAATTAGGGTTTTGAGCCTACTCTTGATCCCATGAAAAAACTAGTCAAAAGTGTGTTGAGCCTCATTTCTCTGCGACAACAATAGTAGTGTTACATTAGGCACTAAAATGTAATTATAAAAACTAAAAGTTCTATCGCATATTCGCGTAGAAATTATGTGTTTATAATATAAATCTACATTTAAAAATAACATTTAATAAATAATAAAAACATTAATGGTAAAGATGAAATTATGTGTTCTATCACACGTGTATGCATATATTAAGTTATTTTTTTAATTATATATAAAGGTATGAAAATACAAAAATACCTTATAATCAGGGGCGAAGCCAAGGGGGCTGGTAGGTGCCCCGGCCCCCCTAAACTGGAAAATTATTATTTAGACTATTATAATTTTTTTAAAATTTTAAATTAATAAAGGTAAAATTGCACTTTGATCCTCTAAAATTATAAAAATTCGATTTAATCCTTTACAAATTATAAAGATATAGACTATAAAAAATTAAAATTTCATCCGGCCCCCCCTAAAAAATTATTCTAGCTTCGCCCCTACTTATAATAATATTAATTGTTCGAAATATAATTTTTAATATTTTTCTCGACTAAATCAGTGTTTAAATAGTAGTATAGAAAAAAGGTATCCATAAAAATATGTACTTTGCCTTCGTATTTTAGTGAAGTATGGGATTCAATTTCTTTACTTAAAAAATTGAAGGATTGAGAAGGGAGAAGTTGGGATAGGCTCAAAGTTAAGGCATAAAGCCATAATATATTAGGGTTGAGGCGCAAAGTTTTATCCCATGTTAATGTGGTAGCGAATTAAAGGATTTTTAGATAGGTATTTACTTAGTAGGGTGTGTTTAGTTTTATTTTTGTCTCACGTTATAATATCGTTACAACATTTAATCTCATCGTCATCATTATTTTTACACTAACCGTAAATAAATATATCGTACTTCCAAAAAAAAAACCTAAATAACAACCCATAAAATCAATCACCTATTTAGGCTTCGACCAAACAGCCATAGAACCCCTTTGAATGCATGTTTAGTGTCATTGTGGTGTGTTTAGCACCATTTTTCTTCGATTATTGTGCAAATCTTTGTTTGGATGATCTAAGGCTAGTGTGTTTTAGACACTAGGGGTTGAATTTCTCACTGAAGGTAACTAGGTTCAGTTACTTCACTGGACCCTCATTTTACAAATTTATTCTCTCTTTTTTTTTTATTCATTTCTATTTCAAATAATGTGTATATATAATGTCTTTTTATAGTATTTTTCATTTGTTTCAAACAATCATTAAAAAAATTATTAAAATTTATTTACCATTTAATATATAAGAAATAATTAAAATAATATATAAGAAATAATTAAAATATTCATTAATATTAAATATATAATAGAATATAAATATAAATTTAATAATTATAAAAAGTAAACATCTAATAAATAATTTAAATTAATTATATAATTAATTAAAATATTTATACTAAAATATCAGAAGATATATTTTAATATTTTATTAAATAAATTTATAAATTTACATATTTTTAATAATTTCGTAAAAGTAAAATAATTTAAAAAATTCTATTATATATTATTTCTAATTTAATGTCTTTAATAATCATTTTCTAATCATTTTCTATTCTCACCTCACCACTATTAAAAACAATAATAAAAGTTATTATATATTTATTTTAATTAAAAATAAATAAATAAAGGTTATTTTTGTAAAACAATTCTCCATGTAATTTTGCTCCCACTAGAGCATAAAGCATGAGCCAAAATTGAGGGGTGTGGTGCAACTCAACTATTCCACCACACTTCACCATATGTGTAAAAAGGGAGTTATTTCACTGTTTAAAAAGCATATACCCTATTGATTCCATCTTATCATGGGTGAAATGGTATCCAAAGGGAGCCTTAATCACTTCATGTGCACTTGTTTTAATCAAGTCATATTGATGCACTTAATGAGCCACTTTAGCATTATATTGATGCACTTGGTTAAAGCAATTGACATGGTATTTGAGTGGCCATCCATGACCACATTTAGGAAATACCGAAGATATTGCTCTGTAAGCATCGTAAAAGAGCAAAGCACATGTTCCATACTTAACATAATTCGACATTCAGGAAGGAAGAGTCTATAAGTTGAAAGATAAAAGAGCACATCTTAAACCAACCCCCCCCCCCCCCCCTCTCTCTATCTATACATATAGTTAAAGAGTCAAGCAGAAAGCAATGTGGGTGTTTGGTGTAAAACCGTCATTTCATTCCCAAGCCTGAGTATTTCTAATCTCAGAAATCATTAAGCAAGATGGATATGCAGGTAGTGACAGTTTATCCAATCTCATCTCCCAACCAGAGCAGCTTTAGAATCCATCCATCCTTATGAACCCCAAGTCAACCACTTTCTTGACTAACACATCCACAAATGCCCAAAATGTCAGCTTCAACCCACAACAGATGGCATTAAAAGGGTGATCATTAACACTGCCTCCCCAGCCATAGTGACCATGCAGATGCAGTCAGCCACCACTCCTTCCACACCCTTCAATATTTACTTGTTTGATGCCATAGTAACACATGTCTTCTTTTCTTGTGGTTATAAGTAAATCAATCCTTTATCAAATCGATTTACAAAGTAGCCATAATTTAGGAATCACAATTAATTTAGAAGACAAGAAACCACCAACACTTAACAGGTGAGCAAAATTTGATCTACTTAACAAACCTGTTCATTTAAGTGGTTTTATTGGTCCAATCAATTATGGTCTCGATTGAATTATTATTAAAATTCTGAGCTGATAAACTTAACAGACTTAATATATGCTATTTTTATTTATTTTAAATGTATTTATTATATATAATATGATTTAGACATATATATATATTATCACATTATATAAGAAAAAAAAGTTGATTAATCAACTGAATCAAGAAATCGATTAAGTTGGTTAAGCTTATGACTGTTGATAAATTCAATTAAAGTTGGAGATAATTGACTAAATTAAATTTGAGAAAAGAATCGAACTAATGGAAAAAAAATCGAAAACTTAATAACAAAGATGTTTAGTGCATTGGATTTTGAGGGATGCTGCTATTCCTATGCTATGGAATACTTAGAGCAGCTCCGTGTCAATCAGTTCCATTCCTCTTGTTAGACCATCTGTAGCGCTCATAGCTACAGTTCTTAACTCGATTATTTCCTAATAATGTTGTACCTCACAAGTTACATTAATTTGTTAACCGGCGGTATCTCGACCCTTAACTACTAACGCGTTGTAAATATTAGACATCTTGCCCCGGGGAAAGGCTACAACCAATACTGGGCCGATGATTTGAGAAATACGCCCCAAATTTTCTCCTGTTGTTACTTTTTTTTAAATAATTTCATTATAAATTCTGATCATATCTGCTCTTTTTGAGATAATGTTTAGAACTACCCATAATCCCTCCTCAACCCATAAATAGGAAGATAATATATTTCAGTATACTCGAACACAACCAATTTTATATATAGTTTTAATGGTAATGATAGTGATAATAATCATAATAATAAATGCAACATTAAAGATACTTTCTTTCGTCAACTAAGTCATTGGTGATTCAAGTCATTAGTTGACATCTAATCTTGAGTTTCAACATTGATCATCCCATTCCCCCAGCCTTGATAAAATGTCGGCTTTATTGATTCAGGACCCTTTTGAATGGACGTGTGTTTACTTGTGATTAGTGTAAAAATAATGATTACAGTGAGATTAAATACTGTAATAATACTATAACATTAGACAAAAAAAAAAAACTAAATGCACCGCACTGAAAGTAAACGTCCATCCAAAGGACCCATAGTCAATTAAAATTCATTCACAAACTTTAACTTACTTAATATATATGATTTTGATAAGTGAGTGATCTTATTTATATATAAATATACGTGTATATATAGTGTATGTGTGTGCATGACTTTACATTTATCCTCTAATAAATTCTGACCTAGATTTGTGTAACACAATTACCAAGATCTACAGTTGAAGTCGACATATCCTTCTTACTAGCAGGATTCTTGATAGCATCAACAGACTTCCCACCGAGGAAAGAGTACACTGAAATAGAATGTCAACAACATTTTAAAAAGTATTGTGACAAGCTTCCTAACGATTTGAACATCATCAGGGAAAGAACACAAGAGAATAAAATGCAGATCAGCATACATACAGCATAAACCTGAATGCACCATCCTTTGCAACAGAAGAAAACCATTAAAAACAAAGGACTTATTGATTGAATCCAGGAAAAAATAGACAAGCTCCAGCTTCAAGGATCATTTTTAAATCCAAAAAATAACATACAACCTGAGCCTGTAATGCAAGAATTATATAGTAATTTATATAAGTCCTGAAAAATGCAAGCTCCATGTGTGGTACCTTGCTTGGTCACTAGATGTCAGATAGCTAAAACTGTTAAGTTGTATAAATATATGTAACAAGATAGAGCATCTATGAACAAAAGGGTTAAAAAAGACTCCATTTATAATTAATATCTGGTGAGTGACACTTAGCACAAAACTGAAGCAAAAACTATGATGCCAGTACACACTACAATCTCTTCCAATTTCAGTCTTTTCTTCCTGATCAAACTGGCCTCTTCAACAGTTGTGGTGAAACCAAAGATATCCACTGTGTAGAAAGAAACAAGTTGTCAAAACTCGGAAGAACGGACAATTACAGTTAGGGCAAGACAGCAGTAAAATGATGTCCTTGGAGCAAATTCAGCATGTTTTGCTGCACACCTCAAAATTCTGCTTTGACCCAAAATTCTACTAAACAAATTTAGGTGGATTATTACTATGAATTATGAAATAAACAAAATAATGAAATTTGTAAATTGGCTTAAATTCTAAACCAATTCAAGTGTTGAAATATAGAATCATATTCAAAGCCCAAACAAATTGGATTTAGATTACAACCAAAGTAGAAAAGAAAACCTAATTCAAGCGGTGCAATTATTAAAACCCAAAAAAAGTAAAACATAAGGAACTCGAACTGACCAGAAGACTGAGGATGGGTGGAAGATCACTTGCTATTGTCATTTTTGTTAGTGTCGGAGTCATTTTTGTTCGTGTCGGAGTTGAAAGAGGGGAGGGGATTAGAGCCTTTGATGACCCAACCGAGGGCGAAAAAGGAAACCCCAGCAAGAATAGCAGTGCCCCAGGCGTGAGAGTACCAACGACTGTACTGCCGGATGGCGTACCTCCATTGATCTCGGAGGGTAAAAGGGTCAGGGTTAGTGAGGTCGGGTGGGTTGGGGAAACGGACCCTTTGATGGCCCGAGAAATCAGAGGCGGCGTTGCTTTCGATTTCTGGGATTGATTTATTAGGAGAAGAAGGGAGGTTTTGATGGGATTGAGGCTTCTGATTTTCGGACATGGTTACCGCTTAGAAAAGCAAAATTTTTGTTTGAAACAAACATTGAGAGATTCCAATTTATCTTCCACGCTTCTAAACCAGCGGATAATTTTTTATTTTTTATTTTTTTATTTTTTTTAAGGATAAACTATAAAAATAGTCATTTTTATTAGCCTCAAATTTCATTTTAGTCACTTATGTTTGAAATGTTACGTTTTATTCACTTACATTACCATTTTATTCCAAGGTGGTCACTTCCTAACGAAAGTCCTACGTGGTAGTTCAAATAGGTTTTAAATAGGGGTGTTCAGTCAGTTAATCGACCCGAAATATCATTAACCGAATTAACCGACTTTTCAAAAATTTTAACCGTTAACCGAACAGAAATTTTTTCAAAAAAATTAACCGAACCGAAATTTTTTCGGTTAATTCGGTCGGTTAACCGAATTAACCGAAAATTATATGTTTTTTTTATTTTTGATTAAAATAAGTATAAAATTAATCGAATTAACCGAATTAACCGAGTTACCCGATTTACCCGAATTAACCGAATTAACCGAATTAACTGAATTATTTTTATTTTTATTTATTAAACTATTTGTAATTTTTATGATTGGGTTGGGTAATTAGTTTTAGTTTGATTGGGTTTATGTTGGATTGGGTTTGAGTGAATAGTGGGCTATGTATAATAATTTTATTTATTAATTTTTTCGGTTAAATCGAAAAAATTCGGTTAACCGACTAGTTTCAAACCGAATTAACCGTTAATCGAAAACTCAAAAAATTATTAACCGACCCCGACCGAAAAAATTCGGTTAACCGACTGATTAACCGAATTCGGTCGGTTAACCGAATTTTTTCGATTTTACCCGAATTTTGCATACCCCTAATTTTAAATGCCAACTTGGATGCCTAGTTGCTGGGATGAAAATAGGTTTTTAATTAAATTAAATTAAATTTAGATTGCCACGTAGGACCGCAATTAGGGAGGTAATGAAGCTTAACAGTAAAGTGACTATTTCGTAACAAAATGATAACGTAAGTGACTAAAACATAACATTTCAAATATAAATGACTAAAATATAATCTGAGTCAAACAAAAGTGATTATTTTTATAATTTAGTGCTCAACATTTAAGACGTTGGATTACGTTTCGGCTAATTCTGTTACGCCAACACTCTTAAATTCGATTTTTATGTGTAAAAATTGAATAATAATGGAGATTGTTTCAATGCAGCCAACTAATGCAGGCTCTTGGTTTTCTTATTCTAATAATATCATTCTTAATTAATCTCAAGGAAGTACGAGAAGGGATCTCAATGTTTTCCAGTATAAACCTATGTCTTAACGTCCAAGCAGTAAGGAAATCAACACAACAATTTGTCTCTCGACAAATGTGGACGATGTTACATAAAAATAATATTGACATCAACTGCTTAAACTTCAAAGTGGCAGAAGTAAAAGGATCGCGCATATTGAGAGCACCCGTGACTTTCTTCATAACTGATTCAACTAACATATTCTGCCAAACTCCAATGCTAACATGATAACATGAACTCAAGCTTTCAGCGTTATTCTTTGTCCTATTTCTATTGAGAATACCCCTAACCATGCACTATCATGGTTTCTTGCGATACTGCCCACAGCAAGATCCCCAATATTAGATTGAGCCGCACCATCGACATTAATTTTAATGATGGATCAAGGTGGAGTCTTCCATAGAACCAAACCAACAATCTTGAAAGATAAAAG
The DNA here is from genome assembly GCA_025698515.1 of Gossypium sturtianum. Classification (NCBI taxonomy): domain Eukaryota; kingdom Viridiplantae; phylum Streptophyta; class Magnoliopsida; order Malvales; family Malvaceae; genus Gossypium; species Gossypium sturtianum. The sequence continues at coordinate 166,005,134 of CM046945.1, forward strand.
TCGATAATTCTTCCGTAGTCTCATATTGAGAAACATGAAAAGAGAAATAGATTGCATATAATAAGACTATCCTCACCAATTGGTGAGTTGTTTTTTTGGCATTCTGACAAGTCCATAAAAAACCAACTGTTACTTCAACTCCAAACAACCATGCAAAAATAGCCCATATTCAGATATATAAAAATGATGCGAGTTCCGGACATTAACTACTTCCAAGTAATTGACACCACCAGAAATTATTTTAATTCCAAGAATGCCCCGTGGTGGCTGGTGCCCCTTAAAAATGCACCATACTCATCCCTTACAATAGGATGCTTCTTCAACTATATATTTGATATCAGGGGCGAAGCCAGAATAATTTTTTGGGGGGGCCGGATGAAATTTTAATTTTTTATAGTTTTTATCTTTATAATTTGTAAAGGATTAAATCAATTTTTTTATAATTTTAGGGGGGGCAAAGTGAAATTTTACTTTTACTAATTTAAAATTTTTTAAAAAAGTTAAGGGCCTAAATAGCAATTTTACATTTTAAAGGGGCCGGGCACATGCCAGCCCCTGGCTTCGCCCCTATTTGATATTTTAGTTTTGTAAATGTTTTTATATATTTAAATTGCTACCATTTATTAAATTTACACTATTTCATAATACATATTTAGTTCACCGTAAAAATAGAATATATATATATATATATATTTATAATTTTATAAAAACAAACATAATATAAAATACCATGTAATATTTTCAAGTAGGTTGAGTCTGGACGGAAATTGAAATACAAGTTGGGGACAAAAATATTAAATAAAAATCAAGACGTGAGGAGTTAATATAGGTGCATGAAAATAGGGTAGGAGTAGAGACATATCTGATTAGTAATTATTCTTTTTAACCTATTTGATTAATAATTATTGAATTTATTATAAATTAGATATGTTCATAGGTCGAGTTGAACCTATACATGATATTAATATATTTTATGTTTTTCTAAACTTGGTCTAAAATATGGATCTAAAATTTTGCCCAAACTCGCTTATATATATTTGCAAGAAACTAATCTAAGCCCATTTTTTGGTCGAGACATGTGTCGAAACCATTTCTTGAAAACGGGTCGACTTTGGTTTAAAAACGAAAATAAAAAAATGGGAGTCGCCACAAATCCTTTTTGTTGAGGTGTGATCGGGTCACCTCGTAAAATGATTTTTTTTAATAAACAGCTTGATTTATCAAAACAACGATTTTGGTCTACAAAATTCAGAAAACGGGTTCGGGAGTCGGTTACGCACGAGGAAGGGTTAGCACCCTTGATACGCCCAAAATTGGTACCTAATTGATTATTTAATGTCTTTATGTCAAAAATTTGAAAAGATTTTAAAATACGATCCTCTTTATTTAAAAGAAAATTTGAATAAATTAAAATGGATGCTAAGACCCTCTTATTCCAAAGAAGTAAAATATCACGCCCAGTAAGTTAGGGTACGACATTTTGAGTTCCCGGAATTAAGCTTGTATTTCGACTTTTAAAACTCGTATTGAAGCTTGAGGAGGGTATTCGGTTATTTGTCAAATGAGAAACCGAAACTCAGTAAGTTAGAGCACGATTTTCTCGAACTTACAAACACCGAATATTGCCTTGATTTAGAAAATCTTATCTCAAGTTAACGAAACGTCACATCCAATACGTTAGGACACAACATCTCGAATTCTCGAGAATAAGCATTTATTTATTTTAAACTTTATTGCTTAAAAAGGATATTCCGCTATTTAGGGTAAACGAGAAGAATCGGAACCCAGTAAGTTAGGGCACGATTTTCTCGAAATTCCAAAACGTGAAATATTACCTTATTTTATTTTAAAACGATAGCGGGTACAATATTTAAATGACATGCATCATTTGTTTGAAGTAAGATGACAACTTGTATCGAATAAATATATTGGGATTTAATGCGCAATGTGATGGCATAATACGAAAACAATAATGATCAAGGGACAATAATATGTGAATAAGTTAATACACGAATGAACAACAATGATATGAAAATACGAGTGAGCAAATTATAATACATATAAGAATGATAATCACATAACTTGCACTATTTAAATACTAATCATTAATAACCAAAGACAAATGAATTAAATAATAATATATACAATTTTAAAAAAAAGTATAAAGCAAGTTAAAATATGTAAAATATAAAAACATACAATTTGAAATAATAATAAATTAGTTTAAAATAAATAATAATAAAAAATTTAAAATCAATAATATACAAAACAATTTTTGAAAGATGATGTATAAAAACTTTAAACCAGATAGTGCATGTATATATATCTATATATAAAAGTATGAAATGATAATACGAAGGAAACTTAAAATAAATAATGATAAAACACCTTAAAACAAAGAGAGTTTAAGACAAGGTATATGAGATAATTTAAAATGTGTAATAAAATAATTTTAAATAATACATGAAAGTGAGTTTTAAAAATAGTAATATATGAGGTATTTTAAAGTAATAAATATAGAACAATTTTAAAGCAATTAATATACAAAATAGTTTAAAATAAAATAAAGGAGGCTTAAAATAAATAACATATAACAATTTAAGACAGCAAAAAGTCGAAATAAATAATACGTAAGAAGAAATTTAAAATAATAATATATAAAGCAAAAACGGTTTAATATTATAATACATGAAAACTTAAAAATAAATAATAAATCAATTGAAATAAATAATATATGAAAGATTTTAAAATAAATAATGCGTAAAAAAAAGAGTCTTAAAATAACAATATATATGTAAAGTTTAATAGTAGTATACAAAAACTCAAAATAAATAATAATAATAATAATACAATTTTTAAAGAAAAATAAATAAATAAACTCTTTAAACAGGTCAAGGACTAAATTGAAATCCGAATAAAAAATCAAGGGCTAAAATTGCAATAAACTAAAGTAGAAAAGAGGAACAAGGGCCATAATGTCATGCGCGCGAACTTACGGGGATCAAATGGGTGAATAACCCAGCCCCTAATGCGCTGCGTTTCTGTCGGCCAAAGCACGGATTGAATTGAAATGAAACGGAAATAACAGGGCCAAATCGCAAAAAAAAAAAAAAAAAACATGAAATGGGACTTAATCCAATAGCGCCGCAAAAACGGGAGACTGATCGCATAAATATTCCTTTTAAGGAATATGCGCAGTAACCCTATACATCAAACGGCGTCGTTTTGTTAAGGGTCTTAAAACCTGAAACACCCCAAACCCGGCCCACGAGCTTTGACCAGATTTGGTATGTTCCTCAAGTAAACCGATTCAAATTCTTTCGTTACTTGGTGAAAAACTTGTGTGATTTTTTTTTAAAAAAATAGTTTGGGTTGGGCTTGTGTTGAAAACAAACTGGATTTTTAAATTTGAAAACCCCTTTTTAATTTTAAGTAATAAACATATCGAGTATATTTTAAAATAAAATACTTAGTCTTTAACTTAATCAAAATTTGTAACACAATAAAACAACAAGTAGAAATAAAATCGTTCATCATGGCCTTATGGCCTTATTACATCAAAAAAATTCCCAAAAATAATTCAAAGTACTAAAATAAATTCAAGAGTCCATAAAAATATAAACTTCATGTTGAGCATGGCCACCACAAGTTCTCGCCGTCCCGGTCCATCACTGCTCATCACCAAAACATAGTCCCACAACGGGGTGAGTCAAACAGACTCAATGTGTACATGACACTAAATCATAATAGAATCAGCATATCACATATTACACATTCAAAACATAGAATACAAAGTTATGATGCATTCCCAAACCCAAACCTAATTGTCCATCCGCTACACACCCCGCACTGCCGGTCACACCGTGGGACTACTAAGTCGACCCTCCTTCCGCTACACTCCAAATCTGCGGTCTTAGGTCACCGCATGACACCGTGGTCTTAGGTCACCACTTTCAGACATCGTGGTCTTAGGTCACCACTTTTCGATATCACGGTCTTAGGTCACCGTGTTCGTGGTCTTAGGTCACCACATTCACTTCCCCTTTCAATAACCCATATGCCCCATATAATAATATGCATAATATGCCGAGTTCACATTCTTATCATATTCTCATGTTACAAATAACATCTTTCATATTCCTAGTAGAAGTAGGAAACGTACCTGAGTACTTTGTACCATAACATGGTACCTTAGCCACTTTCATATACTTAATATCACATATATTAATTAATCATGCCATAAAACATATTATGGGATAGTGTGGGGTACACACCGATTCGCTTAAAATTTCCTTGAGATCCCGAAAAGCTTGATCTAATGCTTAGATCCTTAATCCCTACATTGATTTATCACTTATTACCTTAATAAAAAGCCATTCGGCCAAAATTCCAAATCCTAGTAGGATTAGTATTCTTACCTTGTTGCCGATTGGAACACCAACAAATCCAGAAAGCTGTTCATTGTTTCCCTAGGAATGTCGAAATCCCTAAAACCTTACGTTAGACTTAATCTTAATCATCAAAACATAAATCAAGGCCTTTGGCCGAATATTCACATGTCTTACCTTAATCTTAGAAATCCCGAATACTCCTCCTTTTAGTCGACTACTCTGATAATCCCGAAAGGTCCTTCCATATTCGGCAACCATAATATGTATGGGGTTAGATTATCTCTCGGCTAATCTAAAAGAAAAGATTGGAAATCAAACTTGTTCTTACCTTTGAAGAAATCGACAAAGACTTATGCTTGAAGCCTTTCCAAGATTCGGCTTTTGAATGGATTGGTAAGAAGAAATAGGAAGAAAAAAAACTTGAGAATTTTGACAATGGTGGACTATAGATCCGGCTTGACAAAAGAAAAAGAGAAGAGAAGAGAGGAGAGTACTCAGAAATTTAGTAGAGAGAAGAGGAGGAAGAAAATTTGATGAGTAGCCCTATTTTCTTCCTTTTATAGCCGAAACTACTACTCAGAATCCCTTACTTGGCCACCACTCTTCTTTATTTGATAGCTTTATCCTTTGAATTATCAAAATAATAATCCCTTAATTTAAAATAATTAGAGAATAATCCTTTATTATCTCTTCAAAAATAATCTAAATTAAATCCCTTATTTATCACCTTATTAATCGAATATTTATGACAATAAAACTCCTCCTTTCTAGAAGGCTTGTGCCGTCCACCTGAAGCAAAAATAAAACTCCTTTTATTTGCTTCCCAAGTGACTCGAACTCAGGCCCAACACCTTGCATGTGGCGCCATTTCCAGAGGCCCTAAGTGGCATCTCCAGGCCACTTTTCTAAGCCTGTTTGTGTGTCAAATTTCACAAACTTTTTCTTTTAAGGCCACCTTGCCTTAATTTCCTCTTTTAAACTTTAAAACTCGACATTTCTAAGTCATTTCTAAGTTTCCAAAAATTTTCGTTCGGCTCTGTAAACTTGACATTTCCTTACATTTCCAAGTTTTCCAGAAATGTTCACTTTCCTATTTTGAATCATTTCCACATCATTTCCTTACATTTCCTAGTTTCCAAAAATGTTCAAAATTTATTCTTAGTACACAAAACATGTCACTTCGTACAATTAAACCGATAATGCATAGGCCCGTTCCAGGATGTTACAAAACCCATTTTTTCTGTTCTGTTTCAGTTCAAACCAAAGCTCAGAAAAAAAAACTAAAAACTTTGAAGTTTCTCCCTTTCTACCGATGAGTGGGTTCTCCGGCCGATCTACGCACCACCACCGTATCTGGTGGTCAGCATCGTCTGGAGGTGGGCTTAGGCGCCCCGCTCGAAGATCCCGAAGGCCCCAACAGTCAGCGCCTCTCATGCGACGAAAAGGGGTCCTCGACACCCACCCTCAGGCCAAATTCCGACGATGGAGAGAGTATTCGGACGACGGGCCGTGAGGTTTTCGGTAAGTTCTCGCCCTTTTTCTTTGATTTTTGTTTTTAAAGTTTCGAAAATAAAATAAAAAAATTATAATAAATCGACAGTAGATAATAAATGAAAAAAAGGAAATCAACCTGTCGAAACCATTTTTTTGTTTGGAAAACGGGCCGACTTTAAAAAGAAAAATGGAGTCGCCACCAATCTTTTTGGAAGTGCGATTGGGTCACTTTAGAAAACGTTTTGGTCTACGATTTTTTAAGAAAATGAGCTCGGGAGTCGGTTACGCACGAGGAATGATTAGCACCCTCGTAACGCCCAAAATTGGTACCTTACTGATTGATTAATGTCCTAATATCGAAAATTAGAAGAGATTTTGAAATACAAATCCTTTGGAAAATGTTTGGGTAATTTGAATTGGATATTGAAATTCTCTTGTTCCGAAAGGATGAAATATCATATCCAGCACGTTAGGATACGATGTTTCAAACCTTTGTTACCAAGATCATTCCATGATTTCCAAAATTCATGCATTGTTATTTTAAAAAGGGTATTCCATTATTTGGCCAAACGATCGAACCGAAACCCAGCACGTTAGGGCACGATTCCTCAGATTTCCAAACACGAAGTATTGCCTTATTTTTGAAGTTGAGAAAATACAATCAGAACTTTAAAAGGATATTTAGTCCTTTGGACGAGCGAAAAATTGAAACCCAGCACGTTAGGGCACAATTTCTCAAAACTTCCAAGCACAAAATATTGCCTTGCTTTTAATTTTAGAAAAAACGGGCACAGTCCTAAATGATATTTAATGATCTGGTCAAACAGAAACCGAAACCCAGCACGTTAGGGCACGATTCCTTGAATTTCCAAAATATGCAACATTGCCTTGTTTAAAAAAAACCTTTTTATGAGTTTTGAAAATGGTAAAAGGAAAAAACAAATTAAAGAAAATGACAAAAAATAATAAAAGTAATAGGAATGATAACAAAATAGTCACAAAAATATAAGAAACAATAATAATAATAATAGTAAACGATATTAATAAATAAAATATATATATATATATATATAAGAATAATGATAATGAAAATGACAATAACAATGTTGATAATAAAAATAAAAACGAATAAAAAATAAATATAACTGTAAGAATAATTATATATAATAAAATGGTGATAGTAGTAAAATAATAGTAGGAAGAAAATATTAGTAATAAAAAAGGGTAAATATAATATTAAAATAATAAGTATAATAGTAGAATACTAATAATAATAAGCAAAATAACAAAAAAAATATTAATAAGTAAATAATAGTAGTAGTAAAAAAAATAAAAGTAAATTGACAATAATAAAAATAATAGATATAATAATAATATAAAAAAAGAGTAAGCAATAGTATACTTAATAATAGTAAATATAATAGAAAATATACGGTTATAATAATAATATGCATATAAAAAAACAGTTGTAATAAAACATTAAAAATAATTGATTTAATAATAAAAACAATCAAAAGGGGCTAAATTGGATCAAAATCAAAATCTTTGGGGCCGAATCAAAATAAAAGAAGAATAAAGGGCTAAATTGCCATATACGCGGCGACATTGGAGGACCAAAGTAGAAAATAATCCCACCCCTTTGAAACGGTGCGTTTAACGAGGACTAAATTGAAATGACAGATTAAATTTAGGGTAAAATTTTAAAAAAAATTAAAAAAAAACTGATTTATAACAGAGTAAGTAGGGAGATCGACGCGCAATTTACCCATTTAGGTAAATGCGCACGAATCCCCAAAGGTAAAACGGTGCCGTTTGCTTTGTTATGCTTAAAAGCAAAAAAAAAAAAAACAAAAGTTTCCTTCATTCTCATCTCTGTTTCAAAACCAAAAGAAAGAATGAACCCCTTCCTTATTTTTGCATTTTAGTAGGGTTTGTGTCCCTTTCTTTTGCAGATCATTTTAACACGAGAAAAAATAAATGTAGCCCCATTTTCTACTACTAGGGCAAACTCCACATCGCAAAGAAGGCCACCATGAACACACCGCCTGGCGTAGGTCGAGGACACCGAGGTAAGTTTTATTTTTGTTTGTACTATTCTTTAAAAACACCCTCTTTTAAGAAAAGCATAAAGATAGAAAACAAATGTATGTATGTATTTGGAAAAAGAAGAAGAAAAAACAGAGGCTAAAACCTTCTAAATCCGGCTCAAATCTCTTTTTGTATATCCGAAATCTCTAGATTGCCTTTTTTTGTAAAAATTGTGTATACTGCTTTTATATACTAAAAAAACACCCCTTTTACAATGATTTTCAAGGCTTTTATAGCCTCTTCTAATCCCCAAAAACTAAAACTCTAGTCTTCTATTTGTTGTGCTACGCTTTCCTTTTCTTTCGCAGTACAATGACGCGTGGGCGCCAAACGCAGAGTGCTTGGAGACGTGCGGCTTGGGGGTTACGTGGGCTGCATAAGGCAAGGCTACCGCTAGGTTTCTCTTGCTATTCGCTCTCGGGTCCGTTAGGGTTTGGTTTGGGTTTCAATATTGTTTGGGCTCGCTTGTCTTATTTGGTCAATTGGTGTTGGGCTCCGAACCTTGAAATTGGGCCTTACAGCTGCCCCTCTTTGCTCATTGTTGTGTAACGAGAATAGAGCAAAGACTTTAAAAGGGCCAATTTTGCCCCATCTTGTTGGATCTTGACTTGATGTTTCATTTCTTCAGGTAGCCTTGCTTTGACCCACTGCATTTTCAAGAATATAGGAATTTCATTTCAATCCGCTTCACTAATGCCTAGGGAGATATGATCTGCAATTTCCCAGCCTGTTGCCCTACTGCTTAGGGGGGTTAAGGCTCATCGTCTTTGATCTGCTCTACTCCTGCTTAGTAGAGATAAGATTTGCCATCATTAGCCTGCTCCGCCCCTGTTCAGGGAGATAAGGCTATAGTCTTCAGTCTGCTCCATTGCCGATACATAGAGATAAGACTCGCCATTCGATCTGCTCCACTCTTGCTCAGTGAAGATAAGATCTGTAATCTCTTTTCAGCCTGCTCCACTCCTGCTCAGTGGAGATAAGGCTATGATTTTCAGTCTGCTCTATTACCGATACATAGAGATAAGACTTGTCATTTTCGATCTGCCCCACTCCTGCTCAGTGGGGATAAGATCTGTAATTTTTAGCCTGTTACCCTATTGCTTAGGGGATTAAGGCTATGATCTTCGATCTGCTCTACTCTCGCCATGAGAGATAAGATCTCGCTATCTTTAGCCTCGCTTCTACTCTCGCCGCTCGGTGGAGATAAGGCTTGTCTTTGATCCGCTTCTACTCCCGCCAGTAGAGATAAGATCCGCTTTCTTTAACCGCTCCAATCCTCGCTTTCGCTTGAGATAAGGCTAGTGGCTTAAATCGCTCCATTGCCGATACATGGAGATAAGATTCGCCATTTCTGATCCGCTCCTCTCGCCGGTGGAGATAGGATCTGCTCTCTTTAGCCTGCTCCACTCCTGCTCAGTGAAGATAAGGCTGCTATTCTTCAGTCTGCTCCATTGTCGATACATGGAGATAAGACTTGTCATTTTCGATCTGCCACACTCCTGCTCAGTGGGATAAGATCTGTAATTTTTAGCCTGTTACCCTACTACTTAGGAAATTAAGGCTCCTCGTCTTCGATCTGTTCCACTCCTGCTCAGTGGGATAAGATCTGTAATCTTCAGCCTGTTATCATACTGCTTAGGGGATTAAGGCTCCTCGTCTTCGATCTGTTCCACTCCTGCTCAGTGGGATAAGATCTGCAATTTTTAGCCCGTTACCCTACTGCTTAGGGGATTAAGGCTCAACGTCTTCAATCTGTTCCACTCCTGCTCAGTGGGATAAGATCTACAATTTTCAGCCCGTTACCCTACTGCTTAGGGAATTAAGGCTCAACGTCTTAGATCTGTTCCACTCCTGCTCAGTGGGATAAGATCTGTAATCTTCAGTCAGTTACCCTACTGCTTAGGGAATTAAGGCTCAACGTCTTCGATCTGTTCCACTCCTGCTCAGTGGGATAAGATCTGTAATTTTCAGCCCGTTACCCTACTGCTTAGGGAATTAAGGCTCAATATTTTCGACCTGTTCCACTCCTACTCAGTGGGATAAGGTCTATAATCTTCAGCCCGTTACCCTACATCTTAGGGAATTAAGGCTCAACATCTTCAATCTGTTTCACTCCTGCTCAGTGGGATAAGATCTGTAATCTTCAGCCGGTTACCCTACTGCTTAGGGAATTAAGGCTCATCGCTTTGATCCGCTCCACTCTCGCTTTCGGGTATAAGATTTGCTATTTTCGGCCTGTTACCCTACTGCTTAGGGAATTAAGGCTCATCGTCTTCGATCTGTTCCACTCCTGCTCAGTGGGATAAGATCTGTAATTTTCAGCCTGCTCCCTTGCTATCTTCGAAAGACAAGGCCATTGGTCTAAATCTGCTCCATTGCCGATACATGGAGATAAGATTTGCCAAAATCTGTAATTCTGATCAATTTTGCTACATTGTCCTCTAGGGAACCTACCTGTAGAATTGATTTCATGGGGTCTATGCTTATGCCAAATGATTAGGATGTCATGAAAAATGCTCCTAACCATATGTATTATGAATGTTATGAATGAATGCAAAATGTCATGAGAATGATCCATTTTTAACACTTGGGCTGTCATTGCTTGCTATCTATTAAGGTGATATCCCTGACGTATGTCTTCTTTGTTCAGCTAATACTTCTAACAGAGAATCTGAAGATGTCGTCACTGCTTAGTCCCTTATCCCAAGTGCTCCGAGCCCTTTAAGCCTGGTTAGTTCTAAATAATTGTCCTGTTTCGGATTCTTGTATTATTTAGAGACTTTCAGAGTAATACGCAAAACCTCTTTTGTGAAAGCATTATTAGTCCACTAATCGTTATTTCAATACAAAATGCTTGAAAGAGATCATAATAATGGACAAGAAAGAGATTAATTAGGAGCATAGCTCGAAACAAATAAATTAAGCAAATAAGGCAAATGCAATCAAGAAGGAAATTCATTGGTAGTGTATTTTGGAACGGGCAAATTTAGAATGGGTAAGATGGAAACTAGGTGCCCCAGATATCGCAGCCTGAGCTTCTTTGTTCAAACTTCTTGAGGATCATTTTAAGCTCAACATGTGTTTAGGGGATCCAGAGTACTTTGTCGATGCCCCAAGACGTAACAAACTTCCTTATTGTTAATTCAAGCGTAGCAAGACTACTGCATGCCCCATCACGATTTGATCATAATTTGAGCCGCCTTTTTCGGGTTTTCGACTCAAAGCCCATTTGGTCTCAAAGCGCCCTTTTCGGGTTTTCACCTTGGCCTCTCCAGTTTTTTTTTTTTGCGGAAAGCCTCAAAGCGCCCTTTGCGGGTTTTCGCCTTGGCCTATTTCACCGTGTTTCTTGACTGAGTCTGCATTAATTGGATTTGGTAGACTTTTGCCGTCCATATCGGCTAGTATCAATGCTTCTCCAGAAAATGCCTTCTTTTTAAAACATATGGTCCTTCCCAATTCGGCACCCACTTTTCTCTGAAGTCCCCTTTTGCATGAGAATGATCTTTTTTACCATCATTAGATTCTCTTGGGTGAACCTTTTTGTCATAAACTTGTATCATCCGTTTTTTTTGCGTTCGACCATGATGAATACTTTCAATCCAGCTTACTGGAGACATTCTGCTTCATCCAATTCTTAATTCAATCCAAGCTCAGAGAAGAGGAATCTCCACTTCCAAAAATTGTTTCCCTTCCATAAACCAAGGTGTTGCTCCAACGAAGGTCTTGGCCAACACTCGAGAAGCAAAAAGGGTAAATGGTAGCTTCTCTATGCCAATATTTACAAGTCTCAATCATCTTTAAAAAATATTTTTGGATGTTCCTTTTTTTTTTGCACTGATATGGCGTCTGATCTTTGAACAGACTGTCAACTTTGACATTATGTTAAACATGTAACTTTGGCATATGAAGCGACCTCCACCCTCTTAGTGAAGTAATTGACAACCATAAAGATAACGATGTCTGTTAGAAGCTTTTGACTAGATCGTCCCCGTAATATTTATGCCCCACGTATAGGAAAGAGTGGAGGAAGCACCTAAGTCTTGTCTTCCTCTATTTGGCATTTATGGCATAACTAATGCAATCTCCTTTTCATGGTAGACCAGCAGTACCCGGACCTTATAATCGGCATGGCTATCGGAAAATTGTTAGCATGTGCCTTTTCGAACACTCCATAGCCTTCTCGTGCCTAGGCATATCTTGATGCGATAATGCAATGACATCTTTGAATTCTTGGAATAACTCAATGACGTCTTGCTTTGTTTCTGTGGTGGGCAAGGCTTCGATCTTCACTCATTTCCTAGAGTCGCAATAGAGTTTATTTTCATTTTGTTCTACCATCCTTAACAAATCAAAAGATAAGTTACAATCTCTGACATCTTCAAAATCCTCGGATCTTTTAGACTCATATTTCACTCAAAAGGGAGTCCGTAATAGCGTTGCTCATGTCTTGATATCTAGGTACCTATTGTAGGTACGAAGGTAAATCCAAAGAATAAATGATTCTATAGATGGTTATTTATATGGTATGATTATGAATGAAATGAGAGGGTAAAGAGATATTTACTCAGCATGAAACATAAAAATGCACTTTTTATTGAAAATAAAGATGTTTGAACATGAGCCTATTTCACAAAAGATTCTTATTGTTTCTAGGCTTAAAACAACAAGTGTATTTTGAAAATTACTCTTTGTTAGCTCTAAAAACTACAGGAGTTTCCTTCGCAGTCCAGTTATTTAGAACACTTTTAGGCTCGTAGGGGCGAATGCCCCCTAGGTTTCCTTCATTCGATCCCTCTTCAAATACGGTGTTGAGTCTCACAGTTTTCAACATGTCTTCAGCTGTTTCTTCATTCATCATCCCCGGTTCAGGAGGGATAATTCTTTCCGATATGAATGCCTTGGATATATAGGGAAAATTCATTGATCCCCATTTGACTTCGGCGTCCTTCTCTACCGACTCTCCTCCTATGGTACACACATTTTTTCCTTTAGAAGAGTCAAAGAACTCAAGCTCTTTATTTTCCATTAACCCTTGTACTAGGGCTCTGAATTCGTTGCACTGCTGGATCTCATGGTCTTCCTTGTTATGGAACTCACAGTAGTTCCTTGCATCTCGGGATTTGCTCCCCAACTCTTGCGGAACTAGACCTCTTTTCCGCATTTCCTTCCAAACCTCTCTCAATGGGGTTCTTACCTCCGCAACATTTCGTTTGATTCTCCTCTCCATGTACTCGACTATCGCGTTTACCCCTTTCTCGGTATGACTGGGTAACGGATTTCCTACACCTGGTGCGTCGTCGAATCTCACAACACCCGTCTTAATAAGCCTTTCAACTAGCATTTTGAAAGGGAAGTAATTTTCTATCGGGTGCCCCACTATCCCCGCATGGTATTCACATTGAGTGCTTGCGTCGTACCATTTTGGATATGGGGATTGCAACGGTTTTTGAGTAGCAAGGGGATACGGCGCGTGCGACGGAATGAGTTTTATACAACTCACTATACGTCACGGTGTATGGGAGTAAACTAGAATTTCTCGATATTCGCCTCGTGTTGGGCTCTCGCCTTGGTAAGGCTCACGCTGCTGCGTTCTTTGCTCTTGGTCGGTGACGATGTGGGGTTTTAGATACCCGAGCTCACATTTCCTACTTCATTCTCCCCTTTATTCGGAGCTGATCTTTTCGTGCTTCCTCCAGCTTTCTATTTTCCCGCACCTTATCGCGTTTCTCTATCATATCACCGGACATCACTATATCTCGCGAAACTTTAGTGGCGCTCCCAACATATGATTGATGAACGGTGCTTTTAGGGTATTAATGAAGAGCATAGTCATTTTTTTTCTAGCAGCGGCGGCTGGACCTGTGTAGCGACCTCCCTCCATCTCTGGGCATATCTCCTGAAACTTTCGCCCGACTTCTTCTCCATGTTTTGTAGCGTGATCCTGCTCGCGCGCTATATCAGCTACGTGGCCATAATGTTTCATGAAGGCCTGTGCTAGATCCTTTCATGATTTGATTTGAGTACAACTCAACTGATTGTACAATTTTACTGCTGCCCCGATCAAGCTATCCTAGAAACAGTGGATCAACAACTGGTCGTTGCTGACATATCTCGTCATTCTTCTACAAAACATTGTAATGTGGGCCTCGTATACCTGGTCCCGTTATATTTTTCAAATTCCGGATCTTGAACTTTGGTGGGAGTACCAAATCAGGGACCAAACTCAACTTCTTAGCATCCACCTCGCATTGGTAATCAGCACTTTTCAATGCTCTGAACTTCTCTTCCAACCATTTGCATCGATCTTCAAACTCTTTTGGAAGTTCCGCCGCTTTTTTCTCTCTCGCTGCGTCATCAAAATCGTGGCCCATCGGATTTGCCAAATTATCTCCTGGGGTTGGAGCTCGAGCACAGTAGGAAAGTTTACAGTCTTTGGGATACCGTTGATTGGTACTCGGTTTGATGTTGATTGACACTCTTGGCGGTTGAATCTGGGAATTTACCGGGGCCAAGCCTGGAGAATAAGTAGAATCTTCATTGTTACCTCCGGTATCAACCATAGGGCTCTTTCTTTTACCAGTCCTCCAAATAACAAATTGTGTTAATCGGCTCATCATACTTCTCTGAGATTCCAGCATTTGATCCCTCATATCCTGTTGGATCTTAGCCAACTGTTCTTGCATCTGAGTTTGCAGTTGGTCCTGCATCTCTTTCTGCATCTGCTCTAACTTTTCTATCTTTTGATCCATGACTTTCATTTTTCTTCGAGTATAGTAGTGGTGTTCCAGGATAACTATAATATGATCTCTAGTTAATAGGGCTCTTTTGTGATATTAAATGCATATGATGTAATGTAATGCAAATGGATGAAATGCAATGCAAATGCATGGAATGAATGCAAAAAGAAAGAGAGGCGTTGATTCTGAATTCAATTCCATTAGAAGAACTTTTCTAGAAAATAAATTTCTTTACATAAAACGGATTACATATGCGGCTTCGTCCCTATAGTCCAGGTAAATACACCAATCTATTTCTTCGTATCCGGATGTTACGGTCGTGTCCCATGAACTTTCTCAATAGATGCCTCTTCTAGCTCCTTGTTGATTGATCCAGGCCATGACTCTTCACTCACTTATCCTCCGTGACGCTTATACGCTTCTTTGAAAAAGTCGAGACGTGACGGCTCTTGAATAGTCTTTGTCAGCTAGAATCATCGGGCAAAGTCTTGTATTCTTTTGCGGACTATCAGCCTTCTCTCGTTGTTTACCTAGACTATATTCGAACGACCGCATTATAACTCACATTATCAAGTAATCCATTTCCTTATACAAACTCTTCTATTTAGCAATCGAATATGAATCAACACCTCCTTTCTATGATGATGAAATGCAATGTAGTCAAAACAAAAGAAAACACGTTAGTGCAAGAGAAATAGACAACACAAAACACCTGTCCGGGTGACCACTCGGGTTTGGCGTGGCTCTATCTAGGGTAAGTTCCTAGGGCTCTCTATATGCGGCTTGGCTCTAAAGCAAGGGTACCTGAACCAGCAGATTCCTCGATCCTCATCCATTATAGGCTCATACGGACCGAGTTCAATTCAGGGGAATACATTTCCCTATGGCTGCACGGAGGTGAAAACCTCACGAAGACATAGGTACGGATGTATCCCAAAAGCGATTCACTATCCTGCACGGAGGTGAAAACCTCACGAAGGAGTAGCTTCTCACTCTCACTTAAAGGTGTGACCACTACGGTCATGCAATATGATGCAAAAAGTACCCTAGACACTCGAATCGTAACAAACATATGCAATTGGGAAAAAAAAGTCAAAATTAGATTTTAATTTTCAATAAAAGGACATTAATCAATCAATTCCACGGCTTGACTCTCTTATTGGTCCCCAGTGGAGTTGCCAAGCTGTCGAAACCATTTTTTTGTTTGGAAAACGGGCCGACTTTAAAAAGAAAAACGGAGTCGCCACCAATCTTTTTGGAAGTGCGATTGGGTCACTTTAGAAAACGCTTTTGGTCTCACGATTTTTTTAAGAAAATCTGCTCGAGTCGGTTACGCACGAGGAAGGATTAGCACCCTCGTAACACCCAAAATTGGTACCTTACTGATTGATTAATGTCCTAATATCGAAAATTAGAAGAGATTTTGAAATACAAATCCTTTGGAAAATATTTGGGTAATTCGAAATGGATATCGAAATTCTCTTGTTCCGAAAGGATGAAATATCATATCCAGCACGTTAAGATACGATGTTTCAAACCTTTGTTACCAAGATCATTCCATGATTTCCAAAATTCATGCATTGTTATTTTAAAAAGGGTATTCCATTATTTGGTCAAACGATCGAACCGAAACCCAGCACGTTAGGGCACGATTTCTCAGATTTCCAAACACGAAGTATTGCCTTATTTTTGAAGTTGAGAAAATACAATCAGAACTTTAAAAGGATATTTAGTCCTTTGGACGAGCGAAAAATTGAAACCCAACACGTTAGGGCACAATTTCTCAAAACTTCCAAGCACAAAATATTGTCTTGCTTTTAATTTTAGAAAAAACGGGCACAGTCCTAAATGATATTTAATGATCTGGTCAAACAGAAACCGAAACCCAGCACGTTAGGGCACGATTACTTGAATTTCCAAAATATGCAACATTGTCTTGTTTAAAAAAAACCTTTTTATGAGTTTTGAAAAAACGTGGTAAAAGGAAAAAACAAATTAAAGAAAATGACAAAAATAATAAAAGTAATAGGAATGATAACAAAATAGTCACAAAAATATAAGAAACAATAATAATAATAGTAAACGATATTAATAAATAAAAAAATATATATATAAGAATAATGATAATGAAAATGACAATAACAATGTTGATAATAAAAATAAAAACGAATAAAAAATAAATATGACTGTAAGAATAATTATATATAATAAAATGGTGATAGTAGTAAAATAATAGTAGGAAGAAAATATTAGTAATAAAAAAGGGTAAATATAATATTAAAATAATAAGTATAATAGTAGAATACTAATAATAATAAGCAAAATAGCAAAAAAAATATTAATAAGTAAATAATAGTAGTAGTAAAAAAAAATAAAAGTAAATTGATAATAATAAAAATAATAGATATAATAATAATATAAAAAAAAGAGTAAGCAATAGTATACTTAATAATAGTAAATATAACAGAAAGTATACGGTTATAATAATAATAATATGCATATAAAAAAACAGTTGTAATAAAACATTAAAAATAATTGATTTAATAATAAAAACAATCAAAAGGGGCTAAATTGGATCAAAATCAAAATCTTTGGGGCCGAATTCAAAATAAAAGAAGAATAAAAGGCTAAATTGCCATATACGCGCGACATTGGAGGACCAAAGTAGAAAATAATCCCACCCCTTTGAAACGGTGCGTTTAACGAGGACTAAATTGAAATGATAAATTAAATTTAGGGTAAGATTTTTTTTAAAAAAAATGATTTATAACAGGGCGTAAGTAGGGAGGACTGAACGCGAAATTTACCCATTTAGGGTAAATTCGCACAGACCCCCAAAGGTAAAACGGCGCCGTTTGCTTTGTTATGCTTAAAAGCAAAAAAAAAACAAAGGTTTCCTTCATTCTCATCTCTGTTTCAAAACCAAAAGAAAGAACAGAATCCCCTTCCCTTATTTTTGCATTTTATTAGGGTTTGAGTCCCTTTCTTTTGCAGATCATTTTAACACAGAAAAAAACAAATGTAGCCCCCATTTTCTCTGCTAGGGCAAACCCCTCATCGCAGCAAGGCCACCATGAACACACCGCCGGCGTAGGTCAGAGGACACCGAGGTAAGTTTTATTTTTGTTTGTACTATTCTTTAAAAACACCCTCTTTTAAGAAAAGCATAAAGATAGAAAACAAATGTATGTATGTATTCGGAAAAAAAGAAAAAAACAAAGGCTAAAACCTTCTAAATCCGGCTTCCTGAATCTCTTTTTGTATATCCGAAATCTCTAGATTGCCTTTTTTTTTGTAAAAATTGTGTATACTGCTTTTATATACTAAAAAAAAACACCCCTTTTACAATGATTTTCGAAGGCTTTTATAGCCTCTTCGGAATCCCCAAAAACTAAAACTCTAGTCTTCTATTTGTTGTGCTACTGCTTTCCTTTTCTTTAGCAGGTACAATGACGTGGAGGTGCCAAACGCGGAGCTGTTTGGAGACGTGCGGCTTGGGGGTTGTCGTGGCCGCGCAAGGCTACTGCTAGGTTTCTCTTGCTATTCTGTCTCGGGCTGTTAGGGTTTGGTTTGAGTTTCAATATTGTTTGGGCCTGTTTGTCTTATTTGGTCAATTGGTGTTGGGCTCCGAACCTTGAAATTGGGCCTTACACAACCTTTAATTTTTGCTTTTGATTTCTGATGATTCGTAGTTCGTAAAAGAGAGAGGCCCCCATACATTGTTTCATATTCGGCTTTATAAAGCCGAGAATCAAAAAAAAGAAGAAATAAAATACATCATTTTTCCTTTTTTCTTGTTGCTGTTGTGTTGGCTTTTTTTTTGTTTTTTGGATTTTATTATTTTGATGGGCCCGGGCAAAATTTAGGTTTTACAACATGTTTTTATCCGAACAACATCATCAAGACATCATTCTTTGCATGGTTACTAATTCGGGAACTTCTCAAGAATTCATCGAGTTGGCCATTTTTTCCCCTATTTTACGTTTTGCAAGGGATGTAAATATATGATAGATTATAAAGTGAAAATTCTTTTCATTTCTTTCAATATCTTATTATAATAGGTGAAAAATGTTTTAATAATTTTTTTTAAAATATTGAATAAAAATAGTTAATTTTAATATTAAAATTATGTGTTTATTTTAATTATGAAAATAAATTTATAAAGGAGATTATAATAATCCCACCAAAAATTGGAGAAGATTCAGGTGTTTTTTGGATGGAATTTTTGGCGAAGTTCACTATATCAACAATCTTAAGTTAAAAAAAAAAAAGAAGAAAAAAAAAGTAACTTCTCTCAAATGTACAATAATTTGAGCATTATGAAAATTTTGTATGCAAACTCGACTGGTAACAATTGAGTAATAATGGAAATAATTTTAGCATGGATTATTATATAAAGAGTTAATAATTATAAATATTAAATTAAAATTTTAATAAAAAAAATTTATATATCAAAATTTAAATATATTTTATTAAAATTAAATATTTTAAGCTAAAAGAATATTTTGTCAATCCCTTTTAATAGTTTTAGTTAGAGTTGAGCCTTATATATATATATATATAAGACAGACTTGTGTAGGTTGTACACTTATATTTTTTATAGCCATTTGATCGTGTTGTGTAGATTGTACACTTATATAACTTATAACCGTTTGATCGTTTTGTGTCCATTTGGAACCCTTTGCTTGTAAAAGCTTAACCTATCAATAAGAGGCACGCTTATACCATCTGTAACTGTTTTGATCGTTAAGACTTGATCAATAAAGAGATACCTCATTGGTATATACTTAAGTTGCATCTTTGGTTGTTATAAGAGTAACGTAGACCTACATGGATAAAATTCTCGAGCTAAGATCATACATTAACATAACTAAAATATCAATATTTGATACTAAATACAAGTGACTAAATTCGAGTATCAACATATCCCTCAATTTTCTTAGTTAGATCAAATTTAATCATTAAACATCAAATCTAACATAAATCAACCACGATTTTCTAAAAAAGTTATTATATTAAAATTTTTATTTAACATGAATAGGAAAAATAAGAAAAAAATATTTTGGTCAATCAAAATATTTCATTTTATCAAGTTTGTATCTCATTATATATAAATGGAAAATGCAATGATAATGAAAAAAAATTGAAGAAAGAACACAAAAACAAGGTGAATATCCAATAACAAAAGATTGAAGATAAGTGATAACACCATTGATTTTAATTTACAATACAATCCATTTGAGAACCATTCAACAAGCCAATACTTATTTTAGGCCAGATCTTCCCTAAAACCCAGCCTAATTGAAAATAAAATAGAAAACCATCTCTATGAATAAAGATAAACTGCTTTAATTTAGACATTCAAAGCAATCTTTTGAGCAGCAAGTGCTTCAGCTTCAAGTGTTGGCTCATACAATAGTGTAGTTTCTGCCAGCAATGCTGTCACAACATACGGGTCCATGTTCGATGCCGGACGCCGATCTTCCAAGTAACCTAACAAACAAAAGATGAAATAATAAACATTAGTCTCTAGTTCATTTAGTTCGTGTAGCTCATCGGGACGTTTGTTTGTCGGTCCGGTCTTTCTTAAGCTGTTCATTAATCATTCATCTGGTTGTTAGAAGGCAGAATTTTTATTGATGATAATACCTTTTCCATTCTTCTCAGTGTCACGCCCGACTCGGATTGAGCAACCGCGATTAGCCACTCCCTATAAGTTCGATCATGAAAAATGTTATAAACATTAAAGAAAGCATACAAAGTGTCAATGGCTTCCATCACAAGGCAAAGATATCTCATGAAACATACCCATGAAAAAGTGTTGATGCTGGCCGTTTCATGCTTTCCGGTCAGTCTTCTTTCGTTTCCTTCACCATAGGCACTGATATGCTCCTTGTGGCGAAGCGACAAATTCAGGATTGCTTTCTTTATAACTTCGAAGCCTCCATCTTCCCTCATGCTCTTAGTACTGTGTTACAAAATTCGTATTGTTGTAATTCAAGGTGATACCATATAAGTTTTACCAAAATAAAACTTTAAGAAAAAAGTTACCTGTAATTGGTGTGGCATCCAGCACCATTCCAGTCACCCTAGCAATAGGAAAATGAATTGAGAAAACACACTGATGGACTAATAGTAAGAACCCAACATTGCGAAATGTTATGTTACCTCTATTGGTTTAGGATCGAGGGAGAGTACAACACCGGCTTGTTCAGTGATTCTCTGTAAGAATATAGGGAAGTATCGGTAAGTTATCAGATTAATTAACATATGATTAATGTTAAAACTGTTTTCCACTGCTTGAATTCATTTAAACGAAGAAATACCTCGAGAATGTATCTAGAACACCAGATATGATCTCCAGCTTCAATACCAACACTCGGACCAACTTGATACTCCCACTGCATGGTAATTTACAGAATCAAATGGTGATAACTAATGAACAAACAAGCATGGATGTAATGATACTTCATTTTCGATAGCAAGGTGAGGACTCGAAAGCAGCAGACCTGGCCTGGCATAACCTCCCCGTTGGTACCACTAATGTTAATGCCGGCATACAAGCAAGCCTTGTAATGAGCATCTGAGATGTCACGCCCAAATGACTTGTCAGCACCAGCTGCACAGTAATAAGGACCCTGCATTTGGAATCAAACAACCATGTTATTACATGGATTTACAAACCATTACAACCGTTTTACTGTCGTATAAAATCGAGTCATGTAATTACCTGAGGACCAGGGTAGCCTCCAACAGGCCATCCCAAAGGCCATTTCACATTTTGTTGAAGTAAAGTGTACTCTTGCTCAATACCAAACCTAAACAGAAAGGTACAATAACATGAGGGCATTTCCTTCGTATAAGATAAATGAAATAAAATGATTCGTACCATGGTACTTCATCGACCACCTTCTTGTTACTGAAAATCTCAGCGGCTCGGTGGCGCTTGTTTGTGGGAATAGGCTCACCAGCTGGTGTGTATGCATCACAAATTACCTTTGTAAAACACAAAAGTAAACATTAACCACACCATATAATTTACTTACAAAACTTTCAACAGTTAATTTACTTACAAGCCTTGGATAGTACTTACCAAGATATTGTTACCTCCTCGGAAAGGGTCCTTAAAGATTGCTTGAGGGCTGGATGAAGTTTTTAAGTCAAAATGGTGTTTTGATGATAACAAGCAATAAAGAATGTTTTACATATCAAAAGGGCTTACTATAAGATAACTTCACTATCTTCACCGGGTGCTTGTCCAGTACTTGATCCATCATAGTTCCACTTGGGAAGCTCAGAGGGATGTTTAACTGGATTTGATATTGTCTGCAAATTGTAAGAAGGACCAAAGAAACATAATAAAAAAACCAAACACCAGATTGAGAATCATACAAGTTTAGTTTTAGTAGTTTTTTTCTTACCCTGGACTTGCTACGCATATCGAGTCCACTGCCTCCTATCCTGTTTCAATGCAGAAACAGCAGATATTGAGGAAAATTGCCACCTTTAATCTAACATTTGAACATGGATATGTGTAAGTGTTACTTGAAACATAGATAAATGTGTTAGCAAAGATGATGTACCAAATGTATTCAGCAATGATCTTGTCGGTGTATGGAGTGACGTCCATGTTTAGTAAGTTCTCTAGCCTGTTGACAGTGCTGTTTTCAGACAAGGCAACCACTTTAAACTTGCCAGAGCTTTTAGCAGCTCCTTTCTTGTTCTGTTTCAGTACCAGAGAACTCCACATTTTTGTTGCAATGGGACTTCCATAGGTTGAGGTCTTTGGTAGTGTCATTTGCCATTGAGTTGAGGGTGCTAAAAGCTGTGCCATTTTCCCCTTCTCCCAACTGAAAGATATCAAATAAAGTAT
This sequence comes from Gossypium sturtianum, assembly GCA_025698515.1. Lineage (NCBI taxonomy): Eukaryota > Viridiplantae > Streptophyta > Magnoliopsida > Malvales > Malvaceae > Gossypium > Gossypium sturtianum. Next base: position 166,027,717 of record CM046945.1, read on the forward strand.
AAAAAAGACCTTAATTCTCAATATATTATACAAAAGAAAGAAAAAAGTAGAAAATTTGAAGGTCAAGAACTATAATTTTACTACTGAAAATACACTAAGATGTTCAAATATAACAGCAATGGCAGAGAATCAATGTTTGAATTCAGATTACGGAAGAAGAAAAGGCCTAATTTTCAACCAAGATGGTATACATATATACATGCATATATGCATATATACATATTAAGGTATAATCCAATTAGTTCATGTAGTCATCATTAAAAGGTGGCATTCAACAAGTGTGGAGTTAGAACCATCTTCAACTCACTCTCCTATTCCTATGTCCTTTATACCAAAATAAAAATAAAAATGAAATGAACAATGGAAAGTACATAAAAGACCACTTTTTTAGGTTAAATTTTGCCACTAGTCCTTGTACTTTATGGAAGTTGTAGATTTAGTCCCTATACTTTTTCAAAATTTAAAATTTCAGTCGTCACCAAACAATAACTATTAAATTTATTAAGTTGAATTCAACTATCTCCAAAATTTGACGCGGCAAACATATGGACTTAAAATAACTATTATCATTTATGTCAATATTGAAATTTCAAAATTCAAAAATGTATAGGGACTTAAAATGATCCAATGGAGAATATGGATTAGATCAACAGCTGTATGCATAGTACAATACTAGTAATTGAATTTAACTTAACAAATTTAACTGTTACTGATTGGTCAAGAATAAAATTTCAATATTCAAAAAGTACAGGGACTAATAGCAGAATTTAACTTTTTTTACCTGTTCAACTCTACCAAATTATCATGGTCAGATCAAATCGTGGGCCACAAGGATTATCTTAACTTTTAGAACCTTAGCTTGTTTTAGTTTCAACCTGTCTTAATACTACATTATTTAGCAAATAAGTAGTAAAAAGAAAAGAATCTATATTCACAATCTTCAGCTTAATAGATATGGTGCTGCTGGTCCAAAGCTCCAAATCCCAACCACTTATGCTTTATCCATAGGAAAAACTTCATTGGTTCTTATTTTTCAATGGCTAGTGGGGGACCAGTCAAGTTACAGCCCTTGTAAAAAGGTTCACATAAGAAAACACTTTAGATTTAGAGGTTGAAACCTTATTGGGCAAAGATGAACCCATGGTTTAGTTATCTGGTTCAAGCTCCAACAAGTCTGGGTTCAAAACAAAGAATCTAAAAGAGAACTTATAATGTCACTTTGATTCATATACCAACTTCACATATAGAATATAGTTTCATGTTATCATAAAGTCATTAACCTTAAGTGCATAATGAGAAGCACAAGATTATCAAGCAAAAAATAACACTGGGATAAAATGAAAACTGACCTGGGAAGTGCCTGTAAAATGGCTTGAAAAAGGAACCAGAAAAATGGGGTATTGAGGAGATTGGCTGTAAGGGAGAAAGGAAGGAGACAAAGAGGAAGAGAGTGAAGTGAAAATTTTATATTATAAGTATAAAATAAGTTGATAGAGAGGAGTTGTTGGCCTTTGAAGAACAGATAGGGATATGTTATGAGTGGAGGAAAATAGATTTTGGGACCCTTTAGTGCCACCAAGAGAAAACGTTTAAATTAATGGCCATACTTCAAAATTTTTAGATAAAAAATGGGGAGCTTGTGTCATTCATGTAATATATTATTAGATTTTGACTTCAGAAACTGAAGCTCTAATTAAATCCAGATGAAGCTGTTCATATGCACCAAGAGAAAATTAAGTATAACGGTATACAATATTAATTTTTATTTTAAAATTTTTATTAAAAATGATAAAATTAAAAGATTTAAAATTTTATTATATGTAATTTTTTATTGATTTATAAACAAGTGATTAATAATATTAACTTAATTAAGAATAGATAAAAAATATATATTAATATAATATAAATATACGAATGTTTTTAAATTATATATATGAAATGAATGGTGGAGTGTGATAATGTTATGATAGCGGAAATTATATTAGCTAGCGGTGCAGCAAATGGTAGAATATTGGAGTTGTGATTGATTCATCATTTTTTGAGTCGTGATTGGAGAGTACGTTTTCAACATATTCTAAGGGACTACAATAAAACTATTGATCATATGGCTAAAATTGCAACTTTTTACTAAGCCTTGATTTTGGCAAAAAAAAATTACTCAATTTGAATATTGACTACTTGACTGATATTATTTAATAGTAAATTATTTTAATGTAATCACTTTTTTGTTGTTTCTTAAAAAAAATGAATTATAGTAAGATAAAATAGGGGTGTTCAGTCGGTTAACCCACCCGAAATAACATTAATCGAATTAACCGACCTTTTAAAATTTTTAACTGTTAACCGAACCGAAATTTTTTCAAAAAAATTAACCGAACTGAAATTTTTTCGGTTAATTCGTTTTATTTTTGGTTAAAAATTACCGGAATTAACCGAATTAACCGAATTACCCGAATTACTCGAAATGAATCACTACATAATTAAAAAGATTACATAATTTTAGTTTTAGTTTTAGAATTTTATTTTTATTTATTAAATTATTTGTAATTTTTATGATTGGGTTGGATTGGGTAATTGGGTTGGGTTGGATATTTGGGTTTGGATTGGGTTTAGGTGAATAGTGGGTCTATTTATATATTATAATTTTATTTATTTATTTTTTCGGTTAAACCAAAAAAATTCGGTTAACCGACCGGTTTAGAAACTAAATTAACCGTTAACCGAAAAATTACAAAATAATTAACCGACTTCTACCGAAAAAATTCGATTAACCGACCGATTAACCGAATTCGGTCGGTTAACAGAATTTTTCCGGTTTTACCCGAATTTTGAACACCCCTAAAATAAAATACATGAAAATGAGAATTATTAGATCTAAATTGTTGATTATGTTTTATTTAATTATAGAAACTCCAATCATTCACCATGAAAAAGGGCAATTATTGTGTTGGTAGATGAAGAGAATGGCCTGTGACACTTTTAGGACCAGTAGATAGATGAGGAATCTTTCATGTATATGCAGATCTGTGTTTAATTTTTCTTTTTTTTTTGAATTATAATAACAGAGTAAAACTCAAATAATAAATAAGATTAGTATTACTTAAACCCATGTCACACTTAAAATATTGAACGCCCTTAATCATCAGACTATCACATTACGTTTAAATTCCGAAACACTTTAATGAAAATAAATTTAGGGCCATGCACTTGTTGGTTGTTTAAACCAATAATTAAGTCTATTACCTTTTTTAAGAAGCTAGAGCTTTTTTGGGGGTTTTTACTGACATGGGGGACATATGAATTTCTGGATTTTGAAAAATCAACATTTGTACTCTGAGTTTAAAGCAAGACAGAATGTCAAATTTTCAAATTTGATGTGATGATCACCTGCCTTTAATTTCATAAGTCAAGTTTTAGTTGGGATGATCACCTGCCTTTAATTTCATAAGTCAAATTTTAGTTGGAGTATGGATGGAAAATTATTTTATGGACTTTTTTATTATATTATTTATAATTTTTTTAATTATTTAATAATATTTTTTTTTGTTATTGATATATAATTTGGATAATTCTTTAACTTTGAATTTCGAATTTTAAATTTCGAACTAGGGTTTGAGATTCGAGACCAAGGTCCGAGGTTCAGGATAAAAGAAATTATCAAAATTATATGTCAATATCATAAAAAATTTGCTAAAATGTCATTAAATAATTAGAAAGGGAGCATAGATGAGGTGGTGGAAGAGTCCACATATTACAAATAAATAAATTTAAGATAAAAATGGTTGTAATTTTTTCGTTTTTTAAAATTTTAGTTTTGATTAAAGGTAAATATTAATTTTTATTATTTTTTTTAAAAGGGATAAATTTAGAAATTATATATGAATTTTGATTGAATGTGCAATTTGATACATGAGCTTGATGAAATTTTTGCTTTAAATCATTGTATACATTTAAATAAATACATCAATTTTTTCATAATAAATAAATATAATTAGTTCTGTAAGCCGTATGTAAACTTAAAATGGTGTTATATTGATAATCATGTTAGTAGTTTTATGAAAATTGAATCATATAAAAAATTAATGTATAATATTTCATATCGGATCAAAATTTATATGTAGTTTTGAAATTTATTCTTTTTTATTAAATCTCACTTGGTAGACATATTTAATCATTATCATTTTGATTAAATTAATCGGATTAAAGTACATAAACAAAATTTAAAATTAATTATGGTACATAAATTAATAAACAAAATTAAACAATTTTAAAAATGAGAGTAGACCCCTAAAATTGATAAGTCAACTTAATCTCAAATCAATCAGGTACATACCCAATTGTAAGGTATGAGATTTGAATATTATATAGCAAAGTATGAAAATTTTTAGTGAGGTCTATATGGATTTAGTACTCAGATACACAGTAGGGATATAAATATATCATACACACATACATTATATCTAAACAGAACTGTTCAAATAAAAATCTTATAACTTGTTCCTTAAAAACTCAATTTTAAATGAATTATACGAAAAAAAAAACATCTTTTAACCATTAAACCAATCACGAAAATTAAAACCTAATATTGTAGATAAAAATGGAGATAAGGATCAAATATTTTTTATCATCTAAGTTTTGACTCAATGGTGAAATTTAAAATTTTATGTAAATGTACGGATTCGAGTTTTATTTTAGATAAATGTGTGACTTCTCATAATTAGTCATAGTTAATTAAATAGTTATTTAATTCCATGCTTCTAATAATTTTAGATTTATTTGTTGGGTATTTTTATTCTATTAATGATGAATAAAATAATAATTCATTTTTTTGAAGTTTAAAATATTTTTATTTTCTAAATGACTATAAATTATTAGAAAATAAGATTAAATCTACTGAATAAACTCAAATAAATTTAAAATTTATTATTTAACTCTACACATCAACATTTTTTTTTGAACAATCTCATTATAAGTTTTGATTATATTTGCTCTTTTAAAAACAATGCTTAGAACTACCATAGCCCCCTCCCAACCTATATATAGGAGGATAATACGACCCATGTCCTCTTACATTGATAACAATATCCATGCTAATCGAGTTAAGACTCAATCCGCAAGTAACAAATTCAGCTCTATATGACCAACCTATATAATTGGATTGGAAATTTGTAGATTAAGGCTGGGTTTGGATTGGCGGTGTGTTTACTTGCGGTTAATGTAAAAATAGCGATGACAGTGAAATTAGATACTATAGTGATACTATAGCGTAAAATAAAAAAAAACTAAATACACCACACTATACTCTACCGCCCATCCAACTCGAGGCTGAATATAGGGAATTGGATTGTGAGGGTAAGATGATGAAGGCCTACTTTCCTTAGCCCAAGAAAAACCAAAATCCATGAACAGATGAAAACTAACACTAAAACCAAAAACCAAACTTTTGAGTTTCATTTTCTTCGAGAAAAGAAACTTCAAGCAAGGTTCCTTGCTTTGCTTCCATTATTTAAAAGTGTGTGCCACTCACAAATATATCACCTTTTTTTTTTATTTCTTCAACTTTTTTTCAACTTTGCCGTCACGCTTTCATCAAACACACAAAAAAAAAAAAAAAAACAGCCTTATTCATCTCTCTCAATTTCCCCCTTTTCATTTTTTGAATTTGCAAATTTTATCAATCTTGTTTGAAAATTCGCTTCGATTTCTCGAATTTCAAGTTCTTTTCATTTGGAATTTAATCTATTTCCGTATTTGGTTATTGATATTCTCTTCCGATTTCGAAGTTTTCTTAATCAAATTAGGGTTCTTAATTGTTGATTCGAATTTACGAGAATCCGATCGATAAAACCCTGATTCAGTTCCTACCCATTTCAATTCCGACCAAAACAAGGAAAACCCGGTTCTTCGATTTCTAAAAGGAAAAAGAAGACTCGTACTTCAAAAATCTCGGTTGCCTTTCCCGAAAACCCTTTTTCTGGTTTTAATTCCCAATTAATCCAAAAGAATTGTAAATATTAACCGATTACCCGTTTCGATTTCGTTTTCAACCAAAAATAATAATACCCAGATCGTCAAGATCCCGAATTTAGCCTTCCGCAGTTAATGGGCACAATTAGCTTTCACAGAGAACTTCCTAAACCCTCTACTTCTTCTTCCCCTACTTCTTCTTCAACCTCATCTACGTCTCGGACTGAGACGGTGAATGGGTCCCATGAGTTCAAGATCAAGGGCTATTCCCTTGCCAAAGGCATGGGAGTGGGTAAATACATGGCTTCCGATACGTTTATGGTGGGGGGCTATGAATGGGCCATTTATTTTTACCCGGATGGAAAGAGCGCTGAAGATAATGCTACCTACGTTTCTCTTTTTATTGCTTTGGCAAGTGAAGGAACGGATGTAAGAGCGCTCTTTGAGTTGACCCTTTTGGACCAGAGTGGGAAAGATCTTCACAAGGTGCATAGCCATTTTGGGAGGATGCTTGAGAGCGGGCCTTATACACTTAAGTATCGTGGGAGCATGTGGTGAGTTTGGTTGTGATGTTTCCTTGTGTTGTAGTACTACTTTTATTGCCTTTTTCTTATATTTTGTTTCTGCCTTGATAATTTGAATTGGGACTGGAAAATTTGAAGTAGATAATTATTGTTGGAAGTTTTCATTGAGATTAAGTTACGCACTTGCAGTTACATCTATAAGGCGAGTTATGGAATTTCAATTTCAGTTGTTTTCTCTGCCTATAGTCTCGGGAAACCTAAGGAATTATTGAGAGGGAACTAGGTTGAAATGAAGTTAAGTTGCATGCTGGCTTCCTTGGTAGGTTCTAGATAGGAAGATCTAGACTTTTACATTGAATTATTATGGTTTGTTTCAACTCTAGAACGATTTTTTTTTTAAAAAAATCAAAATAAATTTATTAATCTGTGGTTGGAAGAACTATTAATGTATGAATAAACCAAACGCTTATCAGTGCATTCACCTTTTAGTGGTCTTATTTCTGATTCTTTTTTTTTTTTTTTTGCAATCTGGAATATTGTGGAACTCTTTGCTGAACCAATCAAATATTTGTAAACAGTCACTTTCTACCTTGCTATAGTGGTCTATTGTAGTAACTCAGTAATTTTGATTCATGCCTCTTCAGTATCATTTTGTGTTAAAACATCATTAAATGGTTGTCATGTCCTTTGTTGCAGGGGTTATAAACGCTTTTTCAAAAGAACTCTTCTAGAGACGTCAGACTACCTTAAAGATGATTGCCTGTCAATTCGCTGTTGTGTTGGTGTAGTTAAGTCCCATACAGAGGGACCTAAAATTTATTCTATTACAGTTCCACCTTCTGATATTGGTCAGCATTTTGGGAAGCTACTAGAAAGTGGGAAGGGAGCTGATGTGAAATTTGAAGTTGATGGGGAAATATTTGATGCCCACAAGTTGGTCCTCGCTGCCCGCTCACCTGTATTCAGGGCACAACTTTTTGGTCCATTGAAGGACCAGAACACGCAGTCCATTAGAGTAGAAGATATGGAAGCTCCTGTGTTCAAGGTTCTCATCCTTCCTTGATCTAATCTTATTTTCATATTATTCCTTTCATCCCTTTTTCTGGTCTATTTAGCAAGTTCGTAATCTTGCTGAAAACTAGATTGGCTTTTAACTTTATAGATGCTTAGGATTTTTATTGGCATTGAAGCTTCAGTTAGTTCTGTTCTTTGTGATAATTTATTTTTGTACGTTTGTCTTTCCTTCTATTTTCAGTGTTTGGAACTAGGATGATGTTTAGGCTACCATTCTCTTTTCCCAGCTCTTTTGTTAGCTCGTGGGAGTTCATAAAGATCAAATTAGATTTGAATGAAATGAAGAATATGGTTAATATCAGTACCTAAGAAGCAACAAATAACCAGATTTGTTGGAAGTTTTTTTTTTCTTTACTTAGCACTCTTTTGCTGCAGTGCTGTCTAGTTATTAGAAATTTTACATGTAGACGGTGAGGTGAAGGCTCTTTGGAATGCAACTTGGCTCATTAGAATGCTACCTGACTTTTCGTTGCCGTTGCTAGTGTGTTCTTTAGTTCCCATAGATAGTACATAGAACTCAAGCATCACAATTGTTGTTTTCTCTTGTGCAAGCTTAAGGGTAATAGGTATCAAGAAAGAGAAGGTTGTTTTCACTGAGGTAGATGTCTTATTGTGAATTTTGCTAGAGTGAATTGGTTTTATTGTATGTACGATTCTGGTTCAGGGTTTGTGATCTTGTTCGAAATTTGTCTTTCTGATGGCATATCATAAATCTCAGAGTTTATTAAATTTTTACCTTGTCTTACAATTAGAAGCACAAATTATTGTGATTAGGAGCAGAACATGATGGTTGTTTCTGAACTTTCTTCAAGCTGTTCTGTGTCTCTTAGGAACTTATAATGTGTGTTCGTAATGAGCATGTTTTTCGATGGTATAGCAAGGTTCATAGGAAGAGGTAGGTCTGTTGGTTCTTTTTGTTAGTTGAGTAATTGTGGTGCCATACAGGATGACTTATACAGGAGTCTACATCGGGATTCCTCTCCTATGGCGGTGCTCCTGTACATAATTCTTCCTAACCTCGGTTAAGGTTTACTGTCCTCTTTTGCTTCCTTTCTAATTGCCTCTTCTTTTTGCACAACCTATTGAACTAGTGGAATACTATCAAGTATAATTTAAGCTGACATGGATTTCATGATCATATACTCTAAAGTGTTTTGATGAAATTTCTCAGCTGTCTGCAGCAGTGCTTCTGCTAGATGCATTGAGGATCATGCTTTTGGATGAGTTAATCCTGCTGTTTACTTGTAACATCGGGCACTGTTTGTCCTAACTGTTAGATATTTCCTCACATTAATGTCTTTTAATTTCTAAATGTTGCTTAATGTGCATGATAGTGGATAAAATGCAATGAAACATATGGAGTTGGAATATGGAAGCTTGATACAGATGACGACATGGCTTCCTTTCTACTTGGTGCACATGGAGTTGGAATATGGAAGCAGATCCATGTCATGAGATTATTGGCCCTGCTTTGGTCTCACCTTATAATGAACCAATGTTCAACTCTGTCTTTTCTTTCTGACTAAACATTAACATAGCATTCTCTGATCTTTAAAATTTTCCTAGGCATAATAAAAACTTGCGGAGCCTTTTGTGAGGATTCCCAAGGTGACTTGGTAAGTGTTCTATAGTATGCATCTTCTTATTACCGTGGTTGAATGTTTGCAGGCGTTGCTCCATTTCATTTACTGGGATGCCTTACCAGACATGGAAGAGCTCATGGGTTCAACTTCTAAATGGGCTTCTACGCTTGTAGCTCAGCACCTGCTTGCCGCTGCTGACCGTTATGCGCTTGAGAGAATGAGATTGCTTTGTGAGGCTAAACTTTGTGAGGGTGTTACAATAAACACAGTTGCAACTACATTAGCCTTGGCAGAACAGCACAACTGTTTGCATTTGAAAGGTGTATGCTTAAAATTCATTGCATTGCCAGAGAATTTAAAAGGTAAGGACTGTGGAAACCAATTATTTTAGATTCACTAATAATATGCTTAGAGAATTCTATACATAACTAAAATGCATAACAGTTTCACCCCATTATGTCACATTCTAATTGAATCTTATAAGCTACTTTGTGGACTATTCACTAATGTGTGGAGCACCACTTTGTTTTTGGCGAGTAAAAAGGATCCCTAAGGTGTACAATTTTAACTGTTGGATCCACATTGCTTCACTGCTGCCTGCACCTATTAGGCTTTTCTTGGTAGGAAGTATGAGTATGGGGTATAGATGGATTCTTTTTAATCCAATGGTAATCATGTCCCTACTTCATTGCTTGATCATTGCACTATTATACCCTTAATATTTTCCGTCTTTCTATGTTTCTACCAAGAATCTTAGGCTTTTCTTGCTAGGGTGAGAAAAATAGAAAGATTTTTTCCCGTCAGTCTGCCTGGTAGGAAAGAAAATTGAGAGAAAAAACAATTTTGTTTTCATGCTTAGCTTGGTAGTGTTGAAAAATGAGAAACTAAATTAAAATTCTAAAAGAAATACATGATCGCATAAATATGCACCCTTAACTTGCATCTCTCTAATTCTCTCATTTTTTCAATTTGGAAAAAATGGTATTTTTAATTTATTGTTACATATCATGGATGATATTTTTACCTAAAAAGAGGTACCTTTTTAATTAATTTTATATACCTAGGACATTGTGAGAAATGACAAAATTGTTGCATTGGTTTCAGCTGTGATGCAAACAGATGGATTTGAGTATTTGAAGGAAAGCTGCCCGGGTGTTCTTACGGAACTGCTGCAATATGTTGCGAAAATCGGGGAGCATTCTGTTATTTCTTGTGGATATCGGAAAGACGGATCGTTGGATGGTTCTGATGTTAACGGTCGGCGTGTCAAACCAAGGCTTCAGTGATTTAGGGAATAACATGTAACTCATCCTTTGATTAGTAAGAAAGACTAATAAAAGAGAGCAATGTAGCAGTAGACATTTTTGGCATGTACTGACTTTGGTGAATATACGAGAGTTTAAAAGTTAAATGGCTCATTTGTTTCTCATACCATACCCAATTCCTGAGTTCAGCCTATCGACCTCGTTGTGAAGATTATCTCAGAATGCAAAAGATCGAACAAACCACACTACCTAAATGAGTTGAACATTTGTTTAGATATTTCCCTTATGAATATTTTCAACTTTACTGCAAATGCATGTTTTTAATGGGTACAATATGTAAATATTACAGCGCAAAAATGATTTGTTGCTTTGGTGGAAGTGCAAAACAAAGAAATGTAACAAAATTCAAGTGATAAGCATCTCTTTTTCCTTAACAAATCAAAGCAGGTTACTGGGATTGCTTCCGAAGTACCAGTAATGGTGTAATAATGTCTGTAACAAATAGAGAAGCATAATATGTTTCCTTTTAGGACCAAATATTAGATAATAATACAACCAGAACATCATATAAAAATCTGAAAGCCAAGTCGGTGGGATAATGGTGTTAATAAAGAATAAATAAAGCAGAGAACCAACTTCATAAGTTAAAGAGTTCACTTTTGCCTTTTCCTCAAGTCTAACTTTCACATATCTTATGAAGGATAAGTAGGCACAGTTTCATCTCTTTGAAATTAGTGCTATAAACTACAATGCATAGCTTCACTTGTAACTTGTCTGAGCTTTCCTCAACCAGCAGTAGGAAGAGCAATTTGGGACTAAATCCTCACCGGCATTTTTTGTCGGCCATTTGTAGTTGATATTAGGTCAATACCACTGACTTCTTGATCCACCTTGGGCAGCAGCAACTTTCCTAGCCACGTACTGGGGTTTTGGCTGCAATTCATTTTCTTCATCATCTTTACAGACGGGATTTCTCCGTGGATATGAGCAATTTGTGGCAGTATACTGAGTTGGAACTGAAGGATTCCGAGCCATTCTTCGCTGTTCAAGAGCCTCACCTGCGGCTACTGCCCCACAATTGTTGTATCGCAATACTGATCCAACTACTTTCCCAGGTCTGGCAGCACCTGCTGTATTCATTATAATAAGTTAGTATGAGTTGGCGGTGTTTAGAAGATGGAACAGTAAAGAGATGAGCAGTTTAAATAAAATAGTAGGATATTTGCTTTCTCTCCATCTAGTAAATTTAATCCATGCTTCTGAAACTTGCATAACAAACAAAAGTATGCCTTAAAATGTGTAACATGTCTACATTGTAACGATCGTATTTCTGTCGCAATGTCAACCTGGTTATCGGTTTATGCATTTTATTGAACACCGTTGAAACTGGAAAAAAGAAAATTTCAGCTACATATAGCATGTTGATAACCCCAGTTTATGGACCTCGAAGTCATACACCATCTTAAACTTGCCATTCAAAAAGAAAATCCCCCATGAACATCAAATTCTGAACACATTATCATCTCGAACACAACCACAAGTACAAACTTAAATCAAATAATTCATTCATATTACTTTGCTAAGTTACTGCAAAAAGTTAGTGTAGGGGCTATTTCCATCCAGAGATTTATATGAAATAAAGATAATATGGCTTCTAAAATCAGAAGCAAGACAGTTATTATAACCATTTACCGATATCAGTGAGATGTATGCATAGCAATAGATATCGAGGAAGAGATATAAACCAAGAGAAAAAAAAGTGAATAAATTTGGGGAGTGATAAGACCAATCTATACTGATTGAGAAAAATATTCATACCTTGGATGCTTTGAGGAACTTGAGGGGGAAGCCTTGACATAGGGATTGGAAAGCTTCTCTCTGTTTGGGGTTTCTCAGTTTCCTTGATGGAACATTTAGATAAGTTATCTGTCACATCTGTTGAGCTTTGTACTGAATTATCTGAATATAACACACATGGCCTGCACACATTTTCAACAGGGAACTGGTCAGTATAAAAATATACAAGGTGGATAATGGTGAAAATGTTTATTTTGCTTCCTATGAAGATTACAAAGGTTAAGGGACTAAAAAGTTTTGGATAGATTGGTTTTGATGGGTGTTCATTTAATAGAATTATATTGGTAAAAATGAAGAATTGTAGCAACTGGGATGCAACACGGGACATTGCCCACCAGCAAGCAAATTAATTGAAAACAGTACCTTGGCAAAGATGCATGTTGTCTCTCAAGTGGAGCTGCAGTCGTACCATTTCCATAGTGCTCCTCAAGGAAAGCAAACTGCTTCTTGAAATGGTCAACCGCACTGCATTCAGAAACACACATACAAAGTTACGGCCTATTCAATTAGGAGATTCAGAATTGTAAAACAACAAATCTTCAGAACAAGACACATTAAAACAACATAGCAGCAAAACAAAATAGCGGAGCTTAGTTAAAATCTGATTTCAACTTCCAAGAACAGCCTAAATATACAGGAATATTTGTAAAAGTAGGTATTTCAGAGGAACCTATTGATTCCAGAGTAAGGATGGCATACTGACAGCTTCATCCAAACAAGTGGAATCAGCTTACATCAATGGAGGTTTTGGATTCTTTTCATGCATATAATGGTTATGTTCTATTTGAAGGAAAGTTCATCAAACTAACATAGATGAGCACCTAATGTCAAGGCAAAAGTCCATTGATTCCAAAGTGGAATGGCATAAACATATAGCTTCTTCCCAACTAGTCAAACCACTTTTCTTTCATAATTTCATGCATATAATGGCTAAAGTTCTCTCTTACAGAGAACCATGCAACAGAAATCTCTTTAACACTAAAGAACATGGAAAGACCGCATTCATAGTAGAACAAATAAATGAAGGCTGGTTGGAAAAAATATCAAGGATAGATCCCAAAACAAAGAATTGTTTGATATGATGATGACAAACATAGTCAAAGATAACAAAAAAAATAGTTAGTTTAGAACAATACCTTGGATACATGAAGCCAGTTGGCTCTGATCCTTCCAAATACTCTTTCAACATTTTAGGATGGTACTCAAGAATTTCACGGTATATGAGCTCCCTAACATCTTCCTTTGTAATCCTACGTCTCTCAAACTCAAATTCCATCTTGGTAACTGGTTGCGCGGAAGGCTCCCTTTCAACTTTGGCCAAGCCCTTGAAATATGGATCAGCTAGGGCCTGTCAGCAAGGAACAAAATATCCATGTTAGAAGCAGACCATACATTCTAAAAAAGTAGACATACAGCAACAAACATATACCTCTTCAGCACTAGGTCGATCCTTGGGTTCAAAAGCAAGCATCCTTTCTAACAAACGAACAGCAAGAGGATCTGCATTAGGGAACTTGTGGGAGAGAGGAATTGGCTTTTTCTTTCGCATGCTGCTCAAGTATCTCCGAGCTTTCTCATTACGTACCTGATCAGATAATATCCATATCTTAGCAAAGAACTGAATGGCTTTGGCTTAAAATAAAACAATGTAAATAAATGTAGATGGATGCTAATATACCCTAGCAATGGCTTCAGCAGATGGTGTTCCCAAAAGATCAGTCATCAGATCCAATTGATGGACAACATTTTTTCCAGGAAACAGAGGTTTCCCTGTTAGAAGTTCGGCAAAGATGCACCCAATGCTCCATATATCTATTGCTGGGGTATACTGAAAGCAGAAGAGAAAAAAGAAAGTGAATATAAACATAAAGGTTCACAGACACATTTGAAGAGCAAAAAACACCATTTAAGGGTAATAGATGCTAGAAATGTTCTTGAAGAAAGAAAAAAGAAAATAAAGAATCCCTATGCCAGAGCATCTACGAAGACCAACTATAGCATGTTGGACAAAGCATAATAGCATTAAAACCATGGCTTCAGCTAAAGTAAGTGGTTAGACTGCCAAATTGTACTTCCATGAGAAACATACATAACACGCTCAATGTATTCACTGGAAAGACTTCATATGTGTCTTTGGTTTAAGTTGCATTTGGTAAGATCAACAGAATATAATGAAATATGTGCATCTTGGATTTATCTATAATGTGCTTTCCTGGCAACTGCATGAGGTACTAACTTGAGAAATGCTAGTCTAAAAAAGGTATTAAACCTTAAATCCATGCATGAGCACTATGCAAAACAGGATCTTTTTCCCCTCAATTTGGAGACCATTTTGGGAAGTGGGGGGATAGGAAAGTTAGCACCCATTTAGAAGATGAAAACAATCCCTCACATCGATCAACAAGAGAAGGGAGAAAAGAGCAAGCTACTTTCAATAAAATAAAATACACCAATTATGTTAGCACCTTGGAGAAAAAGGATCCACACAATTCCGGAGCCCTGTACCATCTTGTTGCAACATAGTCCTGAACAGAAAGCAGGGAAAATATTTAATTCAAAACCAAGAAACAAGCTTCTACTGCTGCAATTTGTATGTATAACTACTTCCTGAATGCAGCATCATGTGAAAAGAACCAACCGTCCAGAATATTGCAGTGGGGGTGTCATTAAAAGCTACTCTTGCAAGTCCAAAATCACAGATCTTCAGTTTGCAATCAGCATTGGCTAAGATATTTTTCGGCTTTAGATCCCGATGAAAAACATTAGCTGCAAGAACAAAAACATTTAAAACAAGGATACCAGAAGCAACCAAAAAGAACTTGAAATTGCTTCAATATATATGCATCTTCAAAATGCTTTCTACATTCGAAACAAGAAGATCAAATCAACAGTTTAAAAGAATAACCTGTGTGAATGTATTTCAGGCCCCTAAGAAGCTGATAAAGAAAAAACTGGTAGTGTTCTGGGGTCAAATCATCATTTGCTTTGATAACCTGGTGTAAATCAGATTCCATAAGTTCAAATACCACATATATATCTTTAAATTCCCTTCTTGAAGGAGGCAACAATATGTGCTTGATCTCAACAATGTCTGGATGACGTAGGAGCCTGAGAAGTTTAATCTCTCTGAGGATTCGGGTGGCATCAGATACATGTTCAAATATATCATTGATTTTCTTAATTGCAACCTTTTCTCCAGTATGTGTGTCATACGCTGAACAAACAACACCATAGCTTCCTTTTCCAATTACTTCCTCTATTCTATACCTGCTTCCCTCACCATATTCAGTGAAAAAATCTACATCCGCAGCTGACTGCATGGTGAAGGCAAAGCATATAGTATTATCAATGTTACATTCAAGGTTTACATCATATAAATAGCATGTTTTACATAAAAAGAAAAAGGATCAATACCGTCCTATGCCAACACAGTGGGACTAAAACAGATAAACATTATTGCTAACTCAATTTAGAGTCATATTCCACATATCTAGACATTTGGCAATCAATTTTAAGGCCGTATGGTAAAAGATCCCTTGTAATAAAGTACATAAACTTTATCACAACTGAGTAAAAAATACATGCAATAGAAGACAACTGAATCAATCACAACAAGGACTTGTATTATTTCAAGGATAAACAAATTATTCCCATGCAAGAAATTTAGTTTCTACAACAACACTTCAAGGATTGACAAAAATCAGAAGCAAATAAATAAAAAAACAAAAGGAAATCATAACCTATCACTAGTGTTAGTCAACCTCCACGCCATTAAACCAAGTAGCCAACCACCATAAGGGCAGCTACAACATGAGAAACAATAACAGTAATCCTACGCTATCTATAACATCCAAAATGAAACAAAGAGGCAAAGCAACGATCAGTGTACAAGAGCTGTGACATAGAAGATGGAACACGGCAAGCTGTTCCTTGAATCTCATCCAAATACAGAGCTGTATTTGCAATCAAGTCAACCCTTTAATACAACTTAAAATACAGAAATTACAAGGATCATAAAAAGACAGATTCATTGACTAATAATCCAAGCAAGCCCAAAATAGTATGCTCCCATTAATACATATCATTCAAAAAGAGAAAAGAAAATCAAATCTCACTTCTCTAGATCTTACATAGAAGTTAAATATAGAAACTGTAAAAAGAAAAAAGAAAAAAAGGTTACCTTTCTTCTCTGATCAGGCTGCATCTTAGCATCAAAACTTTGGAAACAAAACAATTGGCATCAAACAGGAAGCCCCCAAAGTAATAGGAGAAACCAAGTTCACTTTGCAGTTAAAACCCAAATCAAAAGATCACAAAATATTAAAGGTCAAGTAATGCCAAGACCAAATTCCTAGAAAAAACCAAAAAAAATACCCAGATTTCAGAACAGTTCAAAAAAGGGAAAAAAAAAACCAAAAAAGCATCAAGATCAACAATCAAAACAACCTTACCAAAAATCCCCCAAAGAAATAGCTTGAGAGCAAAAGTTCCAAGTTCAAACAACACTCAATATTCAGCTACTTCAAGATTTTGAGGCCAAAGTTAACAACTTTAACTAATAACATAGAAGAAAAAAATGAAAAAAAATCTTTGATTGTTTTTTTTTTTTTTTCAAAGGCAAGAAACACTATAAGGCCAAAAGATGTTGGTTTCGTGGCAGATGAGCCTAAAAAACAAATTGAGCTAGAAAATGAGAGTCACTTGGAGAAGAATCTATACCAGGCGATTAACACTATAAAAACACTATAAAAACAAGAAAAAAATAATTAAATTATAAATCTTATAGAAGATAGATAAAGATTGGATTTTTTTTTTCTTGTTTTGTTTTTTGGGAGTGGAAAAAAAAGGGGGGGTTTGGATTTGAGGCAATGTTTTTAGACCTCAAAATGAAAGAGAAGAAAAATTAAAAGGGACAGATCAAAGACGAAGTGGAAATCAAAGAGTGCTGTGCTTCAAGTTGAAGGATTTTTCTTTCTTTCTTTCTTTCTTTTTTTTTTTTTTTTTTTGATGTGTATAAGAAAGTGAAGGGCCCAACTGGAATTATATAAATTGAAAATAACATAATTAAAGCAATTTAAAGTGGGATTTAAAAGGATAACATAATCATTCTTATACTTAAATGACATTTTTGCCACTCATCTTTGATAATATTTTCAATTTACTTTTGTTCATAATTTTTTTACCTTAAACCTGCTCATAATTTTTTTTCTACGAGATTATTAGAGATTAAACTCAAACTCTTATATTATAATATAAATATTTTTATATTAAATTAAAAAATTATTCGTATAAATATTATTATTTATTTATTTATAATATCTTTACAACTTATAAATAAAAAGATGATGCGTTTCAATATATTCGAATTTACATCCTCCATTTATTTCATTCAATTAATTAATTTCTTTTAAAAATTATAATGGTAGGATGAAGTTTTTAATTTCACAAACATATTTAAATTACTATTAATTTAATTTAATTTTTTAAATACTAATAAACAACATATGATCATTTTTAATTTTATTAGTGAAAGTATAAAATTTCATTTTTATTTATATTTTTTAAAAAATTAAATTATTTATTAAGAGTTTTATAATGTGAAAAAAAATATTTTTTTCATAAAAAATTACATTTTTAATTATTTTATTTGACAAAAAATTGAATGATGAATGAAAAATAAATTCATCAAGATTAGATCTTTAATCCTAGTTTCACTCACATTCCTAATACCATTCTATAGATTTGGATTTAGCTTTATCCACTTCTATTGTAATTAAAATATTAAGGTTAATTTATTTGGCAAGTCTTTAATGAAAATTAAGTTAGTCTTTTTTTTTTGGGTACATAAGTTAATAATTTTATAATAAAATGGAATAATTAATATTTATATATTCAATTTTGAAAAAAAAGTAATAAGTAAACTTTATAATTATCTTGAAAGTTTTAAAAAAAATATTTTTCATATATGCTCTTTTTTAGCATAACTTAGCAATAAATAGGAGGATAATGCGCTTAAGGCACTTGAATTCACATCCTTCTACATTGGAAACAATATTCATGCTAATCGAGTTAAGACTCAGTCGGCTTCAATAATATGTTTTAAAATACAACATATGCACTTCAAAATTAAATGTATAATATTTTTTTAAGAAATGTATAAGAATTAAATCACTTTATTTTATTGCCAAATGATCGGTTTGTTCCGATAATTATTTATTAATTATTCAAAACATAAAAACCCTCATAATAAAATTTATTATTTAAAAAATATTTTTAATATTTTCAATTAAATTAACATTTAATTAACTCGTGACACGGAATTAATTAAATATTTAATAATAGTATAGATACTATTTAAAATCCCTCAAAATATTTCAATTGTAAATATTATAATATTAACCTTTTTTATTTTTAATTGGATTAGTCCATTATTTTTAATATAATAAAATTTTAATACAATGAAAATAAAAAAACTTTTTTATGACCTAAAAGTTAAGATATTGAATACAAAAATAATAATTTTTTTAAGAGTATAAATATTTTAAATTTTTTAAATAATGAATATTGCTATAACATATTTTAAATATATGAAATATTAATTAAATAATATGCAATAATAAATAGTATAATATTGTATTCATCAGTCATATTAATAATTCTCAAAGTTGTAGTATTTCGTAACAGATATTTTTAATATTTTAATAATTAATCTAATATGTAAAATAATCAAGTTATTTAATACTCACCATTGAATAAAACAATATTTAATAATAATTAAGTATTGGTATATATTTTTTGAATTTTTTAATCAAATCATTACAATAAATATATCAATACAATTATATCTGATTCTTTTTGACATAATGGCTAAAACTACTCATAGCCCCTCCTATGCAACTTATAAATAAGAGTATAATGCATTTTAGCATACTTGAACCCACGTCCTCCTGTATTAGCAAAAATACCCATGTCAGTCGAACTAAAACTTAATCAGCTAAACCAACGTAAAACTTAAATATAATATTTTAAATATTATTAATTTTATTACATATTTTTTTTAAAAATATATATTATATTCGTATTATTTTTTATATTCTTATAACGGCTAAATAAGCTTAATATGTTGAAAAACAAAATTAATTGGATAAATAGGTCGTTTTTAGAAAGTGTGTGTGAAAGCACATCCAGGTGGATACACTTTTACGCACTTTTTTTAAAATCGATATATTTCTTTAAATTCCAAGAAAATTGACCTATTTTATCAATTAATATTTTTTTTGACATATTTAACTAATTTAACCTCGTATAATTATATATTTTATTGCTAATTTAAATCCAAAATAATTCTAAAAATCCAAAGATTATAATAATAGGATAATTAATTGGATTAACTGTCATTGTGGTGTTTTAAAATGGAAATGGGAGGCTAAGTCCCAAAGTAGAGCACGTGGTGTGTTTTTTTTTCCAACGATATGGTTATGCATATAATGCCTACCACTGTTACAGCTCAATGCCTCTCCTACCCCTAACATTTTTCTTTTATTGGTCGGTCCCAATAATTTCACCTTATTTTCTTTATATTACACCTGTCTAAAAGTTATGTACTCCATATATTCAGGTTCAAGTAATTTTATTTTAATAACAAATAGTATTTTTATATTTATATTTTTTTCGTATTAAATAAATATCCGATAAGTGCTTTAACCATCGCTTTTTAAATGAAGATAATTTTTTTTATATTTTATTATTTTTGGAATAATAAAATTAATTTTAAATTTTGTTAAACTGTATTTTAGTCCCATTAGAAAAAGTGTTTACAAATTAAAATGAATTATGACTAAAAAAATAAAAACTTTTATGGAAAGCCGATTTGAACCGAGTCTAAGCCGGCTCAATATGCCATATTTTATATTTATTATTTACTATTTAAAAAATAATAAAATTGTTCTAATTGGACCTACAAATATTGAATATGAGAAAGAAAAATCCAACCCCTTTTCATTCCTTAATAAAGTTCCAACTCCGCATGGCTTACATATTATTTTAAAAGTTAAAGAACATTAAAAGATATTAATTTTTACCTAATTCTTTAATTAAGTTTAAATAATATTATTAAAGCATGGTATAATTTTTTCCCCTACCATCATTGTATTAAAATTTTGAATTATTCGTAAATTAACTTAAAATTTTGAATTTGTTTATTATTCATAAAATATTATTGTATTATTATCAAAATTAAATATTATTATTCGCTGAACCCGTAAAAAATTTAAATTTATATTTTTAATCATTTGTCGAATATGCAAATCAACAAAAATCTGAATTTTAATATGCTAAAATTTAAAATCAATTATTTTTAGGTCTATCGAATACCCAAATTTAAATACATTATCCAGATAAAAAAAATGAATTCGAGTGATAGATTTTAGAGATATTTAATCATTCTGAATCTGCAACAAATAATAATTTTAATATACAAATTTGAATATTATTCAAATTTGCAATATACGAATGTAAAAAGTAAATATGATATATGCAAATATTTAAAACCACAATTCACATTGATATCACTAGGAATAATCAATAGGGCAGTTTCAACTCATAACATACAACATATAGAGTTACTTTAGGGGAAACTGTCATGTGCACTCTATATTCATATAGACCATGAATTTCAAGCACTGAGAGGGTGCCTCTAGGCCCTAAATATTAAAAAATACATTACTTTTCAATAATATTTAAATAAGAAAATAATTTTATCCTAATCTATATTATATATTAAGTATTTAATGGAGTTAGTGTCACGAGTAAATTGGACAACAAATTAGTTAAATAACAGTGAAAACAGTATTGTTTTACAAAGTAAGTTTTATTAATTTTAAAAGTAAATAGTCATTTAAATTAGAGGTAAATATCAAATTTATACATGAAATTTAGTCCAATTTGTAATTTGATGTATGAACGTTGATTCAGTGCAATTTACTCGATTTTGATTCAATTATAGACATTCAAAGAAATGAATACATACATTTATTTGCATATTAGATTAATATAACTGTTTGTGTACGTAATATATCAACGTAAAATGGTGTTAATTCGATAATATTATTAGTGATTTTGTGAAAGTTGAATCAAATCAAAGTTTTATGTATAAAATCAAAGTTAATTCATGTATGAATCAAATTAGCCCCTTGAATAAATATAAGAATATTAAAAAGATCAATTACAATAAGACCAAATTGAATAAATAGATCAATTTAGTTCCTATACTATTAAAAAGATCAAATAAGACCAAATTGTAATAGAGTTAATTTGTACTATATAAGAATATTTTAAATTTATTTTTTTCAATTACAGTTAAATTCTAAAGAAAAGATTTTATTTACAAAACTATAAAAACTTTAAAAATATTAACTCTGTTAAACAATAAATGATATTTTTTGTAAAATAAATTTAAATTCATTCCAATTTAATTTTATTTGAATCTTTTTAATTGTACAAAAACTGTATTGATCTATTTAATAGTAGTGCGACTAATTTAATCAGGTCCCTTTAGTATTGAGACCTATCGGCTACATTCACCTATAAAAATGTTACTGAAATGGCATTAGATGTAATTATCTTTTATAGTAAGGGCAACGTATAAGCAAAAGTGAGAATATGGAAAGTGATTAAAAAAAGAAAAGAAAAAAGCACATTACCCAAATAAATAAATAAAATGGAAATAGATTGAACCACATACATATTACATACCGAAAGAAATAATAATAATAATAATATTAGAAAGGGTAGCCAAGTCCACGCGCTTTCACCTTGCTACAGCAATTACGCGTGTGGGACCTAGAAATGACAGGCAGCGGTGTATGCTTGGATCGGTGACCGAGCGTGTCCACCACTTGCCATCGTAAGCACCGTGGGGTCTTACCTCCCTTCCTACGGGAAATGTGAGCTGTGACAACCGCACAAGTACATTCATGTTTGAAAATAACATGATGGTTGATTAAAAGGACCAAAATTTAATGCATAATTTAGATATTATGTTTTAAATAATATATTCGAAAAAAATGTTTTAAATAAGGAATATTTAAGATATAAAATTAGGAAGGGTCAAATTTCCACTTTAAATATAATACAAATGTGTTTTAAGATAAATTAATTTGATAAGACATATTTCAAATACGATTCCAAAATAAAAAAAGTATGAATAATAATATTTAAATGTAAATACATAATTTCTTCAAAAATTTTCATTTAAAAAAATTGATTATAAATAAATTCTGTCTTTATTAAAAAAAGAATTTTTTGAATTTATTTTAAATAATTTTGAAATTGTGCTATTCGAGTTTAATTAAGTAGACTTGTTGAAGCATAAGGAGTAGAAGAAAACCCTTTGATACATGATGATCGACTCCAACCATAGTAAAATTAAATGCAGGCTCGACCCTAGGAATAATCTGGGAATGCGGCCGCCTAGAGCCTAGGACTAGACAGGGCCCAATTTTTTTTCTTCAATTTTTAACATAGGAAAAAAAATCTTCAACTTTTTAAGTCTTTTGATCAACATTTCATTACAAGCATAAAAATAAAACATGTTATTTTATTG
Organism: Gossypium sturtianum; assembly: GCA_025698515.1. NCBI lineage: Eukaryota > Viridiplantae > Streptophyta > Magnoliopsida > Malvales > Malvaceae > Gossypium > Gossypium sturtianum. Next base: position 166,050,590 of record CM046945.1, read on the forward strand.
TATTACATTTTATAATTTTTTTAAAAAGATCTCGATTTATTATTTTACTTAGGGTTCCAAAAATATGAAGAATGGACCAGATCTGAGGCTTAAAGTTTATGAGTAATAAAATGGAGCACCTAATAACGTATCTTCACAGATCAAGAACTACGAGATCGCCCCTTTCATTTTGGGGTGATGGAGGGATCGTACCATTCAAGCCTTTTTTTCATGCTTTTCCCGGAGGTTCAGAGAAAGCTGCAATTAATAGGATTTTCCTAATCAATTCTTTTTCCTGAAAGGAAGAACGTGAAATTCTTTTTTCTTTCCGCACAGATCTAGTAGTAAGAAAAATATTTGGCTGATAAATAATTCATTTCTTGGTCTTCGACCCCCTCAATCACTACGAACGCCCCCGATCAGTGCAATGAGAATTCTATGATTTTTGACATGCCATTTAATTGGAAGAAAAAAACAAAGTTTTCTTTGTAGTATTGTGGAAATAATCTGCCAAAACTTTCACACAAAAACAGTTAACTTTCTCTTTATTTATTATTATTATTTTAACGTATAGGGTGAAGTTAGAAATTTTATATAGGAAATCAAATTATTGGGGTCGACATTAGAAACTTTATGGTGAGAGATTTAAATTGAATCATTTTGGGAAAAATGTATTTTATTTTTCATTTAAGTAAGAAGATAAAGAGCATAAATTGAATAATTAATTTTTGGAAGGGTTATAAATGAAAATTTTCCATTTACCAAGAGGTTAAAGGAAATGAAATTAGAGTATCAATTTTTGAAAGAGCCAAAGGAGTAAAATTCGTTATTGCTTTGGTTTTTGAGAGGAGAAAGAGAGAAAGTTGGGCTTTACGGATGAACCGTTCATTCTATAAACCAATTATCTATGGTCTATGGATGGTGCGGATGATAGACTAAAGATGGTAAAATTATACTTAAATCCTTAAAAAGTTATGAAATTATAATATAATGCAATGATAAAATTACATTTTAATCTTTTTAGAATTTTTAATTTAATGGTTTATATGTTTTAAAAAATGTAAAAAAATAATTAAGTCTATATTAAATTCGTACTCAATTGAGCCTTGTCATTAATTAAAATAATCAATTAAGCCTTTCCACTAACGGTTTCTATCATTGACCATGCTGGCCATTAGAATAAATTGATAAACCAATCAGATGATAACATGTGACAACTTCTGATTTAATTTAATATTTTTCCATAAAAATATTTAAAAATTATAAAAATATAGAAAATTATAAAAATTATAAAAAATTACAAAAATACAAAAAAATAGAAAAAATATTAAATATTAAAAAATATCAAAATAGATATAAATTTATAAATATTATAAAAATATAAAAATTCTAATGAAATCTAATTTAATTTTATAAAATTAATAAAACATATTTAAAATTTTATAAAAACATATTAAAAATCATAAAAAAGTCATAAAAGTTATAAAAAAAAGTATTAACATATAAAAATTATTAAAAAAATCATAAAAATTTTGAATTGGACCTGATCCTTCGTTTGGACCAATTAGACCGAAATTGCAAGGGTATCGATCCATAAAAAGCCATTAGACCGGTTGACTTGGAACTTGAATGGTTGAACTAATTTTTTTATGTTTAATATTTTTTGTTTTAAATGTTTTATTTAAGTGAATTGTACGGATAAGTTGATTTGGCAAACCGATGGCCTAACCGGTTCGACCACGGTCCGATTCTGAAAACCTTAGTTAGAATATTTCATTCCGATATGCTAATAATTGGATAATGAAATTTTGGTTTGATAACAAATATTAAAAGATAAAAAATCAATTCAACCGCTTGGTTTTAGGTTAACTGGTCTAATAGTTTTCTTCGAACTGGTGCCCTTGTTGATTTCGGGCTAACCGATCCAATTCAAGTTTTATATTCTTTTTATAATTTTTATAAGTTTATATCAATTTTAATATTTTAAATAAATTTTAGGGATAAATCTCAAAATTATACATAAACTTTGATTTAATGTGCAATTGTATACATGACCTTTAATTTTAATATAATCATACACATTTAAATAAATAAATACATTAATTTATTTTTATATTGGATAAATATAATTATTTATGTATACAATATATAAACATAAAATGATGTTATATCAATAATTGTGTTAATAATTTATAAGAATTGGATCAAATCAAAATTCTATGTATAAAATTGCACAAAATCAAAATTCATGTATACACTTGCACATTAAACATAGTTCATGTATAGTTTTGGTGTTTATCGTAAATTTTATTATTTCTTAAGAATTCTAATATTTTTTTTAATATTTTTAATAAGTTTTATTAATTTTATAATTTTAATAAATTTATATCATTTTTAATTTTTTTTATAAAATTTTCTAATTTCTCTTATTTTTTTTTATGATTTTTAATATTTTTATGAGAAAAATATTAGATTAAATTAAAAGCTGTCACGTGTGACTATCTGATTAGTCCATCAATTAATTTTAATGATCTAACGTAATGAATAACGGAAAGTATTAACAAAAAGACTTAATTAATTATTTTAATTAACGACAGAGGAAAATGACTTATTTAATTTTTTTTTGTTTTCTTAAATACTTTTTTTTTGACATATAAACGTAATTTAATTTAAGTCTTTGATTAAAATTTCAGGAATTATTATGAGGGGCATTTGATTTATAATAAGATAAAAGAGAATTTAGATAAAAGAAGTATTTTTTGTTTTTGTTAATTTAGCTAAAAAGAATATTTGTAAGTTAGTTGTTTGCAGTTAGTCCCCGCGTTATTTTAAGCAAATATCCAATTCCACCCGTTTGTTGGCACTCATAGTCTCCGCCCCTTGTGCAACGGTCTCTCTCTCTCAATCCCAAACGCCCAAATTCTATCTCCACTAATCTTCTTTTGGGTTTTTCAATTTTCTCCCTAATCTATGTACCCTTTTCATTTCCATGCTCAAAATTCATGCCTAAATCTCAAGTTTTTCAACAATGGAAGAGGTAACCAGTTTCTGCTCTGCATTTTTGTTTGTTTGTTTTTTTTTTTTTTTTTTTTTACATTTGTTTTGTATGTTATTATTGTTATTATGCCAAGGATGAATTTGAACATTTTGGTTGTTTTGAAATATACCCTTTTTCTCCTGCAATGTTTTCTGTCATTTTTGATGAATTTTTTAACCTTTTTTGTTTTCTTGTTCCTCATTGATTCTGTTGTATTGTGTTTTTCAGCTTCATTCTTTGTGTGGTTTCAACACGTTGGATTTGAAAAAACAATTAGGAATGGGGGAAGATGACTTGTAAGGAGATTTTCTCTTGAGACTAATTGTTGAAGATGATTTGTTTGTTTATTTGTCTTGAGGGTTTTTGAATGAAGATTTTGTGAGCTTTGGACTTGGTTTAATTAGAACGATTATTGATGTTACTCTATGAAGAAAATTTGTGTAGCATCTCTTATGTTTTTCTCATTCTTGGTGCCAATCAAGTTGGTTTTCGAGATTAAGCATTCGGTGCTGTCAAGTCCCGTGGTAATTGAGTGCTGTCTAGCATTCAGTACTTTGAGTTATTGGAATGATTCAGTTGGTTTATGAAAATAAGCATGCGCTGTCTACGGAATTTATAAGTGTTTGAGGCACAACTACCATTGGATCTTTGGGAAACTAAAGTAGGATTTATATAGATTTGATCTGTCGGAATTGTTCACAGTAGCCGTAATAAGTAGGTTTGATCGGAACCATGGCAAGCGATTCAAGCCTGAAGTCATACCATGGTAAAGAAATGGTTGTGTCAAGTGACAGAAGCTCTACAGATGGGGATACAAATAATATTTGTGTGCAGACAGGTGAGGAGTTTTCGACGGAGTTTTTAAGGCATACTGGTGCTTTAAGAAGAATAGCAGTGACAATGGATGCAGACCATAGCCAACCAAGGCAAGCAGGTTTTAGTAACAATCAGAACTGTTGGCAGGTTTACAAGGATCTTAAAGGCAGTCCAGAGTCAAGAAGGAAGGAATCCGAATATGGTTCAAATTTTCCAAATTTTGTTCCGGGATTGGGATGTATAGCTGAAGTAGATAGTTACCATGATCATTTTAGCAGATACAACTGGCAAATTGGTGGTTTTGATGGACAAAAATTTGTTCAGCATTCGGATGTAAGTTACATTGATCAATTGACACCAAGGCTGACCGTCTCTCCAGTCTGTGTCGCAGAGTCCCCTCAATCAGGTCGCTCAAATAGTGCAGGAGTTACAGAGGGTACTTTTGCGAGTAAAATGAAATTTCTTTGCAGTTTTGGGGGAAGAATATTACCAAGGCCAAATGATGGGAAGCTTAGGTATGTAGGTGGAGAGACACGGATCATATCGATTAAGAAAAACTTAACATGGGAAGAACTTGCAAGGAAGACAACTGCAATTTGCAACCAACCTCATACTATTAAGTACCAGCTCCCTGGTGAGGATCTGGATGCTCTAATATCTGTTTGTTCGGATGAGGATCTTCATCATATGATCGAGGAATATCACGAACTGGAAAGAAATGGTGGTTACCAGAGACTGCGGCTATTTCTCGTGCCATTAAATGAACATGAGAGGCACAATTCTTTGGAAGGAAGGAGTACTCCACGGCAGCATGACATTGATTATCAGTATGTTTTTGCTGTTAATGGCATGCTGGATACAAGTGGGCAGCATTTAGCAAGCCAAACAAACCAGTTTGGAAATGCTTCAGATTATAGTCATAGTTTTCATATAGACTCTCCTACGTCTGCTCATGCTTTCGACCATAAGGACTATACTCCGAGTTCACCTAATACTGCAAGAATGTTCTCACATCCAACTGCTAAATTTTTACCTAATCTTCATATACCAAGCAAATCATTTAATCATTCCCCCCCTCTATCTCCAGTTCAAGGTAATCAAGGAAATCCTACTAAGTCCAATTTGCAGTTTATGGTAGATACATCGTGTTTTGACCATAGCAATGAAGGCATCAATAGATTTGTTATGGGAACTCATCCAGGTGGTAATTCCTACTACATGGATGCCACTGGATATCATAGTAATCATCCTCATGTTCCTCTTCCACTTATGAACCACCAGAACCATAATCAACATTTATTAGAAAGTATTCTGAGTAACAAATCTCGTGAAAAGCATTTTCATAATCGAAGCCCGAGTGGAGAATTTAGTCACCATAGACTGCATCATCAAAATATGACAGGCCCTGACCAAACTAATCTTATGGAAAGGGCACTTTCTGACTCACAGTTACAAGGACATGATGAGAGGTACAATTCCTTGTTGAAAGGAGTTCTGCCACAAGCTCAGTGTAATAGTCCAAGAGAAAAATCACTGTCTCTAGCATTGTATAACGATTCTTCCAATCTAGAAATGTACACTCGAAGAAACTTTGAAGTCGCTTCACACAATAGCTCCACAACAGATAAGAATGTGCCTAGTGCTACTCCTCTTACGGAAGACTTAGCTAGCTCTGCAGACTCATTGTTCTCTTTACCAGTCATCGTTGCCCCGAATTCAGCAGATATGATGGATCTCCTCCCTGGTTATCAATCAAACACAAGAAAACCAGAATTACATATCACAAACCAAAGTATCACCAGGGATGGGCAATATGCCACGACTGAATTGGTGAGCGGTCAACCTGTTGCACATGGATCTTCTAAACTACAACCTGTTACACCTCACAATTTAGTTGACAAAGAACCCTCTATATCAGTCTCTGTAAGTATAGCTTCACTTACTTGGAAATTCTTTCACTATGATGTTGAACTTTCATAAGAATGATCCTCTTGTTTCTGAAACTTTCTCAGAATTTGACCACAGACAATGCTTCAAGTAGGCAGGCATTTCTCCATGGTGCTGAAGCTGCTAATTGTCCCAACCACAAGTCAGCAGAGGTAACGGATACCCTATACTTATATGAAAGGTCGAATTTCGAAGATATGACAAGTGTCCAATCACAGCCTTCAGTTAATCCATATGATTGCAAGGTGATAGAATCGGCTGTTATTATTGAAGATGTTACTAGTAATACACCTGCTGACATCCCCTCGTCTTCGACTGTTGTGCCACATATTCAACATGTGACCAGTGGTGAAACTCAAACTGCTAGAGGATCAAAGGAAGAAAAAAAATCTACTCGTAAGGTAGCATTTTTCGTCATCTAGATGGTTCAAAAATGCATGATGTCTTACTTTACATTAAATTTCAGCTACCTCCTCTTGTTTCTTATAGGATAAGAAGAGTGGTAGAAAAACTGCAGATGGTTCTATTATTGATGCAAAAAAGGTTGAAATTGAAGCTGGAATCCATGGTTTACAGGTCCGATCTACTCGTGCATGTAACTGCAATAAAACCTCGAGCTTTTCTTCTTTATCGATTTGCCTGAGCATCTGTAAATGAATTCCAATGAACCTAATTATCAAAAGAAAAAAGAAAAACATTCAATTGAAACTTATGCACCAGCTAACCTTTTGCATTGAAAGGAACTTTTTCCTTATATACATTTCTTATCCTTTAGTTTATGTTTCTCTATTGTAATTTGCAAAATTATATTTGGAGGATCGTGCTCCATATCTAACTTGGATACAAGTGTCAAACACGGATATACAAACAAGATTCATCGTTTCAATAACACAAACTATAACATCCTTTAAGGAGGGATCCATGTTGGTTCCTACCTGTGTAAGATCTTACTAGTATCAGTGGATCATGAAGCTTTCATCATATAAAGCTTTTGATTATTTCAAATGTGTTGAACACCATTGATTAGATTCTTAATCTCACATTGGCTTTCCTTATAGTTTTTCTGTTACATCCTTTTATAAAGGAACTTGCAATATTTGTTTAATTTACTGTTATACATACTGATTCATACATATATGCAGATTATAAAGAATGCTGACATTGAAGAACTTCAAGAGCTAGGATCTGGTACATTTGGAACTGTTTATTATGCAAAATGGAGAGGAACAGAAGTTGCTGTTAAGAGAATCAAAGAAGGTTGCTTTTCAGGCAGGCCATCAGAGCAAGAGCGGTTGGTGGGTCTTTTATTAGGGCTATATATATTCTTAATTCTTTTCATTTGTTATAGTTTTATAAACATAGTTGTCAAAAACATTAATGACATTGTTTAACATTTAGAACAGTCCACGGGCTAAATTAAGGGGACTAAAATGGATTGGAACATCTGCTAATTACTTGAAACATATCCTTCTACCTGTTGCTCCGACTCTTGATTTTTTGTGAAGTACTCTTGCAGAGTCCTGTGTCTAATTCACATGTGGACACTGAGAATTGGGATATGTACATGGAAAAATTTAGAAAAACTGAAAGAAACCACCTTACGCACGACTCCAAGTAAGGTAGTATTGTTTGGGGAAAAGAAACCACCTTACGCACGAGTCCAAGTAAGGTAGTATTGTTTGGGGAAAAGGTTTCTGTTGTTTTCAGTTTTTCCTAACTGGAAATTTTGTACAGACAAATGAATTTTGGAGAGAAGCACAAATTCTATCAAAAGTTCATCACCCAAATGTGGTCTCGTTTTATGGGGTTGTCACTGATGGACCTGGAGGAACTATGGCAACGGTTACAGAATATATGGTGAATGGATCACTGAGGAATGCCCTACTGAAGAAAGATAGGTGAGGAAGTCATTACACTTTTGTTTCCATTTCTTGTGTAAATAGGTTTATGGATTTCAAATCTCATCCTGCAGGGCACTTGATCGTCGTAGAAAGGTTGTTCTTGCACTGGATGCAGCTTTTGGCATGGAATACTTGCATTCCAAAAATATTGTTCATTTCGATTTGAAATGTGACAATCTGCTTATCAATTTGAAGGATTCTCAAAGGCCCATTTGCAAGGTAATTAGTAGCATACTTGAATCAAAGATATACCTAAGTTTTTCTATAAGTTCCAGGTACTATCTTGTGATTAGTATATGGGAAACTGAATAAAATCATCACTTAATCCACCATTTGAGCAACATTGAATTAACCTGATGAGCAGGTTGGAGATTTTGGGTTGTCAAGAATCAAGCGCAACACTCTTGTATCCGGTGGAGTGCGTGGAACTCTTCCATGGATGGCACCAGAGTTATTGAATGGCAGTAGTACCCGGGTTTCAGAGAAGGTTTGTAACTTAGAATGGTGCATTTTATATACACACAAATGGAGGAATGGATAACTTATTCGAAGAAGAATAAATAAGATCATTATGTGCTTGTTCATTGCTTTTGCAGGTTGATGTTTTCTCATTTGGTATTGCATTATGGGAAATCTTGACGGGAGAAGAGCCATATGCAAGTATGCATTGTGGTGCAATCATTGGTATACTTTTGATTACTATACATCGTCAATACTTCAGGCTAAATATTAGCTTTTGCACCAGTGAAACTCGATTTCGTTAGATACTTCAATATCTCGAAATTTGGGCCTAGTTCACTTTAGTTCATACAATCTACTCGAGTCATGCAACTACCTTTAAAAGGTGATATCTATTAAGTGTGGCGTTCAAATTCCAGCATCTATGACTCTTTTCTTATCTCTATATGTCTCAGCCACATTCATGATTTTTTACATGATGTTATCATGCTAGCATTGACAAATAATTAGTTTTCTGAACTGTGAATGAAGGTGGAATTGTAAACAATACGCTGAGGCCTCCGATACCGGAACGTTGCGATCCAGAATGGAGAAAGTTAATGGAAGAGTGTTGGTTGTTTGAGCCAGCAAGCAGGCCATCATTTACAGAGATAACAAACAGGTTGCGCCAAATGTCTGCGGCATTGCAACCCAAACGGCGTACTCCAATTAGATGAAAAACAAATGGAAATCTCCCTTGTAAGTCACACATACGTACATACAGACAGGCAGATAGAAAAAAAAAAAAAGAAACAAAGAGAAAGTATAGATTCATGGATATAAAGAGAACTTACAAAATTTCCTGTAACTTTTTGAAGTCAATCTGTTAGTAAATTTTATATTTATAACTAGCTAGAGACTGTTCTTTGGGGAAACTATAAACCCTTTCAAGCAAGTGGTAAGAATTCTTCTTTGTTTCGAGCCAACAATATACACAGACGAAGGGATCTACTTACACTAATATGAAACATAAAAAATATGAAGTAAATTGAAAACAAAATGTTTGTATACATAACAAAATTCTGTGGAAAAAAGACTGAAATAACAGACAGATAAAATCAAATAACAACCAAAACAGATTAATTTATCGAAAAGATGGAAGTTTAAATGTAATAGAAAAGTCTTATAATAATTGGAACACATCATGTATGGTTAATAGGCCCTCATAGTTCGATCAAAGGCTACCCATTGTAGGGTATATGGTAAAGAAACCAAATGCTCAATATCATGAAACTTTAAATAAGAACTTAAGGCTTTGAAATTGACTAAATCAATGGTGGTCCAAGTGATGGAGAAAAAGTTACATTGCATTGAGGATGTAATTTTTTTTGGTGATATTTTTTATGCTTGTTTTACAATCCATGTTTAGGGTTCATGATTGCCTGATCAATAATATCGTCTCCAAGGTTCGAATCTGGACCCTCCTCTTAAAATTACAATGTGCCTTACTATTACACCCAATCGCTTGTTGGTGAGATTGTAATTTTTTATTAACTAGTAGTCATTCAATGAGTTTACTTCAAAGCAACACGAAAAATTTGTCATATTAGAAATTTTAATATATATTAATATTATAAAGAAAAGTTAAACGACTTAAATTGGTATTTTTCTTAAAGAAAGGTAGATTTTTAATAAATCCTTTGAAAGTCACTCAAATATAAGTAGTATGAGATTGAGTATATAGAAAAAAATGAATATTCATTATTTTAAATAATTGTGTTTTCGCAAACAAGAATTTCAAATAATTGAAATTAAATAATTGCTTCCTAATTGAATATATAAAAGCGGGTTGTCTTTTAAAAAAGAAATTATAAAAAAAAAAAATAGTTTTAGGAATTTGGGTAAATTGTTAGGTTTTTCACAATTGATTTTAGGGTTCAAAGGTTGGGAAAAATAATGGTGATAAAGGGCATAATTAAACCCATAAATCTATGTCATATTCAACTAGTTTCACTAAATTCCACATCATTTTTTATTTTCCACCTCAATCTATACTCATAAATCCATGTCATATTTAAAAATATAAAATAAAAACAAGTCGGCACTTAAAAGCACAATTAGCATTTTCTTTACCTTTTTGCTATAAACCAAAGGTACAGGGACTAAAATGTTGCTTTCCAAAATGTAGAGGACTAGAATGAACTTCTTGGTATTGAAGAGGGGCCCCTTCCATATTTGTACCCAAAAATAGTTGCTTTCAACAAAAATAACTGACATAAAACATTGAATTGCATTGTATGGCATGTTGTTACTTTCTACACACTAGCTTACACTGAAAGATTATGATCCTCAATTAGCACTTCAAAAGCCATCTCTGCTCCGAATGTGGTTCCGAGTTTATTCGCTCATCAAGCATACCGATCCCTTCCCTACAGTTAGATTCAGTATTAAGTCAAATCTGCAAGCAAGGCAAGGCAAAAGATAACATCCAATGACAAATTCAATGGCCGCGGATTATTCCAATTAAATCATCTTTCTATTGGACCCTGGAAAAACAGGCAATTTTTCTTCAGGAAGTTCGAGGAATCGGTGAAGTAACAAAAGGTTTTGAGGTGTTGATTGAGAGAAAATATACCTGTCTCTGATGAATATCCGTTTAAGATTGTTTACATTCATCCATATAGCGCTGGAACACTCCTGTTCAAGTGATAGATGATTTACAAACCGGGCATGATGTTTTCCTGCTCAGCCATGGATCGATACACTGCCACATCGACGAAATAACGAACAAACATAAAGAACACAAATTTGTTAACATCCTGAGATAAGCAAATTGAAAGCAATCTGTGAAAACGGAAAGACGAAGTAGCATTGCCAAGATAAAGAAGGGCATTACATCCTTGTGAAATTTATGTAGACAAGGAAGATGGCGAATGGTTTCTCCAATGGCAGGAGTTTCAAGGCATATGGCACAAGCTTCTTCGAAATTATCAGTCTGCATTTATTAAAAAAAGTAGTAGCAATTAGATCTGGATAATAAAACATAAGTGTTGGACAGTGTATTCGGAAGAAAACAGATGAGAAAACAAAAGTTAAAACTCCTATCTATATGGTGTTTTCTCACATATATACCTGTACTTTGGAAAGTGGCAAACTGTTAATCTGATTAATAGATGCACCACCATGCTGATGATTGTTATCATCAAGGGCCAACAGCATTTCGTAATCATTTCTGCAAGACAACAGGAAGTAGACAAGATATAAGAAATTTGGGTAAACAAAAGTGTGATAGAACATAAGGAAAGATAAATTACAGGAGATAAAGATGAATTATTGAAATTAAAAGCTATGGAAAGCTCATTAGTTACTTTATACCAATCCTGGACACCATAAACAACACAAAATGACAATGATATTCTACAAAACCACGTTATAGTTTCCTTCAAGGGTGCTAGTTTAAAAAAATTGGTAGGTCTACAGACTACACACGACCAGAATGAAGCTGAGATGACTTTACAGAGAGGGTTGTGAACCATTTTGGATGTTATTACTTGACCTGTTGTAAGGTGTTATTTGATTTGCTAGTTACCATGATGTTAGAAACATCACCCAGAATCAAAGTTAGTTGTTTATTTTAAGTGTAATCAATGTTTCCAACCTCTACATAGTTGCAAGACTTTAAACTCAAATCATCTTTATTTTCACCATGTCAGAGCCAATAATGGAGAACCACTCTAAGTGGGCAATTATTCCATATGCAATAGATATAATCAATCAAAACAGAAAGGCGTCCTACTACATAGGCAACATGAAATGTGGGTTCTAATAACCAATTTTACAGCAATACCATAGTGGAGCCAAATCTGGATAACTTTTCGTAAAAAATTCTGCATTAAGTGTCAAGACTGCATTTAGCTTACGCAGACCATACATTTGCCATTCCAGCAAACAACGGCATCATTGCAACTTCTAACTAAATGGTGTACCAAATGCATGATATGATCATTTAATATGGTCAACACATATCCAGTTCTAAAAATAACTATAATAGAGAAATTCTTACTCATTAAAATCACGCTGAATTTGGAAGATGTGACTAGCCATTCCCATGTCATCAGAATCTCCAATTGCAGCCTCCATGGCTTCCAGTATATCAAGTCTCTGTATCCGGAATCCTTAAATCAGTTATTATCGAAAACAAAGAAAAACGGGAAATACAGGATACGCCAAAGGGGGGGGGGGGGGAGTTTTACCATATCTAAGTCCATGTCTAAAGGAAATTGAAAATTCCTTGTCCTAGATGGTGCCACTCGAGGTTGATTCAATATTCGATTCCTTAACCTTGAAACTCTAGCAGAAGTAGGGAAATGAGTCTGCACTCCTCTCCTATTTGAAGAATTCTGAAAGTTCCGCAATGGAGGCTGTCTACGAGACTGCCTTGTTGAGACTCTCTGCAAAAGAAGTAAAGAACAATATTACAGAAGGAACTTATACAAATCCAAAAAGAAAAAATATCAACTTCATATGGTTGAAGAAAAATGAATACAAAGTAAAGTACATAACACAAAAAAAAAGATATTTATTTAACATTATATATAGTGGCCATAAAATACAACATGCAAGGGATATTGGTGTCAAAGAAAGTTCAAAACTTAAAATACAACGTGCAATGATCAAGAAAACATAACTTTCAATATTATAAATGAAACCAAGGGACAAATAACCGCCTAGGAACCAACCAAAATAATTGGCAAACACAAGATTGAATGTGTTGGTACTAGAATAGACAAGATACCAAGATTAATTTAATTATCAATGCGCAAAAAAAAATAAAATCAAAGATGCTGATGAGCACTTGAGTCTCAACATGCAAACAATGATTTATGCCACATATCAAGATTAAATTATTTGAGTACAAAACCCATGATTTACAGTTAACGTGCAGACAGTAAATGGAAGCATATGCCAAACCAGATAAAAGCAGACATACATCATGCGCACAGCCAAAAAATTTTGGTCACTACAAAAGATCCACAGTAATTGGTCACTTAAATGGCCGCATATAGAGAGCTGCACTACCCCTAAGCTTGCCCATTGTTTCCTTCAATGTAGTGGCATTTCATCAAAGAGTCTTGACAAAGCTCTCTTTGCGGGATGTGGGATCTCATACCCCTTTTACTAAAACATTTTGGTATTCTTCTGAGGTGCTAAGACTAAAAAGAATCCAATCCTCAGTACAACCAATTTTACCATCTAAGCTAGCAGGCAATAGAGTTTCAAGACGAGTATGATAAATGTGTTCACAAGCTCAATCAAACAACTTTAAATCAAGCTCAGCTTTTAGTAATTATCAGAATCAAACATGCAAAAATCTTAAATAATAACGAACTAAAGAACCTTTACTGACATCAAATTTTGTATATGACCCGGACCATTTGCCACGCTGGGATATAGCGACAACTTTACTAAATCCAATTCAGGCATGATTCAACTAGTTTAAACACAAACCTAGCAGTTATAGTAAACCTTCAACCATAAAGGAATTCATGATGTACGGTCAATTTCATGCACTAAGTGTAGGCTCTCTAGTTATCATCAACTCAAAATAAGAAACGTATTCAAGCTTACTAACATGATCTGGCTCATGGAGAGTCCGAAAAGTAGGATGGAGTGCATCTTCCTCCTGCTGAAGTGTCCATGCAATGTTTTCATCAATCTGTTAAACATTTAAAGCTAAGGCATGTGAGTAACCAAGTCACAATTAAAGAAGGGAGAAAAGCATCAAATCGCCTCATAAAACATAGGGACCTCATGATATAATTGTTCTTGGAGTTCCCGGGCCAACTTTTCATCCGCTTCAAGTTGTCTAGCCTTAGCCTCTGCATCCTCATCATTCACAGAGTCTGTATTATTGGCATTTATCCCTCTCATTTCAGGTGAGTTGTCAAGATCCAAAACATCCAGGTGTTCCGCAATATGAAAACTAGATGACCTTGAACTAGATGATTCCCTAGATGAACCAAGAAACACTATGTCTGAGTCATTACGAGTGACCCTAGAGCTTTCACCATTATTTCTTGAGGTTAATCCATGTTTCGTTTGCCTTTTAGGCAGCATGTTTGCATGAGAAGATTCACTTATTTGGTCGACTTTTGAGATCACAGGAGCTGTCTCAGTTGCGTAAAAAATTTCAGGAGAATCACATTGAATCATGGTCTTTCCTCTACTAGCATTATTTCTTTTCACAACTCCATTATCATTTCGTTGACTCACTTGACATCCAACATTATTAAACCTACGTAAATGATGTCCAGTTGCATCGTCTACATTCTTTGAAAAGTTGTGAGTGCTTCTCCATCCACCTTTTTCTTCAAAACATGCATCTCTATTCACATCACCAAAACCACTAGCTTCTCCATTATTACTCATAGGGCTGCAGCAGGAAAAGCACACAGTTAATAGTACAGATCCTTTTAGCTAGAATTAAGGATAGATAAATATTAATCAACCAAGATTCTCTTGACATCAATATAATATATTCTGAATGAAAAAAAAACCTAGTCTTTTTGTCACATGCTATTCCAAAGGTTCTGGTAGAGATTGTACTTGTCTCTTTAGCAAAAGTTTTTTACAGAATAAAAGAAACCAATACATAATAGGAAGAAACATCTAATAGACAATAGGAAAAGAAATCAAGCTAGAGAGCAACACTTTAAATTTACCTGCTAGACAAATTAATAAAATTAATATCATGCTCCTTAGGTGTGTGAGGATGGGCAACTCTTTTTCCTTTACCACTATTATTATCTTCAGTAACTATCTCGCTAAGCATACAAGGACTGCTGCTAACCACATTGTCAAAATTTTGCTCAGCTCTAAAGTTGCTTTGCGATTGTTCGTTTTGTTTAGCCCTGATGGCTATATTATGGGGGGAGATGCAGCCATTTCGGACCAATCTTCTTTTCCCAACTGCTCTTGGTGAGACAACAGAATGATGAGATGCAGGAAATTGCTTTTCTGTTCTAAGTGGGGAACCATGAGAAAGATCCACCCCTTTTCCATTACTCATAACTGAACCTATACTTCTAAGTTCAACTTCAACTTTTTCCTTTCCCTTGCACCTAGTTCTGGATACATAAGAACCACCATTTCTTGGCACCTGACCTTCTTTTCTTCCTTCAGTTAAGCAGTTTTCAGACGCACTTTGTAGAAATTCCATTTCAGGTATTTGATTGTGCATTCTCTGTTCAGCTAAATCTAGAAAGGTGTGATCTTCTTGGAATCCAGATGATTTAGAAGGTAATTTAGAGCAAGGAGCCTTTCCTTTACCCTTCTCTTGCTCTCGAAGGCAATTTCGGCTTCTCGCCGTTGCTGTTTTCCTAAATAAAGGAGCATTTTCTCGAGTGCACTCTGGTGGGGATAAGAAAATGGTGTTTTTCAGACGCTCAATTTCATCAGTACTTCCAGAAAGTTTCAGAGGGTTTACATAATGCTTCCTATTGTGCCCATTTGTGGGAAGCAGCCTACCTCTGCCCCTTTGCCTATCCAAAGATTCTTCACCTGTGGTACTAGAACCTCCCACATGACCAGCTACTGATAAATTGATTTCTTTGTCAATAAAATTCCCTCCATTCACTTGATGTGAAGATAATCTTTCAGGAGTGTCAGGTATGTCTACTATTGAATCAATGTCCATGTCCACTATTGAATCAATGTCCATGTCCTCCATTTTCTGTATTACAAAAAACATATAAGTCAATCCCTCACTAGAAACTTCACCTTTACATGATAATAATATAAGAGCAACGTTATCTGCCAAACATATAAGACATCAAAATTGTCTTGCTGATGACTAATGCAACAGCACTATACAACAGGCGAAAGTAAGTTTTTCATAAAGATTTCTTACTTACAGAAGCAAAACTCACTCAATATCTATAGCTCAAAATTACATAAACTGGGTCCCATTTAATAAATAAACTTTGAACACACCAAACATTCACATACCAAGAAAAGATGGAATCAAAGAAGCATGGCGTTATACAATGAATGCAAAACAGGGGAAAAATTAAGGGAAAAAAAATTAAAACTTGATAGGAAAGCTCAAAAAGCATAAATGAACAATAAAAAGAGACAATATTTATATTAATTGTTGCTATGATGCATAAATCCTTGAAAAACAAACCTTTCTCAATTATCATACCCAGGAAATAATTATTCAAATAGTCGCTTGATCATAATAAAATAAAATAATCTATCAATAAAATAAAATAAATCCCTAAAAAATAAAAATATTAGTTAAATTTCCAGAAAATTCTAATTCTAATAATATTAAATATAAATTCCTTTGAATTACCTTATACTAATAAAACAAAAAGAATCCATATCGTTATAGATAAATAATCGTACCATTTAAAAAAAAATCCAGTATTGAGAGTGATTTAAAAAAAAAAAAAGAATAATCAAGAAATAAAATAAAATAAAACAAAACAAAACAATAGAGCATCACAAAAGGCAACAAAAACAAAATCAAGGAATTTTTGACATTTAGAAATACAAAAAGGAAGTACAAAAAAAATCGTTACCAGATTTTGATTTCGCGATGATTGGAATCGGAAAAATCGACCTAAAATACAAAGAATTTGAATCCTTGAAATCCCTAAGAAGGCAATGCCATCAACGCTTCTGAGAAAGTCTCACCCCTCGCCTCGCCTCTGCAACTTTTGTTTTTGTTCCTCATACAATTTTCAGGGTCTGGGGCAATTTGGATAACCCGGTTCGGGTCGGATCTAGATTTGGAGCCCTATACAAGGTGGGCTTTCCAGTGTTGCTGGATGGGTCTTGTTTTATTTATTTATTGGGCCAATCTCAAAAGACCACTTTATTAATATAGGGCTGAGTAGCAGAGAATGAGTCCACCACTAATTGGGTATTCTTTTATTAATATTATTTATATAAAAAAAAAGCTAAAATTAAATAATATTTTAAATCAATTAACCTAAATTTATATTTTAAAGAATATTTTTTGGGTACATTTTAGGTGGAGGAGAATGATAACAAGAGGGTTTAAACCATTCTCCCTTATGAGGATATTATTTTTAATTTTTAATTTATAAAGATTATGCATGATATTATAAGAATCGGATAAGTGGTCAAATCAATTAGATTATTAACTTTTAGTTTAATCGATTGAACCATTAATTTAGCTTGAACTCAAAAGTTTAACAAGTAGAGTTGGAAAGTGACTATGTGCTGTTAATTGATGTTATTTGGAATGGTTTAGCAGCAATGAGTAATGTAGATGAAATCAAAATGATCTATGATTGGTGCCTTAAGGATTGGCAAGTCAAATTCCGCCATGTTCAGAGAGATAACAACAGAGTTGCATATTGTCAAGCCAAGGAAGCTGGAAATGGAATAGATTAAATAGACAATAATTTCGTTATTTATTTAGGCATGACTTAATTTCTTTTTCTAAAAAGTAAATAATAAATATTAATAAATAATAATATAAACATAGATATTCTTATTATAAATTATAACAATAAAATTAAATATTTAAACTAATTAAATCTGGTTCAAACGGATTTTAATCAATTTTTACTCAGTTCAACTGATTTTATATCAATTTAATCCTCCTCGGGTTTTATGGTACCGGTTGGACCATTAATTTTTTATTCAAATTCTGACATATCTGACTAGGCATCTAATATCAAAGTGACACTATCGTTTAAAATTAAACCAGACGTGGAATAGGAAGCAGTAGCTGAAAGTTCGATCGTATCATCAATATCAGAATCTTCATCGGCGCATTGTTCAATGGCATTAGCTTCTTCTGGTGATCTAATCCACTCCAGCTGTAGTGCAACTTGTTTCATGGTGGGTCTTTTCTTACCATTAAGATTCAAGCATCTTTTTGCTAGCTTAGCAAATGCTTCTATATCTTCTTCTGGAGCGTACATTAAAGTTTGATCAAGAACATCAAATAATGAATCCTTTTGCATTGAAAGCAGAAAAAAGGTTACCAAGCTTCTCACTTCTTCCTCTGATTGGGTTGAAAAAACGGGTTTTTGTCCTGTCAAGAGTTCAACAAGAACAACTCCGAAACTACATACATCACTCTTTTCAGTAAATTGGTTTGATCGAAAATACTTGGGATCTAAGTAACCAAAAGTTCCTTGTACTCGAGTAGTTACATGAGTTTTCTCCAATGCAATTGACTTCGAGGCTCCGAAATCAGACACCTTTGCTCTGTATTTATCATCCAAAAGTATGTTGCTAGATTTGATGTCTCGATGATAAATAGGGAAGGAAGCAGCTGAATGCAAGTAGGATAAAGCGTTAGCAGTTTCACTTGCAATTCGTAAACGCATTTCCCATGTCAATGGGAAGTCTTCATTTGGCTCATGAACGAGTTGATATGGTGTTCCATTTGGGATGAACTCATAAACCAGCAAAGGAACTTCTGTTTCTAGGCAACATCCTAAAAGCTTAACCACATTTCTATGGTTAATTTGTGATAAAATTATCACCTCATTTATGAACTGTTCAAGCCTCATTTCATCCAACATATTCTCTTCAACCAATTTAGGCTTCTTAATTGCCACAATGCTTCCATCCGTTAGCATTCCTTTATAAACAATTCCTTGGCCACCTCGACCAAGGATTCGATTCTCATTGTAGTGATCTGTCGCCTTTTCCAACTCATTTGAAGCAAACAACTGTATTTTCTCTACATTACATCCATTGTTGGACAATTGTTGTTGCAGTAGTAAGCCTCCATTCCGTTTAAAGTATTTTTGCTTCAACTTGATATACTTTCTTCTGTTTAGTACTTTGTACAGACACCATGCACCAACTAGAGCAAATGCTGTCCCAAAACAAGCGCTGCAACCTATATGTTATGGGAAGAATAATTTATCAAATAAGAAAAACTTTAAATATAAATTAAAGTAACATAATTCATATTTTCTACTCATAAGAAAGCGAATTAATAGTCACTTGAGCAAGTGAGTTCGAGCACTCTTAAGCACACATCATCATCTTATTTAAGGGTTCTGGAGAGTTACGAGTATTGATAGAAATTATTGAAAATAAAAAGAAAGAAGTTAACACATACCTATAATGATCGGAAAAATACTGTGATTTTTCAGACATTTTTTCCGTCGCAAAGTCTACTATATGGGATGGCTTGCACATATCTTTTTCATTTGAGTATTCATATCCATGAGGACATGATGATTGTGAAGAACAGTTGCTGTCAAGAGAATCGATACAAAGCATATAACAATACCTATATGTTATATCGCAATGTTCACCTGATTCTGCAACTTAAATGAATAAAACAAAGTTAGATCCATATATAATACATCTTAATTATGGTTTAAAGATATCTAGTTCCTTTTTTGATCAAAGAAGATAATACGATACCTTTGCATATATCAGTAGAAATGTTTACGTTGCCATTGTTACCCCAAGTGCAAACACATAGGTAGCTTAGGCTCAAGCTTGTCCAACAGTATTCACGATCCTGGCTGCAAAAATCGTTTAAACCACCTGTAAACTTACACAACCCACGTTTTGATGTGGCCCATTGCAGTGTTGCGGGAACGTGCGTCACTGTCCAAGTGTCATTGCTGTTTGAATTTATTGTCTTAAGTGAATCAAGATACCGATGGTCAACAATAAAAGCAGACCTACACGATCTCCTACTGCCATTACTAGGATAAATACCTTTCATGTTTACAGCGAAGGAACTTAGATCAAAAGGGACATCGGTAGTGCAATTAACATTGGACGTCGCAAAATTGGCACAATTTAAATGGATTGCAGGCATGCACGAATAGGATATTCATCCGTTAGACTATAAGAGAAAGTAGTCAAACTACCGCAACCTACGGACATGAATATATTGTACTCAGTTGAGAATAAAAACGTGGTTCCTTTTAAATTGGTACTAACCCCATCAGTGTCTCCATCTTCCTTTCGGCAATTGAAATAAGTTATCGAATTGTTGATGGTAGCTGTGCCTTGCAGAACTGAAACATTAAGCAATTGGAGGTTGATGCTACTCATATAAAGCTTTGGCCCGTCAATAGTTTCATTACAAGTTACTCTAAACCATTCATTCATGTAACACCCGACTTCTATTCCAAATGGATTTGGAATATCAAAATTCCCACATCTTCTAACACAACCGGATTGCAAGTAAGGTAGTGTTCCTTCTATGCACTGTGCGGCTGCATAAAGATAAAGAATAAACCACAGTAGAAGTACCATGAAGAGCCTTATATTAAGAGTCAGATTGCATTTACTTATTTACTAAAAAATGGACAAATTAATCATTGAACAAGGAGCAATTTGATCCTTGTGTTAAAAAGTTAATTAATTTTTACTTTTATAGTACTTTTACCAACGAATCGCCAATAATTAATTAATTAAAATGATATTCAATGTATACTATATTTTCATTTAAGCACTTGTTTATTTTAGTATACATAATATTATCAATATATTCCAGGCATTGCTGCAACAATAATTTTTGTAGAAGTGATGATAGTAAGTAAACAGTTACGTACCTTCCAAATCACATAGATTCCACTCCAGAACTGCAGGGACATGCGTCGTATCGATGCTTATATAGGAGAAACAGTATCCGCTGTAGAAACATCCTTAGACCATGTCATACGGAAGTCAATGTAAGTTATGAAAGCAAATGTGCATCTCTTTCTCCCTGGATTAATAACCTTCGCGGCGCTTGCTGTATAGGAAATGAGATTTTCAGAAATTAGGGAATAACAACCACTGAACTCAGAAGTCTGGCCGCTACATCTTTTTTGTAGGCAGCTAGCGAATGGATCGGTTAGATTGTTGCGGAAAACAGCAGCCAAATAGTCGCAGCCTACTGATCCAAATAGGTTTAAGCTGCTTGAGAAGAAAAATGGACTGCCTTGTAGGTTGACATTAGCAGGAGAAGTGGTTCCGTTGTTACCTTTATTGTCACAATTTAGAAAAATTACCGGATTGTTGTCGAAGACGGTGTGGCTATACTCTGACGAATTAAGTATCTCCAAATTGATTCGACTGATGAAAGGCTTTGGCCCATTCGTGGTTTGGTTGCAAGTTACTCTAAACCACGAATTGTGATAGCAGCCAGTTCTTATTCCAAACAGGTACCAAATACGAACACTCCCACATGTTTCATTACAATCAGAACTGGCTGCTCGTATTCAAGGGCGAAGCAAGAACATTTTCAGGGGCCGAATGAAATTTTAATTTTTTATAGTCTATAACTTTATAATTTTTAAAGGATTAAATCGAATTTTTATAATCTTAAAGGAGGCTAAAGTATAATTTTACCTTTATTCATTTAAAATTTTTTAAAAAATATAAAAGCTTAAGTAATAATTTTACATTTTAAGGGTCCGAGGCCCTGCCACCCCTAATCCGCCTCTGCTCGTATTAGCCATGATAGTTGTAGGATGAAGTAAAACACCAAGCAAATGCCCATTCTCTCTCTTAATTTCTCACTTTGGATTGTTCATGAAGATTTTGTTGGATTAAGTCAATAAATATAGGCAGGAGGAGACTAGAGTATAGCAAAATCGAAGGTTCAAAGAAATTTCTTAGCTCTTGCATGGTTAGGCCCAGCTAATTAGTTTTGACTTTGAAGCATGCACTTGTAGGCCTCCTTTGGTTCACCGTTTAACGCTAGTGAGGTGCAGTTGGGCTACCAACCTTACTGGCAACCTGTTTGGTTGAGCATTTCAATGCAACCAAAATCAATTTTCACCACACTGATATCCCAAAAGCCAACTGGAGTTTTCAAAGAAGCGAGTAAGTTCATCAAAAGTGCAAAGAGAGGTATTTTTAACAGACAAAAATATCCATACTGGTGCAGCAGAGGTATTTTTAACAGACAAAAACTAATTTCTTTCTCAATTTTTTCAGATTTGGCAGCCAAATTCTAAAAAGTAACTATAAAAAATAATTATCATTTTATCTAAGGAGAGGAGAAAGTTATTACCTGTTGGGGGGACTCCAGGATTACGTCCGTCAAGCGGTGGAGATTTCTGGGTACAGTATCTAGAATGGAGGAAGAAAGAACTGAAAGGGCGAAAAAGAAATGAAAATGTGAAATAGAAGTGAAAGGGTGGAAAAGAAGTAGGTAGCAGGAAAAATCAATAAAGCCTTTGAAACCTGCTATCATAAATGCTTTTGTTAGGCCAGCTTTTTGTCTTTGTTTTCTTTTGTTTTTTCTGCTTTATGTTTGGACTAAGGCCCAAAAGGTTTGTTTTTAAATTTTATTTAAGTAATAAATCCAGTCAGATTATTATTCAAAAAAAAATATCATTTTATCTAATAAATAATTTAAATTAATTATATAATTTATTAAATATTTATAATAAAATATTGGAAGATACATTTTAATATTTTATTAAATGAATTTATAAATTCACATATTTTAATAATTTTATATAAGTAAAATAATTTAAAAAATTCTATTACATATCAATTCTAATCTGATGTCCTTAATAGTCATTTTTTATTTTCACCTCACTGCTGCAGTTGTGTTTGAATCCAAACACAAACTCTATCATTGTTTCTAATCTCACTGCTACAGTATCTAATCTCATCGCTACAGTAACTAATCTCACCGCCACTGCTGTTTTTAACCTCACCGGAGATAAACACACCGTCCATCCAAACTAAGCCGTAGTCTACCCCTTTCAGTACGTTCAGCCCTCAAGTAGGGTAAGGGTCAATCAATACACCATAAAATTTTGGCTTAATATAATATTTAATATCTAAACTTGACACTTTTTCTTAATTTGATATCTAAACTGTTTTTGGTCCAATTTGGTACTCAAACTTAATACTTTTTCTTAATTTGGTACCTAAACTTACATTTTTTCTTTAGTTGGTTCTTAAATTTTTTGGGGTCCAATTTGGTACTTGAATTTGATTCTTTTTTCTAATTTGGTATCTAATTTTTTTTATTTGATTTGGTATTTTTCAAACGTTTTACAAAATACTCCAATATGCTAACAATGTTATTTTTTTATGAACTAACAAAAATAATTAATAGATATAATATTTTTTTTGTGTTTCATATGTTCAATTACTTTTAGTTCTAAAAGCAGATATTACTTGAACTCGGGTTAAGAGAGTGCCTTACATTGATATACTCAATATTTCTAAGCATTTGCATATATTTGGAAGATTATACCACAAATCCATATATATATATATATATATGTGTGTTAGATACATGCATCAGATACATATTTCATGTTAATGGAGATTTCTTTTGAAAACATAGAACTCCATAGCTTTTGCTATCCTACATTCGAGTTGGGAAGCTATTCTACCAAATGTTTCACACTTTTCACTATCGACAAGTTTTAATCCATTCAAAGTGCAAATTAAATTTGTTCAACTTATATTGATCGAACCCTTGCAACAAAGGGTGCAAATGAAAGCATACAAGTAAAATGAAGCAGCTTACACATCTGAAACCAAGAAAAGTAGTATAACCCAAAATGGGATACCAGTCCTGCAATCCCCATCAAGATACCCAACCTCCAAATGAAAACGGATCACGGTAAGTGTACCTCCAATCTATCAACACATTATTTTTTCCTCGGTTGAACCCACTCTGGTTCCGACAAGCATGACTATGCATCTAATGTCAAAGTTACACTATCATTCAGAATTAAACCAGACGTTGAACAAGAAGCCGTAGCTGAAAATTCAATCGTATCATCAATATCAAAATCTTCATCGGCACATTGTTCGATGGCATCAGCTTCTTCTGGCGATCTAATCCATTCCAGTTCCAATGCAACTTGTTTCATGGTGGGTCTTTTCTTTCCGTTTAGATTCAAGCATCTTTTTGCTAACTTAGAAAATGCTTCGATCTCTGTTTTTCGACCATCCTTAACAGTTCGATCAAGAACCTCAAATAACGAATCATTTTGCATTGAAAGTAGAAAAAAGGCCACCAAGCTTCTCACTTCATCCTCTGACTGTATTGAGAAAACGGGTTTTTGTCCCGTTAAGACTTCAACAAGAACAACTCCAAAACTATATACATCACTTTTTTCAGTAAATTGACTTGATCGAAAATACTCAGGATCTAAGTATCCGAAAGTTCCTTGTACTCGAGTGGTTACATGAGT
The DNA here is from genome assembly GCA_025698515.1 of Gossypium sturtianum. NCBI lineage: Eukaryota > Viridiplantae > Streptophyta > Magnoliopsida > Malvales > Malvaceae > Gossypium > Gossypium sturtianum. Next base: position 166,074,889 of record CM046945.1, read on the forward strand.
TTTCTCCAAGGCAATTGATTTTGAAGTTCCGAAATCCGACACCTTTGCTCTGAATTTGTCATCCAAAAGTATGTTGCTAGATTTGATGTCTCGATGATAACGGAAGCAGCTGAATGCAAGTAGGATAAAGCATTAGCGATTTCACTTGTAATTCGTAAACGCATTTCCCATGTCAACGGAAACTCTTCATTCGGCTCATGAATGAGTTGATACAGTGTTCCATTTGGGATGAACTCATAAACCAACAAAGGAACTTTTGTTTCTAGGCAACATCCTAAAAGCTTAACCACATTTCTATGGTTAATTTGTGATAAAAGTATCACCTCATTTATGAATTGTTCAAGCGTCTTTTCATCTAATATCTTCTCTTCCATCAATATAGGTTTTTTAATTGCCACAATGCTTCCATCCGTTAACATTCCTTTATAAACAGTTCCTTGGCCGCCTCAACCAAGAATTCGATTATCATTATAGTAATCTGTCGCCTTTTCTAACACATTTGAAGCAAACACATGTATGTTCTCAACATTACCATCATTGTTGGACAATCATTGTTGGACAAGTTCTAGAACTTTGTACAAACGCCATGTACCAAGCAGAGCAAATAGCGTCCCAATGCTGGTACTGCAACCTATGCATATAATGGGAAATATAATTTGTCAAAGGCAAATTAATATATGTTCAGAAAAAACTTAAAAATATATAGTAACATGATTCATATTACTAAATAAATAATCATGACTTGAGTTTTAACTTGGGATAGCGATTTTAGTATAAATCTTAAGTTTAATGAAGCCATATTACTTCCTCTTTCTGTCATTAAAAAATAAAAGAAAGTAAAATTAACAAATACCTATAATGATTACAAAATTCTTTGATTTTTTTGTCGAAAAGGTTGGTGGATCATTGGGTGTGCGCATGCACATATTTCTTTCATTCGAGTATTCATATCCATCAGGACATGATGTTGATGATGAACAATTGCTGTCGAAAGCATCCAGACAAAGCATATAACAATACTGGAATTCTTTATGGCAATGACTTTCATCTAATCCTGCAAACATTGACGAAATGAATAAAATTAAGTCGGATTTATATATAATAGAAATACCAAATTAAATAAAAGTTTATAGTGAGTGATATATCTAATTTTCTTTTCTTTTCTTTTGGGCAAATTGTCCTAATCTATTCCTAAACAAAATATGCTATAGTGGTGCTTCATATGGAAAGGTCAAGTAGCAAAACCATGTGTAATGGAGCCCATCGAAATGAAGCCGGAGACTTATATGTATTAATACAATACCTAGGCATGAATCAGTAAAAAGATTTTCGTCGATACTATTAATATACGTTGTGCAAACACATAGATAGCTTTGGCTTAAGTTTTTCCAACTGTATTCACGATCCTCGTTGAAAAATGTGTCTGAACCATTTGTGAAACACAACCCACGCTTTGGTGTGGACCATTGCAATGTTGTGGGAACGTGCGTCAACGTAGTTTTGTTCGAATTTATTGTCTCAAGTGAATCGAGATGACGGTGGTCAACAATAAAAGCAGATCCACATCTCTTGCTGTCATTACTAGGATAAATCTCTTTCATGTTTGCAGCAAAGGAACTTAGATCGGAAGGAATATTCGTAGAGCAGCTAATATCGGAGGTCAGATAATTGGCACAAATGGGTTGCATTCAGGCACGAACAGGATATTCAACCGTTAGACTATAAGAAAAAGTAGTCAAACTACCGCAACCTAGGGACATGAATATATTGTACTCAGCTGAGAATGAAAACGGGGTTCCTTTTAAATTGATACTAACCCCATCAGTGACTCCATCTTCCTTTAGGCAATTGGAATAAGTTATCGAACTGTTGATGGTAGCTGTTCCTTGCAAAACTGAAACATTAAGCAATTGCAGGTTGATGCTACTTATATAAAGCTTTGACCCGTCAATAGTTTCATTGCAAGTTACTCTAAACCATTCATGCATGTAACACCCATCTTCTATTCCAAATGGATATGGAATATCAACTTTCCCACATCTTCTAAGACATCCATTAAACCTGTTAGCTAGTGCGCACAGTTCAGCTGCATAGACATAATGAACGAAGCACCCATTAATTAATCAACTAATAATAAAAATAAAATTATCGAATTTCTGTTCAATATATTATATTTTCAATTAGGCAATATCTTTTTAACTTATTTATTGTGGTATGTACATAATATTTTCAATATATATTCCCGGGATTGATGCAATAAGGAATTTTGTAAAAGTGATAGTAGGAAATGATTACCTCCCAAATCGCACGGGTTCCACTCCAACACTGCAGGAACATGCGTTGTGCGGATGCTTATACCGCGGAAAGATAAAAAATCCGATACAGCAACATCCTTCATCTCGCTTAAATACGAAACCAAGCGGTTATTGTAATTTATGAAAACAGATGTGCATCTGTTGCTCCCCGGCCCCGTGTTAATGACTTCCGTCACGCTTGCTGTATAGGAAATGATATCTTCAGAAATTGGGGCATAAAATGTTGGAAAAGTTGTGCCACGTCTTTCATAAAGACTGAACTCAGACGTCTGGTCGCTACATCTTTGTTGTAGGCAGCTAGCGATTGGATCAGTTAGATTGTCGTGAAAAACAGCGGCCAAATAGCCGCAGCCTACTGATCCGAGTCTGTTAAATCTGCTTGAGAAGAAAAATGGACTGCCTTTTAGGTTGACACTAGCACTATAAGTGGTGCCATTGTTACCTTTATTGTCACAATTTAGATAAATTACCGGATTGTTGACGAAGACGGTGTCGCCAGTCTTTGGAAAATGGTGTAGTAGCTCCAAATTGATTCGACTGATGAAAGGCTTTGGTCCATTGGTGGTTTGGTTGCAAGTTACTCTAAACCACGGATTGTAATAACAACCAGTTCTTATTCCGAACGGGTACCGGATCTCCCACATGTTTCATGACAGTCAGAACTGGCTGCTCGTATTAGCCATGGTAGCTGCAGGATGAAGTAAAACACCATGCAAATGCCCATTCTCTCTCTTAATTTCTCTCACTTTTGGTTGTTTATGAAGATTTTTGTTGGGTCAATATATATATATGGTGTAGGAGAGTGGCGTGTAGCAAACCGAATGTTCAAAGAAATTTCGTAGCTCTTGCGTTGTGTAGACCCAGTTTCAGTATGTTTAACCCTCAATTAGGTTCAGCGGCAATCAATTTCTAACCCATGTTTTTTGACACGATACAAATTTTATCATAATACATATTTATAAAAATATTAATATTTATATTAAATTATTAAATTATTAATATTGATATAAAAATACAAAACATTATATAAGATTAGAAAAAAAATGATACAAATATAAAAAAAAATTGAATTTATAATAATCTTTAGGAAAATAAAGATTTATTAATTTCATCAAATTATATTATTAATAAAATAGGTCTGAATATGAATAAAAATCATGTATGACTTTCCTTTTAATAGTCAAATTCGGAATATCAATGTGGGATTCATGTTTGACTCAATATTTTCCATTAAAATTACGTAATGGAAATGATAAAAGCTCAATGATGTATTTTGATTGAATTGATGAAAATTAGCCCAGTTTGGGTATTCCTCCCTTCATTTTCCCCTTTCTTTCCAGAAGCACAAGTCTTTTGAGTTTATAGCAGTGGAAATTGTGATAAAAGATAATGGTGACATTACAGTTAATCATGGTGTTGAAGAATGGCCTCCCATGCAGCCCATGCAACGTCCAGAAGCAGCACGTGCAGACTTGCTATGCTGGAACCATTATTTTATGAGCACTAAGTGCTTATTTTTGTTGTTTTGTAATCCCATGATAATGTAACTTAGTTTGGTTAACTTTGAACTATGTTAGGTTATTATTTTATGTCATTTTGATGGTGATTGAGCTGATTATATCAGCTATACAAAGTGTACAAGTTATTACTTTCTAGTTTCCATAAAATTTAGTGGGATTAAGTAAGTATTAGGTGATGATTTGCTATGATTTGTATTATCTATAGCAGGTATATGTAATGGCAGTGTATCAATGATGTTTTGTAATGAAAATTATCAGTTTTCATTCAAATTTTATGCTCATTTTCTTGCTCTCCTAGTTTTCTCAGCAAATTCCTTGTTCTTTCTTTCTTTCTTCTGCTGAAAGCATCGAGCCTTGCTGCTCAAGCTTCAGCTATAATTGCTGTTTGTTGTCCAAAGTTCCAACAATTGGTATCTAGAGCTTCTATCTTGGAGGACCTGTTATTTGAAAGCTTGAAATCGAATGGCTACACCTAGTTATACACCACCTACACCACCAGTCTTTAATGGTGACAGTTTCCACATATGGCAGGTTAAGATGAGGACTTACCTGCAGGCCTTCGATTTGTGGGAAGTGGTGACTTCAGACGTTGAGCCAGCACCCCTTCGAGCCAATCCAACTGTGGCTCAGATAAGGCAACATTCTGATGAGAGGACCAAGAGGCACAGGGCTATGTCATGCATCCAGAATTGTGTGTCAGATGTGATCTTCACAAGGATAATGGCTTGTGAGACACCTAAGCAAGCCTGGGACAAGTTGAAGGAAGAGTTCCAAGGGTCTGATAGAACCAGACAGCAGCAGCTCTTGAACTTGAGAAGGGACTTCGAAAACCTGAAGATGAAAGAAGAGGAGACTGTGAAACAAGACTCGAGACAGAATAATGGTCATTGTAAATGTGAGATAAGGCTCCTAGGTGAGCGAGTTCAATGAAGCAAGGATAGTTGAGAAAGTGCTATCTACCTTACCTGAAAGGTATGAAGCAAAAATATCCTCCCTCGAGGACTCAAGGGACCTCTCCAGCATCTCCCTAACTGAGTTGATTAATGCTTTATATGCCCAAGAGCAAAGGAGGGCAAGTAGGAATGAGGAGCACCAAGAAGGTGCTTTCCAAGCCAAGGCCGGACTTCCTCGAGCACTTCTTCCTACTGAGGCAAGAGGACATGGAAAAAGCAGGCCTAAGCTTTGTTGCTTCAGGAGTAATGACCAGCTTTGCAAATTTTGCAAGAAGCACGGTCATCCGTAAGAAAGATCTTTGGTTCAGGCGGATGCAACATGCCAACATTGCAAGAAGAAGGGTCATGTTGAAAAGGTTTGCAAAAGCAAGGCCAAACCAAGACAAGCACAAAGTACAACAACCAAAAGCCGAGGCTCTAGTGTGGTGAAGAAAAGCGATGACCATGAGGAGCAAGTCTTTGCTTTGTGTCATGTTCAAGTGGGCAAAAGAAAGGCTCGGAAGGATGGCTCCTGACAGGTGGTTGCATTAACCACATGTCACCTAATGCAACCATCTTCAAGACCTTGGACAGGAGCTTTCAAACCAAGGTCAAGGTTGGAAATGGACAGTTCATAAAGGCTGAAGGCAAAGGGGATGTCTTGATATCCACTCCAACAGGTAACAAGCTCATTACAAATGTGCTCCTTGTGCCTGAGATTGACAGGAACTTGCTTAGCATAACACAACTATTGGACAAGGGCTTCACAGTAGAGTTTAAAGGCAAGAAATGTCAGGTTGTTGATCCAAGTGGGTCAAAGATCATGGCAGTCACTATGACTGACAAGTGTTTTGAAGTAAACTGTTCATATGTCTCAAGCTCAGCCTATACAGCCTCGATTGATAAGTCCAAACTATGGCATCAAAGACTTGGACATGCAAATTTCAAATCGATGTCCAAAATGATCAGTGAAAGTCTAGTGGACAACTTCACCAACTCAGTGATCAATGAAGGTGTTTGTGAAGTGTGCCAATTAGGAAAACAAGCCAGGCATTCATTCCCCTTGAATCGGGCCCGAGAGCATCGAACAAGCTTCAACTTGTGCACACTGATGTGTGTGGACCAATGAAGACCGAATCACTCGGTGGTAATGGTACTTTATCTTGTTCATTGATGACTTTACAAGATATTGTTGGATTTATTTTATGAAGCACAAATCTGAGGTAGCTCAAGTGTTCTTGAAATACAAAACTCAAGTTGAGACAGAAGCAGTTGTAAAATAAAGACCATAAGGTCGATAATGGAGTCGAGTACACTTCACTTTCGATTCGAAACTAGCCGCATTGAAGTCGTAAACAACAACTTACAAATGTTTATACTCCTCAACAAAATGGAGTTACCGAAAAGGAAGAATAGAACCTTGATGAATATGGCTGGTGTCCGTTGTTTGAGAAGAATGTTCCCAAAAACATGTGGGTCAAGCAGTGAACACTGCTGTGTATCTACAAAATAGACTTCCTCTAAGGCCCCGGCTCAAAAACACCATTTGAAGCCTGGTTCGGGTTTAAGCCATCATTGGCTCACCTTAGAACATTTGGTTGCTTATGTTATGCACAGTTCCACTTTGCTAAGAGAAGCAAGCTTGATGAGAGAGCTCAAGCGAGCATACTTGTTGGCTATAGCTTAATCAAAAGGGCTATAAATTCGATTCCTCGACAAACAAAGTTACGGTCAATAGGGATGTGGTGTTCAATGAAAAGGCAAGTGGGACTGGAAGAAAAATGAACTCGAGGCAACTTCTCAAGAGCAAACAGTTGACCAAGTAGAACCTGATCAAGTGGAACCTGAAATGGACTTTGATGATACTCCAGTCAGGGGTACAAGGTCATTGGCAGAAATCTATGAGAGGGCACAAGTAGCTATTGTCGAGTCAACCTACTTTGAAGAAGCTCAAACACACCAGGGTTGGCAACAAGCTATGCTTGATGAAATTCACATGATCGAGAAGAACCAAACCTGGGAGTTGGTTGAAAAGCCTTCAAACAGAAAGATCATAGGTGTGAAGTGGATCTATCGTGCCAAGCAGAATGCTGATGGGAGCCTAAACAAGCTAAAAGCCAAAGCTAGTTGTCAAGGGTTTCACCAAAAGTATGGCCTAGACTACATGGAGACCTTTGCTCCAAAGAGCGTGCTTGACACCATAAGAATGCTTTGGTAGCTTTAGTTTGCATGCAAACGAGTGGATGATTCACCAATTAGATGTGAAGTCTGCCTTCTTAAATGGCCTTCTTGAGGAAGAAATTTATATAGATCAACCTCAAGGTTTCATTGTTCCTGGTAAGGAACATATGGTCTATAGGCTCAAAAAGGCACTTTATGGCCTAAAACAAGCCCCTAGAGCATGGTATGCTCGAATTGACAAATCATCTCTTGAATTTGGGATTTGAGAGAAGTGCCAAGAACCAACATTGTATGTAATGAAGAACAAAGGCGAAACACAGCTCATAGTGTCCCTTTATGTTGATGATCTCTTGGTGACAGGAGGAGAAAATAATGCCTTGAATGACTTCAAAACCAAGATGAAGGAGGTGTTCGAGATGTCAGACTTGGGCCACATGACCTATTTCCTTGGAATGGAAGTGAGTCAAATTGAAGGAGAAATCTTCCCGAGTCGCCAAGCATTTGCTAAAAAGATTCTAAATAAATTCTCTATGCGTAATAAAAACCAACGAGCACTCCTATGGTCATTTGGAGTGAAACTGCTATCAAGCCAAGGTGACTATGATCTTGTAGATGAGTCCGCCTCTGAAGCTTAGTGGGATGTCTACTTTATTTAACAACAAGCGGGCCGGACATTATGTTTCTTTGTGAGTATGCTATCAAGATTCATGCATTGCTTTGCCTTGCAGCGGCATCTTTAGGCCGGAAAGAGAGTGCTCAGTACATCGGAGGGACCCTTAGTTATGGCTTAAAGTTTAGCAAAGCTAAAAACATGAAGCTAGTAGGCTATCTGCATGCTGATTGGGCGGGATCAAAGGATGACATGAAGAGTACCTCGTGCTATGCCTTCACACTTGGTTCAAAGAATGTTTTGCCGGTGCTCGAAGAAGCAAAACACGTGGCTCAATCAATCGTAGAAGCCGAGTATGTTGCTACTTCGCTGCTGCGTGAATCAAGCCATGTGGCTAAGGAAATTACTTGCTGATTTGAACCTACAACAAGAGGGAGCAACAGAGATTTTATGTGACAACAAATCGGTTGTTGCAATTGCAAAGAATCTGTCTTCCATGGCGTAACTAAACATTTCAACATTAAACTTCATGTGGTAAGGGAGATGGAACAAGTTTGGAATGATTGAGTGATTCATTGCAATTTTGAAAGTCAAATTGCCGATATTTTTACCAAGGCCCTCAATGCAACAAGGTTTATCGAACTAAGGAAGAAGCTAGGAGTATGCGACATGGAGTCCAAGGAGGAGTGTTGAAGAATGGCCTCCCATGCAGCCCATGCAACGTCGTCGATAAAAAGACGCGCGCGGACTGCTATCTTGGAACCATTATTTTATGGGCACTAAGTGCTTATTTTTTTGTTTTGTAATCCCATGATAATGTAACTTAGTTTGGTTAACTTTGAACTATGTTAGGTTATTATTTTATGTCATTTGATGGTGATTGAGTGATTATATCACCTATACAAAGTGTACAAGTTATTACTTTCTAGTTTCCATAAAATTTAGTGGGATTAGGTAAGTATTAGGTGATGATTTGCTATGATTTGTATTATCTATAGTAGGTATATGTAATGGCAGTGTATCAATGATGTTTTGTAATGAAAATTATCAGTTTTCATTCAAATTTTATGCTCATTTTCTTTCTCTCCTAGTTTTCTCAGCAAATTCCTTGTTCTTTCTTTCTTTCTTCTGCTGAAAGCATCGAGCCTTGCTGCTCAAGCTTCAGCTATAATTGCTGTTTGTTGTCCAAAGTTCCAACACATGGACCCGTGCAGGTTAGGTTTCGAGATTATGTTGTTCTATACTGCAAACCACGAATTGTGATAGCAACCAGTTCTTAATCCAAATGGGTACTGAATACGAACCCTCCCACATCACATGTTTCATTACAATCAGAACTGGCTGCTTGTATTAGCCATGGTAGCTGTAGGATCAAGTAAAACGCCATGCAAATGCCCATTTCCTCTCTCACTTTTGATTCTTTATGAAGATTATGTTGAGTCGTTAAGTCAATAAATATAAGCTGGAGGAGACCGGAGCACAGCAAAATCAAGTTCAAAGAAATTTCTTAGCTCTTGCATGGTTAGGCCCAGTGTTCTAGTAATTAATTTCAGCTTAAAAGCATGCACTAGTAGTCTACCCCTTTCACTACGTTTAGGTTTAGCCCTCAATCATATTATAATATGATATATTTAATGATTACACCACTTTCAGCAAAACCAATATATGGCCTCCTGGTATACCAAGATAATAAAACTAAAGATTTAAGGCTTCGCTGGTATGATTTTGGCTATCTCAGGAAATAGACTATGGGTTCGGGTTTTCATTTTCTTCTTGTTTTCAATTTTTTAATAAATTTATTTTTATTTCTTCTTTTTTAAAACTTTTTTGTCAAAGCTGACATGGATTTTCAAAATACATACTCCAATGAAAAATAGCCACATTTTTTTTGTCAACGTGATAAGATTTTCGAATGACCAATACTAGTGTAGTTTATAAAATACTCAATCTTGTACCTGGATATACAATTTCAAATTTATTACTATTTTTAAAATATTTATACATGTAAAAATAGTTCAGTTAATATGGAAATATTAAATTTAAATCTATTACGTTGAATAACATGATAAAATAGAAAAAAGTAGAGATAAAAATTATTAAAAAATAGTTTAAAATATTAAAATCAGTACAGATGGAAACACAACAATACAACCAAAACTAGAATTAGTTGTTTTAATTTAGGAATGTTACAGCCAATACAAACAATGCCAGTAAAGAATTAACTAAGTAATTTAACCTATTTGTTTCAAAATTAAATGTAAAGGGACTTAATTGCTTATTTTTATTTGACTCAATTACTCCTTAATTACTACAATTTTGTCAACATGCCAACATTAATCTATTTGTTTCAAAATTAAATGTAAATCGACTTAATTGCTTATTTTTATTTCAGGAGGACTAAATTACTACTAAAATTAAATGTAAAAAGGAGTAAATCACTTAATAGCTCATTTTTATTTCAGAATGACTAAATCACTACTAAGCTTATAAGACCACGCCACCAAGGATGTTTAACCAAATTGTACCTTTGCATATCCCAACTCTTTTTCTTTTATTTTTTCGAAGACTTGGGAAAGCAAACAAATTGAAAGCTTGTCTAGAAAGAAAAGTCATTGCAAATCCTAAATGAGAAACAAAATTACAGAAATGAAAGATTTGATGCCTACTACAACAAAATTGCAGTTCTAGAGCTAGGAGGACACCTAAACCCACCTGCAAAATTCCTCATGCATCGACAATGCCATGCACCAATTCCGGTCCATTTTCACTCTGTTTTAATCCGGTTGGCTATTATTGCCTCTATTCATCTGTTACACACCCCACTGAAGCTGGTTGCACATTCTTAATGTACTGAAAGTGGAAAAACATATGTTCATTAGCAACCTACTATTGATAACATAAGCAATACATGGTTCCGATGCAAGATTATCAAGCACTACCTTATGTAAGACACCTCTGTTAGCCTTGTAAGGAGGTGGACTCCACTTCTTTCTCCGCTCGTTCAGTTCAGCATCTGTCAGCTCTACGTTTATGGCCCTCTTTTGAACATCTATGCTGATGAGGTCCTCATTTTGAACAAGACCGATGGGGCCACCTTCCTATAAAAGCAAATCCAATATCCAGCATCTAGATATATTAGGGGAGCAGAGCAATTCTATATGATAAAGACAAAAAACCAGAAAATAATCAGGGGCATACCGGTTCTAGTAAAATCTATGTTACTCAAACTCAGGTTTAGAACCATTAGGGTGTGCCTAACACTGATATACTCCATTTTTTTAAAGCATTTGCATATAAATGGATGATTATACCCCAAATCCATATCTAAATATGTGTTAGATACATGCATCAAACTCCGGAGCTTTTGCTATCCTACATTCGAGTTAAGAAGCTACACTTTCCACCATTGACCAGTTTAATTCCATTGAAAGTACAGATTAAATTTGTTAACTCTTGTTTATTTTAAAATTTTCAGATCTTTGATTTTGCCAGGGATGCAGGATAAGGCATATTTTTATAGCTAAGAAAGTAATACATAAAAGAGAACACAGACTAAAATGCACAATTTTAAACTTTCATTGGAATGCAAAAATTATCTTGCTATTCGAGTGAGAAATTACTGCACCTGTGCTTCAGGGCATATGTGGCCTACAACGAATCCATGTGAACCTCCAGAAAACCTACCATCAGTGAGCAATGCAACATCCTGCAGTATTCGCTTGCAGTGTTTGAATCAAATACCATTTTGAAAGGCACAATAATCACATCGGCAATTACAAAGATCCAATTCAAATTGAAAGTAAACTGTAGAGACAGTAAAAGGAATGCTCCAAAAGGTACAGGTTTTGCAACGTTTTACAGACCAATTCAACTAATTGTGCTTCTAAAATCACAGAATTTGAGATCTTGCATTTTTGGAAAAAATATAGAATAGCATCTGAGCAGATTAACAAAAAAATGTAGGTCACTGGTGCCAAGCCACTAGGACTTCAAATCACAATACCTTCCCAAGACCTGCTCCCATTATAGCACTTGTTGGTGTCAACATTTCAGGCATGCCTGGTCCCCCCTTTGGTCCCTCCCCTCTAATGACTACTACTTTTCCCTGGAAATTTACAAAGCATAAAATATTTAGAGTTTAGCCAATGCAAATAGATATACAAGGAATGCACATCCAAACCTGCATTCTTGACTGAAAGGCAAACAAACAAAGCTTATGGTGAAGAACATATGTGCAATAAGAAACCCTCAACCTTGCCACTTTAAGACGATCAACTTAAGCACACCAATAAAACTCAGGGTCTCATAGTCATAGTAATTTTTTTTTTCTTTTTTATAATTTGTATTTATCAAAAAGAGAGGAGGAAAATCTGCAACAGAGTCAAACTCACAGCGTACAAGTAAAATGAAGCAGCTTACACATCAGAAACAGAATGCAATTAAAACTTCTCACTCAATTGTTAATAAAAAAAACTCAGCACATGGAGATTCCCATTCCTAACTAATTATATAAAAATACTATGCTGCTTGACTCACATACCTTAAAACTTGAAGGATTTTCAGAGATGGCAGCTAGCATAGCTTCCTCTCCTTCAAAGACAAGTGCAGGTCCTAAAGAACAATTTTTGCAATCATTACATATGGAGGTAGACTAGATTCTGAATTATAAAATGTTCTGGCAGTACAATTAACATGAAGCACAAAGTTAAAATTAGAAAGGAAGGAAGAATAAAAAGGGCACCAGAGAAATAGAGTCCTTCTTTTCCAGTAATTTTTGCTACAGAACCCTCAGGTGCAAGATTCCCTCTTAATATTTGGATGTGCCCTGTTTTCTTGATGGGATTTGACACCGGTCTTATGATATCCTGGAAACGAATTTTGAAGATTGATCAGACTAATTGCATCTTCCATTCAACAAATCTCGATTTTAATATGTTGAAGGAGTCTAGCCTATTTTTGGTGAAAAATAATCAGTACAACCAACCTGTCCATCAGGAAAACGAGGGTAGCTTTGTGCATTTTCTGCCATTGTCTTCCCGGTCACTAGAATGGAATTATCATTGTATCAAAAATATTGAATATTAAAGCTCCGATATTGCAATAAACAAAGAAATGTAGTAGAATCCAAACTGGCATACCAGTCATGCAATCCCCATCTAGATACCCATGCTCCAAAAGAAAACGAATCACGGCAGGTGTTCCTCCAATCTATCAAAACATTATTTTTTCCCATGTGTTGAAAAGATAGAAAAGACAACATATACCAGGAAAGTTATTAGTGTCATGATCCATAAGCTCTGGAGGAAAAATGAAACTTGAAAGAAACGAATAATTTAGAAGATAAGCAGTTATTTATACCTTGTGTACATCCTCCATGACATATTTTCCACTGGGCTTCAAATCAGCCAGAAAAGGAACCTCATCACTAACCTTCTGAAAATCATCAAGAGTCAATTCTAGACCAACAGACCTGCCATGATAATTCCACAACTCATTTCCACAAAATTCCAATAATTTTGAGATCCAAGGGATATCTGGCATAAAGTCTTACCTTGCTATGGCAATTAAATGTAACACAGCATTGGTTGATCCACCTAGGGCCATGACAATAACCATTGCATTACGTAAAGATTTCTGGGTGATAATATCCCGGGGTTTTAAATCCATTTTCAACAATTCTAGTAGATACTTCCCAGCCAAACGGCATTCATCCAATTTCAATGGGTCTTCAGCAGGTATTGAAGAGCTTGTCAGGTAGAAAAAGAAAATGTAAGAAAAAAGGGAAGAATGCCAAATTCACAATCAAAACAATCCTGTGCGAGCATAGTTGTACCTGTAAGGAAGTGACATTCCCATAGCTTCAATTGCAGAAGCCATGGTGTTTGCAGTATACATCCCCCCACAGGCTCCTGCTCCAGGGCATGAGTTAAGGATAACATTCTTTCTCTGCTCATCACTTATTGATCCACTTACATACTCTCCATAACACTGCATGGCCAATCAAAAAATAAAAAGTAACAAGGTTATCAAAATACTGCTATTTTCAGATAAATCATGCCATAAAGGTTAATCTTTACATATTAGCATATGGTAGAAATTTTAATGATATTGCTTGATCTTGACAAACTTCAAACAGTCAGTTGGCCTTATTTTAATCCTCAAAGTCATGAAAACAGGGGAAGAAGAACAAGAGTGAAAAGCAAAAGCAAACTCTGCCCCTCAAGGGTGAGTACCACTTCAGTTCAGAGACAGAGTAAAACCAAAATAAATGTAACAAGAAAGAGCCTCAAAGTTTCACTGTGTTAGCACTAGAGATGAACTAACTGAACTCACAATCTACAAACTCTGTCAATACTTCAATTCTCAAGCAGAATTTTGGAGTAATAGCAAATAGAAAGATGTGACATTAGTTATTACCAGAAAATGCAAGAGTTATCCTTATTCAATAAAATAACTTCCAAAGACAAGGTAAATAGAGTGTCACCCAATACAAACCAAAACAAAAAATAAAGTATAAAAGTAGGCACTTATCTGATATACACCACCATGAGGTTGACTGTACACAAACACAGTGTCCACGTACAAAAACTGCTCCAATTCTAGAAATGTAGATTTAGCTTTATATGTTTTATTTTAATCTTAGATTGCAATGCCTTCATATGTACTTACCAAAAAAACCATAGATCATGGAAAACACTGCATGTATCTATCTAAGTGTAATTATCTACATAAAAGATCATCATATCCTCGTAATTTCCCAACTTCCACACACTAATCCAAGAAATTTTATTGCAATTGTCACTCCTAAAATCAAAGAATTAACAGACACCATGGGTCTGAAAAATGTTAAATTGAGAGAGGCACAGCAACTCCGGAACCAAGCAAAATATCCAGCTAATATGAAGGTATAAAGAGAAAGAAGAAATAAACTAGCATAAGAACATTCCTATAGCATATCATTGTGCTTACCTGGAAGGCAGATACTATATCGAATGTATTGCCTTGAAAATGACCGGGCTGCAAAAAAAGAAGTATAAAAATAAATAACTCATTGAAATGAAAATTTGATGACAATGAAAGGGAGAACCAGAGCAACAGATTGTACAAATTTCATTTAACACATTACTGCGTGATGGCCTAATATATTTCTGTTTAGCACTTAGAATGTTTAGACTTAATTTTTATATAACCTATAACAAAATTGCCAGTACACCCACATGGTATACTAAGCCAGGTGCATACATTTTTTTGTGGGTATGCATTGATAAGAAAAATCATGCATATATAATATATATACTGCAACTTAGAAAGAAAACAAGCATTCATTCGGATGAATGCTTTCCACTTTGAAACCAATCCTTGTGGACTTATCTAATGTAACAAGGGTGAAATGTGTATTTGTTTTAAGAATTTGAAAGAGCAGCATTGATTTACCAAAGAACACTTGCAATAGAAAGTTATAGGAGCAAAACTAATAGATATAAAGCCTAAATGAGGCTTTTGCAACTGAAGAAAAAAGAGCAGTTGATCTACAGCAGTTATAGTAGACAAAGCAAAGCAGCAAACCTTGATGGTTCCACCATAAACCATAAGACTTGGCCGATTGAGCCTCCCCATTGCAATAATTGTACCTGGCATCTAAAGAACTAGCTAACATAAGATTGAGATGGTTGTAAAATTGTTAAAAAACAAACATATTTCACATTATAATTTATAATTGTTGAATTTTTCTTGAAACACAAAAGAAATAAAAAAACAATATCACTACTACATTTGGATAATAAAGCTTACATTTTTATCACAACCAGGAATAGAGATATTCCCATCATACCACTGAGCACTCATAACAGTTTCAATACTATCAGCAATCAAATCCCTTGACTGCAAACTGAAGCACATCCCTCTCGTCCCCATCGAAATCCCATCGCTGACCCCAACCGTATTGAATCTAAACCCAATCATCCCGGCCTCCTCAACGCCCCGTTTCACTTCCTCCGATAGCTTCAACAAATGCATGTTGCACGTGTTCCCCTCGTACCAGACCGACGATATTCCCACCTGGGGTTTCGACATGTCATCTTCCGATAATCCGACACCGTACAACATGGCCTGGGACGCGCCTTGTGACTTTGGCTCCGTTATTCTCGAGCTGTATTTGTTGAGCTTTACGGCTGAGGGAGAAGGAGGGTCTGCTGTTACTGTTGCTTGGGATTGTGCGGTAACGCGAAGATATTGGCGGCAGTTGGGAATAGCGGTGGCTGGCTTTGTGGCGGGGAGGACGGTGGTTCGGGAGGATAGAAATGTGGCTTGCATGGCTGCGGCGGCGGAAGTGAGGGTTTAAGTTGGGGATTAGGAAAGCTGCAACACTTTTGCTTTACTGCTTGTAAAAAGTGACTGTGCTAGGCACATATCATGCTCGTGCTTTACACTTTATCTATAACGTATAATCAACAAACAAACAAATTGGACCCAGAAAGAAACAACAAAACAAACAAAAAAGTTTGGCTCCCACCCTTATTTTGGGGGTTAAATTCTGATATTAGTCCATGTAATTTGCAAAAGTTGTGATTAAATTTTGCTATTAATCTATATACTTTTCGAATTGATCAATTTTAACCCCTATGCTTTTCAAATTTTAAAAATTTAACCCTGAATCATAACCCAACCAGTATAGTTAAATGTCATGCATTATGCATATAATTGTAGTTTTGGCCCATTTTCTCTAATTGGATCTTTTTTAAGTCCTTATACTTTTCGAATTTTGAAATTTTGATCTTAACAAGAATAATTATTATTAATTCATTAACTGAATCTTTTAGTCAGTAATATTTAGAAATAACAAGCTGACATGACATTACACATATCATAATATGTTTGTCACATCAGATTTTGGAAATAGCAAAACTTAGCTAAATGAACTTAACAATTATCATTTGGTAAGAATTGAAGTTTTAAAATTTGGAAAATACAAAAACTAAAAATGATCTATAGCGGCGTTTTTTGCGGCGCTTATCAAAACGCCGCAAATAGTTTTAGCGGCGCTTATGGCCTAAAAAAATGCCGCTAAAAGTCTGTTTTGTTGTAGTGTAAGGAATAATAGTTAAATAAGAGTTAGTTTTAAAATATTTATAAATATTTTAAATTAATATAATATTGGAGTATTAATAGTGTATTAAAAAAACAGCTTATTAATGACGCAATTTGATACGGGTGTAAAGTGCAAGCCCTAATTGTGTAAAATAGAGGTTAACAATTATAGGCACCTAAACTATAAAATAAGTAGGCCGCTTCTGACAATACAAGTGCACGGCAAGCCCATGCAAAAGATTTGGTTAAGATATGCCATATTTCACCAAATATACAAATGGAACCTAACCATATATGTCCTCCAATTATATCTTCCAAATCGTCCACACTAGCAATTCATCCTTCGCCTCCAAAGGGCGATTTTAATAAATAACCAAATATAACACTTGGGCTAAAAGTCAAGTTGGTAATTTTTCTTACATATCCCCCTCCCAGATAAAGAGCCTTGAATACTAGAAGAAAAGTACCTATACCTAGCAAAATTAAGTGAATACCCAAATTGTGGTCATTTTATTTCTATCTTTCCATACATAACCGAAAAATGGAAAAGATTCTTCAAGAGTTTCATGTCCTAGAAGCGCATGATAAATACCGTCAAAGCGATATTTTTTTTTTGTTTTTTAACATTAATTTCATAATAGGTTCTTATAATATCTGCTCTTTTTAATACAATGCCTAGAGCTATCTATAGTCCTTCCTCACCCTTAAATAGGAGCATAATGCTCTTCAACACACTCGAACACACGTCCTCCTGCATTGGCAACAATATGAATACCAATACCAATTGAGCTAAGACAATTGTTCATATTAATGTTGATATTCATATTTATCGAATATTAGTTTTATTTATTTATTCTTTTCGTAAATAAAAGGATATGATACGAAATTTGTGTATCATATTGCTTTAATTACATTAAAATCAGTTAAATAAATTGTTTTTAGAATGTTTTGATACTTTTATCAATTTTAGTACTCGAAATGATAAGCATAAATGCAATTTTCATTAAAGCTTGCATGAAGGGTTTTTTTTTTTTTTTTCCATTTCAGTATTTGACAAATTAAAGATTTTTAATCCAAAAACTTTCTTTAATTCGGATTGTCATCGTCAACACATAAATATGAGGGATTGTTTTATAAATATGTTAAGAACCAAAAATTTTGTGCAGCATAAATTATGTTATTTAAAAAGGAATAATTGTTTTATACTCGTGTCCATAATTAAAACAATAAAAATTTGAACTCATGTGATGGCTTGATGGTTAAGGGTATTTTTCGTCTCAGATGTAGTCTGGGATCGAGTCACACTAGTCGCGTTTGTTGTTCGAGCTTTGTTCTACTATTATAATTCACTAATTCACCAAAAAAACCATTTTTAGAGTTTTTTTTTAATGTGGTTTATTTAAAACTTTGTTTAAAAACACATGTAATTTCTTATTAATTTATGTATTATTATGAATTTTCACTTGAAATAAAGTTAACATGGTATTAAGGTATCTAGGATAAAAAAATTTATAATGGTAATTTTTTAACATTTAGCACATTATTTTGTAGGGTTTTTGTTCCATACAACGGAGAATATTATTGTAAGTGAGAGCAATAGGGAGTTGCTTGTGATAGAGGGAGATTCAAATTCTATCGCTGTAACAACCCCTACCCGTATTTGTAGTCGGAATAGGGTACGAGGCATTACCGGAGTTTACAATTTGTTTTTATTCAATATAACCCTTTTATAGATATCTAGCCTTCCCTGCAAATTTTAAACCGAGACCATTCCACATCAACCAATCCAATTCAACATATTTTCAAAATAGATTCATGCATATTTATAAGATAACCTCAACACATACCAAAACCAAGATTTGTTAGCCATACCAATGGCTGACCTTACATTCATTTCATATTAACATTTACTTTATTAGCTTATACATGCCATTGATTTCCAAACTAAAGTTTCTTTATATACCGAAATCTTGAGGTTGATAGTGTGATGTGTCTCCGACTGAATCCGACCTCCGAGCTCTTAACACTACAAAACAGGGAAAAGAAACAGGTAAGCACTTTGTGCTTAGTAAGCCCATGTAACAGAATTATACTTACCTAATATTTTCAATACAATGCAATAAACATTCATATATCCATTCAATGCATTATTACCCTAACATACACAAACTCAACATTCAAGTTAGTCCAATAATTTCCATGTATCAATAATATATATACCATGATTGATGAGCTCATCAATATCATGATTTCCATTTCTTTAATATTTTTCCATATTTATCCCGTTGAATTACTCGGAATTTCGATGGATTTTCAGAGGTACACTTTAGTGGACAAATCCGGTCCGTCAATTCATATTCATGTGCGCACATTTCCATTTCGAGAGCACACTCCGCGAACTCATCATCTTACAAATGGGATTACCACCAGCTAAATCCTGTAATATAAACTCATAGAGTATTGTCGGGATTACCACCCAAAGCTAAATCCTCGCAACGACAATTACTCTAATAAGCTTGATCTGAATTACCAGTCAAAGCAAATTCGAACTTAATTCGGATTACCCGTCCGGCTAAATCCATTTTCCATATATTCTTCGGAGGGCTATATCAGATAGGATCACCCGTCCGGCTAGATCCTTTTACCGTCAATTCCTTTTCGAGATCCATCGAATTTTCCTTTCATTCAACCGGGATTTCTTCCTTTTTATCAAATATATCAATGTTTCATCAATCTTCATACAATGAACATTCAAATTATATTCACATCAATAACATCTATTTCAAGCATTTAAGAATATAATTCAAGTTACATGAACTTACCTCAATACTAGTTCATATACAAAATCTACTAATCTGGGACTTTTTCCTTTCCTCGATATAGCTTCGTATTTGAGTTTTCCGGATCTAAATAAATAAATTCAATCATCAATTCAATACATTTCATGTTCACATGTAGCATTCACTATAATTCTATTATTATTTATAGTTCATTCAAAGCTGTCTACTTGAGTTATCATCACTAAATTATTTTTATCTTGAGCTACAGAACTCCAAATTAAGATCCTATAATTTTCCCTGAAACTAGACTCACATATATTCTTCCCATAAAATTTTCAGAATTTTTGGTTTAGCCAATAAGTACAGTTTATTCTTTAAAGTCACCCCTATTCTGCTGTTTGACAGTTCTGACCCTTCTTCACTAAAAATTAATTATCTCTTCATACAGGATTCAGATGATGTTCCCGTTTATTTCTATTGAAAATAGACTCATTCAGGATTCTAAAAATATAAATTTAAGCCCATAATTATTTTTATCCAATTTTTTATGATTTTCTAAAGTCAAAACAGGGGAACCCAAATTCATTCTGACCTTGTCTCACAAAATTCATTATATCTCATGATTTACATATCTATTGCTTACACCGTTTCTTTTATGAGAAACTAGGCTCAATAAGCTTTAATTTCATATCTTTTTCATCTTCTAATTCGATTTCTAAAATTTATGGTGATTTTTCAAAGTTAGTCTACTGCTGCTGTCCAAAACTGTTTTAGTGCAAACTGTTTATTACCATTTTTCCCCTAAGCTTTCAATAAATGATAATTTCGTCCCTGCTCAATTAACTCCTCAATTGAGCTGATTTCTCTCAATTAAAACTTTATTATATCATTTTAAACTACTTTATAACCTTTGGGAATCATAATTTCAGTAATAGACTTTAATTCCAAACATTTTCACAATTTAGGTCCTAAAAATCAATTTCTATTGGAATTACCTAATAAAATCATCTCATAAACAAATTAAAGCTTAAATTTCATTCTATTTCATCATAAACTTACAGCACCCAACCATGGTAGCTTTCAATTTCATCCATGAAATCGAAGACTAATGAATTTAATTGTAGGACCTAGTTGTAAAAGTCTTAAAAACACAAAAATTACAAGAAATAGGCAAGGATTAACTTACTTGGTGAAAAAATTATGATATACCAGCTTTGAAAACCCTCCTGTGGCGTTTTTGGCTGATGAGAGTGAAGAAAAATGAAGAGAAATCTAGATAATTCCACTTTAGTCCTAGCTTTATTAAGTAAATTTTGCAATATTCCAATTTTGCCCTTAATTCTCCTTATTTTCTTGCTGATTTCATGCCCTTGCCGTCCAGCCCAAATAGACCTTGGGTCTATTTTCCTTTTAAGCCCTCTTTCTTTTATCATTTAAACTATTTAATCATTTTTCATAATTTTGCATTTGTTACAATTTAGTTCTTTTCATTTAATTACGTACCGAAACGTTAAAATTTTCTAACGAAATTTTAATACCACATTACTAACATTTTATAAATATTTATAAAAATATTTCCTACTCAATTTTATGAGATCAAGGTCTCGATACCTTGTTTTTACCCAATTCCTTCAATAATTTCTTTTTCTAACTAACCACTAAATCGGTAAAATTTTCTATCGATATTTTAATACGATTTTCCTATCATATAAATATTCATGCAAATATATTGAAATAAATTTCTCTTTAAATCGGATTTATGGTTATGGAACCATTGTTCCGATAACCTTAAATTTAGGCCACTACAACTCTCCCCCCCCCTTTTAAGGATTTTCGTCCTCGAAAATCTTACCAGTAAAGAGGTTTGGATATTGTTTCCTCATTGTCTCCTCCGGTTCCCATGTCGCTTCCTCAATCCCATGCTTTTGCCATAATACTTTCACTAAATTTATCTTTTTATTTCTAAGCTCATTTGTTTCCCGTGCCAATATCTTGACTGGTTCTTCACTGTAAGTCATATCCGGTTGAATCTTCACTTCTGTCGGAGAAATAACATGTGAAGGATCTGACCGATATCGTCGTAGCATAGACACATGAAAAACATTATGGATTCTGTCAAGTTCTGGTGGTAATGCCAATCGATAAGCGACCGGTCCAATTCTTTCTATGATCTCATATGGCCCGATAAATCTTGGACTCAATTTACCCTTTCAACCGAATCGGAGAACTTTCTTCCAAGGAGACACTTTCAGGAATACCTCTTCACCGACCTGAAATTCAATCTCTTTTCGTTTAAGATCGGCATATGAATTTTGGCGATCGGAAGCTGCTTTTAAACTATCCCGAATAACCTTTACTTTTTCTTCTGTTTCCCGGATTAAATCAACCCCATGTATCTTCTTTTCACCGAGCTCATGTCAATATAACGGTGTTCTACATTTTCTACCGACAAAGCTTCATACGGAGCCATTTTAATCTTCGGATGATAACCGCTATTGTAAGCAAATTCAATCACGTGTAGATACCTCTCCCAATTACCTTCAAACTCTAGTATACAACATCGAGCATATCTTCCAATACCGAATTACACGCTCGATTGGCCATCCGTCTGAGGATGAAATGCGATCTTGAAATACAACCGAGTACCCAAAGCTTCTTGCAATTTATCCCAAAACGAGAGGCGTAAATCGGGGATCTCTATCCGATATAATGGAGACAGGCACTCCATGTAGCCTGATAATCTCAGATATGTACAATTCAGCCAGTTTATCTAAAGAATAATCCATACGTACTGGAATAAAGTGCGCTGACTTTGTCAACCGGTCAACAATCACCCAAATAGCATCTTTTTCCTCGGAGACAACGGTAACCCCGATACAAAATCCATAGTGATTCTTTCCCATTTCCATTCCTGTATAGTAATTGGTCAAGTAACCCCAAGGTACTGATGTTCAGATTTAACTTGGTCGACATATTAAACACCTTGATACAAACTCAGAGATATCACGTTTCATTCCTGGCCACAAGTACATCTTTTTCAGATCATTATACATTTTATTACTCCCTGTATGTACAGACATAGTACCACTGTGAGCCTCGTGTAGAACCTTCTGTATGAGCTCTGAATTCTGATGTACACATACCCTACCTCTGAATAATATACAACCATCAATCCCAACCTGAAATTCAGAATCGATACCTGACTCACACTGTGCCCGTTTAACCTGTAACTTCTCATCATTCTTCTAAGCTTCACATATTTGCTGTAAAAATGTCAGTTTAGCTCTCAATTCAGCTACAATTGAACCATCATCAGTCAGTGACAACCGGGTATTCATAGCTCATAAAGCAAACAGAGATTTTCTACTCAAAGCATCAGCTACAACATTAGCCTTACCCGGATGGTAATCAATAATCAAATCATAGTCCTTTATCGCCTCAAGCCACCGCTACTGCCTCAAATTCAAATCTTTCTGTGTGTCATCAAATATTTCAAGCTTTTATGATCGTATAAATATGACATTTCTCACCGTCTGCATGTAATACCGCCATATCTTCAAATAAAAATAATAATAGCAATTAATTCAAGATCATGTGCCGGGTAATTTCTTTCATGTGGTTTAAGTTGTCTTGAAGCATAGGCTATTACTTTACCTTCTTGCATCAAGACACAACCTAAACCATTTAATGAGGCATCACCAGAAATAACAAATTCCTTACCCGGTTCAGCCGCATAAGTCATCGGTGCTTTCGTTAGTAGATCTTTCAATCGGTTGAAATTCTCACGACATTCATCACCCACTCGAACTTTACATCTTTCTCGCAATAATCGAGTCATCGGAGAAGCTATCATAGAGAATCCTGTACAAATCTCCGATAATAACCAAATAACCCAAGAAACTTCTAACTTCGATACATTCTTCTATGGACTCCAATTGACAATAGCTGAGATTTTACTTGGATCTACCCTGATGCCTTCGGCGGATACAATATGTCCAAGAAAACCCACTTCTCGAAGCCAAAATTCACATTTACTAAATTTAGCATATAACTGCTTCTCTCGCAGAATTTGCAACACAGTTCTCAAATGTTCTGCGTGTTCTTCTTCATCTCGAAAATAAACCAAAATATCATCAATGAATACTACCACAAATCTGTCTAAGTACGGTCTGAATATCTGATTCATCATATCCATAAATACTGTAGGTGCATTAGTCAGCCCAAACGGCATAACCAGAAACTCATAATGCCCATACCTGGTTCTGAAAGCTGTCTTTGGCACATCTGACTCTTTTACCCGTAGCTGATAATAACCTGATCGGAGATCAATCTTCGAGAATACTGTGGCACCTTTCAACTGATCAAATAAATCATCAATCCGGGGCAATGGGTACTTATTCTTTATAGTTACCTTATTGAGCTGCCGATAGTCAATACACAATCTCAAAGACCCGTCTTTCTTTTTCACAAACAAAATCGGAGAACCCCAAGGTGAATGACTCGGTCGAACAAAACCCCTGTCAACAAGTTCTTGCAACTGTGTCTTTAATTCCTTTAATTCTGTAGGAGCCATTCGGTACGGAGCTATGGAAATCGGAGTAGTTCCCGGAATCAAATCTATAGAAAATTCCACTTCTCTTTCTGGTGGCAACCCTGGTAATTCCTCTGGAAACACATTAAAAAATTCGCATACCACTAGCACTGCCTGTATCTTTGACTCAGATACCTTGGTGTCGAGTACATAAGTAAGAAAAGCATCATACCCCTTTTTAACATACCTCTGAGCAGTAATAACTGAAATCACATCAGATAATCCCTCTGTCTGATTAGATTTAACCTGGAGTAATTCGCCATTCTGACACTTCAACACAATATATTTCTGTTTACAATTTACTACTACATCATGCTGAGTTAACCAATCCATGCCCAATATCACATCAAACTCATCAAATGGCAAAGAACATCAAATCAGCCAGGAAACAATAACCTCTTACCATCAGTGGACAATTTTTACAAATTTTATCCACCAAAACAGATTGGCCCAGGGGGTTTGAGACTTTAACCACAAATTCAGTAGGTTCAATAGATAAATCTTTAACACATGCAAGCTTTATACATATATATGAATGTGTAGAACCAGGATCAATTAATGCAATAATATCGCTGTCAAGTAAAGAAAATGTACCAAGAATAACATCGGTCTTTGAGGCATCTTCTCCGCACGAATGGCATATGTCCCGGCAGTGCTCGTGTCTCGATCCCGCTCGCAGATCTTTTGTAGCTCCTCGACTACCACCGACATTACCGGATGGTCGAGATGGTCTACCCTCGAACCGGATTACTCGGCCCGATATCTGCTCACCTTCTTTTTCTCTTCTTTACGGACAATCTCGAGGAAATGGTCAAAAAAACACATCAGAATAAGCCCCACTCTTAAATCGACATTCACCAAAATGAGCTCTATTACAATATTGGTATCTCGGCTTAGGGGTACCAACACTGCCAACACTGGTCACTGATGGAGTGGAAGGTCTTGGATTATTGCGTTGAGAACCTCGCTCTCGCCCGAATACCCAAGGGGGCGGAGGTAGAACGATCTGGTACTTCTTCAATTTCTTTGGAGCAGAAAATTGGGATTTTCCCATTGGTCTTTTACTAAAAATTCGAGCTTCCCTCTCAGCCTATTTCTTTTCTTTGCTCAACTCTGCCAATGTAGCAAACTCTCGAATTTCAAGAATTCCGATCAATAGTTGTAACAGCCCGACTTCGACTCTAATCGGAATAGTGGTTTCGGGACCACAAATTCGAGTCTGAAAAATATTTTAAAATTATTTTCCGTATTTATTATGTGTGAAATTGTTTGTGTTAAATTTTCGTGACTTAATTTTATCGTTTAGGTGTCCGATTAAATAAAAGGACTTAATTGCGTGAAATGAAAATTTGATGGTTAGTTGTTAAAGTGCTTAATTGTTGATGTCTTTTTAATATGGAGGATTTGTATTGTAAGTAGTCCTTTTTATAATTAGTGGACGGCATGTGTTAGTTTAAATGACTTTATTATATGAATTTATATATTATAAAGTTATTATTATTAATATTATATTATATTAACTTATTATAATAAAACATATAATGAAAGAGAAAGATGATTCATTCTTTCATCTTTGGTGACCGAAACAAAGAAAAAAAGAAAGAAAGAAACATAGCTAGGTATTCGGCCATTGTCAAGGGTGATTAAGGTATGTAACTAGCTCGGTTTTTGATAATTTCTACGTTTTTGAGATCGTTGCTTAGAAATTTTCAAGACCCATGCTTTAATTTTTGAGTTTGATGAATATTTTGAGTTGAGCCATTGTTGATAGCTTGTTGTTTATGTTGTTTAAGGATGAATTATGATAAATATGTGTTAGATTTATAAGTTTTGTCTTTGAATTTTTGATGAAATTTAGTATGTTGGACTATATTGCAAAAAAAAATTTAGAGGGACTAAAATATGAAATAAATTAAATGTAAGGACTTGTATGAGGACTAGGAATATTCGGCCCTTAAGGTGTGTAGCCAAATTTTGTGTATTTTGTGTTTTGTGCAAATAGGACTAAATTGTAAAAAGTGTGAAATGTTAGGGGCAAAATGGTAATTTGCCCATTTATATGTTTTTGGACTAAATTGAATGAAAATATATTTGAATGAGCTTAATTTGAACATGTTTAGATCAAGAACCAAAGAAAACGGACTTGGATCGGGGAAAAGCAAAAATAGTCGAATAGCCGGTTTTTGTCGTCCGTCGATATCCGAGGTAAGTCTTTAAGCAATAAAATATTGTAAACTATGTACATAACCTAGTATATGCTGATTTGGAAATTTTATATCTAAATTATTGGATAGCCGAATGTGGTTAAAACTAAGATTTAATGTGTTTAAGTTGTGTGATTGAGATATGATAGTTGAATGCTCGTACAAAGATTACGAAGTGTATAAAGGATACGATATATGAATTATTTGTGTGAGACAACTTAAAAGTATCGTTATTCAGGCTGTAAGCCTAGCAAGCCTTGGGCTGTTGAACTTAATCGGGCTTTGTGCCTAGCAGGCTTATTGCCAGTGATTGAATATCAAACCTTGGGTCTAGCAGGCCTAGTGCCGGTGTATGTGTTTCAGTGCAAACTGTTTTAGTGCAAACTGTTTATTACCATTTTTCCCCTAAGCTTTCAATAAATGATAATTTCGTCCCTGCTCAATTAACTTATCAATTGAGCTGATTTCTTTCAATTAAAACTTTATTCTATCATTTTAAACTACTTTATAACCTTTGGGAATCATAATTTCAGTAATAGACTTTAATTCCAAACATTTTCACAATTTAGGTCCTAAAAATCAATTTCTATTGGAATTACCTAATAAAATCATCTCATAAACAAATTAAAGCTTCAATTTCATTCTATTTCATCATAAACTTACAGCACCCAACCATGGTAGCTTTCAATTTCATCCATGAAATCGAAGACTAATGAATTTAATAGTAGGACCTAGTCGTAAAAGTCTTAAAAACACAAAAATTACAAGAAATAGGCAAGGATTAACTTACTTGGTGCAAAAATTATGATATACCAGCTTTGAAAACCCTCCTATGGCGTTTTTGGCTGATGAGAGTGAAGAAAAATGAAGAGAAATCTAGATAATTCCACTTTAGTCCTAACTTTATTAAGTAAATTTTGCAATATTCCAATTTTGCCCTTAATTCTCCTTATTTTCTTGCTGATTTCATGCCCTTGCCGTCCAGCCCAAATAGACCTTGGGTCTATTTTCCTTTTAAGCCCTCTTTCTTTTATCATTTAAACTATTTAATCATTTTTCATAATTTTGCATTTGTTACAATTTAGTTCTTTTCATTTAATTACGTACCGAAACGTTAAAATTTTCTAACGAAATTTTAATACCACATTACTAACATTTTATAAATATTTATAAAAATATTTCCTACTCAATTTTATGAGATCAAGGTCTCGATACCTTGTTTTTACCCAATTCCTTCAATAATTCCTTTTTCTAACTAACCACTAAATCGGTAAAATTTTCTATCGATATTTTAATATGATTTTCCTATTATATAAATATTCATGCAAATATATTGAAATAAATTTCTCTTTAAATCGGATTTATGGTTACGGAACCATTGTTCCGATAACCTTAAATTTAGGCCATTACAATCGCTTTAGGGTGGGTTTGGATGGCCGGTGGGGTGTGGAGCAGTGCGGTGCGGTACGTTTAGCTTACTTTTTGTCCCACGCTATAGTATCATTACAATATATAATCTCACCGCCACTGCTGTTTTTACACTAAACACCGCCCATCCATACTCACCCTTAGATTTGTTGATATTACAACTGATTGTTGTTGATTTTTGGAACTTAGGTTTTCTACTTCCAATGGTTGGTTTTTGTTCCATATAATGTAGGTTAATAATGATCAAGCTTCTTGTATTGTATTAGTTGTGTTTAACAAATTATTAATGGAGGAGATTGTTGAAAAATATGGAAAAACTAGAGAACTGCTTGAGGGAGTGATAAACATTATTTGTGAGTGTATTTGATTGTAAAACCTTCATGTTGTGGTTTTACATGCTAAGTTAACATGGGTGAATTTAGTGGTGAGAGCTCTAGTCTTCAAAAGTACAAGAGTGAGAAAATTGTTACCAGGGTGTGACAAATTTAGAGTCACTTGTTGTAAGTGTTTGAAGATAATGGATACTTCTTATTAAACTAAGCTCTACAGATGTAGGGAAACCAAATTGTGTAAACAATCTTTTTGTCCCCTATTTTTTTTTTTCATGTTATTGCAGTGTATGAAGGAGTGTCCACTTCCTTAGCCACTCCTTTCAAGCATCTAGCCTGTTTCTCAACAAGTGTTTCGATCTAACATTTAATATTAGAGCATGTCACTTAACGTAGCTAGTGGATATCCTTAGTGTTTCTAGATTCAAGCTATGGAAGGTCCATCTACTTCTCGTCCTCCTATCCTAAAGGTTAGCAATTATGCATATTGAAAAGCACGCATGAAGGCGTACATTAAGTCCATTGATAAAAAGGCTTAGCGAGCTGTCCAAAATAGATACTGAAAATGTAATAATGTTGAACTAATTAACATTAATAATTTATTTTTTATATGATACTTAAAACTACGCATAATCTCTTCCTAACCCGTAAATTAAAATATATTTTAAAACTGTGTTTTGACTCAATCAAGACTCATTCTTTTTGTCTCCAACAACCTAAGTTTGATGATGCATATAACCCATATATTTATATATAGTATTGACTTAGTTTGCTGATGCAATAACTTCTGAATGGTTCAAATTTGACTGTGAGTCCAGTACGATGTTTTCTTATTCTAATTAAAACATGGCATTATTGAAACGTAGAAAGACTGGAAGACAAGAATGCAGTAATCACCCAAAATGTGTTAATAGTGGGAGGAGTGCATGTAAATACATTACAAAATCCGACAGAACTTGTGTCACCCATATCAACCCAATATTTGACCATTTAAAATAAGGGAAAAAACACAATGAACCCTAAAATAATCATGCCCCCATGCTCCCAAATTTGACTACTCCCAAAGATATATAGATTAACAGTTTGGAAATGATGCAATCATACCCCCATTGCTTTCACATTTTGACTTAGTCCAAAAGATATAGATTAACACCTTTTAATATTTTTAGACTTGAATATTTGTTGAGATGTTAGGATGGTAATTCGGTTTGATTTGAATATTTGTGAATATTTAATTTAGATATTGTAGATCCGAATATTTTATCCATGATGAATTAAGAACAAATGTGGATAGATATTTCGAATATCTATTATCTGAATTTATATTGCTTATTCAGATAGTGAATGTAGATTCAAATATCCTAATTTACTGTACACAGAATGTGTATGAATAAATTTAGTGACTTTGGATTCGAGTTTTCTGTCAAAACCAATATTATTTTCTTAAAACAATTCTATCTTAAATAAAAAAAAACAATATATATTAGTCGATTGAATCTTAACTCAATTGGTATGGGTATGGTTGTCA
Organism: Gossypium sturtianum; assembly: GCA_025698515.1. Taxonomy (NCBI): domain Eukaryota; kingdom Viridiplantae; phylum Streptophyta; class Magnoliopsida; order Malvales; family Malvaceae; genus Gossypium; species Gossypium sturtianum. The sequence goes on from CM046945.1 coordinate 166,104,394, forward strand.
ATATAGGAGGATGTAGGTTCGAGTGCGCTGAAGCGCATTATCCTCCTATTTATGGGTTGGGAGGGGCTATGGATAATTTTAGGCTTTATGTCAAAAATAACAGATAGGACAAAAAAAACACAAGTACCCCATTAGGGATATTTTCCCGGAATATAAGAGAGTACTTAAATTTATATATATATTTTTAAAAAAAGTATTATTTTTAAAATATTAAGTTTGAGAGTTTATTAATTTGGATTTTTTTTACTTAAAATATGAAAATATTACTTTTTAAAAGAATTTTATATTGTTTTCAAAATAAAACTTACAAATACTTTCGAAATTAGTATTTTTCTCAATAATACAGAAATGATTATAAAACTAATACAACTCCCAAATATTTAATATTTAAAGAAAAATCATTATAAACTCCTAGTATTTAATATTTATTTTTGTATTATTGATATAAAAAAAAGTTGGAGAGGAGTTGTACCTGTTTTTCCATTTAAAACAACAATCGGTTGAGTTTTAGCTCGATTGATATGAGTATTGTTGTTAATGTAGAAGGACGTGGGCTTGAATGCGTTGAAGCGCATTATTCTCCTATTTATAGGTTGAGAAGAGATTATGAATAATTCTAAATATAATAAAAAACCTATAACGAGATTAATAGAAAAAAAAACGCATAGAGATGGCAGGCAAAATCAGGCACTGACAAGGTTCAATGTTTTAACCGAAATTATAGTGTGTCAACGGCGTCCTATTTCAACCGTATTAACTACTCTGCTGAGTGACAGCTGCTAATGCCTAACGGGCATTCATCTTCTTGTCATAAAGTGCAATGATACACTTGTTCATGTTTCTCACCTTGAAACACTAGAAGATTCATTTGGTTTGTTGCCATAAATGGGGGAATCCAACAATAATAAATTCTATAGGGACCAAGATGAATTATAATTTTTTTGAGTTAAAAGTGTAATTTTATTATTATATTAATTTATAATTTTATAAAATTTAAAAGTATTAAAACACATATTTACTTCTCCTTTAATCATTTACAAGCATTGAACTGAATAACTAATTCGATAATTAAATCTTTTCGACCTAACTAACTAATTCATCAGAATAAATTTGAAAGAAAACCCATACATAAACACAACCAAACTTGAATCGGAGTACTTTAAGTTCCAAAGCTTCGATATTTGTCAACAAAGCTAAGGCCTCGTTTACAAAGATATAATGACAACATAGGGGTTTGTTTACAAAATAATGATAAAGAGTTTAATATTTTAGACTATTTTAATAAATCGCCGATAATTTAATGGAACAGTAGGTAAAGGTTTTTGTTAGTACCCAAAGGTTAAGATTCAAACCCCATTGTTATTATCTCAAGTTAAATTTTGTTATTAGTGTCGGTACTATGCATAAGTTGTGAATTTAGTACTTTTACCTTAATTTGGTCATTTTTAGATCTTGTACTTTTTGGATTTTAAAATTTTAGTCGTGAACAAATGGTAGTTATTAAATTCATTAAGTTACATTATTTTATTTTCAAATTTTGATGCGGCAAATATATTGTCACATATGTAATGCCATGCCAGTTTGTTATTTCCACATATTACTCACAAAAAACTAGTTAATAGATTAAACTTTTGTCGTTTGTATTAAGACTGAAATTTTGAAATTAGAAAAATAGAGTGACTAAGAATGATCTAGTTGGAGAACATAGACTAAATCTACAATCTTATGCATAACACATAACTGATAACAGAATTTAACCAAATAGATTTAATTATTACCATTTGGTTAGGACTGAAATTGATAAATTAGAAAAGTACAAAGACTAAAATTAATTAAATTAAAATATAAATACTAAATCTATAACTTACATAAAATAAAGGGTCTAATAAGCAAATTTTGACCTATTATCTCCTCTACTTATTTGTAAGTTGTAATATATGCACGCAAAAGAGTTGTAAATATCTAGGGGAATTCTAAAGGAGTAGGTAGGGATTTGGATTCCCCTTAAAATTGAAAACAAAAAAAAGTATGTTTCGGTCTCTTTCAAATATTGATGACTTTAATTTAAGTGATTTTAACATGATTTTGTAGTTTTGATTTTAAAAATTATATATATTTTTTGTATTCTAAAAAAATTATATATATGCATTGAGTCTTAACTCGATTCGTATGAGTATTGTTGCCAATATAAGAGAACGCGGGTTCAAGTACGCTGAAGCGCATTATCCTCCTATTTATGGGCTGGTGAGGGACTATAGGTAATTCTAGATATTGTGTCAAAAAGAACAGTAATGATCAAAATCTATAATGAGATTATTCAAAAAAAAAGTTTATATCTTTGTATTGCTAAACATTTTCATATCATATACTTGAATCCAATCATTATTTATCAATTATGTAACGATGTTATGATACGTTTATTTAAAGTCATTATTGACATACCATCTTAAGTTTGAATCTAAATCAAATCGGATCTTGACACGTATTCAAACAATATAATTATATCTCTTACATTTATTATTTTATAAAAAAAAATAGAATAACTTATTTATCCCGCCAACTTTATAAAAAAAAAAAATTTAGCCCTTCATTTAAAATTTTACCTCTTGAACTTGTATTATTTGTTAAATCATTGTATGTTAACTTTATTGATGTGGCATCCATGTGTATGCCACGTCAATAATTAATTTTTAAAAAAATAAAAAATATTTTATATGTTTTTATAATTTTTATACTTTTTTAATATTGTTAATATTTTTTGAATTTTTAAATATTAAAAAAATAATTAATTGCTGACGTGACCACGCAGTAATCCACGTGTATGTCATATCAATAAAGTTAACAATGAATAAAAAAATAAAAACTAAAATAACTTTTTGTAAAGTTGAAAGGCCGTATAAATCATTATACCTAAAAAAATTCTATACCATCTAAAACATAGACACAACACACCATTTAACATCATTAAAGATGGAATAAGTGGGGATTCCAATTCCGCTTTAGTAAGGAAAATCCATACATTATTGAAGCTTCTAAGACAATAAAATCTTCGGTATATTTCTCGAGAAGATAATAAATTCGTAGACAAAATTAATAAGACAATACGAGATGGAAGAACTGGTTTACGGTATCCCATCCAGATGACATCATCTTAATGTTGATTATTTGAGGAGTATTTATTTTTCGTTAAAAAAAAAAAAAGTGTGAGCAAAGGAACATTGCATTAAGTGGACTCAACCGACACAATAAAAAGAACGTACAAAATTAAAAGACATGCAGCAAAAATATCTTCTTTAACGTAAATAATGTTCACTAAAAGTAAAAAAGAAACGGTAAATAATTAAATTACGTAAGTTTTTCAATAAATTACTGTTCAAAATTAAAAACATGCAGCAAAGGAACTTCCTTTTGTCGGTTTAAGGTTTATTCCACTCCATAAATAAAGAAATAAATTTTTATTTTTTCAGCAGTTTAATGTTGTAAGAAATTGTAAAAATATTACCCTTTGCACTGTGAGAAAACTTCAAAGCTCCCTTCTTTTTATTTTCCAATGCCTTGTTCATGGGTAATAAAAAAATACAAAAATTAAAAAAATTGATGTAAATATTTCCTTTTTTTACCCTTTTTTACCCTTTTTTACAGTTTGGATTTAGCTTTTGTGTCGAAATCGATCAGCTTTTTAAGTGGTATTTCAAAAGATCAGAATCTTTTACAGCAGTAAAAAAAAGAGTAAGTTCTATTCTTTATGAATTTGATTATTTCTTGAGAATTTTTCTTTTTTTTTTCTTTTTTGTTTATGCATTTCGAATTCCTTTTCTATTATTTAGAAAAAAAACTTAATGAATTCATGAAAGACTTATTAAGTTCTAAGAGGGAGGCTAAGGGATAATTGTAGTTAGTATTGTATTGGTCCTAAATTCGTATCAATTAATCTATATTTCGTTTTGGTTAAAGTTTCGGTGTGTTTCGGTTCATTTCGGTCAATATCAACTTATACCGGTACGTACTAGCTCGTATCGGTTTGGACAAATTCTTTATATTTTAAACCGAATATTTAAAATTTTTACCTTAATTATTTCAATTTTTTTATAATTCCATTTAAAATTTGTAATTATTAAATTAAATTATTGAACTTAATTAATAATTTTATATTTTATATTTTCATATAAATATATTTACATAGATATAGATATATTTGAGATATATTTGCACATATATATAATATATAATTTATTAATAAACTAACAATTATACTATAGATATATAGATAGAAAAAATATTTAAATGTATATATAATTATCAAGAAACTAAATATTAGGTTATAAATATATGTGTAAAAAAATATTTTAAAATATCGATAAATCTAAAATGGACCAGGTCCAAGATAAAAATAATATATCATCCTATTTAAGGGTTGGTAGAGCAGATATGATAAGAACCTATAATGAGATTAATGTTCAAAAAAAGAATTACATCACATATATGAGATTTAAACCATAATAACAACAACAATAAAATGTGCATCAATTTGTCCAAATACACAAAATATGAAGATATAATAATTTATTTAGCCCTCCAACTTTAAAAAAAAAAAGTTAATCTAACCCTCAATTTAAATTTTCAACTCTTTTTAACTATTGTACTTGTGTTTTTTTTTTAAAATTATAAAATTACCTTAAAAATGATGAAAAAGTTAACAAACATTGACTTTGTTAACGTAGACATACACGTGGACTAGCTACCATATGGATGTTACATCAACAATTAATTATTTTTTTAAAAATACAGTTAATAAAATTATTTTTAAAAACTTGCAAAAAAATAAAAAAATTATAATTTTTTTAAAAATTAATTATTTGTTGATGTAACATCCACGTGGACTGCCACGTGTATGTCTACGTCAACAAAGTTAACGCTCATTAACTTTTCCATTCATTTTGAAGTGATTTGATAAATAAAAAAAAATGTAAGTTCAAGGATTAAAAGAGACAAAAAAAATAAATAAAAGGGCTAAATTGACTTTTTTTTTATAAAATTGAAGGGTTAAATAAAACATTATACCTGATATGAAATAAAAAAGTAAATGAAATTATGGGTTAACAAGAAGGGTTGGAATGCATTTTTTTTTTTATGTTTAAAATTTGGGTAAACTCTAAAAATAGTCATTTTTTGTTTGCCTCAAATTACATTTTAGTCACTTACATTATCGTTTTGTTACAAAGTGATCACTCTACCGTTAAACTCCGTTACCTCCCTAACGGTAGTCCTACGTGGCAGTCCAAATGGGTTTTAAATGCTAAATTGGATGCCCAGTTGTTGGAATGAAAATATGTTTTTAATTAAATAAATTTAATTTGGATTGTTACGTAGGACATCCAAGTTGGCATTTAAAATTTATTTGGACTACCATGTAGGACTGCCATCAGAGAGGTAAGGGAGCTTAACGGTGGAGTGACCATTTCATAACAAAATGATAACGTAAGTGACTAAAACGTTACATTTCAAACGTAAATAACTAAAATATAATCTGAGGTAAATAAAAGTGACTATTTTTATAATTTACGTTTAAAATTTAGAAAATAAAATACATGCTTTAAATGCTTTTGCTTTCAAGGATTTAAAGCTTTAGTTGAAAAGAAAGAAGGAAAAGGTAGCTGGTTAACTCAAATAAATTAGTATCATTTTCATGCATTGGCTACCTAAATACAAAAAAAAAAAAAAAAAAAAATGGTATCAATGTGATCCAACGGCTACCCTTCATTGCCTGGTGCCCAATGAATTGTAGCCCTTGATCTTGTCTGGGAAATTAATATACCTACTCCTTGATGTGCTACTTGACATTTTTTGGGATTAATTTATTAATTTTATAAGATTCCATTATAAATATTCATTTCTATATATTTATGTTATTACAAAATGCTTGAGTTTAATGTTACAAATAATATTAAAAAAATAAAAATATATATTTGTCTATAATGAAACATATGGTTTAATTGAAACTAATTAATTATAATAAAACATGAAATATGTACAATATTAAATGAAAAATTAAATTAAATTACGAGTAAAATGAAATTTGAACATATAAATACATCAAATTAACAATACTAAATGTATTACAATTGTTTATAATGATGTTGTCATCAATTGTCATATTGATATAAAAATGTATAAAAACGCATTAAAATTAAGTTTTAATTGAGTGATATATTTAAGGTTTTACTAATTCAATTAGCTCTATGCATAATTTTATTGTTTTTTAAAATAAAAAGATTAAATTACCTCTAAATAGTATGATTTATTTTAATTACGAAATGACATTTCTGTAATTTTTTTAATTGAATTGGTAATCAGATTGAAAATAACACTGACTCACTCAGTAAATCACTTAATAAATAGTATAGATAATAATAATAATCCTAATAATATCTAGATAGATATTTTTGTCCAAAAAAAAATATAGATAGATATTTATAAATTTATAAATTTTAAATGTTGTTTTTCTTTTTCTCTTTCTCTACTCTTCAACAAAACATTAAAAAGAAAATTAGAAAAACATGGACCACACATGCTACTTACTTCAAGTCTTCAATTAATATATGTTAGGTTAAAATATGCTTAGGTAGTTGTACTTTTTTAAAAATTAGAAATTTAGTTATTGTATCTGTATTTTTAGAAATTTAGTTATTTTACTTTTTAGATTTTAAATTTCAGATCCAACTATTAATATTATTAAAATGTTTTTGTTAAATTCAGGTTAGTTGCAACATGTTTTTTAAATTACGTGGTTACCGAATAAGTAGTTTTTTATTTCAAAATGTCACAACAATAAATTTAACATAAAAAAGCTAGCAGTGTTAACAATTGGACCTGCATTTTAAAATTTAAAAAGTAGAGAGACTAATTCCTAATTTTTATAAAGTACAGAGACTATAAGCACATTTTAACCAATATGTTATATATCGGAATAAATCCACTTAAATTAATAATTATATATCTTGTATAAAAAAACTTAATAATTTTATATTTTTTAATAACTTTTTATATAATAATAACTAAAAAAATAGATAAATATATGAGAGATAGAAGAGAAATTATTCATAAATGTGTCATGGCGAATAATATTTTAATAATATAATCGTTAAATTTATTAATATAATTTATTTTTTATTTACAATAAATTTTGAATCCCGTATCGATCTAGAATATTATATATTTTACTATATAGTTAATAGTTAAATTCTGTTTACATAAATAATTAAGTAATTTTAATTTACTCGGAAATTATATATCATTCACTACTAATAGTTTATTTTTCTCTACCGTTTTAATTAATACATTTATTTTAATTATTTTATTAATACTTTTCATTTTATTCTCATAATGAAAGAAAAAAAGAAAAGAAAAAATAGAACACGGTAATATTAAAAGTATAAATGAAAATAAAAATTCTTCAAATGTATAAAATATACCATAATTACCGATTGAGTCTTAGTTCGATTGGTATTGGTGGGTTCAAAAGCGCTGAAGCACATTATTCTCCTATTTAAAGGCGGGTGAAGAATTATGTGTAAAAGTAAAATAAAAATCTACCATAATTAGTTAATAAATATATGTATTTAATTACACCAACTCAATTAAAATTAAAAAAAAAACCCATTAAATTAATCATTTATTTTTAAAAACAATATCTAACCTTCTTGAATGATATTTTCTATTTTTGTTAGATAAAGAAAACTAGTCATACTTTTTACCTAAAAGTCCCAATAATTTAAATGCAAAATTTCCTAAAAATAATATAAAAACTAAAAGTCCCCAAAATAATATCTTATTGCCATATGATTGAATAGGATGTCAATGATTAATTTCTTATCACTTAAAAAACAATAGTACTTTTTTTGGTATGTATTTAACATTGTATTTACTTTATTTTCATCCTTCCTTGGCATTGCACTTGTCACAACTTTATTCTTAAAATATAAATAAATAAATATTGTCACTAACTTAATTCATTGGGTCCAAATTAATTAACTTGAATTTTTTTAAAATTTATATGATTGAATTATTCACGAATTAAATAAAAATTAATTTAAACCTTAATAAATTTCAAAAAAAAAAAAAATTACACACGATTTTACTTAAACCTAAGATATTAAAGTTTTCAAAACCTTAATTTTGTTATTTCAACAAAAAAAATTGATCGGTTAAGTTTTTGTTACCTGCATTTGTATCTCAATAAATTCGAATTTTGAATCGCACGAATGCATTCTGCAAGACTAATATGAACGTTAATCGCTTTGTATTTAAAACATTAATTCTCAATTTAACCGATTCATGGTTGATTTTTTTTCAACACTAATGACAAGCAAATAACCACAGATAGCTAAAATGTGGTAATTTGCTGCTTTTCTTTATCGTTGTAACGCTGGGCTTTTTTCTTGGGTAAATTACGTAAGAGGTGAACTAATTATGAAAAGTTATAAAATAATTATAAAGTTATTTAAACTTATATTTTTTTATCACTAACTAACCAAAAAATGGAAACACTAAAAATTTTAATATAATTGGGCGATCAAAAAAGATAATTAAATACTTGAATGACTATTTTATAATTTTTCATAATTAGACGATTAAAAACCATAATTGAAGGACTATTAATACAGTTTATCCTTTTTTATTCTGTTGTATTGATGAGTTTTTGGACTTAGGTGTTAGGGGGGTTTGTCTTGAGATTCATCTAATTGGTGTGGAGTGGTTGGTAGGTTGTATGGTGCTGATCATTTTAGTTATTTTTCTGTTTTCTCTTTTTAAGAAATTATGTTTTAATGCATTGACGTCCGTGCCTTTTGATTCCACAAATCAATTTTAAATAGAAATTCATTACAAGTTGGTCCAATGTAGTCGTCACTTCCAAAAAGGAAAATGTTTATATTAAAGGAATTTAATTACACGTCGGTTTAACTATTAAATCTTAGTTCGATTGGTATAGATTCTATTGTCAATATAAGAGGACAGGAGTTTGAGTATACTAAAGCATATAATCCTCTTATTTGTGAGTTGAGGAAAGATTATGTTTAGTTTTAAGTATTGTATTAATAAGAACAAATACATCTAATTTCTCGATTGATTTCGGATCGATACCCAACATAAAAATATTTTGATTATTTAATTTTTATCGGTATTTAAAAAAGAATTATTTGATTTTAAGAAATGATATCATTAACATTGTATGAAAATTTTTCACCTTTAAAAATGAATAAATTAAAAAATAAAATGATTGTTTGGCATAAATGTTAAGCGGAGAGGGATCGACAGCTGCACCAAACTCCAATTCACGTGTCTGCTAGTCTCAACGAAGTGAGTCGTAGCATCGTTTACGCACGTGAGTCTCAGCTACCTCTCTTCTTCATCTTATTTATAGGAACCAAACTCTTTATCGAACTTCAACCAAAACACTTCTTCTTATCACCCTTAGCCACCACCACAACCGCCGTCAGTTCCTCCGTCGTTGTGTACTAACTCTTGGGTTGTTTTTCTTTTTCCTTTTGTCGAAGCTTTAAACAAAATGGTGACAGTGGAGGAAGTTCGTAAGGCACAACGTGCCGAAGGGCCGGCCACCGTGTTGGCGATCGGTACGTCGACTCCACCGAATTGTGTGGATCAGAGCACGTACCCTGATTACTATTTCCGTATCACAAATAGTGAGCACAAGACTGAGCTGAAGGAGAAATTCAAGCGCATGTGTAAGTTTTCTTTTTATTATTTTTTTTCCTAGAATATATATATTTGCTGAAGAAATTTAGCTTATTTTATGAGATTTTAAGGTCATTACTGGTGTTTCGCACGTCATTTTTGCATGAAATGCGCATGGCTTTATATCATTTTCGTGCAAAAATCTTTAGAAATAAAAAGGTAAAATTTTGTTCATTTCTTATTTGGGACGAATTTCTTAGGGTTAAATTCTGCTGTCAGTCCCCGTGATCTTTGTGGATTTAAAATTTAATTTCTTTACTTTTTTTTTTAAGAACTTTAGTTTTTTTACATAAGGTTGTTCGTTAAATTGAATTTTGTGATTTTTAAAAAATAAAATATTTACTCATATCATCAATTTAAATTTATGTGAAAGTCAGGAAAAAAATAAAATAAAATAAAATATTGAGTGTAGCATCACAATTCCTAATCTTTATTTTTTGGTACAATGCGTTTTCATGCACTGACAACAATGTCGATGTCAATTGAGTTAAGACTCGATCGACTCCATTTTACTTTTCTAGAACATTACAGTTCAAGATTTAAAATAAAAACTTTACATAATTAGGTAAAAGTATTACAAAAACTCATGTACTAAAAGTTAAATTACATTTTTTCTCCCTCTATTAAAATAAATAAATTAGTCCTTATATGTTAGATCAAATAACAGATTAGTCTTTTCTGTGAAAAATTTCATTCATTTGTACAATTAAAAACTAATGTAACTAATGGAATAACCAAATGGTGACATGTGACATGCCGTGTAGCTCATTCTGACCTCCATATATTAATTTACCCATTTTTTTAAAAATAAAATCAATTGTTGTATTTGTATAATAATATTAAAATACAATAATACATTAATTTTTAGAAAAACTTTAAGATACTTCATAATGAAAACTGTAAGATGCTGAGACTCAAAAAAAAAAAAAAAAAACTGTAAGATGCTTCATAATAATAGTTTAATAAGACAAAACTTTAAAATTATGTTTCATAAAATATACTGCTTGGTTCTCTTCGACCTAATATTTTATGTATTATTTTTAGTATATAATAAAATATATTAATATTATATATATGTATATATGATATGCTATATCATATATTATAGTAGATTAATTTTTTTCTTAAAATTTTATCTAACGGTGCTAAATTTTTAGTTTTATTCTGGGTATTTTTTTATAATATTAAATTACAAAATTATTAGGAAATTTTTTTATGCAAAACCTTAAAAAGTCTTTTTCCTTTGTGCCTTTTGTCATTTTCAGTCAGTTATGAAAAAGATAGACAGAAAAAAAGTTATTATTATAAAAAAGGACGAGAAATATTTATTGCTTTAGAGTTTGGTCCACTAAGAATAAAAATCATGCTTGCATGTAAACTGAACCGGCAGGTCAGCCGGCTACCAACCACAAAGAGTAAAAAGTAAAAAATAAAAATAAAAATTGTTGGGTTAATTTTTAATAATTTCGATGTATTTATATCATATTTATATAATACTTATCTTGGGTTGGTATTTAAATTTTGTAGGCGAAAAATCAATGATCAAAAAGCGTTACATGTATCTAACAGAAGAGATTTTGAAAGAGAACCCCAATGTATGTGAATACATGGCACCATCACTAGATGCAAGACAAGATATGGTGGTAGTTGAGGTACCAAAGCTAGGCAAAGAAGCCGCCACAAAGGCTATTAAGGAATGGGGTCAGCCCAAATCCAAGATCACCCACCTCGTGTTTTGCACCACCAGTGGTGTCGACATGCCCGGTGCCGATTACCAGCTCACTAAGCTTTTGGGCCTTCGCCCGTCGGTTAAGCGTCTCATGATGTATCAACAAGGTTGTTTCGCTGGTGGTACTGTGCTCCGTGTGGCCAAGGACTTGGCCGAGAACAACAAGGGCGCTCGCGTGCTTGTTGTTTGCTCGGAAATCACCGCGGTTACTTTCCGTGGGCCGAGTGATACTCACTTGGATAGTTTAGTTGGCCAAGCGTTGTTCGGTGATGGTGCTGCTGCTGTTATAGTAGGTGCGGATCCATTGCCTGAAATCGAGAAGCCTATGTTTGAACTTGTCTCGGCGGCCCAAACGATCTTGCCAGACAGCGATGGTGCCATTGACGGTCACCTTCGTGAAGTTGGACTTACATTTCACCTTCTCAAGGATGTTCCCGGCCTAATTTCAAAAAACATTGAAAAGAGCCTAGCTGAGGCATTTCAACCTTTGGGCATTTCGGATTGGAACTCGCTCTTTTGGATCGCTCACCCCGGTGGTCCAGCCATATTGGATCAGGTTGAGGCGAAGCTAGCCCTTAAACCCGAAAAACTCCGAGCCACGAGGCACGTGCTTTCAGAATATGGGAACATGTCAAGTGCTTGTGTGCTGTTCATATTGGATGAGATGAGGAAGAAATCAAAGGAAGATGGATTTGGAACCACGGGTGAAGGGCTCGAGTGGGGTGTCCTGTTTGGGTTCGGACCAGGGCTTACTGTTGAGACCGTGGTGCTTCATAGTATCTCTGCTTAAACAAGGTTCTAATGTCTACGTTGGCTAGCCCTGGCTGCACTACCATTTGCTTTGCATTTTTATTTATTTTATTTTCCTTTTTATTAATGAAATTTGGGATTTGTATGGTTATTTGAAAGAGAGTAAAGCTCTCACATATGGTGTTTAACGCCTGTAGAATTTATGTACCACTTTATGGTAAAAATAAATTGCCTTTTTTTTAGGTGAAAGTATCTGAGAGGTGTTCATTAAAATTAATTTAAATTTAATTTTTATTATTAAAAAAATCAAATAAGATTAAATCGGAATTGATTTAATATTTTTTAAAAAAAATATCATTTATTGTTTATCAAAGTTAATATTTTAAAGTTTTTATGATTTTATATTTTCAAGATATTTTTTACACAGGAATAAATATGTTTGTCAAACCCTCTTTTTCAATTTTAAAGTATATGTTCCTACGTGAATCTCGGCAATAACTTGTTCCTGTCCTACATATTAATCGTTTTGAACTAAAAAAAACTTTTTGGTGGAATAGTTGCCTTATGTATAATATCTTTGCTCTCATTAATTACATACAAGTCCATATAACATAAAAAAGTAGATGCCCATGACCCGTAGGATGAACCAAATCCTCATTGACTTTGATTTTTTCATTAAAAAGAGTTTGTGATGTCCTTGTAAATACTCCGTCGGTATGAAAAATTTATAATGTTAGTCGTGTTCCTGATTCTCCAATGGATTGCAGCCAAAAATACCTACAGATTCTCCCAACTCAATTAGGTCATCATGAGTGGGCCTCCGATTATAATGTTAACTCTATTATAATTTTAATTTAATTAACTTTTTAATAGTATAGGGACTAAATTGGTCCATTTAATAATAGAGAAACTAATTTAATCATATTCCTATAATATGGGAACCCATATTTTATAATACCATGAAATATATGTGGTAATATTGCTTGACAAGTCTCTGCATTATTGGCTTAAGAGCAAATTAGTGAATAATTTGCTCTGCATTTAATTTTGAAGCCAATAGAAACGGCAGTAAGGTTGAATGTCAAAAAATGTTAATTTGTAGTGTTTTAAAGTGACTTGAACTTGAGTAAATATTTAATTATTGTGCTTAAAAGAGAAAAAAATTCTAAAAATAAGAAAGATCATAAAAATTTAAAAAAAAACAATAATATTTAAAATGTTTAAAATATTATTTAAAAATTAAAGAATTATTAAAATTTTCCAAAGTTTCAAAAAGTTACAAAAATTTCCAAATTCTATAAAACAATTCAAAAAATATTAAAATTATATAAATTATAAAAAGAAAAAATAATATTAAAAGTTTATTAAAAAATAGTAAATATAAAAATTCCAAATTTTTGAAAAAAGCATGAAAAATTCTATAGAAGAAAATATTTTATTCTTTTCTAAAAAAAGATTTTATTCTTGACAAACTTTTTCATAAATGGTATCACATAACTTTTAAATTTAATATTTCAATTAAAAAACAACAAAAAAATCTAAAAGTCCAAAAATCATAAAAATTAAAAAAATTGAAAAAAAATTAAAATTGAAAAACTTAAAAATTATTTAAAATTAAAAAATTGAATAAAATTTCTAAATTTATGGGAAAATATTTGAGATTATAAAAAATTTCAAAAATTTTAAAATTATAAAAAAAAAATTGCTGATATTCCATAAAAAACATTTTTATTTTGTCAAAATTTCAGATAATTTTTCTCTTGGAGAAACACTTTGAAATCCAAATTTAAAACCAGTTACATGTAGAGGTGTTCATGGGCCGGGCGGCCCGGACCTGCCCGAAGGCCCGACTGAAATTTGGGAGGGTTTGGGTAAAAATATAAGCCCGAAAAATGGGCTTGGACAAAAAATAAGGCCCGTTTAAAAAATAGGCTGGGTCTCGGGTAAGGTATTTTTTGCCCGGGCCCAGGCCCGGCCCGAATTCACTAAATGACAAAAAAAATCTGCTATTTTTATTTTTATTTTTGAATGTTATTTTCTTGTTGTTTTCTTCCCATTTTGCTACCATATTACTATTATGTTGCTACTATTTTGTTGTTATTGATTGAATATTGTATAAAACTTATTTTATTGTTAATTTTGTTATTATTTTAAAGGCATTTGTTAATTTTATTATTATTTTAGAGGTATTTGCTTGTTAAGTTACATCTATCTTAGTGTTATTTAAGTCTACATATTTTTTTAAAATTTATTTTCAATTTGTTGGGAAATATTTATTTTGATTTTTTAGTATTTTTGATGTATTATATATATTTAAAAATTATATAAAATAATATAAAAATTTAATACTGGTAGTCAATTTGAGGGGCAGGGCTCAATTTTAGCATTTTTATATGGGTCGGGCTTGGGAAAAAACTAGGCCCATTTTTTGGGCCCGAGCCCGATGAATGGGCCTAATTTTTTAGTTGAGCCCGGCCCGAACCCGACCCGGCCCATCCCATGAATACCTCTAGTTACATGTATAGAGGGGTTGGTAAGGGCTTGCCCTCTTATATGAAAAATTATCCATTTAAGGTTTTTAAAAATATTAAAATTTTAAATTAATAAAAATAAAATTATACTTTAACCCTAAAAAATAATAAAAATTTAATTTAATTTTTTAAAATTATAAAAAAACATAAATTATTAAAAATTAAAATTTAATTTCAATCTTACATTTGATTTTTTTAGAAAACTCCAATAGATTTTTTCAGATCAGACTACTAGATTCTATAATAGATTTGAAAAGATTGAAAAGCTGGCTGCTGGATTTGCTTCTTTAAATGAAGCCCCATAATTTTTGTAGCTGAAGTTGGAAAAAACTTCAGCAAGTAGTCCTACTTCATCAATGGTAGCAAGGTTTGGTTAAACAAATGTTGGTTTTTTTTTTAATTAGTATAAAAAAATTACCAAAATTATTTATCATTGAAGTGAACAGTAAAATGTGGCGTTGCCAACATGTCAGGCGATACCGCCTATAAAAACAATATTTTAATTTAAAATGGGTGTCGCCAACATGTCAGGCGATACCCTTTTCCACTCGCTATAACTTTTTTAATTTTATATTTTATATGTTCATAAATTATTATTTTTTGAATAAACAGATTGGGCTTCATTAAAATTGAAATTAAGTCTAAACAAACAACAATAAATAAAATAAAGCGGCCCAATTAAGGAGGCCCGTGAAAAAGAAGAATCCGAAAATAAAAAGGAAACCTAAAAGTAGGAGCACCGCCTATATCGCCAATCGAGTCTTTGCGATCAGTAACGTCAAATCCATCATTTCGTCTTTAATGGTCAAAAAAACGTGAACCGAGGAGATTTAATGCTCAACACTCTTTTATTTGAAAACTATGAAGAAATCGTCCCTCTTCCCTACCCTTTCTGTTCTCTTTTAATCGCTCTCTTGCATAATCGATCTTCGATGAAACTCACATAACTCGGGACGCCATTCACTGTAAACTCTTTCCTCCTTTTCAATGTCTCGGATGCTAGGATATGGGCTAGATTATTAGCGAGATCTAGGAACAAATTGAATCGATCGCTTTAAATCTGTTTGTCAACATCTTTATATCATGTATGTATGAACCCACCTGAGATTTTTCGAAGTCCCTCTGTTTGCATTTCTTTATTATGGTCAAAGAATCCCCTTCAATGATAACCCTTTCTCTGTTTATGTTGAGGGCGATTTGGGCTGCTCGACGGCAGGCGATGGCCTCGGCAGCGAAAGCTGAATCGACGTCTTTGTGAAGTTCTATGCTTGAAAGAAGGACAGATCCACTACTATCTCGAACCACTATCCCCAATGCTGAAAGTTTAGATCTCTCATCGAAAGCACCGTCAAAGTTAACCTTGATCGTCTGACCAGGTGGGCTTTTCCATTTGACAGTTTCTGTAAAAATACTTTGTTTAACATTTTTGGCTGCGTCTAGCTCCCTAATGTATCCGTGTATGAAACTGACTATCTCCTTGCTCGTTTTGATTTTTCTCTCATGAACACGAGAATTCCTTTCCCCCCAAATAGCCCAGAGTGTGACACAGAAAAGTCTGCAAACACTGAGAGGAAGTAGAATCATAACTCTGGTAAGCCACTCAACAAACTCTGTAAATGGGAATGTTACTGAAATAGCATCTGAAAGTTCTCTCCAAATTGTGACTGAGGCAGGGCATTCTCGGAACAGATGGTTCATCGACTCCTCTCTTGATCCATAGCGAGGACACAAACAATTTGTTGAAAGTTTCCTCAAAGACATATTCACCCGGGTGGCTAGATAGTTCCAAGAAATTTTCCAGATAAACATTTTAATTTTCAAGGTAATATCTATTTTCCAGAGTTTGTTGAAAAAATCTCTATAGATGTGTTGTAAAGCATAAGCTGTAGGAACAGAGTCTTGTAATAGTTTGTAGGAGCTACGCACTGAGAACTCACCCGACAGTTCACCCTTCCACACCATGAGATCCTCATGAGGCACCGTCGTCAAAGGGATACGGAAGATTATTTCTGCCTCAGCTTCTGAGAAGGTATTTCTTATCAGCTCTTTATTCTATTCACGCACATCACTTTTGATTAATTCTGCCACTTTAACAAATTGCAAATTACCAAAATCAGACGTTAATCTAACATTGGTAAAATTTGGAATCCATGCGTCTTCATAAACGAAAATGTTTTCACCCGTACTAACTCTCCATATCAGTCCCATCTCAAGAGACGCTTTAGCTGCCCAAATGCTCCGCCAGACATAAGAACTAGAACTTCCCAAATTCGAATCACGAAAAGAACAATCTGGAAAATATTTTGCTTTGAAAACACGTGCTACGAAAGAATCAGGTTTAGTTAACATTCTCCATCCCTGTTTTGCTAGTAAGGCAACATTAAATTAGGCCATATTTCGAAACCCCAAGCCTCCCTCCTCTTTAGCTCTGCACAAATAATCCCATTTACACCAATGAATACCTCTCCTACCAACTCTTTTCTGCCACCAAAACCTAGCCAACTTATTCTCAATCAACTCACACAATGTTCTAGGAAGGAGAAAACAGGACATAGCATAAGTAGGAATGGCTTGTAAAACGGATTTTATAAAAATTTCTTTCCCCATTCACGTGATAACACTGTGCTCCAGCTATCAATCCGCAAAGAAATCTTATCAAGTATAGACTTAAATGCCTCCTTTTTCCGTCTACCCACCACATTGGGAAGACCTAAATATTTCTCTGTATTTGAAGAACTCCTGACTCCTAGCAATGATGACACTATCTCCTTTGCTTTTGCTTTGAAGTGTTTGAGTTTGTAAAAATAGTCGATTTGTTAAAATTAACACACTGTCCAGAACAAGTTTCATATTCTTCCAATATGTCTTTCAGATTTCTCGCTCCTTGTTCGATTGCTTCTCCAAACATCATGCAATCATCAGCAAATAATAAATGGGATACCTCTGGCCCTCTTCTGCTAACCCTTGCCCCCTTAACCAAACCTGCCTGATTTGCTACCCTCATTAAAGAAGAAAGACCTTCGCTACAGATAAGAAAAAGAAAAGGGCTTAATGGATCACCCTGCCTGAGCCCTCTTGTTGGTTGGAAAACTCTGCCCCTATATCTATTAATGTTAACAGCATAAGAGACTGAAGTAATGCATTTCATTATTAAACCCACCCATTCATGTGCAAACCCCATCTTGAGCATCATTTCCTTCACAAAATTCCATTCTACCCTATCGTATGCTTTACTCATGTCTAACTTTACTGCCATATAACCCTTCTTCCCTGCTCTCTTTTGTCTAAATGTGTGGAAAATTTCATAAGCAAGAAGAACATTGTCAGTTATCAAACGACCTGGGACAAATGCACTTTGTACTTCATCAATGCATAAACCAATAACATGCTGCATTCTGTTAGCGATTGTCTTTGCCACAATTTTATATAACACTGAACATAAACTTATTGGCCTAAAATTAACAAGAGATGAAGGATTAAGAATTTTTGGAATAAGCACTATCTCTGTGACATTAGCAAGATCAACCCCTTTATTGCCATTTAAGATACCTAAACAGAAATCCAGAACTTCCTTACCCACAATATGCCAGTATTGTTGAAAGAATAGGGTTGGGAAACCATCCAATCCAGGAGCTTTTGTCAGACCCATGTCTTTTAAAGCTGTTCGAACTTCATCTTCCCTGAAAGGGGACAATAGGCTCTCATTGACTTCATGTGAGATAATACTCTCTATGCCCTCCAACACCTTTCGCGGATCTCCATTACCCTTAGAAGCAAAATGATCTTCGAAATATCCTGTAGCAGCTTCAAGTATTTCTGAGCCATCCGTTATCTCTCGTCCATCTTCTGACACTAACTTTGAGATTGAATTGATCCGCCTTCGGGTTGATGCACACTTATGGAAAAATACAGTATTTTTATCTCCCAGCTTAAGCCAATTTGCTCTAGCTCTTTGCTCCCAATACGCCTCGTCTTTGTCAATCTCCAGATTCAAATGAATTTTTGTGTCTATAATCTTAGCCATAGTGTCATCGTTTCTGTCTTTCAGCAACAGAGATTCAAGCTCTCTTGCAAGACTCCTCTTGAGCCCATCCTTTCTACTTTTGATTGAACCTGACCATTTCTTCAAATGATTCTGCAAAAGCTTTAATTTCTCCATCAACGGAATAGAAGAAGAATCCCAGAACTCTCTAATCAAACCTTCAAAATTTTCTTCCATAGTCCACCATGCTTCAAAATGAAATCTCCTATGCCCTGTCAAAATGGTTGGGATATCTGTATTTAATAGAATGGGACAATGATCCGATGAAGAAAATGGAAGATGCTGAATACTCCCCATGGGGAATAAAAGTAACCATTCTTTGTTAGCAACTCATTTATCAACCCGTTCTCTTATATTTGTCTCTGGAAGATTACCCCTTTCCCAAGTATACCACACTCTCGAGTAACCAATATCCGAAAGTTTACATTCCTCTAAAGTGTCCCTAAAGGCTTCCATTCTCTTCTGTTCTCGAGGGACTCCACCACTTTTCTCAAAAGAGTATATTATCTCATTAAAGTCACCTGCTACAAGCCATGGATAACTATTACCTTGACTAAGACGTTTAAGCAAACTCCAAACAGAACTTCTCTCTTTAGAATATGGTGATCCATAAAAACCCGTAAATCTCCACTCTTTCTGAATACTCCCCTCCCATAGTAAAGCATCAATATGCCATTTAGAGTAGCTTCTCAACGTGACCACAATGTCATCCTTCCATGCAAGACACAGCCCTCTCCGAGACCCTTCTGCTCCAATCTCAAACCCAATACTGAAACCGCACCTTCTTCTAACCCTCTCCATACGCTTTTGATCCAGCTTAGTCTCCATTAAGAAGACTAAATGGGGATTCTGCTGCTTACATAAATAACGCAGCCTCCTCACAGCCCGTGGACTCCCCAACCCACGGACATTCCAACATATGGTTTTCATTGCGACCGGTCGGCTTGCCCATTGGCAGCCGCCGATTCTAAACTGTTGGAAACAACCATTTGTGTCTCTTTATCAAGCATATCCTCATCACTAACTACTGATAAATCCAATCCCCCGTCAACTTTTAACTTCTTGGTTTCGACCCTATATAATGTATCCAAACAAATCTCACCATCGACTTCAGTAGAAAATTTCCTTTTAACCCTCTCAGTATTGAACAGTTGCAGGCTATCCTGCTTATTTCTGGCCAATCTTTTCTAGCTTGCCTTCTCAGAAGTTTTTGCAGCCTCCTTATTGATGTAATTCTCTGCTTTTAAAACCTCTTCCTCTCTCAACTTAGACTCAACATCTTTAACCTTCAATCCATCCTCCCAGCTCGACAGAAATTTTCCCCCTAAAGCCTCCACGTGCAAAACGTTTGAATCACCCCAAATTTCCTGACTACCAACCCTCTTAGACTGACCAGTATAAGTGCACTGAACCCCCTGCTTTTTAGTAAAATTGTTAAATTTTATGCTTTCTTTACCCATCATCTTCGATTCTGCTTTTAACGCAATGGAGTATGGTGGGTCTTCTCTAATTTTTGTCTTCTCTGCAGGGTCAACCACCAAACAATCCTGGAGACTATGATCCAAATTTCCACAACCAAAACAAAAGACAAGCAATTTTTCATATTTAAATGGAATCCAGGAAGTAACATCATTTGTACTAGAGACAAAAATACCTCTCCTGAGGGGTTTTTGGACATCCAGATTTACCCTGAGTCTGCAACAATCATCCCTGATTTAAGATCTAAAAACCCCACCAAAAGTACTTCCAATGGCATGCAGCATATCTTTCTTCTCAAATTCTGGGGAACACTGACCAATCTTAATCCAATATGGAGATGAAATAAGACAGATCTGATCTCGTTCAATTGGATTCTTTAATCTATCAAACAAAATAATTGACTTACGAAAGAGCCATGGTCTACCCTCCATAATCAATTCTAAATCTTCTTCTAAATTAAAAATAATTGAGAATAAATTCTGGCCTACCGTCTGAATTTCAAATTTCCTCTTAGATTTCCAGATACTCTTCATTTGAGCCTTAAAACTATCTGGGTTGAAATATTTCTTCGTCCAGACTGAACAAATCAACGTAGGCTTTTCACTAGGCACCACCATAGACCTTTTGATCGATAATTGAACAAGCTCCTCTGCCAACAATGTTATTTCTTCATTGCTCTCCCTCTCCACGCCACCACCCTCCTCCATCCCAAGCTACAGCAAAGACTGTTTTCTCTAGGACTCTATAGAGAGCATTCTTGGTTATCGAGGGAACTCAGTTTTTTTCGATTCTGTTCATAAATTAATTTTATTTCATAAAGAATAGTTGAGTTGTTTTGGTTTTATAATTTTGTTTTTTAATATTTTATAATTATAATTTTTTAATATTTAAAATAATGATTGAGTTAAACGTTGAAGGTGAAATATATTGATTTTTTAGAAATAGAATTAACTTGATAGAATGTGTAAAATATTAGGGGTTAAATTTGTTATTATACCAATTAAAAGAAGACCACATCGGCATTCTGTTTGGTGACAAATTCATTTTAATAGTTGAGTGACTAGAATTGAAAATTCACCTAATGATAGTGACGAAATTAATAAAAAAAAATCGGTGATCAAAATAAAAACTCGCTAAAAAACCTTGAGTGACTATTTAGGTAGTTTACCCTAATATTTTTTTTTCCAATTTTACCAAAATTTATCAACTTCGTCATTATTTTGAATATTCTAAATTTTATAATTATAAAATATTTTGAGTTAAAATATTATTATTTATTTATTATTTTATTTTTATTAAAATATTATTTTTTGACATGTTAGCCACATCATCTTTTATTAATCATTTTAATTCATTCTTATAAATAATTTTTTTCCATCTCAATTTTGTAAACATTTATTTTCATATTATTTAAATAAAAACCCCAAGAAATGTAACCATATGTTTTTATATAAGATTACTTAGCATATTATCTATATATATTATATTATTTACGTTTTGGTTACTCAACTTTAAAAAGTTACAAAATGATCACTGAACTATTTAAAAGATTTTATTTAAGTCACTGAACTATTAAAATTGTTGTTGTATGACCTTCTCTATTCGCACTACTTACATTACTTGGAACTTTTCTTCCCCTTCTCATTTAATCAAAATTACTCAAATGTTTTTTTTTTATGGCTTGATTTTTATATCGCATCCAACTCTTGTTGGTGATTTTTACCTCGTGTTATAATATTTTGCAAATTACTGAAAGTTATGTTGAATAAAAAAAAAACTAGAATAAAAGTTTAAAAAATTAAATATCCCAACATTATGTTTGGATTAAAAGTAGTAAAGGCAAAAAGAGGAAAGAAAAAAATAAAAATAAAAAAAAAAGAAGAGAGAAAAGCTAAGGAAAGTAAATGATTATATATCATCTTGTTTCAATAGTGAAAATTAGTTAAGGAAATGAAAGCATTAATTATAATGAAATTTTATAATTATGACCGGTTTATAAAATTATTTTAAAAAGAAAGAGAGGGTAAAAAATATATTTTATGACTTGATATTTTTTTGGTAAATTATAAAAATAGTCACTTTTGTCTACCTCATATTACATTTTAGTTACGTTATCGTTTTATTACGAAGTGGTCACTCTACCGTTAAACTCCGTTACCTCCCTAACAGCAGTTCTAAGTGGCAGTTTAAATAGGTTTTAAATGCCAACTTGGATATTCAATTGCTGAGATGAAAATAAGTTTTTAATTAAATAAATTTAATTTGGACTGCCACGTAGAACATCCAAGTTAAAATTTAAAATCCATTTGGACTACCACATAGGACCGTTATTAGGGAGGTAAGGAGCTTAACGGTAGACAGGGGCGAAGCCAGAACAATTTTTAGGGGGGCCGGATGAAATTTTAATTTTTTATAGTTTATATCTTTATAATTTGTAAAGGATTAAATCAAATTTTTATAATTTTAAGGGGGGCAAAGTACAATTTTACCTTTACTAATTTAAATTTTTTAAAAAAATTTAAGGGCCTAAATAATAATTTTACATTTTAGGGGGGCCAGGGCCCATGCCAGCCCCCCTGGCTTCGCCCCTAACGGTAGAGTGATCACTTCGTAACAAAACGATAACGTAAGTGACTAAAACGTAACATTTCAAACATAAATGATTAAAATATAATCTAAAATAAATAAAAGTGACTATTTTTATAATTTACCCTATTTTTTTGGTTTTCCTTTCCCTAGCTTCCCTCTCAAAATTGAAGTCCATTACTTTTCGTTGCTTAAAATAAAAATTTATTCTAAACAAAGGAAAGAATAATCTTTTTCCTTACTTTCCTGTTATTTCCCTTGCCCACACCAATCCAAACAAAGGGTTAGAGTTTAACAAGTCCTTCACTCCTCGTTAAGCCTCATCAATAGAAAAATTGTTTATTTTTTAAAGAAAATATTATCGAAACCATGAATGAGTACGAATGATAAATAAAACATTACAAATTGATTCTCAAATACTATGTTTGTAGAATAATCCCAAAAGAAGAGAAATATAAACTGTCAATAACTGCAACATTAGAAGAATTCAAAAGCAAACATAGGATGTACCTAGACCTGTTCATGGGCCGGGCTACCCTTCCAAGCCCGAAGGCTTGCTTGAAATTTGGAAGGGTTTTAGCAAAAATATTAGGCCCGAAAATGGGTTTGGACAAAAAACTAGGCCCATTTAAAATATGGGCTGGGCTTGGGCTTGAACATTCAAGGACTGAGCCCGATCCGTTTTAAGTTTATAATACTTTATATTATGTTATTTTTATATATTATATAATCAATAACACATTAAAAAAAAAACCTATACTAAATCTATAATACTACTCTAATGTAAATATTAAAATCATGTTAAGATGACTATATAAAAAATTTCAATAAATAAAAAATGTATAAAATTATTAAATATTAAAATAAAATAAAATAAATATATTTTTTAAAATAAAAAATAATATGAGCGAGTTTAAAATGAGCTTGGGTTAGTCTTTTGCAAATATGGGCGGGTTTGGGCAAAATTTTAGGCTCAAATTTTGGGTTGGATTGGGTTTGGGCATGCATAAAGTATATTAATATCATGCTTAGACCCGGCCTGAACCCGACCTGACACAATCCATGAGCATCTCTAGATGTATCACCTTGATTAAATTGTTGGAAATTACATTCTAGCCAAGGTCAAATTTGAGTAGGGTGAGCAAAACTTTATTCGACATGAAAAATCGAAAAAAATTTTGAATTTCGAGTTAATCAGATTGAATTATTCGAGTTATTCAGTTTTTTGAGTCAACTCGAATAAGTAATTCAATTTATTGAGTTCGAGTCGAGTTGAATTTTACAATTTGAATAATTCGAATAATTCAAATAACTCAAATGACAAATTCGTATAAATACCCCTTTGATCCCTAATAATTTTAAAAAATAGAAAATTGATCCATTTCAACATAAAAATATAAAACTATTCAAAATAATTTTCAAAAAAAATTCCAAAATTTCATAAAATTTTAATAATTATAAAAATTTAAAAATTCTAAAGAATATATAAAAAATGTTTATTTTTTTTAAAAAAATCTAAAATAATAATTTTGAGGATCTAAACAAATAAATCATAAATTCAATTTTATCATAATAAATTATCTTATCTTTTTTCTTATTTTACTTTGAAAGAGTTCTTAAATGTATGGTTTCAAATTTACGTGCTCTAATATGAAATTAATTATATTGTAATAAGATTTTATTTTTACATCTTTAATTTTTTCAATTTAACTTGAACAATTTCACTCGATTCGACTCTACTTTGATTTATTTCACTCGACTCAATTTGAATAAAATATGACTTGTCAATTCAATTAGCTCGAATTTTTTTACTTGATTCGATTGAACGCTTACCCCTAAATTTGAGGGGCAAGCATGGGCCTTGTCCCTTCCCCCACCCTCAAATGGAAAAATGCTATTGAAATATCCTATAAGATGATTAAATTAAAAATTAGTATATAGTAAAATTACACTTTACCCTCTATAAATGAAGAAAGTTATGTTCAATCCCTTAAAAAATGATGAAATAATAAATTACTACATTATAAAATTATGTTTTGATCTCTCAAAAATTTATTATTCAATTTCGGCCCCCTAAAAGATTAACGTTGGTCAACAAAAAAAACCACTACTAAGAGCTCTAAAAGATTCACTGCGCATCAGTGATGTTCAAAATGTCAAATCTTAGATGACATATTCTCCTTATCATCATTTCGGATTCTGTTTTGAAAAACACTATCACTATACTCTATCATAATAAGCCCCCTCCCTTCTAGCGACACTGTTATTAAGGTAAGTCTCATCTATAAGCCAGAAACATGACTAAAAACTAAAACCACAATATTGTGAACTGAAATTAAAAGTTAAAGAAAATACTATTAAAAAAGCCATGACTAACAACGAGCTCGAGGGTAGCAGCGTTAGTAAAATTTTTAAAAATTTTAAGAGTTTAATTAAATTTTTTTAAAGAATGGGGTCTAATAAAATTTATGTGTGGGATTAATGAGGACTTTCAAAAAATTTAACCAAAATTTTCTAAAAAATTCAAGAAAAAAAAATAAAAAGTTCCAAAAATTTTCAAAGGATTCGCCTCTAACTCGAGAGTCGATGCGACTACCAAACCCGTCTGACGTTAGGAGAGAGGTACTACAAAGTACACTAATTTAATTGCATTTGCTACTGAAAAGATTAATTAAATTTGGCAGTTTCTGAATTAATTAACGCTTTTCTAAAGCTTAAAATATTAAGCCAAATAAATATATATTTTATTACTAACCAATCATATAATACTTTGGGTGCTCAACAACAACATAAAATTCATTTATTAATACTTTCTTTATTTTCAAGGAAGAAAAAAACCCAAATGAAATAGGAAAGCAAGTTCCCCACTATTCTTGGCCAACAGACAGCTGCAGCCTTGCCACCTCTGGTCTTCTTATTCTTATCATTTTTTAAAAGAAATATTAATTTATATTTATAGTGAGTGAAAAAAAAATATAAAAATGAAATAGTTTTATGTTCAAGTATAGTATAATATTTAAAGCATTATTTTTGAAACAAAGAAAAACGTAAAAGAAAAAAAATTATTCTTTTAATTTTCTTCACTCTTGTATTAAATTCAAAATATCTACCTTTTTTTTGAGAAAAAAATCCTTCTTCTACTCTGTACAAAAAGGAGTAACTTGGGTACTTCTGCTTTTCAGTTTTTGATTTCTTTTTTCTTCTTTAATCCTTACTTAATATTTCATTTTTTTTTTGGTTAGGTTTTCTTGAAAGGTGGGGTTTTTGTTTGCTTTCTTATATAGAAATTCTTTTCTTTGATTATTGTCCCATCATTTTTTTTTTTTTTTGCTTTTAACTTCTTTACCATATTCCCCACCTGGGTTTTTTTGGGTATTATTATTAGTATTATTATTTTAAATTTTGTTCCACACACCCACATGCATGTTCTTCAGTTTGTCTGATCTGGATTGGATCACAAGGTGTTATTTTTTTTTCCTACCTTGAAGAAGTGTAAAGAGAGGAATAGAAAGGGAGGTTTCTTTGGTGGGGTTAGTTGCTTGAAGTTTCTCTTCTTTCTTTTTTAGGAGCAATCTTTGATTGCTTAGAAGAATGAAGAAATAAAGAACCAGGTAGGACTTCCCCTAAAGTTCATATCTTTTTGATCTCTATTTTGGGTCCACAAAAGGTTCTTTTGTTGTTTCCCTTCTTGTTTATGTTATGATAGTTACAAGTAAGTAACTGTAATATTGCATTTCTATGTGGGTGGGAGTTGGGGTTTTGGTTGGTTTTTGGCCAAAATTACATTTGCTTATCAATTGTTCTTTTTTATTATTCTCATTTGTTTGAATTTTTGGTTTGTAGGGATGAATAATCTACTTATGTGCTTGTATTGTTGCTGGATTTTTAAGTAGAAATTGAGTGTTGTAATACTGAATGATTGAAAATTGTTTTAATTGGAACAGCAGTCTTGGGGTTGATAGCATTTGTTTGAATTTGTTAGTGTGGAGGGATGAATAATCTACTTCTGTGCTTGTATAGTTGCTGGATTTTAAGTCGAAATCAAGTATTCTAATGTTGAATGATTGAATTGTGTTTAAATAGGCAAAAGCAGTCTTGGGGTTGATAGCATATTTGGACCCCTTTGGCATGGCTGGTATTGATGTTTCTAAGTATGCACATAGCCCCGTGCATGTGGCTGTTGCATCGAGGGATTATGGTAGTCTCAGGACGATACTTGAGGCTCTCCCACGTCTTGGTAACCCTGATGAGATTCAAACTGAAGCAGCCTCATTGGCCGAGGAAGAAAAGGCTGAAGAGATGGCTGCTGTGATTGATAGGCGTGATGTTCCTAATCGGGATACCCCTCTTCATTTGGCTGTTAAACTTGGTGATGAAACTGCAACTAAAATGCTTATGGCTGCCGGTGCTGATTGGAGCTTGCAAAATGAACAAGGATGGAGTGCACTCCAAGAAGCAATTTGTAATAGGGAAGAGGCTATTGCGATGATTATTGTTCGGGATTACCAGCCATTGGCATGGGCAAAATGGTGTAGGAGGTTGCCTCGTTTGGTGGGAACTATGCGAAGGATGAGAGACTTTTACATGGAAATCACATTCCATTTTGAGAGTTCTGTGATACCTTTTATTTCCCGAATTGCTCCTTCTGATACATATAAAATTTGGAAGAGGGGTGCGAATTTGAGGGCTGATATGACTTTGGCCGGATTTGATGGTTTCAGAATTCAGCGTTCAGATCAGAGTATTCTTTTCCTTGGTGATGGTTCTGAGGATGGTAAGGTTCCTCCTGGATCACTTTGTATGATCTCACATAAGGATAAAGAGGTGATGAATGCTTTGGATGGTGCTGGTTCTCAAGCAACTGATGAAGAGGTTCGAAAAGAAGTGGTTGCAATGTCTCAGACTAGTATATTCAGGCCTGGAATAGATGTGACACAGGCAGTTCTTTTGCCACAATTGACTTGGAGGCGACAAGAGAAAACAGAAATGGTGGGTGCCTGGAAAGCTAAGGTGTATGATATGCACAACGTTGTTGTTAGCATCAAATCAAGGAGGGTGCCTGGGGCCATGACAGATGATGAGTTTTTGGGAACTTCCAATGAAAACGAAGCAGAGAGTGAAGAGCTTGATGAGATTTTGACAGAAGAAGAAAGGAGACAACTTGAAGTTGCTCTTAAATTGGATTCTTCAGAAATGTCCAATGAGAGTGAAGATGGTATTATTGGACATCAGCATAGCGGTTATGAGTCTCGGGAAATTCCTATCGAGGAAACCAATGGTTTTAAAAATGGAGAGACTAAGCAGGAAAAGAAAGGATGGTTTGGTGGATGGAGGAAAAAGGAGACAAAGCATGAAGTGCAGAGGAAGATTGTGCCACCTAGAAGTTCTTTCCGTGTTGATGAAAAGGTGAGTGACTTACTAGGAGACTCTCCATCAAGGAGTCAGATAAAACCTGGTAGACATTCTGTGGAGATTGTGGCAACAGATGATCATAGGAGGATAAGAGATTTGAGAATATCTACTTCCATGAGTTCTGAGAGTAGTAATCGGCGTAAAGATAGTAGCCGGGAGAACGAGTATAAGAAAGGATTGAGGCCTATTCTTTGGCTTTCTCCGAACTTCCCATTGCAAACTGAAGAGCTCTTGCCTTTGCTAGATATTCTTGCAAACAAGGTCAAAGCAATTCGGCGGTTGAGAGAACTGCTCACGACAAAGCTTCCTGCAGGAACCTTCCCAGTAAAGGTTTGTTGTTCTTTTACAGACTGATTAGGCCCTGTTATTATCCTGTTATATCATATGAACTCTCAATAATGACTTCTGTACTTGTGCCCAAAACATAATATGTTTTTCTGGGAAGGCGTTACCCTCTAGACAGATTTGTGGGTTTTTCGAATCTTAGTCATTAGCTACACACCTGTTGATGATTTTTGGCATTTATTTTGAGGTTCGTTTGTTACCCGAATTCTTTATGATCTATTACATTAGAGCGCATTGGACTTTTTCTCGACTTCTTTAGGGTTTAAGACTAGGATTTTGGTATCTTTATGCCTGGAATATGATCCATTCCCTCCCTTCCATCTATGGATGCATAGACTTGCCTGGTGAAATGGAGGTATAGTTTCATTCTTAAATATTGATCGTGCCAGTTTACTGTACTCATTCCTCAGGTTTGGGGCTTTCTGCAAAAAATAAAAGAAAAAAAGGATGGTGGTTAAATAAACTAGTTGCTACTGCTTTTATTTTCATATGCCATGCATAATTCTCTTTTAAAGATTTTGACTTGAATGAGTTCTCATGGTTGTATGTAGGCTGCTATCCCTGTCGTTCCAACAATCAGAGTATTGGTTACTTTCACGAAGTTTGAAGAACTACCACCCGTGGATGAGTTCTCGACACCCCCTTCAAGCCCCACTGCCGGCCAAGAAAGCCCTGCTGTGACACATTCCTCGGGTTCTTGGTTTCAGTGGATAAAGACTCCATACCAACGACCTAGCTCCTCCAATCATAGCTACAATAAGATAGAAAATCTTCAAGATCCGTTTGCAATACCACCCAATTATACTTGGATTACAGCTGAAGCAAAGAAAAAGAAGATGCAAGAGAAGAGCAAATCAAAGAAAGGTAAGGGTCAGAATCATTGAAGTCAGGCTATGATCCCGACGTATAACAAGTTCCAGCTTTCCGAAAGGAACTCCAGCAGGTACCAAACAGGAAATAGTGTTTCATTAAATCCATTGAAATGAAAATAGGGAAATAGATAATTGGAGCTGTGCTCCATAAAGTATGGATGTTCCCTTCCCTTCTATCACGGGAAAATTCGATTGTGGGGGCATAAAACAGGTGGAAAGAAATGTGATTTGGTTGGCATTTGGTAGGATGTTTCAATCTTTGGATTACTGATTTATATCTTTTACTTGTGACTAACTTTTGGCCACATACAGTTACCTATTTCTGGCACTGATATTGTTAGTAGCCATCGAAAAATCTAATACGATTGACTCGTTATTCACTAGAGTTATTGGCCATAATAGTTATGTAGGATAGGTGGCTGATTTATTCTGTAACCACTTAGAATTCCTTTTAGTTCACCTTGTGCAATGTGTCTTTTTCTTTATCTGTATTTGTTCCATTGCAAAGCAAATTCTCTTATGTTCTGATGATTAATGATTGATGGAGCTCTACTTGAATATGGAAACTGTTTAAGAATACCCTTTTGGTGGAAACTTTAATATTTATGAATGACATGGAGTATAACTTAAAGATAGTGACTTCAATGTACTAGATCTTGTGGCATTTACCGGATAAGTATCATGGAAGCCTTTGCATTAGGAGTTGGATTGTGTTTTGTTCCATCTACTTAAAATAGGTAAATTAGTTTTTGTACATTAGATTAAAAAGTAAATTGGTCTTTTTTTTGTTAAAAATTCATCTTTTTTTTAAGTTAAAAATTGGTCTATGTACATCGGCATGAAATATATGTGACATGCCATGTGTAATTATCTTTAGTTATTCCGCTAGTTATACTTATTTTTAATAGTAAAAATAATAAAATTAAAAAAATAATTTATTCTTTAATCTAATAGAATAATTTATTAATTTTTTTTTGAGTAAATGGGCTTATACTTCTGGGGTCGCATTTACCAATGAAAACCCTATTGACTAATAATATTGCATAAAAGAAACTATGAAAACCATGGGGATTGATTATGCTGCTGTTTGGTAATGTGACCATCCAAAATAACATGAAGACAAGTTTATTAGTTTAATATTTCTTTATGAAAAGTAAAAGGTGCCAACATTTCAATCAAATATTAAAAGCATCTTAGCAATCATGTTTTTATGTTAGTGCAGCAGAGGCTTGTGCGTTTATGCTATGATTGTGGTAATAAGCAAAGATTTTTGATTGACTTGTCTTTTTGGGGTCCTACAAGGATCTGCAAACCCCCCCATCGCTAGCATTCACCAGCTTTGTCTAAATTGGAAACTTGGGATTTTCAGGGAAAATTTTCAGTTCCAAGCCTATTGCTATTTGTCAAGATCATACATAGCAACTAGAATAACATTCAAACTTTAAAAGATTTTTCGTTGTTAATTGAAGATTTTGATGCAAAGGAAAGGGAAAGTTTTGAAGAACTTTAATGGCATGCAGTTAATTAATTCCTATATGATTTTGAACTCATTTGATCACTAGATTCACTTACCAAAGGGACCACTTTAAGTAACAAACATGCTCCTAAAGAGAAGAAATGCATGCACCTGTTTTTGAAATAATCATGACCCAATTTCCTTTAGTTCTGCAGCCAACAGACCCCAATGGAGAGGGGGTCCTGCCTCTTCTCCTCATGCCTCATATTTAAAAGACATTGATTGAACAATGAAGACTATTGTGGGCAACCATTTTTAATGCATTCCGTAACAGTAAAAAGAAAAAAAAACCTACCTACTTTCACAAATCTGTCTGCAATAATGCATCCCTTATGGTTAATCAGTTTTTGGAGCACTGTCAAATATGATGCAGGCACTTTCACTGCATTATGATTCATCTTTGCATATCTGAACTCTGCAAATTTGGCTAACTAATTATGAATAATCAGGCAACAATAGTTCTATACAATTTTCATAAATTAGTTCATCTTTGAAGGGACTTTACCTACTTGGGGATGTTGTTGCTTCATTGAATTGCACAAACACAAGAGTTCCTAACTCCTCCTAGCTCTCCATCATCTGACACACTTTTATGGCAAAAAATATGTCAGAAACATACAAAGTTGGTTTAAGACTATGCTCTCTTTTCATTAACTAAAGTATCAATCCATATTCAACATCTATATCTGATATATATTTTGAACATAGGACGAGGCTAGGATCCCCCGGATATATGAAAAAAAGTGCCATATCTGACATCCATTCTCGAGTCTAGATAACATTAGTTGAATCTTAAACTATGAAATATAATGCTAACAAACATCCTAAGAACACTTCTTGGGGTAGTGCTATTTCTCAAAGTATTGACTAAGGCCTTTGGCTAACCTAATGGTAATCTCAGCCATGAAAGTGAGATTAATTCCTTATATATAGAAGAAAATATAAAGGCTTAGCTACGTGTGGATGATGTTTACCTTGGTTCAAACTCTTGAACATGAGCAATATCTTTACCATGAGCATCAGGCCAACTAACTTTCCTCCTTTGAGTCTTTAACTGGTTCTCTTCATCAGTAGCAGTAGCTTTCTTGAGATTGCTCTTGAGAGTGGGAATTAGTTCCATGTGAGGCCCATTAGTCCCACTACTACTGCAGTTGCCACCATTGGTGACCCTAATTTCATGGCCTAATTGTAACTCATCATCATTACCAACTTCTTCCATGACCCCATCTTTGATACTCTTTCCCACACTTGACCACTTCTTCTTGATGTTAATCTCTTCACCTTTGGTATCCAAATTCCTTGATGGTACATAGCATGAGCACACTAGAGCAGTGCACCTGTTCTGCGCCGACGCCGCCAGGAGTACTATACCTCCCCCTCCCAAAACAAAGCTTAGATCCCCTCTCCCTTTCTAAACTGGTGAAGAAACAGCTTCATGTATATATATATATATATATGCCATTTGATTTTACTAGTATACTTTGCTTTTTTACATAGAAGATAATTGGTAAAAGTATCATAAAAGCCCTTGTACTAAGAGTTGGATTACATTTTGCTCCCTCACTAAAAAAATGGGCAACTTATTCCTTGTACATTAGATAAAAGAGCAAATTAGTCCTTTTTGTTAAAAATTTCATCCATTTCTACTATTAAAAATTGGTCTTTGTATGCTAGAATGAGGCACGAGGCACGTCACATGTAACTGTTTGGTTATTCTGTTAGCAAAACCAGTTTTTAATAGTAGAATTGGAAGAAATTTTTAATAGAAAGGACTAGTTTGCTTTTTGATTTAACGTACATGAACTAAGTTACTTATTTTTTAAATAAAGAAGACAAAATGCAAATTAATTCTTAGTACAAATGCTTGGTGCTTTTACAGAAGATGCGAATAGGAAATTGTCAGGAAAAGATGGGATGAATAGTTGGATATAGCAACTCCGGATTTAAGTTGGAAATCGTAATATTACATTATAATCATTGTGGTGAATATCTTAAAGTTGTATTCTTTTGCTTTTAGCCTCACCACTCATTACTGAGATGAAAATGGGGTGAAAAAAAGAAAGAAAAAAGAGGGGATTAGAGTACTCATCAACCCCCAACTTTTGACTGTTTATATGTGGGTTTTCATTGTTTCTTGTAGTTATGAGATGGAGATAGGCATCTAAGCTTTTATTCGTTGCTTTTTGCTCAATTGTTTTGCTTTTTCATGGCATGAGAGCCAGCAATCAGTAAGTGGTAAAGAGGGGAAATAATTATAGTTTCACAGGACATTATTATAGAAAAATGGAATAAACACAAAATTATATTTTCTTTACTAGGTCTTGTATATATATTATGTTGAGTAGATTTGTATAAACCTCAGGTTATTTACTCAAAATCAATGTTATTTGAATTGAATTGAATTGGTCAGATAGACTGATTAAATTGAGAATAAGTTTATATACTAATTTGAATATAAAGATTAAATTGATATCTGAATGAGCTGCTCAAAATTGGTAAAATTAGAAATCGGAACAAAAAACCTTTTAATGTTTTTAATTTTTATGAATTTTTAACTTTTTAATATAAATTATTGATTTATATATAGACACAGTTCGACTTGTGAACATTTATATAGAACTTAATTTTAAAATATAATTTACCTTTAAGATAATAACTTATAAATACAATTGATCCAATTGACTAAACAATGACGTCAAAGTCTTCATTCCAATTTAATCATTAATCAAATATTTTTATTTATCATCAAATATCGTAAAAATCGAATTAGTGGTCAAATTGGTCATATCATCCATTCTCAGTCAACTTATTTAACAATGGTTAAATAAAAAAAAAATCATAAAGATTTTAAAGAAAATGTTTTTCTTACTTGTTCAATTGTCTTCTTATTTTGATTTTTGATTTTAGGATTGCGCATATCTTCAGAGAGGACAATAGGGTTGCTAATAGTTTGGCTTCAATGGCGTTTTCAAGACCGTTGGGTAGATATATTTTCATGCAATCGCTGGATGAAGTGCTTCAATTACTACATGATAACTACTCTGGAATGGCTTGACCTTGCTTAGTGTAATTATAGTTTATTCCTTCTTATTGTAAAATAAAATAAAATAAAATAAAATCAATTTTATTAAATGTGTAAATGGAAGTCGGTGCATTTATAATGCCTAGTGAAACATTAATCTTCCTAGTGTGTGGCTTCTATGTCCATAAAATCCAACACTGTAACTACACCATTTGTTCCACATCAATCCTCATTATCCTCATGTAATGTATTTTGGTCCAATACTTTGTTTTTTTTACTCAAATAACTAAGAAATATGTTTTTAAAAAATCCTACTTTTAGCTCTTCATCATCCTGGAATTATTATTTGTTGAATTTATTACTACTTATTTTTATTTAATTTTTCCTAAAACAATATATCACCCATACCTAAATTCTTTTCTCTTACACAAGAAACAACAGTCAGTTGGCATAGTCATTTTGGTTTGACACATACAAAAATGCAATTTAATTGATATAATTATTTCAGATTTGGTTTTAAATGTGATAATATTAAATTCACTTTTAATGGTACTTTCAAGGAGAGAATTTAGATTCAAATTTTAGAGATAAAATTGTTGGGACCGATAATCACGAACTATAAATGGATTACTTTTTGTGAGTAGCTAATGGACATGGAGATACCATTATTCCAAAAAAATAAAAAATAAAAATCAGTTTTTAATGGAAATCATGTTTTTAATGGAAACAGTTGTTATTTATTCAATTGCTGGTTGAGAAAAGAAAGGGGAAACAATTTCGTTAATAAATTAAATGATTTTCAACACGGGTTCTCGTTACTAAATGAATGGTTAAACAATTTCTTACTCCCTTGTTCAAAGCTTGACCATTTGTTTATTTTCTTTATAAAGTCAATATTTCCCTATAAATATTTAATTTCTTAGTAAGGTAAGCAACGAGAAAAAGAAAAAAAAAAGAAAAAAAATCAAATGGTAGAATTCTAAAAGCTTGAATTCACGATTTCTTACATGCCTTATTGTATAATCAGATTATTGTGGGTTAACCTTCGCTTAAGCTTTTAGATAAGATGGGTGTTTTTACTTGGATGGTTGTGCCTCTTGTATTTTTTGCTATTTTTATGGATGGTCATGTAATTGCTGATATTGTTAATGTTGATGAAAATGAACAAAATTTACTTCAGCATCTAGATTTGTCCAAAGAAATGGTAGAAAATAAAAGAAATAGGAGGTCTTTAACACTTTTACCTCTAGTTGGTTTAGGTGCCATTGGTGCAGCTGGTGCTGGTGTTGCTGCTTTAAAAGG
This sequence comes from Gossypium sturtianum, assembly GCA_025698515.1. Lineage (NCBI taxonomy): Eukaryota > Viridiplantae > Streptophyta > Magnoliopsida > Malvales > Malvaceae > Gossypium > Gossypium sturtianum. Next base: position 166,139,733 of record CM046945.1, read on the forward strand.
TGCTTCTACTTTAAAAAGAGCCATACACCAACATCGTGTAGCAGGAGGTGGTGGTAAAGGTGTTGGATTTGGAGGTAATATAGGAGGACAAGGAGGGTTTGGTGGAAAAGGTAGTGGAAGTGGTAGCAGGAATGTTGCTGGTGGAGTAGGAGGGCAAGGAGGGTTTGGAGGAAAAGGTGGTGGAAGTGGTAGTGCTAATTTTGCTGGTGGAGTAGGAGGGCAAGGAGGGTTTGGTGGAAAAGGTGGTGGAAGTGGTAGCGCTAATGTTGTTGGTGGAGTAGGAGGGCAAGGAGGGTTTGGTGGAAAAGGTGGTGGAAGTGGTAGTGCTAATGTTGCTGGTGGAGTAGGAGGGCAAGGATGGTTTAGTGGAAAAGGTGGTGGAAGTGGTAGTGCTAATGCTGCTGGTGGAGAAGGAGGGCAAGGAGGGTTTGGTGGAAAAGGTGGTGGAAGTGGCAGCGCTAATGTTGTTGGTGGAATAGGAGGGAAAGGAGGGTTTGGTGGAAGTGGTAGCACTAATGTTATTGGTGGAGTAGGAGGACAAGGAGGGTTTGGTGGAAAAGGTGGTGGAAGTGGTAGCGCTAATGTTGCTGGTGGAGTAGGAGGACAAGGAGGATTTGGTGGAGAAGGTAGTGGTAGTGGTAGTATTAATGTTGCTGGTAGAGTAGTAGGGCAGGGAGGTTCTGGTGGAGGCCATGCTGTTGGTGCAAGTGGTAGTGGAAGTGGTAGCACTAATGTTGCTGGTGGAGTAGGAGGGCAAGGAGGATTTGGTGGACGTGGTAGCACTAGTGTTGCTGGCGCAACAGGTGTGCATGGTGGAGGTGGTGGTCAAATTCGAGCAAAAGGTAGTGAGGGTAACATTGGTGCTTCTACTAGTGGTGGAGCTAAAGCTAGTTTCGGAGGTAAAATAGGAGGACAAGGGGAGGTTGGTGGGAATAGTGGTGGAAGTGGTAGCTCTAGTGTTGTTGGTGGGGCAAAAGGGCAAGGTGGAGGTGTTGGTAGTGGTGGTGTTGATGGTGGATTAGGGGGTAACGGTGGTGGTGGTAAGGGCTTGCATTTTGGTGGTAATTTTCATTTTGGTTTAGGACGAGGAGGCTTTGGTGGAGGTAACTGATGCACATGGCAAACAATGATATTTAATTACTGAATTCTAGTTATATATCCTTATGAATAACAACATTTGGTTATTTGTGTTTCACTTATTTTTATTCGGTGAAACCTTAAATGAGAGATTTTGTTAATCTTCACATGCTATGCATAAGAAGTTTGTACTGTATTTTTCTAATATCTTTGTGAATCTTTGTTATAGAGAATATAACTTGTACTTTTTTTTGTAATGCTTTTTTTTTGGGGATTGCCAGATGAAACTTGGGAAAAGTCATGGAGTCAACACAATCTTTTTTGTTAGACATAATCAATCACCTATATATTTCGTCATTTTAATAATGTGAGAATAAATTAATATTTCACACTCCATGCACTCATAAAGAAACACTCCTTCATGAACAAAATAAGTGCTATCTAATCTATATAACACCTATACAAGTCCCCTCAATGTATAAGCAACCTGGCTAATATACTAGATCAATTACAATCAATCTTCCATCAAAATAGCAGGATAATAAGCTCTGAGAATATCTTTAATAAGTTGTAGATAAGTCTCGAATCTTCAGGATATGTTCCCATTGTTTGTCCGATTCAATCCAATCTCCTCAAAATAAAGAAATTGATTTACTTGATCTAATCCCAACGGATTTGAAAGATATGTTCCTATAATAGGTTTGGACATCATAGATGGGCTTGCACACATCCAAGATATCAGCAAAGATTTCAGCCTAAGGTTTTTGTTACGAAAATTTTCCAACTCCATATAAGGTAAGTTTATGAGGTTGAGCAACGCTAAACACTAGTGGGCACTGCTCCTAGTCACTCCTTATAAATTGCGTCAACAACCTTTAAATTTTTAAAATTAATAATGTTGATGTTGATTTTAGTGAGTTTGGTTAATTGAGTGTGAGTGAGTTGGGGTGATATTCAAAAGGAGAAAAGGGTCAATGGGCACTAGAGTTTGATTTTTGGTGTGCCTTTCGATACTTATGTCAGTATCGATACAAATGATATAAAGCAAGAGATATGGTTTTAGTCAAAGGGTCAACATACCTTGCTAAGAATTGTGTATGAGTATTTATAGGCTCCCCATTCCCTTCCCGCATTTGCTTAAGCTGGTGCCTAAAACTAACAACTTTGTGTATGGCTTATTTTATAAATTTAGGAATGTTAGACCCTTTAATGATTTTGTGCTTGTTGATTGAGTTAGAAAGGGAACTTGTGGTGTTGAGATCTAGTGCCCTTAGTGTAGTGATGTTGTCAAATGTACTTGTAATTTTTGAACAAATTGGTTTAATAAAATCTCATCTTTCTCATTAATATCTTTTGTATAATGTACTTAATGGTTTTTGCAAGCAAAATGAAAGAAAATACTAGCTCATTGATTATATAATGTTTAACTAATATTAAGTTGCATAATATGGTTGATCATAATGCAATAAGACAACTTATATTAGTAAATAATCTAAATGGTTCATAGTATAATAGAAATTGAGTAAGTCGATTAAAAGACTATTATGTCATCTATCAAGTCCAAATAGGAAGATACCTTGTCTTGGATATTGAAGAGGATGAATCCTGAAAGATAGAGACTTAGAAGTGATTGTTTAGACTGACAGAATATTGGATAGGATCCAAGTAGAGTAAATATAGATTTATTCACTTGTGACACTCATTATCTGACTTACCTCAATACTGAGTAAGTGAAGGACTATGTGTGCGCGACTTGTATATTTTGATGTATTAAAAATCCTATTTCAATTAGTAATAGAGTTGAAAGTTGGTGTGTTAGGCATACGGCTTTTGCTTGATATAACTTCACTTACAATAGTGAAATTCGTAGCTCAATAAATGGTAAATGACATCCTCTAATTGACATTACATGATAGATGGAAAAGTAACGTGACCACAAGTCATTTGTTTAAAGACGAATGATTCAATTACTGTGTGTTAGTAATTGATTTTTTCATGGAAGAAGTTGTAATGGTTTGCATGATATAAAATAGGATCATGTTGGGAGAACGAATTTTATCCCAAAGAGATTAAGGATGTCTTATGAAGGTAACACACATATGACAAAGTCATTGGACGAACACTCAATGAAGTAACTTTCGTAATGGTATATTATGGGAAGAGCTTAGTCATGGTACTTTAGTGGAATGACTACATGACTAAATAATGTTGTAATTAATTGAAAAAGAGTCGGAAATTAATTACAATTATTTGAGCCCTAATTATATATATCCGATTGGTCCTTTTGCTAGCTCAACATATCCTTGATGGCTCGCATTTATCACTATCCGCAGTGAATGTATTTTCTCGCCCTAAATAAGAGATGCATTAGAGATTAAATTAATTTTTTCAAATTATTATTTAATTAAATAATTGAAGTTCGAAGTGAAAATTAAATTAATTAGTCATCATAGTTTCATAGAATAAGGTAAATAAATTTATTCACTCATAGATTTTAATACGGTAAAGTCGTCATGATTTTCATGAGATTAGAATCGGGTAGTCGATAAAATAATATAATTAAGCTAATTAATTAAATTAATTGAATAAATAATATTTTGACAATTAGAAAATTGTTTGTTGGATTGGATAAATTATATGAGTTGATCTAAAGAATAAATAACATATATAATTGAACTTAATACATGACGAGATCCAAGTAAGCCTAATATATAATAGTGGGTAACAAAGCTTAGTCCTAGAAAGGGGTTGTCGCCGCCCACTATATGTACTCCTTGTAGGAGTAATTTTATAATTAAAATATTAGTTTTTGATTACACATTGTTTGATTGAAACTCTAGCAAGTCGAGGTCGAGATTAGTGAGGAAGATCGAAATGTTGCAGGTTATAAATGACTTATTCCACTTATTTAGAAAAAAAACAAATATCTCAAGTAAAATATTAATTGTTATAAATATCACAAACAGAAAAAAAATTAAACTTCCATTTTGTAATAAAACTGTTTTCTAAACTGTTTTTTCCAAGAATGTGGGAGAAGGACAAGATGCTTAGTGAAGATGCATTTGTACTCTGTTAGGGAAATTCCTTTATACCCTTGGTTGACTTTTTATCATTTGACTAGTCTGCATATTGAGTTGTTTTTGCTTATTTCGGTTTGAGCTTGTGCTTGTTACTCTGTGTTAGAGCCCATGAAGTGTTTGGCATAAATAATAGTCCCCCATTTGCAGTGGCTTGTAGAAGACCAATAATAAATGTTGCTATTGAGTATTGTAAGAGTTGGCACCTTTTCAATGGTGACTGACACACTAGCCTTGGGGATAATGTGCAATAATGAGGGGAAGAATGATCATTGTAGAGTGGCACCACATGAATGGGAGTTGTAGTGGTGTTGTAGTTATATATTTTATTTGCAAATATTTTCTTCTTTTTACTACAATTTTCTCTTTAGAAGATACCTCTTTTATGGACACTCCTTTCTCATGTTTTGAAATGTTTCTATGATTTTTTCATTCCTTGTCGCTTCTTCTTTTCTTGGTTTCTTTCTTCTTGAGTTAAAAATGTAAAGTGTGATGAGAAAGGGTACCACCAGGGTCATTCTCCTTCAGCTGCTGCTGGTGTTATTCCCCATTCTGTAGATATGTATAGTTTGGAGTGAAAGGTAGAGACTGTAGTAGGGTTCTACGAGGGATGAAAAAATCATTTGTTCTTTTATTGACAAATTTTTAGGGAAGGTTTTCACTTACCACTTCAGCCATTCTTTTATGAAGTGCTGAATTTGAATGGTCTAAACCTTTAACAATTTTACCTAAGGACTGGGCCATATTAGTGAGCTACTTTACTCGCTGTTACGAAAAGAAATGGAATCCTTTTATGAGGGTTATCCCCCCACTTATTCTCTTGTAAGTTGAAGTCGAGTTGTTGGTACTACCTGCAAACATAGCATGTAAGGATGTTTGTAAGGCTGAAAGATTATGACTGGATGGATAAAGCAACGTATTTTTGTTGGAAAACATGGTCGTGCACCAAGCTTGTAAATATGCAATTAAATATGTGAATATGAAGTAAATTATCTGCAAGTATATAGATCAAATTGTAATATAGTTAATCTACAACGGAATACTTGAAAAGTATTTCGAGTATTGTACCTAAAGGATTACTATACTGGAGAAAATTATTACTTAATTAATTACCTAAAAATAATTACAATTGAGTTACAAATTAGAAGTGTTGGTTCAAAATTGAAATAACAATAAATCAAATTAAATTAACTAACCTAAACTAACCTATCAGAATTTCCTACTCCTAGTTTCAACGATGCGAGCTCCTAGCCTAGAATCGATTGAATTTCTAATTGTCAATTAAGCCACTAATTACCCTTAATTGAGAGATTTACCACCCTTAACTGAGAGTACCCTTTCAGTCTCACCCTTAAAATATGAAAAATTCACTTCTTAATAAAAATGATAAGAAACATCTTCGAGATAGATTATAGAATTATCCTAAAGTTTTACTTATTTTACTTCTCTTGGTATATTGAATTTAATTACTTTAGTTAAACCAATAAAATAAAATAAAGTTTCTTTGTATTCCAAAAAAAAAAAAAAAGTTTTTGCCTACTACTTACTGTTTAATTTCTCATGATTCATTTTTAGTACATAAGTTAATATGTAATGTTGGTGTAGTAATACCATTTTATTTGATTTTTGTATACCTTAGAAGGAAAAGGAAAATGAAAAGGAAAAGAAAAAAGGCTTAATTACATTGAAAGGATTCATCTACCAATAAAATACAATTTTATTGAATGTGTAAATGGGAGTCTATGCATTTATAATGCCTAGTGAAACATTAATCTTCCAAGTGAGAGGCTTCTATGTGCATAAAATCCAACATTATAACTAAACCATTTGTTCCACATTAATCCTCAATATCCTTATGTAATGTATTTTGGTCCAATACTTTGTTTTTTACTCAAATAACTAAGAATTATGTTCTTAAAAAATCCTACTTTTTAGCTCATCATGGAATTATTATTTTTTGAAATTATTACTAATTCTTTTTATTTAATTTTTCCTAAAAAAATATATCACCCATACCTAAATTCTTTTCTCTTACACAAGAAAGAACAGTGCAATTGACATAGTGATTTTGGTTTGACACATACAAAAATGCAATTTAATTGATATAATTATTTCAGATTTGGTTTTAAATGTGATAGTATCAAATTCACTTTTACTGGTACTTTCAAGGAGAGAATTTAGATTCAAATTTTAGAGATAAAATTGTTGGGACTGATAATCACGAACTATAAATGGATTACTTTTCGTGAGTAGCTAATGGACATGGAGATACCATTATTCCAAAAAAAAAAAAATCTATTTTTAATGGAAATCATGTTTTTAATGGAAAAAGTTGTTATTTATTCAATTGCTGGTTGAGAAAAGAAAGGGGAAACAATTTCGTTAATAAATTAAATGATTTTCAACACGGGTTTTCGTTACTGAATGAATGGTTAAAACAATTTCTTACTCCCTTGCTCAAAGCTTGACCATTTGTTTATTTTCTTTATAAAGTCAATATTTCCCTATAAATATTTGATTTCTTAATAAGGTAAGCAACGAGAAAAAGAAAAAAAATCAAATGGTAGAATTCTAAAAGCTTGAATTCACGATTTCTTACATGCCTTATTGTATAATCAGATTATTGTGGGTTAACCTTCGCTTAAGCTTTTAGATAAGATGGGTGTTTTTACTTGGATGGTTGTGCCTCTTGTCTTTTTTGCTACTTTTATGGATGGTCATGTAATTTCTGATATTGTTAATGTTGATGAAAATGAACAAAATTTACTTCAGCATCTAGATTTGTCCAAAGAAATGTCAGAAAATAAAAGAAATAGGAGGTCTTTAACACTTTTACCTCTAGTTGGTTTAGGTGCCATTGGTGCAACTGGTGCTGCTGTTACTGGTGTTGCTGCTTTAAAAGGTGCTTCTGCTTTAAAAAGAGCCATACACCAACATCGTGTAGCAGGAGGTGGTGGTAAAGGTGTTGGATTTGGAGGTAATATAGGAGGACAAGGAGGGTTTGGTGGAAAAGGTGGTGGAAGTGGTAGTAGTAATATTCCTGGTGGTAAAAGTGTTAGATTTGGAGGTAATATAGGAGGACAAGGAGGGTTTGGTGGAAAAGGTGGTGGAAGTGGTAGCGGTAATATTGCTGGTGGTAAAAGTGTTGGATTTGGAGGTAATATAGGAGGACAAGGAGGGTTTGGTGGAAAAGGTGGTGGAAGTGGTAGCGGTAATATTGCTAGTGGAGTAGGAGGGCAAGGAGGGTTTGGAGGAAAAGGTGGTGGAAGTGGTAGCGCTAATGTTGCTGGTGGAGTAGGAGGGCAATGGGGGTTTGGTGGAAAAGGTGGTGGAAGTGGTAGCGGTAATGCTGCTGGTGGAGTAGGAGGGCAAGGAGGGTTTGGTGGAAAAGGTGGTGGAAGTGGTAGCGCTAATGTTGCTGGTGGAGTAGGAGGGCAAGGAGGGTTTGGTGGAAAAGGTGGTGGAAGTGGTAGCACTAATGTTGCTAGTGGAGTAGGAGGGCAAGGAGGGTTTGGTGGGAAAGGCGGTGGAAGTGGTAGTGCTAACGTTGCTGGTGGATTTGGAGGGAAAGGAGAGTTTGGTGGAAAAGATGGTGGAACTGGTAGTGCTAATGTTGCTGGTGGATTTGGAGGGCAAGGAGGGTTTGGTGGAAAAGGTGGTGGAAGTGGTAGCGCTAATGCTGCTGGTGGAGTAGAAGGGCAAGGAGGGTTTGGTGGAAACGGTGGTGGAAGTGGCAGCGCTCATGTTGCTAGTGGAATAGGAGGGAAAGGAGTGTTTGGTGGAAGTGGTAGCACTAATGTTATAGGTGGAGGAAGAGGACAAGGTGGGTTTGGTGGAAAAGGTGGTGGAAGTGGTAGTGGTGACTTACATTTTGGTGGTAATTTTCATTTTGGTTTGGGACGAGGAGGAGGGTTTGGTGGAGGCAACTGATGCACATTACAAAAAAAGATATTTAATTACTGAATTCTAGTTACATTTCCTTATAAATAACAACAGTTGGTTATTTGTGTTTCACTTATTTTTATTCAGTGAAACCTTAAATGAGAGATTTTGTTAATCCTCGCATGCTATGGATAAGAGGTTTGTACTATGTACTTTCCTAATATTAATGTGAATCTTTGTTATAGAGAATAAAATGAGAATAAATTAAAATCTTAAAAAAATTGGGTTTAAGAGTTCAGTTGCATATGAGAAAAGTGTTTACGTTCTTACAATGCCCGTTATCAAAATGATTCCAAATAAAATGTGTTATCCATAATTTTTAAGTAATGAAATCAAATCCCACATATAATAAATATTTCCCTCAAATCAAAAGTATTATTTTTTAATATTTTTTTATGAATGAAATGAAATTTCCTTTTTTTTTTTTACATCTGAAGTTGTCAGTATCCCTTTGGCATATTGAAGGAATATGAGGGTGTATTCTATGGAAAATTTCATTCCATTCATCTAGTGTATTCCTTTGCAATTAATAAGCTTGTAGTGCTTTCTCGACACCTCGATGGTGAGCTAATATATTTTTATTGCTTGGGAATATTGCCATTGAATGAACTGAAACAATATTTGTATGCAAATTAAGCAATGCCACGATTAGTGTCTATTGCTTTAGGGACTATTGAAGAACAAATAAGAACACAACAATTTATTTGCATAATTTGGTTTCTCCAAGTTTGTTGTTCCTAGAGAGATAATCCACTATCTTAACAATTTTTACAATAAGTGGTTACAAGCTTTAGCATTCGCTAGATTAGAAACCTCACTTTTTCACCTAAGATCTACATCACTCTCCTCTATGTTTCCCTTTGGAAACTTCGGCTAAAAATAAACCACTTGATTTCACACTCCTTCATGATCAAAATAAGTGCTCTCTAATCTATATAACACCTATACTAGTCTCTTGAATGCATAAGCAACTTTGCTAGTATACTAGATCAATTATAATCAATCTTCCATCAAAATAGCAGGATAATAAGATCTGAGAATATCTTCAATAAGTTCTAGATAAGTCTCGAATTTTCAAGATATGTTCCCATAGTTTGTTCAATTCAATCCAATCTCCTCAAAATAGGGAAGTTGATTTCTTGGATCCAATCCCAACCAATCTTTAAGATATGTTCCTATAATATGTTATGATATCATAGACGGGCTAGCACACATCCAAGGTATCAACAATGATTTAAGCCCATGATTATTGTTGTGAAAATTTTCCAACTCCATATATGGTAAGTTTATATGGTTGAGCAGTGCTAGACATTAGTGGGCACTGCTCTTTTTCACTCCTCATAAATTTTCTCAACAACCTTTAATTTTTAAAATTAATAATGTTGATGTCAACTTTTTAGTTTAAGAAGGGTTTGGTGGAAAAGGTGGAGTAAGAGGGCAATGAGGGTTTGGTGGAAAAAAGGGAGGAAGTGGGAGTACTAATTTTGCTGGTGGAGTAAGAGAGCAAGTAAGGTTTGGTGGAGGTGGTGCTATTGATGCAGGTGGTGGTGGAACAAGAGGACAAGCATGGTTTGGCAGAAATATTAGTGGAAGTGGTCGCACTAGTGTTTTTGGTGAAATAGGTGTGTAACAACTCAATTTCTAGGGGTGTCGAAAAAATGGTTTTGGGATCTCGTTTTCATAAATCGAACCCGTAAATATTAAATAGGAATATTTGCAGAGTTAGTGTATAGATGAATTGAAATTTGATTTAGTAATTTAATTGAAATTGTGATTAATTAAGACCTAATGACTAAATTGTAAAAGTTTAATCGCTATATATTTTTAATTAGAATAAGGATAAGGGATTTATATAGCAATTACCCAAAGGATTAAAATGAAAAATGAACCTATTTTAAATGGATGATAGTGGGATGTGATGTGAATTACCATTAGTTTAAGTTAATTAAGGATTATGGCTTAATTAATTAAAGCAAATTAATTAAGTTTAATTAAATTAATTTAAGTATAAACGATAAAATTGGTGAAAAAAGTTGATAAAAAGCATCATTTTTTTCCTTCTTCAACCTACTACGATAGGAGAAGAAAAGAAAATCTTTATTTTACATTTTGGCCATCAATTATATAAGAATTTCAAGTCCTTTTCTTGTAATACTTATAAATTCTTATAGATTTGTTACCATGAGAGCTTGATTTATCTAGCCCATGTACCAATTTGTAAAAATGTTAAAGTTTTGAAAGTTTTAATTGTCGAGAATTAAATGATTTAGGTATTAAATTGATAAAAAATTAGCCCAGTTTAAGAAAAATGACTAAACTGTAAAGCTTAACAATGAGTTTTGCACATTAGGGACCAAATTGAATAAAATGAAAAACTGTTATGAAATTTTAGTAGGAATAAATGGTCCCTAATTAATATAAGTGAAATTGGATTTTAATACAAGGCTTTGGATTGAAAGTTTTGCTTGTTTTGGTTTTAAGGACGATATTGAATAATTTGCAAAATATGCATAAATTGATAATTGATTGTGAATTTGATGTATAATGATAGGGTGATATGTTTTATGATCATTCGTAGCTAACGTTGACATGGATTCATTGAGAGGGAGAGGAAAAGCGAAAGTAGTCGACGGGTAGCCAAAATTTCTGGTTTGTACATTTATAATTTAAGTCGCGTGAATAGTTTTCATTTTCATGTTAATTGCTTGTAGGAGTACCAAGGTAAGTAAATGGTGATAATATAGGTTATTAAATTGAGCTCGAATGTGAATTTTTAGAATAGAGGACTAAACTAAGTAAGTTGCAAAATAACATGAATTGCTAGAAAAATGATATGTACTATAATTTGGGTAGAAATGTATTGAATGACATGAAATATATGTGATATGATAATGAATTAGATTGTGATGGTGAAAATGATTGGAAATTGATATGTGTACTAAAATGTAAATGGAATTGAATATTGATACCCTATTATCTAATCAGGTGGAGTCGAATATAGTTGACTTGTTATAGGATTGGTTTGTGTACAAATTATGTGCCAAGATGCACTTTATGTGTCATGATGTGTTATTATCGCATTAATAATGTAACACCCTACACCCGGTCTAGACGTTATGGTCAAATCTTGAGGTATTATGCTTCCTGTTTAGAAACCTAAATTAAAATCTAGTTTTGGAAATCGTGTGATCTGAAGATATTATTTTTGGCAATAGCCTTACATGTTTTTTTTTAGAAAATCACGCGCAAAACTTATTTATTTTACGAAAAATCACTTAATTTGATACTTAATGTTGCAGCAAAAATTTTGGAGTTGATAATTTGAAAACTGTGATTTTAATAAGTGAAAACATATAGTTTACCGATTATTGATAACAAAATCCACCAGAAAATCCAAAAACTGAAGAAATATGTCCAAAACATTTATACAATCCAGAATTAAGCTTAAAATTATAACTTGTTCTTTTAAATTAACCAGAATCTAATTCAAGCTCCCGCATGTCGCCCGATTGGAAGTTTACTAATTACCTGAGAAGATGAAATTTATTGGGTGAGCTAACAAAGCTCAGTGTGCAACTCAGCCCACATACAAAAGCAGATAACAGACAGTCAAATAGAAATCAATAATTGAACAGACACGGATGGCATGATTATGTCGATGCAGTATTTTTTAGAAAAACACAATGCATATTTTTAGAAAACATTCCTACCTAACTCCGTTACACATCAAATAGAGTTCCCCAGAACTCGTCCAGCCAAAACACACCAATAGATAGTTGTGGAACAATGCCACTAGAGTAGCAGATAAACTGCCAGGACATATATGGGTGGTCGAGCCACCATAATTGCAGTCAAGCTGCTAGAACAGATATGTGGTTATACCACCAGATAGTGCAGATCATTAAAACTTCCTCCTTACAATATCATTGCTACCCCATACAATGTGACATGGCATGCAAATTCAGAATCAGAATAGTAAGCATGTTGAACATGCAATAATATATTTAACAGAAATTGGTAGACAATTTCATGCTTTCAGAACAGATATGTCCGACTTCAATAACAACAAATCAATTAAATCAGAATAGCCACAAAGTCGCATGCTATGAGAATTGGAACAAAACATAACTAATCAATAATCGTATATACTTAGCTAATAAGAAACATGCTAACGATGCTCACAGAAGTAGCACATACAGAAGCAAAATATCGGATTTCATATTTAAAAGTCATACATATCACATTACAGATCCTACGAAGTGGCTAACCTCAAATCGCACTTCAACTACGGCCCTAACCAAAATCTATAGAAAATGATGCTCATGTGGCCCACACGGCCTAGCACACACCCGTGTGGCCCACACAGCCTACTTAGCCCAGCTTATGTGACCCACACGGCCGTGTGGCATCGATAGTGAGTTTTTCGATTTTTCGTTGTTTACTATTTTTCAAGATTATCGTCATACACCTAACTGTTTCTGAAACACGGCGTTACAACACACTTCCAGATACTAAAACAATAATCAAAATAACTAATTAGCAACTATATCAAATCCGAATTAATCACTCAGCCTTTACTCGATTAGAGTATTCAACCACAATCGTTAGGGCTTGTCTACCATAGCAACAATAACTGTAGTGTACGATTTCTTACCCAAAGGCGCAACAATTCCTAACACTCAATTCACCGACGGACGGCAGAATGAGAGAAGTGGAAAAAGAATAGGGACGGCAGAATGAGAGAAGTGGGAGAGAGAAAATCGTGAGGGATTGTTTTGGGGAGAAAAATTAGGAGATTATCTCTCTAGTCCCACAAACTCCTCCCTTGATATCATCAAATCATGTTGTTTTGAATTCAAATCTGACTCAAACAATAAGCATGGAAAACACAGTAAAGAGAAGCAAAAATAATTTCATTTTTTGCATACCACAAGATTCAAACATGAGACCAATAGAAAAGCTAAAGCTTTACCACTAAACCAACAAGCTCATCCTTGTTAACAAAATAACAAGAATAAAAGATAACCCTTATAAGCCAAGTCAAATATAGATTAAAAAATTAATAGAAAAATTTTAAAGGAAAAAGAATTGAACACAAGACCTCAAATACACAACTAGAACACTTAACCACTAAACCAAATCAAATTACTTAATATAATTCCTACAACATTTATCCTAAAAACAAGATGTAACCACTCTCAACTTACTAACTAAATTTTTACTAATCCGATTTTTGGGATGTGACAAATAAAGTAGAAAATTTCAAATTAAGAAACTATCCTAAGCAACTATTCCCATCACCAAAACATGAAACTTTTATTAGTGTAAATCGACCCATTTTGAAAATAATTTTCTATTAAGATTGAAACATTGATAGCCCGGTAGATTATTCAGATTTCACTTAATCATTTCTACTCCAACAATCACATTTTCCAATTTTAATTAATTATTATTGCCATTATTTTACCACCTATTTTTACCGAAGCAATTTTCTAAATAAAATTTCAATCTACTTATAATCAAAGCATGCATCAAATCCTAAGAATTCATCCGAGTTTGGTGGTTTTATAAATTACTCCGCAACTTGAAGAATCTTATTCATATCATCCTTGAACAAATAATCAATTATTTTAGTCTCAACTTAAGATTTTAATTATACACAAATATGACTACAAATGATTATTATTTTTAAAACAAACAACTCACATGATATATTAAAATAATAAGGTGAATATTTGGTACATTGGTAATGCACTTTTTTTTAATTCTACAATCATAGTTATAAATTTGTTGTAAATGCCCATTTTTGCCCGGGCTGAAAAACCAAAAATAGTCCCTGTTACAAAGCCAAAATTAAATAAGCCCAAAACCCTCTTACAACCAAGCCCAAAATTTACAAACCCATCAGACCCAAATTAGTGCGGCCCAAAAGGCCCAAATCTTAAACAAGAACCAGAAGACCTAGGGTTTTCTGAAACCCTAGGCGCCGCAGTGGCAGGAGCCCAATCGACGCCCCAGCAGAAGCCCGATCGTCGCGCCGCAGCCACCGGACCTCGTCAAGCCGCGAATCGCTCAGCAAGTCACGCCACAGTCACCATCAGATCACGCCGCAGTTAGCGCGCCTCACACCATCGTCACTGGATTCTCCATCGCTTCACACCTGCAAAAGAAGAAAGAAACAACAGCAAAAAACCTCATTTAACAGGGGTAGAATCGAGTATTGTTAGGCCTGCTATAGCTGCTAATAATTTTGAATTAAAGCCTAACACTATTCAAATGATTCAACAATTTGTTCAATTTGATGGTTTGCGGATGAAGATCCAAACACTCATATAGCTAACTTTTTAGAATTCGTGATACCTTCTAAATAAATGGCGTTTACGATGATGATGCCATACGTCTTCTATTATTTCCCTTTTCATTAAAGAATAAAGCTAAATAATTGGTTAAACTTCGTTACCACGGGTCAATCACTACATGGGAACAAATGACCGAAAATTTTTTTAAAAATATTTTCCACCGCCAAAACGGCTAAATTACGTAATGATATATCTTCTTTTGTGCGGATGGATTTAGAGACATTATACGACGCATGGGAGAGATACAAAGATCTCTTGAGGAGATGCCCACACCACGGATTACCATTGTGGCTCCAAGTCCAAACTTTTACAACGGTGTGAATCCTTCAACGAGGCAATTAATTGATTCAAATTACTGGTGGAACCCTAAATAATAGAACTCCCGAGGCAAACCTACGAGTTTATCAAAGAGATGTCATTGAATAACTATCGCTGGCAAGTTACAAGAACAAGGCCAACAAAAACAAATAGGAGTTTACAACCTCGACGCGATAACCATGCTATCAAATCGGTAGAGTTGATGAATAAAAAGATTGATAGTTTGTATTCTTCGCAGGTAAATCCAGTAATGCAGTGCGACATAGGTAGAACCGTGGCAAATCCTGAGTACCCACCCTACCAACCGGGCACAGAGAGCGAACAGATGAACTATATAGGTAACAATTTCAGATCCAATAATAACCCATATAGTAATAATTATAATCCAGGTTGGAGGAACCACCCAAATTTTTCATGGGGAGGACAAGGAAATCAAGGAAATCAGAGACAACAACCTCTTCAAAATTTCCAAAATCAGCCCTGTCCACAGGAAAAGAAGCCGAGTCTTGAAGAGACGTTGAACAAATTCATAGCATCCACAGAAGCCCGTCTCCAAAAAAATGAGGTAACGTTCAACACCCAACAAACATCGATCAAAACGATCGAGAACCAAGTTTGAGGACTTACAAAGGCAATCGGGGAAATTACCCAGTCAGTCAGAGAAATTGCAAAGCTATTATCAGAACGACCGCAAAGGCGTATACCAAGTAACACTGAAATTAATCCTAAAGAGCAGATCCAAGCCATAACAGCTCAGGAGAATACAAGGGTAGATGAATCCATCTCAACACAAGGAAACGAGGTAGAAAAAGGTAAAGTTGAGGTAACACAAGACAAGCCAAAACCAGTAATCAAGGAGTACCAACCTCGCGTACCTTACCCTGAGGAATTAAGAAGAGACGACACAGAAGAACAGTTCGGTAAGTTCCTTAAACTCTTAAAGAAATTACATATTAACTTACCATTACTTGAAGGTCTGTCGCAGATGCCAGATTCTAGGAAATTTTTAAAAGAGCTTCTGACAAACAAACGGAAGTTACACAAATCGTCACATGTGGAACTTAACGCAAAGTGCTTAGCAATTCTCCAAAATAGGCTACCACAAAAGCTAAAAGATCCAGGGAGTTTTACAATTCCATGTTTAATTGGTAGACTAACTGTTGATAATACGTTAGCTAATTTAGGGGCGAGCATAAATGTCATGCCTTATAAATTGTTTAAACAATTAGGTCTAGGGAAACCCAAACAAACTAGGATGAGCATTCAATTAGCTGATAAAACTGTTAGAATTCCTAGGGGTATTATCGAAGATGTTCTTGTAAAAATAGACAAATTCGTGTTCCCAGTAGATTTTGTTGTCTTAGACATGGATGAGGATAATTCGATCCCCCTAATTTTAGGAAGACCCTTTTTAGCAACTGCCAAGACTAAAATTGATGTTGATGCAGGAGAACTCATACTTTGCGTAGGTAATGAGACAATCACCATCAAGGCTCTCGATTCGGCTAGAACGTCGAGTAATCAAGGTGAGAACGTAAATTCTACTGATAACCATTCGGTTAACCCTTATTTTCAGGAAGCACCACCAAAGAATACAACTGAACTCGATCCTAAACCCCATGTCAATAAAGAAATAACTCATGACGATCGAGGGATTCAGTTCGATGATCTAGACGAATGGAAGACACACTTCAAGGAGAAATTAGGGATACACGAGGAAGAATCGGAACCACACAAGATAAAACTGAAGGAGCCCCCAAAAGAGCTAATAGGAACAACAAATCACTTCAAAATAGGGGACCAAGTACTGTTAGATCAGGTAAATCCTCGAATATCTCCTCCGGACCCTAGCACAAACAAATAAATATCTTTTAGGGTAACCAGTGTTTTTCCACACCAAGCAGTCGAGGTAAGTAATCCTATTTTTGGTACTTTTACTATAAACGCATCTCGACTTAAATTTTTTCACGAGGATACAGATAATAACATGAGGAATGACTTCCAACTCCTTAAACCACCATGAAGATGCAAATGACAAGAGAGTCTAGCTTAAGACTATAAACGAGCGCTTCTCGGGAGGCAACCCGAGCACTAACATAATTTATTCTCATATTTTGCTTTAAATTTATTTTTCTTTTCTTCTCTTCTTTTTGAACACGTAGTTATAAACTAAAAAGGGGTGCAGAATTCCAGGACACACGGCCTTACACACGGCCGTGGCCGTAGCCATGTGTACCTCAAGAATCTTGGTACTAACATGGCAGGACGGTACAAGTCAGAATGAACTAATTTCTGGCAATCACGGACTCAACCACTCTCCCATGGGCACCGACAAAGTGACACGCTACGGCTTGCTTGACCGTCGCGAAGCTCTACCGACTTGCCAACCACGGGCTCAACACGCCCGTGCAATGCCGTGCTAATATACCGACTTGTCGAACACAGGCTAGACACGAGCGTGGGGAACCAACACGCCCTAGAGCACGACCGTGCGAGGCGGCCGTGTGAATCGACACACCCTCAACCCACGGGCGTGGAAAAACTGCCAGACATGAAAGTTTATTTAAACACCATGCCCTGCTCCTTCCTCTTATTAACCCACTTCTTTCTTCTTTCCTTCTTCCTTCCTTTCCTTTCTCTTTCCTTTTTATTTTTCCTAATAAATCCTTAGACTCTTGAGCTACATTAAAATCATATCCATGGCAAAGAAGCGTAAGAGGCCAATCTCCTCAAAGGAAACCAATTCACCTGAGTTCATGCCGGCAGCTTCATCCAAACAACAAGCCAAGGGTCTTTGAGACCAATTATCTGTTCTTTTATTTTTATCTTCTCCTTTATTTTCTTTATCTTTACTTCTCTACTACTTAATTTAGTTTATTTTGTTTTAGTTTCTTGTTTTTAGGTTCTTAAGGCTGCTTGGGAATCACGCCATACCACCATCATAACCTCAGCCTTAGAAATCACACCCAAAAATAAGGACTCTACAGTCCATCCATCTTTTCTTTTAATTTTAGTTTTCTTCTTAGTCTCCTTCTCTTTATCTTCTTTGTCCTTAATTTCATATTTAGTTTACTTTAATTATGTATTAAGGATCCCTGGCTAATTCTATACGAGCGTCCCAATTTCTTCATCTAGCGCAGGTTCGTCATCCAGACGGCCCATCACCACCACCAAAGGCACAATCTCCTCTTAAGGAGTCCATCCATAATTCAGGAAGTTTCACTTTTCTCCATATCTTATGATTTTAATATTATTGTGTTATTATCTAACTTTGTACATTGAGGGCAATGTACATCTTAAGTGTGGGGGGGTGAACAACCTAAAAAGACACCTAACTCAAAGCCTGAATTTAGTCTTATTTGAAAGTAAATTACTCATATTACTAATTAGGATGAAATTTCTGATGATTTATGATTTTTATTGATATGTTTTAGATTAAGTCATTGATAATTGTGCATTGATAATTAAATTCTAAGAATACTAGAGAATCAAGCATGATAAGTCTATTTTTCAGAAATTAAAAATTTGCTAGGTCACAAACCGAGTTTAAATATTACCTTGAAGTTTGAAATTTACGAGGTTGACATCAAAATACCCATAATTTTTGTGAGATTTTGAGCCTTATAGAGCATATATTCTTTTTCTTGCTCACTTTATTGATTATGAGTATGTCAACACTGATTTGTTATTCTAGAACTTGCATCGATTATACATGTCGAGACCACATTTTTTTGATTTGAAACACAGAGATGATAAAGGCGCCTAGGATCTAACCCACTTACTCCATAAAAAGCCTACCTTTACAATTAACCCCTAGTGAACCCCTTTTAATCCTAACAACCCTATTTATTGACTCACCCACTAATATTAACCCAGAACCCCTTTGTTTTTGTTATCACCATTCCTTTTGACTACCCTTATATCGAGATTTGATTTGATTAATAGCCTAACTAGCTTTTATTTCAGTTATGTATTTATAGTTTGTTCTTAAAAAAAATAAAAAATCAAGAGTATTTTAATTATTAGTTGTGATTAAATGAGCTTATACGCTTGAATCCCAGATATCGAAGAAGAAGCTCGTATTATTAGTATTATTAGTTCTCAATTGATGTAATTATTATTAGTCATTAGTTCTTAGTTAGGTAATTTGTCAATTCAATCTCGACTCTAACCCTCTAATTCAGCCTTACTCCACACCTTAACCCTAGCCCCGTTACAACCCTAACAAAGACCTTTTGATTTGTGTTTCATCTCATATTTCAGTGGTGGAGATTTGATTTTAATGCAAGCCTATGGGATTAACTCTTCATTTTGACCTTTGAGTGCCTAAATTTTGAACCTTAAACACTTTGAGTGATTTGAGCGAATCTTTTGTGAGGATGTCAATCCTTGTCGATTTCGAATCAGAGGTAATTATTTAGATGAAGGGAAACACCTATGTTTTGTGCTACAGAATCTATGACTTATACTGTTTGAATTGAATTATCCATGTATAAATTATCCCTGAATTATGATGAGACACTATCAATAGAATTAGGAATTACAGAAAGTTCATTTTAATTGTAAGTTGAGAATTTTGCTTGAGGACAAGCAAAAGCTTAAGTGTGGGGGTATTTGATAAACTGTAAAAGTAACATATTCTAAGCCCACATTTAGTATGCTTTTGGATGATTTAAACCCCAATTTATGTAAAAAGGTGCTCTTAATCCTTTCTTTTCATGTCTTATACTCAGGAAGCACCCAATGACAAAAAGAACGAGAAACGGGCTTAAAACGGACCAAGTTGGGCCAAGCCACGAAATCAACACGGCTTGGACTTCAAGCCACACGGCCGTGCCACCATTCCTACTAGAACACGGCCTTACCACGACTTACACGGTCGTGCCTCATTCAACAGTGTCGAACACGACCTGACCACGATTTACACGGGCGTGTGCCATGGCCGTGCCTCTGCCGTGGAGAAGAGTAATTTCATTCGGGAAAGGATACTTAGGGAGAAAGAAACGTGTTTCAAAAGCCTATAAATACACCCTAGGTACCAGCTGAAAGGGGGCGACAAGCTAGGCCAAGAAGCCAAGCCGAAAAGGTCAGATTTGTGGGAATCACTCGAAAATAGCCGCTTGATCCATCTCAAGAAGCCAAATTCTACTCAAGATTTTGAGGATCCCCTTC
The DNA here is from genome assembly GCA_025698515.1 of Gossypium sturtianum. Taxonomy (NCBI): domain Eukaryota; kingdom Viridiplantae; phylum Streptophyta; class Magnoliopsida; order Malvales; family Malvaceae; genus Gossypium; species Gossypium sturtianum. Next base: position 166,159,678 of record CM046945.1, read on the forward strand.
AATTCCTTCAGGGGTTTAGGATTTCTTATGTTTTGTTTTATCTTTTCTCTTGAGATGTTTTCCTTTATTGTTATGAACTAAACCTTCGGATACCCGAAGGGGATGAAACCTATGATGAATCTTGTTATTTGATTTTCGAATTATATGATAATAACTTAGTTTGTTCTTAATTGTGTGAACTTAATCCAAATCTAATGTGCTTAGGTGGAGGAGGAATAGACCCTGCCTAATAGTAGATCCAACATGATTAAGCGGAGTTGATCGCACGCCTAGAGATAGGGTGACGAGATTTTGTCGGATTAGGGTGAAACCTAATATGGAAGTCCACAGATCGATTTACTGCTATTCTAGGGGGTTATTATAAGCGAACGAGAGTTCCACTAATTAACCTAGGGTTAGACGTTATTCACCTCGAGAGAGGGTTTAATATACGTTAGGGAGTCTCATGGATCAAACTAAGTAAATAAATCATATGGTTCAAGGTTAAATAACAAGTGAAGTCTAGGTGGATTTTTCCTAAGGGTATCGCTTGAGTCAACTGAGTTTTCCCAAAAGTTATTTCCCGAATTCATTCTTTTTGTCTTTGCATCTTAGCTTAGTAAGTAGATTAGTTTTAGTTTAAACAACCATCACTTTATATTAAGGCTAAATAATAAAAAGACAGTGAGTATTAATACTTTTAGTTCCTTTGGGTTCGATAATCCGGTCTTGCCTAAGCTATACTACTGTTCGATAGATGCACTTGCCTCAATCGTTGTCAGAGTTAGTTTCCAGGTTCGATCATTCTTTTATAAATTTTAAAACTCTGATTTACAGCGATCAATGTCCTAGCCGAGTCAAGAGCTTGAAGAGTGATCGTCTCGTCACCTACACGAAGTATAAGTTCTCCTGTACCAACATCAATTTTAGTTCTGGCAGTTGATAAAAATGGTCTTCCTAGGATTAAAGGAATATTATTGTCCTCATCCATATCTAAAACGACAAAGTCTACTGGGAATATAAATTTATCAAGTTTCACTAGCACATCTTCGATTATAACCCTAGGAACTCTAATGGTTTTATCAGCTAATTGAATGCTCATCCTAGTTTGTTTGGGTTTCCCTAGACCTAGTTGTTTAAACAGTTTGTAAGGCATAACATTGATGCTTGCCCTTAGATCTGCTAAAGCATTATCAATAGATAAACTACCAATTAAACAAGGAATCGTAAAACTCCCTGGATCTTTTAATTTCCGTGGTAGTTTGTTTTGTAGAATTGCCGAGCACACTGCGTTTAGCTCCACATGAGACGCCTCGTCTAACCTTCGTTTGTTTGTCAGAAGCTCTTTTAAAAATTTCCTTGAATCTGGCATCTGCGAGAGAGCTTCAAGAAACGGTAAGTTAATATGTAATTTCTTTAAAAGTTTAAGAAATTTACCGAATTGTTCCTCTGTGTGGTCTTTCTTCATCACATTGGGATATGTCACTCGAGGTGTATACTCTTTAATGATAGGTTTTTGTGTATTGTGGCTTACCTCAACCTTACCTTTATTTACCATGGGTTCTTGCCTTGGCTTAGATTCGGATTCTACTAACCCTTCACTATTGTGATCAGTAATTGATCGTTTTGCGATGTCAAAGTCTTAAAATTTATAATGAGAATGATCGAACGTGGAAACTAACTATGACAACAATTTGAGGCAAGCGCACCTATCGAACAATAGTATAGTTAAGGCAAGACCGGAATGTCGAACCCAAAGGAACTAAAAGTACTAATACTAACTTTCTTTTTATTATCTAGCCTAAAATAAAGGGAATTTGTTGTTTAAATCTAAATTAATTAACTACTAAATTAAAGACTCTAAGACAAAGAAGAATGAATTTGGAGAAATACTTGTGGGAAAAACCAGTTGATAAGGACAATACCCGAGGAAGAATCCACCTAGACTTCACTTGTTATCTAACTCTGAACCAGACAATTTATTCATTTGACTTGATCCGTAAGATTCCCTTATGTATATTAAACCCTCTCTCGAAGCGAATAATGTCTAACCCTAGGTTGATTAATTGAAATCTCTTTCTAATTAAAACCCCTAGAATTGTATTAACTTGATCTATGGAACCCCATAATAGGTTTCACCCTAATCCGGCAAAATCTCGTCTCCCTATCTCTAGGCGTGTGATCAACTCCGCTTAACTATGCTAGATCTACTCTTAGGCAGGGACTTTTGCTCCTCCACCTAAGCACATCAAACTTGAATTAATATCCGCGAAATATCAACACAAGAATTAAGAACACATAATTAAGAACAAGTCAAATATTTATCATATAGTTCAAAGAAACGATAACAAGATTCATCTAAGTTTCATCCCCTCAGTATCCGAGGTTTAGTTCATAATGATAAAAGAAAACATCTCAAGAAGAAAAGATAAAACAAAACATAAGAAATCCCTAAAACCCCCTGAAGGAATTGAAGAGGAGATCCTCCGTCTTGAGTATGATTCCGGCTTCTTGAGATGAATCAACTGGCTATCTTCGAGTGAATCCCCACAAATCTGCCTTCTCTGGCCTAGCAAGATGCCCCCTGATAAAAGCCTTGGGCTCCCACTTTTAGGTCATACTTAGGGTGTTTATATAGGCTTTGGAATGTGTTTCTTCGCCCTTAAGTATCCTCATCCGAGTGAAATTTCTCTTTGTCACGGCAGGGGCACGGCCATGGCGCACGCCCGTGTAAATCGTGGCCAGGCTGTGTAGACTTTGTTGATGAGGCACGGCCGTGTGGTCTTGGGCCCAGGCCGTGTCGATTTCGTGATGTGGCTCATTTGGCCCGTTTTAAGCCCGTTTCTTATTTTTTTCATCCTCCGGCGCTTCCCTGAGTATAAAACATGAAAACAAAGGATTAAGAGCAGCAAATGACATAAAATAAGGGATAATTCATCCAAAAGCATGCTAAATATGGGATTAAAATATGTTACTTTTACGGTTTATCAAATACCCCCACACTTAAGCTTTTGCTTGTCCTCAAGCAAAATTCTCAACTCATAATTAAAAAGAACTTCCTCGATTTATAATATTTATCAATAGTGTTTCATCATAATTCAAAGATAATTTATACATGGATGATTCAACTCAAAGAGTCCTAAAGATTCAAATAATCTAAGTCATACATTTGTGTAGCACAAAACGTAGGTGTTTCCCCTCATCTAAATAATTACCTCTGATTCAAAATCAGCAAGAATTGACATCCTCACTAAAGATTCACTCAAATCACTCGAAGTGTTTAAGGTTCAGAATTAAGCACTCAAAAGTCAAACATGAAGAGTTAATCTCATAGGCTTGCATGAAAATCAAATCTCCACCACTATAATATGAAATGATGCACAAATCAAAAGGTCTTTGAAAAGGATTGTAACGAGGCTTGGGTTAAAGGTGTGGATAAAGGCTGAATTAGAGGGTTAGAATCGAGATTGAATTGACAAATTACCCAACTAGAAACATGAACTAATAATTACATCAACTAAAAACTTGTAATACTAATAATACGAGCTTTTTCTTCAACAATTGGGATTTAAACGTACAAGCTCACTTAATCACAGAACTAAATAATGAATATACTTTGATTTTTTTTAAGAACAAGTTAAATACATAATAAAGGATGAATTTAACTACTGAAATAAAGATCATAGTTAGGCAACTGATCACATCAAATCTCAATATAAGGGTAGTTAAGAAGGATGGTGATAACAAATATAAAAGGTTTTGGGTTAATATTAGCGAGTGAGTCAATAAATGGGTTGTTAGAATTAAACGGGGTACACTAGGGATTAATTGTGAAGGTAGGCTTTTTAGTGGAGTGAGTGGGTTAAATCCTAGGTGCCTTTATCATTTCTGTATATTAAATCAAAGGTGTGGTCTCGATATGTATAATCGATGCAAGTTCTAGAATAACAACTCAATGTTGACACACTCATAATCAATAAAGTGAGCAAGAAAAAGAATATATGCTCTAAAGGCTCAACATCTCACAAAAATTATGGGTATTTTGATGTCAACCTTGTAAATTTCAAACTTCAAAGTAATATTCAAATTCAGGTAAACAACCTAGAAAATTTTTAATTTAGAAAAATAGACTTATCATGCTTGATTCTATAGTATCTCAAAGTTTAAATCATCAGTGCACAATTATCAATGACTTAATCCAAAACAAATCAATAAAAATCATAAATCAAAGGAATTTCATTCTAATTATAATATGAGAAACTTACTTTAGGACAAGGCATAATTCGGGGATTTTCAAATAATACTATAGTTAACCCCCCACACTTAAGATGTACATTGCCCTCAATGTAAAAAGATAAATAATAACACAATAATAATAAAATCATAAGATATGGGGAGAAGTGAAACTTCCTGAATTATGGATGAAATCCTTGGAGGATGTGGAAAATACGTTGGAATTTCAGCACGAGCTGGAGTTGGCAGTGGTCATGGTGTGGTGGTTTCCCACTATTGATGCGCTAGATGAAGAAATTGGGTAACTCGTGGAGAATTAGCCAGGATATAATAAGAATATTTAAACTATACTAATTAAATAATTAAAGAAAAGCAAGCTAAAGTGACGAAAAATAAAAAAGTGAAATAAAATTTAAAGAAAAGATTAATGGACCGTAGAGTCCTTATTGTTGGATGGTTCGCGAGGTGGGCGTGATTTCTAAGGCTGCAGTGAAGTGGTGGTCGTGCTCAAGGTGTGATTCCCTAGCAGCCTGTAGAACCTAAAACCAAGAAACTACAATAAAATAAACTAAATTAAGCAGAAGAAAAGTAAAGATAAGGAAAATAAAGGAGAAGAGTAAAGAATAAGAAGAATTAAATGGTCTTAAAGACCCCTGGCTTGTTGAGTAAATGAAGGTGAAACACAAAGATAGGGAGAGAAGTGAAACTTCCTGAATTTCTGGGATGGTGGCTGGAGTGGGGGAAAGGGATTTTGAGGAAAATGTTTTAGGGTTGGGAATTTGGGGGAGTTTGAGGGTGACGGTGGACGATGGTCTTAAATAGGGTAGGGGACACGGGTAGGCGCCACGCCCGTGTGGATTTAATTCAGCCCGTGTTTTTCGTGATTTTCAAATTTAGGCGCGGTTGAGATGTTGCCCACGCCCGTGCTCCTTGGGCATGTGCTATTATGCTCGCTTCTCCCACGCCCGTGCTCCTGTTGCCACGCCCGTGTCCATGTAGTCAGTGTCTCACACGGTTAGTAGGCATGGGTGTGGCCCATGCCTGTGCTGGTTACTCAGTTTAGACCATGGGTCGTAGGCACAGGTGTGGCCTGTGCCCGTGCTAGTTATTCAGGATAGACCACGGCTGCATCGTACGGCCGTGGTCATGTTATCGCAGCCCGTGTTGGGAATTTTTTTTTGTCTTTATCCCGCACAACTATCGGCACGCTGCTTTTTCGTCCCCATGGCGCCCACACGCCACGGCACGCCTGCCTGTGCAAGGCCGTATGGGGAAACCGCGCTTCACTTAATCGGTTAGTTTGGAGTTAGATGCTAAAAATACAAATATAGTGTTAGTGAAGTTAGTGCTCGGGTTGCCTCCCGAGAAGCGCTGCTTATAGTCTTAAGCTAGACTCACCTGCTGCTTTCGCTTCTAAATGAAGGTTCACTGAGTCAAGCTCCTCTCTCAATTCCTTGAAATCTTCACCATTATAAAGTTTCAATGATGACCATTTACCTTGAATGTTCCCTCGAGTTGGATGGGTTACCTCCACTATGCCTAAGGAAAAATAGTTTTGATCACAAATAGGCCCGACCACCTTGACTTCACTTTTCCAGAAATAATTTGAGCCTTGAATTGTACAAAGAAGACTAAGTCTCCTACTTCGAATTGCTTCGATTGTTTTAAGCGAGCGTCCATGGCGTCGCTTTGTTGCCTCCTTATATAGTCGTGAGTTTTCATAGGCTTCACTTCGCCATTCATCTAGCTCGCTCAATCGCATCATCCTCTTCTCACCAAGGTTTTAAGATCGTAATTCAAGAATTTTATAGCCCAGTAAGCTTTGTGTTCTAACTCAAATGGTAGATGACAACTTTTCTCGTAGACAAGTTTGTACGGGGATGTTCCTAAAGGGGTTTTAAAGGCTGTTCTATAGGCCCATAAAGCATCATCTACTTTTATTGCCCAATCTTTCCTGTTGGATTCAACTATTTTTTCTAAGATCCGCTTAAGCTCTCGATTTGCCACTTCCACTTGCCCACTGGTTTGAATATGATAAGGGGTAGCTGTTCTGTGGTGTACTTCATATTTTCTTAAGACTTTATCAAATTGAGTATTGCAAAAGTGAGTACCCCTATCACTGATAATCGCTCTGGGTGTTCCAAAACGAGAGAAGAGTTTCTTAAGAAACTTTACTATAGCTCTAGCATCGTTAGTAGGTAAAGCTTGGGCTTCCACCTATTTCGACATGTAATCTACTGCTACTAAGATGTATTTATTTCTGAATGATCTAGGGAATGGACCTATAAAATCAATACCCCATACGTCGAATATTTCACATGATAACATATATGTTTGAGGCATTTCATCGCGTTTAGAGATATTACCTGTTCTTTGGCATTTATCACACGAAGCGACATACCTGTTGGCGTCTTTAAATAGAGTTGGCCAATAAAATCCTGATTCGAGCATTTTGTGTGCTGTCTTAATCCCGCTGTAATGTCCCCCTGAAGGTTCTGAATGGAAATGTTCTAGGATTTTGCTAGCTTCTGCCTTTGTAACGCATCTCCGAATTACTTGATCTGCACAAATGCGGAAAAGAAAGGGGCCTCCTAAAAATAGTTCTTCGCATTAGTAAAGAATCGCTTCTTTTGATGATGTGTTAGCCTTTTTGGTAGGACGTTAGCAACTAAATAATTCGCAATATCTGCAGACCATGGTACCTCAGAGCAAGTTATAGAAAAGAGTTGTTCCTTAGAAAATGAGTCGTTTATCTCTCTCTCGTCGAGTACTTCGATATGTGGGTTCTTAAGCCTGGAAAGGTGATCTGCTGCAAGATTTTCAGCTCCCTTCTTATCTTGAATTTCCAAATCGAATTCCTGTAAGAGTAAGATCCATCGTATGAGTCGGGGTTTTGCATCAGGTTTAGTTAAAAAAACGAAGAGCTGAATGGTCAGTGTAAACAACAACTTTAGATAATATCAGATACTGCCTAAATTTGTCAAATGCAAAAACTACAGCTAGCAATTCTTTATTAAGTTCCACTGTTGAAATTTCTTCGAACTTCCTCTTATTTGTTAGAAGCTCCTTTAAAAATTTTGCATATGTTGGTATCTGCGAAATAGCTTCAACAAAAGGTAAGTTAATATGTAACTGTTTTAAAAGTTCAAGAAATTTACCATATTATGCGTCTAAGGGGTCTTTCTTTAACATTGCTGAATATGGGATTGTTGGTTTAATTTCCTCATGGGTCAGAATTGCCTTTGCCTTATCGGTATCATGTGGTATCTTTTTCCTCGTTTCGACTAACTCCCTTCCACTTCTTAGCATCACTGCCTTTACCTGCTTTTTTTCCTTTAGTAATCTTTCTGATTGTATTTCAGAGACTAACTTAGTAAGTTGCCTAATTTGATACTTGAGTTCCTGTGTCGATGCTTCCTATTTTTCAAATTTTGTTTTTGTGTCTGCTATGAATTTTGTCAGTATTTCCTCGAGGTTGGGCTTCTTTTCCTGTGGGTAGGGCTGTTGTTGGAAGTTTTGTTGTCTTTGATTACCTTGACTAGGCCATGAGAAATTGGGGTGGTTCTTCCAACCTGAATTATAAATGTTACTATAAGGGTTATTGTTAGATCAGAAATTGTTACCCATATAGTTAATTTGTTCGCTCTCCATGCCCTTTCCGTAGGGTGGGTACTCAGGATTCGCCACGCCTCCACTTGTGTCGCACTGCATACCATATACACCATAAAATTTTTTATGTAACATCTCTACCTGATTTGATAGCATGGTTACTACGTCGAGGTTATAAACTCCGACTGCTTTTGTTGGCCTTGTCCTTGTGACTTGCCACTGATAGTTATTCAGTGACATCTCTTCTATAAACTCGTAAGCTGCTTCAGGAGTTTTTTTATTCAGAGTTCTGCCGGCGGCTGAATCGATTAATTGCCTTGTTGAAGGGTTAACACCATTGTAGAAAGTTTAAACCTGTAGCCACAAGGGTAATCCATGCTGTGGACACATTCTCAGCAAATCTTTGTATCTCTCCCATGCGTCATAGAGTGTCTCTAAATCCATCTGCACAAAAGAAGAGATATCATTCCTTAATTTGGCCGTTTTGGCCGGCGGAAAATATTTTAATAAAAATTTTTCGGTCATTTGATCCCATGTAGTGATTGACCCTCGTGGAAGAGAATGCAACCACTGTTTGGCTTTATTCCTCAAAGAAAAGGGAAATAACCGAAGACGGATGGCATCGTCAGTAACGCCATTTATCTTGAAAGTATCGCAAAATTCTAGGAAATTTGCCAAGTGATTATTTGGATCTTCATCCTGCAAACCATCAAACTGAACAAATTGCTGTATCATCTGAATTGTGTTAGGTTTCAATTCAAAATTATTTGCAGCAATAGTAGGTCTAACAATACTTGACTCAGTTCCTGTTAAACTAGGTTTAGCATAATCATACATAGTTCGAGGAGCATGATTTTCGGCCATCTCTTGAGGTGGTGGATTGTTCTCGGCCATCCCTTTAGTAGGATTGGTTTCGCCTTCTTGCCCTTCTTCTACGTAGTTTAAGCTTCGCCTTATTTCTCTGCGATTTCTGTGAACTGTTCTTTCAATATCACTGTCGTAAATTAGAGGTCCTGTCGGGTTCCTTCTAGTCATAAACTAGAGGTACCTGAAAGGAACAAAAGAAAGAAAATTAGCAAAGTTAAAAACAAAATAAGAAATAAAAGTAAATTGCAAAAATAAAAATAAAAATAAAAAATGGCGAAAGTAATAAAAATTGAGCGTTCTTAATATTTTAGTTCCCCGACAACGGCGCCAAAAACTTGATCGTTGTGTTTTGCGATGTCAAAGTCTTAAAATTTATAATGAGAATGATCGAACCTGGAAACTAACTATGACAATGATTTGAGGCAAGCGCACCTATCGAACAATAGTATAGTTAAGGCAAGACCGGAATGTCGAACCCAAAGGAACTAAAAGTACTAATACTAACTTTCTTTTTATTATCTAGCCTAAAATAAAAGGGAATTTGTTGTTTAAATCTAAATTAATTAACTACTAAATTAAAGACTCTAAGACAAAGAAGAATGAATTTGGAGAAATACTTGTGGGAAAAACCAGTTGATAAGGACAATACCCGAGGAAGAATCCACCTAGACTTCACTTGTTATCTAACTCTGAACCAGACGATTTATTCATTTGACTTGATCCGTAAGATTCCCTAATGTATATTAAACCCTCTCTCGAAGCGAATAACGTCTGACTCTAGGTTGATTAATTGAAATCTCTTTCTAATTAAAACCCCTAGAATTGCATTAACTTGATCTATGGAACCCCATATTAGGTTTCACCCTAATCGGGCAAAATCTCGTCACCCTATCTCTAGGCGTGCGATCAACTCCGCTTAACTATGCTAGATCTACTCTTAGGCAGTGACTTTTTCTCCTCCACCTAAGCACATCAAACTTGAATTAATATCCGCGAAATATCAACACAAGAATTAAGAACACATAATTAAGAACAAGTCAAATATTTATCATATAGTTCAGCAAACGATAACAAGATTCATCTAAGTTTCATCCCCCTCAGGTATCTGAGGGTTTAGTTCATAACGATAAAAGAAAACATCTCAGAAGAAAAGATAAAACAAAACATAAGAAATCCCTAAAACCCCCTAAAGGAATTTAAGAGGAGATCCTTCATATTGAGTATGATTCCGGCTTCTTGAGATGAATAAACTGGCTATCTTCGAGTGAATCCCCACAAATCTGCCTTCTCTGGCCTAGCAAGACGCCCCCTGACAAAAGCCTTGGGCTCCCCCTTTTAGGTCATACTTAGGGTGTTTATATAGGCTTTGAAATGTGTTTCTTCGCCCCTTAGTATCCTAATTCGAGTGAAATTTCTCTTTGTCACGGCAGGGGCACGGCCATGGCGCACGCCCGTGTAAATCGTGGCCAGGCCGTGTGGACTTCGTTGATGAGGCACGGCTGTGTGGTCTTGGGCCCAGGCCATGTCGATTTCGTGTTGTGGCCTATTTGGCCCATTTTAAGCCCGTTTCTTGTTCTTTTCATCCTCCGGTGCTTCCCTGAGTATAAAACATGAAAACAAAGGATTAAGAGCACCAAATGACATAAAATAAGGGATAATTCATCGAAAAGCATGCTAAATGTGGGATTAAAATATGTTACTTTTACGGTTTATCAGTAATGGCATGAATTTGCTCCTTTGAGATAGTTTCAGTGTTGCTTGGCAAGCAACCTTGCGTCGTTCTGAGATTAGCTTAGCTAGCTGACCTAACTAGTTCTCGATCCCTTGAATCGATGCCTGCTGATTTTTGAGCATTGTCTCGTTGTTTTAAAAATGGGTTTCTGACACCGCGATAAATTTTGTTAGCATCTCCTCAAGGTTCGGCTTTTTCTCTTGTGGATAGGGTTGCTGTTGAAAGCCTGGAGGGGGTTGTTGTCTTTGATTTCCTTGACCTCTCCATGAGAAATTTGGATGGTTCCTCCACCCTGGGTTATAAGTGTTACTATAAGGGTTATTTTGAGGTCTAGAATTATTACCCATATAGTTCATCTGTTCGTTTTCTATGCCAGGGTTGTAGGGTGGGTATTCTGTATTGTTTGACCCTCCTCCATTTGTATCGCACTGCATCACTGGATGTACCTGCGAAGAACCACACAAACCATCAATTTTCTTACTTAAGAGTTCTACCTGATTTGATAGCATGGTTACTACATCGAGGTTGAAAATAATGGCGGCTTTTGTTGGCTTTGTTCTCATAACTTGCCACTGATAATTATTCAGTGACATCTCTTCAATGAATTCATAAGCCGCTTTAGGGGTTTTGTTATTTAGGGTTCCATCGGCGACTGCATCAACAAGCTGCGTAGTTGAGGGGTTCACACCATTGTAAAAGGTTTGAACCTGTAACCATAATGGTAACCAATGATGAGGGCACCTTCTCAATAAATCATTGTATCTCTCCCATGCATCGTAAAGTGTCTCTAAATCCATCTGCATAAAAGAAGAGATATCGTTCTTCAACTTAGCCGTTTTAGCCGGCGAAAAATATTTTAACAAAAATTTTTCGGTCATTTGCTCCCATGTAGTGATTGATCCTCGTGGAAGAGAATTCAACCACTGTTTGGCTTTATTCCTTAAAGAAAAGGGGAATAACCGAAGGCGAATGACATCATCAGAAACGCTATTAATTTTAAACATATCGCATAACTCCAAAAAGTTCACTAAGTGTGTGCTAGGATCTCGTCCTGCAAACCATCAAACTGAACAAACTGTTGTATCATCTGTATAGTGTTAGGTTTCAATTCAAAATTATTTGCAGCGACAGTAGGTCTAACAATACTTGATTCAGTTCCTGTTAAAGTAGGTTTAGCATAATCATACATAGTTCGAGGAACAGGATTTTGATTAACTGGGTTTGCGGCAACTACAGAAGGTAGCAGATTATTATCAGCCATCTCTTCGGTAGTATTGGTATCGTTCTCGTGCTATTCTTGTGTGTATTGTAGGCTTCGCCTAATTTCTCTTCGATTTTTGCAAACGGTTCCTTCTATATCACTATCGTAAAGTAGAGGTCCTGACGGGTTTCTTCTAGTCACAAACTAGAATACCTGCTAGAAGCAAGGAAAAAGAAAAATTAGCAAAGTAGAAATAAAATAAAAATTAATTGCAAAAATAAAAATGGCTAAAGTAATAAAAATCAAGTGTTCCTAATATCTTAGTCCCCGAAAACGGTGCCAAAAACTTGATCGTGTCCAAACTAACTATGAAATCGAATAAGGAAAGCGCACCTATCGTTCGGTAGTATAGCTATGGCAAGACCGAAAATATCGTATCCTCAAGGACCAAGAGTACTAGTAGTTACTATCTTTTTATTATCTAGCCTAAGTATTAAGGGAATTGATGTTTATCTAACTAATTACTAAACTAAGGATGCTAAGACAAAGAGATTGAATTGGGAAAATAATTTTGGGGAAAACCAGTTGATTAAGACAATACCTGAGGAAGAATCCACCTAGACTTCACTTGTTATTTAACTCAAACTGATTTATTTATTCACTTGACTTGATCCGTAGGATTCCCTAATTTATATTAATACCTCTTTCGAGGCTACTAACGTCTAACCCTAGGTTGATTAATTGAAATCTCGTTCTAATTAAAACCCATAGTGTTGCATTAACTCGATCTATGGACTCCCATATTAGGTTTGACCCTAATCCGGCAGATTTTCGTTATCCTATCTCTAGGGTTGCGATCAACTCCACTTAACTATGCTAGATCTACTCTTAAACAAAGACTTTTGCTCCACTGCCTAAGCACATCAATACTTGAATCAATATCTTGAAATATTAAGACAAGAATTAAGAACACATAATTAAGAACAAATCAAGTATTTATCATACAGTTCAGAAAACAATAACAAGATCCGTCTTAGGTTTCATCCCCCTCAGGTATTTGAGGGGTTTAGTTCATGTTTAATAAAGAATACATATCAGAAAAAAGTAAATAACAAAACATAAGAAAAACCCTAAAACCCCTGAAGGAATTTGAAGGGAAGATCTTCTGTCTTGAGCGTGATTCCGGCTTCTGAGATGGATCAACTGGCTTTGTTGGAGTAATTCCCCTGTGTTCAGCCCTCTCTGGCTTCCTCCCGACCAAAAGACCCCATTTTTAGGTTATACTTAGGGTTTTTATATAGGTTTCGGAATGTCTTTCTTGGCCCACAAGTATCTTATTTCGAATGAAACTCATCTTGGCTATAGCAGGGACACGCCCGTGTGACAAGCCCGTGGTCGACTCTCTTGGCCGTGGTCGATCCTGTTTGCCACACACAGCCGTGTACGATGTTCTAGGCCGTGTCTCAGTTGTTACTCAAAACACACGGCCGTGGGTGATAGTCCAGGCCGTGTGAGTCTCTAAGGTAAGCCCATTTTGCCCATTTTTTAGCCCGTTTCTCGTTCCTTTCGACTCCCTAAGCTCTTTTGAGTATAAAACATGAAATTAAGAGATTAGGAGCATCGAATTCCACAATTCAAGGGATTAAATCATCCAAAAGTATGCTAAATGTGGGATTAAAATATGTATATATTACGGTTTATCAGTTAGTTTTTAGTTAAGTGCTATTCACATAAATGAAGTTAGTGCTCGGGTTGCCTCCCGAGAAGCGCTTGTTTAAAGTCCTAAGCTAGAATTACCTTTCGTTCGCATGATCATGGTGGTTTGAGGAGTTGAAATTCCTCATTCCTGCTATCAATTTTTGTAAAATAAGGTTTTAGATGAGTACTATTTACCTTGAAGGTGCCGAATTTGGAATGAGTTACCTCGACTGTACCGTATGGGAAGATATTAAGTACCGTGAAAGGGGTTGTTCCATTAGGTTCAGAAGTGGCAACACGAGGATCTATATTATCCATTAGAACTCGGTCTCCAACCTTGAAGTGATTTGCTTCTCCTTTAAGCTCGTCATGGAGTTGCCTCAGTTTTGCTTCGTGTGTTCTTAGTTTCTTCTTGGCATGTGTCCTCCATTCGTCTAGTTCATCGATCTGAAGCCTTCGCTCCTCATGATTTATTTCATTGTTGGCACGAGAATTAGGAAGTTGCTCATTTGTGTATTTTTGAGGTGCTTCCTGAAGAGAAGGTTGAACCGAATGGTTATTAATAGAATTTATGTACTCACCTCTATTACTCGATGTCCTAACCGAATCACGAGCCTGAAGAGTGATCGTTTCATCACCTAAGCGAAGTGTGAGCTCACCTATGCCAACATCAATTCTAGTATTAGCAGTTGCTAAAAAGGGTCGTCCTAAGATTAACGACGCGTCACTATCCTCATCCATATCTAGAACAACAAAGTCAACTGGGAATATAAATTTATCAATTTTTACAAGCACATCCTCAACAATTCCCCTAGGAAGTCTAATAGTTTTATCTGTGAGTTGAATACTCATCCTAGTTTGTTTAGGTTTCCCAAGACCTATTTGCTTAAACATTTTATAGGGCATGACGTTAATACTTGCCCCTAAATCAGCTAGGGCATGTTTAACATTTAAAATACCAATTAAACAAGGAATAGTAAAACTCCCTGGATCCTTTAATTTATCGGGTAGTTTATTCTGTAAAATGGCTGAGCAAACTGCGTTTAACTCCACGTGCGACGCATCATCTAACTTCCGCTTGTTTGCTAGAAGCTCCTTCAAAAATTTGACTGAGTTGGGCATTTGCGAAAGAGCTTCAATAAACGGTAAGTTAATATGTAGTTTCTTTAAAAGCTTAAGAAATTTACCGAATTGTTCATCTGTGCGGTCTTTCTTCGTCGCGTTAGGGCATGGTACACGAGGTACATACTCTTTACTTACCGGTGTTTGTGTATTGTGGCTTTCCCCACCCTTACCTTTACTTACCACAGGTTGTTGCCTCAGTTTAGATTCAGATTCTACTAACCCTTTGTTGTCGCACACCGTGATGGCATTGAGTTGCTCCCTTGGATTAGGTTCAGTATTACTTGGCAAGCTACCTTGTGGTCATTCTGAGATCAGCTTAGCAAGATGGCCTATTTGGTTTTCGAGCCCTTGAATCGATGCCTTCTGATTTTTGAGTGCTGTTTCGGTGTTTTAAAAACGGGTTTCTGACACCGAGATGAATTTAGTTAGCATCTCCTCAAGGTTCGCCTTCTTCTCTTGTGGGTAAAGTTGTTGTTGAAAGCCTGGAAGGGGTTGTTGTCTCTAATTTCCTTGAGCACCCCATGAGAAATTTGGGTGGTTCCTCCAACCTGGGTTGTAAGTATTACTATAGGGATTATTCTGAGGTCTAGAATTATTACCCATATAGCTCATCTGTTCGCTTTCTATGCCAGAGCTGTAGGATGGATATTCTGTATTGTTCGTTTCTCCTCTATTTGTATTGCACTGTATCACTGGATGTACCTGCGAGGAACCACACAAACCATCAATCTTTTTATTTAAAAGCTTTACCTGGTTTGATAGCATGGTGACTGCGTCGAGGTTGAAAACACCGGCTGCCTTTGTTGGCTTCGTCCTCATAACTTGCCACTGATAGTTATTCAGTGATATCTCTTCAATGAATTCGTAAGCAGCCTCAGGTGTTTTATTGTTTAGTGTACCACCGGTAGCTGCATCAATCAACTGCCTAGTTGAGGGGTTCACACCATTGTAAAAGGTTTGAACCTGTAGCCATAATGGTAACCCATGGTGAGGGCATCTTCTCAGTAGATCCTTGTATCTCTCCCATGCATCGTAAAGTGTTTCTAAATCCATCTGCACAAAAGAAGAGATATCATTCCTCAACTTAGCCGTTTTAGCCGGCAGAAAATATTTAAGTAAGAATTTCTCGATCATCTGTTCCCATGTAGTGATTGAACCTCGTGGTAACGAGTTCAACCACTGTTTAGCTTTATTCATTAATGAAAAGGGAAATAACCGAAGGCGAATGACATCATTAAAAACACCATTAATCTTGAAAGTGTCGCAGAATTCCAGAAAATTTGCCAAGTGATTGTTTGGATCCTCATCCTGCAAACCATCAAACTGAACAAACTGCTGAATCATCTGAATAGTGTTAGGTTTCAGTTCAAAATTATTTGCAGCAACAACAGATCTAACAATACTTGATTCAGTTCCTGTTAAATTAGTCTTAGCATAATCATACATAGTTCAAGGAGCGGGATTCTGATTCACCGAATTTGCAGCGACCACAGGAGGTAGCGAATTATTCTGGGGGTCAGCCATCTCATCGGTATTAGTGTTGTCGTTCTCTTTCTCTTCTTGTATGTATTGTAAGCTTCGCCTTATCTCTCTTCAGTTTCTGCGAGCTGTACCTTCAATATAACTATCGTAAAGCAAAGGTCCTGACGAGTTCCTTCTAGTCATAAACTGGAGACACCTGCCAGAAACAAAAGAATAGAGAAGTTAGTAATTTAAAATAAAAATAAAATAAATTGCAATAAAATAAAAATGTCTAAAGTAATAAAAATTTAGTGTTCCTAATATCTTAGTCCCCGGCAATGGCGCCAAAAACTTGATGTGTCTCTAACTAACTACGATCACAATAAAGGCAAGCGCACCTATCGAACAATAGTATAGTTATGGTAAGACCGAAAATATCATATCCACAAGGACCAAGAGTACTAGTAATTACTATCTTTCTATTATCTAGCCTAAGAATTAGAGTGATTTCTTTTTAAACTAAAATTAAAAGCACGACAGAGAACGAATTGGGAAAATACTTTTAGACAACTTTATGAGATAGGCAAAAGCCAAGGAAGAATCCACCTAGACTTTACTTATTACTTTTGATTCATACGATTTATTCACTTGACTTAATCCGTAGAAATCCCTGATTTATGTTAATATCTCTTTCAAGAATAAAAACAACTGACTGTAGGTTGATTAATTGAAATCTCTTTCTAATTAAAACCCCTATCGTCGCATTAACTCGATCTATGGATTCCCTTATTAGATTTGACTCTAATCCGACAGATTTATGTCGCCCTATTTCTAGGGTTGCAATCAACTCTGCTTAATTGTGTTGATCTACTCTTAAACAGGGACTTTTGCTCCTCTGAATAAGCACATTCGACTTGAATCAATAACCTGAATTATTAAAACAAGAATAAGAACCCACAAATAAGAATAAGAACAAGTATTTATCTTATAAATCAAATAGTAATAAGATCCATCTTAGGTTTCATCCCCTCAGGTATTTAAGGGATTTAGTTCATACTGATAGAGGGAAACATATTAAAATAAGGAAAACAACAAAATATAAGAAAACCCAAAAACTTCAAGAGAAATTGATAGGGGATCTTCAGTCTTGATGGAGATCCTTCTTCCGAGTTGCTCCTGATGGCTGTCTTCTAGTATTTTCTTCCTTCTACTCTGCGTATCTCTTTAGGTTCTCCCCTAGGGTGTTTATATAGGCTTTGGAGCACCTTTCTTGGCCCACAACTAGCCTTTTCTGAATAGAATTAAACTTGGGTTCGGCAAGGACACGCCCGTGTGATACGCCTGTGGTGGACTCCTTTAGCCATGCTCGATTCTGGTCGTCACACACGGCCGTGTGATTTGCCCGTGTACGTTGATCCAGGCCGTGTTTGATTCTGCTCGTAACACACGATCGTGTTTGATAGTCCATGCCATGTTGATTTCTAAGGTAGACCCATTTTGTCCCTTTTTGGCCCGTTTCTCGTTCTTTTCGACTCCCTAAGCTCTCCTGAATGTAAAACATGAAATTAAGGGATTAGGAACATCGAATTCATCAAATCTAATGAAAATTCATCCAAAAATAAGCCAAGCATGGGGTCAAAATATGTATAAATTATGGTTTATCAATGATTCCTAAGTGGCAAGACCCAAGTCTAAGACATGTTCGACCTTACCTATAAATACTTGTCTTTAGTCTCTGGAAGAGGCCTCATGCTTCTCCATTTGTCATTTATCCTTCACTAAGCCTGACCAAACCAAAACTATAACCTTTATTTTGTGGCTCTCAATACACTCTCCACTATTTGAATCGTAACTTTTTCCTTCTACCTTATATTCTCTTAACAATTTGGTGCAATGAGCATTGATTGACATGACTTTTCTTGATTAAAATGTCCCCGAAGATTCAAATATTACTACACATCCTTCTACCTAGCATGTTGACCAAACTAGTAACCCATAAATAGCTTACCATCCATATATTGATGTTTATGGAAGCTGGTATCACCAACAACCTCGACATACAACCAACATTGACTCTTTTCCCACTAAATATCCGTCTAGTACCCACATCTATTGAATAAGCCACCCAAAATTCTCACTCCAACCTTAACCCCTATTTGCAACAAGTTTTGGAATTATAGAAGAAAATGAGGGCCCTCAGTGGTCAAGTGCTCTAACAGAATTTAAGACACGAGCAACAATACCAATGTAACAGCCCGATTTTTGGTCTAGTCGAAACAGTGGTTTCGGGACCACAAATTCAACGCAAAAAAATTTATTTTTATTATATTTTTATGATCTACGGTTTCATAGAATGATTTCGTGAAAATTTCGTTCAAAAATTTTGACGTTTGGGCACTCAATTTAGTTAAAGGGACTAAATTGCAAAAAGTGCAAAACTTGAATTCTATATGTTAAAGGTGTCCAATTGCTATGAGATTTTAAATTAGAAGTCCTTAGGTGGTAATTAGACCATTATGTCTTAGTATGGACAAAAATGGACATGGTTAGGGAAAAATATCAAAGTTTAAGTGAAGGGCATTTTAGTCATTTGGTAAATAAAGCCAAAATAAAACAAATAAAAGATGTTCATCTTTCTAATTTCATCCCCCATAGACGAAATTCTCAAGGAAGCCGTAGCTAGGGTTTTGGCCAAACTTTCAAGCTCGATTGTAAGTCCGTTCTAGCCCCGTTTTTAATGATTTTGATGATTTTGAGATCCTTGCAACCTAATCTAGCTATTTCAAGGACTAATTTGAAAAGATGTCAAAGTATAAAATTTTACCCATGTTAGATATTTGTTT
This sequence comes from Gossypium sturtianum, assembly GCA_025698515.1. Classification (NCBI taxonomy): domain Eukaryota; kingdom Viridiplantae; phylum Streptophyta; class Magnoliopsida; order Malvales; family Malvaceae; genus Gossypium; species Gossypium sturtianum. The sequence goes on from CM046945.1 coordinate 166,178,426, forward strand.
ATTTTGATGTCTAATGGTAGATTATGTATGTTTGATGTTAGATAAATAACTTTTACTAAGTGATTTTTGATGAAAATACCTAAAAGGGCCTATTTGTAAAAGTTATAAAATATGTAGTAAAATGTGAATAAATGAAAAATGTGGACTGCTATGAGCATGAAAAAGATTCGGCTAGGCTTGGGTAATGAAGAAATCGAATGAAAATCATATTACGAGCCTAGGGACTAAAATGTAAAAAGTTAAAAAGTTAGGGACAAAAATGTAAATTTTGCCATAATGTGATTTTTGGGTTAAAATGAATAACGTGAGTATTAAACGAGTTAAATTTGATATTATAGATCAAGAAAGACGAGGTTCTGACCTAGACCGGGGAAAGAACAAAGTTGTAGACTATATCGAACTATTAGCCATTTTGTACCGAGGTAAGTTCGTATGTTAAAAGTAAGTTTTAGAATAATTGTATTTAAATGCTTTAATATTGCATGAATTGTATGTTTGATTTTGTGAATGAGTACAATTCTACGAATGAGTTCGAAGACGAATCGACAAGCAAGAAATCCCGTTTGAACCTTAGGAATAAGGTAGGATACAAGTGACATGTCACTAGGGTTAGTATGTGTTACGTGACTATGTGATCTGGGTGCTGGTCTCGTACGTCCTACCGGTGGCTGAGTATACCGGCATATGTTGCGGATACTTGATAGCTTGTGTGAGTAGGCCCGTTGATAGCTCGAGTGCGAGCAACTATGTGATATGAGTTGAGGTAGCATTGGCTACATTTGTGGCACCTAGTGTGCAAGAATCCCGAGTATCCGACAATATTATTCCGAGTTGTGCATGGGTATGTCAAAGATGAAATTATGTGTAAATTCATTTTGAGAAGGTACAGGTATGTACTTGAAGCTCACATCTATTAAATGCTTGAAATGATGAATATGAGGTAAGTTTTGTGATGGAATGAGTTATGATTATGAGACCATGGTAATTGTACATTTAATTATGTTATCTTATTTGAATGTTATGTGCACGGTAAGGTCGCTTATTTCTTGCATACGAACTTACTAAGCTATATAGCTTACTCCCCTTCCTTTCCCTTGTCTTATAGTGTCACCAAGCTAGCTCGAGTTGTGGAGATCGTCGGAGATCCACACACACTATCAACAATTATTTTGGTATCAATGAATTCAACATTTTGAATTATAGCATGTATAGGGGACTTGGTCATTTTGTTATGTGTCATAATTGATTTGGCCAAATGTGTTGGCTTATGTTGATTAGAAGTTCATTTTGTATAAGGCCATTTGAAATTGGCTAACATTGGTATAAGTATATTCATATGATGATGCTTTTCATGAATGTGGAAACTTGTATGATTTGAGTTGGTAAGTTATGTGATGCTTATGTATGATAGATGTTTGCATATGAATGATGTGTTGATGTCTTGGTTGGGGATGATTTGGTTGTATGTATAAGTTTGAATTGGTGCTATGTTATGTTATGTAGGTGCATACGTTAAAAGGGTGGCAAATGGCTTGGTAAATAGCCTTCTTTTTGTCCACACGGGTAGACACACGGGCGTGCGTCTAGGCCGTGTGTGACACACGGTCTGCCCCACGGACATGTAGTTCAGCCGTGTGTCCCCTGCACCTTAATTGTTGCAAAACAGAATGTCCAGAATCGAGCACACGGGCAGAGACACGGGCGTGTGTCTCGGTCGTGTGTTCTACACGGCCTTGAACACGGGCATGTGCCCCGGCCGTGTGAAGTCTGCACCTATTTTATGAAAAATTATGAAAATTAAATCGACCACACGGCCTAGCACACGGCGTGCAGGCACGCGGCGTGTGGCACAAGTCGAGAGCTCCTAAATTGAACACGGCACAGTAGCACGGGCATGTCTCAGGGTCACACGGGCATGTCCCTTGAACCACACAGGGCGTGTGACCCCTGTAACATGAAAAATTTTCTAAGCTTTGTAAAATTTTCTAAAGTTCTCGGTTTAGTCCCAAACCACCTCCAAAGCATGTTTTGGGCCTCGTAGGCTCGTATAAGGGACTTTATGATTGAATATGAATGGATTTAATTTGGACTCAAATTTTTTACTCGAAATTGTGTGATTGCTTATTTTATAAGTCCGGTAATGCCTCGAGCCCTGTTCCGGCGTTGAATACAGGTATGGGGTGTTACAACCAATATTACCAAGACCAACTTCAACAAAATAATGAGACAATAAGGGAACTAATTAAGGGTAGGTCAATGCCCTTTTTCTCCTCTACCTCTTCAATTTCAAAATTAGCAGGATGAAGCTATTTTTTTTTGTAAATGCCAAATTTTTGAGGCACAACCCCTACTTAGAATACCAACCAAAGAAAGTCAATCTTTAACAATAATAGTTGTAACACACCTCGCCTGACCTGATCACCGAGTCTGAGCTACAGGATGCCACATTCATTGCCGGAGCAACTACCGTCAATTATACAGTAAATATCATTCAAACATGCAATTATATGATAAACACATTTACATTATGATACACAATCAAATCTGAGTCTTAATTGAGCTTACGAAAGCTTTTTTGTTGACTTGAGCATGAAATAGGATCAAATTGCAAAGTTTTAAAACTTTAGGGCCGACATCATGACACCCCTTCCTCCATATTTTGACGTCGTCAAAACAATGTCACGTCGTGACCTTAGGCCACTCGACGTTGCAACATGACTCATTGTCGGTTGACGTTGCGACGAGGAAGATAACTTATCGGGACGAGGACTCTGTTTTTGGCAAAGTTTAAGTCATTCGGTACCTATTTCAAAAATCTCATCAAACCTACACATCCTGCTCAACAATTCACCATTTTTCCTTGAATTAAACCATACCAAAACATGTCAAAATAAACCATTTAACCATTTTCATTCAACTAATTCAATATAACTTCAATTTAGCAGAAAACATACCATTTGAACTTAGTCAATTATAAACCATTCAACCAACCAACTAGCTATTCAAAAATAAACATCTCATCTATGCTAAATAAATTACTATTACTATCTGGCAGAATAACGACGTGTGGCATGTGTGTAAATTGCTTAACGGGTGCTCTTTATTTATAGAGAAAAGTACAAGAGTTCTGGTTGAGTAAGTCCTAAATAAATAATATTATTTTAATAGAAAATACAAACCTACTCTCATTACAGTAGAAGTGGTGGTGGCATGCCCTTGTATTATATTAGGGTTTTCGCCCTTCACATGTTATATGAGGGCTAGTTTGAGTCTCTAATGTATTGGGTCCAATTATATGTGTTTCCTGGACTTTTTGTCCAATACTTATAATTTTATCGAACCCAATATTTATTTTCTATTACCCAATATAAATATGATTTAATCATTTAATTTAATTAGTTAATTTCTCAATTAAATAATTTTCTCAACCAACTTCTAATTCTATTAAAGTCATAACAATTTTACCATAATAGAATATATAAGGAAATATATTTAATTTCCGTATTCAACAAATTCATACCGACTAATTAATTTAATTTCATCTTCGAACTTCAACTATTTAATTATAATTAATTAAATAATAATTCAAAAAACCTTAAATTAATTCTCAAGTCATTTCTATACTTAGCGAGAAAACGCATTCATTGCAGATAGTGATACATATGATCTATTTCTTACTTCATCATTTTCATTCATTTCTAATCATTGGTTCTACATGTAATTCGTTTCTGGTTATGTCGAGCTAGCAGAGGGACTAATTGGACATATATAATTAAGGCTTAAATAATTTATAATTAAGTTCCGGCTTGTCGCTTATTAATTATAACATTATTTAGTCACGAAGTCTTTCAACTAAAGTATCGTGGTTGAGTTCTCCCATATTATATACCATTATAAAAGTTATTTAATACTTACTCGTCTAATAGTATTGTCATAAGTGTGTTACCCTCATGGGATATCCTTAATCTCTTTAGGATAGTGATACATGCAATCTATTTCTCTTACTTCTTTTTTTCATTCATTTCTATTCATTGGTTCTACATACAATTCGTTTTTGGTTATGTCGAGCTAGTAGAGGGACTGATTGAACATATATAATTAAGACTAAAATAATTTATAATTAAGTTTCAGGTTGTCTCCTATTAATTATAACATTATTTAGTCACAAAATTATTCCACTAAAATATCATGACTGAGCTCACCCTTAATATATTTCATTACAAAAGCTACTTAATACGTAGTTGTCTAATGATTTTGTCATAAGTGTGTTACAAAAGTCATTTGGTACCAAATTTGAGCCAACCCCAAATTTTTTTCAGGGTATTATTACCTCGAGCTTTTTCACCTCTATGTTGCGTGAAATTTCAGTTGCTCGAGCTTTTCCTCTTTCGTCGAATGAGAGCGAAACGAACTCTTTAACTTCTTCGGTTGGCAGCTCCCCAACTATGGCCAAAAAGTGTATCGACCCCTTTACACTTTCACTTAGAGTCGATTTAAGCTCTGTGTCAGTTGCTACTACTAAATCTAAGTCTACTGCTACGTCAATTAGATTAGAGACTACTTCGTCCATATTCAATTCATCCCCATGATCTCCGGTTCCAAACTCTTGCTGACTTTTATCATCTAATTTAGGGTGGATGATGATATCGTGGTCCTAGGGATCAAAGTTGGGAATATCATGCACGACCTCTTTCCTTGGAGACAGTGCCTCGGATATTTGTTGGAGCATCTTCCTCATTTGGACCATCATATCTGACAAGTCCAATAATAGTTCGAAGTTGGACAACTTAGTAGTTTCGCGTGAGGGTACCTCATACAAATCACCAAGAGGCTTGTCTAAATGTTTGGACATATCATTGTCTTGGTCATATGACTCAAAAAAAGGTTCATATGAATACTCATTTTCTCCACATCCATCATCATCACCCCATTGGTTCGTTGAGACTCCGTTTAGCCAACTTGATTCTTGGTTATCGTACAACTTATCCCATGTCTTGCCTTTATACCATTTTGTATTTTTTATTGTCAAACATATCCATGATTAGATTCAATAGTAAACAAGGTAACTAAAATAAATAAAAATAATGAAATAAAAATAAAAATTAGAACATTATCTAACTCGTTTGGCTTTCGACTAGTATTATTTTACAAAAAAATCAATTTAATAACAATTATCACCGTCGTATTCCCCAGCAACGGTGCCAACAACTTGACTGCCTCCCTACGTGCGAACATCAATAGTGTAAAATCGTGCAAAAATATAAAGATAAGAGTTAAGTGCAGTTGTTGCAAGTGTACAAGTCAAATTGTAATATAAATGTGTTATAATAGAACTCTTGGTAAGTATACTAAGGATCGTACCAAGGGATTGTAGATTGGAGAAAATCACTATTAAATCAATTACCAAAAATAATTACTAATATGATATAGTTATGAATTAGTAGTGCTAATCCCAATTTAAGATAACAATAATAAAACTAATTAAATTAACTAAGACTAAATCTAACCCTAGGTTAAGTTATTCAGATTTGCCTATTCCTAGATTCGACAATACGAGCTATTAGCCTAGAATCATTTAAAGCCCTAATTTTTCACTAAGCCGACAATTACCCTTAATTTGAGTACTTACCACCCTTAGCTACAAATACCCTCTCGGTCTCATCTTCACTAAGGAATACCACCTAAGATACATTCTTAGTCCCACTTATCTAGATTTTCTACTAAGGGCGTCACTTCCTAGTATACTAAGTGCTCTCGAATAAATATTTAATCTTAGATTATTATTTACTTAGCCAATTAATGAGTTTATCAGTTGAATCATGCAAGATTTTGATAAAACATAAATTATTATGATATTCATACAGACATTCGATCAATAATATCTTTTTAGTAAAAGCGCCGCTAAAGGTCACGTTCTATAGCGGCGTTTACGGGAAAAACGCCGCTAAAATTCATGTTCTGTAGCGGCGTTTTTTCAAATAAACGCCACAAAATTTAGCGGCATTGTCTATAGCGGCATTTTTTGCGGCGCTAATGAAAATGCCACAAATAGTTTTAGCGGCGCTTATAGGCCCAAAAAAATGCCGCTAAAACCCTGTTTTGCTGTAGTGATATCAATGAAAGATATATGAATAAAGGAATAAGAAGAAGAGAATGCTCATTAATATATCGATGGAAGTGCGGATCCAGAACAATCTCTGCTCGCAATTGTCTCAACTTTGGAATAGAAATCTCTGATTAAGCGAACATAAAATAAACCAAGTAAAACCTAAGACTGAAATAAAATCTGAATAATAATCTGTCTCCCCTAAATCTGTGTGTTTAATTTGGTTACAATGTCCTTTATATAGGCTAAATTCGAAGTATTAAAGTTCCTAAATTATCCTTGAAGTACTTAGAGTTCGACTAGGAAAGGACCATGATTGGTTGCCAAAAGCGCAACTGATTTATCCAAGTTATTCATCACATCGTCGCGACATCCCTGTCCTCCATGTCGCGATGTCGCCCCTGCTTCGCCCTTGATTTCTTATGTCTTCGATGTTACGACACTAGTGTTCCTATGTCGCAACATGGGCAACAGTTTCAGCCTGAGTTTACATCTTTAACTCCCGATTTGACCTACAAGACCATGTAACTTTATTTAAGTATCTAAAGTATAATAAAAACGACTGAAAAACATAAATTACGATTTCAAGTATGACAACATGAATATGTACTAAAATGACTTGATTTAACTATTAAAAAAGCTAAAATTATGTGAAAAAAGGATGTAAATAATAGTGTAATTCGTGGCAGATCAACTTCTCAAGTCACTACTCTCAAAACTTGCCTCAACGCCATTAATAAAAGAAAATTAAATTCACAGTTTAAATTTATTTTTTTTCAAAATTGAACAAATAAATAAAAATACATATTAATTAAATAAAAAATGTAAATGTAATAAAATAAATATACAAAATATGTTTGGAAATATTATTGGGATGGAAGAGTAAATTAATTAAATAAAAAATACTAATGAAACATAAGCTAAATGTTGAATCCGTTAACTATTATGGAATCCTCTAAACACACTTTTTCTTTATTTGCTTTTATATTTCTTGATAAAATCAAATTCAATATTAATGGAAAATTATGTTACTATTTTTTTTATAGTTGGTTGAGGAAAAGAATTAGAACAAATGTAGTTGAAAAGTTGAGTGGTTTACGATATGTATAGAGTGAGTGGTGCAACGATTTCTTACTACCTTGCTTTCCGCTTGACCTTTTATTCATTTTCTATGTAGATTCAAGCTCCCACTATATATTCTTCATTTATTAATAGGGAAACCAACCAAAACCAGAAGAAAATAAAAGAGTTTTAGATAGAAATTTTTAAAAATATTGAAATTATATTCACCTTAGAAATCAATTATTTTGAGGTAACTTCCAACTATGCCTTTAGATAAGATGGGTCCTTTTACATATTTTGCTATAGTTATTATTTTGTGTGTTCTTTTTTTGAATGGTCCTGCAATTGCTAATGATCATGATGTTAATGAAAATGAAAATCACCATCCACATGTTTATAAAGAAAGGCTAAAAACTAAAGGGAATAGGAGGTCTTTAACAGTTTTACCTATAGTAGTTGGTGCACATGCTTTACATCGAGGTGAGAAGGCCGCTGCTGGTGCTGCTACAACTGATAAAGCTTTCCATGGTGGTGGAGGAGCAAAGGCTGGAGTAGGAGGCGAATTCCGGAGTAGTGGAAACATTGTTGGTGCAGGAGGAGGAGAAGGAGGAGGAGGTGGTGGTAATGGTGGTGGAAGTGGCAGCGATGACAATGGAGGTGCAGGTATAGATGGCCATGCTGGTATGGCTGGTGGGGGTGGTTTTAAGTTTGGGTTTAGAGGTGGAATGAGAGCAGGACTTGGTGGAAGTGGTGGCGCTAGTGTTGGTGGAGAGACAGGAGGCCGTTCCGGAGGTGTTGGTAATGGTGCAACTAGTACAAGTGCCAATTTTAACGGAGAAAAGAGTAGTTATGGCAAAGTTAGTGATACTAGTAAGATTGAGGGTAAAGCTGGTTTTGAAGGTAAAGTAGGAGGACAAGGAGAAGTTGGTGGAAATAGTGGTGGAAGTGGTAACACTAGTGATGCTGGTAAGGTGAGAGGGCATGGTGGAGGTGTTGGCAATAGTAATACTGATGCAAGTAGTACTTATAATGGTGAAAAAGGTAGTGATGGAAAAGCTCGTGCTACTAGTAAGGGTGAAGCTAAAGTTGGTTTCGAAGGTAAAGTTGGAGGGAAAGGAGACGGTGGTGGAAAAAGTGGTGGGACTAGTAGCACTAATGTTGTTGGTGGAGGTGTTGGAAGTGGTAGTACTGATGCAAGCGGAAGCATTGTTGGTGCAGGAGGAGGGGGAGGGGGAGGAGGTGGTGGTGGTAGTGGTGGAAAAGGTGGAGGTGCAAGTGCAAGTGGACATGCTGGTATGGCTGGTGGGGGTGGTTTTAAGTTTGGGTTTAGAGGTGGAATGAGAGTAGGATTTGGTAGAAGTGGTGGCGCTAGTGTTGGTGGAGGGGCAGGAGGCCATGCCAGAGGTGTTGGTAGTGGTGCAACTAGTACAAGTGGTAGTATCGGCGAAGCAAAGAGTAGTGATGCTAAAGCTAGTGGCAACTTTAGTGGTTCTAGTGGGGTAAAAGGACAAGGTGGAGGAGATGGTAGTGGTAATATAGATGTAAGTGGTAAAGATGAAGCTAAAGCTAAAGTTGAAGGAAAATTTGGAGGACAGGGAAAGGTCGATGGAAATAGTGGTGGAAGTGATAGCTCTAGTTATTCTAGGGGGGTAAAAGGACAAGGTGGAGGAGATGGTAGTGGTAATACAGATGCCAGTGGTAAAGAAAACGGACAAGGTAGAGGAGATGGTAATGGTAATATAGATGCAAGTGGTAGAGAAAAAGGACAAGGTGGAGGAGATGGTAGTAGTAATACAGATGCCAGTGGTAAAGAAAAAGGACAAGGTAGAGGAGATGGTAGTGGTAATATAGATGCAAGTGGTAGAGAAAAAGGACAAGATGGAGGAGATGGTAGTGGTAACACAGATGCCAGTGGTAAAGAAAAAGGACAAGGTAAAGGAGATGGTAATGGTAATATAGATGCAAGTGGTAGAGAAAAAGGACAAGGTGGAGGAGATGGTAGTGGTAATATAGATGCAAGTGGTAAAGATGAAGCTAAAGCTAAAACTGAAGCTGGAGGAAGTTTTGGAGGACAGGGAAAGGTCGATGGAAATAGTGGTGGAAGTGACAGCTCTAGTGATTCTAGTGGGGTAAAAGGACAAGGTGGAGGAGATGGTAGTGGTAATACAGATGCAAGTGGTAAAGAAAAAGGACAAGGTGGAGGAGATGGTAGTGGTAATACAAATGCAAGTGGTAAAGATGAAGCTAAAGATAAAGCTGAAGTTGAAGGAAAATTTGGAGAACAGGGAAAGGTCAATGAAAATAGTGGTGGAAATGACAGCTCTAATAATTTCGGTGGGGTAAAAGGACAAGGTGAAGGAGATGGTAGTGGTGATACAGATGCAAGTGGTAAAGAAAAAGGACAAGGTGGAGGAGATGGTAGTGGTAATACAAATACAAGTGGTAAAGATGAAGCTAAAAATAAAGCTAAAGTTGAAGGAAAATTTGGAACACAGGGACAAGTCGGTGGAAATAGTGGTGGAAGTGACAGCTCTAATGATTCCGGTGGGGTAAAAGGACAAGGTGGAGGAGATGGTAGTGGTGATACAGATGCAAGTGGTAAAGAAAAAGGACAAGGTGGAGGAGATGGTAATGGTAATACAAATGCAAGTGGTAAAGATGAAGCTAAAGATAAAGCTGAAGTTGAAGGAAAATTTGGAGGACAGGGAAAGGTTGATGGAAATAGTGGTGGAAGTGACAGCTCTAATGATTCCGGTGGGGTAAAAGGACAAGGTGGAGGAGATGGTAGTGGTAATAAAAATGCAAGTGGTAAAGATGAAGCTAAAGCTGAAGCTCAAGCTCAAGCTAAAGCTAAAGATGAAGGTAAAGCTGAAGATGAAGCTCAAGCTAAAGTTAAAGATAAAGCTAAAGCTGAATCTGAAGCTAAAGTTAATTCTAAAGAAGAAGCCAAAGCTGAAGCTAAAGCTAAAGTTGAAGCTAAAAGTGAAGCCGAAGCTGAAGCTAAAGCTAAAGATAAAGGAAAGGCTGAAGCTGAAGCTGAAACTGAAGCAAAAGCCGAAGCAAAGGCTGAAGCAAACACCGAAGCAAAAGCTAAAGCAAAGGCCGAAGCAAAAGCCGAAATAGGAGGACAAGGAAAAGTAGGTGGAAATGGTGGTGGTGGTGAAGCCGAAGCTGAAGCTAAAGCTAAAGCTGAAGGAAAGGCTAAAGTGGTCGAAGCCAAAGTGAAGCCGATGCAAAGCCGGTGAAGCCGAAGCAAAAGCCGGCCGGTCAGTGAAACACACCGAGGCAAAAGCCAAAGCAAAAGCCGAAGCAAAAGCCAAAGCAAAGGCCGAAGTAGGAGGACAAGGAAAAGTAGGTGGAAATGGTGGTGGTGGTGGTGGTGGTGATTTTAAATTTGGTTTTGGAGGAAAAGTAGAAAGAGGAGGAGGGTTTAGTGGAGGCCACTAAACCACAATCCAAATAGAGAAATTTTCTTTACATATTCTCACAAATAACATTATTCGGTTATTTGTGTTTTTTTTATTTTTTATTTAGTGAAACCTTAAATAGAAGATCTTGTTAATCCTTGCATGCTATGCATAAGAAATTTGCACCATGTATCTTCTTAATATCAATGTCAAATTTTATTTTAGAGAATATATTTCTACTTTTCACTTATCCCTAAATTTATTACTATAAAAAGGAAATCCCAACGATTATTTCGTTATTATTTTCTTTGATATTTATTATTTTAATTATGTTTAAACATATTTTGTGTGCAAAGAAACTTTTACTACACTTTTATACAAGAATGATGGGAAAATGGATAACAGAATTTAAACCCATTTAAGTGACTAACAAATGCTCTAATTATGGATCTATACAAGTTAAGGCCTGTTGCATCTATTATTATATTAGTTTAGAGAGAGTATATTCTTTTGCCTTATTTACAATAGCCATGCATTATATATTCAATTAACCCGTTATAGCTTTTTTGGAGGTAAAACTCTGATGTCCTTTGACCCTTTCCTCTTCTTTTGTTGATTATTTCAACCCATCAACCCAATTCACTAAAAACAATCTTAACAAATTGGCATCCTCGGTGGGAACCTTAAGTAAAAGCTATGGATTCTTCGGCCAAGCAATTTAGCCAAACTATTACCGGTCCTCAAACCCTTGAACCAAGATTATCCTGTCAAACAACCATCTTCAGTTGTCCAATGTTTCTCGGGCTACAAATCCACCTCCCATACTCACAGTTGTAGGAAATACTATAATCTTCTTGTCTACCTATCTTGTGCCACAGTCCGTCTACTCAGAAATATCGTTAGCTTATTTCATTAGCTGGGTAAGGCCTACCAAGGATACAGCATAACCATCAATCTACATCGCCAAGTCCATTCATCAGGTATCACTGTTGCTCAAACCTGCAGCGAGTAATCATCCTCAGCTGCAACCAATCTTGTAATCTTGAGAGCAGGCACTCTACTAGTCATATACAATCCTCCAGATGTTAGTCGTTTTTCATGGATATTCTAACAATCATCCATAGCTAGTACAATACCATCAGCTTCAGAGCAACTTGATCCCACTTATAATATGCATCGCAGATCCTGCTCCCCTCAAATGCATTCGAGGCGCAATAGAAATCACTAGATAAAATGCAAAAGAAATTAGAGCAACTCTTTCAAATCCACAAAAAAAGAAAAAAGAAAAAAAAAAAAAAAAAACCTCTACGCATCTCAAGAAACATGCTAGACCTAATGAAAGCTAGACTTCTACCATGGATCCTTCACATAGAAAACCCAGAGTGTATTACAACCATCATTGTAGCAAAGGACGAAATACTATTAGCTTAAAGCTGGTTATCTTGTAGAACAAGTTGCAGCCCTAAAGCAAGAGCTGAAGAACCTGAAACAACCAATGTGGAATAGGGGTGTGCAAATTTCGGGTAAAACCGAATTAATTCGGTTAATCGACCGAATTCGGTTAATAGGTCGGTTAACCGAATTAATTCGGTTGGGGTCGGTTAATAATTTTTTAGAAATTCGGTTAACGGTTAATTCGGTTCGAAATCGGTCGGTTAACCGAATTAACCGAATTTAATAAATAATATTATAATATATAAGTATTCGGTCGGTTCGGTTAATTTTTTGGAAATATAAATTAATCAGCCGGTTAAGTCAGTTAATTTTTTTGATATTTTTTATACTAGTTTTAACCAAAAATAAAAAAATATATATAAATTTCGGTTAACCGACCGAATTAACCGAAAAAGTTCGATTCGGTTAACGGTTAAGGGTTTAGAAGGGCCGATTAATTCGGTTAATGGTAGTTCGGGTTGGTTAACCGATTGAACACCCCAGTGGAATGAGTCTAAATGGTTAGATGCAGCGCATAATCTATTATCACTTGTTATTTGACAAATACTAGTACCAACCAAAGTAGAATTTTCATTAGATATTTGCAATAGCTCCTTTAATCCAGTCAATGACCTGAATCACTTTCTAGCGATCCACAATGTTAGGCATGTCCCAGACTCCATTCAGCACCAAATATTCCCTACTGCACTTAAGGGACCAGCAAGTTAGTTACGGTGCTCCGTAGCACTAGGGTCGAACATGAACTTTGATCAATTTAGCAGAAATTTCATGGTGCAGTTCAGCAGTTGCAGAGTTGTCTCAGAGCATCAGCAAAATTGATGTGAGTTACAAAAAATCAAGAGGAAAGACTACATGAGTACATCAAGTGATTTTATGCAGCCACGCTAGATTTAAAGTATTTAAATAATGAAAGCATTTATTTTGAGAGTTAGGCATGGGCGCTTTGTCTATGCCCTTATGGACACACAACCAGCTGGGCTCTATCATATGAAAATGGTATATGCTAATCTCAAGATGAGGAAGTTGAGCTTGCCAAATGAAGAAGTAAGAATGTAGATTAAAGCCAAAAGAAAGACAATACCATTCAATTTTGGGTCATGGGGTAACATTCTTCCCTAGTTTCTCCATTTTTGCTCAATGAATAGCCAAAACAACTCGTTCCTTCTCAGCTTCTCTTACCAAACTGTTAAAAAAACCCTTAACCACTCCAAATAAGACAACAGGTGCATTAAAGATCCCTGCACCAACATTTTGCAAGTACTACTGCAAATGCTTAGTTCTTGATCTATAATGTGTGTCAAAATATAAATATACACTTACTCTGTTAACGAACTTCATGGGCGATCTAGGAGTAATAGTTAGATCAAGAGAAAGAACCCTTCAAATCTAACTTAAGCAATACTTGCAAACTTGGAAAGGATTAATTTCACAAGAATGGGAGTGATCAAGGAAGTAAGTGACTTGACGTGCTTCCTCACCAGAAACAAGCAACTTCACATTGCATTTTTTATTCCAGCATGCACTAACAACCCACTCCACACGAGAAGACTTTTTTATAGAGAAATTTGCGACCTTGTCCATTCAATAATAGTCTTTCAGACCTACAAACATACCTAGCTGGACTTCATATTATAAGAAATTAAATGGGGGATTAACCTAATGGAAGGATTCCACCCCATCTTGCGACAACAAATAAAGTAGATCAGTAGTATGTCTTAACCCTTCGGCAAAAGTTTTTTTCGATTCCTACTATACAAGTTCGGTACATCATATTAGAATGGGTGAAGTGGAAAATGGAACCCCTTCGAAAATATGTAGAAAAAAAAGAAAAAGATTATTGTCTCTCTTAAAAATCCTTTTGCAGTTTCTACCGTCAGCAATAAAGTCCCCAAGAAAGTTTGGATCATGTCCCAAGTTCTTTAAATAAAACCTAACAGATTCCAAGTTTATGGAACAAGGAATAACATCGACGACCATCGAAGGAGACATGTCCTGATAAGCTTTAAAATATGAAGTAGGGAAAAAAAGAAATAGAGAGAGAGAGATTAGAGGATACGAGAGACAGAGAGAGACAAATTTCATAATTTTCATATTCAGCTTTGCTGTTTACTAACACTTGTTTAAAAGGACAAAGGAAAGAAACAAACAAAATAATGGTTCCAAAGTTGGTTATTACATAAGTTGACTCAGACTAAACGCTCCGTTTCATTAAGTTCCAAAACGCTCCGTTTAAACTAGAACTCCAATGCGCCCCGTTTCACTTATAGCCAAAACACAGTTTCTACTCTTTAACTTTTAAGCTCATAACAATTACTTCCCCTCTAAAACAATCATTGTCCTCAAGGATCGAAATTTGGAAACTTGACTTTGATATGCTCGAGAGATTCACATGTGGCATCCTCAAGAAATGTATTGACCCATTCTACCAAAACCTCAATAGCTGCTTGATGCCCCTTTCGTACCATGTGACGGTCCAAGCTTCGAGCTGGTTCTTTGATTCATGCTCCACTAGCATCCACAACAGGCAACACATTCTGCACAGGAGCTGCTCCTTATGCTTTTTAAGTTGGGAGACATGAAAGGTGGGATGCACTTTAGAACCAAGAGGAAGCTGTAGCCTGTAAGCAACTTTTTCCACCCGAGCTATTACTGAAAAAGGTCCAAAATACTTGGGAGATAGCTTCTAGTTCCATCTTCTTTTAACTGAGTGTTGCCTGTATGGTTGTACTCTTAGGTAGACAAAATCACCTTCCTCAAATTGTCTTTCAGTTTTATGTTTATCGACCTGTTGTTTCATTCGACCCTGGGCTCTCTTTAAATGGAATTTCACCATTTTCCTAGCAGCCTCCCTTTGTTGCAAGGTCCTGTCCACATAATTACAGGAGAAGCTCCTGGCAAATAGGGTACTGCCAAATAGGGTACATGATGTGGGGGAGGTTGACCATAGAGTGCTTCATATGGGGTGGTATGAATGGCCAAATGATGAGTGGAGTTGTACCACCATTCTACTAAAGGAAGCCAAAGAGCCAATCACCAAGCCTCTCTCCAGTCATACTGTAACACCCCTAACCCTTATCCGTCGGCGGAACATGGTTACAGAGCATTATCGGACTTCACGAATTAATTACAGACATTTCACAACTTTTATTATTCATATGAAGAATCAGTTATATAACACTCATATTGTCCCTTAGATGGGCTTTTGAGGCCCAATATACACCTTAGAAGTGAATTGGGACTAAACCGGATACTCAGGGAATTTTCCTCAAAATCTCAAAAATTTTCTTAGGAGCAGGGGACACACGCCCATGTGGCTCACACGGCCAGGAGATACACCCGTGTTTTAGGCCGTGTGGGCATTCGATATGAGGCACACGGCCGTGTCCTTACCCATGTAACTCTCTGACTTGAGTTATACGGCCAATCACATGCCCGTGTGCTAGGCCGTGTGCAAGATGCAGGGGTCACATGGCTAAGACACACGCCTGTGTGCTAGGCCGTGTGCAAAAACCTGGACATTCTGTTTTGAAATTTTAAGGTGCAGGGGACACATGACTAGACAACATGCCTATGTGCCAGACACACGGCTAAGACACACGTCCGTGTCTCTGTCCGTGTGGACAAAAATAGGCCATTTTATGGCCTTTTTTCTCACCCATTCTTGACTTCAACCTACACACACCAATTTCATACATATAGACCATAATAAGATCTCCAAAACAACCAATTCCTAACTTTAATATGATTATATTATCAAATATATTTCAACAATCTAAACTAGAACATAAATTAATTCACATATGCAACCACCTATATTAACATGCTTTACCAATTCATTCAATGCCCATACCGACATTTATACCTAACATGACAAACCATACATATATAAGTTAACATGAAACATAACCAAAATGAAATTTTAATATTTACACAACCATTTCAATCCCTATACATGCTATATAAAACATAGTATATTTAGCAAAATCTATCGTCAAGTTGGATAGTGTTATTCGATGTGATGATCCGACCTCCCGACTTCTCGTAAATCTACAAAAAACATTAAACAATACAAGTAAGCTTAATGAAGCTTTGTAAGTTCGTTAGCTTTAAACATAAATATTACCGAACATACTTTAACAATTCATTTAAATAAATCATTTCATAAATATTTCCTGCCAACCACAACTTTAATTGATGAATTCACTTGTTTCATCTCAAATTCAATAATATCATTGAGTCTATGAACAATAATTTCATATGTCACTTACCGAATTACCAACCTTTTTCAAATCGGTGAACGTTTTACGGATATGAGTACATCGTATACGAAAGCCCAAAGGCTGCACAAAAGCACATAAGTGCTAAACGGAAACCCGTAAGGGTTGAACGGAAGCTCATAAGAGCTGAATGGAAACCCATAAGGGTTAAATTGAAGCTCAAAAGAGCTGAACTGAAACCCAGAAGGGTTAAACTGAAACTCATATGAGTTAGCTGAAGCTCATGAGAGATAAATGGAAAGTAAACACGAGAGTTCGCAACAAATGCTGAACCTCGGTTTACTTGGGTAATTTATCATCAACTCTCTCTTTTTTACCTTTGAGCAGTATGTACTCAATCTGCGTTAGCTTCACCTCGAATAATATGAATAAATACATATTAGCATTCATCAATTTAACAAATAACATTAAAAATTTAACCATACGAACTTACCTGAGCTAAATTGTAAGCTTGTAGTAGTTAGGGACTATTCTGCTAATTTCTCTTTTTCTCGTTGATCTACGGCCTCTTGATATAAAATGTAAAATTATTCATTCATTAGCATATATTTTAATTTCAATTCACTTCACAATTAATACCCCTCAATTTTTGAAATTACACAATTACCCCAACTTTTACAGTTTTTTACAATTTAGTCCCTCACCAATTATCCCGTCAATTGAGCTAATTTTTCTCAATTGACAATTTATCTAATTATTCTAGGCTATATTACAGCCTTTTATACATATAATTTTAATAGCAAACCTAATTCTTTAATTCTTCACAATTTAGTCCTAAAATCAATTTCTATTGAAATTACTTGATAAAATCATCATATGACAAAATTAAAGCTTAAAATCCATGTTAATTCATCATAAACATTCAGCACTCATCATTGGTAACTTTCAAAATTACCCATGAAATCAAAAACTAATGCAATAGATAGTTGGACCTAATTGTAAAAGTCTCAAAAACATAAAAATTGCAAGAAATAAACAAGAATTGAACTCACATGGAGTAGAAATATGAAAAAACCAGCTTTAGAAGCTCTTCTATTGTTTTTGGCTGAAGATTGATGAAGAAATGTCTAGAAAATCTTTTAATTGTTGTTTTATTTGTTTAATTTTACAAAATTTCCAATTTTGCCCTTGTTTCACATAATTTTCATGATTTTTATTTGCTTATGCCGCCCAAGCAATCCTATTTGGCTTATTTACCCTTCAAGTCCTCCCTTATTTAACATTTAGGCTATTTAATCACTTAAGCAAGTTTTGCACCTTTTTCGATTTAGTCCTTTTTAATTAATTAACTATCAAAACGTTAAAATTTTCTAACAAAACTTTAATACTAACTTAATGATAGAGGTGTTAATGGGCCGGTCTGGGCCGGGCTCAACTAAAAAATTAGGCCCATTCATCGGGCTCGGCCCGGGCCGGGCCCAAAAAATGGGCCTAATTTTTTTCCCAAGCCCGACCCATATAAAAATGCTAAAACCCGGGCCCGGCCCAGCCCGCCCGTATTAAATTTTTATATTATTTTATATAATTTTTAAATATATATAATACATCAAAAATACTAAAAAAATCAAAATAAATATTTCCCGACAAATTGAAAATAAATTTTAAAAAAATATGTAGACTTAAATAACACTAAGATAGATGTAACTTAACAAGCAAATACCTCTAAAATAATAGTAAAATTAACAAATGCCTTTAAAATAATAACAAAATTAACAATAAAATAAGTTTTATACAATATTCAATCAATAACAAGAAAATAGTAGCAACATAATAGTAATATGGTAGCAAAATAAGGAGAAAACAACAAGAAAATAACATTCAAAAAAAATAGCAGATTTTTTTGTCATTTAGTGAATTCGGGTCGGGCCGGGCCGGGCCCGAGCCAAAAATATCTTACCCGAGGCCCGGCCCATTTTTTAAAACGGGCCTTATTTTTTGTCCAAGCCCATTTTTCGGGCTTATACTTTTGCCCAAACCCTCCCAAATTTCGGTCGGGCCTTCAGGCAGGGCCGAGCCGCCCGACCCATGAACACCTCTACTTAATGACACTATGTAAATATTTATAAAAATATTTACGGCTCAGTTTATGAAATCGAGGTCTCGATACCCCGTTTTCAAACCCAATTTACCTAATAAATTCTTCTAAATCACAAATTACTAATTCAAAAGTCTTTCTAAAATCACATTTAACTCATAATTACTAAATAATAAAATTTTTGAACTCAGTCGTCGGATTTAGTGATCTCGAATCACTGTTTCTGACTCTACTGAAAATTAGGTTGTTACACATAAATCTCAAATATCCCTCCAAACATTTGTTTAGCACTTCTGTTTGCCCATCAGTTTCAGGGTGATATGCAGTAGAGAGATGTAACTTAGTTCCCACCCTCTTAAAAAGGTCCGGCCAGAGAAATTGCTGATAAATATTCTATCTTTGTCTAAGATTATGGAGTCAAGAAGGCTATGCAACTTGAAGATGTGATTCAAGTATTTCTGAGCCACAGTCATGGCTATATAGGGATGAGATAAGGCTAAGAAGTGTCCGAATTTAGTAAGGCGATCAATCAAAACCAAAATCACAGATTTCCCTTTGGTGTTTGGAAGTCCCTCGATGAAATCCATGCTAATAGAAGACTAGGCCCTGTCTGGTATTGGTAGTGGCTATAGCAATCTTGGTTCGGCTAGAGTATTATATTTTCATTTTTGGCATGTGGGACATTCTTTAATCCATGCATTAACATCTTTAGACATCCCCTTCTAATACAATAGAGAAGCCATTCGATTTCTGGAAGCAACAACACCAGAATGACCTCCAATAGCACTAGCATGAAAATGTTGGAAGATGGCCCTCCTAATTTCCTCATCATTGCCTACCATTATCTTTCCTTTTCTTCTTAGGAACTTCCCATCTCATGCATACTTGGGGTGTGGTGATGACTAATTCTGGACTTCTGCACATAGTTTATGCAGTTTAAGATCAGAAAGATAGAGGGCTTGTACCTTACTTAGCAGCTCAAAAACCACAGTGACTCCTGTCAATTGCCACAGTTGACTAATAGTGATAGAATTTACTCTTAAGAGTGCATCAGCTGCAACATTGTTTGACCCTTTTTTGTTAACAATTTCGTAATCGTATCCCAACATTTTTGCCACCCATCTTTGTTGAAAAGGGGTGATGACTTGTTGGTCAGAAAAAAACCTCAAGTTTTGATGATTTGTTCTGATTTTGAAGTATCTCCCTACCAAGTAGGCATGTCATTTCCTAACTTCCAACAGCACAACCAACATTTCCTTCTCATAAATTGATAGATCCTGGTGCCTTACCTCCAACCTTTTGCTGAAAAAGGCTATGGGTTTGCCCTGTTGCTGAAGCACAACTCCTACCCTTAGACCTGAAGCATCTGTATCCACTAAGATTTCCATTTGAAAATTGGGAAAAGTAAGTACAAGGGCTGAACAAAGGGCCTCCTTAAGTTGTTGGAAAGCTGAGGTGGTTTGCTCATCACACTTCTATGCATTCTTTTTGAGAAGATTTATGAGTGGCCTAACTAGGAGACCATAATTCCTAATAAAACGCCTATAATAGCCAGTAAGACCTAAGAAACTCCTTAAGTCCTTGATACAAGTAGGTGCTGGCCAGTTTGCTACACATTCTACCTTGTCTTTGTCCATAGCCATAGTTCTATTAGCTATTACATGCCTTAAATACTCCACTTGCTCGGTGCCAAACCAAAACTTGCTTTTCTTGACATAGAGTTGATGCTGCCTTAGTATCTTAAAAACTGCTCTAAGATGCTCCAAATGATCACTCAAATTTATAGAGAACGCTAAAATATCATCAAAGAAAACCAACACTATTTTTCGCAAGAGTTGCTTGAAAATGGCATTCATGAGTGCTTGGAAAGTTGAGGGAGTATTAGTGAGGCCAAAAGGCATCACTAGAAACTCATAATGCCCTTCATGAGTTTTGAAGGCAGTTTTGTGGATACCAGCTTCATGCATTCTTACTTGGTGATATCCTAATCGAAGATCCAATTTTGAGAAAATTCGAGCATGGTTTAACTCATCCAATAGTTCTTCAATGATGGGAATGGGGAACCTATTTTTAATAGTCAGCTGATTTAGCTGCCTATAATCCATGCAAAGCCTCCAGCTTTCACCTTTTTTCTTCACCATCACTATTGGAGAAGCAAAAGAACTTGTGCTATCCCTAATCACCCCTGTGTGCAACATCTCATGGATGATCTTTTCTATCTCTGACTTATGGACGGTACGATATATATAGGGTTTAATTTTAACCACTACACTCTCATCCTGCAAAGGAATTCTATGATTTTGGGGCCTTGGTGGTGGTAAGCCAGTAGGAGTGCCAAAAATATCAGCAAATTCTTTTAGAAGCTCTTGTAAATCTCTATGTATAGGTGGAGACGATATGGTTATTGCAAGTTGAGTTGTGGAAACCATGAGTTTGGTGTAAGGGTATAGAAGCTGATTAGCTATAGGAAGACCCTTATTAGATTGACTTGACATGATTTGTATACTTCTAGGTAGAATTCCCTTTAGAATGCACAAACCTTCACCTTGACCAAATTGCATTGTCAAAGAGCCAAAATTCCAAGTGATGGATCCCAAAGAGAGTAACCAATTTATCCCTAGTACCATATCGCAACCCTTAAGTTGCAACAACATGAAGTCTATGACAAACTTGAACCCTTGAGGTTTCAATTGAACATTCCTGCAAGTTCCCCTGGTCATTAAGCTCCTTCCATCTGCCACTGTCACTTTGAACTGCTCCTATTGATAGATAGGTAATGATAACTTACTCACCAACTTGAAATCCATAAAATTATGAGTACTGCCCAAATCCACCAAGACAATGGCCTTAGCAGTTCATACTAGAGCTTCAAACCTCATGGTGAATGGGCTTTGGGATCCTTTTATGGCATGAAAGGATACCACCAAGTCTTGAGGTTGTTCATTAATGGGAGGATCATCTAGATGTTTAGTGCATTCTTGGAATTCCTCATAATCTCCATCAGATTGTGTGTCAATCAAGACTTGATATAGCTACCGTTTTACACACTTATGGCCAATATGACACTTGACACCACACCAAAAACACAACCCATTTTGTTTCCTCTCATTCATCAAGGCAGGACTGACCCCTTTGGAGGACCCCTTTGTGGCACTAAGGCCATTGGCAGAAAAAGTATTACTAGGCATTGAAACGGGTTTTCTATGAGTGATTGTTGTGGGGGTTGGTGAAACATACCAAGAAATAGAGTTTAGACTAGCAAGGAAACCCTTTTTGGGGGAAGTATTCAGTATGCATTCAACTTGCCTAGCTAAATGGAAGGCTTCAACCAAGGTCTTAGGTCTAAGCAACTCCATGTACTGACTTATATCTTGTTTTAAGTTACTGGTAAAAATGCATGAAGCATAAAACTCAGGTAAGCTCAGTTGATTCAAGAGACTTACAAGTGTATCATGGTATTGCTCCACTGAGCCTTGTTGTTTGAGAGTGACCAACTCGGATATGGGTTTTGTAAACATACTTGAACCAAACAGTTCTCTCAAGCTAATGGCATATTCTGGCCACTCAAGCATTTGTAAGCCCCCATGCTTCTGAGCATAAAAATAATGCCAGTCCAGGGCTCTTCCTTCCATGTTAAGCATTATTGTTCAAACATTGTCACTATCAGGAATTCCCTCGGCTTCAAAAAATTGTTCAAGTTTAGACCACCAAGCTCAGAAATCAGACCCATCAAATCGTAGGTAGCCCCATCTGACACTTTTTTCTTGATTCTGTGAATTAGGGAGACTCACAACTACAGGTGCTCTGGGAACTTCAAGGCGTCCCTTAGGGGGGAAATCAGGGGGTAGTCTGCTTCCCACTACTCTTTTTCCTCGGTCTTATGCAGCAATGCTACTTGAGAAAATTGGGCTGCCAAAATACTGCTCAAATAATCTATGAAGTTCATATCTAAGAGTATTGAGTTTAGATCTAATTTCTCCCTTAAATTCATCTTTAAAACCTTGCAAACGAGCCTCTAACCTTGTGTTGATTTTCACATGTAACTGCGAGAACTCTTATTGCATTTTCTGAAACTCTTGCTACAAAATAGTGACATCCTTTTGTAACCTTGTCGTAACACCATCTCCGGCCATAGGAACGGTGGCTCTGATACCTTTGATAAGCTTTAAAATATGAAGTAGGGAAAAGAATAAATAGAGAGAGATTAGAGAAGACGAGAGAGAGAGAGTGTGTGTGTGTTACAAATTTCATAATTTTCATATTCTACTTTGTTGTTTACATGCATTGGTTTAAAAGGACAAAGGAAGAAAACATGGAAACAAACAAACAAAATAACGGTTCCAAAGTTGGTTATTACATAAGCTGACTCAGACTAAACGCTCTATTTCATTAAGTCCCAAAA
The DNA here is from genome assembly GCA_025698515.1 of Gossypium sturtianum. Lineage (NCBI taxonomy): Eukaryota > Viridiplantae > Streptophyta > Magnoliopsida > Malvales > Malvaceae > Gossypium > Gossypium sturtianum. Next base: position 166,201,170 of record CM046945.1, read on the forward strand.
CGCTCCGTTTAGACTAAAACTCCAATGCGCCCCATTTCACTTATAGCCAAAACGCACCATTTCTGTTGTTTAACTTTTAAGCTCATAACATGTCCCTGATGGTACCTCTCCTTGTTGTGCTCGACATTCTTAACTTAAGAAAGAATGAATTGCGAAAAAGAAGAAATAATATGGAATAAAACAAAGAAAAGTGAAAAGTAGAAAAAAAATAAAGAAAGTACAGCAGAAGAAAAATGATGGAACTTTAAACTAATGTTTCAAACAAGACGATTTTGCTCTAGCTCCGATGGCCACTCGATCATCTTGGTTTTCCAGTATTCTTCCATCCTCATCGATGATTCTTTTGAGACTGTTGGGATCCTTAAATGGAGACCCCAAATGGCTTTCATAAAGTCTTAGCCGAAACTGGTGGCTTTTTTCTCTCTAGGCTTCATTTTTCTTCCTTAGCTACTAAATTTGGTTATTTTATTCCTCTCTTCCTTTGCTACAAGTTTGGGTTCCAAGGGTTTTGTGCTTTATGTTATAGGCCCAATTTGCCCGGGCTTGTAACAAACCAAAACAAAATAAACAAATAAACAAATAAATAATAAATAAAACCAAAGTTTTTAACAGTCCATTTACAAAACCATAAGCCCAAAACCGTTACACCCTGGCCCGCTACATTAGACCCAATACCCTAGACCCAAAACACCCGTGGCCCAAAAAGGACCAAAATTAACCAGCCTCAGCAGAAGCCTAGGGCTTCTGGAAACCCTAGGCGCCGCAAATGTCCCAACAGGATCCCAACAGTCGCGCCGCTCCTCGCGCCCAGGCCAATAGTCACGCCGCAGTCGACTCCTCGCACCAGCGCCAAGCCTTCGGTCGCACCACGATTCGCGCACGGATAACGCCTTCATCGCCGGATTTCTTGACATCCACCTGCAAAAAGGAAAGAATAACAACAGCAGATCACAGCAAACATGGAAAAGATTTTATTTCTTTTTTATTTTTCATTTCGAAAGGCTATAAAAGCCTGTTATAAACCTGTAAACAGGGACGGAGAAATACAGACACAAAAACATACGGAGAAAATACATTGAAATAGAATATAAGATTTTTTACAGAGGTGATTTTTCTACTTTTATTCGCGTCATTTTATTTTATTTTATTTTCGTGCATTTTTTACATAAAATAATGCTAAAAATAAAAAGGGAGTGCGATTTCACCTGTTGATAGCGTCAGAAGATTGAGGATTTAGCCTCTGGCCGCCGGCCAGGGAGGCGCGTGCAGCGCGTAGTCTAGAAGCCCGATGATGGACTCCGTCGGAGGAGGGAGGGCTTTTGAGAGCATTTTAGAGTTTTTTTTAAAAAAAAAAAACCAGATGCCAAATGAATTTTCAGCCTAAAAAATTAACATATATAGTATTTAAGAAACGACGTCGTTTTCGTTTAAACAAATAAGCGTTAAAACGACGCCGTTTAGAAGGCCAGGATCAGCGCGTTGACCCGACCCGAGGAGGATCCGCTTGTTTTCGTTAAATGGTCTAATTGCCATTTTAGTCCTCCCGCATTTTTATTTTTTTTAATTTGGTTTAATTTCATTTTTCATTATTTTTAAATTAGCCCTAATTTTTTTTTTAATTTCATCCCTCGGGCTCTTTAATGGCTAGGATCAAAACGTCGTAGTTTTTAAATTTGCCCTAATTGCCGTTTTAACCCCTGTTATTTAATGCGCGTTTCAATTTGGTCCTTTTATATCGGTTTTAATTGTTACTTAATCCCTGTTTCTTTGTCTTAATTTTTGTTTATCCTTTTATTTTATTGTTTTAATATTGTATTAAATTATTTTGCTATATTAAATAGTCTATATTATTTTCTTTATTATTTATATATTAATACATTAATAGTATAAATTTATACATATATATTTTTATGTAATATCTCTATATATTAAATTATTATTATTTATTACTTTATTTAGCTTAAAATTATTTTCATTACATATTATTTTCATATATTAATTACTATATTATATGTTTTTTTTTTTAAATTTTTATATCATATATTATTTTTAAAATTTTGTTTTATATAAAGTTTATTATATTATATAACCTATTTCATTTACCTTATTTATTACATATATAATTTTTATGATTAGTATATTATGTATATATATGTTTTTATTCAAAATTATTATATATATTATTCACTAATTATTTTTATTATGTATAATCCTTATATATTATTATTAATTATTTTATATTATATTATTATTATTATTTTATTAATCATTATTTTACATTATTATTACTTTATTATTTATATAGATATGAAATGTTAGTATGTCATAATTGCTTTTGATATTTATGTTTGATAATGTATAAATGTGATATTGTCCCATAAATCATTGTTTAAAATAAAATATATATTTTTTACAAAATTACTGAATTTTACCAAAAGTTTTTAAAATAAAGGCAATGTTTTGTGTTTAGAAATTTGAGAAATAGTGCCCTATCGTGCTAGGTTGCGATTTCCCGTTTGACTAAATAACTAAATACCCTTTTAATAAAATTTCATAAATTATTAGATGTTTTAGTTTCTCGGGAATTAAAAATATCGTGTCCTAACGTGCTGGATGTGATGTTTATATTCTTTCGGAACAAAGAAATCTCAAGTTTTAAAAAAAAAACCTATTCTTGGGAATTCAAAACGTTGTGTCCTAACTTACTGGATATGATGTTTTGTGTCTCGAGATAGGGATTTTCTAAAATAAAGACATGCCTAGTTTCGAAGTCATGAGATGTTATATCCTAACTTATTGGGTATGGTGTTTTATTTTTTTGGGATAGGTAAGTCTAGTTTTTTTTTTCTTCAAATAAAAGGACCATTTTCTAAAATTTTTCAAAGTTTCAACATTAGGACATGATTTTATCGATTAGGTACCAATTTTTTGGGCGTTATGAGGGTGCTAATCCTTCCTCATACGTAACCGACTCTCGAACCCATTTTTGTTTTTTTTTCGTAGACCAAAATCAGTATTTTGAAATAAAACGTTTTTTAAGGTGATCCAATCACACCAAAGTAAAAGGATTGGTGGCGACTCCCATTTTCATTTTTAAAAGTCGACTCCTGTTTTTAAATCAAAATTTTAAAATGGTTTCGACAGCTTGGCGACTCCACTGGGGACCAATAAGAGAGTCAAGCCGCAAAGTTGATAATTTCATGTCCTATTGTTGCAAATTTGAAATTCTGATTTGAAAAATCATCATCATTTTTATTGCATGTGATTTGATTTTTTGAAATATCTTTGTATTGCATTTGTATGACCGTTGTGGTCGCACCCTTAAGTGGGAGTGAGAAACTATGCTTTCGTGAGGTTTTCACCTCTGCAGGGGCTAGTGGACTGCTCCGGGATACATCCGTACCTATGTCTTCGTGAGGTTTTCACCTCCGCATAGCCATAGGGAAATGTATTCCCCTGAACCGAACTCAGTCCGTATGAGCCTATAATGGGTGAGGATCGAGGAATCTGCTGGTTCATGTACCGCAACTCTAGAGCTAAACCGCATATAGTGAACCCTAAGAAACCACCTTAGGTAGAACTATTTCAAACCTTAGTGGTCACCCAGATAGGTGTTTATTTATTTTACTTGCTTTATATTCCATGGTACTAACTTGTTGTGTTTTATTCTTTTGTGCATATCATTTCATACTTTAACAGGTATCGATTCACGGTCAGTTTCTAAGTTAGAAAGCTGGTTATGGAGAACGAATTCCATGATAAAGTGGAAGACAATGCAGTCATTAGTATATGGTCAGAGCAAAGGCAATTAGAGAAAGAAGGGTATGGATTCGTTTGAGCAAGAGGGAAATAGGGCAGCACTAGAATCTCTGCCACCTGTGCCTCCTGATGTTGTTCTGATCAAAGCAGAATCAAATGCGAAGAAAATTGTACGACACCCTATTGCAAGGCATGGTGTTAGAACTAAGGGGCAGAAGGTAACTATACTCACCAATCACTTTAAAGTGAGCGTGGGGAAGTACGGATGGACACTTCTATCATTATAGCGTTTTTTTTTCATATTAAGAAGACCGTATCATTCAAGAAATTGGTGGAGCCATCTAGGATTGAAAGATGGGCTGTTGTGAACTTTTCGGCTCCTCGTTGTGACCCAGACAACATTGCAAGGGATTTTATTCGTTGTGGAGAAAGGAAAGGAATTTGTATTGATCCTCCATTTGATATATTCAATGAGATGAACCAGAATAGATTTCTTTCACTTGTGGTTAGAGTTGACAAAATGTTTGAACAGATACAATCTAAACTTCCTGGAGCTCCACAGTTCCTTCTTTGTCCGCACCCTGATAGGAAAAACTCTGATCTTTATTGGCCATGGAAGCAGAAGAGTCTCTCTGAGTATGGCACTAGCTAGGGTGAATGATCAATACTTTTCCGAAGATCGATGCTAAGCTTGGACGGTATCTTCATCACCATCGAAGCCATAATTCTGCGATCGAGTTAAAGTCAAGTCTGAACAAGATCGAGGAAATAAAGGGTAAGATTAAAGAGTTAGAAGCAGCATTGCACAGTTGTGAACTTTGGATCGAGCTTCTTGAAACAAGAGAAGGGCGTTGGAAGGAAAAGCTTCACCATTCTCAAAATCAAGTTAGAAGTCGAGATTACCTCATAGGTGAAGCAATAGTTTAGATTCGAGAGGTAGCTGATCATCTATAGACTTTAGCATCACAGGCTGATACGTTGAGCATGAAGTATGAGCTGCAGTTTGATTGTAGTCAAGAGCTAGCTTCCTTATTTGGGAAAATCAAGACCTTAGGACATAGGGCGAAAGCATACTTGTAGTCCGTTTTATGTAAAGGATTTTGTTTTCTAATAAAGTTTTCTGAAATGAAGTTGAATCAGAATCAATACCTCTTTGCATTCATGCATTTGCATTACATTGCATTATTTGCATTAGACTTTTACAAAAGGACCCTAATTAGGCAAAAATATTTCAGTTAACCTGGAAAACATGGAACAAAGGTTGGAGAGAATAGAACAAATGCAAATACAGATACAGGGGCAATTGACCAAGATCCAACAAGAGATGCGGGAACAAATGCTAGAATTTTAAAGGAGTATGATTGGCCAGTTAACTCAGTTACTAGCCGGAGGACTTGAAAAAAGGAGTGGTCCAATGGTCAACGGTGTGGATGATGAGGAAGACATCGTTTATTCCCCAATAGGTATCCCGACTCAGTCAGACATGTATTCGCATGGGGTATCTGTCATTATTGGGTCCCAATGTCAGACTGATACTTCACCCCTATTGAACTTCCCGATGGGCTCTAACCCGAATGATGATCAAGCCAAACCAGTTGTTCTGGTGGAAGCAAAGGAAATGGGAGAATGGACTTCTAAGGCCTCACGAAGAAGAAGGAAACGAAACGAATCAAAGGCTTGCGGTAGGTATAACAAGAGCCATTCGAGCCAATTACAATGAATCACCAAGGACGGTAGCTACCAAAGAATCGTGTCTCCCAAGGCAAAACTCTGAAAAGCTCCAATTTACGCCAATCCCGATGACGTATAAGGAGCTATATCAAAGTTTATTTGACGTACATATGGTGTCTCCATTTTATCTGAAGCCGATACATCCCCTATATCCTAAATGGTATGACTCGAATACTCAATGCGATTACCATGCGGGAATAACGGGCCACTCAATTGAAAATTGTACTACATTTAAAAAGTTGGTCGAAAGGTTCATTAAAATGGGAATTGTGAAATTCGACGATTCATCAAAACCTGATCACTTTGACGACGTAGTAAATGCGGTAATTGAAGGAGGAGACAAGAAAGTTACGATCCCTTGAAGAAATCAAAAATGATGAGGGAGTTTCCAAGCCCTTCTATATTTGGGAGTGTTTTGAATAATGGGATTGTGGAAGAGATCCCTGTATTTTTAGAGTTGATCTAGAGTAATATTCAAAACACGCTTGTTGCCTTAAGCCTAGAGGCAATAAGAACTCTTTTATGAAATAGGCTTCTGTCCAGAAATTTTTTTTTTAATAAAATGCATTTTTTTTAAGTAAATTGTAACACCCCATACTCAAGTCCAAGGCTAAGACCGGATACGAGACATTACAATGCTTGAACTTTCTCAAACATGTACTTACGGGCTATAAAATTTCGTTCCGAATTAAAAACTTCTCTTTCTTAGTCAAATCAGACATTTCATGGGCCTACGAGGCCTCAGACTTACGTCCTAAAACTTTCTGAACTCATTTGGAAACTTTCTCTCGAAATAGGGGTCAAACGTCCGTATGACTTGGGACACGCCCGCGTACCCCTAAAACATGCCCGTGTCTATCACCCGTGGAGGACACTGGCAAATTACACATGGCCTTGACATGCCCATGTCTTCCAACCGTGTTCGACACTGACTATATTCACACGGCCTTGACACGCCCATGGCCCTGGCCCGTGTGACAATTAAATTTCTAAGTGTCAAGTGCAGACTTCACACGGCCTTGGCACACGTCCGTGTACCAACCGTGTGTATCACACGGCCTGAGAAAACGGCAGTGTGACCAACCCGTGGTCTATTCTGACTTAAGACACTAAGGTGCAAGAGACACACGGCCTAGACACACGCCCGTGTGTCTATCCGTGTGGGCACTTAGAGGCTATTTTACCAATCTTTATACTACTCTCATTTACATACATTCATACATCATCACATAACTCCACATAGCATCAATTTAACTCTTGAATTAAAGACATTTAATCATTTAAAGAGGCAAAGACTTCATCCCATACACTAGGGAGAACTATTCTGAATACAATTACAATTATAACTTAAGCCATCATCTATGGCTATACACAACCAATCTCTAAGTTCTCTTAGGCCAACACAATTTGGCTACATCAATTAGAACTTAATCAACCTTAAAAGAATCCCTATACATGCCATGACTCATAAGAACTTGATACCCCATACCAAGTGTCTGCTCGATAGTGTGAAAACATCTCCGGCGGTCTCCAACCCGAGCTAGTTAAAATAAACTATAAGAGATGAGAAAAGTAGAGGAGTAAGCAATAATGCTTAGTAAGTTCATATGCTTATAATAATCAGATATTAATAATCATTTATTATACTTAACCGTAAGGTATTATAATGAGTTTTTCATCTTCAACTCATAAATACCTACACAATAACCTTTGAAGCTTGCTCACTCTGTCTCTTACAACTTCTTAACCAAGCCACGAGCCAAATGCTCATATTAATTAGCATGCATCCCTGCACTTGTCACCACATGATTACATAAAGCATTTTCAAAAAACCACTCATACTACCCATTACTCATGGTACCACACATCATGAATTCTCACTAATCCATCCACAATGCTAAATTACTCTATGGTTTCGCACTCAGCCCACCTCAATCAGATAGTAGGGTAGTATTGCACATAGCCCACTAAATAATATGCTAAACGATATTATCGCACACAGTCCACTGTTATTATACATTCATGGATAGTTATCTCCATGCATTTATCTATTTCAAATGTCTACCCGGGAATATCTTCACACTCTACCATTCTTACTTAGCTTTCTACTATAATCGTTCGCATTCACACAATGCATTAATAATTATAACTTATGCAACCAAAGTGCATCATTTACACATAACCCACAATGGGTTTATTAGATACCGAATTCATCTCAATTCAGTTCTAACACATACATGTACCTCTCATGGTACAACACATTCATTCTCAATTTTCAAAATACTTGTTGAGTCACTAAAATTGTTAAGTAACTCCCTTGAGTCTCATACGCGTAATGTCACATTGACATTATACCCCCGATATGGTCATACATGATTTAACATATCGATGCCATGTCCCCGACGTGGTCTTATACAAAATATCACATCGATGCCATGTCCCTGACATGGTATTATTCAATATCTCTCACCGAGGCCATATTCCAATATGGTCTTACACGGAACCTTAACTGTCATCATTTCATACTATTTGCGTTTCTTACTATTCTTAGATTCAATTCTCTTAACAACTCATCAACACGTATTTAATACATTCATTGTGTAATTATAAATTCCATGCATCATTGGAATATTAAATGACCCGTACATACTTGCAATATTTGCATACGAACTTACCTCGACGTCGAAAGGGCCGAAAGGGACTTTTTGTCCACATTTCTCTTTTCATCCGTTCTAGGTCTGAAACTCGATTTCTTTGATCTAGAACAATGGAATTTATTGATTTAATCACTTATAAATCATAAAACATTATAATCTACACTTTAGGCAAAAATGACTATTTTGCCTCTACACTTTGGCAAAATTATGATTTTGCCCCTAGGCTTGTAAATGAATTTTTTATCACATTTTCTTGTTAAAAAAGCCTAGATGAACATTAAATCCTCTTACAACTATCCACCATTCCATCTATTTCAAGCCTTAATGAACAAATTACAACTTTTGCATTTTAGTCCTAATTAGGTGTTTTCACAACAACACCTTTTACAAAAGTTGTTTATCAACATCCTATCATTCATTTTCTTCCATAAAAACTCATCAAAAAACATGGAATCTATCATGGAAAGTCCCTAGACTTTCAACCATAATGAAAACTAGTCCCCTCTTTAGAAAGCTTAAGCTTTGGGGACTCCAAAAGTACAATTTTTATCAAGAAAAATCATCAAAATCACTTACTAGAGAGGAGAATTGCTTGATGAAATTTTAAGCTTCAAAACCCCCCTTGTTTTCTGCTCATTTTTGGTGGAGAGAAGATGGAGAAAAGATGATAGCTTTCTTTTCTTTATTTTTCCCTTATTTTATTCCTTTAGTCAACTAATGTCACCAACCCTTGTCAAATTTTAATTTCTTGTCCCCTTGACCGTCCATCACTTATAGGAAGGCATAATTGCACTTTAAAGACCTCCAATTCACATTCTATAGCTATTTGGCACTTCTAGCAAATAAAATAGAACTTTCGCACTTTATGCGATTTAGTCCTTTTCATATTAAGCCCTCAATCGCTAAAATTAAAGCACCAAAATTCTCATGCCTCTTTATAAACATTTAATAACACATAAAATAATATCAAAATATTTTTCTTCAACCTCGAATTAGTGGTCCCGAGACCACTGTTCCGACTAGCCCCTAAATCGGGCTGTAACATAAATATTCTCTTATTATTTCCATTTCATATTGTACATTCTTTTGTTTTACAATATTCTTTCATTATTTATTCATAACCATACCATACAAATAATCATTCTTTGAATCATTTCTTCTTTTGAAATCTTCTTTCGACCCTACACTAGGTCCTTAGATATCAACGACATGAGCGACGTTGTTACTGACTCCCTTTTTTGAATGAGATATGGGTCTAGGGGACCTAAGGACTTTGAAGATGACAGAAGTTGTAACATACCTTCTGATTTGTTAAGAATGGTCCAACGAGATGAAAAACAAAACTTATTCAACAAAAGGGTCAACGGATATTATGAGCCTAGGAAAGGGGTGAAGATCGAAGCCCAGTTCACCATAGAAATAATGAGAGACATCATTGAGTTATTTTCAAGAATTCAAAGATGTTTTGCACGATCATATCAGAATATGCCTGGATTAATAAGACGCGGGCTAAACAAGAGGATCGGGCACTGTTGGTTTATCATAGAAGGGGATTGCATCAGTCATACCGCAAATACTGAATTGAAGAAGACGAGATTTATGTGACTCTTCTATTTTCTTCACATAATTTTCTATATGTGGGGCATGGATATTATGGGGCCAATCTTGTCAAACGCTTCTATTCGACATCGATTCACCGTCATGGTCGTCGTTTACTTCACTAAGAGGGTGGAAGTAGCTTCATATGCTAATGTTACAAGGTCGAAGTCATTAATTCTAAAAAAAAGGGATCAGATGCCAGCAAAGAATGCCATAAAGGATCACATTTAATAATGCATAACTGTACAAAGTCAAAGTTTACAGTTTGTCTAAAGATCAGGCAGCATATCACAGTGCAGCAAAGGTTGCCAAACAAAAAAGAAAAAACAACAAAAAAATAGGAAAGGTGACTAAGACTTGTAAATATTGGCATAAGAAGCTACCATTTACTCTCTATACTTATCAAGCGTCGACCAGGACTTTCGCTGGGGTAACACTTTTCCCATTGGTTTATGAAGTGGTTTTTCCCATGAAAATCGAGATTCCTTTGCTCCAAGCTTCGATTGAGTCAGGAATTGGATAAAGAAGAATGTCTCCAGTGAACTTGGATGAATAAAAGGGTTTGAAAGTATTCATCATGGTCAAATGTACTAAAATTGATGATTTATGACGGAAATGGTCCACCCAAAGAAATTTCATGATGGGCACCTGATATTAAAAATTTCAGAAGAAAGCAGATCTCAAATTGAGAAGGATCTTATGTTGTAAAGAAGGCCTTTTCTGGAGGAGCATTGATATTGACTGAGATGGATGCTAAAGACTCGCTTAATCCGGTAAATTCAGGGTCAATCAAGAAGGATTTTACCTGAAAGAGGAAAGACTAAGGTGAAAACCCGCAAAGGGCGCCTTGAGTTCAAATTCAAATTCAAAAAAAAAAGAAGAAAAAGAGAGGCCAAGGCGAAAACCCGCAAAGGGCGCTTTGAGACCAAAGGGGCTTTGAGCCGAAAACCCAGAAGGGCGGCTCAAATTTTGATCAAAGATAGGGCATGTGGTAGTCTTGCTATGCCTGAATTAACAATGAGGAAGTATGCTGCAACTTGGGGCATCGACAAAATACTCCGGGTCCCCTAAACACATATTGAGTTTAAAATGGTCCTCAAGAAGTTTGAACAGAGAAGCTCGGGCTGCGATATCTGGGGCACCTAGCTTCTATTTTACCCATTTTTGAATTTGTTATCTTTGATTGCTTTATTCTTTTTGAGATACACCCAAATCAATTTTCTTTTATTGACTGGGTAATCTTTGATTAAATTATTTTTTTGAGCAATACTCCTGATTAATTTCTTTCTCGTCCATTTTTGTGACCTTTTTCAAGCATTTTGTATTGAAATAACGATTAATGGACTAATAACACTTTTATAAAATGAGTTTCACATATTACTCTGAAAACTTCTAAATAATATGAGGAATCTGAAACATGACTATTGTTCAGAACTCACCAAGCCCAAGGGTTGGAAACATTGAAAAATGATTATTTCTTCGAATTCTTATTGGATAGGACAATTTCGTTGGTGATACTATATCGGTAAGTGACGAATAAGGCCAATTCATGTGTAAAAAGGGATCATTGTCGGGATACCCTGCATTCATGTAAATTTCAGACACATACATTTTGGTTATTACACCCGTGGAATGGTGTAACAGATCAAATTGATTGAAAGTGATGCAAGTTCTGTGCCTCTGAGTGGTAACAGAAGGATGGAAGAAACCAAATGTTATTTCCTTAAGTTTGCAGTGGGAGGTATCAACTTCATGTCCCAAGGTTCAAGTGGAGAGGACTCAGAAATTACATTGGGGCAACCTTGTTGAGCAGAACATGATTGATGAACAAAAATGAAGAACAGATGAGTGGTAACACCTAGAGTAGGAATCATACTCATAACATTTTTGCATCATAACAAATCTCATTAGGAGCATTTGTTTCATTCCAATCATTGCATCCTAATCCTTTAAAAGGAATCATTTTCATGACATGTTACATTCGTGTCACTCATAATACATGTAGCTAGAAGCATTTGATTCATTCTGATCATAGCATCTTAGTCATGTGATATAAACATATGGAATCGAGTCTACAGGACATGTCCCTCAGTGGACGGTGTAGCAATATCGGTGAATTTGCAGATCTCATCTTCCTGAAGTTGTAGGAAACAGATCGAAAAGAATTTCAGCCATATCTCCCTGAAGTTGTAGTGGAGTGGACTCAAGACAGAAGATCTTATCTTCCTGAAGTTGTAGGAAGCAGATCAAAAGAAGATTTTAGTCCTATCTCCCTGAAGTTGTAGTGGAGTGGACTGAAGACAGAAGATCTTATCTTCCTGAAGTTGTAGGAAGCAGATCAAAAAAATATTTCAGCCTTATCTCCCTGAAGTTGTAGTGGAGTGGACTGAAGACAAAAGATCTTATCTTCCTGAAGTTGTAGGAAGCAGATCAAAAGAAGATTTTAGTCCTATCTCATTTGAAGTTGAGTGTGGAGTGGGATCAAGACAAGATCTTATCTTCCTGAAGTTGTAGGAAGCAGATCAAAAGAAGATTTCAGCCCTATCTCCCTGAAGATGTAATGGAGTAGACTGAAGACAGAAGATCTCATCTTCCTGAAGTTGTAGGAAGCAGATCAAAAACACTTTTCAGCCCTATCTCCCTGAAGTTGTAGTGGAGTGGACTGAAGACAGAAAATCTCATCTTCCTGAAGTTGCAAGAAGCAGATCAAACACATTTTCAGCCTTATCTCCCTAAAGTTGCAGGAAGTAGATTAATAGATCTGGGAATCCCTGAAGTTGTAGGGAGCAGATTAAAATAGCAGATTTGGCATTCCTGAAGTTGTAGGAAGCAGATTGAAGACATCAGTCTGACATTCCTGAGGTTGCAGGGAGCAGACTGAAAATAGCATATTTGGCAATTCCTGAAGTTGCAGGAAGCAGATCAAAGTGGAGCAGATTGAAGCTATCAGACTTATTGAAAAGAAGTTCCAATATTATTGAAGTTGTAGAAGACGAGGGCCAAGAGGTCAAGATTCGGCAAGACCGGGCAAAATTGGTCCTCTTATAGTCTTTGCTCTATTTTTGTTACACGACAATGAGCAAAGAGGGGCAGCTGTTATAGGCCCAATTTGCCCTGGCTTGTAACAAACCAAAACAAAATAAACAAATAAACAAATAAATAATAAATAAAACCAAAGTTTTTAACGACCATTTACAAAACCATAAGCCCAAAACCGCTACACCGCCCGCTACATTAGACCCAATACCCTAGACCCAAAACACCCGTGGCCCAAAAAGGCCCAAAATTAACCAGCCTCAGCAGAAGCCTAAGGTTTCTGGAAACCCTAGGCGCCGCAAATGTCACAATAGGATCCCAACGAGCCGCGCGCTCCTCGCGCCCAAGCCAACAAATGCGCGCGATCGACTCTCGCACCAAAGACTAAGCCTTCTGGTCGCACTACACGATTCGCGCCGGATAACGCCTTCATCGCGGATTTCTTGACATCCACCGCAAAAAGAAAGAATAACAACAAAGAGATCACAAAAAACATGGAAAAGATTTTATTTCTTTTTTATTTTTCATTTCGAAAGGCTATAAAAGCCTGTTATAAACCTGTAAACAGGGACGGAGAAATACAGCCACAAAAACATACGGAGAAAATACATTGAAACAGAATATAAGTTTTTTTTTACAGAGGTGATTTTTCTACTTTTATTCGCGTCATTTTATTTTATTTTATTTTCGTGCATTTTTTACATAAAATAATGCTAAAAATAAAAATGGGGTGCGATTTCACCTGTTGATAGCGTCAGAAGATTGAGAATTTAGCCTCCGGCCGCCGGCTAGGGAGGCGCGTGCAGCACGTAGTCCAGAAGCCCAATGGTGGACTCCGTCGGAGGAGGGAGGGCTTTTGAGAGCATTTTAGAGTTTTTTTTAAAAAAAAAACCAGATGCCAAATGAATTTTCAGCCTAAAAAATTAACATATATAGTATTTAAGAAACGACGTCGTTTTCGTTTAAACAAATAAGCGTTAAAATGACGCCGTTTAGAAGGCCAGGATCCGCGCGTTGACCCGACCCGGGGAAGATCCGCGTGTTTTCGTTAAATGGTCTAATTGCCATTTTAGTCCTCCCGCATTTTTATTTTTTTAATTTGGTTTAATTTCATTTTTCATTATTTTTAAATTAGCCCTAAAATTTGTTTTTTTTTAATTTCATCCCTCGGGCTCTTTAATGGCTAGGATCAAAACGTCGTAGTTTTTAAATTTGGCCTAATTACCGTTTTAACCCCTGTTATTTAATGCACGTTTCAATTTGGTCCTTTTATATCAGTTTTAATTGTTATTTAATCCCTGTTTCTTTGTCTTAATTTTTGTTTATCATTTTATTTTATTGTTTTAATATTGTATTAAATTATTTTGCTATATTAAATAGTCTATATTATTTTCTTTATTATTTATATATTAATACATTAATAGTATAAATTTATACATATATATATTTATGTAATATCTCTATATATTAAATTATTATTATTTATTACTTTATTTAGCTTGAAATTATTTTCATTACATATTATTTTCATATATTAATTACTATATTATATTTTTTTAAATTTTATATCATATATTATTTTTAAAATTTTGTTTTATATAAAGTTTATTATATTATATAACCTATTTCATTTACCTTATTTATTACATATATAATTTTTATGATTAGTATATTATGTATATATATGTTTTTATTCAAAATTATTATATATATTATTCACTAATTATTTTTATTATGTATAATCCTTATATATTATTATTAATTATTTTATATTATATTATTATTATTTTTATTAATCATTATTCTACATTATTATTACTTTATTATTTATATAGATATGAAATGTTAGTATGTCATAATTGCTTTTGGTATTTATGTTTGATAATGTATAAATGCGATATTGTCCCATAAATCATTGTTTAAAATAAAATACATTTTTTTTACAAAATTACTGAATTTTACCAAAAGTTTTTAAAATAAATGCAATGTTTTGTGTTTAGAAATTCGGGAAATAGTGCCCTATCGTGCTGGGTTGCGATTTCCCGTTTGACTAAATAACTAAATACCCTTTTAATAAAATTTCATAAATTATGAGATGTTTTAGTTTCTCGGGAATTAAAAATATCGTGTCCTAACGTGCTGGATGTGATGTTTATATTCTTTCGGAACAAAGAAATCTCAAGTTTTAAATAAAAAAAAAAACCTATTCTTGGGAATTCAAAACGTTGTGTCCTAACTTACTGGATATGATGTTTTGTGTCTCGAGATAGGGATTTTCTAAAATAAAGACATGCCTAGTTTCGAAGTCATGAGATGCTATATCCTAACTTTCTGGGTATGGTGTTTTATTTCTTTGGGATAGGTAAGTCTAGTTTTTTTTTTCTTCAAATAAAAGGACCATTTTCTAAAATTTTTCAAAGTTTCAACATTAGAACATGATTTTATCGATTATGTACCAATTTTTTGGGCGTTATGAGGGTGCTAATCCTTCCTCATACGTAACCGACTCCCGAACCCATTTTTGTTTTTTTTTCGTAGACCAAAATCAGTATTTTGAAATAAAATGTTTTTTAAGGTGATCCAATCACACCAAAGTAAAAGGATTGGTGGCGACTCCCATTTTCGTTTTTAAAAGTCGACTCCCGTTTTTAAATCAAAATTTTAAAATGGTTTCGACACTTTATACGAGTCTCGATTGTAAATGATTTCTGTTGTTGGTCTGGGTGATTTAGAGACTCAAGGTTGAGTGGTGTTACTAAGGTCGATGAATGGTGATTGAGCTCTAGTGATGATGGTTGTGTGTGTAATGGAGATGATAATGAAGGCTACGGGTAAGGGAATTAAGGGTTCACTGGAGAGTATTTCGTGAGTTGAATGCTTATGGATTCAGGTAATAGTGAGGGGTTAAAGGTGAAGGGTTTGGTCACAAGATGAGCTTAGAGATGGTGATGTATAGATGGTAAGGGTGAGTTGAGGGGATTTTAGGGTGTAGCGGTAATGGCTATGTGAGTACTGAAAGGTTGATGTTGATGAAGGTGAAAGTGACAATGGATACGGATGATTGTTATAAGCAGTGGCGGAGTTAGAAAATTTGGGGGTCGGAATTAAATTGTATATTTTTACGATAATAAAAATGTAATTTCGTCATTTTAATAGTCGATATTTTTATAATTTTTAAAGGATTAAATCAATTTTTAAAGTAGTGGTTAAAGTGTAATTTTACTATTACTAATTTAAAATTTTATAAATTATAAAGAGCCTAAATGAAAAATTTTCCATTTTAGGGGGGTTAGGGCCCCTGCTAGCCCCCTGGTTCCGCCACTGGTTATAAGTATCTCACCTATTTAGGTTTTGCTACCTTTAGTTGTTCATGACAAGATTTCATCGTCCGTGACCTCGCCAAGAGCAACGCTTCATCAAGGTTGGGCCTCATGGACATACGTATTTTTAACATTTGGAGCTATAACACCTCAAATTTCCAGTACAGTAAATGGTACTGTTTTGAGACTCAATGTAGTGAAATTATGAGGGAATTTGAAACCAAGTGCAATAAATGAAGTCTTAATGAAAAAAGAAAATTTACGAGAATGATTGTGAATATGAAATTTTGATTTAAGAGATCTAATTGTAAGATTTGAAAAGTATGGAGAATAAAATGTAATTTGACTAAATTGAGGAAATAGGAGTTAATAATTATTCTTGGTCGTGAGAATGACTTTATAATATGTATTAATATGATGAATATCACTTTTAAAACTAAACTAGAAAAGATGGGAAAGTTTAGGGATTGAAATGTAGTTTTTCAATTTTATTGAGAAATATCATAAATGCAAAATTTTGCATGAATAATTAGCGGTTATGGGTGATAAGTGTAAATTATGTAAAGCTTGATGTATTAAGTGCTATGAACGAAATAAAAATTGTTGGAAGTGGGAAAGGGACTAAAGCACAATTTATCCGTAAAAAGGGTATTTTGATCATTTCACATGTAATTTATGTTAGAATTTTTATTTGATGAGGTGTTGTATTTTTTGATCGATTTTGAGTCATTGGGTTTGATTAAAGCATGGAGATTAGATGTGGACTTTGACTAGGTAAAATGTTTTAAAATAGATTAAAATAGGTTTTTTTTTTCTCGTGCAATGTACGAATTATTCTTATGTTTTATAAAATTGTTATTAACAATTGAATAAAAAAATTACAATGTATATTATAAACAATAAGATATAATTTAGTTGAAAAAAATATATATATAGTTGTTATAAAATGTAAATTAAAATAATTATTTATTTATAATGTTTATTATAAACACTAAATAAAATTTAACAAACGTTTTAACAATATTGTAATTTTAAATATTTCAATAGTTTAAAAAACGTATAATGTAAAAAGTATTAATTTCCATGAATGTTAAACTATATATACATCAAATCATAAAATAAAATATATATGATAACAAACATAAACAATTGATATTCTTAAGTTAACCGTAGTTAATGTATATGCATTTAAATTAATTTTATATCTAAATAAAAAATGCTAAATATTAAATTTTAGTTTGTTTAAACTATTTTGAAATTAAAAAAAACTTTGACGTACCTTCAATGATTGAAATAGGTGCAATGTGCATCATATTTACAAGTCGACGTGAAGAGTTGACATTGTGATGAGATGACCACGACATCTCGATGACATGAAGAACAGTGTATCGACAAGGAACATGCGATGTTGTAACGTGGTGACGTGCTCCCCCATTCAATCGAGTTTTTTGTCTCCTAGTTAAACTCTAGTATTGTTTTCCAGTTATTCTCTGATTAGTCTAGGTTATTTTAGTCATATTTAATCTTTGAATTTAGCCTATAAAAGGGGTTATTTTAACCTAAAATAATAATAATCATTATCTTGAGAATGAGAGAGTTTTGTGAGTTTTGAGGAATTTCAGGTTCTAGTCAGAGTAATTTGTTCTTGTAACGCCCCGATTTTTCTTTAAGTCCGGCTTTTGTAAATTTGTAACAACAAATATGTGTCTGCTCCAGTGGTTAAGTGTTCTGGGAGTGTTTGAGAAGTCTTGGGTTCAAGCCTTGGCTTGAGCAAAATTATTACTTTTATATGAATAAAGCCTTGCTCTTGTTCAGTAGGCTCTTAATTAATTGTTAAGAAATCTATATCAGAATGGGTCTGCTGGTTTGGTGGTTAAATGGAGTGTAAAGGTTGTTGGAGGGTCTAGAGTTCGAATCCCTGTGGGAGCAAGGGAATTATTTTTGTTGCTAGTGTCGTGTAGGAGTTGGAGTTCTAGTTAAATGCTGACAGTGGAGTGGTTGAAAGAAAGAATTAAGGAGTCTGGGATGGGGAAAGTTATTAGAATCTGATCAGTTGGTTCAGTTGGTAATGTTTGGCTCTCTCTCTCTCTTTTCCTCCCAATTTTATCATTTTTCTCTCTTTTCTTTCTCTTTTCCCTGCCGATTTTCCCCTTCCTTAGCTGCTGAATCCTTTTTCTTTCTCGCCTCTTTCATTTCCTCTCAGTTTCATATTATTTCCTGCTTAATCGCAAGTGTACGGTAAGCTTTAGTTCAGTAAGTTGGTCGCTCTCGTTAATTTTTATTTTGGTTGATGAGTTTTGTTACTGTAGATCAGGAGAAAGTTCGAACACTCGGAATCGTTTGCTGGAGAATTAAAATTTTGGGGAAACGTGGTTGTGCAGTCGAAGGTGAGTTTTGGTCGCTCGTTGGATGAGCATCCTGTTTTGGGGTTGGTTTAATTTAATCGTTTTAAAGATTAATTGAATAAAACGTCGTTCAAATATAGGTGCTGGTGATCTCGGGATTGCGTAAAGAGCAAACCAGTAATAGGTGTGTACCCGAAAACACAAAATAAGGTTTCGACGAAAGCCAAAAACCTCTCTGTCAACGCCACAAGGGCGTGTGGTAACCCATGTGGTAGGTCGTGTGCAAGACTGTAAGTCACCACACAGCCGTGTGCAGTTGACACGTGTAACATCCTAAATTTACGGGCCTATACATTTAGTGTAGGGATAGATTTACTATGTTAATTTAATTGATAGGGGTCTAAATTTGGGCTTAGAATTAGGCAAAAAGGCCCAGGTTAAAGTGGCATCATTAACAGTTAAAAAGGAACAAGTTTTGGGTCGCAAGGAGCCCATGTCTTAGGCCAAATTCGGCACTTTAAATGAAGAGAGGGTGATACCACACACAGGGAATTAGGGGCCCAAGTATTAAGTTTAATGAGGCCCAAATCTTTTAATTTAAGTGAGTTAAATTTGGCATTAGGGATTAGTAGAGGTGGACGGCTACAAGGCTATAAAATAGGAGAATTTATGTGGATTTTTAAGTGATAATATCATAGATAAAAAGGAGAAAAGTTAGGAGCTTATCTTCAAGGAAGTGTTGGCCAAAAATCCACCATCTAGAGGAGTGTAAAATTCGGCTACTGCATGGCAAGGAGGGTGCCGAATTTCTCCTCTCTTTTAGCTTGAATTTTAATGGCGTTTTCGGTTTTTAGCAGTAGGTGCCAAAATATCTATAAATAGGGGGGGCTAGCTCCTTGATTCTGACACTGAAAACCCTAAATTTCTCTCCCATTGTGCCGAAATTCCCTAGCCTCTCCTCTCTCAATTTCTTTTCTCCAATTTCTTTAAAAGCCAAACTCTTCTCCACTTTTTCCTTCTTGTGCCGATTTCTCTAGAAAGCCGAAGCATCCATAGTCTTTTATTCTGTTCATCCTATTTGAGAATTAGTTCTGTACTTCCGGCATTTAAATCTTCCATGGGCATTACCGAATCCTCTCTCTAGTGCTAGCCGAATCTCCTATGCTAAGGTAAGTGTTGATTTTTGATTAATTCTCATGATCTATTCCCGGTTTTTGAAAGGCAAAAGCCAAAAGCTAATAGTTTAATGGTTTTATGATGGACGGCAATTCGGGATTTGAAGGAAGCTTAGTCTACTAGATCTAAAAGCCGAAAATCATAAGTCTCTAATTTCGAGATTTTAAGGTAAGAAGATTTTTTATTCAAATATATAAAATTGGGTAGAACACTAACCATGGCCGAATATAGGAGAGGCCCTAGTTTCACGCATCTTTTAGGCTTTTTGAGCAAAGTTGTAGCAAGGGTATCGACATTAATCGTGTGTAATTCTCCACACCATCTAGATCTGTTTGATTAATATATGAAAATAAGTATTACATGTTTTGTTAAATGCCGAAACCCCAAGCATATTGACGGAACCCAAAGAGGGTAAAGCAAATCACCAGGTTAGTAAATGATCCGATTAAATGTTATAAGTATCACGATTTTATGTGATTGCATGGGTTGGGTTTGATGAAAAGAGGAAGTTATATGTTGTAGCGGTTTTTACCGTGATCTGTTGTAGCGGTTCCTTCACCGTGATCTATTGTAGCGGCCTGCGCAGATGATGCATTGTAGTGGTTACGGCCATGATCGATGATGAGCAAACACGATCGCCATCAAGGCGTGTAGCGGTGTGGGTTGATTGTAGAAATCCCCAATGGTGTGAATGGTGTGAGTGCGGGGCGTGTAGCGGATGGACACCTAGGATATGGGTTGGGCTTTGCATATTATTTTTGTTATTTATATTTTGATTATTCTATTTTATGGGGCTAAATCCCAAATCTAATGGTGCATGAGGGTTGCACACCGAGTCTCGCGACTCACCCTTTAATTTTAACCATCTCGGGTGACACTTAGGGCATCGGACCGGGCCGGAGAGAGAGAGCAAGGTGGCCATCCGATGAGCTTTGAGAATTCAAAGAAAAAGACTTAGTCTATTTTTTTTTCATTTAATTAATGGGTTCAAATTTCCTTGTAATAAGGCCATGGGCCACTAGACTACCATTTATATCTTGGGATTTTGTTGGGCTTTTAATCTTGGGGTTTTAAGTTTTACGTTTTCAATTAAGTTAAGACTGCATGAAATTTCGTTTTTATTTAAAATCTACCAAGATAATTGGTTACTTAATATTTTATACTTTAATGAATTATTAAGCTTTCGAAATAAAGGTGTAAACCTAGTAATTGTTTTCCAAAATGCGACATGTTATGTAAAATCTCTTAAGTGACATACCAGATCCGGTTGTAGCATTTGGGCCGGGTTTGGGGTGTTACAACACGGCTGTGTGATGACCGAGAGAGGCCATGTGCGAGACACAGGCTCGACCAATTGAGCTATGTGGGCCACACGGACGTGTGGGCCCACACGGGTGAACCATACAGGCGTGTGGAATTCTGGGCCAGGCCGTGTGATCCACACGGCCAAGGCCAATTTGGGCCGTGTGGGTCATACGGGCAGGCCACATGGGCGTGTGAGCCCATTTTTTTGAAATGTTCTGAAAGGTTGCACGGGTCGCCCAAGTCAACTGTGAACCTAATGAAGGGTCGATAAGCAGTACTTAGACTCGTAGTTATGTGATTTGATCATGTGAAACCTGTACTGAACATGTTACACTTAGCATGTATATTGATTTGAATGTATGGACTGTTATCTGCATTATAGCATGACATTCTTTCTATGCTGCATTGCATCGGGGTGGGTTGATAATATTTGGAGGAAGTATCTGAAAGGCTCTTAAGCCTGTTATCTGGCAGCTCAGCTGCAATTATCTGATTATGTGCCGCATTCGGTACAGCATGGTGTGTAGGAATGGGTGGGTTGATTTTATCTCCACATAGTGTGTAGCGTTAGACGGAGTTGATGTGTAGAGGCTGGTGGGTAGGACTCTGCTATTCTGTTCTGATCTGCATGTTATGTCTGAAATGGGATAAGGCTCTAGATTATTTATGATTCTGTATATGAGTGGACTAAGGTCCACACCGTTTCTGTAATGAGCTCAGACCCGAACTATATATGCATGACTGTTTTCTGATACTATACTGTGTGCATGTTTTCTGTGGGGATTACATACTGAGTTTACAAAAAATCACCCTTTTCTGTTTAATCTGTTTAGGTAATCCCCAGCAATAGACGGATCGGTGCGGCGGAGGACTCGACGGTGACCACGATGCTGGACCTTTATGGTTTTTATTTTCATCTATGGTTTTGACTATATCTGGGTAAAATTTATGTAAATGGCCTTTATGGGTTTTACTTTAATTCGGGATTTTCATTTTGATTTATAACTGCTAGCATTAGGATAAGACGCGATTTTTCAAAATAGACAAATGAATTACCGAAACACCACGATTACGCAAACTTATTTAAATGCTTCCGCGAGCTGTGAATATTTTGGAAAATGGACACGTTTTGAAAATAGATAATGATGGTAACAAATGACACGTTTTGAAAGTTTCATAAGACAACGAAAAATGGTTTTATTGCAATTATGTTTTCCAAAGCTCTATCATGTGACATCGCCAGATTCGGCCATAACGTCTAGGTTGGGTTTGGGGTGTTACATTTCTTTCAGGATTTAGGATTGTTTGTTGAGATTATCTCTATCGTGTACTCTTTCGAGTTTTTTCTCATTTAGTGAAGTCTTTTTTTGCCAGTGGTTTTTTGTCCTCTTTTGTCGGAGGAATTTTTCCACGTAAATATTTATATGTTTAATCTTTTCTACTTTTACTTTTATTTTCTCGTTGCATATATGGGTCGATCCCCAACAAATCGGTATCAAAGTTTGGTTTAGCTTTCGCAGATCGACACGTCCAGAGATGATAATGAGGTTCGATATCAAAAGGTTCAACGACTACACAAATTTTAGTTTATGGCAAGTTTAGGTGACGACAATTCTAGTTCAGAACGGCCTAAAAAATGGAATTTTATCCTTATATCCAACTTCTTTGCATCATTATCTAGTACATGTTTAGGACATCCGTATATCCTAAAATGGTTTAGGTTGAGCTTCTTGTTGTGCCACATTTTGTATGGAGTTTTAGGTGCTGACTTGGTTGGCACATCATTCAAAATATAGCAAGTTGTTTGTAGAGTATATCCCCAAAAGGATACTGGCAGTTATGAATAACTTAACATTGAATGAACAATATCAAGTAATGTTTTGCTCATTCTCTTCATCATTCCATTCAATTGTGGAGTTCTAGATGTAGACAATAGGTTAGGATCTCATTCTCTTTTACGTATCTTTAAGAACTTATCTAATAGATATTCCCCCACCTCGATTAGATCTAAGTGTCTTAATTGATAAACCTAATTGTTTCTCCACTTCTGCACAAAACTCTTTAATTTTTCAAAAGTTCCACTCTTGCGGTGCAGTAGGTAAACATATCCAAATCCAGAATAATTATACATGAAAGTTATGTAACAATGATAACTCGTTGCCCACTATGTTCTGTATATTTAAAAATATAAAAAGAACATGTGAAATGAAACAAAGGTTTATAAATTTTAAAAATACATTTTTACATGTTTTAAATATATATTTCGTTGTATTTAAAACAATATTATGCTTTTAATTAAAGAATTATATATTTCAAAATATTAGAAAAAAATATGCAATAATAGGTCAATTGAATATATAATCTCTCTGAGTTAATATAATAGAAATGTAATGGAAAATTCTATGGACATAAAATATGTATAGACATAATTAAAACAAAAAACATGAAACAAAGTAACAATGAAAAAAATGAGGGTTTTTTTATAATATATAATAAGTTTAGGACTAAATGAAAAGTACAAAATATATTCTACGTAATAAATACTGACTTTCATATTAGGAAGATATGTATTACAAATTTCTCACACATGATGTAGGATTAAAATTATTTTTTACTCAAGAAAAAACAATAACAAATAACCAATCCTCTTTTTTTATAAGGATATATTTAGTAATCAAAATTTCTTTGTTTGGATTGTGGATTAGTGGCTTCCACCAAACCCTCCTCGCCCTTCTACTTTTCCTCCAAAACCAAATTTAAAACCCCCACCACCAGCTAAGTGCATGTGGCCACCACCACCACCTCCACCATGCCCTTTAGCCCCACCATCAACACTATTGCTACCACTTCCACCACCACCACCAGCAAAATGCATGTGACCACCACCACCACCACCTCCACCATGCCCTTTAGCCGCACCATCAACACTACTGCTACCACTTCCACCACCACCACTAGCAAAACGCATGTGACCACCACCGCCGCCGCCAAAATACATGTGACCACCACCTCCACCATGCCCTTCAGCCCCACCATCAACACTACTGCTACCACTTCCACCACCACCAGCAGCAAAATGCATGTGACCACCACCACCACCTCTACCATGCCCTTCAGCCCCACCATTAACACTACTGCTACCACTTCCACCACCATCTCCACTAGCCTTTCCTTGTCCTTCTATTTTACCTTTAGCTTGAGCATTAACTTCAGCTTTGGCTTCAGCATTACTAGAAGCACTAACTTTGCCATTAACATTATTGCTATCATTTTCACCACTATTTCCACTTGCCTTTTCATGTCCTCTTATTCCAGCTTTAGCTTCAACTTTTGCTTTAGCTTCAAAGATTAACTTTGCTTTAGCTTCAAGACTGACTTTAGCTTCAGCGACGGCTTTAGCCGGTTTGACCTCGACTTTAGCTTTTAGCTTCACTTTAGCTTTAGCTTCACAAACATGAGTTTAGCCGGCTTGACCTTAGATTTAGCTTCAGCTTTAGCTTTAGCTTCAGCTTCAACTTTAGCTTCGGCTTCAGCCTTAGCTTTAGCTTCAGCTTTAGCCTTAGCTTTAGCTTCAGCCTTAGCTTTAGCTTCGGCTTCAGCTTTAACTTCATCTTTACTATTAGCACTAGCTTTGTCATCATTAATTTTTGTGCTACTATGAGCACCATTTGCATATGCATTAACACTATCTTCCCCTCTACCTTTTCCTTCTACCCCAGCAAAAGCACTAGAGCTGCCACTTCCACCACTATTTCCATCGACCTTTCCTTTTCCTCCAAAATTTCCTTCAAAAGTAGCTTTGTGTTCACTTTGATGAGATGATTTAGTTTCACTTGCATCAGTAATACCACTTCCAACACCTCCACCAGTAACACTAGTGCTGCCACTTCCATCACCCCCACCAACTATACCACCACCACCTGCACCTCCTTGTCCTTCTATTTTACCTTTAAACCCATCTTTAGCTTCACCCTTACTAGTAGCACTAGATTTTTCATCACTACCTTTTTCATCGCTATGAGTACCACTTGCATCAGTACTACCACTGCCAACACCTCCACCTTGCCCTCCTACCTTACCAGCAACACTAGTGCTACCACTTCCACCACTCTTTCCACCCACATTTCCTTGTCCTCCTACTTTACCTTCAAAACCTGTTTTAGTCTCACTCTTACTAGTATCACTAGCTTTGTCATCACTACTCTTTGCTCCGCTAATACTACCACTTGTACTAGTTGTACCACTACCAACGCCTTCGGCATGGCCTGCAGCCCCTCCACCAACACTAGTGCCACCACTTCCACCACTATTTCCACCAAAGCCTGCTCTCATTCCGCCTCTAAACCCAAACTTAAAACCACCCCCACCAGCTATACCACCGCTACTACTACCTCCTTGCCCTCCTACTTTAGCTTCATCCTTACTAGTAGCACTAGTTTTTCCATCACTATCTTTTTCGCTGCTATGAGCACCACTTGTATCAATACTACCACTGCCATCACCTCCACCTTGCCCTCCTACCTTACCAGCAACATTAATGCTACCACTTCCACCACTTTTTCCACTAACCTCTCCTTGCCCTTCTACTTTACCTTTAGTAGCCATACCACCACCGCCACTTGCACTTGCTCCTCCACCACCTCCACCATCACCACCACCACCACCACCCCCTCCTCCTCTTCCTCCTCCTACGCCAACAATATTTCCACTACCCTGAAATCCGCCCCTTACTCCTGTGTTTGCACCTACTTTACCTTCAAAACCAGCTTTAGCCTCACTCTTACTAGTATCACTAGCTTTTTCATCACTACTCCTTGCTCCACTAAGACTACCACTTGTACTAGTTGCACCACTACCAACACCTTCGACATGGCCTCCTGCCCCTCCACCAACATTAGTGCCACCACTTCCACCCTTGTTTCCACCAAATCCTGCTCTTATTCCGCCTCTAAACCCAAAATTAAGACCACCCCCAGTAGTCATACCACCACCACCGCCACCTGCGCCTCTACCTCCACCATTGTTATTGCCACCACCACCACCACCACCACCTCCTCCTCCTCCTCCTCCTCCTCCTCCTCCTCCTGCAATGTTTCCACTACTCTGAAATCCACCTCCTACTCCTGCGTTTTCTCCTCCACCACCATGCCAATCTTTACCAGCACCACCAGAGGCCTTCGCACGTCGATGTAAAGCATGTGCACCAATTATTAAAGGTAAAAGTGTTAGAGACCTCCTATTTCCTTTAGCTTTTAGCCTTTCTTCGGAAACATACGGATGATTTTCATTTTCATTAACATCATGATTATCAGCAATTGCAAAACCATTCATAAAATAAACACACAAAACAATAACCATAACAAAATATGTAAAAGGACCCATCTTATCTAATGGCATACCCGAAAGTTAACTAACAAAGATCTTACTTCTAATGTGAATATAGTTTCAATATTTTGGAAAATTTTAATCTAAAACTATTTTTCTTCTTTTCTTTGGGTTGGTTTCCTTATTAAGAAATGAAGTTTATATAGAGAGAGGTTGAATCTACATAGAAAACGAATAAAAGGCCGAGCTTAAAGCAAGGGTGTAAGAAATTATCAACTACATTTGTTCCCATTGTTTTGCTCAACCAATAATCGGATTTGATTTTTTTCAAAAAGAGAAAAAGGGAAAAAAAGATAAAAGGAAAAAAAGAAGTATTTTAGGTGGATTGAAGCACCTTATTTTTTATATACACTATTACCTTGGTCTTATGTAATAATTTATCTATCTAACGATTTATATTAATCTATAATAATTTATAAAAAAATAATCTTAATTTTACGTTGAAAAAAGTACTCTTAATTTTTTGTATTATTAAATCGATATTAAAAATAATTTATTAATATATCACTAATTATTATGTGAAAACTGTATAAAATGTTTATTATGCAACAATAACAAAAATAATATTAATTAATTATTAATTAACATACTAATATATTAGTGAGATGTTAATTTAGTTGTACCTTTTAAAAGTTCTAAAAAATAACATCATCAAATTATGTTCATATATATATATATATATATATATATATTATTGGTTTTATCTTTTAGAATTATTATTGATTTTTATTTTAGTCTATATAGTCGATAAAAATTAAGAATAGGTAAACTCGGTCCAATTGTGCGCTCCATATCCAGATCTGGCAGACGGGTTAGATTAGGGGTGTTACACTATCTATCTTATGACATGTCAATTATAGCTAACTCTACTCGAACAGTTAATAATGTAACAACCATTCAATTTTGAATATAATTCAATTTCACAATTTATCATATTCAATCTATCAACCAAATAGTCATTCCATATGTATAATTGCGTGAATCAATGCAATTCAAAATCAATTTCATATTTCCATCCATTTACACTATTTTAAATTTTATTCAATTTAGTTCCCTATCTCGAAAATAAAACATTTTCATGCCTGTTAAATTAAAATAATCGATATCAGCTTACCTCAATATCTTACCATACTATGTACTGCAATTTAATAAAATCAATAATAATAAATACATGCTTATGTCGTCCACTATATAATAAGAAATCATGGTTTAATTGCTAGTTTAGATCTTTGGTTAATTTTAATTTAAGTCCTTGATCCTTTTACTAAATAAAAACCTATAACAATTGAACTTTATAATTTAGTTCTTAAACCTTAATTAATCACTAATTCGGCAAAATTAACAATCCAAAATTCAATTAACCTATACAATAACTCTGTAAATATTTTATTAAAATAATTACAAGCTCAATTTACGGAAATGAGGTCCAAAATCATGTTTTTCGAAACAACTAACTTTCGAGGTCGTTACAAATCCTGACCAAATCTTCACAAAACAAGGGTTGTCTTGATTCATTCGAATGCAATCCAATCTTCACTAGCCACAGATTGGTTCTCATAGACGAGCTATAGTATCTTCATAGTATCAACACAATAAGTAGTCCAAATATTTTGTTTCATTAAGCTATCAACTTAAATATGACAAGTATCTTCACTACCTCAGTAGCAGATTGCAGTGGGCACTGCCGAAATCACACAACTTGCCTCAACATCAAGTATAATTCAATATTGGTCCAAAGTCTAATTAATTGATAATAACCTATAATACTAATAATGAAAAAAAATAATTGTTTTAATTTTATTTTTATTTTAGATTAAGAAAATTTTATCATATTTAATATTTGTATCTCATTTATGTAAGGGTCTTTATTCTTTTTAATTTACTCAATGGTTTTATAGACTTAAAAGTTTCATTAACTAACAGTGTATATATATATATATATATATGAAGTGATGATGTTTTTTGTAGAACTTTTTAAAGATAGGATTAAGTTAATTAATTAATTTCACATTTATATATTATTATGTTAAGTAATTGTTAATTATTATTATTTTTTTTATTATCATAATTATAATAAATTATTTTTATAATGTGAATAATATTCAAAATTATTTTCCTTTTTTTTTTCCTTTTAGCCTACTCATTTAAGATATTCCCTTGGCAGGAAAAGGGTAGTAACTTAAAAGACCAAATAATTAAAGCTTAATTAATATACTTATTCTCAATTTTGTTTTATATGACTATATAATGTATTTAACTTAATATATTTTAACATGCCAAACACACTTTATCTTTCTTTCCCTTTTCTTCTTTTTGATAAAATCAAATCCAATTATTGGTTGAGCAAAAGAATGGGAACAAATATACCCTTGCTTTAAGCTTGGCCTTTTATTCGTTTTCTATGTAGATTCAACTTCTCTCTATATAAACTTCATTTCTTAATAAGGAAACCAACTCAATAAATAAAAGAAAAAGAGTTTTAGATTGAATATTTCCAAAATATTGAAACTATATTCAGATTAGAAGTCAGATATTTGTGAGTTAACTTCCGGTTATGTTTTTAGATAAGATGGGTCATTTTACATCTTTTGTTATGATTATTATTTTGTGTGTTCATTTTATGAATGGTCTTGCAATTGCTGATGATCATGATGTTAATGAAAATGACAATCATCCGTATGTTTCTGAAGAAAGGCTAAAAGCTAAAGGAAACAGGAGGTCTCTAACACTTTTACCTTTAATAATTGGTGCACATGCTTTACATCGACGTGCGAGGGCCGCTGGTAAAACTTGGCATGATGGTGAAGGAGCAAACGCAGGAGTAGGAGGCAGATTTCAAAGTAGTGGAAACATTGATGGAAAAGGAGGAACAGGAGGAGGTGGAGGAGGTGGTGGTGGTGCAGGTGCAGGTGCAGGTGGCGGTGGCGGTGGTGGTATGGCTGCTGGGGGTGGTTTTAGTTTTGGGTTTAGAGGCGGAATAAGAGCAGGATTTGGTGGAAACAGGGTTGGAAGTGGTAGCACTAATGTTGGTGGAGGGGCAGGAGGCCATGTCGAAGGTGTTGGTAGTGGTGCAACTAGTACAAGTGGTAGTCTTAGCAGAGAAAAGAGTAATGATGGAAAAGCTAGTGATACTAGTAAGAGTGAGGCTAAAGCTGGTTTTGAAGGTAAAGTAGGAGCAAACGCAGGAGTAGGAGGCGAATTTCAGAGTAATGGAAACATTGTTGGCGCAGGAGGAGGAGGAAGAGGTGGTGGTGGTGGTGGTGGTAGTGGTGGAAGTGGTGGTGGTGGTATGGCTGCTGAAGGTAAAGTGGGAGGACAAGGAGAGGTTGGTGGAAATAGTGGTGGAACTGGTAGCACTAGTGTTGCTGGTAAGGTAGGAGGGGAAGGTGGAGGAGTTGGTAGTGGTAGTATTGATGCAAGTGGTACTCATAATGGTGAAAAAGACAGTGATGGAAAAATTAGTGCTACTAGTAAGGGTGAAGCTAAAGATGGGTCTGAAGGTAAAGTAGGAGGGCAAGGAGGTGGTGGTGGTGGTGGTGGTATAGCTGGTGGGGGTGGTTTTAAGTTTGGGTTTAGAGGCGGAATGAGAACAGGCTTTGGTGGAAATAGTGGTGGAAGTGGTGGCACTAATGTTGGTGGAGGGGCTAGAGGTCAAGCCGAAAGTGTTGGTAGTGGTGCAACTAGTACAAGCAGTGATCTTAATGGAGCAAAGAGTAGTGATAACAAATCTAGTGGTACTAATAAGAGTGAGGCTAAAACAAGTTTTGAAGGTAAAGTAGGAGGACAAGGAGATGTTGGTGGAAACAGTGGTGGAAGTGGTAGCACTAGTGTTGCTGGTAAGGTAGGAGGGCAAGGTGGAGGTGTTGGCAGTGGTAGTTCTGATGCAAGTGGTACTCATATCGATGAAAAGGATAATGATGGAAAAACTAGTGCTACTAGTAAGGGTGAAGCTAAAGATGGGTTTAAAGGTAAAGTAGGAGGGCAAGGAGGTGGTGGGGGTGGTTTTAAGTTTGGGTTTAAAGGCGGAATAGGAGCAGGCTTTGGTGGAAATAGTGGTGGAAGTGGTGGCACTAATGTTGGTGAAGGGGCTAGAGGTCAAGCCGAAAGTGTTGGTAGTGGTGCAACTAGTACAAGCAGTGATCTTAACGGAGCAAAGAGTAGTGATAAAAAATCTAGTGACACTAGTAAGAGTGAGGCTAAAACAGGTTTTGAAGGTAAAATAGGAGGACAAGGAGAGGTTGGTGGAAACAGTGGTGGAAGTGGTAGCACTAGTGTTGCTGGTAAGGTAGGAGGGCAAGGTGGAGGTGTTGGCAGTGGTAGTTCTGGTGTAAGTGGTACTCGTAGCAGTGAAAAAGGTAGTGATGGAAAAGCTAGTTTCACTAGTAAGGGTGAAGCTAAAAACGGGTTTGAAGGTAAAATAGGAGGACAAGGAGGTGTAGGCGGTGGTGGTGAAAGTGGCAGCACTAGTGTTACTGGTGGAGGTGTTGGAAGTGGTACAACCGGTGCAAATGGAAAATTTAGTCATAGTGGCAAATTTAGTGCTTCTCATAATAGTGAAACTAAATCATTTCATAAGAGTGAAACTAAATCATCTCATAAGAGTGAACACAAAGCTACTTTTGAAGGAAATTTTGGAAGAAAAGGAAATGTCGATGGAAATAATGGTGGAAGTGGCAGGTCTAGTGCTTTTGCTGGGGTAGAAGGAAAAGGTAGAGGGGGTGCTAGTGTTAATGCATATGTAAATGGTGCTTATAGTAGCACAAAAATTAGTGATGGCAAAGCTAGTGCTAATAGTAAAGATAAAGTTAAAGCTAAAGCTGAAGCTAATGTTGAAGCTAAAGCTAAAGCCGAAGCTAATGTTAAAGCTAATGCTGAAGCTAAAGCTAAAGCCGAAGCTAATGCTAAAGCTAATGCTGAAGCTAAAGCTATGGCTGAAGCCGAAGCTAAAGCTGAAGCTAAAGCTAAGGCTGAAGCCGAAGCTAAAGCTAAAACAGAAGTTGAAGCTAAAGCTAAGGCTGAAGCCGAAGCTAAAGCAGAAGCTAAAGCTAAAGCTGAGGCTGAAGCCGAAGCTAAAGTTGAAGCTAAAGCTAAAGCTGAGGCTGAAGCCGAAGCTAAAGCTGAAGCCGTAGCTAAAGCTGAAGCTAAAGTCGAAGGAAAAACTAAAGGTGAAGCTAAAGTTGGAATAGGAGGAAATGGAAAGGCAAGTGGAAATAATGGTGAAAGCGGTAGCAATAATGTTAATGGCAAAGTTAGTGCTTCTAGTAAGGCTGAAGCCAAAGCTCAAGTTAATGCTCAAGCTAAAGGTAAAATAGAAGGACAAGGAAACGCTAGTGGAGATGGTGGTGGAAGTGGTAGCAATAGTGTTGATGGTGGGGCTGAAGGACATGGTGGAGGTGGTGGTGGTGGTCACATGCATTTTGGCGGCGGTGGTGGTGGTCACATGCATTTTGGCAGTGGTGGTGGTGGTCACATGCGTTTTGCTGGTGGTGGTGGTGGAAGTGGTAGCAATAGTGTTGATGGTGGGGCTAAAGGGCATGGTGGAGGTGGTGGTGGTGGTCACATGCAGTTTGGTGGTGGTGGTGGTGGTCACATGCATTTTGGTGGTGGTGGCAGTGGAAGTGGTAGCAATAGTGTTGATGGTGGGGCTAAAGGGCATGGTGGAGGTGGTGGTGGTGGTCACATGCAGTTTGGTGGTGGTGGTGGTGGTCACATGCATTTTGGTGGTGGTGGCAGTGGAAGTGGTAGCAGTAGTGTTGATGGTGGGGCTAAAGGGCATAGTAGAGGTGGTGGTCAAATGCATTTTGCTGGTGGTGGCGGTTTTAAATTTGGTTTTGGAGGAAAAGTAGAAGGAGGAGGGGGGTTTGGTGGAGGCCACTAATTCGAAATTTTAATTACTAAATATATCATTATAAATAAGTACAATTGATTATTTGTTGTTGTTTTTTTCTGTAAAAGAGAATTTTAATCCCACATCATGTGTAAGAAATTTGTAATACGTATCTTCCTAATATCAAAGGCAATATTTATTATGTGGAATATATTTTGTACTTTTCACTTAGTCCTAAACTTATTATATATTATAAAAAAAACTGAAATATGTAGAAATGTATTTTTAAAATTTATAAACCTTTGTTTATTTTACATGTTCTTTTCATATTTTTCTTTCTTTTCTCCCTTCCAACACCATATTGATGACTAAATATCACCTGCCACATCAATTATATTCAATATTCATGTGCCAAATAATGAAGATATAGGTTAAAAGCATCCGAAATTTTGATTAAATTCACCAAAAAAAAAATATCTAAACTAGAGTTGATCATGGATCGGGTCGAGCTTCAATAGAATTTTTGGTCCGTTTTCTAGGTTCAAGCTTGACTCAACCTAATAATTAGGATTAAAATTTTGCCCGAACCTGACCTGACCTAGGTCAAAAAAATATTACCTAAGGCTCGATCTGTTTAGAAAATGTTTTCATTTTTTGTCCAAATCTATTTTTCGAACCTATATTTTTTTTCCAAACCCTCTCACTTTCCAGACTGACTTTCGAACGTGGACAGATAACCCGACCCATAATCAAATCTAATCTAAATTGAGTAGTGAGACCATCTCTCTTGCATCACACCATTATCAAAATCCACTAAATACTAAATTATGTTAGAAAAGTAAAAGAATGTCAAAATTTTAAAAATATAATTAATCAAATAATATGTTTTTTTTAAAATGTTTCAATATAAAATGCATTTTTCTATCATGGATCAAATAAGAGCGTTAAGTACTTATTACTCCTCAATTTTAGATTATTTATTTTAGAAAAAGATATCAAATAAATTAACTGAAAAATGGTAAAATACTGTGTAGCAAAGAAAAAAAAATACAAGTAAATTCTATAAGAATGATTTAGGGTGAGTTTCGATGGGCGATGTGTTTACCTGCGGTTAGTGTAAAAACAGCGGTGGGGTGAGATTAAATATTGTAGCGATACTGTAGTTTGAGCCAAAAAGTAAGCTAAACGCACCACACTGCACTCTACTGCCCATCCAAACCCACTCTTAATAAAATATGTTTTTAGGTAAGCTTACATTTTGTCTATCAAACAAGACAATTTTAAATTCTAACCAAGTTATCTAAAAAAGGTAACCAAATGAACCAAACAAAGTACTATAATATATTCAATAATGTGCAAAGTGATTTTATATTCACGTAATCTTATTACCATAAATAATCTTACATTCTGTGAACCAAACGATCCCTAAATTTTATTAATTCTCAATTATATTCAACATACAAAACATAATATTCTATATATAAACTTCAGTTACTTGGCCTCCAAACAATTTGCTTAGTCATAATCTTATTCTATAAGTTTAAGTAACCATAATATAATTAAAAGGGAAAATGTCACATTTCGTACTTGCACTTTTATAAAATATCTAATGTGGTACTTCTACTTTGAAAATGTCTAATGGGGTGCTTGAACTATCAATTTGTGTATTATTTGGTACCTATACTTTCATAAAATGTCCAATGTGGTACCTATATTTTGAAAATGTCCAATGTGGTATCTATACTTTGAAAAAATCTAATGTAATACTTGAACTATCAATTTCTGTATTATTGTGGTACTTGGAGTTAACACTATTAGTGAATGCTAAACCAATCAATTAAAATTTAATATGTGGAAAATTTTATTTTTCCAAAAATCATCAATTCCACATAAATAATATATCGTTGTTTGAAAACTGTATAAAACAAAAGGATTAAACTAAGTTAAGTTTTTGTAAAAATAACTAAACTAAAGGAATAAAAAAGTAAATACTAAACTTACATAAGTAAAAACATCATATTCTCCCTTAAACGTAAATATTAAAATCATATTCTTCAAAGAGTTTTCCATTTGACATCAAGTTTCCTCCGTATGGAATTCTAATTGCAAAACATTTCAAAAGCATAATTTGGAAAATATCATGATAATCAAAATCAAGTTATTCAACCTTCCATTTAAGCTAATATATTAAGTGTACAAATTTTGAAAAAATTTAGGGTTTTAAAAAATTAGAGAAATTTTAAATTAAAAATTACAAGCTCAAATCTATTACTACTTTGCTCTTCAAATCTCCTTGAAGAAAACTCCCAAGCAATGGTATTGATGTTTTTTTTAGGTTAAACTCATGCTGTTTAGGTTTAGTTATTTGTTTTTCATTTAATTTAATTCCATTTTATTTTTTTGGTTTTATTTAATTTTTATATTATTCATGTGGAATTGCCACATGTCAAATTTTTATTGGTTGATTTAGTATTTCTTAAGGGAGTTAACTTCAAGTACAGTAATAATACACAACTGATAGTTCAAGCACCACATTGAATATTTTCAAAGTATAAGTACTACATTGGACATTTTACGAAAATACAAACACCAAATAATACATAAATTAATAGTTTAGGTATCACATGAACATTTTCAAAACACAAGTACCACAAAGATAAGTACCAAATACGACATAATCTCTAATTAAAATAAATAATTGAACTCTTAAAATATCATAAATTAAAGTTCAAACTTATTCCAAAATTGATCTAGAGCTTCAAAACTCATAATTCTCATATTCAAACACTCTACAAAAAAATTTTGCTTGCACATGCTCAAATAAAATTATGATAACTTAAACTCTCGAACTTGATATGACACATTTCAAAATACATTGGAAAGCTAAAAGACAAAATCGATCCGTAAGTAGACAACTCAATTAAAAAATGTCCAAATCCTATCCAAAAATACATTACAAATTGGTTAATATTCCAAACTTGAAAAACAACCCTTTGAACACCCAAATGAATTGACTTTACCCCATCCAAGCATGTATAAAAATGTGAAATAGACATTTGTAGAAAATAAAAATAGGAAATATTATTAAACATACCAAAACAAAAATCCTTAACAAATCTTATTTTTATTTCTTTGAAACGACTACTTCTAACCCTGAATACCTCTCAACTTCTTAAATGAAACTCTCTTAATATATAATTGTATAGATTGTACAACAATGTTCCTTATTGATGAGCAATTTTTATTACATGGAATTTCAAAGTGCATTATTATTAACGAATTAAAAAAAAAAAAAAACATAACATTAACAACTTAGCACGTAAAGGTGCAATCTTCTAAAAATCAAATGGATAAGGCATAACCTTAGTGCTTCAATCTTACTCTCTCTCAATTGCACTCCCTTAGCCAAATGGTATCCCATATGGCCCAATTTGTACTGATGCAGCTTTTTGGGTAGCTAGTTTAACCAATCAAACACCATTGAATAACCAATGAATGAAACAGGTTTATAGATGATAAGATATCCCTAAAATTTCCCTCTATTAAAAGATAAATCATACCAGGCCGCTTCTGAGAATTCCAAAGTTCGTTGTACCTTGCCTTATATCAGCTTTAGTCTAGCTTGACATTCGAGTACAAAAGTGTGTCCCTGGTCAGTGGCATATTGAGAAGGAAGTAAACCTGCAGTGGTAAAGAAAACACCTATTAATGTCATGTTTATGAACAAGAAAAGATAATCGATTGAGTAAACAGTCTTACAGAAACAGACAATAATGTAAAGAACAGTTTCATGAGAACTCCTAAATCAGTCAACAGAATAGATAATGTGAATTTCTTGGACAATGAGAATATAGACCATAACCGTCACCACTGATGATCTAGAAAGTTTTTTTTTTTTTTTTTTTGAAACTTCTACGAAAGGGCTCTGTTGCTTTCTCTTGGATACTACCATCTTGTTGGCAATCAGTCTTCCAACCCACCAAGTCCTAAGATCTATTTTAAAATCAGAGTCCAAAGAAACAATGAAAACCAGAATCCATCAAATCTATACGTATCTTAAGGGAAAAGGAAAATCCTACTCTTTGGTTGGTGCTTCAGACAAAAGAATACAAAGTTCAGTAATACATGCAATGCTTTCCGGATATTGGAAGGATGAAAAGGATATTTAATAGAGACAACTCCGAGGGGGAAAACATAAAAAGTAAATGTGTAAATCCAGACAAAACTTTGTCTAACATTTTCTATTGCTGGAAAAACTGGGATAGAGGAAATTTCAATGTTCCTCAACAGGTTAAGGGTTGTTTGGTCTTATGCCATGGGATTCTAAAAATTTCACCTAACTTCAATATTACAGTTAATGCTAAAAAAGCACGCTAGAGGTTGTACCACATAGTGTTTGGCATCCAACTTAATTAATATATAAAATGGATCTTACCCCCAAGAGAGTTGCAATGAGAAGAACAACTCCAGTTATCCAAGCAAGGGTCCTTCTAACCAGCATTTGTGCTGCAAGAGTGGTATTAAGAGAGCTTTTTGTTTCTTCCAACCAGCGCGCAGATGGACGAGAGGTGTACATCATGTTCATCAATGTTTTGGATTCTGGTTGAGGTACCCCATTAAAGAGAATAACCCCCACAATATGACCTGCCCAATCATCGTTTAGATTTATTAAATAAACTGGAAGCCAGGATTGAGAAGAATGGTGATAGAAAGACGAATGCTTTCAACAACTCAGGAGATAGGCATTCACCACAAGTTTTGAGAATACTGTCATCAGCAAAAATGCATACAGACTTCCACATTGGCATGTTCAGTTTCATTGTTGCAACATATGTATACATGCTTTCTTTATAAGAAGTTTCAATGTGTCACAGTGTCCTTTGCATTTGTATACAGAAAGCATGTAAATAGGGGACACAAACTGGAATAGCTGCATATTACTCTTAATTTAGTAAAATGAAGGTCTTTTTCCAACTACAACGGAGTCTTAAACATAATACCAACCTTCATAAGTTGTCTGCAATGAATCAAATATCCTGTTAAGTGTCGCAAGCAGAAGTCTCATTCCTTGTTTATCAAAACCATCAGTGTCATGCTGCACAAACAAAGAATTTTATTTTTTGGAAAAATTAGAAGGATTTGCAAGGAAGTAACTGATTAAGAAGCAAAGAAAAACAAAGGCAGTACAGACATTAACAATGCATGAAAATACATAACTATATAGACATATAAAAAGGTTATAGCTAATCTAATAATGTAAGTTAAGCAAAGTCAAGCAAGCATGGCAGGTAAGAATGCCATTAACATGAATTAACGTGTCAGAGGGTAGTTACATATCAGTTTTAACCTAAAAGAACTGCCTTCCCTTCCTCATTAATGGATTAACGAATTTTACACATGGAAAGTGGGCTGAAAATATCTACTCGAAACAGCCACCAATATATTTTCAGGCAAGACATTAATCAATAGAAACAAAATACTAATAGTTAGTATTTGCCAAATCCAAATTAAGTGGTTTAGTACCTTAATTCCATCAAATGAACCCATTATTAACTCAGCAGGTCTACGCAAAGTCTGTGACAAATCTTCATGCCTCTCCATTGCTTTCCTTATATTGCGGTACAGAGCAAACAGTTTTGATGCAAATTCCCTGTGCACTTTCTGCAAACAATCAAAACCTAAAGCTCTCAATGATATAAATAAGAATTCAAGACAAAATACTACCAATAGTGGTATAACAGTGTCAGTCAAAAACAATTCATAAACCTTTGACATATGAAGATTCATGTTATCACCATTTGCCAAGGGAATAGTCAATACTCCATCCAAGGGTTTTGTAACATCAGTAGCATATGATCCACCCAACCAAGATGCCTACACATAGGTATAAAACCACTGTCACATGTGTATAAAAAAACAATCTGGAAGAAAAACAACACAAATATCAAATAGAGCCTAGAATAAAAAACTAACAAATTCATTGATCTCTTCTTTGCAGTAGTCTCCTAGAGGGTGGTCCAAAGAAATCATGGATAACTCCTCCTCATCTGCAAGAAAATCAATGCTTATGAACAGATACACTAGAGAAGAAATATAAAACACAACAAAAGTTGTGATTACAATCTGCTAGTTTTACATCTTAACAAAAGGTGAGACACCTGGAAACAATATGTCCGCTTTACTTGAACCAAGATCAACACTAGTCTTCAACGCTTTGCTGAAGAGAGCATTCTTGGGTTCGACAACAAGAGGATCTGAAGACAAAAGAGCATTCGTTTAATCAAAAAGCAGAGGAGGGAGTAGGGGAAGAACTAATAAGAAAAAAGAGAAAAATATACGGGAAAAAGTGAAGGTACCATCAATTCCTCCGACTTCAAACATAAAAACAGCACGAGGTCTATCAAATGGATTAGGAATGAGAACCTCATTCAGCTGCAAAAAGCATGAATATCTTTGAACCAAGTGTTCTACAATATATACACACACATATATATGGAATATTAAAAAAGAACTATCCGGAACTGATAACTAAAAGAGTGACCTTAGATGAACCAGAAGCTGAAAGCGTTTCAGTTGGGGCAACACCAAGCAAGACTGATACGGCTGCACCAACTTCCGGTAATAGCATTGACTCCGACTGTTAAAAAGTTATCAATACAATCTTTATTATTAACTAATTCAGAAAATAATAATAACAAAAACAAAAATGATGTTATACATAGTATTAAGACAGAAGATTCTATACAAATTTAAAAAATTTCTGGTCAAATTAAACTAAACCATCCATAATCCCCTTGATACTTAAAATTCGCCATAAAATTACAAATTAATGAATTGAATTAGAGGGAAACGTTTTTAAAAACCTGAGCGAGATCGTTGGTGGACTGTCCGCGAAGGAATTGATGAGTTGAACTATCAATGAAGAAAACGGATCCATTAGATTCAGCCTACAGCAACAAATCAGCAAAAGAAAAAATTCAAATCAATTAAAAAGAATTTATTACTATTAGATCTAAATTGTGAGGGGAATAAATTGAGAGCGAAAGGAAAAATAGAGAAAACCTTATAAAATGAGAAGAGAAGTGAGGAAATTAGGAAAAGACGGAAAATCTTCATTATAAGAGGATAGATTGTTGAGAGAGTGAAAAAGAGTGTTTCGCGATCAGAGGATGAAACGAAGAAGATCTCGAAGGGAGTGTTATTTTTTTTTTTTAATCGTTCAAAGCGACGCCGTTTGTTTAAGGAGATAAACCGGCGTCGTTATCATATTGGGCTGAGCGGCTGGGCTTTTCTCCGGAATTTAGAGGTCTAGAGATGACTTGGGGTAGGTTTGGATGGGCGATTGAGTGCGGTGCGGTGCGTTTAGCTTATTTTTTGTCTCACGCTACAGTATCGCTACAGTATCTAATCTCACCGCCACCGCTATTTTTACACTAACCACAGGTAAACGCACCGTCCGTCCAAACCCACCCTTGGTCTTCATGACGATGCCCCGAGTTATTGTTTAAATCTTTGTCCCTGGCCTTGTCAAAAGTACTTTAGTGGTATCTAAATTTCTTTTAGATCAAGTTGATAGTTAGAGTAGGTTTAGATAGGCGGTGCGTTTACATGATATTAATATAAAAATAACGATAACGGTGAAATTAGATATTATAGCAATATTATAATGTGAGACAAAAAGTAAACTAAATGTACCGTACCGCACTGCATTGCACTCTACCCAAACCCACCTTTCAATTTGTATTCCATCACCCAAGTTGGTACTTCCGCATTAAGATCGTTAATTTTTACTGGCGTGACATTAATAACTAATTCGATGGTAATACGTGGTAATCTCTCAGTATGTCATGTGGTGGACATGAATTAAAATTTTAAAAATATTTAAATGAATAAAAAATTTATATTTTTTTATTCAAATCAAGAATGAATAAAATATTTCTTTGAGATTTGTTGAAAAAAAAAATTCAGATGGGAATTTCAAGAGAATGTGAGATGGGTAGAAAAGGAAGAAAAAAAAAATTGTATATTCCTGGAACCATTGAATAGCCATCCATTAGAGATGGTACTGAATTGCTATTCAGTATTTTTGAGGAATTAGGTTGTAATGGCTATTCAATGGAATAGGTTTTAAGCCAACCAAAAAATTGAATGGTTTTGTTGTGTTGAATAAGGTAGGAATGGCTTTGCCATTCATATGAACCAAACATGTTGTAATTGATACTTGACTTTGAAAACCGTAAGTTAAAAGGGTATTTTTTTTAGGTACCTACCATTAAAATTTTTATCTTATCTGATTGGATTGTGCCAAGTGTATTAATAAACTGCTAATATTGCGGCATGTGTATTAAAAAGAAAAAAAATCATTTAATTTAATTTATTTTTCAATTTCCTTTTAATATTTATTAATTAAAAATAATTAATCAATTCAGTTTTTCAATTTTCTTTTTCTTAGTTTATTTTAGTGATTGAAACGAAATAAGCTTTCGGTTTTGATCGAAATCTTGATTGAAAATCAAGAAATTGCTAAGAAATTAATGGAAATTTAGTTTTTTTTTTAAGAAATTATTTTTGCTGATGTAATTATTATGAATTTTGTGTTAGTGTTTATCTTGTGTTTAGCATATTATTTGTGGGGTGTGCCTCGTACCTATCGAACTCTTTGCAGACACTTAGAAAGACGAATGATGAACCGAAGAGGGCCCAAAACAGACCTGACATCACAATGAAGAGCGTCAGGACAAAGCGACAACATTGAAACGATGAAGTAGAGACGACGTCGCGATGAAGCGATTCTCGACGTCACGACATGTTAAACTCTGCTATCTTTTCCCAATTAAACTCTAATTAGTGTAGGAATATTTTAGTCATATTAGTACTTTAATATTAGTCTATTTAAAGGGTCTTTATAACCCTGTTTAAAACGTTGACAGAATATCTCTTACATGAGATTTGATGGAGAGTTTTTGGGAGAGCTTTGTATTTAGGTTTTGGGTTTTGCTCATTTAGGTTACTTTCTCCATCTTGTATTTTTTCGTTTATTTTCTTATTAAGTGAAACCTCTTTTACCTGTGGTTTTTATTCTCTTCGAAGGAGTTTTCTACGTAAAATTTGTGTTCGATCTTCTCTATTTTACTTGTTCGATCTTCTCTATTTTACTTGTTCGTTACTTATACGGATCGATTCCCAACACTGTATTTTCATGATAACGAAAAGCACAAGTGAATTTTTATTTTTTTGTGAAAAAAATTATATTTTATCGTCTAACCATCGGCAAGAATTACAAATTCAAATTTTCTTTCAAAGCAAAAGATGAAAATGGTATGCAACGAATTTTCATGAAAATGTTTATCTGATCATATATTAATTATACATTAACTTATCAACTACTAATATTACATATTAGTTTATGCAAAAATTTAAACTTTTTTATTTTTCAAAAATTGACTCACAATAAAAATTTTCTCTCCAACTCAACCTCCTCATATATGTAATTATAAAAAAAAAATAGTCTTAAATTCAAGTGAAAGGATAACAAAAATATAGCACACAAGCAAATAAATCATTGTAATCCTCCTTTTTATTGATTATTTATGCATATTTCTAAGAGTTTACAACAAATAGGATCTCATTTACAAAAGAAAAATTCCAAATGCAAGAACTATATAATTATACCCCCAAAAAAATTGAAATTTTGTTTTATTTTTAAAAAAATAAACTTTATGATTTTATCTACATAAATTTATATACTTTTATTATACTTAAACAAGTCTTAGTGTTTATTTTGTTTGAAAAAAAAAATCATTTGACTACAATAAAACAACAAAAGACTAATTTAACTATAATAATTTAGTTTTAAAATAGAATAATTTCAAGGACCCTTTTTTTTATAGTTAAGCTTTACAAAATTTATGTTTGGGTGATGGGAACATGAAGGAAAATATACATTGTTTATTTGAGAGAAAATAAAAGATAAAATGAAGAGGGAAGGAGAGATCAATCTTCTAGCTTAGCTGCCATTAGAAGGGCATGTATCTTCCAACAATCAATATTGATACTCAAAATGGCAGCCATTATAGCCTGCTTGGCACACCAAGAAACAAAAACAAGGAGAATTAGTTAATATGATTACATGGAAGATTTCAAGCAATTGAAATTTCATGAGATAAAAGAAATTATTATGAAAAGAATAATGATATTAAAAATAAATAATACATATATGTGTGAAAAAGAATGTGCAATATGGGATTCATTTAATTTGTAAAACTATATAAATATCAGTAATAATATAAAAATTAAAATATATAATTAGAATTAAACTTTTATTGTAGAGGGGAATCATGTACGTAAATGAAGAAAAATTTTGATGAACTTTGAAAAATTATTATTTTGACGTTATTAATCAACCCGTAAATAACTCTAGTTGCAAGTTTGAAACTCGAATTTGAATTAAGAAACTGACTTGGATCAATTGCGACAAGTATGGCAGTGCCTCCAAATTGACATGTACCACCATCAAGCTTAGATTTTTGCCAATAACTATTGAAGGCATAGGAAGCATGTGCAAACAAGCTATCAGGCTGAAAGCACGACCCACTAGGCTGAATCGAATCACAATCTGCTCCAGCCGCACAGGCATAGTTCATAGCTTCTTGAATGATTGGGTCAGGCACCGAGGGCTTAGCCACGCACCACAAGGCTGTGGTTGGAGCCATGTTCGGAGGTGGTGGAACCGTTGGTGGAGGGTAGACAATGGGTGGAAAAAACACTGTTGGACTTGGATTCGACCCTATTGGAGATGGTGGGCTCAAAATGGGCCCCGATGGGCTCGTTGGTGTCGGTATTGTTTGTGGTGGGCTTGGAAGTACTCCCGGTGGGTTCGGGGTGGATGAAAATTGAGGCGGGCTCGGAACTGTCCCGGATGTGCTCGGTGGAGGGGGAAAGTATGGAGGAGAATTTAGGGGAGGGAGAGAATCAAAAGGTGGCAAAGAAAATGGTGAACTCACACCATAAGGTTGAGTATTGGAATTATCAGTTGGTTGTTCCATCACTAAACTCATAAGTTTACTCATTAGCTGCAATTTATTTGTGTGCTTTATGACTGAACTTCTTCCATGTTTTGGATCTTTCATCATTCCCATTGATGTTCTTGCATCTGCTCCAAAAAAAAAAAAAAATTACAATGGGGTTCACAATTAATCAACCTCACATTTTTTCGTTTAAAAAGATAAATTTTATTGTTTAAGGTTAAAATATGCTCTAAGTTCAAGCCCTTTCTGTACATTCGAGATTTAGTCTTTTAACTTTTCATATTTCAAAGTTGAGGTTCACTTGTCAATATCATTTTCGAAATAAAAAGAATATTTGGTAGCTATTTAACAAAAAAAGTGACGTTGTTATCAGAGGTA
Organism: Gossypium sturtianum; assembly: GCA_025698515.1. Lineage (NCBI taxonomy): Eukaryota > Viridiplantae > Streptophyta > Magnoliopsida > Malvales > Malvaceae > Gossypium > Gossypium sturtianum. The sequence continues at coordinate 166,244,715 of CM046945.1, forward strand.
AAGCCAAAAATTTTGTTTTGGGGAGTTAAGATAAAATTATAAAATTTGGAAAAACTAAAAATTTATATTTGAAAAGGCTTAAATTAAATTTATTAACTTTTGAAAAGGGGTAAGTTTTCAAATTTATCATTTAATCAAAGGTTAAAAGGACTAAATAGAAGCCCTTAAATTTTAGGAAGGGCTAAAGAATAATTTACCTATTTGGCCGGCCAAGGGGCCGCCCCTGCCCTGACTATGCCCTTAGTTATTATGAATTTGAATTTAACAGAAAGAAGTTTAATTATAATAACAGGATTGAATTACTTAAAATAAAAGTAAAATGATGAAGTTCCAAATATACTAAAAATGCATAAAAGCTACCATGAAGTTAAATGCAACAATGCATGTCGCTAAGTCGCTAACTAATACAGATAGAATTTTACTTCTATTTAAGAATTTAACCCGACATGACTTCGGACTTAGTTAGAACTCAATATATGTATAGGATATTAAAGGGGTATGAGACAAAAAAAGAAGGAGGAAAGAATCAAATCTAATATAATCTATAAGTAACAAAACTGAGGTTACCGCAATGTGTTAACAGAGTGGCCGCCATTGTTGAATAGAGAAGGAGCATGCAAATCTTGCTTCCCATAACTCAGTTTTCAGCAATGCCAAATGACAAAATAAAAAGGCTGAAAACAAAGCAGTTTTAACTTGGTTCAAATTCCGAGTCACTAAAAAAAATTACCGAAAGAGTAGAAGACTGACAAAGAGACATATATAAAAGCAGCCCCTAGTGGAGAGAAGTGTAGAGTTTACAAGCCAAGGCAAGGAAGGGGACAAGTGGCTTGTTTGCCCATTAAAGATTTTATTCTTCACCATCTTTTTAGAAAAGAAGTCGATTAATTGAACCAAGCTTCAAGCAAATTTATTAATTTAGGTTAAATTCTGCTATTAGTACTTATACTTTACGAAAGTTGTGGATTTAATTATTGTACTTTAGTTTGATTCTTTTCTAGTTCATGTATTTTCTGAATTTTATAATTTCAGTCTTCACCTGACAAATAACTGTTGAATTCATTGAGTTAAGTTATGCTATTTTCAAAATCTGATGCAACAAACATATTATCGTATATGTAATGTCATGTCAACTTGTTATTTCCACATATTACTCGCTAAAAATCCAATTAATGGATTGACGAATGTCATTTGCATCAAGACTAAAGTTGAAAAATATAGACTAAATCTACAATTGTACGGATGATTAAAATTTGAAAAGTAGAAGGATAAAAATTGACCAATTCAAAAAGTACATAGACTAAAAATGACCAAATTTAAAGTATAGAGACTAAATTTTCGTAATGTATAGGAACTAATAACAAAATACAATAAGATTACATTATACTAATACATGAATATGTCAAAATGTAAATACGAAGAACACTAAAAAAGGGGACTAAAAAGTTGATTGAGTATTAATTCGATTGGCATTGGTATTATTGCCAATGTAAGAGGACGTGGGTTCGAGTGTATTGAAGCACATTATTCTCCTATTTATGGGTTGAGGAGGGGCTAATGATAGTTTTAGGCATTATATAAAAATGAACAGATATAATCAGAACCTATAATGAGATTGTTAAAAAAAATGGATTAAAAAGGATTAAAATTCCTCTTTGATGTCTCTTGAAATTTCGAATGTTTCATTAGATGTTGGTGTTGGGGCATGCAAATTTGGCATATATGCTTGCCTTCACATCTCAAAAAATTCAAAGTTAAGGTTTTTATTTGCCCTTTTTGGTCTTGCTTGCTTTCTACTCAAAGCTCCCACTTTCTCTTCATTCTTCTTCCTAATTCACACTCATTTGTTTGTGTTGGAATATGTTGGGGAAATTACTTTATATAGTCATTAAACAAACACAATGTTAAAAAGATTTTGATGTGTGTTGTGTTTTATAATTTACTTATTTTGCGGTATTTTTTATAAGTTTTGTATGATTGATATTTTAATAATTTAGTCGTCATATTTCATGTTTCATTCATGTAAATCATACATATCTAGTTTGGAGTTAAATATTTGTTTTATGTAAAAAAAATCAACTATTAAATATATATTAATATAATCTATATTTTAGATAAATATGATAGAGATATCAGATCGATTCGAAATTTTACATGTATGACAAGTATACTTATATTGATAAATTTAACGGTTTTGTGACAGAAGAAAAACATATAACATAATACTAAAAGTTGATTATTTTTTTTAAATTCTTTAGATGTTACTTAAATGAAAATGTCTAGTTAAAGCATTAATTTATAATTCTATATCTTAGTTTTAATCAATTTACAATTATTGCACTAACTAAGTGATAAATTATTCTAAAATAATAAGTGTAATTTAATATGAATCCAAAGTCTAATTAAGTGATAATAACTATAACACTAATAATTAAAATATTATTAATAAAATATGAAAAAGCCTTCGGCTTGCACTTCGTTCCAACTTAATGTTCAAAACAGTTTTGTTCTATCTTCTGTTGGAACAGAAGTTGGGACAGAACTGAAGAGTTTGCATAACAAGTCCAAAACATAAGTGAGTGAAAGAGATAAATAAGAAGAGAATCAACACACTATATTTGTTAACGCATTTTGGATTCACCAATCCTACATGGACGAAACCTCGCTCAGAGAATGATTTTATTCAACAATTCATATGGAACAACCATTGGTTAAAGTTCAATCTACCATCTCCCAATATATAATTGCAGCCCCAAAATTAAACCCAAATTGTGACAAATCATCTTCTCCCCAAATATCTCCCCAAATATCTCACTTACATGCAATATCTCTCCATAACAATACCTAACAAGGAGTGTTTAAACATACCCCTAAAACGACTAAAGAGTAAGTCAATCATAAGTCATTATTACATGTTTAAATGTTAATATTATCTTGAAAATTATTCAAATAAAGCTCTTTATAAAGCAGTTTTCTATCAACTTCAAAACTCTCAAAAGATAAGGATAAGCATAACCTTTTCAAGCATTTCAAACTACTCTACTTCTTCTCCAAGTTACATAAATAGATGATGATGATGATTATAGAATGTTGGACCATGAACTATCTCCACATCTATTGCTTAAATGAGATTTAATCAAAAGTTAAACATGCAAACACAAAGACTTTGATTGTTCTAAATTAGCTTGATCTAACTTTATTCAAACATGAAATGGGACAAGCAGTACAAGCAGTCAAAGTTTCCAACAATCGTAAATAAAGGGAACTAAATCGAAACTCCTCCTCAGAGTATGCATCACCAATTGTCTTGCTTAAACTCCTCATATTACCTTGAATCATCAAATCATCACCATGCACCATGCACCATAAGGCAGTTTATTGTTGCCATTATTATTTCCCTTTTTATTCAAAGACGTTAAAAAAGCTCTTTTTGCCTTACGATATTCTCTTAATAATCTCAACAAAATGCATAAACATCCAATAAAGTAATAGGGTTTAAGAACAAAACCAAGCACAACCACAACAAACTTCAAGTTTGTAACACTTCTAACCCGTAACCGTCGTCGGAATAAGGTTAAGAGGCATTACCGAACATTCGAAACATTAATAATCATTTTACAACACAAAGTATATCATCATCCAAACATAACAAGATATATGCATATAGTCCCTTAATGAGGTCTACGAGACCTTATACACGCGCTAGAAAGGGGTCGGGACTAAACCGAGCTCATACAAAATTTTCCAAAAACTTAACATTTTTCAAAGCTACAGAGGTCACACGCCCGTGTGGGTAGGCCATGTGCCTCACACGGCCTCAGACACACCCGTGTGTCTAAGCCGTGGCAAAACAGGGCATACCTACTAACTTGTTCACACGGCCTGAGACACGCCCGTGGTCGACACTGACTTGCACCACACAGCCAGTCACACTCCCGTGTGTCTAGCCCGTGGTCGAAACTGACTTATTTCACACGGCCAGTCACACACCCATGTGTCCAACCCGTGTGCATGTCTAACTTGCTACAATTTGCAAACTTAAAAGACACGGTCGAGCCACACGCCCGTGTGCTCAACCGTGTGGGCAAATATAGGCCATTTGCAAGGCCAATTTGCCACCCACACTATGGGTCACACCTACAACATCAAACCATCTTAAATTCATACTTCAAAAGCATTCAAAACATATCAAAACATACCAAAATTTGACCTTTAATCATATCATACATTTGCATATACAATTTCTACTCAAATATACCAATTCAAAACATTAACTTTCCTTCAAAACATATTACTAATTCTTTATCTAAACCATTTCATCTCATAGCAATTCATCATCAATTAATTATCCAAATCAACCATGGACTCACCTATTTATATATCATCTCATTAATCTAATATTATGCACATAAAACCATACCAAATCATGCATCATGTAGCTTAAACTACCCATTCATAAACATATCCATTACCAAGCCATATCACATGGCTATATTTACACAACTCAAAACATCATCCAAATTCTCTAGCCTATACATGCCATACTTCAATATATACAAATTCAAAAGGTACCAAAATATAGTTTGATAGTGTGGTGATGATCCTCGACGATCCCTGAGCTTCTCGTAGCTTTAATAATCTATAAAACAATCAAACAAACACACACAAAGTAAGCTTACATAGCTTAGTAAGTCATAAGCAAATAATGAACAATAAACATTCGCCTTTAAATCAACTAACCAAATCACATAAACATTAACCCATTATACTTTTAATATGTTTGCAATTCAAATACTATTACATTTGCCATAGCAATATAACCTCAACTTTCAAACTCACATATATTAATAATCACATATAAACTTATCTCTTACTATGTTCAATTCATGTATCCATCATAAACATATACTTACCATGTTTACATATGTATAACACAAAGCACATACCTGAAACTTTTAGTTCGTTTTCACATCGGATCTCATCACGATAATGCCCGTTGAACCATTCGGAATTAATAAGGATACTCGGATAGTCAGAAGGCTCGTACAATGCCAACGTCCCAGACGTGGTCTTACATGTAATCACATATCAATGCCACTGTCCCAGATAGGGTCTTACACGAATTAAATACGATGCTAATGTCCCAGACATGGTCTTACACGTAAACACAAGTCGATGCCAACGTCCCAGACGTGGCCTTACACAAAAACACATATCGGAATCCTATGTCATGACATATGTATCCTAACTATTCCTAAGGTTCGTACGGGGCTTTCGGACGTCTTATCTCGATCACTTCAGACTCGTAAACATTTCTCTCATGCTCAATTCATTTCAACATATTCATTTACATAAATAATAATTTATTTTGGCATTTTCAAATAGATGCAATAGAATTTAACAACATTATTTACTTATGTCCTTACCTCAAATATTGACGGATGAAATCGACTACTCGACTATTTTCGACTTCCCCCGATCTAATTCTGATTTCTTTCGTTCTTGATCTAAATAAATTCAAATTTAACTAATTTAATCACACATTCATTCAATTTAATCCACAGACACATATTTAGGCCTTTTTACACTTTAACCCTTATAATTTCACACTTTTACAATTTAATCCTTATTTCACAAAATCACAAAATACACATAATTTCACTATTTCATGCTTAGACCGAATCTTCCTCATGCTCATACAAGTCCACACATTTCATTTATTTCACATTTTAGTCCCTCAAAATATTATTTTCACAATTTAGCCCAAATTACTCAAATTCATCAAAAATCCAAAGACAAAACATATTTATCTATCACATATTTTTTATTTTCCATCATCAAACAATAAAAATCACAATCTATCATCAATGGCAAAACACAAAATCATCATCAAATTCAAAAATTAAAACATGGGCTTTGTAGTACTCGAAGCAACGATCACAAAAACATAAAAATCATCAAAAACCGAGTCGAAAACATACCTTAATCAAGATGAACAAGAGCCGAATATACAAAGTTTCCAAACCCTATTTCTTTTTTCTTATTTTCGGTCAAAAGATGAAGAAATGAGCATGTGATTTTTTTTTTGTTTCATTTAATTATCATGTATTTGTTAATTTACTAAATTAACCTTGTTTAATAAATTTAAATCATTCATTATAAGGTCATTTATGACCAATCCCACTAACCATGGTCCAATCACTTAATAAGGACCTTATATTTATTTAATCATAGCAAATAAGCATTTAATCAATTAGAAAGCCACTTTTGTATCTTATGCGATTTAGTCCTTTTGTCAAAATTAAGCACACAAAAGATCAAATTAAAACACAGAAATTTCACACATATTAATTCACATACTAAGAACACAGGAAATAATATTAAAATATTTTTTTGACTCGGATTTGTGGTCCCGAAACCACTATTCCGACTAGGGTCTAAACCGGATTTTTATAATTCTCCCCCCTTAGGGATTTTCGTCCCCGAAAATCTTACCGGTGAGAAAGTTAGGGTAACGTTCTCTCATTGCATCTTCGGGCTCCCACGTAGCTTCTTCAATGCCGTGTCGATGCCATAAGACTTTCACTAATGAGATTTTCTTATTTCTCAATTCTTTCACCTCGCGATCTAAAATCCGGATCGGTTCTTCCTCGTAGGTCATATCGGATCGAATTTCAATCTCAGTTGGAGAGATCACATGTGATGGATCGGATCGGTACCGTCGAAGCATTGAAACATGGAATACATTATGGATCTTTTCTAACTCAGATGGTAACAACAATCTGTAAGCAACCGGCCCGATACGCTCCATAATCTCATACGGCCCAATATATCTCGGACTTAATTTGCCTTTACGACAAAATCTAAGTATTTTCTTCCACGGTGAGACTTTCAAAAACACTTTGTCCCCGATCTGAAACTCAATATCTCTACGTTTTAAATCTGCATATGACTTTTGACGATCTGACGCAGCTTTCAGACTATCACGAATCACTTTCACTTTCTGTTCAGTCTCTTTGATCAAATCAACCCCATGTATTTTATTTTCACTGAGTTCAGTCCAATACAAAAGTGTTCGAAATTTACGACCGTACAAAGCCTCGTAAGGTGTCATTTTGATGCTCGACTGAAAACTATTATTATACGCAAACTCAATTAATGGTAAATATTGTTCCCACGTACCGTCAAACTCAAGAATGCAACATCTCAGCATATCCTCGAGAATCTGAATAATCCGCTCGGATTGACCATCTCTCTCCGGATGAAAAGCAGTGCTAAAGTGTAGTTTCGTACCTAGTGCATCTTGTAATTTCTTCCAAAATCGCTATGTGAACCTTGGATCTCTATCCGAAACAATAGAAATAGGTACTCGGTGCAATCTCACAATCTGAGAAATATATAACTCAGCAAGTTTATCAAGTAAATACTCTGTACGAACCGGAACAAAATGAGCCTATTTAGTCAATCTATCCACGATAACCCAAATTGCATCTTTCTTACTCGGTGACAACGGTAAACCCGATACAAAATCCATTGTGACCCTATCCCATTTCCACTCGGGTATCATAATTGGCTGAAGTAATCCAGACGGTACTTGATGCTCAGCTTTAACTTGCTGACAGATTAAACATTTCGAAACAAAGTCAGAGATATCTCGTTTCATACCATGCCACCAATAAAGCTGTTTCAAGTCATTATACATTTTTGTGCTACCCGGATGAACTGATAATCGACTATTATGAGCTTCGTTCAAAATCATCTGGATCAACTTTGAATTTCTCGGAACACACATTCGATCTTTGAACCTCAAACAACCTTTAGTATCAACTCTGAACTCTGAATCAGTATTCGCCTCACAATGAGCCCTTTTTGCTATCAATTCATTATCAACTTTCTAAGCTTCACAAATCTGTTGAATAAATAACGGTTTCGCTTTCAACTCAGCTACTAACGAACCATGATCTGATAAGGTCAACTGAGTGTTCATTGTTCGTAATGCGAACAACGATTTTTGACTCAATGCATTGGCAACAACATTGGCTTTCCCCGGATGGTAGTCATTTACAATCTCGTAATCCTTTAGCAACTCTAACCATCTTCGTTGTCGTAAATTTAGATCTTTCTGAGTCATCAAATATTTCAAGATTTTGTGATCCGAAAACACATGAAATTTTTTCACCAAAAAGATAGTGACGCCAAATCTTTAATACAAACACAATCGCAGCTAGTTCAAGATCGTGTGTCGGATAGTTCTTTTCGTGTGGCTTTAACTGTATCGAGGCGTAAGCTATGACTTTGCCTTCTTGCATCAAAACACAACCTAAACCATTCAAAGATGCATAACTATAGATAACAAATTCTTTACCCGATTCTGGCTGAACTAACACTGGAGCTTCGGTCAACAAAGCTTTCAACTGATCAAAACTTTTCTGGCACTTTTCTGACCACTCGAACTTAACATTTTTCTGAAGGAGTCGCATCATTGGGGTTGCAATCATAGAAAATCCTTTTACAAACCGTCTATAATATCCCGCTAGTCCCAGAAAACTGTGAACTTCTGACACATTTCTCGGAGGTTTCCAATCTAAAATTGCTGAAACCTTGCTCGGATCAACCCGAATACCCGATGCTGATACAATATGTCCCAGAAAACTGACTTCTCGTAACCAGAACTCACATTTACTGAATTTCGTATATAACTGCTTATCACGCAAAGTTTGTAGCACTAATCTCAAATGTTCAGCATGTTCAGATTCATCACGAGAATAAATCAATATGTCATCTATAAACACAACCACGAACAGATCTAAATACTGTCTAAAAATTCGATTCATCAAATCCATAAAAACAGCAGGTGCATTAGTAAGTCCGAAAGGCATAACCAGAAACTCATAATGTCCTACCTCGTTCGGAAAGCAATTTTCGGCACATCAGAGTCTTTAACTCGCAACTGATAGTAACCCGATCTCAAATCTATTTTAGAAAACACTGTAGCTCCTTTCAACTGATCGAATAAGTCATCAATCCGTGGCAAAGGATATTTATTCTTAATAGTCACCTTGTTGAGTTGTCGATAATCAATGCACATTCTAATAATTCTGTCTTTCTTTTTCACGAACAAAACTGGTGCACCCTAGGGCAAAAAACTAGGTCGTGCAAAACCTCTGTCTGTCAATTCTTGCAACTGAGCTTTCAATTCTTTTAATTCAGTCGGTGCCATTCTGTATGAAGCTATCGATATCGGATTCGTCCCTGGCATTAACTCAATACCAAACTCTACCTCTCGAATCGGTGGCAAACCCGGTAATTCCTCGGGAAACACATCTGAATATTCATTCACAAATGGTACTGATTCTATCTTCTTTTCTATCACTTTAGAGTCAAGCACATAAGTAAAATAAGCTTCATAACCCTTTCTCACATATTTCTAAGCTAACATCGAAGATATCACTGCTGGTAAACCATTCAGATCATTAGACTCAATCCGAATAATTTCATTGTTTTGACATCGCAAATCAATAGTATTCCATTTGCAGTTCACAATAGCATCGTGCAGAGTTAACCAATCCATACCCAGAATTATATCAAACTCATCGAATGACAACAACATCAAATTAGCCGGAAAACATGAATCTCGAATCATCAACGGACAATTCTTGCACACTTTGTCAACCAAAACACACCGGCCTAAGGGGTTTGATACTCTAATCACAAACTCAGTAGACTCTACAGGCAAAGTCTTACTGGATACTAAAGTTTCATATACATAAGAGTGAGTTGATCCTGGATCAATCAATGCAACAACACTAGTATCATAGAGAGTGAAAGTACCAGTAATCACATATGAAGACGAAGCTTCTTCGCGGGTGCGAATAGCATAAGCTCTGGAAGGTGCACGAGCATCGGATCTAACAGCTGTGTCTTTAGTCCCTCTTTGACTGCCACTCACATTACCCGTATTTCTGGATGGCCTACCTCGAGCTGGCATGTTGCTCGGTCTCACATTCTGCACTGTGTTTTGTTCAGCTAACTCAAGACATTCACGGATAAAATGATCCATCGATCCACACTAAAACAAGCCCGATCATTCAATCTACAACTTTCGGGATGTCGTTTACCACAATATTTGCACTCCGGTTGATTTGATCTGATGTTACCAACACTAGCTACTAAGGTAGCTCTCGAACTCACAACTGGTCTGTCTTGATCCCGTCTATGATAACCCGCAGTAGCCTTTGAACGGCTAGATTCATCTCGGAATTTCTTTGATACCGATTGGAAAGACTTATTTAAGAATCTTTTACGTGTATCTCTAGCTTCATAGTCAGCTTTTCTTTTCTCTTTCCCGAGCTCTTTAGCTTTGCAGGCTCATTCAACAAGTACAACAAACTCTTTTACTTCAAGAATCCCAACTAATAATTTGATGTCTTCATTCAGTCCATCTTCAAATCTTTTACACATTATTGCTTCTGTCGAAACACACTCTCGGGCATATCTGTTAAGTCTCACAAATTCCCTCTCATATTCTGTTACGGTCATACGACCCTGTTTCAGCTCAAGGAGTTCTTTACACCTCTGATCAATAAATCTCTGACTGATGTATTTCTTACGGAATTCAGTCTGAAAGAATTCCCATGTAACTCGTTCTCTCGGAACTATAGATATCAATGTATTCCACCAATGATACGCGAAATCTCGAAGCAATGATATAACACATTTGATGCACTCATCAGGTGTACAGGATAGCTCATCAAACACACGTATCGTATTATCAAGCCAAAATTCAGCTCTCTCGGCATCATCATCAACAGTGGCTCTAAATTCTTCGGCCCTGTGTTTCCTGATTCTATCAACTGGTGGCTTATTCATTCGTACTGGATCAACAGCTTGTGGCATAACGGGTATTTGATGTGGAATTGGTGGGGGAGATGGTTGTGGAACAGTCGAATTTGTACGAATGTATTGGGTAAATCATTCGTTCATCATCTGATAAAAGGCTTATTTAGCCTCATTTTCATTACCACTCGAAATCGGCCTAGAATCAGCCGGCGCTGCCCCCTGAGCAGGAGCGGGCGCATTACTTTCTACATCATCTGCTACGGCTCGACCGGGATCTATTTACTATATGAAAACACATTTCAATTGTCAGGAATCATCACACCATCACAGTTTATAAATATGGCATGTATAGCGAGACTCACAAGTGCTACGTTAATCCTAGAATCGACTAAATCGTAACTCTGATACCAATAAAATGTAAAACCCCTAACCCGTAACCGTCGCCGGAATAGGGTTAAGAGGCATTATCGAACATTCGGAACATTAATAATCATTTTACAACACAAAGTATATCATCGTCCAAACATAACAAGATATATGCATATAGTCCCTTAATGAGGTCTACGAGACCTTATACACGCGTTAGAAAGAGGTCGGGACTAAACCGAGCTCATACGAAATTTTCCAAAAACTTAACATTTTTCAAAGCTACAGAGGTCACACGCCCGTGTGGGTAGGCCGTGTGCCTCACACGGCATCAGACACACCCGTGTGTCTCAGCCGTGGCAAAATAGGGCATACATACTGACTTGTTCACACGGCCTGAGACATGTACGTGTGCCTCACCCGTGGTCGACAATGACTTGCACCATACGGCCAGTCACACGCCCGTGTGTCCAGCCCGTGGTCGAAACTGACTTAATTCACATGGCCAGTCACACACCCGTGTGTCCAGCTCGTGTGCGAGTCTGACTTGCTACAATTTGCAAACTTAAAAGACATGGTCGAGCCGCACGCCCGTGTGCTCAACCTTGTGGGCAAATATAGGCCATTTGCAAGGCCAATTTGCCACCCACACTATGGGTCACACCTACAACATCAAACCATCTTAAATTTATACTTCAAAAGCATTCAAAACATATCAAAACATACCAAAATTTGACCTTTAATCATATCATACATTTGCATATACAATTTCTACTCAAATATACCAATTCAAAACATTAACTTTCCTTCAAAACATATTACTAATTCTTTATCTAAACCATTTCATCTCATAGCAATTCATCATCAATTAAATATCCAAATCAACCATGGACTCACCTATTTATATATCATCTCATTAATCTAATATTATGCACATAAAACCATACCAAATCATGCATCATGTAGCTTAAACTACTCATTCATAAACATAACCATTACCAAGCCATATCACATGGCTATATTTACACAACTCAAAACATCATCCAAATTCTCTAGCCTATACATGCCATACTTCAATATATACAACTTCAAAAGGTACCAAAAGATAGTTTGATAGTGTGGTGGTGATCCTTGACGATCCCCGAGCTTCTCGTAGCTTTAATAATTTATAAAACAATCAAACAAACACACACAAAGTAAGCTTACATAGCTTAGTAAGCCATAAGCAAATAATGAACAATAAACATTCGCCTTTAAATCAACTAACCAAATCACATAAACATTAACCCATTATACTTTTAATATGTTTGCAATTCAAATACAATTACATTTGCCATAGCAATATAACCTCAACTTTCAAACTCACATATATTCATAAACACATATAAACTTATCTCTTACTATGTTCAATTCATGTATCCATCATAAACATATACTTACCATGTTTACATATATATAACACAAAGCACATACCTGAAACTTTTAGTTCGTTTTCACATCAGATCTCATCACGATAATGCCCGTTGAACCATTCAGAATTAATAAGGATAATCGGATAGTCAGAAGGCTCGTACAATGCCAACATCCCAGACGTGGTCTTACATGTAATCACATATCGATGCCACTGTTTCAGATAGGGTCTTACACGAATCAAATACGATGCCAATGTCCCAGACATGGTCTTACACGTAAACACAAGTCGATGCCAACGTCCCAGACGTGGTCTTACACGAAAACACATATCGGAATCCTATGTCATGACATATGTATCCTAACTATTCCTAAGGTTCGTACGGGGCTTTTGGACGTCTTATCTCGATCACTTCAGACTCGTAAACATTTCTCTCATGCCCAATTCATTTCAACATATTCATTTACATAAATAATAATTTATTTTGGTATTTTAAAATAGATGCAATAGAATTTAACAACATTATTTACTTATGTACTTACCTTGAATATTGACGGAAGAAATCGACTACTCGACTATTTTCGACTTCCTCCGATCTAATTCTGATTTCTTTCGTTCTTGATCTAAATAAATTCAAATTTAACTAATTTAATCATACATTCATTCAATTTAATCCACAGACACATATTTTTACCTTTTTACACTTTAACCCTTATAATTTCACACTTTTACAATTTAATCCTTATTTCACAAAATCACAAAATACACATAATTTCACTATTTCATGCTTAGACCGAATCTTCCTCATGCTCATACAAGTCCATAAATTTCATTTATTTCACATTTTAGTCCCTCAAAATATTATTTTCACAATTTAGCCCAAATTATTCAAATTCATCAAAAATCCAAAGACAAAACATATTTATCTATCACATATCTTTTATTTTCCATCATCAAACAACAAAAATCACAAGCTATCATCAATGGAAAAACACAAAATCATCATCGAATTCAAAAATTAAAGCATGGGCTTTGTAGTACTCGAAGCAACGATCACAAAAACATAAAAATCATCAAAAATCGAGTCAAAAACATACCTCAATCAAGATGAACAAGAGCCGAATATACAAAGTTTCCAAACCCTATTTCTTTTTCTTATTTTCGGTCAAAAGATGAAGAAATGAGCATGTGATTTGTTTTTGTTTCATTTAATTATCATGTATTTGTTAATTTACTAAATTAACCTTGTTTAATAAACATTTAAATCATTCATTATAAGGTCATTTATGACCAATCCCACTAACCATGGTCCAATCACTTAATAAGGACCTTATATTTATTTAATCATAGCAAATAAGAATTTAATCAATTAGAAAGCCAATTTTGTATCTTATGCGATTTAGTCCTTTTGTCAAAATTAAGCACACAAAAGATCAAATTAAAACATAGAAATTTCACACATATCAATTCACATACTAAGAACACAGAAAATAATATTAAAATATTTTTTTGACTCGGATTTGTGGTCCCGAAACCACTATTCCAACTAAGGTCTAGACCGGACTGTTACAAAGTTTGAAAATAATATATGCAGAAAGTGATTTATCACTACAACCAACCAACAAAAGCAGCAACCAACAACCAAATCAGTAGCATAATTGTTGATATCATCTTTTCCACATGCCAATTCAAAACATAGTTTTACTCTCTTTTCGAACGAGTCTCCCTTTTTCATTTATGGCCTTAAGAAGATCGATAAGAGCCTTACTTGCTTCATCTATATGAAAGCTTGCACAATTAGTATTTGATTCACCTTCATTGCCCGGGTAAGATTTTCCATCGAAGACAACTTTTTTTTTCATCTTACTTTGTTCCACTTCTTGTTATAACAAGATTTAAGATAGTCTTATTTTCTTCATATTGTCCTCCAACTTTATCATCATCTTCATAAAAAGTATTTTTGTCACAAAACCTACCCTTAATCATCCCTTCAATCATATCATCAACATATTTCTCTTGAATAATTGTAGCTATAGCCTTGAGTTTGCTCAAATGATAACTTTTTCTTATCCCTACCAGCATTGACCGTTGGAAACTCATTATCTGAATTATCACCAGACTTGATTCAACACTAGGGTTTCTTCACCCTCACATTTTATGTCAAATTGTTTTCTTCAAAGAAAAAGAAAGTAACATACTCTTTTAGAGAAGAAGAAAAATCATGTGAGTAAAAGAGAAAAAAAATAGTTTAACCCAATGTGACTGTATTTTGGTTAAACACAACCTCACTCTTCAGGATGATAAAAGCCCCTTTATATGCTCCAAAATTATCTAAAAAAATATAGTATTAATGTCACAAATCACAAACAGTTTAAATCAATCAAGCAATAAAGCCTAAGGATCATCATCAAGTTACCGATTATAAATTTAGCACATCATATGGCACATAATTTTCAATATAGCATGTCCCCAAGATCTACTTCCAAGCCATTAAGTGTTGCTCTGCTCAAAAACATTACATGAAATCAATCATCATAAGTCAATCAATGTATAACCAAAGATCAATAGCATAATTACTCCCCTTACTCCATTCTTTGCTTGTACGTTTGCATCAATTGTTATTCAAGGGGATGAGGTGCTATCAATAGGTCGAGTCCACTCATCTTCAATAGCTTCCCAAGCTGTGACATCAATGGGCAAGATAAAAGCCTCCATACAAGCTTTCTGTAGACATAGTTTGACGAACATACAAGCAATAAGGTTTGTGAGACTAGCTTCCTTTTCTTATGGGCTCGATTTCAACAAACCAAACATTGGATTGTCTTCAATAACTTTTGAAGCCTACTTTGATACCAATTGAAAAAGACTTCGGTTTGCACTTCTTTCCAACTTAATGGTCAAAACAGTTTCATTTTATCTTCTATTAGAACAGAAGTTAAGATAGAATTAGACAGTTTGCATAACAAATCCAAAACTAAAGTGAGTCAAGGAGATAAGTAAATAGAGAATCAACACACGATATTTGTTAGCGCAATTCAGATTCATCTATGCTGGAACCTCACTCAAATAATGATTTTATTCAACAATTTATCCGGTACAACAATTGACTAAAGCACAATCTATCCTCTCCCAATGGATAATTGCAACTCCAAAATCAAACCCAGATAATTACAAATCACTCTCTCCAAATAGCTCTCTAAACACACCCCAGACTCAGGGAGTACCAAATAATTTCAGTTGTATTAACTTTTGTTTTATAATTATTATTTTTTAATTAAAAACGTTTTCAAGTATTTAATTAATTTTTTCAAAAGAATATGACAGTACTTAAAATATCCGTCAAGCTATTTAGACTAAAATTAATATATTTGAAGTTAATTAATGAAAAAAAGTAAAATTAGAAGGAGAAATTTGAAGAAATCAAAAGACCTAATCGCGTAATTAAATTCTTTTAAAAAAATAATCAGAAATATTTACATTTTCTTTTATTTTTAAAATTTTAAAATTAGAACAAATTATTAATATTGTTAATTCTTTTTATTAAATTTATTGGCGTAATATTTAAAAAAAAAAACACTTAATAACAACGTAACTAGTAAAATTAAAGTTATAGTACTTTTAAATTTAACAAAATAATTTTAATAGTATTAAAAATTAAATTTAAATTTTAAAATCTAAAATAAAATTCTAAAAATAAAAATATATATACTAAATTTGTAATTTACAAAAAATATATATATATATAATACACAGACTTATTTTTGTACTTAGGAGTAAAAAAGTCGATTTCTTTTCCTTCAAGATAATTGTATTATTGTTGGCCTCTTCGACCAGATTCAAAGTTCACTATAAAAACAGCTCCTACAGCTTTTATTTTCCTTTTCCTTTTTTTAAGCAAACATTTTCATTTTTTTTTAATCTCCGTCGTCGCTTCCTCGTTGGGGTTAGTATTGGTACCGTCGACGGTTCACTTTTACCGGCGAAAGTACCTTAAGTAAAAATCTTCTTTTTTATTACTGAAGAATCCCATCGAAGTTTGGGTTTTGATTTTGGGGAAAGTATAGTAATGGCGGCATCAGCGGCGACGATGGTCAGCTCGGCTGGTGGCTTATTAGCGATGCTTAACGAGAGCCATCCTCAGTTGAAATTACATGCTCTCACTAATTTAATTGGGTTCGTTGATCAATTTTGGCCCGAGATCTCCACCAGCGTTCCTATAATGTAAGCTTGATTTTTTTCTTCTTCTTCTAGTTAGCTGGGTTCAGGTTTTGGTCTGATTGGTGGGTGGGAACATTGAAGAAAATGAAATTCGATGTTTTGGCTTAGCTACTGTAAGGAAGAGTGAGAGGTTAGTTTGAATTCAGTAAGTTAAGTGCGTAAATTTGGAATTTTGGTATGCTTGGGTTGTTTCATTTGTTTTGGAGATTTGGGAATGTTTCAAAGTTTTTGTTTTCCGATTAGGTTTATCTGGTAAAGGGTGAAATTTAAGATTCAACTAAATTATATCAATTTTTTGGGTATATGTTATTGATTGCTTTAGTCAATCTCTATGTTCTGCAAAAGATATATAACTTTCAGATTAGGAAGATCTTAAAGAAATTATCTATATTTATTATTGCGCAATATGTATGTGGTGGGTTTTTGCTTAGGAAGTCTTTTAACTTCTGATTGAATAAAAACAATGACTGTGGTGGCTTTTAAATTTTTCCTCTAAATTAAGTTCTTGTAGTCTAATGTATCTGTTTTGAGTTGGGGAGGAAGGGGGAGAAGGGTGGGAGATGCTTAGGTTTGTCTTCATTTGTATGCTTACGCAGATTTTAAGTTTATATAGCACAATGCTTAGATGGTATCTAAATTATGTGGCCTGTAACGGGAGTGTGATTCCATATGAGTTTCAGATGCTAATACTGATATTATGCT
This sequence comes from Gossypium sturtianum, assembly GCA_025698515.1. Lineage (NCBI taxonomy): Eukaryota > Viridiplantae > Streptophyta > Magnoliopsida > Malvales > Malvaceae > Gossypium > Gossypium sturtianum. The sequence goes on from CM046945.1 coordinate 166,262,251, forward strand.
TGTCTTTTTCAGAGAAAGCCTATATGAAGATGAAGAATTTGGCCAGCATCAGAGACAACTTGCTGCGCTTCTTGTCTCAAAGGTCCTCCTCTCTTGTCCCTCTTAGTCTATGTATATGCTTGTAGGTGTTGCTTGTGAAGTACCTTAACTTTGTGGCTTATTAGCGATTCTTGTGCAGTTATGTTAAGGTATGTGCCTAGGTGTTACGCCATAGTGTCTAGGTAAATTTTTTGTTGAGGCCAATAGGTGCAACAAGAAGTTAGCCTGATTGATGTTCTCTTTAATTTATCTAATTCTTAATGTTTTCATTAACTACCTGTACTACTAACAAAGGGAATAGTATCAAATTATCATCTTCAGTTTTGAGTGTCCAAAAATAGACATGAAACCAATTTCATCAGTACAGTACCTGTATTGGTTTGAAATGGTACCAGTATCATACCATTATGATTTTTGTACCAGCCCATACCAGTATTACCGGTATCTGTCAGATTTACCAGCTTGTTATGGTCAGTACTGGATGGTAATAAGATTTTGATTATCTTTTTCTTCTAAAAAAGTAACTTATTTGATACATTTACTGACCATGTCTTTGTATACAAACTTATGTAAAAATATAAATTTCATTGGACACTATCATGTCAAAACAATGCTGCAGTTTGGTTTCTGGAACACTGTTTGCATTTACAGTTTGTACATGAGAAGTGGTAGAAGTAGATGCCTTCTCTATAATCTTATTTTACTTGTGGCCTTTTAGTTATTTGGTTTATATTGTTCTTTCCATCAGGTATTTTATTACTTGGGTGAACTCAATGATTCGTTGTCTTATGCTCTTGGAGCTGGCCCTCTTTTTGATGTTTCTGAGGATTCTGATTATGTGCATACTCTCCTTGGTAAGAACTTTGTTTTGTTTGATACATCTTGTGACCTTAATAACAGTTTGATTAATTGAAATCTATTAGTATGTTGATTGTGATTTTATTTTGCTGCACGTGGGGGTTTAGGAAAGCCTAAATATTTGCTTGTTGATTATATTATATTTCTATTGTTTTGAATTTGGTATACCAACTAGTTGACTGGTCATGCTCTTAATTTCAGCCAAGGCAATAGATGAGTATGCCAGCTTTCGGTCAAAGGCAGCTGAATCAAGTGATGAAGCTGCGAAGGATGACCCTAGGTTGGAGGAGATTGTGGAGAGAATGCTGGATAAGTATGTAGAACATGCTTTCTTATCTGATCGAATGTTTTTGGAGTTAGTCTAGGTATCTTACTGTTGTTTTGTCTAGGTGTATTATGGATAGAAAATACCAACAAGCGATGGGAATTGCAATTGAGTGCCGGAGACTGGATAAACTTGAGGAAGCAATAACAGGGAGTGAAAATGTTCATGCAATCTTAGCATATTGCACTCATGTTTCTCATTCTTTTGTATATCGCCGAGAATATCGTCGTGAGGTAAGGAGGTTATTTTAGTAGTCCATAAAAGTTCTGTAGTTTGTATAAATGCCATCACCACTATTTTTTTTCTTTTTTTTTGACATTTTTTATTAGAATATTTTGTATTCCTTTATTAGTTACTCTTTTCCCGGAATTTTAGTGCAAATTCCACCAGATCTGTAATGCCAATTAATCTTTGATTCTTGCAGGTGCTTCGGCTTCTTGTTAAAGTGTACCAAAAACTGCCTTCTCCTGATTATTTGAGCACTTCTCAGTGCCTAATGTTCTTGGATGAACCTGAAGGTGTTGCAAATATATTAGAGAAACTTCTCCGTTCTGAAAATAAGGAGGATGCTCTTTTGGCTTTCCAAGTTGCATTCGATCTTGTGGAGAATGAGCACCAGGCTTTTCTGTTAAATGTAAGAGATCGCCTTTCTGCTCCCAAATCTCTACCTTCAGAACCAGTACAGCCAGGATCCACCAACCCTTCTCCAGCTGAAAATGAAAATTCTACTGCTTCAGAGGATGTTCAGATGACAGATGGATCTTCTGCTATTACTGCAAATGTTCATGAGGCAGATCCTAAAGAAGTTACTTATGCTGAGAGGCTGATGAAAGTCAAAGGAATTTTGTCTGGAGAGACCTCGATACAGTTGACTCTACAATTCTTGTACAGTCATAACAAGTGAGGCATCAGCTTCTTTTGTATTATTCTTTGATGGAACTAAATTCTTATTGTATGTCTTTCTGAGAACTGTTAACTGATTGTGATTTGTCTTAGATCGGATCTATTAATTTTGAAGACAATAAAGCAGTCTGTTGAAATGAGGAATAGTGTTTGTCACAGCGCTACAATCTATGCTAATGCAATAATGCATGCTGGAACAACTGTGGATACATTCCTGAGGGACAATCTGGTAAAAACTTGTCTTCCTTGATCTTTATTCACACCTTAGGCTGATTATCATATTGTATTTGCTTATTTTATGGATATCATCAGGACTGGCTGAGTAGAGCTACCAATTGGGCTAAATTCAGTGCAACGGCTGGGCTTGGTGTTATTCACAGAGGACATCTGCAGCAAGGCAGGTCTCTAATGGCTCCATATTTGCCCCAGGGTGGGGCTGGAGGTGGTGGGAGTCCATATTCTGAAGGTGGGGCATTATATGCTTTGGGTCTCATTCATGCCAACCATGGTGAGGGCATTAAGCAATTCCTTCGTGATAGCCTACGCAACACTAATGTTGAGGTATATGATTTTCTTGGCCTGTGATAACTTCTTTTTCCTCTCTACCAAGAGGCCTGAAAGTAGAGAGATGCTAAAGTACGGACTTCACCCTACTTGAAAGAATACATGGTTGTCAATTTGTTTTTTCTTCCCTCTGGTCCGTTTGGGAGAGTTGAATTTGTCCATTGTCAGAGAAAGTAGCATTGCTCTGAAGTAAATGTGAAATATAACATCAGATGCTTCTTATGCAGGTTATTCAACATGGTGCATGCCTAGGACTTGGTTTGGCAGCTCTAGGAACTGCTGATGAAGAAATCTATGAAGACATCAAAAGTGTGCTTTATACTGACAGTGCTGTTGCCGGTGAAGCTGCTGGCATCAGTATAGGTTTGCTCATGGTTGGAACTGCTAGCGAGAAGGCAAGTGAGATGCTTGCTTATGCACATGAGACACAGCATGAAAAAATTATCAGGTAAAGTTGGGGTTTTGCGATCTTGATATTAAACTGGGTTTATCCTGTTAGTGATATTTAATCTCTGTTGTTTCCCTTTGGTTTCAGGGGTTTAGCATTAGGGATTGCTCTTACAGTATATGGAAGGGAAGAAGAAGCAGACACATTAATTGAGCAGATGACTCGGGATCAAGATCCTATTATCCGTTATGGTGGTATGTATGCATTAGCATTGGCCTATAGGGGAACTGCAAACAATAAGGCTATTCGTCAGCTGCTGCACTTTGCTGTATCAGATGTGAGTGATGATGTTAGGAGAACTGCTGTTTTAGCACTGGGGTTTGTCCTTTACTCAGAGCCAGAGCAGGTAAGTGCTGTTTTTACTCAGCTGTTTGTGATTGATGTTTGTTGCACCTTTTCCCTTCTTGTTCTAACTGTATTGTAGGTTTGGGTCAGTCGTTTGGCTATGAATTTATGAATATCTCACTGTTTTGTCTGGTCAACACTGCAGACTCCTCGAATTGTCTCCTTACTGTCTGAGTCTTATAACCCTCATGTTCGATATGGTGCGGCACTTGCAGTGGGTATTTCATGTGCTGGCACTGGATTGAGTGAGGCCATATCATTGTTAGAACCCTTGACATCGGATGTTGTTGATTTTGTTCGCCAAGGTGCTCTTATTGCGATGGCTATGGTCATGATTCAGATCAATGAAGCAAGTGATTCTCGTGTCGGGACATTCAGGTATATATTATCATCTTATGTTGTAATTAACATTCTTTTCCTCTGATGTGTGGTAATTCTAAATATACATTGCTTTATGTCCCCCTAATCTAGGCGTCAACTTGAAAAAATTATACTGGATAAGCATGAAGACACAATGAGCAAGATGGGAGCAATCTTGGCCTCTGGGATCCTTGATGCTGGTGGAAGAAATGTAACCATAAGATTGCTTTCCAAGACAAAGCATGACAAAATCACTGCAATTGTTGGTCTTGCTGTTTTTAGCCAGTTTTGGTATTGGTATCCCCTCATTTATTTTGTCAGCTTGTCATTTTCACCTACAGCCTTTATTGGACTGAACTACGACCTGAAAGTTCCAAGGTTCGAGTTCTTATCACATGCAAAACCTTCGCTTTTCGAGTATCCAAAACCTACTACTGTTCCCACCACGACATCAGCAGTCAAACTTCCAACTGCTGTCCTGTCAACATCAGCAAAGGCTAAAGCTAGGGCTAAGAAAGAGGCGGAACAAAAGGCAATTGCTGAGAAATCATCTGGGGCAGAGTCCTCATCTTCTGCTTCAATTACTGGGAAAGGGAAATCAAGCAGTGAGAAGGATGGGGAAGCTATGCAGGTAAGAGTCATAAGTTATCCTTGTTTTGTGGCTATATATATATATCATCTATATATAGAAGTCTTATCTTTTATTGTACTAATAACTTTTGTCTGGTGGGAGTTTTGAGAACTGGTCATTATTTCAGTTGCTTTGGTGATTTAAAAATAATTTCAGAATATTTGAAATTTTTATACTTGTCATTGGGTTGTGTCAGGCATTAGGCTAAAATTTCATTGAAACCAAAAATAAAACCACCAAATTTCACTTCAAATGCATTGTTGTCTAGTGTTTTTGATTCATGTTTTGATTGAATCTTTCAATTGGATAGGTTGATGGTCCTCCCGAGAAGAAAGCTGAGCCGGAGCCATCATTTGAGGTTTTGACCAACCCAGCAAGAGTGGTTCCTGCTCAGGAGAAGTTCATTAAGTTTCTAGAAGACAGCCGATATGTGCCCGTGAAGTTGGCACCATCAGGGTTTGTTCTTCTTAGAGACCTGCGCCCTGATGAACCGGAGGCACTGTCCCTAACAGATGCGCCTGCATTAGCAGCATCTCCAGCGGGTGGATCAGCAGCAGGTCAACAGAGTTCCTCATCAGCTATGGCTGTTGATGATGAACCTCAGCCCCCTCAGCCTTTCGAGTTCACATCCTGATTTTGCCCAGATTTTGGGCCGGCCGTAGTGTTTAGAGACAAACAGTGTTTTGTCACATTTGCTACTTTAGCTCAGGAATTATCTAGTAATTGGTTGCATTCTTTCTTCCAAGAGATGAGAGATGAGAGATGTTTCCTGTTGTAATGATTACCCTTTTGTGCATGACTCTGCATTTTAATTGCTGCTGCTGCTCCCATTGTTTACTCTTCTTTTCTATTTCTAAGGGAAAAAAATTGTTATATAGATGCTCAACCATTAAGGTGAAAATTGCAGCTGAACCAAATTTCCTCTAAATCGACAATATTGAATCGACTTTTTTTGGCAAGTTAATCCACATTATTATTATTATTATTATTATTATTATTTATTTTGATGTGAAATTGTTAAATCTATTAATTTATGTTGTTTATTGCCTTTAAAGTAATGAGATTTCTCCAAATAATTAATAAAAGAAAGGCTATTTCAAAAGAATGAAAGTTTAAAATATTATAAATTTAAGATTTGAAAATAATATGCTATTGTGTTCAGTATTTTTATTTTTATTTTTAATTTATTAATTGATTTTAATTTTGGGTCATATGTATAAATTACTAATTGTGTTTAATTTTTGAGTATTGGGTAGAAATTATAATTGGGTCTGGATAATGGGTAATGAATTTATATTTTGAAAAGAGTAAATTGCACCAAGCATCCTTAAATTATGATTGTTATTTTAACTTGTTCCCTAAACTTCAAAATATTCTAATTACATCCTTAAAACTGTTAATGTTATATGGTCCTTTCGTTATTAAAACCGTTAATTTTAACTGTCAAATGACACCTAAAAATGAAAATTTTAAAGAAATAGAACGTGTATAACTTTTAAAAATAAGAAACAAAAATAAAGTAAAATAGAAAAAGAAAAGAGTGAATGATTTTAAAACATCATTTTTACAATATTCATTTTTCTTAAAATTTTAATTTTAAACTATGTCACATATGATCTAACATGTCATTTAATAGTTAAATTAAGGATTTTAGTAACAAAAAGACCTAATTGATATAACTTCGATATTTTAGGGATTAATTAAAATAATTTAAAGTTTAGGAACCTTTGAGATGTTACAGGATAAAATTAAAACTAGAGACATAAAACAAAGTGAACTAAACGGTACGCATTGAATTAGTTAAACGGTGCGGATAAGAGACGGGTTAAATGAAACTGTGCACTTAAGGGAAAATTAACGGCCTGATCTGTTATAGGCCAACTGTTACTGTTATTTTCTTTTCCTCATTTTCTTTGAAGTAAAGATGATGAGAAATGAAACGTGGAGAGCAAGCAACGAAAATTTCCCAAGAAAAGTATCCTCTCCTATTTCCTATTTCCTTCCTCCTTTTACTTTCTTCTCATGTTTCTTTCTTCTTTCTTTCTTTATTTTCTTAATTATATCTCTCTCTATATATATTCTTAGAATTCTTTTGCTACTTGAAACTTGGGCAAAGCATCAACATATTCCTTTCTTTAAGATGACCAAAAGCAACACCCAAGAAAAGAATATACTAACCATGAGGCCTGGAATAGTTTGATGAAGCAATTTCATTTTTGTTGATCTTCTTCTAAATAATGTCACAGTATCTGAGAGTTGGAAAGAAAGAGATGGAAATTCAACATTTCAGCCATGACCATCCTTTGGTCTTCATCCAATATCACAGTGTTGCAGCTCTTTGCCTTGGGTGTGAGGAACCTGTAGAGGGCTGGAGCTACGGCTGCAATCAATGTGGGTTTTATCTTCATAAGGGATGTGCTGAGTTAGAGTTAGCCCCCCAGATTCAGAATCCTTTCCACCCCAAACACCCTCTCACTCTTTTGCCAAAATCACCTTATCCTTCGGTGTGCGATTTGTGTGCTAAGGAATTTGAGGGATTTGTTTATAATTGTTATGATTGTAAGTTCGATCTGCACATCAATTGTGCTTTTCTTCAATCATCCATTGCTGCAAATTTTCCTAATTCTTTGCACCCCCATCTGTTGTTCTTCATTCAAAATCCTAACAAGGAAGTCGAGCCTGATTGCTCCTTGTGTCAAAAACCAATATCTGGTCCATTTTACCACTGTTCGGATTGCACTTATCCATTTAACCTTCATAAGGAATGTGCTGAGTTAGAGTTAGCCCCCCAGATTTAGCATCCCCTCCACCCCAAACACACTCTCACTCTTTTGCTAGAATCACCTTATGGGGGGGCATACTGTTGCAATTTGTGTGGTAAGAAGTTTCAGGGATTTGCTTATAATTGTGGTGCTTGTCAGTTCGATCTGGACATCAATTGTGCTTTGCTTCAATCATCTATTACTGCAAATTTTCCTAATTCTTTGCACCCCCATCCATTGTTCTTCATTCAAAATCATAACAAGGAAGTCGAGCTTGATTGCTCCTGGTGTCAAGAACCAATATCTGGTCCATTTCACCACTGTTCAGATTGCACTTATCCATTTAAGCTTCATAAGGAATGTGGTGAACTTCCCCTTGAGATTCAGCATCCCTTCCACCCCAAACACCCTCTCACTCTTTTTCCATAATCACTTTATCCTTGGGACAAAAACAGGTGCCATTTGTGTTGTAAGGAGTTTCGGGGATTTTCTTATTATTGTGGTGCTCGTTATTTCGGTCTGCATATCAATTGTGCTTTTCTTCAATCATCCATTGCTGCAAATTTTCCTAATTCTTTGCACCCCCATCCTTTACACTTCATTCAAAACCATAACAAGGAAGTCGAGCTTCATTGCTCCGGATGTCAGAAACCAATATCTGGTCCAACTTACCACTGTTCAGATTGCACTTATCCTACATTGTTTAACCTTCATAAGGAATGTGCTGAACTACCCCTTGAGATTAATCACCCCTACGATCGTAAGCATCCTCTTACTCTCTTGCCACAACGACCTACTCATCCCCAGAAATGTAGTTGCTCTTTGTGCATAATCCAATGGAAGGGGTTTGTTTATTCCTGCTCTCTTTGCAACTTTTATCTTTCGCTTGCTGATTTTCTTTTTTCACCACCAACAATCACGGTGGCAAGTCATGAACACCCGTGGATGCTTATATCTAGAAAAATGTCGTTTGTTTGTGATTTTTCTGACGGAGATCACTCCCCCTATTTCTGTGCTACATGTCACCTCCTTGTCCACAAGAACTGCATTTCATTGCCACGCCACATCATGATAACACGACATCGTCACACAATTTCTCTTTCCTATTCTCTTTGTTAGGATCGACCCGATTAAGCAACGAACAAGTAATAATAGCGGAATAAATTGAAAAATTGGACACACAAATTTAACGTGGAAAAACCTCTCCAAAGAGGATAAAAAACCACGGGCAAAGATAATTTTACTATAATGGCAACATAACGAAGAGTACAAAAGATGGAGATAAAACTAAACCCCGAAAATCCGAAAACAAAGAACCCTCAAAACGTAAACACAAAATTCTCTAAATGTGTTATGAGTTCTAATATCTAATGGGTGTATTTTCTAAGGTTGTAAAAGAGCCTATTTATAGGCTAAATTCATAGGTCAAATAATAATAAAATAATCTAACTAATCAGTGTTTGATTGAAACAAATAAACAGAGTTTAACTAGAAGATTACTTCTCAAATTTGACAGAAAATAGGAGTCATACTTAACAAATCTCCACCTTGACTCATATTTCCACAATGCCATCTTTGCCAAAACTCACCACGAGCCTATCTTGAACCATGCAGGGAATTAACTGAGTCGAATCTGTGCTTAGAAACTGGAAGACTTCTAGCCTTCGACTTGTACACTGCCAAATCAAAACTAACCCGGGTTTGATTTTTACGAACACATTGCCCTAACTTTTCAAAACCTGCATCCAAAAGAGAACCTCTCTTCAACGAAACGGTCATACCTTTTTCCCTCCTATGACCAAATTGCCTTCGCTCTAAATGAGTTGACTTTGACTCTGTAACGGACGAGGGACGTCCGATTTCACCGGTCACTGTAGAACCTTCCAGAATATAAAGACTGACAGTTCTTTTACCTTTTAACAAAACGAGAGCTCCACGAGATACTTTAATGCCGCTCGACTCGATATTGATTCTGCATCCTTTCAAGTCTAAAATACTCAAGGAGATGAGATTCTTTCGTAAATCAGGTACATACCTGACATCTGAGAATGTCCTAATCGTCCCATCGTGTATTCTAATTTTAACAGTACCAATACCAATTACCTTACTAGATGAATCGTTTCCCATGCACACAACTCCACCTTCAACCGAATTGTATGTGGAGAACTATTCTCTATTGGGACACATGTGGAAAGAACATCCCGAATCTAGGACCCATTCGGACGTGAGCTTGGAGTTATCGCTCGTTGACACTAACAAGAAATCATCACCGCTTTCATCGGCCAAATTAGCACCAGCTACATCTTCCTCGTTACTCTCAGCAGCTCTTTTCTTTCGCAGTTTATAACAATCTGCTTTGACGTGACCTAATTTTTTACAATAGCGACACCTTTTGTCTCGTTTCTTTGATGCTATCAAAACGGAAGCTTGCCTATCTGCCTTCGAGTTTGTCTCTACTCAACAAATGACCCTTCACATCTTCGAACGAGAGTTTGTCTCTGCCATAAATCAGGGTCTCCCTGAAAGACTTGTATGAAGGGGGTAAATAACACAATAATAGCATAGCCTGATCTTCATCGTCAATATGAACTTCAACATTCTTTAAATTATTTAAAAGAGTAATGAATTGACTGATGTGATCTCTAAGAAGCTCACCTTCGTTCATGCGAAACGTAAATAGACGTTGTTTCAACACTAAACGGTTAGCCAGAGACTTAGTCGCATAAAGAGTTTCTAACTTTTTCCATAAGGCGGATGAGGTTTTCTCCATCAATACCTCCTGCAATACCGTATTCGCGAGGCACAACTGGATTGCAGACAAAACCTTTTCATCAAGCTCTTCCCATTCTGTTTTATTTAGATTCTCGTGCTTTTTCCAGTAACAACCTTTTTCAAACCGGATTGAACTAGAATTGCCATCATCCGAACTTGCCACATTGAAATTTGTCTCACCATCGAACTTCTCAATTTCAAACCTTGTTGCTGCCATATCTGAATGGGTTGATCTATGAAAATTGAACTAGCTCTGATACCACTTGTAAAAAATATAACGTCGGTAATGACAAATATATCGCAAAGAAAAGAGAAATAAAAATAAAGAACACACAGATTTTATGTGGAAACCCTTTCGGGAAAAAAACCACGGGCAGAGGAGAAGAAAAATTCACTATGTCGAATTCGAACCCATTACAAGAGGAATAGACTATGTCTATTTATAGGCTTATAAAGCCATAGTGTAGTAAGATTGAAACTCCTTATTCTAATCAATATCAAATAGATGGAGTTTAATAAGGTTTAAAAAACCTTATTTAAAATAAAATAAAAGAAGTGTAGTTCTATTGGGATTCTTCTTTTATTTTATTTTACCATTGTATTTTATTTAAAATAAGGATTCGGGTCACTTAATTCTAACACTCTTCGAAAAAATCAAGTTGAGGATTGGATGTGCAAAATTTGTTACGAGGAAGTTGATATAAGGTATGGCAATTATCGTCGTCCTGCTTCTCGTTGCCGTTATATTGCTCATGTACGTTGTGCAACTGATAAAGCAATTTGGGATGGAACAATTATGCTGGAAGGCTATGATGAGAGGTCCGAGGAAGTGGTGCATGAACCTTGGAATTTGATTACTGATGTTGTTGAACAAATTAGTATTGGAGAGCTAAAGGTAGCAAGTGAGATCAAGCATTCCTATCATGATCATAATTTAAGACTCACTTTTAGTGGGAAGACCAAAGATGATGATAGTCAGTGTGATGGGTGCACGAGACCTATATCAACTCCTTTTTATAGTTGTGAGCAATGCAAGTTCTTTCTCCACAAAGATTGTGCTGAATTGCCTAAAGATATGCCACACCCATTTCACAAGCATTTGCTTACTCTCTCAAACTCACACAATTCGAACGGTTATTCACGGTGCTATGCTTGCACTCGTTATTATCACGGATTTAGCTACCGATGCTACGAAGGAGGTTGCAGGTTCAGTTTTGACATTCAATGTATGTTATTATCGGACACCTTGAAGCATCCAAGTCATGATGAGCATTCACTCTTTCTTGTCCACAACAACTAGGAAATGAGTTGCAGTGCTTGTTTCAAATAGCTATACCCATGGAATGTTGCATATAGATGCATGAAGCGCTGTGATTTCAGTTTAGATATAGGTTGTGCAACACTACCACTCACTGCTTGGTATAAATATGACAGGCATCCTCTTTTATTGACTTATTCTGATGATTTTGAGCCTTCTCGACTTCACTGCGATCTCTGCGAGAAAAAAAGAGAGCCAAATTATTGGTTTTATTACTGTGCTGATTGTGATAACTCACTTCATCTCAACTGTGCTCTTGGGGATCTCCCATATATGAAGCTTGGGAACAAATTCGAATTTGGTCTCCAATTTTATTGTCATAATCATATCTGGAATTGCCCTCCATGTAAGGTATGTGGTGAGGTTTGCAATTGGCAGGCCCTAGAATGTAAAGAATCTGAATGCAACTTTGCCGTCCACTGGGGTTGCCGCTGGGGACTCTATGGAAAAATTCAATGATATTCCACTCAAGTTTAAGAAACAGAGAAGCCGCAACATCAGAGGTGTGTTGTGTTATGTCGGAGGGTGTAACAGATTTGGTAAAAAAAGGGTGATGGCCTTAGTTGTTGTAATCTATATTATGTTATGTCTATGATAGTTGTTTGAGCAGTTAAAGGTTGTGTTAGATGAAACATGATTTGTAATCACACATCTTTTATCTTTCACTTTTCTAGTTGCTTCTTATTGTTTCGTCTGTTAAACTACTTTAAAACCAAACATTTGATCATCTAAAAATACTAAGGAGAATGAACAACTGCTTTCTAGCTTTCGAGAAGAAATTTTTTGGCTTTAGGGTTTGAAAAATTCTCAAATTTTTTTAAAAAAAAATTAAGCCTTTCTTAATTTTTTGCACTCAATACTTGATTTTTCAAATTATACAAAAATGCCCTCAAATTTAAAAAAAAAAAAATTAAGCCCATTTTATTTTTTTTTACACTCAGTTGGTACTTAAACTTTCAAAATGCATTAAAAAGACCCTCAAACTTTTTCAAAAAACACAATTAAGACCTTTCCTTTTTTTTTTGTACTCAATTGAGTACTTAAACTACCAAAATGCCTCAAAAATGTCCTTTGGCCATTAAAGTTAACAGCCCTCCTTTTTTATGCATTTTGACAATTCAAATACCAATTGAGTGTAAAAAAAAAAAAACTTAATTCCTTTTTTTTAAAATTTATTACTGTTTACACCCTAAAACCAAATATTTCTATTATCACAACCACGTAATACAAAAAAGTCAGCTTAATTTATTTATTTCACCAACTCTGTAATAATGATTATTTTTTAATTTATTTTTAATTGATAGTTAAACAACTAAAGTTTTTAGGCATGATGCCTTTTTTGAACCTTCAACTTTACCAAAAAAAAATTATTTTAGTCCTACATTTAATTTTTCACCTCTTTTAATATTTAAACTTGTATTGTTTGTTAAATCACTCTAAAATAAATAGAAAAGTTAACATTTGTTAAATTTGCTAACGTGACATACACGTAGATGAATTAATTTTTAAAATTTTAAAATTATTATAAAAGTATAAAAATATGAATAATATTTTTAAGAAATTAATTAATTGCTAACGTGGCATATACATGGACTGTCATATCAGTAAAGTGAACAAATGTTAATTTTTTCATCTATTTTGAAGTGATTTAATAAAGAAAATACAAATTTAAAAGTTAAAAGAGCTAAAAAATTAAATAAATAGCTAAAATGACTTTCTTTCTTTTTTGCAAAATTGAGGGGAAAAATCATTATACCAATCATTTATGACTGAAATATCATTTTTGAACCAGGCTTCGCGTATCTATTTAAACCCAGAAAGCCCATCATCGCCGAAATGAAAACCCACAAAAATAGTAAGCTAGCTAAGCCATTATCCAACTTCTCCATTTCCCATTAAAAAGAGAAGCAGCAGCAGCTGTCCTGAACTAAGTTACAAATAAAAGGAGGAGGAGGAAGAAGAAGAGATGGTTCCAGGGTGAGGCGTGTGTGCCAAAAGGATAGTTGTAGATGCATGGCATGACATGCTGCCTGCTGGGAAGATTGGCTTCCATATTGGGCAAGGAAAGTAGTATAACATGGGTAGTTCAAGAAAAATGATGAGACAGTGTAACATGGGCGTGTAGCATAACACCAAAAAAAGTTACGATGATACAGCAGAAGTTTTACATGGAAACCGAGAAACATCATTTACTCGCTCTTTAAGTAGCTCGGCCTGTCTTACAATGCTTGAGCATGACAGTCAGTGGCGGAGCCACCTAGAGGCCAGGGGTATAGTTTAAATTTTTTCAATTTAGTTATTCGTAAATATATTATGACCCCCTTAAAAATATAAATAGACCCCTCCAAGGTTTAAGATTTTTACAATTTTTCCTTTGTGTATATATTATAACCCTCTTAAAAATATAAATAGGTCCTTCTAATATTTTTATCGTATTAAAAATAATATTAAAAGATTTATTCTTGATAAAAACAAAGAAAAAATCTTCTTAAAAAAGCTAAATTATTCATGATGACTTTTGAATGATATTTTTATTAAATAATAATAAATTAATGTTTATTTAATATTTTACTTGAAATAATAATATTTTATAAGTAATATAATAATATATATAAAAAGAAAAAGAAAAGATGAAGAGACTTTTATCATCTTTCTTCTTCGTATTGGTGCCTAACAAGAAAAGAAAAAAAATTCTTTATCATTTTTCCTCCAAATTTTAAGTATAAAGTATATAAACTTTTCATAGATTTTGAATCTTCGAAGCTTGTTTTACATATATTGATGGAAGCTTATAAAATTAAGTGAAATGTGTATTTTTTTTATGGAAAATGATTAGGAAACGGTTTCTAACTTGTTAGAAGTGTAAAAATAAAACAAAAATAGCTAGATAATGTTACAGTAAATTTCGGTCAAAGTGAATGTGAGGAAGAAAACATTGGTCATTTTATTTAAAATTATATCAAATGATAGCTTATGAAGCAATGAGCATTGCGGTGAAAACGGAATAAAAAATAATTTAAAGTTTCATTGTATGCCATATGTATTCATTTGCAGATTCAAGAATTCATTTTAGTTTGTAACTTCTGTTGTAAGTTTGTGTTGGTACACATTTTAGTACAATACTACCGACAAAGCAATAAACATTGAAAAGAACGCAAGTTGTGATTTTTCATTTATATATATATATATATTAAGGGTGGGAGTAGGGATGTACCTATCTAAAATGGAAAATTTTTATTTGGGTTATTTAAATTTTAAATTAATAAAGGTAGAATTATATTTTGATCCCTTTAAAATTGATTAAATTTTGATTTAATTTTTTAAAAAATTATAAAGATTTAAATTATTAAAATGGTAAAATTATATTTTTACTATAAAAAATTTGGCTAATCTTCTAAATTAATCTATGGAAGGTCAAACCATGAACGTGTTAGTTTGGCTTTTCAATTTTTTTTTATTATAAATGATTTAAAATACATTAATATAGAATTTTAATTTTTCATATGAAAAAAAAATGATTATATATATTTTAGAAGAGTTGATAGATCAATAATTGATGTTTATAAGTGAAGTAAAAAATTATTAGGAGGTTGGTAGTTATAGGAGAACCAAGTCTCAACCAGGCATAAATCTAGATAAGTGTGTTCAAATTGGCTATTTTTCATGTTATTTTTTTATAGCTATATTTTAATAAGATAATACCAAAATATTATATATATATATATATATATATATATATGTGTGTGTGTGTGTGGGTAAGATGTTCCTAACCTTACCTTTTTTATTAAAAAAAATACTTTAATAATGTCTATCCAACAAGGTGGCTTTCCTTTTGCAACCATACTTCAATCATGCCTCAAATATGCATTATTATGATATACTAATCATTTTTAAAATAATTAATGTTTTGTAAAAATTATAAATATTTTTTTGGTAAAACAAAAACTAAAACAAATTATTTTGTCTCTATCAATGGGATTTAATAAATTCGCAGGAGCTGTTGTCAACACGTTAATTCTCACCTTATTAGTAGAGACTGATTTAGTAATTTTGTCGACAACACAATTAGCCTCCCTTGAGATGTGTTTAAACACCCGATGTTTTTTATGTTGTAGTAGCTTTTGGATTCGCCTCACCAGAGCGGAAGTTGAAATAGTTGGAGTGTTTGTTCTTAGTGTTTGGGCCACCTCTAGATTATCTGTATGAATCAAAATTCTCTCCAATCTCTGTTCTTTTAGAAGGATAAGACCATCCAAAATACTCCAAAGTTCGCCATGATAAACAGAGTAAGTTTTCAAGAAGTGATTAAACCCCATAATCCATGGTGGGTTATGCTTAATAATATAATAGGGTTAATAGGATACTAAAAAAATAAAACATGACATAAAATGATTTATATAATGCAAATTAGTAATGTATGAAATTTATATAAACATACAACATTTTAAATAGGGTAAATTATCAAAATAGTCATTTTTGTTTCCCTCACGTTATATTTTAGTCACTTATGTTTGAAATATTACGTTTTAGTCACTTACATTATCGTGTTGTAACATTTTAGTCACTGAGCGTTAATTGTCATTAATGGGTGTCGAAACCATTTTTTTTTATAAAACAGTAAACGACGCGGTCGACTCGATTTTTTGAAAATGAAAAGGAAGAGAGTCGCCACCGATCTTTATTTGGTGTGATCGGATCACCTTTGTTTTAATAAAACGTTTTGGTTTACTAAAACAGTATTTTTGGTCTACGAAGTTTTGAGAAATCGGGTTCGGAAGTCGGTTACATGCGAGGAAGGGTTAGCACCATCGTCACGCCCAAACTTGGTACCTAATTGATTAGTTAATGTCCTAATGTCAAAAATTGAAAAAGATTTTTAAATACGAACCATTTAGAAAATGTTTGGATAATTCGAATTGGAGATCGAAATTCTCTTGTTCCGAAAAGATGAAATATCATATCTAGCACGATAGGACACGATGTTTCAACCCTCGATACCAAGATCATTTCATGATTTCCAAAATTCATGCATTGAAAATATCAAAAGGATATTCGATGATTTGGCTAAACGAAAAATCAACACCCAAAGACGATTGGACACAATTTCTGATTTCCAAACACGTAACATTGCCTTATTTAGAAATCCTTATCCCGAGATAACAAAACGTCACATCCAGTGAGTTAGGACACGACAATTTTGAATTATCAAGAATAATTTTTTTATTTGACTTTTATGCCTTGATTTTAAAAAGAAAATAGTAAGTTCTTTAGACTCGATAAGAAAAATCGAAACCCAGTAAGTTAGGGTACGATTTTCTTTCGAGCCTTAGAACACGAAGTATTTGCTCATTTCAAAAATTGAATAAAATATGATATGATCGTAGTAAAATGAAAGACGCCAATGTGCATAATAGAATAAAAATAATGGCAATAATATAAATGATAATATAAAGGCATAGATAAAATAAAAACAAATCAAATGATAATAGGTAAAAAATGATAAATCAATAAATAAATAGATAGAGTAAAAGAAAATGATTGCAAAAGTATAAACCTATAGCAAAATAAATAATAACAAAAATATAAGCTTACAGCAAATCGAAAAAGAAATACTATATACAATAGTTTAAAAATAATAGAACAATAATAATAATAACAAAAATATGAAATAAGAATAATAAAAGATATAATGGAAATACATTAATAAATAAATAATAATGATAAATAATAATAATCATAATGATAATAGTAATAGAAATAATTATAACTATTTATAAAAAATGAAAAATGAATAAGCCGTAATAATTATAACAATAATAAGATATCAATGATAATATAAAAAGGGTAATAAACAAATAGATATTAATAATAACTAATAAACTAGTAAAATAAAAGCATAAAGGGTAAGTAATAGTAAATAAAATAAATAAATAAATAGAATAGAATAGAATAAAGTAAAGATAATAACAATAATAAAAATAATACTATAAAGGTAATATGTTAATAGTAACAATAACAATAAATAATAATAATAGTAATAACGAATATAAAACCAATTAATAATAAAATAACAAAAATGACTAATTTAGGCTTAAGACAGAAATTTGGGGGGCAAATCCGTAAATAAATAAAAAGAAAAAGGGGAAAAGGACTAAAATATAACGCGCGTGGAAGCGCAAGGACCGGATGAGAAATTATTCTTCCCGGTTCCCTACGCATATTCAAACATGACAACCTTAAAGGACCGAATTGAAAAGTTTCACGAAATTAAAGGGCCAAATCAAAAAAAAAAAGAAATGAAGCTTTGATCAAATGACACTACAAAAGGGAGGGACCGAAGCATAAATCTCCCTTTTAAAGTGGGAATGCGCAGATTCATACCCCCAGACAGCTATTACATTCAATGTTTTAAAACATTTTTATTCTTTATTCATTTCAATCTCTGTTCAAAAAGAGCTAAAACTTTAAAACTTCTCCTCCCCTTCGTCTTCTTCTTATCAACGAGGTTCCTCCGTGAGTTCATTTGTTTGGCCATCGCACCACCATCACGTCCGGTGTGGCAACGGCGCAAACATGGGCCTTAATACCCCGTTCAAAGCCCCTTTGAAGCCCCGATCTTTAGCGTCAAAGAAGAGGGGAGAAAGGTCCCTCCTCCGTTTCGGGTTTGGTTCCGACGACGGAGAGGAGACTCCAACGTCAAGATCCCGGGAGTTTTGGTAAGGCCCTTCCCTTTTCCTCTTTTTTATTATTTATTGTAAAAATCTTAAAATAATAAAAATAAAAAAGCGAAAATCAATGAGAGCGAGTAGTAAATCAAAATGAGAACGCAACGAAATCAACTTTAAATCTCTTTTTCTCCTTTTGATTTTTGCTTTGGTATTCGTATTATTATTATTTTTATTCTGAAAATCCCCCATTACAATCAGTTTGGATCGGCTTTTATAGCCGAAAATGCTCTTGTTTTGCTTTCATCTTTTCTCTCCTTTCTGCTTTCGCAGTATTTGGGCGGTGGCGGCACAAGTGGCTCTCGGCAGGTGGGCGGTGGAGCAGTGGTCGGAGGGCTGGTGGGCGGATGGGACGGCGCCTAGGGTAGCTTTAGGGTTTTTTTGTTTTATTATTTTTTATTTTTTTATTTGGGCTATTTGATTTGGGCTGAATTGGGTTAATTAGGTCTGTTATTTGGTATGTAAAGTGGGCCGGGCAATTTGGGCCTTCTACAGCTGCCCCTCTTTGCTCATTGTCGTGTAACGGGAATAGAGTAAAGACCTAAAGAAGGTCCAAATTTGCCTGGCTCCGCTGAGTCTTGATTCTTCGGTGCTCCTATTCTTCATGTAGCCTCATTCCAGTCCACTTCATCTTGTTGCTTCGATCCACTTCACTGCGACCTTGAAAGATGAGATCTGTAGTTATAATGGATTCAATCCCACCTACTACAACTTCAGAGGTATGGGATTTGTCGCTTTAATCCGCTCCACTGCAATTTCAGGGAGATAGGATTAATTGCTTCAGTCTGCTCCACTGCAACTTCAGAGAGATAAGATTTGATGTCTTCGATCTGCTCCTGCAACTTCAGGAATGCCAGATTTGCTATCTTCAATCTGCTTCACTGCAAACTCAAGGAGACAAGATCTGATGTCTTTGATCTGCTTCCTGCAACTTCAGGAAGGTCAAATCTGCTATTTTCAATCTGATCCCTGCAAACTCAGGGATCACTAGACTGATGTCTTCGATCTGCTTCCTGCAACTTCAGGAAGGTCAAATCTGCTATTTTCAATCTGATCCCTGCAAACTCAGGAATCACTAGACTGATGTCTTCGATCTGCTTCCTGCAACTTCAGGAAGGTCAAATCTGCTATTTTCAATCTGATCCCTGCAAGCTCGGGGATCTCTAGATGATGTCTTCGATCGCTTCCTGCAACTTCGGGAAGGTCAAATCTGTCATTTTCAATCGATCCCCGCAAGCTCGGGGATCACTAGATCGATGTCTTCGATCCGCTTCCCGCAACTTCGGGAAGGTCAAATCTGCAATTTTCAATCTGATCCCCGCAAGCTCAAGGATCACTAGGCGATGTCTTCGATCCGCTTCATGCAACTTCGGGAAGGTCAAATCGCTATTTTCAATCCCGATCCCCGCAAGCTCGGGGATCACTAGATGATGTCTTGATCCGCTTCTGCAACTTCGGAAGATCAAATCGCTATTTTTAATCTGATCCCTGCAAGCTCAGGGATCACTAGACTGATGTCTTCGATCTGCTTCTTGCAATTTCAGGAATTGCCAGATCTGCTATCTTCAATCTGCTCTCTGCAAACTCAAGGATTGCCAGATTGGCTATCTTCAATCTGCTTCCTGCAAAGCTCAAGAATGCCGATTTGCTGTCTTCAATCGCTTCTGCAAAGCTCGGGAATGTCGATTTTTTGCTTCAATCGCTTCACAAAAGCTCGGGAATGTCGATTGGCTATCTTCATTCTCGCTTCGCAAAGCTCGGGAATGCCGATTTGCCTTCGATCTTGCCCCTCTTTCGCTTAGGGCGGCGTGGTCTACAATCTTCAACCTATTCCACTCTCGGTCGGTGGCAATAGGACAATCTTCAACCTATTCCACTCTTTGGTCGGTGGCAATAGGACAATCTTCAACCTATTCCACTCACCGGTTAGTGGCAATAGGACAATCTTCAACCTATTCCACTCACCGGTCGGTGGCAATAGGACAATCTTCAAACTATTCCACTACCGGGTCGGTGGCAATAGGACAATCTTCAACCTATTCCACAACCGGTCGGTGGCAATAGGACAATCTTCAACCTATTCCACTACCGGTCGCTGGCAATAGGATGGTCTTCAAACTATTCCACTCATCGGTCAAGGGCAATAGGGGCGATCTTCAACCTATTCCACTCTTGAGGTCGGTGGCAATAGGGCGATCTTCAACCTATTCCACTCTTGGTCGTGGCAATAGGATGGTGGCTTCACCAATGTTGCTACACCGCTCTCAGGGACATATCCTGTAGACTCGATTTTATATGCTTGTGTTTATGCAAATGATACGAATGCTATGATCAGAATGACTCAAACGCTCCTAACTACATGTGCTATGGATGACATTTACATGAATGCAGAATGTCATGAGAATGATGATTTTTTTCAATGATTAAGATGCAATGATCGTAATAAATCGAATGCTTCTAACTAAATAATATTATGGAGGACATTTGCATGAATGCAGAATGTCATGATAATGATTCTTTGTTAAAAATATATAAAGATCATGATGCGATGATCGAAACGCCCCTAACGATGATGTATGAATGTAAAATGAAATTATCCCTTTTTAATACTTAGGGTTGTCTCTGCTCGTCGTCCATCAGAGCCTTATTGCTGACGTATTACGCTGCTATCTCGCTCTGCTGGTACCTTTGCCAAAACTCAAAGAAATAATCATATTTTGCTCAAATAACTTGTTCCAATGTAACCTCAAGATCCATTCCACGGCACCTATAGGACTTTAAGGCTTATACCATCTTCAGATCCCCTCTCTTCAACTTCAGGGGTGTAGGATCTGTGTCATCTTCAATCCATCCCACTATGACTCAGGGGTATAGAATTTGTAATTTATTCAAACGATTTGGTCTACTACACCTTCCATTCCCTGGGTGTCATGACCAGGAGTGTATGCATGATATTTGCACGGATACAGAACATCATTTTTCTCGCGAATGATTCCCCATTTACACATGGGTTAACATTGCCCCTTTTCGTCAAGATGGTATTATCGACGTAATATCTTGTCATTTTGTTCAATCACCATTTTTGACAAAATCCAAAGAGATAGCCTCGATTCGGACTTTCCCTCCACCAATATTTCTATCCCTTAAACTTGAGGAGTTTTAAGCAATAGTCTTGTTTCAGGTCCTTGTATTGTTCAGAAGCTTCCAGAGTAATATGCGAAACTTCTTTTATGAAAGTATTATTAGTCCACCAATCGTTATTTCAATATAAAATGCTTGAAAAAGGTCACAAAAATGGACGAGAAAGAAATTAGTCAGGAGCATAGCTCTGAGAAATAATTTAATCAAAGATAACCCAAGCAATAAAAGAAAATTGATTTAGGGGCTGACAGTGGCAGCACAAGTAGCTCTGACAGTGGGCGGTGGAGCAGGTGATCAGAGGGCTGGTGGGCAGATGGGACGGCGCCTAGGGTAGCTTTAGGGTTTTTTTGTTTTATTATTTTTTATTTTTTTATTTGGGCTATTTGATTTGGGCTGAATTGGGTTAATTAGGTCTGTTATTTGGTATATAAAGTGGGCCGGGCAATTTGGGCCTTCTACAATGGGGTAACGGTAAGCTGATGTGGCACGTTAAATCATCATTTCAAATGAAAATTTTAGGTTAAATTGTACAATTGGTCCCTATATTTTTTTTATTTTAAGCAATTTAATTTTTTCTTTTACGTTAAAAGAGATGGAGAAATGAGTAAAATAAAGGGAGAAGCATAAGAGAATGAAAAAAAGAGAGAAAAAAAGGGGAAAGTTAAAGGAACATAAAAAAAAAAATTGCTCAAAATGAAAAAAATATAGGGACCAATTGTATAATTTAACCTAAAATTTTTTGTTTGAAATGATGATTGAACATGCCGCATCAGCTTACTGTTGCACCGTTAACGGTAATTAACGGATCAGTGAATAAAATTTTTACAACACGTTAACGCAAGTGACTAAAACATAACATTTCAAACGTAAGTAACTAAAATGTAACATGAAGAAAACAAAAGTGACTATTTTAGTAGTTTACCCTTTTTAAATACCATCATAATACAACAAAATACATATTTATCAAATTTAGTAATTCGGTTTCAACTAGAAATTAGGATTTTTGGCATAAATATCACCAATTTTTACTCTCTTTTTTAAATTTCAAATTTGATTTTATATAAAAAAGAATTGAATTACATCCCATTCAATTTTAATTATTAGAAATGAAATTATTTTTTTTAAAAATAATCATGAGGTGTGATAGTTGCTCACCTTATCCCTTAACTATGTGATTGGAGATTTGATCACTGCTCATAAGAATGGAGCACATTTCATAATCAACCGTTTATTTATTTGAAAAGCACTTGCAGCAAGGGAATTAATCATTGCTACCAGGGATGGATCCAAGATTTTACTCCAAAGAGGGAAAAACTTCTAAATTCGAACGGCCTTTTTTTTAATGTAAAAAAGTGTTAATTCTTCTCGGATACTTTTTTTTCTTATCAAACTAATCAATTTATTATTTTTTTTAAAAGCATGAATGATTTAACTGTAAAAAAATTAAAAGAAAAAAATCACACTATATAAAATTAAATATTTCTTTCCAATATCCAAAAA
The DNA here is from genome assembly GCA_025698515.1 of Gossypium sturtianum. NCBI lineage: Eukaryota > Viridiplantae > Streptophyta > Magnoliopsida > Malvales > Malvaceae > Gossypium > Gossypium sturtianum. The sequence goes on from CM046945.1 coordinate 166,284,942, forward strand.
AGAATAACTAATACTATACTAAAAATTTCATAAAATTCATTATAATTCTAATAATTAAATAATAAAAAAAAGCATGACCTTAGTCCTATTCCTCAATACTAAGCATCCTAAATTGCACATTCGCTTTTTCATAAGATCAAACTAATAACAAAAGGTTGAGGAACCAATTGATCATTATTGCTTTCTAACACTCTTTTCTTAAAAAAAAAAATTGATCTTTTTGTTGACCATAATTTAATCAAAAAACCCGAAGACTGTAATAATATATTAAACAATAACATATTAGGAAAAAGAATAAGCTAAATAAATAAAGAACATAATTTATGCAAAAATATTTATTGAGAGATCTTTTGCGTAAGGAGTCGAGAGGAAGACAATTTGTATTTTTTTACTTTATGCTCTTAGTCTCGGCATCAAACTCCTTTTTTTTTTCTCTCGGTAATGTCTGCACTTTACTAGAGGAAGATAATTCCTCAGCAAGACATACAAATTAAAATACAAGAAAGTTACTAACCTAATATATATGGGTATAGATCAAATCAATTACTTCTAGAATTTAACTTTAAAATCCATGTTAGGCCTTTAAATTTAGTCTTTCAAGACCCATCATATATTATTATTATTATTATTATTATTATTATATAATTAAAAATTAAAAAATATATTATTAATATAAAGTATAACCTTTTGACTTAAGGGGAGAATGTTATATAATGTGAACATTAAATTTAAAATACATTATAGTTTATATATAAAATTTCAAGAGAGGCAATGGCTCCCTGCACCCTTAGATCAAACCCTAATTGCTCCCGACGATAAATACCTTTATCATAACTTTTAATAAAAAAATGAAAAAACATAATATCAAAATTTAATAGGATCCTATATAACTATCAAATATTGAAAAATTAGTTTGATCGGGATTGTTAGTAGAATAGAGCATGAAAAGAGAAAAGAGTGGGGGCAAGCAAGTTGGCAACTTTGTTAACATTTCCAAGCAATAAATGTGAAAAGCTGGGACAGTAAAGTGAGTCAAATTTTGTTGTGATGTCATTTCTGCTTCACCAAGTTATTTGCTGTGCATGACATGCAATCACTTTCTTTTTTTGTTCTTTTCATAATTATGATATTATTTTTAATTATTATAAATTACAAAAAAAATACATTCCAATTTTTATAATATCTAAATACTAAACTTATTTCACACAATTTATTTTCATAAATCTTATTAATTTGCATTTGAAATATAAAAGAAAACTATATAATCACTAAAGAGTTAAGAGACAGATAGTACACAACACATGATAATTCATATTTTTTTTCGTTCAAAATATTTATATAAAATTGATATATATTTTTTGAATTATAATAACAGGATAAAACTCGAATAATAAATAGGATTAGTACAATCCAAATCCAAGCCACACCTAGAGTAATGAACACCTTTTACCATCAGGCCATAAACGTGAGATTCTAAAATTGATATATTTTAATTCATATTAGAAAATATTAAGATATTTTTATTGTCATCCATCAAATTTATATTATTTTTAAAATTTTATATTATATTTAATTATCATATTAGAAAAATTCCATAGAGCTGAGCAAAGTGAGCAGTCCAGTATTATTATACTATTATGAGAAAACTGGTAGACTTTTTGTCCGAAAGTTCAGTGTCAGCTTCCCACCTCATCTACTCCACTCCCTCCTTTGCCTGCCTTCTTGCAAATAACATATAATACATAGATATAGATATATTATATGGATAATGATTATTGAACTATTTGAAAGTTTTTATTTAAGTTATTAGGTTATTAAGATTTTTTAAAGTTCGGCTAGTGAATTCTAAGTGACTATTCAACAATCGGTACGGTGAATTAGTATTCATCGATAAGTAGAAGAATATACCTTATATCCAAGTAATTAACAATCAATGTCGAAAATTTGAAAAAAAAACTGTTTGAATTTTGATTCATAAATTTGTAATGTTTAAAGCTATTTTATGAATAAATAATAAAAACCTAAACTGTAGAAGAAAAAGGGAAGAGAAGTTTTCAATTGATACAAACATTGAGAATAGAGAAGGTCATTACAACAACAATTTTAACAGTCCAATGACTTAAAAGAAAACTTTAGAATAATTATGATCATTTTATAACATTTTGAAGTTAAATGACCAAAACGTAAATTTACTAATAGTTTAGTAATCTTGAGTATAGTTTACCTATATATATATATATATATATATTTATATACACACATTTGCAAATAGTAAACCATGCAGCTAACTCAAGTCCATAATTTGACCTAATTATTAACAAGCGCGTACTCTATTCATCACATGAATGATGTGCTTTCTCCAATGATGCAACACAGATATAGAAAAAGAAAGGTGAAAGTTATTTCAAAGGAATTTAACAAGGACACAACTTAGCTAAAAGAAATAGAAAATAAAGTAAAGTTTTGTTGATGCAAAATTTTAATAAGGGAGGATTACAAGAAGGAAAAGGTGGTCGGGCTTGAAATGGTTCACTCGTGTAGGGCGGAGAGCATTAACGATTAAGGTGAAGGGGAGAAGTAATTGCGAGCTCCCATGGTGGAAGAAGAAGCTAAAGGATGTTTGTGGTGGCTGAAGAATGGAAGAGTGGAAGAAAACCCCCTATGCCCTAATATCAAGAAGTGTACATAAGATTTTTCTTTTTTTTTAAAAAAAACGTGTATATAAAGGGGTCTTTGGTAGGACCAATGTTGTGATCAAGATATTTATGTATAACAAGTTTTTTTTTTTTTTTTGTTAAGAGAGAAAACTAAAGAATTTTTTATTTCTGAATAATCAAAATTGAATTACATAACTCATCTACTAGCTTTGTTATACATAGTATATTTGCTACCAGGTTACCTCCATCAAATGCCATCGGTTCCATCAACATACCTCCACTAATAGTACTATTCAACCAAAACCTAGAGAACACATGAGTCGCTACTTTTGAGTAGGCAATTTATATTGATGGAAGGAGCATCACTTGTACCTCCACTAATAGTACTATTCAACCAGTACCTAGAGAACACATAAACCACTACTTTTGAACAGGTAATTTATATTGATGGAACGAGCATCAATTGTCACCTGCATACTCTACGATGTCATATTGCCCTTTAGCTAAAGCTCTTGAAGAGACTATAATTAGGAATCACCACGTGTCTCCTTAAGTATACATATGTATATACCCCTTCTCACCCTTAAGAAGGGATAAATACAACCAACCTCATTCAGCTCTCACTCAATTCTCTCATTGAACCTTCAAGTCATCATCCTCTCCTCATTTACCTCGTTCATTATTGCCTTCACCTAATGGCTCTTTTCCCCCTAAGGGTGAACTAACCTTTTTTTTCATGACCACCGTCTCCTTCACCCAAGTTCTTGATATCTACAATTAGTGTGGTGAGTGTAGATGACATGGCTCATTCAACCACTGGTGTCCTTGGTATCGTAGAAGAAAGAGACCAAGACCAGAAACAACAAACTTAGACCTAAACGCGAGTAATGTAAAACCAACCTCAAACCAACATCATGCAATATCAACAATTTCAACAAAATCTTCCCAAGATCCCTAGCATCCTTATGACCCTCAGCACTCTTACTATGGAAGCCACCTATAATATTACTAGTATTCTCCACCCTAGTATTATCCCCAGTATCATCACAATAATATTAGTGCCTGTTAGGGCGAATAGACCTCTCAAAATTATTATTCAAGCTCATAACTGATAACACTCTAGAATGTCATGTTTTTAGGTGCTAATTGCATATTTATTTTGAGTATGATTCTACTAATTTGGGCTATTTATGGTCTTTTATCTTGTAGGGACTAAATTGGAGACAAAAGCGAAATTGATGGCCAAAACTGTGAAATTAAAGATAAAATGGACCAATGTGCAACAAAGGGAAAAGATGGTGCCAAAAGTGCAAACATGGAGGACAGAAGGATTGAAATGCAAAAAGAAGAGACTTTGCTTTATCAAACTCTATTTTAATTATATTAGGATAATTAATATTAGGATAATTATTGAGGATTATTTAATTTCTTTATTTATCTCTATTTATCTTTGATTAATTGTAATTATTGTTGGGAGTTTGAGTAGGAACTAGTCCATCTATCTTAGCACTATAAATAGGGGATGAAGTGAATCATTTTGGTGTTGTTCATCTTTTCCTGTAAACTCTCTCCCCATAAGTCTTTTGTGCTTTCCATATTTTCTTTCAATAAAAATTCTTTTTTTCCATTCTTATATATTTATTTATTTTTCCACCACAATTATGAGCCACTAAAATCCATCTAGCTAAAGGTTGTTGAATGCCCCAAAAAGGTTCTTGAGGCTTAGAATCCGCACTTAACTTTCTCACCCAAGTATTCATCGTTTCTCCGCATTACGGGGCTGACGCTTCCGTCCATGTCCCTTTAAAAGTAAACCTTTCAACGTATGCAAAGGCGGCCGCTTTGTGTGTTTTGGAAGGATTGCACCGTCGGTTCGTGAGCTTACTGCGTCAGAGGTTGGAGAGCCCAAGAGACAAAATGGCGTGGGATTCGCTATTGAGAAGCGTTAATCTAGCATAAATAACTCCACAAAAGCAATTGCGAGGCTAGAGTCGGGCTCCTAAATTAAGTAAGTCTAAACTCTTGGAGTTGGTGGTCGTGGCGTCCTCTTCCACTATAAGCGGCTTACTTGGATAGAGAAGGGTCATCCAAAAGCCGAAGATTGAACCCAAGGAGGAACGAGACAACCGGAGGCTAGAATCTCGCCAAATAAGAAACTCACTCTTCTTTAAACTCTTTTATTTTCCTCTTTATTTTCGCAATTTACTTTCACGATTTCAATTCACTTTATATTCTGTTTTATTCCAAATCGAAATTATTAATTTTTTTTTATTTTTCCAAGAACGCACGTTTTCTTGGGCACGATTTTACCCAGGATTTCGAGAAATAGGCATTTGTATAATCCGATCCCTGTGGATTCGACCCTACTTGCCCTTTACTGTTATCTTCATTATTTTGCAGGGAGTATGATATATTTGGTGCATTCAACGACGCAGCAAATTTTGCCGCCGTTGCCGGGGATCGGTAACGTACTAATCCTGTTTTTTTATTTTCTATGACCAGATCTGCTCCAGGCACTCTTGCGTTTGACTCGGAGATCGAAAAGATTGCGAAAGCTAATCGAAAAGAAACAAAGTTAAGGAAAAAGCAGTCAGTGGTGGTAGGGACTCAAAGCAATCCACCGCGTAAATCGAATCGACGGCGATGAGCGAGTCTAGGGTTAACGAAAACCCTACTCAAACACTTGAAAGTAAAGCAGAAGAAGTCGATCCATTTGAAGAAGTGCTCAACGCTAGGGTTGACGATAACCCTAATTTGGTACAACAACCAATGGCTCAAACGATTCGGCAACTAGCCGAAGCTCCGACAGAACAACCGCCGCTGTGCATCGCATATCCTACCATGGATACCGACTTTGAACTAAAATTCGGGTTAATTCAGTTGCTGCCAACATTCCGAGGGTTACAAAATGAAAACCCCCATAAACATTTAAAGGAGTTTCATATGGTTTGTCTAAGTATGAAACCTCAAGGCGTAACTGAGGATCAAATTAAATTGCGTGTCTTCCCTTTTTCCCTATCAGATTCAGCTAGGGAATGGTTATTTTATTTACCTCCTGGACTATAACTACTTGGGCTGATCTATCTCGTTTGTTTCTCAACAGGTTTTTCCCAACATCTAGAGCAGCTGAACTAAGAAGGGAGATCGTGGGGATAAGGCAAAAAGAAGCAGAGACTCTTTACGATTATTGGGAGAGGTTTAAGAAGTTATGTGCGAGCTGCCCACAACACGGTATAACAGAGCAATCTCTCCTCCAGTACTTTTATGAAGGTTTGAAACCGATGAATATAAATATGGTAGACGCTGCTAGTGGAGGAGCGTTGGTCAACATGACCCCCCAACAAGCAAGGGACTTAATCTCCACAATGGCTGCAAATTCTCAGCAGTTCTGAGCTAATCCTGAACCCCCTAGAAGGGTTCACCAGCTAAGTAATTCTTCCCTAGAGGATAGACTTGATAGACTTACTAATATTGTGAGCTCTCTTATTGCAGAAAAAGCTAAACCAGCTCGGTTATGTGGAATATGTGCTACACCTGAGCACACAACTGATGTATGTCCCAGTTTGAATGACGACACGATGGCTCATTTGGATGCCGTGAGAAATTTTCCTGGTCCACCACAAAGGCGTTATGATCCCTACGCTAATACCTACAACCCAGGGTGGAGGGATCATCCTAATTTGAGTTATGGAGCTAATCCATGGTACAATCAGCCATACCAAAACCGACCTCTACAACAGCCACAAAACCCAGGTAACTCTCTGGAGGCTCTTGACAATAAATTAGCAGCTAACGTTCTTGAGTTTCAACAGAAAACCGAGGCGTCCATAAGGGAGTTGACCACGTCAATCGAGAGAATAAGTTCTCAATGGAAGCTGCCATCACAAACAGAGCCAAACCCAAGGCAAAATGCAAATTCAGTAACGCTGCGAAGCGGAAAGGTACTGGAATCGATTCCCGACAGAAATCATGCCCAAGAAATCGCCCAGGAAAAACCTGAGAAAGACGAATAGGTCCGATCGAAACCCCCATTGCCCAAAATTCAACCTTCATTTCCAGAACAATTCAACCAGTGTCAAAAAGGTAAGGAGGACAAAGAAATCCTCGAAACATTTAGGAATGTCAAAATCAACATACCGCTGTTGGATGCTATCAAACAAATACCGAGTATGCTAAATTTCTTAAAGAGCTTTGCACCAACAAGCGGAAATTAACAGGTAATGAAATGGTGAATGTTGGTGAGAACGTGTCCGCAGTGTTACAGCGGAAGATGCCGGCAAAATGTAAGGACAGGGGCATGTTTGCAATACCATGCAAAATAGGACATTTGGGAATTAAAAAGGCTATGTGTGATCTAGGAGCCTCCATAAATGTAATGCCATATTTTATTTATGAATCACTTAACGCAGGTTTTTTGACAAAAACATGTGTTATCATTCAATTGGCAGATAGGTCCGTTGTGCATCCTGAATGAGTCCTCGAGGACGTGTTAGTGAAAGTTAACGAACTTATTTTCCCTACAGATTTTTATGTGATAAAAATGGAGGAGGATAGCACTCCTGGATCTTCAGATCTATTGTTGGGACGACCCTTCCTTAGTACGGCTAGTACTAAAATTGACGTTCGAAGTGGAACTCTCACGATGGAGTTTGATGGGGAGATTGTGAAATTTAACGTCTACGACGCCATTAGCCATCCCAGTGAAATCTTGAGCGTAAATCGTGTCGACATAATTGACTCATTAGTGGAAGAAAATTTTGAGTCCATTTATGATTTTAAATTTGACCTTGATAAATTTGAATTCGTTAATGAGTTGTTATCTCCAGGTACTAAGCTTTTACCTTCCGTTATACAGGCACCAGAATTGGAATTGAAACCGCTTGCTGAGCATCCCCGAGTATGCGTTTTGGGTAATGATGATACCCTACCAGTCATAGTCTCCAATCGACTCTCCCCCCATGAAGAGGAAAGTTTGGTTCGTGTATTAAAAAGTCATAAGGAGGCGATTGGCTGGAGCGTTGCATATTTAAAAGGAATAAGCCTGTTGACATGCACACACAGGATCTACGTGGAGGAGGACACAAAACCGAGGCGAGAGGCGCAAAGACGACTAAATTTGAATATGATAGAGGTAGTAAAAAAAGAAATAATCAAGCTTTTAGATGCTGACGTAATCTACCCCATTTCGGATAGTAGATGGGTAAGTCCGGTACAAGTCGTGCCCAAGAAAACGGGCGTGACAGTAAAGAGAAATGGTGAAGGTGACTTGGTGCCAACCCGAGTACAAAATGGGTGGCGTGTCTGCATTGATTACAGGAAGTTGAACTCCTACACTAGAAAAGATCATTTTCCCCTTCCCTTTATTGATCAAATGCTTGAAAGGTTAGCTAGAAAAACTCACTTTTGCTGTCTTGATGGATATTCAAGTTTTTTTCAAATACCGGTCGCGCCAGAGGACCAAGAGAAGACTACTTTTACGTGCCCATTTGGTACATTTGCGTATAGGAGGATGCCATTTGGTCTTTGCAATGCGCCGGCTACTTTTCAGAGATGCATGATGGGTATATTTTCTGAATATATGGAAAAAATTATCGAAGTTTTTATGGATGATTTTACTGTTTATGGAAATTGTTTTGATGAATGCCTTAAAAACTTAACGATAATTTTGAGCAGGTGTATAGAATTCAATATTGTCTTAAATTATGAAAAGTGTCATTTTATGGTAGACAATGGTTTAATTCTAGGGCACATAGTTTCTTCTAAGGGAATTGAGGTCGATAAGGCCAAAATTGACATCATAAATTCTTTACCTTATCCCTCTACTGTAAGGGAAATTCGTTCTTTTCTTGGCCATACAGGGTTCTACAGGCGCTTTATAAAGAATTTCTCGAAAATAGCGGAACCACTTTGTGAGTTGTTACAAAAAGATAAGAAGTTTGAGTTTGGCCAAAAGTGTAAGGAGGCTTTTGATACACTTAAGCAGAAGTTGATCTCCGCTCCTATAGTGCAACCGCCAAATTGGAAGTACCCGTTTGAAATTATGTGCGATGCAAGCGAACGCAGTGTAGGGGCTGTATTAGGGCAAAGGATAGACAAGGAACCCCATGTCATTTGCTATGCTTCGAAAACCCTAGATGCAGCACAGAGCAACTACACCACTACAGAAAAAGAACTTTTAGCCATTGTATTTGCTTTAGATAAATTTCGACCTTATTTATTGGGATCTAAAGTAATTATTTTTTCTGATCATGCAGCACTCAGGTACTTGATTGCAAAGAAGGATGCAAAACCGAGGCTCATTAGGTGGATTTTGTTGCTCCAAGAGTTTGACGTCGAAATTCGAGACAAAAGGGGATGCGAGAATTTAGTGGCTGACCACTTAAGCAGAATAAAAGTGCCTTTTGACGACGTCCCTATTAAGGAAGAATTCCCTGACGAAAGCCTATTCTCGACCGAAGCACGTCTCCCATGGTACGCAGATATGGTACACTTTCTAGCCACAGGCTCGTTACCCACTGAGTTAACACGTTCCATGAAGGATAAGCTTAGACGAGAAGCTTGATACTACATATGGGACGACCTATACATGTGGAAACACTGTTCGGACCAGATAATTCGACGATGTGTCCCAGAAACTGAGGTAACTTCTATCCTTAATTTTTGTCATGCTGAAGCTTGCGGAGGACACTTTGGCCCTAAAAGAACTGCTCATAAGGTGTTAGAATGTGGGCTATATTGGCCCACAATTTTTCGAGACGCTTATAACTTCTGTAAGTCTTGCAATAGATGCCAACGTACAGGTAACATCACTAAACGAAATCAGATGCCCCTATCCCCAATTATGTATGCGAAATCTTTGATGTTTGGGGCATCGATTTCATGGGCCCATTTATTTCTTCATTTAGCAATGTTTATATAATTCTCGCGGTAGATCATGTTTCTAAACGGATAGAAACAAAGCCTACTCGTAATGATAATGCCAAGACCGTTGTGGAATTTCTAAAACGAACTATTTTTTCCAGGTTTGACACACCTCGAGCCCTAATCAGTGATCGTGGCACCCACTTTTGTAATAAAATCATGGAGGCACTATTGTCGAAATATGGAGTTCATCACCGTATAGCTACGGCATACCATCCCTAAACGAATGGACAAGCCGAAGTCTCAAATAGGGAGATAAAAACTATTTTGGAGAAGAGAGTTCGGCCCAACCGAAAAGATTGGAGTCTTCGGCTTAACGACGCACTGTGGGCTTATCGGACGGCATATAAAGGACCAATTGAAATGACCCCATATAAACTTGTTTTTGGCAAGGCTTGCCATCTTCCGGTCGAATTAGAGCATAAAGCCTATTGGGCGGTTTGACAATGTAATATGGAGTTAGACTCAGCGGGAAAGGCGAGAAAGTTAGACATCCAAGAGTTGGAAGAAATCCGTAACAATACTTATGAGAATGCTTGTATTTATAAAGACAAGACCAAATTGCTTCATGATCAGAGAGTCGCTCAGAAGCATTTTTCGGTAGGACAAAGAGTTTTACTTTATAGCTCCATGTTGAAATTGTTTCCAGGTAAGCTTCGGTCACGATGGCAAGGACCTTTCGTTGTTACCAAAGTATTCTCTCATGGTGCAGTTGAAATAGAAAGTGAAGAATCAGGGAAACGGTTCATAGTCAATGGCCAGCGGTTGAAGCCGTTTTACGAGAATTTTCTAGCTCACTCGATTGAAAAAATTTATTTGGAGCCTCCATAGAACCGTTTGAATTGTCGAGCTAATGACGTAAAACAAGCGCTTGTTGGGAGGCAACCCAATATTTATTTTTCTTTTATTTATTTTCGCCTTTGTTATTATTTACTATTTATTATTTTCTTTTCTTTTCCTTTTAATTTTTTTTTCTCTTATCCTTTATTCTTGTTTAAATATTAATAAAACTCTCTTCTTTAATTAGGTCAAACGGAAAAAAATTCTAAGAAAAATGGAGACAAAACAGAGCCAAACAGCCCTATCCAAGGTACCAAACAACTTCTATTCCAGGTTTTACTCCAGCCCAACCCCCATCACCTGTTGAGCAACGTTTAGAGCGCATTGAGGCTCGACTCAACACTTTTGGCCAGCAGCTCACCGAACTCATCGCTTTCCTCCGCAGTCGACAGTAGCACAGTAGCCTCACGGGGAGTTTTTCTAAACTTTTCTTCCTATTTATTTCTTTTGCATCTATATTGAGGACAATGTGTTTTAAGTAGGGGGAGGTACTCTTCGTATTACTGCCGTCTTCTGCTGTGATTTGTGTTTGCTGCTTGAGGCTCTTTTGTTGTCCATATTTTTTTTTAGAATATTCTGTCACTTTTCCCAAGAATTTGACCATGACTTACCATTGTTTGACCCACATGCATGATTCTTGGCCACTGAGTTAATTCGATTACATCTGCTTGGTTTTATCTCCACTTGCTTTATTTTTATTAGGCTAATAATAATTATGATTAATAAGTTAACTCTATCTTGCTTTTAAGTAAAATTGATCAAGTTTAATATCAAGTGGACACTTAATACATTTGCATGCCTAAATTATGTTCATGACTATTAGGTGGTTACTAAAACTTATTCTTGACACTTGATTATTTCTCTTAGGTCCTCTTAAAATTAATATTTACGTGTAAATTGTGTTTAATAAATATTTCCAAGGTTATGAGTGCGACTTAGAACGTGGTAGTTGAGTGAAAACCGGGGTAGGGTGCTTGGGTTGTCATTCTACTTGCGTCAAAAGGTTGTGTGGCGTGATAGGTAAAACTCCGCTAGCCAAGGTTATGAGTATGGCTCAGAACGTGACTGATTGAGTAACCGGGGTAGGGTGCTTGGGTTGTCATTCTACTTCACGTCAAAAGGTTGTGTGACATGACGGGTAAAACTCCGCTAACTGGAAATAAATAATTTTTAGGAGTATGTTGCGCTGAGTAACCGGGGTGGGGTGCTTGGGTTGTCATCTCTCTTCGCGTCAAAAGGTTCAATATATTCCTAAGTGAATAAATAATTACAAAAAAAAAAGAAAAAAAGAAAAAAAGAAAAAAAGGAAAAAAATAGTACTAATAAAATTTCAGCTGAGGACTAAAAGCGGAAATAAATAGAGTGTCTTAGTAGGTTGGGTAATTTACCTAATTAGCATGAAATAATTCAAGACGATTTTAATTTTTGGGGTAAATATCTCAATAATACCAAAAAAAATCAAAATTTACCGGACAGTATAGGTTTCAGGAAAATTGACCGGAAAGTGCAATTTCCCCAAAAACGCGCGTCCACGTCGGTAGCGTTTTGGGGAAAACAGCTAAAGCGCGTCCACTGGGAGCGCTTTTGGCACCTCAACAAAAACGCTCCCACGAGGGCGCGCTTTTCTTGAGGTGGCTGCAAAGCGCTCCCTGTGTGACGCGCTTTAGGCCGTCTATGATCAAATTTTTTTGACCGTTGGCCCCCAACGGTCAAAAAAAAAAAATAAATACCCCCAACCCTTCATTTTTTCACACTTCAATCCTTTCTCATTATTCTCTCAATTTGCTCTCAATTTTCTCTCAAGTTTCTCTCAAAGTCCATGAAATTTACGCTCAAATTTCAAAATAGTCCTTTACTATTTACGAAAAAGCCCTTTATAATTTTTTTAATATATCTATTTTTGGAAAATTTGAAAATACTTTATCGAGTACAATGGCGGGGAATTACGTCGCCTAGACAACAAGCACATTGCCGTCGAGCAAATGAAAATGGTAAGTTTGAATGTTAATTTTTCAATATTATTAAATTTTTTTAATTATGTAATTTTAATTAATTTTGAATTTTATAATTTTTAAACGATCTGTAGATCGGGTGTTGCAATGTTATATTCGCAACATGCCCGGTCCCCATCGCCATTGATCGAGAATTACTGCGGAAGCGGGTTTTTGGCACGTGGCCACGATAGGTAGGGGTTCAAGTTGGACCGCCTTTGATCAACGCGTTGATAGAGAGGTGGAGACCGAGACGCACACTTTCCATCTCGCCATGCGGAGAGTGTACCATCACCTTAGAAGATGTGCGATTCTGATTGGGATTACCGGTGGGCGAATTCGGTGAGTCACCGGTCCGTAACATCTCTCGATTGGATGGCGTATGCTACGAGCTTACGGGTGCCATTCGGATAAAATTCAAGGAGCTCGGATCGATATGGGTTGGTTACGAGACGCATTCCCGCAGCCGAATGAAGGTTCGACCAGAAGAAGAAAGAATACGGTATCGCGCGGCATACATACTTCGAGATAATTGGAGGCTATCTCGATGCCGGACCTCTCTAGAAACCTCGTCCACGAGATGGCTCCTGAAACTTGTTGATTTCGAGCAACCGGTGAATTGAGTTGGGTCCGCCGTGCTATCGAGGTTGTACCGGGAGATGTGCGGGAGGACGCCGCCGCCGAGTAAAGCAAAAATCGGAGGTTGCCTATCACTACTGCGATCATGGGCATGGTTTCGATTTCCATTTTTACGTCCTCGACTCGACCAGCCATATTCATTCCCACTGATAACGAGGTAAATTTAATATTATATTTTACAATTATGTAGTAGATTTATAGTATAATTGCATGCTAAAAGTTTATTTAATTAGGTGGAACCATCCGACGAGTCATGTTGGAATACCTAACTCGCTTGAGGATATACGGCTCCTATTGGAACAACGGTCGGAATCACAAGTGTCGAATTTCGTTATTATAATTTAGTATTTCGTATGTAGTGTCTAGTATTATGTATATAACTAATATTTTGGTAATGTTAATATAGTTTCAATGGACACCGTCGAGGATCCCGAAATTGGCAAGAATTCGGAGGAGTTCCTCCAAAATCCGAACAGTTGGCACGTTAAGGTCCCGTTAATCACCTACTCAACCGTGGAGATGCACCGGTCGGATCGGGTTCTGCGGCAATTTGGATGCGGCAACCGATTCCGTGCCTCACCTCTGAGGTGCTCGATGATGAGCACAAAGTGGACTTATGGCGGCAAAGCGGATTGGCCAAGATTTTGGTCGAAACATATCGAGGCGTGGGAGAACGGTATGACTTTTTACCTAACCGGAACCAATCATAGTTCCCGAGTTAGCGTGCGTCTTGGAGTACATGCCATGGTTTAAAATCCATGGCAAGCGTATCTGTTGTCCGGATGAAGAGAGGCGACGGCAAATTCGCGAGCGAAGGGGAACGTCGGGCCCTTTACATTCAAGGAGAAGGGTGATGAGACGGGCCCAGCAACAGCAACAGTGCCTACACAGTCACCCGGCCCAGCAACAGCGCCTACACAGTCATCGGGCCCATCAACAGCGCTTACACAATCACCGGGCCCATTAGTTCACCATCAACAACACCGACATCACGGCGTCCACGCTTTATGCCAAAAGTGCGTACCACGCCGCTTTATATGTATCCTCCTAACCCATATATGTTTCCTTCTCTAGTCCCACCCCAGGTTGGAATGCATGGCCGGGTTCGAGTCCATTCCCGACAACTCCCGTTAGGCAGCCGATCGTGAGGCCGACGTCGGGATTAGAGGAGGCGCCGTCGGGGAGCAGTTCTTTCTACCAGGCTCCTTCACCGTGACGGATGCGATCACCCCGCCGTGGTTTATGCAAACACCTCCGGGTCATTATTTTATCAAGGTGGGTCATCATCGCAACACCCGTAACTGCACCCACTGCCGAGGAACCCGATTCCCGCTTTGAGGTTCTACGACCCCGTCGGAAGCTAGAAGAAGGAGGAATCCAGTAGCAGAATCCGCCGCCCTCCTGTGGCACTTTGGTTCCCACCCCATCAACATTGATTAGGATGGGCTTTTTATTTTTAAATTGTAATAATTTTTTTATTTTTGAATCAAAAAAATTGTTTTTATTTGTGTTTGTAATTTAATTTTAATATCTTCACTAAAATAGAAGTTGTGTATTTTTTTGTATGTAATTTAATTTGATTTTTTAATAAAATAAAAATTTATTTTTATTTTATATTTTTTAATTTAGTTTTAATATATTTAATAAAATAATAGTTGTTTAATTTTTTTATTGTAATTTAATTTTAATATCTTTAATAGAATAGAAATTGTTTAAGTTTTTTATTGTAATTTAATTTTAATATATGTAATAAAATAAGAAATTGTTTTTTATTTTTTATTTTATTGTAATTTAGTTTTAAGGGTAGATATCTCAATAATACCAAAAAAAATCAAAATTTACCGGAAAATATAGGTTTCAGGAAAATTGACTGGAAAGTGCAATTTCAGCAAAAGCGCGCCCTCGTGGGAGCGTTTTTGCTGAGGTGGCCCAAAACGCTCCCCCAGGGACGCGCTTTAGGCCGTTTTCCCCCAAAAACGCGCTGACGTGGACGCGTTTTTTGGGGAAATTGCACTTTCCGGTCAATTTTCCTGAAACCTATACTTTCCGGTAAATTTTGATTTTTTTTGGTATTATTGAGATATTTACCCTAATTTTTGTGTATGTTAATTAGAAAACTTTTTCTGTTTTACTTAAAGCAAGCTTAGAAGTTCTCTTTATTTTTCATATGCATTTTTGACTAATCTTTATAAAACTTTGGAGTAGAATTTCTTTCAGATCTAATTTTCACGATGGATAGGAACCATACTTGAGGGCAAGCATGGGCTAAGTAGGGGGAATTTGATAACACTCTAGAATGTCATGTTTTTAGGTGCTAATTACATATTTATTTTGAGTATGATTCTACTAATTTGGGCTATTTATGGTCTTTTATCTTGTATGGACTAAATTGGAGACAAAAGCGAAATTGAGGGCCAAAACTGTGAAATTAAAGATAAAATGGACCAATGTGCAACAAAGGGAAAAGATGGTGCCAAAAGTGCAAACATGGAGGACAGAAGGATTGAATTGCAAAAAGAAGAGACTTTGCTTTATCAAACTCTATTTTAATTATATTAGGATAATTAATATTAGGATAATTATTGAGGATTATTTAATTTCTTTATTTATCTCTATTTATCTTTGATTAATTGTAATTATCGTTGGGAGTTTGAGTAGGAACTAGTCCATCTATCTTAGCACTATAAATAGGGGATGAAGTGAATCATTTTGGTGTTGTTCATCTTTTCCTGTAAACTCTCTCCCCATAAGTCTTTTGTGCTTTCCATATTTTCTTTCAATAAAAATTCTTTTTTCCATTCTTATATATTTATTTATTTTTCCACCACAATTATGAGTCACTAAAATCCATCTAGCCAAGGTTGTCGAATGCCCCAAAAAGGTTCTTGAGGCTTAGAATCCACTTAACTTTCTCACCCAAGTATTCATCGTTTCTCCGCACTACGGGCCGACGCTTCAGTCCATGTCCCTTTAAAAGTAAACCTTTCAACGTATGCAAAGGCGGCGCTTTGTGTGTTTTGGAAGGACTCACACGTCGGTTCGTGAGCTTATCACGTCGAGAGGTTGGCGAGCCCAAGAGACAAAATGGCGTGGGATTCGCCATTGAGAAGCGTTGATCTAGCATAAATAACTCCACAAAAGCAATTGCGAGTGCTGTAGTCGGGCTCCCTAAATTTGTAAGTCTAAACTCTTGGAGTTGGTGGTCGTAGCGTCCTCTTCCACTATAACCGGCTTACTTGGGTAGAGAAGGGTCATCCAAAAGCCAAGATTGAACCCAAGAGAGGAACGAGACAACCTGAGGCTAGAATCTCGCCAAATAAGAAACTCACTCTTCTTTAAACTCTTTTATTTTCCTCTTTATTTTCGCAATTTACTTTCACGATTTCAATTCACTTTATATTCTGTTTTATCCCAAATCGAAAATATTAATTCTGTTTTTTTTTATTTTTCCAGGAACGCACGTTTTCTTGGGCACGATTCTGCCCAGGATTTCGAGAAACAGGCATTTGTATAATCCGATCCCTGTGGATTCGACCCTACTTGCCCTTTACTGTTATTTTCATTATTTTGCAGGGAGTAGGATATATTTGGTGCATTCAATGACGCATCAATAACAGTTCACGAAAATGCAAGAAAAAAAAATGAGGGTGTTAGAAGAACAACTCTTTACACAAAAAAAGTTCTATCGATAGCAGTAGAAAACATAAGCAAGAGATCAACCAAAGAAATAAAAGAAATTAGAAAATAATTGAAGAATCAAAGGTTAAAAGGGAACCTCAACAACAAAACCCCCTATCTAGGAAGAAGAGACGACCCAGTTAGGGGCGAAGCCAGAACAATTTTTTAGGAGGGGCCGAATGAAATTTTAATTTTTTATAGTCTATATCTTTATAATTTTTAAAGGATTAAATCAAATTTTTATAATTTTAAGGGGGCCAAAGTGTAATTTTACCTTTACTAATTTAAAATTTTAAAAAAAATTAGAGGACCTAAATGACAATTTTTTATTTTAGGGGGGCCGGGGCCCATGCCAGCCCCCCTAGAATCACCTCTGGACCCAGTCTTACTCCAATAGGTGACAGAATCAACGATGTGAAGATAACCTAACAAACCAACCAAACTGGCCACAAGAGTAGAATCAACAGATGCAAGAAAATCTATTTGAAATGATTGGAGTTAATATGATATTATATAATTACTAAACTACCCGTAACCTCCACTTTCCATCCATAAGTTGAAGGACAATGTCCACTTAAGCGCATTCAAATTCATGTTCTTCTTACAAATGTTAAAAAAGCGGTGCCAGTTGAGTTAAAACTTAATCAACTAAATGAATACAAAATTAATTACATATTGAATCATAGAAATATTTATAGAAAGGATATAAAAACTAACTTATTTACTCTTTTTTCTATTGTTAGAACTTATTTACTCTTTTTTTAGTGTCATAGAAATTAAAATTTTTGAGAATTGTGGTTATTTCTTTTAATAACGTGGTAATGATCTTGGTTTCTAAAATGGTAGACTTTTCATTCGACGCTTTAATTTTTTATAAAATTATATGTTAGTATAAAGGAAAAATTGTACTTTGACCTCCTAATAATTTGTATTTTATCTTTAGTCCTCATCCTTGCATATCATCTTCAATGTTCAAACTTGAATCTTCCTCTTAATAGTACAATATACCATACTATTATACCGAAAGCTTGAGTAAAACTTACCTACTTTAGTCAAAGAGAACTTGCCAAATAAACATATCATCTCATCGTCTACTTATAGACAACATGGTTCACATTTTTATTGAATCTTACAACCTAAATATTTCAATTTAGCCAAATAAGGTAAACTTTTAAGAGAAAATTGAAAAATTGGACCAACTCAAGTACGTGGTCCCACTTCTTCTTTCAAATACACTTTTCTATTTTTAAATTCTTCCATATTTGATAATGACTAAATTTAAGGTCAAACTTATATATAAACCTGGATTTAATGTGTAATTCGATATATAAATTTTGATTTGATATAATTATACATATAAAATTTTGATTGTGATTTAAATTTATAAATAAAATTTTAATTCCGATTTAATCATACACATTAAAAGATTACATCAATTGAATAAATATAATGATTTGAGTATTGATATGGTGTTAAATTAACATATTTATGTATTTTATTTTGACAAATTTTTGGGCACGATGCTAATAATTTTGGTATTTATTGTCTAATATCTATGTAAGTGCAGACAGTGCAAATCCAAAATGTCGAGAATAAATTAAAATATGAAACCACATAAGGAATAATAATTTGACATATTTAAAATTTTAAGATTTTATTATTTTTATTTAAATATTATTGGTGAATATATTTATTAGGAGTTTAATTAAAATTAAATTTTATTTAAATAAAATATATCTTTTAAGAAATTGAGTAGAAGTAAAATCTAGGTATTAATTTCAGCTTAAAAAACCTGAAAATTGGGGAACAATTCACGTCCTTGCTTTTGCTTTTGGTTTGGAAAAGAAATCAAATTTATTTTATTTTATTTTATTTTTTAACTTCATTCAATTTTAATTCTTCTGTTTAATTTCATCTAAATTATTTTCTAAAAAAAATCTCGATATTCGAGTCGTATTTAACTTTTTTTCATTTGAGTACTTTTTTTTGGTTCAAGAGATAAATAAGATTATTCCATAGTATTATTTTTAACGTTGTTTCAATAATAATTCTTTTCTTTGTACATGATTGAAAATGATACATAGGTGGTACAATTAATTTGACATTGAATTACTTTATTAAAAAATAAGTTGACACAGTTTGATTGAGAGTACAATTGGGTGGCCCCTTGAGATTAAATGATCTAATTTATATGATCCATGCTGTTGAAATCATTAATAAGAATCGGGTTCTTCTAGTTCGCAAAGTTATCGATGGATTAAATCGTGGAAGCATCTTTCGGGGTTATTCGTTCGATAAGGTTAATCGTCGAGCAGTTACCACGGTTAATTTACGATTAAAGAATAATTAGTGGTTGAGACGTCTTCGACCACTATAACAAACTTACCAGTAATTGAGAATACATTTATAGTCCATGATCAGTTCTGAGAGTCTTCTCCAAGGCTAGAATATTCATCAATTGAGTTTATTTTATCTAATTTCAAATTTAATTTTTATTTATTTAATTTTGTATTACTTTAATACCCTTTATTTATTTTATGTAGGATGACAAGAGGTCAAACCAATCCCAACTAATCCACGTGGGATCAACCCTATTCCCTGTATTACAAATTTTATACTGTTTTTAAGTGTATAACTATTTTTAGTGGATTCACATTAAGTATGTAATATGTTCACATAAAATAAGGTTATATTAATAATTTATAAAATTTAAATTAAATTTATATAAAATTACATAAAATTAAAATTTATAAATAAATTTGATTTAACTTTTAATAATTAAAAGATATGGAATTTCTCACGACAATAATTCAGCCTTATTATTTATGCACACATGGAATGAATAAAATAAGAGCAACGAATTTTTTATTTTAAATTTTAGATGAATTTAAAAATGTATTTATTTAGTATAAATAAGAAAATGGAAGAGAGAGAGAGAGAGAGAGTCAGAAAGTGAAAGACAAAGACAAAGACAAAGACAACGACAAAGACACAACAACACATCGCTGTCCTAATCTCTGCATGCCTCAATTTTCACTTACTTCCCTATTATATTTCTGTCTCTCTTTCTCTCTCCATCTCTTCCCATCTTCTTCCTTCTCTGACCAGTTTTGGGTCACCGCGAGAAAGGCCTCAGCTCATATTGTTTTCATCGATTTTCCTCTGCATTTTCCATCACTTTCTCGGGGTAAAAAAAAGAAAGTTTCAGAAGAAATGTACTCGGGTATTCGGTCGTTATCGTTAGATGGATGTGTGGGGGATTATCAAGGGTCGTTTGATGGAACCAACTTGCCCGGTGATGCTTGTTTGGTCCTAACAACCGACCCCAAGCCTCGACTCCGATGGACGGCTGAGCTCCATGAACGTTTTGTCGATGCTGTTACTCAACTCGGCGGCCCTGACAGTAAGTTTTTGTTTCTGGGTTATCTTTTCCTTTTGCTTTTTGCTATAAAAATGTGATTTTTGCTTATTTTTATTTGTTTTTATTTGATTGGGTCATGATAATGTGTTATATTAGTGGTAATCAAAGTTCCTTTTTAAAAAATAAAAAATAAAAATAATCAACTTTCTGGATTTTGGGTACTTTAAGTATCTCTTCTCCATAGCTTTTAGTTCTTGAAATATGGGTTACTTTTTTTTTCTTTAAAAAAACTATTTCTTTGAGATTTAGTCATTATGTTCTTTGAGACATTGATAGCATTATTTTTGGCTTTTGAGAACTGGCTTTTTGAACACTTGGGTTTTAAAGTTAATACATGCTATTAATTTGTATTTTGGTAATTCTAGTTTCTATATTGTCTTTAAATTTAGTTTCATTTTGATCCTCCTTTTGATTGTTGAAAAAGATGTGTTGTTACCATGTTGTTCATGTCATCTTTGATTTTTATTACAAGCCACAATTGTTTTTTTCTTTGTAATGTTTGGTAATGATTTAACAGTCATGTTTTCTATTGGCACACCATTTAATATCGTCGGAAAATGGATCATGACATCTTGGAACTTGCTTTATCTCATTGCCATTGTCTTGTTCTTTCTATCATATATCTGCCAATTCTATTATTTTTTGGCCTCTTGTTTAATATTTTATTGCCATGGATTTTCTTCTTATACTTGTATGAACCACATTTATTTGCATAAACACGTAGGGTTCTTGTGCCCACGTTATGTTTCTGGGGGTACTTATCTAGCCATACAATACGACCAATAGGACAAAACATAGTTTTGGAGCCATTAAGTTCAATAATTTTGGTCTCCATACTTCCCTGTTGGAAGACAAACTTGAGCAAACTGTGGTTCTTTGTCTTGGTCTGCAAGAATAATCTTGGTATTAGTATTTTCTTCCTTAAAAATTATGCTATAGGATTATAGCATTGTAAAAAACAATTGTAAAAACATCATACATGCTTCTCTGTTTGTAACTTGGAGTGATACTATGTGACCAACCTAGTTGATTAACAATGGCATTTTAAGACTCGATCTTCATGTCCCCTTCTGTCATGTCTTGTATGAACTGGCCTTTTGTTGTTATAAAGTTACGAATCTTGACCTAACGTACTTCGTTTGTCTTGAAATGCATTGCAGAAGCAACCCCTAAGACTATTATGAGAACAATGGGAGTAAAAGGCCTTACCCTCTATCACTTGAAATCACATCTTCAGGTTCGTTGTTACCCTCATCAATGGTCACGACATGAAGTTGTTCCCTTGTTATATTAGTGCTTTCATGCCTTTGCTTGGTTTGAACTTTTCTGTGCACCCATTTATATCTGCATGTGTTTTTGTTGGGAGGAGATGGCTTTCCCGGCTAAGCTAATTGAAATACCGTTGCCTCTGTTTTTGCAGAAATACCGACTAGGGAAACAATCTGCCAAAGAATCAACTGATAACTCTAAGGATGGTAGGAGACTCATTCTCTTTAAACTATTAATTAGTTTATTCATTAATGAATATGGTAACTTCTTCCTTTTACCTTATTTTAGTCTTGTACCTTTGATTGGCTCAATGAGTCATGAGCAAGTACTATGACAATTTGACTATTTCAACTCTGTCAAGAAGAGACTGTTGACAAAATGTTTCTATCATATGCGCCCAGTTTAGTACAAAGTGAAGAAACTGCACATAGGAAGACATTAACTTTTTTCCTTTCGGGGGTACTTATAGGCATGGGTTTGATAAATCATCAAAATTCGCTTCCAAATTTTGTACTAGAACATTTTTAGTTATGTGCTCTTCAGGGTTTCATAAGATTTCCGAAATTGTTTTTGAACTTGGTTTTATATGACTTTCTCGTTTCTGCCATGTTTACGTGGTATATTGGTTCTCGTTGGAGGTCCAGAGAATTATTTCATGTGAACTGATAGATGGCAGATAATTGTTAGACATATTCTTAGTTGACTGATAAAGATATATTTCTTGGTGTTTCAGTTTCCTCAATTGCAGAAAGACAGGACACTGGCTCATCTACAACAGCATCTTCGAGAATGGTTGCGCAAGACATCAATGAGTATGTTCTTTTTGCTCTTGCTTGATGATCTCGTTAGCTTTCTTGAATTTCATATGAATACTGGATTCCATCTTCCGAACAGTGGTTACCAGGTTACTGAAGCTCTTCGAGTGCAGATGGAAGTTCAACGAAAACTACATGAACAGTTGGAGGTTGGTCAGAATTCTGGTTACCTCATAATGATGTTTGTCACCCTTGTAGTTACACATGTTTTTTTCTGCACACTAACGGTTTCACTTAGCAGGTACAACGTCGTCTTCAACTCCGGATTGAAGCACAAGGTAAATACCTACAGTCAATACTCGAGAAAGCTTGTACAGCACTGAATGATGAGGCTGCTGCTTCTACTGGTTTAGAAGCAGCCAGAGAAGAACTTTCCGAATTGGCTATCAAGGTTTCTAACGATTGTCAAGGGATGATCCCCCTCGATAACATAAAATTGCCTTCCTTGTCTGAATTCACTGCAGCTCTAGAGAACAAAACTGCTTCCAATATGCCAACCCGAATTGGTGACTGCTCCATCGAAAGCTTCTTGACTTCTAGCAGAAGCCCTTTGTCACAAACGGGTGTCGGGTCACAGGCCGTTACAATGAAAAGGCCAAGGCCCCCATTTGGTATTGGTGACCCTTTTCCCTTGGGTGGCGTAAGGCAAGAAATAGAGTGGGTAATGCCTAATATTAGTTGAGTTGTAAGACATTTCCATCTTAGAAATGGTACCTTCTCTTATTATTTTTTCTTTTTGTTTTACTCCTGTCTAGTTAATCTAAAATGTAGTTTTTTTTTTCAACTGTATTATCAGTGGCCTATATATATATATATATATATATATATATTAAGAGCTGATCCTTTTGAATATGGGGTTACCTTAAAATTCGAACTGAATCGATTCAATTATAATTCGACCATAAATGCCATCCAATTCAATTGGTCAAAATAAAAATAGAAACTTTCAGAAAAGAAGCCCGCTTTCTCTCCTATTCTTCCTACCTTTATGTTGATTCAAGGACCAAATTTTTGATGAGTTTTTTAGTCTCAAATGACTGAGTTAATCAAAACCAACACGGGGTGAGTTACCCGGATTGTAACTATCTGTTCCAAATACGAAAACTTGGTACTTTTTCAATGGCATGCAATGTGATGAATTCATGGACATTCACTGGTATTGTGGGTGCTTTCCTTGATCTATTCATAGCTTATTTATATCTTTGTGGATCAACTCTGGCCTATTTGGCTTCAAGATTTCTGGGTTTATTTGGACTGTCTTTGCCTTGTCCTTGTAATGGATTGTTTGGGTACTTGGAAAAGAAAAATCGTTTCCAAGCCATGTTAGTTCATGATCCATGTCTTAAAATCTCACCCGTTCAATATTCTATTATGAAAAGACTCCCTTTTGATGCTATCTGGAACAACTTTTATGATGATGGAGAAGATGACGATGATGATGAGCAACGCGATAGCCAATTGAATTCGGATTATTGGCAGGATGGGAAAGTAGAAATGGAA
Organism: Gossypium sturtianum; assembly: GCA_025698515.1. Lineage (NCBI taxonomy): Eukaryota > Viridiplantae > Streptophyta > Magnoliopsida > Malvales > Malvaceae > Gossypium > Gossypium sturtianum. The sequence goes on from CM046945.1 coordinate 166,308,673, forward strand.
GGGGAAGCTTCTTCTAGTTCATGGAATGGGAAGAAGAATACTTTTGTTGGTGTGAAAAATGGAAACTTTGGGCAAATTCATAAGTGGAAAGGGAGGCCTAAAGTTGGTCTTAGGCGACGCAAGAGAATTGATAGTTTTCTTGGTGGAAAAGTTTCATCTTCTCCAAATGATCCATTGGTTTCCATTACGACACCAACTGGTTTCAATTCTTCTGCTACTTTTGTTAAACTTGGCAATGATGTTACCGAAGAGAGTAAGACTCCGGTTCATTCCGAAGGTGATGATCTTTTACGAAACCTTCCTTTGGTTTTTTTTATTATGTTAATGTCACATCTAATGTGTTCATAGTTCTGTACTTTTTAGATGGTAAGGAAACTGCAAAAAATATTGGAGGGCCTAAACAAAATTTTCAGGGTTCACAAATGGATTATGACTCTTTTGCTGAGAATAAATCAGTGGACGAAAAGGAAATAGCAATGGCTATCAAGCGCTCGGCATCGGCTCAAGATTTTGATGGCGGCAGAGTCTTGGGACAAGCTCTCGATGCAGAGCACGCTACTTGTGCTGCTCTTTACATTGAGCTCGAGAAAGAGAGAAGCGCTGCTGCCACTGCTGCTGATGAGGCTATGGCGATGATACTACGTTTGCAAGAAGAGAAGGCAGCCATTGAGATGGAAGCTAAGCAATACCGGAGGATGATCGAGGCGAAATTCACATATGATGCTGAAGAAATGAACATTCTCAAAGAGATCTTATTAAGGAGAGAAAAGGAAAAGTATTTCTTGGAGAAGGAAACTGAATCTTACAAGCAAATGTTATACGGGAAAGAGCAACTGGATGCTGATATGTATGATACTGCAGCCACGCAGGAAAAAGAGATGTCAAGTGAGTGGGAGTTACTGCGAGTTCAGCAGGTTAATGAATTGTTTAGAGAGAAGGACAAGACGAAAGTTAACATCGATTTTGTGGAAGGGATAGCGGTCACCGAACTCAATAAAGCTGCTAGCTTTTTGAGTTCGAGTATTGAAAATAATGATGCACATATGTTTAGAAGTGACGATGAGATTAATACCATGGTAGAAGATAAGGAGCAATGCAGCGAAACCAATCCACACCAACATTCAGCACTGAAGACAACCGAGGCTAAGATGATTTTCCCATACAACAACGAAAAAGTGGAGAAACTCGGAAAAGGTTTACATAGATCAGATTCTGGTTCTGATTTCCGTGTACTCGATGTTTATGTCATTAACAACGGATCAAATGTGAAGAACAAAGAGGGTGAAAAAAGAATCGAGAAGAAGTTGATCGGTGTTTCCTCAAACTCACCTAAAACATGTGATAATCAAACCGCTGGTGGGGTAGAAATTGAGCCAGGCAGGAAAGGAAACAGTTCAGAGAGATCGGAAGGATTACCACCAATTCATCCTTCACAACCAAAATATTTGCATAGAAAATCGAAGTCGGCTTTTGATTATGAAAGGTTAAAGATTGACAATGAAGTTGGGTGGCTCAGAGAAAGGCTAAAAATTGTACAACTGGGAAGAGAGAAGCTCAACTTCCCTGCAGGCCACAAGGGAAGGGAACAAGTTGAGTTGCAAATAATGGAAGATATTGCAACTCAGCTTCGAGATAGACAACAATTAACCGAGTCGGGGAAGGCTCTACCACAGGCACCATTGCCCCCTCCATCTTCTAAGGTGCTCTTTTACTCTCTACATGATCAACTCTATAGGATATTTATTATAGTTCCTTAAAATAAACATAAGATATTGAAGATTTTGAGATGAACACCATTAATTTATTGCTCTAGCTGTATGATTTCAGGTAATGTCAAAGAAAAGACATAAGCAAAGTGCTTCTTTAGGAGGATTAGGAAGCATTTAAAAGGGTGAATGGTACCTTCGATTTGAAGGTTTTGATTAAAACGTTCATACAACTGCACTAGTAAGTTTTCTGCAAAAAAGTGTACTTGTTAAGCAAAATTTTTATGACTTAGTAGCTCTGCAGGTTCCTGACTGAAATGAGCTTATGTTGATCGTATTATATAATTACTGGTTGACATATAAATTTTATAGAATAATAATTATTTTTCACTAAATTTTGACTTAAACAAGTTGAAGGTGAATACATGAATAAACTTATTTAAACCCCAAATTCATAGCAGCTAAACTTATTTAAACCCTGAATTCTTAGCAGCTATGTTACATTACGCATCGTTATGCAGTGACTCGAGTATTACTTGAATTCCATGTTGTGGTTGAATGGTGATATAAGGAATTGGTGAGTGGACATAGGCAGGGGAAAGAGAAATGGTGTAGCGTTGTAGAATCATGGAGAGTGCAATCTTCGTTTCCGTGATTGCAAAGTTCATACCAACACAATTCCGAGGTCCCAATCCAAAGGGACAAAATGCACCTGCATTTTCATTGGTAGCTTTGGCAATCCCTTCTGCGAATCTCTCTGGTTTAAAAAGATGTATCTCATCTCCCCATAGTTGAGGGTCATGGTGAGATGCAGAATGTACAACTAGAAGATCTAGATTAGCAGGCAAGACTAGCTTCCCTAACTGAACTTCTCTTTCAGCTCTTCTCATCATGCCAACTGATGGACCATATAATCTTAGAGTTTCGTAAATAATCATGGTCATCTGTTTGCAGAAAAAGAATGAATCAGATTACATTAAAGAATTTAATGTACTAAAGGCATATTAATATACTCCAGCGTTTGACAGTTTACTTACGATTTTGAGTTTAGAAATGCCTTCAGAATCTGGAATTTGGTTACCAAATATCTCAATCACTTCTCTTCTTGCTTTCTCTTGCCAATCTCCATGAATTGATATAAGGAAGACCATCCATGCAAGTAAGGAGTTAACAGTATCTTGTCCAGCAAAGTAGAACGTTTTGCACTCATCCACCAAGTCTTCCATTGAAAGCCTGTTATTTTTGTCTGGATCATGATAGGCTTTTACAAGTAATCCCAGAAAATCATTGCCGAAGCTATCGGCTTCTCTGTTCTCAACTTTGTCTTCTCTTTTCTTAACAATCTTCATTACACAATCTTGTATTCCTTTTGAAAGTTCTTCAGACTTTAGCATATATCAGCAGATTTCCATAACTTGCTGTAAAAGCAAACCAAGGTCAGCTATGTATTGACAAAAACTGAGGGATCAATTAAGCTTTTAGAAGGGAACATACTCGATCAAAGGAGTATTCCAAAGATTTCGGCTTCTAATTATTGACAACTTGTTCAACATGTCAAAAATCTTCTCCCCTTCCAAGTAACTGCTACCGAAAGCTGTTCTGGATATCACTTCCGATGTCAATAATCTAAATTCATGATATACTTCCATCTCTTTGCCTACATAGCCTTTCCACTTTTCTAGCATTGTTTCAACACTAGCAATTACAGCTGGTGTCATGTTCTGCACAATCAATCCTCCAACATATATAAGAAAGATTTAGACAACTAATTTCACATGTTTGGAGTGTTTTACCTTTAATCTTTCCCCATGAAAAGCATAATTCGCCAACTTCCGTTGCTTCGCCCATTTTTCACCCAAAGCTGTCACAAGCCCATTCCCAAATAGGCCAGTGAGAAAAAAAGTAGGCTTCCTTTTCGGAAAAGTTGTCGCACTATGTTTCAGAACCTCGTTGACAAGTTCAGCTTCCGTAATCACCAGTTCAGGTCGGTTACCGTCCCAAGCAAGATAAATCCTCCCTAATCAAGCAATAAACAAAAAAGGGTCCATTTTTTCTTAGAACTAGAAGATCCAAACCATAGTGCAAAACATGCATAGATCTTACCATATCTGTTGACACATGAGTAAACATGTGGCTGCACTCTGGGAAATATATCATGTCTCAAGGCGACCATAGGTTTGCTTAAGGCTTCCATTGTCATTTGGGTAGCTTCTTTGTTGTTGCCATGGATGAAGGTGTAAGGAGGTCCTTTGATTCCCTCTGAACTCATCATATGCTGTAGACGGAGAGGTCTCCATAAGTAATCATAAAGGAGCTTTACTAAAGCAATCAGGATGAAACAACATGGAAAAAGAATTGTAAGCTTCGTCAAGGCACTCATGTTTCTTGTTCTCTCAGCAATGAATTGAAATGGTGCTTTAGCTTTTGCATTTATGGTGATAGGTTGACAGGTACCGCATAGTAAAAGAGAGAAATAGATTTATTTTTCTTTCTTTATTTATTTCTCAATTTGTATGGTCTTGGTCTCTTTGACAATTATTATTTGCATGGACCATAATCTACACATATTTTTTTGGACTTTCTTTGTTATCACGGAGGACTGTGTTTTTATTTATTTATTATTTTAACTATGGGTAATTTTTGTTTTTACAAATAAAAGTTATAAAATAGTTACTCAATTATTTTAAAAAAATTTTTTAGTCACTAACCATTAAATGATTAACGGAAAGATGGCGTGACAACTTTTAAATTTAGTAGAATAGTAATTTTAACCCTTAATATTTATACATTGTGTCAATTTAATCTTAATTTTAAAAATTTTAAAACCCTCAATATTTATATATTATATAATTTAATCTTTTTGTAATTTTGCTTTTCTTTGCGAACCTTTCACAAAGTTAGAAAACAAATTTATCAGCTAAATTTGATTGAAAATATACTAAAATGAAAATACCAAAAATTCAAGATAATAATTTTCATATTTTCTCATTATTTTAAAATTAACCCTCAATGTCACAAAGAAAATAAAAACTACAAAAAGGACCAAATTACACAATATGTAAATGTTGAGGGTATAACTTTTTAAAATCCAGACTAAATTGACACAATGTATAAATGTTGACGGCTAAAGTTATTATACCAATTTTAAAAGCTATCAAGTTTTCTTCCTATTAGTAATTTAACGATTGATGACCAAAAATGAAAATGTTGAATAGTTGGACTTCCATTTTATAATTTTTCATAGTTGGGTGATCAAAAAAGAAATTTACAAGTAGTTGAGTGACTACCCGTATAGTTTATCCTTATATTTTTTACATTATAGAAAAATAGTTAAATTTTAGTTTTGGTCTCTCTATTATGCCAAAAATTGAGATTTAATCTCTATACTTTAATTTCTAATATAATTTCGTCTTTATATCTTTACTATTATTTAAACTGTGACAGAGTTGGTACCAAAGTTAGCCAGACACCAACTCGATAGTAGATATTACTAAACTACACTTACATATTTGAAATAAGTTATGTTCGTATGAGATACTTTTGTTTTTCTTTTATACATTTTAAATAAACCAATAAAAATTGCAAATGATTAGATTTGAATCATGTCATTGATATACATAAAATCTCAACTTTAACACTACGACCGAAATTTCACGTTGATTACTTTTGTTTATTTTAATATTATTACACAAATTTTTATAAGTAAACTTGCATAGGGTTTACAAACACATTTATTTTATTTTATTTTTCAACATACAATGTTTTTAATAAATTAAATTGAAATCAGTACAAATATATCATAAATCATAATATAAACTATCAAGATTCTAAAAGTTAAAATTTTATATTTTTTACTCTTTCAAAGGTTATAGATTTTGCAATAATTTTTTAATAAATAAATGTAATACATTTTTAATTGATATATACAATTAAACTTGTGCATTGTACGAGATAACAAACTATTGGAAAGTTGCAAAACGGCTGCTTAACTATTTGATTTTGTTTTTTTTTTTTTGGTCACCAGTCATTAAATGATTAATGGAAAGAAACCGTGACAGCTTTTAAATTTCGCATAATAGTAGTTTTAACCCTCAACATTTATACATTGTGTCAATTTATTCTAGATTCTAAAAAAATTAACTCTCAATATTTAAACATTGTGTACGTAACACCCCTAACCCGTATCCGTCGCTGAATTAGGGTTACAAGGCATTATTGAACAGAACATAGCTCAAAACAGACATTCATTTCATTTCATGCTTTAATACCATTAATACATAAACTATTTGTTTTTTTTTTCAAAATTTAACTACTTTATTTAATAAATATAAAATTCAAAACATACAAACATAACATGCATGATATTTGAATATCTAATTTATAATCAAACGTATATCGTTTTATAAAATCATGTGTACATATTACAAACATTCATTCATAAAGCATTATAATGTTCACTTGAATTTCTTTAGTCATTTTTCTACGTACTTGGCTGAATCCATATATATACCAATTCCATATATTTTAAACCATGCCATTTAGCAACACCTTTCAATATTAGCTATTTCATTCAATTAAGCACATATAACAAATCCAAACTATGCTCAATTCGATTCATATTAATGCATCCATTTTTAAATGCATTTTACTTAAACCAAACATATCAAAATCAAACATCATATATATATATATATACACACAAGGTGTCAGCTAACACATTAAATTTTAGTAAAAAACATACCAATTCATAAAACATTATAACTCCATCTTAAATCATGTAACATATTTGCCAAAATAAATTAAGTAACAAAGCCGAATTTACACCACCCTAACACCTTCTTTAAGCCAACTCATAATGCAAATTATACATTAACACATAGGTCTTTAATAAAGCATACTAAATTTACAAATCCAAGGCATAGCATAGTTATTCCAAGGAAAAATATAAATACATATCATAGGTCAAAAATGCATGTATTATTTACTTCATTGCTTAACCAAATTTTAAGACCATTCATGTTATTTTCAATCAAACCAAATAATGACAAATTATACCAACTTTCGAGACTACATTTTCATTCATATACTAAATATATCATATACCTATAATAGATATTTGTTATTTTCGAATAGGCATTAAATATAATTAAAATATATATCCATTAACAAATAAGCCAAACATATCACACCTATATAAATACATAACAGTATTTTCCAAATGAACTTAAGCCATAATCAATTTCAATGATTAACTAAACATATCCATTTCACTACCTTTATGTCATAACCGAACTTATGTGTATATATATATATATATATATAAACATTTACCACGTATTAACAAAGCATAACAACCATATTTCACAAATAAATAAGCCATAGCCGAATCACTAAAACCAAACACATCTAATATTTGATTAGTAGCATAAAAACTAAGCTTAACAAAATAAATAAGCCATTTTCGCATTGCTCATATTTACATATCCCAAATCAAATATTATTACTAGACTATACATGTCATAAGTTCAAATTCAAACTTAACGAAATACCGAAAAGAGTTGATAGTGTGATAGACTTCTCTGACGACCCCTGAGCTCGTAACCAACTTCCAAACTCTATAAAACGGAAAGCAAATATACACAGTAAGCTATCAAAGCTTAATAAGTAATAAGCAAATAATTTTCCAAATAACATTAACATTATACTCAATTAATCAAATCAATCCAAACCTTAACTAATGTACATATTTTACACTCACAATCTCATATATTATCAAGTATACATTAACATTTTAACATCATATAGCCGAATGCACAAACACTCATGAATATAAATAATTCACACTTTTAACCTCACATATACATCATTTGGCCAAATATGTGCATTCATATATACACATAATTCACTTTATATTATGTATAATTTATATTACCATTTCAAATAAAAAGCTTATCTTATTTTCATTAACATAAAAATTGGCACATACCTGAACATTTTAGCTCAATTTCACATTCAATCATATCTCGTTAATGCCCATTGAACCATTTGGAATTAAAAAGGATACTCGGATAGTCGGAAGGCTCGTACAATGCCAACGTCCCAGACGTGGTCTTACATGTAATCATATATCAATGCTACTTTCCCAGACAGGGTCTTACACGAATCAAATGCGATGCCAATGTCCCAGACATGGTCTTACACGTAAACACAAGTCGATGCCAACGTCCCAGACGTGGTCTTACATGATAACACATAACGGAATCCTATGTCATGACATATGTATCCTATTTATTCCTAAGGTTCACACAGGGCTTCCGAACATCATAACTCGATCGAATCTGTAATGGCCTAAATTCAAGGTTATCGGAACAATGGTTTTGTAACCATAAATCTGATTTAAAGAGAAATTTATTTCAATATATTTGCATGAATATTTATATGATAGGAAAATCGTATTAAAATATCGATAAAAAAATTTTACCGATTAAGTAGTTAGTTAGAAAAAGGAATTATTGAAGGAATTGGGTAAAAAAAAACAAGGTATCGAGACATTGATCTCATAAAATTGAGTAGGAAATATTTTTATAAATGTTTATAAAATGTTAATAATGTGGTATTAAAATTTCGTTAGAAAATTTTAATGTTTGGGTAGGTAATTAAATGAAAATGACTAAATTGAAAAGGGTGTAAAAGTTATTAGAAGGATTAAATAGCTCAATTGTCAAATGAGGAGAGATCTAAAGAGAAAATAAGCCCAAAGGAGATATTTTGGGCGGCATAAGCTGAGAAAAATCAGGAGAATTACTGAAATAAGGGCAAAATGAAAAAATAACAACATTTACTAAATAAAAGTAGGACTAATTTGGGATATCTAGAAATCTCTTCATTTTTCTTCATTCTCATCAGCCAAAAACGCCATAGGAGGGTTTTCTAAGCTGGTATTTCATAATTTTTGCACCAAGTGAGTTAATCCTTACCTTTTTCTTGTAATTTTTGTGTTTCTAAGACTTTTACAACTAGGCCCTACTATTAAATTCATTAGTCTTTGATTTCATGGATGAAATTGAAAGTCAACATGGTTGAGTGATATAAGTTTATTATGAAATAGAATGAAATCGAAGCTTTAATTTGTTTATGAGATGATTTCATTAGGTAATTTCAATAGAAATTGATTTTTAAGACCTAATTGTGAAAATGTTTGGAATTAAAGTCTATTACTGAAATTCTGATTCCTAAAGGTTATAAAGTAATTTAAAGTGATAGAATAAAGTTTTAATTGAGAAAAATCAGCTCAATTGAGAGGCTAATTGAGTAGGGACGAAATTATTATTTATTAAAAGCTTAGGGGAAAAATGGTAATAAACAGTTTGCACTAAAACAGTTTTGGACAGCAGCAGTAGACTAACTTTAAAAAATCACCATAAATTGTAGAAATTGAATTAGAAGATTAAAAAAAATAATATGAAATTAAAGCTTATTGAGTCTAGTTTCTCATAGAAGAAACGATGTAAGCAATGAATTTGTAAATCATGAGATATAATGAATTTTGTGAGACAAGGTCAGAAAGAATTCGGGTTCCCCTGTTCTGACTTTGAAAAATCATAAAAAATTGAATAAAAATAATTAGGGGCTTAAATTTATATATTTAGAATCTTGAATGAGTCTATTTTCAAGATAAATAAACAGAAATATCATCCAAATTCTGTATGAAGAGATAATTAATTTTTAGTGAAGAAGGGTCAGAACTATCAAACAGCAGAACATAGGTGAATTTTAAGAATAAAATGTACTTATTGGCTAAACTAAAAATTCTGAAAATTTTATGGTAAGAAGATATGTGAGTCTAGTTTCAGGGAAAATTATCAGATCTTGATTTGGAGTTCTTTAGCTCAAGATAAAAATAATTTAGTGACTATGACTCAAGTAGACAACTTTGAATGAACTATAAATAATAATAGAATTATAGAAAATGCTACATGTGAACATGAAATGTATTGAATTGATGATTGAATTTATTTATTTATTTAGATCCGGAAAACTCAAATACGAAGCTAGATCGAGGAAAGGAAAAAGTCCTGGATTAGTAGATTTTGTATACGAACTAGTATCGAGGTAAGTTCATGTAACTTGAATTATATTATTAAATACTTGAAATGTATGTTATTGATGTGAATATAATTTGAATGTTCATTGTATGAAAATTGATGAAACATTGATATATTTGATAAAAAGGAGAGGAAATCCCGGTTGAATGAAAGGAAAATTCGATGGATCTCTGAAAAGGAATTGACGGTAAAAAGGATCTAGCCCGAACAGGTGATCCTATCCTGATATAGCCCTCCCGAAGAATATGTGGAAAATGGATTTAGCCCGAACGGGTAATCCGAATTAGGTCTCGAATTTAGCTTTGGACTGATAATTCAGATCCAAGCTCATTAGAGTAATTGTCGTTGCGAGGATTTAGCTTTGGACTGTAATCCCGACAATACTCTATGAGTTTATATTACAGATTTAGCTTTGACCGTAATCCGTTGTAAAGATGAGGTTCGCGGGAGTGTGCTCTCTGAAATAGAAATGTGCGCACATGAATATGAATTGACGGACCCGGATTTGTACACTAAAGTGTACCTCTGAAAATCCATCGAAATTACGAGTAATTCAACAGGATAAATATGAAAAAATAACAAGGAAATGGAAATCATGGTATTGATGAGCTCATCAATCATGGTATATATATTATTGATACATGGAAATTATTGGACTAACTTGAATGTTGAGTTTGTGTATGTTAGGGTAATAGTGCATTGAATGGATATATGAATGTTTATTGCATTGTATTGAAAATATTAGGTAAGTATAATTCTTGTTACCCTGTTTTCTTTTCCCCTGTTTTGTAGTGTTAAGAGCTCGGAGGTCGTATTCAGTCGGAGACACATCACACTATTAACCCTAAGATTTCGGTATATAAAGAAACTTTATTTTGGAAATCAATGGCATGTATAAGCTAATAAAGTAAATGTTAATATGAAATGAATGTAAGGTCAGCCATTGGTATGGCAAACAAATATTGGTTTTGGTATGTGTTGAGGTTATCTTATAAATATGCATGAATCTATTTTGAAAATATGTTGAATTGGATTGGTTGATGTGGATTGGTCTCGGTTTAAAATTTGTAGGGAAGGCTAGATATCTATAAAGGGGCTATATTGAGTAAAAATATATATTTGTAAACTCCGGTAATGCCTCATACCCTATTCCGACGAATACGGGTAGGGGGTGTTACAGAATCGATCTCGTAAACATTGCTCCCAAGCATATAAACATTCAGCAATCATTTAAATACATTCATAAAATTCAATTCAGCATATAAAATTCAATTCAGCATATAAAATTCACATATATTTAAAATTAACAGCATTTATTTGCTTATAAACTTACCTCGGATATCGACGGACGGAAAATAACGACTATTCGTTTATTTTTGTTTTTCCCAGATCCAAACCAATTTTATTCGGTTCTTGATCTAAACATATTAAAATTAAACTTATTTAAACACCGTTTTATTCAATTTAATCTAAAAACACATAAATGGGTAAATTACCATTTTACCCCTGACATTTTACACTTTTCACAATTTCATAATACCATGCCTAAGCCAAATTTTACCCATGCTCATACAAGTCCATTTATTTCATTTATTTCACATTTTAGTCCCTCAATTTATTATTTTTACAATTTAACCCTAATTACTCAAAATCATCAAAATTTCCAATACAAAACATGTTAATCCAAAACATATCTTTCATAATCTATCATCTAACATCACAAATCTCATAAATTCATCAATGGCTTAACTCAAAATATCCATCAAAAAAAAATTAAAGCATGGATTTTGTAAATTTCTTAGTAACGATCTCAAAAACGTAAAAATTATCAAAAACTGAGCTAGTTACATACCTTAATCAAGCTAAAATATGGCCGAATGTAGCTTTCTTTTTCTTTTTCTTTCCTTAGCTATTTTCGGCTATTCCAAAGATGAACATGCATGTATTTTATGTTTTATTATATTAACTTATTTAATATATTTACTAAATTAACATTTATTTATTAACATAAAATATCATATATACATATACCTAACCGTCCGCTAATATGTTTCATGGTCAAATTGCAACTTAAACACCTCCTATTAAAAGAACAAATCAATTTAGAACTTTAACAAATAGTTAGTAACTTTTACCATAGATAATAATATTTAATAATTTTTCTAACTCGGATTTTGGTCCCGAAACCACTGTTCCGATTAGGGTCGAAACCTAGCTGTTACAGTGTAATTTAGTCTTTTTTGTTGTTTCGCTTTTCTTTGTGACCATTTAACCTAAAAAGCTAAAAAAATAAATTTATTAGTTAAATTTGACCCAACATATACCAAAATGAACCCTAAACCCTAAACACCAAAAATCCAAGATAATAATTTTATTTTTTTTCTCATTCTTTTAAAATAAACCCTCAATATCACAAAGAAAAAAAATTATAAAAAAGACCAAATTACGTAATGGGTAAATGTTGAGGGTTAATTTTTTTACAAGCAATACTAAATTGACACAATGTATGAATGTTGAGGGCTAAAGTTCCTACTATACCAATTTTAAAACGGTCAAGTTATCTTCCCGTTAGTAATTTAATGGGTGGTGACTAAAAAAGAAAAAGTCGAATAGTTGGGTGACCATTTTATCACTTTTCATAGTTAGGTGACTAAAATGAAATTTATTATTAATAGTTGAGAGACTACCAATTAACCAAGTTAATTGGGGTTTTAAATTTTTTAAATCATTTTGGATTTAAGTAAATAAGGATTTGGGTTGTTTGATTTCAGTTAATTTCAATTAGAATTATTTGGATTTTTATCAGGTTTTTCGATTTGAAACATTTTTAAGTTTTTTAATCAATGTAGTAGTTGTTTTGTAAATATTTTTTTTTGTCACTGAGTTTCCAGCAAAATTGATCAATAATAATAATAACAAACATTTTTTTATTGATTGCATGTTTCACCATCTTGGAAAGTAGTAGCTACTTGCATTTAATTATGTATAGAGATGGGCATAGCTAGGAATAGGGAAGGGGTTGCAAATGCTAGAATCTTAGACATATTAAATGTCATCTATACACGAACCCACTATATTAAGCCCCTAGTTCTTAGCAGCTATACAGCGGCTCAAGTATTATTTGAATTCCATGGTGTGGTTTAAGGGCAAGTTTGGCAATGCTTTTGAAAAGTGATTTTGAGAAATGTTTTTAAAAAATTTAAATATTTGGTATTGCTGTCAAAAAGTACTTTTGAGAAGTAAAATGTCTATTTTAGACATGATATTATAAAGTAACAAATATGTATTTAAATAATGTTCAAATTAGTTAATATTATAATATTTTAGCAAAAATATAAAAAATAATTTATTATAATTTATTGTTAATAATTTGAATTTTAAATATTTCTAAGTAATTAATTAATTATTATTTATTAAATTTAATTAGAATATATAAACTATATTTAAATATAATAATTAAATATTTGTAATTAGATATTGACACAATTGTATTATTTGCATGTCTTTTGGTTTAATTACAATTATTTAAGTTTGTTAAATATATGACCAGTATCAACTTTGAAAAAAAATACTTTAGGTACCACTTGCGATAAAAAAAATTAGATATCAATTTGTGAGTTAAACTTTTAAATAATGAAACGGAATATGATTCACATTTGGACAATAAAATTTATCATCTTTTAAACTAAGATACACTTGCTGCATAAACACCTTAGATGTTGAACTTTATGAGAGCTATTTTCTTTTATTTAACATGTCTAATTCAAGTTTTTAAAGTTAAATATGAGATAAACCCATGTGTTGGCTTGATAGTTAAAGTGTTCACCGTCCCAAGTGATGCCTGAGTTGCATTTTTGTATGGATTTTGCCCTATTCTTGTAATTCACCAAAAAAGAAATTAAATATGAGATGGTATTTAACGCTCAAATTAATAACTAGATTAATGAATGGACTTAGTTGATATGTTACTGATATTTTAAAATGTTCTGAAATTTAGGGGTCAATTCAAAACTTACACAATAATTTGAGGATGTTTAGCATAATTAACCCTTGCAAGAAATGATTATATATTTTACAGTACCTTGCAAGAAATGATTATATATTTTACAGTACCTTGCAAGATGGATCAAACATCCAACTACAGAATAAAACCAAAACAAAATATGGTATAAGCAACAATCTTAAACGAAATTAACTCACAAAATTCCTAGTACACAAGTCAGACAACAAAGGAGGTTCCGAATTTCAGAATAAGATCCTTTAACATCAATGTTTCCGAAAACACAAAATAAATATAAACTAAATTGGAACAAAACCTAGTATGATGTGTCGTCCGCTGTTGCTCAGTGATCTCTGGGCATGCTCTTAATAATATTAGAGTCGCCTGAAAAAAACACAATATTACCCACAATAAAGAAGTATACATCTAGAGAGTGTGTAAATTCAATACGTTATCAAACTCCTATACTTACCCGGTCGATAATGCCGAGGCAAACACTCTGAAATATTTGCCACGAGCAAAGGCCCAAGTCTACATTGTCTGAAAAACCAAACAACCACATTTTCAAAGGAATGGTCTTCTATAACAAATGTTGTATTACTAGAAAACTTAGAAATCATTTGACAGTAAATTTCCAAGCTTTCCAACTAATCTTAGGAATGTGAGGCTTAGGCTAGCATCTGATGGGTTTAATCCTTATAAAATCATGAGTACTTCGTACAGTACCTGGCCTGTAGTGCTTGTTCCTTACAATTTGCCTCTGTGGATTTGTATGAAGTAATCTTCTTTTATCTTATCTATATTATCCCTGGAGAGAAAGGTCCCGGAAATGATATTGACATTTATATGCAGCCACTTATTGAGGAGTTGAAACAGTTATGGATGGGTGTTGAAACATATGATGTCTTGAGAAAGGAGAACTTTTTTTACGTGCTGCTTTATTGTGGACTATTAATGATTTCCCAGCTTATGCCAATTTATCTGGTTGGAGTACCAAAGGACGTTATGCTTGTCCTTGTTGTGCGGTGCAAACATGTTCGAAATGGTTATATAATGGGAAGAAGTTCTCTTATACGGGGCATCGTCGGTGGTTAGATGGAAATCATAGATTTAGATTTTAGAGGACTCTATTTGATGGTACTAAAGAGTTCAAAGAAGCTCCAGAGCAGACCATTGGATCTGAAATCTTGTTCATGTTAAAAGATACCATTTTCAGTTAGGGGAAGATGAATCAAACACATAACACGCAAGCAAAGAGAAGACCGAAGGAGGCGTATGTTGGCGATGTTGATGAGCAGATTGATGATGAATCTGATGAAGAGGATGATCCTAATGAGGCGGACTTGTGGAAAAAAATAAGTATTTTTTTTAGTTGCCTTATTGGGAGCATCACATTTTGCGACACAATCTTGATGTTATGCATATTGAGAAGAATGTTTGCGAGAACATCATTGGGATAATTCTGAATGTCGATGAAAAATCAAAATACAATATTCAGAGTCGACTTGATCTAGTTGACATGGGAATTCGACGTGAACTTCATCCCCAAGTATTTCCAAATGGGAAATATAGGTTGCCGCCTTCAATTTTTGCAATGTCGAAGAAAGAAAAAGAAGTGTTCTGCACGGTGTTGAAGGATATAAAGGCCCCAGATACGTATGCATCAAATATATTTCGATGTGTGAGTCTTAAAGATCGAAGACTGTATTCCTTAAAATCACACGATTATCACATCTTGATGCAAGATTTACTACCAGTTGCTTTACGGCGTTGTACGTTAAAAAAGGTGACGTATTGTATAATTGAACTATCCAATATAATGAAAGCTATTTGTGGAAAAGTTTTGGATGTTGAAGAACTTGAAAAAGTACAAGATCGAGCCGCCTTGACTTTATGCAAATTAGAGAAGATCTTTCCACCTTCCTTATTCAGTATTATGGTGCACTTGATAATCCATTTCCCTCACAAAGCAAAACTTGGTGGACCAGTTTTCTATCGGTGGATGTATCCTATAGAGAGGTGCTAATTTATTTGTAAATTATTTTTATTCATTCATGAATATACCTTGAGTTACAACTTTTGATAATGTTGTATATCGTCTTTATGTTCCTATTCAAATTAAAGTCTTATTGTCGTAATAAGCGTTATCCAGAAGGATCAATAGCTAAAGGATACTTGGCAGAGGAGTGTATGAATTTCTGTTCTAGATATTTAGAAGATGTTGAAACAAGATTGAATAGACCAAGTAGAAATGCTGGGCTCACTGATCATAACTTGGCCGAAACTTATTTATTTTAAAGTTATGGGGAACCAATCGGTAAAGTTGAAATTGCAGAATTAGATGATATATCTTGGGTACAAGCACACCGATATGTTATTTTTCACCACGATTCGATTGAACCATTACGCAAGTAAGTTTTAGGATTTGATAAATATTCATGTTTTTTATTTGTTTATCTTCTAACCAAGTAATCCACTTTTTAACATAGCGAGTACAAACAAATCTTGAGATCTCGTTCACGCTCCCGAAGATTACAACATCGAGAGATTAATAAGTTATTCACAGAATATTTTCATGAATGTTTAAGCCAAACGGTATGCAACTGAAGCTTTCATTGACAAATAATGTTTTCTCATAACATTTATAATTACTCAATTTACTTTCGATTCAATAGGTTTGGAGTGGAAAGGATGTCAATGACGAAGTTAAATGGCTTTCCTAAGGTCCGAATAGAGTAGTAAAAAGATATAGTGCCTTTCTCATCAATGGATTCAGATTTCATACAAAATATCGTGAGAGATTGAAGAGAACTCAAAATTGTGGAATAGTTGTTAATTCTTCAATTACAAGTTATGCTAGTGTTACGGACAGTAATCCTGTTGAGGGAAATGTGGAGTATTACGGACTTTTTGCTGACATTATTGAGTTGGATTACTACGGCAAATGGAAAGTTGTCTTATTTCGATGTGATTGGGCTGATGTTAATACTGCTTGTGGAATTAAAAAAGATCAATTTGGTTTTACAATGGTGAACTTCTCTTGATTGATTCACATTAGACAACAATTGATAGATGAGCCGTATGTATTTTCTTCTCAAGTGAAGCAAGTTTTTTACTCGAAAGATCCAACTGATGATGGTTGGTACGTTGTACTCCAAAACAACCCTAGAGACTTGTTTGACATGGGCAATGGAAGTAGAGATGACATCATCGAAAGGTCAGAAATTTTGCCTTTTCCAGAACAAAACTTAAATGAAAATATCCCTAGTACTAGTACACAATCTCAATGGGTTCGCCAGGATGTGGATGAAGATATTTATATGTACTATTTTATATATTTCAACTATTTTATATGTACTATTCTTGTTAAATATTTCAACTATTTTATATGTACTATTCTTGTTGTAATTAGTTACTAAAATTTCAACTATTTTATGTGTATTGTAGAAAAAATGCCTAGAAGAAGATTGCGAGATCTAAGTATTGTTCAGAATACTGTAAATTCAGAAGAAACAAATAGTGAACAACAGACTGCCATTGGATCTTCGAATGTTCCGTATACATGTGACGAACCTGCAGAAATTCAGAGTAAATGCTAACTTTAATTTACATGCGTGTTAACTTTTATTATTGATTTCTTTTTCAACTTCTTATATTATAATATACCATTTTTCAACTGAAAGTGGTGGGACGCGCAAAGCTCGAGGACATACGCTACTAAAAGAATTATACGAGTTAAATCCTGTTGAGCGTGTCAAAGTATCTAGAAACAATCATGGTCAGCCTGTTGGATCAGAAGCTCGACTTTTAGCAGGATATTTGGGCATTATAGCACAAAATGCCAATATGTTGCCTATCAATTACGAGTCATGGCATCAAATGCCTGATAGTAACAAAAATCAAGCTCTCAATAATATTAAGGTAACAAAACGTGAATGTAATTTATAATATTTTGGTTTAAGTTTCATTTATATTTACTTTCTAAACTTGTGTTTTTTGTAGGAGAGAATTGCTTTAAAGGTCTCGGATAATTATGTCAAGAAGACATTGGGAAAAAAATGGAGAGACCATAAAAGCACTTTAAAGAAAGAATATTTTAAGAAAAATATAAGCCTCGAAGAGAAATTGTGAAATGTCTCGCTGAGAATGTTGAGGTACCAATGGGAAGATGCGGTTAGATTCTGGAATTCAAAGAAATGAGAGGTATTACGTACTTCCAAACTCTTATAATTATTTCGGTTTATAGTATTTACTATATACGTAATAATAATTTCATAGTGTAGGATCGTGAGCGAGTTGGAACAACAAGCAGGCAAAAACAAAAATTCACGCACACAGTAGGGTTGAAAAGTTTTGCTTGTGTAGCTGAGGCTGAGGTATTTTGAATTTATTAATTGTGTCATATATTAATTACTTTCTATTAAATTATATTTTTACTATTATATTGTAGGAACTCTCGTCTGGTCAGAAAGTTAGACGCCTTCAGCTTTTTGACATTACACATAGGAAGGAAGATGGATCTCTTATGACCTTTGAAGCTGGAGAAATTATGGTATATTTACTTAATAAAATTTGATTTATTTTAAATATATATAATGGTTAATTATAATGGTTTAATTCGTCGTTAGTAGTTCTAAATAATGTTAAGTTATGTTGCATTTATTTTTATTATATATTTCGTTTCTAACTTTTTGATTGATTTATTAGGAGAAACTAAAGGAGAAAAAGGCGGAGTATGAAGCGGTTGCTTCAAGTGATAGTTCTGTTCATCTTGACGACATTGATAACAGAATTATTACTGAAGTTTTGGGTTTTGAAAGGTATGGTCGGGTTCAATTTCAAGGATATTTTGTTAACCCAACCCAATATTTTGAATCCACCTCATAACAATACATGTTTTCGGGGAGTCAGGCTCAAGCTGAAGTTATGAGGTTAAAAGAACAGATGGCTTAGATGCAAGTGAGCACAGTTGAGCAAATTACTCAACTTAAAGCGGATGCATCATCGAGAGAAGCTGAGGTTCAAAGAAAATATGAAGAACTCCAGCTACAACTTAAAGTAGAGGAAGCAGCGAGGGAAGCTGAGGTTCAAAGAAAATACGAAGAACTCCAGCTACAACTTAAAGCAGAGGCAGCAACGAGGGAAGCAGAGCAGAGCAAAAATACGACGCACTCCACTACGAATTGAATATGATGAAAATGTTTCAAAGATGCAAAAATCCATGCGTCTTAGACATTTGTTTTCTTATTGTAAGAATATTTTTAACATTCTAAATTTTAACATTATTGTAAGAATATTTTGAATTATACATCATTTATTAATTTATATCGTATATATTTCGTTGAATTTGAAGTATCATGTAACACCCCAAACCCAGTCTAGACGTTATGACCGAATCTGGCATGTCACATTGAAGTGTTTTTCGAAAACCATGTTTTCATTGAAAACCATTCTTGAAATTTAAAACTTTAAAACCATGTAAAACTTGTACAAAACCTCAGTTCGTGTTTGTTCATCTTCAATCGTGGTTTATTAAAAAGTTATTCCCTTTTTAAAATGTTATTACCTTTAAAACCTTATTTATTGCGGAAGCTTAAAAATCGTTGCAGAAACATAGTGTTTTGAAAAAAGTTATCGCTTTGGGAAAACCGCGTTCTCCCTCTAACAATTATAAGTCATAATGACTAAAATCTCATATCGAAAGCTACAAAATTGGAGAGGCCTTATTACAAATATAAAAACTCAGACGAAAATTAATAGTAAATAAAAGCCAAGTAAACGAAAACAGGAGCACTAGTGTGGCCATCTCCGAGTCCCTCGTAGCACCGAATTGTCTAACACTGGTGATTACCTGAAAGGTTAAAAACGGGGTGAGTTTACGAAAATCTCATTGTGTAATCCCCTTATTAAAGAAACAGTCAGAATATAGAAATAGAATCGATCTGGCTTGAGCCCGATAATAATAACGATGCTGATTCGATTCGAGAGTATAGGTGGGCCAAAGCCTAAAACAATATCATTTGGGTCACAGCCCATAACAGAACCAATTGGGCGAAGCCCATTTCAGTAACGGTGGCAATTGGGCCTTAGCCCCCATCAGCCTCGGTTGGGCCTGAGCCCATATCAAAAGTCACATATCACATATATCTGGGCCTAAGCCCATCTCAATATCATAATCAGTATATGCAATGCATAAATACCCAAACCAACCCTGCACTCTGTCTCTTGTCCAACGCTACACTCCTATGGGGATTAAATCAACCCACCCAGCCAGCACACCAAACTTAGCACAAGTTGCAGCACTAAGTCAACAGAACGGCTCGGTGCCGTAGACAGAATAGCTAAAAGCCATAAATATCGTAGCACCGCTGCCGGTTAATAGAACGGCTAAAAGCCATAAATTAGGGGTGTGCAAAATTCGGGTAAAACCAAAAAAATTCGGTTAACCGACCGAATTCGGTTAATCGGTCGGTTAACCGAATTTTTTCGGTCGGGGGTCGGTTAATTATTTTGTGATTTTTCGGTTAACGGTTAATTCGGTTCGAAACTGGTCGGTTAACCAAATTTTTTTGGTTTAATCGAAAAAATTAATAAATAAAATTATAATATATAAATAGGCCCACTATTCATCTAAACCCAATCCCTAAACCCAATCCAAACTCAAATATCCAACCCAACCCAATTATCCAATCATAAAAATTACAAATAATTTAATAAATAAAAATAAAATTCTAAAACTAAAACTAAAATTATGTAATTTTTTAATTATGTAGTAATTCATTTCGGGTAATTCAGGTAATTCGGTTAATTTGGTTAATTCGGTTAATTCGGGTAATTCGGTTAATTTTTAACCAAAAATAAAATATATATAATTTTCTAGTTAATTGATTAATTAATCGATCAATTAACCGAAAAAATTTCGGTTCGGTTAATTTTTTTTAAAAAAATTCGGTTCGGTTAACGGTTAAAAATTTTGAAAGGTCGGTTAATTCGGTTAATGTTATTTCGGGTCGGTTAACCGATTGAACACCCCTACCATAAATATCGCAGAAAGGCTGAAAGCCTTGTACAGAACGGCAATGGTCGTACACTTCCTTTGTAACAATGTCCCAACCCCATGAAAGATGTCGTGTATGTTATGCTCAATCATCACGGTGGCAACTGGGCTTTAGCCCCCATCAGCCTCGGTTGGGCTTGAGCCCATATCAAAAGTCACATATCACATATATCTAGGCCTAAGCCCATCTCAATATCAGAATCAGTATATGCAATGCATAAATACCCAAACCAACCTTGCACTCCGTCTCCTGTCCAACCCTACACTCCTATGGGGATTAAATCGACCCACCCAGCTAACACACCACGCTTAGTACCGGTTGCGGCACTAAGTCAACCGAATGGCTTATCGCCGTAGATAGAACGACTAAAAGCCATAAATATCGCAGAAAGGCTGAAAGCCTTGTACAGACCGGCAACGACCGTACACTTTCTACGTAACAATGTCCCAACCCCATGCAAGATGTCGTGTATGTCATGCTCAATAATCACAGGTGTATGCAGAATGACCATGCTCAGTAACAGTCATTTAAACATATATTAAAAGCATATAAGTCACACGACCACAGTCAAGCCAGTTAAAACACGGTCATACGACCATAGTCAAATCAATTAAATTCATAGTCTAAGTCAGTCATCTACCCACAAGGGCAAAACAATCATTTACCCTCCAGGGGCATTACGGTCATTTTACCCTACATGGGCAGTACAGTCATTTTACCCTACAGGGGTATTACGGTCATTTTATCCTACATGGGTATTACGGTCATTTTACCTTATAGGGGTATTACGGTCATCTTACTCTACAGGGGTATTACGGTCATCTTACCCTACAGGGGCATTACTGTCATGTTACCTTATAGGGGTATTATGGTCATTTTACCCTACAAGGGCATTACGGTCATCTTACCCTACAGGGGCATTACGGTCATGTTACCCTACAGGGGTATTACGATCATTTTATCCTACAGGGGTATTACGGTCATTACGGTGTAAATGGGCCTAAGGCCTAATATTCGGCCCATTTCGACCTATCGAGGCCCAGAACAGCCCAAGACCACGAGAGCGCTCGTGGTGGACTCTACAGACTAACGCCCACGTTTGTGGGCTCGGTTCACCACACGCACGATCACACGCTCGTGTGGCATCATACGCCATATTTTTTGCTTTTCAACATTTTGTCGATCTACAGTCATAGCAGTGTAAACAACACATACTTTCAACTTTTCAGCCGATCATCGAATACTGCATACAAATACACACCTGATTGCAACAACGAAGAGTGCGAATAATCTGGAGCACAAAACCTATAACCAACACAACACAAGATTAACGCATACTCTTAATCCATAAGCTTTATTTACTAAACCACAAACACTCACCTTGCTAGAACTAACAGATACTAGCGCCACACTGCTGATCAAGGGCGATTCCCCCTCCTAACATGATTCGGCAGATCAAAAGTTGTTAGAAGACAACCATACATTCGGCCCTCAAGAGAAAGAAAAGGGAAAACTGAAGCTTGTTAAAAGAGCCGCAAAAGACATTTGACTAAGAACAAAATAATAAAGTGGTTGTAACACCCCTTTACCAATAAAAAAAACGTATTTCGGTAATAGTCAATCAAGAAGATTCGGCCCGAAATAAAAAGAACAAAGAGATTTGAAAGGGAGAGAGTATGAGAATTCGGCCTAACAGAGAAAGGAAAAACGAAATTGGAAAAGAAGTAGAGATGAAAGTAAAAGAGAGGGACGGCTATAGCAGAAAATGATTAAAGAAGAGATGAGTAGGAAGTTTCAAGCAGAGAAGATACAATATTCGGTTTCTTTTAGAGAAAAGAAACAAAACTAAAGCTGAAAAGGAGAGACTAATCGGCAACATACAAAAGAGCAAGCAAAGAAAACAACTCCGGCACTTCGGATATCCCTAACAAAATCCCCTAGCCGAATTTCCAAGAGCACAAAACCTATTTCGGCACAACTTCTCAAGCCTTCAAACTCCTTGAAAATCTCCACAAATCACTCCACTTATCCCTCTTTGATATCCTCCATAACAACTCCAAGACCAATTCAAACTCTCCAACAACAGAGTTCAAATCCAACACCAACTCTTGCCGCCTCAAGCTAGCAAAATAAATATCTTTTTTGCTTGCAATGGGATTCGAACCCAAGCCCTCCTCAATAGCTCAACACGCCACTTGCCTCCTTGCCACAAGCTCTTTTGTGTCATATTTTATCTTCAATTAACTAAAAGGTCTAAAGGCCAAAGTCCGGGTTCCTTTAAAAGAAAAACCAAAATACATTGCAAGAGCCAAGACTCCCTTGCAACCTTAATGACGCCAAAACCGCTAGACCACATGCTTCCTTGTGTCATTTTTTTACCATATTTTATTCTTAAAGCCTACTTACTTACTCCTAGGGTTTTATCCACTTAAAACCAAATTTTTTGCTAAAGCCCAGGTTTGAACCAAGGACTTTTCCAACTCCTCTCAGGACCCTTAACCACTTGAGCAGACATTTAATTGTGTCATTTCCTAGCTCACATAAACTTTTATGCACAGTTTCCTAACTGTTCCCTTGCTCTAGGCCTAAATTCTGGGGCGTTACATATCATTTAGATTTGCTGTATTTGGTTTGATTGTATGTTACAGGAAGGGTTGTATATGGATGAAAATAAGATGTTGCAAATATGCCAAAGTTAGTGGCATTTGTAAAAAAACGTCGCTAAAAGCCCTGCTCTATAGCGGCATTTTTCGTAAAAGCACTGCTAAAGGCCATGCTCTTTAGTGGCATTTTTTGAAAAAATGCCGCTAAAGGTCATGTTCTTTAGTGGCGTTCTTGTGAGAAGTGCCGCTAAAAGTCATGTTCTTTAGCGGCGTTTGTGAAAAAAGCGTCGCTAAAGGTCATGTTCTTTAGCGATGTTTTTTCACATAAACGCCACAAAATTTAACGGTATCGTCGGTATTTTTTGCGGCGCTGCGCCGTAAATAGTTTTAGCGGCTCTTATAAGCGCTGCTAAAGCCCTAAAAAACGCCGCTAAAAGTCTATTTTGCTGCAGTGAACCTTAGCTCCTCTAAATCTTACAAACATTATGCTTATTCCAAAAATTTCATGCACGATGAATTTAGTGAATTTTGGCCTATAAGTTTATGCACAGTTCTTTATAAGATTATTGCTGAAATGATAGCTAGTCGTTTCTAAAGGGTTTTGGGGGATTGCATTGATGAGGCCCAAAGTGCTTTTGTGCCAGGGCAATTAATTTCTTATAATATCTTATTGGCCTATGAAATTTTACATTCTTTTCGACAAAAAAAGGTAGAGAGAAAAGGTTTTATGGCTTTTAAACTTGACATGAGCAAAGCGTATGATAGAGTGGAATGGGGATTTTTGAGACAAATGATGGAGTGAATGGGTTTTGCAAGCAGTTGGATAGAAACTATTATAAGGTGTATCTCTTCAGTCTTTTATTCTAAGGTATTAAATTGGAGGGTGGGGGAGAGGTTTGTGCTAAGTAGAGGACTTCTCCAAGGAGACCCCTTAAGTCCATTTCTTTTCCTTATTTGTAGTGAAGGTTTATCTACTCTTATGAGGTTGGCTTTAGGGGACAAGTTGATTAAGGGAGCCAAAGTAAGTAGGAGGGGTCCATAAATTACACATCTTTTATTTGCAGATGACTGTGTGCTTTTTGGAGAAGCTAATGATAGAGGGACCAATGATTTAAAATGAATCTTAAAGGAGTATGAACTTTGTTCGGGTTAATGTATTAATTAAGATGAATCAACCATTTGTTTTAGTCCAAATGTGAATAAAAAAGATCAAAATTGAATATCAAGAATTTTAGGGGTTTGGTTATCAAATGAGATTGAAAGATATCTAGGTCTTCCAAATATGGTTGGAAGGCAAAAGAAAATTGCTTTCCAGACATTGAAAGATCGAGTTAAAAAGAGGTTAGATAATTGGAGCACAAGGCTGTTGTCACAAAGAGGGAGGGAAGTTTTTATTAAAGCGGTTTTGCAAGCTATTCCAACATATGCGAAGAACCACTCTTGAGGCTAGGGTTTCTGGTTTAGTGGGCTGTTAATTAGGTTTAGTTTTTTAGGGTTGGTTTTGGGTCTAATTGGGCTTGTAATTGGACATTTGAACTATTTTTATTATTGGGTTTTTTTAATGGGCCCCGGGCAAAATTTGGGTCCTATAATGGGTGTGGTGACTTTCAAGATTACAGCATTTGACCATTGGGACCTTGCAGGAAATATCTTCCATACCTCACTTCCCCAATGGATGTATTTGTAGCTCACTTAGCATGCAGCAACCTATTTGAGCACGGCATGAGAATATATCACATTCTAAAACAAAATATAACCTTGGCGTGCTTACACAATGATGCATCATCTTCAACTCATATACTTGAAACTACATCAAGATTGTCATGCATCATACAAAGATATATTAAGTAAAATCAAGCAAGTTTAATGCAAAGACACCACAAACTCATTATGAACACCAAAATTCAAGCCTTTGTTTATTACTTGGTTGAGCAATCATGAAATTTGTCTAATACCAATATCTCAAATAAAAACTCCAACTCTATCAAGAGCTATTGCTGAATTTTCGTCCGGATATAGCTTCTCGGACTCATAGAGTATGTGGTTAATTAGTCCCCTTGCAAAGACTTGCAAAAGAAAACAACAAACGTGAAAACATTGCTAAAGGTTTCGAAAGAGTTAAAATTCAATATGTTGCATATATATCTATGCACATGTATCCCCTTCAATACAACATGAAGATATCAAGTCGCATATCTTTGAAATTCTAGCCAAAGTGGTAAAATGATTACTCTCTTGTAAGACACCACATATATATAATTACATTATTCTATTCAAGCGGATCACAAAAACAGATTGCTTGAAAATGCAAGAAACAAGTCAACTTAAGACTTACTCATCCTTCACCTTCCGAATCTTCTCTCGATCCGTCTCATGCATATGCTTTTTGAACTACTCATCTCACCATATCAACAACCAATGCTTGTATTATGTTCTTCGCACGATAATTTAAATATTGATTGGAAGTTAATTTCCATATTCACAATATATTAGAGGCAAAATCAAAGTATATGCTACAGCTTTCATTATGTTTAGTAGCTTTGTGTAAGTATGCATACAAACAACTCTACATCTATCGCCCTCATTCTACGTAAATCTTATCAAAATAGAAGCTGCAAGTTCTTGAACCAAAATTTAAGCCCCATTGATCAAAATTGTTCAACCAGTCCATAGATCTCTAAAGACTATACATTTGCCCGATAAAAATAAAACACCATCCTTTCTGAGCAGATTTGTAGCATATACGCACAAACCTTGTAATGTTCACTCAAAGTGAATTATGGAGCTAACTCACCGGAATTAAGCCCTGTCTTGGCTGGTAGCTATGAAGCTAAGACGAATAGAAGACCTTGAAAAGCTATTCATGTCATGGTGGAATCAACAAAAACCAGGTCCCATGAATACCACTACCAATTTATTTATTCCCAAAGACATATTTCCACCCCGAAAATATCTCAGAATGCCAATCAGAATGACATATCTTCCTTTTCAATGAGTACAACTATAAAAGGAAACACAAACGATTAACATGCATTACGATTCTTCCGATTAAATTTTCATTGTCATTTGAAAGCACTTCCTAGTTTCATTAATGGTGATGCAAACATATTCATGCTCATCCTAGCTTTTCTGTTCTCGTAGTATTAAGTCGATGATAAAGTCCCCTTAGCTAAGCAAATAAAATCTTAAAATTACCATTTACCCATTCCAAAATATTTATGGCAATCTAGAATCTGCCGGGGACTTCTATTGCAAACAAAGATATTAGAAAGATAGGAATGGAACTTAAAAGGCCTCCATTTCCATTAGGTTTGAGCTTTAACATGAAAATTAGCCTCGCAATTCTCTTCAATGATAAATCTCACCCATTATTGCCCTAACAAAGATATATGATATCAAACAACCAACCAAAAAGATCCCAAAGAAACTACTTAGTAAATAATTAAAAACAAAATATGATCTCAAAATTGTTAAAAATTAATACGCTTTTATAAAGTGACCAACTCATTCCAAAGACAGAAACGAAAAAATTATGAAGGACTAGAGGCTAGAGGAACAGTGTGAGGTTACCTTATGGCCTATATATTTAGCTCTTCAAGACACTCCGTAAAGTTTGAAACCAACAATTAAATCAGTAAACAAAGATCAATAACCATCATTTCGATTACGATGTATTGATTAATAAAAGAAAACGAGGTAATGAAAGGATACTAACTCGATAACGTTGTTAGCAAGCTCGAAGCGCAACATTTGCTTTGTAAAGACGGCATTTTCTTCTTCTTATCTGATCAAATAATTCACGCACATGGCAATAAATTAAAAGTGCACTCGAGAAAATCAAAATTCTAAAGAAAATAAATAAATAAATCGAGGGAGATGATGAATAAGAAGAAGGAACCTCGTGCAAATTTACTTAGCACCAAGGAAATTGGAAAAGCGGTAAAACGAAACGATTGAGAGGCGAAGTTGGGTCTTATAATATTGGGCCTAATACACCGGTTTTTGTTTTCTTTATTATATTTCAAAACTTGGTGGAAAGTCTGGCCCAATACAATTAATAGTATCTTATTTATTATTTATCAATTAATGTTAGGTGAATTTATGGTTTTTAGTCCCTGTTATGCTTAATTATGTCTTTTAAAAATAATTCACATCCACATTTTAATAGATCTATTAATTATTATGTCCTTGCTGAGTCAAGAGCTTGTAAGCTAATCGATTCATTACCTACACAAAGTATGAGTTCTCCTGTGGCAACATCAATTTTAGTCTTGGCAGTTGCTAAAAAGGGTCTTCCTAAAATTAAAGGAATCGAATTATCCTCATCCATGTCTAAGACAACAAAATCTACTGGGAAAACAAATTTATCAATTTTTATGAGCACGTCTTCAATAATACCCCTAAGGATTCTAACGGTTTTATCAACCAATTGAATGCTCATCCTAGTTTGTTTTGGCTTCCCTAGACCTAGTTGTTTAAACATTTTATAAGGCATGACATTTATACTTGCCCCTAAATCAGCTAATGCATTATCAACAATTAATCTACCGATTAGGCATGGAATTGTAAAACTCCCTAAATCTTTTAATTTTCGCGGTAGTTTATTTTGCAACATTGCTGAGCATACTGCGTTTAATTCCACGTATGGATCCTCGTCTAGCTTACGCTTGTTCGTTAAAAGCTGTTTTAAAAATTTTCTCGAATCTGGCATCTGTGAAAGAGCTTCAAGAAGCGGTAAGTTAATATGTAATTTCTTTAGAAGTTTAAGGAACTTACCGAACTGTTCTTCTGTGTCGTCTCTATTCAATGCTGCGGGATAAGGTATACGAGGTTGGTACTCTTTGATTACCTGTTTTGGCATTTCTAATGTTTCTTTTTCTTCCTTGATTTCTTATGCTAAGGTGGGGTTGTCTACCTTTGCACCCTCTTGAACTGTTATGGCTTGAATTTGCTCTTTCGGGTTGATTTCGGTGTTGCTTGGTAGACGTCCTTGTGGTCGTTCTGAAATCAATTTCGTGAGATATCCTACTGACATAGTGAGTTCTCCGACTTGCTTAGTAAGTCCTCCCACTTGTTTCTCTATCCCTTTTATTGATGTTTGTTGTTCATTGAGCGTTGCTTCAGTCTTTTGGAAGCGAGAATCTGTAGCTGCCATGAACTTTGTCAACATCTTTTCGAGGTTCGGCTTCTTTTTTTATGGGTAAGGTTAATTTTGGAAATTCGGAGGGGGTTGCTGCCTCTGATTTCCTTGATTTCCTTGTCCTTCCCATGAAAAATTTGGGTGGTTTCTCCAATCTGGGTTATAGGTATTACTATAAGGATTATTGTTAGATCTGAAATTATTGCCCATATAATTTGTTTGTCCGTTCTCTGCTTCCAGTTGGTAGGGTGGGTACTTAAGATTCACCACGTTTCCACTCGTATCGCACTGCATCACTAGATTTACCTGTGACGAATATAACTTATCAAGCTTTTTATTCATTATCTCTACCTGATTTGATAACATGGTTACTGTGTCGAGGTTAAAAACTCCGGCTGCTTTTGTTGGCCTTGTTCTTGAAACGTGCCATTGATAATTGTTCAGCGACATTTCTTCAATAAATTTGTATGCTGCTTCAGGGGTTTTGCTATTCAGGGTTCCACCGGCCGCTGAGTCGATTAGTTGTCTTGTTGAGGGATTTACACCATTGTAAAAAGTTTGTACCTGTAACCACAAAGGTAATCCATGGTGTGGGCATCTCCTCAACAGATCCTTATATCTCTCCCATGCATCGTATAATGTTTCTACATCTATCTGCACAAAAGAAGAAATATCATTCTGTAATTTAGCCGTTTTGGCTGGTGGGAAATATTTTAATAAAAAATTTTCGGTCGTTTGATCCCATGTCGTGATTGACCATCGTGGTAACGAGTTCAACCACTACTTTGCTTTATTCTTTAACTAAAAAGGAAATAACCGAAGACGTATGGCATCATCAGTAACACCATTTATTTTGAAGGTATCACAGAACTCTAAGAAATTAGCTATATGAGTATTAGGGTCTTCATCCTGCAAACCATCAAATTGAACAAACTGTTGAATCATTTGTATTGTGTTAGGCTTTAATTCAAAATTATTAGCAGCTATAGCAGGCCTAACAATACTAGATTCTGCTCCTATTAAAGTGGGTTTAGTATAATCATACATAGTACGCGGAGCATTATTTTCCTGTACGTCTGGAGGTGGTGGGTTGTTCTCTGCCATCCCTTCAGTAGGATTGGAGTTGTTCTATTGCCCTTCCTCTACGTAATTGAGGGTTCGCCTGATTTCTCTGCGATTCTTCTGTGCGGTAGCTTCGATATCACTGTCGTATACTAGTGGTCCTTTCAGGTTCCTTCTAGTTATAAATTAGAGATACCTGCTAGAAGAAGATGAAAAGAAAAATAATTAACCTAAAATAAGAATGAAAGTAAATTGCGAAAAATAAAAATAAAAAAAATAATGGCTAAAGTAATAAAAATAGAGTTTTCTTAATATTTTAGTCCCCGATAACGGCGCCAAAAACTTGATCGTGTCAAACAGTCGAGTTTTAATATTTATAATAAGAATGATCGAACCTGCAGACCACTCTGACAACGATTGAGGCAAGTGCACCTATCAAATAATAGTATAGCTTAGGCAAGACTGGATTATCGAACCCAAAGGAACTAAAAGTACTACTACTCACTTTCTTTTTATTTTTTGGCCTAAAATATGGAGTGATTGGTTTATTAATCTAAAACTAATGAAACACTAGACTAAATGCAAAGATAAAATAACGAAACTTGGAAAAGACTTATTGGAAAACTCAGTTGATTTAGACGATACCTTAAGAAGAATCCACCTATGACTTCTCTTATTATCTAACACTGAACCGGACAATTTATTCATTTAGTTTGATCCGTAAGACTCCCTAACTTATATTAAACCCTCTCTCGAGGTGAATAACGTCTAACCCTAGGCGTGCTATCAACTCCGCTTAAATATGTTTGATCTTCTCTTAAGCAGGGACTTTTGCTCCACCACCTAAGCACATTCGATTGGAATAAGTTCACATAATTAATAACAAACTAAATATTTATCATACGATTTAGAAAACGATAACAAAATCTATCATAGGTTTCATCCCCTTCAGGTATCTGAAGGGTTTAGTTCATAATTGAAAAATAAGAAAAGATAACACAAAACATAAGAAAAACCCTAAAACCCCCTGAAGGAATTGAAGGAGAAGTCCACTGTTTTGAGTAGAATTCCGGCTTCTTGGGATGAATCAACTGGCCATCTTCGAGTAATTCCCACGAATTTGACCTTCTGGCTCAGCTTCTGGCCTAGCTGACCGCCGTATTGACCGCCTCCTTCTAGGTCGTACTTGGGGTCTTTATATAGGCTATTGGAATGCGTTTCTTTCTCCCCAAGTATCCTTTTCCGAATGGAATTCTTTATGCCAACTAATCGAACACGCCCAGGCACACGCTCGTGTAAATCGTGGTTGGGACCGTGTTTCAATTCTGTCGATTTAGACACGGCAGTGTGAAGTGTGATCCGGCCGTGCCCTATCTGATCCACAAGGCACGGTCGTGTTGCTTAAAGTCCAGGCCGTGTCGATTTTCTCTTTGGCCCAAATTGGCCCGTTTTAAGCCCGTTTTAGGTTCTTTTGGTCCTCGGGTGCTTTCTTGAGTATGAAACATGAAAAGAAAGGATTAAGAGCACCTTTTTACATAAATAGGGGCTAAATCATCCAATAAATATGCTAACTGTGGGATTAAAATATGTTACTTTTACGGTTTATCAGTGATCCAATTCTCCCTAGAAGGCCAAGGCAGGTTAGATGGGCTTCTCCACTTGGTCTTGCTATTAAGATTAATGTGGACGGTGCTTATTTCGTAAGATATCATAGTGATGGAGTGGGTGTGGTGGCGAGAGATTATAAGGGCTTTGTTTTTATAGGCCTTGTGGGACCACTTAGATACTTATTCTGCAAACCTAGTAAAGGCAAGTGTTTTCATCATTGTCTCAAATTTGCTAGGGATAGGGGCTATCTTAAGGTTGTGATTTGAGGGTGACTCCATAGTTGTGACCAACAAGCTTCGTTCAAAAGGAACATATTTATCATTGGCGTGCACCTACTAGAGACATAGAGCATTATTAGCCTTTTATATCTATTTCCTTTTTGTATGTTAATCGTACGGGTAATTCATTTGGACATCATTTAGCTAGATAAGCTTAATAGTGTAGATGTTTTACATTTTGATTTGAATTTGTGACACCCCAAACCCAACCTAGACGTTACAACTAGATTCTGTAGGTCACATTGGCCACCAAAATGGCTAAGTAAAAATGATCAGGCCTTCAGAAATTAATTTTTTTAAAGTGTTTGCTTATTTTTTGAAAAATCGTAGTGGGCTTGTCTTTACTTATAAAAACATTAATGTTGTCTAGTTTAAAAAAAATCCAATTAAACAAAAGTTATTATTAATTTTGGAAACATATTTAACTTATAATTTACTTTTCAGAAATTCAAGTACGAATTTCACAGCGGAAAAATACGATGACTTTATTTTGTTGTTTGAAATCGTATTTCAAACTTATATGATCAAATTTTTGGTTTGCCAATTATTTAACCATATTACATGCATCCTAAATCAAAATAAAATTCCAATCCCATGCCACAGTTCATATAAAATTTTTTACAGTCCCAACTAATTATGAAATTATAAAATTAAAATACTTTAATTAGAAAAAATCGAGACGAGTCCTCTAAATACCTTGTGCAATCCTAACTTTGAAGATTATCTGAAAGGAGAAAATTAGGGGGTGAGCTTTAAGAAGCTTAGTGTGAGTCAAAAAGTAACAATTCAGTCATAGTAATTCTCAGAAAAACGATAAGCCATCCATACAAAGCCAACAATGATGCATAGAAAAACATCAATCAGTACCATCAAAACAAAGTTCATAATAAGCATGGCAATTTTCAACCAATGCATGAGCATGGGTATGATCAAATGATGCAATACAAAGTGTCAACAGAATAGATCCTACCCCTATTTGCTACATACCATCTCCGTCCATCCAACACACTAATTAGGGTAATTAGAAACCCTTCCAACCCAACACACTAAAATCATTTTCTTTAACCATTGGAAATTATGCAGACAAGTTGCCAGATTTATTGTGGAAATACCGCCAGAAACAGATAATACAGTTTAATTGCCAAATCAGAATTTGTAGGTAAACTGCCAGAATCACATATCATAGTCTACAAGAATTTCTCCAAATTATACATAACCCAACCCCAACCCCAATGCACACGCAAATAGCATAACAAGCTATTGGCATATTCAGAATATACTAGTTGCACATATAGTTTAACAGATAAAAAACATGCTATTGGCATATTCAGATAGAATCGATAAGAACATACTAATTGCACATATAGTTTAATGGATCAAAAACATGTTATTGGCACATTCGACCATTACAAAAATAGAAAATATCATTTTAGCAACACAGTAGGGACACATACACATCCGACCAACTCAAATTAGGGCATACTCACATTCAATCATGTCACCCAACTCACTTACCCGTTTTCGGCCATAATTGAAGCACACCCACACCAATTAGCTTACACCAAATTTTACTGATGAAATACTTACATTCGGCTTCCGCCAAAAGAAAACATAGGTCACAACCAAACAATATCAATTAAAACACAACATCATTTTATTGTCATCATACACTCACAGATCACATAGGTTTAGGATTCATACATATACAACTCAACAAGATATATTTATACATGCACCCGGTTATCACAAAATCATACGATTCACTTATGAATAAGACACACACACGGATTAAAAAAGATTAGAACCCACACTTGATCTATGTAGAGGATGACTCGGGGTGGCAAACAAGGGTTGCCGAACATTAAGAGAATTAGCCGTGGGTCGCCAAAAGGCTATTGCGAAGAGCTGCTGCTATCGGCTGGTGGCACACAGGGAGCGAAAAATTGTGATGGCTGCCAATTGCGTGCAACAGGATACGATGACTACCGGTAACTGTCGATTGCATGTGATAGAAGTCGATGATTGCCGATGCAGAAGATAAGGCGGCAAAAGAAAAGAATAACAAAGTGTTCATTGCGAGCTTATGGAAACAAAAGAAAAAAGGAAAGAAAGAAGAGATGGGAAGGAGCAGAAAATAAAGAAAATTTGATAGAAGAGAGTTACAGCAAGAAAAGAAAACAACGAGCAAAACAAAGTGGAGAATGAGGGGGAAATGGGACAGAGAGAGAGTTTTGGGGATTAATTCTAGAAAATTTAAATAAATATTAAAAGATATCCTAAGCTATTAGATTTATCTAGTATCACAATATGGTGGTTTAGAGTTTTCATTTGACCCACCCTTTGACTGCAAGGGCGACACAGCAGGGGAAGAGCAAAAATAATTACCACTTTTGCACACAACAGGATGTAAACTTGGGGCCTTAGTAAATGCTAAAGTCTTACCACTGAACCAACAAGCTCATTCTTATTGGTGAGCAAACAAAAATTAAAGAGGGAAGGGAATTAAACACAAGACCTCAAACACACAATTTAGAACACTTAACCACTAAACAAAATCAATATACTTTTTAAAAATGTATAGATAAACACAAAAATCAGAACATGACCACTCTATTTCGATTCACAAACTCGATTTTACTAACCCTGAATTTTAGAATGTTAATGTTATCCATAACATTGTAATTAGCTACTATAAATACTTAAATGCACTAGCTGTTAAGATACCCTCATTAAAAAAAACCAAGACTAAAGCTTATTATTACTATTATAAAATAATTATTAATATAAAAATAATTACAATAATGAGAAAAAATAATTATTGAGAACAAGGATGTTCTAGCATACCCTTCCTCGGCATGAATTAAGAAGCAACATTCGTCCTTGTATTTTTATTTTTTAAAAGAAATATATTATGTTGGATTATTTTAAATGATTTTCTTGGGAACCAAAACAGGAATCACAAGCAAAATAAAACCCTATCTAATGGTACAAAGACAAGGATAAAATAAATAAATAAACAGTAAATGAATTTTTTAATAGTGTATAATATTGTATGAACAAGTTCAAAAAAACTGTAGGTAGACATTCGAGATCCACCGTCGCACCGCTGGCTTACGTGGACAGGATAGGTTTTTCTATTGACCACTCAATACTTGAACTTGGACACTTTATTTTAGAACTAATAATTTAGGTAAGTAACAAATTATCCTTTTTTTCTTATATTGGAATAAATTTAGAATTGGTGAAAAAAATCTAAACTAAAAATTTGTACATGATAATAATACAGTAATAATAACTTTGTTCTTGGCTTTGTCTGTGAGAAAATGCATAGGTGGTTGGCAATAAAAAAGAAATCATCTTATAATTTATGGTAAAAAAAACAAAAATCTGCATTCAACGATTAGTTTATACTAAAATACAAAACCAGACAAGTAGTTTAGATTGGTACTAAAATATCAGTTGATTAAACCATCTTCAACAACAATTACACCTTGAGGCTTGAAGTTGTAGGATTTTCGAAGAGTTCAAAATTTCCACCATTCACTTTCATGTTATTTGGTCATCATCTAATGGTGGATAAATTACTATCACTTCTTTTGATTATGTTAATGTCATGAACACAATATAAGTACTATCCTTTCGGGTATGCCCTGATCTCTTCAAATCCAAGATCTACAATGTTCTTTCTCTAACTTTGATATATGTTATGCTCATGATAATGATTGGATGCGATCCAAGAAAATGATAGTACTTTATCGGCCTGCTTATGGTGAGACTTTCATATATTTGTACAATTTTTGTTTCTATTTTCAAGATAAAATTTTTAAGTTATCAACAAATAGGATATAATATAATAAGCTATTGAAATGCCAAGCAAAATTCACTATAAGAAAATGTACCGTGAGATAAGAAAGGAAAGCTACTTTCTTGGATGCTTCTTTGCAAGACAGCTTGTCATAAACTGGCATTCTCTCTCTTCCCATGTACATTGGACAATGAAAGTATAACACTCTCTTATAGAAGTTTGTCTTCCTAAAAACTCTTTAGCAATATTTATTAAAAAAAAAAAAAAAAAACCCCAACATTTTTCCTTTGTTTTTCAATTGATGGTAAGTACTCTAAATGATCATTTCCATTTGTGTATAGGTTCCTCTTAAAGCTACTAACTTTGAATCTCCTGTTTTTCTCCAAACGATCTCTTGCATTTTATGCATATTCCTTGAAAGCTACTAACTTTTTTTCCCCTTTCTCTGTGCTTCCTTTACTACAAGCTTTAATGTGGTAGTATATTTGTTTTGGAGCTGTTGTGCATTGACAATATGAACTAAAGGGTTACTTTTTCTGCTACATAAACATCCAATGCTTGAATCAATTTTGAATTTGCTCAGCATTCTTATTCTGGGTTTTGAAAGTTGCCCAGAACCTTTTTCTTAAAGATTGATTTTGATGTAATGTTGTAAAGATTCTTCTTCTTCTTCTTCTTTTCTTTAGATTCCGTTAATGCTTTATGTGTACAATGTAAATCCAAGGATATTATTGAGTTGATTGTATCATATGGATTTCCTTTTTCTCGACAGATTTAAGATTGTCTGCTTCCCAATGACCAGCTTATGCATGCCATAGTAGTTCAAAGAGTTCAGTCCATTGAAACTTAATTGCCCTAGTTTGGAAAAAAAAAATAGACAATGGAAGAGAGTTTTGTACCATTTCGTGGAATCAAGAATGACCTTGAAGGGAGACTCAAGTGCTACAAGCAAGACTGGACCAGTGGTCTCAGGGCAGGTTTCAGGTACCTCATTCTCTTGTCACCATTCATGAGTCATGACAGACATTGGAGAACTTCATATTCTGCAGGGATAACTTTTAAATAGTTTTTGATGTTGGCCTTACAATCTTTGTAGGATTTTGGCTCCCACCACGTATATATTTTTTGCATCTGCAATTCCAGTTATTTCATTTGGAGAACAGTTGGAAAGAGAAACCGGTAAGAAAGTGCATTTTTGTTCATGTTTTGCCACTTATTTTATTGAGTGGAGATGAAAATTTAGTCTAAAATGGAATGACAATGACCAATTGACTAAATGAGAGCTTACTGGTATATATAGTTTCCTGTGTATATTTCTGTAGGTCTCAATTGCTTCATGTTTTTATTTTTCTTTTGTGTTAACAGATGGGATTCTCACAGCAGTTCAAACATTGGCCTCCACTGCACTATGTGGAATAATACACGCTACTATAGGAGGTCAGCCATTGCTGATCCTTGGAGTTGCAGAGCCAACTGTAATTATGTACACATTTATGTTCAATTTTGCCAAAAATAGGCCAGATTTGGGATCAGAGCTCTTTCTTGCATGGACTGCATGGTATCTTCTTTGTTTCTTGATAACAGATTGTAATTTATGCTCCTAACAATATAGCCATATGATTGATTTTTATGGAAATTTATGATATATTACGCAGGGTGTGTGTGTGGACTGCAATCTTGCTGTTCCTACTGGCTATCTTAGGAGCTTGTTCCATTATCAACAGATTTACTCGTCTTGCTGGGGAGTTGTTTGGCCTTCTTATTGCAATGCTCTTCATGCAGGAAGCTATTAAGGTGAGAAACAAATAAAAGTTCTAAATTTGCTTGAAGCTTATGTGTCTTAAGCAGTCATGACTTTATTAACTTGCTGAACTTGAGTCCTTTTGTCAGTAACTACTAATTTCCGTATCTTATAACACTATAAAGTTAAATCAAACTAATTTCAAACTATAACTGCTGAATCGGCTTACTAGGGACTTGTTGATGAGTTTCACATACCTGAAAGAGAAAATCCAAAGTTGCTAGAGTTTCAACCTTCATGGAGATTTGCAAATGGAATGTTTGCTTTGGTTTTGTCCTTTGGCCTTCTCTTTACTGCATTAAGAAGCCGAAAAGCACGATCTTGGAGATATGGATCTGGTGAGTTTCGGTTAGTATCTTTACATGCTTTTAGTCCACTACTCCAAGATCATTTATCCAACATAAATATTACACACGTCCTTAAAACCTTTTTTTTCACTTAATCTCCAAATTGTGTTTTTCATTTCTATCCTCGGGACCCTGCCATTATCCAATAGCTTGCATGTCGATTAAGTGTCAGCTTACTGAAATTTACTCTAATATTTTTTTCTTCCCAAGGATCTTTGCGAGGCTTCATAGCAGACTATGGTGTGCCATTAATGATTCTGGTATGGACGGCTGTTTCTTATATACCAGCTGGAAGTACTCCAAAAGGGATTCCAAGGCGGCTTTTCAGTCCTAATCCATGGTCCCCAGGTGCATACGAAAATTGGACAGTCATGAAGGTAAATAAGTTCCTTTTTTACTTGACAACGAGTTTCTCTTTTATATAGTCTTACGTGTTTCATTAAAAGCTTCTTTCCCCCCGCAAACAAATAGAGTGACATATTGATGAATGATGATAAATGGCAAAAACCAACAGGACATGTTAAAGGTTCCAGTGCTCTATATAATTGGAGCTTTCATTCCAGCAACAATGCTCGCCGTCCTGTATTATTTTGATCACAGTGTAGCTTCGCAACTAGCTCAGCAGAAAGAATTCAATTTGAGGAAGCCACCTTCTTTCCATTATGATTTACTTCTTCTGGGATTCTTGGTAGATCCTGTTCCATCCTTTCTCCATTTTATCGTGTTTGGTATTGAGTCCCGCTAAACTAAAGCATGTAAATTTGGTACTTGATGGCAGACGATATTATGTGGTCTTATTGGCGTCCCTCCAGCAAATGGTGTCATTCCACAATCTCCAATGCATACTAAAAGCTTAGCTACATTGAAGCACCAGGTAATTATATCCAATTGCAGTTATGTTTTTGCATTGTCAAGTGGCTCAGCATCATTATTCATCATGTCATGACCGTGGATTTCGATAGATTAAAACTTTTTTTTTGGTCTGCACAGTTGCTTCGAAACCGAATAGTAGAAACAGCCCGCAAATGTATGCATAATAATGCAAGCTTAGGACAAGTGTATGATAGCATGCAAGAAGCCTATCAACAAATGCAGAGTCCACTGGCTTACCAAGAACCTTCTGCTCGGGTACTGATTTTATAATGATTCCTTCACATTGACATTATTTAACCCATTTTTTATCCCCAGAAATCCACAAACCTTGGCGCTGGTTGTCTAGTAACCCAGCCTAAACTTCTTTCTTTGAGTAGGGATTAAAGGAACTGAAAGAATCAACAATTCAAATGGCTTCAACCATGGGAAGTATTGATGCCCCAGTTGATGAGACAGTATTTGATGTTGAGAAAGAAATTGATGATCTGCTGCCTATCGAGGTAAAAGAACAGCGGCTAAGTAACTTGCTTCAAGCTACAATGGTTGGAGGATGTCTTGCAGCAATGCCTTTCATTAAAGAGATCCCAACTTCTGTGCTTTGGGGCTACTTTGCATTCATGGCCATCAAAGCTTGCCAGGAACCAGTTCTGGGAGCGAATATTGTTGCTCTTCACGGCACCAAGTAGACGATACAAGTAACCTCTTAAATCCATTTACTTTACCATCTTCTAGAGCACTTGTAAATAATAACCGAATCACAATTGTTTAGCCTGCTTATTTACTCTAATAATTTGTTTCAGAGTACTGGAGGAGTACCATGCCACCTTTGTGGAAACTGTACCTTTCAAGACAATTGCAGTATTTACAATTTTCCAAACTGCTT
Organism: Gossypium sturtianum; assembly: GCA_025698515.1. NCBI lineage: Eukaryota > Viridiplantae > Streptophyta > Magnoliopsida > Malvales > Malvaceae > Gossypium > Gossypium sturtianum. Next base: position 166,347,942 of record CM046945.1, read on the forward strand.
ACTTGTTAGTTTGTTTTGGGATGACGTGGATCCCGCTTGCCGGGGTCCTTTTCCCATTAATGATCATGCTTTTGGTTCCTGTGAGACAATATATTTTGCCCAAGTTTTTCAAAGGGGTCCACCTTCAAGATTTAGATGCTGCGGAGTATGAAGAGTCACCAGCTGTTCCATTCAGCCTTGTAACTGTAAGTTCTTAGAATTTTTGAACTCCTAATTAGTTGCACAAAGAATGATTATAGAGATCTTTAGTGCTATGTTACTTAGACCTGAATATGAGTATCAGATAAGGGTATATGCATGCCCAGTACGGGTATGTAGAGGGTCATGTCTTCATAGCTATGTCTGAATATGTCTTGGAAATTTGGAGCGCCATAGCAATAGAATGCCTTTGAAATTTGGATGCCACATAGTGTATATACATCATTGACCTGTTTCTACTGGGTGTGAGATATTTGGCTGACCTAGATCCTATCACAAATGACATTGAGTCAATTTTTTGTTAATGACTGCAGGAAGGGGAGCTGATTAGAACCGCTTCATTTGCTGATGATGGAGAGATTTTAGATGGAATGTTTACACGAAGCAAGGGCGAGATCAGACGCATAAGCAGCCTAAAGGTGACAAGCGCCACTGCTACACCATCCAAAGAATTTAAGGGCACTGAGATCGAGAGTCCACGTTTCTCGGAACAAGGGTACAGCCCTAGAGTAAACGAACTGAGGGCAGGCCGAAGAAGTCCTCGGAATGTTGGAAGAGGCCCATTCAGTCCAAGAACAAGTGAAGTCAGACCGTCGAATCTTGGAAAAAGTGGTTAGGAATGGACAAGTAATGGACCAAAACTGCCAAAAGAAACAGTGTAGGCAGAAAATAGATTGATAAACATGCAGGAAACCTACGACGCATTTGCCTCACTTCTACCATTCTTTTTAAGTACATGTTTTATATTCATACATTCTTTTCATTTGATCTGACCAACCAAAACTGGATGACAGAGCTAGATACACTATTGATTAGTTAAGAAAAACTATGATGCTATGAAAAGTACATTGTAAAAATGGCATTATCGATACAATCATTCATCTGCATTTTATTTTATTTTATTTATATCAGGTAAACACCAGGAATCAAACTCAAGACTAATTTCAACTAAGTCTTGAACACAAGTCCTTTACACCTTCACCATATCTGCACAAAAATCCTGAAAAACTAAATTGACCCTGATGCAATTCAACTTGATCATGTTAATTCAACTTGATCATGTTTAAAATTCAAATCTCAACCTTTTGAATAAAATCACTATTAGTACAAATTTTCGGTAAGAAAAATTTCGAACACATGAATGGAGTTTGAACAGAAAAAGAAGAAATAGGACAAGGCTCTAAGGTGTGTATTAAGCCACTATCTTTAAGGTTATATTCGCCCTCACCTATCTTCGGTGTGCAAATGGATTCTAAGCAAATTAACGTCAAGGCTACAATGAAGCCAATGACTATTTGCGTTTTCCACTTACGAGAATAGTCCACTAAGCACTAAGCAATATATAGCAAGAAATTCAATTTCTACAAAGAATTTCTGCAATAACTCTTTATAGAACAATCTAATAATATTAGAAAATGAGAAAGGATAGAAAGAACTTTTAGAACTTGTTGGTGTGGTTTCTAAATGAAATCTCATTCCTATTTATAAGAATTTTCATGTCTCCTCATAGAGACATCTTTCAATAGGTGTATTTATAAATAAATAAATAATTATTATTCATTTAATTTTATAACTATTCAAATAATATTGTTTGAATAGTTATAATTCTTTTTCAAAAATCAAATGATATAACTTTTGAACAATGACCAAAATATTTATCTTTTGATTAATTACACACATTCATTTATAATTATTGGAATACTATAAATATTTGAAAATGTTCGAACAATCTTCCCCCATTTTCAAAATATTTAGATTTTGATATTCTTATAAATCAATTTGCATAAATGGAGGTGTCTTACGATTGAACCTTCACTTAGTGAAAATATGTGAAAGTTAATCGAAATTGCATGGTAGACTAAGCTTTGAACCAACTATTCCATTTGATTAACTGAACACATCTCACACAATAATTTCAACATCGGTCAATGCATAGTATCTAGGGACACTATTATAGCCATGTGTTTGTATCATCTTTTCATTAATGTTGTCAAAGCCAAGCCCTTGAGCTCCTAGAAACGGCTACACTTCCACTCAAATAGGTAGATCCCATCAAGAGTGTTCCCGTAATTATAACACTCTAACATATTTATGTTACGAGTCCATTAATAGTACATTACTCATCCTTCCCTTATCATTACGGGTACCTAGCACTTTAATCTTAGGAAGGATTTATTTATAGTACTAACAGTCACATACTAATGATTTACTTTGTCTCATTGAACTCAAAACTTGACGTTATACCAAGCATTGAGTCGAGTTTCCATCATGGGTGACTCTAATTAATGGGCTTGAGTCCCATCCCTTTTGAGTTCCTTTTTACTGCATCTCTAGCAAGACTTTTTGTCAAAAGATTCGTCAAATTTTCACTTGACCTCACATAATTAATAGTGATCACTCCATCAGAGATTAATTGTCGGACATAACTATGTCTTAATCCAATGTGTCTAGACTTTCCATTATATACTTGGCTATATGCCTTTGCTAGAGTAGCCTTACTATCACAACGAATAGAAATATATGAAATTGGCTTAGGTCATAAAGATACATCATAAAGCAAATTTCTTATCCATTCTGCTTCTTTAGATGTAGCGACTAATGCAATAAATTCTGCTGCCATGGTGGAATCAATAATGCATGTTTGTTTCTTGGAACCCCAAGAAATGGCTCATCCACCAATAATGAAGATCCATCCACTAGTAGATGCATGATCTTCCAAACTTGTAATCCAACTAGCATCCAAATACCCTTCTAAAACTGGAGGATATCCATTATAACACAATCCATAGTTAATAGTTTTCTTTAAGTACCTAAGTACTATATTCAAAGCTTGCCAATACAAACTACTTGGATTACTTGTGTACCTACTCAATTTTCCAACAGCATATGCAATATCTGGTCTTGAACAAGTCATTATGTACATAAGACAACCAATTAGACTTGCATATTTCAATTGATCAATTTTCCTACCAGCATTAGATACTAATTTTATTTGAGGATCCATGGGTGTAGATACTGGTATATAGTTGAAAAGATCAAACTTTTTTAAGTACCTTTTCAATGTAATGTGATTGTGATAAAGCTATAGTGCTTTCATCTCCGGTTATTTTAATCCCAAGAATAACATCTGCTACACCCATACACTTCATAGCAAAGTTGTTTAACAATTATTTCTTTGTGTTTTCTATTTGTTCCAAATCTGTGCCAAAAATGAGCATGTCATCTACATATAAGCAAATTATGACACCTTTTCCATTTTCAAATTTGTTATATATGCACTTATCGGATTTATTTATTTTATAGTCATTAGTTAAAACAACCTTTCCAAACTTTTAGTACCATTGTTTTGGTACTTGTTTAAGTCCATATAAAGATTTAACAAGCTTACATACCATATGCTCCTGTCTTGGAACAACAAATCCTTCCGATTGTTCCATGTACACTTCCTCTTCCAATTCACCATTTAAAAATGCAGTTTTAACATCCATTTGGTGAACAACCAAATTATATATAGAGGTAAGTGATATTAAGAGTCTAATTGTAGCAATTCTTGCTACTAAAGCTTAGGTATCAAAGTAATCAATACCTTATTTTTGTGTAAAACCTTTGGCTACCAACCTTGCTTTAAATTTATCAATGGTTCCATCGACCTTCATTTTTTTTTTGAAGATCCATTTACAATATATTGATTTGGAACCCGGTGAAAAATCAATTAAGATCCAAGTTTGATTTCCCATTATTGAATCTATCTCATCATTTATTGCTTCTTTCCAAAAAAAGTAAAGTCTTGAGATTTCATTATCTCTTCAAATGTAATAGGATCAGATTCTGTATTATAACAATAAGGCATCTTATTGCATATACTTTCACATTTTCCTTCTACAAGAAACATAATGGAACCTGGTTCAAAATCTTTGACATTTTTAATCCTCTTACTTCTTCTTAATTCTTGACAAGATTCATCATTATTATCAATTTGTTCCAATGGAATCTCATTCTCATTTGAAAAATGAATCAATTGTTATGGCTGTAATTATCTTGAAATAGAATTAAATCTATTTTCATAAAAAAATAGTATCTCCTAATTCAATAACAGTATTAATTGAAATTGAGTCATTTGGTTCAATTACCATGAACCTATATGCCTTGCTATTATGTGCATATCCTATAAATATGCATTCAATTCCTCTTTCACTTAACTTTTTACGTTTATGTGTTAAAACTTTGACAATAGCTCTACAACCCCAAACCTTCAAATAATTAAAGTTTGGTTTCCTTTTCTTCCATTGTTCATAGGGGGTTATTTTAATTTCCTTACCAGGAACTCTATTTAATATATGACAAGCTGTTAGAATAGATTCTCCCCAAAAATCTTGTCCAAGACCTGAATATGATAACATTGAATTTACAATTTCAGTTAAGACTCTATTTTTCCTTTCAGCTACACCGTTTTCCTGTGGTGTGTAAGGGACTGAAACTTGATGGACAATTCCAGTGGATTCAAAATAACTTGGATTATAGTATTCTCCACCTCTATTCGATCTTAAGCACTTGATAAATGATTTACACTGAAGTTCAATTTCAGATGTATAAACTTTAAATTTATCAAGCATCTCATCTTTTGAATGCAATAAATGTACATAACAATATCTAGAATAATCATTAATAGAAGTAACAAAATATTTCTTTCCACCTCATGTAGGAGTATTATGCATGTCACATAAATCACTATGTATCAAATCAAGCAATTTTGTTTTCTTTTTAACCTTAGGGAAAGGGTTTCTTATAATTTTAGTCAATATACATGTATTGCATTTTTCAATATTATTCTTAAAAACAGGAATTAAATCTAACTTATACATGTCATTCAATTTTCTATAATTCAAATGACCTAATCTATAATGCCATAAACAAAAAGATTCAACCATATAGGCAAAAATAGTATTTTTTATTCTTATTAATAATATTGAGTTTGAACATACTCTCATACATATACCATTTCCCTACAAAAATTCCTCCTTTAGACAAAATAAACTTATCTGCCTCAAAAATAAGTTTGAAATCAAACTTATTCAACAAACTTCCAGACACTAAATTCTTTCTAACTTCTGGTACATAATATACATCATTTAAGGTTAAAACTTTTCCAGAAGTGAATTGTAGTTTAACAGACCCTTTGCCTTTGATTGTTGTAGTGGAAGAATTTCCCATATACAAGACACTGTCATTTTCACATTGTGTGAACTTTGTGAACATGTTTTTGTCTTTGCACACATGTTTGGTTGCTCCGGTATCAATCCACCATGTATTATCATCTTGTGTCATATTAATTTCAGATATCATTGAAACGAACTTTTCGTTATTATCAGCCTTATAAGATGATTTCTTCTTTAAAAATCGACATTCATTCTTGAAATGTCCTGGCTTACCACAATGATAACATGAGCCCTTTTGTTTCTTTTTGAACTTAGGTGCTCTATCAGCCTGTTTGAACTTTCTCTTGAATAGTTTAATAGTCTGTACTTCCTCCGTAACATGCACTTTGGCATTTTCATAATTTAGATTCTGGTCTTACTTTCGATATTCTTCTTCAATACGAAAATGATTTGCCAAAGTCTCAAGAGATATTTTCTCTTTCTTATGTTTTAGACTTATTTTAAAGTCTTTCCAAGATGGAGGAAGTTTGTCTATTATGAAGGATACAACAATCATTTCATCCATTTTCATATCATATTGCTTTATTAATTCAGCATCTTCTCAATATCACGGAATTGTTCCATAACATAACGACCATCAACCATTTGATAATTATTGAAACAACTGACAAGAAATTTCTTACTTGTAACATCTTCGGTCATGTATCTTGTCTCCAATTTGTCCAATAATTCTTTAGCGGTAACCTCGTTTTGGTAGGTGTTGAATAAACCATCAGATAAACCATTCAATATGTGGCCCATGCACATATAATTAGCATTGTCCCATTTTTGCCTTTATCGGGTTGCAGCAACAGATTTGTTTTCATTCTCTTTAGGTCTTGGAGTATCCAAAACATAAGCAATCTTCAAAGTTGATAATAAGAAGTGCATCTTTTTTCTGCCATCGTTGGAAATTGCCACCATAAAACCGATCAAGTTTGACAAAGTTGAAAGCCAACTCCCTTAGTATTCCACTTTCATTTGTTGTGGTATTCATCATAAAATACAACCTTAAAAATTGTTAGTACAAATCTTCGGTGAGGAAAATCTCGAACACACGAACGAAACTCGAACAAAAGAAGAAGAAATAGGACAAGGCTCCAATGCGTGTATCAAGCCACTATCTTTAAGGTTATATTCGCCCCCACCTATCCTGGTGTGCAAATGGGTTCCAAGTAAATTAACCTCGATGATACAATGAAGCCAATGACTAGTTACGTTTTGCACTAACGAGAATAGTCCACTAAGCACTAAGCAATATATAGCAAGAAATTCAATTTCTACAAAGAATTTCTGCAATAACTCTTTATAGAACAATCTAATAATATTAGAAAATAAGGAAGGATAGAAAAAACTTTTAGAACTTGTTGGTGTGATTTCCAAATGAAATATTATTCCTATTTATAAGAATATTCATGTCTCTTCATAAAGACATATTTCAATAGGTGTTTTTATGAATAAATAAATAATAATAATAATTATTCATTTACTTTTATAGCCATTCAAATAATATTTTTTGAATAGTTATAATTCTTTTTCAAAAATCAAATGATATAACTTTTGACCAATAACCAAAAGATTTATCTTTTGATTAATTATACTCATTCATTTATAGTTATTGGAATATTATAAATATTTAAAAATATTCCAACAATCACTTCATTGTCTAACCAGCTCAAATAAAAAACCAACTCAGGTTATTTCATCCGGCCAAACTCCTTGGATACGATATGAACAATAGTAAATTCTCTTTCAATGTTAGAAGTGAAACGTGAAAGTTATGTCATGAACTGAAATAACTAGTTATTATGTACCAAAATAATTTACTGTTCCATTCATCTCCATGATAGAGGGTAGAAAGAGCGTAAACGACCTCTATGAGGCTTGCACTTTTCCCAAACAATGATTCGATAAGACACCCTATAGGAACATTATAGCTGAAAATGAGAAGCACTCACAATACGAGACATCTATATTTTATTATACATGAACATGGGTGTCGTAACCATTTTTTTGAAAAAAGGGAATCGAGTTGGGTTTTAAAAATGAAAATAAAAACGGGAGTCGCCACCGATCTTTATTTGGTATGATCAGATCACCTTTGTTTTAATAAAACATTTTGGTTTACTAAAACTGTGTTTTTGGTCTACGAAATTTGAGAAAACAGGTTCGGAAGTCGGTTACGTGCGAGGAAATGTTAGCACCCTCGTCACGCCCAAAATTGGTACCAAATTGATTAATCAATGTCTCAATGTCGAAAGTTGAAAATTTTAAAATACGAATCCTTTTAGAAAATATTTGGATAATTTGAATTGGGTATCAAAATTCTCTTGCTCCGAAAAGACGAAATATCACATCCAGCACGATAGGACACGATGTTTCAACCCTCGATACCAAAGATCATTCCATGATTTCCAAAGTTCACACATTGTAATTTTAAAAGGGTATTCCACTATTTGGCCAAACCAAAAACCGAAACCCAGCACAATTGGGCACGATTCCTCGAATTTCCAAATGCAGAATATTGCCTTGGTTTAGAAAATCTTATCTCGAAATAACGAAATGTCACATCCAGTAAGTTAGGACACAACATATCAAATTTTTGAGAATAAGCTTTTTATTTATTTGAAACTTTATCGCTTAAAAGGATATTCCACTATTTAGGTTAAACGAGAAGAATCGAAACTCAATAAGTTAGGGCACGACTTTCCTGAATTTCCAAAACGCGAAATATTACCTTATTTCGAAGAATTTTTGTTTTTGAATAATATCGAGTGCAACATATAAAGGCGTACATTTATTTATTTGAAATAAAATGAAGGGATCTAAGTTGAATAAACGTGTTGGGATTTAATGCACAATGTGATGGCATAATATGAAAATAGCACAATCATGGAATAATAATACACAAACAAAATACTAAACGAATGAACAACAATGATATGAAAATACGAATAAGCAAATTATAATACATACATTAATGATAATCACCTAACTTGCACTATCTAAATATCAACATCAATAATCAAAGACAAATAAATTAAGCATCATATATAACAATTTACAAAAAGTATAAAGTAAGTTAAAATAAATAGAACGTAAAAGCATACAATTTAAAACGATAATAAATTTGTTTAAAATAGACAATGTAAAGATTTTTTTTTTTTTTTTGAAGAAATACGGCTGAATTATTATTAAGACAAAAATTAAGATATGAACCTACCTGCTGGATTCGATCCATACCAGCAGGATGGGCTAAAGCAATGGCATAAAACATGTCCATAACATTTGGCCCAACAAAATTTTTTTTTGAGTAGAAACAGATTGGGCTTGTATTAAAACCAAACAAAAAATAAAATAATTTACAAAAACTAATGGCCCATTCAGCCTAACCCAAATAAACCTCAGTCAAGAAAAATCTAGAAGACATTTTCCGAAAAAATAAAAGAAATCAAAAATAGCTGTAAATTAGCTGTAAACCAGCCGTCCCTATCGCCCAATCAGTGTGTATCACCTCTTCAGACTTTTCTTTCTGTCATTTCAAACGTTTGATAGAGGTTTTCATTTCCAAGAAAGGCTTTGATGCCGCTCCATTACTCCACTTTGTGACCGTTGCCTTCCTCCTCTTCATTTCTTCCCTGAATCTCAGTCGGGCTCTCTCTCGCTTTCTCTCCTTGCCTGAGCCTCTGCATACTCTGGAACCTTGTTCAACAGGTAAAAAGCCTCTTTCCTTTTCAACGATTCAACTGCTAAAGTATGCGCTAAGTTGTTTGCTGATCTTGGGGTAAATTCGAATTTTAACCTTCTGTTTCTGGATTTCATGCTATGAATATCAGAAATGTAAGGGCTTATCTGCGATTTGTCTTGCTCTGTACTTTGACACTTTTTTATGACTGTTAATGAATCTCCCTCAATGATACTCTCTTTTTTCCATGTCGAGAGCTATCTGTGTCGCGCGTCTACATGCTAGGGCTTCGGCTTCAAACGCGGTTTGGACCCTACTGTGGATGAGTGCACTTGAAATAATGACGTTCCCTCTTCTATCATTTGAGTTTTTTGAGTTTTTTATTCTGATTCCGTCTAGATCATGAACATAACTATTGATAGAACTGACAATTTCTTGACTGGATCTTGATGATTTGTCATGAATGTGGGAGTTCCTATCTCCCTAGATACTCCATAAGGCTATACAAAATACCCTGCACCTCTCCAGTGGCAAAGAAATCAATACCGTGGTAAGCCACTCACTAAACTCAACATCTGTAAACCCTGTTAAATCCACTTCTGATAACCGTCGTCAGAGTAGCTGTTTCTTCCTCAGTAAATTGACGTTTCCCATCCCCTAGAAACAGCTGTATCATAGCAGATTTCCTGCAGATTTTTTCTTCTCTGCTACGTTTCCGAAGTACTACTTTTTCCTCTTCCCTGTCATGCGTCATCTCTCTGCAGTATTTCTATCATTTCATCCCTTACCCCTTAGACTTTTCCTTCCACCACAGATCTTAAACCCCTCTTTTCCTCCAAAGATCTCCCATTGCCTTTCTCTCTAAGCAACACGGACGCTTCTTTTCTCTCAGCTTGAAGTCTCTGGACCAATCTGCCCCATTTCTCTTCTAATGCGTTCTGGAACCTCACCCTCCAGGTAATACTCTTCTCCCATCTTAAGCGCGTCTTTTGCTATTAGATCAGCATATACGTTCAGTGCCCTAGGGATATGTTTAAAACGGACCACTTGAAATTGGGTCTTTAGTTCCTGAATGCCTTTAAAACCAATGGTATACTAAATAATTTTTTATTTTATTTTAAAGATGATATATAAAAACGTTAAACAGATACGGTATATATATCTATGTATGAATTATACAATATAAAATAAAATAAACTGAAGACAGATAATGATAAAACATTTTAAAATGAATAAAGATAATTTAAGATAAAATATATGAAATGATTTAAAATGGATAATAAAACAGTTTTTAAATAATAAAAGCGAGTTTGAAAATAGTAATATATAAAGTATTTTAATATAGAATAATTTAAAAAATACTTAATATATAAAATAATTTAAAATAAAATAAAGGAGACTCAAAATAAACAATATATAATTTAAGAGGGATTTTTACCAAATTAGGACAGAAAAAAAAAATATGTTCCAAAATAGGGTGCCACCCCAATTATTTACCAAAATAGGTTAAAGCAGGGTGGTCACGCCACTCCCATAGGCGGCACCACCCTGCTGTCGGCTCCCCACAGAAGAAAGCACACACAAACAGTAAGAGAACAGTAAGAACCTGCAGCAAACAGAAAGAGAACAGTAAGAGGTATGCATTGAAACAGTCGAAAGTGAAAAATACTCTCCCATAGGCGGCACCAATATGAAGAATGCCATCCCATAGGCGGCACCAGGTGGCCAATACCCACCCATAGGCGGCACCTGCATGGCCGTTTGTCGGCTTCTGCTGCTGGGGACCTTAAATGGTCCCCTCCTCCCTCGCCCCAACAAGGCCACAAGGAGAAGCAGAAACAAGTAGAAGTGCTGCACGTCGGAAGAAGAAAGAAAGAAGGAAGAGAGAAAAGAAGGAAGGAAGGAAGAAGAAGAAAAGAAGGAAGAAGGGAAAAAAATTAGGAGAAAATTAGGTATAATTTGTTTAAAATAATGTTTATGTTGTTGATTTTTTATTTTTATTAAATTATTTTATGAAATGTTAATTTTTATTTTATGACATATTTAGTAGTTTAAGTAGTTTATAATGTAAAGTTTAAGTAGTTTAAGTAGTTTATAATAAGGTTATTATTTGTTAATTTTTATTTTATAACTTAGTTTATAACTAACATTAGTAGTTTAAGTAGTAATTAGTTAGTAAGTTAGTTAAATACTATTATGATTAATAGGTTAATAAATACTATTATGATTAATAGGTTAATAAATACTATTATTAATAAGTTAGTTTAAGTAGTAATTAGTAAGTTAGTTAAATACTATTATGATTAATAGGTTAATAAATACTATTATTAATAAATTAGTTTAAGTAGTAATTAGTTAGTAAGTTAAGTACTATTATGATTAATAGGTTAATAAATACTATTATTAATAAGTTAGTTTAAGTAGTAATTAGTTAGTAACTAGTTAAATACTATTATTAAAAAAATATTTAATTATATTAGTTAGTTAATAAATTATGTTAGTGTGTGTATTAATACGTTAGTTTTTAACTCTAACATGATTTTAGTTAGTATATTGTTATTAGTTAAACTTTAATAATTAATTTAGTTAGTATATATATAAAACAATTATTTTTATTGTTAGTGTAATATATTATAGTTATTGTTAGTATAAAGAATATTAAAATAATACATAAAACATTATGTATAAAAATAAATAATATAAAATAATAAAATACTTAAAATACTATATTTTTTAAAGTAATAGAATGCGAGAAAAAGAAAATACGAATAAATAGTTAAAATAAGTGGGTTTTACTAAATTGATATATAAAAAGTAATAAAACAATACATTTGAAATATTACTTAGTAAAAGTAATTTATATTATTTCTTTTACTAAGTTAGTTGATTATTTTCGTATTTTATTACTTTTTGTATATCAATTTAGTAAAACTCACTTATTTTAACTATTTATTCGTATTTTCTTTTTTCTCAGATTCTATTACTTTAAAAAAAATATTATTTTCGTATTTTATTATTTTATATTATTTATTTTTATACATAATATTTTATGTATTATTTTAATATTCTTTATACTAACAATAACTATAATATATTACACTAACAATAAAAATAATTGTTTTATAAATATACTAACTAAATTAATTATTAAAGTTTAACTAATAATAATATACTAACTAAAATCATGTTAGAGTTAAAAATTAACGTATTAATACACACACTAACATAATTTATTAACTAACTAATATAATTAAATATTTTTTTAATAATAGTATTTAACTAGTTACTAACTAATTACTACTTAAACTAACTTATTAATAATAGTATTTATTAACCTATTAATCATAATAGTATTTAACTAACTTACTAACTAATTACTACTTAAACTACTAATGTTAGTTATAAACTAAGTTATAAAATAAAAATTAATAAATAATAATCTTATTATAAACTACTTAAACTTTACATTATAAACTACTTAAACTACTAAATATGTCATAAGATAAAAATTAACATTTCATAAAATAATTTAATAAAAATAAAAAATCAACAACATAAACATTATTTTAAACAAATTATACCTAATTTTCTCTTATTTTTTTCCCTTTCTTCCTTCTTTTCTTCTTCTTCCTTCCTTCCTTCTTTTCTCTCTTCCTTCTTTCTTTCTTCTTCCTCCGTGCAAAGACTTCGCTTGTTTCGCTTCTCCTTGTGGCCTTGTTGTGGGGCGAGGGAGGAGGGGGACCATTTAAGGTCCCAGCGGCGGCCGAATAAAAACCATCATGCAGCCTATATGGGTGGGTATTGACCACCGTGCCGCCTATGGGATGGCATTCTTCATGTTGGTGCCGCCTATGGGAGAGTATTTTTTACTTTCGGCTGTTTCAATGCATGCCTCTTACAATTCTCTTGTTTTGTTGCGAGTTCTTCTTTTGTTTTCTTCTTTGTTAGTGCGAGCTTTCTTCTTTGGGCACTATGGGAGTGGCGTGACCACTCTGCTTTAACCTATTTTGGTAAATAATTGGGGTGGCATCCTATTTTGGAACATGTTTTTTTTTTTTCTGTCCTAATTTGGTAAAAATCCCAATTTAAGACAACATATAAAAGGTCAAAAATAAATCATATGTAGAAAGAAGTTTAAAATAATAATATATAAAACAAAAAACGGTTTAATATAATAATACATAAAAACTTAAAAGCAAATAATAAATCAATTGAAGTAAATAAAATATGGAAAGATTTCAAAATAAATAATGTAAATGAAAAGAGTCTTAAAATAAACAATATACATATAAAGGTTTAATCGAAGTAGTGTATAAAAAACTTAAAACAAATAATAATATTAATAATACAATTATTAAAGAAAATAAATAACCTATTAAACAGATTGAGGACTAAATTAAAAGGTGGACTGACATTCAAGGTATACATTCGAAATAAGAAAAAAATGAAACCCATTAAGGACCGAAGTGAGACGTGCAGGAACTAGAAGGGACTAGGTGGGAAAATATTCCTTGGCCTTATGCGCATTTATGGGTCAAGGACCCGATTGAAAACCCGAATAGATTTAAGGGTAAAATCTGTAAAAAGAAAAATAACAAGAAAGGGGGGCGATTGAACGTGCAAAGAAGAAAGAGGACCGAGTGGGCCAATACTTCCTAAATTCCCTGCATGCATTTAATTTTGTAGCTTCGGGGACCAATCTGAAAACAAAACAAAACTTGCGAGCCAAATTTAAAATAACAGAGAAAACTGAAAAAGTGTCCTAAACAAACGGAGCTGCTGAAGGGAGGGTCCATTGGCGCAAATATCCCATTGAAGGGATATGTGCAGTTCTTCCATGAACCAAACAGCGCCGTTTCATTTATTATAACAGACTTCTTTTATTTGTTTTTTTTTTTCAATTCCCTTTTAAAAAAAAAATAGAGACTCCCCCTCCCAATTTCTCTCAAACGACGAACGGGGCTGCCATTTCATTTCCCTTTTTCGCCCGACGATTGGCCTCCCTGACGTTCCATCGCACCACCATCTTATTCGGTGGCCGTGGTCACACGGAGAGGAGCCTTTGATGCTCCGTTCGAAGCCCCTATTTCGAAGGCAAACCCCTGACGTCCCGAGCCCCTTTGAGAGGAAGAGATTCCCCCCTTCGGTTTGGCTTCAAGGAAGGTGAAAAGGCCCCGACGACGACTCCGATTTAGGTCCGTTTTCCCCTTTTTCTTTTCGATTATTATTTACAAATATTTCAAAAAAACAGTATAAAAATAAAGAAAAATAAAAGAAAAAGTATAGTGTAACAATGAAAGCGGAAGGGTTAACATCAACCTTTTGTTGTTTTTTTTGCTTTTTGATTTCTGTTTGTAAAACATAATAGCGGTTTCGACAGTAACGGTTTTGGACAGTGCCGCTATTGCGATATTACGGCCGCTATACTGGTATCGGACCGCTATTTAAATCTCTGAAAATGGTGAACTCTCATCAGGAGATCTGCGCTTGGAAAATGAATCGATAGAGGAACTGAAAAGAGAATTCTAGAACACAGAGAAGTTGAGTCATTTCTTGTCCAGGCTGGTTTCATTTTATTTTGCTTTTAGTTTCCCTTTTCTGTTTCTTTTTTTTTTTCGGATTGGGCTTCCTTGTTTGCTGGGTTGCTTTGATGGGTCAGACTTTTTATTTTATTTTATTAATCCAGCCCGGTTATTTATTAAAAAAATTGTATACTCTTATCTATAATTTTTCTAAAATGAACATCTTTAATTTTTATAAAATTATTAATTAATCAAAATAATTAATAGATCTATTAAAATGTGAATGTGAATTATTTTAAAAGACATAATTAAGCATAACAGGGACTAAAAATCATAAATTCACCTAACATTAATTGATAAATAATAAATAAGATACTATTAATTGTATTGGGCCAGACTTTTCACCAAGTTTTGAAATATAATAGAGAAAACAAAAACCGGTGTATTAGGCCCAATATTATAAGACCCAACTCCGCCTCTCAATCGTTTCGTTTTCGTCGGCTTTTTCAGTTTCCTTGGTGCTAAGCTGCCGCACGAGGTTCCTTTTTCTTATTCATCATCTCCCCTCGATTTATTTATTTATTTTCTTTAGAATTTTGATTTTCTCAGTGCACTTTTAATTTATTATCATGTCTGTGAATTATTTGATCAGATAAGAAGAAGAAAATGCCGTCTTTACAAACAGCGCTGCCCCCTGAGCTTGCTAACAACGTTATCAGAGTTAGTATCCTTTCATTACCTCGTTTTCTTTTATTAATCATTACACTGTAATCGAAATGGTGGTTATTGATCTTTGTTTGCGGATTTAATTGTTGGTTTCAGCTTTACCGGGAGTGTCTTCGAAGAGCTAAATATATAGGCCATAAGGTAACCTCAATACTGTACCTCTAGCCTCTGGTCCTTCATAATTTTTCCGTTTTCTGTGCTGGAATGAGTTGGTCACTTTATAAAATTGTATTAATTTTTAACAATTTTGAGATCATATTTTGTTTTTAATTATTTACTAAGTAGTTTGCTGGGATCTTTTTGGTTGGTTGTTTGATATCATATACTGTTAGGGCAATAATGGGTGAGATTTATCATTGAAGAGAATTGCAGGCTAATTTTCATGTTAAAGCTCAAACCTAATGAAAATGGAGGCCTTTTAAGTTTCATTCCTATCTTTCTAATATGCTGGCTGCAATAGAAGTCCCCGGCAGATTCTAGATTGCCATAAATGTTTTGGAATGGGTAAATGATAATTTTTAAGATTTTATTTGATTAGCTAAGGGGACTTTATCACTGACTTAATACTTCTGAGAACAGAAAAGCTAGGATGAGGATGAATATGTTTGCATCACCATTAATGAATCTGGGAAGTGCTTTCAAATGACAATGAAAATTTAGTCAGAAGAATCATAATGCATGTTAATCGTTTGTGTTTCCTTTTATAGCTGTACTCATTGAAAAGGAAGATATGTCATTCTACAGTTGGCATTTACAGATATTTTCAGGGTGGAAATATGTACTGGGAATAAATAAATTGGTAGTGGTATTCATGGGACCCAGGTTTTTGTTGATTCCACCATGACATGAATAGCTTTTCAAGGTCTTCTATTCGTCTTAGCTTCATAGCTGCTAGCATTGGGGCTTAATTCCCGGTAGTTAGCTCCATAATTCACTTTGAGTGAACATTACAAGGTTTGTACGTATGTGCTGCAAATCTGCTCGTAAAGGATGGTGTTTTATTTTTATCAGGCAAATGTATAGTCTTTAGAGATCTATGGACCTGGTTGAACAATTTTGATCAATGGGGCTTAAATTTTGGTTCAAGAACTTGCAGCTTCTATTTTGACAAGATTTCTGTGTAGCTGAGGCGGTAGACTGTAGAGTTGTTTGTATGTATACTTACACAGGCTACTAAACATAATGAAACTGTAGCATATACTTTGATTTTGCCTCTAATATATTGTGAATATGGAAATTAACTTCCAGTCAATATATAAATTACCGTGCAGCAATATAATACAGCATTGGTTGTTGATTTGGTGAGACAGCAGTTCAAAAAGCATATGCATGAGACGAATCCAGAGAAGATTCAGAAGCTGAAGGATGAGTAAGTCTTAAGTTGACTTGTTTCTTGCATTTTCAAGCGATCTGTTTTTGTGATCTGCTTGAATAGAAGAATGTAATTATATATATGTGGTGTCTTACAAGAGAGTAATCATTTTACCACTTTGGCTAGAATTTCAAAGATATGCGACTTGATATCTTCATGTTGTATTGAAGGGGATACATGTGCATAGATATATATGCAGCATATTGAATTTTAACTCTTTCAGAAACCTTTAGCAATGTTTTAACGTTTGTTGTTTTCTTTTGCAGTGCTGCAAGGGGACTAATTAACCACATACTCTATGAGTCTGAGAAGCTATCTGGACGAAAATTCAGCAATAGCTCTTGATAGAGTTGGAGTTTTTATTTGAGATATTGGTATTAGACAAATTTCATGACTGCTCAACCAAGTAATAAACAAAGGCTTGAATTTTGGTGTTCATAATGAGTTTGACGGGTGTGCTGCATTAAACTTGCTTCAGTTTTACTTAATATATGTTGTATGATGCATGATACTGATGTAGTTTCAAGTATATGAGTTGAAGATGATGCATCATTTTGTAAGCACGTCGGGTTATATTTTGTTTTAGAATGTGATATATTCTCATGACGTGCTCAAATGGGTTGCTGCATGCTAAGTGAGCTACAAATACATTGGGGAAGTGAGGTATGGAAGATATTTCCTGCAAGGTCCCAATGGTCAAATGCTGTAATCTTGAAAGTCACCACACCCATTGTAGGACCCAAATTTTGCCCGGGGCCCATTAAAAAAAACCCAAAAATAAAAATAGTCCAAATGTCTAATTACAAGCCTAATTAGACCTAAAACCAAACCTAAAAAACTAAACCCAATTAACAGTACACTAAACCAGCAGCAAAGAGCTTCGTGGCCGTCGTCCATACATCCGAGGCCGTCTCAACATGATTGAATGACGTAAGACGCGAAGAGTTAATAGTGGATGCCAACCACAAGGTAACCAAACTGTTTTGTTGATTGAAAGCTAGCATGGCTGGATTGATAACACGAGATCCATCGGTTGTTTGAATAAATTTGGCAGGAGCAATTACAGAGCCATCAAGAAATCCTTCCGGAAGGATGAAACGTACTGCCATCCAATTTGACAATCTCATGTCGAGGAAACGAACTGACTACCCGATCACCGGAGAAGGAAGACTCGGGAGTATCAACAAGAGCAGGATCAGCAGTATGCGTGTTCATGGGAGTTGTTAACCAGCGACTGATACCATGAAAGAATATTGAATAGAAAATGATGATATTATTTGTAAATGAATCTTACCTTCTTCAAGGTGTTAATACATGTATATATAGGCAACAATGCCTAACAGACTACCAGCTAGCTATACCAGAATGCTAACGTACTAACAAATATTGTTAGCTACCTATTGACAATGCAAAACACGTGACTTATATTATACTATAACATATCTGATACTCATATTCAGGTCTAAGTAACATAGCACTAAAGATCTCTATAATCATTCTTTGTGCAACTAATCAGGAGTTCAAAAATTCTAAGAACTTACAGTTACAAGGCTGAATGGAACAGCTGGTGACTCTTCATACTCCGCAGCATCTAAATCTTGAAGGTGGACCCCTTTGAAAAACTTGGGCAAAATATATTGTCTCACAGGAACCAAAAGCATGATCATTAATGGGAAAAGGACCCCGGCAAGCGGGATCCACGTCATCCCAAAACAAACTAACAAGTAAGCAGTTTGGAAAATTGTAAATACTGCAATTGTCTTGAAAGGTACAGTTTCCACAAAGGTGGCATGGTACTCCTCCAGTACTCTGAAACAAATTATTAGAGTAAATAAGCAGGCTAAACAATTGTGATTCGGTTATTATTTACAAGTGCTCTAGAAGATGGTAAAGTAAATGGATTTAAGAGGTTACTTGTATCGTCTACTTGGTGCCGTGAAGAGCAACAATATTCGCTCCCAGAACTGGTTCCCTGGCAAGCTTTCGATGGCCATGAATGCAAAGTAGCCCCAAAGCACAGAAGTTGGGATCTTTTAATGAAAGGCATTGCTGCAAGACATCCTCCAACCATTGTAGCTTGAAGCAAGTTACTTAGCCGCTGTTCTTTTACCTCGATAGGCAGCAGATCATCAATTTCTTTCTCAACATCAAATACTGTCTCATCAACTGGGGCATCAATACTTCCCATGGTTGAAGCCATTTGAATTGTTGATTCTTTCAGTTCCTTTAATCCCTACTCAAAGAAAGAAGTTTAGGCTGGGTTACTAGACAACCAGCGTCAAGGTTTGTGGATTTCTGGGGATAAAAAATGGGTTAAATAATGTCAATGTGAAGGAATCATTATAAAATCAGTACCCGAGCAGAAGGTTCTTGGTAAGCCAGTGGACTCTGCATTTGTTGATAGGCTTCTTGCATGCTATCATACACTTGTCCTAAGCTTGCATTATTATGCATACATTTGCGGGCTGTTTCTACTATTCGGTTTCGAAGCAACTGTGCAGACCAAAAAAAAAGTTTTAATCTATCGAAATCCACGGTCATGACATGATGAATAATGATGCTGAGCCACTTGACAATGCAAAAACATAACTGCAATTGGATATAATTACCTGGTGCTTCAATGTAGCTAAGCTTTTAGTATGCATTGGAGATTGTGGAATGACACCATTTGCTGGAGGGACGCCAATAAGACCACATAATATCGTCTGCCATCAAGTACCAAATTTACATGCTTTAGTTTAGCGGGACTCAATACCAAACACGATAAAATAGAGAAAGGATGGAACAGGATCTACCAAGAATCCCAGAAGAAGTAAATCATAATGGAAAGAAGGTGGCTTCCTCAAATTGAATTCTTTCTGCTGAGCTAGTTGCGAAGCTACACTGTGATCAAATAATACAGGACGGCGAGCATTGTTGCTGGAATGAAAGCTCCAATTATATAGAGCACTGGAACCTTTAACATGTCCTGTTGGTTTTTGCCATTTATCATCATTCATCAATATGTCACTCTATTTGTTTGCGGGGGGAAAGAAGCTTTTAATGAAACACGTAAGACAATATAAAAGAGAAACTCGTTGTCAAGTAAAAAAGGAACTTATTTACCTTCATGACTGTCCAATTTTCGTATGCACCTGGGGACCATGGATTAGGACTGAAAAGCCGCCTTGGAATCCCTTTTGGAGTACTTCCAGCTGGTATATAAGAAACAGCCGTCCATACCAGAATCATTAATGGCACACCATAGTCTGCTATGAAGCCTCGCAAAGATCCTTGGGAAGAAAAAAATATTAGAGTAAATTTCAGTAAGCTGACACTTAATCGACATGCAAGCTATTGGATAATGGCAGGGTCCCGAGGATAGAAATGAAAAACACAATTTGGAGATTAAGTGAAAAAAAAGGTTTTAAGGACTTGTGTAATATTTATGTTGGATAAATGATCTTGGAGTAGTGGACTAAAAGCATGTAAAGATACTAACAGAAACTCACCAGATCCATATCTCCAAGATCGTGCTTTTCGGCTTCTTAATGCAGTAAAGAGAAGGCCAAAGGACAAAACCAAAGCAAACATTCCATTTGCAAATCTCCATGAAGGTTGAAACTCTAGCAACTTTGGATTTTCTCTTTCAGGTATGTGAAACTCATCAACAAGTCCCTAGTAAGCCGATTCAGCAGTTATAGTTTGAAATTAGTTTGATTTAACTTTATAGTGTTATAAGATACGGAAATTAGTAGTTACTGACAAAAGGACTCAAGTTCAGCAAGTTAATAAAGTCATGACTGCTTAAGACACATAAGCTTCAAGCAAATTTAGAACTTTTATTTGTTTCTCACCTTAATAGCTTCCTGCATGAAGAGCATTGCAATAAGAAGGCCAAACAACTCCCCAGCAAGACTAGTAAATCTGTTGATAATGGAACAAGCTCCTAAGATAGCCAGTAGGAACAGCAAGATTGCAGTCCACACACACACCCTGCGTAATATATCATAAATTTCCATAAAAATCAATCATATGGCTATATTGTTAGGAGCATAAATTACAATCTGTTATCAAGAAACAAAGAAGATACCATGCAGTCCATGCAAGAAAGAGCTCTGATCCCAAATCTGGCCTATTTTTGGCAAAATTGAACATAAATGTGTACATAATTACAGTTGGCTCTGCAACTCCAAGGATCAGCAATGGCTGACCTCCTATAGTAGCGTGTATTATTCCACATAGTGCAGTGGAGGCCAATGTTTGAACTGCTGTGAGAATCCCATCTGTTAACACAAAAGAAAAATAAAAAACATGAAGCAATTGAGACCTACAGAAATATACACAGGAAACTATATATACCAGTAAGCTCTCATTTAGTCAATTGGTCATTGTCATTCCATTTTAGACTAAATTTTCATCTCCACTCAATAAAATAAGTGGCAAAACATGAACAAAAATGCACTTTCTTACCGGTTTCTCTTTCCAACTGTTCTCCAAATGAAATAACTGGAATTGCAGATGCAAAAAATATATACGTGGTGGGAGCCAAAATCCTACAAAGATTGTAAGGCCAACATCAAAAACTATTTAAAAGTTATCCCTGCAGAATATGAAGTTCTCCAATGTCTGTCATGACTCATGAATGGTGACAAGAGAATGAGGTACCTGAAACCTGCCCCGAGACCACTGGTCCAGTCTTGCTTGTAGCACTTGAGTCTCCCTTCAAGGTCATTCTTGATTCCACGAAATGGTACAAAACTCTCTTCCATTGTCTATTTTTTTTTTCCAAACTAGGGCAATTAAGTTTCAATGGACTGAACTCTTTGAACTACTATGGCATGCATAAGCTGGTCATTGGGAAGCAGACAATCTTAAATCTGTCGAGAAAAAGGAAATCCATATGATACAATCAACTCAATAATATCCTTGGATTTACATTGTACACATAAAGCATTAACGGAATCTAAAGAAAAAGAAGAAGAAGAAGAAGAATCTTTACAACATTACATCAAAATCAATCTTTAAGAAAAAGGTTCTGGGCAACTTTCAAAACCCAGAATAAGAATGCTGAGCAAATTCAAAATTGATTCAAGCATTGGATGTTTATGTAGCAGAAAAAGTAACCCTTTAGTTCATATTGTCAATGCACAACAGCTCCAAAACAAATATACTACCACATTAAAGCTTGTAGTAAAGGAAGCACAGAGAAAGGGGAAAAAAAGTTAGTAGCTTTCAAGGAATATGCATAAAATGCAAGAGATCGTTTGGAGAAAAACAGGAGATTCAAAGTTAGTAGCTTTAAGAGGAACCTATACACAAATGGAAATGATCATTTAGAGTACTTACCATCAATTGAAAAACAAAGGAAAAATGTTGGGGTTTTTTTTTTTAATAAATATTGCTAAAGAGTTTTTAGGGAAGACAAACTTCTATAAGAGAGTGTTATACTTTCATTGTCCAATGTACATGGGAAGAGAGAGAATGCCAGTTTATGACAAGCTGTCTTGCAAAGAAGCATCCAAGAAAGTAGCTTTCCTTTCTTATCTCACGGTACATTTTCTTATAGTGAATTTTGCTTGGCATTTCAATAGCTTATTATATTATATCCTATTTGTTGATAACTTAAAAATTTTATCTTGAAAATAGAAACAAAAATTGTACAAATATATGAAAGTCTCACCATAAGCAGGCCGATAAAGTACTATCATTTTCTTGGATCGCATCCAATCATTATCATGAGCATAACATATATCAAAGTTAGAGAAAGAACATTGTAGATCTTGGATTTGAAGAGATCAGGGCATACCCGAAAGGATAGTACTTATATTGTGTTCATGACATTAACATAATCAAAAGAAGTGATAGTAATTTATCCACCATTAGATGATGACCAAATAACATGAAAGTGAATGGTGGAAATTTTGAACTCTTCGAAAATCCTACAACTTCAAGCCTCAAGGTGTAATTGTTGTTGAAGATGGTTTAATCAACTGATATTTTAGTACCAATCTAAACTACTTGTGCTGGTTTTGTATTTTAGTATAAACTAATCGTTGAATCAGATTTTTGTTTTTACCATAAATTATAAGATGATTTCTTTTTATTGCCAACCACCTATGCATTTTCTCACAGATGTGCCAAGAACAAAGTTATTATTACTGTATTATTATCATGTACAAATTTTTAGTTTAGATTTTTTTCACCAATTCTAAATTTATTCCAATATAAGAAAAAAAGGATAATTTGTTACTTACCTAAATTATTAGTTCTAAAATAAAGTGTCCAAGTTCAAGTATTGAGTGGTCAATAGAAAAACCTATCCTGTCCACGTAAGCCAGCGGTGCGACGGTGGATCTCGAATGTCTACCTACAGTTTTTTTGAACTTGTTCATACAATATTATACACTATTAAAAAATTCATTTACTGTTTATTTATTTATTTTATCCTTGTCTTTGTACCATTAGATAGGGTTTTATTTTGCTTGTGATTCCTGTTTTGGTTCCCAAGAAAATCATTTAAAATAATCCAACATAATATATTTCTTTTAAAAAATAAAAATACAAGGACGAATGTTGCTTCTTAATTCATGCCGAGGAAGGGTATGCTAGAACATCCTTGTTCTCAATAATTATTTTTTCTCATTATTGTAATTATTTTTATATTAATAATTATTTTATAATAGTAATAATAAGCTTTAGTCTTGGTTTTTTTTAATGAGGGTATCTTAACAGCTAGTGCATTTAAGTATTTATAGTAGCTAATTACAATGTTATGGATAACATTAACATTCTAAAATTCAGGGTTAGTAAAATCGAGTTTGTGAATCGAAATAGAGTGGTCATGTTCTGATTTTTGTGTTTATCTATACATTTTTAAAAAGTATATTGATTTTGTTTAGTGGTTAAGTGTTCTAAATTGTGTGTTTGAGGTCTTGTGTTTAATTCCCTTCCCTCTTTAATTTTTGTTTGCTCACCAATAAGAATGAGCTTGTTGGTTCAGTGGTAAGACTTTAGCATTTACTAAGGCCCCAAGTTTACATCCTGTTGTGTGCAAAAGTGGTAATTATTTTTGCTCTTCCCCTGCTGTGTCGCCCTTGCAGTCAAAGGGTGGGTCAAATGAAAACTCTAAACCACCATATTGTGATACTAGATAAATCTAATAGCTTAGGATATCTTTTAATATTTATTTAAATTTTCTAGAATTAATCCCCAAAACTCTCTCTCTGTCCCATTTCCCCCTCATTCTCCACTTTGTTTTGCTCGTTGTTTTCTTTTCTTGCTGTAACTCTCTTCTATCAAATTTTCTTTATTTTCTGCTCCTTCCCATCTCTTCTTTCTTTCCTTTTTTCTTTTGTTTCCATAAGCTCGCAATGAACACTTTGTTATTCTTTTCTTTTTGCCGCCTTATCTTACTCATCGGCAATCATCGACTTCTATCACATGCAATCGACAGTTACCGGTAGTCATCGTATCCTGTTGCACGCAATTGGCAGCCATCACAATTTTTCGCTCCCTGTGTGCCACCAGCCGATAGCAGCAGCTCTTCGCAATAGCCTTTTGGCGACCCACGGCTAATTCTCTTAATGTTCGGCAACCCTTGTTTGCCACCCCGAGTCATCCTCTACATAGATCAAGTGTGGGTTCTAATCTTTTTTAATCCGTGTGTGTGTCTTATTCATAAGTGAATCGTATAATTTTGTGATAACCGGGTGCATGTATAAATATATCTTGTTGAGTTGTATATGTATGAATCCTAAACCTATGTGATCTGTGAGTGTATGATGACAATAAAATGATGTTGTGTTTTAATTGATATTGTTTGGTTGTGACCTATGTTTTCTTTTGGCGGAAGCCGAATGTAAGTATTTCCCCTTACTGTAAAATTTGGTGTAAGCTAATTGACTGTGGGTGTGCTTCAATTATGGCCGAAAACGGGTAAGTGAGTTGGGTGACATGATTGAATGTGAGTATGCCCTAATTTGAGTTGGTCGGATGTGTATGTGTCCCTACTGTGTTGCTAAAACGATATTTTCTATTTTTGTAATGGTCGAATGTGCCAATAACATGTTTTTGATCCATTAAACTATATGTGCAATTAGTATGTTCTTATCGATTCTATCTGAATATGCCAATAGCATGTTTTTTATCTGTTAAACTATATGTGCAACTAGTATATTCTGAATATGCCAATAGCTTGTTATGCTATTTGCGTGTGCATTGGGGTTGGGGTTGGGTTATGTATAATTTGGAGAAATTCTTGTAGACTATGATATGTGATTCTGGCAGTTTACCTACAAATTCTGATTTGGCAATTAAACTGTATTATCTGTTTCTGGCGGTATTTCCACAATAAATCTGGCAACTTGTCTACATAATTTCCAATGGTTAAAGAAAATGATTTTAGTGTGTTGGGTTGGAAGGGTTTCTAATTACCCTAATTAGTGTGTTGGATGGACGGAGATGGTATGTAGCAAATAGGGGTAGGATCTATTCTGTTGACACTTTGGATTGCATCATTTGATCATACCCATGCTCATGCATTGGTTGAAAATTGCCATGCTTATTATGAACTTTGTTTTGATGGTACTGATTGATGTTTTTCTATGCATCATTGTTGGCTTTGTATGGATGGCTTATCGTTTTTCTGAGAATGACTATGACTGAATTGTTACTTTTTGACTCACACTAAGCTTCTTAAAGCTCACCCCCTAATTTTCTCCTTTCAGATAATCTTCAAAGTTAGGATTGCACAAGGTATTTAGAGGACTCGTCTCGATTTTTTCTAATTAAAGTATTTTAATTTTATAATTTCATAATTAGTTGGGACTGTAAAAAATTTTATATGAACTGTGGCATGGGATTGGAATTTTATTTTGATTTAGGATGCATGTAATATGGTTAAATAATTGGCAAACCAAAAATTTGATCATATAAGTTTGAAATACGATTTCAAACAACAAAATAAAGTCATCGTATTTTTCCGCTGCGAAATTCGTACTTGAATTTCTGAAAAGTAAATTATAAGTTAAATATTTCCAAAATTAATAAGAACTTTTGTTTAATTGGATTTTTTTTAAACTAGACAACATTAATGTTTTTATAAGTAAAGACAAGCCCACTACGATTTTTCAAAAAATAAGCAAACACTTTAAAAAAAATTAATTTCTGAAGGCCTGATCATTTTTACTTAGCCATTTTGGTGGCCAATGTGACCTACAGAATCTAGTTGTAACGTCTAGGTTGGGTTTGGGGTGTCACAAATTCAAATCAAAATGTAAAACATCTACACTATTAAGCTTATCCAGCTAAATGATGTACAAATGAATTACCCGTACGATTAACATACAAAAATGAAATAGATATAAAAGGCTAATAATGCTCTATGTCTCTAGTAGGTGCATGCCAATGATAAATATGTTCCTTTTGAACGAAGCTTGTTGGTCACAACTATGGAGTCACCCTCAAATCACAACCTTAAGATAGGCCCTATCCCTAGCAAATTTGAGACAATGATGAAAACACTTGCCTTTACTAGGTTTGCAGAATAAGTATCTAAGTGGTCCCACAAGGCTTATAAAAACAAAGCCCTTATAATCTCTCGCCACCACACCCACTCCATCACTATGATATCTTACGAAATAAGCACCGTCCACATTAATCTTAATAGCAAGACCAAGTGGAGGAGCCCATCTAACCTGCCTTGGCCTTCTAGGGAGAATTGGATCACTGATAAACCGTAAAAGTAACATATTTTAATCCCACATTTAGCATATTTATTGGATGATTTAGCCCCTATTTATGTAAAAAGGTGCTCTTAATCCTTTCTTTTCATGTTTCATACTCAGGAAAGCACCCGAGGACCAAAAGAACCTAAAACGGGCTTAAAACGGGCCAATTTAGGCCAAAGAGAAAATCGACACGGCCTGGACTTCAAGCAACACGACCGTGCCTTGTGGATCAGATAGGGCACGGCCGGATCACACTTCACACTGCCATGTCTAAATCGACAGAATTGAAACACGGTCCCAACCATGATTTACACGGGCGTGTGCCCTGGGCGTGTCCGATTAGTTGGCATAAAGAATTCCATTCGGAAAAAGGATACTTGGGGAGAAAGAAACGCATTCCAAGAGCCTATATAAAGACCCCAAGTACGACCTAGAAGGAGGCGGTCAATACGGCGATCGGCTAGGCGGTGTCGAGCGAGAAAGGTCGGTTCGTGGGAGTTACTCGAAGATGGCCAGTTGATTCATCCCAAGAAGCCAAAATTCTACTCAAAACAGTGGACTTCTTCTTCAATTCCTTCAGGGGTTTTAGGGTTTTTCTTATGTTTTGTGTTATCTTTTCTTATTTTTCAATTATGAACTAAACCCTTCAGATACCTGAAGGGGATGAAACCTATGATGGATTTTGTTATCGTTTTCTGAATCGTATGATAAATATTTAGTTTGTTCTTAATTATGTGAACTTATTCCAATCGAATGTGCTTAGGTGGTGGAGAAAAAGTCCCTGCTTAAGAGAAGATCAAACATATTTAAGCGGAGTTGATCGCACGCCTAGAGATAGGGTGACGAGATTTTTCCGGATTAGGGTGAAACCTAATATGGGAATCCACAGATCGATTTACTGCTTCCTTAGGGGGTTATTATAAGAGAACGAGAGTTCCACTAATTAACCTAGGTTTAGACGTTATTCACCTCGAGAGAGGGTTTAATATAAGTTAAGGAGTCTTACGGATCAAACTAAATGAATAAATTGTCCGGTTCAGTGTTAGATAATAAGAGAAATCATAGGTGGATTCTTCTTAAGGTATCGTCTAAATCAACTGAGTTTTCCAATAAGTCTTTTCCAAGTTTCGTTCTTTTGTCTTTGCATTTAGTCTAGTGTTTCATTAGTTTTAGATTAATAAACCAATCACTCCATATTTTAGGCTAAATAATAAAAAGAAAGTGAGTAGTAGTACTTTTAGTTCCTTTGGGTTCGATAATCCGGTCTTGCCTAAGCTATACTACTATTCGATAGGTGCACTTGCCTCAATCATTGTCAGAGTAGTCTCCAGGTTCGATCATTCTTATTATAAATATTAAAACTCGACTGTTTGACACGATCAAGTTTTTGGCGCCGTTGCCGGGGACTAAAATATTAAGAAAACTCTATTTTTATTACTTTAGCCATTATTTTTTTTATTTTTATTTTTCGCAATTTACTTTCATTCTTATTTTAGGTTAATTATTTTTCTTTTCATCTTCTTCTAGCAGGTATCTCTAGTTTATGACTAGAAGGAACCCGAAAGGACCACTAGTATACGACAGTGATATCGAAGCTACCGCACAGAGGAATCGCAGAGAAATCAGGCGAACCCTCAATTACGTAGAGGAAGGGCAATAGAACAACTCCAATCCTACTGAAGGTTTGGCAGAGAACAACCCACCACCTCCAGACGTACAGGAAAATAATGCTCCGCGTACTATGTATGATTATGCTAAACCCACTTTAATAGGAGCAGAATCTAGTATTTTTAGGCCTGCTATAGCTGCTAATAATTTTGAATTAAAGCCTAACACAATACAAATGATTCAACAGTTTGTTCAATTTAATGGTTTGCAGGATGAAGACCCTAATACTCATATAGCTAATTTCTTAGAGTTCTGTGATACCTTCAAAATAAATGGTGTTACTGATGATGCCATACGTCTTCGGTTATTTCCTTTTTCGTTAAGGAATAAAGCAAAGTAGTGGTTGAACTCGTTACCACGAGGGTCAATCACGACATGGGATCAAATGACCGAAAATTTTTTATTAAAATATTTCCCACCAGCCAAAACGGCTAAATTACAGAATGATATTTCTTCTTTTGTGCAGATAGATGTAGAAACATTATACGGTGCATGGGAGAGATATAAGGATCTGTTGAGGAGATGCCCACACCATGGATTACCTTTGTGGTTGCAGGTACAAACTTTTTACAATGGTGTAAATCCCTCAACAAGACAACTAATCGACTCAGCGGCCGGTGGAACCCTGAATAGCAAAACCCCTGAAGCAGCATACAAATTTATTGAAGAAATGTCGCTGAACAATTATCAATGGTACGTTCCAAGAACAAGGCCAACAAAAGCAGCTGGAGTTTTTAACCTCGACGCAGTAACCATGTTATCAAATCAGGTAGAGATAATGAATAAAAAGCTTGATAATTTATATTCGTCACAGTTAAATCCAGTGATGTAGTGCGATACGAGTGGAAACGTGGCGATCCTAAGTACCCACCCTACCAACTGGAAGCAGAGAACGGACAAACAAATTATATAGGTAATAATTTCAGATCTAACAATAATCCTTATAGTAATACCTATAACCCAGGTTGGAGGAACCACCCAAATTTTTCATGGGGAGGACAAGGAAATCAAGGAAATCAGAGGCAGCAACCCCCTCCAAATTTCCAAAATCAACCTTACCTACAAGAAAAGAAGCCGAACCTCGAAAAGATGTTGACAAAGTTCATGGCAGCTACAGATTCTCGCTTCCAAAAGACTGAAGCAACGCTCAATGAACAACAAACATCAATAAAAGGGATAGAGAACCAAGTGGAAGGACTTACTAAGCAAGTCGGAGAACTCACTAAGTCAGTAGGACATCTCACGAAATTAATTTCAGAACGACCACAAGGACGTCTACCAAGCAACTCCGAAATCAACCCGAAAGAGCAAATTCAAGCCATAACAGTTCAAGAGGGTGCAAAGGTAGACAACCCCACCTTAGCATAAGAAATCAAGAAAGAAAAAGAAACACTAGAAATGCCAAAACAGGTAATCAAAGAGTACCAACATCGTATACCTTATCCCGCAGCATTGAATAGAGACGACACAGAAGAACAGTTCGGTAAGTTCCTTAAACTTCTAAAGAAATTACATATTAACTTACCACTTCTTGAAGCTTTTTCACAGATGCCAGATTCGAGAAAATTTTTAAAACAGCTTCTAACGAACAAGCGTAAGCTAGACGAGGATCCATACGTGGAATTAAACGCAGTATGCTCAGCAATGTTGCAAAATAGACTACCGCAAAAATTAAAAGATCCAGGGAGTTTTACAATTCCATGCCTAATCGGTAGATTAACTGTTGATAATGCATTAGCTGATTTAGGGGCAAGTATAAATGTCATGCCTTATAAAATGTTTAAACAACTAGGTCTAGGGAAGCCAAAACAAACTAGGATGAGCATTCAATTGGTTGATAAAACCGTTAGAATCCTTAGGGGTATTATTGAAGACGTGCTCATAAAAATTGATAAATTTGTTTTCCCAGTAGATTTTGTTGTCTTAGACATGGATGAGGATAATTCGATTCCTTTAATTTTAGGAAGACCCTTTTTAGCAACTGCCAAGACTAAAATTGATGTTGCCACAGGAGAACTCATACTTTGTGTAGGTAATGAATCGGTTAGCTTACAAGCTCTTGACTCAGCAAGGACATCGATTGATGAAGGTGAGAAAATAAAACCAATTGATGATGAATCTTTTCAAATTTCACCACAGGAACATCCACAGAACCACAATCCTGAATCGAGTCATGTACCTCCACCCGATAAAGAAAAGCAAAGCATTAAAGGCGACAAGATAGATGAGTGGAAGACACGCTTCAAAGAGGAATCAGAACCACACGAAGAAAAACCGAAAGAATTTCCAAAAGAGTTCATAGGAACATTGAATCACTTCAAAATAGGAGAGCAAGTACTATTCAATGAAACAAATCCGCGCATCACCACATCAGATCTAACCGAGGGCATCCTGCTTGAGGTAAGCAATATCTTCCCATATGGAACAGTCGAAGTAAGCAACCCGATATTCGATACTTTTAAGGTAAACACTTCTCGACTGAAATCTTCTCATGGCATTAATAACATGAGGGAATATATTCAAATTTTTAAACCACCCTGACCTTACGAATACAGGGAAAGTCTAGCTTAAGACTTTAAACAAGCGCTTCTCGGGAGGCAACCCGAGCACTACTAATAAATTCTATGTTATTTTTATTTTTTTCTTTTTATCTTAAATTTTATCTTACTTTTTCCCAGAATTTCATAAAAAATGCATATTCCCAGGTCACACGGCTTTACACACGGCCGTGTTCGTGGCTGTGTAAGTACACTGAATCCCCGTATTGACAAAAACAGGACAGTACAGAAACAGAGGAATCAATTCTTCAAAAAAATCACGGACTCAACTACCCCACCACGGCCGTGCTACACGACCGTGGTTGACAATTTTTCCCAAAGAACGGGCGTGGCGATAGGGCACGGGCGTGGGAAACTTAACACGCCTAGAACATGGCCAAGCTTTCAACCGTGCGAAGCTACTGACTTGAAAAACATGCCTTAGGACATGGCCGTGCCATAGACCGTGCGAAGCTACTGACTTAGTACCAACGGGCATGTACCTACCAACATACCCCAAAACACGGCTGTACGAGATGGCCGTGTGCAGTAACACGCCCACATACCACGGGCGTGGGAAGGCGTCTTAATTGAGCACCTATTTAAACCAACCACTCCCATCCCTCTCCATGCTAGCCTTTTCTTTCTTCATGCTCTTAATTCTCTTTTTCTCCTCCCTCCAAGCATTCTCCCCTCTCTATTAATAGTTTTTAAACTCTTGAGCTATACACCATAACGATGAAGAAGCGCAAGAGACCGATAACAACCTCCTCAACGGAGACCGAACTATATGAGTTTATGCCGCCAGCTTCAGATAATCACCAAACCAAGGGTCTTTGAGACCATTTCGTCTTTATTTTTATTTTCTCCTTTGCTTCAATTTCCTTCCTTTTGATTATCTTATGCTTAGTTTAGTTTATTTTGTTTTAGTTTCTTAGTGTCAGGTTCGTCAGGCTGCTAGGGAATCACACCTTGGGAACAACGACGACCACCACCGCGGCCCAAGGAATTCTAAAGGCTGTTTGGAAATCACGCCCCACTCGCGAACCATCTTTCAATAAGGATTTCTTAGTCTATTAGTCTTTTCTTTTAATTTTAGTTTTCTTCTTAGTCTCCTTTCCTTTTTCTTTCTTGTCTTTAATTATATTTTTAACATGTTTTTCATGTCTCTTTAGGCCTCTCGGCTAAGTCTTCACGGGCTACCCAATTCTTTCATCTAGCACCGAGATTTCTGGTAGCCACCCCACCAGGGCCATAGAAAACACAACCACCACCGCCTTCGCCCCACCGCGACCTCTGCCAACTCCAGGATCATCCAGATTTCAGGGAGTGCTATTTCTTCCCTTCTCTTTTGATCTATATCTCACATGCATATCTATATATCTTTGTACATTGAGGGCAATGTACATCTTAAGTGTGGGGGGATAAAAGTACCTGACTTTTTTTCATTATTCTCAAATCCCTGAAATTTTAAAGTGTTTTTAAGTAATTTTCTCATATTACTAATTAGGGTGAAATTTCTGATAATTTATGATATTTATTAATATGTCTTGGAATAAGTCATAGTTAATTGTGCATTGATGATTTATACTTTAAGATACTAGAGAATCGAGCATGATAAGTCTATTTTTTGGGAATTAATTAAATTTTAGGTTGTTGAACTAAATCTGAATATTATCTTGAAATTTGAAATTTACGAGGTTGATATCAAATTACCCATAATTTTTGTGAGATTTTGAGCCTTATAGAGCATATATTCCTTTTCGTGCTCACTTTATTGATTATGAGTATGTCAACCTTGAACTGTTATTCTAGAACTTGCCTCGTTTATACATGTCGAGACCACACTTTTTGATTTTATATACAGAGATGATTAAGGCACCTAGGTTTTAACCCACTTACTCCACTAAAAAGCCTACCTCCATAAATTAAACCCTAGTGAACCCCGTTGATCCTAACAACCCTTTTTATTGACTTACCTAATATTAACCCAAAACCCTTTGTATTTGTTATCACCATTCTTTTTTGACTTCCCCTATATCGAGATTTGATTTGATCAAGTTATCTAGTTATTCTATTTATGAAATTATCTTTTAGTTTGTTCTTAAAAAAAATAAAAATATTAAAGTAGATTCAGCATTAGTTCTATGTTCTATGAGCCTATACAATAAAATTCCAAATATCAAAGAAGAAGCTCGTATTATTAGGAAGTTCAATTCAGTACTTTTTAGTTCATTTTTTTAGATAATTTGTCAACTCGATCTCGATTTTAACCTCTTAATTCAGCCTGTATCCACACCCTTTAACCTAGCCCTGTTACAACCCTAATTAAAGACTTTTTGATCTGTTTATCATCTCATATAAATGGTGGAGATTTAATTTTTAGGCAAGACTATGGGATTAACTTTTCAGGTTCGACTTATGAGCACTTTTCTTCCGAGCCTTAAACACTTTGAGCGCTTGAGTGAATCTTCAGTGAGGATATCAATCCTTGTCGATTTTGAGTCAGAGGTAATTATTTAGATAAGGGGAAAAACCTATGTTTTCAAAGCTATAAAATTCATGACTTCGACTGTTTGAATCTTTAGGACCCTTTGAGTTGAATCATCCATGTATGAATTATCTATGAATTATGATGAGACACTATTGATAGGGATTGTGAATTATGGAAAGTTCGTTTTAATTGTATGTTGAGAATTTTGCTTGAGGACAAGCAAAAGCTTAAGTGTGGGGGTATTTGATAAACCGTAAAAGTAACATATTTTAATCCCACATTTAGCATATTTATTGGATGATTTAGCCCCTATTTATGTAAAAAGGTTCTCTTAATCCTTTCTTTTCATGTATCATACTTAGGAAAGCACCCGGGGACCAAAAGAACCTCATAACGGACTTAAAATGGGCCAATTTGGGCCAAAGAGAAAATCGACACGGCCTGGACTTCAAGCAACACGACCGTGCCTTGTGGATCAGATAGGGCACGGCCGGATCACACTTCACACGGTCGTGTCTAAATTGACAGAATTGAAACACGGTCCCAACCGCGATTTACACGGGCGTGTGCCCTGGGCGTGTCCGATTAGTTGGCATAAAGAATTCCATTCGGAAAAGGATGCTTGGGGAGAAAGAAACGCATTCCAAGAGCCTATATAAAGACCCCAAGTACGACCTAGAAGGAGGCAGTCAATACGGCAGTCAGCTAGGCCAGAAGCTGAGCGAGAAGGTCAGATTCGTGGGAATTACTCGAAGATAGCCAGTTGATTCATCCCAAGAAGCCAGAATTCTACTCAAAACGGTGGACTTCTCCTTCAATTTCTTCAGGGGGTTTTAGGGTTTTTCTTATGTTTTGTGTTATCTTTTCTCTTGAGATGTTTTATTTTTCAATTATGAACTAAACCCTTCAGATACCTGAAGAGGATGAAACCTATGATGGATTTTGTTATCGTTTTCTGAACTGTATGATAAATATTTAGTTTGTTCTTAATTTTGTGAACTTATTCCAATCGAATGTGCTTAGGTGGTAGAGCAAAAGTCCCTGCTTAAGAGAAGATCAAACATAGTTAAGCAGAGTTGATCGCACGCCTAGAGATAGGGTGACGAGATTTTGCCGGATTAGGGTGAAACCTAATATGGGAATTCACAGATCGATTTACTGCTTCCTTAGGGGGTTATTATAAGAGAACGAGAGTTCCACTAATTAACCTAGGGTTAGACGTTATTCGCCTCGAGAGAGGGTTTAATATAAGTTAGGGAGTCTTATGGATCAAACTAAATGAATAAATTGTCCGGTTCAGTGTTAGATAATAAGAGAAGTCATAGGTGGATTCTTCTTAAGGTATCATCTAAATCAACTGAGTTTTCCAATAAGTCTTTTCCAAGTTTTTGTTCTTTTGTCTTTGCATTTAGTCTAGTGTTTCATTAGTTTTAGATTAATAAACCAATCACTCCATATTTTAGGCTAAATAATAGAAAGAAAGTGAGTAGTAGTATTTTTAGTTCCTTTGGGTTCGATAATCCAGTCTTGCCTAAGCTTTACTACTATTCGATAGGTGCACTTGCCTCAATCGTTGTCAGGGTAGTCTCCAGGTTCGATCATTCTTATTATAAATATTAAAACTTGACTGTTTGACACGATCAATCACAAGCGAAGTTATGCAAGTAAAAATTTGAATACAAAGATCGAGTCCACTCAGACACCACAATTATGTCAGTGTCGAACTTTTGTGTTGCATGCACCAAGGCCCTTTCACCAACCCAACAAAGTGATGGGCTTAGTTTACCACAAGATCCAATCACTCGAGCAAGATCTAGTTAGATTCGAATGAAGATGAACTTGATTGTACAAGAGTTCGTGACAAGCAGAAATAACAAGCTTCAATGAGACAATATTGAGCTTAAAGAAAATCACGATTTTGATTATTGGAAATCTTAGTTTAAAACAGAGAATCTTGGATGCGGACAAGCTAAGAAGACTTTATCAAGTGTCAACGATCGATTCAACATGTGTGAATGGAGAGAAATTAATTTAATTCAATTAATCAAATCTCTCAATTTTTTTTACACTGAAAAATTAATCAACTTGCAACGACTTTTTGGATGGAAACTTGATATTTTTGGGTTGAGATGTGTAACAACTCGCTTTTTCAGTAGTTTCGGAAACAGTGGTTTCGAGATCACAAATCTGATGAATAAGTTCATATTATTATTTAATATTTTGAGTCAATTATAATATTATATTGAATTCTAGCTGAATATTTTATTTTTTATAAATTGAACGAATAAATAAATATAAGTGGTATAGTCCAAAGGTTAAATGGTTTTTGAAAATGAGATATTGGGACCTCGTTTCCATAATTTAAGGCCCTAAATATTTTTATTAAATATTTATAGAGTCGTATTATAGGTGAATTGAAGTTTGATCAGGTAATTTTGATGATTGGTTGCTTAATTAAGGTAAAATGATTAAATTGTAAAAGAGGCAAAAGTGAATTGCTATAGATTTAAAATGCTAAAGGGACCAAATTGGTGATTAAACCATGGTCAAAAAGTCCAAGCAATGGTGACATGATTAAATCCACTAACTTTTGGGTTATTTATTCATTAAGTCCTAATTAGTTTAAGGTTAAGTTGAAATAAAGTTTGTTTAGTTCGAATTTAAAATAATTGAAGGACCAGTTGGGTAATTAGACCCTCCTTAAATGGCCAATCGGTAAGAATGGTGTGGAATTCTCTAGATTGGGGTAAATTGCAATTAAATCCTAATTAAATAAGGATCTGTTAATTAGTCTATTTTTCGGTACTATCCAAAATGGTAGTTTTAGGGCCACAACTCTGATATGTCGATTAATTATTTAATATTTATGAGGTCATTAGTGTCGTGTTAAAATTTGATTACGAAATTTTATCATTTAGATAGTTAATTAATTAAAAAGGACTAGATTATAAAAGTTGAAAAAATTGATTAAAATTGGTTAAAAGGTCTAAATTATTAAATGGAGGGGGCTTTAATGGTAAATATACTATATGGGTATTAATTGGACGGTATAAGTGTTAAAAATTCATAACCTTTCGTTTGTTTTTAATGGGTAAAGTAGTAAATTGTAAATATTAAGTAAATAAAAGCATAAAGTAAAAGAATAAGTCACCACTCTCATATGTTCTTCTTGGGGAAGCCCCGAACAACCATGGCTAAGGGTTTTGAGCTTCAGCCAAGCTTATCTTTCAATTTGGTAAGCTGATTTTAACTGATTTCTTGTAATTTTTATGTTTTTGAGATCATTGCAACTAGGTCCAGCTAAATTGTAACTCTATTTTCAAACAGTTAAAGATTATGGATTGTGCCATTGATGAGTTTTGGATATTCTTGAAGTTTTATGATAAATTATTAAGTTTGATTGTTAAATAAGACTATTTTATAAAGTAATCTTTAGTAATTTTAATGTTAAAGGACTAAAATGTTAAAGTGACGTTACAAGATGTCTACTGACTGATGATAGAGTTAATTTTTATCTTTGAAACTCATTTTAAGTCACTTGATTTTGACTTCGAGAGCTCAAGTTATGGTCGTTTTAGTAAAGGTTGTGTGAGCAAAAAATTCTAGATGGGATTATTATAGGAATTACAAATTTTAGGTTTTGATTTGTGTTTAAGGGTCTGTTTGTTTACCTGTAAAATGTTTTACGAAAAATACTTTAGTTGTTTTCCCATGTTTTTTTGGTGGAAAATGAATTCCCACCATAAACCGTTCTCCAAAACACAGGAGAATGAGGGCTTTTTTTAAGGAAAATGTCTTACCCTTTTCTATTTTGTAAGACATTTTCCAATGTTCTTCTCTTCACATCTCGACAAACTTCCCCTTCCCTCTTCCCCTCCTTCCTTGCCACCCTGATCTAGTGCTTTTTGCTAGCCACCAACTCTTCTCAGCACTAGTCACTGGTATTCATATTTAATCTTTCCCCTTTTCGGCTTTCGTTGTCAAAATCTGCACTGCACAAATTGGCAACGACGTTCATCTTCCTCTCTTGAAGTTAAGAACGAAAAAAAAGAAAGAAATATCTAGATAATATCATTTTTGTTGAATGATTTATTTTTAATTTTCTTTCTACTATTTTTTAACTCTTCAACATCTTTTTCCCTGGTCTTTTACAAGTTAGTTTTGCTTCACCTTTGATCTACAATATTTTTTATATTTATATGAATCTTTTGTTCTTATAATTTTGATTTTTTAAAAAGTGTTTCATTTTTAGTTCAAAGTATATGATTTTCATTGGGCTTTTCTTTGACTTGATTCTTTTGTATGTTCGATTGAACAGAACAGTGAAAAGTTTTTCAAGGGGGTTCTCTTCTTATTCTTTGATTGTTTTCGAAATGGCTTGTAATTTTGATTAATTGAGTTCTCTTTATTTTCATTTCTTGAATTTTTTAATGATAAAATTGTAGGTTTTAATATTAAGATGTTTACATGGAGTTAATGTTTTGGTTTCTGTATTGAATTAAAAGTTGATGTTTTTCTTTGGTGAAGATTGATTAGTTGGGTGACAGTCTATTGATATGTTTCTATGTCTAGTAATTTTTGTGGTTCCCTTTTCTGGTACAATGAGCATCTTAAGCTGATATAAGAGATGTTAATGTTATAAGTGCTAATATGCAGTATATATCATGCATACCAAATTCCCTATGGTACATATAACAATAACTCGATGTCTTTTTATCTTTTCTGCGAGTTGTTAGTATAATCCTGCTGCTAATATAATTCTTAACAATGGACAAACACCTCACAATTCTATTGTTGAATCCAATGCATGTATTTCAGTTATTCCTGATAACCAGAATCATTTCAGGAGGATAACATGCAGTAAAACTAAATTGCAAGTGGATATAGAAACCAAGGATCAATCAGGAACTGCGATTTAGATTCATCTGAAAGAAACATTGCTATTCTAGAGAGCGATGTGTTTGCAACAAAAACTACAAAAGATGCCTCTACACCATGTAATTCAAAGCTTCATACCCTCAGTACTTTACCAATGAAAAAAAAAATCTGGATTGCAAACTTGTTTTTGTTAATTTTTATACAAGTCTATATAAGGAATGCTTGTAACTACTATATTTTTTATTTACTCTCTTGCGGGTTCATAAATACATTCTTACTGTAGTCTCTTACAATAGTTTCAATATTGAAGGCAAGAATGCACAGAGTGGTAGGAGAGTTCAGGGAAAGAAGAGAAAAGTAGTTTATCTGGATAAGCAAGGCCTACAATTTTCACCTTGAAATCATCTACCCCGAACTCGCTCCCAGAATAAGTCCCACCATGGGAAGTATGGGAAGTTAGAGGAATTTTTAGCAGTTAGAACTTATATTGTTAGCTCTAGTGTACCAAATATTAGCTATCTAACAAAAACTAATTGCTCTACGTATTGTAAAGGTCGAGCATGAAAAAAAGATATTGCAGGCTAGCCTTTTTGTCGATAGATTATGAGTACTTGCTCTATGAACATCAATATGCAGTAATCTTTTGAACCGAGCCATCTTTTTTTTTTGTGTGATGATGAATGTGAATGTGACAGGAAGGTCTATGTTAGTAAGATTTTGAATCACATTTTCATCAATATAAAATTTAGATCTCATGGTTACTGATAAAGGCATTAGATGTACGATTGAGAAACTATCTTCTTTGGTTATTTGGTAGATGAAGTGAAGAAAGTATATTGGAAACAAAAAAAAGTGTAACAGCCTGTTTTTGGTCAAATCGAAACAGTGATTTCGAGACCACAAATTCGAATTCAAAATAATTATTTTATTACTATTTTAATGTATACAGCATGATAACATGATTGTGTGAAATTTTTGTTAAGAAATTTTATTGTGTAAATGCTTAATTTGATAAAAAGGACTAAATCGCGTAAAGTGTAAAAGTTGTTTTCTATTAGCTAAAGGTATTTAATAGCTATAGAACCTTAAAGTTAATGTCCTTAAGTGGTAATTAGACCATTTTAATTGTGAGTGGACAATTTTTAACATTTATTAAGTGATTTTAATGGTTATTAAATAAGGGTTAAATAAGTAAATTAGTATTAAAGTAAATTAAATTAAAGAAAAATAAGAGGTCATCTTGTTTCTTCATCATCTAACCGAATTAAGCAAATAAAAACTCCATTGAAAGAGCTTTAAGGTTCATCTAAACTCCTCCTCTTGTATGGTATGTATTTTAGCTCGGTTTTTGATGATTTCTATGTTTCTTGTAATCGTTGCAGCTTAATCTAGCTAGCCCATACCTTAAATTTCGAAACTGTTAAAGATTTTAAGAGATACCATTGTTGAATCTATGTGTTCTTTGATGTTTAATGTTGAAATATGAAAGCTTGATGATAGTTTTACATGTTTTGTTAAGTGATTTTTGTTGAAAATGCATAATAGGGATTAAATTGTGAAAAGTGCAAATTGAGTGGATGAAATGTGAAATAAATGAAAGTTTTGGGCTGCTAGGACCTATATGTAATTTGACCAAGCATGGGTTTTATTGAAATTATGTGAATTTTGTGTTTTGTGAAATAAGGACTAAATTGTAAAAGTTGTGAAATACTTGGGGAAAAAGTGTAAAAGTGTGATATGGACTAAATTGAAAGAATATGTGATTGAATAAGTTAATTTTGAATTCATATAGATCAAGAAAGAAAAAATCTGGATTTAGATCGAGGGAAAAGCAAGGTTATCGAGTAGTCGGTTCGCTTCGTCAAATCCGTACACGAGGTAAGTTCGTATAACTGAACTTAAACGTGTATCTATTTATTTGATGGATGAAATTGAGATAGTATTTATTCTATTAGATAAATGTGGAGATATTAAATTAAAAGCACGGTTTAAGTAAACAAGTTGCTGAATAAGACCATAGCTGCTCTATGGCAAAATCGAATAATAAGACCATAACCGGGTTATGGCATGTGAATAAAAGACCATGGCAGGGCCTTGGCAATGTATGTGTAAGACCATAGTTTGAATACAACATCGAAAAATCAACGTACTCGTATCGTAAGCATTTATAAACTTAAAGTGATTTGATAAGTGAATTGGTGAGAATAGATATGTATTAGTACGGGTATGTACGAAAGACTATTCTAGTAACGAGCTGATGGAAGTCGAGAATTTTATGTTAATTTAGTGATTGATGCTTTAATGCAATTTATGTTATCAATTTAGAAATGTTAATGAATAATGAGATTATTTTATATTTACATACGAACTTACTAAGCTTATAGCTTATTTTGTTTATTTGTTCCTATGTTTTATAATACTTCAAAGCTAGCTTGGATCCGGGGATCGTCAGGGACTTCATCGCACTACCGAAAATCTATTTGGTACTTTTGAGTCATGTAAATATGTTATATGGCATGTATAAGCTTGTGTCATTTTGGTGTATTTATGTAACATCCCAAATATGGGGTTATTTGGAATTTGATTATTTTTGATATTGTTAATGGAAGAATAGAACTTAATTTAAGGCTTTGAGTATGCCCGGTTTGATGGAAAAATTTCAGTTTTTAACTTTTAAAAGAAAGGAGCCTTAGTAAGTGGGTGTTATAAGAATAAATGTGGGTAATTTAACACTAAAAAGCCCTTGGTAAAGTGGCAAAAAGAAGCCCACTTAAGAGCTACATGTGACGCCACCAAGGAGCAAGGGAGAGCTTGTGTTCGAGTCACTAAATCCCCTTTATTGTTTTTATTTGGACGGCACAAGGGGGGAGAGTTTGTTCTCCCTTCAAACTCTTTTATTAAATAGTATTAATAAGAGATAATATGAGCATAGAAATTAGATTTTTAATTGTTTAATCTCAAGGATAATGGGAGATAAATGAGGATTACTAGGAGATTATTTTTTATTAATTCAAAAGTGTTTGAATTAAATCAAGTGGGTGGCCTAGAGAAAAACTAGGTGATGGCCGAATGTGGGACTCCTTGTTGAAGAGGAGTGGACGGCTAGGAGACTGAGTATAGGGGGGGGAAGAGTGCCCAAGTTTTCTTTTACTTCTTTTCCTATTAGCCGAATTCCCTAGCCCTCTTTTGCTCTTGCGTTTTCACCATTCTCTCAAGCTCTCAAGCCGAATCTTCTACCACCTTTCTCCCCTATTATTTTCTTTCCCCCTTGGCCGAAAATGCTCTAGTGGTGTACCGAAAACTCTCTTCCTCTACTCTATGGTCTTGGCCGAATACTAAGGGTGACCCAAGTCTCTCTGGGATTCTTCTTCCAATCGGTTTAAGAAGGTAAGGGACACTAGCCGAAATTCCAGAGTCCTCTTTTTAGTCTCTTGCCGATTCCCATTAAGGGGGTAGGTGCCGATTTCAATAGTGGTTAATAGGGCTTCTAAACGGTGGTGATAAGCGATTCTTTCTATAGGTACTTCGGATTCGGGAAGCAATCAACCCAAGCTATAATCTTTGGTGACCGGTTTGTTAAGGTGGTGAGATCGATTTTCTTTATTTTTGATATCCATTTAAGCCGAAGGCTACTAACTTGGTTAAGTGCCGATTATAGGGTGGTGAAGTAAAGAGCTAGTACTCAAGATATTCAGGTAAGATTTCGGGTTCATAAGGAACCCCTCCTAATATTTTGGTTTTGGCCGAATGGCCTAGGATACTAACCCTTATGAATGGCCGAATATAGGGGCAAGGACATTAAGTGTGGCCGACATCTCTTTTCGGGATTTAGGCGATTCGGTGGTGACAGTGTGTACATACACACGTATAATAGTTAATAAAGTGTATTAAGTGTATGTTATGTGTAAATCGCTTTTTATGTAGATATGGCATTAGTGCCTTAATGGTACAAGCGAGGATCCCGTAAGTCTCTATTGGTATGAGATTGATGATAATGCTTTTGGGAAGCATGGGTTATTTGATACATGTGATATATGTATGTTCTGTTACTAAGCGCTTGACATGGGTTGATGAGAGGAGGGGCGTTGATATCGTCTTGACGAGCACCGGTGCTTTGGTAGCACACTCGTGACTATATGTCACCAGAGGTTTGGTACCTCCGGAGGTTTGGTACCTCATAGCGACTTGTCCCCGTGGTTAACACCACCGTGGGGTTGGCCCCACTTGAGATATGGGATCGTCCGCGGTGATTTGGTATCACACGATGGGTTGGCCCCATCACCCGATTTGTGTCTACTTTGACACCAGTGCTTTGGTAGCACATTGTGACTATATGTCACCAGTGGTTTGGCACCACCAGTGTTTTGGTAACACATCGTGACTACGGTCACCAAGTGGTTTGGTACCACATGGGGTAGACAAAGGTGTTTGGTTGGCTAGGTTGGGTACACGATACTCTGCATAATTAATCGTTATATGTTGTGTATGAAACGTTGTATTAACCGGGAAGGGTTACATATCGAGTCTTGGTGACTCACCTTCTCCTTTAACATTTTTCAGGTGACTCGTAGATGGCGGTTGAGGAGCCGGTTGGACTCGAGGTGGCCATGCAGTGGATTTAAATTTATCGAACTTTTTATTTGGTTATTTTTACTTTGGTTGTAATAAGGCCTCCATAAACTTTCTTTTTGTTATGTCTGATATGTTGGATAATTTATTAAGCTATGTTATTAAAATTGAACTAAGATCACATGTTTCCTTAAATTAATGCGAAAATGATTTTTCGTGCCATCGGGCACACTTGAAACTTGTATAATAACCGGACTTAATTAAAATTACGAATTAAATCCAAGTGTAGCTTTGGCAAGATGACCAAAAACGAGAAGCTTTCAATAAAACTTAAATAGGTATCGAAATAGTGTTCACAAGGTTTTTCTCCGTAATAACTCAGATTCGGTCGTAATGTTTGGGCCGGGTTTGGGTTGTTACAGAATTGGTATCAGAGCCCAGTTCAAAGCTCGGCTGTGGGGGCCCAAGGCCCAAAAATGTTTTAAGTAGGCCTTTCGAATTGTTTTTGGGTTTTAAGCAGCATGGCCCGAGTCTCCGGCACTGATCCGCCCAGGTAAGTACATCTAAACCTTTTTGTGAAATATATTCTATAGAAGGGTAGGAAGCATGGAACGTAGATAGATTTATAGGACTTGGACCCTAAGGCTAGATTACTCAAACACAACGGAGCATAAGACTTAAAGAACTAAACCAACCTATGACTTAGTCAATGAGCTAGGGTGTGGTAACCCCTGTA
This sequence comes from Gossypium sturtianum, assembly GCA_025698515.1. Lineage (NCBI taxonomy): Eukaryota > Viridiplantae > Streptophyta > Magnoliopsida > Malvales > Malvaceae > Gossypium > Gossypium sturtianum. The sequence continues at coordinate 166,391,232 of CM046945.1, forward strand.
CGCATGTCTAGGATTGGATCCGGAAGAGCCTGGTATTTAAGCAGTCCTCGTGACTCACCTCCTCTTCGCAGGTATCCTACCTGGTGCGTAGCTTCGGTTCACCCTAACTCAGAAGGCTCAGTGGTGTGGTAACCTCTGTGCGCATGTCTAGAAAGGTTCGGTGAGAGCTTGGTATTTAAGCGGTCCGCGTGACCCACCTCCTCTTCACTTGAATTCTGCTCAGTGCGTAGCTTTGGTTCACCCCGACTGTGAAGGCTCGGTCATAGGCTAAAAACAATGATTAAAACCCGAGAAGGGAATTAGCCTTGTTTTTCGAAATGGAATGAATAACCAGCCCTAATGTTTTCAAAACCTGTCCAATAACCCTTTTGAACCCTAGAGCACTACGTATACAATGTTTTTCTCGGAAAACTTGACTTGTGGAAAATTACAGAAATACCCTTAGGAGTAAAATTACCAAAATGCCCCTGACCCATAAAATATTGATTCGACGGTTTTGCCTAAAAATTTCAACTATTTTATAAAATATTCAATAACTTAGCTTTGGAAATCATCAGCAACATATTTTGGTTCTGGAAAATTACGAAAATACCCCAGTAGGAAAAAGACTTTAAATACCACAGGTTAGAAATGGGCAGAAATGTCCGATGAGTGAATAGGTATGGAAAGTATTAAGGAATGGATGCATGGACTTCTTTGTGTGAACTAGGATAGGAAACTGAACACATTGTTTGCTCGAAAGAATCTCTGATTAAACCTTATCCATAAAATTTCTTCGCGAGTAATAAAGTGAAACAAATGCTAACGCATAAAATTTTCTTAATCAGATTAAAAGCGCGGTAGATAGAATGAGCTCTAGAGGACGTGGACGCCGTGGACGTGGTAGGGGTAGGATGACGGTGTCTGAACCCGTCAGGTCAGGACAAGGTTCGGAAAATGAGGTACCATCGCCACCACCACCTCCTACTTTTAGAGTGAGGCGGCCGAGCGCATCGGTGGTGAGTCGGTGCTCGCAAGTCGTGTTGCGAGTCTTGGAGATGGTGGTCAATGGTGGAAGTGTTGGAGCTCGAAATCGTCCCCGAGCGACTCCGATCTAACGGAGCGGAGGTATTCCGAGGTGTGTCGAGTGGCACCCGGTGCAATGGAATCATCGCTAGAGTCAATCGAAAGGATCATGGATGACCTTGACTGGCGAGGAAGAGAAGCCGAAAGGGCGCGTGTCGCTTCTAAAGGATGAAGCGTGCTCGGTGGTGGCTTACGGTTCGAGATGGGGCTACACCGATGATTTGACTTGGGAGTATTTCGCGCCCATCGTAAAAAAGTATGTGGGCATTAGCTACACCGACGCTACGGAGAAAGGCTTTTCCGGGATTAGTTCAAGGAACTAAGTCCGTGTGTCGAATATGAGGCGGAATTTTTAAGGCCGAGTAGGTATGCGAGAGGCATCGTGTTCATCGAACATGAGCGCCATGTCCGCTTTGAGGACGGACTCAGATGATTTAAGGTTCTTGATTGCCCCACAAAGAGTTCGTGAGTTCTCATCTCTAGTGGAGAAGGCTAAGGTAGCCGAAGGAATCAAGGAGGCCGTGAGGCGTAACTATAGTAAGAACAATCGTAAGAGAAGTTTTGGGTCACCGGATCAAGCGGAAGTGCTCGTAAAAAAGGTTAGGCCAAGTGGGCCCAATCAGTGAAGAAGGCCCACGACTCGCTAGTCGAGGGCCGACTCGGTGCAATCGGCTGTGTAAAGACCCGTTGGGGAGGATGTTGGACCGGTGATAAAGGATGTTTTGAGTGTGGGTCTTTGGAGCATCGCGTCGAGATTGTCCCGAAAACTAGCTAAGAAGCACCCGGAAGAGCGTAACCGTGCTCGGGATAGAAATGTAGGACCACGGAGGGGTCGTGGTAATGGTAGAGGAAACAACGGTCCTAACCGAGGTCGTGGAACTCAAGGCGAGGTTCAGCGAAAGACAGAGGCTAGGCACCGGCTTAGTTTACGCAAATGAGGTGTCGCGAAGAAGGTGACGCCGGATGTCATAACCTAGACGCGTTCCTAATTTTCGGTTTTCCTTATGTTGCATTGATTGATGTGGGCTCGACGCACTCGTACATTGCTTGTAGTGTGGTAGGAACTATGGACCTAGACTCAAACCGCTTCTAGGGAGATGACCGTAGTTAGCCCCTTAGGTCACTCCGTAGTCGTAGATAAACTCTATAGAGGCGTACCCTAGAACTTCAAGGGGTAGTATTTGTAGCTGATCTAATGGAACTACCGTTTGGGGAGTTCGATTTGATCCTTGGTATGGATTGGTTAGTTAAGTACCAAGCGAATTTGGATTGCGCGTGACTAAGCGCATGGTCCTAAGACAGTACCAAGGTGATGAAGTGGTTATGATAGAGAGATCAAGGAATTATCTATCCAATGTAGTGATCGCCTTGAAGGCTGAAAAGATGGTCAAAAAGGGTTGTGAGGCGTATTTGGTTCAAATCGTGCTTTGGAAGCTAAGGGGTCGATGAATGAAAAAGTCCGAACGGTTGGGGAATTTATCGATGTGTTCCCGGAAGAACTTCCGGTTTGCCTCCGGATCGAGAAGTCGAATTCGGTATAGACTTGCTACACCGAACGGCACTTTGTGTCCATAGCACCATACCGAATGGCACCAAAGGAATTGGTGGAGCTAAAGGCTCAAATTTAGGAGCTCTTGGATAGAGGTTTATTCGACCAAGTATATCTCCGTGGGGAGCACTGTGTTGTTTGTCAAGAAGAAGGACGGTTCTATGCGGATGTGCATCGACTACCGCCGATTAAATAAGTTAACGATCAAGAACAAGTATCCGCTGCCTCGGATTGATGACTTGTTCGATCAACCGCGAAAGGTGCCTCGGTGTTTTTCAAGATAGACCTTAGGTCGATATATCATCAACTTAAGGTAAAGGAGGTGATGTTCACAAAAGCGGCATTCCGAACTCGGTATGGGCATTTCGAGTTCTTGGTGATGCCATTCGGGTTGACTAATGCGCCGGCGGCATTTATGGACTTGATGAATAGAGTATTCCAAAGAAGATTTGGACCAGATTCGTCGTGGTGTTTATAGACGACATATTGGTTTATTCAAAGACGTAAGAAGAGCATGACAAGCATTTACGGATAGTTCTCGCAAGTATTGAGGGGAAGCGATTATATGCCAAATTCAGTAAGTGTGAATTTTGGCTTAGGAGGTGGCTTTCTTAGGTCATGTAGTGTCACCAAGAAGAATTAGGGTAGACCCTCGTAAGATTGAAGCAGTATTGGAGTGGAAACCACCTAGGACGGTGGCTGAAATACGAAGTTTTCTGGGTTTAGCAGGATACTATCGGAGATTCGTGGAAGGATTCTCTCTAATAACAGCGCCGTTGACTAAGTTGCTAAGGGAAGGTGTCCCATTTGTATGGACGGAGAAGCGATAAGCAGTGCTTTGATAAGTTAAGAAAGATTTTGACTAAGCTCCGGTGTTGAGTACGACTGAAGCGAGAAAGTTATTCACAGTTTATTGTGATGCATCTCACACCGGTTTGGGATGTGTGTTGATGCGAGGATGGGAAGGTAGTAGCCTATGCATCCCGTCAATTAAGATCGCATGAGGTTAACTACCCAACTCACGACTTGGAGTTAGCGGCGGTCATCTTCGCTCAAGATATGGAGACATTACCCGTATGGAGAGAAGTCGATGGTCTACACGGATCACAAAAGCTTGAGGTATCTTCCGACTCGTAAGGATCTAAATCGAGATGTACCGATGGATTGAACTACTAAAGGACTATGATTGTTCAATCGAGTACCATCCGGTAAAGCTAATGTGTAGGCCGACGCATTGAGCCTGGAAGGCGCGAATCGGACTTAAGAGTAATGTTCGCTCGTTAAGTCTCAGTATGATGATGGGAGTCTTTTGGCAGAACTTCAAGTAAAGCCGACTTGGATTGAGGAGATTAAAGAAAAGCAGTTAGTGGATGAAGGCTTGAGCTCTAAGAGGGTACAAGTTCAAGACGGTGGTTTGGAAGGGTACACTCTGTCTAGTGAAGGAGCGCTTTGTTTTCAAGGACGAGTATGTATGCCAAAGGATCCGAATTAAGGCGAAAAATTCTCCAAGATGCACATAGCAGCCCATACGCTATGCATCCCGGGGAAGCAAGATGTATGGAGATTTGCGAAAAGCTTGATTACGGTGGCACAGGTTGAAGCGTGAGATAACGGAGTTCGTAGGGAAGTGTCTGACGTGTCAGCAGGTTAAGGCTGAACATCAGTCACCATCGGGACTACTTCAACCGATAAAGATCCCTCAATGGAAATGGGAGAGGATCACCATGGATTTTGTTAGTGGGCTACCCTTACGCCCACCAAGAAGGATGCGCTTTGGGTAATTGTGGATCGCTTAACTAAATCGGCTCACTTCATGCGGTGAGAATGGATTACTCACTCCGAAGCTAGCAAAGCCGTATGTGGGTGAAATAGTGAGGTTGCATGGCGTGCGATGTCGATTATCTCGGATAGGGATCCCGATTCACGTCAAGGTTTTGGAAAGCGTTGCATCAAGCTCTAGGTACACGGTTAGATTTCATGCGGCTTTCCATCCACAAATCGACTGGACAATCGGAAAGAGTGATACTGATTTTGGAAGACATGTTAAGAGGTCATGTCTTGGATTTTAGTGGTAGTTGGGAGGAGTACCTACCATTAGCGGAATCGCCTATAACAACGATTATCAAGCGAGTATTCAAATGGCTCCATACGAGGCCCTATATGGACGAAAGTGTCGTACTCCTACATGTTGGACTGAGTTGGGAGAACGACAAGTTCTGGGTCCAGACTGGTAACAGAGACTGAAGACAAAGTCAAGGTGATTCGGTCTCGTCTCAAGGAAGCATCGGATAGGCAGAAGTCTTATGCCGATCTCAAACGCAAGGAAGTGGAGTATGCTGTGGGGGACAAGGTCTTTCTGAAAGTGTCGCCTTGGAAAAAGGTGTTGAGATTTGGGCGAAAAGGGAAGCTGAGCCCAAGGTTCATTGGCCCATATACAGTTGTGAAGCGAGTAGGACCAGTGGCTTATCAGCTAGAGCTGCCGGCAGAACTGAGCCAGATTCATGACGTATTCCATGTGTCAATGCTGAGACGGTATCGGTCAGATCCTTCGCACGTTGTGCCAGTAGCAGAGATCGAGGTGAACACGGATGTATCTTTTGAGGAAGAACCGGTTCAGATTGTAGACCGAGATGTGAAAGTTCTACGTAGGAAGGCAGTGCCTTTAGTAAAAGTGTTATGGCGGAACCACGGAGTGGAAGAAGCTACGTGGGAGCCCGAGGAGGTGATGCGGCAGCAATACCCCCATCTCTTTTGATCAAGGAATTTCGAGGACGAAATTTATATTAAGGGGGGTAGAACTGTAACATCCCAAATATGGGGTTATTTGGAATTTGATTATTTTTGATATTGTTAATGGAAGAATAGAACTTAATTTAAGGCTTTGAGTATGCCCGGTTTGATGGAAAAATTTCAGTTTTTAACTTTTAAAAGAAAGGAGCCTTAGTAAGTGGGTGTTATAAGAATAAATGTGGGTAATTTAACACTAAAAAGCCCTTGGTAAAGTGGCAAAAAGAAGCCCACTTAAGAGCTACATGTGACGCCACCAAGGAGCAAGGGAGAGCTTGTGTTCGAGTCACGGAAATCCCCTTTATTGTTTTTATTTGGACGGCACAAGGGGGGAGAGTTTTTCTCCCTTCAAACTCTTTTATTAAATAGTATTAATAAGAGATAATATGAGCATAGAAATTAGATTTTTAATTGTTTAATCTCAAGGATAATGGGAGATAAATGAGGATTACTAGGAGATTATTTTTTATTAATTCAAAAGTGTTTGAATTAAATCAAGTGGGTGGCCTAGAGAAAAACTAGGTGATGGCCGAATGTGGGACTCCTTGTTGAAGAGGAGTGGACGGCTAGGAGACTGAGTATAGGGGGGGGAAGAGTGCCCAAGTTTTCTTTTACTTCTTTTCCTATTAGCCGAATTCCCTAGCCCTCTTTTGCTCTTGCGCTTTCACCATTCTCTCAAGCTCTCAAGCCGAATCTTCTACCACCTTTCTCCCCTATTATTTTCTTTCCCCTTGGCCGAAAATGCTCTAGTGGTGTACCAAAACTCTCTTCCTCTACTCTATGGTCTTGGCCGAATACTAAGGGTGACCCAAGTCTCTCCGGGATTCTTCTTCCAATCGGTTTAAGAAGGTAAGGGACACTAGCCGAAATTCCAGTCCTCCTTTTTAGTCTCTTGCCGATTCCCATTAAGGGGTAGGTGCCGATTTCAATAGTGGTTAATAGGGCTTCTAAACGGTGGTGATAAGCGATTCTTTCTATAGGTACTTGGATTCGGGAAGCAATCAACCCAAGCTATAATCTTTGGTGACCGGTTTGTTAAGGTGGTGAGATCGATTTTCTTTATTTTTGATATCCATTTAAGCCAAAGGCTACTAACTTGGTTAAGTGCCGATTATAGGGTGGTGAAGTAAAGAGCTAGTACTCAAGATATTCAGGTAAGATTTCGGGTTCATAAGGAACCCCTCCTAATATTTTGGTTTTGGCCGAATGGCCTAGGATACTAACCCTTATGAATGGCCGAATATAGGGGCAAGGACATTAAGTGTGGCCGACATCTCTTTTTCGGGATTTAACGATTTCGGTGGTGACAGTGTGTACATACACACGTATAATAGTTAATAAAGTGTATTAAGTGTATGTTATGTGTAAATCTGCTTTATGTAGATATGGCATTAGTGCCTTAATGGTACAAGCGAGGATCCCGGTAAGTCTCTATTGGTATGAGATTGATGATAATGCTTTTGGGAAGCATGGGTTATTTGATACATGTGATATATGTATGTTCTGTTACTAACTACTTGACATGGGTTGATGAGAGGAGGGGGGGTGATGATATCGTCTTGTCGACGAGCACCGGTGCTTTGGTAGCACACTCGTGACTATATGTCACCGAGGTTTGGTACCTCCAGAGGTTTGGTACCTCATAGCGACTTGTCCCCGTGGTTAACACCACCGTGGGTTGGCCCCACTTGAGATATGGGATCGTCGCGGTGATTTGGTATCATACGATGGGTTGGCCCCATCACCCGATTTGTGTCTCACGGACACCGTTAGTGCTGGTAGCACATTGTGACTATATGTCACCAGTGGTTTGGCACCACCAGTGTTTTGGTAACACATCGTGACTACGGTCACCAGTGGTTTGGTACCACATGGGGTAGACAAAGGTGTTTGGTTGGCTAGGTTGGGTACACGATACTCTGCATAATTAACTGTTATATGTTGTGTATGAAACGTTGTATTAACCGGGGGAAGGGTTACATACTGAGTCTTGGTGACTCACCTTCTCCTTTAACATTTTTCAGGTGACTCGTAGATGGCGGTTGAGGAGCCGGTTGGACTCGAGGTGGCCATGCAGTGGATTTAAATTTATCGAACTTTTTATTTGGTTATTTTTACTTTGGTTGTAATAAGGCCTCCATAAACTTTCTTTTTGTTATGTCTGATATGTTGGATAATTTATTAAGCTATGTTATTAAAATTGAACTAAGATCACATGTTTCCTTAAATTAACGCGAAAATGATTTTTCGTGCCATCGGGCACACTTGAAACTTGTATAATAACCGGACTTAATTAAAATTACGAATTAAATCCAAGTGTAGCTTTGGCAAGATGACCAAAAACGAGAAGCTTTCAATAAAACTTAAATAGGTATCGAAATAGTGTTCACAAGGTTTTTCTCCGTAATAACTCAGATTCGGTCGTAATGTTTGGGCCGGGTTTGGGTTGTTACAATTTAGGCCATTTGGGTTGGTATAAGATGATGAACATGATGATGTTTATAAATGTGCAAATGGTTCTATTCTAAGTTTGGTAAATTGACTTATGTTATGTGATTGAAGCTGATAATTTAGAAGTTATGTGTTTGTGAATTAATGCTTGATAATGCATGTTTGAAATGAATTAGTAAATTGAATTGTATATGTGAATTAGGTATGTAATTAAATGGCAAGTTGTGACATATTTGTGACTTACATGGTTGGAGATAGATATAGTAAGATTTATGTATTGGTTAATGACTTGTGGCTGCATATTTGTGCTTTGAAATGGTACCATTTGTACTTTTGTAGGTATGTGCAAAATGGGGTGGCAAATTGGCCTTGCAAATGGCCTATTTTTGTCTACATGGGCAGAGACAATGGTGTGTGTCTCAGCCGTGTGTGACACACGGTCATGTTACACGGCCATGTGTCCCCCGACGTTGAAATTGAATTGAAGTCAGTATACTCAACACGGTCTCACACATGGGCGTGTGACCGGCCGTGTGGTACAAGTCAGTATACCCCTTAAATGGCACACGGCCTAGCACACGAGCGTGTGACTTGGCCATGTTGCATAAGTCAGTATACCCTACAAGTTTGGCACGGCCTGGTACACGGGCGTGTGTGGCCACTTCGAGGGGCACACGGGCTAGACACACGGGTGTGTGGTTGGCCGTGTGACCCAAGTCAGTATGTACGCCCTGTTTCTACACGGCCTGAGACACGAGCGTGTCTAAAGCCGTGTGATTGTGTGTCAGAGTCTTAAAAATTTATAAAGAGAATGATCGAGCCTAGAAACTAACTATGACAACGATTGAGGCAAGTGTACCTATCGAACAGTAGTATAGTTTAGTGGCAAGACCGAATTATCGAACCCAAAGGAACCAAAAGTACTAATACTAACCTTCTTTTTATTATTTAGCCTAAGAATTAAGAGAATTTTTGTTTAATCTAAAATTAACTAACTACTAAGCTAAAGATGCTAAGGCAAAGAGAATGAATTGGGGAAAAATACTTGTGAGAAAACCAATTAATTAAGACGATACCCGAGGAAGAATCCACCTAGACTTCACTTGTTATCTAACACTGAACCAGGTGATTTATTCACTTGACCTGATCCGTAGGATTCCCTAATTTATATTAACACCTCCGTCGAGGCTACTAACGTCTAACCCTAGGTTGATTAATTGAAATCTCTTTCTAATTAAAACCCCTAGAATTGCATTAACTCTATCCATGGACTCCTATATTAGGTTTGACCCTAATCCGGTAGATTTTCGTCACCCTATCTCTAGGCGCGCGAGCAACTCCGCTTAACTATGCTAGATCTACTCTTAGACAGGGACTTTTGCTCCACTGCCTAAGCACATCAGTACTTGAATCAATATGCCAGAAATATCAAGACAAGAATTAAGAAAACATAATTACGAACAAATCAAGTATTTATCATATAATTCAGAAAACAATAACAAGATCCGTTTTAGGTTTCATCCCTCTCAGGCATCTGAGGGGTTTAGTTCATAAACATAAAAGAATACATCTCAGAAGAAAAGATAAAACAAAACATAAGAAAAACCCTAAAACCCCCTGAAGGAATTGAAGGAGAGATCCTCCGTCTTGAGTATGATTTCGGCTTCTTGAGATGAATCAACTGGCTTTCTTCGAGTAAATCCACAAATCTAACCTCTCTTGCTTGGCTCATTGGCCTAGCTGGATGCCTCCTAAAGGTTGGCCCTTAGGGTGTTTATATAGGCTTTTGGAATGTGTTTCTTTGCCTCTAAGTATCCTAATCCGAGTAGAATTCCTCTTTTTCACGGCAGGGACACGCCCATAGTGCATGGCAGTGTGAATCGGGTGCCAGGCTGTGGTCAAGCCTGTTAAAGGGGCACGGCCATGTGGCTTGGGCCCAGGCCGTGTTGATTTTCTACTCTGGCACATTTGGTCCGTTTTTGGCCCGTTTTTCATTCTTTTCATCCTCCGGTACTCTCCTGAGTATAAAACATGAAAACAAAGGATTAGGAGCAATTTTTTCCACAATTCAGGGGATAAATCATCCAAAAGTATGCTAAATGTGAGATTGAAATATGTTCATATTACGGTTTATCATCGTGTGAGGCACACGGCCTGTTCACACGGGCGTGTGACCTCTGTATGGTTGAAATTTTTCTAAGTTTCCAAAATTTTTCCCGAGTTACCGGTTTAGTCCTGAACCACTTCTAAAGCATGTTTAAGGCCTCGTAGGCCCTTATAAGGGACAATGTGTTTGTGTTTAAATAATATTTAAGTATGAATGCATAAATGTATGAGTTATGTATTTTAAATGATGTGTATTAATCGGTAATACCTCTTAACCCTACTCCGGCAACGAATACGAGTTAGGGGTGTTACAAAAAGTCCAGTAGGTGATAAATGTAGTTTGTATGATAATGAAAATGGTACAATCATTTTCCTGATTTGAACTGGACACCGAAAATTAAATTTTTTACTTCTTTTTAAACCCTGAATTTCTCATTGTTCTCCATCTCTAGATAGACTACAAGGCTCGGTAGCACTTGTAAAAATGCTAAAACTTAATAGAAGAATTTCACTACAGAGGTTATGGAGCTTATTATCTTGTTCCTGCCCTTTCATTATAGTTGCTAAAGTAAGTTCAAGTACAAAATGAGGTCTTTGATAGAGCTCGAAAAATGAGTTGCAAATGAGAACCATATCCCATGATCTCGTGTTGGGAATAACACCAACTGCAAATGTCCCAACATGATTGAGGCCTCAACAAAACAACATTGAGAAGATTAGGAGGTCATGTTCTTTAGCATACAACAAGAGTTGCCACTAAGATATAAGCCATTATAATCAAAGAAGAAATAATTGAAAATATAATAAATTCTCAAATGTATGTTTGTTTCATTTAAAATAATTATTTTTAGGAAATCTACAAAACAACAAAAAATATCTTACATAAATTCATCCAAGCACCTGAAAATATTAGCTTTTCCAAAAAAGTAAGTCATTTTCCAGAAACCATTTTTTGGAAACTATTTTCAGTCAAACAAATGGGCCCTAAATCATATTGGGTTCGATTTTAAGGCTTGTTTTTTTATTATATATAAGCCCAACATTTTATTTGTTATGTTTTATATTTTTGGTATTTTATTTATTCCAAATTTTATGATATTTTTAAGTATTTTAGGTTGTTTAAAAGTTTGATGTTTCTTAGTCAACGAGAAAGTTTAGTTCAACCGGAACTACTTCTTGTTTAGATTAACTAGAGTTTCATTATACTTAGAAGTTTTATTTTGATGTAATTAGTTTACCTATATAAAGACATTTTCATTATTCATTAGGTATGTCATTTGAGTATTGATTAATAAAAGCACTTTTTGGAGTATTTTGTTTTGCAAGATTCAATTCTTGTTTTTATTTAGAAGATTTTTTTTTATTTAATCTTGTTCGAGATTTCGAGGAAGTTCTTTAAACTTCAAGTTGCCAAGAAGCTTTCTTGGAGGGTCGAGAAATTTTCTCAAAGGGTTCAATTGGATATTTATCCATCTATCCATATCCATCGATTTATTAATTCTATATTCTTCCTTTAATTTTTATTTTCTTTATTTATCTTGCTATTTAGTTTCACTTTAATCATTATACTTGTTGTTTTTGTGTTCTTTGGTATCAAGAAAGCATATTCAAAGTTGGTTTTTTCCTTGGAGAGTTCTAGACATTTGGTCATTTTCCTTCCTTAAATTGATTCTATTCTTTCCTATCTTTTTTTTTTCTACTTTTCTTAGTGTTTTCTTTAATTTGATTATTGATCTTAAGTCTCCCTTTTTCTTTTTTATTTTTAAGCTTAAAACATCATTGCTTGTTGTCGAAACCATAGGAATCAGTTTCGAGCTTTCTGAGTCAAATCAAGTCTTCTCATTCGAAAGAACTTTGAATCATCTTAGGACTTTTAAGACTATATGGATGATGCCTTCTTAACATTCTAAATTGTTGGTGAATAAAATCTTGAACAGACGAAAGGAACATAAACAATTACTCAAATAGAAAAACCAATCAATAGGACAAGACTCTAAGTCATGTATCAAGTCGCTATCTTTAAGGTTCTATTCGCCCCCACCTATATTTGGTGTGCAAATGAGTTACAAACAAATGAACGTCAAGGATACAATGAAGCCCAATGACTATTTGCATTTTGCACTAACAAAAATAGTTCACTAAGTACTAAGCAGAGTATAAGAAGAAAATCAATTTTTATAAAGAATTCTTGCAGTAATTCTTTATAGAACTATCTAAGAATAGGAGAAGTTTGAGGAAGAATAGAACCATCTTTTAGAACCTTTTTGTATATCATTCAAATGAAATCCCACACTTAATTCTCATGTCCCTTCATAAAGACATAACTTTTCAAGTAACATCTCTTAAATATATATAACTATTTAAGTAATATTACATGAATAGTTATAATTCTTTGTTAAAAAATCAGGTGATATAACTATTCATAAATAACTCATTATAGTTATTGGAACATTATATATATTTTGAAAATTTTTCTAAGAATCCCCCTTATTTTCAAAATATTCTATATTTTGATAATCTTGGAAATCAATATGCATAAATGAAGATGTCTTAATATTGAACCTTTACTTAGTGAGAACATGTTAAAAGCTAACTGAAATTGCATGGTAGACTAAGCTTTAAACTAGCTATTCCATTTGATTATTCGAACAGATCTCACCCAACATTTTCAACATTATTCAATGTATAATATCTGGTGACACTATTATACCATGTGTATAACACCCCATACCTGACCCGATCGTCGGATTTGAGTTACAAGATGTCACACTCATTGCTGGAGCAACTACGATCAATTACATTCAATTAATACTATTAAATGATAAATTTCAACCCAATCATGCATACAATATTATATGCAATAGTTTCTGGATTTTATACAAGTTTATGAAAGCTCTAAAACTAACCAGAGGTCGAAATAGGACCAAATTGTAAGAATTTCAAAACATCAGGTTGATGTCGTGATGTCAGGGGGTTCCTCGTCTCGACACGATGTACTGAATAGATCTCGTCCCAGCGACCAAAGCTTGGTGTCACACATGGCATGGCAACGTGATCTTGTCGCGACTTGACATACTGTTTTCAAATGGTTTAGTTTTGGTACTTGTTTACAAACAACTAAAACTCTTCAAATTTAATTAGAATTATAATTTCTACCAAATATATATACTAAATGAGTCTATTATGTCTAAATGTACTATTTATTCACACAAACATTCAACTATTTCAACTATTTCATTCAAGTCCTTCATTGGACTAATTGGCATTTATATACATATGCATAAGAACACATTTCCAAATAGGCTATTAGTATATCACAAAACATATCTAACACAAAGGTTATGACATTTGTAATTTCATTTATTTAACATATGGCCAAACTGAAATACCAATTTTGACTCAACCTAGGTACATGTCATACTTGAAACAAAACGAAACTGTACAAACTATGCTAAGTCGGGGATTGCCTCCTAGATGTTGGGTCTACTTGTCACACTCTTGAAGATCTGTTAAATCTTCTCACGGAGAAAACAAACCGTAGGTTGAGCGAAAACGCTCAATGGCAATTCCTTGAATTAAGATAAAGTAACATATGTATTAGTAAATTATCTCAAGGTATATAATATCAATGGTAAAATTTATTCAAGTCATTTGTCAAATACCTATCTTTAAACCATTTCCAATTTCAATTCATACAATTGTAATTTTCATTTAACATCTATATATCATCTAACCCACCATTCAATCACTTTCTGGAGTTTATAGAATCATTCGTATTCATTCGACCCTTAAGGCTCGTTTTTAAATGATTCATTTAGTAGTTTACACACCTTATTTATCTTAGCACACATATAAGCACAATATACCAATTCATCAACATTCCACATCTTTTTATACTATTCTTGTTGTAACACCCCAAACCCGGCCCAAACATTACGACCGAATTTGGTATGTTACAGAGGAAAACATTTTTGTAAAAATTCCTTTAGCCGCTTAAGTTTGGGTGAAAACATCTCATTTTATATATTTTTGTTAAAACCATTTAGGTGTGTGAAGAAACCGCACTTAGTTATGTTTAAAGATCTATTAAGTCAGGTTGTTACCGATTTTGAATGTACCCGATGACATTTTAAAACATTTTGCGTTTGATTTCAGAAAACATGTGCACCCATTTTAATATTATTAAATAGTTTAAACAAAATATTCAAAACATGTAAAAATAATAAAAATAATCCTAGGAGGCCTTATTACAAATTGATTAAAACAAAACCAACAATAAAGTATAATAAACTAAAATTTAAAGTTCATTTAATTCAAATATCCACTGCATGGCCTCCTCGAGTCCATCCGGCTCCTCATCCGCGATCTACGAGTCACCTGAAAAATGTTAAAGGAGAAGGTGAGTCACCAAGACTCAATGTGTAACCCTTCCCCTATTTAGTGCAACAACATACACAATTTATAACAAATTAACATGCACTAAACCATGCACCCAACCTAGCCATCCAAACACCTTTCTCTACCCCGTGTGGTACCAAACCACTGGTGGTGCCAAACCACTGGTGACTTATAGTCACGAAATCCGTCATATTGTGGTGCCAAACCACTGGTGGTGCCAAACCACTGGTGACTCGAAGTCACAAATCAAATGATGGGGCCAACCCATCGTGTGATACCAAATCACTGGCGTCAATCCCATAATGTAAACTGTGGGGCCAACCCACTGTGGTGCGAAGCCACTGGGACGAGACGCTATGAGGTGCCAAACCTCCGAGGTGCCAAACCTCTCGGTGACCGTAGTCACAATGTGGTACCAAACCACCGTGTCCGTCGACACGAATATCACTTTGCCCCTCCACTCATATAACCCACATCAATCAATGTTATTTAACAGAAATCATGCCAACATGCTTACTTAGCAACATACACTGGATTTATCAATAACCATGTATTTAAGTCACATATACCAAATATGTCATGCTTCCCAAAAGCATCATAAAGTAACTCATAACGACAAGGACTTACCTGAATCCTTGCTTATACCATGATGGTATTAAATCCAAATCTACACAGAACAGATTTAGCATACACAAACTTAGCACATTAATAGTTATAAAGTGTGTATGTACACACCTGTTTCTAGCGATAACTCTAAATCCCCAAAGAGGCAATCGGCCACACTAGTTTCCTTGCCCTATATTCGGCCATTATCCAAAGTTACTATCAAGGCCATTCGGCCAAACCAAAATAATCTCAAGGGTTAATATTTGAACCCGAAAACCTTACCTAACGCCTTTGAGTACTAACTACAGCACACGATACACGAATCTGCTTCACCAAACTACAATCGGTCAATCAACAATATTTTAAACAATAGCCTTCGGCTTTTGAACACTAAAATAGACCTTACCCTCACTTACCGAATTCGATCAAAGATGATGGTCTCACTTGCTTGCTTCCAAATCCCGAAGGCCCTATACCAAATCGGTTTCAACATGTGATTCGCACCCTTAACAACAATTGCCAAAACCAACTCTTACCTTTATCAAAGTCGACAAGAATAGGGAAAAGAAGTCATAGGCATTCGGCCAAACCCACCTACCTCCTCCAACCGATTGGAAAGGAACATCCAAAGAGATCAACACCACACTTAGTATTCGGCCAAGGTGAGTTTAATAGAAAGGAAGAGATTTCTGCACATAGATAGGAACTAGATTCTGCTAAAATAGAGAAAAATAATGGTTAAAAGGAGATAGAGTTTCGGCAAAGAAGAGAGTAGAGGAGATTTTGATGTTTCAGCAAAACAAAAAGGAGAGAAAGGTGTTAATGGGAGTTTTCGGTTTTGGAGAGGATGGAAAAGAGAAAAAGAAAAGATAGAAGATGAGAGAGTTTGGGAATCAAATGAAGGATTTTGGCACTCTCCCCCTATACTTGCCATCCACTCCTATCAATCAAGGAGTTCAAAAATTCGGCAACTCCTTGAATTGCTCTTGACCAATTGTTTAAAAATATTCAAAATAATTTGAATACTCAAATGCCTATATTTTCTCCTTGGAATTAATCAAATAAAAAATCCAATTAAAAGCTAATATCATCCACATTACCGTTATTATCAAAAAAAGTTTGAAGAGAGAAAATCTCTCCCCCCTATGCCGTCCCAATAAAGAGCAAAAGAGGGTTTCATGACTCGAACACAAGCTCCTTGCTCCCTTGATGGCGTCAACTCCATCTCTTAAGTGGCCTCCCTTTTGCCACTTTTCCAAGGCCATTTCTGTGTCAATTCATCCCTCATTTATCCTTGTAACCCCTACTTACTAAGGCTCCCCACTTTTAAAGCTTATAAAAATATTTTTCCACTATTCCGAGCCTACTCAAGACCCCTAATTAAGCCTTACTATACCACAATTAATACCACAGCAATTCAAACACGAGAAAAAAAATAATTCAATCCCAAATAACCCCAATTTTAGGATGTTACACTTGTCATCCCGAATGGCTGACAACAATGACTTTTGCTTTCTAGACTTACTATACTAGTATTGGTGGCTCAACAATGATGGTTTAACTCTACAATATATTACCACCCCGAGTGGCCCAACAATGATGGCTTTCACTATTCTTACATTTTACCATCGCACCTGGCTTGGCAATGATGGTTTTCACAATTTACTTATTCTACCATCTTGGGTAGCCTGACAATGATGACATTCAATATTTGAACATTCTACGATCTCAGATAGCCTGACAATAATGGTTTTCTGTAACAGCTCGTTTTTAGTGGTGTCAAAAATAGTGGTTTTGGGACCATAATTTTGATGATTAAATTATTATTTTAATATTTATGGGATTATATTAAGGTCGTATTAAAATTTTGTTAAGAAATTTTGATGTTTAAATGATTAATTAGGTAAAAAGGACTAAATCGTAAAAGGTGTAAAAATTGAGTTCTATTAGTCAAAAGGGCTAAATGGCTATGGAAATGAAAGTTAATGGACTTGAATGGTAAATAGACCATTTAATGAATTAGTGGATAGTTATGGATAAGGTTTTATTGAAATTTTGATAGTATTTAAAGGTTAAAATGGTAATTGAATAATTAAAAGAAAATTTAAGTAAAGAAAGATGACACAAAGTCATCATCTTCTTTCTTTCATTTTGTTTCAACCGAAAATCCATGGAAGGAGAGCTTGAAGTTTTCGACTAGGGTTTAATTAATGCATGTAAGTGAATTCAAGCCCCGTTTTTAATTATTTTTATGTTTTTATGATCATTTTAACTTAATCTAGCTAGCTCGGGGGTTAGTTTGCAAAACTATTAAAGGTTGATGGACTTACCATGGATATTTTTGAATGATTTTTTTATGTTAGTTGATAGATTATGAATCCTTGTTGTCAAATAAACATGTTTTGTTAAGTGATTTTTGGTGAAATTATATTTAGGGATTAATGATCGTATCTGTCGAGTCTTAAAATTTATATAATGAGAATGATCGAACCTGGAAACTAACTCTGACAACGATTTGAGGCAAGTGCACCTATCGAACAGTAGTATAGCTTAGGCAAGACCGGATTGTCAAACCCAAAGGAACCAAAAGTACTAATACTAACTTTCTTTTTATTATCTAGCCTAAAAATAAAGGAGATTTGTTATTTAATCTAAACTAACTAACTACCAATGCTAAAGACACTAAGACAAAAAGAACAAATTGGGAGAATACTTTTGGGAAAACTCAGTTGATTAAGACGATACCCGAGGAAGAATCCACCTAGACTTCATTTGTTATCTAACACTGAACCAGACGATTTATTCATTTGACTTGATCCGTAGGATTCCCTAAATTATATTAATCCCTCTCTTCAAGGCAACTAACGTCTAACCTTAGGTTGATTAATTGAAATCTCTTTCTAATTAAAACCCCTAGAATTGCATTAACTCGATCTATGGACTCCCATATTAGGTTTGACCCTAATCCGGCAGATTTTTGTCACCCTATCTCTAGGCGCGCGAGCAACTCCGCTTAACTATGCTAAATCTACTCTTAGGCAAGGTCTATTCCTCCTCTACCTAAGCACATCCAACTTGAATCAATATCCCGGAAATATCAACACAAGAATTAAGCCCACATAATTAAGAACAAATCAAATATTTATCATATAGTTTAGAAAACAATAACAAGATTCGTCTTAGGTTTCATCCCCCTTAGATATCTGAAGCGTTTAGTTCATAATAATAAAAGAAAACATCTTAGAAGAAAAGATAAAACAAAACATAAGAAAACCCTAAAACCCCCCGAAAAAATTGAATGAGAGATCCTCCATCTTGAGTATGATTCCGGCTTCTTGAGATGAATCAATTGGCTATCTTCGAGTGATTCCCACAAATTTGACCTCTTCGGCCTAGTTGGATGCTCCGAGAGTGTCCTGTCAAGCTCCCCTTTTTAGGTTATACTTAGGGTGTTTATATAGGCTTCGGAATGTGTTTTTTCTCCCCTAAGTATCCTTTTCCGAGTAGAATTACTCTTTCTCACGACAGGGACATGCCCGTATAAGTCGTGGTTAGGCTTTGTCGAGTCCATTAAGGAGGCACGGTCGTGTGGTCTTGGGCCCAGGCCGTGTCGATTTCGTAAGTTGGCCCATTTGGTCCGTTTTAAGCCCGTTTCACGTTCTTTTCATCCTCCGGTGCTTTCTTGAGTATAAAACATGAAAAGAAAGGATTAAGAGCACCTATTTACACAATTTGGGGTATAAATCATCCAAAAGTATGCTAAATGTGGGATTAAAATATGTTACTATTTTAGTTTAACAAATACCCCCACACTTAAGCTTTTGCTTGTCCTCAAGCAAAATTCTCTACTTATAATTAAAACAAACTTTCCGCGATTCATAATTCTCATCAATCATGCCTCATCATAATTCATAGATAATTTATACGTGGATAATTTAACTCAAAGAGTCCTAAAGATTCAAACAGTTAAAGTCATACATTTGTAGTACGAAAACATTGTTGTCTTCCCTTATCTAAACAGTTACCTCTGATTCAAAATCGATAAGGATTGACATCCTCACAAAAGATTCACTCAAATCACTCGAGGTGTTTAAGGTATAAGAAAAGGCACTCATAAGTCGAACATGAAAAGTTAATCCCATAGGCTTGCCTGGAAATCAAGTCTCCACCACTATAATATGAGATGATACACAAATTAAAAGGTCTTTAGAAGGGGTTGTAACGGGGCTTAGGTTGAAGGTGTGGATAAAGGCTGAATTAGAGGGTTAAAATCAAGATTGAACTGACAAATTACCTAACTAGAAACAATAAACTGATAATAAATGATTACATCAATTGAAAACTTGTAATACTAATACTTAATAATACGAGTTTCTTCTGAATAGAATTTAAACGTACCAGCTCACTTTGCATAATACTAATACTGAATATACTTCGATGGGTTTTTTTTTAAGAACAAATTACAAGATAGGTTCATATACTAAAATGAAATAGTCAGGCAATTGATCAAATCAAATCTCGTTGTAGGGGAAGTTGGAAAAGAATGGTGATAACAAATACAAAGTGTTTTGGGTTAATATTTGTGGCCGAGTCAATGAAAAGGGTTGTTAGGATCAACAGGGTTCACTAGGGGTTAATGATGACGGTAGGCTTTTTATGGAGTAAGTGGGTTAAAACTTAGGTGCCTTTATCATCTCTGAGTATCAAGTCAAAAGTGTGGTCTTGATATGTATAATCGAGGCAAGTTCTAGAATAACAATTCAATGTTGACACACTCATAATCAATAAAGTGAGCATGAAAAAGAATATATGCTCTATAAGGCTCAAAATCTTACAAATATTATGGGTGTTTTTGACATCAACCTTGTAAAATTCAAACTTCAAGGTAGCATTCAGATTCATTTCAACAACCTAGCAAATTTTTAATTCTGAAAATAGACTTATCATGCTTGATTCTCTAGAATCTTAAAGTTTAAATAATCAATACACAATTAACTATGACTTAATCTAAGACATATCAATAAAAATTATAAATCAACAGAAATTTCATCCTAATTAGTAATATGAGAAAATTACTTAAGAACAAGTTAAAATTCAGGGATTTGAGAATAATGAAAAAAGTTAGGCACTTTACCCTCCACACTTAAGATGTACATTGCCCTCAATGTACAAAGATAGATAATAATCATGTAGTAATTAAAATCAAAAGAGAAGGGGAGAAGTGACACTTCCTGAATTTTTTGATGGATTCCTTGAGTCGGAGGATGAGTTTGATGATGACTTATGTATAGGTGGATGTAGTGAATTACTCCTAGTGATGTGTTCGTTATCTGGAGTGTCAAATTGATCCTTTTTGAAACTACGAAGTCATTAGTTAGATGTTCCGTGGGAACTATTGAGTGTTGTTAGCGATGCTCGAGGGTTAGATAGCCAGTGACAAAAGAAACTGAACTGTACTAAATAAAAGTTTCAACAAGAAAGGTAAAAAGTTTAATAAACTAAAAATTGAAAATGAAAAATAAATATTAAAATTGACAAATAAAGATAATAAAGGGACTCAAAGGTCCTCGTCATCAGCTGGGTCGCTGGGTGGTGGAGGTGGCGATATGTGGAAGTGGTGACAAATCTGCTGAAGCGTGGCCTCAATGCTGTCAAATCATCGAGTGGTATCATTGAATTGTTGACTACAGTAATTCTCAAACTGAGTGAGGCATGCAGAAATGTCTGAAAGTGAAGCAGGCGTATGAAAGGGACGATGGCTCGGTGGTGGGGCCTCCTGTGGTGGGGGGACATCTTCAGTAATGTCCGCATGATCCTCCTCGTCGGTGGGAGGTGTTAGTCGATATGGAAGAGGGTCGGTTCTATGGCGACGTTGGATCATCCTCATATGTAGCATCGCCTAGATGCCCTGTGGGGACATCTGACCGATCAATGTGAGGGAGGAGACCTGCGCGGCGGTGTTGAGGAGCCCAAAATATCGAGCCAAGCGTGTGTTGTACGGACCCATCGATATGACCCCCTCCTATGTGGCTCTGTCTGGTGCTGAATGGCACAAGCTATGAAATAGGCTAGGTCGAAAATGTGCCCGTTTGACATGCACCATAAGAAGTAGGCGTCGTGAGTATTGACGACGCTGGTGCTTTCTTGCTGACCTGTAAGCGTATGAGCTAGAATTACATGTATGTACCTAAGGTACGGGGTAAGAGCCATTGCCTTAGAGCGGCTGGGGTCATAATTGCCTTTGTTGGGGGCTAAATTGTACCAACAACTCGTGGGAGTCTTATGAATATGTCGATGCAGTTCCGAGAGATCATTCTCCTCTATGAACTCGTCCGTATAAAGTCCCAATGCGGCCCCGAATTATGGTACATTCATCTCTCGTACAATGCCTCCGAGACGAAATTGGATCGTACCGGGGTCATCATGATGCATCATCACTGTCTGGAGGAAGAACGTAGAACAGAGCTCTAAAGTAAGCTCTAAGTATGTAGGCTCGACAATGTTGAAAAATTGGTCCCACGGATCAGTAGTTAAGAGATCCCATACATCGTCGGCTAGATGGACCTGCTTAAACGCGGCCCAATCGACGCATCTATCAGTGCTGAGAGGTCGCGCCTGAAGTATCTTATAACGGTCCTCTTGGGATACTTGAGGAAATTGGAGGAACGGGTGGCGCACTTCGGCGGATGCGCTAGCGAAGGACGAACGGGGTCCCTTTTGCTTTTTAGAACTGGGGGCTATGGTCCTCTTTCCTTAGGATGACGACATTGTAAACCTGAAAATTCAAGTAATTTTTCTACCAAAATATATCAAGTACTTCGATCAATACCCAAAATATTCAAAGACTAAATTCATAAGAAAATTTCAACCATGAGTAAGTACTTTGACAACGATTGGTTCTGTCTAATTCTAATCAATTATTTAAACAATGACTAAAGTAATCAAAATAGTAATCAAAATAGTGATAAAATTCTAAATATAAAATAATTTTTTAATAACAATAATAAACTTAACTAAGTGAAATTCTAATTATAAAACAGGTAAATAGATGAATTGTAATAATGAGAGGTGACCAGGGTGTTTTTGGAGTGTGGCGGCGTGGATGGGCGATGTACGGGCGTGGAGCGGCAGTATACGGGTGTGTGCTGTAAATATTCTGGGTAACACGGCTATGGGGCACCTTTGAGCGGGCGTGGACTCTTGTTAACACGGGCGTGGCTTCGGTTTCTATGGGTAAGTGAAAGGAAGAGAGGTGAGGGAATAATGGGAGTCAGTAGTGGTGAGTTTTTTTGATGGTGGCCGGAGTGGGTGTAGGAAATTTGAGAGAAACGGCTTAGGGTTAGGAGTTTTTGGGGAAGATGAATGACATGTTCTTTAAATAGGGGTGGGGGCACGGGCAGGGGGCCGCGCCCTTGCTGACTTATTTTGCCCGTGTTATTTGCAATTTTTAAATTTTGGGCGCGTTCAGGGCGTTGGCCATGCTCGTGTTCCTTGGGCGTTTGCTATTGGGTTCATTTCTCCCACGCCAGTGGTTAAGGTGCCATGCTCGTGCTCATTAAGTCAGTATAAGGCACGGGCGTGTCCTATGCCCGTGCTGGTGACTCGGGAAGGCCACGGTTATATCGCACGGCCGTGGGACTTTTATCGCAGCCCGTGTTGAAATATTTTCTTCTTTGTCGCGCACGGCTACTAGCACGCCAGGGTCTCATCCTATGGCGTCCACACGGCCACGGGCACACCCGTGTGTAAGGCCGTGTGGTAGGGAAACATGCGCTTATTGGATTGATTAGTTTGGAGTTAGATGCTAAAAATTTAAAAATATAATGTTAGTGAAGTTAGTGCTCGGGTTGCCTCCCGAGAAGTACTCGTTTAAAGTCTTAAGCTAGACTCACCCTGCTTTCATTTCTAAACACCGGTTCACGGAGCCGAAGCTCCTCTCTCATATCCCAAAAATCATCTCCATTATAAATTTTCAGTCGCTGACCGTTTACCTTGAATGTGCCATGAAACGGATGAGTTACCTCGATTGTGTCGTAAGGAAAAATAGTTTTGACCACGAGTGGGCCTGACCATCTTGATTTTAGTTTCCCAGAGAACAGTTTGAGCCTTAAATTGTATAGCAAGACTAAGTCTCCTACTTCGAAGTGCTTTGATTGTTTTAAACGGGCATCATGAATTCGCTTTGTTGCCTCTTTATATAGTCGTGAGTTTTCATAGGCATTGGCTCGCCATTCATCTAGCTCATTCATCTGTATCATCATTTTCTCACCTGCGGTTTTAAGATCGTAATTTAAGAATTTTATAGCCCAAAAAGCTTTGTGCTCTAACTCGAATGGTAGATGACAACTTTTCCCATAGACAAGTTTGTATGGGGATGTTCCTAGGGGGTTTTAAATGCTATTCTATAGGCCCATAAGGCATCATCTACCTTTAATGCCCAATCTTTTCTATTTGATTCAACCGTTTTTTCTAAGATGCGCTTAAGTTCTCGGTTCGCTACTTCCACTTGCCCACTGGTTTGAGGGTGATATGGGGTAGCTATCCTGTGGTGTTCCAAATCGAGAGAACAATTTCTTAAGAAACTTAACTACTACTCTAGCATCATTGGTAGGTAAAGCTTCGGCTTCCACCCATTTTGACATGTAATCAACTGCTACTAAGATATATTTATTTCCGAATGAACTAGGGAATGGACCCATAAAATCAATACCCCATACATCGAATATTTCACATGATAGCATATATGTTTGAGGCATTTCATCGCGTTTAGAAATATTACCCGTTCTTTGGCATTTATCACATGAATCGACATACTTGTTGGCATCTTTAAATAGGGTGGGCCAATAAAAACCTGATTCGAGTATTTTATGTGCTGTCTTAATACCGCTGTAATGTCCTCCTGAATGTCCGGTGTGGCAGTGTTTTAGGATTTTGCTTGCTTCTGCCTTTGTAATGCATCTCCGAATCACCTGATCTGCACATATACGGAAAAGAAAGGGATCCTCCCAAAAATAGTTCTTCACATCAGCAAAGAATCGCTTCTTTTGATGATGTGTTAACCTTTTTGGTAGGATGTTAGCAGCTAAAAAATTTGCAATATCTGCAAACCAAGGTACCTCGGAGTTGGTTATAGAGAAGAGTTGTTCTGCAGGGAACGAGTCGTTTATCTCTATCTCGTCAAGTTCCTTGATATGTGGATTTTCAAGTCTAGACAGATGATCTATTGCAAGATTTTCAGTCCTTTCTTATCCTAAATTTCCAAATCGAATTCCTGTAAAAGTAAAATCCATCTTATGAGTCCAGGTTTTGCATCGGGTTTAGTTAAAAGATAACGAAGAGCTGAGTGGTCAGTGTAAACGAAAACTTTAGATAGTATTAAATATTGTCTAAATTTATCAAATGCAAAGACCACAGCTAGTAATTCTTTTTCTGTGGTGGTGTAATTTTCTTGTGCAGCCGTTAATGTCTTGCTAGCATAATAGATCGGCTGAAAGTGCTTGTCTCTCCGTTGTCCCAAAACTGCACCTACTGCAAAATCACTTGCATCACACATTAGTTCAAAGGGTAAGTTCTAATCGGGTGCAATTATAATTGGAGAATTTATTAATTTATCTTTGAGGATATTAAATGCATCTCAACATTCTTGATTGACGTCTTTTCTACTAATTTCGTTAAAGGTTTAGCTATTTTAGAAAAATATTTAATAAATCTTCTATAAAATCCAGCATGTCCTAAAAAGCTTCTAATGGCCTTGACTGAACTAGGGGGAGGTAATTTTTCTATGGTTTCAACTTTTGCTTTATCTACCTCTGTCCCTTTACTAGAAATTTTATGTCCTAATACAATCCCTTCTCGAACCATAAAATGACATTTTTCCCAATTTAAAACAAGATTTGTTTCCTCACATCTCATTAGAACCCCTTCTTATTTTTTAGGCAGAGATGAAAAGAGTTACCGAATACTGAAAAGTCATCCATAAATACCTCCATAATGTCTTCCACGAGTTTGTCAAAGATGGCCAGCATGCAGCGCTAAAAAGTAGCAGGAGCGTTACATAATCCAAAAGGGATTCTATGATAAGCAAACGTACCGTATGGGCATGTAAATGTTGTCTTTTCTTGATCCTCAGGTGCTATCGGGATTTGGAAGTAGCCGGATAGTTCGTCTAGGAAGCAGTAGTACATATGTCCGGATAATCTTTCTAACATCTGATCAAGAAATGGCAAAGGGAAATGATCCTTTCGGGTGGCGTCGTTCAGCTTTCTATAGTTAATGTAAACTCTCCATCCTGTGACCGTTCTGGTGGGGATTAGTTCATTCTTCTCGTTGGCTACCACAGTCATGCCTCCTTTCTTTGGAACAACCTGTACAGGACTTACCCAATTGCTGTCAGAAATAGGATAAATTATTTCGGCATCTAGAAGTTTAATTACCTCAGCTTTGACAACTTCTTTCATATTGGGATTCAATCGTCTTTGAGGTTGTACACATGGCTTGTACTCATCTTCCATTAAAATTTTGTGGGTGCAAAATGATGGACTTATTCCTTTAATGTCAGAAATTTTCCAAGCTATGGCTCTTTTATGTTCCCTTAATACCTGTAGCAGAATTGTCCCCAAGGAATACATATTCTAAGTGTTTCGGTAGCTTTTTTAATTCTAATTTGGGCGGCTCATAAATAGAGGGTTTTTGTTTTAGTTCATCATTGATTTCAATGCTCTCTTCTTTCGTATATCTAGGTGAAGATGTATTCAAATTCAGCTCGTCGACCTCATCATCTTTCCCCTCTTCTTGGGTAAGGCACAATTCCATCGTGTCGTCATGTATGATTTCCAGCAACGAATTTTGAATAATATGATCAGTAGCATCAACAAAATAACAGGAATCATCTTGTTCTCTAGAATATCGCATGGCATCATAAATTTGAAAATTAATTTCCTCGTCGCCTACCCTCAATGCAAGTTTACTATCACCTACATCAATAACAGCCCTAGCAGTAGCTAAAAAAGGGCACCCTAAAATTAAGGGTACCTCAATGTCCTCATCCATGTCAAGCACAACAAAATCAATAGGAAAAATAAATTTATCAATTTTTACCAAGACATCTTCTATAACTCCTTTAGGATATTTAATAGATCTATCAGCTAACTGAATACTCATCCTAGTGGGTTTTGGTTCCCCAAGTTCAAGTTGTTTAAACATTTTATAAGGCATTAAATTGATACTGGCACCTAGATCAGATAATGCTTTTTTAATATTTAAACTACCAATTAAACAGGGAATAGTAAAACTTACTGGATCTTTTAATTTGGTTGGTAGCTTGTTTTGGAGTATGGCTGAACATTCTTTATTAAGCTCCACTGTTGATATTTCTTCAAACATCCTTTTATTCGTCAGAAGTTCTTTTAAGAATTTTGCGTTCGTCGGCATCTGTGAAATGGCTTCAACAAAAGGTAAGTTATTATGTAACTGTTTAAAAAGTTCAAGAAATTTACCGTATTGGGCATCTAATCGGTCTTTCTTCAACTTCGCCGGATATAGGGTTGGTGGTTTACTTTCTTTGCGTACCGGTGTTACATCCTCAACTTCCTTATCCGTTGCTTTATTATTCTCGTGTGGTATCTTTTTCTTCGTTTCGACTAACTCCCTTCCACTTCTTAGTGTAACCGCCTTTACCTGCTCTTTTTCCCTAGATAAAATTTTTGATCATATTTCAGAAACTAACTTAGTAAGTTGTCCTAACTGGTTCTCGATCCGTTTGATCGATGCTTGTTGATTCTTAAGTGCTGTCTTAGTGTCTTGGAAACGGGTTTCTGTGACTGCTATGAATTATGTCAGCATCTCTTCAAGGTTCAGCTTCTTTTCCTGTAGGTAGGGCTGTTGTTGGAAATTTGGAGGGGGTTGTTGTCTTTGATTTCTGTGATTTTCTTGACCTCCCCATGAAAAATTTGGGTGATTCCTCCAACCTAGATTATAATTATTACTATAAGGGTTATTATTAGATCTGAAATTGTTACCTATATAGTTCATCTGTTCGCTCTCTCTGCCCGGTTGGTAGGGTGGGTACTTAGGATTTGCCACACTTCCACTTGCATCGCACTGCATTACTGGATGTACCTGCGAAGAACACAAACTATCAATCTTCTTATTCATCATCTCTACCTGATTTTATAGCATGGTTACTGGGTCGAGGTTGAAAACTCCGGCTGATTTCATTGGCCTTATCCTTGTGACTTGCCACTAATAGTTATTCAGTGACTTCTCCTCTATGAACTCGTATGCTGCTTTAGGAGTTTTGTTATTCAGAGTTCCACCGGCGGCTGAACCGATCAGTTGCCTCGTTGAGGGGTTCACACCGTTATAAAAAGTTTAGACCTGTAGCCACAAGGGTAAACCATGGTGCGGGCACCTTCTCAAGAGATCCTTGTATCTCTCCCATGCATCGTATAATGTTTCTAAATCCATCTACACAAAAGAAGAGATATCATTCCTTAATTTGGCTGTTTTGGCTGGCAAAAAATATTTTAATAAGAATTTTTCGGTTATTTGTTCCCATGTAGTGATTAATCCTCGTGGTAACAAGTTCAACCATAGTTTGGCTTTATTCCTTAATGAAAAGGGAAATAACTGAAGACGTATGGCATCATCAGAAATGCCTTTATTTTGAAGGTATCACAGAACTCTAAAAAAATTAGCTATATGAGTATTCGGGTCTTCGTCCGGCAAACCATCAA
This sequence comes from Gossypium sturtianum, assembly GCA_025698515.1. NCBI lineage: Eukaryota > Viridiplantae > Streptophyta > Magnoliopsida > Malvales > Malvaceae > Gossypium > Gossypium sturtianum. Next base: position 166,418,928 of record CM046945.1, read on the forward strand.
ATTGAACAAATTGTTGAATCATTTGAATAGTGTTAGGTTTTAATTCAAAATTATTAGCAGCTATAGCAGGCCTAACAATACTCGATTCAGCTCTTGTTAAATGTGGTTTAGCATAATCATACATAGTACGAGGAGCATGATTTTCGGCCACCTCTAGTGGTGGTGGATTATTTTCATCCATCCCTTCAGTAGGATTGGATCCGCCTTGTTGCTCTTCTTCTATGTAATTTAGGGTTCGCATGATTTCTCTGCGATTTCTGTGAATGGTACCTTCAATATCACGGTCGTATACTAAGAGTCCTGTCGGGTTCCTTCTAGTCATAAACTAGAGGTACCTGTCAGGAAAAGAAAGAAAGGAAATTAGCAAATTTAAAAACAAAATAAAATAAAAGTAAATTGCAGAAAAAAGTGGCTAAAGTAATAAAAATCGAGCTTTCTTAATATTTCAGTTCCCCGGCAACGGCGCCAAAAACTTGATCGTGTTTGTCGAGTCTTAAAATTTATATAATGAGAATGATCGAACCTGGAAACTAACTCTGACTACGATTTGAGGCAAGTGCACCTATCGAATAGTAGTATAGCTTAGGCAAGACTGGATTGTCGAACCCAAAGGAACCAAAAGTACTAATACTAACTTTCTTTTTATTATCTAGCCTAAAAATAAAGGAGATTTGTTGTTTAATCTAAACTAACTAACTACTAATGCTAAAGACACTAAGACAAAAAGAACGAATTGGGAGAATACTTTTGGGAAAACTCAGTTGATTAAGACGATACCCGAGGAAGAATCCACCTAGACTTCACTTGTTATCTAACACTGAACTAGACGATTTATTAATTTGACTTGATCCGTAGGATTCCTTAAATTATATTAATCCCTCTCTTCAAGGCGACTAACATCTAACCCTATGTTGATTAATTGAAATCTCTTTCTAATTAAAACCCCTAGAATTGCATTAACTCGATCTACGGACTCCCATATTAGGTTTGACCCTAATCCGGTAGATTTTCGTCACCCTATCTCTAAGCGCGTGAGTAAATCTGCTTAACTATGCTAAATCTACTCTTAGGCAGGGTCTATTCCTCCTCTACCTAAGCACATCCAACTTGAATCAATATCCTGGAAATATCAACACAAGAATTAAGCACACATAATTAAGAACAAATCAAATATTTATCATATAGTTCAGAAAATAATAACAAGATTTGTCTTAGGTTTCATCCCCCTCAGATATCTGAAGGGTTTAGTTCATAATAATAAAAGAAAACATCTCAAAAGAAAAGATAAAACAAAATATAAGAAAACCCTAAAACCCCCTGAAGAAATTAAATGAGAGATCCTCCGTCTTGAGTATGATTCTGGCTTCTTGAGATGAATCAACTGGCTATCTTCAAGTGATTCCCACAAATCTGACCTCTTCGGCCTAGTTGGACGCTCCGAGAGTGTCCTGTCAAGCTCCCCTTTTTAGGTTATACTTAGGGTGTTTATATAGGCTTCGGAATGTGTTTTTTCGCCCCTAAGTATCCTTTTCTGAGTAGAATTACTCTTTCTCACGATAGGGACGCGCTCATGGTACACGCCCGTGTAAGTCGTGGTCAGGCCGTGTCGAGTCCATTAAGGAGGCACGGTCGTATGGTCTTGGGCCCAAGCTGTGTCGATTTTGTAAGTTGGCCCATTTGGTCCGTTTTAAGCCCGTTTCACGTTCTTTTCATCCTCCGGTGCTTTCTTGAGTATAAAACATGAAAAGAAAGGATTAAGAGCACCTATTTACACAATTTAGGTATAAATCATCCAAAAGTATGCTAAATGTGGGATTAAAATATGTTACTATTTCGGTTTATCAATTAAATTGTTAAAAGTATAAATTCATGGGTTTTATTGTGAAATGTGTGTAATAATGGGTTGTTTCAAGGCCCTTTATAACTTTTATTAAGTTGGATTTAGGTTAAAATGGTTAGATTCTAAGTTATGAGCTTAAGGACTAAATTGTGAAAAGTTAAAATGTTAGGGGAAAATTCATAATTTTGCATAAATATGAATTATGGATTAAATTGAATTATTGAAGTACTTAATTGAATGAAATTATTTATTTAGATCAAGATAAACCACAATCGGACTTAACTCGAGGAAAAGCTAAAGCTTCGGATTAACTCGACTTTACTTCTACGCCCTAATTATCGAGGTAAGTTTGTATGAATTGATATCATTTTAATGTTATCTAAATTGAATGTTTAATAAGTTCTTTTAATGTAAATGAGTCAATATGAGTGTATTCATGCTATGATGAATTGACAGATATTGAGCCCCGGTTGAACCTTAATAATTCTTAGGATACAAATGCCATGTCATTAGGGATTTCATGTTTCGGGTGCTGGTTTTGAATATCCTACTGATGGCTGAGGCCCTGCATTTTGTTGTGGATTCTCCACAGTTCATGTGAGCAGCATCGTGTAGCTTACATTTCGACCCACAGCTCGTGTGAGTAGGCCAATTTTACAACTTGTGTGAACATTGATGTAAAGGAAATGTTACGGTTATATGTAAGGGCACACTATAAGCTTAGGAAATCATGATACGAAATCCATCGTAACCCTATTCTATTTCCATTCTAGTATCATCACAGGCTGTAGAAATCCCGAAGGCACTTGATGTTCAACCTTAACTTGCTAACAAACCAAACATCTCGATACAAATTCTGTAATGTCTAGTTTCATACCCGACCACCAATACAACTGTTTCAAGTCATTGTACATTTTGGTACTACCCGGGTGAACAGATAAACATCCACTGTGTGCTTCATGCAAAATTTTATTGATGAGCTCAGAATTCTTTGGTATACAAATTCTGTTTCAGAACATTAAATAATTATTGACTTCGATCTGATAGTCTGAATCACTAGTCGACTCGCATTGCATTCTTTTAGCTTGTAACTCATCATCACACTTTTGAGCTTCACAAATTTGCTGAAGAAAAACCAGTTTAGCTTTCAACTCTACTAAAATTGAACCATCATCAGACAAGCTTAGCTGAGTATTCATCGCTCGTAAAGCAAATAATAATTTTCTACTCAAAGCATCTACGACTACATTTGCTTTTCCCGGATGATAATCAATCACTAACTCATTATCTTTCAACAACTCTAACCATATTCGTTGTTGCAAATTCAGATCTTTCTGAGTCATTATATATTTCAAGCTCTTGTGACCGGTAAAGATGTGTCACTTTTCACCGTACAAATGATGTCGCCAAATTTTCAATGCAAAAAAAATAGCAGCCAATTCTAAATCCTGCGTCGGATAATTTTTTTCATTCGGCTTCAACTATCTGGAGGCATAAGCTACGACTTTTTCCTCTTGCATCAGTACACAACCCAAGACATTCAATGACTCGTCACTGTAAATGAAAAACTCTTTACCAGACTCAGGTTGAACCAAAACTGGTGCCTGAGTTAACAATGCTTTCAATTGATCAAAACTCTATTGACATTTCTCAGGCCACACGAACTTCACATCTTTTTATTGCAATCTAGTCATCGGTGTAGTGATCGTGTCAAACAATCGAGTTTTAATATTTATAATAAGAATGATCGAACCTAGAGACTACTATGACCACGATTGAGGTAAGTGCACCTATCGAACAGTAGTATAGCTTAGGCAAGACCAGATTATCAAACCCAAAGGAACTAAAAGTACTACTACTCACTTTCTTTGTATTATTTAGCCTAAAATATGGAGTGATTGGTTTATTAATCTGAAACTAATGGAACACTAAACTAGATGCAAAGATAAAAGAACGAAACATGGGAAAGACTTGTTGGAAAGCTCAGTTGATTTTAGACGATACCCTAGGAAGAATCCACCTATAACTTCTCTTGTTATCTAACACTGAACTGGACAATTTATTCATTTAGTTTGATCGGTAAGACTCCCTAACTTATATTAAACCCTCTCTCGAGGCGAATAACGTCTAACCCTAGGTTAATTAGTGGAACTCTCGTTCTCTTATAATAACCCCCTAAGAAAGCAGTAAATCAATCTGTGGATTCCCATATTAGGTTTCGCCCTAATCCGGAAAAATCTCGTCACCCTATCTCTAGGCGTGCGATCAACTCTGCTTAACTATGTTTGATCTTCTCTTAAGCAGGGACTTTTGCTCCACCACCTAAGCACATTTGATTTGGAATAAGTTCACATAATTAAGAACAAACTAAATATTTATCATACGATTCAGAAAATGATAACAAAATCCATCGTAGGTTTCATCCCCTTCAGGTATCTGAAGGGTTTAGTTCATAATTGAAAAATAAAACATCACAAGAGAAAAGATAACACAAAACATAAGAAAACCTTAAAACCCCCTGAAGGAATTGTAGAAGAAGTCCGCCGTTTTGAGTAGAATTTCGGCTTCTTGAGATGGATCAACTGGCTATCTTCGAGTAATTCCCATGAATCTGACCTTCTGGCTCAGCTTCTAGCCGAGCTCGACACCTAACTGACAGCCCTCTTCTAGGTTGTACTTGGGGTCTTTATATAGGCTTTGAGATGCTTTACTTGGCTCATAAGTATCCAAATTCAAGTAGATTTCCTCCTAGGGTGTTTAAGTAGACTTAGGAATGTGTTTCTTTACCTCTAAGCATCCAAATCTGAGTGAAATTGCTCTTTCCCGCGGCAGGGGCACGACCATGGCACACGCCCGTGTAAATCGCGATTCAGGCCGTGTTCAGACTTCTTTAATGATGCACGATCGTGTGAGTCGAGGGTCAGGCCGTGCTCTAGGTGCACGGCTGTGTGGGCTTACGTCTAGGCCGTGTCAATTTTGTGATATGGCCCATTTACTCCGTTTTGGGCCCGTTTTGTGTTCTTTTCATCCTCGGGTGCTTTCCTGGGTATAGGACATGAAAAGAAAGGATTAAGAGCACCTTTTTACACAAATAGGGGCTAAATCATCCAAAAACATGCTAAATACGGGATTAAAATATGCTACTTTTATGTTTTATCAAATACCCCTACACTTAAGCTTTTGCTTGTCTTCAAGCAAAATTCTCAACATATAATTAACATGAAATTTCCATAATTCATAATCCCGATTAATATTGTATTATCATAATTCATAGATAATTTATACATGGATAATTTAACTCAAAGGTTCCTAAAGATTCAAACAATCGAAGTCATAAATTTTATAGCTCGCAAACATAAGTGTTTCCCCTTATTTAAATAATTACCTCTGACCCAAAATCGACAAGGATTGATATCCTCACTGAAGATTCACTCAAGCACTCAAAGTGTTTAAGGCTCGGAGAAAAGCGCTCATAGGTCGAACCTGAAAAGTTAATCCCATAAGCTTGCCTGAAAATCAAATCTCCACCACTATATATGAGACGATAAACAAATCAAAAGGTCTTTAATTAGGGTTGTAACGGGGCTAGGGTTGAAGGTGTGGATAAAGGCTGAATTAGAAGGTTAAAATCGAGATTGAATTGACAAATTACCTATCTAGGAGAAACGAACTGGGAAAATAGATGATTGCAAGAATTGAGATTCTGAAAATAATACTAACTATACTAATATGAGCTTCTTTTTCAATACTTGAAGTTTTATTTATAAGCTCACTATTCGTACTATAAATACTGAAATATACTTTGATTTTTTTTAAGAACAAACTAAAAGATGACTTCATAAATAGAATAACTAGATAACTTGATCAAATCAAATCTCGATATAGGGGAAGTCGAAAAAGAATGGTGATAACAAATACAAAGGGTTTTGGGTTAATATTAGGTAATTCAATAAAAAGGGTTGTTAGGATCAAGGGGGTTCACTAGGGGTTAATTTATGGAGGTAGGCTTTTTAGTGGAGTAAGTGGGTTAAAACCTAGGTGCCTTAATCATCTCTGTATATCAAATCAAAAAGTGTGGTCTCGACATGTATAAACGAGGCAAGTTCTAGAATAACAGTTCAAGGTTGACACACTCATAATCATTAAAGTGAGCAAGAAAAAGAATATATGCTCTGTAAGGCTCAAAATCTCACAAAATTATGGGTAATTTGATATCAACCTCGTAAATTTCAAATTTTAAGATAATATTCAGATTTAGTTCAACAAACTAAAAAGATTTTTAAAAACAGTCTTATTATGCTTGATTCTCTAGTATCTTAAAATTCAATCATCAGTGCACAATTAACTATGACTTATTCAACAACATATCAATAGAAATCATAAATTATCAGAAATTTCATCCTAATTAGTAATATGAGAAAAATACTTTAAGAACAAGACTAAATTCAGGGATTTGAGAAATAATGAAAAAAAGTTAGGTACTTTTATCCCCCCACACTTAAGATGTACATTGCCCTCAATGTGAAAAGATTTATAGATATGCATGTGAGATATAGATCAAAAGAGAAGGGAAGGAATAGCACTCCCTGAAATCTGGATGATCCTGGAGTTGGCAGAGGTCGTGGTGAGGCGGAGGCTGTGGTGGTTGTGTTTTCTATGGCCCTGGTGGGGTGGCTACCAGAAATCTCAATGCTAGATGATGGAATTGGGTAGCCCGTGAAGACTTAGCCGAGAGGCCTAAAGAGACATGAAAAACATGTTAAAAATATAATTAAAGACAAGAAAGAAAAAAGGAAAGGAGACTAAGAAGAAAACTGAAATTAAAAGAAAAGACTAATAGACTAAGAAGTCCTTATTGAAAGATGGTTCGTGAGTGGGGCGTGATTTCCAAACAGCCTTTAGAACTCCTTGGGCTGTGGTGGTGGTAGTCGTGGTTCCCAAGCAGCCTAACGAACCTGACACTAAGGAACTAAAGCAAAATAAACTAACCTAAGCATAAGATAGTCAAAAGGAAGGAAATTGAAGCAAAGGAGAAAAGAAAAATAAAAACGAAATGGTCTCAAAGACCCTTGGCTTGGTGATTATCTGAAGCTGCCGGCATGAACTCATGTAATTCGATCTCCGTTGAGGAGATTGTTATCGGCCTCTTGCGCTTCTTCGTCATTATGGTGTATAGCTCAAGAGTTTAGAGACTATTAACGGAAAGGAGAGAATGCTTGGGGGGAAGGAGAAAGATGAGAATAAAGAAAGAAAAGGCTAGCATGGAGAGGGATGGGAGTGGTTGGTTTAAATTTGCTTAAATAGGGGAAAGGGCACGGGCAAGGGGCATGCCTGTGCTATGCCAGTGCTTTTCGCGATTTCAAATTTTGGGCGCGTTCAGGTATTTTGGTACGGCCGTGGTTTATGTGGAACGTCCGTGTCTTGCTTGGCACGGGAAGGTACCACGGTTGTGTTCATCCCTTGTTCTATAAGTCAGTAACTCAACACGCTCTGAGGCACGACTGTGGTATGCCGTGGTAGGCAAGTTAATATCTTAGCACACTCGGAAGCACGGTCGTGGTATGCCCGTGGTGGGGAAGTCAGTATCTTCACACGGTTGAAGGCAAGGTCGTGTCCGGCCCGTATTTGGGAAAAGTTTACCTCTTGTCGTGCATGAGTATTAGTACGCCCATGTTCTGTCCTGTGGCTTCCACACGACCACGGGCACGCCTGTGTGCACGGCCGTGTGGTCAAAACCTGCACTAAATCAGTATGAAGTTTCAAAAAAATTAATGTTGTTAGTAAAGTCAGTGCTCGGGTTGTCTCCCGAGAAGCGCTCGTTTAAAGTCTTAAGCTAGACTTATCCTGTTTTCGATTCTGTACGAAGGTTCACAGAGTTGAAGCTCATCTCTCATATTTGCAACATTTTCACCATTATAGATTTTGAGTCGGTGACCATTTACCTTGAATGTGCCTTGAGTGGGGTGAGTTACCTTGACTGTGCCATAGAGAAAAATTGTTTTGACCATGAATGGCCCTGACCATCTTGACTTTAATTTCCCTGGAAACAATTTAAGCCTTGAGTTGTATAGTAAGACCAAGTCTCTTACTTCGAATCGTTTTGATTTTTTTCAAACGAGCGTCGTGGCGTCGCTTGGTTGCTTCCTTGTATAGTCTTGAGTTCTCGTAGGCATCGGTTCTCCATTCGTCTAGTTCAGTTAATTGCATCTTTCTTTTCCCCCCTCCAGTTTTAAGATCATAATTTAGAAATTTTATAGCCCAAAAAGCTTTATGTTCCAACTCGAATGGTAAATGACAACTCTTTCCATAAACAAGTTTATATGGAGATGTCCCTAGGGGTGTTTTAAATGCTGTCCTATACGCCCATAGGGCGTCATCTATTTTTAATCCCAATCTTTTCTATTTGTTTCGACCGTTTTTTCCAGAATGCGTTTTGGTTCTCGGTTTGCTACTTCAGCTTGCCCACTGGTTTAAGGATGATATGGGGTGGCCATCCTGTGGTGTACACCATATTTTTTCAGGACTTTGTCGAATTAGGTATTACAAAAATGGGTACCTCTATCTCTAATTATTGCCCTAGGTGTTCTGAATCGAGAAAACAATTTCTTTAAAAACTTGACTACTACTCTGGCATCATTGGTGGGTAAAGCTTCAGCTTCCACCCATTTTGACATGTAATCGACTGCCACTAAGATATATTTATTCCCGAATGAACTAGGGAATGGGCCCATAAAATCGATACCCCATATGTCGAATATTTCATATGATAGCATGTATGTTTGAGGCATTTCATCACGTTTGGAAATATTACCTGTTCTTTGGCATTTATCACATGAGGCGACATACCTGTTGGCGTCTTTAAATAAAGTGGGCCAATAAAAACCTGATTCGAGTATTTTGTGCGCTGTTTTGACACCACTGTAATGTCCTCCTGACGGTCCAGAGTGGCAGTGCCCTAAGATTTTGCTAGCTTCTGTCTTTGTAACACATCTCCGAATCACCTGGTCTGCACATATACGAAAGAGAAAGGGATCTTCCCAAAAATAGTTTTTCACATCAGAAAAGAATCGCTTCTTTTGATGATGTGTTAATCTTTTTGGTAGGATATTAGCAGCTAGAAAATTTGCAATATCTGCAAACCAAGGTACCTCGCAGTTAGTTATAGAGAATAATTATTCCGCAGGGAATGAGTCATTTATCTTTACCCCTTCTCGTTCTTCCATATGTGGATTCTCTAGTCTAGATAGGTGGTCTGCTGCAAGATTTTCAGCTCCTTTCTTATCTTGAATTTCCAAATCAAATTCCTGCAGGAGTAAAATCTATCTTATTAGTCGAGGTTTTGCATCTGGTTTACCTAAAAGATAACGAAGAGCAGAGTGGTTAGTGTAAACGACAACTTTAGATAATAATAAATATTGTTTAAATTTATCAAATGCAAAGACCACAGCTAATAATTCTTTTTCAGTATGGTATAATTCTCTTGCACAGCTGTCAATGTCCTACTCGCGTAATAGATTTGCCGGAAGTGTTTGTCTCTTCGCTGTCCTAGAACTGCACCTACTGCAAAATCACTTGCATCACACATTAGTTCAAAAGGGAGATTCCAATCAGGAGCAATTATAATCGGAGCATTTATTAATTTCTCTTTAAGGGTGTTGAATGCATCTAGTCATTCCTGATCGAAAATAAAAGGTGCATCCTTTTCTAGCAATTTTGTCAAAGGCTTAGCTATTTTATAAAAATCTTTAATAAATCTTCTATAAAATCCTGCATGTCCTAAAAACTTCTAATGGCTTTAACAGAGCTAGGAGGATGTAAATTTTCTATTGTTTCGACTTTTGCTTTATCTACCTCGATTCTTTTGCTAGAATTTTTATGTCCCAATACAATTCCCTCTTGTACCATAAAGTGACATTTTTCCCAATTCAAAACAAGATTTGTTTCTTCACATCTCATTAACACTCGTTTTAAAATTTTAAGGCAAAGATGAAAAGAATTACTGAATACTGAGAAATCATCCATAATACCTCAATGATATCCTCCACGAGTTCATCAAAGATTGCCAACATACAACGCTGAAAAGTAGCAGGAGCATTACACAATCCAAAAGGCATTCTACGATAAGCAAACGTACCGTATGGACAGGTGAACGTAGTCTTCTCTTGATCTTCAGGTGCTATTGGAATTTGAAAATATCCGGAGAGTCCATCTAAGAAGCAATAATACATATGCCCAGATAATCTTTCTAACATTTGATCAATGAAAGGCAGAGGAAAATGATCTTTTCTAGTGGCATCGTTTAGCTTCCTATAATCGATGCAGACTCTCCAGCCTGTAACTGTTCTGGTGGGAATTAATTCATTCTTCTTGTAACACCCCAAACCCGGCCCAAACGCTACAACCGGATCTGGTATGTCACTTAAGAGATTTTACATAACATGTCGCATTTTGGAAAACAATTACTAGGTTTACACCTTTATTTTGAAAGCTTAATAATTCATTAAAGTATAAAATATTAAGTAACCAATTATCTTGGTAGATTTTATATAAAAACCGAAATTTCATGCAGGTTTTAACTTAATTGAAAACGTAAAACTTAAAACCCAGTAGTAAAAGCCCAACAAAATCCCAAAACATAAATGGTAGTCTAGTGGCCCATGGCCTTATTACAAAGAAATTTGAACCCATTAATTAAATGAAAATCAAATATTAGACTAAGTCTTTTTGCTTTGAATTCTCAAAGCTCATCGCATGGCCACCTTGCTCTCCTCTCTAGCTCGATCTCGATGCCCTAAGTGTCACCCGAGATGGTTAAAATTAAAGGGTGAGTCGCGAGACTCGGTGTGCAACCCTCATGCACCATTAGATTTGGGCTTTAGCCCCATAAAAGAATAATCAAAATATAAGTAACAAAAATAATATGCAAAGCCCAACCCATATCCTAGGTGTCCATCCGCTACACGCCCACTACATCACCATTCACACCATTGGGGATTTCTACAATCAACCCACACCGCTACATGCCTTGATGGCGATCGTGCGCTCATCATCGATCATCATGGCCGTAGCCACTACAAATGCATCACGGTAGAAGCGCTACAATGCATCACGGTAAGGAACCGCTATAAATGCATCACGGTAAAACCGCTACAACATATAACTTCCTCCTTTCATCAAACCCAACCCATGCAATCACATAAAATCGTGTATACTTATAACATTTAATCGGATCATTTACTAACTTTGGTGATTTGCTTTACCCTCTTTGGGTTCCTCGTAAATATGCCTGGTTTCGGCATTTAACAAAACATGTAATACTTATTTTCATATATTAATCAAACAGATCTAGATGGTGTGGAGAATTACACACCGATTAATGTCGATACCCTTGCTACAACTTTGCTCAAAAAGCCGAAAAGATGCGAAACTAGGGCCTCTCCTATATTCGGCCATGGTTAGTGTTCTACCCAATTTTATATATTTGAATAACAAATCTTCTTACCTTAAAATCCCGAAATTGGAGACTTATGATTTTCGGCTTTTAGATCTAGTCGACAAAGATTCCTTCAAATCCCGAATTGCCGCCCATCATTAAAACTATTAAACTATTAGCTTTTGGCTTTTGCCTTTCAAAAACCGGGAATAGATCATGAGAACTAATCAAAAATCAACACATACCTTAGCATAGGAGATTCGGCTAGCACTAGAGAGAGGATTCGGCAATGCCCATGGAAGATTTAAATGCCGGAAGTACAGAACTAATTCTCAAATAGGATGAACAGAAGAAAAGACTATGGATGCTTCGGCTTCCTAGAGAAATCGGCACAAGAAGGAAAAAGTGGAGAAGAGTTTCGACTTTTAAAGAAATTGGAGAAAAGAAATTGGAGAGGGAGAGGCTAGGGAATTTCGGCACAATGGGAGAGAAATTTAGGGTTTTCAGTGTCAGAATCAAGGAGCTAGCCCTCCCTATTTATAGATATTTTGGCACCTCATCGCTAAAAACCGAAACGCCCTTAAAATTTAAGCTAAAAGAGAGGAGAAATTTGGCACCCTCCTTGCCATGCATGAGCGAATTTTACACTCCTCTAGGTGGTGGATTTTCGGCCAACACTTCCCTTGAAGATAAGCTCCTAACTTTTCTCCTTTTTATCTATGATATTATCACTTAAAAATCCACATAAATTCTCCTATTTTATAGCCTTGTAGCCGTCCACCTCTACTAATCCCTAATGCCAAATTTAACTCACTTAAATTAAAATATTTGGGCCTCATTAAACTTAATACTTGGGCCCCTAATTCCTTGTGTGTGGCGTCACCCTCTCTTCATTTAAAGTGCTTGGGAATTTGGCCTAAAACATGGGCTCCTTGCGACCCAAAACTTGTTCCTTTTAATTGTTAATGATGCCACTTTAATCTGGGCCTTTTTGCCTAATTCTAAGCCCAAATTTAGACCCCTATCAATTAAATTAACATAGTAAACCTATCCCTACACTAAATGTATAGGCCCGTATATTTAAGATGTTACAGTTCTACCCCCCTTACAGAAATTTCGTCCTCGAAATTTCTAACTAACTATTAATCGTACTACCCAAGTCTCACCACTATGCTTTGGCTGCGCACTCCGATTCTAAAGCCAAAAGAAACACTTAGTATACTATGGTAGAGTACGCACTAGTGTTAGCATCTAGAGCGTCCTCGTCCCCTTGGCGACGTGCTGCATAGACCAAGGCTGGCCGCCTCGCCTCAGCATAACCTGCATCTCCACGACCATGTCCTGTGCCATTGCCACCATTGCCTTGACCACGGCCCCTTGGTGGTTGTTGATCACCTCTCCCAGTCTGATCAGAACCTCGTCCGCGGTGTACATCTGATCCATCCGAGGGCGATCCTTAATCGATGTCCTGTGGATCCACACCTAAAGTATCCACCGGTTTTCATTCTGCACTCCCCATAATGCGTCCTCCCACATGTTGGACATTCTCGATTCTGACCCGTCGGAGCACGAGCTGGCCCATCAGTCCTAGGCCTTTTCTGATAATTCCCAGATGCTCTTGACTGCTTAAAACTTCTCTTACTCTTACTTCTATCCTTATCCCTTTCTTGTCTCTCGACCCGTTTCACTTCCTCAGCTATTTTATGGATTATTAGTTTTCTTTCACTAGTTAACCACTAACAGTCTTATGAATAATAGTTTTAAGAGTGGTTCTTTCGAATTCGCATTCACAATACAGTCTCAAGTTTGTAACCTCTAACTAAAATAAAACACATACATCATGCAAAAATCATCCAAGCACTTACATTCTTCACGTAAAGGTGTTTTCGTTGATTCACTACCCAGGGGTATTTTCGTAATTTCATCCTATAAGGGGTATTTTTGTAATTTTTCATAATAAATTTCCTTGTTGATTTCATGAAGTAAGGGTATTCTGGTAATTTTACAATCCGGGGGTATTTTGGTAATTTTGAAATTTGAGGCATTTTGGTAATTTTGAAATTCGGGGATATTTCGGTAATTTTGTGATCCGGGGGTATTTCGGTAATTTACAAACCAGGAATATTTTGATGTTTTTTTTTCAAAACAGGGGCACTTTGGAAAATCTAGTTACTCTTGTAAACATAGGGTTTTTGGGTAAATTTTTCATAGCTGTGAACATTTTCAAATCAAGTGTATCTTTTTGGAAATGTACAAAACTTAGGGGTTTTTGTTTGCCAAAATAGGGAGGTTGGTCCCTTTCGGGTTTTAATTATAAGGTTTAGCCCATCAACAAGTCCTCGTAACTAGGGTGAATAGTCACCACGCACTGCAGGATTCTAGTGAAGAGGAGGTGAGTCGCTAGGACTGCTTAAGTACCAAGCTCTCCCCTGAATCCACTCCTGACATGCGTATGCCCATTGCCACACCCTAACTTGGCTAAGGTGAGCAGTCCTACGCACTGTAGGATTCCAGTGAAGAGGAGGTGAGTCACTAGGGCTGCTTAAATACTGTGCTCTTCCGGATCCAATCCTAGACATGCGTATGCTGTTTACCACACCCTAGTCTTGCACTTCGTTCACGGGTTTGTTTAGTGAAGTTAAGTCTTATGAGATTTTAAGAGTTGTTTCAACTAGGCCTAAAGTCCATCAAGTTCTAATCCAACTAATCTACGTCCTATAAAGCCCATCAAGCCCACATATATTATATCACACAATGGTTCGTAATACTTACAGCGGACTTGGCGGAGAGACGCAGTGCCATCTTGAGCTAACAGACTGTATAAATATGCATGTTTCAAAACCCGACTTTAGAAAACGTTTTGAGCCCAAAACCCCAGAGCCGAGTTTTAAACCGGGCTCTGATACTAATTTGTAACACCCCAAACCCGGCCCAAACGCTACAACCGGATCTGGTATGTCACTTAAGAGATTTTACATAACATGTCGCATTTTGGAAAATAATTACTAGGTTTACACCTTTATTTCAAAGCTTAATAATTCATTAAAGTATAAAATATTAAGTAACCAATTATCTTGGTAGATTTTATATAAAACCGAAATTTCATGCAGTCTTAACTTAATTGAAAACGAAACTTAAAACCCAGTAGTAAAAGCCCAACAAAATCCCAAAACATAAATGGTAGTCTAGTGGCCCATGGCCTTATTACAAAGAAATTTGAACCCATTAATTAAATGAAAATCAAATATTAGACTAAGTCTTTTTCTTGAATTCTCAAAGCTCACGCATGGCCACCTTACTCTCCTCTCCACCCGGTCCGATGCCCTAAGTGTCACCTGAGATGGTTAAAATTAAAGGGCGAGTCGTGAGACTCGGTGTGCAACCCTCATGCACCATTAGATTTGGGCTTTAGCCCCATAAAACAGAATAATCAAAATATAAGTAAAAAAATAATATGCAAAGCCCAACCCATATCCTAGGTGTCCATCCGCTACACCCCTGTACAAAACCATTCACACCATTGGGGATTTCTACAATCAACCCACACCGCTACACGCCTTGATGGCGATCGTGCTTGCTCATCATCGATCATGGCCGTAGCCACTACAACGATCATCACGGCAGGCCACTACAATGCATCACGGTAAGGAACCGCTACAATGCATCACGGTAAAAACCGCTACAACATATAACTTCCTCCTTTCATCAAACCCAACCCATGCAATCACATAAAATCGGTATACTTATAACATTTAATCGGATCATTTACTAACTCGGTGATTTGCTTTACCCTCTTTGGGTTCCCGTCAATATGCCGGGGTTTCGGCATTTAACAAAACATGTAATACTTATTTTCATATATTAATCAAACAGATCTAGATGGTGTGGAGAATTACACACCTGATTAATGTCGATACCCTTGCTACAACTTTGCTCAAAAAGTGAAAAGATGCGAAACTAGGGCCTCTCCTATATTCGGCCATGGTTAGTGTTCTACCCAATTTTATATATTTGAATAACAAATCTTCTTACCTTAAAATCCCAAAATTGGAGACTTATGATTTTCGGCTTTTAGATCTAGTCGACTAAGCTTCCTTCAAATCCCGAATTGCCGCCCATTATTAAAACCATTAAACTATTAGCTTTTGGCTTTTGCCTTTCAAAACCGGAATAGATCATGAGAACTAATCAAAAATCAACACATACCTTAGCATAGGAGATTCGGCTAGCACTAGAGAGAGGATTCGGCAATGCCCATGGAAGATTTAAATGCCGAAAAGTACGTAACTAATTCTCAAATAGGATGAACAGAAGAAAAGACTATGGATGCTTCTTGGACTCCTAGAGAAATCGGCACAAGAAGGAAAAAGTGGAGAAGAGTTTCACTTTTAAAGAAATTGGAGAAAAGAAATTGGAGAGGGAGAGGCTAGGGAATTTCGGCACAATGGGAGAGAAATTTAGGGTTTTCAGTGTCGTAATCAAGGAGCTAGCCCCTATTTATAGATATTTTGGCACCTCTTGCTAAAAACCGAAAACGCCCTTAAAATTCAAGCTAAAAGAGACGAGAAATTTGGCACCCTCCTTGCCATGCAAGATGGCAATTTTACACTCCTCTAGGTGGTGGATTTTCGGCCAACACTTCCCTTGAAGATAAGCTCTTAACTTTTCTCCTTTTTATCTATGATATTATCACTTAAAAATCCACATAAATTCTCTTATTTTATAGCCTTGTAGCCGTCCCACCTCTACTAATCCCTAATGCCAAATTTAACTCACTTAAATTAAAATATTTGGGCCTCATTAAACTTAATACTTGGGCCCCTAATTCCTTGTGTGTGGCGTCACCCTCTCTTCATTTAAAGTGCCGAATTTGGCCTAAAACATGGGCTCCTTAGACCCAAAACTTGTTCCTTTTAATCTATTAATGATGCCACTTTAATCTGGGCCTTTTTGCCTAATTCTAAGCCCAAATTTAGACCCCTATCAATTAAATTAAAATAGTAAACCTATCCCTACACTAAATGTATAGGCCCGTAAATTTAGGATGTTACACTTCTCATTAGCTATCACAGTCATTCCTCCTTTCTTTGGGACAACCTGCACAGGACTTACCCATTTGCTGTCAGAAATAGGATAAATTATTCCAGCATCAAGAAGTTTCATTACCTTAGCTTTCACAACTTCTTTGACGTTGGGATTTAATCGTTTTTGAGGTTGTACACATGGCTTGTACTCATCTTCCATTAAAATTTTGTGGGTACAAAATGTTGGGCTTATTCCCTTAATATCTGAGATTTTCCAAGCTATAACTTTTTTATGTTCCTTTAGTACCTGTAGCAATTCTTCTTTTTCCTTGGGTTCTAGCTCCGAGGAGATAATTACTGGTAATGTAGAGTTTTCCCCAAGGAATGCATACTCTAGATGTTTCGATAGCTGTTTTAATTCTAATTTGGGTGGTTCCTCAACAGAAGGTTTCTGTCTTGAATCGTCATTGATTTCAAAGCCTTCTTTTTCCATATTTCTAGATGACAGTGTTTGAAGCTCATCGACTTCATCTTCTTCCTGAGTAGGACGCAGTTCCATCGTGTCATCATGTATAATTTCCTGTAATGAATTCTGAATAATATGATCAGTGGTTTCAACAAAATAACATGAATCATCTTGTTCTTTTGAATATCTCATGGCATCATAAATTTAAAAAATAATTTCCTCATCGCCTATTCTTAATGTAAGTTTGCCATCGCCTACATTGATATCTGCCCTAGCAGTAGCTAAAAAAGGGCGCCATAAAATTAAGGGTACCTCAATGTCCTCATCCATGTCAAGCGCAACAAAATCAACAGGGAAAATAAATTTATCAATTTTTACCAAGACATCTTCAATAACTCCTCTAGGATATTTAATAGTTCTATCAGCTAACTGAATACTCATCCTAGTGGGTTTTGGTTCCCCAAGATCTAGTCGTTTAAACATTTTATAGGGCATTAAGTTGATACTGACACCTAGATCTGCTAATGCTTTCTTAACATTTAAGCTACCAATTAAACAAGGAATAGTGAAACTCCCTGGATCTATTAACTTCTGTGGTAGTTTATTTTGGAGGATGGCTGAACAGTCTTCATTAAGCTCTACCATTGATACTTCCTCAAGCTTCCTTTTGTTCGTTAGAAGTTCCTTTAAGAATTTTGCGTACTTAATTTATTTACCGTACTTCCTCAAGCATCTGTGAAATGGCTTCAACAAACGGTAAATTAATATGTATTTATTTAAAGAGTTCAAGAAACTTACCGTATTGAGCATCCAATTGTTCTTTCTTCAATTTTGCTGGATATGGAATTGGTGCTTTTTCCTCCATATGCATTGGGGTATCGTTCTCAACTCCTGCACTCTTTTCTTTGATAATTTCGTGTGGATTTTTTCTCTTTGGTTCGATTAACTCTTTGCCACTCCTTAGTGTAACTACCTTTACCTGCTCTGTCCCCTTGAAAAAAATTTCTGACCGTATTTCACATACCATCTTAGTAAGTAGTCCAACTGACTTAATAAGTTCTCCAACCTGATTCTCGATCCCTTTGATTGATGTTTGTTGTTCATCAAGTGTTGCTTTAGTCTTTTGGAAACGGGAATCTGTAGCTGCCATGAATTTTGTCAGCATCTCTTCAAGGGTTGATTTCTTTTCCTGTGGATAGGGCTGATTTTGGTAATTTGGAGGAGGTTGCTGCCTTTGATTTCCTTGATTTCCCTGTCCTCCCCACGAAAAGTTTGGGTGGTTCCTCCAACCTGCATTATAAGTGTTACTATAAGGATTATTAGATCGGAAATTATTACCTATATAGTTTGTCTGCTCATTTTCTGTACCCGGTTGGTAGGGTGGGTACTCAAGATTCGCCACATTCCCACTCGCTTCGCATTGCATTACTGGGTGTACCTGCGAAGAACACAAATTATCAAGCTTTTTATTCATCATCTCCACCTGTGTTGACAGCATTGTTACTGCGTCTATGTTGAAAACTCCGGCTGATTTTGTCGGTTTGGCCCTTGTAATTTGCCATTGATAGGTGTTTAACGACATCTCTTCAATAAAATTGTAAGCCACTTCAGGAGTTTTGTTATTCAAGGTTCCACCGGCTGATGAATCAATCATTTGCCTTGTTAAAGAATTTACACCATTGTAAAAAGTTTGGACTTGAAGCCACAAAGGTAATCCTTGGTGTGGACATCTCCTCAGGAGATCCTTGTATCTCTCCCATGCATCATATAATGTTTCTGCATCATTCTGCACAAAGAAGATATGTCATTCCTAAATTTGGCCGTTTTGGCTGGTGGAAAATATTTTAAAAGAAATTTTTCGGTCATTTGATCCTATGTGGTAATTGACCCTCGTGGTAATGAATTTAACCACTGTTTGGCTTTATTTCTTAATGAAAAGGGAAATAACCGAAGTCGAATGGCTTCGTCAGAAACACCATTTATTTTGAAGGTATCACAGAATTCTAAAAAATTAGCTATATGAGTATTCGGGTCTTCATCCAGCAAACCATCAAATTGAACAAATTGTTGAATCATTTGTATAGTGTTAGGCTTTAATTCAAAATTATTAGTAGCTATAGTAGGCTTAACAATACTTGATTTTGCTCCTGTCAAATTAGGTTTAGCATAATCATACATAGTACGCGGAGCATTCTGTTCTTGCGCATTTGGTGGCGGTGGATCATTTTCTTCCATCCCTTCAGTAGGATTGGATTTGTCTTGTTGTTCTTCTCTTTGGTAGTCTAGGGCTCGCCTAATTTCTCTGCGATTCCTGCGAGTGGTAGCTTCAATGTCACTTTCGTATACTAAAGGTCCTCTCGGGTTCCTTTTAGTCATAAACTAGAGGTACCTGCTACGAAAAGAACGAAAGGAATTTAGTAAAAATAAAAGATAAAATTAAAATTAAAATAATGGCTAAAGTAATAGAAATAGAGCTTTCTTAATATTTTAGCTCCCCGGCAACGGCGCCAAAAACTTGATCGTGTTAAACAGTCGAGTTTTAATATTTATAATAAGAATGATCGAACCTAGAGACTACTATGACCACGATTGAGGCAAGTGCACCTATTGAACAGTAGTATAGCTTAGGCAAGACCGGATTATCGAACCCAAAGGAACTAAAAGTACTACTACTCACTTTCTTTCTATTATTTAGCCTAAAATATGGAGTGATTGGTTTATTAATCTAAAACTAATGGAACACTAAACTAGATGCAAAGACAAAAGAACGAAACTTGGGAAAGACTTGTTGGAAAGCTCAGTTGATTTTAGAAGATACCCTAGGAAGAATCCACTTATAACTTCTCTTGCTATCTAACACTGAACTGGACAATTTATTCATTTAGTTTGATCCGTAAGACTCCCTAACTTATATTAAACCCTCTCTCAAGGCGAATAACGTCTAACCCTAGGTTAATTAGTGGAACTCTCGTTCTCTTATAATAACCCCCTAAGGAAGCAGTAAATCGATTTATGGATTCCTATATTAGGTTTCACCCTAATCCGGCAAAATCTCGTCACCCTATCTCTAGGCGTGCGATCAACTCCGCTTAACTTATGTTTGATCTTCTCTTAAGCAGGGACTTTTAGTCCACCACCTAAGCACATTTGATTTGGAATAAGTTCACATAATTAAGAACAAACTAAATATTTATCATACGATTCAGAAAACGATAACAAAATCCATCGTAGGTTTCATCCCCTTCAGGTATCTGAAGGGTTTAGTTCATAATTGAAAAATAAAGCATCACAAGAGAAAAGATAACACAAAACATAAGAAAACCCTACAACCCTCTGAAGGAATTGTAGGAGAAGTCCGCCGTTTTGAGTAGAATTCCAGCTTCTTGAGATGGATCAACTGGATATCTTCGAGTAATTCCCACGAATCTGACCTTCTGGCTCAGCTTCTGGCCTAGCTCGACACCTAACTGACCGCCCTCATCTAGGTCGTACTTGGGGTCTTTATATAGGCTTTGAGATGCTTTACTTGGCTCCTAAGTATCCAAATTCAAGTAGATTTCCTCCTAGGGTGTTTAAGTAGACTTAGGAATGTGTTTCTTTACCTCCAAGCATCCAAATCTGAGTGAAATTGCTCTTTTTCACGGCAGGGGCACGACCATGGCACACGCCCGTGTAAATCGCGGTTTAGGCTGTGTTTAGACTTCTTTAATGATGCACGATTGTGTGAGTCGAGGGTCAGGCCGTGCTCTAGGTGCACGGCCGTGTGGGCTTACGTCCAGGGCATGTCGATTTTGTGATATGGCCCATTTACTTCGTTTTGGGCCCGTTTTGTGTTCTTTTCATCCTCGGGTGCTTTCCTGGGTATAAGACATGAAAAGAAAGGATTAAGAGCACCTTTACACAAATAGGGGCTAAATCATCCAAAAACATGCTAAATGCGGGATTAAAATATGTTACTTTTATGGTTTATCATGTAGCAATCGTCGACAATCCTTTTACAAAACGTCGATAATAACCAGCTAACCCCAGAAAGCTTCTGACTTTAGATACATTCCTTCGTGGTTTCCAATAAATAATGGCTGAAATCTTACTCGGATCAACTCGTATACCTTTCACTAAAACAATGTGCCCCAAAAATCTGACTTCTCTGAGCCAAAACTCACATTTACTAAATTTAGAAAAAAATTGCTTATCTCTCAAGGTTTGTAACACAATTCTCAAATGCTAAGCATGCTCAGACTCATCTCGTGAATAGATCAGAATGTCGTCAACGAATACAACAACGAATATGTCTGAATACAGTCTAAAAATCCGATTCATCAAATCCATGAAAATTGTAGGAGCATTAGTCAATCCGAAAGGCATAACAAGAAATTCATAATGTTCGTACCTCGTTCTGAACGTAGTTTTCGGCACATCTGAGTCTTTAACTCGTAACTGATATGAACCAGATCTCAAATCAATCTTCGAAAACATTGTTGCCCCTTTCAACTGATCAAACAAATCATCTATTCTCTGCAATAGATACTTGTTCTTTATCGTAACTTTATTAAGCTGATGATAGTCAATACACATTCTCATTGATCCGTCTTTCTTCTTTACAAACAACACTGGCGCACCCCAGGGCGAAAAACTAGGTCGTGCAAAACCTCTATCAGTTAACTCTTGCAACTGAGCTTTCAACTTTGTTGGAGCCATTCTATACGTAGCTATCGATATTGGTGAAGTTCCCGGAACTAAATCAATAGCAAATTCAACCTTTCTTATCAGTGGTAACCCCGTAATTCTTCTGGAAACACATCCGGATATTCACAGACTACTAGCACTGTTTCAATCTTCGATTCAGACACTTCTGTATCCAGTACATAAGCAAGATAAGCTTCACAACCTTTTCTCACATATTTCTGAGCTGACATCAATGAAATCACAACTGGCAACCCACTCGACTCATCTGATTCAATTCAAAGAATTTCACTATTCTGACATTTCAATTCAATTGTCTCTCTTTTACAATTCACGACTACATCATGCAGAAATAACCAATCCATACCCAGAATCACATCAAATTCATCAAATGGTAATAACATCAAGTCCGCATGAAAATAGTAACCTCGGGTCATTGAAGGACAGTTCTTACAAACTTTGTCAACTAGAACATACTTTCCTAAGGGGTTCGATACTTTAATCAGAAACTTAGTAGACTCAACAGGAAAATTCTTACTAAACACTAAATTCTCACAAACATACGAATGAGTCGATCGAGGATCAATCAATGCAATAACATTAGTTTCATAAAGAGAGAATGTACCAGTAATAACATCTAGTGATGCCACATCTTAGCGAGCGCGAATAGCGTAAGCTCTTATAGGTGCTCTCGCTTCAGATCTGGTAGTCAAATCTTTTGTTGTGCCTTTTCTACTGGTCACATTTCCCACATCTCTCGATGGTTTCCCTCTAGTGGTTGTGTTACTCGGTCTTACATTCTGGAATTGATCTTTCTCAGCTAACACAAGACAATCCCTAATAAAATGATCTGGTGAACCACATCTGAAGCAACCTTTATTACTTTTATTCCAGCATTCTCTAAAATTTCGTCTCCCACACTATTAACACTTGGGTTTATTGTTTCTCACACTGCCAACACTCGATACTGAAATTGTTTGAGCTTTAGGTCTTGAGTATTGTTTCCACGATCTCTATTTGAATACCCGGTTGAATCAATTGGACGGGTGTACGAATCTTAGGATTTGTTTGACGAAGGTTGATATGGCTTATTCATCGGTCTTTTTCTCGAGTCTCTAGCCTCTGAATCTGCTTTTCTCTTTTCTTTGCTAAGCTCCCCGGCTTTGCAAGCTCTATCAATCAAGACAACAAAATCTTTCAATTCTAGAATTCTGACTAGAAGTTTAATATCCTTGTTCAATCCATCAATGAACCGTTTACACATGATTTCTTCAGTAGAAACATACTCCCGAGCATACTTGTATAATCTTACAAATTCTTTTTCATACTCGGTCACAGTCATACGGTCCTGTTTCAATTACAAAAACTCTTTGTGCTTTTGGTCGAGAAACCGCTAACTTATATATTTCTTCCGGAACTCAGTCTGAAAGAATTCCCAAGTAACTCTTTCTCTCGGTACCACAAACACCAAAGTATTCCACCACTGATACGCTGTGTCTCTCAATAATGAAATAACACACTTTAAACGCTCAGCTGGCGTGCACGAAAGTTCATCAAATACCCAAATAGTGTTTTCAAGCCAAAATTTAGCTCTCTCGGGATCATTATCAGCGGTAGCTCTAAACTCTTCGGCCTCGTATTTCTGAATCTTATCAACTGGCGGCTTAATTAATCATTGAAGTTCCACACCTTGAGGAGCTACGGGAGCTGGTTGAGGATTAAGTGGGGGTGGAGGTTGTTGAGTAGTCGGATTTGTCCGAACAAACTCTGTGACCCACTCGTTCATCATTTGAAAAAAAGGCTTCTTTAGCCTCTCCTCCGTGACTACTCGATACATGTCTAGATTCTCTCTTCCGTGACTACTCGATACATGTCTAGATTCAGACAGTGCTGTCCCTTGAGCGGGAGCTGGTGTATTACTCTCGACATCGTCAGTTACAGCTCTATTGGGATCCATTTACTATACGAAAACACATTTTAAATTGTCAGGAGTCATCACACTATCACATGTTATATATGGCATGTATAGATAGACTATCACATACGCTACGTTAGTCCTAGAATCGACTAAACCGTAGCTTTGATACTAATAAATATAACACCCCTCACCCGTATTCAATGCCAGAATAGGGTTACGGAGCATTACTGGACTTATATACTAATTAATCATACATTTCACATACAATTTAATCAATTCATATACAATTCAATCACAACCAACCATATTGTCCCTAATATGAGCCTACGAGGCCCTAAACATGCATTCGAAGTGGTTCGGGACTAAATCGATAATTCAGGAAATTTTTACAAAACTTAGAAAATTTTCTCAAAAATAGGGGACACACGCCCGTGTGGCATGGCTGTGTGTCTTACACGACACGACCATGTCCTTTCTCATGTTCAAACTAGTGAGCATACTGACTTGGGTCACACGGCCAACCACATGCCCGTGTGACCAGCCCATGTGACCTTTCGAAATGGCCTTTTACGCCCGTGTGCCAGGCCGTGTGCTAGGCCGTGCCAAACCTGTATGGTATACTGACTTATGCCACACGACCAAGTCACACGCCCGTGTGTGGGGCTGTGTAGAGCATACTGACTTGGTTTCTATTTCAACACTAGGGGACACATAGCCGTGTACATGACCGTGTATTACACACGGCTGAGACACACGCCCGTGTCTCTGCCCGTATGGATAAAAATAAGCAATTTACCAAGCCATTTTGCCACCCAAACTTGAGCACACCTACACCAAACCATATGGCACTAAAACTAGACATAAATAGGCATTAAATCAACCTCAACCAAGCATCATTTATACCATTTCAATTCCAACAATATACTAGACACACAATATCCCAATATGCCACCCAAATCATACCAAATTTCACATTCACAAAGCATTTATATGCACAATTTCATCTAAGCATTTCTTTGCTTAAAACCACAAACATATCAATATCAAACTCTTCACCATTAACTACCTTCACTGCTATATCTCATCTAATCATTCAAATAGCAAATATAAACCTCATCACCAAAGAGCATTAACATATATATATACATCACCATATTTTCCAAAATAAGCCATCACTCATGGCTATATATACAAAACAAAACATAAATATTTACAAGACAACTCAAATGGCAAACTCACTACCAAACTACATATCAAAATGACCATAAACCTATACATGCCATATAACCAAAACATAAGCTTAAAAGTACCTAATTGATAGTTGGAGAGTGTGACGAACTCTCCGACGATCCCCGAATCCGAGCTAGCTTTTAAATCACTATAAAACAAGGTAAAATAAACAAAGTAAGCTATAAAGCTTAGTAAGCTCGTATGAAAGTAATAAGTAATTCTTACCATTCATTTACATTTCAAAATAAATGACATAAATTTCATCAAGCATTAATCACAAAGTTAACATGAAATTTAATCACATAATTGATCATAAGCTCACAACTTCCTTTGACTCATTGCTCGAATAGTTTTCCATACATACTTGTACCGATACGTATCTATTTCTCATTGTTGAAACCATTTTTTTAAACGGGTTTTGAAAAACGGGGATCGACTTTAAAATATGGAAATGGAGTCGCCACCGATCCTTTATTCGAGATGTGATCGGATCACCTTGAGATGGATTATTTTAATAAAACATTTTGATTTATTAAAACAATAATTTTGGTCTACGAAATCTAAGAAAATAGGTTCGGGAGTCGGTTACGCACGAGGAAGGATTAGTACCCTCGCAATGCCCAAAATTGGTACCAAATTGATTAATTAATGTCCTGACATCGAAAATTTGAAAAGATTTTAAAATGCGATCCTTTTTGTTAGGGAAAACTTGAAGAAATTAAGCCTAATGCCGGAACCCGCTTATTTGAAGGAACAAAGTATCATACCCAGTGAGTTAGGATACAACATTTTGTGATCTCGAAAATATGCTTATCTTTCAACATTCAATATTCGTATATTTAAAATTAAGAAGGATATTCAATTATTTGGGTCAAATGAAAAATCGAAGCCTAGTAAGTTAGGCCAATATTTCTCAAAATTCCCGAATACAGAATATTACCTTCGTTCTTTTGAAATTCTTATCTCGAGATGATAAATATCACACCCAGTGAGTTAGGGCGCAATGTCTCAAATTCCCGAGAATAAGTTTTTTATTTGAAATATTGTGCATTTGGATTTAAGAGAAAAAAAGGGTACTCGGTTGCTAGGTTTTAACGAGGAAAATCGAAACCCAGTAAGTTAGGGCACAATTTTCTCAAAACCCCTAAACACGAGCATCGCCTCATTTTAAAGTTGAGGAAAACACGAATGAAGTCTAAAAAGGATATTTGCTTATTTGGTCAAACAAAAAACCGAAACCCAACACATTAGGGCACGATCTCTCAGATTTCCAAACACGAAACATTGCCTTATTTTAGGGCTAAGAAAACACGAATGGAAGGATATTCAGTTATTTGATCGCCTCATTTTAAAGTTGAGGAAAACACGAATGAAGTCTAAAAAGGATATTTGCTTATTTGGTCAAACAAAAAATCGAAACCCAGCACGTTAGGGCACGATCTCTCGGATTTCCAAACACGGAACATTGCCTTATTTAAAACTTTCAAGTACGTAATTTTAAAATTGGCTCAAAATGCATTTTATTTGGTTTGTTTGGAACAAGAATGAAACGAACAATATCAATTAAAAAGTTTAAGTTGAATCACGATGCGATTATGTGGGAAAAGCAAAGTTACAAACATGGAAATACAACCTTTGTACAAATGGATGACAAGAATAATGATATGAACATACAATTCAATATATACAAAATTAATGATCCCACCACTCTTATTTTGAAAATATTAACATTATTAATCAAGAAACAAAGAAAATTAAGGATATAACTAATATGAAAAAGAAATAAAATAATATAGTAAATGAACAAATGATATATGTAAAATAATGTGTCAATTTAAATAATATGCATGTAATATAAAATAATGTATATATATAAAAATAATTTAATATAAATTATTGAAAGCAATAGTGAATTAATAAATGGGTAAAATACTATGTGCGATAATTTGAATAAGATAATAACAATAATAATAATGAAAATACGAAAGATAATTAATATTAAAATACACAAATGAAATGTGAACAAATAAAATAATAATAATAATACCGAATATGTGCATATAATCAAAATAAAATTATTATATAACAACATAATACTAATAAAATAAAATAAAAACAGATTAGATAACATAAAGAAATAATTAAAAAAAGATCCTGGGGATCAAATTGGAATTAAAACAAAATTATGGGACTAAATTATAACAAATAAATTATTAAAAACTAAATTGAAAATTTAATCGTAAATTTGGGTAAAAATCAGAAATAAAATAATAGGCAGGACTGAATCGTAACGCGCGAATAATATGGGGGATTAAAATAGCAAATATTTCCATTAGTCAAAATGCTGCATTTAAAATTGGAAATCGAAGGATCAAATTAAAACACAAATGAAATTTGAGAGACAAATTAAAAAAATAACGAAGAGGACCGAATTGAAAACGTCAAATTGTGGAGGGACCATTGCAATAAATACACCTTTTAAACAAAACACGCTGATCCTCCGGGTTGTCGGGTCGGGTCGGATCGGTGGCCTTATGCGACGTTGCTTTGAAGTCACTTAATCAGGCTTCAAACGACGTCGTTTAGCATGATTTAAAATAGGTTAATAGAACTTAAAACGATCAGAAAACCTTAACCCCCTTTTTGTTTTGAAACTAAACTCTAGTTCTTCCCTTTTTTTTGCTTCGCCGAAAGAAAACGCAATCCAGCCACCGTACTACCATAGTAATCGGTGATTGGTGATGGATCCAAGCCTATTTAAGCGATCTTTTTTAAAATCCGATTCAAAAGCCTCAGTATTTTCAACCTTGAAGACCTTCTTTACTTCGATTTTGGTGAAGAAAGACAGATCCAACAGTTTTCCTTTTCAAAGGTAAGTTCTGTAACATCCTGAATTTTCGGGCCTATGCGTTTAATGGGTGGATATGTTTAATGTGTTAATTTAAGTGTTAGGGGTCCAAATTGGGCTCAGGCTTAGGTAGAGGCCTTGATTAAAATTATCTATTTGGGCATTATAGGGTGTAAAAGGTAGTATCTATGTTTAAAATACCAAAGTGGGCTTGTGGCCCAATCTTAGGAGGTGACGCCACATAAGGGAGTAAGGGGCCCAAATTTAAGTTTCATGGAGCCCAATTCTTTAATTTAAGTTAGCTAAATTTTGGGCATTATGATTAGGTGGAGTGGATGGCAACAAGGCTAAAATTTAGGGGTTTTAATGTTTAAAATATGTGGATAATAAGCAGATAAAGGCTATTATTTAGGAATTTATTTTATGTGGATAATAAGTAGATAAAGGCTAAAATTTAGGGATTTTAATGATTAAAGTATGTGGATAATATGCTGATAAAGGAGGGAGGAGTTAGAGATAATTAAGTCTCTTTTAGATGAGCTAGTAGATTAAGATAAAGGAGAAAAGATAGGATTTATCTGCAAGGTTAGGTAAGTGCCGAAATTTCTATAAATAGGGGGGATATCTCATTGATTCTGGCATTTAAACCCTAACTTCATCTTCATTCTTTGTGCCAAAATTCTTAGCCTTTCCCTCTATAATTTCTTCTTCTTCATTCTCTGCAAAAGTCGAAATCCCTAAGCCTATTCCCTCATCTTCACTTTGATTCAAAATCCAAAACTCTTTTCATTCTTTTTCTTCCTAGCCGAAATCTTCAAGTCTCTTCCTTGTTTTCTTTTCTTCTTCTCTTTTCCTGTCAGAAACCGAAACTCCTCACTCAAGTATTTTAAAAGCCAAAGACACATCAGCCTTCTCTTGCTCATACTTTTTCCGAGATTTTTCCTAGAAATCGAAACTCATAGATCTCTAAGTTATAGAATCGTGTTACATTCGGGATTTCAAGGTAAGAGGATTTGTTTATTCATATATATAAAATCGGGTAGAATACTAACTATGGCCGAATATAGGAGAGGCCTATTTTCACATCTTTCCGGCTTTTTGAAGCAAAGCGTAGATCGGTTTAGCAAGGGTATCTACATTAATCAGTGTGTAATACTTCCCACCCATCTAGATCTAATCATAAAATGCATGATCATAAGATTTATATGTTTTGATAATTGCCAACATCTCGGTTTATTGATGAAAGCCCAAGGAGGGTAAAAGCAGATCACCAGGTTAGTAAATAATTTGTTTAAATGTTATAAGTAAAATGCTTGTATGTGATTGCATGGGTTGGGTTGATGAAAGGAGGAAGTTATACATTATATGTGTAGCGGTTTCTGAAGTGATCTAATGTAGCGGCTAATGCCGTGAACTGTTATACGGGCTTCGGCCATTAAATGTTATACGGGCTTCGGCCATTAAATGTGATAAGGGCTTCGGCCATCATATGTGGATGAGCAGCATGACTGCCATCATGGTGTGTAGCGGTGTGGGTCGATTGTAGAAATCCCCAATGGTGTGTATGCGGTTGAGTACGAGGCGTGTAGCGGATGGAAATCTAGGCAAGCGGGTTGGGCCTTGCATATTATTTGTTATTAATTTCTATTATGAGTATTAAACTGTTTACTTTGTTTAACGGGCTTAAGGCCCAAAATCTAGTGGTGCATGAGGGTTGCACAATGAGTCTCGCGACTCACCCTTTTAATTAACATTTCGTGATACCTAGTGCTTGGACCGGGAGAGAGGTACATAAGGTGGCCATGCGAGAAGAATATGTGGATTTAGCAAAAGACTCAAGTCATTATTTTATATTTTTATTTGGTGGATTTTAAAATTTCGTTGTAATAAGGCCATGGGCCACTAGTGTATATTTTGTTTTACTTTTGGGCTTTAATTACTTTTAGTTATTTAATTTTTTTTATATTACTAATTAAACTAAGGCATGTAATTAAGTTTGGTTTTATTTTACAAAGGCATATTCTATATGAAATATATATGGGCTTTTCGGAAAAATACGACATGTTCTTCTAAAATTTTCTTAGTGACATACCAGATCCGGTCGTACCAATTGGGCCGGGTTTGGGGTGTTACAAGTTCCTTCCTTTTTATACCTTCACACGAACAAGCAGAGCAATCGATTCAAAAAAAAAAGAAAAATAAAAGCGAAAGAAAGAAAGAATATCGAAACAGACTGAGAATCACCTCGAAAAAAACCTTTTCTTTGTTTCTGATTTTTTTTCTTTCTATTGTGTGCCTATTACAAATCGTGTAAAAAAACCCCCCTTCAATGGTGTGTTTCGACCCTTTAAAGCCAAAAATCGAGAATAAAACTAAAACAAAAAATCAAAAATTACAACTGTTTTTTGTTCTTTTTTATTATGTATTTGCTGTTGTTGTCATCTGATTTGCAGGTACGAAGGCGATGTGGCTGTACGGAGGCGCTGGCGGTACGGAGGCTGTGTGGGGGAGCGCGGAGGGCATGCGTGGTGCTGAAATGACGCAAGGCGCGTGCGAGGGACGTGGTAGCCCATCCGTCAGCAGGGCTGCGGCCATGAAGCTTCCAGAAGGTCTCTAGGGTTTTCTGAAACCCTGAAATGTTTGGGCCATTCGGGCCGTTAAAAAATTGGGTCTTGTAGTGGGCTAAAAATATTGTAAATAGGTTTTGGGCCTGTAATAAAAGGACTATTTATTGGACTTTTGATAATTGGTTTTTTAATATTTTTGTTTGGTTTTAATTTGGTTAATACTGGGCCAGGCCAGAATTGGCCTATTACAGCTGCCCCTCTTTGCTCATTGTTGTGTAACGGGAACGAAGCAAAGACTTTAAAAGGGCCAATTTTACGTGAACATGCCAAGTCTTGACTTCTCTTGGTGCTTCTTTTCTTCCAGTAGCTTCATTCCATCCCGCTGCATCTTCGGGGGTATAAGAACTAGCGTTTCGATCCACTCCGAGAAATTAGACTTGTAGCTTTAATTTGCTCCACTGCGAACTCAGGGAGATAAGATCTAATGTTTTCGATCTGCTCCTGCAACTTCAGGATTGTCAGATCTGCTATCTTCAGTCTGCTCCTGCAAACTCAGGATTGCCAGATTTGCTATCTTCAATCTGCTCCTGTAAACTCAGGATTGCCAGATTTGCTGTCTTCAATCTGCTCCTATAAACTCTGGATTGCCAGATTTGCTGTCTTCAATCTGCTCCTGCAAACTCAGGATTGCCAAATTTGCTGTCTTCAATCTGCTCCTGCAAACTCAAGATTGGCATATTTGCTGTCTTCAATCTGCTTCGCTTAGGAAGGCAAGATCTGCTATCTTCGACCTATTCCACTACTGGTCAGGGAGATAGGGCTGGTGACTTAAATCTGTTCCACTACTGCTTAGGGAGACAAGATTTTCCGTTCGATCTTGGTCCACTACTGCTTAGGGTGACAAGATCTACAATATTCGACCTATTCCACAGCTGGTCAGGGAGACAGGACTAGTGGCTTAAATCTGTTCCACTACTGCTTAGGGAGACAAGATCTACAATCTTCGACCTATTCCACTGCTGGTCAAGGAGACAGGACTGGTGGCTTAAATCTGTTCCACTACTACTTAGGGAGACTAGATTTTCCGTTCGATCTTGGTTCCCTACTGCTTAGGGTAACAAGATCTACAATCTTTGACCTATTCCACTCTTTGGTCGGAGAGACAGATCGGGTGGCTTAAATCTGTTCCACTACTACTTAGGAGACCAGATTTGTCGTTCGATCTTGGTTCCCCTCGCTTAGGGTGACAAGATCTACAATCTTCGACCTATTCCACTTTGTTGGTCGGGAGATAGGGTCGGTGGCTTAAATCTGTTCCACTCTCGCTAGGGAGACAAGATTTGCCGTTCGATCTTGGTTCCCTATCGCTTAGGGTGACAAGATCTACAATCTTCGACCTATTCCACTGCTGGTCAGGGAGATAGGGTTGGTGGCTTAAATCTATTCCACTACTGTTTAGAGAGACAAGATTTGCCGTTCGATCTTGGTTCCCTACTACTTAGGGTGACAAGATCTACAATCTTCGACCTATTCCACTGCTGGTCAGGGAGATAGGGCTGGTGGCTTTGATCTGCTCCTGTAACTTCAGGATTCCCAGATCTGCTATCTTCGATCCGCTTCGCTCAGAAAGGCAAGATCTTCGAATTCACCGATGTTGCAACAACGTCTTCTAGGGGACCTGTCCTGTAAAATCAGTTTTGTGTTTATGCCTATGCAAAATGGTTAGGATGCGATGATTAGAATGAATCTAATGCTCCTAACGAAATGTATTATGGACGACATTTGCAGAATGTCATGAGAATGGTCTTTTTACAAAGATTAGGATGCAATGATCAGAATGAATCAAATGCCTCTAAATAGATGTGTCTTATGGATGACATTTGTATGAATGCAGAATGTCATGAGAATGATTTCTTACGATGATTAGGATACAATAATCGAAATGAATCAAATGCTCCTAAATAGATGTGTCTTATGGATGGCATTTGTATGAATGCATAATGTCATGAGAATGATTTCTTACGATGATTAGGATGCAATGATCGTAATGAATCAAATGCTCCTAACTAAATGTGTTTTGCATGAATGCAGAATTTCATGAGAATGATCTCTTTTTAAAAGTTTAAGGTGTCATCGCTCATTATTAAGGCTTTATCACTGATGTATTATGCTGCCATCTTGTTCAGCTAGTATTTTCAATAGAAAACCTGAGAAAACGATTATATCTTGCTCAACAGATTTGCCCTACTGTAACTTCAGGGTTCATCTTATTGTGACTTAGGGGTATAGGATTTGAATCCTTTCCCATCTACCCCATTTCTATTCAAAGGTATAGGATCTGTATCAGCTTCCATCTATTGATTACTCCCTGGGTGACTCAACCAAATGCATGATGCTCGCATAGATGCAGAATGTCATTTTTCTTGCGAATGATTCCCCTTTTACACTTGGGTTAACATTGCCCATTTTCATCGAGATTGTATCACCAACTATTTTTAACAGAAAATCCAATGAGATAGCCTCAATTTAGACTCTTCCTTAAACTAAGTTCTTGTATTATTCAGAAGCTTCCAGAGTAATATGCGAAACTCCTTTTATGAAAATATTATTAGTCCACTAACCGTTATTTCAATGCAAAATGCCTGAAAGAGATCATAACCATGGACAAGAAGGAAATTAATTAGGAGCATAGCTCAAAACAAATAATGTAAGCAAAGATAGCAATCGCAATTAAGAAGGAAATTTATTGTGAACATATTTTGAAAAGAATAATATAATCAAAAATAAAAAAATTTAAAATGGGAAAATGGAAACTAGGTGCCCCAGATATTGCAGTCTGAGCTTCTCTGTTCCAACTTCTCGAGGACCATTCTAAGCTCAATATGTGTTTAGGGGATCCGAAGTACTTTGTCGATGCCCCAAGACATAGCATACTTCTTCATTGTTAATTTAGGCATAGCAAGACTGCTGTATGCCCTACTTTTGATCAAAATTCGAGCCGTCCTTTTCGGGTTTTCAACTCAAATCCCCTTTGGTCTTAAAGCGCCCTTTGCGGGTTTTCGCCTTGGCCTCTCCTTTTCTTTCTTCTTTTTTTGCTGAAAATTTCTTCTTCTTCTTTTTTCTTTTTTTTTTTTGTGAATTCTTTTTATTGAATCTGAATTTTTCGAACTAGGTAGTTCCTTGTCATCTATCTCAGACAATATTCATGCTTCCCTAGAAAAGGCCTTCTTTGCTGCCTAAGGTCCTTCTCGATTTGGGATCCTCTTTCTTCTGAAGTCCCTTTTGCGTGGGAAAGAATCTTCTTCAAAGCCCTATCATGAAATTTTCTAGGACGAATCATTTTTGTTGTGAGATCGCATCATCTAACCGTGATAGATAGCTTTTAACGTTTTCTCTTCAAATTCAAATGATCATATTGAGATTAAACGCGTTCGACCTCAACCAACTTCAGTTCTGATAAGACTCGAAAAAAGGAAATTTGACTTCAATGGGCGAAACCAATGAGAAATGTAGTGCCCCGATGACCGTTCTGGCCAATGTTTGATAAGCATAGAGGGTAAATAGTAACTTTTGTATGCCAATCTTTACAAGTCTCAGTCTCTTTTTTTCTTTTGTTTTTCTTTTTGGCTGCCTTTACTGTGATGTGGCACCTGATCTTTGAACAGACCGCAAACTTTTGATATTGTGCGATTAAATATGATTTTTTTTGTGTCAATATTCTTTCTTTCTTTCTTTCTTTTTTGTTCTGATGACTATCGACTTTATAATATTGGCATATGAAGTGACTTTTACCATCTTAGTAAAGTAACCGACATCCACGAAAATGAATCGACATTGGCCAGAAGCTTTTGATGAGACTGGCTTGATAACATCCATGCCCCACATATAGGAAACCTTATTTCTGCATTGAGCTAGGCTTTGATCTTCATATCCTTTTCAGCTCACAACGTAGGATCTATTTTTCATCCATTATTAACAAATCAGAAGATATGTTACAATTTCTGTCATCTTCAAAGTCCTGAGATACCTTAGACCCCTATTTCACTTAAAAAGGGAATCAGTAATAGTGTCGCCCATGACATTGATATCTGGGGACCTATTGTAAGTTCAAAAGAATACGGAAAGAACGAATGAACTTATGAATGATTATTTGTATGTATAATCATGAACAAAGAATGAAAGAATATTTGGACAGTAATCCAAAGTATGAAAGAATCTATAAACAAAAGATGCATTTCATTGATATAAGGATTCTGAACACAAGCCTATTTCACAAAATGACTCTTATCACTTCTAAGCTGAAAGCAATAAGCATGTTTTGAATATTACTCTAGATTAGCCTTAAAATACATGTCTCTTCCAGAGTCCTATTGTTCAAAACACCCTCAAGTATATAAAGGTCGATGCTTGGAAAACTTTTATTCCTTGGTTCACTCTTTGGATATGCCATCGGTGTTCTGACTTCCCAATTCCTAGGCTTCTGATAACTTCTTTAAAGAATCGCAACTCTCTTTCCCCCTCATTCAATTATCACAAATTACTGCTCCGGTCAACTCATCGAACTTCAAAACCCCTATTTTAATAAGCCTCTCCACCAATTTCTTAAATGCAAGGCAATTTTCTATCGAATGCCCTGTGACCCCCGCATGGTACTCACACTGGGCATTTGGGTCATACCATTTTGGGTATGGTGGTTGCATTGGTTTTGGGTAAAAGGGGGATACTACATGAGCTTCAAACAAAGTTTGGTACAACTCCCTATACGTGATTGGGATGTGTGTGAATTGGGATTTTTCTGAGTTTAGTCTTGGATCGAGTTCTTGCCCTGGGGAGACCTGACGACTGGTAATTACAGTCCTTGGTTGGCCCACTGTGATCAGCTCCTGGTTGCCCTTGTTATGCCTTCTCCTACTATTCGCTTTATTTTCCTTTTTTCTCCGGGGCTTCTAAAGTCCACTATCCTTTTTCTTTTGTTTCTGTCAGTACAACCAGTTTGGCTCGATCATCCTCCGGGTTAGAACCTAAACCCAACGAGACGTTCAACAGGACCGAAGTATCAGTCTGACATTGGGGTCCAATAATGACGGGTACCTCATGCGAATGCGTGTTTGGTTGAGTCGGGATACTTATCGGGGAATAAACGATGTCTTCGTCATCATCCACACTGCTGACCATTGGGCCACTCCTTTTTTCAAGCCCTCCAACTATTAATTGGGTTATCTAGCGTATCATATTCAT
Source organism: Gossypium sturtianum (assembly GCA_025698515.1). Classification (NCBI taxonomy): domain Eukaryota; kingdom Viridiplantae; phylum Streptophyta; class Magnoliopsida; order Malvales; family Malvaceae; genus Gossypium; species Gossypium sturtianum. Next base: position 166,454,175 of record CM046945.1, read on the forward strand.
TTGATCTCGCATATCCCGTTGAATTTTGGCCAATTGCTGTTGCATCAGTATTTGTCTTTGCTCTATTCTCTCCAACCTTTGTTCCATGTCTTCTAGGTTGACTGAAATAATTTTTAATTAATCAGGGTCTTCTCATGAAATTTAGCACATGCGATGTGATGCTATGTGAATGCATGAAATGAATGTAAAGAGGTGTCGATTCTAACTCAATTTCCTTTAGAAAACTTTACTAGAGGACAAAACTCTTTACATGAAACAGACTACAAATATACGAACATCTGTATTGTCTTCCGTTTTATCAAGAAATTCATTCTCCATGTCGAGCTCCCTAATTTAGCAAACGAACCCGAATCGACATCTCTCTCTAATATGAAAATGCATGCTAAGTAACGAAGATACATAAAAAATCAGTACAATAGAAATAAAATTCAAAGCATGTAAAAAAAAATCATTCAAACTCCTATCTGAGTGGCCACTAGGGTTTATCACAGCTCTACCTAGGGTGGGCTCTTAGGGCTTTCTATATGCAGTTTGATTCTAGAGTTGAGGTACCTGAACTAGCAGATTCCTCAATCCTCACCCATTATAGGCTCATATGGATCGAGTTCGATTCAGGGGAATACATTTCCCTATGGCTGCACGGAGATGAAAATCTCACGAAGACATAGGTACGAATGTATCCCGAAAGCGATTCACTATCCTGCACGAAGGTGAAAACCTCACGAAGGAGTAGCTTCTCACTCCCACTTAAAAGGGTGTGACCCGACGGTCATGTAATATGATACAAAAGCAATCTACAAGACTCGAACCATAGCAATCAAACGAGATGATGCAAGCGACTGCAATAAAAGGAATGTAATTCTTCAAATCGAATTTTTAATTTTCGATGAAAGGACAAAAATTAATCAATTTTACGGCTTGACTCTCTTTTAATGTCCCCATTGGAGTCGCCAAGCTGCCGAAACTATTTTTTTAAACGGGTTTTGAAAAACGGGGATCGACTTTAAAATATGGAAATGAAGTCGCCACCGATCCTTTATTTGAGGTGTGATCGGATCACCTTGAGATGGATTATTTTAATAAAACATTTTGATTTATTAAAAAAATAATTTTGGTCTACGAAATCTAAGAAAACAGGTTCGGGAGTCGGTTACACACGAGGAAGGATTAGCACCCTCGCAACGCCCAAAATTGGTACCAAATTGATTAATTAATGTCCTGACGTCGAAAATTTGAAAAGATTTTAAAATGCGATCCTTTTTGTTAGGGAAAACTTGATGAAATTAAGCCTGATGCCGAAACCCGCTTATTTCGAAGGAACAAAGTATCATACCCAGTGAGTTAGGATACAACATTTTGTGATCTCGAAAATATGCTTATCTTTCGACATTCAATATTTGTAATTTAAAATTAAGAAGGATATTCAATTATTTGGGTCAAATGAAAAATCGAAGCCCAGTAAGTTAGGGCACTATTTCTCAAAATTCCCGAATACAGAATACCGCCTTCGTTCTTATGAAATTCTTATCTCGAGATGATAAATATCACACCCAGTGAGTTAGGGCGCAATGTCTCAAATTCCCGAAAATAAGTTTTTTATTTGAAATATTGTGCATTTGTATTTAAGAGAAAAAAAGGGTACTCGGTTGCTAGGTTTTAACGAGGAAAATCGGAACCCAGTAAGTTAGGGCACTATTTTCTCAAAACCCCTAAACACGAGCATCGCCTCATTTTAAAGTTGGCGAAAACATGAATGAAGTCTAAAATGGATATTTAGTTATTTGGTCAAACAAAAAATCGAAACCCAGCACGTTAGGGCACGACCTCTCGGATTTCCAAACATGAAACATTGCCTTATTTTAGGGCTAAGAAAACACGAATGGAAGGATATTTGGTTATTTGGTCAAACAAAAAATCGAAACCCAGCACGTTAGGGCACGATCTCTCGGATTTCCAAACACAGAACATTGCCTTATTTAAAACTTTCAGATATGTAATTTTAAAATTGGCTCAAAATGCATTTTATTTGATTCGTTTGGAACAAGAATGAAACGAACAATATCAATTAAAAAGTTTAAGTTGAATCACGATGCGATTATGTGGGAAAAGCAAAGTTACAAACATGGAAATACAACCTTTGTACAAATGGATGACAAGAATAATGATATGAACATACAATTCAATATATACGAAATTAATGATCCCACCACTCTTATTTTGAAGATATTGACATTATTAATCAAGAAACAAAGAAAATTAAGGATATAACTAATATGAAAAAGAAATAAAATAATATAGTAAATGAACAAATGATATATGTAAAATAATGTGTCAATTTAAATAATATGCATGTAATATAAAATAATGTATATATATAAAAATAATTTAATATAAATTATTGAAAGCCATAGTGAATTAATAAATGGGTAAAATACTATGTGCGATAATTTGAATAAAATAATAACAATAATAATAATGAAAATACGAAAGATAATTAATATTAAAATACACAAATGAAATGTGAACAAATAATATAATAATAATAATAATACCGAATATGTGCATATAATCAAAACAAAATTATTATATAACAACATAATACTAATAAAATAAAATAAAAACAGATTAGATAACATAAAGAAATAATTAAAAAAATCTTTGGGATCAAATTGGAATTAAAACAAAATTATCGGACTAAATTATAACAAATAAATTATTAAAAACTAAATTGAAAATTTAATCGTAAATTTGGGTAAAAATCATAAATAAAATAATAGGCAGGACTGAATCGTAACGCGCGAATAATATGGGGGATTAAAACAGCAAATATTTCCATTAGTCAAAACCCTGCATTTAAAATCGGAAAACGAAGGATAAAATTAAAACACAAATGAAATTTGAGAGACAAACTAAAAAAATAACAAAGAGGACCGAATTAAAAATGTCAAATTGTGGAGGGACCATTGCAATAAATACACCTTTCAAACAAAACACGCGGATCCTCTAGGTTTTCGGGCCGGGTCGGATCGGTGGCCTTATGCGACGTCGTTTTGAAGTCACTTAATCAGGCTTCAAACGACGTCATTTAGCATGATTTAAAATAGGTTAATAGAACTTAAAACGATTAGAAAACCTTAACCCCCTTTTTGTTTTGAAACTGAACCCTAGTTCTTCCCTTTTTTTTGCTGCTGTAACAGACCAAATTTGACCCTAATCGGAACGGTGGTTTCGGGACCACGAATCTGAGTCCGAGAAATATTTTTAATATTATATTTTGTGTTTATTATATGTGAATTAATGTGTGTGAAAGTTTCGTATGAAAATTTGATCGTTTGTGTGCTTAATTTGACAAAAAAGACTTAATCGCGTAAAGTGCAAAAGTTGCAAACTATAGTGAAAAGTGTTTAAGTGATAGTGGCTTTTAAATATGAGGTATTAAAAGGGCAAATGGCCCATTATTAAGGTGAGTGGACGGCATATGTCTATAATAACCTTATATTTATATGATAATTTTATTATAATGAAAGGTTATTTTTGTACTTTAGTAATTAAGTTAATTATAATAAAAACAAAGCTTAAAATAAGCCATGTTCATCATCTTCCTATCACCGAAAATAAGAAACAAAGAAAATGGTGTGAGCTTTTTACATTCGGCCATATTTCAAGCTTAAATCGGGTATGTATTTTTAGTCGGTTTTCGATAATTTTTACGTTTTTGTGATCGTTGCTTTGAGTACTATCCGACCTATGCTAGAATTTTTGAGATTAGTGTATATGTGATGTTCGGCCATGATGGAAGCTTATGCTTTGTGATGTTTGATGAATATATGTTAAAGTTAGGTTATAGATTAAAATGTTTTGTATTGGAAATTTTGGTGAATTTGAGTATTTTGGCCTAAATTGCAAAAATAAATTTTTAAGGGGTTAAAATGCAAAATAAATGAAATAAATGGACTTGTATAGTCCCTATGAATATTCGGCCCTTGGGTGGTATAGTGAAATTTTGTGTATTTTGTGTTTTATGCAAATAGGACTAAATTGTAAAAATGTGAAACATCAGGGGTAAAATGGCAATTTGCCCATTTATGTGTATAGGGACTAAATTGAGATGAAATGTGCTTGAATGAGCTGATTTTTATGTGTTTAGATCAAGAACAAAGAAAAACAGATTTGGATCGGGGAAAGACGAAGGTTATCGAATAGCCGGCCTACGCGATCCGTCGACAATGAGGTAAGTTCTTAAGCAAATATACTATAAAGACTTATTTATGAACATAGCAAATGATAGAATTTAGAAGATTTAAATATAAATGTGAATGATAGCCGAATTGAGGGGGTTGATATTGAGTTGAAATTCATTTTGTTATTTGTAATCGTAAATAAGCTTATTCGGTTTGAAATGTGGAAGTGAAATGAAGTATGCATAATGTTTATGATTTATAATTAAATAATGTGTATTGAAATGTTGAAAATGTTGATATTCGGGCTTCGAGCCTAGGAGGCCTAGTGCCGGTGACTTATTCGGGCTTCGAGCCTAGCAGCTTAGTGCCGGGACTTATTCGGGCTTCGAGCCTAGCGGGCCTAGTGCCTATGACTTATTCGGGCTTCGAGCCTAGCAGTGCCTAGTGCCTGACTTATTTTGGGCTTTGAGCCTAGCAGGCTTTATGCCGGTGTTACATATCGGGCTTTAATGCCTAGCAGGCTTAATGCCGGTGATACTTTTTTTTAAACGGAGAAACCATAAATTATTCGAGGTGAAACATAGTCAATGTATTTGAATTCATCAGAAGTAAGGTAAGTTGTGTTTAATACTACTTGAGTTGGAATAATATGATAAGAACGGTGTTATGTGCAATTGAGCTTATAATCGATGTGTGTGAATATTATATAACAGAATTTTGAGTGTGATAATATAGTTGATATGAATATTGTATTTATATGATTAAAAGCATGTGATTCATGTAATATATGTACTTTGTACTTTGATGAGATGCAGGTTGATGGTTATATTCGACTGGTGATATTTATTTTTAGCTATGCCTACGAATTCAATGGTTCTGGAATGATTTACTTTGTTATGTTTAGGAAGTGGCATAATTTGTACTTGCTATGTGGATAATTTGGATAGTCGAATTAATAAGGTAATGAATTTGCTAAGTATGTATAAAGTTTGATATGGCGGTTAGCCTATACTGTTTTTATGGATAGCTTTGCATTGAATTTTATTATTGATTTGGTATAAATAAATATTAAATACAGTTTTGACATTAGCAAATGTGCATATGGTATAATGATATACTAAGTATGTTTGGTCATATTTTATGTCACGAATGTCGTGTAAATGAATGGGCAATTTAGTAGTGATATATGATTTGATTGAAGTCTAAATTGTACATGTGCGAAAGCTTGTTAATAATGGATTGATATACAACTAATGAAAGAGTTGTTTGGTTATATGTTCTGTATATGATATGTTTTGATATATGTTAGAATATGTTTTAAATATGAAGTGTTATGATTGCTATGTTTTGGTAAAACTCGATAATTTGATTAAGTTATGAGCTTTGAGATGATTAAATTCGAGTTAGGAAAGCAATGATTTTATGTATGAACTATGATATGACCAGTAATGCCCCGTAACCTTAATTCGATGATGGATACAGGTTAGGGGTGTTACATTTTATTGGTATCAGAGCTTACAGTTTAGTCGATTCTAGGACTACCGTAGCGCGTGATAGTCTAGCTATACATGCCTTAAATTGTATATACGATAATGTGGTGACTTCTGACATTTTCAATTGTGTTTTATATAGTAAATGGATTCCGATCCTGACAGAGCTGTAGCCGATGATGTAGAGAGCGTCGCGCCTGGTCTCGCACGTGGATCAGCGCCATTAGACTCTCGACCAGTTTCGGGTAGCCATGAGGGGGAGGCTAAACAAGCCTTCTACCAGATGATGAACGAATGGTTTACCCAGTTTATTCAGACTAATCCGGCTATACAACAACCTCCACCCCCGAATAATCCAACTCCGGTACCTTCAGCACCCCTGATGATAGATCTGATGAGATCTAGTAGGCCTCCCGTTGATAAAATCAAGAAGTATGGGGCTGAGGAATTCAAGGCCAATGATGATGATGACGCAGAGCGAGCCGAGATGTGGCTTGATAGCACTATTCGGGTACTCGATGAGCTATCCTGTACTCCAGATGAATGCCTAAAGTGTGCTATATCTCTACTTCGGGACACTGCCTATCATTGGTGGAACACACTAGTATCAGTGGTTCCTAAAAAAAAGTAACTTGGGACTTATTCCAAATTGAGTTCCGTAAGAAATATATCAGTCAGAGATTTATCGATCAGAAACGAAAAGAATTTCTGGAATTAAAATAGGGTCGCATGACTGTGACAGAATATGAGCGGAAGTTTGTCAGATTGAGCCGTTATGCCCGAGAGTGTATATCTACTGAAGTCATTATGTGTAAAAGATTTGAAGACGGCCTGAATGAAGACATAAAGTTACTTGTTGGCATTCTTGAAATCAAAGAGTTCGTGACACTAGTCGAGCGAGCTTGTAAAGCCGAAAAGCTCAGAAAAGAGAAAAGAAAGGCTGAAATAGAAGCTAGAGGCACTCATAAAAGATCATCGAGTAAGACTTTTCATTCAGTGCATAAGAAGTTCAGAGATGACTCCAGCCGACATAAAGTTACTCCAGACTTGCCTAGACGTGATCGACCTCCAGTGAATTCCCGAGCCACTTTGATGGCTAGTGTTGGTAATGTTCTACAGAACTGGGCTGAGTGCAAACATTATGGGAAATGGCATTCTGGGAGTTGTAGAGTTTGTGATCGGTCCTGTTTTAAATGTGGATCATCGGACCATTTTATTCGAGAGTGCCTGATGTTAGCTGAACAGAATACGGCACAGAACACTAGACCGAGCAGCACACCAGCACGAGGCAGACCACTCAGACATTCAGGCAATGTAGGTGGCAGTCAGAGAGGGACGAAAGACACTGCAGTACGATCAGAGGCTAGAGCTCCAGCTAGAGCTTATGCTACACGAGCTAGAGAGGATGCTTCTTCCCCAGATGTCATTACTGGTACTTTCACCCTTTATGATACTACTGTGATTGCATTGATTGATCCGGGTTTGACTCATTCATATGTGTGTGAAATGCTAGTATTCAGTAAGACTCTACCAGTTGAGTCTACTGAGTTTGTGATTCGTGTGTCCAACCCTTTGGGTAGATGTGTACTTGTTAATAAAGTGTGTAGAGGTTGCCCGTTGATGATTCGAGATTCTTGCTTTCCAGCCGATTTAATGTTGTTGCCTTTCGATGAGTTTGATATAATTTTGGGAATGGATTGGTTAACTTCGCATGATGCAGTGGTGAATTGCAAAAGAAAGCTTATTGATTTGAGATGTCAGAACGGTGAGATCATCAGAGTTGAATCCAGTGATTTAAGTGGGTTACCTACAGTAATATCCTCGATGTTAGCCCGAAAGTATGTGAGAAAAGGGTGCGAAGCTTATTTGGCCTATGTATTGGATAATAAAGTGTCTGAAAAACAGATTGAATCTGTACCGGTTGTGTGTGAATACCCAGATGTGTTTCCTGAAGAATTACCGGGTTTACCACCAGTACGAGAGATTGAGTTTGGCATTGAATTAGTACTGGGGACGACTCCGATCTCGATAGCTCCGTATCGGATGGCACCTACTGAGTTAAAAGAGTTGAAAGCACAGTTGCAAGAGTTAACAGATAGGGGCTTTGCACGACCGAGCTTCTCTCCTTGGGTGCACCATTCTTTTGTGAAAAAGAAATATGGAACGATGCGAATGTGTATTGATTATCGGCAACTGAATAAGGTAACTATAAAGAATAAGTACTCGTTACCTCGGATTGATGACTTGTTTGATCAGTTGAAAGGGGCTTTAGTATTTTTGAAGATAGATCTGAGATCGGGTTATTATCGATTGAGAGTCGAGATACAGAGATGTGCCAAAGAGATCGCATTCCTGGACGAGGTACGGACATTTTGAGTTTCTGGTTATGCCTTTTGGACTTACTAATGCACTGCTTTGCTTTTATGGATCCGATGAATCGGGTTTTAGAGACGCTTTTTAGATCGGGTTTGTAGTAGTGTTTATTGATGATATACTTGATCTACTCCAAAGATGAAGCCGAGCATGCCGAGCATCTGAGATTGGTGCTACAAACTTTACGAGATCAACAGTTGTATGCAAAGTTTAGTAAGTGTGAATTCTGGATGAATGAAGTCAGCTTTTTGGGACACATTATTTCAGCGTCAGGTATTCGGGTTGATCCAAACAAAATATCGGCTATACTTGATTGGAAACCACCAAAGAATGTTTCCGAGATTCGAAGCTTTCTGGGACTTGCGGGATACTACAGACGGTATGTGAAAGGTTTTTCTATGATAGCTACACCTTTGACAAAGCTACTACAGAAAGATGTCAAGTTTGAGTGGTTGGAAAAGTGTTAGAAAAGTTTCGATCAGTTGAAAGCCCTTTTGACCGAAGCTCCAGTGTTAGCTCAGCCTGAATCGGGTAAAGAATTTGTTGTTTATAGTGATGCTTCTTTGAATGGTTTGGGTTGCGTTTTGATGCAGGAAGGCAAAGTTATAGCCTACGCTTCGAGACAATTGAAGCCTCAAGAAAGAAATTATCCGACTCACGATATGGAATTAGCAGCCATTGTTTTCGCATTGAAAATTTGGCGTCATTACTTATTCGGCGAGAAATGTCACGTTTATTCGGATCACAAAAGTCTAAAGTATTTGATGACTCAGAAAGATCTAAACTTGAGACAACGCAGATGGTTAGAACTGTTGAAAGACTATGAGTTGGTGATTGACTACCATCCGGGGAAAGCTAACATTGTCGCAGATGCGTTAAGTCAAAAATCATTGTTTGCTCTTCGTACATTAAACGCACAGATGGTTATGTCTGGTGATGGTTCAATCATAGCCGAGTTAAAAGTAAGACCGATGTTTATTCAGCAAATTTGTAATGCACAGAAAATTGACAAGGATTTGATTGCTAAACGAATTCAGTGTGAAAAAGATGTGGAATCAAAGTTTCAAATTGATGCAAATGATTGCTTAAACTTTAAAAGCCGAATATGTGTTCCGAAGAACTCGAATTTAATTCAGATGATTCTGAGTGAGGCTCATAGTGGCCGATTATCGATACATCCGAGTAGCATGAAAATGTACAATGATTTGAAACAGTTCTATTGGTGGCCTGGCATGAAACGAGATATATCTGAATTTGTTTCAAAGTGCTTAATCTGTCAGCAAGTAAAAGCCGAGCATCAAGTGCCTTCTGGGTTGCTTCAGCCGATCATGATACCTGAATGGAAATGGGATAGAATTACTATGGATTTTGTATCTGGTTTGCCTATGACACCGAGCAAGAAAGATGCAGTCTGGGTTATAGTAGATAGACTAACCAAATCGGCTCACTTTGTATCGGTTCGTACGGACTATTCACTCGATAAACTTGCTGAGTTGTATATATCTCAAATTGTGAGATTACATGGTGTGCCAAGTTCTATTATTTCAGACAGAGACCCGAGATTCACGCCGCGATTTTGGAAGAAGTTGCAGGATGCTTTAGGTACTAAACTTCATTTTAGCACAGCCTTTCACCCGCAGACAGACGGTCAGTCTGAGCGAACCATTCAGACACTTGAGGACATGTTGAGATGTTGCGTTCTCGAGTTTGAAGGTACGTGGGAAAAGTACTTACCTTTGATTGAATTTGCTTATAATAACAGTTTTCAATCAAGTATCAAAATGGCACCCTACGAAGCTCTATATGGCCGCAAGTGTCGTACACCATTATACTGGACCGAGCTCAGTGAGAATAAGATACAAGGGGTTGATTTGATTAAAGAGACTGAACAGAAAGTGGCCATAATCAGAGGTAGTTTAAAAGCCGCATCAGATCGTCAAAAGTCTTACGCTGATGTGAAACGTAAAGATATTGAATTTCAAGTTGGAGATCGGGTATTCTTGAAAGTATCTCCGTGGAAAAAAGTACTTCGATTTGGTCGGAAAGGCAAATAGAGTCCGAGATTTATCGGACCATATGAAATCATCGAACGTATCAGGCCTGTTGCTTATAGATTGAAGTTGCCCTCTGAATTAGAAAAGATACATGACGTATTTCACGTTTCGATGCTTCGTAAATATAGATCAGATCCGTCGCATGTGATCACTTCGTCTGAGATTGAAATCTGACCCGATATGACGTACGAGGAAGAACCGATCCGTATTTTAGCTCGGGAAATGAAAGAGTTAAGAAACAAAAGAATTCCATTAGTGAAAGTACTATAGAATCGGCACGGAGTTGAAGAGGCTACGTGGGAGCCTGAGGACTCAATGAGGCAACAATATCCGACTTTGTTTAACGGTAAGATTTTCGGGGACGAAAATCCTTAAGGGGGGAGAGTTGTAACAGACCAAATTTGACCCTAATCGGAACGGTGGTTTCGGGACCACAAATCTGAGTCTGAGAAATATTTTTAATATTATATTTTGTGTTTATTATATGTGAATTAATGTGTGTGAAAGTTTCATATGAAAATTTGATCGTTTGTGTGCTTAATTTGACAAAAAGGACTTAATCGCGTAAAGTGCAAAAGTTGCAAACTATAGTGAAAAGTGTTTAAGTGATAGTGGCTTTTAAATATGAGGTATTAAAAGGGAAAATGGCCCATTATTAAGGTGAGTGGACGGCATATGTCTATAATAACCTTATATTTATATGATAATTTTATTATAATGAAAGGTTATTTTTGTACTTTAGTAATTAAGTTAATTATAATAAAAACAAAGCTTAAAATAAGCCATGTTCATCATCTTCCTATCACCAAAAATAAGAAACAAAGAAAAGGGTGTGAGCTTGTTACATTAGGCCATATTTCAAGCTTAAATCGGGTATGTATTTTTAGTCGGTTTTCGATAATTTTTACGTTTTTGTGATCATTGCTTTGAATACTATCCGACCCATGCAAGAATTTTTGAGATTAGTGTATATGTGATGTTCGGCCATGATAGAAGCTTATGCTTTGTGATGTTTGATGCATATATGTTAAAGTTAGGTTATAGATTAAAATGTTTTGTATTGGAAATTTTGGTGAATTTGAGTATTTTGGCCTAAATTGCAAAAATAATTTGAGGGGTTAAAATGCAAAATAAATGAAATAAATGGACTTGTATAGTCCCTATGAATATTCGGCCCTTGGGTGGTATAGTGAAATTTTGTGTATTTTGTGTTTTATGCAAATAGGACTAAATTGTAAAAATGTGAAACATCAGGGGTAAAATGGCAATTTTCCCATTTATGTGTATAGGGACTAAATTGAGATGAAATGTGCTTGAATGAGCTGATTTTTATGTGTTTAGATCAAGAACAAAGAAAAACGGATTTGGATCGGGGAAAGACGAAGGTTATCGAATAGTCGGTCTACGCGATCCGTCGACAGTCGAGGTAAGTTCTTAAGCAAATATACTATAAAGACTTATTTATGAACATAGCAAATGATAGAATTTAGAAGATTTAAATATAAATGTGAATGATATCCGAATTGAGGGGGGGTTGATATTGAGTTGAAATTCATTTTGTTATTTGTACTGTAAATAAGCTTATTCGGTTTGAAATGTGGAAGTGAAATGAAGTATGAATAATGTTTATGATTTATAATTAAATAATGTGTATTGAAATGTTGAAAATGTTGATATTCGGGATTCGAGCCTAGCAGGCCTAGTGCCGGTGACTTATTCGGGCTTCGAGCCTAGCAGGCTTAGTGCCGGTGACTTATTTGGGCTTCGAGCCTAGCAGGCCTAGTGCCGGTGACTTATTCGGGCTTCGAGCCTAGCAGGCCTAGTGCCGGTGACTTATTTTGGGCTTTGAGCCTAGCAGGCTTTATGCCGGTGTTACATATCGGGCTTTAATGCCTAGCAGGCTTAATGCCGGTGATACTTTTTTTTAAATGGAGAAACCATAAATTATTCGAGGTGAAACATAGTCAATGTATTGAGTTAAAAACTCAGTAAGCCTAAATCCCTTTTGAATTCATCGAGTAAGGTAAGTTGTGTTTAATACTACTTGAGTTGGAATAATATGATAAGAACGATTGTTATGTGCAATTGAGCTTATAATCGATGTGTGAATATTATATAACGAAATTTTGAGTGTGATAATATAGTTGATATGAATGTTGTATTTATATGATTAAAAGCATGTGATTCATGTAATATATGTACTTTGTACTTTGATGAGATGCAGTTGATGGTAATGAAGTGCAATTACTTGGGTTAATGTACTACTAGTATTCGACCTGTATAAATTGCATATTGAAATGTTCATATCCAATGTCCTAGATTTAATGATTAAAAATGTTCAAGTGCTTGATTGTTGTATTATCATTTGCTTGAGACTTACTAAGCTAGTAAGCTTACTCATGTGTGTTTATTGTTCTGTCTTATAGATTTTGATCAAGCTACGAGCTCAGGGGATCGCCACCAAGTCACTCACACTATCGACTCACGTTGGTACTTAAAATGTTTAGCTTTTGTTCTTAAGGCATGTATAGACTAGTATTTATTTTGGATTAATTTTGAAGTTGTATATATAAATTAAGCCATGCGAATATGGCTTGATTATAATATATATATTGGCTTGAGTATATTCGATCATGGTTTAAGATTGTTTTGGAAGTGTGTTTTATGCTATAAATTGTGAAATGGATGTATGTTTGTTTTGGAAATGTGAAGTAATATGTATAATAGAATAATGTGAGTTGGCTATATAGGTTTGGTTATGAATGGATAATTGATAAAAGTGTTTTAGGTTCATTTTGCTAACCGAATTGATGAAAAGCCATTTGGATTTGTGTGATATTTTGGTACAATGCATAATACATGTAATAGACATGATTTGATTCGACTTTGTACTTATTAAATTGAATTTCATGAATCATATTATAAATAGGTTGTATTGGTTCTATGATTACTTATTAAGTCAATTAAATGCATGGTTATATTCGATTGGTGATATTTATTTTTAGCTATGCCTCAAATTCAATGGTTGTGGAATGATTTACTTTGTTATGTTTAGGAAGTGGCATAATTTGTACTTGCTATGTGGATAATTTGGATAGTCGAATTAATAAGGTAATGAATTTGCTAAGTATGTATAAAGTTTGATATGGCGGTTAGCCTATACTGCTTTTATGGATAGCTTTGCATTGAATTTTATTATTGATTTGGTATAAATAAATATTAGATACAGCTTTTGACATTAGCAAATGTGCATATGGTATAATGATATACTAAGTATGTTTGGTCATATTTTATGTCACCAATGCCGTAAAATGAATGGGCAATTTAGTAGTGATATATGATTTGATTGAAGTCTAAATTGTACATGTGTGAAAGCTTGTTAATAATGGATTGATATACAACTAATGAAAGAGTTGTTTGGTTATATGTTCTGTATATGATATGTTTTGATATATGTTAGAATATGTTTTAAATATGAAGTGTTATGATTGCTATGTTTTGGTAAAACTCGATAATTTGATTAAGTTATGAGCTTTGAGATGATTAAATTCGAGTTAGGAAAGCAATGATTTTATGTATGAACTATGATATGACCGGTAATGCCCCGTAACCTTAATTTGGCGATGGATACGGGTTAGGGGTGTTACAGCTGTGCCAAAAGAAAATGCAATCCAGCCACTGTACTACCATAGTAATCGGCGATTGGTGACGGATCCAAGCCTATTTAAGCAATCTTTTTTAAAATCCGATTCAAAAGCCTCAGTATTTTCAACCTTGAAGACCTTCTTTACTTCGATTTCGACGAAGAAAGACAGATCCAACGATTTTCCTTTTCAAAGGTAAGTTCCTTCCTTTTTATACCTTCACACAAACAAGCAGAGCAATCGATTCAAAAAAAAAAGAAAAAGAAGAGAGAAAGAAAGAATATCGAAACAGACTGAGAATCACTTCGAAAAAAACGTTTTCTTTGTTTCTGATTTTTTTTTTCTTTCTATTGTGTGCCTATTACAAATCGTGTAAAAAAAAAACCCCTTCAATGGTGTGTTTCGGCCCTTTAAAGCCGAAAATCAGGAATAAAACTAAAACAAAAAATGAAAAATTACAACTGTTTTTTGTTTTCTATTTGCTGTTATTGTCATCTGATTTACAGGTACGAAGGCGACGTGGCTGTACGGAGGCGCTGGCGGTACAGAGGCTATGTGGGGGCGCGTGGGGGGCACGTGTGGTGCTGAAACGACGCAAGGCACGTGCGACGGACGCGGTAGCCCAACCGTCAGTAGGGCTGCGACGCATGAAGCTTCCAGAAGGTCTCTAGGGTTTTCTGAAACCCTAAAATGTTTGGGCCATTCGGGCCATTAAAAAATTGGGTCTTGTAGTGGGCTAAAAATATTGTAAATAGGTTTTGGGCCTGTAATAAAAGGACTGTTTATTGGACTTTTGATAATTGGTTTTTTAATATATTTGTTTGGTTTTAATTTGGTTAATACTGGGCCAGGCCAGAATTGGCCTATTACACTAATCAATTCACATTTTCAATATGCCCGTTGAACTATTCGGAATAAAATTTGGATATTCGGGAGTCTCGCACCCTAGGTGCTAATATCATGGCCCGAAGCCAAATCAGTGTATTCCTTAATGACATGCCATTCGTATCATAATCTATTCCTAAGGTTCAACCGGGATTTCCAATGCTGAATCTTCGTCGAATGTGTCCGCAATTTTGTATTTCACAATTTATGCAATATCAATACATTTAAAACACAAATATAACAAAGCTTGTTACATACGAACTTACCTCGATTCACAAAAATGATGAAATGAACCGACTAGTTCGATACTTTATTTTTCCCCCGGTCAAGATCCGAACTTCGCTTTTCTTGATCTATATAATATCAAATTCAGCTTATTTAATTATCTCTCTATTCAATTTAATCCAAAATACGTAAGGCACTTTTACACTTTTGCCCCTAATGTTTCACATTTTTACAATTTAGTCCTTATTTCATAAAATAACAAATTCATGCAATTTAATACCAACCCATGCTAGCAGAATTTCTCTAATGCACATATCATCCCATATTTTTCATTTATTTCACATTTTAACCACAAAGCTTCCACATTTTACAATTTAATCCCTAATTTGCATTTTCACTAAAAATCACTTAACAAAACTTGTATAACTATCATCAAACATTCATAATATATCATCAATCATCAAAACACATGCTTATTCATCAATGAAAAAACCCTAAACCTTTAACAATTTTGCAAATTAGTCCCTGGGCTAGCTAGACCTAGCTGCAACGATCTCAAAAACATAGAAATCATTAAAAATCAAGCAAGAAAACACTTACATGCATGGATAGCTATGGCTGAATGCTTCAAACCCTTTCCATGGAGTTTTCAAGGTTAATTTTTGATGGAAGATGATAGGAAATTGAAGATTATTTCATGTTTCTATTATTTTACTAAGTTATTTCCTAATTTACTATTTTAACCTTAATTAATAACCATCAAAATATGATAATATGTCCATATATGTCCAATCAATTAAGTAATGGTCTAATTACCACATAAGGACCTTCACTTTAATATTCCATAGCTATTAGATACCTTTAACTAATAGAACTCCACTTTTACTCTTTACATGATTTAGTCCTTTTTATTAAATTAACCATTCAAACGATAAAATTTCTTAACGAAAATTTCACACAATCATATTTTCTTTCTGTAGACATTAAAATAATAATAAAATAATTATTTTGACTTTGGATTTTTGGTCCCAAAATCACTGTTCCAATTTGACTAAAAATGGGCTGTTACAAAGGCACCATATATATATATCAAAACATCATTAACCAACAAATCAATTTGACCATATTTCAAGCATACAACCTAGTTCATTTAACCACTACATGATACCACAAATGACCATTTCCAAGCCATCACATACATACCAAAAAAGTCTTATATATAAGTACTTACGAATGACCTAAATGACCTAACTTGAATAAGCATTAAAAGTTCATCAAACCAAACATAACTTCAAAAGCATAAACATACCAAAACATCCATTACATATTCAAGAAATACCATTACAAATATCCTATACATGCCATTATTAAACTTGGCCAAAAATACTCAAAAACTATCGAAATGATTTCTGGATAGTGTGATAGGTCTCCGACGAGCTTCCGACAATCTAAAAAACAAATGAAAGTAACTACGTAAGCAACGTGTGCTTTGTAAGCTCGTATAAACTCAAACATAACTTACCATTTCATTAGCACAATTCATAGATTAAGCATAATATCATTACCAATACCATAAGCTTAGTAAAAGCCTATACAAACATCATCAAACTCACAAGTCAGTAAGCTCATCCATAATACATATGAACTCAACCATAACATAAGTAGATTTCTATATGCACATCATTTATTACATTTGTCTTTTCATAGATTATGATTCAATATCACATTGTGTACTTACCATGCCATTCCTTTTCTTACCCGTTGAACCAACTAGAATTACATCGGATACTCGGGAATGCTCACACATAGTGTGCCTTTCCATATAATCGTAACCTTTCCTTTTCAATAATACTCACATGAGCTGTGAAATAGGCCTGCTCACATGAACTGTGGATCGGAATGTTAGCTACATGATATTGCTCACACAAGCCGTAGAGAGTCCGTAAAAAATGCAAGACCTCAACCATCGGTAGGACATTCAAGACCAGCACCCGAAACATGAAATCCCTAATGACATGTCATTCATATCCTAAGAATTCTTAATGTTCAAACAGCATTCGTTATCCGTCAACTTTTCATACGTCGATACATTTACAATTTCAAGTTCATTTATATTATCACAACATAACAAACAATCAATGTAACTAACATTAATACGATTATAGTTCATACGAACTTACCTCGACAACTAGGGTCATAAAAGTAGAGTTGAACACTAATCTGAAACTTTAGCCTTTCCTCGATTTAAGTTTGGTTGTTGTTTATCTTGATCAAAATAGATAATTTCATTCAATTAAGTACTTCTAGTATTCAATTTAATCCATAATTCATATTTATGTAAAATTAAAAAAGTACCCTTAACTTTTAACTTTTCACAATTTAGTCCTTAAGCTCATAATTTGAAATTTAATCATTTTAATCCTCCATACAAGCTAGCCAAATTTCTTAGGGACTCATGCTAACCCACTTAAATCATTATTTCATAATTTTACCATGAAATTTTACTAGTTTTACAAATAAATCCCTAAATGCAATTTCATCAAAAATCACTTAACAAAACATGTTTATTTTACAACTAAGATAAATAATCTATCAAATAACTTCAAAACCTATTAAAAAAACCATGGAAAGTCCCTTAACCTTTTAAAATTTTGGAAATTAACCCCTGGGCTAGCTAGACTAAGTTAAAATGAACTCAAAAACATAAAAATCATTAAAAACGGGGCTTAAAAACCTACCTTGCAAGAACAAGATGTTGGCTGAACTTAGCTCCCTTCTCTAATGGCTAATAGGTTTTTGAAACAAAAATGAAGAAGACAACATCTTTCTTTTGTATTTTATTAACTTGAATTTTCTTTTATTTACCAAATTACCAAATTAACCTTATTACTAATTAAAAATTTTAATAAAACCTTATCCATGCACATCCACTAGCATACAATATAGTATATGTAACACCCCTAACCCTAAATCGTCGTCAAAACAGGGTTACAGAGCATTACCGAATATTGCGGACAACTTACGAATATTATACAATTAATTAACATTTATAATTTAATACATTCATTAAGTCCCTTTCATGGACCCTCGAAGCCCAAAATACGAATTAGAAGTGAATCGAGACTTGATCGGGTGCTCCGGAAATTTTTTATAATTTTTTTTTTGTGAACTCAATATAACCCCTTTATAAACATCTAACCTTCCCTGTAATTTCAAACCACAACGAATCCAAAACCAATGGCACAATCAAAACAATTTATACTCAAATACACCTAAATCATAACCAATTCATTAACTCTATAATTTAATAATTAAACATTCATAATATCATTCAAAGTTTACTAATAACTTCATTCATTTTCCATTCAAACTTAATACCAAATTTTATAGAATACTCTTTACCATTTCACTTAGACTAAGTTCAAACCATTACAAACCATCCATACTTTATAATTAAAATCATATGACTCATGTATATAACCTAGGTACATCCACATTTACCAAAAGGAAAAATACATCACCAAAGTTGTGTTGAAGTCGGGATTGATCTGGATGCTGAACTGGGACCCTTGACTTCTACTGACCTATGCACGAAAACAACCGTACGCTGAGTATGTCTATACTCAGTAGTATTACCATAATTCAAATTATATAACATTAATAAATAATAACATCAACTTGTAATATAGAAAATCATAAGAACAAATTTTACAATCAATTTAATCTCATTTATAATAGTCTATCAACAGATATCATATATCAACAATTTGCATTTTTGATCAATTCATGAACCTTAAGTTCATGCTTTCAAATCTCATATCTCATTCTCACTTCACATTTTGATTCATAATTTCACTATCTCATTTCTTCCATTAACTCATTCAAATCAAGATTTATTCATTTTATTTTTCATTTAATTACCCCTATTAACAAGACTCGGACCTTGGCGGATACACGGATTCCAACCAAACACACCAGAATAATCAACCAAACACACTGGAATAAATAATTCTCTCAAACACACCAGAATAAATAATCCTACCAAACACACCAAAAAGGCATTAAATGCCTCTTCGGATAATCTGAAGAAATATAGTAACATTAATATCTCCTCGGCCAAACCGAAAAGTCCCATGAACTCTTCCAAATCCTATAGCATGCCAACTATATCCGACTCAGCCCGACTAGTTAATAGGGTATTCAAATTATTTCTCAATTCAATCTCATTTCAATTCAAAACACACCTTTCAATTTAATCACAATTCAATTTAATACATTTTCCACTTTCTAATCAATAAACAATTTAAATACTCAAACATATTCATACTTCATCTCAATTTCATTCATGTCAATAGTAATACTTACCTTATAATTTACTTACCATACATAAGAATTTAAGTATAACATTAACTAAATAGTAGTTTGAATTATAGTAATACAAACCCGAAATTCGCGATTACTCCTCGATGATCTTCTCTTTTCCTTTCTGTGCCGATGCCTCAGGTTCTTTATTAGCTACGAAAATTAAAATAATTTTTCACTATTAATACAGCACCAATCTATATTAAATAATTGAATTTCTATTCAATTTCTATCTTAATTTCAATTTGGTCCTAACTAAATTCATTTACTTTTCTAACTCAATTCACACTTCATTTCTACTTAATCTCTTGCCATATTCAACTTGACTATCCAATGTTCATATTAAAGCCCTAAATTCAATTTTTTTCAATTTAGTCCCTCTAACACAAAACTTATAGCTTCTTTTACAATTTAATCCCTCTATCAATTCTAACTAGAAATTCTATAAATTAAACCCCTAATTCATCATTTTGTTTAACATGAATTATGTTCAAAAACCTAAGAACTTCCAAAACTTCAACTTAATTTCAACAAAACTTTGTTCTAAAGCTTCTAAAACATCAAAATTAAAAGAAAAGGACTTAATTGACTTACCAAAATAAGCTTTAAGCATCAAAACCCTAGTTTTTCCTTTTTCTTTTCTTTCTCCCTTTTCGTTTGAGCTTTTTGTTTCTTTTATGCTTTGTTTCTTTTTAACCTTTGTTTTATTTACTTTCTTTATATTATATTTGTTTATTAATTTAATAATAATATAATATATAATTATAACAAATATCTATTACTTAAATAATAAGTAAATTAAATACATATATTACAAATGTACATATTTTAATTAACACACTTGTATTTTGTTATCACCTTACACTTGTCTTTATTTATTTTATTTCATAATATAATAATAATAATAATTAATAAATATCTTTTACTTATTATTTAATAAAATGGACAAATATATTACATGTAATGACCCAAAATTCTCGGACATCGGAAAGGTACATTATCGGGCCTCCGTCTTAGCGAAATGGGTTCGTAAAAATTTATTAGAAATATTTACGAGACTAGTTGTGTGTTTAATTAGGTTTTAAATAGGTGAATTTGACTAAATTAGGAGTAATTAATAAAAAGAACTAAATTGAATAAAGGGTAAAAGTTGAATTATAGATTAAAGGACTAAAAGGGAAATTATACCATAAGTATAAATTGAGGCGGTTTATCGTGAGAAAAATCTAAGGTTTTTATGTCTAATATATTATTATATTATTATAAAATAAATATATTTTATGTTTTAATTATAATATATTATAATATATTATATTATTATTATTATATTATATATATATATATATGTATATAAACTAAAGAAATAAAAGAAAGGAAATAGAAACAGAATAGGGGACGAAACAGAAAGAAAAGAAAAAGAAGAAATTTAGGGTTTTCAAGGTTCAATTTCAAATTGGTAAGTCAAATTAAGTCTTTTGCTTGTAATTTTTGAATTTTTATGAAACTAGAACAAAATACTATTAAGTATGTGCTGAAATTTTGGAAGATATTAGAGTTTTAGACATTAAATTTTATTGAGTAAAAGTGTGAATTGGGGATTGAATTAATAGAATTTCTAACTAGAAGTGGGAGATAGAATAAATTGTATAATAAGTTATAAATTTTGTATAATAGGGACTAAATTGAAAGAAATTCAAAATTATGATTTTTTATGCTGAAAATTTGTTGTTAAGTTTAAGTTTAGTTAAAATTTGAGTAGAAATAAGGTATAAATTTAGGTAGAAAAATTGATGTATTTAGTTAGGACTAATTGAAATTAAGGTAGAAATTGAATAGAAATTCAAGTATTTAATGTGAATTAATGTTGTATTAATCATTGTAAATTTATTTTAATTTTCGTAGCTAACAAAGAACCAGAGGTATCAGCTCAAAAGGGAAATGAGAAGATTACCGAGTAAATCAAGAATTTTGGGTTTGTATTACTATAATTTAAACTTATTATTATTAATTGTTGAATTTTAATTAAAATGCTTGGTAAGTGAAATTGAGGTGAGTTTAATATTAATTGAACAAAAGTGAATTAAATTATGAATATGTGTGAATATGTGAATTGTGTATTGTTTGAAAAGTGGATTGAATTGAATCGAAGTATGATTATATGTGATTATCTGAGATGTGTATTGATTAGATATTGAAAAGAAATTTTATACCCTATTAACTAGTCGGGCTAGGTCGGGTATAGTTGGCATGCCATAGGATTGGAAGTTGTTAGAATTAAGTGACCCGAATCATTATTTAAATAAAAAACATGGTAAAATAAAATAAAAGAAGAATCCCTATAGAACTACACTTCTTTTATTTTATTTTAAATAAGGTTTTTTAAACCTTATTAAACTCCATCTATTTGATATTGATTAGAATAAGGAGTTTCAATCTTACTACACTCCTATTAGAATATGGCTTTACAAGCCTATAAATAGACATGGTCTATTCCTCTTTTAATCTATTCGAATTCGACATAGTGAATTTTCTTCTCCTCTACCCGTGGTTTTTTTCCCGAAAGGGTTTCCACGTAAAGTCTGCGTGTTCTTTATTTTTATTTCTCTTTTCTTTGCAATATATTTGTCATTACCGACGTTATATTTTTTCACAAATTGGTATCCGAGCTTTCGGGTTTTTTCATCTCGATCACGGTAATGGCGTCTTTGAAGTATGAAATTCTGCTGTTGGATCGCAACACCAGATTCGTGTTGTGGCAGATAAAGATGCAGGCAGTTCTTGCACAGATAGATTTAGAGGAAGCCCTATTAGGGTAGATAAAATGCCTTCGACATTGACGGAGGAAGAGAAGAAGCGCAAGGATCAAAAGGTGTTAACACAATTATATTTGCATTTGTCTAACGAAATTTTGCAAGATGTGATGAAGGAGAAGACCGCCATGGCATTATGGAAGAGGCTAGAACAAATATGTATGTCGAAAACTCTAACCAGCAAGTTGCATATGAAGCAACGTCTTTGTGCTCATCGTTTGGAGGAAGGTGCGTCTGTGCACGAACACTTAACAGTGTTTAAAGAAATTCTCTCAAACTTGGAGGCCATGGAGGTTCAGTATGATAAGGAAGATCTAGGGTTGATTCTACTTTGTTTGTTGCCTCTGTCTTATTCAACCTTTAGAGACACGATTTTATATAGCCGCGAGTCTCTCACAGTTGATGAGGTTTATGATTCTTTAACCTCGTATGATAAGATGAAGCATCTTTTGGTTAAACCCAACTCTCAAGGAGAGGGTCTCATTATTCGTAGGAGACAAGATCAGAATGCTGATGATAATTGTGGAAGGACACAGGAACAGAATCTTCGCGTTAAATCTAAGGGTAGATCGAAGTCTTCAAACAGAGGAAAAACTTGTAACTTCTGCAAGAAGAAAGAGCACATTAAATCTGAGTACTATAAACTACAGAACAAGATTAAAAGGGAGGCTGCGAATCAAAAGGGAAAAGAACCAAAAAATTTCGGTGAAGCTGATGTTGTAGAAGACTACAGCGATGGTGAACTTCTAGTCACTTCTGTCAACAATTCTAAAGTGAGCGAGGAGTGGATACTTGATTCAGGTTGCACCTTCCACATGTGTCCCAATCGGGATTGGTTTACAAATTACGAAACAGTGTCTGAATGTGTTGTTTTGATGGGAAATAATGCTTCGTGTAAAATCACAGGTGTTGGAACAATTAAAGTTAAGATGTTTGATGGAGTTGTCAGAATACTTAGTGACGTACGACATGTTCCAGAATTGAAGAGAAATTTAATTTCGTTAAGTACTCTTGATTCAAAAGGGTACAAATACATAGCTGAAAGTGGGATTTTGAAGATTTCCAAAGGTTCCCTCATTGTGATGAAAGGGCAGAGAAAGACTGCCAATTTATATGTTTTATAGGGTTCTACTATTGTTGGTGATGCAGCTGTCGCTTCCTCTTCCTTGTCAGATGATGATATTACTAAACTTTGGCATATGCGTCTAGGGTATATGAGTGAGAATGGCATGGCAGAATTGAGCAAAAGAGGACTTCTTGATGGGCAAGGAATTTGCAAACTGAAGTTCTGTGAGCACTGCATTTTTGGGAAGCAAAAGAGAGTTCGATTCACCAGAGGAATCCATAACACGAAGGGAATGTTGAAGTATATTCATTCTGATCTGTGGGTGCCATCAAGGGTGCCTTCGAGAGGTGGAGCTAATTATATGCTAACTTTTATTGATGATTTTTCCAAAAAAGTTTGGGCATTCTTCTTCAAGCAGAAAAGCGATGTGTTTTCCGCATTTAAGTCTTGGAAAACTATGATTGAAAAATAGACGGGAAAACTGATAAACCGTAAAAGTAACATATTTTAATCCCACATTTAGCATACTTTTGGATGATTTATCCCTTGATTTATTTAATTTGGTGTTTTTAATCCTTTCTTTTCATGTTTTATAATTAGGAAAGCACCCGAGGATGAAAAGAACGTGAAAAGGGCTTAAAACGGGCCAAATGGGCCAAAGCACAAAATCGACACAGCCTGGGCCTAAGACCACACGGTCGTGCCTCTTTGATAATCTAGAACACGGCCCAACCATGATTTACACGGGCGTGTCTCCTCATTAAGAGTCCGAACACGGCCCAACCACGATTCACACGGGCGTGTGACATGGTCGTGTCCCTGTCATGGAAAAGAGCAATTTTACTCGGAATAGGATGCTTGGAGGAAAAGAAACACATTCCAAAGTCTATTTAAACACCCTAGTAGGAATTCTACTTGGATTCGGATACTTGGAGGCTAAGTATGGCATCTCAAAGCCTATATAAACACCCGAGGGGGCAACTTAAGCGAGGAGTTTTGCAGAAGCCTTCTGCCAGGGCTTTTGTCGGGGGCAGTTAGCTAGGCCAATGAGCCGAGCCAGAAAGGTCAGATTTGTGGGAATCACTCGAAGATAGCCAGTTGATCCATCTCAAGAAGTCAGAATTATACTCAAGACGGAGGATCTCTCTTTCAATTCCTTCAGGGAGTTTTAGGGTTTTCTTATGTTTTGTTTTATCTTTTCTTCTGAGATGTTTTCTTTTATCGTTATGAACTAAACCCTTCAGATACCTGAAGGGGATGAAACCTAGACGAATCTTGTTATTATTTTCTGAACTATATGATAAATATTTGATTTGTTCTTAATTATGTGTGCTTAATTCTTGTGTTGCTATTTCCGGGATATTGATTCAAGTTCGATGTGCTTAGGTGGTAGAGCAAAAGTCACTGCCTAAGAGTAGATCTAGCATAGTTAAGCAGAGTTGATCGCGCGCCTAGAGATAGGGTGACGAGATTTTGCCGGATTAGGGTGAAACCTAATATGGGAGTCCATAGATCGAGTTAATGCAATTCTAGGGTGTTTTAATTAGAAAGATATTTCAATTAATCAACCTAGGGTTAGACGTTATTCGCCTCGAGAGAGGGTTTAATATAAATTAGGGAATCTTACGGATCAAGTCAAATGAATAAATTGTCTGGTTCAGTGTTAGATAACAAGTGAAGTCTAGGTGGATTCCTCCTAGGGTATCGTCTTAATCAACTGAGTTTTCCCCAATTCATTCTTTTTGTCTTAGTGTCTTTAGCTTAGTAATTAGTAAATTTAGATTAGATAATAAATTCCCTTTATTTCTTAGGCTAAATAATAGAAAGAAAGTTAGTATTAGTACTTTTAGTTCCTTTGGGTTCGACAATCCTGTCTTGCCTAAGCTATACTACTGTTCGATAGGTGCACTTGCCTTAAGCCGTTGTCAGAGTTAGTTTCCAGGTTTGATCATTCTCATTCATTATAAATTTAAAACTCAACACAGCGATTAAGTTTTTGGTGCCTTTGTCGAGGAACTAAAATATTAAGAAAGCTTAATTTTTATTACTTTAGCCATTTTTATTATTGCAATTTACTTTTTTTATTTTTTATTATTTTTATTATTTTTTATTTTTACTTTGCTAATTTTTCTTTTATTGGCTTTTGACAGATAATTATAGTTTATAGAGGAGATGGCACTGAATAACTATCAGTGGCAAGTTACGAGGACAAAGCCAACTAAAACAGCCAGAGTTTTCAACCTCGACCCAGTCACCACACTATCAAATCAAGTAGAGATGATGAATAAAAAGATTGATGGTTTGTATAGTCTCTCGCAGGTACACCCAGTAATGCAATATGACTAGAATCTAGGAGGCGTGGCGAATCCTGAGTACCCACCCTCGGATATAGCATGGAAAACGAGCAAGCTCACTATACGGGTAACAATTTTAAATTTCAAAATAACCCTTATAGTAATACTTACAATCCAGGTTGGAGGAACCACCCCAATTTCTCGTGGGGAGGTCAAGGTAATTAGAGACAACAACCCCTCCCGAACTTCCAACAACAGCCCTACCCACAGGAATAGGAGCCGGTGGAGATGCTGACAAAATTTATAGCGGTGACAGAAACACATTTCCAAAACACCGAGATAGAACTCGAAAATCAAGAAGCATCAATTCAAGGGATCGAGAACCAGTTAGGCAACTTACTAAGTCAGTTGGGCAACTTGCTAAGCTAATCTCAGAAATACCACAAGGTATCTTACCAAGCAACACTAAATCTAACCCAAAGGAACAAATTCAAGCCATCACTGCCCAAAATAGTGAAGGGTTAGACGAACCAAACCCAAGGGAAGAACCTGTGGTAAGTGAAGGTAAGGTTGAGGTGAGCCATAAAATACCAAAATCGGCAATTACAGAGTACCAACCTTGTATACCATATCCCGAAGCAATGAAGAAGGACAACACAGAGGAACTGTTTGGTAAGTTTCTCAAACTTTTAAAGAAATTACATATTAACTTACCGTTTCTCGAAGCTCTTTCATAGATGCCCGATTATAGAAAATTTTTAAAAGAGTTGTTGACAAACAAACGGAAGCTAGACGAGGTATCGCATGTGGAGCTAAACCCAATGTGCTCAGCAATTCTACAAAATAAACTGTCACGGAAATTAAAAGATCCAGGGAGTTTTACAATTTCATGTTTAATTGGTAGTTTATCTATTGATAATGCTTTAGCTTATTTAAGGGCAAGCATCAATGTTATGCCTTATAAAATGTTTAAACAACTAGGTCTAGGGAAACCCAGACAAACTAGGATGAGCATTCAATTAACTGATACAACTATCAAAATTCCTAGGGGTATAATTGAAAATGTACTCGTGAAAATTGATAAATTCGTATTCCTAGTAGACTTTGAGGTACTTAATGTCTTCCTATATGGCACAGTCGAGGTAAGCAATCCTAAATTCAGCACTTTTGAGGTAAATACTACTCAACTTAAACTTTATATCAAAAACTGAGTTGATCGCATGAGAAAGGATTTTCACCTCCTCAAACCACCTTGACCATACAAATAACAGGTAAGACTAGCTCAAGACTTTAAACGAGCGCTTCTCGGGAGGCAACCCGATCACTAACCCTACTAATTAGTTTAGTTTTTATTTCTTCTCATATTTAGGCGCATGTTTCTATACCCACACGGCCGTGGCCGTGGCCGTGTAGGCACCACAGGAAGGAACACGGGCGTGGGATGCATCTCTATTTAAACCCCCTTCTTCCATTTTTTTTTCTTTTCCAATTGTCCTTCTTCTTTCGTTTTCCATTATTTACTTTTATTTTTATTTTTATTTTTATTTTCTTTATTATTTTTTTCTTATTCTTCATTTAGATTTAGCTTAGGATATAATAAAATCAGACCGGCTGCTTCGAGGATTCAATCGGTTCGAGGCGCTCCTCCGCATTCACCTCCGCCAATCCTATCCAGTTTCTTTTCATTGACTCCATCCAAAATTCAGGAAGTTTCACTTCTCTCCCTATCCTATGATTTTATTATTATTGTACTATTATCTATATTTGTACATTGAGGACAATGTACATCTTAAGTGTGGGGGGGTTAACTATAGTATTATTTGAAAATCCCTGAATTATGCCCTGTTCTTAAGTTTTTGGCGCTGTTGCCGGGGAGCTAAAATATTAAGAAAGCTTAATTTTTATTACTTTAGCCTTTTTTTATTGCAATTTACTTCTTTTTTTATTTTTTTATTTTTATTTTTTTATTTTTACTTTTCTAATTTTTCTTTTATTTGCTTTTGACAGATAATTATAGTTTATAGAGGAGATGGCACTGAATAACTATCAGTGGCAAGTTATGAGGACAAAGCCAACTAAAAAAGCCGGAGTTTTCAACCTCGACCCAGTCACCATGCTATCAAATCAGGTAGAGATGATGAATAAAAAGATTGATGGTTTGTATAGTCTCTCGCAGGTACACCCAGTAATGCAATATGACTCGAATCTAGGAGGAGTGGCGAATCCTGAGTACCCACCCTACGGATATGGCATGGAAAACGAGCAAGCTCACTATACGGGTAACAATTTTAAATTTCAAAATAACCCTTATAGTAATACTTACAATCCAGGATGGAGGAACCACCCCAATTTCACGTGGGGAGATCAAGGTAATCAGAGACAACAATCCCTCCCGAACTTCCAACAACAGCCCTACCCACAGGATAACAGGAGCCGAACCTTGATGAGATGCTGACAAAATTTATAGCGGTGACAGAAACACGTTTCCAAAACACCGAGACAGAACTCGAAAATTAAGAAGCATCAATTCAAGGGATCGAGAACCAGTTAGGGCAACTTACTAAGTCAGTTGGGCAACTTGCTAAGCTAATCTCAGAAATACCACAAGGTATCTTACCAAGCAACACTGAATCTAACCCAAAGGAACAAATTCAAGCCATCACCGCCCAAAATAGTGAAGGGTTAGACGAACCAAACCCAAGGGAAGAACCTGTGGTAAGTGAAGGTAAGGTTGAGGTGAGCCATGAAATACCAAAATCGGCAATTACAGAGTACCAACCTCGTATACCATATCCCGAAGCAATGAAGAAGGACAACACAGAGGAACTGTTTGGTAAATTTCTCAAACTTTTAAAGAAATTACATATTAACTTACCGTTTCTCGAAGCTCTTTCTCAGATGCCCGATTATAGAAAATTTTTAAAAGAGCTGTCGACAAACAAACGAAAGCTAGACGAGGTATCGCATGTGGAGCTAAACGCAATGTGCTCAGCAATTCTACAAAATAAACTGCCACAAAAATTAAAAGATCCAGGGAGTTTTACAATTTCATGTTTAATTGGTAGTTTATCTATTGGTAATGCTTTAGCTGATTTAGGGGCAAGCATCAATGTTATGCCTTATAAAATGTTTAAACAACTAGGTCTAGGGAAACTCAGACAAACTAGGATGAGCATTCAATTAACTGATACAACTATCAAAATTCCTAGGGGTATAATTGAAAATGTACTCGTGAAAATTGATAAATTCGTATTCCTAGTAGACTTTGTCGTTTTAGACATGGATGAGGACAACACGATCCCCTTAAATTTAGGAAGACCCTTTCTAGCAACTGCCAGAGCTAAAATTGATATCTATGCAGGTGAACTCATACTTCATGTAGGCGACGAGATAGTCACTCTTCAAGCTCTTGACTCGGCCAGAACATCAAGTGATAAAGGTGAGAAAGTAAATTCAGTTGATAATCAACTTGTTCAACCTTCATTGCAAGAAACACCATGAAGCTAAAAACCAGAGCCAGATCATAGACCTTGTGCCAATAAAGAAGAATTATATGAAGAACGAAGCCTTAATGTCGACGAACTAGACGAGTGGAAAACACACTTTAAAGAGAAACTAGGAATACACGAAGGGAAATCGAAGGAAGCCCCAAACGAGCTGATAGGAACAACAAACCACTTCAAAATAGGGGATCAGGTATTGTTGAATAAGGAAGACCCTCGAATCGCCAATTCAGACCTCAAGACAAATGAAGAAATCACTTTTGAGGTATTTAATGTCTTTCTATATGGCACAGTCGAGGTAAGCAATCCTAAATTCAGCACTTTTGAGGTAAATACTACTCGACTTAAACTTTATATCAAAAACCGAGTTGATCGCATGAAAAAGGATTTTCACCTCCTCAAACCACCTTGACCATACAAATAACAGGTAAGTCTAGCTCAAGACTTTAAAAGAACGCTTCTCGGGAGGCAACCCGATCACTAACCATACTAATTAGTTTAGTTTTTATTTCTTCTCATATTTAGGCGCATGTTTCTATACCCACACGGCTGTGTCCGTGGTCGTGTAGGCACCACAGGAAGGAACACGGGCGTGGGATGCATCTCTATTTAAACCCCATTCTTCCATTTTTTTTTCTTTTCCAATTGTCCTTCTTCTTTCGTTTTCCATTATTTACTTTTATTTTTATTTTTATTTTTATTTTCTTTATTATTTTCTTCTTATTCTTCATTTAGATTTAGCTTAGGATATAATAAAATCAGACCGGCTGCTTCAAGGATTCAATCGATTCGAGGCGCTTCTCCGCATTCACCTCCGCCCAATCCTATTCGATTTCTTTTTATTGACTCCATCCAAAATTTAGGAAGTTTCACTTCTCTCCCTATCTTATGATTTTATTATTATTGTGCTATTATCTATCTTTGTACATTGAGGAAAATGTACATCTTAAGTGTGGGGGGGCTAACTATAGTATTATTTGAAAATCTCTGAATTATGCCCTGTTCTTAAGTAATTTTCTCATATTACTAATTAGGATGAAATTTCTTTCGATTTATGATTTTTATTGATATGTCTTAGATTAAGTCATAGTTAATTGTGCATTGATGATTTAAACTTTAAAATACTAGAGAATCAAGCATGATAAGTCTATTTTTCAGGAATAAAAAATTTGCTAGGTTGTTGAACTGAATTTGAATATTACTTTGAAGTTTGAAATTCATAGGGATTGATGTCAAAACACCCATAATTTTCGTGAGATTTTGAGCCTTATAGAGCATATATTCTTTTTCGTGCTCACTTTATTGATTATGAGTGTGTCAACATTGAATTGTTATTCTAGAACTTGCTTCGATTATACATGTCGAGACCACACTTTTGATTTGATATACAGATATGATAAATGCACTTAGGTTTTAGCACACTTACTCCACTAAAAGCCTACCCTCACAATTAACCCTTAGTGAACCCCTTTGATCCTAACAAACCTTTTTATTGACTCACCCACTAATATTAACCCAAAACCCATCTTGTATTTGTTACCACCATTCTTCTTGACTCCTTTTTGTCGAGATTTGATTTGAGCAGTCGCCTAACTATGTTCTCTATTTTAGTTGTTAAAGTCTCGTTCTTATTATTAAGTACTTATTCCAGAAGAAAAAAAAATTGAAGTATATTCAGCATTAGTTCTATGTTCTATGAGCTTATACGTTTAAATTCCACTTATTGAAGAAAAAGCTCGTATTATTTGTATTACAAATTTTCAATTGATGTAATTATTTATTATCAGTTCGTTGTTTCTAGTTAGGTAATTTGTCAATTCAATCTCGATTCTAACCCTCTAATTCAGCCTTTTTCCACACCTTTAACCTAAGCTCCGTTACAACCTTGTTAAAGACCTTTTGATTTGTGTATCATCTCATATTATAGTGGTGGAGATTTGATTTTCAGGCAAGCCTATGGGATTAACTTTTCATGTTCGACTTATGAGTGATTTTTCCTGAACCTTAAACACTTTGAGCGATTTGAGTGAATCTTTTGTGAGGATGTCAATCCTTGACGGTTTTAAATCAAAGGTAATTATTTAGATGAGGGGAGACACCTATGTTTTCATGCTACAAATATATGACTTAGACTGTTTGAATCTTTAGGACTCTTTGAGATTAAATTATCCATGTATAAATTATCTATGAATTATGATGAGACATTGTTGATGAAAATTGTGAATTGTGGAAAGTTCATTTTAATTGTAAATTGAGAATTTCGCTTAA
Source organism: Gossypium sturtianum (assembly GCA_025698515.1). Taxonomy (NCBI): domain Eukaryota; kingdom Viridiplantae; phylum Streptophyta; class Magnoliopsida; order Malvales; family Malvaceae; genus Gossypium; species Gossypium sturtianum. Next base: position 166,485,330 of record CM046945.1, read on the forward strand.
GGACAAGCAAAAGCTTAAGTGTGGGGGTATTTGATAAATCGTAAAAATAACATATTTTAATCCCACATTTAGCATACTTTTGGATGATTTATCCATTGAATTATGTAAATAGGTGCTCTTAATCCCTTTTTTTTCATGTTTTATACTCAGGAAAGCACCCGAGGATGAAAAGAACGAGAAACGGGCCTAAAACGGGCCAATTGGGCCAACTTATGAAATCGACACGGCCTGGACCTAAGCCCACACGACCGTGCCTCGTTGATAAAGTAGACCACAGCCTAACCACGATTTACACGGGCATGTCTCCTCATTAAAAGTCCGAACACGGCCTGGCTACGATTCACACGGACGTGTGCCACGAGCTTGTCCCTACCGCAGAAAAGAGTAATTTTACTCGGAATAGGATACTTGGCGGCAAAGAAACACATTCCAAAGCTTAATTAAACACCATAAGAGGAATTCTATTCGGATTAGGATGCTTGGAGGCCAAGTAAGGCATCTCAAAGCCTATATAAACACCCCAGGGGGCAACTTAAGGGGGGAGTTTGACGGAGTTCGAAAGAAGCCTTCTGCCAGGGCTTTTGTCGCGGGCGTTTAGCTAGGCCAAGGAGCCGAGCCAGAAAGGTCAGATTTGTGGGAATCACTCGAAGATAGCCAGTTGATCCATCTCAAGAAGCCGAAATTATACTCAAGACGGAGGATCTCTCTTTCAATTTCTTCAGGGAGTTTTAGGGTTTTCTTATGTTTTGTTTTATCTTTTCTTCTGAGATGTTTTCTTTTATCGTTATGAACCAAACCCTTCAGATACCTGAAGGGGATGAAACCCAAGATGAATCTTGTTATTGTTTTCTGAACTATATGATAAATATTTGATTTGTTCTTAATTATGTGTGCTTAATTCTTGTGTTGATATTTCCGGGATATTGATTCAAGTTGGATGTGCTTAGGTGGTGGAGCAAAAGTCCCTGCCTAAGAGTAGATCTAGCATAGTTAAGCAGAGATGATCATGCGCCTAGAGATAGGGTGACGAGATTTTATCGAATTAGGGTGAAACCTAATATGGGAGTCCATAGATCGAGTTGATGCGATTCTAGGGTGTTTTAATTAGAAAGAGATTTTAATTAATCAATCTAGGGTTAGACGTTATTCGCCTCGAGAGAGGGTTTAATATAAATTAGGGAATCTTATGAATCAAGTCAAATGAATAAATCGTCTGGTTCAGTGTTAGATAACAAGTGAAGTTTAGGTGGATTCCTCCTAGGGTATCATCTTAATCAACTAAGTTTTCCCCAATTCATTCTTTTTGTCTTAGTGTCTTTAGCTTAGTAATTAGTAAATTTAGATTAGATAATAAATCTCCTTTATTTTTTAGGCTAAATAATAGAAAGAAAGTTAGTATTAGTACTTTTAGTTCCTTTGGGTTCAACAACCCGGTCTTGCCTAAGCTATACTACTGTTCGATAGGTGCACTTGCCTCAATCGTTGTCAAAGTTAGTTTCCAGGTTCGATCATTCTCATTCATTATAAATTTAAAACTCGACACAGTGATCAAAAACAAATAAAATACCTCTACACAGATAATGGCTTAGAGTTTTGTTCTGATGAGTTTAATATAAATTAAGGAATCTTACGAATCAAGTCAAATGAATAAATCGTCTGGTTCAGTGTTAGATAACAAGTGAAGTCTGGGTGGATTCCTCCTAGGGTATCATCTTAATCAACTGAGTTTTCCCAAAGTATTCTCCCAATTCGTTCTTTTTGTCTTAGTGTCTTTAGCTTGGTAATTAGTAAATTTAGATTAGATAATAAATTCCCTTTATTTCTTAGGCTAAATAATAGAAAGAAAGTTAGTATTAGTACTTTTAGTTCCTTTGGGTTCGACAATCTGGTCTTGCCTAAGCTATACTACTGTTCGATAGGTGCACGTGCCTCAATCGTTGTCAGAGTTAGTTTCCAGGTTCGATCATTCTCATTCATTATAAATTTAAAAATCGACACAGCGATCAAAAACAAATAAAATACCTCTGCACAGACAATGGCTTAGAGTTTTGTTCTGATGAGTTTAATAAACTGTGCAAGTCAGAAGGGATCATGAGACACTTGACAATTCGTCATACTCCACAAAGAAAAGCGGCATTGCGAACTAATAAAACGAACGATCATGGAGAAGGTTCGATGTATGTTGTCAAATGCCAACTTACCAAAGTCGTTTTGGGCGAAGCGACCTCTCTCGGATGTTTTTGATCAACCGATCTCCATCCATTGCCATTGAGAAAAAGACTCCACAAGAGGTATGGTCTGGTAATCCTGCTAATTATTCTGATTTAAAGATCTTTGCGTGTCCTGCGTATGCTCATGTTGATAATGAAAAATTGAAACCGAGATCCATTAAATGTGTTTTTCTTGGTTATAAAGCTGGTGTAAAAGGGTATAAGTTATGGTGTCCTGAAAATAGAAAAGTTGTGATTAGCAGAGATGTTGTTTTTGATGAAACTGCTATGCTACCTAACTTATCTCTTAAAGAATCTTCCAATAAAGAAAATCAAAAGCAGGTGGAGCATCAGATTAATATAGAGTCGACTTCTCAAGCCAGTACATAAATTGATAATAGAGTTGCTTCTTTACCACAATACTCTATCGCCAAAAGCAGAACTAGAAGAGAAATTAAACCTCCAAAGAAGTATGCCGAGGCTGATCTAGTTCTTTATGCTTTAAATGTGGCCAAAGATATAGATGCAAACCAAGAGCCGTCTAATTATTCTGAGGCGGTTAGTTGTGAAGACTCGGAAAAGTGGATGTTTGCTATGCAAGAAGAGATGGAATCACTCCACAAAAACAAAACATGGGATTTTGTGAAACTTCCTAAAGGTAAAAAGGTTGTTCACTATAAATGTGTGTTTAAAAAGAAAGAAGGGACTCCAGGAGTTGAAGAACCTAGATATAAAGCAAGGCTTGTTGCAAAGGGTTATAGTCAAATTCCAAGAGTAGACTTTACAGATGTGTTCTCCCCAGTTGTGAAGCATAGTTCGATTCGAGCTTTGCTTGGTATTGTGGCCATGCATGATTTGGAGCTTGAGCAGTTAGATGTAAAAACTGCATTTTTGCATGGAGAACTTGAGGAAGATATTTATATGCAACAACCAGAGGGTTTTACAGTCTCAGAAAAAGAGGACTATATTTTCTTGCTCAAAAAGTTCCTTTACAGTTTGAAATAGTCACCAAGATAGTGGTACAAGAGGTTTGATTCCTTTATGACTTCTCATGATTTTAAAATAAGTAGTTTTGACAGCTATGTTTACTTTAAGAAAAACAGTGATGGTTCTTTTGTGTATCTACTTCTTTATGTTGATGACATGTTGATAGCAGCAAAAGATAAAGGAGAGATAAGAAAGGTCAAAGCCCAACTAAGTGAAGAATTTGAGATGAAAGATTTGGGACCAGCAAAGAAGATAATTGGTATGGAGATTCTCAGAGATAGAAAAGCAAGTAAATTGTACCTAAGTCAAAAGGGGTACATTGAGAAAGTTCTTTGCAGGTTCAGTATGCAGAGTGCTAAGCCTGTTAGTACTCCTTTAGCAGCCCATTTCAAAATTTCATCAGCTTTGTCTCCACAATCAGATGATGAGATTGAGTACATGTCACATGTTCCATACTCTAGTGCAGTGGGATCTCTCATGTATGCTATGGTTTGTTCACGTCCAGATTTATCATATACAGTCAGTGCAGTTAGCAGATACATGGCGATACTGGTAAAGAATATTGGAAAGTAGTTCAGTGGAGTTTAAGATACTTACGAGGTACTACTGATGTTTGCTTACAGTTTGGAAGAACTAGAGATGGAGTCATTGGGTATGTTGATGCTGATTTTGCTGGAGACCTTGATAGAAGAAGATCTCTCACTGGTTATGTCTTTACAATCGGAGGTTGTGCAATCAGTTGGAAAGCTACTTTGCAAACTACAGTCGCTTTGTCTACCACTGAAGCTGAGTACATGGCGATTACCGAGGCTTGTAAAGAAGCTATTTGGTTGAAGGGACTCTTTAGTGAGCTCAATGAAGACCTTCAAATCAGCATAGTATTTTGTGGCAGTCAGAGTGCCATCTTCCTTACAAAAGATCAAATGTTTCATGAGAGAACAAAACACATTGATGTTCGGTATCATTTTGTTCGTGATATTATTGCTCATGGTGATATTGTTGTGAGCAAAATTAGTACTCATGAAAATCCTGCAGATATGATGACTAATTCACTTCCTATAACCAAGTTTGAGCATTTCTTAAACTTGGTTGGTGTTCATTGTTGAAGTTAAACCCTTAAGGGGTTTTATGGAAGAGGTGGGGAACTTGTTCGTTGAGAGTTCGCGATGAAGAACTTGCTCATTGAGAATTCGTGTCAAGGTGGAGATTGTTAGAATTAAGTGACCCGAATCATTATTTAAATAAAATACATGGTAAAATAAAATAAAAGAAGAATCCCTATAGAACTACACTTCTTTTATTTTATTTTAAATAAGGTTTTTTAAACCTTATTAAACTCCATCTATTTGATATTGATTAGAATAAGGAGTTTCAATCTTACTACACTCCTATTAGAATATGGCTTTACAAGCCTATAAATAGACATGGCCTATTCCTCTCGTAATTAATTCGAATTCAACATAGTGAATTTTTCTTCTCATCTGCCCGTGATTTTTTCCCCCGAAAGGGTTTCCACGTAAAATCTGTGTGTTATTTATTTTTATTTCTTTTTTCTTTGTGATATATTTGTCATTACCGACGTTATATTTTTTTCACAGAAGTGTTCAAGGATACTTCGACCTCGAGTTGATGAGACACTGGGTGTCATTATATTACTTCGAATAGATTCGATGAGGTACTAGGTACCAACTTACTTCGGCTTGGCCGATGAGACACTGGGTGTCATTTATTGCTTCGAACTATTCGATGAGGCACTGGGTGCCATTCTGGTGTGTTTGGTTGGATCCGTGTATCCGCCAAGGTCCGAGTCTTGTTAATAGGGGTGAATAAATGAAATAAAGAATCGAATGAATTTGATTGATTGAATTATTGAAAGAAATGAGAAAATTGAATGAGTTTGATCAATTGATCTACTGAAAGTATGAGAAAGTGGAATTATGAATTGAAATGTGAATTAAAATTGAGATATGAGATTTGCAAGCATGAACCTAAGGTTCATGAATTGATCGAAGATTCGAATTGTTGATATATGATATCAGTTGATGAATTATTATAAATGAAGTATGAATTTGAATGTAAATTAATTCTTATGATTTACATTGTTACATATTTAATGCTTATAGAACATTAATGTTATTTAGTTTGAATTATGGTAATACCACTGAGTATACCCATACTCACCGTACGGTTTTTTCCGTGCGCAGGTCAGTAGAAGTCAAAAGTCCCAGTTCAGCATCCAGATTAATCCCAACCCCAGAGAAACCCGGTGATGTATCCCTCTTTTTGATAAATGTGTCATGTACTTAAGTTAAAAGTATGAGTCAAGATAGTTATGGTTTGGGTGTAAATGATATAAAATGATGGTTTGGATATTTGGTTTAATGAAATGGAAATAGAATTATCATGATATGTTTGGTATATTTGGTAACAAGTTTATTAATTTAATTTAAATTATATATGTGAATGTATATTTAGTAAATTACTAAGTTGATGTTAGGGCATGTTTTAGGTGTATTTGAATATGAAAATTGTATGGATTGTGATATTGGTTTTGAATTGGTTGTGGTTTGAAATTTCAGGGAATGCTAGATATTTATAAAAGGGTTATATTGAGTTCAAAAAAATAAATAAAAAATAAAAAAATAAATATGAAAAATTTTCGGAGCACCCAAACAAGTCCCGAATTACTTCTAACTCGTATTTTAGGCCTCGAGGGTCCATTAAATGGACACTATTAATATTTTATAATATGTATGCTATTTATTTGTATGATGTTAGTAATTTGTCTGAAAGGTCCGGTAATGCTTCGTAACCTTGTTTCGGCGACGATTTAGGGTTAGGGGTGTTACATTACAAGTGTATTTTCATGTATTTTACACATGTTTATTATCATTACCATACATTTGTCACTATTTTAATTTAATTTAATAATAATAATTTAATATAAAACCATAATAATAAATAATTATTATTATTATTATATATAATAAATAATCTAAGAAAAATATTAGATTTTTACTTTCCATTTGCCGGCTCACCTAATGAAATAGGCATAATTGCCTATTTAATCCCCTTTATTTTATTTTAATCTATAATTAAACTTTTACCCTTTATTCAATTTAGTCCTTTTTACTAATTACTCTAAATTAAGTTAAATTCACTTAATAAAACCCTAATTAGACTCATAAATATTTCTAATAATATTTACTAATTTGGTTTACTAAGACGGAGGCCCGATATTGCACTTTTTCGATGCCCGTGAATTTTAGGTCATTACAGTATAATTACCATATAAGTCCATTAGCTTTCCTTTCCATAGCCATTTAACCCTTCTAACTAATAGAATTTAACTTTTACACCTTTTACGATTTAGTCCTTTTTTACCTAATTAACCATTTAAACTTCAAAATTTTTTAACGAAACTTTGATATGACCTTAATATAATCTTATAGGCATTAAATAAATATTAAAATAATAACTTAATCATCAAAATTGTGGTTTCGAAACTATTGTTTCTGACACTACTGAAAATGGATTGTTACAACTAACATCTGCTACACCCATATCTTTCATAGAAAAGTTGCTTGGTAATAATTTCATTGTGTTTTCTACTTATTCTAAGTTCATTCCAAATATGAGCATGTTATCTACATATAATCAAATTATGACACCTTTTCCATTTTTAGATTTACTATATATGCACTTATCATATTCATTTATTTTATAGTCATTAGCTAGAACAACCTTTTGAAAACTATAGTTTCATTGTTTTGGTGCTTGTTTAAGCCCATATAGATATTTAACAAGCTTACATACTTTATGCTCTTGTCCTAGAACAATAAATCATTTTAGTTGTTCCATACACACTCTCTCTTCTAATTCATCATTAAAAAATGCAGTTGTAACATCCATTTGGTGAAAAACTGAATTGTACATTGATGTAAGTGATATTAAGAGTCTAATCATAGCAAATCCTGCTATTGGAGAATAGGTATCAAAGTAGTCAATTACTTGTTTTTGTATAAAACCTTTGGCTACCAACCTTGCTTTAGATTTATCAATGGTTCCATCTACCTTTATTTTCTTTTTGAAGATCCATTTACAACTTGTTGGTTTGGCACTAGGTGAAAGATCAACTAATGTCCAAGTTTGATTTCTCATTATTGAATCCAGCTCATCATTTATAGTTTTTTTTTCCAAAAAGTGAAGTCTTGAGATTTCATTGCCTCTTCAAATGTAATCAGATTAGGTTTTGTATTATAACAATAAGGTTTCTTATTGTCTATGTTTCAAATTATCTGTAACGCCCCAAAAATGTTAGTTTTTGAATTATTAGAATTTTTCAAAAGTGATTAATTTGGTTCAGTGGTTAAGTGTTGTGAGTAGTGTGTGAGAGGTTCTAGGTTCAAATCTTATTCCTTGGATTTTTGTTATTTTTGCTCAAATAATGATAGAATGAGCTTGTTGATTCAATGGTAAGGCTTTAGCTTACCCTTTAGTCCTATGTTTGAATCCCTATGCATGCAAACGAGAATATTTTTGCTACATTCCTACTTGTGCCGCCCATGTGGTAGAGTTTGGGTGGATCTTTAATTCTATGGAAATGTGATAAGGATAGAGTACCAGATTTATGGGAAAAGCGGTAGTTTTAATTTTAATTTTTTTTTTTGAAAATTACTAAAAGTTTCCCCAAAATCTCTCTCACTCCTTTTCATGTTTCTCCCCTCATTCCCCAAAACTATCGTCACTTTTCTACTTCCTCATTTTTTTTTTCATTTTAAGCTTCTCCCATTTTTCTTCGTCCACTTTCTTTCACCAATTTCCCTTTCTTTTCTTCCTTTCCATTTGTCATTTCTATTGCCTGATTTAATTCATTGGTGCATTTTGGAGTTTCAGAATTTCAGTAAGTGTCGTATAAGTTTGGTGTTTCGTTTCATTTAATTTTGCTCATTTGAGGGCTATTCGTAAGTAAGTTGTTCAAGAAATCTTTGGTTGGTTTTGATTGCATTTGTAACACTCTCTTTTTTGTGGGAATCAGTTAGGTGAGGTTGGTGAATTGCACGACTTACTTCCGACAAATTAGGAGTTTCGGAAGATTGTTATTTCTGTTTAGGTAAGTGATCGAATGCCGAGAGGTTAATTTCTGTTTTGTTAAGGCTTAGTGTTAGCGGTTGTGGCCGAATTAGTTACTTGGAATTAGTGTTTTGTTACTAAAATTGGTTGTTTAAATGCTAATTTTAGGTTCCGAAATTCTTGTTGTGGGATTCGCATCAGAAAACATCTAGGTGTGTAATGAAAAACCTGAAAAATAACGAATGGCGCGATATCGAAAAGTGGATTGTCGACACCAAACGATCGTGTGGGCATCACGATCTGGGTCAATTTGGTTGTGTGTTAGACCGTGTAGACCACACGGGCTGGGCCAGTTGGGTCGTGTGGGCTACACAAGCGCGTGGGCCTATTTTTTAAAAATTTTGCTTAGGCTCGTATTGTTGTGTGATTCGTATTTAGCCACTCTGTAAGGTCCATTCTATATAAATAGGACTTGAAATCATGATATTTGATAGTATGTGACTATATGTAATATGGACATGGTATGTAAAATATATATATATGGTCTGTATTCTAATAATTTTGATAGCATGTCTTATGTGAAAAGCATGATGACATATGTGCATATGATATCTGTTAGTATCTGCATGAGCATTGGGGTGGGAATAAGAATTGAAGAAGAGAAGTGTTGACAGTTTAATAATCTGTCTTATTTGGTGGTTTAAAATCACATATATTTGTTATGATGGCTTGTCCACGTATCTGTTCAAGCAGTTTGTCTGCATTATTCTGAAAAGTGGCATACGCTCACTTATAGGTGTGTAGGGTTAAATGGGTATTTATTACCCTAATTGTTGTGTAAGGATGGACAGAGATGGTGTGTAGTGGATGGAGGTAGGATCTATATCTATCTCTGAATCTGCATATATGTATCTAAATTTGTATATGTTTCTGAAATTACACTTGTAACTAAATTTGATTATGTATTTGTATTTGATATGTTTGTTGGGTTGAGTTATACATTAAGCTCGTAGCTCACCCTTTCGTTTGTTTTCTTCCTAGGTAACCAGTAAACCGAGGATCAGACAATCGGTTTTTGGTTTTAAACAGTTAAATTAAGGACTTTTTGATTAATTTAGACTGATTGATATTTTTGGACTGTGTTTTTATTATTTTGGACTCTATTGTCATTTTGTGGACTGTTTTTATGGTTTTGGCGTTTTAATATACCTATATGCAAAACTAAATGCTTACAAGTCAAACCATGGTTTTCAAAACTTTATAACTTAAGAAATTCCGTTGCAAATCAAAACGATCACTGAAATGGTTTTTTTCGAAATAATGAAATAAATGGTTTTACAAGGATTTTTCTTTAAAGCTGGAAAACGGACTATCAAAGATTGCACTATTATACCTTACGTTTTCAAATTAGATTTTTGGGTTTTTTTGGATTTTCAAATGAGGGGGCGTAATTTCTCTAGATTCGGCCATAGCATTTAGGTCGGGTTTGGGGTGTTACATTTTCATTCTACAAGGAATATAAAATAATCTAGTCCAAGAGTTTGTGCCTTTTTAATCTTTGTACTTCTTCTTAATTTTTGACAAGATTCATTATTATTATCAACTTGTTTCAAATGAATCTCATCCTCATTTGAAAAATGAATTAATTGTTGTGGTTGTAGTAATCTTGAAATAGAACTAAATTTATTTTCATCAAAATTAACATCTCTTGATTTAATAACAATATTAATTGGAATTGATTCATTTGGTTCAATTTCCATGAATAGATATGTCTTGTAATTATGTGCATATCCTATAAATATATATCCAATTCTTTTTTCACCCAACTTTTTATATTTAGGTGTTGAAACTTTGGTAATATCTCTACAGCACCAAACCTTCAAATAATTAATGTTTGATTTCATTTTCTTCCACTATTCATAGGGAGTTACTTTGGTTTGCTTATTAGAAACTTTATTCAATATGTGATAAGTTGATAGAACCAGGGATGAAACTAAAGAAATTTAGATTGTGGGATCAATTTTTTTAAAATTAAAATATTTGTAAAAGTCATATAAACTAATGAATAATATTAACCCTTGACAAGACAATGCATATGACTAAACTCAAATTTATTATTTTAACTTTTTTTGAATTGGTTTGTATCTCACTTTGTCTATTCCCTATTTTTTTTTTCTACTTGTTCTTCCTCTACTTCACTAATAGACTTTTTATTTAAAAAAAATATGTTTCATTCCTATTAAACATTTTAAACAAATAAATCTAAACCGCAAACATAAAGGCTTTCATAAAGTTAACATACAACTAATAATCTTCTTTCACAAAAATAAAAATCAATGAAGTGGTTTTTTTGGTGTCATGAGAATGTAATATGTCAATTTTCAAACACAAAATTTAAAATATTCACACTAGCAACAACAATTTATGAATAAGAATACTAAATTTCTAATCAATATTCAAGAAATTCAAGATTACATAAATACAATCAATTCATAATTTTTTGAAATACTTGTATTAATCACCCTCTAAAAATTATTATCAATCAAGATTTTATATAATCTCAAAATCATTCAATAAATAAAAAATAATCTTGTGTAAAAATTTTAATCTATCACAAGAAAAAAAAATCCTAAATTTTTTAGAGATTAATAGTTTAAAAAGAAATTAAAAATAGTTACTAAATTAGGGAGAATCATTTAAAAGTGTTGAGAGATTGATTATCTATCCAATAAAGATTCTAGAGAGAGTGAGGGAATAATAAAAATTTAAGAAAAAAGTGAAAAGTATTGAAAGAAAATAAAAGGCTTAAGAATTATTCTTTTGGAGTTTCAATTAGCGGAGAGGGGTTTTTTTATCAAAATAATATAAAAAAATAAAAAAAATTCTAAAATGGTATACGAAATTAATTATGTACCAAAATGGTACAAATGGGGTGGTGCCGCCTCAGCCACTGGCACTTTTGGTGCCGTCTCTGCCACTGGCACCTTTGGTGCTGCCTGTGGCACCCCCTCGACCACCAAATCCTGTTTTTTTTTCAGCAGTTTTTTTGATGGACCTATTATGTAATTTTTCCAGTTTTGAGAAAAGGAAGAAAAAGGGTGAGGCTGTGACACCCAACTTTAAATTTGAATAATTACCGTCTAAGCCCTCCCTATTTATTATTTTCTTTTTATTCCCCTTCAACTCACTATATTGTGTTTAAACAAACCATTAATCTATTTTTGTAGTTAAATAAGCCCTTTACTTATGGTTTTTACTCATAAAATTTAAAATTTTGTTGATTAAATTAAATATATATTTTTTATTTAATAAATTATTCTCATCAAATTTACATCAACATAAGATGTGAATTAGTTTATATTTTTTAAATAGCTTTACTTTAATGTTAAAATAGCTTTACTTTAGCTTTACTTTACACAATTAACAATACTTCACTCTTAGGGCACATGTTTGGAAATTGTAAACATTATGATATACATTTTTGGACTCTTCAAATTTCATATATGCATAGATTTAATAGTTATTATTATATTACTAAGAGTAATTGATATTATATTATTAATAATATCTATTTATATATATTTAAATTAAATATTACAAATAATTTAGATATTTAAAATTTATATGTCATATATCATTATATTAAATTATTTAATTTTTTTTACTTTCTATCATTATGTCTAAAATAGATATTTTAACTTTCAACCGTAATTTTACGATAATAATATTAAACACTTGAAATTAACATATTACACTTTTTTAGAACACTTTTTCAAAATGATAAGTATCATTTCCTTTTTTTTCTTTTATGATAAAGCTTTATTTGTTTTTAACATTGAATATCTTATACTACAACTATTATTATACTTTTTTCTTGCAGAGATGAAGTCGAAAATTTTATGTTGTGGGATTGAGATAAATTTATAAAATATAGGAAGGGTGCAAAGCTAAAAATTTTATGATAAATTTCTTAAAATTATTTATTAAATTTTAGGAGGATTAAAATATTATTTTACTACAAAATTAAAAAGGTTTCAATTGAATTATTATTTTTGGGAGGGGATAAAATTGAAAATTTTCTAATTATCCAGAGAGGGGGAGCAAAGACTCGATATGCCACTTTGTCCCTATTCTCATGTTTACGTAACACATTATCATTTTTGAGTTTTTAAAATTTAATCAACAAATTTTTAAATTTTATGAGTAAAAACTATAAGTAAATGGCTTATTTAACTACAAAAACAGATTAATGGTTTGTTTAAACACAATATAGTGAGTTGAAGGGGAATAAAAAGAAAATAATAAATAGGGAGGGCTTAGAAGGCAATTATTCAAATTTAAAGTTTGGTGTAACAGCCGCACCCTTTTCCTTTTTTTTTTCAAAACTAGAAAAATTGCATAATAGGTCCCTCAAAAAAACTGCTGCAAAAAAAATAGAAATTGGTGGTCGAGGGGGTGCCACAGGCGGCACCAAAGGTGCCAGTGGCTAAGGCGGCACCACCCCATTTGTATCATTTTGGTACATAATTGATTTCGTATACCATTTTAGAATTTTTTTTATTTTTTTGTATTATTTTGATAAAAAACCCTAGCGGAGAGTGATACATTTATTTTCAAAAAATTTGGTGGGTAATTTTCAATTTTTTTGTTGAATCAATTTTTTTATAGGATTATTTTCAATTTTTTTTGTAGGATGAATTATATTATATATATATATATATATATATATATATATATGAATTATATAGATTATTTTCACAATTCCTTGAGTGGCTCTGCCACTGCTAAAGCTTCTCTCTAAAAAATTTTGTCCAACACTTAAATTAGAAAATGCCCATAGGTGGAGTCAGGTTTTTAATGGAGGCTCGATTCTAAAACATCTGTAAGCTTCCTTTTCTGAAAAATTTTCTCACTATTTTTCATAACCTCTTTGATCAATTCAGGTTCTGAAATCACCACTTCAGCTCGAACGCCATTCCAATAAACAAAATTCTTCCCTAATCACACAACAAAAAACAGAAGGTGTCCATCTTTTTCATAAAGCTAGATAAGCAGAAGTTATAATAAATCATAGAGAAAAAAACAAGCATCCACTTCACCATATGTATTGATCCAGGAATAAATATGTGGTTGTAATCTGGGAAATAAATCATCTGTCAAGCCCACAGCTTTGCTTAATGCTTCCTTTCTCATTTTGGTAACTTCTTTATTGTTGCCATGGATGGATCTGTAAGGAGGACCTTTGATGCCCTGTGAATTCATCATATGCTGTATACGAAGAGGTACCCACAGGTAATGATAAAGGATCTTTGTTAAAGCTACGAGGAAGAAACAACATGGAACAAGAATTACAAGCTCCATCAAGCCACTCTTGTTTTCTTCTCTTACCACTGAGTCTAGATATTTCATTTGTAATTATGTTGTAATTTCCATATTCAACAATTACACTGTACTATCATTAATGTTTTAATTAGTATTTACATTATAATTTAAACAAGAAATAAATAATTAATTCAAAATTTCCGCTGGGTTGAGGCCACCATTTGTTTATTCAAAATTTTTAAATAGGGTTGTTCAAGTTAAATGCGGCTAATGAAAAGATACCTCTATTATTAACCACAAAAGCAAATACAATTCAACAAACAGTCGACTTTCTTTGTATTAAATCAAACTGGCCTAACTCCTCTACAACTCTATTTTACGACAATAGAGATTAGAGTTAGCACCAAATCCAACGGCCACCTTTGTGTTATACCCCTATTACCGCTAGTTGGTCTGCTGATGCCAACTTGTCAACTCCATGGGGAAATTTGGTACCACGCCACGCAATTCGACTCTCCTCATTTTTTTTTTTTTTTTTTGAAGAAGATACTGATATTATTTCAGAAAGATACTTTGAAGAGATTGATTTTCTCAGAGAAACCTGTGCATGCTTATATAGAAAAGCATGCAACCTATAACTGCTGATAACCGTAATAACAGCTAACAGTTATTAACAACAACTTTAACAGAATAATAACAATCGTCAGTTTACTAGATCAGCTATTATTCTAACATTTTTCACATTTTTTCTATTCATGAAAGAGATTTGCATCTTGTTTTTTTCATAGTTATGTTGCAGATTTGCGGTTAGTAATAAAGAGGCATCGACTATGACAGTCTAAATCCGTTGAAGATTTCGAAGTCATCAGAAAGCAAAAAATGAGGTGCCCACCACCCATGTATTTTAAAGACCACGAAAAGTAGCTCCATCAACCATTAAAGTCGAAGGTGCACCGTTAGGACGAGAGAAAGAGTTGATTTCAAGATTTTTGGAGACATCGGAAAATACTGGGAGTGACACAAAGATGTGCTATACCATTCGTCAAGGTTTTGGCAATGGCAGAGGCATATGATATTGTGGTGACGTAGAGATTAATTCCCATTTTGTTAACACTGACGTGGTAAGGCCAATTTGTTTTGATTTTTTTCAACATCAACATGGCGGGATGGAGATTGGTTTGATTTTTTCAAGATTGGCGTGGTAAGGTGAACCACATTCGTGATGACCAAGGTGGATCTGTTCTGAATGGTAAAAAGAGCTTTTGCAACTTCAAACATGGCGAGAGGAGGACTCATTCTGAACTTTGCAACCTTAACATGGTCAGAGAATTCAACATGGTGAGGGGAGGATCCATTCGAAACTTTGCAATATTAATATGGAAAGAGGACTCATTCCAAACTTTGTAACATCAACATGGGGGAGTAACTTTTGCAACTTCTACATGGTAAGAAGTGTTGGATCTGGAGCCCTAAATGTATTATATTCGTTTGTGTACTTGTATTTTTTCAAATAAATTAGTTTAATAAAATTATTCATAAATTATATTAATACCCTTTGTTTATTATTCTCTATGGTTTTTGCATGCAAAGTAAAATGAAAGCAAATACTGACTCATTCAGTGGTGGAGCTAGAAATTTTTTTTTTGGGGGGCGGAATTAAATTGTATACTTTTACAATAGTAAAAATGCAATTTCACCATTTTAATAGTTTATATCTTTATAATTTTTAAAAGATTCAATCAAATTTTTATTATTTTTGGGGGGCCAAAGTACAATTTTACCATTACTAATTTAAAATTTGATAAATTATAAATGGCCTAAATGAAAATTTTCCATTTTAGGTCAGGGCCCCTGCCAGCCCCCTTTTGGCGCCGCCATTGGACTCATTAGTGATGTAACGTTTAATTAATACTAAGTTGTATTACGTGGTCGAATCATAATACGGAAAAATAACTTGTATTAATAGATGAATCTAAACATGCCATTTCTTTGATCAGAAATGAGCAAACCAATTGAAAGATTAATATGTCATCTATCAAGTCTAATTGGGGAGATATTTTGTCTTGAGCATTGGAGCGAATGACTCCTGGAAGATAAAGACATAAATGTAACTAACTGGACTAACAGTACATCAGACAAAACCCAAGTAGAATAGATCTTGAATTTATTTATGGATTTATTCACTTGTGACGTTCATAGTGTGGTATACCTTAATCCTGAGTGGATGATGAACAATGTATGGGTGACTCATATATTTTGATGTAAGTTAAAGCCTGAATTCAAATAGATAAGGAATCAAAAGCTGGTGTGTTGGATATACGACTTATATAGTATGTAGCATAATTCACAACAGTGAAATTTAGAGCCCAATAAATAGGTAAATGATATCCTCCCATTGGCATTACATGATAGATGAAAAGTAAACGTGGTCATGGGTCGTTTGTCTTTATGATGAATGACTTAATTACTATTTGATAGTAATTAAATTTTCATGAATGAAAATGTAATGATTACAATGAGATAAAATATAATTATATTCCGAAAACGAGTTTATCCCAAAGAGATTAAGGATATCTTATGAGGGTAACACATGTATGACAAGGTCATTGGATGAGTATTGATCAAGTAGCTTTAGTAGTGGTATGTAATTAAGGAGAGCTCAGTCACAATACTATAGTGAAATAACTTCGTGACTAAATAAGTTCATAATTAATAAGCGAAAAGCTGGAACTTTATAAATCATTTGAAGCCCTAAATATATATGCTCAATCGGTCCCTCTACTAGCTCGTTGAAACTAGAAATGAATTGCATTTAGAATCAAATGAACAGAAATGGATATAAATGATAAAGTTAGAGGAATGTGTTACATTTGAAAATGGATGTGATTTATCACTTAGCATGGAAATTACTTGAGAATTAATTTAAGTTTTTGAATTATTATTTTCAAATAATTGAAGTTTGAAAATGGATTTAAATTAATTGATCATTGTGAATCCACTGAATATGAAAATTAAATATATTTCTCATAGATTATTTTATGGTAAAGTTGTCATGACTTTAACAGAACTAGAACTGAGTTGAGAAAATTATTTAAATTAATTTAATAAAAAAATATTTTGAAAATAGAAAAATATGTATTGAGTTGGATTTAATTATAAAGTGTTGGGTTAAAAGTTTAAGAAAAACATATAATTTGACTCAATACAAGAGAGACCCAAAATCCCTCATAATATGTATGATGGGGTGGCACACCCTAATTAAATATTATGGTGTGCCACTCCTCTCTCCTAGCAGAACTAAGGGACTAATTTTTCTCTCAAATAAATATTATTTGTATTCTACAAATTCAACCGAAAATTTTCTATCTTTCCCTATAAATAGATGACACTGGTAGGACTAAAATAGCAGAAGTTTTCAATATTATTATTCTACCCGAAAATAGTGAAAATTTATTTCTAAGTATAAATTATATTTTTTAGGAATAAAAATTCAACCAGTTTCTATTAAAAGAGGTATTTACTTTCCTACTGAAAGTAAAGAAAATTGTTTTTAGTTTTATGTTTGATTCGTGATTGTTTGAGCTCCACACTTGAAGCGATTTATGGTTCTAGATAATAGAGAAGGTTGTTCTGTTGAAAGCCAAGAACATATAGGATCCATCTCGCACAAAGTACACGTACTTTTCAAGAAAAGTCTATTGCTATAAATATCACAAATCGACTCAATTTTTAAAAATTTTAATTTTTCGTTATGACAGAAAATCTTTTTTAAAACTGGATTTTATCCAACAAGAGGAGGGCACATTCCAAACTTTGTAACAACAACATGGCCATATATAGAACTTGTGACACCTATGGAGAACAATCTCGAACTTTGTAACTTCAACATGACAGGAGGTAAAACATGTTATAAGGAAAGTTCACCCCAGAATTAGATGCACTAAGAAGGTGAAAGATGACCCATGCACATCAAAGATGATCCATCTAGATTTTAAGGCACCTAGATGGCAAAAGATAACTCACTTATCGCTTTTGGTAACCAAGGAAGATTCACCCCAAATTTAATGCATCTAAATGATGAAGAAATTTGCTCAACTCTTTGTAGCATCAATAAGGTGGGAAGTCTAGTCAACCTTTAGTAGGGTCAAGATGGTGGGAAGATTTGCTCAACACTTCAAAGCTTCAAGATGGTGGCAAGATTCTCCTAACACTTTAAAGCATGAAGATAGAGGGAAGATTTGTTCAACATTTCAAATCTTCGAGATGACTGAAGATCAAATGTTGATGGGCTTAAATCAACACCAAAATGTTAGAAAATCATGTTCGAAAAGTGCAGCGGAGAATAGGTTTAAGGGAAAATCAGAGTTTAATTTTTTTCTTCCAAAAACAAGAATTTGATTGTGTTATCTAAAGTAATAAATACTTAACAAAAATTGTACATTTATGATTCGTCTAAGATGAACACTTCGGCCAAGTAGTTTTTTCCGCTATCCTCAAGCTCATGTTTGTCGAGTGTCGGCTTGCTTCGAATTAGAAATTTTTTTACAAAATTACCAATGGGACAATTTTGTAATTTCTCTAAATTTTTGGAGTCAAGTTGTAAATAACAAGAATATCTCTAGAAATTTTCTAAAATAATTTCTTCGAATAATTTTCTCTCTATTTTTTTTTTTTGAATTCAAGTGTGTGAGAATAATGACCCAAACTCTCTTTATATATGGAGAGTTTAGAAAGAGTTAAACGAGGACTAGAATTAATCACATTAATATTAAGTTAATAAAATATTATCTAGACAAATATTGAATTAAATATCATATTAATATCTAGATAAATATTAAATTAAATTTAATATTAAATTCATTAAAATAATATTATCTTTGGAAAAATTAATTTGAAATCAAGTTGCCTAGTAGAGTCCCACTAGGAGTCTAATTTTTCCATTGCTTTACCATCAAAGAACTACCACCGCTTACCATCTGCCGATCGCCGGATCGCCCCCGTGCTCGGCGGTGCCTTTATCGACGCCACTTCTCCCCAGCAGAACGAACCATTATCGTTTTTCCCAAATGGGCCTGGCCGGTTCGGCTGCTATAAGTTTGATTCGGGCCAGTGACGGTCCGACCAATCCGGTCTAGCCACCGGTTGGACCGTTGATCCAGTTTCATACACAGGGTCCGGTTCAACCAATTTTTGGGTTTCAGTCTCTGGTTTTGGTTCTCAAGTCCAATTTTTAAGTTCAATTATCTATTTGACCAATTGTTTGACTTGAAAATTAATTTTTATGAATATTATATTTATTTTAATTAATTTAATTTTACTTGACCAAAATTAATTTTCTCAAAAATCACTAAGATTTTCTAAATTAAATTTTCTAGAAAATTATTTAATCAAATTCTCTAATTGAACAATTCACACAACCATCAAATTTAATTTCTTATCGAATAAATCGACTCAATTAAATTATTTCCAAAGTCGTGGAATTTTTTTCTGATTCAAGTGCAGTCTGACCAAGTTTTTGTTGAGCTAGCGGATGGACCAATTGGACATATACAATTAGGTTCGAGTAATTGAAAATATGTTCAGAAGCATCGTTTTAATAATTCACAATTTACTTAATCATGGAGTTAGTCCACAATAAGTACCATGATTGAAAACTACTTATTGTATACTATTTATGAAAGCAATTCATCAAACTACTTTGTCTAATGACCTCATCATGTGTGTTACTCTCATATGATATATTTGATTCGTTTAAGTTAAATTCATTCACTCAATACAATATTATTTTATCTCATTGCCACCATTGTGTCTTCTTAATGATTAATATGATCATTGTCAACTAATGACTGTGATAAATTACTCGTTAGAGAATAAGCAGCCCGTGGCCACGTTCCATATTTATCAATCCACACTACCAATGACAGGATATTGTTAAATTTTTAATCTAGCTATAAATTCCATTGTTGTTAGTAAAGTCATGCCATATATAAGTCATGTACCCAACATACTGACTATCGGCACAATCATCTTTAGAGTATAAGCCTCTATTTATATCAAAGCACATGAGTTACATACGCATGATCAGTCTCAAGATTTAGGTAAGTCACACCATGAACGTCACAAGTGAATTAATTCACAAACGGATTTAGATGTATTTCAACTCGAGTTCAGTCCAATGTATCATTCTTCTAATTAGTACATATACGTACTCGTGGAGTTAGTTGCTCCGATAGCCAAGACTAGCCATCTCACCAATTGAAATTGTAGACGACATAATAATTCTTCTAAGTATTTGAATCAAATTCTCACTTTGATTCTTTTACGGGATTACAAACTTGTTTAGATTATCCACTGAAGTAAGTTATCTTTATTGCAATGAAAACGTTCTTACATTGCTACTTATGTTCAGTTCAAATTTAGACAACCAATGAGCTAATATTATTACACAAAAGTTTTCACCCATATTGTTAGTATTTATATTCACTAACTCAGCTATTAAATTATCAAAATGCTATTATTTTAACAAAGCAATAAATATCAATTTAAAGGTATTTTTATCTTTTTATATAAAATCTAGAAAAAATACATACTTATGATAGGATTTAAACTTAAGACAACATAAAATATACACTTCCAATTTTACCATTTCAACCAAAGTAAAAATAATTTTTATGGCATCTATTTTAAACAAATATATTATATAATTGTTTTCATTCATGTTGTTGGAGTTACATAATCTAATTTTGTTGATGTTATTAATTGATTCAAATAGTTAATATGGTTAACTTTTCTATCAAAGTGTTAATTTGAGTTTCAAATTATTTCTAAAATATTTTAGATATAGTTATTTAGGACAAGGATGGCACTCACATTCTTCGTAGATTTCATATTATTTTAGTAGATAATCTTATTTTAGAGAAATTTCAACTCAAACTATAACAAAATACAGTAAAAAAAAAAAAAAACCAATAAGTAGAAAACATTCTAACCCAAGCCATCCCAACCAACATTCTCTAAAATCATCGGGATCATTTGCGCAGACATCAAAACTCAAAACAAGTTGAAGGTGAAAGATGAATTTGTTGGATTGCAGCTATGTATATTAAGCATCATTGTGCAGTGACTCGAGTATTACTTGAATTCCGTGTTGTGGTTGAACAGTGATATAAGGTATTGGTGAGTGGACATAGGTAGGGGAGAGGGAAATGGTGTAGCGCTGTAGAATCATGGAGAGCACAATCTTCATTTCCGTGGTTGCAAAGTTCATACCAACACAATTCCGAGGTCCTAATCCAAAGGGACAAAATGCTCCTGCATTGTAATTGGTAGCTTTGGCAAACCCTTCCGCAAATCTCTCTGGTTTAAAAAGATGTACATCATCTCCCCACAGGTGAGGGTTATGGTGAAGTGCAATATTTTGAACCAGAATATCTATGCTAGCAGGCAAGACTAGCTTTCCCAACTGCACTTCTCTTGCAACCCTTCTTGGTAGGCCATTTGGTGGACCATACAATCTTAAAGTTTCGTAAATAATCATGGTCATCTGTTTGAAGAATATGAATATGTCAGATTACATTAAAGAAGTTAAATAACTGCAACGCGATATTATATTGAAAGAGTTTCACAGTTTACTTACGGTTTTGAGTTTAGACATGCCTTCAGAATCTGGAATTTGGTTACCGAATATCTCAATCACTTCTCTTCTTGCTTTCTCTTGCCAATCTCCATGAATTGCTAGAAGGAGGACTATCCATGCAAGTAAGGAATTAACAGTATCTTGTCCAGCAAAGTAGAATGTTTTGCACTCATCCACCAAGTCTTCCATTAAAAGTCTATTATTTTCATCTGAATCATGATAGGCATTTACAAGTAATCCTAGAAAATCATTGCCGAAGCTATCGGCTTCTCCATTCACAACTTCGTCTTCTCTTTTCTTAACAATCTTCATCACACAATCTTGTATTCCTTTTGAAAGTTCTTCAGACTCTAGCACGTCACCAGATTTCCATAACTTGCTGTAAAAGTAAACCAAGGTCAGTAATATGACAAAACCGAGGGATCCATTAAGCTTTTAGAGGGAACATACTTGATCAGAGGAATTCGAGTTTCGAAAAGATTTCGGCTCCTAATTATTGACAACTTGTTCAACATGTCAAAAATCTTCTCTCCTTCCAAGTAACTGCTACCGAAAGCTGTTCTGGATATTACTTCCGAAGTCAATAATCTAAATTCATGATACACTTCTATCTCTTTGCCTACATAGCCTTTCCACTTTTCTAGCATTGTTTCAACACTAGCAATTACAGCTGGTGTCATGTTCTGCACAATCAATCCTCTAACATATAAGAAAGATTTAGACAACTAATTCACATGTTTAGGGCGTTTTTACCTTTAAGCTTTCCCCATGAAAAGCATAATTCGCCAACTTCCGTTGCTTCATCCATTTTTCTCCCAAAGCTGTCACAAGACCATTCCCAAATATCCTACTGACAAAAACAGTAGGCTTCCTTTTTGGAAAAGTTGTCACACTATGTTTGAGAACCTCGTTGGCAAGTTCAGGTTCTGTAATCACTAGTTCAGGTCGATTACCATCCCAAGAAAGATAATTTCTCCCTAATCAAACAATAAACAAAAAAAGGGTCAATCTTTTCTTAGAACTAGAAGATCGAAACCATAGTGAAAACAACATGCATGGAATCTTACCATATTTGTTGACACATGAGTAAATATGTGGCTGCACTCTGGGAAATATATCATGCCTCAAGGCCATAGGTTTGCTTAATGCTTCCTTTGTCATTTTGGTAGCTTCTTTGTTGTTTCCATGGATGAAGCTGTAGGGAGGTCCTTTGATTCCCTGTGAACTCATCATATGCTGTAGACGGAGAGGTTTCCACAAGTAATCATAAAGGAACCTTATTAAAGATGCGATGAAGAAACAACATGGGACAAGAATAGCAAGCTTCAGCAAGGCAATCATTTTTCGTCTCTCAACAATGAATGGAAATGCTCCTTTAGCATTTGTATTTATGGTGAGTTTAGGTTGACAATTATTGCATAGTAAAAGAGATATTTAGAATTATTTTATTTATTTATTTGCCTGCCAATTTGTAGGTTCTTTGGAAATTATTTTCTGGTGTTTATCATTTTAAAATTAATCGATAAGATTTTTTTTTATATTAATTCTTTCTATAATAATCTCTTTTATCTGTCAAGATTTTATAGAGAAGGTAAGAATATATCTTGTTAATTTATTCAATCGATATATTTAATTTCACTTATTGAAAATTATTTTCATGTAATAAAATATGTTTAATAGATTTTTCACTTGAAATTTAAATATTTTATTAAAATAATATTTTAGTTAAGATAATTTTTATTTAATAAATTATAATTAATAAGCTTGTTTATATGAAATAATTCTAATTTTATTTAAAATTTTAGGTAATATATTGTTATAAAGAATTAATTTAATAAATAATGTAATTTAAAACTATAGTTATTGTTGTTATAATGCGAAAAATTGTTATCGAATGTTAAAATGGAACATAAAAAATTGGTTCTACTAAAAAACTTGGTTGTTATAGCATACAATTATTATAGAGAGGGTTGATTATCAGGGGCGAAGCCAGAAGAATTTTTTAGGGGGCGGATAAAATTTTAATTTTTTATAGTTTATATTTTTATAATTTGTAAAGGATTAAATTGAATTTTTATAATTTTAGGGGGGCCAAAGTGTAATTTTACCTTTACTAATTTAAATTTTTTAAAAAATTTGAAGGGCCAAAATAATAATTTTACATTTTAGGGGGGACCGGGGCCCATACCAGCCCCCCTGGCTACGCCCCTGTTGATTATATATATATATATAGGGACTTCCTTATTAGAACGGGGAACATCATCGTCCTTTTTAATTATAAAATGATTAAATTTCATTTGTGGTTCTATTATTTCTAAATTTGAGATTTAATCTCTATACTTTAATTTCTAACTTGATTTGTTCTTTATATTTTTATAATGTTACGAGTTAGTTTGAATAGTTAATATAGCTATTTTTTTTTATTAAAACGTTAAAATAGTTATATATAATTTGAATACTCTAACTGTCTTAAAGACTGAGACTGAACATGGTTTTACTTTTTTTTTTTTTAAGTTTGCCTTGGTTTATTTTATTTTATATTATTGCCAATTTTCAGTTTGACCCCTATACTATGTTGAAACTTAAGAAATAATATATATTTTAAATTTTAAAATAATTTGATTCATCTATTTTTATAATGTTAATATTGAGTCTAAATCATTAATATTATGATCTGTTTCAATCAAAATGTTGATGTCAATTTTTCTTAAGAAGACTATTCCCACCAAAAAATTATTTTATCATGACGAGTTTGAATGAGTGTTTTTAAGAAAAAAAAATTTTAATTAGTATTTTCAATGTTATTTTTATTATTACATGATGACCAATTGAATATATATATTTTAAATTCCAAAACGTCACACAAATGAATTTAATAGAAGAATTTTAACGGTGGTAATAATGGGTCCTGAATTTTTAAATCCGAAAAGTAGATAATTAAATTATTAAAAATAAGAGTTTGGAGACTAAGTTCTAAAATGTCACACTAATGAATTTAATAGAAGAATGTTAACAGTGGTAATAATGAATCCTGAATTTTTAAATCCGAAAAGTAGATGATTAAATTACTAAAATTAAGAACCCTATGTGATGACTTGATGGTCAAGGGTGTTCACTGCCCCAGGTGTGGCTTGGGTTCAAGTCGTGCTAGTTGTGTTTGTTATTCGACCTTTGTCTTGTTACTGTAATTCACCAAAAAATTACTAAAATTAAGAGTATGGAAACTAAAATCCAAATATACGAAGTGTATAATGTCTTAGATCATATTTTAACCTTTAAAATTTTTCTTTTATAATTTTAAAAAATAAATAATCAACCCAACGCGAAGCGGACCTAGCCTTAAAAAAATTTTGAAATTCTTTTTAAACCATAATTAATTTAAAAAAAAATTAAATTAGGCCCCAAATTTGGAATTTCTCATTAAACCTTTCAAAGTTTTTAATAGATCCCTCTAAAATTTTTTATATCTCATTAAATCTTTTAATTTTTTTTTTATAATTTAACTAGACCTAACATAACTTTTATAGAAAAATTAATTAAACCTCGAATTTAAACCTCAAGGTGTATGGAATCATATTAATTAGGCTTATTTGGCCTTTGTATTTCTCACTTTCTCCTAAATTAATATTTATATATTTTTTTTCTCAAGTACTTTAATTTTTATTTTATCAATGTTTTTGATATTTTTTTATAATGTCTTTAAATTCGAGACACGTGATAATCTTAGATCGTGACATGTGAAAATGGTGATTTTATAATCACGGCATTATATTATTTTTTAAAAAAAATTATAAAAAATAATATAAATATTTTAAAAATATTAAAATTTTATAAATAAAAAAATATATTAAAATTTACAAATAAAAA
Source organism: Gossypium sturtianum (assembly GCA_025698515.1). Lineage (NCBI taxonomy): Eukaryota > Viridiplantae > Streptophyta > Magnoliopsida > Malvales > Malvaceae > Gossypium > Gossypium sturtianum. Next base: position 166,510,425 of record CM046945.1, read on the forward strand.
AAAGTTAAATTAAAGAAAACAGACATATTTTTAAATTCTAATTAATTAATTAACTAATTCCTCTTTCCCAATACCTTAAAACCAATCTGTTTACTTTTCATTCTTTTTCTTCTGGGGACGAAACTAAGAACCCTAGCTAAAATCTTTAAAGAGTATATAGGTGATTTCATCATTGACAAGGGAGACCCGGTCGATGCCTGTTGCACCGTCCACCATTCTAAGGTTTCTATGGGTGCCATCTTTACAATTCCATTGTTTTTCCTTCTCTTCATAAAATCTCTAAAGGGACAGTGTTGAAAGAGTAAATGAAATTGGGATTAAAGATTGATTTCGACAGGTGCTTGTAAAGATTCAATATAAGAGATTTTTAAAACGCACTTCATTTGGATTCTAATGGTATGCATGGTAGAAAAATAAGAGGCAGCAAGGGTGGCAACAACCATGGCATGCAGAAAAATAATGGCAGCAAGGGTGGCAACAACCATGGCATGCAGAAAAAGAATGGCAGCATGCATGCATGGTAGAAAAATAAAAGTAAGGTGGCAGCAAACATGCATGGTCTTGAAACAATAATCATGCAGGCCAAATAATTGTGGTAAGTAAGCAATTGGGTATATAAATGCACAAACTGCTCATTCTCCCAACATTTTCTTCTCTCGTTTTCTATTTTCTCAACTACAACATATATATATATATATATATATATATATATATCAAAATCTACCGTAAGTGTTAGATATTTTTATGATTTGTGCATTTTGTACTTTTTTGTAGTTTTATGTTTTTTAGGGTTTTTTTAAGACATTATAAGATTTTTTTAAAGTAAAAAAATATTTTTAGTGTTAGTTTATTATTATTTATATTATTGTTAGTTATATTGATATATATCATTTTTTAAGTGTTTGAAAAATATATATTTTATTACTAGTTGTTTAAATATTATTATATTCTTATTTTTATGTGTTCTTTTTCTTTGTTTTAATTTTGTAGTATGGTTTTTTTTATAAAGTATTTGTAAAAAACTTGTATTTTAATTATAAATTTGATTATAGATTTATGCTTATGGTGATATTTTAGTGTCAGAGTTTTAACTCAATTGGTATCGGCATTATTGTTAGTATAGGAGGGCATGGGTTCGAGTGCACTGAAGTGTATTTTCCTTCTATCTAAGGGTTGAAGAGGGACTATTAATAATTTTGGGTATAATAAGATTAATGTTAAAAAAAAGTGTGGAGATAAAATTCAGATACTGTGAAAATGGCTAGTGGTGGAAGTTTGTTGAAATTTGATGGACATATTTTGACACATGAAAATGAACCAGTAAAATCTTGTATGTCTAAAATAGTTGAATACAATATAATATTAACAACTAAAGTAAAATGGATTATTGGTAGATAATTCTTCCAATTTTGATTCGATCAAACTTCTTTGATTTAATGGATTTGATATTCAATAAATTGTTAGACACATAATACAACTACTTGTTTACGTATAAATTTTATATAATAACTTTTTTTTCACTAAATTAAACCCCGACTTCTAAGCAGCTATGTTACATTACGCATCGTTATGCAATGACTCGAGTATTACTTGAATTCCGTGTTGTGGTTGAACGGTGATATAAGGTATTGGTGAGTGGACATAGGAAGGGGAGAGGGAAATGGTGTAGCGTTGTAAAATCATGGACAGCACAATCTTCGTTTCCGTGGTTGCAAAGTCCATACCAACACAATTTCGAGGTCCCAATCCAAAGGGACAAAATACACCTGCATTGTAGTTGGTAGCTTTGGCAATCCCTTCTGCGAATCTCTCTGGTTTAAAAAGATGCATATCATCTCCCCATAATTGAGGGTCATGGTGAGGTGCAGAATGTATAACTAGAAGATCAAGATTAGCAGGCAAGATTAGCTTCCCTAACTGAACATCACTTTCAGTTCTTCTCATCATGCCATTTGATGGACCATACAATCTTAGAGTTTCATAAATAATCATGGTCATCTATTTCCAGAAAAGGAACGTGTCACATTGCATTAAAAAAATTAAATAATAGCTGCAACAAGATATTATATTGAAAGGGTTTGACAGTTTACTTACGATTTTGAGTTTAGACATCTCTTCAGAATTCGGAATTTGGTTACCGAATCTCTCAATCACTTCTCTTCTTGCTTTCTCTTGCCAATCTCCATGAATTGCTAAAAGGAAGACTATCCATGCAAGTAAGGAATTAACGGTATCTTGTCCAGCAAAGTAGAATGTTTTGCACTCATCCACCAAGTCTTCCGTTGAAAGCCTGTTATTTTCATCCGAATCATGATAGGCATTTACAAGTAATCCTAGGAAGTCATTGCCGAAGCTATCCGCTTCTCCATTCACAACTTTGTCTTCTCTTTTCTTAACAATCTTCATCACACAATCTTGTATTCCTTTTGAAAGTTCTTCAGACTCTAGCACATCACCAGATTTCCATAACTTGCTGTAAAAGTAAACCAAGGTCAGTAATATGACAAAACCGAGGGATCAATTAAGCTTTTAGAGGGAATATACTTGATCAGAGGAATTCGAGTTTCGAAAAGATTTCGGCTCCTAATTATTGACAACTTGTTCAACATGTCAAAAATCTTCTCTCCTTCCAAGTAACTGCTACCGAAAGCTGTTCTGGATATTACTTCCGAAGTCAATAATCTAAATTCATGATACACTTCTATCTCTTTGCCTACATAGCCTTTCCACTTTTCTAGCATTGTTTCAACACTAGCAATAACAGCTGGTGTCATGTTCTGCACAATCAATACTCCAACATATAAGAAGATTTAGACAACTAATTCACATGTTTGGAGTGTTTTACCTTTAAGCTTTCCCCATGAAAAGCATAATTCGCCAACTTCCGTTGCTTCACCCATTTTTCACCCAAAGCTGTCACAAGCCCGTTCCCAAATATCCCAGTGAGAAAAACAGTAGGCTTTCTTTTCGGAAAAGTTGTCACACTATGTTTGAGAACCTCGTTGACAAGTTCAGGTTCTGTAATCACCAGTTCAGGTCGCTTACCGTCCCAAGCAAGATAATTCCTCCCTAGTCAAATTTTTTTAAAAAAAGTTCAATCTTTTTTTAGAACCAGAAGATCGAAACCATAGTGCAAAACATGCATAGATCTTACCATATCTGTTGACACATGAGTAAACATGTGGCTGCACTCTGGGAAATATATCATGTCTCAAGGCCATAGGTTTGCTTAAGGCTTCATTTGTCGTTTTGGTAGCTTCTTTGTTGTTTCCATGGATGAATGCGTAAGGAGGTCCTTTGATTCCTTGTGAATTCATCATATGCTGTAGACGGAGAGGTATCCACCAGTAATCATAAAGGAACTTTATCAAAGCTAAGAGGAACAAAGAACATGGGAGAAGAATTGCCAGCTTCAACAAGGCACTCATTTTTTTCTTCTCTCAACAATGAATTGAAATGCACCTTTAGCTTTCCTATTTATGGTGAGTTTTGCATGGTAAAAGAACTATTTTATTTATTTGCCTGCCATTTTGTAGGGTCTTGACAATTAATTTTTATTTTTTTATCATTTTAAAATTAGATGATAAGATTTCAGGGTCCAACAACTACGGACCATTATGTTTATAACTATATATATTAGTGGCTTCCTGTCGCATGGGTTTTTCTTTAAAAGTGACGGGCCATACCCTATAACCATCTGTTTTTCTTTATTAAATTGCCTAATCTTTGAAGAAATTGATTCCAACCCCCATTTTATGTCACCATTTTACTCGATTCACGTGAGGAAATTACTACAAATCTGTGCACTTCTTACAAAATAAAGGCATCCATTTCGATTAAAGGGTTAAAAACTCTGGTTTTTTTTTATTTAAATAATATAAAATAAAAACAATTTTAAAAATAGTATAACTTCAACATTATTTACCAACATAAGTCAACTACGTGACTTTATCCTAAAATATTTAAACCCATTTTTTTAGAATTAATATATTGAAACCATCATTATACAATAATTAGAAATTTAATTATTTAAAAAAAGAAGCATCTTTGAACGAGTAAACAACTAATTAATTTGTGAAAGTCAACTGCTGCAGAAGGCGACTTTCATGATCTCTGAAGTTATAGATTTGTATTTATTGACTTATTATTTTATTAGGAAGAGAGATAATTAATATTTTTTTTTTTGTTTTCATTATTCAACAAGTTATATATTTCGTTTTTAATCAGCCTAGAGAAATCCTCTATTTTTGTAGTTTGTTACGTGTATATATTAGTATGATCAAATCACATAATAATCAAAAAGTTTATTTATCTAAATATATTAATCAATTGACATAATCGATTAAACGTTATAATCAATAACGGTGCAAAACTTAAAAAATTATATAAAAATTTATTAAAGGTGTAGAAACCATTTTTTTTTAAAAAGGGGTCGACTTTGATTTTGAAAACGAAAATGAATATAGGAGTCGTCACCAATCCTTTTTTATTTAGGTGTGATAAGATCACCTCGTAATTCATTCATTTTAATAAAAGTTTAAATTTATTAAAACAATGATTTTTGGTCTACAAAATCTAGAAAACGAGTTCGGGAGTCGATTACGCACAAGGAAGGATTAGCACCCTCGATACACCCAAAATTGGTACCTAGTTGATTACTTGGTGTCTTTAGTGTCGGAAATTGAAAATTTGAAAAGATTTTAAAAATACGATCCTTTATAAAAATATTGAAAATTTTTTGAGAAATGGGCATATTTCACGTTAATCGAGAAAGAGAATTACGTCCCGTAACAATGTCTTAAATTTCCGATATGAAAATAAACGCCGAAAAATTTACTTTGAAAGATGTTTGATTATCTCAGTTTTAGAAAGAAACCATATTCCGTAAGTTAGAACACGATCTTTTCGTAATTCCCGAGATTACTTAAAAATTTCAAAACGTTCGTTGGTTCGGATTTATCAAGAAAGTCGAAACCCCATAAGTTAGGGAATGACCTTTCGATTTTTAAAAACACGAAACAAAATTTTTAATGCATCGCATAAAATGTGACGTGGTTTCGTGGTGAAATGTAAAACGGGTTACGGTGCTTGCGTGCATGACAGAATAATAAGTATGTTAATGTGAATGACAATATGGAGAACATAAATAAAATAAACAAGCCAGAAATAAAATGACAAGTAATAAGAATAACAAACTAAAAAATTCGAAGCTAAAGACCTAATGTTACGTAAAGAAATAAATACAGTGCAAAACAATTTAAGAATAATAACAATATAATTGCATCAAAAGAGTCTCCCTTGAAACCAAGAGTGCTTTCCATAGAGTCCTAGAGAGAGCAGTAACTGTTGCAGCTTGGGATGGAGGAGAGTGGTTGCGAGGAGAGGGAGAGTAGCAAGGAGATCTCCTTGCTAGCAGAAGAGCTCATCTAATTATCAATTAAGAGATCAATGGTGGTGTCGAATGAGAAGCCGACTTTGATTTGTTCAGTATGGACAAAAAAATCTTTTAATCCGGAGAGCTTAAGGGCACAATTAAAGAGCATCTGGAAAACTAAGAAAAAGTTTGAAATTCAATTGGTAGGGCAAAACCTTTTCTTAATTGTTTTTTATTTTGAAGAAGATTTGGAGAACCTTTTCTTAATTGTTTTTGATTTTGAAGAAGATTTGGAGACGATTCTGGAAGGACGCCCTTGGTTATTCCGCAAATATTTTATTTTATTTGATCGATTGAACAGTCCAATTGAAAGATACATCTTACTTCCTCGCCGTACTGGATCAAGATCAGCCCATGCTTATCAGAATTCGACAAGAAGGATCTTTTGCATGCCATTGGGGGTACTTTCGAAAGTGTTATCAGGTCGGAAATTAATGGTGATATTTGTAGACTCAGAATTAATTTAGATGTTTAGAAACCCCTTAGGAGAGGTTTTCTTGTTTCAAGTGCTAATAGTGAGAAATCATGGATTTCTTTCAAATATGAGATATAAGAGCCCAAATTTGCCCGGGCCCATCAAGTAATAAAACAAAAACAGAAATAAAAAAAGAGTCCAACAACAGTCCATAAACAGTTAAAAAAACCCAGAAATAAAATTACAAGCCCAAATCCTAATTCTGGCCCAATATTAACTAAACAGAAGCCCTAGGGTTTCCCTTTCCAGCGCAGCCACCGCGTCCTTCACACGCGCCTCGCATCGTTTCGGCTTCCCACGCGCGTCGATTCCCATGCCCACGCCCCCTGACGATCGTGGCTCCCCCAGGCGCCTCGGCCTCCATCATCCGCATACCTTTGCCCATACCCTGCAAGCAGAGAAAAATAGAAAAAGGGGATCTGTAAAATTGGTTATAAAAACTGAAGGGATACTATTATAAGATTCTCTTCTTTTCGAGGCATTACCAGCAAAACAAAATACAAAAAAAATTGAAAGATCACGGAAAATCAAAAGCAAAAATAAAAAGCAAAATATTTAAAGGTTGAGTTCTTCTTATTTTCCATTATTGCCTGCTGTTGTTCTATTTATTTCTATGTTTATTTCTTTTCGATTCTTTGTAAATAAATAATAATCAACAAGGGAAGAGGGACATAACCATACCTGAACAGTTGGAGCCTCGTCTCCGCCGTTGAAGCCAGATCGAAGGCAAGAAAGGGGGGTTTCTCCTTTGTGGTTTTCGGGGCTTCAAAAAGGGGTTCTGACAAAAGGCCAGAAGGCCCGTTTTTGGGCATCACCGGCCACCGATACAATGGTGGCACGGTGGTGTGAAGGAAGGCCGAACGTCAAAGGAAAAAGGAGGCGAAGATGGCACCCCCTTTTCGTAGCAGAGAAAGAAAGAATGCGGGTGGGGGTTCTGTTTCTTTTTTTAGAAAGGGAATCAAATGGCAAAAAAAAAAAAAAAAAAAAATATAAAAGGAGCCTTTATAAAACTAGCAGAATGGCGCAGTTTACTCAGGGGATATGCGTATATCCCTACAAAGGGTTAATTGCGCACTTGGCCCCCTCTTTTGTGGTGTTTGTTGATCAAGTCCTGCTCGCATTTTTAAGGATCTTACCATATAATTTCCCTTACGTTTTAATCTGGTCCCTGCCCTTTTTTTACTTTGATTTATTGCTATTTTAACCCCCCTTAATTTTATTCTGATTCCAATTTAACCCTTCTTCGTTTGTTTTTATAATTATATTACTACTCTTATTATTATTAGTTTTATTACCATATTTTTATTATTTGCTTTTTATTATTACCTTTACTAACACATTTTACTTACTATTGTTATTGATTTAATTTTATTTTTCCATTTATATTTATTTTATGTACATACTTACTTATACTTATTATTATTCTCGTATTATTATTATCATTTTATTATTACTATACTATAGTATATTATTAGTATTATTATTCTTATTTTATTTATTATTACCATTATTTTATTTATTTTTTTATTTAATTATTATCACTACTATTATTTTATTTTCATTATTATCGTTATTACCATTATCATATCATTATTTATATAGTTCTATATATTTTTATTATTACTATTATTTCTGTTATTGCTTTGTAACCGTACTATTATTATTATTATCATTATCATTATCTCTATTATTATTAACATCTTTCTGTTTTAAAAATCTTCATTATTATTATTTTAAATTATCTCTTACTTTCGTTTTTATTATTGCATTTTTATTATTTTTACGTTTTGTTCATTCTCGTTTTCGTCATTTCATGTAGATTGGCGGTTTTGAATCGTATATCAACATTTTACTTTTATTTTTTTTGTCATTTTTATTCATAAAAATGGGTTTTACAAAGGTAATATTCGTGCGTTTGGGAAATTCGAAGAAATTGTGCCCAATCGTCTTTGGGTGTGATTTTTTTGTTTGACCAAATAAACGAATATCCGCTCAAAATTTCAATACATGTGCTTGGAGAATTTTGGGGATGATCTTGAATTCGAGGACTTAGATTGTCGATCCAATCGTCTTTGGATATGAGATTCTGTTCTTCAAATAAGGGAAACTCAATATTAATCAAGTTGTTTAAAATAAAAAAAAGAAAAAAATTCCAAAAACATTTCAAACTTTTCGACATTAGGACATTGATTAATCAATTCTGTACCAATTTTGGGTGTGACGAGGGTGCTAATCCTTCCTTGCACGTAACCGACTCCCGAACCCGTTTTTCTCAAATTTTGTAGACCGAAAAACACTGTTTTAGTAAATCAAAACGTTTTATTAAAACAAAGGTGATCCGATCTCACCTAATAAAGATCGGTGGCGACTCCCGTTTTTTTTTCGTTTTCAAAACCAAAGTCGATTCCCGTTTTTCAAAAAATGGTTACGACAGCTTGGCGACTCCACTGGGGACCAATAAGAGAGTCAGGCTATAAAATTAATTATCCTTTGTCCTTTTGTCGAAAATTAGGAAAATTATTTTGGAAAAAATCATGTTTCTGTTGATGCATTTGTTGGTGCTATGATTGCAATAATGTTGAGTCTCATAGGATATTTCTGCATTCATATTTGCATGACCGTTGTGGTCACACCCTTTAAGTGGGAGCGAGAAGCTATGCCTTCGTGAGGTTTTCACCTCCGCATAGGCTAGGGGACTGCTTCCGAAATACATCCGTACCTATGTCTTCGTGAGGTTTTCACCTCTGCATGGCCATAGGGAAATGTATTCCCCTGAACCGAACTCGGTCCGTATGAGCCTATAATGGGTGAGGATCGAGGAATCTGCTGGTTTGGGTACCCTTTACTTTGGAACCAAACCACATACAGTGAACCTTAAGAACCCATCTTAGGTAAAGCTATGTTGAACCTTAGCAGTTACCTAGATAGATGTCTGTTTATTTTACCTGCTTTATATTTCACTTTGCGGCACTAACTTGTCATGTTTTATTTTGTGCATTCATTTCATATCTCAAGAGGTATCGATTCACAGTCAGTTTCTAAGTTAGAAAGCTGGTTATGGAAAACAAATTCCTTGATAAAGTAGAAGACAATGCAGTCATTCGCATATGGTCAGAACAAAGGCAATTAGAGAAAGGGGACAGCTTAACTGAGGGGTATGTGTCGGAACTACGAGATTTTGCTCAAGTGAGCATCACGCAAAATGAGTTCGATGAGTTGAAAGAAATATGGAATCAGTGGGACGATGAGGCAAAGCAGTTGTTATATCGTGATTATGGCGATTTACCATACTTACTCGACATCAAGGTAGACAAGCATTTATTTCGGGCTATGACTTAGTTTTAGAACTCTGCTTATAGTTGTTTCACATTCGGGGAAGTGGATTTAATGGCTACAGTGGAAGAATATACAACCTTGCTTCATTGTTCAAGGGTCCAAGCCGACAAAGTTTATTTCAGGGCTGCCAACACCCTTACTTTTGTGAAGAAGTTAGTAAAGATTATCGGGATGAGTGAGCAGTGGGTTTTGGCCAGGATTCAGAAGAAAGGCGAGGGTAAATGCATACCTTGGGTGAGTTTAAGGGACCTGATCCTAACACATCCTGATGTAAAGAGGAAGGTTGACTTATTGGCCTTATGCATTTATGGTTTAGTAATCTTCTCTAAAGCCCTAAGACATGTAGATGAAGCAGTTACTGACCTATTCGACCGACTGGATAAAGGGGTCACGCCAGTACCAGCAATCTTAGCTGAGACGTTCAGATCCTTCAATATATGTCAGAGGACAGGAGAGGGCAGGCTCATCGGATGCGCACAGTTATTAATGGCTTGGTTCCATAGTCATTTTTGGAAGACGGGGAAAGTGTCTTATCGAGTTTTCTCTGAGAATTACTCCTCTTTGAAAGAGATAGTAGACGCACCAAGGAGAGAAGACGTGTCTGAGGAAAGTTGGATGGCGCTCCTTCAAAATCTTCAAGAAGAGGACATCGAATGGAAAGCTCCTTGGATAATCCCCAATGAAATCCTTTATCGATGTGGGAATTTTGACTGGGTCCCTTTACTCGGAATATGGGGAACCATTGGATATGCCCCTTTGCTTGTACTAAGGCAATACGGTTCAAGACAGTTCATACCAACGACATACGGGCTGGCTCAATGTGAGTTCTTGTATCGAGGGGAAAGCTATAATAAGAGGGTTAGAGAGATTGCGGGTGCCTAGGATCGGGCCCATTCAATGAAAACATTATCTGTAGACCCAATGACAACCTTAGAATACAGCGGATGGAGGATTAGAAGAATTAACGATAACATCCCCGAGCTAAATCTAGAAAATGCTTGATCAAGAGAGGAATGCTTGCAGGTGGTCCCATCAGAGTTGGAGATCGTGAAGCAAGATTTTGAAAAGATGAGTTTAGAGCTTGGAAAGGGGATAGAGAAGCTAGAAGAAGAAAAGATGTATTTGAAGCTAGATGTGGATATTCAGAAATTAGAAGCCGAGAAAGTAAGAAGAGAAAAGAGGAAAATAGAAGAAGACCGAGACAGTTTGAAGACAGAATATAAGAAGATACGTTTGGCTATGAAAAACGCTGGATTAGGGAAAACATCTGAACAATGGCAACGAGAGGTCCAAGAGGAAAAGGCCAAAGCCGACTATTGGGAGAAGAAGTTTCGAGAAATGCAAGGGCAAAATGAGGCCTTAGAGAAAAGCTTGGCAGAAAGTTTAAATGAAAAGGGGGAGTTAAAGGTTAAAGTGGCCGAGCTTGGACGGTCGTTTCATCACCATCGAAGTCGTAACTCTATGATCGAGCTAAAGTCAAGTCGGAACAAGATCGAGGAAATGAAGGGTAAGATAAAAGAACTAGAATCAGCATTGCATGGTTGTGAACTTCGGATCGAGCTCCTTGAAACGAGAGAGGAGCATTGGAAGGAAGAGCTTCACCATTCTCAAGATCAAGTTAGGAGTCGAGACTACCTCATGGGTGAAGCAGTAATTCAGATTCGTGAGGTAGTTGATCACTTACAGGCTTTGGCAGCGCAGGCTAATAATTCAGATTCGTGAGGTAGCTGATCACTTACAGGCTTTGGCAGCGCAGGCTAATGTATTGAGTGTGAAGTACGAGCTACAGCTGGGTTGCAATCAGGAACTAACTTTTTTGTTAGAGAAAATCAAAACTTTAGGCCTTAAGACGAAAGCTTACTTGTAACCCACTCTATGTAAAGGATTTTGTTCTTTAATAAAGTCTTCTAAAATGAAGTTGAATCTAAATCGATGCCTCTTTGCATTCATGCATTTTCATTACATCATATTATATGCATTTAAAGCCATTAAAGGAGCCTAATAAGTTGAAATTATAACAAAAGAAAAGAGAGGAAGAGAAAGAGAAATCTGGAAACTAAACACCCTTACGGTACACGTGCTAAGTTGAAGAAAATGGATCAAAGGTTTGAACAATTCCAGAAGGACTTGCAAGACCAGATGCAAGAACAAATGACAAAACTCCAACAAGAAATGAGGGACCAGATGTTAGAGGCTCAACGGAATATGATGGCCCAAATGACCTTGATGATGAATGGGATAATGGACAAAGAAAAATGCCCTACAGCTAGTACCGGAGAAGAGAGCGAAGGCCATCCCCCGGGATTCACTCCATCTCACATCCATGCAATGCAAAGAGGATATTCTCAAGGGGAGCCTGCAGGCTTGGGGCAACGACCTGCACCACCTGCTCATCTAGGGCAAGGTATATTCACATTGAACCCCGGAGCTAATCCTGCTGATCCAATTGTTCCAGATTTGGATGATCTAGTAGAAATAGCCAGGCTAAAAATGGATGATCATAGTGCCCAGGATAAGTACAGGAGCTTGGAAGAAAGGCTCAAGGCGATAGAAGGTACTAAAGTCTTCTCCGCACTGAGTGCCAAAGAGCTTAGTTTGGTGCCCGATCTGGTTCTGCCTCCGAAATTTAAAGTGCCAGATTTTGAAAAATATGATGGAACGAGTTGTCCAAAGGCACATCTTATCATGTTTTGTCGGAAGATGGCTGGTTATGTGAATGAAGATAAATTGCTAATACACTGTTTTCAAGATAGCTTGGTTGGGTCGGCCCTTCGATGGTATAATCAACTCAGTAGAGAAAGGATCCTTAGCATCAGCCTTTTGTGAACAATACAAGCGTGTCTCCGACATGGTGCTTGATCGACTAACTCTGCAGATGATGGAAAAGAAGCCGACGAAGACTTTTAGACAATATGCGCAAAGATGGAGAGATATCTCGGCCCAAGTAGAACCCCCATTAACTAAGACTAAGGTAACGGTCCTCTTTATCAACACTTTGAAAGCGCCATTTTATGATAGGTTGATAGGAAACGTCACAAAAGACTTCGCCAATATAGTATTATCTAGGGAACTTATAGAAAATACCATCAAGAGCGGAAGGATGGAAGGACCCGAGAGTTCGAAAAGGGCAGTACCTATAAAGAAAAAGGAGGCAGAAACACATATGGTGGGAACCGAGAGTCACTACATTTCTAATCCGTACCCAACCCAATCACGACCCCGATATCGCCCACCTCCAAATTTCTATTTTCCTCCTCAAAACTCTTATTATCAAGCACCTCCTTCTTACCCCGTCTACACCACAAATAACCAAAGACCATTCACCATGTTCCCACCAAATACCATGCCTGCTCCAAGCCAACCCAAAAATGAACAAAGACCGACAAGACCCAATCCTGAAAAACCTCAATTCACCCCTATTCCCATGTCGTACGGAAAACTGTGCTTAAAATTATTGGAAAAATAATTAATATCCCCGCATTATATGGCATCATTGAAGCCTCCATACCCAAAATGGTACGATCCTAATGCTAGTTGCATGTATCATGCTGGAAACCAGAGGCATTCTACGGAAAATTGTCTAGCCTTTAAAAGGAGGGTTCAGGGTCTTATTGATGCAGGGATTTTACAATTTGACGGTACTGGTAATATGGCTAGAAATCCACTCCGTAACCATACTGAAGGGAACGTGAGCGCAGTGACAAAAGAAGACATGCAGCGAGCTAAAAGTTGCGTTTCTGAAATAAAAACACCTTTACGAAAAGTTTGGGAGGTAATGGTTGAAAATGGGTCATTTTTTCATCCCAACAGAATTTTTAAAGGAGGAAATACAAAAAATCAATTTTTTTGTGATTTTCATGGTATCGAAGGGCATGACATCCAGTCTTGTGAAGAATTCAGAAAATTAGTCCAAGACATGATGAACAACAAGGAGGTCAAGGTCTTTGATAAAATGGACGAGGCCGAGGAAAAGGAAATATGCGCCTCTGATAATTAACCATCAGCCATCCCTTATAGTGTCGATCGACCTCTGGTGATTTATTATGAGGCCAAGAAGAAGGAAGTCAAACCAACGATGGTGATTAAAGTGCCATCTCCTTTCCCTTACAAGGGCAACAAGTCGGTACCATGGAAATATGATGTCAACATTATCATACCTGAAGGTGAAAAATCCAAAGCTACGGCTGAAAGTGTTAGCGGAGTAGGACACTTTACCTGCAGTGGGAGATGTTATTCTCCTGAGGTGGTTGAACCAAGGAAGAGGACTGGTGACTCGAACCAAAAAGGAAAGGCACTGATGCATGATGCTGAGGCTGATGTTGAAATACAGTCTGAGCAAGAAATTAAAAGACCTGTGAATGAGGATGAAGCACATGAGTTCTTGAAGTTCATCAAGCACAGTGAATATAACATCGTGGAACAGTTGAACAAGTAGCCGGTAAGAATCTCGGTGTTATCTCTACTGTTGAACTCAGAGTCACATCGGAATGCCTTGCTAAAAGTGTTAAATCAAGCTTACGTGGAAAGCAATGTATCTGTAGAAAAGCTTGATAGGTGGGTGAACAACTTGAATGCGGATAATTTCATCTCTTTCAGTGATGATGAAATATCACTAAATGGTAGGGGCTTCGTAAAAGCATTGCATATTACGACCAGTTGCAAGGGTTACATAGTATCGAATGTACTCATCGACAACGGATCCGCACTCAATGTCATGCCTTTGGCCACACTTTCCAGGATGCCGGTTGATATGTCTTATCTAAGGCCTTGTCATTCCACGGTAAGGGCATTTGATGAGACACGACGAGAGGTCATGGGAAAAATTGAAATTTCTCTAGAAGTGGGTCCATGTAGATATGATATAGAATTCCAGGTCATGGACATCACGCCTTCGTATAATTGCCTTTTATGGAGGCCTTGGATCCATTCTGCTGTGGCAGTTCCTTCATCTCTCCATCAAAAAGTAAAATTTATCATGGATAGCCGTTTGATCACGGTCGCTGGTGAATAAGACATTATTGCATCTATTTCTGCTATCGCACCTTACATCGAAGTAAACAAAGATGCAGTAGAATGTTCCTTCCGTTCTTTCGAATTTATTAATGCTACATTTGTTGCTGAAGGAAATAAGATTCCCACACCCAAACTGTCAGGGAATACCAAGATGAGAATTAAGCTGACTGTGGAAAAGGGAGCCCGAGCGAAGAAAGGTTTGGGAAGATATCAGCAAGGGATAGCTAGAGCATTAAAGCCAGTACATCACAAGGCTCGATACAGTTTAGGATTCAAGCCAGATGTACGACAAAGAAGAAAACAGTCGCAGAAAGATCAAGAAAGGAGGATTGCAAGAGCCTCAGGTCGAGAATTAGAATAGGAGCCCATAGCGTATCCTCCTTTGTCGAAAACATTCACGTCTGTAGGAATGATGTACCCAGGGCGAGATAATTCATGAAACACGCTGTTATTGATTGAAAGGGGTCTTTAGAACTTCAGTATAAATGTTATTGACAAAGTGGATGATACAATTGAAGATATTTCAATGATACGCCCTGGTCCTTCTGGATTTGTTTTGAACAATTGGACTGCTGTGGATCTTCTTGTAGTTTCTAAGTTCTCTAGAAAGTAATGCTCAGTGTTAACTCTTTTTGTATGCCCCTTAAGTTATAGGGGGAATCTGTTATAAGAGTTCATGTTTGCTTTTTATCTTTTAAATGAACATTAATGGAGATGCATTTTGTCATGGTCTTTTCATTCTCATTGGCCTCATATTTATTCCCTCTTCTCATAGCCTGTCCTTACATATATCTCATATCATGCCATAGTATTATGTTTGTGGGTTCCAATACCTTGATGCTCCTCTATAGTTTTCTTTTCCATTCACCTTTCAGGTGCTCAGATATCAGCGACGTGAACAATCCCGTTACAAGTCCTAAAATTGATTTTGAGAAAACTATTTGTTTAGGAGAATTTGAAGCTGAGGAAAATGCTAAAGATTATGTCTCGTCCCTTGACTTACTAAGGATGATAGAACAAGAAGATAAACAGATTCTACCTCATCAAGAATCTGTTGAGACAGTGAACTTGGGAAATGAAGAAAAGAGGCAAGAAGTGAAGATTGGGACCTCCATTTCAGATAACACCAAACATGACTTGATCGCCTTGCTTCATGAGTACAAAGATGTATTTGCATGGTCGTATCAAGACATGCCAGGTTTGAACGAGGATGTAATGGTCCATAGACTCCCACTGAAACCATGATACAAACCCATTCAATAGAAGCTAAGATGAATGAGACCTGAAATGCTGTTAAAGATAAAAGAAGAAGTAAAAAAACAATTTGATGCTGGCTTCTTACAAGTCTTTAAATATCCAGAATGGGTAGCTAATATAGTCCCAGTACCGAAGAAAGATGGCAAGGTGCGAATGTGCGTAGATTATCGCGATCTGAATCGAGCAAGCCCTAAAGATAATTTTCCCTTGCCACACATCGATACATTGGTAGATAACACAACAAAACATTCATTATTTTCTTTCATGGATGGATTTTTGGGTTATAATCAGATAAAGATAGCCCCCGAGGATATGGAGAAAACTACCTTCGTAACAATGTGGAGAACGTTCTGCTATAAGGTAATGCCATTCGGATTGAAGAATGTTAGGGCAACATATCAGAGGGCAATGGTGATGCTGTTCCATGACATGATGTACAAAGAAATAGAAGTTTATGTCGATGATATGATTGCCAAATCGCGGGGGGAGAGAGAGCATGTTGGGAACCTCAGGAAATTGTTCGAAAGACTAAGAAAGTTCCAGCTGAAGCTTAATCCAGCCAAGTGCACATATGGGGCTACCTCGGGAAAATTACTAGGCTTCATTGTCAGTGAGAGAGGTATTGAGGTTGATCCAGATAAGATAAAAGCCATACAAGAACTACCACCTCCACGGACACAAAAAGAAGTCAGAGGATTTTTAGGGAGGTTGAACTACATCGCTCAATTTATTGCTCAGCTTACCAACCAATGTGACCCAATTTTTCGACTTCTTCGAAAACACAATCCTGGAGAATGGAACGAGGAGTGTCAAGTGGCTTTTGACAAGATAAAACAGTATTTGTCTGATCCCCCGGTGCTAGTACAGCCGACTCTCAGAAGACCGTTGATACTGTATCTGACTGTGTTCAATAACTCAATGGGTTGCGTACTGGGGCAACATGATGAGTCAGGAAAAAAAGAAAGGGTGATTTACTACCTCAGCAAGAAGTTCACAGAGTATGAAACAAAGTACCCGTCAATTGAAAAATTCTGTTGTGCTTTGGTCTGGGTAGTTCGAAGGCTCAGACAATATATGTTGTATCATACGACATGGTTAATTTCAAAGATGGACCCAATAAAGTACATGATAGAATCACCTGCACTCTTAGGAAGAATGGCACGATGGCAGATCCTACTATCGGAGTACGACATCATCTATGTGAATCAAAAGTCAATAAAAGGAGCGCATTAGCTGACTTCTTAGCAACTCGAATGACAGAGGAATACAAGCCATTGAGATTTGATTTTCCAGATGAAGACTTGATGTGCATTACAAAAAAAGAATGTGAGTCGTCAAAAGAGAAATCATGGAAGATGAGCTTTGATGGTGCATCAAATGCATTGGGGCATGGGATTGGAGCAGTCTTAGTGTCACCAGAAGGGAATCATTATCCATTCACTGCCAGACTAAATTCCTACTGTACCAATAATGTAGCGGAATATGAGGCTTGCATAATGGGACTCCGTGTAGCTATTGAACGAGACATCGAAATCTTAGAGGTGTACGGAGACTCAGCGCTGGTGATTTACCAAATCCGTGAAGATTGGGAAGTGAGAGATTCGAAGTTGGTCAAATATCGCGATCTCGTGGCAGAGTTGATCAAAGAATTCGAAGAAGTAACTTTTAATTACTTCCCACGAGAAGAAAACCAATTGGCTGATGCCCTAGCCACTTTGGCTTCAATGTTCAAAGCAAACCGAGAAACAGAAATAATACCTCTCCAAATAAGCATATATGAGGCCCCTGCACATTGTTTTAGCATTGAAAAAGAGGCAGATGGATAGCCATGGTTCCATGATATCTTAGAATATGTCAAGAATCAAAGTTATCCCGAACAAGCAAACGAAAACGATAAAAGAACAATCAGAAGAATAGCGGTAGGATTTGTCCTTGATGGGGATATCCTGTACAAAAGAGGAAAAGATCAAGTGCTCTTGAGATGCGTGGATGCTGTTGAAGCCAAAAAAATACTTGAAGATGTCCATGAAGGAATTTGTGGAACGCATGCCAATGGTTTCACTATGGCTAGGTAGATTATGAGACTCGGTTATTACTGGCTGACGAATGGAAAGCGACTGCATTAGTTACGCACGAAAGTGCCACAAATGTCAAGTTTACGGTGATAAAATTCATGCAGCACCTTCGCCCCTTCATGTCATGACTTTTCCATGGCCTTTTTCTATGTGGGGCATGGATGTTATAGGGCCAATTTCCCCAAAAGCTTCTAATGGACATCGATTCATTTTTGTGGTCATAGACTACTTTACAAAATGGGTAGAAGCTGCTTCATTTGCTAATGTGACAAAGACCGCAATTTGCAGGTTCTTAAAAAAGGAGATCACATGTCGATACGGTTTGCCTGAGAGAATCATTTCAGATAATGCATTGAATCTGAACAACAAGATGTGAGCAATTTCAAATAAAGCATCATAATTCCTCACCCTATCGCCCAAAGATGAACGGAGCAGTAGAAGCGGCTAACAAAAATATTAAGAGGATTATTGGGAAAATGACCGAGACATATAAAGATTGGCACGAGAAGTTACCATTCGCTTTGCATGCATATCGCACATGTGTGCAGACATCTACGGGAGCAACTCCTTTCTCTCTGGTTTATGGAATGGAAGTTGTGCTGCCCATCGAAGTTGAGATCCCCTCTTTACGAGTCTTAATGGAGTCAAAACTAGAAGAATCGGAATGGGTCCGAGCTCGATATGACCAACTAAATCTTATCGAAGAAAAAAGCTTGAAGGTAATCTGTCAGGGACAGATGTACCAGAAGAGAATGATCACGGCCCATGACAAGAAGGTGCGACCAAGGGAATTTTGCGAGGGAGAACTCGTACTAAGAAAGATTCTCCCAATACAAAAAGACTTTTGAGGAAAATGGACACCAAATTGGGAAGGGCCATACATCGTAAAGAAGGCTTTCTCGGGTGGAGCTTTGATTCTTACTGAGATGGATGGGAAGGAGGTACCAAATCCAGTGAACTCACATGCTGTGAAGAAATGCTATGCCTAAAAAAAAGGGGGAGGTCAAGATGAAAACCTGAAAAGGGCGTCTTGATAAATAAAAATGATTAGGATGAAAACCCGAAAAGGGCGTCTTGATTAAAAAAAGAGAAAAAAGAAAAAAGAGGTCAAGATGTAAACTCGAAAAGGGCATCTTGATAAACAAAAAGGTTTAGGATGAAAACCCGAAAGGGCGTCCTAAGGAAGCAAATTTGGGCTTAAAGAGCAAGGGCGATTTGAACATGGAGTCAAATGGCGAGATATTAATATTTGAAGCAGACTCGGAAGCTCAAAATCTTCTACACAAGAAGCTGTGCTCGAAAGGATCCAGGATCAAGAAACATGGAGAAGTTCATGCGTTGAATACCTAGAGCATTTGTGATAATTGAATCTGCTTTCCTTTCTTTATAATATTTTCTTTATTGAACTATTCCTTGTCAATTTCTTTACTTGTTGCTTTTGAAATAAATATGAATGTGAGGTATTTCTTTCGTACCTACTTTCCCATTTTCATGCATCTCATGTTTGGTTCATTTAAATGATAAATAGTGAAATGACATACTCTAAAAAAAATGAATGTCGAGCATTACCTGGATGGAAAGTTGGTAAGTACAAGAGCCTCAAAGCAAGAACCAAGTTCAACAGGGGGCAAAAGGGCGATATACGAGAAACACAGATTACTCGTAAAGCTTGGGACGAGTACCAAACCTGAAAGGAAAGTCAAGAATCGAAGCAATGAATGCAGGTCATCATGAAAGTCGTAACGAAAAGAGATATATGACAAACAAGCCCAAGGCGCATGACATAATCATGTAGGCATAAAAGCATTTAAGACAAGCACGTGCATATCATGATAACATCACGCATGACACATGCAGGTACGCCAATAGAGCAAGAAGTTTTGGCGATAGCTGTACCGAACCAAGGAAAAGAAAGACATCCAAATTCCACCAGATGGTATGTTTTGAAATTCTGATTTCAAAAAAAAAAATCAACTCATATTGCAAGAGGTGAGTTGAACCTCAGGTCACACGCTGAGGTATTTTTCAATTTCTATTTTTCAAAAAAAAAATCAACTCATATTACGAGAGGTGAGTTGAGCCTCGGGTCACATGCCGAGGTATTTTCAATTTCTGTTTTTCAAAAAATCAACTCATATTGCGAGAGGTGAGTTGAACCTCAGGTCACACGCTGAGGTGTTTTTCAATTTCTATTTTTCAAAAAAAAAAATCAACTCATAATGCGAGAGGTGAGTTGAGCCTCGGGTCACATGCCGATGTATTTTTAATTTATGTTTTTCAATTTCTGTTTGTTCCCACAAAAATCAACTCATATTGCGAGAGGTGAGTTGAGCCTCAGGTCACACGCTGAGGTGTTTTTCAACATCTATTTTTCAAAAATCAACTCATATTGCGAGAGGTGAGTTGAGCCTCAGGTCACGCGCTGAGGTATTTTTCAATCTCTGTTCTTCAAAAACATCAACTCATATTGCGAGAGGTGATTTGAGCCTCAGGTCGCACGCTGAGGTATTTTCAGTCTTCCTGAAGATAGTAAGGAAGCAAATTGAAAAGTTCAGATTTTGTTCCCTAGAAATGACAGTGGAGCAGACTGAAGATTGAAGTCTCCCCGAAGATAATAAGGAAGCAGACTTAAAGATTCAGATTTTATCCCCTTGAGATAGAGTGAAGCTACTTGAAGGAAAGAAGGGCCAAGAAGTCAAGATCTTACAAGACCAGGCAAATTTGGCTCTCTTTAAAGTCTTTGCTTCATTCCCGTTACACGACAATAAGCAAAAAGGGGCAGCTATAAGAGCCCAAATTTGCTCGGGGCCCATCAAGTAATAAAACAAAAACAGAAATAAAAAAGAGAGTCCAACAACAGTCCATAAACAGTTACAAAAACCCAGAAATAAAATTACAAGCCCAAATCCTAATTCTGGCCCAATATTAACTAAACGGAAGCCCTAGGGTTTCCCTTTCAAGCGCAGCCACCGCGTCCTTCACACGCACCTCGCATCGTTTCGGCTTCCCACGCGCGTCGATTCCCATGCCCACGCCCCTTGACGATCGTGGCTCCCCCAGGCGCCTCGGCCTCCATCATCCGCATACCTTTGCCCATACCCTGTAAGCAGAGAAAAATAGAAAATAGCAGAGAAAACAAGAAAAAAGGGGATCTGTAAAATCGGTTATAAAAACCGAAGGGAAACTATTATAAGGTTCTCTTTTTTTCGAGGCATTACCAGCAAAACAAAATACAAAAAAAATTGAAAGATTGTTTTTCGTCTTCTCTTACGAACACGGAAAATCAAAAGCAAAAATAAAAAGCAAAATATTTAAAGGTTGAGTTCTTCTTATTTTCTATTATTGCTTGTTGTTGTTCTATTTATTTCTATGTTTATTTCTTTTCGATTCTTTGTAAATAAATAATAATCAACAAGGGAAGAGGGACATAACCATACCTGAACCGTCGGAGCCTCGTCTCCGCCGTTGAAGCCAGATCGAAGGCAAGAAAAGGGGGGTTTCTCCTTTGTGGTTTTCGGGGCTTCAAAAAGGGGTTCTGACAAAAGGCCAAAAGGCCCGTTTTTGGGCATCACCTGCCACCGATACAATGGTGGCACGGTGGTGTGAAGGAAGGCCGAACGTCAAAGGAAAAAGGAGGCGAAGATGGCACCCCCTTTTCGTAGCAGAGAAAGAAAGAATGGGGGTGGGGGTTCTGTTTCTTTTTTTAGAAAGGGAATCAAATGGCAAAAAAAAATAATGAATAATATAAAAGGAGCCTTTATAAAACTAGCAGAATGGCGCAGTTTACTAAGGATATGCGCATATCCCTAAAAAGGGTTAATTGCGTACCTGGCCCCCCCTTTTGTGGTGTTTGTTGATCAAGTCCTGCTCGCATTTTTAAGGATCTTACCATATAATTTCCCTTACGTTTTAATCTGGTCCCTGCCTTTTTTTTTACTTTGATTTATTGTTATTTTAACCCCCCTTAATTTTATTCTGATTCCAATTTAACCCTTCTTCGTTTGTTTTTATAATTATATTACTACTCTTATTATTATTATTAGTTTTATTACCATATTTTTATTATTTGCTTTCTATTATTACCTTTACTAACACATTTTACTTACTATTGTTATTGATTTAATTTTATTTTTCCATTTATATTTATTTTATGTACATACTTACTTATACTTATTATTATTCTCGTATTATTATTATCATTTTATTATTACTATACTATACTATATTATTAGTATTATCATTCTTATTTTATTTATTATTACCATTATTTTTTTTATTTTTTTATTTAATTATTATCACTACTATTATTTTATTTTCATTATTATCGTTATTACCATTATCATATCATTATTTATATAGATCTATATATTTTTATTATTACTATTGTTTCTGTTATTGCTTTGTAACCGTACTATTATTATTATTATTACTATATTTATTATTATCATTATCTTATTATTATTAACACCTTTCTGTTTTAAAATTCTTCATTGATAACACTCTAGAATGTCATGTTTTTATGTGCTAATTGTATATTAATTTTGAGTGTGATTCTACTAATTTGGGCTATTTATGGACTTTTATCTCGTAGGGACTAAATTGGAGACCAATGCAAAATTGAGGGCCAAAATTGTGAAATTAAAGATAAAAATGGACCAATGTGCAACAAAGGGAAAAGATGGTGCCAAAAGTGCAAACATGGAGGGCAGAGGGATTGAAATGCAAAAAGAAGAGACTTTGCTTTATCAAACTCTATTTTTATTATATTAGGATAATTACTTAGGATTGTTTAATTTCTTTATTTATCTCTATTTATCTTTAATTAAATTGTAATTATCTTTGGGAGTTTGAGTAGGACTAGTCCATCTACCTTAAGCACTATAAATAGGGGATGGAGTGACTCATTTTGGTTGTTCATCTTTTTCTGTACACTCTTCTCCCATAAGTCTTTTGTGTTTCCTTTATTTTTCTTTCAATAAAAATTCCCTTTTTCATACTTTTATATTTATTTACTTTTCTACCACAAATATGAGCCACTAAAATCCATCTAGCCGAAGGTTTTCGAATTCCTCAAAAAGGTTCTTGAGGCTTAGAACCCGCACTTAACTTTCTCACCCAGATATTCATCGTTTCTCCGCATTACGGGGCTGACGCTTTCGTCCAGGTCCCTTTAAAAGTAACCCTTTCAACGTATGCAAAGGCGACCGCTTTGTGTGTTTTGGGAGGATTGCACCGTCGGTTCGTGAGCTTACTGCGTCAGAAGTTAGCGATCCCAAGAGACAAAATGGCATGGGATTTGCCATTGAGAAACGTTGATATAGCGTAAATGACTCCACAAGAGCAATAGCAGGCTAGAGTTAGGCTCCCTAAATTCGTAAGTTTAAACTCTTGGAGTTGGTGGTCGTAGGCGTCCTCTTCCACTATAACTGGCTTACTTGGGCAGAGAAGGGTCACCCAAAAGCCGAAGATTGAACCCAAGGAGGAACGAGACAACCGGAGGCTGGAATCTCCCCATAAGAATTTCTTTAACTCAACTTTATTTTCTTTTTAATTTTAGCAATTTCAATTCGACTTCCCAAATTTTTATTTTATTTTACTTATTTTCGTTTTCAGATCCACCCTTTTTATTCTGACATTTTTATTTTTTTTCAGGAACGCAGGCTTTCTTGGGCACGATTCTGCCCAGGATTTTGAGAAACAAGTATTAGCATAATCCGGTCCCTGAGGATTCGACCCTACTTCCCCTTTACTGTTATTTTTACTATTTTACAGGGAATAGGATATATTTGGTGCTTTCAACGACGCATCAAATTTTGGCGCCGTTGCCGGGGACAGGTAACGTACTAATCTTGTTTTTTTTGTTTTCTATGACCAGATCTGCTCCAGGCACTCTTGTGTTTGACTCGAAGATTGAAAAGACTGCGAAAGCTAATCGGAAAGAAACAAAGTTAAGGAAAAAGCAGTCAGCGGTGGTAGTGACTCAAAGCAATCTACCGCCAGAAATCAGAATCGACGACGAAGCAGTCTAGGGTTAACGAAAACCCTACTCACACGCTTGAAAGTAAAGCAGAAGAAGTCGATCCATTTGAAGATGTGCTTAACGCTAGGGTTGACGAAAACCCTAATTTGGTACAGGAACCAATGGCTCAAACGATTCGGCAACTAGGCGAAGCTCCGACGGAACAACCACCACTGTGCATCGCATATCCTACCATGGATACCAATTTTGAGCTGAAATCAGGGTTGATTCAGTTGCTGCCAACATTCCGAGGGTTACAGAATGAAAACCCCCATAAACATTTAAAGGAGTTTCATATGGTTTGTCTGAGTATGAAACCTCAAGGCGTAACTGAGGATCAAATTAAATTGCGCGCTTTCCCTTTTTCCCTAGCAGATTCAGCTAGGGAATGGTTATTTTATTTACCTCCTGGATCTATAACTACGTGGGCTGATCTATCTCATTTGTTTCTCAACAGGTTTTTCCCAGCATCTAGAGCAGCTGAGCTACGAAGGGAGATCGTGGGGATTAGGCAGAAAGAAGCAGAAACTCTTTATGATTATTGGGAGTGGTTTAAGAAGTTGTGTGCAAGCTACCCACAACACGGTATAATAGAGCAATCTCTCATCCAGTACTTTTATGAAGGTTTGAAATCGATGGACATGAATATGGTAGACGCTGCTAGTGGAGGAACGTTGGTCAACATGACTCCACAATAAGCAAGGGACTTAATCTCCACTATGGCCGCAAATTCTCAGCAGTTCCGAGTCAATCCCGAACCCCCTAGAAGGGTTCACCAGCTAAGTAATTCTTTCCTAGAGGATAGGCTTGATAGACTTACTAATATTGTGAGCTCTCTTGTTGCAGAAAAAGCTAAACCAGTTCGGTTATATGGAATATGTGCTACACCTGAGCACACAACTGATGTATGTCCCAATTTGAATGACGACACGATGGCTCATTTGGATGGCGTGGAAAATTTTCCTGGTCCACCACAAAGGCGTTATGATCCCTATGCTAATACCTACAACCTAGGGTGGAGGGATCATCCTAATTTGAGTTATGGAGCTAATCCACGGTACAATCAGCCATACCAAAACTGACCTCTACAGCAGCCATAAAACCCAGGTAACTCTCTAGAGGCTCTTGTTAATAAATTAGCAGCTAACGTTCTTGAGTTTCAACAGAAAACTGAGGCGTCCATAAGGGAGTTGACCACGTCAATCGAGAGAATAAGTTCTCAAGGGAAGCTTCCATCCCAAACAGAGCCAAACCCAAGGCAAAACACAAATTCAGTAACGCTGCGAAGTGGAAAGGTTCTGGAATCGATTCCCGACAGAAATCATGCCCAAGAAATCGCCCAGGAAAAATCTGAGAAAGACGAACAGGTCCGACCAAGACTTCCATTGCCTAAAATTCAACCTCCCTTTCCAGAACATTTCAACCAATGTCGAAAAGGTAATGAGGACAAGGAGATCCTCGAAACATTTAGGAATGTCGAGATCAACATTCCACTGTTGGATGCCATCAAGAAAATACCGAGGTATGCTAAATTTCTTAAAGAACTTTGCACCAACAAACGAAAGTTAACAGGTAATGAAAGGGTGAATGTTGGTGAAAATATGTCCGATGTTACAATGAAAATGCCTAAAAAAATGTAAGGATAGGGGTATGTTTGCAATACCATGCAAAATAGGTCATTTGGGAATTAAAAAGGCTATGTGTGATCTAGGAGCCTCCATAAATGTAATGCCCTATTCTATTTATGAATCACTTAACGCAGGTTTTTTGACAAAAACAAGTGTTATTATTCAGTTGGCAGATAGGTCCATTGTGCATCCCGAAGGAGTCCTCGAGGACGTGTTGGTAAAAGTTAACGAACTTATTTTTCCTGCAGATTTCTATGTGATAAAAATGGAGGAGGACAGTGCTCCGGGATCTTCAGATCTCTTGTTGGGACGACCATTCCTTAGTACAGCTAGTACTAAAATTGACGTTCGAAGTGGGACACTCACGATGGAGTTTGATGGGGAGATCGTGAAATTTAACGTCTACGATGCCATTAGCCATCCTAGTGAAATTTTGAGCGTGAATTGTGTCGACATAATCGACTCATTAGTGGAAGAAAATTTTGAGTCCATTTATGATTTTAAATTTGACCTTGATAAATTTGAATCCGTTAATGAGTTGTTATCCCCAAGTACTAAGCTTTTACCTTCTGTTATGCAGGCATCGGAATTGGAATTGAAACCACTACCTGAACATCTGAAGTATGCATTTTTAGGTGACGATGATACCCTACCAGTCATAGTCTCCAATTGACTCTCTTCCCATGAAGAGGAAAGTTTGGTTCGTGTATTGAAAAGTTATAATGAGGCAATTGGCTGGAGCATTGCAGACTTAAAGGGAATAAGCCCGTTGACATGCACACACAGGATCTACGTGAAGGAGGGTACGAAATCGAGGTGAGAGGCGCAAAGACGGTTAAATTCGAATATAATGGAGGTAGTAAAAAAAGAAATAATCAAGCTTTTAGATGCTGACGTGATCTACCCCATTCTGGATAGCAAATGGGTAAGTCCGGTACAAGTCGTGCCCAAGAAAACGGGCGTGACAGTAAAGAGAAATGCCGAAGGTGATTTGGTGCCAACCCGAGTGAAAAATGGGTGGCGTGTCTGCATAGATTACAGGAAGTTGAACTCCTACACTAAAAAAGATCATTTTCCCCTTCCCTTTATTGACCAAATGCTTGAAAGGTTAGCTGGAAAAACTCACTTTTGCTGTCTTGATGGATATTCAGGTTTTTTTCAAATACCGGTCGCACCAGAGGACCAAGAGAAGACCATTTTTACGTGCCCTTTTGGTACATTTGCGTATAGGAGGATGCCGTTTGGTCTTTGCAATGCGCCGGCTACTTTCCAGAGATGCATGATGAGTATATTTTCTGAATATGTGAAAAAAATTATCGAAGTTTTTATGGATGATTTTACTGTTTATGGGAATTGTTTTGATGAATGCCTAAAAAACTTAACGATAATTTTGAGCAGGTGTATAGAATTTAATCTTGTCTTAAATTATGAAAAGTTTCATTTTATGGTAGACAAGGGTTTAATTCTAGGGCACATAGTTTCTTCTAGGGGAAGTGAGGTCGATAAGGCCAAAATTGACGTTATAAATTCTTTACCTTATCCCTCTACTGTAAGGGAAATTTGTTCTTTTCTTGGCCATGCAGGGTTCTACAGGCGCTTTATAAATTTTTTTTCGAAAATAGCGGAACCACTTTGTGAGTTGTTACAGAAAGATAAGCAGTTCGAGTTAGGCCAAAAGTGTAAGGAGGCTTTTGATACACTCAAGCAGAAGTTGGTCTCCGCTCCTATAGTGCAGCC
Organism: Gossypium sturtianum; assembly: GCA_025698515.1. Lineage (NCBI taxonomy): Eukaryota > Viridiplantae > Streptophyta > Magnoliopsida > Malvales > Malvaceae > Gossypium > Gossypium sturtianum. Next base: position 166,537,399 of record CM046945.1, read on the forward strand.
GCCAAATTGGAAGTACCCATTTGAAATTATGTGCGATGCAAGCGAACGTAGTGTAGGAGCTGTGTTAGGGCAAAGGATAGATAAGGAACCCCATGTCATTTGCTATGCTTCGAAAACCCTGGATGCGGCACAGAGCAACTACACCACTACCGAAAAAGAACTTTTAGCCGTAGTATTTGCTTTAGATAAATTTTGACCTTATTTATTGGAATCTAAAGTAATTATTTTTTCTGATCATGCAGCACTCAGGTACTTGATCGCAAAGAAGGATGCAAAACCGAGGCTCATTAGGTGGATTTTGTTGCTCCAAGGGTTTGACATCGAAATTCGAGACAAAAGGGGATGCGAGAATTTAGTGGCTGACCACTTAAGCAAAATAAAAGTGCCTTCTGACGACGTCCCTATTAAGGAAGAATTTCCTGACGAAAGCCTATTCTCGACCGAAGCACATCTCCCATGGTACGCAGATATGGTAAATTTTCTAGCCACAGGCTCGTTACCCACTGAGTTAACACGTTCCATGAAGGATAAGCTTAGACGAGAAGCTCGATACTACATTTGGGACGACCCATACTTGTGGAAACACTGTTCGGACCAGATGATTCGACAATGTGTCCCATAAGCTGAGGTAACTTCTATCCTTAATTTTTGTCATGCTGAAGCTTGCGGAGGACACTTTGGCCCTAAGAGAACCGCTCATAAGGTGCTAGAATGTGGGCTATATTGGCCCACAATTTTTCGAGATGCGTATAACTTCTGTAAGTCTTGCGAAAGATGCCAACGTACAGGTAACATCACTAAATGAAATCAGATGCCCTTATCCCAAATTCATGTATGTGAAATGTTTGATGTTTGGGGCATCGATTTCATGGGCCCATTTATTTCTTCATTTAACAATGTGTATATAATTCTCGCGGTAGACTATGTTTCTAAATGGATAGAAGCAAAGCCTACTCGTAATGATAATGCTAAGACCGTTGTGGAATTTCTAAAACAAACTATTTTTTCCAGGTTTGGCACACCTCAAGCCCTAATTAGTGATCGTGGCACCCACTTTTGTAATAAAATCATGGAGGCACTATTGGCGAAATATGGAGTCCATCACCGTATAGCTACGGCATACCATCCCCAAACAAATGGGCAAGCCGAAGTCTCAAATAGAGAGATAAAAGCTATTTTGGAGAAGACAGTTCAGCCCAACTGAAAAGATTGGAGTCTTCGGCTTAATGACGCACTGTAGGCTTATCGAACGGCATATAAAGGACCAGTTGGAATGACCCCATACAAGCTCGTTTTTGGAAAAGCTTGCCATCTTCCAGTGGAGTTAGAGCATAAAGCCTATTGGGCGGTTCGACAATGTAATATGGAGCTAGACCCTGCAGGAGAGGCGAGGAAGTTAGATATCCTAGAGTTGGAAGAAATCCGTAACGATGCTTATGAGAACGCTTGTATTTATAAAGACAAGACCAAGTTGTTTCATGATAAGAAAATAGCTCAAAAGCATTTCTCAGTAGGACAACGGGTTTTAATTTATAACTCTGTGTTGAAATTATTTCCAGGTAAGCTTCGATCACGATGGCAAGGGCCTTTCGTTGTTACTAAAGTGTTCTCTCATGGTGCCGTTGAAGTAGAAAGTAAAGAGTCAGGGAGGCGGTTCATAGTCAATGGCCAGCGGTTGGAGCCGTTTTACGAAAATTTTCAAGCCCACTCGATTGAAAAAATTTATTTGGAACCTCCGTAGAACCGTTTGAGTCGTCAAGCTAATGACGTAAAACAAGCGCTTATTGAAAGGCAACCCAATATTTATTTTTCTTTTATTTTCGTTCTTATTTCTATTTACTATTTATTGCTTTCTTTTCTTTTTATTTTTCACTTTATTTTTATTTTTTTATTATCGTTTAAATATTAATAAAATTATCTTCTTTGATCAGGTCAAACGGAGCAAAGATTCAGCGAAAAAGGGAGACAAAACAGAGCCAAACAGCCCTATCTAAGGTACCAAATAGCCTCTATTCCAGGTTTTATTCCTGTCTAGAATTCCATATACCTGCAGCCAAACAGGCTTATTCCAGCTTAAGAACCCCCTAACCCTGCAGCCAAACACCCATTATCAGCTAATTAAAACCCCAAAACCTAAACATTTCTTTTCATTTCTTTTCCCCATTTTATTAGCCGCCGCTGACTTATCACCTCTTCCACCCTTCCAACCGCCGTTTACCCTCCAAGCCTCACTGCCGACCGACCACGATGGTACGCACTCGGAGTCGCGCCGCTGCCGAACCCACGTTCACCGTCAACTCGCGTCGCCTATGCGCGCCCCAAGCCGTCGATCTTATCGATGCCCCTTCTTCATCCTCATCCTCACCGTCGATTGACGCCCCAACCTCTCCCGACTCTCCTTCTTCCTCTCTTTCCTCCTCCTCGTCTTCCATGGCCGACCCCCAAGCCACCGTAACCCCACTATCATCGCCCTTACATGCACGCAACACGGATGCCACGCCACCAACCGATTCGGCTGCGCCCTTGCTCGACCCTTCCCCATTATCGACCAGACAACCGTTGGCCTCCCTTAACTACTCACCCTCTGCGATGCCTAATGCGCCTACAAGCTCACCCGCGATCTCGCCGACCACCGATCCGACATTCCCTTTGCGCCGTTCGGCCTCTCCCCTGACTATTGGCCATGAAACCCCCAATCCCGCTCATTCACAAGACGATCGACCACGACTCCTCCCAACGCCCCGACCAACGGAGCGCTCTTCGCCACCGTCACACCATGAGTCGCCCGGGCCGTCGCATCGGCCTCATCGTTGGCCACCCCAACGTGCGGCCCGAATAATCAACGCCACATCGGGCTCTTCCTCCAACGCCTCTGTCGACTCCTCGACCTCTACCAACGAGCACTGCCCAATACCTTCTCGGGGCCGAACATACCGTTCTCGCGTCAACGTTTTACCCCCAGAGAGCCATTTGCACGGTAACCCTACTTTCACATCCTCTACTACTCAGAACAGGTATGATTTCCTCCACCATAAAGCGATTGTGCCTTGTAAGTGTCTGTCGATACCTGTTTTGGCTGCCTTGCATATTGAAACTGCTGTTAACGATTATTTCAAGAATATTGGCTGGTTGGAAATTTTGATGTACCTTATTCTGCCTATTATGAACTTGTTTTTGAATTCTATTCTACTTTTCAATTTAATCGGCACAATCCTGTTTCAATTGACACACCTGGTGTTGTCAAATTCCGGTTCTTAGGTACAATGCATAGTTTATCTCTTATTGACTTTAATATTACTTTATCTTTTGTAACTGAAGAGTATGCTATGTCTCAGAATTTTCAGAACAGTTTGTGTACATTTCCTACTGCTTTCAAAGCTGCTGAGGCTTTTTCTTTATTAACTAATAATGTCGAGACTATATATAACCCAAAAACATCGAAGGATTTATGGTTTCGCGACCCTGCCTTATGTTACATACACCGTTATTTAGCTTACAATTTTTCAGGCCGTCGAGATGCTCCGACAAACGTCTCAAAGATGAAACTATTCTTTTTATGGTGCATGTACACCGGTCGTCCGGTTAATTTGGGTTATTGGTTTGCACTTCAATTCGAGCATGTTATCAAAGCTAAACGACCTCTCATTTTAGGTTCTCTTATTACACAACTGTTGTTTTCTTTGAATGGTTCTAACGCTCCTATTTCAGATTTACATGTTGCTTGTCAGGCCGATCCTTTAAGTGCCTGTTGCTTCGACTTTATGGGACTACTACTTGGCACTCTATCTTTCTTCCACTTTGTTCCCCCGGGTGTTTGTTCTACACCATCCGAACGCGTCTTTCGACAACGACATCAACCTGACGCACCAGCACCCGTTCCAGCCCAACCCCCATCGACTGTTGAACAACGTTTAGAGCGTATTGAGGATCGACTCGACACTGTTAGCGAGCAGCTCACCGAACTCATCGCTCTCCTCCGCAATCGATAGTAGCTCAGAAGCCTAACGGGGAGTTTTTCTAAACTTTTCTTCTTATTTATTTCTTTCGCATCCATATTGAGGACAATGTGTTTTAAGTAGGGGGAGGTACTCTTCGTATTACTGTCATATTCTGCTGAGATTTGTGTTTGCTGCTTGAGGCTCTTTTAGGTTGTCCATATTTTTTTAGAACATTCTGTCGCTAATCATGCCCAAGAATTTGCCCATGACTTACCATTGTTTGACCCACATGCATGATTCTTGGCCACTGAGTTAATTCTGATTCTGTCTGTTTGATTTTATCTCCATTGTTTTATTCCTATTAGGCTAATAATATTTGTGATTAATAAGTTAACTCTATCTTGCTTTTCGTAAAATTGATCAAGTTTAATATCAAGTGGACACTTAATACGTTTGCATGCCTAAGTTATGTTCATGACTATTAGGTGGTTACTAAAACTTATTCTTGACACTTGAATATTTCTCTTAGGTCCTCTTGAAGTTAATATTTCGCGAAAATTGTGATTAATAAATATTTCCAAGGTTATGAGTGCAGCTTAGAATGTGACTGACTGAGTAACCGGGGTAGGGTGCTTGGGTTGTTATTCTACTTCGCGTCAAAAGGTTATGTGACGTCATAGGTAAAACTCCGCTAGCCAACGTTATGAGTATGGCTCAGAACGTGACTGATTGAGTAACCGGGGTAGGGTGCTTGGGTTGTCATTCTACTTCGCGTCAAAAGGTTGTGTGACGTGACGAGTAAAACTCCGCTAACCGGAAATAAATAATTTTTAGGAGTATGTTGGGCTGAGTAACCGGGGTGGGGTGCTTGGGTTGTCATCTCTCTTCGCGTCAAAAGGTTCGATATATTCCTAAGTAAATAAATAATCTCTCTAAAAAAAAAGGGAAAAATAGTACTAATAAAATTTCAGCTGAGGCCTAAAAGTGGGAATAAATAGAGTGTCTCAGTAGGTTTGGTAAATCACCTAATTGACATGAAATAATTCAAGCCGATTTTAAATTTTGTGTGTGTTAATTAGAAAACGTTTTCTGTTTTACTTAAAGCAAGCTTAGAAGTTCTCTTTATTTTTCATATGCATTTTTGACTAATCTTTATAAAACTTTGGAGTAGAATTTCTTTCAAGATCTAATTTTCACAGTGGACAGGAACCATTCTTGAGGGCAAGCATGGGCTAAGTAAGGGGGGATTTGATAACACTCTAGAATGTCATGTTTTTATGTGCTAATTGTATATTAATTTTGAGTGTGATTCTACTAATTTGGGCTATTTATGGACTTTTATCTCGTAGGGACTAAATTGGAGACCAATGCAAAATTGAGGGCCAAAATTGTGAAATTAAAGATAAAAATGGACCAATGTACAACAAAGGGAAAAGATGGTGCCAAAAGTGCAAACATGGAGGGCAGAGGGATTGAAATGCAAAAAGAAGAGACTTTGCTTTATCAAACTCTATTTTTATTATATTAGGATAATTAATATTAGGATAATTACTTAGGATTGTTTAATTTCTTTATTTATCTCTATTTATCTTTAATTAAATTGTAATTATCTTTGGGAGTTTGAGTAGGACTAGTCTATCTACCTTAAGCACTATAAATAGGGGATGGAGTGACTCATTTTGGTTGTTCATCTTTTTCTGTACACTCTTCTCCCATAAATCTTTTGTGTTTCCTTTATTTTTCTTTCAGTAAAAATTCCCCTTTTCATACTTTTATATTTATTTACTTTTCTACCACAAATATGAGCCACTAAAATCCATCTAGCCGAAGGTTGTCGAATTCCCAAAAAAGGTTCTTGAGGCTTAGAACCCGCACTTAACTTTCTCACCCAGGTATTCATCGTTTCTCCGCATTACGGGGCTGACGCTTCCGTCTAGGTCCCTTTAAAAGTAACCCTTTCAACGTATGCAAAGGCGACCGCTTTGTGTGTTTTGGGAGGATTGCACCGTTGGTTCGTGAGCTTACTGCGTCAGAGGTTAGCGAGCCCAAGAGACAAAATGGCATGGGATTTGCCATTGAGAAACGTTGAACTAGCGTAAATGACTCCACAAGAGCAATAGCAGGCTAGAGTCAGGCTCCCTAAATTCGTAAGTTTAAACTCTTAGAGTTGGTGGTCGTAGGCGTCCTCTTCCACTGGCTTACTTGGGCAGAGAAGGGTCATCCAAAAGCCGAAGATTGAACCCAAGGAGGAACGAGACAACCGGAGGCTGGAATCTCCACATAAGAATTTCTTTAACTCAACTTTATTTTATTTTTAATTTTAGCAATTTCAATTCGACTTCCCAACTCTTTATTTTATTTTACTTATTTCTGTTTTCAGATCCACCCTTTTTATTCTGACATTTTTATTTTTTTTTCAGGAACGCAGGCTTTCTTGGGCACGATTCTGCCCAGGATTTCGAGAAACAAGTATTAGCATAATCTGGTCCCTGAGGATTCGACTCTACTTCCCCTTTACTGTTATTTTTACTATTTTACAAGGAATAGGATATATTTGGTGCTTTCAACGACGCATCATTCATTATTATTATTTTAATATTATCTCTTACTTTCGTTTTTATTATTGCATTTTTATTATTTTTACGTTTTGTTCATTCTCATTTTTGTCATTTCATGTAGATTGGCGGTTTTGAATCGTATATCAACATTTTACTTTTATTTTTTTGTCATTTTTATTCATAAAAACGGGTTTTACAAAGGTAATATTCGTGCGTTTGGGAAATTCGAAGAAATTGTGCCCAATCGTGCTGGGTGTGATTTTTTTTGTTTGACCAAATAAACGAATATCCTTTCAAAATTTCAATACATGTGCTTGGAGAATTTTGGGGATGATCTTAAATTCGAGGACTTAGATTATCGTATCCAATCGTGATGGATATGAGATTCTGTTCCTTCGAAATAAGGGAAACTCAATATTAATCAAGTTGTTTAAAATAAAAAAAAAGAACAAAATTCCAAAATCATTTCAAACTTTTCGACATTAGGACATTGATTAATCAATTCGGTACCAATTTTGGGCGTGACAAGGGTGCTAATCCTTCCTCGCACGGAACCGACTCCCGAACCCGTTTTTCTCAAATTTCGTAGACCGAAAACACTGCTTAGTAAATCAAAATGTTTTATTAAATCAAAGGAGATCCGATCTCACCTAATAAAGATCGGTGGCGACTCCCATTTTGTTTTTGTTTTTTTTTTCGTTTTCAAAACCAAAGTCGATTCTCGTTTTTCAAAAAATGGTTACGACATGAGATATTACCAATTTTCTGTTTTGGACGTGGAAGATTGGATCATGGTCTCAACGATTGTTTGCTGTTAAGTCCTACAGAAAAAAACAAAATCAGATATGATCTTCCTTACACTATAGCACTAAAAGCCGAATCAAAAGTGGTTGGGAAAGAAAGCTTGAAGTTTAATGCTTTTGCGAAAAAGTTGGGATCTCAATGTTCTTATACAGGTAATTTGAAGGAGGAGTGTAATGGTTCTGACAAGTCTATTGATTCTATTGTCATACAAGGAAAGATACAAGGTGGACGACAATTAACGAGTTGGGAGGAAGGATTAAAGAAACAAAAGGAGAATCCTAGTATGATGGAGATTGGCGTGGTGAATGAAACGGTGGAGAGACTTTCAGCGGCCCCCAAAAAGTCTAGTTGGAAAAGGCTAATTCCAGGGAATCAATTAGATAATTGGAAGAGTGAAAGTGCTGTGGGTAAGAGGAAATTTCTAGAAGAAGATGATGGTAGAAACTGCACGGGAATGTTAGAAGGAGAAGGAGCGAAAAGGCTAAAGAGTGAAGATATGGTGGGGTGAGAAGAGGTTTTTAGGGGTGCAATATCTGATAATTTGGAATAATATTGTTTCAAATAATTTAGGATCGGCGGCTGCCAATAGGCAAGCCGACTGGACATAATGAAAAACATATGTTAGAATGTTCATGGGTTAAGGAGTCCACGGGCAGTACGGAGGTTGCGTCATTTACTCAAGCATCATAATCACCATTTGGTATTCTTAATGGAGGCGAAGTTAGATAAAAAAAAATGGATGGAAAGAGTGAGAAGGAGCTGCGGTTTCACGAATGGAATTGAAGTTGAAGCAGAGAGGTCTCGGGGCGGACTGTGTTTAACATGGAAAGGAAACATTAAGGTAACTTTGAAAAGCTTCTTTAAGTGGCACATTGATGTTATAATTAAGGAGTATGACGTTCAAGAAGAATGGAGGTTTATGGGATTTTACGGCTTCCCCTATTTAAAAGATAAGAATCTAGCATGAAATTTGCTTAGAAGATTAGGCCAAGAATGTAATTACCCTTGGCTAGTAAGAGGGGATTTCAATGAAATTTTGTATTCTTTAGAGAAAATTTGTATAGTACAAAGGGATCAGAAGAGAATGGAGGCATTTAGAGAGACTTTGGAGGAGTGTCAATTAATATATATTGGGTATTTGGGAGTTTGGTTTACATGGGAAAGGGAAAATCTGCTTGAAACAAATATAAGAGAGAGATTGGATAGAGGAGTCGCAAACGAAAAATGGATGAACCTATTCCCAATGGGTAACATTCAACATCTTCTTTATTCAACATCAGATCATTTCCCTTTTCTTCTCAATACAGAAAGTGCAAATGCCTTCACAGGGAGTACAAGATTCCACATCAAAGCCTGATGGACCATGGAGGAGTCTATCGAACAAGTTATTAGAGAATCTTGGGAGTCATTTACAAGACCGTTAATGGAGAAACTAGAAAGATTGCAAATCAGCTTGATGGACTAGGTACACACAAACAAAAGAAAGAAGTAGGGTCTAAAAAAGAGGCTAACAAAGGAGCTTGAAACTTTGTTGAAAAAAGAAGAGATGATGAAACAATGGCAAGGATTATGGACAGAAAAATCCACCTGAAGATGGAGATTGATAAAGATGAAATGTACTAGGAGCGAAGAGCTAGAGCAAATTGGCTACAGCTTGGGGATAAAAACTCGGCCTACTTTTACAAATGTGCATCAGCCCAAAGACGAGTGATCGCTGTGAAATCAGAGTTTTAAATATTTATAAAAGAACGATCAAACCTGGAGACTAACTCTGACAACGATATTAAGGCAAGTGTACCTATCGAACAGTAGTATAGCTTAGGCAAGATCGGATGTCGAACCCAAAAGAACTAAAATTACTAATACTTACTTTCTTTTTATTATTTAGCCTAAATAAGATGAAATTTACTTTAAAACTAAAGAGATGACAACTAGACTAAAGAAATAAAGACAAAAAGACGAGATTGGGGATAACTTGGAAAAGACTCAGTTGATTTTTACGATACCCTCAGGAAGAATCCACCTAGACTTCACCTTATTATCTAACCCTAAATTATATGATTTCTCTTACTTAGCTTGATCCGTGAAACTCCCTAACCTATGCTAAACCCTCTCTCGAGGTGAATAACGTCTAATCCTAGGTTAATTAGTGGAACTCTCGTTCGCTTATAATAACCCCCTAGGAAAGCAGTAAATCGATCAATGGCTTCCCATATTAGGTTTCACCCTAATCCGGCAAAATCTCGTAACCCTATCTCTAGGCGCCCGATCAACTCCGCTTAATTATGTTGGATCTACTCTTAGGCAGGGTTTATTCCTCCTCTACCTAAGCACATTCAATTTTGGATTAAGAAACATAATTAAGAACAAACTAAGTAATTTATCATATAACTTAAAAATCAAATAATAAAAATCCGTCTAGGTTTCATCCCTCTTCAGGTATCTGAGGGGTTTAGTTCATAAAAGAAAAGTAAAACATCACAAGAGAAAAGATAAAACAAAACATAAGAAAAATCCTAAAACTCCCTGTCTGGATTGAAGGAGAATTCCGTCGTCTTGAGTATAATTCTGGCTTCTTGGTGATGAATCAACTAGCTATCCTCGCGTTATTCCCTAACTCTGGCCTTCTCGACTTGGCTCATTGGCCTAGCTTTCGCCCCCTTTTAAGGTGGTACTTGGGGTGTATTTATAGGCTCTTGGAATACGATTCTTTCTCCCGAAGTATCCTTTTCCGACTGAAATTACCCTTTCCAGCGTCAGAGGCACGACCATGTCACACGCCTGTGCAAATCGAGACCTGGCCGTGGTTAGATTTCTGCTTTGGCACGGCCATGTACGGTGGTGGTGAGGCTGTGCTCCAGGTGTTCGTCGAGACACGGCCGTGTGGTCCTTGGTCCAGGCCGTGTCGATTTCGTGGAAAGGCCCATTTACTTCGTTTTAGGCCCGTTTTGCATTCTTTTCGTCCTCGGGTGCTTTCCTGGGTATAAGACATGAAAAGAAAGGATTAAAAGCACCTTTTTATATAAAACGAGGCTTAAATCTTCAAAAAGCATAATAAATGTGGGATTAAAATATGTTATATTTACGGTTTATCAAATACCCCCACACTTAAACTTTTGCTTGTCCTCAAGCAAAATTCTCAACTTACAATTAAAATGAACTTTTCCACAATTTATAATTCTTATTGACAATGTCTTATCCTAATTCACAGATAATTCATACATGGAAAATTTAATTCAAAGTGTCCTAGAGATTCAAACGAGATAAGTCATGAGTTTATACCTCAAAAATATAGGTGTCTTCCTTCCTTTAAACAGCTACCTTTTCAATTTAAAATCGACAAGGATTGATATCCTCGCTTAGGATTCACTCAAATCACTCGGAAGTGTTTAAGGGTTAGAAAAAGATCGCTCATAAGTCGAACCTGAAAAGTTAATCCCATAGGCTTGCTTGAAAATCAAATCTCCACCACTGTAATACGAGATGATAAATAAATCAAAAGGTCTTTGATCGGGTTGTAATGGGGCTAGGGTGAAAGGTGAGGTTACAGGCTGAAATTAGATGGTTAGAATTGAGATTGACTTGACAAGTACCTATCCTAAAAACTTCCCAAAAATTTCATCTACTGAATAATAAACTTACTAATACGAGCTTTTTCTTTCGGAAATAGACTTTTGATTGCGTAAGCTCTCTAATATTGAAAAACTTGAATTTTTTTTTTTGGAAATAGACTAAGTTTCGAATAATAAACTCCGATAGCTAATCAAATCAAAACTCGATTAAGGGTTAATCAAAAGAAAAAGGGTAAACAAATACAAAGGCTCAGGGTTAATATTAGCGGTTAAGTCAATAAAAAGGGTTTGTTAGGATCAAAGGGGTTCACTAGGGGTTAATTTGTTAGGGTGAGCTATTTAGTGGAGTTAGTGGGTTAAAACCTAAGTGCCTTTATCATCTCTATATATCAAATCATAACTGTGGTCTCGATATGTATAAACGAAGCAAGTTCTAGAATAACAGTTCATAGTAGACACACTCATAATCAAAAACTGAGCACGGAAAAGAATGTATGCTCTATAGGGTTCAAATACTCACAGAAAATTATGGGTGTTTTGACATCATCTTTATAAATTTCAAATTCAAGGTAGAATTTAATTTCAGGTCAACAACCTAGCAATAATTTTATTGTCTGAAAAACAGACTTATCATGCTTGATTCTCTAGTATTCCTTAAACTAAACATCAATGTACAATTAACTATGACTTATTCAAAAACATATCAATAAAAATCATAAATCGGTAAAAAATTTCATTCTAATTAGTAATATGACAATTTTACTTTAAGAACAAGACTAAATCAGGGATTTGAGAATAATGAAAAAAGTTAGGCACTTGTATTCCGTTTTTACCCTCAGGGATTTGAGAATAATGAAGAAAGTTGGGTATAACTATTTACCCCCTCACTTAAGATGTACATTGCCCTCAATGTACAAAGATTGATAATGATTTTTACGGGACAAATCAAAAGAGAAGGGTAAAGAGTACTCCCTGGGGTACAGATGTTGCTCGCAGAGGATGGTTCCTGCTGCGGCGAAGGCGTAGGTATGGTAGTGGGTTGAGGAGTAGCTAGGATTTATTAAGACCTAAATAAAAGAAACTAGATAGATAATTAAATAGAAGTAAAATAAAGAAAGAGGAAACAAAAATGTAAACAAAACAAAATTTAAAGATAAATGGACTGAATAGTCCTTATTGAAGGATGGTTCGCAAGGTGGGAATCAACGCTAAGGTTGGGGATGTGGTGGAGGAGGCGGAAGTGGCGTAATTCCCTAACAGCCTTTCGAACCTGAAACTAAGAAACCAAATAAATTTAAACAAAAATAGCAGTGCAGAAGTTTAGAAAAGGAAAATAAAGGAGAAGAGCAGCAAATTGAAGCAAAAGAGAAAGAAAACATAAAAACTAATTGGTCTCAAAGACCCTTGGCTTAGTGTTGGAACGAAGCTACCGGCATGAACTCATGTTGATCGTTTTTCCTTGTGGAATGTGGCCTTTTACGCTTCTTCGGCATGGTGTTTGGTTTGCTCAAGGATCTAGAGCCTTAGTAAGTGGATTATTTGAGATAAAGGGTGTGGAAATAAAGGGAATGGGGAAGAAATCAGATAAGGGGAAAAGAAAGAAGAAAGGGGTTTAAATAAATGCTCAATTCTCTGCTTCTCCACGGCCGTGGTCCCAGGGTGTGTTGACTCACACGGCCACCTTGCATGGCCGTGTTCAAGAGGGTGTTGTCACCCTATGCTCGTGCTCGATCCTTCCACGCCCGTGCTCGTGATGTATTTCTGTTAGCACGGTCCTTAACACGGGCGTGTCATACCCGTGCTCGATAAGTCAGTAACCTCAGGATTTTCACACGGTTATGGGGCATGGGCGTGTTCTGGTCGTGGCATGGAAGTCAGTAGGCTCACACTATTTGTGCCACAGCCGTGCCATGTCTGTTGGTGCCCGTGTCGAGAGTGGTTGGATTTGTGACGTCGGAATGGTGGTTAAGCTAACTGCACGGCCCCTGCCCTCTTAGTGTGGTAGTTTTGGTGGTCCACACAGCCACAGACATGGCCGTGTGTAAGGCCGTGTGTTCTGGAATTCTGCACTTTTGGGTTAGTTGAAAAGGGAAAAGAAAAAGTAATAAATAAAACAAAAGAATGCAAAAAGAATTGAGGTTAGTCTTAAGCTAGACTTCCATCATATTTGAAAATTTTAAGGAGGTTTGAAAGTCTGAACATCCTCCCTCATGTCTATATTTTCAGTTTTATGACAAATTTGAAGTCGAGGAGCGTTTACTGTAAAAGTGTCAAATGTTGGATTACTTACCTCGACTATTTCGTGTGGGAGGATATTGTGTACCTTAAGAAAAAATTCTCCCTTTTCCTTCAGGTTTGTTGTGGTGACGTGAGACTTGTCTTTTTCTAATAGGAACTGGTCTCTTATTTTATAGTGATTTGACGTCCCTACAATCTCTTCGGGTGGTTCCTCTGGTTTTACTTTGTGTGGAACCGGCTCTGCATTGGCTTGTGTTTCATTTTCTTCCGTGTGTAACCCTAGTTTTTCCTTGAAGTGTGTTTTCCAATCATCTAGGTCATCGATTTGGGTTCTTTGTTCCTCGTAATTTAATTCTTTGGTAGTACTGAACTGAGGATCTGGTTCAACTGTCCCTGTTTTTGGAGGTTCCTGAAAAGAAGGTGAATTTAAATGATTATTCAAAGAATTTTCTTACTCACCTTAATTCCTTGATGACCTAGCTGAATCGAGGGCTTGAAGACTAATTGAATCGTCTCCTACACAAAGTATGAGTTCTCCTGTGGCAACATCAATTTTAGTCTTGGCAGTTGCTAGAAAAGGTCTTCCTAAAATTAAGGGAATTGAATTATCCTCATCCATGTCTAAAACAACAAAGTCTACTGGGAAAACGAATTTATCAATTTTGACGAGAACATCTTTTATAATGCCCCTAGGGATTCTAACAGTTTTATCTGCTAATTGAATACTCATCTTGGTTTGTTTTGGTTTCCCTAGACCTAGTCGTTTAAACAATGTATAAGGCATAACATTTATGCTTGCCCCTAAATCAGCTAACGCATTATCAATAGTTAAACTACCAATTAAACATGGAATTGTAAAACACTCTGAATCTTTTTGCTTCTGTGGTAGTCTATTTTGTAGCATTGCTGAGCATGTTGCGTTAAGTTCCACGTGGTGCTCTTCATCTATTTTGTGTTTATTGGTCAAGAGCTGTCTTAAAAATTTCCTTGCACCTGGTATCTGAAAAAGGGCTTCAAGAAGCGATAAGTTAATATGTAATTTTTTTAAAAGTTTAAAAAACTTACCAAACTGCTCCTCTGAATCGTCTGTTTGTAATGCCGCGGGATAAGGTATGCGGGGTTTGTACTCCTTGACTATAGATTTCGGCTTTTCTTATGCTTCCTCCGTTATACCTTCGGCTACCTTATTTTCTGGAGTTGGGTTGGGTGCTTCTAACTCCTTGCTTTCCTGAAGTGTGATGGCTTGAATCTGCTCCTTAGGATTAATTTCGGTGTTGCTAGGTAAACGTCCTTGTTGCCGTTCAGACATCATTTTCACAAGTTGTTCAACGGCTTGACTTGCTTCATTGACTGCCTTAGCAAGTTCTTCCATTCGGCTTTCATTGCCTTTAACAATTTCTTGGATGCGTTCTTCAATAGGAAGCTTCTTGTCTTGCGGATAAGGCTGATTTTGGAAGTTTTGGGAGGGTTGTTGCCTTTGATTCCCTTGATTGCCTTGTCCTCCCCATGAAAAATTTGGGTGGTTCCTCCAACCTGGATTGTAAGTGTTACTATAAGGATTATTATTAGATCGGAAATTATTACCTATATAGTTCATCTGTTCATCTTCTGCTCCTGGTTGGTAGGGTGGGTACTCAGGATTCGCCACAGTTCCACTAACGTCGCACTGCATGACTGGATGTATCTGTGAAGAACACAAACTATCAAGCTTTTTATTCATCATCTCTAGCTGTGTTGATAGCATGGTCATGGTGTCAACATTGAAAACTCCTGCTGATTTTGTTGGCTTGGTCCTCGAAGCTTGCCATTGATAGTTGTTTAAAGACATCTCCTCAATGAACTCGTAGGCTGCTTCAGGAGTTTTGTTGTTTAGCGTTCCACCGGCGGCTGAATCTATCAGTTGCCTCATTGAAGGGTTTACTCCATTGTAAAAGGTTTGGACTTGTAGCCACAGGGGTAAACCATGGTGTGGGCACCTCCTCAAGAGATCTTTGAACCTCTCCTATGCGTCGTATAGTGTCTCTAAATCCACCTGCACAAAGGAAGAGATATCATTACGTAATTTGGCCGTTTTGGCCGGTGGAGAATATTTCATTAAAAACTTTTCGGTCATCTGATCCCATGTAGTGATTGACCCTCGTTGTAACGAGTTTAACCACTGTTTGGCTTTATTCCTTAATGAAAAAGGGAATAACTGAAGACGAATGGCATCATCAGAAACGCCATTTATTTTAAAGGTATCACAGAACTCCAAAAAGTTAGCTATATGCATGTTTGGGTCTTCGTCCTGCAAACCATCAAATTGAACAAACTGTTGAATCATTTGTATTGTGTTAGGCTTTAATTCAAAATTGTTAGCAGTTATAGCAGGCCTAACAATACTAGATTCTGCTCCTGTTAAATGCGGTTTCGCATAATCAAACATTGTACGTGGAGCATGTTGATCTCCCACATCGCATAGTGGTGGGTGGTGTTCGTCCATCCCTTCAGTAAGATTGGATCTTTTTTCTTCCTCTCTTTCTGTGTAGTCTAGGGCTCGCTTGGTTTTTCAGCGATTGCTACGAGCGGTTGCTTCGATATCACTGTCGTATACCAAAGGTCCTCTCGGATTCCTTCTAGTCATAAACTAGAGGTACCTAGAAAAGAGAAAGAAATAAAAATTAAAATTAAAATAAAATAAAATAAAAATTAGAAAAATTAAAATTCTAATTTAAGAAAACAAAACAAAAGAAATAAATTGCAAATAAAATAATGGCTAAAGTAATAAAAATAGAGCTTTCTTAATATTTTAGTTCCCCGGCAACGGCGCCAAAAACTTGATCGCTGTGAAATCAGAGTTTTAAATATTTATAAAAGAACGATCAAACCTGGAGACTAACTCTGACAACGATATTAAGGCAAGTGTACCTATCGAACAGTAGTATAGCTTAGGCAAGACCGGATGTCGAACCCAAAAGAACTAAAATTACTTTCTTTTTATTATTTAGCCTAAATAAGATGAAGGTTACTTTGAAACTAAAGAGATGACAACTAGACTAAAGAAACAAAGACAAAAAGACGAGATTGGGGGTAACTTGGAAAAGACTCAGTTGATTTTTACGATACCCTCGGGAAGAATCCACCTAGACTTCACCTTATTATCTAACCCTAAATTATATGATTTCTCTTACTTAGCTTGATCTGTGAGACTCCTTAACCTATGCTAAACCCTCTCTCGAGGTGAATAACGTCTAATCCTAGGTTAATTAGTGGAACTCTCGTTCGCTTATAATAACCTCCTAGAAAAGCAGTAAATCGATCAATGGATTCCCATATTAGGTTTCACCCTAATCCGACAAAATCTCGTAACCCTATCTCTAGGCGCCCGATCAACTCCGCTTAATTATGTTGGATCTACTCTTAGGCAGGGTCTATTCCTCCTCTACCTAAGCACATTCAATTTTGGATTAAGAAACATAATTAAGAACAAACTAAGTAATTTATCATATAACTTAAAAATCAAATAATAAAAATCCGTCTAGGTTTCATCCCCCTTCAAGTATCTGAGGGGTTTAGTTCATAAAAGAAAAGTAAAACATCACAAGAGAAAAGATAAAACAAAACATAAGAAAAATCCTAAAACTCCCTGTCGGGACTGAAGGAGAATTCTGCCGTCTTGAGTATAATTCTGGCTTCTTGGTGATGAATCAACTGGCTATCCTCGTGTTATTCCCTAACTCTGGCCTTCTCGGCTTGGCTCCTTGGCCTAGCTTTCGCCCCCTTTCAAGGTGGTACTTGGGGTGTATTTATAGGCTCTTGGAATGCGATTCTTTCTCCCGAAGTATCCTTTTCTGACTGAAATTACCCTTTCCAGTGTCAGAGGCACGGCCATGTCACACGCCCGTGCAAATCGAGACCTGGCCGTGTTCTGATTTTTGCTTTGGCACGATCGTGTACGGTGGTGGTGAGGCCGTGCTCCAGGTGTTCATCGAGACACGACCGTGTGGTCCTTGGTCCAGGCCGTGTCGATTTCGTGGAAAGGCCCATTTACTTCGTTTTAGGCCCGTTTTGCATTCTTTTCGTCCTCGGGTGCTTTCCTAGGTATAAGACATGAAAAGAAAGGATTAAAAGCACCTTTTTATATAAAACGAGGCTTAATCTTCAAAAAGCATAATAAATGTGGGATTAAAATATGTTATATTTACGGTTTATCAACGAGCCAACACAATCTCTAAGTTGGTATCGGATGATAGGAAGGAAATCATCGATGGATTAGAAATCAATGAAACTGCCACTTTGTTTTTTCAAGAACTCTTTACATCGAAGGGAGTTGCGAATCCGTGCAATGTATTATCAGGCATTGAAGAAAGCATATCTCATGAGGTAAATGAAGGTTTACTATCTCCTTTCAGGGAAGAAGAAGTCCGGACAACATTGAAAGGGATAGGACCCACAAAAGGACCAGGCTCAGATGGATTTCTAGCATTATTTTTTCAGAGGTACTGGCATATAGTAGGTAAGGATATTGTAGATTATTGCTTAGGAATTTTGAATGACAAAAAGGAGGTTGAATCACTTAATATAACAGATATTGTGCTCATCCCAAAAGTCCCAAAACCTATAAAACTGGTAAATTTCAATCTTATTAGTCTATGCACAGTTATGTACAAAATAGTGGCAAAGAAAATAGCCAACCGATTGCAAGATGTCATTGGTAGCTGTATTGATAAGGTACAAAGCGCATTTGTCCCAGGGTGACTTATTTTAGATAACGTGCTTTTAGCCTACGAAATTTTACACACGTTTCGACAGAAACGTACAGGGAAAAAAAGGGTATATGGCGGTAAAGCTCGATATGAGCAAAGCTTACGATAGGGTAGAGTGGGATTTTATAAAAAAAAGTGATGCTTAAAATGGGGTTTGCTAGAGAATGGGTGGGATTAATAATGAGATACATTACCACAGTCTCTTATGACGTAAATATTAATGAAATGAGGGGTAGACTTTTTCAACCTACTAAGGGACTTAGACAGGGTGATCCATTAAGTCCATTCCTATTTCTTATATGCAATGAGGATCTTTCATCTCTGATAAGAATAGCAAAGAAAGAGGGCTTAGTAAAAGGTGCAAAGGTAAGTAGAAAAGGGTTTGAGATTTCTCATTTATTATTTATAGATAATTGCGTGATATTTGAAGAAGCAACAAATAGGGGTGCAATGATTTTGAAAGACATACTAAAGGAATATGAAAGTTGTTCAGGCCAATGTGTGAACTTTAGCAAATCTACAATTTTTTACAGCTCAAATACAACCAAAGAGAACAAAGAAGAAGTGTCAACTTTATTAGGAGTCAAAAGCTCAACAAATCTTGAGAAGTATTTGGGACTTCCTAATATGGTAGGTAGACGAAAAAAAGAGTCGTTTCAAAATATTTTAGAGAATTTCTATGCGTATTGAAGTTTGATGCACCAGGCAGCTATCTCAAGGAGGAAAGGAAGTTTTTATAAAACCAGTCTTACAGGCAATCCCAACTTTTATTGTGTCTTGCTTCATTTTACCTAACTCCATATGTGGGATGATCGAAAGTTATGGCACTATGATTTTTAAGTTGTATGAGTATTGTGGCATCAGTATAGTTAAGTGCTTCGACGAGTAACAGTTGAAGTAAATTCTACTATAAGTTTAATCTTTCTCTAGATTTGAGAAGAAATTGAAGTTGGCAAAGTGTGAATGATAGGAAGTTCAACTTAGACCTGTGTATTGGTTTTCACTTTTCAAATGATCTTGATATATATATATATATATATCAGCGAGTTAAAGGCAGAATGTTATGATGTCTAGCACAATGATAATTATTTGTTTATTTGAGAAGTACAGAGATGGATGATACTCCGAGGCAGTTACACTAGTAAGAGTATGAAATGTTATGTACCAGACTTTGAACTTGATGTCTAAACTTTTAATGGGTAAGAGTATTGAACTTAGATGAGTGTCAAGTGCTTCTGAAAGTATTTCATTAACAGAGAATTTTTCATCTGGATAAGTGGTAGTAAGTTCATATGGCTGAAATTTAATGATTAAATGTTAATTTCATGAATTATATAATGTATGATGAGATATATTTTTTAATGAATTGAGAATAAAACAACAATGCGAAAACTGAATAAATGATCAAATTGAGCGGAACATCGGATTTGAGTACTTTTGATCAGTGACAAGTGATAAGTGGTAGCTTTAGCTACACTTATCTGATCAGTGATAAGTGACAAGTGATAAGTGTTAGCTTTAGCTACCCTTATCTGATCAGTGATAAATGTGATCCGTGTAAGACCATGGCAGGGCTATGGCTTCGGAAAGTGATAAGTGATCATATGTAAGACCATAGTTATACTATGGCAAAATGGAAGTGAAGTACTCAATTTTCCTTAACCGTTCCCTAATTTGATTAAGGATGGTAAGTGACAAAAGGGCCCAAAAGAGTTAAAGTAAATGTTTTGGGCATATGAATATGAACCTGGTAGTTCTGACTCTGTATTCAGATGTTGATATGTCGACAGAATTAAGTTGAATGTTAAGTGTATTCAGGATTAACGATATCAGTGATAATATTAAAATGATAATAAGGCAGGACTATTGTGAATTTCAGATCGAGTTTCCCTCAATCTTCGAGATCAAGAGAAATGCTAGTGGGTTGTTTTCGAACGTTTGACTAATTAGTATAATAATTTCAATATGTATCGATTCTTTATTTGTGAGAATTGATCGAGTTATATTGGGATTTAGATCGATGACAGAGTGTTTCTAAAAGTATCGTCTTAAAAAGGGTTATTTAGTGATGTTGGAAATTGTGAGAAAGATATTAAACTTCATTCCGGTAACATTTTCGGGGACGAAAATCCTAAAAGGGGGGAGAGTTGTAACAGCCCAAATTTGGGTCTAGTCAGAACAGTAGTTTCGAGACCACAAATTCAACGAGTAAAATTCTATTTTTATTATATTTTTATGGTCTAGAATTTTACAGAAAGATTTCATAAAAATTTCGTTCAAAAATTTCGACGTTTGAGCACTCAATTTAGTCAAAAGGACTAAATTGTAAAAAGTGCAAAAGTTGAGTTCTATATATTAGAGGTGTCAAATTACTATGAGTTTTAAATTGGAAGACCTTAAAAGGCAATTAGACCATTGAATAACTTGATGGACAAAAATGGGCATGAATAGGACAAAATTGAAAGAAAAGTCTTAAAGGCATTTTTGTCATTTGGGTGTTTTAAGGCATAAAAGACAAAATTGAAACCCAAAAATCTGCTCATTCTCTTCTCCATGCTGCCGAATTACTCAAGAAGCCATGGATAGGGTTTCAAGCTTTTTCAAAGCTCAATAGTAAGTGTTTTTGAGCCCCGTTTTTAATGTTCATCGTATTTTTGAAATCCTGGTAACTTAGTCTAGCTATTTCTACCATTAATTTGATCTAGAGTTTAATTTTAAAAATTGACCCATGTTGAATAATTGTGAATTTTGATGAATTATGGTAGATTATGCATGTCTATGATTAGAGAAATGAGTTTTATTAGATGATTTTCGATGAAACCGTATAAAAGGGGTTAAATTGTAAAAGTTATAAATTGGTCATAAGTGTGTGAATTAGTGAGAATTTAATGTTGCCATAGAAGAGAAAAATGATCAACATGTTATAAACATAAGAATAAGGGCTGAAGTTTAATTTTCGAGTATTGAGGCAAAAGTGTAAATATGTAAAAGTTTAGGGGTAAAATTGTAATTTTGCAAAAGTTGAGTTAAGGGCTGTTTTGAATAGTAAATTAATTAAATAAGTGAAATGTGATGTTTTAGACCCCGAAAAATGAAATTTGGACCTAGAACAGGAGGAAAATTAAAAATCGGGAAAGTTGGTAAAATGGTCGTTTTTGTATCGAGGTAAGTTCATATGTTTAATAAGCATTTAATGATGCAAGTTTGAATGTTAGATTGAAATTTTAGTATGAATACTTTAGTATTGATTTTCCAATATAATTATAATGTTCGATATTGACTCGACATTTTAATGAGAATTGATATAAATTACATGTAAGATCAAATTAGAAAGATGGCTTTGTGTAATATCAAGAAAGTATTGAATAGAATAATTTGGGGAGGATAAGTTAAATTGATGATGTGATGAGATTGAGAATGTAATTATGTAAGTTATGTGTAAATAATAGTGATATATTTTTATATAAATGGTGAATTATATTTGATATGTGAGTTAATATTGAATGTGGAAGAAAAATTGTTCATGAATTATTCAAGTGCTAAAGTGTTTAAAATAAGTGTTAAAAGTAAATTCCCGGTTGAACATAGGAATAGAAGTGGATACTGGAGACCAGTGTTACAGTGTTACAGTGAGTTCCGGGTGCTGGGTGATCTAGCATGTGTTGCAGACACCTAACAGCTTGTGTGAGCAGGCCCATGGACATTTCTAGTGTTATTGATCAGTGAAAAGTGGTAGCTCTAGCTACCTGATCAGTGAAAAGTGGTAGCTCTGGCTACCTGATCAGTGAAAAGTGGTAGCTCTGACTACCTGATCAATGAATAGTTGTAGCTTCGGCTACATTACAGTGGTAGCTTCGGCTACATATCAGTGGTAGCTTTGGCTACATTACAGTGGTAGCTTCGGCTACATATCAATGTGGCACTTATGTGCTAATTCTCTACGTATCCGTGTATATTCCGAGTGTTCAACGGGAAAATCGATTAAGTGAAATTATGTGTGACTTTGTAGTGATAAGTGTAGTTATATACATGTGTAACGTATGAGCAATATGCTCGATGTGTAATCGGAAATTGGAAAGATTGTTATAAGTAATGAATACAACTAAATGGAGAAAGAGAGAGCAAAAAGTTCAATAGAACTGTTTTGGACAGCAGCAGTGATGTGAATTTGAAAAATCACCAAAAATAGTATAAATTGAATTATAAGTTAGACGAGATATTGATTTAAAGATTATTGAGTCTATTTTCATATAAAAGAAACAGAGAAAACAAAGGATTTTTATATTTTGAGATATTTAAATTCTTGTGAGATTAGTTCAGAATGATTACGTGATCCCCTATTCTACATTGGAAAAATCATTAAAAATTGTAAAAAAATAATTATGGGATATAAGTTATATGCTTGAAATCCTTAATGAGTATAGTTTCAAATGAAACAAATTATAACATCATTTGAATTCTGTACAAGGAGAAAATTGATTCATAGTAAAAAGTGGTCAGAATAGTCAAACAGTGAAACAGGGGAAATTTTAATGAATAAACTGTACTAATTGGCTAAGCCAAAAATTCTGGAAATTTTATAGTATGAAGATATATGAGTATAGTTTCAGGGAAAATTAACGGATCTTAATTTGGAGTTTTTTAGCTCGAGATATAAATAATTTAGTGACTATGACACAAGTAGACAGCTTAAGATGAACATGAGTAAATGGTGGAACTATGTGTAATTATGATTGCATTATCTTGAGAACTTGTTGTGAGGATTTGTCATGTTGAGGCTTTGATAAGGCTACAAATAAGTTGGGAAAGTAAGAAGTTAGCATTATTTATGCAAGTTATGACAGCTTAGTTGTAAGCTAAATTCATTGCTAATGCTTATTATTTTTACATGTGAACTTACTAAGCTTTATAAGCTTACCCCTTTTCTTTCCCATGTTACAGAGTGCTACTAAATAAGCTCGGGTTAGAGGTCGTCGGAGATCGCTTCACACTATCAAGCTATCTATGGGTATCTTTATTTATAAATGATTTAAGTTATGGCATGTATAGGGGCTTTACTAAGTCATTTTGTATATGTGTTAATTAATTTGACCAAATGTATTGTTAAGTCTGGTAATGCCTCGTACTCGGTTCCGGCATAGGATACGGGTAAGGGGTGTTAGATTTGGAAAAAGAGGCATACATTGGTGTCGACATAAAGACGAAGGAGGAATGGGGTTTCGAAGTATGGCTCAGTTCAATATAGCTCTATTGGCAAAACAGGGATGGAGATTTGTAAATAATTTGAATTCACTAGTAGCGTAAGTTTTCAAAGTGAAATATTTCCCGAAAAGTGATTTTCTTAATTCGTGTTTGGGAAACCGGAGCTTTTATGTATGGCGAAGTATATGGGTGGCCAAGGGTTTACTGGAGAAAGGTTTGATTTGGAAGGTTGGAACGAGCACGGGTATTTCAATTAGTAATGATGTTTGGATTCCAAATTATGACAATTTAAGATTAACGTCTGGTGTCAATAGTTTGCATTATAATAAAGTTGCTAAGCTAATCAATAATCATGAAAGAGACTAGAATGGAGAAATGATTGTTAATACCTTCTTAGAAGCAGAAGTTGAGCTGATTCCCCGAATCCCCTTGGCAATGGTACCTCATGAGGATTTTCTGGCTTGGAACGGCGAACCTTCGGGAGAGTTCTCAGTTAAGAGCGCTTATAAACTATTACAAAGCTTCGATCATAGAGCTTATGTTTTACAAAACGACTACAGAGATTTTTACAGAAAGCTTTGGCGTATTGATCTACCTACTAAATTGAAAATAACAATATAGAAAATCTCTTGGAATTATCTGTCTACTCAGTTAAATATGCTATGCAGGAAATTAACAACAAGTTCATTATGCCCTCGGTGTGGTGCAGGAGCAAAGACTATGACCCACCTTTTCGAGAATGTCCTGTTTCAGTGGCAGTGAGGAAAGATTTATCAGATACAAATTTCTACAGTTTCCAAACCTAGATTTTGATCAGTGGCTTACCAAGATCCTTGCTCTTCTCTCTTTGGAACAATGTAGGATCTTCTGTGGGGCTATATGGGCCATTTGGGGGGGGGGGGACAGAAACACTCGAATTCATGACAAAATAAACAAAATAGGTCAGGAGATAGCAAGTTATGTGCATAGTTATATTAATGAACTGGATGGAGTTAGTAAAAATATCCAAAAGGCCTCTAAGGTAGATATTGGATGGAATCACCCACCTGGACAGATAATAAAAATTAATTTTGATGGTGCATACGACGAGAAAAGCCACCAATCTGCGTCGGGGGTAGTGGTCAGAAGCAGAAAGGGACTCGTTCTCATCTCTAGTACAGCGATCCACAGGGGGTGGCTTCTGCGTTCGCTGCTGAAGCTATCGCTTATCGACGAGCAACCCAGATAGGACTTGACATGCAGAGAGAAGAAATCATTATAGAAGGCGATTCGTTATCAATAATAAAAAAATGCAAGATCTCAGGTGTCGACAAATCGCAAATAGGGGTGTATATACACGACATTCACGAGATGAAATCCAGAGTCAGAAAGATATGTTTCGAATACACCCCAAGATTAGCAAACATTTTAGTCCATATTTTAGCGAAAAAATCGTTAAAGAGGAAAGAAGAGGTGTACCTGGTCGGAAATGTACCTAACTATGTCGAAATTAGGCGAGAAGTGAGAGTGTGCGAGAGCCGGATTGAAGAATAGATGATATGAAAAGACAGAGGAGAGTTTCAAAATGAAAAATCAACAGTTCCAGTGCATAAAGCTCCCCTCGGTTACTATTTTCGCCATTAAGAACGAAATGATAGAAGTGATGGGAATCGACAAGCGACAGATTTTCTGATTGGGCATAAGGAAGGTGGCAGTTAATAGCTTCTAGATTTTTCTTTTTTAAAGCAAGTTTTATTTCTTTTTCGGGCCAAGCTAATGTTGGGCCATTTTTATAGCTAGTGTTATTCATATTGACTATGTTTACTTTTATTATTTAATAAAGCCCAATCTGATTCTTGTTTAAAAAAGAAAGAAAGAATAATAACAATGTTAATAATGATGATGATGATATTAATAATACTAATATAATAATAAAAAAAATAAAAAAAATTAAAGTTTTAAAATTATATAAGATGACATAAATAGATAAGTGATAGAATAAGATAAATGTGTGTATATAAATTTAGGTAGATAAATATATATAAAAATAATAATAATGATGATAATATTGCAAAATTAATTAATTCAGTAATATGATAATAAAACAAATAAGTAAATTCAAAAAAGGAAATATAATAATAATATTAATATTAAACTAATTAATTTAATAATAAAGTAGCAAAAATAACTAAAAAAAAAAGACTAAATTGAATCTTAAAACAAAAATTTGGGGCAATTCAGAAGTAAATAGAAAGGAAAAGGACGAAATTGAATGCGCGAATAACAAGGAGGGACCCAAATGGGAAATAATCCCCACTCTCCAAAACGCACAGTTTCAAGGCGGACCAAATTGAAAACGAATCAAATTATAGGGCTAAAATTAAAAACGAAAGAAACTTAATTGTAAAACACTTAAAAAACGGAAGGGTTAAAGGTGCAATTAGCCCTTCCATTGAAAAACACACAGATCTTAGGCCGGAGCGGGTCGGGTCTCGGGTCAGGGGCCAAAACGACGTCGTTTTGAGCGTTTGAGGCCAATCCCAAAACGACGTCATTTTGGGGGCCTATATAAGTCAAAAATCCTTAAAAAAAAATCATTTCATCCATGTCTTTATCTTTTCCACTATTGATTTTGCAGGTGGTGGTGTAAGTGGAGGGTGATGCTGATAGTGGCGGTGGCAAGCTAGGCAGACCTAGGTGCTTCGCATTTAAGGTTTAATTTTTTATTTTTGTTCCTATTGGGTTTGAGATTGTTGGGCTTTAGTTTTGGATTGTGGGTTGTAAAATGAATTTGGGTTGGAATTGATTTAGATTAAGTTTATTATTTTATATTTATTAGGCCCGGACAAAATTTGAACTTTACACAAAGATTTAATGATTTTTCAAATAAAAAACATTTTCTTATGTGAGTATTGTAGAGGGTGATAGTTACGTATAAATCCAAAGTGCCAATATTTGTCGACATCATTTACCATCTCATCAGCACACAAGGGTTGACAGTAGCTGCATTTGGAGGCTGTAGGTGTAGAGTGATTTTGGCATTTGCGGTTTCCTTCATTTCTTTATTCATTATATAATATTTTCATTGCTTTGAACATCCCTTGTATGATATTTTGTTGATGTGGATTTCAACTTTGTATTTGGATATTTGTGAGGTTTACCTTTTTTTTATCCAATCATAAGACTTTTAACCTTTAATTAAGTGATTTGAGGGTCAATTTCAGCTCATAAAAAAATATTTTTCTTAGGATTAATCATTACTATTAATAATGAATATTTTAATTACGATCAAGAGAAATTTTATTAGTATAAAATCTTTGCCTTCCTCAACAGTTCACTCTCCTTAAAGTCTTAGACTTGTCTTCTTTTTCTTTTTTTTTTTCTTCCATTCTAGATTTATTCATGAGTTGGGTTATTCAGTTAGGCTTGAAGACCCATTTGAAAAATAAGAAGATTTAAGTAAAATATAGGCTCGAAAAATAGATTTATGTAAAAAAAAAAGACTTATTTAGAAAACGGATTAGACTTAGGGTAAGACTTTTTTAGTCAGAACCCGGGCCGAATATGTAAAAAAGAAACTGCTACTTTTTTACTGCTTTCTTGCTTTTTTTGGTTGTTTTTTTTTTCACAATTTTGTTACAATTTCATAATTATTATTGTTATTATTGAGATGTTGTATAACTCTTGTTTTATTGTTAATTTTGTTACTATTTTAGAGTATTTCAGAATTCCTTATTAAGTTGCACTTATCTTAGTATTATTTAAGTATACACAATTTTTAAATTTTTTTTAATTTATTGGAAGCATTTATTTTAATATTTTTAACATTTCTAATATATTATATTTTAAAAATATATATAAAAATAATACAAACAGACTAAACCGGATTTAAATTTTAATATTTTTATCCAAATTAGACTTGTGTAATATTTTAAATTTATTTTTTGAATCCAACTCGGATTTAAAATTTTTGTAAAACCCAGGTGAGCCCGGCCAACTTCACTCTATCATCTATATCAGCTATGACTAGCGGTGTTAAACACTACATCCAACTAAAAAAGTGCACTTTATTATTATTATTATTATTCAATGGTGTTATTAATTGTCCTTTTTCCTGCTTTGTTCTTAAATGTTTTGAGGGAGAAGTGTGAGTCGGCCCATGGTGTGTAAATGACTAAGAAGGACAGAATTGATATAAATTATAGAAATTGGGCTCGAATTTAAACATTTATTATCTATTTATCATCTATTTACATTTTGAGCAAATATATTAAAATCGGGCTTCAACTTGAATATTAAAAAATAATAAAAATTTAATTTAATTCTTTAAAAATTAAAAGGATATAAACTATGTATTTCATTTTCATTTATTGCATGCTTTCCCATCTTGGAATGAGCAGATATTTGCAGTTATTTTTGCATGAAGGAGCGCATAACTTCAGAATAGGGAAGTGGTTGCTAATGCAAAAGCCCCCGATCTATGAAATGTCATCTCTTAAAAGGTGAATACATGAGAAAACTGAGTTGAACGCTGAGCCCTTAGCTGCCGTGTAGTTTAAGCATCATGATGCAGTGACTCTAGTATTACTTGAATTCCATGTTGTGGTTTAACGGTGATAATAGATACTGGCGCGTGGACATAGGCAGGGGAGAGGGAAATGGTGTAGCGTTGTAGAATCATGGAGACTGCAATCTTCACTTCCATGATTGCGAAGGTTGTACCAACACAAGTCCGAGGTCCCAATCCAAAGGGACAAAATGCAGCTGTGTTGTAATTGGTAGCTTTGGCAATCCCTTCGGCGAATCTCTCTGGCTTAAAAAGATGCACATCATCTCCCCATAGTTGAGGGTCATGGTGAAGTGCAGCATTTGCAATAAGAATGTCTATATCGGCAGGCAAGACTAGATTTCCTAACCGAACTTCACTTCCACCTTTCCTCAATAGGCCGACTGCTGGACCATACAATCTTAGAGATTCATTAATAATCATGGTCATCTGTTTGCAGAATAGAAATGTGTTAGAGTAGATTAAAGAATTTAATGTACTGGAAGTATAGACCAGGATTTTTTATGTACTAAAAGCCTTTATGACTTTGATTTAAATGCCTGGTATACACAATGTATTGAAAGGGTTTGACAGTTTACTTACAATTTTGAGTTTAGAAAGGCCTTCAGAATTTGGATATTGGTTACCAAATATCTCAAGCACCTCTCTTCTTGCTTTCTCTTGCCAATCTCCATGACTTGCTAAAAGTAAGACCATCCAAGCAAGTAAGGAATTAACAGTTTCTTGTCCAGCAAAGTAGAATGTTTTGCACTCATCTACCAAGTCTTCCAATGAAAGTTTGTTATTTTCGTCCGTATCATGGTAGGCATTTATAAGTAATCCTAGAAAATCAATGCCAAAGTTATCAGCCTCTCCCTTCTCAACTTTGTCTTCTCTCGTTTTCACAATCTTCGACACACCGTCCTGTATTCCTTTTGCAAGTTCTTCTGCCACTAGCATATCAGCAGGTTTCTGTAACGTGCTGTAAAAGCAAACCAAGGTTAGCTCTATATCTTGGAAAAATTGAGGGATAAGTTAAGCTTAAGAGGGAACATACACGAATAAGGGAATTCTAGTATTGGAAAGATTTCGGCTCAGAACTACTGTCAACTTGTTCGACATTTCAAAAACCTTCTCCCCTTCCAAGTAACTGCTACCAAAAGCTGTCCTCGAGATCACTTCGGAACTCAATAATTTAAATTCATGGAACACTTCGATCTCTTTGCCTACTTGGCCTTTCCACTTCTTTAGCATTGTTTCAACGCTAGCAATTATTGCTGGTCTCATGTCCTGCCCAAACAGTTCTCCAATAATATAAAATTCTTTTACATTAGTTTACATCTAATCCATATATTTCGAGGGGTTTACCTTTAAGCTTTCCCCATGAAAAACGTTATTCGCCAACTTCCGCTGCTTCACCCATTTTTCACCTTCCACGGTCACAAGCCCGTTCCCTAGTAGCTTGTTAATGAAAATGGTAGACTTCCTTTTGGGACAAGTTTTTTCACTATTTTTCAAAACCTCTTTAATTAGTTCAGGTTCTGAAATCACAAGTTCAGGTCGAACACCGTCCCAATAAAGAAAATTCCTCCCTAATCAAATAAAAAAACAAAAAAGGGTTCATCTTTTCTTAGAGCTAGAAGATTGAAACCATAGTGAAAAAACATGCAGAGATCTTACCATATCTGTTGATACATGAGTAAATATGTGGCTGCACTCTGGGAAATATATCATGCGTCAAGGCCATAGGTTTGTTTAATGCTTCCTTTGTCATTTGGGTAGCTTCATATCGTTGTTTCCATGGATGAATTTGTAACGAGGTCCTTTGATTCCCTGCGAATTCAGCATATGCTGTATACGGAGAGGTATCCACAAGTAATCATAAAGGAACTTCATCAAAGCTACGAGGAAGAAAGAACATAGGACAAGCATTACAAACTTCATCAAGTCTTGCAATAATATATTTATGGAGTTAGATAGAAAAATTGACACTAGCAACAAGAAAAAGAAGACATATAAAGAATAATGTGTAATTGAAGATGATCTTTTACAAATAAAAAAAGGAAAAAGAAAACATATAGAAGAACTAAACTGACTTTAGAAATTTTACATAGAAAAATTAAGATATAGAAAGATTATATTTTTATTTTCTATTAGTTTTTTATTGTTTATATTATAAAATTAACATTTGAATCCTATTATTTTTCTAATATCATATTTTGAATTTGACTTCAAATTTTTCTTAAACTATTTTTATATATTTATTTGTACTTTGAATCAACTTTAAAATTTTTCTTAAAATATTTTATTTTTAATATTTAAAATTAATTTAATAGAATTAATATTATTTTAATTATATTTTGTATGAATATTATTAAATATATTTATATTATATTAAAACTTAACAAGAATCACGTACACAAAACATCACTGCCTGTAAAGCTTTGCCCACTTCAGCAAATTAGTTTAATTACGAAATTTGACCAAGTTATAGCTAACCAGTTATTGGTGAAAAGTTATTTCTTTTAATTATTAAAACAAGTATAATTGTATCTATTGATTAATAATTAAGAGATATGATTATTTTAATAAATATATATTTAGATAGTTATATGATTATTATTAAAAGATGTGACTATTCCGATTGTTGTGTTGGTGTGAACAATTATTATACATTTTATACATAAGGTTGATATTTAATTTGGATTGGAAAATCGAAAACTCTAAAAACAAAGTTTCATATTCTTCTCTTATATATCTTGTTTTATAAAAATTAGTATGAAAGTTTTTTTTTTTTTTTGAAAATTGATATTCTTGTTATATACTAATCAATGCTTATAAATGATATGTCATGAACTAATTAAAAATTTAACTAAAACAAGTGCACCTATCAATTAATAATATAACTACTGTGAGTAAAGATATCGTTCACACGAAGACTAAAAATACTAAAAATTACTGTCTTTCTATTATTCAATCGAATAAATCGAGTGATTGATTAAAAACTAAAATTAACTAAATTAATTAACGAAAAGGACAAAGAACAAATCAGGAAAATAAATGATTAACAACCAAGAAGCGAAACAACACTTAGGAAAGAATTCACCTAGCTTTCATATGTTACTATCAATCTAAATTACGCAATTTCTTTACTTAGAAACTTGATTTGTAAAAATACTTATCTCTTTCGAGAGTAAGAGCAACTGACTCTAGGTTGATTAATTGAAATTTCTTTCTAATTAAAAAACTCTATCGTATTAACTCGTGCTATGGATTCCCCTATTAGATTTGACTCTAATTTGATAGGTTTATGTCGTCCTATTTCTAGGATTGTATGCAACTCCACTCAATTACGCAAGATTTACTCTTAAATAGGGTCTATATCTCCCTTATTTAATGGGATGCAGAAAAATAATGGCAGCAAGCATGCATGGCAGAAAAATAAAAGCAAGGTGACAGCAAGCATGCATGGTCTTGAAACAATAATCATGCAGGCCAAATAATTGTGGTAAGTAAGCAACTGGGTATATTATTATTGTTGAATAATAGTTTTAATTCTTATGCAATTTATCCTTTAAATTTTTGTATATATAAATGCACAAACTGCTCATTCTCCCAACATTTTCTTCTCTCGTTTTCTATTTTCTCAATTACAACATATATATAGATGTATCAAAAATCTACCTTAGTGTTAGATATTTTTATGATTTGTGCATTTTGTAATTTTTTATAGTTTTATGTTTTTAGGGGTTTTTTTAAAGAAAAAAAATATTTTTAGTGTTAGTTTATCATTATTTATATTATTGTTAGTTATATTGATATATATTATTTTTATGTGTTTGAAAAATATATATTTTATTACTAGTTGTTTAATTATTATTATATTCTTATTTTTATGTGTTCTTTTTCTTTGTTTTAATTTTGTAGTATGGTTCTTTTTATAAAGTATTTGTGAAAAAACTTGTATTTTAATTATAAATTTGATTATAGATTTATGCTTATGGTGATATTTTAGTGTCAGAGTTTTAACTTGATTGGTATCGGCATTATTGTTAGTGCAGGAGGGCATGAGTTCGAGTGCACTGAAGTGTATTTTCCTTCTATCTAATGGTTGAAGAGGGACTATGAATAGTTTTGGGTATAATAAGATTAATGTTAAAAAAAAGTGTAGAGATAAAATTCAGATACTGTAAAAATGACTAGTGGTGGAAGTTTGTTGAAATTTGATGGACATATTTCGACACATGAAAATGAACCAGTAAAATCTTGTATGTCTAAAATAGTTGAATACAATATAATATTAACAACTAAAGTAAAATGGATTATTGGTAGATAATTCTTCCAATTTTGATTCGATCAAACTTCTTTGATCTAATGGATTTGATATTCAATAAATTGTTAATTTTTTAAATATGACAAGCTATTTTTTCGTAGTGGTGAAGAAAGTGGGTACTTTCCTCGGCACATTGTAGGAACTTCAAATATTATTAAATAATATTAACAAATTATTATTAAATAATACTTCTGTTATCTACATATACTTTAATGATGGTTATAAGTTGGTGTTGTTATTAGTAAAGTAAAAACTAAATCGTTAGACCCTGTTCAGCAAAATTTTGGTGACTTGGTAGCTTTGCAGGTTCCCAATTGAAAGGAGGTTATGTTAGCCACATAATATAACTACTTGTTGACGTATAAATTTTATATAATAACTTTATTTTTCACTAAATTGGACCCCGAATTCTAAGCAGCTATGTTACATTACGCATCGTTATGCAATGACTCGAGTATTACTTGAATTCCGTGTTGTGGTTGAACGGTGATATAAGGTATTGGTGAGTGGACATAGGTAGGGGAGAGGGAAATGGTGTAGTGTTGTAAAATCATGGACAGCACAATCTTCGTTTCCGTGGTCGCAAAGTTCATACCAACACAAATTCGAGGTCCCAATCCAAAGGGACAAAATACACCTGCATTGTAATTGGTAGCTTTGGCAATCCCTTCTGCGAATCTCTCTGGTTTAAAAAGATGCACATCATCTCCCCATAATTGAGGGTCATGTTGAGGTGCAGAATGTATAACTAGAAGATCAAGATTAGCAGGCAAGATTTGCTTCCCTAACTGAACATCACTTTCAGTTCTTCTCATCATGCCAGTTGATGGACCATACAATCTTAGAGTTTCATAAATAATCATGGTCATCTATTTCCAGAAAAGGAACGTGTCACATTGCATTAAAAAAAATTTAAATAATAGCTGCAACAAGATATTATATTGAAAGGGTTTGACAGTTTACTTACGATTTTTAGTTTTGACATCTCTTCAGAATTCGGAATTTGGTTACCAAATCTCTCAATCACTTCTCTTCTTGCTTTCTCTTGCCAATCTCCATGAATTGCTAAAAGGAAGACTATCCATGCAAGTAAGGAATTAACGGTATCTTGTCCAGCAAAGTAGAATGTTTTGCACTCATCCACCAAGTCTTCCGTTGAAAGCCTGTTATTTTCATCCGAATCATGATAGGCATTTACAAGTAATCCTAGGAAGTCATTGCCGAAGCTATCCGCTTCTCCATTCACAACTTTGTCTTCTCTTTTCTTAACAATCTTCATCACACAATCTTGTATTCCTTTTGAAAGTTCTTCAGACTCTAGCACATCACCAGATTTCCATAACTTGCTGTAAAAGTAAACCGAGGTCAGTAATATGACAAAACCGAGGGATCAATTAAGCTTTTAGAGGGAACACACTTGATCAGAGGAATTCGTGTTTCGAAAAGATTTCGGCTCCTAATTATTGACAACTTGTTCAACATGTCAAAAATCTTCTCCCCTTCCAAGTAACTGCTACTGAAAGCTTGTTCTGGATATTACTTCCGAAGTCAATAATCTAAATTCATGATACACTTCTATCTCTTTGCCTACATAGCCTTTCCACTTTTCTAGCATTGTTTCAACACTAGCAATAACAGCTGGTGTCATGTTCTGCACAATCAATACTCCAACATATAAGAAGATTTAGACAACTAATTCACATGTTTGGAGTGTTTTACCTTTAAGCTTTCCCCATGAAAAGCATAATTCGCCAACTTCCGTTGCTTCACCCATTTTTCACCCAAAGCTGTCGCAAGCCCGTTCCCAAATATGCCAGTGAGAAAAACAGTAGGCTTTCTTTTCGGAAAAGTTGTCACACTATGTTTGAGAACCTCGTTGACAAGTTCAGGTTCTGTAATCACCAGTTCAGGTCGCTTACCGTCCCAAGCAAGATAATTCCTCCCTAATCAATTTTTTTTTAAAAAAGTTCAATCTTTTTTTAGAAGCAGAAGATCGAAAACATAGTGCAAAACATGCATAGATCTTACCATATCTGTTGACACATGAGTAAACATGTGGCTGCAGTCTGGGAAATATATCATGTCTCAAGGCCATAGGTTTGCATAAGGCTTCATTTTTCGTTTTGGTAGCTTCTTTGTTGTTTCCATGGATGAATGCGTAAGGAGGTCCTTTGATTCCTTGTGAATTCATCGTATGCTGTAGACGGAGAGGTATCCACAAGTAATCATAAAGGAACTTTATCAAAGCTACTAGGAACAAAGAACATGGGAGAAGAATTGCCAGCTTCACCAAGGCACTCATTTTTTTCTTCTCTCAACAATGAATTGAAATGCTCCTTTAGCTTTTCTATTTATGCTGAGTTTTGCATAGTAAAAGAATTATTTTATTTATTTGCCTGTCAATTTGTAGGGTCTTGACAATTAATTTTTCGTTTTTATCATTTTAAAATTAGATGATAAGATTTCAGGGTCCAACAACTACGGACCATTATGTTTATAACTATATATATATATATATATATATATATTAGTGGCTTCCTGTCGCATGGGTTTTTCTTCAAAAGTCATACCCTATACCCTACCATCTGTTTTTCTTTATTAAATTGCCTCATCTTTGAAGAAATTGATTCCAACCCCCATTTTACGTCTCCTTTCTACTACAAATCTGTGCACTTCTTACAAAATAAAGGCATCCATTTCGATTAAAGGGTTAAAAACTCTGATTTTTTATTTAAATAATATAAAAATAAAAACAATTTTAAAAATAGTATAACTTCAACATTATTTACCAACATATATTACATGGTGAACTACGTGAATTTATCCTAAAATATTTAAACCCATTTTTTTTAGAATTAATATATTGAAACATCATTATACAATAATTAGAATTTTATTTATTTTAAAAGAAGAAGCATCTTTGAACGAGTAAACAACTAATTAATTTGTGAAAGTCAACTGCTGCATAAGGCGACTTTTATGATCTTTGACGTTCTAGATTTGTATTTATTGACTTATTATTTTATCAGGAAGAGAGATAATTAATATTTTTTTTTTTGTTTTCATTATTCAACAAGTTATATATTTCGTTTTCAATCAGCCTAGAGAAATCCTCTATTTTTATAGTTTGTTACGTGTATATATTAGTATGATCAAATCACATAATAATTAGAAGTTTATTTGTCTAAATATATTAATTAATTGACATAGATTAAAATAGCGGTGTAAAACTTAAAAAATTATATAAAGATT
This sequence comes from Gossypium sturtianum, assembly GCA_025698515.1. Taxonomy (NCBI): domain Eukaryota; kingdom Viridiplantae; phylum Streptophyta; class Magnoliopsida; order Malvales; family Malvaceae; genus Gossypium; species Gossypium sturtianum. Next base: position 166,572,566 of record CM046945.1, read on the forward strand.
TATTAAAGGATTCAATGATTTTTCAAATAAAAAACATTTTCTTATGTGAGTATTGTAGAGGGTGATAGTTACGTATACATCCAAAGTGCCAATATTTGTCGACATCATTGACTATCTCATCAGCACACAAGTGTTGGCAGTAGCTGCATTTGGAGGCTGTAGGTGTAGAGTGATTTTGGCATTTGCGGTTTCCTTCATTTCTTTATTCATTATATACTAATATTTTCATTCCTTTGAACATCCCTTGTATGATATTTTGTTGATGTGGATTTCAACTTTGTGAGGTTTATCTTTTTTGTATCCAATCATAAGACTTTTAACCTTTAATTAAGTGATTTGAGGGTCAATTTCAGCTCATAAAAAAATATTTTTAGTACGATTAATTACTACTATCAATAATTAATATTTTAATTACGATCAAGAGAAATTTTATTAGTATATAATCTTTGCCTCCCTCAACAGTTCACCCTCCTTAAAGTCTTAAACTTGCCTTTCTTATTTTTTTTTTAACCTTCATTCTAGATTTATTCATGAGTCGGGTTATTTAGTTTGGCTTAAAGGCTCATTTGTAAAGTAAAAAAGTTTGAGCAAAAATATAGGCTTGAAAATTAGGTTTATGTAAAAAAAATAAGGCCTGTTTAGAAAACAGACTAGGCTTCGGGTAAGACTTTTTTGGCCAGAACCCGGCCCGAATATGTAAAAAAGAAACTGCTATTTTTTACTGTTTTCTTGCTTTTTTTGGTTGTTTTTCTTTTCACTATTTAGTTACCATTTCATAATTATGTTGCTACTATTTTTTTTTGTTATTATTGGGATATTGTATAACTCTTGTTTTATTGTTAATTTTGTTACTATTTTAGAGTATTTCTATAACACTCCTAACTCGTATCCGTCGCTGAATTGGGTTTACGAGGCATTACCAAATTAATCCCAACCCATAATAGACATAAATATACATATATTAATCTTTACTACTATTTGCCAAAAATATCCGACACATATAATTAACCACATTACTCACAATTATCATGATCACATTCTCAAAATCATCCATACATTTCAAGATATGCCCTATGCATACATATGCTTTACTCTTGTCTACAACATTTCTTAATCACAACTTACCCACAATATTAACAACTAATACGACAAATTCATTAGCAACATTTTTCTTGCTATATTCGGCATTTTCACGTACATATGATCATTCGAACAATTTTATGCAACCATTCTATCAATTTATTTCGCTATTAGCATAACCCTTATAGCATACAAGCCGAACATGTATCAATAATAGCACACCCATATACAATATGCAACTTTTACCAAATATTTCTAGTCACATAGCTACATTTAGAACAACATGCCAAATCTATCTATCACCATCCAAATATCCTATAAACATTTAAACCATATCTCGTACTCAAATTTTTAATACCATCCATCATGACATATAGATTTACGAAAAGCTTTAACCATGACCGAAATTATTCAAGTTTAAAATTTGATCTAGTCTTAGCCATCTTCGCATGGCTTTTATATACATTCTAACCCAAAAGAGACCATACAGTATCCAAGCTATTACATGCCATAATTTCTAAGGTTTAAAGCTAATAATAATACCAAGAGTAAGTGATAATGTGCTTGACTTCGACAAGGATCACCGAATCACTACACCAAAACATACTTTTGCCGGCGTTTTTAGTGGCGTTTTAAAGCAAAACGCCGCTAATTTTATACATTCGCGGCGTTTGCGGTAAACCGCCGCTAAAAAATGAGTAATAGCGGCGTTTATTTTAAAAACGCCGCTAAAAATGATATATAGCGGCGCTTACTACACAAACGCCGCTAAAAGGCAGACATGTAGCGGCGCTTCTTAACAAACGCCGCTAAAAGTCAGACCTGTAGCGGCGCTTCTTAACAAACGCCGCTAAAAGTCGACTGTGGCGCGCTTCTTTAAAAACGCCGCTAAAAGTCAGACCTGTAGCGGCGGTTCTTTAAAAACGCCGCTAAAAGTCAGACCTGTAGCGGCGCTTCTTTACAAACGCCGCTAAAAGTCGGACTCAGAGCGGCACTTCTTACAAACGCCGCTAAAAGTCGGACTCAGAGCGCGCGCTTCTTTACAAACGCCGCTAAAAGTCGGACCTGTAGCGGCGCTTCGTTAGAAACGCCGCTATAAGTCAGACCTATAGCGGCGCTTGTTTACAAACGCCGCAAGTTTGTATATACATTAATCTTGACGTCGTCGTTTTAGACAGAGTATAATGTTCATTAAGTAGGACGACGTCGTTTTGTGAACAGGTAGTGGCGCTTTTCAAAAACGCCGCGAACTTTATATTTAGTGGCGTTTTTACCAAAACGCCGCAAGTTTGTACGGACTTTAACTTCACGTCGTCGTTTTATCAACAGTGTAATGTTCATTAAGGTGGACGACGTCGTTTTCTGAATGATTAGTGGCGCTTGTTACAAACGCCGCAAAACATAAAATGCCTTTCAAAAGCAAACGCCGCTCGTTCGCTCTCTTCTCGGTTTTATCCCCTTTTTCCCCAAATCCCTAAGTGTTGCTCCTAAAATTTTTCTTCGCTTTGTTGTTTTCGCTTTCGATTTTTCTCGCCGATAGTCCATCTCCCCTCAATTCCCTCGTCCCTAAAATTTTCTCGCTCAAACTTGGTGGATTTCGCAATATCCGCTGCTCTGCCGCCCTTTGTTTGCTCATTTTTCGCAATATCCCTACATTCAACCAACAACGACGGTATGGAATTTGTAAATAGAAACTGCTTCGATTTAGGGATTTTGTTTTTTTTGTTTAACTTCTTCATTTTTGTGATGCTGAGTATGATTTAGGAGCGGACTGATTAGGAGCGGATCAATCGATTAGGCTCGAGAAGCATTTGAGCAACATTTACGTGAAGAGAAGGAACGTCGCAGAGCTCTTCGCCAAGTATACTAGTTTTCTTTATTTTTATTTTTGCAAATTATTCATTTGGTTTTATTTTGGATGTTTTAAATTTTGCAAATCATATGGATATGCTTTTTTGTTTTATGATTTGTTAAGATTAGGCTGGTTTGGTGTCTTTGAGAAAATTGCATTATGATTTGTTATATAAACCACAAATTATCCTGGATTTATATGTTACATCTTGGGTTTTTGTTTTGCCTTACATCTACTGGAATTTGTTCTTTCTATTATTCAAATTTAAAGATTTCTCCTGGAATTATTATGGTTGTAATCAGATCGAGTTTCTAGCAATGGAGGAGAAGACATGATAGCTCGAAAATTCTTTTTGAATCATTAAGTTTGTTTGCCTTAGATATATCATTGATTGCAGATTATTTGTCAAATCTTGAGTTTTTCCTTCATATATCTAGCATGCCATTGGAACAGAATTGTACTTTTGCCTAAAATTTTAAAGACACTGAAATTTCTTGTACATTGACTGGAGCTTTGAATGTCCAAGGATCTTTTATGAAATGAAAAGGCTATCTAATATCAGAGGTTTGAATATGCATCATGTTCAATGACTAGCTCGCTTTTGACTCATTAATTTACGTGGGTATGAGATCCAAATTATTGAATTTTTGGTATCAGACTACTTGTTAACCTGGTCAATAAATTAGTACTGTCTTTCGCTCTGGGCTTCTCTCCCTCGCTCTCTGCATTCTTTCAAAGCTCACATATCGTTTATCTTAAAGCTCAAATCATTCCTCGACCCAAGGTATTCTGATCTCATCTAATTGGTCTCCTTTTGATTCTTATAGTCATAGTATTTGATTGATAGGCTAATTACCCCAAAGATCGTGCCTTTCAGTTTAATTTGAAGATGAATCTTTGATTGCATGCTGTTTGATGTATTACCGATAGGTAATACATGTATTACCGATGCCATTTGATTGATAGGTAATACATGTATTACCGATGCCATTTGATGTATTGGATGTCAGATTCAATTATCTTGTTTCTTTGTTTATGTAATTCTTGTTTTAGGGACTTATTAATTGATATATGACTAGTAGTCTGAATTGTTCTTTGCTTTTCTTGTTCCTTTTTGTTTATTTCATGGGGTTTTGGTTTTGAGCAACAAATATAGATATAGCTTTTAAAGGATTAAAATAATTTTTTTATCAATTTGGAAATTAACATGTAATTTTATTATTATTAATTTAAAATTTTATAAATTATAAAAGAATCGAATTTTTTTTTCTATTTTAAGTCCTCTCGCTCTCCGCCGATGATAAACAAGCGAAATTGCAATTCTAAGTTAAAATATGTTCTAATTTCATACATTCTTCACAATGTAGAGTTTAGTTATTGTATTCTTTTTATTATTTTTAATGAATTTATTTACACTTTGTTTTTGGATTAAAAATGCAAGTCTAATTAAACTATCGAATGAGTATTATTTATTTTTATTTCCATGAATTTATTTCTATTAAATAAGTATTTTTATTTCAAAATGCCATACTAAAGAATTTAACAAAACAAGTTTGAGAATTCTAACCATTAAACTTAAAGTTTTAAATTTAAAAAAGAAAATGAATTAAGATTTTGAAAATAAAACAAGAACATTTAAATTTAAATTTTAAAAAGAGGGTAGGAATATGAAACATTTTTAAGTGCATTCATTTTTGTTCTCTGTTTCAAAGATGTTCTCGGCATGGATTTATGTGTTTATTGTAAAGGACATGAACACAATATATCCATTATTGTATGTATAACAAAAGTAATAGGTATTTAAAAAAAGTGATATAAAATAAGAATACTAATTTGAATATATGTGCAATACATATACATATATTTGTATAAAATTTCATATTAGTGTTTAATAATGTATGTGAATAGACTTTTTGTTTTAATAAATTTCATATGTATTTGTTTTAATAAATTTCATAATGTATGTGAATAGTTTGTGCTTTTAACTAGTGACACTAGCTCAATTAGGCACATTCTATATAGTATAAATAAATGCTATTTATAACAATTTTAGCACATTCTATATAGTGTTTAATAAATGCTATTTATAAACTCATATTTAGTAATAATAGTAACAATAATAATAATAATGATTAAAGTAGTAATAATAGTAATAATAATAATTAAAGTAATAGTAATAATAATAATAATGATTAAAGTAATAATAATAATAATAATAATAACTAAAGTAATAGTAATAATAATGATGATTAAAGTAGTAATAATAATAATACTGATTCTCGATTTGAAATTTTAATTTAACTTACATAATACGTAATACATACCTAACATAAAATTATTTAACTTACATAATACATAACTTACATAATAATAAGATTCAAAGTATATAGGCTGGAAACCTAACTGGTTGCCTTATATCTCACAACGGAAGATATAACGGATCCTCCCAGTGTAACAATGCCACGTATGAAGAATCTTGAATAATACATGCAATTTAAATAATACTTACAAAAGAAATCAGATATGAAGCTTAAGCTTAATAATTATGATTAAAGTAGTAATAATAATAACAATAATGATTAAAGTATTAATAATAATAATAATAATAATAATAATAATAATAATAATAATGATTAAAGTAATAATAATAATAATAATAATAATAATTAAAGTAATAGTAATAATAATAATAATAATAATAATGATTAAAGTAATAGTAATAATAATAATAATGATTAAAGTAATAATAATAGTAATAATTAAAGTAATAGTAATAATAATAATAATGATTAAAGTAATAGTAATAATAATAATAATAATGATTAAAGTAATAATAATAATAAATAAAGTAATAGTAATAATAATAATGATTAAAGTTATAATAATAATAAAAATAAAAATAATAATAATAATAATAATAATAATGATTAAAGTAGTAATAATAATAATGATTAAAGTAATAGTAATAATAATAATAATAATGATTAAAGTAGTAATAATAGTAATAATAATAATTAAAGTAATAGTAATAATAATAATAATAACGATTAAAGTAGTAATAATAGTAACAATAATAATAATAATGATTAAAGTAGTAATAATAGTAATAATAATAATTAAAGTAATAGTAATAATAATAATAATGATTAAAGTAATAATAATAATAATAATAATAATAATTAAAGTAATAGTAATAATAATAATGATTAAAGTAGTAATAATAATAATACTGATTCTCGATTTGAAATTTTAATTTAACTTACATAATACGTAATACATACCTAACATAAAATTATTTAACTTACATAATACATAACTTACATAATAATAAGATTCAAAGTATATAGGTGAAACCTAACTGGTTGCCTTATATCTCACTGGAAGATATAACGGATCCTCCCGTGTGTAACAATGCCACGTATGAAGAATCTTGAATAATACATGCAATTTAAATAATACTTACAATGCCATGTATGATGAAGCTTAAATAAATCTTTGTTTTAAAAATCAAATTCTTGTCAATTAACAATTAACAATTTAGCCGTGTAAATTATCACAACTTTAGACTTCAACAACAACGAAATGGATAGGAGTTGGATGAAACTCATCAAGGGTAAGCAACGGCTATCGAAATGGAGTAGAAACTTTTCGAATTTCGCATTTCAAAATGGAAGCCAAGAGAATATGATTCTTTGCCCGTGTAAGAAGTGTTGCAATGGTTTATGGCATTGTCGTGAAGTGGTCTCTGAACATCTAGTTGTTGATGGCTTTGTCCGGGGTACAAAATATGGTTTTTCCATGGAGAGTGTACACCTAGTGTAGCATCTTCATCGATGAATCGTGGGTATCATCATAGTGCGTTCAATCAGAATGTTAGAGACGATAACATGGAAAACATGTTGCGGGATGCTTTTAATATGCGTAGTGATGGTTTCGGGTCGTTTCCACCTGACTTGGGTGCAACCGATGATCATAATTTTGTTGGAAATACTTTCACCGAAGGGGGAAGAAGTGTACCAGATGAACAACCAAATGAAGAAGCGGCAAGATTCTACACGTTACTTGGTGAAATGAACGATGAACTGTATGAGGGTTCAAGATTTTCCAAACTATCATTCTGTATTCGTCTTTTTCACTTGAAATGTTTGGGGGGGTGGACCGGAAACTCGTTGACAATGCTGTTAGAGTTTCTGCAAGAAATGTTCCCTTTTGCAAAAATCCCTCGCTCTTCCAAAGATATGAAGAAATTGATAAAGGATTTAGGCCTTGGCTACAACAAAATTCACAGTTGCCGAAATGACTGCATGTTGTATTGGGGCGACCGGATAAACCAACAGTGCTGTCATGTATGCGGCCAATCCCGTTGGATTAATAGAAATACAGAGGACGGTAACGAGGATGAACACGATACACAGTCAAAGAAGCAGCCATTTAAGATTTTGCGGTATTTTCCGCTAATACCAAGGCTTCAACGGCTTTTCATGTCCTCGAAGACAGCCGAATCAATGACGTGGCACCGGGATGGACGAACAGATGATGGGTTGTTAAGGCATCCCGCAGATTCTTTAGCTTGGAAATCTTTTGACTCAAAATTTCCAAGCTTTGCAAGCGATCCTCGGAGTGTGAGGCTTGGGCTAGCATCCGATGGATTTAACCCTTACAAACTCATGAGCACAACGTACAGTACTTGGCCTGTGGTGCTTGTTCCCTACAATTTGCCTCCATGGGTTTGCATGAAACAATCTTCTTTTATCTTGTCTATGATTATACCTGGAGAGAAAGGGCCGGGGAATGATATTGACGTCTATTTGCAGCCACTTGTTGAGGAGTTAAAACAACTATGGGCTGTGTTCGGTTATACGATGCAATGAGAAAAGAGAACTTTAATTTACGTGCGGCTTTAATGTGGACTATTAACGACTTCCCGGCTTATGCTAATTTATCTGGTTGGAGTACCAGGGGACGTTATGCTTGTCCGTGTTGTGCTTTGCCGCATGCACATGTTCGCAATGGTTATATAATGGGAAGAAGTTCTCGTACATGGGGCATCGCCAGTGGTTACCGGAAAATCATACATTTAGATTTCAGAGTGCTCAGTTTGATGGTACTCAAGAGTTCAGACCAGTTCCTCCGCAGACCTGTGGATCCGAAATATTCTTAATGTTGAAAGATATGAATTTCATTTATGGGAAGGTGAATCAACCGGCTAACCCGCAAAGAAATAGAAGATCTAGGGATGACTCGATGATGAATCGATGAATGTGATGATCCTCATGAGGCGGACTTGTGGAAAAAGGAAGTATTCTTTTCGAGTTGCCTTATTGGAAGCATCGATTTTACGCCATAATCTTGATGTCATGCACATAGAGAAAAATGTCTCATGAACATCATTGGGACTATTTTGAATGTCGATGGAAAATCGAAAGATAATCTTCGTGAGTCGACTTGATTTAGTCCACATGGGAATTCGGCGTGAGCTTCATCCCCGAGAACTTCCGAATATGAAATATCGGTTGCCGCCGCTATATTTTTCAATGTCAAAGACGGAGAAAGAAGTGTTCTGCATGCGGTGTTGAAGGATATAAAGGTCCCGGATGCGTATGCATCAAATATTTCGCGATGTGTGAGTCTTAAGGATCAAAGACTATATGGCTTAAAATCGCATGACTATCACATCTTGATGCAAGACTTACTCGCCAGCCATATGCGGTGTTGTATGTCGAAAAAGTGACGGCTCCTATAATTGAACTCACAAATATAATGAAAGGTATTTGTGGTAAAGTTTTGAATGTTCAAGAACTTGAGAGACTACAAGATCGAGTCGCATTGACTTTATGCAATCTGGAGAAGATCTTCCCGCCTTCCTTCTTCACTATTATGGTGCACTTGTTAATTCATCTCCGCGTGAAGCACTTCTTGGTGGACCCGTTTTCTATCGATGGATGTATCCCATTGAAAGGTCTTAATTTATTTGCAACATATTCCTTCATTCAGCTCAATGCCTTTAGTTGCAACTTTTGTTAATGTTGTATACCGTGTTTAGGTTCCTTTCCAAATTGAAGTCATACTTTGCCGCAATAAGCGTTATCCTGAAGGATCAATTGCCGAGGGCTACTTGGCGAGAGGAATGTATGACTTTCTCGTTCGAGGTATTTGGAAGATGTTGAAACAAGAATGAAATGACCAAGTAGAAATGCTGGGCTCACGGATCATAATTCGGTCGACACTTATTTATTTCAAAGTTTCGAGAACCGATCGGCAAAGTCGAAATTGTAGAATTAGACGATAGATCGTGGGTCCAAGCACATCGATACATTCTTTTTCATCACGATTCAATGGAACCATTTCGACGTAAGTTCTAGAATTTGATAAATACTCATCAATTATAATTTATTTGTCTTCTAACAAGGTAAAACCTTTTTAACCGCATGCAGTGAGTACACAAACAAATATTAAGAGCTCGCTTCACGATCCCGAAGATTAAATCGACGAGAAATTAATAAGTTGTTCACGAAACATTCCATGAATGGTTAAGCCAAATGGTATGTAATTTAAGTTTTCATTGACAAGTCATAATGTTCTCTCATAACATTCATAATTTCTCGATTTACTTTCCATCAATAGGTTTCGAGCCGAATGAAGTGAATGACGACGTTAAATGGCTTTCACAAGGTCCAAACAGAGAATAGTTAAAAGATATAATGGCTTTCTCATCAACGGATCAGATTTCATACAAGGTATCGCGAGAGATTGAGAAGAACCCAAAATTGCGGAATTGTTGTTAATTCTTCGATTACAAGTTATGCTAGTGCTAGGACAATGAATCCGGTCGAGGGAATCTGGAGTATTACGGACTTATTAATGACATCATTGAGTTGGATTATTATGGCAATTGCAAAGTTGTCTTATTTCGAGGTGATTGGGCTGATGTGAATACGGCTCGCGAATTAAAAACGATCAATATGGCTTTACAATGGTGAATTTCTCTCGATTGATTCACACCGGAGAACAAGTGATGGACGAGCCGTATGTGTTTTCTTCTCAAGTTAAACAAGTTTTTACTCCAAGATCCAACGATGAGGGTTGGTACGTTGTACTTGAAACACCCCTAGAGACTTGTTCGACATTGGCAAAGGGAAGTAGAGATGACATAGTCGAAAGATCGTAAACTTTGCCTTTTCGAACAAGACTTAACTGAAAATATCCCTAGTACTAGTCAACAATTTCAATGGGTTCGCTCAGATGTGGACGAAGATGTTTACGAAATATGATGTAGTAAGATTTAATGATTTATTTTCTATATGTAATATTATAATTTTCATGTTGGTCATGTTATATAATTTAACTATTTTAAATGTCTTATTATTGTTGTTATTTGTTACTAAAATTTTGAACTCTTTTATGTGTTTTGCAGAGAAAATGCCTAGAAGACGATTACGAGGTTTAAATATTAGCAATTATACTGAAAATTCAGCAGACGTAAATAGTGGGCAGGATACAGTTGTTGGATCTTCTACTCTGCCGGACATAGATGACGAGCATGGAGAATTCCAAAGTAATGTTAAGTTTATTTTACATGCATGTTGAATTTTATTATTGATTCATTTTTCAATTTTAATATAATAATATATCATTTTTCAGCTGAGGGTGGTGGGACGCGCAGAGCTCGGGGACGTACGTTGCTTACAGATTTATATGACTTAGAGCCTACCCAGCGTGTTATAGTAAGGAGAAACGATCATGGCCAGCCTATCGGATCTGAAGCTCGATTGTTGGCAGGCTATTTGGGCATTATAGCACGAAATTCGAATATGTTGCCCATTAACTATGAATCATGGCATCACATGCCTGATGCCAACAAAAATCAGGCTCTCGAAAATATTAAGGTAATAGAAGGTGAATGTAATTTATAATACTTTCATTTAACCTTCATTTATATTAACTTTTTTAAAAAAAAAATTCAGGGTAGATTTGATTTAGAGGTCTCCGACGACTATATTAAGAAGACGTTGGGCAAAAAATGGAGAGACAATAAAAGCACCCTAAAAAAACAATATTTTAAAAAAGACATCAGCCTCGACGAAAAACTGCGAAATGTCCCGCCGGGAATGTTGAGGTACCAATGGGAAGATCAAGTTAGATTCTGGAATTCAAAGAAAGGAGAGGTATTGCGTACTTTCAAAGTCTTAGAAATTTTTCGGTTTATCGTATTTACTATATAATTAATTCAAATCCCATTATGTAGGACCGTGAGCGAGTTGGAACAAGCGATGAGATGAAACAACATTTCACGCACACGGCAGTTCCGTAAGTTTTGCTCGTGTGGTGAGGCCGAGGTATTATAATTTATTACTTCTTTCAAATATTAATGATTTATACTATTAACTTATATTTTTCTCGCTATAATGTAGGAAGTTTAAATGTGTCAAAAAGTTGGACGGCTTCAACTTTTTGACATTACGCATAGGAAGAAGGATGGATCTCCGATGACATCCGAGGTCATAGAAATTTTGGTATATTTATTTAATAAATGCTTATTTTTATAAATATTTATAATGCTTAATTATAATGGTTTAATTAAATCGTTTGTAGTTTTAAATTTCTAATTTTAACTTATGTTCCATTCATTTTTATTATATATTTCGTTTCTAACTCTTTTATTGATTTATTAGGATAAACTAAAGGAGAAGAAGGCGGAGTATGAAGCGGTTGCTTGCCCGATATGATTCTGTTAATCTCGACGAGGTTGATAACATGATTATTACTGATGTTTTGGGTCCCGAAAGGTACGATCGCTTGATTGATAGTTTTGTTAATCTTGAGTATATTTATAACGAATTATCACTAATGTTTTGGGTCTTACAAGGTATGGTCGGGTTCGATGTCAAGGATCGGTGTTACTCCGACCCAATATTTTGATCCGGCTCCGGCAATACATGCCTTCCGAGTCAATCTCGTCTTGAAGTTCGTAGACCAAAAGAACAGATATCCTCGATGGAAGCGAGCACAGCTGGCAAATTTCTCCGCTTAGAGCGGAGGCAAGGCAGCAGAGAGGCGGAGCATGTTGCTCAACTTAGAGCGGAGGCAGGCAGCGCGGGAGGCAGAGCGAACAGAAAGTATGAAGAACTCCACTACAAACCGCAGTTATGATGAATATGTTCAAGCAAAGAATGAGAGGCCGCCATCTTAGACATTTCTTTTCTTATTGTAAGATTTTTTTTTTAACATTGTTACAGTTAAACATTATTCTAAGAATTGTTTAAATTATGATTCATTTTTTAATCAATATCATCTTTTATTAAATTTGAAGTATTTGTTTAGATTTAATGCTTTTACTGAGAATTAAATGTTTTATTTGCTGCATTGGGTTGGAATTATATGCAATTGTTGTTTGTATTATTGGTGGTTTTTACCGCAGGAGGGTAGGATATTGGGAAAAAGTACACAAAGAAATCATGTGCAAATTAGTGGCGTTTTTTTAAAAAGCGCCGCTAAAAGCCCCTACCTATTGCGGCGTTTTTCTGAAAAGCGCCGCTAAAAGCCCCTACCTATAGCGGCGTTTTTCTAAAAAGCGCCGCTAAAGCCCCTACCTATAGCGGCGTTTTTTTAAAAGCGCATAAAGCCCCTACCTATAGCGGCGCGCTTTTCTAAAAAGCCGCTAAAAGCCCCTACCTATAGCGGCGTTTTTTAAAAAGCGCCGCTAAAAGCCCCTACCTATAGCGGCGTTTTTTTCTAAAAAGCGCGCTAAAAGCCCCTACCTATAGCGGCGTTTTTCTAAAAGCGCCGCTAAAAGCCCCTACCTTTATGCGCGTTTTTTAGAAAGCGCCCGCTAAAAGCCCCTACCTATAGCGGCGTTTTTTCGCAAAAAACGCCACTAATTTTTGCGGCGGTTTCTATAGCGGCGTTTTTTGCGGCGCTTTTAAAAGCGCCGCGAGTACTATTAGTGGCGCTTAAAAACGCCGCTAAAGGCCCAAAAAAACGCCGCTAAAAGTCTGTTTTGGTGTAGTGAATGCGAGCTTCAACTCCAAAATCTACACTAAAAAAAAACAACCAAAAATACAAACGGTAAGCTATTTAAAGCTTAGTAAGTCATAAGCAAAAGGTAGCATACATATAACCAAGCATTTTTAATAGCTTCTAACTAACTCAACTCAATCATTTATTAATTTACATTATCCATACATATAATAGGTCGCCATTAACCAATAACATGCTTATTTGGTTTCCAAGCAAAAACCGAATGTCTATATGATAAAATTTCAAACTGAAATGGCTTACCTAATTTATACCAAGATAATGAACTATCATATAAAATGTTCTTACCACACCCCTCGCTTACCTCCACTAATTGTTTTCGTCTTTTTATGAAAATCCAAAAATCCGCACACTTAGTACAAATCCCGTAACGTATCGCTCACACAGAGCCGTTACTTAACATTTTCGCACACACAGTGCCAACTTTCCGTAACGTATCGCTCACATAGAGTTACATTTAACATTTCTGCACACGCAGCGTCAACTTTCCGTAACGTGACGCTCACATAGAGCCGCGATACGTAACATTTCCGCACACACAAGTGCCAACTTTTCGTAACGTATCGCTCACATAGAGCCGCATTTAACATTTCCGCACACGCAGTGCCAACTTTCCGTAACGTATCGCTCACATAGAGCCGTTACGTAACATTTCCGCACACACAGTGCCAACTTTTCGTAACGTATCGCTCTCACATAGAGCCGCATTTAACATTTCCGCACACACACGGTGCCAACTTTCCGTAACGTATCGCTCACATAGAGCCGTTATTTAACCTTTCCGCACACACAAAGTTGCCAATTAACAACCTCCACTTAAACATAACATATAAATTCACATATTATAAATATGACATACCTAAATACGCATATTCAACCTAATCTTTCTTCCTATAATTTACCATTACATTCGGCCTTACACAATTAAACACTTATTTAATCATTCATTCACCACCATCACTCATTTCATGTTCCCCAATTAACTACAACTCAACCCATAATTATTTATCCAAATTCAAACATATCCATCCATCTTTCATACTTATGGCAAACATATTTTTTTTTTTTTTTTTACATATTTCAACCATCCAAAGTATTTCGATATTTTTATATAAATACATGCTCATGGTACTAACACAATCGGCAACCACATTCAAAGTCATCCTATCACATTCGACATCATCAAGGATATACTTACAGACACACATATCCGAATATTTCTTTTCCATATATATAATGGTATAAATCAAATTTCCTTATCACAGTTGCATATATACATGTATTTGCAAATCCACATCAACTATCATGTATAATACTCCCTATGCCTTATTCGGCAAATTTGAAAATAAAAATATTTATGTCACTTAAACATAAACATTAATATATAGATAATTCAAATTAATCCCATTGCTTAAAACTTACCTCGGAAGTCGATAAATTTGAATTTCCCGACTATTCGTTTACTTTTGCTTTTCCCCGGTCTAGCTCCTTTTCTTTTTTGTTCTCGATCTAAGAAATGTCAAATAAAGCTTGTTCACATTCATTTCTATTTAATTTAATCCAAAACTCAAGGTTATAAAGTTAATCATTTTACCCCTAGAATTTTTAACTTTTTCTATTTAGTCCCCAAAGCATAACACTCAAAGCACAAGAAATTTAGACTAAATTCTTAAGGACCGAATTTTCTTCATCTTTTATTAAATCCATACGAACCGTCAATTTGCATTTTTAACCTTCAATCATTTACCATGCTCACAATATAGTCCTTAAGGTTCCAAACACAAGATATTAAAAATCCAACAACACCAACTCAAGGCCGAATATTCATAGTTAATAAATCATTTCATTTCTTTCATTTTTTATTTTTAGCTACATAGTTCATTCATGAATTTTCTTTTCATGAATTCCTCATTTAAATAATTTCCATCAAGAATTTCAAAGAAGAAATTGATAATCTAACATGCATATAACATGTTCTAGCCTTAACCACACAAACACAAAATTTATGTCCATGGCAACATTCGAATGACACATTTATAACAAAAATTTGAACATGGGTTAACTAATTTACAAGGCTACAACCTCAAATATTAAAATTATCAAAAATCAATTTGAATCACTCACCTAATTAAAACATGCAATTGCCGAAAATGGAGAAAGCCATTCCTCTTCTTCTTCCTCAAAGTTTCGGCAATAACAAAGAAAGTAAAAGATGAACACTCCACCCACTAATGATTTGTTTTGTTTTTATTATAATAATCATCCCATACATATTTTATTATTCTTTTCATTTTATTAAAGTTTTATTCCCACTATCTTCAATATAATAATAATATTAATATATGACATATATTTAACTTAACAAACACACAAACACATGATTTAACATCACCCTTGCCGTCCACTACAAGAAGAATTGGGGAAATTGCAACATAAAACCCCTTAATTAAAAAGGCACTTTGTTTTAATCCTCACAATCAAGAAAATGGCAAATTTTACCACTCTTGCATTTCAATCCTTTTTCATAAATTAATCCCCCAAACATGCAAATTAATCAACGATATTTTAACACATGTTTAACCACATAACATAGATATCAAAATAATAATTAAATTTTTTTTTCCCGAATTTGTGGTCCCAAAACCACTATTCCGATTAGGGTCGTAATCGGGCTGTTACAATTTCACAATTCCTTGTTAAGTTACACCTATCTTAGTGTTATTTAAATATACACAATTTTTTAAAATTTATTTTCAATTTATTGGAATCATTTGTTTTAATGTTTTTAGTTTTTTTGATGTATTATATTTTAAATATATATATAAAATAATACGAACAGACTAAACCAGATTTAAATTTTAACATTTTTATCCAAACTAAACTTATGTAATATTTTAGACTTATTTTTTGAACCAAACTCGAATTTAAAATTTTTGTTAGACCCAGCTCGGCCCGGCCAACTTCGCTCTATCATCTATACCAGCTATGACTAGTGGTGTTAAACACTACATCCAACTAAAGAAGTGCACTTCTTTATTATTATTCAATGGTGTTATATATTAATTATACTTTTTACTGCTTAGTTGTTGAATGTTTTGAGGGAGAAGTGTGAGTCGGCCCATGGTGTGTAAATGACTAAGAAGGACAGAATTGATATAAATTATAGAAAAACGAGATTAAAATTAATAGTGAAATATATGTTTAATTACAGCAATAATAATGTGAGAATAAAGAGAAAAAAAAACAGTAAGAATGTTAAATTAGATTTATATAATTAAATTTCAATTTATTAGAAATTTATGAAAGTAATAAATAATTAAAGTTTATTAAAATTATATTTATTTTATAATAATTCTTTTTCTTGTAATGTTAATTTTATTAATTTATATTAATTTTGCAATAAATATATATCTATTTATTACATAAAAATAAATTTTTTTATAGATTTATTATGCAATAAAATAATTTATAATGAATTTATTTACCAATTAAAATTAATATAAAACGTGTTATTTAAATAGCACTACTGTTTTAACTTAAATGTGTTGAATGGAAAAAGAAATTAAATAAAGGGATTAAATTGATAATAAATTGTGTCCGTAAAGGGACTTGGTTGGTATGTATTTGCAATTAGATCACATATCTGATAGAGAAAAGGAGAAAGTGGTTGTAAAAGAAGAGATAAAAGACTTATGAAATTGAAATTTTTTATTAAACTCTAAATTTCTAATATTTTTTTATATAATGCCTAAACCATTCATAACCTTAATTCTTAAAAGTAAAGGATAATACGTGTTGTTAAGTGCATTCAAACCTATCTTTTCCAGGTTGTTGATAACAACAACGATGAAACATCAAGCATAGCTATGCAGTGACTCGAGTATTACTTGAATTCCATGTTGTGGTTTAAGGCTGACTATAGGTATTGGTGAGTGGACATAGGCAGGGGAAAGTGTAATAGCGTAGCGTTGTAGGATCATGGAGAGAACAATCTTGGTTTCTGTGGTTGCAAAGGTCATACCAACACAAGTTCGAGGTCCCAATCCAAAGGGAAAAAATGCAGCCGCGTTGTAATTGGTAGCTTTGGCAATCCCTTCCGCGAATCTGTCTGGTTTAAAAAGATGTACATCTTCTCCCCACAGTTGAGGGTCATGGTGAAGTGCAGCATTTGCAATTAGAAGATCTATATTAGCAGGGAGGACTACCTTTTCCATTTGAACTTCTCTTCCAACTCTTCTAAACATTCCATTTGATGGACCATATAATCTTAGAGTTTCATTAATGATCATGGTCATCTGCTTACAGAATAAGAATATATAAGATTAACATCACATAATCTAATGTTCTAAACTCATGCTAGCATACACCAGGGATTTAAATTATGGCAGTGTTGTATATGATGGATGTTATCGCAATTAATTGTGGTAAATATTAGCAATGAATATCAATGTAGAAAGAGTTGAAACTACAAAATATTGACTGTAACACAATGCTTGCGGTCTTAAATGGTTAGAAAGCTTGCTTACAGTTTTGAGTTTTGCAATGCCTTCCGGTTGTGGATTTTGGTTACCAAATATGCCAATCACCTCCCTTCTTGCTTTATCTTGCCAATCTCCATGGATTGCTAAAAGCAAGACTGTCCAGGCAAGCAAGGCATTAACAGTATCTTGTCCTGCAAAATAGAATGTCTTGCATTCATCTACCAGATCTTCCATTGAAAGCTTGTTATTTTTGTCCGAATCATGATAGGCATTTACAAGTAATCCTAGAAAATCATTGCCAAAGCTATCAGCTTCTCCATTCACAACTTTGTCTTCTCTTTTCTTAACAATCTTCATCACACAATCTTGTATTTCTTTTGCAAGTTCTTCAGACTCTAGCATATCGGCAGGTTTCCATAACTTGCTAGAAGAGAAAACTAATGTTAGCCATATACAAGGAGAAAAATAAATCCATGGGTGTAGAAAACACAATTAAGGAAAAACTTGGATTAATTAAGCTTAGAGGGAACATACTTGATTAAAGGAATTCTAGTATTATAAAGATTTCGACTCATAATTATTGACAGCTCGTTCAACATGGCAAAAACCTTCTCTCCTTCTAAGTAACTGCTACCAAAAGCTGTTCTTGATATCACTTCTGAAGTCAATAATCTAAATTCATGGAACACTTCAATCTCTTTGCCTTCTTGGCCTTTCCATTTCTCTAGCATTGTTTCAACGCTACCAATTACAGCTGGTGTCATGTTCTGCCAAAACAATATAAATTTCTTTAACATTAGTTTACAACTAATCACATGTTTCGAGGGGTTTACCTTTAAGCTTTCTCCATGAAAAACGTAATTGGCCAGCTTCCTCTGCTTCGCCCATTTTTCACCCTCAACTGTCACAAGCCCGTTCCCTAGTAGCTTGCTAAGGTAAATGGTAGGCTTCCTTTTCGGGAAAGTTTTTTCACTATTTTTTAGTATCTCTTTGACTAGTTCAGGTTCTGAAATCACAAGTTCAGCTCGAACACCGTTCCAAAAAAGATAATTTCTCCCTAATCAAACAAAAAGCAAAAAAAGGGTCCATCTTTTCTTTGAACTAGAAGATTGAAACCATAGTGATAAACATGCATGGATCTTACCATATTTGTTGATCCAGGAGTAAATATGTGGCTGCACTTTGGGAAATATATCATGCGTCAAGGCCATAGGTTTGCTTGATGCTTCTTGTCTCATTTTGGCGATTTCTTTGTTGTTGCCATGGATGAATCTGTAAGGAGGTCCTTTGATCCCCTGTGAATTCAGCATATGCTGTATACGGAGAGGTATCCATAGGTAATCATAAAGGAACTTTATTAAAGCTATGAAGAAGAAACAACATGGGACAAGAGTTACAAGCTCCATCAAGGCACTCATTTTTCTTCTCTAAACTTTAACCATTTTCCCATTCATAATAGCATCATTAGGAACACTCCAAAAGTGGTGAAGGAGCAAAATTGCATTTGCAATCCTCGTTCTCGTTCGAAGTAGGTTGGACGTATTCGTGAGACATTTTAATGTTATAAAGCCAAAACACCACAGTCTATTACGCCATACAATAGTTCATAAGTGTGGATAAGAAACGTGTGCAACTTTCCTATTGAAATGTACCATACTTGTCAAATTGTTTTCCTTGTTGACCTTAAAAGCGTCGGCATCAGCTGAATTAGGAGGCTATACGTGTTGAGTGATTTTGGCATTTGTGGTTTCTTTAATTAATGTACTGATTACATATCCATGCTTATCGGAAATGAATAAAATAATGAAGCATTATTTCTCTCTAAACCTCCATTCTCACCACTAATTTTTGTCTAATTCCCAGTAATTTTGTACTTAATTTAGTACTTAAATATCATCCTGTTATAAATTTTAATCCAATTTTTAACTTTAAAAAAATTGGTGGCCAATCAAAAAATGCCACTTAGTATTCTTTTATAAAAAATATACATTTTCTTTTCATTTCTAGTGTCAACCAAACCTCTTTTCGTTTTATTAAATTATCAGTAAGTTTATATTTTAGTCATTAAACTTCAGAAAATTACAAAATGGTTACTGAACTACTCAAAAGCTTTCATTTAAGTTACTAAATTGTTTGAAAGTTTTTATTTAAGTCACTGTGTTGTTAATTTTTTTTAAATAGAAATCCAACTAATGAGCTCCAAGTAGTGATTCGATGATTGGTATAATGGATCAATATCTATTGTCGAGTAGAAGAGTCGATTTGACGGTCAGTGCTGAAGAATGGAGTAGTAAGTTTTTTTAAAATTTTGATTCACAAATTCATGACGTTTAAAGATGTTTTCTGAAAAGAAATTGAATTGTAGAAGAGAAAGGAAAGAAGAGCTTCCGATTGACGTGAGGATTGCGAATGGAGAAGGTCATACAACAGCGATTTTAATAGTCCAGATAACTTAAATGAAAACTTTTGAATATTTCAATTACCATTTTATAACTTTTTAAAGTTAAGTGACTAAAACATAAACTTACTAATAGTTTAATGACCTTGGATGTAGTTTATAAAAAAAACGAAAAAAAAAAACCTCACCTTTATTTACCTTAGCTTTAAGAGCTTTTTCTTGAGTGTACTATTTCTTTCATGCAAGTGTCACAGGGTTAGAATTTTAGTATGGCTAACCGCGCAGCCTTAGGCAAGTTGCTTCAAATCCACTTAATTCAGCCTAATTCTTGAAAATTGAGAATTCACATAGAAAATTTTGTAAAGCACTAAAACAAAATGGAAGCAACTTGAAAAGACAAATGAAGTTGAACCGAATAGAAAAACCACAAGAAATAATATCACACCAATTGTTTGAGTAAATGTTCTTAAAGGTATTCTTTTACTTCGAATGAAATTCAAGGGATGAAGTGAAAGACCTCTATTTATAATTAAGCTTCCCCAAATCCAATGGTACAGATTGAATTACATAAATGGTTGAGAAGTGTATATCTACAAGATGAGAGTCCTTAAGGATTTTAACTTTTTACATTTTTATTATTTAGGATTTACAATAATTACCTTGATGACTCCAATGTTACTTGAGTGTTTCATTGGGTCACCAGGCTTCAAGTAGATGAGTTTTTCCATATGCTCCACAAATCGAGCTAGTTCAAGTGGGTCAAATGAGTCATTTAATTAGTTGACCTCTATGAGATGCTCTACGTGCATTCATCATGAGCTTTGACCTGCAACCCATGATATAAATCCACTATTTATAGGTTGAAGAATGTGAAGTTATTAAAATTTCCCTAAATTACTAAATATGTTTGGTATTATTTTTATTCAAATTTCCCTAAATTATTGGCCATCAACTAATCAACCAAGTTCTAATGTCACATCCTCGAGTGTAATCATATCATCATCTCATAAAAGATGGAATGTGTGTATCTCAAGTCTCCATCTTTCTAGCAAAACACTGATAAGTGTGAGCTCCAATTTAATCCTGCCGAGCATACGGGACACGTGCAAAAATCTCACCTCTTCTAATTTTGTTCATTAACACTCTGTTCTCTTGCAATTAAATTGTGTATATATGTTTTGATAATCCAATTATCATCTTGATTATATGAACATAAAAATTTTAAAAATAATAAATTTTTGGGATGGTAGAGACATGTGGCGAAAGCGGACAATGCGGGGAAGTGTTTTCACATCTCCACAACTCCAAAATCTATTCATTTAAAAGAAAAACCGTTTTTAATAAGATATATTTTTATCACGTAATAAAGAAATATATCTTTCTATTAAAGAAATGAAGGATAATATAATGCTTGACATGTGGTCCCTAAAATGAGTTGGCATATCACCTACTTCGGCTGAAAATAATATTTTACACATAATTTATCAATTAAAAATCTGTTAATAAAACTCGATTTTTTATATTTATGAATATTTTATTGGGAGCCATCTACCATGCGTCATCACAAATGCAATTAGTCAACCATGGCTGCAAAAACAATAATCACAATACCACCATTGAAATTTCTTACTACAATTAAGTTAAAATATGTTATAAAGTTTTTATTATTATAAAGTTTTAAAATTTTATACAATAAAATATATTATCGTGAATGTGACATTAACTTATTATCTTCATATAATATTAAAAGAAATCATGTTATTTTTGTTAATAAATTTACAAATTATTCTTTGAATTAAGATTAAATTTTTAAAATACAAAAATTATAAAAAATAAAATGATTAAATTGAAGAACAGAATGATGAGTATATTGGTCAAATAGTTGATTTTGAGAGGCCTTTTTGAAAGATTAAGTAGATTTTTATTAGTTACTTTTATTATTACTACATTTTTAATATATATTTACTCATAAATTAAATATTTATCATCTATTTATATTTTGAGCAAAAATATTAAAATCAGGCTCGAACTTGAACATTAAAAAATAATAAAAATTTAATTTAATTCTTTAAAAATTAAAAGGTTAAACTATTAAAATGATAAATTGTATTTCATTTTCATTTATTGCATGCTTTACCATCTTGGAAATGAGCAGATATTTGCAGTTATTTATGCATGAAGGAGCGCATAACTTCAGAATAGGGAAGTGGTTGCTAATGCAAAAGCCCCCGATCTATGAAATGTCATCTCTTAAAAGGTGAATACACATGAGAAAACTGAGTTGAACGCTGAGCCCTTAGCTGCCGTGTAGTTTAAGCATCATGATGCAGTGACTCGAGTATTACTTGAATTCCATGTTGTGGTCTAACGGTGATAATAGATACTGGCGCGTGGACATAGGCAGGGGAGAGGGAAATGGTGTAGCGTTGTAGAATCATGGAGACTGCAATCTTCACTTCCATGATTGCGAAGCTTGTACCAACACAATTCCGAGGTCCCAATCCAAAGGGACAAAATGCAGCTGTGTTGTAATTGGTAGCTTTGGCAATCCCTTCGGCGAATCTCTCTGGCTTAAAAAGATGCACATCATCTCCCCATAGTTGAGGGTCATGGTGAGGTGCAGCATTTGCAATAAGAATATCTATATCAGCAGGCAAGACTAGATTTCCTAACCGAACTTCACTTCCACCTTTCCTCAATAGGCCAACTGTTGGACCATACAATCTTAGAGATTCATTAATAATCATGGTCATCTGTTTGCAGAATAGGAATGTGTTAGAGTAGATTAAAGAATTTAATGTACTGGACGTATAGACCAGGATTTTTTATGTACTAAAAGCCTTTATGACTTTGATTTAAATGCCTGGTATACACAATGTATTGAAAGGGTTTGACAGTTTACTTACAATTTTGAGTTTAGAAAGGCCTTCAGAATTTGGATATTGGTTACCAAATATCTCAAGCACCTCTCTTCTTGCTTTCTCTTGCCAATCTCCATGACTTGCTAAAAGTAAGACCATCCAAGCAAGTAAGGAATTAACAGTTTCTTGTCCAGCAAAGTAGAATGTTTTGCACTCATCTACCAAGTCTTCCAATGAAAGTTTGTTATTTTCGTCCGTATCATGGTAGGCATTTATAAGTAATCCTAGAAAATCAATGCCAAAGTTATCAGCCTCTCCCTTCTCAACTTTGTCTTCTCTCGTTTTCACAATCTTCGACACACAGTCCTGTATTCCTTTTGCAAGTTCTTCTGCCACTAGCATATCAGCAGGTTTCTGTAACTTGCTGTAAAAGCAAACCAAGGTTAGCTCTATATCTTGGAAAAATTGAGGGATAAGTTAAGCTTAGAGGGAACATACACGAATAAGGGAATTCTAGTATTGGAAAGATTTCGGCTCAGAACTACTGTCAACTTGTTCGACATTTCAAAAATCTTCTCCCCTTCCAAGTAACTGCTACCAAAAGCTGTCCTCGAGATCACTTCGGAACTCAATAATTTAAATTCATGGAACACTTCGATCTCTTTGCCTACTTGGCCTTTCCACTTCTTTAGCATTGTTTCAACGCTAGCAATTATTGCTGGTCTCATGTCCTGCCCAAACAGTTCTCCAATAATATAAAATTCTTTTACATTAGTTTACATCTAATCCATATATTTCGAGGGGTTTACCTTTAAGCTTTCCCCATGAAAAACGTTATTCGCCAACTTCCGCTGCTTCACCCATTTTTCACCTTCCACGGTCACAAGCCCGTTCCCTAGTAGCTTGTTAATGAAAATGGTAGACTTCCTTTTGGGAAAAGTTTTTTCACTATTTTTCAAAACCTCTTTAATTAGTTCAGGTTCTGAAATCACAAGTTCAGGTCGAACACCGTCCCAATAAAGAAAATTCCTCCCTAATCAAATAAAAAACAAAAAAAGGGTTCATCTTTTCTTAGAACTAGAAGATTGAAACCATAGTGAAAAAACATGCACAGATCTTACCATATCTGTTGATACATGAGTAAATATGTGGCTGCACTCTGGGAAATATATCATGCGTCAAGGCCATAGGTTTGCTTAATGCTTCCTTTGTCATTTGGGTAGCTTCATCGTTGTTTCCATGGATGAATTTGTAACGAGGTCCTTTGATTCCCTGCGAATTCAGCATATGCTGTATACGGAGAGGTATCCACAAGTAATCATAAAGGAACTTTATCAAAGCTACGAGGAAGAAAGAACATGGGACAAGAATTACAAACTTCATCAAGCCACTCATTTTTCTGCTCTTGCTTCTGAATTACAACCTGATGTTCCTTTAGTAATTATATCATGTTTCTAAACTATAAGAGATGCTCCCAATTATTCATTCATCCTGTCATATTCAAGTGCTTAAAATTTAAAGGAACAATGATTTAAATAATCTCCATGAAATTTCAGTCACTATTTTCATTATTCTTTTTTTTAGCCATCGTTGACTAACTGCACTTGTCAGTGGTGGAGAGGGTGCCAGGGTAGGACGGAAAATTTTCCGTTTTAGACCCTTTATAATTTATAAAATGTTAAATTAATAATAGTAAAATTATATTTTGACCCCTCTAAAAATGATAAAAATTTGATTTAATCCTTCAAAAATTATAAAAATATAAACTATTAAAATAATAAAATTACATTTTTTATATTATATAAACTATTAAAAATTTGAAATATATTTCGAATATTTTGATATAATTTAAAATAATTTTTTAAACTATACTTTTAAAATATATTTAATATTTTAATATATAAAAAATCCCGTATTGAAATTTTAAAATATTTAAATAATCATGTTTTATATATATGGAAACACGTTTGAATTTTATATATCAAAATATTAAATATATTTTAAATTATTACGTGAACAAGATATGTTCTATAAAAAGGAAAAAAAGGAAACAAGTTATATATACTAATTAAATAATCATGTTTTTAAATAAATTACACTTTTGGTCCTTTTATTTTTGAAAATTTGTAGTTATGTCACCTAACTTGAAATTTGTAAAACTATTAATATTTTATTTCAATTAGAATTCATTGGTTCATTCATGTAGTATTTAAATTCTTATAGATGTTCAAGTAATGAATTATAATCGAATTTATTTATTCCAACTTTAAATTTAAAGAATATAATTATAATAAAGTAAAAGTTCATATATAATCTTAATTCTGTAAAAAAAAATTAAAGATTTTTTTTAATTATATAGAATTATTGACAGAAGCGACTAGAAGTTCACCATCGCTGTAGTCTTCTACAACATCAGCTTCACCAGAATTTTCTGGTTGTTTTCCCTTTTGATTCGTAGCCTCCCTTTTAATCTTGTTCTGTAGCTTATAGCACTCAGATTTAATGTGCCCTTTCTTCTTGCAGAAGTTGCAAGTTTTACCTCTGTTTGAAGACTTCGATCTACCCTTAGATTTACCGCGAGGATTCCGTTCCTGTGTCCTTCCACGATCATCATCAGCATTCCGATCTTGTCTCCCACGAACAATGAGACCCTCTCCCTGAGAGTCGGGTTTAACCACAAGATGCTTCATCTTATAATACGAGGTCAAAGAATCATAAACCTCATCAACTGTGAGAGACTCACGGCTATATAAAATCGTGTCTCTGAAGGTTGAATAAGACGGGGGCAACGAACAAAGTAGAATTAACCCTAGATCTTCATTATCATACTGAACCTCCATGGCCTTCAAGTTTGAGAGAATTTCTTTAAACATTGTTAAGTGTTTGTGCACAGATGCACATTCCTCCAAACGATGAGTATAAAGACGTTGCTTCATATGCAACTTGCTGGTTAGAGTTTTCGACATACATATTTATTCTAGCCTCTTTCATAATGCAGCGACGGTCTTCTCCTTCATCACATCCTGCAAAATTTCGTTAGACAAATGCAGATGTAACTGTGTTAATGCCTTTCAATCCTTGCGCTTCTTCTCTTCCTCCGTCAATGTCAAAGGCATCTTATCTACCCCTAGCAGGGCTTCCTCTAAATCCATCTGTGCAAGAACTGCCTGCATCTTTATTTGCCACAACGCGAATCTGGTGTTGCGATCCAATAGCGGAATTTCATACTTTAAAGACGCCATCACCGTGATCGAGATGAAAAATCCGGAAGCTCTGATACCAATTTGTGAAAAATATAACGTCAGTAATGACAAATATATCGCAAAGAAAAAGAGAAATAAAAATAAAGAACACACAGATTTTACGTGGTAACCCTTTCGGGAAAAAACCACGGGCAGAGGAGAAGAAAATTCACTATGTCGAATTCAAACTAATTACAAGAGGAATAGACTATGTCTATTTATAGGCTTGTAAAACCTAATTCTAATCAAAGTAAAAATATATTATGCTAATAAATGCTAAATATATTATACTCATAAATACTAAATCTTTTTTTTTTACTAAATCTTTTGTACTCTTCGTTCTTTTGCCATTATAGTAAAATTATATTTGCCCGTGGTTTTTTATCCTCTTTGGAGGAGTTTTTCCACGTTAAATTTGTGTGTTCAATTTCTCAATTTCTTCTGCTATTTTTACTTGTTCGTTGCTTAATCGGAACGATCCTAACAAGTGGTATCGAGCTAGTTCAATTTTATAGATCACCCCAGTTCGGAGATGGCGGCAACAAGGTTTGAAATTGAGAAGTTCGATGGTGAGACAAATTTCAATCTGTGGCAAGTTCGGATGATGGCAATTCTAGTTCAAACAGGCTTGAAAAAGGTTGTTACCGGGAAAAAGCCTGAGAATCTAAATCAAATAGAATGAGAAGAGCTTGATGAAAAGGCATTGTCTGCAATCCAGTTGTGCCTCGTGAATACGGTATTGCAGGAGGTATTGATGGAGAAAACCTCATCCGCCTTGTGGAAAAGGTTAGAAACTCTTTACGCGACTAAGTCTCTGGCTAACCGTTTAGTGTTGAAACAACGTCTATTTACGTTTCGCATGAACGAAGGGAGACCCTGATTTATGGCAGAGACAAACTCTTATTCGAAGATGTGAAGGGTCATTTGTTAAGTAGAGACAAACTCGACAATGAGTTTGGTTTGGATAGCAAGGCAGATAAGTAAGCTTCCGTTTTGGTAGCATCAAAGAAACGAGACAAAATGTGTCGCTATTGTAAAAAGTTAGGTCACGTTAAAGCGATTGTTATAAATCACAAATAAAAGAGTCTTGAGAGTAACGAGGAAGATGTAGCTGGTGCTAATTTGGTCGATGAAAGCGGTGATGATTTCTTATTAGTGTCAACGAGCGATAACTCCAAGCTCACGTCCGAATGGATCCTAGATTCGGGATGTTCTTTCCACATGTATCCCATTAGAGAATGGTTCTCCACATACAGTTCGGTTGAAGGTGGAGTTGTGCGCATGGGAAACGACTCATCTAGTAAGGTATTTGGTATTGGTACTATTAAAATTAGGATACACGATGGGACGATTAGGACACTCTCAGATATTAGGTATGTACCTGATTTACGAAAGAATCTCATCTCCTTGAGTAGTTTAGACTTGAAAGGATGCAGAATCAACATCGAGTCGAGTGACATTAAAGTATCTCGTGGAGCTCTCGTTTTGTTAAAAGGTAAAAATATATTTAAATAATCATGTTTTGAAATATATTTCGAATATTTTGATATAATTAAAAATAATTTTTTAAACTATCCTTTTAATTTTAATATATAAAAAATCCCGTATTGAAATTTTAAAATATTTAAATAATCATGTTTTATATATATTGAAACACTTTTGAATTTTATATATCAAAATATTAAATATATTTTAAATTATTAAGTGAACAAGCTATATTCTATAAAAAAACAAAAAAAAAAAAAGGAAACACGTTATATATACTAATTAAATAATCATGTTTTTAAATAAATTACACTTTTGGTCCTTTTATTTTTGAAAATTTGTAGTTATGTCACCTAACTTGAAATTTGTAAAACTAATAATATTTTATTTCAATTAGAATTCATTGGTTCATTCATGTAGTATTTAAATTCTTTTAGATGTTCAAGTAATGAATTATAATCGAATTTATTTATTCCAACTTTAAATTTAAAGAATATAATTATAATAAAGTAAAAGTTCATATATAATCTTAATTCTGTAAAAAAAAACATAATTAAAGATTTTTTTAATTATATAAAATTTGAAATAGTTATTTAAGTGTTTTCTTAACATATTTTAATATAAATAATATTAGTAAAAAATAAAAATTATTGATGGTTAAGCCATTATAAAAGTCATATGGATAATGGATTATTGATAATAGAGACCAAATATGAATACAATAAATTTTGAAAAACATAAAAATTAGAAACCAAATAATAAATTTTCAAAGTTTGGTAACTAAAATAAAAATTTTCCAAGGATGGAAGTGTTGCAGTCGAGAAAACACAAATAGAAAAGGAATACTACACACACTTTATTCAACAAGAAATGAGTGTTTATATATATAAACTGTTCTCAAAGTTGAAAAAATGGCAACTAATTAATGCTACCGACGACTTGTCCACTAATAATAATAAACCTATTGAATAGGTCTACCACACAGCAACCAGCTTTGACTTTTTCTACCAATTCTTGGCAATTAATGGAAGAAGAATTGCTACAATTTAGAATTTTAGATTACGATGTACAAACAAAATTAAATCTTAACCAAGATGTGGTAAGAGTTAATTCAAGAAAAAGTTGTGTGTTTTTATTATTATTGATGAACCTAAAGGCACATTAAAATATTTCTTGATATCAATGCATGTGATATAGCCTTTAGCTATGACATCTAAAGTAGTTGCAACAATATCGATTGAGAGATGAACAACACATTCACAATTTTTTTGCCATTAAATCTGAAGAAATAGAGTTTTGAGATTGATGTAATTATAGAGTTATTACGAAGGGTATCTCTAATCATATGAGATAAGATTTGCATTGAAAAAGTAGATCTAATTAATTGAAGTTTCAAAGATATTATAGATAGTATAAAGT
This sequence comes from Gossypium sturtianum, assembly GCA_025698515.1. Classification (NCBI taxonomy): domain Eukaryota; kingdom Viridiplantae; phylum Streptophyta; class Magnoliopsida; order Malvales; family Malvaceae; genus Gossypium; species Gossypium sturtianum. The sequence goes on from CM046945.1 coordinate 166,601,419, forward strand.
TTTTAGGAAAAGTAATTGTTCTTGGAACTTACTTTCATCAAGTGTTGCATGTTATCTCGAATAGTATAAGAGTGGAAACAATCAATGTAAGTCTTGCAATAATATATTTATGGAGTTAGATAGAAAAATTGACACTAACAACCAGATCAAAGAAGACATATAAAGAAGAACTAAATTGACTTTAGAAATTTTAAATAGAAAGATTATACTTTTATTTTCTATTAGTATTTTATTGTTTATATTATAAAATTAACATTTGAATCCTATTATTATTCTAATATTATATTTTGAATTTGACTTCAAATTTTTCTTAATTTATTTTTATATATTTATTTGTATTTTGAATTCAACTTTAAATTTTTCTTAAAATATTTTATTTTAATATTTAAAATTAATTTAATAGAAATAATATTATTTTAATTATATTTTGTATGAATATTATTAAATAAATTTATATTATATTAAAACTTAATAAGAATCACGTACACAAAACATCACTGCCTATAACGCTTTCTCCACTTCAGCAAATTAGTTTAATTACGAAATTTGACCAAATTATAGCTTACCAGTTATTGGTGAAAAGTTATCTCTTTTAATTATTAAAACAAGTATAATTGTATCTATTGATTAATAATTAAGAGATATGATTATGTTAATAAATATATATTTGGATAGTTATGATTATTATTAAAAGATGTGACTATTCGGATTGTTGTGTTGGTGTGAACAATTATTATACATTTTATGGGGTAATTTACCAAAATATACCAAAATAAAAAAATTACGGAAATGGGCCAAAATTTGCATTATTTACGGAAAAGGGCCATTTCCCCCCAAAACGCGTCCAAGTCAGCGCTTTTTTGGGGGATGCAGCAGGAAAGCGCGCCCTTGAACGAGCGCTTTGTGCCACATCAGCACAAAACGCGCTGACGAGGACGCGTTTTGCTTATGTGGCACAAAGCGCTCCCTCAAGCGCTTTTGGCCTCCTTCCCCCGACTGCTTTTTCAGCTGTTTTTAGTGTTAGGGTATGAGGTTTTAGGGTTTTAGGGCTAGGGTTTAGGATTTTTTAGGGTCGTTGGGTTTAGGGTTTTTAGGGGAAAATTAATGGACTAGATTATAGGGTTAATAAGAGTTTAGTAAAAATATGTTTAGGGTTTAGGGGAAAATATATTAGCAAAACAAAAATTATTTGAATTTTTTTGACATTGTATCTGGCAAAATAATTTTGAGAAGACGTTCACGAACAAATAGTGCCGAAATGCTTCAAGCAGGATGCACTGTCAGCAAGAGTACTGAAAAGAGCTCCCACGTGGACGCTCTTTTGCTACAATAGTCTCCGGTAAAATAATTTTGAGAAGACGTTTACAACAAATAGTGCCGCGCTTCAAGCGGGATGCACTGTCGGAAGAAATACTGAAAAGAGCTCCCACGTGGGCGCTCTTTTGCTCTGATAGTCTCCGTAAAATAATTTTGAGAAGACGTTTACGAACAAATAGTGCCGAAAATGCTTCAAGCGGGATGCACTTTGTCGGCAAAGAGTACTGAAAAGAGCTCCCACGTGGGCGCTCTTTTGCTCTGATAGTATCTCGCAATCCTTAGACTATAAATCACCAAATTTCATTCTCGGGTTGCATAACGAAATTGAGGCAAAAGAAAAATAGAAATCGAAAATGAGTGAACGTATTAATGTTGTTATTTACTACGATGGTGAGGTTTGTGACACCAAAATGGTGTTGTTTTTTTATCGGAGAACACAAATATTTATCGATTTTAATCGGAACATAGATTTGATAGAACTTCGCAAAAGACTTAGGCGTAAAATCTTCGGAACAACGCCAATGAAAGTTCAGTCTATTAAGTATAGATTTTGCGCTTCGGTTGATCCGGTGAGATATGACTCATTCGACATCAAAGGTCCTCAGAGCTTTGAGGCAATGGTGGAGACTCATCTTGCCAGTGGATCACCCTATATTGAGGTATATGTACAATTTTCATCGCCAAGTGATCTTCCTTCGACCTCAACATCTACTGCTATTCGAGGGGAATACACGACCCCAAGCTGACACTCTGTTAGTGGGAGGCAGACTACAGAAGTGTCCGTGTTTGGTGGTAGTATGAAAAACATAACCCCTGCATGACACTCGGTTGGTGGATGGGACAGGCATATCCTTCCTTCGATGTCCGATGATAGAAATACGTATTGGGGAACGTCATCAACTTCTAGTGGTTGGCAATCCACATATGATTGGGAACGTTACGAAAGATGTTTAAGGAGGGATAATGTACTCCCCACGACATCCACCGGCGAGGGGCCCTCGTTCGTTGCAGATTATGGTGGGTCGGATGATGAGTCCGATGTGGATCCACCTCGAGAGCCAGGGCCCGATGGTGCAGAAGTTGCATTATTTTCTAAACTGGAGCCTGTTCCAACCGTACCTGAAGATGTTGAAGGCAGTTCAGATGAAGAAGAAGAATATCCGCTATTTAGGGCGTACTCGCCTCTAGCCCACATGCATAATGTCGATCTATCTCAAAACGATACATTGGAGTTTCCCGAACTACAACACCGGACGCGTGACCATACAAGTTCGTCGTTGGATTCGGACGAATTAGAAGTTGGTAAAGAAATTTCCAACAAGGATGCTTTTCTTGGTGTATTGAAATAATACAGCATCAAAAACGGGGTTAACTACAACATGGTTAAATCCAAGCTCAATAAGTACGAGGCGAAGTGTGCAGTGCAAGACGGTACATGTTCATAGAAAATCATGGCCTCGTTGAGGAAAAGGACAGCTTTGTGGGAGATCAAAAGTACAAAGGTCCACATACATGTCTTGCTTCATGACAAAGATCACTATGTGTTTAATATTTTTGAATAATACTAATATTACGTAATGTTGCATTATTTAACGTACTTCGCTTGATGTGTGTTTCACAAGATCATCCAAGATGGATTCGAGATGTTGGTCGACTTAATAATACCGACGGTTAAGGCCGATCCCAAGACTACAATCTGGCCTTAATTGGCAATATTCGTAGCCAATTGGGGTACACGCCTTTTCTGGGAAGACTTGGATAGCCAAGCGTATAGGCGTTGAAAAAGTTGCATGGTCGGTGGGGCGCTTCATATAATGAAGTGTGGCGGTGGTGTCAGTCTTTGGAGAGATATGTCCCAAGCGATAACGCACCTCAAACGGAACCGGCGTACTATAACGATCGATTGCTCCGTGGATGCGCAATATTCAAGCGTCTTTTCTGGACATTTAAGTAATGTCGAGACGCATTTATATACTGCAAGCTATTGGTACAAATTGACGGTACCTTTATGTATGGCAGATATACGCATCGGCTATTGCTAACTGTGGTGCAGGACGACAGTGGGAGAATCCTTTCAATTGCGTTTGCAATAACACTGAGGGAGTCAGCTGATGACTAGGATTTCTTCCTATCTAGGTTAAGGAGGCATGTCTGCCCCCAACCTGATATATGCGTTATATCGGATCGGGGCCCTAGAATACTAGCCGCAATAGAGCGACAGGGAAGTATGTGGCATCGCACACACCATCGATATTGCCTAAGGCATGTTGCGTCCAACTACCACGGGCAACATCGATCTACAAGTGAACGACAGCAAGTGACCAACATGGGTATGTAATATCTATTAATATAGTTTTTTTTTTGTAATATTCAATTTATTCTTAATTGAAGAGTGGTATGTAATATTCGCTATCAACTTATATTGGCAGGGTACGAGATCAATAAGGATCGTTTTCACGACATGTTGGCGAGTTTGCGCTCAGTTAACGAAGAAGGCACAAACTACCTATGCAATATTCATTTCGAACAGTGGACACAAGCATACGACGGTGGCCTACGATATGGTCATATGACCTCAAACCTGGCCGAATGCATAAATTCTGTTCTAAAAGGAACGCGTCATTTGCCAATAACATCAGTTGTGCGAAAGACATACTTTCTTTTAGTGGCACTATTTCCAAAGCGAGCAGCGAGTTATAAAGGCCAAATGCAAGGAGGCCATGTACGGTGCGCGAAGGTCTTGCGAGAAATTAACAAGGGGAAGGCACGGGCTAACACCATGCACACAGTGTGTCACGATCGCGACAACCTATGGTTTCGTGTGACGGAGTTTGACAGACCGAACCAAGGTATTGTTTGCGGTCAATATCGTGTACACTTGAGAAATAGGACCTACGACTGTGGGGTATTTGATGCACTTCGTTACCCATGCGCTCATGTACTTGCGGCTTGTCAGAATCTCCGTCTTGATCTCATGAGCTATGTCGACCAAGTGTATAAAATAGAAAACATGTATAACGTGTGGAGACACGTATTCTCACCTGTCCCAGATGAACGTAAGTGGCCGTCTGTATCGCTTGCACCGTATAAGCTGTTGCCGAATAGACAACTGAGGCGCAAACCAAAAGGTCGACCTTGCTCGACTAGAATACGCAACAATATGGATATCCGAGAAACGGCCAACCAACGTAGGTTGTGCGAATGGTGTAGGAACCCAGGCCATACATCTCGCTCGTGTCCAATTCGAAATAGTTGACAGTCTTCTTAGCTTTTTTGTCTCTTGGTGGCTATGTAAATTCTATTTATTTCTTGATGAAAACTGTGAACTTTTGTAGAAGGAGTAATTTGCAAAAAAAAATAAAAATTAAATTACAATAAAAAAACAAATCTTGGACTTTTATTTTTATTAAAGATATTAAAATTAAATTACAATAAAAAACAACTTTTATTTTATTAAAGATATTAAAACTAAATTACAAAAAAAAATTAAACAACTTTTATTTTATTAAAGATATTAAAATTAAATTACAAAAAAGAAATAAACAACTTTTATTTTATTAAAGATATTAAAATTAAACTACAAAAAAAAATTAAACAACTTTTATTTTATTAAAGATATTAAAATTAAACTACAAAAAAGAAAAAAAAAACAACTTTTATTTTATTAAAGATATTAAAATTAAACTACAAAAAAGAAAAAAAAACAACTTTTATTTTATTAAAGATATTAAAACTAAATTACAAAAAAGAAATAAACAACTTTTATTTTATTAAAGATATTAAAACTAAATTACAAAAAATAAAAAATAAACAACTTTTATTTTATTAAAGATATTAAAACTAAATTACAAAAAAAAACAACTTTTATTTTATTAAAGATATTAAAATTAAATTACAAACAAAAATAAAAAACAACTTTTATTTTATTAAAAAATAAAAAATTATATTACAATTAAAAAATAAAAAAGGCGGTCGGAATCAATGTTGGTGCCGGTCGGAATCAGTGCCACATGGGGGTGTCGGCGGTTACGCACTGGATTCCTCCTTCTTCTACTTCCGGCGAGGGTCGTGGAACCTCAGGCGGGGATTCTGGTTCCTCCAGCAGTGGGTCTGGTTGTGGGTGTTGGGAGGATGACCCACCTTGATAAAATAACGACTGCGGAGGTGTTTGCATAAACCATGGCGGGGGTGTCTGAATCCCATAAGGCGAAGGAGACTGGTAAAAATAAGAGCTCCCCGGCGGCACCTCGTGTGATCCCTCATGTGACGACGGCCTCAAGATCGACTGGCCAGTCGGAGCAGTCGGGAATGGACTCGAACCGGGCCATGCATTCCAACCTGCAGTGGGACTGGGAAAAGGAAACATATATAAGTTAGGATACATATAAGGGCTAGGGTACGCACCTGGCATAAAGGCCAAAAGCTGTGATATCGGTGTCGTCGACTGAAGTGTTGGGCCCGGTGACTGTGTGGGCGCTGTTGATGGGCCCGGTGACTGTGTCGGTGATGTTGATGGTCCAGTCTCATCACCCCTTCTCCTTGAATTTAAAGGGCCCCGTCGTTCCCTTTGTTCACGAAGTTGCCGTCTCCTCTCCTCTTCCGACAATAAATACGGCTTGCCATGGATCCTAAACCATGACATGTATTCCGGCACGCACTCTAACTCAAGAACAACGATCGGTTCCCGAATAGGTATATAATCATACCGGTTCTCCCATATTTCGATATACGCTGACCAAAATCTTGGCCAATCCGTGTGCAACTGCCGTAAGTCGACTTTGTACTCATCATCGAGCACCTTAGGTGGCACGAGAATCGGTTGTCGAAATCCAAATTGTCGCAGAACCCGATCTGACTGGTGAATCTCCACGGTGGCATAGTTGATCAATGGGACCTTCACATGCCAAATGTTCGGATTTAGCAAGAACTCTTCCGAAATTACTGCCCGAATTGCCGAATCCTCGTATGGTGTCCATTGAAACTATATTAACATGACCAAAATATTAGTTATATACATAATACTAAATACTAAATACGAAATTCGAAACGACAATTTTATTACGAAAATATATTTTATTTAATACTTACTTGTGATTCCGACCGTTGCTCTAATAGAAGTCGTATATCTTCAAGCTCGGTAAGTATTCCAACATAACTCGCCGAATGGTTCTACCTAATTAAATAAATTTTTAGCATACAATTATACTTTAAATCTACGTAATAGTTGTAAAATATAATATTAAATTTACCTTGTTATGAGTGGAAATGTATATGGGTGGTCGACTCGATGACGTAAAAATGGAAATCGAAACCGTGCCCATTACTGCAGTAGTGATAGGCAACCTCCGATTTTCGCTTTACTCGGCCGCGTCGCCCCGCACATCTCCCGGTACAATTTTGATAGCACGGCAGACCCCCAACTCATTTCACCAGCTGCTCTAAAATCAATGAATTTCAGCAGCAATCTCAGGTGTACGAGGTTTCGAGATTGGTCTGGCATCAGGTAGCCTCCAATCATCTCAAGAATGTATGCCTGAGCATACCGTATTCTTTCTATTTCGGTCGAACCATTATTCGGCTCCGGGATTGTGTCTCGTAACCAGCCCATCTCGATCCGACCTCCATGAATGTTATCCGGAATGTCACCCAGAAGCTCGTAGCATACGGCGGTCTAATCGCTAGAATTTGCGGACCCGGTGACTACGGACCCATCCACCGGCAATTCCAATTGCAACTGCACGTCTTCCAGAGTGATAGTACACTCTCCGGATGGAAGATGAAAAGTGTGTGTCTCAAGTCTCCAGCTCTCTATCAACGCACTGATTAACTTCGGCTCCAACTTGCAACCCCGGCCTATCGTGGCCACGTGCCAAAACCCCGCTTCCCGCAGATAATTCTCGATAAGCGGTGATGGCGGACCAGGTATATTGCGAATATAGCATTGCAACACCCGATCTACAGACTGTTTAAAAAATTATAAAATAAAAATTAATTAAAATTGTATAAACCTAAAAAATATTAAATAGTATTGAAAAATTAAAATTAAAACTTACCATTTGCATTTGATCGACGGAGATGTGTTTATCGTCGAGATGAATTAATTCCCGGCCATTGGAAATACGATCAAATATTTTAAAATTCATCAAAAAAGTATATTTCAAAAAATTTAAAAAAGGGCTTTTTGGAAAATATTAAAGGACTATTGTGAAATTTGAGAGGAAGTTTCAAGGAATTTAAGAGAAATTTGACAAGAATTTGAGAGAAAGTTGAGAGAAAAAATGAATAAGGACTTTGTTGTGAAGAAAATAAAAGGGTGGGGGTTTTATAGGGTTTTTTTTTACCGTTGGAGGCCCAACGATCAAATTTTTACCGTTGCAAAGAGAAAGCGCCCTTGAGGGAGCGCTTTGTGCCACATCAACAAAGCGCGTCCTCGTCGGCTGCGTTTTGTCTTTGATGTGGCACAAAGCGCCCCCAAGGGGCCGCTTCTCTCATCCCCAAAACGCTACCGACATGGACGTGTTTTGGAGAGAAATGACCCTTTTCCGTAAATAATGCAAATTTCGGCCCATTTTCATAATTTTTTTATTTTGGTATATTTTGGTAAATTACCCATTTTTATGCATAAGGTTGATATTTAATTTGGATTGGGAAATCGAAAACTCTAAAAACAAAGTTTCATATTCTTCTCTTATATATATTGTTTTATAAAAATTAGTATGAAAGCTTTTTTTTGAAAATTGATATTCTTGTTATATACTAATCAATGCTTAATAAATGATATGTCATGAACTAATTAAAAATTTGACTAAAACAAGTGCACCTATCAATTAATAATATAGCTACGGTGAGGAAAGATACCGTTCCCACGAAGACTAAAAATACTATTATTCAACCGAATAAATCGAGTGATTGATTAAAAACTAAAATTAATTAAATTAATTAACGAAAAGGACAAAGAACAAATCAGGAAAATAAATGATTAACAACTAAGAAGTAAAATAATACTCAGGAAAGAATTCACCTAGCTTTCATCTGTTACTATCAATCTAAATTACACAATTTCTTTACTTAGTAACTTGATTTGTAAAAATCCTTAAATTATGCTAATATCTATTTCGAGAGTAAGAGCAACTGACTCTAGGTTGATTAATTGAAATTTCTTTCTAATTAAAAATCCTATTATCGTATTAACTCGTGCTATGGATTCTCCTATTAGATTTGACTCTAATTTGATAGATTTATGTTGTCATATTTCTAGGATTACATGCAACTCCACTCGATTACGCAAGATTTACTCTTAAACAGGGTTTATGTCTCCTCTGATTTAGGCAAATAGTTTAGAAATATTAAACTAAGAATTAAGCACACATAATTAACAACAAACAACTAAGTATTTATTGAGTAAAATAAAAATCAAACAATTTATCTTCTTAGGTATTTAGAAAATTAGTTCATACTTGAAAATAAAAAATATCTAAAATACAGTATAACTAAAAGAAATAAAGAAACTCATTATAATCTCCTAAGAAATCAATTGAGAATATTTAATTTTGACGGAAATCTACTTCAGAATCGACTTAAATGGTGTTTTTTGAGTTCTTTTCTTAAATATTTTATATTATTAAAATAAAAATATTTTAATTTTGATAATTTTGAAAATTATAACACGTGTCTAACTTTTGTATTGAAATGTACTACCCTTCAAAACTTGTTGACCTTACAAGTGTAGCATCATGTGTAGCATTATACTAATATTTTCATTCCTTGAATTTACTTCTATTATGTATCCCTACTTATTGGGAATGAATAAAATAATGAAGCATTATTTCTCTCTAAATCTCCATCATCACCACTATGGTTTTTATAATTTATAAAATTATAAATAAATAATTATAAATTTATATTTTGGTCCCTTAAAAAATTATAAAAATTTAATTTAATTTTTTAAAAATTAAAAATATATATAAATTATTAAAATAATAAAATTACATTTTTACTATTACACACTACTTAATGCTCAATAGATTTTATGAGTAAAAAATGAAAAAAATCATTTACTTAGTTATTAAGAGTTGAATTAACTATTTTTTATGGATGAATATCTTTAATAACCATCTTCTTCTACTTCATAACCATCCTTCCGTGCCAATATTATCATTTGCCAAAATTTACCCATTTCTTGAATCTTCTACATCATTCTTACCATTGGGTATGCATAACATCTTGTTGTGGGAGAGTTTCTTTTCTTTTTCTTTTTTTTTTTAATAAAAGAAATACAACATAGACAATTTAAGTACGTGATTTGTAAAATAAGACGTTAGAGTTGTATGACTTGTGTCGAAACCATTTTTTTTATTTGGAAAACAGGCCGGCTTTAAAAAGGAAAATGGAGTCGCCACCAATCTTTTTTGAAGTGTGATTGAGTCACTTTATAAAACATTTGGTCTACGAATTTTAAGAAAACGGTTCTGGGAGTCAGTTACGCACTAGGAAGGATTAGCACCCTCGCAACGCCCAAAATTGGTACCTTATTGATTGATTAATGTCCTAATATCGAAAATTGGAAGAGATTTTAAAATATGAATCCTTTAGAAAATGTTTGGACAATTCGAATTGGATATCGAAATTCTCTTGTTCCAAAAGAATAAAATATCACATCCAGCACGTTAGGATACGATATTTCAAACCCTAGACGCCAAGATCATTTCATGATTTCCAAAATTCATACATTGCAATTTAAAAAAGGGTATTCCGGTATTTGGCCAAACGAAAGAAACCGAAACCCAGCACGTTAGGGCACGATTCCTCGAATTTCCAAACATGAAACATTGCCTTATTTTTAAAATTGAGGAAAACACGGTCAAAATCTTAAAAGGATATTTAGTCATTTGGACGAACGTAAAATCGAAACCCAGCACGATTGGGTACGATTCCTCGAACTTCCAAACACAAAACACTGCCTTGTTTAAAAGACCCTTAAATAAGCGATTATGAATTTGACCGAGAATGAATTTATTTGATTTTTCGAGATAAAAGTGAAAGAACCAATTTCAACCAAAACGTTGGAGTTTAAACCATAGTGTATAAATAAGAACCGCACAAACATGATATCGAGCATAAAATAAAATGCATGGTACTAAACGACACGAAAAAATAACCCATATCAATCCAAGTAAACAACATGCATAAAAAAACTTACTATAAACATATGTATAGGTAATAATATATAAAATGTATGTAAAAATTGAAATAAACCTAATATATAAAATATTCAAAAGAAATAAAATCTATATATAGTAATAGGTGTAAGAGTGTATCGCTCTTTAATTAATAGCATACCATATAATAAATATAATAATAAATATAGTATAATAATATATATACGTAAAATAATAGTGAGGAAAAAAAATTAAAATAAAACGTTAATAATAAAAACAGTAGTAGTACTAGTGAAAAAACACTAATAATCATATAATAATAATATTAAAGTTAATTATAAATAAAATAATAGAATAATATAAAAAAATAGGAATATTGAGATGGATAATGATAATAATAAAAATAATGGTAATAGATATAATAGATATAATAAATATAATAAGTACAATAACAATAACCAATAATTGATAGTTAATAAGAATAATAAAAATAATAGTAAAGTCCATCAATTTAATAATAAAAATAAAAATAAAACAAAACGGGACTAAATTGCACTCGTAATAGAAATTTGGAGGCCAAACGGGCAATAAACCCCTCCCTGGGACACTCGTCCTTTCCCCAATGAATCAGCGCATCAGGGACCAAATTGGAACGCCCAACAAATTGCTGTGGCTGAATTAACAAAACCATAAAAAAAGGGCAATCGAACTGCATTGAAACAGTTTGAAAAAGCGGAAGGACCAAAGCTATAAATATCCCATTTTTAAAAAAAAACACGCGGATCTTTAGTAGAGCGGGTCGGGTCGACGCCAACCCAAAGATTTACGCTGCTTTGGCGCAAAAGCACCTGTGTGAAACGACGTCGCTTCTGGGAGCTATATAAATAAGATTTTTTTAAAAATCATTTTTCTCTTTTTTTCCAAAAACAAAAAAGGTTTTCTCTATTCTCTCTGCAGCCTCCTAGTCCGGCTGTTCACACCACCGCGCGCCGCCACTTGCCACGCGCGGTGGCCGGAACTCCCAAGACAGGTAAAAATTCTCTTTTTTTTAAATACTTTAATATATTTGTTGTAGTTTTAAAAATGTAACAAAAATAAAAAAGAAAACAAAAGTACTCAATTCAATAAAAAGAAAAATAGGAAAAGGAAAAGAAACAGTAAATAAACCTCTACTGATTTGGGAATTTTCCTTGTGTTGATTCTTATCTGTAAAATCTGTAATGTGTTTTTCTATATCTCTTAAAAAAATCTCTATATTCTATTTCTGTTACAAGTCTCTCCCCCCATCTACACTATCTTATTTCGGCTTTTATAGCCCTTTTTTCAACTGATCTTTGCACATTTGCAGGTGCGTGGTGGATCATGTCTCTGACGTGGCATCGTGGTGGCGCACGTTGCGGGCGCGGAGGGTTCGGAGGGAGGGTCTTGCTGGCACGGGGCGTGCGGCGCAGCAGACTTAGGGTTTTTTTTTTTATTCTTTTGGGCCATTGGGTTTGGGCCAGTTTGTATTTGGGCTGAAATTTTGTTGTAATGGACTGTGGGTTTACTTTTCATTAGGGGCCCGAGAAAATTTTGCCCATTACAGTTGCCCCTCTTTATCAAAGCCAGTACCGATATGCATGCCGGCTGTTTGTGTAATTGTTCCACCATACTGTACTCACTGTGCTTTAGGAACTTCAGAAACTCTTTGGCTTCATTCTCTGTTACTGGTTCATTAACCAGTGGTTCTGTCCTTTCTTCCCCCTGTCTGGTCACAGAGGATTTCCTTTCTATGTGTTCGGCTTCTGGGTTTGACGTGCCGGTCGACCTCTCCTTCCCCGGGCATGTCACATTGCAGTTGTAATTCCAGGGCACCCTTTTGCTATTCCTATAAGGAAAAGCCACGGGTTTCTGAATTACCACTCTCGGCACCACTCTTGCTCCTGCTTCATCGATTCTCGGCCTTGTGATGATCACTACTGGGTGATTGACCTCAAGGACCTTCCTTGCTGACGCTCCTTCTGTGGTGCACACGTCCTCTTCTTCAATAAAGTCAAAGAACTCCAGCTCATTGTTATCCATTAACCCCTGCACTAGGGCTTTGAATTCACTGCTTTGCTGGATCTCATGGTCCTCTTTACCGTGGAACTCACAGTAGTTTCTCGCACCTTGGGATTTGCTCCCCAGCCCTTGTAAAATTAACCCTCTTTTTTGCATTTCCTTCCAAACCTCCCTCAATGGGGTTCTTACTTCAGTAATATTCAGTTTGATTCTCCTCCTCATGTTCTCGACTATCGCGTTTACCCCTTATCAGTGTGACTAGGTAACGAATTTCCTACACCCGGTGCTTCGTCGAACTTTACAACACCCGCTTTGATAAGCCTTTCGACTAACCTTTTGAATGAGGTGCAATTCTCTATTGAGTGTCCTGCTACTCCCGCATGGTATTCACACTGAGCATTTGTGTCATACCACTTAGGATATTGGGGTTGCAACGGTTTTAAGTAGAAAGGGGCTACAACGTGCGCATCGAACAGAGTTTTATACAACTCCTTATACGTCATTGGTATGGGAGTAAACTGGAATTTCTCAGCATTCTGCCTCGTGTTGGGCTCCTGCCTTGGTGAGGCCTGCTGGCCTGTAGCTACCATTCTCGGTTGACTGACAATAACGGGTTTCGAATAGCCCGAGCTCATATTGCTTACTTCATTTTCTCTTTTCTTTGGAGCTGATTTTCTCGTGCTTTCAGCTTCTATTTTCCCACACCTTATCGCGTTCTCTATCATTTCACCTGACATTACTATGTCCGTAAAACTCTTAGTTGCGCTCCCCAACATATGATTGATAAAAGGTGCTTTCAGGGTGTTAATGAAGAGCATGGTCGTTTCTTTCTCTAGCAGCGACAGTTGGACTTGTGTAGCGACTTCCCTCCACCTCTGGGAGTATTTCCTGAAATTTTTGCTTGACTTTTTCTCCATGTTTTGTAGCGTGATCCTGTCAGGCGTTATATCAGTCACATGACCATAATGCTTCATGAAGGCCTGTGCTAAATCCTTCCACGATTTGACCTGAGTACGACTCAACTGATTGTACCATTTTGCTGCGGCCCCAGTCAAACTATCCTAGAAACAGTGGATCAAGAATTGGTCGTTGCTGACATATCTCGTCATTCTCTAAAAAAACATTGTAATGTGGGCCTCAGGGCAGCTGGTTCCGTTATATTTTTCGAATTCTAGCATCTTGAACTTTGGTGGGAGTACCAGATCTGGGACCAGACTCAACTTCTTAGCATCTACCTCGCATTGATAATCAGCGTTTTCCGATGCTTTGAACTTCTCTTCCAACAATTTGCATCGATCCTCAAACTCTTTTGGGAGCTTCGCCTTTGCTTTTTCCCCCTCTACCGCATCATCGAAGTTAGGGACCATTGGTTTTGTCAAATTATCTCCGGGGTTGGAGCTCGAGCCTATCGGGAAGTTTACCGGTACTGATGTACCGGATTGATACTGGGGCTTGAGGTTGACGGACACCATTGGTGGTTGTATCTGGGAATTTACCGGGGCAAAGCCTGGAAGATAATCAGAATCTTCATTATTATCTCTAGCATCGACCATAGGGCTTTTTCCTTTACCAGGCCCTCCAATCAACAGCTGTGTTAACTGGCTCATCATACTTCTCTGGGATTTCAGCATTTGATCCCTCATGTCCTGTTGGATTTTAGCCAACTGTTCTTGCATCTGAGTTTGCAGTTGGTCTTGCATCTCCTTCTGCATCTGCTCTAACTTTTCTATCCTTTAATTCATAGCTTTCGTTTTCCTTCGAGTGTAGTAGCGGTGTTCCAGGATAACTATAATACGATCTCTAGTTAATAGGGTTCTTTTATGATATTTAATGCATATGATGCGATGTAATGCAAATGCATGATATGAATGCAAAAATAAGAGGTGTCGATTCTGGTTCAACTTCTTTTAGAAAACTTTATAAGAAAACAAAATCCTTTACATAAAACAAAATTACATATACGGCTTAGCCCTTATGCCCAAAGCTTTAACTTTATCAAAAAGCCAAGCTAACTCTCGACCCCGGTCCGATTCTAACTCATATTTCACACTTAATACATCAGTTTGAACTGCTAAAGTTTGTAAATGATCAGCCACTTCCCGTATCTGAGCCACAGCTTCGCCCATGACGTAATCTTTTTTTCTAACCTGGTCTTGAGATCATTGAAGCTGTTCTTCCCATCGCTCATTATTTGCCTCCAATAATTGGATTCAGAGCTCACTACTTTGCAGCGCTGTTTCGAGCTCTACCACCTTTCCTTTCAACTCTTCAATCTTGTTCAGACTTGATTCCAGCTTCACCGTAGAGTTACGGCTTCGACACAATGCCTTCTCTAGTTCTGCTACTCGAGCTCTTAACATCTCATTTTCGCTTTAGCTCTCACACACAGTCTTTTTCAGAGTATCCTTTTGTGCTTGAGCATCATGAAACCTCTTCTTCCACTGATCAACCTTGGACTTCTCTTCTTGAATTTCTTGATGCCATTGTTCCGAGGTTTTACCCAACCCAGCAGTCCTCATCGATGAATGCAACTTTTTGTAATCAGTCTTCAAATTGTCCAAATCTTCTTCGGCCTTCATTTTCCCTTTCCTCAGCTTCTCAGCCTCTGATTTCTGGATATCAATATCTAACCTCAAATACATTTTTTCTTCTTCCAGTTGTTCTATCTTTTTCCCTAACTCTGAATTTCTATTTTCGAAGTCCTATTTTATGATTTCCAACTCGGAAGGGACTACTTGTAGGTATTCCTCCATTGGTCGAGCACCATCTTGCGTCGGTCTGGGGATATTATCATTGATTCTCCTACTCCGCCATGCATTATATTCGAGGGTTGTTATCGGACCTACAGCAACCCTTTTCATTCGGCAAGTCTTCCTCCAAGTATTAAAAATCTCTCGAACCTTCTTTTTATAATTATCCCCCTATACGAAAATTCAAACTGAGCTAGCCCATGCGTCGCCGGAACAAACTGTCTTGATCTGTATTGCCTCAACACAAGCAAATGAGCATACCCAACGGCTCCCCAAATTTCTAGCAGAGGGACCCAATCATAACTCCCACACCGGTAGAGAATTTCGTCGAGAATTAACCAAGGAGCTCTCCACTCAACGTCCTTTTCCTGGAGATTCTGAAGGAGCGCAATTTAGTTTTCTTCTGATATGTCATCTCTTCTGGGCGTGGCTACCAACTCCTTTAACGGGGAGTAATTCCCGAAAAAAACCCGATAAGAAACTTTATCTACCTTCCAGAAATGGCTATGGAACCAAACCAACAATAGTTGCGCGCACCCTATAAATTTGCCCTCACCGATCTAAATGTCTCAGCCAAGATTGCAGGGACAGGTGTGACCCCTCTGTCAAGTCGGTCGAAGAGATCCGAGACTGCCTCATCTACATAGCCCAATGCCCTAAGAAAAACCATTAAACCATAGATGCTCAAAGCAAAAACGTCAACTCTCCTCTTCGTATCAGGATGCACTAGAATCAAATCCTTTAAAATCCTCCATGGGATGCACTTACACTCCCCTTTTTGCTTGACCCTCGCTGCAACCCACTGTTCACTCATCCCTGTGATATTCATCAACTTCTTTAAAAAGGTTGGGACACAAGCGACTCTAATATAGGCCTTGTCGACTTGGACCTTCGGGCAACGAAGTAAAGCTGTATATTCTTCTATAGTGGGTACCAAATCTACCCCTCCAAGGGTAAAACAGCTATAGGTAGGATTCCAATACTGAGTGAGGGTCCGGAATAGATGCTTGTCTATCTTGATGTCAAGTAAGTGAGGCAAATCCCCATAATTCCCATAGAACAACTGCTTAGTCTCTTCATCCCACTGGTCTCATATTTCTTTTAACTCCCACAGATCATTTTGCGTCACACTGATGCGAGTGTAATCACATAACTCCGATGTATATCCCTCGGCTAGGCTGTCCCCTTTTTCTAATTGTGTTTTCTCTGACCATATACGGGCGGCCGCATTATCTTTTACTTTACCAAGGAATTCATTCTCCATGACAAGCTTCCTAAATTAGTAACCGAATGTAAGTCGACACCTCTTTAAAATGAAATGACATGCAATCACAATAAAACGCAACAAGTCAGTATTATGTACCAGAAATAAAATTCAAAGCATGCGAAAAATAATCTAGTACCTATCTGGGTGATTGCTAGGGTTTGGCATAGTTCTACCTAGGGTAAGTTCCTAGGGCTCTCTATATGCGGTTTGGCTCTAAAGTAATGGTACCTGAACCAGCAGATTCCTCGATCCTCACCCATTATAGGCTCATACGGACCGAGTTCAGTTTAGGGGAATACATTTCCCTATGGCTGCATGGAGATGAAAATCTCACGAAGACATAGGTACGAATGTATTCCGAAAACGATTCACTATCCTGCACGGAGGTGAAAACCTCACGAAGGAGTAGCTTCTCACTCTCACTTAAAAGTGTGACCACTACGGTCATGCAATATGTTGCAAATGTATCCTAGACACTTAAATCGTAACAAACATATGACGTGACCCAAACAAATGCGATGGAAAAAATCAAAATCAGATTTTAATTTTCGAAAAAAGGACGAAAAATAATCAATTCTACGGCTTGACTCTCTTATTGGTCCCCAGTGGAGTCGCCTAGCTGTCGAAACCATTTTTTTATTTGGAAAACGGGCCGACTTTAAAAAGGAAAATGGAGTCGCCACCAATCTTTTTGAAGTGTGATTGGGTCACCTTATAAAACATTTGGTCTACGAATTTTAAGAAAATGGGTCCGGAGAGTCGATTCATACGAGGAAGGATTAGCACCTCATAACGCCCAAAATTGGTACCTTATTGATTGATTAATGTCCTAATATCGAAAATTGGAAGAGATTTTAAAATATGAATCCTTTAGAAAATGTTTGGACAATTCGAATTGGATATCGAAATTCTCCTGTTCCAAAAGAATAAAATATCACATCCAGCACGTTAGGATACGATATTTCAAACCCTAGACGCTAAGATCATTCATGATTTCCAAAATTCATGCATTGCAATTTAAAAAAGGGTATTCCAGTATTTGGCCAAACGAAAGAAACCGAAACCCAGCACCTTAGGGCACGATTCCTCGAATTTCCAAAAATGAAACATTGCCTTATTTTTAAAATCGAGGAAAACACGGTCAAAATCTTAAAAGGATATTTAGTCATTTGGACGAACGTAAAATCGAAACCCAGCACGATTGGGTACGATTCCTCGAACTTCCAAACACAAAACACTGCCTTGTTTAAAAAACCCTTAAATAAGCGATTATGAATTTGACCGAGAATGAATTTATTTGATTTTTCGAGATAAAAGTGAAAGAACCAATTTCGGCCAAAACGTTGGAGTTTAAACCATAGTGTATAAATAAGAACCGCACATGCATGATATCGAGCATAAAATAAAATGCATGGTACAAATGACACGAAAAAATGACCCATATCAATCCAAGTAAACAACATGCATAAAATAACTTACTATAAACATATGTATGGGTAATAATATATAAAATGTATGTAAAAATTGAAATAAACCTAATATATAAAATATTCAAAAAAATAAAATCTATATATAGTAATAGGTGTAAGAGTGTATCGCTTTTTAATTAATAGCATACCATATAATAAATATAATAATAATAAATATAGTATAATAATAATATATATACGTAAAATAATAGTGAGGAAAAAAATTAAAATAAAACGTTAATAATAAAAACAGTAGTAGTACTAGTGAAAAAACACTAATAATCATATAATAATAATATTAAATTTAATTATAAATAAAATAATAGAATAATATAAAAAAAATAGGAATATTGAGATGGATAGTGATAATAATAAAAATAATGGTAATAGATATAATAGATATAATAAATATAATAAGTACAATAACAATAACCCATAATTGATAGTTAATAAGAATAATAAAAATAATAGTAAAGTCCATCAATTTAATAATAAAAATAAAAATAAAACAAAACGGGACTAAATTGCACTCGTAATAGAAATTTGGGGGCCAAACGGGCAATAAACCCCTCCCTGGGACACGCGTCCTTTCCCCAATGAATCAGTGCATCAGGGACCAAATTGGAACGCCCAACAAATTGCTGTGGCCGAATTAACAAAACCATAAAAAAGGGCAATCGGACTGCATTGAAACAGTTTGAAAAAGCGGAAGGACCAAAGCTATAAATATCCCATTTTAAAAAAAAAACACGCGGATCTTTAGTGGAGCGGGTCGGGTCAGACGGGCCAACCCGGTACGACGCCGTTTTGGCGCAAAAGCACCCAGGTGAAGCGACGTCGTTTCCTGGGTGCTATATAAATCAGATTTTTTTTAAAAAAAATCATTTTTCTCTTTTTCTTTCCAAAAAACAAAAAAAGGTTTTCTCTATTCTCTCTACAGCTCCCCTAGTCCGGCGAAGTTCCGTCACCGACGCCGCCACTCGCCACGCGTGGTGGTCGGAACTCACAAGACAGGTAAAAATTCCCTTTTTTTTTAAAATACTTCAATATATCTATTGTAGTTTTAAAAAACAGAACAAAAATAAAAAAAAGAAAACAAAAGTACTCGAATTCAAATAAAAAGAAAAAATAGGAAAAAGGAAAAGAAACAGTAAATAAACCTCTACTGATTTGGGAATTTTCCTTATGTTGATTCGTATCTGTAAAATCTGTAATGTGTTTTTCTATATCTCTTAAAAAAATCTCTATATTCTATTTCTGTTACAAGTCTCTCCCCCCATCTACACTATCTTATTTCGGCTTTTATAGCCCTTTTTTCAACTGATCTTTGCACATTTGCAGGTGCGTGGTGGATCATGTCTCTGACGTGGCGTCGTGGCGGCGCACGTTGCGGGCGCGGAGGGTTCGGAGGGAGGGTCTTGCTGGCCCGGGGCGTGCGGCGCAGCAGACTTAGGGTTTTTTTTTGTTTTATTCTTTTGGGCCATTGGGTTTGGGCCAGTTTGTATTTGGGCTGAAATTTTGTTGTAATGGACTGTGGGTTTATTTTTCATTAGGGGCCCGGGCAAATTTTGCCCATTACAACTTGAATCCTTGTTAAAAAAATGAAATACAGAAATCCCTGCGGTATGGACCATGCTGTACAAGTAGATCCGTATAGAACTACACTTCTTGTATTTCACATTGATTAGAATAAAGTTTTTCAACCCTTAAATAGATGTAGTTGAAATTTCTCTTATATCATTCGTTTTTCAATATTAGTGAATTTTTTCTACTCTGCCAGTAATTTTTCCCGAAAGTAATTTTTCCTGAAAGGGTTTTCACGTAAAATTTGTGTATTCTTATTTTTTTTTATTTTACCATAGTTCTATATTGTCATTATCGACGCTTAGTTTTAACACAAAAAATTGTAAAGTAAACATTTAATTAACATATTTAATGTCATCTCTCAAAGACGAATTCTTAAACCAGCAAGGTTAAACCCTGAATTCATAGCAACAATGAACATTAAACATTGTTGTGCAGTGATTTGAGTATTACTTGAATTCCATGTTGTGGTCGGATGGTGATAACAGATATTGGTGAGTGGACATAAGCAGGGGAGAGGGAAATGGTATAGCGTTGTAGAATCATGGAGAGCGCAATCTTTGTTTCTGTGGTTGCAAAGCTCATACCAACACAAGACCGAGGTCCAATTCCAAAGGGACAAAATGCAGCAGCATTGTAATCGGTAGCTTTGGCAATTCCTTCTGCGAACCTCTCTGGTTTAAAAAGATGCACATCGTCTCCCCATAGTTGAGGGTCATGTTGAGGTACAACATTTGCAATATAAAGATCTATATTAGCAGGTAACACTAGCTTTCCAATCTGAACTTCTCTTCCAACTTTTCTCATTAGGCCATTTGCTGGACCATATAATCTTAAAGTTTCATTAATGATTATGGTCATCTGTTTGTAGAATAGAAACGTGTCAGATTGCATCACTACAAAATAATGACTATAACATCATGTTGCAGTCACTATTCAAATCCATGGAAGATAAGATATATATTGAATTGGTTTGATAGTTTACTTACAATTTTGAGTTTGACAATGCCTTCAGGATGTGGATTTCGGTTACCAAATATATCAGTCACCTCTCTTCTTGCTTTCTCTTGCCAATCTCCATGGATTGCTAAAAGGAAGACTGTCCAAGCAAGTAAGGAATTAACAGTATCTTGTCCAGCAAGGTAGAATGTTTTGCACTCATCTACCAAGTCTCCCAGTGAAAGCATGTTTTTGTCGTCCAAATCATGATAGGCATTTACAAGTAATCCTAGAAAATCATTGCCAAAGCTATCAGCTTCTCCATTCACAACTCTGTCTTCTCTTTTCTTAATCATCTTCATCACACAACCCTGAATTTCATTTGAAAGTTCTTCTGACTCAAGAATATCAGCAGGTTTCCATAACTTGCTGCTTAAGGAAACGAAGGTTAGCTCTATATATGGAAAAAAACCCTCGAAATCCAAGGGATTCAACAATTTTAATTTAGGGATAAATTAATCTTAGAGGGAACATACCTGATCCAAGGAATTCTGGTCTTGAAAAGATTTCGGTGCATAATTATTGCCAACTTGCTCAACATGTCAAAAATCTTCTGCCCTTCCAAGTAACTGCTACCAAAAGCTGTTCTCGATATCACTTCTGAAGTTAATAATCTAAATTCTTCAAACAGTTCAATCTCTTTGCCCACATAGCCTTTCCACTTTTCTAGCATTGTTTCAACGCTGGCAATTACTTCCGGTGTCATGTTCTGGACAAACAATTCATCAACATGTAAGCAACAACATATGTAAGCAAGATTTAGAGAACTAATTCACATGTTACGAGTGTTTCACCTTTAAGCTTTCCCCATGAAAAGCATGATTCCCCAACTTCCGTTGCTTCACCCATTTTTCACCCTCGACTGTCACAAGTCCGTTCCCTACTAGCTTGCTAATGAAAACTGTAGGCTTCCTTTTGGGAAAAGCTTTTTCACTATTTTTTAGAACCTCTTTGATTAGTTCAGGTTCTGAAATCACAAGTTCAGCTCGAACACCGTCCCAAGAAAGATAATTCTTCCCTGACCAAATAAAATAAACAAAAGGGTCGATCTTTTCTTAGAACTAGAATTTAGAAATCACAGTGAAAAACATGCATAGATCTTACCATATTTGTTGATCCAGGTATAAATATGTGGCTGCATTCTAGGAAATATATCATGCCCCAAGGCCATAGGCTTGCTTAATGCTTCTTGTCTCATTTTGGCAACTTCTTTGTTGTTGCCATGGATGAATCTGTAAGGAGGTCCTCTGATTCCCTGTGAATTCAGCATTTGCTGCATACGGAGAGGTCTCCACAGGTAATCGTAAAGGAACTTTACTAAAGCTACGAAGAACAAAGAACATGGGACAATAATTACAAGCTTCATCAAGCCACTCATTTTGATTCTCTCAACTCTCTTTAGTATTTGGACTTATGACTCCTTTCACTTTCTTTGCATTCTATTATATCCCAGAGCTTGTTTTGCTTTTAAATTGGACCGTAATGTAAAATTTCTATCAACTTATTATAATTCCCGTGACCCAATCTAAATTTATGTTAAAAAAAATTAGAGCAATCAATGACATGCTGCCACGTGTCAAAATATTTAAATTCACTTTAAATTTTTGAAATTTAGAAAAACTAAAAACTTATTAAATTTACTAAAAAATCATAGTTTTTTAAATTCCACAAAAATATTAAAATTCAAAAAGTTATGATTTTTAAAATTTTTAAAATATTCCAAGTTCAAATATTTTTGGATTTGGGGAATTTTTTTTTATAACTTTTTTAAAATTTTAATACCTTTTTAATTTTCAAGTATTTTCTAAATTTTTTACACGTGACAACGTGTCATTGATTGGTTTAATTTTTTTAACAGAAAATTAGATTGAGATAACGGGATATATAGAATGAAAGTATAATGACTAAACTGATAAAAATAATACAAATACCAAAATGATAATTTAATTATAGTACAGTTCCAAGAGTATTAGGACTTTAGTGGTTATTGATTTAGTTGACTTCTGATTATTAAAAAAATTCGAATTTTTATAATTATGAATATTTTAATGGGAGCCATCTACCATCCGTTATAAAAAATGCAATTAATCAACAATGGCTAGAAAACCAATAATCACAAAAGAACAATTGAAATTTCATATTAGAATTAAGTTAAAATATGTTATATGTTTTTATTTTTATAAATTTAGATTTTATATTTTAATTTCAAATAATTTTATACAATAAATATAGTATCAACACATAACGTGATATTAAAATATAATATTAAAAGAAATCACGTTATTTTTGTTAATAAATTTAACAGATATTATTTGAATTAAGATTGAAATTTCAGAATACAAAAAGTATAAAAATTAAAAATAATTATATTGAAAAATAAAATAGTGGGTTTGTTGATTAAATTGATCTTTTAAAAAAATAAGTAGATATTTATTAATTACTTTTATTAATAAGAAAATTTTAATATATATATTTACTCCTAAATTAAATAATTATCATTTATTTTTTATTTTAAATATTAATAATAATTGTAATTCAAAATAGTTTTTGGACTTAAAACTTTTTAAATATTTTTATCAATTTAACATAACGTGACGTGAGGACTTCAAGTAATATTTGAAAATAGAAAATATGAAAATATAAAAAATTAAGATTTCAACCAGTAAATAATAATGTTTGCCCCTACACGACAGTCACATATTTCGCCTTATAATAAAATAATGGCTAATGCTGATGTTCTTTGAAGTTACAAAAGTTAATTACACCTACAAAATTTTTATATCTATGAATATTTTAATGGGAGCCATCTACCATGCGTCACCACAAATGCAATCAGTCAACAATGGCTAAATGTTAAATAGGTAACGTGACATTCACGTACTATTTTCATAGGGTAAAATACTTAAATATACAAAAGAAATTAAAAATTTATGGAATTGGACCGGTTTCTAGAAAATTTACGGAAAATGGCAATTTCCCATCAAAACGCGTCCACGTCAGTGCGTTTTGAGGGGAAATGTCAGCAACGCGTGCCCCTGGGGACGCGCTTTGTGCCACCTCAACAAAGCGCCTACGTGGGCGTGCTTTGCTTGACGTGGACACAAAGCGCGGCCCCAGGCGCGCTTTCTCTTGAATAACCAGAAAACGCTACCGACGTGAAACCTCAAAACAAATTACAAAAAAATTAAATTACTTGGCATTTCCCCTATTGGATATTTATTTTTAAAATTAAATTTAAAAAAATTAAACAAATTCTATTTTATAAATGATATTAAAATTAAATTACAAAAACATATAAGCAACTATTATTTTATTTAAAAAATAAAAAATTTGTTATTTATTTAATATATTAAAACTAAATTACAAAAAATAAAAATAAAAAAACTTCTTATTTTATTAAATATATTAAAACTAAATTGCAAAAAAATTAAAAAAATAAAAAATAACTTCTTATTTTATTACATATATTAAAATTAAATTACAATAAAATAAAAATAAAGAAAACTTCTTATTTATTTAATATATTAAAACTAAATTACAAAAAATAAAAATAAAAATAACTTCTTATTTTATTACATATATTAAAATTAAATTACAATAAAATAAAAATAAAGAAAACTTCTTATTTATTTAATATATTAAAACTAAATTACAAAAAAATAAAAATATACAAAAACTTCTTATTTTATTAAATATATTAAAACTAAATTGCAAAAAATAAAAATAAAAATAACTTCTTATTTTATTAAAAATTCAAATTAAATTATATACAAAAAAATAAACAACTTCTATTTTAGTGAAGATATTAAAATTAAATTACAAACACAAATAAAAAACAACTTTTTTATTAAAAAATAAAAAAATTATTACAATTTTAAAAATAAAAAAGCCGATCCGAATCAATGTTGATGCTGGTCGGAATCAATGCCACACGGGGGCGGTCGGCGGTTACGCGCTGGATTCCTCCTTCTTCTAGCTTTCGCGGTGGTCGTGGAACCTCGGGCGGGGATTTCGGTTCCTCCGGCACTGGGTTTGGTTGTGGGTGTTGCGAGGATGACCCACCTTGATAAAATAACGACCTCGGAGGTGGTTGCATAAACCACGGCGGGGGTGTCTGAATCCCGTATGGCGAAGGAGGCCGGTAAAAGAAGTGCTCCCGACGGCGCCTCCGTGATCCTCACGCGACAACGGCCTCAAGATCGGTGGCGCCGGAGTAGTCGAAACGGACTCGAACCCGCCATGCATTCCAACTCGGGTGGGGCTGGGGAAAGGAAACATATATGGGTTAGGATACATATAAGGGTAGGGTGCGCACCGCATAAAGGGTAAAGGCCGTGATGTCGGTGTCGTCGGGGTGAATCGATGGGCCCGGTGGATCGTATGGGCGCTGTTGATGGGCCCGGTGACTGTGTCGGCGCTGTTGATGGCCCCGTCTCATCACCCCTTCTCCTTGGATTTAAGGGGCCCCGACGTTCCCTTTGTTGATGAAATTGCCGTCGCCTCTCTTCTTCCGACAACAGATACGGCTTACCATGGATACTAAACCATGGCATGTATTTCGGCACGCACGCTAACTCAGGAACGACGATCGGTTCCCGGATAGGTAAATAGTCATACCGGTTCTCCCACGTCTCGATATGTTCTGACCAAAATTTTGGCCAATCCATGTGCAGCTGCCGTAAGTCCACTTTGTGCTCATCATCGAGCACCTCAGGTGGCACGGGAATCGGTTGCCGAAATCCAAATTGTCGCAGAACCCGATCTGACTGGTGCATCTCCACGGTCGCCTAGGTGATCAATGGGACCTTCACGTGCCAATTGTTCGGATTTTGGAAGAACTCCTCCGGAATTACTGCCCGAATTTCTGGATCCTCGTACGGTGTCTATTGAAACTATATTAACATTATCAAAATATTAGTTATATACATAATAATAGACACTAAATACGAAATACTAAATTATAAATACGAAATTCGAAACTTACTTGTGATTCCGACCGTTGGTCCAATAGAAGCCGTATATCTTCAAGCGAGGTAAGTATTCCAACATGACTCGCCGAATGGTTCCACCTAATTAAATAAAATTTTAGCATACAATTATACTATAAATCTACGTAATAATTGTTGATAACACTTTAAAACGACATGTTTTTATGTGTTAAGTATATATTAATTTCGAATGAGACTATACTAAATTGAGCTATTTTATGGACTTTTATCTCGTAGGGACTAAATCGGAGACCAATGCAAATTAAGGGCCAAAATCATGAAATTAAAGACAAAAGTGGACCAATGTGCGACAAAAGGGAAAGATGGTGCCAAAAGTGTAAACATGGAGGGCAGAGGGACTGAAGTGCAAAAAGAGGAGACTTTGCTTTATCAAACTCTATTTTAAATTAGGATAATTAATTTTTAGGATAATTATCTAGGATTATTTTGATTTCTTTATTTATTTATCTCTAGTTAAATTACAATTATCTTGGAGAGTTTGAATAGAATTAGGCTATCTACTCCAAGCACTATAAATAGGGGATGGAGTAGTTCATTTGGTTGTTCATCTTTTTCTCAGACACTCCTCCTCATAATTCTTTTGTGTTTCATTTATTTTTCTTTCAATAAAAATTCCCTTTTCCATATTTTTATATTTTCCACCACAAATATGAGCCACTAAATTCCATCTAGCCAAAGGTTGCCAAATTCCCGGAAAAAGGTTCTTGAGGCTTAGAACCCGTACTCAACTTTCTCACCCAAGTATTCATCGTTTCTCCGCATTCTGGGGTGACGCTTCCGTCCGTGTCCCTTTAAAAGTAACCCTTTCAACGTATGCAAAGGCGGCCGCTTTGTGTGTTTTGGGAGGATTGCACCGTCGGTTCGTGAGCTTATCAAGGCCGAGGTTAGCGAGCCCAAGAGACAAAATGGCGTGGGATTCGCCATTGAGAAACGTTGATCTAGCGTAAATGACTCCACAAAAGCAATCGCAAGCTGTAGTCGCTCCCTAAATCCGTAAGTTCAAACTCTTGGAGTTGGTGGTCGTGGCGCCCTCTTCCACTATAATCGGCTTACTTGGGCGAGAGAAGGGTCATCCAAAAGCCAAGACGGAGCCAAGGAGGAACGAGACAACCGGAGGCTGGAATATCTCCACATAAGAAACTTTTCTCTAAACCCTTTCTTTTTATTTTCCTCATTTTAATTCTCGTAATTTATTCTCGTAACTTCAATTCGTCTTAAATTCTGTTATTATTATTATTCTTCCGCATCAAAAATTATTAATTCTGCTTTTTATTTATTTTTCAGAACGCAGTTTTCTTGGGCACGATTCGCCAGGATCTCGAGAAATGCAGCATTTGTATAATCCGATCCTCGTGGATTCGACCCTACTTGCCTTTTCTTTGTTATTTTCATTATTTTGCAGGAGTAGGATATATTTTGGTGCATTCAACGACGATCAAAATTTGGCGCCGTTGTCGGGATCGATAACGCATTAATCTCGCTTTTTTGTTTCTATGACCAGATCTGCTCCGGGCATTCTTGCGTTTGATTCGAGATCGAAAAGATCACGAAAGCCAATCGAAAAGAAACCAAGTTGAGGAAAAAGCAATCAGCGGTGTAGTGACTCGAAGCAATCCACCACCAGAAACTAGGACCGACGACGGCGAGTCTAGGGTTAACGAAAACCCTACTCAAACGCTTGAAAGTAAAGCGGAAGAAGTCGATCCATTTGAAGAAGTGTTCAACGCTAGGGTTGACGATAACCCTAATTTGGTACAAGAACCAATGGCTCAAACGATTCGCAACTAGTCAAGCTCGACTTTAACAACCGCCATCGCATCGCATATCCTACCATGGATACCGACTTTGAGTTGAAATCGTGGTTGATTCAATTGTCGCCAACATTTCGAGGGTTACAAAATGAAAACCCCATAAACACTTAAAGGAGTTTCATATGGTTTGTCCGAGTATGAAACCTCAAGGCGAATCGAGGATCGATTTAATTGCGCGCTTTCCTTTTTCCCTAGCAGATTCAAATAGGATTGGTTGTTTTATTTACCTCACGGATCTATAACTACATGGGCTGATCTTTCTCGCTTGTTCCTCAACGTGTTTTTCCCAAAGATCTAGAGCAAATGAGCTAAGAAGGAGATCGTGGGGATAAGGCGAGAAAAAGCGTAAACTCTATATGATTATTGGGAGCGGTTCAAGAAGTTATGTGCAAGCCGCCCACAACACGGTATAATCGAGCAATCTCTCCTTCAAGATTTTTATGAAGGTTTGAAACCGATGGAGATGAACATGGTAGACGCCGCTAGTGGAGGAGCGTTGGTCAACATGACCCCAAAGCAAGCAAGGGACTTAATTTCTACAATGGTCGCTAATTCTCGCGAGTTTCTGAGCCAACCCCGAACCTCCCGTATGGGTTCATCACCTAAGTAATTCTTCCTTAGAGGATAGGCTTGATAGACTTACTAATATTGTGAGTTCTCTTGTTGCGAGAAAAAGCTAAACCACCCGGTTATGTGGACTATGTGCTACACCCGAGCACACAACTGATGTATGTCCTAGTTTAAATGATGACACGATGGCTCATTTGGATGCCGTGGGTAATTTTCCTGGTCCACCACAGAGGCGATACGACCCTTACGCTAATACCTACAACCCGGGGTGGAGGGATCATCCTAATCTGAGTTATGGGGCAAATCCACGGTACAATCAACCATACCAAAATCGACCTCTACAAATGACCCACAAAACCTGTGTAATAATCTAGAGGCTCTTGTCAATAAATTAGCAGCTAACGTTCTTGAGTTTCAGCAGAAAACCGAGGCGTCCATAAGGGAGTTGACCACATCAATAGAGAAAATAAGTTCTCAAGGGAAGCTGCCGTCACAAACAGAGCCAAATCCGAGGCAAAACGCGAATTCAGTAACGCTGCGAAGTGGAAAAGTACTGGAACCGATTCCCGACAGGAATCGTGCCCAAGAAACCACCCAAGAAAAATCTGAGAGAGACGAACAGGTTCGACCAAGGCCCCCATTGCCTAAAATTCAACCTCCCTTTCCAGAACGTTTCAACCAGTGTCGAAAAGGTAGGGAGGATAAGGAGATCCTCGAAACTTTTAGGAACGTCGAAATTAACATTCCACTGTTAGATGCCATCAGACAAATACCCAGGTACGCCAAATTCCTTAAAGAACTATGCACCAACAAACGAAAATTAACGGGTAACGAAAGGGTGAATGTTGGTGAAAACGATCTCAGAGATTACAACGGAAAATGCCGGCAAAATGTAAGGATAGGGGTATGTTTGCGATACCATGCAAAATAGGACATTTAGGAATAAAAAAGGCTATGTGTGATCTAGGAGCTTCCATAAATGTAATGCCCTATTCTATTTTTGAATCACTTAACGCAGGTTTTTTGACAAAAACAGGTGTTATTATTCAGTTGGCAGATAGGTCCGTTGTACACCCCGAAGGAGTCCTTGAAGACGTGTTGGTAAAAGTCAACGAACTTATTTTTCCTGCAGATTTCTACGTGATAAAAATGGAGGAGGACAGTACTCCGGGATCTTCAGATCTCTTGTTGGGACGACCCTTCCTTAGTACAGCTAGTACTAAAATTGACGTTCGAAGTGGAACTCTCACGATGGAGTTCGATGGGGAGATCGTGAAATTTAACGCTCACGATGCCATTAGCGACCCAAAGAAATTTTGAGCGTGAATTGTGTCGATATAATCGACTCATTAGTAGAAGAAAATTTTGAATTCATTTATGATTTTAATTCTGATTTTGATAAATTTGAATCCGTTAATGAGTTGTTATCTGCAGGTACTAAGCTTTTGCCCTCTGTTATATGAGCACACGAGTGGAATTGAAGCCGCTACTAACATTTGAAGTATGCATTTTTAGGTGACAGTGATACCTTACTACCATAGTCTCCAATCGGCTCTCTTCCCATGAGGAGGAAAGTCCGTTCGTGTGTTGAAAAGTCACAAGGAAGCAATTGGTTGGAGCATTGCGATTTAAAGGAATAAGCCCGTTGACATGCACACACAGGATCTACATGGAGGAGGGCACGAAACCAAGGCGAGAAGCGCAGAGACGGCTAAATCCGAATATAATGGAGGTAGTAAAAAAGGAAATAATCAAACTTTTGGATGCTGACATAATCTACCCCATTTCGGATAGCAGATGGGTAAGTCCGGTACAAGTCGTGCCCAAGAAAACGGGCGTGACAGTAAAGAAAAATGCCGAGGGCGATTTGGTGCCAACCCGAGTGCAAAATGGGTGGCGTGTCTGCATAGATTACAGGAAGTTGAACTCCTGCACTAAAAAAGATCATTTTCCCCTCCCCTTTATTGACCAAATGCTTGAAAGGTTAGCTGGAAAAACTCACTTTTGTTGTCTTGATGGATATTCAGGTTTCTTTCAAATACCAGTTGCACCAGAGGACCAAGAGAAGACCACTTTTACATGCCCTTTTGGTACATTTGCGTATAGGAGGATGCCGTTTGGACTTTGCAATGCACCAGCTACTTTCCAGAGATGCATGATGAGTATATTTTCTGAATATGTGGAAAAGATTATTGAAGTTTTTATGGATGATTTTACGGTTTATGGGAATTGTTTTAATGAGTGCCTTAAAAACTTAACGATAATTTTGAGCAGGTGTATAGAATTCAATCTTGTCTTAAATTATGAAAAGTGTCATTTTATGGTAGACAAGGGTTTAATTCTAGGGCACACAGTTTCTTCTAGAGGAATTGAGGTCGATAAGGCCAAAATTGACGTTATAAATTCTTTACCTTATCCCTCTACTGTTAGGGAAATTCGCTCCTTTCTTGGCCATGCAGGTTTCTACAGGCGTTTTATAAAAATTTTTCGAAAATAGCGGAACCACTTTGTGAATTGTTGCAGAAAGATAAGCAGTTCGAGTTTAACCAAAAATGTAAGGAGGCTTTTGATACACTTAAGCAGAAGTTGGTCTCCGCTCCTATAGTGCAGCCGCCAAATTGGAAGTATCCATTTGAAATTATAATGCGGCACGCAGCGAAAGAAGTGTAGGAGCTGTGTTAGGACAAAGAATAGATAAGGAACCCCATGTTATTTGCTATGCCTCAAAAACCTTGGATGCAGCACAGAGCAACTACACCACTACCGAAAAGGAACTTTTGGCTGTAGTATTTGCTTTAGACAAGTTTCGACCTTATTTATTGGGATCTAAAATAATTATTTTCTCTGATCATGCAGCACTCAGGTATTTGATCGCAAAGAAGGATACGAAACCAAGGCTTATTAGGTGGATTCTGCTGCTCCAAGAATTTGACATTGAGATTCGAGACAAAAGTGGACCAATGTGCGACAAAAGGGAAAGATGGTGCCAAAAGTGTAAACATGGAGGGCAGAGGGACTGAAGTGCAAAAAGAGGAGACTTTGCTTTATCAAACTCTATTTTAAATTAGGATAATTAATTTTTAGGATAATTATCTAGGATTATTTTGATTTCTTTATTTATTTATCTCTAGTTAAATTACAATTATCTTGGAGAGTTTGAATAGAATTAGGCTATCTACTCCAAGCACTATAAATAGGGGATGGAGTAGTTCATTTGGTTGTTCATCTTTTTTCTGTACACTCCTCCCTCATAATTCTTTTGTGTTTCATTTATTTTTCTTTCAATAAAAATTCCCTTTTCCATATTTTTATATTTTCCACCACAAATATGAGCCACTAAATTCCATCTAGCCGAAGGTTGCCAAATTCCCCAGAAAAAGGTTCTTGAGGCTTAGAACCCGTACTCAACTTTCTCACCCAAGTATTCATCGTTTCTCCGCATTACGGGCTGACGCTTCCGTCGAGTGTCCTTTAAAAGTAACCCTTTCAACGTATGCAAAGGCGGCCGCTTTGTGTGTTTTGGGAGGATTGCACCGCTCGGTTCGTGAGCTTATCGCGTCGAGGTTAGCGAGCCCAAGAGACAAAATGGCGTGGGATTCGCCATTGAGAAACGTTGATCTAGCGTAAATGACTCCACAAAAGCAATCGCAAGCTAGAGTCGCTCCTAAATCCGTAAGTTCAAACTCTTGGAGTTGGTGGTCGTGGCGTCCTCTTCCACTATAACTGGCTTACTTGGGCAGAGAAGGGTCATCCAAAAGCCGAAGACGGAGCCAAGGAGGAACGAGACAACCGGAGGCTGGAATATCTCCACATAAGAAACTTTTCTCTAAACCCTTTCTTTTTATTTTCCTCATTTTAATTCTCGTAATTTATTCTCGTAACTTCAATTCGCCTTAAATTTCATTATTATTATTATTCTTCCGATCAAAAATTATTAATTCTGCTTTTTTATTTATTTTTCAGAACGCAGTTTTCTTGGGCACGATTCTCGCCAGATCTCGAGAAATGCATTTGTATAATCCGATCCTCGTGGATTCGACCCTACTTGCCTTTTACTGTTATTTTCATTATTTTGCAGGGAGTAGGATATATTTTGGTGCATTCAACGACGCATCAATTGTAAAATATAACATTAAATTTACCTCGTTATCGGTGGGAATGAATATGGGTGGTCGAGTCGAGGACGTAAAAATGGAAATCGAAACCATGCCCATGATCGCAGAGTGATAGGCAACCTCTGATTTTCGCTTTTTCGCGCGTTGCCCCGCACATCTCCCGATACAACCTCGATAGCACGGCAGACTTCAACTCAATTCACCGTACGCTCTAAAATCAACAAGTTTCAAAGAATGCATCTCGGGTGTACGAGGTTTCGAGACAGTCCGGCATCGAGATAGCCTCCAATTATCTGAAGAATGTATGCCCGAGCATACCGTATTCTTTCTATTTCGGTTGAACGATCATCCGACTCCGGGAATGTGTCTCGTAACCAGGCCATATTGATCCGAGCTCCTTGAATTTTATCCGAATGGCACCCGAAGCTCGTAGAGCATATGGCTCCCCAATCACCGTGGTTGCGACCGGTGACTACCGAATTCGGCCCACCGGCAATCCCAATCGCAATCGCACATCTTCCGAGTGATGGTACACTCTCCGCATGGAAGATGGAAAGTGTGCATCTCGGCCCCACCTCTCTATCAACGCACTGATCAAATGCGGCTCCAACTTGAACCTTCAACCTATCGTGGCCACGTGCCAAAAACCCGCTTCCCGCAGGTAATTCTCGATCAACAAATGATGGGGACCATGCATGTTGCGAATATAACATTCCAACACCCGATCTACAGATCGTTTAAAAATTATAAAATAAAAATTAATTAAAATTGCATAGACATAAAAATATTAAATAATATTGAAAAATTAAAATTAAAACTTACCATTTTCATTTGCTCGACGGAGATGTGCTTGTCGTCTAGACGGCGTAATTCCCTACCATTGTAATACGATCGAAAATTTTAAAATTTTCCAAAAAATATATTAAAAAAATTAAAAAGGGCTTTTTGTAAATAGTAAAGGACTATTTTAAAATTTGAGAGTAAATTTCAAGGACTTTGAGAGAAAATTGAGAGAAAATTGAGAGAAGGATTAAAGTGTGAAAAAATAAAAGGGTTGGGGTTTTTATAGGGAAAAAATTGACCATTGGGCCTTTTGACCGTTGGCCCAATGGTCAAAAATTTTTGATTATTGGCGAAGAAAGCGCGCCACACGGGGGCGCGCTTTGTGTCCACGTCGCCAAAGCGGCGCGTCCACGTAGGCGCTTTGTTGAGGTGGCACAAAGCGCATCCCCGTGGGCGCTTTGTCGCAGCATTTCCCCTCAAAACGCTACCGACGTGGACGCGCTTTTGATGGGAAATGGCCCATTTCCGTAAATTTTCTAGAAACCGCCCAATTCCGTAAATTTTTAATTTTTTGGTATATTTGGGTATTTTACCCATTTTTATATGATATTTACAAAAAAAAAATCATGTTATCCGAAAAAATTAAGTTTTTCGGTTCAACTCGAATATGAATTGTGTAATTCATATTCGAGTTATTCGAAAATATGAATAAGAAAAGATAAGACTACGTCATTTTGATAAATGTTTACTCATTAAGTTAAAAGACAAAACTATTATATTATTTATATAGTTAAATAATTTTATACTTCGTCTACTAGTTAAATAATCAGTCTATGTAAACACAACATTGAACGTAAATAATAGAATTCGTTAACTTAGCTCTAAATTTTTTGACTCGATTCCAATCATGTGAAAAAAATAACGTCGGTAATGACAATATATATCGCAAAGAAAAGAGAAATAAAATAAAGAACACACAGATTTTACGTGGAAACCCTTTCGGAAAAAAAACCACGGGCAGAGGAGAAGAAAAATTCACTATGTCGAATTCGAACCCGTTTACAAGAGGAATAGACTATGTCTATTTATAGGCTTGTAAAACCTAATTCTAATCAAAGTAAAAATATATTATGCTAATAAATGCTAAATATATTATACTCATAAATACTAAATCTTCTAGAAAGAAGATATATTTTGTTTAGCTTGACTTGCAAGCAATATCTTAGAATTTGGGTCACACAACTCTAACAATCTCCACCTTGACACGAATTCTCAACAAACAAGTTCTTCATCGCGAACTCTCAACGAACAAGTTCTCCACCTCTTCCATAAAACCCCTTAAGGGTTTAACTTCAACAATGAACACCAACCAAATCTAAGCAATGCTCAAACTTGGTTATAGGAAGTGACTTAGTCATCATATCTCATAGGATTTTCATGAGTATTAATTTTGCTCACAACAATATCACCACGAGCAATAATATCACGAACCAAACTATGCTTCACAACTGGGGTGAACACATCTGTGAAGTCCACTCCTAGAATTTGATCAGAACCCTTTGCAACAAGTCTTGCTTTATATCCGGGGTTCTTCAACTCCTGGTCCCTTCTTTCTTTTTAAACACCCATTTACAAATGAATGACCTTTTTACCTTTAGGAAGTTTCACAAGATCCAATGTTCTGCTTTTGTGGAGTGATTCCATCTCCTCTTGCATAGCAAACATCCAATTTTTTGAGTCTTCACACTAACCGCCTCGTAATAATTAGACGGCTCTTGGTTTGCATCTATATCTTCACCTCATTTAAAGCATAAGCAACTAGATCACCTCAAAGATACTTCTTTGGAGGCTTAATTTCTCTTCTAGTTCTGTTTTTGGCGATAGAGTATTGTGGTGAAGAAGCAACTCTATTCTCAATTTTTGTACTGACTTGAGGAGTCGACTCTATATTAATCTGATGCTCCACCTGCTTTTGATTTTCTTTATTGGAAGAGTCTTTAAGAGATAAGTTAGGTAGCATAGCAGTTTCATCAAAAACAACATCTCTGCTAATCACAACTTTTCTATTTTTAGGACACCATAACTTATACCCTTTTACACCAGCTTTATAACTAAGAAAAACACATTTAATGGATCTCGGTTCCAATTTTCCATTATCAACATGAGCATACACAGACACCCAAAGATCTTTAAATCGTAATAATTAGCAGGATTACTGCACCATACCTCTTGTGGAGTCTTTTTCTCAATGGCAATGGATGGAGATCGATTGATCAAAAACATGCGAGAGGTCGCTTACCCAAAACGACTTTGGTAAGTTGGCATTTGACAACATACATCGAACTTTCTCCATGATCGTTCGTTCATTCGCTCGCATTGCCGCTTTGTTGTGGAGTATGACGAATCGTCAAGTGTCTCACGATCCTTCGACTTGCACGCTTTATTAAACTCATCGTAACAAAACTCTAAGCCATTATCTGTATGCGGAGGTGTTTTATTTATTTTCCGTCTGCTTTTTCAATCATATTTTTCCAAGACCTAAATGCGGAAAACACATCGCTTTACGCTTCGGGAAGAATGCCCAAACTTTTCGGAAAAATCATCAATAAAAGTTAGCATATAATTAGCTCCACCTCTTGAAGGCACTCTTGATGGCCCCCACAGATCGTAATGAATATACTTCAACGTTCCTTTCGTGTTATGGATTCCTCCGTGAATCGAACTCTCTTTTCTTCCCAAAAACGCAGTGCTCCACGTAACTTCGCTTTGCAAATTCCTTGCCCATCAAGAAGTCCTCTTTGCTCAATTCGCCCATGCCATTCTCACTCATATGCCCTAGGCGCATATGCCAAAGTTTAGTAATATCATCATCCGACAAGGAAGAGGAAGCGACAAATGCATCACCAATAACAAGAGAACCACGCAAAACATATATAACTTGGCGCCTTTTCTCCCCTTTCATCACAACGAGGAACCTTTGGAAATCTTCAAAATCCCACTTTCACCATGTATTTGTACCATTTTGAATCAAGAGTACTTAACGAAATTAAATTTCTCTTCAATTCTCGGAACATGTCGTGACGTCACTAAGTGTTCGACAACTCACAAACATCTTAACTTTAATTGTTCCAACACCGCGATTTTACACGAAGCATTATTTCCCATCAAAACAACACCTTCGTATATTGTTTCGTAAGTTGTAAACCAATCCCGATTGGGACTCATGTGGAAGGTGCAACTGAATCAAGTATCCACTCTCGCCACTTTAGAATAGTTGATGTGGTTTTACTAGAAGTTCACCATCGCCGTAGTCTTCTACAACATCACCTTCACCGGAATTTTCTCGGTTGTTTTCCTTTGATTCGCAGCCTCCCTTTTAATCTTGTTCTCAGAGTTTATAGCACTCGTCATTTAATGTGTCCTTTCTTCTTGCGTAAGTTACAAGTTTTACCTCTGCTTGAAGACTTCGATCTATCCTTAGATTTATCACGAGGATTTCGCCTCGTGTCCTTCCACGATCATCATCAACATTCCAATCTTGTCTCCCACGAACAATGAGACCCTCTCCCCGAGAGTCGGGTTTAACCACAAGATGCTTCATCTTATCATACGAGATCAAAGAATCATAAACCTCATCAACTCGTAAGAGACTCACGGCTATATAAAATCGTGTCTCTCAAGGTTGAATAAGATGGGGGCAACGAACAAAGTAGAATCAACCCTAGATCTTCCTTATCATACCGAACCTCCATGGCCTCCAAGTTTGAGAGAATTTCTTTAAACATCATAAGTGTTCGTGCACGTATGCACCTTCCTCCAAACGATGAGCATAAAGACGTTGCTTCATATGCAACTTACTGGTTAGAGTTTTCGACATACATATTTGTTCTAGCTTCTTCCATAATGTCGCGGCAGTATTCTCCTTCATCACATCCTGCAAAATTTCGTTAGACAAATGCAGATGTAACTGTGTTAACGCCTTTCGATCCTTGCGCTTCTTCTCTTTCTCCGTCAATGTCGAAGGCATCTTATCTATCCCCAGCAAGGCTTCCTTTAAATCCATTTGTGCAAGAACTGCCTGCATCTTTATCTGCCACAACGCGAATCTGGTGTTGCGATCCAACAGCGGAATTTCATACTTCAAGAACGCCATTACCGTGATCGAGATGAAAAACCCGGAAGCTCTGATACCAATTTTTGAAAAAAATAATGTCGGTAATGACAATATATATCGCAAAAAAAAAGAGAAATAAAATAAAGAACACGCAGATTTTATGTGGAAACCCTTTCGGGAAAAAACCACGGGCAGAGGAGAAGAAAAATTCACTATGTCGAATTCGAACCCGTTTACAAGAGGAATAGACTATGTCTATTTATAGACTTGTAAAACCTAATTCTAATCAAAGTAAAAATATATTATGCTAATAAATGTTAAATATATTATACTCATAAATACTAAATCTTCTAGAAAGAAGATATATTTTGTTTAACTTGACTTGCAAGCAATATCTTAGAATTTGGGTCACACAACTCTAACAAATTGAAAAAATTTAAATTGAGTTCGGTTGCTAAAATATGATTCATCAACTCGATTAACTCAAAATTTTTTGACTCGACTCGATCGAATGATGATTGGAGTTTGGGGGTTATGTTGCTTTGTATCATTGTATGCTCAAATTCCTGTTTCTCATGCTTTGGTTGACTGCTACTCCAGGTCATATTTTTGTTTCTCGGTTTAGACGGCCAAACACTTGTTGTCGGTGATTGGTCGTCGCCCTCCTTGTTTTGCTCTGTTTTTTAATGTCTTCCTCTCGATTTAATAATCTCTTTTGGGGTCTTGTCTCTTTGTTCTGCTATATTTTTTGATGTCCTTCTCTCGATTTAAATACCCTTTTTGGGGACCTTGATTGAGCTTTTGTGGCTCTTTTTTTTTTTATTTTTTTTCTCTTCTCACAAGCGAACCTTTGTTGAGGAGGGACCGATGTGTTTTGATGCTAGTGTTCCATTTTTTGTGAGTGTTTTATTGCAACTCCCAGATGGTGGATGGGTGGTGGTGCCTAAAGCCTCCATATGCTACTTTTCTATTTATTTTTTTCCAGATCCAAGACCTTTAACGATTTAGTCATTGTTTGAGTGTTGTTTGGGGATAGATGTCGCCAGTGGTTGATTTTGATTGGTCTAAGGTGGCTTTGAGCCTCTGCTCTTTTACAGTGTCTTCTAGTGGGTGATCAAGGACGCTCGGCTCTGTCTCGTGCTTCATTGGTTCTCTCCCTTTTTGTAAGTAGGGTGTTTAGTGAAAATGGAGGCGTTCGGTATGAGGGATCATAAGCACTAATGTTTTCATTAGTGACTGGCACCTCTGTGATCGGTGATAATTCCCCCTCTTTTGGTCCTTGAAGTTTTCTTTGATGATGATGGTTTTCTCTGTCATTTGTATGACATCATGTTACTTAGGGCACATACACCATGCTTCTGTCTCCTCATCAGCTCAGATCGCAAACATTTTCCCAAAAAGCCATCTTCCAATTAGATTTTAAGACTTAGTTTTCAAACTCAAGCTAAGATCTACAACACCACCTTGAGTTTAAAAGGGATGTTAATGTGATATCTTGCATATGTAATTTATACCATATCTTTCCTATCTAATTTAATAGCACAATTTCATGTCATATCTTTCCTTATTGGTGTATCTAGTTTCTATTATAAATAGATTATCTAACCTATTGAAAATTAAAAAGTAATATTATTTCTTTCACACAGTATTTCATTCCTCTTTCTTTTTCTTAAGTTTGTAACACCTTAGATACACTAAATGTCATCTCTTACAAGTGAATACACGAACCAACAATATTAAGCCCCTAGTTCTTAACAGCTATGCAGCGGCTCAAGTATTATTTGAATTCCATGTCGTGGTCGAATGGTGAGAATAGGTATTGGAGAGTGGACATAGGTTGGGGAAATGGTGATGGTGTAACGTTGTAGAATCATGGACAGAGCAATCTTGGTTACTATGGTTGCAAGGGTCATACCAACACAAGATCGAGGTCCCAATCCAAAGGGGAAAAATGCAGCTGCGGTGTAATTGGTAGCTTTGGCAATCCCTTCAGCGAATCTCTCTGGTTTAAAAAGATGCACATCATTCCCCCACAAGTGAGGGTCACGGTGAAGTCCAATATTTAAAGACAGAATATCTATATTAGCAGGCAAGACTAACTTTCCCAACTGTACTTCTCTTGCGACTGTTCTTGGCAGGCCATTTGACGGACCATACAATCTTAGAGTTTCATTGATGATCATGGTCATCTATTTGGAAAATGGAAAAATATGTTAGATTACATCATGTTGATGGCAATTTGAATTTCCAGTTAGTTTGCTTACTATTTTGAGTTTGGCAATGCCTTCGAGATGCGGATTTTGGTTACCAAATATGTCAATCACCTCTCTCCTTGCTTTCTCTTGCCAATCTCCATGGATTGCCAAATGCAAGACTATCCATGCAAGCAATGAATTGACAGTTTCTTGTCCAGCAAAGTAGATTGTTTTGCATTCACCTATCAAGTCTTCCACTGAAACCCTGTTTTTATCGTCCAAATCATGATAAGCATTTACTAGTAATCCCAGAAAATCATTGCCAAAGCTATCAGCTTCTCCACTCACAACTTTGTCTTCTCTTTTCTTAATCATCTCCATCACACAATCTTGTATTCCTTTTTCGAGTTTTTCAGACTCTAGCATTTCAGCAGATTTCCATAACTTGCTGTATAAGCAAACAAAGGTCAGCTCTCTGTATATAAAAAAAATTAAAGCCATAGGGATTAACTAAGGTTAGAGGGAAGTGGGAACATACTTGATGAAAGGAATCTTAGTCTTGGAAATATTTTGACTCACGAGTGTTGTCAACTTGTTCAACATGGCAAAAATCTTCTCCCCTTCCAAGTAATTGCTACCAAAAGCTGTTCTGGAAATCACTTCCGAAGTCAATAATCTAAATTCATTATACACTTCAATCTCTTTGCCTTCTTGGCCTTTCCACCTTTCTAGCATTGTTTCAACACTAACAATTATTGCTGGAGTCATGTTCTGCCCAAACAACCCTCCAATATTAAGTAGTACCAACATAAGATTTAGTCAACAATATTTAAGTAGAAAAATCATAAAAAAAAGCTAAATTTGGCTTCAAATTTAAAAGCATTTCAAAAAAAAGTTGAATTGTTATTTTTTTTAATGAAAACACTAATTAAAATGTTAAATTTTTATATATTGCAACCCTCTTAACAATTTACAGGTACTTCATGCTAATTTTTAGAATATTTATGAACTTTTTTATATATTTTTTGAATATTGAATATTTTTATAACTTTTAAATTATTTGTTGGCGTAACATATAAAAAAAATAAAATTATATTAATTTGAAGTATACGTAGATTGTAATATAAGTTACCATGCCAACATCGTTACAAGAATTTAAGGTTTTTATCAGTATTTTTGTTTAAAAAAGTGATTTGACTCTTTTTTAAAAGATTAATAATTAAATTTAATTAAAAAAATAAAGACTAAATTGATAAAATATATAAATATTAAAAGGAGTAAACTTTGCATGCTGTGCCTGTATAATTCTTATAAATTAATTACAACTAATTTATAGATTTGGAGGATTTACCTTTAGGCTTTCCCCATGAAAAGCATGATTGGCCAGCTTTCGATGCTTTGCCCATTTTTCTCCCTCAATGAACACAAGCCCATTTCCCAGGAGCTTCGCACCAACATCTGTAAGCTTCCTTTTCTGAAAAATTTTCTCACTATTTGTCATAACCTCTTTGATCAATTCAGGTTCTGAAATCACCACTTCAGCTTGAACGCCATTCCAATAAACAAAATTCTTCCCTAATCACACAACAAAAAACATAAAGGGTCCATCTTTTTCTTAAAGCTAGATAAGCAGAAGTTATAATAAATCATTGTGAAAAAACAAGCACCACTTCACCATATGTATTGATCCAGGAATAAATATGTGGTTGTAATCTGGGAAATAAATCATCTGTCAAGCCCACAGCTTTGCTTAATGCTTCCTTTCTCATTTTGGTAACTTCTTTGTTGTTGCCATGGATGAATCTGTAAGGAGGTCCTTTGATTCCCTGTGAATTCATCATATGCTGTATACGAAGAGGTACCCACAGGTAATCATAAAGGAACTTTGTTAAAGCTACGAGGAAGAAACACCATGGGACAAGAATTACAAGCTCCATCAAGCCACTCTTGCCTGAATCCAGATATTTCATTTGTATTTATATATTATAATTTCCATATCCAACAAATACACTAATTTTTTCTAAAATTAAAAAAACTTAATTAAATTAATAAAAGATGTAGATATTAAAAAAAATTAATGTCGTAATTATGCAGTGATTATTTAAGTATTATTGCCAAAATACAATCACTTCGCTTGTAACACGTTGATTGTGACAAGTGAAAAATTGGGCAAATAATCTTTCTCCGATTGCAGACCTGAATCGTTATTATGAGGAACTTGACCAAGTGGGTCGGCTTTAAGATATTTATTTTTTAATTTAAATTTAATTTAATATTATACTATATTATGTGGTTGAAAAAATATACAATAAAAAGTAATAAAGTTTTAATTGGAAGGATAAATATATTAAATTTATAATATTTTAGGTTGAAATTTGTACACATTTTTCAAGATTTCACATTATTTGTAATTTATATAATTTCTTAATTTTAATAAAAATAAATAAAAATTACAATTGTATAGATTTGAGTATATGTCGCTAACATCTATAAAATATTTTTTACCAGTTCAATCAAAATTTTATTTTAATATTTTTATACATTTTAATATTAGGGTAAATTATATTAATAATCATCCAATTATTAATATTTTTTTTGTCACCTAATTATTTAATTTTTTTATTTTTAATTACAAGTTAATTAATAATAGCAACTTTTAAAATTTACATAATAAAAAGTTTAATCCTTAATATTTATATATTATATCAATTTAGTCCTGATTCTATACTTGTGCATCGGATAACTTTTACTTCTAAAATTGAAAAAATTCCCCATTATTAATCCATTCTGTCGCTTTTGTTTTACTTTGAATTTGCAATTAAGTGATAATTTAATAGAAATGATTGTCGTCTTTCATTCTGGATCCTTCAAAAATAACAGAAAAAGTAAAAGTCAGACATATTATTATAAGCCAAAAGATGAGGTGCCTTACAATTAATGAGGACTGAAATAATTATTTAGTGATTATTTAAGTATTTTTCATCCTTGTCTTCCAAGTAAAAATTGACAAATATTACAAAACAGATTACCTTAATCTTTACCGTTGCAGCATATTAACGACATATTGAAGGAAACATATTTATTTTTAATTTAATCTATATTTTTACGGATAACATAAATTTTGGCTCTTAACTTAGCAATTTAATCTATTTTGATACATGTACTTAAGAAATATAGAAATTTGATGATGTGACGCTTTTTATGATGAACCAGTTAAACTATCGATTTCTAATTTAATCGGTTTGATTATTAGACTAACAATAATTAATTAATTAATTAAAGATTCATAAAAATATAAAAAAAAAATTAAAGAAGCGATTCAACCTATTCAATTGTTTCAATTTTTAAATTCTAAAAAAAATCTAGTTTTTAAATATAAATTAAAAAATTCATAAAAATTATTATAAATTTATAAACAATTATAAGTCATGTAAAAATATAGAAAAATATATAAAATTTATTAAAACTATTCAAATACTATAAAGAAATATAAAAATTAAAGAAAAAGTTATAAAAAATTAAAAAATTATTACACATTTTTGTTTTCTCTCACGCATTGCCCTACATCATACATCAACCCTTCCTTATCAATGTCCCTCGCATCATCTTTCCTCAAATACAACATCATTATATATCACTTTTTTAATATTTTTTTTATTTTTTGAACAGGATCAATCCATGAATACCTCTATTGATCGCTCATCTTAAGCCATCAAGTACTAAACCCACGGTCACTCAAACCCCTCAAAAGTATGATCATCGCACTTCAATCTCCCCATTTCTTTATTGTTGAGACCAAAGACTCTAATGTTAAAAAAATAAAAATAAAAATACCAAAGACTCCAAACCAATAAAAAATCTATAATTTTATAACATTTTAATAATTTTTATGAAAGTTACTACTAATTTTTAATATTTTTTGTATTTTTAATAATTTTCTCTAACTTATTCTTA
The DNA here is from genome assembly GCA_025698515.1 of Gossypium sturtianum. Taxonomy (NCBI): domain Eukaryota; kingdom Viridiplantae; phylum Streptophyta; class Magnoliopsida; order Malvales; family Malvaceae; genus Gossypium; species Gossypium sturtianum. Next base: position 166,644,554 of record CM046945.1, read on the forward strand.
TTTCTTTGTAATTTTTAATAATTTCTAAAATTTTATGCTATTTTTATAATAATGTATTATATTTAACGATGTTTTAATAATTTTCCTGTATTTTTATAAAATTTTATAACATTTAAAAATTTTCTATCATTTTTTAATATTTTTAAAATATTTTTATGATTTTTATAATTTATATTTAAAAATTAGATTTTCTTTTAGAATTTTAATAACTTTTTATTTAAATAATCAATTAAACCCTTGTAAAATAATAAAAAAATCATTTAAACCCTCCATGTTAACTTGCCATGTTAATTACCACATTATTATTTTTCCACATCACCTGTCACATCAACAGTTAACGACCGTAAAGGGATTCAATGAGAAAATGAATTCAAGGGGATTAATTGAATAAAAATTGTGATTTAAAGAGCTCAATTTGGTGCACTTTACTATGAGGGACTTAATTGATTTTTTTAATTATTTTTGAAGGGTTTATTTGACATTTTAACCCATTCTTTTTAGTGATTTTTATCGTAGAAGAAATGGGAAAGCATGGGAAACAGACAAACAAAAGGTCAGATAGAGCCCATCTTATAGATGATGTGAAGTCATAAAGGCTCTAAAAGACATCAACATCTCAAAAACAAAAGCAAAAACCAATTCTCCCACTACCTAATACCAAAAAGTAATGGCTAAATTGGTGGATGTTGCACTTTTTTTATTGGTATTGACATGTGTCATAATTCAGCTGTTTCGGTGTGTGATTTTAGATTTATCCATTATTTAAAAAAAATATTATATATATAAAATTTAAAAATATTAAATACGGACATAAATATAAATTATTAATAATTGTTTCACCAATGCAATCAAATAAGTCAATAAAGATATTTCATAAATTAAACAATCCCATCATCCTAATTAAGCATGTAATAATTCATTATTCAAAAAAAATCAAACAAATAATAAAATTTTAAATTCAAATCCAAATAAAAAAATATATTTTAAAACTCATTTAAGCAAGTCTATTAATTACACTGGACCGATATACAAGCCTATTAAGTATAATTTATTATGATCAATTATATTGTTTATATTAAAATTTTCATATAAATAAGCTTATTAATTATAATTTATTAAATAAAAATAATCTTAATTAAAATATAATTTTAATAAAATGTTTAAATTTCACGTGACAAAATCTTTAATGAGTGGAATTAAAGATATCAATTCAATAAACTATTAAGTTCTCTAATTATATATTCTACTATAAATTTGGAACATCATAATCTTATAAATTGATTACTTGAATTTAATAACATATGATAAATTAATTAATTTAATTTAAACTCATATTGATTAATTATTTGTTAGATTGATGAATTTCATAATTAATCATGTGAAAAATGTAAAATAAAATATATATAAAGGTAATAATGCATGCACCTATTATACATCTTTTAATTTTGTTGATTTGATTTCTACTTTCCTTTTTTAATATAATTCCCACTTTCTTTATTTGATAGTAATTCACGATATAAATTCTATTTTAGGTTTACAATAATTATCTTTTTATAACAACATGTTGTTATAGTATATAACAACCACCTTTCTATAACATACAAAATCTTGACAAACAAATGGAGTTGTTACAGAAGGGGTTGACTGTAGTCATTTTCTTTTTGGTCATTATGTTTCCTACAAAATTGATCAATAGTACTAGAACCAAGCATTCTCTTGGCGCATATAGTTGATAATTGCTTAAGAAAACAAAGTGCGTAATTGATGACCAAAGTGATGGTTGTAGTGGCAGCCTTTGATGCCATTATGATGAACACAACAACAAAAAATAGAACACAAATGATTATTTACGCATATCGATTTTCCTATGTCTATGGAACTTAATTTAGTGAGTAAATTCATTATTTTTAATCCTAAGACAACAAGTTATTTAAGTCCTATCACAACTCGGTATAGCAACCTTATTTTTGTATCTAAAGGTTTAAATCACTCACCACTAAGTTCTTCCCTTAAGAATTTTGGTTGTAAAACCAAGCAACAAACTTATTTTACACGCTTAATGCACTATCAAATACAAGTTCCTCAATGAAAAAAATAAGTGCTATAGAAACTCTACCTTATTTTAACTTACACAAGCCTCTGATATACAAGAATTTAATATTTGCAAAGATAAATATCAATTAGAATCAATATCCCACAAAAAATAGCCTCGTAAAAAAAAACTTTACAAATATCCTCAAAGTCAAGAATAAATCAAAGATTTCTAAAATAAATTTTCAAATAAGTCAAGCCAATCTCCACAAAATAAGTGATCCGATTTGCTTGATTCAGATTGATTTAATCTTCAAAGATTGGTTGCTCCACAATATGAATCTTCAAATATGAGCCAGCACATGTCCACAAAATCATCTAAGTCGTTGCCCAACTGATTTTGTTGAAAAGATTGTCAACTCAAAAAATGTCAAGTTACGTTGCTTATGGCAATGCTAGTTGTAGTGGCCACTGTTGGATCTGGTACACTAAGTGTATTATAATTGTATTTTTCAAATAAATTGGTTTAATAATACCCATTAATTACATTAATACCCTTTGCATATTGTCCTCAATGTTTTTACACGCAAAGCAAAATGGAAGTAAATATTGGCTCATTGGTTATCTAATTTTTAAATCAATACTAAACGGTATTACGTGATCAGATCGTGATATGGAAAAATAGCTTGTATTAGTAGATAAACCTAAATATGTCATTAGTCTAATCGAAAATGCGATTGAAAAACTAATATGTCGTCTATCAAGCCCAATTGTGGAGATGCTTTGTCTCGAGTGGAATAAATGACTCCCAAAAGATAAAGACATTGATATGATTGACTGGACTGACAGTACATCAGATAAGACCCAAGTAGAATAGATTCTAGATCCATTTATGGATCTATTTACTTGTGACGTTCATAGTGTAATATACCTTAATCTTGAGTGTATGATGGACTATGCATGCATGACTCGTATACTTTGATGCAAGTAAAATGCTAAGTTCAAATAAATAAAGAACCAAAAGTTGGTGCATTAGGTATACAACTTCTATAGTATATAACATCATTCACAATAGTGGAATTTCATAACCCAACTAATGGGTAAATGGTATCTTATCATCGACATTGCATGGTAGATGAAAAGTAAATATGGCCACGAGTCGTTTGTCTTTATAATAAATGCTAGAAACTTTAAACATATTAAATGTCATCAAAATACATGAACCATGTTAAACCTCTAGTTCTTAACGGCTATGTACTTCAAGCATTACTATGTATCGGCTCAAGTATTACTTGAATTCCATTTTGGGGTCGAAGGGTGAGAATAGATATTGGAGAGTGGACATAGGCAGGGGAAAGGGTAATGGTGTAGCGTTGTAGAATCATGGAGAGAGCAATCTTGGTTTCTATCATTGCAAATGTCATACCAACACAAGATCGAGGTCCTAATCCGAAGGGGAAAAAGGCAGCCGCGGTGTAATTGGTAGCTTTGGCAATCCCTTCAGCGAATCTCTCAGGTTTAAAATGATGCACATCATTTCCCCAAAAGTGAGGGTCACGGTGAAGTCCAATATTTAAAGGCAGAATATCTATATTAGCAGGCAAGAGTAGCTTTCCCAACTGAATTTCTCTTGTAACTGTTCTTTGGAGGACACTTGTTGGACCATACAATCTTAGAGTTTCATTGATGATCATGGTCATCTGTTTGGAAAATAGAAAAATATGTCAGATAACATCATGTCGATGGCTATTTGAATTCCCAGTTAGATAGTTTTCTTACTATTTTGAGTTTGGCGATGCCTTCGAGATGTGGATTTTGGTTACCAAATATGTCAACCACCTCTCTTCTCGCTTTTTCTTGCCAATCTCCATGGATTGCCAAATGCAAGACTATCCATGCAAGTAAGGAATTAACAGTTTCTTGTCCAGCAAAATAGAATGTTTTGCATTCAGCTACCAAGTCTTCCAATGAAAGCCTGTTTTTCTCATCCGAATCATGATAGACATTTACAAGTAATCCAAGAAAATCATTGTCGAAGCTATTGACTTCTCCATTCACAACTTTGTCTTCTCTTTTCTTAACAATCTTCATCACACGATCTTGTATTTCTTTTGCAAGTTTTTCAGACTCTAGCAAATCAGCAGATTTCCATAACTTGCTGCAAAATGCAAACCATGGTCAGCCATATATAAGGAGAAAACCAAATCCATGGGGAATGAAAGTCTAAAAGTTGCATTCAAAAGCTAGTTGAAATCAAGGTAAAAGTTGGGATTAATTATGCTGAGAGGGAAGATACCTGATCAAAGGAATTCTAGTCTTGGAAAGATTTCGACTCATAATTACTGTCAACTTGCTCAACATGGCAAATATCTTCTCCCCTTCCATGTAATTGCTACCAAATGCTGTTCTGGAAATCACTTCTGAAGTTAATAACCTAAATTCTTGGTACACTTCAATCTCTTTGCCTTCTTGGCCATTCCACTTTTCTAGCATTGTTTCAACACTAGCAATTATTGCTGGAGTCATATTCTGCCCAAAAAATCCTCCAATATTGTAAGTAGTAGTGACATATATAATTGGAGTCTGAAAAACACTTTTCAACACAAAATCATGATTTCAAATCCAAGTGGAAAAGTTAAAAGAGTGCTTTTTAATGAAATTACTTTTTTTTAAATATCTGATTCAATCTTTTATTTTACAACATCAAGTCTAAAATTAACCTTTTAAATAGTAAACCGTGTTAAATTTTTCAAAAGTACTTTTCACGAAACTTTTCAACTTCGATAATAAATTTATCCTTAGCTAACAATGCAAAATTTTACCAAAATATTGTAGTCTATGTATAATTCTTGTAAATTAATTACTTCTAGTTTATATATTTAGAAGACTAACCTTTAGGCTTTCCCCATGGAAAGTGTGATTGGCCAGCTTTCGATGCTTTGCCCATTTTTCCCCCTCAATGAATATAAGCCCATTCCCCAAGAACTTCATACCAATATCTGAAAGCTGCTTTTTCTGAAAAATTTGTTCACTATTTTTCAGAACCTCTTTGATTAATTCAGGCTCTGAAATCACCAATTCAGCTCGAGCACCGTTCCAATAAACAAAATTCTTCCCTAATAACATGAAAAGAAAAAGGGTCTAACTTTTCTTAGAACTACCAAGTTATAAATCATAGTGAAAAAGCAGGCATGGATCTTACCATATCTGTTGGTCCAGGTGTAAATATGTGGCTCTACTTTGGGAAATAAATCATCTGTCAAGCCCACAGATTTGCTTAAAGCTTTTTGTTTCATTTTGGTAACTTCCTTGTTGTTGCCATGGATGAATCTGTAAGGAGGTCCTTTGATCCCCTGTGAATTCAGCATATGCTGAATACGGAGAGGTATCCATAGGTAATCATAAAGTAACTTTATTAAAGCTATGAAGAAGAAACAACATGGAGCAAGAATTAGAAGCTTCATCAACGCATTCATTTTTCTTCTCTAAAACAGAACCATTTTCCCCTTCAAAACAGATAAACCAAAAGTCAGGCAGGTCCCTATCTTACCCATTATCGTGTGTAGTCATAAAAGGCTCTAGAAGATAACATCTCAAAAATAAAAGCATGTTGTGAAGTGTGGAGTCAACATAAGTGATAAACGTACGGATAGATAAAATTTATTAATTCAAGTTCATTGAACTACTCAATTTTTAAATTTGAAAAATCAATTTATTCATAATATAATTTTGGATGGGATTTAAGTAATTTTGGGTTAAAATTTTTTTGGACTAATAAAATATTGATTTTTTAATTTTGAAATACACGTTAAATTATTTTATTTTGAGTTCAAGAACTCAAATTATGAATTTCTTGAGATTAGTCATCTGACCTTCTAAAATCGACAGTATATCCCTTGATCTACTATCTTTCCTGCCCCTCTCATGGGTCTCCCTGGGTTCAATCTGCTCTTCTACTTCTTTCGTCATCTCAACTGGCAGCTTCAAATCTTAGTCTGATACCAATTATCACGGGGCTAGAATTTTAATTTCACAAATCGCACGACCTTAAACGATTTCTTAACCTTAATAATAAGTACTACAATAGTACAATTTTTAGTATAGTTTATACCGGAATCATGTTTACATAAATAGTAAAAATAAGACATGACCAACACACTTTACAGGTATTATTATCATAAATACTCAAATGAGAGGAATGATAATTGTCACAATAAGACCTAAAAAACCCAACAACAAAGACATGAAAAGAGAATATTTATACTCAGCTCCTATAAACAGTGTTTTAGTGATGATGTCGCATTATGTTTTGCAAAGGTTCCTCAATTCTCAAACCTTTTAAACCAATGATTTTCATTTGCCAAAACAAAATGGATTTAATTTAACTATATAAACACCATTAAAAACCCTAAGTTTATCATAAACAATCATAAATAACTTCGACGCAAATGGTACATTTTTTGGCTTTTTGTCACTAGACTAATAATCTCGAGTCAAACAAAGAAACTTCCCTCTTAATTAAAGGTGTGTTCTATTTTCTCAATATAAAATTTCAAGAACCCACAACCTGCCAAAAGTTACATACATTAGATTCTACATATTAACTACAAAAGAACCCTTAACAAATGGTGTTAAGTCTAAATCATACCTTTCAGCCTTTTTACAACTCCTTCGGTTTGCCCAAATCAATTAAAGTTTTACGATTAACCTAAAATAAAAAATCAAATAATGATGAAATTAGAAAGGTTTCAACAATGAAATTGACAAACAAGGGTTTCAGTAATAAAAAAAAAAAAAAAAATTCTTCAAACGTACCCTTCTATCAATTCCACAAAGGATTGAAGGTTGTAAAAAGATGATTTGAAAATTTTTGAACAAAAAGAGTTTGTGATTTGTTTGAATGAAATAGGGATTGTTAGTAAAATCTGATTAAGGGTATTTTCAATCAGTGAAATGTTTTTCCTTAATGTTTAAATTTTATTAATTTTATGATGTTTTATTTTTTTAACTATTTTTAGTTTTATTTATCAAATTTTAATAATATTTTGGAAAAAATAAATAGATATTTTACGTGGCAAATGATTGGCTGAATTAAATGGATAACAGATTAATTGTTTTGGTACCATTTTGACCAAAGAAAAATTTAAATACCAATTTAAAAAAACTAATATAATTTAGATATCATTTTATTGTTTAAGCCATTCAAAAATTGATAGAATATTTTCTGTTAAGCATGTTTCAATACTCTGCCATTGCTACTTCTTTACATGAATTTTATTTTATTTTAAAGTAAATAATAATAATAATTAATTGCTCAGCAGCTTGAAGCACTCACAAAAAAAAAAAAAAAAATTAGGCTCACACAATACTCTTAAAGCATGTTTCATCTTGTATTCGAACAAAAGAAAAAAATTGAAAAAATAATCAATAAAATAATTTAATAAATACTCACTAATTGTCTAAATTATGAGTAAAGTTCTAGAATTGTGATCGATTAAGTAACTGGAGTTGAGTGCTTAGGTTGTGATTTGTCTTCACGTCAAAAGATTTAGTGACAATCTAAGCTATTCAGCTATTCTGTTGATCTTAACAATTTTGACTAAAGCTAGTAAACATGTGGTGAATTAAGTAATCGGAGTGGAGTGTTTGGATTGTCATCCTTTTTCGTGTAAAAAGATCTCGTGACACTCTAGATAAACCTTTTAAATAAAAGAAAAAAATGAACACAAAAATATGGGACAAATGGTTGTTAATTTTGGTGTCTTGACAATTTAAGGTAAGTTAATGTTGTGGAGCCTAATTATGAGATAATTTAATAATTGTATGCTTAATTGAATTGACGCATCGTGAACAACTAAAAATTTGACTAAGGTAAGTGTACCTATCAATTAATAGTATAGTTACGGTGAGCAAAGATATCGTTGCCATGAAGACTAAAAGTTCTAGTAAATACTGTCTTTTTATTATTTAACCGATAAATTTGAGTGATTGATTAAAATTAAAATTAACTAAATTAATTAACTAAAGAATGTGACAAAAAATATATCAGAAAAATAAGTGATTAACAACCAAGAAGCGAAACAATACTCATCTAGGTTTCATTTGTCGTTATCAATCTAAGTTACGCAATTTCTTTACTTAGTAACTTGATTTGTAAAAATCCCTAAATTATATAAATATCTCTTTCGAGAATAAGAGCAACTAACTCTAGGTTGATTAATTGAAATTTCTTTCTAATTAAAACCCCTATTATCGCATTAACTTATGTGCTATGGATTCCCCTATTAGATTTGACTCTAATTCGATAGATTTATGTTGTCTTATGTCTAGGATTGCATGCAAATCCACTCAATTACACAAGATCTACTCTTAAACAGGGTCTATTCCTCCTCTGATTTAAGCACATCAAACATGGATAAATAATCTATAAATATTATATCAAGAATTAAGATCTAAGTATTTATTGTGTAAAATAAAAATCAAACGACAGAACCCATCCTAGGGTTCATCTCCCTATGTATTTAGAAAATTAGTTCATGCTTGAAAATAAAAACATCCAAGATACAATATAACCGAAAGAAATAAAGAAATAATAATCTCTAAAGAAATCAACTGGGAGTCTTCAATCTTGACGGAAATCTGCTTTAGAATCGACTTCAATGTGGCGAGTCATGTCGATTTTGCAGAATTGCACTTTGAACTGCAAAAAAACGCGATTTTTAGGGAATCTGTTAAATTTTTTTTCAGAATCTGTTTAAATTTTATTTCAAAATCGGTTATATTTCTAGATTATTTTAAATACCAGGAAGTGTGGAAGGGGTCAACCCGTGTGTCTCTTGTACCTTACTCCAATTTTTGCTTGTTTTGCTCCCAAATGCCCTTTTAAGCATAAAAACAAGAAATTGAAGGATTAGAAGCATAAAATTCACCATTAACATGGAATAATCACCCAAACACACACTAAAAACATGTAACACCCTAAAACCCGACCTAGAAGTTTAGACCAAATCTCGGAGGTCACATTGGCCACCCAAAGTGGCTGAGATAAAAACACTGTCACAAACATGTATTAGAAAGTTAGATAACACTTAGTTAAATTTTGAAACAAAGTTTAAATGGCATTCGACGCAAGTTGGAAGTAATTCATATGGAATCCTTTGATAGTTCTGAAAGCATAAATTTGTCATTCACAAACAAGAATTACGAAACCCGTGATATAACGGAATATATAAATTGTTTAAAACCATAACAACTAGTTGATCAAAAATCCAGACTTAAATCATACCACAGTTTTTATAAGCTTTCCTACAAACCATTTGAAAATAACAACTGAATTTTTAAGAAGCATCATTTGAACCAAAATCAATTTACTCGATAGTCCGAGACCTCCGGCATGCTGAGTCCAGCTTCCGAACACGAAAAGTACTTGAAATAATGAAACACTAAAGGAAGGTGAGCTACGCGAGCTCAATGTGAGTCTGAAATCAAAAGCAATCAACAAAACAGAGTAACACATCGAATATTCTAGAACAGTATATGAGCACAAATCATAAATGGAAATCTTAACGGGTAATTCAATAACAAGGTGCTTTCAAAGCATACCATGTAACACCCCAAACCCGGCCTAGACGCTATGACCGAATCTCGCGATGTCACATGATAGGGTGGTTGAAAACCGTGCCGTCACGATAAAACCATTTCCTTTGAATTACTTATCTTAATATTTTATTAGTTCCAAAATCGTGTTACTCATTTAGTTGATAGTTTCAAAATGTTATTCGATGCGGAAGCTTTTTAAACAGTTAAAAAAATCGTGCGTTTTTGAAAATCATTTGTTTCTTTTGAAAACCGAGGTTTCCTACTACTAACAGTTGTAATCTATAAAGTAAAGATATTTAAAACCCAAACCCAAACCAAAATCCGAAAGTCCAATTACAACCCAAAAATTTAACCAGTAAAAATAGAATAATAATAAAACCAATAATCATAAATTAAAACCATGACAGTCCAGAACCGTGGTCACCATCGAGTCTTCCGCTGCACCGATCCATCTAGGTCTGGGGATTACCTGTGCACATTAAACAAAGAGGGGTGATTTTTCGTAAACTCAGTGTGTAATCTCGCAGAACAAAACAAGCAACAATCGCAGTGCACATTCAATAGCAGTCTTGAGCTTAAGCCCATTTCAGTATCATAATCAGTTAAGCCTTAGCCCGATACAGTATCAAAATCAATATGCACAAGGGCCTAAGCCCATCAAGAATAACGATAGCAGAGATATCTGATGAGCAAAGTCCTACCCAACCAGTCTCTACACACCGTCTCCGTCCAACCCTACACTCCATGTGGGGATTTAATCAACCCACCCATCCCTACACTCCATGTAGTACTGAAAGCGGCTAAAAACAGTTATTTGCAGCTAAGCTGCCAGTATATTAGGCTTAAAAGCCTTTCAGTACACTTCCTCTGAATAATATCAACCCCAACCCAATGCAATGCAACATACAATAATATGTCATGCTATAGCGAGTCTATCAGATACACATACAGTTCAGTATACATGCCGGTATATAACATGCTCAGTACGTAATTCACATAACCAATAACATACAGTTAAGGGTCTAAAAAGTGTTTACCGACCCTATGGAAGGTTCACAGTCGACTTGGGCGACCCGTGCAACCCTAGCAAACATTTTAGTAAAAATGGGCTCACACGCCCATGTGGTCTGACCGTGTGGGCCCACACGGCCCAATTTGGCCTTGGCCGTGTGGATCGCACGGCCTGGCCCAAAATCCCACACGCCCGTGTGGCCTACACGGCCCAATTCAGTCAAGGCCGTGCGTCGCACACGGCCTGCCTGGCCATCACACGGCTATGTCCTTCGCACACGGCCTGGCCTCGTCAATCACACGGCCGTGTAGGGGCACACGGCCTACCACACGCCCGTGTGGCGTCGATAGTGGGGTTTTCAACTTTTTCCGAAACCCCATTTTTTGTATTTGCGAGTACACACCTATATCATTTTTGATGCCTACACTCTTCTGAGCACTCCAATACCTATAATTAACCAATATTTCACTCAATTAATCGCTTAACCAACTGAACTAAACTAATCCTGAAACGAGATAAACATCTTTCATAGATAATCGCTTAACCTCGGCGGAATCTGAATTCATTTATGGTTGACCCGTTGATAAATACTGCTACTCTCGCCATAGATACACACTCCATAATCTATCCTATCCATTTCTCGCCAAATCCCATCTTGAGTAAAAATAACTCCAAAATATCCCAACAAACACAATCATATGCTTTAGAAAAATCTAGTTTAAAAATCATATTTCCCCAATACCATCTTTCTTTTTAATCGAATGGATAATTTCATTTACAATTAAAATTCCATCGAATATTTGTCTACCTTGATAAATTTACATTGTGTTTTGCTCACTACCTCTCCAACAACCCCCCTAATTCTTCGAGATAACACCGTTGCCACTATCTTGTACAACGAGCTCACCAAAAAAATTGGTCTAAATTCTGATATTTTATTTGGATTTTCGATTTTGGATATGAGTGCAATAAATTAAAAATTGATGCTCCTCTCAAGCTTTCTAGATCTAAAAAAGTCTAACATCATTCTAAAAAGTTCCTTTTTTACAACATCTCAACATTTTTTAAAAAAGCACCTATTAAAGCCATCCGACCCAGATGCTTTCGACTCATCGCAACTCCACACTGCCTCTTTTATCTCCTCCAATGAAAATGGTAACTCCAATTTCAAAGCAATTTCATCATTTAACTATTGTTTTGATTTATTTTAGTGTTTTTTTATTTCAATTAAATATTCTCCTTCAACTATTTTCTTTTCTGGTTTTTTAAATTTATGAGAAGTTAAATTTAACCTAGTTTTAGATTGATAATTGATCCAATATTTGAACAGTGAAATTTCAAAATCGTATTTATATTCTCCATTTCAGTATTCGTTAATTCTCCAATTTAAAAGATAAACTCGACCACTTCTCAATGTTATTTTAGCATCAAAATCAAGAAGAGTCCCTTGGTTTAGTGTTGAACGACATAAAGTTAGAGAATCATGTGATCTGTAATTGTTGTATTAGATCCACTGAATTACAAATTGGCATGACAAATGGCGTGAGTGGTTGGATCCATCAAGGAAGTTAATAATTAAGTTTAAATGACTCATACAATTGAGGCTGTTGATTTGAGCCAGGTTCTTTTAGTTCTCAAGGCTACCAATGAATTAAAACACGAATGCTGCTTTCGAGAATATTCACTTGATAAGGCTTAGCTGTCGAGCTGTTCCCGCAATTAATTTACCACTATGGAAGAATTAGGTGCTTTGAGGTCCGTTCCTTGGTATCTATAATTGACTTATTAATTGAAGGAAAAAATTTTCATTCGCCGTGATCAGTTTGAAGGCTGAGTCAAAATCGAGCTTGAAGCTAAAGCTTTTGTTTTATCGGCTTATTCAATTTTAATTTCATTTTGCTTATTTCTACTTCATTTTCATTATTAATTTATTTTTGTTGTTTATTTATTTTTCAAATTTAATTCCCCTTAGTTTTTCGTACAGGTTGGCACAAGTCATGGGCATAAAAACTGCTCAGGAGACGTTCTAGTCATAAAGAAATACAAATTTGGATAGATCAACCTTTGTGGGATCAACCCTACTCTATATACTACAAATTTAATTTTGGTTTCAAGCGTAGGAATTTATTTTTAGTAGATTCAAATCCCATCCCGGAAAACACATCTACATCTATAGTGCTTTGCACAAAGTTTAATCCGCTAACAAGCCTTAGTATAACCACTAGTTTAAGAAAAATCAATTTGAGATTAATCAAATAATAAACACAAGATTGGATGCACAAAATCCTAAAAAAGATGCAAGCAAGTAATCAAAATATTTGTTTTCAAACATGCTAACAAATAAGAGAAGTTATGTGACCTGCACGTGCCAAATGCAGTTGTCATTTCTCGAGTCACTGCTCCCAAAACTTGCCTCGACATATTCTTCTTTATTGATTGTGTGTTTTACCATCTTGGAAATAAGTAGCTACTTGCATTTCATTATGTATGAAGGTGGGCATACCATAGGATAGGGAAGGGGTTGCAAATGCTAGAACCTTATACATATTAAATGTCATCTTTTAAAACTAAAATACATGAATCATGTTAAACCCTTATTTCTTAACAGCTATGTACTTCAAGCATTACTATGTATCGGCTCAAGTATTACCTGAATTCCATGTTGTGGTCGAAGGGTGAGAATAGGTATTGGAGAGTGGACATAGGCAGGGGAGAGGGTAATGGTGTAACGTTGTAGAATCATGGAGAGAGCAACCTTTGTTTCTATTGTTGCAAATGTCATACCAACACAAGATCGAGGTCCCAACCCGAAGGGAAAAAATGCAGCCGTGGTGTAATTGGTAGCTTTGGCAATCCCTTCAGCGAATCTCTCGGGTTTAAAATGATGCACATCATCTCCCCAAAAGTGAGGATCACGGTGAAGTCCAATATTTAAAGGCAGAATATCTATATTAGCAGGCAAGAGTAGTTTTCCCAACTGAACTTCTCTTGTAACTGCTCTTGGAAGGCCATTTGATGGACCATACAATCTTAGAGTTTCATTGATGATCATGGTCATCTGTTTAGGAAATACACAAATATGTTAGATTGCATAATGTTGATGGCTATTTGAATTCCCAGTTAGATAGTTTTCTTACTATTTTGAGTTTGGCAATGCCTTCGAGATGTGGATTTTGGTTACCAAATATATCAATCACCTCTCTTCTCGCTTTTTCTTGCCAATCTCCGTGGATTGCCAAATGCAAGACTATCCATGAAAGTAAGGAATTAACAGTTTCTTGTCCAGCAAAATAGAATGTTTTGCATTCAGCTACCAAGTCTTCCAATGAAAGCCTGTTTTTCTCATCCGAATCATGATAGGCATTTAGAAGTAATCCAAGAAAATCACTACGGAAGCTACTGACTTCTCCATTCATAACTTTTTCTTCTCTTTTCTTAACAATCTTCATCACACGATTTTTTATTTCTTTTGAAAGTTTTTCAGACTCTAGCAAATCAGCAGATTTCCACAACTTGCTGCAAAAGCAAACCAGGGTCAGCTATATATAAGGAGAAAACCAAATCCATAGGGAATGAAAGTCTGAAAGTTGCATTTAAAAGCTAGTTGAAATCAAGGTAAAAGTTGGGATTAATTATGCTGAGAGGGAAGATACCTGATCAAAGGAATTCTAGTCTTGGAAAGATTTCGACTCATAATTACTGTCAACTTGCTCAGCATGGCAAATATCTTCTCCCCTTCCACGTAATTGCTACCAAATGCTGTTCTGGAAATCACTTCTGAAGTTAATAACCTAAATTCTTGGTACACTTCAATCTCTTTGCCTTCTTGGCCATTCCACTTTTCTAGCATTGTTTCAACACTAGCAATTATTGCTGGAGTCATGTTCTGCCCAAACAATCCTCCAAAATGTAAGTAGTAGTGACATATATAATTGGAGTCTGAAAAACACTTTTCAACACAAAATCATGATTTCAAATTAAAAAAATTGACAAATAAACACCTTTTCAAACTAAATCTTATTTCAAACTAGATTTTAATCTAAGTCAAAAAGCTAAAAGAGTGCTTTTTAATGAAATTACTTTTTTTTTTAAATCTCTGATTCAATCTTTTATTTTACAACATCAAATCTAAAATCAACCTCTTAAGTAGTAAACGGTGTTAAATTTTTTAAAAGTACTTTTTTACTACACTTTTTCAATGCCGATAATAAACTTATCCTTAGCTAACAATACAAAATTTTACTAAAATATTGTAGTCTATGTATAATTCTTGTAAATTAATTACACCTAGTTTATATATTTGGAAGACTTACCTTTAGGCTTTCCCCATGGAAAGTGTGGTTGGCCAGCTTTCGATGCTTTGCCCATTTTTCCCCCTCAATGAATATAAGCCCATTCCCCAAGAACTTCCTACCAATATCTGAAAGTTTCTTTTTCTGAAAAATTTGTTCACTATTTTTCAGAACCTCTTTGACTAATTCAGGCTCTGAAATCACCAATTCAGCTCGAGCACCGTTCCAATAAACAAAATTCTTCCCTAATAACATGAACAGAAAAAGGGTCTCTACCTTTTCTTAGAACTACAAGTTATAAATCATAGTGAAAAAAAAAAGCATGGATCTTACCATATCTGTTGGTCCAGGTGTAAATATGTGGCTGTACTTTGGGAAATAAATCATCTGTCAAGCCCACAGATTTACTTAAAGCTTTTTGTTTCATTTTGGTAACTTCCTTGTTGTTGCCATGGATGAATCTGTAAGGAGGTCCTTTGATCCCCTGTGAATTCAGCATATGCTGAATACGGAGAGGTATCCATAGGTAATCATAAAGTAACTTTATTAAGGCTATGAGGAAGAAACAACATGGAGCAAGAATTAGAAGCTTCATCAACGCATTCATTTTTCTTCTCTAAACCAGAACCATTTCCCCATTCATTATAGCATAAGGAGTGAAGGACCAACATTGCGTTTGCAATGACGCAAATGGGTGGGTCTGTACGTTCAAAATAGGTTGGCCGTATATGTGAGATTTTCACGTGGATAAGTAACGTGTCTAAATTTTACAAGTGTAAAGTGATTATAGTAATGTTTTCATTCCTTGCATTTACTTCTATCATATATCCCTCTTTTTGGGAATGAATAAAATAATGAAGCATTATTTCTTTCTAACCCTCCATTCTCACCAAACTATGTTTTTATTAAAATCTTCATTTTCTACATGCTATCGTACATAAACTAGTTTAATCCAGGATTGTTTAATGCTTTCCTTTTCATTTAGGTAATTTGCTTGTTGTTGCCGTGGATGAATGTGTAAAGAGGTCCTTTGATTCCCTGTGAATTCAGGCTCCATCAAAGCACTCATGTTTCTTCTCTTAACACTGAATCCAGATGGTCCTTTTGTATTTATATAGTGGTTTCCTCAGCAACTAGGGGTTTTAGGCTTCTTAGTTTCTTTTAGGTCTAATTGTGCTTTCAGTCCCTGTACCTTTTGCACTTTTGAAATCCAATTGATAACATTGTAATAAAAACAAAAACCTTTGTTAAAGTAATTATTTGGCACTTTCGGAGTAAAAAAACATACTCATCTAGCTAATACATATACGTGAAAAGTCAAATATGCAAATGAAAATATTAATTCTCGAATTGTAAGATTCTTCAAATCTATTTTAAAAAGATAGAATGAAAATCGAGATATACATATATATCTTATATGAGTTTCGTGTAAGTTTTTTTTTTAAAAAAAACAGCACATGATTCAATTGGAGGAATTGGTATTATCAATTGAAATTTAATTATTTAATTATAAATAGTGGATGAATTAAAAGGACAAAAGATAATAATTTTTTTTTTTTAATATGAGTAGATTTTGAAGCTATTTTTGCATTTCTTCTTGAAAAGCATTCTCCCATTATTTTATTCAATCTGTCACATTTGTTTTACTTTGAATCTGGATTTAAGTGAGAATTTAAATTTAATTGAAATGATTGTCGCCTTTCTATTTGGATCTTTCGAGTCACAGAGTCTGAATTTTTTATTGGGAAATTAAGTTAAAATTAAATTATATATTTTTACAATAATAAAAAAATAATTTTATCATTTGAATGATCTATATTTTTATAATTTTTAAAAAATTAAATCAAATTTTTATATATTTTAAAGATGTGATTATTAATTTAAGAGCATGGCACCTGAATGTCCACTATGCTACGCCATTGTTAAGAACATCAATATTATATTGTCTTCAAGTAAAAATTGCCAAATATTAGAAAACAAATTTTGCTGGTTGCAGCATATTTACGACATATAGACGGAAACAATATTGTCGGGAACTATGGAAAAGAGCAATATCACCACGTGGGTCCGCTTTAATATATTTATTTTTTTAAATAATATATTTTTTTCTATTATTGGCTACTAGGATCATTTGAATTTAACAATTAGGTCTATTTTAATTTTTGAACATGAAAATTTTAAAAGTTTGATGATGTGACATGATCATATATATCACTTGAAAATTAAAAATTATATAATTTTTTAGGTGATGATATGCTACAATCTCACAATATCGTATCTAGTGTTTTAATAATCAGACCGGTGGTTAAAAGATCAAACCATTGATTTCTTATTCAATCGGTTCGACTACTAGACCAATAATAAATAAATAATTAATTAAAAATTCCTAAAAATCTAAAAATAATTTTAAAATAATTTTTTAAATTGTCGGTTTTTAACCAATTCCTGATTCAATCAGTTCAAGCCCTTTGTTTGGACTGTTATACCAATCGCTTTTCAGTCTAATTAATTTGACCGAATGATCTCATTTTGCTTCAATAACTCCGGTCACATCATCAAAAATTGATAGAATCCAAGTTCAGTGACCACTTGAATTTACTTGCCAAGTTTAGTTATAAAATTGGACAAAAATAATACAATATTAAAGTGCATCTAATTGCCAAGTTGAGGGCCAAAAATTATATTATGTATACTATTATTTAAGTCCCTAATTGAATTAGTGTCACGAGTCAACCGAACACCAATTCAATTAGAGAAAATACGAAAATATTCTTCTATAATTAGAATAAGTTATTGTTCGAGGGTAGTTTAATCTTTTTTTTTAAAAATAATTAAAAATGAATATGAGGGGATTTGAACCTATGACAATCACAATAATAAAACTTCAAGTTTATCACCATAAAAACTTTATTTTAATAACATTTATATATTTTTATTTTAATATGCATATTTTTTTTTTATATTCATCAATTGTATCTATATTTATTGTCGAAATCTTTTTTTTTTTTGAAATCGACTTTATTTTGAAAACGAAGATGGAGTCACCATCAACCTTTTTTACTTAGGTGTGATTGGATCACCTCAAAACTCGACCATTTTAATAAAATGTTAGATTTGTTAAAACAATAATATTCAGTCTTTCAAATCCGGAAAAAAAAAGGGTTCGGGAGTCGGTTACGTATGAGGAAGGATTACCACTCTCATAACGCCCAAAATTGGAACCTAGTTGATTATTTGATGTTTTGATGTTGGAAGTTGAAAATTCAAAGAGAAATTAAGCTATGATCCCTCTTTGTTTGCATGATGTTCTTTAAAGCCAATTAGCTAAATTAAATTTTACGAAAATGCCTTATTACAAGTTAGTCGAGGAGAAAAGATCGTACCCCGTGAGTTAAGACACGATGCTTGGAATCCTCAAAAACCAGAGCAATCACCATTTGATCTTATTTTAAATCTTGTTTTTATTTTTTTAGAAAAATAAATAAATAAAATAGATATTCGATTACTTCAGTTTTAGAAAGATGCCATACTCCGTAAGTTAGGAGCACAACTCCTCGAATCCAAAAAATAATGAACATTGCCTCGGTTTTAAATATTTATTATGCATTACGTAAAATGAATGTAACTTTTAAAACGATATATATTTATTTGGGCAAAGTAAAAAATGATAAATACATTGTGATATGACCTATGGAATAGTGATAGCAAAATAAAATGAAATAGTCATGTAGGTAAAAAATGAAATGACAATATTAGGATAAAAAGCAAATGAAATTAAATAAAATGAAATAAAATAAATGAGGAAATTAAAAAATAAAAATAAAAAATAAAATAAAAGAAACATGTTGGTAAATAATAATAATAATGCAACTATAATAGTAATAAGAATATCGGTTTATAATAATAATAGTGATAATCATATCGTAACTATTATCATAATAATACGAGTAAATAAAATAATAACAACAAGGATAACATAAAAATAAAATGTGTAAATAAAAGAAAATATAAATAACATAAATGTTAAATACTAAAATAAATAATATAGTAAATAAAGAGGCAAAATTAACAAAATAAGGGATTAAATTGAAATTTAAGAGAAACTTGAAGCATAAATCGCAAAATAAATAAAGAAAAGGGAATAAAGAACTAAATTTAAAATATAACAAAACTAACAGTCTAAATTATAAAGAAAAAGAACTTGAAGGATTAAATTAAAATAAGGTAAAAAGTTTAGTGTGTTAAATGGAAATTATCCCCCTCATATTGACACGTGTCACTCCCCAACGGGTTCAAGTGGGTCAGGGGACTAAATTGCACAGAGATTTAAATTTTGGGGGAAAATTAAAATAATAAAAACGAACAGGAATAAATTGAAAATTATGAAAAAAGCGGAAGGGCCAAAGAAGTAATTAGACCCCCTTTAAAAACGCGCGTATCTTGAGGGGGTCGGGTCGGCGGATCTTGCTAAAACGTAGCCGTTTTGGGGTTTATGGTACCGGGCCAAAACGACGCCGTTTCAACACCCTATTTAAGTTAAAATTTTCCCAAAAAAATCATTTTTTCAAAAAAAAAAAAACGCCTTCCTTCTTTTTTCCCCTCTGAAGTTTATACTTAGGCCGGCCATGGGGACGGCGGACCTCCGTCGTGGCCGCCGGTAGTCGGCGACGATGACCGCCGTATCCGGTAGGTGGAAAATCACAAGTTAATAAAAATCAATAAAAATATACTTATAATGGGTTTGAACCGAAGAGTGATTATAACACGATAAACAAACCCTATGTTGTTGAGGTTGGATGATGTATTATGGTGTTTTGTGCCTTTTATGGGCCTACTGATTGGTTGAGGCTGTTATTTTATTGAATACGGCTTCTGTCCTTTTTTGTATGTTGTGATTATAGAATTGAATTTGAGTCTATTCGTTGTGTTATGGTTGAAGGTGTCTTTCGAAGTGGATGCTTTGGTGATTTTAAAGTATGGTTATCGTCAGTCTTAAGAGCTACAGTGGGGTAGTTTGAAAGTTTTATGGGAGCCGATATGACATTGAGTTTCATTTGATATCGTTTCCATTGAGATTTTTTCTAGGCTGTTGGTCTTGATAAGGTGTTGCTGGTGTTGGCTCTGTTTTAGGTTTCTTATCTACTGATAAGTGATGGTGTCTAAAGCTTTTTCAAGGTTTGATGGATCGTTTTCTTACTTGTGGTGAGGTCCAATGCTTGCTCGTTGATTTATGTAAAGTTTTTTTTTTCGCAAGGGCGATCACTATAGTTAGTTGCTTGGTTCTGGATTATGGGTGGAGCTTCTGTTTTTCATAGTTTCTGATATGGTGTTTGCCATGTTGGGAAGGGTTTCGTAGTAGTGTTTGTTTTCAGATATAACTTGCTCTCTCGCTTCTTGTTTTCTGCTCCGGGCTATGGTTTTCTGTCATTGGTAAAGTGTGCTTTTCTTGTGGTGATGTCATATTGGTGTATGTTACTTCTGCAGTTCAGCAGATTTTGTAATTGCTCTTGCAAGGACTTGTATCATCCACTGTTAAGTGGTTGCCTCTTTTAATAAATTTATTATCTTATTTCGAGTTCAAATATTTAAGTTATAATTGTTTTTTGTGAAAACTGTGCAAGCAGAAATTTCTGAATAAGATTTTTACGGGAATGACGAGTTTCGTACTTTGATTCAAGTATAAATCATATTTAGTTTGATTTTAATATTTAATTTTGATTATATATAATCACATTA
Organism: Gossypium sturtianum; assembly: GCA_025698515.1. Classification (NCBI taxonomy): domain Eukaryota; kingdom Viridiplantae; phylum Streptophyta; class Magnoliopsida; order Malvales; family Malvaceae; genus Gossypium; species Gossypium sturtianum. The sequence continues at coordinate 166,665,224 of CM046945.1, forward strand.
ATGTATAACAAGCCTTAGTATAACCACTAGTTTAAGAAAAATCAATCCAATAATAAACACGAAATTGGATGTACAAAATCTTCAAAACAAATACAAGCAAATAATCAAAATATTTATTTTAAACATGCTAAGAAATAAGGGACACGTGCCAAGTGCAGTTGTCATTTTTCAAGTCTCTGCTCCCAAAACTTGCCTCAACATATTCTTCTTTATTGATTGCGTTTTACCATCTTGGAAATCAGTAGCTACTTGAATTTCATTATGTATAAAGGTGGGTATAGCTTAGGATAGGGAAGGGGATGCAAATGCTAGAACCTTAAACATATTAAATGTCATCTCTTAAACCTAAAATACATGAACCATGTTAAACCCTTAGTTCTTAACAGCTATATATGTACTTCAAGCATTATGATGCAGTGGTTCAAATATTACCTGAATTTCATGTTGTGGTCTAATGCTGAGCCTAGATATCGGAGAGTGGACATAGGCAGGGGAGAGGGTAATGGTGTAACGTTGTAGAATCATGGAGAGAACAATCTTGGTTTCTATTGTTGCAAATGTCATACCAACACAAAATCGAGGTCCCAACCCGAAGGGAAGAAATGCAGCCGCGGTGTAATTGGTAGCTTTCGCAATCCCTTCAGCGAATCTCTCGGGTTTAAAATGATGCACATCATCTCCCCAAAAGTGAGGGTCACGGTGAACTCCAATATATAAAGGCAGAATATCTATATTAGCAGGCAAAAGTAGCTTTCCCAACTGAACTTCTCTTGTAGCTGCTCTTGCCAGGCCATTTGATGGACCATACAATCTTAGAGTTTCATTGATGATCATGGTCGTCTGTTTGGAAAATAGAAAAATATGTTAGATTACATCATGTTGATGGCTATTTGAATTCCCAGTTAGATAGTTTTCTTACTATTTTGAGTTTGGCGACGCCTTCGAGATGCGGATTTTGGTTACCAAATATGTCAATCACCTCTCTTCTCGCTTTTTCTTGCCAATCTCCGTGGATTGCCAAATGCAAGACTATCCATGAAAGTAAGGAATTAACAGTTTCTTGTCCAGCAAAATAGAATGTTTTGCATTCAGCTAACAAGTCTTCCAATGAAAACCTGTTTTTCTCATCCGAATCATGATAGGCATTTACAAGTAATCCAAGAAAATCATTGCCAAAGCTATCGACTTCTCCATTCACAACTTCGTCTTCTCTTTTCTTAACAATCTTCATCACACGATCTTTTATTTCTTTTGAAAGTTTTTCAGACTCTAGCAAATCAGCAGATTTCCAACTTGCTGCAAAAGCAAACCATGGTCAGCTATATATAAGGAGAAAACCAAATCCATGGGGAATGAAAGTCCAAAAGTTGCATTCAAAAGCTAGCTGAAATCAAGGTAAAAGTTGGGATTAATTAAGCTTAGAGGGAAGATACCTGATCAAAGGAATTCTATTCTTAAAAAGATTTCGACTCATAATTATTGTCAACTTCTGTAACATGGCAAAAATCTTCTCCCCTTCTAAGTAACTGCTACCAAAAGCTGTTCTGGAAATCACTTCTGAAGTCAATAACCTAAATTCTTGCACCACTTCAATCTCTCTGCCTTCTTGACCTTTCCACTTTTCTAGCATTGTTTCAACACTAGCAATTATTGCTGGAGTCATGTTCTGCCCAAACAATCCTTCAATATATAAGTAGTTGCCACATACTATTTAGACTTTGCTTACTATTGAGGTTAAAAAAAAAATACTTTTCTACGAATACTTTCAACTTCGACTATAAACTGGTTGTTAGCCAACAATACAAAATTCTGTAGTCTGTATAATTCTTGTCAATTAATTACACTGGAGGATTTACCTTAAGGCTTTCCCCATGGAAAGCGTGATTGGCTAGCTTTCGATGCTTTGCCCATTTTTCCCCCGCAATGAATAGAAGCCCATTCCCCAGGAACTCCCTACCAATATCTGAAAGCTTCTTTTCTTGAATTTTTTTTTCACTAGTTTGCAGGACCTCTTTGATTAATTCAGGCTCTGAAATCACCAATTCAGCTCGCGCACCGTTCCAATAAACAAAATTCCTCCCTAATCACTTGAAAAGAAAAAGGGTCAATCTTTTCTTAGAACTTCAAGTTATAAATCATAATGAAAAAACATGCATGGATCTTACCATATCTGCTGATCCAGGTGTAAAAATGTGGCAGTACTTTGGGAAATATATCATCTGTTAAGGCCACACGTTTGCTTAATGCTTCTTGTTCCATTCTGGCAACTTCCTTGCTGTTTCCATGGATGAATCTGTAAGGGGGTCCTTTGATTCCCTGTGAATTCATCATATGCTGTATACGGAGAGGTACCCACAGGTAATCATAAAGGAACTTTATTAAAACTACGAGGAAGAAACAACATGGGACAAGAATTACAAGCTCCATCAAGTCACTCTTTTTTTCTTCTCTTACCACTGAATCCATATGTGCCTTTAGTTTTATAGCTAAACTGAACAAAGGATTTAAATGGTAATCTAATCTGATATAATTTATAAAATTTTAAATTAATAAGGATAAAATTGTACTTTGATCTTAAAAATGATAAAAAATTTATTTAATTATTTAAAATTTATAAAGATATATTAAAATGATGACAGGGATGCTGCTGGTGTTTTGAGAAGTTGAGAGAGCAGAACAAAATAAGAGAGAAAATAAGAAAAAATACTTAGCTAATTTTATGAACTGCTATCAAATTTGTCATCTTTCAATTCACATGAATTACAATAATAAGTCAACAAATCAATACTTAAAAACATCAAATCAATACTAACTCTATTTGCTTTGACAAGTAAACTCAAATAAGTAAACTAAACAAAAAAACATTGATATCAACATATTGAACCCTGCTCGCACTTTAACTGGACTTTCACCAAAAAATTTAACAGCTCACACTTCAACGTGCTCGCAACTTGAGTTGAGCTCGCATCTTTAGGTGAGCTCACAACTTTGGATGAGCTCGGAAGTGTAGAGCTCGCAGACTTGTTTGAGCTCGTGCCTTTGCAGGTTGAGTTCGCCACTTCACAACACTCCTCCTTGGCCATAATGTCGCAAACTCCAATATCATGTCTTAGCCTCTCGAACCTAAACTTTTCAAGAGGTTTTGTGAGAATATCAGCAAGTTGAATATCTGAACTGCAATGAACAAGCTTCATTTCATTTTATTGCTCGACCTCTCTAACAAAGTGGTATATGTTTTGTCTTGTCATGGAAGATAGGGTTCTTTGCAATTGCAACAGCAGATTGATTGTCACAATATATCTCTGTTGCTTCGACTTACTTAAGATTTAAATCAAACATCAACTTTCTTAGCCAAAGTGTTTGGCTTACTGCTGCAGTTATTGCGATGTACTCAACTTCAGCGGTTGATTGTGCAACAGTTTCTTGCTTCCTTGAGCTCTAAATGAATACACTTGATCTCAAAGTGAAGAAGTACCCTGAAGTGCTCTTCATATCTTCGACAGAACCAGCCCAATCACTGTCTGTGAAACCAATCAACTTTAGCTCATTTTCCTTCACATATTCAACTCCATAACTCAAAGTTCCTTTGACATGCCTTAGAACCCTCTTCGTAGCTTTAAAATGGATCACGTTACAACAATGCATAAATCTTGAAAAAAGACTGACAGAAAAGATAATATCTGGCCTCGATCAAATTCACCATGGCTTGGGAGTTTTTCACCTTGAGCAATGGGAGTCCTTCTTGGCTTTCAATTTTCTATACAAAATCTGTTCAATATCTTCAAGGCAAAGCTCTTTTGGTTGATGAAGATACCTTGATCTGACTGAAAGATAATATCTGTGTAACGCCCCAAAAATACAAGGTCTTTAATTTTGGATGTTCTGACACAATTGCTTATTTGCTTTGATGGTTAAGTGATTTAGGAGTGCTTGGGAGTGTCTGAAAAGTCCTGGGTTAAAGCCCTGGCTTTTGCAAAATTTTTGGTTTTTCTCTTAAATGAACATTGGCTTTAGCATGTAGGCTTTAAGAATATTTGTGTTCAAAATATGACACACAAAGAGCCTGTTGGTACATTGGTTGTGGCGTTACAAGTGTGGCAATGGGTTTGAGGTTCAAGTCTTGGGATGAGCAATGGTGTATTTTACTTTGTAGCATGGATCAGCCAGTGGTTGTGTTACAGTGAAATTCTGATGGAGGAGGGGTTCAAGGAGCGATATGAGGAGTGATATAGGGAGAGGTTTGTGGAGAAAAGTTAGGAATTTGAAGTGTGTGGGATGTGTAGTACCGAATTGGGAGTGCTACTACTCAGAATTTCGGCAAAGGTGGCTTTTGAGAGTAGTTCTGGTTTCGGTTTTCTTTTTTTTGGGCACTTTACTTATTTTGTGTTTCCTTCTGGCCGAATGGCTGTTGTTTCTTGGTAACGTAAAATCATTTTGGTTAATTCTTGGTAAGCAAGTGCCTCTCTGTACCTTTCGGGTTTCTTTCCTCTGCTATTCTCATTTTATCGAAAGTGTCAATTATCGAAACCTCTCATTTTCTCTTTTCATTCCCATATTTTCCCTTTACCGAAACTATTCTTCTCCTCTTAGTTCTCCTTCATTTTTCCCTTTTAGCCGAATATAGTCTCCTTCTTCCCTAATATTCTATTCTTCCTTCGGTCCTCTCTGAGCCGACCATCCTTTCTCTTTCCTTTTCGGGTTCTTGTCTGCTACTCGGTGTTTGGTGGATTGTTTCGGCGCACTGGAGGTGGTGGTTCGGTCTTGCTGGAGTTTTAACAAATTGGTGGGGTGCGTTGGGGTAAGAGATCCTGAGGAGCGAAGTAGGGCAAAGATTATTCAAGTCATCAAACTCTGTCTCTCGTTAAGGGTAAGATCACTACCATACTATTAGATTAGGCCGAATATTCTTGTGATTGGTAAGTTAGCATTTGTGGATTAAGGCCACATATTTGATCACTGTTTTGGTTAATAAGATCTGTTTTGATACAGATATTCGACATAAGCGTGTGATCAATCCTGATCGGTGGTCTTAAGAGATTAAAGTCAGTCGTTAAGCAAGGTTGGTACTTAGAGATTTCTCGCCTGACTCCACAAACAAGTGTGTATCTGTACACCGTAAATCATTACTGTCGTAAAGCTGAAAGAGTTTGTGTAATCACACTATCTCCGTTATGAATCAACAAAAGCTGAAAAACCGAAACTTCGGCATTTGAGGCCTTACGAGCGTGCGATTATTCGCGTGGAAAAATCGAGCCCACAACCGAGGGCAGTAGAATGAAGAGGCCACTACGAGTGTTTGCATGCACTTGGGCCGTTATAGGCCTCGTTGGGCCGAAATAGGCCGTGTAGGCCCAATGGGCTCGTGGGCCCCACACGGATAAAATTTACGAAAAGTGGCAGAAATTAGTTTGGGCTATGTAGATCACATAGCCGTGATTGAATTTGGGCCAAATGGGCCACACGAGCATGTGGGCCCATTTGGCCCAATTCAATCACGGCTATGTGATCTACATAGCCCAAAACATGTGGGCCCATTTGGGCCGAATATTGGGCTTTGAGCCCATTTACACTGTTTCGACCAAACGGATTATCTGTGTCGCTTGAGGTGACTGTAGGCATTCGGAAAGGTTGTTAACTGTACCAAAACCCCTAGGGAGTAAAATGACTGAAATACCCCTATTGAGTAGAATGACCAAAATACCCCTAAAGGGCAAAATTACTGTTTTACCCTTAATACATGAAAATGACTATTTTACCCCTAGAGATAGATTGACAGATGAAAATATGTACTGTATGACTGTACTGAGTAGGACATGTTGCATACACAAAATATTGATGACATGGCATACTGCATGGGGTTGGGATTCTGTTATGGAGGAAGTATCGCATCGGGTGGTTACGCCACACATCACGATCTCGGTGGCTCGCCACAATTATCAAGCATCGGTGGCTTTACCACATATACAATACTGGCAGCTCTGCTGCGTTATTATTATTGGCAGCTATGCTGCAATATTAGTGTGAGGGCTGGGTGGATCGACTTTGTCCCCACATGGTGTGTTGGGTTGGTACGGGTGGTGTCTTTGGTTGGATTGGGGTGGGTTTGCATACTTGCACCATACGATATCAGATCGGGCTTAGGCCCACATCATTATCAGATTGGGCTAAGGCCCACACTGCACTATTACTGAGCAAGGCTTAGGCCCAGACCGTTAATGCATGTATTACTGATTGAGTGATAGGGGATTACATACTGAGTTCTCGTAACTCACCCTTTTCTTTTAACTGTACAGGATAATCCCCAGTCTTAGGTGATTTGCAACTGCGAGGGACTCGGAGGGGGCCACACGATCGAGGATGTTTGTTAAAACGTAATCGTTTAAATATTTTATATTGGTTTGGTATTTTTGTAATAAGGCCTCTGGTAATTTTTAATTTCTTTTCATTGAGTTTTTTTAATTTCTTATTTTGAACTGCTAAACGGATACAAATAATTTTTCACAACTAGTAACTGTTTTACAAGGTAAACACATATTTTCAACTTCAAGATAACCGTAAATGGAGTAGCTTCCACGAATTTAAACCTACAGTAACAAACATGGTAACCGTTTTACTAAGTGGTGGTTTTTATAACTTACCAACTGTTACCCAACAAATAGGAACTAAATGGATTTTTACTCAAACGATTTCTCCCATCAGACTTTAATTTCGAAAAATACTTCTATGTGACACACTGAATTCAGCCGTAACATCTAGGCTGGGTTCAGAGTGTTACATTTAGTGGTATCAGAGCCCAATTGCAAAACTCGACTATGGAATGGGTTTGAAAAAATTTTCTGAAAGTAGATTTTAAAGATTTGAAATGTTTCCAAAAGATGTACAAGTGTGGCACACCGAGTCTCCGGTGCTAAATCTGTAAGTTCTCTAATTCTAATTACTGATATACTGTGAAACTCTAGATAGAGGAAACTGAAACCGTAGGAGACTGTAAACTGTAGTGAGACCTCGATCTGTGAAAATAAACCTCTAATGACTGTTTTTCATAATACATTTGTTAATAATTACTGAAATTATAAGTTGATACATAAGACTTTTTAATCAGATAAAGCGCATATCAAAATGAGCACAAGAGGTACTCGCGGAAGGGGTACGCGGGGCCGCGGTAGAGGCCGAGAAAGCACTTGGGCCGGATCATCGGTATCGGGTCATATGCCTACTAGGGAGGCACCAGCCTCACCAGTAACAGAGACGGGGTCTCATGATCAAGTAGTTGGGGATGATGCTCTATCCCAAGCAATGCTCCGTGTTCTAGAGAGGGTTGCTGGAGCTAGTACTAGAACAGTGGGCTGAGGGTCAATTTCAGAACGACTCCGGTCTAACGGAGTGAAAATTTTCAGAGGTATTTCTGGAGTAGCCCCAAATGTGGTGGAGTACTGGTTAGAGGCGACTGAACAAATAATGGACGACCTGGACTGTACTACGGAGCAGAAATTAAAAGGGGCAGTGTCCTTACTGCGAGATGAGGCTTACCAATGGTGGCTTACGGTGAGAGAGGGTACGCAGGCCAATCGTGTGACATGGGATTTCTTTAAGGCGGGATTTTAAGGAAAGTACATGGGCCCAAGTTATGTGGACGCCCGACGAAAGAAATTTCTGAGCCTGACCCTGGGAAGTAAGACAGTGGCAGAGTATGAGGTAGAATTCTTGCGGTTGAGTCGGTATGCTCGAGGGATAGTAGCAACTGAGTATGAACGCTGTGTGCGATTTGAGGATGGCCTTCGGGATGAGTTAAGGGTATTGATAGCTCTACAGAAAGAGCGAGATTTTACTGCTCTTGTAGAAAAAGTAAAGATTGCTGAAGAGGTGAAGCGCTCGGAGCGCCAGAACCGTGAGAAAGATAAGGGTAGAAATACGAGGGATTTTAAGCCCTCAAGTTCTTCTAGGAGGCCTATTAAAAAGGCCAGGTTTGAAGGGCCGGTTCGGACTGGAGTTTCTGTTGCTATTAATAGGCTGCAGCCTTGCGCTGATTGTGAGAGAGCTCACCCGGGTGAGTGATGGAAGATGACTGGAGCGTGCTTTAGATGTGGGTCTATGGATCATCGGGTTAAGGATTGTCTTCAGAGGCCGGTTCAGATGCAAGCTGCAGGACCGGGTCATGTTCAGCTAGTGAGAGGTGGTCAGCAGCCACCGAGAGATCGTGGGTAGGCCAGAGGTGGAAACAGTATGGGGCTAGGTCGTGGAGCCCCAAACAGAGCTACTGGTAACACTGTAGCGAGGCAGCCAGCTCTGGTATATGCTGCTTGTCACCTAGAGAATGGTGACGCCCCTGACATCATAACCGGTACGTTCCTAATTTACAATGTACCCTACACTGCTTTAATTGATATTAGGTCTACACATTCGTATGTTGCATGCACTGTGTCGAGAACTTTGAGTATTCAGTTCGAAAATACTGTTAGTGAGATAACTGTGATAAGTCCACTAGGACAGTCGGTTAGGGTAAATAAGTTATTCAGAGATGTGCCCTTTGAGGTCCAATGAGTAATTTTTCCAGCGGAGTTGATGGAACTGCCGTTTAGTGAACTCGACCTTATTTTGGGTATGGATTGGCTGGTGAAACACCAAGCTAGTTTAGACTGTGCTGTTAAGTGTATGGTGTTGAAGACTACTGAGGATGAGGAGGTGACTTTGATTGGGGAGCGAAGGAATTATTTGTCTAACGTGATCTCAGCATTAAGGGCCGAGAAACTGGTTCTCAAATGTTGTGAGGCATTTTTAGCCTATGTTGGAGTATCTGGCTCTGAGGGTCATTCTGCTGGAGATATCAGGACGGTTAAGGATTTTTCTGATGTGTTTCCTGATGAGCTCTCTGGGTTGCCTCCGAACCACGAAGTCAAATTTGGTATTGAGCTCTTATCGGGAATAGCTCCAGTGTCTATCACCCCCATTAGGATGGCACCGAAGGAGCTGGTGGAGTTAAAGGCCCAAATTCAAGAGCTATTGGACCGATGATTCATTCGACCGAGTGTGTCTCCATGGGGAGCACCAGTATTATTCATGAAGAAGAAGGATGGGTCTATGCGTATGTGCATCGATTATCGGCAACTTAATAAACTGACTGTCAAGAACAAGTATCCCTTACCAAGAATTGACGATCTTTTTTATCAGCTACGAGGAGTTTCGGTTTTCTCCAAAATAGATCTTCGCTCTGGGTACCATCAGCTTAGAGTTAAGGAGGCTGACGTTTATAAGACTGCGTTTAGGACTCGGTATGGTCATTACGAGTTCCTAGTAATACCGTTTGGGCTGTCGAATGCACCAACTAATTTCATAGATCTGATGAACCGAGTATTCCAGCCCTACCTGGATCGATTCATGGTGGTATTTATAGATGATATCTTGGTGTATACGAGAACCGAGGATGAACATGATGCACATCTCCGAATTGTTTTACAGATTTTAAGGGAGAAGCAACTGTACGCTAAGTTCAGCAAGTGTGAGTTCTGGCTGCGAGAAGTGACATTTCTTGGTCACGTGGTGTTTGTCGAGGGGATCAGGGTGGATCCTAAAAAAATTGAAGCCGTACTGGACTGAAAACCACCTAAGACCGTATCAGAAATTCGAAGCTTTCTGGGTTTGGCAGGGTATTACAGACGTTTTGTTTAGGGGTTTTCCTTAATTGCTGCACCTCTGACTAAGTTGCTGCGTAAAGGGGTACCGTTCAATTGGACTGATCAGCAGCAAAAAAGTTTTGAGAAATTGAAGAAGGTTCTGACTGAAGCCCCTGTCTTGATACAACCAGAGTCTGGGAAGGAATTTACTGTCTACAGTGATGCATCACACATTAGATTGGGTTGTGTGCTGATGTAGGAGAGTAAGGTGGTTACTTATGCGTCCCGTCAACTTAAGCCTCACGAGGCGAATTACCCAACTCATGACTTGGAGTTAGCAGCAGTGATATTCGCACTGAAAATTTGGAGGCATTATTTATATGGCGAGAAGTGTATTATCTACACAGATCATAAGAGCCTCAAGTACCTCCTTACTCAGAAGGAGCTGAATCTTCGGCAGCGAAGATGGGTAGAGCTGCTTAAGGATTACGACTGCTCAACTGAGTATCACCCTGGTAAGGCTAACATGGTAGTCGACGACCGAGCCGTGAAGGGTCATCTAATTTGAGAGCAATGTTTGCTCGTCTCAGCTTGTATGATGATGGTAGCTTGTTAACTGAGCTTCAAGTGAGACCGTCGTGGACTGAACAAATTAATAGGAAATAGTTGTTGGATGAGTCACTGGTTCCTCATTTCCGACAAGTTGAGAGGGGTGAAACTTTGAATTTTGGGCTAAATAGTGAAGGAGTACTATGTTTCCGTGGGAGAGTGTGTGTACCGAGGGATTCTGATATAAGGCAGTCTATACTGCGAGAAGTGCATAGTAGTCCATACGCTATGCATCCTGGTGGAAACAAGTTATACCGAGATCTTCGTGAGCTATACTAGTGGCAAGGACTGAAATGCTAAGTTACTGATTTTGTGAGTAAGTGCTTGACGTGCCAGCAAGTTAAAGCTGAGCATCAACTGCCTTCAGGTTTACCGCAGCCAGTTAAAATCCCATTTTGGAAATGGGAGAGAGTGACCATGGATTTTATGAGTGGGCTGCCCTTAACGCCTACTAAAAAGGATTCAGTATGGGTTATTGTAGTCCGACTGACTGATCGCTGTAAATCAGAGTTTTAAAATTTATAAAAGAATGATCAAACCTGGAAACTAACTCTGACAACGATTGAGGCAAGTGCACCTATCGAACAGTAGTATAGTTTAGGCAAGACCGGATTATCGAACCCAAAGGAACTAAAAGTACTAATACTAACTTTCTTTTTATTATTTAGCCTAAAATAGGTGAAGTTGTTTATTAATCCAAATTAATTAACTACTAAACTAAAGACTCTAAGACAAAGAAGAATGAATTTGGAAAATAACTTGGGAAAAACTCAGTTGATTTGGATGATACCCTCGAGAAGAATCCACCTAGACTTCACTTGTTATCTAACACTGAACCATACAATTTATTCACTTAGTTTGATCCGTAAGACTCCCTAACGTATATTAAACCCTCTCTCGAGGTGAATAACGTCTAACCCTAGGTTAATTAGTGGAACTCTTGTTCTCTTATAATAACCCCCTAGAATAGCAAGAAATCGATCATGGATTCCCATATTAGGTTTCACCCTAATCTGAAAAATCTCGTCACCCTATCTCTAGGCGTGCGATCAACTCCGCTTAATTATGTTGGATCTACTCTTGGCGTGGTCTATTCCTCCTCCACCTAAGCACATTAAATTTGGATTAAGCTCACATAATTAAGAACAAACTAAGTATTTATCATATAATTCAAATAATCAAATAACAAGATTCATCATAGGTTTTATCTCTTCTGCATCCAAGAAGGTTTAGTTCATAACAATAAAGGAAAACATCTCAAGAGAAAAGATAAAACAAAACATAAGAAATCCCTAAAACCCCCTGAAAGAATTGAAGAGGAGATCCTCCGTCTTGAGTATAACTCTGGCTTCTTGAGATGGATCAACTGGCTATCTTCGAGTGATTCCCCACAAATCTGCCTTCTCTGGCCTAGCACGACGCCCTGACAAAAGCCCTGGCAGAAGGCTTCTGCCGAACTCCCTCTTCTAAGTTGCTACCTGGGGTGTTTATATAGGCTTTTAGATGTGTTACTTGGCCTCCAAGTATCCTAATTTGAGTGCAATTCCTATTTGGGAGTTTAAGTAGACTTAGGAATGTGTTTCTTTGCCTCCAAGGATCCAAATCCGAGTAAAATTCCTCTTTCCCGCGGCAGAGACACGGCCATGGCACATGCCCGTGTGAATCGTGGCCAGGCCGTGTTGGACTCCGTTGATGAGGAACGGCCGTGTAAATCGTGGCTAGGCCGTGTTTTAGATAATTAAGGAGGCACGACCGTGTGGCTTGAAGTTCAGGCCGTGCTGATTTCGTGGCTTGGCCCAATTTAGTCCGTTTTAAGCCCGTTTCTCGTTCTTTTCATCATCGAGTGCTTTCCTGGGTATAAAACATGAAAAGAAAGGATTAAGAGCACCTTTTTACATAAATTGAGGCTTAAATCATCAAAAAGCATATTAAATGTGGGCTTTAAATATGTTACTTTTATGGTTCATCACTGACTAAATCTGTCCATTTTATACCAGTTCGTACGAATTACTCGTTGCAGAGGCTGGCAAAGTTGTATGTGGCTGAGATTGTGAGACTAAATGGGGTACCGATTTTCATCATATCTGACAGAGACCTTCGATTCACATCTCGGTTCTGGAAGAAATTACACGAGGCTTTGGGTACTAGGTTAGACTTCAGTACTGTTTTCTATCATCAGTATGTTGGTCAGTTAGAGAGGGTGATTCAGATACCGGAGGACATGTTAAGAAGTTGTGTAATTGATTTCTGAGGCAGCTGGGAAGACTATTTGCCACTAGCAGAGTTCACATATAATAACAGCTACCAGTCCAGTATTCAAATGGCACCGTACGAGGCGTTGTATGGTCGTAGGTGTCGTACCCCTACCTGTTGGACTGAGATGGGCGAGCGGTGAGTTTTGGGGCCGGAGTTAGTTTCTGATACCGAAGAAAAGGTAAAACTGATTCGAGACCGATTGAAGGAGGCGTCTGATAGGCAGAAGTCTTACGCAGATCTTAAACGCTGAGAGATTGAGTATTCTGTGGGAGACTTGGTATTTCTTAAGGTCTCACAATGGAAAAAGATACTGAGTTTTGGGCGAAAGGGTAAGCTTAGCCCTAGGTTCATTGGGCCTCACCGTATACTGAAGCGTGTGGGATCAGTCGCCTATCAACTTGAGTTGCCATCAGAATTGGACCAGATTCACGATGTGTTCCATGTATCCATGTTGAGGCGCTACCGCTCTGATCCCACACATATAGTACCAGTCGAGGAGATCGAGGTTAGGCCAGATCTGACTTTCGAGGAGGAGCCAATGCAGATATTGGACTGTGAGGTTAAGGTACTAAGGAAGAAAATGATCCCACTGGTTAAAGTGCTTTGGCGGAATCACGGTACTGAGGAAGCAACGTGGGAGCCTGATGAGGCGATGCGACAACAATACCCTCACCTATTCTGAACAGGTAAATTTCGAGGCTGAAAATTCTCTTAGGGGGTAGAATTGTAACGCCCAAAAAATATAGGGTCTTTCATTTTTGATGTCCTGACACAATTGCTTGTTTGCTTTGATGGTTAAGTGATTTAGGAGTGCTTGGGAGTGTCTGAGAAGTCCTGGGTTCAAGCCCTGGCTTTTGCAAAATTTTTGGTTTTTCTCTTAAATGAACCTTGGCTTTAGCATGTAGGCTTTAAGAATATTTGTGTTCAAAATATGACACACAAAGAGCCTGTTGGTACAGTGGTTGTGGCGTTACAAGTGTGGCAATGGGTCTGATGTTCAAGTCTTGCGATGAGCAATGGTGTATTTTATTTTGCAGCATGGATCGGCCAGTGGTTGTGTTACAGTAAAATTCTGATGGAGTTGTAGTGAGATATGATGAGGGATTCAAGGAGCGATATGGGGAGAGGTTTGTGGAGAAAAGTTAGGAATTTGAAGTGTGCGGGATGTATAGTACCGAATTGGGAGTGCTATTGATCGCTGTAAATCAGAGTTTTAAAAATTTATAAAAGAATGATCGAACCTGGAAACTAACTCTGACAATGATTGAGGCAAGTGCACCTATCGAACAGTAGTATAGCTTAGGCAAGACCGGATTATCGAACCCAAAGGAACTAAAAGTACTAATACTCACCGTTTTTTATTATTTAGCCTTAATATAAATTGATGATTGTTTAAACTAAAAATAATCTACTAACTAAGCTAAGACGCAAAGACAAAAAGAATGAATTCAGGAAATAACTTTTGGGAAAACTCAGTTGACTCAAGCGATACCCTTAGGAAAAATCCACCTAGACTTCACTTGTTATTTAACCTTGAACCATATGATTTATTTACTTAGTTTGATCCGTGAGACTCCCTAACGTATATTAAACCCTCTCTCGAGGCGAATAACGTCTAACCCTAGGTTAATTAGTGGAACTCTCGTTCGCTTATAATAACCCCTTAGAATAGCGATGAATCGATGCGTGGATTCCCATATTAGGTTTCACCCTAATCCGGCAAAATCTCGTCACCCTATCTCTAGGCGTGCGATCAACTCCGCTTAATTATGTTGGATCTACTCTTAGGCAGGGTCTATTCCTCCTCCACCTAAGCACATTAAATTTGGATTAAGCTCACATAATTAAGAACAAACTAAGTATTTATCATATAATTCAAATAATCAAATAATAAGATTCATCATAGGTTTCATCCCCTTCGGGTATCCGAAGGGTTTAGTTCATAACAATAAAGGAAAACATCTCAAGAGAAAAGATAAAACAAAACATAAGAAATCCCTAAAACCCCCTGGAGGAATTGAAGAGGAGATCCTCCATCTTGAGTAGAATTTCGGCTTCTTGAGATGGATCAACTGGCTATCTTCGAGTGATTCCCACAAATCTGGCCTTTTCGGCTTGGCTTCTTGGCCTAGCTCGCCGCCCCCTTTCAGTTGGTACCTTGGGTGTATTTATAGGCTTTTGAAACACATTTCTTTCTCCCTAAGTATCCTTTCCCGAATGAAATTTCTCTTCTCCACGGCAGAGGCATGGCCATGGCACACGCCCGTGTAAATCGCGGCCAGGCCGTGTTCGACACTGTTGAATGAGGCACGGCCGTGTAAGTCATGGTAAGGTCGTGTTCTAGTAGGAATGGTGGCACGGCCGTGTGGCTTGAAGTCCGTGCCGTCTTGATTTCGTGGCTTGGCCCAATTTGGTCCGTTTTAAGCCCGCTTCGTTTTTTTTCGTCATCGGGTGCTTTCCTGAGTATAAGACATGAAAAGAAGGGACTAAGAGCACCTTTTTACATAAATGGGGCTTAAATCATCCAAAAGCATACTAAATGTGGGCTTAGAATATGTTACTTTTACGGTTTATCAAATACCCCCACACTTAAGCTTTTGCTTGCCCTCAAGCAAAATTCTCAACTTACAATTAAAACGAACTTCCCTCAATTCATAATAGTCATTAATAGTGTCTCATCATAATTCAGAGGTAATTTATACATGGATAATTCAACTCAAAGAGTCCTAAAAATTCAAACATTATAAGTCATAGATTTTGTAGCTTGAAAACATAGGCGTCTCCCATTATCTAGATAATTACCTTTAATTTGGAATCGACAAGGATTGACATCCTCACAAAGGATTCACTCAAATCACTCAAAGTGTTTAAGGTTCAGAATTTAGGCACTCAAAAGTCAAACATGAAGAGTTAATCCCATAGGCTTGCATGAAAATCAAATTTCCACCACTAAAATATGAGATGAAACACAAATCAAAAGGTCTTTGTTAGGGTTGTAACGGGGCTAGGGTTAAGGTGTGGAATAAGGCTAAATTAGAGGGTTAGAATCGAGATTGAATTGACAAATTACCTAACTAAGAACTAATGAACTAATAATAATAATTACATCAATTGAAAACTAATAATACTAATAATACGAGCTTCTTCTTCGATATCTGGGATTCAAGCGTATAAGCTCATTTAATCACCTAGCTAATAATGAATAATGGATATACTTCCTTCTCTTTTTTTTTTTAATAACAAACTATAAATACATAACTGAAATAGAAAAAAAAGATAGTTAGGCTATTTAATCAAATCAGATCTCGATATAAGGGTAGTCAAAAGAAATGGTGATAACAAAAACAAAGAGGGTTCTGGGTTAATATTAGTTGGTGAGTCAATAAATAGGGTTGTTAGGATTAAAAAGGGGTTCACTAAGGGTTAATCATGAAGGTAGGCATTTTATGGAATTAGTGGGTTAAATCTTAGGTGCCTTTATCATCTCTGTGTATCAAATAAAAAAAATGTGGTCTCGACATGTATAATCGATGCAAGCTATAGAATAACAAATCAGTGTTGACATACTCATAATATATAAAGTGAGCAAGAAAAAGAATATATGCTCTATAAGGCTCAAAAACTCACAAAAATTATGGGTATTTTGATGTCAACCTCGTAAATTCCAAACTTCAAGGTAATATTTAAACTCAGTTTGACAACCTAGCAAATTTTTAATTTCTGAAAAATAGACTTATCATGCTTGATTCTCTAGTATTCTTAGAATTTAATTATCAATGCACAATTATTAATGACTTAATCTAAAACATATCAATAAAAATCATAAATCATCAGAAATTTCATTCTAATTAGTAATATGAGTAGATTACTTTCAAACACGACTAAATTCAGGGATTTTGCAAAAAGTTTGGAATATCTAAGATTCACCCCCCACACTTAAGATGTACATTACAAAGATATATAATGACAATTAATATGTAAAATCAAAAGAGAGGGGAGAGAGTGACACTCCCTGAATTGGATGATTTCCTAGAGTTGGCAGTGGTCGTGGTGAAAGATAAGTTAGAGGGCTCGTTGATCGCTGTAAATCAGAGTTTTAAAATTTATAAAAGAATGATCGAACCTGGAAACTAACTCTGACAACGATTGAGGCAAGTGCACCTATCGAACAGTAGTATAGCTTAGGCAAGACCGGATTATCGAACCCAAAGGAACTAAAAGTACTAATACTCACCGTCTTTTTATTATCTAGCCTTAATATAAAGTGATGATTATTTAAACTAAAACTAATCTACTTACTAAGCTAAGACGCAAAGGCAAAAAGTATGAATTCGGGAAATAACTTTTGGGAAAACTCAGTTGACTCAAGCGATACCCTTAGGAAAAATCCACCTAGACTTCACTTGTTATCTAACCTTGAACCATATGATTTATTTACTTAGTTTGATCCGTGAGACTCCCTAACGTATATTAAACCCTCTCTCGAGGCGAATAACGTCTAACCCTAGGTTAATTAGTGGAACTCTCGTTCGCTTATAATAACCCCCTAGAATAGCAGTAAATCGATCTGTGGACTCCCATATTAGGTTTCACCCTAATCCGGCAAAATCTCGTCACCCTATCTCTAGGCGTGCGATCAACTCCGCTTAATTATGTTGGATCTACTCTTAGGCAGGGTCTATTCCTCCTCCACCTAAGCACATTAGATTTGGATTAAGTTCACACAATTAAGAACAAACTAAGTTATTATCATATAATTCAAAAAATCAAATAACAAGATTCCTCATAGGTTTCATCCCCTTCGGGTATCCGAAGGTTTAGTTCATAATAATAAAAGACAACATCTCAAGAGAAAAGATAAAACAAAACATAAGAAATCCCTAAAACCCCCTGAAGGAATTGAAGAGGAGATCCTCCGTCTTGAGTAGAATTACGCTTCTTGAGATGGATCAACTGGCTATCTTCGAGTGATTCCCACAAATCTGACCTTTTCGGCTTGGCTTCTTGGCCTAGCTCACCCTAACAAAAGCCCTGGCAGTAGGCTTCTGCCGAACTCCCCCTCTAAGTTGCTACCTGGGGTGTTTATATAGGCTTTGAGATGCTTTACTTGGCATTCAAGTATCCTAATTTGAGTGAAATTCCTATTTGGGAGTTTAAGTAGACTTAGGAATGTGTTTCTTTACCTCCAAGCATCAAAATCCGAGTAAAATTCCTCTTTCCCGCGGTAGGGACACGACCATGGCACACGCCCGTGTGAATCGTCTTCAGGCCGTGTTCGACACTGTTGAATGAGGCACGGCCGTGTAAGTCATGGTAAGACCGTGTTCTAGTAGGAATGGTGGCACGACCGTGTGGCTTGAAGTTCAGGTCGTGCTGATTTCATGGCTTGGCCCAATTTGGTCCGTTTTAAACCCGTTTCTCGTTCTTTTCGTCATCGGGTGCTTTCCTGAGTATAAGACATGAAAAGATAGGATTAAGAGCACCTTTTTACATAAATTGGGGCTTAAATCATCCAAAATCATATTAAATGTGGGCTTAAAATATGTTACTTTTACGGTTTAGCAAATACCCCCACACTTAAGCTTTTGCTTGTCCTCAAGCAAAATTCTCAACTCATAATTAAAACAACTTCCTGTAATTCATAATTCCTATTGATAGTGTCTCATCATAATTCAAAGATAATTTATACATGGATAATTCAACTCAAAGCGTCCTAAAAATTCAAACACTATAAGCCTTATATTTTGTAGCACAAAACATAGGTGTTTTCCCTTCATCTAAATAATCACCTTTAATTTGAAATCGACAAGGATTGACATCCTCACAAAAGATTCACTCAAATCACTCAAAGTGTTTAAGGTTCAGAATTTAGGCACTCAAAAGTCAAACATGAAGAGTTAATCCCATAGGCTTGCATGAAAATCAAATCTCCACCACTGAAATATGAGATGAAATACAAATCAAAAGGTCTTTGTTAGGGTTGTAACGTGGCTGGGGTTAAGGTGTGGAATAAGGCTGAATTATAGGGTTAGAATCGAGATTGAATTGACAAATTACCTAACTAAGAACTAATGAACTAATAATAATAATTACATCAATTGAAAACTAATAATACTAATAATACGAGCTTCTTCTTCGATATTTGGAATCCAAACGTATAAGCTCATTTAATCACAACTAATAATGAATAATGGATATACTTCGTTTTTTTTAAGAACAAACTAAATACATAATAAGGGATAAATTACTAAAATTCATAATTAGGCAACTAATCAAATCAACTCTCGATATAAGGGTAGTCAAAAGGAATGGTGATAACAAAAACAAAGGGTTTCTGGGTTAATATTAGCGGTTATGTCAATAAAAAGGGTTGTTAGGATTAAAAGGGGTTCACTAGGGGTTAATTTGTGAAGGTAGGCTTTTAATGGAGTTAGTGGGTTAAAACCTAGGTGCCTTTATCATCTCTATATATCAAATCAAAAATGTGGTCTCGATATGTATATTTGATGCAAGTTCTAGAATAACAAATCAATGTTGACACACTCATAATCAATAGTGAGCAAGAAAAAGAATATATGCTCTATAAGGCTCAAAAACTCACAAAAATTATGGGTATTTTGATGTCAACCTCGTAAATTTCAAACTTCAAAGTAATATTTAAACTCAGTTTGACAACCTGGCAAATTTTTTTATTTCTAAAAAATAGACTTATCATGCTTGATTCTCTAGTATTCTTAGAATTTAATTATCAATGCACAATTATCAATGACTTAATCTAAAACATATCAATAAAAATCATAAATCATCAGAAATTTCATTCTAATTAGTAATATGAGTAAATTACTTTTAAGACGAGGCATAATTCAGGGATTTTCAAATAATACTATAGTTAACCCCCCACACTTAAGATGTACATTGTCCTCAATGTACAAAGGTAGATAATATCAAAATAATCATAAAATCGTAAGATGGGAAGAGAAAGGAAACTTCCTGAATTTTGGATGAAGCCAATGAAAAGAAACCGGATAGGATTGGAGGTGAGCAAGGGGAAGCGTCTCGAACTGGTTGAGTCCTCGAAGCAGCCATCCTAATTTCTTTTGTATCCTAAGCTAAATCTAAATGGAATGAATAACAAGAAGAAAAGAATATAGAAAATAAAATAAAAAAGATAAAAATAAAAATAACAATAAAAATAAAAATGAAAATAAAAATAAAACTAAAAATAGAAATAAAAGTACATATTTAAATAGTGATACGGTCCACGCCCTTGTTCGAGTTTAATCAGTCCGTGTTTTTCGTGATTTTGAATTTTGGGCACGTTTAGGTGTTTTACCACGGTCGTGGGTCTCGTAGCACGCCCGTGTATTCTTCTCACGGTCCTTTAGAACGGGCGTGTTTAACCCGTGCTCGTCAAGTCAGTAACCCTGTACAGTTGTAGGGAACAGTCGTGTCTTGCCCGTGCTCAATAAGTCCGTAACCTCACACGGGAAGTCAGCACGGGCGTGGCTTTTTATTGCAGCCCGTGTTGGGAAAAGAAATCATTCTTTGTCATGCACGGTTACTAGCAAGTCCGTGGTTTGTCCTTCTGGCTTCCACACGGCCACGGCCATGGCCGTGTGCAAGGCCGTGTGAGCATGGAAATCTGTACCTTGGTTAGTTTATGGTTAGGTGCTAAAATGAAAAATAAAAGTAAAATAAAAAATGTAAAAATTAATAAGGTTAGTGCTCGGGTTGCCTCCCGAGAAGCGCTCGTTTATAGTCTTAAGCTAGACTTTACCTCTCATTCGAATGGTCAAGGTGGTTTGAGGAGGTGAAAATCCTTCCTCATATGATCAGCTCAATTTTTGATATAAAATTTAAGTCGAGTAGTGTTTACCTCAAAAGTACTGAATTTAGGATTGCTTACCTCGACTAGCCCGTATAGGAAGACATTAAGTACCTCAAAAGTGATTTCTTCGGTTGTCTTGAGGTCTGAATTGGCGATTCGAGGGTCTTCCTTATTCAACAATACCTGATCCCCTATTTTGAAGTGATTTGTTGTTCCTATCAGCTCGTTTGGTGGTTCATTCGATTTTTCTTCGTGCGGTCTCAGCTCCTCTTTAAAGTGTGTCTTCCCCTCTTTTAGTTTATTGATCTCAAGGCTTCGTTCCTCATATGCTTCTTCTTTGTTGACACAAGGTTCCTGTTTCAGCTCAGGTTCGTAGTTCTGTGGTTGTTCCTGCGGTGTAATTTGAACAGATTGATTATCAACTGATTTTACTTTCTCACCTTCATCAGTCGATGTTCTGGCCGAGTCAAGAGCTTGTAAACTGATTGATTCGTCACCTATATGAAAAATGAGTTCTCCTGTACCAACATCAATTTTAGTCCTGGCAGTTGCTAGAAAGGGTCTTCCTAAAATTAAAGGGATCGAATTGTCCTCATCTATGTCTAAAACGACAAAGTCTACTGGGAATACGAATTTATCAATTTTGATTAGAACATTTTCAATTATACCCCTAAGAATTCTGATAGTTTTATCAGTTAATTGAATGCTCATCCTGGTTTGTCTCGGTTTCTCTAGACCTAGTTGTTTAAACATTTTTTAAGGCATAACATTGATGCTTGCCCTTAAATCAGCTAAAGCATTATCAATAGATAAACTACCAATTAAACATGGAATTGTAAAACTCCCTGGATCTTTTAATTTTCATGGCAGTTTATTTTGTAGAATTGCTGAGCACATTGTGTTTAGCTCCACATGTGATTCCTCGTCTAGCTTCCGTTTGTTTGTCAACAGCTCTTTTAAAAATTTTCTATAATCGGGTATCTGCGAAAGAGCTTCGAGAAACGGTAAGTTAATATGTAATTTCTTTAAAAGTTTAAGAAAGTTACTAAACTGTTCCTCTGTGTTGTCCTTCTTCATTACTTCGGGATATGGCACACGAGGATGGTACTCTGTAATTGCCGATTTTGGTATTTCTTGGCTCACCTCAACCTTACCTTCACTTACCACAGGATCTTGCCTTGGGTCAGATTCCACTAATCTTTCACTGTCATGAGTTGTTACATCTTGAATTTGCTCTTTTGGGTTAGTTTCAGTGTTGCTTGGCAAGCTTTCTTGTGGTTGCTCTAAGATTAGCTTAACAAGCTAACCTAAATGATCCTCGATCCCTTAAATCAATGTTTCTTGTTTCGTTTCTATATTTTGGAGACGTGCTTCTGTGTTTTCTATGAATTTTGCCAGCGTCTCTTCAAGGTTCGACTCATCTTCCTGTTGGTGAGGTGGTTGTTGAAAATTTGGAGGAAGTTCCTCTCTTTGGCTGCCTTGATCGTCCCACGAGAAATTGGGATGGTACTTCCAATCTGTATTATAAGTGTCACTATAAAAATTATTTTAAGGTCTAGAATAGTTACCCATATATTGGTCTTGTTCGTTCTTTATGCCATATCTGTAGGGTGGGTACTTAGGATTCACCACGCCTCCTAGATTCGAGTCATATTGCATAACTGGATGTACCTGCGAGAGACTACACAAACCATCAATCTTTTTATTCATCAACTCTACCTGATTTGATAGCATGGTTACTGCGTCGAGGTTGTAAACTCCGGCTATTTTTGTTGGCCTTGTTCTTGTAACTTGCCACTGATAGTTATTCAGTGACATCTCTTCGATAAACTCGTAGGCTGCCTCAGGAGTTCTATTATTCAGGGTTCCACCGGCGGTTGAATCAATTAATTGCCTCGTTGAAGGATTCACACCGTTGTAAAAAGTTTGGACTTGGAGCCACAATGGTAATCCGTGGTGTGGGCATCTTCTCAAGAGATCTTTGTATCTCTCCCATGCGTCGTATAATTTCTCTAAATCCATTTGCACAAAAGAAGATAAATCATTACGTAATTTGGCCGTTTTGGCCGGTGGAAAGTATTTTAATAAAAAAATTTCGGTCATTTGTTCCCATGTAGTGATTGACCCTCGTGGTAACGAGTTTAACCACTGTTTAGCTTTATTTATTAGTGAAAAGGAAATAATCAAGACGTATGGCATCATCGAAACGCCATTTATTTTGAAGGTATCGCAGAATTCTAAAAAGTTAGCTATATGAGTGTTTGGATCTTCGTCCTGCAAACCATCAAATTGAACAAACTGTTGAATCATTTGTATAGTGTTAGGCTTTAATTCAAAATTATTAGCAGCTATAGCAGGCCTAACAATACTAGATTCAGCTCCTGTTAAATGTGGCTTAGCATAATCATACATAGTACGAGGAGCATTCTGATCCGCCACATCGTTTTGTGGTGGTGGATTATTCTCGTCCATCCCTTCAGTAGGATTGGATCTGTCTTCTCGCTCTCCTTGGTAATTTAGGGCTCGCCTAATTTCTCTGCGATTTCTTTGAGCGGTAGCTTCAATATCACTGTCATATTCTAAAGGTCCTCTCGGGTTCCTTCTAGTCATAAACTAGAGGTACCTGCTAGGAAAAGAAAGAAAGAGAGTTTAGCAAATTTATAATTAAAACTAAAAAATAGAAAAATAAATTGCAAAAAATAAAAATAATGGCTAAAGTAATAAAAATAGAGTTTTCTTAATATTTTAGTTCCCCGGCAACGGCGCCAAAAACTTGATCGCTGTAAATCAGAGTTTTAAAATTTATAAAAGAATGATCGAACCTGAAAACTAACTCTGACAACGATTGAGGCAAGTGCACCTATCGAACAGTAGTATAGCTTAGGCAAGACCGGATTATCGAACCCAAAGGAACTAAAAGTACTAATACTCACTGTCTTTTTATTATCTAGCCTTAATATAAAGTGATGATTGTTTAAACTAAAACTAATCTACTTACTAAGCTAAGAGGCAAAGACAAAAAGTATGAATTCGGGAAATAACTTTTGGGAAAACTCAGTTGACTCAAGCGATACCCTTAGGAAAAATCCACCTAGACTTCACTTGTTATCTAACCTTGAACCATATGATTTATTTACTTAGTTTGATCCATGAGACTCCCTAACGTATATTAAACCCTCTCTCGAGGCGAATAACGTCTAACCCTAAGTTAATTAGTGGAACTCTCGTTCGCTTATAATAACCCCCTAGAATAGCAAAAGAATCGATCCGTGGACTCCCATATTAGGTTTAACCCTAATCCGCAAAATCTCGTCACCCTATCTCTAGGCATGCGATCAACTCCGCTTAATTATGTTGGATCTACTCTTAGGCAGGGTCTATTCCTCCTCCACCTAAGCACATTAGATTTGGATTAAGTTCATACAATTAAGAACAAACTAAGTTATTATCATATAATTCAAAAATCAAATAACAAGATTCCTCATAGGTTTCATCCCTTCTCTATCCAAAGGTTTAGTTCATAATAATAAAAGACAACATCTCAAGAGAAAAGATAAAACAAAACATAAGAAATCCCTAAAACCCCTGAAGGAATTGAAGAGGAGATCATCCGTCTTGAGTAGAATTCTGGCTTCTTGAGATGGATCAA
The DNA here is from genome assembly GCA_025698515.1 of Gossypium sturtianum. Lineage (NCBI taxonomy): Eukaryota > Viridiplantae > Streptophyta > Magnoliopsida > Malvales > Malvaceae > Gossypium > Gossypium sturtianum. The sequence goes on from CM046945.1 coordinate 166,689,177, forward strand.
CTGGCTATCTTCGAGTGATTCCCACAAATATGACCTTTCATTGTCTTCTTGGCCTAGCTCGCCTCGACAAAAAGCCCCCGCGATGAGGGCTTCAGAACTCCCCTCTAAGTTGCTACCTGGGGTGTTTATATAGGCTTTGAGATGCTTTACTTGGCCTTCAAGTATCCTAATTTGAGTGAAATTCCTATTTGGGAGTTTAAGTAGACTTAGGAATGTGTTTCTTTGCCTCCAAGCATCCAAATCTGAGTAAAATTCCTCTTTCTGCAAGAGGACACGCGCCATGGCATACGCCCGTGTGAATCGTCTTCAGGCCGTGTTCGACACTGTTGAATGAGGCACGGCCGTGTTCTAGTTGGAATGGTGGCACGACCGTGTGGCTTGAAGTCCAGGCCATGCTAATTTTTTGGCTTGGCCCAATTTGGTCCGTTTTAAGCCCGTTTCTCGTTCTTTTCGTCATCGTGTGCTTTCCTGAGTATAAGACATGAAAAGAAAGGATAAAGAGCACTTTTTTACGTAAATTGAGGCTTAAATCATCCAAAATCATATTAAATGTGGGCTTAAAATATGTTACTTTTACGGTTTATCACTCGTTTTTGGATGTGGTGGATGCTTACGAGTTCTGCGCTAGATGAATAAATTGGGGAACTCGTGGAGGATTAGCCAGGATTTATTAAGACAAATTTAAAATAAACTAAATATATAATTAAAGAAAAGAAAAGTAAAGGAAGAGGAAACAAAAATGTAAACAAAATAAAGCTAAAAGATAAAGGGGCTTGAGAATCCTTATTGGTGTATGGTTCGCGAGGTGGATGTGACTTCTACGGTCACGGAGGTGCTGGCGGTGGCGGAAGTGGCGTGATTCCCAAGCAGCCTTTAGCTCCTAAGTCAAAGAAACTAAGATAGAGTAAAATAATTTAAGCGGAAGAGAAGTGTAGATAAGGAAACTTAAGCAAAAGAGAAAAATGAAATAAAAAACTAAATAGCCTCAAATATTCTTGGCTTGTTGTTCAAATGAAGCTGCCGGCATGAACTCATGTGAATCGGTCTCCTTTGGGGAGATTGGCCTCTTACGCTTCTTTGCCATGGATATGATTTTGATGTAGCTCAAGAGTCTAAGGATTTATTAGGAAAAAGAAAAAGGAAAGAGAAAGGAAAGGAAGGAAGAAGGAAAGAAGAAAGAAGTGGGTTAATAAGAGGAAGGAGAAGGGTATGGTGTTTAAATTAACTTTCAAGTCTGGCAGTTTTCCCACGCCCGTGGGTTGAGGGTGTGGCGATTCACACGGCCGCCTCGCACGGCCGTGCTCTAGGGCATGTTGGTTCCCCACGTTCGTGTCTAGCCTGTGTTCGACAAGTCAGTATATTGGCACGGTTATCCGGCACGGTTATCCGGCACGGGCGTGTTCAGCCTGTGGTTGGCAAGTCAGTAGCCTCACACGCTCGTAAAGCACGGCCGTGCTACTTTGCCGGTGCTCGTGGGGTAGTGGTTGGGTCCATGATTTCAATAAATTAGTTCATTCTGACTTGTACCGTCCTGCCATGTTAGTACCAAGATTCTTGAGGTATACACGGCCACGGCCACGACCGTGTGCAAGGCCGTGTGTCCTGGAATTCTGCACCCCTTGTTAGTTTATAACTACGTGTTCAGAAAGAAGAGAAGAAAAGAAAAACAAATTTAAAGCAAAATATGAGAATAAATTATGTTAGTGCTCGGGTTGCCTCCCGAGAAGCGCTGCGTTATAGTCTTAAGCTAGACTCTCCTCCCGCTTGCTTTGTCGTGGTGGTTTGAGGAGTCAAAGTCCTTCCTCATGCTATCATTTGCGTCTTCGTGAAAAAATTTAAGTCAAGATGTGTTTATAGTAAAAGTACCAAAAATAGGATTACTTACCTCGATCGCTCAGTGGAAAAACACCGGTTACCCTAAAAGATATTTCTTTGTTTGTGCTAGGGTCCGGAGGAGATATTCGAGGATTTACCTGATCTAGCAGTACTTGGTCCCCTATTTTTAAGTGATTTGTTGTTCCTATTAGCTCTTTTGGGGGCTCTTTCGATTTTATCTCGTGTTGTTCCGGTTCTTCGTCGTGTATCCCTAATTTCTCCTTGAAGTGTGTCTTCCACTCGTCTAGATCATCGAACTGAATCCCTCGATTGTTATGAGTTATTTCTTTATTGACATGGGGTTTATGATCGGGTTCAGTTGTATTATTTGGTGGTGCTTCCTAAAAATAAGGGTTAACCGAATGGTTATCAGTAGAATTTACGTTCTCACCTTGATTACTCGATGTTCTAGCCGAATCAAGGGCCTTGATGGTGATTGTCTTATTACCTACGCAAAGTATGAGTTCTCCTGCATCAACATCAATTTTAGTCCTGGCAGTTGCTAAAAAGGGTCTTCCTAAAATTAGGGGGCTCAAATTATCCTTACCCATGTCTAAGACAACAAAATCTACTGGGAACACGAATTTGTCTATTTTTACAAGAACATCTTCGATAATACCCCTAGGAATTCTAACATTTTATCACCTAATTGAATGCTCATCCTAGTTTGTTTGGGTTTCCCTAGACCTAATTGTTTAAACAAATTATAAGGCATGACATTTATGCTTGCCCCTAAATCACTAACGCATTATCAACGCTTAGTCTACCAATTAAACATGGAATTGTAAAACTCCCGGATCTTTTAGCTTTTGTGGTAGCCTATTTTGGAGAATTGCTGAGCACTTTGCGTTAAGTTCCACATGTGATGACTCGCCTAACTTCCGCTTGTTTGTCGTGAGCTCTTTTAAAAATTTCCTAGAATCGCATCTGCGATGAGCTTCAAGTAATGGTAAGTTAATATGTAATTTCTTTAAGAGTTTAAGAAACTTACCAACTCGTTCTTCTGCGTCGTCTCTTCTTAATGCCTCGGGGTAAGGTACGTGAGGTTGGTACTCCTTGATTACCGATTTTGGCTTGTCTTGTGTTACCTCAACTTCACCTTTTTCTATCTCGCTTCCTTGTGTTAAACTGGGGTTCGTCTACTTTTTCGCTTTCTTGAGTCGTTATGGCTTGGATTTGCTCATTTGGATTAATTTCAAGATTACTCGGTGAGACGCCCTGCGGTCGTTCGGATAATAGCTTTACAATTTCTCCGATCGATCGGGTAATTTCCGATTGCCTTTGTAAGTCCTCCAACTTGGTTCTCGATCTTTTGATCGATGTTTGTTGGGTGTCGAGTGTTACCTCATTTTTTTGGAGACAAAGCTTACGTGGATGCTATGAATTTGTTCAACGCCTCTTCAAGACTCGGCTTCTTTTCCTGTGGATAGGGCTGATTTTGGAAATTTTGAGGAGGTTGTTTTCTTTGATTTCATTGTCCTCCCCACGAAAAATTTGGGTGGTTCATCCAACCTAGATTATAATTATTACTATATGGGTTATTATTAGATCTGAAATTGTTACCTATATAGTTCATCTGTTCGCTCTCTATGCCCGGTTGGTAGGGTGGGTACTCAGGATTTGCCACAGTTCCACTTGCGTCACACTGCATGACTGGATGTACCTGCGAAGAACACAAACTATCAATCTTCTTATTCATCAACTCTACCTGATTTGATAGCATGGTTACTGCGTCGAGGTTGAAAACTCCGGCTGTTTTTGTTGGCCTTGTTCTTGTAACTTGCAACTGATAGTTATTCAACGACATCTCTTCAATAAACTCGTAGGCTGCCTTAGGAGTTTTATTATTCAGGGTTCCACCGGTGGCTGAATCAATTAATTGCCTCGTTGAAGGATTCACACCATTGTAAAAAGTTTGGACTTGAAGCCACAAGGGTAAACCATGATGTGGACACCTTCTCAAGAGATCCTTATATCTCTCCCATGCATCGTATAATGTTCTAGATCCATCTGCACAAAAGAAGAGATATCATTACGTAATTTGGTCGTTTTGGCCGGTGGGAAATATTTTAATAAAAAATTTCTGGTCATTTGTTCCCATGTAGTGATTGACCCTGTGTAACGAAGTTTAACCAATCGCTTAGATTTATTCTTTAATGAAAAGGAAATAACCAAGACATATGGCATCATCGTAAACGCCATTTATTTTGAAGGTATCACAAAACTCTAAAAAATTAGCTATATGAGCGTTTGGATCTTCGTCCTGTAAACCATCAAATTGAACAAACTATTGAATCATTTGTATAGTGTTAGGCTTTAATTCAAAATTATTAGCAGCTATAGCAGGCCTAACAATACTAGATTCGGCTCCTGTTAAATACGGTTTAGCATAATCAAACATAGTACGAGGAGCATTATTTTCTCCCACATCTTGTGGTGGAGGATTATTTTCGTCCATCCCTTCAGTAGGATTGGATCTGTCTTCTCGCTCTTCTTGGTAATTTAGGGCTCGCCTAATTTCTCTGCGATTTCTTCGAGCGGTAGCTTCAATATCACTATCGTATTCTAAAGGTCCTCTCGGGATCCTTCTAGTCATAAACTAGAGGTACCTGCTAGGAAAAGAAAGAAAGAAAATTTAGTAAATTTAAAATTAAAAATAAAAATAAATTGCAGAAAATAAAAATAATGGCTAAAGTAATAAAAATAGAGTTTTCTTAATATTTTAGTTCCCCGACAACGGCGCCAAAAACTTGATCGCTGTAAATCAGAGTTTTAAAAATTTATAAAAGAATGATCGAACCTGGAAACTAACTCTGACAACGATTGAGGCAAGTGCACCTATCGAACAGTAGTATAGCTTAGGCAAGATCGGATTATCGAACCCAAAGGAACTAAAAGTACTTTTACTCACCGTCTTTTTATTATTTAGCCTTAATATAAAGTGATGATTGTTTAAACTAAAAATAATCTACTAACTAAGCTAAGACGCAAAGACAAAAAGAATGAATTCGGGAAATAACTTTTGGGAAAACTCAGTTGACTCAAGTGATACCCTTAGGAAAAATCCTCCTAGAATTCACTTGTTATTTAACCTTGAACCATATGATTTATTTACTTAGTTTGATCGTGAGACTCCCTAACGTATACTAAACCCTCTCTCGAGGCGAATAACGCCTAACCCTAGGTTAATTAGTGGAACTCTCGTTAAGCTTATAATAACCCCTAGAATAGCAATGAAATCGATCTGTGGATTCCCATATTAGGTTTCACCCTAATCCGCAAAATCTCGTCACCCTATCTCTAGGCGTGCGACCAACTCCGCTTTTATTATGTTGGATCTACTATTAGGCGTGGTCTATTCCTCCTCCACCTAAGCACATTAAATTTGGATTAAGCTCACATAATTAAGAACAAACTAAGTATTTATCATATAATTCACATAATCAAATAACAAGATTCATCATAGGTTTCGTCCCCTTCGGGTATCCGAAGGGTTTAGTTCATAACAATAAAGGAAAACATCTCAAGAGAAAAGATAAAACAAAACATAAGAAATCCCTAAAACCCCCTGGAGGAATTGAAGAGGAGATCCTCTGTCTTGAGTAGAATTTCGGCTTATTGAGATGGATCAACTGGCTATCTTCGAGTGATTCCCACAAATCTAACCTTTTCGGCTTGGCTTCTTGGCTAGCTCACGCCCCTTTCACCGGGTACCTAGGGTGTATTTATAGGCTTTTGAAACACGTTTCTTTCTCCCTAAGTATCCTTTCCTGAATGAAATTGCTCTTCTCCACAGCAGAGGCACGGCCATGGCACACGCCCGTGTAAATTGCGGCCAGGCCGTGTTCGACACTGTTGAATGAGGCACGACTGTGTAAGTCGTGGTAAGGTCGTGCTGATTTTGTGGCTTGGGCCAATTTGGTCCGTTTTAAGCCCGTTTCTTGTTCTTTTCGTCATCGGGTGCTTTCCTGAGTATAAGACATGAAAAGAAGGGATTAAGAGCACCTTTTTACATAAATTGGGGCTTAAATCATCCAAAAGCATACTAAATGTGGGCTTAGAATATGTTACTTTTACGGTTTATCAGCTACTACTCAGAATTTCGAAAAAGGTGGCTTTTGAGAGTAGTTCTGGTTTCGGTTTTCTTTCTTTTGGGCACTTTACCTATTTTGTGTTTCCTTCTAGCCGAATGGCTTTTGTTTCTTGGTAACGTAAAATCATTTTGGTTAATTCCTGGTAAGCAAGTGCCTCTCTGTACCTTTCGGGTTTCTTTCCTCTGCTATTCTCATTTTGTCGAAAGTATCAATTACCGAAACCTTTCCTTTTCTCTTTTCACTCCCATATTTTCCCTTTACCGAAACTATTCTTCTCCTCTTAGTTCTCCTTCATTTTTCCCTTTTAGCCGAATATAACCTCATTCTTCCCTAATATTCTATTCTTCCTTTGGTTCTCTCTGAGCCGACCATCCCTTTTTCTTCCCTTTCGGGTTCTTGTCTGCTACTCGGTGTTTGGTGGATTATTTCGACGCGCTGGGGGTGGTGGTTCGGTCTTGCTAGAGTTTTAACAAATCGGTGGGGTGCGTTGGGGTAAGAGATCCTGAGGAGCGAAGTAGGGCAAAGATTATTCAAGTCATCAAACTCTGTCTCTCGTTAAGGGTAAGATCACTACCATACTCTTAGATTAGGCTAAATATTCCTGTGATTGGTAAGTTAGCATTTGTGGATTAAGGCCACATATTTGATCACTGTTTTGGTTTATAAGATCTGTTTTGATAAAAATATTTGGCATAGGCGTGTGATCAATCCTGATCGGTGGTCTTAAGAGATTAAAGTCAGTCGTTAAGCAAGGTTGGTACTTGGAGATTTCTTGCGTGACTCCACAAACAGGTGTGTATCTGTACACCGTAAATCATTACTGTCGTAAAGCTTAAAGAGTGTGTGTAATCACACTATCTCCGTTATGAATCGGCAAAAGTTAAAAAGTCAAAACTTCAGCTTTTGAGGCCTCATGAGCGTGCGATCATAGGGGCCCGTACTTGCTAGAAGAGCCGCCCAACAGGAGGACGGTGGGTAATGAATGTGGCGGTAGAGGTGAGGGAAGTTTTCAGCACCCATAAACTCCTCCGTATAAAGCCCCAAGGCAACTTCGAACTCTGGGACACTCAGCTGGCGCACTAAGCCACCAAGTCAGAATGTAACGGTACCTGGCTCATCAGGCGTCGACATGACTGACTGTAGCTGAAACGTCAAGCAAAGTTCCAAATTGAGCTCCATATATGTGGGCTCGAAGATATCAAAGAAACGGTCCCATTGAGCTGTAGTCAGAAGGGTCCGAACGAGGTCAACAAGGTGGACCTGCTCCAAAGCGGCCCAATCTATACATCGGCCCACGTTGAGTGGTCGTACGCGAAGAAGCTGAAATAAAGCATCCTGGGGTCCCGTTGGGAATCGTAAATAAGGATGGAGATCCTCGGTAGATGCGCTCGAGGAGGTCGCATCAGGACCCTTCTGCTTTTTTGAAGCGGGGACGGCAACCTTGTATTTGCCTCGAGTATTCGTCATAATGTACTTGACAAAGAGCGAAAAAAATATTAAATAAATGAACCAACAGAATAAATGCAGGCTAATAGAAAATAATAATTCTAAGTTAAACTCATCGTTTGGGTTAAATAGATAAATGAATTTGGACAATAATCAAACTAAAACAAACTGTATGATAAAACTTAAAGGTAACTAATAATGAGCAATAAGGTCAGAAAGAATCATAGTAACAAGAAAAGTCAACATAAAACTAGCAGCAAGTGATAAACCGTAATATGTACATATTTTAAACCCACATTTGGCATACTTTTGGATGATTTATCCTTTGAATTGTGGAATTTGATGCTCCTAATCCTTTAATTTCATGTTTTATACTTAAGAGAGCATCGGAGGATGAAAAGAACGAGAAACGGGCCAAAAACGGAGAAAATAGGCCAAAGTAGGAAATCAACACGGCCTGGGGTTCACCACACGGCCGTGCCAACTTAGCAGGCCCGAACACGGCCTGGCTCGATTCACACGGGCGTGCTCCACGGGCGTGTCTCTGTCGGGACCCGTTGCAATTTTACTCGGAAAAGGATACTTAGGGGCGTAGAAAGACATTTCGAAGTCTATATAAACACCTTAAGTGTGACCTAAAAGGGGGGGTTCGACAGGGAGCGAAGCTAGAGAGGGCTGAACTCAGGAAATTACTCCAAGAAAGCCGGTTGATCCATCTCAAAAGCCGGAATCACACTCAAGACGGAAGATCTTCCCTTTGATTTCCTTCATGGGGTTTTAGGGTTTTTCTTATGTTTTTTTTTCTTCTGAGATGTATTCTATTATAATTATGAACTAAACCCCTCAAATACCTGAGGGGGATGAAACCTAAGACGGATCTTGTTATTATTTTCTGAACTATATGATAAATACTTGATTTGTTCTTAACTATGTGTTCTTAATTCTTGTTTTAATATTTCAGGATATTGATTCAAGTATTGATGTGCTTAGGCGGTGGAGCAAAAGTCCTCGCTTTTAAGAGTAGATCTAGCATAGTTAAGCGAGTTGATCGCAACCCCAGAAATAGGATGACAAAAATCACGATTATTAGGGTCAAACCTAATATGGGAATCCATAGATCGAGTTAATGCAACACTAGGGGTTTTAATTAGAAAGAGATTTCAATTAATCAACCTAGGGTTAGACGTTAGTTGCCTCGAAAGAGGTATTAATATAAATTAGGGAATCCTACGGATCAAGTCAAGTGAATAAATCTTCTGGTTCAGAGTTAAATAACAAGTGAAGTCTAGGTGGATTCCTCCTCGGGTATTGTCTTAATCAACTGGTTTTTCTCAAAAGTATTTTCCCAATTCACTCTCTGTGTCTTAGCATCCTTAATTTAGTAATTAGTTAGATAAAACATCAATTCCCTTAATATTTAGGCTAAATAATAAAAAGATAGTAACTACTAGTACTCTTGGTCCTTGAGGATACGATATTTCCGGTCTTGCCATAGCTATACTACCGAACGATAGGTGCGCTTGCCTTATTCGTTGTCATAGTTAGTTTGGACACGATCAGCAAGAATCCAATAGAAATAATCTAATGCAGCCAGTAACAAAAATAAGCATGAGAACAATAGCTATCTAATCTAACTTTAACAAATAGAAGAAAATATCATCAAATAAGAACAAAAAACTACTAAAATGGAAAACTAATTAATATAAACTAGAAATATCATTAAAAAGTAAGCTGGAAATAAAGGAAATAACAAATAACAAATAGATGAGTTAGTAAAGAATAAAGAAAGATAATAAATAAATAAATAAATAAATAAATAAATAAATAAATGGTGAAAGAGGACAAAACTGATGGGGAATAGTGGTGGTCAGAATATCACGGGCGATGGCGCGTGGCTGGAGCGGGGGGCGCGGCTTGGGGAGGAGGAGGTAGTCAGGACGGTGGATTTGTCGCAAGGGGGAAAGAAAGGTGAGGAGAAATGAGGTGGGGTTGTGGGGGTTTGGGTACTTGGGGGGTTTGGAGGGAAGGGAAAGAAGGGGAAAAGGAAGAGAGGTGGAGGGTGGTCGGTCGACAGAGAGAAAAAGGGTGTTTTGGGTATTTGGGGGGTTAGAGGTAAAGTCGAGGGTGGGGCGGTGTGGTCGGATCGGAGATGGGTGGGTAGCGGTGGCTAGAGCTTTAGGGTTTTGGGAAAGAAGATAAAAAGTGAAATGTAAAAGAAAAAAATAGTGTTTGGGGTTAAAAAGAAAGACACGGTCGTGTAAGGCACATGTTGGGCCACACGGCCGTAGCCCACGCCCGTGTGGTGTCCTGTTTAGCTCGTTTTTTATTATAAATGAAGTCAGCCCGTCGCACGGCCTCGAACACACCCGTGTGGTATCCTACACGCCCGTGTGCGTTAAAAATTTAAACCCAGTTTCACACGGCCTCAGACACGCCCGTGTGGTTCACACGGTCGTGTCGCACGGCCATGTGCAATCACCTTTGCTTCTCCCACGCCCGTGTGGCCTCCCACACGCCCGTGTGACCGCACACACAGTCGTATGCATTGCCCGTGTAACTCTCTGACTTGTTTTAAAATTAAAAAATTAAGTTCCAGTTTTCACACGGCCTAGAACACACCCGTGTGTCCAGGCTATGTGTCTAACACGACCGTATCGCACGGCAATGGGGATTAATCGTAGGCCGTGTCTCTGTCATTTTTGGGAAAAATTTAAGTCTTTTTTGTGCACGGCCAAGGAAACACCCGTGTCTCCAGGCCGTGTGGGTCACTGTCGATTTTCTTAAAGTTTTAAATCTAAGTCATGAGAGTTTACACTGCCGAAAACATGGCCGGATGGCTAGGCCATGGGGTCCACATGGCCAGGGACATGTCCTTGTGTCCAGGCCGTGTAAGTTAAAAAACTTGCATTTTAAACACGAAGAATAGATAAAAGTAAACTAATTAGTAGTGTTAGTGCTCGAGTTACCTCCCGAGAAGCACTTGTTTAAAGTCTTAAGCTAGACTTATCTTGTGCTCATTACTTACGAAGGTTCACAGAGTTGAAGCTCCTCTCTATCATCTCTAAAATCCTCACCATTATAAATTTTAAGTCGTTAACTGTTTACCTTGAATGTGCCATAAGTCGGATGAGTTGCCTTTATTGTGCCGTAGGGAAAAACGATTTGGATTACGAATGGGCCTGACCATTTTGATTTTAGCTTTCCAGAGAACAATTTGAGCTTTGAATTGTATAGCAAAACAAGATCTCCGACTGCAAATTGCTTAGGTTGCTTCAAACGAGCATCATGGCGTCGCTTTTATCGTTTCTTTGTATAATCGTGAGTTCTTATAAGAATTTCTCGCCACTCATCTAGCTCATTCAACTGCATCAATCTTTTCTCACCTGCAAGTTTAGGATCATTGTTTAGGAATTTTATAGCCCAAAATGCTTTGTGCTCTAATTCAAATTGTAAATGACAGCTTTACCCGTAAACAAGCCTGTACAGAGATGTTCCTATGGGAGTTTTAAAAGCAGTTCTATAGGCTCATAAAGTGTCGTCTACTTTTATTGCCCAATCTTTCCTATTTGATTCTACGGTTTTCTCTAGGATACGCTTAAGCTTTTGGTTTGCCACTTCATCTTGTCCACTAGTTTGAGGGTGATAAGGGGTAGCTATTCTGTGGTACACTCCATATTTTTTTAGGACTTTATCAAATTAAGCATTACAAAAATGAGTACCCCTATCACTGATAACCACTCTAGGTGTTCTGAATCGAAAGAAGAGCTTCTTAAGAAATCTCACTACCACTGTAGCATCATTAGTAGGTAAAGTTTGAGCTTCCACCCATTTCGACATATTATCAACCAGTACTAAGATGTATTTATTCCCAAATGAGCTAGGGAATGGACCCATAAAATCAATGGCCCAGACATCAAAAATTTCACATGATAGTATATATGTTTGAGGCATTTTATCGCGTTTAGAGATATTACCTGTTCTCTGGCATCTATCACAAGAAGTAACATACCTGTTAGCATCCTTGAACAGTGTGGACCAATAAAAACCTGATTCGAGCATTTTATGTGCTGTCCTAGTCCCACTGTAATGTCCTCCTATTGGTTCTGAATGACAATGTTCTAGGATTTTGCTTGCCTCTGACTTTGTAACACATCTTCGAATTACTTGATCTGCACATATACGAAAAAGAAAAGCATCCTCCCAAAAATAGTTTTTCACATCGGCAAAGAACCGCTTCTTTTGATGATGTGTCAACCCTTTTGGTAGGATGTTAGCAGCTAAGTAATTCGCAATATCCGCAAACCAAGGTACCTCAGAGTCAGATATAGCCAAGAGTTGTTCCTCAGAAAACGAGTCATTTATCTCACTCTCATCGAGCTCTTTGAGATGTGGATTCTCAAGCCTAGAAAGGTGGTCTGCGGCAAGATTTTCAGCCCCTTTCTTATCTTGAATTTCCAAATTAAATTCTTGCAAAAGTAGAATCCATCTTATGAGTCAAGGTTTTGCATTAGACTTAGTTAGGAGATAACGAAGAGCTGAATGGTCAGTGTAAACGATAACTTTAGATAATATCAGATATTGTCTAAATTTATCAAATGCAAAAACCAACACTAGCAATTCTTTTTCCGTGGTAGTGTAGTTTTCTTGTGCGGCCGTTAATGTCTTGCTAGCACAATAAATCGATTAAAAATGCTTGTCTCTTTGCTGTCCAAGAACTGCACCTACTGCAAAATCACTCGCATCATACATTAGTTCAAAGGGCAAATTCCAATCAGGGGTAATTATAATTGGAGCATTGATTAATTTATCTTTGAGTGTATTAAATGCTTCTAAACATTCCTGATCAAAATTGAAAGGCACGTCTTTTTCTAGTAGTTTTGTTAAAGGCTTAGCTATTTTAGAAAAATCTTCAATAAATCTTCTGTAAAACCCAGCATGTCCTAAAAAGCTTCTAATAGCCTTAACTGAACTAGGATGAGGTAATTTTTCTATGGTCTCAATTTTTGCTTTATCAACCTCAATCCCTTTACCAGAAATTTTGTGACCTAACACAATCCCTTCTCGAACAATAAAGTGACACTTTTCCCAATTAAGCACAAGGTTCGTCTCCTCACATCTCATTAGAACTTGTTTTAAATTTTTAAGGCAAAGTTGGAAAGAATTACCGAATACTGAGAAGTTGTCAATAAATACCTCCATAATATCTTCCATAAATTCATCAAAGATGGCTAACATGCAGCGCTGAAAAGTAGCAAGAGCATTACATAATCCAAAAGATATTCTACGATAAGAAAATGTACCATATGGACATGTAAATGTTGTCTTCTCTTGATCCTCAGGAGCTATCAGAATTTGGAAGTAGCTAGAGAGTCCGTCTAGGAAGCAATAATACATATGCCCAGATAATCTTTCCAACATTTGATCAATTAATGGTAAGGGGAAGTGATCTTTTCTCGTGGCATCGTTCAACTTCCTATAGTCAATGCAAACTCTCCAACTTGTGACTCTTCTTGTTGGAATTAATTCATTCTTCTCATTGGCTACAACAGTCATGCTTCCATTCTTTGGAACAACCTGCACAGGGCTCACCCAAGTACTGTCAGAAATATGATAAATAACTCTAGCATCTAGAAGTTTAATTACCTCAGCTTTAACAACTTCTTTCATGTTGGGATTTAGTCATCTTTGAGCTTGCATACACAGTTTATATTCATCTTCCATTAAAATTTTGTAGGTGCAAAACGAAGGGCTGATCCCTTTAATGTCAGAAATCTTCCAAGCTATGGCTCTTTTATCTCCCTTAGTACTTGTAGTAGCTCATCTTTCTCATTGGGTTGCAAGTCTGAAGCAATAATTACTGGTAGTGTAGAATTATCTCCGAAGAACATATACTCTAAGTGATTTGGTAATTGCTTCAATTCCAATTTGGGAGGTTCTTCAATAGAGGGTTTTTGTTTTAGTTCATCGTTCATTTCAATGCCCTCATTTTGTCTTGGGGAAGACTCATTAGAGTTTAACTCAATTTTTTTCTTCCCTATCTCAGTGGTATCGTCATCTGCCTCCTCACCTTGGACAAGACACAGTTCTAACGTGTCTTTATGAATGATTTCCTGAAAAGAATCTTGAATAGAATGATCAATAGAGTCAATAAAGTAACAGGAATCATCATGTTCTCTAGAGTATCGCATAGCATCATAAATCTTAAAAATAATTTCTTCGTCATCTAACCTAAGCACAAGTTTACCATCACCCACATCAATGACAGCCCTAGCAGTGGCTAAAAATGGGCGACCTAAAATTAAAGATACCTCAACGTCCTCATCCATGTCAAGCACAACAAAATCAACAGGGAATATGAATTTATCTACTTTTACCAAAACATCTTCAATAATTCCCCTAGGGTATTTAACAGATCTATCAGCTAATTGGATACTCATCCTAGAGGGTTTTGGTTCCCCAAGACCAAGCTGCTTGAACATTTTGTAAGGCATCAAATTAATGCTGGCACCTAAATCAGCTAATGCTTTCTCAATATTTAAACTACCGATTAAACAGGGAATAGTAAAACTTTTTGGATCTTTCAATTTGGTTGGTAGTTTATTTTGAAGAATAGCTGAACATTCCTCGTTGAGTTCCACAGTTGATAGCTCTTCAAACTTCTTTTTATTTGTTAAAAGCTCTTTTAAAAATTTTGCATATGTAGGCATCTGCGAAATAGCTTCAACAAAAGGTAAGTTAATATGTAATTGTTTAAAAATTTCAAGAAATTTACCAAATTGTGCATCCATACGGTCTTTCTTCAACATTGTTGGATATGGGATTGGTGGTTTATATTCTTTAAGCACCGGTGTTACACTTACGTCAGAATTTACTCCCTCACCCTTCGCCTTATCAGCTTCCTGTGGCATCTTCTTTTTAGCTTCAACCAACACCTTCCCATTCCTTAGTGTAACTGCCTTCACATACTCTTTTGGGTTAGGTTCGGTGTTACTAAGTAGACTACCTTGTTGCCTTTCTGAAACTAATTTAGCTAGCTGTCCAATTTGATTTTCAAGCCATTGAATCGATGCTTGCTGATTTTTCAATGCAGTCTCGGTATTTTAAAAATGAGTCTCCGACACCAAAATAAATTTTGCTAGCATATCTTCAAGATTCGACTTCTTCTCTTGTTGGTAGGGTGGTTGGAAACCTAGAGAGGGTTGTGGTCTTTGATTCCTTTGACCACCCCATGAAAAATTTGGGTGGTTCCTCCATCCTGTATTATATGTGTTATTATAAGGATTATTTGGAGGTTTAGAGTTATTACCCATATAATTTAATTGCTCATTCTCTATGCTAGGACTGTAAGGTAGATATTCTGATGTATTCATTCCTCCTCCATTTGTGTCGTATTGCAGAACTGGATGTACCTACGTAGAAACACATAAACCATCAATCTTTTTGTTTAAGATCTCTACCTGGTTTGATAACATGGTGACCGCGTCGAGGTTGAAAACACCAGTGGCTTTTGTCGGTTTTGTTCTCATGACTTGCCACTGATAATCATTCAATGACATCTCTTCAATGAACTCATAAGCCCCCTTAGGTGTTTTGTTATTTAGGGTACCGCCGGTGGCTGCATTGATCAGTTTCCTAGTTGAGGGGTTCAAACCATTGTAGAAGGTTTGAACTTGTAGCCATAGAGGTAACCCATGGTGAGGGCACCTTCTCAATAGATCCTTATACCTCTCCCATGCATCGTATAAGGTCTCTAAGTCCATTTGCACAAAAGAAGAGATATCATTCCTCAACTTTTCCGTATTGGCCGGTGGAAAGTACTTCAACAGAAACTTTTCGGTCATTTGCTCCCATGTAGTGATAGAACCTCGTGGAAAAGAGTTCAACCACTGTTTAGCCTTATTTTTCAACGAGAAGGGAAATAATCGAAGGCGAATGGCATCATCAGAAACGCCATTAACCTTGAAAGTGTCACAATACTCCAGGAAGTTAGCCAAATGCGTATTTGGAACTTCATCTTGCAAACCATCGAACTGAATAAACTGTTGAATTATCTTAATGGTGTTTGGCTTCAGTTTTAAGTTGTTTGTAGCAATGGCCGGTCTTACAATACTCGATTCAGCCCCAGTTAAATTAGGCTTGGCATAGTCGTACATAGTACGAGGAGCAGGATTCTGATTCACAGGATTCGCGGCAACCACAGGAGGTAGCAGATTATTCTGATTTTCAGCCATCTCCTCGGTAATATTGGTATCGTCCTCTTGCTCTTCCTCTATATACTGTAGACTTCGCCTTATTTCTCTACGATTTCTACGAACTGTACTTTCAATTTTGCTATCAAATAATAGAGGTCCTGACGGGTTTCTTCTAGTTATAAACTAAAGATACCTGCCAGAATCAAAACAAAAGAAAGATTAGAAAACAAATAATAAACTAAAAAATAAAATAAAAAATAAAAAAATAAAAAATGGCTAAAGTAATAAAAATTAAGTGTTCCTAATATTCTAGTCCCCGGCAACGGCGCCAAAAACTTGATGACATCACAAACTAACTAAAATACAACAAAGACAAGCACCCCTATCGAATGATAGTATAGCTATGGTGAGTCGGGAATATCGTATCCACGAGGACTAAAAGTACTATTAGTTACTATCTTTTTATTATCTAGCCTATAATTAAATGGATTGTTTTTAATCTAAAACTAAACTAATTAACTGTGAACGCGACAGAGAGTGAAGAAAGGAATTGAATAAACCAATGACAAAGACAATACCCAAGGAAGAATCCACCTAGACTTTACTTATTATTATGACTCTGAATTAAACAATTTATTCACTTGTCTTGATCTGTAGAAATCCCTAATTTATGTTAATATCTTTTTCGATACTAAGAACAATTGACTCTAGTTAATTGAAATCTCTTTCTAATTAAAACCCCTATTGTCGCATTAACTCGATCTATGGATTCCCTTATTAGATTTGACTCTAATCCGACAGATTTATGTTGTCCTATTTCTAGGATGGCAATCAACTCCGCTCAATTATGCTAGATCTACTCTTAAACAGGGATTTTTGCTCCACTGAATAAGCACATCAAACTTGAATTAACATCCTAAAAATATTTAAGCAAGAATTAAGAACACATAATCAAGAACAAGTATTTATCATGTAATTCAGAAAATTAAATAATAAGATCCGTCATAGGTTTCTTCTTCCCTAGGTATTTAGGGAGTTTAGTTCATACTTTTGGGGTAAACATCTCAAAATTAGGAAAACAACAAAACATAAAGAAACCCAAAAACTTCGAGAGAAATTGAATAAAGATCTTCAGTCTTGAAGGAGATCCTGCTTCTGAGTTGAATCCGTTGGGGTTCTTCGAGTAATTTCTTCGTTCTACTCTGCCTCTTCCCTTTAAGTCTTCTTCTGGTGTGTTTTTATAGACTTTGGAATGCTCAAAATACCTAAAAATTAGCTTTTTCTGCGTGAAAACGAAACAAGGTTCGACAGGGACACGTGCGTGTGATCAGCCCGTGTAAGAATGCCCAGGCCGTGTGCAATACTGACATCGTTCGAAATTGACATGGGCTGGTACACGGGCGTGTGGCCAGCCCGTGTGTCTCCCACGGGCGTGTGAGAGGCCCGTGTTAAAGTGTCCAGTCCGTGTGCGATACTGAAATCAACTCATTTTGCTCGATTTTGGCTCTTTTTTCACTCTTTTCGCTCCCTTATGCTCACCTAAGTATAGAAACATGAATTTAAAGGATTAAGAGCATCAAATTCACTAATTCACATAATAATTCATCCAAAAACGCATCAAGAATGGGATTAAAAACATGTTATTTTTATGGCTTATCAGCTTTGTCCTCATAACTTGCCACTGATAATTATTCAGTGACATCTCTTCTATAAACTCGTAAGCCTCCTCAGGTTTTTTATATTTCAAAGTACCACCAGTGGATGCATCGATCGACTGCCTAGTTGAGGGGTTCAAACCGTTGTAAAAAGTTTGAACCTGTAGCCGTAGAGGTAACCCATGGTGAGGGTACCTTCTCAATAAGTCCTTATACATCTCCCATGCATCATATAGGGTTTCCTAATCCATCTGTACGAAGGAAGAGATATCATTCCTCAACTTGGCTGTCGGTGAAAAATACTTTAACACAAATTTCTCGGCCATTTGCTCCCATGTAGTGATAGAACCTCGTGGTAGGGAGTTCAACCACTTTTTAGCCTTATTCCTTAATGAGAATGGAAACAACTGAAGGCAAATGGCATCATCAGAA
Source organism: Gossypium sturtianum (assembly GCA_025698515.1). Classification (NCBI taxonomy): domain Eukaryota; kingdom Viridiplantae; phylum Streptophyta; class Magnoliopsida; order Malvales; family Malvaceae; genus Gossypium; species Gossypium sturtianum. The sequence goes on from CM046945.1 coordinate 166,706,871, forward strand.
ATGCCATTAATTTTAAAAGTGTCGCAGAATTCCAAGAAATTAGCCAAATGAGTATTTGGGTCTTCGTCCTACAAACCATCAAACTGAACAAACTGTTGAATCATTTGAATAGTGTTAGGTTTCAGTTCAAAACTATTTACAGCAACAGTAGGTCTAATAATACTCGATTCAACCCCAGTTAAATTGGGCTTGTCGTAATCGTACATAGTACGAGGAGCAGGATTCGGATTTACAGGATTTACAGCAACCACAAGAGGTAGATCATTATAATAATTTTCCGCCATCTTCTCAGTATTAATAACAACGTCCTCTTTCTCTTCTATTGTACTCTGCCGACTTTGCCTCGCTTCTCTACGGTTTCTGTGAGCTGTACTTTCAATCTCACTATCGAATACTAGAGGTCCTGAAGAGTTTCTTCTAGTCATAAACTAAAGGAACCTGCCAGAAGCAAAGAAAAGTTAGTAAATTAAAATAAAAACAAAAATAAAAAATGGCTAAAGTAATAAAAATTAAGTGTTCCTAATATTTTAGTCCCCGGCAACGACGCCAAAAACTTGATGACGTCACAAACTAACTAAAATACAACAAAGGCAAGCGCACCTATCGAATGGTAGTATAGCTATAGTGAGTCGGGAATATTGTATCCACGAGGACTAAAAGTACTAGTAGTTACTATTTTTTTATTATTTAGCCTAATAAATTGAAGGGATTTATTTTAACCTAATCTTAACTAATCTAATTACTAAGACGAAACAGAAAATAAAGTAGGAAAATATTGAAGAAAACCGATGAGAGAGACAATACCTAGGAAAGATCAACCTAGACTTCACTTATTATTCTAAATCTGAATTAAACGATTTATTCACTTGTCTTGATCCGTAGAAATCCCTAACTTATGTTAATATCTCTTTCGAGAATAAAAACAACTGACTCTAGGTTGATTAATTGAAATCTCTTTCTAATTAAAACTCCTATTGTCGCAGTAACTCGATCTATAGATTCCCTTATTAGATTTGACTCTAATCCGATAGATTTATGTCGTCCTATTTCTAGGATTGCATGCAACTCCACTCAATTATGCCAGATCTACTCTTAAACAGAGACTTTTGCTCCACTGAATAAGCACATCAATCATGAATTAATATCCTGAAAACATTAAAACATGAAGTAAGAATACATAATTGAGATCAAGAACAAATATTTATCATGTAATTCAGAAAAATTCAAATAATAAGATCCGTCTTAGGTTTCATCCTCCCTAGGTATGTAGGGAATTCAGTTCATACTTTTGGAGGAAAACATCTCAAAATTAGGAAAACAACAAAACATAAAGAAACCCAAAAGCTTCGAGGGAAATTGAATTGAGATCTTCAGTCTTGAAGGAGATCCTACTTCTGAGTTGAATCCGTTGGCGTTCTTCGAGTCTTTTCTTCGTTCAGCTCTCCGTCCTCTCTTAGGTCCTCTTCAGTGTGTATTTATAAACTTTAGAATGCTCAGAAACACTAAAAATTGGCTTTTTCTGCGTGTTTTGGAAACAGGGAGCGATATCGACACAGACAGGCACATGGGCGTGTGGACAGCCTGTGTGGAAAGGCCCAGGCCGTGTGGATCCTAGAAACAACTCTTTTTGCTCGACTTTGGCTCGTTTTTCACTCCTTTCGCTCCCCTATGATCACCTAAGTATAGAAACATGAATTTAAAGGATTATGAGCATCAAATTCACTAATTCACATAATAATTCATCAAAAAACGCATCAAGAATGAGATGAAAAACATGTTACTTTTATGGCTTATCACCAATGTAATCAAAACTTAAAAAGAAGACCATCTCAAATCTTTAAACCATATATCAAGTTGATTTAATATTTAAATATGTACCTTTTTTTTCTGCGTTAAGTCTTGACGATTTGATCAAGAAGTAAACAAATTAAACTTCAGTAGTAGACTTTGAATCTAATCAAAATCTATTAATAGCAAGCTTTAAGAGTGGATCTTATTTTCCAGGTGTACAACGGGTACATAACCAATGACTTTTCATACATAAGTTTTCTCTCTTGCAATTTCTCATCAGCAATATTTTCCACGTAATTTTAATTAAGATCTTATTCTGAATACTGTAGAGTTATACTCACTGTTTTAAAAAACTTGCAACTTCAGGTGCATCCAACCATAACGAGCTTTAGATAGAATTACCATATTCTATTGCTCATAAGTGCATCTTTCACAGTTAAATATTTTTCTTTCAACTGATGACAAAAGAAGATCACAAAGATAGTCACAATAAATTCAATTTAATAACAAGATTAATTAATAACTCAATCCTCCCTTTTTTTTTTATCATTTTAAAATAGATATTTATAGCAATAGTGATTCATATGAAATATAATTTTTTCCCTCATTTACAATCTCAATATGAGAAATATTTTTTTAAAACCAATGGATTAACCATCACAAGATATTAATATATTAGCTTTTCTGGAGCTGTCGACTAATTTTGTACTACCAAATATTTGAATAATATTTGTTTGTTTCAGTACCAAATAAGATAAATATTTTATATCTGTAATAATAGAATTCATTTCTACATTCTCATATCCTTCCTCAAAAATATTAATAGAAACAAAAGATTTGGGATACGCCACATATGTGGCCAATAATATTTCATATCACATTGATAAAATAAGTTATATTTACCCTTTGAAGAGTTATCTTGAGAACTCCCATTATTCTCTTATTTATTACTATGTTCCCAGTTTTAGTGGTCCATGATTATATCTTTTATTTTCTTTATATTTGCATTCACTTCAAGGAATGCAACAAATCTAGTGGGACATACTTCTAAACGCTTCCATTGATTCTTTATTTCATAATCACCATTGCAAAACATGCGTGGATTTCAAATCAAAATCTATCTATTCATGTTGTCATGATTAGTCTCCAATTATAATAAACATGATATAATAAATAAATTATAATAAAATATACTTGAGATTCTTTAACATCATTGTTATCACTTTGGTTATTATCACGAGCAATATTACAAGTAGTAAAATAATTTTGTTTTCGTAATAACATTTATAATCTAATAGTAAAAAAATCATTTAATAAACAAAATCAAAATTTTTTGTGTACGATGCTTGAAAGTTATTTGATACACATTGTACCAAATTTCAATACCACATATATGTTATAAAATCTTATGAAGCTTCTAATCAAATATTTATAAATTCAATTTAAAATATATAATATAATCATTCAACATTAGAAAGTTAGTCAGACTCAATAGATCAACTATGGTAGGTTAATAACACTTTCCACTATAATTTTAATCATATTACAAGAATATTTAATAATAGGAATTTAATTATCAAATCTTTAAACATCTAAGTATTATGCGAATCTTAGTATAAAAGAAACCTTAAAGTAATAATACTTTTTTTCGTAAAATGATTTTTCTAAAAATCAATAAATAAAAGAGAAAAACATACCACGTAAGGATTATATAAATTTCTTTGCATAAAAGGATTACCCATAGTGCGCGTAGCAGCTCTAGGAGGCAATCGACAACAATAAATTTTAGGATATTTTTGTGACTTATGGAGAAAAACAATTAAAAGAGAATCGTGCTGATAACGTGTTATAAAATAAAAGACAAAGAATAAAGAACAAGGAGAATGAGAATGAGAGAACAAAGAGAGAGCATATTTTATTGATCAATCAGAAAATTTACAAAGCCTACTTCTAATAACTATTAGAATTTAAAGTACATCAAGACTTATATTGATCTTGATGGACATTCACTTAATAATATATTCATAACACTATTTAAATAGTCACATTTTTTAATAATATATATTTATTAAAATAATCATATCTCTTAATTATTAATCAACAATATTTTTAATAATTAAAAGAAATAACATTTCATCAGCTATATATAATTTGGATTCCATATAGTCTTTCACTTAGAAACGTTTCCATTTGATCAAATATTAAAATAATATTAATTCTCTTAAATTCATTTTAAATAGAATATTTTAAGAACAATTTTAAAGTTGGCTTCAAAATACAAATAAATATATAAAAATAATTGCCAATACAAAGAGTCAAAAGTTGGTTGCTGATACTAATGTAAGTTTATTGTTATTAGTGGATACTATTTTTAATTGAAATAATATTTTCAATGATGTTGAAATAAAATATTAATAGTTTTACAAATTTCAAACTTAGGTGACATAACTACAAATTTTCAATCTTTGATCCCCTGAATTCAGCATATGCTGAATACGGGAGGTATCCATAGGTAATCATAAGTAACTTTACTAAAGCTATGAAGAAGAAACAACATGGAGCAAGAATTAGAAGCTTCATCAACGCATTCATTTTTCTTCTCTAAACCAGAACCATTTCCCCATTCATTATAGCATAAGGAGTGAAAGGACCAACATTGCGTTTGCAATGACGCAAATGGGTGGGTCTGTACGTTCAAAATAGGTTGGCCGTATATGTGAGATTTTCACGTGGATAAGTAACGTGTCTAAATTTTACAAGTGTAAAGTGATTATAGTAATGTTTTCATTCCTTGCATTTACTTCTATCATATATCCCTCTTTTTGGGAATGAATAAAATAATGAAGCATTATTTCTTTCTAACCCTCCATTCTCACCAAACTATGTTTTTATTAAAATCTTCATTTTCTACATGCTATCGTACATAAACTAGTTTAATCCAGGATTGTTTAATGCTTTCCTTTTCATTTAGGTAATTTGCTTGTTGTTGCCGTGGATGAATGCGTAAAGAGGTCCTTTGATTCCCTGTGAATTCAGGCTCCATCAAAGCACTCATGTTTCTTCTCTTAACACTGAATCCAGATGGTCCTTTTGTATTTATATAGTGGTTTCCTCAGCAACTAGGGGTTTTAGGCTTCTTAGTTTCTTTTAGGTCTAATTGTGCTTTCAGTCCCTGTACCTTTTGCATTTTTGAAATCCAATTGATAACATTGTAATAAAAACAAAAACCTTTGTTAAAGTAATTATTTGGCATTTTGGGAGTAAAAAAACATACTCATCTAGCTAATACATATACGTGGAAAGTCAAATACGCAAATGAAAATATTAATTCTCGAATTGTAAGATTCTTCAAATCTATTTTAAAAAGATAGAATGAAAATTGAGATATACATATATATCTTATATGAGTTTCGTGTAATTTAAAAAAACAACAACAACACATGATTTAATTGGAGGAATTGGTATTATCAATTGAAATTTAATTATTTAATTATAAATATAGTGGATGAATTAAATGGACAAAAGATAATAATTTTTTTTAATATTAGTAGATTTTGAAACTATTTTTGCATTTCTTCTTGAAAAGCATTCTCCCATTATTTTATTCAATCTGTCACATTTGTTTTACTTTGAATCTGGATTTAAGTGAGAATTTAAATTTAATTGAAATGACTATGGTCTTTCTATTTGGATCCGTCGAGTCACAGAGTCTGAAATTTTTATTGGGAAATGTGAAAAAATATAAATGTCGGTAATGACAATATATATCGCAAAGAAAAGATAAATAAAATAAAGAACACACAGATTTTACGTGGAAACCCTTTCGAAAAAAAACCACGGGCAGAGGAGAAGAAAAATTCACTATGTCGAATTCGAACACATTACAAGAGGAATAGACTATGTCTATTTATAGGCTTGTAAAACCTAATTCTAATTAAAGTAAAAATATATTATGCTAATAAATGCTAAATATATTATACTCATAAATACTAAATCTTCTAGAAAGAAGATATATTTTGTTTAACTTGACTTGCAAGCAATATCTTAGAATTTGGGTCACACAACTCTAACAATCTCCACCTCGACACGAATTCTCAACAAACAAGTTCTTCATCGCGAACTCTCAACGAACAAGTTCTCCACCTCTTCCATAAAACCCCTTAAGGGTTTAACTTCAACAATGAACACCAACCAAATCTAAGCAATGCTCAAACTTGGTTATAGGAAGTGACTTAGTCATCATATCTGCAAGATTTTCATGAGTACTAATTTTGCTCACAACAATATCACCACGAGCAATAATATCACGAACCAAACTATGCTTCACAACCGGGAGAACACATCTGTGAAGTCCACTCCTGAATTTGATCAGTAACCCTTTGCAACAAGCCTTGCTTTATATCCGGGTTCTTCAACTCCTGGAGTCCCTTCTTTCTTTTTAAACACCCATTTACAAATGACAATGCCTTTTTACCTTTAGGAAGTTTCACAAGATCCCATGTTCTGCTTTTTGTGGAGTGATTCCATCTCCTCTTGCATAGCAAACATCCAATTTTCTCGAGTCTTCACACTAACCGCCTCGTAATAATTAGACGGCTCTTGGTTTACATCTATATCTTCACCACATTTAAACCATAAGCAACTAGATCACCTCAAGATACTTCTTTGGAGGCTTAATTTCTCTTCTAGTTCTGCTTTTTGGCGATAGAGTATTATGGTGAAGAAGCAACTCTATTCTCAATTTTTGTACTCGCTTGAGGAATCGACTCTGTATTAATCTGATGCTCCACCTGCTTTTTATTTTCTTTATTGGAAGATTATTTAAGAGATAAGTTAGGTAGCATAGCAGTTTCATCAAAAATAACATCTCTGCTAATCACAACTTTTCTATTTTCAGGACACCATAACTTATACCCTTTTACACCAGCTTTATAACCAAGAAAAACACATTTAATGGATCTCGGTTCCAATTTTCCATTATCAACGAGGAGCAAACGCAGACACCCAAAGATCTTTAAATCGAATAATTAGCGGGATTACGGCACCATACCTCTTGTGGAGTCTTTTTCTCAATGGCAACGGATGGAGATCGGTTGATCAAAAACATGCGATGAGAATTCGCTTGCCCCAAAAACGACTTTGGTAAGTTGACATTTGAAAACATACATCGAACCTTCTCCATGATCGTTCTGTTCATTCATTCTGCAACGCCGTTTTGCTTGGAGTATGACGAATCACAAGTGTCTCACGATCCCTTCGACTTGCATAATTTATTAAACTCATTTGAACAAAACTCTAAGCCATTGTCTGCATGCGGAGGTATTTTATTTATTTTCCGTCTATTTTTCAATCATAGTTTTCCAAGACTTAAATGCGAGAAAACACATCGCTTTTTCGCTTCAGAAGAATGCCCAAACTTTTCTCGAAAAATCATCAATAAAAGTTAGCATATAATTAGCTCCACCTCTTGAAGGCACTCTTGATGGCCCCTGAGATAAGAATGAATATACTCCAACGTTTCCTTCGTGTTATGGATTCCTCTCGTGAATCGAACTCTCTTTTGCTTCCCAAAAACGCAGTGCTCACAGAAACTCGGTTTGCAAATTCCTTGCCCATCAAGAAGTCCTCTTTTGCTCAATTTTGCCATGCCATTCTCACTCATATGCCCTAGGCCCATATGCCAAAGTTTAGTAATATCATCATCCGACAAGGAAGAGGAAGCGACAAATTGCATCACCAATAACAAGATAAAACCACATGCAAAACATATAACTTGGCGTCTTTTCTCCATTTTCATCACAACGAGGGAGCCTTTGGAAATCTTCAAATCCCACTTTCAGCTGTGTATTTGTACCCTCTTAAATCAAGAGTACTCAACGAAATTAAATTTCTCTTCAATTCTAGAACATGTCGTACGTCACTAAGTGTTCTGACAACTCCATCAAACATCTTAACTTTAATTGTTCCAACACCTGCGATTTTACACGAAGCATTATTTCCCATCAAAACAACACCTTCAGACACTGTTTCGTAATTTGTAAACCAATCCCAATTGGGACTCATGTAGAAGGTGCAGCCTGAATCAAGTACCCACTCCTTGCTCACTTTAGAATTGTTGACAGAAGTGACTAGAAGTTCACCATCACTGTAGTCTTCTACAACATCAGCTTCACCAAAATTTTCTGGTTGTTTTCCATTTTGATTCGCAACCTCCCTTTTAATCTTGTTCTGTAGTTTATAGCACTCAGATTTAATGTGCCATTTTTTCTTACAAAAGTTACAAGTTTTACCTCTGGTTGAAGACTTCGATCTACCCTTAGATTTACCACGAGGATTTCGTTCCTGTGTCCTTCCACGATCATCATCAGCATTCCAATCTTGTCTCCCACGAACAATGAGACCCTCTCCCTGAGAGTCGAGTTTAACCACAAGATGCTTCATCTTATCATACGAGGTCAAAGAATCATAAACCTCATCAACTGTGAGAGACTCACGGCTATATAAAATCGTGTCTCTAAAGGTTGAATAAGACGGGGGCAACGAACAAAGTAGAATCAACCCTAGATCTTCCTTATCATACTGAACCTCCATTGCCTCCAAGTTTGAGAGAATTTCTTTAAACATTATTAAGTATTCGTGCACAGATGCACCTTCCTCCAAACGATGAGCATAAAGACGTTGCTTCATATGCAACTTGCTGGTTAGAGTTTTCGACATACATATTTGTTCTAGCCTCTTCCATAATGCAGCGGCGGTCTTCTCCTTCATCACATCCTACAAAATTTCGTTAGACAAATGCAGATGTAACTGTGTTAATGCCTTTCGATCCTTGCGCTTCTTCTCTTCCTCCGTCAATGTCGAAGGCATCTTATCTACCCCTAGCAGGGCTTCCTCTAAATCCATCTGTGCAAGAATTGCCTGCATCTTTATCTGCCACAACGCGAATCTAGTGTTGCGATTCAATAGCAAAATTTCATACTTCAAAGACGCCATTACCGTGATCGAGATGAAAAACCCAGACGCTCTGATACCAGTTTGTGAAAAAATATAAATGTCGGTAATGACAATATATATCGCAAAGAAAAGATAAATAAAATAAAGAACACACAGATTTTACGTGGAAACCCTTTCGGGAAAAAACCACGGGCAGAGGAGAAGAAAAGTTTACTATGTCGAATTCGAACACATTACAAGAGGAATAGACTATGTCTATTTATAGGCTTGTAAAACCTAATTCTAATCAAAGTAAAAATATATTATGCTAATAAATGCTAAATATATTATACTCATAAATACTAAATCTTCTAGAAAGAAGATATATTTTGTTTAACTTGACTTGCAAGCAATATCTTAGAATTTGGGTCACACAACTCTAACAGGAAATTAAGTCAAAATTAAATTATATATTTTTACAATAATAAAAAAAATAATTTTATCATTTGAATGATCTATATTTTTATAATTTTTAAAGGATTAAATCAAATTTTTATATATTTTAAGGATGTGATTATTAATTTAAGAGCATGGCACCTGAATGTCCACTACGCTACGCCATTGTTAAAAACATCAAGATTAGATGTGAAAGTAAATGTGAGACACTATTATATTGTCTTGCAAGTAAAAATTGCCAAATATTGTGTTGATAGTTTGTGAGAGATTAATTAAATCAAAATTTCATATATAATATACTTACTATTGCAGACTCCCTTGAAAACTAAGAGTGCTCTCCATAGAGTCCTAGAGAGAGCAATAACTGCTGCAGCTTGGGATAGAGGAGAGTGGTGGCGAGGAGAGGGAGAGCAGTGAGGAGATCTCATTGTTAGCAGAAGAACTCATTCAATTATCAATTAAGAGATCAATGGTGGTGCCGAATGTCAAGCCGACTTTGATTTGTTCAGTTTGGATGAAATAATCTTTTAATCCGGAGAGCTTTAGGGCACAGCTGAGGAGTATATGGAAAACAAAGAAAAAGTTTGAGATCCAGGTGGTAGGGCAAAATCTTTTCTCAATTGTTTTTGACTAGAAGAATATTTGGAGACGATTATGGAAAGACGGTCTTGGTTATTCCGCAAATATCTTATTTTATTTGACAGATTAAGAAATTCGATTGAACGAGATCAAATACGCCTTACTTCCTTGCCGTACTAGATTAAGATCGGCCCATGCTTACCAGAATTTGACAAGAAGGATCTTTTGCACGCCATTGGGGGTACTTTCGGAGGAGTTACCAGGTCTGAAATTAATGGCAATATTTGCAGACTTAGGGTTATTCTAGATGTTCAGAAACCCCTTAGGAGAGGTATTTTTGTTTCAAGTGATAATAGTATTAAATCATGGATTTCTTTCAAATATGAAAAATTACCAGTCTTCTGTTTTGGGTGTGGAAGAATGGATCATGGTCTCAACGACTGTTTGCTGATAAGTCCTGTAGAAAATAAAAAAATCAAAGACAATCCTCCTTACACTATAGCATTAAAAGCTGAATCAAAAGTGGTTGGGAGAGAAAGTATGAAGTTTAATGTTTTTGCAAAAAGGTTGAGTTTTCAATGCTCTTACACAGGAAACTCGAAGGAGTATAATGGTTCTGAAAAGGATGTTGAATCTATTATCACACAAGGAAAGGTACAAGGAGGAAGACTATTGGCGAGTTGGGAGGAAGGAGTAAAGGAACAGGAATACACTTTTAGTATGATGGAGATTGGAGTGTCGAATGAAGTTAATAATAAAGTGGAGAGATTCTCAATAGTCCCCAAGAAGTCAAGTTGGAAAAGGTTAGTTCCAGTGAATTAGACAGATAATCAGAAGCATGAAAGCGTTGTGGGCAAGAGGAAATTTCTAGAAGAGGAAGATGGTAAAGACTGCAAGGGTATGTCAAGTGGAGATGGAGTGAAAAGGTTAAAAAATGATGATATGGTTGGTCGAGAAGGGGTTTGTATGGAGACAATAATTGATAATGTGGAACATAATATTGTTTCAAATAAATTAAGAACGACGGCTGTGATCGAGTCCAAACTAACTATGACAACGAATAAGGCAAGCGCACCTATCGTTTGGTAGTATAGCTATGACAAGACCGGAAATATCGTATCCTCAAGGACCAAGAGTACTAGTAATTACTATCTTTCTATTATCTAACCTAATAATTAAGGGAATTTGGTTTAAATCTAAAACTAACTAACTAATTACTAAACTAATGATGCTAAGACACAGAGAGTGAATTGGGAAAATACTTTTGGGAAAACCAGTTGATTAAGACAATACCCGAGGAAGAATCCACCTAGACTTCACTTGTTATCTAACTCTGAACCAGACGATTTGTTCACTTGACTTGATCCGTAGGATTCCCTAATTTATATTAACACCTCTCTCGAGGCTACTAACGTCTAACCCTAGGTTGATTAATTAAAATCTCTTTCTAATTAAAACCCCTAGTGTTGCATTAACTCGATCTATGGACTCCCATATTAGGTTTGACCCTAATCCGACAGATTTTCGTCGTCCTATCTCTAGGAGTGCGATCAACTCCGCTTAACTATGCTAGATCTACTCTTAAACAGGGACTTTTGCTCCACTGCCTAAGCACATCAATACTTGAATCAATATCTTGGAATATTAAAGCAAGAATTAAGAACACATAATTAAGAACAAATCAAGTATTTATCATATAGTTCAGAAAAAAATAACAAGATTCGTCTTTAGGTTTCATCCCCCTCAGGTATTTGAGGGGTTTAGTTCATGTTTAATAAAGAATACATCTCAGAAAAAAGTAAATAACAAAACATAAGAAAAACCCTAAAACCCCCTGAAGGAAATTGAAGGGAAGATCTTCCGTCTTGAGTGTGATTTCGGCTTCTGAGATGAATCAACTGGCTGTCTTCGAGTAATTTCCTATGTTCAGCCCTCTCTGGCTTCGCCCCCTTTTAGGTCGCCCTCTAGGGTGTTTATATAGGCTTTCGGAATGCCTTTCTTGGCCCACAAGTACCTTAATTCGAATGGAATTAAAACAGGTCAAGGCAGGGACACGCCCGTGTGGAACGCCCGTGTGAGTCGAGCCCAGGCCGTGTTCAGGCCTGCTAAGGTGGCACGATCGTGTGGTGAACTCCAGGCCGTGTGGATTTTTTACTTTGGCCCATTTTCTCCATTTTCGGCCCGTTTCTCGTTCTTTTCATCCTCCAATGCTCTCCTAAGTATAAAACATGAATTTCAAGGATTAGGAGCATCAAATTCCACAATTCAGAGGATAAATCATCCAAAAGTATGCTAAATGTGGGATTAAAATATGTATATATTACGGTTTATCAGGCTGCCAATGGGCAAGCCGACTGGACACAATGAAAAACAATTGTTGGAATGTTTGTGGGTTGGGGAGCCCACGGGCGGTATAGAGGCTGCGACATTTACTCAAGCAACACGATCCCCATATGGTCTTATTAATGGAGACGAAGTTAGATCAAAAGCGCATGGAAAGGGCTAGAAGGAGTTGTGGTTTTATGAATGGAATTGATATTGAAGCAGAGGGGTCTCGGGGCGGGTTGTGTTTAGCATGGAGAGGAGACGTTGAGATAACCGTGAAGAGCTTTTCTAAATGGCATATAGATGCTTTAGTAAAAGAGGACGATGTCCATGAAGAGTGGAGGTTTACGAGATTTTATGGCTCACCATATTTAAAAGACAAGAATTCAGCATGGAACCTGCTCAGAAGATTAGGCCAAGAATGCAATTACCCTTGGCTTGTAGCAGGCGATTTCAATGAAATTATGTATTCTTTTGAGAAAAGTGGTGGAGTGCAAAGGGATCTGAAGAGAATGAAGGTATTCAGAGAGACTTTAGAGGAGTGTCAATTGATGGATATTGGGTACTCGGGAGTTTGGTTCACGTGGGAAAGGGGAACTCTTCCAGAGACAAACATAAGAGAGAGATTTGGATAGAGGGGTTGCAAACGAAAAATGGATAACTCTATTCCCAATGGGTAACATTCAACATCTTCCTTACTCAACATCAAATCATTGCCCTCTCCTTATAAGTACAGTTAGTGCAATTAACTACACAGAAAGTCAGAGATTCCATTTCGAAGCCTGGTGGACCATGGAGGAGTCTATCGAACAAGTTATTAGAGAATCTTGGGAGTCATCTTCAGGTTTGCTAATGGAGAAATTAGAGAGACTGCAAATTCGATTGAAGAAGTGGGCATGCTTTAACAAAAGTAAGAAGGAGGGTCTAAAAAGAAGGCTAACTAAAGAGCTTGAATCTTTGTTGAAAAAAGAAAGAGATGATGAAACGATGGCAAGGATTATTGACACGAAAATCCACCTGAACATGGAGATTGATAAAGATGAAATGTATTGGGAGCAAAGAGCTAGAGCAAATTGCCTCCAGCTTGGGGATAAAAATTCGGCCTATTTTCACAAATGTGCATCAGTTCGAAGACGAGCTAACACAATCACCAAGTTGGTATCGGATGATGAGAAGGAAATCATCGATGGATCAGAAATCAACAAGACTGCCACTTTGTTTTTTCAAGAACTCTTTACATCGAAGGGAGTTGCAAATCCATGCAAAGTGTTAGCAGGCATTGAAGAAAGTATATCTCATGAGGTAAATGAATGTTTACTATTTCCTTTCAGGGAAGAAGAAGTTCAGACAGCATTGAGAGGGATGGGACCTACAAAAGCACTAGGTTCGGATGGATTTCCAGCATTATTCTTTCAGAGGTACTGGCATATAGTAGGTAAGGATGTTGTGGAGTATTGCTTAGGAATTTTGAATGAAAAGAAATGGGTTGAATCAGTTAATAGGACAGATATTGTGCTTATCCCAAAAGTTTCAAAACCCACAACTCTGGTAAATTTTAGGCCTATTAGTCTATGCACAGTCATGTATAAAATCGTGGCAAAAGTAATAGCTAACCGATTGCAAAAAGAAATTGGCAATTGTATTGATAAGGTCCAGAGCGCATTTGTCCCAAGTCGACTTATTTCAGATAATGTGCTTTTAGCATATGAAATCTTAAACACGTTTCGGCAAAAACGAACAGGAAAAAAAGGTATATGGCGGTAAAGCTTGATATGAGCAAAGCTTACGACAGAGTGGAGTGGGATTTTGTAAAAGAAGTGATGCTTAAGATTGGGTTTGCAAGGGAATGGGTGGGATTAATAATGAAATGCATTACTACAGTATCTTATGCGGTAAATATCAATGGAAGGAGGGGTAGACTTTTTCAACCTACTAGGGGACTTTGGCAGGGTGATCCATTAAGCCCATTTCTATTTCTTATGTGCAGTGAAGGCCTTTCATCTCTGATGAGAACATCAAAGAAAAAGGGTTTGGTAAAAGGTGCCAAGGCAAGTAGAATAGGGCCAGAGATATCTCACTTATTATTTGCTAGCGACTGCATGATGTTTGGTGAAGCAACAGATAAGGGTGCAAGGATTTTGAAAGACATATTAAAGGAGTATGAAAGCTGTTTGGGCCAATGTGCGAACTTTAGCAAATCTACAATATTTTACAATTCGAATACAAATGAAGAGAAAAAAGAAGAAGTTTCAACATTGCTAGGAGTAAGGAGCTCAACAAATCTGAAGAAATATTTGGGACTTCCTAATGTGGTGGGTAGATGGAAAAAAGAGTCTTTTCAAAATCTTTTAAACAGAGTTGCTATGCGTATCGAAGGTTGGAGCACCAGGCTGCTATCTCAAGGGGGAAGGGAAGTCTTTATAAAATCTATTACAGGCAATACCTACTTATGCTATGTCTTGTTTCCTTTTACCTAAATCTTTATACGAGATGATCGAAAGTAAGTTTGCTAAGTTTTGATGGAAAAAAGGATTTGGAAAATAAGGAATACATTGGTGCCAGTGGAGGTTTTTATGTCGACCTAAAGAAGAAGGAGGTTTGGGGTTTAGAAATATGGCTCAGTTCAATATTACCCTCTTGGCAAAACAAGGATAGAGATTGTTAAATAATCTGAATTCACTAGTAGTGCAAGTTCTCAAAGCGAAGTATTTTTCGAACAGTGATTTTCTCAATTCATGTCTGGGGAATTCAAGCTCTTATGTTTGGCGCAGTATATGGGCGACTAAGGGTACACTGGAGAAAGGTCTGATTTGGAAAGTAGGTACGGGCACGAGAATTTTAGTCAATGAAGACATATGGATTCCAAATTATGGTAATTTAAGATTAATGTCTGTAGTTGATAATTTGCGATATGATAAAGTTGCAGAGCTAATCAACAACTATGAAAGAGACTGGAATAGAGAAATGATTGTTAATACCTTCCCAGAAGTAGAAGCTGAATTGATTCTCCGAATTCCTTTGGCGTTGGAACCTCATGAGGATTTTCTTGCTAGGAATGGCGAACCGTCGGGAGAGTTCTCAGTTCGGAGTTCCTACAAACTATTACAAAGCTTCGATCCTACAGCTTATTCTTTACAAAACATCTATAGGGATTTTTACAGAAAACTCTGGCGTATTGATCTACCTACTAAACTTGAAATATTAATATGGAAAATTTCTTGGAACTATCTACCTACTCAGGTAAACATGTCATTTAGAAAATTAGCAACTAGTACAATGTGCCCTCGGTGTGGTGAAGGAGAAGAGACAATGAATCATCTTTTCCGAGAGTGTCCTATTTCAATGGCAGTGTGGAGAGCATTGTCAGATTCAAATTTTGT
This sequence comes from Gossypium sturtianum, assembly GCA_025698515.1. Lineage (NCBI taxonomy): Eukaryota > Viridiplantae > Streptophyta > Magnoliopsida > Malvales > Malvaceae > Gossypium > Gossypium sturtianum. The sequence continues at coordinate 166,722,335 of CM046945.1, forward strand.
AAAGTTTCCAAACTCAGAGTTCGATGAGTGGCTTACCAAAGTCTTTGCTCTTCTCTCTCTGAAACAATGTAGAATTTTTTTGTGGTGCGCTATGGGCCATCTGGGGGGACAGAAACGCTCGAATACATGACAAAACAAGTAGATCAGGTCAGGAGATTGTAAGTTTTGTGCACAACTATCTTAGTGAACTTGATGGAGTTAGTAAAGGAACCCAAAATGTCTCTAAGGTAGATATGAAATGGAATCACCCATCTGGACAGGTAGTAAAAATTAACTTTGATGGTGCATTTGACGAGAGAAGCCATCAATCGGCGTCGGGGGTAGTAGTCAGGAATAGTAAGAGACTCGTTCCCATCTCAAGTACAGAAATACACAGAGGGGTGGCTTCCGCTTTTGCTGCTGAAGCTATCACCTGTCGACGAGCAACCCAAATAGGCCTCGACATGAATAGAGAAGATATCATTATAGAAGGCGACTCGTTATCAATAATAAAGAAATGCAAGACCGCAGATTTCGACAAATCACAGATAGGGGCCTATATACATGACATTCACAAGATGAAATCCAGAGCCAGAAAGTTAAGGTTTGAGTTTATTCCAAGATCAGCAAATAGTCTAGCCCCTATATTAGCAACAGAATCATTGAAAAGGAAAGAAGAGATTTACCTGATCGAAAGTGTACCCAGCTATGCCGAAAAGCAGGCGAGAAACGAAAGTGTGAGAGAGCCGGATTGAAGAGAAGAGGAGATGAAGAGGCAGAGGAGAGTTTCAAAATGAAAATCTAACAGTCTCAATCGCATAAAACTCCCCTCGGAAACTGATATCACCATTAATGAAAGAAATGAAAGATGTGATAAGATTCGACAGGCGATAGTCTATCTGATTGGGCATTAGGTCGGTGGCATTAAACATACATTCTAGATCTTTCTTTCTGAAAACAGTTTTTTTTTCGGGCCAGTATGTATTGGGCCAATTTTAATTTTATGCTTATTTCCTGTAGACTTTGTTATTTTTATATTAAAAGCCCAATCTGATTTTCGATTCAAAAAAAAAATGCCAAATATAAGAAAACTAATTTTGCTAGTTGCAGCATATTTACGACATATAGACGGAAACAATATTGTCGGGAACTACGAAAAAATAACAATATCACCACGTGGGTCCGCTTTAATATATATATATATATATATATATTTTTAAATAATATATTTTTTCTATTATTGGCTACTAAGATTTTTTCGGTCCACTTTGTCATTTGAATTTAATAATTAGGTCTATTTTAATATTTGAACATGAAAATTTTAAAATTTTGATGATGTGACATGATCATATATATCACTTGAAAATTAAAAAAATTATATAAATTTTTAGGTGATGATGTGCTACAATCTCACAATATCGCATCCAGTGTTTTAATAATTGGATCGGTGGTTAAAAGATCAAACCATTGATTTCTTATTCAATCAGTTCGACTACTAGACTAATAATAATTAATTAATTAATTAAAAATTCCTAAAAATCTAAAAATAATTTAAAAATAATTTTTAAAATTGTCAATTTTTAACCAATTCCCGATTCAATCAGTTCAACCCCTTTGTTTGGACCGTTATACCAATCGCTTTTCAGTCTAATTAATTTGACCGAATGATCTGATTTTGCTTCAATAACACTGGTCACATAATCAAAAATTGATAGAATCCAAGTTCAGTGACCACTTGAATTTACTTGTCAAGTTTAGTTACAAAATTGGACAAAAATAATACAATATTAAAGTGCATCTAATTGCCAAGTTGAGGGCCAAAAATTATATTATGTATACTATTATTTAAGTCCCTATCTGAATTGGTGTCACGAGTCAACCGAACACTAATTCAATTAGAGAAAATACGAAAATATTCTTCCATAATTAGAATAAGTGTAACACCCCTTACCCGTATTCGACGCCGGAACAGGGTACGAGGCATTACCATCATTACCACGTTTCTATGATCAAACCAAAAGCATAATCATAACAGACATAGTTATCATAAGCTGAAGAACACACTTTAAAGATAAGCCATGATTAATAATTTACGAAGTATGAATGATAGGAAAACCAAGATAAGGAAATTCAAGATACAATACCATACCGAAATCCAAAACATAACTCATAAAAATAATAATAATAAAGATATCGATGATTCTTCGAGAGAAGGCCAGAAAAAAACATCACTTACGACTCTACTGGACTTCCATCATAACAGAGATAATATATTTCTAAATATTTATATATAAGATGTAATAATATCCAATAAAAACGGAAGAATAGTCCAACATAAATTTTTACCATCGACTTTATTCCAACATAATAAAATAGAATTCAAGAGATAAAGAAATATCGATCATAAACCGAATTCGACCAACGTGGCTTTCGCCTAACATCATAGTTAGCTAGCATTCTCATAACATAAGAACTCCATCGTATTGAACAATCACACACATATCTCTCGAGGATAAAAGAACATATATAGAATACCCGTAAAGATCATCATATTCATCTCAACTATAACTATCACACACAGACATCTTTATTACTCAATTATTATTTCTCTAATTTTTGTGTAAGGAATTGACATCGGAAAAGGTATAAGTAGTGAAAAATATTTGAACCTCTCCACTAAAGTAATTTTCGAGGACGAAAATTCTTAAAGAGGGGGAGAGTTGTAATAACCCAAATTTCAGTGATATTAGAAATAGTGGTTCGAGACCGTCAAATCTGACAAATGAACTCGTAGATTGTATTATTTAATATTTACCAGCCAAATGTAGCTTTAAAAATATTTTTGAAATAGTAAATTGTGTTTTATAAAGATTTATTTGGTCAAGAAATCGAGAAAAAGAGGTATCGAGATCTCAGTGTTATAAACCGAGTCATAAATATTTTTAAAGCTACATTTGGCTGGTAAATGTTAAATAATACAATCTACGAGTTCATTTGTCAGATTTGACGGTCTCGAACCACTATTTCTAATATCACTGAAATTTGGGTTATTACAATAAGTTATTGTTCGAGGGTAGTTTAATCTTTTTATTTTAAAAAAAATAATTAAAAATGAATATGAGGGGATTTGAACCTATGACAATCACAATAATAAAACTTCAAGTTTATCACCATCAAAACTTTATTTTAATATAGTTTATATATTTTTATTTTAATATGCATATTTTTTTATATTCATCAATTGTATCTATACTTATTGTCGAAATCCTTTTCTTTTTTTTTTTTGAAATCGACTTTATTTTGAAAATGAAGATGGAGTCACCATCAACCTTTTTTACTTAGGTGTGATTGGATCACCTCAAAACTCGACCATTTTAATAAAACGTTAGATTTGTTGAAACGATAATATTCAGTCTTTCAAATTTGGAAAAAAAGAGTTCGGGAGTCGGTTACGTATGAGGAAGGTTTACCACTCTCAAAACGCCCAAAATTAGTACCTAGTTGATTACTTGATGTTTTGATGTTGGAAGTTGAAAATTCAAAGAGAAATTAAGCTATGATCCCTCTTTTTTTGCATGATGTTCTTTAAAACCAATTAGCTAAATTAAATTTTACGAAAAGGCCTTATTACGAGTTAGTCGAGGAGAAAAGATCGTACCCCGTGAGTTAAGACACAATGCTTGGAATCCTCAAAAACCAGAGCAATCACCATTTGATCTTATTTTAAACCTTGTTTTTATTTTTTTAGAAAAATAAATAAATGAATAAAATGGATATTCGATTACTTCAGTTTTAGAAGGATGCCATACTACGTAAGTTAGGAGCACAACTCCTCGAATCCAAAAAATAATGAACATTGCCTCGGTTTTAAATATTTATTATGCATTACGTAAAACGAATGTAACTTTTAAAACGATATACAATATTTATTTGGGCAAAGTAAAAAATGATAAATAAATTGTGATGTGACCCATGGAATAGTGATAGCAAAATAAAATGAAATAGTCATGTAGGTAAAAAATGAAATGACGATATTAGGATAATAAGCAAAAAAAAAATTAAATAAAATGAAATAAAATAAATGAGAAAATTAAAAATTAAAAATAAAAAATAAAATAAAAGAAACATGTTGGTAAATAATAATAATAATGCAACTATAATAGTAATAAGAATATCGGTTTATAATAATAATAGTGATAATCATATTGTAACTATTATCATAATAATACGAGTAAATAAATAATAACAACAAGGATAACATAAAAATAAAATGTGTAAATAAAAGAAAATATAAATAACATAAATGTTAAATACTAAAATAAATAATATAGTAAATAAAGAGGCAAAATTAACAAAATAAGGGATTAAATTGAAATTTAAGAGAAACTTGAAGCATAAATCGCAAAATAAATAAAGAAAAGGAAATAAAGAACTAAATTTAAAATATAACAAAACTAACGGTCTAAATTATAAAGAAAAAGAACTTTAAGGATTAAATTAAAATAAGATAAAAACTTCAAGGTGTTAAATGGAAATTATCCCCCTCATATTGAAACGTGTCACTCCCCAAGGGGTTCAAGTGGGTCAGGGGACTAAATTGCACAGAGATTTAAATTATGGGGGAAAATTAAAATAAATAAAAATGAACAGGACTGAATTGAAATTTATGATAAAAGCGGAAGGGCCAAAGAAGTAATTAGACCCCCTTAAAAACGCCCGGATCTTGAGGGGGTCGGGTCGACAGATCTTGCCCAAAACGGTGACGTTTTGGGGTTTGAAACCAGGCCCAAACGACGCGGTTTCAATACCCGATTTATTAAAATTTTCCCAAAAAATTCATTTTTCATTTAAAAAAAAAAAAAAAAAATCCTTCTTGATTAGGTGTTGCTGGTGTTGGCTCTGTTTTAGGTTTCTTATCTACTGATAAGTGATGGTGTCTAAAGCTTTTTCAAGGTTTGATGGATAGTTTTCTTACTTGTGGTGAGGTCCAATGCTTGCTCGTTGATTTATGTAAAGTTTTTTTTTTAGCAAGGGCGATCACTATAGTTAGTTGCTTGGTTCTGGATTATGGGTGTGGAGCTGCTGTTTGTCATATATAGTTTCTGATGTGGTGTTTGCCATGTTGGGAAGGGTTTCGTAGTAGTGTTTGTTTTCAGATATAACTTGCTCTCTCGCTTCTTGTTTTCTGCTCCAGGCTATGGTTTTCTGTCGTTGGTAAAGTGTGCTTTTCTTGTGGTGATGTCATATTGGTGTATGTTAATTCTGCAGTTCAGCAGATTTTATAATTGCTCTTGCAAGGACTTGTATCATCCACTGTTAAGTGGTTGCCCCTTTTAATAAATTTATTATCTTATTTCGAGTTCAAATATTTAAGTTATAATTGTTTTTGTGAAAACTGTGCAAGCAGAAATTTTTGAATAAGATTTTTACGGGAATGACGAGTTTCGTACTTTGATTCAAGTATAAATCATATTTAGTTTGATTTTAATATTTAATTTTGATTATATATAATCACATTAATGTATAACAAGCCTTAGTATAACCACTAGTTTAAGAAAAATCAATCCAATAATAAACACGAAATTGGATGTACAAAATCTTCAAAACAAATACAAGCAAATAATCAAAATATTTATTTTAAACATGCTAAGAAATAAGGGACACGTGCCAAGTGCAGTTGTCATTTTTCAAGTCTCTGCTCCCAAAACTTGCCTCAACATATTCTTCTTTATTGATTGCGTTTTACCATCTTGGAAATCAGTAGCTACTTGAATTTCATTATGTATAAAGGTGGGTATAGCTTAGGATAGGGAAGGGGATGCAAATGCTAGAACCTTAAACATATTAAATGTCATCTCTTAAACCTAAAATACATGAACCATGTTAAACCCTTAGTTCTTAACAGCTATATATGTACTTCAAGCATTATGATGCAGTGGTTCAAATATTACCTGAATTTCATGTTGTGGTATAATGCTGAGCCTAGATATCGGAGAGTGGACATAGGCAGGGGAGAGGGTAATGGTGTAACGTTGTAGAATCATGGAGAGAACAATCTTGGTTTCTATTGTTGCAAATGTCATACCAACACAAAATCGAGGTCCCAACCCGAAGGGAAGAAATGCAGCCGCGGTGTAATTGGTAGCTTTCGCAATCCCTTCAGCGAATCTCTCGGGTTTAAAATGATGCACATCATCTCCCCAAAAGTGAGGGTCACGGTGAACTCCAATATATAAAGGCAGAATATCTATATTAGCAGGCAAAAGTAGCTTTCCCAACTGAACTTCTCTTGTAGCTGCTCTTGCCAGGCCATTTGATGGACCATACAATCTTAGAGTTTCATTGATGATCATGGTCGTCTGTTTGGAAAATAGAAAAATATGTTAGATTACATCATGTTGATGGCTATTTGAATTCCCAGTTAGATAGTTTTCTTACTATTTTGAGTTTGGCGACGCCTTCGAGATGCGGATTTTGGTTACCAAATATGTCAATCACCTCTCTTCTCGCTTTTTCTTGCCAATCTCCGTGGATTGCCAAATGCAAGACTATCCATGAAAGTAAGGAATTAACAGTTTCTTGTCCAGCAAAATAGAATGTTTTGCATTCAGCTAACAAGTCTTCCAATGAAAACCTGTTTTTCTCATCCGAATCATGATAGGCATTTACAAGTAATCCAAGAAAATCATTGCCAAAGCTATTGACTTCTCCATTCACAACTTCGTCTTCTCTTTTCTTAACAATCTTCATCACACGATCTTTTATTTCTTTTGAAAGTTTTTCAGACTCTAGCAAATCAGCAGATTTCCACAACTTGCTGCAAAAGCAAACCATGGTCAGCTATATATAAGGAGAAAACCAAATCCATGGGGAATGAAAGTCCAAAAGTTGCATTCAAAAGCTAGCTGAAATCAAGGTAAAAGTTGGGATTAATTAAGCTTAGAGGGAAGATACCTGATCAAAGGAATTCTATTCTTAAAAAGATTTCGACTCATAATTATTGTCAACTTCTGTAACATGGCAAAAATCTTCTCCCCTTCTAAGTAACTGCTACCAAAAGCTGTTCTGGAAATCACTTCTGAAGTCAATAACCTAAATTCTTGCACCACTTCAATCTCTCTGCCTTCTTGACCTTTCCACTTTTCTAGCATTGTTTCAACACTAGCAATTATTGCTGGAGTCATGTTCTGCCCAAACAATCCTATATATAAGTAGTTGCCACATACTATTTAGACTTAGCTTACTATTGAGGTTAAAAAAAATACTTTTCTACGAATACTTTCAACTTCGACTATAAACTGGTTGTTAGCCAACAATACAAAATTCTGTAGTCTGTATAATTCTTGTCAATTAATTACACTGGAGGATTTACCTTAAGGCTTTCGCCATGGAAAGCGTGATTGGCTAGCTTTCGATGCTTTGCCCATTTTTCCCCCGCAATGAATAGAAGCCCATTCCCCAGGAACTCCCTACCAATATCTGAAAGCTTCTTTTCTTGAATTTTTTTTTCACTAGTTTGCAGAACCTCTTTGATTAATTCAGGCTCCGAAATCACCAATTCAGCTCGCGCACCGTTCCAATAAACAAAATTCCTCCCTAATCACTTGAAAAGAAAAAGGGTCAATCTTTTCTTAGAACTACAAGTTATAAATCATAATGAAAAAAACATGCATGGATCTTACCATATCTGTTGATCCAGGTGTAAAAATGTGGCAGTACTTTGGGAAATATATCATCTGTTAAGGCCACACGTTTGCTTAATGCTTCTTGCTGCATTCTGGCAACTTCCTTGCTGTTTCCATGGATGAATCTGTAAGGAGGTCCTTTGATTCCCTGTGAATTCATCATATGCTGTATACGGAGAGGTACCCACAGGTAATCATAAAGGAACTTTATTAAAGCTACGAGGAAGAAACAACATGGGACAAGAATTACAAGCTCCATCAAGTCACTCTTTTTTTCTTCTCTTACCACTGAATCCATATGTGCCTTTAGTTTTATAGCCAAACTGAACAAAGGATTTAAATGGTAATCATATAATTTATAAAAATTTAAATTAATAAGGATAAAGTTGTACTTTGATCTCAAAAATGATAAAAATTTTATTTAATTATTTAAAATTTATAAAGATATATTAAAATGATGACAGGGATGCTGCTGGTGTTTTGAGAAGTTGAGAGAGCAGAACAAAATAAGAGAGAAAATAAGGAAAAATACTATAGCTAATTTTATGAACTGCTATCAAATTTGTCATCTTTCAATTCACATGAATTACAATAATAAGTCAACAAACCAATACTTAAAAACATCAAATCAATACTAACTCTATTTGTTTTGACAACTAAACTCAAATAAGTAGACTAAACAAAAAAACATTGATATCAACATATGTGAACCCTGCTCGCACTTTAACTGGGGTTTCACCAAAAAACTTAACAGCTCACACTTTGACGTGCTTGCAACTTGAGTTGAGCTCGCATCTTTAGGTGAGCTCACAATTTTGGATGAGCTCGGAAGTGTAGAGCTTGCAGACTTGTTTGAGCTCGTGCCTTTGCAGGTTGAGTTTGCCACTGTATGAATCGTCACTTCACAACACTCCTCCTTGGCCATAATGTCGCAAACTCCAATATCATGTCTTAGCCTCTCGAATCTCAACTTTTCAAGAGGTTTTGTGAGAATATCTGTAACACCCCTAACCCGAGACCGTCGTCGGAATAGGGTTAAGAGGCGTTTCTAAATATTTCTGAACATCTCATAATATCTCACATCCATTTCTCAACACTTAGTTAATTATCAATCAAACATATTCAATTATAATCATATAGTCCCTTATTGAGGTCTACGAAACCTTAAACACGTGTTAGAAAGAGGTCGGGACTAAACCGAACACTTACGAAAATTTTCAGAAATTTAAAGATTTTTCAACACTGCAGAGGTCACACGCCCATGCAATCAAGCCGTGTGTCTCACACGGCTACCAGACACACCCATGTGTCCAGACCGTGCCAAAACAGGGCATACATACTGACTTATTGATCGCTTGTCAGAGTTTTAAATTTATAATGAATAAGAATGAACCTGGAAACTAACTATGACAACGATTGAGGCAAGTGCACCTATCGAACAGTAGTATAGCTTAGGCAAGACCGGATTGTCGAACCCAAAGGAACTAAAAGTACTAATACTAACTTTCTGTTTATTATTTAGCCTAAAATAAGTGAAGTTGTTTATTAATCTAACTTAACTAATTACTAAGCTAAAGACGCAAAGACAAAAAGAATGAATTGGGGAAATACTTGGGAAAAACTCAGTTGATTAAGATGATACCCTTAGGAAGAATCCACCTAGACTTCACTTGTTTTCTAACACTGAACCAGACGATTTATTCACTTGATTTGATCCGTAAGACTCCCTAACGTATATTAAACCCTCTCTCGAGGCGAATAACGTCTAACCCTAGGTTAATTAATTGAAATCTCTTTCCCATTAATAACCCCCTAGAATAGCAGTAAATCGGTCTATGGATTCCCATATTAGGTTTCACCCTAATCCGGTAAAATCTCGTCACCCTATCTCTAGGCGCGCGATCAACTCCGCTTAATTATGCTAGATCTACTCTTAAGCAGGGACTTTTGCTCCACCACCTAAACACATTCGACTTGAATTAATATCCGCGAAATATCAACACAAGAATTAAGCACACATAATTAAGAACAAATCAAGTATTTATCATATAGTTCAGAAAACAATAACAAGATTCATCTAGGTTTCATCCCCTTCAGGTATCTGAAGGGTTTAGTTCATAATAATAAGGAAAAACATCTAAGAAGAAAAGATAAAACAAAACATAAGAAATCCCTAAAACTCCCTGAAGGAATTGAAGGAGAGATCCTCCGTCTTGAGTAGAATTCCGGCTTCTAGAGATGGATCAACTGGCTATCCCTTGAGAGTTTCCCACAATTCTGACCTTCTCAGCTTGGCTCCTTAGCCTAGCTGACCGCCCTCTTTTAGGTCATACTTAGGGTCTTTATATAGGCTTTTGAAATAGGTTTCTTTGCCCCTAAGTATCCTTTCCCGTGTGAAATTGCTCTTCTCCACGGCAGGGGCACGGCCATGGCACACGCTCGTGTGAATCATGGCCAGGCCGTGTTCAGACTTCTAATGAGGACACGCCCGTGTAGATCGTGATTAGGCCGTGTTCTAGTATTTTGAGGAGGCACGACCGTGTGGGCTTTAGTCCAGGCCATGTCGATTTTTTCTTTGGCCCATTTTGGTCTGTTTTGAGCTCGTTTCTCATTTTTTGTATCCTTGGGTGCTTTCCTGAGTATAAGACATAAAAAGAAAGGATTAAGAGCACCTTTTTACATAAATCAAGGGATAAATCATCCAAAAGTATGCTAAATGTGGGATTAAAATATGTTACTATTTCGGTTTATCAAATACCCCCACACTTAAGCTTTTGCTTGTCCTCAAGCAAAATTCTCAACTTACAATTAAAACGAACTTTCTATAATTCATAGTTCCTATCAACAATGTTTCATCATAATTCATAGATAATTTATACATGGATAATTCAACTCAAAGAGTCCTAAAAATTCAAACAATCTAAGTCATAGATTTGTAACTCGAAAAACATAGGTGTCACCCCTTATCTAAATAATTACCTTTAATTCAAAACTGACAAGGATTGACATCCTCACAAAAGATTCACTCAAATCACTCAAAGTGTTTAAGGTTCAGGAAAAAGCGCTCAAAAGTCGAACATGAAAAGTTAATCCCATAGGCTTGCCTAAAAATCAAATCTCCACCACTGTAATATGAGATGATGCACAGATCAAAAGGTCTTTAATTAGGGTTGTAACGGGGCTAGGGTTAAGGTGTGGATAAAGGCTGAATTAGAGGGTTAGAATCGAGACTGAATTGACAAATTACCTAACCAGAAACAATGAACTGAATAATAAGTAATTACATTAATTGAAAATTAATAATTCTAATACTACGAGCTTTTTCTTCAATATTTGGAATTTAATTGTGTAAGCTCACATAACTAATACTGAATATACTTCGATTTTTTTTAGAACATCATAAATACACAATAAATACATAATAAAGGATAAGTTACTGAAATAGAAATTATAATTAGGTAACTAATCAAATCAAATCCCGATATAAGGGTAGTTAGAAAGAATGGTGATAACAAATAAAAAGGGTTTTGGGTTAATATTAGTGGTTATGTCAATAAAAAGGGTTGTTAGAATTAAAAGGGGTTCACTAGGGGTTAATTGTGAAGGTAGGCTTTTTATGGAGTTAGTGGGTTAAAACCTAGGTGCCTTAATCATCTCTGTATATCAAATCATAGGTGTGGTCTCGATATGTATAAACGAGGCAAGTTCTAGAATAACAAATCAATGTTGACATACTCATAATCAATAAAGTGAGCATGAAAAAGAATATATGCTCTATAAGGCTCAAAAACTCACAAAAATTATGGGTATTTTTGACATCAACCTCGTAAATTCCAAACTTCAAGGTAATATTTAGATTCAGGTAGACAACCTAGAAAATTTTTAATTCTGAAAAATAGACTTATCATGCTTGATTCTCTAGTATTCTTAGAATTTAATCATCAATGCACAATTATCAATGGCTTAATCTAAAACATATCAATAAAAATCATAAATCATGGAAATTTCATCCTAATTAGTAATATGAGAAAATTACTTAAAAACAAGACTAAATTTAGGGATTTGAGAATAATGTAAAAAAATTTGGTACGTTTAAGATTCACCCCCCACACTTAAGATGTACATTGCCCTCAATGTACTAAGATAGATAATATAAATATAATAAAATCATAAGATGGAGAGAAAGAATACTTCCTAAATTTTGGATGGATTCCTTGAGTCGGAGGTGACAGATGACTTATGTAGCAGTTGAATTACTCCTAGTGATTTATTCGTTATTTTGGAGTGTACAATTGAAACTCATGAAGTCATTAGTTAGATGTCTCGAAAGGGCGAAATAAATAAATGTTTGTTAGTAATACTCTAAGGTTAGATAGCCAATGATAATATGAATAAAATAAAGGTATTAAACATAAAGCCAAAAGAGTTTAAATTAGGACAAATAAAATTTTAAAACACATGAATTAAAAATAAAGAAAATAAACATAAGGAAAATAGAAGGACTCAGAGGTCCTCATCGTCAGCTGGGGCCTGTGGTGGTGGTGGTGTAGAAATATAGAGGTGGTGACAAATCTGCTGGAGGGTGGCCTCGATTCCGTCAAAGCGTTGAAATTGCTGAGTACAGTACTGCTCGAATCGATCGATGCGTGCAGAAATGTCTGAAAATGAAGCTGCTGCATGGGAGGGCCGCTGGCTCGGGATTGGTGCCTCCTGTGGTGGTGGGACATCAGCAGTATATCCTCAGGGTCCTCCTCATCTGTGGCTAATCGATACTGAGGAGGATCGGTCCCACGACGATATTTAATCATCCTCATGTGCAACATCGTTTGTATGCCTTGGGGTATCATCTGGCCAATCAGTGTTAATGAGAAAGTTTGAGTCTCGGTGTGTCGAGCCAACCGTGTGATGTATGGCCCCATCGATAAAATCCCCCTCCTGTGCGGCTCTGTCTGATGCTGAATGGCACGAGCAATGAAGTATGCAAGGTCGAATAAGTGCCCTTCTGACATGCACGATAAAAAGTAAACGTCGTGTACATTTACCACGCCGGTGCTCTCGCGTCGCCCCGTGATAGTGTGAGCTAGAATGGCATGGATGTACCGCAGGGAGGGTCTAAGGGCTGTCGCCTTGGAACGACTGGGGTCGTAGATGCCCGTGTTGGGGTGTAAAGTGTGCCAACAGTTGGTGGGGGTGCAGTGGAGCTGACGGTCTAACTCGAAAAGTGGATTTTCTGCTACAAACTCATTCATATAGAGTCTGAGTGCCGTTTCGAATTGCGGTACACTCAGTCGACGTACTGTGCCTCCTAACCGGAATTGAATTGTGCCCGGGTCATCGTATTGCGCCATTACTGTCTGCAGGGTAAAGGTGGTGTAAAACTCGAGGGTGAGTTCCAAATATGTGGGCTCGATGATGGAGAAAAATTGTTCCCACGGCTCAGTTGAGAGAAGGGCTCGAATATCGTCTGCTAGCCCGACCTGTTTCAAAGTGTCCCAGTCTATTCACCTACCGGTGCCGAGAGGTCTTCCCCGAAGTGCCTTGTATCGGTCTTCCTGGGCTTCCTGACTAAATTGGAGAAAGCGATGTCGTATTTCAGAGGAGGCACTGGCCGAGGATGAGCCGGGTCCCTTTCTTTTCTTACTTGGGGCGGCCGTAGTTCGTTTTCCTCGCGATGATGACATTGTACCTTCAAATCATGAAAATTCAAGTAATGTTTGTACCAAATTAAATCGAGCATTGTCATCTAGACTCGAGATATTTGAATGCTAAATGCGATTATTCTAACTATGAGCAACCAATAAATATCGACAGCAAAGTGTTCAATATACAATCAATATGAGTTTTGCTATAGAGTAACTAACATTGAAAACTAGCTATCATGAAAAATTTTACCAAGTTCTAGAATTCCAATGAAATATTCTAAAAGAAAATAAAATAATTAATGCTTAATACTAAAAACAAAAGCAAACACAATATTATGAAATTTATCCAATAGTCATTTAAGAAAATGAAGTAATGAAGGGAACCAGGGGTTTGGGTGATGTGAATCACCGGAACACGGGCTGAGCACGGTGGTGCTGTGATTTTCCTACAGGTGCACGGTTGTGGCGAGGGCGTGGGTTGCTGCAGCACGGTAGTGGCGAGGGCATGGGCGCGGTTTTTTTTTGTATTTATGTGAAAGGGAGAGGGTTGAGGAGGTGGTGGGAGGCAATGGGGATGAGTTTTGTGAGTGATGGCCGGAGTGGGGTTAGGGGTTTTGGGAGAAATCGGTTTAGGGTTATGAAATTTGGGGAAGATGAGTGTCATGTTCTATATATAGGGGATGGGACACGGGTAAAGGACACGCCCGTGCTTGATTCTGTTCAGCCCGTGCTTTTCGCGATTTTGAATTTTGGGCGCGTTCAGGGTGCTTGACCACGGCCGTGCTTAAAGTGACACGCCCGTGTTCTTAGTTACACGGTCATATGAAACGAGCGTGTTTTACCCGTGTTCGACAAGTCAGTATCTCCACACGATTGTGTAGCACAGGCGTGTTCAGCCCGTGTTTGAAAAGTCAGTATCGTCCACGGTTTCTTAGCACGGGCGTGGGGCTATTTTCGTAGCCCGTGTTGATGATAAAAGTCACCTTTGTCGAGCACGGCTATAAGTACACCCATGTGTCGTCCCATGGCGTCCACACGGCCACGGGCACTCCCGTGTGCAAGGCCGTGTGGTCTAAAACCTGCGCTTTATTGGATTAATTAGTATGGGATTAAATGCTAAAAATTAAGAATCTAATGTTAGTGTGGTTAATGCTCGGGTTGCCTCCCGAGAAGCGCTTGTTTAAAGTCTTAAGCTAGACTTGCCCTATTTTTATTTTAGAAAGAAGGTTCACGGAGCTGAAGCTCCTCTCTCATATCCCTAAAATCTTCACCATTATAGATTTTGAGTCGGTGAGCATTTACCTTGAATGTGCCTTGAGTGGGATGAGTTACCTCGATTGTGCCATAAGGAAAAATTGTTTTGATCATGAATGGACCTGACCATCTTGATTTCAGTTTCCCAGGGAATAGTTTAAGCCTCGAGTTGTATAGCAGGACCAAGTCCCCTACTTTGAATTGTCTCGATTTTTTAGACGAGTATCATGGCGTCGCTTTGTTTCCTCCTTGTATAGCTTCGAGTTCTCGTAAGCATCAGTTCTCCATTCGTCTAGCTCGTTCATCTGCATCATTTTCCTCTCACCTGCAGTTTTAATATCGTAATTCAAAAATTTTATAGCCCAGTAAGCTTTATGTTCTAACTCAAATGGTAGATGACAACTTTTCCCGTAGACAAGTTTGTACGGGGATGTTCCTAAAGGGGTTTTAAAGGCTGTTCTATAGGCCCATAAAGCGTCGTCTACTTTTATTGCCCAATCTTTTCTGTTGGTTTCGACTGTTTTCTCTAAGATCCGCTTAAGTTCTCGGTTTGCTACTTCTACCTGCCCACTGGTTTGAGGGTGATATGGGGTAGCTATCCTATGGTGTACTCCATATTTTTTTAAGACCTTGTCAAATTGAGTATTACAAAAATGAGTACCCCTATCACTAATGATGGCTCTAGGTGTTCCGAATCGAGAAAATAGTTTCTTGAGAAACTTAACTGCTACTCTGGCATCATTGGTAGGTAAAGCTTGACTTCCACCCATTTTGACATGTAATCAATCACTACTAGGATGTACTTATTTCCGAATGAACTAGGGAATGGACCCATAAAATCAATACCCCATACATCAAATATTTCACAAGAAAGCATATATGTTTGAGGCATTTCATCACGTTTAGAAAACATTACCTGTTCTTTGACATTTATCACATGAAGCGACATACCTGTTGGCATCTTTGAATAGAGTAGGCCAATAAAAACTTGATTCGAGTATTTTATGTGCTATCTTAATGCCACTATAGTGTCCTCCTGAAGGTTCTGAATGGCAATGTTGTAGGGTTTTGCTTGCTTCTATCTTTGTAACGCATCTTCGAATTACCTGATCTGCACAAATGCGGAAAAGAAAGGGGTCTTCCCAGAAATAGTTCTTCACATCAGAAAAGAATTGCCTTTTTTGATGATGTGTAAGTTTTTTCGGTAGAACGTTAGCGGCTAAGTAATTCACAATATCTGCAAACCATGGTACCTCAGAGCAAGTTATAGAAAAGAGTTGTTCCTCAGGGAATGAGTCGTTTATCTCACTTTCGTCGAGCTCTTCGATATGTGGGTTCTCAAGCCTGGAGAGGTGATCTGCTGCAAGGTTTTCAGCTCCTTCTTATCCTGTATTTCCGTGTCAAATTCTGTAAAAAGTAAAATCCATCTTATGAGTCATGGTTTTGCATCAGGTTTAGTTAAAAGATAACGAAGAGCAGAGTGGTCAGTGTAAACGACAACTTTAGATAATACTAAATATTGTCTGAATTTATCAAACGCAAAGACCACATCTAGTAATTCTTTTTCGGTGGTGGTATAATTTTCTTGCGCGGCTGTTAATGTCTTGCTGGCGTAATAGATCGGCTGGAAGTGCTTGTCTTTTCGCTATCCTAAAACTGCACCTACTGCAAAATCACTTGCATCACACATTAGTTCAAAAGGGAGATTCCAATCAGGGGAAATTATAATTGGGGCATTTATTAATTTCTCTTTAAGAATATTAAAGGAATCTAAACATTCCTGATTAAAATTAAAAGGTACATCTTTTTCTAGCAATTTCGTTAGAGGCTTAGCTATTTTAGAAAAATCTTTAATAAATCTTCTATAAAATCCTGCATGTCCTAAAAAACTTCTGATAGCCTTAACTGAACTAGGAGGAGGTAATTTTTCTATGGTTTCGACCTTTGCTTTGTCTACCTCGATTTTTTTACTAGAAATTTTATGTCCTAATACAATTCCCTCTTTTACCATAAAGTGGCATTTTTCCCAATTTAAGACAAGATTTGTCTCCTCACATCTCATTAGAACTCGTTTTAAGTTTTTAAGGCAGAGATGGAAAGAATTGTTGAATACTGAGAAATCGTCCATAAATACCTCCATAATGTCTTCCACAAGTTCGTCAAAGATTGCCAAATGCAAATACACTAAAAGTAGCAGGAGCATTACATAATCCAAAAAGCATTCTACGATAAGAAAACGTGACCGTATGGACATGTGAATGTTGTCTTCTCTTGATCTTCGTGTGCTATTGGGATTTGGAAATAGCCGGAGAGTCCATCTAGGAAGCAATAGTACATATGCCCGATAACCTTTCTAACATTTGATCAATGAAGGGCAAAGGAAAGTGATCTTTTCTAGTGGCGCTGCTTCACCTTCCCCGTAATCAATGCACTCTCCAACCTCGTAATTGTTCTAGTGGGAATTAGTTTATTCTTCTCGTTGGCTACCACCGTCATGCCTCCTTTCTTTGGAACAACTCAGCACAGACTTACCCAATTGTCTTTATCGAAATAGGATAAATTATTTCAAAGATCTAGAAGTTTAATTACCTCGAATTTCACAACTTCTTTTACGTTTGGATTCAATCGTCTTTGAGGTTGCACACATGGCTTGTATTCCTCTTCCATCAAAATTTTGTGGGTGCAAAATGATGGGCTTATTCCCTTAATGTCAAAAATTTTCCAAGCTATGTCTCTTTTATGTCCTCTCAAGACTGTATCAACTCCTCTTTTTCCTTGGGTTCCAATTACAAGAGATAATTACTCGTAGCATAGAATTATCCCCAAAGAATGCATATTCTAAGTGTTTCGCAGAATCGCTTTAATTCTAATTTGGGCGGCTCATCAATAGAGGGTTTTTGTTTCATTCATCATTGACTTCAATGCTTTCTTTTTCCGTTTGTCTAGATGAAGATGTATTCAGATTCAGCTCGTCAGCTTCATCTTCTTCCCCCTCTTCTTGAGTCAGACACAGTTCCATCGTGTCATTATGTATAATTTCATGTAATGAGTTTTGAATGATATGATCAGTAGTATCAACAAAATAACAGGAATCATCTTGTTCTTTAGAATATCGCATGGCATCATAAATTTGAAAGATAATTTCCTCATCGCCTATTCTTAATGCAAGTTTACCGTCACCTACATCGATAATAAATGACTCTAGCAATGAGCTAAAAAAGGGTGCCCTAAAATTAAGGGAACATTAATATCCTCATCCATGTCAAGCACAACAAAATCAACAGGGAAAATAAATTTATCAATTTTTACCAAAACATCCTCGATAACTCCTCTAGGATATTTAATTGATCTATCAGCTAATTGAATACTCATCCTAGTGGGTTTTGGTTCCCTAGATCTATTTGTTTAAACATTTTATAAGGCATTAAATTAATACTGCACCTAGATCACTAATGCTTTCTTAATATTTAAACTACCAATTAAACAAGGAATAGGAAAACTCCTGGGTCTTTTAATTTGGTTGGTAACTTGTTTTGGAGGATAGCTTGAACATTCTTCATTAAGCTCCACAGCTTGATACTTCTTCAAGCTTCATTTTATTCAATCAGAGTTCTTTTAAGAATTTTGCGTATGTCGGCATCTCGTGAAATGGCTTCAACAAAGGGTAAGTTAATATGTATTTGTTTAAAAAGTTCAAGAAATTTACCGTATTGGGAATCTAGTCGGTCTTTCTTCAACTTTGCTGGGTATGGGATTGATGGTTTACTTTCTTTGCGTACTGGAGTTATATCCTCAACTCCCTCATCCTTTGCTTTGTCATCTTCATGTGGTATTTTTTTCTTCGGTTCGGCTAACTCCTTTCCACTTCTTAGTGTAACTGTCTTTACCTGTTCTGTTCCTTTAGAAAGAATCTCTGATTGAATTTCAGAAACTATCTTAGTAAGTTGCCCAACTGACTTAGTAATTTACCCAACTGACTTAGTAAGTTCTCCAACTTGGTTCTCGATCCCTTTGATCGATGCTTGTTGGGTCTTAAGGGTGGTTTCAGTGTCTTGGAGACGGTTTTCTGTGGATGTCATGAATTTTTCCAGCATCTCTTCAAGGTTCGGCTTCTTTTCCTGTGGATAGGGCTGATTTTGGAAATTCTGAGGGGGTTGTCTTTAATTTCCTTGATTTCCTTGTCCTCCCCACAAAAAATTTGGGTGGTTTCTCCAACCTGGATTATAATTATTACTATATGGGTTATTGTTAGATCTGAAATTGTTACCTATATAGTTCATCTGTTCGTTCTCTGTCCCCGATTGGTAGGGTGGGTACTCAGGATTTGCCACGGTTCCACTTACGTTGCACTGCATTACTGGATGTACCTGCGAAGAACACAAACTATCAAGCTTTTTATTCATCATCTCTACCTGTGTTGATAGCATGGTTACTGCATCTATGTTGAAAACTCCGACCGATTTTGTTGGTTTGGTCCTTGTAACCTGCCACTGATAGTTATTCAGTGACATCTCTTCAATAAACTCGTAGGCTGCTTCAGGAGTTCTATTATTCAGGGTTCCACCGGTGGCTGAATCGATTAGTTGCCTCGTTGAGGGGTTTACACCGTTATAGAAAGTTTGGACTTGGAGCCACAAGGGTAAACCATGGTGCAGACACCTTCTCAAGAGATCCTTTTATCCTCTCCCATGCGCCATATAATGTCTCTAAATCCATCTGCACAAAAGAAGATATATCATTCTGTAATTTGGCCGTTTTGGCCGGTGGGAAATATTTTAATAAAAAATTTTCGGTCATTTGATCCTATGTAGTGATTGACCCTCGTGGTAACGAGTTTAACCACTGTTTGGCCTTATTCCTTAATGAAAAGGGAAATAACCGAAGATGTATGGCATCATCAGAAACGCCATTTATTTTGAAGGTATCACAGAACTCTAAGAAATTAGCTATATGAGTATTTGGGTCTTCATCCTGTAAACCATCAAATTGAACAAACTGTTGAATCATTTGTATAGTGTTAGGCTTTAATTCAAAATTATTAGCGGCTATAGCAGGCCTAACAATACTTGATTCTGCTCCTGTTAAATGAGGTTTAGCATAATCATACATAGTACGTGGAGCGTTATTTTCTCCCACATCTTGTGGTGGTAGATTATTCTCGTCCATCCCTTCAGTAGGATTGGATCTGTCTTCTCGCTCTTCTTTCGTGTAATTTAGGGCTCGCCTAATTTCTCTGTGATTTCTTCGAGTTGTAGCATCAATATCACTGTCGTATACTAGAGGTCCTCTCGGGTTCCTTCTAGTCATAAACTAGAGATACCTGATAGGAAAAGAAAGAAAATTTAGCAAAATTAAAGTTAAAAATAAAAGTAAATTGCAGAAAATAAAAAAATAATGACTAAAGTAATAAAAATAGAGCTTTCTTAATATTTTAGTTCCCCGGCAACGGCGCCAAAAACTTGATCGCTTGTCAGAGTTTTAAATTTATAATGAATAAGAATGATCGAACCTGTAAACTAACTATGACAACGATTGAGGCAAGTGCACCTATCGAACAATAGTATAGCTTAGGCAAGACCGGATTGTCGAACCCAAAGGAACTAAAAGTACTAATACTAACTTTCTGTTTATTATTTAGCCTAAAATAAGTGAAGTTGTTTATTAATCTAACTTAACTAATTACTAAGCTAAAGACGCAAAGACAAAAAGAATGAATTGGGGAAATACTTGGGAAAAACTCAGTTGATTAAGATGATACCCTTAGGAAGAATCCACCTAGACTTCACTTGTTTTCTAACACTGAACCAGACGATTTATTCACTTGATTTGATCCGTAAGACTCCCTAACGTATATTAAACCCTCTCTCAAGGTGAATAACGTCTAACCCTAGGTTAATTAATTGAAATCTCTTTCCCATTAATAACCCCCTAGAATAGCAGTAAATCGATCTATGGATTCTCATATTAGGTTTCACCCTAATCCGGCAAAATCTCGTCACCCTATCTCTAGGCGCGCGATCAACTCCGCTTAATTATGCTAGATCTACTCTTAAGCAGGGACTTTTGCTCCACCACCTAAGCACATTCGACTTGAATTAATATCCGCGAAATATCAACACAAGAATTAAGCACACATAATTAAGAACAAATCAAGTATTTATCATATAGTTCAGAAAACAATAACAAGATTCATCTAGGTTTCATCCCCTTCAGGTATCTGAAGGGTTTAGTTCATAATAATAAGGAAAAACATCTCAGAAGAAAAGATAAAACAAAACATAAGAAATCTCTAAAACTCCCTGAAGGAATTGAAGGAGAGATCCTCCGTCTTGAGTAGAATTCCGGCTTCTAGAGATGGATCAACTGGCTATCCCTTGAGAGTTTCCCACAATTCTGACCTTCTCGGCTTGGCTCCTTGGCCTAGCTGACCACCCTCTTTTAGGTCATACTTAGGGTCTTTATATAGGCTTTTGAAAAAGGTTTCTTTGCCCCTAAGTATCCTTTCCCGGGTGAAATTGCTCTTCTCCACGGTAGGGGCACGGCCATGGCACACGCCCGGGTGAATCGTGGCCAAGCCGTGTTCGGACTTCTAATGAGGACTGATAAACCGAAATAGTAACATATTTTAATCCCACATTTATTATGCTTTTGGATGAATTATCCCTTATATTATGTAATTTGGTGCTCTTAATCCTTTCTTTTCCTGATATATACTCAGGAAAGCACCAAGGGATGAAAAGAACGCAAAACGGGCTTAAAACGGGACAAATGGGCCAAAGCATGAAATCGACACGGCCTGAACTAAAGCCCACACGGCCGTGCCTCCTCAACATACTAGAACACGGCCTGATGTCGATCTACACGGGCGTGCCCTCATTAGAAGTCCGAACACGGCCTGGCCACGATTCACACGGGCGTGTGCCATGGCCGTGCCTCTACCGTGGAGAAGAGAAATTTCATTCGGGAAAGGATACTTAGGGGCAAAGAAACCTATTTCAAAAGCCTATAAATACACCCTAAGTATGACCTAAAAGGGGGGCCCAAAAGCCATCGTTTAGGGGCGTCTTGCTAGGCCAGAGAAGGCAGATTTGTGGGGATTAACTCAGGGATAGCCAGTTGATCCATCTCTAGAAGCCGGAATTCTACTCAAGACGGAGGATCTCTCCTTCAATTCCTTCAGGGAGTTTTAGGGATTTCTTATGTTTTTTTTTATCTTTTCTTTTGAGATGTTTTTCTTTACTATTATGAACTAAACCCTCGTGAGATACCAAGGGGATGAAACCTAGATGAATCTTGTTATTGTTTTCTACGAACTATATGATAAATACTTGATTTGTTCTTAATTATGTGTGCTTAATTCTTGTGTTGATATTTCATGATATTAATTCAAGTTGAATGTGCTTAGGTGGTGGAGCAAAAGTCCCTACTTAAGAGTAGATCTAGCATAATTAAGCGGAGTTGATCGCGCGCCTAGAGATAGGGTGACGAGATTTTGCCGGATTAGGGTGAAACCTAATATGGGAATCCATAGATCGATTTACTGCTATTCTAGGGGGTTATTATTCGAGAAATAGATTTCTGTTAATTAACCTAGGATTAGACGTTATTCACCTCGAGAAAGGGTTTAATATACGTTAGGGAGTCTTACGGATCAAGTCAAGTGAATAAATCATCTGGTTCAGTGTTAGATAACAAGTGAAGTCTAGGTGGATTCTTCCTTGGGTGTCGTCTTAATCAACTGAGTTTTTCCCAAGTTATTCTCCCAATTTCATTCTTCTTTGTCTTAGAATTTTTAGTTTAATAGTTAGTTAATTTATATTAATAAACAACTTCACTTATTTTAGGCTAAATAATAGAAAGAAAGTTAGTATTTGTACTTTTAATTCCTTTGTGTTCGACAATCCGGTCTTGCCTAAACTATACTACTGTTCGATAGGTGCACTTGCCTCAATCGTTGTCGTAGTTAGTTTTCATGTTCGATCATTCTCTTTATAAATTTTAAAACTCTGACTTCACAGCGATCAAGGACACGCCCGTGTAGATCGTGATTAGGCCGTGTTCTAGTATTTTGAGGAGGCAGGGCCGTGTGGGCTTTAGTCCAGGCCGTGTCGATTTCTTCTTTGGCCCATTTTGGTCTGTTTTGAGCCCGTTTCTTGTTCTTTTTATCCTTGGGTGCTTTCCTGAGTATAAGAAATGAAAAGAAAGGATTAAGAGCACCTTTTTACATAAATCAAGGGATAAATCATCCAAAAGTATGCTAAATGTGGGATTAAAATATGTTACTATTTCAGTTTATCACTTATCCACACGGCGACCAGACACGCCCGTGTGCCATGGCCGTGTGAAATTAAGCTAGCTACTAACTTGGTCACACAGCCACCAGGCACGCCCGTGTGCCACGGCCGTATATCCTGCCCAGGCACACTTCGAAGTGGTCCTTGAGTCACATGGCAGACACACAAGCTCGTGTCCCTTGACCGTATGTGCAAAATAGGCCATTTACAAGGCCAAAATGCCACCCACACTTGGGTCATACCTACAAGCACATGCAAGCCTATTTTCACACACAATTTGGCAACCAAACACATGTCAAATGATCAACATATCATCCCATCCAATCTTAGTTCTAATCATGTCAATTTATATACCAAATTACACAACTAAAATACATGCATAACTAAGCATGATTCATCCACAATATCACTAAACTTACCATTCATAAGACATTTTCATTGCCATCAAGCCACACCAAAACATACTTCATAAACCATAATCATACACATATATTATTAACATTTATCTAGCCACATCACATGGCTATTTACACATCTCAAACATGTTCCCAAAGCAACTAGCCTATACATGCCATATTCAAATATACACATCTTCAAAAGTACCAAAATAGATTGCCGATAGTGTGATAGAGATGATGACGATCCCCGGATCTAAGCTAGCTCTACTGACACTGTAAAATAGAGAAACAAATCACACAGTAAGCTTTCAAAAGCTTAGTAAGTTCGTAATACAATACATACTACTCAATAACACCCATCAGTATATATTTATACCATCACATAGATAAATGCATAATTAGGGTCATTATCAATCTCAACCATATGCTCAAATATCTATTCATTCAACTTTTAAGGCTATCATCAACCACATAGGTTCAAACGTACCTTGATCAACACATAGTTACTCACCATTCATGCTACTCAATTGCTCGATATTACCTCTCGTTCAACCTTTGCTTTTCCTTTGATTTATTCGCACACTTAGTGCTGATTTCATAACCGTAACATAATCGTCACCGCACACTTAGTGCCAAGATGTTAAACCGAACTTATATGGGTATCGCACACACAGTGCCAATTCGATAAGCCAAAACTTCTATCTTTTCGCACACACAGTGCTACTCATCACTGTCTCGTTTCTAATTACGCACACTTAGTGCCATCTAATTCATTCTGCACATAGCATTTATAATCTCTTAGTTATATATAATTTCATTCAATTCACATCACGTAGACATAATTTAACAACTAGTATTAAATCCAAACTTACCTCAGACATAGAAATACCGAGACTTGCCGATCAATCGAGTACTTTATCTTTACCTCGATCTTGATCCGAATCTCTCCTTTCTTGGTCTATACATATTCAAATTTAACTCATTCAATCAGCAATTCATTCAATTTAATCCAAACGCACATATTTAGGGCATTTTGCAAAATAGCCCTCACATTTTCACATTTCGACACTTTAGTCCCTAATTCACATAATCATCAAATTCACATGATTTCACTTAGCATGTGTATAGCCGAATTTTCACTATGATCATACCAATCCATACATTTTATTTATTTCACATTTTAATCCCTCAATTTACACTTTTCTCAATTACAACCAAATTACTCGAAATCAACAAAACTCCAAAGACAAAATATGCTAATCAAATACATATATTTCATATTTCATCATCAAATGTTCCAAAGCTCATATGTTCATCAAAGACACATTTAAAAATCATCATCCATTCTCAAAATTAAGGCATAGGTTTTGAAGTAGACAAAGCAACGATTACGAAAACATAGAAATTATTAAAAACTGAACAAAAACTAACCTTAAATCAAGTCAAATACTAGCCGAAAATACCAAAACTTTAAACCCTTCTTCTTTCTCCAATATTCGGTGGAAGAAAAGATGGTAAAAATGGCTACCAAATGTTTTTGTTTTATTTTAATATCATTAATACATCATTTACCTTTTTACCCCTTTTATTATTATTCCATTTCCACTATCCATAGGTTTTTATGTCCATCCACCATCCACTAATTATATAATGGCTTAATTATATAATGTCTCATCAAGACTCATTTTAAATTTTTAAGGCAAAGATGGAAAGAATTATCGTATACTGAGAAATCATCCATAAATACCTCCATAATATCTTCTACAAGTTCATCAAAGATTGCCAACATGCAAAGTTGAAAGGTAGCAGGAGCATTACATAATCCAAAAGGTATTCTTTGATAAGCAAACGTACCGTATGGGCATGTGAACATTGTCTTCTCTTGATCTTCAGGTGCTATTGGGATTTGGAAATAACCGGAGAGTCCATCTAGGAAGCAATAGTACATATGTCCTGATAACCTTTCTAGCATTTGATCAATGAAGGGTAGAGGGAAGTGATCTTTTCTAGTGGCGTCATTCATCTTCCTGTAATATATGGAAACTCTCCAACCTGTGACTGTCTTGGTAGGAATTAGTTCATTCTTTTCGTTAGCCACCACGGTCATGCCTCCTTTCTTTGGGACAACTCGCACACAGACTCACCCACTTGCATGTCGTAAATAGGATAAATTATTCCAGCATCTAGAAGTTTAATTATCTCGGCTTTCACGACTTCTTTTACGTTGGGATTTAATCGTCTTTGTGGTTGCACTCATGGCTTGTACTCATCTTCCATTAAAATTTTGTGGGTGCAAAATGTTGGGCTTATTCCCTTAATGTCAGAGATTTTCCAAGCTATGGCTTTTCTATGTTCTCTTAGTACCTGTATCAACTCCTCTTTTTCCTGAGGTTCTAGCTCTGAAGAGATAATTACTGGTAACGTATAATTTTCCCC
This sequence comes from Gossypium sturtianum, assembly GCA_025698515.1. NCBI lineage: Eukaryota > Viridiplantae > Streptophyta > Magnoliopsida > Malvales > Malvaceae > Gossypium > Gossypium sturtianum. The sequence goes on from CM046945.1 coordinate 166,748,023, forward strand.
AAGGAATGCATACTCTAAATGTTTTGGCAGTTGCTTCAATTCTAATTTAGGTGGTTCATAAAAAGAGGGTTTTTGTTTTAAATCGTCATCGAATTCAATGCTTTCTTTTTCCGTTTGTCTTGATAACGATATTTTTGAATTTAGCTCGTGGACTTCATCTTCTTCCCCCTATTCTTGAGTGTGACACAGTTCCATCGTGTCATCATGTAGAATTTCCTGTAATGAGTTTTGAATGATATGATCAGTGGTGTCAATAAAATAACAGGAATTATCTTGTTCTCTAGAATATCTCATGGCATCATAAATTTGAAAAATAATTTCTTTATCGCCTATCCTTAATGCAAGTTTACCATCACCTACATCGATAATATACCACAGCGATAGCTAAAAAGGGCGCCTAAAATTAAGGGAACCTCGGTGTCCTCATCCATGTCAAGCACAACAAAATCAACGGGGAAAATAAATTTATCGATTTTTACCAAGACATCCTCGATAACTCCTCTAGGGTATTTAATAGATCTATCAGCTAACTGAATACTCATCCTAGTGGGTTTTGGTTCTCCAAGATTTAGTCGTTTAAACATTTTATAAGGCATTAAATTAATACTGGCACCTAGATCAGCTAATGCTTTCTTAATATTTAAACTACCAATTAAACAAGGAATAGTAAAACTTCCTGGGTCTTTTAATTTGGTTGGTAGCTTGTTTTGGAGGATGGCTGAACATTCTTCATTAAGCTCCACCATGGATACTTCTTCAAGCTTCCTTTTATTCGTTAGGAGTTCCTTTAAGAATTTTGCGTACGTTGGCATCTGTGAAATGGCTTCAACAAAAGGTAAGTTAATATGTATCTGCTTAAACAGTTCAAGAAACTTACCGTATTGGGCGTCTAATCGTTCTTTCTTTAACTGCGCTGGATATGGGATTGGTGGTTTACTTTCTTTGCGTATTGGAGTTACATCCCCAACTCTCATATCCTTTGCTTTGTCATCTTCATATAGTATTTTTTTCTTTGGTTCAACTAACTCCTTTCCACTTCTCGATTATAATCGTCTTTACTGCTCGTTTGCTTTAGAAAAAATCACCGATCGAATTTCAGAAACCATTTCAGTAAGTTGTCCAACTGTCTCAGTGAGTTCTCCAACTTGTTTCTCTATCACTTTGATCAATGTTTATTGGTCATCAAGTGTTGTCTCAGTCTTTCGGAAACGGGTTTCTGTGGAAGCTATGAATTTGTTCAGCGTCTCTTCAAGATTCGGCTTCTTTTCCTGTGGATAGGGCTGATTTTGGAAATTTTGAGGAGGTTGTTGTCTTTGATTTCCTTGATTTCCTTGACCTTCCCATGAAAAATTTGGGTGGTTCCTCCAACCTGGATTATAATTATTACAATATGGGTTATTATTAGATCTGAAATTGTTACCTATATAGTTCATCTGTTCACTTTCTGTGCTTGGTTGGTAGGGTGGGTACTCAGGATTCGCCACAGTTCCACTTGCGTCGCACTGCATTGCTGGATGTACCTGCGAAGAACACAAACTATCAAGCTTTTTATTCATCATCTCTACCTGTGTTGATAGCAAGATACAGCATCTATGTTGAAAACTCCGGCCGATTTTATTGGTTTGGTCCTTGTAACCTGCCACTGATAATTATTCAGTGACATCTCTTCAATAAACTCGTAGGCTGCCTCAGGAGTTCTATTATTCAAGGTTCCACCGACGACTGAATCAATTAGTTGTCTCGTTGAGGGGTTTACACCGTTATAGAAAGTCTGGACTTGGAGCCACAATGGTAAACCATGGTGCGGACACCTTCTCAAGAGATCCTTATATCTCTCCCATGCATCGTATAATGTCTCTAAATCCATATGCACAAAATAAGAGATGTCATTCTATAATTTGGCCGTTTTGGCCGGTGGGAAATATTTTAATAAAATTTTTTTGGTCATTTGATCCCATTTATTTCTTAATGAAAAGGGAAATAACCGAAATCGTATTGTAACATTCTGAATTTATGGGCTTGTGCATTTTGTGTAGTGTATGCTTAAAATATTAATTTAAGGGTTGGATGTGCAAATGGGGCTCAGGTTTGGAATGAGGCTTTGATTAAATATCCTGTTTAGACACTCTAGGGGCTTGAATTAAACTTTTAGTAGTTTAATTGACATATTGGGCTTGTGGCCCAACAAATGAGCACAAAGAAAGGGGAGCTATAGTTGGCGTCACTAGCACATGAGGAGGGCCCAAATTTTGGCTGTCTGGAGCCCAAGTTATAGGGCCAAATTCGGACTCATAAGGGACTAAGGGGGACGGCAACAAGGCAAAATTTTAGGGATTTTTATTGTGTGGATATTAAGCGGATAAAGGGAGAAGGAGTTGGTGATAATTAGGGGCTATTTTTGAGGAGATAATGATTGAGATAAGGGAAAAGGGATAGGAGCTATCAGTGTTGCAGTGTTGGCCGAAAATCAATCTCTGTTAAGGAGGAATCAGTTTTCTATATGCAGGGGGGTGCAAAATTGTCGCTAAAGCTCCCATCTTTTCTTTTTTTCTCTCACAAATTTCTACTCTATTCTCCTCTCTTTTTTCTTTTTCTTGATTGGCCGAATCCTCTCTTTCTCATCTCTTTGAGACACCTTAGCCGAATCATCAAGTCTCTCTTTACTCTCTTCTCACTTTCCCTTGTTAGCCAAACATACCACTGGATCTTCTAAAAGAAAAAAAGCCAAAATGCAATAGGTTATCTTTTCAGATTTTTCATAAAAGCCAAAATCGTGAGATCTAGTCTTCTGTGTGTGCCAAATCATGCAGGGTGCCTACTTGTGCCAAATCAAGGAAACTTTAGGTAAGTGTTGATTTGAGAAAACCAAATCTTTCTCGACTTTTCAAAGTCCCTAGCCGAATGGCTATTTAGGAACTAATCTCTTATTTTTCTCTTATTTTCAAAGATTTCGGGATCCAAGAGGGGTCAATTGTGTAGATCTCTAAGTCATAAGTTCAAGAATACCCGAATCGTGTCACTTTCGGGATTTCAAGGTAAGGAGATCTATTGATTTTAGTGTGTAAATTCGTGGATTTACTAACCTTTGGCCGATTATAGGGGAGGTCAATTTTCGTGATTTTTCGCTTTTGGTTGAACCAAGTTATAAATCCGGATAGCAAGGATACCGACTAAGAGTTTAGTACTTAGCGATAACAGTGTGTAACTTTTCACACCATTAGATTGATTGTATATATATATATATGTATATATGTAATAAATCTGCTATACTCTGTTAAATGCCGAAATCCCTAGATAACGCTTGGAAACCCGAAGGGTAAAGGCTAAATATCGTTTAGTGATTTCGCCATTCATCGTTGAATGTTTCGTTAAAAATGATATGTTTTATATGTCTATTTTTATATATGCTTGGGGTTGGGTGATTGATGAAAGGGGAAGTGATCTGCTCGTGGCTTATGCCATTTCAGCCTGGTGACTCTGTCACAACTCTGCTTTCGGTGGCTTATGCCATTTCACCGGTGACTCACTCACGATTTGACGATGAGCAACTAATTACAGCATGACCGCTATCGATGGTGTGTAGCGGTGTGGGTTGATTGTAGAAATCCCCAATGGTGTGATTGGCAGGTAAGGGTGGTGTGTAGCGGTTGGAAACCTAGGAGTTGGGTTGGGCTTTGCATAATTTCTGTTATAATATATTCTGATATATGTTCGGTGGGGCTAAGGCCCAAATCTAATGGTGCATGTGGGTTGCACACCGAGTCTCACGACTCACCCTATTATTTTAACAATTTGTAAAGCACTTAGTGCATCGGACCGGGCAGAGAGGAGAGCAAGGTGGCCATGCGATAGAGTCATGAGAGGATTCAAAGAAAAGACTTTATTTTATTTATTTTTAAGAAATTTGTCTTAAGTGGGTTTTATATTTCGTTGTAATAAGGCCATGGGCCACTAGACTATTATTTCTGTTTTGGATTCATGTTGGGCTTTCATTTATGGGCATTTAAATTTTATGTTTAAACTAAGCTAAGACATGTATGAAATTTCAGTTTCTATTTAAAATTCACCACGTCATTTTATAACTTTATATCTTATATGAACTTAATAAATTATTAAGTTTTCGGTATGACTATCTAAACCTGATAATTGTTTTCTCAAAAGTGCCACAGGTTTTTGTAAATCGCTCAAGTGACATACCAGATCCGGTTGTAGTGTTTGGGCCAGGTTTGGGGTGTTACACGTATGGCATCATCAGAAATGCCATTTATTTTGAAGGTATCACAGAACTCTAAAAAGTTAGCTATATGAGTATTTGGATCTTCGTCCTGCAAACCATCAAATTGAACAAATTGTTGAATCATTTGTATAGTGTTAGGCTTTAATTCAAAATTATTAGCAGCTATAGCAGGCCTAACAATACTAGATTCGGCTCCTGTTAAATGAGGTTTAGCATAATCATACAAAGTACGTGGAGCATTATTTTCTACCACATCTTGTGGTGGAGGATTATTTTCGTCCATCCCTTCAGTAGGATTGGATCTGTCTTCTCGCTCTCATTCTTGGTAATTTAGGGCTCGCCTAATTTCTCTGCGATTTCTACAAGCGGTAGCTTCAATATCACTGTCATATTCTAAAGGTCCTCTCGGGTTCCTTCTAGTCATAAACTAGAGGTACCTGCTAGGAAAAGAAAGAAAAATTTAGCAAAATTAAAATTAAAATTAAAATTAAAAATAAATTGCGAAAAATAAAAAATAATGGCTAAAGTAATAAAAATAGAGCTTTCTTAATATTTTAGTTCCCCGGCAACGGCGCCAAAAACTTGATCATTTGTGAATCGAGCTTTAAAATTTATAAAAAGAATGATCGAACACGAAACTAACTCTGACAACGATTGAGGCAAGTGCACCTATCGAACAGTATTATAGCTTAGGCAAGCCCGGATTATCGAACCCAAAGGAACTAAAAGTACTAATACTAACCTTTTTTTTATTACCTAGCCTAAAAATAAAGAGAGATTGTTTATCTAATCTAAATTAATTAACTACTAAACTAAAGACTCTAAGACAAAGAAGAATGAATTTGGAAAATAACTTGGGAAAAACTCAGTTGATTTAGATGATACCCTAGAAAGAATCCACCTAGACTTCACTTGTTATCTAACACTGAACCATACGATTTATTCACTTAGTTTGATCCGTAAGACTCTCTAACGTATATTAAACCCTCTCTCGAGGTGAATAACATCTAACCCTAGGTTAATTAGTGGAACTCTCGTTCTCTTATAATAACCCCTAGAATAGCGAAGAAATCGATCTATGGACTCCCATATTAGGTTTCACCCTAATCCGCAAAAATCTTGTCACCCTATCTCTAGGCGTGCGATCAACTCCGCTTAATTATGCTAGATCTACTCTTAGGCGGTGGTCTATTCCTCCTCCACCTAAACACATTAAATTTGGATTAAGCTCACATAATTAAGAACAAACTAAGTATTTATCATATAATTCGAAAAACAATAACAAGATTCATCATAGGTTTCATCTCTTCTGCATCCGAAGGGTTTAGTTCATAACAATAAAGGAAAACATCTCAAGAGAAAAGATAAAACAAAACATAAGAAATCCCTAAAACCCCAAGGAATTGAAGGAGAGATCCTCCGTCTTGAGTATAATTCTGGCTTCTTGAGATGGATCAACTGGCTATCCCTGAGTGAATCCCCACAAATCTGCCTTCTCTGGTCTAGCACGACGCCCCTAGACGATGGCTTTGGGCTCCCCCTCTTAGTTCATACTTAGGGTGTATTTATAAGCTTTTGAAATACGTTTCTTTCTCCCTAAGTATCCTTTCCCGAATGAAATTGCTCTTTTCCACGGAAGAGGCACGGCCATGGCGCATGCCCGTGTGAATCGTGGCCAGGCCGTGTTCAGATTTCTTTAATGAGACACGGCCATGTGATTCGGGGTTAGACCGTGTTCTAGATGATTGACTTGGCACGACCATGTGGGTCCAAGTCCAGGCCGTGTCGATTTCCTCTTTGGCCCTTTTTGGTCCGTTTTGAGCCCGTTTCTCGTTCTTTTCATCCTTGGGTGCTTTCCTGAGTATAAGGCATGAAAAGAAAGGATTAAGAGCACCTTTTTACATAAATCAATGGATAATTCATCCAAAAGCATACTAAATGTGGGATTAAAATATGTTACTTTTTCGGTTTATCAATGTACCAGATTTGGAATTCTATATAAACAAACCCTCCCTCCCTCTTCTCAACCACTTCCCATCCCCTTTCTTCCATCCTGTTCTTCACAATTCTCCCCTTTCATATTTCTCTTCTTTAATCCTTCCTCAAATTCCCGATCCCCAAAAACTCAATGTCAAAGAAACAGCGGAATCTAAGCACAATCTCCCATTGGGAGACCAATCTACATAAGTTCATGTCGGCCGCTTCATCCACTCGACAAGCCAAGGACATTTGAGGCCATTTAGTTTTTACTTTGTGTTTCTCTTTTGTTTCAATTTCCTTATCTTTACTTCTCTTCAGCTTAACTTAGTTTATTTTATTTTAGTTTCTTAGTTTTAGGTTCTACAGGCTGCTTGGGAATCACACTGGAACCACGACCACCAACTCACAGCATCCTTAGAAATCACGCCCACCCCGCGAACCATCCATCAATAAGGACTCTACGGTCCATTTATCTTTTCTTTTAATTTTAGTTCACTTTTTATTTTTGTTCACTTTAGCTTGCTTTTCTTTAATTATATATTTAGTATAGTTTTAATTATTATTATTATATCCTGGCTAATCCTCTATGAGCCACCCAATTTCTTCATCTAGCGCAGGATCGTCATCAAGAACGACCCCTCCAACTTATCTTTCACCTCCAACTCAAGGATGTCATCCATAATTCAGGAAGTTTCACTTCTCCCCATATCTTATGATTTTATTATCGTGCTATTATCTATCTTTGTACATTGAGGACATTGTACATCTTAAGTGTGGGGGGGTTAACTATAATATTATTTGAAAATCTCTGAATTATGCTTTGTCTTAAAGTAAGTTTCTCATATTATGATTAGAATGAAATTTCCATGATTTATGATCTTTGTTGATATGTTTTGGATTAAGACATTGATAATTGTGTATTGATGATTAAATTTGAAGGGTACTAGAGAATCAAGCATGATAAGTCTATTTTTCAGAATTAAAATTTTTGCTTGGTTGTCTACCTGAATTTGAATATTACCTTGAAATTTGAAATTTACGAGGTTGACATCAAAATACCCATAATTTTTGTGAGATTTTGAGCCTTATAGAGCATATATTTTTTTTCTTGCTCACTTTTTTATTATGAGTGTGTCAACATTGATTAGTTATTCTAGAACTTGCATCGATTATACATGTTGAGACCACACCTTTGATTTGATATACAGAGATGATGAAGGCATCTAAGATATAACCCACTTACTCCACTAAAATGCCTACCTTCACAATTAACCCTTAGTGAACCCCATTTGGATCCTAACAACCCTTTTTATTGACTCACCCACTAACATTAACCTAAAACCCATCTTGTATTTGTTATCACCATTTTTTATTGACTACCCTTTTTGTCGAGATTTGATTTTGAGCAATTGCCTAACTATGATCTTTATTTTAGTAATTTACCCTTTATTATATATTTATGATGTAAAAAAAAGGAAAAAAATCGAAGTGTATTCATTATTAGTTTTGTGATTAAGTGAGCTTATACGTTTAAATTTCAAATACTGAAGAAGAAGCTCGTATTAGAGTATTATTATTACAAGTTTTCAATTGATGTAATTATTTATATTCAGTTCATTTTTTCTAGTTAGGTAATTTGTCAATTCAATCTCGATTCTAGCCCTCTAATTCAGCCTTTATCCACACCTTTAACCCAAGCCCCGTTACAACCCTGTTAAAGACCTTTTGATTTGTGTATCATCTCATATCATAGTGGTGGTGATTTAATTTTCATGCAAGCCTATGGGATTAACTCTTCATGTTTGACGTTTGAGTGCTTAATTTTGAACCTTAAACACTTCGAGTGATTTGAGTGAATCTTTAGTGAGGATGTCAATCCTTATCTATTTTAAATCAGAGGTAATTATTTAGATGAAGGGAAACACCTATGTTTTATGCTACAAATATATGACTTAGATTGTTTGAATCTTTAGGACTCTTTGAGTTGAATTATCCATGTATAAATTATCTTTGAATTATGACGAAACACTATTGATGAATATTATGAATTAAGGGAAGTTCGTTTTAATTATGAGTTGAGAATTTTGCTTGAGGACAAGCAAAAGCTTAAGTGTGGAGGTATTTGATAAACCGTAAAAGTAACATATTTTAATCCCACATTTAGCATGCTTTTGGATGAATTATACCTTATTTTATGTAATTTGGTGCTCTTAATCCTTTATTTTCATGTTTTATACTCAGAAAAGCACCGGAGGATGAAAAGAACGAAAAACAGGCTTAAAACGGGCCAGATCACGAAATCAGCACGGCCTGGGCCAAGACCACACAGCCGTGCCTCATTAATAGAGTCCAACACGGCCTGGCCACGATTTACACGGGCGTGTGCCAAGGCAGTGCCTCTGCCGTGGCAAAGAGAAGTTTCATTCGGATTGGGATACTTAGGGGCAAAGAAACACATTCCAAAATCCTATATATACACCCTAAGTATGACCTAAAAGGGGGAGCCCAAAGCTACTGTCAAGGGGCATCTTGCTAGGCTAGAGAAGGCAAATTTGTGGAGGTTTACTCGGGGATAGCCAGTTGATTCATCTCTAGAAGCCGGAATTATACTCAAGACGGAGGATCTCTCCTTCAATTCCTTCAGGGAGTTTTAGGGATTTCTTATCTTTTGTTTTATCTTTTCTTCTGAGATGTTTTCTTTTATTGTTATGAACTAAACCTCGATACCGAGGGGATGAAACTTAGATGAATCTTGTTATCGTTTGCTGAACTATATGATAAATATTTGACTTGTTCTTAATTATGTGTTCTTAATTCTTGTGTTGATATTTCGCAAATATTAATTCAAGTTTGATGTGCTTAGGTGGAGGAGCAAAAGTCCCTGCTTAAGAGTAGATCTAGCATAGTTAAGCGGAGTTGATCGCGCGCCTAGAAATAGGGTGACGAGATTTTGCCGGATTAGGGTGAAACCTAATATGGGATTCCATAGATCGAGTTAATGCGATTCTAGGGGTTTTAATTAGAAAGAGATTTCAATTAATCAACCTAGGATTAGACGTTATTCACTTCGAGAGGGGGTTTAATATACATTAGGGAATCTTACGGATCAAGTCAAATGAATAAATCGTCTGGTTCAGAGTTAGATAACAAGTGAAGTCTAGGTGGATTCTTCCTTGGGTATGGTCTTATCAATTGGTTTTTCTCCCAAGTATTTTCCCCAAATTTATTCTTCTTTGTCTTAGAGTCTTTAGTTTAAGTAGTTAATCAAATTAGATTAAACAACAAATTCCCTTTTATTTTAGGCTAGATAATAAAAAGAAAGTTAGTATTAGTACTTTTAGTTCCTTTGGGTTCGACATTCCGGTCTTGCCACTTAACTATACTACTGTTCGATAGGTACGCTTGCCTCAAATCGTTGTCATAGTTAGTTTCCAGGTTCGATCATTCTTTTTATAAATTTTAAGACTTTGACATCGCGAAAACAACGATCAACATATCTTTCATATTTCATCATCAACTATCACAAAACTCATGTGTTCATCAATGGCACTTTTCAAAATCTTCATCAATTCATAAAATTGAAGCATGGGTTTTGAAGAACACTAAGCAACGATCACAAAAATGTAGAAATTAATAAAAACCGAGCTCAAAACATACCTTAATTGAGCTATGGATGTGCCGAAACCTAAAATGCTTCCATGGCTATTCTTCTCTTCAATATTCGGTGGTATAAGATGAACAAAACATGTATTTTACTTAATGTTTTATTTAATATCATATATTATCATATTTACCATATTAGCCTTTTTATTTTTTATTCCAATTCCACTATCCATAGGCTTTTATGTCCATCCAATTTTTCAATGGTTTAATAACAACATAAGGACTCTCACTTTAATAAGCCATGTAAAATTAGCACTTTAACAATCAGCACACAGCTTTTGCATTTTATGCGATTAAGTCATTTTTCATAATTTGGCACACAATCGATAAAATTTTCACATAGAACTTTCACACATGCTCAATCACATATTATAAACATCAAAAAAAATATTAAAATATTTTTCCGACCTCAGATTTGTGGTCCCAAAACCACTGTTCCGACTAGGGTCTAAACCGGGCTGTTACATTGGGGCATTGGTTTCGGTTGCTTTGTTAGGATATTTACATGTTCATTAGTTTTAGTACTGAAATGTGTAAGTACCCCTTTTAAATTTTAGTTTGATTTTCTTGATTATTTAATATTGTTGACTGAGGTTTTAAAATATTTTGTGGGTAATTGTAATTGAGTTTCTAGAACGGTTTTATGGAGGCGAATCAATCAGTTCTTGGTGATTGGGGTCCCGATTTAAGGTATGTTTCTAAACTATTAGTGATTAGAAAATGTTTTGCTGTCACAAATTCACGACTTTCAACCTGTTTCGGTGTGGTTTCGTGACCACACGGGTAGCCACACGGGCGGTCCACACAGCCGTGTGTCGCTGCAAAATTAAGGTAATTTTTTGGTCACACGGACTGAGGTGTGCCAAACGGTCGTGTGGCTACTGTTTGGGGATTTAATTGTTTTCTACACGAACGTGTGCCTTGGACACACGGTCGTGTTTCTTAGCCAGACGGGCATTTGAGTTGGTCATACGACCGTGTCTGTTCAGCTTCTCAAATTTTGCTAAATTTTGCACAAATGCACAGTGAGTTACACGGGTTACTCACATGACTATGTAACTCTATCATACAGGCGTGTGTCTCCAACACACTGTCATTTCCCTCTTTCATACAACCGTGTAGACCCCTCACATGGTCTGAACTCCTCCACACGGCCGTGTGGCTCTGTTTCGCAAATTTTTGTCATGTTCTGTAAACTAACTCATTTTAGTTTCTGTGTAGCCCAACGTTCGTTGAGGTCTCTGTAAGTGTGTTGGGACTCTGTTTCAGCTCAAACTCGTGTGTGTATTTGCAATTGTAGGATTAAATTTAATTGTTTATTTATGCATTAATATGATGTGATCAATGGATTTGAAATATTACCTAGTGAATGAATACAAGTATAATTAATTCTGAATGTATTCAACCGAAAGTATGTCTCTGTTTCGATGAGTCTGTTAGCGAATTGTGTGCATTCATGCATTTGCATAAAAATATGGGATTTTGGTTGTGAAGAGAAAGAAGACTGATTTGGCAGTTTAACTGCAATATTTTTGTATAGCGGGTTACCGCATGATTTTATACATATGTCAGCTCAGCTGCACATTTTAATTCTGGTGGCTTAGTTCCACATTTGTGATGTGTAGGGTGGATGGACCTATCATGGTCTTATGTGGTGTGCTGGGTAGATGGGATTATTATAGCCTTGTGTAGTGTGCAGGGTGGACGAAGTGGTGTTCGGTTGGTTGGGTGAGTTTTTAGTTTGTTGCATACATTTTCATATTTGAGTATAAGTCTATTTGCAAGGATAGTAGCACATCCGTGAAATAATTTAAGTAGTCCGACTTGATTAAGTAATTAGTGTGTTAAGTATATTATCTTTATGTTATGTTTGGCAATGACACTGTTTATATGTCTGAGTACCGGATCGAGACTTTCACACTTAGTCTGCAAGATTTCTTTTAAGATATCCATTTTGGTATACGGTCTTTAGCCTTCACCACTCTTTCAATCTCACACTGAGGTCGTGTAGCTCATCCCCTTAGTTTCCTCTCTTTTCAGGTTAACTTGGAGCTTGGAGGTTGGACTCGGCATATCGAAGGTCTCGGATACTTAAAAAGTTTGGTTTGTTTTAACAATATTTCTTAAATTCAGTTTATTATTTTCAGTTGATTTGTAAGGGAGTTTATAAACTGTGGTATGGGTTTTGAAATTGGATTGTTCATTAAATTATGTGTTTCTAGTTTTGAATTTTGGTTTGTGATTGATAAAATTTGATGCTTTTGAAACTGTTCAAGGAAGACCAATTTGGTTTATTTCTGACTTAGTCGTTACCGCCAAGTAAACATTGTTTTCAAAATATAACTAAGTTTTTTTATCTAACTTGCTCTAATTAGTCAGCAAAATGGTTTCGAAAAGAATTTTCTATGTTTAAATCAGAGCTTTTACTTCCGCCACTTCGAGTGGCCAATGTAACCTCCAGAATCTGGTCAAAACTTCTGGGCCGAGTTTTGGGGTGTTACAAAATCAGTTAATATTCATTTTCATGAACAAATAAGATACCAAAAACAATATGTAACCCATGTAATCAAAACTTAAAAAGAATACCATCTCAAATCTTTAAACCATATATCAAGTTGATTTAATATTTAAAGATGTACCTTTTTTTTTTCTGCGTTGAGTCTTGACGATTTGATCAAGAAGTAAACAAATTAAACTTCAGTAGTAGACTTTGAATCCAATCAAAATCTATTAATAGCAAGCTTTAAGAGTGGATCTTATTTTCCAGGTGTACAACAGGTACATAACCAATGACTTTTCATATATAAGTTTTCTCTCTTGCAATTTCTCATAAGTAATGTTTTTCCACGTAATTTTAATTAAGATCTTATTCTGAATACTGTAGAGTTATACTCACTGTTTTAAAAAACTTGCAACTTCAAGTGCATCCAACCATAACGAGCTTTAGATAGAATTACCATATTCTATTGCTCATAAGTACATCTTTCACAGTTAAATTTTTTGCTTTCAACCCCTTAATGGGGATGATGACAAAAGAAGATCACAAAAATAGTCACAATAAATTCAATTTAATAACAAGATTAATTAATAACTCAATCCTCCCCTTTTTTTTTATCCTTTTAAAATAGATATTTATAGCAATAATGATTCATATGAAATATATTTTTTTCCTAATTTACAATCTAAATATGAGATCCATTACAATGAATATTTTTTAAAACCAATGGATTAACCATAACAAGATATTAATATATGAGCTCTTCTGGAGCTGTCGACTAATTTTGTACTACCAAATATTTGAATAATATTTGTTTGTTTCTGTACCAAATAAGATAAATATTTTATATCTGTAACAATAGAATTCATTTCTACATTCTCATATCCTTCCTCAAAAATATTAATAGAAACAAAATATTTGGGATACGTCATGTATGTGGCCAATAATATTTTATATCACATTGATAACATAAGTTATATTTATCCTTTGAAGAGTTATCTTGAGAACTCTCATTGTTCTCTTATTTATTACTATGTTCCCACTTTTAGTGGTCCATGACTATATCTTTTGTTTTCTTTATGTTTGCATTCACTTCTAGTAATGCAACAAATCTAGTGGGACATACTTCTAAACGCCTCCATTGATTCTTTATTTCTTAATCACTGTAATGGCCCATTTTTGCCCGGGCCCATAAAACAGAATATAAAAATAATAATAATAAATGTATTTTAAACAGTCCATTTACAAAACCAGAGCCCAATTACCTATCCAGAGGCCCAATACCTAAACAGACCCACTACCCAGTAAACCCAAACTAAACCTAAACCCCTGACCCAAAACTCAGACCCAAAATAGTGATGGCCCAAAAGGCCTGACTTCAAATCGAAACCTAGGATTTTACGAGACCTAAACTTCCTCGCGCACAATGCACTCCAAGCAGCTCCTAAACCCAACAGTCGCGCCGCAATGCCAGACCAACAGTCGCGCCGCAAGCAGGAGTCCAGCGCAATCATCGCAGCCACTCAGCCCTCGATCATGCCACCATCAACGCGCACGAACCTCGCCTGGTCAGCCGCGCTTAGCCATCATCACAAGATCTTCGCCCACCTGCAAAAAAAAGGAAACAATCCACAGCAAAAATGGCATCTTTTATTATTTCCTTTTTATTTTTTTCGGGTATAAAACCCATGTAAACTTGTAAAAAAGAGAAAACGGAGACTGAAAAATATTCACAGAGAATACCAATATATTTCAAGAAAATAAAATACCGAAATTCTGGTTTGGGTAATTTTTTTTAGTGTTTTTTTTTCCTTTTTAAACTTACGTTTTATAGATACTGTTTGAAAGGAAAAACGAAAGCGAAAGGTTACCTGTGCGTCGCCAAAGGTGACGGCGCGTGAGGCGCGTGGAAGCAGAGATCAGAGACCTGGCGACCGAAGACCCAGAGGGATTTCCAGAGAATTCCTTAAGTTTTTTTAAAACAGATTCAAAATGAATTTTTTTTTATTAAAACTGACTTTTATAAACGAAAAGAAACGACGCCGTTTTGTTTAGCAGGTCCACAAGGCATAATCTTAAAACCCAAATTGGATCCGCGTGTTTTTTATTAAACGGGTTATTTGCTATTTTAATTCTTCCGTGTTATTTCTAGTTTACAATTAAGTCCTATTATACTGTTATTTTTATAATTTAGCCCTGAAATTTGCTTTTTGTTTCAATTTAATCCTCTATCCTTTATTTATTTATTTTTATTTTATTATTCTAAATATTATTTTTAAAATATTTTATTATATTAAATTTTATATTCTTTATTTTGTTAACTTTGTAAAAAATACATATAGATAAAATTCTTTTATTTCATTATTATTTCTATACATATATTTAATTATTACTATATATATTATTTTACTTGTTTAATAATTTATATATTATTATATTTTTATTATTATTTATTATATTTTGTATATATTTAATTATTATTATATATTATTTTATTTAGTTTAATAATATATTATTTATTATATTATATTTTTAACTTATATATTATATAGTATTATATTATATTATTTTTTAAAATTTTACTTGGTATAAAGTTTATTTATAATACATATTTATTTTTATTATTTTTATAAAATATATGTATTAGATTATTATAAATGTAATTTTATTTAAAGTTATATATTATTTATTCTTTTAACAATATTTTTTATACAATATATATTATTTTTGATATTACTACTACTATTTTATTTATAACTAACCCTAGTATTATTAATATTATTATTATAATTTATTATTTTATTATTAATATTATTTATATTATTTTCATTACCATTGTTTTTTCATTTTGCTATTATTTTTATATTAACCTATATTATTATTTTACTAATATATTCTTATTTTTACTTTAGTTATTTTAGTTGTATTTTGTATTGTCTATGTTAGATGTTAATGTGCTATAATTGCTTTTAATATTTATATTCGATAATGTATAAATGCAATATTGTCACATGGTTATTGTTTAAAATAAAATTACGTTTTTGCAAAATTAATATTTTATTTAAAGGTTTTTAAAATAAGGCAATGTTTTGGTATTTAGAAATTCGGGAAATAATGCCCAATCGTGCTGGGTGTTGATTTTTCGTTTGGCTAAATAACTAAATATCATTTTAACAAGTTTTATAAATTATGAGATGATCTTAGTTACGAGAGTTTTAAAATATCATGTCCAATCGTGCTGGATGTGATGTTTATATTCTTTCGGATCGAAGAATTCTCAAAATTTAAATCAAAATTGCTCGAAGTTTTATAAATTATGAGATGATCTTAGTTACGAGGGTTTTAAAATATCATGTCCAATCGTGCTGGATGTGATGTTTATATTCTTTCGGATCGAAGAATTCTAAAATTTTAAATCAAATTGTTCGAAGTTTTTTAGAAATCATATTTTTAAATACTTTTAAGTTTCAAACATTTGGACATGATTTTATCGATTAGGTACCAATTTTTGGGCGTTATGAGGGTGCTAACCCTTCCTCATACGTAACCGACTCCCGAACCTATTTTCTGTTTTTTCGTAGACCAAAATTAAATGTTTTAAATAAAACGTTTTACAAGGTGATCCAATCACACCTAAGTAAAAAGGGATTGGTGGCGACTCCCATTTTGTTTTTTTAAAGTCGATCCTGTTTTTTTAAAACCCGATTTTAAAAATAGTTTCGACAGCTTGGCGACTCGACTGGGGACCAATAAGAGAGTCAAGCCATAAAATTGATAGTTTCATGTCCTCATGTCTGGGTTTAAATGCATGTGATTTTAAAATATGTCTCTTTGCATTGCACTGCATGACCGTCGTGGTCACACCTTTAAGTGGGAGCGAGAAGCTATGCTTTCGTGAGATTTTCACCTCCGCATGGGCTAGTTGATTGCTTCCGGAATACATCTGTACCTATGTCTTCGTGAAGTTTTCACTTCCGCATGGCCATAGGGAAATGTATTCCCCTGAACCGAACTCGGTCTGTATGAGCCTATAATGGGTGAGGATCGAGGAATCTGCTGGTTCAGGTACCCTCAACTTTAGAACTAAACCACATATAGTGAACCCTAAGGGCTTACCCTAGGTAGAACCATGTCAAACCCTAGTGGTCACCCTGATAGGTTCTATGTTATTTATTTTTCCTATGCTAACGGGTTTTCTTTTGTTTTGATTGCATTGCATTCACATCATAGAATAGAGGTGTTGATTTCAAATTCGATTGTTAAATAGAAAAGTTGATCATAAGAAAATGGATTTTTTGATAAAGTGGATTATAATACGGTCGTCTGAATATAATCTAAGTGAATACAACGAGAGAAGACTGATAGTCCGTGAAGGAATACAAGACCTTATCACCCAAGGATTCAAGTTGACGAAGACTATTCGAGGATTACTACGTCTCGGCTTTCTTGAAGAGGCTAACAAGTGAACAGGATTCGTGGTCCAGATCAAGCAAAAGGAGCTAGAGGAGGCATCTATTAGAAGTTTACAAGATTTGACTTTTGCGAAGAAGGAGATTGATGTTTTCACTTGGACTATGAGGAAAAAGCCGCATATGTAATCCATTTTGTGTAAAGAATTTTATTTTCTAGTAAAATTTTTCTAATGTAACTGAATCCAGAGTCAACGCCTCTCTTTCTTTGCATTCATGCATTTGCATTACATTGCATCATTTGCATTAGACTTTTACAAAAGGACCTTAATTAGGTAAAAAAAATATTTCAGTTAACATGGAGCAAAGATTGGAAATAATAGAGCAAATGCAAATATAGATGCAGGGGAAATTAACTAAGATTCAACAAGACATGCGGGAATTCCAAAAGAATGTGATTGACCAATTAAGTCATTTTCTAGCCGGAGAATTTGAAAACAGGAATGGCCCAACGGTCAACAATGTGGATGATGATGAAGAGAGAATTGGGGAACAATGTTTCCAAACCTTACGTACTTGGGAATGTTTTGAATAATGAGACTGTGGAAGAGATCCCTGTATTTTTAGAGCTGATCTAGAGTAATATTCAAAACATGCTTATTGCTTTAAGCTTATAGGCAATAAGAACCTTTTTTTGTGAAATAGGCTTGTGTCTGAAATTTTATTTCAATAAAATGCATTTTCTTAAGTGAATATTTTTCATTTTTCATACTGTACATTTTTTTACCAATATTCTTTCATTCTTTATTGTGACCATACTATCCAAATAATCATCCTTAGAATCATTTATTCTTTGGATTTGTTTGCCTTCGTACCTAGGTACCCAGATATCAATGACATGAGCGACGTTGTTACTGACTCCCTTTTTGAACGAGATATGGGTCTAGGGAATCTCAGGACTTTGAAGATGACAGAGATTGTGACATATCTTCTGACTTGTTAAGAATGGTTTAACAAGATGAAAAGCAGACCTTACTCAACAAAGGGTCAACGGATATTATGAGCCTAGAAAAGGGGTGAAGATCGAAGCCAGTTCATCGCAAAAATAAGGCAAGACATCATTGAGTTATTTTCAAGAATTCAAAGATGTTTTGCATAATTATATTAAGACATGCCTAGGCTACTAAGACGCAGGCTAAACATGAGGATCAGGCACTGCTGATCTACATAGAAAGGGATGGTATCAGTTATGCCGTATTAAAGGAGACAAGATTCATGTGCCTTCTTCAGTTCTTCACCAATTTTCCATATGTGGGGTATGGATATTATGTGGCCAATCTCGCCAAACGCTTCTAGTTGACATCAATTTGCCGTCATGGTCGAGGGTGAATGTCGCTTTATATGCCAATATTACAAGGTCAAAGTCATCAAATTCGCCAAAAAAAGATCAAGATACTAGCATAATGCCATAAAGGATCGCGTTTAAATAATTGTACAAAGACAAAGTTTATAGTTTATCCAAAAGATCAGGCAGTATATCACAGTGCAACAAAAGTTGCCAAAAAAAAAAGAATGAAAGGTGGCTAAGACTTGTAAAAATTGGCACAAGAAGTTATCACTACCCTCTATCTTATTGAACGTCGGCCAGAACCTTCACTGGGGCAACATCTTACCCATTATGGAATTGAAGCATTTTTTTCGCTTTAACTTAACTGAAGAAAGGGTTAAAAGTTATTTGTCACGGCCAAATGATATGAGCTTAGAGAAGTTCATCTTAGGGAATTCCATGAAGGGTTCCTGATGTTGAAAATGATTTTTCTTCTGCAAAAGGATTTCAGAGAAAAGCAGATGCCAAACTGGGAAGGACCTTATGTTGTAAAGAAGGCCTATTCTAGAAGAGCATTGACATTGACCGAAACGGATGGCGAAGACTTGCCCAATCTGGTGAATTCAAGTTCGGTCAAGAAATATTTTACCTAAAAGAGGAAAGATCAAGGTGAAAACCCGTAAAGGGCGCCTCAAAAAAAGGATAAAAAAGAAAAAAAAAGAGAAAAAGAAGAGACAAATGAGAGACCAAGGTGAAAACCTGCAAAGGGCGCTTTGAGACCAAATGGGCTTTGAGTTGAAAACCCAAAAAGGGCGGCTCAAATTTTGAATAAAAGTGGGGCATACAGTAGTCTTGCTACGTCCGAATTAGCAATGAGGAAGTATATTACGTCTTGGGGCATCGACAAAGTACTCCGGATCCCCTAAACACATATTGAGCTTAAAATGGTCCTCAAGAAGTTGGAATAAAGAAGCTCATGCTGCGATATCTGGGGCATCTAGCTTCATTCTTACCCATTTTTGAAATTCGTTATCTTTGATTGCTTTATTCTTTTGAGATACACCCAAATCAATTTTCTTTTATTTCCTGGGTTATCTTTGATTAAATTATTTTTTTTCTGAGCTATGCTCCTGAACAATTTCTTTCTCGTCCATTCTCGTGTTCTTTTTCAAACATTTATATTGAAATAATGATTAATGGATTAAAAACACTTTCATAAAAGGAGTTTTGTATATTACTCTGGAAGCTTCTAAATAATATGAGAATCTGAAACAGGACTATTGTTCAGAACTCACCAAGCCTAAGGGATTGGAAATATTGGAAAATGATTATCTCTTCGGATTCTTATTTGGATAAGACAATTTCGTTGGTGATACCATATCGGCAAATGAAAAATAACGTCAAGCCAAGTGTAAAAGGGGATCATTGTCGGGAGACCCTGCATTCATATAAATTTCAGATTTATACACCTAGGGAATGGTGAAAAACGATACAAGTTATGTACCTCTGAGTGGTAATAGATTGGATGGAAGAAGTCAAATGTTATTACAGTATGGGGCACAAACTTCATATCCCAAGGTTCAAGTGGAGTGGTCTCAGAATTATCACGGGCAAAATAATTGAGCAAGAAAATGATACTTCAAAGGGGAACTAGGATGAAACCTTGACAGATAAATGAGTGATAATACCTTAAGCGGAAATCATACTCATATCATTTTACATTCATAGCATGTCTAATTAGGAGTATTTGAGGCATTTCAATCAAGGCATCCTAATTATTAGACATAATCATATACCCATTCTACAGGTTATATCCTTTAACAGACAATGTAGTAAGGTCGAAGATAGCCAATCTGGCATTCCTGAGCTTTGCAGGAATCAGATTGAAGATGGCAGATCTGGCATTCCTGAGCTTTGCAGGAAGCAGATTGAAGATAGCGAATCTGGCATTCCTGAGCTTTGCGAGAAGCGATTGAAGATAGCCAATCGACATTCCCGAGCTTTGCGAAGCGATTGAAGATAGCAAATCTAGCATTCCTGAGCTTTGCAGGAAGCAGATTGAAGATAGCCAATCTGGCATTCCTGAGCTTTGCAGGAAGCAGATTGAAGATAACAAATCTGGCATTCCTGAGCTTTGTAGGAAGCAAATTGAAGATAGCAAATTTGGCATTCTTGAGCTTTGCAGGAAGCAGATTGAAGATAGCAAATCTGACATTCTTGAGCTTTGCGAGAAGCAGATTGAAGATAGCGAATCGGCATTCCCGAGCTTTGCGAGCAGATTGAAGATAGCCAATCTGGCATTCCTGAGCTTTGCGAAGCGATTGAAGATAGCGAATCGACATTCCCGAGCTTTGCGAAAGCAGATTGAAGATAGCCAATCGGCATTCCCGAGCTTTGCGAGAAGCGAGTTGAAGATAGCAAATCGGCATTCCCGAGCTTTGCAGAAGCGATTGAAAATAGCGAATCGACAATTCCGAGCTTGCGAGAAGCGGTCGAAGACATCGATCGTGATCCCTGAGTTTGCAATGGAGCAGATCAAAAGATAGTGGATACTACTTTCATGAAGTTGAAGCTATTAAACTCACTGAAATCAAGATGAAGCTCCAATGCTATTGCAGTTCGGATTGGAAGTCATTTGAAGAAAGCGAGGATCAAGAAGTCGAGGCTCGGCCAAGACCGGGCAAAATTGGTCCTTTATAGTCTTTGCTCTATTCTCATTTCACGACAATGAGCAAAGAGGGGCAGCTATAATGGCCCATTTTTGCCCGGGCCCATAAAATAGAATATAAAAATAATAATAATAATAAATGTATTTTAAACAATCCATTTACAAAACCCGAGCCCAATTACCTATCCAGAGGCCCAATACCTAAACAGACCCACTACCCAGTAAACCCAAACTAAACCTAAACCCCTGACCCAAAACTCAGACCCAAAATAGTGATGGCCCAAAAGGGCCCAGCTTCAAATCAGAAACCTAGGGTTTCTGAGACCCTAAGCTTCCTCGCGCCGCAACAGACTCCAAGCAGCTCCTAAACCCAACAGTCGCGCCGCAATGCCAGACCAACAGTCGCGCCGCAAGCAGGAGTCCAGCGCAATCGTCGCACCACTCACCCTCGATCATGCCACCATCAACGCCAAGACGAACCTCGCGCTGGTCACCGGTAGCGCTTAGCCATCATCGCAAGATCTTCGCCCACCTGCAAAAGAAAGGAAACAATCCGCAGAAAAAATGGCATCTTTTATTATTTCCTTTTTATTTTTTTCAGGTATAAAACCCATGTAAACTTGTAAAAAAGAGAAAACGGAGACTAAAAAATATTCACAGAGAATACCGAAATATTTCAAGAAAATAAAATACCGAAATTCTGGTTTGGGTAAATTTTTTTAGTGGTTTTTTTTCCTTTTTAAACTTACGTTTTAATGATACTGTTTGAAAGGAAAAACGAAAGCGAAAGGTTACCTGTGCGTCGCCAAAGGTGACGGTGCGTGAGGCGCGTGGAAGCAGAGATCGGAGACCTGGCGACCGAAGACCCAGAGGGATTTCCAGAGAATTCCTTAAGTTTTTTTAAAACAGATTCAAAATGAATTTTTTTTTATTAAAACTGACTTTTATAAACGAAAAGAAACGACGCCGTTTTGTTTAGCAGGGTCCGCGCGTCGACCCGGAAACCCGAATTGGATCCGCGTGTTTTTTATTAAACGGGTTATTTGCTATTTTAATCATTCCGTGTTATTTCTAGTTTACAATTAAGTCCTATTATACTGTTATTTTTATAATTTAGCCCTGAAATTTGCTTTTTGTTTCAATTTAATCCTCTATCCTTTATTTATTTATTTTTATTTTATTATTCTAAATATTATTTTTAAAATATTTTATTATATTAAATTTTATATTCTTTATTTTGTTAACTTTGTAAAAAATACATATAGATAAAATTCTTTTATTTCATTATTATTTCTATACATATATTTAATTATTACTATATATATTATTTTACTTGTTTAATAATTTATATATTATTATATTTTTATTATTATTTATTATATTTTGTATATATTTAATTATTATTATATATTATTTTAATTAATTTAATAATATATTATTTATTATATTATATTTTTAACTTATATATTATATAGTATTATATTATATTATTTTTAAAATTTTACTTGGTATAAAGTTTATTTATAATACATATTTATTTTTATTATTTTTATAAAATATATGTATTAGATTATTATAAATGTAATTTTATTTAAAGTTATATATTATTTATTCTTTTAACAATATTTTTTATACAATATATATATTATTTTTGATATTACTACTACTATTTTATTTATAACTAACCCTAGTATTATTAATATTATTATTATAATTTATTATTTTATTATTTATATTATTTATATTATTTTCATTACCATTGTTTTTTCATTTTGCTATTATTTTTATATTAACCTATATTATTGTTTTACTAATATATTCTTATTTTTACTTTAGTTATTTTAGTTGTATTTTGTATTGTCTATGTTAGATGTTAGTGTGCTATAATTGCTTTTAATATTTATATTCGATAATGTATAAATGCAATATTGTCACATGGTTATTGTTTAAAATAAAATTACGTTTTTACAAAATTAATATTTTATTTAAAGGTTTTTAAAATAAGGCAATGTTTTGGTATTTAGAAATTCGGGAAATAATGTCAATCGTGCTGGGTGTTGATTTTTCGTTTGGCTAAATAACTAAATATCCTTTTAACAAGTTTTATAAATTATGAGATGATCTTAGTTACGAGGGTTTTAAAATATCATGTCCAATCGTGCTGGATGTGATGTTTATATTCTTTCGGATCGAAGAATTCTCAAAATTTAAATCAAAATTGCTCGAAGTTTTATAAATTATGAGATGATCTTAGTTACGAGGGTTTTAAAATATCATGTCCAATCGTGCTGGATGTGATGTTTATATTCTTTCGGATCGAAGAATTCTCAAATTTTAAATCAAATTGTTCGAAGTTTTTTAGAAATTATATTTTTAAATACATTTAAGTTTCAAACATTTGGACATGATTTTATCGATTAGGTACCAATTTTTGGGCGTTATGAGGGTGCTAACCCTTCCTCATACGTAACCGACTCCCGAACCTACTTTCTGTTTTTCTGTAGACCAAAATTAAATGTTTTAAATAAAACGTTTTACAAGGTGATCCAATCACACCTAAGGAAAAAGGGATTGGTGGCGACTCCCATTTGGTTTTTTAAAGTCGGTCCTGTTTTTTTAAAACCCGAATTTAAAAATGGTTTCGACAATCACCATTGCAAAACATGCGTGGATTTCAAATCAAAATCTATCTATTCATGTTGTCATGATTAGTCTCTAATTATAATAAACATGATATAATAAATAAATTATAATAAAATATACCTGGGATTCTTTAACATCATTGTTATCACCTTGGCTATTATCATGAGCAATATTACAAGTAGTAAAACAATTTTGTTTTCGTAATAACATTTATAATCTAATAGTAAAAAAATCATTTAATAAACAAAATCAAAATTTTTGTGTACGATGTTTGAAAGTTATTTGATACACATTGTACCAAATTTCAATACCACATATATGTTATAAAATCTTATGAAGCTTCTAATCAAATATTTATAAATTTAATTTAAAAATATATAATATAATCATTCAACATTAGAAAGTTAGTAAGACTCAATAGATCAACTATGGTAGATTAATAACACTTTCCACTACAATTTTAATCATATTACAAGAATATTTAAAAACAGGAATTTAATAATCAAATCTTTAAACATCTAAATATTATGCGAATCTTAGTTTAAAAGAAACCTTAAAGTAATAATACTTTTTTTCGTAAAATATTTTTTTTCAAAAATCAATAAATAAAGGAGAAAAACATACCACGTAAGGATTATATAAATTTCTTTGCATAAAAGGACATAAAAAAATTTAGAGATTTATGTGTACCTAATTGGTTAAAGGCTCTAATGATTACCCATAGTGCGCGTAGCAGCTCTAGGAGGCAATTGACAACAATAATTTTTTGGATATTTTTGTGACTTATGGAGAAACAATTAAAAGAGAATCGTGCTGATAACGTGTTATAAAATAAAAGACAAAGAATAAAGAACGAGGAGAATGAGAATGAGAGAACAAAGAGAGAGCGTATTTTATTGATCAATCAGAAAATTTACAAAGCCTACTTCTAATAACTATTAGAATTTAAAGTACATCAAAATTTATATTGATATTGATGAACATCCACTTAATAATATATTTATAACACTATTTAAATAGTCACATTTTTTAATAATAATTATAACTATTCAAATATATATTTATTAAAATAATCATATCTCTTAATTATTAATCAACAATTTTTTTAATAATTAAAAGAAGTAACATTTTCATCAGCTATAATTTGGATTCCATATAATCTTTCACTTTGAAACGTTTCCATTTGATCAAATTTCGTAATTAAACTAATTTGCTGAAGTGGACAAACGTAAAAGGCCATTTATTGAGTGCTAATATAATATAAATATTAAAATAATATTAATTCTCTTAAGTTCATTTTAAATAGAATATTTTAAGAACAATTTTAAAGTTGACTTCAAAATACAAATAAATATATATCAACTTTGTTATACAAAATTAAGTTAGTTTATACAAAATTAAGATTATATATCAACTTTTATTTTATTATAATTATATTCTTTAAATTTAAAGTTGGAATAAATAAATTCGATTATCAAAATTCATTACTTCAACATCTAAAAAAAAATTAAGTACTACATGAATCAACCAAGATTTTTTAATTGAAATAATATTTTCAATGATGTTGAAATAAAATATTAATAGTTTTACAAATTTCAAAAGTTAGGTGACATAACTACAAATTTTCAATCTTTGTTCCTTGGCACCATATAGACAACGTATTCTGGCAAACACTAGAATCGGCATCTTTACCACGTGGGTCGATTTTAATACTTTTATTATTTAATGATATTTTTTGAATTCTTCTAGAAATTTAGTTTTTTTTTAAATATATTTTTTTATACTTTTACTGTCAATATATTAATTAATTTTAATGTATTTAAATATTTTTTAAGTGCTGATTGAGCCTTTAATTCAATTGACATAGGTATGTTGTCAATGTAGGAGGATGTGCGCTAAAGCGCATTATCTTCCTGTTTATGGGTTAAGGAGGGGCTATACATAGTTCTAGACATTGTGTTAAAAAAAGTAAGTATGATCAAAACTTATAATAAGATTATTCAAAAAATTATGTCAAAATTTAGGTCAAATTTTCTATTAGGATTCTATCGTTCGAAATTTTGAATTAGACAAGTCATTTTACCGTACATTTTCAGAATTCGTGATTATCCTATTTAATTATGTCATTTTCAATTTTCAATGTTTGAACGTACATTATTTTCTTAAAAATGTGAAATGTAATATATTTTCCTTCATATGGTTTAGTGTCCCTTTTTCCTTTTGGATCCTTCCAACAACATGAAGATTAATTGGAAGTATATGTCAAACATATTATTATAAGTTAAAACATCAATGTCTATTACGCCTTATATAAAATATATTTTACCACTACACTCAATAGTTATTGATTATGCTTGAGATTTATAAAAGAAATTTTTTAAATTTAAAAGAAAATCAAAACATGATAGAGATTTTAAAACTTGAAGGTGAATTAGATAAGAATAGTGGTGAGGATGGAGGTTTTAGAGAGAAATAATGCTTCATCAAAACATAGTTAATTCAACTCTTAATAATTAAGCTAATTATTGTTTACATTTTACATTAATGAAATGTTTTCAACATTAAGTGGTGTATAATAAAAAAAATCAATTTTTAAAAGAATTTTTTATAATAATTTTTTATAAAATAATATATAAATATTAAAAGTTAGTGTGAGAACAAAATGAATTCTTAAGATATTCTTTTCTAATGATAGCAATTTTTATTATTGATTATTTCTTTTCTACACCCAAGTGATCTATTTGTTTAAAAAGGTCAATTTTTTTTTTATGATTCTATATCATGCGAAAACTTTTGGATAGGTATCCTACATCTGAATTAAATTCTTTCTGATTAAAGAATTTCGTTCTAGGTACTCTTGAACAGTTAAGAGATTCTCTAGAGGAAATACGATGTTCTGCTTTTGGAGGCAACATTATGGGGTGATGGTCCCGCTTATGGGGTCAAATCAATACGTTTTAAGAAGAAATATTTGAGTATCAATATCATCAATATCATTGATCTCATAAGTATCGTACCAAATCTCATCAATTGAACCATTATTTTGAGAGATACGAGATATCTAAGTCATACAGGTAAAGAGATCTATTTCTTGATAAGAAAAAAAAACCGTGAACAATGATTGGATTGAAGATAAAATAGAACCCTGTGAAATCATCTTTCCCACGAGGTAAATCCTTGCCCACTATGCAAGAGGATAGCAAGTTAAAAATTATGTTTTGGTAGGACATGTATTTCTATTACTATGAAAGTCATAAATGAAGTAATTAATTGCTGGGTTACCATTATCTTGTTTGAAGTGACGAATCTTGTATGTGTTCCTAAAAAAAGAAAAAAAATTGTCAAAATTTCGATGTCTTAAAGGGTCGTGGAAACACATAAGAACACTTGAATGGAATTGAAAAAGAGGTGTAATTCCAATTTCTTCGGAAATGGTAAGATCTTTGGCTCAAGAAGAATGGGTTGATCCGTGTTATCTTGACTTGGTTTTGATTTCTCTATTTTTTTTTAAGAATACCGCTTCTACTTTTATCGAATTGAACATGTTGAGGCAGACCTTCTTCATGTAAAACTTGCTTTATTTAGATCGGAGAATCGTACGGTTTTATGAAACCATGTGTATATGACTCGAATATCTAGTTAATCCTATTTCTGATAGGAGTAGTTGACAATTTACTTACGATACTTAGTTGACATTCATAAAAAGTATCTAATGAATTATGAATTCAATACATTTTGTTTAGCATAAAGGTGGATATTCCTTACTTATTATCAGATAACCACTTATACAAGAATTTCGTATAAAAATGTAAATGAATTTATTAAATGATTATTTTGTAATTAAATGAATTAACATATTTATTATTTAATTTAATTTGATTTAATTTGTCTTTAGAACTATTCATAGCCCCAACAATGCCAATGCCAATCGAGTTAAGACTCAATCGGTGACTTGAGATAACTTAATATTTGAATATTTGTAAAAAGAATCATATTTGTACAACTGCATGATTTTAACTTGTTAAAATTATATTTTTGTGGAACCAATGTATCCTCATCTCCAGTTTATGATCCAATGAGACTAACTTTTTTGCGGTTTGTGATTATTCCTTCCAATATTATCGTCCTCATAATTGGAACATGAGTTCTCCTCTTGATATTGCAATTATCATTGCACCCAACACTTGTTGGTTACTCTTTTAAGATTTTAAGAATATACTTTTTGTTAATACATTTTATTTGGATATCCTATTTTAGCTATAAGCTTGTTAAACAACTTTTTAAAAAGTAAATTTTATGTTATAGATAGTATAAGCAAAACCAATTTGAAGATTATCATAACCTTAGCCTCACACACTTTTAATCAATTCACTTAACACACACTAACCTTTCTTTCCGAATGCTATAACAATTCTTGAACATTTTCCAACTGAATGCTTAAATGGGCTAGGAATAGCAAAAAATATAGTTTAGGAAATGAAAACAATTAATCTAGGAATAATCAGTGGAAAACAAAGCACCGATGAGGATTAGCTTAAGTAGTCTATTACAACTAAATTTATCATAAACTTGCAACCTCATTGCTTACTAGAGTGACTTTAGGATGATAACATTGCAATTCAAATGAAATATGAGCAAAATGGTGAAGTAAAATGCATTATCTAACTGTTTACTTGATGGAATATGCACCATATGAAGGATGTATTGTTTAATCACAAGTTTTACCATCTAAGGAAACTAGCAAATGCATAGATTTCTTTTTGTTTAGAGGAGGGCATAGCTTAGGAATAGTGATAAATGATAAAACTAAAATATTTTAATCTCAATCTTAATGCGTTTTTGGGCAACTATTTATGCAAATTGTTGAACTTGATGCTCCTAATCCTTTGAATTCATGTTCTTATACTTAGGTGAGCATTTGGGAGTAGAAAGAGCGAAAAAGAAGCAAAAATCGGAGAAAAAGAGTAGATTTCAGGAGCCACACGAGATGGACTGATAAGCTATAAAAGTAACATATTTTAGTCTCATTCTTAATACATTTTTGGAAGATTAATTATGCAAATTAGTGAATTTGATGCTCCTAATCCTTTAAATTCATGTTTCTATACTTAGGAGAGCATTTGGGAGCAAAAGGAGTGAAAAACGAGGCAAAATCGGACAAATAGAGCTGTTTTCAATATCCACACGGGCTAGACACACACCCGTGTGAGCCACACAGGATGGCAACACGCCCATGTGCCAGACCGTGTCGATTTCGCACCCTACTTCCGAAATACACAAAAAAAAAACTCAATTTTTAGGCTTTCTAAGCATTCTAAAGTCTATAAATACCAATTAGAAGAAGACATAAGGGGGCAATCAGAGAAGATCAAAGAAAACACTCGAAGAACAACAACGGAATCAACTCGGAAGTGGATCTCCATCAAGATCGAAGATCTCCTTTTAATTTCTTTCGAAGTTTTATTGAGTTTCTTTATGTCTTGTGGTTTTTCTGACTTTGAGATGTTTTCATTCAGGATTATGAACTAAATTCCCTAGATAACTAGGAAGGATGAAACCTATGATGAATCATTTTATTTAATGTTTGTTTTTACGCGATAAATACTTGATTCTTATTCTCAATTATGTATGCTTATTTCTTGTTTTAATATTTCCGGGATATTAATTCATGTTTAATGTGCTTATTTCAGTAGAGCAAAAGGCCCTGTTTAAGAGTAGATCTAACATAATTGAGTGGAGTTGCATGCAATCCTAAAAATAGGACGACATAAATCTACCAGATTAGAGTTAAATCTAATAAGGGAATCCATAGATCGAGTTAATGCGACGATAGGAGTTTTAATTAGAAAATGATTTCAATTAATCAACCTAGAGTCAGTTGTTCTTACTCTCTAAAGAGATATTAACATAATTTAGGGATTTTACTGATCAAGACACAAGTGAATAAATCGTTTAATTTAGATTCATAATAAAAGGTGAGGTCTAGTTGGATTCTTTCCTGGGTATTGTCTATCTCATTGGTTAATATTCAATTATTTCCTCGATTCATTCTCTGTTGCGTTCTTAGATAACTTAGTTTAGTAATTTTAGATTAAAACACAATTACTCCAATTTGTCGGCTAAATAATAGAAAAACGGTAATTACTAGTACTTTTAGTCCTCGTGGATACAATATTCCCTACTCACAATAGCTATATTATTGTTCGATAGGTGCGCTTGTCTTTGTCATATTTATAGTTAGTTTAGTGACAATCATGTACACATACACATGTGGCAGCTCGTGTCGATTTCGCACTTTGCATCCTAAACATGCGGAAAAACACAATTTTTTAAGCTTTATGAGAATTCTAAAGTCTATAAATACCAAATAGAAGAAGAGATATGGAAGCCATCAGAGAAGATAAAAGAGAACACTCAATGAACACCATTGGAGCCACTTCTGAAGCAGATTTCCATCAAGATCGAAGACCTCCTTTTAATTTCTTTTGAAGTTTTTATGAGTTTCTTTGTTTCTTGTGGTTTTTCTGTCTTTGAGATGTTTTTATTCAAAATTATGAACTAATTCCCTAGATACCTAGGGAGGATGAAACCTATGGCGAATTCTATTATTTAATTTTTGTTTTACATGATAAATACTTGATTCTTGTTCTCAATTATGTGTGTTTATTTCTTGTTTTAATATTTCCGGGATATTAATTCATGTTTAATGTGCTTAATTCAGTGGAGCAAAAGTCCTTATTTAAGAGTAGATCTAGCATAATTGAGTGGAGTTGCATGCAATCCTAGAAATAGGACTATATAAATCTACCAGATTAGAGTCAAATCTAATAGCGGAATCCATAAATCGAGTTAATGCGACAATAGGGGTTTTAATTAGAAAGAGATTTCAATTAATCAACTTAGAGTCAGTTGCTTCTACTTTCGAAAGAGATCTTAACATAATTTAGGGATTTCTACGGATCAAGACACCAAGCGAATAAATCGTTTAAATCAGATTAATAATAATAGGAGTCTAGCTGGATTCTTTCCTGGGTATTATCTCTCTCATTGGTTATCTTTCGATTGTTGTACAGATTCGTTCTCTGTTGCGTTATTAGTTAAATTAGTTTAGTAATTTTAGATTAAAACTTATCACTCAAAATTGTCAGCTAAATAATAAGAAAACGTTAATTACTAATAATTTTAGTCCTCGTGGATACAATATCTCTACTCACCGTAGCTATACTATTATTCAATAAGTGCGCTTGCTTTTATCGTAAATTTTAGTTAGTACGGAAACACACATCAAATAGGGAAGGGATTGTTAATACTAAAAACCCCAGATATCTTAAATGTTACCTCTTAAAGGTGAATGTTGAAACAAACAGATTGAATCCCATGTCCTTAGCTGTTGTGTACATCAATCATTGTTATGCAGTGATTCAAGTATTACTTGAATTCCATGTTGCGGTTGAAGGTCAACAATAGGCATTGGTGAGTGGACATAGGAAGGGGAGAGGGTAAAGGTGTAGCGTTGTAGAATCATGGAGAGCACAATCTTCGTTTCTGTGGTTGCAAAGGACATACCAACACAAGATCGAGGTCCTAATCCAAAGGGAAAAAATGCAGCCGCATTGTAATTGGTAGATTTGGCAATCCCTTTTGCAAATCTCTCTGGTTTAAAAAGATGCACATCATCTCCCCACAGGTGAGGGTCATGGTGAAGTGCAATATTTTGAACCAGAAGATCTATGTTAGAAGGCAAGACTAGTTTTCCCAACTGCACTTCTCTTGCAACTCCTCTCGGTAGGCCATTTGATGGACCATACAATCTTAGAGTTTCGTAAATAATCATAGTGATCTGTTTGCATGACAGGAATATGTCAAATCAAATTAAAGAATATAATGTACTAAATGCATAGTACTTGTTAAATTTGCAATTGCGATAAGCATGACCTGACTAAAAAACCTGAGATTAAGATACAAAATATATTGGAATGTTTGACAGTTTACTTACAATTTTGAGTTTAGAAATGCCTTCAGAATCTGGATTTCTATTACCGAATATGTCAATCACCTCTCTTCTAGCTTTCTCCTGCCAATCTCCATGGGTTGCTAAAAGCAATACTATCCATGCTAGTAAGGAATTAATAGTTCCTTGTCCAGCAAAGTAGAATGTTTTGCACTCATCTACCAAGTCTTCCATTGATAGACTGTTATTATCTTTTGAATGATAGGAATTTACAAGTAATCCTAGAAAATCATTACCAAAACTATCAGCTTCTCCTTTCTTAACTCGGTCTTCTCTTTTCTTAACAATCTTCATCACACAATCTTGTATTCCTTTTGCAAGTTCTTCTGACCTTAGCATATCAGCAGGTTTCCATAACTTGCTGTAAAAAGCAAACCAATGTCAACCATATATAAGGAGAAAACTGAATCCATATGGATAAACATCCTAAAATTTGCATTCAAAAACTAGTTAAAATTTTGGAACTTACTTGATGAGAGGAATTCTAGTCTTGAAATTATTTCGACTCATAATTACAGACAACTCTTTCAACATGGAAAGGATCTTCTCCCCTTCCAAGTAATTGCTACCAAAAGCTGTTCTGGATATCACTTCTGAAGTCAATAATCTAAATTCTTGAAACACTTCAATCTCTTTGCCTTCTTGGCCTTTCCATTTCTCTAGCATTGTTTCAACACTTGCAATTACTGCTGGTGTCATGTTCTACCCAAACAATCCTCCAAAATATGTAAGCAACGATATACGATTTCGCCAACAATTATAATCCTTAATTTTGCAGTCTAAGTATGGTTCATGTAAATTAATTATAATCGATACATATATTTTGAGGACTTACCTTTAAGCTTTCCCCATGGAAAACATAATTGGCAAGCTTCCGACGCTTCAACCATTTTTCACCCTCAATCAACACAAGCCCGTTCCCCAGTAGGTTGCTAAAATAAATCGAAGGCTTCTTTTTTGGAAATGTATTTTCACTATTTTTCAGAACCTCTTTGACTAGTTCAGGTTCTGAAATCACTAGTACAGCTCGAATACCATTCCAATAAATATAATTCCTCCCTAATCAAACAAAAAAGGGTACATCTTTTCTTAGAACTGGTGGGTAAGAATAAAAATCAACTTATTAAAATTAACCAACGCTTCTAACTTCTAAGCTTATAACCATACCACTTTTTTCAAGATTCAATTTCTTTCTCATTTATATTTTGATGAGTTAAAAATGTTACAAACAAATAAATCTCGAAAATATAATGAAATCCAATAATTATCTATATTTTGTATTAATGAAAATAGTACACTAAACATTAAGTGGAGTATAAGAAAAGTATCATATTCTATAACTTCTGTAATAGTTCTTGATAAAACAACCTTTGAATATTTGAAGATGACGGAGAATAGAGAAACCTTTTGTTTTTGGGTTTTTAGTGTGTCTTAGTATTTCATAACATAAAAATAAAATTCCTCTTATACTTATACGAATTTTAATGTCTACTTATAAAAATATAACTATTCAATAGATGTTTATTTGAATAGTCTCATTTGTTAAAATAAATACAATTGTTCATTATTTATTATTAGAATAATTTTAATTTTTTTTGTTAATAATCAAGTAACATAACTTTTTGCACTTTTTGAATAGACAACTTTTATTAGTAACCAAGTCAACTTTTAATTACTTACAAATTTTCATTTACTACTATATTGGAGCATTATAGTGAAAAACATGCATGAATCTTACCATATTTGTTGATCCAGTTGTAAATATGTGGCTGCACTCTAGGAAATATATCATGCCCCAAGGCCATAGGTTTGCTTAATGCTTCTTGTCTCATCTTGGTAGCTTCTTCATTGTTTCCATGGATGAATTTGTAAGGAGGTCCTTTGATTCCCTGTGAATTCATCATATGCTGTATACGGAGAGGTACCCACAGGTAATCATAAAGGAACTTTATTAAAGCTACGAGGAAGAAACAACATGGGACAAGAATTACAAGCTCCATCAAGCCGCTCATTTTTCTTGTCTTAATTCTGAACTCAGATGTTCCTTGTAGTCTCAATAACAGATGACTCTCTGAGTTATAAATAATAGTTGATATCACTATCGTTATTTGTAATTTAAGGGGTTTTTTAATAATCGATAGTTATCATCATAATAATCAACTCCGTCGTATTAGTCTTGTCTCAATCATTAAAAAAAAAAAAGACAAATAAAAAGGTGTCAGCAATGAGTATTCAATTCCTGGATATGGGTTAGTGTCCCTTTTTCCTTTTGGATCCTTCGAACAACATAAAGATTAATTGGAAGTATATGTCAGACATATTATTATAAGTTAAAACATCAATGTCTATTACGCCTTATGAGTAGTTTTATTCACATGCCGAGTAGGACGCCTGGCTTGTATTAGACTTCAGCCAGAGAGTTTTTTTTAGGTCTAATACGATTTTAAACTTTGGACTTTAATTTGATTAATTTTAGTTCTTATTTATTTTGAATTTTGAAATTTTAGCTTTGTTTCAATGGTAACAGTTAAATTTATTTGGTTAAATTATGTCATTACTCCTGTATTATGCATAAAGTTATAGATTTAGTCCATGCTCATCAATTGAATATTTTTTGAATTTTAAAATTTTAGTCTTAATGCAATTGACGGTCGTTAAATCTATGAATTGGTTTTTTGTGAGTAAAATGTGAAGATAATAAACAAACATATCATTACACATGTGATACTATGTTTGACATGTTATGGTAACTAATAAAGTTAGTTAACAGTTAGTTGTTAGCAGTTAGTTGTTACTGTTACCAGTTAGTGGTTAAAGAGCAGTTACGTTATGCTACTATATATGTAGCCTTCATGCATGTATACAAAGTAAGCAAGTTCAATATTTCTCTTGTATCTTCTTGATTCTTCAATACAATAGCTTCTGTTCTTTATGCTATTGTTTAACATGGTATCAGAGCGCCATTGATCCTTGTGGGTTGATCTTCTAAGTTTTTCATGTCTCGTCCTTCAAGCCCGTCCGCTGTTTAGTCCGCTGCACCTGTGATGGCTTCCAGTATTGCTGGTGGCATTGATAGCAAATTCTTCTCTACAAAGAAGGTTAGTGTACTTCTTGATGACACTAACTATATCTTATGGCGTCAGCAAATCCTGTTGGTGGTCAAAACGTTTAATCTTCAGAGTTTCTTGGATTCTCGTACTGTTGCTCCTGATCAATTTCTTCCAGATGCTAACGGTGTTCCTGAAGATAATCTTAAGTTTTTAAGGTTTGAGCAGCAAGATAGTGCTCTTGCGTCTTGGCTCTTGTCGTCTGTAAGTCAGTCAGTTCTTCCTCATCTTATTGGTATGGATACTAGTGCACAGATTTGGAACTCTATCGTTAATCTGTATGGTAGTAAAACGACGTCCAGACTAATGTTTTACAGGCAAGCTTTGCATTCTCAGCGCAAAGGGGATCTATCTATGAAAGACTTTCTCATGAAGATTAAAGGGTACTGTGCTAGCCTTGTCAGTTGTGGTGAGATCATTAGTGATCATGAACATATTACTGCTATTCTTAATGGTTTGTCTTCAGATTATGAATCAGTCATTACAATAATTTCGGCCAGTCAAACACCCTACACGATTCAGGGCGTCACTACAATGCTCTTGGATGCTGAGACACGACAAACTTCTTCCATTCTTGATGCTCCTGCTTGTGCTAATGTGGTCTCGCATCAGCAAGCAAGGCAGGTTGACAACAATGATCCTACACCTGCCTATCGTCCATCTACTAGCAATCGCGGGCAAGGTCGTGGTCGAGCGAATGGCTCACGGTTTCAGTGTCAACTATGTGGGAAATAAGGACATCTTGTTGGTCGATGTTACCATAGATTTGATGCCTCGTACAAGAGTACAGAATATAGACCACCTCAGTCTTCACAAGCCAACGTTTGTATGTTTGGTGCTAATCCTCCCATAATGCCTTGGATGTCACCTACTACTCCCACTGCTCAACCTAATTAGTGTCTTCCATCCACGATGCCATTTTTTGCCTGGTCCAATCCGTTTGTCAACAATGGCTTTACACCAGTCAGCAATGCTCCTTCAACAAGTTCACAACCTCAAGCTTATCTAGCCACACCTGAGACAATTGGTGATAATGCATGGTCTCCTGATTTTGGTGCCACTCATCACCTCACACACTCACCTACTGCACTCACAGAAAGCTCACCGTACAAGGGACCAGGTAAAGTATATGTTGGTAATGGCGATGCTCTTCATGTACTCTCTTCTGGTCAGTCCTCTTTACTTACTCGCTCTAGACCCTTGTTCATGCGATCTTTATTATGTGTGCCTGGGATAACAAAAAATCTATTGTCTGTGTCAAAGTTTACTAAAGATAACAAGGTGATCTTTGAGTTTCTTCCTACACAGTGTCGAGTTCGTGACATGCACACAGGGGAGGTACTTTTTAAAGGATCTGTTCAGCATGGGCTGTACAAGCTTCATCTTCCTGATTCGGCCAAAGCTATCTCATCTTCTTCAGCTCAATGTCTCACTGTCAGCTCGGTTGTGCCTCTTGATGTGTGGCATTGTAGGCTAGGCCATCATTGTAAATATATACTTACAAAGGCTCTACACAAGTGTAATATTCCTCTTGGAGTGAATGAAGTTTCTTTCTCATGTATTGCCTGTCATTTTGGAAAATAGCATAAGCTACCATTTCAAAAACCAACAACTGAATATACTACACCACTTCAGCTAGTAGTTGCTGATGTTTGGGGACCTGCTCCAATTCCTTCTAATGGCTTTCGGTATTATGTTGCTTTTACAGATGCTTATACAAGGTTCGCTTGGGTTTATTTTTTAAAAAAAGAAGTCTGAGGTTCTAACTGTGTTTCCACACTTTCACAAAGAAGCTGAAAGGATCACTGGTTGCAAACTTAAAGTCCTTCAAACAGATGGGGGAGGAGAATTTCAAGCCTTAAAAATGTACCTTTCTCAGCAGGGGGTTATGTATCGTCTCACATGTCTCTATACCTCAGCTCAAAATGGTCTGATTGAGCGAAAACACAGGCAGATAGTCGAAACAGGCCTCTCTATGCTTGCACATGCCTTCATGCTCTTAACCTACTGGAATGATGCATTCGCCAGTGCTGTTTACTTGCTCAACAGATTGCCCTCTCAACCTCTCAACAATTTCTCACCCTATGAAAAACTGTTCACAGCTCAACCTAGTTATTCATTTCTGCGTGTCTTTGGTTGCCTTTGTTTTCCCAACCTAAGACCCTACAATACTCACAAGCTATAGTTTCGGTCCATAGCATGCACCTTTTTAGGTTATTCATCATCCGATAAAGGCTACCGTTGTCTAGACCCTTTTGGTAGAATATATGTCACAAGGCATGTCACCTTTCATGAAACAGTGTTTCCATTTAAAGCCATCAACTCACATTCTACTTTTTCTTCCTTTTCCCCAATGTCCATCTCAAAACTGCTAGTCTTATCCTCCACTTGTCCTCCAACCACCTCTCTTGATCAATCACCTACACAATTGCCTTCTGTACATGTTGCTTCCTTTAACACTAATCCTACACCTCAACCTTCTAACCCTACATATTCTGCCCCTAACCACTCTCTGTCCCTCTCATCTAACCATGTATCACTTTCATCTCCCCCTGTGCATATTTCATGCAACACACATACAATGATAACTCACAGCAAGGCAGGCATTTTTAAACCAAAGGTATTCATGAGTGTTGCATCTTCTGATGATATCCCCGAAGATATACACGCTGCCATGAGAAGTAACTTTTGGAAGTCTGCTATTTAGAGTGAGCTTCAGGCTCTTGTTCGAAATAACACATGGTCTTTATGTCCTCTACCTGCTCACAGATGAGCTGTCAATTGCAAGTGGTTATTTAAGGTAAAGACAAAGGCTGACGGTACGGTTGAGAGATACAAAGCGCGTCTGGTGGCCAAGGGGTTTTCTCAGCATGCTGGTTTAGATTATCGGGACACTTTCAGTCTTATGGTTCGGGCTACTACTATACGCACTGTACTTACTGTCGCAGTCATAAAATATTGGACTTTAAGGCAAGTTGATGTCAACAATGCCTTTCTCAATGGGGACTTGACCGAAGAAATCTACATGGAGCAGCCTCTTGGTTTTGAAGAAATTGGCCCTAATGGACAGAAACTTGTGTGTTGCCTACATAAAGCCCTATATGGACTGCGCCAAGCCCCTCGTGCATGGTTTCAAACACTTCGACAATACCTCCTGTGTCAGCTAGGTTTCCATGCATCCAACGCTGACCCTTCCTTGTTCATTAGGGACTCATCTGGAAGTTTGCTACTCCTCATGGTCTATGTCGATGACATAGTCATCACTGGCAGTTCTGACTCAGAGATTAATGAAGTGGTGCAACTACTACATACACGATTTGCTCTCAAGGACATGGGACCGCTCAGTTTTTTCTTGGGTGTTGCAGTTCATCGCACTCCCCAAGGCCTCTTTCTTAGTCAACAAAAGTACATAGCTGAGATACTTACCAAAACAAGCATGTCTAATACATCGTCCACACCAACACCTATGGTGAGCTTTCCAAAGTTAGTAGCTGCTGATGACAGTTCCACTCCTGTTGATGGTCGTTTGTATCGTAGTACAATTGGCATGCTCCAATATGTGTGTCTCACTCGCCCTGACTTGTCCTATTGTGTTAACAAACTAAGTCAGTATATGAATGCTCTAAGTAAGGTTCATTAGAAGGCAGTCAAATGAGTTCTACGGTATCTTTATGGTACAATCACTCATGGGCTCTGTTATTCCAAAGGACAGTTTTAGCTCACCTGTTACACAGATGCTGACTGGGCTTCTTCTGTTGAAGACAGACGATCTACCACAGGTTACGTTGTTTATCTTGGGCCAAATCAGATTGCATGGTGTTCAAAGAAACAAGCTGTCGTGTCTCGATCTTCTTTTGAGGCTGAGTATCGTAGTCTTGCCAACTGTGTGTCTGAACTACTGTGGGTAAAACAACTGTTGTCTGAGGTTGGTGTGGTTCTTCATCAGTCTCCGGTGGTTTGGTGTGATAATACATCCACGGTTTCCATGGCTGCCAATCCAACGCACCATGCTAAAGTAAACATGTCGAGATAGATCATCATTTCGTTCGGGAGAAAGTCTTTGATGGCATACTTCAAGTCAATTTTGTTCCTTCTGACAAATAGATTGTTGATGTTCTCACTAAGCGCTTTCTTTCAACAAGCACTTTGTGTGTTACCTAGAGATGCTATTTTCTTTGCAAACAAACAGAAAGAAAACCAGGAGAATGTTAGGGTAACTAATAAAGTTAGTTAACAGTTAGTTGTTAGCAGTTAGTTGTTACTGTTACCAGTTAGTGGTTAAAGAGCAGTTACGTTATGCTGCTATATATGTAGCCTTCATGCATGTATGCAAAGTAAGCAAGTTCAATATTTCTCTTGTATCTTCTTGATTCTTCAATACAATAGCTTCTGTTCTTTATGTTATTGTTTAACATGACACATTAATTTTTAAAAATAAATCATTTGGTTATGATTAAAATTTTCAAATTTAAAAGTATAGGGACTGAAAATAACCAAATTAAAGTATAAGTACTAAATCCAAAACTTACGCAAAGTACATGGTCTAATAGAAAATTTTGACCTTTTAATATTAGTTTTCATTCATCTCACCCAGATTCAATTTAAAAAATAAAAATAATATAAATTTAATGATAATATTAATATAAAAATATATATTTTTCAACATTTTATTAATAGATTAGTGATGAAACAAATTGTTGGGGCAGATCAAATTCAGCTCTAAGCTTAATTATTATTATTTTGGAACAGCAGGTACTTAGGAGTATTAAAATAATCATATAGATATTAATTGATTATTGATTTATCTTATTGATTATTATTATTATTATTATTATTATTATTATTATTATTATTATTATTATTGATTAAATTACTTACATGTTATAGAATTTCTCTAGAGGTGCTTTTGTGATTGGCTCCAACTCTGCTACTTCCAGTGCCAACTTTGGTCAGGAAACCAAGAAGGTATGGAGGCGACCGGATGAGCCACCGGATATTGATGATCCGATGGTTGATGGGAATGATTTGCAGATGAAGGAACCAATGACGCCTAGGACATCCTTTAAGGACACGTTTTTGGGTTCTTCATTACATCATTCTAGTGTTTCACAAGATAATGATTTTGAGTTCCATGATGGGGATATCACAACGACTAATTTTGATGGAATACCTTCTCTTAGTTTTTCAAATTAGGTTCACAAATTTATTGAGAAGCGTATGGTGTGGGTACTGTCAACATCAAACTTTTGGGCCGACGCATAACTTTTAATGCTTTGTCTAACAAAGTGTATGTACTCTGAAAGCTGAATAAATCCATTCAATTAATGGATTTGAAGAAAGATTTTTACTTGATCAAGTTTCAGGATGACGATGATTACTCAAAGGTGCTAATGGATGGGCCATGGGTTATATTATGGCATTACCTAGCAGATTGGCCAAGGTTGCCGCTCTTCTCGACATCTTCATAAGCTAAAGTTTTATCAATTACACAAAGTAATAACATGTAAGCAACATCATGAATAAATGGAATCAATAACAAAAAGCATGGCAAAGAAGAAACTCCCCCTTAGTTGTAGCATTAACACACTCCCCCTTAATAAAGTGTTTCAACATGGGGTGCAATGGATGCTAACTCATCAAAAGCTCTGTAGGTGGGAGTTATAACCCATGGAGCAACAAGGATTTTTACCACAAGATCTTCAGATAGCATTAATATTTTCATCTTGATTTTGAAAAGTTGTTGCATCAGTTTCCACTTCATGTTTCACACATGCATCAATCAATTGTTGATCTTTTCTCACCCATACATGTTTCTAGTTGTATCTTGATTGAGTTGCAACTTGTCTTCAAACATTTCTCATATTAGGTCATTTAGCATCTTATAACAATGTGGTTTGATATGACCAACCATACTACAATAATGACAGATAACCCTTCTCTTCTTATGTTCATCAAATCCATGAGATGACCTCTCATTCTCCCTCATATAGATTTTTACCCTTGACCTCGAGTAGTGCTAGGAGCAATGGGCATTGGTTCTGCCACTGCTTGCTTCCACCATTAATCTCTCAACATGTTAAAGTATTTAGGTCTAATATGACCAAGAGCTCCACAATAATGAAAAATAACTTGATGGTTAGAGATTTGGACAAGGATCAAAACATACTTCTTGGAACATTCATCTTGATCATCATTATTGGTATGTAACACCCCTCACCGGTCCGGTTGTCGAGCCCGAGCTACAGGATTCTACAACAGTTAACGAAATAAATCACATACATTTCTAACTTTAACATTCAATGAAACAATAAAACAATTTATAATTCATGTATAATATGATCTACAAACAATACTGAGTCTCAATCGAGCTTACGAAAGCTCTTAAATCAACCCGGAAACAAATAAGGACTTAATTACAAACTTTTAAACATCAAGGAAAAATTTGCAATACAGGGTTACACGGTTGTGTGCTAAGGTTGTGTTATAATCTGTGACCGTGCAAAATTGGAGTCACATGGTTGTGTATCCTGGTTGTGTAACTCAATGAAACCGTGTGGACCTAAATGTAAAAACTTACAAACAATCACAAAGTCGTGTGGTTGGATTGTGTGAGAGACTGACACCGTGTGGAAATTCTAATGACCAAATCTACAGTATCACATGGGCGTGTGGTCACCCCGTGTAACAAACTGGAACCGTGTAACCCAAAACCTCCTAATTAAAAAAAAGCATACTACCATGTCACTTACCCGTGTTTAACACACGGAATAAATTACGTACATTTCTAAATTTAACATTCAATGAAACAATAGAACAATTTATAGTTCATGTATAATATGATTTACAAACAATTTTGAGTCTTAATCGAACTTACAAAAGCTCTTAAACCAACCCGGAAACAAATAAGGACTTAATTACAAGCTTTTAAACATCAAGGAAAATTTTGCAATACAAGGTTACACGGTTGTGTGCCTAGGCCGTTGGTAAGTGCTAAAAGTAAATCTCGTTCTTAATGTGTTTTTGGATGATTATTTGATGTAAAATGATGAATTTTGTGCTCCTAATTCTTTAAATTCCTAATTTGTTCGTTGTCGTGTTCTTTAGTTAATTAATTTATTTAATTTTAGTTTTTAATAAATCACCCCAATTTATCAGTTAAATAATAGAAAGGCGGTAATTACTAGTACTTTTGCTCCTCGTGGGAATGATATCTTTGCTCACTGTAGCTATACTATTAATTGATAGGTGCATTTGTCTTTGTCATATTTTTAGTTGGTCGTATATCCAGGCCGTGTAACTCACTGAAACCGTGTGGACCTAAATGCAAAATCTTACAAACAATCACACGACCATGTGGCTGGGTCGTCTGAGTGGCTGAGACTGTGTGGAAATTCTAATAACTAAAACTACAATACCACACAGACATGTGGTCACCCCGTGTAACAAACTGGAACAGTGTAACCCAAAACCTCCCAATAAAAAACAAAGCATATGACCGTGTCACTTACCCGTGTGTTAGCCCGTGTATACAAAAAAATGTACCTTTTTCAACAAACTATCAAAATCAATTCATCACCTAAGTCATGGATAATAACTATCCACCTAATAACCCATCCAAAGTGTATAATTTCATGCCAAAATAAATCACAAACCATGATCCTTAGAATCTAATTGATATGCCTCAATGTCA
Organism: Gossypium sturtianum; assembly: GCA_025698515.1. Taxonomy (NCBI): domain Eukaryota; kingdom Viridiplantae; phylum Streptophyta; class Magnoliopsida; order Malvales; family Malvaceae; genus Gossypium; species Gossypium sturtianum. The sequence goes on from CM046945.1 coordinate 166,790,255, forward strand.
CCATCACACAACATGCATCAATTCAAGTAATTAATCCTATCTCATATCAATTAGATTATAATCACATATATTCATTATATGAAATCCAAACACCAAATTATCATCACACATAAATAACCTTATCACCAAAACATCACATTCAAATGTTACCATTCAAGCCATAAGTTAGCATATCAACTTGCTAACAAACATATATACAATTATACATCACCATTTAACACTCAACTTCAACAAAACATATATTTACAAATCAATTCCTATTACATGCCACATAACCGAGTTGAACGATTTAAAAGTCTACCAAAGTGGAGGCTGGATAGTGTGATCTTCGAGATGATCCGATCACCTAGTTCTCCAAAATATTAACTACAGGAAACAGAAAACGAAACAGAGTAAGCTTTAAAAAAGCTTAGTAAGTTCATAGGTTTAAAACAATGTAAGTTACCTTAATTCCCACAATTACATAACAAAACAATTGACAAAACGATTTATCATGTTACCACAATTCATATCAACGATGAGTTTATCACATTTAAGTCATATCATTCCATATTAAAGAAATTGATCCAAATCAATATCATGTCAACTAACCATTGAACATAAGCAAACTTTACATCATTCTTTTATGCTTTATCACATTATATTTATTACTATTCAAACAACATCCCATTTATTAAAAACCGTCAGCTCGATGAACTATAATGAACATACACGAATACATGGGTAACCACCCCAAAAAAACTTGATTGCTCAAACAAGTCATACCATCCATGAACAAACCTAGGCACTAAGTGCCAAGCCCATAGGCTATATATCCCTCCAGAAACACACTTGGGCACTGAGTGTCAAGCCCGTAGGCTACACATCCTCCTCCCAAAACACACCTGAATCATTGTAAATATAACTCGATAATTCGTAACAAATGCTAAATTTTGGTACAATCAGTTTAGTCAGTACGTCATTATCACATCACATATCAAACCCGTACAACGTACGAAATAACCCTATTGGCATGCCAATTGTATCCTATCTTATGTTCATTCAGGCTCAGTCACATTTTCAAACATCATTTTACAATCAATTCTTTCTCACCTTTGGTACCAATTTGTAAACATTTTCAAATACATTCAAATATCATGAAAATAATTTTGTAAACCATGTACCAGCACACGTCCACAAGTCATTGCCCAACTGATTTTGTGGAAAAGATTTTCAACACCAAAAATGACAAGTTATGTTGCTTGTTGCAATGCTAGCTGTGAAGGACACTACCATTGGCACTTTGACAACAACTTCAAAAAAGTCTACCTCAATGATAATACATTTATCAAGGTTGAACAAACCTTCCATATTTAGAGTACAAATGCACATTCACAAAGTAACATTTAATTCATCTTGATTTATCAAAATCTCATCAAATCAATTATCATTAATATAAGGATATAAAAGATCATAAAGTTAGTCCACGTCTTCTTGGATTGCATATCTTAGTATATAAGGTAAGTAAGCCACATAAGAATCCTTGAAAAGTAATTTTACTTGATTCAATCTCTTCTTTAATAATAAACACGAGGTTAGCTAAACAATATTCTAAAAAAGATGCAAGCAAATAATCAAAATAATTTGGTCAAAAATGTCAACAGATAAGGCAAATTTTGTGGTTTGCGTAGTGCCAAGTGTAGCAATCACATCTTGAGTTGCTAATATGAAAACTTGCCTCAACACATTCTTTTTTATTGATTGTATGTTTTACCATCTGAGAAATTGGTAGCTACTTGCGTTTCATTATATATAAAGGTAAGCATAGCTTAGGAATAGAGAAGGGGTAGTAAAAGCTATTCCATGTTGTGGTACTTCAAAAATTATTATGTAGGGGTTCAATTATTACTTGAATTCCATGTTGTGGTCGAACGGTGAGAATAAGTATCGGAGAGTGGACATAGGCAGGGGAGAGGGTAATGGTGTAACGTTGTAGAATCATGGAGAGAGCAATCTTGGTTTCTATTGTTGCAAATGTCATACCAACGCAAGATCGAGGACCCAATCCGAAGGGCAAAAATGCAGCCGCGGTATAATTGGTAGCTTTGGCAATCCCGTCGGTAAATCTCTCTGGTTTAAAAAGATGCACATCATCCCCCCACAAGTGAGGGTCACGGTGAAGTCCAATATTTAGAGGCAGAATATCTAACTTAGCAGGCAAAAATAACTTTCCCAACTGTACTTCTCTTGCAACTGTTCTTGCCAGGCCATTTGACGGACCATACAATCTTAGAGTTTCATTGATGACCATAGCCATCTGTTTGCAAAATAGAAAATATGTTAGATTAAATCATGTTGTGATGGCTATTTAAAATCTTGGTTAGATAGTTTGCTTACTGTTTTAAGTTTGGTGATGCCTTCGAGATGAGGATTTTGGTTACCAAATATGTCAATCACCTCCCTTCTTGCTTTTTCTTGCCAATCTCCATGGATTGCCAAATGCAAGACTATCCATGCAAGTAGGGAATTAACAGTTTCTTGTCCGGCAATGTAGAATGTTTTGCATTCATCTACCAAGTCTTCCAATGAAAGCCTATTTTTCTCATCCAAATCATGATAGGCATTTACAAGTAATCCAAAAAAATCATTGCCGAAGCTATCGGCTTCTCCATTCACAACTTGGTTTTCTCTTTTCTTAACAATCTTCATCACACAATCTTGTATTCCTTTTGCAAGTTTTTCAGACTCTAGCAAATCAGCAGATTTCCATAGCTTGCTGGAAAAGCAAACTATGGTAAGCTATATATAACGAGAAAACCAAATCTATGGGGAATGAAAGTCTAAAATTTGCATTCAAACGCTAGTTGATATAAAGGAAAAACTTGGGATTAACTAAGGTTATAGGGAACATACTTGATGAAAGGAATTGTAGTCTTGGACATATTTCGACTAACAAGTATTTTCAACTTGTACAACAGGGCAAAAATCTTCTCCCCCTCCAAGTAACTGCTACCAAATGCTGTTTTGGAAATCACTTCTGAAGTCAATAATCTAAATTCTTGAAACACTTCAATCTCCTGGCCTTCTTGGCCCTTCCACTTTTCTAGCATTGTTTCAACACTAGCAATCATTGCTGGAGTCATGTTCTGTCCAAAGAATCCTCCAATATGTAAGTAGTAGCAACACGCAATTTAAGGTTGGAAAACACTTTTTAACACAAAACCATGCATGAATTCAAATTAGATTTTATTCTAAGCTAGAAAGCCATAAAAAAATTATTTATTTTTTTTTGGAATAATGCTTTCAATGAAATTACTTTTTTTTTAATTTATATCTAACAATTTATGTGGTAAACATAATCAAACTTTTGAAAAAAAAAAAATTTCACGATCCTTATCAACTTCGATGAGAAACTCATCCTTAGCAAACAATACAAAATTTTACTAAAATATTGTACTGTGTGTATAATTCTTGTAAATTAATTACACCAAGTTTATATATTTGGAGGATTTACCTTTAGGCTTTCCCCATGGAAAGTGTGATTGGCTAGCTTTCGATACTTTGCCCATTTTTCCCCCTCAGTGAACGCAAGCCCATTCCCCATGAGCTTCCTACTAATTTCTGGAAGCTTCACTTTTTGAAAAATATTTTCACTATTTTTCAAAACCTCTTTAACTAGTTCAGGCTCAGAAATCACCAATTCAGCTCGAGCACCGTCCCAATAAACAAAATTCTTCCCTAATCACATTAAAAGAAAAAGGATCATTAATCTTTCTTAGAACTACGAGTTATAAATCATAGTGAAAAAAAACAGCATGGATCTTACCATATCTGTTGATCCAGCTGTAAATATGTGGCTGTAGTCTGGGAAATAAATCATCCGTCCAGGCCACAGGTTTGCCTAATGCTTCTTGTTTCATTTTGGCAATTTCCTTGTTGTTGCCATGGATGAATCTGAAAGGAGGTCCTTTGATTCCCTGTGAATTCAGTATATGCTGTATACGCAGAGGTATCCACAGATAATCGTAAAGGAACTTGATTAAGGCTACGAGGAAGAAACAACACGGGACAAGAATCACAAGTTCCATCAAGCCACTCATTTTTCCTTCTCTCAACACTGAATCCAGTTGCTCCTTTAGTTATTCTATTGTGATTTCCATTTTTAACAAAGCATTTAAATGGTAATTGAGTGGGATATGGTTGTCATCTTTCCTTTTGTTCCTTCGAAGATAAGGTAAAATATCATATCTGTGCTGTAACGCCTTACCATTAATGAGGAGGCTTGAAATAATTTAGTCACTGTTTATACGTTTTTGAGGGTGAGATGATACTAATATTATTGCACCAAATTATATCAGAAGGATGAATGACCTTATGAGGGGTTATTAGATATATATTATTACAAAATAAAATCATTAGCATTGACAGGAAAAAAAATCAGTTGAGAGTAAATAATAAAAGAATCACTGTGTTATGGAAGAACAAGCAACATAGTCACCAATTATACTTAAGTTTTACCGATTAAGTCTTAACTCGATTAGTATGGGTATTGTTGTCAATGCAGGAGTATGTTAGTTTGAATGCGCTGAAATGTATTATCTATGAAAAGTGATGCATCATTGAAGCAGCACCAAATATATCCTATCTGTCGAAACTATTTTTTTGTGTTGTGTAAAAACGGGGTAGACTTTAGAAATGAAAATGGAGTCACCACCAATCCTTTTTTGAGTTGTGATCGGATCACCTTGAGATTGTTCATTTTAATAAAACATTTTGATTTATTAAAATAATGATTTTGGTCTACGAAATTCAAGAAAAATGAGTTCGGGAGTCGGTTACGCACGAGGAAGGATTAGCACCCTCGTAACGCCCAAAATTGGTACTGAATTGATTGATTAATGTCTTAATGTCGAAAATTTGAAAAGATTTTAAAATACAACCCTTTTTATTTAAAAGACAACTTGAATAAATTAAAATGAAAGATAAGACCCTCTTATTTCGAAGAAATAAAATATCACGCCCAGTGAGTTAGGGTACGACATTTCAAATTCCCGAAACTGAGCTTGTCTCTTAACTTTTAAAACTCATGTATTTGAATTTAAGAAGGATATTCGGTTATTTGGGTCAAATGAGAATTGGAACCTAGTAAGTTAGGGTGCAATTTCTCAAAATTTCCAAATACAGAATATTACCTTTGCTTTTTTTAAAAGAAATCCTTATCTCGAGATAACAAAATGTCACGTCCAGTGAGTTAGGACACAACCTTTTTGAATTCCCGAGAATAAGTTTTTATTTAACCTTTATGTTTTAGTTTAAAAGGAAAATAATAGGTTCTTTAAAGTCGATGAGAAAAACCGGAACCCAATAAGTTAGGGTACGATTTCTTTCGAACCTTAGAACGCGAAGTATTGGTTTATTTTAAAACAAAATCTTATATTCGGGTATGGCTAAACGTAAAAGAATCCATATTAAAAAACAATTATGCGTAACAAAATAATAATGATGACAATGTGAAGATTGAAAATAAAGCAAGGTAAACAAGCCAAAAAGAAAAAAAAAATAAGGGAAAAGAACTAAAGATTTAGAACTAAGGGTTAATGTTAAACAAATCAATAAGCGAATATAGCGTAAAACAAATTAAAAACATAATGTAAATAATAATTAAAAAGATTTGAATATTAAAAACTATATAGAAAGATGTAAATAAGAAGGCAGTAAAATGATAAAATAAATAAACGTATATATAAAAAAATTAAACAAATAAATATTATGGATATAATAGCAATAATAACAAAGTTACCTAAATATATTAATAATAATAATAACATGTTAATAATAAAATTAATAATAATAGTAATAATAATGAAATCTAGAAACAATAATACTAATAATAATAAAAGTAATAGTAGTAATAATAATATTAATAATAATAATCGTAATAATAATGATAATAAGGAAAATATTAATAATAATAAATACAATAATAATAATAATATATAAAAAAATAATAATAAGAATAATGATAATAATACTAAAATTAATTAATGAAACGACAACAATAACAAAGAAGGATTAAATTGGAGTAAAAATAAAGTATAAGGCCCGAATCGTGACACGCGTATGATATGAGGGACCAAATGGGATAATATCCCTATCTCCCAAAACGCATAGCTTGAATATAGGACCAAAATGCAACACGCGAATGAAACCAAAGGACCAAACGAGCAATTTTTCCTGTCTTAATGCGCAGTATTTCATTCAGCAAGTTGAAGGACTAAATTAAAAAAGAAAGAAATAATATGGCCAAATTTTAAAAAGCAAAATAGGGGAGTTAGGACCCAATTGTAATCCGCCTGAAAATCAGAGGGACTAGGGTTGCAATTATACCCTAGTCCAAAAACACGTGGGTTTTGAGCTAGGAGCGGGTCGGATTCGGGTTAAAGCACTAAACGGCGCCGTTTTAGCATCAAAAGAACCACTGCGAAACGACGTCGTTTCGCATCTCTTTATAAACCAATTTTTTTTTAAAAAGCCTCATTTTAACTCATTCCCTAAAAAAAACTAAAAATCCCCTCAAACTTATAAAACACCTCCCTTAGTCGGCCTTTGAATCCCGCCGCTTGACCTCCGTATCACCACCGTAACCGGTGGCCGGCGCTGCGCAAAAGGGAGTCTTTAGCCCCCGTTTTAGGGCGCATCCGAAGGCCCAAACCTTCCTAGCCCAGAAAGCCGAATGAAAAGGGGTTTTGACTCCTTTTTGGTTCGATATCGCAGCGGAGAAGGACTCTCCGGCGACGCAACCACGGAGTAATTTTGGTGCGTTCTTGTTTCTTTTTTTTTTTAGTCGAGAAAAAAAACGAAATGAAAATAAAAAAACAAGAATATATGCGGAAAAATGGTTAATCACCTCCGATCTTGCTTTTCCTTTCTATATTGATCTTGGGTATGTGTAAAAAAAAAGAGAAGAAAATACAGAGATCTTTTCTTCGGTTTTTATAACCGAATATTCGAAAAAATCAAAAACCCTTTAATATTCGTCTTTGCTGCCCCCATTTGTTGTGCTATTTTTCTGTTATTACTGGTTGGCCTCTGCTGCTGTTTTGTCTCCTTGTGCAGGTGTGTGACGCGCAGTGGGCAAGGGCACGGAAGCCGTACGGAGGAGCTGACGTGGCGTGGAGGCGGTGGTGGCACGCGTGTGGGTGTACGGCGGCTGAAAGCATGCGGCGCAAGGCTAGGTTTTTTTTTGCTTCTGATTTTTTTTTGTGTTAGAGCAATGCTATTGGGCTTAAGTTTAATATTGGGCCCGTTATTAGTGGGTTGTTAATGGACTGGCTTGTTTTGGATTTTTGTTAATTTTGTTTGGGTTTTTATTGGTTAATTGGGCCCTGGGCATAAATGGGCTCTTACACTATCCCTATAGAAATAATAAAAAGACGTATAAGGGAAGTATGGTCAAATCCTCAGGGACTGGATTTGAAAAGAGAGAGTTTCTTATGTGGCGAGATTTCAACCTCCGGTTGTCTCGATCCTGCGGCCGTTCCTTGCACAAGTTGAAAAGATCACTTTTGAAGTGATGAATACTCGCTGAGAAGGCTAAGCGCAGATTCTAAGCCTCATGAACTTTTTTGGGGGATTTTTGACAACTTTAGCTAGATGAATTTGTGGCTGAGAAAAGAAATAGACTTAATAAAAAAATGGAATTTTATTGAATAAAGAAAAGAACAAAGCTAAGCTCTTTTGGGGAGGGAGTGTTTACAGAAAAGAACAAAGTTAAGCTCTGGGGGAGGGAGTGTTTACAGAAAAGACCATATGAAATTTGAGTCACTCAATCCCCTATTTACAGTACTAGGAAACCTAGTCTAGTCCTACTTAAATTCTAAAAGATAAATACAGATAATTAAAGATAATTAAAGATAAAATCTAAAATAAAATTTAAATAATTATATCTAACAATTATCCTAATATAATTAAAAATTAAATAGAGTCTTATGTTTATAAAATATCTCTTCTTTGCATTTTTGTCCTTATGTCTTCCATGCTTGCATTTTCGGTACCACTTATCTCCTTCTTCACATGCTGGCCCAATTTAACTTTAAATTCACGCTTTTTGCCTCCAAATTTCCTTTTACCTCCAATTTAGTCCCTGTAAGATAAAAAACCATAAATAGTTCAAATTAATATGATCATACACAAAATAAACATATAATTAATACATAAAAATATGTCATCCTAGAGTATTATCAAAAAGCATATCTTTTGTTTGGTAATGAACAAACCCATCTTTGGTGGCACAAAATTAATTCAAAGCTCCAGAATAATTAATATATTGTTACCCTGTATTCAATGTGATAATGGAACACGTTAATCTTTTATAATACAAAATTAATTCAAGGCTCCAGAAGAGTTAATACATTGTTATTCAAAGAACAAAGTGATAATTAATGCATTATATATAATCTAGTTAGTCTCAAATAAATTATTATGTTTTAAAAGGATATACGTTGTAATGAATATTATATTGAAATTGTGGATGAGGAGACGATTAATTAAATCTATTATATTGAGTAAGAATTTTGTATTGAAAAACTATGGTCTTTTCCTCTAGTTGGTACAATGTATATATTAGTATGGATAAATAATATGAGATGGTAAACAAAAAGTTTACATTAGTATCATTGAATCATGTGAATAGTAAACCAGAAGTTTACTGGTCCAAATATACTAATTAGTTGGCATGACTGGTTAGACCATCTCAATCAATAATGATACGATAAATGAGAATTTACATGGATATTTATTAAAAAACATAAAGATTCTTCATTTTAAGGAATTATCATGTGTCGGTTGTTCTCAATGAAGGTGATTTATTAGAACATCACTAACAAAAGTTGAGATTGAATCTCTTGCGTTTTTATGAAAGAAGTATGAGCTCATTTATCCAGAAAGTGGAATGTTTAAATATTATTTTGGTAGATGCATCTACAAGATAATTACATATGAGTTATCAAATCGCAATCTATCATTTGGGAGATTATTTGTTTAATGATTAGTTTAAGAACAAAACTTTCAGATTGTGTAATTGAGACAATTATTATTAATGTTTGTGAGTTCATTTCTCAGGCTTTTAATGATCATTATATATTAAATTGTCCACAAGTAAGTATCACAAAATTTGATGTTTATGTGTATAAAATGGTTCAGCATAATTAATAATTAAATGACTATAGTTAGTAGTTAAACTTTATTTTTTTTAGAATAAAAATTATTGTATATATGTATAAGTACGACATTTTACATATTTGAAACTTGTACGTATCATATTAATAAATTGTGATAATAAACACTTCCCAATACAGTTAATTTTAGAAGTTTTGAATGTACAGTATATATTTAAATAGCTCCATCACAATGCACAAAATGAGTATTAAAAAAATTAAAAGTATATATTATAAATCTCATTGTATTATTAAATATGCTGAATTTTCTCAACATCATAGTAATGGAATTTAGTCATGTCCTTGAGTTGTCGGTTGTGTTATCGCTTCGAACCCTTTTCCTTCTTCACCGAAATCGGTTCCGATGAGTTACCTAGTCGTTACTATGACAATGAGAAGATAGCGATTTAGATTCTAAATGACGACAGTACAGGGGAGAGAGAAAGAGGATATGCATTCAATGAGCAGTTCTTAGAGATGTCAAATGCGGGCGGCATTGAAACCAAAGAAAGATCTTTGTACGAGGATGCTCAGAGGTGCTTTAGTACAGCTGGGTAAAAAATTTCTAGAAATGAAGATTTATCTAAGTCAATTACTATTTAAGATACGCAACGTTTTGACTTAAATGGGGAGAACATTCAAGATGGTTCTGACCCAAAGTTGAATGGATCAAATAATGAGATGAATACTGATGTGGGCCAATCTTGCCTGGTGGACTATAATGCAGGGAGGGCTATGGAGGTGGTGTTCTCTTCTTCTAGTCCAGGTGAAGACATATGTGGTAACTTTTAGATGGGGAAATTGTCGTTGTCTGCGAATTGTGATAGAAACTTGGAATGTGGAAAAGCTTTTGGGGTTGTCTGCGAATTGTGAAGACTAGGTAATAATTGACGAGTTGATTGCTTTAGAATGCAACGATAGAAACTTGGTTAAGAATGTCGATTCAATATGCTGCAGGTCTGGTGTGTTGCAGGTTTTTGGTTGGTATTTTTATCGGTTTCTGTTTTCTTTAAATTTTGGTTGTGTTTATGCTTGCTAGTGTTTTTTGTGGCTTTATTGCCTTTGATCCAAATGTGGATCCTATCTTGGAATATCAGGGGTATTGGTACTAAAATTAAGTACAAAGTGGTGAGACTAGCAGAAGTTCTAAACAAATTGGATACGAACTGTCTTCATGAAACTAAAAATGGTGAGTGTGAAGGATCAGAAGATTAGATCTTTGTGGCCTTATGATGTTTTTGGATTCTCTTTCTCCCCTTCAATTGGACGTTCAAGAGGTCTCTTGGTCGTCTGGGATATTGATTCTTTGAGTGTTGGATCCAAAATTTATATGCTTCGTGTTCTGTAATTGATCAAAAAGTGCTATGGTCGAAGGTCTTGGACCTGAGAAGCTCTCACAATGGTAATTGGGTGTGCTGGGCGATTTTAATGTAGTTCAAGATAGAAGCGAAAGAATAGATTGTAGTGAAGTAAAGAATTTAACGAGATAATTGATCGTGGAGAATTTAGGTACGACAATGGAGCGGTGCTAGCAATTGTTGCGGAAATTGCAGCAATTAAACATACTCTTGCTCTTTTAATCCAATCGAAAAGATGTTACGCTAATGGTCTGATTGTTGGTGCAAAAAACAAATCCGATAGACCATGGAAGCTTCGGGGTATTTTTCTGACATTCATTGAATTGTGATTGAGATTGGTTCGGTTTTTTTTCATCATGTAAATTGTGAAAGGAATGGCATGGCAGAGTCGTTCGTTAAACCTAGAATCGAGAGGAGACCCATGTTTAATTCATGGTGGTGCTTTATATCGAGTGGTATCTATGGGATATGTTTGCTGCTATTGTTTGGCTAATGCTCTTGATCAAGCCTGTCCTACAATGTATCGATGTTCACTACTTAGTTTAATTCTTGCTGCTATTGCTTGCTGGAAAGGCTTTAGGATGCTAATACTGCAATTCAAATGAAATAAGGCTTAGCTAGTAAAAACTATAAATTGATCAACAATACTGAAACACACACACACACACACACACACACACACATATATATATATATATGGATTGCATGTTTTACCGTGTTTTTGCGTTGAGTAGGGCATAGCAGAGGAATAGGAAGAGGTTGCGAATGTTAAAAGTGCCACATATATTAAATTTTAACGCCTAAAGTTAAATACATGAACAAACTGAGTTAAACCCCGAGTCCCTTAGCTGCTGTGTACTTTAAGCATTGTTATGCAGTGACTTAAGTATTACTTGAATTCCGTGTTGTGGTCGAATGGCAAGAATAGGCATTGGTGAGTGGACATAGGCAGGGGAGAGGGTAATGGTGTAGCGTTGTAGAATCATGGAGAGTGCAACCTTAGTTTCTGTGATTGCAAAGGACATGCCAACACAAGATCGAGGTCCCAATCCAAAGGGGAAAAATGCAGCCGCATTGTAATTGGTAGCTTTGGCAATCCCTTCTTCGAATCTCTCTGGTTTAAAAAGATGTACATCATCTCCCCACAGGTGAGGGTCATTGTGAAGTGCAATATTTTGAACTAGAATATCTATATTAGCAGGCAAGACTAGCTTTCCCAACTGAACTTCTCTTGTAACTCTCCTTTGCAAGCCATTTGATGGACCATACAATCTTAGTGTTTCATAAATAATCATGGTGATCTGTTTGCAGAACAGGAATAGGTCAGATTAAATTAAAAAATATGTACTAAACACATAATATTTGTTACATTTGCAATTGCGATAAACAAGATGCGATTGAAAAACCAACTTTGAAATCGAGATACAAAATATATTGGAATGTTTGACAATTTACTTACAGTTTTGAGTTTAGAAATGCCTTCGGAATCTGGATTTCGGTTACTGAATATGTCTATCACCTCTCTTCTAGCTTTATCCTGCCAATCTCCATGGGTTGCTAAAAGCAAGACTATCCATGCTAGTAAGGAATTAACAGTTTCTTGTCCGGCAAAGTAGAATGTTTTGCACTCATCTACCAAATCTTCCACTGAAAGCCTGTTATTTTCGTTTGAATCATGATATGCATTTACAAGTAATCCTAGGAAGTCATTGCCAAAGCTATCAGCTTCTCCATTCACAACTTTGTCTTCTCGTTTCTTAACAATTTTCATCACACAATCTTGTATTCCTTTTGCAAGTTCTTCTGACTTCAGCATATCAACAGGTTTCCATAACTTGCTGTAAAAGCAAACCAATGTCAACCATAAATAAGGAGAAAATTAAAACCATAGGGATAAACATCCTAAAATTTGCATTCAAAAACTAGTTAAAATCTTGGAACATACTTGATCAAAGGAATTCTAGTCTTGAAATTATTTCGGCTCATAATTATAGACAACTCTTTCAACATGGCAAAAATCTTCTCCCCTTCCAAGTAACTACTACCAAAAGCTGTTCTGGATATCACTTCTGAAGTCAACAATCTAAATTCTTGAAACACTTCAATCTCTTTGCCTTCTTGGCCTTTCCACTTCTCTAACACTGTTTCAACGCTGGCAATTACCGCTGGTGTCATGTTCTGCACAAACAATCCTCCAGAATATTTAAGCAACCATATAAGATTTAGCTAACAATTATGTGTTCTGTCCTAAAATGCTTTACCTTTAATCTTTCCCCATGGAAAACATGATTGGCTAGCTTCCGATGCTTCACCCATTTTTCACCCTCAAGAAGCACAAGTCCGTTCCCCAGTAGCTTGCTAAAAAAGATCGAAGGCTTCTTTTTCGGAAATGTATTTTCACTATTTTTGAGAACCTCTTTGACTAGTTCAGGTTCTGAAATAACCAGTTCAGGTCGAATACCGTTCCAATAAAGATAATTCCTCCCTAATCAAATATAGAAAAAGGGGCCATCATTTCTTAGAACTAGAAGATTGAAAACCACACTGAAAAACATGCATGGATCTTACCATATCTGTTGATCCAAGTGTAAATATGTGGCTGCACCTTGGGAAATATATCATCTGTCAAGCCCAGAGGCTTGCTTAATGCTTCCTTTTTCATTTTGGAAACTTCATGGTTGTTGCCATGGATGAATTTGTAAGGAGGTCCTTTGATTCCCTGTGAATTCAGCAGATGCTGTATACGGAGAGGTACCCACAAGTAATCATAAAGGAACTTGATTAAAGCTACGAGGAAGAAACAACATGGGACAAGAATCCCAAGCTCTGTCAAGGCACTCATTTTGGTTCTCTTAATTCTGAATTCAGATGTTCTTTTTAGTCTCAGTAACAGTTGACTTTCTGAGTTCTCAATGATAGTTGATGTCACCATCATTATTTGTAATTTAAGGGTTTTTTTAAAGGTTGATAATTATCATCATAATAATTAACTCGGATCGTATTAGTCTACATATACAAATCATAAAAAGGGACATACATAAAAAGTTCAGAACGCATCAGCAATGAGTGTTCAACTCCTGGAAATGGGTGTATGGCCTTTTCCCTTTTCGATCGGTCCAATAGCATCGAAATTAGCCAGGCAGTATATGTCAGACATATATTATTACAAGCCGAAAGATCAATGTTTATTACGCCTGATTTGGGTAAGAGATTCCTTTTATCTTGAATGTGATTGGTTTGATCCAAATTCGGGCTTAGGCTTGAAACTATTTTCGAATTGGGCTGCGCTGCAGCCATGAGCAGGTACTTAGGACGATTAAAATAATTATATATGTAATGATACTTTTTCTCAGTAATTATATAGTGATTAACTGATTATTAAAGCCTTTTTTTTTATCATTCCAAATTTGGGAGTGAGATAGATTACACATGATTCAAATTCGGATCTTTGGTGCCAACATGCAATAATTTATCGCTCCAACAGTGACTATATAGATGATTAATGAAGTGATTAGATGATTGTGAAAATACAATCTCAATATGTTAATCATTAACTTTCAAACTATGTTGTTTAAACCGAATAGGATTGACCAGTTAGATCAGGAAACTAATCTGGAGAGAGTAAAAAATTGGTTGACTCATAAATCAGTATGCATCAGTTGAATTAGACTAAAAAATTAGTTGAACTGGATTTTATAATTTTATAATTTTCTATAAACTTTTTAATAATTTATTTAATTTGATTCAGACGGACCGAATTGATTGGAAATCGATGTATCGACAACTTTTTCCATCAATTCGATTCAAAAACATTGCTAAGGTAGGTTACACATTATACAAATTCGAATCATTTGTGCCAACATGCAATAACTTTATCATTTCAACTATGGCTATATCGATGATTAATAAAATGATTAGATCATTGTGAAAATACAATCTCAATGTGTTAAACATTAACCTTCAAACTATGTTGTTTAAACAAGCGGGATCCGCTGGTTGGACTAGGGAACTAATCCGCAGAGAGGAAAAAACTGGTTGATCCATAAACCAGTATGGATCAATTGAATTAGATTAAAAAATCATTTTAACTGGATTTTATAATTTTTTTTTATTTTAAATATTTTAAGAACTTTTTAATAATTCATTTGATTTGAATAAGATGAACCGAACAGATTAGAAATCGATGTACCGACCATGTCATCAATTCGATTCAAAGGTTAGGAAATAGAAAGAAAATTGGTCTTCAATCTTTCTCCAATTGCAGCATGTAAACGACAATTTGATTGGGAACTATGTACAAAGAAATATAAGCAATAATTCTAAATATATTTTAATAATTAAATTTTAATTAATATAATTAATATTATAATAATTTGATATTACCAAATCAAGGCTAATCATAAAATTTAATAAAATATACGTCATTAACTCGATATAAAAGAAAATAGTCATTCTATAGGACATGGGTGAAACCGAATATAGTGAGGCTGGACTGGCAGTGGTCGGCCCTTAAACGTTCGGTCAAATAGCATGTTAGTCCCGTCTAAAATTTTTCAATTTTTATTTTAACCCTTTTAATAAATATCTAAACATATGATAATTTTAAGTTTGAACCTCCCAAAGTCTTTTAATTGACTTTCTTTTTTTGTTTGGTTTTCATAGTTTTTTAATTTGATTTCCATGTTATAGAATTTAGAATTTTCCAGTAATAAATTTGGTAGAAAAAGGCGTAAAAAGGGTAAATTACAATGTCACTTTAAAATAGAATCTGTTTTGTTTTTGGTCACTTCAATTTTTTTTTTCAATTTAGTCACTTTATATAAGATAATTATGTGAATTAATCATTGTTGTTAAAATTTCTGCTTTCTTTTGACTGATTGCTGACATGACATATTAGCCCATTGAATGACTGACATTTGACACTTTGTGTTAACTTTTGACTAAAGTTTAAGGGGAAAAGTTTTGGACTAATTATAGGGAGGTCCCTAAAGTTTAGTCAAAAGTCAACAAAAAAAATGCTCCGTGTCAGTTACTCAATAGACTAATGTGCCACATCAGCAATCTGTTAGAAGAAAATGAAAATTTTAATAGTGATTAATTCGCACATTTATCTTATTTAAAATGATTAAATTGAGAATAAAAATTTTTGGAATGACCAAAATAGGACAGACTTTAAGGAGAAATTGCATGAAAGCTTTTACACAAGTAAGGCATAGCTAGTAACTACTACAAATTGATCAGTAATACTATAAACATACATTCTCTTTTAATCGATTGCATGCATTTTATTTTCCATAAAAGAGGGAAGAGCTTGGGAATAATAAACAGGTTGCAAATGCTTGAACCTTAGACATATTAAATGTCATCTCTTAAAGGTGAACATGAACTATCTACATGAACCAACTAAGTTAAACTCTGAGTTCTTAGAAACTGTGTACTTTAAGCACCATTATGCAGTGGTTCAAGTATTACTTGAATTCCATGTTCTGGTCGAAGGTTGATAATATGCACTGGTGAGTGGACATAGGCAGGGGAGAGGGTAAAGGAGTAGCGTTGTAGAATCATGGAGAGAGCAATCTTGGTTTCTGTGGTTGCAAAGGTCATACCAACACAAAATCGGGGTCCCAATCCAAAGGGGAAAAATGCAGCCGCATTATAATTGGTAGCCTTGGCAATCCCATCAGCGAATCTTTCCGGTTTAAAAAGATGAACATCATCTCCCCATAATTGAGGGTCATGGTGAAGTGCAGCCTTTGCAATAAGAAGATTTATATTAGCTGGCAAAACTAGCTTTCCCACCTGAACTTTTCTTGCAACTCTTCTTGGCAGGCCATTTGTTGGACCATACAATCTTAAAGTTTCATAAATGATCATGGTGATCTGTTTGCAGAACATGAAAATGTCAGATTAAATTAAGAGATGACCATACAATTTGGAATCGTTAACAGCTTACTTACAATTTTGAGTTTAGAAATGCCATCAGAATCTGGATTTTGGTTACCAAATACCTCAATCACCTCTCTTCTTGCTTTCTCTTGCCAATCTTTATGGATTGCTAAAAGTAAGACTATCCATGCAAGCAAGGCATTAACAGTTTCTTGTCCGGCAACGTAGAATGTTTTGCACTCAGCTACCAAGTCTTCCATTGAAAGCCTATTTTTGTCGTCCAAATCATGATAGGCATTTACAAGTAATCCTAGAAAATCATTGCCAAAGCTATCAGCTTCTCCATTCACAACTCTATCTTCTCTTTTCTTAACAATCTTCATCACACAATCTTGTATTTCATTTGCAAGTCTTTCAGACTCCAGCAAATCAGCAGGTTTCCATAACTTGCTGTAAAAGCAAACCAAGGTCAGCCATATATAACGAGAAAACCAAATCCATGGGGAATGAAAGTCTAAAATTTGCATCCAAAAGCTAGTTGAAATCGAGGCAAAACTTGGGATTAATTTAGCTTAGAGGGAACATACCTGATCAAAGGAATTTTAGTATTAAAAAAATTTCGGCTCATAATTATTGATAACTTGTTCAACATGACAAAAATCTCCTCCCCTTCCAAGTAGCTGCTACCAAAAGCTGTTCTGGATATCACTTCTGAAGTCAATAATCTAAATTCTTGATACACTTCAATCTCTTTGCCTTCTTGGCCTTTCCATTTCTCTAGCATTGTTTCAACACTTGCAATTACTGCTGGTGTCATGTTCTGCCCAAACAGTACCCCAATATGTAAGCAACAACATAAGATTCAGCCAACAATATAAGATTTGCCAAATTGATGGCTTTACCTTTAAACTTTCCCCATGAAAAACATGATTCGTCAACTTGCGATGCTTCACCCATTTTTCACCCTCGATCATCACAAGCCCATTTCCCAGTAGGTTGCTAACATAAACTGATGGCTTCGCTTTTGGAAAAACATTTAAACTATTTTTCATAACCTCTTTGACTAATTCAGCTTCTGAAATCACCACTTCAGCTCGAACACCGTTCCAATACACAAAGTTCTTCCCTAATCACGTGGAAAACAACAAAAAGGGTTGACCCTTTTTTACTTAAAACTACAAGTTATTAAAATCATAGTGAAAAACATGCACCCATCTTACCATATTCTTTGATCCAGGAGTGCGTATGTGGTTGCAATTTGGGAAACATATCATGCGTCAAGGCCTTAGGTTTGCTCATAGCTTCCTTTCTCATTTTGATAATTTCCTTGTTGTTGCCATGGATGAATCTGTAAGGAGGTCCTTTGATTCCCTGAGAATTCAGCATATGCTGTAGACTAAGAGGCACCCACAAGTAATCATAAAGGAACTTGATTAAAGCTATGAGGAACAAAGAACATGGGACAAGAAATACAAGCTCCATCAAAACCACTCAATTTTTCTTCTCTTAACACAGAATCCAGATGTTCCTTTAATATTTGTATTGTGATTTCCATATTGGACAAGGACTTCAATGATAAGTTAATGTGATATTACTGTCGTCTTTCCTTTTGGATCCTTGGAACAACATGAAGATTAGTTGGAAGTATATGTCAGACATATTAATTTAAGTTAAAACATCAATGTCTATTACGCCTTACAACTAATAAGGAGGATTGAGATAAACATTTAGTGATTATTATAGTGTTATAATCAATATCAAAATAAAATTACTTCGTATGTTACTCGTCGTTCTTCCATTTAATAATGGCCTTCATCTTTTGTCCCTTTGCAGCACATGAACAATTTATGGAGGGAATCTTTATGTTTGGGAAGTACGTACAAAGGAGGAATATTAACAATAATGTATATATATTTTATTTTAATCCATCAATATTATATTTGTTAATATTATATTTATGTTTTTTTATCTATCTATACTTATATCAAGTTTTTTTATCGTTAAATTAAATTAAATTTTTTCACTTTTTCATTTTCCATATATATAAATTAATAACTTTACAATTGTAACTAAAACATCAATTAATTTTTATGTGAAAACACTTAATAAATATAGTTATTATATAAATCTTTTCATCCATATTATTTGTGTGTGATAAATCTATAATGTTTTATTAAATTTTATTATTAGAGTTGATAGTTGTTTCATAAGCTATAATAAATTAGTGCTTGAAGTCTAATATGTAGATGAAGAAAATTTTGGAGGAATAAAAATACATCATATGGATTTTTTTTACTTTAAATTAAATTAATTAAAAAAGAGATAAGTTAATAAATTAAATCCTTTTAAAACCTCTTTTCTAAAGGATCATAATAAAGATTGTTTTATTTATGGGTAAACATTCGATCGAATTAAACTAAATCAAGTAATTTTTTTTTTTGAATTAGTCAAGTTAATGAGTTCTATTTTATCATCTTAACTTAATTTAAATTTTCAAATCAAGACAATTGAAATGAAATTTGAGTTGAGTTGAATAAATTTGTTTGAGTTAAACTTAAAAAAAAATTTAAACCGATGATATTGAAATCTTGTAGACAATATAACTAAATTCCAAGATACAGAAGCTAAATGTATACCTCATGTATTGTGAAAACTATTTTAAAGCAAAATAATACCAAAAAAAAAAAGATAATTAGTATGATAAACTTGATTTGATAGTTTAGTTGTTTAAAGTCTCAATTTTATCATTTTGAAAAAAATAAAAAATATAATTTAACATTTTTATACTATTTTATGTTTTTTAAAGAATTTTTATATACTTTTTATTTTTTACATATTTTTATAAAATTATGAAAATAAATTATTTTGTAATTTGTTAGAGGAACCAATTTATTCATTTTTTAAAATTATAAGGACCTAAAGGATATTTATATCAATATGTTACTTGAGTTATTCGAATTATTCGATTTGTAGAATTCAACTCGACTCAAATTCAAAAACCAAATTAGCTGTTCCAGTTGAATAAAAAATATTGATTAACTCGAAATTAGAAATATTTTTTATTCAAATCGAATCAAGTTTTGTTAACTCATAATTTTATCTCTAATAAATTTAATTTAATTAACACATAAATAATAGAAAAATATTTTATCTCATGTGTTTAATAAATTGAAAATTTAAGTATTAAATTTATATTATAAAACTATTTGATATATTAATAAAAATTAAATATTACATATAATTATTTTGTTTGATAATAAATAAATATTGATTTTGTTTGATATATTAGTAAAATTAAGAAGGTTTGTTGTATGATTGTATCCCTTATACATGGTGGTGCTTCGCCACAGAAGAGAGCTGGGTAAAGTAAATGTAGGTGTGACTGTAGATAGAATAACAAGGTCCGCTGCAGTGTGCGATGCTAGATGCCTTGGCCATGTTTGACCCTTTCTCGTCTCTTTTTTTTTTCAATGTTTTGAATACATGGCGTCCAAGCATGAATTGAAACCTTAATTAGGTCATTTAAAAACTTATAAATAGGATACTTTGGCATGGACTTGAGAGATCTTTTTCATGTTTTTTTTTTTTTATTTTCGTACATTTTTGTGTTTTCCTCTCGACATGAGCTGCTAAGAGATTTCTAACGTTTTGTTAAACATAGATCTGCCATTTGATAGCTTAAATTATTTATTGTCAATTAGAACTTAATTGTTTATTTTGTTCTAATGCTTGTGATGAATAACATAGTTGTGTGTGGGTGTTGAGATATGAAATTTATTGTTATCGGGATATATAATCTAATCGAAATGAAACTTGTTTGTGTGTTTGTTGACTAGAAGCAAAGTCTCTTTAGTTTTTAATGCTACTAATAAATTAAACTTCTGAAATGCGTTATAAGATTATTTGTCGATAAAGGAATTAATGGTGTTCATCTTGATTATCAAGAAGGTAAGAAAAGATTGGTTTCTAAGAATTTGTCGGCAACTATAACCAATTTATCAAAAAAAATATTAAATTTTATCTTTACATCAATTATTAGACTCATGAATCAAATGTGATATTTTACCTTTGACTAAGTTTTCATTATATTGATTTTGAAACTTCATTTCTAATTTCGCTTTTGATAATCTAACTTTTAATTTTTTATTTTAACTTCAATATCTCTTTTTTTTTTTACTTTGTTTTATTGAAAAAAAATGATTTTTTACCAATCCCTATGAATTTGACCAGGGGTGAAACTAAGGGTTGGTAGGGGCTCTGGCCCCCCTAAAATGAAAAATTTTTCATTTAGTTCCTTTAAATTTTTTAAAATTTTAAATTAGTAAAGGTAAAATTACACTTTAGCCCCCCTTAAAAATGATAAAAATTAGATTTAATACTTAAAAAGTATAAAGATAGAGGCTATTAAAATGGTGAAATTTTATTTTTACTGTCGTAAAAATTACAATTTAATTTCGGCCCCCTAAAAAAAATTTCTAACTTCGCCCCTGGATTTGACCATGTTCATTGCTATCTACAATTTTTTTTTTTTGAATCAGAGACTTATTTTTATTAGATTCGGCACCCATAATATTTTATTAGAGCAATAAGAGGATAATCTTATTAAGTTCTTGCATGAAATCTTTTACACAAGCAAGACATTGCTAGTAAATACCATAAATTGATCAACAATACTACAAACATGCATTCTTTGTTTATTGATTGCATGTTTTACCATATTGGTGAATAGCATTTGCATGCATTTCCTTTTGCATAAAGGAGGGAAGAGCTTGGGAATAATGAATGGGTTACAAATGCTAGAACCTTAGACATATTATACCTCATCTCTTAAAGGTGAATACACAAACCAATTAAGTTAAACTTCAAGTTCTTAGCAATTGTGTACTTTAAGTATCATTATGCAGTGACTCAAGTATCACTTGAATACCATGTTCTGGATGAAGGGTTAAAATAGGTATTGGTGAGTGTACATAGGCGGGGGAGAGGGTAATGGTGTAGCGTTGTAGAATCATGGAGAGAGCAATCTTGGTTTCTGTGGTTGCAAAGGTCATACCAACACAAAATCGAGGTCCCAGTCCAAAGGGGAAAAATACAGCTGCATTATAATTAGTAGCTTTGGCATCCCTTCTGCAAATCCCTGATCTGGTTTGAAAAGAAGCACATCATCTCCCCATAGTTGGGGGTCATGGTGAAGTGCAGCCCTTGCAATAAGAAGATCTATATTAGCAGGCAAGACTAACTTTCCCACCTGAACTTCTCTTGCAACTTTTCTTGGCAGGCCATTTGTGGCACCATACAATCTTAGAGTTTCATATATGATCATGGTCATCTGTAGAATATAGCTAGCATATTACTTTAAAGAATATAATGTACTAAATGCATAGTATAGACCAGGATTTAAATAATAGTCACAACGCAATAATATTTGTTAGGTTGGCAATTGCGATAAACATGTGTTAGACTTTTGGCCTGCAATGCAACAGCAAACCAGCAAGCAGCAGTCATCCAGCCGATCCTAGTGCAGCAGCTACATTTTGTTCTTTTGATTGATTTACTCCTATGAAGCTAAGCTTAATTCTTGTGCAATGTAATAGCTAAGCTTATAGGTTATAATGTTGATTTAAATTGATGTAATAGCTGATGTTTTAAGTATTATTTTATGTACAACTTAAGCTTGTATTAGTCATAGTCTAGTGGGAGTAGTTGGTTCACTAGGCCATAGTCTTTTTGACTATTCAATCTTTGTATCCTATGTATATATTTGCATATCAATGAAATGGTTTCTAAGCTCTTTTCATTGGCTTGTGAGTTTAAGTTGCTATTCTCTCATCTTTTTCTTTCCTTTTCACATAAAATTTTATGCATATTGAATATGGGGCATGTTGAGTTGCTGCCAATATCCCAACAAATGGTAATCAGAGCCAATTATCTTTGAGGGCCTCCATTGTTGGTTATTGACTTGTGGAAGAAAGCTTAAGAAAGAAGAAATCGAGACTGCTGAATCTGTTGCAACAAGATGAGTTACACAGCACCTCCACCACCTGTATTCACTGGCGAGAACTATCACATATGGTCAGTAAAAATGAAAACACATCTACAAACACAAGACCTTTGGAGTGCATGAAACACCCCACCCCCGGCCCACGAGCTTGAACCGGATCTGGTATGTTCCTTAAATAAATCGGTTTTCAATGTTCTAAATGACTTAGAGAAAATTTGTGTAATTTTAAAAAAAATTGTTTTGGGTTGGGCTTAATTTGAAACCTATTTAATAAATTCTGGAAATTCAACTTAAATAAGGTGACAAAATAATTTTTGGGTTTATTATTTTAAAAGAAATAAATTTACTTATCTTTAATCAAACATAATTTGTATCATATTTAAATAAAAATAAACAGAATAAAGAAAATCCAACTGGCCTTATATGTCCTTATTACATCATTCAAACCCAAAATAAAGTACTAAAATTTCATAAAGTCCAAATTCCAAATAATTTCTTCAAGCGATGCATGGCCACCTTTAGCTCCTCGCCGACCCTGGGCCCATTACCGCTCATCACCGAAAAATAATTCCCCAACGGGTGAGTCAACAGACTCAATGTGTACATAGTACTAATTTCCAACAAATCGCATACAAGTCATATCAATATCATGTTCATACAAAATAAAGGATGATGCAACCCAAATCCAAACCTATTTGTCCATCCGCTACACACCACCCGTACCAACCTTTGCATACATCGCGGGGACTACTAAGTCGACCCTCCATCCGCTACACACCATCGAAGGCGATCATTGCGATCGACGTGCTCATCGCCCACTTATGTTGTGTCATTAGACATCAGATTCACTGGATGTAACCGGTTACCACTTTTCACTTTATGTGACCGTAGTCACCACTTTACGTTGGTGAGACCGTAGTCATCACCTTCACTTTCTTCCTCCACAAATATCCCGAATGCCCCAATTATTTCATAACATATTTCACATACTAAATTTTCATTCATGTTACTAATCACATGTTCAAAATATATCACATTCACAATCCTATCAAAAGTAGGAAACGTGCACTGGTACTCCTTACCACATTTGTGGTGCTTAGCCACATTCACATACTCGTTACATATTTACATATCTAATGATTGCCATGCAATTTATTGAAAGTTAGTAAGAGTACACACCTTTTTCGCTTAATAGTTTCCGTGAATTCCCGTGAGAGCGATCTACCGATCTAGATCTTTCACTCCTATATTCGGCCATTAATTAAAACATATAAATAAACCTATTTGGTCTTAAAACCAAATCCTACTAGAAGTAGAATTACTTACCTAGTTGCCGAATTGATTTAATCAAGTCCCAACAGTTGCTAGAATTCCTCTTCCTTGAAATCGCTAATACTAGGTATGTAACCATGTCGGTTTTCGGTTTTGAAATAATGGAAAACACTTAAACAAATTATGCCTTGGCCGAATATCCCTTACCTTATGATGGGATTCCAAATCAAGAGGATTCCTTTATAAGCCTGTTGAAATCCTATCACTTCGTGTTATATTAGATCTAACTTTGAAAACGTGAATCATAATCTTTAACCACATATTTATATTTATAATCCTTACCTTAGATCCTTAGATTTCCCGAAAGATCCCCTTTTGATGTTGTGGATGATTGCCCTCTTTCTTAGAATCCACAAAGATTCAAATTTTAACAAAGAGAACGGAGAAGAAAATAGAAGAAAAAGAGGGATTTTTGCTTAATGAAAATTCGGCAGAGAGGGGTTTTGCCTAGGGAGAATTTCTGAGAGAGGAAGAGGGAGCAAATGTTGATGAGTAGCCCTCCTGTCCTCCTTTTATAGCCAAAGTTATCACCTAGAGTCCTTTACTTGGCCACCACTCCTCTTTTTGATAATATTATCTCTTTTATTTAAAAGATAAAAGCCTTTAATCCATCAATTATCTCTCAATTATCTCATTAGAAAATAATCCTTTATTTATCTCTTATTATTCACATATTTATGTGAATAAAACTCCTTTATTTATCTCTTATTATTCACATATTTATGTGAATAAAACTCCTTTATTTATCTCTTATTATTCACATATTTATGTGAATAAAACTCCTTTATTTCTCTCATATATCCAAGTTTCCCGAAATGTTCAAGTTTCCATTTTTGGATCATTTCCAAAAATGTTTAGGTTTCCAAAAATGTCTAAGTTTCCAAAAATGTCCATTTCCATTTCCATTTTCATTTCCATCTCCATTTTCATTTCCATTTTCATTTTCATTTCCATTTTCATTCATTTCTAGGTTTCCAAAAGTATCAAAAATTTATTCATAATACTTAAGACTTGTCATTTCATACAATTGATCTGAAAAATGCATAGGCCCTTCCTAGGATGTTACAGTGCAGTTGAAAGTGATGTCGAACCACCTCCATTGAGAGCTAATCCCACCATTGCTCAGATGATGAGACAAAGACAATGAGAGGAACGAGCCAAGAAGCACAAGGCCATGGCTTGTCTTCAAAATGGAGTATCGATGTAATATTTACTAGAATCATGGCTTGTGATTCTCCTAAGCGAGCATGGGAAAAGTTAAAGGAGGAGTTCATGGGTCTGAAAAATAAGGCAACAACAAATGTGATCAATTTGAGGAGAGACTTTGAGAACTTGAAAATGAAGGAAGTCGAGACTATTAAGCGATTTGACATGCAATAATGGCCACCACAATAATATAAGGTCATGGTGAAGATTTTAGTGAGAGCAGGTCGTTGAGAAGGTGATCACCACTCTCCCTGAGAGATTCGAGTCAAAAATCTCCTCATTGGAGGACTCGAGAGACCTTACAACAATTTCTCTGTCTGAACTGGTAAACTCTCTCTATGCACTTGAACAGAGAAGAGCCAACAGGCAAGAAGACCATTCTGAGGGAGCCTTTCAAGCAAAGACCAAGGAAGACTCAAGTCAGAAAGGTAAGAAACCATGGCTCGATAAGAAAGTGAAGTCAAGAAGAGAATCAGGCCAGAGAAGGCTACCACCATGCAAACACTGCCAAAAGACCTCACATTCAGAAAAATATTGCTGGTATAGACCAGACATCCAATGCAGGAGTTGCAAACAGTTTGGACATGTGGAGAAGGTCTGCAAAAATAAAGGCAAGGCACCTGCACAGCAACAAGTCAAGGCTCAAGCTGCTGAGGATATTCAAGCTCAGGAGGAGCATCTCTTCACAGCAACAAGTTTTGCAACAACCAGCAGGGCCAAAGTAGAGTGGCTAGTAGACAGTGGCTGCACGCACCATATGGCAGCCAATGAAGGGTTGTTTAAAGACCTTGATAGAAGCTTTGCCTCTAAAATCAGAATAGGCAATGGAGATCTCATTGAAGCCAAAGGGAGAGGCAATGTGGTAATCAAGACTGCTTCAGGTAACAAAGTAATCTCTGATGTACTCTTTGTACCTGAAATAGATCAGAATTTGTTGAGTGTTGGACAACTAGTTGAAAAGGGTCACTCACTTACTTTTGAAAATGGATCCTGCATTGTTAGAGATCTATATGGCCAAGAACTGATTACAGTAGCAATGACAGATAGGAGCTTCATGCTCGATGTGAATATGGTTGAGAAGAAGGCCTACACAAGTTTGGCTGATAGCACTAACCTGTGGCATAAAAGGCTAGGCCATGCTAGCTATAAGTCATTAGAATTGATGAATAGATTGAACTTGGTTGATAATTTGTGCAAGGTTGAAGTCAAGGAGTCTGTTTGTGAAGTCTGTCAGTTTGGCAAACAAGTCAGACTGCCCTTTCCAGTTGACAAAGCATTTAGAGCCCGAGAAAAGCTTGAATTGGTTCACTCAGATATCTGTGGACCAATGAGGACTCCTTCCTTGAATGATAGCAGGTACTTTGTGCTATTTATTGATAATCTGACTAGATTCTGCTATGTCTATTTCTTGAAGCAGAAATCTGAAGTCTTTGAAGCCTTCAACAAATTCAAGGCTTTAGTTGAAAATCAAACTGGTTGCAAAATTAAAGCCTTGAGAATGCATAATGGCTCGAGTATCTATCCGACAAATTCCGAAGATATGTGAGCAAAATGGGATCCATCACCACTCACTACGCTTTATACTCCTCGGAAAATGGAGTTTGTGAGAGAAGAAAAAGAATGATGATGAACATGGCCAGTGTCTACTATTTGAAAGCAAGCTACCCGAGGCGATCAATACCTCGCTTTATCTTCTCAACAAATTGCCAACACAAGTCATCAAGAACATGACACCTTTTGAAGCACGGCATGGACTTAAGCCTAATGTCTCACACTTGAAGGTGTTTAGTTGTGTTTGCTATGTTCTTATTCCAGTGAGAAAAGAGAACTAAGCTAGAAAGAAGGGTCATTCTCAGGATATTTGTTGGTTACAACAATACAAACAAGGGCTATAGGGTGTTTGATCCAAAAACAAAGAAAGTCTTGGTGAGTAGAGATGTCGATTCAATGAAGAGAGGATTTGGAACTGGAATGATTCAACTACAAGTCACTCAAGAAAATCTTCTAGACAAAGAGTCTTGAAATAGTCAAAAAGTGAGCCTCACAATGAAGATGTTGATGACAAATCCTACAAGAGGCACAAGAGCTATTGCGGACATCTATCAAAGATGTGATGTTGCAATAGTTGAACCCTCGATTTTGAGGAAGCCGCCAAGGATAAGCGATGGAAGAGGGCAATGGAAGTCCGAATTGGAGATGATTCACAAGAATGATACATGGGAGCTGATGGATAGACCAAGTCATAAGAAGGTGATTGGTGTAAAATGGGTATTTAGGGCCAAGTACAATGCAGATGGCTCCTTGAACAAGCACAAAGCAAGGCTTGTGGTCAAGGGTTATAGTCAGCAATATGGGGTAGACTTTCTAGAAACGTTTGCTCCTGTGGCCAGATTGGACACCATTAGACTGTTATGTGCCATAGCTGCTCAAAAATGATGGAAGCTTCATCAGCTTGATGTCAAATCAGCATTCCTTAATGGTTTCCTCAATGAGGAAATTTTCATCGAGCAACCAGATGGCTTCAAGGTAGAAGGACATGAAGACAGGGTTTACAAATTGAAGAAGGCCTTGTATGGCCTAAAACAGGCACCAAGAGCCTGGTATGACAGGATAGACACTTACCTGTCCAAGCTCGGGTTTGAGAAGAGTGTTAGTGAAGCTCTATGTTGATGATTTGCTTGTAACAGGCAGTAAAGATGAGTTAATCTCTGAATTCAAGGCACAGATGCAGCAAGTTTTCGAAATGACAGATTTAGGAGTCATGACATACTTCCTTGGAATGGAAGTAAGCCAATCTGATCATGGCATCTTCATCAGCCAACATGCCTTTGCATCAAAAATCCTTAACAAATTTTGCATGCAAAAAGCGTAAGATATCAAGACACACATGTTGCACAAGGAGAGAAATTAACTAGTAGTGGAGAGCATGCAAGGGTAGATGAGAAAGAATATCGAAGCTTGGTGGGTCATTTGCTATACTTAATGTACCACTCGACCAGACATCACTTATGGTGTAAGTCTTCTTTCAAGATTTATGCACCGCTTTGTAATATTGTTCACTTCAAGGTCGCTAAAAGAATACTCGGATATGTCAAAGGAACTTTGAAACATGGAGTTAGATTTGAAAGCAAAAATGAGCTCAAATTGACAGTGGTATTCGATAGTAGTCAAGGCGGGCTCGTTAGATGACATGAAGAGTACTTCCGGTCACCTCTTCACACTTGGCTCGGGAGTATTTTGTTGGAGCTCTAAGAAGCAAATGCATCGTTGCTCAATCTACACAGAAAGGCGAGTACATAGCGACATCTGCACTGCTTAATCGAGCCATTTGGCTCGTAAAACTCCTATGTGACTTAAATGAAGAACAAACAAAGCCCACAGAAATCTTGGTCGACAACCAATCAGCAGTTGCCATAGTCAATAACCCTGTGTTTCATGGCAAGACAAAGCATTTTAAGATCAAATTTCACTTTGTCAGGGAGGCTGAACAGTCTGGAGAAATCAGCCTTGTTCATTGTAGCTCACAAGACCAATTGGTAGACATTTTGACCAAGCCTCTTGGTACACTACGGTTTGAACTTTTGAGGGATCAAATTGGTGTCTGTTGCATACAGTCCAAGGAGGAGTGTTAGACTTTTGGCCTGCAATGCAACAGTAAACCAGCAAGCAGCAGTCATCCAGCCGAACCTAGTGCAGCAGCTACATTTTGTTCTTTTGATTGATTTACTCCTATGAAGCTAAGCTTAATTCTTGTGCAATGTAATAGCTAAACTTATAGGTTATAATGTTGATTTAAATTGATGTAATAGCTGATGTTTTAAGTATTATTTTATGTACAACTTAAGCTTGTATTAGTCATAGTCTAGTGGGAGTAGTTGGTTCACTAGGCCATAGTCTTTTTGACTATTCAATCTTTGTATCCTATGTATATATTTGCATATCAATGAAATGGTTTCTAAGCTCTTTTCATTGGCTTGTGAGTTTAAGTTGCTATTCTCTCATCTTCTTCTTTCCTTTTCACATAAAATTTTATGCATATTGAATATGGGGCATGTTGAGTTGCTGCCAATATCCCAACAACATGACGTGACTGAAAAGCCTTTGCGAATGAGAATCGGAATGGTTGACAGTTTGCTTACAGTTTTGAGTTTTGCAATGCCTTCAAGATGTGGATTTTGGTTACCAAATATGTCAATCACCTCTCTTCTTGCTTTCTCTTGCCAATCTCCATGGATTGCTAAAAGCAAAAGAACCCAAGCAAGCAAGGCATTAACAGTGTCGTGTCCGGTCCAGTAAAATGTTTTGCACTCACCTACCAAGTCTTCCAATGAAAGTCCGTTATTTTCATCCGAATCATGATAGGCATTTATAAGTAATCCTAGAAAATTATTGTCGAAGCTATCAGCTTCTCCATTTACAGCTTTATCTTCTCTTTTCTTGACAATCTTAATCACACAATCTTTTATTTCTTTTGCAAGTTCTTCAGACTCTAGCAAATCAGCAGGTTTCCATAACTTGCTGTAAAAGCAAACCAAGGCCAGCCATATATAAGAAGAAAACCAAATCCATGGGGAATGAAAATCTAAAATTTACATTCAAAACTAGTTCAAATCAAGGCAAAATTTGGGATTAATTAAGCTTAGGGGGGAAAATACCTGATCAAAGGAATTTTAGTATTAAAAAGATTTCGGCCCATAATTATTGATAACTTGTTCAACATGGCAAAAATCTTCTCCCCTTCCAAGTAATTGCTACCAAAAGCTGTTCTGGATATCACTTCTGAAGTCAATAATCTAAATTCTTGATACACTTCAATCTCTTTGCCTTCTTGGCCTTTCCACCTTTTTAGCATTGTTTCAACGCTAGCAATTACTGCCGGTGTCATGTTCTACCCAAACATTTCCCGAATATGTAAGCAACAACATAAAATTTTCCAAATTATTTTCATTCTACATGAATAATTCTACTATACTGGTATATTTCAAGACATTACCTTTAAGTTTTCCCCATGAAAAGCGTAATTCGTCAACTTCCGATGCTTCACCCATTTTTCACCATCGATTGTCGCAAGCCCGTTCCCCAGTAGCTTGCTAACATAAATTGATGGCTTCGCTTTTGGAAAGGCATTTTCACTATTTTTCAGAACCTCTTTGACTAGTTAAGGCTCTGAAATCACCACTTCAGCTCGAATACCGTTCCAATAAACAAAATTCTTCCCTAATCATATAAAAGACAAAAGGGTCGATCCTTTTTCTTACTTAAAACTACAAGTTTATATATCATAGTGAAAAACATGCATCCATCTTACCATATTTTTTGATCCAGGACTACATATGTGGCTGCGTTTTGGGAAATATATCATGAGTCAAGGCCCTAGGTTTGCTCATAGCTTCCTTTCTCATTTTGATAATTTCCTTGTTGTTGCCATGGATGCCATGGATGAATCTGTAAGGAGGTCCTTTGATTCCCTGAGAATTCAGCATATGCTGTATGCTAAGAGGCACCCACAAGTAATCATAAAGGAACTTGATTAAAGCTATGAGTAACAAAGAACATGGGACAAGAATTACAAGCTCCATCAAAACCACTCAATTTTTCTTCTCTTAACATTGAATCCAGGTGTTCCTTTAATATTTGTATTGTGATTTCCATATTGGACAAGGACTTAAGTGATAATTTAATGTGATATTACTGTCCTCTTTCCTTTTGGTTCCTTGGAACAACATGAAGATTAGTTGGGAGTATATGTCAGACATATTATTATAAGTTAAAACATCAATGTCTATTACGCCTTTCAACTAATGAGGAGGATTGAGATAAACATGATCAAAATACAATTACTTCATATATTACTCGTCGAGTTTTCAATTAAAAATGGCCTTTAATCTTTGTCCAATTGCAGCATATGAACGATATATGGAGGGAATCTCTATGTTTGGGAACTACATACAGGGGAATATTAACAATAAATTAATAATTAATAAAATTTATCTATCTCTAATTAATATAATTAGCCATATCCTTCTATCATAATTTATGATATTTACCATTCTCTTCATTCCAACAATTTGTAAATTATAGTTGCTTTGCTCACTCTTCTGGTTTGAGGAACTTTTTCTTTACCATATGTAATTAATGTTATAGAACTCTAAGGAAATGCTAATTGTCGAAACCTTTTTGGAAATCGACTTTTTATTTAAAAAAATAAAAATGGAGTCGCCACCAATCCTTTTTTATTTAGGTGTGATCGGATCACCTCAAGACTCGGTCATTTTAATAAAATGTTGAATTTACTAAGACTGTAATATTTGGTCTTACAAATCCAGAAAATGGGTTCGGGAGTCGGTTGCGTATGAGGAAGGATTGGCACCCTCATAATGCCCAAAATTGGTACCTAGTTGATTACTTGATGCTTTGATGTTGGAAGTTGAAAATTCGAAGAGAAATTAAAATACGATCCCTCTTTGCATGATGTTTTTTTAATTAAAATATCGCTTAACTAAATTAAATTTTATGAAAAGGCCTTATTTCAAGTTAATCGAGAAGAAAAGATCATGCCCCGTAAGTTAGGACACGATGCTTTGAATCCTCGAAAACAAGAATAATCACCATCTGATTATTACTTAAATCTCGTTTTTTATTTTTAAATAGGATATTCGATTACTTCGGTTTTAGAAAGAGGTCATACTCATTAAGTTAGGAGCACGACTCTCCAAATTCCAAAAATAATGAACAATGTCTTGATTTTAATTATTTCCTAGGCGTTATGTAAAACGAATGTAACTTTTAAAATGATATACATTTAGTTTATTAAAAAAACGGATAAATATGTTGTAATATGACACATGGAATGGTGATAGCAAAATAAAATAAAATAGTTATGTGGGTAAAAAATGAAATGATTATATTAGGATAATAAGTAAATAAATAAATAAATAAATAAATACCATGTTGATAATGCAACTATAATAGTAATAAGAATATCGATTTATAATAATAATAGCAATAATCATATCATAATTATTATCATAATAATAATATGAATAAATAAAATAATGATAACAATAATAACAAGGGTAAATAAAAATAAAATGTATAAATAAAAGGAAATG
Organism: Gossypium sturtianum; assembly: GCA_025698515.1. Classification (NCBI taxonomy): domain Eukaryota; kingdom Viridiplantae; phylum Streptophyta; class Magnoliopsida; order Malvales; family Malvaceae; genus Gossypium; species Gossypium sturtianum. The sequence continues at coordinate 166,822,344 of CM046945.1, forward strand.
TAAATAACATAATTTTTAAGTGTTAAAATAAATGATATAGTAAATAAAGAGGCAAAATTAACCAAATGAGGGATTAAATTGAAATTTAAGCGAAACTTAAATTATAAATTGCAAAATAAATAAAGAAAGGGGAAATAAAGGACTAAATTGAAAGTCTAACAAAATCTAATGTCTAAATTAAAAAAAAAGGATATAGAGGACTAAACTAAAATGCGATACAAAAGTTTAGGGACTCCGAGAACAATTAATCCAAAACAGTACACGCGTCATTCCTCGAAGGGTCAGTAGTTTGAGAATCAAACTGAAAGCGAATCTAAATTGAATGGCATAATTTCTAAAAAGAAAAAATAGTGAAATTAGGACCAGATTAAAAAAACTTAAAGGCGGAAGGACCAGGGCCATAATAGACCCTTTCCACGAAAACACGCGGATCCTAGGGGATCCGGATCGGGTCGGCGGGTTAGGCCTGAAACAACGCCGTTTTGGGACCTCTAAAACCGGGCCAAAACGACGTCGTTTGGTAACGCCTATATAAGTCAAATTTTTTAAAAAAAATTCATTTCAGATTCAGTTTTTTTTTTTAAAAAAAAAACTTTGAGCCCTTTTTTTTTTCTCCTAAAAATTCTCCATGTCCAGCCACAAGGCCGTTGGCGCTTCGCCATGGCCACCGGTCATCGACGACGGCGACCGTCACCTCCGATGGCCGGAGTTGTAAAAAATTTTACTTTTTTAGCCTTTTTGGTTCCCAAAACCTAGATCTGAAGACGGTGCCTTCTATTTTAAAAAAAAAATCCAAAAAGAAACAACTTTCGGCTACTCTTTTTGAATGCGTACCCCTCACGCCCTCTCCTCCGACGAAGCCCAGGCAAATCCAGAGGAATCCAAGGGCCTTTCACGTCGAAAAGAGGTTGTCTTTCCTCGGGGACGATGACCTTGCCCACCCACGACGGCGACACAATGTGATCGGTAAGAACTTTAAACTTTCTATTTTTATTGTATTTCTTTTATATTTTTTTGAAAAGAAAATAAATATCGAGTAAATAGACTACCTTTTTGAATCTATTTGTTTTTTTTTTCTTATTCTGTTTCGATTGCTCTCTGTAAAATAATGCATGTGGTTATTATGGCTTTTATAGCCAAATCTATTGCATAATATTCATTTTTGTATTTTTTTTTTGTTGTTTATGTCTCTTTCTTCTTGCAGGTCGCGATGGTGGTCAACGACAATAAGGAGTCGCACCCTTGCCATTTCGGTGAAACGATGGCAGGGGAGGCAGTCCTCAGGCGATGCATCCGCTGACATGGCCAAGAGCAGCGGCGCATAGGGGATCTAGGGTTTTTTTATTTTCTAAAAAAATTTTAGGTTGTGGGCTTGGGCTTGTGTAACATTGGGTTTGGATTTTGTAAATGGACTTTGCAATTGGGCTTGTAAGATGGACTTGTTCATTTTTTAATTTATCTGTTTTGTTTTTTTCTAAGCCGGATAAAATTGACCTGTTACACTAATGATTAATTAATCTTAGCTATCCATGTGGTTCTAGTACATTTACTAACATTTACCTATGTATTGCTTATGGCCCATAACAACATTCTTGGAGCTATAATAATATATGTTAAACAATAACAATAATAATTGTTTGAGCTTTAAAGTGTTGCACAGAGTGGTGCAAACAACATTGTTAGTGCCGTAAAAAAGTTAACAATTTAATTTTGTAGTTGTAAGACATATTACAATTCTAAGAAAGAATACAAGTTAGAATTTGTTGATTGAGTCTTAGCTCGATTGGCATGGATATTGTTGTTAATATAGGAAGACGTGGGATCGAGTGCGCTTTAAAGGGAAGATGATGAGTTTCATGGGAAAAAGGTGAGAGGACTTATTGGTGTGAGTGGAGTATTACTTGAATTCCATGTTGTGGTTGAAGGGTGAGAGGACTTGTTGGTGAGTGGACATAAGTAGTAGAGAGGGTAAAGCTATAACGTTGTAGAATCATGGAGAGAGTAATCTTTGCTTCCGTGGTTGCGAATGTCATACCGACACAAGATCGAGGTCCCAATCCGAAAGGAAAAAATGCAGCAGCATTGTAATTGGTAGCTTTGGCAATTCCTTCGGCGAATCTCTCTGGTTTAAAAAGATGCACGTCATCTCCCCATAGTTGAGGGTTATAATGAAATGCAATACTTGCAATCTGAAGATCTAAATTAGCAGGCAAGACTAGTTTTCCCAAGCGAACTTCTTTTTCAACTTTTCTCAGCATGCCACTTGATTGGCTATACAATCTTAGAGTTTCATTAATGATCATGGTCATCTGTCAAAATTAAAATATGTCAGATTACATCATAGAATATAGTGTATTAAATGCACTGTATTCATCGTAATTGATTACGATAGTATATGTTACGTTTGCAATCACAATATATTGAAATGATTAGACAAATTGCTTACAATTTTGAGTTTGGCAATGCCTTCGGGATATGGATTTTGGTTACCAAATATGTCAATCACCTCTCCTCTTGCTTTCTCTTGCCAATCTCCATGGATTGCTATAAGCAAGATAGTCCAAGCAAGTAAGGAATTGACAGTTTCCTGTCCAGCAAAGTAGAATGTTTTGCATTCATCTACCAAATCTTCCATTGAAAGCATGCTTTTGTCATTCAAATCATGATAGGCATTTACTAGCAATCCTAAAAAATCATTTCCAAAGCCATCAACTTCTCCACTCACAAATTTGTTTTCCCTTTTCTTAACAATCTCCAGCACACAATCGTGTATTCCTTTTTCGAGTTTCTCTGACTCAAGTAAATCAGCAGTTTTCCAAATTTTGCTGTAAAAAACAAAAGTCAGCTCTATACATGGAATAAACAAAGATAGTGGCATAGTGCCATACATTTTTCATGGCAAAATTTTAGATTGATTAAACTTTAGAGGGTGGCAACTAGTCATTAAATATAGTGGCAAATTACTTGCATTGATTAAACCTGGACAACCCTTTCTCTCTAATAATATAAAATTAAGGTTTAGAGGCAACATACTTGATGAAAGGAATTTTAGTCTTGAAAATATTTCGGCCCAAAATGATTGACAACTTCTTCAACATATCAAAAATTTTCTCTCCTTCCAAGTAATTGCTGCCAAAAGCTGTTCTTGATATCACTTCTGAAGTCAACAATCTAAATTCATGGAACACTTCGATTTCTTTGCCTTCTTGACCTTTCCACTTTTTCATCATTGTCTCAACGCTAGCAATTATTGCTGGAGTCATGTTCTGCCCAAAAAATAGTTTAATCTTAAGTACCAAAGGAACGGTATAAGATTTGCCAAAATTTATGGTCTAATGGGTTATGGTTGGGGGTTTTACCTTTAAGCTTTCTCCATGGAAAGCGTAATTGGCCAACTTTCGATGCTTTGCCCATTTTTCGCCCTCAATGAACACAAGCCCATTCCCTAGGAGCCTCCTACCATAAATTGTAGGCGTTCTTTTTGGAAAAGCTTTTTCACTATTTTTCAAAACCTCTTTGGCTAGTTCAGGTTCTGAAATCACCAGTTCAGCTCGAACACCGTTCCAATAAAGAAAATTCTTCCCTAATCACATAAAATACAAAAGGGTTGATCTTTTTTAAGAACTAAAATTTAGAAATCACAGTGAAAACATGCATGGAATCTTACCATATTTGTTGATCCAGGTGTAAATATGTGGCTGCACTTTGGGAAATATGTCATGCGACAAGGCCATAGGTTTGCTCATTGCTTCCATTCTCATTTTGGTAACTTGTTTGTTGTTTCCATGGATGAAATTGTAAGGAGGTCCTTTGATTCCCTGTGAATTCATCATATGTTGTATACGGAGCGGTACCCACAAGTAATCATAAAGGAACTTTATTAAAGCTACGAGGAAGAAACAACATGGGACAAGAATTTCAAGCTCCATCAAGACACTCATTTTTCTTCTCTTTTTTCTGAATTCATATGTTCCTTTAGTTCTGTTTTTTTTCCTTTTATAAATGTTCTTTTTTTTTTTTTTAATTTCTAAATTTGAAAAGATGCCACCATTATTCCATTTCCATTCATTTTGTCATATTCAAAGGTGAATCTAGGGGGCGGCAGCGGCAGCCCCTTAACATTTTAAGAATTTTAGTTGTTGTCTGTTTTCAATTGCATTCGGCTCCAAATTTGTTTATAGTTTGGATTACTCTTCCATCTAAAATATAAAATTAATATAAAAATAATATTTTAATGGATATGAATCTATGAGATAATTTTGATAGCGTTAAAGATTCTTAAAAAATTAATATTACCGCTTTAATTAAAATAGAGTATTTATGTTAACTAATAATATTATAAAATTGAGATATCAAATTATATAAGAAAATAAAAAGTATAGAAATTAATTCTCAAATTCGAGCGTAGTATAGGGTCTAACAATGAAATTTGATTGCGGTTATATAATCTAAAAAATGTAAATGGTTGTGACATGTATAATGGGAATGCCAATGGCATTTTTTTTATATGTAACTAGTATGATTCTCAAACCACGTTTTGTGCTGGATTAATTATTTTTAAAAAAAAATCTAATGTGACATTAAAATTAAAAAAAAATGCTCGTTTGACATATCCATTAAAAAATAACAAACAAATGATATTGTAATTGACTTGAACTTAATAATCTTTTTTGCCAATGTTAACTATTCTTAAAAACTCAAATCAACATGTAGTCAAAAAAAAAAAAAAAAAACCTCAAACCAACGTTTTAATAAGAATAAAGTATTTAAGTTAATTAATAATATTATAAAAATTGAAATACTTAATTATATAAAACAAATTAAAAATTAAAATATAAGGATAAAAACTAAAATTTGATGTATCATCATTTCGAAAAGAAAAAAAAGTGTTTGTATTTCAAGATGTGTCAGATAGGGCATTTCTTTTATATATAGAGTATTGATAATATAGAAATTTTTTTTTTATACACTATTCTTAACCATATTTTATAACCAAGTTAATGATTTTTTTTCTCAAAGTTTCACTAGTATATATTTGGTACAGTCGTAAATACAATACAAATATAAATATATGTCCGACTAATTTCTATATAAAATTTAGTGATAGATAAAGGATTGTATGTTAAGTATTAAATTAGATAAAAAAATTAGATACCAAAATGAAAAAATGAGTATACTTCAAAGGTTAAATCGTGAATTAAACTAATAATTTAATTGGGAAATATAGATTGAATCTATAATTATACGCATAATACATGATTAATAATTAAATTTGACCTAACAAATTGTATTTTCACTGTTTGAGTCGGAATTAAATTTTAAAAATTTTAAAATTAAATTAATTAAATTAAAATATAAAAATTAAATTCGCTAACTTTATTAGAATTTAATCTTAATTTTTTTGGCCTCTAGTACTTAAAAATTAAATGGTAAGCATTAGGGACAGAACCCGACAATTGCCGGCAATAATTAATGTAAATGAGTTGGTCCCCTGTTTTCTTTTCGTTCTTTGGAAGATCTGCCATATAAAAATTAAATATTTATATTATTTTTACTTTTTCAATAATAATATTTATAAAATATTACATACTAATTTTTAATAATTTAATATAATATATTTTAATTAATACATTTGAATAATCCTTACTGCTAATAATTGGAGGATATAATATTGAGCGTGAGGATCATACTCCATTTTTGCTTCATCTTTAAATAAATTAATACAAATCTGAACATTTTTATCAAATATAATTTGAATACCTTTATTTGATTAAAATTTTAAATAATCTTCTTATAGGTAAATTAATGTCATTAAATTATTAGTAAGTTTACGTTTTGGTCATTCAATTTCAAAAAATTACAAAATGATCATTGAAGTATTCGAAAGTTTTCATTTAAGTCACTAGGCTGTTAAAATCGCTACTACATATGGCATTCTCTATTCGCACCGCCTGTATCAATTGAAAGCTCTCCTTCTCATTCTCTTCTACAATTCTCTTTTTTTTATGAAACAGTTTTGAATGTCATGAATTTATAAACCAAAATCTAAACAACTTTCTTCTCTGATCTCCGAAATTGACCATCAAATCAATTTTAATCTAAGATATGCTCTACTTGCCGATGGATACTAATCCACCATACAAATTATTGAATCACCGTTTAGAGCTCATTAGTTGGACTTTAAAAAGAAAATTAGCAGCTTAGTGACTTAAATAAAAACTTCAGAATAGTTCAATGATTTCAATGAAAATTTTTGAATAGTTTAATGATATTTTTTAACCTTTTGAAATTAAGTGACAGAAAACGTAAATTTACTAATAATTTAATAATATTAAGTGTAATTTAGTCAATACTTATTTAGATAATAGAAAAATGGGCCCTAAAATACTAACATCAAAATGTACATTTAAGACCCAATGAATAAAGCCCAAAACAATTGGAGATGGTAACCTTTAGGACTAATCTGATTGGACATACACTTCGAACCAATCAGTTTCAAGCTCAAGGGTTTTTAAAAATGAGTTTTAAGAACCAAATTAAAACCCATATAAACTGTGCAATAATCCAAATGAAAGCTTTGGGTGGGTTTGGATGAATGGTAGATTACGTTTACTTTTTAAAGCTTTAAATGATATTAAATTTCATTTTATGATTTTATAAAATGTTTGAACATTTGAAATTTTAAAGTATTTGAGATTTCCCTTATGTATGTATTCCGGTAACATAGTCTAATCGTACTGTACATCAAGGCAAGTAAGGGATGTTACAGTGAGTGATTAAATTGCTCTAAATTTTTTTAAGAAAAATTAATTTGCTTAATATCAAAATTGAGAAGGACAGAAGAAATATTTTTACCTAAATAAACAGAATAAATACAAAAAGAAAAGCTGAAAAGAAACAGAAATAGGCCCTCCCTCCAATCCCTCTATTTCTCCTTTTTCTCTCCATACTCTTCTCTTTTTTTAATTTTTTTCTCTTCTGCTTTACTAACTTAAACTCATATCCATGGCAATACCAGTCTTAAAGCTAGTATTGTTGTTCCTCCCATTGCTAATAAACGTCTTCTCGTTTGTTCAAGGCCAAACCTGGTGTGTGGCTCGAAGTGATGCCAGTAGCCAAGCTCTACAAAATGCACTAGACTATGCATGTGCCTCTGGTGCCGACTGCACCCCTATACAATCAAATGGCCTTTGTTTCCTTCCAAATACAATCCAAGCTCATGCTTCCTATGCTTACAACAGCTACTATCAACGTAGGGCAAAGGCACCTGGTTCTTGTGACTTTGCTGGCACTGCCACTGTTGCTAAAACTGATCCCAGTTTTGTTCTTTAAAACCCTTCAATTGTGTTTCTGTCTTCTTCTTTTTGTCATTTTTGAGTGGTTTTTAGAACTGGGTTTTTGATTATTTTGTTGTTCTGTTTTGCAGGTTATGGATCTTGTATGTACCCATCTCCTCAAAGGTATGCTGTATGCATGTTTTTTTTTTTTTTTTTTTGGTCTTGAATTATTAAAAAAAGAAGGAATTATCTTTAAATATTTTATGTGCAAAAATGAACTTGGGGGTTCCACTAGTTTGAACATTAGTACATTTCCTCCTTTTTCTTTTTTCCTTTTCTTTAATCGGTGTAGCTTTAGAAAGAATTTGGTCTAATTTCTTGAGTTTCACGCATTCTTTTGATAGTAAATGGTAGCTGAGATTTACACTGGTTTAATAATGCTCTTAGTACCTATGCTTTTTTCACTTTTAAAATTTAGTCTCTATTACTTTTATTAAGAATTTAGTCTCTTTATTCTTTTAATTTAATAATTAAATTTAGTTGTTAGCATAGTGAAAAACCCAATATAATAAAATAGAGGATTAAATTTCTAGAATTAAAAGTAAGGTATTTCATGATTATATTGATTTAAATTATTGTATTAAATATATCATATTTATGAATGGATGTTAAATTTATACTAACAAATTTCTTAGATTAAGTTTGTTTGGACGAGAGTAGTATTGGAAGAATGACTTCTTAAGAAGCTCAAAGGCGGATTTAGGGGGTGGCAAGGCCCGGCCTCTTAAAATAGAAATTTTTCTATTTTAACCCTTTAAATTTTTAAAAAATTTAAATTAGTAAAGGTAAAACTACACTTTAGCCCCCCTAAAAATGATAAAAAAATTTGATTTAGTCCTTTAAAAATTATAAAGATATAGACAATTTAATTTCGGCCTCCTAAATTTTTTTCCTAACTTCTCCCTTGAAGAAGTTTTTATGTTGCACCCAATTTATGTTCAACGTTTATTGGGTCAAGTGACAAGAAGTTCGATATTCCTTAAATGAAAATTTGAGTTCGATTCTTATAAATATAGAAAATTATGTTCAAAGAAATTACACCTTGAAAGAGAGTATAACCTTACTCAATTTTAGATTTAATTGAAGGGTAAACTACTCAAGATTACAAAACTATAAATAAGTTTATATTTTGGTCACTCAACTTCAAAAAATTAAAAAATAGTCACTAAACTACTCGAAAGTTTTCATTTAAGTCACCGGGTTGTTAAAATTACTATTGTATGGCTTTCTCTGTCTGCATTGCTTGCACTAATATCGAAAACTCTCATTTCTCTTCTCTTTTACAGTTCAATTTTTTTATGAAACAACTTTGAACGTCATGAATCTATAAACCAATATCTAAATAGTTTTCTTCTCTGATCTCCGACACTAACCGTCAAATCAACTTGGATCTACTCGTTGGTGGGTATTTATCCACCATACCGATCGCTGAATCGTTGCTTTATTTATAAAAAAACTTAACAGCCCAATAAATTAAATAAAAACTTTCAAATAGTTTAGTGACTTAAATGAAAATTTTTGAATAATATTTATTGCTCATTTAATAACTTTTTGAAGTTGGGTGTAATTTATTATTGAAACCCTTGTGGCTTGTAAGAGGATCAAAGACAGAAAAACAAAAAGGCGCAAAATAAGATACTGTTTAAATCCTAATTAACAAACATGAATCAACTTTGACAATCCTTTGATTCTCAAGGGGGTGTGAGCCTTTCATGGTGATGTTGAAATTGAGTAGATGTCTGACACGTGTTTCTCTGAATGATCTCTAACCGTCCATTTTCGTATCCTACATGCAGTCGTCACTTTGTGAAGGTTTACACCTTTTACGTTTCCAGGCTTATTTATGTCTGTTGGTCACTTCTTTGCTTGTAATGTTTTCCTACTGTCTTGTTTAGGTGGGACTTTTTCAACCGTTGGATGGGTACTCTTTTCTTGAAAGACATCCAACGGTCAAAAAACACTCTAGATAATACATGGGTAGTTCAAGATCAATTCGAGTTCAGATTTAGATGAAAATTCGATTTGTCTGCCTTGATTTACTTACTAAAACACTTTTTTTTTTTTAATTTATAATTATTTTTATATTTTTCAATAAAATCGAGTTCAGAACGAATCGAAGCAGAGGATATAAAAATCGAGTCGAGATTGAGGTGAGCAAAAACTCGTCCCGTCTCACCTTGTTGTCATCTCTATCCATGCATGGGCGCATTGCTGGGCTCCAGCAAAAGCTAATAGCTCCTTTTGCCTATTTTTCTGAAAATTACCAACCAAAGATTCCATCATTATTTTTAGTTTTTGTCACTGTTATTTTATTGATTTTAACCGCTCAAGTCATGAAATTTCCAGCACATCCGGAGGGACAGCTATGCCAAAAACAGGGTCGTGGAACAATCCGAATGTGCCAACTACGACAACCACACCGATCAATGGCGGAGGTGGCGGTCTGGGGCTCAATTACCCTGGATTCAGCCCTCCATTTCTCTCTAGAGCTTCATTTGATAGTACAGTCAACGCAAGCTCAATGTCTATCATGCTCTTACTTGTTCTATCATTTATTTTGCATCCAATATGGAACTTTTTAAACCTTGATGCATGACCCCAAGGATAGGAAGAGGCGTTTTTGTTAGAAGTTGAAGCCCTAGCTATTTATGGAAGGATGCTGGTGGTATCGATCATTTAGTTGTCTACTTTATGGAGACATTGTTGGTTAATCTAGAGATCGCATTTAGCTTAGAGGAGCTTAAGCTAATGTCACGGCCGCACGATAGTGGAGCTAAAGTCTTCTTTACCAGCAATCGAAAATCTCTCTATTAGAATACAACCATCTTAGCTCTCACAAATTCATTTCAATATTTGTGTTACTTGGAGTACTGAGAATAATGGTATGTAAGCCAGCATATATTATTTTCAAATTATGTCTTGTAATTACGTTATTAAAACAAATTAATTATTTATTATTAACAAATGTGATTATTAAGTTTGTTATGTTGTTCGCCATAACCGGTTTGCTATCCAATTAAGACCGACTCAATCCCTTTTATTTTGGTAAGTATATAGTTAGTCAAATCATATAGTTCGATCGTCTGTATGGGTTCACACCACCATGCAGGCGAATCTATACTCAGGAGACACGTGTTGACCCTAGAGTAGGATACGTGTTGGCCTGCATGACAGTTTACTTAATCTTAATATATCAAATCGAGATACCGTATCTTATAAATAAGAAATTTGTCTCCATAAGAAAGGAACTCTCACGAGAACACTCCACAAAGTTATGAATATTTATTTCTTTTAAGATTTTAAGTACTACATGCATAGTTACATCAAACTTATTTCATTTAACTAAAATTACGAACCTGTAAATCATATCACAATGGAATGATCCTTTTGAATCCTTAATTATTTGCTTTGCCAAAATACATGCATACATACATACGTACATAATCCATTTGTGATTTATCAGCTGTTTGATTTTGGTATTTAATATGTATTTATAGCTTTGAAAGATATTTATTGGTATAAAAGAAATCATAGTCTGAGGACAGATGCGGAGCTTCAAACCTAAACTTACTTGCCATCACTTTTTAATGGTGACTGCATATGAATCAACTTAATTAAGCTTTGGAGTTTACTTTAATTACGTCGGGTTCAACAGGGCATCTATCAGGTTGCCTAACTATATAAACCACATCACCAGTGGTCCCATAAGCATCTTGATTGCGGTACCATGTCCACAGTGCGTGAGTCTCATTTTTCACCTGCAAAACACTTGCTGTTAATGTTTTTTTTTATTATAATTAAAGTACCCTTTATGTCCGTTTTGCTGTCCATAGAAACTAGTCTTAATGAGATATCTGCATAATATACCTCGAGGGTTCCATGTCCAAAGCTGCTTTCTCTATATGCACTATAATCAGGCTGCCTATCCCAGCAGAATTTACCACTTGCCGGTCCTGACGTGAAGTTAAATGCACAGAACCCACCCATAAATTTATCCGGAGTTGTCGATGGTTTGGGGCAATTTCCGGGTTCATCAGCATGTGTAATCGCCATTTTCTCTCGGTTGCCACCATCACCAATCGTAATATGAACAGGACCGCAAGGATCCAAGTTGTAGTTATACACTCGGTTCGACCTCTCGTAGGCATGAACCTATTGATTATCACCAAATGAACACGACCATCAGCTCTTCGAGTGAATGTAATTGAATTAATTCATTATAAAGCACGACTTACATGTCCATTGAAGACTATATCAACTCCGTATTTGTATAATAAATCTTCCACTGCTACCCTCATACATTCAGCTTCTCTATAATGTGCAGTATATGTACTGTACCATGGAGGATGCCATGTTGCAACCAACCATGGAGTCACTTTTCTATCAACTTTTGCAAGGTCCTTCTTCAACCACTGGTATTGATCCCCTGATTTGTTATAGTCAGCGTAGCCACCGAGCATCACGAAATGAATGCCGCCTGCATTAAAAGAATAATAGAATGTCGACGATGATCCGCTCTCCTCCGATGGAAATGCGAATCGAGCACTATAAGCCTCAAATGTCTTCTTCTCAATCTGTTCTTCTATTTCATGGTTCCCTTCTATCATCATCAAGGGAACCTTAGACACCAAAGGCTGCATAAACCTGCACATTTATAACAAATACTATCGTAATGTCATGTTGTGACCGCTATTTAAATCCATGAAAAATCGTTAAAATTTACCTTCCCCAATAATCCCAACGAGGCTGATACGTTTCGTGAATAGGAGTATCGGAGAAAGCGCAAGAGTAGCAATCGGCACCGGTGCCATTGGTGAGATACAAGTTGGCATAGCTTGCATCGCCGATTAACAGCACCAGGTTCGGGTGATTGCTCATAAGGTGATCAATTGTTGAAGTTGTGTTATACGTGAGCCCCAAGTCTCCGATGATTGCAATTCTTCCCGGATAACTCCTTGGACCGGAGGCCGGCATTGTTCGGAAATAATGAACATCGCTCATTGCTGGGATTGAAGGGTCTCCACATTGATAGTAATATAAGGTGTTGGGTTTTAAACCTGCAAAAAATTTCAGTTCCATTTGGAGTTGTTACGGGTGGGAGATTTATTATTGGGTAATTCTAAGAAGTTTATATAATAAGTATCACATTTATTTATATAATTAATTTTAATATTTTATTACATTTTATAATATACTTGTCAAATTCTCAATCCTCTTATATAATTTAAAAAACTCCACTGATAGTGTATTAAATAATTTTCGATTATTATTTACTTCATGATTATATGGTACCATTGGATATATCGTTTTTGTTTTGGTATAAGTAAGTATTGATATTAGTGTGTATGGTCTATCTTCCATGATAATTTAATTCTCGGTCTATTAATTTTGGGTTTATTTTGATTCTCAATCTATTAATTTTAGGTTTTTAAACTTATCTTGATAAAATATACTTTATTTTATGACTTTTGGATATTATTTTGTAAAGTTTTTAAAAATATTCATAAATATTTTTAAAAGAAACTAATTTTTCAAATAAATTAATAACTCTTATATGATAATATTTTGAAATAATTTTTATATAAAATTTGAGTTATTATCACTATTTAAATATATTTTTATTTTTAAATTATAAAAAAACAATTATAAATAAAAATTAGTTTAATTTCTCGATTTCTTTCTCAATCCTACTAATATTGTTCGGTACATATGGGTATAAGTTGATATTAGTTGAAACAGAAGGAAACACACTAATGTTTTAATAAGAACGGAACTTAATCTACTTGGTACCAATCTAAAATTAAGATGATTAAGGGTGAAGTTAGGATTTTTTTTTTTTAGGGGAGCGGAGCTTTTTAAGTTAAAGTGTCATTTATCTTGCATTAACTTACGATTTCATTATTTTTTAAGGAACAAAATATAAATATTTTTATTTTTAGAGGAGTTAAAGTGCAATTTCACCATATATTAACTTTTTCTTTTTGGTGAATAACAAGAGGAGGGCAAAACCCTAACAGTAACGTGACTAGCGCGACTTGAACTCAAACCACACCTAACGCGGTGAACACCCTGACTATCAAGTCAACACACAGGATTATTTCTACCCCTTTAAATTCACCCTTAAAAAATGATATGTATCGACTAATATTACAAATACCGAATCAGTATTGACTACCATATTGTAAATTAAAAAAAGTTAGTATTAATGCGAAATAAATGGTAAGAAAACAAAATAGCAGAAGATAAAAAAAGAGAAGAGATGGTGAGAAATACCAGTGAGGCGAACATGGTGAATAATTCCAGAGGTATAATTTTGGAGGCCTTTAAATGGATAAAGTTGGCTATAAACTAATGAATGCCCCATTGCTGTCTTTGACATTCCAAATGTCCACCTCCCATATTTTACAACACTTCCCACTGTTTTTGGATCCATTTCTTTTATATTTTCTCCTATTTGAAATTCCCCTGCAATTTCAATTTAACAATTAATGTGAACTGTACTGCAATTACATTTTTAAATAATAAAGATTCTCATGGCTTTAAATTGATAATAAAAGAAAACCCAATTTTATATTCCATTACAATTTTGATTTTTTTTATAATGTTTATGGAATATTCAAACAATATGCCCTAAACTATTCCATCCCAAAGTCCTAATTTTATACAATTAACTATTGTTATAGTGCCCCCTATCATTTTCCAAATCCCATAATGTACCAATTATTGTTGAAAATTGAATTTATACGATAGTTTTGAATACTATATAAAAGAAAATACAAGCACCCACAAAAATATTCACATTATTCTTTTCTTCGAACAAAGTCTCTTAAATTATTTTTTTGGTCACACCGAATACTTTAATCATTACATCACGTGACACTTTTTGATTGGCTGGAATTATTTTTTAATGGTGGGGATCAACTTTGATATTACGAGATAAAGTTTAAATATTTGATTCGACTAAAAAATAATTTAAGTATCTAATTCAAATAAAAGATATGATTTAAGGGTCTCCTGTTATATTAAACAAATTCATGATTTGTCATATCATGTGGGCTAACTTTATTGTGTTTTAGTAATGTAAACTTGGAAAAGAAAGTTCAATTAAGTAGGTATTTAACTTAAAGTATGTGCTTTGAGATTTGAGAAATGTATTATTTATATATCAAACAAAACATTTTATATAAGCTATGGTCTATGGATAATTAATATAGTATACATGCATTATGCATATGCATCATTTTTTTTTATTGAGGGGGAGGTGATTGGTTTTCAGCTTTTTAGGTAAGAAAAAATGTATCCTTATCTTGATTATTGAATTAAATGTTTAGATAAAAAATTGTTGTTTTTGAAAGAAAAAAAAAAAAAAAAGAGGAAAGAAATATCTCTAGAAAATATATTTTATGAAAATTTCACTCAAAATTAACCTTTTATGTGTAACTTTGAAAGGAAAATATGTCTTTTGAGCCATAACCAACTAATGCATTCTTCCATTTTTGGAAGTCAAGCTATGCATATGTCAGTGGTTTTAATGCAAACAAATTTCTAAATCTTCATTACAAGTAAATAGATATTGTTTTCTTTGAATATTATAGGGTAAATTACATTAATAATCATTTAGTTATGATTTTTTTTGTCATATAATTATAAAAAGTTACAAAAATGGTCTTTCAATTATTTAGTTTTGTCTTTTTTGTCATCCAACTATATTGAGTTTTTGAGTGTTTTCATTTTTTAAATTAGTCAACTGACGATTGAAAAAGACAAAATTATATAATTGAATAATCATTTTATAATTTTTCATAGTTAGGTGATAAAAATAATAATAATCGAATGACCGCTAATGACCGTTATAGAAGGTTCCTACACAATACCAAAACCATTTGGTTTAGCCTTAAAGGGCAAAGCTAGAAAATTATTTTAGGAGGTCAAAAGCTAATAATAAATTTTTGAAAAAGATCAAAGTATAATTTAACCATTATATTATTTTGTAATTTTATAAATTCTAAAGAAATTATATGGTGAATTTACCTTTTTAAAAGGACAAAGCTAGTGCCTACCCATGTCTATGCCGGTGCTCAAAGCGGAAATCTTTTAAGTACTTAAATAAGAGGCTACCTATTTATGTGTAATGATGATATGAAATGGAAGTTCCTAAATCTTAATTTTTTTTTTTTTTGTAAGAAAAAAAGAGAGAAAGAGAGGGAGAAATAGACCTGTAATCCAAGAAATCCAGACAGAATCATGGGTTGATGAAAGAGAGACAAAGATTTGTTCAGGCTCCCAACCTGTAACAATCCTTTGAACACGAGGATCATTGTCAGGCAAGTCCACTGCATGCCCTCTGAAACTTTGGTCCAAGGGGACTGTCACCGGCTTGAATGGTCCATCAACAGTACTTGGAATTGCTGCCCCATTAACAAAGCTTAACCTTCGCATTACAACTGAAACAAACACCACAACAACAAACACAGAAACTGGAACTGTCCCCATGTCTCAAACTTCCAAACGAAAGATGTAATAGAGAGAGACACAAAATAAAATGAAAAGAGCTTAAACAAGTTCTCTCTCTCTCTCTCTCTATATATAGCATAAGTAAGTTTCAAAATACGAGCGTTTTGCACTGATCAGATGAAAAATGCATTGGGCAGTTGAAAAGGAAGGCAAAAGGATGTTGAGAAGGAAACCATTTGTGCATTGAGTGAAGAAAGATTTATATAAATGGAGAAAGACCATAACGAACCTCTCTTTATTTAAAAAAGGAAAATTAGATGGCTTTTTTTTTCTAGCCATAATACTATATATGGATTCATATTGGGTAAATATACATTTTGGTATTTGAATTTGATCTCAAGATTATTTTTTATTCAATTAGGTATCTGAATTTCGTTTTTTTATTTAAATTGGTACCTGAATTTGATTTCATAGCTCAATTTGGTTCGAATAACTAAGTAGTAATTTGGACCAAAAACCCAAATTCAAGTACTAAATTAAACAATAAATCTAATTGGATTAAAAAAAATCTTAGGTACCACTTTGAATCCTAAAACCAAGTTTAGGTACCCAAATATATATTTGATGCATTTGCATGTTATAATTTTATATATCATTAAAAGCTTTTAAAACTAATTTTGCTTATTGTAAAGTTTTGGGGTTTCTTTTTAATTCTAAATTGCAACTTAAGTTGTACTTTTGAATGAATTGGCCTATATTACTTAGTTTTTTGTATTTTTGTCCTTTCCTTTGAAGTGTTACAAGCTTGTTTAACAGCTCATTCGCTTACCTTTCAACCCTCCTTTGCTTTTTGGCGTATAATTCCTTTGGATTCGCATGTGATAACTCCTATCATTTTGGTATCATCTTTTAATCATGTGGCCGAGAGTTCAATCTTTGCTCATGAGAATAAAGTACATTTCATAACTAGTCATTTATCTTTTCGAAAAACACTCACAGTAAAAAAATTAATCACTATTACTAACGACGGATACCTTAATTACAACAAAAAGAATTGAAGTTTAGAATAAAATGTTAATCTAAATTCAAAGAATATTTATTAAAGGACTACATAACAAATTAAGAAAAGTAAGAGGCATTGGAACTTATGTTAGTAGGAATGAGAGATTTTACCTAAGATAAGTCAAAGTTTAGTACATAGTTGATCTTTGAGCAGCCTGTCTATTGCTCAAATCTATTGGTTAGCTAAAGATTAGTTGATGTGACATTAGTTAGAACTCCTATTTCATTCATACGTGTTATTTGTGTAAACTTTTCTCTAATTATAAATATATAAATCTTTTTCGTATCACATGATTTTATCATGTTAACAAATAGGTTTCGAGTCTTAAAAAGTTTGAGCTCTTATTAACTAATAATTGATTGATTCCACATATATTAGCGGATCCCATTCTATTCACCATGTCACTTGTGTAGAATTTTTTCTTATTGTCGATGTACAAATTTTTTCACGTCACGTACTTTTAAACTTTAAATAGTATGAACTTATGCAAATATTATGGAATTCGAATTTTTTTTGGGTCTTTCTTCATCCTTACATAGAATTTGATATATTTTTTGAGTGGGTATCATAAAATTGTAACTTTTATCAAATCGAAAATTAAACTATATTTTAGATACATGGAATTAACCCTAACCTTTAATTAACTTATTGAATGTGTGGCACAAAAGGCCCAAATTGAGGCCCCTATCCTTAAATTAATCCTCTTAGCTATTAAAGATTCAAAGCCCAAACAAGGGCCCATTAAGTAAATACTCAATTCTTTATTTTCATTGATTTTCTTTCATTTTCCTGCGTTACTTTTCTGGGCAAGGAAAGGAAATAATTAATTCCCTGAAAAAAGTTAAGAAATTTCTGGATCAATCTGAGATTTTCTGTTTCTTTTTCTTTGCAGAAATAAACTTTCCCGGCTGATTCTCACACTAAAAAAAAAAAAAAAAAAAAAAAAAAAATTTCATTCTCTTATTTTATTTTATCTCATATTTTGGGAAATTTAGAACGATAAGCGAAAATGAATATATTCAGATTAGCAGGGGACATGACCCATTTGTTTAGTGTTCTTGTTTTGCTTCTTAAGATCCACACAATCAAGTCTTGTGCTGGTACGTTCATTTTCCAAATATTTACTTTAATTTTTGTTTCTGGGCTCTGTTCATTTTATGTTGTACTTTTTTCCCAGTAATTTACTGCTTAATATAAAAGAATCGAATATTTAGGTTAAATTGTGTGTGGGTTTTTGCTAGTTTATTGAATACTCAAATTGGAGCCATGTAAAATGTGGGAACTTTAGCTTAATAGAAAATGTGACCCTTTTTTTTTTTTTTTAATGTATGGAATATAAATTCTTGTATTTTGTGAATTTGTTTTTAGTAATTTGAATTTGTATGTATGTTCATTGGAAGTTTAGAAGCAAGGAGGTCTGGTCATTAGGACTTTATGTGATGCATCTATTTTGAGTTAAAGTGTAGTTAGTTGTTGGATTTAGTGTCACTGTTGGCATCTTATTTTAGCTGATTTCCTTTCTATTTGTACCGATAAACCTCTAGAAGTTTTGAAATTAGCAACTGATTATTTTTTATGTGTGAGAGTTTTTATGGAAATCAATAAGCTAATTACATTTTGTAGGATCATACAGTCGGGTTAGTGGTTTTTATGTCATGCTGGCCTATGGTTTTGAGATGAACATCATGAAATCTGTATATGATGAGGGCATTAAACTATAAACACAGCCGAGGTAGCGATTTATTTCGTATCATGCTATTGGAAGTTTTTTTGGGGCGGCAATGTCAACTAAATTTATATTCTTTTGATCAAGTTGATTATTTCCAGTTGCACAACTAGCTTGTTGGAAATATTTTCTTTCTTTGCTCCTGTCCTTTTCACTTTCAAATTTTATGTGTGGTGTGATGATGGGAAGATTCATGGGTGGCTAAAGCCATCTTACTCACTAGAAGTTGAGGCTGTTATTTTTAGAAGTTAGAGATGCTATATCAATTGAGGATGCAGTGAGCAAAAGCTTGCTAATAATAAGTGACTGTACACATGCGCGGGTTCTATCACATGTTGATGGAGTATTTGGTGCTCTTTCTTCACAAATTACATATGTATAGATATAATTGTATAACATCTCGACCTTGATTACTGTTACGAGGGGAAAAAAACACAGCATCTAATGAAACTCAAAAATTAGGAATCCTAGATCCTTGTATTCATTCATAGGCATTTTACAACATTTGATTTAACTTGAGCAAGATTCCGTTTTGGGCCTGGTCTTTTCCTGTTCGTTCCCTTGTTTATATACCTCCACTGTGCCATTGTGTATTTGTGTTCGACATTCAGTTCTGTCTCACAATCCCTGTCATGTCTTATGAGTGATTTTCTGGCTCTAAATATCTATGATATTTTTGTGCAGGCATTTCACTGAAGACTCAGGAACTCTATGCTATTGTCTTTGCTACTCGTTACTTGGACATTTTCACTAATCATATCTCGCCTTATAACACAATCATGAAGCTAATATTCCTGGGCAGCTCTTTCTCAATTGTATGGTACATGCGGTATCACAAAATAGTTCGTAGATCTTATGATAAGGACCAGGATACATTTCGACATTATATCCTTATACTGCCTTGCCTGATTCTTGCCCTTCTTATAAACGAGAAGTTCACCTTCAAAGAGGTATCGACATCCTTCTGTTTGTTGGAATATGATAACAGTATGTTCATATTAATTACTGGTTAACTTAGAAGCTCTCTAAACTGTTGATCTGTTTAATATTAATTATTCATTATTATCCTTCTGGTTATATTTTTATATATTGATTATTGTCTTAAAAAAATTTGTTGAGCAGGTCATGTGGACATTTTCCTTGTATTTGGAAGCTGTCGCGATACTTCCTCAGCTTGTATTGTTGCAAAGGACTAGAAATATTGACAACTTGACTGGACAATATGTGTTTCTCCTTGGGTAACCACTGTATTCTTTAAAAATCCAAATCAGTTGCAAGTTTTCTATTTTATTACCTTGCATGATGGACCCTTATTTCCTGGCTCAGTTCCCTATAATGTTGCCTCCTTCCTGAGGAAACAAAAGAGAGAAAGTCTCTAAATAGAGTTGACATCATATTGCCGCTTGGTTGCCACTGATTTCTTTTTGATGAAAAGTTGATATGATTATATGTTGGACCAAAGTTGTCTATTTTCAGATGTGATTAACTGCAGTTGAATTTTGCGAGTATGACTATTCTTGTATAACTTTTGTTATGTGCTTTCATGTCGTTTTTAGTCTTTTACACTGTGTTCTGTCTATCTTTGTTTGCTATTATCCTAAGTTAGGAGACAAGGCGCCATTAGGAGCAATGTGACCTCAAAATTCATATCCCTTTAGCCTTCAGTTCTACCTTTTCTTCCCTTTCTTTATGTAGTTTTTGGGAGTTGGCGTCACAGCGATGATAGTCGGTACATGTGACTTGAAAGATGCCTAAAAACTTCAAGAGCATAGTGTTGTATGAATCCTTTGGAGAAATTTTTTTGGTACATTGATGCCAACTTACAACAACCCTTGCCACTATAACTGTGGCTTTGTTGGCTTATGTATGCACTCTCTTTGTCTTTATAGGTCACCAACTTCCTAATGTCTAATTCTTGGTTATGGACTAATATAGTTCCTTGTTATTGCAGTGCATACAGAGCATTGTACATAGTGAACTGGATTTATCGGTACTTTACTGAAGACCACTTTGTCCACTGGATAAGTATGTACTCTTCTCTGTCTCCCTTCATCTTTTACTCCAAGTTGGTAGCCATTGGTGTATGAAGAGTGTGTCAATATATCTACGCCAACACATTTGTTATATTCTATGCTATATGTGTTATTTCTAACACCTTGTTTACATGATTGCTGCCTTTCAGCTTGGATTTGCGGTCTTGTCCAGACATTGCTTTATGCTGATTTCTTCTACTATTACTTCCAGAGGTAACCCCCCTTTCTCACACTCTGGAAAGCACTTTATACCTATGTTAATGATTGCAACTTATTTGATTATTATGCCTGCAGCTGGAAGAACAACATGAAGCTCCAATTACCAGCTTGAGATTTTAATGGTGCAAGTTTTGTAGTAGCATACATAGATATAAGGTGGTCAATCTGCTCTGATAACTGGTGCTTGATATTTTATTCATTTACCCCTTTGTTAGGGGTGCTTTTAGCAAGCTTTTAAGCAACATAGCTTGGTTAAGATCCAAATTCTATATGCCTTAAGAGATTGTATTGCATAATCTGTATGTGGATATCCAAGGATTGATAACCACGTTTGTTTTTAATCTATTGCGGATAGTAATTAAAATATTTAAATTCGAATATTATCCGAATTTGTAAGATTTAAATTTACAAAGAGCGGATCAAATGTGTACAAATATTCAAATCTATAGTAGTACAATCATTGGCTTATCACCAGGACCAGCAATGGCCTTGAATGGCCAATGCTTCATATTGCTTTGTACCAAAGGGTCAGTGAACCGACCACCAATCAGAAGTTTAGCATCGAAAGAGACTTAAAAACATTTTTGTTCAAAAACATCCAAAGAGAGGAGACTAAGAAATTTCAAGACTTCCAACATTTCCATGAATTGAAACCTTATACCTATATTTTAGGTATCAAATCTCACAGGTTCATGTTGAGTTCAAAATCTACTTTTGAAGTGTAAGAGGGGCATACTCCAATTGACTTGAAAGTTATGTTTCAATTCTTATAATTGAAAGTGTATATATATATATATATTAATTAAATATCAAGAAATTAGATCAGTAGTAAAATTTATGCCTAGACTTACATGATATGGGTTCAAATTTATCAGTATTTCAATTAATTTCAATTTCACTATGTTATATTGTAATATCATGTAAAAAGAATCATAAAAGCAAGTGAAAAGACCTAAGTTTTCCACCAATTACAACTTTTTGAAAATTGATGTCAAGCCCGAAATGACCGTCACAAGTAAGCATATTAAACGTGTGAAGAGAAGACTTTATTTTTCCACATAACTAAAACTTTTTACACCATAGGAACTTTCATCGTCATCAAGTTGGACATAGCTGGAACTCACAAGGAAGTCACGTTAAACACACACATATATAAAATTTATAGCAAAGTTTTTAGGCAAATATGGAAAGTAGGTTTTGTTGGTATATTTTATTGTAGGGTGTAATTGAACCGATTCGAGCTCAAATACTGTTAAGTTCAAGTTTGATTTGAAATTCAAAGCTTGATACTCGGTTCAATCTCGATCGAATATATATTTTTAAGCTCGAAATTAAATTCGTTTATCAATTTTTGTACTTGAGCTCGCCTCAATAATTAAACTTAGGGTTAATAATATATATTAAGGCAATAAATTAAATTTCAACAAGCTTAAAATATATACTTTTTAATAATAAATCAACACAAGAATTATTAAAACTTTCACATATTCATATTTCTATTTATTGATTGAGTCTGGTTTGGATGGTATGAATATTGTTGCTGATCCTTGAGGATGTGAATCCAATGTGTTTATCCTTCTAAACATTGTATATATATTTTTTAACACGATATATAATAATATCATACAAAACAATTGCATATTGTATGAAAAACAAAGAAAAAAATATAAAAAAATTAATATCCTTAATATTCATAACTATCCTTTTAACTATATCATCTCAAATAAAATATTAAAATTTCAAGAAATAAAATTGTGTACGTATACATTTTTGCTATCAAATTTCAAAGGTTTAGGATTCCCAAACTCAATGTGACCGCCACCAATTAGTTATTTTAAGAACATCCTATTTTTCCACAAGATTAATTATCAGATTTACGCAAATATTTTTAAGAAATTAAAAAAAAACAATATTATGAGTTAATAAATTACTAATTTAATTAAAAAAATTAAAAGATACAATTTTTTTAAAGAATTTATGAAATTATATATTAATATAATTATAAAATTATAGTTTTAACTTTATAAAATTTATTATTTATCTTTGATCCCGAAGAGAGAAAAATTAAGATACCTATTCTTGAGGCCATCACGACGACTTGGATTATGATTCCACATTTTCTAAGTCTTCATTTTTGTTAATTAGGAAAGCTGATGGGCATCTCCACTAAATTTCCACCCACAAGAATATACCTATTAATTTGTTTTTTCTCATTTTAGCATCATAATTTTAATTTTAAAATGTTAGAGAATTTATGGTTTCTAGTTTCTGTTTTTTTTTTTTTTTAAATCAACTTTTAGTAATGTTAGTTAATTTAATGGGTCACCAAATGTATATAATAGAGATTTTTAAGCAAATATTATATTTTATCTTTATCCTTAAATCATGAATAGTATAGTAATTAGGACTAATATTTGGTACACTGTCGGTGGAGTTTTTAAACACCATAAGTAAGATAAGAGGATTGGCACGTGTCCTGTAGAGGTGTAGTATATAATATTAAAAAAATAAATATTTTAAAAAAAAAAGTCACATGCCAAATTTTTAATGTTATTTGTGGAATGTACTTAAATTGTGGTTCACATAAGCAAATTATTATATAAAGGTTAAATTCTACCATAGTCTTTGTACTTTATTGAAGTTGTAGATTTAATCCCTAGACTTTAATTTGATATTTTAGATCTTATGCTTTTTAAATTTTTAAATTTTAATCCTCACTAAACGATATTTTTTAAATTCATTAAGTTCTACTATCTCCAAGATTTGGCGTGACAAACATATTATTATATGTGTAATGTCATGCCAACTTGTTATTTTTACATATTACTTACTAAAAATCTAGTTAATATGAGTTTTGTACATACAAGTCAGTTCGCTATCAATTTTCATATGTCAATATCAAGTTCAACATTTCAAAACTTAAAGTAATATTTCAAGACTTTATTTTTCCATAAAACAATTTTTTTTTTACATTTGGAAACTTTTTAATTTTTTTGGCTATTAGTTAAGAGGGGCTTTTTTTAAATAACCCAATTTAATTAACTAATTGTAAAAATATTTAAGTAAAATTCTAAGTCATATTAAAAAATCGATATCTTTTTCGAATTTCGAGTTAAATGAATTTAAGGGTTTGGAGAGGTTTATGTAGAGGTAGGAAATCCTAAACCATCCGATGAATTTCAAAATAATCTGCTTAGAATGGAGTGGATTTTTTTTTAGAAAAGTGGATGCGAGGTGGGATGGGTGGATTTTTTTTTCATTGGACAATGACTATGGAGCCGTTATGGTAATTCCTCGTTTTATCCCATTCCATCCCACTCTACTATATAAAATTACAATTTCATCCTTTTATGTATAAAACTATTAAAAAATGTAAAAATGTATTATAAAAGAAATTTATATGTTTTATATTTAAATATTTACTCGGTTTTTAAAAATATTAAAAAATGTAGTAAAAATTATATAATCATATTTGGTCTAAACTTACAAAATCTTTCGGGCAAAAGCAAAAAACTTTCAAAATCTAAAATTTCCAAAATCAAAACCTAAAATGTGCAAGAATAAAAGCAAACTGAAGACTTAAAATTTTCATTAATAAAACCAAAATCAAAGAAGTAAAATTTCCATGAATAAAACGAAAAATGAAGACCTAAACTTTCCATTAATAAAGCAAAGTCAAGACTAACTTTGTATAAGTGTAAGAAGGGTATAAATGAAACTCACACGAAAGCCACATGAAGAATTTTATAACCCTAATTACACGATTTTATGCCCACCTTTCACTTTTCATATTTTTTTTGGCCATTCGTTTTTCAAGATTAACATCAACATTAGATTTAAAATCAATGTTAAGACATGTTTAAATTCTTTAATAAATGTAAACTTGTTTTTATGTTTAGGGATTAGAACTATATGTAATGATATTTTCTTAACAATTTCCTCCAACTACTTGGTAGATGGTGCCATCTTACATCACAATGAGTCACCAAATATATATATTACATCATAATTGAAATTTTTAAGCAAATATAAGTTGGTTGGCTATCAATTTTCAGATGTAAATATCAAGTTCAACATTTCAAGACTTTATTTTTCCATAAAACCAAAATTTTCTACATGATGGAAAATTTTTTTTTAGGGGCTTTTTTAAAGCCAAGTAAAGGCTAAGTTTGTACAAGTATAAGAAGGGTATAAATGAAACTCATAAGAAAGCCATATGAAGAATTTTATAACCCCAACTACACGATTTTATATCCACCTCAAACTTGTTTTTGTTTGGAGACATTTATGTAGGGGTGGCAAATTCTGAATTGTCCGATGGATTTTAAAACTATCTATTTAGAATTGAAAGGATTTCTTTCAGAAAAATGGATAAGAGGTAGGACGGGTAGATTTTTTTTTTCCATTGGACAATGACTATGAAGCCATTATGGTAATTCCTTGTTCCATCCCATACCATCCCATCCCACTCTACTATATAAAATTACCATTTCATCCTTTTATATATAAAATTATTAAAAAAAAGTAAACATATATTATAAAAGAAATTCATATATTTTATGTTGAAATATTTTTTTAAAAAATTATGTTTAAATATTTACTCATTTTTTAAAAATATTAAAAAGTAGTAAAAATTATATAATTATATTTGGTATAAACTTACAAAATCTTCCGGGCAAAAAAAAAAAAATCAAAATCTAAAATTTCCAAAATCAAAACCTAAAATGTACAAGAATAAAAGCAAACTGAAGACTTAAAATTTCCATTAATAAAACCAAAATCAAAGAAGTAAAATTTCCATGAATAAAACGAAAAATGAAGACCTAAATTTTCCATTAATAAAGCCAAGTCAAGACTAAGTTTGTATAAGTGTAAGAAGGGTATAAATGAAACTCACAAGAAAGCCACATGAAGAATTTTATAACCCCAACTACACGATTTTATATCCACTTATCACTTTTCATATTTTTTTGGCCATTCGTTTTTCAAGATTAACATCAACATTAGATTTAAAATCAACGTTAAGCCATGTTTAAACTCATTAATAAAATGTCAAGACTTGTTTTTATGAGTGATTAAGATTTTGTGTAAACTTAAATGACTTAAAAACTAATCATTCTTGTCATCCCATCTTCTCTCCATGAAAAAAATTTAAAATAAATTTAGCATCGAACGCCAAAGTCAAGAGTTGATAAGCATTTTTGTGGTCCATTTATCCTTTCCTAACGAATTTCCACCAAGAGTTTTTGCAATAAGGAATTTACGTAAATAAGAAGCCTAGATTGATCCAATTTTTGGGGAATTAATTAATTATATATTATTTTTTATATTATAGTGAATTAGTGGGATACAATATGTCCTGCTTGTATATAAATAAGAAGCTTAGGCTTCTTTAGATTATATACATATAGAAGTTAAAAAAAAAAGTAACATATAGCTGAGAGAGAAGTGAAAACAGAGAGATGATGATGATGGAGTGGAAATGGTTATGGTTTATTGGGATGGCAGTAATGTTGTTGGTGTTAGAAGGATGCAGATGGTGTACTACTGATGCTTGTTTGGAGCATGAGAGAATCGCTCTCTTGCATCTCAAACCTTACTTCAATTATGGTAACCCATTGAAAAGTTGGGTTGATCTAAAGGGTTCAGATTGTTGTAAATGGGAAAGAGTTAAGTGCAACACCACCACTAGGAGAGTCATACAACTCTCCCTTAATTCTACAAAATGGGAATACAACATGGATTATTGGTATCTCAATGCCTGGTATCTCAATGCCTCTATGTTTCTTCCCTTTGAGGAATTGAAGAGTCTTTATTTGTGGGGAAATGCCATAGGTGGTAACCTTGAAAATGAAGGTCGTGCCTTTAATTTTTCCTTAATTACATCTTTTACTATTCCACTATTCTCACCATTGTTAATTTACAATTACTTTTATTTTATTTTATTTTATTGAAGAAAAGTCACTAACTGCTTTTATATATTTAAAAGAACACTTCTACAGGCTTTGGAAAACTATCATCCACATTGAGTAATTTGGAGATCCTTGACTTAAGTGAAAATTACTTGAATGATAGCATTTTGTTATCTTTGAGTGAGCTTTCATCTCTCCGGTATTTAGATCTATCAAGAAATGCATTTAAAGGATCAAGTCATCCAAGAGGTAAATTAAGTTTGGTCTGGGGTTAGTTTTTATTTGTATAGTGGAGTTTGAGGATGGTCTTCTAGGCTTGGTACCTAGTTTTCCATTCTTTTTATCCGTTGTAATTCCACTTTTGCTTTAGTAAAATTTTCATATAGCTAAGAAAGAACAAACAATTAACAAGTAATTATATATATATATATCAGGTTTTCAATTGCTTTCAAGACTCAATAACTTGGAAAGTCTTGATTTAAGTGGGAATTCTTTGAAGAATAGCATTTTGTTCCATATGAGAAATCTTTCATCTTTGAAGACTTTAAGATTGAGAGAGAATCAGTTGAAAGGAAGGCTGGTTCATATTCAAGGTAGACTGATTTTACCTGTTTCTTTTTAACTTTAAAAATCAATGTATGTTCAAGTTTGATTTTATCATACGATGAATATATATAACTAATCAATATTTGGGATTGAGTTTCAGGATTGAATAATTTGACAAACTTGAAGTACTTAGATTTAAGGTGGAACAAAATTGAAAGCATCTCAAACCAAGGTATAAATATTGTATTTATATGTCAATTCATATTCAACAAGGTAGACTGGTTTTATATGTTTCTTTTTTACTTTAAAACCAATTTTTGTTGAAGGGAAAGTTAATGTTGCAATATGTCTTTGCTTTTATCATATCATGAATATTTGGGATTGAATTTCAAAATTGAATAATTTGACAAATTTAAAGTACTTGGATTTAAGTGAGAACAGAATTGAAAGCATCTGAAATAAAGATATAAGTATTTGTGCATAACTTTCTTGACAGACTATTATTCCAAAAGGCAATGACAGACTTCAAATATATTTTCTTTCATTTTTCGTAATCATCTTTAGTGAATTTTTATTGTAAAAATGGAGCATTATTATTTATTTATGTTTGGTAGTAACTAATTATATAATATATAAATCAGGTTTTGAGTGGCTCATTAAATTGGGAATTATTGATATAAGTTGGAATTATTTGAAGAACAGCATTCTTTAAAATAAATTGATATTGAAGGAAAAGTTGTTGCAATATGTGATTTGATTTTATCATATCATCAATATTTGGGATTGAATTTCAAAATTGAGTAATTTAAGTAGGAAGAGAAACAAAGTTATATATTGAATCAATTAAGTTTTACTTGTAAATTGTACTTATCATTTCATCGGAAACCTTGTAATTTGGCTCTTCCTTTTCAAATTTATGGCCTCGACCCTCGAGTTCTCCATCATTTATATATATATATATATTGAATGAAACATTTTTCCTAACTATTTATATATTGAATCATATTAACTATACTAATTATTTTCTTCCAATGATAGATGGAACACAACTGAGGTTAACAAACTTGGAGGAACTTGATTTGAGTGATAATCTCTTTCGGAACAACACAATTTCCTTTCTTGAAGGGCTTTCAAGCCTAAAGTCTTTGTCTTTGTCCGTCAACCATTTGCAAGGCTCATTAGATATTAAAGGTACTAAAGCTATTTTTAATTATTTTTTCTTTATAATTCTTTCTAGAACTTTTTAAAATCAAATGTTTCAAATTTCAACATTCACATTTCACGTTTGAGGATTTCCAACTTCAATCAAACTTTTAGATTTACTTTTTTATTTCATTAAAATATTTAGTGGAAATTAAAATTATTAACATACTGATTATTTGAATTGGATGTATAGGATTGAGCAATTTAACAAATTTGAAGAAATTCGATTTAAGGGGGAATCAAATTGAAAGCTTTCAATCCTTTAAAGGTATGCATTTATATTTAACCAATTACCTAAATTCTTACATATAATTAAATTGTATGCCAATTCATTTCAGTGATGAAATTATATAAATCTTTTGTAGATGGTGATAGAAAATTGGAGTTGACCCACTTGGAAGAGCTTTATTTAGATGGCAATCACTTCAATACTAGTGTATTTGCATCCCTTAACAAGCTTTCAAATTTGAAAGCTTTGGGGATAAGTGAGAATGGATTGAA
Organism: Gossypium sturtianum; assembly: GCA_025698515.1. Taxonomy (NCBI): domain Eukaryota; kingdom Viridiplantae; phylum Streptophyta; class Magnoliopsida; order Malvales; family Malvaceae; genus Gossypium; species Gossypium sturtianum. The sequence continues at coordinate 166,851,338 of CM046945.1, forward strand.
AGGATCAATAGATATGAAAGGTAAAAATATAAGTTTTTTAACAAGAATATAATGAGGTTGATTTGTTGTTTTTGTTATCCTAGATTTGGAAGCATTTATCAACTTAAGGGAACTACATATGGACGGCAATGAATTGAAAGATTTTGTGATCCACCAAGGTATCATTTAATTAAACTTCCTTTTAATAAATTTATATCATATCATACTTGAAAGTAAAATATGGGTTTCGTGAAACATTTTCTAAATCCTCCATTATAATGTGTTTCGACTTTGGTTTGAAACTAAAATTCTTTAAAATTTTCATAATTTTAAAATATTAATGTTTATAATTACTTTGTTTGTATAAATATATTTTTTAAAAATAATTTATTGAATTTTATGAGATAAAAAATAATTATAACAATAAAAACAATGATATTATAAATAAAAAAATACATATATTTATGGGAAAATATGTAATATAACTATATTTTAATTTCATATATTTTTAATAGTGTAAAACATAAAAATACATATTAGAGTTAAATAAATGGCATTTTTTTGCCAAAAATAAATAAATGTCAATTTTGAATAATTAAAAAAAAAACCTTCAATTTTATGAAATTTAAACATAGTAAACTTCCATTTAAAACTTTTTATAAATTTCAAAATGCACATGTTATTAATTTTTATACGTAATCTTTATAAATTTGTAATTAAATTTTTATATTTTTATTTTTAGGAATTTGGTTTCTATTTTTTTAAATTTCAAATCCAAGTTTAATTGTTAATATTTTTAAATTTTTAAAATAATTTATTGGTGTGACATTTTGAAATGAAAAAAAACTTGGTAACAATGTAACTAAAAATTGAGTAATGAACATGGATTTAATAAAATAATTTTAACAGTATTAATACCTGAATTTTGAAATTTCACATTTGTAAAGAGCAAAAGAGAGATATGGCATATTTCAACTTAACTGTTTTGGTGCTTTAAAATTTTCATTTAATCCGCTGAATTTACTTATAATTCTTTTGAATTTTATTTATTGGTGAGTAAAATATCTTTTAGCATTTATGAATTAAATGCCAGGCTGATTTCAATATATTTGATTCTTTTTATAAAGTATTGGTAAATTTAAAGGTAATATAACAATTTTAGTGTAGACATGTTTTATTTTATAATTATTATTTATAGTGTTGTTGATTGGAGTTTGAAAATTATACAAATTAGCTTTATTAGTTAATTACTTATATTAAAAAATAATATAAGAAAATACTAAAAAGAAAAAAAATAGAATAATTAATAAAATGGATGAAGAGTTATATTACAGTTTCAACATCTTCTCTCTATCAAATTTTATGTTGAATAAATCATGAATAATCCAATTCATAAAAAATATAATTTTTGAAAATAAAAAATTATTTATCTCAATGATGTTTTCACACATGGAAGCATTCCACTTAGTTGAGGTTTTCTCATCAATTATGATCTTCTTTCTATAATACTGTTATGTTATTGCTTAGAATCAAATGTGTCGAGCAATGTGGAGGAAATATATCTTGACAACTCCAATCTCAGCACCAACATTTTGCAAAGCATTGGAATATTCGCTTCTCTTAAAACATTGTCTTTATATGGTTGTGGACTTATTGGTCCCTTACCTAATCAAGGTAAATAATTTTACGACTCAAATTGAATTCTTTATCAGCTTTTTGTAATATATTATCTCTTATTCTGTTTTATAAAACAAAATTTAATTGAAACTTCTTCCATGAATTTATAAAATTTTCAGGATGGTGTGATCTAAGGAACCTTGAAGTGTTGGATGTGAGAGAGAATGCACTTGAGGGGATGCTTCCTCATTGTTTTAGTAACTTGACATCTCTTCGTGTGTTATATATTTCGAGGAACCATTTTCAAATTCCGTTATCATTCGCACCATTTGCAAACCTTTCAAACCTCAAAGCCCTTTCGATTGATGAAAACAAGATGGTAATGGAACCTTCCTTTTATACCTCAATCCCAAAGTTTCAATTGGAAGCCATCAGTTTGTCGAAGTGTATAACATCTCAACAACTCAGTCTTAAACTTCCTACCTTCCTTTACTATCAATATGACTTGAGATATGTGGATCTTTCTCAAAACAATGTTAGCGGAACATTCCCAACTTGGTTGTTAGAAAACAACACAAAGTTAGGAAGTCTCATCTTGAAGGGTAATTCTTTTACAGGTCCTCTCTCATTTTCGTCAGATATTAATTCTAATGTATCTTCGATTGACTTATCTGAAAACAAATTACAAGGTCAGATTCCGTCAAATATATGTTCAAATTTTCCACATTTGAGGCTGTTATTCTTATCCAAGAATGCTTTTGAAGGTAATATCCCACTTTGTTTAAGTGGCATGAAGGACTTATCAATTTTAGATCTATCAAACAATCAATTGTATGGAAAAGTACCAGAAGAGTTGATCACGAAAGTCTCACTGACCATTTTGAGACTATCAAATAACAACCTCAGTGGAAATGTAGTTCCTATGATTCTCAACGCAACTGGGGTGCTGAATTTATATTTGGATGGAAATAATTTTTCAGGAGAGATGACAAATGTTGATGTGTCTACTTTTGAGTTTCCAAATTCACTAAGCGAAATTGATCTCAGTACCAACAAGTTGCATGGAAAGCTCCCAAGATGGATAGGGAATGCATCTTTTTTGGAGAGATTAGCTTTGTCCAACAATGGTTTCGAGGGTTCTATTCCAATGGAATTTTGCAACTTGAATAGGTTGGAATTTTTGGATCTTTCTCAAAATCATTTATCTGGCTCTATACCGTCATGTTTTAATCCACCAAACATAGAGCATGTCCACCTCCACGGGAATAGATTGAGAGGTCCACTATCACTTGCTTTTTATAATAGCTCTTCAATAGTGACTTTAGATCTTAGAGGAAACAATTTGACTGGTAGTATTCCAAAATGGATTGACACACTTTCTTCTTTGAGTGTTCTTCTCTTGAAAGATAATCATTTCAACGGAAAAGTTCCAGTTCAGTTGTGCAAGTTGCATTCTTTAAGCATCATAGATCTTTCTCAAAATATGTTTTCTGGTCCTATACCTTCTTGTTTGGGAAATTTATCTCTTCCGGTGAAAAAGATACAGAGTCTAGTAGCTGGGTTCTATCTTCCATCTATAAAAGAGGATGAATCAGCAGGCATTATGATGGGAAAAGTGGAACCATATTATTCCTATCCTGACAGCTACTTAGAAGAAGTAATAGAGTTCACAACAAAGAATGGGTTCTATTCGTACAAGGGCAACATCCTTTCACATATGACTGGGATTGATTTATCTTGCAACAACTTAACTGGTCATATCCCACCAGAATTAGGGAACTTGAGTGAAATCCATTCTTTAAACTTGTCACACAATAAGTTGACCGGAGTTATACCCTCATCATTCTCAAAACTTCAGCACATTGAGAGTTTGGACCTTTCTTACAACAACTTGAGTGGTGAAATCCCCAATCAATTGGTAGAGTTGAACTCTTTGGAGGTTTTTAGCGTGGCATACAACAACTTGTCAGGTAGTATTCCTGAACCAAAAGCTCAATTTGGGACCTTTATTGAAAACAGTTATGAGGGAAATCCTTTTCTTTGTGGAGCTATATTGCATAAAAGTTGTTCCAAAACCGATTCACCATCAACAATATCAATTGTATCAGAAGATAAAGGAGATGATGGTTTGATAGATACTTATGATTTTTGTGTGAGCTTTTTGGTTTCTTATGTAGTTGTGTTGTTGACAATTTTTGTTGCCCTCTACATAAATCCGTACTGGCGAAGAGCTTGGTTTTCTCTTGTTGGGAAATGCATCACCACTTGTCGCTACTCAAATGTGGGCAATTTTCTTACTTATCACATTTTCAAGCAATGTGTTTAGCTACTCAAATTGTGATTTGATTTCCACACTTCAATGTTTAATTATGCTAAGTTGAACGATAATGAATATTTTGTTGATTTTTGCATTTTGAATAAAAGCTTTTTTATCTTATGGTTTTATCATTTTCAACCATCTATTTCTTTTTTCTTCTATGAAATTTAATGTAAAATCATAATCCATTATTATGTATTTGCAATATCTCTTTGAATTAAATTAAATTGACTGCCAAGCATTCACTAGTGCATACTGAAAAAGAAATGTAATGTAAAATTAAACCAAACATACTAGAAATTGACTCTAAAACTGGAATATTTTATAACCTCACAAACAATGCAATTCTTTATTCCTCTTTTCCTCCCAAGTTATTTTGTATCACGTCATATTTTACATAATTATTCGTATCATCGAATTTTTAAAAAAATTAATATTTTGATAACATGTTCGTATTATGCTTTAATTCACAGTGTATTTTGTATAATGTGTTATAACAATTCAATTAAAAAAACAAGCAATTTTCTTATTTTTGCGTATCGTATTATACATTTACATGTTAATAATTCATTGTACGTAAATTTTGACATGTTCGTATATTTGAGTCATTATAATTTTATTATTTGTAATATGACATGTTTTAATTATTCTTAATATTGTGTCATGATAATTATAATTCGATTGACAGTGTACCAAATAAATTTTCTAACAAAAAATAGTATTTTATTCTATTTACCAAATCTTTATCAACTTTATATTCTCACCAACAAAACATACGTTCAAAGCTCAAATAAGTTCCACACCCATTTTTTTACTGCAATACTCAACAATATGCTCGTCATCAGAAATCTGACATATTCCACTCTAATTAACATTATGATTCTGTAAACAACAAAAAAGTGTGATTTTTTTTTAAAGCTCTTTTTTTTTTTTTTTTTAATGAAATGGGATTGGTAAAAAATCCGCACATGTGTCGTGTGTGAAGACGGTTAGGTTGTCTATTCATACTGTAATAAGTAGTTAATTATAGTTGATCCTACAAAATCAAAATTAATTCAGGTATCTATATATTCTGAAGACTGGACAGACCTTAGGAGCTCCTTCAAATTTGCAAGAACATGTCGTGGTCCTAAACTCTTTACACCGATGAAATTCAAAAGTTGCTCTATATCCTGCAATCACAGTAAAGATTATGCAATCGTTTCAGAACGAATAACATAACAAGCAAAAGGCGATCAAAATAATGTGATCTCGATAATGTTCTTTGCCGAAAAGGAACATTAACTTAACCATAAAACATCAGTGAAGGCTCATCAGATTTGCTTGGCAACCTTACATACACATGTAAAAAGCTTTGCTTTTGGATGTAAGGTGTGACAATCATCAGGGTCTTTCCTAATTAGCTGATAACCCTATATCTAACATTTATCAGGGCTAAGCAAATTAACATACATGATGTAAAGGAATTTAACAGAAAACTTAATAAAAGATAATCAGCATAGAAAGTTAGAAGGCAATGCAAACTTATTACAATGATGCAAGTGGATCAAAAGAAGGCACTTCTATAAGGAATTTGCATTTAAGACATTGTAAACAGAAAAAAAACGATACAACTTTTTGAAAAGTATTTTCAAAGAGGAGACAAAAACAGGGTAGAAAAAATGTTTGGTCCTTCCTTTTTCTATTTACAATTTTAGGGTGCATTCTCTACTGTGGTGGAAAAAGCTTTTTTGGGTTAAAAGTGTTTTTACACTGCAGAAGTGTTTTTCCACTACAGAAGTGATGAAGAACACATAGCTTTTGTAGTCAAAAACTGCTTTTGGCTTTTGCATTTTGAAGTGAAAATTATCAAAATACTCTTATTTTCGTTAACTATTTCAAAGGTATATAAAAATTAGATTAATTTATATTTTATATATTATTATATTAAATTGTTTAAATCTTATTTATTAGTATATTTAATTTTTTTCAAAATATTTTATATATCATCAATTTTACAAATAATTTATATTAATTACTTAAAAGGTATTTAAAAGTTATATTTCATGTATCATTATATTAAATTATTTAAATATCATATAACTTAACTATTTTTTTACTTTCTACTATTATGTCTAAAAAGGACATTTTAACTTTCAACCGCGATTTTTGGCAGCAATGAACAACACTAAAAACTAACAAACACACTTTTCCGCACCACTTTTCAACAGCACTTTTTTCTAAATGAACTAGTCCTTAGTCTATCATGCATCGACTCTTCATTTTTCTTTAACTACCCATGTCTGACTTTGAACATGGATATGGAGATATGACCAAGTCACAGTGCCATAGTTTTTAGTTATGGGGAATGGGATTCGAGTGCTGGACCTCCGTTTAGATGCATGGAGGGACTTTCATCACATTTTTCAAATTTGTTGATAATCCTTCATCTAATCTGCCAGTGAAGTTTATAGATAGTCTTAAGTGTCTATCACAAGAACCTAGATATTGTAAATCCAATATCAATGACATAAAATGAGCTTTATATGCTGACGAACAAACAAGCACTGTTTTTTCCAACCTGTGGATTGAAGAGCATTGACAAGCTAACTTTGCAGACCATTTGAATCCAATAATATACATAAAAATACCAAAGGAGAATAATTCATCTTGGAAAAAGAATTACTAATATGCAAAAGCTTACCTTGTTTAACAAGAACACAGCATATGCTGCTCTTGTCGTGTCTTGACCTTCTAAAAACAGCGGAAATTCTGCCGGCTTTACATTTGCTGAAAGTGTTGTATCCAATGACAAATCAGAAGATGCAGGGTCTATTGAAGACGCATGGTCATTAATATATGAGCGAGAACCACCCAAGCGCAGAGGATAACGCAAGGGAACTTGTAAATAGGATGCAATTAGTGAAACAGCCTGCAAATGATGAAATAGCAGGAAACAAGAAACAATAATAGGTATGATTAAAATTATAGCCTCAGCATGAGAAACAAACAATCAAGATGCAGCCCAGCATACCATATTACCATCCTAGCAATTAAAAATTACTACAGCATCTTCAAGCAACAAGGGATTGTAGATGGTAGGTCAAAAAACTTGATATCCACAGCTTGATATTATCAGAAAAAACAAATTCAGTAATAAATGGTAACTTCACAGAAGAAATAGAACGCACATGTGCAACATATCCCAAGGCAGTTGCAGATCTCTGAACCTCCTTTTTGTCGGTGAAAAAACTCATCTTTGTAAAAGGAAGCAAGGTGAGATTCAGACCTAAAATCGTCAACGAACCTTGATTGACGGACTTTGATGCAGAAGGATTCCCTAGTGAAGACAGGAACAAGGAACTTCGTATCAGTACATCACCAGACACCACCTCTTTGTGGGAGTCAAAACAAAATTCAAAAAAATATAATCATGAAAGTTAGAGATATGTAAAAAGTTCATAATATTCAAGAGCAAAAAAAAAATTGTTTTGATATGAGAAGAGAATTGAATAGTAGATTGCTAAAAGAGGAATAACTGAATACAACCATTATAACCAAAAGAAGAGTCAAGTGATAGGTAATGGTACTCCTTAAGCTGTTTAGGAATCATAAAAGACTTGTCCAGTTGACAAAAATAACTCATTTTATTCTCCCCTAGTAAAACATCATATTGGACCAACCATATTTGATATCAAAGGATATGCATATCCAGGCATGCCATTTATAGATATTCCCGTGTTGCAAGAAGGAATTGTTCAAGAGAAAGAAGCTGCTATTGTTGGTAAAGTTTTCCTCAAACCATTTTGAACATCCAAAATCTCAAGAACAAAAAAGAAAACGTAGGAGGAAATATAACAAGCATCACAATGGGTTCTCGATGATATAAGTGAGAGGATAAATGTTAATTAAGAATATAAAAATAAACCACAAACTAAACAGGAAAGACATTGATTTCAAAACGAGGAGACTAGCTGCTAATTAAAACCATATGCAGTGTTGTCTAGGGCGCAAGGCGCATTCTAGGTGCTAACCTTTATATTGCCTCAAGCACAAGGCACAAAAGGAAGCGCTAGCCTGAGTGCAGTAAAGCGCAATACATATCTGAGAGTTTTTGCAAGTCTGTGTGTCTATAACATAAAAAGTTTAAGATATATAGTAAACTCTAAAGTGCGGTCTGGTTTATCCACAAAACTTGCAATTTTTTTTATAGATGAATGCTCAAATATTGAGAATTATAGAGTTTGATATTATCCCTTTCTTATTAGTAAAGGTATATCAAATGAAAACAGTGAAAAATAAAATAACTTGTTGAGAAATTCAACAAGGTAGGCTTTTTCTTATGCCCATCGCCTTACAAAAAAAGTGTGCCTAGGTGCACCGGGCATGCGTTCGATCAAATGGACCTCACCTGGAAGGGTCTAAGGCATTTTGTTGTATAAAACTAAGGCGTAGGCATGCCTAGGCGCATGCCTTGACGACACTGACCATATGTTGGCTTTATTGCAAAGCATTAGCAATCCAAAACTACTAGCACATTACCTAATCTACTACTGCTAGAATAGGACTCAAGTTCTTGCTCCTGTGCAGGTCCAACCAAGATCTTTACAGGATACAGTAATGAAACTTGTGATATCATATATTGTTGCCTTGCTCGAAGCTTCCTTTGCACATTTTTAAGTTTAACACAACCCCTTTCTTCAGTGAGTAATCTATTTGCTTCCTGTGATAAAAACAACATATAATCAATCATGCCATGCATGCAAGACTACCAACCATCTAAAAAAAGAGACAAAGAAGTAGGTGAGCAAGAAGGGGATAACTCTTGGCTATGCAAAGGAATTCATAGAATGAGAATCATCTCATCTAAGCCCCTCATCCACCTTCACAGGGGGTGGAGGTGCAAAGAGAGAGGTCTTATTGATCGGAGAGGAGAATATATAACATCCAAAGCTGAATAAGAAGAGACCTTCAAATATATCATAAATTCAGCATTCATGATAATATAAAAATGAAATTCCAAAGCTAATTTAAGCTAGAATAAAAATGCTTCACCTGTAATCGCTTCCTTGCTACAGAAAGAGAGGTACCAGCAACCAACAATGATCTTACTTCAGTACTAAGCATTTCCTCCTGTTTTTTAGCATCCTCTGTTGCAACTTTGCAACGAGTTGACATGTTTGCCATAACTACTTTCCTTGCCTCTATTCTCTCACGCATTTCCGCAAGCTCGTTCAGTTTATTCAAAGACTCATTTTTTACCTGCACAGCATGTTGCCGCCCATTAATCAGTGGGCCAATTAATTAGGTCACAGAAGACAAAACTAAATTACCACTCACCAGGTCCCCTTGAAGTGTCATGTGGCTTTAACAATTCAAGGTGCAATATCTAGTAAAAGTAAAATAAACATAAAAGAATGCAAATGCAATTCTTAAACGCCTTTAAATAGACAATATGAAACGGTTTAAGAGCCCTATAAAACAGAAAAGCGGAAAAAAAAATCTGAAAAGGAAAAAAAATGAATTGAAACAATAAATCCATCTTGTACAAACAGCAACAAATCTTGAAATAAGCTTTGGCTTTAGCCCATTAAAGCCCGGGCATCCAGCCAAATAAACAGTGACTGCCATGTCAACTTTTTGAGACGGCAGAAAAGAGTTCGAAAATCTCAATTTCCAAAAATAGGGACATAAGAAGGAAAAAAAATGTACTTATTCTTACAGTAGAAGAGCAAAATGAAACTAAATGAAGCATGAGGGAACTGATGCGAATTGACATTGTTATTTTTGGGACTAAAAAGAATACGCAGATTGAATATTTAAGATTTTGTAAGGGAAAAGTTCCATTCACCAACACAATTATCGTCGCCCTTTATCCCAGTAAAGCTTAATTGACAATTTTTCGTCTCGTGTTCTTGCTGAAGCATTTGAGCAACCCAACAGAAATCATTATATTTCAAACTGAAATGATTGGCTTTATCAATTTCACAACCTATACCGCCCAACCTAGTAAGTAATTTAGGTGCAGACACCAGAAATCTACCTTCTTCGCACTCTACAACTAAATAGCCTGCCACTTATCAATCAAACACAGCTGAAAACTTCAGTGAGGAAACATTATATAAACTGAAAAAACTATAACTTCAACTTGATTCATAGCTCAGCAAGTTCAGGGAATTGGGAATTCCACCACCATGATCCAGTTCGATGTGAAACAGTGATCCATATCAAGCATATCGGTTCCCGGAACGAGAGGTAAAACAGCAAATTAGGTAAACAATGATCCTACTATATTTCAGAATGGCAACATTGAGCATGAAAGCTAAAATTATAGTATATTATGAGTCCTTGCTCTCTACAACTACATATAAAATTACTAAACAATATTACTACATTAAGGATCCAGAAAAACTTTGTTTCAATTGTTGATCACTTGATCCAACTATTTTAGAAAGTTTATTCTTCTTTTTCCTTTCCCTTATTTTCTAAATCAGGAAAAACAGTAGCATATAAACTGGATTACTACTCCAAGTTTCTAAAATTTCAGCAATATCCCTTTTACCTTTTCACTCAAGTCACTACCCCCAATTAACAAAAATATTCCCAGTTTCCCTTTCACTTCAAACCCCCCCCCCCCCCCTTTTTTTTTCTCTACCCAAATTCAACCTATGTTCAAAAACCCAAAATTGGTTTGCTAAAATAACATAATTTTCAAACACAAAGATAACCTAATTTTAATTAGAAAAAAAAGCATTACCTGAATTAGTGACTGGAGTTTCTCTTGAAGACTTTGTTTCTTCTCATAAGCTTCCTTAAGGGCAGAAGTTAAACTCCAAAATCTAGCTAGCTCGTTGTCGAAATCTTCCCATTCAATTAGTTGCGCATTTTCATGTGCAGCATTGATTTTCTTCGGGTCGGTAATTAGGGTTTTGTCTCGGGCTTGTTCTCGATTTTCCATGAAATAATTGAAGAGGAAAGCTTTCGATTCTGTAAGTTTAAAAAGAGATCATAGATCGACCTCATGGTACTGGGTCTCGCCCGGTTTGAGTGTTCTTTTTCACGCCGATCGAATCATTTTCTCGGGAAATTTTGCTAGCTAGGGGTAATTTTCTCGGGAAAATGCAAATTTTGCTAGCTAGAAGTAATTTTCTCGGGAAAATGCGGGGAAACAGTTTCAGGAGTTTTTATTTGGGGGAGTCTACGGTATAACGGAGAATGACAGGTGGCGGTAAACGGAGGAATCTCCCGATTCATGTCATTTTCACTTTTCCGATTGAGAAATTGCTTAAATACTTTTAAAAAATAGATAATAAGATAAACTTTCTTTTTGAATAAGATAAAACTATTGAAAATAAATAAATAAAGCTAATAGAATTTTACACATTTATCATGTGTTTTAAAATTAATAAATTAAAAAATATTTGATGATTTTTAATTATGTAATTTTTTTTATAAAAATTTGATAACTTCTTTGAAAGTTGATATAGAATATATCACTGACACAATTTAATATTTAATTTGTCCTCATCAGGAGTCTGACCCGAGCAAGGGAAGATGACTTGCCACTCGCCAGTTTTCTAACCTTCTAACTTGCCAACTCTTTGTAACACATATTGTGGGATTTCAGTACGGATATCTCTAAGGATACGTGTCGAGCTTAAGGGAAATAACGTATCCTTATACATATTATTTAGTTACCCCTAATATATCATATCAAAAAATCATACTATAAAAGATAGTCTTCACAAGAGAAGATCGGAAAAAAAAAGTCATCAACGAAAGTAATTAAGTAACTTTTTTTAAAACAAAAAGATTTATTTTATTTTGGAGTAAATTAATTCTCTAACTTATATAAGAAATTAAGTAAACACTTTTTAAATAATAAGACATAATTTCTCAAAAAAAAATAATCAAATGAGAGCTAATCAAAATAATTTATTTTTTTAGGCCAAAAATTTTTACTTCAACTATTTATAAACACTCTTTAATCAAATTTTATAAAAAGGATAATATATTAAAAATACCCTTAAATTATTAGATTTTGTATAAATAAACTCTCTTTTTTTAGTTAAATAAACTCCTAAATTATTAATTTTAGTCATGAAAATGTTGATGTAAAAGTATGAGAATAAATTATTAAATAAAAATAAATTATTTTAAAAAAATTAAAAATATTTATATATGTCGAAACCATTTCAAAAGTTTGATTTTAAAAACGGGATCGACTTTAAAAAAACGAAAATGGGAGTCGCCACCAATCCTTTTTACTTAGGTGTGATTGGATCACCTTAAAAACGTTTTATTTTAAAATACCGATTTTGGTCCACGAAAAACAAGAAAAATGGGTTCGGGAGTCGGTTACGTATGAGGAAGGGTTAGCACCCTCATAACGCCCAAAAATTGGTACCTAATCGATAAAATTATGTCCGAATGTTTGAAATTTAATAACATTTAAAATATGACAAAAAAACTGAACAATTTGATTTAAAACTTGAGATTTTTTTATTCCGAAGGAATATAAACATCACATCCAGCACGTTAGGACACGATGTTTTTAAAAACCTTCGTAATCAAAAACATCCCATGATTTGCAAAACTTGTTAAAAGGATATTTAGTTATTTAGCCAAACGAAAAATCGCAACCCAGCACGTTAGGGCACTATTTCCCGAAATTCTAAATACAAAACATTGCCTTATTTTCAAAAACCTCACCTCGGGATGACATAATGTCACATCCAGCACGTTAGGACACGACATTTTGAATTCCCGAGAATAAGTTTTTATTTAAAATGAGAAAGGATATTTAATATTTTAAGTCCCACGAGAAAAATCGAAACCCAATAAGTTAAGACCAGATTCTTTTCGAAGTCCCCAAATATTATATATCACTTATAAAAAAATGCATCAAAAAAGGATTTTTGTGAAACAATGGTTTGAATATACAACCTATATATTTAATAGCAATTTTATATAATTACAAATTCAAACAATAAATAATAAAAGAATATAACAATAAAGAATATACAAAGAATTATGTGAAGCAAGAATAACTATTATAAGGAACATAAATAAATAAATATATAAAACAAATTAAAACTTTCACGAAATAACAAAATTAAATGAAAAAATAATAATATATTTTAACATAAAAAAATGAAAGTGATGATTTTTAAAATGATATAATATGTATATAAATAAAAGTTTTTAAAAACTTATAGTAAATATATATATAAATTTAATAAAAATAATAATTTAATAATTTCATGCACATATATAAATAATTACATATAAAAATAATTAGTAAATAGTATAAAATATTTCTATGTATATAAAAAAACATATATATATAATCATAAAATTACATACATAATAAATACAACAATCTTATATAATATCATATTATACTTTTATAAAAATAGAAGTAATCTACGTAATATAACATAATACTATATAATATAAAAATTTAAAAATATATATAATATAATAAATAAAATAATATGTAAAAAAAAGCATAATATATATATAAGGATATTACATATAAAAATATAAAGATAATAATATAAACTATTTAATAAAATAATTTAAAATAATGTGAAATCATAAAATAAAATAAAAGGATAAAAATAAAATTAAAATAAAGAAAATAGGAGTTAAATAGCAATTAAAATAAATAAAAAATGATTAATTTTGGATGCGCGTTAAATCTCAGGGACCAATTGGGCAATTATAACCTTTTTTTAAAACGGCGTCGTGGTGATTTTGGCCTTTAAAGCAGTCAGGGGACTAAATCGAAGCAGAGAGGAAATTTCAGGGCTCAATTAAAAAATAAAAAATTCAAATTAAACTTAATTTAAAAAAAAAATTATGGCGGAAGGGCCAAAATGGCAATTAACCCATTTTAAACAAAACGCGCGATCCCTTCGAGTCGGGTCAATCAGGCGCGGATCTTGGGTGAAACGGCGTCGTTTTGGCTCTTAAACCCCTGATGCAAAACGGCGTCGTTTTCATTCCCTATTTAAAGCCAAATTTTTAGAAAAAAAAAACATTAGTTCTCTGTTTTAAATCAGATCTCCAAAAAAAATCCTCTCTCATTGTTTCTTTTGGGCGATTTCCGGCGTTGCTCCGGCGAGGCTCGACCATTGTCATTGTCGTTAATTCACACAACATGCATACTACACGGCAAAAATTTTAAAAAAGTATTTTTCCTCTTTTTTATGTATTTTAATATATATATATATATAATATAGCTACAAAGGATAAAAAGGAAAAAAAAAAAGAAATAGTATTCAAATAAAAAAAATAAAAAAATGAAAAAGCAATCCTTTGAAATAACCTCTGTTTTTATTGCTTGCGTATTCTGTATTGGTATTTTTCTGTATATATCCCCCCTTTTACATATTATCATAGGGTTTATATAACCCTTGAAATGAAAAATAAAAACGGAAAGAAAATCTTGTCCATGTGTGCTGCTATTTTCCTTGCCTTCTTTGCAGGTAGAGAAGAATGCGGCGGCGATGGGGTGTAACATCCCGGTTTAGACCCTAGTCGGAACAGTGGTTCGAGACCACAAATCCAAAGTCATAAAAATATTTTAATAATATTTTCTGTGTGAATAATGTGTGATATAGACTGTGTGAAAATTCTGTGTGATAATTTAATTGTTTATATGTGGAATTAAGAGAAATGACTTAATCGCATAAAGTGTAAAATGCTGTGTGCTGACTGCTGATTGATAAGTGCTGAATTGTTGTTCTCTGTATAATTGGGAGGATTTATATTGCAATTTAGCCAAATGTGAGAGTGGTGGACGGCATGTTGGTTAATATAAGACTTTTATTTTTTCTGTTGTAAAAGATAAAAGCATGATATTATATTTATAAAGTTATATTATAAAAAAATAAAATGGAAAGTGGGGTTGTTCATTCATTCTTAGTGCCGAAAAATAAAGAAAATAAAAAGAAGGAAGAACCCTAAACTTTCGGCTAGCTTGTGGTTCAAAATTCAAGGTATGTTTGGTTCGGTTTTTAAATAATTTCTACGTTTTCGTAATCGTTGCTTCGTGCTCTAGTAAACCCATGCTTGAATTTTGTGAATTGATGATGTTTATGAAATGTATCATTGATGAAATGGTGAGCTTTATGATGAGTGTTGGTGTTAAATGAAAGATATGTGTTTAATGAACATGTGTTGTTCTTGAATTTTTGATGAATTTAGCTAATTAGGGCTAAATTGTGGAAATAGCAATTTGAAGGACTAGATTGTGAAATAAATGAAATGTATGGATTTGTATAAGTATAAGAAGAATTCGGCTAAGCACATGTATATTGAAATTTTGTGTTTTTTGATGATTTTGTGAAATAAGGACTAAAGTGTCGAAATGTGAAAATGTGAGGGCTATGTTGTAAAATGCCCTAAATGTGTGTGTGTGAACTAAATTGAATGAGTTAGTGATTAAATGGACTGAATTAGAATGTGTATAGACCAAGAGAGAAGAGGTTCGGATCGAGATCGAGGCAAATATAAAGTACTCGATTAATCGACCGTATCGATAGTCGACATCCGAGGTAAGTTCGGATATAATACATGTTATTAAGATATGTTTTAGTATTATGTATTGAATATGTATATGTATATGAAATTGAGATGCTATGTGTAAGAGTTAGTTGATGGCACTAAGTGTGCGAAAATGTAAATCGGAACAGAGAAGAATGGCACTGGGTGTGCGATGAAATGAATGCTACGGCTTATTGTTTTGGCACTGTGTGTGCGACGCCGAGACAAGTCGTTTAAAAGAATAGGCACTAAGTGTGCGATGACAAATATGTTACGATTTTGTATATAGCACTGAGTGTGTGATCAAATTGAGTGAAAATTAAAGAATGACGGCAAGTAATTTCGAGCATTGAATAGCTTGGAGGTTTAATAGCTTGTATATAGCACTATGTGTGGCTAAGGTACGTATTGAACCCTTGTGGTTGATGGGTATAAACGAGCTATGATTGAGGGAAATGAGTATTTTAGCCATGGATGAGAGGGCATCAATATGAGATAATAAATCTATGTGATTGTTTATTATATACATTGGTTTAATTTGGTATGATAATTGTATTGTATGTCGAACTTACTAAGCTTTAGAAAGCTTACTGTGTGATTTGTTTCTCTGCTTTGCAGTGTCAGTAAAGCTAGCTCGGATCAGGGGATCGTTAGCATCTCAGTCACACTATCGGCAATCTATTTTGGGGTATTTTGGGAAGATGTACATAGTTAAAATATGGCATGTATAGGCTGGTCATTTGAGTCATGTTTGATGTTTTTAAATAGCCATGGGATGTGGCTAGATATGTGTTAGTCTTAATATGAATGAATTTTATATATGTGATGCATCTTTTGGCATGATTTGTGGGTTGAGAATTTGACTTGTGATTGGTAACTTTGTGTTGGTAAAATGCTAGTATGAATTAGTGAAATTTAGAAGGAGTAATGTTTGGTACTTAATGTATTATGCTTGTGATGAAATAGATTTTGGTATTGAGTTTGTTATGGTTGGAGTGGGAATTGAAGGCATAGATTGAATAGTCATATTGGTAAGTTCTTGGTTGCCTTATGTGCATGATATGTTTTGGTATGTGTTGCTTGTAGGTTTGACCCTAAGTGGGTGGCATGTTGGCCTTGCAAAATGGCTTATAATGTCACACGGTCGAGGCGCACGGGCGTGCCTACAGACCGTGGGTGAAATGGCAGAATGCAGCTTAGTAGCACACGGCCTCGACACGGGGGTGTCAACTAGCCGTGGTGTACAAGTCATGTAACAGCCTAATTTTCAGTGGTGTCGGAAATAGTGATATGAGATCACTAAATCTGACAGGTAAGATTGAATAAGATAGTAATTTAATATTTATGAGTCAAGTGAGAATTTAGAAGAATTTGTGGATTGGTGAATTTAGTGAATTAAAAGAATTTATTAGGTCAAATGGGTCAAAAACGAGGTATCGAGACCTCAAATTTGAAAATCGAGCCATAAATATTTTTAGAAATATTTATGGAGTGTTATTAAGTTAGTATTAAAGTTTGGTTGAGAAATTTAAATGTTTGGGTAGTCAATTAAATAAAAGGACTAAATTGTAACAAATGCAAAATTGCTACAAGAATTAAATAGCTCAAGTGTTAAAAGAAGGAGGGTTTAAAGGACAATTAAACCTAAAGGTGAAAAAGTTGGACGGTAAGGGGAAGAAAATCATCAGAAGATAAGGGAAATAAGGGCATAATTGGAAATTTAATAATTTTAACATGTATAATAAAGATAAAATTGAAAGATCTAGAGATATCTTCATATTTTCTCAGCCAAAACGCCATAGGAGGTCTGGAGAAAGCTGGTTTTTCATATTTTCACATCATGTGAGTTTATTTCTTGCTTTTTCTTGATAATTTTTATGTTTTTATGACTTTTACAACTAGATCCACTTATAGAATTCATTAGTTTTTGATTTGGTGAGTAAAATTAAAAGTTAAACTTGCTGACAAATGGAATTTTATGATGAATTATTATGAAATTTAAATTTTAATTTCATACTAAGGTGGTTTTATTAAGTGATTTTGATAGGAAATGATATTTAGGACCTAATTGTGAAAAAGTTGTGAATTAGAGGTTGGTGTTGAAATTCAGAATATAAAAGGTTTTGAAATAGTTTGTAATGATAGAATAAAGTGTTGATTGAGAAAAATTAGTTCAATTGATGGCTGAATTGAGCAGGGACTAAATTGTAAAACTGTAAATTTTGGGGTAAAAGTGCAATTTCGAAAATTGAAGAGCATAAATTATGAAGTGAAATAGAAATGAAATATATGCTGATGAGTGAAAATATTTTACATTATAGATCAAGAAACCAAAGAAGAAAGAGGAAAAGAAAAAGTTGCAGAGTAGTCCCTAAATTTCAAAATCTTCTACAAATCAATGGGTAAGTTCATACGGTTGAATTTATATGTTTATTTGTGAATGATTGAATGATATAATGTGCTGTTAAATATGAATTTGTTGTGGGATTGTGAAAAATATGATAAATGAAAGAATAAATGGTGGTAATTCAAATTAGGAAAAACGCAGATTGAGTAGTGCGTCGTGTCGTGACATGTGATGAATTGATGGGATAAGATCATGGTTAATCCATGGCAAATGTGAAATGTAGGTATGGTATCATCCATACTGAGTTATGAAATGTAGGTATGGTATCATCCATACCGAAGTTGTGAAATGTAGGTATGGTATCATCCATACCGAGTTGTGAAATGTAGGTATGGTATTAACCATACTTGAGTTGTGAAATGTAGGTATGGTATAAACCATACCGAGTTGTGAAATGTAGGTATGGAATTATCCATACTGAGTTGTGAAACGTGGCACTGAGCAACGACGTACTCAAATTCGTAAGACGCTTCCTAATTTGATAAGAAGTAATATAAAATGAGTGAATCAAATGGAAGAAATTGAGTAGTTGTTAATGTTGAGCTCAACTATGTGAAGGATTTTAACAATGGTTGTGAATGGCAGGAACTTTAGTAAATGTTTTGTTATTGTTTTGGAAATATTATGTGTGGTAAGCTACTTTTAAACCTATGAACTTACTAAGCTTCATTAAGCTTACTTGTGTGTGTTTGATATTTATGTAGATTGAATTAAAGAGAAGTGGAAGATCGGATCATCACAAAGAAAGCTCACTATCCAGATCAATTCCGGTAGCTTTTGTTTTATGTTTAAAGATTTATATGGCATGTATAGAGTTTAAATGAGATGGAGAAAAGATGTTATAAACTAGTTAATAATATTTTGTAATGAAACAGTTTTTGATTTACAGCAGTAACGTGATTTTGAAAAATCACCAAAAATAGAAGAAATGGAATTAGAAAGTGAAGGAGATATGAATTGAAATCTCTTTTAGTCTATTTTCATATAAAATAAATAGAGTAAGCAAAAGAAATGGAAATAATGAGATATTTAAATTTTAGTGAAACTGGTTCTGAATGAATTCGTGATCCCCTGTTCTGCCTTTGAAAAATCATTAGAAATTGCACAAAAATAATTGTGGATTAAAATTTATATGTATGAAATTATGAATGAGTCTAGTTTCAAATGAGCTAAACAAGAAGGCCATATAAATTCTGTACAAAGAGAAAATTGATTTATAGTGAAAAGAGGTCAGAGTAGTTGAATGGTGAAACAGGGGAAAATTTAATGAATAAACTGTACCAATTGGCCACATGAAAAATTCTGGAAAAATTACAGTAAAAAGATATATGAATCTAGTTTCAGGGAAAATTTACGGATCTTAATTTGGAGTTCCGTAGCTCCAGATATAAATATTTTAGTTACTATGACGCAGATGGACAGTTTTAAATTTTATGCCGAATTAGTAGTTAAGTTTAGTAATGCCTCGTGCTCGACTCCGGCAATGGTCTCGGGTAAGGGGTGTTACATTTATTGGTATCAGAGCTTTGGTTTAGACGATTCTCGGAACGAATGTGATGTATAAAATGTTTAGAAATACATGCCATATAAATCGTGATAGTGGGATGTGAATGATCCGATCTAACTATTAATTTTTGTTATAGATTGTAAAGATGTCCGATAGACCCGAGGGTGCTGATCATGAAGAGGAAGTTAATAGTAGAGTACAGACTTACGAGCAGGAAACAAGTAATAATGTTCCGATTTCTTTGATGAGAGAGGAAGAACTTAAAAATTTGATTTATGGGGTAATGAATCAGTGGTTTAGTGAAACAATACAAGGAAGAAGTCGGCACAACAACCTCCTCCTCCCCTACTGTACAACCACGGTTCCGGCCCAGGTTGCTCCTCCTTCAATAGATGAATCTATCAAAAGAACACCGATTGAGAAACTCAGAAAGTTCGGAGTCAAGAATTTCGGGAAGATCGAATGATGATCCAGCTAAAGCGAGTATTGGCTAAAGAGTTTGGAGAGAGTTTTCAAACAGATGATTTGTTCTCCTGAGGCCTATCTCGAGGTGTGCGCGGTTCATTATTGAAAGAAGAAGCGTATAATTGGTGGGAAACCATTGAGGCAGTGGTACCTGCAAATAAACTTACCTGGGAATTCTTCCAAAATGAGTTTAGAAAAAAGTATGTGGGAAGGAGATATTTAGATAAAAAGAAAAGGGAATTCCTTGATCTTCGACAGAAATAAAACAAAGTGGCTGAATATGAAAGAGAATTTGTGTATCTCAAAGAGGTATGCTCGGGATGTTGTAATTTGACAGAGGAAGAAATGTGCATTAGATTTGAAGAAGGGCTTAATGATGAAATCAAAATGATGATAGGAGGCACCGAGATTCGAGAATTTGTGGTTCTGTCGATCGAGCTCAAAAGATGGAAGAAGTGTATAATAGAAAGATGCAAAGAGAAAGAAAAGGCAAAGAAGTATATAAAAGAAGTTTCTCTAGACCAATTTCGACTTTTCCAAATAAAAAGTTCAGAGATGATTTTAGTCGATCTTACAATTCCTAACGATCGAATAAAAGTAAAACAACTCAAAGGGAGGTCTGAGTGAATAATAAACCAAACAAATTAGTACTGGTAGTGTGCAAAATATTCCGAGACCTAGATGCAAAAATTGTGGTAGATTTCATATTGGTGAATGTTGGGGAAGAACCTGAGCTTGTTATAGATGTGGTGGAACTGATCATTTTATTCGGGATCGTCCTCGGTCATTAAAAGAAAATAAAGAACTAGGCGAGAAACAAACAAATACTCCTCGTAAAAGTAGACGTCTGGGTCAAAATAGTGTCTTTGCTTGAGAGGCCGCTCGTTCGGGAATGAGAGATACTCAGAGTCTTGGCCGAAACAAGGGCACTGCACGTACATATGCTACTCGGGCAAGAGAGGAAGCTTCGCTCCCGATGTGATAGCTGGTATTTTCCATCTTTTAATGATTCTGTGTATACTTTAATTGATCCTGGATCTACGCATTCATATATTTGCAATCGCATTAGTGTCGAAAAAGAAAATGATCGTTGAGTCCACACTTTTGATATGCAAGTCACTAATCCGTTAGGGCAAAGTGTGTTAGTTAATTTAATATGCTGGAGTGTCCACCGAAAATACAAGGTCATGAATTCTCTCACGATTTAATGTTGTTACCTTTCCGAGAATTTGATGTTTTTCTTGGCATGGATTGGTTGATTAAACACGATGTCATAGTGAATTGTAGAGAAAAACGGGTTGATTTAAAATGTCGATGGGGAAATAGTTTCAAATTTGAGTTTGGAGATAAAAAGAATGATGTCGAATTATATCACCATTACACTCGTAAATTGATTCGGAAGGGTAATGAAGCATTTTTAGCTTATATTCTTGATACTCGGGTTCGAATTGAATATGGAACAATTGCGCTTGTTAATGAATTTATTGATGTGCTTCCCGAGGAATTACCCGGTTTACCCCAAATCGTGAGGTTGAATTTGTAATTGATATAATCCCGCACAAATTCGATATCAATAACACCATACAGAATGGCACCACCGAGTTAAAAGAGTTGAAGACACAATTGCAAGAGTTATTAGATAAAGGGTTCATTAGACCGAGTACATCACCTTGGGGTGCACCTGCTTTATTTGTGAAAAAGAAAGATGGCTCGTTGCGATTGTGTATTGATTACGCATAAATCAACAAGGTAACAATTAAAAATAAATATCCATTACCTCGTATCGATGATTTATTTGATCAACTCAAAGGTGTCTTCTTGTGTTTTCAAAGATAGATCTTAGATCTCGTATTATCAATCAAGGTTAAAGAGTGTGATGTGCCAAAGATCGCTTTTCGAACTCGGTATGGTCACTACGAATTTCTGGTAATGCCTTTTGGTTTAACAAATGCCCCTGCTGCATTTATGGATTTAATGAATCGAATTTTTCAGCCTTATTTGGATAGATTTGTGGTGGTATTTATTGATGACATATTGGTCTATTCAAAGACAGAATCCGAGCATGCACAACACTTGAGAATTGTATTACAGACTTTGAGAGAAAAGTAGTTATATGCAAAATTTAGTAAATGTGAGTTTTGGCTTCATGAAGTTGGATTTCTGGGTCACATTGTATCAGCTGAAGGAATTCGTGTGGATCCAAGTAAAGTTTCAGCAGTGGTGAATTGGAAAACACCGAAGAATGTAACTGAAGTGCGAAGTTTTCTGGGACTAGCAGGGTATTATCGCCGTTTTGTAAAGAATTTTTCCATGATTGCTTCACCAATGACTCGTTTGTTACAAAAGAATGTTGAGTTTGTATGGTCTGATGAATGTCAATAGAGCTTTGACCAATTAAAGAAAATGTTAACAGAAGCTCCAGTTTTGACTCAACCAGAATCAGGTATACCGTATGTTGTGTACAAATGATGCATCTTTAAATGGTTTGGGTTGTGTGTTAATGCAATGGGAAAGTGGTGGCTTATGCTTCACGGCAATTAAAACCACATGAAAAGAATTACCCTACACACGATCTTGAATTAGCCGCAATTGTTTTTGCTTTAAAAATTTGGAGACACTATTTATATGGTGAGAAGTGTTATATCTTTACGGATCACAAAAGTCCAAATACTTAATGACTCAGAAGGAACTGAACTTAAGACAGAGACGGTGGTTAGAGTTGCTGAAAGATTATGATTTGGTTATTGACTACCATCCAGGAAAAACTAATGTAGTTGCTGATGCACTTAGTCGAAAGTCATCTTTGTTTGCGCTTCGAACAATGAATGCTCAATTGGCTCTTAATGAAGAAGGTGTCAGATTAGTAGAATTGAAAGTGAAACCCATGTTTCTTCAACAAATTAAACTGCAAAAAATGAAGACCCGAAATTGGTATTTAAACGACAAATGGTTCGAGATAATTTAGATTCAGAGTTCAGCATTGATGATGAAGGTATGTTGCGTTATCATAACAGAATTTGTGTTCCAAACAATTCTGATTTGAAGAATAATATTCTTTCTGAAGCACATAATAGTATGTATTCTATTCACCCGGGCAGTACGAAAATGTATGGTGATTTGAAAAAAGATATATTGGTGGCCTGGTATGAAAAGAGAAATTTCAGAATTTGTTGCAAAATGTTTGATTTGTCAGCAAGTTAAAGCGGAGCATCAAATGTCAACGGGTTTATTACAACCCATTATGATTCCCGAATGGAAGTGGGAGCATGTTACAATGGATTTTGTGTCGTGGTTGCCTACGACTCCAAGAAAGAAAGATTCAATATGGGTGATTGTTGATAGATTGACAAAGTCAAGACACTTTATTCCAATGTAATGCATTTTTCACTTGAGAAGTTAGCGAGAATTGTATGTGTCGAGATTGTGAGACTACATGGAGTTCCAATATCTATCATTTCGACCGGGATCCAAGATTTACTTCGAGATTCTCGAATAAATCGCAAGAAGCTTTAGGTACCAAATTAAATTTTAGTACTGACATTTCATCCTCAAACAGATGGACAAATGATCGAGCGAGTGATTCAAATTCTAGAAGATATGTTAAGATGTTGTATACTTGAGTTTGGTGACAGCTGATGGGAAAGGTATTTACCTTTGGTGAGTTTGCTTACAATAATAGCTATCAGTCCTAGTATAAAGATGGCACCGCTTGAAGCTCTTTATGGTAGGAAATGCAAGACTCCATTGTGTTGGTCTCAATTGAGTGAATCAAAAATAGTTGGGGTTGATTTGATTCGGGAAACCAAGAGAAAGTCCGGTTATTCGAGATAGTCTAAAAGCTGCTTGAGACCTTCAGAAGTCATATGCGGATTTGAAACGAAGAGACATAGAATATGCAGTGGGTGATCGAGTGTTTTTAAAAGTTTCACCGTGGAAGAAGGTGTTACGGTTTGGCAGAAAAGGAAAATTGAGTCCGAGATTTATAGGGCCATATGAAATTGTGGAAAGGGTTGGTCCTGTAGCTTATCGGTTGGCTTTACCTCCTAACTTGAAAAGATTCACAATGTATTTCATGTGTCTATGCTAAGACGGTATAGGTCAGATCCTTCACACGTAATTCCTTATACTGAAATTGAGCTTCAACCAGATATGACTTATTCAGAAGAACCAATGAAGATTTTGGCTCGTGAAGTTAAAGAGTTGCGAATAAAAAAATACCATTGGTTAAAGTATTATGGCATCGACATGGTATGGAGGAGGCAACCCTGGGAAACAGAGGAGTCAATGAGATCACAGTATCCAAATCTATTTTCAGTAACAAATTTCGAGGACGAAATTTTTAAGGGGGGAGAGTTGTAACGGCCTAATTTTCAGGTGGTGTCGGAAATAGTGATATGAGATCACTAAATCTGACAGGTAAGATTGAATAAGATAGTAATTTAATATTTATGAGTCAAGTGAGAATTTAGAAGAATTTGTGGATTGGTGAATTTAGTGAATTAAAAGAATTTATTAGGTCAAATGGGTCAAAAACGAGGTATCGAGACCTCAAATTTGAAAATCGAGCCATAAATATTTTTAGAAATATTTATGGAGTGTTATTAAGTTAGTATTAAAGTTTGGTTGAGAAATTTAAATGTTTGGGTAGTCAATTAAATAAAAAGGACTAAATTGTAACAAATGCAAAATTGCTACAAGAATTAAATAGCTCAAGTGTTAAAAGAAGGAGGGTTTAAAGGACAATTAAACCTAAAGGTGAAAAAGTTGGACGGTAAGGGGAAGAAAATCATCAGAAGATAAGGGAAATAAGGGCATAATTGGAAATTTAATAATTTTAACATGTATAATAAAGATAAAATTGAAAGATCTAGAGATATCTTCATATTTTCTCAGCCAAAACGCCATAGGAGGTCTGGAGAAAGCTGGTTTTTCATATTTTCACATCATGTGAGTTTATTTCTTGCTTTTTCTTGATAATTTTTATGTTTTTATGACTTTTACAACTAGATCCACTTATAGAATTCATTAGTTTTTGATTTGGTGAGTAAAATTAAAAGTTAAACTTGCTGACAAATGGAATTTTATGATGAATTATTATGAAATTTAAATTTTAATTTCATACTAAGGTGGTTTTATTAAGTGATTTTGATAGGAAATGATATTTAGGACCTAATTGTGAAAAAGTTGTGAATTAGAGGTTGGTGTTGAAATTCAGAATATAAAAGGTTTTGAAATAGTTTGTAATGATAGAATAAAGTGTTGATTGAGAAAAATTAGTTCAATTGATGGCTGAATTGAGCAGGGACTAAATTGTAAAACTGTAAATTTTGGGGTAAAAGTGCAATTTCGAAAATTGAAGAGCATAAATTATGAAGTGAAATAGAAATGAAATATATGCTGATGAGTGAAAATATTTTACATTATAGATCAAGAAACCAAAGAAGAAAGAGGAAAAGAAAAAGTTGCAGAGTAGTCCCTAAATTTCAAAATCTTCTACAAATCAGCCGGGTAAGTTCATACGGTTGAATTTATATGTTTATTTGTGAATGATTGAATGATATAATGTGCTGTTAAATATGAATTTGTTGTGGGATTGTGAAAAATATGATAAATGAAAGAATAAATGGTGGTAATTCAAATTAGGAAAAACGCAGATTGAGTACGTTCGTGTCGTGACATGTGATGAATTGACGGATAAGATCATGGTTAATCCATGGCAAATGTGAAATGTAGGTATGGTATCATCCATACTGAGTTATGAAATGTAGGTATGGTATCATCCATACCGAGTTGTGAAATGTAGGTATGGTATCATCCATACCGAGTTGTGAAATGTAGGTATGGTATTAACCATACTGAGTTGTGAAATGTAGGTATGGTATAAACCATACTGAGTTGTGAAATGTAGGTATGGAATTATCCATACTGAGTTGTGAAACGTGGCACTGAGCAACGACGTACTCAAATTAAATAAGACGTTTCCTAATTTGATAAGAAGTAATATAAAATGAGTGAATCAAATGGAAGAAATTGAGTAGTTGTTAATGTTGAGCTCAACTATGTGAAGGATTTTAACAATGGTTGTGAATGGCAGGAACTTTAGTAAATGTTTTGTTATTGTTTTGGAAATATTATGTGTGGTAAGCTACTTTTAAACCTATGAACTTACTAAGCTTCATTAAGCTTACTTGTGTGTGTTTGATATTTATGTAGATTGAATTAAAGAGAAGTGGAAGATCGGATCATCACAGCAAAGCTCACTATCCAGATCAATTCCGTAGCTTTTTGTTTTATGTTTAAAGATTTATATGGCATGTATAGAGTTTAAATGAGATGGAGAAAAGATGTTATAAACTAGTTAATAATATTTTGTAATGAAACAGTTTTTGATTTACAGCAGTAACGTGATTTTGAAAAATCACCAAAAATAGAAGAAATGGAATTAGAAAGTGAAGGAGATATGAATTGAAATCTCTTTTAGTCTATTTTCATATAAAATAAATAGAGTAAGCAAAAGAAATGGAAATAATGAGATATTTAAATTTTAGTGAAACTGGTTCTGAATGAATTCGTGATCCCCTGTTCTGCCTTTGAAAAATCATTAGAAATTGCACAAAAATAATTGTGGATTAAAATTTATATGTATGAAATTATGAATGAGTCTAGTTTCAAATGAGCTAAACAAGAAGGCCATATAAATTCTGTACAAAGAGAAAATTGATTTATAGTGAAAAGAGGTCAGAGTAGTTGAATGGTGAAACAGGGAAAATTTAATGAATAAACTGTACCAATTGGCCACATGAAAAATTCTGGAAAAATTACAGTAAAAAGATATATGAATCTAGTTTCAGGGAAAATTTACGGATCTTAATTTGGAGTTCCGTAGCTCCAGATATAAATATTTTAGTTACTATGACGCAGATGGACAGTTTTAAATTTTATGCCGAATTAGTAGTTAAGTTTAGTAATGCCTCGTGCTCGACTCGGGCAATGTCTCGGGTAAGGGGGTGTTACATTTATTGGTATCAGAGCTTTGGTTTAGACGATTCTCGGAACGAATGTGATGTATAAAATGTTTAGAAATACATGCCATATAAATCTGTGATAGTGGGATGTGAATGATCCGATCTAACTATTAATTTTTGTTATAGATTGTAAAGATGTCTGATAGACCCGAGGGTGCTGATCATGAAGAGGAAGTTAATAGTAGAGTACAGACTTCTGAGCAGGGAACAAGTAATAATGTTCCGATTTCTTTGATGAGAGAGGAAGAACTTAAAAATTTGATTTATGGGGTAATGAATCAGTGGTTTAGTGAAACAATACAAGGAAGAAGTCAGGCACAACAACCTCCTCCTCCCCTCTTTGTACCACCATATTCTGACCCCCGATTGCTCCTCCTTCAATAGATGAATCTATCAAAAGAACACCGATTGAGAAACTCAGAAAGTTCTGAGTCAAGAATTTCGGGAAGATCGAATGATGATCCAGATTAAAGCGAGTATTGGCTAAAGAGTTTGGAGAGAGTTTTCAAACAGATGATTTGTTCTCCTGAGGCCTATCTCGAGGTGTGCGGTTTCATTATTGAAAGAAGAAGCGTATAATTGGTGGGAAACCATTGAGGCAAAGATGGTACCTGCAAATAAACTTACAGGAATTCTTCCAAAATGAGTTTAGAAAAAGTATGTGGGAAGGAGATATTTAGATAAAAGAAAAGGGAATTCCTTGATCTTCGACAGGAAATAAAACAGTGGCTGAATATGAAAGAGAATTTGTGTATCTCAAAGAGGTATGCTCGGGATGTTGTAAACCGACAGAGGAAGAAATGTGCATTAGATTTGAAGAAGGGCTTAATGATGAAATCAAAATGATGATAGGAGGCACCGAGATTCGAGAATTTGTGGTTCCATCTGATCGAGCTCAAAAGATGGAAGAAGTGTATAATAGAAAGATGCAAAGAGAAAGAAAAGGCAAAGAAGTATATAAAAGAAGTTTCTCTAGACCAATTTCGACTTTTCCAGCTAAAAAGTTCAGAGATGATTTTAGTCGATCTGTTACAATTCCTGAACGATCGAATAAAAGTAAAACAACTCAAAGGGAGGTCGGAGTGAATAATAAACCAAAGCAGACTAAAGTAATCGGTAGTGTGCAAAATATTCCGAGACCTAGATGCAAAAATTGTGGTAGATTTCATATTGGTGAATGTTGGGGAAGAACCGAGAGCTTGTTATAGATGTGGTGGAACTGATCATTTTATTCGGGATCTGTCCTCGGTCATTAAAAGAAAATAAAGAACTAGGCGAGAAACAAACAAATACTCCTCGAGAAAAGTAGACGACGCGGGTCAAAATAGTGCTTCACCGAGATCGCTGTTCGGGAATGAGAGATATCAGAGTCTTGGCCAAACAAGGGCACTGCACGTACATATGCTACTCGGGCAAGAGAGGAAGCTTCGCTCCGGATGTGATAGCCGGTATTTTCCATCTTTTAATGATTCTGTATACTTTAATTGATCCTCGGATCTACGATTCATATATTTGCACCGCATTAGTGTCGAAAAAGAAAATGATCATGAGTCCACTGACTTTGATATGCAAGTCACTAATCCGTTAGGGCAAAGTGTGTTAGTTAATTTAATATGTCGGAAGTGTCCACTGAAAATACAAGGCTGTGAATTCTCTGCTGATTTAATGTTGTTACCTTTCCGAGAATTTGATGTTTTTCTTGGCATGGATTGGTTGATTAAACACGATGTCATAGTGAATTGTAGAGAAAAAGGTTGATTTAAAATGTCGATGTGGAAATAGTTTCAAATGAGTTTGGAGATAAAAAGAATGATGTCG
Source organism: Gossypium sturtianum (assembly GCA_025698515.1). Taxonomy (NCBI): domain Eukaryota; kingdom Viridiplantae; phylum Streptophyta; class Magnoliopsida; order Malvales; family Malvaceae; genus Gossypium; species Gossypium sturtianum. The sequence goes on from CM046945.1 coordinate 166,880,005, forward strand.
AATTATATCACCATTACAAAATTTAAATTGATTCGGAAGGGTAATGAAGCATTTTTAGCTTATATTCTTGATACTCGGGGTTCTGAATTGAATATGGAACAATTGCCAGTTGTTAATGAATTTACTGATGTGCTTCCTGAGGAATTACCTGGTTTACCCCCAAATCGTGAGGTTGAATTTGTAATTGATATAATCCCGGGTACAGCTCCGATATCAATAACACCATACAGAATGGCACCAGCTGAGTTAAAAGAGTTGAAGACACAATTGCAAGAGTTATTAGATAAAGGGTTCATTAGACCGAGTACATCACCTTGGGGTGCACTGCTTTATTTGTGAAAAAGAAAGATGGCTCGTTGCGATTGTGTATTGATTACGCATAACCGAACAAGGTAACAATTAAAAATAAATATCCATTACCTCGTATCGATGATTTATTTGATCAACTGAAAGGTGTCATTGTGCAAAGATAGATCTTAGATCTGGGTATTATCAATCAAGGTTAAAGAGTGTGATGTGCCAAAGATCGCTTTTCGAACTCGGTATGGTCACTACGAATTTACAGTAATGCCTTTTGGTTTAACAAATGCCCTCACTGCATTTATGGATTTAATGAATCGAATTTTTCAGCCTTATTTGGATAGATTTGTGGTGGTATTTATTGATGACATATTGGTCTATTCAAAGACAGAAATCCGAGCATGCACAACACTTGAGAATTGTATTACGACTTTGAGAGAAAAGTAGTTATATGCAAAATTTAGTAAATGTGAGTTTTGGCTTCATGAAGTTGGATTTACGGGTCACATTGTATCACCAAGGAATTCGTGTGGATCCAAGTAAAGTTTCAAAGAAGATGGTGAATTGGAAAACAATGAAGAATGTAACTGAAGTGCGAAGTTTTCTGGGACTAGCAGGGTATTATCGCCGTTTTGTAAAGAATTTTTCCATGATTGCTTCACCAATGACTCGTTTGTTACAAAAGAATGTTGAGTTTGTATGGTCTGATGAATGTCAATAGAGCTTTGACCAATTAAAGAAAATGTTAACAGAAGCTCCAGTTTTGACTCAACCAGAATCAGGTATACCGTATGTTGTGTACAGTGATGCATCTTTAAATGGTTTGGGTTGTGTGTTAATGCAGTCGGGAAAGGTGGTGGCTTATGCTTCACGGCAATTAAAACCACATGAAAAGAATTACCCTACACACGATCTTGAATTAGCTGCAATTGTTTTTGCTTTAAAAATTTGGAGACACTATTTATATGGTGAGAAGTGTTATATCTTTACGGATCACAAAAGTCTGAAATACTTAATGACTCAGAAGGAACTGAACTTAAGACAGAGACGGTGGTTAGAGTTGCTGAAAGATTATGATTTGGTTATTGACTACCATCCAGAAAAAGCTAATGTAGTTGCTGATGCACTTAGTCGAAAGTCATCTTTGTTTGCGCTTCGAACAATGAATGCTCAATTGGCTCTTAATGAAGAAGGTGCTGTATTAGTAGAATTGAAAGTGAAACCCATGTTTCTTCAACAAATTCAAATCGCAAAATGAAGACCCGAAATTGGTATTTAAACGACAAATGGTTCGAGATAATTTAGATTCGAGTTCAAATTGATGATGAAGGTATGTTATGTTATCATAATGAAATTTGTGTTCCAAACAATTACGATTTGAAGAATAATATTCTTTCAAGCACATATAATAGTATGTATTCTATTCACCCGGCATGATTTAAAATGTATGGTGATTTGAAAAAGATATATTGGTGGCCTGGTATGAAAAGAGAAATTTCAGAATTTGTTGCAAAATGTTTGATTTGTCGCCAAGTTAAAGCGAGCATCAAATGTCAACGGGTTTATTACAACCCATTATGATTCCCGAATGGAAGTGGGAGCATGTTACAATGGATTTTGTGTCGTGGTTGCCTACGACTCCAAGAAAGAAAGATTCAATATGGGTGATTGTTGATAGATTGACAAAGTCAAAGACACTTTATTCCAATGAATGCAGATTTTTCACTTGAGAAGTTAGCAGAATTGTATGTGTGTCGGAGATTGTGAGACTACATGGAGTTCCAATATCTATCATTTCGGACCGGGATCCAAGATTTACTTTAGATTCTCGAATAAACTGCAAGAAGCTTTAGGTACCAAATTAAATTTTAGTACAAAGATTTCATCCTCAAACAGATGGACAATCAGAGCGAGTGATTCAAATTCTAGAAGATATGTTAAGATGTTGTATACTTGAGTTTGGTGACAGCTGGGAAAGGTATTTACCTTTAATGAGTTTGCTTACAATAATAGCTATCGATCTAGTATAAAGATGGCACCGCTTTGAAGCTCTTTATGGTAGGAAATGCAAGACTCCATTGTGTTGGTCCGAATTGAGTGAATCAAAAATAGTTGGGGTTGATTTGATTCGAAATCAAGAGAAAGTCCGGTTATTCGAGATAGTCTAAAAGCCGCCTGACCTTCTTCGAAGTCATATGCGGATTTGAAACGAAGAGACATAGAATATGCAATGGGTGATCGAGTGTTTTTAAAAGTTTCACCGTGGAAGAAGGTGTTACGGTTTGCGAGAAAAAGGAAAATTGAGTCCGAGATTTATAGGGCCATATGAAATTGTGGAAAGGGTTGGTCCTGTAGCTTATCGGTTGGCTTTACCTCCGGAACTTGAAAAGATTCACAATGTATTTCATGTGTCTATGCTAAGACGGTATAGGTCGATCCTTCACACGTAATTCCTTATAATCAAATTGAGCTTCAACCGAGATATGACTTATTCGGAAGAACCAATGAAGATTTTGGCTCGTGAAGTTAAAGAGTTGCGAATAAAAAATACCATTGGTTAAAGTATTATGGCATCGACATGGTATGGAGGAGGCAACCTGGGAAACAGAGGAGTCAATGAGATCACAATTCAAATCTATTTTCAGGTAACAAATTTCGAGGACGAAATTTTTAAGGGGGGAGAGTTGTAACGGCCTAATTTTCAGTGGTGTCGGAAATAGTGATATGAGATCACTAAATCTGACAGGTAAGATTGAATAAGATAGTAATTTAATATTTATGAGTCAAGTGAGAATTTAGAAGAATTTGTGGATTGGTGAATTTAGTGAATTAAAAGAATTTATTAGGTCAAATGGGTCAAAAACGAGGTATCGAGACCTCAAATTTGAAAATCGAGCCATAAATATTTTTAGAAATATTTATGGAGTGTTATTAAGTTAGTATTAAAGTTTGGTTGAGAAATTTAAATGTTTGGGTAGTCAATTAAATAAAAAGGACTAAATTGTAACAAATGCAAAATTGCTACAAGAATTAAATAGCTCAAGTGTTAAAAGAAGGAGGGTTTAAAGGACAATTAAACCTAAAGGTGAAAAAGTTGGACGGTAAGGGGAAGAAAATCATCAGAAGATAAGGGAAATAAGGGCATAATTGGAAATTTAATAATTTTAACATGTATAATAAAGATAAAATTGAAAGATCTAGAGATATCTTCATATTTTCTCAGCCAAAACGCCATAGGAGGTCTGGAGAAAGCTGGTTTTTCATATTTTCACATCATGTGAGTTTATTTCTTGCTTTTTCTTGATAATTTTTATGTTTTTATGACTTTTACAACTAGATCCACTTATAGAATTCATTAGTTTTTGATTTGGTGAGTAAAATTAAAAGTTAAACTTGCTGACAAATGGAATTTTATGATGAATTATTATGAAATTTAAATTTTAATTTCATACTAAGGTGGTTTTATTAAGTGATTTTGATAGGAAATGATATTTAGGACCTAATTGTGAAAAAGTTGTGAATTAGAGGTTGGTGTTGAAATTCAGAATATAAAAGGTTTTGAAATAGTTTGTAATGATAGAATAAAGTGTTGATTGAGAAAAATTAGTTCAATTGATGGCTGAATTGAGCAGGGACTAAATTGTAAAAACTGTAAATTTTGGGGTAAAAGTGCAATTTCGAAAATTGAAGAGCATAAATTATGAAGTGAAATAGAAATGAAATATATGCTGATGAGTGAAAATATTTTACATTATAGATCAAGAAACCAAAGAAGAAAGAGGAAAAGAAAAAGTTGCAGAGTAGTCCCTAAATTTCAAAATCTTCTACAAATCAGCCGGGTAAGTTCATACGGTTGAATTTATATGTTTATTTGTGAATGATTGAATGATATAATGTGCTGTTAAATATGAATTTGTTGTGGGATTGTGAAAAATATGATAAATGAAAGAATAAATGGTGGTAATTCAAATTAGGAAAACGCAGATTGAGTACGTTCGTGTCGTGACATGTGATGAATTGACGGATAAGATCATGGTTAATCCATGGCAAATGTGAAATGTAGGTATGGTATCATCCATACTGAGTTATGAAATGTAGGTATGGTATCATCCATACCGAGTTGTGAAATGTAGGTATGGTATCATCCATACCGAGTTGTGAAATGTAGGTATGGTATTAACCATACCGAAGTTGTGAAATGTAGGTATGGTATAAACCATACTGAGTTGTGAAATGTAGGTATGGAATTATCCATACCGAGTTGTGAAACGTGGCACCGAGCAACGACGTACTCAAATTCGTAAGACGTTTCCTAATTTGATAAGAAGTAATATAAAATGAGTGAATCAAATGGAAGAAATTGAGTAGTTGTTAATGTTGAGCTCAACTATGTGAAGGATTTTAACAATGGTTGTGAATGGCAGGGAACTTTAGTAAATGTTTTGTTATTGTTTTGGAAATATTATGTGTGGTAAGCTACTTTTAAACCTATGAACTTACTAAGCTTCATTAAGCTTACTTGTGTGTGTTTGATATTTATGTAGATTGAATTAAAGAGAAGTGGAAGATCGGATCATCACAGCAAAGCTCACTATCCAGATCAATTCCGGTAGCTTTTGTTTTATGTTTAAAGATTTATATGGCATGTATAGAGTTTAAATGAGATGGAGAAAAGATGTTATAAACTAGTTAATAATATTTTGTAATGAAACAGTTTTTGATTTACAGCAGTAACGTGATTTTGAAAAATCACCAAAAATAGAAGAAATGGAATTAGAAAGTGAAGGAGATATGAATTGAAATCTCTTTTAGTCTATTTTCATATAAAATAAATAGAGTAAGAAAAAGAAATGGAAATAATGAGATATTTAAATTTTAGTGAAACTGGTTCTGAATGAATTCGTGATCCCCTGTTCTGCCTTTGAAAAATCATTAGAAATTGCACAAAAATAATTGTGGATTAAAATTTATATGTATGAAATTATGAATGAGTCTAGTTTCAAATGAGCTAAACAAGAAGGCCATATAAATTCTGTACAAAGAGAAAATTGATTTATAGTGAAAAGAGGTCAGAGTAGTTGAATGGTGAAACAGGGGAAACTTTAATGAATAAACTGTACCAATTGGCCACATGAAAAATTCTGGAAAAATTACAGTAAAAATATATATGAATCTAGTTTCAGGGAAAATTTACGGATCTTAATTTGGAGTTCCGTAGCTCCAGATATAAATATTTTAGTGACTATGACGCAGATGGACAGTTTTAAATTTTATGTCGAATTAGTAGTTAAGTTTAGTAATGCCTCGTGCTCGACTCCGGCAACGGTCTCGGGTAAGGGGTGTTACAAGTCAGTAGCTAACTAAGAGTACACGGCCATGGCACACGGGCGTGCTCGGTGGCCGTGGTGGGGAAGTCAGTATAGGACCACGGTCAGGACACACGGGCGTGCCTGGTGGCCGTGGGGACCAAGTCAGTATATAGACACGGAAGGACACACGGGGGTGTCTAGAAGCCATGGAGGGCACACGGTCTCCTCCCACGGGCGTGTCTACCCTGTATTTTAGAAAAGTTTCAAATTTTAATGAAATTTTATACGTGTTTTGATTTAGTCCCGACTCGGTTTATATGTATGCTTAGAGTCTTGATGACTCATTTAAGGGACAATATGATTGTTAATGATGAATGTAATGTATGAAATGTTATGTAAGTTTCTGATCTGTCCGGTAATGCTCCTAACCCTAGTCCGGCGTCGGATACGGGTTAAGGGTGTTACATGGGGCGTTCTCCGCGCGCGAATCGTGGCTTGACGAGGGCGAGGCGCGCTGATTTCGGCGCGAGAATAGGCTGGACAAGGCTGTAGGGTGAGTGGCGCGACTGTTGGAATCCTGCCTTCGGCGCGAGGGTTTCAGGAAACCCTATATTTCTGTTTAGCCACTGGGCCGTGTAGGTTTGGGCTATAGGTGTTGGGTTCTGGGTCTAGGTTAACGGGTCTATACTTGGGTTTGTTCGGTAATGGTTTTGGTTTATTGTTTTTGGGCTTTTGTAAAAGGGCTGCATAAATGGACTGTTTAAAGACACTTTTTTATTTTTTATTTTCTGGTTTATTCAGATGGGTCCGGGCAAAATGGGCCATCTACAATATACATAATACACTTAATTAAATTCTTTAGAAAAAAAATTTATATTCTTTTAAATTTTATGTTTATATATTATTTCTATTTGCTAATAAGGTGGAAAGAGGCAATAATTTTTTTTCATGTATAAATTAAACAACACTACAACTTTCAAAGTTAATAAGATTGTATCTATACTCACCAGAGATAGGGGTGAGTATTCGATCGAATCGAGTTAAAAAAATTTGAGTTAGTCGAGTTAACAAATTTTATTTTAGTAACCGAAATTAATTTGAATTTTTTTTCAAATCGAATCGAATCGCATCAAAAAATTTTGAGTCAAGTTGAGTCGCGAATCCTACTATTTATACTCAATATTGCATTTACATGGACCGATTATTTAACTAGTAGACGAAGTACAAGATTATTTAATTATATAAATAATATAATGGTTTTGCCTTTTAGTTTAATGAGTAAACAATTTATCAAAACAAAATAGTTTTACCTTTTAAGTTGTTGGGTTTGACTTTTAACTTTAAAAAATGTAAATATTTATCAAAACGACGTAGATTTACCTTTTCTAATTCGGATTTTCGAATAACTCAAAATGTGTAATTCAAATTCGAGTTAAACCAAAATTTTTTATTTTTTATTCGAGTTGATCTGAATAACTTAATTAAATCGAATAACTCTAATTATTTAATTTAAAATTTAATTTTTTTATCAAAAATTTCAAATCAAATCAAATTTTGCCCACCCCTAATTAGTCAGCATAACTAAATTAAAGTTGCCCCATTATTGCAATTGCAAGTCTTCAAAGCCTAAAAGTTGTAACAATTCAAAATTTCAATGGAAATTAAAATTAATCTTTTTATCATATATTAGTCAAAGTTTTTTGCATCAACTATAAATTAAGATAAAAACCTCAAATTTTAAAATATTTTTACCTCAATATAAAAATTAAGAGCTTTCATGTATAAAAACTAAAGGTTAGAGCTTTATTTAAGTACAAAAATAACATTAGGGCTTGTTTAATTAAAGTGTGATAGTTTAAGGGCTTATTTATATATCATCTTTATAAAAAAATCTTAAATAAAAGTTTAAATTATATAATTAATCACTTAATTTTAGTAAATTTTCATTTTAGTTACTTGTTGTTAATTTGGCTAATGTAAATATTACATTACACTCATTTTAATCACCTACTTTTGATAAGATAGAATTAATTTTATTTTTTAATTTTATTTTTCAGTAAAAAAGAAAAAACTCAATTTTTTGCAAGCAATAACCTAGGTTTTTATAGGAAAAACTTGGAGTTTTATATGAAAAACCTAGGTTTTTACTGAAATAATTATTTTATCTTTTTTATTTCATTTACTTTTTATTTTCATTTTTAAAATTAATTTTAGCTTTTCAATGAAAAGAAAGAACTAAATTTTTACAAGAAAACTATTTTATATTTTTAATTTCTTTTATTTTCATATTTAGAATTAATTTTAATTTTTTTTCTAATAAAAATGAAAAAAAAACTTGGATTTTTACAATAAATTTGTTGGGTTTTCACGGAAGATTGCTTGAGTTTTACGAATAACTCAATTCCTTATAAAAAAAATCCCAAAAAAAGAATTAGAAAACTAAAATTAATAAAAAAAGATGGACCAAAATAAAAATATATTAAAATTAGATGGCTAAAATGAATATACAATAGCATTTTCGTTAGCCAAACTAACATGTGACCAAAATGAAATATTATTAAAATTGAGTGATTAAAATGAAAAAATTATTTAAGGAAAGTGATTTATTTAAAAAAATATATATTTTTAGTGATGAAAATGAAGACTTACTATTTATTTACCTAAATAAAAAAAGAAAAGAAAATGGTTATTGTAGACTATAGTTAATAGCATACACCCTGATTTTATGAGCAAATTCCCCAGCACAAAGCCTATTTTGACAATAACAGTTCAAATGAAAAGTCTTCGCTTACTCTTTGAACGAAACTCTTCTCCCGCTAAAACCACCTCTTCTTCCTCCAAATTCAAACGCCCAAAGCCTTCTTCCATCTCTAATGGCTCTGATTCATCACAATCATCATCATCTCAAGATCCCCTTAAAACCCATTTCTCCTCTCTCGTCAAATCCACCGAAACCACCCTCCAACTCCGGCAAATCCACGCTCAAATCCTGCGCCGCCACCTCTCTTCCAGTGCCAATCTCACCACCCTCTTAATCTCCGTTTCTTCTTCCCTCAAATCCATACCTTACGCGCTCTCTATTTTCAACCATTCTCACCACAAAAGTTTATTCCTTTTCAATTCTTTGATTCGTGGCTTGACGGAGAATTCCCATTTCCAATCCTCAGTTTCACATTTTCTTCTCATGTTGAGACATAGAGTTCGCCCTGATAAACTTACATACCCCTTCGTGCTCAACTCTGTTGCGGGATTGGGTCTTCGTTTCCTTGGTCTGATCCTTCATGGGAGAATAATAAAATCTGGGGTTGAGTTCGATTCGTTCGTTCGGGTTTCGTTAGTGGAAATGTATGTGAAGCTCGAGGAAATGGGTTTTGCGTTGCAAGTGTTTGATGAAAGTCCTGATAGAAACAAGAGTGAGAGTATATTGTTGTGGAATGTGTTGATTAATGGGTGTTGTAAAGTGGGGGATTTGGAGAAAGCTATGGAGCTTTTCGAGGCTATGCCTGAAAGGAATATTGGGTCTTGGAATAGTTTTATAAATGGGCTAATGAAAAATGGGGATTTGAACAAAGCAATGCAGCTTTTTGATGAAATGAAGGAAAAGGATGTGGTTTCTTGGACTACAATTGTTAATGGGCTTTCACAGAATGGAGATCATCAGAAGGCGTTATTCATGTTCTTTAAGATGTTGGAGGTCGGTTTAAGGCCGAATGATCTTACTCTTGTTTCAGCTCTTTCCGCTTGTGCTAAAATTGGTGCACTTGAAGCTGGAGTCCGTATCCATAACTATTTTGTGGAAAATGGGCTTCGGTTGAATAAAGCAACTGCTGCTGCTTTGGTTGATATGTATGCAAAGTGTGGGAATATCCTGTCTGCTAGTAAGGTTTTTAAAGAAACAAAAGAGAAGGACATTCGTACCTGGAGTGTCATGATATGGGGTTGGGCAATCCATGGATTTTATGGACAAGCTATCCGATGCTTCAAAAAGATGATGTTTTCAGGTGTGGACTTAGTAGTTTTCATTGAGCTCAACTCTTTATTCTAATCTTTCTGAATAAACTCAAATTTGTCGCATTTGCAGGAATAAAACCTGATGCGGTGGTCTTTCTTGCCCTCCTGACTGCATGCTCGCATTCTGGACAAGTAGATCTTGGGCTTAACTTCTTTGACAGCATGAGGTTTGATTACTCCATTGAGCCAACCATGAAGCATTATACGTTGGTCGTTGATTTGTTAGGCAGGGCAGGCCGACTGGATGAAGCAATGAAGTTCATACAGAGGATGCCTATAAGTCCCGATTTTGTGGCATGGGGAGCACTTTTTTGTGCTTGCAGAGCTCACAAAAATATTAAAATGGCAGAACTAGTGTCAGAAAAGCTCCTTCAGCTTGAACCTAAACATCCTGGGAGCTATGTTTTCTTGTCAAATGTTTATGCAGCAGTTGGTAGATGGGAAGATGTGGAGAGAGTAAGAATGTTGATGCAGAATCAAGCTGTTGGCAAAGATCCGGGGTGGAGTTATATTGAAGTCAATGGACAAGTGCATAGTTTTGTAGCTGGTGATCATGGTCATAAGCGTGCAAGAGAAATATACTTGAAATTAGAGGAAATAGTGTCTGGTGCAAGAGAACAAGGATATATGCCTGAAACTGGGTGGGTTCTTCATAATATTGAGGAAGAAGAGAAGGAAGATGCATTAGGAAGTCACAGTGAGAAATTGGCGCTTGCCTTTGCCTTAATGAACACTTCTCCGGGGACAACTATCAGGATAGTGAAGAACTTAAGAGTATGTGGAGATTGCCATTCTTTGATGAAATGTGCTAGTAAGATGAGCCAAAGAGAGATCATATTGAGAGATATAAAGAGATTCCACCATTTCAAGTATGGGGTCTGCTCATGTGGAGATTATTGGTAAAATGGTGAGTAACAGCGACATTAATTTGCTTTGCTGTTAATAACACATGATTAGTGTTTCTACTTGGTTTATTTAGAATAATGCTTTTAGTTAAAACATGGATGTAGCTACAGCAACACAAGTTTTTTTGTTTGATAATTGGTAGCAAGTACATTAAATTGCTCCAATGGACCTTTTCTGCACATATGATATATGTCCCCATAAAGAACTTGGTGCTCACGGTATTGCATAACACGTAGCCATAGGTTATTGGCTCTCTTGACTGGTATCTTACATTCCTCAAGGCCCAAAAGTTGTTCCTTCTTTTTGTCTGAAGTCCAAACCTAAGAAAAGCATTGATGGGCCTTTAAAACTTTGCTCATTTCATTACATGAACTACTGGATGTTTTGTGTTCAAATTAGTTTATGCCAGTAGTGAAAGTACATCTCTTTCTCCTTATCCAGTTATTCTTTTCAGTTGTCATCATCTTTCTGTGTCTTGCCTTCTGAAGTGTTTAGATGACTGCATTTCTCAATATCATTTTCATTTGACCTAAATAGTCGAAATTAAAGTCCCTTATCATGCCATTCATTACTTTGCTTTTATATGGTAGTTATTCTTCAATGTCCATGACATTTACATATATCACTGGAAGCATAATCTTACTTCTGAGCATGGGATTGACCTTCTTTAATGCAGGTACTTCTGTAAGACTCAAACCATAGATGGGCAAGGCTTGAGAAAATAAAGTTGTAAGTGTTGAACCCGGAAGGACGATCTTGGCCATGTTATAAACTTTCCTCCAGAAAGTCCAAACATCGAGGAAAAGGTTCAACCATGAGTGGCCCACTTAAACGTGCTCGGTCGAACACATGCCAATTATCAGCTACATGTCAAATCCCACAATTATAAATGTAGACTGGGTTCCATGCTCTGGTTAATCCATTAGATGACACGGTCCATTGAAAAGGTACTAAATTACTGATGTTTGGTCCATATATGAATCTGTTTATTTAATGGCCAGCATTAATTGTTAATTCTCTTGTTTGCAGGTGACTTTTCCTCTAGCATGCCTTATGGAAAGAAGTGTCAGTGACAACCTTTTAATCAACAGCAACTTACCCTACTAATGAGCATTTGGAGCATTTCATATCTTTGCTATGGTGAAATTGAAGCAATTCTTGGGTGGTTTTTTAAGGGGTTAAACAAAGCTTTGTGAGACCCCAAAGTGAAGCACAGTATCTTCTAAGCTCATTTTTCTGTTCTTCTATTCTTGATTCATTTATTGAGGTATTTGCATGTATCTAATGTCAGTTATTAGAATTTATAACAAAATGATTCAGTTTAATTCCCATTATAACAATTATCTTTTTGGTTGGTTCAAAGTTCATGCCTAACAAAAGTTGTAGATGTGATTTTATTTTTTTATGAGTCCTTATACTCTTTGCAGATTTGAATTTAACCCCCTCTACTTTTATTTTTAGAAATTTAGTCCCTCAACTTTTGGGGTTCAAAAATTTAGATCCAGTTATTAACATGATTAAAATTATTTTGTTAAATTTGTTGGTGACATTTTGAAATAATAAAAAATACTTACTTAATAGTCATGTAGCCAAAAAAATGACTTAATAAATATGAATTTGACAAAAGAATCTTAATAAAGTTAACGATAAAATAGAATGATGAAATTTCAAACATACGAAAAGTATAAAGACTCATGCTTATTAGATCATCTAATCAAATCGAAAACTGATCATTTATCTAATCTTGTGACCATGAAAGAACCTAATCCTAAACGAGCAAACCAATCAAAAATCAGTGGTTTTATATATTTTTTTTCTATTTTTATTCATAATTAATGAAATTTCACCCATTTAACTTCTTTTTAATCTTACATTTAAAAAAATTACCAGAGCATTACAGCATGCAATTATATTCAACACCAAACAAGATTATATATATGATTTCAATCAATAATCATTCATATGGAAATTAGAACAGAACCAAAGTCCAAACCAATGAATACAATCTTTTGCATCATTAAAGGACCCCCCAAAGACTTTATCATATCAACATGGATTAACTTTGATTTGTTTTTTTTTTTGTGATGGATGTAGCTTAATCAAGTGTCCCACCTTTCTTCACAAAAACAATGTAATAATGTAAAACATGGTGAGCAAAAAGTTTGTATTGTCAAAAACAATGTAAAGAAACATGGGTCCATGTTTCATGTTCATGTATGCCTTCAAACACATAAAACCAACCTCATCTTTTCAAAAAGCAACAGCTAATCTCAGTGTCTTTACTCTTTTTCTTCTGTTATTGTGAGACTCTTTGTTAATGGATCTTTCTTATGGCTTGGATATCTCAAAGGTATCTTGTCTAGCTGTATCTAATGTTTGTGAGTATTGACTCTATTTACTATGTAAATGTTGATGGAAGGTCGGAGTTTTCATACTCTCAACCAAAAGTATTGTTTTGACCAAAGGTTTTATGAATTATTCAAGTTACCAATTTCGATTCCACCTGATCCAATTTAATTTAAATAAATTATTAAAAATTATAAAAAAATTAAAATTAATTAAAATATTATAAAACCATGTTCCACCAATGGTTCAATCTGTCTTTTTCTAGCTCAATTCAACTAGTTCAAATTAATTCGCGGATCAATCGAATTTTTGCTTTACTTGGGACCCAATTATCGACCGATTCTTGATCCAATTTGATTTCAACAATATTGCTTTTGAGTTTTAGATTATATTTTAAAATTAAGTTATTTCAAGTTTATAAATTATTAAAATTACAAGTGTTGGCAGATGGATGTAATGGTAATATATATTTCACTTCTAAGAGGAGGACTTAAGTTCAAACTTAATGCGTACTTTTACGAATTTTGATCGGATTAAAATATTATTGCTTTGTTTTTTTATCAATTCAATTTTATTTAGGATTAACTCTTTGTTAAGTTTATTTTTCTTTTACGTTTAGGATTAAAATCGCAGTAGTGGATACCATCTTTATATCGATTGTATTGGTTGGCACATATCATTCTGAACTTAGAGTGGTATCAAATAATTTAAATTTTATTCTGGTCAAATTTTTTATGTGTTTTGATTTTTTTCAACCAATTTCGAATTTTGTACTAATACATACTGATTCAATGACCTGTACCAATTAATACATAATCTTAATATTTTTATCTTAACTATTTTTTTTATAATTACATTTTAAAAAGAAAAAAACAATCAGTTAACTAAATTATTCAACTTAATTAATTTAAATTATATATATAATTGAGCTATATTTAAATATATATATATATATATATAATATAAAAATATTTAAAAGTTACTGATAACTCAATTTATTTAAAATTTTATTTTGTTTTATTTTTATTTTTAACTATCTTGGTTTTTTTTCAATTTATTTTTTATATGAATTTTTTTTTTATTTTTAAGACATTTTAAATTTTTTTACACTTCTTAAAAAAAATTTAAATATTTTAGATTAATTTTTTAACTATAGTTTAAGGATTAAATTAGTTATTAAACCTTAAAAATTAAGGTGTAATGTTATTTTGTAACGAAGATATCAACCAAGTGATAAAAATATATCAATTTGTTAACATTAGTGATTATTATGTAATTTTTGAAAGTTAGGTGATCAAAAAATAATTTTAAATAAAGTTTAGGGACGGTGTAGTTTACCCATTCCAAAATCAAACCCTCGAACGTTCTTCGACTTTAAGCACCCGATTTTCACAACCTATTTATTACAAATTTCTCAAATTTTGATTAATCTATTCGTTTATTTCTTTGAAAGATCAAATCTCGATTCCAATCTTGAAATGGTGAGGAAGCGAGTACCTGATTGGCTCAACAGTTCTCTCTGGTCTACAACTCCGGCCGACGATCGTCTCCACCACTATTCCCCTTCTCCCACCACCACCACCTCTTCCGCCACCGTTTCCGAGCCAACTCTTCAGCCTCCGGCTCCAGTGCCTCCTTCCGCCGCAGCCTCGAAACCTCAGTCCACTCCTACTTCTCCGAAACTCGAAATCAGAGATCCAGTTAATAAAAATAGTAACAACAATAGCGGTGGTAACGATCAAAACGGCGACTCTTCTGGCGTTTCTCCCGATGATATCTCTCGCCAGGCTCAGCTCTTGGCCGAGGTTTTTAACTTATTCTCCTTTGCTTACTGATTTTCTCCTTGTCCTTCTTTTTGGTTCTAATTTCTATTTATTTTTTTCAGTTATCTAAGAAGGTGATAAATATGTGGGAATTACGGAGGATTGCGTCGCAGGGGATTCCTGATGGTGCAGGAATCAGATCTACTGTCTGGAAGGTATTCTTTTTCTTTCCCTTTTTGCTGTTTATTTGCTGAGAAATTTGAAAATTGCGGAAATTCCTAGGAAAATATGGTTATTTTTTGGATTAATAGTTCAATAGGAGTTGTTTGGTTGTTCTGGCAGTTGTTGTTAGGGTATTTACCACCTGATCGTTCGCAGTGGTCTTCTGAATTAGCTAAGAAAAGGTCTCAGTACAGGCATTTTAAAGAAGAGCTCTTGATGAATCCTGTAAGTCATTTTCTTTACCTTTTTAATGATAAAATAGTGTATATAACCGTGTATGCTACTATGACCTTCATTATGTGGCTGTGCTAGTAAGTATGATATAGTTAGTTGCTTTAATTAATTCTAATGTAAAATTCCAATTTCCAACAGCATTTATATTGCATTAAGTGGATAAGGAATGAAAGAAAACTGATATTAGCAGAAAACTAATTTGCCTGTATTTTTTTTTTCTCCTAATAATAGAATGATTTCACTTGATTATTTTTTATTTCTTTAAGTTCTCTAGTTTCTTGCATTATCATCTTGAAAAGTACTGTTATCTTGTGTGGTTGTTGCTTTTCTCTTCCTTTTTTCTGTAAGAGTTTTGGATTTCTGAATGTTTCTGTGGCTAGTCAGTCAGAAATCACAAGGAGGTTGGAGAAGTCTGTGGGTTGTGACAATGATGAATCAAAACCTGAAGGCAGGGGTCTGCTATCAAGATCACAAATAACTCATGGAGAGCATCCTTTGAGCCTTGGGAAAAGCAGTGTCTGGAATCAGTTCTTCCAGGTGCCTTCTTAGGCTTGATTGAAAACAAGTTTTTTTAAGCCATACTTCATCTCATGTGTTTTTAAACTTTTAATGTTGAATGCATGAAATATGACATTGTAAACACTTGGTTCGCAACTTCCCATCAAATTAGTTCATTTCTTTACATCAGAGCCTGACTTCTAGGGCTTGCTTGACATTGGGGAAAGAATAATTTGACTGATAGATAGCAATTATACATTCAGAAGCTAAAAAACAATTAAGGGGTATTACAGTTAATTAAGATGCCACTGTTATGAAAATGATTCAGTAATGTCTTGCAAAGCGGGACTCTGAATTCTCTGCAAATAAAAATAATTCTCACTCTGTCATGTGTTGCATTTGAAAATCTATCATTCTAGTTTGCATTAATTAAGTTTTAACACATGAGCCAGTCCAGGAGTCTTTATGCTAGCTATTCTGAGTCAGTTTCCGCAACATGCAACCTTTAGGATATTGGCTTTACAGCTTCTGTCTGGTACCTTTAGCTTTAATTTACCAAGAATATTGGTCTCTTTGTTATTGGCTCTCTGTATTATTATTAGAAGTTGGGGTTTGGTATTTTTATTGTTATTGTTGTTTACCAATATAGTAGGAAAGACAACAGCATCTAACTTGCAGCTCAAGCAAATCGTTTTCTATCAATGCTTAGTTGAGCATGTATGAACTGCATATTATTTCCATGTTCTTATACCAGTTTATACATGACCGCAATGTAAGGGAGTTCTCATTTTCAGTAATAGAATCTGTGAATGGAATTTTTATTGATCTCATGCTTTTTCCGGTTTTTTTTTTTTTGGTTCTGGGGGTGGTGTTATTTGTAGGACTCGGAAATCATAGAACAGATTGACCGAGATGTGATGCGCACTCATCCAGACATGCACTTCTTCTCTGGGGATTCGCAGCTTGCAAAATTTAATCAGGTAAGCATCTTCCTTCTTTTTTTCTCTTTAATGTGATTGTTCCACTGTTTTTTTACTTTAGCATGGATGTAAATCGAAACCATTTCCGACTTATATGTCTCTTGCTTATTCAGGATGCAATGAGAAACATATTAATCGTATTTGCCAAGTTAAATCCGGGTATAAGATATGTTCAAGGGATGAATGAAATCTTGGCACCTCTATTTTATGTATTCAAAAATGATCCTGATGTGGAAATGGCGGTAAGGTCTCATTATCTTCCCTGTGCAATTCTTTTATATCAAATCTCTAACATGCTTGTGTTTTTCTTTAACAATATTTCCTGTTTTAGTAAACATTATCTAAATAGACTAATCTATCAAATTATAAAGAATATAATTCAGTGTCTCTATGGTATCATTGCCATTTCTTCTTTTCTTTGTCTGCATTATTATGGGTGCCACTCCATTTTTGAAAAAAAAAAAAGGACATACATGCAAAAGAACAGTCATAGTTTTGATATTCATGTATTGAATATGGAAGTTTCAGAAATGGATATAAACGAGGAAATATTTTGATCTGAAAGAAAATGAACCTTTCATTGTGCAATGAGTAATCCTCACAACTCAGCAAGCCTCCTTGTTTTGTGTCCTTAATGTAAAAGGTTAAATTCTTCTATTAGTCTCTGTACTTTGCGAAAGGGGTGGATTTAGTCCCTATAATTTTATTTGATCATTTTCAATCTCTGTACTTCTCGAAGGGTCAAATGTCCCTGTACTTTTCAAAATTTGAAATTTTAGTCTTGACCCAAACAGTAGCAGTTAAATCCATTTGGTTAAATTCAATTACTAGTACTATTCATACAGTTGTAGATTTAGTCTAGTTTCTCCAACTGGATCATTCTAAGTTCCTATACTTTTTAAAATTTGAAATTTCAGTAATAACATAAAATGACTGTTGTTAATCTATTAACTGGATTGTTAGTGAGTAATATGTGGGAATAATAAGCTGACATGACATTACACATGATAATATGTGTGGCGCATCAGATTTTGGAAATAGCAGAACTTTACTTAATGAATTTAACGATTATTGTTTGGTAAGGATTGAATTTTTAAAATTTGGAAAGTACAGGGACTAAAAATGACCATATAGAAGTATAGGGATTAAATTCTAGCTTTTGCCAAGTACAGGGACAAATAACAGAATTTAACCAATGTAAAATGAATCTTCCTTTTTTTTTTTCAGTTTTAACACCTACATTTTCTTGATCCACCAAGGCTCTCGCAAACATAGCTTGATAATTTCTTTCTTGTTTCTGCTTGCGACTCCATTGTATCAACTGTCTCTTTTCTTGCCCCAAGTAACCCAAAAAGTTGTAACGAACAAAACTTCCAAATAGATTTCAGGTTTTGGAAAACGAAATATGGTGATGCTCTTCAATCATTATTGTTATCTACTTACCTGTTCTGAATTTTTTATTTGCACCAAAACTTCTGGAGTATATACACCAACAGATAGCCGTAGACCAATTACAAAGTACCTTTGTGAAAATAACATGGATTATTTTCTTTGTTATTATGATTTATGATCAGAGTTTTGGTGTATTTTCTTCTTCATTTTCCATATTTGAGTTGCAGGCTAATGCTGAAGCCGACACATTCTTTTGTTTTGTTGAGTTATTGAGTGGATTCCGAGATCATTTCTGCCAGCAACTTGACAACAGCAATGTGGGAATTCGCTCCACAATTACTAGGTTGTCACAACTTTTGAAGGAACATGATGAAGAGCTTTGGCGTCATCTAGAAGTCACAACTAAAGTAAGATATCATTGCAAATTTTAAACATCTTTAGCGGATGGTAATTTTTTCGGCTTAAATGCTAACCGTTGTGTAAAAATATCACAGGTCAACCCCCAGTTCTACGCATTTAGGTGGATCACTCTGCTCTTGACACAGGAGTTCAATTTTGCAGATAGTCTTCACATATGGGATACGCTTCTTAGTGACCCTGAAGGTCCTCTGGTATAATTGAAAATTTTAACTCACTCTTATCTCTAGAACATTGCTCGAAGCTTGTTAGCTTGCTGGATTAAATGTTCCGATTTTTATCATTATTTAATTTTTTTTTTTGGGAAATCAAGGGAGGAGATATGTGATTAGGGGGCGGTGCCACTCCCCCAAAAATGGTGAAATTATAGTTTGGTCCCTTTAGAAGCTATAAAGTTATAAGTTAAATACAAATGATAAAATTGCATTGACTCCAAAAAGAATTCTGGCCTCAAGAAAAACTTTTTGGCTTCATCCCAGATTTATTTAGGTGTAAAAAAATGTATAGGAGAGTGATAAAATTTAGGTGCTTTTTTTAAAATATTTTTTCAATAACACTTGATTTTTGCTGTTTTTAGATTGTATTTGAATTTATTCAAACACCAAACTGAACCAAACATGGATGTATTTGCAGGAGACATTGCTTCGGGTATGCTGTGCGATGTTGATTCTCATCCGTAGGCGGCTGTTAGCCGGGGATTTTACTTCAAACCTTAAGCTACTCCAACACTATCCATCAGCAAATATCAGCCATTTGCTGTACGTTGCGAACAAGTTGCGCACACAAGCCATAGGGTAAAAAAGCTTTTAGTAACCACGTATTTGTGTCGTGTTTTTTTCATTAGTCCGTCCCCCTCCCCTCAAACCCCATTTGTTCTTTTATTTGAGAGAGAGAGAGAAAAAAAAGCATTCAGTGCTTGTAATGTAAATTGGTGGGTGTAAATTGGTTGGGAGTAACAGCTAACATGCAGGCAGGGAGAATATTTTCTCTTTCTGTTTGTGTTTCATTAGAATTGTTGTGTTGAAGTTATGTAGTGTCTTGTTTTTATGGTGGATTGATTCATTTTTGCAGTGTAAGATTTTTATTTTTTTTTTAACATTGCTTTTATCATTGGTAAACAAAGTACTCTGTACTTGCAAAATTTTCAGATTTGGCATTAAATTTTTCGATGTTGATTGGGAAAATTTCTATTTCGATTGTGCACAGGGAATTATATTTTCATACTTATTTCCATGTAGCATAAAATAAATAAAGACATGTATCTAGTTTGTGCAGTTCTCAAATGTCAAAATTTCAATTTTGACTCAAACCAAAAACAATTAATGAATAATTAAATTCACTAAATCAAAATTTAGCACGTCTCTAACCAATGCATAAGTCATATAATTTTAATCCTTAAATAGATTTTTTCTGTGAATATTATAAGAAACAAGTTAATATGATATTATATAATACATTAAGATTTTAAAAATAATAATTTTGATAATAATCGGGATAATTTCAAAAAATAAAAAAAATTTAAAAATATAAAGATTAAATCTATAAGTCATAGTATAAGAGCCAATAACACAATCTGAACATCTAATAGATTTAACTCAAGTACCTCAAATAGTATTGACGTCAATTCCTTGTCATAACATAGTCCAGTATCGTTTGCTTTTTGTTCTTTTTCATTTGCAATAGAATAGACCATCTATTAAAAATTTAAGATAGCATATATGTGGGTGATATACAAACTCAATAAATATTTAAGAAGCACAATCGTAATTCTGAAGATATTTTAGATCAATCAGATATCACACAACACAATAACTCTTCTTTTTGGTGGAAAATTTACGGTGGTAAAGTTCAGTCGTAAGACAGTAACTCGAATATAGTAATTACCTCCTCAATTACAAACTCCAACCAATTTGCTCCTACGACCTGTCAGTGTAGTCCACATTGCGAGTAAAATAGCCTGCAGAGCCCAATGATCTCTCAGCATCTCCAACAAAATATTCAGAAAATAATTATTAGCTATTCTATCAATTTTTAGCTTCTCTTCTCACTATATAATCTGCTAAAACCAATCCTTTTAGGTAGAATCAGTCCAATCATTGGTCTGAGTGATTCAAATTAAAAAATTAAAAGATCATTAAAACCATTTCAATCAATCAATACCGGTTCGCAAGTCAATCAATTTTATACCTTTCACTGGATCGATATTCATTTGATCCCATACTGTTAATGACCATTAAAAAAAATGGGGATAATATAACTTTTGACCCTTGAACTTGGCAAGTAAGTCCACATTGGCCCTTGAACTTGACAACTAAGTTCACTTTAGTAACTATATTTTTTTTCCACTGACACTTGAACTTGATAACTAGATCCATTTTGATCCTTGAACTTGAAAAATCTAAATGTTCGATGATGTGGTACTCTCGAGTTTGAAAAATAAAAAATTTTTAGATGATGATGTGGTAAAATTTCAAAGTCATATTCAGTACTTTAATAACTAAACCGATAGTTGAATAGGTTAGACCACCAGTTCTCGATTCAATCAGTTCAACTGTTCAACCGCCGGACCAACAATAATTAAATAAATAATTACAATTTCATAAAAATCTAAAAAGGAATAAAATCGGTTTTACTTTGCTTTTTAGATTTTTATGAATTTTTAATTATTTATTTAATTATTGTTAGTCCGACGGTCGAACTGGTTGAATCAAGAACTGGTGATCTTACCTGTTCAACCGTTGATTCAATTATTAAAACATTGAATACGACAGTCTGAGATTGTATGACATCATTATCTAAATTTTTTTTTATTTTTCAAGTGATGATATGGCACAATTTCAGAGTGTCACATCTTCAAACTTTCAGATTTTTTAAGTTTAAGGATCAAAATGGACTTAGTTGTCAAGTTTAAGTGCCAAGGTGAATAAAAAAAAAGTACAGGTACTAAAGTGAACTAGTTCTCAAGTTCAGAGGCCAATGTGGACCTACTTGCCTAGTTCAGGGGCCAAAAGTTACATTATCCCCATTTTTTTTCACGACCATTAATAAAATGGGCTTAAATGAATAACAATTTTCAAATTTAGGGGTTAAAGTGAATCAAAAAAAGTTAAGGGGTCAATGAGGACCTACTCGCCAAGTTCAAGAGCCAAAAATTACATTCTCCCTAAAAAAAATCAAGAATCTGAATTCATATTTGAATTGACACTAACCAAATGACCCAAACAATTAACTTGAGCTTAAAGTGACAACACCACAAAATAATCCGAATCCAAATAACCTAAAGTTAAAAATACTTGACTCAAAATAACTAAAAATTTTAAAATCCTAATTGATGAGATCCAAATTGACCTCAATCAAAACTAACCCAACCATCTATATTGACAGATTAACTTGCAAACTGAAAAATACTACAATGGTGCATCAAGGAGATATCAGTCATGAAGCTTACCTCAAAAATTCAACATGGCCAGATAAATCACTTCCTTTCTCTAGTTTCTAAGATGTATGCCACAGAATAATTCAACGCAAAATTCTCATATTTCCGTTCTACGTGTTGAATTTGTTTCCATCAAGGCTTCTAGGTCTCTATTCACTTCATTCTCCAACTGGCTTTCTAAAATTTCCAAAACATTATCCGGAGGGCATTTGTCTGCAGGATTGCTAGGTGACATTTGACAGAAGCATTCCGGCCAAGAATTCGTATAAAATGATTCTGGTGGCACCCGCTTGTGAGGCCCACCGAAATTCGTTTTGAGCATGACACGCCTAACTGCTTGTTCAAAACCAGCAGTCTGTCCATTCTCTCGATCAATGAATATTGGAGCAAGACCTTTTCTGTCCGGTCTTATTGTAGTTCGAAAGCCATAATAGAGACGGTGACCAAGTAGGTTGTTGGCAAAGTTGCTCGGTCCATCATACGTTGGCATAAAAATGTCTGAAAGAAGACAGACCATGTAATCAACAGCCGAGCCTAACAAACCCCGTGTGTTTGCAACTAGTTCCTCTGAAGAGTCCACAGAACTGTGATTCTCAAGGCGAGGGAAAAGATCCCGAAACGGTTTCATAAAACGTTCTCCACCAAATAGTTCACCAGCGGCTAAGTATATCCGTGTAGAGTTGTCAAATCCCATAGCACGCAAGACAAGACCAACCTGCAGTTCAAACATTCATTTATGTATAAGCATCATCTCTCTATTGCCACTCTGTGTATAATAAGTCGAGAGAGGGAAATCATTGAAGGAATGATTAACAAGATAGATTACCTCCTCTGGAGTTAGAGGGCATTTGCCAATGGCCCTTCTTTCATTATAAACAAGTCTTTTCTCTGCAAAATTTTCCTTTCTATACTTCTTCAATATACTTTGCTCTTCTGGGCTAAATATATCAAAGCACCTATAAAACATTCAACCCCATCAGCCAATCAAGTTCATTATGTATATCAAGAGATTTGTTATGTCAACCTATTCGTTTTTATCAATAATCATTTGCATGTATGACTTTCACAATTAATTTGGGGTTTATACATGTAAATGGTAAAGATGGCTGTATTGGAAAATAATTCACAGAAAAAATTAACAGATTGGATCCTAATCCAAGTCATTGAGGATCCAAAAATAATGAAAAATGAATCTAGCAAAGCACATGTTTATGTTGTTATTTCGACCAGACAGTGTGCAGGAATAATAATCATTTTATATGTTTGAACAACAGGTGCATGCATGCCTGTACTACCCTTGCCGCCTCATGTCAAAAGACCTCTTACATTATATTTATCTAATGTGTAAAGATAAGCACAAATCCCGAGAAAAAAATTATGATCATTGCCCTCAACCTATAGCAGCTATAATGAAGTAATAAAAAAATACACTAAGATAAGGGAAATAACATACCCGGCAAATGCAAGCATATCCATCTCAAAACGAAGATGTATCGACATGAAATGACCTTGTGCACGGAGTTTATCAACTATTGACTCACTTAACCTCATAATATTTGGCTTGAACCTTAAAGCATGATAATTAACTCTACACCTCAAACGCTGATACTCAGCATTGTCGATTTCTTCAGCAAGGCGATGTGAAAAGGGAGTTAGATAAATAGCACCGTGTTCCTTCATTTTCTTGAGAGCAACTGTTGTATACCAACTTATAGGAGCATCCCTAGGGGGTCGAATCTAAACAAAGTGAGAAAGAAGGAAGATCAGAAAAAGCAAAAAAATTCAACAACTTTGAAGATAAAATTATCTGCATGATTAATACCATTAAAGCTATCAATATTTCACCTGATGCGCTTTTATCTTCTTGGTTTTGCCATTCTTGTGAATTTCAGGTATGCTTTCCACAATTCGTACATCATACTTCAGTGTCTGGATAAAATGCTCAACATCATAGATACCTTGGAAGCCACTGGAGAAATAAAGACGGTATCAATACATTAAATTTGCAGAAGATCCACAAGGAACAAAGACAAGTGGCCATCTAATTTCAAATAAATTGAAAGATTGACAAGATTACCTGTCATCATGCCAAAAAGAGTTTGCATCCAGCTCAGGCAGTACAAGTGTGGCATTCATGATTCGTGCAGCAAGAACCGCATTACAGATCTAAAACATCAAAAGTGATAAACTTACTATTTTATTGAGGTACACCGTTGAAGCAGTATCACCAAAATCTAATTATAGTTTAAACTTGGAAAATTTTAACATAGCAATTCATCAGATTAGAGTTTTTGGACAAATTTAAGACGAACCGCACTGCGTTGTTGATTCAGACCGCCATTGCAACGAACTCGAAGATAACCATTAGTTTCCTTAGGAGGAGCTGCCAGAATATAACAATTAGAATTCTAAGAAACTTGCATCTTTAGCAAAAACCAATTCAAATAGATTTGTTTTTCTTCGAGAATGTTTTGAGCAGTTACGGGGCCAATCAGATCGTGGAGCAGATGATGGCCTCCAGCCACCAGACTTGGCACTTTCCCAAAGTTCTTCGACATTAATCTGAATAAATATATCAGATGAAATAA
Source organism: Gossypium sturtianum (assembly GCA_025698515.1). Lineage (NCBI taxonomy): Eukaryota > Viridiplantae > Streptophyta > Magnoliopsida > Malvales > Malvaceae > Gossypium > Gossypium sturtianum. Next base: position 166,904,407 of record CM046945.1, read on the forward strand.
GGATCAAAGGGTCAACTGATCAATACTGCTGCTGAACCAGTAAAAGTTAGACAGGGTGAGAATATATCCTAATCACTGGCTTAGCTTACTCATGCAGAGAGTTCAAATTAATACAACAACCAGTCTCATGCACCATTGTCTGAGTACAGAGCACCCTAAAATGGTAACAAAAACCTATCAATAAATCTGGTTAGAGTAACCATGCATAAAAACAACTTAAGTTTCAGAAAACTGACAAATGATACTCTCATCCTTGCAATTAACATAACACCAGACTAAAGCAATAGATAAAGCATTTTTACTTTGAGAAATTTCATGTAATAAATAGGTCAATGCAAGAATTATATGCAGATTACAAAAGCCTATAAGAGACTATCCACTACCAGCCAAATGAAGGTTTTCACAGGCACCATCCAAGAGAATCTCCTATAGCATCTATTGAATGCATTACATAATAGAAAACCCTCTCTTTATATTTAGGTCCCAGCACTCTAATAAATTTATGATCTTGACTGGGACCGTAAATAATTAAATAGAAGGGGTGGGTTTCAAAAGAAAAAACTGAGACATTATCAAAAAATTAAAACCGCCGGTCAAACTGTCAAACATCATAAGTACCAGGTTTTCTACCATCTTTTTAGCATTGAATATGACATTAGCATTACTTAATACTCATTCATCCAGTAAACCTAGCTGCCAATTACAACAAACAATTCATTTTAATAGCATTTCTATCTTTAAGTTTTAACAATCCAAAAACAAACTCAATACACTTTCTAATCAAACAGAGGAATTAAAGCTACAAACAATCACTAAGCAACATATCAAAATCAAATAAACAAGAACAAGAAGCTTAAATTTACTCCATTTTAACTCATTAAATTTCCAAACTGAACCACAGACATCATTGCAAGTTCAAACTCTCTGATCTTTCGCCTAGCATTTTTCTCAAAAAAAAAAAAAAACAAACAAACAAACATCAAAATCCACAATCCAAAAATCAAAACAGATCACACTCTAAACACTACTACTAACCTCAGAAGGCTCGAGAGATCCGCGATTTCCACTAAACGTAGCCGAAAAGAAAACCGAGAACGTGCAGATCAAAAGCACCACAACAACAACCGTTAGCTTAGCGTAAATTCCCTTCGATCCTCCTCCTTGCTTCCAATGCTGCCTATGCAGCCCCGGCCTACAAAAGAAATAAAAAAAGGAATGTTCAACAATATGCCTGTTTGGCTCAATGGAAAACGAAAGAAATAGTTAAATTTACCTCCGCATAACTAGGAATGGAAAAAGAGAACAGTGTTTCCTCCAGATCTGAAGGTTTTAGATATTATGTTGAATGTTATTTTGGATGGGATTTTAGTAGTCGCAGTGCATTTTGAGTGTAGTTTTGGAGAAGGTAAGGATGGTAATTTGGCGGTTGTTGGGTAAATGCGACAGTTTGTTTAGTAGGTCTTCGTTTAATGGGCCGGGTCGGATTTTTACCCGTAACCTTCAAATTCAATACGGGCACTTTATATATAACACTTGTCACTAGATAAGTGGTGCTGAGGATTATATAGATTCGGATTGGCTATAAGGGCGAAGCCAAAAAAATTATTTAGGGCGCCGAAATTAAATTATAATTTTTACAATAGTAAAAATATAATTTTACTATTTTAATAACTTCTATCTTTATAATTTTTTAAACATTAAATTATTTTTTTATCATTTTTAACAAGTCAAAGTATAATTACATTTACTAATTTAAAATTTTAAAAAGTTTAAATGGTCTAAATAAAAAATTTCCCATTTTAGAAGGAGCCAGGGCCAGCCCACAGTTTTGCCCCTAATTGGCTAATTTATTAAAAAGTTTTTTATTCTTCCTTGAAATGAATTCTAATTTAACTATAAAAATGTATAAATATCAATGTAAAATGACTTAATATTTTATTATTTTTTAAAATTTGTTTGAATTAGTCGATTGAGTTTTAGTTCGATTAGTAAGGATATTGTTGTCAATACAAGAAAACATGGGTTTGGGTAGCGCATTATCTTCCTATTTATGCGGTAATAAGGGACTATAGATAATTCTAAACATTATGTTTAAAAGAATAGATACAATCAAAACTTGTGATGAAATTGTTAAAAAAATTATTTGAATTATAAATACAAACCAATTTAGGTTTTTGTTAAAATTTTATAATATTTAAAAATAAAAAAGTAATAAATACCTTTAAAATCTGAAAAATCGGTTGGTTACCTTTACTAGCTACATTTACTTGTTATTTTTGTTTAATATATATTTTATTATCCAAAGTAGGCAGGTGTCACAAGTGAACATGCAGTCATGCAACCACTATGCCATACATATATGGTAGATATGGCCTTCTTGACTTTTGTCACGAGTTATGAAGGCTCCATTTTTTTTATTTAATGAATGACCTATTATTCCTTACTCTCTATACAACATAAATGAAAATATTCTCAAGCCACCTCCTAAAAAAATAGGGAATAATTTGCTAAAAGTATAGTAGAGAACCCTATATTAGGGTAAATTGCATTTTATTAATTTACTTAGTAAATTGATAAACTAACCTTTATATGTTAGAAAAAGTGTAAATTAGTATTTTCGTTAAAAATTTTATCTATACGTGCAGTTAAGTGATTACTTGGAATTTTTTTAAATTTTTTATGTAAGTGATGTAGGATTAAAAGATGAGTAGGTTAAGTAAAAAAATCATGGAGACACTTGTATTAGAAGTCGAATTGAATTTTGCCCCTACTCAATAAATGGGTAAATTAATATTTGTACTTTATACAAAGAGCAAACATGTCCTTTTGTTAAAAATATATATTTATTTTCTACTTTTAAGTGATGACATGATTGATGGAGCAACGAGATACTTATGCGTGGTTTGCCACATGTGCTTCATGCTAATGTAGCAGATTTTGTCACAATGCCACATCAGTAAATATTTAAAAATAATTATAACCGTTTGTTCAAGATCATTTTGGACTTTCTTTATAATTTTAATAATTTTAAAAACTTTATGATTCTTAATAATTTTTAAATAATTCTTTATGTTTCTATAATTTATTTGAAAGACCATATCCAGGATAAAATGAATTAGGACAACCATTTGTCTCGATTCATCTTGGATGTGATTTTTTAAATAATTATAAAAAATATTTATTTTAAGGATTTTTTTTAATTTTTAAAAATATTGTCACGTTAGCATGAGATACACATGCCATGCCATGGGTTAGTATTTGGTTCTTCCGTCAGCCACATCAACATTTAACAGTAGAAATGAATAGAATTTTTAATAGAAGAATACAAAGGCCTTCATGGTACTTTTATCTTATCGTGCTCATCATTTAATTCCAAGGAACTTATGTTAAAAAAAAATATGAAAAAGCCAAATCATTACTTAACAACACATATAGAAGGGTCAATTTGCACTTTATTTTTTCTAATGTATATAGATTAATTTATCCATTTTTTAGTAGAGAGGGCAAAATGAAATCCACCTCTTAGTATAGGGCTCTCCATAATACTTTTATTAAAATAATTTACATTATGATGATTCTAAAAATGGAATCCACCTCTTAGTTTTTTATTTTATGAATATTTTTATTTTTGGGTTCCCCATTTCTCTCTGCTCCAATCCAATTTTTACTTTTTCCATTTCTGGGTTTACATTTATCTAATTTGAAAATTTACCATCTAAGATACAAACCAAAACCTTCTTTCTAATTTTCATTTTTAGGTTCAAAGTGCCCCATTATGTGTTCTTGTTTCGTTGGTACAGAAACTGGGGTGGGGGGAGGGGCTGGGGGGTTTCATGCAGCACCCTATAGCTATTTTCAAGACAAATCTTTTGATTTTCTTTTTTTTTTTTTTAAACATAGTAAATTTCTTTTCATGTTTTTAATCTTATTTTCTTTTAATTTCGTCCACAACAGGAATCAAGAGGAAAGCTTCATGATATATCAATTGTATAATTCATGTTGAATTTAAGGGAAAATCTATATATCTGCAGCTACCATAAAATATTGGTGGATTTTCATTTCTCACCAATATTATGTTTATTTTAATGTATTTGTTTTTGAAGCATTAAATTTTTTTTTCTTTATTTTTGATATTTTCCATAATGATTTTAATGATTTTATATTATTTGAGTTGAGATAATTTTGAGTATCAATGACCCACCCATCATAAAAAAAAAAAAAAAATGTGAAGCATCATTTCATTTTTCCAGCCATGAAAGAGGTTGTTCTCGGTCATGGGTAGGTCAAATTACGCCTATAATCCCTAGAGGTATTGATTTTTTTAATAATTTAAGGGAAAAAAAAAAGATTTGGCCATATTGCAGAGATTGGATCCAGCCTGAGTTGAGCAGAATTAGGTATATATATTTTACTTTCAAAATTATTATTTTAGATGAAGTATATTTATATATTTGTCTAGATTAGTGATTGATGGACTTCATATTAAATATTTATCTTTTAATATTAATATATTGCTTTTCTAAAGGTTTTTAAATAAAATAAGAAAACTATGATACCACATGTGAAAAATAATTTTTTTTTAATATGCTTTGATTGAATTTTAAAAATTTTAATTTCGTACCAATCATTTCATTTTATCAATTTAATCATTAATTTAGATCTGACATATTAAAAATTAAATAAACTGTGTTCTTAAATTCGATTGACACTATCTCTTATGTGGGTTCAAATTATACATATATGTTTACAATTTGATCTATATGTTTTAAATATGCTCCACATAATTTTCTAATTGCATTTAGCGCTTAAATTGACGACTAAGCTGATAAAATGATTTTTTGATACAATATTTTAAGTACTCAATTAGAACATTTTGAAATTCATGGGCCAATTTAGAATGTGGGTGAAAGTTTAGAGATGTTTGGTGAATTAACCCTAATTTATATGCCATTTGTTTTTGTTGTTTTCTTTTATCTACTTCTTTTATTTTCCAATTTTTTATAATATATTTTCTTTGTTGTAAATTTCAAACAGATATGATGGGTTGAAAATTGACTATTATTTGAGGTAATTTACCTTATTTATTATATTTATTTTACATTTTATAATAAACTAAAATACCAATATTTTACATCTAATGTAGGTTTCATTTTATATAATTCGATTTGTATGAGCATTGTTGCCAATGCAGGAAGACATGGGTTCGAGTGTGTTGAAGCGTATTATCCTCCTATTTATAGATTGGGAAAGAACTATGAGTAGTTCTAACTTCTAAGTAAGATTATTCATAATAAAAAAAAATGGGATATATATTGAATATAATATATATTTATTAAAAAAGGGATTTACTTATCTTAACATTAAATTATTTTACATATTTTTATAATTTTTAAATTTGATATATTTATTATATTGATATATTAATCTTTTAATTTTGAATAATATATCTTTTCTTCTTTGTGTGTGGTTGTATCATATTTTTGTTGCTAGGATCAAAGCAAGGAACCCATTCAATTTCATAGCTTATTGGGTAAAATAGAGCAAAGCATAACCAAATAATATGCAACTTCTGCAATAAAATAGCAGGTGAGGATCACATTTTTATATTTGATATTCAACTTTATTTTATAATAATTCTCCAAATTTCCCAATCCTTTTTAGGAAAAAAAAAAAAAAAACTTGGGTTCCTTCCTTTTGATTGATTTTTCTTTGGTAAAGTTCAACATAGAGCAAAAGCCATTTTTGCTTTCTATTTGAGGCATCATCATCCTAGTTGCCTTCAAAAGGGTCAGCTATGGCACCTAAAAGGAGCATGGGAGTGCCGCCACCGCCACCACCGTCCGTCCCAGCCGGAAGACTGTTAAGTCGACAACAATCCGTGGGTAAATTGAAGAAATCAAGCATAATGAGTAGTCTTTTTAGAGAATTAAAAACAAAGTTGGAAGGGTCAAGATTGCAATTTAAGTTGTCTAGTAGGACCAAGAAGCAATTTGGGGGTTCTGCTGGTGGAAAAGAAGGATTGGCTGCTTTTTTAGGAGAGCTAACAAAAAGGTTCCATTTCTTACTTTCTTTAGAAACTAATACGATAATGTATATAAAAGTACGAGTTAAAAAACACATAGAAAAATCTTTTAATTTTAGAATTTAATTTATTTAAGTGGTTTCATTTCCAAGAATCAATAGTATTAAGGGCAAAGCTAGAAAACTGTTTTAGAGACAAAGATGAATCATAAATGTTTTGGGAGTTAAAGTACAATTTTACCATTATATTAATTTATAATTTTATAAACTTTAAAGGACTAAAAAGCATAATTACCATTTTTTGAGACCAAGGCTACTGCCTATCCCTAGGACCCTATCTACTCCCATAAATAACATCAAAGCAAAATATTTCTTATATAGCTTCTCAGCTCATGCTTTAGCACGTTTAAATTTGTCATTATCACTAAGCTTTACCATGTCTTAAAAGCTCAATTATGCCCCAATCCCTATACTCTTATACTTTTAAACTTTAGTCCCTCTGCTTTTAAGCCTAAGAATTTTTAATCCTTATACTTTTCTGTTTTAAAAATTAAAGCTTAATTGATAACACTATTAGACTTTAATTTTAAATCAAACCTTTGAATATCAAAATATACTATATTCAAATTTAATGAAATTATATTAATAATATTATAAATTCAAACAAGTACAGTAACTAAATTCTTCCAAAATAAAAACAAAAAGATTGAATTTCAAATGCTTGAAAAGCACAGGGATTAAATGAAGAATTAAACCTTTATTTGTTTGTTTATTTGGTTATGGTCTTAGATCACCATTCTTCCAACAAATTGAAGAAGATGCTAAAAACCATGCCAAGACGATATTGGAATTAAAAGCGGCCATCAATTCTTTTCAAACAAAGGACATGACTGAACTCATTCAGTTCCAACAACATATGGAAGCCATTCTTGAAGTTCTAACCGATGAAAATCAGGTCAGTATATATATATATATATGCATAGATCATTATTCATTATTCCATATATGCATATATGCATATATGCATATAGCATATATGCATAGATCATTTTGATGTTATAACGAATATCCTCCATAGCTGAACTTGTTTAATCAATCATGATTCTTAATGCATTAAGGTGTAGGTGCTTGCAAAGTTTGAAGATTTCCCTATCAAGAAATTGGAAACAATAAGGGCAGCTGCAGCATTGTACTCTAAATCAAACTTGGTTGTTTCCAACTTAAAGAATTGGGAAGTGAAATCACCTGCTGCACAACTGTTGAACAAATTTGATTGCTATTTCACCAAGGTCGATTTTGCTCCCATTTTTCATTTTTCTCTTGTATTATATGATTTTCCAATTAAATGGATTTTTTTTATTTAAAAAAAAAATAAAGGATAAAACAATATCAATATTTTTTTTTCAATTTAGTCTCTGATTTTTTTTGTTCCATTCGTCCTAGAATTTGTTAACTTTTCACAATTTTTGTCCATGTGATGATGTGATATTTTGATATTGTGCCACATTATCACTTAAAAATTATAAAAAATTTACATGATTATGAGACACAATCTTTAAGTACCCCATCATTACAAGGAATAAAATTGTAAAAAGTTGCCAAGTTCAAGAACTAATATGGATAAAACAAAGTTAAGGATCAAATTAAGAGAAATTATCAAATTTAAGGACTAGATATTACATTATCCCAAGATTAAACATGTTCATTCATTTTTGGTGATAATTTTATTCCATTTTCCATATATATATATATATGGGTGGTAAAGGTTAAAGAAGAATTGGATGCATTTGAAAGGACAAAGGATGAGGAATCAAGGAACTTCAAGAGCCAGGGGATTGATTTTGACTTCAATATCTTTGTTACTATCAAAGAGTTGATGGTGGATGTTTCTTCCAGCTGCATGGAGCTTGTCCTTAAGGTAGCCATTTCTTTTGTTATTTTATCCAAAGTTTTTAAAGTATTCATACATATTAAGATATTAGTATAGATTTAATTTCAATCCTATAAAGATAAGAAAAAATTTGATAAAAATAGAGTATATTCATACATGACACATACAAACCTCACTCAATCTAAATAATATATATTAAAGACGGATAAAAGTATCGTGGAGACTTTTGTATTAGGTGTCAAATTGCATTTTGCTTTCTCTACTCAAAAAATAGGCAAATTAGTCCCTGGACGTTTGATTAAAAAGCAAATTGGTCCTTTTTGTTAAAAAAAGTCATTCATTTGTACTATTAAAAACTAACTTGACTGATAGAATAAGAAGACAATAACACGTGATGTGCCACGTTTACCTTATGTTGATGTACAATGATCAGTTTTTAACAGTGGAAATTTATCAAAATTTTAACAAAATGACCAATTTGCTCTTTGGTCTAACATATAGGGATTAATTTACCCATTTTTTGAATAAAAGAGACAAAACACAATCCAAATTTTAGTATAAAGACTTCTATGATATTTTTATCACCAAAGACTCCACTCGAGATGAATAATATCCTTGAACAGGTCTGTTTGTCCAAATCTAATATGTTTGATTATCTTTTCCTTCTAGGAATGGAGAGAAACAAAAGGTGCAAATGATGCAGAAAAGAAAGCAAATAAAAACTTGCTGTGGAGAGCTTTTAAATTGGCATTTAGGGTTTACTCATTTGCTGGTGGGAACGATGAACGTGCTGACAAGTTGGCTAAAGAATTGGCTAATGAAGTTTTGTGTGGTTCTTCTTCACCTCCCAAGCCCCAAACAAATACCCCAATATTTCATCTTTAATTTATCTTTTTTTACAAATTATTGATCAGTTAATTAGCTGAAAACAATTTGTACAGTTGTTTTCATTTACCTATCGATATGTAAATTAATATTATTTTCTAAAATAATTTTCATGCAATATATGAAATTAAAACATCTGAACAATCCATCAAAATTAAAACTTATCTTATTTTTATAAGGATATAAATCTTGATAGAAACTTGATCTAATGTGTAACACGTTTTGATATAAATTTTAATGATAAACTCCAAGGAGAGTAGATATTGTAGTGCGAGACCATGATAGCATTGCATTGGGAGTAATCATTGAAGCTTGGAAGTAACTTATTGAAATTGTTGGTATTGTTTTTTTGTAAGAGTTTTGTCTCCAAATATTGAATATCTAAAATAATTGTTTGAAAAAAACGACGAGTTCAATAAGGCAGGAATACTTGAAGAAGTAGACTCTAAATGTGTGCACGATCATCCACCGAGAGAGTTTCAAGCTTAACGGACTTTAATGTTGAATAACACAATACAAACGGTGAATTTTGTCAACTAAATCCTATTTTACAATTAGATATTGACAATATTAACCTTGGGAGAGAGATTGCTATAGTTGGATTTGAACCGAAATACATATTCCACCGTTGATTTTAATCTTATCTGTACAACACTCAATCAAGTTATTATAATAACTAATTTCATTATCACCAATATTTTTTTATATCATTAGAGCTAATCTCACCACTAATCTAAACGAAATCTAATACATATTTGATACAACGGGATCCAATGAATAATTTGCTTCGAATTCATTTAAATTTGTTTGCTATATTCTCAATGAAACCAACTTGCTTCATTATTTTAAGTTTTTTCAAGTAAAGTCGAAGGATCTAATATTCTATTGCATTCACTAGACTTCCAATAAAATTAATTTTCATTTTTTGCCCCTTTGAAATTATTATTATTCAGAATACTATAGATTGAAATATTAGATTTAATAAAACATTTTTCTTGATGTCAATGTAGAAACTAAAATGAATGCAAAAGAGTTATTATATGACAGAATTTAAACTATTAAAAATGTATGTTTAAACATTTGATCAAATCCGACCTTAGCTCAGTTGGTAGAGCGGAGGACTGTAGTTGGCTGAAGCCTTCAGTTAAATCCTTAGGTCACTGGTTCGAATCCGGTAGGTCGGAATTTTTTTCCATTTGAACAATTCAGCATTTTCGCATTTGCTTTTTTCTCTAATCAAAACAAGAGTGGAAAGAAGACTTCATTAGGCAAAGATTTTGTTTATAGGTTAAGAATAGATTCGAAAAGTTTAATAGTATTACCATTTGCTCCTTATTTTTAAGGTCAAATTACGCCAAATCCAATTGCTAATAGCTAGTTTAAAAAATAAACTTACTTGTAAGTAGCACAAGTATCAGTAAAGAATATATTTGGAGAATCGCAAAAGAAGGCATGAGAAGGAATGAGCTAACTTATCTGCTTGATAATGTACCCTTCACTCGTTTGCTGCGATGAAGTTGGATCGGTGGTAGACGAATCCGCCTGATTGATTGTTTATTCGGAAGGCTTGTTTATCTCTTTAAACACCGAGTTTATTTGTTTTTAAGCTAGGAATGCTTAAAGAAGTAAACTCTTAATGCGTGCATGATCATCCACCAAGAGAGTTTCAAGCTTAATGCACTTTAATGTTAATAACACAACACAATGGTGAGTTTTTTCAACTAAACCCTATTTTTCAATTGGATATTGACAATATTAATCTTGTGTGTGAAACATCGTCATAGTTGGGTTTAAATCAAAGTAATCTCACCACTCATCTAAACGAAATCTAATAGATAACACAGTAGAATGGGGTCCAATAAATAAATTGCTATGAATCCATTTAAATTTGTTTGGTATATTCTCAATGAGACCAACTTGCTTCATTGTTTGAGACTTGAGTTTTTTTTCAAATGAAGGATCTAGTGTATTCACTATACTACCAATGAAGATAATTTTCATTTTTGCTCCTTCGAAATTATTATTATTATTCAAAATGCAAATGTGAGATTTAATTAGAAACTAAAATGTGATGTAAAAGAGTTTATTATACTCGACAGCACTTAGTCTATTAAAAGTTTACGTTAAGCCCTATAATCAATTCCGACCTTAGCTCAGTTGGCAGAGCGGAGGACTGTAGTTGGTTAAAGCCTTCAGTAAAATCCTTAGGTCACTGGTTCGAATCCGGTAGGTCTGATTGTTTTTTCATTCTGTACATTCAACATTTTCGCATTTGCTTTTTTCTCTAATCAAAACAAATGTGAAGATTTTTTGTTTTTTTGTTTTCATTAACAAAAAATAAAAATAGCAGAGCCCAACGTGAAATCCAATTGTTAATACCGAGTTCAAAAAATAAACTTACTTATAAATATCATAATTATCGGTTAATAATATATTTAAAGAATGGTAAATTTCATATTGTGATCATTTTGTTAAGGATTAATTTTTTTTGTTTTTAAGGTGAAATTGTTCATCATTACAATTGCCTCTCGGGATTTCAAGAACGCAAACTCAAATAATTACACACCTTTTGATAGGTCTACAAACTTATAAAATTTAATTTAAATCTCTTTATGATATCAAAGTTTTGAATTAAATAATTATATAAAAAAATCAAATAAATTAAAGAAAGATAAGTTTGATGTTTATTAGCATTTATTAAACATAAGTTAATAAACGTTAAAACTTTAATATTTTGTTTATTAAACATAACTTATATATAATTTGAGCAATTAATAATTGTAAGTTTATTAATCTTAAAATAAATAAACTTCAACGTTTTATTTTTTTTTTCTCAAAAACTAAATGTAAGTTAGAGAAACTTATATCAATAAATATTTTAAAATTTCATGAATGAAGTATAAAATTCATTCACTTACTTAAATTGCAGGATAAAAGAATTACTTGGTCGTGCCTTTTTGAGATTATAGCCTGGAGAATTTGGAAGAACATGAATCTTTTTATCTTTCAAAATATTGATTGGACGTCTCTCGAGCTCATTAAATCATCTATTAGTTGGGCACAAAATTTTGAGGCCTTCATCATTGGTTCTAAGGTTACCGTTATTTATTCGGGGAATCAACAACATTGTTCTGACAATTGGGTCCATTTATCCTCTGATGGGGCAGTGGCTAGAGTATCCGGAAATGCCTCAGCGGGTGGTGTGGTTCGTGATCAGGATGGTAATTGAATATTAGGATTCACGCATTACCTGAGCAGTTGCTCACCTTTGGAAGCATAACTTTGGGGTATCCTTGATGGAGTGCTTATTTTATTGAATAAAGGGTACAAGAGGGTCAAGATCCAGACAGATAATCTTGAAGTGGTTAGGGCTTTGTCCATGGAGGATATGGTGGACTCTGGCACTACACTACTTAGAAGAGTTAAAAGACTTTTACATGCTGAAGATCAATGGGAAATTAAGCATGTTCCCAGAGAGTGCAATTCAATCGCAGATCAACTGGCGAAGATTGGGCTCTCTTGGCATACTTCTCTCCGAATATTTGAAGTACCGCCTGATGTGGTGGCTACGCCTTCCAACAAGATAAAGCTTTTAATGTCTCTTAGGAGTTTTTAAGATGTCATTTTGTTATTCACCAAAAAAAAAAAATCATTCACTTATAATTTCTCATTCTCATTTAATTTTTGGATTTTATAAAATAAAAAAAATTTCCATTAAACATCATTTTATAAAACCAAATTTCAACAATGTTTATATATGAATATATTTAATAGTATTTTTTTTGTGTGTTTTCACTCCATTGTTATAGTTGAGTTTGAATCAATATATATAGTCTATTGTATCTCATTATTTATTTTAATCTCAATCGATGATTTTACAGTTCATGTTCGGGGTTCATGGCTGCCCCTCTAATAATATGGTCTCCAAAGTCCGAATCTAGATTCTCCTCTTGGGAATGTAGTGTGCCCTATCATTACACCAATCACTTATTTTTTTTAATTATTAATAATTTTATTATATTATTTTCTGATATGATTTATTATATAAAATATTTATTTTAATCTAATATCATTAATATTTATTTACTATTCTCAATTTAACTTCGTGACTACATTTAAACCAAAAATTTACCCCACTTTTAATTTTTAATCTTATTAGTCCATCCCTTAATCATGCAATGAAAATGGCAAACGATGCATTAACTAAGTAATCCCCAAGGATTATCAGAATTAATTATGCTTAAAAAAATGTGATCTGTTAAAATTAAACCTTAAAGCGTTTTAAACAAACCGACCTTAGCTCAGTTGGTAGAGCGGAGGACTGTAGTCGGTTGAAACCTTCAGCTAATCCTTAGGTCACTGGTTCGAATCCGGTAGGTCGGATAAATTTTTTATTTTTGATTCAAATTTTTTTGTATTTGCTTTTTCAATTTTTCTCTTTTTGATATATTGTTTTCTCTAATCAAAACAAAAGTGGAAGAAGATTTCATTAGCAAAAGAATTTTTCTTCTTCATTAACAAAACAGAAAATTAGCAGAGCGCTAACGCCAAATCCAATTGCTAACAGCCAGTTCAAGAAATCGTTTCCTTTTATCAATCAGTTGCTTAAATCCACGAAAAAGAAATGGTAAGAACACCTAATTTTTCCTTTTCTCTACTTCAATCTGTTTGGTTGCCTAGAAAGTAATTAGGAAGTAAATAAAAATTGATATTTACGTTACGGACCAGTAGTAGATCAATTGCTTTACGTTTTTCTTTTCTTATTGAAGACAAAATTTGTCAGTTTTATCTTTCTTTTTCCCTTCTGTTTTCCTTTCAACTTTTTTACTGTATTATTTTTGGATCCAATTGCTTCTTCTAGCTTAATTTTTTTGGAAGATATAAATTGATTATATTGAATGGATTCTTTATGCCATCGCAAAAGCTTAATGTATTCTTTAGTAATTCTTCTTATTGATTTAAACTTAAAAAAATTTAGGCAAGCACATTGAGGCTGTATTTGACTTGCATAAGGAACACTCTTGAGGCTGCTATGTGTCTCCAGGTATGCAAATCAAGTTTATGTTGTGAATTTGTATGAATAGATTTTGTGACTGTTACCTGATCGAACTTAGTTTTTATATTTTACTATAGAATGGCTTGGAAAAGGATGCTTAGCCATCAGCTTTTTGTTTGATATAATGCTCATAGATTAAGATCAGAGGATTTAACGTAGTCAGATGGGAATGGTTAGAGATGTACTATGTTTGTTATCTTTCCTAGTGTTGGTTTATAAAATGTTGTATAAATCTGCTCACTACCAATGACTAGTGTGGTTTATTGGGAGCTCTTTTGATTCACAATCTTTGGGTCTTGAAGCCCTTCTGGGTGTGGGTTTTGAATAGAGGAGGCTTCCTCCAATTTTCAGTGCATGTATTCAATTTCCACGTCTTCACAAAATTTAAAGCAATTCCAACCTATATTTTTCGTTCTAGATTACTTTTGGTTTAAAATTTGAAGATCTTTTTGTTGTTATGGAGCTTTTGGATAATCTTTTGTGTCTACTAAGATAATTTATCTTTACTTTAGTTACATGGTGTATTTAATCTTTACGGACTGTTGTTTCCTTTGAACAACCATATGCATAATGAAAGACATTCGAATTAAATGTGTTGGCTTGGCAAAGACCTTCATTTGTCTAATTTTCTTTTCTATGTGGTATTTGTGCTCATTAATCTTGCTCTCTTATTTACATGTTGGTTGCAGAATTTTCCTTGTCAAGAAGTTGAGAGGCATAATAAGCCAGAAGTTGAACTAAAGTATGTCTATTGATTTCTCTTTCATCTTTAATTTCATATTTTAGAATTCGGCGTTTTCTGACTGGATAAAGCTATGTGAAGAGAAAGTGCTCAAAGTACTAAAAAGGTGTGAAAAATGAAAAAGAAATGCTGATAAACAATGCTTTGTTGTGTGGAATTATACTATCATTCTATAATGAACGTGCTACTTATCATATGCTGATCATAGACTAGTCTTAACTGATTTAGTTATGCTCTTACATTTAATTGGCAAGTTCTTCCTCGAATTGACAAGGTCTTGTTCAAATTTGGTATTCATAGATTTTCTTCTTCCTTTTTTTTCCTAAATGGTACTAATGTCAAGGTGTAGGAGCTCCAGTTAATTTTGATTCATTCAAGCTGATAAGCCCTTTGGTCTTTTCAGAATGATTTTTTATTTTTAGATGCAGGCTTTATTTCAAGTCTTTGAGGCCATTCATGTATGCAAGCCTTTTATCATGTTGTTTTACTCTTGCAACTCTCTTCTCCTGTCTTTTTCTTTAGATTGCTTTGCTCCCTTCCCTCCCAAGACATTAGTCTATTCTGAAAACTCTAGTTTCTTCGTTTCAGAAACAAGACTTTCAGCAAGGGGCTACATGGACCTTGGCTAGCATGTCAATAGTTTCTACTCATCTTTGTTTCTATATTTTACCTGATATTTCAAGCATTTAAAGCTTCTGATCTGCATGTTTATTCATGTCAGTAGGAATTCATATGATACTATCTCCATTTTGACTGTCAATTGGCAAGTGTAATGCATGATGCCTCAAAAGAAATTCACTGAAAAACTTAATAATTTGATTGAAATATTTGTTGTTGACCAACAAGCAAAGTGGAGAATTTATCTCTCTAATCTAATTGTAAAAGCTTTCATGTTCTGCGCCCTTGTATTCTGCACTTCTGGACATACTAATATTTTTTCTTTCATATTTTGCAGGACAAGCCCAGAACTTCTGCTAAATCCTGTAAGAACCACCTTCCTGAGTTAAGAGACATAGTTATAGTTTTCCATGTTCCTTTTTTATCCTTAATTTGTTATGTCCTTTATATATCCTATTGGTATTTTATTTTAATTCCTTTGCTCATCTTTAGTCCAAGATGGTTGTCTCTTTTTACCATATACTTTTGCTTTATAAAAAATGAACAAAACAGAAAGAAACAATATAAATCAAGAAGCAAATGCAAACATTATAAAGCAAGTAGCCAAAGCAACGATGAAATGGAGCTATGTTGGGTGTTCTGCATTTTTCACTGTTACTTTTGTAGGTTACTTTGGGCTCTCCATGGTACATGAATCCACCTAGTATGAATTTTTGTTTTTATAGTAATCACTAAATTTCTTTAAGGACATTTAACTTGTTTTTGAGCTTGGAGGATTCAAGATTGTAATTTGGACACCTGAATATTACCTTTTCCAAAATTATGAGTCCATAGGAGTTTGGCATCACCAAACATGCAATTTTATGGTTTCTGGTAGAAATGATTTATGTGATTTATTGGTAGAATGAGAAAATGGCTAGTTAGTTGTTTTTTATGTTGCTGGTTATGGATCTTTTTAATATGCTCGCTTGCAATGCAGGTTTTGATATGCCGAAATGAGGCTGAGAAATGCTTAATAGAAACATCTATCAACTCACTACGGATAAGCCTCAAGGTAAAATTTTAATAATCTTTCCCTGGATGTTTCTTTTGCTTGGTAAAGTTAATTGCCGCAAAGAGGTCCGAGTATTTTTCCTGCTTTTAGATTAAATAAGCTGCATCGCATGCATGATGGTGATGACTATTTTAGTTTTAATATGATCATACAGAAATTTTCAATACAAACCATTGGGTACCTTTTTCTTTTACCCTCCAAATTAGTTAAACTCATTATTAACTTTTTTTTCTCTCTTCTAATGCAAGTTCTGGACTAACTCATATGGATGCAAATTAGCTTTGTTTGAGACATCAAGCAACAACCTGTGACCAATGGTTCAACTGGAATACAGAAAATAGCTTTGATTTGGTTTAAACAATTCTTTTTGCTTCTTAACTTTGAGAGGACCTTAGAGCACAATCTATCATCTTTTGATGCGTGCTTGCCTGAAGTTAATGGAAAATGTTTGTTTTGCAATTTGCATGGTACCAAATTTGGTTAGAATGTTTCATTATTGATACTCAGCTTACATGCAGAGGCATTAACTGATCTGGAATAACATAGCATTTTCTATCCTTTTCATTTGATTTTATTTCTGTGAAAGCTTAGAATTGACCTATCATTCTCACAGAAGTTTGGTCTTAACGAAGATCAGGGTAAATTTGCAATCTTTCTTCCATTTCGTCCTTATGTATGCATTATCTTCTTATATAGGTAAAACAAGCAGATGAACTGGAAAACATACTAGCTAAAAAGTTCCTCAGATTTTTGTCTATGAGGGCAGAAGCATTTCAAGTTTTGAGAAGAAAACCAGTACAGGTACTTGCATTTGATCTCATAGTTGACACCTGATTTGCCTGATAAATTTATGTTGCTTGACAAATTCATGTGATTAACAACCAATTTACCTTGAAGAATATGATTATTTTTACAACATTTTGCAAAAGCGATCGTGAAAATCATTATATTTTGCCAATTATAGGTAAAGAACTTTTAATTGTTTCCTTTTTATACACACTATAACCTCTTAAACTGGGTTAATATACGTGCCTTATATCTCAATAATACAGCTCTTAAATTTTGATTTCATTCATGAATTGACGCTGCCTTATGTATAAATTTGATTTCCCTTTTCATTACCATTTTGATACTTATTCTGGAAACACTTTATGTTTGAGTATAATTAACATATACTAATTGGATGAAACAGTGAGCAGAGAAACATTATCATGATGAAACTGGTTTGTCTGTCATTATCTAAATCATTCTTTTACCTTTGTTCAAGTTAATAAATGTTAAGCTGGTAATAGGTTTTTGTAAATGTAACCCCGAAATAGCTCTTATTTCTTCCTTATGCTAGTGAAATTTCTAGTTTATTTTCTAGAGTGTGTGTGTTTTTAATTTTAGTAGTTGCTTCATTAACAGGGTTATGATATCAGTTTCCTTATCACGAACTTCCACTGTGAAGAGCTGCAGAAACAGAAGCTCATTGATTTTATTGTGCAATTCATGGAGGTAAGAACATTCTTAACCGTATCTGTTTATCTTTGTCTTCTAATTATATATAGTGGATCCCTATTTAATCTTAAGTAATCAACTATAAAAAATATTGATAAACCCATGACTTCTTTTCCTCTTTAAGACTTCCAAATGGTCTAAAGTTTCTACTCCAGAGTGTGCAACCTCATTATCTTTCGTACTTTTATAGATGCATTCCCTGAAATATTTTAGAAGGATTTAAGGAAAATTGCTTCGAGTGACGTGAAATTATTCCGTTGCCTGATATTTATGTTCTCTACTGCTTTCCACTGTGCATTCTACTTCCTCTATCAATTTGATTCTGGAACTTATGTATTTAGTGTTTTGTGGAATTCTAGCGAAATATGTCTTTCAATCTTTCTTATATATTCTAAAATTTTTCTTCCTTCCTCTGTATTGTATATGATAATTGGATCTGATTCCTAGTTGCAAAATCATATTCATGCGAAACCCTCTATAACCCCCTAAATATTCATAGCTACCATTGAACTCGTATTCTTTTCTTTTCTTTTTTCTTTTTTGAATATTCTACCATTGAACTCTGGTATTTTGATTTAAGGACACTATTTTGCTATCCAAAATTTAACTACAATTTCCAGCTTTCCTCTTGTTAGAACTGAGCTTAAGAACAGAAATGCTTGTTTGTGGTTATGTCACTCTTTTACCATTTCTATGTTACTCGGACTGGATGAAAGTGTCTGATAGCAGTATGTGTCAGATATGGTCGACCTTTTACAAGTTTCCTTTGTATTTCGAGAGTCTCTCAAGGGTCATATCTCTGAACCTGTAACCAAATATGCATTTGATACAAGTACGTCGAGAACAATAAAGAACTTGACCAACATAGATTTCAGCTCCATGCCTGGTTTTGCTAAGATAGGTTTAAACTAAATAAACTCTTGGCCTATCACTATCAGAGTTCTATATTTTGTCTGTTCGAAGCATGCTTATGTCGATAACCTTTGAAATGCTGTTCTTTTTAAATCTCAGGATATCGATAAAGAGATAAGCGAATTGAAAATGTCGGTGAGTACGCGAGGGAGGTTGGTGGCTACGGAGTTTTTAAAGCAATTCTAACATCTTAAATATTACCAGTAGTATTATATCTGAATGAATTCTGGGTTTTATTGCCCACAATTGTGATCCTTCATAGATCAGTAGCCATTGTAAGGTATACTTTTGATAAAACAAAATGACAAATTCTCTTCCTCTTTTATGTACTCATGTTCATATGTTTTATGTTGATTGACTTTGGGGGATAGCATCTGCCTTGAACTCGATAATATTAAACACGACATGATTACATGATATAAAAAAGTTTAAAAAAAAAAGGGAAACATATATAAATTGTTAATTTCGTGGGATTTTGCAAGTTTTCTTATTTCCAGGAAAATTAAGCAGAATATATGTTACAATGAGTTTGGGAATTGGGATTTAAGTGATTAATCACTAAAATAAAGTTCTCGTTCTTACTATATATTTCAACAATTATGATTTATGATTTTATTTTGCTGGTTTTAGGTTCAAATATTGGGAAAAAAAAAACATAAATTTATTGAAGAATTAGCAATTTGTATGTTTATATTGTATTTGCGTCGCTTATTATTTTACATATATTATTAATAAACATAATGTATCATACTCATAATACCTTATCTTTTTGTTTAATTGAATCCTCTAAAATTATAGAGCTAAATGACTTGATATAAAATTCGAAAAAATAGGCTTATAAAACGCAAGGATATAAACATTTAATCCAACACTATCTGGAGTCAATAGAAAATTATGACATGTTAAAAATTGTTTTTGTCACAATTCAAGTATTATCTGGAGTGATTATAAATACTTAATATAATAAGAAAATCAACTCTGGATGATCCAAAGCGGCAAGCAAAAATTGACAAATGACTCTCTAGCACTCACCAAACTATAGAGGACAACAACAAAATTATCACTAAAATCACTTGTAAAACTAAGATTACATGCATAAGCAAGACCAAAAACTCAATTAACAATTTATGAAGTAATTTTTCTTATATAATATATTTATAATCTATTACATTTATATTTATACAAAATATATATATATATATATGGGTCTTGAAGCCTCACCATATATTATCATGTGTGAATTTAGTCCAGTTTATTAATTTTAGTTTGAACTGTACTAGTTTTTAGTCTAATCGTGCTATAATCATTTGATTTTACTTTATGATTCTTCAGACAATTTGTGTCGTAATAATTTAATAGTTACGATTATTCATACATAAACTTATATTTATACTTAAATTGTATTGGTAACACTTTTAAAAAAAATTACTAAATCGCTGAACATTAAAATAAAATGGATTTGAACCATCCATCGACAAATATAAACCAGCCCAAACCCAATATGGATTACAAACACTTAGTATAGGGTTTTGAAGGGGTTTCTTTCTCCTTTAATCTTTTAGCCCTTTTTATCATTTTCTTTTTGATTTTCTGGTTTTGCAATCGATTTTCCGGTAGGTAGTTCTGATTTCAAACTCCGCTCCTCCTGTAATTATTATTGGTAAGCTCGAAAATCAATGTAGAATATCAAGTACTAATTTTTTTGCTTTATTGAATCTCTGGGTGCAGCTAAATTTTGTTCAAAAACTGGTGCAAAAATGCATAATCTTCGCCACCTGGTATCCCGTCTTTCATCCACAAAGAAACCTATATCCCTTCAATTCGAGCCATTTCGAGCTTTGGGTTCACGCGCTTTTTCCTCAACATCAGATGGTTCCGATAATCTAGACTGGGGCACTGCTTCCTCGTGGTCCAATCGCTTGACCAAGGACCATTTCGACGGAACCATAACACCCCAAGCTGGTCCTGGAGATGCAGGCCAATCCATACAGCTTACGGATATTGAAAATATATCTGATGCGGTGAAAAAATGGAATGCCGACGACAAGAAGTTCAAGGAGTTCACTGATGGATGGGAAGATCGACTGCTTGAAACAAGTGTTTTGTTGAAACAAGTGCTTGAACCTGGTGCTAGAGGATCTTATCTTAAAGACTCTGAAAAGGCTGAAATGTATCGTTTGCATAAAGAGAACCCTGAGGTTTATACTGTTGAGAAATTGTCCAAGGATTATAGGATTATGAGACAGAGAGTGGAAGCTATTCTTTGGCTTAAGAAAGATGAAGAAGAATTGGAGAAAAAAAATGCTCTTCCTCTTGATGACTCCGTTGAGATGCTTCTTGACAATTGCCCTGAGTAATTTCCTCACTTCTTTTCCTTTTATTTTCTTGCTAGTTTTTGGAATTTCTATCCTTGTTTCGTGATTTCAATGGCTCTTTGATGCATTAAATTGTAAATTTTTTTACTGCTGAAGTTATGGTCTGTTCAGTGATAATGATGGTATTGAAAATGATAGAAACACAACATTAGTGCATCGTATGTGATCATACTTATGGGGTTTTTTGTTTTATCTTTTTCATCTGTTCCTTTAGGTTGTTAAGCTAATCTTGATAGGTATTAAGTGTGATCGTCTCTGCTCTTGCTTGCTGTTTTGCTCTAATCTATGTTAGTTAGACTCGGGTGTAAGTGTTGGAGATGGATATATATCTCGTACGGGCATGTTCAACTTTTTCTGTCTAAGTTTCTGGTAAATTTGGAGGGTGCTTGGAGGGTTATTTTCCATA
The DNA here is from genome assembly GCA_025698515.1 of Gossypium sturtianum. NCBI lineage: Eukaryota > Viridiplantae > Streptophyta > Magnoliopsida > Malvales > Malvaceae > Gossypium > Gossypium sturtianum. The sequence continues at coordinate 166,925,867 of CM046945.1, forward strand.
CACATGCCCGGATGTGCTTAAAGAAAAATGATAAGCCGGAACATGATATGCTCTTGGTTCATTGTTGTTTGGTCTCAAAGTGGTGATTGTTTTTGGTTGTTGAAATTACTCGGTCATATATTTGTGCTTTATAATTTAGATTGGGGCTGAGAAATAGTAGAACTTTTAAAATGATTAGGGACTCTTTTGCCTAATATGGGTGTAGTTGAAAATGAAAATACTCGGTCATACAATCGTGCTAGCTAATTCTTGAAAATTTACAAAGTCCTCATTTTAGGTGCCTTTGTCCTACAAGTGGCACATACACAGTTCTGCTCTCCTCTTTTTTTTTTTTTTTGGTAATTTTCCTCATTCTTCTGCTAGGGACCTTTCTTTCGTGCTTTTAATGTACTTGGGTAGCTCCTGATTTTGCTTTCTGTGATAATTTCTATCATATGATGTATTTATAATAGATGGTGTATTTTTGCACATAAAAATAGTTTTTGAAGGTATAAAGACTGTATAAATAACTAAAAATTGTTAATAGCGTGGTTGTGAATGTAATCCTATTTCCTGCTGCAGATTTTTAAATGCCCACGATCGGGAATTTCATGTAGCATCCCTTCCTTACAAACCTGAGTTCAAAGTTATGCCCGAAGGTTGGGATGGCACCACCAAGGATCTGGATGAATATCATTATGAGATCTCCAAAAAAGAGGATGACATGCTGTATGAAGAATTTGTTCAGAGGTTTAACTTTAATAAAATGAAGGTATGCTGCTGCTTTACTCCATCCCCCTGCCTTAAAAGAAAGAAACATATTAGAATTGCGATATAAATTTTCATTTTCCATTTTGTATGTTGGAACTTTTTATTTTGCGGCTTTGGTCACGTTCACATTCTTGTTTCTCTCTCATACACACATCCCGGTGTTTGTGCATGGACTGCTCTGGTTCGCTAGATTTACTTTTATATAGGCTAAGTGATGCATTTATCTGGGAAATGTGTCCGTATTGAGAAATATGTAGAAAGAAAAGAGGTAAGAGTGATTAGATATTGACAAACTAATAGAATTGTGGTTAGCTATGTTACTCAGACTCATGCATGAGTGTCGGGTATGAGTATGTTCAGCTTTTTCAAGTTTTCCAAATCTGTTAACAAAACTATTCAATGGAATTTTCACTAGGGATTCTCTTCTGTCCACGTAGTTATCTCGACTACCAATGAAATGAATTTTTACCACCCTCCCTACTTTCATTCTATGCCATCTTGTTTGACTATTTCGGCTTTTGGATTAAACCCATTCATCTTCGTTGAGAGGTTGCCTTCCTTCCTAGGATGTTCCCAAGACCAGGAGCTGTTTTCTCAACGGCTAGGTTTAACTTTTTACATCCCTCGGCCGAAGGGTAGTATAAGGAACTGGCCGGATAAGATAACACAGTGCTGGTAGGGCAAAGGATGATGTCCTCATTTCTCCTTTATTTATGCTTGCTTGACATACGACAATTTAACTGTCTAGCTTACTGTTAATTCTGTTTACATTTCCGATACTCTCTATCTGATCTTTGTATATATAGATGGCCGGTGAAGTGAAGCGACACAAGTATAGTAGGAGGCGCCCCACTGAAGGTTGGAACTTCACAGTGGAGAAAATGGGAGCAAAAGGGAAGCGCGGAGGTGGTGGCGGGTGGAAGTTTGTAAGTTTACCAGATGGATCAAGTCGACCACTCAACGAAATGGAAAAAATGTACGTAAGACGAGAGACACCACGCCGAAGACGTAGAATTCTCCCGTGATGATTTAGCCTCTGTTGTGCCACCGTCTGCAGATTATAGTCGTTCTCGACATATTCTGTATGTATGATTTAGAGTCCAAGCTGGTGTCATTTTATATCCCAAAAGGTAAGCATCTTTTAGGAACAAACATATACAGGCCACAAGCACTTTATGCTAATTTTGAAGTTCAATTTGAGGTTAACATTTGATCCTTTACATCGTTTCTAATAATTATTTGTTAAAATGCAACTGTGGACTAAATTTGATTATTTTGGAGTTTGAAAGTTGGTTAGACCTTATGAAACTCATGCGTCAAGGCATATGCTTTATTTGTTCATTCTCCAATCAGATTCTGTGCCTTAGCCAATCTCCCACGCATCGAATAAAAACCGGAACCGGCCCATCAGACCAGTCGAATCAGAACCGGTAGATTGTTCGGTCCTAGATCATATTTGAATTTGAATCCGTAAGGCACATTGCATTGACAAGGAAGGAAAAAAAGAATGCGTAGATAATTACGAACTTTGAATATGAATCTGAATAAATATGAATCTAGAAATCCCAAATAAGTAAAGCACAAAATCTTCGAAAGGTAATTTGTGAAAAAAATCAATATTGGATATAATATGATTACATGAAACAAATACGATAATTTAGAAGTTAGGAATTCTATTAAAAATTAAGTGATTAATAATATTGTACATGATATGATTACATGAAATAAGTAAGATGTGAAAAAAATATTTAATAAAAATACATTGAGAAATTACAATAAAAAAAGAAAGATGAACATGTTAGAATCTTTAGGTAATAAATTATTAAATTGTAAAAAATTATGTAAATATAAAATAATTTAAACACCATTAAAATACGATAAAAGTGCACGTATATGATACATGCTAAAAAATGAATATGAAGTATGAAATATAATATTTTAAATATATGATTTTTTTTTTTAATTTGAACATATTATGGGATATATTCGTATTTAATGCTTATCTGAGTTTGTATAATATAGGTTAATTCATAGTACTACTAACCATGCTCATTGCAGACCAAATTTTTGGTTCTCCTCTCGTCAAACTTTGATAACGCAACTTTTTATTAATATGAAGTAAAATAAAAAAGATAATTTAGAAGTGTTGAGTGTTTGTTCTACTGTGTCTTCCTGAATGGTTCATCCATATCTATATATGAGGTACAGTTTGTTGATGTAATGTGTTAGGGGTAACTAGGCGTCATGTGTGGTGACACGTTACCCTGTTAAGGGTTACACGTGTCTTACATACTCTTCAAAAGATTATGGGCAAGCAAAGTGATGTCATGCAAATGGTGGGCACTCATAATGAATAAACTCTTGGGGGACTCGCTAGATTAATTGACGAACCTACATGTTAAACGGACAATCACGTTTTATAAAATTTTATATTATTTATATAATAAGAAGCTAGAAATTCCATTAGTACACAACTTTGTAGACATACACATTCATAAAAGTTGACAAAGATTATTGTTATCTTATCCATGGTTGCTTTTTTTATTTATTTATTTAACTTTTGATCGTTAAATTGGGTGAATTACAATGGGCTCACCCCACTTTCTTTTGTTTTATAATTTGGATTCAGAAATGATCCCCATTACCATGTTCTTGGTCTTAAATGGCATTGGTACTTGGGCCTTCTTTAACAATCTCTTTTAATCAAATTTCAATGCACAAGAGATGGGCAATGGAAATGAAGTAATAGTAGTTATGATTCCTCTAAATAATTTAATTTAAATTTTGTTAGAAATAAATATTTGATATTAATTTACTAAAATTCAAGAATTCTACATGAATAGATTTATTCATTCAAAACTTTTAGATATTCAGTAGTCACATTGAGTCTCAATTAAATTTAAAGTCAAGTTAATTCTGACCTTTAAACAAGAGACAAAGCCCTCTCAGCATTGTTCTTTTTTTCCTATTCACATGACTCAAGCTCGAGACATTACTTAAAACAATCAAATTCCTTAATTACCCTACACCCTTTATTGAAACTTAAACTATAGGGTTTACCTTAGATTCATACAATTTAAAAACAACATGCCACATACTTGGAGATTTTTTTTTTTCTATTTTAAAGCCACAATACCCATGAAATTTGTTCACAATGAAAAGTATTTTTAATTATTTAACACTAAAATTCCTACATTAGTTTATAGTCATGGTATTTCCTACACAAATCCCAAAGCAAAGAATTGCTTCTTAAAGAGGCCATGCATCGCCCTATCCTTTAAACAATAAACAAAAAAAGGAAATACTAAAACCCCAAAAGGCTATCTTGCAGCTAATTACAACCTCATCAAAAGCAACGTATATACATACATACATATATATTTACACACACATATACATAATCATGATTTGAAGATCCAAAAACACCTTAATTTCCCTTCAACACCCAAACCCAAAGCCTTAAATTGTTTCATATGTCAACTCATTGTCCCATTTGGCCTAGTTTCTTCCTCATTTTCCTCTCATTCTTTTGTTACACCTCATATGCTTACACTTTCACTGTAACAAACAACTGCCCTTACACGATATGGCCTGGAACGCTGTCTGGTTCAGGGACACCACAGCTTTCAACGACAGGGTTCCAGTTAGATTCAGGCCAAAGTGTGAGGATCCCATCGGTTCCTGCAGGTTGGTCTGGTCGGATATGGGGTCGGACAGGGTGCTCGTTCGATGCCGCCGGTGTCGGGCTTTGTCAAACCGCGGATTGTGGGGGGAAACTTGCATGTAATGGCAATGGTGCAACTCCACCGGCTTCGTTGTTTGAAATAACATTTGGTGTGGGGAATCAACAAGATTTTTACGACGTTAGCTTTGTTGATGGCTATAATTTGCCGCTTGTTGCTGCTCCTCGTGGTGTTTATGGTGCATGTAATGCTACTGGATGTGCTTATGATCTTAATATGGGTAAGAAACTAAATTTTTAGCTTTGTTAATTAGTGGAGATAATTTTCGAAAAGTATAAGGATTATAATAATATTTTAACCTAAAAAAAGTGTAAAATGAGCTTCAATGCCTTGGAATTCTAGACAAAGATAAGTTGAGTGCACTTGTGCCCCAAATCACTCTCCTATACTTAAGTTAATCATAAAAAAGAAAAAAAAAAGATTGTAGAAGAAGATAATAGGAAAGAGAGAAACCTATCACGAGATAATACTTGTGATTTTATCAGGGTAAATTCAGAAAATTTTTAAGGGCCAAATTTAAATTATAAATATTTGAGAGTTAAAAGTTTAATTTTGAAAAAATTTACAATTTTTTAAGAGATAAAACTATAAACTTTTCATTTTGGGAGAGTACATAATTGAATTTTAAATTTTAAGAGAGATTGAAACATAATTTTATCATTAAATTAATTAAAAAATTTGTAATTTTTAAATGGACTAAAAATGAAAATTAGGGCCAAGGTCCTTGCTTACCCCTCTAGCTTAGCCCTTGGATTTTACCCTTCTTACTTTTTTATTTATTCTTGATATTTAAGTATCTTGACATAATGGACTGACTTTATACTACGTTGTTTGACTTCATTAATGCTTGACAGCTAGCATGATTAACATTAAGATATAATAAATTTAAAGAAATAGAATATCGAACAATTGACATTCAATATGTTTAGAATTTGAACCTTAATATATATATGTACATGTACATGTGTGTGTGTGTGCAAGGCAGGTTGCCCTAAAGAGCTACAAGTAGTGGGAGGTGATGGGGAAGGGGCAGGGAGAGTAGTGGGATGCAAAAGTGCATGTGAGGCATTTAGACAAGATCAATATTGTTGCAGTGGTGAATTTGCAAACCCAACAACATGCAGGCCTTCCTTTTATTCTTCAGTTTTCAAGAAAGCTTGCCCCAAGGCTTATAGCTATGCTTATGATGATGCTAGCAGCACGTTCACTTGCAAGGCCCTTGATTATCTCATCATTTTCTGCCCTAATTCTCAATCTCAAAGGTACCTATTTGTATACATTTATATATGCATGTATGTTTATCTCAAATCATATATAAATCTCTAAGACTTAATGGAAATGCAGGGCAAATAGAACAAATGGTGGGTTTACACCACCATTCAACGATGATGGTACCGAAGGCAAAGTGCAGATAGTTTCCAACTCATCAAATCTACTATTCCCCTTTCCAATCCTCATCCTCCTCCTACTTGTCAATTTGTTCTTTTAAGAACGCATGCGCTTAGCCTTTGAGGTTATGTTACTTGAACTCGAATTTGAGTGTTAGAGATGGCGTATATTTAGAGATCCTTGAAAAGTCATATCTGTACATGCATATTTCAATACGATGGAATAACGTTGAACATGATGAAAAATTTGGAGGAATATAGCATACATCCCCCACTTGTTTATTTGATGGGCAAATTGTTCAACCACCACTTATTTGTAATGCATCCAATTCCCATTGAGAAAATTTGTCCTCAATATAATCTTACGTTTTAGTAGACTTGTTCCAGAGTCGGGTTACCCGTTAAGGCCTGTCCGAAATTTGAGAGGGTTTGAACAAAAATATTATGATCGAGAAATGAGCTTGGGCAAAAAAATTAAGCCCGTTTAAAATATGGATCGGGCTCGAGCTTAAACATTCAAGGCACAAGCTCAGCCTGGCCCTTTTTTAAGTTTATAATACTTTATACTATGTTATTTTTATATGTTATGTAATTCAGAACACATTAAAAAATAAAGTTATACTAAATATATAATACTATTCTAATGTAAACATTAAAATAATGTTAAGATGACTATATAAAAATTTTCAATAAATAAAAATTTTATAAAGTTATTAAATATTAAAATAAAATAATATATATATTTTTAAAAAAATAATAAGGACGGGTCTAAAATGGGCTTAAGTTAGTCTTTTGCAAAGATGGATGGGTTTAGACAAAATTTTAAGCCCATGTGTTGGGTCAGGCCGAACTTGTACAAACATAAAGTACGTTAGTATCATGCTTAAACTCGACCTGACCCATGAACATCTGTACGTTTGAATTGGTTTTATGGAATATTTAATATTACAACAGATTTATTTCCGGGAAATAATTATGGGATAATTAAAAAAAGCTCACAAAAGATCTTTGAATGGGCCGAATTAGGGTCCAAAAAAAATTTATTTCCTAATCCCATAGGCTATAAAGCCCATATTTATTATTAAAAAGTTATCAGACGATTTTTGATATAATGAAAATTTTATTTAATTTTTTAGTTAAATTTATTCATTAAAATTTTAAATTATTTTTTAATGAAAATATTGACAAAAATATTAATTCTTTAATGTCGTTGACATAACAGCCCACAAGTATTTCATGATGACATGATATTATTTGTCTTTTATGCCATGTCAACAAATAATTTAAAAATTATAAAAATATTCAAAATTCAAAATTTAAAATTCCAAAAAAAATATATAAAAGAAGTTCATCGAGTTTTTAAACAATTAGCATGAAGTAAACGTAAATTGAAATGTTTAAAAATTTAACATTTTATTCTGTATTTTAATTAAAAAATAATTTGGCTCTTTTTGAAAGCTTGTGATGAAATTCAACTGTTTTGAAAGGTTGAGAGTTAAATTTAACTTGAAAAATAAGGGTCAAATTGACAGAATATGTAAACATTAAGAGCCAAATTTTATATTATTCTCATATTTTTTAAAAACTTAAAATATATTATTTATATTTATAATTAATTTTAAAAATATATATATATTTTTGATACTATTGTTTTACCTATATCCGAGGTTGAAAAAAGCACACCAAAAGTCAAAATCGGTGAACACATTTTTCTTTTGGAACGGGGTAAAGACTTTTTATTCTTGATAAAATTAGTTGATCAATTAAGACTATAAATAAATAATTTTGACATTACAGGAGTAATTATATTGTACATAATCAATTTTAAATTTAATTAAAATATTAAAATTTTGTATAAAATGCGAAAAATTAACTACCGGACAATCATTAAATATATAAAAATATTTTTTTAATGTTAAAATTTAGTTGATTGGGGATGTTTAAACAAGTTCTGATTTTTTGACCAATGTTGGACCTACACTTGACGTCTAACCATTGATTTATCATAAAAGCATCGTTGTTATCTTTGAAATAATAATTAGAAAATAAATTAATAAAAAAAAAATGGGTACTGAATGAAGCAACAAAGGTCAAATCTGGATCATATTTTTTAAACAATAAAAGCATGGATCTGATATTTTGAAAGGGGCTGTTTTGTTTTGTTTTGATTTGTTTAGAGTGGTTAATTAATTTTGATTAGACTTCAGTGAAGAATTTTAATTAATAATTTTATATTTATTCTTCTAACAATGATTAGTTTAGAAGAAAATTAGAACTATTTTTGCTTACTTAACCTACAGTGTTGATTAACCCACAAATATATATATATATATATAAAGAAAGATTCTCTAACATAATTGTAAAATTAAATTAAATTTGTAATTTTATATTCAAAAATAAAATATTAAATATTTTAAAAACTAATTTTTATCAATATAATAGAAATATATTATTTAAGTAAAATTTATAGAGGGTTAAAATAAAATATAACAAATCGATTTTTTTTAAAAAAAATTTGATTATTATAGTGAAATGTTGTTATAGCGGGTGATTGTTATAGAGAGGATCGGTTGTATATTTATAACTTTTAAAAGGATAAAAAATCTAAACATGTGTTATAGAAAAAACCTTATGTTTTATGTTTAAAATATTTTTGTTGAAGAATTATGCTTATATATTTATTTGACTTTTTAAAAAATTGAAAGCACTAGAAAGCAGGGTGGTGCAGAGCGGAGATGAATGTATTTAATATTCATAGAAATAATAATAGTTTTCAAAATTACATATCTATAGTGGAGAGGGACGAGTGACGTAGCAAAACATACTAATTGTGGAGTGGTAATAAATTTGACAACATCTGTCCAGGGGCGAAGCCAGAATAATTTTTTAGGGGGCGGATGAAATTTTAATTTTTTATAGTTTATATCTTTATAATTTGTACATGATTAAATCAAATTTTTATAATTTTAGGGTGGGCCAAAGTGTAATTTTACATTTACTAATTTAAAATTTTAAAAAAAAAATTAAAAGCCTAAATAGTAATTTTACATTTTAGGGGGGCCGGGTCCCATGCCAGCCCCCTGGCTTCGCCCCTGCATTTGCCCCCGTCTCACTCCATTGTGGAGTCGATTTAGCGTAGGTCTCTATCATCATACACTGTACCTCCTTAGTACAAAAGGAAAAGTGACGAACTGTAGTTTAAAAGCACTATTGAAATCTACTTAAAAAGAAGCACTATAAAGAACTCTTCTTCATATATCTCATAGAGATTATGTAAGTTCGATATGGTAAAAAAAAAAAAAAAATTATCTTTTGTAATTCTAAAAATGATAGTATCCAACCATTCCACTAAGTTCAAGAAGTTCAAACACTTTTTTTAATGAAAATATTTTATTTATAAATAAATAAATTAAAAAATTATAAGTGTCGCATCATGTTACAATCATAATTTTCATTAAATCTTGGTCACGATGGAACAACAAAGTTAGCTTTTATGCAGGGGCAGCCACCAACCGAAGCCCCCACCACCACACTCAACTTCTACATGATTTTACGTTCATTATGTGATATGTTGAAAGCAAAATATGAAATCATATAAAAACATTATATTTCAAAAAATAAATAAGTTTTTAGGGTTTTTAAATGTGGTCCGTTGTTGGTCGACATATATATGATATAAGCTTCAGGAAAACCCACTTATATGCCCATCAAATTATTAATTTCAATGACTCATAGTTCCACTTTTTCTTTCCCTTTCCCATTAGACAACTCATTATAATCCATGCATTATAAAGTTCAATGGAATTTTGTTCCATTTTCGAAAGTTTTTAAGTTTAAATAGAATTTTATAATATGGTTAAATTTTGGGTTTCCATTCTTCTATTATTATTAATGGTATGCTTTAATCAAAATCACTAGCATCGCCAAAAATTTCGAATTAGTTAATTGATGTACTTTTGTATTTAAAAAAATTTAAATAATAAGCTATTCATTTTAGAATTTGTAGTTGTCCATTTTAATAATGTTATTGTAATTGCCATAATTTGTCCGGGCCCAGAATTAATAAAAAATCAAAAATAAAATTAAAATTAAAAGTCCTATTACAAGCCCAGAACAAAAACCCTAACCCAAAAAAAATTACATCAGCCCATGGCCTAAAACCTTAAAAATTTCAAAAAAAAAAAAGGACCTAAACCCTAATGCGTCGCACCACCCACGTGCCTCCGCAGCGCGCCCACCGCCCAAGGCTTGGCCGCCTTGCACCAGAATAGCAAGGTCTTCCTCGTTGACCCCAGCACATGCAAAAAAGAGGGGAAAACAGAACACAGAAACAGGGCAGAGCAACAATAGAAATAAAAATAAACAGTAGATATTGGCTATAAAAGCCGTGGCCAGATTGTAATGTTTTTTACACACGAAATCAAATACAAATAAAGAAGGTTAAATACAAAAGAAACAGATTAAAAAAAAGGTGATTTTTTATTTTATTTTTCTTTTCGTTTCTGTTTTCATTTTCACTTATAAAAAAGAAATAATAAACAAAAAAAATACAAAAAAGGGGGGTCAAAGTTACTTGACCCTTCGCATTCTACCGCCATTGGTGGCAGAGGTTTGTCGTTTCCGATGAAAAAACGACGCCTAATGGGTTCGGAGATTCAAAAGGCAAAAAAAAATGGCACTTTTACTTTTCCGGCCACCGTGGAAGTTGACGCCGTCGTCGGTGATCGGCAGCCGCCACGGTGGCCGACGATGACTCCGATGGCCAGAGAAGGGGAGAGTGAGAGAGAACCTGAGAGAGTTCTCAGATTTTTTTTGGAAAAATGAGAGGGAATTGTTTTTTTTTTTTTTTTCCGAATTTTGCTATTTATATAAGGGTCTAAACGGCGCCATTTTGGACTTAAGCATTAGTTGCCAAAATGACGTTGTTTTGCTCAAGACTCGAAACTCGACCCGACTTTTAGCTAGGATCCGCGTGTTTTTTCCCTCAGGGGGATATTTATGCAGTTGGTCCTTCCACTTTTTTGCCCATTTTCAATTTAATCATGTTCTTTTTTTTTTGCTTTTTAATTTTACCCTGTGATTTTTGCATTGTTTCGTTTTAGTCCATATTGGAACTGTGCGTTCTGAAAGCAGGGAATATTTTCCCTTTTGGTCCCCTTTTTTATTCGTGCATTACGATTGGGTCCTTCACCTTATTTTAATTCCTGATTCCTCCCTTAAAATTTTGTTTGGCTTTCAATTTCAGTCCTTATTTTATTTTATTTTACTTTTTAAAATACTTTTGCATTTTTATATTTTATATTTTTTTATTTAAATTTCTGCTTTTAAGCCCACTTTAACCTTGATTTAATCCTTAATCTATTTTATTTCAACCTTTCCACAAACTTTTTTATTTTATTTATTTATTATTATTATTATTTCTTCTTCCTTTTACATAAAAAAAAAATAGATTATTCATAACTTTTTTTAATTCTGCGTTTTTATTATTGTTATTATTATTTTAATTCTAATGTTTTTGTTGTTCTTGTTGTTTTATTATTTCTTTTATTATTTCTAATATCTTCATGTTATGTTTATTTATCTTTTAAATTGTGCATTTTCCATTTCCATTTTTTATTTTAAGTTACTTTATTTATCTTATTATTGCAAATTGATTATTAATATTATTATCATTATTATAATCAATTTATGTCACATTAAATTTTACCCGGTATATAAAAAGGAAATTTTCAACATTAAGGCAATATTCCATATTTGGAAGATACGAGAAATCGTATCCTAACTTACGGGGTTTCGATTTTCTCGTTAAACTCGAATAACCGAATATCCTTTCAAAATTAAAATATATAAGATTTCAAATAAAAAAATAAAGACAAACTTATTCTCAAGGATTCAAAGTGTCGTATCCTAACTTACGGGATGTGACATTTCATTGCCTCGAGATGAGAGGGTCTTAAACATACTTTTCGATTTATTCAAGCAATTTTTAGGTAAAATTAACATTAGTCCAAAGAGGTATCGTATTTTAAATTATTTCCAAGTTTCGACTTTCGACACTAAGACATGAATTAATCAATTAGGTACCAATTTTGGGCGTTAGGAGGGTGCTAATCCTTTTTCGTACGTAACTGACTCCCGAACTCGTTTTCTAGATTTTTAGACCTAAAAATATTGTTTTAATAAATTGAACATCTTTTTAAAACGATCAAACTACGAGGTGACCCGATCACACCTAATAAAAAGGATTGGTGGCGACTCTCGTTTTTTCGCTTTTTTTAAAATAAAAGTCGATTCCAAAAAAATAGTTTCGACAGTTATCTCTAAGGCTCGATTATTGTTCTCCCTTTGAAAATGTAATGCGTCTTACCATTACACTAAACACTTGTTAGTTGAGTTGAATTTTTTTAGTAACTAAAATTTCATCTTTTAGATGGTGTAGGCAGGCCCGGCCCTAAGGTTGTTTGAGAGTGCAACTGCCTAAGACCCAAGGCAGGAAGGAGCCTCAAAAAATATTTTTTTCAAGTTTTTTAATGTGGATAAAAATTCAAACTAAAATAAATTATTTGATTAAATGCCTAATTTTTCAATTTTTCACCATAAATATTTCATCTCTTAGGGTCCTAAAAAAATTCCAGCTTTTATCGTATTCTATAAATTTTTTCAAAAGGAACCCGATTTATTATTTTGCCTAAAGCCCCAAAAATGTCAAGAATGGATCTGGACGTAAATTATTTTAGTTTCAATTTTGGGTTTAAAAAATCAATAAAATAATGAAATATTGTAAAAGTGTTAGTGATTTGGTCTAACACAACACTAATAATAATAAAATAATTAAATTATATCAAGTATATATGCTAAATCCATAAATATAGTAAATGAAACTCATAATTTGATCTTTTATAAGGTCAATTTAATTTGTTTTTGAATTTTTATTTTAACTTAATTGTAAAATGTATTATACTAATATGAAAATATTTTTTAAATATCTTAATAATTGAAATATTATAATAATAATAATAATAATAATAAAGCCATAGTATATTTCAGCTTAATTAATTTTCATAATTATAGTTTTTATTGATCTTTTTTAGTGAAATACAACTTATTGGGAGCTTTTTCTTTGCTTTGCTTTTTCTTTATTCTTCTTCTATTTGGGATATGAGTTGGGAGTCACTTCAAAAGAGATAGGGATCCGATGCTTTAAGATAATATGGTGGGATGGATGGGGATAAATATCCCAATTTCTAACCCTAGTAGTAATAAAAGTTACTTTGGCTACGGTTAAAACAAGAACAACCCTATTTTTGCTTCTATTTTTGTCCTTTCCTTTTTCCTCCTCTTGTTTTTTTCCAATGCAAAATAAAATAATATTAAAATTTTACATACATATTTAATATAACAATTCTCATAATTGAAACTTTAACTTTAAGATTTCAAGTTCGAGTCTCACTGTGTATAAATATTATAGGTGGATTTCAACTCAGATTTTATATTGATTTAAGTTTTATTATGTGTACAATTGATCCTATTTTATAATATAATTACGATTAAATGTATATTATTTGTACTTAAAATCGTATTATTATCAATTATGATATTTCTAAATATAAGATTGAATCCAGTTAACAATTCAAAATACTTACGAGCTAATTTTCTATTTAGATATATATTTCATATAATTTTTTTAATATTAATTTCATTATAGTTTTTTTTTTATATATGTTTTTTTTATACTATGCTTAGAGCTACTTATAGTCTCTCCCAATCCTAAATAAGAAGATAATACGCTTCAACGCATTCAAACCCATGTCCCCTTACATTAACAACAATGCCGATAAAAGCTGGATGAAAACTTGATTGAAATGGTATAATTTAGGGGTCTTTTAATATTTTAGGCATGCTTAATTCAAATCATGTATAATCTTTGTTAATTTGAATAATTTGGACCGTCCATATTAAAAATTTAATAAAATAAATTTGATAATTATCTTCATATCTATTTATTTAGCAAAATAGTCAATAAAATTTAGCAAGTTGATGTACCAATTCTTCTTATTTGGCAGCCACCAACTTTATGAACTTTTAATGACATAAAAAGCATGTTGTTTAAATTTGGTTCCTTAATTTTTTTTTAAAAATAAATAAATTCATTTTAATTATTTTAATCTTTGAATTTGTATTGTTTATCAAATCACCCCAAAATAGATGAAAAAAATTAATGTTTGTTAGCTTTGCTGATGTAGCATACATATGGATTGCCACGTGTATGTCACATTAGTAATTAATTTTTTTAAAATTATTTTTTAATTTAAAAAATTAAATAATTTTTTATGTGACATTCACGTTTATACCACATCAGCAAAATTACAAGCGTTAACTTTTCTATCCATTTTAGAGTAATTTGACAAATAATGCAAGTGTAAGACCTAAAAAAAAGAAAAAAAATTAAATAAAGAACTAAAATAACTTTTTTGATAAAATTAAAGGGCTAAATAAGTCATTATTCCATTTGATTTTAATGTTAAATCATGAACTAAGCTTATCATCTAAATCTCAAACCATTTCTATGCTTGCTTTTTAGATTAAATCCTAATTTCTTTTTTTTAATAATATAATATAATATATAAAAATGTTGAATCAACCTTGAATTTTGCTTTAAAATTGTAACATAATTTAGATGAAATTTCGGTGTAAAACTTATTGAAATTTAGAACATGTGCATTTTTTTGTTTCTTTTTAATGTGGTCCTTGTGAATCTTATTCCACCCAACACCCTTTAATAATCTTGAATATCTTTTAAACCAAGCAAAAATAAAGCTGCCACAATTCTAGCATGCAACACAAAAAGAAAAATAATATCATGTCATCTCTTAAAATTCAATTAAATAATTTTATTCAATCGTTTTATTTTTTTTTAAAAATCAAAACAATTAAATTATTTAAATTTTTTTTTTAATAATTTCATTATAGATTCTGATCATATTTGCTCTTTTTGATACAATGACTAGAACTACTCATAGTCTCTCCCTAACCCATAAATAGGAAGATAATGCACTTCAGCACAATCAAACCCACGTCCTCCTACTTTAACAACAATGTCTATACCAATCGAGTTAAAACTCAATCAACTGATATTTTATTAAATTTAAATAAATTAATAAACTTGAATATCTTTGGGGTAAAAAACTCCCTTACCCATGTAAACTCTTAAAATTAAATAATAATAAAAACATTTTTTCATGTGTTACTTTGAACTTTATAGAAATAAAATAAAATAAAAAACAAAAATAGTGTTAAAAGAAGTTATTTTCTATATATCTATCAATACAATGTTAAATAGCATCCAAAGTATATGTATATATATGTGACTGTAATTAATATTGATAGTGTAGTGATTAATGGTCCCCAAGAAAGGCATCACATTTTTCTTCACTTAAATCCAAAAAGTCAACTTCATATACAACATCGAAATGGCTAATGCTTTGGGTCCCCCATTGGAGTGGGAAAAAAAAAACCATAATTCGCTTAATTTATTTATTTCAAGTTTTTTTTTTAATTTTTTAAATTTTTTCAATAAAAAATAAGCATAACACAAATTAAACTCGTATCAAATAAATATTTAATAAGAATTTTAATTAAATAAAATCAACACTTTAAATTCTTATAACTTATTTTACTATTAAATAAAAGTTACGATAACCCCAACCCAAATCTATTTGCCTTAAAAGAGGACTATATCTTTGCATGGATTTATTTATTTTACAACTGATTATATATATATGGGTGAATTATAAAAATAGTCACTTTTGTTTGCCTCAGATTACATTTTAGTCACTTATGTTTGAAATGTTACGTTTTAGTCACTTACGTTATCGTTTTGTTACGAAGTGGCCACTCTACCATTAAACTCCGTTACCTCCCTAACGACAGTCCTATGTGGCAGTCCAAATAGGTTTTAAATGTCAACTTGAATGTCTAGTTTCTGGGATGAAAATAAGTTTTTAATTAAATAAATTTAATTTGGATTACCATGTAGTACATCCAAGTTGGCATTTAAAACCCATTTGGACTGCCACGTAGGGCCGCCATTAGGGAGGTAACGGAGCTTATCGGTAGAGTGACCACTTCGTAACAAAACAATAATGTAAGTGACTAAAACGTAACATTTCAAACATAAATGACTAAAATGTAATCCAAAGCAAACAAAAGTGACTATTTTTGTAGTTTACCCATTATATATATATAACTTTTTTAGAGGACCAAACTGTAAATTTATTATATTAATTTGTAATTTTTAAAATTTTTAAGAGATTACAATGTAATTTTATCATTTTTTAGAGTCAAAACCTCTATCTACCCTTATTTACACCCACGAAAAGAAAATTCTAATAGTAACAAATGAAATAAATTTTATATGTTTTATTTACTATGTAAATGAAAGAAAGTTCAAATTATTTAAAACGTGAAACACCTTTACAAATGTATTTAAGTTTTAACTCTAATGGCAGCTGAGAATATTGATGTGTGTACAGAAAGAAAGAAGGGAGATCACATAGGAATGAATACCACACGAAAAAAATAATTAAAATTTTATATAAATATATCAATCTCTGAAAATATTTGTAATATAAATTATTTATATATAATAAAGAGACCCAAACACAGTACCATCACATGATACAAATATAAAACAAAGAAAATAATTAAAACATGATACAATATGATAAAAAAAAAATACCAACACGATACTAATACATGAACGTCCCATAATTTATATAATTATTAATTTATTAAAAGATGAAACTTGAGTACGATATAAATTTGATTAAATAATAATTTATTTTTTTAATTATAAAAATTAAATTTATAGTAATTATTTAGGATTCGTAAATTTATACATTAGTTAATATGTATCCTTTAAAAATAGACGAAAAAAATTAACGTTTATTAACTTGTGTGACATGTCATAAATGTGGATTATCACATAAATTGTACATCAACATTTAATTAATTTTTTAAAATATAAAAAAATTATAGAATTATAAAATGATTTTTAATTTTTAAAAAATAGTTTTTATACTTTTTTGAATTTTGTATATTTTAAAATTTTAATTATATGTTGACGTGTTATTTACATAGCAATCTACATGTATGCAATGATAGTAAAATAGAAAATTTTAAATTTTCCATTTATTTTGGAGTGATTTAATAAAAAAAACCTAAGTTTAAGGGCTAAAAAGGTGAAAAATTAAATAAAAGACTAAAATGATTTTTTTATATAAAATATGAAATAAATTCAGATATAACAAAAATTAATTTTAAAGTATAACCAAAATACGTGATAATAAAAATTTATCAAGACATGCACACGTAAAAAAATTATATAAATTTATAATACATGTTTAATACTTTAAATACAAAAGAAACACGAAATCAAATACAAAATCATTTCCTTTTTTTTTTCTCTATTTTTTTTTTCTTCTTTCCCTATTTTTTTTCCCATCCAACACAAAATATCAAAACTATACTTAAATTTTAGTCTAATTTACAATTTAATACATAAACTTTAATTTTATATAATTATATATATTAAATTTTTATTTCGGTACAAATGTATATATAAAAGTTTATTTGTTATAGGAATAGAAACGTTCACTTATTTTTATATTAGATATATATATATATAATTATTTGTGTGAATAATATATAAACATAAAATAGTATTATATTAATAATAATATTAGTATGTTATGAAAATCGAATCGAGTCAAAATATTATATAAAATTACACAGAATCAAAATTCACGTATAATATTATATATATTAAACTAAACCTAAAAATAATAAGTAATAAACAGGTTTCAGTCTCTGAGCTAAGCAAACCCACAATGTTTGTTACAGTACTGTCTCGTGAATCTATCATATTATATTTTATAAATATAAAATATTTTAAAGACAATTATAATATAATAAAATTTAAAAATAAAATTTAAAACACAAATTATCAAAAATAGAAACGTGGGGTGAGAGAACCTGCCGGGGGGCAGCTTCTTGTCTCAGAATATAGTGCCGGGAGGCAAGTCATGGTTGAAGTTGGTGAATGGTGGACCAATCTTTCCCTTTTTTTTCTTTTATAGATACTGTAATGTGTGTTTGGTATCTAAAATAAGTATTAATGCTTAATACTTACTATTTAAATTTAGTTTACTTTTGTGGATATTGAATTTAGATTAACTTATAAAATTGGATAAAACATAAAATATTCATCTAATTATTTAGTTCGTTCTATTTTGATGACTTATTTTTTTTGATTTAATCATTTAATTATTAGAAATTAAGTACTTTAGTCACTCTGGTTGATAACTTAGTAAAGGAGGTCTAATGTGGGCTTTTTAATTTACCTAATAACAAATTTAGCCTCTAATGTTTACACATTCTATCAATTTGATCTTAAATCTAAGATATTCAACAAATTTAACATTCAATATTTGTAAAATACAAATTTAACATTCAATATTTGTAAAATTTATCATTTTAGTTCTAATTCTAAAATTTATAAAATATAATTACAATTTTTAAAAAATAATTTTATTTACTTTTTTAAAATTTGATCATTTATATTTACATTTTCTCATTAAATAAACATGTGAAAAAACCAAAATTTAAAAATTTTATTTTTATTTAATCTCTTTTGATTTAGTCTCTTTTTTCTTTTGCTACATTGTTTGTCTCAACTGCTTAATTAAAACCCGAAAAGAAGCTCAAAATTAACAAATTTGTAAACCTAGAGAAATGATTGGGTTGACGACATCAACTCCGACAGCCTTACTCTCTGCTACAGAGATAATACAAGTTTTAAGCTCTAGTGTTTTCGCGTCTTTATCATTTCTAACTCAAGCATTGAAGAGAGATTGCAAGTTAAGACCATGGCATTTGATATTTTCCAACTTCGTCAATTGAACGAAAGAAATAACAAATTGGAAGATATTTTGAAAGTCATTTGGGGTACAAATTTAAAAAAAAAATATTTTTACTTTTTTACTTTTATATATTTTATATTTACTTTTTTAAAATTTTATTTTTTAATAATTAGGACTAAAATGATAAATCTTACAAATATTGAGGGTTAAATTTGTTAAATTTTTTATATTTAAGATCAAATTTATAAATATTGAAAGACTAAATTTATTATGGGGCCAATAAAACAATGTCCACATTAGACTTCGGTTGAATAACTAACGTGAAAATGACTAAATATTTAATTTTAAAAAATTGAATGATAGTTTTATGTTTTTTTTTTAAATTGTCAGCTAATAATATTATTTAATTTCAATTTAAATGGTAACACTACGTGATTTAATGCAATTAGTTCATCACAAAAATTATATCTGTTATAATAGGATAGAGTATTAACGAGATCGAGCAGTACAAAGTTAATCCATTATGTTAAGATATTTGAAGACAAAAATAATTAAGCCGCGACATAAAACCAAAGATATTAGTCATTAGAGGGACTCTCTCTCCTTTCTCTCATCTTTTTTTTCTACAACATTTTTTTCTTAACTTAATCAAATCAATCAAATTACTAATTTTTAATTTGATCCGTCCATTTAGTTTAAATTTAAAAAATTATAAAATTCTATTCAAACTGACATTTTAATCCGATACAATCGATTTATACCAACTCGTGAATCAATTATCTTTTTATCCTTTTTTAAATCGATACCTTAACTAATTCTTAATCATTATAAAAGCCCCTTGAATTAACTTAAACATGTTCTGAAACACAAATTTAAATGCTCCTCTAATTTACCTTCTTCTTATAGAAACTCGAGAATCTAATTTATCTATCAAATATTCGTTGATAATACTATAAATATAATTATGACACAAAATTATAAAGATAAAAATCATCTGAATATATATGAATCGTAGGATTTAGGTGAGAGTGGGGGAAACCGAGCCCAGCTGCTCCACGGCTACTCTTCACATCACATGCGCCTTCGTCAACCCTAAAAACCCCATTGCTTTCCTAAAACTTGCTTTTTGCATCTACATGTTTTAATTTTTGTGTTAGTATTGTTTGAATTAGATTGAATTAGTTGATCGGATCAGTTAAATTAAAAATCGATAGGAGTATCAATTTAATTAAAATAGTTAGATTGATTAACCTATGAACCAGTACATATTAATCTAATCGATTTTAAAAAAATTGAATCAATTTTTTTCATTTTATTTTTTTAAATTTTTAATAATTTATTTAATCAAACTGATTAAATAAAAAATCAATTGAGTGACTAATTCAATTCCCGATCCAATTTTAAAAACCTTACCCTAATCCCTTAATCATTCCATCTAATTGATTTGATTAATTTAGATAAAAAAAATATTCTTATTTCATTTGATATGTTATTTATATATAATTTTAAAAACCGACATATTGATTTCAACTTAAAATATATTTTTAATTCTAATTACAAATGTTCAAAATTAGATAATTTTGTAATTCCAATATTTAATCCTTCTAATTAGAGGAGTGCAAAATTCGATTTAATTCGAAAAACTCAATAAAAAAATTTAAATTTTGAATTAAATAGTGTGAGTTATTAGGATCAACTTGAATAAAAAAATTAAATTTTTTGTTTAACTCGAATATGAATTACACAATTCAAGTTATCCGAAAATTCGAATAAGAAAAGACAAAACTACGTTGTTTTGATAAATGTTTACTTTTTCTAAAGTTAAAAGTCAAAATCATTAAGTTAAAAGACAAAATTACGTCGTTTTGATGAATGTTTTCCCATCAACCTTACTTATATAGTTACATAATCTTATATTCCGTCTACTAGTTAAATAATCAGTCCATGTAAACACAACATTGAGTATAAATAATAAGATTCGTTAACTCGACTCGACTTGACTTGAATTTTTTTTTCATTTGATTCGAAAAAATTTCAAATTGAATTCGGTTGTTAAAATATAATTTTTCAACTCGATTAACTCGAAATTTTTTTGCTTGACTTGATCGAATACTCACCCGTACTTCTCATCATGGAAAAATATATTTTATTTTTGGTATTCTTTTGAATCCCATTTTTGGACTTTGAGATTGTTGGGTTTTCATTTTTAAAGTTGCCATTGATTCTAATTGTTTCGTATATTCAAAATTTCAAATTCCATTTTCAATTCTCTTTTATTTTTAAATCAGCCCAAATTGCATTGAATTTGATATGAAATGAACACCACTTTGAAATTCAAAATTGATCATTCTACTCCCAATATGTTATCATGATAATGATGATGACCAACATGTCATGAAATAGGCAAGCATAATTTAGCAAAGCGAAATGGAAAGTGGACTAAGCATATGCCTCGGTTCCCTTTCCCATTTATTGTTGTAGGTGCATTAATATTTTGTTTTAAGTTGGATAATTTATGTAATAATTTTGTTTAAACTATTATATATTTATATTATTTTATTTTGCACATTAATACATTTATATATTCATATTATATTTTCATATTTTTTTTAAGAATTGTGTTTTATTTCTTTTATTCGCAACATATGAACATTTTATCCAATATAACACTTAAGCAAGTAAAAGAAGATTAAGAATTTCGTTCAAAGTGTTGATTGTGGTCAATGAAGGAGGACATGGGTTTGAATATGTTAAAGCGCATTATCCTCCTATTTATATGTTAGGAGGGGCTATGGATAGTTCTAGACATTATATAAAAAAAAAACATATCTAATTAAAACCTACAATGAGATTATTTAAAAAAAAAATCTCGTTCAAACTTTAAAAGGTAAAGTCATACTTAAATCGATTCCAGTCATCGAAACCTGCCTAATACATTGTCAGTTACATAATAGAGTTATAAATATATTCTTTTTCCCATTAGATCTTCCTTAGGTAAAAGTAGTATGAAAAATATTATATTAATAGTTAGATTACATTTTACTTTTTTTACTCAAAAAATGGCAAATTAATCCCAGTACGTTAGATAAATTAGCAATTTGATCCTTTTTTGTTAAAAAATCCATCCCTTTATACTGTTAAAAATTGACATGACTGATAGAATAACCAAACAGTAACATATGATATGCCACACATACATTATGTTGACATATATAGACTAGTTTTTAATTGTAAAAAAGGATGAAATTTTTAACAGAATCATCAATTTAATCTTTTATCTAACGTACAAAGATTAATTTATTTATTTATTTTTTAATAAAAAGATAAAAATACAATTTAACTCTCAATACATATACCTCTATAATATTTTTACCATCTTCTTTACTATTTTCTTTTAATAAAGTTGGCACCCAAACCGCGGCGGCCATAAGGAAGATTTCAAGATTTGGCCAACAAAACCTCTTCTTTTCTCTTAATAATAATAATCAAAAGTATGATCACCATCATCATGGTTTTTGACTAACAAAGAATTACACACAATGGTGGGTGGCTTCCACCACCATAATCCCATCATAAATTTTGCACTTATATTCTTTTTGTACTCTATATAACAATTTTATTTTATTTTATTCAACTAAGTATAATCTTTAAAAGAAAATTATATATATAATATAAGACTAAGCCTCAAGCTAATTATCCATATTTATTTTGGTCCAAATTTAAACATTATTCTAATTATTAGCTTCATTATTTTGTATAATAATTAATATAAAGTACCTATAAATTACAAATGTGTGGAAGTCACTCAAAAATATATTCTCATATCCACTTTTTTTTTAATTAATTAATTAATTATTTATTTTTAGTTGTACTCTCACGCGTTTTGTATTTTTTAAAAATTATTTATTATTGCTTGTTACTAAAGTAGGCATGTTATTCGTGACTAAGCAAAATAAAAATTCTAAAATATTTCTAATTATATTATATTATTATATTCAATGAAAGCCAAATGGTTTACCTTTTATCGTACGTTTTAGGTGAAACATTTTGATTAATGATAAAATATATAATAAAGATATTCTTTGAGTTATTGTTAAGGTTGTTAGAATTATTTGTTTTATATTATATTGGTTGAGTCTTAGCTTGATTGTATTAATATTGGTATCGTTATCAGCGTAGAAAAACGTGAGTTTGAGTGCG
Source organism: Gossypium sturtianum (assembly GCA_025698515.1). Classification (NCBI taxonomy): domain Eukaryota; kingdom Viridiplantae; phylum Streptophyta; class Magnoliopsida; order Malvales; family Malvaceae; genus Gossypium; species Gossypium sturtianum. Next base: position 166,948,868 of record CM046945.1, read on the forward strand.
TTGAACGCATTATCTTCCTATTTAAGAGTCGAGAAGAGGTTATTAATAGTTTTAAGTATTATATCAAGAACAACAAATATAATAAAAACCTATAATATGTTCTTCCTACTTAATATTTTCCATTTTTATTTAGTGTATGTATTTTTCATATCTTACGATAGAAGTAATGTTAAGAGAAATTTCTTGATCCAATGAAGTAATAAAAAAATACTAAAATATTTAATAATTTTATATAAAATATAATAAAAGTTAATGTTAATATTTAGAAAAACAAGAAATGGAAGAATTAAAAATAATTTATATAAAAATTATATTATATATATTTGAAAGTTAATATGAATATCCATATATATATATATATATAGTGACATCTATTTTTGTACAATTTTCACCTTTACATTTCCCTATCAATGCAATGGAAGATAGTCATCACCAGCGAGGCCTTAACTTATCTTTTTCCATTCTAGAGAAGGAAAAAGTGGACACCAATGGACCGACATTCATAATTTTGAAAACAAACAAACTATCTATTCTATAGAATAATTTTATCATAAAGATTGTATAAAATAGAAAAATAGTAATTTTATTATAAAGATTACTAATGAATAATTTTTTAAGGAAAGATTATTAATGAATAATGAATATATAAAAATTCACAAATATAATAAAAAGGATTTTCAGAATATATGAATATAGTATCAATACATTTGTCATATCTATCACACTATCACATGTAAAAGTATTATGTATGTCCCCGTATTAGAAGTTATATTTTCTCTTTTCTACTCGAAAAATGGTCTAATTAGTTTAATATACGTTAGATCAAAAAATAAATTATAGGGGCGAAGCTAAAAATTTTTTTTAGGGGGCCGAAATTAAATTATAATTTTTATGATAGTAAAAATGTAATTTTACCATTTTAATAGCATATATCTTTATAAATTTTAAAAGATTAAAACAAATTTTTATCATTTTTAGGAGGGTCAAAAGTATAATTTTACCTTTATTAATTTAAAATTTTAAAAATTTTAAAGGGCTAATCCATTTTAAGGGAATGGGACCTGCCAGGGGGTTATGCCCTGACAAATTAATCCTTTTATTAAAAATTCCTTCTATTTTTACTGTTAAAAATTGTTCTTTGCACATCTGCATGAGGTACATGTGGCACGCCATATATCACTGTTTGATTATTTCGTCAATTATGTTAGTTTTTAACAATACAAATTGATGAAAATTTTAACAGAAATGATCAATTTACTTTTTGGTCTAACTTATCGAGATTAATTTATCATTTTTTTAACATGGGAGTAAAATAAAATTTGACTCATTAAACAGAATTCTCATTATACTTTTTATTATCCACTATCAACCCTTACCAAGATAATTAATATAATTCGAGAATATAAATTATAATATGATTATAATGTAATATTATGATATATATAATGATTAAAATATATTATAAAATATGATAGGTTATAAAATTTAATAAACTATAATATAAATATTGGAATATTTATATAATATAATTTATTAATAAATTTTAAAATTTTTATTATTACAAATATAGTACATTCACAAACATAATATAAGCAATTACAGCATAGCAAATAAAGAAGTGTCATTGTTTGTCGCAAACCATCACAAGTCCAATCAATAGCCACCAAATGCAGAAACAGGTCTATCTAGGTGAGGATGAGGCCGCTTAGGGCTTAAGGAGACTCCCTCCTCCATTGAAATAGGTTTAGAACGATACACTTTTGAGAAGACAGACTCCAAAGGTAGTGGAAATCTACTGAATATTTCTAGAAAATGATTGAAACCTTATGAAACTGAGTAGTACATTCCAAAAGATCTAGAAGAACCTAGCCTTGTATAGGATTGCATAGGCTTGTGAAAAATATTCTAGAGACACAATTTTGACCGTCCATGGTAATAAATCCTAGTTGTAGGATGAAAAGAAACCTTTAGCCTATATAAAGGAAATGCCCTCCTTTTGAGTAGTAATATTATATTTTAAACTTAGGCACTCAATAACCTAAAATCGTTGCATTAACTAATAAAGAATCCTTATTTACGGTTTATTAATATTTAAAATATATATAAATATAAAATAGATTCAATATTATTATAAACAGATAGAAAAAGTAATTGTTGAATATAAATTAATATCAAGAAATGATAAATAAATGATTTTTACGACCTTTTAATATTAATAGGCATAGGTATAAATCACAAAATCCAGGGAAATTAACTAAGAAAGAATAGAACATTAGCATAAATCAAAAGCTTTAATTTGATGAAAACTCCATTAACCTTTTTATTTCACTTTAACTACATTTTTTTTTCAACAATTTCACCAAAAAAAAAAAACTATTAATCGAAAACTCGTGATAATATTAACTTGTTAATCTAAAAAAATACACAATAATTTATATATTTTTAAAATGTAACTTCAACCCCTCGAAAGCACATGACCCTATCATGCTTGTACTCCAATATCAAATATACCAAAATATTGTGCATAAAAACAACCATAAATTTATCCAAATAATACTATAAAATAATATTCATCAAGTTTATTAATGCAAGTAATGCATTAGTCAATTAAACGGCATTAAAAGAACTCATAGTGATGCCTAAATATTGTCTTATTTTTCTATTAATTTAATTATTCCTTCAATCCATTAACTCGTTATAGTTTTAAAGCTTGAAGTTTTGAATTCAACCAATTTAATTAAAAAATTTAAACTCTAATAGATAATATTAAAAACTAACTTCTGTTAAATTTAAATATGTATTTTCAATTAAATTTTAAATTAAAATTTTGAATATTAACAATATCACATATTTAAATTTAATGAAAATTTATTAATAATATTATTAATTAAACTTTAATTTTCAATTTGAGTACATTGTAATTAAAAAATTAAGTGTTAAAGATTCAACACTAAATTTAAGTTATAAAATATGCTTATTATATTAATTAAATTTAAGTATGAATATAATTAGATTATTTAAAATTAGAATAATATTTGATACACCATCTATTAGGGGTGAGCGTTCGATTGAATCAAGTGAAAATTTTTCTAGTTAGTCAAAGTTGACGAATCCTATTTTATAATTCTAACTCGATTTAATTTTTTTTCCAAATCGAATTGAGTAAAATTGTTCTAGTTAAATTAAAAAAAAAGTTAAATATGTTAAGTTAAAATCTTGTTACAATATAGTTAATGTCATGCTAGAGCACATAAATTTGAATCGTATATACATTTGAGAACTCTTTCAAAGTAAAATAAGATGAAAAAACACGATAATTTAATATGATAAATTTGGATTGGTAATTTACTTATTTAGGTATTTTGAAAATTTTAAAATTTTTATTATATATCCTTTAGAATTTTTTAGAATTTTTAATTTTTATATTTTTAAATATATATATGAAATTTTGTAAATTTTTTATAAATATTTTCAAATTTTGAAATTTATTTTGAAAATTTTAAATTTTTTGAATTTTTTCTTTTATATTTTTATTGAAAGGGATCAATTTGCTCATTATTTGAAATTGGTAGGACCAAACAAGTATTTACACCAACCTGTTATTCGATTTATTCGATTTGTAAAATTCAACTTGACTTGAACTCGAAAAACCGAATTAATTTTTTAAGTTGATTATAAAAACTGAATAAATTGATTTGATTAACTTGAAATTTAAATTTTTTTCTATTTTTTCGAGTCGAATTGAGTTTTGTTAACCCTAACGTCTATACATAAGTCTCATGCACTATCAATGAATAATAACATGACCCCTAATCATTAAGTTAAATAAAAACACAAAAGACTTGCAAATAAATACTAATAATAATATTAACTATTATAAATAAATTTTAATAACTCTCAAATTTAAGATATTGGATTTAAGTTTTTGGGTCTTAAGATCTCGTCTTTAGATTTTATGATCTTAGCATTTATTTATAATATAAAAATTATTAGTCTTTATTTATACGTTCTCTGTTATTTTTTGTTTTATTTGATAATAAGGTATCGTATTTTTATTTATAAATGGTACACGAGACTTATACACCGATACATATTAAATATTTTTTATAAAAAAATTATTTATTTTTTAAAATTATTTCGTCTTGAAATCAAAATTTAAATACAAACCTAATATATATAGTGTTATTAAAATAAAATAAATTTAATTCTATATTAAATTATTCTTATCTACTTATCTATATATGGTAAGCAAAATTAAACTTTATTTTAAATTTCTCTAAATTTGCTTTAAAAGTGGGTCCAATTCCATAAAACAAAAAAACCCCAACTGTCACGTCTCCTGTTCCCAACTATTGACGACTTCCTTTGTCTTTGGCCAACAATATTTGTAACTCTTCCCTTTTTTTTTATTTTTCTCTCCCACTTTCACTTTCTTTCTTTCTTTTTCATTTTTTTTTTATTTTTCATTTCTTTTAAGCCTCTTTGCTCTTTTTCTTTGTTTTCACTTTATTTTCCCAGTCTATAATGCCTGCCCATTTCTTGTTTTCTTGATAAAAAATCTAGGGTCGGTGCCAGATAAAAGCATTGTTTTCTTCATTTTTTTTCTTCTTTTTTTTTGGTTGTCAAAATATGCCATCACCATCACCACCCACAATTTCTTCCTATTTTCTCTCTATATTTCAGTTTTTTCTGAGTTTTTACTCAGTTTTTTTATTTATGGGAGCTTAGTGTAAGGTGCTAGCTTTTGAGGTTGAAGTGGGAATTTCAGAAAAAAATAATCTGATTTTGATCGTTTTCTTTTATCAGAATTTTGAAGAAAAAACTGATTTGGGTGTTAATAGAAAGCTTTGTGCTTGGTTGCTATCAATGGAAGAAATGAAAATTTGGTTGTTTCAAGTACTTTTGAGATTATGGCATTCAAGGCATTGAAAATGACAAAAAAGAGAAGCTACCCAGTTTTTCTTTTAAGTACTTCAACTATGTCAATTGTACAAATATAGTATAATTCTGGCTTTTTATTTTTGGGAGGGGAATTCAGCTTTAGCCCATGCAAAGGCACAGTCTTCAAGGAGTTTACTATGTTCAAGGCTTTGATCACTTCCCCAAGTTGATGATTTTGCATGACTTTTTGTTGATTTTCAAGTGTTTAGAGATAAAGGAATTCTCAATCTGTAATCTTCAGTTTCAATTGATCTTTCCATTGAAGTGAAGATCCAAGAAAAAAGGGCTAAAAAAAAAAAGAGAGAATTTTCACAATTCTCTTTGAGTCCCTTAGTGAGGAATTTGAGGCATTGGTCAAGGCAAAAAGACAGGTATTTTAATGATACCTTGGCATCCAAAGAAAGTTTTTGCCTTTGAAGCTTGTGGCTTACACTGCTTAGGGAAACTTGAGTTGTTGAAATTGGAATATTGTTATATATATTACTCTTTTATGGTAACATATTAGCTACATTTTTGTGACTAATATTCTCTCCTAGTTCTTTCTGGTTTTGGGTTTTGAACAACTCTTTACTTCAAGTACATTCATTTCTTCATCAAACAGCTTTCTGATTTTACAGTTTTTGTGACATTATTGGACTATGATTTAGGTGCTGCATGAGGGAAATTAGAGCCATATTTGTGTAAAAGAAGGGGTTAGAAGGAAAGGGTTAGCAATGTTTAAGGAAAGTTCAGAACTGATGTCTTTAAAACCTGATCTGTTTAAGGAAATGTCTGGTTTTGCATATCAATGTCACGAGTCTCTCATGACTTCATATGCTATTTGGGCTGATCTTATTGCAGTGATAGTCATATGGTTATTTACCACATTTATCTTTGGTTTCTTGTCTGAAACATTGATTTACAGAGCTAGTTTTTTATTTATGTTTTGTCTGTCTTAACAGTTTTGTTTATGTTTCTTTATTATGTCCTTTTAATTGTTGATTCCATCTGTTTATCAGATTCGAAACCACCTGTCAGCAAAATTTTTTTGATTACGAAAGCATTATAGTCTCAAATAAAGACTGTATTTATCATGGCGAAAAGATCGAATAGACGCCCTGTTCGATACGAAAGGGATCAAATGGGTTGTATGTGGGGCTTGATTACTATGTTTGATTTCCGCCATGGTAGATCAACTCAGAGACTGCTTTCGGATAGAAGGCGCGGGAACAGAAATGTAGTCGGTAAGTGATTTATAAATGGCCTTTTGGATTGCCCTTATATTGTTAAAAGATTATTTAGCTTGTTTGTATCATTAAATATAAATTCGGTTTCCCGAGTATGTGTCCTACACGGGAATGTTCATAGAAGAACAAGAGCGGCATAGATTCTTAGTTTTCTTTTTGATTTTGCAGGTATGGGAAATTCGGGAAATAAAATTGACATGTCAACTAGTTCGGGTGAAGATAAGGCAATGGCAATGGATACATGTAAGCCAAGCGTAAAGAAACTTCTCGAAGAAGAAATGTCAAGAGAGCATGCTACAAAGGAAGAGGTAAACAATACTGAACTTGAAGCAAAACAGTTTGATTTGGGTGAAGGAGACAATGAAAGGAAGAACCAGAAAAGAAGAAACAAAACTCGGAAGAAAAGTTCCGGTGGCAGTCTTGATGTTGATGCTGCTAAGACCTTGGTATCGGAAATATCTTGTTATCATAAATCTGAGCAACAAACTACAAGCAATCTTGACATAGACAATCTTGTAGAAGAGCTCTGTCAGGAAATGGGTCAAAAAAGAATCGATTGTGTGAATCGTGACCAGCCTGTTGAAGGTCACATGCAGCCAAACATGAAGAGTTCCCGTTTCGAAGAAGTGAGTGAGGCTATCAAGTTCTTAGTGAGTCAAAAGCTTATTAATAGGAACCAACTTACTGAAGGTGGGGAGCTCCAAGCCTCAAAAGAAGCTATGGATGCACTTCAAATTTTGAGTTTAAATGAGGAATTGTTTTTGAAACTTCTACGAGATCCAAACTCATCATTGGTCAAAAATTCTAAGAACTCGCCAAATGCTCGAGATGAGGAGTCTAAGCCCTTTTCCGGATCCAACTTTTCAGAGCAAGAGCCTGTTGGTTTAAGACAACCGAATGAGACTGTTAATAGAAAACAGCGTAATTTCTTTAGAAGAAAGTCCAAGTCTCAGGAAAGAGACTTATCAGATGAACAAAAGGTTTCCGAAGCTTCAACTAGAATTGTAGTTTTGAAGCCTGGACCGACATGCTCACAAACTGCTGAAACTGGAAGTAGCATTGGTTCGTCACCCGAATCTAAGAACATCATCAGACGTCGAGAGCCAAATGAGAAAGTTGGTTCCCACTTTTTCCTGTCTGAAATTAAAAGAAAGTTGAGACACGCTATGGGAAGAGAGCATCATAGAATCCCTGCAAAAGAAATACCAAAAAGACTTTCTGGTGAGCGGCAAAGTTCGAGTGACAATGGAGGATTAAAGGAATATATTGGGATGAATTCTCCTACAAAAGACCATTTCTTTATTGAAAGAATTGCGAAACCTTCCAGTAGTGTCAAGAAAGGAGAAAAGACAAGCAAGCTAAAGGGCCCTGAATCGAGTACAGAATATGAGACTACTCATTTTTCCAGGCATTCAAACATCTATATCGAGGCAAAGAAACATCTCTCCGAGATGCTAACCAATGGGGATGACATTATGGATCTTTCAGGCAGACAGGTTCCGAAAACCTTAGGGAGGATTCTCTCTCTCCCAGATTATAACTCATCACCCATCAGCAGCCCTGCGAGGAACCCGGAGCCTAGTTCTATAACTGCACACTCGAGATTTGCCAGCCCTGATAAGTTCCAGAAGTTACAAAGCAATGTGAGTAATCTAAGTCAATCTGCGGAGGAACCAGAGAGCCGGCCTGGCGTTTCCGATAATAAAAACGGCGATGAAGTCCGAGGTGATAATGCAATTTTAAACAAACTCGACGCTTGTGTGAATGATGACAAAGAGGATCAAATTCATTCTTCTACTAAAGACGAAACGAGTTGCGAAGGTATTATTTTATAGTTATTTAATTTATGATGGCAATCATGAATATCGAGGTTTATTAATATTTAACCTTGATAAAAGTTTATGCAGGTAAAGTCATTGTTGTTGAAGAAACTGAAATTACGGTTGAAGAAGAAACCGAGCTCTTGGATGCTTCCTCTGAGACAAATGACTATTCAATTACTAGAGATGACAAAAATGTCGATATGTCCGAAGTTTATGATGAAAAGCAATATCCGGAATGCTCGAAACAGGTAAGAGTAATGCCATTTGCTTTGTATTGTAATTATGAAGTAGATTGTAATGATGAACACATGCTGCTTACGCCCTTCGATTAATATCCGATCTTCCATCGGGAATATGGAAAATATATCGCCCATTTGATATCATCATGGTTTTCTATTATTATGTTGAAGGCAGAGTTAAAACCCCATAAGGAAAATATAAGCTCTTCCGATTACCTTGCTGGTGTTCGATTTGTTGTATGCATTGCATGTGTTATGTCTCATCCTACCGATTTTCTTTTCTTCTATCTCCAGGATTTAACCGAAGAGGACCAACAACTGTTTTCTCCATTAGCTTCTCCGTCAAACTCATCATTAACCAGAAAGGTTGAAGGTCTAGAGGAGCGACCAAGTCCCGTTTCTGTTCTCGAGCCAATATTTTCCGAGGATGTTATCAGCCCTGCTAGCATCAGATGTATTTCTGGTAAGACATATGAGTAAAGCCTTCTGTTTTATTTCATATTCTACATTTGTTTTTAACCTTCTTGTGCCACATTTTGGATGATGCGGATTTTTTCACCAATCTTCAGGTGAAACATCCATACAACCACTAAGAATTCGATTCGAAGAACATGGTGGCTCTTTAGCTACAAATCGCAGTAATCGTTTTAAATCTTGTATGGATGATAAGGAATCAATATATGAGTACGTAAAGGCAGTGCTAGAAGCCTCAAGTTTCGAATGGGATGAATTCTACATCAGGTCACTTTCTTCAGACATGCTTCTTGACCCTTTGTTGCTTGATGAGGTAGAATACTTGCCCAACCAACTTTGTCATGACAAAAACCTCCTCTTTGATTGCATTAATGAAGTTCTGGTGGAGGTTTGTGGGTACTATTTGGGTTCCCCTGGCGTATCGTTTGTTAAAACCAACATCCGTCCTATCCCAAACATGAAAAATACCATTGAAGAGATCGGGCAAGGGGTTTATTGGCACATGCTCCCAATGCCATTGCCTCGTTCTCTGGACCAGATAGTTAGAAAAGACATGGCTAAGGCTGGAACATGGATGGATCTTCGACTTGACACTGATTGTATTGGCGGTGAAATTAGCGAAGCCATATTCGAAGACTTTGTTGAAGACACTATAACAAGCTACTTAAATGTAAGTCTGGAATGTGAATATCATGCTGAAGGACTACAAGAGTGACGTCAACTTGTAAGAGGTGACTGACTCGATTTTGTTCATACTTCATACCAATAATGCACCTCTCAATGAGTCAGAATTGGAAAAAGCAAGCTAATCGAGGTCTCAACCTAGCAAGAAGGGCTTAATTTAAAATCGAGGTCTCAACCTAGCAAGAAGGGCTTAATTTAACTCTCCTTGAAGTGTTTTATGCTTCTTTGTAACCTTTTTCCATTCAAATCATGTCAATATGGTAGAAATCTTACCCGCATCAAATAACCAATCAACATGGAGTTCTTACAAGTGAGTTTGAAGCTTCCTATTTCATGTGCAGAGATCCATTGCAATGCTAGCACTTGATTTCAGAGGCCTTTCTTGGTTTAGTTTAATCAATAACTACACTATATCATGGTGTCATTTCTCCTAGTGCAAGTGATGATAAACTTTTATTTCTTACCGGTAGAGTTTGTAGATTTTGGTGTGTATTTGTTTGTGTGTGGATGGTGTGTTCTTAACTCTGATTGATTTCATTTATTCTTGGGTTTGGTTAACTAGTGTTCTTCTTTATATCTGTGTGCATGGGGTATTTAGACCTGTGAGTGCTTTGAAGTGGAGTGATTGACTACTATGATAGATTTCATATACCTGATATGTATGTATGCATGTAGAAGCTATGATTGTTGAAAATAATAATAACACTGAACATCTTGAAAGAATGCATACGTGAGTTAATTTCACCATACATCCCTAAACTATAACCTTCATTCTAAATTGGTCTTCAAACTTTAAAACATTTTAGTTACATTCCTCAATCATTGACCTTATATCAACAAGGTCTTTACATTATGTATTATTTTTTTTAAAATTTTCATTTTAAATTATATCATATAAGAGATTTGATGTATCATTTAATAATTAAATTAACAATTTTAATAACACAAGGACACAAGGACTTAATGATATGAAGATGTAATTAGAATGTTTTGAAATTTAAGGAATACAATTAACTCCATATATATATATATATATATATCAAGAAAACCCTAAGCTATTTGTAAATTTTTTTATCCTTTTATTACCTAAATAAGTCTATATTTTGGTACGTACCTAAATCATCATCATGCCATCATGTCTACGTTGACAACTAAAAGGCTTGCAAATGTCAACCAAACTGAACTTTAAGTGGGCAAGCACGGTCATCTATCAGAGAAGTGCAGGCCAATCAGTTACTAGAAACTATCCCAACCACCATAGTCGGTCGTTGAGTCATTGTCTACACATTGTCAGCAACTAGAACAATGAAATTCAAGTCATTAATGGAAAGAAAGTGACATCTGAAACGTTTTTTAAACAGAACCATTCATCTGAAACCGACAAAGGACGCCACTGAGTTACTTAAAGAGGATCCAAGTCAAATTTCACCAAATACCCTTCTCTAATGGAGAGGCCCTCAAGAGATGCAGCATTTTCCACCATGCCCAAAGACATATCCATTATTCATAGTTTTGTTGTCTTAATGAAATGATATTAATCCAATTCTTATTCCATAAGGGATGACATGTAAATGATAAATGCAACTTCTCAACATATAAGAACTTTTTATATTTTTTTCCTAATACAGTAATCTATAGAACAAAAACTTCAATTTTTCTTGCATATTTCCATTATGGAAAGTGTTTACAAGTCACTAAATCCAACTAGAAAGTACATAGAATTTTGCTACATTCAAGCATTCCAAAGCTACAAGTTATTTTGGTTTTTTCTTTACTTGTAACTGGGAAGTCAGAGGAACTGCTCTCTTCTTAGAAAATGCACTGCTTCTACTATCTAAATCCTCATCACCATCATCTTCATCGACCATGTCTTTACTAGAAGGGGTGGTAGAATCCTGGTTTTTGAAAACTTTTCTTTTTCCAACACCCAACTTAGCAGATAGTTTTCTCTCAACTGGGTCGTTAGAGAGTCCAACTTTTGATTGACGCGGAACTTTTGCTCCGAGTCCAAGCCTGTTAAAAACCCATCAGAACGGTGCATGAATACATGACACGACTATGATAAAGTACAGTCCCACTGACCTTTCTGGCCGAGCTTCTGGTTCTGCTTCCACTACTTCATATTCTGCAGATCCATTCATTTTATTTACCCATTGTTCGGCCTGCATATCACTTGAGTCAATATTAAACTAATAAACTGGACGATGGTCACAAAAAAGTAAGAACCGTAACTGGAACAGCCAAGGGCACTAGAACTCCTATATTCCATGAGACACAACAAGGTACAAAAAAAATGCTCACTTAGTGAAGTGCAGTACAAAAAGTGTTTTTTGTATGTGTGTCTTATGTAAATATATGGAATAAGCTTAAGATGGATAATCATGATAATAAACTATAATACTGATCCAGTTTAATCCCACAAAAACATGCTAAATCTTCTTTTTCTTTTGTTGGCCAGTATGCATGATTCTATTTTGATCCAGAGCTTTTTTTTCCTTTTTCAATCAGTTAATGTCTACAAGTAGAAACTATTATCATAATCACAGAATCCCCAATAAACACAGCAAATTATTCCATCTAGTGACCAATTGAGAAACCCAATCAACCAGTAAATAGATTGAAGCAATGTAAACTAGTATAGGATCCTAAAGACTCCAAGGTCTTCTTCAAATATCTAAGTATATTACCAAATCTCGCCATCTTCATATCATATATCAGTAACAAAGTGTTCTTTTTTCTTTCCAAATACCAGACAATCGCAACCGTTCAAACCCAGATAATTAATTAATTCAATGATGAATACGAATTTAAAATAGTCAAAACAAGAAACCCAGATCATCATGTTTATCGAAAACCATGAAAAATTCATCAATACCATTAGAATTAAACGCGAAAGAGATATTTACCAGTTTCAATGCGTTATTCAGAGTAACTATTTTAGGAGGCCCAGATTTCTTTGGCGTTTCCGTGGCCATTGGTCTATTTTACATGGACTCGGCGGCACTTCAATATGACGGCGAAGGAGTTCGGTCGGCAATGACAGTCAGCAGCTAGAAGCCTAGAAGATGAGGAAAAACAAAGTGAACGAACTAAAGATTAGGGCTTTTCTTTGAATTACAATTTGTTTAGAAGATTTTAGCCCAAAAAATCTTGGGCTTTTGTTTTAGAATAATATTTGATTAGGGTTTAGTCTTTTTAAATTCCAATTCGATTAGGGTTTGTGGTGTTTGTTTTACAATAATACTTGATTAGGGTTTAGGTTTTTGAATTCCAATTTGATTAGGGTTTGTGGAGTTAAAAATAGTATGTATCAAATAATAACAATATTTTGCTTTATATTATTTATATTATTTATAGTGTAGGTTGAAGTCCTATACTCCCCTCAATTTGTAATGTAATAATAAAAAGTGGCAATTAATATTAGAATAATGAAATATGATATAAAAATATATATAAATAAACTTATTTTAAAAAAAATTATATTTTTTAATTAAAATTAATTTTCATAAGGCAATCATGATAAAAATAATAATATAGTTGAATGATATATAATTCAATATCTCTTCAACAATATCTTAGATTTTTGTGTTTGAAAAAACTTTTCTGTATGAACCAATTTAAATTGATTTCAAATTTAATTAAATTTAATATAATTGCTTGATATCAAAAATCATGCAAGAAACAAAAATAAACCTGATAAAAATTCAATTGTGGAATTTAAAAATGGAATGAAAAATATTTCTTTACGGTGATAAAAAATTAAAACGAGAAAAAAAATGTGATTTTTAACACAGCGGAAGACATGCTAAGATTCGCAAGTTAAGGTGTCTAATTCTTATAGTGAAGAAGACACAAGTTTTCCTCAATACTAAAGACGAGTATTTGTAAGTGAGAATGATCGTCTCTTAACCTTAGATATTATTATATGTACAATACAGGTTTCTTTACGGTGATGAAAAATTAAAACGAGAGAAAAATGTGACTTTTAACACAGCGAAAGATATGCTAAGATTCGTAAGTTAAGGTGTCTAATTCTTATAGTGAAGAAGGCACAAGTTTTCCTCAATACTAAAGACGAGTATTTGTAAGTGAGAATGATCGTCTCTTAACCTTAGATATTAATATATGTACAATACAGGTTTCATCTTAGTTGACCACTTGGGATACACAATATCCTTCTAAATAGAGACAGCTATTGGATGGAGATTATCAAACAAAGTCCTACACGTGAGCATGCAAAGAAGGATCCACCACCTGTTTTTGGCAAGATAGATCATAAAATTTCCACATATTATGCATATGTGCGCTCATGAAGAGCGGTCTTGACGAAGTGATGCCCTTTGACTTGGTAATCACCGGCTAGGCAAGGGTGGCGAGGTACTTAAAACACTGTCCCCATTTCTAGCACAAAAACATTAAACTAACTTATGTAAATGATAGTGTGTCCAAAAATCCATGGCATTACCATGAAAGCCATTCATTGATTTGAAGAGATGGAGGAGATGAAAGCTTGATAAAGAAGTTAAGGTATTAAAATATGGGACCAAACGACTTCTCATTCTCCATTGCTAAGCAAAAAGACTAGTGTTACAGTCAAAAAAAAAAAAAAAAAAAAAAAAAAAGGAAAGCCCCGCCATCAATGTCAACATTAAATTATCATTTACATCAAATATATATAATTTTTCCCTTGTTAAAGACACAAAAATAGAAAAAGAATTGTGAATCCTATGCCTGTGACCTTCCAAAAACAACAGCTAGTTCCAAAATCAGACTTTGAGGGAGTTTAACATGGTCGAAGAGAGAATTCCTCACCTGAATATGCACCAAATGCTTTCACTGGCTCTTTGGTTTTTGAATCTTGACATAAGGGAAAACACCCAAGAAGTAGACAACTTTCGGATTCCATTCTCGTTGCTGAGCACGACAAAACATCAGGAACGTGTTGGCGAAATACGAGTTGAAGCCCATGAGGATGTGCCATAGAGCATGACCCTGAGGGTTGAAGTGCCAATGAGATATCTCTTTGCAGAAGACTCTGTCAGATAGCCAACACATGCTCCCCAGAAGCAAGGTTGCTACATATAGCTTTGCAAGTCGCTTTGCTGAGACATCTTTAGTGTAGATGTAGTATTTGTACACACGAGGGATGCAGAGAAGGCAGAGAATGACGTAATGCACCTTGAAGCCAAATCCAAAGCGGAAGAGAGCATGGACCACTGCATACAAAGCTCCGTAAAAGAACAAGAAAGTAGGCATTGTACTGCGATAATGCCAATCGGGTGAATAGAGGATGTAAAAGTACAGAAGCATTTCCCACACCATTGGTGTTTCATCACCTTGCTGTTGCCTGAAATAAGTTGAGATTTTCACATTTCAAATCAACTTGGCAAATAGATAACTATTCTTTTGTAAAGTTCTTAATACTTAGAGCTACATAACAAGAGCAATGTTTTCTCAAGTTCACTTTCCATAGGTGCCAATTTTCCATCAAGAGTAAAAGCTTTAAGTAACAACAATAAACAAAACCGTGAGTAAAAGAAATTATTTATTTGCTGACATGAAGTCATGCCAACAGAATATTTACTGGTCTAGCTGCCCAGCAACAATCATCCCTGAGTGCAATGAACCCACAAACGTAAATATAAATGTGTCTACAGGATCTGCATATTCAGTGCCCCTTTAAGATAGACCCTCTAATTTGCAACTTAATATGTAATTCATATCAAACGAAAAGGCTTAACATTATTAAAGAACATCTTGATTTGATTATATATTTTCTACATAACCCATTCATCCTATCAAAACCTTCAGCTACATATCAAGCTAAAACGACATCCAAGCATTAGAAACTGTGGGAATGGTAAAAGATTAGGCATTAGTCCAGTCCAATAGATATCCTTGGATATATGTGCTAAAGAAACCATAAAACAAAATTAACCATACACAACATTTCTTTGCCGAATTCCCAGAGTACTTGATGCGATAAAAGGAGGAATATTTATTTTTAAAAATGGGAGTAGGAACAGAAAAACTTGCTTACTGTTGTATTTGTTAACTTTGGTGTCAGCATACTGCTGCAAATAAAATAACTTAACTCCAAAAACAAAACCATTATAACAAGAAAAATAAAATGATCTTCGATCAGACACACAGTAACAATTTTCTAAAACTGAATCTCTATTGGAGAGACCTACATCTAATATCAGAAGCTTTTGAGGGAATATAATGGAAGTGTATGAAGTGAAAAAAATACTTACACATGCTGTAATGTGGAGTGGTATATCATGCTCCCAATGGCAAGTATCATGTTAGATATATGAAGGACACTAAATCTCTTCTCAAACCGTTGTCTCAAGGCATTTACAAGGCCGATGAGTGCCAAAAGAATGCCTGGGACATTGGATATTGTGTTGAAAAACTCGGCAATGTAAGATGAGTGAACATAGTTTTTCTCACACCAGTCAGTGGATGTGACAGGACCCCAAAAGCTTGACAATCCATCTTCCATTTTACACTGAATATACCAAAAATGTATGATTGTTCAACTGAGTCACCTTTTGGAAAAATGTTGAGTAACTGTCACAAACCCTGCAATTAGAGTCCACAAAGAACTAAGATTACAGAACATAAAAATGACAACCACATAAACAAGAAGAACAATGTTTAGCTGAAGGATGCCTTTTTTATCAATATGAGATATATACAGAAGCTAACTACGCCAATTGAGATGAGCACGTAAAGCAACCCTTTTAATAGTTGGCCAAATGACCAAGGGCCCTCGGGCATACCCGCACAGGAAGAAAAAAGGGAAAATAAGAATAGAAAGAATCAAAGCAGTTGATATTCAAGCCTCTAGTTTCCTAAGAGAAAAGTGTTCTCAACAACTCTCAATATAAGGTAAAATCTTTAACATCAGCTTCCGCAGAACCCCACATTAAGGAACTTATAAATTCTTTTATGCCAGCTATATTCTAGATTCCCTGCATTTACCTGATGCAGTTTTAAAGTTACTACTAAATTTCAACCCCTTTTCAACTTATTCAATGGCAGTCTCTTCTATTTTACAGAAATCACCAAAAAATTTGCATCCAAAGCCAGGTATATATCTAGAGTATATGTAAAAAATAGCAACACCGGAAATACTACCTAGAATCCATGTAAAACCAGCATTCCCCATCATGATTTTCAATTTTCAATACAATAACTATTTTAACTTGGTTTCTAGCTGTCCATCTCTATTTAGGTCCACTGATTTCTCTGTGAGAAAAGACGACTTCATAATCCACAGCAGTTCAGAACTAAAGGTAAAACTACTTATCCTCCTATAGATATTATTCTAAAGATGGAATGAACCATAAATTTGACGTCCATGTCCTGTCTAACATCGCTATCTAATATGGAAACAGTGACATCACTACGTAGCACATCCAAGATAATCTAGACAATTTGGCCCATAAACAGACTCCTATAAGCCTGCAAGAACACTGATCTTATCAAATTCCAATAAACTTTAGATACTAAAGCAGATATTGCAACTGCATCTTACTTTAGTTCAAGGGGCCCAACATGAACTCTGAGATCAATGTACTAGTTAGTATTACTACCTATTCGAACCTGTCTATTCTAAAAATTTAACTCAGAGAATAGATGCATTAAGCCTCTAGCAAATAAAGAAACATAAGTAATTAACTAATAAATATCCCAATTACCGACCGATATCCCATTCCTTAAAACCTCCCCTAAACCCTTTTTGACCTAAAGAATCTGGCCAATGCTATCTTCTTAAAGATCCAGAACTTCAAAGTTCTATCCGATCTTCAAGCAATGCCTTGAGCATAAGTTCAAAACTGGCCTCAGCATACTGCATATCTCATAAGAACACACCCCCCAACAAAAAAAAATATATCCAACCTAATCCTCAGGAAAGATACCCTAAATTTATAGCACTTAAATCCCCTCTTTAAAAACCTAGCATTGCCTATCAATCAGATTTCTATTTTATTTTTTCTATCATAAAAAAAAAAATCCAACTTTGGCAGCAAAATAATATTAAAAAAAATTATAAATTTAAGAAAATAAAACATCTCTCAACTATCCATAACATCATAATGTACTACCCTTGAAAATCCTAAACAAAAAAACAAACATCCGATTGAAATTTGACCTTACCCTTTAATACCCATTCCTCAAAAAGTAAATCAAAAAGGATTTTCAACAGCAAAATTACTCATATTATACCATAAAATATGAAACAAAAAAATACAAAAAAAAAATAGAAAATGGACATGAAAGTGAAATAGAAACTAACCTTTTATAAGAAATCAGATCTGGGGTTTCAAAGATATCAATTAAACTACAGTCTTTTGGAGTATTTTTTGGGTTTCTCTTGGGGTATTTTTTTTTATTTTATATAATGTTAGTAAAGGGAAAATAAAAAAATAAAAAATAAAAAGATTCGCGAAAGAGGCTAAAAGATTCGAGTTGGGAAGATGGAATATTGATGGGGAAGGCAATTTGTGGACGTTGGATCAGAATGATGAAGGGTTGAGATTTTTACCCTGAAAGTTAGCATCGTACGGTCCATGAGGATTTTGATTGATTAATGATTTACTAATAGGTATTTCTACTTACATGAGTTGGCTTCTTCTTAGTTTTCATCTAACTAATCTCCCTTTTTTGGTTAACTATTCTAAGTTTGGATTATGATTTCTTTTTATATATTTTTTTTTACTTTTATTAGTAGTTATAATTTGACTCTGTGGATACTTTTTCTTTTCTTCTTGAAGAAGAAGTTATATAATTTTTTTAAACGAAAATTATATATATATTTTAAGAAGTTAATTATATCCCAATGATTTAAATAATAATAATTAAAATTAATAGTAATAAATTGTGTTCCGGTGTATAATTAAAATATGTTCGAATCTAGAATAAATTTAGTTTGAGTTGATATTCCATACATCGTGGGATTTATAAATTAGAACAAAATTTAGTCAGAACCCGTTTAAGATTAGAGTTGTCCATGAGTCGGGTCGGGTTAAGTTTGAGTCGAGCAAAGTAAAAATTTTAGGCTCATTATTTTAAGCCTAGGATCAATCTGAATGAAATGCTAAAACTTTAGTCCGGCCTGCCTGTATTAAATTTTTTTATATTTTTAATACAACAAATATACTAAAAACATTAAAATAAATATTTTCCAACAAATGAAATTTTTTTTAAAAAAAAGTATACTTGAACAACACCCTGCAGCTTAGTAAACAAATACATCTGAAATAGTAGCAAAATTAATAATAAAATAAAAGTTATATAATATCCAAACAGTAACAACAAAATAATAGTAATATAATAGCAAAATAATGAAAAAACAGTAGTATTTTTTTTTGCAAATTCGGGTCGAATCGAGTTGGGCTCAAGACAAAAAAAAAGCTTACCCAAGGCCCAACTCAATTAGAAAACGGGTTTTATTTTTTTATCCAAATATATTTTTCTCACCTATATTTTGCCCAAATTCTTCTATTTTTTGAGCGAATTTCAGTCCAACCTATGAACAAATTTACCTAAAATATACACAACGTAGAATTAGAATTCAAAATCTCAAAGTTTCCAAGCCTCAACTTTTTTTTTTTTTATTAAAATAACTATTCATGTAGGAATAGGTGGTTATAGGGCTACAAAACGATTAAGAGAGACTTGATCATAGACTATCGAGAGATAAAATGCCACAACTGACCTAATGAAAAAGGCTGCAAGCAAAGGTCATAGTTAGCCATATCTAATACGTATTATGACCACATCAATCATCCATCAAATATTTAAATGAAATATTTCAGATAATTCAACGATTATTTTATAATTTATAATTTTTTAAATTAATTAAATAAAGTATAAATTTATTAATAATTTAGTCACATTAACATTTTCCCTAAATAAAATTGATCTTAACTAGTAAAAACCAAAAGCTAAAAATAAAAAAAAAACCTCGAAAATTAGATTTTTACTATATTTTGATTTTTAAACTTAAAAAGAATTAAAAATTTAATTTTTCATTGTTTTTATAATTGAATCGAACAAGTCAATTGGATCAGGACCAATCAAAAGAAAGGTTCAAATTGTTTAATCCGTAAATTGACTAAACTGATAAATCAGATTGGTTGAATCAGTTATAGAACTAATTGAATCAATTTACTTTATTTTTTAATTTTTTTAATAATTTATTCAATCAAATTAAACGAATCGATTGAACCAATTAAAATAGAAATTAGTAATCTAATTAATTTGACCACCCAAACGGTTCTGAAAACTTTAGAATTTTCATAGTTTTACGTTTAAGGTTTTTTTCTAAAAGAGGATTATTTTTGCTTCTTTATATTTAGTTATTATTTTAATCTTAATTTTTTCTCAAATTAAAAAATCGACCCATTTGATTTTCGAGCCGGTTCATGCATCTAAACAAAAATGAAAAGGAAGGGAAAAATGAAAGAAACTATAAACTTCAGAAACAAAAACCCTTGTAAATTAAACCCTAAGCAAAACGTTGAAGGACAAAAATGGGGAAGAAGAAAAACCAAAAGCAGCAACCATCAGCCTCAAAAGACGATCTTCTCAATACACTCGGAGACTTCACCAGCAAAGAAAACTGGGATAGCTTCTTTACCATCCGTGGCAGTGATGACTCGTTCGAGTGGTACGCTGAGTGGCCTCAGCTTCGTGACTCACTTCTCCCTCTTATTCAACAACACCCATCACCCTCTTCCCCTTCTCCTTCTTCTTCGTTGCAAATATTGGTGCCTGGTTGTGGCAACTCCCGATTATCGGAGCATTTATACGACGCCGGATTTGGTGATATAACCAATATCGATTTTTCCAAAGTTGTCATCTCCGGCATGCTTCGACGTAATGTAAGGGACCGACCCAACATGCGTTGGCGGGTTATGGACATGACCCAAATGCAGGTTTTTTCTTATTTTCTTAACTTGGGCTGTTTTACTTGTTCAATTTGTTTGAATTTGTTAGCTACTAAGTTTTAATGTTATGGAAGTTTCTCCCTTTGGGGTGCTCAAACAGGGAGTCGCATTTCTTAGCTGAAACTTAACTTATAAAGGTGCATTGGGCACGTTCAATGGTATATACTAAATATCCATCAAATTAAGAATTTATATGCCGTTTTAAACTCTTGAGTTATATTGTGCGTCTAGAACAGGGATGATTAGAGATTATTTAGAAGTTTATGGTTTTCATCTTACATGATATCAGCTGGAATACTACTGCATTACTGTTATTTATAACATTTATTGAAGTCTGAATTCCTATAACAATATTGTCTCTTGTGATGGAAAGTTTTGAGTCAGATGGACTGATGTCTGTCAACCTATTGCCTTAGTGCTTATGATGCTTCTTAATGAAGGAGTGCTTTTCTTTTAAATGTCTTCCATAATTTAATGGTTTCCTTTAACTTCTCATTTACCCGATATTACTATGTTTACCAGTTCCCAGATGACACTTTCAATGTTGTTCTCGATAAAGGTGGATTGGATGCTTTGATGGAGCCAGAACTTGGCCCTCAGCTAGGGACTAAATATTTGTCAGAGGTGTTGTGGAGTTCTGATTCAGCTTATTTCATATAACATACTATAATTGTCATGGTGGGTTCAAATTTTTTGTTGGATTCATAAGAGTTGCATTTATCCAGGTCAAAAGAGTTTTGAAGTCCAGGGGAAAGTTCATTTGTCTTACCTTGGCAGAATCCCATGTTCTAGGTACTTTGACCTTAATACAAAAAGAAATTTTTTGCTTATATTGAAGAGATAGAAGTAAAGGTTGTCTTGTTGTAGAGATGGATATTAACCATTCATTTACCTGCTTAATTATTATTATTATTTAGTTATATTTGTCCTACATTTTTTTAATCAATTACTGGCTTTGCTAAGGTACATGTTGCTTTTTATAATTTTAGGTTTACTTTTTCCGAAGTTCAGATTTGGCTGGAATGTTTGCCTTTATGCTATACCTCAGAAACCATCTACTAAGCCGGATCTCCAAACTTTTATGGTGGTTGCTGAGAAGGAAAGTTCCAATGAACTTCACCAGATCATTTCATCTTTCGATCATTCTTCCCTTGCTTGCAATCCAAATCAGGTACTCAGGGTCTAGTTATTATTATTATTATTATTTAAAAAAAGCATTTTGTAACGTAAATTGAGTAAAATTGCAGTAGTCAACCATTGACATGTAATAATGATCGTGCTTCCTGTAATGGTTTCTTTAGTGTTTAACTAAAATGGAAATAGGCAAATAAATTTCCTCATTATAATATTTCGTTACCAATGTAATCTCCGTTGTAAAATCTTGGAGCCCAAGTCCCTTTAAAGGTTTTGATATAAATCTATGAATCTGTTTTTAGGCTTCTGGTCTTCTTGAAGCCCTTGAAAGTGAGAATCGAATACGTGGAGAATACTTGAATGGCTCTGATGTACTATATTCTCTTGAAGATCTGCAACTTGGAGCTAAGGGGGATCTGAAAAAACTTAGCCCTGGTCGTAGAGTTCAGCTTACTCTGGGTGAAGAAGGGGTCTCACACTTTTGTTACAAAGCTGTATTGCTTGATGCTAAACAACAGTCTGGGGCATTCTCTTTTCACTGTGGTGTCTTTATTGTTCCTAAGGTATGATTTTGACTTGTAAATACTTGCTAACATGAGAAATTAGAGTATAGGGAAGTTGTGGATAGAATCCATAATAATAAATACAACATAAAATTCACATATTAAGTGCCTTCCACTTTTCTTTCTTCTTCTATGTTTGCCTGGAAAATGGAAAATATTGTTGTATTATTGAATATAAAAGGCAGTTAGGATATCTTTTCTTCCAGGCACCCATAAACATGTATGCAGAAAAAAGCTAAAGGAGTTGGACCTTTTCAATATTGCACTTGTGTTTCTTGGAATATGTTTTACCATATTAACATGTGTACCCAATTTGGGGCAAGTATATTATTCTGTTCGAAATATGTAACTCAATCTTAGATTTCAGACTCGGTCTCATGAATGGCTCTTCTCTTCAGAAGAAGGACAATGGCAGGTGGTTGAAAGCTCAAAGGCTGCTCGTCTAATAATGGTAGTTTTCTTAGAACAATTTAATACATGGTTCAAGGTCAGCTTTTAGGAGACTCATTGTCCAATGGAAGTATCTAAGCTAAATTTTGTATAATGAATGAAGGTTTTATTAGAGGCCAGCCATGCTAATGGTGATATGGAAGATATTCAGGTATGCTACAGATATATAGCTTCCGTTGTCAACCTCCATTATTGGTTACTAATATCTTTAGATGATATTGCTATCCCTTTCAGAAGGATTTGTCTCCTCTGGTGAAACCATTGGCACCTGCTGATAATGATAAAGGAAATCAAATTCCGTATGTTCATGTTCACTTCATAACATTTCCCATTAGCTATTACCCAGTTTATGTTTTATTGCAATGGATGCTAAATTTTCTTTGCCTATTAATTTACCTTTTGGCAATTTTTTATGCTTCACTGCTCTTTATTCATTCTGTGAGGGATTTTTGTTGTCTTCCTGAACCAGGTTTATGACAGCAAGTGATGGAATCAAGCAGCGAAGCGTTGTTTACCAGGTTTAGTGATTTTACAGTGTTATTTCTATTACAATGTGTTTGTGGCATTTTGAGCACCATCTATGAGAGTTTTTGTTATTATCTACTTTCTTCATTGTTATATAAAAGGGCAAAGTCTTGGTGATTATCTGAATTCTGGTATAAGTGTTATCCAATGTTCTTACTGGATTAGATAGATTGCATAATAGTCCTTTCTTCAACATCTTTGGTGTATTTCCTTGTTGCTCTTGTTGTACTTTGAAGTGCAAAGTAGCATATGAATAAACTATATTTGGAGCTGTAGATTAAAGTATGGAATTGAGTTATTTCCAATGTTATAGCTTCCATAGGTGCTAATCCCCTTCCTTGACCACTTAAAAGCTTTGAAACTTTGATTTGAGGGCTTGGTAGAGCATAAATCACTCTAAAAAATTTCACTTGTTAAGATGGTTTTATATTCATATAGAGTTTGCATAGGGATATCAAAGTGCATCAATGGGCTTTATTGTCATAATTCATAAATGTTGCATTGTATCTTGTCATTTAGTGTCACTTGCTCTGAGTCTGTAGTGATTAGTCATTTCACTTGCTTAATCATTGTGTTGTAGTTTTACAAAATATTAACTGGAACCATCATGTCAAGTATGTGATAAAATAATTAATAGTGTTTTAGTGGGTGGTTCTCTTGTCTCTATTTATAATTCTAAATTTTCTACCTTGGCTGCTAAGCCATTTGCAATGTTGTGCATAACATGTATTCTTTTGCAGAATGTGGTTGCTTGGTTGGTGCCTTCTTATTAATTGAATTGTTTACTTTTATTTTGTACAGGGATCATCTTCTTTAACTGGTCCCGTTGTTATTGAAGATGTTGTTTATGAAAATACTGATGATGTCAGTCACTCTTTACCCTTCCGCCGCCTTATCTTCGAAAGAACTGAGGGCCTGGTACAGTCTGAAGCTTTGCTAACTAGGGATGGATTGCTTGACAAAAGTGTTTATGGAACAGAGATGAAGAAAGTCAGTTCATCTTCCAAATCCAAACGAAGAGGAGCCCTCAAAAGAAATAATGGTAATATGTTTTCTTTGAAAATTTTGGGTAGAATAACTCTTATATAATGTTGGGTGAGTTTGTTTGAGTTGTAAAACCTCTTTCACATTGACATGTGGAATCCCATGAAACTATTCTTTTAGACCATGCTGTTTTTTTTATTACTTTTTTTAAGAGATAAGAGCAAGGTGTAGAACTAGGAATTAGTTTCTGGGAATGCCTTTCTGCTACTGTTTCTGTAATCTGAAATTGTGCATTGGAATGCGAAGTCATGTTGGACTGTTAGATATTTGTTCCAACAAGTTTTTAATATGATTTCTGTGGATGAAGTTTTCAGTAGTGGAGGTAAAACAGTTCCTTGGACCATAGTGTCCTGACGGTGAAAAAACAAGTAGTGAATTTGTGCTTATATGCTAGGCTGACAAACAGTTGATCGTCTGCTATTTCGCTGTTCATTTGGTCATGTCTAGCTCATTGTTTTTTTGTTCTTTGGTGGTTTTTGGGTGATTCCTAAACTTTGGTTTTTGTTACCAAGTTGGATGGATGTTTTTTTGAGAAATAATCTACTGTCTTGGAAGACAATGGTCTTGCAGACTCATTTCTCATGAATTTCTACTCTTCTATTGATGTCTTAGACCTATGGTGTTGGGCAGTTTTCCTTTCTTATGCTTCATTTTATATGATTCCTGTGCATTGAACGAACTATTGTTTCTTTTGGTGTATTACTATTGGTAAAGGGGGGAAATATGGTGCTATTTTCAAGAAAATTGGACAGAAATCATTGAATGAGCAAAATTCTGAGTTCTGTCTTTGTGTTTTCTTATTAGTCACTGTTTATAAAAGCAGAGCCACTTCTATCATGTCATTGAGCAACATTTTGTATTCAAAGTACTGAAATTACCTTCCATCTACAAGATCTTCTTAACTTTTAAATTGTTAGAATGCTGACTCCATCACCTTTCAACTACTTGTTTGTCATTCTGATGTTATTTTACATGATATGTAGAATCAAGTGGCAAAATGAAGGTGTATCATGGTTATTTGGCCAGTTCTTATCATACAGCGATCATTTCTGGGTTTTCTCTGATTTCATCCTATTTGGAAAGTGTGGCATCAGCAGGGAATAGGGTAACGCTCACTCTCTTTTCTTTGTGGAATATTTGGTAGATTTTTTTCCTCCACCTATTTAGATATCTGTAATTGCTGTTTTGCTTGTCTTCATTGGATGTTGAAAATTTATGGTTGCCAGTTTTAAGTATATTTGGTGGTCATTTGATGTGATTGTTGTGTATTGGGCATAGACCTACTTTAGCCAACTTTCAGATTTGGAGGTCTAATCTTTGTAGCATAATGTTTGTCTTGTTTCAAATCGTTGATGCTTATTTTCTTTGATGCACTGCACTACTGCTCATGTTAGAAGTCATCTTTCTCAGGTTAAAGCAGTTGTGATAGGTCTTGGTGCGGGCTTACTTCCTATGTTTCTTCATGGATGTATGCAATCTATGCAAATTGAGGTAATTCTTACGTTACCCTGTCAAAGATATGTTAAACTGTCTTTCAAAAGGAATTGCTTTGTTAAAATTTTTATTGAATCTTCTGATTGATTTTGAAGTTGACTTCTCTTGATGGAAATAGTGCAATGGAATTTTTATGCACAGGCAGTGGAGCTAGATCCTGTTATGCTTAACCTTGCAAGAGACTATTTTGGTTTTACTGAAGATAAACGAATGAAGGTAACTGACTGTATCTCAGTGCATTTTTAGTTTGAAGTGATTAATCCTTTCCTGAAAAATTAGTACCATTGTCACTGAATAGCTTGTTTCTAATAATTATCTAATTGTTTTTGTTTCATCCTTCAACCTGGCTTCAATATAACTCACCTTGGGAAATATTCTTGATTCATAATTTGACCTTCATAGTCGTTTATAGTCAATAATGCCAAACCTTCCAATTATTGTCATTAGAGGCTGGATTGTTTGGTCTAATTAGGAAACCTGTTAGGCCCTGAATATTATCAAGCCTTACCTGAAAGTTTCTTATGAACTTTCTTAAACCCTCTTAGGTCAATTGTCTAACTACACACGAATATTTATGTTATTATCAAGACGTCAGCCGTATAGGAAGTATTTTCGATGTCTTAGGTATAATAATAAAAGTTGGAAAAGATAGAATGAATATAGTAGGAAATTTATCTGTTTCACCTTTTCAAGAATGCATTTGTAAAAGAATTGTAAGATGACAGATATAATATATATTTTAAATAGAGCTTCAAAAATTTTACGCCTTCCAATTTTTTAGGTACATATTGCTGATGGCATCCAGTTTGTCCGGGACTACAGAAACTTATATGCAGCTGGCAATGAAGTGCTCCTTTCTTCCAATGGAAGTTGCAAACTTTCAGATGCTGAAAGCAGAAGTACCGCTATTGACATAATTATTGTTGATGTGGACTCTTCAGACTCAAGGTGAATTGCTCTATTAACGGCTACAACAATTGTTGTTGCAAAGCGGAAAGTTTTTAAATGCATTTTTTAATCACCTCTGTTGTATTGTCTTTATAGCTCTGGACTGAGATGTCCTGCTGCTGATTTTGTGGAAGAGTCTTTTCTTCAAAACATAAAAGATACTCTTTCTGAGCAAGGTCTCTTTGTTATTAATTTGGTCTCAAGGTCTCCTGCCATCAAGGATGCAGTTGTCTCAAGGATGAAAGAGGTGAGATTAAGAACATAAATACTAGCTAATCAAAGTTCATATCTTGTTTCATGGTTCTATACCCTCTCCATAAATCTAATGTAAATATATTTAAAAGCTTCTTGTTACTATTTATTTCTATGTTGGTCCGACTCTTTTTTCCTTAAGTACCCATGTCCGACCTTTATCTTTACATGGATTCAAGGATATGACCCTCCTAGGAATATTTGCTGCATCCCATGTAGTCTAATGCTACTATTTATTTTGATAAATTTAACATCGTTGATTGTTTTAATCATCTGGAACTTATTATGTGGATTTAAGAATTTAGAAAGCTAACAGTAGTTCTTGGCATTAACTAATTTTTCGTTCTCCATGCTTACGACGTTTATGTAGCATCGAACCATGCAAATCTGATTGCAATTTGGTTATGTTATGCTCATCATTCAGGTTTTTAGCCACTTATTTTGCATTCAACTGGAGGGAGAGGTCAACCTAGTACTTTTCGGTCTTTGTTCGGAGTCTCACATTGAGGAGGATTGCATACCTGATGCTGCCCTTAAACTTGATAAATTGCTCAAGTCCGAACATCCTGAGATAAGCCAGAGCATCACAGATGCAGCAAAGAAGCTCAAACGTTTAAAGTGAAGACTGTTTGATAACAAAGTTTCCCCTTTAATGTATTCTCAAGTAACTTGAGAGCAAGCTTTTGCAGATTTTGAAGCAAATGACATTGAAACTGGGTGACTGAAGATTGCGCCACAGAACGAGAAAAGTCTGAGGTTGGTTTTTATTTCTTTTCTTTGAATGGTATGCATTCTGCATCATCTCCAGTTTGGTTGTTCGATGTCTTAATATTTCCGTCTTGCATCGTTTTTGCATACATTTTAAGCATTACAGTCAGAGGCCCGAATTTGAAATATACCCCCTTCAATATGTAATAGTATTAACCGGTAAATCACACCATTGGGTGTACGAATTTCGACAGGATTTTTATTTGACTTACTTAATCGATTAATTGAGATTTGAGACCATTGCCATGTTTTGTATTCCTTGAATAACTAGAGTGCTAGTATTGAAAAACATCCTAGAAGCTACAAAGAGTATTTCATTCAGTGGTGCGAATATTTATACACTTATGAGAATTCTAGTACATAACCGATACTGGATTCATGGTTCTTCTCCATGACTATTGACATTTTTTTCCCACTTTCCATTTTCTTCAGTGGTAGAATGTTAGTTCCCTGTCTTGTGACTGCCTTAGAACTAGAAGGACATGAAAATGTTAATATTTTAAATTGCAATGAAGTTCCCATGATAGCAACAAACAACTGCTGTGGGTGTTGTCTATATGATTTGAGATATAATCTATATATGTTCATAAACTTGATAAATGTTCACTAACATATATATATATATATTAAATGAACTAACATGAGTTCGATTTTATTTGATCGTGAGGATGGAGATGAAGGAAGAAGGAAACTAACATGCCTAAGATCAAGCTTTTTAATATGATTCATATAATACTAAATTAATAAAATTTAAATTTTATTTAATTTTAGAAGCCTTATCATGCATAATTATGTTCAGTGCATATGTTATGTATGGGATATGTTTGAAGCAATGGTTTGTACTTGTGAATGTACTTTGTAATAGTAAACCTTTTTATTTTTGGATTGGATTTTAAGTATGATATTATTATATTATATATGTTTTAATTTCTATTTTTTTTTGTATAAAAAAAGTATGGATATTGACCCAATTCATGAGTCAATTTCACTTCATTTTTAATTTTGGTTTATGAAATTTCAAGAGTCTTGTTTTGAAAAAAAGTACAGTCTTGGGGCTCTATCGAGACTAATCCTAGCGATCTTAAACAAGTACAAAATATAAATACTATATTTACTCAAAAGAAAAACAAAAATTGCGTTTTCATGACAACTACTTAAATACATTCATATTAAGAAGAAAATCAAAGGGTCAGCAAGTCAACTATATTTTAATTTCAATTTGCTCCACTCAATTTCTTGTTCATACGATTGTACTTATTAAATAATGAAGTAGGTTTATGGGTGGACTTATGCTGTTAGGCTGAATTTAAGTAAACGAATTGCGTAGACTATTGACTTATATTAAAAATGGGTAAAGTACAAGAGTAGTCACTCAACTATGCTCTTCATTTTATTTTGACCACTGAATTATTAATTTTTCAATTTAATTATTTATTTTTTTAAAATTAAATATTTTTTTCACTCTTCGTTAGTTTCCGTTAGTTAAAGGGTGGAAAGCTTATGTAGGTTATTATAATTATTATTGGTATAATAGCGAACTTAGTTTTTTAATATTTATATATTCTATTAATTTAATCATAAATTTGATATTCATTTGGAGATGAGATGGCTGAGGGGGTGTATTGTCAAGAGTAAGAGAGGGTTTAATTGTTTCTTGATGTAATTTGTTGAATTTTTTAAATTTAGAATCAAATTGATAAAATGCATAATTATTGGAGGGCTAAATTTATTATTAAGCCAATAAAAAAAAAAGCTCACATAAGCTTTTCATCTCACACGAGAGTGACTAAAATATTTGATTTTGAGAAGTTAAGTAACTAAATCAAGAAAATAAAATTTTAGATGATCAAAATAGAATGAACTGCATAGTTTAGTGAGTATTCTTATACTTTATCCATTAAAAGTCGATAATGACATTATAAACCCTTTTCCACAAAATAAAATAAAAATCTAAACTAGATCAAGGTCCAGACAAATTTTAAGTAAATTATAATTGACTTCATCAGATTTGACCCCTAAATAAATCTATTTCATACCATAAATTAAATACTCAATAAATTTCGTTTGAAATTTTTTCCACCTTTTCACACAACAAATTAATTACTGGATTAAATTTCGTTTAAGATTTCTTGCCATTTACAATAACATATTTAATAAAAAGAATATGAAAGTGAAAGAAGAATCAATCAATGAAGGGAAAAAGTTAAGAAAATGTAAGAATATAATATAATGAAAATATGATAAATGTACAATTTTTAAGATAATTAGAAATGAAATATTTTAAGAAAAATAATTAACAACATAAAAAAATTAAGCCCTTTTGAACCATGAAATTGGGTAGGTAGGTTCTTGGAAGATTGTGAAAATAATAGGGAAAATTTCCAAAACATTTCCTTAAAATAATAAAAAAATTGTTTTAAATTAATATAACATCAGCGTTGATTTTTGGCCAAGCTTTGACTTGAGGAAATTCTTCCCTCAATTTCCATCCTTTTGTGAAAACGACTTCCAAAAATAATTATTAAATTAGGAAATAAATAAAAATATTTACTATTTACACACTACTTTTCCCAAAGAAAATCATCAGTTTTTCACTATAAATACCATCATCACTCGAGCACAAAATTACTCATCTCTCTCACATATCATTTTCTCTCAAATTCCACTCATTAGAACACACACACACACACACAATGAAAACCCTTTCATTTTCTGCCATTTTGCTTGTTCTTCTCTTCATTTCTACTGGTAAATCTTTTCTTTTTCCTAATCATTATGTGTTTATTTTTCTTCTACTTAATTTTATGTTTCAACTCTGAATATAATTCGATTCGAAGCCGGAAATATTATTAGGTCGAGATTAAGTTTTAGATTTTTATGAGAGTTGAAATATAGTTTCATTTTTGTATTGACTTATATTTTTATGGTTTTCAAAGCAACCCTTATTTTTTAACTATATATAAGTTACTAATTTGTGTAAATTTCATCCTTGTATTAACTTATACTTTTAAATTCTAACATTTTTGGTCCCTCCCTTTTTCCTTAAGTAGAAATTTATGTTTTCTATTTATTTATGAAGCAACCCTTATTTTCTTTTAAACTATATTTTAAGTTACTAATTTATGTAAATTTTTTTTGGGCACAGGCACTGAGTTAAAGATGGCAAAAGCAATAGGGAGTTGTGATGTGTTTGGGCATAGTGGAGGGTGTGAAATAAATGAATGCTTCAATGGATGTAGGGCCAAGTTGGGACAAGATGCTCATGGATTTTGCTACACTATCAAAACTCCTAATGATACTTGCATGTGTCGTCATCCTTGTTAATTTATTTAAGAAAATTAATAATTAATTTCCCTTTAGGATTATTTTTGGGTTTTTATTTCTATAGTTGCGTTCATGTTTTTGGTATCTAGTTTTTATCAAATAAATTGATGTTTTTAGGGTTTTAATTCTACTCATGGTTTATGCTTTCCTTCTTCTTTAGTACATTTATTTTGAATGGTTTAGAGTAAATTTATAATGATGATCCCACAGGGACTATAAAAGTTAGATAAGCTATGGTAGCACACATCATCAAGTTCGTATTTTTTATTTAATTTAACGATAATGTATTATGTTATTATTCGTTGATAATGTACGAGGCTTATATGTCATAAGTAGAATGAAGTGTAAAGTCACTTGGACATTTTATTCGCAATTTGTTTCCATGATTAAATTTTAATTTTCATACCACTTAGATGCCTTAGAAATACATAAAACTTCCTTGATGGCCCATATATCTGTTGTAGGGTATATTTTGTTATTAGTATTTATATTTTATGGAAGTTGTTAATTTAGTTCTGTACTTTTTGAATTTTGAAAATTTCTTTATGACCCAAATAATATTAGTTAAATTCAATTATTAGTCTTGTACTATATGTATAATTGTAGATTTAGATTCTCCAATTGAATCATTTTAAGTCTTTATACTTTTTGAATTTTGAAATTTCAATTTTGATGTAAATGATAATTATTAATCTATTAATTGGATTTTAATGAATAATATATTAATTGGATTCTTTAGTACATATATTTATATTTTGAATGGTTAAGAGTAAATTTATAATAAAGATCCCACATGAACTACAAAAGTTAGATAAGCTATGACTGCACACATCATCACCATCACCACTATTATCCTTTGCCCCAAATCAGCACACTTAATCAGGTTTATCATCCTCAATGGAGGGTATTAACCCTCCCATACCTTCATTTATAAAAATAAATTCATCTAATTAGGAATTTCAATCTCTTTATATTACAATAAAATGAAATTAATCATCCTAATTTAATTTTTGTAAAATATAAATTAAATTATGATAAATTAAAGTACAGTATGCAAAGATATGAAAGTAGAAAAATCGTTGAGGCTTTCACTCCGATAAAAAAAATATTTGAAATGATAAACTAAAATCATTATAATAATTTTATTAGGAATTAATGTTATAAACACAAACATTAAACAAATTCAAATGAACAACATTGCCTGTGATAATTCAAAATAAAAATAAAAATTCGTAATAGAATTACACTTACAATTAAAATTTCTCGAAAATAAAACCCTAAAAATTTTCTGCATTGGTGGGCAAAGGATAACGACACAATGGACAGAGATGACTATTATTGAGCCACTTCTCGATACAATCTTCATGAAAAATATGAGAACATGGCATGCAAGCTACGACTTCTACCAACTTTTCCATACAAATCACGCACTTCAAACCATCGCCATCGCCATCACCTTCACCAAGCTTCACTTTTGTTAAAGCTTGGATCGATTCTTTCGTCGCGGGAATGAGCTTCGGATCTTCTCGCATTGACAATTCCATTGCTGCCGTTGCCGCTATCTCGTCATCTCCCCTCATCACGATCCTTTTAACTCGAAAAATTATCATTACCATGTTGTCAAATCCGTTCTTCTGTTTCTCTAAAATCAACTTTCCGTCGGAGAAAGAAATATCCAATATCCTCTCGAGGCTGCCTCGATCGACCCATCCGGCTTCAAGTAAACGACGGTTGACGTAATTTCGGTGTCGATCGGAGCCGAACACGAATTCTGGCAAAACGAATTGATCCTGGTAATCCCCTTGCCAATCGTCCTCGAGAAACGTACGAATTTGAAGCTTAAATCCCATTTTTGATAAGTGACGATCCTTGTTTGGAGTTAGACAATGATGTACCGTCAATTGAAATTGTGGTTGCCTACTCGCCATTGATCAACACTGGTATTTTCTTCAAAAACAAATGGCTGTTTTGATTGAGGAAGAACTTTCTTAACCCTAATTTCGCTTGATTGAAAACAAATCTAGTAAATTGAATTGAGATTAAATGTATATATTAGCAAAACTTAAGCTTAAAGATTTGGATAAGGTGAATTTCTATTCGGAATGGCCTAATTTAAAATATTATAAATAAAATTTTACGATGTAAAATTGGCTACTGAAATTGATCCGACTTAGACATGGTTATGGTCGAGTTTGAGTCGGGTTGATATAGAATTTTAGATCTATTTTTTTTGGTTTGGGCCAAACCCAATCCAAAAAATGAGTTTAAATTTTTTTCAAGCCCAACCCATATTAAAAATGTTAACCTCGAGACTAATCTAACCCAACCATAATAAATTTTTTAGATTTTGTTTTTTTTTTATATAATACATCAAATATACTAAAAATATTAAAATAAATATTTCTCAATAAATTGGAAAAAAAGTATAAGTATAAACATGTGATTTGGGTTGGACTGGGCCTAGACAAAAAAATTTACCGAAGGCTTAACCCGTTTAAAAAATGGGCCTTATTTTTTTTTTTTGCCTAAATCTTCATTTTTCAAGTGAGCTTTCGAACGTAAACAGATGACCCAATTCATGATCAGGTCTAACCCGATCTGATTTAACTCAAATTTGTATGGTTGTATAAAGGATTTATAAAAATTTAAACTTGGCACACCGCACATGAACACCTACATTTGGATTTAACCCAATAATTAATTCATTCAATTACTTTTAAAAGGTCTACAAATAAATTTTGATATCTGAATTTTTTTCACTTTTCCATTTTAGGTTAAGAATTTTTTTTAAAGCATTTTCTTTTACAACAACAAAAAGGAATATTTTATCTTGATGGGTCTGAATTTACGTATTTAAGAAAAAATCATAATCAATATTTTTAATATTATTTTTATTATCATATAATTATCAAGTAAATATAATTTTTAATTTCAAAATATCATTCCGATTTAACATTCACTTAAAAATTTGCTATTAATCGTTACTAAAGGTATTTATGGGTTGAAATAATTCACAGTTCAAAACATTTTAAAATATCTTACCTGACCCATTTTACTATAACAAAAATAATGAAATATTAAAAAATATTTTATATTTAAATTCAAATAACAAATATCAGTTTTATTTTAAAAATTTAATTCAAATTAGATGAAATTAAAATTCACCTTATCCAACTCCCAACTGAGCTACGGACAGGTCTAACAGTAGCATCTCTGCTTTACTTTTCTTTTTCCACCACACAAATCATCATCTCAGTGACAAATTTCAGCAAGCATTACCACTGTATCCCACCCCCTAGATTTCCCACTCTATTTGAAGACTCAGCCAAGTTTTTGCTTGAATCAAAGTAAGAAGAATGTGAAATCAGGACATCCAAAACAAAACCAATACTCCAAAATCCACAAGCCATTCTCATTTTTGAAAGATTACTTACACACACATTCTGAAAGGGAGCAACTTTTGGGAAGTTAACTATTGGGAAGGAGAGAGAACACGCTCTACATTAGTTAATCTCTTCCAAACCCCAAAAACAAAAGACAAAGAAAAAGACTAAAACAACAAAATCCACATCAAATATGAATATGTGCCCAACATGAGTATGCTAAATTCTTTTTTATGTTCTTTAATATATTTGGAGGATCCTGGGAAGGATAATAACCATGTATGAATATGTTCTGAACATAAGTACTAAACACGCGTGCTTTAGGAAAAATGAAAAGCGGAGCAACCTAGAGAAATATGCTTATAAGCTTTTAGAAAGCACATGTAGGTGCTAAATAAAAGAACTCTGCTTAGGGTTTTAGTTGATGAGGAACATAGCACATGGTTACTTACCAGTGTACCTGAAAAAAATGGTAGTCAAGGTTATAACCTGGATGCTTAATTAGCATCCAGAGACCCAAGTTTAGTTATTAGTTTCCAAAATCAGAATGAATGCAATTAAAGCAATCCGATGAGTTTCTTCAGCCGATAAAGAGTAAGAAATGGATGTAACATAGAAACTGCATCCATAGCCATAGCCAGAGTGCAAGACAAAAGAACAGTGCATATCTTCAACATATGAACCTAATGGTTGAAGAGCTTGATGATGTGAAAAGTTAATAGTTTCAGAAATCCCGGGATGCAAGCAATTGAAGCAATCCCATTAAGTTTGTTTAGCTGATGAAGAGTAACAAATAGATGAACACAAAACAATGCATATGTTCAACAGATGAATCTAATGGTTGAAGCAAGAACTTTGTGACGGTGGTCATGCAATATCAAGTATTCATAGTCAAGCAAGAATTGAATTAGTAGTTTCTCAAAGCAATTGAAGCAACCCATTAATTTTGTTAGCTAAAAGAACAATCAAAGGTTAAACAAATCAACTACAGAACAGTGCACACCAGTTCAACAGATGAATCTAAATGCAGAAAAATGCACAAACAATGATCAATTAATTCAATTTTAGCCTATAAAATTACTTAAGCGTCAGAATTGGTTGAAACCCCATACCACAATCATAGAGTTAAATTCTACAAAAATTGTATGAAAATACAATACATTAGTATTCAACAGCAAGAGAGCCTCATTTACAGTAAAGATCAGCTTTTTTTTTTTTTTTTTAATAATATGTGGAAATAGTAGGTTGAAATGATATTATATATATATATATATATATATGATAATATGTTTGTCACATTAAATTTTGAAAATAGCAGAACTTAATGGATTTAACAGTTACTATTTTACTTATGATTGAAATTTTAAAATTCATAAAGTACAAAGACTAAATCCATAAATTATGATAATACAGGGACTGATGACAGAATTTAACAATTTTATATTGAGATCTTCTTGTATATGATATTTAACATGAGTTCGATTTTATTTGATCGTGAGGATGGAAATGAAGGAAGAAGGAAACTAACATGCCTAAGGTCAAGCTTGTAATATGATTCATTTAATACTAAATTAATAAAAATTAAAATTTATTTAAATTTAAAACAGTCTTATCATGCATAATTATGATGTATGGATGTTCAGTATAGGTTATGTTTGAAGCAATGGTTTGTACTTGTGAATGTACTTTGTAATAGTAAATTTTTTTGTTTTTGGATCGGATTTTAAGTATGATATTATTATATTATATATATTTTAATTTTTTTTTGTATAAAAAAGTATGGATATTGATCCAATTCATGAGTCAATTTCACTTCATTTTGTTTTGTTTTATGAAATTTCAAGTCTTGTTTTGAAAAAAAATACAGTCTTGGGGTTTTATCGAGACTAAGACTAGCGATCTTAAATAAGTAAAAAATATAAATACTATATTTAGTCAAAAGAAAAAAACAAAAATTACATTTTCATTATGGTATTATAAAATGACAATTACTTAAATACATTCGAAAATCAAAGGGTTAACAAGTCAACTATATTTTAATTTCAATTTGCTCCACTCAATTTCTTGTTCATACGATAGTACTTAATAAATAATGAAGTAGGTTTATGGGTGGACTTATGCTGTTAGGCTGAATTTAAGTAAACGAATAGCGACTATTGACTTATATTAAAAATGGGTAAAGTACAAGAGTAGTCACTCAACTATGCACTTCATTTTATTTTGATCACCGAGCTATTAATTTTTCAATTTAATTACTTAATCTTTCAAAATTAAATATTTTTGTTACTCTCCGTTAGTTTCCGTTAACTAAGGGGCGAAAAGCTGATGTAGGTTTTTTTTATTATTATTGGTATAATAG
Source organism: Gossypium sturtianum (assembly GCA_025698515.1). Lineage (NCBI taxonomy): Eukaryota > Viridiplantae > Streptophyta > Magnoliopsida > Malvales > Malvaceae > Gossypium > Gossypium sturtianum. Next base: position 166,985,463 of record CM046945.1, read on the forward strand.
CGAACTTAGTTCTTCAATGTTTATACATTCTATCAATTTGATCATAAATCTAATTTTTTCATATGGAGATGAGATGGCTTGGGGGGGTACTGTCAAGGGTCTAATTGTTTCTTGATGTAATTTGTTGAATTTTTTGAATTTAGGATCAAATTGATAAAATGCATAAATATTGGAGGGCTAAATTTATTATTAAGCCAATAGAAAAAAAAGCTCACATAAACTTTTCGTCTCACACGAGAGTGACTAAAATATTTGATTTTAAGAAGTTAAGTAACTAAATCAAGAAAATAAAATTTTAGATGATCAAAATAGAATGAACTACATAGTTCAGTGATTATTCTTATACTTTACCCATTAAAAATCAATAATGACATTGTAAACCCCTTTTGATAAAAAAAAGGACAAAATTTAAATAAATTATAATTGACTTCATCAGATTTGATCCCTAAATAAATCTATTTCATACCATAAATTAAATGCTCAATTAAATTTCGTTTGAGATTTTTCCACCCTTTCATACAACAAATTAATTACTGGATTAAATTTCGTTTAAGATTTCTTGCCTTTTATAATAACATATTTAATAAAAAAAATATGAAAGTGAAAGAAGAATCAATCAATGAAGGAAAAAAAAATTAAGAAAATGTAAGAATATAATATAATGAAAATATGATAAATGTACAATTTTTAAGATAATCAGAAATTAAATATTTTTAAAAAAAATCATTAACAACATAAAAAAATTAAGCCCCTTTGAACCATGAAATTGGGTAAGTAGGCTCTTGGAAGATTGTCAAAATAATAGGGAAATTTTCCAAAACATTTCCTGTTGATTTTTGGGCAAGCTTTCACTTAATTAAGGAATTTCTTCCCTCAATTTCCATCCTTTTGTGAAAACAACTTCCAAAAATAATTATTAAATTAGGAAATAAATAAAAGTACTTACCATTTACACACTTTTCCCAAAGAAAATTACAAAGAAAATCATCAGTTTTTCACTATAAATACCATCATCACTCGAGCACAAATTTACTCATCTCTCTCACGTATCATTTTTCTCTCAAATTCCACTCATTAAAACACACACACACACACACAATGAAAACCCTTTCATTTTCTGCCATTTTGCTTGTTCTTCTCTTCATTTCTGCTGGTAATCTTTTCTTTTATTAATCATTATGTGTTCATTTTCTTCTTCTTAATTCTATGTTGTATCTCTGAATATAATTAGATTCGAAGTTGGAAATGTTATTAGGCTGTGTTTAAGTTTTAGATTTTTATGAGAGCTAAAACACAGTTTCACTTTTGTATTGACTTATACCTTTATGGTTTTCAAAAGGATTAGGATCAAACTATAATTTTATCATATATTAAGTTTAAGATTTTATGAATATATTTAAGTTTTTTTTGAAGCAACCCTTATTTTCTTTTAAACTATATTTTAAGTTACTAATTTATGTAATTTTTTTTTTTTTGGCACAGGCACTGAGTTAAAGATGGCAAAAGCAATAGGGAGTTGTGATGTGTTTGGGCATAGTGGAGGGTGTGAAATAAATGAATGCTTCATTGCATGTAGGGCCAAGTTGGGACAAGATGCTCATGGATTTTGCTACACTATCAAAACTCCTAATGATACTTGCATGTGTCGTCATCCTTGTTAATTTATTTAAGAAAATTAATAATTAATTTCCCTTTAGGATTATTTTTGGGTTTTTATTTCTATAGTTGCGTTTATGTTTTTGGTATCTAGTTTTTATCAAATAAATTGATGTTTTTAGAGTTTTAATTCTACTCATGGTTTATGCTTTCCATCTTCTTTAGTACATTTATTTTGAATGGTTAAGAGTAAATTTATAATGATCATCTCATAGGGACTACAAAAGTTAGATAAGCTATGGTAGCACACATCATCAAGTTCGAATTTTTATTTAATTTAACGATAATGTATTATGTTATTAGTCGTTGACAATGTATGAGACTTATATATCATAAGTAGCATGAGGTGCAAAGTCACTTGGACATTTTATTTGCAATTTGTTTCCATGATTAAATTTGAATTTTCATACTACTTAGATGCCTTAAAAATATGTAAAACTTCCTTGATGGCGCATATATCGGTTGTAGGGTATATTTTGTTATTAGTATTTATATTTTATGGAAGTTGTGATGAAGCAAATATATTAAGCTTGAAAAATAAGCTCGGAGAAAAAAGTCTATTTAAAATATGCGCCAAGCTTGGTTTAAACATTCAAGGCTCAAGCTTGGCTCGATCTATTTTTTAATTTGGAATATATTATATTATTTTTATATACAGTTAACTCTTTCTATAACAGCCCAATTAATCAGCCAAGCTTCCGGTCGATGAATTACCTCCATCAATGTATCAACAAAATGACTATGGAGAGTAATGCCTATCCTTTGCCCCAAACCAGCACACTTAATCAGGTTTATCATCCTCAACGGAAAAGCTATTCAGCAAAAGGGACAAGCTTTTTATGAAGTTAATCATCCTCAATGGATGGTATTAACTCTCCCATTCCTTCATTTATAAAAAGGAATTTATGTAATTAGGAATTTCTATCTCTTTATATTACAACAAAAATAAAATTAATCATCCTAATTTAGTTTATTAGAAATTGATCTTCACTTCATGAAAATTAAGAAATTAATCCAATTAGGTAATCAGCAAAAATTGACATTTCATGTATTTACCGACAATTGAAATAATTCTCAATTTTTATAAAATATAAATTGAATTATGATAAATTAAAGTATGTGAAGATACGAAAGTGGAAAAATCGTTGAGGCATTCACCCCAATCAAAAAAATAATATTTGAAATGATAAATTAATTTTATTAGGAATTGATGTTATAAACACAAACATTAAACAAATTCAAATGAACAATATTGCCTGTGATAATTCAAAAAAAAAAAAAAAATCTTAGTAGAATTATTCTTATTATTAAAATTTCTCAAAAATGAAACCCTAATATTTTTTTGCATCGGTGGCATCGGTGGGCATCGGATAACGACACAATGGACAGAAATGACTATTATTGAGCCACTTCTCGATACAATCTTCATGAAAGTTATGAAAACATGGCATGCAAGCTACGACTTCTACCAACTTTTCCATACAAATCACGCACTTGAAACCATCGCCATCGCCATCACCTTCACCAAGCTTCGCTTTTGTTAAAGCTTGGATCGATTCTTTCGTCGCGGGAATGAGCTTCGGATCTTCTCGCATTGACAATTCCATTGCTGCCGTTGCCACTATCTCGTCATCTCCCCTCATCACGATCCTTTTAACTCGAAAAATTATCATTACCATGTTGTCAAATCCGTTCTTCTGTTTCTCTAAAATCAACTTTCCGTCGGAGAAAGCAATATCCAATATCCTCTCGAGGCTGCCTCGGATCGACCCATCCGGCTTCAAGTAAACGACGGTTGACGTAATTACGGTGTCGATCGGAGCCGAAGACGAATTCTGGCAAAACGAATTGATCCTGGTAATCCCCTTGCCAATCATTCTCGAGAAACGTACGAATTTGAAGCAGAAATCCGATTTTTGATAAGTGACGATCCTTGTTTTGAGTTAGACAATGATGTACCGTCAATTGAAATTGTGGTTGCCTACTCGCCATTGATCAACACTGGTATTTTCTTCAAAAACAAAATGGCTGTTCTGATTGGAAAAACAAAAGTTTTGATTGAGGAAAAACTTTCTTAACCCTAATTTCGCTTGATTGAAAACAAATCTAGTAAATTGAATTAAGATTACATGTATATATATTAGCAAAACTTGAGCTTAAAGATTTGGATAAGGTGAATTTCTATTCGGGATGGCCTAATTTAAAATATTATAAATAAAATTTTATGATGTAAAATTGGCTACTGAAATTGATCCGACCTAGACATTATTATCGGGTTGATATAAAACTTTAGGTCTATTTTTTCGGTTTGGGCCTAACTCGATTCAAGAAATGAGTCTAAATTTTTTTCAAGCCCGACTCACATTAAAAATGTTAAACTCAAGTCCAATCTGACCCGACCATAATAAATTTTTAGATTATGTTTTTTTATATAATACATCAAATATATTAAAAATATCAAAATAAATATTTCCCAAATATAAGCATGTGATTTGGGCTGGACTGGGCCTAGACAAAAAATTTTACCTGAGGCCTAACCCATTTAAAAAATGGGCATTATTTTTTGTCCAAATATTCATTTTTCAAGTGAGTTTTTCGAGAGTAAACGAATGACTCAATTCCTGCTCAAGTCTAATCCAGTCCGGTCCGACTCAAATGTGTATAGTTGTATAAGGAATTTATAAAATTTTAAACTTGACACACCACACATGAACACCTAAATTTGGATTTAACCAGGTAATTAATTTATGCAATTACTTTTAAAAGGAATACAAATAAATTTTGATATTTGTATTTTTCCCTTTTCTATTTTAGGTTAAGATTTTTTTTAAGCATGTTCTTTTACTAGCATTGGTGAAGGATTTTTTTTTTTTTAAAAATTTGACATATGTAAATGTTTTTCTTTTTATCTCACATGTAGAGCTATTTTTTTTTCTACCCATTTTATGGTTTTCTTTTTCATTCTCTCATATTTTTTATATCAGATCTTTCACTCTTAAATTTAGTCATGTTTAGAACAATAAAAGAAATTGATTGAAAATTTTAACATGCATAGTAGTGCCAAAATTTAAATTATGTAATTGGAAAAGAAAAATTATAAATATCAATATATATTATATTATGAACACCAAAGCAAAATCTATAAACTATAAATAAAAGGAAGGTTCAAAGGATCTTTCTTCTATTGATACAGGCACCTTTTATGGTGTTTTCTTTTTATTATAGATTAGTGGTTAAATTTTAATTTTAATCTATCTAATATATTTAAATTTGTGATTTAATCTTTATATTTATTGTTAACTTTATTTTTATTAAAATATTACGTGATTATATATAATTTAAATGTTTTACGAGTTTTATAGATTGACACGTAACTTTTCATTTCTTTTGAGTTTACTTGACGTCAATTTTTTTTAAGAACGCAACAACAATAAAAAAGAATATTTTATCTTGATGAGTTCGAATTTACATATTTAAGAAAAAATCATAATAAATAAATTTAATATTATTTTATTATTACTATCAAGTAAATATAAATTTTAATTTCAAAATATCACTCCAGTAAATTTAAAAGTTATTGTTTCACCGTGACGGAAGGTATTTATGGGTCGAAATACACAGTTCAAAACATTTTAAAATCTCTTACCTAACCCATTTTACTATAACAAAAATAATGAAATATTAAAAATATTTATATTTAAATTCAAATAACAAATATCAGTTTTATTTTAAAAATTTAATTCAAACTGGATCAAATTAAAATTCACCTTATCCAACTCTCAACTGAGCTAAGGACAGGTCTAACAATAGCATCTCTGCTTTACTTTTCTTTTTCCACCACAGAAATCATCATCTCAATGACAAATTTCAGCAAGCTTTACCACTGTATCCCACCCCCTAGATTTCCCACTCTATTTGAGGACTCAGCCAAGTTTGCTTGAATCAAAGTAAGAAGAATGTGAAATCAGGGCATCCAAAACAAAACCAATACTCCAAAATCCCCAAGCCATTCTCATTTTTGAAAGATTACTTACACACGCATTCTGAAAGGGAGCAACTTTTGGAAAGTTAACTATTGGGAAGGAGAGAGAACAAGCTCTACATTAGTTGATCTCTTCCAAACCCCAAAAACAAAAGACAAAGAAAAAGACTAAAACAACAATATCCACATCAAATATGAATATGTGCCCAACATGAGTATGCTAAATTCTTTTTTATGTTCTTTAATAGATTTGGAGGATGCTGGGAAGGATAATAACCATGTATGAATATGTTCTGAACATAAGTACTATACATGAGTGCTTTAGGAAAAATGAAAAGCGGAGCAACCTAGAGAAATATGCTTATAAGCTTTTAGAAAGCACATGTAGGTGCTAAATAAAAGAACTCTGCTTAGGGTTTTAGTTAATGAGGAACATAGCACATGGTTACTTACAAGTGTACCTGAAAAAAAATGTAGTCAAGGTTATAACCTGGATGCTTAATTAGCATCCAGAGACCCAAGTTTAGTTATTAGTTTCCAAAATCAGAATGAATGCAATTAAAGAAATGGATGTAACATAGAAACTGCATCCATAGCCATAGCCAGAGTGCAAGACAAAAGAACAGTGCATATCTTCAACATATGAACCTAATGGTTGAAGAGCTTGATGATGTGAAAAGTTAATAGTTTCAGAAATCCCGGGATGCAAGCAATTGAAGCAATCCCATTAAGTTTGTTTAGCTGATGAAGAGTAACAAATAGATGAACACAAAACAATGCATATGTTCAACAGATGAATCTAATGGTCGAAGCAAGAACTTTGTGACGGTGGTCATGTAATATCAAGTATTCATAGTCAAGCAAGAATTGAATTGGTAGTTTCTCAAAGCAATTGAAGCAACCCATTAATTTTGTTAGCTAAAAGAACAATCAAAGGGTCTTAAACAAATCAACTACAGAACAATGCACACCAGTTCAACAGATGAATCTAAATGCAGAAAAATGCATAAACAAGACCAATTAATTAAATTTTAGCCTATAAAATTACTTAAACGTCAGAATTGGTTGAACCCCCATACCAGAATCATCGAGTTAAAATCTACAAAAAATTGTATGAAAATACAATACATTAGTAATTTAACAGCAAGAGAACCTCATTTACAGTAACGATCAGCTTTCTTCTTAACACGATCATCGAGGGCTTGTTCCACTGATGTGGCTTTAGGGTTTTTAGGGTCGTAACCGAACTTCTTAGCCTCGACGGGGAACAGCTCCTCGTACTTCATCTTTTTAGCGGCGTCGATGGTGTAGATATCGGCTCCACCAGATTCAGAACCTTCGACGGAAACGGAGGCGTCGAGGGTAGGCTGAGAATCATCTTCGGCGATCTTTTTCTTCTTGTGCTTCTTCTTGGTTTTGTCGATTGATTTGCGAGTCGCTAAGCTTCCTCCTTTGAAGGTTAATCTACCTCCTTTCACTTTCTCGTATGCATCCGACATCGTTTTGCTATGAATCTGCTTCTTCTCTTCTTTCTGGATGATTGATTTTCTGGAATGTACCTGCAATTCGGTGTGGATTCCTTTTCCTTCAATTTAGGGTTTTGAATGCCCCCAATCGAATTAGGATTCCTTTTATTAGTTTTGGATTTGCCAATCGGTGGCCCGTACGCGCTAACCTAATTATAATATCACAATGAAATTAGTTTCGAAAACGTAAAAAGGATAATTATTTAATATATTGATAGTAAAAAAGGATAATATGTATATTTAAATTATTTTAAAAAATTAATAAATAAATTAACATATGGTAAAATTTCAATTTTGCTTGGAATTAATTTTTTTTATTGTTTGTATACCAAATAATTATCCAAATTGAAAATAGTTGTGATGATGAGATTAGTTAATGTAAGATGAGTTTAAGTGTTAAAGGATCGACAATCATTAATTCAATATTGGTTTGCTTAATGATTACTTTGTTTTCCGTGTTCCCGTATGGCTAAATGCTTGATGTCTTCAAGTATCACTTTTGTTGTTTAGCCAAGAAAATAATAGCTGAATTATCGCAATACATTTTTAATGGCTTAGAAATAAAATCAACAATTTCAAAATTTGACACAAAACTCTTTAACCATGCATTATGTGAAGTTGCCTCAAAACAAGAAACGAGCTCAACCTCCATGGTAAAAGTAACAACCAAGGTCAGCTTTGTACTTTTCCAAGATATGGCTTCGATAACTAACATAAATATACATCTAGATGTTGATTTTCGTGAACCAACACACCCAGTGAAATCTAAGTTTGAGTAACCAACTACCTTTAAGTTTTTAGTTCATCCATACATAAACATGTAATTCTTGTTCCCTTTAAAGTACGTCATCACTTTCTTTGCAACTTTTTAGTGGTTTAAACTTGGATTACTTATCTTTTTAACATTTCAACAAAAGTGCATTATTAGGTCTAGTACAAGCCTAAGCATATATTAGGTTGCAATAACAAAAGCATATGAAATGTTTTGCATTTATTTCATTTGAAGCTCAAGTTGAACCTGTCGCCCTTTATAATGGGTGTTACACTAAGCGAACAATCCTTCATCTAAAATCTCTCAAAAACCTTATCGATATAGGTTTTTCTAAATAGATCCAAAACTTTTTTAGATTTGTTTTTAAGGATCATAATGTCAATAACATAAGATGCCCCACCCATATCTTTCATATCAAAATTCTTAGAGAAAAATTGTTTCACTTCATACAACAAACTCTTATCATTGGTAACAAGTAAAATTCCACCCACATACAAAACAAGGAAACAAATTTTACTCCCACTAACCTTCTATGTAACAGCTCGATTTAGGGGCTAGTTGGAATAGTGGTTTCAGAACCACTAATCCGAGGTCGGAGAAAATTATTTTCATGTTATTTTATGAGTTAGAGCATGATTATATAAGTGCATGAAAAATTTTGGTGCTTTAATATTAGCGATTTCATGCTTAATCGCGAAAAAGGGACTAAATCGCAAAAAGTGCGAAAGTTCTATTTTATAAGCTAAAGGTGCCTAATAGCCATAGAATATTATTTGGAGGTCTTTAAAGGGCAATTAGCCCCTTAAATGATGGTTGGCCGGCTATAGGGGACAAGGAAGTCAAAATTAGTCAAAGTTGGTAAAGGTTTGGTGACTAAATTGATTGTTTTATATTAAAATAAAGAAAAGATGATATCCTTCTCTTCACTCATCTTCTTCCACCGAAAAATACAACCAAAATAGAGGTTTGAAAGCTCAAAAATTTCAGCACACTCTTCTCCTTACAAGTAAGTGTTCTAGTGATCATTTCTTGATAAAAATTGTACTTTTGGAACCCCTAAAGCTTAAGCTTTCTAATGAGGGGACTATTTTGTGAAATGGTGAAAAGTTTGAAATTTTACCATGTGAGCATGTATGTTTTTTTCTGCATTTTTATGGAATAAAATGAGTCTTAGTTGTTAGATGAACAACTTTTGTGAAAGGTGTTACCATGAAAACACCTAAAATGACCTTTTTGTAAAGGTTGAAAAAGGTGAGGTAAATGTGTGAAATAATGAGTTTTCATGGTTTCCATAAGATAAATAAATGTTCACCTAGGCTCGTTAAAGGAAGAAATTTGATTAGAATTGATTTCTGAGCCTAGGGGTAAAATGGTCATTTTGCGAAAGTCTAAGGGCAAAATAATAATTTTGCCAAAGCATGATATTGAAATGCATTTATTAATGTGATAATTAAATGAGCTAAATTGCTATTATAGATCAAGAAGAACCAAGAATTAACCTCGACCGGAGAAAGAACAAAGTATCGGACTAGATGACAATCTAGCCTATTTTGAAATCGAGGTAAGTTTGTATGTGATAAATTCAAAATTTATGCTAGAATGTTTGAGAATGTTTGATATTGTAATGATACATGATATTCTATGAAATTGAGTAATGGTGTTGAATGAGAAGAATGATAAAAGTTGAGATGTTGAAGTCCTAGTTGAACTATGATAAATGTGAGAATAATATCATCGAGACATGAGATGGATAAGGTCCCTTGTAAGACCATGTCGGGGACATGGCCTCAGCACCGAATTGAGATCCTGTATAAGAACATATCTGGGATATGGCTTCGGTATTGAATATGAGAATCATATAAGACCATATCCGGGATATGGCATCGATACTTGATGTGAGATTCCGTATAAGACCATATCTGGGATATGGCATCGGCACTCAGAGGTGATCCCATGTAAGACCACATCCGGGATGTGGCATTGGCTTCGCGTTTATGTTGATAACGATGAATATGCGTCTTTGAGTATCCCTAGTGATTTAATGGGATAAATAGATAAGCTTGGAAATAAAAATGAGATTAGTACTAAAGCTATGTGATTGAGTGAATACAGGTACCCGTGAGTAATTCAAAAGGATTATTTACGATATGTGGCATGGTATGTGCTAGATAAGAACGAGTATGAGTAAGTTATGGCAAAATGCTTAAGACTTTGGGTGGTTATCCAATGCCATGGATGGATGTCATTATGAGCTTATTGTTGCTATTTATTTTCATGCAAACTTACTAAGCTTTATGCTTACCCCTCTCATCTCCCTTTTCCTTGTAGTATTTCCAAGATAACTCGAGGATCGTGGGGCGTCGGAGTTCGGAATCACACTATCGACATCTTTTTGGTATACAAAGTTAGAATTATTTTGAGTATGGCATGTATAGGACATGGGTATTTTGTTATGTCATAATTGTTAGCCAAAGTGTTGGCTATTTATGTCATCAAATTCATTTTGTAAGTGGTCATTTGAATTGGGCCAATACTTGATAAGTTTATATATATACAATAATGATGAAATTATGAAGTTTATGCTTGTGTGGATGCTTTGATTTGAGTTCTTGAAAGTGCCTTAGGGTCATGAGTTATGTTGAATTGAGTTGGTATAAGTATGGTTGCTATGTAGGGTGGCATTTGGCTTGGAATATAGCCTTTTTAATGTCCACATGGGTAGACACACGGGTGTGTGTCTAGGTCGTGTATGACACACGGTCAGCCCTATGGGCGTGTTGATCGGCCGTGTGTCCCCTTGTATGCTAGGTTTACAAGTTAGTATGCTCAGTAGTAAACACACGGGCAGATACACGACCGTGTGTCTCAGCCGTGTGGGAGGCACGGCTATGGACATGGGCGTGTGCCCAGGCCGTGTGAAGTCTGCACCTAAAATTTGGAATTTAATTTGACACACGGTCTAAGGACACGGGCGTGTGCCTTGGCCGTGTGACCATAGTGAGGTGATGACATCATAAACAGAATGCCATGGTTTTGGCACACGGGCTAAGACACGGGAATTTCGAGGCCGTGTGAAGGACACGGGCCAGGGACACGGGCGTGTGTCCGGCCATGTAAAAACCCCTGCAGGTTCGAATTAGAAAACAAATTCCACACGGCCTGCCCACATGAGCGTGTCCCATATCACACGGGCGTGTGGCCCCTCTTTAGACAAAAAATTTTAAGTGCACAAAAGTTTCCGGTTTAATTCCGAAACCTTCTGTATGCGTGTTTGAGGCCTCGTAGGCCCATAATAAGAATTTTAGCATATGTATGAGAAGTCTTAAGTTGGAAATGATATTTTAAAGCCCAAAGTTGTATGTTCAAGCAAGTTAAGTCTGGTAATGCCTCGTACCCGGTTCCGGAGTTGAGTACGGGTAAGGGGTGTTATATTTAGTGGTAACAGAGCTATGGTTTAGTCGATTCTCAGACTAACGTAACGTAAATATGAGTCTAGTTATACATGCCATACGTAAGAGTAATTGTGTAATGATAGTGTGACGTCTCCTGACGATTTAAATTGTGTTTTTATATAGTAAATGGATCCTGATCTCGACCGAGCTGCAGCCGATGATGCTGCAAGTAATGCGCTGGCTCCCGCGCAAGGGACCGTGCCAGTAGAGAGTAGACCTGAGACTATGGGTCAGGGAGAAGAGGCTCGAGAAGCCTTTCTCTATATGATGAGAAATTGGTACACTGAGTACATTCGAGAAAATCCTAACGTTCAACCCCCTCCACCCCCACCTATTCCTCAGCCCACTCCTATAGCTCCTCAAGTGGTTGAGGTAGTGAGAAGAGAAAGGCCTCTGGTTGATAAGATCCAGAAACAAGGAGCTGAGGAATTTCGAGCTAGTAAAGACGATGATCCAGAGAGGGCGGAATTTTGGCTTGAGAATACCATCAGGGTATTTGATGAGTTGTCATGCACGCTTGAAGAGTGCATGAAGTGTATAGTATCTCTCTTGAGAGATTCGGCCTATCAGTGGTGGAACACCCTTGTGTCGGTGGTAGCAAGGGAGAGAGTTAACTGGGAGTACTTCCAAGAGGAATTTCAGAAGAAGTATATTAGTCAGAGATTCATCGACCAGAAAAGAAAAGAGTTCTTGGAGTTAAAGTAGGGCCGAATGACGGTGATCAAATACGAACGTAAATTCGTAAGGCTTAGTAAGTATGCCCGGGAGTGCGTGTCTACCGAGGCTATCATGTGTAAAAGGTTCGAGGATAGGTTAAATGAAGATATCTGTTTGTTTATTGGTTTCCTCGAACTAAAAGAGTTCGTGGTACTGGTAGATCGAGCCTGTAAGGCTGGAGAACTAGTCAAAGAGAAAAAGAAAGCTGAGATTGAGTCTCGCGACTCAAAGAAGAGACAAATGGGCAAGTCATTCCAATCTTTATCCAAGAAGTCAAGAGATTTCGCTGCCCGGTCAGCCACCTCAGTTGGATTTTCAAGTAAAAGTAAAGGTAAACAGTTCTCGGGGTCTAAAGCTCAGACCCCATCAGTTGCTAGTGTTGGCAACGTTCGAGCGAGTAGACCGGAATGCCCGCAGTGTGGCAGACGTCATTCCGGTGAGTGTATAGCAAGCGAGAAGGCTTGTTTCAAGTATGGGTCTCTAGACCACTTTATCAGAGATTGCCCTGAGGCCGGTGAGAAAGAGAAACCTCAGAATACAAGACCGGGAAGTACTGCTAGAAGAAGACCACATAGAAACCCGGGAAAGGAGATGAGTAGCAAGAATTTATCTAGAGAGCAGACTACAAGAGTTGAAGGTAGAGCACCGGCGAGAACATATGTCATTTGTGCTCGCGAAGAAGCGTCCTCCCCTGACGTAATCACGAGTACATTTTCTCTCTATGATACTCGTGTTATAGCTTTAATTGATCCGGGATCTACCCACTCGTATATTTTCATGAAATTAGTCTTTAGCATGAGCATGCCTATAGAGTCTACTGAATTTGTAATAAGAGTGTCAAATCCCCTAGGCAAATATGTGTTGGTTGATAGAGTATGCAAAGGTTGCCCTTTGATGATTAGGGGTCATTGCTTTCCGGCTAATCTTATGTTATTGCCGTTTGATGAATTTGATATCATCATTGGGATGGATTGGTTAGCTACTCATGATGTGATAGTGAATTGTGGGGAGAAATTTATTGAGTTGAAATATGAAAATGGTGATCTTATTTGTGTTGAATCAGATAAGCAAGACAGATCACCAGTAGTGATATCATCCTTGTTGACTCAGAAGTATTTAAGAAAGGGGTACGAAGCTTACCTTGCTTTTGTGATGAATGCTAAAGAGACTGAGTTGAAAATTGAGTCGGTACCCATAGTATGCGAGTATCCAGATGTTTTCCCAGAAGAATTGCCAGGGTTACCTTCGGTTAGAGAGATTGAATTTGGGATTGAGCTAGCTCCTGGTACTACCCCCATTTCTATTGCTCCATACAGAATGGCTCCAACCGAGCTAAAAGAATTGAAGGCAAAATTGCAAGAACTAACGGATAAAGGCTTCGCAAGACCGAGTTATTCTCCGTGGGGTGCTATCGTATTATTTGTGAAGAAGAAAGATGGTTCCATGAGATTATGCATAGATTATCTGCACCTCAACAAGGTAACTGTGAAGAACAAGTACCCATTGCCGAGAATCGATGATTTTTTTGATCAATTGAATGGAGCCACAGTGTTTTCTAAGATAGACTTAAGGTCTGGGTATTATCAGTTGAGAGTCAATGACTCAGATGTGCCGAAAACCGCATTTAGGACTAGGTATGGCCACTATGAATTTTTGGCCATGCCTTTTGGTTTAACGAATGCCCCTGCCGTTTTCATGGATTTGATGAATTACATTTTTCGGCCGTATTTGGACAAATATGTGATGGTCTTTATCGACGACATATTAATTAACTCTCGAGATGAGAACGAGCATGCCGAGCATTTGAGAACGGTTTTGCAAATTTTGAGAGATAAACAATTATATGCCAAGTTTAGTAAAAGTGAATTTTGGCTTAAGGAAGTTGGATTTTTGGGGCATATCGTCTCGAGAGATGGAATCAGAGTTGACCCGAGTAAGGTTTCAGCAATTGTAGATTGGAAGCCACTAAGGAATGTAACCGAGGTTAGGAGTTTTTTGGGCCTAGCCGGTTACTATAGACGTTTTGTTAAGGGATTTTCCGTAATAGCTACTCCGGTGACGAGGTTGTTACAGAAAGATGTAAAGTTTGAATGAATAGAGAGATGCCAACAGAGTTTTGAGAAACTAAAGGCATTGTTGACTGAGGCTTCTGTTTTGGTGCAACCTGAGCCAGGAAGAGAATTTGTGGTTTTCAGTGATGCATCCATGAATGGATTGTGTTGTGTACTTATGCAAGAGGGCAAGGTGATTGCATATGCTTCTAGACAATTAAAGCCGCACGAGAAGAATTACCCGACCCATGATTTAGAGTTGGCTGCCATTGTGTTTGCATTAAAAATATGGAGACACCATTTATATGGTGAAAGGTGTCAGATATTCACTGACCATAAAAGCCCAAAATACTTGATGACTCAAAAGGAATTGAATTTGAGGCAACGAAGATGGTTAGAGCTGATCAAGGATTATGAGCTAGAGATTGACTACTATCCGGAAAAGGCGAACGTGGTCGCCGATGCTTTGAGTAGAAAATCTTTGTTTGCGCTGAGAGCCATGAATACACGGGTGGCTTTGTTAGATGATGGTTCTATTCTAGCCGAGTTGAGGGCTAGACCATTGTTTCTTCAAGAGATTTGTGAAGCTCAGAAAGATGACATCAACTTACAAGCCAAATGAGTTCTATGTGAGTCAAATGTTGAGTCAGACTATCAGGTATGTCCTGATGGATGTTTGATGTTTCGAGATAGGGTCTGTGTACCCAGAAATGATGAGCTTATTCAAAAGATTTTGTATGAAGCACATAGCGGATGTTTATCTGTGCACCCAGGCAGCACGAAGATGTACAATGACTTGAAGAAATGGTATTGGTGGCCGAATATGAAGAAAGACATATCCGAGTTTGTGTCAAGATGCCTAATTTGTCAACAAGTGAAGGCTAAACACCAAGTACCTTCGGGTCTACTTCAGCCCATTATGGTTCCCAAGTGGAAGTGGGACCGTATTACTATGGATTTCGTGACGGGTTTACCGTTGACGTCGAAAAAGAAAGATGCTGTATGGGTTGTAGTCGATAGACTTACGAAGTCAGCACATTTCATACCAGTACGAGTCGATTATTCTCTTGATAAGTTGGCAGATTTATATGTGTTAGAGATAATAAGACTTCATGGTGTACCGTTTTCAATTATTTCGGATAGAAATCCGAGATTCACGTCACGGTTTTGGAAAAAGTTGCAAGAGGCTTTAGGCACAAAATTGAGTTTTAGTACAGCTTTCCATCCGCAAACCGACGGGCAGTCGGAGAGAGTGATACAAATACTTAAAGACATGCTTCGATGTTGTGTTTTGGAATTCCAAGGCAATTGGGACAAATACTTACCGTTGGTGGAATTCGCCTACAACAATAGTTTTCAGTCAAGTTTGAAGATGGCGCCTTATGAGGCATTGTACGGGCATAAGTGCCGAATGCCTTTGTATTGGACAGAACTCAGAGAGAATCAGATTCACGGGGTCGATTTGGTCAGGGAAACTGAAGAGAAAGTAAAGGTGATACGTGAATGTCTGAAATCGGCCTCAGATAGACGAAAGTCCTATTCAGATTTGAAAAGGAAAGAGATTGAGTTTCAAGTAGGTGATAAAGTGTTTCTGAAAGTATCACCATGGAGAAAATTCCTCAGATTTGGCCGGAAGGGCAAATTGAGTCCGCGTTTTATCGAACCTTATGAAGTTACCGAGAGGATAGGACCGGTCGCTTATCGTTTGGCCTTGCCACCTGAGCTGGAAAAGATTCACGATGTCTTCCATGTGTCCATGTTACGCCGATACCGTTCAGACCCTTCACACGTGATTGTACCATTAGAGGTAGAGATTCAACCGGACATGACTTATGGCGATGATCAGACTAAAATTTTGGCACGAGAGGTCAAACAGTTGAGAAACAAAAGTATAGCCCTTGTGAAAGTGCTACGGAAAAGACATGGATTATAAGAGGCTACATGGGAGCCCGAGGAGGCTATGAGAAACCAATATCCCAACCTTTTTACCGGTAAGATTTTCGAGGACGAAAATCCTTAAGGGCGGAGAATTGTAACAACCCGATTTATAGGCTAGTCAGAACAGTGGTTTCAGAACCACTAATCAGAGGTCAGAGAAAATTATTTTCATGTTATTTTATGAGTTAGAGCATGATTATATAAGTGCATGAAAAATTTTGGTGCTTTAATATTAGCGATTTCATGCTTAATCGCGAAAAAGGGACTAAATCGCAAAAAGTGCAGAAGTTCTATTTTATAAGCTAAAGGTGCCTAATAGTCATAGAATATTATTTGGAGGTCTTTAAAGGGAAATTAGCCCCTTAAATAATGGTTGGCCGGCCATAGGGGACAAGGAAGTCAAAATTAGTCAAAGTTGGTAAAGGTTTGGTGACTAAATTGATTGTTTTATATTAAAATAAAGAAAAGATGATATCCTTCTCTTCACTCATCTTCTTCCACCGAAAAATACAAGCAAAATAGAGGTTTGAAAGCTCAAAAATTTCAGCACACTCTTCTCCTTACAAGTAAGTGTTCTAGTGATCATTTCTTGATAAAAATTGTACTTTTGGAACCCTAAAGCTTAAGCTTTCTAATGAGGGGACTATTTTGTGAAATGGTGAAAAGTTTAGAATTTTACCATGTGAGCATGTATGTTTTTTGCTGCATTTTTATGGAATAAAATGAGTCTTAGTTGTTAGATGAACAACTTTTGTGAAAGGTGTTACCATGAAAACACCTGAAAGGACCTTTTTGTAAAGGTTGAAAAAGGTGATGTAAATGTGTGAAATAATGAGTTTTTATGGTTTCCATAAGAGAAATAAATGTTCACCTAGGCTTGTTAAAGGAAGAAATTTAATTAGAATTGATTTCCAAGCCTAGGGGTAAAATGGTCATTTTGCGAAAGTCTAAGGGCAAAATAGTAATTTTGCCAAAGCATGATTATTGAAATGCATTTATTAATGTGATAATTAAATGATCTAAATTGTTATTATAGATCAAGAAGAACCAATGATTAACCTCGACCGGAGAAAGAACAAAGTATCGGACTAGATCGACAATCTAGCTTATTTTGAAATCGAGGTAAGTTTGTATGTGATAAATTCAACATTTATGCTAGAATGTTTAAGAATGTTTGATATTGTAATGATACATGATATTCTATGAAATTGAGTAATGGTGTTGAATGAGAAGGATGATAAAAGTTGAGATGTTGAAGTCCTAGTTGAACTATGATAAATGTGAGAATAATATCATCGAGACATGAGATGGATAAGGTCCCTTGTAAGACCATGTCGGAGACATGGCCTCCGCACCGAATTGAGATCCCGTATAAGACCATATCTGGGATATGGCTTCAGTATTGAATATGAGAATCATATAAGACCATATCCGGGATATGGCATCGATACTTGATGTGAGATTCCGTATAAGACCATATCTGGGATATGGTATCGGCACTCAGAGGTGATCCCATATAAGACCACATCAGGGATGTGGCATTGGCTTCGCGTTTATGTTGATAACGATAAATATGCATCTTTGAGTATCCCTAGTGATTTAATGGGATAAATAGATAAGCTTGGAAATAGAAATGAGATTAGTACTAAAGCTATGTGATTGAGTGAATACAGGTACCCGTGAGTAATTCACGAGGATTATTTACGATATGTGGCATGGTATGTGCTAGATAAGAATGAGTATGAGTAAGTTATGGCAAAGTGCTTAAGACTTTGGGTGGTTATCTAATGCCATGGATGGATGTCATTATGAGCTTATTATTGCTATTCATTTTCATGCAAACTTACTAAGCTTTATGCTTACCCCTCTCATCTCCCTTTTCCTTGTAGTATTGCCAAGATAACTCGAGGATCGTGGGACGTCGGAGTTCGAAATCACATATCGACATCTTTTTCGTATAAGAAAGTTAGATTTATTTTGAGTATGGCATGTATAAGACTTGGGTATTTTGTTATGTTATAATTGTTAGCCAAAGTGTTGGCTATTTATGTCATCAAATTCATTTTGTAAGTGGTTATTGGAGTTGGGCCAATACTTGACAAGTTTATATATATACAATGATGATGGAATTATGAAGTTTATGCTTTTGTTGATGCTTTGATTTGAGTTCTTGAAAGTGCCTTAAGGTCATGAGTTATGTTGAATTGAGTTGGTATAAGTATGGTTGCTATGTAGGGTGGCATTTGGCTTGGAATATAGCCTTTTTAATGTCCACACGGGTAGACACACGGGCGTGTGTCTAGGCCGTGTGTGACACACGGTCAGCCCCATGGGTGTGTTGATCGGCCGTGTGTCCCATTGTATGCTAGGTTTACAAGTCAGTATGCTCAGTAGTAAACACACGGGAAGAGACGCGACCGTGTGTCTCAGCCGTGTGGGAGGCACGACCATGGACATGGGCGTGTGCCCAGGCCGTATGAAGTCTGCACCTAAAATTTGGAATTTAATTTGACACACGGTCGAAGGACAAGGGCGTGTGCCTTGGCCGTGTGACCATAGTGAGGTGATGACGTCATAAACAGAATGCCATGGTTTTGGCACACGGGCTAAGACACGGGAGTGTCGAGGCCGTGTGAGGGACACGGGCTAGGGACACGGGCGTGTGTCTGGCCGTGTGAAAACCCCTGCAGGTTTGAATTAGAAAATAAATTCCACACGGGCTGAGGACATGTAACATCCTGAATTTTTGGGCTTATGCGTTTAATGTGTAGATATGATTAAAGTATTAATTTGAGAATTTGAGGTGCAAATTGGGCTCAGGATTGGGCTGAAGCCTTAGTTAAATTTTTGTTTGGGCACTATAGGGTTTAAAAGGGTGGTATCTGAGTTTAAAATATCAAAATGGGCTTGTGGCCCAGTGGTCAGTGGCGCCACTTAGGGAGCAAGGAGGTGACGCCACACAATGGAGTAAGGGGCCCAAATTTAAGTTACATGGAGCCCAACTCTTTTAATTTAAGTTAGCTAAATTTCGGCATTAGGGTTAGGTAGAGTGGACGGCAACAAGACTAAAAAATACGAGGATTTATGTGAATGGGATAATGTAGATAATATAGTTGATAATATGGAAGAAAAAAAAAGGGAGAAAAGATAGGAGCCATCTACAAGGCTAGGAGTTGGCCGAAATTCCATCACCTAGAGAAGTGAAGAAATTGGTTTCTTTATGCCAAAGGGGGTGCCGAATTTTCCCTTTTTATTTGATTAATTTTTAGTTATCAGGAAGGGCACTTTCGGTTTTTCATAGGTAAGTGCCGAAATTTCTATAAATAGGGAGGGTTCTCTTCTTTATTTTTCAGCATTTAGGGTTTCCACCTTTTCTTTCTCTTCTTTCTTCTAAAAGCCAAAAACTCCATTATTCTCTTCTTTGTTCTAAAAGCCGAAAACTCCATTATTCTCTTCTTTTTTCTAAAAGCCGAAAACTCCATTATTCTCTTCTTTCTTCTAAAAGCCGAAAGCCGAAAACTCCATTATTCTTTTCTCTTATTTCTTCTAAAAGCCGAATCTCTATAGATTTCTTCGAATCATCTTCTCTTCTGATTTTTCGCAAAAAGCCTAATCCTCCAGAGTAGCAGAATCTTCTCTAGTAAGATCTCTTAGATCTAAAAGCCTAAACACTAGTTCCCGAATCTCATATCACTTTTCGGGATTTCAAGGCGGATAAGCGGTGGTGTTGGCTACGGATAGCGTCGACTTAGAGGTCTTGTTCTAACAGAATCAGTGTGTATATCTCTAACACACTAGTAATCAGTACTAAATATATGTTATGGGCTAAAAAGCCGGAAAAAGGTCAGATAGTAATCAGTACTAAATATATGTTATGGGCTAAAAGCCGGAAAAAGCACAATATAGTAATCTGTACTAAATATATGTTATGGGCTAAAAGCCGGAAAAAGGCTGTATAGACAGTCGGATTACCTAAAAAGGGTAGGCAAGGGATGCCAGGTACGTAATCATAGAAACTTCTCTATGTGTATCGATGTATGTGATAGAATGTGAACTTTTAGGTAGTCTATTGTTTTGATTCTGCATGTATGTATGCATGGGATGGGATTGATATGATGAAGGGGAAGAAGGTCGCATAGCGATCGGTGGCTTTGCCACATAGGTCACATAGTGATCGGTCTTTATGACAGGTAGCACAGTTGTCGAAATACTACGATGTATTATTAAGGTCGCATGACGATCGGTGGCTTTGCCACATAGGTCACACAGTGATCGGTCTTTAAGACAGAGCGACACACGGTATCGATATGGTGTGTAGCGGTTGGAGGGTTGATTGTAGAAATCCCCAATGTGTGATGGTTGGTACGGGTTGGTGTGTAGAGGATGGATTTCTAGGCTGGGATGGGTCATGATGCATATATAGTTACCCTTGTATACGGGCCAAGGCCATAATGTGTTTGTGGGCCAAGCCTTTGATGTGTTTTCGGATTTACACACCGAGTCTTGGTGACTCACCCTATTATTTTTCCCTAACTGCGGATGAGCGTAGATAGATCGTGGACATGGGAGCAAAGGCGGACTCGAGGGGCCATCAAGTTTTTATTCCTATAGATTATTTCGGTTTTTCCTTAAGTTTTTAATTTTGGAAACATTTATGTAATAAGGCCCCATAGTTTATACTCACTACTTAGTTTTTAATATTTGCAACTTATGGAACTTTGTCAAAGGTTTTATTATTCAAAATAATAATAATACAAGGTTTTTTTTTTCAAAAGTCACTTGTTTATTTGAATTTTGCCTAATAACTTATGATTTACTAAAACCAACTTAGCAAAAGTTTTCAACGTACAACCCGTAGCATACCAGATCTGGTCGAAACTTATGGGCCGGGTTTGGGGTGTTACAGGACATGGACGTGTGTGACCACACGGCCTGCCCACATGGGCGTGTGGCCCCTGTTTAGACAAAAAATTTTAAGTGCACAAAACTTTCCGGTTTAATTCCGAAACCTTCCGTATGCATGTTTGAGGCCTCGTAGGCCTATAATAAGGTTGTTAAGCATATGTATGAGAAGTCTTAAGTTGGAAATGAAATTTTAAAGCCCAATGTTGTATGTTCAAGCAAGTTAAATCCGGTAATGCCTCGTACCCGGTTCCAGAGTTGGGTACGGTTAAGGGGTGTTACATTCTTGTACATGGATTGATATATGATGTTTTTCACAAAACCGAATGAAGAAATGACATCATAGAATTTTAAATGCCATTGGTGAGAGACTTGTTTGAATACATATATAAATTTATAAGCTTGCATATCAATTGCTTACCGTTACTTGAAAACCCTTTTAGTTGTTTTATATAAACATTCTCCTCAAGATCTCCATAGAGAAATTTCATTTTCACATCCATTTGATGCAGTTTCAAGTCAAAATGGGCGACCAATGCCATTATAGTACAAAGATAATCTTTTCTAAATGCGGGAGAAAATATCTTTGTGTAGTCTATTTCTTTTCTTTGAGTGAATCCTTAAACAACGAGTGTTATTTTATATTTCTCAATATTGCTTAAAGAGTTCTTTTTTATTTTGAAGACCCATTTACATGGCTTTTGCACCTTTAGGCAATTTAACTAGATCCCATATGTAATTAGATGCCATAAAATTTATTTATTCTTTTATGGCATTGTGCCACAACTCATATTATCTATAACTTATGGATTGTGAAAATGTTTCAGGATCATTTTCAGCTCCAATGTTATGGTTAACTTCTTGTAGATGTATAATATCGTCACTAGGTATTGCTGATTTTTTAGTCCTAGTTGATCTTTATAATTTTGTATTAATATTTTCTTGGACGTATTCTATGATTGGTTGTTCAATAGTTTCTGGTAATTTTTGAACAACATGATCTATTGGACTACCATCAACAACTTGTAGGAGCTCAATGATTGGTTTTCTAACAATCCTTTGTATTTGAGGAGTATTGCGAATAACAACCAAACTTTCACTTGTGGCGGGAGTTATTTGCAGTGTAAGATGTGTTCGGTTAATCAAATGGAATAATTAGTTCAAATTATAGTCTACCATACAAGTTTGATTAACTTTTACATGTTTTTACTAAGTGAATGTTCAATTGTAAGACATTCATCTATACAATTAATTTCCAAAATTATCAAAATCTAGAATATATTGAAAATAAGGAAGATTGTAGGAATATTTTCAAAACATATATAATTTTCTGATGGCTACAAATGAAATGTAAATAACAAAAAAGTTAGAACCTTTGGTAAAAAGTTGTCACTTTACACGGTGATAAGTTATGCCTTTTGAATACAAAAAGTTATATCACTTAATTGAATAGTTATGTCTTTTTAAAGAATGTCTCTATTGGACAGTTATGTTTATATAAGCTGTAACACCCTAAACCCAGCCTAGACGTCCAGACCAAGTCCAAAGAGTTACAACATCGATTCTAAAATCTCATAGTTATAACGCAATAAAAAAAAAACCATTCATCACATAATATCCACCACAATAGTTAATTAAGTATGCAATCTTCCTAAAAGCTTGACCGAGCTTCCGTCGCACCGACCCGTTCAAGTTTGAGAACCACCTGAAGTCCAATCAATAAATAAATTATTTGTGAATTCAATGCACAAAGACGTTCATTCAATTGAAATACATTTGAAATATAATTCTCGAATTACAAGATTCGGTTAAGCAACAGAAGTTGTTTCAGTTCAGATACAAAATAGATTAGTTACAGAAGCGGAAACAGTTTCAGTTTCATTTAGCCGGCGAAAAATATTTGAGTAAAAATTTCTTGGTCATCTGTTCCCATGTAGTGATTGAACCTCGTGGTAACGAGTTCAACCACTGTTTAGCCTTATTCCTTAATGAAAAGGGAAATAACCGAAGGCGAATGGCATCATCAGAAACACCATTAATCTTGAAAGTGTCGCAGAATTCCAGAAAATTTGCCAAGTGATTGTTTGGATCCTCATCCTGCAAACCATCAAACTGAACAAACTGCTGAATCATCTGAATAGTGTTAGGTTTCAGTTCAAAATTATTCGCAGCAACAGCAGGTCTAACAATACTTGATTCAGTTCCTGTTAAAGTAGGCTTAGCATAATCATACATAGTTCGAGGAGCAGGATTTTCGGCAACCACCGGGGGTAGCAGATTATTATCAGCAATCTCCTCGGTAGTATTAGTATTGTCCTATTGTTCTTCCTCTATGTATTGTAGACTTCACCTTATCTCCTCGATTTTTCATGGCGGTGCCTTCTATATCATTGTCGTAAAGCAAAGGTCCTGACGGGTTTCTTCTAGTCATAAACTAGAGACACCTGCCAGAAACAAAGGAAAAGAAAAAATAGAAAAGTAACTATAAAATAGAAATAAATTGCAATAAAATAAAAATGGCTAAAGTAATAAAAATTTAGTGTTCCTAATATCTTAGTCCCCGGCAACGGCGCCAAAAACTTGATGTGTCTCTAACTAACTACGATCAAAATAAAGGCAAGCGCACCTATCGAACAGTAGTATAGTTATGGTAAGACCAGAAATATCGTATCCACAAGGACCAAGAGTACTAGTAATTACTATATTTCTATTATCTAGCCTAAGAATTGGAGTGATTTCTTTTTAAACTAAAACTAATTAAAAGCACGACAGAGAATGAATTGGGAAAATACTTTTTAGACAACTTTATGAGATAGGCAATACCCAAGGAAGAATCCACCTAGATTTCACTTATTACTTCTGATTCATACGATTTATTCACTTGACTTAATCCATAGGAATCCCTAAATTATGTTAATATCTCTTTCAAGACTAAAAACAACTGACTCTAGGTTGATTAATTGAAATCTCTTTCTAATTAAAACCCCTATCGTCGCATTAACTCGATCTATGGATTCCCTTATTATATTTGACTCTAATCCGGCAGATTTTCGTCGCCCTATTTCTAGGGTTGCAATCAACTCCGCTTAATTGTGTTGATCTACTCTTAAACAGGGACTTTTGCTCCTCTGAATAAGCACATTTGACTTGAATCAATAACCTGAATTATCAAAACAAGAATAAGAACTCACAATTAAGAATAAGAACAAGTATTTATCTTATAAATCAAATAGTAATAAGATCCGTCTTAGGTTTCATCCCCTTAGGTATTTAAGGGATTTAGTTCATACTGATAGAGGGAAACATCATAGAATAGGAAAAACAACAAAACATAAGAAAACCCAAAAACTTCAAGAGAAATTGATAGGAGATCTTCAGTCTTGATGGAGATCCTTCTTCCGAGCTGCTCCCGATGGCTGTCTTCGAGTATTTTCTGCTTTCTACTCTCCGTGTCCTTTTAGGTCCTCCCCTAGGGTGTTTATATAGGCTTTGGAGCACCTTTCTTGCCCTACAAGTAACCTTTTCTGAATGAAATTAGACTTAGGTTTGGCAGGGACACGCCCGTGTGACATGCTCGTGTTCGATAGCTTAGGCCGTGCTTGATTCTGCTCGCCACACACGGCCATGTGGTCTACAACTTAGGCCGTGCTCGATTCTGCTCGTCACACACGGCCGTGTGATCCTCCCGTGTGCTATAGTCCAGGACGTGTTTGCTTCTGCTCATCACACACTGCCGTGTGGTCCTCCCGTGTGAGATAGTCCAGGCCGTGTTGATTTTCGAGGTAGGCCCATTTTGTCCCTTTTTGGCCCGTTTCTCGTTCTTTTCGACTCTTTAAGCTCTCCTGAGTATAAAACATGAAATTAAAGGATTAGGAGCATCGAATTCATCAAATCTAATGAAAATTCATCCAAAAGTAAGCCAAGCATGGGGTCAAAATATGTATAAATTATGGCTTATCAGCAGGAATTCCTACCCCCAACCGCTACACACCCTCTTCGGCCATCTTAATACACCGTTAAGGGCATTAAAGACCCAACCAACCATACACACCATACGATTATGCATGCGACACGATTCTGAATCTGTGACGCAGCTTAGCTGCTAAATCGAAATGCGACAAAGCGCCAGATTCAGAATCATCCGCATTGTGGCTTAGCCATTAATTCAGAGCAGAGTACTTCCTTCTTCACAATATCCCAACCCATGCAAATGCAGTGTACACATATCCACAACATGTTCAGTCATTCCAGATTATTCCACAATTAAATAGTACAGTTCAATATCAGAATACTATCACAGAACACACATACAGTTATGTCATTCACATGTCAGTCACAGAGCATCAGAGAGTTCTTATACAACCAGATTCAGAACATTCATACATTGAGGAGAATATTAGTGTTGGGCAACACTCAGGCCTCAAAAATAGGATTCAGACCCTATTTTTATGTCACACGGCCTAGACACACACTCATGTCCTTGCCCGTGTGGCTAACACGGCCTAGACATATGCCAGTGTGGTTCCAAAATGTAAACAGTGAGTTACACGGCTTGGACACATGCCCGTGTTCCTCACACGGCCTGGACACATGCCCGTGTTTGTTGCCCGTGTGAACCCTGCACTAACATGGCCACACACGGCCTAGACACACGCCCAGATGCTTAACCAGTGAAACAACATGCACATTCTTGATACAAATTTACACAGAATTGCACTTAACTATATAACGCATGGATTGAGGTTGTTCTAAAAATAAAAAAAACTTTTAATGATGCGGCTAGAATTCCAAACCTTAAACACAATAGTAGAACACAAAACCATAGATACATAAGTTAATTACTACAATGTTTCACAATTAAATAGTTGTCTATTTATTCAATCTTTAATGGTGGTTATATAAATAGGCCAAACTAAACACAGTTACAGATAATATATCAAATTATTAATTTGATCTGGGTGGCCCCAAATCAAAATCATTACTACAAATACATAATTCTGCAATTCAAGTACTATCAGATGATCTTCAATTCATGCTAACAGTATTTAACTCCTTCAATTCCATCTCCTGTCATGCTCTTATTTTGTTTTTGTTTTTGATATGAAACATCTTAGTTGTTCTTGCCATGGTTCAGACAGGGACATTCCCAACAGATGCCTGCTGCTGTCCCTTGTCTTCTTCGTTTTCACCCGTTATCTCCTCCAATGATCTCCCCTTAGGTTCAGGCACCAAAAGAGTGAAAAGCATGCCCAGACAGTTGACTGCACCAAGCACCAGCAGTGCATTTTTAACTCCGATACCAGTATTGTAACCTTTATCAACCTTATCATGATGTGTGCTTTGTGCAGCATACAAGAACCCGAATGAGCCTACAATGGCACCAGCTTTTCCGGCCGCTGCTGATATCCCGTGGCAGGTTGATCTCAGCCTGGCAGGGAAAATCTCGGCCGGCACAACGAAGGTTGTGGCATTGGGTCCGAAGTTCGCAAAGAAAAAGGTCAATGAATACATGATGAGGAAACCTGTGTTGTGAGTTTTCCAGTGCTGGTAAGGGATGGCAAGAGCAAACATGAACACAGACATGAAGAAGAAGCCCATCAATTGGATTGCGAACCGGCCGATGTGATCAATGAATGCTACCGTAAACCAGTAGCCAGGGACCGTGCCACAAAGTGCGATTAGTGTTTGAGCCTTGGCAACACGATAAACCTCATGAGTTGCACTCATGGTTTCAGGTTTTGGGAGCCACCCAATAGCACTGAAGATATCTTTTTGGAACAGATTGGAACTGTAAAAGGCAATGTCTAATAAGAACCAAGTTGAGGTTGTTCCAAGCAAGTGTAATCCATGGCGTTTGGCAAATTCCTTGCTGAATAGACCAAAAGAGTTGGATGGTTCTGTCCCTATCTTATCCACCTTCTCTTGTTCCGCATTGAGATCCACCTGCAAGACCTTAGACATGTCTGCAGCTGCCTGTTTAGCATTTCGGGCTACGAGGGCGGTGTAACGAGCTGTTTCAGGCATCTTCATTCGCCAGTAGTAAGTGAGAAGAGCTGGAATTGCACCAAACATCAGTATGATCCGCCAAATATAGTCGGCTTCGGGTACCGTTGAGTGTTCTTTGTCAACCTTATATGGAAGGGCCTTGTAGGCATGATCAAATGCAGCTGACACAATCAGAGCTACAATCCCACCTGTTAAAATTCCGAATCCTTGCATTGCAAAAACCGCCGCAATAAACGCTCCGCGAGTCTTCTTGTTGGCATATTCAGACATGATTGTGGCTGACAAGGGATAATCACCACCGATTCCAAAACCAAGCCAAAACCTGAAGAAGCAAAGCGTTGCTATTACACCTTGTGGAGACTTTCCGAAGGAAAGTCCAGAGGCAATGGAACAGATCACCATGAGCATCAAGGTGAGTCCATAAACTCGTTTTCGGCCTAATTTATCACCGAGCCAACCAAAGAAAAGCTGTCCGGCTAAAGTTCCGCAAAAGGCCACACCATTAACAGCGGCTGCAATACGAGGAGGCAAAGTTCCAGGCTTTTCAGAAAGTGGATCGAAGTAGTAAATACGACCGAGCAATTTTGTGATAAGAGAGATGCTAAAAAGGTCATAAGCGTCAGTGAAGAAACCCATTCCAGCAATCACAATTGCAGTGAAATGGTACCATTGTGTCTTTGCTGCATCCAACGCATTAAGAACTCCAAGCTGGTTTGCCATTTCTGTCTTTTTTTACCTGAAACCAGATCAAGTAAGAAATTAACAAAACATAGAAATTCTGGGTTTTCTCTGAATAAACAATCCCATGTCAAATAAAAATGGAAAAAGCCCCAAGTTGAACAAAAGCTGGTTCAGCCATTAAAACAAACTGTTTCAGCTTCTCTTTCTAGGATGTTAACTGGAACATCATTTTTTCATATGCTGCAGTCATTGCAGTTCATCTTATTACATAAATTCTTAAAGTTTCAGAATTTCCTGACCTTTAGAAGACAAATACCTGTTTTAGGCACAGGCAAAAGGGAAAACAAGGCCCGAGTTTGTAAGGTGATTGAGTTGTGAGTTGATTGGTGATGGAGAAGTCCAAGGTGTTTAAATACATATAATCTCTTAAGTCCCCAAGAATGAGCTTTGGGCATCAAATGGCATATTCCCTTTTCGTTCCTTTCATTATTACCAAGAAAGTAAATAGAATTTGACAACAATGGCGTTGCTGTTTCTTCTGTATAATGTCTTTATATTACCCATTTTTCAGTTCAACACGGTAACAATCCTAGACAATGTCAAAAACAAAAGGGACAGCTTAATTTTAACACTAATTCGTAGGTGTTTTTTTTTCTTTATTATTTCTTTATTTTATGTCAATTTATTAGTACATAATTAAATTTCTTCTATATATAGCTGGTGAAAGCGATTCGAAATATGGTTTAATTTTGCTTTCGTGCCCTATACTTTTTGAGCATTTATAATATAATCACTCTACTTTTATTTTCAATAATTTAATCTATTTACTTGTCTGATTTGAAAATTAAAATCTAACGGATAACGCTAATAATTGATTTTTATTAAATTTAAATATGCAACATTTTAATCTTCAAATTTTGATTTTTAAAATTAAAGTTCAATTGATAACATATATTTAGTTCATAGTATTACTAATTGAACTTGAATTATTAAATCAGAAAAGTAGTGAGATTAAATTCTTGAAATTAAAAGTAAAGAGACTAAATTTCAAAGTCCAAAAAGTAAAGGGATTGGGGTATAATTAAACCTTCCAAATTGAACATGAAAGGAATGTATTAAAATTTATATATGGTGTAGGTTAAAAAATTAGATGAATCATAGAATATATTGCGACCATCATATACCAAATTTATCCATAAAAACAAAACATAAAGTACAAAATCATATATATGATTACAAAAGTTTAAATAAATTTATTTATTTAACTTTGATGGAAAATACCAAGCAAGTTCTTAGGAAACAGCTAAATGAATCAAGTAATTTTGCTCCCCTAAGATAGAAAATCTAGTCCATCTGATTGACCTAATTATTTGTAATCATGAAATTGATGGTTTTTTTTGGGTTAAATTATGCTATTTGTCCCTGAACTTTGTATAAGTTATAGATTTAGACTCTGTACTTTGTAGAAGTTGTTGAATTGGATCATTATTAGTCCCTAATTTTTTTTAATATTTTTTGAAATTCTAGTCTTGATACAAATCACAATCGAATTTAAATTCAAAATTGACTTTTTTTTTTGTAAATAATACGTGGAAATAACAAGCTGACATGATATTATATATATGATAATATGTTTGTAACATCAAATTTTGGAAATAGTAAAACTTAATGGATTTAACAGTTTCTATTTTGCTTAGGATTGAAATTTTAAAATTCATAAAGTATAAGGACTAAAAATGACCAAATTAAAGTATAAAGACTAAATCCATAACTTATGCATAATATAGAGATTGATGACAGAATTTAATAATTTTCTATTGAGATTACATTGAGTTTCAACTAAAATTTGAGTCGAGGCAGATTAAATCTCTAAATGGGGTACAAAGCTCTCCTAAAATTATCTTCTTCACCCACAAGACTTGAACCCGATACCTTAATTAAGGGGCATTGAATTCCTTAGCAATTGCGACCTAACGACAAATAGTTAATTATTATTTATTATTCACCACTAAGGATGACAAAGACTATCATATAGTTCTTTTCAAACCTTTGTAATATGCTTTAATCTGGCACTTGTCTACGAGGGTTTCTTTACTTAGACCTTATCTTGACAGTGCATATTGTATTGACCAATAAAATAGGGCATCGACAAGAATAATATTTTTTTCTGAGGTTGTCAAGGCATACATAGACCCACGAACACAAGAAATTGGAGACAACAATATTGGGACTAGTTTATTTAGGCATATGAATACAAAAGAAAAGAGAGGGGGATTAAAGTTTGGACTTCATATAAAATTGTTTTATTAGGTGGAGGATTAATTGATCAATTAATGCCATAGGCCAATGATGGATCTAAAAATTATAGGTTATACACTGATAAAGGGTTGGTTTAATCGATCCATTTTCTTTTAAAGGTTTAATTGATGAATTGTTTGTATTATTCAAGTGCTTTTGTTTTCGAATTTTACTTAAAATTTTGTGTACCTCACACTTTACTTGTCGGGTATGATACAAATTGCTACGACTTGAACAATCAGTCCATTTTGAATATTTTTCAATGAAATAAAAATGGTGGCAATTCCCCTCTAAAGATTGGGTATTGGTAGAAGTGAAAGTCAAATTTTTTCTTGAAAGTGATAAATTTGAGAGTTAAAACACAATTTTATTAATATATTAATTTTGTAATCTTACAATTTGTAAAGGAATTATAAAGCAATATCGGAATTGATCGATATATTTCTCGAAACAAACGAAAAGTAAACGAAAGCTAAAACATAAATCATGGATCAACTAAGCCCTATTGGGGACTTGCTTAAGAATAAGAAAGAGGAATCTCATGTAAATACCATGGAATAAGGTTTGATCCTATTAATAGGGATTCCGTAAATATTCCCATTCCAAAAATAGAAAGTTCGAAACAATTGTTATTTTTTTGGAGATTGGATGCAGTTACTAATTGATGATCTGGCATGTACAGAATGAAAACTTCATTCTCGATTCTACGAGAATTTTTATGAAAGCCTTTCATTTGCTTCTCTTCGATGGAAGTTTTATTTTCCCAGAATGTATTCTAATTTTTGGCCCAATTCTTCTTTTGATGATCGATTCAACCTCTGATAAAAAAGATATACCTTGGTTATATTCCATCTCTTCAACAAGTTTAGTAATGAGCATAACGGCCCTATTGTTCCGATGGAGAGAACCTATGATTAGCTTTTCAGGAAATTTTCAAATGAACAATTTCAACGAAATCTTTCAAAATTTTATTTTACCATGTTCAACTCTATGTATTCCTCTATGTGAAAAATATAAATGTCGGTAATGACAATATATATCGCAAAGAAAAGAGAAATAAAATAAAGAACACACAGATTTTACGTGGAAACCCTTTCGGGAAAAAACCACAGGCAGAGGAGAAGAAAAAATCACTATGTCGAATTCGAACTAATTACAAGAGGAATAGACTATGTCTATTTATAGGCTTGTAAAACCTAATTCTAATCAAAGTAAAAATATATTATGATAATAAATGCTAAATATATTATACTCATAAATACTAAATCTTCTAGAAAGAAGATATATTTTGTTTAACTTGACTTGCAAGCAATATCTTAGAATTTGGGTCACACAACTCTAACAATCTCCACCTTGACACGAATTCTTAACAAACAAGTTCTTCATCGCGAACTCTCAACGAACAAGTTCTCCACCTCTTCCATAAAACCCCTTAAGGGTTTAACTTCAACAATGAACACCAACCAAATCTAAGCAATGCTCAAACTTGGTTATAGGAAGTGACTTAGTCATCATATCTGCAGGATTTTCATGAGTACTAATTTTGCTCACAACAATATCACCACGAGCAATAATATCACGAACCAAACTATGCTTCACAACCGGGAGAACACATCTCGTGAAGTCCACTCCTGAATTTGATTGTAACCCTTTGCAACAAGCCTTGCTTTATATCTGGGTTCTTCAACTCCTAGAGTCCCTTCTTTCTTTTTAGACACCCATTTACAGCGAACAGCCTTTTTACCTTTAGGAAGTTTCACGAGATCCCATGTTCTGTTTTTGTGGAGTGATTCTATCTCCTCTTGCATAGCAAACATCCAATTTTCTGAGTCTTCACAGCTAACCTCCTCAGAATAATTAGACGGCTCTTGGTTTGCATCTATATCTTCAGCCACATTTAAAGCATAAGCAACTAGATCAGCCTCATCATACTTCTTTGGAGGCTTAATTTCTCTTCTAGTTCTGTTTTTGGCGATAGAGTATTGTGGTGAAGAAGCAACTCTATTCTCAATTTTTGTACTGGCTTGAGGAGTCGACTCTGTATTAATCTGATGCTCCACCTGCTTTTGATTTTCTTTATTGGAAGAGTCTTTAAGAGATAAGTTAGGTAGCATAGCAGTTTCATCAAAAATAACATCTCTGCTAATCACAACTTTTCTATTTTCAGGACACCATAACTTATACCCTTTTACACCAGCTTTATAACCAAGAAAAACACATTTAATGGATCTCGGTTCTAATTTTCCATTATCAACATGAGCATACATAGGACACCCAAAGATCTTTAAATCGAATAATTAGCGGGATTACTGACCATACCTCTTGTGGAGTCTTTTTCTCAATGGCAACGGATGGAGATCGGTTAATCAAAAATATGCGAGAGGTCGCTTCGCCCAAAACGACTTTTTGTAAGTTGGCATTTGACAACATACATCGAACCTTCTCCATGATCATTCTGTTCATTCATTACGCAATGCCGCTTTCTTTGTGAGTATGACGAATCGTCAAGTGTCTCACGATCCCTTCTGACTTGCACAGTTTATTAAACTCATCAGAACAAAACTCTAAGCCATTGTCTGTGCGGAGGTATTTTATTTGTTTTCCCGTCTGTTTTTCAATCATAGTTTTCTAAGACTTAAATGCGGAAAACACATCGCTTTTCTGCTTCAAGAAGAATGCCCAAACTTTTCTGGAAAAATCATCAATAAAAGTTAGCATATAATTAGCTCCACCTCTTAAAGGCACTCTTGATGGCCCCCACAGATCAGAATGAATATACTCCAACGTTCCCTTCGTGTTATGGATTCCTTTGGTGAATCGAACTCTCTTTTGCTTCCCAAAAACACAGTGCTCACAGAACTTCAGTTTGCAAATTCCTTGCCCATCAAGAAGTCCTCTTTTGCTCAATTCTGCCATGCCATTCTCACTCATATGCCCTAGGCGCATATGCCAAAATTTAGTAATATCATCATCTGACAAGGATGAGGAAGCGACAAATTGCATCACCAATAACAAAGAGAACCACGCAAAACATATAACTTGGCGTCTTTCTCTCTCTTTCATCACAACGAGGAACCTTTAGAAATCTTCAAAATCCCACTTTCAATGTGTGTATTTGTACCCTTTTGAATCAAGAGTACTTAACAAAATTAAATTTCTCTTCAATTCTGGAACATGTCGTACGTCACTAAGTATTCTGACAACTCCATTAAACATCTTAACTTTAATTGTTCCAACACCTGCGATTTTACACGAAGCATTATTTCCCATCAAAACAACACCTTGAGATCTTCAAGCTGTAAGTTGTAAACCAATCCCGATTGGGACTCATGTGGAAGGTGCAAATGAATCAAGTATCCACTCCTCGCTCACTTTAGAATTGTTGACAGAAGCGACTAGAAGTTCACTATCGCTGTAGTTGTAACACCCCAAACCCGGCCCATTCGTTACGATCGAATTTGAAATGCCACTGCGGAAAAACGTTTGAAGACTGATTTCACTTTTGGGAAAAACATTAAAAATTTTGTCATTTGAAAACCATGTCCAATTAAAAATTCTAAATAATATAAGCTTGATAAAAATATCCAAATTAAAACTTTATTATAAGCTTTTAAAATATAAGTTGCCAAAATTAAAAGCACTTCCCAATAATAATTTAATGGTCGTCTAGCTTAAACATAATAAAAATGTTCAATCACTTTAATGGGCCTTATTACAATAAACACTTAATCAAAATACTGAAAATATAACTACTTAATTAATTAAAATATCTTTCTGCATGGAAATCGCTTACGCATGGCCACCTTTGTATCCACTCCAACCCGGTCCAAAAATCACGATCACTGCGATGTTTAATAAAAATTGGGTGAGTCATACGCACTCGATGTGTAATTAGTCCACTGAATTCCACCCACATGTTAACCACATATTAACTCATATATCAGATATCAATTATCAAATTCACATGTTATCACATTCTGGGCTTGGCCCATATTCATGTCACTTATCAGGTAACAGGGTAATTAACCGCATAATTTCCACATATCGGGCTTAGCCCATTTCCGCACTGATCCACATTCATATACTGGGCTTGGCCCTTTTCTTCATATTCCACATATCAACTGGGCTTGGCCCATTTTCACATTAATCCACATATCAATTGAAATGCAAAGTGCACCCAACCCAACCTAGGGTCCATCCTCTACACACCCCCGTATCCAGCCTACCACACACCAGGGGATTAACAAATCACCCTCTCCTTTTCACTCCAAAGGCAATCACTGCCGTCCACGTGCAATTAAGCACAATAGTCCACAACGCGACCTCGATCGGTGCCAATCCACGATGTAGCCGTAGCTAACACCAAAACCACGATGGGACACATAGTCACTCATCAACCACGATATGGCACATAGCCGATATCAACCACGATGAGGCACATAACCACTCATCAAGCCACGCGAACTAAATCGCAATTAATCCACAACGTGACCTCGATCAACGTCAATCCACGATGTAGCTCAAGGCTAACATCAAACCACGTATTCAAGTACACCCGCATCTTCTTTCATATCATATCCCACCCATGCACATGCCACATAAAATAATGATACAATGTAATGATGCATGAGCATGTTCATCAAGCATATTATCACATATTCATATTAATAATCACATATCATCGGTTTTGGTACTTACCGGATTATCGACATACCCTTGAGGGTATCCATATCACAATTTCCACTTTGCACTAGTTAGCACATTCATAACACATACACATTTCACATACATATCATATACCGGAAAACGGTGGGTTAATCACACACTGTGTCTATTTAGCAAAATCCCGAACTACTCGAATCTAACACGATCTAGAATCCCGAAACTCTTCTTATTCCCGTCGATTTGCTCCTAAGAACCAAAGTCAGAAATCGATCATCACCTAAGCTCATAAAATGGCCTATGGCCGAATATCAATACTTCCTTACCTTGCTTACCAAATCCCGAAAACTACTCCTTGCTCTTGAACTGTCAAAATCCCTAAGTGAAACCACATCAAAATCGGCTTAAGCATAAATTCATAGAAAAATAACCCTTGGCCGAATACCATACTTGCTTACTTTAATCGCTTCAGATTCAAAAACTCCTCTAATACTCCTCTTGTCGGCTATATACAAAAGACACAATGGTAAGGCACTATGAATATTCGGCTATCCATAGAAATCAAGACCACCCTTGATTTCGGCATACCAAAGAGATAGAAGAACGGTTAGGAGAGAACTCTTACTTACTATAGAGAATCGATTGGAGCAACCTTCAACCAATGACACCTCCGGCTTCTATCACTTGCGACAGAGAAGAGAGAATATGGCCACTGAAGATTCGGCTAAGCCCTTAAAAAGGTGATTCAATATTCGGTTATCTCTTAAAAGTAGATGTAGATGGAAGAAAAGAGGTATAAAAGTGGCTAAGAGATTTCGGCAATGGCTCTCAATGGAGATGAAACATTCGGCTAAGGTCTTGAATGATAAAGGGTCATTCGGCCATTCAAGCAAAGGTGTAAAATTGGGGTTGAAAGAAAATAAAGATGAAGAAGAGTATGTAGAGGAATTTCTACACACACTAAAAGGAAGAAAAAGAACCCAAAAACACCTATAACCCCTTTAAATAGTTTCCTGGCCCTATCTCCTCTTCATGGCCAAATTTGCTTACCCAAAAGAGCCCCATGCTTGGCCACCACGTCAACTCATTATCATATCCCAATTTAATCTCCTACTATGTCTCTTCAACACCCATTCAAA
The DNA here is from genome assembly GCA_025698515.1 of Gossypium sturtianum. Lineage (NCBI taxonomy): Eukaryota > Viridiplantae > Streptophyta > Magnoliopsida > Malvales > Malvaceae > Gossypium > Gossypium sturtianum. The sequence goes on from CM046945.1 coordinate 167,021,245, forward strand.
TTAAATTGAATTTAATCTACAATTATCTTACCTATTTAAAATAATAAATCACATAATTATCCCCTGTATCCACCAACTTAAAATAAAATAAACAATAATATCCCTTACTAATATCCCATTTAATCTCTTATCCTATCTCCTAAAATAAATAAAATAAAATCTCATTTGATCTAAATAAAGCCATAATTATCCTATATTAAAATAAATAAAACTACACTTATCCTACTCTTAGCCGAAATTTAAGAGGAGAAACAAGCTTAATCATCACCCAAGTAGAAGTCCATTTGCCGTCCAACCTCTCCATTCCCTGCCTTGACGCATCAGCAAAAATAAAACCACCCCTCCTTGCTGCTCACAAGCCTCGAACCCAAGACCTGCTGGAGCCCTTGGACGCAAGCTGCAGATAACGCCCCAGGCCACTTTGCCAAGGCGTTTTTTCGTGACATAAACTCGCCCCAATTTGTTTTAAGACCTCCTTGCCTAGGTCCCCTTTGCCTTAACGCCAGAAACAAAATAAAAACACGCCTACTGCTGTCAACAAGGCTTGAACCTGAGCCCTCTTGAAGCTCCCTTTGCCGCAAGCGTCCAAGCCACTTTACCGTGCTCACTTTCATGTCCAAAAGTCCTTACAATTATTCTTAAGGCCTCCTTAGCCCAACTCCTTTAACGCCAAAAATAAAAGTCCATTGCTTCCTCGTTGCTCGAACCCAAGACCAAAGACAAACGTTATTTCCAGTTCCCTTAAGTGGCGCCTTGCGACCACTTTACCAAGGCCTGCTTTATGCCAAACACGCCTAAGATTTTTTTCTTAAGGCCTCCCTGGCCTTGCTCCCCTTTAACGACAAAAATAAAAACTCCCAAGTGCGATTCCTGCAGCTCGAACCTCCTCCCCTTGGCACTCCACTTGACGCAACCTTCTCCCCTTGCACCCTTGCGCCTTCATGCCACTTTACCACATGGTTCCTTGTGTCATGCTTCACACGGAATTCCTTTTAAAGCCTCATTTACCTAGCTCCCCCTTTTTAACTTAAAAACCAATAATTTTCCAAAGCTTTCTCTTCCATCCTAGAATTCTAAAAACCCTTAATACACTTCCAAACACTGCCAAAACCTACTAACTCATGAATTATGCACGAACGCATAACCCCTAATCTAGGATGTTACAGTAATCTTCTACAACATCAGCTTCACCAGAATTTTCTGGTTGTTTTCCCTTTTGATTCGTAGCCTCCCTTTTAATCTTGTTCTGTAGCTTATAGCACTCAGATTTAATGTGCCCTTTCTTCTTGCAGAAGTTGCAAGTTTTACCTCTGTTTGAAGACTTCGATCTACCCTTAGATTTACCGCGATGATTTCATTCCTGTGTCCTTCCACAATCATCATTAGCATTCCGATCTTGTCTCCCACGAACAATGAGACCCTCTCCCTGAGAGTCCGGTTTAACCACAAGATACTTCATCTTATCATACGAGGTCAAAGAATCATAAACCTCATCAATTGTGAGAGACTCACGGCTATATAAAATCGTGTCTCTGAAGGTTGAATAAGACGGGGGCAACGAACAAAGTAGAATTAACCCTAGATCTTCCTTATCATACTGAACCTCCATGGCCTCCAAGTTTGAGAGAATTTCTTTAAATACTGTTAAGTGTTCGTGCACGGATGCACCTTTCTCCAAACGATGAGCATAAAGACGTTGCTTCATATGCAACTTGCTGGTTAGAGTTTTCAACATACATATTTGTTCTAACCTCTTCCATAATGCAGCGGCGGTCTTCTCCTTCATCACATCTTGCAAAATTTCGTTAGACAAATGCAGATGTAACTGTGTTAATGCCTTTCGATCCTTGCGCTTCTTCTCTTCCTCCGTCAATGTCGAAGGCATCTTATCTACCCCTAGCAGGGCTTCCTCTAAATCCATCTGTGCAAGAACTGCCTGCATCTTTATCTGCCACAACGCGAATCTGGTGTTGCGATCCAATAGCGAAATTTCATACTTCAAAGACGCCATTACCGTGATCGAGATGAAAAACCCAGAAGCTCTGATACCAATTTGTGAAAAATATAAATGTCGGTAATGACAATATATATCGTAAAGAAAAGAGAAATAAAATAAAGAACACACAGATTTTACGTGGAAACCCTTTCGGGAAAAAAACCACGGGCAGAGGAGAAGAAAAATTCACTATGTCGAATTCGAACTAATTACAAGAGGAATAGACTATGTCTATTTATAGGCTTGTAAAACCTAATTCTAATCAAAGTAAAAATATATTATGCTAATAAATGCTAAATATATTATACTCATAAATACTAAATCTTCTAGAAAGAAGATATATTTTGTTTAACTTGACTTGCAAGCAATATCTTAGAATTTGGGTCACACAACTCTAACACTCTATCCGTAGAGTACATTGAAGGTACAAAAATGGCTATAGCAGAGTTTTTGTTATTTGTATTAACAACTACTCTAGGAGGAAAGTTTTTATACGGTGCTAACGATTTAATAACCATAAAAGGTAGGGGAAAATGGTGCTCCCTTGCCTAATTCCTTTCATTCTTGAATCCATCCACCACTGAGTTTATTGACCCTCTTTGCCTTCTCTGATTTTTTATTCAACTTTTTTTATGGGTTGAAATTTGGAATCAACAAGAGACACGTTAATGTATTTCTCGCATTTGTTAATCAGAAAATGGAACTCTCTCCTCTATAACAATCACTTTTGACTAAAGTGCATCATTAATCTCTTCAAGAGTATTCATTTTCCTTATTTTTATTTATGAATCCTTATCCTCTTTAGTTATTTTTTGAGTTAGCCCATCACTGTTTGCTCCAGTAATTCTAAGGTCATTATATCTATTTTCATTCTTTAAGAGTTTAATCATGACCTCATTATTAGTTGTATTAGCACTCGAAGAATTTAGGTCACATAACATAAATAAATCCATGAATTATCATTATATAATACTAGTGTATTAAGCCACACTTTATGCCTCATTTACATTTTTGCACCAAAGTGTACCCTCATTCTCTTCAAGAGTCTTTTACTTTCCTTGATTTTAATTATAGACTTTTATCCTCTTCAATGAGTCAACCCATCACTATCTTCTCCATTAATTTCAGAGTCATTATATCTATTTTCATTCTCCAAAGGTTCAATCATAACCTAATTGGTTGCATTAACCCTTGAACAAGTTTTTCACAAAATTCTCCTATGGTTTAAATATCATAATACGAAATAAGACTCATTCTTGCTTTTCCCACTTTAGGTAACCGGTAATTGCATCTCTCTCCTCCAGTTGCTTTTTTTTTTTCCTTTTAAGTTTTTGACAAGCAATTATAACCAAATCGAACTTTTCTTTTAACAATCTCTTCAAGTCTTTAGTTTCCTTAAATTTAATTATCGACATTTATTCTCTTCAAATTTTCTTTTGAGTCAATCCATCACTATCTTCTTTATCAATTTTTGAGACATTATATCTATTTTTATTCTTCAAGAATTCACTCATGAATTAAAAAAGCCCATAAATTATCACCATTTCACTTATCATTGGTTGTTTATTTTTTTATAATAAAATAACGGAATAATTACAATCTAGCAGAAGTAACATTTGAAGTTGAAGATAAAGACTTTATATTTAAACGAATCTGATCAGCAGCTTTAGTCGGGGGACTTGAAATACTCGTGGGCCATATGGGAAATCCTTCATAATTTTTAAATTTAATTATTTAATTTTTTAAATTTTTGTTAAACTAAATATTGAATAAATTTGTAAACAAGATATAAACCTTTTATAATTTTTAACATTAATTATTTAATTATATTTTTATTACAATAAAATAAAATAAAATAAAATAAAATATTCAATTCTATTTTTATCACAGTAAAATATTAATTATTTTAATTAACATTAGCATTAAAGTCCTTATAAATTAAAATTCTTTAATTTATTATTTCTATTACATTAAACATTTTTTATTTTTTTTCTATTTACATTAATATATATTTTGATTACTTCACGTACAACCTGAGTTAAGAAATATAATAATAACTAAAATATTTAACTAAATATTATAATTATCATGAAAAATATTTAAATGGATAAAGAACATAAGTTCAATATATTATACAATAAATAAATAAAAAACAAAATCATTTAACATTTAATTTAATAAAAGGAAAATATTTGATGTATTAGCAATAGAGTTTTTGGATTCCACAAGGAGGATTATGGTGATGACAAGTGTTCATATGGTATATTAAAATATTAAAAAAATATGTAAAAGAAATGACGCACATGATAATTTTCAACTTTGCTTGTGTAATTAAAAAAACACACTGCCAGTGTACCAAATATAAACCCTTTAATGAAATTATTTTATATTTTATTAATTAATTTAACAAAAAATAATTGATTAATAATTGAAAAAAATTATTTGATTCAGATAAATATTTTTAAAAAACTAATTTTTAATTTAAACTTTAAATAAAATAGAAAACTTATAGTTGATATTCAATAAAATTATTTAGATAACAATTTTATGTGGAATTTTATTTTAATAATTAATTGAGAAAATATAATTTAATAAGGATTTTAATAATAATGATAGTAAAAATAAAAAAAAGTCATTATTATTTGGTTTTAATTAAAAATTATTAAGGCCATATAAGATATAAACGTTCACTATTTTATGTTTTAGAGTTAGTTTTTAATAATAATAATAATTTGATGTATTGATGTAAATTTTTTATCATAAGCTGGTTGAGATTTTACTATATATCTTATTTATTTTTTAAAAATTTTAAATATAATTTAAGGACACGTGATAAAATCTCAACTTGAATTAAAAAATTCTTATTATAATGATGTATAGTCTCGATATGAATTATAAAATATAATAAAATCATATATGAATATGAATAATATATATACCTTAAATATATTAAATATTAAGGAATTATATAGAATAAAAATGTGTTTATAAATAATTTATAAATACATATTTTAAAAACAGTATTATACTATTACTGCAATTCCTTGTCCTTGTTATGGTCTTATTCAGTTTATGATCTTAAACATCCTAGCTGAACTTGCTATAGCTCAGACTGGAACTTTTTCAACAGAAAATCTCTGCTGATACTCGTTATCTTCTTCATTTTCACCCGTTATATCTTCCAATGATCTCCCCATGGTTTCAGGTACTAAAAGAGTGAAAAGCATGCCCAGACAGTTGACTGCACCAAGCACCATCAGTGCATTTTTAACTCCGATACCAGTATGGTAACCTTTATCAATCTTATCATGATGTGTGCTTTGTGCAGCATATAAGAACCCGAATGAGCCTACAATGGCACCAGCTTTTCCGGCCGCTGCTGATATCCCGTGGCAGGTTGATCTCAGCCTGGCAGGGAAAATTTCAGCCGGCACGATGAATGTGGTGGCGTTGGGTCCGAAGTTGGCGAAGAAGAAGGTCAATGAATACATGATGAGGAAACCTGTGTTGTGAGTTTTCCAGTGCTGGTAAGGGATGGCAAGAGCAAACATGAATACAGACATGAAGAAGAAACCCATCAATTGGATTGTGAACCGGCCGAGGTGTTCGATGAAAGCGACCGTAAACCAGTATCCAGGGACCGTACCGCAGAGTGCAATAAGTGTTTGAGCCTTGGCAACACGATAAACCTCCTGAGTTGCACTCATGGTTTCAGGTTTTGGGAGCCAACCAATTGCACTGAAGATATCTTTTTGGAACAGATTGGAACTGTAAAAGGCAATGTCCAACAAGAACCAAGTTGAAGTTGTTCCAAGCAAGTGTAATCCATGGCGTTTGGCAAATTCCTTGCTGAATATAGACCAAATTGTTCTCTCCCTATCTTATCCACCTTCTCTTGGTCCGCATTGAGATCCACCTGCAAGACCTTAGACATGTCTGCAGCTGCCTGTTTGGCATTTCGGGCTACGAGGGCTGTGTAACGGGCTGTTTCCGGCATCTTCATACGCCAGTAGTAGGTGAGAAGAGCTGGAAGTGCACCAAACATCAGTATGATCCGCCAAATATAGTCGGCTTGGGGTACCGTTGAGTGTTCTTTGTCAACCTTATATGGATGGGCCTTGTAGGCATGATCAAATCCAGCTGACACAATCAGAGCAACAATCCCACCTGTTAAAATTCCGAATCCTTGCATCGCAAAAACCGCCGCAATAAACGCTCCGCGAGTCTTCTTGTTGGCATATTCAGACATGATTGTGGCTGACAAGGGATAATCACCACCGATTCCAAAACCAAGCCAAAACCTGAAGAAGCAAAGGGTTGCTATTACACCTTGTGGAGACTTTCCGAAGGAAAGTCCAGAGGCAATGGAACAGATCACCATGAGCATCAAGGTGAGTCCATAAACTCGTTTTCGGCCTAATTTATCACCGAGCCAACCAAAGAAAAGCTGTCCGGCTAAAGTTCCGCAAAAGGCCACACCATTAACAGCAGCTGCAATACGAGGAGGCAAAGTTCCAGGCTTTTCTGAAAGTGGATCGAAGTAGTAAATACGACCGAGCAATTTTGTGATAAGAGAGATGCTAAAAAGGTCATAAGCGTCAGTGAAGAAACCCATTCCAGCAATCACAATTGCAGTGAAATGGTACCATTGTGTCTTTGCTGCATCCAACGCATTAAGAACTCCAAGCTGGTTTGCCATTTCTGTCTCTTTTACCTGAAACACGATCAAATAAGAAATTAACAAAACATAGGAATTCTAGGTTTTCTCTGAACAAACAATCCCATGTCAAATAAAAATGGAAAAGGCACCAAGTTGAACAAAAACTGGTTCAGCCATTAAAACAAACTGTTTCAGCTTTTCATTCTGGGATGATTACTGGAACATCATTTTTCACATGCAGCACTCTTAATTTGTTGTTCATCGTATTACATAAATTCTTAAAGATTCAGAATTGCCTAACCTTTTGAAGCCGAAGATCGGTACCTAGCTAGGCTTTGGGAAAAGGGAGAAACATGCCTGAGTTTGTAAGGTGATTGAGTTGTGTGATTCATTGGTGATCAAAACCAAAGGTATTTATAAATACATAAAATCTGTTTAAGTCCCCAAGAATGAGCTTTGGGTATCAAATGGCATATACCTTTTTCATTCCTTTCATTATTAACAAGAAAATCAATGGAATTTGACAACAATGGCGTTGCTGTTTATTCAGTATATATATCTATACAATATTTCGTCTCGTAACATTGCCCATTTTCAGCTCAACACGGAAACTATCCTAGATGATATCAAAGAGAAAAGGGACGGCTTAATAATTTTAACACTGATTCGTGGGTGTTGATTTCTTTATTATTTCTTTATTTTTATTTCAAGTTACCTGTACATAACTAAATCGAGTAAATTACAAAATTAATTATAATTATATTTTATTATTATATTTTTTTTTTGTTTTTCACTCAAATAGTTAAATTTAAATATTTTGATCACTCTTAGTTTACTTCCGTTAAATGATTAACAATGATGCTCATTTGTTATTTTTCTATTTTCCACCTAACTAAATTATATTTATTAAAGTCCTCGTGGTAATTTAGTAAAAATAGTTAACGTTTCTTTCACGATGTAAAAATTAGGGGTTTTCATAGTTCAGTTAAAAACGATTTAACTGACCGAATTAATCTAATTTAATTAACTAGTCGGTGGCAGAATTTAGTTTGTTTAGAGGCCGGTTAATGATATTTTAGAATTTCAGGTATCGGTTAATTCTGTTCGGAATCGAGTAATTAACCGAATTAATCAATTAATTGAAATATTTGTTAGTTTCAAGACTTATGTAGTGTTTGATTGTTAACTTTCAAGACTTATATAGTGTTTCTAATATCTTATCTGTTGTTTCCACCTCCATTTAAAGTTTTTTGAACTATTAAATAAAACAAAATGAACATTAGCTATCTATTTTTTTTTATAAGTTTTATACTTATTTTAACCAAAAGATAAAAACATATAAATTTTCAAATAAATTAACTGAAATATTTTAGTTCGATTAATGTATTTGAAAAAATTTCGACTCGATTAACGACTAAATTTTTTTACATTTCAGATAATTCAATTAATAATAAGTCGATTCGAGTATTAACAAAATCCACTCCACACTCCTAATAAAATCGCAGGGCAAAAGGTTCTTTCAAGGTGGAAAAACGCAGGCCAAAAGGAAGGACAAAAAAATTAGAAATCAAGAAGAGTATAGCAGATCAAAGTTGAGAAATCAATAAGAAATCATGAAGCTAAAAATTAGGAAATTTGATAATCTATAAATTATTGAATATCTATAAATTATAACAGTCTATCTGGAAAGAAATATGTCTCGAAAAAATACATGTTGCGTCTTCGTATAAATATTTATTAAAAAACTATAAGATTCTTTAATTTAAAGAATTTTAATAAGTTGTTTGTTCTTAATGGAAATTGATTATAAAAGCTCACTAGATAAAGTTGAAATTGATTGCCTTGCATTTATGAAATGAATATGGACCGATTCATTCGCTGTGCGGATGATTTTGATAGATGGATCTACATGATAATCACATATGTGTTATCAATTTGTAACTTGTCATTTGTGAGCTTGTTTGTTGAAAAAAAATTATATTTTTTGATTATGTAATTAAGAAAATTCTTATTGCTAATGTTAGTGAGCTTATATCTTAGGCTTTTAATGATTGTTGCGTATAAATTAAAACAAAATTTGCAATGCTTTTTATTTATATGCAAAATGGCTTAGAGAAATTATTGATTGAATGCCTCCAGTTAATATTTAAACTATTATTTATGAGAACGAAACTTCCTATTCTAACATAAGATTATGTTGATTTACATACTACAACACTTGCACACATCAAGCCATTAAGTAATAATAAATACTTCCCTTTGACTAGAAGCTAATATTTTCTAATTTTAACTTTTTTTTTTTTATGTGAGATATGTTTCAATTACTCCACCATAACACACAAAGATGAGTCATCATAGGAGGTTGGAATCATACATTGATATGAGTCTCTTTATATTATTAAATGTTTTTGAGCTATTAATTGTAAATTTAGTTACGACATGAGTTATTAATTACAATGAGATAGTTTTCCCAATATTAGGGGAGAGAATAAACATATGAATGAATAAAATATTTAGAATGAACTATTATTATCTAATATCCTTGTTCAAAACAATGTGAACTAGAGGTTTATAAGATAATTCATTTTACAAATTAGCTGCTAGATGCATTTGCTAACCTAAAGAAAGTAAACAAATCTTACAAACCAATTGAAAAATGCTCTAATTTCAATCGCAAGTCCCAACAGGGCAACCCATTAGAATAAATGAAAGTAATGCATGCTTAAAGCATGATAGATCAATTAGTTTCAAAAATGAAAATTCTCGTAAAAGAAAGTAATGAATCAAGATGGTTATATAGTGGAGACGGGTGTTCTTGAAAAGACCGAAGACATAACTAATTATAAAACTCAAGAAGAAATTCAAGAAATTGAAAATGATGAAAATAAAGAGATACCGATAAGTTATGTCAATACGAGAAAACATGGAATCGAAATTAAAAAGTTATCAACAATGTTCTTACTTATAATGTTGCTATAAATAGCAAAAGAAAATGAGGATCCTAAGCCTAAATCTATTGAATAATGTAGAAATAGAAAAGATTGACCAAATTGAAAAGAGAAAATTCAAACAAAATTGAATTCACTTGCTAAAGGTAATGTTTTTGGAAGGATGTAAAGTTGGTAGGATATAAATGGGTATCTATATATGTGGAAACAAAATAAGAAAAATGAAGTCATAGGATGTAATAGCCCGATTTTAGCTAAATTGGAATAGTGGTTTCAGAACCATAGATCTGATGTCAAAAAATTATTTTAATATTATTTTATGTGTTTACAACATGTTATTTGATATGTGTGAAAATTTTGTGAGCTAATTTTATCGTTTAATTGCTCAATTTAAGAAAAAAGACTTAATCGAGTAAAATGTAAAAGTTGCATTCTACTTGTTAAAAGTACTAAATGGTTATGAAATTAAATTGTGAGAGTCCTTATGTTGAAATTTGACCATAGTAATGGTTAGTGGACATTTATGTCCATGGTTTATATGTTATATTAAGGTTTTATTAAAGGTTAGTATAGTAATTATAATAATTTAAGTTAAAATATGATAAAAACAATTTGTTTTCTTCTTCATAAAAAATCACCACCGAATTTAGGGCTTGAAAATCACCATTAGAGAGCTTGGACATTCAGATGGTGTTTTGAATATGTAAGTCTATTTTTAGCTCGGTTTTTAATGATTTTTATGTTTTTGAGATCGTTGCTTCGTATTCTAGCTAGCCCGTACCTTAGATTTTGAAATTGTTAAAGGTTTAACAAGTTTTCATTGTTGAATGCTTGAGTAATTTGATGAATTATGATAGATTATGAAAGTTTGTTAATAGTTAAACTAGTTTTGTAAAAGGGATTTTTGACAAAAATGTCAAAAAGGGATTAAATTGTGAAATATAGAAATTGAGTGGTTGAAATGTGCAATAAATGAAAGTTTTGAGTTGCTAGGGACTTATATGAAATTTGACCAAGCTTGGGTTTAAAGAAATTATGTGAATTTTGTGTATTTGTGAAAGAGGGACTAAATTGATTAAATGTGAAAATTTAGGGGTAAAAGTGTAAATGTACTTTAAAGTGTGATTCAGACTAAATTGAATGAATATAAGATTAAATAAGTTTATTTTGAATACATTTAGATCAAGAAAAGAGGAATTCAGATCAAGATCGGGGAAAAACGAAAGTGATAGACTAAACGACTCGATTCGCCATTTTAGCATTCGAAGTAAGTTCGTACATGATAAACATTGTTACAATTATGCTTTTTAATGTTTTGGTATTGCATAAATTGTATGCATGAGACTAAGGTCATGTTCGACGATAAATTGACAATGTTTAGCACTTAGTGTATGATTTGAGATAGCTTCGGCTATGCGATGGCACTTAGTGTGCGAAACATTGAATATTTGACAATGCTACGGGAAGGTATGAGTTTGTTATTGATTTATACGGGTTTGTACATGTAAGTATGAAGATCAAATAGAAAAGATTATGACTTTGCATATTAGTATATGAATAAGTTTATGAAAGGTTTGATTTTATCATGGATGATACACTAACTTGTTCAAATTGATACATTGTATTTTATGATTTGTTGAGTATATTAGTATGAACTTACTAAGCTATGAAGCTTACTTTGTGTTATTTTTCTATGTTTTATAGTGAATCAAGGATAGCTCGGATCCGAGAGTCGTCGGGAACATCGTCGCACTATTGAACATCTATTTGGTACTTTTGAGTTGTGTATTTATGGTATATGGCATGTATAGGCTACTTGTGGTATTTTGGTTGTGATGATAGCCATGAGATTTGGCTTGTAAATGAATATCTTTTGGTTTGTATATAAATGTAGCCATGAGTGATGGCTTATTTTGGTATGATTTGGCATGAATGAGGTTATGGTTTTTAGCTGCTCAAAATGGTAGATTTAGAGCTTCGTAATTAACTTATATGGTGTGATGGAAATTAATAATTTGAGAGTTCATGTACTAGTGAAATTATGTTTGATTAATGTAAGTGTGGAATGATTAGTTTATTGAATTGTATATGTGAATTTAAGTATGAAGATTTGATGGCAAACTATAGTATGTTTGTGATTGGTATTGTTGGTATTTGGATGCCTATTAGTGTCTTGAAATGGTGCCATTTGAGCTTGAATAGGTATGTGCATAATGGGTGGCAAATTGGCCTTGCAAATGACTTATTTCTATCCACACGGGCAGAGACACGGGTGTGTGTCTCAGCCGTGTGTGACACACGGTTAAGTACACGGTCGTGTGTCCCCTGGTGTTGGTATTAAATTGAAGTCAGCATGCTCCACACGGTCTCACGCACGGGCGTGTAATTGGCCGTGTGGTATAAGTCAGTATACCCCCTAAAAGGCACATGACCTAGCACACGGGCATGTGACTTGGCCGTGTTGCATAAGTCAGTATACCCTATAGGTTTGGCACGGCCTAGTACATGGCCTGGCACACGGGCGTGTGTGGCTACTTCGAAGGGCACACGGGCTAGACACACGGGCGTGTGGTCGGCCGTGTGACCCAAGTCAATATGTATGCCCTGTTTTCACATGGCATATGTCACGGGCGTGTTTGAAGCCGTGTGAGGCACACGACCTGTTCACACGTACGTGTTACCCCTGAATGAATGAAAAATTTCTAAGTTTTCCAAAAATTTCGTATGTTATCGGTTTAGTCCGGAACCACTTCTAAAGCATGCTTAGGGCCTCGTAGGCTCTTATAAGGGACAATGTGATTGTTTTTAATGGTAGTTGAGTATGAATGCATAAATGTATGAGTATTGGATGTTAAATGATGTGTATTGATCGGTAATACCTCGTAACCCTATTTTGACGGTGAATACGGGTGAGGGGTGTTACATAGGATATAAAGTGCGACATGTAGCACAATGGTTTTCACAAAGGCCCTAAAGATGTAAAGTTAGTGGATGTAATCATGTTTATATATCTTATTAGTTTGAGAGTACGTGAAAAAATTGATATGCGGGTCAAATATATGTTGTTACAGCCTATTTATATGACTCAATAGATGGTGAAATTTATATAAAAATCATTAAAGGATTTAAAATCTCAAAAGGATATAGTGTTCCCCTAGAAAATTGTTATATTAGATTAAAATAATCCTTATATGAATTAAAACAATCTAGATGTATGTGGTATAATTGTCTTAGTGAATATTTGTTAAAAGAATGTTATAAAAATAATGAAATTTGTATGTGTTTTTATAAAAAGGTCTAAATTAGATTTTGTGATAATTATTTGTTTATGTTGACGATTTAAATATTATTAGAACTATTGTAGAGCTTCAACATACAAAAAATTGTTTAAAGAAATAATTTGAGATGAAAGATCTTGAAAAAAATTGTCTCGACTTGTAGATCAAACATTTAAATGATGAAATTCATGTCCATCAGTCAACTTATACAAAAAAGTTCTTAAAGAAATTTTACATGAATAAAACATATCCATTGAGTACCATGATGGTTGTAAGATCACTAGATGTAAATAAAGACTCTTTTTCCTCGTGAGAACGATGAACATTTTGGTCTTGAATAGGGGCATTAATGTAACTTACAAATAACGCACGATCTGATATAACATTTGCTGTAAGCTTGTTAGCAAAATTTAATTATATTCTCCAACACATAGACATTATAATGAAATTAAACATATATTTAGATATCTTAGAGGAACAATTAGAATGAGGTTATTTTATTCAAGTGATTCAAGGTCATTATTAGTTGGTTATGCTGATGTTAATTATTTATCAAATCCACATGAAGGTCAATCTCAAATGATATATTTATTTACATGTAGAGGTACTGTCATATCATAATATTCAATAAAACAAACATTTGTTGCTACCTCTTCCAATTATGCAGAAACAATTGTCATGCATAAGGAAAGCCAAGAGTGTGTTTGGCTAAGTTTGTTGACCCGACATGTCTAAAAGATATGTGATTTGTCTTTATAGAAAAAGATGTCAACTATGTTATAAGAAGATAGTGCTATGTATAACTCAAGTGCTAAGAGAAGTGGACATTCCTCCTGCATTTATGCTTCATTTTTTTTAACTTGGGGACATTGGAGTCGTTGCAAGCTTCACATTATCCATCCTAAATTTCTTAAATTAATGCTTGACATAGTTTTCTTGTGACAGAAAGAAGTTGCTTGATCAGAAAACAAACGAAGTAGGATTGTAACACCCCAAAACCTGGCCTAGAAGTTTAGACCGAATCCCGGATGTCACATTGATCACCGAAGTGATCATAGGTAAATTTTTTTTACAAAACAAGTTATCACGTCAAATAGAAACACTTAACCGTTTAAAATTCAGACAGTAAAATTACAGCTAAGCTTAATACTCATTTAACTGAAATAAAATCGCTTAAAACTTTAAACAGAATTTTACCACAATTTTTTTTATAAAACCTTACATTTCAAAACTGATTAACAAAGTAGTAACAGAAAACCCAAACCGATAATTTATTTTCCACCGAGACTGTCCAAAACCTCTGCATACCGAGTCTAATGTCAGAATTCAGAAAGGGTACTTGAAAAGAAACACTAAGAGGGGTCAGCTACTCGAGCTCAGTGTGAGTCCAAAACAAGTCTCAAACAGAGATACAAAATTCAAAACCTTGAGATTCACTAACAATCACTCAGCCACTAGACTAGTAGGCCCATTCTGACACTCAAACACACCACTAAACACATAAGCACACCCAACACTCAGACCCTAACCACAAAGCTTAAAACTTTCAACCCCAAATTCGGGGCGTTACAATTCACCCCTCCTTAAAGAAATTTCATCCCCGAAATTTCCAACTAATAGATCAGTGGTATAACACAAGCTACACCACCACGTTCCTGCTGCGCACTCTAACTCAAATAGAACCAAATCAACCTAAGACCTCTCACACACACACCCAGAGCACTTAACCACTGAAGTAGATACACAGTTATCCTTTCACACATACAAACATTATCCAACGAGCAATGATCAATGTCATTCAAATAAATCACACACAAATTCAGAACAATCTACCACCATACCTGTCTTAATGTCGTCACGGACACTCCCTAATTCGATTCTCCATGGACCCGCATCTAAGACACGCACCCTCCTTTTTTCTAACACTTGCCTGGATGGCGCTTCTTACAGTGCTCGCATGACGAAATGCCCACACCATCACTAGAACTTTCTGCAGAACCACTATTGCTACTCAAATGTATTCTAACACGCTTCACAGCATGAGGCTCCAACCTCGGAGGACTGCGATCTCTTTTCTTCCCACAATCCACACACCTAGCTTGAAGGGTTTCACTAGTATCCCTTATCCTAGCCTCGAACACTGATCGCTGTAAATCAGAGTTTTAAAATTTATAATGAATGTGATCGAACCTGGAAACTAACTCTGACAACGATTAAAGGCAAGTGTACCTATCGAACAGTAGTATAGCTTAGGCAAGACCAGATATCGAACCCAAAGGAACTAAGAGTACTAATACTAACTTTCTTTTTATTATTTAGCCTTAAAAATAGAGTGAAGTTGCTTTAAAATATATTGACGAAGACTAAACTGAAGACACAAGACAAGAAGGATGAATAGGAAAATAACTTTAAAGGAAAAACTCATTTGATTACGACGATACCCTCAGGAAGAATCCACCTAGACTTCACTTATTATCTAACCCTAAATTTTATGATTTCTTTACTTAGCTTGATCCGTGAGACTCCCTAACCTATATTAAACCCTCTCTCGAGGCGAATAACGTCTAACCCTAGGTTAATTAGTGAAACTCTCGTTCGCTTATAATAACCCCCTAGGATAGCAGTAAATCGATCAATGGATTCCCATATTAGGTTTCACCCTAATCTGACAAAATCTCGTAACCCTATCTCTAGGCGTTCGATCAACTCCGCTTAATTATGTTAGATCTACTCTCAGGCAGGGTCTATTCCTCCTCCACCTAAGCACATTAGATTTGGATTAAGCAACATAATTAAGAACAAACTAAGCAATTTATCACATAACTTAGAAATCAAATAACAAAATTCATCTAGGTTTCATCCCCTTCAGGTATCTGAAGGATTTAGTTCATAAAGTAAAAAGAAAACATCTTAAGAGAAAAGATAAAACAAAACATAAGAAATCCCTAAAATTCCCTGAAGGAATTGAAGGAGAATTCCGCCGTCTTGAGTATAACTCCGGCTTCTTGGGATGAATCAACTGGCTATCCTCGCGTTATTCCCTAACTCTAACCTTCTCAGCTTGGCTCCTTGGCCTAGCTTTGACGCTGGTTTTGGCTTTTGCCGAACTCCCCTTTCAAGTTGCCCCCTTGGGTGTTTATATAGGCTTTGAGATGCCTTACTTGGTCCCTAAGTATCCTAATTT
The DNA here is from genome assembly GCA_025698515.1 of Gossypium sturtianum. Taxonomy (NCBI): domain Eukaryota; kingdom Viridiplantae; phylum Streptophyta; class Magnoliopsida; order Malvales; family Malvaceae; genus Gossypium; species Gossypium sturtianum. Next base: position 167,037,311 of record CM046945.1, read on the forward strand.
AAGTAGAATTCCTACTAGGGTGTTTGAATAGGCTTTGGAATGTGTTTCTTTGCCTCCAAGTATCCTTTCCCGAATGAAATTACTCTTTCCAACGACAGGGACACGGCTATGGCACACGCCCATGTGAATCGTGTCCAGGCCGTGCTCAGACTTCTTTAATAAGGCACGGCCATGTGAGTCGAGATCAGGCCGTATTCTTGATGACTGGCGCGGCACGACCGTGTGGTCTTGGGCCCAGGCCGCGTCGATCTCGTGATATGGCCCATTTACTCCATTTTGGGCCATTTTACGTTCTTTTTATCCTCGGGTGCTTTCTTAGGTATAAGACATGAAAGGAAAGGATTAAGAGCACCTTTTTACATAAATCAAGGGATAAATCATCCAAAAGCGTACTAAATGTGGGCTTAAAATATGTTACTTTTACGGTTTATCAAATACCCCCACACTTAAGCTTTTGCTTGTCCTCAAGCAAAATTCTCAACTCACTATTAAAATAAACTTCCTTGATTCATAATTACTATCGACAATGTCTTATCATAATTCATAGATAATTTATACATGGATAATTTAACTCAAAGCGTCCTAAAGATTTAAACAATATAAGTCATATATTTGTAACATGAAAACGTAGGTGTCTCCCCTTATCTAAATAATTACCTTTAATTCAAAACCGACAAGGATTGATATCCTCACAAAAGGTTCACTCAAATCACTCTAAGTGTTTAAGGTTCAGGAAAAGAGAGCACTCATCAATCGAACCTGAAAAGTTAATCCCATAGGCTTGCCTGAAAATCAAATCTCCACCACTGTAAAATGAAATGATACACAAATCAAAAGGTCTTTATCAGGGTTGTAACGGGGCTTAGGTTAAGGGTATGGATAAAGGCTGAATTAGAAGGTTAGAATCGAGATTGACCTGATAGATTTTCTAACTAGAAAAAATGAACTAATCTTAAATAATTACATCAATTGAAAATTTTAATAATACGAGCTTTTCTTCAAGATTTTGAAATTTACATGCATAAGCTCCCTTAACATAGAAATAATAATGAATATACTCCGGGTTTTTTTTTAGAACAAACTAATAAGAAAGAAAGAACTTTTACAACTGAAATATAGAACATAGTTAGGAAACTGTTCAAAGTCAAGTCTCGACAAAAAGGGTAGTTAAAAAGGAATGGTGATAACAAATACAAAGGGGTTTTGGGTTAAAATTAGCGGGTGAGTCAATAAAAAGGGTTGTTAGGATCAACGGGGTTCACTAGGGGTTAATTGTGAAGGTAGGCTTTTTAGTGGAGTAAGTGGGTTAAAACCTAGGTGCCTTTATCATCTCGGTATATCAAATCATAACTGTGGTCTCAACATGCAAAAACGTGGCAAGTTCTAGAATAACAGTTTATAGTTGACACACTCATAATCAAGAATTAGCACGAAAAAGAATGTATGCTCTATAAGGTTCAAATACTCACAAAAAAATATGGGTGTTTTTGATATCAACCTTATAGATTTCAAACTTCAAGATATCATTCAAATTCAGGTTAATAACTTAAAAAAAATTATTTTGGAAAATAGTTTTGAAAAATAGACTTATCATGATTGATTCTCTAGTATTTTTCAAATTTAATCATCAATGCATAATTAACTATGACTTAATCCAAAACATATCAATAAAAATCATAAATCAAAGAAATTTTATTCTAATCATAATATGAGAAACTTACTTTAGAATAAGGCATAATTCAGGGATTTTCAAATAATACTATAGTTAACCCCCTCACACTTAAGATGTGCATTGTCCTCAATGTACAAAGATAGATAATATCAAAATAATCATAAAATCATAAGATGGGGAGAGAAGTGAAACTTCCTAAATTTTGGATGAAGTCAATGAAAAGAGACCGGATAGGATTGGAGGTGATCGTGGGGAAGCGTCTCGAACCGTTTGAAGTTGAATCCTCGAAGCAGCCGGTTGAATTTTTTTGTGTCCTAAGCTAAATCTAAATGACATAAAAAGAAAATAATAAAGAAAAAAATAAAAGAATAAAAATAAAAATAAAAAGAAAAATAAAAATAAAAGTAAATAATTAAATAGTGATACGGTCCACGCCCTTGTGAACACCACGGCCACGACCACGGCCATGTGCAAGGCCGTGTGGGTGTGGAAACCTGCGCCTAAATATGAAAAGAAAAACTAAACTAATTAGTAGGGTTAGTGCTCAGGTTGCCTCCCGAGAAGCACTCGTTTTAAAGTCTTGAGCTAGACTTTACCTGTTATTAGTATGGTCAAGGTGGTTTGAGGAGGTGAAAATCCTTTCTCATGCGCTCAACTCAATTTTTGATATAAAGTTTCAGTCGAGTAGTGTTTACCTAAAAAGTGCTGAATTTAGGATTGCTTACCTCGACTGTCCCGTATAGGAAGACATTAAGTACCTTAAAAGTGATTTCTTCGTTTGCCTTGAGGTCTGAATTGGTGATTCGAGGGTCTTCCTTATTCAACAATACCTGATCCTCTATTTTGATGTGATTTGTTGTTCCTATCAGCTCGTCTGGGGTTTTCGTTGGTTTCACTTTGTGTGGTTCCGTTTTTTTTTCAAATTGTGTTGTCCACTCTTCTAGTTTGTCGACCCTAAGGCTTCGTTCCTCATCTAAGTCTTCTTTGTTGGCACAAGGTCTAAGATCTAGCTTAGCTAGGTGATTTTGTGATGATTCCTGTAAAGAAAGTTGAACCAAATGGTTATCAATAAAATTATCGTTCATACATTTATTACTCGATGTCCTAGTTGGGTCAAGAGCTTGAAGAGTGACTATCTCGTCGCCTACGCGAAATATGAGTTCACCTGCATAGATATCAATTTTAGCTCTGGCAATTGCTAAAAAGGGTCTTCCTAAAATTAAAGGAATATTATTGTCCTCATCTATGTCTAAAACGACAAAGTCTACTGGGAATACGAATTTATCAATTTTGATTAGAACATTTTCTGTTATACCCCTAGGAATTCTGATGGTTTTATCAGTTAATTGAACGTTCATCCTAGTTTGTTTGGGTTTCCCTAGACCTAGTTGTTTAAACAGTTTATAAGGCATAACATTTATGCTTGCCCCTAAATCGGCTAACGCATTTTCTATAGATAAACTACCAATTATGCATGGAATTGTAAAACTCCCTAAATCTTTTAATTTTTGTGGTAGTTTATTTTGTAGAATTTCCGAGCACTTTGCGTTGAGTTCCACATGTGATTCCTCGTTTATCCTTTGCTTTTTTGTTAACAGCTCCCCTAAAAATTTTCTAGAGTCTGGCATCTGCGAAAGAGCTTCAAGAAGAGGTAAGTTGATATGTAATTTCTTTAAAATTTTAAGAAAATTACCGAAATGTTCCTCTGTATCGTCTCTCTTTAATGCTTCGGGATAAGAAATGTGAGGTTGGTATTCTTTGATTACCGGTTTTGGCTTTTCTTGTGTCACTTCAACTTTACCTTCTTCTACCTCGTTTTCTTGTTTTGAGATGGGTTCGTCTAACCTTTTACTATCATGAGCTGTGATGGCTTGAATTTACTCCTTCGGGTTAATCTCTGTATTACTTGATAGACGTCCTTGTGGTCGTTCTAACATTAGCTTTTCGAGTTGTTCAACTACATTACTAACTTCCTTGACTGACTTAACAATTTCATCGATTCGGCTCTCGTTGCTTTTGACTGTTTTATCAGCTTCTTGGATACGTTTCTTTTCTTGTGGATAGGGCTGATTTCGGAAGTTTTGAGGAGGTTGTTGCCTTTGATTTCCTTGATTGCCTTGACCTCCCCATGAAAAATTTGGGTGGTTCCTCCAACCTGGATTGTAAGTGTTACTATAAGGATTATTATTAGATCAGAAATTGTTACCTATATAGTTCATCTGTTCGTCCTCTGCTCTTGGTTGGTATGGTGGGTACTTAGGATTCGCCACGGTTCCACTTGCGTTGCACTGCATGACTGGATGTGCCTGTGAAGAACACAAATTATCAAGCTTTTTATTCATCATCTCTAGCTGCGTTGATAGCATGGTCATGGCATCGACGTTGAAAACTCCTGCTGATTTCGTCGGTTTATTCCTTGAAGCTTGCCACTGATAATTGTTTAATGACATTTCCTCAATGAACTCGTAGGCTGCTTCTGGAGTTATATTGTTCAGGGTTCCACCGGTGGTTGAATCAATCAGTTGCCTTGTTGAGGGGTTTACACCGTTATAGAAGGTTTGGACTTGTAGCCACAAGGGTAAGCCATGGTGTGGGCACCTCCTCAAGAGATCCTTGAATCTCTCCCATGTATCGTATAGTGTTTTTAAATCCATCTGCACAAAAGAAGAGATATCATTCCGTAATTTTTCCGTTTTGGCCGGTGGAAAGTATTTCATTAAAAACTTTTCGGTCATCTGATCCCATGTAGTGATTGACCCTCGTTGTAACGAGTTTAACCACTGTTTAGCTTTATTTCTCAATGAAAAAGGGAATAACCGAAGACGTATGGCATCATCAGAAACGCCATTTATTTTGAAGGTATCACAGAATTCTAAAAAGTTAGCTATATGCATGTTTGGATCTTCATCCTGCAAACCGTCAAATTGAACAAACTGTTGAATCATTTGTATTGTGTTAGGCTTTAATTCAAAATTGTTAGCAGATATAGTAGGCCTAACAATACTAGATTCTGATCCTGTTAAATGCAATTTCGCATAATCAAACATTGTACACGGAGCATTGTGATCACCCACATCGCGTGGTGGTGGATTGTTTTCGTCCATCCTTTCAGTAGGATTGGATCTGTTTTCTTCCTCCCTTTCTGTGTAATCTAGGGCTCGCCTGGTTTCCCTGCGATTCCTACGAGCGGTAGCTTCGATATCACTATCATATACCAAAGGTCCTCTCGGGTTCCTTCTAGTCATAAACTAGAGGTACCTTGAAAAGAGAAAGAAATAAAAATTAGAAAAATTAAAATTTAACCTAAGAAAACAAAAGAAATAAATTGCGAAGAAATTAATGGCTAAAGTAATAAAAATAGAGCTTTCTTAATATTTTAGTTCTCCGGCAACGGCGCCAAAAACCTGATCGCTGTAAATCAGAGTTTTAAAATTTATAATGAATGTGATCGAACCTGGAAACTAACTCTAACAACGATTAAAGGCAAGTGTACCTATCGAACATTAGTATAGCTTAGGCAAGACCGGATATCAAACCCAAAGGAACTAAGAGTACTAATACTAACTTTCTTTTTATTATTTAGCCTTAAAAATAGAGTGAAGTTGCTTTAAACTATATTGACGAAGACTAAACTAAAGACACAAGACAAGAAGGATGAATAGGAAAATAACTTTAAAGGAAAAACTCAGTTGATTACGACGATACCCTCAGGAAGAATCCACCTAGACTTCACTTATTATCTAACCCTAGATTTTATGATTTCTTTACTTAGCTTGATCCGTGAGACTCCCTAACCTATATTAAACCCTCTCTCGAGGCGAATAACGTCTAACCCTAGGTTAATTAGTGGAACTCTCGTCAAACATATAATAACCCCTAGGATAGCAAAAATCGATCAATGGACTCCCATATTAGGTTTCACCCTAATCTGGCAAAATCTCGTAACCCTATCTCTAGGCGTTCGATCAACTCTGCTTAATTATGTTAGATCTACTCTCAGGCAGGGTCTATTCCTCCTCCACCTAAGTACATTATATTTGGATTAAACAACATAATTAAGAACAAACTAAGCAATTTATCACATAACTTAGAAATCAAATAACAAAATTCATCTAGGTTTCATCCCCTTCAGGTACTGAAGGATTTAGTTCATAAAGTAAAAAGAAAACATCTCAAGAGAAAAGATAAAACAAAACATAAGAAATCCCTAAAACTCCCTAAAGAAATTGAAGGAGAATTTCGCCTTCTTGAGTATAACTCCGGCTTCTTGGGATGAATCAACTGGCTATCCTCGCGTTATTCCCTAACTCTGACCTCCTCAGCTTGGCTCCTTGACCTAGTTTTGACTCCGGTTTTGGCTTCTGCCGAACTCCCCTTTCAAGTTGCCCCCTTGGGTGTTTATATAGGCTTTGAGATGCCTTACTTGGTCCCTAAGTATCCTAATTTAAGTAGGACTCCTACTAGGATGTTTGAATAGGCTTTGGAATGTGTTTCTTTGCCTCCAAGTATCTTTTTCTGAGTGAAATTGCTCTATCCAGCGACAGGGACACGGCTATGGCACACGCCCGTGTGAATCGTGGCCAGGCCGTGCTCGGACTTCTTTAATGAGGCACGGCTATGTGAGTCGAGATCAGGCCGTGTTCTTGATGACTGGTGCGACATGGCCGTGTGGTCTTGGGCCCAGGTCGTGTCGATTTCGTGATATGGCCCATTTACTCTATTTTGGGCCCATTTTATGTTCTTTTTATCCTCGGGTGCTTTCCTGGGTATAAAACATGAAATGAAAGGATTAAGAGGACCTTTTTACATAAATCGAGGGATAAATCATCCAAAAGCGTACTAAATATGGGCTTAAAATATGTGACTTTTACGGTTTATCAAACACCTTCTCTAATATCTCCCTCACTACCCGAGTCAATTCCTCAGTCCCAAGCTCCGGGTTATCGCCACCCCAAGTTGGTGGAATCACACTGACCTCTGGCTCCTGAACAGACACACGTCCCGGAGAAGTAGACAACTCCTCGCGATTTTGGTCACCTTCAGAACCCATATTCGCCCTTAGGATAACTTAAGATATCTACACTTCCAGAAAACGAACACAGGTTAAACACAGAAATCTATATTTCTAATCTTACAATTTCGGATTCATACCTTGACCAGTATCGGAGTCTCAGACAGTTCATTTTCGTAAAACATTTTCCCAAATACAAATCATTTCAGCTTACTGTGGTAAGGTTTTCTCAAAAAACTTTTTAAAACCTTCACTCGCGCACACGGGCACGTAGAAGCACAGGCCGAGTTTTTGTGAACTTAGTTATGATACCACTAAATGTAACACCCCAAAACCTGATGTAACATCCCAATTATGACCCTAATTGGAACGTTGGTTTCGGGACCACAATCCGAGTTAGAAAAATATTTTAATATTTTATTTGATATCTATGTTATGTGTTTGAGCATGTGTTAAAATATCGTAGGATAATTTGTTTGTTTGGATGTTTAATTAAATAAAAGGATGTAATTGCAAAAAAAATGAAAATTTGATGGTTAGTTGTAATTGTGCCGAATTGAGAGTGGTTTTTAAAGGTTGAATCCTTAAAGGGAAATTAGTCCATTACTTATAGTAGTGGACGGCAAAAAGGTCAAGAGTGACCTTATTATTGTGTTTGTTATAATAAAATATTAAAGGATAAAAAGGTAATCAATAAAATATTATTGATCGCTGTAAATCAGAGCTTTAAAATTTATAATGAATGTGATCGAACCTGGAAACTAACTCTGACAACGATTAATGGCAAGTGTACCTATCGAACAGTAGTATAGCTTAGGCAAGACTGGATATCGAACCCAAAGGAACTAATAGTACTAATACTAACTTTATTTTTATTATTTAGCCTTAAAAATAGAGTGAAGATGCTTTAAACTATATTGACGAAGACTAAACTAAGAACACAAAGACAAAAAGGACGAATAGGAAAATAACTTTGAAGGAAAAACTCAGTTGATTACGACGATACCCTCAGGAAGAATCCACCTAGACTTTACTTGTTATTTAACCCTAAATTATATGATTTCTTTACTTAGCTTGATCCGTGAGACTCCCTAACCTATATTAAACCCTCTCTCGAGGCGAATAACGTCTAACCCTAGGTTAATTAGTGAAACTCTCGTTCGCTTATAATAACCCCCTAGGATAGCAGTAAATCGATCAATGGACTCCCATATTAGGTTTCACCCTAATCTGAAAAAATCTCGTAACCCTATCTCTAGGCATCCGATCAACTTCGCTTAATTATGTTAGATCTACTCTTAGGCAGGGTCTATTCCTCCTCCACCTAAGCACATTAGATTTGGATTAAGCAACATAATTAAGAACAAACTAAGCAATTATCATATAACTTAGAAATCAAATAACAAAATTCATCTAGGTTTCATCCCCTTCAGGTATCTGAAGGATTTAGTTCATAAAGTAAAAAAGAAAACATCTCAAGAGAAAATATAAAACAAAACATAAGAAATCCCTAAAACTCCCTGAAGGAATTGAAGGAGAATTCTACCGTCTTGAGTATAATTCCGGCTTCTTGGGATGGATCAGCTGGCTATCCTTGCATTATTCCCTAACTCTGACCTTCTCGGCTTGGCTCTTTGGCCTAGCTTTGACGCCTCTTCAAAGGTGGCACTTAGGGGATATATATAGGCTTTTGGAATGTGATTCTTTCTCCCTAAGCATCCTTTTCTGACTAAAATTGCTCTTTCCAGCGATAGAGGCACGACCATGGCACACGCTCGTGTGAATCGAGACCAGACCGTGTTCAGATTTCTAACTTGAGGCATAACCGTGTGAGGCGAAGTTGAGGCCGTGCTCTAGGTGTTCGTCGAGGCACGACCGTGTAGACTTTGGGCCAGGCCGTGTCGATTTTGTGCTAAGGCCCATTTACTTTGTTTTGGGCCTGTTTTGCGTTCTTTTCATCCTCGGGTGCTTTCCTAGGTATAAGACATGAAAAGAAAGGATTACAAGCACCTTTTTATATAAATCAAGGAATAAATCATCAAAAAGTAAGCTAAATGTGGGATTAAAATATGTTACTTTTACGGTTTATCAAATACCCCCACACTTAAGCTTTTGCTTGTCTTCAAGCAAAATTCTCAACTTACAATTAAAACGAATTTTCCATAATTCGCAATTCCTATCAACAATGTCCTATCCTAATTCATAGATAATTTAGACATGGATAATTTAATTCAAAGAGTCCTAAAGATTCAAACGAGATAAGTCATGAGTTTGTACCTTGAAAACATAGGTGTCTCCCCTCATTTAAATAACTACCTTTTCAATCCAAAACCAACAAAGATTGATGTCCTCACTAAAGATTCACTCAAATCACTCTGAAGTGTTTTAAGGTTCAAGAAAAGTTCGCTTGAAAGTCGAACCTGAAGAGTTAATCCCATAGGCTTGCCTGAAAATCAAATCTCCACCACTGTAATATGAAAGGTTAAACAGATCAAACGGTCTTTGTTAAGGTTGTAACGGGGCTAGGGTAAAAGGTGTGGTCACAGGCTAAAATTAGAAGGTTAGAATCGAGATCGAATTGACAAGTACCCAAAACTTTTCCGAAATTCTATCAACTGAAAAAGTAATAAACCCACTAATACAAGCTTTTCTTTTGGAAATAGTCTTTGATTGTGTAAGCTCACTTTTACTACTACTAATATTGAATACTTCGATTTTTTTTAAGGACAAACTAAATAGTTCAAGATAAATTTAACTACCAGAATAGTATACTTAGGTAACTAGATCAAATCAAATCTCGATTAAGGGGTAATCAAAAGAAAGGGTGATAACAAATACAAAGGGTTTTGGGTTAAAATTAGTGGGTTAATCAATAAAAAGGGTTGTTAGGCTCAACAGGATTTACTAGGGGTCAATTGTAAAGGTGGGTTATTTAGTGGAGTGTGTGGGTTAAAACCTAGGTGCCTTTATCATCTCTGTATATCAAATCATAACTGTGGTCTCAACATGTATAAACGAGGCAAGTTCTAGAATAACAATTCATAGTTGACACACTCATAATTAATAAAATGAGCATGAAAAAGAATGTATGCTCTATAAGGCTCAAAATCTCACAAAAATTATGGGTGTTTTGACATCATCCTCGTGAATTTTAAATTTCAAGGTAGTATTCAAATTTAGGTTAACAACCTAGCAAAATTTTAATTCCTGAAAAACAAACTTATCATGCTTGGTTCTCTAGTATTCTTCAAATCTAATTATCAATGCACAATTAACTATGACTTATTCAAAAACATGTCAATAACAATCACAAGTCATTAGAAATTTCATCCTAATTAGTAATATGACAAATTTGCTTAAGAACAAGACTAAATCAGGGATTTGAGAATAATGAAAAAAAAATGGCACTTTTATTTTACTTTCATCCTCAGGGATTTGAGAATAATGCAGAAAGTTAGGCATAACTATTCACCCCCCCACACTTAAGATGTACATTGCCCTCAATGTACAAGGATAGATAATGACATTTACGGGATAAATCAAAAGAGAAGGGTAAAGAGTACTCCCTGAGGTTTGGATGTTTTTCGTGGAGGATGTGGCAAATACGGCGAAGGCGTCGGTATGGTGGTGGTGATGGTCAATTTGGATGACGGACCTGTGCTAGATGAAGAGATTAGGTAGTGCTTTGAGAAGTAGCCAGGATTTATTAAGACCTAACTAAATATACAATTAAAGAAAAGAAAGATAAAGAAAGAGGAAACAAAAATTTAAACAAAAAAAAGATAAAGGATGAATGGACTGAAGAGTCCTTATTGTTGTATGGTTCGCGAGGTGGGTGTGACCTCTAAGGCTGGGGAGGTGCTGGCGGTGGCGGAAGTGGCATGATTCCCTAGTAGCCTGACGAACCTGACACTAAAAAAACTCAAACCGATTAAACTAAATTAAGCAAAAAATAGTCAAAGGGAAGGAAATTGAAGCAAAAGAGAAAAGAAAAATGAAAACTAAGTAGCCTCAAATATCCTTGGCTTTTCGTTTGGATGAAGCTGCCGGCATGAACTCACGTTGATCGTTGATAAACCGTAAAAGTAACATATTTTAATCCCACATTTATTATGCTTTTTGAAGATTTATGCCTTGTTTTATATAAAAAGGTGCTTGTAATCCTTTCTTTTTATGTCTTATACCTAGGAAAGCACCCGAGGATGAAAAGAACACAAAACGGGCCTAAAACGAAGCAAATGGGCCTTTCCACGAAATCAACACGGCCTGGGCCAAGGTCCACACGGTTGTGTCTCGACGAACACCTAGAGCATGGCCTCATCACAACCACACACGGCCGTGCCATAAGTAGAAATCCGAACACGGTCAGGTCTCGATTTGCACGAGCGTGTGACATGGCCATGCCTCTGTCGCTGGAAAGAGCAATTTCAGTCGGAAAAGGATACTTAGGGAGAAAGAATCGCATTCCAAGAGCCTATAAATACACCCCAAGTACCACCTTGAAGAGGGAGCGAAAGCTAGGCCAAGGAGCCAAGCCGAGAAGGTCAGAGTTAGGGAATAACGCGAGGATAGCTAGTTGATTCATCCCAAGAAGTCAGAGTTACACTCAAGATGGCAGAATTCTCCTTCAATTCCTTCAGGGAGTTTTAGGATTTTTCTTATGTTTTGTTTTATCTTTTCTCTTGTGATGTTTTCTTTTTACATTATGAACTAAATCCTTCAGATACCTGAAGGGGGATGAAACCTAGACAGATTTTATTATTTGATTTTTAAGTTTTATGATAAATTACTTAGTTTGTTCTTAATTATGTTGCTTAATTTAAATCTAATGTGCTTAGGTAGAGGAGGAATAGACCCTGCCTAAGAGAAGATCAAACATAATTAAGCAGAGTTGATCGGGCGCCTAGAGATAGGGTTACGAGATTTTGCCGGATTAGGGTGAAACCTAATATGGGAGTTCATTGATCGATTTACTGCTATCCTAGGGGGTTATTATAAGTGAACGAGAGTTCCACTAATTAACCTAGGGTTAGACGTTATTCGCCTCGAGAGAGGGTTTAACATAGGTTAGGGAGTCTCACGGATCAAACTATGTAAAGAAATCATATAATTTAGGGTTAGATAATAAGTGAAGTCTAGGTGGATTCTTCCCGAAGGTATCATCAAAATTAACTTAGTCTTTTTCAAGTTATCCCCAAATTCATCTTTTTGCCTTTGTTTCCTTAGTTTAGTTGTCGTCAATTTAGTTTAAAAGCAACCTTCACCTATTTAGGTTAAATAATAAAAAGAAAGTGAGTATTAATACTTTTAGTTCCTTTGGGTTCGATATTCGGTCTTGCCTAAGCTATACTACTGTTCGATAGGTACACTTGCCTTAATATCGTTGTCAGAGTTAGACTCCAGGTTTGATCATTCTTTTATAAATATTTAAAACTCTGATTTTACAGCGATCAAGTTTTTGGCGCCGTTGCCAGGGAACTAAAATATTAAGAAAGCTCTATTTTTATTACTTTAGCCATTATTTTATTCGCAATTTATTTCTTTTGTTTTCTTAGGTTAAATTTTAATTTTTCTAATTTTAATTTTAATTTTTTTATTTTCTTTCTCTTTTCTAGGTACCTCTAGTTTATGACTAGAAGGAATCCGAGAGGACCTTTGGTATACGATAGTGATATCGAAGCAACCGCTCGTAGGAATCGCAGGGAAACCAAGCGAGCCCTAGATTACACTGAAAGAGAGGAGGAAAACAAATCCAATCCTACTGAAGGGATGGACGAAAACACACAACCACTACGCGATGTGGGAGATCACAATGCTCCACGTACAATGTTTGATTATGCAAAACCACATTTGACAGGAGCAGAATCTAGTATTGTTAGGCCTGCTATATCTGCTAACAATTTTGAATTAAACCCTAACACAATACAAATGATTCAACAGTTTGTTCAATTTGATGGTTTGCAGGACGAAGACCCAAACATGCATATAGCTAACTTTTTGGAGTTCTGTGATACCTTCAAAATAAATGGCATTTCTGATGATGCCATTCGTCTTCGATTATTCCCTTTTTCATTAAGAAATAAAGCCAAACAGTGGTTAAACTCTTTACAACGAGGATCAATCACTACATGGGATCAAATGACCGAAATGTTTTTGATGAAATATTTTCCACCGGCCAAAACAGCCAAATTACGTAATGATATCTCTTCCTTTGTGCAGATGGATTTAGAGACACTATACGACGCATGAGAGAGGTTCAAAGATCTCTTGAGGAGGTGCCCACACCATGGTTTACCCCTGTGGCTACAAGTCCAAACCTTCTACAACGGAGTAAACCCCTCAACGAGGCAATTGATAGATTCAGCCGCCGGTGGAACGCTGAACAACAAAACTCCTGAAGCGGCCTACGAGTTCATTGAGGAGATGTCATTAAATAATTATCAATGGCAAGCTTCGAGGACCAAGCCTACAAAATCGGCAGGAGTTTTCAACGTCGACGCCATAACCATGCTATCAACACAGCTAGAGATGATGAATAAAAAGCTTGATAGTTTGTGTTCTTCACAGATACATCCAGTCATGCAGTGCGACGCTAGTGGAACTGTGGCGAATCCTGAGTACCCACCCTACCAACCAGGAGCAGAAGATGAACAGATGAACTATATAGGTAATAATTTCCGATCTAATAATAATCCTTATAGTAACACTTACAATCCAGGTTGGAGGAACCACCCAAATTTTTCATGGGGAGGACAAGGCAATCAAGGAAATCAAAGGCAACAACCCCCCCCAAAACTTCCGAAATTAGCCCTATCCACAAGACAAGAAGCCAACCATCGGGGAACGCATCCAAGAAGCTGATAGAATAATCAAAAGCAACGAATGCCGAATCGATGAAATTGCTAAGTCAGTCAAGGAAATCACTAAAGCAGTCGGACAACTTGCAAAGTCAATGTCAGAACGACCACAAGGACGCCTTCCAAGCAACACCGAAATTAACCCTAAGGAGCAAATTTAAGCCATCACAGTCCAGGATAGCAAGGAGTTAGATACACCCAACCCAACTTCAGAAAGAAAGGTAGGCGAAGGTACAACAGAGGTAGTACAAGAAAAGCCAAAACCGGTAGTCAAGGAGTACAAACCTCGCATACCTTATCCCGTAGCATTGCAAAAAGACGATTCAGAGGAGCAGTTCTGTAAGTTTCTTAAACTTTTAAAGAAATTACATATTAACTTACCTCTTCTTGAAGCTCTTTTTCAGATGCCAGATTCAAGGAAATTTTTAAAACAGCTCTTAACCAACAAACGCAGAATAGATGAAGAGCACCACGTGGAATTAAACGCAACATGCTCAGCAATATTACAAAATAGACTACCACAGAAGCAAAAAGATCCAGGGAGTTTTACAATTCCATGTTTAATTGGTAGTTTAAATATTGATAATGCGTTAGCTGATTTAGGGGCAAGCATAAACGTTATGCCTTATACATTGTTTAAGCGACTAGGTCTAGGGAAGCCAAAACAAACTAAGACGAGTATTCAATTAGCTGATAAAACTGTTAGAATTCCTAGGGGCATTATTGAATATGTTCTCGTAAAAATCGATAAATTTGTTTTCCCAGTAGACTTTGTTGTTTTAGACATGGATGAGGATAATTCAATCCCCTTAATTTTAGGAAGACCTTTTCTAGCAACTGCCAAGACTAAAATTGATGTTGCCAAAGGTGAGCTCATACTTTATGTAGGTGACGACTCAATTAGTCTTTAAGCCCTCGACTCAGCTAGGTCATCAAAGAATCAAGGTGAGAAAGAAAATTCTTTTGATAAACATTCAATTACACATTCTTTTCAGGAACCTCCAAAAAAGAGAACGATTGAACCGGATCCTCAGTTCAGTGCCAACAACGAAATTAACCATGAAGAATAAAGGACTCAAATCGATGACCTAGATGAGTGGGAAACACACTTCAAGGAGAAATTAGGGATACACGAGGAAGAGCCAGAGCCACACACTGTAAAACCAGAGGAACCACTAGAAGAGCTCGTGGGGACATCAAATCACTTTAAAATAGGAGACCAAGTACTATTAGATAAATCCGAGCCTCACATCACCACAAAAAACCTAAAGGAAAAGAGAGAACTCCTTCTTAAGGTACACGATATCTTCCCACAATGAATAGTCGAGGTAAGCAGTCCTACATTTGGCACTTTCAAGGTAAACACTTCTCGACTTCAATTTTGTCATAAAACTAAAACTGTAAACATGAGGGAAGATATTCAAACTTTTAAACCTCCTTAAAATTTTAAAATATGAGGAAATTCTAGCTTAAGACTATAAACGAGCGCTTCTCGGGAAGTAACCTGAGTACTAACCCTATTTCTTTTTGCATTATTTTACGTTTTACTTTCTTTCCTCTTTTTCTTCTCCTTTTAACTAACCAAAAGTGTAGAACTACAAACCACACGACCTTACACACGGCCGTGTCCGTGGCCGTGTGGACCACCAAAACTACCACACTGACAGGGTAGAGGCCGTGCAGTCAGCCCAACCACCAAAATCGACGTCACAGATCCAACCACTCTCGACACGGGCACCGACAGATATGGCACGACCGTGGCACCAACCGTGTGAGGCTACTGACTTCCATACCACGGACAGAACACGCCCATGCCACATAACCGTGTGAAATTACTGAGGTTACTGACTTATCGAGCACGGGTAAGACACGCCCGTGTCAGACAATCGTGCCAACAGAAAAACATTACGAGCACGGGCGTAGAAGGATCAAGCACGGGTATAGGGTGACAACACCCTCTATAACACGACCGTGTGAGGAGGCCGTGTAATTTGACACACCCTGGGACCACGATCGTGGGGAAGCAGAAAATCTGAACATCTATTTAAACCCCTCACCTCTTTCCCTTTCCCCCATCTGATTTCATCCTTATTTTTTTTGTTTTTCACTCTCCTCAATATCAGATTCTCCACTGACTAAGACTCTAGATCCTTGAGCAAGCCAACACCATGCCAAAGAAGCGTAAAAGGCCAAATTCTAAAAAGCAGAATGATCAACATGAGTTCATGCCGGCAGCTTCTTCCGAACAAAAAGCCAAGGATATTTGAGGCTACTTAGTTTCTATTTTTCTTTTCTCTTTCCTTTCACTCTCATTTTCTTTAACTAACTTAAATTTAATCTATTTTCGTTGATTTTAGTTTCTTAGTATCAGGTTCGAAAGGCTGCTAGGGAATCATGCCACTTCCGCCACCACCGTCACATCCCCAACCTTAGCGTTGATTCCCACCTTGCGAACCATCCCTCAATAAGGACTCTTCGGACCATTTATCTTTAAATTTTGTTTTGTTTACATTTTTGTTTCCTCTTTCTTTATTTTTCTTATATTTAACCTTTTGTTTAGTTTATTTTATATAAGACTCAATAATACCTGGCTAACTCCCTACGAGCTCCCAATTTCTTCATCTAAACGCAGAGCTCGGTAGTAGGAACCATCCTCCGCGAGCAACATCCATTCCTCAGGGAGTAATCTTTACCCTTCTCTTTTGATTTGTCCCGTAAAAGTCATTATCTATCCTTGTACATTGAGGGCAATGTACATCTTAAGTGAGGAGGGGTAAATAGTTATACCCAACTTTTTTCATTATTCTCAAATCCCTGAGGGTAAAAACAAAATATAAGTGCCTAACTTTCTTCATTATTCTCAAATGCCTGATTTAGTCTTGTTCTTAAAGCAAAGTTTTCATATTACTAATTAGGATGAAATTTTTAATGATTTATGATTTTCATTGACATGTTTTTGAATAAGTCATAGTTAACTGTACATTGATGTTTAATTTAAGGAATACTAGAGAGTCAAGCATGATAAAGTCTGTTTTTCAGGCATTAAAAATTGTTGCTAGGTTGTTGACCTAAAATTGAATTCTACCTTGAAATTTGAAATTCATAAGGATGATGTCAAAACACCCATAATTTTTGTGAGTATTTGAACCTTATAGAGCATATATTCTTTTTCGTGCTCAGTCTTTGATTATGAGTGTGTCAACTATGAACTGTTATTCTAGAACTTGCTTCGTTTATACATGTCGAGACCATAGTTATGATTTGATATATAGAGATGATAAAGGCACCTAGGTCTTAACCTACTAATTCCATTAAACAGCCTATCCTTACAATAAACCCCTAGTGAACCCCTTTGATCCTAACAAACCCTTTTTATTGACTCACCCACTAATATTAACCCTCAGCCTTTGTATTTGTTATCACCCTTTCTTTTGACTACCCCTTAATCGAGTTTTGATTTGATCAGTTACCGAAGTTTATTATTCGTGATTTAGTTTGTTCTTAAAAAAAATTTCAAGCTTTCAATATTAGTAGTATGAAAAGTGAGCTTACGCAATCAAAGTCTATTTCCCAAAAGAAAAGCTCGTATTAGTAAGTTTATTACTTTTTTAGCTGATGGAATTTCAAAAAAGATTTTAGGGTAGGTACTTATCAAGTCAATCTCGATTCGAACCCTCTAATTTCAGCCTGTAACCACACCTTTCACTCTAGCCCCGTTACAACCCGAACAAAGACCTTTTAATCTATTTGTCTTCTCATATTACAGTGGTAGAGATTTGATTTTCAAGCAAGCCTATGGGATTAACTTTTCAGGTTCGACGTCTGAGCGATCTTATTCTGAACCTTAAACACTTTCGAGTGATTTAAAAGGTAGTTATTTAAAAGAGGGAAGACTCCTATGTTTTCGAGGGACAAAATTATGACTTATCTTGTTTGAATCTTTAGGACACTTTGAATTAAATTATCCATGTATGAATTATCTGTGAATTAGGATAAGACATTGTTGATAAGAATTATAAATCATGGAAAGTTCGTTTTAATTGTAAGTTGAGAATTTTGCTTGAGGACAAGCAAAAGCTTAAGTGTGGGGGTATTTGATAAACCGTAAAAGAAACATATTTTAATCCCACATTTATTATGCTTTTTGAAGATTTATGCCTTGTTTTATATAAAAAGGTGCTTGTAATCCTTTGTTTTTATGTCTTATACCCAGGAAAGCACCCGAGGATGAAAAGAACACAAAACGGGCCTAAAACGAAGCAAATGGGCCTTTCTACGAAATCGACACGGCTTGGGCCAAGGTCCACACGGCCGTGTCTCGACGAACACTTAGAGCACAACCTCATCACCACCACACACGGTCGTGCCATAAGTAGAAATCTGAACACGGTCAGGTCTCGATTTGCACGGGCGTGTGACATGGACGTGCCTCTGTCGCTGGAAAGAGCAATTTCAGTCGGAAAAGGATACTTAGGGAGAAAGAATCGCATTTAAAGAGCCTATAAATACACCCCAAGTACTACCTTGAAGAGGGAGCGAAAGCTAGGCCAAAGAGCCAAGCCAAGAAGGTCAGAGTTAGGGAATAACGCGAGGATAGCCAGTTGATTCATCCCAAGAAGCCGGAGTTATACTCAAGACGGCGAAATTCTCCTTCAATTCCTTCAGGGAGTTTTAGGATTTTTCTTATGTTTTGTTTTATCTTTTCTCTTGTGATGTTTTCTTTTTACATTATGAACTAAATCCTTCAGATACCTGAAGGGGGATGAAACCTAGACAGATTTTATTATTTGATTTTTAAGTTTTATGATAAATTACGTAGTTTGTTCTTAGTTATGTTGCTTAATTTAAATCTAATGTGCTTAGGTAGAGGAGGAATAAACCCTGCCTAAGAGAAGATCTAACATAATTAAGCGGAGTTGATCGGGCGCCTAGAGATAGGGTTACGAGATTTTGCCGGATTAGGGTGAAACTTAATATGGGAGTCCATTGATCGATTTACTGCTTTCCTAGGGGGTTATTATAAGGGAACGAGAGTTCCACTAATTAACCTAGGGTTAGACGTTATTCGCCTCGAGAGAGGGTTTAACATAGGTTAGGGAGTCTCACGGATCAAACTAAGTAAAGAAATTATATAATTTAGGGTTAGATAATAAGTGAAGTCTAGGTGGATTCTTCCAGAAGGTATCATCAAAATCAACTAAGTCTTTTTCAAGTTATCCCCAAATTCATTTTTTTTTGTCTTTGTTTCCTTAGTTTAGTTGTCGTAAATTTAGTTTAAAAGCAACCTTCACCCTATTTAGGTTAAATAATAAAAAGAAAGTGAGTATTAATACTTTTAGTTCCTTTCGGTTCGATATCTGGTCTTGCCTAAGCTATACTCCTATTCGATAGGTACACTTGCCTTAATATCGTTGTCAGAGTTAGTCTCCAGGTTTGATCATTCTTTTATAAATATTTAAAACTCTGATTTTACAGCGAACAATCGTTCTCCTTTGAGAAGTTTGACCTTTTACGCTTCTTCGACATGATGTGATGGCTCAAGGATCTAGATGTTTAGGAGTGAGACGTTTGAGAGGAAGAAGGAGATGGGGAGAGGGAGAAGGGCTATGGGGTTTATATAGATTTTCAAATCTGGCACGTTCCCACGCCCGTGGTTCTAGGGTGTGTCGATTCACACGGCTTGTTCGCACGGCCGTGTGCCTAGGCATGTTGGCTCTTCATGGCCGTTCTTCCCCAAGCCACGCCCGTTTTTGACAAATCAGTGTATAAGCACGGGTTTTAGGCACGGGCATGGTTCACCCGTGGTGTGGAAGTCAGTGGCTTCACACGGTTGAGGGGCACAGACGTGCCCTTCTGTCGGTGCCCGTGGGAAGGGTGGTTGAATCCGTGACGTTGGGGGGGTGGTTGGACTGACTTACACGGCCTCTACTCTATTAGTGTGGCAGTTCCGGTGGCCCACACGGCCATGGACACAGCCGCGTGTAAGGCCGTGTAACCTGGAAAACCTATATTTTTGGATTGTTTAAAAAAAATAAAATAAGATGCAAATTAATGTAAAAAGAAATAGGGTTAGTGCTCAGGTTGCCTTCCGAGAAGCGCTCGTTTATAGTCTTAAGCTAGAATTTCCTCGTATTTGAAAATTTTAGGGAGGTTTAAAGGTTTGAATATCTTCCCCCATGCTTATGGTTTTATTCTCTTGACAAAGTTGAAGTCGAGAAGCGTTTACCTTGAAATTGTCGAATATCGGATTGCTTACCTCGACTATTCCTTGTGGGAAGATATCATGTACCTTAAGAAGAAGTTCTCTCTTTGCCTTCAGGTCTGTTGTAGTGATGTGAGGATCAGCTTTGTCTAACAGAACCTGGTCTCTGATAAACCGTAAATGTAACATATTTTAATCCCACATTTATTATGCTTTTTGAAGATTTATACCTTGTTCTATATAAAAAGGTGCTTGTAATCCTTTCTTTTCATGTCTTATACCCAGGAAAGCACCCGAGGATGAAAAGAACACAAAACGGGCCTAAAACGAAGCAAATGGGCCTTTCCACGAAAAAGACACGGCCTGGGCCAAGGACCACACGGCCGTGTCCCGACGAACACCTAGAGCACGGCCTCATCACCACCACACATGACCGTGCCAAAGTAGAAATCCGAACACGGTTAGGTCTCGATTTGCACGGGCGTGTGACATGGCCGTGCCTCTGTCGCTGGAAAGAGCAATTTCAATCGGAAAAGGATACTTAGGGAGAAAGAATCGCATTCCAAGAGCCTATAAATACACCCCAAGTACCAGCTTGAAGAGGGGAGCGAAAGCTAGGCCAAAGAGCCAAGCCGAGTAGGCCAGAGTTAGGGAATAACGTGAGGATAGCCAGTTGATTCATCACCAAGAAACCAGAATTATACTCAAGACGGCGGAATTCTCCTTCAATCTCGTCAGGGAGTTTTAGGATTTTTCTTATGTTTTGTTTTATCTTTTCTCTTGTGATGTTTTATTTTTCTATTATGAACTAAATCCTTCAGATACCTAAAGGGGGATGAAACCTAGACAGATTTTATTATTTGATTTTTAAGTTATATAATAAATTACTTAGTTTGTTCTTAATTATGTTGCTTAATCCAAATCCAATGTGCTTAGGTAGAGGAGGAATAGACCCTGCCTAAGAGTAGATCTAACATAATTAAGCGGAGTTGATCGGGCTCCTAGAGATAGGGTTACGAGAATTTGCCGGATTAGGGTGAAACCTAATATGGGAATCCATTGATCAATTTACTTCTTTCCTAGGGGGTTATTATAAGCGAACGAGAGTTCCACTAATTAACCTAGGATTAGACGTTATTCACCTCGAGAGAGGGTTTAGCATAGGTTAGGGAGTCTCACGGATCAAGCTAAGTAAATAAATCATATAATCTAGGGTTAGATAATAAAGTGAAGTCTAGATGGATTCTTCCCGAGGGTATCATCAAAATCATCTGAGTCTTTTCCAAGTTATCCCCAAATTCGTCTTTTTGTCTTTGTTTCCTTAGTTTAGTTGTCGTCAATTTAGTTTAAAAGCAACCTTCACCTATTTAGGTTAAATAATAAAAAGAAAGTGAGTATTAATACTTTTAGTTCCTTTGGGTTCGATATCCGGTCTTGCCTAAGCTATACTACTATTCGATAGGTACACTTGCCTTAATATTGTTGTCAGAGTTAGTCTCCAGGTTTGATCATTGTTTTATAAATATTTAAAACTCTGATTTTACAGCGATCAAGTTTTTGGCGCCATTGCCGGGGAACTAAAATATTAAGAAAGCTCTATTTTTATTACTTTAGCCATTATTTTATTCGCAATTTATTTCTTTTGTTTTCTTAGGTTAAATTTTAATTTTTCTAATTTTAATTTTAATTTTTTTATTTTCTTTCTCTTTTCTAGGTACCTCTAGTTTATGACTAGAAGGAATCCGAGAGGACCTTTGGTATACGATAGTGAAATCGGCAACAAGCTCGTAGGAATCGCAGGGGAAACCAAGCGAGCCCTAGATTACAACGAAAGAGAGGAGGAAAATGATCCAATCCTACTGAAGGGATGGACGAAAACACACAACCACTACGCGATGTGGGAGATCACAATGCTCCACGTACAATGTTTGATTATGCGAAACCGCATTTAACAGGAGCAGAATCTAGTATTGTTAGGCCTGCTATAACTGCTAACAATTTTGAATTAAAGCCTAACACAATACAAATGATTCAACAGTTTGTTCAATTTGATGGTTTGCAGGACGAAGACCCAAACATGCATATAGCTAACTTTTTGGAGTTCTGTGATACCTTCAAAATAAATTGTGTTTCTGATGATGCCATTCGTCTGCGGTTATTCCCTTTTTCATTGAGGAATAAAGCCAAACAGTGGTTAAACTCGTTACAACGAGGGTCAATCACTACATGGGATCAAATGACCGAAAAATTTTTGATGAAATATTTTCCACCGGCCAAAACAGCGAAATTACGTAATGATATCTCTTCCTTTGTGCAGATGGATTTAGAGACACTATACGACGCATGGGAGAGGTTCAAAGATCTCTTAAGGAGGTGTCCACACCATGGTTTACCCCTGTGGCTACAAGTCCAAACCTTCTACAACAGAGTAAACCCCTCAACAAGGCAATTGATCGATTCAGCCGCCGGTGGAACACTGAACAACAAAACTCCTGAAGCAGCCTACGAGTTCATTGAGGAGATGTCCTTAAACAACTATCAATGGCAAGCTTCGAGGACCAAGCCGACAAAATCGGCAGGAGTTTTCAATGTCGACACCATGACCATGCTATCAACGCAGCTAGAGATGATGAATAAAAAGCTTGATAGTTTGTGTTCTTCATAGATACATCCAGTCATGCAGTGCGCCGCTAGTGGAACTGTGGTGAATCCTGAGTACCCACCCTACCAACCAGAAGCAGAAGATGAACAGATGAACTATATAGGTAATAATTACCGATCTAATAATAATCCTTATAGTAACACTTACAATCCAGGTTGGAGGAACCACCCAAATTTTTCGTGGGGGGGACAAGGCAATCAAGGAAATCAAAGGCAACAACCCCCCCAAAACTTCCGAAATCAGCCCTATCCACAAGACAAGAAGCCAACCATCGAGGAACGTATCCAAGAAGCTAACAGAATAATAAAAAGCAACGAAAGCCGAATGGAAGAACTTGCTAAGTCAGTTAAGGAAGTAAGTCAAGCAGTCGAGCAACTTGCAAAGACAATGTCAGAACGACAACAAGGACGTTTACCTAGTAACACCGAAATTAATCCTAAGGAGCAAATTCAAGCTATCACACTTCAGGATAGCAAGGAGTTAGATATTCCCAACCCAACTCCAGGAAGAAAGGTAGACGAATGTACAATAGAGGTAGTACAAGAAAAGCCAAAACCGGTTGTCAAGGAGTACAAACCTCGCATACCTTATCCCGCAGCACTACAAAAAGAGATTCGGAGGAGCAGTTCGGTAAGTTTCTTAAACTTTTAAAGAAATTACATATTAACTTACCTCTTCTTGAAGCTCACTTTCAGATGCCAGACTCGAGGAAATTTTTAAGACAGCTTTTGACCAACAAACGCAAAATAGATGAAGAGCACCACGTGGAATTAAACACAACATGCTCAGCAATGTTACAAAATAGACTACCACAGAAGCAAAAAGATCCAGGGAGTTTTAAGATTCCATGTTTAATTGGCAGTCTAAATATTGATAATGCGTTAGCTGATTTAGAGGCAAGCATAAATGTTATGCCTTATACATTGTTTAAGCGACTAGGTTTAGGGAAACCAAAACAAACTAAGATGAGTATTCAATCAGCAGATAAAACTGTTAGAATCCCTAGGGGCATTATTGAAGATGTTCTCGTAAAAATCGATAAATTTGTTTTCCCAGTAGACTTTGTTGTTTTAGACATGGATGAGGATAATTCAATCCCCTTAATTTTAGGAAGACCTTTTCTAGCAACTGCCAAGACTAAAATTGATGTTGCCACAGGTGAGCTCATACTTTGTGTAGGTGACGACTCAATTAGTCTTCAAGCCCTCGATTTAGCTAGGCCATCAAGGAATCAAGATGAGCAAGAAATTTCTTTCGATAATCATTTAATTTCACCTTCTTTTCAGGAACCTCCAAAAAAGAGAACGGTTGAACCAGATCCTCAGTTCAGTGCCAACAAAGAATTAAATCACGAAGAACAGAGGACCCAAATCGATAATTTAGATGAATGGAAAACACACTTCAAGGAGAACTTAGGGATACACGAGGAAGAGCCGGAGCCACACACTATAAAACCGGAGGAACCACCAGAAGAGCTCGTGGGGACATCAAATCACTATAAAATAAGAGACCAGGTTCTGTTAGATAACGCCGAGCCTCACATCACCACACCAAACCTGAAGGAAAAGAGAGAATTTCTTCTTAAGGTAAACGATATCTTCCCACAAGGAATAGTCGAGGTAAGCAATCCTACATTTGGCACTTTCAAGGTAAACACTTCTCGACTTAAATCTTGTCATAAAACTAAAACTGTAGACATGAGGGAAGATATTCAAACTTTTAAACCGCCCTAAAATTTTCAAATATGAGGAAAGTCCAGCTTAAGACTATAAATGAGCGCTTCTCGGGAGGCAACCCGAGTACTAACCCTATTTCTTTTTGCATTTTATTTTATTTTCTCTTTTTATTTTCTTTTAAAAACTAACCAAAAGTGCAGAATCCCAGGCCACATGGCCTTATCCACGACCGTGTCCATGGCCGTGTGGACCACCAAAACCGCCACCTTGACAGGGCAGAGGCCGTGTAGTCAGCCCAACCACCACCCCAACGTCACAGATCCAACCACTCTCGACACGGGCACCGAAAGATATGGCACGACCGTGGCACCAACCGTGTGAGGCTACTGACTTTCATACCACGGACAGAACACGCCAATGCCACATAACCGTGTGAAATTACTGAGGTTACTGAATTATCGAGCACGGGTAAGACACGCCCGTGTCAGACAACCGTGCCAACAGAAAAACATTACGAGCACGGGCGTAGAAGGATCAAGCACGGGTATAGGGTGACAACACCCTCTATAACACGGCTGTGTGAGGAGGCCGTGTAATTCGACACACTCTGGGACCACGGCCATGGGGAATCAGAAAATCTGAACATCTATTTAAACCCCTCACCTCTTTCCCTTTCCCCCATCTGATTTCATCCCTATTTTCTTTGTTTTTCACTCTCCTCAATCTCAGATTCTCCACTGACTAAGACTCTAGATCCTTGAGCAAGCCAACACCATGCCAAAGAAGCGTAAAAGGCCAAATTCCGAAAAGGAGAATTATCAACATGAGTTCATGCCGGTAGCTTCTTCCGAACAAAAAGCCAAGGATACTTGAGGCTACTTAGTTTCTATTTCTCTTTTCTCTTTCCTTTCATTCTCCTTTTCTTTAACTAACTTAAATTTAATCTATTTTTGTTTATTTTAGTTTCTTAGTATCAGGTTCGAAAGGCTGCTAGGGAATCACGCCACTCCCGCCACCGCCGTCACATCCCCAACTTTAGCGTTGATTCCCACCTTGCGAACCATCCCTCAATATGGACTCTTCAGTCCATTTATCATTAAATTTTGTTTTGTTTACATTTTTTTTCCTTTTTCTTTATTTTTCTAATACTTAACCTTTTGTTTAGTTTATTTTATATAGGACTCAATAATTCCTGGCTAATTCCCTACGAGCTCCTAATTTCTTCATCTAAACGAAGAATTCGGTAGTAGGAACCATCCTCCGCGAGCAACATCCATCTCTCAGGGAGTAATCTTTACCCTTCTCTTTTGATTTGTCCCGTAAAAGTCATTATCTATCTTTGTACATTAAGGACAATGTACATCTTAAGTGAGGGGGGTAAATAGTTATACCCATTTTTTTTTCATTATTCTCAAATCCCTGAGGGTAAAAATAGAATATAAGTGCCTAACTTTCTTCATTATTCTCAAATCCCTAATTTAGTCTTGTTCTTAAAACAAAGTTGTCATATTACTAATTAGGATGAAATTTTTAATGATTTATGATTTTCATTGACATGTTTTTGAATAAGTCATAGTTAATTGTACATTGATGTTTAATTTAAGGAATACTAGAGAATCAAGCATGATAAGTCTGTTTTTCAGGCATTAAAATTGTTGCTAGGTTGTTGACCTGAAATTAAATTCTACCTTGAAATTTGGAATTCATAAGGATGATGTCAAAACACCCATAATTTGTGAGTATTTGAACCTTATAGAGCATATATTCTTTTTCGTGCTCAGTCTTTGATTATGAGTGTATCAACTATGAACTGTTATTCTAGAACTTGCTTCGTTTATACATGTCGAGACCACAGTTATGATTTGATATATAGAGATGACAAAGGCACTTAGGCTTTAACCTACTAATTCCACTAAATAGCTTACCCTAACAATTAACCCCTAGTGAACCCCTTTGATCCTAACAAACCCTTTTTATTGACTCACCCACTAATATTAACCCTCAGCCTTTGTATTTGTTAACACCTTTTCCTTTGACTACCCTTTAATCAAGTTTTGATTTGATCAGTTACCGTAGTTTATTATTCGTGATTTAGTTTGTTCTTAAAAAAAAATTTCAAGTTTTTCAATATTAGTAGTATGAAAGATGAGCTTACGCAATCAAAGTCTATTTCCCAAAAGAAAAGCTCGTATTAGTAAGTTTATTACTTTTTCAGTTGATGAAATTTCAGAAAAAAATTTTAGGATAAGGTACTCGTCAAGTCAATCTCAATTCTGACCCTCTAATTTTAGCCTGTAACCACACCTTTCACCCTAGCCCCGTTACAACCCGAACAAAGACCTTTTGATCTATTTATCATCTCGTATTACAGTGGTGGAGATTTGATTTTCAAGCAAGCCTATGGGATTAACTTTTCAGGTTCGACTTCTGAGCGATCTTCTTCTAAACATTAAACACTTCCGAGTGATTTGAGTGAATCCTAAGCGAGGATATCAATCCTTGTCGATTTTAAATTGAAAAGGTAGCTATTTAAAGGAGGGAAGACACCTATGTTTTTGAGGTACAAAATTATGACTTATCTCGTTTGAATCCTTAGGACACTTTGAATTAAATCATCCATGTATGAATTATCTGTGAATTAGGATAAGACATTGTCAATAAGAATTATAAATTATGGAAAGTTCATTTTAATTGTAAGTTGAGAATTTTGCTTGAGGACAAGCAAAAGCTTAAGTGTGGGGGTATTTGATAAACCGTAAATGTAACATATTTTAATCCAACATTTATTATGCTTTTTGAAGATTTATACCCTATTTTATATAAAAAGGTGCTTGTAATCCTTTCTTTTCATGTCTTATAACCAGGAAAGCACCCGAGGATGAAAAGAACACAAAACGGGCTTAAAACGAAGCAAATGGGCCTTTCCACGAAAACGACACGGCCTGGGCCAAGGACTACACGGCCGTGTCCCGACGAACACCTAGAGCACGGCCTCATCACCACCACACACGGCCGTGCCAAAGCAGAAATCCGAACACGGTCAGGTCTCGATTTGCACGGGCGTGTGACATGGCCGTGCCTCTGTCGCTAAAAAGAGCAATTTCAGTCAAAAAAGGATACTTAGGGAGAAAGAATCGCATTCCAAGAGCCTATAAATACACCCCAAGTACCAGCATGAAGAGGGGAGCGAAAGCTAGGCCAAGGAGCCAAGCCGAGAAGGCCAAAGTTAGGGAATAACGCGAGGATAGCCAATTGATTCATCACCAAGAAGCTGGAATTATACTCAAGATGGCGGAATTCTCCTTCAATCCCGTCAGGGAGTTTTAAGATTTTTCTTATGTTTTGTTTTATCTTTTCTCTTGTGATGTTTTATTTTTATATTATGAACTAAATCCTTCAGATACCTGAAGGGGGATGAAACCTAGACAGATTTTATTATTTGATTTTTAAGTTATATGATAAATTACTTAGTTTGTTCTTAATTATGTTGCTTAATCCAAATCCAATGTGCTTAGGTAGAGGAGGAATAGACCCTGCCTAAGAGTAGATCTAACATAATTAAGCGGAGTTGATCGGGCGCCTAGAGATAGGGTTACGAGATTTTGCCGGATTAGGGTGAAACCTAATATGGGAATCCATTGATCGATTTACTGCTTTTCTAGGGGGTTATTATAAGCGAACGAGAGTTCCAGTAATTAACCTAGGATTAGACGTTATTCACGCATAGGTTAGGGAGTCTCACGGATCAAGCTAAGTAAAGAAATCATATAATCTAGGGTTAGATAATAAAGTGAAGTCTAGGTGGATTCTTCCCGAGGGTATCATCAAAATCAACTGAGTATTTTCCAAGTTATCCCCAAATTCGTCTTTTTGTCTTTTTTTCCTTAGTTTAGTTGTCGTCAATTTAGTTAAAAGCAACCTTCATATTATTTAGGTTAAATAATAAAAATAAAGTGAGTATTAATACTTTTAGTTCCTTTGGGTTCGACATCTGGTCTTGCCTAAGCTATACTACTGTTCGATAGGTACACTTGCCTTAATATCGTTGTCAGAGTTAGTCTCCAGGTTTGATCATTCTTTTATAAATATTTAAAACTCTAATTTCACAGCGATTAGTCTCTTATTTTAAAGTGATTTGATGTCCCCATGAGCTCTTCTGGTGGTTCCTCTGGTTTTACTTCGTGTGATTTTGGTTCTTCCTCATGTAACCCTAGTTTTTCTTTGAAGTGCGTTTTCCACTCGTCTAAGTCATTGTGTTGAATCCTTTGCTCCTCGTGAGTTGTTTCTTTATTGGCATTGAACTGAGGATCCGGTTCAATCGTTCCTTTTTTTGTGGTTCCTGAAAAAAGGGTGTAATTGAATGGTTATCAAAAGAATTTTCTTTCTCACCTTGATTCTTTGATGACCTAGCTGAGTCGAGGGCTTGAAGACTAATTGAGTCGTCACCTGCACAAAGTATGAGTTTGCCTGTGGCAACATCAATTTTAGTCTTTGCAGTTGCTAGAAAAGGTCTTCTTAAAATTAAGGGGAATGAATTATCCTCATCCATGTCTAAAACAACAAAGTCTGCTGGGAAAACAAATTTATCAATTTTTACGAGAACGTCTTCAATAATGCCCCTAGGAATTCTAACAGTTTTATCAGCTAATTGAATACTCATCCTAGTTTGTTTGGGCTTCCCTAGACCTAGTCGTTTAAACAATGTATAAGGCATGACATTTATGCTTGCCCCTAAATCAGCTAACGCATTATCAGTATTTAAACAACCAATTAATCATGGAATTGTAAAACTCCCTGGATCTTTTTGCTTCTGTGGTAGTCTACTTTGTAACATTGCTGAGCATGTTACGTTCGGTTCCACGTGGTGTTCTTCATCTATTTTAGGTTTGTTGGTCAAGAGCTGTCTTAAAAATTTTCTCGAGTCTGGCATCTGAAAAAGAGCTTCAAGAAGAGGTAAGTTAATATGTAATTTCTTTAAAAGTTTAAGAAACTTATCGAACTTTTCTTCTGAATCATCTCTTTTTAACGCTTCGGGATAAGGTATGCGAGGTTTGTACTCCTTGACTACCGGTTTCAGTTTTTCTTGTGCTACCTCTGTTGTACCTTCATCTTCCCTATTTTCTAGAATTGGTTTGGGTTTCTCTAACTCCTTGCTGTCCTGGGTTGTGATGGCTTGAATTTACTCCTTAGGATTAATCTCGGTGTTACTTGGTAGGCGTCATTGCGGTCGTTCTGACATTAGCTTTACGAGTTGTTCGACTGCATTAGTAACTTCCTTTACTGATTTAGTGATTTCCCCGATTCGGCTCTCGTTGCTTTTGATTGTTCTCTCTGTTTCATGGAGACATTTTTCTGTGTCTACTGATAACCTTGCCATCATCTTGTGGATAAGGCTGATTTTGGAAGTTTTGAGGAGGTTGTTGTCTTTGATTTCCTTGATTGCCTTGACCTCCCCATGAAAAATTTGGGTGGTTCCTCCAACCTGGATTGTAAGTGTTACTATAAGGATTATTATTGGATCGAAAATTATTAGCTATATAGTTCACCTGTTCGCTCACTGCTTTCGGTTGGCAGGGTGGGTACTCAGGATTCGCCACTGTTCCACTTGCGTCGCATTGCATAACTGGATGTGCCTACGAAGAACACAAACTATCAAGCTTTTTATTCATCATCTCAAGCTGCGTTGATAGCATGGTCATGGCATCGATGTTGAAAACTCCTGCTGATTTCGTCGGTTTGGTCCTTGAAGCTTGTTACTGATAATTGTTTAATGACATCTCCTCAATGAACTCTGTTGTTCAGGGTTCCACCGGTGGCTGAATCAATCAGTTGCCTTGTTGAGGGGTTTACACCGTTATAGAAGGTTTGGACTTGTAGCCACAAGGGTAAGCCATTGTGTGGGCACCTCCTCAAGAGATCCTTGAATCTCTCCCATGCATCGTACATCGTTTCTAAATCCATCTGCACAAAAGAAGAGATATCATTCCTTAATTTGGCCGTTTTGGCCGGTGGAAAATATTTCATTAAAAACTTTTTGGTCATCTGATCCCATGTAGTGATTGACCCTCGTTGTAACGAGTTTAACCACTGTTTAGCTTTATTTCTCAATGAAAAAGGAAATAACCAAAGACGGATGGCATTATCAGAAACGCCATTTATTTTGAAGGTATCACAGAACTCTAAAAAGTTAGCTATATGCATGTTTGGATCTTCGTCCTGCAAACCATCAAATTGAACAAACTATTGAATCATTTGTATTGTGTTAGGCTTTAATTCAAAATTGTTAGCAGCTATAGCGGGCCTAACGATACTTGATTCCGCTCCTGTTAATTGCGGTTTCGCATAATCAAACATTGAACGTGGAGCATTATTTTCCCCCATATCGCGTGGTGGTGGATTAGTCTCGTCCATCCCTTCAGTAGGATTAGATCTGTCTTCTTCCTCCCTCTTTGTGTAATTTAGGACTCGTTTGGTTTCCCCGCGATTCCTACGAGTGGTTACTTCAATATCACTATCGTATACCAAAGGTCCTCTCGGGTTCCTTCTAGTCATAAACTAGAGGTACCTGAAAAGAGAAAGAAAGAAAAATTAACAAAAATTAGAATTTAACCTAAGAAAACAAAAGAAATAATTTGTGAAAAAAAATAAAATAACGGCTGAAGTAATAAAAATAGAGCTTTCTTAATATTTTAGTTCCCCGGCAACGGCGCCAAAAACTTGATCGCTGTAAATCAGAGCTTTAAAATTTATAATGAATATGATCGAATCTGGAAACTAACTCTGACAATGATTAAAGGCAAGTGTACTATCGAACAGTAGTATAGCTTAGGCAAGACCAGATATCGAACCCAAAGGAACTAAGAGTACTAATACTAGCTTTCTTTTTATTATTTAGCCTTAAAAATAGAGTGAAGTTGCTTTAAACTATATTGACGAAGACTAAACTAAGAACACAAAGACAAAAAGGATGAATAGGAAAATAACTTTGAAGGAAAAACTCAGTTGATTACGACGATACCCTCAGGAAGAATCCACCTAGACTTTACTTGTTATCTAACCCTAAATTATATGATTTCTTTACTTAGCTTGATCCGTGAGACTCCCTAACCTATATTAAACCCTCTCTCGAGGCGAATAACGTCTAACCCCAGGTTAATTAGTGGAACTCTCATTCGCTTATAATAACCCCCAGGATAGCAGTAAATCGATCAATGGACTCCTATATTAGGTTTCACCCTAATCTGGCAAAATCTCGTAACCCTATCTCTAGGCGTCCGATCAACTCCGCTTAATTATGTTAGATCTACTCTTAGGCAGGGTCTATTCCTCCTCCACCTAAGCACATTAGATTTGGATTAAGCAACATAATTAAGAACAAACTAAGCAATTATCATATAACTTAGAAATCAAATAACAAAAATCATCTAGGTTTCATCCCCTTCAGGTATCTGAAGGATTTAGTTCATAAAGTAAAAAGAAAACATCACAAGAGAAAAGATAAAACTAAACATAAGAAATCCCTAAAACTCCCTGAAGGGATTGAAAGAGAAATCCGCTGTCTTGAGTATAACTCCGGTTTCTTGGGATGGATCAACTGGCTAACTTCGAGTGATTCCCTCAATTTGACCTTTCCGGCTTGGCTCCTTGGCCTAGCTTTGACGCCTCTTCAAAGGTGGCATTTAGGGGATATATATAGGCTCTTGGAATGCGATTCTTTCTCCCTAAGTATCCTTTTCCGACTAAAATTGCTTTTTCCAGCGACAGAGGCATGGCCATGGCACACGCCCGTGTGAATCGAGACCAGACCGTGTCCGGATTTCTAACTTGAGGCACGACCGTGTGAGGCAGAGTTGAGGCCATGCTCTAGGTGTTCGTCGAGGCACGAACTTGTAGACTTTGGGCCAGGCCGTGTCGATTTCGTGCTAAGGCCCATTTACTCTGTTTTGGGCCCGTTTTGCGTTCTTTTCATCCTCGGGTGCTTTCCTAGGTATAAGACATGAAAAGAAAGGATTACAAGCACCTTTTTATATAAATCAAGGAGTAAATCATCAAAAAGTAAGCTAAATGTGGGATTAAAATATGTTACTTTTACGGTTTATCAATTATGAATTAAAATAAAACACAAATAGGAAGCCATGCATGTGTTCATCCAATTGACAGAAAAACAAAAAAGAAATAGGAGGAGAAAGCTTAGCACATTCGGCCTTGGATTTTGCTTGATTTAGGTATGTAAATTGTTCGATTTTTGTTAATTTTTATGTTTTTGAGATCGTTGCTATGAATACTACTCGACCCATGTTGGAATTTTTGAATTTGAAGCATAATTGATATTCGGCCATTGATGAATGTTCATGTTTTGAAATGTTTGATGGTAGAATATTAAGGATATGTTTTTAATCAACATGTTTTGAATTGGAGGTTTTGATAAAATTGAGTGTTATGGATTAAATTACAAAAATGAAATAGTTGAGGGACTAAAATGCTAAATAAATGGTTTGTGTGGACTTGTATAAGCTTAGTGAGTATTCGACCTTAGAAGAATAAATTCAAATTATGTGTATTTTGTGTTTTGAGCAATAGGGACTAAATTATAAAAGTTGTAAATGTTAGGGGTAAAATGGTAATTTGACCATTTATGTAAATTTTTGTATTAAATTGAATGAAAATATATTTAAATAATTTTATATTGGAAATGATTTAGATCAAGAACATAAAGACATGGGATTGGATCGGGGAAAGGCGAAATTGAATGAGTAACCGGGAAACCCTAATCCGTTGATTTCCGAGGTAAGTTTTAAGCGATAGAGTTAAATTGAAATTATACTAAAATACATGACTAAGCTAAGTGGTGGTAAGTTTATTTATAATACATTGCTGAATGTATAAGGGACATTAGTAAAATATAGCCGAATGTGTTGTTACTTGGATGTTGGAATTATTTGCATGAAATATGTATTTTTATGATAGTGATACCTTAGATATAAAAAAAATGTTAAAATGGGATTTGAACATACTCAAAGGAATTGATGGTGGCTTGATATGGTCTAGGCCGAATGTAATATAGGACTTAGGTTACTAAAATGTTAAGTTATACATATATGTATGTGCTTATGTGTAAAGTGTGGATTTGATTTTATATATATGAAAGTGTATATTCGGATGAATGACAGGTTATGAAAGGCACTAAGTGTGCGAGCTATAACCGAGCACTAAGTGTGCGAAATCGGTTACAAGGCACTATGTGTGTGAATTGTGAAAGTAACGGCACTATGTGTGCGATACGTTACGGAGAATTGGCACTAAGTGTGCGGAATATTAAAGTAACGGCACTATGTGTGTGATACTGATCGCTGAAATCAGAGCTTTAAAATTTATAATGAATGTGATCGAACCTGGAAACTAACTCTGACAACGATTTAAAGGCAAGTGTACCTATCGAACAGTAGTATAGCATAGGCAAGACCGGATTGTCGAACCCAAAGGAACTAAAAGTACTAATACTGACTTTCTTTTTATTATTTAGCCTTTAAAACAAAGTGAAGTTGCTTTAATATAAATTAACGACTTCTAAGCTAAAGACACAAGACAAAGAGAACGAATTGGAAAATAACTTGAAGGAAAACTCAGTTGATTTCGACGATACCCTAAGGAAGAATCCACCTAGACTTCACTTGTTATTAAACCCTGAACTATATAATTTATTTACTTAGCTTGATCCGTAAGACTCCCTAACATATATTAAACCCTCTCTCGAGGCGAATAACGTCTAACCTTAGGTTAATTAGTGGAACTTAAGTTCGCTTATAATAACCCCCTAGAATAGCAGTAAATCGATCTATGGACTCCCATATTAGGTTTCACCCTAATTCAGCAAAATCTCGTCACCCTATCTCTAGGCGTGCGATCAACTCTGCTTAACTATGCTAGATCTACTCTTAGGCAGGGTCTATTCCTCCTCCACCTAAGCACATCGAATTTGGATTAAGCAACATAATTAAGAACAAACTAAGTAATTATCATATAATTCAGAAATCAAATAACAAGATTCATCTAGGTTTCATCCCCTTTAGGTATCTGAGGGGTTTAGTTCATAATGAATAAAGAAAACATCACAAGAGAAAAGATAAAACTAAACATAAGAAATCCCTAAAACTCCCTGAAGGGATTGAAAGAGAAATCCGCTGTCTTGAGTATAACTCCGGCTTCTTGGGATGGATCAACTGGCTAACTTCGAGTGATTCCCTCAATTTGACCTTTCCGGCTTGGCTCCTTGGCCTAGCTTTGACGCCTCTTTAATGGTGGCACTTAGTGGATATATATAGGCTCTTAGAATGTGATTCTTTCTCCCTAAGTATCCTTTTCTGACTGAAATTGCTCTTTCCAGCGACAGAGGCACGGCCATGGAACACGCCCGTGTGGATCGACTCATGGTCGTGTTCGGATTTCTAACTTGAGGCACGGCCGTGTAAGGTGGGATTGAGGCCGTGTTCTAGGTGGTCGGCGAGGCACGACCGTGTGTGATTTGGGCCAGGCCGTGTCGATTTCGTGCTAAGGCCTATTTACTCCAGTTTGGGCTCGTTTTGCGTTCTTTTCATCCTCGGGTGCTTTCCTGGGTATAAGACATGAAAAGAAAGGATTAAAAGCACCTTTTTACATAAATTAAAGGATAATTCATCCAAAAGTAAGCTAAATGTGGGATTAAAATATGTTACTTTTACGGTTTATCAAATACCCCCACACTTAAGCTTTTGCTTGTCCTCAAGCAAAATTCTCAACTTACAATTAAAACGAACTTTCTATGATTCAAAATTCCTATCGACAATGCCTTATCCTAATTCATAGATAATTTATACATGGATAATTTAACTCAAAGAGTCCTAAAGATTCAAACAAGATAAGTCATATATTTGTAGCACGAAAACATAGGTGTTTCCCTTCATCTAAATAATTACCTCTTGATTAAAAATCGACAAGGATTGACATCCTCGCAAAATATTCACTCAAATCACTCAAAGTGTTTTAAGGTTCAAGAAAAAACACTCATAAGTCGAACCTGAAAAGTTAATCCCATAAGCTTGCCTGAAAATCAAATCTCCACCACTGTAAAATGAGATGATAAACAGATCAAAAGGTCTTTGTTAGGGTTGTAACGGGGCTAGGGTTAAAGGTGTGGATACAAGCTGAAATTAGAAGGTTAGAATCGAGATTGAATTGTCAAGCACCTACCTAAAAATTTCTGAGATAATAATTACATCAACTGAAAATAATAAAAAACCTAATGATACGAGCTTTTTCTTTTGATAATTTTGAATTTAACTGTATAATTTCACTCTTCATAATACTAATACTGAATATACTTTGATTTGATTATTTTTTTTCAAGAACAAACTAATAAAGATAACTTCAACTCATAATAAAAACTTAGGTAACTAATCAAATCATATCTATATTAAAGGGTAGTCAAAAGGAAGGGTGATAACAAATACAAAGGGTTTTGGGTTATTAGTAGATAAGTCAATGAAAAGGTTTGTTAGGATCAACGGGGTTCACTAGGGGTTAATTATGAGGGTAGGCTTTTTAATGGTGTAAGTGGGTTAAAACCTAGGTGCCTTTATTATCTCTGTATATCAAATCATGAATGTGGTCTCAACATGTATAAACGAGGCAAGTTCTAGAATAACAGTTCATGGTTGACACACTCATAATCAAAGAGTGAGCACGAAAAAGAATTATGCTCTATAAGGTTCAAAATCTCACAAAAATTATGGGTGTTTTTGATATCATCCTTGTAAATTTCAAACTTCAAAGTAATATTCAATTTTAGGTAAGCGACCTAGCAAAAATTTTAATTCTTGAAAAATAGACTTATCATGCTTGATTCTCTAGTGTTCTTTAATTTCAATCATCAATGCACAATTAACTATGACTTATTAAAAAACACGTCAATAAAAATCATAAATCATTAGAAATTTCATCCTAATTAGTAATATGACAAATTTGCTCAAAAACGAGACTAAATCAGGGATTTGAGAATAATGAAAAAAAAATTAGGCATCGTTACCCCCACACTTAAGTTGTACATTGCCCTCAATGTACAAAGATAGATAATAACATTTAAGGGATAAATCAAAAGAGAAGGGGAAAGAATATTCCATGAGGTTTGGACGGTTTCCCTGGAAAATAGAAGGGGTTGTGGAGGTTATGGTGGAGGAGTTGGTCTGGATGACGGACCTGTGCTAGATGAAGAAATTGGGAAACTCGTTAAGAATTAGCCAGGGTTTATTAAGACCTAAATAAAATAAATATATAAATAAAGATAAGAAACGGAAAGAAAGATGAAACAAAAATGTAAACCAAATAAAGATAAAAGATAAATGGACCGAAGAGTCCTTATTGTTGGATGGTTCGCGAGGTGGGTGTGACCTCTAAGGCTGGGGAGGTGTTGGCGGTGGCTGAAGTGGCGTGATTCCCTAGCAGCCTGACGAACCTGACACTAAGAAACTAAAATAAATTAAACTAAAATAAGTAGAAAAGAAGTAAAGATAAGGAAATTGAAGCAAAAGAGAAAAGAAAAGTAAAAACTATATGGTCTCAAAGACCATTGGCTTGTTGTTTTGATGAAGCTGGCGGCATGAACTCTTGTAGAGGGTTTAGCCTCAAAAAAATAATGCTTGCTTTCTTCCGCTTCTTCGGCATGGTTCTTTGTGTAGCTCAAGAGTTTAAGAGACTTGTTAGGGAGGGAGAATCTGGAAGGGGGAAGAGAGCAAAGAAGATGAAATCAGGTAGGAAGAAGGGGAAGTGTTGTGGGGTTTAAATAGGAGTTCAAATCTGCCATGTCCCCACGGCCGTGATCTAAGGTCGTTTCGACTTACACGGCCGCCTCGCACGGTCTTGTTTTGGAGTGTGTTGTTACCCCATGCCCGTGCTTCAGCCATCCACGCCCGTGCTTCAAAAGTCAGTATGTAGGCACGGTTGGGAGGCACGGGTGTGTTGATCCCGTGCTCGGTAAGTCAGTAGCTTCACACGGTCGAGGGGCACGGCCGTGCCATTCTATCGGTGCCCGTGGGGGAGAGTGGTTGGATCCGTGACGTCAGGAAGTGGTTGAACTGGTTTACACGGCCTCTGTTATGTTAGTACGAAGATTTCGATGGTCCACACGGCCACAGACACGGCCGTGTGTGAGACCGTGTGGCCTGGAAATCTGCACTTCTGGTTAGTTTAAAAAAAAATAAAAATAAAAAGGAAAAGTAAAATGAACATAAATGCAAAAATCAGTAAGGTTAGTGCTCGGGTTACTTCTCGAGAAGCGCTCGTTTATAGTCTTAAGCTAGACTTTTCCTGTACTGGAAGATTTTTTTAGGGAGGTTTAAAGGTTTGAATATCTTCCCTCATGCTTACGGTCCTATTTTCGTGACAAAGTTGAAGTCGAGAAGCGTTTACTTTGAAAGTGCCGAATATTGGATTGCTTACCTTGACTATTCCGTGTGGGAAGATATCGTGTACCTTAAGAAGGATTTCTCCCTGTTTCTTCAGATCTGTTGTGGTGATGTGAGGCTCGGCTTTTTCTAACAGTACCTGGTCTCCTATTTTGAAGTGATTTGATGTCCCTACGAGCTCTTCTGGTGGTTCCTCTGGTTTTACTTCGTGTGTATCTGGTTCTTCTAATTTTTCGACCCTAAGGCTTTGTTCCTTGTGTAATCCCTTTTTGTCGATTTTATGAGTCAGGTTAGGGTTGTGTCCTTGTGATATTTCCTGCGATGAAAGTTGAATAGTTTGATTATCGTTTGAAGTTACTTTCTTACCTTCATCGTCTGTTGTTCTGGCCGAGTCAAGAGCTTGAAGTTTGATTGATTCATCACCTATACAAAGTATAAGTTCTCCTGTGGCAACATCAATTTTAGTTTTGGGAGTTGCTAAGAAGGGTCTTCCTAGAATTAGAGGGATTGAATTATCCTCATCCATGTTTAAGACAACAAAGTCTACTGGGAAAACAAATTTATCGATTTTTACAAGAACATCCTCGATAATGCCCCTAGGAATTCTAACAGTTTTATCAGCTAATTGAATACTCATCCTAGTTTGTTTGGGCTTTCCTAGACCTAGTTGTTTAAACAATGTATAAGGAATGACATTTATGCTTGCCCCTAAATCAGCTAACGCATTATCAATAGTTAAACTGTCGATTAAACATGGAATTGTAAAACTCCCTGGATCTTTTAGCTTCTGTGGTAGTCTATTTTGTAGCATTGCTGAGCATGTTGCGTTCAACTCCACGTGGTGCTCTTCGTCTATTCTGCGTTTGTTTATCAAGAGCTATTTTAAAAATTTCCTCGAGTCTGGCATCTGAAAAAGAGCTTCGAGAAGAGGTAAGTTGATATGTAATTTCTTTAAAAGTTTAAGAAACTTACCGAATTGTTCCTCTGAATCGTCTCTTTTGATTTCTTCGGGATAAGGTATGCGAGGTTTGTACTCTTTGATTACCAGTTTTGGCTTTTCTTGTGCTACCTCTATTGTACCTTCGTCTACCTTGTTTTCTGGTATTGGATTGGGTTCATCTAACCCTTTACCGTTCTGAGTTGTGATGACTTGAATTTGCTCCTTAGGGTTAATCTCGGTGTTACTTGGTAGACGTCCTTGCGGTCATTCTGACATTAGCTTTGCAAGTTGTTTGACTGCATTAGTAACTTCCTTTACTGATTTAGTGATTTCCCCGATTCGGCTCTCGTTGCTTTTGATTGTTCTCTCAGTTTCTTGGAGACGTTTTTCTATGTCTACTGAGAATTTTGTCAGCATCTCTTCGAGGGTTGATTTCTTCTCTTGTGGATAAGGCTGATTTTGGAAATTTTGAGGAGGTTGTTGTCTTTAATTTCCTTGATTTCCTTGACCACCCCACGAAAAATTTGGGTGGTTCCTCTAACCTGGATTGTAAGTATTACTATATGGATTATTATTAGATCTGAAATTGTTACCTATATAGTTCATCTGTTTGCTCTCTGCTTCCGGTTGGTAGGGTGGGTACTCAGGATTCGCCACGGTTCTACTCGCGTTGCATTGAATGACTGGATGTACCTGCGAAGAACACAAACTATCAAGCTTTTTATTCATCAATTCTACCTGGTTTGATAGCATGGTCATTGCATCGATGTTGAAAACTCCGGCTAATTTTATTGGTTTTGTCCTGTTAACTTGCCACTGATAATTATTCAGTGAAACCTCCTCAATGAACTCGTATGCCGCTTCTGGAGTTTTATTGTTCAGGGTTCCACCAGCTGCTGAATCGATTAATTGTCTCGTTGAAGGATTTACACCGTTGTAAAATGTTTGGACTTGGAACCACAAAGGTAAGCCATGGTGTGGACATCTTCTCAAGAGATCCTTGTATCTCTCCCATGCATCGTATACCGTTTCTAAATCTATCTACACAAAAGAAGAGATATCATTTCGTAATTTGGCCGTTTTGGCCGGTGGAAAATATTTCATTAAAAACTTTTCAGTCATTTGATCCCATGTAGTGATTGACCCTCGTTGTAATGAGTTTAACCACTGTTTGGCTTTATTCCTTAATGAAAAAGGGAATAACCGAAGACGTATGGCATCATCAGAAACGCCATTTATTTTGAAGGTATAACAGAACTCTAAGAAATTAGCTATATGAGTATTTGGGTCTTCGTCCTGCAAACCACCAAATTTAACAAACTGTTGAATCATCTGTATTGTGTTAGGCTTTAATTCAAAATTATTAGCAGCTATAGCGGGCCTAACAATACTCGATTCCGCTCCTGTTAAATGCGGTTTAGCATAATCATCTGTATTGTGTTAAGCATTGCATTCCCCCACATCATGTGGTTGTGGGTTATTCTCGTCCATCCTTTATTGGATCTGTCTTCTTCCTCTCTTTCTGTGTAGTTTAGGGCTTGTAACATCCTGGAAAGGGCCTATGCATTTTCGGTTTAATTGTACGAAATGACAAGTCTTAAGCACTATGAATAAATTTTTGGTATTTTTGGAATTCTAGAAATGCATAAAAATGGAAATGAACATTTTGGAAACTCAACATTTTGGAAACTCCGAACATTTTGAAACCTGAACATTTCTGAACCACGAAATGTAAGAAAAATGGCAAGTTCTGAGCCGATAAAAATTTTAGGAAACTTAGAAATGATGCCGAAATGTCAAATTTTAAAGTTCAAAATAGGAAATAAGGGCTAGAGGGCCTTAAAAGAAAAAGTTGGAGAAGTTTGACACACAAACGGGCTAGGAAAAGTGGCCTGAAGATGGCACTTATGGCTTATGGAAATGGCGCCACATGCAAGGTGTTGGGCCTGAGTTCGAGTCACTTGAGAAGCAAATAAATAAGTTTTATTTTTGCTTCCAGAAGGCTGAGGTGGGCGGCATGGGTTTCTAGAAAAGGAAGAGTTTTATTTGCATAAATATGTGAATAATAAGTGATAAATTGTAACATCCCAAAATAGGGGTTATTTGTGATTGAATTATTTTCTTGTATTTGAATTTCTGTGATATTATTCGTGATGATATAAGGCTTAATTAGGGGTCTTGAGTAAGCTCGGTTTAGTAGAATAATTCTTAGTATGGCTTATTTAAAGAAGAGGATTAAATGAGCTTAGCACTTAAGTTAATTTAAGTAGCAATAAGTGACACAAGATGAGTGCATGGCAAGTTGGTAATGGTGCATGGAGTTTAGTTTGAGGGGAGAGGTTCGAATCCCTTAAATAGCATTGGGACAACTTTTATTTTTGCTTTGGTATGGTAAGTGTCGGCCAAGGATAATTAAGATAAGGGTTGACCATGTTATTCTTGGTTAGTAGACTATAGGTTTAAGGCAAGTGTTAACATATGGAAGGGAATCAAGTAATTAAGGAAAATATGGAGACATGGGGCTAGTATCAAGGATTATGTTTTGGAAACAAAATCATGGCCTTTATGCCATGAACTTGGACGGCATTGTGGCTAAGGAGGGGAGTTTTGGCCGAATATGCTAGTGTTGGTAAGGCTTAGGAAGATTTTTGGTCATTTCTTTCATTTGGTGCAAAAGTTGCAAAACAATTCTCTCTCAAACTCTTTTCTTTCTAGCCGAATTTTACCATTTGCTAAGCTTAATACTTTTTGACCATTTGGTCATTTTTGGCTCATTTTCTATTTCTCATTTTCATTCTCTCAAAACCGAAACTTGAGTATTTTCTTCAACCATTGCCGAAACACTTATCTCTTTTGTCCATTTTCTTCTTTCTTTCTTAGCCGAATCTCCTATACCATAATATTCTATCTATTTCTTTCTTTTCTTTTCTCAAAAGCACTTAGCCGAAACTATTAGTTCACTTTCTTACTTCATCTTTTTCCATACAAGTTGAACCTTGGTTGATTGTGTTGAACAAATCATAGCCGAATCCACTCTCTTGGGTGTACCGAATTTTCTTCTCCTATCTTGATCAACTTTGGCCGAATATTGAAGGTAAGATAGTTTTCATCGGGACTTCTCTAGAAATCGGTTTTGGTAAAGTGGTAAGGCTTATTTCAAAGGATTACTCTTTTAAGTTTTCGTTTAAGTTTCAAGGCTAATAAACCTTATTGATGATGGTTGATTGTAGGGAAGTGAGGCCGATTCTTTTAGGAGTGTGTTGAATAAGTGTACGAAGGCTTTGGGTAAGATTTTAGGTTCACAAGGAACCTTTCTCAATTATTTTGGTTTGGCCAAATA
The DNA here is from genome assembly GCA_025698515.1 of Gossypium sturtianum. Classification (NCBI taxonomy): domain Eukaryota; kingdom Viridiplantae; phylum Streptophyta; class Magnoliopsida; order Malvales; family Malvaceae; genus Gossypium; species Gossypium sturtianum. The sequence goes on from CM046945.1 coordinate 167,079,107, forward strand.
GGCCATGGTGCTAATATTCATTTTTGGCCGAATATAGGGGCAAGAATACTTGTGTGGCCGATTTGTCTATTCGGGTTTTAGAACTCTTTTTGGTGCCAGGTGTGTATACATACACATCTTATAACTTTTAATATGCTAAGTGTTATTTTATGCCTAAACGTTTTGTGTAGACATGGATGTAATACCTTCATGGTATTAACAAGGATTTGGGTAAGTTCTTATTACTATGTGATTATTATTTGATGCTTTTGGGAAGCATGACACATTTGGTATGTGTATTATTTGATATATGGCTTATGATAAATCGATTGGATGTTGTTAAATAAATCTATCAACATGATTTGTGGTACATGCATATAAATGATTGATATGGGTTGATGAGAGGAGGGGCGTTGATATTCGTGTCGAGCGGACACCGTTGTTTTGGTAACACATCGTGACTACGGTCACCGAGAGGTTTGGTACCTCCAGAGGTTTGGCACCTCATAGCGACTTGTCCTCGTGGTTAATACCACCGTGGGTTGGCCCCACTTTGAGATATGGGATTGTCTCGCGGTGATTTGGTATCACACGATGGGTTGGCCCCATCATCTATTTGTGACTTCGGTCACCAAAGTTTTATTAACACAATTGTGTCTTCTGACACCGTGAGATTTGGTATCTCCAAAGGATTTGGTATCACATTTGTGACTATACGTCACCGGTGGTTTGGCACCACCAAAGGGTTTGGTACCACAAGGGGTAGAAAAAGGCGTATGGATGGTTAGGTTGGGTGCATTTAAACTTATGCATGTTAATTGGTTATAATTTGTGTATGTTATTGCATTAAATCGGGAAGGGTTACACATTGAGTCTTGGTGACTCACCTTCTCCTTTAATTTTTCAGTGATTCCTAGACCGCGGGTGAGGAGCCTAGGATGGACTCGAGGTGGCCATGCAATGGAGACTTTTAATAAATAAATTTTGGATTTTATCTATTGGGTTTATGTTTGTAATAAGGCCTCCTAAAATTATTTTTATTATTGCTGCATGTTTGAATGTTTATTTTAAACTACTTGATGATGTTTAAACGGTTGCACATGTTTTCTCAAATTAAATAAAATGTTTTAAAGTACCATCGGGTACATTCGAAATTTGTAAACAACTCGACTCAGTAAATATTTTAAGTTTGGTTTTTAACAAAGAAAATTTAATTGAAAGACAATTCAACTAAGATTTAAAATGATTTTCAAAATCTTTTCTCTGTAGCAAACCAAATTCGGTTCGTAATGTTTGGGCCGGGTTTGGGGTGTTACAAAATTGGTATCGAGCCCAGTTCAAAGCTTCCTACTGTAGGGGCCCAAGGCCCAAAAATGTTTTGGTAGGTCTATTTGAAATATTATGGTTTTGAATAAGCATGGCACTTTGAGTCTCCCACACCGATCCGCCTGTAAGTACCACTAACTTTTGTATGAATTATTTCTTCAGTAGAAGGGTAGGAAGCATGGGGCGTAGATAGTGATAGTATTTTAAACTTTAGGACTAGTTTACTCCAAACAAAGACATAAGACTTTAAGAGCCTAATTAAACCAACCTACGACCAAGTCGCCGAGTTAGGGTGTGGTAACCTTGGTGCGCATGTCTAGGATTGGATCCTAAGAGCTTGGTACTTAAGCGGTCCTCGTGACTCACCTCCTCTTCTTGGGATTCCTACCTGTGCGTAGCTTCGGTTCACTCTAACCAAGAGGACTCGGTCATAGGCAAAAAATCCTAAATAAAACCCGAAAGGGATTAGCCATGTTTTAAGGAAAACTTCGGTTTTAAAATCATTAAATTATTTTTTTTGATGGTAGGACAAATTCATCTTCGAAAGTTTTCAAATTTCTTCGGTTTATTACAAAAATACCCTTTAGGAAAAATGACGAAAATACCCCTGGGTTAGAAATAGACAGTAATGCCCGAAGAGTGCATAAGTATGAAAGGTATAGGGAATGGATGTAATATTCTGTGTAAACCAAGATAGAAGACTTAAAACCTTGTTTGATCGAAAGAATCTCTATTAAACTCTTTTCATAAAATTTCTTCGCGGATAATCAAGTGAAACATGTACTAATTCATAAAATTTTCCTAATCAGATTAAAACGTGATAGTTAGAATGAGCTTTAGAGGACGTGGCCGTCGTGGACGCGGAAGGGGTAGGATGGCCGACGTACCTCGTCGGGTCGGGTCAAGGATCTGAGAATGAGATACGCCACCACCACCCCCCCAACCTTTGGAGCTGAAGAGCAGGGATCGGGACGGGTGACGACGCTGTGTCACAAGCGATGCTACTACGGGTTCGGAAAGGTAGCTGGAATTGGTGGAGGTGGAGGAGCTCGGAAGTCGGTTCTGAGAGACTTCGAGCTAACGGAGCTGAATTTTTCCGAGGTGTGTGCAGTGTAGCGCCCAATACGGTGAGTATTGGCTGGAATCGACCGAAAGAATCATGGATGAGATAGATTTGACAAATGAGGAGAAACCGAAAGGAGCGGTGTCGCTTCTCAAGGATGAGTCATATCGATGGTGGCTCACGGTCCGAGATGGTGCTACGGCGGATGATCTCACTTGGGAGTACTTCAAAGTCGCATACCGTAAGAAGTATGTTGGCTCATGCTACATTGGCGCTCAAAGGAAAGCTTTTAGGGGTTAGTGCAAGGAATAAGTCCGTCTCCGGAGTATGAAGCGGAATTCCTAAGGTTTGAGTCGTTATGCTCGGGGAATAGTGGCATCGGAACATGATCGTTGTGTTCGTTTTGAAGACGGACTTAGAGATGAGTTAAAGTCGCTGATTGCTCCACAAAGAAGAACGTGAGTTTACTTGTCTTGGTGGAGAAGGCGAAGGTAGCCGAAGGAATCAAGGAGTCCGCGAGGCAAAGTTATGATAGGAGCAAGTGAAGAGAGGCTTTGGATCGTGCAGGTCGTGGTAATGTTCGAGAAAGATTTAGGCAGAGTGGGTCAAATCGGCAGGAGGTCCACACCGCTAATCAAAGACCGCCCAGTGTAACCGTTGTGGAAAGTTTCATTGGGGTGAATGTTGGACCGGAGGGAAAGGATGTTTCGAGTGTGGTTCGCTAGAACATCGTGTGTGGGACTGTCGCGTAAGCAAGCTAGGAATCGATCTCAAGGTCAAGGTCGTGGCGATTCGAGAAAGGAGGGACCAAAGACCGCAGAGAGGTCGTGGTTATGGTAGAGGTGGTTATGGCTCTAGTGGAGGTCGCGGAGCAAAATTGGCAGAGGTATTGGCAACACGGAGGCTAGGCGGCTGGTTTGGTGTATGCTTTGGCGGCGTCGTGAGAAGGAGACGCACCGGACGTCATAACCGAATGCGTTTTTAATTTTTGGTGTTCCATATACGCCTTGATAGATGTGGGTTCGACGCACTCTTACGTTGCTAGTAGTATAGTTGAGACCATGAGTTTAGTTCCTAGGCTCGCTTCTAAGAGGATGACCGTATTTAGTCCTTTAGGTCACTCAGTAGAAGTAGATAAGTCAGATAGAGATATACCCCTAGAACTCCAAGGGGTAGTGTTTGTAGCCGATCCGATGGAACTGCCGTTTGAGGAGTTCGATCCGATTCTTGGGATGGAATGGTTGGTCAAGTACCAAGCAAGTTTGGATTGTGCCGCTAAGCGCATGGTTTTGAAAGACGGTTGAAGGTGAAGAAGTGGTCATGATAGGTAATAGGAGAGATTATCTATCCAACGTGGTATCTGCGTTGAAAGCGTAAAAGATGGTCGGGAAGGGTCGTGAGGCGTTCGTAGTTCATGTGTGTGCTTTGGAAGCTAAGGAGTCTTCTGTGGGAAATGTTCAAACTGTAAAGGAATTTGCTGCGTATTTCTGAAGAACTTCCGGATTGCCTCCGGATCGTGAAGTCGAATTTGGTATAGATCTGTTACAGGAACGCGCGCCGTTGTCTATAGCTCCATATAGGATGGCACCGAAGGAATTGTTGGAATTGAAAGCTCGGATACAAGAGTTGTTGGATCGAGGTTTCATTCGACCAAGTGTTTCACCTTGGGGAGCGCAGGTACTTTTGTCAAGAAGAAGGATGGTACGATGCGGATGTGTATAGACTACCGCCGCTTGAATAAGTCGACGATTAAAAACAAGTATCCTTTGCCGAGGATAGATGACTTGTTTGATCACCGAAAGGGGCGCGGTTTTCTCTAAGATTGATTTAAGGTCCGGATATCATCAACTCGAAGGTGAAAGAGGTCGATATCCATAAGACGGCATTTCGTGCTCGGTATGGACACTACGAGTTCCCGGTGATGCCGCTTTGGTTTGACTAATGCACCGCACTTTTCATGGACATGATGAATAGGGTATTTCAACAGCTTTTGGATCGGTTTGTTGTGGTCTTTATAGATGATATTTTGGTGTATTCGAAGTCGAAGAGGAGCATGATGCGCATTTGCAGTGGTGTTGCGATTCGAGGAAAAGCAACAGATGTGAAATTTAGTAAGTGCGACTCGCTTAAGGAGGTGACTTTCTTGGGTCACGTTGTTTCACCGAGGATTAGAGTGGATCCTCGAAAGATTGAGGCGATGTTAGATTGGAAGCCGCCTAAATCTGTGGCTGAAATTCGAGTTTTCTAGGTCAGCGGGGGTATTACCAAGATTTGTGGAAGGATTTTCTTTGATTGCCGCACCGATGACCAAGTTGTTGAGGAAAGGAGTTCCTTTTGTGTGGACCGAGGAGCAAAGCAAGAAAGTTTCGACAAATTGAAGAAGATTCTCGATCAAGCTCCGGTTTTGATTCAACTTTGAGGCAGCAAGGAATTCACGGTTTATTGCGATGCATCACATATTGGTTTGGGATGCGTCTTTGATTCAAGAAGGGAAGGTAGTGGCTTATGCATCTCGGCAGCTGAGACCACATGAGGCTAATTATCCGACTCATGACTTGGAGTTAGCGGTGTAGTCTTCGCTTTGAAGATATGGAGGCACTATTTGTACGGAGAGAAGTCGATAGTTTATACGGATCACAAGAGTCTTAAGTATCTCTTGACTCGGAAGGATTTGAATTTGAGGCGTAGAGATGGATTGAGCTGTTGAAGGACTACGACTGCTCGATCGAGTATCATCCCGGTAAGGCTAACGTGGTGGCGTATGCGTTGAGTCGTAAGGTTGTATCGGATTTAAGATCGATGTTTGCTCGACTTAGTCCGCTCGATGATGGGAGTCTTTTGGCAGAATTGCAAGTCAAGCCGATTTGGTTAGATCAGATTAAGGAGAAACAGTTAGAGGATGATGGTTTGAATGATCGGAGGTTGCAAGTCCAAAATGGTGGATTAGAGGATTTTAGTCTGTCCAGTGATGGAGTTTTGTGCTTTAAAGGAAGAGCTTGTATGCCGAAGGATGTGGAGTTGAGACAAATGATTCTTCGGGACGCACATAGCAGCCCATATGCTATGCATCCCGGAGGTAGCAAGATGTATCGGGATTTGAGAGAGCAATTTTGGTGGCAGTCCAAGCGGAAGTAATGGCGAGTTCGTGGGTAAGTGTCGACGTGTCAACAAGTCAAGGTGAACATCGGTTGCCATCCGTTTACTTCACCGCTGAAGATTCCTCGGTGGAAGTGGGAGAGGATCACCATGGACTTTGTCGCTGGATTACCTCTTACGCCTAGCAAGAAGAATTCGGTTTGGGTGATTGTGGATCGTCGACTAAATCAGCGCATTTCATACCCGTAAGGGTAGATTATTCGCCTGAGGTTAGCTAAGTTATATGTAGCCGAGATAGTGAGATTGCATGGTGTGCCAAGATCGATTATCTCGGATAGGGATCCGAGGTTTACATCGAGGTTTTGGAGAGCGTTGCATCAAGCTTTGGAGTGCGAGATTGGACTTCAAAGATGACTTTTCATCCGCAATCCGACGGACAATCGGAGAGAGTGATTCGCATCTTAGAAGATATGCTCGAGAGGTTGTGTTACGGACTTGATGGCGCTTGGGAGGAGTATCTACCGTTGGCGGAATTCGCTTATAACAATAGTTATCAAGCGAGTATCCAAATGGCTCCATATGAAGCAATCAGTATGGACGAAGATGCCGTACTCCTACGTGTTGGACGGAACTAGGTGAACGACATGTCTTGGGTCCGCACTGGTGACGGAAACCGAGGACAAAGTTAAGGTAATTCAGCTCGTCTCAAGGAAGCATCGGATAGGCAAAAGTCTTACGCCGATCTCAAGCGCAAGGAGATGGAATACGAGGTAGGAGATAAAGTCTTTCTCAAGGTGTCGCCTTGGAAAAAGGTGTTGCGCTTTGGGCAAAAAGGAAATTAAGTCCAAGGTTCATCGGCCGTGATATCTTGTGTTGAAGCGAGTAGGACCGGTGAGCTTATCACCGAACTACCAAAGCAGAGTTGAGTCGATTCACGATGTCTTCCATGTGTCGATGCTTAGACGGTATAGGTCGATCCATCGCACATCGTGCGATGAGCGAGATTGAGGTTAACTCGACTTATCATTCGAGGAGGAACCATTCAGATTTTAGATCGTGATGTCAAGGTGTTGCGTGAGAAAGTCGGTACCCTTAGTGAAAGTGCGATGGCGAAACCATGGTGCGGAGGAAGCGACGTGGGAACTGAGGAGGTGATGCGGCGACAATACCCCACCTTTTACGATCGTAATTTCGAGGTCGAAATTATTTTAAGAGGGTAGAAGACGTAACATCCCAAAATAGGGGTTATTTGTGATTGAATTATTTTCTTGTATTTGAATTTACGTGATATTATTCGTGATGATATAAGGCTTAATTAGGGGGTCTTGAGTAAGCTCGGTTTAGTAGAATAATTCTTAGTATGGCTTATTTAAAGAAGAGGATTAAATGAGCTTAGCACTTAAGTTAATTTAAGTAGCAATAAGTGACACAAGATGAGTGCATGGCAAGTTGGTAATGGCGCATGGAGTTTAGTTTGAGGGGAGAGGTTCGAATCCCTTAAATAGCATTGGGACAACTTTTATTTTTGCTTTGGTATGGTAAGTGTCGGCCAAGGATAATTAAGATAAGGGTTGACCATGTTATTCTTGGTTAGTAGACTATAGGTTTAAGGCAAGTGTTAACATATGGAAGGGAATCAAGTAATTAAGGAAAATATGGAGACATGGGGCTAGTATCAAGGATTATGTTTTGGAAACAAAATCATGGCCTTTATGCCATGAACTTGGACGGCATTGTGGCTAAGGAGGGAGTTTTGGCCGAATATGCTAGTGTTGGTAAGGCTTAGGAAGATTTTTGGTCATTTCTTTCATTTGGTGCAAAAGTTGCAAAACAATTCTCTCTCAAACTCTTTTCTTTCTAGCCGAATTTTACCATTTGCTAAGCTTAATACTTTTTGACCATTTGGTCATTTTTGGCTCATTTTCTATTTCTCCTTTTCATTCTCTCAAAACCGAAACTTGAGTATTTTCTTCAACCATTGCCGAAACACTTATCTCTTTTGTCCATTTTCTTCTTTCTTTCTTAGCCGAATCTCCTATACCATAATATTCTATCTATTTCTTTCTTTTCTTTTCTCAAAAGCACTTAGCCGAAACTATTAGTTCACTTTCTTACTTCATCTTTTTCCATACAAGTTGAACCTTGGTTGATTGTGTTGAACAAATCATAGCCGAATCCACTCTCTTGGGTGTACCGAATTTTCTTCTCCTATCTTGATCAACTTTGGCCGAATATTGAAGGTAAGATAGTTTTCATCGGGACTTCTCTAGAAATCGGTTTTGGTAAAGTGGTAAGGGCTTATTTCAAAGGATTACTCTTTTAAGTTTTCGTTTAAGCCGAAGGCTAATAAACCTTATTGATGATGGTTGATTGTAGGGAAGTGAGGCCGATTCTTTTAGGAGTGTGTTGAATAAGTGTACGAAGGCTTTGGGTAAGATTTTAGGTTCACAAGGAACCTTTCTCAATTATTTTGGTTTGGCCGAATAGGCCATGGTGCTAATATTCATTTTTGGCCGAATATAGGGGCAAGAATACTTGTGTGGCCGGTTTGTCTATTCGGGTTTTAGAACTCTTTTTGGTGCCAGGTGTGTATACATACACATCTTATAACTTTTTAATATGCTAAGTGTTATTTTATGCCTAAACGTTTTGTGTAGACATGGATGTAATACCTTCATGGTATTAACAAGGATTTGGGTAAGTTCTTATTACTATGTGATTATTATTTGATGCTTTTGGGAAGCATGACACATTTGGTATGTGTATTATTTGATATATGGCTTATGATAAATCGATTGGATGTTGTTAAATAAATCTATCAACATGATTTGTGGTACATGCATATAAATGATTGATATGGGTTGATGAGAGGAGGGGGCAGTGATATTCGTGTCGACGGACACCAGTGTTTTGGTAACACATCGTGACTACGGTCACCAGAGGTTTGGTACCTCCAGAGGTTTGGCACCTCATAGCGACTTGTCCCTGTGGTTAATACCACCGTGGGTTGGCCCCACTTTGAGATATGGGATTGTCCGCGGTGATTTGGTATCACACGATGGGTTGGCCCCATCATCTATTTGTGACTTCGGTCACCAAAGTGTTTTAGTAACACAATTGTGTCTTCTGACACCGTGAGATTTGGTATCTCCAGTGATTTGGTATCACATTTGTGACTATACGTCACGGTGGTTTGGCACCACCAAAGGGTTTGGTACCACAAGGGGTAGAAAAAGGCGTATGGATGGTTAGGTTGGGTGCATTTAAACTTATGCATGTTAATTGGTTATAATTTGTGTATGTTATTGCATTAAATCGGGGAAGGGTTACACATTGAGTCTTGGTGACTCACCTTCTCCTTTAATTTTTCAGGTGATTCGTAGACCGCGGGTGAGGAGCCGGATGGACTCGAGGTGGCCATGCAATGGAGACTTTTAATAAATAAATTTTGGATTTTATCTATTGGGTTTATGTTTGTAATAAGGCCTCCTAAAATTATTTTTATTATTGCTGCATGTTTGAATGTTTATTTTAAACTACTTGATGATGTTTAAACGGTTGCACATGTTTTCTCAAATTAAACGCAAAATGTTTTAAAGTACCATCGGGTACATTCGAAATTTGTAAACAACTCGACTCAGTAAATATTTTAAGTTTGGTTTTTAACAAAGAAAATTTAATTGAAAGACAATTCAACTAAGATTTAAAATGATTTTCAAAATCTTTTCTCTGTAGCAAACCAAATTCGGTCGTAATGTTTGGGCCGGGTTTGGGGTGTTACATAAATAAAGGATTTTCTTTTAAGAAAATTGAGGAGATAATTGATGGATTAAAGGCTTTTATCTTTTAAATAAAAGAGATAATATTATCAAAAAGAGGAGTGGTGGCCAAGTAAGGGACTCCTAGGTGATAATTTCGGCTATAAAAGGAGGCGGAGGGCTACTCATCAACTTGTGCTTTCTCTTCCTCTGTGCCGAAATTTTCCTAGCTCTCTCCCCCTCTCTGCCGAATTTTTCTTTAAGCAAAATCCATCTCCTCTTCTTCCATTTTCTTCTCTGTTTCTACTGTCAAAGCCGAATCTTTGTTGATTCTAAGTAAAGGAGCAATCAACTACGACATCTAAAGGGGTCTACAATCATCGAATATAAGGATCAAGGATCTAAGGTAAGATAAATTTATTTGATTAAAGGTTATGATGTATATGTTAGATTAAATCTAACATGAAGATTTCGACAGACATATAGGGCAAGGAATCCTCTTGATTTGGAAAGCGTAAGGTAAGTACATAGATCTAATCGGCCAAGGCTTATTTTTGGTATTTAGAATTATTTTCATTGATCCAAAAGTCGAAACCGACAAAATTACATGATTTAGTGTTAGCGATTTCAAGGAAAAGGGATACTAGTAATTTTTGGGAACTTGATCAATCCAATCGGCAAACAAGGTAAGTATTAGTAATACCATTCCTATTGGGATTTGGTTTTAAAATCGAAAAAGGTTATTAATGTGTTTTTGTATGATGGGCGAATATAGGAATTAACAGATCTAAACTTTAGATCGGTAGATCGTTCTTCGGGATTTCAAGGAATCTATTAAGCCAATCAGTGTGTACTCACACTAACTTTCAATATATCATATGGCAATTATTTTTAATATATGAATATGCATAAGAATGTGAATGTGGCTAAATACCATAAATATGGTAAAAGTACCCAGGTACGTTTCCTACTTTTGATAGGATTATGAATATGTATATTATTACATGTGAATAATGAGAAATTAAGTATGTTATGCATGATATAAAATATATGGGGCATTCGGATATATGTGAAAGGGAAGAAGGTGTTGACTTGGTCTCACCAACGGAATATGGTGACTACGGTCACAAAATTTGAATATGGTAACTTCGTTTACATTATCTCGAATTTGGTAACCGGTTACATTATTTGAATATGGTGTCTAATGACACAAATTATATGGGCGATGAGCACGTCGATCGCAGCGTGATCGCCTTCGATGGTGTGTAGCGGATGGAGGGTTGACTTAGTAGTCCCACGGTGTGATTGGCGGTGTACGGGTGGTGTGTAGCGGATGGACCATTAGGCTTGGGTTTGGGTTGCATCATTTATTTTATATGAACATGAACTTGATACGAACTTATATGCCTGATTTGTTGAAGGTTAATGTTGTGTACACATTGAGTCTGTTGACTCACCCCGTTGTGGGAACTATTTTCGTGTGATGAATAAAGTGATTTGACCGGGACGGTAGACCTTGAGGTGGCCATGCATCAATTGAGGAATTTATTTAATTTGGACTTTATTTCTTTTTAGTATCTTTAATTTTATTATTGGGTTTTACTTGATGTAATAAGGCCACAAGGCCCAGATGGATTTTCTTATTTTTGCTTTATTTTTAATTATTTTGCTACAAATGATTGTTGGATTAAATTTTAAGTGAAATATATTTTTATAAACTTTAAAAATTATTTTGTCACCTTAATAAAAATTGGATTTTCCAATAAATCAAATGGGTTCCCAATCTGAGCCCAATCCACAACAACATTTTTCTAAAAAAGAAAAAGAAAATTATGCAAATTTTCTCTAAGTAACAAAGAATTTGAAAACCGGTTTACTTAAGGAACAAACCAGATCCGGTTCAGGCTCGTGGGCCGGGTGTGGGGTGTTTCAGGGCTCGCCTGATTTCTTGACGATTCCTTCGAGCGGTCGCTTCAATATCACTGTTGTATACCAAAGGTCCTCTCGGGTTCCTTCTAGTCATAAACTAGAGGTACCTGAAAAGAGAAGAAAGAAAGAAAAATTAGAAAAAAAAAATTAAAATTTAACCTAAAAACAAAAGAAATAAATTGCGAAAAATAAAATAACGGCTAAAGTAATAAAAATAGAGCTTTCTTAATATTTTAGTTCCTTGGCAACGGCGCCAGAAACTTGATCGCTGAAATCAGAGCTTTAAAATTTATAATGAATGTGATCGAACCTGGAAACTAACTCTGACAACGATTTAAAGGCAAGTGTACCTATCGAACAGTAGCATAGCTTAGGCAAGACCGGATTGTCGAACCCAAAGGAATTAAAAGTACTAATACTGACTTTTTTTTATTATTTAGCCTTAAAAATAAAGTGAAGTTGCTTTAATCTAAATTAACGACTACTATGCTAAAGACACAAGGCAAAGAGAACGAATTGGAAAATAACTTGAAGGAAAACTCAATTGATTTCGATGATACCTTCAGGAAGAATCCACCTAGACTTCACTTGTTATTAAACCCTGAACTATATAATTTATTTACTTAGCTTGATCCGTAAGACTCCCTAACGTATATTAAACCCTCTCTCGAGGCGAATAACGTCTAACCCTAGGCTAATTAGTGGAACTCTCGTTAAACATAATAACCCCTAGAATAGCGATGAAATCAATCTATGGACTCCCATATTAGGTTTCACCCTAATCCGGCAAAATCTCGTCACCCTATCTCTAGGCGTGCGATCAACTCCGCTTAACTATGCTAGATCTACTCTTAGGCAAGGTCTATTCCTCCTCCACCTAAGCACATTGAATTTGGATTAAGCAACATAATTAAGAACAAACTAAGTAATTATCATATAATTCAAAAATCAAATAACAAGATTCATCTAAGTTTCATCCCCTTCAGGTATCTGAGGGGTTTAGTTCATAATGAATAAAGAAAACATCACAAGAGAAAAGATAAAACAAAACATAAGAAATCCTTAAAACTCACTGAAGGGATTGAAAGAGAAATCCGCCGTCTTGAGTATAACTCCGTCTTCTTGTGATGGATCACTGGCTAACTTCGAGTGATTCCCTTAATTTGACCTTTCTGGCTTGGCTCTTTGGCCTAGCTTTGACACCTCTTCAATGGTGGCACTTAGGGGATATATGTAGGCTCTTGGAATGTGATTCTTTCTCCCTAAGTATCCTTTTTCGACTGAAATTACTCTTTCCAGCGACAGAGGCACGGCCATGGCACATGCCCGTGTGGATCGACTCGTGGCCGTGTTCAGATTTCTAACTTGAGACACGACCGTGTAAGGTGGGATTGAGGCCGTGCTCTGGGTGGTCGGCAAGGCACGGTCGTGTGTGATTTGGGCCAGGCCGTGTCAATTTTGTGCTAAGGCCTATTTACTCCGTTTTGGGCCCGTTTTGTGTTCTTTTCATCCTCGGGTGCTTTCCTGGGTATAAGACATGAAAAGAAAGGATTAAAAGCACCTTTTTACATAAATCCAAGGATAATTCATCCAAAAGTAAGCTAAATGCGGGATTAAAATATGTTACTTTTACAGTTTATCAGATACATTACAGAGAATTGGCACTAAGTGTGCGAAATATTAAAGTAACGGCACTATGTGTGCGATACGTTACAGAGATTTGGCACTTAGTGTGCGGAATATTAAATTAACGGCAGGTAATTTCACTGATAAACCGCAAAAGTAACATATTTTAATCCCACATTTAGCTTACTTTTTGATGATTTAGTCCTTAATTTATATAAAAAGGTGCTTGTAATCCTTTCTTCTCATGTCTTATACCCAGGAAAGCACCCGAGGATGAAAAGAACGCAAAACGGGCCCAAAAAGGAGTAAATGGGCCTTAACACAAAATCGACACGGCCTGACCCACAGTCCACATGGCCGTGCCTCGACGAGCACCTAGAGCACGGCCTCAACTCTGTCACACACGGCCGTGCCTTAAGTTAGAAATCCGAACACGGCCTGGTCTCGATTTACACGGGCGTGTGCCATGGCCGTGCCTCTGTCGCTGGAAAGAGCAATTTCAGTCGAAAAATGATACTTAGGGAGAAAGAATCGCATTCCAAGAGCCTATATATATCCCCTAAGAGCCACCTTTGAAAGGGCGTTAAAGCTAGGCCAAAGAGCCAAGCTGAGAAGGTCAGGGTTAGGGAATAACGCGAGGATAGCCAGTTGATCTATCCCAAGAAGCCGGAGTTATACTCAAGACGGCGGAATTCTTCTTCAATTCCTTCAGGGAGTTTTAGGGATTTCTTATGTTTTGTTTTATCTTTTCTCTTGAGATGTTTTCTTTTTACTTTATGAACTAAACCCTTCAGATACCTGAAGGGGATGAAACCTAGATGAATTTTGTTATTTGATTTCTAATTTATATGATAATTGCTTAGTTTGTTCTTAATTATGTTGCTTAATCCAAATCTAATGTGCTTAGGTGGAGGAGGAATAGACCTCGCCTAAGAGTAGATCTAACATAATTAAGCGGAGTTGATCGAACGCCTAGAGATAGGGTTACTTAGATTTTACCGGATTAGGTGAAACCTAATATGGGAGCCCATTGATCGATTTACTGCTATCCTAGGGGGTTATTATAAGCGAACGAGAGTTCCACTAATTAACCTAGGGTTAGACGTTATTCGCCTCGAGAGAGGGTTTAATATAGGTTAGGGAGTCTCACTGATCAAGCTAAGTAAAGAAATCATATAATTTAGGGTTAGATAATAAGTGAAGTCTAGGTGGATTCTTCCTGAGGGTATCGTCGCAATCAACTGAGTTTCTTTTCAAAGTTATTTTTCTCTTCATCCTTCTTGTCTTGTGTCTTTAGTTTAGTTTTCGTCAATATAGTCTAAAACAACTTCACTCTATTTTTAAGGCTAAATAATAAAAAGAAAGTTAGTATTAGTACTTTTAGTTCCTTTGGGTTCGATATCCGGTCTTGCCTAAGCTATACTACTGTTCGATAGGTACACTTGCCTTTAATCGTTGTCAGAGTTAGTTTCCAGGTTCGATCACATTCATTATAAATTTTAAAACTCTGATTTATAGCGATCAAGTTTTTTGCGCCGTTGCCGGGGAACTAAAATATTAAGAAAACTCTATTTTTATTACTTTAGCCCTTATTTTATTCGCAATTTATTTCTTTTATTCTCTTAGGTTAAATTTTAATTTTTCTAATTTTTACTTCTTTCTCTTTTCTAGGTACCTCTAGTTTATGCCTAGAAGGAACCCGAGAGGACCTTTGGTATACGATAGTGATATCGAAGCAACCGCTCGTAGGAATCACAGGGAAACCAGGTGAGCCCTAGATTACACAGAAAGAGAGGAAGAAAACAGATCCAATCGTACTGAAGGGATGGATGAAAACAATCCACCACCACCACGCGATGTGGGAGATCACAATGCTCCGCGTACAATGTTTGATTATTCGAAACCGCATTTAACAGGAGCAGAATCTAGTATTGTTAGGCCTGCTATATCTGCTAACAATTTTGAATTAAAACCTAACACAATACAAATGATTCAACAGTTTGTTCAATTTGATGGTTTGCAGGACAAAGATCCAAACATGCATATAGCTAACTTTTTAGAGTTCTGTGATACCTTCAAAATAAATGGCATTTCTGATTATGCCATACGTCTTTGATTATTCCCTTTTTCATTGAGAAATAAAGCTAAACAGTGGTTAAACTCGTTGCAACAAGGGTCAATCACTACATGGGATCAGATGACCGAAAAGTTTTTAATGAAATATTTTCCACCGGCCAAAACGGTCAAATTAAGGAATGATATCTCTTCTTTTGTGCAGATGGATTTAGAAACACTATATGACACATGGGAGAGATTCAAGGATCTCTTGAGGAGGTGCCCACACCATGACTTACCATTGTGGCTACAAGTCCAAACCTTCTATAACGGTGTCAACCCCTCAATGAGGCAACTAATAGATTCAACCGCCGGTGGAACCCTGAACAATAAAACTCCTGAAGCAGCCAACGAGTTCATTGACGAGATGTTATTAAACAATTATCAGTGGCAAGCTTCAAGAACTAAACCGACGAAATCAGCAGGAGTCTTCAATGTCGATGCCATAACCATGCTATCAACGCATCTAGAGATGATGAATAAAAAGCTTGATAGTTTGTGTTCTTCACAGGCACATCCAGTCATGCAGTGCAACGCGAGTGGTACCGTGGCGAATCCTGAGTACCCACCCTACCAACCGGAAGTAGAGAGCGAACAGATGAACTATATAGGTAATAATTTCCGATACAATAATAATCCTTATAGTAACACTTACAATCCAGGTTGGAGGAACCACCCAAATTTCTCATGGGGAGGTCAAGGCAATTAAGGAAATCAAAGGCAACAACCTCCTCAAAACTTCCGAAATCAGCCCTATCCACAAGAAAAGAAACCAACCATCGAGGAACGTATCCAAGAAGCTGATAGAACAATAAAAAGCAACGAAAGCCAAATCGATGAAATTTCTAAGTCAGTCAAGGAAGTGAGTAATGCAGTTGAACAACTTGCAAAGCTAATGTCAGAACGACCACAAGGACGCCTACCAACTAACATTGAGATTAACCCTAAGGAGCAAATTCAAGCCATCACAGCTCAAGACAGCAAGGAGTTAGAAACACCCAACCCAACTCCAGAAAGTAAGGTAGACGAAGGTACAACAAAGGTAGTACAAGAAAAGCCAAAACTGGTAGTCAAGGAGTACAAACCTCGCATACCTTATCCCGAAGCATTAAAAAGAGACGATTCAGAGGAATAGTTCGGTAAGTTTCTCAAACTTTTAAAGAAATTACATATTAACTTACCTCTTCTTGAAGCACTTTTTCAGATGCCAGACTCGAGGAAATTTTTAAGACAGCTCTTGACGAACAAACGCAAAATAGATGAAGAGCATCACGTGGAACTGAACGCAACATGCTCAGCATTACAAAATACACTACCACAGAACCAAAAAGATCCAGGGAGTTTTACAATTCCATGTTTAATTGGTAGTTTAAATATTGATAATGCGTTAGCTGACTTAGGAGCAAGCATAAATGTTATGCCTTATACATTGTTTAAGCGACTAGGTCTAGGGAAGCCCAAACAAACTAGGATGAGTATTCAATTAGCTGATAAAACTGTTAGAATTCCTAGGGGCATTATTGAAGATGTTCTCGTAAAAATCTATAAATTTGTTTTCCCAGTAGACTTTGTTGTTTTAGACATGGATGAGGATAATTCAATCCCCCTAATTTTAGGAAGACCTTTTCTAGCAACTGCCAAGACTAAAATTGATGTTGCCACAGGTGAGCTCATACTTTGTGTAGGTAACGACTCAATTAGCCTTCAAGCCCTCGACTCAGTTAGGTCATCAAAGAATCAAGGTGAGAAAGAAAATTCTTTTGATAATCATTTAATTACACCCTCTTTACAGGAACCACCAAAAAAGGGAACGATTGAACCGGATCCTCAGTTCAGTGCCAACAACGAAATTACCCATAAAGAACAAAAGATTCAAATCGATGACCTAGATGAGTGGAAAACGCACTTCAAAGAGAAATTAGGGATACACGAGGAAGAGCCAGAGCTACACACTGTAAAGCCGAAAGAGCCACCAGAAGAGCTCGTAGGAACATCAAATCACATCAAAATAGGAAATCAGGTACTAATCAATAAAGCTGATCTTAGCATCATCACAGCAAACCTGAAGAAAGAACTCCCTCCTGAGGTACGCAATGTCTTCCTACATGAAAGAGTCGAGGTAAGCAACCCAACATTCGGCACTTCTAAGGTAAACACTTCTCGACTCAACCGTTGTCAAGAAAATAGGACTATAAACATGAGGGAAGATATTCAGACTTTTAAACCTCCCTAAAATTTTCAAATACGAGGAAAGTCTAGCTTAAGACTATAAACGAGCGCTTCTCGGGAGGCAACCCGAGTACTAACCCCATTTCTTTTTGCATTCTTTTACATTTTATTTTCTTTATTCTTTTTCTTCTCCTTTTTAACTAATCAAAAGTACAGAATTCCAGACCACATGGCCGTGTCCGTGGCCGTGTGGACCACCTGAACCACCACCTTGACAAGGCAGATGCCATGCAATTCAGTCCAACCACCCCCTAACGTCACGGATCCAACCACCCTCCCCACGGGCACCGACAGATAGGGCACGGCCGTACCCTCAATCATGTGAAGCTACTGACTTATCAAACACGGGGAAGACACGCTCATGCAAGATGACCGTGCCAAAAGAAAAAAATCACGAGCACGGGTATGGAGGGATCAACCACAGCCATAGGGTGACAACACCCTCTATAACACGGCCGTGTGAGGAGGCCGTGTAAATCGACACACTCTGGCACCACGGCCGTGGAGGAGTACCAAATTTGAGCATCTATTTAAACCCCTCACCTCTTCCCCTTTCCCCCATCTAATTTTAGCCTTATTTTCTTTGCTTTTCACTCTCCTCCAGCTCAGATTCTACACTTACTAAGACTTTAGATCCTTGAGCCATCACACCATGCCGAAGAAGCATAAAAGGCCAACCTCCACAAAGGAGAGCGATCAACATGAGTTCATGCCGGCAGCTTCATCCGAACAAAAAGCCAAGGATATTTGAGGCTCCTTAGTTTCTATTTTTCTTTTCTCTTTCCCTTCACTCTCCTTTTCTTTAACTAACTTAAACTTAATCTATTTTTGTTGATTTTAGTTTGTTAGTGTCAGGTTCGTCAGGCTGCTAGGGAATCATGCCACCACCACGATAACCTCTTCACTTCCGCCACCGCCATCACATCTCCAACCTTAGCGTTGATTCCCATCTTGCGAACCATCCCTCAATAAGGACTATTCGGTCCATTCATCTTTTATCTTCTTTTTGTTTAAATTTTTGTTTCCTCTTCCTTTATCTTTCTTTTCTTTAATTATATATTTAGTTTATTTTACTTAGGTCTTAATAAATCTTGGCTACTCCTCAACGCTCTACCTAATCTTTTCATTTAGCGCAGGTCCGTCATCCAGACCGACCATCACCACCACCATACCGACGCCTTCACCGTATTTTCCATATCCTCCACAATAAACATCCAAACCTCAGGGGAGTACTCTTTACCCTTCTCTTTTGATTTGTCCTGTAAAGGTCATTATCTATCCTTGTACATTGAGGGCAATGTACATCCTAAGTGTGGGGGGCGGGGTAAATAGTTATACCCAATTTTTTTTCATTATTCTCAAATCCCTTATTTAGTCTTATCCTTAAGCAGATTTGTCATATTACAAATTAGGATGAAATTTCTAATGATTTATGATTTTTATTAACATGTTTTTGAATAAGTCATAGTTAATTGTGCATTGATAATTAAATTTAAGGAATACTAGAAAATCAAGCATGATAAGTCTGTTTTTCAGGAATTAAAATTTTGCTAGGTTGTTAACCTAAATTTGAATACTACCTTGAAATTTAAAATTTACAAGGATGATGTCAAAACACCCATAATTTTTGTGAGTATTTGAACCTTATAGAGCATACTTCTTTTTCGTGCTCATCTTTTGATTATGAGTGTGTCAACTATGAACTGTTATTCTAGAACTTGCCTCGTTTTTACATGTCGAGACCACAGTTATGATTTGATATACAGAGATGATAAAGACACCTAGGTTTTAACCCACTAACTCCACTAAATAGCCTACCTTTACAATTAACCCCTAGTGAACCCCGTTGATCTTAACAACCCCTTTTTTATTGATTAACCCACTAATATTAACCCAAAGCCTTTGTATTTGTTACCACCTTTCTTTGACTACCCCTTAATCGAGATTTGATTTGATCTGTTATCGAAGTTTATTATTCTGATAGTTAAATTTATCCTGTAATTATTTAGTTTGTTCTAAAAAAAATCCAAGTTATTCAATATTAGTAGCATGAAAAGAGAGCTTACACAATCAAAGACTATTTCCAACAAAAAAGCTCGTATAAGTAGGATTACTACTTTTCAATCAGTAAAGTTTCAGTAAAAGTTTTAGGTAGGTACTTATCAATTCAATCTCGGTTCTAACCCTCTAATTTCAGCCTGTAACCACACCTTTTAACCTAGCCCCGTTACAACCTTAACAAAGACCTTTTGATCTGTTTATCATCTCATTTTACAGTGGTGGAGATTTGATTTTCAGGCAAGCCTATGGGATTAACTTTTCAAGTTCGACTTCTGAGTGATCTTTTTCTAAACCTTAAACACTTCAGAGTGATTTGAGTGAATCTTAAATGAGGATATCAATCCTTGTCGATTTTTGATGAAAAAAAGGTAGCTATTCAAATGAGGGGAGACACCTATGTTTTCAAGATACAAACTTATGACTTATCTTGTTTGAATCTTTAGGACTCTTTGAATTGAATTATCCATGTGTAAATTATCTATGAATTAGGATAAGGCATTGTTGATAGGAATTGTGAATTATAGAAAATTCGTTTTAATTGTAAGTTGAGAATTTTTCTTAAGGACAAGCAAAAGCTTAAGTGTGGGGGTATTTGATAAACCGCAAAAGTAACATATTTCAATCCCACATTTAGCTTACTTTTTGATGATTTAGTCCTTAATTTATATAAAAAGGTGCTTGTAATCCTTTCTTTTCATGTCTTATACCCAGGAAAGCACCCGAGGATGAAAAGAACACAAAACGGGCCCAAAACGGAGTAAATGGGCCTTAGCACGACATCGACACGGCCTGACCCAAAGTCCACACGGCCGTGCCTCGACGAGCACCTAGAGCACGACCTCAACTCCATCACACACGATCGTGCCTCAAGTTAGAAATCCGAACACGGCCTGGTCTCGATTTACACGGGCGTGTGCCATGGCCATGCCTCTATCGCTTGAAAGAGCAATTTCAGTCGGAAAAGGATACTTAGGGAGAAAGAATCGCATTCCAAGAGCCTATATATGTCCCCTAAGAGCCACCTTTGAAAGGGCGTCAAAGCTAGGCCAAAGAGCCAAGCTGAGAAGGTCAGAGTTAGGGAATAACACGAGGATAGCCAGTTGATCCATCCCAAGAAGCCGGAGTTATACTCAAGACGGCGGAATTCTCCTTCAATTCCTTCAGGGAGTTTTAGGGATTTCTTATGTTTTGTTTTATCTTTTCTCTTGAGATGTTTTCTTTTTACTTTATGAACTAAACCCTTCAGATACCTGAAGGGGATGAAACCTAGATGATTTTTGTTATTTGATTTCTAAGTTATATGATAATTGCTTAGTTTGTTCTTAATTATGTTGCTTAATCCAAATCTAATGTGCTTAGGTGGAGGAGGAATAGACCCTTCCTAAGAGTAGATCTAACATAATTATGCGGAGTTGATCGAACGCCTAGAGATAGGGTTACGAGATTTTACCGGATTAGGGTGAAACCTAATATGGGAGCCCATTGATCGATTTACTGCTATCCTAGGGGGTTATTATAAGCGAACGAGAGTTCCACTAATTAACCTAGGGTTAGACGTTATTCGCCTCGAGAGAGGGTTTAATATAGGTTAGGGAGTCTCACGGATCAAGCTAAGTAAAGAAATCATATAATTTAGGGTTAGATAATAAGTGAAGTCTAGGTGGATTCTTCCTGAGGGTATCGTCGCAATCAACTGAGTTTCTTTTCAAAGTTATTTTCCTATTCATCCTTCTTGTCTTGTGTCTTTAGTTTAGTTTTTGTCAAGATAGTCTAAAACAACTTCACTCTATTTTTAAGGCTAAATAATAAAAAGAAAGTTGGTATTAGTACTTTTAGTTCCTTTGGGTTCGATATCCGGTCTTGCCTAAGCTATACTACTGTTCGATAGGTACACTTGCCTTTAATCGTTGTCAGAGTTAGTTTCCAGGTTCGATCACATTCATTATAAATTTTAAAACTCTGATTTATAGCAATCATTCACCTCCAATCCTATCCGGTTTCTTTTCATTGACTTCATCCAAAATTCAGAAAGTTTCACTTCTCTCCCCATCTTATGATTTTTATGATTATTTTACTATTATCCATCTTTGTACATTGAGGGCAATGTACATCTTAAGTGTGGGGGGGGGGGGTTAACTATAGTATTATTTGAAAATCCCTAAATTATGCCTTGTTCAAAAGTTAAGTCTCTCATATTATGATTAGAATGAAATTTCCTATGATTTATGATCTTTGTTGATATGTTTTGGAATAAGTCATTGATAATTGTACATTGATGATTAAATTTGAAGAATACTAGGGAATCAAGCATGATAAGTCTAATTTTCAAAAATTTAAAATTTTTAGGTTGTCTACCTGAATCTGAATATTACTTTGAAGTTTGAAATTTACGAGGTTGATGTTAAAAACACCCATAATTTTTGTGAGATTTTGAGCCTTATAGAGCATATATTCTTTTCGTGCTCATTCTTTGATTATGAGTGTGTCAACTATGAACTGTTATTCTAGAACTTGCCTTGTTTATACATGTTGAGACCACATTTTTGATTTGATAATACAGAGATCATAAAGGCACCTAGGTTTTAATCCACTTACTCCACTAAATAGCTTACCTTTACAATTAACCCCTAGTGAACCCCATTGATCCTAACAACCCTTTTTATTGACTCACCCACTAATATTAACCCAAAGCCCCTTTGTAATTGTTATCACCCTTCCTTTTGACTACCCTTTAATCGAGATATGATTTGATTAGTACAAAAGTATATTATATTATGATTTGAAGTTATTTTTTGTATTAGTCTGTTCTTAAAAAAAATCAATCAAAATCAAAGTATATTCAGTATTAGTATTATGAAAAGTGAGCTTGTACAATTAAAGTCAAAATTATCAAAGAAAAAAAAAGCTCGTATCATTAGGTTTATTATTATTTCAGTTGATGTAATCATTATCTCAGAAATTTTTAGGTAGGTGCTTGTCAATTCAATCTCGATTCTAACCTTTTAATTTCAGCCTTTATCCACACCTTTAACCCTAGCCCCGTTACAACCCTAACAAAGACCTTTTGATCTGTTTATCATCTTATTTTACAGTGGTGGAGATTTGATTTTCAGGTAAGCCTATGGGATTAACTTTTCAGGTTTGACTTATGAGTGTTTTTTTCAGAACCTTGAAACACTTTGAGTGATTTGAGTGAATCTTTTGTGAGGATGTCAATCCTTGTCGATTTTGAATCAAGAGGTAATTATTTAGATGAAGGGAAACACCTATGTTTTCGAGCTACAAATGTATGACTTATCTTGTTTGAATCTTTAGGACTCTTTGAGTTAAAATATCCATGTGTAAATTATCTATGAATTAGGATAAGGCATTTTTGGTAAGAATTGTGAATCATGGAAAGTTCCTTTTAATTGTAAGTTGAGAATTTTGCTTGAGGACAAGAAAAAGCTTAAGTGTGGGGGTATTTGATAAACCGTAAAAGCAATATATTTTAAGCCCACATTTAGTACGCTTTTGGATGAATTAAGCCTCGATTTATGTAAAAAGGTGCTCTTAATTCTTTCTTTTCATGTCTTATACCTAGGAAAGCACCCAAGGATGAAAAGAATGAGAAACGGGCTTAAAACAGACCAAATTGGGCCAAGAGAGAAATCGACACGGCCTGGCCCAAATCACACACGACCGTGCCTCACCGATCACCTAGAGCACGGCCTCAACCCCGCCTCACACGGTCGTGCCTCAAGTTAGAAACCCGAACACGGCCTGGCCACTATTCACACGGGCGTGTACCATGGCCGTGTCCCTGTCGCTGGAAAGAGCAATTTGATTCGAGAAAGGATACTTGGAGGCAAAGAAACACATTTCAAAGCCTATTCAAACACCCTATTAGGAATTCTACTTAAATTAGGATACTTAGGGGCCAAGTAAGGCATCTCAAAGTCTATATAAACACCCAAGGGGGCAACTTGAAAGGGGAGTTCGACAGAAGCCTTCTGCCAGGGCTTTTGTCCAAGGCGTCAAAGCTAGGCCAAGGAGCCAAGCCGAGAAGGTCAGAGTTAGGGAATAACGCGAGCATAGCCAGTTGATCCATCCCAAGAAGCTGGAGTTATACTCAAGACGGCGGAATTGTCCTTCAATTCCTTTAGGGGGTTTTAGGGATTTCTTATGTTTTGTTTTATCTTTTCTCTTGAGATGGTCTTTTTATTCATTATAAACTAAACCCCTCAGATACCTGAAGGGGATGAAACTTAGATGGATTTTGTTATTTGATTTCTAAGTTATATGATAATTACTTAGTTAGTTCTTAATTATGTTGCTTAATCCAAATCTGATGTGCTTAGGTGGAGGAGGAATAGACCCTGCCTAAGAGTAGATCTAACATAATTAAGCGGAGTTGATCGCACGCCTAGAGATAGGGTGACGAGATTTTTCCGGATTAGGGTGAAACCTAATATGGGAGTCCATTGATCAATTTATTGCTATCATAGGGGGTTATTATAAGCGAACGAGAGTTCCACTAATTAACCTAGGGTTAGACGTTATTCGCCTCGAGAGAGAGTTTAATATAGGTTAGGGAGTCTTACGGATCAAGCTAAGTAAAGAAATCATATAATTTAGGGTTAGATAACAAGTGAACTCTAGGTGGATTCTTCCTGAGGGTATCGTCGTAATCAACTGAGTTTTCTTTCAAAGTTATTTTCCTATTCGTCTTTTTTGTCTTTGTGTCCTTAGCTTAGTCTTCGTCAATTTAGTTTAAATCAACTTCACTCTATTTTTAAGGCTAAATAATAAAAAGAAAGTAAGTATTAGTACTTTTAGTTCCTTTGGGTTCGATAATCGGGTCTTGCCGAAGCTATACTACTATTCGATAAGTACGCTTGCCTTTAATCGTAGTCAGAGTTAGTTTCCAGGTTTTGATCATTCTTTTATAAATTTTAAAACTCTAATTTCAGCGATCAATGCATGAATGTTTTGTGGATATTACAATTAAAATAAATGATTAAGTGTCATATACCTAGTCGGTCATTGCATTTTAAATGACTAGGTGAGTAGTGATTTGCTTGTTGGTTGAAATTAGATACTAATTGATGTTAATAATATTATTCATGATTTGCATGTTAATGAGTTGAGATTAGATGGAATGTACCTTTTATTCGTGATAGTATGCAATGGTATGTATTTTACCAATTACTAGTTCTGATAGAGTGCATTAACTTGTATTAGTTTAGTAATGCCTGTAACCCTAATTCGGCGACGGATACGGGTTAGGGGTGTTACATTTGATTGGTATCAGAGCTAAGGTTTAGTCGGTTCTCAGACTAACGTAGCGCGTGGGTGTCTAGTTATACATGCCATAGTTTACAATGTGATAGTGTGATGACTTCTGACAGTAAAAAAAATGTGTTCGTTTCTTTTGTATAGTAATAGATCCTGATCCCGAGCAAGCTATAGTTGATGATGTCGAGAGTGTGGCGCCTGCTTTCGTGCAAGGGACCGCGCCGGAGAAATCTTGACCAGCTGCGAGTAATCCCGAAGAGGAGGCTAAACAAGCCTTCTATAGCATGATGAATAATTGGTTCAGTCAGTATATACGAACCAATCCTGCTGTTCAACAACCCCTGAATCTGAATACTCCCCCTGTTGTACCGATGGTACCCCCAATTGTAAGTCTTGAGAGAGCAAGCAAGCCCCCAGTTAACCGAATTAGAAAACACGAGGCTCAAGAGTTTAGAGCCGAAGATGGTGATGATGCTGAGCGAGCTGAATTTTAGCTCAACAATACTATTTGTGTTTTCGATGAGCTGTCTTGCACCCCTGATGAGTGCCTGAAGTGTGCCATATCATTATTACGGGATTCTGCCTACTATTGGTGGAATACACTCGTATCGGTGGTTCCGAAGGAACAGATTACTTGGGATTTCTTTCTGACGAAATTTCGTAAGAAGTACATTAGTTAGTGATTCATAGACTCTAAACGTAAAGAGTTTCTCGAGCTTAAGCAGGGTCGTATGGCTGTATCTGAATACGAGCGCAAGTTTGTGAGACTTAGTCGCTACGCTCGTGAATGTGTTTCATCTGAGGCTACTATGTGCCGAAAATTTGAAGAAGGGCTAAATGAAGACATAAAACTATTGGTTGGCATACTTGAAATAAACGAGTTTGTAGTACTTTTCGAACGAGCTTGTAAAGCTGAAGAGTTAGAGAAAGAAAAGTGAAAGGCCGAGACTGAAGCTAGGGACTTCCAAAAGAGATCTGCGGGTAAATTTTCTCAAGCGTCAACAAAGAAGTTCAAGAATGATGGTAGCCGTTCAAACCTAATACCGAAATCTCTATACGAGAACGACCACCAGTAAGTTCTCGGGCTACATCAGTTGCTAGTGTTGGCAACACCCGATTGGGTAAGCCAGAGTGTCAACAGTGCGGTAGATGGCATTTCGGTGAATGCTAGGGTAAATCTAATAATCGCACATGTTACAAGTGTGGTTCACAGGACCATTTTGTTCAGGATTACCCGGAGACAGCTAAAAAGGTCGTTGTTCAAAGTGCGAGACCGAGCAGCACTATAGCTAGAGGTAGACCATCTCGTAATGTGGGAAGTAGAAGTGCCGCTCAGAGGGGGGCGTCTGATGTAGCTATTCGATAAGAGGCTCGTGTACCGGCTAGAGCTTATGCTATCCGTGCCAGAGAGGAGGCTTCATCTCCAGATGTCATTACCGGTATTTTCACTCTCTTTGATACTAGTGTAACTGCTCTGATTGATCTCGGTTCAACTCATTCGTATGTGTGTGAAAATTAGTATCCAATAAGACTCTACCTGTTGAGTCTACTGAGTTTGTGATTCGGGTTTCGAACCCCCTGGGTCGGTGTGTGCTAGTTGATAGAGTGTGCAAGAAATGTCCTTTAATGATTCGAGACTCATATTTTCTGGCCGATTTGATGTTGCTACCATTTGACGAGTTCGATATTATCCTCGGTATGGATTGGTTAACGGTACATGACGCAGTGATGAGTTGTAGACGAGATACTATTGATTTGAAGTGCCAGAATAACGAGATAATTCGAATTAAACCTACGGATTTAAATGGGCTACCAGCTGTGATACCTTCGATGTTGGCAAGACAGTATCTGAGAAAGGGTTGTGAAGCTTATCTTGCATATATGATTGACAGCAAGGTAACTGAAAAGAAGACTGAATCTGTACCGGTTGTTTGTAAGTATCCGGATGTGTTTCTGGAGGAATTGCCGGGATTGCCACCCAGTCGAGAAGTAGAGTTTGGTATTGAGCTAGTGCCAGGGACAACTCCGACTTTGATAGCTCCGTATAGAATGGCACCGACTGAATTAAAAGAGTTGAAGGCTCAGTTACAAGAATTGACAGATAGAGGTTTTGCGCGACCGAGTTTCTCACCCTGGGGTGCGCCAGTCTTATTTGTGAAAAAGAAAGACGGAACTTTGAGAATGTGCATCGATTATCGAAAACTTAATAAAGTGACAGTAAAGAATAAATATACGTTGCCACGTATCGATGATCTATTTGATCATTTTAAGGGAGCTTCTGTATTTTCGAAAATTGATCTGAGGTCAGGTTACTATTAGCTACGAGTTAGAGACTCGGGTGTACCAAAGACTGCTTTTCGAATAAGATACGGTCATATGAGTTTTTAGTGATGCCATTCGGACTCACTAACGCCACTGCAGTTTTCATGGATTTGATGAATCGGGTATTCAAACCGTATCTAGCTAGGTTTGTGGTTGTATTCATAGATGACATACTGATCTATTCGCGAGATGAAATCGAGCATACCGAGCATTTGAGATGTGTGTTACAGATTTTGCGTGATAAACAGTACACAAAATTCAGCAAATATGAGTTTTGGTTGAATGAAGTTAGCTTCCTGGGGCATGTTATTTTAGCATCGGGTATTCGGGTCGACCCGAGTAAAATCTCAGCTATACTAGATTGGAAACCTTCGCGTAATGTTTCTGATGTACGTAGTTTTCTAGGACTTGCCGGATATTATAGACGCTTCGTGAAAGGGTTTTCTATGATAGCAGCTCTGATGACAAAGCTATTACAGAAAGACGTTAAATTCGAGTGGTCAGATAGGTGTCAGAAGAGTTTCGACCAGCTAAAAACTTTGCTAACGGAAGCTCCAGTGCTGGTTCAGCCAGAGTCGGGTAAGGAGTTTGTTATTTACAATGATGCATCCTTAAATGGGTTAGATTGTGTTTTGATGCAGGAGAGTAAAGTTGTAGCCTACGCTTCGAGACAGTTGAAACTGCACGAGAGGAATTATCCGACGCATGACCTTGAGTTGGCCGATATAGTTTTTGCTTTAAAAATATGGCGTCACTATCTATTCGGTGAGAAATGCCACGTCTATTCGGATCACAAGAGTCTAAAGTATTTAATGACTCAGAAGGATCTGAATTTGAGACAAGGACGATGGTTGGAACTGCTAAAAGACTACGAGCTTGTGATTGATTATCACCCGGGGAAGGCTATTGTAGTTGCTGATGCACTTAGCCGAAAGTCACTTTTTGCTCTACGTGCAATGAATGCGGATATAGTTATGACCGACGATGGTGTGATCATTACAGAATTGAAAGCGAGACCACTGTTTGTACAACAGATTCGTGAAGCTCAAGATGTCGATGATGATTTAAAAGCAAAAAGAAATCAATGTGGCTCGAGTATTGATTCAGAATTTCAGATAGATGCTGAAGGATGTATACGGTTTAAGAATCGGATATGTGTGCCTAAGAACCCTGAATTGATTCGAATGATTTGTGATGAAGCTCATAATAGTAGATTGTCGATTCATCCGGTAGCACGAAAATGTATAACGACCTGAAACAACATTACTGGTGGCATGGTATGAAACGAGACATTTCAGACGATGTGTCGAAGTGTTTAGTATGTCAACAAGTGAAAGCCGAGCATCAGGTGCCATCGGGACTACTTCAACCGATTATGGTACCTGAGTGGAAGTGGGATAGAGTCACGATGGATTTTGTATCGGCTTTGCCGTTGACACCGAGTAAGAAAGATTCAATCTGGGTTATTGTTGATAGATTGACAAAATCGGCCCATTTTATTCCGATACGTACAGATTTCTCACTTGATAAGTTAGCTGAGTTGTACATATCGAAGATTGTACGATTACATGGAGTACTTGTTTCTATTATTTCAGATAGAGATTTGAGGTTCACATCGCGGTTTTGGAAGAAACTGCATGATGCTTTAGGTACCAAGTTACATTTCAGTAAAGCTTTTCACCCTCAGTCGGATGGTCAATCCGAGCGTGTTATCCAAATACTCGAGGATATGTTGAGATGTTGCGTTCTTGAGTTTGAAGGTACGTGGGAAGGATACCTACCCTTGATTGAATTTACGTACAATAACAGCTTTCAATCGAGTATCAAAATGGCACCATACGAAGCTTTGTACGGTCGAAAATGTCGTACACCTTTATATTGGATCGAACTAAGTGAAAGCAAGATACACGGGGTTGATTTAATCAGAGAGACCGAACAGAAAGTAAAAGTAATTCGAGAAAATCTAAAAGTCGCCTCAGATCGTCAAAAGTCGTATGCGGATTTGAAACGCAAAGATATAGAGTTTCAGGTGGGCGACCAAGTATTTTCGAAAGTCTCACCGTGGAAAAAGATACTTAGATTTGGCCGTAAAGGAAAGCTGAGTCCGAGATTTATTGGGCCGTATGAGGTTATCGAGCGTATCGGGCCGGTTGCGTACAGACTTATGTTGCCATCTGAATTAGACAAGATTCATAATGTCTTCCATGTGTCGATGCTCCGACGATACAGATCTGATCCTTCTCATGTGATTTACCCATCAGAGATTGAGATCTAGTCTGATTTGACTTATGAAGAAGAACCGATTCGCATCTTAGCTCGTGAAGTGAAAGAGTTACGAAATAAGAAAATCTCGTTGGTTAAAGTTATGTGGCATAAACACGGGATTGAGGAAGCGACCTGGGAAACTAAAGAATTAATGAAAGAACGCTACCCACAATTATTCAACGGTAAGATTTTCGGGGACGAAAATTCGTTAAGGGGGGAGAGTTGTAACAACCCGATTATGACCCTAATCGGAACTGTGGTTTCGGGACCATGAATCCGAGTTAGAAAAATATTTTAATATTTTATTTGATATCTATGTTATGTGTTTGAGCATGTGTTAAAATATCGTAGGATAATTTGTTTGTTTGGATGTTTAGTTAAATAAAAGGATGTAATTGCAAAAAAATGAAAATGTGATGGTTAGTTGTAATTGTGCTGAATTGAGAGTGGTTTTTAAATGTTGAATCCTTAAAAGGAAATTAGTCCATTACTTATAGTAGTGGACGGCAAAAAGGTCAAGAGTGACCTTATTATCGTGTTTGTTATAATAAAATATTAAAGGATAAAAAGGTAATTAATAAAATATTATGAATTAAAATAAAACACAAATAGGAAGCCATGCATGTGTTCATCCAATTGACCAAAAAACACAAAAGAAATAGGAGGAGAAAGCTTAGCACATTCGGCCTTGGATTTTGCTTGATTTAGGTATGTAAATTGTTCGGTTTTTGTTAATTTTTACGTTTTTGAGATCATTGCTATGAATACTACTCGACCCATGTTGGAATTTTTGAATTTGAAGCATAATTGATATTCGACCATTGATGAATGTTCATGTTTTGAAATGTTTGATGGTAGAATATTAAGGATATGTTTTTAATCAACATGTTTTGAATTGGAGGTTTTGATAAAATTGAGTGTTATGGATTAAATTGCAAAAATTAAATAGTTGAGGGACTAAAATGCTAAATAAATGGTTTGTGTGGACTTGTATAAGCTTAGTGAGTATTCAGCCTTAGAAGAATAAATTCAAATTATGTGTATTTTGTGTTTTGAGCAATAGTGACTAAATTGTAAAACTTGTAAATGTCAGGGGTAAAATGGTAATTTGCCCATTTATGTAAATTTTTGTATTAAATTGAATGAAAAGATATTTAAATAAGTTTATATTGGAATTGATTTAGATCAAGAACATAAAGACACGGGATTGGATCGGGGAAAGGCGAAATTGAACGAGTAACCGGGAAACACTAATCCGTTGATTTCCGAGGTAAGTTTTAAGCGATAGAGAAATTGAATTTATACTAAAATACATGACTAAGCTAAGTGGTGGTAAGTTTATTTATAATATATTGTCGAATGTATAAGGGAAATTAGTAAAAGATAGCCGAATGTGTTGTTACTTGGATGTTGGAATTATTTGCATGAAATATGTATTTTTATGATAGTGATACCTTAGATATAAAAAAAATGTTAAAGTGGGATATGGACATACTCAAAGGAATTGATGGTGGCTTGATATGGTCTAGGCCGAATGTAATATAGGACTTGGGTTACTAAAATGTTAAGTTATACTTATATGTATGTGCTTATGTGTGAAGTGCGGATTTGATTTTATATATATGAAAGTGTATAATCGGATGAATGACAGGTTATGAAAGGCACTAAGTGTGCGAGCTATAACCGAGCATTAAGTGTGCGAAATCGGTTACAAGGAACTATGTGTGTGAATTGTGAAAGTAACGGCACTATGTGTGCGATACGTTACGGAGAATTGGCACTAAGTGTGCGGAATATTAAAAAGTAACGACACTATGTGTGCAATACGTTACGGAGAATTGGCACTAAGTGTGCGGAATATTAAAGTAATGGCACTATGTGTGCGATACGTTACAGAGATTTGGCACTTAGTGTGCGGAATATTAAATTAACGGCACTGTGTGCGCGATACGTTACTAAATTCTTTGAGACAGGTATACAGGTTTGATGTTCATTTAAAGAACTTGTTTATTTAATGTTGATATGAATAATAAAATGTTTGAGTATGAAAATTTATGATATGCTCGGGAAATTAAGGTTGGAAGGAGTAATAACCTAGAGGTATGTAATTTATTTTAACTACGCATGATTGATGGTGGCTTGAAATGAAGTAGAAAATTGTTAAATAGAAGAGGCACATGCGAGTTATTCTATTATATGTAGGTGGTGTATGGATTTATATATATATATATATATTTGTTTATACATGCATATAATGTTGATTTGAAATCTATTTTAGTATATTGACTATTCGGCAAAGATAATGAAAATGGAGCAATTTATTTTAAATCTTGACAAAGTGTATAAGTGAGTTAAATGCTTAAAACTTACTAAACTATGTAAGCTTACTTCGTATTTGGTTGTTTCCATATTGTAGATCTCTTTTGGGTGTTCAACTCGTGCTCGGGGATCATCCTTGAAGTTCATCACACTATCAATGAAATTTTGGTATCTATTTTTGTATATAAACTTTAAGTCTATGGCATGTATAGTCTAAACTGTTTTTGAGTTAACTTAGACAAAGATTATATGAATGTAATTTGGCCATGCGAAAATGACTTTATTTTTAGGTTTGAGTTAATTGACTATGCTTGAGATGTTGCATATGTGTGTGTCCGGCCATGAGAAATGAATGGTGGAATTATGGTTGTAATACCTAGCTAAGATGTGCACAAGATTTTATGTTTATGCATATGAAATGATGATTGCCGAATGCAATAAGACACTATTAGATAATGACTTGATTTGAAAATTTTGATTATGATATATTCCAATGTGAGTTAAGTAGATAAGTAAATGATATAAAAATATGTGATATCGAAATGGAAAGCATACATGATCGAAAGTGAAATATATGTTCAATAATGATATATGCATGAATGTTTTGTGGATATTACAATTAAAATAAATGATTAAGTGTCATATACCTAGCCGGTCATTGCATTTTAAATGACTAGGTGAGTAGTGATTTGCTTATTGGTTGAAATTAGATATTAATTGATGTTAATGATATTATTCATGATTTGCATGTTAATGAGTTGAGATTAGATGGAATGTACATTTTATTCGTGATAGTATGTAATGGTATGCATTTTACCAAGTACTAGTTCTGATAGAGTGCATTGACTTGTATTAGTTTAGTAATGCCTGTAACCCTAATCCGGCGACGGATACGGGTTAGGGGTGTTACACCCGACCTAGAAGTTTAGACCGAATCCCGGATGTCACATTGATCGCCGAAGTGATCATAGGTAAATTTTTTTACAAAGTAATGTTATCATGTCAAATCGAAACACTTAACCGTTTAAAATTCAGACAGTAAAATTATAGCTAAGCTTAATACTCATTTAACTGAAACAAAATCGCTTAAAACTTTAAACAGAATTTTACCACAATTTTTATAAAACCTTACATTTCAAAACTGATTAACAAAGTAGTAATAGAAAACCCAAACCGATAATTTATTTTCCACCTAGACTGTCTGAAACCTCCGCATACTGAGTCCAGCGTCAGAATTCAAAAAGGGTACCTGAAAAGAAACACTAATAGGGGGTGAGCTACTCGAGCTCAGTGTGAGTCCGAAACAAATCTCAAACAGAGATACAGAATTCAAAACCTTGAGATTCACTAATAATCACTCAACCACTAGACCAGTAGGCCCATTCTGACACTCAAACATACCACTAAACACATAAGCATGCCCAGCACTTAGACCCTAACCACCAAAGCTTAAAACTTCCAACCCCAAATTCGGGACGTTACAAGGATAATTCTCCTACCATACTCATCTCAAACTCGTTTAGCATTATCTTAACAAAGCTTTTCCCTGGCACTAATATATGTGAAACCAAAGATTATATCATCAGCATAGATTATTCCATGTTTGATGAATTTGGACACCTAAATATTTCTCTCATTGATTAAACCCTTCTATGCCATTAATTTCATCCTTCAGTAACTTGCAATATCAGCTAATTTAGGTTCCTTTGCTATTGAGACAACAATAGAGTTCTTTTATTTGCCAGTAACTTCATCCTTTTGGAACTTGCTTTTGAGACAGCAACAGAATATGTATAGTGGGAGAGTGGGGAGAGAGGTTTAGGTAACATTGATTGAAACAATTTGCTTTCTCATTTGCAAAATAAAATGTTTCTTTGATTATTTTTTTCTTGTATTTTTTTATCAAAAATTGAAAGGTTTAAAAAGTTATAAAATTCAAAGGTGATAGTAGATGATTAATTTAGTGGGATGTTCAATGATATCATAGTTTACAATTTATTGTTTTGATATATAACTGCTTCAGTTCCTTGTCCTTGTTATGGTCTTATTTAGTTTATGATCTGAAACATCCTAGTTGAACTTGCTATAGCTCAGACAGGAACTTTCTCAACAGAAAAGGTCTGCTGGTGCCCATTATCTTCTTCATTTTCACCCGTTATATCTTCCAATGATTTCCCCATGGTTTCAGGCACCAAAAGAGTGAAAAGCATGCCCAGACAGTTGACTGCACCAAGCACCATCAGTGCATTTTTAACTCCGATACCAGGATTGTAACCTTTATCAACCTTATCATGATGTGTGCTTTGTGCAGCATACAAGAACCCGAATGAGCCTACAATGGCACCAGCTTTTCCGGCCGCTGCTGATATCCCGTGGCAGGTTGATCTAAGCCTGGCAGGGAAAATTTCAGCCGGCACGATGAATGTGGTGGCGTTGGGTCCGAAGTTGGCGAAGAAGAAGGTCAATGAATACATGATGAGGAAACCTGTGTGGTTGTGAGTTTTCCAGTGCTGGTAAGGAATGGCAATAGCAAACATGAACACAGACATGAAGAAGAAACCCATCAATTGGATTGTGAACCGGCCGAGGTGTTCGATGAAAGCGACCGTAAACCAGTATCCAGGGACCGTACCGCAGAGTGCAATAAGTGTTTGAGCCTTGGCAATTTTGTAAACCTCTTTAGTTGCACTCATGGTTTCAGGTTTTGGGAGCCAATCAATTG
This sequence comes from Gossypium sturtianum, assembly GCA_025698515.1. Taxonomy (NCBI): domain Eukaryota; kingdom Viridiplantae; phylum Streptophyta; class Magnoliopsida; order Malvales; family Malvaceae; genus Gossypium; species Gossypium sturtianum. The sequence continues at coordinate 167,113,194 of CM046945.1, forward strand.
CACTGAAGATATCTTTTTGGAACAGATTGGAACTGTAGAAGGCAATGTCCAACAAGAACCAAGTTGAAGTTGTTCCAAGCAAGTGTAATCCATGGCGTTTGGCAAATTCCTTGCTGAATAGACCAAATTGTTCTCTCCCTATCTTATCCACCTTCTCTTGTTCCGCATTGAGATCCACCTGCAAGACCTTAGACATGTCTGCAGCTGCCTGTTTGGCATTTCGGGCTACGAGGGCTGTGTAACGGGCTGTTTCCGGCATCTTCATACGCCAGTAGTAGGTGAGAAGAGCTGGAAGTGCACCAAACATCAGTATGATCCGCCAAATATAGTCGGCTTGGGGTACCGTTGATTGTTCTTTGACAACCTCAAATGGAAGGGAATTGTAGGCATGATCAAATGCAGCTGACACAATCAGAGCTACAATCCCACCTGTTAAAATTCCGAATCCTTGCATTGCAAAAACCGCCGCAATAAACGCTCCGCGAGTCTTCTTGTTGGCATATTCAGACATGATTGTGGCTGACAAGGGATAATCACCACCGATTCCAAAACCAAGCCAAAACCTGAAGAAGCAAAGCGTTGCCATTACACCAGCTGGAGACTTTCCGAAGGAAAGTCCAGAGGCAATGGAACAGATCACCATGAGCATCAAGGTGAGTCCATAAACTCGTTTTCGGCCTAATTTGTCACCGAGCCAACCAAAGAAAAGCTGTCCAGCTAAAGTTCCGCAAAAGGCCACACCATTAACAGCAGCTGCAATACGAGGAGGCAAAGTTCCAGGCTTTCCAGTAAGTTCATCGAAGTAGTAAATACGACCGAGCAATTTTGTGATAAGAGAGATGCTAAAAAGGTCATAAGCGTCAGTGAAGAAACCCATTCCAGCAATCACAATTGCAGTGAAATGGTACCATTGTGTCTTTGCTGCATCCAACGCATTAAGAACTCCAAGCTGGTTTGCCATTGCTGTCTTTTTTACCTGAAACGAGATCAAATAAGAAATTAACAAAACATAGGAATTCTGGGTTTTCTCTGAACAAACAATCCCATGTCAAATAAAAATTGTGAAGGCCACAGCAGCTGGTTCAGCCATTAAAGCAACCAGTTTCAGCTTTTCATTCTGGGATGTTAACTGCAACATCATTTTTCACATGCAGCGGTCTTTAGTAGTTCATTTTAGTACATAAATTCTTAAAGATATAGAACTGCCTGACCTTTAGAAAACAGACCAAAGGTATTGATTTAGGTTGTGGTCCAACGGTGATCAGAACCGAAGGTATTTAAATACAGATAATCTCTTAAATCCCCAAGAATGAGCTTTGGGCATCAAATGGCATATACCATTTTCATTCCTTTCATTAATACCAAGAAAATAATTGGAATTTGATAACAATTGCGTTGCTTTTTCTTCTGTATATCAATACAATATGTCATTACATTATCCATTGTCAGCTCAACACAGCAACAATCTTAGACGATGTCAGAGACAAAAGGGACAGGTTAAATTGGACGAAAATTGAAAATAAGTCTAACAAGAATATTTATAGAATATATTGTGATTATAATATACCATTTTTCCCCATGGAAAACAAAACAGAAACTACAAAATCATATATATGATAACAAAAGTTCTTGATGATGACCAGCTTACATAAATATATTTGTTTAGCTTCGATGGAAGTTTCCAATGAATAAAATAATTTTGCCCCTAAATCTGACCTAATTGGATGTCAAAATTCGAACCATATCTGTTGATATATATATATATATATATATATATATATTTGACAATTATTTGATTCGCTTTATTCATTGTACTATATAAAATTACTATTTCATTCATATATATATATATATACTAATTTTAACCCACGGTGCATATTTTACCTAATGAACATAATAAATATTAGAAAAACTTACTACAATTAATAATAATATTTAATAACATAAATTAATTAAGTGAGTCAGATTTGATTGCTACCATTTTAAAATAATTCATATAAATTATAAATTTTCGAATAATTACATATTAAAATAATTTTTAAAATCATAAGGATAAATTTAATTGTTAATATTTATTTATTACCACTTTGACTCTAATTTTTGAATCATTTCGATTCTCAGTTAATTTTAAAAATTAATTTTATAGTGTCAAATTTAGATCTTTAACAAATATTTATATATAAAAAAGTAAATATTAGTTTTGAAATAGTTTAATAACTTAAATCTTAATTTAATATTTAATTGCTGAAAAAAAGTAAAAAAAATACGTTTAGATTTAAAAAGTTTTATTTAATAATTAAAAGTTGAAATCCAAAAAGAAAAAGCAAAAATTAATATTTAAAAGTTGAAAGATAAACCTTTTAAAATATTTAATATAATATTTTGTTTCAAAATTTTTTATTTAATTTATTTAATTAAAATTTGAATTGAAAAAGTTTTTTTATAATTAAGATTTAATAGTAGAAAATTTTAAAAAAAATATGAAATTACCATTTAAATAGTTAATTTTAAAATTTATTAAGGACAAATATGTAGTTATTTTAATTAAAACGTGAAAAAATGGAAACGTGAAGTAGATATATTACTATGATATAATGTTGGAGGACGTGGTTTCGAGTGCGTTGAAGCGTATTATCCTCTTATTTATAGGTTGGAGATTGGCTATGGATAGTTTTAAGTATTGTGTAAAAAAGCAGGGCTGGATTTAGGGGGGGCTGGCAGGGGCCCCGGCCCCCCCTAAAATGTAAAATTTAAATTTAGTCTCTTAAATTTTTTTTAAAATTTTTAAGCTAGTAAAGGTAAAATTGTACTCTGGCCCCCTAAAATTATAAAAATTCGATTTAATCCTTTAAAAATTATAAAAATATAGACTATAAAAATTAAAATTTCATTCGGCCCCCCTAAAAATTTGTTCTGGCTTCGCCCCTGTAAAAAAGAACAGATATGATCAGAACTTATAATGATATTGTTGAAAAAAAATAATTTTAAAAATACAATAGTTCTTGTCATTCGAATGTTACTTTAATTAATGTTTAAGAATATTCTTCAAAACGTTGATTGAGTCTTAACTTGATTCGTATGGGTTTTGTTGTCAATGCAAGAGAACGTGGATTCGAGTGCATTGAAGCACATTATCCTCATATTTATGGATTGGTGAGCGACTATGAGCAGTTATAGGTATTGTGTTAAAAATAACAGATATAATCAAAACCTATAATGAAATTCTAGATGTTGGTAATTACATCCTTTAAAATCAATTATCTATTCGAATTCAAATTCTAAAGCACTATACCCCTGATTTTATCATCCATAATGGAGTAGAGTAAACAATGGAGCAGAGTGTGTTAATTGTAAAGTGTGCAATATCCACTATCGCCTCGATTCATTGTCATCATGAAATTTAATTTTTATTATAATTAGTATAATTAAATAATTTGTAATTAGGATAGTGAAATTTAAATTAGAATAAAAAGTTTAAGAGTGAAACTGAAATATGAGATCACAAAATTGTCATTAAACCAAAACCTCAGTGGTTAGTTAATTATTTATTATCAACAGCTACTAATGACAAAAGCTATATGGTATATAGTTATTTTCGAAGCCTTTGTAATATGTTCAATGCAAATATATACAGAAGTTGTGTATACCCAAATTTGATTCCTAGAACATATCTTGACGGTGAAAATTGAGTTGCCAAAAATATTGGATATTCGGATTTTGATATTATCAAGCTTTACTTAGACATACAAACACACAAGTAAAGGGGTATTCAACATATAAAACTGTTTTGTTAGTGTAAAAGAAGAGGATTAATTGATTTATTTATGTTATAAGTTATTAATGTGGTATACACGTGAATTGTCACGTTAGTAAAATAAACAAATATTAATTTTTTCATCTCTTTTGGGTGATTTGGTAAAGAACGGTAATTTAAAAGAATAAAGAAGAGGACTAAAATATTTTTTTTAAATAATCTCATTATAGATTCTGATCATATCTGTTCTTTTTAAACACAATGCCTAAAACTACCCATAGCCCCTCCCGCAGGGGCGAAGCCAGGGGGGCTGGCATGGGCCCCGGCCCTCCTAAAATGTAAAATTGCTATTTAGGCCCTTAAATTTTTTAAAAATTTTAAATTAGTAAAGGTAAAATTGTACTTTGCCCCCCTAAAATTATAAAAATTCGATTTAATCATTTACAAATTATAAAGATATAAACTATAAAAAATTAAAATTTCATCCGGCTCCCCTAAAAAATTATTCTGGCTTCGCCCCTGCCCTCCCGAACCCATAAATAAGAGGAAAAAACGCTTCATAACACTCGAACTCATGTCCTCCTACATTGATAATAATATTCATTCAATCGAACTAATATTCAATCATTTTTTTTAATTAGAACTATTGCAGGATTAAACACAAACTAAACCATAGATATCATCTTACGAAAAAACTTTCCTTAATTAGTCGGTCAAAATATAAAATTTGCCCGATCGGCTCACCTAATCATGAGACTGACGACGACTCTTAAGTCTTAATCCATTTTATTCTGTTCTTAAGGGAAAAAACTCTTAAACATTATTTATTAAATTAATCGACGAAAATGTCAACATCTAGCATATTGTTTTTCACACTTCTGGAATATGTTTATAAAATTTTATTGTTGAATGCAAATTGCAAGCAATTGTAAACAAGGTTGTCTCTAAAACATAAATAGACAACATGCACTGAATTGTCGAAAAAACAAAAACCGGATTTGGACAAAAACATTTTATTGTTTTTATCCAAACCTATTCAATCTGGTAACTAAGATTATTTTAATATTTATATATTTTTTGGTATTCATAAATTTGAATTTATGAGTACTAATCTTAATTGTATTTAAATTCATATATTAAAATGGACTTAATTCAAGTATAAAGTAAAAAAAAAATGAATTTTATGTGTTGATCTGGTAGTTAGGGTATTCACCGTTCTAGGTGTGGCCTAAATTCGAGTCATGCTAATTGTGTATAAAATTGCATTAACTCAATCACAAATTACAACATCTCTTTAAAAAAAAATCCTTTAAATGTGTAGCAATTTTTTTTTTAAAATATTCTTGTTATAGGTTCTAATTATATTTGCTCTTTTTGGCACAATGTCTAGAATTACCTATAGCCTCCCTAACCCATAAATAGGAAGATAATACACTTCAGAGTACTTGAATCTACGTCCTCCTATATTAACAACAATTCTTATACTAATCAAATTAAGACTCAATTAGCGTATAGCAACAAATTTTAAGTTTTCACAAAAAGAAATTACACTTAAAAATAAGCATAGTTGAAGCTCAAAATTGAAGGAACTGTTAATTATTGATTGAGATTAATCGTGTCTATTCGAATTCGATATTTCAAAATAAAGTATATGAATCAAATAATTTGGGTACAATCCTTTTCTCGGTCAGCCAGGTACCCTTCGCAACGGTCCTTCAAATTATTCTTTTCTTTCTACAAATGAAGTCATGCCCTCCTCAAAGTATTCAAACTAGGCCCTCCAGATCTTACCCTCCTCTCGAGCCCTAGCAAAGACAACCTCTACCTCAGCCACCTCCCCTCCTACTCTATGTCCCTCTTTCTTCAAAATGTTTACCTCCTCCGAGGCTTTCTCCAAGGCACTTGAGAAGTTATCTCTTTTCTCCTAGACCACAAGGTAGTGCTTTGAAAGATAGACCAACTCTGTACAGATGGCTCAAAGGTGCACAGGTTTTTCTCAATGGCAAAAATCAAAATCGTGCCAAAATTCAGCTCCACAAGTATATTCTTGTCCCTATTCAGACTCAAGTTGCTAGCCCTCCCACACAACAAATTTTCCACGGAAGGGGACCTCTGTCGTCTAGAAATCAACAATAGCATAGGGTGTGTTTTCTAGTTTAACTGGGATAGCCCCTACAAGTTTTGAAAGGCTATCATATAGGCGACCTCATCCCGCTCATGACACAAGTCCTTGCTAGATGCTTTGGAGCTATCCCATAGTAATTAAGCACGTTACATACGAAATGGTGGGGTAGGAAGTGAAACCCTACCTTCAACACATATAAGGGCAAGTAGAACCTAGGCCTCCCCTACCGTGATTGGGCCCCCTCACTGCATTTAGGGCAAACACATTGTCAGAGATGCTAAATTCATATCGATGGTGGTTTGGCTCCAGTGCCATGTAGCGGAGCAACCATTGCATTTCCCTTTTCTTGGTGGTGCACTCAAATGAACAAAACACCACCACCTCCCTCTCCAACCAAGGAGGGCTCTTCGTCTTCTTTGTCACCCTATATGAAGTATTGATCCCTCCTCCCCTATTTATCCCGACCATTGTCGTAGACTTAGTTAGAAAGGAAAATACAAAAATTCAAAGAAATTGAACCCTTAACCTCAAACAGAAGCTTTAACCGAACAAGAAACGACGATGGTGAAATAGCGGTGAGAGAAAATGGAGAACAACACTTAGAGAATTTTGAGAACGAAGAAAACAAGAAAACTTCAACAGTTAAGGTGTAACGGCCCAATCTTTAGTGGTATCGGAAATAACAGTTTCGAAATTTTATTTTCATAAATTAAGTCCGTAAATATTAAATATGAATATTTATGAGTATAATATTAAAAACATTGCAATATTAAAATTTTCCAACTAGGAAACCTTAGGGATTTTTACCATATATAAACATAATTTAGCCAACCTAATTAAATCTCCAAATCAAGAAACGGCTGTTATTTTTTTCTTCCTTTTTCTTTTCTTTTTCCAAGTTAAAACGGCTGTTTCTATTTTATTTTATTTGATAATTAAGGGCTGTTTTTTTTTTCTCACCAAACTCCAATGGTCCATTAGTATTTAATTTTGTCATTTGTTGCATGAACTCACAAGAACCAGCCAAGCACTGAAAACTAAAACTGCAACATCACATTTTACTCGATTCCTTGTAAATCCAACTCTTATTTCTTCAACGAAACATTCCAAGGCACGTGTGTTCTAACCCATGTTTTCTTCTTTTTCTAGACTCCTATATTAATCCCCTTTGCTTGCATCGTTTACATGCGCAGTGCAAATAAAAGGCTTATCATAGTGTTTTTGTTTCTGGTGCTTTGATATTTTGCAGGAAATGGATGATCAGAAAGACATAAAGGACATCAAGGTTTTGCCTGCTCCTATCCCTGAAGGTTGGGTTTTGGATACCAAGTTCAAAGAGGATGGTACTGAAGTCAAGGTATATATTGAAAAATATGGCATAAAATATAACTATCTCTATATTTATATTTATATTTCATAGTTCTTAATAAAAATTTTAGAGTGACAAAAGTAAATTGGAGTAATGAACTTCGCATCGGAAACTTCGCATTACTCGTGTCGTAGTATGATAGTGTGCATGTATAGGTACGTGAGTTGTACTTGAATAATATAAAAAAATAATAATTTGGTTAATTAATTATAATAATAACTGAGGAAATTGCAGTGCTACTTATGTCCAGCCACTGAACAACAATTCTACACATATGAAGATCTTATGCGATATGTGAGGTATGCCAAAGCTGCCAAGGTTTCCATCTACAGTCCCGTAAGTTTTTACTTATTTTTCCCCCTTATTTACTTTTTTATTTTATTTTAATTAAAAAATAGATTCGAAAGAATTAACTAGAAATGCATTCGATAAGAGATTTTCAAATTTGGATCATCCTTAATAATAAGTAATAAAAGGGTGAATATATTGTTTTGTACTTGTATTTGGTTTCAATGTTTAATTAGGTACCTAATTTTTTTTTTTGTTCCAATTTGGTATGTGAGTTTGATTTCAGTTTTGTATCCCATACAAGTACTTCCCATTAAGTACCTATGATTTTTTTACTAGAGCACACATTTCAAATATTTATAAGGTTGCATGATGTTGTTTGATTTGAGTACTAAATTGGGACCAAAAAAGAAACTCATATACTAAATTGAATATTAAAACCAAATATAGATACTAAGTGATATATTAACCCACAATAAAATTGTTTACCTATAGATAATATTTTGATAACTGGACCAATAATGGTCGAGTTTTTGATAAAAGAATTATGAATTTGGGTCGATTGACTTGGCAAGACCTGGCTTGTGAACCTGTTTGCAAAATGTTAAATGCATACATATTTATTTATTACGTTTATGTTTTAAATTTATTTGGGTCATTATTCATTTGTATTTATCCTTGTTTGACAGTATTTTGAGGCAAACATGAAGAAAGAAGGCTATAAAAGGTTAAAGAAAGAAGGCCAAAGCTAGTATTGATTTTAGAGAGGAACACGAAGATGAAGATAGAAATATGAGCCAGCTTGAGTGAAATCTGTGGCAAAATGTTGTGTTTAATTAACAAATGTTGATGGATTGTGTTTCTATTTTGCAGTGTTTGGGTCAGTTTGAATTTCGTATTATTATATGTAGTGAGTTTAATGATCAAAGTTTGGTTTCGGTTTCAATTAAAATTGTTTTCCATTGTTAATTTCAAGGTTTTTTTTTTTTCCCATAAATTTTGATGGGACTGAATCTTCCGTTCAAGTGGTTTTCTGATCATAAGTCTTTCTCTAATTGGAGCACATGCAGCAATTTCATATAAATCATGTCCCTAATTTTTTATTAATCAATTAAACAAGATCTTTTTAAAGCTATGAGAAGCCTCATCCGTAATTTTCACCCACAAATTCTCAAACATAAAGATATAATCCTATTCTTTCTTTCCCAAATCATTAAAAATAATCCTTACTGTGATGGATGTGGTTTGGATGTAGAATCTACTATGCATGTGGTTAGGGATTTTAGAAATCAGTGGTACTAAGGAGTTGTTGGAATGTTTTCTTTAATTTGTCGCTCGTTTGTTGGATTATTTGGAATATTAGGAATTAAGGTAAATTAGAGTTCTAGAATGGTGAATGGGCAATTTTTTTTTCTATTGTTAGCTGGTCCCTTTGGAAGAGTCGGAATGACTTCATATTCGATCAGGCTAGTGGCAGTAGCCATGATCTTATAACATTGGCCGAAGCTTGGACGAGCTCCTTGTATATATCAAAGGAGCGACAGAACATTGGCCATGTAAGTCTATGACTAAAAGATGGTGGCAACTTCCAACTCATCGATGGGTTAAGGTGAATGTGGATGGTTCAGTGTTAGCGACTAGACCAAAGGCGGCTATAGGTGGAGTGATGAGAGGGTCAAATGGAGAATGGGGGGTTTTGACATGATGACATGTATGTCTAATATCTTTTAGGTTGAATCTTGGGCAATGCTTGAAGGATTAAAGCTAGCTTGGGCATAGGGTTTCGTCAAGTGGAGCTAGAGAGTGATAATGCTTTGCTAATTGACGTTATACAGAACAGGTTAGCAGCGGGAAGCAATTGTAGTGAAATTAGGCTAATACATTACTGTTGTTCTAAAGACTAGGACGTGAACATATTTTGAGAGACAGTAATAAGGTGGCAGATCACATCGCTAAAGAGGCTAGAGGAGAAATGAAATAATTGATTTTTCATGTGGATCCACCGGCATATGTGAGAGATTTATTGGAGGAAGATGTCCAACGCACTATACATATAATGGTTGATGGAGAATAATATTACTGTATGTTTAGCTTATGACTAAACTCTTATTTATTTACCAAAAAATATTTATTTTTAATATCAACATTTTTATTTTATAATTTATGTAATTTCAATAACCTATTTCTTCCTAAAATAATTGTTTATTCAAACAAAACAATTATAATTGCTAGCATTTTAGAATACCATTTTAAAAATTCCTCATCTAAATGTACTCTAAAAATTTTTTTAATTACAATTCTAAAAGTATATTAATTAATGTCAAATTCCATGTACTTAAATTTGAAATATCAACCAATAAGGTAGTAAGATTGAAATTTTGGATCCAAAGTCATATTGTATAAAATTTATATAAGTTCTCAGGCTAAATTTTATCGTAGTTTAAGTATAAAAACCGACCACATGTGGACATAATCCAGATTTATTCTTGTTTAGGTCTACATATATCTCGTTTGTCAATTCATTTGTGCATTATAATAATTTGATTATGAATATAATTATACAAACATGTATTATTTGTGAATACCTTGTATTTATACTTTCGAATAACTAATTAATATATTGAAGATGAGGAATTTTAACTTCACAAGTAAAATTAAAATCTGTAGTATATCCTATTTATTTATATTTTAATTTTGTAAATACAACTTGAAACATTAAAAAGGAAAAAAGAAAAATGAAAACTTGAAGCATTAAGTTGCCAACTAGGAAACCTTAGGTATTTTTACTATCTATATATTTTTAACAATCTCATAATAAATTCTGATAATATTTGTTCTTTTTAACACAATACCTAGAACTGCTCATAGCCTCTCCCCAACCCATAAATAGGAGAATAATGCGCTTCAGCACCATCGAACTCATATTCTATTGCATTGACAATAATACTCATGTCAATCAAATTAAGATTCAATCTGTTATCATATAAGCTTAATTTAACCAGCCTAATTAATTCTCCAAATCATGAAACGGCTGTTTTCTCCCTTTCTCTTTCTTCAAGATAAAACGGCTGTTTTTCTTTTCGTTTTATTTTATTTTACATTAAACGGCTGGGTTTCTCACCAACTCCAAAGGTCCACTGTTATTTAATTTTGTAGTTTCTTGCATGAAACCAAAACAACCAGCGAAGCAAAGGAAAAAGGAAACTGAAACTGAAACTGAAATTGAAACTGAAACTGAAACTTTTTTATATTCTTTAACGTAACTTTAAAACTAGTTCAACAAGAAAAGTATTTAACATCATTCGTAATTTTGTAACGAACTTATTTTAAGCTAATATCAACTTTGTAAATATGATAAAAAAATTAAGTTCACTTAAATTTAACTTTGTAAGTATCATATTTTAGATTAATATCATATTATTTAATTAAATTTCTTTAAAAATTAATAATTTTTTAACTATTACATAACAATTATTTTGATTTTTTTATTTTAAAAATATATAGAAACCTAATTTTCGAATAAAAAAAATAATGCAATGTCAAATCTTTCAATAAATGAAAAACCTAGAAAAGATTTTTCCATCTTGTTTTTTCCAACTTGGACATGTTATCGTAACTTCCAAGCTTGGTAGTCCAAGCATGTAGATCAAACGACCAAAGTCCCAAAAAAATATTGTCCAAGAATTGAAAATACAAACTAAATTGAACCAATGGAGATAATTTTATCGATTCCATGTCTCATATAGATAATTTGCAACTTTATCTCTCTCTAATACCTATAATTCATTTCGTGTTTGTTTGTTTGTTTTTGAATCATTTGATATATTTTGTTTGAATTTTTTATTTTATTAAATACATATGTTTTGGTTTTTTATTTATAATTTTTTATACTTTTTAGATTTTTTAAATCATTTTTATAAGTTTTTTAATCCAAAACTAATTTTTGAATAATTTATATTTTTTAAAATTTTTAGAATTAGAGTTAAATTGACAAATTTTGTAAATGTACTTGAGGGTTAAATTTATTAATTTTAGAATTGGAACTAAAATGATAAAATCATTGAAGACTAAATTTGTTGAATTGTTTAGATTTAGTATCAAATTGATAGAATGTGTAAACATTGAAAGGTTAAATTTTTTATTAGGCCAATTAAAAAAGCCCACATCAGCTTCCGTCGCCTATCTAACAGCAACTAATTAAGGAGAAGTGAAGTGTATGAAGAATGCGATCAAAGATGGTTCATGGTTGTGACATTTAAGTTTAAGGCATCTTGGTTTTTCTGTCCTAAAGCTACTGTCAAAAGCAAAGATGATGAATGGATTGCCAAAAATTAATCATCTTGATCAACTATGTGAAGCTTGTATTAATGGAAAACAACACAGAAAAAGTTTTTGAAGTTGGAAAATCTCAACGAGCCAAGAGACCATTGGAGGTTGTACACTCTGACATAGCAGGTCCTTTTGATATACTTTCACTTGGCAGAAACATGTACTATCTTACTTTTATTGATGATTTTAGTAGAAAAAGTTGAATATATCTTCTTAAAACAAAATCAGAAGCACTTGAAAAATTTATCGAGTTCAAATCTATGGTAGAAAAACAGAATGAACATCATATTAAGATACTCAAATCTGATAGAGGAGGTGAGTATACCTCGAAATTATTTGAAAGCTTCTACAAGGAGCATGAAATCATTCACTAGTTGGCAGTTGCGTACACACCATAACAAAATTGAGTTTCTGAAAGAAAGAACTGCACTATTCTTGATATGGCAAGAAGCATGGTTAAAGAGAAGCATTTACCAAGAACCTTTTGAGTTGTACTCAATGTGTTGTTTATTTGTTAAACTAATGTCCAACAAAACTTGTGAAATACAAGACACCAAATGAAGGTTTGAGCAATCAAAAGCCAGGAGTTGGACATCTCAAGATTTTTGGATGCATCGCATATGCTCATGTTCTTGACTAGATGAGAAAGAAGCTCGACGGAAAAGAAGTGAAATGCATTTTCATTGGTTATGAAAAAAGATATAAGGCATATAGGCTATACAACTCTTTCACCAATAAAGTTATTATTTCAAGAGATGTTGAATGCGGTGAAGTTGATTACTAGAGATGGAGTGAAGAAGAAAAGAAAATCAAAGGATTATTTTTCAGTGATGATAAAGACGATGGCTTCATCAATCAAGATGAACAAGGTGATGATCAAATTACTCCACCAAGTCTTGTTGCAACAACTCCTACAACATCGTCATCATCAACCAATAGTAATATGAACAACTCAGAGGAAGCACCTGCAACAATGCGTAGTTTACACGATATTTATGATGTCACAAAACTAATAGAAACAACACTTGATTATTCCTTATTCTGTTTGTGAAAAAATATATCGTCGGTAATGACAAATATATCGCAAAGAAAAGAGAAACAAAAATAAAGAACACACAGATTTTACGTGGAAACCCTTTCGGGAAAAAACCACGGGCAGAGGAGAAGAAAATTCACTATGTCGAATTCGAATCTATTTACAAGAGGAATAGACTATGTCTATTTATAGGCTTGTAAAGTCATATTCTAATAGGAGAGTGTAGTAAGATTGAAACTCCTTATTCTAATCAATATCCAATAGATGGAGTTTAATAAGGTTTAAAAAACCTTATTTAAAATAAAATAAAAGAAGTACAGTTCTATAGGGTTTCTTCTTTTACTTTATTTTACCATTGTATTTTATTTAAATAAGGATTCGGGTCACTTAATTCTAACAATCTCCACCTTGACACGAATTCTAAATAAACAAGTTCTTCATCGCGAACTCTCAACGAACAAGTTCTCCACCTCTTCCATAAAACCCCTTAAGGGTTTAACTTCGACAATGAATACCAACCAAGTCTAAGCAATGCTCAAACTTGGTTATAGGAAGTGACTTAGTCATCATATCTGCAGGATTTTCATGAGTACTAATTTTGCTCACAATAATATCACCACGAGCAATAATATCACGAACAAAATGATACCGAACATCAATGTGTTTTGTTCTCTCATGAAACATTTGATCTTTTGTAAGGAAGATGGCACTCACATTTGTGTCATGAAAATCTTCGTGTTGATTTGAAGGTCTTCATTGAGCTCACTAAAGTCCCTTCAACCAAATAGCTTCTTTACAAGCCTCGATGTCGCCGCCATGTACTCGGCTTCATGGTAGACAAAGCGATCAGTAGTTTGCAAAGTAGCTTTCCAACTGATTGTACAACCTCCGATTGTAAAGACATAACCGGTGAGAGATCTTCTTCTATCAAGGTCTCCAAAGAAATCAGCATCAACATACCCAATGACTCCATCTCTAGTTCTTCCAAACTGTAAGCAAACATCGGTAGTACCTCGTAAGTATCTTAAAATCCACCGAATCGCTTTCAAATATTCTTTACCGGATTTGCCATGTATATGCTAATCAGCACCGATCGCATATGATAAATGCGGGCGTGAACAAACCATAGCATACATGAGAGATCCCATCGCACTAGAGTATGGAACATGTGACATGTACTCAATCTCATCATCCGATTGCGGATACAAAGCCGATGAAAGTCCGAAATGGTACAAGAAGGAGTACTAACAGAGCTTAGCACTCTGCATATTAAACTGCAAAGAAGTTTCTCAATATACCCTTACGACTTAGGTACAATTTACTTGCTTTTCTATCTCTAAGAATCTCCATACCAAGTATCTTCTTTGCTTTGGTCCCAAATCTTTCATCTCAAATTCTTCACTTAGTTGGGCTTTGACCTTTCTTATCTCTCATTTATCTTTTGTTTTGCTATCAACATGTCATCAACATAAAGAAGTAGATACACAAAAGAACCATCACTGCTTTTTCTTAAAGCAAACACAATCATCAAAACTACTTCTTTTAAAATCATGAGAAGTCATAAAAGAATCAAACCTCTTGTACCACTTGTCTTGGTGATTTGTTTTCAAACCGTAAATGGACTTTTTCAAAGCAAGCAAACATAGTCCTCTTTTTCGAGGCTCAGAAACCCTCTGGTTGTTGCATGTAAATATCTTCCTCAAGTTCTCCATGCAAAAATGCGCTTTTACATCTAATCGCTCAAGCTCCAAATCATGCATGGCCACAATACCAAGCAAAGCTCGAATTGAACTATGCTTCACAACCGGGAGAACACATCCGTGAAGTCCACTCCTGAATTTGACTATAACCTTTGCAACAAGCCTTGCTTTATATCTGGGTTCTTCAACTTTTGGAGTCCCTTCTTTCTTTTTAAACACTCATTTACAGCGAACAACCTTTTTACCTTTAGGAAGTTTCACAAGATCCCATGTTCTGTTTTTATGGAGTGATTCAATCTCCTCTTGCATAGCAAACATCCACTTTTCTGAGTCTTCACACACAACCGCCTGAATAATTAGACGGCTCTTGGTTTGCATCTATATCTTCGGCCACATTTAAAGTATAAGCAACTAGATCAGCCTCGGCATACTTCTTTGGAGGTTTAATTTCTCTTCTAGTTCTGTTTTTGGTGATAGAGTATTGTGGTGAAGAAGCAACTCTATTCTCAATTTTTGTACTGACTTGAGGAGTCGACTCTATATTAATCTGATGCTCCACCTGCTTTTGAATTTCTTTATTGAAAGAGTCTTTAAGAGATAAGTTAGGTAGCATTGCAGTTTTATCAAAAACAACATCTCTGCTAATCACAACTTTTCTATTTTCAGGACACCATAACTTATACCTTTTACACCAGTTTTATAACCAAGAAAAACACATTTAATGGATTTCGGTTCCAATTTTCCATTATCAACATGAGCATACGCAGGACACCCAAAGATCTTTAAATCAGAATAATTAGCAGGATTACCATACCATACCTCTTGTGGAGTCTTTTTCTCAATGGCAATGGATGGAGATCGGTTGATCAAAAAACATGTAGTAGAGGCTGCTTCGGCCCAAAACGACTTTGGTAAGTTGGCATTTGACAACATACATCGAACTTTCTCCATAATCGTTCTGTTTATTCGTTCTGCAACGCCATTTTGTTGTGGAGTATGACAAACTGTCAAGTGTCTCACGATCCCTTCTGACTTGCACAGTTTATTAAACTTATCAGAACAAAACTCTAAGCCATTGTCTGTGCGGAGGTGTTTTATTTGTTTTCCCGTCTATTTTTCAATCATAGTTTTCCAAGACTTAAATGCGAAAACACACATCGCTTTCGCTTGGGAAGAATGTCCAAACTTTTCTGGAAAAATCATTAATAAAAGTTAGCATATAATTAGCTCCACCTCTTGAAGGCACTCTTGATGGCCCCACGCATCGAATGAATATACTCCAACGTTCCCTTCGTGTTATGGATTCCTCTGGTGAATCGAACTCTCTTTTGCTTCCCAAAAACGCAGTGCTCACAGAACTTCAGTTTGCAAATTCCTTGCCCATCAAGAAGTCCTCTTTTGTTCAATTCTGCCATGCCATTCTCACTCATATGCCCTAGGCGCATATGCCAAAGTTTAGTAATATCATCATCTAACAAGGAAGAGGAAGCGACAGCTGCATCACCAATAACAGTAGAACCCTGTAAAACATATAACTTGACAGTCTTTCTCTGCCCTTTCATCACAACGAGGGAACCTTTGGAAATCTTCAAAATCCCACTTTCAGCTGTGTATTTGTACCTTTTTGAATCAAGAGTACTTAACGAAATTAAATTTCTCTTCAATTCTGGAACATGTCGTACGTCACTAAGTGTTCTGAAAACTCCGTCAAACATCTTAACTTTAATTGTTCCAACACCTGCGATTTTACATGAAGCATTATTTCCCATCAAAACAACACCTTCAGACATTGTTTCGTAAGTTGTAAACCAATCCCGATTGGGATTCATGTGGAAGGTGCAGCCTGAATCAAGTATCCACTCCTCGCTCACTTTAGAATTGTTGACAGAAGCGACTAGAAGTTCACCATCGCTGTAGTCTTCTACAATATCAGCTTCACCGAAATTTTCTGGTTGTTTTCCCTTTTGATTCGCAGCCTCCCTTTTAATCTTGTTCTGTAGTTTATAACACTCAGATTTAATGTGCCCTTTCTTCTTGCAGAAGTTACAAGTTTTACTTCTGTTTGAAGACTTTGATCTACCCTTAGACTTACTGCGAGGATTCCGTTCTTGTGTCATTCCACGATCATCATCAGCATTCCGATCTTGTCTCCCACGAACAATGAGACCCTCTCCCTGAGAGTCAGGTTTAACCACAAGATGCTTCATCTTATCATACGAGGTCAAAGAATCATAAACCTCATCAACTGTGAGAGACTCACGGCTATATAAAATCGTGTCTCTGAAGGTTGAATAAGACGGGGGCAACGAATAAAGTAGAATCAACCCTAGATCTTCCTTATCATACTGAACCTCCATGGCCTCCAAGTTTGAGATAATTTCTTTAAACACTGTTAAGTGTTCATGCACAGATGCACCTTCCTCCAAACGATGAGCATAAAGACGTTGCTTCATATGCAACTTGTTGGTTAGAGTTTTCGACATATATATTTGTTCTAGCCTCTTCCATAATGCCGCGACGGTATTCTCTTTCATCACATCTTGCAAAATTTCGTTAGAAAAATGCAGATGTAACTGTGTTAACGCCTTTCGATCCTTGCGCTTTTTCTCTTCCTCTGTCAATGTCGAAGGCATCTTATCTACCCCTAGCGCAGGCTTCCTCTAAATCCATCTCATGCAAGAATCGCCGCTGCATCTTTATTTGCCACAACGCAAATCTGTATTGCGATCCAACAAAGTGGAATTTCATACTTTAAAGACGCCATTACCGTGATCGAGATGAAAAAACCCGAAAGCTCGGATACCAATTTGTGAAAAAATATATCGTCGGTAATGACAAATATATCGCAAAGAAAAGAGAAACAAAAATAAAGAACACACAGATTTTACGTGGAAACCCTTTCGGGAAAAAACCACGGGCAGAGGAGAAGAAAATTCACTATGTCGAATTCGAATCTATTTACAAGAGGAAAAGACTATGTCTATTTATAGGCTTGTAAAGCCATATTCTAATAGGAGAGTGTAGTAAGATTGAAACTCCTTATTCTAATCAATATCCAATAGATGGAGTTTAATAAGGTTTAAAAAACCTTATTTAAAATAAAATAAAAGAAGTGCAGTTCTATAGTGATTCTTCTTTTATTTTATTTTACCATTGTATTTTATTTAAATAAGGATTCGGGTCACTTAATTCTAACACTGTTTAATGATAGAATGTGATCCAATAACATATGAAGAAGCAAATGAAGATGTCAAATGATAGAAGGCAATAGGTGAAAAAATTGCAGCAATAAGAAAATTTGGCACATGGGAGTTAACAAGTCTACCAAAAGGACATAATTCAATTGAAGTCAAATGAGTGTACAAAACGAAGACCAACAAATAAGGAAAAGTGAAGAAATAAAAAGAAAGACTAGTTGCCAAAGGCTACAAGCAAAGACATGGAATGGACTATGATGAAGTATTTGCTCCAGTCGCTAGAATTGGCACTATAAAGCTTCTCATGGCAATTGCAGTAGAAAATAAATGAAAGATTTATCAGATGGATGTGAAGTTAGGATTCCTTAATGACTACCTAGAAGAAGAAGTTTACATCGAACAACCACCTAGATATAGCAAACAATGATAGGAAGACAAAGTCTATCGTTTGAAGAAAGTTTTATATAGACTAAATCAAGCCTTGAGAGCATGGAATTGGTGAAAAGTCCATACAAGCACGCCTTATATATAAAGAAAAATGGAGTTGGTGATATCATGATCATGTGCTTATATGTGGATGATATGATTTTCATAGGAAACAATCCAGGTATGTTCAATGACTTTAAGAATTTGAAATGACAAATATTGATGAAATGTCATACTTTCTTGCAGTCGAAGTGAAACAAATGAAAGATAGAATATTTGTGTCTCAAAAGAAGTATGCAGAACATATATTAAGTAAATTCAGAATGAAAGATTACAAGCTAGTAGCCACCCCAGCAAAACTAGGCATGAAAATAAGTGTTGATTCAACTAGAGAGCTGATAAATCTGACATTTTTTAAAAACATCGTTGGAAGTTTAAGGTACTTGACTATCACACGACTAGACATCATGTACGTAGTGGGATTAGTTAATAGATATATAAAGAAGCCAAAAAAAAGATCACATGACTGCAGCAAAGAGAATTTTGAGATATTTCAAAGGTACAATGGATCACAATTTATTTTATACACACTCCCAAAGTTCAAAATTGGTTGGTTATTTAGATAGCGGTTATAGTAGTAGTGACTTGGATGATCACAAAAGTACATTTGGATATTTATTCCAGATTGGCTCCACAACATTTTTGTTAGGATCAACCCGATTAAGCAACGAACAAGTAATAATAGCGGAATAAATTGAGAAATTGAACACACAAATTTAAAGTGAAAAAACCCCTCCAAAGAGGATAAAAAACCATGAGCAAAGATAATTTTACTATAATGGCAACAGAATGAAGAGTACAAAAGATGGATATAAAAACTAATCCCCGAAAACCCGAAAACAAAGAACCCTCAAAATGTAAACACAAAATTCTCTAAATGTGTTATGAGTTCTAATATCTAATGGGTATATTTTCTAAGGTTGTAAAAGAGCCTATTTATAGGCTAAATTTATAGGTCAAATAATAATAAAATAATCTAACTAATTAGTGTTTGATTGAAACAAATAAACATAGTTTAACTAGAAGATTACTTCTCAAATTTGACTGAAATAGGAGTCATAATTAACAAATCTCCACCTTGACTCATATTTCCACAATTCCATCTTTGCCAAAGCCCGCCACGAGCCTATCTTGAACCATGCAGGGAATTAACTGAGTCGAATCTATGCTTAGAAACTGGAAGACTTCTAGCCTTCGACTTGTACACTGCCAAATCAAAACTAACCCGAGTTTGATTTTCACGAACACAGTGCCCTAACTTTTCAAAACTTGCATCCAAAAGAGAACCTCTCTTCGACGAAACGGTCATACCTTTTTCCCTCCTATGACCAAGTTGCCTCCTCTCAATGAGTTGACTTCGACTCAGAATCGGACGAGGGACGTTCGATTTCACCGGTCATCGTAGAACCTTCCGAATATAAAGATCGCGGTTCTTTTTACCTTTTAACAAAACGAGAGCTCCACGAGATACTTTAATGCCGCTCGACTCGATGTTGATTCTGCATCCTTTCAAGTCTAAAATACTCAAAGATATGAGATTCTTTCGTAAATCAGGTACTTACCTGACATCTGAGAGTGTCTTAATCGTCCCATTGTGTATCCTAATTTTAACAGTACCAATACCAATTACCTTACTAGATGAATCGTTTCCCATGCACACAACTCCACCTTCAACGAACTGTATGTGGAGAACCATTCTCTATTGGGACACATGTGGAAAGAACATCCCGAATCTAGGACCCACTCGGACGTGAGCTTGGAGTTATCGCTCGTTGACACTAACAAGAAATCATCACCGCTTTCATCAGCCAAATTAGCACCAGCTACATCTTCCTCGTTACTCTCAGCAGCTCTTTTCTTTTGCAGTTTATAACAATCTGCTTTGACGTGACCTAACTTTTTATAATAGCGACACCTTTTGTCTCGTTTCTTTGATGCTATCAAAACAGAAGCTTGCCTATCTGTCTTGCTATCCAAATGAAGCTCATTGTTGAGTTTGTCTCTACTCAACAAATGACCCTTCAAATCTTCGAACGAGAGTTTGTCTCTGCCATAAATAAGGGTCTCCCTGAAAGACTTGTATGAAGGGGGTAAAGAGCACAATAATAGTATAGACTGATCTTCATTGTCAATATGAACCTCAACATTCTTTAAATCATTTAAAAGAGTAATGAATTGACTGATGTGATCTCTAAGAAGCTCACATTCGTTCATGCGAAACGTAAATAGACATTGTTTCAACACTAAACGGTTAGCCAGAGACTTAGTCGCATAAAGAGTTTCTAACCTTTTCCACAAGGCAGATGAGGTCTTCTCCATCAATACCTCCTGCAATACCGTATTCGTGAGGCACAACTAGATTGCAGACAAAGCCTTTTCATCAAGCTCTTCCCATTCTATTTGATTTAGATTCTCAGGCTTTTTCCCGGTAACAACCTTTTTCAAGCCGGTTTGAACTAGAATTTCCATCATCCGAACTTGCCACAGATTGAAATTTGTCTCACCATCGAACTTCTTAATTTCAAACCTTGTTGCTGACATATCTGAATGGGCTGATCTATGAAAATTGAACTAGCTCTTGATACCACTTGTTAGGATCGACCCGATTAAGCAACGAACAAGTAATAATAGCAGAATAAATTGAGAAATTGGACACACAAATTTAACGTGAAAAAACCCCTCCAAAGAGGATAAAAAACCACGGGCAAAGATAATTTTACTATAATGGCAATAGAACGAAGAGTACAAAAGATGGAGATAGAAACTAAACCTTGAAAACCCAAAAACAAAGAACCCTCAAAACGTAAACACAAAATTCTCTAAATGTGTTATGAGTTCTAATATCTAATGGGTGTATTTTCTAAGGTTGTAAAAGAGCCTATTTATAGGCTAAATTCATAGGTCGAATAATAATAAAATAATCTAACTAATCAGTGTTTGATTGAAACAAATAAACAGAGTTTAACTAGAAGATTACTTCTCAAATTTGACTGAAATAGGAGTCATAATTAACAATTTTCATGTTCATCTAAAAAATAACAAATAGTAGCCCTCTCAACATGTGAAGTAGAATACATGGCTGTTGCTACGTGCATGTGTTAAGCAATTTGGTTAAAGAATATTTTGGGTGAATTATCTACTATACAAGAAGGTCCAATTACAATTTATGTTGACAAAAAGTCTATAATATCTCTTGCAAGGAATCCAGTGTCTCATAATCGAAGCAAACATATCGATACAAAATATCATTTTATTTGAGAGCAAGTGAAATAAAAATATGAAGTTAGTTTACTGCAGAATGAAAGATTAATTGACAAATATTTTTATAAAAACCTTTGAAAACAGATGTATTCCATAAACTCAAAGAAAATCTTGGAATGAAAAGCTCGGTTTGAGGGGAGTGTTAGATGCCAATCCAACTTCTCAAGGTCAGCTAAACATGGTCATGATAAGTTGGAAAATATTAGCCCAACTTCGAAAAATTAGAAACGTGGCAGCTTGCTAATAATTACTTAAGGGCTAAACATGATGAGTTGGCTAGGCATGATTGGAAGCATTATCCATAATAATGGATAAGTGTAGCAACTGGATTTCATGAAATTAAAGGGATAAGAATGGAGTGCGGAGGCAACCTTTAAATTGGTTTAATTAACTATAAATAGGCCTTAGGTTAGTAATATACAGAGAAGAAAAATTAAAGTGTGTGTTGAGAGGAAAAGAAAATAGCATCGTGTGTGTGGTAGAAAACTAGCAGTAGCTAGTATAGAAAAAAAAAAGATAAAAATGTATTTGTATTGTGTAATATTTATGTGTAATAAAATTAATTTCAGTTATTAATTATCCACACGCTTCCAACACACTTGTAAACCAAGTCCATATTTCTAATAAAGATATAAATATATGGGAAAGGATTGTATGAAATAGTGATGCCACATCATCCGTATCCCTTTTCCAATAGGTTTATGCCACATCAGCATTTTCATCCTGAATTTCAGCATTTTCATCCTGAAAAAAATCAAATCCAAATTAAAATCCTGAAATTCGGGATAAGAATACTGATGTGGCATAAAACTATTGGAAAGGGATAATATCCCTGTTTCATACAATCCTTTCTCATAAATATATTACTTGCTAAGCTAAAAAAGGGCTACACTATTTCAAAAATAAAAACTAGTCAATGATGAGCCTTTATGGATTCACCTATATAAGTCACATTTAAATTTGCAAAAATAAGAGCTTGATTCCCACTTGTAAATAATCCAAGAAACATGACATGTATAAGGACAACTGAAGGTACTAAAGAAACAAGAACAACAACCACTAATTCATCAGCTAATATATTCCCAAAACGTTGAAAACTAAGTGAAAAGGGTTTTGTGAAATCCTCTAAAATGTTAATAGGTAAAAGAATTGGAGTGTATTGAATGTATTTACTGAAATACCTCAATTCCTTTTTCGAAAGACCCATATAGAAATATGTTACTGACGTGAGTAACGCTAAAGCAACAGTAGTATTTATATCATTCGTGGCGGTGGGCTAACTCTACATGAGGTAATTAAATGATTTCCCAAGGTAACAAAGCACCAAACCATTTAGAAACAATAATAAAGAAACATAGTTCCAATAAAGGGAACACATGGACCATATTTTTCTCCAATCTGAGTTTTGCTTGCGTCTCGAATGAATTCAAGAACATATTCAAAGAAATTTTGACCGACAGTTGGGATGGTTTGTGGATTCCGAACAACGATAACGTCGGAACCTAATAAGATAGCAATTACAACCCAATAAGTAATAAGTACTTGGGCATGGACTTGGAAACCTGCTATTGACAATAGAAATGTTGGTCTACTTCCACACCAGAGATATCGTATAACCTATTTAGTGCGTTGATGGAACATGATATACCATTCATATTGTCCTTTGACAAAATAGAACTTTACTTTAAAAAATGAATTATTTTGATTCAATCTTCTCTTGCCTACTCAAATTCAATATTTTTTTACACTGACGAAACTAATCACACAATATTCAAAGTTTTTTTTTATATCTTTTGTGCGATTCAGGATATAGTAATTGATTCCATAGATTTATGTAATTCCAAAAAATAATTTACTTATCTTATTATTAATCAAGGATTTCGTATATAGCTAGAACGACCCTCACAAATTACGACTACTAATTTGTTAAAAGTTAATCAAATTGAAGCTATAACATCATAATTTGCTGGAATCAGAATATATGCTAGATTGAGATCGCTATTTGTATCGATTAAACGAATTATTGGAATTCCCAAAGTGATATATTCTCGAAGAGTCGTATATCCTTCTTGCTGATCAACGATGATTATAATATCAGGCAATCTTGTCATATACTTAATATTGCCCATATATGTTTCCAAGCGAGATAATTGTCTCTTCAACGTAGTTGCATCTCTTTTTGGAAGACGATTGAGTCCCCTGTCTTTTGTTCTGTTCTCAAGCCCTTGAACTTATGGAGCATTGTTTCTATAGTGGGCCAATTTGTTAAAATACCTCTGAGCCATTTTTTATTAACATAATGACATCAAGCCCTTATTATAAGTTGCGCGGCTGAATCAACGGCTTTATTTTTTTGTATCAACAATTAAGAATTGTTTTCCCTTGCTACATCAAAAACTAAATCACAAGCTTCTGATAAAAAAAACAGAGTAGTTCTAGTCAGATTTTTAATATGAATCGCCTTACATTTTGCAGAGATATATGGCGCCATTCTAGGATTCCATTTCCTAGTACCATGACCAAAATGAACTCCTGCTTCCAACATCTCTTCCAAATTTATGTTCCAATATCTTCTTTCCACTTCCTCTTCTCTCTCTCTCTCTCTCTCTCTCTCTCTCTCTCTCTCTCTCTCTCTCTCTCTCTCTCTCTCTCTCTCTCTCTCTCTCTCTCTCTCTCTCTCTCTCTCTCTCTCTCGGGATTGGCCGTTTATCCATGAGCCAAACCATTAATTTCTATTCATTATTCTCTTTAACACTACTAACAAATTAACAACTCAAATGACCACAACAAATTATATTAAGAATCATGAAATTCTATACCTATAAAAGAGTGGCCTGATGTATCATGTAAATTGTTTGAAATGCCGGAGTCAAAAAATTCTCAATGGTGGAAGAAAATATCTCTCATTTCTCCCCTAAATAAATTCTTTTTTTTTTGTTTCCAAAAGAATGTTGTTATGTTGCAGTGATCGGAGCACTAATCCTTTAAATTTGGTATCGATGGGTATCATACCCCTAAGCACAACAATTTCTTTCAGGCCTTTCAACCAATCAATATGACCTCGAAGAGTAGCTTTTGCTAAAACTCGAACAGTTTCTTGAAAACTTGCTTAAGATATGAAACTTTGAGTGTTCAAAGATGCTCTCATTATTCCCAATAAAATGGCTCGATAATGAATCGCAATAATCCAATCAGTTCCTCGGGTAAAAAAAAACATTAGACATTCCATCTTCTGAAATCTATACTTTTGATGTTATTTGACGTATAATAATTTCTATATGCTTATTATGGGTCTGTACCCCCTGAAATCGATAAACGCTTTTGGATCTTATTAACCAAAGAGAGCCAACTTTGCACTATGGTTAACTCAGCACCAATCACGAATCCCAAGGAATTCCAAGAATTCTTGTTATACATTCGTTCCAGCCCTCAATTGTCTTTTCTAGGTTCATCTATTTTGAATCAATCGAACGCACTTCTAACACTTGTTCCACTTTTGGCAAACCCTGCGTCATATCACCAGATCTCGATTTTTCATATATAAATGTAGCTAACATATCTCCTTCGTAAATGATTTCTCCATAATGCCCATGGACAGTTGCTCCTAGAGTCGCAATAAGGCTTAGCCGATCTTATTACTATAGAATCAACTTGAACAATAAAAACTTGACCCAATTTTAGGTGTGGTCCGCTTTTGGCTATACATGCATTTTCACAAATAAATTACCCAAGACTAATTATTGTGGACGTTTCTTAACAATAATTATGATGATAATGATGATGGGGAAAATACCAATTCAAATTGACTGCATTCAAAAAGATGTTACGACATGGATCGAAACTATAAATTTTGCCATTTTTAGCTATTAAATAATAGTTAAGTACTTGAAAAGCCTGTTTTAAAATGCCAAGCCCAAAATATTTCGCTATTGAGGTATGATTATGAGTTATTAAAGGGTAAAATGATGAATAAAAATTCACAATTTTGGGGGCTGTTCCTAAAGGACCCAATAAATTCTTAGTTGGACTGTTTTATCACATTGTGATATTTTACATCGGTGAATGGGCCCATGCAAAAAAAAATTAGATGATGACAAAATTATCAAAGATTGGGATTCCTTATTTCTGTTCAATAGTGTATGAACAGTTTCGTGATTTTGGCTAAAGGATTGTTGAATCCTTGCATTGGAATAAATTGAATACAACAGATTTTTATTGGTACGATCTGACCTATGATCAGAAATTAATCCTAAACCTAACAGATCATTTCTTTTTCTAATATAAAAAATGAGATTTCACTAAGTCGATTCTTAGGAAATCTCGAATCAAACCATTTGTCCTTACTTCAACAAGTGAAGCACATACCTCTTCGGTGGAAGAATTTTTATTGTCTTGGTCCCAACTCAACACTAAACAAGTCCAAACTAGTTTAATATTTGTGTCAGAAATTCTCCGAGTTGGTTTGCCATTTCCATAAAGGATATAATTGACAGCTTGAAGTTGCATATAATCTTTTTTTCCCGAAATGGATCTTAGGGGAAGAGTGTTGCTAAATTTAGACCATCCGGTATTTCATATGGAGTTACAGGTCGAACGAAAACAAAATACTTGGTAGGTGTGATATGTTGGACATAGATCCAATTTTTCAATTTTTTTGATTCTTTAGATTTTTTTGCCCGTTCCTAGTGGAATCAAGATGCCACTGTGTCGAGATTTCTTATCTCTTTCTTCGGGAAAATAAATATTACCCCAAAAAAATTCCAGTTCAATCCTTTTTTTTCTCTCCACTTGGACCAATCCTCCCACTTGTCTTCTTGTATTTAAAGTGATCTGGGTATCTAGTCCAATGATACTATTGTTCCGTACCATTATGGAAGAAGATTCAGATAAAATATGCACTTCCTCGAGAATGAAAAAAAATCGATCTACTTTCATTTGGTATTTTGGCTTAACCTTTTTTACTCCTCGATACTCAATCACATCCTCCCTTTTGACGATTGAATGCGTCCTTAGAGTCCCATATTTAGTAATTCCTGATCTCTTTCTTATGTATCGAGGATCATAAAAAAAACAAGAATACTTTTTCTACGGAAAATACCATTTATGGGTATTTCCATCGAAATACCAGAATGGGAATGCAACATTAGTTCTTTCTCTTGGTCTTGAATCAATTAAAATGGTATAATAAATCTATTTCTTCGTCTCTTTGCCAATAAATCAACATTCTCGTGGAGAATAGCAAAATATATGAAATCACAATGCCCAATACCTATTATTCGATTCAATTCTGAATAACCGTAAACCCTGTTGAAACCTTTTCTTTTTTTGAAATTGACTTTTATTTTTTTTTAAAAAATAGGAGCCGCCACCAATCCTTTTTTTGTGAGGTGTGATCGGATCACCTCGTAATTTGACTGTTTTAAAAAAAGGTTTGATTTACTAAAAAAAATGATTTTTGGCCTTCAAAATTTAGAAAATGGGTTCGGGAGCCGGTTACGCATGAGGAAGGATTAGCACACTCGTGACGCCCAAAATTGGTACCTAGTTGATTACTTGATGTCTTAGTGTCGAAAGTTGAAAACTCGAAAAGAATTTAAAATACAATCCCTCTTTATTAATGTTATTTTTACTTAAAAATCGATTGAATAAATCGAAACGTATGTTAAAGGTCATCTTATCTCGAGGTAACAAAAGGTCATATCCCGTAAGTTAGGATACCACATCTTGAAATCTAAAAAAATAAGTTCGCATTTTTTATTATTTAATAAATCTCGCGTATTTTGATTGTAAGAGGATATTCGGTCATTTAGATTCAACGAGAAAATTGAAACCCCGTAAGTTACGACTTCTCGAATCTCCAAATACGAAACATTGCCTATTTTTAAAAAATTCTTTTTATGCATTGAGAAAAAATTAACGTAACACTTAAAATGATATATATTTAATTTATTCGGGTATGATATAAAAACTGACAAATGTGTTTAAATGTAATGTATGGTTTAATGATAATGAAATAATATAAAATGGCTAGGTAGGTAGAATACATGAATGATAAATAATAAGTAAATAAATGAATACTATAACAATAATAATATAATCTTAATAATAATAATAATACTAACGATCATATCATAGTAATAATAAATAAATGAAGTAGCTTAAAAAATGAAAAAAAAAATAGAAAATGCTTGTTAAAAATAAATGGACATGACATGAAAATACCAAAGATAATAAAAGAAATAGTAAAGTAACAAGAACACACCAAAAGAATAAAATAAAATAACAATGACAATAATAATAAAAATGTGCCAATAAAAGTATGTGTACAATCTAATTCATGAGTAGGTGTGAAAAAAAGAAAAGAAGAAAAAAATAAATAAATATATAGATAATAAATAATAAATAAATAAAATGATGATGATGATAATAATAATAATAATAATAAAGGCACAAAAAGAAAAAGAAAAAAGAAAATAAAAAATAAAAAATGCACGATAAAAGAAGAAAATAAAAATAAAAGAAACAATTTTAAATATTAAAAACAGGTAAAGAACTAATAAAAGTAAATAAATAAATAAATAAAAGACTTAATCACAACTTAAATTAAATTAAAAGGATAAATTGAGATAAAATAAATAAATAAAACACTAAAATGAAAAGCGTGAAAACAAGTGAGGACCAAATGAGAAATTATCCCAATCCTCAGGACACGCATCCCTTCTCCAGGAGATTAGCGAACCGAGGACTTAATTGAAAGCAGCGGGGTAAAATTTAATGGTACAATTTCTAAAAAGGAAAAAAAAAAGGTGAAATTAGGACTAAATTTTAACGACCCAAAAGGCGGAAGGACCAAAAGCGAAAATATCCCCTCCCCTTTAAAACACGCGGATCCTAGGGGGATCCGGGTCAGGTCATCGGGTAACGACGTCGTTTTGGCGTCTGAGGCCAATCCCAAAATGGCGCCGTTTTAGGGGCCTATTTAAGTAAAAAATTTTAGAAAAAAAATTATTTTTGCTGTGTTTTATAAAAAACCTCACTTTCCTATTTTTTTCTCTAAAACACACCCTAAGCCCAGCCAAGGGAGCCGCCGATTGCTAGTGACAGTGCCGCCGTCCACGGTGGCTGGCAAAAAACGAAAAGGCCTTTTTTTGTCCATGTTTTCTCCGGCGGCGACGACAAAGGTAAAAAAAGCTACATTTTTTATTATTATTTGTTTTCGAAATAAAAAACAAAGGAATCACCCCCTTTTTTGTATTTTTCCCCGATTTTGATTTCTCTTTTTCCCTTTTTAGGGGTTTCAAAAATAAAATAAAATATAAAAAAGCTACCTTTTTGAACTTGATTTTTTATTTCTCTGTTTGATTTTTCTATTCAAAATCCAAAAAAACCCCTTTTACAATCGGTTTTTTAGGCTTTTTATAGCCGATTTTACAACATTATTTTTCTATTGTTTTGTACTGCTGTTGCGTGTTGTTCTTCTTTCTCTTTTTTGCAGGTGCCTCTGAAGTCAACGATGGTGGCCGGGTAGTTGATGGGGCAGATGGCGGCAGAGGCTAAGGTGGCTAGGGTTTTTTTTTTTTTGTGTGTGTGTGTTTTCTACCTAGGTGTTATGGGCTTGTAAATTTTGTTGGGCTAGGGTTTTTTTATTTTTTGTATTTTGGGCTTGTAGAAAATTTTGACTTAGACTATTTAATTTTAGTTTTATTTTTTATTTTAGTTTTATTTATTTGAGCCCGGGCAAAAATGGGCCATTACAAACCCTATCTTTTTTTTTATCAGAAAAATCTGAACTAAATAAATTGTCTCTCACTTGATCATTATTCACTGAGAATCTAGAAATATATCTTCGTTCGGCAGAAAGATAATGAATGTTTATTTGATCTTGATCCTTGTGGAATGAAAAAGGAACTACACTGAATTTGTACGAATCCCCTGACAATATCAACAAATTGCTTGTTTTTGGTAAGAGATGGACATTACTACATGTAAATTCGGGAGAATGGTACACATCGGTATTCCAGTGCATTTCCCCCTCTAAGTTAGAATAAATATGTTTTTGAACATTCTCTTTCAAATTTAAAGTGTATGTTCCCGTGTAAATCTCAGCAATCACTTGTTTTGATTCTACATATTGATTGTTTTGGACTAAAAAAAACTATTGGTGGAATAGTCAACTTATGTATAATATCTTCGCTCTCAATAATTACATACAAGTCCATATAACATAAAAAAGCAGGATGCTCGTGACGTGTGCGTATAGCATGAACCAAATCCTCATTGAATTTGATTTTTCCATTAAAAGGGGCTCGTACATGTTCTGCGGTACCCCCTATAAATACTCGGCTGGTATGAAAAGTTCTTAATATTAGTGGCGTTCCCGGATCTTCAATGGATTGCCTCGTAATAATACCTATAACTTTTCCCAATTCAACCAGGTCACCATGAGTGGGACTCCGACCATAACATAATCGACAAATCCAATATGTACCCCTACAAGTAAAGGGAGTTCAAATAGTTATTGGTTGTGTCCGAAAGGCTCTAAATCGATCGACAAGCTCAAGGCCAATATCTTGATTTCGAATGGAAATGCACTGCGGACCCATATATATATCGTTTGCTAACACACGACCAATTAATGTTTGGATAAAAATTCTTTCCGGAAGCGTCCTCTTTTGAGGACTCACAGAAATCTCTTGGATGGTGCCACAATTTATTTGATGAGTCACTTAAGTAACTAAAATTACGACAAAGGCAAGCGCACCTACCGAATAATAGTATAGCGATGGTGAGTCGGGAATATCGTATCCACGAGGACTAAAAGTACTAGTAATTACCTTTTTGTATTATTTAGCCTATAAATTAAAGGGGATGTTTTTAATCTAAAATTAACTAAACTAATTACTAAGAATGCGACAGAGAGCGAATTTGGAAAATATTTAAAGAAAAGCAATGACATAGACAATACCCAGGAAAGAATCCACCTAGAATCCACCTATTATTCTGAGTCTGAATTAAACGATTTATTCACTTGTGCCTTGACCCGTAGAAATACCTAAATTATGTTAATATCTCTTTCGAGAGTAAGAACAACTGACTCTAGGTTGATTAATTGAAATCTCTTTCTAATTAAAACCCTTATTGTTGCATTAACTCGATCTATGGATTCCCCTATTAGATTTGACTCTAATCCGGTAGATTTATGTCATCCTATTTTTAGGATTGCATGCAACTCCACTCAATTATGCTAGATCTACTCTTAAACAGGGACTTTTGCTCCAGTGAAATAAGCACATCACACTTGAATTAATATCCTGAAAATATTAAAGCAAGAAATAAGCATACATAATTGAGAACAAGAAATCAAGAATTTATCATGTAAATCAGAAATTAAATAACAAGATCCGTCATAGGTTTCATCCTCCCTAGGTATATAGGGAATTTAGTTCATAATATGGGAAGGAAACATCTCAAAATTAAAATAACAACAATACATAAGAAACCCAATAAAACTTCGAAAGAAATTTGAATGGAGATCTTCAATCTTGAAGGAGATCTGCTTCTGAGTTGATTTCGACGGTGTTCTTCGAGTAATTTCTTCGTTCTACTCTGCGTGCTCTCTCTAGTCCTCTTCTAATAAGTATTTATAAACTTTAGAATGCTTGGAAACCCTAAAAATTAGGTTTTTCCACGTAAAAGAGAAGCAGGGTTCAAAATCGACACGGGCTGGCACATGGACGTGTGGCCAGCCCATGTGGCTCACACGGGCGTGTGCCCAGCCCGTGTGAAAATGCCCAGGTCGTGTGGTTCTTGAAAACAACATTTGATGTTCGTACGGCGATATCCACATTCCCTCTTCAGGCTCCGTAACAAGAAATGATATATTCTGTTAAAGACAATCCTTCACATAAATTGCTTTAAATGGGTAAATCGGTCATTTGTCCTTGGGGATCCGACATTACTCCTCTCATTCCCACTAATTGGTGCACGAAAGATGCATTTCCTTTAGCTCTTGAAAAAGACATTATATGTACTGGGTTAAACAGGTCAGTCATCCTAAAATTAGGATTCATTTATTGTCGCAAACCACATCTCAATAGATTGGCGTAATTTTTCTAGCGCATCGATCATTTGTCCTTGGGGATCCGACATTAATCCTCTCATTCCCACTAATTGGTGCACGTGAGATGTATTTCCTTTAGCTCCTGAAAAAGACATTATATTGACTGGATTAAACAGGTCAATCATCCTAAAATTAGGATTCATTTCTTGTCGCAAACCATATCTCAATAGATTGGCGTAATTTTTCTACCGCATCGATCATTTGTCCTTGTGGATCCGACATTAATCCTCTCATTCCCACTAATTGGCGCACGTGAGATGCATTTCCTTTAACTCCTGAAAAAGACATTATATGGACTAGGTTAAACAAGTCAATAATCCTAAAATTAGGATTCATTTCTTGTCGCAAACCATATCTCAATAGATTCCCGTAATTTTTCTACCGCATCGATCATTTGTCCTTGGGGATCCGACATTAATCCTCTCATTCCCACTAATTGGCGCACGTGAAATGCATTTCCTTTAGCTCCTAAAAAATACATTATATGGACTGGGTTAAACAGGTCAATAATCCTAAAATTAGGATTCATTTCTTGTCGTAAACCATATCTCAATAGATTGGTGTAAATTTTTTACCGCGTGTACATTCCTAAAATGATGGTGTTTTTCCAAAATCAAACTTTGTTTTTCAGCATCTTGGACTAGCCATCCCTTAGAAATAATTTTTTCTCTTTTTGATAAAATGCCTAAAACTATTTATAGCCCCTCCCCAACTTATAAATTGGAGGGCAATACGTTTCAGCGCACTCGAACTCATGTCTTTCTGCATTGACAATAAAGCCTATACCAATCAAATTAAGAATCAATCGACGCTTGATTGATGATTTTTAATTTCAAAATTAGTGTTAAAAATCTCCAACATATCCTATTTATTTATATTTTAATTTTTTAAATACCACTTAAAAACATTAGGAAAAAAATTGAAGGATTAAAGTTGCCAACTAGGAAACCTTAAGTATTTTTACCATATATAGACTTAATTTAGCCAACCTAATTAACTCTCAAAAATTGAAACGGCTGTTTTTTCCTTCCTCTCTTTTTTCAAGATAAAATGACTGTTACTTTATTTTATAATAAACGGCTGTCTTTTCTTCTTACCAAACTCCAAAGGTCTGCTATTATTTAATTTTGTCATTTCTTGCATGA
The DNA here is from genome assembly GCA_025698515.1 of Gossypium sturtianum. Lineage (NCBI taxonomy): Eukaryota > Viridiplantae > Streptophyta > Magnoliopsida > Malvales > Malvaceae > Gossypium > Gossypium sturtianum. The sequence continues at coordinate 167,146,004 of CM046945.1, forward strand.
ACCCAGAAAAACCAGCCAAGCAAAGGAAACAGAAACAGAAACATCACATTATACTCGCTTCCCTGCAAGCCCAATTCTTATTTCTTTGACAAAACAACACAGTGCACGTGTGTTCTAACCCATGTTTTTCTCTTTTTCTAGACTGCTATATAATCCCCTTTGATTACATCTTTAGATGCACAGTGCAGATAAAAGGTTTATTCAGAGAGTTTTATTTTTGGGGTTTTGAAATTTTGCAGGAAATGGCTGACCAGAAAGACAACAAGGACATCAAGGACTCACCTGGTCCTATCCCTGAAGGTTGGGTTTTGCATACCAAGTTCAAAAATGGTGTTGAAGTCAAGGTATATATTGAAAAATATGGTATAAAATATAAGTATATGTATATTTATATTTGATATATAGTTCTTACAGAAAAATATGGTATATTTGAGTCATCAAATAATTTGGATTAATGAACTCAGCATTGGATATGGTGTTCATCTCATCTATAAGATGCGACATCATAGCCTGTACGGTAGTTTAATAATATGTGTCGGTATGTGAGTTGTATTTAAATAATATAAAAATTTTTGGATTAATTAATTTTAACAGTTTGTTTGGATTAATTAACAATAACAATTATTGAGAAAATTGCAGACCTACTTGTGTCCAGCCACTGAGCAAGAATTCTACACTTATGAAGATCTTATGAGATACGTGAGGTATGCCAAAGCTGCCAAGCTTTCCATCTATAGTCCCGTAAGTCTTTACTTCTTCTTTTCCTTATTATTATTTTTTAAAATTTTAATTAATAAAATGGGTTCAAAATAATTAACTAGAAATGCCTTGGATAAGAGATTTTCAAATTTGAATAAACCTGAATCAATAATAAATAATTAAACTGTTTACCTATAAATAATATTCTTTTGAAGTAGCTCGATTAATATTTATTTATTATGATTATTTTCACATATGTTTAAAATGTATTTTGGCTCATTATTCATTTGTATATATCATTGTTTGACAGGAGTTTGTGGAAAACATGAAGAAAGAAGGCCAAAGCTAGTTTCATTTTGGAGAAGAACATGCAGATGAAGATAAAAAAAATGAGCCAGCTTGAGTGAAATCTGCAGCAAAATGTTATGTTTAATTCAATAAATGTTGATGGGTTGTGTTTCCATTTCGCAATGTTTGTGTCAGTGTGATTTTCATTTTATTATATGTACTGAGTCGTTCAATGATAAAATTTGCTTTTGGTTTTAGTTGAAATTGTTTTCCATTGTTACTTTTAAGGTTTCCTTCTTTTATTTTTGATGGGGACTGAATCTTCCATTTAAGTGGCTTTCTGGTCAGAAGTCTTAACTAGATGGTCTTGAGTTTTTATTTTTTACCAATTGAAGGTGTGATCTTGGCTTGATGGTGATGGATGCTCTTTAACGTTGGTGTATTATTTTGTTCAAGATGGTCTTTTTCTGAAGATCAAATGACTTGATGAGTGAATTTTTTGGTGTGGTGTGGTGTGTTGTTGAGATGGGGGAGGGGGGTTGATTTGTTGTGCTTTTTGAAGCTTCAAACGCTGCTTGTGTTTATGGAGTTTTTGGGATTTGCTTTATGGCATCTTTGGCTTTTAGATTAATTTTGATTTGTTTGAATGAGTGTCCACTTGAACCCTTTAAGAATAAAATTTTGACAAACTCAACTAGTAGCTCTAATAGAGCCTTTCTTGGAAACGAAGAAAATTTGCCAAAATCTTGATCAAGTAAAAAGAATCTGTTCCAACAAATTTGACAGATTGGAGAGGTCTTTAAATTTCTCCATTGTTTCTTTAAATTTTTCTTTTTTGTAGATTTCTTACATTGATTGTTGTTTGGTAATTCTGAGAACATGGAACAATCTGTTCAAACAAACTTGACACGTTAGAGAGGTCTTTTTGGGGTCATGTCGGATCAAACCCTTGAATTTTTTCCACCAGGGAGTCATGATAGATCAATCATGGTTAAACCTCCAACTGGGGTAATTGAGGAAGGGATTCGAGTTTGGCAGTACTCTTTAATGGGGCAATTTCTTAGAAGGCTTCCAAATGTTGGTGTGAGCCTTGACAGGGATAATCTTTTATTGTTCAAATTTTCTAATGCTGAAGCCGGGGACTAGTTTTGGAGCATGGTCCCTGGCATATTCAGAATAAGCCTGTTATTTTGTGAGAATGGGAAACTAATATGAATGATTGGATTTTGATTTGGAAAAAGTTCCCTGTATGGATTCATCTCAAGCAGGTTCCTCTAGAACTGTTTATTAAGAATGGATTGAGTTACATTGCACGTGTTTGTGGCACTCCTTTATACATGGATGGGGTTATTATTTTTAAACAGAGGTTGGCATATGCTAATGTTTATGTTGTAGTGTTTGCAAATTTAGTCTTATCCTAGGTTTATAAATGTTATGCTCAATAAGAATTGGTGTCGAAACTAATAAAAATATTTTTTTTATTAAAAATATAATTTTTTTATATAGCAATGATTAGGGTTAAATCTTTAGTAAGAAAGGAAAATTAAAACTAAAACTAAAATTATGTAAAGAAAATCACAATTAGAATTTAAGAAAAATCGATACGATGAAAATTTAGTTAAATACAAAATTTCAATTTCGATTCATAGGTTTGCTCATTAATGTAAAGATAATTTTAATATTTTATTATAAATTAGTTATAGTTATTAACGCACGCGCAACAATTAATATTTTCAGACTTTTTGGATAACCAAAATGATCACCATTGATTACTCCCCTTATCTATGAATAATCCTGTAACGAATGAAAGAGACACAATAATAGCTAATGAATATACAAACAAATTTTATTTAGATAATGTCAGATATCCACATAACATGAACTGAAAATGTAACTTATACCCTTTCATACTATTTGCCATAATTATTAAAATCATTAAACAATTACGAATTTAATCATTTTAATTAACAAGACAAATATTTTAAGTTATCAAATATGAGCACTATATTCCGCAAATCTTAATATTTGGTAGGCTTTGGATTCTTTGGAAGGAGGGTATTCATCTAGATTTGGTATTAGAAACCAATGTTTTATCTTGTAGTACTCTTTACAAGAATAGAAAGATCATTTTCATTGTTGTTTATGGAAACAATGATGGTAGATTGAGAAGGAATTTGTGGGCTTACTTGGAGGGAATTAAATAATTAATTGGTTCTAGTCTCTGGTTGCTTGGGGGGAGGGGGGGATGGGGGAGATTTCAATGTAATTGCCAGACCTGAGGAGAGCTCTAATTTGATGGTGCCCATTCGATTACCTTTGGTACGAGGGATTTTCAAATTTGCCTAGACAATTTGGAAGTTCAAGATCATGCTTGTAGTAGTAGGTCTGGTTTTACATGGACTAACAATCAGTAGGAGAGGTTTGTAGCAAAAAAAGTTGGACTGGGTGTTGGTGAATCCGCATTGGGTTAGCATGTTACCTCGGAATTTCAAAGGCAGTGGTAGAAGATTTGTTACAGTATGTTCTCCCAGCTGAGGCTCGGGAAAATTTGGTAAAGGAAATTACTAATGAGGAGATTAAAGATGTTATATTTGAGCAAGGTAATAACAAGGTTCTAGGCCTTGATGGATATTCATCCCTATTTTCCAAAGCAGCTTGGTCTATTGTTGTGCAAGATTTCATTGTAAGATACTTCTTCCAAACATAAAAAATTCTCCCTGCTTTCAATTCTACCATTGTTGTTCTTGTTCCCAAGTGTCAAAATCCTAATTATATTAAACTCTTTAGACCTATTTCTTGTTGTTCAATTATTTACAAGTGTATTACCAAGATAATGGTTAAAAGACTCTCCATATTTCCCTGCCATGATCTCTTCTAGTTAGAGTACATTTGTACAAGGTAGAAGCATCATTGATAACACGTTATTGGCAAATGAATTAGTCAAAGGCTATGGTAGAAGTACCCTCTCCCCCAATGTGCTCTTAAGATCGATATTCAAAAAGCCTTTAATTCTCTTAATTGGGAGTGTTTACTTCTTGTTCTAGATGCTAAAGGAATGTCGAACTTTGTTGCAAGGAGATGGAAACAAGAGTTCACTTGTTCTATGGATGTAGTTTCTGAAAGATAGTTAAGCAAAGTATCCTTGATCTCGGGGCGAAGCCAAAACAAATTTTTAGGGGCCGAATAAAATTTTAATTTTTTATAGTCTATTTTTAAAGGATTAGATTGAATTTTTATACTTTTAGGGGGGCCAAAGTGAAATTTTACCTTTAATAATTTAAAATTTTAAAAAAAATTCAAAGGCCTAAATTGAAATTTTACATTTTAGCCCCCCCGGTATCTGCCTTTGCTTGATCTCTATCATATTCAGGAGGATGTTATGAACAAAATCAAGAACTTCAATGGGCTTGAACCAAGTTGAAAGAGAAGAGTTTACTTACTGTATCTTGAAACTAGCTTGTACTTCTTTTGTTTATTTGATTTGGAAGGAAAGCAACCAAAGGCAAGTTAGGGGACTGTCTAGTAATGAGCAACTACAGTGTCGCGGAGGACTCTCAAATGGTAAATTTTAATTGTAATCCTTTATAATTTATAAAATTTTAAATTAATAATGGTAAAATTGTACTTTAACCTCTTCAAAAACAACAAAAAATTAATTTAACCTTTTAAAAAATATTAAGATATAAACTATTAAAATCATCATCTAATTGTCATAAATGTAAAAAGAGTTGTCCAAATTAGATTAGAGGGTAGAGGGATTGATGGGGTTGTAAGAGTGTTTTTTACTATATTTGTATAATTCTTTAAGTTTCTGACTCAATTGATATTACAAATCAATCGGATACCAACTCAGTTAGTAAAATTATAGAAATATCTTTTCATAATTAAAATAAATTATATTATCTGAATATATTTTAATCTTTTAATTTTTAACAAAACTCAATAAAAAAATTTACATGTGGTTGAATTTAAACCCGTGTTATTTACATCAATAAGACATTAATTTTATCACTAAACCAAAATTTTATTTTAAAATAATATTTACATTTTAATTTTAGCAAACTTTATTACCTCCATCAATTGTATATATTAATAATATTGTTGATCGAATTAGTGTCACAAATCAATTTGATACTAACATCAACCCAAAATATCATAATTTTCAATATTTACCATTTCAATTAAAATTTCATTTAATTTTTTAATTCTTTTTATAAATATATTTGTTATATTTTTTTTTCATTCTATGTATACCATAATCTAATATTAAATTAAATTTGAATTAAAAAATAAATATTTTAAAGTGGACCCACTTGGTAAAGTTGCTTTTTTGGTCATAGTTCCTCGTAATAATATTATTGGCTATTTTTTATGTGGTACAATCACGTGTTGCACATGAAGTGTCTGTATTTGGATTATTACTAAATAATTATGGTATAATAAAATCTTAGCCCTTAACATTTAATTTTTTATCAATTTAGCCATTATATTTTTAATTAAGTTCGAACTCAATTTTTTTTAGAAAATCAAATTTAATTATTATATTTTTAATTAAGTTTGAACTCAATATATTAATTATTTTAATTATTTATTATTTTGAATGATATTACTTTGAATTAATTTTATGAAGTCAAAGTATATTTGACATTGAATATAGTGAAAATGTTTTAATGATGATTTAAAACTTTTATTATTATAATATTTTAAATATTAAATAAGTTAATATATTTTAAATTTTAAATAATGAATATTACTTTAAACTTGAATTCCAAACCCTAAAATTTCAAACTCGAACTTGGAACTCAAAATCTTTAACCCCAGACCTAAACCTTAACCCCTAAACCCGACCCTCAAACCCTAAATCTAAACCTTGAACTTGACATTTTGGTTTAAAGTTTAGGGTTTCAAATTTAGGATTCAAGTTTAAAGTTTAGGGTCCGGGTTCAGGGTTCAAGTTCAAGGTTCAGGTTAAAAATTATCAAAATTATGTATTAATGAGATGAAAAAATTTACTGAAATGTGATGACGTGATGCCCCTATTTCATACCATCCTTTCTCTTTAGCCATTATTAATTTTAATTAAATTTGGTCTTAACTTTTAAAAAGAAAGTTGAATTTAACCAACAATTAAAAAAAATAAATTATTATTATTTTTAATGTAAATACTAACTATAAAATATGATATCTTATCCTGTGTACTTGTTCAATATGGAAATCACAATATAAATACAAATGGAATATCTAGATTCAGGGGTAAAAGAAGAAAAAAGAGTGGCTTGATGGAGCTTGTAATTCTTGTCCCATGTTGTTTCTTCCTCGTAGCTTTAATAAAGTTCTTTTATGAGTACATGTGGATACCTCTCCGTATACAAAATATGATGAATTCGCAGGGAATCAAAGGACCTCCTTATAAATTCATCTATGGAAACAACAAACAAGTTACCAAAATGAGAATGGAAGCATTAAGCAAATGTTTGGCCTTAACAGATGATATATTTCCCAAAGTACAGCCACATTTTTACACCTGGATCAACAGATATGGTAAGATCCATGCATGTTTTTCATTATGGTTTCTATGTTATGGCTCCAAGAAAAGATAGATCCTTTTTTTTTTTTATGTGATTAGGGAAGAATTATCTTTCTTGGAGCAGTGTTCGAGCTGAACTGGTGATTTCAGACCCTGAACTTGTCAAAAAGGTTCTAAGAAATAGTGAATTTTTTTTTCCAAAAAGGAAGCTTTCAGATATTGGTGAGAAGCTCTTGGGAAATGGGCTTGCGTTCATTGAGGGGGAAAAATGGGCAAAGCATCGAAAGCTGGCGGATATAGCTTTCCATGGGGAAAGGCTAAAGGTAAATCCTCGAAATATATAAATTAGTTGTAATTATACATAGAGTACTGCAATATAATCAGAGCACTAACATAATTGGAGGATTGTTTGGGCAGAACATGACTCCAACAATAATTGCTAGTGTTGAAACAATGCTAGAAATGTGGAAAGCTCAAGAAAGCAAAGAGATTGAAGTATTCGAAGAATTCAGATTATTGACTTCAGAAGTGATATCAAGAACAGCTTTCGGTAGCAATTACTTGGAAGGGGAGAAGATTTTTGTCATGTTCAAAAAGTTGAACATACTTGTGAGCCGAAATATTTCCAAGACTACGATTCCTTTCATTAAGTATGTTCCCTATAAACTTAATTTGTTAATCCCATGTTTTTCCTTGATTGTGTTCTCAATCCCCATGGATATAGTTTTCTCCTTATATATGGCTGACCTTGGTTTGCTTTCACAGCAAATTATGGAAATCTGCTGATTTGCTAGTCTGAAAAACTTGAAAAAGGCATACAAGATTGTGTGATGGAGATAATTAAGAAAAGAGAAAACAAAGTTGTGAGTGGAGAAGCTGACAGCTTCGGTGATGATTATCTGGGATTACTTGTAAATGCTTATCATGATTTGAACGATAAAAACAAGCTTTCATTAGAAGACTTGGTAGGTGAATGCAAAACAATCTACTTTGCTGGACAATCAACTCTTGGTTCATTGCTTTCATGGATAGTCCTACATTTGGCAACCCATGGAGATTGGCAAGAAAAAGCAAGAGGAGAGGTGATTGACATATTTGGTAACCAAAATCCGCATCTTGAAGGCATCGCCAAACTCAAAACGGTAAGTAAACTATAACCAGGAATTTAAATAGTGATCGCTACACTAACATTCTTTTTTGCAAACAGATGTCTATGATCATCAATGAAACTCTAAGATTGTATGGTATAAATGGCCTGCCAAGAGAAGTTGCAAGAGAAGTTCAGTTAGGAAAGCTAGTCTTGCCTGCTAATATAGATATTCTGGTTCTAAACAGCGGACTTCATCGTGGCCCTTATTTGTGGGGTGATGATGCGTATCTTTTTAAACCGGAGAGATTCTCCGAAGGGATTGCCAAAGCTACCAACTATAATGCGACTACATTTTCCCCTTTCGAATTGGGACCTCGATCTTGTGTTGATATGACCTTTGCAATGATAGAAACCAAGAATATTGTTCTCTCCATGATTCTACAACGTTACACCGTTACCCTCTCCCCTGCCTATGTCCACTCTCCAATACCAATTATCTCCCTTGTACCACAACATGGAATTCAAGTAATACTTGAGTCACTCCATAATAATGCTTGTAATACATAGTTGTTAAGAAATAGGGGTTTAGCATAATTGGTTTATGTTTGTTTCTGATTAGATTAAAGACATGTTTAGGTTATCTATTAATACAAGTCGTCTTTCCGTATTATAATTCGACCACATAATAACACTTCGTATTAGTTAAAAGTTTAATAATCAATGAGCCAATATTTACTGCTCTTTTGTTTTGCATGTAAAAAGCATTGAAGATAATATACAAAGGATATTAATGTATTTAATTGATATTTTATTAAACTAATTTGTTAAAAATATATAAATATATAAAGACGAATCTACTACACTTAGGACACTAGATTCTAGTAGCACATATAAGACTTATCCTTCTACAAAAACCCATTTTACAAGCCAAAAAGATCTTGTACAGGTTGAAAGAATCATATTTAAATTTGCTACTTGAATTTTGGTCATCAACGAAGATGTCTTATGATATTATAAAATATTTTTCTCTCTTTTTTTTTCCTTCAAATTTTATAAAATCAATTGAAATTCGATGAGATTAAGGAATACTAAAAATCTTATCACACGCATTTGCATGTAAAAGTCGTAAATTTAAAACACAAATGTGTGTTTAAAGTAACACACAATAAATAATGAAACGTATAGTTTGAAATTTGATGACTCTTTATCATTTGATTATTTTAGACTATATCTTGCTTATATTTGCTTAGTTTTTTTTAGTATTTTTTATATTTTAAATTCATTTTAATTGATTTGACTCTTTTTATGTTTGCATTGTAAACACAATGTGTTTTTAGTGTTTTTCACACATTTAGTTTCAATAAAATATTTCATGTGGCATTTGCAAGTAAAATAGGTTTGGGAATATGTCAATATATGGAGCCATGAGATTAAATACACTAAGCCTAAAGTTGATCCAATGTGATGAGTGACAGCTCAATGCTCAAAGATTCAAAATTTGTAATTTGGACCCATTCAGAACTTCTAATTGGAACACTACTTAGTGTTCCGATCATTTCTCGGGCTCCAGAACTTCATTTTGGGTGTACTTTATATTGTCAAAAAGGGGTTTTGAAAATCTATTCAAATATTGGAACACCAATGCTAAAACGCATCAGGGAGAAATCCAAAAGTAAAGAAAAACTTACAAGCTTCAAATTGATAGACAATTTTGCGACATTTTTGTGTTTGGATCATATCTTCTAACATATTTAGAGTTTAGAGTTAAAATTTTTACAATGAATGTACAAGATGTAGATATGCAATCAACTTTCTTTGATTTTTTGCTTTGGGAGTCATTAACTTGAATAAAAGAAGTCAACAAATAACATGTGAAAAATGAATCAAAAAGATGACAAGGAAGTGGGCCTAACAATTTATTACTAGCAAGTCCGTTGCATTGTCATTTTCCTCTTCCCAAATAACCTTTAGTTTCAGAATAGGAGGCATCATGGAGTTGAGATCAAGATCATTTTCCTGTTAGTTTTTGTTTGTTTCTTTATCCTTGTAAAATCTCAAGTTTTTTATATCTATTATGTCTTTTTCATCTAAGTTTGAGTTGTTTAATTTTGTTATATTATTTTAAGTTTTCAATGCTGAGGTAATAGGGTGAGACTCTTGGAAAATATTAAGGTAAATGTCATTATCATTTGAGCTAAAATTAATTATCAATCACTTGTCATAATCATACTTGTAAAGTAAGATTTTTTTTTATTTGTTATAGATAATAGATGGCACAATGAATGCTTAGATAAATTAAGCTTGGTTTGTTGAAGACATATAAAAATTGATATAATAAATATTTGAATTTTTTTTTATAAGTTTTGAAGTTATTAAGTGATGGCACAATAGATGGCACATCATATGTTTTTTTTTTTTTTGTACTGCACTTAAACAGTTGAACTTTCATTATAGCAACGTACTTTGTTTATGGATTCATTTGCTGAACTCTTGGGCTTATCGAACAATCATATTGGACACTCATTTGATGGCATACCCTTACTTATAGATTCATATGCTTAATTATTGGACGTAAATTGTTAAATTATTTGATTGGAACCTCCATTTTGTATGGATGCTAATTGAGTAATATCATTAAGTATTAAAATTTAATCTTAATATGATACCAAAATTGGATCCTCTAACCTCAACATATTTTCTTCCAGATATTTTTTTTTAATTATTTTTAGTTAATTCTTGCATTGATTTTTATTTACATTTCTAGTGTTTTTTTTTCTCCTACTTTCATTTTCGACACTCATTCCAAAGTTAAAGTTTTTGTTTTAGCATAATGCTTGTAAATTTTAAGTTCTAATCAACTTTCCTATAGATCAAACTCGGACTCTCGAGATTTTATTACTTGAATATAATCTACACTTGAGTTATAAACTTAGAAAATGTCTATCAAAACTAATTAGTAATAACACATGCAATATTTGCATTATTAAAACAAAAAATTAAATTTCTTATCATGTGTTAGTAACTGTATTAATGTGAAAAACAAAGAACAATTGAGAGAAAACTGAAATCACTGAAATATTACTAGTATTATTATTATCTTATTGGATAAGTCCAAGGATAGAGTTTATATACTTGAGTATGCCTAACTGCTGCTAACTATAACACTAACAACATACCAGTTTGGATGACAATTAGTAACGCACTAACAGACTCTATACTCTAACATCATGATATTGTCATCAATCTTAAATTAATGTCGAGTTACATTCAAGAGAAAAATATATTATTCTAATTTTATTCAAAAAAGAAAAAAGCATTAATGGTTTATTTTCAAGCTAAATTATGAAGGGCAATAAGTCAAATATTTACAATTATTATATTTTCTGATTTGAATTTTCATAAATAATTTGATTTTATACCATAATTGATTTTATGTAATTTGTTTTTTAAAAATATAAAAGTGTACCATTCAATTCTTTCAATTAAACTTTCGTATCACCCAAAAGAACAAATTAACTTATACATGAAATCAATTTACCAATGAGTTTTTTTTAGTCCTAATTTATTAATAAGTATCGAATTTATAAATATGTTCGGATTTATCTAAGGGTTAATTTACTTTATGTCTCTAAATTATAGATTAAATTTTAAATTAATATCTAAACTTTAAAAAATATTTAAAAGTAACATTCTAATTTGAAAATTTTAATTTTGGACTAACAAAAAAAATAATATGTAAGACCTCATCTCTTTCATGATACTTTAATTATTATTTTTATCATATTATTACATACAAGGTTTAATTGGACCGTATTTTTTTAACTAATAAAATTATCATTGAAAGGATAAATAAATCAAATGTCGGGCTGCACTAAAACCCGGACCAACAGGTCCACCCTTTACACCCGGACCTATAACCCAACACGTGTTTGATAAAATATAAAGCCAATGTCTCTTTGGAAGAGCAAAAGATGGGAGTAGCAGCACCTGCGTCTCTTTACACATCAGATATGGCTTTCATCAACATCATGTCATCAAATCTCCTCAGCTGTACAGACATTCTGAAGAAGAAAAAATTGATCTAAAAGTAAATTGCATATAAAAGAAAGCTTGGAAATTCAGTAGTAGTGAAACATTACATACCCCAAATGGCTTGTGAATTGAAGCATGGCATGCCATCATCCTATATGTCTTCAAATATCTGCAACTGTGGCTCAATCAGGATCACCCTATGATAATTCAACCACATCCTCTACTATTGTTGGTAAAACATTCCATTGTCAAGATTTAAGACTATGCTTTCTCAACATCTGCGTCAGAATCAAAACCAGACACAAAATAAAGCATTACCATCTTGTAATATAACATCTAGTAGGTTCTTGGACAATGTGAATCTACCAACGCCAAGCAATACCATGCTCAGGGGCTGCATAAATTGCAAAATAAGCTTTTCAACTACATAGCAATTCCCAGGAACAAGGAAAAAAGAGGCTTCAGCAGCCTAGCATTGCTGCCTTTGCTTCAAATCCCCCAACTTAGTGTTGTATGTGAATCAGAACTAACCTCACTATCAGGAACTAATATTCCATCACTCTGAAAGACGAAACATTCGAGGTACTGCAGTTTGACCTTCAAATTTATTCAGAGACAAACTCAGTGCCCAAGTCTCATTCATTTGAACAAATAATTGTAAACATGCAAGTGTGTTTGTTTGTATGTATATATATTTACCTGGTGAAGAATTTCAGAACCAGGAGGAACAAGAACCAACCAAGGACCCTTTGTCACCTCTTGCATCTCTCTGTTCAAAGACTCTTTTGGTGATGCGAACCGCCATCTCTGATTTTAGACACCTGTTACAATTCTCATATCATACTTTGGGTTGTTTCTATTTCAAATGCCACCACTTACATGCAATCACTTGAAGCTTAGGGGGATAGAGGTCATTTACCTATGACAGAATATGATACAAAAGTCAAACCACCAAGGGTATAACTTTTGCAATTTTATAGAAACCCAACGGTAGTTCAACCACACCCTCTCCTATAATTCAACAAGCATGTTTTTGAAGCATGAACCCCATTTAATGAAAGAAAATCTCTCTTTGTTCCTTTGGAATTCAAATTCCATGGTTGCTAGAACAGCATTTTTAGATCTTGTCACATTAACCTGGACCGAGTGATCAACAACAAAATCCACAGGGACCTGGATGCAAAATGAATTAACAGTTATATACTCATGCCAAGCTACAGAAGGAAAAAAGTGCATATAAAAGCAAAATTACAAACCAGTGCATTGATCTTGTTAGGATCATTGCCTAGATTCTTCATGTATCTCATATCTGTCCATTCCATGTTATGGATCAAGTACCTACGCAATTCATCAAGGTAACTTTGTCGTTGCTACAAGACCGTCTGACTGTACTTTCCATGTCCTGCTTCAAGTACCCCCTGCATGGCGAAATGGTAACATAAAATTACAGTAGAGTCTGGAAAATGAATGTCAATGTACAAGTACGATATGATAGTGAACTTGGTAAAGACAGAAAAAAATTAGGTTATGAAAACCAATATATATATATATATATCAACAACTATCTTTTCAAATTAGAAAGACTAATGCTTACCAGCTAATTTTGAAACAAGAATTATGATGTTCTGTTTCTTTTCCCACACTTTTTGAACTTGTCAACCCATTTGTTTCCCAACTCATTCAGCACTGTATATCCAATACATAGCCCAACGACCAATCCACTAGCGTAACCTATCAACACAATTTTCCAAGTAGACATAGCATATGATATAACCATGAATCTTCATCTTCCCCAGGAGGTGGTGGCATTGGAAGACCAACTTCATTGCATTTCTTGGACAATGGTTGACCGCATAATTTTGGGTTCCCACGGTAAGAATCATTTGAAAATGTAATGAATTGATTGCTTTGTGGTATGCTCCCTTCAAGTTGGTTGTAAGACAAGTTCAATGCTGCTAAGAAAGTTAAATTTGTAAGCTGTGGAGGAATCTTCCCTGACAGCTCATTCTGTGAGAGATCCAAAGACTCTAGATCTTTTAGGTTTTGAACTGCTACTGGGATTTTGTCGGAGAAGTTATTATACGACAAGTTTAGCACTTTGAGTGACCTCAACATTTGTATTTCTTCTGGTATTCTCCCATGGAAACTATTGTTGGAAAGGTCAAGACAAGTAAGACTGTTGGAACATTGGCAGCAACATAGCAAAACAAAATTGAACTTGCTATGTGATCAAGGAAGCAAAACGAGAAAGCAAAAACTTAAAACAGCAGAAAGACAAAAGTTGAAGCAAAAAATGGCTGAAAAAAACTCTTGTCAGCTTCTATTTTCATTTAAACTTGATAATATATAACAACTACACAAGCAAATTTTTGACCGTTACAAAAGGCTAACTACTCCCACTAGTACATTGACTAGAACTTAGATTAAAATATACAAAGTAGCTAGCTGACATACTAGCTATTAAATCAATATAAATCAAACTACTTATCCTACTAAGCTATTTGAACAAAGCAAATCATATCCTACAAACTTAGCTATCTCATTACAAAAGAACTAGACTAAGTTACATAGGAACAAAACAATCAAAATGAGTTGTTGCATTTGGACCAGCTCCATTTCTGCACTTCAAAACAGTGTTGCAGCATAGTTGAGCTAAATTTGCACCTGGTATTTTGTTGCAATGCAGGCCAAATCTTAACACTCCTCCTTGACTGTATGCAACAAACACCAATTTTTCCTTTCAAGGTTTCAAACACAGTAACTCCTTTCAAAGGATCTGCTGAAAATGGTGCATTTGTATTGCTTGAAACTTCAAATGATTGCGATGAGAGTTTCCTTTCAACATTTCGCAACTCCGACCATGCATGCCATTTTCTTGGCCATGAAATATCATATTACTTGCTAGAACCGTAAATGCATTTTCAACCAAATGGAAAACAGGACCTGCATTTCAACAAGCTCATCAAAAGTACATCCTCAAAGACCATCCGCATCATCCGGACCATCAAACATCTGCTCATCATGAGCTTCAAGACGAGCCGCTGCACTTCCCAACGTGCAGCCACATTTTCAGCATTCCTTCGATCACTTGATCGGTTCCACCAATAGTTTGTGCTCCAAAGAAATCTTCACCATTTCCATCACTAGCTAAATTCCTATTAGCTTGTCCTAAGGGTGGTCTAGCGGCATGAGCACCATTCCTATCCACTTCATCTTTTCTCTCAACATCTCCTCCAAGCTCTTGCAAATGCTGAAAATAATGCCTCAAAGAAATGGCTCCAAGAAAAATAAACACAATGCTAGCGATAGTAGGATCCCATGCAAACAATCAGTAAGAATGATTGTGGTTGAAATATGGCTCAAGAATAATCTTTGAGCTTCACCAAAACTCCTCACAAAGCCAACCGCCATATCCAAAAATAATGAGGAGACAAACTGAAAATACAAAACTAAAACACAAAAGAAGAATGTAGAGAGCATGACAAGCTCTCATAGCTTTTTGCCAAAGAACTTTCTTTTACATCTTCATCATAACAGAAGGCTCCACCAAATTCATTTTTTGCAACCGACTAGGAGAATTGTAGTTCACATGCCCTGACCTCCTATGCCATAAGGTTGTATCATCAATTTGACTTGCATTTGCCTTAGCTTGCAAAACATTCACATCCACAATGAAGGTTCTGTCTTGCATAGCTATCACAGTTAACACTGACCAAGAGTAGCACCTTTGATCACACAAGTTTTGCCTTCAAAAACTAAGGAATAGCCCTTCTCCAATAGGCGGCCAACACTCAAAGAAATTTTGGTCAATGTCGGAACATAAAGAACCTCGTAAATGGTTTTGTTACCTGACTTGGTGCTTATCAAAGCCTTGCCCTTTCCTTTTGCCTTCAAAAATTGACCATTGCCTATTCTGACTTTGGACTTAAAGGTGGTGTCCAACTCCTTGAACATGCTCTTATCAGAAGCCATGTGATGAGTACACCCACTGTCAACTAGCCAGATTTTGCTCACCTTGCTCGAGCTTGCAAAGCAGGATGCTGAGAAAACATACTCTTCCTGCACTTCAACATCTTCAACAGCCTGAGCTTGGTTTTGCTGCTGAGCTGGTGCCATCTCTTTGTTTTTGCATACTTTTTCAATATGGCCAAATTGCTTAAAGCTTCTGCATTGGATGTCTGGCCTATACCAACAGTACCTTTCCAAATGAGTGGTTTTCTTGCAATGAATGCATGGTGGAAACCTCCTCTTGCCTGAGTCTTCCCTTGGTTTCTCCCTTTTATCGAGCCAAGGCTTTTTTTCTTTCTGACTTGAGCCCCCACTGGCCTTTGCTTGGAAACCTCCTCGGATGATGCTCTTCCCGCCTATTGGCCCTTCTTTGCTCAAGTGCATACAATGAGTTTATCACTGCAGACACAATGAAATGGTGACAAATCCCTTGAGTCCTCAAGTGATGAGATTTTAGACTCAAACTTCTCAGGAAGGGTGGTGATGACCTTCTCAACTACTCTTTGATCACTAATCTCATCCCCAAGCAATCTTATATTGTTGTGATAGCCATGATTCATCAAAGATATTGCTTAATGGTTTCTGAGTCCTTCATTCTCAAATTCTCAAAGTTCCTTCTTAGGTTGATTAGTTGCTGCTGCCTGGTCTTGTCTGACCCTTGAAACTCCTCCTTGAGTTTATCCCAAGCCTCCTTTGGTGTAGCACAGGCCATTATCCTAGTGAAGATAACATCCGAGACTCCACTTTGAAGGCATGACATGGCCTTATACTTTATTAGCACCTTCTTCACTATGCCGCCTTATTTGAGCTATAGTGGGGTGGCTCTCAAAGGTGGTGGATCAGTGTCATTTAGAACAACATTCCACAAGTCATTTGCCTGTAGGTATGTTCTCATTTTCACCGCCCAAATATTGTAATTTTCACCAACAAAAACAGGTGGAGGAGGTGGTGAGAAACTCATGTTTTGAAAGAACCAAAAACGCCAACAAAAAATAGCTTTTGCTTCTTGTTTCACACTCGATCAGCTTAGAAACAATGCACAACCAAGGCCCTCAAAGACAACAGGCTCTTGATACCATTTGTTGGAACATTGGCAAGAACATAGCAAAACAAAATTGAACTTGCTATGTGATCAAGGAAGCAAAACGAGAAAGCAAAAACTTAAAACAATGAGAAAGACAAAAGTTGAAGCAAAAGATGGTGAAAAACTCTTTGTCACTTTCTATTTTCATTTAAACTTGATAATATATAACAACTACACAAGCAAATTTTTGACCGTTACAAAAGGCTAACTACTCCCACTAGTACATTGACTAGAACTTAGATTAAAATATACAAAGTAGCTAGTGACATACTAGCTATTAAATCAATATAAATCAAACTACTTATCCTACTAAGCTATTTGAACAAAGCAAATCATATCCTACAAACTTAGCTATCTCATTACAAAAGAACTAGACTAAGTTACATAGGAACAAAACAATCAAAATGAGTTGTTGCATTTGGACCAGCTCCATTTCTGCACTTCAAAACAGTGTTGCAGCATAGTTGAGCTAAATTTGCACCTGGTATTTTGTTGCAATGCAGGCCAAATCTTAACAAAGACTTGTAAAGATTTCTTGGTACAACATTTCAATCCCTTTATTAACAATTGTCACAGAATCTTGATAGTATTGCTCTCCGATATAAACCAGCTTAGCTTTGTCGTCATTTGTTATCTGCATCATTGCCTTCAAGCTTTGCAAAAATTCAATGGACAAGTCACCTGAAAAATTGTTGGAAGCAGTGTCCAATATGCGTAGCTTTGGAAACCCACGTTCCGTGTCGAATTTTGTAATGGTGCCGTAGAATCTGTTTGCTCGCAAAATGAGAACCTTCAAGGAAGGCAGCTTCTCTAACCAAAATGGGAATGTATCATGAACCATATTATTTCCAAGGTCCAGAATCTCAAGTGCTGTGCAATTGACTAATGATCTTGGCAGCTTTCCTTCCAATCTATTCCCACCTATTTTGAGTGACCTTAGTTGAGTGGCTTGAACGGAATCAATGGATAGTTCACTAGAAAACTGATTTGAAGCAATGTCCAACACATCCAAAGTTGGGAAAACAAATTTATGTTTAATTTGACCATAAAATCTGTTTTCCCGCAATATGAGAACCTTTAGCGCAGTCAATTTCTCCAACCAAAAAGGGAATGTATCATGCATCATGTTGTTTCCCACATCCAAAAATTCAAGCTGAGTGCATTCCGCTAATGATCTTGGCAACTCTCCTTCCAATCTATTCTCACCAACGTTGAGAAGCCATAGTTGGGTTGCTTTTGAAAATTTTGGTAAGATTCCATTGAAATTATTTCCATGAAGATCCAACTGACTCAGAGCACTCATATTGCCCAAGCAATTTGGAATTGGACCACTCAAATTGTTATAAGATGCATTGAAACCACTAAGTCGACTCATTTTGTATAAGCAATTTGGAATTGGGCCGCTCAAATTATTATTAGAGACATAGAAGTCAATGAGTTGACTCATATTGCATAAGCAATTTGGAATTGGGCCGCTCAAATTGCTATGAGATGCAGTGAAATGCGAAAGTTGACTCAAACTGCAAATAGGTCTAGGTAAGGAGCTTTGTGAAGAAGTTGAACTCTGGTTGGGTAAAAGTTGGTCCAAAGATGAGAGATGGCTATATGCAAGATTGAGATAATGCAAACTTTTCTTCCACGCCCAGTTTGGTATTGCACCACTTATTTTGTTGTTTGAAAGGTCAAGTGCTGTTAAATTTTCTGGGCTCCTTAAAATCTCTGGAAACGAACTTATGTTACAGAATTCTAGATACAATTCCCTCAACTTTGGGACGGAGAAGTTTGCATCACTCAAGGGAAGCTGGTTTGGAAAATCAATCATATTGAAAGAAAGGTCTACCCATAAAAGGGTGCTCTTCCACAACCAATTAGGCACAACCCCATGGATATTATTGTTAGAAAGATCTAACTCAACCAACTTGTCTTGTGCTTTGATGAATTTGGGAAATTCAGTAAGGTTGCATGACCTTAGGCTTAGGCTCTCTAATAGGGGAAAAGTAAGACTTTCGTTGTCACTTTCAGTTACCAAGTTTATGTTGGACAGCGTCAGATCCCTCAAGTTATTCAATTGGACAGACATATCAAGCTTCATAAAACTAAAGCTATTGCCTTCAATATGAAGCCGTTCAAGCCTTGGAAGTTGAAGGATTGACTTCGGGATTGGTCCTGTTAAATAATTATTGCCTATATATAGTACTTCAATCAAAGAAGAAGATGCATTGGGGAACTCATCAATTTTCCCAACCAATTGATTGTCTCCAAGATACAAGGTCTTCAACGATGGAAGAGTAAATAAAGAAGAATGTATTGATCCAAAAAGCTTGTTCCCATCCAAATTGAGATTTACAAGATTAGGAACTCCAAATCTATGAAACGAAGGGATTAAACCACTGAAATTATTATATCTTAGATCCAAGTTCACCAGGTGACTAAGATTTGCAATTGACGATGGAATGGGTCCAAAAAAATTGCAATAAGAAAGCTCTAAATTTGTCAGGAACTTCAGATTTCCAATTGATTCAGGTAGTTTTCCACTAAAATTTGTATAAATAAGCGACAATCTCCGTAAAGCATAGTTTGAAGGAAATTTTGGGAACTGACCCATAAGTTGGAAGTTTAATGAAATGTCAATGCTTTGAATTTTTGGCAATAAGAGAATTCCGGTAGGAAAATGGCCACTCAAAGTGCAATCCCTCAAACTGAGAGAAACCAAACGAGAGGAATTTACCAAGAAATTGGGAGGTAAATAAGATATTGGGTTCCCATCAAGGATAAGTTTGGAAAGAAAAGGGAGTCTTGAGAGTGAAGAACATAATGGACCTTCTAAACCACAGCTTGACAGACTTAACACATGCAGGTTTGGAAGTACAAGAGATGTGGTTTCACACCATTTAGTACTTTGAGTTGAAATGTGAACACCATCCAAATAAAGCTCCTTGAGAAACTTCAAACTCTTGATAAATGTCTTGAAGTTTGGTTTCTCTAGTTTCAGAGATAGTAAATAATAATCATAACCATTTCTTTGATAGCAACTACCTTGATAGGATAGATCAAGAGAAACTAACCTTGTTAAGAATGAGATGTTCATTGGAATTTGGCCATGGAAACATGAGTAAAATAATCTTAGATATTAAATTAAAAATTACATAAATTAGGAGTAAAATGTTTGAGAGGCATGTGGAAATATTGCAGCCTATTGCCCCATTGTTGCTTGATGCAAATAATCTTTTATTGCTCCTAAATTTTCCAAAACAAAAACTACATTTTGGAGGCCAAAAAGACGAAATTCAAAAGCAAAAGTAATTCCAGTTTCCAATTCTATAATGGGAACCATTAAAAAGTAAATCCACGAAATTCAAAAGCAAAAGTAGTGGGAAACATCCAGCAAATGAACAAAGAGAAAGTGGAAAATCATTAATTTCAAACCCATTTAATTTCCCTGAATCTTCCCCATTTATTAAAGTGATAATAATATAACACAAACCCAAAAATAATAAAATTACAATTTTAAAAATTTTCAACTCTCCATATCAAATTCTTCATGTTTCACACTTATTTTGCTTTATGTACGTTATACGGATGAGTGTGAAAGAGGATAGTCAAATTGTGGATTTGATTTATAACTCTATACATTCGAAAATAAAATTTAGATTTTAACTCAATCTGAAACGTAACTAAATCCAAATCAAATCTAACAATTTAAAAATTAAAGGAAGTAATTAAAATACACAATTAAAATAGAAAAAAATTAAATAAATCAAAGATTTGTACAATTAAATAGAAACAAAATAAAATAAAGAAGAAAATAAAACTAATAGATGAAAAAGATGAAGTCTTAAAAAATATTAAAAAATTGATGAATCCATAATCCCATTAAAGCAGCTCTAACTTCCCTTTCAAGCTAGAGTCATATCACAGCAAAGGATGATGATGAAGCTATCATGGATGAATTATTTATTCTTAATCTTAGCATTAAGTTTTTCAATTCACACTTAATTTTGAGAATATTGCATAGCAAAAACTCACTCACTATGTCACCACTCCTGCTGGTTAAATTAAAGAATTGCATGATCCACAGGGAAGACAACCCATGGTTGCACCTTATTCAGGACCCATATCTGCAACTATGGCTCGACCATGATTAGCTAATGATAATTCCGCCACACCCTCTCCTATATCCACATGAAAAATAGTTACATTGATGATAAAGTCCTATAAACCTGATATTATTGATAGTAAAAACATTCTATTCTTAAGATTTATGATCATAGACCTAACCATAAAACTATATTTGCCAACAACACTATGCTTTCTCAACATCTTGCAAGTTCTTGGACGATGTGAATCTACCAACACCAAGCTATACCATACTCAGGGGCTGTATAAATTGCAAGATAAAGCATTAAATTAGATATGAAAGTAAATAAGTTATATACTCATGGGAAAATTACGAACTAGTGGATTAATCTTGTTAAGATCATTGTCAAGATTCTTAACAGTGTCTCACATGCTAGTGAGGTCAACCGCTGGTGGCACTCTAGTATAATCCTAAGATAATAAGATTTAGACTTTCTTCGGTGATAAGCCTTTGCACCTTATGCATATCCTTTCTGAACTTTATGTTGGCAATCCACGTTTTCTTTTCCATGGAATAGATAACAAAATGCAATCAACAGGCCTTACTGTCTATTAAAGAAGGTTTAGAAATGCCATGATCCTTGTTTATAATAGCATTATTGGCATGAAAGTTCAGTGCTACAGACGAATTACGTACCCCAAATGGCTATGAATTGAAGCAAAAATGAATCTCACAAGGGAGATTCTTGATATTAGATTTTGCATATCAAGTATGCTGCTCATGTTCAACACACAATATTCATAGAGCATTCCAAAACTGATCCTTACCTTAAATGAGTTCGATTAAATTAAAGAAGATTGGTAGCCAAGACATTGGGGAGTTTGGCCCCTGCTACAAAATCGAGAGAAAAAAAAACAATTTCAGTATTTGGATTTAAGAATTATTGTTGAAAATTGGCCAACCGTGCTGCTGTGATATTTTTGGTTGAAGTGCATGCAGCTTGTAAACATGCTGTAGCACGTATGCTTGCTGTAACAGCAAGGTTTTTGTGTTTAGTTTCATTGTAATTAAACTAGTTAAAAATGAACAAGCTTGACGACAGCTTGATACATTAGGTGTTGAATGACTAGTTTAGGTGGCTTGTTTATGTGTACAAGCAATGTTTTAATAGTCCCAATGCTAATTAATGGGATTAGTTGAGTATTTGGTGATGTATTTTGTTAAAAATGTATTATTTTTTCTGATTGAAAAAATGAGCTAAAAAGCCATAAACTCCCTTGCTGCACATTTGTGAGCAAGTAAAAATATTTCTTGCATCTTGCTGCCTTGTTCTGTTTCTCTGTTTTCTTCCTTTGCTCCTCCTCATCGCCAACAATTATGGATTAGTTGCTCTAACAAAGGAACGCTTCCTAGGAAATTAAGTTGTATAAAGGATTTACACGAATCATATAGAAGTGAGTATATGTAAGTGCATCATCACAAACAGCCAAGGGCCCTTTGTCGCTTCTTTCATTGCTCTTTTCGAAGAGTCTTTTGGAGGTGCAAACCTAATGAGCCGTTTCAGCTTAGCCAGTTTCAGGTACCTCCTGCATTGCGAAATGATAAAATAAATGTCAATGCTACAAGCCTACGAGTACAAATACCATACGATAGTGATGTGTGTCAATGGATAAAAAATAAGCTAAGTAAATTCAAAAAATAAGCTCAGTAAGTCCAAAGGGAGACCTGCCAAAGATGAATGTGCTTTTTGTCGTGAAAAAGGGCATTGGAAATAGAATTGTCCTAAGTTACAAAAGGGCAAGGCTATTTCTGATGCATCTGTAGCAGAACATGATGAAGAGTCAGACTTTAGCTTGGTTGGCATGGCAATGGCATGCCATATGGATGAGTGGATTTTGGATTCGGGATGTACTTACCATATGTGTCCTAATAAGGACTGGTTTTCTAGTCTTAAAGAACTAGAAGGTGGAGTTGTTTTTATGGGCAATGATAGTGCTTGTAAGACAATGAGAGTGGGCACAATCCAATTGAAGAATCACGATGGCTCAATCCAAGTCTTGACAGATGTTCGCTACGTACCTAGCTTGAAGAAAAATCTCATCTCATTAGGGGTCCTAGAATCTAAAGGGCTCACAATCACTTTGAGAGATGGATTACTAAAGGTAGTAGCTGGGGTATTGACGGTGATGAAAGGCACAAGAAGGAATAACTTGTACTATTTAAATAGAAGTACAGTTATTGGATCAACATCAACAGTTTCTACGAAAGATGCAGATTCAGAGGCTACCAGGTTATGGCATATGCGATTGGGACATGCTGGTGAACAAGCTTTGCAGACTTTGGCGAAGCAAGGCTTGTTGAAAGGTGCAAATTCTTGCAAATTGGAATTCTGTGAACATTGTGTTCTGGGCAAGCAGACGAGGGTAAAATTTGGTTCAACAATTCACAATACGAAAGGAATTCTGGACTATGTTTACAGTGATGTGTGGGGGGACCTACCAAAATGGCTTCTTTGGGAAGTATGCACTATTTTGTTACTTTTGTTTATGATTATTCAAGAAAAGTATGGGTGTATCTAATGAAAAGAAAAAGTGAAGTTTTGGATGCATTTCTGAAATAGAAGAAGATGGTGGAGACTCAGACTGGTCAAAAGGTCAAACGACTTCAATCAGACAATGGTATTGAGTACAAAAATGACCCATTTCTACAAGTATGTCAAGATGAGGGCATTCGACACTTTATGGTTCGGGATACACCACAGCAGAATGGGATGGCAAAACATATGAATCGGACTATATTGGAGAAAGTTCGATGTATGTTGTCCAATGCTAGATTAGGCAAGGAATTTTGGGCTGAGGCAGTTACATATGCATGCCGTCTAATTAACCATTTTCCATCAGCAGTAATAAATGGAAAAACTCTTATGGAGATGTGGACTGGTAAATCTGCTACTGATTGTGATTCTTTACATGCTTTTGGTTCCACTATATATTATCATGTAAAAGAATCTAAGTTAGACCCAAGAGCAAAGAAAGCATTATTCTTGGGTATAACTGGTGGAGTAAAAGGATATCGTCCCTGGTGTCCTGATACAAGGAAGATTGTTTTCAGTAGAGATGTGATTTTTGATTAATCAACCATGTTAAAGTACAATTATTCACAAAAGGATGAAAAAACTAGTAGTATTTTGCAGTAGGTCGAGCTTGAAAAGGTTAATGATGATCCAGCTAATATTGGAGGGACAAATGATGGAGAAGTTTCGACCCAAGAACTTCTACAGCAACAAGATTCAATTGCATATAGGAGGCCAAGAAGAGAGATTCGTAAGTCTGCTCGCTTTGATGATATAGTGGCCTATGCACTTCCAATTGTAGATGATGATGTTCCTTCTACTTACACAGAAGCAACAAGTAACCCTGATGGTGTAAAGAGGAAGCAAGCCATGAATGAATAAATGTAGTCTCTTCATAAAAATAGGACTTGGGAGTTGGTGACACTGCCCAAGGGAAAGAAGGCAATTGGATGCAAATGGGTATATGCAAAGAAGGAAGGATTTCCTGGTAAAAATGAAATTCGATACAAGGCTAGATTGGTAGCAAAGGGTTATGCTCAGAAAGAAGGAATAGACTGCAATGAAGTGTTTTCTCCAGTTGTGAAGCATTCGTCTATTCAGATTTTACTAGCCTTGGTTGCGTAATATGATCTTGAACTAGTTTAGCTTGATGTAAAAACTGCATTTTTACACGGTGATTTGGAAGAGAAAGTCTATATGACTCAGCCAGATGGATTCAAGGTTGCTGGTAAAGAAAATTGGGTTTGCAAATTGACATAGTCGCTTTATGGATTGAAACAATCTCCGAGGCAGTGGTACAAGCGATTTGATCAGTTCATGAAAGGGCAAAGGTACACAAGAAGTAAATTTGATCATTGCGTGTATTTTCAGAAGCTACAAGAAGGAATTTTCATATACTTGCTCTTATATGTTGATGATATGCTGATAGTATCTAAGAGCAAAGTTGAGTTTGAGAGATTGAAGACTCAACTCAATCTTGAGTTTGAGATGAAAGATCTAGGTAAAGCTAAGAAGATTCTTGGCATGGAAATATGTAGAGATAGAGCTCATGGCAGAGTTAGCTTATCTCAGAAGTAGTATTTGAAGAAGGTACTACAACAGTTTGGCATGAACGAGCAAACAAAACCTTTAAGTACCCCGTTGGCTTCTCATTTCAAGCTTTCTGCACAACTATCTCCTTCAATGAATACGGAACGAGAATACATGTTGCAAGTTCCGTATTCTAATGCAGTGGGTAGCTTGATGTATGCAATGGTGTGTACAAGACTCGACATTTCACAGGCAGTTAGTATAGTGAGCAGGTATGTGCATAATCCTGGAAAAGGACATTGGCAAGCTGTGAAATGGATACTACAGTATATTCAGAAGACCGTGGATGTTGGATTACTATTCAAGTAGGATAATACACTTGGTAAAGGTGTTATTGGGTACGTTGATTCTGACTATGCAGGTGATTTGGACAAACGAATATCAACCACCGGTTATGTGTTTACACTTGCTGGAGGACCAATAAGTTGGAAGTCTACACTACAGCCTACAGTTGCGTTGTCAACCACAGAACCCGAATACATGGCTATAACAGAGGCTGTAAAGGAAGCTATTTGGTTACAAGGTATAGTTAAAACCTTGGGATTGGTTCAGGAGCATGTTAACGTGTATTGTGATAGTCAAAGTACTATTCATTTAGCAAAGAATCAAGTCTATCATGCCGTACAAAGCATATCGACGTACGATTCCACTTTGTGTGGGAAATTATTGATGAGGGGAAAATTCGTCTTCAGAAGATTAAGACTGTAGATAATCCCATAGATATGATGACCAAGGTGGTAACAGCAACCAAGTTTAAACATTGTTTGAACTTGATCAATATCCTGTAAGTTTAACAGTTGAAGGAGGCACTATCAAGTATTGTTGTCAAAGGCAGAAAGAATTATGTGAAGATAAGATTATCTTAATCAAATCTTCAAGGTGGAGATTATTGGCAACCACCCATACTTTGAAAAGTCAAAGATATAAGTGTTAGAAAGTTGATACCGAAAATAAGAACATTTAAGGCACCGAAAGTTGGGTTGAAATTTGGCATGGGATAATTGCAATTTTGGTCCCTAATTGTATAGGGACTTTACAAGTTGATCCCTGAACCTCAATTATAAATAGGCCTAACCATTTCTTATTTTTTTCATCCCACATTTGTCATTCTCTACTTAAGGTATTGTTCTATCTCCTTATTTGTAAAATTTCACTTGTATTTTGGAGTGAAATATATTTGGTAGTGCCCAAGGACGTAGGCAAAATTTGCTGAACCTCGTTAAAATTCTGGTGTTCTTTATTGTTTATTTTGCATATTTTGTGAGTGTGATTGTAGTGATTTATTGTGCTATTAAATTACGATAGAAGGATATTCTGGCTAGGAAAGACCTAGTACTTAAGTGATCCTCGTGATCCACCTCTCTTTCTTGGGAATTGAACTTAGTGTGATTTTTCTGTACAATAATTTTACTCTTTTACACGCTTCCGCGCAACACTCCACTAAACGAAAATATGTCCTATCATTTTATTTTGGCTAAGGCATTTTATTTTACTCTTTCATTATATTTTAATTTTAATTTTTATCATATTACTACATACAAAGTTTAATTGAGTGGTATTTTTTGAAGTAATAAAATTATCATTAAAAGGATAAATAGACTAGTATAAAAACAAGTGTCGGGCTGAACTAAAACCCGAACCAACAGGTCCACCCTTTACACCCAGACCTAAAGCCCAACACATGATTGATAAAATATAAAGATAATGTCTCTTTGGAAGAGCAATGGATGGGAGTAGCAGTATCTGCGTCTGTTTACACAAGCAGTCCAATGTCCATCAGATATGCCTTTCATCAGCATCATTCCATCAAATGTCCTCAGCTGTTAGGATCATTGTTAGGATCACTGCCTACATTCTTCATGTACCTCATAACTGTTCATTCCATGTCTTGGATCAAGTACCTATGCACTTCAACAAGGTAAATTTGTCATTTCTACAAGAACAAATACAATATGATATGATAGTGAACTTTGTCAAAATATAGTAAGAGAAAATGCTTGTAGTTGATAAACTGAAATAGTAACATATTTTAATCCCACATTTAGCATACTTTTGGATGATTTATCCCTTGATTTATGTAAAAAGGTGCTCTTAATCCTTTCTTTTCATGTCTTATACTCAGGAAAGCACCCAAGAATAAAAAGAACGAGAAACGGGCTCAAAACGGACCAAAATGGGACAAAGAAGAAATCGACACGGCCTGGACTAAAGCCCACACGGCCGTGCCTCCTCAAATATACTAGAACACGGCCTGGACCACGATTTACACGGCCGTGCCTCACTAACGGAGTCCAACACGGCCTAACCACGATTCACACAGGCGTGTGCCATGGCCGTGCCCCTGCCGTGGAAGAGAGTAATTTCACTCAGAAAAGGATACTTAGGGGCAAAGAAACACATTCCAAAAGCCTATAAATACACCCTAAGTATAACCTAAAAGGGGGAGTCGACGGGCGGTCACTAGGCCAAGGAGCCGAGCCGAAAAGGTCGATTTGTGGGAAACTCTCAAGGATAGCCAGGTTGATCCATCTCAAGAAGCGGAATTCTACTCAAGACGGAGGATCTCCTCTTCAATTCCTTCAGGGGGTTTTAGGGATTTCTTATGTTTTGTTTTATCTTTTCTTCTGAGATGTTTTTCTTTATTATTATGAACTAAACCCTTCAGATACCTGAAGGGGGATGAAACCT
The DNA here is from genome assembly GCA_025698515.1 of Gossypium sturtianum. Classification (NCBI taxonomy): domain Eukaryota; kingdom Viridiplantae; phylum Streptophyta; class Magnoliopsida; order Malvales; family Malvaceae; genus Gossypium; species Gossypium sturtianum. The sequence continues at coordinate 167,173,660 of CM046945.1, forward strand.
AGATGAATCTTGTTATTGTTTTCTGAACTATATGATAAATACTTGATTTGTTCTTAATTATGTGTGCTTAATTCTTGTGTTGATATTTCGTGGATATTATTTCAAGTTGAATGTGCTTAGGTGGTGGAGCAAAAGTCCCTGCTTAAGAGTAGATCTAGCATAATTAAGCGGAGTTGATCGCGCGCCTAGAGATAGGGTGACGAGATTTTACCGAATTAGGGTGAAACCTAATATGGGAATCCATAGATCGATTTACTGCTATTCTAGGGGGTTATTAATGGGAAAGAGATTTCAATTAATTAACCTAGGGTTAGACGTTATTCGCCTCAAGAGAGGGTTTAATATACGTTAGAGAGTCCTACGGATCAAGTCAAGTGAATAAATCGTCTGGTTCAGTGTTAGATAATAAGTGAAGTCTAGGTGGATTCTTCCTAAGGGTATCATTTTAATCAACTGAGTTTTTCCTAAGTATTTCTCCAATTCATTCTTTTTGTCTTTGCGTCTTTAGCTTAGTAATTAGTTAATTTAGATTAATAAACAACTTCACTTATTTTAGGCTAAATAATAGAAAGAAATTTAGTATTAGTACTTTTAGTTCCTTTGGGTTCGACAATCCGGTCTTGCCTAAACTATACTACTGTTCGATAAGTGCACTTGCCTCAATCGTTGTCATAGTTAGTTTCCAGGTTCGATCATTATCTTTATAAATTTTAAAACTCTGACTTCACAACGATCAGTAGTCATAAGAAACTATTACCATTTTCTTCAAAGATAACGTACCTCCTGATGACAGGACATTCCATGTCCTGCATTGCTAAATGGTAACATAAAATTACAATAGAATCTGGAAAATGAATGTCAATGCTACAAGTACGATATGACAGTGAAGTTGGTAAAGAAGGAAAAAAATGAGGTTACGCAAACCATTATATATATAAACAACTATCTTTTCAAATTAGAAAGACTAATGCTTACCAGCTAATTTTGAAGCAAGAATTCTGATGGAGTCACCTACATCTTCTATTTCTTTTCCTACACTTCTTGAACTTGTCAACCCATTTGTTTCCCAACCCATTCAGCACTGTATACCCAATACATAGCCCAACGACCACTCCACTAGCATAACCAATCAACGCAATTTTCCAGGTAGGCATAGCATATGACCATGAATCTTCATCTTCCCCTGGAGGTGGTGGCATTGGAAGACCAACTTCATTGCATTTCCTTGACAGAGGCAGCCCACACAATTTTGGGTTCCCACGGTAGGAATTATTTGTAAATGTAATGAATTGGTTGCTTTGTGGTATGCTCCCTTCAAGTTGGTTGTATGACAAGTTCAATGCTGCCAGGAAAGTTAGACTTGTAAGTTGTGGAGGAATCTTCCCTGACAGCTTGTTTCTTGAGAGATCCAAAGATTCGAGGTCTTTTAGATTTTGAAGTGCTAATGGGATTTCACTAGAGAAGCCATTGTTGGATAAGTTCATCACTCCGAGTGACCTCAGCATTTGTATTTCTTCTGGTATTCTCCCATGGAAACTATTGTTGGAAAGGTCAAGACAAGTAAGAATTGTCAAGACTTTTTGGTAGAACATTTCAATCCCTTTGTTAACAATTGTCACAGAGTCTTGATAATAATTCTCTCCTATATAATTCAGCTTAACCTTTTCGTCATAAGTCATCTTCGCCATTGCCTTCAAACTCTGCAAAAATTCAATGGACAAGTCACCTGAAAATTTGTTGGAAGCAATGTCCAATATGCGTAGCTTTGGAAACCCATGTTTCGTGTCGAATTTTGTAATTGTGCCGTAGAATCTGTTTGCTCGCAAAACGAGAACCTTCAAGGAAGGCAGCTTCTCTAACCAAAATGGGAATGTATCATGAACCATATTATTTCCAAGGTCCAGAACCTCAAGTGCTGTGCAATTGGCTAATGATCTCGACAGCTTCCCTTCCAATTTATTCCCACCTATTTTGAGTGACCTTATTCGAGTGGCTTGAAAGAAATCAATGGATAGTTCACCTGAAAACTGGTTTGAAGCAATGTCCAATACATCCAAAGTTGGGAAAGCAGATTTATGTTTGAAATGTTTAATTTGACCATAAAATCTGTTTTCCCGCAATATTAGAACCTTCAGTGCAGGCAATTTCCCCAACCAAAAAGGGAATGTATCATGGATCATGTTGCTTCCTATATCCAAAACCATAAGTTGAGTGCATTTTGCTAATGATCTGGGCAACTTCCCTTCCAATCTATTCTCACTAACTTTCAGAAATTGCAGTTGGGTTGATTTTGATAATTTTGGTAACATTCCACCGAAGTTATTTCCTTGCAAACCCAACCAACTCAGAGCACTCATATTGCCCAAGCAATTTGGAATTGGGCCACTCAAATTGTTATAAGATACATCTAAAGTGCGAAGTTGACTCATATTGTCCAAACAATTTGGAATTGGGCCACTCAAATTGTTATAAGATGCATCGAAATCCCAAAGTTGACTCATTTTGCATAAGCAATTTGGAATTGGACCACTGAAATTGTTATAAGATGCATCAAAACTTCTAAGTTGACTCAAATTGCAAATAGGTCTAGCTAATGAGCAATTTGAAGAAGTTGAACTCTGGTTGGGTAAAAGTTGGTTCAAAGATGAGAGATGGTTATTAGCAAGAAACAGATAATGCAAACTTTTCTTCCACACCCAATTTGGTATTGCACCACTTGTTTTATTATTTGAAAGTTCAAGATATTCTAAATTTTCTTGACTCTTTAAGAACTCTGGAAATGAGCTTATGTTACAAGATTCCAGATACAATTCCCTCAACATTGACAAAGAGAAGTCTAAATCACTTAAGGGAAGCTGTTTTGAAAAATCAATCACATTGAAAGAAAGGTCTACCCTTGAAAGGCTGCTCTTCCACAACCAATTAGGCACAACATGGATACGATTGTAAGAAAGATATAACTCAACCAACTTGTCTTGTCTTTTAATGAATTCTGGAAATTCAGTAAGGTTGCATGACCTTAGGCTTAGGCTCTCTAATTGGGGAAAAGTAAAACTTCTATTGTCGCTTTCAGTTAACAAGCTTACGTTGGATAGGTCGAGACCCTTTAAGTTCTTGAGTTGGACAAACATGTCAAGCTTCATGGAACTGAAGCTATTGCCTTCGATATAAAGCCATTCAAGCCTTGGAAGTTGAAGGATTGACTTTGGGATTGGTCCTGTTAAATAATTATTGCCTATAATTAATTCTTGAATCAATGAGGAAGATGCATTGGGGAACTCATCAATTTTCCCAACCAATTGATTTTCTTCAAGATACAGGGTCTTCAACGATGGAAGAGTGAATAAAGAAGAATGTATTGATCCAGAAAGCATGTTCCTATCCAAATAGAGATTTACAAGATTTGGAACTCCAAATCTATGAAACGAAGGGATTAAACCACTGAAATTATTAGAACTTAGATCCAATTTCACCAGGTGACTAAGATTTGCAATTGACGATGGAATGGGTCCAAAAAAATTGCAATCTAAAAGCTCTAAATTTGTCAGGAACCTAAGATTACCAATCGATTCAGGTAGTTTTCCACTGAAATTTGTATAAGAAAGCGACAAACTCTGTAAAGCATTGTTTGGTGAAAATTCTGGCAACTGGCCCATTAGTTGGAAGTTTAATGAAATGTCAATGCTTTGAATTTTTGGCGATAAGAAAATTTCAGTTGGAAAATGGCCACTCAAATTGTTGTTCCTCAGACTGAGAGAAACCAAACGAGAGGAAATTTCCAAGAAATTGGGAGGTAAATAAGTGATTGGGTTCCCATCAAGGATAAGTTTGGAAAGAAAAGAGAGTCTTGAGAGTGAAGAACATAATGGACCTTTCAAACCACAGTACGACAGACTCAACACACGCAGGTTGGAAAGTACAAGAGATGTGGTTTCACACCATTTAGTACTTTGAGTTGAAATGTCCACACCACCCAAATAAAGCTCCGTGAGAAACTTCAAATTCTTGATAAATGTCTTGAAGTTTGGTTTCTCTAATTTCAGAGGTTGTTCAAGTTCAGGATGTAGTACATAATAGTTGTACCGGCCATAATATGGGTCGAGAATGGTGTAGTATCGCAGATAACAAGAACCTTGATTAGATAGATCAAGAGAGACTAACCTTGTTAAGTGTGAGATCTTCATTGGAATTTGTCCATGGAAACATGAGCTTGAAAGGTTGAGATGAGTTAGATTTTGGAGTTTATCAAACCCATACGAAAACAGAGTGGTATTAAAGTTGTTTCCAGCAAGATTAAGGTGTTGAAGATGATGGAGATCGAATATGGAGTGGAAGCTGCCTGAAAGGTTTTTGTAACTAAGATCAATGCCAACGACATGACCATAAGCATCACAAGTGACTCCTTCCCAAGAACAACAATCAGTGTTGACATCCCAGAGGTCAAAATTGGAAGAGAAAGTAAAATTAGGAGCATAGTAAAGATGATGCTGCAATTGGAGCAGAGGAGCTCTCTGGTCATCAAGGCATTGCTTAGGGAGATGAGTTTGAGGAGGTGAAAAAGACAAGACAAGAGAAAGGAAGCAGGAGAAGAGGAAGAGTGAAACAAGGGAATGAAGAGTATTCATGTTTGTTGGGTGTGAAGAAGGATTGTGGTTGGCATACAACATATTTATGGACAAATGTGTAGTTTTCATGTTTGGCATGGCATGCAATTTCTAAGTCTTTTTGCCCAATCAATACTGCATCAAAATAATGTTCCACCACTTGAGTTAAGTCTTTTTGGTCAACCTTTTCCAGCAAGGGATAATAATAATCATAATAATAATAATAATAATTATTATATAAATAATCTTCTAAATCTAAGTCATTAAAAAGGACAAATTTATAGCAATAATAATGTACTTTAAACCCTATTGGAACGCATAGAATGAACGAAGATGATAATTCAACCAATATTTATAGAACCGTTTGAATAAGCTATCATATTTATAGTGTTTTAGATTGTTTGTCAATTTTGGAAAGCCGACCATATTTTAAAATATCATTTCTTTTATTATATTTTATTTATTTATTTTTAAAGTAATAAAATTGTTATAGAAAATATAAATAAACTCGTACAAAATAAGTGTCAAGCTGCACTACAACCCGGACCAATAGGTCCACCAATTACACCCGAGCCTAAAGCCCAACATTTGTTTGATAAAATATATATAGCCCAAAAGCACAAACAAAAAGACAAATTTTATCATACTTTGGGTGGTTTTCTACTTAAAATGACCACTACTTACATGCATTGACTTGAAGCTTAGAAGGAGAGAGGTCATTTCCCTGTGACAAAATAAGAAACACAAATCAAAACACCAATACTATAACTTCTCACAAACAAAATCACTGTGTCACCACTCCTGCTAGTTAAAGTAAGGAATGCCAATGTTGTATGATCCAAAATTAGTTTGTAACATCAATCTTTTCAAAATATAAAGACAATAGTTTCAAAAGAAAATGCTTACCTGTTGGTTTTGATACATGAATTCTGACACAGTCACCTAGATGATCTTCTGTTTTGTTTTTTCCCATGTTTTTTGAACTTGTAAACCCATTTGTTTCCCAACTCATTCAACACTGTATATCCTATACATAGCCCAGCGACCAAACCACTACCATAACCTATCAAAACAATTTTCCAAGTTGACATAGCATATAACCATGACTGTTCCTCTTTCCCTGGAGGTGGTGGCATTGGAGGACCAACTTCATTGCATTTCCTTGACAAAGGCAGCCCACACAATTTTGGGTTCCCACGGTAGGAATCATTTGTAAATGTAATGAATTGGTTGCTTTGTGGTATGCTCCCTTCAAGCTGGTTGTATGACAAGTTCAGTGCCTCTAGGAAAGTTAGAGTTGTAAGCTGTGGAGGAATCTTCCCTGAAAGTTTATTTTGTGAGAGATCCAAAGATTCGAGGTCTTTTAGATTTTGAAGTGCTAATGGGATTTCACCAGAGAAGCCATTGTTAGATAAGTTCATCACTCTGAGTGACCTCAGCATTTGTATTTCTTCTGGTATTCTCCCATGAAAACTATTGTTGGATAGGTCAAGACAAGTAAGAGTGGTTAAGATTTTCTGGTAAAACAACTCAATCCCTTTGTTGAAAATTGTCACAGAATCTTGATAATAATCCTCTCCAATGTAATCCAGCTTAGTTTTGTCGTCATTTGTTATCTGCATCATTGCCTTCAAGCTTTGCAAAAATTCAATGGACAAGTCGCCTGAAAAATTGTTGGAAGCAATGTCCAATATGCGTAGCTTTGGAAACCCGAGTTGAATTTTGTAATTGTGCCGTAGAATCTATTTGCTCGCAAAATGAGAACCTTCAAGGAAGGTAGCTTCTCTAACCAAAATGGAAATGTATCATGAACCATATTATTTTCAAGGTCTAGAACTTCAAGTGCCGTGAAATTGGCTAATGATGTCGACAACCTCCCTTCCAATTTATTCCCACCTATTTTGAGTGACCTTAATCGAGTGGCTTGAAGGAAATCAATGGACAGTTCACCAGAAAATTGGTTTGAAGCAATGTCCAACACATCCAAATTTGGGAAAACAAATTTATGTTTGAAATGTTTAATTTGACCATAAAATCTATTTTCCCGCAATATTAGAACTGTCAAGTAAGGCAATTTCTCCAACCAAAAAGGGAATGTATCATTTATCATGTTGTTTCCCACATCCAAAACTACAAGCTGAGCGCATTCCGCTAATGATCTGGGCAATTTCCCTTCCAATCTATTCTCACTAACTTTGAGAATTCGTAGTTGAGTTGCTTTTGAAAATTTTGGTAACATTCGACTGAAGTTATTTCCTTGCAGATCCAACAAATAGAGAGCATTCATTTTGCCTAAGCAATTTGGAATCGGGCCGCTCAAATTGTTATGAGATGCATTGAATTTTCTAAGTTGACTCAAATTGCAAATAGGTCTAGCCAAGGAGCTTTGTGGAGATATTGAACTCTGATTGGGTAAAAGTTGGTCCAAAGACGAGAGATGGTTATTATCAAGAACCAGAGACAGCAAACTTTTCTTCCACACCCAGTTTGGTATTGCACCACTTATTTTGTTATTTGAAAGGTACAGATGTTCTAAATTTTCTTGATTCTTTAAGAACTCTGGAAACACATTTATGTTACAGGATTCCAGAAGCAATTCCCTCAACATTGGGAAAGAGAAGTTTGCATCAGTTAAGGGAAGCTGATTTGGAAAACTAATCACATTGAAAGAAAGGTCTAATGATGAAAGACTGCTCTTCCACAACCAAATAGGCACAACACCATGGATATGGTTGTTAGAAAGATCTAACTCAACCAACTTGTCTTGTGTTTTGATGAATTCTGGAAATTCAGTAAGGCTGCATGACCTTAGGCTTAGGCTCTCTAATTGGGGAAAAGTAAAACTTCTATTGTCGCTTTCAGTTAACAAGCTTACGTTGGATAGGTAGAGACCCTTTAAGTTCTTGAGTTGGACAAACATGTCAAGCTTCATGGAACTGAAGCTATTGCCTTCGATATAAAGCACTTCAAGCCTTGGAAGTTGAAGGATTGACTTTGGGATTGGTCCTGTTAAATAATTATTGCCTATATGTAATCCCTCAATCAAAGAAGAAGATGCATTAGGGAACTCATCGATTTTCCCAACCAATTGATTTTCTCCAAGATACAGGGTCTTCAACGATGGAAGAGTGAATAAAGAAGAATGTATTGATCCAGAAAGCATGTTCCTATCCAAATAGATATTTACAAGATTTGGAACTCCAAATCTATGAAACGAAGGGATTAAACCATTGAAATCATTATATGTTAGATCCAAGTTCACCAGGTGACTAAGATTTGCAATTGACGATGGAATGGGTCCAAAAAAATTGCAATCTGAAAGCACTAAATTTGTCAGGAACCTAAGATTACCAATCGATTCAGGTAGTTTTCCACTGAAATTTGTATTAATAAGCGACAAACTCTGTAAAGCATTGTTTGGTGAAAATTCTGGCAACTGACCATTAAGAAATTCATTGATTGAAATGTCAATGCTTTGAATTTTTGGCGATAAGAAAATTTCAGTTGGAAAATGGCCACTCAAATTGTAGTTCCTCAAACTGAGAGAAACCAAACGAGAGGAAATTTCCAAGAAATTGGGAGGTAAATAAGAGATTGTGTTCCCATCAAGGATAAGTTTGGAAAGAAAAGAGAGTCTTGAGAGTGAAGAACATAACGGACCTTTCAAACCACAGTTGGATAGACTCAACACACGCAGGTTGGAAAGTACAAGAGATGTGGTTTCACACCATTTAGCACTTTGAGTTGAAATGTTCACACTATCCAAATAAAGCTCTGTGAGAAACCTCAAATTCTTTATTAATGTCTTGAAGTTTGGTCTCTCTAATTTAAGAGGTGGTTCAAGTTCAGGATGTAGTACATAATAGTTGTCCTGGCCATAATATGGGTCGAGAATGGTGTAGTATCGCAGATAACAAGAACCTTGATTAGATAGATCAAGAGAGACTAACCTCGTTAAGTATGAGATCTCCACTGGAATTTGGCCATGGAAACATGAGCTTGAAAGATTGAGATGGGTTAGATTTTGGAGTTTATCAAACCCATATGAAAACAGAGTGGTATTAAAGTTGTTTCCAGCAAGATTAAGGTGTTGAAGATGATGGAGATCGAATATGGAGTGGAAGCTGCCTGAAAGGTTTTTGTAACTAAGATCAATGCCAACGACATGACCATAAGCATCACAAGTGACTTCTTCCCAAGAACAACAATCAGTGTTGACTTCCCAGAGGTCAAAATTGGAAGAGAAAGTAAAATTAGGGGCATAGTAAAGATGATGCTGCAATTGCAGCAGAGGAGCTCTCTGGTCATCAAGGCATTGCTTAGGGAGATGAGTTTGAGGAGGTGAAAAAGACAAGAGAAGAGAAAGGAAGCATGAGAAGAGGAAGAGTGAAATAAGGGAATGAAGAGTATTCATGTTTGTTGGGTGTGAAGAAGGATTGTGCTTGGCATACAACATATTTATAGATAAATGTGTAGTTTTCATGTTTGGCATGGAATGCAATTTCTAAGTCTTTTTGCCCATTCAATACTGCATCAAAATAATGTTCCACCACTTGAGTTAAGTCTTTTTGGTCAACCTTTTCCAGCAAGGGATAATAATAATCATAATAATAATACTACTTTTGAAGTAATAATAATATTATCATTATTTATTCTTAGTTTTAGGAATAATTTGTTAAATTCACACTTAATTTGCCTTGCATTTTTTTTTTAAACTTTAAATTGTTTTAAACTTAGAAATTTTATCTCTCAACAAGAATTCAAAATATTCATAAAAATTCCAAAATTTATATATTTTTTTATTATTTTGCTTTAAAAAAAATTCAAATATATATAATTTAAAATTTATATGCTCTAACATGAAATTAATTATATTATAACAAGATTTTAACTTGACATGTTTAATTTTTTAAATTTAACTCGAAAAATTTCATATGATAATGTTTTTGTTAAAATTGTAATAAATCCACATAATTCTGTTGTAATCTCTATCCCGCCTTGTGAGTAGGATTGTATATGAATTTTGATCCATCAGTTTATATTTTTGGTCTATTTATGTTCACGTTTATTCATATAAACTAAATAAATGTGTCTGCTATGTTCATGAAAATAGTCAAACATATCCATAAGAAAATTAATCAAACTCAAACTCAAACTCAAAAATAAAAATAAAAATTGTTGATTAAATGCTCCATTCATTTACACCCCCTAGCAATATAAGTGGATTAAGGATGTATATAGATAAAAACCTTACCTTTTAAACATGATAATGCTGGCAATAATGGTGAATGTTGTGAACATGACATAGTAAACAGGACATACAACAGTAGTATTAAAAGTGTCTAAAGCCTGCAAAATTTTATGCTTTTACTAGCATCAACAATAATAACAATAACATAAATTTAGAGTCAATCATCATATTAAATCAAGAATATAAGGTTGAAAGAAATTATTTTAAAAAAACACACGCATTTATGCTTCTTTATCCTATAAGCAATTTAATAATGAGTAAATTGATCTCTCAACAAAAATTACAAAATAATTCAAAATAATTTTTAAAATTTAAAATATTTATAAAAATTTCAAATTTTATATATATTTTTTAAATTGTAATCATTTTTTATTATTTTGTTTTGAAAAAGTTTTTAAATATATATAGTTTTAAATTTATGTGCTCTAATATGGAATTAGTTATCCTATAACAAGATTTTAATTTGACATATTTAATTTTTTAACTCGATTCAAGTTGACTCGAATTTCATTTCACTCGACTCAATTCGAAAAAATATCAAATCGAGTTAGGATGATAAATAAGACTCATCAATTCAATTAACTCAAAAAATTTTCACTTGATTTGATCAAACACTCATAAAAATCATCAAAGATAAATGAGATGGAGATAATTTGCTGAAGGATAAGATGAAATGTGTTTTAGAATTAACATTTTTTTGGGTAAATTACACCAACAGTCACCCAACTTTGGGGTAACTGACAAAACAGTCACCTAGGTTTCATTTCAGTCACTCAACTTTCGAAAAGTTACAAAACAGTCACTAATTAACAGTTATCGTTAGGGTGTTAACAGAATTGCTGACGTGGCAAGTTAACCAGCTGATGTGGCAAGTTAAATTGCCACGTTGGTGAAGCAACTCCTTCTTATTCTTCTTCTTCTTCTTCTTCTTCTTCTTCTTCTTCTTCTTCTTCTTCTTCTTCTTCTTCGTTACTTGCCCATCCCTTTCCCCTTCCAGACCACCATATACCCCAACTTCTTCGTTACCTCCCTGCTTGAGCAAGACTATACAAAGATCAATTCCCCTAGCCTTCATCTTCTTGAAGGTCTTGAGAGCTTCACCATGGTCACCAGACTTTCCATAATAGTTAATGAAAAGTATGTAAGTAAAAGCAGTAGGTTTAATGCCTAGAGATTCCAAATTAGTAAAAAGTTCCAAAGCCTCACCAACCCTATTTAGCCTCAATAGTCCACAGATTAATGTGTTGTAAGTATGAAGATTGGGGGAGACCCCTTGCTCCCTCATGACCTCCAACATATCAAAAGCTTCATTTAAATTTCCAACTTTACAGAAAGCATCGATAAGTATGGTGCAAGTAACAACATCAGGAGCATAACCATCAGCTTTCATTTCATTCCAAAATTCTTTCACCAAGTCTATGTCCCCAGAGTCACTAAACTTGTCCAACAAAGTAATGTAGGTTGCTCTCACAGTTTATGGTCATTAGCTTTCATCTTTAGGAATATTTCCTTAGCTTGATCAAGTCTCCCTGTATTACAAAGAGCATCAATGAGAACAGTATAAGTAACAACATCAGGTCTACACCCCAGATCATCCATTCTCTTCAAGATCCCAAATGCCTCATCAATTTTCCCAGCCCTACCAACCACTCTAATGCATATTGTAAAAGTGTAAATGTTTGGCCTCAATCCCAAAGATTCCATCTCTTCTAGTAAATCCATAACCATTCCAATATCTCTTCTCTTCCCGTAAGCTACCATGAGAGCTGAGTAAGTTTTAAGACTAGGCTTTAGACCTTATGAGACCATTCTTCTATAAATCAGAGCCTCCCTTACTAACCTGATTGAAGTAGCAAATGGATCAATCCATTATATGAATATGCGTCGTAACAATCCTCGCATCCTCATTCTTTCAAGTCCGAATGGTGCTTGCCGAAGCCCACCTCGATATCAAGCCCTTAAAAATAGTCAAGTATGTATTCAAATCCTCCCGATGATTTGCTTTTGCATAAATTCAAATACAAAACGCATTTCTCCCACCATTCTATGAACTCTCAAGACTTCAAGCATATGATTACAAGTTTATGTGGTGTGAACAACATTGGGCAACTCTGCAACTGACTCAAAGTAAGAAAAAGCAGATTTTGGGTCCGAAATCGAGTTGAGAACCCTTGAAACTTCATCGGAAGACAAGCTATTTCTGCACTTCCCATTTGCCAACACCATTTCACATGAATTTTTCATCACGTAGAAAATCAATTGTTGTTTTCTCCGTTTCTTCCAAGTCACCATATATCCATCTGAAAAAACCTTAAACTTCCCAATCTTTCTACCTCCAAAGGAAACATTTTTATGGCTAAAAGCGGAGACTTTACTATCAACTAAAACACAACTATAATTGAGACTATTACAGCAAGCAGACATCGAGCAAAGTATTAAAACAGTCATTAGAAGTTAAACAGTCACTAAAACGCAATTTTTTTTTTATTTTTTATTTATATATTTGGATGGGTCGATGATGATTCTGGTCTTTTGAAGAAGTTGGGGTATATGGTGGTCTGTAAGGGGAAAGGGATGGGCAAGTAACGAAGAAGAAGAAGAAGAAGAAGAATTTCAAAAGTTGAGTGACTGAAATGAAACCTAGGTGACTGTTTTGTCAGTTACCCTAAAGTTGGGTGACTGTTGGTGTAATTTACCCTTTTTTTTTTTTTTGGCAAGCAAGCTAATGTTCAAGTCTTTTTACCCATTAATGAGTACTCTTAAATCCTAATTTATTAAGTAGTATCCAACTTATAAATATGTTATGATCTACCAACGGGTTTAATTAAATTCAACATCCCAAATTATGGGCTCAATACTAAATTCAATAATTGGCATTGCTTGCAAATGTCTAAGTCTTTGCCCCATCCTTACTCTATGAAAACAATGGTTTACCACTTTGTTTAAGTCAAGTCATTATAAACACAAAAATAAGGCATTTGTGTTAGCTGGTTGAGATGGATTGATGGGAATATGGGGTGGAAATTATGATGACGACTCAATTTCTTCGGAGCAGATTGGTACAAAATAAGTGTGAGGCTGTACTAAAACCCAACATGTGTTTGATAAAACAAAAACCCAATGTGCCAGCAAAAGATGAGAGTAGCAGCAGCAGCTGTGTCTCTTTACACAATCAGTGCAATGTCCATCAGATATGGTTTTCATGTTTGCTGGCTGTGAAGGAGGATTGTTTCCATACAACTTATTTATACACAAATTAGTACTTTCCATACATTATTTTTAATTTTGGACTAAGCCCGATCACTACTGCATGAAAATAATGTTGTATTAGTCAATTAATTAAAAAAAAAAGGAATTGCGGTGATTTTTTTAGCTGATTGAGATAGATTGATGGCTCAAAGAATAAATTTTCTCATAATTTTGATGACTTTTCAATGAACTTCTCAAAGTGTATTGAATCAATAGAAAATTATGATACGAGACATTATTGGACTTAGGGTGGGTTTGGATGGGCGGTGAGTTTACTTGCTGTTAGTGTAAAAACAGCGGTGGCGGTGAGATTAGATACTGTAGCAATACTGTAGCGTGAGACAAAAAGTAAGCTAAACGCACCGCACCGCACTCAATCGCCCATCCAAATCCACCTTTAGTCTTAGCCTTTTGGCACTGCATGCAACTGTCTACATCCTTTTTACCCCATGAAAACAATGTTTAGCAAGTTTGTTAGGTAGTTGAGATGGATTGATGGGCACAAGTAGTGGAAATTTTGATGATACAATATTTACAGTTTTTCTCTTCTTAGCAATTTCTTGGAAAGAAACATATTTAAATTTTCACATTAAAATTTCTTTAGATTTAATTGAAATTATCAAAGACAAATAAGACTGAGGGAGATGTCTTATATTATTAACAACTTTTCAATTCTTTAAAAAAATTAATTTCAATTTCAAAAGTTTTTTTTTTTTCCAAAGCTTATCAAACCAATTAAAACAACATGAGATTAAAGAACATATAGTTTTTTAAATCCAAAACACGGCTAATTTTTATTTCATGTCATTCTTATCCCTTCCTAAAGAAGAATGACAAATCAAATTTTTCTTCCTGATTTTCAATTTTTTCCTCCTGAAAAAAATTAAAATCCAATAAAAAATACTAAAAATCAGGAGTAAAAATCTGATTTGTTATTCTCCTATTGGGAAGAGAGATGATGTGGAATCACAATTTCATACTAAAAATCTGATTTTTTATTCTCCTATTAGGAAGAGAGATGATGCGGAATCACAATTTCATACCACCCTTTCCCTTGAATAAATTCTTTTAAATGTTTTACAGTGAGAGAATTGATTTTTTTTTATTTTTTATTAAGGGGGAATATTTATTTCTAATGTAGAAAAAGTGAAACAAGGGAATAGAGTCTTCATGTTTGCTGGATATGGAGGAGGATTGTTTCCATACAACATATTTATACACAAATTTGTAGTTTTCATACATTTTTGTTTACTGCATGAAAATAATTTTATACCACTTTATTTTAGTCAATTCATAAAAGAAGATGGAATTGTGGTGATTTTCTTAACTGGTTGAGAGAGATTGATTGATGGCTCCAAGACTCAAATTTCTCATAACTTTGATGACTTTTCAATGATCTTATCAAAGTGTATCAAACCAATACAAACACAATGGCACTAAAGACTAAAAAATTTTCAAATAATAATAATTAAAATATTTTTTAACATATTCAACATAGTTTTATTTTATATAATTAGTGTAAAGTATTATTATTTAAAATAATAATTAATTAACTCTAAAATTAGTTAAGTGATAATTAAGATGTTTAGAATTCTATTTAAATAGTAAATCTATTTCACATCAATAAAATAATTAGCACAACTTTTGTTTACATAAAAACTTTTTAAACTAATAAATTATAATTATAATTATAATTTTCACCAACTTTTTTAAACTTATAATTATAAATTAAATATTATTTTTTTTTAAATATGAATTTAGTAATATGGTAGAGATTTTAATATATTTAATTTGTGACTAACAAAAAGAAAATGATAGAATAAGAGATTAGTCATTGGTGTTGGCACATGCAAGCAAATGTTCAAGTCTTTTGCCTCCTCAATACTCCATGAGAGTAATGTTCAACCACTTTGTTTAAATCTAGTGGAAATTTCTAAGTCTTTATAACTGCATGCCAATAATAATAATAATAATAATAATAATAATAATAATAATAATAATAATGATGATGATGTTCTACCAATTTGATTAAGTAAGGTCATAAATTTTTTTTAAGTATTTTTTTAATAAAATACTTTACTATTAAATTTTTTAAGTAAAATTTGGTATAAGACCCAAAAAAAATTTACTTTTAACTTATGATATAAAGTAGATTCATAAATGAATATTTAACATCTATAAACATTTTAATTAAATTTTTTAACTATCAGTAATGTCGTTAAATATATGAAAATTTATTTTGTGAGAGATCCAAAGATTCGAGGTCTTTTAGATTTTGAAGTGCTAATGGGATTTCACCAGAGAAGCCATTGTTGGATAAGTTCATCACTCTGAGTGACCTCAGCATTTGTATTTCTTCTGGTATTCTCCCATGAAAACTATTGTTGGATAGGTCAAGACAAGTAAGAGTGGTTAAGATTTTCTGGTAAAACAACTCAATCCCTTTGTTGAAAATTGTCACAGAATCTTAATAATAATTCTCTCCAATGTAATCCAACTTAGCTTTGTCGTCATTTGTTATCTGCACCATTGCCTTCAAGTTTTGCAAAAATCCAATGGACAAGTCGCCTGAAAACTTGTTAGAAGCAAAGGCAAACCAAAATAGGCACAATATCAACAGCCAAAGGCTGAGGCTCGACTAGCTGAAGAAGGCAGTGAACATGAAGAGCAGGTATTTGCAGTTTCATGCTTAGTTGCAAAGGAAGAGATCAACAAAGGGTGGCTCCTGGACAGTGGTTGCACCAACCATATGACACCAGATGCTTCTATTTTCAAGACAATAGACAAAAGCTTCAAGGCTAAAGTCAAGGTGGGAAATGGTCATTTCATTGAGGCTGAAGGCAAAGGTGATGTTTTGATACACACACCTTCAGGCAACAAACTTGTCTCAAATGTGTTGTTGGTGCCTCAGATAGACAGAAACTTGCTTAGCATAGCTCAGTTGCTAGACAATGGCTATACTGTTGTGTTCGAGGGCAAGGACTGCAAGATCAGTGATCCACTAGGATCCAACCTCATGTCAATCAAAATGGTTGATAAAAGCTTTGTTGTTGACTGGACAAACAACATAAGCTTAGTCTATACAGCCTCGATCGATGACTCCAAACTTTGGCATCAAAGACTTGGGCATGCTAACTACAAATCAATGTCCAAAATAATCACTCAAGGTCTAGCTGAAAACTTCACCAACTCAGTGATTAAAGAAGGTGTTTGTGAAGTATGTCAGTTGGGTAAACAAGCAAGGCAACCCTTCCCATCAAATCAAGCTTGGAGAGCATCAGAAAAGCTCCAACTTGTGCACACTGATGTATATGGTCCAATGAAGACTGAATCACTCAATGGAAACAGGTACTTCATCTTGTTCATTGATGACTATTCAAGATATTGTTGGATTTATTTCCTAAAACAAAAGTCAGAAGTATCTCATGTGTTCATGAAGTTTAAAGCACAGGTTGAGACAGAAACAGGTTGCAAGCTTAAGACAGTTAGATCAGACAATGGAGCTGAATACACCTCAGCTCAATTTCAAGCCATTTGCACTGATTCAGGCATCCAACATCAATTGACAAATGTTTATACTCCTCAGTGAGAATGGGGTAAGTGAAAGAAAGAACAGAGCTTGCTTGATATGGCTAGATGCCTTATGTTTGAGAAAATATACCAAAAGTCTTGTGGGCGTGTCAGTAAACACTGCAGCAGCTATTTACAAAACAGGCTCCCAACCAAAGCCTTGGCCCGTAAAAACTCCATTTGAAGCATGGTTCGGGTTCAAGCCATCACCGCTCACCTTAGAACCTTTGGATGTCTATGCTATGCACAAGTTCCACCGCTAGAAGAAGCAAACTTGATGAGAGATCCCAAGCAGCATACCGGTGGGCTACAACTTGATTAAAAGGGTTATAGAGTCCTTGATCCTCAACAAACAAAGTTATAGTGAGCGAGAGATGTTATCTTTGATGAGAAAGCATGCTGGGACTGGGAAAAGAATGTGCCATGGCTACTTCAAGAAATCACAACAAGCCGATTGAACCGGATGGAGAAGGTCCGTAAATGGATTATGATGATGTGCCAATCGGGGAACAAGGTCTCTAGTCAAGTCTATGAAAGGGCTCAAACGGCTATTGTTGAGCCAACTCGCTTTGAAGAAGCTCGAACTCACCAAGGTTGGCAACAAGCTATGGTGATGAAATGCATATGATCGAGAAGAATAAAACTTGGGATCCGTTGAAAGGCCTTCAAATAGAAAGGTTATAGGAGTCAAGTGGGTTTATCGAGCTAAACAAAATGCAGATGGAAGTCTGAATAAACTAAAAGCTAGGCTGGGTTGTGAAAGGATTCAGCCAAAGATATGGGGTGGATTATATGGAGACATTTGCTCCAAAGTGGCGTGCTCGATACAATAAGGCTGCTAGTTGCCTTAGCAGCTCAAATGAACTAGAAAATCCACCAGCTTGATATGAAATCAGCCTTTCTAAATGGCTTCCTTGAACAAGAGATCTATGTTGACCAGCCACAAGGGTTTCAAGTGACTGGCAAAGAAGAGATGGTGTACAAGTTGAATAAAGCCTTGTATGGCTTAAAACAAGCCCCAAGAGCATGGTACAGTAGAATCGAAAGCTACTTGGTCAGCTTGGGGTTCGATAGGAGCATCAGTGAACCTACACTATATGTTCAGAAGAAAGGACTTCAAACACAGCTCATTGTTTCATTATATGTCGATGACCTACTGGTGACAGGAGGAGATGAAGCTACACTTGATGATTTCAAGACAAAAATGAAGCAAATGTTTGAAATGTCTGACTTGGGGCTGATGACCTATTTCCTAGGTATGGAGGTCTCACAAACTCAGAAGGGAATAAGCCTAAGCCGTAAAGCCTTTTTCTTTGCAAAGATCTTAAGCAAATTTTCAATGGAAAATCGCAAAGCAATAAGCACTCCTGTGGCCATTGGTGAAAAGCTATCGAGCCAAAGTGACTTTAAGGAGGTATGTGAAACATCTTACGTAAGTCCAGTGAGGTTGCTTGCTTTGTATTTAATCGCCACTAGACCGGACATAATGTATGCTTTGTAAAGCTTACTCTCTCGGTTCATGCATTGTTGTAATGAAAGTCACTATAGAGCTGCTAAAAGAGTCCTTAGATACATCAAAGGAACTCTAAACTATGGGATGCTGTTTGAAAGAGCTGAGCATTTGGAATTGACTGGCCATACTGATAGTGATTGGGCTAGATCGTGTGATGACATGAGAAGCACTTCTGGATATGTTTTCAACCTTAGATCAAGCATGTTTTGTTAGAGCTCAAGGAAGCAAAACCTGGTAGCACAATCAACTGCAGAAGTCGAGTATGTTGCTGCTGCTGCTGCAGTAAATCAAGCCAAGTGGCTTAGAAAAATCTTAGCTGATCTAAACCTCATTCAAAATGGTGCTACAAAAATTTATTGTGACAACAAATCAGCAGTAGCAATTGCTAAAAATCCTATCTTCCATGGAAGAACTAAGCATTTTAGCATCAAACTCCATGTTGTTCGAGAAATGGAGCAAGCTAAAGAGATCGAATTAATCCATTGCAACTCTAAAGATCAAGCTGCTGATATTTTGACCAAAGCTCTCAGTAAGTCAAGGTTTTATAAATTGAGAGATCAAATAGGAGTCTGCTGCATAGAGTCCAAGGAGGAGTGTTCGAATATTGCCCTCCATGCAGCCCATGCAACTTTTCAATTCTTTAAAAAAATTAATTTCAATTTCAAAAGTTTTTTTTTTTTTCCAAAGCTTATCAAACCAATTAAAACAACATGAGATTAAAGAACATATAGTTTTTTAAATCCAAAACACGGCTAATTTTTATTTCATGTCATTCTTATCCCTTCCTAAAGAAGAATGACAAATCAAATTTTTCTTCCTGATTTTCAATTTTTTCCTCCTGAAAAAAATTAAAATCCAATAAAAAATACTAAAAATCAGGAGTAAAAATCTGATTTGTTATTCTCCTATTGGGAAGAGAGATGATGTGGAATCACAATTTCATACTAAAAATCTGATTTTTTATTCTCCTATTAGGAAGAGAGATGATGCGGAATCACAATTTCATACCACCCTTTCCCTTGAATAAATTCTTTTAAATGTTTTACAGTGAGAGAATTGATTTTTTTTTATTTTTTATTAAGGGGGAATATTTATTTCTAATGTAGAAAAAGTGAAACAAGGGAATAGAGTCTTCATGTTTGCTGGATATGGAGGAGGATTGTTTCCATACAACATATTTATACACAAATTTGTAGTTTTCATACATTTTTGTTTACTGCATGAAAATAATTTTATACCACTTTATTTTAGTCAATTCATAAAAGAAGATGGAATTGTGGTGATTTTCTTAACTGGTTGAGAGAGATTGATTGATGGCTCCAAGACTCAAATTTCTCATAACTTTGATGACTTTTCAATGATCTTATCAAAGTGTATCAAACCAATACAAACACAATGGCACTAGACTAAAAATTTTCAAATAATAATAATTAAAATATTTTTAACATATTCAACATAGTTTTATTTTATATAATTAGTGTAAAGTATTATTATTTAAAATAATAATTAATTAACTCTAAAATTAGTTAAGTGATAATTAAGATGTTTAGAATTCTATTTAAATAGTAAATCTATTTCACATCAATAAAATAATTAGCACAACTTTTGTTTACATAAAAACTTTTAAACTAATAAATTATAATTATAATTATAATTTTCACCAACTTTTTAAACTTATAATTATAAATTAAATATTATTTTTTTTCTAAATATGAATTTAGTAATATGGTAGAGATTTTAATATATTTAATTTGTGACTAACAAAAAGAAAATGATAGAATAAGAGATTAGTCATTGGTGTTGGCACATGCAAGCAAATGTTCAAGTCTTTTGCCTCCTCAATACTCCATGAGAGTAATGTTCAACCACTTTGTTTAAATCTAGTGGAAATTTCTAAGTCTTTATAACTGCATGCCAATAATAATAATAATAATAATAATAATAATAATAATAATAATAATGATGATGATGTTCTACCAATTTGATTAAGTAAGGTCATAAATTTTTTTAATAAAATACTTTACTATTAAATTTTTTAAGTAAAATTTGGTATAAGACCCCAAAAAATTTACTTTTAACTTATGATATAAAGTAGATTCATAAATGAATATTTAACATCTATAAACATTTTAATTAATTTTTTTAACAATCAGTAATTTCGTTAAATATATGAAAATTTTAATATTTTGGACTAATAAAAAATGATAATATGAGATATTATTGGGTTTAATCTTAGTCATTGGCATTGCATGCAGATGCAAATGTTAAAAGACTTTTTGCCATATCATTAATGCATGAAAACTATGTTCAACCACTTTGTTGAACACTTATTCTTCTTACTAATGCCAGGTTTCAATCTTCTTGTCGGCTCTTTATTCTATATAAATGAATTTCTAATATTAATTTTCTTAAATTTAAATCATTAAAAAAAAAACAAAATTATAGCAATAATAATGTACTTTGAACCTCATAAGAGCCATCAGTACACGTAGAATGAACAAAGATGATAATTCAACATTGGTGTTAGAGTCAAAACCAGATTGGTTTCTGTTACACCGTCTCGAAATTTCCCCGACAACATGAATCCAACGACACCGGGCCATAGGCTGCTGAATTTTGAAAATTGAAATTTTGTATTGAATTTCACTTCTAAGTTTTGGTTTTACAAAAGTTTCGGAATAATGTCAATAATTTTGCATGCTTCGACCACTACTGCCCACAATCAGTGCTCCATGGACTATAACAGGCTTTGCATGCTTCAACCATTACTACCTTTTTAGCCACAATGAGAAGGCCAACATATATAAAATTCGGCTCAATTGATAGACCTTTGGTCGAAAATAGTTTATCATACCAATTAAAACGCAATCATAGGACATATAGTCTATTAAATCTAAAATTTTGATTTTTTTTCCTTTCTTTTTTTTTCATGTGCTAATTTTATTTCTTGTAAATAAGTATTTCTATAAATTCGTTTAAATGTTTCATAATGGGTGAATCATTTGAATAAACTATTATATTTATAGTGTTTTAGATTATTTGCCAATTCTGAAAAACAGGTCATCTCAATTCTTTCATTATATTTTATTTATTCTATCATATTATTACATCTAAGGTCTAATTGAACCGTATCTTTTAAGTAATAAAACTATTATTGAAAAAGATAAATAAATTAATACAAAACAAGTGTCGGGCTGCACTAAAATCCGGACCAACAGATCCACCCATTACACCCGAGCCTAAAGCCGAACATAAACTTGATAAAATATATTGCCCAAACGCACAAACGAAAAAGACAAATTTTGTCATACTTTGGTGGTTTTCTACTTAAAATGATTCAATGCCACCATTTACATGCAATGACTTGATGTTTAGAAGGACAGAGGTCATTTCCCTGTAACAAAATAAGAAACACGAGTCAAACGACCATGGAGAATATTCCATGGAAAAAATAAACTCATTGTGTCACCACTCCTGCTGGTTAAATTAAGGAATCGCAATGTTGTATGATCCAAAATTAGTTTGTAGCATCAATCTTTTCAAAATATAAAAACTTTAGTTTCTAAAGGAAATGCTTACCTGTTGGCTTTGATACATGAATTCTGACACAGTCACCTAGATTTTCTTCTGTTTCTTTTCCCATCTTTTTCCAACTTGTCAACCCTTTTGTTTCCCAACTCATTCAGCACTGTATATCCGATACATACCCCAACCACCAAACCACTATTGTAACCTATCAAAACAATTTTCCAAGTAGACATAGCATATAACCATTGTCGTAACCATTTTTTTTGAAAAAACGGGAATCGACTAGGTTTTGAAAACAAAAATAAAAGGGAGTCGCCACCAATCTTTTTTGTTAAGGTGTGATCGGGTCACCTTGTAAAACGGTTATTTTTTAATAAACAGTTTGATTTATCAAAACAACGATTTCGGTCTACGAAACTCAGAAAAACAGGTTCGGGAGTCGGTTACGTACGAGGAAGGGTTAAAACCCTCGATACGCACAAAATTGGTACCTGATTGATTAATTAACGCCTTAATGTCGAAAGTTGAAAATTTGAAAAAGATTTTAAAATACGATCTCTTTTTAAAATATTTAAATTTTCTCGAATTTGATATTAAGATTCTCTCGCTCTGAAGGAATAAAATATCACATCCAGCACGTTAGGACACGATAATTTAAATCCTCGAATCCGAGATCATCTCATGATTCCCGAGACTCATGCATTGAAAATATTAAAAGGATATTCGATTATTTGGCTAAGCGAAAAATCGAAACCCAGCACGTTAGGGCACGATTTCTCGGATTTCCAAATACGGAACATTGCCTTAGTTTAGAAAATCTTATCTCGAAATAACAAAACATCACATCCAATGCATTAGGACACGACATCTCGAGTTCTCAAGAATAAGCTTTTTGTTTAAAAATGTATTTGTTTTAAAAGAATATTCGGTTATTTAGATTAAACGAGAAAAATCGAAACCCAATACTTTAGGGCACGATCTCTCGAATTTCTAAATACGGAATATTGCCTTTGTGAAAGAAAGCCATTTTGTGTCGGGCGAAAGTTGATGTAACGCAAGTTTGTAATAAAATGTAAAAACAGATTGCAATATGAATGTGTGTAGCAAAATAGTAAGAAATGCGTTAGTTCGAGTGACAACATAGAGAGCAAAAAGAAAATGATAGAATAAGAGATTAGTCATTGATGTTGGCACATGCAAGCAAATGTTCAAGTCTTTTGCCTCCTCAATACTGCATGAGAGTAATGTTCAACCACTTTATTTCTAAGTCTTTGATATGCATGCAAATTTCTAAGTCTTTATAACTGCATGCCAATAATAATAATAATAATAATGATGATGATGATGTTCTACCAATTTGATTAAGTAAGGTCATAAATTTTTTTTAAAGTATTTTTTTAATAAAATACTTTACTATTAAATTTTTTAAGTAAAATTTGGTATAAGACCCAAAAAAAATTTACTTTTAACTTATGATATAAAGTAGATTCATAAATGAATATTTAACATCTATAAACATTTTAATTAAATTTTTTAACTATCAGTAATGTCGTTAAATATATGAAAATTTTAATATTTTGGACTAATAAAAAAAATGATAATATGAGATATTATTGGGTTTAATCTTAGTCATTGGCATTGCATGCAGATGCAAATGTTAAAAGACTTTTCACCATATCATTAATGCATGAAAACTATGTTCAACCACTTTGTTGAACTCTTATTCTTCTTATTAATGCCAGGTTTCAATCTTCTTGTCGGCTCTTTGTTCTATATAGATGATTTTCTAATTTTAATTTTAGTTTTCTTATTAAAACGCCGCAAAAAGTCTATTTTCCTATAGTGTAGGAAAGTTAGAGATGTAAGCTGTGGAGGAATCTTCCCTGAAAGTTTGTTTTGTGAGAGATCCAAATATTCAAGGTCTTTTAGATTTTGAAGTGCTAATGGGATTTCACCAGAGAAGCCATTGTTGGATAAGTTCATCACTCTGAGTGACCTCAGCATTTGTATTTCTTCTGGTATTCTCCCATGAAAACTATTGTTGGATAGGTCAAGACAAGTAAGAGTGGTTAAGATTTTCTGGTAAAACAACTCAATCCCTTTGTTGAAAATTGTCACAGAATCTTAATAATAATTCTCTCCAATGTAATCCAACTTAGCTTTGTCGTCATTTGTTATCTGCACAATTGCCTTCAAGTTTTGAAAAAATCCAATGGACAAGTCGCCTGAAAACTTGTTAGAAGCAATGTCCGATATGCGTAGCTTTAGAAACCCATTTTTCGAGTTGAATTTTGTAATTGTGCCGTAGAATCTATTTGCTCGCAAAATGAGAACCTTCAAGGAAGGTAGTTTCTCTAACCAAAATGGAAATATATCATGAACCATATTATTTCCAAGGTCTAGAACCTCAAGTGCTGTGCAATTGGCTAATAATCTCGACAGCACTAAAACCCAGACCAACAGGTCCACCCTTTACATCCGGACCTAAAGCCTAACACGTGATTGAAAAATGCTTGTAGTCATAAGAAACTAATTACCATTTTCTTCAAAGATAGCTGTAACAGAGGCTGTAAAGGAAGCTATTTGGTTACAAGGTATAGTTAAAACCTTGGGATTGGTTAAGGAGCATATTAACGTGTATTGTGATAGTCAAAGTGCTATTCATTTAGCAAAGAATCAAGTCTATCATGCACGTACAAAGCATATCGACGAACGATTCTACTTTGTGTGGGAAATTATTGATGAGGGGAAAATTCGTCTTCAGAAGATTAACACTGTAAATAATCCTACAGATATGATGACCAATGTGGTAACAGCAACCAAGTTCAAACATTGTTAGAACTTGATCAATATCCTTCAAGTTTAACAGTTGAAGGAGGCACTATCAATTATTGTTGTCAAAGGCAGAAAGAATTGTGTGAAGATAAGATTATCTTAATCAAATCTTCAAGGTGAAGATTATTGGCAACTGATCGTTGTTTTGTCGAGTTTTAAATTTACAAAAGAGAATGATCGAACTTGGAAACTAACTTTGACAACGATTGAGGCAAGTGCACCTATCGAACAGTAGTATAGCTTAGGCAAGACCGGGATGTCGAACCCAAAGAAACTAAAAGTACTAATACTAACTTTCTTTCTATTTTTTAGCCTAAGAATAAGTGAAGTTGTTTAGCTAATCTAAATTAATTAACTATTGAACTAAAAACTCTAAGACAAAGAAGAATAAACTTGGAAAATAACTTGGGAAAAACTCAGTTGATTAAGACGATACCCTAAGAAGAATCCACCTAGACTTCACTTGTTATCTAACATTGAACCATACGATTTATTCACTTAGTTTGATCCGTAAGACTCCCTAACGTATATTAAACCCTCTCTCGGCTTAATAACGCCTAACCTAGGTTAATTAGTGGAACTCTCGTTCTCTTATAATAACCCCTAGAATAGCAATGAAAATCGATCCATGGACTCCCATATTAGGTTTCACCCTAATCCGGCAAAATCTCGTCACCCTATCTCTAGGCGTGCGATCAACTCCGCTTAATTATGTTGGATCTACTCTTAGGCAGGGTCTATTCCTCCTCCACCTAAGCACATTAAATTTGGATTAAGCTCACATAATTAAGAACAAACTAAGTATTTATCATATAATTGAGAAAAATAATAACAAGATTCATCATTGGTTTCATCCCTTCTGTATCCGAAGGGTTTAGTTCATAACAATAAAGAAAAACATCTCAAAAGAAAAGATAAAACAAAACATAAGAAATCCCTAAAACCCCCTGAAGGAATTGAAGGAGAGATCCTCCGTCTTGAGTAGAATTTTGACTTCTTGAGATGGATCAACTGGCTATCCCTGAGTGAATCCCCACAAATCTGCCTCATCTGGCCTAGCAAGATGCCCCTAAACGATGGCTTTGGGCCCTCCCTTTTAGGTCATACTTGGGGTGCATTTATAGGCTTTTGAAATACGTTTCTTTCTCCCTAAGTATCCTTTCCCGAATGAAATTGCTCTTTCAAACGACAGGGACATGACCATGGTACACGCCCGTGTGAATCGTGGTCAGGCCGTGCTCGGACTTCTTAAATGAGGCACAGCCGTGTGGATCGGGGGTAGGCCGTGTTCTAGATGATCAATGAGGCACGACCGTGTGGGCTTTAGTCCAGGCCATGTCGATTTCATGTTTTGGCCCATTTGTCCCGTTTTAAGCCCGTTTTGTGTTCTTTTCATCCCCTGGTGCTTTCCTGAGTATAAGACATGAAAAGAAAGGATTAAAAACACCTTTTTATATAAATTAAGGGATAAATCATCCAAAAGCATACTAAATGTGGGATTAAAATATGTTACTATTTCGGTTTATCAAATACCCCCACACTTAAGCTTTTGCTTGTCCTCAAGCAAAATTCTCAATTTAAAATTAAAACGAACTTCCCTTAATTCATAATTTTCATTAATAGTGTTTCATCATAATTCAAAAATAATTTATACATGGATAATTCAACTCAAAGAGTCCTAAATATTCAAACAGTCTAAGTCATCTATTTGTAGCACAAAAATATAGGCGTCTCCCCTTATCTAAATAATTACCTCTGATTCGAAATCGTCAAGGATTGACATCCTCACTAAAGATTCACTCAAATCACTCAAAGTGTTTAAGGTTCAAAATTTAGGCACTCAAAAGTCAAACATGAAGAGTTAATCCCATAGGCTTACATGAAAATCAAATCTCCACCACTGTAATATGAGATGAAACACAAATCAAAAGGTCTTTGTTAGGGTTGTAACGGGGCTAGGGTTAAGGTGTGGATACAGGCTGAATTAGAAGGTTAGAATCGAGATTGAATTGACAAATTACCTAACTAAGAACTAATGAACTAATAATAAGTAATTACATTAATTGAAAATTAACAATTCTAATACTATGAGCTTCTTCTTCGATATTTAGAATTTAAATGTATAAGCTCATTAAATCATACAACTAATAATGAATATACTTCGTTTTTTTATATTATAATAAGTACATAAATACATAATAAATGATAGGTTACTGAAATAAAAATCATAATTAGGCAACTAATCAAATCAAATCTCGATATAAGGGTAGTTAAAAGGAATGGTGATAACAAATACAAAGGGTTTTGAGTTAATGTTAGTGGGTAAGTCAATAAAAAGGGTTGTTAGGATTAAACGGGGTTCACTAGGGGTTAATTTGTGAAGGTAGGCTTTTAATGGAGTTAGTGGGTTAAAACCTAGGTGCCTTAATCATCTCTGTATATCAAATCAAAAAGTGTGGTCTCGACATGTATAATCAATGCAAGTTTTAGAATAACAAATCAGTGTTGACATACTCATAATCAATAAAGTGAGCAAGAAAAAGAATTTATGCTCTATAAGGCTCAAAATCTCATAAAAGTTATGGGTATTTTTGACATCAACCTCGTAAATCTCAAACTTCAAAGTAATATTTAAATTCAGGTAGGCAACCTAGAAAATTTTTAATTTTGAAAGATAGACTTATCATGCTTGATTCTCTAGTATTCTTAGAATTTAATCATCAATGCACAATTATCAATGACTTAATCTAAAACATATCAATAAAGATCATAAATTATGGAAATTTCATCCTAATTAGTAATATGAGAAAATTACTTAAAAACAAGATTAAATTCAGGGTTTTGAGAATAATGAAAAAAAAGTTTGGAATCTAATATTTCACCCCCCACACTTAAGATGTACATTGCCCTCAATGTACAAAGATGGATAATATCATAATAATCAAATCATAAGTTATGGAGAGAAGTGAAACTCCATGAATTATGGATGACATTCTCGTGATGGTGATATGTTGGAGGGGTCATTCTGGATGACGATCCTGCGTTTAGATGAAGAAATTGGGTATCTCATGCAGGATTAGTCAGGATTATTATGACATAATTAAAATAAACTAAATATATAATTAAAGACAAGAAAAATAGAGAGAATGAGACTAAGAAGAAAACTAAAATTAAAAGGAAAGACTAATGGACTGAGGAGTCTTTATTGTTGGTTGGTTCGCGAGGTTGGTGTGACCTCTAAGGCTGTGGTAAGGTGGTGGTGGCGGAAGTGGCATGATTCCCAAGCAGCCTTTAGAACCTGACACTAAGAAACTGAATTAAAATAGCCTAAATTAAGCATAAGATTGTCAAAGAGAAGGAAAATAAAGGAGAAGAGTAAAGAAAAATAAAAATTAAATGGTCTCAAAGACCCTTGGCTTGTTGTTTGAATGAAGCGGCCGGCATGAGCTTATGTAGATCGGTCTCCGTTGGGGAGACTTTTCTTGGCTTCTTCCGCTTCTTCGGCATTGTTTTGGTGCGGCTCAAGAGTATAGAGAAAAAGAGTGGAAAAGAAAATATGAAGGGTAAAAGGTAATAGGAGAAAAGGGAAGGGAGGGGTGGGTTAAATAGATTTTCAATTCTGGTGCTCTCCCACGCCCGTGGACTTAGGGTGTGTCGATTCACACAGCTGACTCGCACGGCCGTGTGTTAAGGCGTGTTGGTTCACCCACGCCCGTTTTTCAATCAGCCGCGTCCGTGGGTTTCAAGTCAGTATCTTTTCACGGCTAAGGGCACGGGCGTGTTCTGCCCGTGGTTGGCAAGTCAGTAGCTTCACACGGTCGTGAGACACGACCGTGCCACTTTGTCGGTGCCCGTGGTGGAGTGGTTGAGCCCGTGATTTCAAAAATTAATTGAATCTGACTTGTACCGTCCTGCCATGTTCGATCACGAAGATTCTCAGACTTCCACACGCCACCACGCCACGCACTGCGTGTGCTAGGCCGTGTGACCTGGAAATCTGTAGTATCTGGTCAGTTAGTGGTTAGTTGCAAAAAGGGAAGATAAAAAATGAAAATAAACTGAAAATAGAAATGGGGTTAGTACTCGGGTTGCCTCCCGAGAAGCGCTCGTTTATAGTCTTAAGCTAGACTCTCCTCTTGTTTGCATTGTCAGGGTGGTTTGAGGAGTTGGAAGTCCTTTCTCATGCTATCATTTGTATCATCGTGAAAAAATTTAAGTCGAGATGTGTTAATAGTAAAGGTACCAAAAATAGGATTACTTACCTCGACTGTTCCGTATGGAAAAACATTAGTTACCCTAAAAGGTATTTCTTTGTTTGTGTTAGGGTCCGGAGGAGCTATTCGAGGATCTGCCTTATCTAACAGTACCTGGTCTCATATTTTAAAGTGGTTTGTTGTTCCTATTAGCTCTTCTGGGGGCTCCTTCGGTTTTTCCTTATGTGGTTCCGGTTCTTCGTCGTGTGTCCCTAATTTTTCCTTGAAGTGCGTTTTCCACTCATCTAGATCATCGATCTGAATCTCTCGATCTTCATGAACTACTTGATTACTCGATGTTCTGGCTGAGTCGAGAGCCTTGATGGTGGCTGTCTCATTACCTACACAAAGTATGAGTTCTCCTATGTTGACATCAATTTTAATTCTGACAGTTGCTAAGAATGGCCTTCCTAAGATTAGGGGAATCAAATTATCCTCATCCATGTTTAAGACAACGAAATCTACTGGGAAAATGAATTTGTCAATTTTTATAAGAACATCTTCGATAATACCCCTAGGAATTCTAACAGTTTTATCAGCTAGTTGAATGCTCATCCTAGTTTGTTTGGGTTTCCCTAGACCTAGTTGTTTAAACAATTTATAAGGCATGACATTTATGCTTGCCCCTAAATCAGCTAACGCATTATCAACAGTTAGTCTACCAATTAAACATGGAATTGTAAAACTCCCTGGATCTTTTAATTTCTGTGGTAGCTTATTTTGCAAGATTGCCGAGCACTTTGCGTTGAGTTCCACATGCGAATCTTCATCTAGTTTTTGCTTGTTTGTCAAGAGATGTCTTAAAAATTTCCTCGAATCTGGCATCTGTGAAAGAGCTTCAAGCAGCGGTAAGTTAATATGTAATTTCTTTAAAAGTTTAAGAAACCTACCGAACTGTTCCTCTGTATCATCTCTTTTTAACGCTTCGGGATAAGGTATGCGAGGTTGGTACTCTTTGATTACCGGTTTTGGCTTTTCTTGGCTTACCTCAGCTTCACCTTCTTCTACCTTGTTTTCTTGTGTTGAGATGGATTCGTCTACCCTTGTATCCTCCTGAGCTGTTATGGCTTGGATTTGCTCCTTAGGATTAATTTCAGTGTTGCTTGGTAGACGCCCTTGCGGCCGTTCGGATAACAGCTTCGCGATTTGTCCGACTGACTGGGTTATTTCCCCGATTGCCTTAGTAAGTCCTCCAACTTGGTTCTCGATCATTTTGATCGATGTTTGTTGGGTCTCGAGTGTTGCTTCAGTTTTTTGGATACGGGCCTCTGTGGATGCTATGAATTTGTTTAGCGTCTCTTCAAGATTCGGCTTCTTTTCCTGTGGATAGGGCTGATTTTGGAAATTCTGAGGAGGTTTTTGTCTTTGATTTCCTTGATTTTCTTGACCTCCCCACGAAAAATTTGGGTGGTTCCTCCAACCTGGATTATAATTATTACTATATGGGTTATTATTAGATCTGAAATTGTTACTTATATAGTTCATCTATTCGCTTTCTGTGCCGGTTGGTAGGGTGGGTACTCAAGATTCGCCACAGTTCCACTCGCGTCGCACTGCATTACTGGGTGTACTTGCGAAGAACAAGAACTATCAAGCTTTTTATTCATCATCTCTACCTGTGTTGATAGCATGGTTACTGCATCAATGTTGAAAACTCCGGCTGATTTTGTTGGTTTGGTCCTTGTAACCTGCCACTGATAGTTATTAAGTGACATCTCTTCAATAAACTCATAGGCTGCTTCTGGAGTTTTATTATTCAGAGTTCCACCGGCGGCTGAATCGATTAGTTGTCTCGTTAAATATATGAAAATTTTAATATTTTGGACTAATAAAAAAAATGATAATATGAGATATTATTGGGTTTAATCTCAGTCATTGGCAATGCATGCAGATGCAAATGTTAAAAGACTTTTCGCCATATCATTAATGCATGAAAACTATGTTCAACCACTTTGTTGAACTCTTATTCTTCTTATTAATGCCAGGTTTCAATCTTCTTGTCGGCTCTTTGTTCTATATAAATGATTTTACAATTTTAATTTTAGTTTTCTTATTAAAACGCCGCAAAAAGTCTATTTTCCTGTAGTGTAGGAAAGTTAGAGATGTAAGCTGTGGAGGAATCTTCCCTGAAAGTTTGTTTTGTGAGAGATCCAAATATTCAAGGTCTTTTAGATTTTGAAGTGCTAATGGGATTTCACCAGAGAAGCCATTGTTGGATAAGTTCATCACTCTGAGTGACCTCAGCATTTGTATTTCTTCTGGTATTTTCCCATGAAAACTATTGTTGGATAGGTCAAGACAAGTAAGAGTGGTTAAGATTTTCTGGTAAAACAACTCAATCCCTTTGTTGAAAATTGTCACAGAATCTTAATAATAATTCTCTCCAATGTAATCCAACTTAGCTTTGTCGTCATTTGTTATCTGCACCATTGCCTTCAAGCTTTGCAAAAATTCAATGGACAAGTAGCCTGAAAACTTGTTAGAAGCAATGTCCAATATGCGTAGCTTTGGAAACCCATTTTTCGAGTTGAATTTTGTAATTGTCCCGTAGAATCTATTTGCTCGCAAAATGAGAACCTTCAAGGAAGGTAGTTTCTCTAACCAAAATGGAAATGTATCATGAACCATATTATTTCCAAGGTCTAGAACCTCAAGTGCTATGCAATTGGCTAATAATCTCGACAAAACTAAAACCCGGACCAACAGGTCCACCCTTTACATCCGGACCTAAAGCCTAACACGTGATTGAAAAATGCTTGTAGTCATAAGAAAGTAATTACCATTTTCTTCAAAAATAGCTGTAACAGAGGCTGTAAAGGAAGCTATTTGGTTACAAGGTATAGTTAAAACCTTGGGATTGGTTAAGGAGCATATTAACGTGTATTGTGATAGTCAAAGTGCTATTCATTTAGCAAAGAATCAAGTCTATCATGCACGTACAAAGCATATCGACGAACGATTCTACTTTGTGTGGAAAATTATTGATGAGGGGAAAATTCATCTTCAGAAGATTAAGACTGTAAATAATCTTACAGATATGATGACCAAGGTGGTAACAGCAACCAAGTTCGAACATTGTTAGAACTTGATCAATATCCTGCAAGTTTAACAGTTGAAGGAGGCACTATCAATTATTGTTGTCAAAGACAGAAAGAATTGTGTGAAGATAAGATTATCTTAATCAAATCTTCAAGGTGGAGATTATTGGCAACTGATCGTTGTTTTGTCGAGTATTAAATTTATAAAAGAGAATGATCGAACCTGGAAACTAACTCTGACAACGATTGAGGCAAGTGCACCTATCGAACAGTAGTATAGCTTAGGCAAGACCGGGATGTCGAACCCAAAGGAACTAAAAGTACTAATACTAATTTTCTTTCTATTATTTAGCCTAAGAATAAGTGAAGTTGTTTATCTAATCTAAATTAATTAACTATTGAACTAAAAACTCTAAGACAAAGAAGAATAAACTTGGAAAATAACTTGGGAAAAACTCAGTTGATTAAGACGATACCCTAAGAAGAATCCACTTAGACTTCACTTGTTATCTAACACTGAACCATACGATTTATTCACTTAGTTTGATCCGTAAGACTCCCTAACGTATATTAAACCCTCTCTCGAAGCGAATAACGTCTAACCCTAGGTTAATTAGTGGAACTCTCGTTCTCTTATAATAACCCCTAGAATAGCAAAGAAATCGATCCGTGGACTCCCATATTAGGTTTCACCCTAATCCGGAAAAATCTCGTCACCCTATCTCTAGGCGTGCGATCAACTCTGCTTAATTATGTTGGATCTACTTTTAGGCAGGGTCTATTCCTCCTCCACCTAAGCACATTAAATTTGGATTAAGCTCACATAATTAAGAACAAACTAAGTATTTATCATATAATTCGGAAAACAATAACAAGATTCATCATAGGTTTCATCCCCTTCGGGTATCCGAAGGGTTTAGTTCATAACAATAAAGAAAAACATCTCAGAAGAAAAGATAAAACAAAACATAAGAAATCCCTAAAACCCCCTGAAGGAATTGAAAGAGAGATCCTCCGTCTTGAGTAGAATTCCGGCTTCTTGAGATGGATCAACTGGCTATCCCTGAGTGAATCCCCACAAATCTGCCTCCTCTAGCCTAGCAAGACGCCCCTAAATGATGGCTTTGGGCCCTCCCTTTTAGGTCATACTTGGGGTGTATTTATAGGCTTTTGAAATACGTTTCTTTCTCCCTAAGTATCCTTTCCCAAATGAAATTGCTCTTTCCAGCGACAGGGACACGGCCATGGCACACGCCCGTGTGAATCGTGGTCAGGCCGTGCTCGAACTTCTTAAATGAGGCACGGCCGTGTGGATCGGGGGTAGGCCGTGTTCTAGATGATCCGTGAGGCACGGTTGTGTGGGCTTTAGTCCAGGCCGTGCCGATTTCATGTTCTTTTCATCCCTTGGTGCTTTCCTGAGTGTAAGACATGAAAAGAAAGGATTAAAAGCACCTTTTTATATAAATTAAGGGATAAATCATCCAAAAGCATACTAAATGTGGGATTAAAATATGTTACTATTTCGGTTTATCAGCAACCACCCATACTTTGAAAAGTCAAAGATATAAGTGTCAGAAAGTTGATACCGAAAATAAGAACATTTAAGTCACCGAAAGTTGGGTTGAAATTTGGCATGGGATAATTGCAATTTTGGTCCCTAATTGTATAGGGACTTTGCAAGTTGATCCCTGAACCTCAACTATAAATAGGCCTAACCATTTCTTATTTTCTTCATCCCATATTTGTCATTCTCAACTTAAGGCATTGTTCTCTCTCCTTATTTGTAAATTTTCACTTGTATTTTGGAGTGAAATATATTTGGTAGTGCTCGAGGACGTATGCAAAATTTGCTGGACCTCATTAAAATTCTGGTGTTCTTTATTGTTTATTTTGCATATTTTGTTAGTGTGATTTTAGTGATTTATTGTGCTATTAAATTACGATAGAGGGATATTCTAGCTAGGAAAGACCTGATACTTAAGTGATCCTCGTGATCCATCTCTCTTTCCTTGGAATTGAACTTAGTAGTACAATAATTTTGTTCTTTTACACGCTTCCGCGCAACACCCCACTACACGAAAATATGTCCTATCATTTTATTTTGGCTAAGTCATAAAAAAATATGGTTTGGTCAAAGTCTTTGGCATGTAATGCAAATGTCTAAGTCTTTGAATCCCATCATTACTGCATGAAAATAATGTTCTATCATATTGTTTAAGTCAAGTCGTTATAAAGATAAATTATATGAAGTTTCTTAGGTGGTTTGAGATATGTCCACAAGAATTGGAAATTCTGATGATTTAATGTACAAAATATTTAAATTTTTGTTAAAATATGTGGTTAGTTTTTGTATTTTAACTAAATTTAAGATTTAGTTCATGTGCTTAAAAAGTTAAAATTTAATTTTTTTTACCTTTTTTTATTTAAAAATCTTAGTGCAATCATTAAATCACAAGTATTTTTTTGTAAAACTTGTCAACTTAGAATTTTTATTAACCTATCATCATATGACATGACATATGATTGATAGAAATAAATATATTAAATTGATAAATTTTGACAAAAACTACCAACGACGATTATGTTTTGATTATGATATTTAAATTGAAAAAAATAGAATGATTGAATTTTTAACTTTTTAAAGTATACGGATGAAATATCAAATTTAAACATTAAAAATATGTTATTTTTTTAATATTTTGAAAAAATTAAAAATAGATATTAAATTAAAAATACATAAATTAGGAGTAAAATGTTTGAGAGGCATGTGGAAATATTGCAGCCTAATGCCCCATTGTTGCTTGATGCAAATAATCTTTTATTGGCCAAACAAACATGAGAAATGAGTGGCAAAAGTAATTCCAATTTCCAATTATATAATGGGAACCATTAAAAGCAAAAGTAGCTGGAAACATCCACCAAATCAACAAATAGAGTGGAAAATCATTGATTATCTGATTATGTATTGGAAATCATATGTGAAATCAATTTACCAATAACCATTTTAGTCCTAATTTCTTATTCAGTATGGAACTTACAAATGTGTTAGGATTTATTAGAGGGTTAATTCACTTGATGTCCCTAAACTATGGATTAAATTTTAAATTGATCTCTAAACTTCAAAAAAATTTAATTAAGTCCTCCAACTCTTAATCACATTCTATTTTAAACTTTTTAATTTTGGATTAGCAAAGAAAATAATAGTGTGAGATATTGTTGGCCTTGGGCAAAAAGCATGCCAGATTCTAAGACCACATTTCTTTCATTATATTTTAAATTTAATTTTTATCATATTACTACATTCAAAGTTTGATTGAGTGGTATTTTTTGAAGTAATAAAACTATCATTAAAAGGATAAATAGACTAGTTTAAAAACAAGTGTCGGGCTGAACTAAAACCCGAACCAACAGGTCCACCCTTTACACCCGGACCTAAAGCCCAACACATGATTGATAAAATATAACGCTAATGTCTCTTTGGAAGAGCAAGGGATGGGAGTAGCAGTTTCTGCGTCTGTTTACACAATCAGTCCAATGTCCATCAGATATGGCTTTCATCAGCATCATGCCATCAACTGTCCTCAGCTGTTAGGATCATTGTTAGGATCACTGCCTACATTCTTCATGTACCTCATAACTGTTCATTCCATGTCTTGGATCAAGCACCTATGCACTTCAACAAGGTAAATTTGTCATTTCTACAAGAACAAATACAATATGATATGATAGTGAACTTTGTCAAAATATAGTAAGAGAAAAAATGCTTGTAGTCATAAGAAACTATTACCATTTTCTTCAAAGATAACGTACCTCCTGACTGGACATTCCATGTCCTGCATTGCTAAATGGTAACATAAAATTACAATAGAATCTGGAAAATGAATGCCAATGCTACAAGTACGATATGACAGTGAAGTTGGTAAAGAAAGAAAAAATTGAGGTTACGCAAACCATTATATATATAAACAACTATCTTTTCAAATTAGAAAGACTAATGCTTACCAGCTAATTTTGAAGCAACAATTCTGATGGAGTTACCTACATCTTCTTCTATTTCTTTTCCTACACTTCTTGAACTTGTCAACCCATTTGTTTCCGATCTCATTCAGCACTGTATACCCAATACATAGCCCAACGACCACTCCACTAGCATAACCAATCAACGCAATTTTCCAAGTAGGCATAGCATATAACCATGAATCTTCATCTTCCCCTGGAGGTGGTGGCATTGGAAGACCAACTTCATTGCATTTCCTCGACAATGGCAGCTCACACAATTTTGGGTTCCCACGGTAGGAATCACTTGAAAATGTAATGAATTGGTTGCTTTGTGGTATGCTTCCTTCAAGTTGGTTGTATGACAAGTTCAATGCTGCCAGGAAAGTTAGACTTGTAAGTTGTGGAGGAATCTTCCCTGACAGCTTGTTTCTTGAGAGATCCAAAGATTCGAGGTCTTTTAGTTTTTGAAGTGCTAATGGGATTTCACTAGAGAAGCCATTGTTGGATAAGTTCATCACTCTGAGTGACCTCAGATCTTGTATTTCTTCAGGTATGCTCCCATGGAAACTATTGTTGGAAAGGTCAAGACAAGTAAGAATTGTCAAGACTTTTTGGTAGAACATTTCAATCC
The DNA here is from genome assembly GCA_025698515.1 of Gossypium sturtianum. Lineage (NCBI taxonomy): Eukaryota > Viridiplantae > Streptophyta > Magnoliopsida > Malvales > Malvaceae > Gossypium > Gossypium sturtianum. The sequence goes on from CM046945.1 coordinate 167,210,131, forward strand.
CTTTGTTAACAATTGTCACAGAGTCTTGATAATAATTCTCTCCTATATAATCCAGCTTAGCCTTTTCCTCATTAGTCATCTTCGTCATTGCCTTCAAACTCTGCAAAAATTCAATGGACAAGTCACCTGAAAATTTGTTGGAAGCAATGTCCAATATGCGTAGCTTTGGAAACCCATGTTTCGTGTCGAATTTTGTAATTGTGCCGTAGAATCTGTTTGCTCGCAAAACGAGAACCTTCAAGGAAGGCAGCTTCTCTAACCAAAATGGGAATGTATCATTGATCATGTTATTTCCAAGGTCTAGAACCTCAAGTGCTGTGCAATTGGCTAATGATCTCGACAGCTTCCCTTCCAATTTATTCCCACCTATTTTGAGTGGCTTGGAGGAAATCAATGGATAGTTCACCAGAAAACTGGTTTGAAGCAATGTCCAATACATCCAAAGTTGGGAAAACAGATTTATGTTTGAAATGTTTAATTTGACCATAAAACCTGTTTTCCCGCAATATTAGAACCTTCAGTGCAGGCAATTTCCCCAACCAAAAAGGGAATGTATCATTGATCATGTTGCTTCCTATATCCAAAACCATAAGTTGAGTGCATTTTGCTAATGATCTGGGCAACTTCCCTTCCAATCTATTCTCACTAACTTTGAGAAACTGCAGTTGGGTTGCTTTTGAAAATTTTGGTAACCTTCCACTGAAGTTATTTCCTTGCAAATCCAACCAACTCAGAGCACTCATATCGCCCAAGCAATTTGGAATTAGGCCACTCAAATTGTTATAAGATACATCTAGAGTGCTAAGTAGACTCAAATTTTCCAAGCAATTTGGAATTGGGCCATTGAAATTGTTATAAGATGCATAGAAATCACTAAGTTGACTCATATTGCATAACCAATTTGGAATTGGGCCACTCAAATTGTTATAAGATGCATCGAAAGTGAAAGAGCCCTGTGAAGAAGTTGAACTCTGATTGGGTAAAAGTTGGTCCAAAGATGAGATATGGTTATTAGCAAGAAACAGATACCGCAAACTTTTCTTCCACACCCAATTTGGTATTGCACCACTTATTTTATTATTTGAAAGTTCAAGATATCCTAAATTTTCTTGACTCTTTAAGAACTCTGGAAATGAGCTTATGTTACAGGATTCCAGATCCAATTCCCTCAACATTGAAAAAGAGAAGTTTAAATCACTTAAGGGAAGCTGTTTTAGAAAATCAATCACATTGAAAGAAAGGTTTACCCTTGAAAGGCTGCTCTTCCACAACCAATTAGGCACAACACCATAGATACGATTGTTAGAAAGATCTAACTCAACCAACTTGTCTTGTCTTTTAATGAATTCTGGAAATTCAGTAAGGTTGCATGACCTTAGGCTTAGCCTCTCTAATTGGGGAAAAGTAAAACTTCTATTGTCGCTTTCAGTTAACAAGCTTACGTTGGATAGGTAGAGACCCTTTAAGTTCTTGAGTTGGACAAACATGTCAAGCTTCATGGAACCAAGCTATTGCCTTCGATATAAAGCCCTTCAAGCCTTGGAAGTTGAAGGATTGACTTTGGGATTGGTCCTGTTAAATCATTATTGCCTATATATAATCCCTCAATCAAAGAAGAAGATCCATTAGGGAACTCATCGATTTTCCCAACCAATTGATTTTCTCCAAGAGACAGGGTCTTCAACGATGGAAGAGTGAATAAAGAAGAATGTATTGATCCAGAAAGCATGTTCCTATCCAAATAGAGATTTACAAGATTTGGAACTCCAAATCTATGAAACGAAGGGATTAAACCACTGAAATTATTAGAACCTAGATCCATGATCACCAGATGACTAAGATTTGCAATTGACGATGGAATGGGTCCAAAAAAATTGCAATCTAAAAGCACTAAATTTGTCAGGAACCTAAGATTACCAATCGATTCAGGTAGTTTTCCACTGAAATTTGTATAAGAAAGCGACAAACTCTGTAAAGCATTGTTTGGTGAAAATTCTGGCAAATGACCCATAAGTCGACCATTTTCCGAAATGTCAATTCTTTGAATTTTTGGCAATAGGAGAATTCCGGTTGGAAAATGCCCATTCAAATTGCAACTACTCAAACTGAGAGAAACCAAACGAGAGGAAATTTCCAAGAAATTGGGAGGTAAATAAGAGATTGGGTTCCCATCAAGGATAAGTTTGGAAAGAAAAGAGAGTCTTGACAGTGAAGAACATAATGGACCTTTCAAACCACAATTTGACAGACTCAACACATGCAGGTTGGAAAGTACAAGAGATGTGGTTTCACACCATTTAGCACTTTGAGTTGAAATGTTCACACTATACAAATAAAGCTCTGTGAGAAACCTCAAATTCTTGATTAATGTCTTGAAGTTTGGTTTCTCTAATTTAAGAGGCTGTTTTAGTTTGTAAGGCAATGGATCATAGTAGCAGTATATGTAATTGTATAGGTCGAGAATGGTGTAGTATTGCAGATAACAAGAATCTTGATTAGATAGATCAAGAGAGACTAACCTATCGGGAACCTATCGGGAAGTTGAACAGGGCCGAAGCATCAGTCTGACATTGAGGTCCAATAATGACGGGTAACCCATGTGAATGCGTGTCTGGTTGAGTCGGGGTATAAACGATGTCTTCATCATCATCCACACTGCTGGCCACTGGGCCACTCTTTTTTTCAAGCCCTCCGACTAGTAATTGGGTTAACTGGCGCATCATATTCATTTGATCTCGCATATACCGTTGAATTTTGGCTAACTGCTTTTGCATCGTCAAAGATTTGCCCTCGCTCTAATCTCTCTCCAATCTTTGTTCCATGTCTTCTAGGTTAACTGAAAATATTTCAACCAATCAGGGTCTTCTCATGAAATCTAATGCATGTGATGTAATGCTATGTGATTGTATGAAATGAATGTAAAGAGGTGTCGATTCTGACCCAATTTCCTTTAGAAAACTTTACTAGAGGGCAAAATTCTTTACATGAAACGGACTACCAATATACAGGCAACCGTATTGTCTTCCGTTTTATCAAGAAATTCACTCTCCATGCCGAGCTCCCTAATTTAGCAATCGAACCCGAATCGACACCTCTCTCTGGTATGAAAATGCATGCAAAGTACAATAGAAATAAAATTCAAAGCATGTAAAAAAAATCATTCAAACTCCTATCTGAGTGGCCACTAGGGTTTATCACAGCTCTACCTAGGGTGGGCTCTTAGGGCTTTCTATATGCAGCTCGGTTCTAAAGAGAGGTACCCGAACCAAAGAGATTCCTCAATCCTCACCCATTATAGGCTCATATGGATCGAGTTCTTCTGTGGAATACATTTCCTATGGCTGCACGGAGATGAAAATCTCACGAAGACATAGGTACGGATGTATCCCGGAAGCGATTCACTATCCTGCACGGAGGTGAAAACCTCACGAAGGAGTAGCTTCTCACTCCCACTTAAAGGTGTGACCCAGCGGTCATGCAATATGATGCAAAGTACTCTACAAGACCCGAACCATAGCAATCAAATGAGATGATACGAATGAATGGAATAAAAGGATCGTAATTTTTCAAATCAAATTTTAAATTTTCGACAAAAGGACAGAAATTAATCAATTTTACGGCCTGACTCTCTTTTAGGGTCCCCAGTGGAGTCGCCAAGCTGTCGAAACCATTTTTTGACCGGAGTTTTGAAAAACGGGAATCGACTTTAAAAATATGGAAATGGAGTCGCCACCAATCTTTTTTGATGAGGTGTGATCGGGTCACCTTTGTTTTAATAAAACATTTTGGTTTACTAAAACGGTGTTTTTGATCTACAAAAATCGAGAAAATAGGTTCAGGAGTCGGTTACGTACGAGGAAGGATTAGCACCCCGTAACGCCCAAAATTGGTACCGAATTGATTAATTAATGTCCTGACGTCGAAAACTTGAAAAGATTTTAGATTACGATCCATTTATTTAAAATATATATGTATTTGGACAAAACCGTATTGGATGCCAAAGCTCTCTATTTCGGAGAAATAAAATGCCATACTCAGTAAGTTAGGGCATAACATCTTATATTCTCGAAGTTGGATTTATCCTTCGACATTTAATACTTGTATATTAAAAAAATAAGAAGGATATTCCCTTATTTGGGTCAAATGAAAGATCGCAACCCAGTAAGTTAGGCACTATTTCTCAAAATTCCCGAATATGGAATATTGCCTTTGTTCTTTTGAAATTCTTATCTCGAGATGATAAAATATCACACCCAGTAAGTTAGGGCGCAATGTCTCAAATTCCCGAGAATAAGTTTTATATTTGAAATATTATGCATTTTGATTTAAGCGAGAAAGGATACTCGGTTACTAGGTTTTAACGAGGAGAATCAAAACTTAGTAAGTTAGAGCACGATTTTCTCGAAACCTCTAAACACGAGCATTGCCTTATTAAAAAAATCTTTGAATGGAATGATGTTTAAACTTAAGCAACATTAAACCCAACTTTTAATGAAATACAATGGAATAATAATATACAAAGTAAGATATTAATCCATACATCAAATGCTACACTAATGCATCACAACAACCAACCAATGATTAAGAAATATAAATCATATAATGGCAATAATTACACAATATACAATTTCTCTATTAATTATTGAAGAAAATGGAGCAAAATAATATATATCCAATCATAGGAAATGAACCTTAATCAAATTAAAATAATAGATAAGTTTAAAACAAATGATGTAAAAAATAGATTTTAAAAAAAATCAATAATAGACAATAATTTGAAAAGAATAATATATATAAAAAAGGAATAAACTATATAATACGAAAACAAATCTAAAATAAATAATATATGTAAAAGTTTAGAAAAGATAATATATATATAACTATTTTGAATAAATGGTAAAATGAACTTTAATAAACATTATATTAAAATAAGTTAAAATAAATAATACATATAAATGGAAAATAAAACAAAGTAAAATATTATGGAATCAATTATAAAACAATTTTATTAAGAGCTTGAATAATAAATAAATTTAAAAAAAGGGTTACAAAAATGGTGAATAAAAACTTAATCGAAATGAAAATAAAATTGGAAGGCCATTTCATGAATAAACAATCGAAGATCAGATTAAGAATCATATAAACATGGAGGGATCAAACTAGCAAATATTCCGTTATTCAAAACGCAGCACATTGTAGGGACTAAATTGAAGAGGCGCGCAAATCTTTGGGGCAGAACTAAAAAAAAATAAAAGAAATAAAAGAAAGTTTATTTAAAAGAATGCAAAACAGAGGGACCAAGCGCGCAATTATGCCATCACCGCAAAAACACGCGGATCCCATGGCTATTGGGTCGGGACAAATCAGAGCGCGGCCTGTACGGCGTTGTTTTAAGGCTATCGAAATAAGCCTAAACGGCGTCGTTTCTCTAAAACAATATTATCCCTAAAAAACAATCAGACCATTCCTTTTTTTTCTTAAAACTCAAAATAGAATGAACCCTAGCCCCTTTGCTTTTGTTCTCAGTCGAAACCCCAAAAGTTGCCTCCGTCCGACCACTATTCCGCCATGATGATCGGCGACTAGTGACGAAATCAGGCCGATTTCCGCTCGAAATCCCCCTTTCGAACTTCGATTTCAACGAAGCGAATAGAGATCCGGCGATGGTGTCAACAGCTAAGTATTCCGGCCTTTATTTCTTTTGCATACAATAGATTCGAAAGGAAAAGAAAACGAATCGAAAGCCTATATAATAAACTCGAAAATTTTGAAAGAAAATGCGAATCGGAAATAACTTTTTTTTTTGTATTCTGTGTCTTTTTGTATTAAAAAAAAATGTCCCCTTTACAATGATTTGTTTCGGCCCTTTTAAAGGCCGAAATCAAAATAAAAATAAAAATACAATCATTTTTTTCTCTTTGTTTCGCTTGCTTTGCTGGTTGTCCGTCATTTGGTGCAGGTACGAAGGCTCGTGACGTGGGGCGTAAGAGGCTGTTACGCGGATGTGGCGCCGTACGGAAGTGGGACGTGCAGTTGGAGGCTTGCGGCGCCAAGGGGAAACCCTAGGGTTTCCTGGTTCTTAGTGATTTGGGCTAGGCTAGGTTTTGGGCCGTGTATTGGGCTGAGACTATTTTTGCTATTATGCTAAAATCGGGTTTGGGTGTAATGGGCTATGGGTTAGGCTGATTTGGGTTTTAAAATTTGTAATGGACATGGACTGTTTAATTATTATTTATTTTTTTTTGGGTTTTTGATCTGACGGGCCCGGGCGAATTTAGGCTCTTACAACACACACATATTCATATATATATATATCTAGACTCCTGTATGGGACTAAAATCCTTTAAATACATGGAAAACAGTTGAAAAATAAAAACCTCCATCTCTAATATGCCTGTATTCAACATTCAAACAAAATTCGAGTACTTTGAGTTGAAATGTCAACACTATCCAAATAAAGCTCCGTGAGAAACCTCAAATTTTTTATTAATGTCTTGAAGTTTGGTTTCTCTAATTTAAGAGGCTGTTGAAGACTTGAAGTTCATAAGGCAATGAAAAATAGTTGTAGAAGCCAGGGTAGAGAACTTTGTAATATCTCAAATAACAAGATTCTTGATTGGATAGATCAAGAGAGACTAACCTTTTTAAGAATGAGATCTCCACTGGAATTTGGCCATGGAAACATGAGTTTGAAAGCTTGAGATGAGTTAGATTTTGGAGTTTATCAAACCCATATGAAAACAGAGTGGTATTAAAGTTGTTTCCAGCAAGATTAAGGCGTTGAAGACGATGGAGATTGAATATGGGGGGAAAGCTGCCTGAAAGGTTTTTGTAACTAAGATCAAGACCAATGACATGACCAAGAGTATCACAAGTGATTCCTTCCCAAGAGCAACAATCAGTGTTGAGATCCCAAAGGTCAAAATTTGAAGAGAAAGTAAAATTAGGGGAATAGTAAAGATGATGTTGCAATTGCAACAGAGGAGATCTCTGGTCATCAAGGCATTGCTTTGAGAGACCAACTTGAGGAGGGGGAAAGGAGAACACAAGAGAAATGAAAACGAAGGAAGGTAAAAAGAGTGAAATTAGGAAATGAAGAGTCTTCATGTTTGCTGGCTATGAAGGAAGATTGTTTGCATACTAGTTATTTATACACAAATTTAACCATTAAGCTACACATTCATGGTTTATTTTCGAGAAAAAAAAAATGGAAGTATGGTATTTTTCTTAACTGGTTGAAACTTGAGGTAGATTGATGGCTGAATTTTCTCACTACTTTGTGGACTTCTCAATGATGTTTGTAAAATCACATTCAATTCCTAAAGATTGAAAAGTGATGAAACTTTATCAACATATTAAAGCAAGGGATAATAATCATTTGTTCTTAGTCTTATCTTCCATTCACACTTAATTTGCTTTACATCTTTCTTTTCTCATTTTGTTAATTTTAATTTTGAATTATGAGATTTTATTCTTCTTTTTAGTCATATTAATTCCAACCTTTTCCTCTTTTTGCTCCATCTTTGTTTTACATGAATAATGTCAATTTCTTAGATAGTTGAGATGGATTGATGGTCCAAAAGTAGTGTAAATTTTGATGATACAATGTTTACAATCCTTCTCTTCTTACCAATTTCTTTGAAAGAAACTTCTTTCAAACACAAATGAGATTGACGAGATATCTTATATGAGGAGCACCGCAGCTCTATGAGGAGCACATACTCCTTCTCTCCAAGCTCCTATATATAGCAGGATCCAATAAAAATATAAAAGGAGGTTAGCACCGCCGCCGCCAGATTTACTTATATGTTAAGAGAATTCATCAGTTATCACGCCGTAATCAATGAAATTCATAAGCCCAATAACAAGGGTGATTCCATTACCATTTCTTTGTTATTAGTATTGTTCTTAGTATTGTAGCATGCCAATTCTTCCCTGCATCTGGGAAACTAGTTTAATCCTCTGTTTCAAGTACCTCCTGCATTGCTAAATGGTGACATAAAATAACAAGTACGATATGATAGTGAACTTAGTTAAGACAGAAAAAATTGAGGTTATGAAAACCAATATATATATATATATATATATATCAACAACTATGTTTTCAAATTAGAAAGACTAATGCTTACCAACTAATTCTGAAACAAGAATTTTGATGGAGTCACCTACATCTTCTTCTATTTCTTTCCCAAACTTTTTGAACTTGTCAACCCATTTGTTTCCCAACTCATTCAGCACTGTATATCCAATACATAACCCAGCGACCAATCCATTAGCATAACCTATCAACCCAATTTTCCAAGTAGACATAGCATATAACCATTAAGAATAACATGACATAGTAAACAGGACATACAACAGCAGTATTAAAGGTGTCTAAATCCTTCAAAATTTTATGCTTTTAGTACCATTAAGAAAAACATTAATTTAGAGTCAATCATCATACTAAATTAAGAATATAAGCTTGAAAGAAATTATTTAAAAAAAAATTACATTTATCCCCTTTTAATCCTATAAGTAACTTAATAATAAATAACGTACAAATTTGACATCCAAATAACTAATAATGTCAGAATGTGTAAAACACTTAATTTTATTAAAATACTCATGTCATATATATATATATATACACATAATATTAATATGTATAGACTCGTGTATGGGAATAAACTCTTCAAATACATGGTTCAACATAAGTGTTAGAACATGAATCTTGCAAGAAAAATGAATCAACTCTATAAAGCAATGTTTGATGGAAATTATGACAACTGACCATAAAAATCCTTGTCGAAACCATTTTTAATGTTTTGGAAAAACGGGAGAATCGACTTTAAAAGAAAATGGAGTCGCCACCGATCCTTTATTTAACGTGTGATCATATCACTTTCAGATGGATTATTTTAATAACATTTGGATTTATTAAAACAATAATTTTTGGTCTACGAAATATAAGAAAACAGGTTCGGGAGTCGGTTACGTGCGAGGAAGGATTAGCACCCTCGCAACGCCCAAAATTGGTACCAAATTGATTAGCTAGTGTCCTTGTGTTGAAAACTTGAAAATGTTTAAGGTGTGATACTTTTTAAAGAATGTTAATTAATTTTGAATTGAATCTCAAGATTAACTCGTTTCAAAGGAATAAAAATATCATATCCAATACGTTAGGATATAACACTTTTATACCTCAACACCGAGATCGTCTTTGATCTTCAAAACATACAATTAAAAAGGGTATTTGGTTATTTGGTTGAACGGGAAAATTGACACCCAACACGTTAGAGCATAATTTTCTGAACTTCCAAACACATAAATATTGCCTTATCTTAAAAATTTTTAAATACGCAATCTTAAAATTGGCTCAATATACATTTTTAATAAAACATTTAGTACAGGCTTGAATATATTGTAATTTGAAGCATAAAACAATAACAGGATTCACAAGTATTAAGCATGAAATACACACAAATTCAATATTATTAACAATAAGCTACAAGATATAATAATTCTACAAAAATTGACAATGGCAAATTAATATAAAATAAAATCTTGGATGCTAACAAATATATTTAAAGTAAATAAAATAAATTGAATTTGAAATTAACACTTTACGGAATTATTTAAAATAAAATAATTTATGAATGAATTTATTAGATATATATTTTAAAAAGAACTTACACGTTTAAATATATATATGTAAATGTATATAAGTAATAAGATATAAAATATATGAAATAAATTTAAATATACAATAAAGTACGATCTTATTATTATATATACATGTATGTATAAAATAATAGCATATAATTGTTTTTTTTAAATTAATATTATATAAGTTATCAAAGAAATACATAGTATATGATTTGGAATTAAATATTTTTACAATAAATATAAAAAAATACATGTAAGTGGAAAATAAAAAAATTAGAACATTATAAAAAAGATTTCGAAATAATTTGATTAGAATAACTTGAATAATGAATAAATTTAAGACTAGAAATACATGCATTCTAAATAAAATTAACACTTAATCAAAATAAAAAAATAAAAGTAGAAGGCTATTACATAAATAAACCTAATTATTTAAACAAAACCTAGGATCATATTGCATTTTCGCATAGAAAATAAGGGATCAATCTAGCAAATATTCGACAATCTAGAATGCAGCACTGGAATAGGACTAGATTGAAACAACGCGCAAATTGCATAGATCAATTAAGAAATAAATTAATCATATAACAGGTCTAATCGAAGAACGGTACGATAAATAGGGACTTAATGCACAAATATTCAATTGTCACAAAAGACACGCGGATCCTGCGGTTTTGAATCGGATCGGGTCGGGGCAGATTCACACGGTGCCGTTTTGAACTTATTGAAACAAAATTAAACGGTGTTGTTACCTTAATGCATTAAAACCAGAGTTAAAAAATAAATTAACATTTTATTTTTTTAAACCAAACCCTAATCCCCTTTGTTCTCTTCCTCAGCCGCAATCCAAAACCTTCTCCGTCTACCACTAAATCGCCACCATAAACAGCGAATAGTGATACACGAACAGTCCGATTTGCTTCAATAATACCGATCTCAAAGCCTCGCTCTCTAACCAACGTCTAACTCTGATTGCGACGGAGAAAACAAGGTATATTTACGACGATTTATTCAACATCTTCGCCTAACTCCGATTGCGACGGAGAAGACGAAGACACTTACAACGGTACACATTTCTTTTTTATTTACAAATAAACAAAAAAAAGGAAGAAAAAAGAGAAGAAATCAAGAAAGCAAAAGATTTCAGATCACCTTTCAATATTTTTGCTTTTTGCTTAGTATATTGCCTATCAGTCTGCGTAAAAAAGTTACAATGGATTCCTCGATTTTTAAAGGTCGAAAACTGGAAAAAGAATAAAATCAAAAGAAAAATACATTCTCTCTGTTTTGCTATTTCTCTGCTATTTGCTTGCAGGTACGAAAGGCGGACGTGGCGTACGGAGGCTCGCTGGCGGTACGGAGGCTGCGTGGAGGCGCGCGTAGGGGCACGCATGCGGCGCTGGACAGCTTCTAGAACCCTAAGGGTTTCGGTCTGCCAAAGTTATTTGGGCCGTTTGGGCCAGTTCCAGAATTGGGTCGGGGTTTGTTTATTGGGTCTGTAAATGGGTTAAGTAATGGTTTGGGCCTTTGCCCAGTTTAAGTCTGTAAAAAATATAATGGACATTGGAATGTTAATTTTTGGTATTTTATTGCAATTTAAATATTTGGTATGGTTTAAATGGGCCCTATTTAGAATCTTAATTCCTAAGAAGAATGTATAAGAAAATCCATTGAATCAATCTTTTCTTTTCTATTATCTTCTTAAACATATTTCATCTTTGTTTCCATCTTCAGTAGGTATCAAAATTTTGTTCCTTTATGTTCCTAAAGCTCCTGCCATTTTCTTTTTAATGGCTGAAAAAAAGGTAAAAGAGTGGATGGAAACAAGGTTAAAAGCACCAACAACAGAGAGTTGTAGATAAGGAAGAGGGACATAAAAATGAAAGGAGAACCTCAATCCAATTTCTTCATCAGTATATATTTATTAACATTGCTGACCCTAAAATCCAATTGAATTTCTCTTATGGCTCCATCAGTGAGAAGATGATGAGCAATCAACTATTTGATGCTTCCTACACTAAGAAAATAAAGAAGAAAAACTTTCTCATCTATTTTGGGTACAGCCATATTCTTGATTCCAACTTTCTGGTAAAGTCTTCATCCCTTATGAAGCCACCTTTTAATATGCATGGAGTATCAATGACAGTTACATTAGGAATCTGAGTTTTGACTGTTCAAAGCATTGAAATCATTCCCTCTATGAGTATTTCATTTCAAAGAGATGTATTTGGCAGCAGCGGTGTCTCTTTGCATAATCACTCTGTCAAATATGGCTTTCATCTGCATCAGCTCCTCAAATATCTTCTCAGCTTCAGAAATTAATTATGAAGTAATAAAGAAAACTGCATATTAAAGAAGGTTATGATAACCATGATCCTCGTTTATAGAGAAAGATTGCCTCAAATGATATTAGCTCCCAATTTTCTGATAGTTTTTGTTCAAACTTCACTTGGAATGATGATTGAAGTCGATGCCTACTGTAATCAGTACCAAAAACATGTCATCTACATAAAACCGTTATAATTTTGAGTCTGTGCAGATTGATCACTGCAGTTTGGAAAGGCAAAAGTGAATCTCATAAGGGATATTTACAGTATTCATAGAACATTCCAAAACTGATCTTTACCATGACTGTAGTTCGTTCAAATTAAATAAGAAGATTGGTAGCCATAACAGTAGCGAGTTTGGTCCCTGCAACAAACTTGAGAAAATAAAATCACGTCTTGACTATGTAAAATGAAAATATAACAACGAAGAAACCTCACTGTCTCATCACTGCAATGTTATATGATCCATAAGGAAGAAACACATGGTTGCACCATATTCAGTAGCCATATCTGCAATGTGTTCGATTAGCCAATGATAATTCAGTCACACCTTCTCCTATATGCACATTAAAACCAATATTATTGATTGTAAAGCATTCGATTGTCAAGATTTCTGACCATAGACCTAACCATAAAACTCAATAAATTCGCCAACAACACGATGACCATGTTTCCTCAACATTGGTGTTAGAGCCAAAACCAGATCGGTTTCTGTTACACCGTCTCAAAATTTCCCAGACAACATGAATCCAACGACACCGGGCCATAAGAGGATGAGAGGCTGCTAAGTTTTGAAATTTGAAGTTTTGTATTGAATTTCACTGCTAAGTTTTGATTTTACAAAAGTTTAGGATAATGTCAATAATTTTGCATTACTGCCCACAATCAGTGCTCCATGGACTATAACAGGTTTTGCATGCTCCAACCATTACTGTTGGTGTTATGACCAAGATTTAGCAAGCTGAGCAGCAAGCTTGTACAGCAAGTCTCGATGCTTGGTGAAGAAGAAAGACAGAAATTTGCTAAGAAGCAAAAGCAGCAACAGAAGCAAAGAAAGAATGGAGCTTAAGTTGCATGAAATCTGATGTATTTCATTACAAAAAAAAAAAAAAAAAAAAAAACATTGGCTTACAGCCATTACATATATCTGCAAATGACAAAAAAAAAAATCAAAGCTAGCCATCACCTAATGTTTACCTAATCCCACTAATAACATTGAAACTTGTAATACATTGCTTGTACACTAAAACAAAGCTGGTTAATCAGCTCAATCACTATCATTACTCCATAAAATATCAGCCTAACATGATCCAAAATGAACTAAACTAAGTTACATTGACTGAGAGTTACAAAATAGAAGAAATGAACACTTAGTGCACATAAAATAATAGTTTTAGCATGGCCCGATTGCATGGCCACCTTTCCTGCTGCATGAGCTGCTTTTTGGTGCTGCATGGGCTGCATGGGAGGCCACATTCTAACACTCCTCCTTGGTCTCCATGCTGCATACTCCTAGCTCCTTTCTCAGTTTAACGAACCTTGTTGGATTGAGGGCCTTTGTGAAGATATCAGCAATCTGATCTTTAGAATTGCAATGAATCAGCTCCACCTCTCGAGCTTGTTCCATCTCCCTTACTAAATGTAACTTGATGCTAAAGTGCTTGGTTCTACCATGGAAGACAGGGTTCTTTGCAATTGCAACAGCAGACTTGTTATCACAGAAGATCTCTGTAGCTGCCCTTTGATATAGATTCAAATCAGCTAGGATTTTTCTCAGCCATATGGCTTGATTAACAGCAGCAGCAGTAGCAACATATTCAGCTTCTGCTGTTGACTGAGCTACCAACCTTTGCTTCTTCGAGCACCAGCAAAACATAGCTGAACCAAGTGTAAATGCATAACCAGAAGTGCTCTTCATGCCATCCTTCGATCCAGCCCAATCACTGTCTGTATAGCCTACCAACTTCATATTTTCAGCTTTGCAAAACAGTAAGCCATAGCTCAAGGTGCCTTTGATGTACCTGAGCACTCTCTTTGCTGCTTGAAGATGCTGCTTATTGCAAAGAATGCATGAACCTCGATAGCATACTCACAAAGAAACATGATATCTGGCCTGGTTGCTGTCAAATACAATAGGCATCCCACTAGGCTTCTGTAGGCAGATTCATCCACTCTATCATGGTCATCTTGGCTTGACATTTTCATTCCAACAGCCATAGGTGTGCTTGTTGGCTTGCTATTCTCCATAGAGAACTTCTTTAAGATCTTCAAGGCAAATGTTTGCTGGCCTAAGAAGATTCCTTTTCCTGTCTGGGACACCTCCATTCCAAGAAAATAAGTCATCTACCCCAAGTCAGATATTTCAAACATGTCCATCATTTTAGCCTTGAAGTCAGCCACTATGTTTTGGTCTCCTCCTGTTGCCAAGAGATCATCAACATAGAGGGACACTATAAGCTGTGTTTCAGCTTCTTCTTTCTTGACATATAGAGTTGGTTCACTAGCACTTCTTTGGAATCCCAAACTGATAAGACAAGTATCAATTCAAGCATACCAAGCTCTAGGAGCTTGTTTCAAGCCATAGAGGGCCTTTTTGAGCCTATAGACCATGTGCTCTTTGCTTTTCACTACAAAGCCTTGAGGCTGGTCAATGTAAATTTCTTTTTCAAGAAAGCCATTGAGGAAAGCTGACTTAACATCAAGTTGGTGTATGCACCATTGCTTTTGTGCTTCCAAAGCAACTAGCAATCTTGTGGTGTCAAGCCTGACTATTGGAGCAAAGGTCTCCATGTAGTCTAGGCCATATCTTTGACTGAACCCCTTGACAACCAGCCTAGCCTTCAATTTATTCAGACTTCTATATGCATTCTGTTTGGCTCGATAGACCCACTTGACACCAATGATGTTCCTGTTTGTAGGCCTTTCAACCAGCTCCCATGTTTGGTTCTTCTCAATCATGTGGATTTCATCAGCCATTGCTTGCTTCTAGCCTTGGTGACCTTCAGCCTCTTCAAAGCAACTTGGTTCCATAATGGCCACTTGTGCCCTTTCATAAATTTCTGCTAAGGGTCTTGTTCCCCTGACTGGCTCATCATCAAAGTCTATTTCTAGACCACCTTGATCAGGCTCAATCTGACCTGCTATAAGTTCTTCAGAAGTAGCCTCTGGCTGATTCTTCTCCCAGTTCCAGCATGCCTTCTCATCAAAGACCACATCTCTGCTCACTTGGACCCTTTTTATTGAAGGATCTAAGATCCTATAACCCTTTTTAACTGAGTTGTAGCCTACCAGAACACCAGGTTGGGCCCTCTTTGACAACTTGTCTCTCTTCACTGATGGCACTTGAGCATAGCATAGGCAGCCAAAGACTTTCAAATGAGCCAAAGATGGCTTGAACCCAAACCAAGCTTCAAAAGGTGTCTTGTGAGCCAGAGCCTTGGTTAGGAGCTGATCGCTGTAGTATAGTGGTGAGTATTCCCGCCTGTCACGCGGGCGACCTGGGTTCGATCCCCGGCAACGGCGTCAAAAACTTGATCGCTATAAATTAGAGTTTTAAAATTTATAAAAGAATGATCGAACCTGGAAACTAACTCTGACAACGATTAAAGGCAAGTGCACCTATCGAACAGTAGTATAGTTTAGGCAAGACTGGATTGTCAAACCTAAAGGAACTAAAAGTACTAATACTCACCGTCTTTTTATTATTTAGCCTTAATATAAAGTGATGATTGTTTAAACTAAAACTAATCTACTTACTAAGCTAAGACGCAAAGACAAAAAGAATGAATTCGGGAAATAACTTTTGGGAAAACTCAGTTGACTCAAACGATACCCTTAGGAAAAATCCACCTAGACTTCACTTGTTAATTAACCTTGAACCATATGATTTATTTACTTAGTTTGATCCATGAGACTCCCTAACGTATATTAAACCCTCTCTCGAGGCGAATAATGTCTAACCCTAGGTTACTTAGTGGAACACCCGTTAAACTTATAATAACCCCTAGAATAGCGATAAATCGATCATGGACTCCCATATTAGGTTTCACCCTAATCCCAAGGCAAAATCTCATCACCCTATCTCTAGGCTTGCGATCAACTCCGCTTAATTATGTTGGATCTACTCTTAGGCAGGGTCTATTCCTCCTCCATCTAAGCACATTAGATTTGGATTAAGTTCACACAATTAAGAACAAACTAAGTTATTATCATATAATTAAAATAATCAAATAACAAGATTCGTCATAGGTTTCATCCCCTTCGGGTACCCGAAGGTTTAGTTCAAAATAATAAAAGACAACATCTCAAGAGAAAAGATAAAACAAAACATAAAAAATCCCTAAAACCCCCTGAAGGAATTGAAGAGGAGATCCTCCGTCTTGAGTAGAATTTCGGCTTCTTGAGATGGATCAACTGGCTATCTTCGAGTGATTCCCACAAATCTGACCTTCTCGGCTTGGCTTCTTGGCCTAGCTCTCCGCCCCCCTTTCAGCTGATACCTAGGGTGTATTTATAGGCTTTTGAAACACGTTTCTTTCTCCCTAAGTATCTTTTCCCGAATGAAATTGCTCTTCTCCACGGCAGAGGCACGGCCATGGCACACGCCCGTGTAAATCGTGGCCAGGCCGTGTTCGACACTGTTGAATGAGGCACGGCCGTGTAAGTCGTGGTAAGGCCGTGTTCTAGTAGGAATGGTGGCACGGCTGTGTGGCTTGAAGTCCAGGCCGTGCTGATTTCATGGCTTGGCCCAATTTGGTCCGTTTTAAGCCCGTTTCTCGTTCTTTTCGTCATCGGGTGCTTTCCTGAGTATAAGACATGAAAAGAAAGGACTAAGAGCACCTTTTTACATAAATTGGGGCTTAAATCATCCAAAAGCATACTAAATGTGGGCTTAGACTATGTTATTTTTACGGTTTATTAGGAGCCTATTCTGAAGATAAACAGCAGTGTTGACTGCTTCAGCCCACATGGTTTTGGGCATATTCTTCTCAAACAGTAGGCATCTGGCCATATCGAGCAAGCTCCTATTCTTTCTTTCACTGAACCCATTTTGTTGAGGTGTATACATATTGGTCAGCTGATGTTTGATGCCAGCATCAATGCAAATAGCTTGAAACTGAGCTGAAGTGTACTTAGCTACATTGTCTGACCTGATGGTCTTGAGCTTGCAACCTATTTCTATTTCAGCTTCTGGTTTGAACTTCAAGAACACCTGAGCCACTTCTGATTTCTGCTTTAAGAAATAAATCCAGCAAAACCTTGAATAATCATCAATGAAGAGTATGAAGTACATGTTTCCACTGAGTGATTCAGTCTTCATAGGACCACACACATCAGTGTGCACTAGTTGTAGCTTCTCTGAGGCTCTCCAGGCTTGATTCGAGGGAAATGACAATCTTGCTTGTTTTCCCAGCTGACATACCTCACACACATCATCATGCTTCACTGAACTGGTAAAGTTTTCAACCAAATCTTCACTGACCATCCGAGCCATCGATCTAAAATTGGCATGCTCGAGCCTTTGGTGCCAAAGCTTAGAGTCTTCTGCTGAGGCAATGTAGGCTGAGTTTGAGCCACTTGACCAGTTGACTTCAAAGCACTTATCAGTCATAGTGACTGTCATGAAGCTTGATCCACTTGGATCAGCAAGTTGGCACTCCTTGCCCTTGAACACCACTGAGTAACTCTTGTCAAGCAGCTGAGTTATGCTGAGCAAGTTTCTGTCAATTTCAGGTACAAGCAACACATTTGAGATGAGCTTGTTACCTATGGGAGTGCATATCAACACATCCCCTTTGCCTTCAGCCTTGATAAAATGACCATTGCCAACTTTAACCTTGGTTTGACAGCTTCTATCCAAGGTCTTGAAGATGGTTGCATCAGGTGACATGTGGTTGGTGCAGCCACTGTCAAGGAGCCATCATTTTGAGCCTTTCTTCTGACCATCTGAGCATGACACAGTAAAGACTTGTTCCTCATGATCACTGTCTTCTTCAGCTACTCGAGCTTCAGCCTTTGGCTGTTAATGTTGAGCCTGCCTTGGTCTGCCCTTGTTCTTGCAAACCCTTTCAACATGGCCCTTCTTCTTGCAATATTGGCATGTTGCATCTGGCCTGAACCAGCATCTTTCTTCTGGATGACCAGGCTTCTTACAAAATCTGCAAAGTTGCTCACCACTCCTTGCAGCATCAGGCTTAGGCCTGTTTTACAAAGTCCTCTTGCCTTTAAAGGCAGAAGTGATTAGGGCAGTCTTAGCCTTAGCTTGGGAAGCACCTTCTTGGTGCTCCTCATTTCTGCTGGCCCTTCTTTGCTCTTGTGCATAGAGAGCATTGATCAGCTCTTTTAGGGAGATGCTAGACAAGTCCCTTGAGTCCTCGAGGGAGGATATTTTTGCTTCATACCTTTCTGGTAAGGTAGATAGCACTTTCTCCACTATCCTTACCTCACTAAACTGCTCACCAAGGAGCCTTATGCTGTTTACAACAGCCATGATTCTGTCTGAGTACTGCTTCACTGTCTCTTCTTTATTCATCTTCAAATTCTCAAAGTCTCTTCTCAAGTTCAAGAGTTGTTGCTGCCTGGTTCTCTCACTGCCTTGGAACTCCTCCTTGAGCTTGTCCCAGGCCTGCTTTGGTGTCTCACAGGCCATGATTCTGGTGAAAATTACATCAGACACACAGTTCTGGATGCATGACATAGCCTTGTGCCTTTTGGTCCTCTTATCACCATGTTGCCTTATCTGAGCCACTGTTGGGTTGGCTCGAAGGGGTGCTGGCTCGACATCTGAGGTCACAACCTCCCACAGATCGAAGGCCTGCAGGTAAGTCCTCATCTTAACCTGTCATATGTGGAAGCCCTCTCTATTGAAGACTGGTGGTGCAGCTAGTGAGAAGCATGATGAAGCCATTTAATTTTGAGTTTAACAGCAACAGGTCCTCTAAGACAAAAGCTCTAGATACCAATTATTGGTGTTATGACCAAGATTTAGCAAGCTGAGCAGCAAGCTTGTACAGCAAGCTTGTACGGCAAGCTTGTACAGCAAGTCTCGATGCTTGGTGAAGAAGAAAGATAGAAATTTGCTAAGAAGCAAAAGCAGCAACAGAAGCAAAGAAAGAATGGAGCTTAAGTTGCATGAAATCTGATGTATTTCATTACAAAAAAAAAACATTGGCTTACAGCCATTACATATATATGCAAATGACAAAAAAACAAATCAAAGCTAGTCATCACCTAATGTTTACCTAATCCCACTAATAACATTAAAACTTGTAATACATTGCTTGTACACTAAAACAAAGCTGGTTAATCAGCTCAATCACTATCATTACTCCATAAAATATCAGCCTAACATGATCCAAAATGAACTAAACTAAGTTACATTGACTGAGAGTTACAAAATAGAAGAAATGAACACTTAGTGCACATAAAATAATAGTTTTAGCATGGCCTGATTGCATGGCCACCTTTCCTGCTGCATGAGCTGCTTCTTGGTGCTGCATGGGCTGCATGGGAGGCCACATTCTAACAATTACTACCTTTTTACCCGCAATAGCAAGGCCAACATATATAAAATTCAGCTGAATTGATGGACCTTTGGTCGAAAATAGTTGTAGTCAGCTGCATAATTTGTGTTCTATATTCCATTATGTTGTAGACACCATACTACTGAAAGACTAATATAAATACCAATTTAGAATAGGATTATTGTATTTAAAGCAGAAGTTCACAGTTGGGTAAACAAAATCCTAAGATAATAAGATCCAACCATCCGCGTATGATACAAACAACATGTAAGAGAACGTCGAGTGCAGCATATCGGTTTTGGTATTAACCTTTTCACCATATGCTTCTCCTTTTATCAACTTTATTCTGCCAATCTGTGCTTTCTTCTCAGACTGTTGGCCTGAAAATTAGAATATGAAGCTTCTCATTTCACTTGCAATTATCATGTTCTTCAACTTTTCAATTCTTTAAAAAAATTAGATTCAGTTCCAAATGATTTTGTTTTTCAAGGTTTAAATATGACAAAACAATTAAAAACGCCATGACTTATTGTCTCTTAAATCTAAAATATGGATTTTCTCTTTTCTTTTTTTCTTCATGCAAAACATGCCTAATTTTTATTTCTTATAAATAAATATTTCTGTAAATTCATTTAAATGTTTTATAATGGGAGAATCGTTTGAATAAGCTATCATATTTATAGTGTTTTAGATTGTTTGTCAATTCTGGAAAGCCGACCATATTTTAAAATATTATTTCTTTTATTATATTTTATTTATTTATTTTTAAAGTAATAAAATTGTTATAGAAAAGATAAATAAACTCGTACAAAATAAGTGTCAGGCTGCACTACGACCCGGACCAATAGGTCCACCCATTACACCCGAGCCTAAAGCCCAACATTTGTTTGACAAAATATATATAGCCCAAAAGCACAAACAAAAACACAAATTTTCTCATACTTTGGGTGGTTTTCTACTTAAAATGACCACTACTTACATGCATTGACTTAAAGCTTAGAAGGACAGAAGTCATTTCCCTGTGACAAAATAAGAAACACAAATCACCTAGATCTTCTTCTGTTTTTTTCCCATGTTTTTTGAAGTTGTAAACCCATTTGTTTGCCAACTCATTCAACACTGTATATCCGATACATAGCCCAGCGACCAAACCACTACCATAACCTATCAAAACAATTTTCCAAGTTGACATAGCGTATAACCATGACTGTTCCTCTTCCCCTGGAGGTGGTGGCATTGGAGGACCAACTTCATTGCATTTCCTTGACAAAGGCAGCCCACACAATTTTGTCTCACGGTAGGAATCATTTGTAAATGTAATGAATTGGTTGCTTTGTGGTATGCTCCCTTCAAGTTGGTTGTATGACAAGTTTAGTGCCTCTAGGAAAGTTAGAGCAGTAAGTTGTGGAGAAATCTTCCCTGACAGCTTGTTTCTTGAGAGATCCAAAGATTCGAGGTCTTTTAGATTTTGAAGTACTAATGGGATTTCACCAGAGAAGCCATTGTTGGATAAGTTCATCACTCTGAGTGACCTCAGCATTTGTATTTCTTCTGGTATTCTCCCATGGAAACTATTGTTGGATAGGTCAAGACAAGTAAGAGTGGTTAAGATTTTCTGGTAAAACAACTCAATCCCTTTTGTTAAAAATTGTCACAGAATCTTGATAATAATTCTCTCCAATGTAATCCAGCTTAGCTTTATCGTCATTTGTTATCTGCTTCATTGCCTTCAAGCTGTTCAAATATTGCCCTGCATGCAGCCCATGCAACGTCCAAGAACAGCTCATGTAAACCAGCTGTGCAGGGACCATTATGTCATGAGAACTAGCTTCACATTTTGTTGTTTTGTAATCCAATGAAATTGTAACTTAGTCTAGTTCATTTTGAATCATGTTAGGTTAATATTTTATGTGATTTGATAGATGATTGAGCTGATTATATCAGCAATATAATGTGTACAAGCCAAGTTTTTAAAGTTTCTATGCAAATTAGTGGGATTAGGTTGATATTAGGTAGAAACTTTCTCTAATCACTTTTGTCATCTTTCATTATATGTAATGGTTGTATGCCAATGATGTTTTGTAATGAAAACACTTGAATTTTATTCAAGTTTGGATGCTCCATCCTTGCCTCTCGTCTCTCCTTGTAAATTTTTTGTTCTTACTTTCTTTCTTCTACCGCAAGCTTCGAGCCTTGTTCTTCAAGTCACTACAGTTGCTGCTGATTGTTGCACTATAGCCCCAACAATTGGTATCTAGAGCTTCTATCTTGGAGGACCTGTTATTCGAAAGCTTAAAATTGAATGGCTATACCTAGTTATACACCACCTGCACCACCAGTCTTTAATGGTGACAGTTTCCACATATGGCAGGTTAAGATGAGGACTTACCTGCAGGCCTTCGATTTGTGGGAAGTGGTAACTTCAGACGTTGAGCCAGCACCCCTTCGAGCCAATCCAACTGTGGCTCAGATAAGGCAACATTCTGATGAGAGGACCAAGAGGCACAGGGCTATGTCATGCATCTAGAATTGTGTGTCAGATGTGATCTTCACAAGGATAATGGCTTGTGAGACACCTAAGCAAGCCTGGGACAAGTTGAAGGAAGAGTTCCAAGGGTCTGATAGAACCAGACAGCAGCAGCTCTTGAACTTGAGAAGGGACTTCGAAAACCTGAAGATGAAAGAAGATGAGACTGTGAAACAGTACTCAGACAGAATAATGGCTGTTGTAAACAGCATAAGGTTACTAGGAGAAGAGTTTAGTGAGGCAAGAATTGTGGAGAAAGTACTCTCAACACTACCTGAGAGATATGAGGCAAAGATCTCATCCCTTGAGGATTCGAGAGACCTTGCTAGCATCTCCCTAACTGAGCTAATTAATGCATTATATACTCAGGAGCAAAGGAGAGCTAGTAGACAAGAAGCACACCAAGAAGGTGCCTTCCAAGCCAGATCAAAACCATCCTCTGGCAATACTGTCTATAAAGGCAAAAGGATCTGGAAGAACAGGCCTAAGCCTGATGTTGCAAGGGATGGAGAACAACTTTGCAAGTTTTGCAAGAGAGCAGGTCACCCTGAGGACAAATGCTGGTTCAGGCCAGATGCAGTATGCCATCACTGCAAGAAGAAAGGCCATGTTGAGAAGGTTTGCAAAAGCAAAGGCAAACCAAAACATGCACAATATCAACAGCCAAAGGCTGAGGCTCGACTAGCTGAAGAAGGCAGTGAACATGAAGAGTAGGTATTTACAGTTTCATGCTTAGTTGCAAAGGAAGAGATCAACAAATGGTGGCTCCTGGACAGTGGTTGCACCAACCATATGACACCAGATGCTTCTATTTTCAAGACAATAGACAAAAGCTTCAAGGCCAAAGTCAAGGTGGGAAATGGTCATTTCATTGAGGCTGAAGGCAAAGGTGATGTTTTGATACACACACCTTCAGGCAACAAACTTGTCTCAAATGTGTTATTGGTGCCTCAGATAGACAGAAACTTGCTTAGCATAGCTCAGTTGCTAGACAAGGGCTATACTATTGTGTTCGAGGGCAAGGACTGCAAGATCAGTGATCCACTAGGATCCAACCTCATGTCAATCAAAATGGTTGATAAAAGCTTTGTTTTTGACTGGACAAACAACACAAGCTCAGTCTATACAGCCTCGATCGATGACTCCAAACTTTGGCATCAAAGACTTGGGCATGCTAACTACAAATCAATGTCCAAAATAATCACTCAAGGTCTAGCTGAAAACTTTACCAACTCAGTGATTAAAGAAGGTGTTTGTGAAGTATGTCAGTTGGGTAAACAAGCAAGGCAACCCTTCCCATCAAATTAAGCTTGGAGAGCATCAGAAAAGCTCCAACTTGTGCACACTGATGTATGTGGTCCAATGAAGACTGAATCACTCAGTGGAAACAGGTACTTCATCTTGTTCATTGATGACTATTCAAGATATTGTTGGATTTATTTCCTAAAACAAAAGTCAGAAGTATCTCATGTGTTCATGAAGTTTAAAGCACAGGTTGAGACAGAAACAGGTTGCAAGCTTAAGACAGTTAGATCAGACAATGGAGCTGAATACACCTCAGCTCAATTTCAAGCCATTTGCACTGATGCAGGCATCCAACATCAATTGGCAAATGTTTATACTCCTCAGCAGAATGGGGTAAGTGAAAAAAAGAACAGGAGCTTGCTTGATATGGCTAGATGCCTTATGTTTGAGAAAAATATACCAAAAGTCTTGTGGGCAGAAGCTGTAAACACTACAGTCTATTTACAAAACAGGCTCTCAACCAAAGCCTTGGCCTAGAAAACTCCATTCGAAGCATGGTTCGGGTTCAAGCCATCACTGGCTCACCTTAGAACCTTTGGATGTCTATGCTATGCACAAGTTCCAGCTGCTAGAAGAAGCAAACTTGATGAGAGATCCCAAGCAGGCATACTGGTGGGCTACAGCTTGATTAAAAAGGGTTATAGAGTCCTTGATCCCTCAACAAACAAAGTTATAGTGAGCAGAGATGTTATCTTTTGATGAGAAAGCATCTTTGGGGCTGGGAAAAGAATGTGCCAGTGGCTACTTCTGAAGAAATCACAACAAGCCAGATTGAACCAGATGGAGAAGGTCCAGAAATGGATTATGATGATGTGCCAATCAGGGGAACAAGGTCTCTAGCTAAAGTCTATGAAAGGGCTCAAACGGCTATTGTTGAGCCAACCTGCTTTGAAGAAGCTCGAACTCACCAAGGTTGGCAGCAAGCTATGGCTGATGAAATGCATATGATCGAGAAGAATAAAACTTGGGATCTGGTTGAAAGGCCTTCAAATAGAAAGGTTATAGGAGTCAAGTGGGTTTATCGAGCTAAACAAAATGCAGATGGAAGTCTGAATAAACTAAAAGCTAGGCTGGTTGTGAAAGGATTCAGCCAAAGATATGGGGTGGATTATATGGAGACATTTGCTCCAGTGGCCAGGCTCGATACAATAAGGTCATTAGTTGCCTTAGCAGCTCAAATGAACTGGAAAATCCACCAGCTTGATGTGAAATCAGCCTTTCTAAATGGCTTCCTTGAAAAAGAGATCTATGTTGACCAGCCACAAGGGTTTCAAGTGGCTGGCAAAGAAGAGATGGTGTACAAGTTGAATAAAGCCTTGTATGGCTTAAAACAAGCCCCAAGAGCATGGTGCAGCCAGAATCGATGACTACTTGGTCAGCTTGGGGTTCGATAGGAGCATCAGTGAACCTACATTATATGTTCAGAAGAAAAGACTTCAAACACAGCTCATTGTTTCATTATATGTCGATGACCTACTGGTGACAAGAGGAGATGAAGCTACACTTGATGATTTCAAGACAAAAATGAAGCAAATGTTTGAAATGTCTGGCTTGGGGCTGATGACCTATTTCCTAGGTATGGAGGTCTCACAAACTCAGAAGGGAATAAGCCTAAGCCAGAAAGCCTTTGCTGCAAAGATCTTAAGCAAATTTTCAATGGAAAACTGCAAAGCAATAAGCACTCCTGTGGCCATTGGTGAAAAGCTATCGAGCCAAAGTGACTTTAAGGAGGTATGTGAAACATCTTACAGAAGTCTAGTAGGTTGCTTGTTGTACTTAACTGCCACTAGACCAGACATAATGTATGCTGTAAGCTTACTCTCTCGGTTCATGCATTGTTGTAATGAAAGTCACTATAGAGCTGCTAAAAGAGTCCTTAGATACATCAAAGGAACTCTAAACTATGGGATGCTGTTTGAAAGAGCTGAGCATTTGGAATTGATCGCTATCTTGATAGTGATTGGGCTGGATCGTGTGATGACATGAGAAGCACTTCTGGATATGTTTTCAGCCTTGGATCAAGCATGTTTTGTTGGAGCTCAAGGAAGCAAAACCTGGTAGCACAATCAACTGCAGAAGCCGAGTATGTTGCTAATGCTGCTGCAGTAAATCAAGCCAAGTGGCTTAGAAAAATCTTGGCTGATCTAAACCTCATTCAAAATGGTGCTACAAAAATTTATTGTGACAACAAATCAGCAGTAGCAATTGCTAAAAATCCTATCTTCCATGGAAGAACTAAGCATTTTAGCATCAAACTCCATGTTGTTCGAGAAATGGAGCAAGCTAAAGAGATCGAATTAATCCATTGCAACTCTAAAGATCAAGCTGCTGATATTTTGACCAAAGCTCTCAGTAAGTCAAGGTTTTATAAATTGAGAGATCAAATAGAGTCTCACGCATAGAGTCCAAGGAGGAGTGTTCGAATATTGCCTCCATGCGACCCATGCAACGTCCAAGAACAACTTCATGTAAACCAAATGTATGCGGGGACCATTATGTCATGAGAACTAGCTTCACATTTTGTTGTTTTGTAATCCAATGAAATTGTAACTTAGTCTAGTTCATTTTGAATCATGTTAGGTTAATATTTTATGTGATTTGATGGATGATTGAGCTGATTATATCAGCAATATAATGTGTACAAGCCAAGTTTTTAAAGTTTCTATGCAAATTAGTGGGATTAGGTTGATATTAGGTAGAAACTTGCTCTAATCACTTTTGTCATCTTTCATTATATGTAATGACTGTATGCCAATGATGTTTTGTAATGAAAACACTTGAATTTTATTCAAGTTTGAATGCTTCATCCTTGCCTCTCGTCTCCCCTTGTAAATTTTCTGTTCTTGCTTTCTTTCTTCTACCGCAAGCCTCGAGCCTTGTTCTTCAAGTCACTACAGTTGCTGCTGATTGTTGCACTATAGCCCCAACACAAGCTTTGCAAAAAATCAATGGACAAGTCGCCTGAAAAATTGTTGGAAGCAATGTCCAATATGCGTAGCTTTGGAAACCCATTTTTCGAGTTGAATTTTGTAATTGTGCCGTAGAATCTATTTGCTCGCAAAATGAGAACCTTCAAGAAAGGTAGCTTCTCTAACCAAAATGGAAATGTATCATGAACCATATTATTTCCAAGGTCTAGAACCTCAAGTGCTGTGAAATTGGCTAATGATGTCGACAGCCTCCCTTCCAATTTATTCCCACCTATTTTGAGTGACCTTAATTGAGTGGCTTGAAGGAAATCAATGGATAGTTCACCAGAAAACTGGTTTGAAGCAATGTCCAACACATCCAAATTTGGGAAAACAAATTAATGTTTGAAATGTTTAATTTGACCATAAAATCTATTTTCCCGCAATATTAGAACCGTCAAGTAAGGCAATTTCTCCAACCAAAAAGGGAAGGTATCATTTATCATGTTGTTTCCCACATCCAAAACTACAAGCTGAGCGCATTCCGCTAATGATCTGGGCAACTTCCCTTCCAATCTGTTCTCACTAACTTTGAGAATTTCAAGTTGGGTTGCTTTTGAAAATTTTGGTAACATTCCACTGAAGTTATTTCCTTGCAGATCCAACAAATAGAGAGCATTCATTTTGCCTAAGCAATTTGGAATCGGGCCGCTCAAATTGCTATGAGATGCATTGAAATTTCTAAGTTGACTCAAATTGCAAATAGGTCTAGCCCAGGAGCTTTGTGGAGAAGTTAAACTCTGATTGGGTAAAAGTTGGTCCAAAGACGAGAGATGGTTATTACCAAGAGACAGATACAGCAAACTTTTCTTCCACACCCAGTTTGGTATTGCACCACTTATTTTGTTATTTGAAAGGTCGAGATATTCTAAATTTTCTCGACTCTTTAAGAACTCTGGAAACACACTTATGTTACAGGATTCCAGAAGCAATGCCCTCAACATTGGGAAAGAGAAGTTTGCATCTGTTAAGGGAAGCTGATTTGGAAAATTAATCACATTGAAAGAAAGGTCTAATGATGAAAGACGGCTCTTCCACAACCAAATAGGCACAACACCATGGATATGGTTGTTAGAAAGATCTAACACAACCAACTTGTCTTGTGTTTTGATGAATTCTGGAAATTCAGTAAGGTTGCATGACCTTAGCCTTAGCCTCTCTAATTGGGGAAAAGTAAGACTTCTATTGTCGCTTTCAGTTAACAAGCTTATATTGTTTAGGATGAAATACCTTAAGTTCTTGAGTTGGACAAACATGTCAAGCTTCACGGAACTAAAGCTATTGCCAATAATATAAAGCCGTTCAAGCCATGGAAGTTGAAGGATTGACTTCGGGATTGGTCCTGTTAAATAATTATTGCCTATATATAATTCTTGAATCAAAGAAGAAGATGCATTAGGGAACCCATCGATTTCCCAACCAATTGATTTTCTCCAAGAAACAGGGTCTTCAACGATGGAAGAGTGAATAAAGAAGAATGTATTGATCCAGAAAGCATGTTACTATCCAAATAGAGATTTACAAGATTTGGAACTCCATATCTATGAAATGAAGGGATTAAACCACTGAAATTATTATATCTTAGATCCATGAACACCAGGTGACTAAGATTTGCAATTGACGATGGAATGGGTCCAAAAAAATTGCAATCTGAAAGCACTAAATTTGTCAGGAACCTAAGATTACCAATCGATTCAGGTAGTTTTCCACTGAAATTTGTCAAAGAAAGCGACAAACTCTGTAAAGCATTGTTTGGTGAAAATTCTGGCAAATGACCCATAAGTCGACCATTGTCCGAAATGTCAATGCTTTGAATTTTTGGCGATAAGAAAATTTCAGTTGGAAAATGGCCACTCAAATTGCAGTTCCTCAAACTGAGAGAAACCAAACGAGAGGAAATTTCCAAGAAATTGGGAGGTAAATAAGAGATTGGGTTCCCATCAAGGATAAGTTCGGAAAGAAAAGAGAGTCTTGAGAGTGAAGAACATAATGGAGCTTTTAAACCGCAGTTTGACAGATTCAACACACGCAGGTTGCAAAGTACTAGAGATGTGGTTTCACACCATTTAGTACTTTGAGTTGAAATGTCCACACCATCCAAATAAAGCTCCGTGAGAAACTTCAAATTCTTGATAAATGTCTTGAAGTTTGGTTTCTCTAATTTCAGAGGTTGTTCAAGTTCAGGATGTAGTACATAATAGTTGAGCCAGCCATAATATGGGTCGAGAATGGTGTAGTATCGCAGATAACAAGAATCTTGATTAGATAGATCAAGAGAGACTAACCTTGTTAAGTGTGAGATCTTCATTGGAATTTGTCCATGGAAACATGAGCTTGAAAGGTTGAGATGAGTTAAATTTTGGAGTTTATCAAACCCATACGAAAACAGAGTGGTATTAAAGTTGTTTCCAGCAAGATTAAGGTGTTGAAGATGATGGAGATCGAATATGGAGTGGAAGCTGCCTGAAAGGTTTTTGTAACTAAGATCAATGCCAACGACATGACCATAAGCATCACAAGTGACTTCTTCCCAAGAACAACAATCAGTGTTGACTTCCCAGAGGTCAAAATTGGAAGAGAAAGTAAAATTAGGGGCATAGAAAAGATGATGCTGCAATTGCAGCAAAGGAGCTCTCTGGTCATCATGGCATTGCTTAGGGAGATGAGTTTGAGGAGGTGAAAAAGACAAGACAAGAGAAAGGAAGCATGAGAAGAGGAAGAGTGAAATAAGGGAATGAAGAGTATTCATGTTTGTTGGGTGTGAAGAAGGATTGTGCTTGGCATGCAACATATTTATAGACAAATGTGTAGTTTTCATGTTTGGCATAGCATGCAATTTCTAAGTCTTTTTGCCCATTCAATACTGCATCAAAATAATGTTCCACCACTGGAGTTAAGTCTTTTTGGTCAACCTTTTCCAGCAAGGGATAATAATATTCATAATAATTTTTATTATTTAAAGCATAAATTATTTATTATTGGTACTAGAAATAAGTTGTTAAATTCACACTTAACTTGCCTTACGTCTTTCTTTCATTTTACTCAACTCAAAAAAATTTCAAATCGAGTTAGAATAATAAATAAGATTCAATTATGTTACAAATATTTTAAACTCGGACGAACTTATGTTACAAATATTTATGTTACAAATATTTTAAACTCGGACAAACTTTATCATTTTTTATGTTATACATAATTATTTCTACATCATTTAATTTTTTTAATAAAAAATTACAATGTAATCTTTTAAGTCACAAAAAAAAATTAAAATTTAGCTCATAATATAAAATCAAATTATTAATGAGTATCGAACTTATAAATATGTTATGATTTATCAAAGGGTTAATTCACCTTACATCTCAAAATTATACATCGAATTTTAAATTAAGTTTCTAAATTTCATAATGTTGTAATTAAGTTCTGAAATTATAAGTAATGTTCTAATTTGGAATTTTTAATATCTTTAATTTTTGACAGGGAAAAATGATAGTATGAAATATCTTTAAGTCTTTGGCGTTGCATGCAAATGTCCAAAATTTGATTGCACAAAAACAACGTTCAACCATTGTGTACAAGTGAAGTCACATTATAGAGACAAAATTAGAGTAAATTTGTTAGCTGGTTGAGATGGATTGATGGACACAAGGAGTGGAAATTTTGATGATACAATATTTACAATTTTTGACTTTTGAAAAAAAGCATATTTAAATTTGAGCTTTTAAATTTTCTTGGAGTGTTTTTGGGTGAGAAGTTTGGAGAAAGACTTTCATTTTTTTTCATTTTTATTTAATTTTTATTTAATTTAAATATTTTTATATTTTATTTTATTAAATATAAAACATAAAAATATTTATAAGTCAAGTTTTGAGTTAAATTTTACAATTTAAATAACTTGAATAATTTGAATAATTCATACAACAGATTGATATACATACTTATTTGATCCTTATTAATTTTGAAACTTAGAAAATTTATCTCTCAACAAAAATTCAAAATGTTCATAAAAATTTCAAAATATATATATTTTTTTAAAAAAAACTATAATATTTTTTAATTATTTTGCTTTTAAAAAATCCAAATATATATAATTTGAAACTTATGTGCTAACATGAAATTAACTATATTATAACAATATTTTAACTTGACATGCTTAATTTTTTAAATTTAACTCGAATTACTTCGTATGATTATGTAGAGATTATCAAATTCTAGAGATTTAAATTGCTACAAGAGGGGTGCCGAGAGAGGGAGCATTGCGTGCTATGATGAAGGGGTAGCTTGAAGGGTAAAGGATCTAGATTTCGAAGGACCCCAACAAACAAAATCCTAGCCAGGCCAAGAGACATACAAGAATGTTTAAGAACAAATCAATCACATACTTTGGAAGTTGGTAAGACATTGAATGATGCCCACTAAAAGATCAACTATTGTGGACTTGTTCAAGAGACCGAACTCCTTCAAAAATGTTAAGAGGGCCTTGTACTAGCTGGCGGAGAGACTTTCTTCCCAACCAATTATCACTCTAACATTTCACAAAACTGTCGTCTTTAATAACTCCTCTTATCTCTGACTCAAGAATATGACTAATCTTCCTCAAAGAAGACCAAATCAAGGATGTATTCTTTAACAGATGCAGTTGTCTACTATTACCGAGGATGGATTGGTTGCATCAAAGAATCGTTAGAACAAGCTTTTATACCAAACTAGGCTATGTCCCATGCTCCTAGAAAAAGGCCATGAATTCTATATTGGCTTTGTACAGAAATTGGTTATGGGATACAAGTCTTTCACACTACTGTTAAACCATACGATGTGCTTTTTGTAGACATAATCGTGAAACAAATGAGTCAAGTATTACATGAAAAATTAAGATTATACACAAGTCATCAAAATATTATCAAATTTA
The DNA here is from genome assembly GCA_025698515.1 of Gossypium sturtianum. Classification (NCBI taxonomy): domain Eukaryota; kingdom Viridiplantae; phylum Streptophyta; class Magnoliopsida; order Malvales; family Malvaceae; genus Gossypium; species Gossypium sturtianum. The sequence goes on from CM046945.1 coordinate 167,241,336, forward strand.
TGTGTTCTAACATAGAATTAATTATACTATAACAAGATTTTAATTTAACATATTTAATTTATTAATTTAAATCAAATAATTTCACACATTAATGTTTTTTATATACTCGATTTGATTCAATTCTAATTTCATTTTACTCAACTCAAAAAATTTTCAAATCGAGTTAGAATACAAAATAAGATTGATCAACTCGATTAAGTTAAAAATTTCCCACTCGATTCACCTCAAAAAATGATCAAAGATAAATGAGACAGAGATAATTTGCTAAGGATCAAATGAAATGTAAATTTAGGTTATAAGAATTTGTAAAATATAATAAAATAAGAAACTGATAACATAATTTCATAAAACTTTCAACTCACTATAAACTCAAAACAAAATTCTTTAGCTGACTATACATTGTGTACATACATACATGCATATCATATATGTATAATTATATACCCTATAATTTTGACCAGTCACCACTATAAACACAGGTCAAATACATAAGACCTCAAAAATAACACTAAAACCTAACAATTGTTTGATTTATTAGTAGAGAATTGGATTTTTAGTTCTAATGATTAAATATCAAACTCAAACATATTATGAAAAAAAAAAAAAAAAAACAGAAGGAAACCAAAAAAACCTATTTCTTAATCATTTTAGTAGCAACTTTTCACAAAGACAATGTCCATAAACTTCAAATTAAAAAAAAAAAAAAATCCTAATTCTACTTTTGTTTGTCTCTGTTTTTTTATCTTTCTTGTACGAAACTAAATGCAAGAAAGCTAAGGATTAGAATCCAAATACGAATTCCAAACCTGTAGGGCTGACTATCTAGATTCGGAGACTGTATTTGGTTCAGGAGATGTATAAACAGGGAGTCTGCCACTGGAACTTTTTCCCATATCTTTGGTTTTGTGAAGAAGGAATGTGCCTGCTAAAATTGTAATAAATCCACATAATTCTGTTGTAATCTCTGTACCGCCTTGTGAATTCCAATCCTTTAAGAAAACAAAAAAGAAATGAATACATTATTATATACAAAAACACAAGATTTTTTGTAAGTAGGATTGTATAGGAATCAAGTTTGATCCGTTAGTTTATTTTTTGGTCTATTTGTGTTCACTTTTATTCATATAAACTAAATAAATGTGTTTGCAATGTTCATGAAAATAGTCAAACATATCTCCATGAGAAGGTTAGTCAAGCTCAAAAGTAATAATAATAAAAAACAAAAAAAAAACCTTACCTTAAACATGATAATGCTGGCAATAATGGTGAATGTTGTGAACATGACATAGTAAACAGGACATACAACGGCAGTATTAAAGGTGTCTAAAGCCTGCAAAATTTTAAGCTTTTAGTACCATCAAGAATAACAACAATAACATACATTTAGAGTCAATCATCACATTAAATTAAGAATATAAGCTTGAAAGAAATTATTTAAAAAAAAAAAAAAAACACACATTTATGCTTCTGTATCCTATAAGCAACTTAATAATGAGTAACTTACAATTTTGATGTCCAAATTACTAGTAGTGCCAAAACTTGTAAAGCACTTAATTTACGTATTTCAACTTTCAGTTTCATTAAAATACTCATGTCACACACACACATATTCATATATATATATATATATATATCTAGACTCCTGTATGGCAATAAAATCCTTTAAATACATGGAAAACAGTTAAAAAATAAAAACCTCCATCTCTAATATGCCTGTATTCAACATTCAAACAAAATTCGAGTGACAAACTAAACCAATATATAACTATGCTCATTGACAAAGGGTAATGAAATCTAAGTCTCATCACTCACCTTGTTCAAGTAATTTATTTGCAGAAGACAGCAAAAGATTACAATTATTGTGAAAATCCATGTTTCGAAGTATTTAAACTGATTCACTCCTCCAAACGACAGCTTCAGCGCGATTCCTACTGCTTTAACACCCATTACCTATGAGAACGAAAAGATGGTTGTTAAAACAAATGTATTGGAATTCAAGTTGAATATGGATATGTATTCAATAGAGATATATTCTTTTCTTTTTTTTTCTATATTTTTCATGCATTTAAAGGATCTTTGAAGATTCATATTCTCATAATGATATCCTGAAGTGTGTCAGATGAAGAACTTCAAAAAATTGAAGAATAAATATAATATAAATTAAAATAAAAATAAAAGAAGAAGAAGAGAAAGAGAAAGAGGAAGAAGCCTTAAAAGTAATCAACAAACCGTAAGAGATCCCATGAGAGAGCAGATTCCGATATAAACTACCAAATGGGTTTGGCCATAGCGTGGAACATATCGAAAAATAATCACTGCTACCACAGCCAAAACAACCCAAAAGTATACAAGGAATCCTGTCAACGCAAAAATGCATATATTAGTTCAACGTAAGTGTTGGACACAGATCCTTCAAGAAAAATAAAAACTCAAAACAACATAGGTTATTTTAAGGTAAATCTTAAAGAATAAGTAGCTATATTGGAATGTTCTTAAATACCTGGCTCAGTTGCAAGATGCCATACTTGTTTCACAGATTCAATATGTCTCTCCTTGGGAGCATGTAAGACAATGGTTGTAGAGCCAACTACGCAAAGAGCACATCCAAGCATACCAAAGATGTGTAATCTCTCTTTCAAAATAAAATGTGCTAGCACTGCACTGCATAATAATGTTTTCTTCATAAAATTAGTCAAATCTACAGGCCAATCCCATCCATCAATGGCAAACATGTTTCTCCACGTGCCTTCATAAATAAATATGCTATGTTACTCGAACTTGAGTGTTAATGTTGGAGGCAAGAATCATCCAACATGGGTATATTAAAGTTTTTTCAAATCTTTAAAGGTATTTAGGAGGTCACATCCCTGTATCTTGTCCAAATGTGTTGAACACAAATGTTAGACATGAGTCCTTCAAGAAAATGAGTAAAAGCAACATAGAAAAAGATGTAAGCTTATAAACACCATTTCTTATGTGAGCATGAACGCAACTGGGTTCTTAAATGATTCTCATATTTTTAACTAACAGAAATGGAACTTAATACATACCTGAAAATAATACTTAAGGCTCCCAATGGTGTTACAAGAATTGCAGGAGCATACGCATAAGCAGCGAAATTAGCTATCTCCCCGATTATCACTGTAAAATTAAAGCACATTAACTTAACTCAAGCAGTTATATCTGGCAGTAAGGAAAAAAGACGCTACAGTAAGTAAACATGCAGTATAAAAGGCCATAACTAACGTTGTTCAGACTCCTCATTTTTTTAAGCATGTGTGTTTGACCATCTTGTCCAAGACATATCTAGATAAAGATAAGGGACATAACCCTTCAAATACACAAAAAAGCTTCATATTTTTCAACATACCAATCTCAGGCATATACTTATACCCAACACTCACACCCGAGTCTGAGTAAAATAAGATCATAACAACCTAATACAATTATCTACTTTGGCACACTACTGCCCTATGGCATTGCATACAGATTTGCTTTGATGATAAATTCCTTGAAAACTAAAGAAAGATTCATTGCTATTTTTCCCTCTGCCTTGTAACATTTTTTTGCAGATTTGGTATTATCGTTCAAGTAAAATTCTCCTATTTTACGTCACTTCAAAACACATCTAAAAGCAAACAGATTATTTTCCTTCAATTTGGTTATTCACTTGAATGGACAAGATCTATGTTACTTGGACTTGAAGAAAAGTGTTGGATATTAGCATTAATACAACTTAAGTATTGTTGATCATACATGTATATCTATACAACTATTCGGGTATTAAAACACAAATACCGAACACGAATACTTTAGAGAATATAAAAAATTTGGTGCGAATTTCCAACAAAGGCAGCTACAAAGCATGTCATTGTCTACATTATTTCGACTTTTGCTTTCATTGAAGTACCAATGGACGACAGAGACACACATGTCTCACCCATATCCATATATATCGAAAACCATAAAAAAACTAAACATATTCATATTGATCGCAAAACCATTAACAATTTATCCTACAAACAAAGGACCTCCTTAATCTCAAAACTTCATTTCTTCAGAAATTCCAACTAATTCTCATCAATTACAATTCACAACTTAAAAACAAAGAAACAAAAATGATAAGAAATCAACAAAATTAGAAGTGGATTGTTGAACTTACTGGTTATCATTCCAGCCCACCACCAAGGTTCATACAAATAAGAGTGTCCTCCTTGCCCTAATATCAGAATTTTCAAATATCCATTAAAAAAACACCTGAAATTAGACTCTAATTCAAATATTTTAACAAAATTAAAATCAGCAAAAATTCAAAGAGAAAGCAAAGAAAGAAACCGGCTCTTGGTCCCGATGATCCAGCTTTCTTAAGACCCTGTTTCTTGATAATAAAGCTAGATCCAATAAAAACGCTCGATGAAACAGCCAAAATGAGGCCACGAAAATTGTCCATTGACATTCCTTTCATCTTTCGTACCAAAAAAAAAAAAAGAGACTTAAATCTTCTTGCGCAGGGCCAAGATTTTCAATCCAGATATTCCTATACCCAAATCAAATCAAAATATCACTAAAAAATTCTGAAAAAAAAAAACTTTCAAAAAACATGATTCTTTTAACTTATATATACCTTTTATTCAATTTTTTCTTGGCACACTGCAAAATTTAAAAAAAAAAAAAAAAGAGAGAAAACTAGAGATTCATATCATAATAACAATCAAGAATTTGAAGAGAAAAATAAAATAAAATTAGTGAATTTCTTGAAAAGTATATTCTTTTTTTTGAAAAGAAAACGAATTGCATAGAGAAAAAGAGTTGTAAAATAAGCTAAGTTCGTTACTTAGGTTTACACAATCGTTGCAGAAACAAACTACTATTTTATATCGCTTCCGAATCCCGCGTTAATCTCTTTTTTTCACTCATAGTCCTTCATTTTTCATCATTTTGCTAATTCTTTTGTTTTTTTTACAATATTTTCAAAATTGGGACTGATGGTAGAACAAATCAGACCACTGGTTTTCAGTTTAATCGGTTTGCTTAATTTTTTCAGTTTAATTTTATAAGTTATTTTAAAATTCATAAAAATTAAAAATAGAAAAAAAATCAGTTCAATCGATTTTTTTATCACGATTCAACCATCAATTCAACCAATTTGTGAGTCAGTCAATCCAACCCTGTATTCTAATCTGATACCCCCGAATAGTTCATGGTCTAACGGGTTCAGTCCAATTCTAAAAATAATATTTTTTTAATAAGAGACAATGTTTAAAAAAAGGATAAACTACCAAAATAGTCATATTTGTTTACCTCAAGTTACATTTTAGTCACTTGTATTTGAAATGTTACGTTTTAGTCACTTACGTTATCGCATTGTAACATTTTAGTCACTGAGCCGTTAATTACCGTTAACGGTGTAACGGTAAGCTAACGTGTCACGTTAAATCATCATTTCAAACAAAAATTTTAAGTTAATTTATACAATCAATCATCATATTTTTTCGTTTGGAGCAATTTAATTTTTTTCTTTTATGTTCTTTTAACGTTTCTTTTTTTTTCTTTATTTTCCATTCCCGTTTGCTTCTTCCTCTATTTTTTTCCTTCTCCATTTCTTTTAACATAGTTTTACTATGTTTTCCATTTGTTAAAACTAGTCTCTGTACTTTTATTTTTTTTTGAACAATTTATTTTTTTGAGTGAGGCGAGCTTGTGAACTAGTTTTAGCAAATGAAAAACATAGAAAAACTGCGTTAAAAGAAATGAAGAAGGGAGGAAAATAGAGGAAGAAACAGAAGAGAATGAAAAAAAAAAAGTTAAAATAACATAAAATAAAAAAACTAAATTACTCAAATTGAAAAACATATGGGGACCAATTGTAGAATTTAAGCTAAAAATTTTTATTTGAAATGATTATTTAACGTGCCACGTCAACTTACCGTTACACTGTTAACGACAATTAATGGCTTAGTGACTAAAATATTACAATATGATAACGTAAGTGACTAAAATGTAACATTTCAAATATAAATCACTAAAATGCAACTTAAGACAAACAAAAATAATTATTTTGATAATTTACCCTTAAAAAAATGTTTAATTATGCTCTTAGTACTTTGAGACTTTAAAATTTAATTTTTTTATTTTTAATTTTGGAATTTAAAATTTCTACTTGATTTAAAAAATAAAGTCTAATTGATAACCCAATTAATTAGCTTTCATTAAATTTGAATATCTTTTATTAATTCAACTTTAATTTTCAAATAAGAACTTACCATATATTATATATAACAAACATCAATTAATAATGTTATTAAATGCACTTTATATTTTAAATCAGACAATTACAAAGACTAAATTCTTAAAAATAAAAACACACGAATTAAATTTTGAAAATCTAAAAAATACAAAAACTAAACTAGAAAAATTATTAAATCTTAAAAAAAAATGCCTAAAGTAAAATCAAAGAATTTTTCAAATCATCTAGCCAATCTCCAACTACAAGATGACAATGGTTACAAACTTACCCAAAAATACATAGTTGTCTCGTTAGACTATTTAGTAAAAATGCTAATCTTACCAATAAGTACGTTACACTTTTAGTGAAAGAACTCTGATTCAAAACGTGGAATAACACTATTAAAAGCAGCCACGAACTCTAAAGGGATTAATTTTTTCTGAAATATAAAATAGACACGAAAGATACATTGATCATACCAAAATACTCGTAGAGATTGTAGAGGTTAGGGACTTGCCCTTATCTCTCCTAATTGACCAATTCAAACTTCTTGTCAAGAGTCATGTTGTGCTTGAAGCCCCTTAGCTCTAATAAGTGATCCCTCATTTCAACATGATCATTTTTTCAGTGTAATTAAGTATTTTCACTAAATATATTGAAAAAGTTAGAAGGCACAATGTGGTATCAACCTTTTAATTTATCCATAGTAGTCATTGGTAGTAGAACGTGCCACTAAATTTTGGGAGTTCACTTAAAATTTTAAAAATTTTAGGATTTAATATGAATTTTCAAAAATAACAAGGTTTAATTGAAATTTTTAATATTCTGTGAGGACTAATGAATATTTTTTAAAATATTAAAGGGTCTAATTAAAATTTTTAAAACTCTTCAAAGACCTAATCAAAGTTTTTAATAAATTTGAGAATTTAATTGAAATTTCAAAGAATTTTAAAGGGTATAATAGAAATTTTCTAAAATTTTGAGAGCCAAGGCTCCTCCAATAACTTTTCACCCCTTTTAGCCATTGTTGATTTTCTAATTGATGCGAGGTATTTATAACTCGAATTAATCTTTTTTTGGACATAATCTCTAATAGGATGACGTCTTTATCTCTGTATATTTCGACATAATCAATAAATTGATTGATTATAATAATTTTTTAAATTATATCCTTTTGTATAAAATAACTTAGGTAAAATATTAATAGGATAAAAAAGGCATTTTGCGTTTTAAAGGAAACAAAAATCCCTAATTTTTCCTCCTAATTGAGGTAAAAAAAAATTAAATGTTTAAATTAGGGCTCAACTTTTTAGGAGTTGCTCATATAAAAATTAAAATTTTCAAAATGGTCATATAAGGGTTCGACCTTGACAGAAATGCTTAAATAAGGGCTTTTTATACACTTTTAACCTGGTTTGTAGTAAATATTAAGTGAATGTTGACGTGTTTAAAATAAAACACGTGATAGTTGAATTAGATATTGTTTAAAAAAAAATAAAAAAATATATAATTTGAAACATGATATACAACATTTGAGAAACCTTTTATTTAAGCATTTTGATAAATGTTAAGTATTTATATGACTATTTTGAAAATTTTGATCCTTATGTGAATAATCCTTTGATCCTCCTTTCCTTTCGTTTTGATCCTTTTATTATACTCAAATTTAAAATTTAATTTTTGGATTTTAATTTAGCATAATCTATTCAATTTATTTTTAAAATATTATTAATTAGTTTAAATAATTAATCATTAACTATTTCAATTAACTTAATGACATAATTTTTTCTGAAAACACCACTTCCAACAAAATAAAATTTATGCTAACATAAGGAGTTAAAAAAGAGATTGTCTATATCTCATGTAATGGTCAAGGGTGTTTACCATCTCAAGTGTGGCCTGAGTTCTTGTTGCGCTAGTCGCGTTTGTTGTTTGGGCTTTGTTTTGTTATTATAATTCACAAAAAAAAAAGAGCTTGTCCGTGAAGGTTCACGTGGCACATGCCCATCAGCTCCTTTTATTATTATTAATTTTTATATTTAAATGTTTAACGTATTGGTATGGGTCGGTTGAACCAGGCTAAAAACTGATTGAATCAATTTATTATTTTATTTTATAGGTTTTTGATGATTTATTTAATCTAACAATACAAACAATGGCCCGAGTTATGAGAACCTAACTTAGAGTATATTTTCATATTTAAATTTTTACTTTATTATTTGACACAAGCAAATAATCAATCCAACACGAAATGTGGAAGTACCATACTAGTAACATTACAAAGTAGAGACAAAATTATAGAAACTAAATCCCAAATGTTTACATGATAGAGGGACCAAAGCTAAAATTTGACCAATATTTTTTGTTTATTCGAAAGGTTTATAATTAAATCCCGCTTTTGCCCTCATCATATCGCTTTCAGCCCTATATATGTACATATATTTGTTATCCGCCCGGCTTCGCCGTCGGATCCCAAATTTGCAGCATAAGGTAATGCCCCTTTCCTTTTTTTTTTTTTTTTTTTTTATTTTCTTACATTTTCCTTAATTTTCTTTGCATCCAAACATAGCCTAATGGACTCCAAAAGTTATCAAATTATGAAAAATGGAATCTCAAATGCTTAATTTTAACGTATTTTTCTCCCTTTTTAGCTTCGAATTTAAGGTTTTGCTTCACCTATTCGGTAGGTTCTCTTTCTAGGGTTGCATTCGAATTGAAAATTGAAATTGGTATAGTTTTTAGTTTTGGAGTTTTCTAGGATTATTGAAGTACATCAGATCGCTTTTTTTTTTTCCAATAATTGAAATGGATTTGGTATTTTTAGATTTTAGAATTTGGGTAATTGCTAATTTTATTTTTTTGACTTTTAGATCTTTAGGTTTTTTAAAATTTGATGGCGGATCGGACCTCAGCTGCTCCAAAGCCTATATGGATGAAACAAGCTGAAGAGGCCAAGCTGAAAAGTGAGGCTGAAAAAGCTGCTGCTGCTAAAGCGGCTTTCGAAGCCACATTCAAAGATGTTGATAAGGGCCGTAACAAGGATGTGGTGGCAGCTTCATCGGATAGTGAGTCTGAGGACACCACTGACTTGGTGGACAAACCGGTTGGACCTGTGGATCCTGCTAAGTGCATGGCAGCAGGACCAGGAATAGCTGGTGGCACGGCATGCGCAGCCTCCACCTTTATGGTGGTAACAAAGGATGCAGATGGGAGGAAAGTGCAGAGTGGAGGTGCGCAGATTAAGGTGAAAGTTTCGCCAGGTGTGGGTGTTGGGGGTGCGGAACAGGAGGGCATTGTGAAGGATATGGGAGATGGGACTTACACGGTGACTTATGTGGTGCCCAAGAGAGGGAACTATATGGTGAACATTGAGTGCAATGGGAAACCCATCATGGGCAGCCCATTCCCAGTGTTCTTCAGTGCAGGTAACATTGTTAAGGCTACGTCTATTCATTTTTAATTGTATCTTTTGCTATCACTTGTCATGTAGATTTTTCTATACTCGTTACCCTATTTGATTGTCCTATATAATGTAAATTTCTTAATGTTCAAGTAGTAGAAATAGTATTATTTACCTTGTTCTTTGTGAAGAAGTCTCACAATTTGGAATGAGAAAAATTCCTGATGTGATTCACCTTCATATAATTTTGCCCACTGCCATCTAACTTGCTGTTGAATTTCTGTTATTGCTTAGTGTTGAGATGTTTGACTTCACTTTCGGGCATAGCTTTTGATTGCATTCTTAGTGCTCATGGTGCAGATGTTGAATTTGTTGTAATGCAGGTACTTCTACTGGAGCTGTACTAGGGGTGGCGCCTGCATCCACATATCCAAATCTAGTAAATCAAACAATGCCCAACATGCCAAACTACACAGGATCTGTTTCTGGAGCTTTCCCTGGCTTGTTGGGTATGATCCCAGGCATTGTTTCTGGTGCTTCAGGTGGTGCTATTTTACCAGGAATGGGGGCATCTCTTGGGGAAGTTTGTCGAGAATACCTCAACGGCCGTTGTGCTAAAACTGATTGCAAATTGAACCATCCTCCCCACAATTTGCTGATGACTGCTTTGGCAGCAACAACCAGCATGGGAACTCTCAGTCAGGTTCCTATGGCACCTTCTGCAGCTGCAATGGCTGCTGCTCAGGCTATTGTTGCTGCTCAGGCCCTTCAAGCTCATGCTGCTCAGGTGCAATCACAAACTCAGTCAACCAAAGATTCATCTGGTACTGTTTATACTATCTTGCTTTCCACTGCTGTCGTTTCTTTAATTTACTTTCCAAGTCCTATATATTTCCTTTTTAGCTAAGTGTCCAACCTCACAGTTATCTGCTCCTTGTCAGACTCTCCTGACAAAGCTGCAAAGGCTGATGCATTGAAAAAAACCCTACAAGTTAGCAATCTTAACCCACTTCTCACAGTGGAACAGTTGAAGCAGCTTTTTAGCTTCTGTGGTACAGTTGTTGAGTGTACAATCACTGATTCAAAGCATTTTGCATACATAGAGTATTCAAAACCAGAGGAAGCAACAGCTGCTTTGGCATTGAACAATATGGATATTGGTGGTCGACCATTAAATGTGGAAATGGCCAAAACACTTCCTCCGAAACCTGCTATTTCATCCTTGACTTCTTCATCTCTGCCTTTGATGATGCAGCAAGCTGTTGCCATGCAACAGATGCAATTCCAGCAGGCTTTGCTTATGCAACAAACATTGACTGCTCAGCAGGCAGCTAACCGAGCTGCAAGCATGAAGTCTGCAACAGAATTAGCTGCAGCAAGAGCTGCAGAAATAAGTAGGAAGCTAAAAGCTGATGGACTTGTTACTGAGGAGAAGGAAACCAAGAGTAAGTCTAGGTATGTCATCTCATCAGGACGAGTTTATTTCCCTGCAAGCTTGTATTGTTTCTTAAGGCTTAATATTTGCTGAGGCTTTGCTTCCATATTGTTAAAGAATGGAGTTACTTGTGTTCTCCTATGTTTGCCTAAAAGCTGTTATTATAAAGTTGCATGGGATTAAGTGATTTGCAAGCAGAATGTCACTGTTTGGCATGTTTGGAGTATCTATATGTTGGTCCTTTGGGTTTATTGGTATACAATAGGCTGCTGTCTGCAGCATTGTTTTTCAATCAATACTGTTTATGATGTGTATTTTATCATGAGTAGAACATGTCTTTTTTGCTCTGATTCTTTCATGTTTTTAAATCTTCGTTGTCTTACAGATGATATTTTACATATTGGGAATCAAAAGATCAAAGTCTTCCCTTGTTTGTCTGTATGTTCCTAGGCTTTAAATTTCCTTAATGATAAATCAGAGTTATACTAATTTATAACTCCTGTTTATAGGTCACCATCCCCTTCTCGTGCAAGGTCAAGATCCAAATCAAAATCACCCCTTAGTTATCGGAGAAGATCAAGATCAAAGTCTAGATCACCAATTAGCTATCGGCGAAGATCAAGGTCCAAGTCAAGATCACCAATCATTTATAGGCGAAAGTCCAGGTCAAAGTCAAGATCACCAATCAGTTATAGGCGAAGGAGGAGGTCTTGCTCTTATTCACCTCTGCCCCGTTTCCAACGAGACCGTAGGTCCAGATCACCTGTGCGATCTCATCATCGTTCAAGATATGAAAGTGAACGACGTTCATATAGAGATAGGGATGACAATGACAGGAGTGGCAGACGAGATTCGGAGAGATCGCGTGATCGTCATTCATCTATTTCGAGGAGAAATAGGAGTATTAGTCCTCGAACTAGAAAATTAACTCCTGTAGATTCTGACTCCCCTAAACATAGTAGAGAAAGTTCACCTAAGCTTAGGAAATCATCCCGTCCTGGTTCAACATCACCAAGGCATCACAGAAGAAATAGGTCATCCCCAAAGAATGATGATGAAAAGAAATTGAAATATAGAAAGCGCTCTAGGTCAAAGTCTGTTGATTCGGATAACAAAAAGAATGAGACCCCAGATGAAAAAACAAAGCACCGCAGTAGAAGGCGATCCAGGTCATTATCTTCAGAAGGTAGACCTCAAAGAAGAAGCAGGTCTTCTTCTGCAAGTTCAGATGAAAACAATTCAAAACACAGAAGGCGGTCCAGATCAATTTCTGTAGAAGGCAAGGTTCGCTCCAGCAGTAAAATTGATGAAGTGAGAAAAGATGAATTGAGACATGGTGATAGAAGGCGATCGCGATCAGGATCTGCTGAAGGTAAGCATTACACCAAAGAGAGGAATGAGAGAAGCAGAGATAAGAAATCTAAGCATCGGGATAGAAGGCGGTCGAGGTCAAGATCTGCTGATGGCAAGCATCGGGATAGAAAGAGGTCAAGGTCAAGATCTTTTGATGGCAAGCATCACAGAGGAAGCAGGAGGTCCCCCAGAAATTCAGATGAAAATAGATTAAAACACCGACGGCGCTCCAGGTCAAAGTCTACTGAGGGAAAACATCGATCCATTGATAAAGTAGATGAAAGATCAAAACATCATGACAAAAAGCATTTAGCATCTGGTGAAGCTCAGCCTCGTAGAGGAAGCAGGTCTTCACCAAGAAGTTCTGAAGACAATGGTTCGAGGCACAGAAGGCATTCAAGGTCAAAGTCAGCTGAAGGTAAGTATTCTTTAGATTGTAACAATAAAAGTTCACATTTTGGCAAAACAATAGGAAAGACTGGATACGGTAATGGGCTCTGCTTACTTCCGTTTTTAATTATTTGAAAAATACAGGGGATGATGGAATGCTGGTTTCAAAAGAGGAGGCTTATGACTCAAAAGTTTCAGTGAATGATGATCAGGAGCTGAGAAGCAAATATTTACCAAAATTTGACAGTGATGAAGGGCACTCACCAAATAGCAAATTGAATGCAGATGAACCAGACAGACTTGAAAGATCAAGTAGTAAGCAGTGGCTTGGTAGTAATGGTAATGTCGGAAATCACCAAAAATGAAATAACACTAATAAAGTTGTACTGTTGGTGATTAATGTTTTTATTTGCAGGGTCAGGAGATCAATCCATTTCTCCTCGTCAGAAATGAGCCGTGGGCTTAATGTGTTACTGAACCTTGGGGATTTTTTAGACTAAAGCTGTTCCAAGCTGTCTGACTCAGTCTCCACTTTAGCCTTTGATCAATTCAAGCTTGTTCAGATATGAACAAGCTATTAAGATCGATGAGAGCTTTTGGCTCCTATATGAACAGCAGTTCACTTAAGACATTGCTTAGTGTTTCTTTTGGTGTTTGGATTTTTCAGACAATTGTTGTTACTTCATAAATGTACGCCATTGTGCTCTTTTATCCTTTGCAGGCATGTGGAACAGATTGGCATTGAAGTCTTTGAGCTCACATTTACAATGGATAAAGTATTTCAAGCAGTGTTCTGCTTTCTTCTGCAATCAACCATGCAATGTTTGTAGCAAGGCTCTTTTACTGCTAGATGTATGTTGGACCATTATCTCTACTTATGAACTGTAATTTATGAAGTGTTTACTTGAAAGTTTGCATCTTTGTTTAGATCTATCCTTTCTGCCTCTATTTATGTTTATGTATGTATTAGCAAGTGTTCTTCGTGCGTACATCTTTAAATTCCAACGCATGCTTATCTTCCACGATCGTTTTTGTCTTCTAGCCGTATTGATGTCCTACGGCTCTTGGCCTTTGATTGATGAGCTTGATCATAGGACCTGTTTTATTTGCCTTTGATGGTCTAGACAGCCTGTTATATCCCAACTCGTGCAGGTTTATTCACGGTGTTCCTGTTGGACCTGTCAGTGATCAGTTTGGAGGGTTGATTTTTAACTTTATCTAATGTGAAGGTATGCAGTTGCTTTGTGGCAGAGAGCTAATGCTATAGGATATATATTTTGTTTAAATTTCTTTAGTGTTGATTGATTCAAATTAGGTGACTGCTGCGTTTTGGGCTTGGTTCTATCTTTTCACTTTGCTTGTATTTTTTTTTCTTTCTTTTTTCTCTTTTTTTTTTTCCCTTTTTTCGTCATTTCCAAGGAAAATTCTTTTCCAAAGCTACTTTAAGGTCCTGTGTAACCAGACTCCGCGGGGATGAATAGCGTCTATATTTGAGCCCCATAGCCAGATTGGTTGATGATAAAAATAATTTCGTGGTTTATTCACAGGTAATCTTTCATGATACTGCTTGTCTCAGTTCTGTATATGGTAGTACTTGTTAAGTTAGATTTGCTTGCATTTGTGGCCTAGATAGTACTGCTCTGGCTGTGGTAGTTTGATGCCAATTGGTCCCTCAAACTCTATTTGATCAAGGAAGAAATTTGAAATCATTACATTCTACTTTGTTGCATGGTTGTCTCCTGGAAAAATTAAGGTCAACCATTTCCAGGTTTCCTATTTTAGAATTGAAACATTACATGGCCTTTCCTTTGGGGTTTAGCTTGTAGTTGAGACTTACTTGAGAGTGAAATTTTTGTTGGCTAAAATATTAAAAAAATTAATCCTGAACTATTTCACTTTTCTTAAGCAAGTCCCAAATTAGTCTTTTTATCTTTTGATTTGTACCTAATTAAAGATTTTTATTTCAAATGAAAGGTATAAAGGGTGGTGGTTTATTTGAGTGTAACAAAAGTATAGGGACTTGCATAGATAAAGTGATGACATTCAAGGGATTTTATTATTATTATTTTAGCCATTTTTTGTTTTAATTTGGAATTGGTAGACAGCTGATGATTTGTTATGGTTGATTTCAATTAGGGCTGTGATGGTATCGTCCAAATCTCACCCATTTTTTTATCATCTTCGGTCTTCCTCTTTCTTTCTTTTTCTTTTTTTTTTTTTTTTTTTTTTCTTTTCCCCTTTCTTTCCAGATTTTTTTTTTCTTTTTCCTCCCCCACCCCCTTTTTTTTGGCTTGTATTTTTGTTCTAGGAGGCATGGATATGGTGGTATAAGAGCGCAGCCTTGATGTCAAACACTGGAAATTGTTGAGTTAGCATGCAGCACTATATTTACTTGGATTCATGTGTGCGTGATTGATACTAATATTTTTCTAACATGACTGTTCAATTTTTCATTTTCATGATTTGGAGAGTTTAGAGGGTATTTGTTTGTGGTTTAGATATTTCAAGAAAAATGAAGTCTCGAAGCAATATTTTAGTTATGTTTTTTAAACGTGTTTGGAGGGCCTTTAGAGGATATCTAGGAACATGTTTGGATTGCGATGAAGCAGACATCAAAATGATGCTGCATTTAAGATAATTTTTTAACCTAATTCTCTAAACCCTAATTGGATGTCACACTGTACTTCATAATTTTTATATTCTTTATTTAGCTGTGTTCTTTGTTGTTAACTACTCATTTTTAATTAATCTGTAATTTAGCTTCTAATTTGAAAACCATTATCATTTTAATTTATGCATTATAGGATAAATCGATCAATTCTCTGAAGTCCCCACCAAACATTTTTCTTTTTGGTTCTTTTTCAGTTCCCTTTTTTTCATTTGAGTCCCAAAATTTTTGAAACATAATATTTGTCTATGGAAATAATATAATTTTAAGAAAAATTGGCTTTCAAGTTAATAAAAAAAATTAATAAATGTTTTTTAATCCCAAATATATATTACAATATTTAAAGGATAGTCACTGAATATATACTAGGGTGGGAGTTTTTTTATTTTACAACTAGGATTAGAAAATCATTTGCATTCCTTTAATTAAAATTTAAAAATAAATGTACTACTATATACGAATTAAAAATAATTACAGTCCAAGTCAGAAAACTTATAGTAAATTTTTTTAGATACAATATTTAGAACTATTTATAGTCTTTTTTTCAATCCTTAAATATGAGAATAATGCGTTTTAACATACTTAAACACGTTCTCTTGTACTAGTAATAATGTTTATGCCAATCGAGTTGAGACTTGATCACCCTAAGATGATCATCTCATGGCTATTGAGAACGAATCAAATCAGATGGTTCTATTTCTCAATCTTTTTGACTTGCTCCTACGGAACCTTGACTCAGGAAAAAAAAAAGATATTAGGTTGAAATTGAAAGGATTTTGTTTAAGGTAAAAAAAAGCGAATTAATTGAATTTTTAAAATTTACAGGAATGTAAATAAAACTAATAATAAGTCTAAAAATTGAACAATTGACTCAACTTATTTGAAATTATCATAATATATAAAACTATATTATAGAAAAAAACAAATTAAATTGAAGACAATTGATGGGTTACGTGAAATGTGAAAGTGAAATGGACGTGGACATTTTGAAAACTTGATTTGGATAATTTCTCAATTGATATTCCTATTTTTTTTCAGAAAATAGATAAAACCAAGGGCAATTGACCCATAAATACCAAAAAATAAAAAAATTTACGGAAAAGGGCCGGTGGGAAAAATTACGGAAAAGGGTCGAATCCCCAAAACGCCGCCACGTAAGCGCGCTTTGGGGAAGGGGGACAAAACGCGCCCTCGCGGAAGCGTTTTTGTCCACGCCATCCAAAAACGCCCCACGTGGACGCCGCTTGCTGACGTGGACAAAAACGCTTCAAACAGGCGCGCTTTTGGTCCTTACTACCCGTGTTGAAGTTTTTGGCCCAATAGTCTCCTGCAAAATAATTTTGAGAGACGTTTACGAACAAACACCGCCAAAAACAAAGATGCGTTACGAAAACGCTTAGCGTGGGCGCGTTTTTGCTACGATGAGTCTACGGAGAAATAATTTTGAGGGCGTTTACGAACAAACACCGCCAAAAAACAAAGATGCGTTACGAAAACGCTTAGCCGTGGACGCGCGTTTTTGCTACGATGAGTCTACGGAGAAATAATTTTGAGGGCGTTTACGAATAAGCAATGGCCAAACGCTTCCAGCAGGCGCATCGTCGGCATGCGTAATGAAAACGCCCCACGGGACGCGCCTTTACTACGATAGCCTCCGCAAAATTAGGCTATAAATCGGTGAAAATTCATTCTCGGTTGGCGAAAGGAAATTGAGGCAAAGGAAAAAATTGAAAATGAGTGAACGATATTAATGCTTTGTATTTACTACGACGGTGAAGTTCGTGACACCAAAATGGCGTTGTTTTCTTATCGGAGAACACAAATACGATCGAGTTTTAATCGAACATCGATTTGGTTGAACTTCGCAAAGAATTAGGCGTAAAATATTTGGAACAACGCCAATGAAAGTTCGATGTATTAAGTATAGGTTTTGGCGCTTGGTTGATCCGGTGAGATATGAGTCGTTCGACATCAAAGGTGCTCGGGGCTTTGAGGCAATGGTGGAGACTCATATTGCCGATGGATCACCCTATATGGAGGTATATGTAGAATTTTCATCTCTAAGTGATCTTGTCGCGACCTCGACATGTATCGCTGCTCGAGGGGGAATACACGACCCCAAGCGACACTCTGTAAGTGGGAGGCCAAACACGTAAGCCCGCGTGTGCGGTCGTAGTATGGAAAACATAACCCCGCACGACACTCGGTTGGTGGATGGGACATGCATATCCGTCGATCGACGTCCGATGATAGAAATACGTCTCGGGGGGGCGTGGCAAGTTCTAGTGGTTGGCAATCCACATACGATTGGAATCATGCGAAAGATGTTTAAGGAGGGATGATGAACTCCCGACGCGACATCCACCGCGCGAGGGCCTCGTTTGTTGCGAGTTATGGAGGGTCGGACGATGAATCCGATGTGGATCCACCTCGAGAGGCGGGGCCCGACGGTGCGTGGTTGGATTATTTTCTCGAGCCGAGCCCGCTTCCAATTGTACCAAGAAGACGTTGAGGCGGTTCGGGCGAAGAAGAAAGAAGATCCGCTATTCGGGGCGTACTCGCCTCCGGCCCACATGCATAATGTCGATCTATCTCATGATGATGCATTGGAGTTTCTGAACTAACACACCGGACGCGTGGCCGCGCGTGCGGATACATCGCTTGATTCCGACGAATTAGAAGTTGGTAACCGGTTTGCGAACAAGAATAATTTTCTTGTTGCATTGAAACAAGATCTGACATTAAGAACGGGGTTAACTACACGGTGTTAAATCGAAGCTCGATAAGTTCGAGGCGAAGTGTGCGAGTGCAAGATGGCACATGTCAATGGAAAATCATGGCGTCGTTGAAGAAAAAGCGGGGTTGTGGGAGATTAAAAGTACAAAGGTCGACATACATGTCTTGCCTTGATGCAGATCACTATGTGTTCGGTGATTTGAATAACGATAATAATATGTAATATTGCATTGTTTAACGATTTCGTTGACAGTGTGTAACACAAGATCATCCGAGGATGGATTCGAGAGATGTTGGTGACATGATAATCCCGATGTTGAAGGCCGATCCAAATACTACGGTGCCGACCTTAATTGGCGATTCGTAGCCAATTGGGGTACACGCCTCTTCGAAAGGCTTGGATAGCCAAGCGATGCGTTAGAAAAGTTACACGGTGGGTGGGACACTTCATATAATGAAGTGTGGCGGTGGTGTCAGTCTTTGGATAGATATGTCCCGAGCGACGATGACGGACCTTGAAACGGAACTGCGTGCTTACAACGATCGCCCGCTCCGTGGATGCGCAGTGTTCAAGCGTGCTGCTTACGGACATTTAAGCAATGCCGAGATGCCTTTAAATCTCGTAAGCCATTGGTACAAATTGACGGTACCTTTATGTATGGTAGATATACCCATCGGCTATTGCTAGTGTGTGGCACAAGACGGATGTGGGAGAATCCTTCCGATTGCATTCGCAATAACACCGGAGAGTCACCGATGATTGGGACTTCTTCCTAAGTAGGTTAAGGAGGCATGTTTGCCCCGAACCCGACATATGCGTTATATCGGATCGGGGCCCGGAATACTTGCGGCAATAGAACGCCAGTGAAGCGTATGGCATCGCACACACCATCGATATTGCACGAGGCATGTCGCATCCAACTACTACGGGCAACATCGATCTAAAAGACAGAGACAACAAGTGATCGATATGGGTATGAAATATCTATTAATACAATTTCTTTTGAAAAATTCAGTTTATTTGCAATTGAAGAGTGGTATGTAATATTAGCTATCAACGTATATTGGCGGTATATGAGATCAATAAAGACCGTTTTCGAGATGCTTGCCGCTTTACGCTCGATAACGCCGGCGCGCAAGATACCGTGCAACATTCCTTTGGAACAGTGGACACAAGCATATGACGGCGCCTACGATATGGGCATATGACCACAAACCTTGCCGAATGCATAAACTCGTTTCGAAAGGAACCCGTCATCCGCCCATTACATCGATCGTGCGAGAGACATATTTTCGGTTAGCGGCACTATTTCCGAAGAGAGCGGCGATTTATAGAGGCGGATGGAAGGAGGCCATGTATGGAGCCCGGCGGTCTTGCAAGAAATCAACCGTGGGAAGGCACGGCGAACACCATGCACACAAGGTGTGTCACGATCGCGACAACCTATGGTTTCGTGTCACGGAGTTTGACAGATCGAACCAAAGGTATTGTTGGCGCCATTATCGTGTACACTTGACAAATAGGACTCGCGATCGTGGAAATTTGATGCGCTTCGTTACCCATGCGCCCATGTACTTGCGGCTTGTCGGAATCTCCGTCTTGATCCAATGAGATATGTCGACGAAGTGTATAAATTACAAAACATGTACAACGTGTGTGGAGACACGTATTCCCACCAGTCCCAGATGAACGTAAGTGGCCCTTGGTATCGCTTGCACCGTATAAGCTATTACCGGATAGACAATTGAGGCGCAAACCAAAAGGTCGACCTTGCTCGTCTAGAATACGCAACAATATGGATATCCGAGAAACAAGCAACCAAAGTCGGTTGTGCGGATGGTGTAGGAACCGGGGCATACATCTCGCTCGTGTCCAAGTCGGAATAGTTGACCGTGTTCTTAGGTGTTTTGTCTCATGGAAGCTATGTAATATCTATTTTTTCGGAGGAAAACGGTTAACTTTTGTACAATAACTTTTATTTTATTAAATATATTAAAAATTAATTACAAAAAAAAATCAATTCTATTTTGTCAAATTTTATTAAAATAAGTAAAACAAATTAAAAAATTAAATTACAAGGCAACAATTTGAACTCAAATTTTATTAAAATAAGTAAAACAAATATAAAAATTAAATGACAAGGCAACAAGTTAAACTCAAATTTTATTAAATATATTAAACATTAATTACAAAAAAAAAATTCTATTTTGTCAAATTTTATTAAAATAAGTAAAACAAATTAAAAAAATTAAATTACAAGGCAACAATTTGAACTCAAATTTTATTAAAATAAGTAAAACAAATATAAAAATTAAATGACAAGGCAACAAGTTAAACTCAAATTTTACTAAATATATTAAACATTAATTACAAAAAAACTTAATTAAAAATTCTAGTGATGATGCCGGTGGGAACCAAAGTGCCACACGAGGGCGATCGACTTGTTACGCTACCGGATTCCTCCTTCTTCAAGCTTCCGGCGGGGTTGTGGAACCTCGGGCGGGAATCGATTCCTCCCGATGGAGTGGGTCCGGTTCGATGTTGCGATGGTGACCCACTCGATAAAATATTGACGCCGAGGTGTTTGCATAAACCACGGCGGGGTGATCGCATCCCGAACGCACGAGCTGGCGAGAAAGAAGTGCTTCCCGATGCCGCCTCCTCTGAACCCACATGCGACGTCGGCCTCACCATCGGATGGCCAGCAGGCAGTAGTCGATGACGGCTCGAACCCGCCATGCACTCCAACTGGGCTAGGAATAGGAAATCAAACATATATGGGTTAGGAGGATACATATAAGGGGGAAGGGTACGCACCGCATGAACGGTAGATCTTTGTGATGGGCCCGTGTTGTCGGTTGAACCGATGGGCCCGGTGGATCGTGTAGGCGCTGTTGCTTTGGGCCGGTGGTGTGTCGGCGGTGATGATTGCCCGCCCTCATCACCCTTCTCTCCTTGGGTGTAAAGGGCCTCGACGTTCCTTTGCTCTCGAAGTTGTCGCCGCCTCTTCTTCCGACAATAGATATGGCTTGCCATGGATCCTAAACCATGGCATGTACTCCGCACGCGCATGCTAACTCCGGACGACTATCGGTTCTCGGTCGGTATATAGTCATATCGGTTCTCCCACGCCTCGATATGTTCGACCAAAATCTTGCCCAATTCGTATGTGTTTGCCGTAAGTCTACTTTGTGCTCATCATCGAGCACCTCCGGTGGTGGTACGAAATCCGTTGCGAAATCCAAATTGCCGCATAACCCGATCTGCTGGTGCATCTCCACGGTCGAGTAGGTGATCAATGGGACCTTTACGTGCCAACCGCTCGGATTTTGGAGGAACTCCTCCCGATTATCGCACGAATTTACGGGTCGTCGTGACGGTGTCCATTCAAACTATATTCACATTACGAAAATTTTAGACATATACCTCATATTAGACACTACATACGAAATACTAAATTATAATAACAAATTTCAAACTTACTTCGATTCCGACCTTTGGTCCAACAGAGCCGTATATCCTCAAGCGATTTCGGTATTCCAACATGATTCACGGATGGTTCCACCTAATTAAATAAACTTTTAGCATACAATTATACTATAAATATACGACATAATTGTAAAATATAATATTAAATTTACCTCGTTATCGGTGGGAATGAATATGGTCGGTCGAGTGAGGACGTAAAAATGGAAATCGAAACCATGCCCATGATCGCAGAGTGATAGGCAACCTCCGATTTTTGTTTACTCTAGCGGCGTCGCCGCCCGCACATCTCTCGGTATAACCTCGATAGCACGGCGGACTCCCAACTCAATTCACCGTACGCTGCTCTGAAGTCAACAAGTTTCGAGCCATCTCGGTGGACGAGGTTTCTAGAGAGGTCCGGCATCGAGATAGCCTCCAATTATTTGAAGAATGTATGCTCGAGCATACCGTATTCTTTCTACTTCGATCGAATCCTCGTTCGTTGGCTGCGGGAATGTGTCTCGTAACCACGCCATATCGATCCGAGCTCCTCGAATTCTATCCGAATGGCACCCGAAGCTCGTGAGCATACGGCCATCCAATCGAGAGATGTTACGGACCCGTGACTACCGCCCCGCCCACCGGTAATCCCAATCAGAATCGCACATCTTCTAAGGTGATGGTACACTCTCCGCATGGCAAATGGAAAGTGTGCGTCTCCGGTCTCCACCTCTCAATCAACGCTACCGATCAAAGGCGCTCCAACTTGAACCCTCGGCCTATCGTGGCCACATGCCAAAAACCGCTTCACGCAGTAATTCTCGATCAACGGCGATGGGGATCATGCATGTTGCGAATATAACATTCCAACACCCGATCTACAATTCGCTTAAAAATCATAAAATTCAAAATTAATTAAAATTACATAATTGGATAAAAATTAAATAATATTTCAAAATTAAAATTAAAACTTACCATTTTTATTTGCTCGACGGCAATGTGCTTCTCGCCTAGGCGAAGTAATTCCCCGGCCATTGTAATCGGCTTTAAAATTTTCCGATAAAAATATCTTAAAAAAAAATTAAGGGCTTTTTCGTAAATAGTAAAGGACTATTTTGAAATTTGAGCGTTAATTTCAAGGACCTTGAGAGAAAATTGAGAGAAAATTGAGAGAAAATTGAGAGAAAATTGAGAGAATATTGAGAAAGGATTGAAATGTGAAGAATAAAGGGTGGGGTTTTATAGTTTTTTTTTCGGACTGTTGGGGAGCCAACGGTCAAAAAATTTTGATCGTTGGGACCAAAAACGCGCCTGCTGAAGCGTTTTTGTCCACGCCGCCAAGAAGCGCGTCCACGCTGGGCGCGTTTTTGATGACGTGGACAAAAACGCTTCAAAGGGCGCGCTTTTGTCCCCTTCCCCAAAACGCGCTTAAGTGGCGCGTTTTTGGGATTCGCCCTTTTCCGTAATTTTTCCCAAATCCGGCCCTTTTCCGTAAATTTTTTTATTTTTTGGTATTTATGGGTCAATTGCCCTAAAACGAAACTTCAGAGTAAATGATTTTATGATTAGACTTGAAAGCAACGGTTCTGAGATGTCAAGTTAGGATTTATAAAAACCAAATTTCTCCCTCTAATTTTTTTTTTTGAAAAATAAAATAAAATTATATCAAATCAACTATTAAGAAATACTAAATATTTTGTCTTGTCGAAGAGCTGTAGACAGAATATTAGGAGACACTTCAAAGATTTGTAAGCTTGTCTACTAAGTAAGGCTAATCTTTGTCAGTTGATTTGCAATTAAAATGCAATCTTTGTGTATATATCTAACTTCCCAATGTCTTTCAGAACGTATAAGTCTTCAAATCTTTTGAGCAAGGTAATACTGGAGTCCATCGTCTCTTTCATAGTCAAAGCTTTGAACATCTCTAGATTATCAGTCTGAATTGCGACTCTTTTATATCCCTTATTTAATAATATGAGGAGTCCGTCTAGAATACCCCCAAATTCTGTCTCAAAATGTGACTATCTGCTCAGATAATGATAAAAGTCTCCCTCTAATTTTAAATCA
The DNA here is from genome assembly GCA_025698515.1 of Gossypium sturtianum. Lineage (NCBI taxonomy): Eukaryota > Viridiplantae > Streptophyta > Magnoliopsida > Malvales > Malvaceae > Gossypium > Gossypium sturtianum. Next base: position 167,265,080 of record CM046945.1, read on the forward strand.
CTTATTTTAGCACCACATTCATTTTTTCGTCTTTTATTTTTTTTAATTTGTGTTTTTATTGGTGTGGTATACACGTGACATTTAATTAAATTTTAAAATATTAAAAAACATTTTTTTTATAATTTTTTAACTTTATTAATAATTTTGATTATTTTTAATTTTAAAAAATATTATATATATTTGAATTTTTAAAATTTTAAAAATCAATTAAATGTTGTCATCCACGTGATAATCTATGTATATGTCTAGTCAGCAAAGTTAAAAATATTAATTTTTCATCTATTTTAGGATGATTTAATAAAAAAAATGTAAATTTAAGAATTAAAAAACGAAAAATTAAATATTCTTTTTTTTAATTAAATGGTTAAATAAATCAGGAAACAATTCCTAAATTTCCTTTAAAGTATAAACAATATGTTAATTATATTAATTATATATATGGATTTAATGTTTATTTGATTAGTCAATAAAAACATTTAACTAATTGAAAATTCATCTTTTCAATAATAGGATAAAAAACTACTTAATAGAATTTTTCAATAAAAGTATTGAAAATGATAGATAAATAAAAGTTATTTTGTCACTTAATAAAAATATGTTAAGTTTACTTTATTTATTTATTTATTTTAGTCTAAGACTACTTTCAATATTTGACTATTTATTTATTTATTTTTCATTCCCATTTTGTTAAGTAATTTTTTTTACTAAACATATCCATATAATTTATATAATTCAAATTCAATATTTAATTCCAACTTATCAAATATTAAGTTAATCTTTGTATTTTAATTTGATTTTTTTTAATTTTTAAAATTTGAAATTTTAATCCTGATCCAATTATCGTTATTGTCTTGCTCGGTTACTAAATAATAAAATGAAGAAAATTCTTATTTATTACGTATATATTATAATAATTAGATATAAAATAAAGAATAATTACTATAAATTTAAACTTGAAACTGAAAAAATAAGTAAAAACTCATGTACAAAAATATGACCTCTGTAAAATAAGAAAAAAAAAAACTTTTCTCTTCTCCCGAAACAAATCGAGTTAGCGGCTAAAAATTACTAATTGAAATTAATTTATTGTTAACTCAAAACATAGCATATATGCATAATACTATGTTAATTTGCTATTTTTACGTGATATTAAAAAAATAGAAAAAAAAATTGTTCATCATATCTGAATTTTTTGATATAATATTTAAAATTATCTCTAATTTTTTTTTAAAATAATACGTTTTAACACATTCAAATTTATATTATCCTGTATTAATAAATATTTATGGCAATCGAGCTAAGACACTGTCTTAATAAATGTTAAATCATTAATGAAGTTGATATCGATTTCGTAATTAAAAAGGAAAACAAAACAAAGCTTAATAAAGGTTTCGAGTTTAGAAGGGACACGTGTCTTCAAATCCTTCCAAACAAATTTTCCTTTCACTTTCGTCCCCCACAAAATATCACTTTCCCTTCCTAATCTCCCTTTCTTCCTTACCCCTCCACACAACACAACCAATAATTTCTCCCTTTTTCTCTTAATTTATTGCCATTTTTTGCTTCTAAATTTCATCTCAATTTTTGCAAAACTTAACTAATGAACAAATTTCCCTCATAATTGGCAAAGAAATCCTTTGCAATTCCCCCCCTAAGATGCGTTGCAGTTATGGATTGACAGCGATACCGGGGACAGACGCCCGGTTCTTTTCGCCGGAAACTAACTTCCTCCAGTTACGTAGAACGTTCCAACCGACCCGGATTAAATTTGGGTCGTTCAAAATCAAGGCGAAAATCGATGAAGCGAGGAAAGAGATGAGTTTTTATGAGTTACTGGGGATATCAGAAAGGGATACTTCGTTGGAGATAAAACAAGCGTATAAGCAGCTAGCTAGAAAGTACCACCCGGATGTTTCGCCGCCGGATCGGGTCGAGGAGTATACGGAGCGGTTTATACGGGTCCAGGAAGCTTATGAGACTTTGTCGGATCCAAGGAGGAGGGCTTTGTATGATAAGGATTTAGCTTCGGGGATTCACATTGCTTTCTCTGCTAGACGACGTTATCAATACGATGAGGTATTCTTCTTTTATTTTCTATTCTATTTTTCTTATTAATTTTAACTTTGGGTTTTGTTAATGTTTTTGGGAGCATTTCATATCTGGGTTTTATTTGTTTTGCTCTTGAAATAGGTTTTTGATCAGTTATTTTTCTTTTCACTTTCTATTATGGGAATTTCCAACCTTTTTTTGTTCTATTCCATGAATCTAATTTTTTTCTCCAAGATTTGAACTTTGGTAGCTTTTAAGTTGGAATTTCAAATTGTAATAATTTTGATGTCTATTTTGGGTATTGGATTGATGGTTTGACAAACTTTCCAATTTATCTTGTAGTTGGGATTGGTTGAAATTTAGTATATTTTGTCTGTTGAAATTGAGAGAAACATATGGAAACTTGGTCCTTTCCAATATAATTAGAACATAGAAAAAATTATTGTATTTCCTAAAGCTTCAAGGGTATTGAAGTGTAGACTAGGTACATTTTTTAGAAAATTGGTTTATGAAAATTCAACTTATTTTTTCAGAAAATTGATAGTCCATTAGTTGGATCATCCAGTTTAATATAAATTTTGTCGCTGGTTGTTTTTTCTGCAAATTTCTATTGATACAAAAAGGATTGAACAATACTTAGGATTTCTTTTTTATGCTTTGCTTTAAAGTGGGATGGAACTCAATTCGTAGAGGATCTATAGTGCTTAAAGCTTAAGACATTTTCCGGAAGGAATGGGTTAATTTTTCATTGACCAAGTTGTCTCTCTTTAAAGAAATACTAGTAAATGACGACATCGTTTCTAGAAGTCAATGGACACTTATAGTGTTTAATGTGTTCATTATGTCTTTGAGTCTAAGCTGTTAGTTCGACTTCCGTTTCCTTCTTGACACCATACTGATTAAGTTCCTGTATAGTTAGTTACCTGGAGTTCTCGTATGCTTTCCAATACGATGAAACTGCCTTTGCTAGCTTCCTTGTCTTTGCAAATGTGAATGATGGTCAACTATTCCTCCTCCTTTGCTTTGGTACTTATTAGTTGCTTCTTGATGCATCATTTTCAAACATTTCCTGAACTTTGATAGCTTTCATATGAGCGAGATGTGATTGCCACACTTGTATGCTTTAAAAGTCTCGGGTTCAAACATGTGCACCTGCCATTCTCCCTCAATTTGCCATGGTTATTAGAGCAAAGCAGAGAGACCTCATTTGTTGCTTTCCTTGCCAATAGGATTTGCTTGTTGTGACTAAATACCGCTAATGATGAAATCCTTCGGTTTTGTCTGGTCCCTTAATTATACTATATGATATTCGGCTAATCTTAATTATACTATATGATATTCTGCTAATCTTATGCTTTTGTTATCTTCTTCTGAACCTTCTACTTTTGGATTGTTTTCTGATGAAAGTTGCTTTCCTTCTAGCCTGTAATAATTTGTTTCAGGGCTGACAAATACGCATAACTGTTTAGAGTCTTTTGACGTTCCTGCGTTACTGTCAGATGTCATATTTTCTGGTCCGTTGAGAGAATCCATTACGTTTTCGCTTTAAATTCTTACATTTTCTTCACAACCAGGATCTAGAAGATCGGAGCGAGTGGAAAAATCGATGGCAATCTCAGCTATCAGAGCTGAAGAGAAGAAGCATGAACAGGGATGCCGGAGGAAACATGTCATGGGGAGCTCGAATGCGTAGGCAAAGGGAAGAATTATCTACAGAACTATAAAACAGAATTTCCCTTTCAACCTCTGTTCATACAAAAACATGAAACGCCTTCTGCTAGCTTTTTTGGCTTTCTCTTGTATAAATATGGCATTGCTCAAAAATAGGACTTCCAATGCTAGTTTTAGAACTTGTCTTCCAATATGTACATAAAATCTATCAGAGTTTGACTTGCTCGTCTTAAATTTTATTTTGCTCATATTTTGGTCTTGAAGTTGAAGCCTCTTTGTGATTTTTCATTTTACGCTTTGTTTTTTAACAAATGATCACAATATATGGTATAACCATTCTTTCAATCAAATTACAATGATGAGTAAAAAAATCTGAAACAAAGGTTAAACCGATCAGCGTTTCAGATTCAATCGGTTTAATCTAGTTCAGTGGATTATTGAAAGAAACAAATACGAATGGAAGTGCGAAGAACAAGATGAGTGAGCTGACGAAATTGGTAATATTATCTGTAAATGCATTAAACAGAAGTGAAGATTATAAATACCGTTACCGTACTTCAAGCAGGCAACAGGCAACAGCATTGCTCTTATTTAATCTTAATAAGCCCCTTAAATTTTTTAAGTTCTTTAAAATACACAAATTGTGAGTTCACCGGAGCTTTTCCAGGTCATCTGATTTCCAGTTTCCAGTTTTCACCAGTTCTTAAAATCTTCGATTAAATCGATACAGTTGAACTACTTGACCTAAAAGTTCCCAATTGAATCAACTGGTCTGATTTATATTCTAACATGGGTAAAACCAGATATTTCTAAGTTTCCTTTGTATATGAAGATCTTTGACGGTCATATCCTCACATCCATGTCAGGGCACGAGTACTTTGAGAAAAATGAGAAGAGTCGGAATAACGTAGCTTACAAGCATGAAGAACCCAGACACGGGAAGAGGATTGAATATAGGACAGTTATGAGAACTAACAGGATGTTTCAGACAGAATAATGGTGTGGTTAATTTCAAGACCAAGACAGCTTCGTGGGACTCGAATCTGATCGAAAAAACCTATAACCGTATACAAAAAGCAAAATGGTAATATGAACAACACTTACAGGAGAGGTGAATAAATGAATGCCACTACTTTTTTCCCCTCTATCTTACATTTATTGTAAATATAAGAGTTCTATGTTACAAATCAAAATTGCAGTGGAATTGCAAAGACCACAGCTAGTTTCTCTCACAATCTCAATTAGAAAGGACCATCTCAGCTTTAAGCAATTCAAATAAGAATATGCACAAGCTTTATACATTACCTTTTCTTAAGGCACCCTTCAGTCATTCGGTTGCTTTCATCGGTTCGTGTGCTTTGAAATGAATTAGTAGCTTGGTACCAGGACGCAGATATGCACCCTACACTTCCAGCAGTGGAATGACGTGATGGACCAACGTGATGGTTGCCGTGGCAGATCAATATGGCAGTCAGGTGTTCGAAAACATTCACTGCAACACTAGAGTTTGACAACAAAAGAATGCTGAATAAAACCAAAGAATCCGCCCCCAACAAGGGCAAAACCCTGCTGCAGTGTAGGAGGGTTAACCATGTGCTCACTAAATTAAGATAAATCAATATGGAATAACATATGGGAGAGCACAAACATCAGCCGACTCTATCTGCAGAGCCTCGGCCCATACTTGTGGTGGCTCGTCAATCTCTGAAAATCCCACCTTGGGTTTCTTTGATTGAGATTCAATACTGTGAAATAGCCATGATTGGTCATCAAAGTCAGACCATTCTTCCATTTTGGGCACTGAAAGTACCTGGCTCAAAAACTTCAAGTCCGGATGGGGCGGTCTGATAGACACTTCATCAATTTGACTAGCTTGTGCACTTGATGATAATTGCTTTGGTGGGGAGACAGATAACAGCTGAGCTTCAATGATGCCATTCACCTTGCGTTCTTTATTATCGACCTTAAGACTGGTTCCTGCCCCCTTGCTATCTAAAGTAAGTGGAATGGGAGCTTGACAAGGTTCCAATGTCCTTCCATTGCCCGTCAACGGTTGAGTTTTGGGCAACTTATTGGGTTTAATGTCATCAACTGTAAGAAAAAAGCAAAAAAGAAAGTGGAACTTGTTACCAAGATGATTATAGAGCTTTCCAACTCTAGCCCCTGCTAACAAAAAATTTGATAAATTATTGCTAACAAAGCAATTGCTCGATTTTATGCACAGGTTTTCTTAACAGATAAAAGACACCAAAGTTTCAAGTGATCACCTACCTAAACTAACACCAAAAAAGTTTCAAGTGATCAGCGGGATTGTATATACAATCATGGTATAAAACTCACCATGAAAAAATCCATTTTTCTCCAAGTCCTTCCGCTTGCGGAGATTTTCCCCAGCAACAACACCCTTGTTTCCATCCTTGGAAGGATGAGATGTTTTCAGATTAATGTTACCCCCAGGGCCATCTTTGTTGCTTCCTTTTAAGTTATCCAGCTCCAAATTCCTATGTTCACCTTTCACCTTCGCCTTCTCCTCCTTCGCTTTGTCCCTATCCTTATCTTTGCCATGACTTTTCTTCTCTCTGTCTTTATCTTTGCGCTTATCCTTGGTTTTATTATCACCTTCTTTTTCTTTAACCTTTTCTTTCCCCTCCCCTCGCTTCTCGGTATTATTCTCCACTTGTTTGGGGATCCCTTCAACTTTAGCTTTAACTGCCCCAGCAAGGTTCGGAACCATAGCATTTCCACCAGCTCTGGTCTCCTCCTTGATCCCTTGCACATCGAACCTCCTATCATCACTTCTCTTGGACTTTTCTTTCTCTTCAGCCGGTTTGTTGGCAGTCTTAGCCACAAAACCGACCATTCCCTCATCTCTTTTCCGGTTAGTACCCATAGACTTATCTGCCAATTGACTTACAGCTCCAGCACCTTCATCTCTGACCCTCCCCGCCAACTCCTGCACAAATTTAGAATCCCTAAAATCTTGATCCGAATGACTATTCTGGCCGATCTTCTCCCCGTTAAAACTTGAAATGTGCCCAGCAAAGTTCTTCTCACTTGAAAAACTGCTTCGATCTTTATCCCTACCCTTCTCTTTCTGGATAAACTTCTCCCCACTGTGACCTTCAGGTTTTCCCAGAAATTTCTTCTCATCTGAGGTTTTCTCCCCATTTTGACCATCAGGTTGACCAGGAAACTTCTTTTCCTCCGAGTTATTACTTCTTTCCTTCTCTTTTTCTTTATCTCGACTCTTTTCCTTCTTTTTGTCTTTGTCTTTGTGTTTTTCCTTTTTGTCTTTCTTATCCTTATGCTTTCCATCGCTTCTATCTTTCTCCTTTTTTTCTTTCTTTTCTCTCTTCTCCTTCTCCTTCTTATGTGACTTCTCTTTTTGCTTCTCCTGAAAATTGAGAACGATGTTTGAAAAACATAGATTCACAAATCCAATGCAAAAGAACATTTACATAACTCGGAAACAACCAAACATATCTTCAGTAAGCCTAAAAAGTTGAAAGTAACACTAAAAGATCCAATAGCACCAAGTTACAATTAATACCGAATAAAGCATACCAACTGAGAAAATACCTCAGTCAACAAATTACACACCAATTGTACATCAAGAAATTATCGACAGGATTAGTTAAAAGTTAGTGCAGAAGATAATCTATGCATTCTATCCTGAAAAATTACGACAGAAGGGAATTAAAGGAGACAAGGTTGAACCACCATCATTCACCAATATAACGAATCAGCAAACAGACAGCACTAGCTAGAATAGATTGTTAAGTTCCACAAACCTCTACCATAAAACGTCGTATGCTATAACAATTATGAAATACCAAACTTTAAATCACAGACAAAATACCCGTCGCATAACATACTACATAATGAGTAAAATCGATTTTTGTCCAAAGAGCTTAACCATGCAAAAACAACTAGGAAAAAATAGCAACTTCTACTAGTTTGAGCATGGAAAATGATATTCAAATCCATAAAGTACTGCCTGTACACCAAAATGTTCCAAAAATCTCTTCTAGATTTTGGGTGCATAGGGTGACCATGGAGAAGTTGTCAACCTAAATTTGTGGATATACAGGCAGGAGAACAAGGCTGTTAAGAAATAGGAACTCAGGTAATACCACAGCCTTCATGGCATTAGTACAAAATAGATGATAGAAAGGAGATAAGCACTACGCCACCAAAGCAAGGTGGATTTCATTGACATTTAAAAACATCCTAGTAATGAAGAGATTGAGAACAAACAGGGAGAGATTAGAATTACCATCCCTGGACACTTTCAAGACCAAAGTACTAGAGAAGATCTATTCACTTGAAATTCTATCCTTTAAACAAGAAATTCTCAAGGCGCAATATACTTGTCACACGCGTTGTCCCATTCAACTTTCAGACACCATTGATTGTTAACATATATACATGCATTGTACTTGAAGGCTTAGAGGAATAGATTTGCCTTTTCAGGCGGGGGGCAGGAGGGGGGAAGCTACTTCTGCTCTGAACAGTTTGTATACACTAAGGAAATATAGTCTACTGACTCTAGTCTCTCAATACCAGCACACAATAACCCAAGCCAGAGGGATAAGGGAAAGAAAATTATGAATGGGCACAAAACTAATTTAAAGTGTTCTAAAACACGAGAAAGAAAAACATGAAAAACACACCAAAAAACTTCTTTTTCTTAATTGCAGATTCACTTGCAATTCTAGATAGCTTTCATCTACATATTTGATGTCAAATGTGAAAATACTCTTCCTCTCAAATTATGCAGTAAAGCAACAAATAGTCATGGTCAACATAAATATCCCCAATTAACTATGCTTAAATAATCACTTCAATAAAAAGTTTTATTCTCGCTGCAGTGATCCAGGGACACTGGCTTTATCTTTTTGTTTCCTTTAGAGAAATTGGTGCCTTCTTGTGAAAGATAGGAGTAAGGACTTTTCATGCGCTGACCAGAATGGTTACTCTATTAAGTCTAACACAGTTTTCTCTAGAATCACGCATTCACTTGGTTAAGTCGAAAAAATGGGACTTCATAGAATACATTTCAAGACTAAATAGAGTTCATTCAGTCATAAATATCACAGCTAGAGATGTTCATTCAGCCATTAATTAAGATCTTGAGCTGCTAACTAGTCCTTGAGATGTCCATTCAATCATAAATATCACAGCTAGTGCCTAATGGTGAGTATACAAATTAGTACAAGAAATCCCAGTATACCATTTTAAATAAGCCTGCAGTTCAACTATTTATTTCTATATGATTCAGTTGCTATACGTTCATAACATACAGCCTATCAACCTAATCAGAAATTATAAAAATTCTTCATTCAGCAAGGCAAGGCATTATTGAATCATCAATAAGAATAAAATCACAGAACACTATATTTACATAAAATACATTGAGACAAGATAGAAGAAACCTTATAAGGCAATTTAACATCACTTGGAAACGTTACAGTCTAATTCAGATCAGGGAATTTGTTCTCATGATACTAATGAATGCTAATTCTATCATAAAAATGTTACATAATGTAAGTAAGCGGTGTTAACCTTATTTAGCAAGTCCACATCATCGGTCCTAGCCTTCTTTTCATATCCTGGTGGTGGGAAAGGAAAGCAACGCGACATTTCACAGAAGCTTAGAACACGAAACAAGAATGCCTTTTGAGCGCAAAAACACTTGGATTATCTTCCAATAGCAATGTCCCGGAAAAGGAACAACAAGTAACTATGCTCCTATCCATGCACCATATCCCTGCATACATTTCCAGCTTCAGTGTTCCTCCATGAAACTCCTGTCACTCGTAATAGCTCAAAAAGAGTTCCTAAACCCACCAAGCTCCTTAATCTCCCTAACCTCAAATGTAACCCCAAGTCAACTATCTATGACTAAATCACTTCAAATGATAAAATCACCACAGCAAGTCTCCAATCACTGCTAAACCCTATTGTTGCTTTACCCTAAGCTACTTCAATAATGCCCCAAATAGAAATATAACTTAAAGAAATGCTGTTTTGATCAAGAATTCTAGCTCAAAAACTATGGTATACCAAATGGTTCTTGAAGAAACAAAAATGGTCCAGTACAATCTGACCCTCACTGTTATCTGCAGCACAATAAAGAATCATCACCTCCTTGTCCCAATAATATAATCCAATGCCAAAACCATCCCCAAATCGAGATCAAACACATAAAAAATTTACTGAAAACCCAAATACCCTATTTCTCTAAAACAACTAAATCTTCAAGCTTTTGAATCACTATCTACACAATTATATACGAAAGCAATCTTCTTCCATGTCCAAAAGCTTTTCAATCACCATTTCCCTTTAAGCAATCTGTTTTAATAACTTAAACCTCGAAACAAACAGCTCTCCAATCCGATACTGCAAAAACGAGAGGTTGAGCTCATTTATACTCTAATCAGAACCCTAATCAGTTCCCAATTTGGGAAATTCCCCCCAATTTGTTGATCCGGATGAAAACCCTACAAAAAAGAAATTCAATCAAACAAAAACTTCAGCTGAGATAACATCGAGTACCCATTAAATTAAAATTGAAAAACTTTAAGAAAACCCCAATTTTCTCTAACCATCAAATTTTAAAAAAAAAAACCCTAAAAAAGGTTTTTAAAAAAAGAAACTTTATTTTTCTAAGTACCTTAATAGTAAATGGATATCGATCAAAAAAAAAAAAAAAAAAAAAAAAAAAAAAGAAGCTTTGATTCAAAGCCAAAAAATGAAATTTGAAGGGTAATGAGGAAAGGTTAAGATTATTACCTTGCCCGCAACAAATTGGGCATTGTAGGAAGGAACAAGATCGTTTCTATTTCTTTTTTTTTTCTTTTTTTACTCTTGAATTAATAAAAAATTAATTATAAAAAATACAAATTAAAGAGATAAGTAGAAGAAGTAAGTAAAGTTTAATCCCAGTTTTTTTTTCTACCTGTTATATGATTTTCTTTTCTTTTTTGTGGGTTTTTTTCTCTTAATTTTTTGGGTATTGAAGTGCTGGGTATTTTGAGAGAAAATAAAGGAAATTTATAAAAGAGCTCTTCTTTGAAAGAAGATGGCCTTATTATTAATTTGTATTTTCGGAGGTTCGACGCGAGAGAGAAAATCTTACAACAAAATCAATTTTTTAATTAATTAATTTAAGAGAGGCCGAAGCAGAAAGCTACAAAAGGCCCAAATCTTTTGTAAAAAATTCAGTCCTTCCAAATTTGAAAAAATGGGGCAATTGACCCATAAATACCAAAAAATAAAAAAATTTACGGAAAAGGGCCGGAATTGGGAAAAATTACGGAAAAGGGCCGAATCCCCCAAAAACGCGGCCACGTAAGCGCGTTTTGGGGACGAGACAAAAAGCGCGCCTCGAAAGCGTTTTTGTCCACGCCATCCAAAAACGCCCCACGTGGGCGCGCGCTGCCGGCGTGGACAAAAACGCTTCAGGCAGGCGCGTTTTTGGTCCTTACTACCGTGTTGAAGTTTTTGGCCCAATAGTCTCCGGCAAAATAATTTTGAGAGACGTTTACGAACAAACACCGCCAAAAACAAAGATGCGTTACGGAAAACGCCACAGCGGACGCGCGTTTTGCTACGATGAGTCTACGAGAAATAATTTTGAGGGCGTTTACGAATAAAAAACGCCAAAAGGCGCGTGCATCTGTCGGCATGCGTAATGAAAACGCCCCACGTGGGCGCGCCATTTGCTACAAGATAGCCTCCGCAAAATTAGGCTATAAATCGGTGAAAATTCATTCTCGGTTGGCGAAAAGGGAAATTGAGGCAAAGGGGAAAAAATTGAAAATGAGTGAACGATATTAATCTTTGTTATTTACTACGACGGTGAAGTTCGTGACACCGAAAATGGCGTTGTTTTCTTATCGGAGAACACAAATACGATCGAGTTTTAATCGGAACATCGATTTGGTTGAACTTCATGAAAGAATTAGGCGTAAAATATTTGGAACAACGCCAATGAAAGTTCGATGTATTAAGTATAGGTTTTGCGCTTGGTTGATCCGGTGAGATATGAGTCGTTCGACATCAAAGGTGCTCGGGGCTTTGAGGCAATGGTGGAGACTCATATTGCCAAATGGATCACCCTATATGGAGGTATATGTAGAATTTTCATCTTTAAGTGATCTTCTTTGCGACCTCGACATGTACGTCGCTGCGTTCGAGGGGAATACACGACCCCAAGCCGACACTGTAAAGTGGGAGGCCAAACACGTAAGTGCCCGTGTGCGGTCGTAGTATGGAAAACATAACCCCGCACGACACACTTTCGGTTGGTGGATGGGATATGCATATCCGTCGATCGACGTCCGATGATAGAAATACGTCTTCGGGGACGTCGGCAAGTTCTAGTGGTTGGCAATCCACATACGATTGGAATCTGATGCGAAAGATGTTTAAGGAGGGATGATGAACTCCGACGACATCCACCGCGAGGGCCCTCGTTTGTTGCGAGGTTATGGAGGGTCGGACGATGAATCCGATGTGGATCCACCTCGAGAGGCGGGGCGACGGTGCGGTTGGATTATTTTCGAACCGGAGCCCGCTCCAATTGTACTGAAGACGTTGAGGGCGTTCACGGCGAAGAAGAAGATCCGCTATTCAGGCGTACTTCGCCTCCGACCCGCATGCATAATGTCGATCTATCTCATGATGATGCATTGGAGTTTCTGAACTAACACACCGGACGCGTGGCCGCATGCAGATACATCGTTTGATTCCATTTAATTAGAAGTTGGTAACGGTTTGCGAACAAGAATAATTTTCTTGTTGCATTGAAACAATCTGAAGATTAAGAACGGGTTAACTACACGGTGGTTAAATCGGCTCGATAAGTTCGAGGCGAAGTGTGCGATGCAAGATGGCACATGTCAATGGAAAATCATGGCGTCGTTGAAGAAAAAGACGAGGGTTGTGGGAGATTAAAAGTACAAAGGTCGACATACATGTCTTGCCGTGCAGATCACTATGTGTTCGGTGATTTCAATAACGATAATAATATGTAATATTGCATTGTTTAACGTGACTTCGTTGATGTGTAACACAAGATCATCCGAGGATGGATTCGGAGATGTTGGTGACATGATAATCCCGATGTTGAAGGCCGATCCAAATACTACGGTGCCGACCTTAATTGGCGTATTCGTAGCCAATTGGGGTACACGCCTCTTCTGAAAGGCTTGGATAGCCAAGCGGAAGGCGTTAGAAAAGTTACACGGTGGGTGGGACACTTCATATAATGAAGTGTGGCGGTGGTGTCAGTCTTTGGATAGATATGTCCCGAGCGCAGCCGGAAGTATCTTGAAACGGAACTCGCGTGATTACAAACGATCGCTCGCTCCGTGGATGCGCGATGTTCAAGCGTGCATTACTCGACATTTAAGCAATGCCGAGATGCCTTTAAATCAGTAAGCCATTGGTACAAATTGACGGTACCTTTATGTATGGTAGATATACCCATCGGCTATTGCTAGTCGTGGCACAAGACGGATGTGGAGAATCCTTCCGATTGCATTCGCAATAACACCGGAGAGTCGGTGATGATTGGGACTTCTTCCTAAGTAGGTTAAGGAGGCATGTTTGCCCCAACCCGACATATGCGTTATATCGGATCGGGGCCTGGAATACTTGCGGCAATAGAACGCCAGGAAGCGTATGGCATCGCACACACCATCGATATTGCACGAGGCATGTCGCATCCAACTACTACGGGCAACATCGATCTAAAAGACAGACAACAAGTGATCGATATGGGTATGAAATATCTATTAATACAATTTCTTTTGAAAAATTCAGTTTATTTGCAATTGAAGAGTGGTATGTAATATTAGCTATCAACGTATATTGGCGGTGGTATGAGATCAATAAAGACCGCTTTCGAGAGATGCTTTGGCGCTTTGCGCTCGAGATAACGCCAAAGGCGCAAGATACACGTGCAACATTCCTTTGGAACAGTGGACACAAGCATATGACGGCGGCCTACGATATGGGCATATGACCACAAACCTTGCCGAATGCATAAACTCGCTTACGAAAGGAACCCGTTATCCGCCCATTACATCGATCGTGCGAGAGACATATTTTCGGTTAAGCGGCACTATTTCCGAAGAGAGCGCGATTTATAGAGGCGAGATGGAAGGAGGCCATGTATGGAGCCCGAAGGTCTTGCAAGAAATCAACCGTGGGAAGGCACGGGCGAACACCATGCACACAGTGTGTCACGATCGCGACAACCTATGGTTTCGTGTCACGGAGTTTGACAGACCGAACCAAGGTATTGTTGGCGGCCATTATCGTGTACACTTGACAAATAGGACCTGCGACTGTGGGAAATTTGATGCACTTCGTTACCCATGCGCCCATGTACTTGCGGCTTGTCAGAATCTCCGTCTTGATCCAATGAGATATGTCGACGAAGTGTATAAATTACAAAACATGTACAACGTGTGGAGACACGTATTCCCACCAGTCCCAGATGAACGTAAGTGGCCCTTGGTATCGCTTGCACCGTATAAGCTATTACCGGATAGACAATTGAGGCGCAAACCAAAAGGTCGACCTTGCTCGTCTAGAATACGCAACAATATGGATATCCGAGAAACAAGCAACCAAAGTCGGTTGTGCGGATGGTGTAGGAACCCGGGGCATACATCTCGCTCGTGTCCAAGTCGGAATAGTTGACCGTGTGTTCTTAGGTGTTTTGTCTCATGGAAGTTATGTAATATCTATTTTTTCTGAGGAAAACGGTTAACTTTTGTACAATAACTTTTATTTTATTAAATATATTAAAAATTAATTACAAAAAAATCAATTCTATTTTGTCAAATTTTATTAAAATAAGTAAAACAAATTAAAAAAATTAAATTACAAGGCAACAATTTGAACTCAAATTTTATTAAAATAAGTAAAACAAATATAAAAATTAAATGACAAGGCAACAAGTTAAACTCAAATTTTATTAAATATATTAAACATTAATTACAAAAAAACTTAATTAAAAATTCTAGTGCGATGATGCTGGTGTGGGAACCAAAGCCACACGAGGGCGGTCGACGGATTCTGTACGCTACCGGATTCCTCCTTCTTCGGCTTCCGGCGGGGTTGTGGAACCTCGGGCGGGAATCGATTCTCCCGGCAGTGGGTCCAGTTCGGATGTTGCGATGGTGACCCACTCGATAAAATATTGACGCCGAGGTGTTTGCATAAACCACGGCGGGGTGATCAGATCCCGACCGGCGAGCTGGCGGCGTAAAGAAGTGCTTCCCGATGCGCCTCCTCTCGAACCCACATGCGACGTCGGCCTCACCATCGGATGGCAGGCGGAAGTAGTCGATAACGCTCGAACCCGCCATGCACTCCAACTCGGGCTAGGAATAGGAAATCAAAACATATATGGGTTAGGAGGATACATATAAGGGGAAGGGTACGCACCGGCATGAACAGTAGATCTTTGTGATGGGCCCGGTGTTGTCGGTTGAACTGATGGGCCCGGTGGTGTAGGCGCTTTATTGCCGCCCGGCCGATCGTGGTTGGCGGTGATGATTGCCCGCCTCATCACCCCTTCTCCTTGGGTGTAAAGGGCCTCGACGCTCCTTCGCTTCTCGAAGTTGTCGTCGCCTCTTCTTCCGACAATAGATATGGCTTGCCATGGATCCTAAACCATGGCATGTACTCCGACACGCATGCTAACTCCGAACGACTATCGGTTCTCGGTCGTATATAGTCATATCGGTTCTCCCACGCCTCGATATGTTCGACCAAAATCTTGCTCAATTCGTATGTGTTTGCCGTAAGTCTACTTTGTGCTCATCATCGAGCACCTCGGTGGTACGACGAAATCCGCTGTCGAAATCCAAATTGCCGCATAACCCGATCTGCTCGTGTGCATCTCCACGGTCGAGTAGGTGATCAATGGGACCTTTACGTGCCAACCGTTCGGATTTTGGAGGAACTCCTCCGAATTATCGCACGAATTTACGGTCGTAAATGACGGTGTCCATTCAAACTATATTCACATTACGAAAATTTTAGACATATACCTCATATTAGACACTACATACGAAATACTAAATTATAATAACAAATTTGAAACTTACTTACGATTCCGACCTTTGGTCCAACAGAGCCGTATATCCTCAAGCGATTTCAAGATTCCAACATGATTCACTGGATGGTTCCACCTAATTAAATAAACTTTTAGCATACAATTATACTATAAATATACGACATAATTGTAAAATATAATATTAAATTTACCTCGTTATCGAGTGGGAATGAATATGGTGAGGTCGAGTCGAGGGCGTAAAAATGGAAATCGAAACCATGCCCATGATCGCAGTAGTGATAGGCAACCTCCGATTTTTGTTTACTCGGCGCGTCGCCGCACATCTCTCGGTATAACCTCGATAGCACGCAGACCCCAACTCAATTCACCACGCTCTGCAAGTCAACAAGTTTCGAGAGCCATCTCGGTGGACGAGGTTTCTAGAGAGGTCCTGGCATCGAGATAGCCTCCAATTATTTGAAGAATGTATGCTCGAGCATACCGTATTCTTTCTACTTCGATCGAATCCTCGTTCGGCTGCGGGAATGTGTCTCGTAACCACGCCATATCGATCCGAGCTCCTCGAATTCTATCCGAATGGCACCCGGCTCGTAGCATACGGCCATCCAATCGAGAGATGTTACGGACCGGTGACTACCGCCCGCCCACCGTAAATCCCAATCAGAATCGCACATCTTCTAAGGTGATGGTACACTCTCCGCATGGCAAATGGAAAGTGTGCGTCTCCTGGTCTCCACCTCTCAATCAACGCTGGCCGATCAAAGGCGGCTCCAACTTGAACCTCTACCTATCGTGGCCACATGCCAAAACCCGCTTCACGCAGTAATTCTCGATCAACGGCGATGGGGATCATGCATGTTGCGAATATAACATTCCAACACCCGATCTACGATCGTTTAAAAATCATAAAATTCAAAATTAATTAAAATTACATAATTGGATAAAAATTAAATAATATTTCAAAATTAAAATTAAAACTTACCATTTTTATTTGCTCGACGGCAATGTGCTTCTCCTAGGCGAAGTAATTCCCAAACCATTGTAATCGGCTTTAAAATTTTCCGATAAAAATATCTTAAAAAAATTAAGGGCTTTTTCGTAAATAGTAAAGGACTATTTTGAAATTTGAGCGTTAATTTCAAGGACCTTGAGAGAAAATTGAGAGAATATTGAGAAAGGATTGAAATGTGAAGAATAAAGGGTGGGGTTTTATAGTTTTTTTTCGATCTTGGGGAGCCAACGGTCAAAAAATTTTACCGTTGGGACCAAAAACGCGCCTGCTGAAGCGCTTTTTGTCCACGTCGGCAAAGCGGCGTCCACGTGGGAGCGTTTTTGGATGACGTGGACAAAAACGCCTCGGCAGGGCGCGCTTTGTCCCTCCCCCAAAACGCGCTTACGTAGCCGCGTTTTTAGGGGATTCGGCCCTTTTCCGTAATTTTTCCCAATTCCGGCCCTTTTCCGTAAAGTTTTTTATTTTTTGGTATTTATGGGTCAATTGCCCGAAAAAATGGGGCCAAATTTAATTTTTGTTAATTTCAAAAATAAAAGATAATTAAGTTTAATGTTAATATTTTTTATTAATTGATAGTGACAAATATAACTTTCAATGTAGTTTCGGTTTAATAAATTTAGCCTACAACATTTTTGTAAATACTGAGGCTAATTTTTTTAAATTTTTAAGAATTAGGACTAAATTGACAAAATATGTAAATATTAAGGACTAAACTTGTTGTTACTCCAATCAAAATTATGTCGTGATTAAAATGCTTAGTTACTCACTTTCAAATTTGAAAAAATTAAATTGCTCCGATTTTTTTAAAGATATCAATTTTCTCAATTTTGAAATTAAAAGGAGATGAAGAAATCTTTTTATCCACATATATATATATATCAAATTTTATATAATACGAATTAAATTAAATTGTGATTTTTTAACTTTTTTTTTAATTTGGATGGATTCAGTTTGAGTTGTTTCACTAAATTATATATTACAATTAATTAACATTGAACCTTATTTCATTGTTTTTCATTAAATTGATCAATTTAATGGTAGAAGAATTTATTTGAATTAATCTCGAAAGATCTTATAAATACTTTTTACTTGACATGCGAATAGCGAATAGTCGATTGAATTAATTTTCTATATTTTAATTTTAATATTAATATTAATTTTTAAACCAAATTTTTTAATTAAACTAATCAAATCGAGAATCAATGAAACTAATTTAATAATCAATCCGATGTTGAAAATGTTAATTTACTAATAAAATGATAAAAATTGTAACCCATCTATTGAAATCTTATAATCAAAATTGACCTTGACTAAAACAACAATTATGCAATGCGAAGAATAGATTTGTTAATAGATCGAGTTATCTGTCTAAATTTAAATATTTGTTTAAATTTTAAGAAAAATAATAAGCTCGAAAAATATAAATAATGTAGTGGATTTAAAATATACTTATATTAACTATTTATAAATATCAACTAAATTAAACTAAATAAAATATTAATAAATATAAAATATGTATTAAGAGAGTTCACCCATCAGTTTAGTTACAGCAAGGAAATCCATTTTCATTTTTAAGTAGTGGAGAATCACCACGTGGCAACACCCCAGCCTATGAGTTAACCCATCTGTTTATTACACATGTAACCCTATCATTTCTCATTGAATATAAAAAGAGAATATAAGGCAAAAAATAATAGAAGAAAATGTTCGATGATTGAATCTCAAGACACTCCCCCCATGTGATTTTGCTTTTACCATTGCATCCCTCCAATTTTTTTTTCTTTTTTAATTAAATTATTTCAATTATAAAGTCAAGCTAAATAATTAACAAAGTCAACAAAAAAAGATAAACACCACAAACAAACCTTTATATAGCTTTTTTATTTATATTATATATAATAGGGCCGAAACTAGAAAATGTTTTAGGAAATTGAAATTAAGTTGTAATTTTTACGATAGAAAAAATACAATATCACCATTTTAATAGATTATATCTTTATAATTTTTAAAGAATTAAATCAAATTTTTATATTTTTAGGGGGTAAAATGTAATTTTATATTTAAAAATTTTAAAAGAGTCATATGAAAAAAAAATTATTTTAGGCGGGACTGAGCCCCTGCCAGCCCCCTAATTTCGTCACTTATTATAATTATTGATCGCATAAATATAACTTTTAATAATTTAATATTTCATATTATATAAATTTTGATATATGTACATTTGTTTTTTTTTCTTTTTTTTTTCATTGTGTATTTATTTCATTGAAAACAATTTTTAGGAGTTGAATTCGATTACCGAAATTTTAAGATTCATAACAAAATTGTATTGGACACTGCCAAACAAGAATATTAATTTAAGCTTATCTTTTCGCTTCATGTTAGTAGCTAAATAGATATTGTATAAAAAGAACTTTAAAAAGTTGGGATAAAACATAAAAATAAAAATAAAAAGAATATTATCCAGGGGCGAAGCCAGAATAATTTTTTAGGGGGGCTGGATAAAATTTTAACTTTTTATAGTTTATATCTTTATAATTTGTAAAGGATTAAATTTAATTTTTATAACTTTAGGAGGGCTAAAGTGTAATTTTACCTTTACTAATTTAAAATTTTTAAAAAATTCTAAGGGCCTGAATAGCAATATTACATTTTAGGGGGGCCGAGGCCCATGCCAGGCCCCTGGCTTCGCCCCTGATATTATCTGTTTGGGTAGTAATGCAACTAATTATTTCAGATAGGTTTCAAATCAATTGGTTTGGTCCGGCGTGAGGCCTAAATTACAATAAAAGAAATTGTTGCAAGCGACTTGAAAGATTACTCTTTTTTTCATTTTAATATCTGACATGGGTTAGTCGATGTGTTATAAAAAAGACTAAAAATGTTTTTTTTTTTAATTTTTAGAGTTAGAACTAATTGAAAGATTTTGTAAATACTGAGGGCCAAATTTATAGAATTTTTTTAAAATTAGAACTAAAATGACAAATTTTGAAAACATTAAGGGCTAATTTTGTTGATTTTTTTATACATTTAGGATCAAATCAATAGAATCTGTAAACATTAGAGAGCTAATTTTGTTGCTGAACCAATAAAAAAAGCTCATATTAGCTCAAAGTGACTAAAATATTTAATTTCGAAAATTTTAGTGACTAAATCGAAAAACATAGTTGAAACCATTTTTATAGTTTACCCATAAAAAAATAATTTTCAACATGAATTTAACGTACCATGTCATCATTTAACAGAGAAATTTAACGGATAAACTAATTTACACGTCTCGAAATATATACTTTTTCAGTAGAGAAATCGAAATACAATCAATCCGCCCTTAATTATATTTTTATATAATAATTATTGATATAATGGCGAAAGGGGCCATAAGGGCCCAACGGGGGCTTTGCATAGGCGTTTGCCTTATATTCAGCCAAGATGGGCAAAACCCAAAATCCTCCAATTTCTTTGGAACCCAACAATTGTCCCCCCTGCAAATGACCGAACACTAAAAAACATCATGTTTTTTTATATTCATTTTTAATGTGTTTTTTTTTCCATCAAACAAATAATTAAATGTTTTTAATTAATTCGTAATTTTATAAATATAATTCACATTAATAGAATATAAAATATAATAATTAAATTAATTAAATATAAGTCCTATAAAAGTTTTAAAAAATTATACAAATATATAATAACTAAATATTAAATTAAAAAATTTGAAAAATAAAAATATATTATAAGCTAGAGTTAAATATTTAAAAATATTTTATTCAAATAATTTATTTGTACTGATAATATATGATAATTAAATAGAAAATTTTACTCGTGGTCCCTTTTCGATTTTAAGTCCTGAGGAATAAAGATAAAATGGTACTTTATTGCAGCTGTATCCCACATCGGTAACAAACATAGGCCAACACTCCAACTTCAGCTATATAAACTAACGCTAAAACACTGGGATAAACCACGGAGCCGTGCGGTGAGCACAGAGCGAACTATTCTTTCGCCTTTTACTAAAGAATACCGTGTGCTCGCCGTTCTAAGCGGCATACGCCAATTTTTGGAGGGCTCGTCTTTCTCGATGAGTCCCAACAAGTCTAGTTCTAAAATATTTTCAGTTTAGAAGGCTTTAGCTTTCGTCTGACAGCCTTAAGGGAGCTGGGTGTACAATTTTCAGTTAGTTCCTAGCTTTAGTTAAAATAATATTACTAAAATAAAAATATAAAGTAAAGTAATCTAAATATATATATTTTTTGCTAACGTTTGATTTATCTAGACTTTGTTCGATTTTAGAAAATAGAAAATATTGAAGGAAATATATTCTTGTTAAAAATTTTAAATTTTTTGAAAAATAAAAATATGTGAAAATTAAAAAAATTACGTAGAAGTGAAAATGATGAAATAAAGATTGGTTTAAACCCATATAAACATAAAAATATTTAAACTACTTGGCAATAACTTGGAAGACGTGTGATTTCCTTTACACTCTTAAGGTTGCGTAATGAGTCAATGACCAAAATCAATAATGTTTGTGACTGAATGGTAATAATTGGACCAAAACGTAAACTTAACTAAATATAAATGATTTTTTTTTTGTAGTTTACCTTATAATAATTGGAAAAGTTGTAATATTTTTTAGGTAAATTCTATCTAATATCACTGTACTATTAATAAGTTTATATTTTGGTCACTGAATTTTAAAAAGTTATAAAATGTTCAATAGACTATTCAAAGGTTTTTATTTAAGTCACGAGGCTGTTAAGTTTAAAAAAAAGTTCGGCTAGCGAGCTCCAAGCTAGGATTTGATGATCAGTACAGTGGGTCATTATCCATCGATAAGTAGAAGAACATTCCTTAAATCCAATGTAAAAAATCATAGAAGAAAGTTGTTTCATGAAAAAAAAAATATAGAAATGAAGGGGAAGAAGAGTTTTCAATTGTTGTAATGCAAACAAAAAATGTCGTACCATAAAGATTTTAACAACCTAGTAACTTAAATGAAAACATTAAGATCCTTCAGTGATCATTTTATAATTTTTTAAAGTTCAGTGATCAAAACATAAACTTAATAATAGTTTAGTGACATTTGGACTAATTTACCCACTATTTACCAAAACCGAGCCCGACTTTAAAATAGCATAAAAAGATATTTCACGAGGGTCTAACTCTTAAACCCTAGCTGCTTGCTTACTCTTTCGTTTGTTTCAAAACCCCTAGCCGCTTCCTTAAATCTCTGTCTCTCTCATAATTTTCCTTGTTATTCTTCCCCTTCAAGGTAAAGATCATTGCTTTTTTTGTGATATGGGTCTAATTATACTTACCCGTTTACCTAAATTTTCCTTAAGATGATGATTTCATTCTGGGTTTATGGTTCTGATTTGTTTTGATGTTTCAGCTTTTTTAGTTAATTTATCTTGTTCTGTTGATTTTTGTTTATGTTTTCATTTATGTTTATGTTGCATGTTTCTTTGTTCTATGGCTTCATGGAAAAATTCTTATATATGATATTGTTCTTGTTCATATGATGTATGAAGCATGTTAAAATTTTTTTAATGAGGTGTAAATGCTTTCATATGAGAGGAATGATTGAAGAAAGCTGGAAAATTTCACCCTGTTTTTAACAGTGATGTTATGAGAAGTTAAAGTTTTTAATGGGATCATAAACCCTTTTATTTATAGTATAATAGGATTTATTTTTAGGGATTTTTGAAGCTTCATATCATTATGTAGTTCTTTATTGTGTGTTTTGTTTTGGTTATTAATTAGACTATCTAGCTTTGATCTAACATGCTGTTCTGATTTTGTTCCTTTGGCTTGATATTGTTGCTGCAAAAAAAAAAAAAAATTATACAGTGAAAGCATTATAATGGCATTCTCTAGCAAACTTGGAAGCCTTTTGAGGCAAAATGGGCAAACCCCAATGATATCTTCAATGCTTAACACACTTCGTTGCATGTCGACATCGACCAAGAAGCTTTTCATTGGAGGTATTTAGACATGTTCGATTGGTGGTCAGAAATTAGATTTTTATCATGTAATGTGTATTTGACTTGAATTGAATCTGTGGTTCTTAGGTCTTTCATATGGAACCGATGACCAATGTCTCAGGGAAGCATTTTCTGGATTCGGTGACGTTACTGAAGGTGAGTTGTATTGGTAATTCATATGGCACTATTAAGCATTTTCGTGAAGCATTGTATCTTATATTTTTGTAAATTGTTGCATAATGTATCTCCATCTTTCTTCAAGTTTTTCTTTTGTAGAAGTTGAATTATGTTGAGTGCAAGTGAGTGTCTTTCATCGTGTTTTAATCGAAAATATAACTATTTTTGGTCATTGAACTTTGTTTGATGTGTAGGAAGAATTGTTGCTTGCATCTTGTTTGGTAAAAGTATCATGAAGGCCCATGTACCAAGAGTCGTATTGTATTTTGCCCCCTTTACCAAAAAAATGGGCAATTAGTCTCTGTATGTTAAATCAAAGGGCAAATTGTGTTTCTATTAAAAATTTCATCCAATTCTAGTGTTAAAAATTGGTTCTTGTACATCAACATAAGGTATACATGACACCACGTGTTAGTCTGGTTATTTCATTAGTCATGCCAGTTTTTAACTGTACAAGTCGATGAAATTTTTAATAAAAAGAATCAATTTGCTCTTTGATCTAATGTAAAGGGACTAATATGCCCAATTTTTTATTAAAGGGGGCAAAATGCAATTTGACTCTTAATACAAGGCCCTCCATGGTACTTTTACCCATCTTGTTTAAATGATAATTCATTACAGTTTTTATGGTATTGAGGATGGTATCTATTCTTGTTCTCATTCTGTCTTTTACAATTATCAGCTCGGGTTATCACTGATAGAGACACTGGGAGGTCCAGGGGCTTCGGTTTTGTTAACTTTTCCGACGATGAATCTGCCAGCAATGCCTTGTCAGCCATGGATGGACAAGTGAGGAAAACAAACAATTACTTGTATGCAGAACATGTTTCTTTTGAACTACAGATTGACCGTTTTGTACTGAAAATTTCAGGAACTCCAAGGGAGAAATATTCGAGTAAGTTATGCCAATGAAAGACCTAGCGGCCCTCGTTCATTTGGCAACAATGGTGGTTTCGGTGGCAGTAGAGGCTTTGGAGGTGGATCCAGAGAAGATTCAAGTTACTAGGCTCCAGTATCATTATCTGTCCGTGGACATGCTTCCATAGCTAATAGGCATTTAGTTTCGAGAATGTGTTTGTTTGGTTTCAAGGATTTGCTGAACTTATGCAACTACTTTATAATTTATTTTATAAGGTTTAATTTTGCCCATTGTTTGTATGTTTTTACCCAACACATTATCTATGTTTGGCAAGGTAAGCTTTGCTTTTCGAGTTTCAACATTGCTTGGTTCGATTCTAACATGCTCTTCATTGCATGTATATTTACTTTCGTTGCAGGGGAATTTCATGGCGTTTGCTTTCATTATAAGGTAAATGCAGACACGACTAGAGGTAAGATCACAGGTCACAGCCTAGTTTTAGTGAGTTTTTATCTCTTTCATTTGCTGAGATTCATACCCTATTGATCTTGATTTTCGAGCTTCGAATTTCAAGTTGAATCAACTTACCCTTTTATCGATCCAAGGGAGATTCTTTTCCTCGGATGAACTACAGTTTTTGCCAAATGTGAGGAAATACATGTTCTACTATGTATTTCACATTCCGAGAGTTATTGGCAATGCATGTTCTACTATATATATATGCACATAAAAATAGGGCTAACTGTCCCGTATTCGGATGGTGTGATGTGAGCACGAGCACGACACAAGCTCGTGCTCGTGCTCATTCAACCAACTATGGGGAATGTCCTTTTTACAATGGATGTTCACTATCTTTCCCAACATTTCAGGGCTTATGCTATATATAATTTGTCTTCAAACTATAACTAAATTATCTAAGCTTTATTTTTGGTGAATGTACTCTAAAGGTCCCTTTATATTTGATCAAATTAGTTTTTGTATTATTAAATAAAATTAAATAATATCAAATTGAAATAGAGTTGACATTTATGTCTTACAAGTTTAATAACGAGAATAAAAAGCTTATTTATTATCGTATTACAAATGGTTCGACATAAAATAAAGAATAATTAATAAAAATGTAAATTTGAAATTAAAAAAAAAATGTGTGATAATTCTTGTAAAAAATAAGAATATTCAAAATAAGTGGAAATTTACTATTTAATACATGTGTAAAAAATTATATTCATTAAAATAAATTTGATTCTCAATATATATTCATCTTCAACATTCAAACCCAAATCTCAGTGTAGATTCTCAAAATCTTTGAATATAATGTATTTTACCGTCACAGATTAATGGAATAAATGAATTAATTAATTAATAAAACAAAAGTAAATTACAAGCAATCCTTTGGGGTTTAACACAACAAAACATGTTCTGCTTTTTTGCTTTAAAACAACTCTTGTTTGTGAAGTCCTTAAAGGTTGCTTCAACCTTAATTTATGGTCCCTCAAAAGAAAGAAAAGAAAAAAATCTACATAAATTGTGCTGTGAATTATTGTTATTATTATTTTTCATTATTTTTTTGTTCTTAAATACATGAGATACACGTGATTAAACCGTTTGGTTGATAATTCACTATTAATAATAATTGAGAGTAAATTTATATTAGTGAATTAAGATAATAATAAATTTAGATCTTAAAATAATTGTGTGATTTTATAAAAATTGGATTTATCTGATTTGCTAAAATCTTAATTAAATCCAAACATGTGATTGATGATATGTTTCCATTTACACCAATTAAAATCTATTCTTACTTGGTCGATTTTCGGTGCTAAAAATTTATAAACTGATTTAATCGAGCTTGTGTCAAATATCGAGAAGTTAATTTCGATTTAAACTTATTACCATTTGAATTCAACTCGATTCTATTACATTTATCTTCAAGAATGTTTAAGTTTTAGTAAAAGTATTATAGAGGTCCATTCTATTCAAAAAATGAGTAAATTAATTTTTATACGTTAGATTAAAAGTAAATTGGTTTTTTTTATTAAAAAATAATCATTTTATACTGTTAAAAACTAACGTAAATAACGAAATAACTAAATAATAACACGTGTCATGCTATGTTTACCTCGTATTAATATATAAGGACCAAATTGCGCTTCACTAACACGATCAAAAGCATGGTTGCCAAAATCTAATGTCGGTGGTGAGTATCCAAAATAGAGGATCAATAAAGAAAAAAAAAAGAAAAACAAAAAAATACAGTGAGGGTCTTTTCGTTGTCTATTAATTAATTAATTAATTAATTAATGTAAGAAAAGAAAAAAAAGCTTGGTTGCCAAGTCTTCTACCCTGGAAAGTTCACCCAATTATTGTCTTTTGGAAAATCTAATTAATTAATTAATTAAATCAACTTTATCATCCTTCAATTTTTCTGCCTTCTGGGGCTGAATATCTTTTCATGTATTTAATCCAAATATGAAATCTTTAGAAATTGGAGTAAATATTGTTAAATTTATCGTCGATTTATTGTTGTTAAATATGAAATCTTTTGAAAATAATGCGCTTCAACACATACACTCAAACTATGAGACGGTTTGGATGGGCAGTGCGTTTAGTGTAAAAACAGCGGTGGCAGTGAAATTAGATACTGTAACGATACTGTAATGTGAGACAAAAAGTAAACTAAACGTACCGCACCGTATTCAATCGCCCATCCAAACTCACCCTATGTCATCCACCGATAATAATACTAATCAAATTAAAACTCAATCGACTAATACGGAAAACAAAAACAACATCCATAACCCAGAAAACTTAAAATCTTGACTTATATATAAAACTCAAAATAAATACAGAAATGCATAAAAAAACAAAGAATCTTAATGTCATCATTGTTGTTCAATCACAAATTCATTCTTTTCTTTTCATATGGAAAATCAACGGTCAAGACCTGCCCTTTTTCTTAAGCAGACCCCACCAAATTATTACACCTCATCTCCACAGATCTACAATTTTCATAATTTTGTCCCCCTTTTTTTTTTTCTTCACATTTCCTATATATTTCATCAAAATCTATATATAAAAATCTATAATTATATATTCTACATGAACGACAATTGCAACAATTTTGATCCCTTTCCTTTTTTTTTTTTTGGTTTTCTTTTTGACATCAATATAACCATTAAATAACAATGAAAAATTAAAAAGGAGCGGGCAGCAGCCATGGAAATGAAAATATGAAAGCTTGTTCTTAACTGGATTCATCGAAATGTTGGGTTTCTTTTGAGTGTTTCGATTCAATCCCAAAGTAATTCACGTACCATTTCACGAATTTTCTCAACCCAGAAGCTAAATCCGTGGTGGGTTTGTACCCAAAATCCTTGTAAGCTAACGTGACATTGGCATGTGTGTAGGGGACATCACCATTTCTGGGCAACGTAATCACATGTTTCTTGGCTTTTGTGTTGAGTAATCCTTCTAAAATCGAGACTAATCGGCCGACGGGAACAGGGGAAGTGTTTCCCAAGTTGTAAACCCTTAATTGAGCCGGTCCTTTCTTTTTTCCGCCGCTACCGGTGCTTTTTTCCGCCGTGTCTAACGCTCCTAAACAACCTTTCACAACGTCGTCGATGTAAGTGAAGTCACGCGCCACCGCTTTTTGATCTTGGGTTCTGTAGATATCAATGGGTTTCCCTTGAAGAATATCTTTAGTGAAAAAGAAGTAAGCCATATCGGGTCTTCCCCATGGACCATAAACGGTGAAGAATCTAAGTCCGGTGAGGGAAAGGCCGTATATATGGTTATAAGTATGAGCGATTTCCTCACCGGCTTTTTTTGTTGCGGCGTAAAGACTCGCCGGACGGTCAGTTCTATCATGTTCGGAGAATGGGTTTTCAGTGTTGAGTCCATAAACGGAGCTCGACGAGGCCCAAACGATCGCCGGTTGTGGATTCACCGCTTTGGCTACTTCAAGTAAGTTCACAAACCCAGCAATGTTCGACTTAACGTACGACTGTGGGTTTTGCATGGCGTACCGTACACCGGCCTGTGCCGCTAAGTGAAGCACATGAGTGAACGGCACGACGTCGAACAGCTTCGTCAACAACGGGCCGTCGTTCAAATCCCCTTCGACGATGAAAATTTGGTGTTTGCTTAACAGATTCTGCCTCGCCCTTTTCAACGAAGGATCGTAATAATCGTTAAAATTATCCAATCCCAAAACCCCATCGCCGCGTTTTTTCAAAGCAAGTGAACAGTGAGAACCGATGAACCCAGCGGCGCCGGTTACCAAAACGGAAAACCCATTAACCCTACGTGGAGTAGAAGAGTGACGGACTTGTTTCTCCCACGCCGCACCACCAACGAGGGAAGAACCGGAGAAAAGTGAAGTTGAAAGAAAGCTATGACGGTGGTGATGGTGAGGTGCACTGTGGGTATTATCCGAAAGTGGAGGGTAATTAATGGTGAAAAACAAGATCAAAACTAAAGCAATAAGAAGGGTAACACGAAATAGAAATTTAGATGAAGCATTCAACAGCTTCGTGCTATGGACTTTACGAATATAGCTATTGTATCGTTCTAATTTCACGGGTTTGCTTGTATCTGTTGGCATTTTCTTTAAAATTTGTTGTTTGGGAAGAAAGAAAATGAGAGAAAAATGAAGGGCTCAATTGAAAGAAAAAATAACTTTGATTTTCTTTTCCCTTTTTTTTCTTTTGAGGATGAGCCCTGAAGTTGTGAAGGGTGTAGAGGGGTAGATTATAAAGAGAGAGAGAGAAGGGGAAAATGAAAAATAAAAATAAAATAAAAGATAAATTAGAGCAAAGGAAAGGGGGTTGGTATTGGTTGGAAACCACTTTCTGTTTTTGGGTTCTTTTTAACTAGCTTTGCCTTAACTAATATAATATGTTACATTATATGATATAATTACATACTATATTTGTTGAGTCGGGTGATAAGAAAATTCGATTCGGGTGATAAGAAAATTCGATTGTTATTCAAGTTTTAGTTTTGGGTTTTTCGTTTAAAAGTGAAATGAGTGAAAATAAGAGTATATAATGCGCTCCTTGCATTGGTAATAATATCCATACCAATCGAACTAAAATTTAATCGATACGGGTTTTAAAAAGTATTATTTATTTTACGATTTAATTTTTATGTAATTTTACAACTGAATCAATGAAAATCATATTATACCAAATTTAATTAGAGACATTAATATGCATTATGATTTGTGGGGATTAAATTGCAAATGGAAAGTGAGCAATAAATTGGATGATAAAAATGGGTATTTGATTTTCAATAATAATTATGATATGTAAGTAAAATCAATGCATTAACTTATCATACTTATGATGTAAGAGATTGGGATATTTGCAATTGCCAGCTATGTTGTTTTGAGGAACCCCCATTTTCTCCCCCATGTGTTCCACACGTGTTGCTATTTTTAGACCAATTTCCCCTAGACTTTATTATTATTATTGCTATTATTGTTCCATTTTTAATTACCAAATCTAATTTTTACCATAAATAAATGTAACAACTACTAGACTTCTTGTTACTTCTAGATGGACTGTAAGAATTGATTGATGTAACTAAAATTAAATTAGTTGTTGTAACAACGAAAATCGAAAATTATAGTTAAGCTCGAATCAAACTTGACTCGATCTGATTTTTCAATTCGTTTTATAATAAAAGGGTATTTACCCGATTGACTCTCAGCTCAGCTGGTATCAGTATTGTTATTAATATAAAAGGATGTAGGTTCGAGTGCGTTTAATCACATCATCCTCTTATTTAAGGATTAAGAAAGAACCATAGGTATTTTATATTTGATAACTAAATTGGTTAAATTTATATAAATTTTTTTATAAAAACTCTAATCTTCTCATTATCCAATAAATAAAAAAATGGACCGACCCATATGTAAAACTTGTGGGCAGAGCAGTCCATTTAATTCACTGAAAAAATAAAAATAAAAATAAAAACCAAATTTAGAAGGCATTTTCTGGGGAAGGTTAGGTATAAATTTTAAACTAAAAATTAAAAAAAAACTAAGATTAATTTTTTTAATATTTTATTAAACTAAATAAAAATACCTAAAACCATGTGGCCCATGAATCATGACTTGTATTAAACTTAGGTCAACAATTAATAAAACCCTGGTTTATTTTTTTGTAATTTTTAATTTTCAAATGTATATTTATGACCGACAAAGAATTTAAGGTTTCGATTCATATTCTAATTTTTTTTTTCCAAAAACTTAAATTAATCTAATTTTATATAAAAAATTTAAATATTTTATTTTTAATACATATAAAAAATAGATTCTATTACTGCAAGACAAGGAACTTGCCGTGTCGGTGGTCATGATCATGACTTTCCTTTTTTTAATTTTGGTGAGCTGGGAATAATTTTTTTTTCCCAAAAAAGTAGTTGTTTATTTCGTTTCCTATTTTTTTTACTGAATTTTTTTAATTAAATTATAAATTTATAAGAGATTAATTATTGTATTATTAATTAATATATTATTTTTAGGTTAAAATTTGAGATTTAGTCCTTATATTTTTTAAGTTAAAAGTTAAAAATTTTAGTCCAATTAGGTTTGCTTATCAAGCTCACGATGATTTCACTTTTGACGTAATTACATGAGTGTATTGATGATTAATTTTGACTAATAAATAATATTAATAGTCTCAACGATAATACGAGATTTTTAAATTAGAAAAAGAATAAGAGAGTTTTTTTTTTTTAACTTTCTAGGCTAAAAATATTATTTAGTACGCGAGCTTGATAATTTTTTTTTTAATATGGTGCATATATTTTTTTAATATGATACTTGTATTTGGTAAAATTGTACGTTTTGGTACTTGAAGATAACAATGTTAATTTTTTAGTGTTTAATTCGGGTTTTAGGGTTGATTTGATGAAATTTTTTAATCAACTAATAATATTAGTAATTAATTTTCATCAAATCAATCCTAATCACAAATATCATGCTACGTTTAACAAATTAAACACGAAATTAAACAAATTCACAAATAAAACTGAATTTATTCTACCAACAAGATCATGAAAATTCAAATATAATAATAGTAACAATAAACTTTCATTAAGTAAACCCTAAAACACGAATTAAACACTAAAAAGTCGATCTTATTACATATGGATACCAAAATATACACCTTTTGCCAAATATAAGTATCTCAGTGGACAAAAAAACAAAGTTATCAAATTTTAAAAATGTGTTAAACAAGGGTACTAAATAATGTAATCTAAAAACAAGGACTTGCGGCATAATTTTGCCATTTTTTTATGAATTAAACATATTATAAATAAGTTAATATTATGACACTAAAATTGGGTTGAAAATGAATTCCATTTATCACTCAAAAAACGACTTGAAAAAAAAAACAAAGGATTAATTACAAATTCAAACCCCCAATTAATTTCATCAAGAAAATGATTTTTTGGGCAAAACAAATTCATGTGCAAATTAACTATGGAAAAAATGACATTGAAACCCTAAATTAAATACTCATATTAACTACGTGATTTTGACTTGGAAACCCTAAATTTAATGGGTGAATCATGATCTAAAATCAATGTAATTCTAGTAAATTAATATTTTGGATTTCTTAGCTTGAAATCGACTACTTAATGAATGTTGTAGATCTAATATTAAATAATTTGTTTGAAGATCTCTTTAATAATTAAGTGTTCCCTTTCTTGGAAATAAAAATGGGAATATACTCATATAAAGTGGGAAAAATAGTGTTATATTCATATTATATAAATTAAATTATTGTATCCTTACGATGTGGGTAGAAATTTTATGTAAGAATTTAATATAAAAATTAAATACGGTTATGGTTTAACGGGTAAAGTTGAGATAATGAAAATTATGAAGTTTAAGGTTCAAATCTCATTATTTGTATATT
Organism: Gossypium sturtianum; assembly: GCA_025698515.1. NCBI lineage: Eukaryota > Viridiplantae > Streptophyta > Magnoliopsida > Malvales > Malvaceae > Gossypium > Gossypium sturtianum. The sequence continues at coordinate 167,296,863 of CM046945.1, forward strand.
TATAAAAAGATAAAAATATCCTCAAAAATAATAATTGTCATTATGTAAAAATAACGAGCTTTTAATAATTTCATAACTGAGTTAGAACTTAGTCGATGGGTGATACGAACGTGATCAAACTCTTAAATAATAAAATATAGATGGGCACGGATTGCTGGATACAATTGGTTTTGGGGGTTTTGCTCAGTTTTTTATGTTGAATTATGGGGAATTTTAGATGGTCTAACCTTTACTCAAAGAGAAGGGCGTAAGAAGGCTTTCATTCATACAGACAACTTAGAGATTGTGAAAGCCCTTCAAGATATTTATCTTACTGAATTAACTTCAGCATTGGTTAGAAGAATCCATATGATTTTACAGATCATGGAGCAATGGGAGATTAAGTATATTCCTAGAGAGAGAAATCAAGTTCTGGAAAGACTAGCCAAATTAGCTTCAGAGAGTAACTCAACTATGCAAGTTTTTGAAAACGTTCCAGAGGAGCTAGTGGCGGTTGTTGATATTGCTAGAGCAACAAATATTGATGTTGGTTAGGTGGAGTAGTGAATAGTTTGATGCTTCTTAGTAATGTTTAGGGTACGGTGAAGTTAGAAAAAACTTTTAGGGGATCGAAATTAAATTATAAATTTTTATGAGTTAAAATACAATTTCACCATTGTATTAGCTAATATATTTATAATTTTTAAAGGACTAAATTAAAATCTTACTATTTTTTGGAGTCAAAGTGCAATTTTACCATTATTAATTTATAATGTTATACATTTAAAAGGGTAAAAATCACAATATTTTAATTTTAGGAGGGGTCAGGGTCCTACCTATCCCCCTCTCGTTGCCCTTGGTCTAGGGTTTGAATTTTGTAAATGTAGAAAATAATGCTGGAAGCTTTGCCCCTCGTAAAAAGATCTGTCTTAACTCGACTTTCAATTTAGTAGAAACTTAATGTAATTATCGGATACCGAAATATATATATTAGATAAACAAAAAAAGAAAAAGTTGGATTTGAGTAGCTCAATTATTTTATTCTTATAAAAGACCAAAGTGAATGAATGTAAAAGAGAACCACACAAGGGTTGACGTAGGACATGGGTACTAAAAATAGGACCAAAAGTGTCATTATCCCCTATTGTGCAAGAAGCTGAGTGGGAAATGCATGAGAACGTTCCTAGCTCCAGTGCCCACTCTCCATATCTTTTTAGGGTCACCTCCCCTGGTCACATGGGAAGATATAAATGCAATTTTTTTATTATAAAATATATATATAAATTTAATAATTTATATCATATATATACATTTTTAATTTATATAATATGATGCATTAAGAAATTAGAAAATTATATTAAAAAAAGACTAGATAAAAAAAATTGAAATAATAAAACTTGAGAGACCAAAATAAATATTTTACCATTTTTTTTAAGTATTTCAGAAGTTACATTCTGTAGACCCATTAAGGGAGTAGATGCTGGTCATGAGTTTTAAAGCTGCTCCATATCTAGGGCGTGGATCGAATCCTCGACTACTGATTAAGGTAAGAGAAACCATTGTCATCTCACCTAACTCCCGTGATTAAACCTTCCAAATATTTTAGATATATGTAAGTTTAAAATTTTATAAATGGAAACAAATCTATAGAGAAAGATATGCCAACACCCAAATGTTAATTGCAAACAGATTTAGGGTCAACCGTTCCAAGTTGGGTAACAGCCATTCACATTCTTCTGACTTCGATTAATGATTTTGATTAAATTATGAACAAATTTAGGGTCAACAACTATATGCTGTACTAATTTTATAATTTTCTTAAATTTTATTTTTTTTCCTTTATACTTAATTTAACCCAATTTAGATACTCGAATCAATCACATAAATTTTAAATTTTTTTAAATAAAAATACCATAATCGACGTTTATTCATTAATAAATATATTTTATTACTGATTTTAATCTCGATTTTATTTCGAACTTGACAAAAGTGGTTTAAAGTACTAGTAGTTGAAATTCATGTGCCCAAAATTTGGATTTTGAACATTAATTGAATTATTACGCGTTTTGTTTTTTGGGCTCAAGGGGGGCATTATAATAAATAAGAATACACCGCAATGAAGTTGTAATGTTGTAAAAGTCTTAAGTTGGAACTAGCTTTCAAAATTTTAGAAGTTTCATTTATATATATATATATATATATGAAATCCTCTGATTTTCGATAATTATATTAAATATTGATTAAATTTGGAGTCGAGTCGAGCTAGATCTTTAAATGAAAATAAATTTAGTTTTTGAAAATTTTACTTAAAAGAATATCGAACTTCTTACCATTTGACTTGATAATCTAATATATTATATTTAAGCACTTTGCTGAATTGGTGTCACCCTTAACTGGGCTACCAACTCAATTATGAAATTATAAAACCATCCCTTCTTTTAAATTATAATTTAATATTATCATTGAGTCTTAGCTCGAGTACGTGGGTTCGAGTACGTTGAAATGCATTATCCTCCTATTTATGGGTTAGGAATGGACTGTGGGTAGTTCTAGACATTCTGTCAAAAAGAGCAGATATGATTAAAACCTATAATAAAATTATTTAAAAAATAGAAAATAAAACAAAACAATTATAAATTATAAATACAAAGATCGAACGTATAATATTTTCTTTCACTCACATTATGAGTGTAACAAAATCGAATATATATATATATATAAGAAATGCTGCTTAAATTAATAAGACAGTGTTTTGACTGTAAAATATAGAGAATATGGTAATGTGGGTGGTGATGGACCATCTTCATTGAATTCCTTCATATGGATAAGATTGTTAGATCATACCCCAACAAGATTCTCAGTGAATTACAAACTAATGTTCCAAATTTTGCTGCTTTTTTTCTTTTGGTCTTTGTTTTTCATGGGTGAGTATTAAACTACACACTAGCTTTGACTTAAGCTACTGAAATATAGTAGTTAATTTGTTCATACTAAGTTGTTTGATTCTTGGAACTATGGGTATCAATTGCTTTAAATTATTATATATATATATATATATATATGGGTAAACTACACCCATCATCATTTTAAATTAGGGTCTATTCTATTTTGATCATTTCGAATATCTTTTTTTTTTTTAATTTTGTCATTTTAAATAAGATAATTGTGCGAATTAATCACTATCATTAAAATTTTCGTTTTCTTTTAACGGATTGCTGACGTGGTACATTAACCCATTGAGTGATTGAATAGTGACATTTTTCAGTTAACTTTTGACTAAAGTTCAAGGAGAAAAAGTTTTGGACATGTGCCTGCAATTATCTATGCTTAACTCATTATCTTCGGACATACACAAAGTGAAACGTGGCAATAAATTTTGGGTGCCTAATTAAAATGTTGAAAAAGTTCAAAGGGTCTAATTAAAACTTTAAAAAAAAGGGTGTTTAATAAAAGTTTCTAAAAGTTTCGAGAGACTTAATTAAAATTTAAAACTTTTGAAGGGCATGATAATAATTGTTAAAAACTTTGTAGGGTAAGGCCCGCTGTGGCTCCAATGACATTCCGCCCCTAGGGGTACATACAATACTAATATTTTTAAAGTTGATTTCGATATTAAATGTCATGTTCAACACCAACGTGTCTAATGCTATGTCAACTTGTTATTTTCACATATTACTCACTAAAAATTCAATTAATGAATTAATGACTATCATTTGCATCAAGAATGAAATTTCAAAATTCAAAAAGTACAGAAACTTAGAATGATCCGATTAGAGAATATGAACTAAACCTATAACTTTACGCACAGTATAACACAATTAATCGAATTTAACCCAACAAAATTAGCTACTGTTGTTTAGGTTATGACTAAAACTTTAAATTTCAAAAATACAGAAACTAAAATTGACCAATTTAAGAAGTAGAAAAACTAAATCTACAATTTTTATAAAATACAAGGACTAATAATAAAATTTAACCTAGCTGTTAAACGATCCATATATTTACGTTGGTTGAAAATCATGGTAAAACACATGTTGAGACAAAATTATTGCATGCACACGTATTGAATAATGCAATGAAACGAGTACATTGCGTGTGGGTTATTATTTCCACGAAGGGATGGGATATGTATATCTTATCTTACGTAATATATTTGCATTCGTGTCGGTATGGTTGAGGTCTTAAGATTTTAAGTGTATGGCTTTGAATTTTTTAATTAATTAGAGTTTAATTAATTGTTGAAATTATTTATTTAAATTTTACCATAATAGGTGAAAAATATAATTATATAATAAATATAATTATAAAAATCGATGTAAATAACAAATGAGGTTTTGATTAAACGACGAAGTAGGTGTATATTCGTCATTATTCAACTGAGTTGGTGTTCAGTTGACTCGTGACAACGACTCAATCAAGTGCTTAATATATAATTTAATTTGGAAAAATATGGCACCTCTATGTTTATAATGTCATTATTGATGTGGATTAAAAAAAGAAAGAAAGGAAAAACACAATTTTTAACTCACTTTACTAGGGTTAAATATTAAATTTATACATGAACGTTTAATGTGAAATTTGATACATGAACTTTGATTTGATGTAATTACACACATGAAACTTGAATTGTGGTTCATATCTATACACGAAATTTTGATTTTAGTTCAATTGTACACGTTTAAAGAAATAAATATATACATTTATTTTTATATTAGATCAATATAATTGTTTGTGTAGGTAATATATCAACGTAAAATGTTGTCTCAATAACGTTATTTAATTATAAAGTATTATAATTAAATCTCACACAATGAAAATCATAATTTGATGACAATAAAAGTCAAAGATTATGGTACAAACACCTTTGAAAATTAGGAATCCCTCTCTTTTATCTTGAGATTGAAGTTTGTTTAGCTAAAAATAACAGAGATAAAAAGGAAGATGCTAAAGTGGTGTGGAGCCAACATTTTGACCAAAATTTGCCAGTTCATATTTGATAAAGTAATTTGGTGGGGGACTTTCTCAAATTTTAATGATTCCATTCCCTACTTGAAATCAGGGCATGGTTTTCCCCCAAATGCCTTTTTCTTTTCTTTTTAATTATTATGAAAACGGTTCAATTAGTTCACTCGGTGGATAAAAAGTCGAAAAAAGGTTTTCGAGGTCAGCTAGTTGGAAAAGGGAGGGGAATTCGAGTGAGAATTAGTTGATTCTCTTGATTGTATTTTAAAGAGGTATTTAAGAGTATTTTTTTTGAGAGAAAAAACATTATAAAGAACTACTTAGATAAAAACTCAAAATCCTCCATGGAGGTGTTTCAAAAAATTGAAGGCCATCATTGTAACCGATCGTCATTTTAGCTAGTCTATCAACATCTATTTTGAGTTCTCTTGAAACATGATGAATCGACCAATGCACCATCTTAGCCAATAAGAGATGAATTCTTCTGACCAAAGCTAAACTTGAATCTTTTGTAGACTTGCTTTGTAGAGCTTGTACTACCACCTGATCTTAACTATCTGAAAAAATTATTAATATGTCGAATCCTCTGTCCAGTGCAATCAACAGACCATGCCAAATGCCCCAAAATTCCGCATCTAAAATAGAACAGATTCTAATAAACTGATTGTAACCCAAGTTCCAACACCCATACCTATCTCGTTGAACCCCCTATCGAGGTAGCCCCATTCTCCCCTTTAATTGCACCATCAATATACAATTGAATTCAATTCTCAGGTAAAGGTGTAATTGAGTTTGATACTAGCTGTCTCGGGACACTTGCCTTATTGAGTGAGGTGTATTGTTTAGCCTAACTGTATGAAACTTTGACCCACTCCTCGGCACTTCACGATGATCCTTGGAAGACAAATAAATTACGATTTTTCCAAATATGCCATGCAACCATACCAAAGAAAGCCAATCCACTCCTTCCATTTGCATTCCAAGTTTATCGTATAAATTGGCAGCTATCCATCATGTAATCCCCATATGAGAAAGCATTGAACTTATCTTCTGGTATTATTCTAGACCATATGTCTTTAGGTTCAGGACAATCGCGTATGACGTGTTAGATATCTTCAGAGGTCCATCCGTAAAAACCACAAGTACCATCTGACAATATTATATATGTGATCGATGATACAAACTGCAAGGATACGATTATTAAATATGTGAATGATATATAACAACAATCCTTAACTTAACGTGAAGTTATTCCCTAAAAATATTCAACAATTATTTTAAAAAGAAAGTAACAATGAGTACATGTTACAATAAATATATTGGTTAATTGATGGAGATAATTCCAATAGGTGCACAAAGTTATTTACTAAGATTAATGCATGAACTTTTAGGAGTGCTTCATGTGATTGTACTATGTACCTTTTTTTTTGTTCATTTGTACTAGGGTTTTGGTTTTTAGTATAAAAGGAGTAAACTTTAAGACGATAGAATTGTGAGGCAATGAACTCTTTTACCTTCATCATAGTATAAGGGCGGTGCTATCACATGAGTCCTAGAAATTGTAAATAATAATAATAAAAACATTAATAAAATTCAACTGTGAGTTAGATCTATATTTAGATTGGGTTTGAAGGGTTGGTTTTGTTTGGCATAAATTTAAATTAAATAATCTTAAAATATTTTATTTTGTCGAGTATAAACTATTGTTTTTGTTTCGGTTTAGATAAAAATGGATGTTATCAATAAGTTTCAGAGAAAATCATATAAAAATAAGTCGATTGAGTCTTAACTCGATTGGCATGGGCATTATTGCTAACGCAAAAGGATATGAGTTCAAGTGAACTGAAGCGCATTATCTTCTTATTTATGGGTTAGAGAAAAACTAATAGCAAATATGAACAAACCTATAAATTTTAATTTAAAAAAAAAAAAAAACCCTTTATTCATGTTGACAAGATTACCTGTCTAACTTCACCTCTTTAATTTATTTATTTTTTACTTTTTTTTTAATGTTTTTTTCAAGTAAGAAGGAGATAAAATCACGTGAATTATTCTATCAAGAAATATCATAAAATAGTGAGGTAGATTCACATGAGTTAATGCTCAATCAAGATTTCATTTGCTAAAATAGAAGGACTATTAACATAATTAGGTGAAATAGGGACTATAGACCAATTTGACACTTCTTCTAGGTGTGAAGACTATGTTACCATGTCTAACAAACTTTACCAAATATAAAATTTTATTAAGCTTTATATATATATATATATATATATATATATATTTTCACTTATATAAGTAATTAAGAGCTAGCTAAATTATACTTGGGTCAAGTTATAATATACAGATAATTAAAAAAATATTATCAGTTTTCGTTAAATTTTACTATTAATCCGTATATTTTACAAAAGTTATTGGTCAATTTTATTTCTTGCAATTTTTGATAAAATATTAGTCGTAGTCAAATGATAAATTCATTAAGTTAAGTTATATTATTCCCAAAATTTGATGCGATAAACATATTATCATATGTGTAATACTTTATAAGTTTGTTATTTTTACATATTACTCATTAGAAATCTAATTAATAGATTGACAATTGTTATTCGCATCAAGACTGAAATTTCAAAAAAAAATAAAAATATAGGGATTCAGAATGATTCAATTGGAGAATATGGGCTGAATATACTATTGTACGCATAGCGACTAGTTATTAAATTTAACCAAATGGATCTAACCGCTACTATTTGAGTGAGGACTAAAATTTCAAAATTCAAAAAATAAAGATACTAAATATGATAGATCCGAAAATGTAAATATTAAATCCATAACTTTTGTAAAGTACGGTTAATACATGTTAACAAGTGTCACTTTCATTGCTTTTTTTTTTTTCTTTAAAGAATCAATAAAATTTATCCCAAAGCATAATCCTTATCCTTATATTCTATTTCACTGTCTTGATTAGAATTGGGTCCCTTTGCTTTAGTACGGAGGACTGGAATTGAAAAAAAAAATATTCCTTTTAATTAAAATAATTAATAAAATTTGAGAAAGCTGTTTATTACCAACCAATTATGATATCTTTGCTTCAAATTTAATTACATAATTTAAAAAAAATAAAAAAAAATATGATTGATGTTACTCTTATTTTTCTACAAGTCACCCATCTTAAAAAAGAAATATTAATTTTAGAAGTTGTTGTGTTTAGTGGCTTCACCCATCCTTATCAATCCAAAATTAGATATTTATTTTTTAGAAAAAGTTAAAAAAAGATAAATTTTATAATATCTCGTAAAGTTTGTTGACTCATCACCAGGCAGATTGTGAAAACCTAGTGAAATGACATATAGTTCAAGAGAGAGATATATCAATATACGTGTTAACAGTATCACGTGATTTATTTTATGGGTATTTAAAGGAAGATACTTATTTAGGAATATGTATATGTAAGATCTTGCTTACTCAAAAAAGAGAATTTATGACACTATTAGATTATTAAGCTTTCGTGTGAACCTCATATCGTTCCTCAAGCTCTGCCCTCCGTCCTTCTCTCATATTAGTCAAGCAAGGAGTTTATCTGAAGATTTTATGTGTGATCATGTTATCTTATATGATGAGATTTAATATCTTTCCTTATTTGATGCCATATAAGAGTCTTACTGAAGTACAATTTTAGGATGTCATGTTCACACTAGCCGAAGATTCGTTTCACGCGCAATTTGTAGCTAGGTTTTCAATGAGAAAGAGTGATCTTAGTTAATATATGGAGCTAGGTTGCAACTAGACTTTTTCACGAGCCGAACAACTAGGCTTGACTTGGGTTGGGCTTAGATAAGTTTTTTATGTCTCAATCGACCTAGCCCAACCCAGACTCAATTTAAATATTTAAAAAATATTTTTAAAATTTAAATTTAATTACAACATATATAAAATATTAATATAAAAATATATTTTTAGTATTTTATTAATTTTGAACAGTGAAATGAGTTTTTTAGGCGAGTGAAGCCAAAAATAGGCCTAGATTTAGAACCGAGCTGCAACCCAACCAATGGACAATTCTAGTTGCAACTTAAAACTCATTATTAAATGAACAAAACATGAACAAATTTTATTCAATTCATTTATATTTATAAACAAACTAGTTTTTTTTTTAGCAAAAAATACCATAAAGGGTCAAACAAATTTATTACGTAACGTCACTTATTACAGCCTTGTGGATTTCCTTAGGATAATCCATTTAAAAAAACCACGTTTTTTTCTCATTACACAATTTTGTACTAATTAAATCAGCTACTTTATTACAAGTCCTTTTTTTCCAAATAAAATCGGCAGAATTAAAGCAACCGACAACAGCTATACAGTTTTTGATGCGCGTGCCGACAATAGTCATATCTGTGCGATTATTTCTCCATTTATTGACCAAACCCGCATTATCCGTTTCAAACAACACATCTCCCTTTATCTTCAGCTGAGTCGCCATCTGTATACTTCTTTCAAGCGCCATGCATTCGGCCTCATGCACCGACATTTTGGTTTCACTAAAGCCGCCCCCACCGCCCAAAACGAAGCCTTCATCGTCCCTCACGATCACCCCGTACCCCATGCTGTTTGTCCCTACAGCAGCGTCGAAGTTGACTTTAATAACTCCCTTCGGTGGTTTTGTCCATTTCTGCTCCTCAATATTACAAGATAACATTGGTTCCTTTAACAAGTTACAAATGCAGAAGTCGTCGTTTAAAGCTCTAGCCCTCTCCCAAATGACCGTAGCTTCTTCTTCTTTTCCCCTAAAAATGGAGTTGTTTCTTTTATTCCAGCAATTCCATAATAAAACCATAAGGTCGGCCATAGCTTCCTTGTCAAGGACCCGCATCAAATCTTCAATCCAGTCAATACAGTGATCGTATTCTTTCGAGAACATACTCTCGGACCACCCTCCCATCGAGAGAGCCTCACGCGATGTTGGGCAATCTTTCAGCGCATGTAACAAAGTTTCGACTTCAGCTCCGCACCTTTGGCAACTCGTGTCCGCCCCTTGTCTAATGGAAGCAATCTTAGCCTTTGTCGGAAGAATTTCGTGCCCCACACGCTAGGAGAACACCCGGATTTTAGGTAGGGTCTTAAGTTTCCAAATAGCTTTCCAATATAATCTATGAGGACCGAATCCCATCTCTTTCAAAAGCAGCCATGAGTAAGCCGACTTTGTAGTAAAGCACTCGTGGGGTTATGAAACCAAACAATTTTATCCCCTGTCCTCGTCGCCTCCGATAGGCACGTTGCAAATCTTCTCACCCCAATCATGCCCGAACACCTTTATGACTTTAGTAACATTCCAACTTCTCCTATCCGCAAGCCACAGATCTTTCACACTCATTTCACTTGGGATGAGACTATCTCCTCTAATGGCATCCCCGTTGAGGCCTTCCATTCCCCAGTTGTCAGTCCGGATATTAATCATATCTCCATTCCCTACCTGCCATCCAAAGCCGTCTTTGAGAGCCTCTGTCGCTGTCGCTATACTTGACCAGGTGAAGAATGCTTTGTCAACTTTTTTGGCTTTAAAAATATTGCCCTCCGGGAAATATTTTGATGACAGCACTTTATAGCATAGCGAATCTTTATTGTTAATGAGCCTCCATACTTGGCACCCCAACAGAGCCAAATTGAAAAGTCGAATGTCTCTTTTTCCCAGACCTCCCATGCCCTTCGGTTTACGTAAAATCTTCCAGGGAAGCATTGTCCACAATCTGCCTCTATCTTTTCCGGCCCACCAAGTTTTACTTAGTTTAGTTTGGATGTCCTTGATCACTCCTTTGGGAGCTAAGAAAATTGACAGAGCGTATGTAGGTATAGATTGTAAGACAGCTTTGATGAAGACCTCTTTGCCACCGAATGAAAGCAATCTCTTGGTCCAGCTAGTGATCCTGCAAGACAATCTGTTATTAATATATTTGAAAACTGCTATTTTTTTCTTACCGATCGGTATGGGAAGGCCAAGATAGTTGTTCAAACTCTCCACCACCGTCATGCCTAGCAGATCGCTAAAGTTGCTTCTTTGAGCTCTAGGAGTGTTGGGGCTGAAGAGAATCATTGACTTTTCAAAGTTTATCTCTTGTCCTGACATGTTAGAAAACGTATTAAGAATATTGACTAGTAATTCAACATCACTCCTTTTATTTCTCACGAATAGAAGCGCGTCATCGGCAAAAAATAAATGATTTATCCTAGGACCATTTAAACTAGCCCGGATTCCTCTTAAGGTGTTATTATCCTGGGCTTGGATAAGCATTCTCGAAAACGCTTCCATGCAGAACAAGAACAAATAAGGAGAGAGGGGATCCCCTTGACGGAGACCCTTCTCGGGGATAATAATATCGGAAAGAAAATTATTGCATTTAAATCTATATTTAACCGAACGAACACAATCCATTATTTTGTCGATCCACTTCACATCAAAGCCCATCTTCGTCATAATTGTTTCCATGAAGTCCCACTCCACGCGGTCATACGCTTTGCTCATGTCAAGCTTGACAACGAACCCTTTGTTAGGTCCGTTTTTAGAACTTTGAAGGTAGTGTAGGAGCTCGTGTGCAATCAGAATATTATCATGAATCATCCTCCCCGGTACGAAAGCGCTTTGGTTTTGGCTAATACAGCTAGGAAGAACAACTTTTAGCCGGTTGGCATAAACTTTTACTATGATCTTGTAGATAAACCTGCATAAGCTGATAGGATGGAAATTAGACAACTCATAAGGATCTCTAATCTTAGGAATTAAAATGATCATAGTTTCATTGAGATTAGAGATATTTTTGTTCCCATTTAGGACATCTAGGCAAAAATTAATAGTGTCGCGTCCCATAATCTCCCAATTAAGTTTGAAAAAATTTCCCGATAGGCCGTCAATGCCAGGAGCTTTATTCGGGTCCATCTGCTTAATGGCCTGAAGGATTTCATTCTCCGTATAGTCCCTAGTAAGCCATTCATTTATCTCCCTGGACACACACTCTTGAATGTACCCAATTTCCTGTATATCAACCCTTTGACCATTTGACCTGAATAATTTCCAAAAATAGTTTTTTGCCACCTGACTTATTTCCTTGCTATTAGTAACCCAATTTCCATCCGTGTCCTTAAGCTTCTCTATGTTATTCTTCTTTAAACGTCCAGTAGCTCTAGCATGGAAATACCTAGTATTCTGATCCCCCTCCCTAAGCCATTTTGATCGAGACCTTTGGGCCCAGTAGCTTTCTTCCCTAGCATGGAGAAAATTTAGCCTTTTGCGAGTTTCCTTTAAGAACTTTACACTGTCCCCTCCATTGGTTGAGTCAATAATTTGATCAATATTTTTCTCCAGTCTTCGCATCTCACTCTTCATATTTTCATATTTCTTGCGTTGCCAAGGGCCAAGAACTATCCTCACCCTTTCGAGCTTGTCCCCATAATCAGTATCAGCCATGTTCCACGCACCACCAATAATATTTTTTGCTTCCCTATCACCAGCCCAACACAAGTCGTATTTGAAGCACAGTCTATGGTCATTAGGGTAATCTTTGGGCTTACGACCCCATAAGTCAAAGATAACCGTATCATGATCGGACTGGGTTTGCCTCACTACCCTTGCAGCCATGAAGGGGAAGTTTTCAACCAATGAGATCGAACTAAGAAATCTATCAATCCTTTCCTTTATCAGCCCGTCCCCACTTCTGTTATTGACCCACGTAAACCAACCACTGTCGGGTTTAATATCAACCAACGCCAGGTCATCCATAACATCTTTAAACTCATTCATTTGCGCCCTCACCCCCTGCGGCCTCCTTCTTTCTCAGCATCATTCAAAATCGCGTTGAAATCCTCCCTACAACCCAATCTTCCCTAACCGAGTCCCCAACCCTACGCAATATATCCCAAGAGCTGCTTCTAAGGTTCGGATTGGCATGTCCATAAAAGCCCGTAACCCGCACGTTTTTATTGTTCTCCAATTTAACAATGGAGTCGATGTGGTGTTTGGAATAACCTTGAATAGAGACGTCCATCCCTTCTCTCCACAACAGCGCCAGGCCCCCACTCCGACCCTCAGAATTCACAGTTAATCCATTCTGCAGCCTGCATTTATTCTTAACCCTTTGAAAAACATTCCCATTCATTTTAATTTCACTGAGGAAGATGATATCAGGGTTGTTAGCAGCGAGAAGTTGCTTAAGCTCCCTAATTTTCACGGGGTTTCCTATTCCACGGCAGTTCCAGCACATTAACTTCATAATGGAGTGCACAAACCACAAAAAAATACCGTCCAGACGCAAAGCACATCGAAGAAGACGAGACAGCTAGACCCTTAACAACTCCCACTGCACCTCCGAGCGATCGACAGTAAATGAAAGAGGACAGGACACGCTTCACCTAGGATTATGCAATTTTCCAGAACAAGAGGTCTGCAAAAAAAAAAACATGGCAGAGAGGAAACACGAACACGATGGCAGTCCAAGAAAAGAAAAATACCACCTCCTAATCTTTCCCGAAAACTCAACATCCAATTGGAGGCTCCAACCCCCCGAAACAAGAAAGAGATCATGGAACAAGAAAAAACAAGAAAACAAAGCAATGTGGCAACACTAAAGAAACAAGCAGAAACTAGCAAAACAATAACTATCAAAAGAGAGGAACGAAAGAACTTAGTAAATCAAGTAAAGCATATAGAACAACATAATATACATGTTTTGAAAACCTAGAGAGAACGGCGAAAACCCTACTGATTAACACGATGAGAAGTCCAGGATAGGTCAAGACTGCCAATAATGGACAACATGCAACGTGAAAACTACCATGCAAAGATGAACAAGACTCAAACCCTCTACGAGTGAAAAAGAAAGACGAGAACAACAGAGCAATGGGAAACGCAGAAAAGCAAAAGGTTAGCAGGCAAAAAGAGACAAAAGAAAGCCGAAAAAATAAAAAAGCATGCAAAACACGTAGAAAAACAATCCGAAAAATTAATTCTTTAAACCACCGTGGGTCCCACCGAGAATGTCACCGAATTTCCCAAATAACACCATGCAGAAACGTACGTAACAAAATCAAGAAAACAAATAATAGAATACATAAGATGTAAGAAAGAATAAAGAACCATGCAGAGCGCCACCAGTGCCCAGATGAGCAATAGACTCCACACCTTTCCAAAATTTGAGATTGACAAGACCCCTCACGTCAAGTCGACAAAGACCGATCGCCAGCAAGAAAGATAAAAAATGACGAAACAAAGGAGCATAACTACAGCATCATTACCAAACGACAAAAAGAAAGAAGAAATTCAAAACAAAACACAAATCATCAACACCAAAACACCCAAGCCCCACCGCAAACTGCCATAAAATTCAAAAGAATTAGGCAGACACACGAAATAAAATCAAGAATCGCGTTTTTGCAAGCCTCTATATTTATAAACAAACTCGTTTATATTTATTCAGGACTCATTTAATAAGTTACTTAAAACTCATCTAAAACTCGTTTATTGTTTGATTATTATATAATCAATAAGATTATTTTATTTATTATAATATTAATATCTAAAGATAAGAGATAAATGATTATTTATTTATTGTTTGTTGGTTTATTATTCATGAGTATAAACAAATTCATTTAATTTAAAAAAAGAAATATAAACACGTATAATTTTAAATAAATAAATACACATAAATATAGATATTTTCATTTATCACATGTGAAATTAAAATAAATAAATAAATAAACACTATTCCTTGCTTTCTCTCCATCCACACAAATTGTCGGCAGAACACTAAATTGGAGAACCTTGCCTTCCATATTTATGTATTGCCAACTTAAAATTAGTTTCTTGATTTAAAAATTAGTCCTTTGAATCTGCATCAATTATTATAGTAATTACGTAAATAAACATTATATTTACTGATTTAAATTTTTTTATTGTAAATTTATAATAAATCGGAAAATAAAAATTTTATGAATTTAAATTTAATTTTAAAACATTGGATTGGTTGTGTGTTGAAAATGGAAATAAAAATTGTGGTTAATTTAGTTTAATTATCAGAACGATTGGTTCATATTACGAAGCAAAAAAGTTTGATGTTGGATGTTGGATGTTGGGTTCCTTACTGTTTATGGAAGTTATCAACACTTTGGAATGAGCTGTCTTTTTGTTCTTTTTTCTCAAAAGTATTCGTTGAAATGTTGTCTTCTGTCTTCTCTTTGATGTGTCAGGATTAGATTTTTTTTTTATTATATTTTTTCATGTATTGAATTTTTAATTAATTATATTTCTTTTGTGTAATCGTATGATTAGGAGCGTAATTAAGGGACTGATAGAGGTCTTGGCTCTTCTAAAAAAAGAAAAAGTAATAAAACATTGGCCCCTCTAAAACTAATAAAACATTGATTTGGTGTAATCGTATAATTAGGAGTGTAGCTAGGGGCTGGCAATGGCCCTGGTTCTTTTAAAATGAAAAAATTTTCATTTAACTAATTTAAAAAATTTAAAGGTAAAATTACACTTTAACCCCTTAAAATGATAAAAAAATGATTTTATTCTTTAAAAATTATAAAAATTACGATTGTAAAAATTACAATTTAATTTTAATCCCCCTAAATTTTTTTTTTTTACTTTGCCCCTGCGTATGATGTTGGATATTATTAAGTTTAGTGAAAATTTTAAGTTTATAAATTTATTTTCGAGATAAAATTTTAAAATTATACTTAAAAATTTAATCAAATGTATAATGTGATAGGCGAATTTTAATATGATTGAATATAAATATTTTAATCTTGGTCAAATAAAGAAACAATTTTTCATGTACATATTTGTAAGAAACCAAATTTTAAGCATCATAATGCGTATTTAATCAAAATTCATATGTAATTTTAAATTTTATTTATTTTTATATCAATAATAAACTTTTTTAAAAATCAAATTATTAACTTAATTCATATTATATCTTAAAATTAAGATTAACTAATACGATACAATCCGATTCATGAATAATTCTAATTAGTATATAGGTTAATTAATCCTATTCTCTCTTTAATAGTGTTGACTATTCATTTTCTTTTATAATTAGTATATGGGTTAATTAATAGTGTTAATTAATCCTATTCATTCTATCTTGTGTTAACATATTATTTTGTAATTTTTAAAAAGGATTCTAAAGAAATTTTACCTTCTTTAGGAGGTAAAATGTAACTTAACCATTATATTCACTTAAAAGTTTATAATTTTTAAAGGGTTTAAAAATAAATTTTACCATTTTGAGGAAGCAAGGGTGCCATCCCTAGTTATAAACCAAGTAAACTATCTTTCCAATAGGAACAAAAGTGTTGGTGATATTAAAGATGGTAAAACCTAAATATAAAGACAGAAATAATATCGGTTTTTTAAAATTTCGAGATAAAATGAACATATTTTATTAAAATTTAATTGTGTTGAGTCGAATTTACCATAAAATTCTAGCTTGATCTTGTATCAAAATTGGGATTTAAAGTGGGTAATCCCACATTAAATGACGAAAGACTTTAAAGAGGGTTTAAAAATAGTCTTACCTATTACCTTCATTTAGTAATTGGGGGCTAAGGGCTCAACATATGCGTGTCGTTGTTGTTCAGCCCGGTCCATGTTCGTGTCAACACTTGTTGACCACATGTATCGTGTGTGTCCTTTTGAATAGAATTTGTTCCTTTTATCATAAATATTTCTTTTTTGGAATATTTTCGATTGAGAAAAATCCTCTACTATTTTTGGAAACTAACACTGCTATTTTATCATTTTGTCCATGGGCGGGTGGCCCAGCCCATGGCAGGTCTTGGGCCAAAAATATAAAAAGGAAATAATTATTATTTAACATATATGTCGAAACCATTTTTTTGTTTGGAAAACGGAGTCGACTTTTAAACGAAAATGGAGTCGCCACCAATCCTTTTTGAGGTGTGATCGGGTCACCTTGAGATTGATCGTTAAAATATTTTGATTTATTAAAACGATGACTTTGGTCCATAAAATTCGAGAAAACAGGTTCGAGAGTCGGTTACGTACGAGGAAGGATTAGCACCCTCGTAACACCCAAAATTGGTACCGAATTTATTAATTAATGTCTTAATGTCGAAAATTTGAAGAGATTTTAAAATACGATCCTCTTTATTTAAAAGAAAACTTGAATAAATTAAAATGAATGCTAAGACCCTCTTATTTCGAAGAAGTAAAATATCACGTCCAGTGAGTTAAGGTACGGCATTTCAAATTCCCGAAACTGAGCTTGTCTTTTGACTTTTAAAACTCATGTATTTAAATTTAAGAAGAATATTCGGGTCAAATGAAAAATCGGAACCCAGTAAGTTAGGGCACAATTTCTCAAAATACCAAATTCAGAATATTGCCTTTATTTTTTAGAAATCCTTATCCCGAAATAACGAAATATCACATCCAGTGAGTTAGGACGCAACGTTTCGAATTCTCAAGAATAAGTTTTTATTTAACTCATATGCTTTGATTTAAGAGAATAATTGGTTCTTTAGATTCGATGAGAAAAATCGAAACCAGTAAGTTAGGGTACGATTTCTTTCGGATCTTAGAACGCGGAATGTTTGTTTATTTCAAAACGAAAATTGTAATGCGTCAAATAAAATGTGATATGGTCGTAGTAAAATGGAAGATGAATTATAATACACATGCATAATAGAGTAAAAACGAGGGAAACAATATAAATTGCAATAATAAAAGCAAAAATAAATAAAAATTAAAACAAATAATCTATGTGAAATAATAGGTAAAAAAGATGACAAAATAAAAAAAAGCAAAGCTAATAATAAATCAATAAATAAATAAATACTATATACAATAATTTAAAGATAATAAAATAATAATAATAGTAAAAAATACAATAATAATAATAAACTACAATGAAAATATGTTAATATAAAAATAATAATAATAGTAAAAATAAATAAGAGTAGTAGTAGTAATAATAATAATAATAATAATAATAATAATAATAATAATAATAGTGAAAATAAAAACAATAATAATAATAGTAGTAAAAATAAAAATAATATTAGTAATAATAAAAATAATAGTAATAGTAACAATAACAATAGTAATATCAATAATAATAATAATGAAGTGCATAATAATAATGAATATAATAATAGTAGTAATAATATTAAAAATAATTGTAAAAAAAATAAAATAACAATAATAATACTAGTAATAATAAAAGTAGTAGTAATAATAATACTAATACTAATAATAATAATATTATTAAAAATAATTAATAAAAATAAATAATATGTAAAGAGAAATTTAAAATAAATAATATACAAAACAAATTAAAAATGAATAATATATATAAAGAAAATTACAATGAGTAAATAAATAACAAATTAAAAGGTTGCAATCAAATAATTTAAGGACTAAATCAGAAGGATAATGAAATTGAAGATAAAAACTATAATAAAATAACAAATTAGGACTAAAATCAAAAGAAGCGAAAAGGCTGAGGGCCAAAAGGGCAAAAGGCCCAATTTCTGGACACGTGTCCATTCCAGCGCATCGGTGGGTCAGGGACCTAATCGAAATGCGCAGAAAATTATGTGCCCGAATTAAAAACATAAAAAAAAACAAGTAAAGGACCAAATTAGAACAAATTGAAAATGCGGAAGGACCAGCCGAATAAATAACCTATTTTACAGAAACACGCTGATCCTCCCCGGGTCGGGTCAACGCACGGGACAAATGGAGTAAAACGACGTCGTTTTGGGCTATTGAAGCCAGCCCCAAAACGGTGCCGTTTTAGATGCTTCTATAAACTATTTTTTTTTTAAATTTCATTCTTCTCTTTTCTTTTTCTTTTTAAAAAAAAAAAAAATCTCCTAAAACACTCTCAACCTCTCTCACTCCTCCCCTTGAGTCCGGCCAGGTTCCGGCGGGAGCTCCGGCCGATCGCCGCCATGAACGGCGGCCGGAATTCGAAAAAAGTAAGATTTTCTTTTTTTATATATATATATATATATATATATATATATATATTTATAACCTTTGTATATAAAAAAAGGAAAAGAAAGCTTTAAAAAAAATAAAGAACAGATTCGAAAAAATGAAAAGATGGAAAAACTTTTCTTTTGCTGATTTTTTTTTTTCTTTGTATTGTTATTGTATTCAAAAAATGTGTAGAGCTTTACATCGATTTTCATTCGGCTTTATAAAGCCAAAAATAAAAAATAAAAATGAAATATAAAATCCAAAATACATTATCATTTTTCTTTTTTGTTATTCTCCTCTGCTGGCTTTTTCTGTGCTGTTTTGCTTCCTTGTTTGCAGGTAACCACCGTACGGAGGAGCTGACGTGGTGGCGCGCGTGGAAAGGGTTGCGGCACTGGCTGATTCCAGAACCCTCTAGGGTTTCTGAAATCTTTAGAAATTTTGGGCCAATTGGGCTGAGGTTTAAATTGGGCTTGAAATTTTGGGCCTCTGTAATTGTTTTATTATTGGACTTATTATTATTATTATTATTTTCTGTTTGCCCCTTTTTTTTGGTTTTATTTGGTTTAAATGGGTTTTTTTTTTTGTTGACGACATGTATCGTGTGTGTCCTTTTGAATAGAATTTTTTCCTTTTATCATAAATATTTCTTTTTTAGAATATTTTCGATTGAGAAAAATCCTCTGCTATTTTTGGAAACTAACACTGCTATTTTATCATTTTGTCCATGGGCGGGTGGCCCAGCCCATGGCAGGTCTTGAGCCAAAAATATAAAAAAAAGAAATATTTATTATTTAACATATATAATTAATATAATATTTTTATAACATTATATTCGGGCCAGGCCAGGCCAGGCCGGGCTTGAGCTAGAGAATCTTGCCCAATGCCCAAACCATATAGAAAACGGGCTTTAAATTTTAGTCAAGCGCATTTTTCAAGCCTCATATTTTGTCCAAATCTTCCCATTTTTTGAGCGGGTGGACCAACTCATGGCAAATCTAGTTTAATCCGGTTGAATAAATTTTCGCTCTCTCTCTTTTTAAAATTTTTATGAATTCTATATAAATTATCAAATTTAACCAAATAAACAGATAGAAGACCGATTCAACGTTCTTAAACCTTGCTCAAAACATAATTTAATATTTTCTTTATGTTTTTATGCTAAAAATGAAAAATATTTTGTCATATAGCTAATGAGTAACCTAAAGTTGGAAAGCCAAAACAAGTGGCTAAACATTATAAGGTGGGAAGTTGGAAATAGACATTAAAAGAAAAAGACAACAAAATGGGAGGGGTTTTGTTATAATGGGACCAATTGTTAATGTTGTTGTTGATTGATATGTGTTTGGCCATGTGCTTAGGCATGTGGGTTGTTTCATTTTTTCTCACTAAATTGACAACCTGGGAATTTGGAGGGTGTTCCATATGGACCAATCTTTCTCCACATTTTTTTAATTAAACATTTTATTCTTTTCAATTTTTAAGAAAAAAAAATAGTGTTTTTATGTACAATTTCTTTTTAAAAAGCTTATTTTTGTCTTCATAAAAGATGTAAATAAATATGAAATTGTTATGTTATTAGAATACATATTCGGATATAAAGGTTCCGTTTGTTTAACTGAAAATAGTTTTCGAAAAATGTCTTCATAAAATATTTTCTATTGTTTGGTAGATTTCTTGAAAGTATTTCATAAAAGTTATTTTCGATGAAACAAACATACATTTGAGATTTATGATAAGTAGTGAATTGATTACAGAGTGATGTGAAGATGAAGTTATAGTAAATAACGAATCTTCATGATGTTAAGGATTAAATTGTAAACTTTGTGAAATTTATAATTGAAACAAGAGAAGTGATATGCATGAAAATTTGTTATGTGAATTAAGATATTATAATGAATTATTTGATTAAAGTGTTTATACGGCGAAAATTAAATTACATGACAATAGGGACTAAATTGAAAAATATACAGAAGTTTAAGTGTGAAACAATTTAATATGTGAATAGGAAATTATAATAAAAGTTTAATGGATGTGTTATGAGATGATAAAATATGTATAAAGTGTGGTAAAAGTGAAATTGTGGAAAAATATGAAATTATTATGATGACAAGGACTGAATTGTTAAACTTGAGAAAATATATGGATAAAATAATAGAAGAGAAATACATAGGAATTTAATATGTGAAACAATATATTGAGATAAATTATGTGATTAAAGTGTAACAAGAAAGAAAATCGAATTAATACGATTAATTAGTGAATATTGAACTTTTATGACAAAAATGGACTAAATTGAAAAGTTATGAAATTTTATAAGAAAATATTGGATAAGTGAAGAACGTAGTAGAGAATGTAACATCCCGATGCTTTGACCTGATGTTCGATTCGGGTATGGGAGTGCTATAATGAGCAGAGCCTTATTAGTTTGGAAAATGTTTTATGAAAAAAATTTGGTAAGACATTTTATTGAAATAAGAGAATAATTTTACATTGATTGGAAAATTTTTTACGTTGACCATCCTATTTTACATGAAACAAACATCGAGTAAGGCTGAAAATATTTTCCGTAAAAACTTTTATGTTGAAAAAAACGGAGCCAAAATTAAAATAAATAATTCATTAACCTTATAAATTATTAAAAAAGTTTTTTTTTAATTAAAATGGGCTTTTTTTTATAATAAATCCAACAAGCCAACTCTAGGCCCGTAATGACTTATTCTAACCTAATGGACCGTCTGAATGTGGGGAAGAAAATAAGAAACCCAGCCACTAAGAAATGAAGCTTCTCTCTCCTTCAATCTCTCTTCTTTTGATATATCCCCGGCAATTTATAAAACTCCACCGTTTCAGTCCATCCTAGAGAGCGGAGCTCCCTTAGTTTATTGGGTTTTTTTTTGGCTCAGATCGACTCCCGGGTAAGAATTCGTGCCTTTGTTTCACAGTTCGACTCCTTATTTCTCTTATCCTCTGATCGGCGGCCAGGAAAACGGCAGTACGGTTCGCAATAACCAGGTTTGTCTTACATCCTTTTTCCATTATTTGCTTCTATTAATGGCTCGATTAGCATGGACTGTTGTTTAATTTGTTAGGTCAATAAGCTCTTCCAATTTGACGATTAATCATCCTAAAAACTCTTGGGGTTTTATAATTTACTGAAAGAATGAATATTGTTGTGATTGTATCAGTCAGTGGTTTATTCTGGAAGCTTCCAGTTTTCACTTTGAGTTAGCTCAAATTTTTATTTTGAATTCATTTTCGGATATGGGTATAGATATAATCCTCCGGAATCCTTCGAATACATGAAAAAAACTTATTAAACACGAGTCCATGTCGAACATTGACTTCCCTATAGGTTAGCAGTGTTGTATGAATGGTTAGAGCTATGTAATTGATTCTTGATCAGGCAACCAAATTCAAATAGGGGTTAATTCAAGCTAAGTTGAGTTTAAATATAAGAAGCTCAAGCTTGATTTGAAATTCGAAGCTCGCCTAAAGTTTGAGCTAGATTTGAGATAAAAATTGAGTTTATATAGTAAAAATAGACTCGATTTTCATACTCAGCTTTAAACTTAATTATTTGCACTTAAGCTCAAGTTTGAATTGAGATTTTTAGTACTGATTAAAAATAACTTGACTAGGCTCGTGAGCTATTCAAGTAAAACATAAGGGTACTCTAGTTCGGCTCGCTCAAACCTTTTTATTTATGAAAAGTCTAATACAAGTATGTTCAACTTTAGAAAGTTTTTTCATGTAGTTAAAAGTCTTTGAAGATCCATATCTCTGTAACTGTCTTGAAATTTTGATTTTTCTTTTTTTGGGTTGAATTGTCACTTTCAAGTAGGTTTTTGGTTTCTCTTTCAGCATTCACTTCCCTCACACCAAGCCATTACATCTCCGGCGCCTCCATAATCAAGTGAGTCCAACATAAATCATCAACAAACCATAAAGAAAAGTACTCGTAAAGAGGAGGTGGAAGGAAAAAGAAAATGGCGAGCTATCTATGGAGAAAATATGCAGATTATGTTTACAACAAATGGGAAAGAACATTTCTTTGGGACATGTTGGAGCCTTATCGAAGACCCAAATCTTTTACGCCTCTCGTTACCATTTATGTTGCAGCTTTTTACACCGGTATCATTGGTGCCGCCATTACTGAGCAGCTCTACAAGGTACTTCCTTTCCACCATCTCCATGGATTTCCTTGCATTATATTGATAAAGGGTTTTCCTTTCTTTTTCTAAAGTGTTTATATATATATGTATGTATTAAATAAGCTTGGAAATGACATTAGAAATTGTGAAATGCCTATGAATTGTTGAAATCACAGTAGCTTAAATCTTTAGGCTTCTTTTAGCTATTTGGTAATTGTATTACAGCAAGCTATTATTAGGCTCAATAGATTGTATAGCAATTTGTAACTAGAATTGGACCGGTTGAACTGAAAACTAAAAGACTGTCTTGTCTGTTTTAATATTTCAACCTGGGGAGACATTGAACTGGCCTAAAAACAGGTTTATTTTCGATTTTCCAAACAAACAAAGTGGTCGATTTGTTCATCCAATTCATGACCGAGGATTGGAACATGCAACTCAAGCAAATTCCATTTATTTTCAAACTATTTTTGCCAAGCATATATTGTGCAAAGTTCATGGAATGATCCATGTTTTTTAATCATAAAAAGAATTTGTGTTATTTCTTTTATCAGGAAAAGTACTGGGAAGATCATCCTGGGGAAGCAGTGCCACTGATGAAGCCTAACTTTTATGGTGGACCTTGGAAGGTGCTCAAAGGTGATGTTCTTCCACCTAATGAGTGAAAGCTATAAGATCCACTGAAAACAGCTATGGTGTCATTCCTTTTATCTCATTGTGTTTAGGATAGTGTTGCTCTGATTCTTCATTTTTCTTTCTGTACTCGCGTTTGACTCGTATTCAAGCATCAATATGCGGGAATATGACTCTCTCCTGTTAAAATCTTCAAAAGAATTTAGGATAAAAAATGAAGATATCTATGTCAAGTGTATATCCATATCTATCTTCGAAAATCTTCGAGAGTAACATAGGTTTAGGATGCATATTGAAAACAATTACAGTGTTTAGTCTTCAATTGTTTCTTGCACCATATTTACATGGGAGAAGCTTCGATGTTTGCAAGAAACCCGACTTAAAATTCTTGGGTAAAATGATTTCTCTGGCCCCTCTCAAAATTTGATATTGAGCAATTAAAGATAACTAATCACATTGTTTAATCTTACCTTTATCATTATGATGTCATTATTGTCACGCCTGATAGTTTAAAAGTGTCCCATGTATTAAATTTAACACTGTTACAAAAAAGTATCAAAATCTTTAACGGAATAAAAATTTGGGATACAAAAATCCATAAAATTTGGGATGCAAAAATCCATAAGTATCGACTTGAGAAAAGGTGTAAAGTTTGGGGTCGAATGGATATTTAAGCCTTTATTATTCAATTTTAATTTAAAACAGTTTGAGGACAAAATTTGATTAAAAACTTTAATTTTTAACAATTAATGAAAATAGCTTTTATAAAAAAAGATTTAAGTTATTTATAAAAAAATTAACATTTAATAAAAATAACTATTTATAGAAAAAGTAAGCTTTTTTATTTTTTTATTATTTCAAGTCTTTCTTTTATTAAATAAAAAAAATCAAGTTATTTATTTTTAAATATGTTATAAATTAACTCCATTTTAATTATAAAAATATAAATCCTATTTTCAAATCATCAAGTGATGAAATTTAATTAAAATAAAAATTAATGACAAATTTCAAGGAAATTCATAGTTTAGTAGTAAAATTAAATTACATTGTGTGGAATTTTAATCAAATTCTCAAAGTATAATGGCATATATTAATAAAAAAGGTATAGTGATAAATTTCAAATTTTTGTGGTAAATTTGCATTTTAACCCAGTTTTCAAAAATGTTTCTTCAAAATATTTGTTATTTGTTTAAATGGTTAAAATGTGATTTATGTCCTTATATTTTTTATATATTTAAAATTTAGTCTTTCTACTTTTATTTTTAGGAATTTAGTATTTTTATTTTTCTCAGATTTAAAAATGCAAGTCCAATTGTTAATATTGTTAAAATTCTTTTATTAAATTCATGTCTATTATAACGCCATTTATATAGTTACTAAGTGAATATTTTTTATTTCTAAAAGCAAAAATAAAGAATTAAATTCTAAACATGTAAAGACTATAAAACATGAAATATATTTTAATCAATTTAAATTCCTCAAATAAATGTCAAAGGATAGTCCCCAAATTACACATATGTAAATTTTTTGTCACCTATAAGCTGTATAAGTGTATATCCCTTCGCAGCAAGATGATATCCTCCATTAAAGGTTGGTACTGCCATTGGACAGCTGTTCTTCCCTGCAAAATATTAAGCCATTTCTTAGAAGGGTCCTTGCATACACATCTGTCATTTGCCATCTCCTTTAGCCGAACCAATATCAGACATAGTAGAAGAAGTCTGCAATGAACATTGTTGGTATCCTCATAGGTGTACCATAACATGATTTGATCTGTAATAATTGCAGCTACTGATATAAACCATGAGTGTTCAACTTGCAGTGGAAACTCCACTTTCTGATTTTGTGGATGGTTAACACGCATACATCCGGGATCATGAACTTCTACAAAACCTTGTGCCAAGTGAGTGATTTATTGTATTGCTCCCATTGGGTTAGGTTGAGTACCTTGAAAAACCTTAGCATTTCGACATTCCCAGATGACCCACATCAAGTGAGAGGACATAAAGCAACTTCTTCAACCATTCGATTATTCCATAACCATTCATATTCTCAATACGAAGGTTTCATGGGCATCCAAACCATAAAGCTGGTGCAAAGGGACATTCCTTACTTTCTGGTGCCATATCAGATTTGGATACAAGACTTCGATCCACCGGTGAATTGAGCTCATTTGAATACAGCTTGAACGAGTTGGCTTCTATTGATGCATTGATTACCTTGCCAAATTTCAACATCAACTCCACTTTTGCAAGCATCTCTACCATGGACCAAGCTCTTTTAGATCCAAGAGTCTGTGCTTTTTGGTGTAACATTTAAAACAATACTTAATACAGGGACTTCCTATAGAATTTAACCAAAATAAAATATACCCAAATAACCCGGTCCGGTCCGGTCTTTCCACTTTCTTCTTGACAACAGTCTACAAAAGTTACAATCAGTGCTCATTTCCCCCCCTTTTTTGTGCCTCCCTTCAATCTCTACTATGATTCAGAGTCACTCAGTCTCTGAGTAAATATATTTTCAGTATTTTTCCCTTCTGCTTGAATAAACGTTCCTATAAGAATCATAAACTTTTTTTTTTCGTTTTGCATGAAACCCACTTTTTTTTTTGTTTTTGTTTTGTTTTTTGCAGCTTTCGTGAGTTTGCTTCATCATCAGTGAGCTAAAAACACAAACCCAGAATTTGATAAAAACCCAAAGAAAAAGAAGATGAGCACGGTTGATAAAATGTTGATAAAAGGAATCCGGAGCTTCGACCCGGAAAACAAAAACGTCATCACTTTCTTTAAACCCTTAACCCTAATCGTTGGACCCAATGGCGCTGGCAAAACTGTAATCATTCATTCCTCACTTCATTTTTTTAATTAATATATTGCTTCTTTGTAAAGTTTTCTTTAATGGGTTTTTGTTTGTTTTTATTTTTGGCGGGGGTTGTTGCAGACAATTATAGAGTGTTTGAAACTTTCATGCACTGGGGAGTTGCCTCCAAATGCAAGGTCTGGTCATAGTTTCATTCATGATCCCAAGGTACCCTTATTCACTCTATATGTATATATATACACATATAGTTTCTTTTTGATACAAAGTGAATAATTGTTTTTAAGGAAAAAGAAGTTTTAGCTTTTGATAATATTAGAAAAATGGATGATTTGGCTTACATGGTAAGAAATGTGTTTTATTATGTGTTACAGTTTAGCCATTTGCTTATCTTCAGTGAAATCTGATTTTGGTTTTGTGCAATTTTTAGGAAGTAAAATGTAAATGGTGAACAAAAAAAAGTTGTAGCAATGAAATTGAGTATGAGGGAACTATGTGTTTTGTTTTTATAATTTTAATACTTCTAATACTTCAAGGAATTGTTATAGGACATGTTTACCTTGTATGTAGGTTGCAGGGGAGACAGAGACAAAAGGTCAAATTAAGCTCCGGTTCAAGACAGCGGCAGGAAAAGATGTGGTATGTATAAGGTCATTCCAATTGACGCAAAAGGCGTCGAAGATGGAGTATAAAGCAATTGAGAGTGTTCTTCAGACGCTAAATCCTCATACTGGAGAGGTTGTAGAGAACGTTTCTTTGACTGTTCCTACTTGTTTCAGATAAATTGTTGTGTGGTTTTATTTCGTTGCTTTAATCCACTGGTTGTAATTCTAATTTTTCTGGTTTGGTTGTGAACTGCAGAAAGTTTGCCTCAGCTATAGATGTGCTGACATGGACAGAGAAATTCCAGCTTTGATGGGTGTCTCGAAAGCTATTCTGGAGAATGTGATTTTTGTGCACCAAGATGAGGCCAATTGGCCTTTACAAGATCCTTCGACTTTGAAAAAGAAATTCGATGATATCTTCTCAGCTACGAGGTATGCTGTTTTTTCCCCTGAAAAAAGCTTTTACCTGACAATATTGAAATCTGCTGTGTACTACCCGGTATCTGTTGTCTATGAAACCATTCATGTTATCATGTTTGTGGGTTTTTTTATCAGGTCTAGTGTACAAAACACCCTTCCTTTCAAATGCCCTTGTATTCACAATTTTTTTTTCTCCAAGTTATATGCCAAGAATTTGATATTTGTTTTCTATCATCTCTTGAACTCTCTTTATATACTTGTGGCCCCTAGGAAGTAATATACTTTCTGTACATGGTCTGTAAATTGCTTATATACTTATTTCAAAAGCCTTCTTGTTTTAATAATAATCACCATACCAGAGAAAGATTAGACTTGAATCATATGGATTTCGGTTCATTTTATGATACATTCAAGCTCCTAAATGGTTCTTAGAAAGGTTACCTACGGAAGACCGAGAGAACTTTTCTGAAGCAAGACTGCCTACTAACATAGTGCTTTCTCCTTGAGGTTTTGGTTGCAAGTTGAGAATTTTCATCTAATATTCTAAGGAAAATGGCCAATCTTTTTAGGATTGAATCATGATTTTCATATTTCTTTTCTGTTACAGGATAAAATGTTTATATATCTGAAATTGCAAATCTGGATATTGTTTAATGTCTGTTACAACTTCTAGCTTTTAGTAGAGCATGATGGATTTCCTTGCATGGTTTTGGTTTACACTTTGCATAACTTTCCTAAAACACATGTACAGTTCTTAACTGCGGTAGTTAATATGCTGATTTATTCACAATAAAAGTTTAATTTTCTTATTGTGACTGTCTTAGGATATTCTTTTGCTAATGGCTGCCTGTAAACAGATATACAAAAGCCTTGGAGGTTATAAAAAAGCTTCACAAGGATCAGGCTCAAGAGATAAAGGCTTATAAGCTAAAACTGGAGCACTTGCAGACCTTGAAAGATGCTGCATATAAGGTGGATATGTTATTCTTTTGTTTCTTTTCTTTTTCATTTATTTAAATCTTGTTTCTTATTCATCCAATTTAATATTTGTTTATAATTTCTGCTGAGTTACTGTTGTTCCTCTCTCATTGTAAATCGGATCATAAAGCTCCTGTGGTCTACATCATGGCATAAGCCACATAACAGACTCATACTGTTCTGTCATTCAACAAGTGATTGTGTTTACAGGTGCCTAATGATGCTGGTCAATTTTGTTAAGAAAAAGTGTAGGGGTTGGAAGGGTTTGATTTTATTTTAGGGAAAATACAAAGGATCTTTGTCCTTAAGTGATATAATCTGAGGGAAATTCTGTTACCAGGAGAAATAAAGAAGGAAATTGATTGAAGATGATCTCCTTGCATGTTAAGCTTTAGTTTACAGAAAAGATTCTCTGTTTTTCATGTTTGTTTAGTGCTTTATGGGTGGCATCCATGAATTCATGATATTTATCACTCTGCATCTTCATGCATGTTTGCCCATTGTTTTAGCATTCCATCTCTCTCTCTCTCTGTGTGTGTGTTTTAACTGTGGGGAATCTAAAGTTCTGTCCTGGTGGGACTGCAAAGATGTACATTGATATTACACTTGTGTTTCTAAACCTAGATTGCCCTTATTGAATGTATGCCTTGAATGTGAAGAAAAGGACTATATGTGGAAATGGGTGAAGGCTAGCAAAGTTGAGGGGAAATGTAGTTATTGGAAATATTGGAGCTAATCTAATAGCTGGTATTTTTACAGGAAGCTAATCCATAAGATTAACAGTAGGGTTTAGGTTTATTTTTACCCTAACATTTAACATCTTATGAATCTCAACTTAAAAGGGATTTTCTTGATCATACAGCATCGAGAAAGCATTGCTCAGGATCAAGAAAAAACAGAATCCTTGAAAAGCCAAATACAAGTCTTGGAGAAAAACATTGAGGATCTGGATGCTAAGATTCATAATGCTGAATTAACCCTGAAAGATCTACGAAAGCTCGAGGACCAGAAATCTACAAAGACCGCTGAAAGGAGCATTTTGTTCAAGGAACAGCAGAGACAATATGCTGCTCTTGCTGAGGAAAATGAAGGTTTTGTCAATTCAACAGCAGAAGCAGGATTCTTTCTTAATTTTTTATTTTTTTTTTCTTTCTGTGGGAGCTATGTAAATCCTGCGTTTACAGATTAACTAATTTTTTATGTATATTTTCTTGTACTGTACTGTTAGATACTGATGAAGAGTTGATGGAATGGAAAACCAAGTTTGACGAGAGGATTATGTTATTGGATAATAAAATTCAGAAAATGGAGAGTAACCAGCGGGATTTGAATGAGGAGAGCTCTGCTTGTCGGAGGAAATTAGAGATGTATATTGGGGAGATTGGCAAGCTTCAAAGGGATGCTGAGGTGTTACAAAAAGACAGGAGATTTTTAAAATTAAATCATTGCCATCTATTGTGTGAATTTTATTATGGTTAACTCTTTTACACTTTTGCAGACTCTTGTGCTGTCGAAAAAAGACAGAGATACTGCCATCGAACAATTATTTGCACGGCTCAATTTAGGATCTACTCCAAATAGCCCCTTTAGTGATGAAGTTGCTTTGAACCTCACAAGGCAAATAGAAGTGAGGTTAATGGAGCTTGAAAGAGATTTGGATGAGAAAAAGGTGGTTTTGTGTGCAGTTGTTATTGTTTCTCTATTACAGGGATTAAGTTTTGTATGGTGGACAACACATTATTTATTGTCATTGATGCATTTTAGAAATTTAGATTATCCTTTCACCAGTATTAATATGGTTTGATATCAGTTTTTCCTATCCTGAATATCACTTCCCATAATTTCAGCAATCAAATGACAAGAAGCTGAAGACTGCATGGGATTGCTACACGGGTGCAAGTGAGCGTTACAACATTGCTGAGGCTCAGAAGAAGGCAAAATTAGAAATCAAGGTCTGTCTTTTTAGAAAACTTATGTAACTTACTCTCCAACTACCTTTATTCTCATATTTTATGGGCATTTACATGTGATACAATTCAGGGTTCTGTTTTGAAACGTTTAGAAGAGACGAAAAGTAATCGTGATTTTCTTGAAATTCAAATTTCGGATGTCAATCTTTCTAGCCTTGATGACAGAGAAAAGAATTTGGTGAGTATAGCCTTTCAATTTCAGCTTTGCTTGGGATTCAAAAACCTCTTCCTAGTAAATCTTGATTAGAAAAATGGAAAATAGTAATCTTTCTTTTGCTGATGGCAGCAAGTTGAGATTGATAGAAAGAGTAAACAACTTGATGAACGAAACCATGATAAAATCGTAGAACAGAAGCAGCTTGAGATGTTTGCCATAGATCAAAAGATTAAGGTCCTTAGTCATGAAAGAGATCTAGCCGCTGGTGAGGCCACAGAAAGAATGGAGCTATCTATAAGTACGAGAGAGTTGGAGAATAAGAAGAAACAGCACAAAAAGATGTAAATCTACTTTATCTTTCAACTTTAATCAGCCTCATTATAATTTGTTTTGGGTCTATTACTTTTTTATTGTTGAAACTAATGGCTTTATTATTGTTTTCCAGAATTGAAGAGTACAAGGACAGGATTAGAGTGGTGCTAAAAGGGAGGGTTCCTCCTGACAAAGATTTGAAAAGGGAAGTTACCCGAGCTTTAAGGTTAGTTGAACAAAAATACTTGGTTCATTTTTTAACATGCTATTATGAAGGAATATTTTTTCCTTTTTAGGGGAAAAGGGGGGCGGGGGGTTGGAGGGTTGGTATTCATGATGACAAGAGTGATGATTATACGAGTTATTCTTTGGAATTGTATATTTAGGTGCTTGCAACTATAATATTCCTTTTTCCTGCTTTTATATACTTGTCTGTGATTTTGTCTCAAAATTGAACCATTCCCTCTGCAGCGCTGTTCAAAAGGAGTATGATGAATTGAGCACAAAATCCAGTGAAGCTGAGAAGGAAGTAAACATTTTGCAGATGAAAATAGATGAAATTAATAGTAACTTATCCAAACATAAGAAAGAAATGGACTGTAAGTAGCCTTCATGCCCTTTTTTTTTTCATAGTGTTCAATGATACCTATGTTCTTGTTGTGATTTTTTTTATATAGTGTGGAAGATTCTGATGTGTAGGTTTAGTACACTGGAGATTTAACATTCATGTTAAATCTAGTAGTTAATTTAGGGTTTAAATGGATTGTGATTTTATCTTAAATCATAGCTGGAATTGAAGGAAAAAGCTAAGCTGCTAAATGTGATTTAGCAAGTTTATGAGTATCACTCTTACTGTATCATCAGCATACCATGCATTGTAGCAGTTGAGAGACAAGAATGAGGAAATACTTAAATCACAGATTTTGCAGTAATGCAAAATAATAATAAGATCCTTGGGGTAATATCAAGTGAAATCAAACTTGTCATACATGGACTTAGATTCTTAAATTTTTTTTTTGGTTTAGGAGCGTCACCAAAGTTTTATAAGCTATACACTTTTCAAGTGGGCAAATTCACTAAACACAAAATAAGCCCTAGGGAAATGACTGAGGTCCATTCCTGGAAAATTAGAAATTGAAAATGTACCAAAACTTGAATTAACTCAATAAATATCGAACCTGTGATGTCATCCTCCCTAAACTGGGAGGACCTTACTACTGATAAAGAGTCCATGATCATAGCCTTTGGCTTCAAAAGAGCATGCGATTAATGTAACCAAGCTATCAATGCGATATTTCAAGGTTGTTTACTCGTATTATTTTCTTGTGTTTTCTTTTGTCATCTAAATTCAGCTAGGAAGAAATTTCTTGAAGCCAGACTAAATTCTTTAGAGAAACAATCTTTTACCATTGATTCCTATCCCCAAGTCCTGGAGACTGCAAAGGAGAAAAAAGATGTTCATAAAAGGTTCTTGCTCCTAACTTTTTAGAGGCAGTGTTCTGTTATGTATGAATATATGAATATATTCATTTTCATTCATTTTCTTGGTCATGCTAGTAATATAACTGGATCATTGCTTGCAGTAAATACAACATTGCAGATGGTATGAGGCAAATGTTTGATCCATTTGAAAGAGTTGCCCGTGCTCATCATATTTGCCCCTGCTGTGAGCGTCCTTTTTCTGCTGAAGAAGAAGATGAATTTGTTAAGAAGGTTGTGAATTATGATATATAAGTTCTCTTGAGCTCATCATTGATCTTCTCTTTCTTAGATGTTTACTGATAAACTTGTCTACATTGGGGGTTGGGGGATCTGTACTTGGGACTTCCAGAGCCTTACCGCTCTTTGACCACTTAGTATTTTTTTCTGTAAACTTTCAGGGGTATTTGCTGATATTTAAATCTTAATAGGGTGTCTATTGGTTCAGTTAGCATGAAGTTCTAAATTCTGTTGTATTTTCTTGAAAAAACTACAGCAAAGAGTCAAGGCTGCAAGTTCGGCTGAACATATGAAGGTGTTGGCAGTGGAATCATCAAATGCTGAGTCTTACTTTCAGCAGTTGGACAAGCTTCGAATGGTTTATGAGGAATATATTAAAACTGTAAAGGAGGCAATTCCTCTTGCTGAGAAAAAATTGCTTGAACTAAATGAAGAGCTGGATCAAAAGTCTCAAGCCCATGATGATGTACGTATCTGTTTCATTATATATACATCTATGATTTATTGTTACTGGTCCTACTAGTGCAACAAGGTTTAATTCCAAGTCTTTCTGAGGTCAGTCGTATATTGCTGAAAATAAGTTTACTGAAAACATTTTCCTCAGTATACTATATTTCTGCTTCATGAAAAATAACTTGGTGTTAAATGGTTCTTTTAGGATCAGATAATCTAATTTTGTAATTAAAATAATATGCCACTTTATAGGAAGACCATTCTTCATTGTTTGTTAGTCCTTATCATCATTAGAAGTTGCTATTTCACTTTGTTATTGAACAAGAAGGAATGAGATCATGTAAGTGAAAACTCTGAAAGTCGTTATAATTGGCTGTGAAATATGATGACACCTTTCAATCTAAAAGAATATTCTTCTTTCTTCTTCACCTTTGTTTTTTTTTCTTTTCTATGTTCCCTGAATTTCTGTATGTGTGTAGAATTTGTATACTACGCTAACTGCCAAAGAAGCAATTATTGAATTTGCTTTTCTTGGCTCTGCATTTAAAAATAATTACTGATAATTTTAAGTTTTATGGTATGGTTTTAAAAATAACAGAGAACCTTTCATGATGATTGTTTAGTTTGAGCAATGCATTATTGTTTTACTATTGTTGTTATTCTTATAGGTGTTAGGTGTTTTAGCCCAAATAAAGATGGATAAGGATTCTATTGAGATCTTGGTGGGACCTGTTGAAACTGCTGACAGGATCTTTCAAGAAATTCAGGGTTTGCAAGCAAAAGTTGAAGGTTTGGAATATAAGTTTGACATTAGAGGGCAAGGTAGTGCTAGAACTGTGGAAGATATTCAATCGGAGCTAAACGATTTGCAAAGCAAAAGGTAACAACCATTGTTTTTCCTAACCCAAATATAGGTTGTTGAGAAGCTTGTTATCCATCTGTTTTAAGCTTTAAAATTTTGTAGAGACAATATTGACTTGTTATTGGTATTTAGCAACTTTCCTTCTCCTTATAACCAGGGACGTTTTACTTAAGGAAGTGGATGACTTAAGGACAGAACAGAGATACATGGAAAAGGATTTGCAAAGCGTTAAGACACGCTGGCACGATATAAGGGAGAAAAAAGTTGAGGTGGCTAACACATTGCGTGATTTTAAAAAGGCGGAAGAAGAGTTGGAGCACTTGTCAGAGGAGAAACGTCAACTTGATCTTGAGGAGAAGGTTGATAATCTCATAAGATACTTATCTGATGTTTAACTTGTATGCTTTCTCTCATAAGATATTAACAAGTTTTCTCTCTGATTCTACTGTTATGTGTCAGCCTCTTCAATCAAGTTGAAATATACCTTGACTGATGCTATGCTAATGTAGGATAGTATTCATAGAGCTGTCTAAGCTTTACTTCTGTAGTTCTTTAGGCTATAGAGAGATTTGGTTTCAATAGGGAGCTCGTGTTGTCTATGATTACTTGAAAGTCAAAGTTTACCAAAAACAAAGTCAATGTTTACCATGGATAGAAGAATTGGTGATATCTTTTAGGAAAAGTTGCAAGCTTTCTCCTAAACATCCTACTGACTAATCTTCATTGCTTCAATCAAGGTAGGTCAGCTGAGGATGAAATAGAGTTGATTCAAGCTTTGTCTCTGAAATTATTAGCCATGATGCTTCTTAATGTGATAATCGGCCCTATTTATAAACCCTTTGCATTTTGGTTTCTAATGTGATTTACATTCAAACTTTGTTCCTTTTTAATTGCTTTTTTCTAATGCATTGTTCTTGGAACTTTCAGCATTTAGCAGAGTCTCTAAGGTCCTTAGTCAAGGAGAAGGAATCTTTATTGGAAGACTATGATTGCTTGAAAGTAAAACTTGCGGAGGAATATGAGCAGCAGCAAAAACTTAGAAGCTCGTATCAACGTGAAGCTGAAGTACTATATGAAGTTAACAGCAAGATTAAAGCGTATATTTCTGAGCCATGAAATTTAAGCTTGCTCTTATGTGCCATTGAACTTTAATGGAAGTCTTTTTTTTCCTTCCAGGTATTATGACTTAAAGAAAGGGGAGAAACTAAAGGAACTGCGAGAACAGCAGTCTGTGATGGAATCTCAACTTCTCAACTTTGATGCTAGGAAACAGGAAATATTGGATGAGCTAAACAAGAGTAAAGACTTGATGCGTAATCAAGATCAATTAAGACGTAACATTGAGGATAACTTGAATTACAGGAAAACAAAAGCTGAAGTAGATGTGCTTTCTCGTGAAATTGAGTCACTGCAAGAGAGAATAATGGAGATTGGTGGTATTTTCAAATTTGAAGGTGAAATACGAAAAATTTCGGAAGAAAGGGAGAGACTTCTTTCAGAGGTATGTGTGGTTCTCACTGGCATCTTTGTATGTTGACCTTCTTCATTATGTCCATTCACAGATAGCTTTTAATCTTTGGCTAGCATGCCATTGATTTTGCCCTGTTGAATTGATATGGACCTACAGTTCTTTACCATCATTTTCATTCAATGTGTGAAAAAGGGGTAGTGGATTTATTGTTCTCTCTTTCATTGTGCGTTATTGTCATTCACTCATTGAGTTCACTTCACCATCCCTATTATTAAGGTTTTTTTTTAAAAAAGTGTTTAATGTATCTGTCTGAGAGTTGTAAGATGCATCTATTTTTCTACAGCTCAACAGATGCCGAGGAACAATGTCCGTTTACCAGAGTAATATTTCAAAGAACAAAGCTGAACTTAAACAAGCACAATACAAGGACATTGACAAGCGGTACTTTGATCAGCTAATCCAGCTCAAGGTGACAATTATTTTAATTATAATGCTGATTTAACCTTCGTTACTCGGTTTTATATGTTATGAACTTGCATGCTGTATGACAGACAACTGAGATGGCAAACAAGGATCTTGACAGATACTACAACGCACTTGACAAGTATGCGATTTGCTCAATTTTCGATTTGTCTTTCTAATTACATGCGCAACTAGAAATTTAGATTGTGATTTCTTTCCAAAAATGTTCAAGAATAGTTCTTTAATTGCTACCAGGCTAAAGAACTGTGAATCATCTGTTAAGTGTAAATACAAAAATCTGTTCTTGCTTTTTAATAACCATGTTTTCTTTTTGGACACCACTTCTTGTTTGCAGAGCACTTATGCGCTTCCATTCTATGAAAATGGAGGAAATAAACAAAATTATAAGAGAATTGTGGCAGCAAACATACAGAGGACAAGATATAGATTATATTAGCATTCATTCGGATTCTGAAGGTGCTGGAACTCGTTCTTACAGCTACAAGGTAAGGCCTTTCATTTATTTCTTAACTCTTTTTTTTCCCCAAAATTTCGTTATGTCATTCCTTTTGCCCCCTCCAAACAGGTTCTTATGCAAACCGGTGATGCTGAGCTCGAAATGAGAGGGCGATGTAGTGCGGGTCAAAAGGTGAGTGATCATCAGTCGTGGTGTGGAAAAATAAGTTGTAACGTATTAGTTACTTTATTAGCATCATTGAGCGAATGAAACATCATGGAATTTACTGCTTGTTTCAGGTCCTTGCTTCTCTAATCATACGGTTGGCTTTAGCCGAGACATTTTGCCTCAACTGTGGAATCTTAGCATTAGACGAACCAACCACAAATTTGGACGGCCCAAACGCGGAGAGTCTAGCTGCAGCTCTCCATAGGTATGTTCACCTTCATCTTTCCTTCTCGTATTTATTTCACTGAGGCAGTGCCTTAACATATACCGATTATTCCATTTCCTCTTTGGTCCAGAATCATGGAGGACAGAAAAGGCCAGGAGAATTTTCAGCTGATAATAATCACTCACGACGAACGCTTTGCTCAATTGATCGGTCAACGGCAACACGCAGAGAAATATTATCGCGTTGCAAAAGACGACCAGTAAGGCTTTGTCGTTTATTCTTCTAAGTTTCTTACTTTTTTCTGTAATATCCAATCTTTCTGATTCAAATCATCTTTTCTGCCTCATTTTCTCAGTCAGCATAGTATAATTGAAGCCCAGGAGATATTTGATTGAATTCTTTCAACAGAGTTTTCCTCGATACTTCATCCCCCGAGCACCGTTTCATCGAGATTGAATCTGTACATTCAACCCCATGCTGCTCCTGAAATCAAAGTGAGGGGTTTGTTTGTTATATGTAGAGTTTATAAATGTAGTGACTAAATACATTATCCATTTTCCTTGTCATACAGGTTGTGTATTTCAAGTTCTTGCCATGGAAATGCAAAAAAAAAAAAAAAAAAAAAACCACTGTAGGATTATATTTAGGCACACTGCATACTTTTTGAACTTAGTAGCAGTGGAGCATAATGTAGAAATCAGTGAAAAATAAAGAAAACTTTCACAAAATTGTGAATGTGAAATGTTCTTCAGATTGGTCGGGCAGTAGGCCGATTTCTTCTCCAAGGTTTTTACTGAAGCCCGGATCAAACCGGACCCCAATGTAGCACGCTAGGTCGATTTATTATTCCAAAAATATTGAAAATACTTTTATAATTAAATTAAAATAAAACAAATTATTCATTCTTTTGAAGGATTTATAAGTATAATATAAACTACAAATAATACATGTCATAGTAATTAAAATTAGATCAAACTCAATATAAATTATAAGATGATCGGGATATATTATGATCAAAATAGTCGTTCAGCTATTCAATGTTGTCTTTTTTAATCACCCAATTATTTGGATTTTTTAATGTTTCTATTTTTACTTGATGACCATTTTATAAGTTTTCGTAACTGGGTGACAAAAAAATATTAATAATTGAATAATTATTTTATAAATTTTCACACTTAAATGATAAAAATATATAATTAGACTAATTCCGCTTCCTGTTGCGTGCCTTTCGCATCACCATTTCATTTACTCAATTTACATAATATTAAAAAAAAAAAAAATAATGAGTTAAATGTAAAAATATGTTACACAGCTATTATATAAATATAGGAAATTGTCAACGCGAATTTATAGTTAACCTTAAATAATTTATTATATAATTATAAAATAGGGTTAATTTCACTGTATGTCCCTAAATAATGATTCAAATTTTAAAATGATCTCAAACTTCAAAATATTAATATTGTATTAATTAGCTTAGACACATGTATGTATCTTATGTTATGAATGACTTAAGACTGAGGTGTTAAATAAAAGAAATAGGCCTAATCGGTACAATACAAATATTTCGAGGATTCAATTAAAATGTTTTGAAGTTTGAGGATCAACTTAAAATTTGAGAAATAGTTTAGGGACATTGGTGTAATTAACCCTATAATATATCTTCTTCAGCCTATTTATTTGCGTGCATTGGTTCTAAAGCACATCCCATCGCCATTTACCACTCTGCCTTTCTTTTTCTATCATTGCTACGTTGATCGTTTCTTTACCAAAGAGGAGGGGTGCTTTTGTGTGCTTTGTTCTCAATTTTCACTTTCACCAATGGCTCTTTCAGTTGATAAAACCTCCGGCGGCCGTGAATACAAGGTGAAAGACATGTCTCAAGCCGATTTCGGCCGTCTCGAGATCGATTTAGCCGAGGTCGAAATGCCTGGTCTAATGGCATGTAGGACTGAATTCGGCCCTTCTCAACCTTTCAAAGGAGCCAAAATCACCGGTTCACTTCACATGACAATCCAAACCGCCGTCCTCATCGAAACCTTAACCGCATTAGGAGCCGAAGTCCGTTGGTGTTCCTGCAACATTTTCTCAACCCAAGACCACGCCGCCGCCGTCATCGCTCGTGACTCCGCTTCTGTATTCGCTTGGAAAGGCGAAACTCTCCAAGAATACTGGTGGTGTACCGAGAAATCCCTCGATTGGGGTGCCGGTGGTGGACCTGATTTGATCGTTGATGATGGTGGGGATGTTACGATGTTGATCCATGAAGGGGTTAAAGCTGAGGAAGCTTATGAGAAAACCGGGAAGGTACCGGACCCGACGTCGAGCGATAACGCTGAGTTTCAGATCGTATTGACGATAATTAAAGATGGGTTGACAGCAAATCCGAAGAAATATACGAAGATGAAGGAGAGATTGGTTGGTGTTTCTGAAGAAACCACGACTGGGGTTAAAAGGCTTTATCAAATGCAGGCTAATGGAACCTTGTTGTTCCCTGCTATTAATGTCAATGACTCTGTCACCAAGAGCAAGGTATATATTTATTTTATTGCTGATTTAATTTCCCAATTTATTTTCTTTATAGTGGATCTGGTTTTATTTTATGATGCACAGATATATTGAAAATCATTTCAAATTGCTTTGAATGATCGAGTCTGCTATTTGCTTGATGTTTTCTTCACCGTTAGTAGTATTTTTGTTTTGGGTTAATTGCACCTAAGTCCCCTAAACTATCAACCAGATTTTGAATTGGACCCTAAATTTCTAAGATACTTTGGTCAGTCTAGTTATCAACCATCAATTTGCGCATTAAAAGGGAATTTGGATTTAATGTGGACCATGAAAATCTCGGGAACTCAACCTTCGGCTCCTATATGCTCAGTCACTCTTGGTTAATTAATGGAACTATGATTTTAATTGTCATTTATGTATTATGATCCAATTGTATAGTTATGATTTGATTATATGGAACAGTTTGATAACTTGTATGGTTGCCGCCACTCTCTTCCTGATGGTTTAATGAGAGCCACCGATGTTATGATTGCCGGCAAAGTCGCCGTTGTCTGCGGTTACGGTGATGTCGGCAAGGGTTGTGCGTCAGCCTTGAAACAAGCCGGAGCTCGTGTCATCGTGACCGAGATTGATCCAATCTGTGCCCTTCAAGCTCTTATGGAAGGACTCCAAGTCCTAACTCTTGAAGATGTTCTTTCAACAGCTGATATCTTTGTCACCACAACAGGTAACAAGGACATCATCATGGTTGATCACATGAAGAAGATGAAAAACAACGCCATCGTTTGCAACATCGGTCATTTCGATAACGAGATCGACATGTTAGGCCTCGAGAATCATCCAGGTGTCAAACGAATCACCATCAAGCCTCAAACCGATAGGTGGGTATTCCCCGATACCAAGACAGGTATCATCGTGTTAGCCGAAGGACGTCTCATGAACTTAGGATGTGCTACCGGTCATCCTAGCTTCGTGATGTCTTGTTCGTTCACGAACCAAGTGATTGCACAGCTCGAGCTATGGAAGGAGAAATCAACCGGAAAATACGAGAAGAAGGTTTACGTTTTGCCGAAACATCTCGATGAGAAAGTCGCTGCTCTTCACCTTGGGAAACTTGGGGCTAAGCTCACTAAGCTTACCAAGGACCAAGCTGACTACATTAGTGTCCCAGTTGAGGGTCCTTATAAGCCTCCTAATTACAGGTACTGAGGAGAGAATTTGAGGCAGAATCAATAACGAAAACGGTACATTCCGACGATTCCATCGTTTGCATTTTTTCATCTGAATTATTGTTAGATTGTTAGGTTTTTGATTAATGTAGGAGTTTTTGTTTGGGTGATGGGAAAGTTTTGGGGGTAATTGTCTTTCATTGGGAAAGTTTTGAATAAGGTATTGGGACAGTGTGGTAGATAAAATCATAATAGTTGCCATTGATGCAGTTATATTGCATCTGATCAATTTATCAATTAATTATATATCCAAAAAGAAGTAATTTGATTTCACTTGTTTATTAAATATTTATTTATGTTTGGTGGATTTGGTTGAATTTTTATGAAGATTTTTATGTATTTTAATTGGTTTTTGGAGGATTATATTTTATACACATTTTATTATGTATTCACCAACTAAATATAATGGTGTAAATCATATTATAATGTATAAGATAAACATGTCATGCACATATACAAATATTACATCATATTTTAAATTAATATCGTATAATTTAGTTAAGCCTACCTCTTAAAATTAATAGATTTTTAATTATTATAAAATAATCATTTTATTTATTTATAGACAATTTTTTTAAAAAAAAAATTAATTTTAAAAGTGTAAAGATGAGATATTCCCTAACAGAAAGGACTGCAAATCTTGAATTCCTTTCTAATTTTTTTTATGTATTGATACATAATTTTGGTAATTCTTTTATTCAGAATCTAGAATTAGAACCCTGAATCACTGAAATATTGTTAAATAATTGAAAAGGGATACAGTAACTCGTGATACAATCCTTTCTCTTCCCTAACCAGATAAAATGTATGGAATATACATTCATAACCAGACACGTCGCACTGAGAAAAAAAAAACAAAAAAAAAAAAACACACACACACACAACATTCATTTTCATATTAGGCTATTAGCCAGAAATTACAGAAGATTTTCACAATGTTCATATGTATATATATAGTTTGATATTTTATGTAAGGACAAAAAAAAAGGGAAGATAGAGAGAAATTGGAATGGGGGAAGAAATAGGGTGTTGCAAGAGAACAGGACCAGGATATGCAACTCCATTGGAAGTCATGTCTGGTCCTAAAGAAGCTCTTCTTTATGTTACTTGTGTTTATAATGGTAAAATACTAGTACTTTTCTTTCAAACCAAACATGTTTTAAGTATAACTACTTATGTCCATCTATGTGGTTTGTTATTTTAGGTTTTTACAATGGATTTGTATGTATCCATGCAGGAATAGGAAGAGAGAAGCCTGATTTTCTGGCAACTATTGATGTAGATCCGAATTCACCGACTATCTATGCCATATATAGGTGATGAACTGCATCACTTGGGTGGAATGCTTGCAGCTCTTGCCATGGTGATCCATCGGCCGATCGACGTTTTCTGGTCCTGCCTTCGTTTCTGTGAGGGACTATACATACATACATACCAAAATTTTATTTTTCATATATTTGGAAGATCATAGTATAATGATAGAGACGATATTTTACAATATAAACATATTTTAACTGTTCTATATATACAATATGTTAAGGAACCAGAGTTGCATTATACAGTTAATGTTCTGCTTGATTTAGGTCTAGTCGTGTCTATGTGATTGACACACAAAAGAATCCCAAGGCTCCCTCTTTGTATAAAGTGGTGCAGCCGGTGGATATCATTAAGAAAACCGGCCTAGCATATCTGCACACGTCTCACTGTCTTGCCTCCGGGGATATAATGATTTCGTGTCTCGGAGATAAAGATGGAAATGCCGAAGGAAGCGGATTTCTTCTCCTTGATTCCGGATTCAACATCAAAGGGAGGTAAAGCCGATAAACCGAATGAATGTTTAGAGGGTAAAATGATGGGGAATAACTGTCACTTCTTGTTCTTTAGGTGGGAGAAACCGGGGCATAGTTCTATGTTCGGCTACGATTTTTGGTACCAACCTCGACATAAAACAATGATCAGCTCATCATTTGGTGCTCCGATTGCCTTCACCCAAGGTTTCCATCTTCAGCATGTTGCAGAGGGTCTGTATGGGAGATATCTGCATGTGTATAGCTGGCCTGATGGCGAACTTAAACAAACGTTGGATCTCGGTGGTACGGGTCTCATGCCTTTAGAGGTGATTGATTACATGTTACAACATTTTTAAGACTCGGTTTTGCTCGAAGGCACTACGTAGTTCTGTTTCATTTTCATTGCAGATAAGATTCCTGCATGATCCATCTAAAGATACAGGGTAAGTCGGGTGCGCCTTGACGAGTAACATTGTTTGGTTTTTCAAAACTGAAGACGGATCATGGAGCCATCAGGTGGGATCTTATAATCTT
This sequence comes from Gossypium sturtianum, assembly GCA_025698515.1. Lineage (NCBI taxonomy): Eukaryota > Viridiplantae > Streptophyta > Magnoliopsida > Malvales > Malvaceae > Gossypium > Gossypium sturtianum. The sequence goes on from CM046945.1 coordinate 167,339,728, forward strand.
TCATTACCAATGCTCATAAAATTGGACAAGCCTTATTATGTACTTGATTAACTTCTGCAGGTGGCAATCTCAGTGAAACCATTGAAGGTACAAAATTGGATACTTACCGAATTGCCTGGATTTATAACTGACATCTTAATCTCTCTCGATGATCGGTTTCTGTATTTTGCCAACTGGCTGCACGGAGATATCCGACAATATAACATCGAGGACCCCAGAAATCCGGTCTTGGTTGGCCAAGTATGGGTTGGAGGATTGATTCAAAAGGGAAGCCCTCTAGCGGCCATGACAGAAGATGGTAAAACATGGCAATCCGATGTTCTGGAAATCCAGGTCTGTTCTAAATTCTAACATTCATATCAACTTGTCGGATTAATCATATTGATGGCAATCTATGATCATCATTACGTTGTTTACAGGGACATCGATTAAGAGGGGGACCGCAGATGATCCAATTAAGCTTAGACGGTAAGCGGCTATACGTGACGAACTTGGTATTCAGCACAATGGACCGACAGTTCTATCCAGAACTTGTGGAGAAAGGTTCCCACATGTTGCAGATCGACATCGACACTGAGAAAGGCGGTGTTAAAATAAACCCGAACTTTTTCGTCGATTTTGGAGCAGAACCTGATGGTCCTTGCCTGGCTCATGAGATGAGATATCCAGGTGGTGATTGTAGTTCAGATATTTGGATTTAAAGCATATGAAGAAACCAGTTTCAGCTACAAAGAACAATGAATGCAATATGCAAATTCTTAAAGAACATGTTATCTTATTATAAACAACTCAAAGTACTCAATAAAAACATGGCTATGGCTTCTTGAATTTGCCTGAAGAAAACAGGTAATAACAAAACAAAATAACACAAATCGAAAACATGGTACATGTTCCAACCACCAACCATAAAAGGTTGTCTAATGGAACGAACCATCTTCCGATCAAGGCGATCCCGTTGCCGATAAACGAAAATGAGATCTCTATCATCACATTCACCAGATGAACACCATTTGAAGACTGATGTTGATACCAAATGTAAATGGTATAAAGAGATAAAAACAAGACCCCCATGAAGAAGAACAAGTACCCTCTTGTTAAGTCGTTTTTGTCAAGCTCACAAATACTTGAAAGATGAGCACAGATGAAGAGGAAATGGTCCCAAAATAGATTGCTAAATGACTTCTCCATTTGTAGGCAATTACAGACGATGAAGAAACAACAAGGGACTGATGCGAAAGATGCTGATAATGTGGAATAGTATGAGAGACTGAAATGTTGAGAGATGAGAATCACTGAGTGAACATAAAAAACCATGGATAAAAGCAATGAAAGCTTTGATGAATCCATGGTTTGCCATGGGTTTGCCATCTTCAGGTATGGAAAATGAAAAGAGCTTAATCTGATGGAAAAGAAACTGAGAGAAAAAAATGGGGATTTTGAGAGATTTAGATTGGTTGACTTTAAGTTTATCAACATATTTTCAGTCAATGGGAAAGGTGAGGACAAGTTGGATAAAGAATAAGACAAGTTGACATGTTGCAGATTCAACCATTGTAGTGGAAATCTGTAATGTGTATATACATGCACATTGCTTATATATATATATATATATATATATATATTACAAATGAGGGAAAGGGATGGTTACAACAGTGTTTGAACTTTGGTTTTTCGGTTTTCCAAGTTAATCTTTGTACAAACAAACTCATCATTCTATTAAAAATTCCATCCATTTTTTACTGTTAAAAAACCCAAACCTAATCTCAAAAGCCTAACATACCACGTATGAAGACAAGAAATAAATAATGGTAGGCTAAGCCATGTGATACTTTTGGAAACATCTAGAGAAAAGGGTATAGAGCTAAAAGATGATGCCATGGATAGATTGACCATTAGAAAATGACAGTTCAGTCTTAATTGTAAATTAACCTGTTCCTACTGTTCTCCACTTTAGATTAAACTAGCTGACTCAAACATAGAACATCTTCAAAAACCCAGATTTTAACAAGCAAGCCCCAGATCTCCTAAAGATTAAACATGGATTTATATATAGGAAATTTAAGGTAAAGGTTCTCTAATATACAATAAAAAAACAGCTCAAACACATTAGCATTTGCAGAAACAAGCTGTTAACAGTTAAAAAAAAGACATCAAATTTAGGTCTTCTTTCTTCTTCTTCTTCTTCAGGTTTTAGTACCTTTGATACCTCTAGCACATCTTGTAATAATCTCACAACCTCTACTATAAGGATTAGTTTGAGCAGCACCACAATCATAATAAGAAGAACCTGGTTTTTGACAAGGAACCATGTCCCTCCTCAATGTTTCATAACTAATGTACCTTCTTTGCATCAAAAGCAACCTCCTTTGGGTCTCTGATTCCATATCTTCACTTTCTAAACAATCCTCAAGCTTTTTGGAACAAGCCCTTCTCACCGTGGCATCAATTTCACTGGTTTTCAGTGCATTTTGGAGCTCTAAAATTGAGACAGCAACATAAGAATGAAGGAAAAGAAGGGGTAGAGTGAGGATGATGAAGATCAGTTTGAGAATGGCCATTTTTGGGGGAGGGATTGAAGCTATTTTGGAGCTATGGCTTTCATGGAAGGGAGTGAAAATAAGACATAATAGGGTAGTTGGAGAAGTGGTGGATGAAGACAAGACATTGAAACAGAACAAGGTTCCCATGTATTTATGTTCACACCCAAATTATCCCACTTTGCTTGGAAATACAGTAAAGAAGTAGGGTATACATTTGTCTCACAAATTTTCTAATCATTTTCTACATTATATCCATTGTTCATAAAATAGTTAAAAATTATTATTAAATTAATAATTTTAAAAAATAATATAATTTTTTTACCTCTAAACTTGACAAGTATGTCCACTTTGGTGCCTGTACTTTTCTTTCTGTTCTCGTACTTAAAAAAAGAAAAAAGAATAAGAGCGATAATTGAAAACGGATTGATATAACGGTCCAAATAAAAAGGTTGTATTGAATGACTTGAAAATTATTTGAAATTAGTAAAAATCAAAAACCAAAAAAAAAATCGACTATTGAACGTGTTTAATAATTTTCTATTTTTAAAAGCTTTTAGATTTTTATGAATTTTTAATTATCAGTGGTTCGATATTTAAATCAATCGAACGGGTTGAAATAGAAATCATGGTCAACCTATTCAACCACTTGTCTCGTTATTAAAACACAAAATATAACACTATGAAATTGTACCACATCATCACCTGAAAAATTATTTTTTTTTTAATTTTCAAGTGATGATCATCAAACTCTTATGTTTTTCAAGTTCGGAGATCAAAATGGACCTACTTATAAAGTTTAAGTTCCAAAATGGACAAAAAAATATAAATACTAAAGGAAACTTAATTACAAAATTCAGAAGCCAAAAATTATATTATTGCTTTTGAGAAAATATATTTGACCCTTTATTAATTTTTTATTTGAGCATAATAGTAAATTTATCATTTAATATTTACTCATTTTGTTATTTCGATCCTAATTTTATTTTTTTTATCATTTTAGCTTTTAGTTTTTAACAATTAATCAAATTACCCTTTTTTTTTCAAAAAAACTTATTAAAATGTTAAAATTTTGATATCATTGATATACCAGTGTATGTGATAGTTTATGTGTCACGTCGATTTTTTTATTTTTATAATTTTTTTTAATTTTTTGAATTCTTAATAACTTTCATTTTTTTTTGAATTTTTTATAAAGTATGCAAGTTATTAGTATAATATTGTTAAAATTTTAATAATTTAGTCATTTTTATTTGAAAAATGTCAATTTAATTTAATTTTAAAAATTAAAGACAATGTTTAAAAAAAATAAAATTAGGACTAAAATAATAAAATATATAAATATTAGATACTAAATTTTTTATTATAATTTTTTATTGATTTGGCTATCGAATTGGGCCAACACTATAAATTGTGGGAGTAGTAGGCAGTTGGCTTATAAGTAGCATTTAATTGCTTTTTTCAGTAAAAATAAATTATAGTACTATTTTTCACTTAAAAAAAAATAAGAAAACTATAAATATAATATTTTTATTTATAACTTAATTTTTTGACTAATTTTATATATTAAATTTAAGAAATAATAATTTATTTTATTGTATTGTCATTTAAATATGATTTTATAATAAATGTTACTAGATATATATATATTATTATTATGGGGTAGAACATGTCTCACCTATTTTGCAATTTTCAAAGAATTATCTAAAAATAATCCATAGATTTCCAAAGAAAATTATTGAAGTGGTGTTGGTATAATTTAATGCTTATTTAAAATCCAATACCAAAAGTATATGTATAATAAATGTAATGCATTTAATGTAAGAAAAAAAAATCCTAATATAACAATTTAATAATCCTTGATGATTACAATTAATTAGTTTTAAAAAAGATTTTTTTTCGAAATTAGGGTATAGCAATGATTATTCTTTTTATCGTGGGTGTTTTTTTTGAAGAGGTAAACGATTGACCATGAAATATGGTCCATTCTCATGGGCAGGGATTGAATCACGTTATTAATACTAATATTTTAAATATTAATACTAAACTTCATTATCAATTTGTGAAATTTCATTGCCTTATTTGAGAATGGCGGCTCGTACCTTGTAAAAGAAAATGGATCAGTCCAACTTATAGATATTTGGGTAAATTGCATTCAATATCATTAAATTATTAGTAAGTTTTTGTTTTAGTTAATTAACTTCAAAAAGTTACAAAAATGTTAAAAAAATTTTATTTACATCATTGAGCTATTAAAATCGTTGTTGTATAACATTTTCTATTTGCACTGCATATATCAATCGGAAGCTCTCCTTCCTCTTCACTTCTACAATTCAATTTTTTTTTCTTCATGAAACAGTTTTGAACATCATGAATTTGTGAACCAAAATCCAAATAGGTTTTTTTGTTCAATCTCCCAATTGATCATCATATCGACTTGGATTTAAAGTATGTTCTTCTGCTCGTTAATGGATATTGATTCACCATATTGATTGTTGAATCATCGCTTAGAGCTCACTAGCTAGATTTAATAAATAAATAAAAAAACTTAACAACTCGTTGACTTGCATAAAAATTTTCGAATAGCTAAATGACTTAAATGAAAACTTTTAAATAGTTTCAATGACTATTTTATAATTTTTTGAAGTTACGTGACAAAAATATAAACTTACAAATAATTTAATAAGTATTACCTTAAATATTTCTACTATAAGACAAGGACCTTTTCTCATAATATTAATGATTTTTTTTTCATTTTGGGTCTTTGTGCTCGTGAATAAAACTTTGGCTTCATTAATCTCGTGAAAGAAAAGTAATAATTGATATAATTTGGTTTGTTTTGTCATTTTCCCTTTTTGGATGAAAAAAAGAAGAAGCAAATGTGGGATATTAAATAAGGCTCAATATTAAATAAATAAAACCAAATCAACCCTCTGATTAATCAATCTCTTTTTGGCTTTTAAGATAATTCATTGGAGTAAGTCCAGTGAAAAATTTTCCGTATTCTGTATGTCTATTAAAGAGTAAATGTTAATCACGAATTTTGAAGTCATTCCATACTTAGTATGAGGATCGAACCTTCGATCACTAATTAATTACCCAGTGACTAACCCTGTCCCTATGGCTAATGAAATTGTGACTTTATATTCATAAAAGTGGCTCTAATACCATCTTGTCATGCAACCATCACCGCCTTCCTCCAAAACCAGCTTATTAGGAAGCATAGCACTCGAGTTTATATGCCCGAAAATTTTCCCGGGATTGAAGCACTCTACCTACTTCGTGAAATGTTTAGCATGGCGATCATTTCGCTTGTCGAATGCATACTTTTTCTAGGTATTTTATTTCCTCTATGATTTTTCGGCATCTAGTAGCCACATTAGGCTTCAATTATCTAGAGTTAAACCGGGCCTGACCTCAAATGGGGGCAAAACTCTCTCAACGTCTGTTCTTCACACGACTTAGAAACTATGACAATAGTTAAGGGGCACTAAGCTCCTTACGACTCGACTCAATTTACTACTGAGCTCCATTCATGAATCACCCTTTCACTCAAAACTCCCAACACATACGGAAGCAAAGGTAGTATTCCATTTTCTATTGTACTAATCACATTATCACTGTCTTAATATTATGATCATGTAATTTTTCAGATGAACCCTACTTTCTCAAGAAGCATGAAGGTCTTATATCATGCATAACATCCACTGTACAAACTAATGAATAATTTACCCATCAATCAGTTGAAACGCACAGTTAAATGTGATATAACTCGGGATTGATGTAAGAGAAAACAACAATACCACAATGTATTATGAGGTGAATTGTTAGATGAACATCAAATGAAAGTTTTGGGCACCGAAAACACTAAGAGGAGACTTCAGTTTCGATATGGGAAAAAGAAAACACATATTACGTCATTGTTGCAAGATGAACATCATTGTTTGGTTACTGAAAGTTCGAAACCTAGACGGTAAAGCTACATAACTTTCTATTTTACCATTGAAAAAAGGATGCTATATCCCCAATGCAAGAACTTACCAAGTGGAATTCAAATTTCAACATGATTTTATTCAAATTAATTTTGGGCGGTTATGTATAAAATCGTTTCCTATAAACAAAGTAACAATAAATAACACGAAGAAACAGAAGGAACGAGAGAGACCTTTGTAGACTTATCACTGGATTCGCAGCAAGGCAACTTTGCTGCTAAAGACTAAGCTGCTCAATGTTCTTGGTATTCCTTGCTAGTCCATGGCCTGACCTTTTGTCGTCTTGCTCTTCGTATGGATTTGCTCGATAATTGGAACTGGCCTCTTCATTGTCAGAGGAACCTGGTCTCTCAGTGAGGAACTGTTCCCAGAATACATCGTTTACTCTAACTGGAGCAGCGGTAGGCTCTTGATTTGTGTTAGGGCCATCTTTCGATGACGATAATGTTGTTTCCCCATCAATCATGTTTCTGCTGTTATGGAAAGGTCTAGAATAAGAGTCTTTACTGTTGGCATTAGACCTTGACTCGGAGACTTTTCCGATTTCCCAACTTGGTTGGGACATCCTAGTTAAGCTCGGACTTTTATTGACTTGCAATGAAGAAGATGCCAGAGTTAGATTTAATTGACAGGAAATATGACTATCAGGTTCTTCATTGGAACTTAATCTCTGTTGCAGTGAATGCAGTGCCGGGCTTTCATTCATTGATACTCTTTGAGAGAAAGATGAATCCATGTTGAATGTAAAAGATGTGCCTGTATCTGAAATGTCTAACGTTTTGGGTGTGAATAAAAGCCCCTGCGGTCTGATATTATCATCTTTTGGTTCTCCTTGAGAAACCCTTCTCTGTGGACTTTCTCCATCATCGTTAGAACTTTGCGTGCTTTGAGAAACCAAGTTAATCTCCGAAACAGCTGATGACAATTCTAGTCTAAGCTTGTTCGAGAAATCGAGGTGGACAACATTTCCAAACTCGGGTGTAGAACTACTTTTGTTGTCCAAAATACTATGGTCACCAACTGGCTTGGTTTGATCAATTTGAGGCAGTCTCCTTTTCTTATTATATGCTGCAACATCATCCATAGATTCAATTCTACAAAAAAGATGTTCGGCGAAAGCAGGGTCTTGTAAAGCCTTTTCTAAGAAGTTAAACAAAGTCTCTTGCCTACGCTCCATTTGATCAGCTTGTTGTGTCAGCTCTTCCACCTGATGCTTCAAAGCTGACCGCTCTTGTTCAGACCTCAAAACATCAGCCTCAAGTGCAGCTTTCTCACGTGAAAGCTTTTCAATTTCTTCTTCGTATCCAGCTCTTTCATGATCTATCAAAGAACCCTGTGGATTACTATGGCTGTGAATAGGTTTTCTTCGATGAATATTCTTAAGAAGATGCCTTTGATCTTTCACAAAATCTTCATTGGCAAATTCCCATCGTTCGGGATCAATTTTCCGGAACCCCTGTCAACAAATTAAATTCATATGCAATCAGATCATGCTTAGACACTCAATCTTCATACATCTAAACCTAAGCAAACCATAAACAAATATAATTCTTCTTTCAACAGCCCCTGCATCAAAGATAAAGAAGAATAGATACTCTTCATTAAGGACCATTTTAGTTGAGGAATGCAAAAGAAAAATCATGAAAATGTGAAACAATTACAAAGAAAATTTATAAATTTCAAAGTCAAAATCATTGACTAAAAAAACACCCCAATTCTCATAGAATTTTACCTTATGAATCACAGCAGAAGATATTGATTGACCTTAAATTTATGTGCTGGCTTTAGCAAAGATTCATACCCATAATTCAGCAGAAAAGAACACACACAAAAAAGGAGAAATTGTCCATTCTCAAGGAACAAAAACATAAAACCAAAATCACTCCATACATCTGTCAGAAAAAATTGAAGTTAAAAGCTAAGAAAAAAAACATGATTTCCCCTAATTATCAAAGATACATTAATTAAACAAAAAACCCAGAAAGAAGAAGAAACCCACATAGGTATTAAGCTGCCTGATGAAGCTGGAGAAATTATTGTGCTTGAAATAAGTGGGAAGCAAAAGGCGAGCAAAATCAGGAGGGTTCCAAACCACAAAGCTCTTTTTGTTAGAACTCCATGAAACGATGTCGTCGGTCGACGAGTCGTCTACCATGTCGTATGTTTTTACAAGGAAAGGTGCCGGCCCTCCTCCGCCGCCACCACCGCCGCCGACGACGACCGACGCGGAGGGTGCAGTTGGGTCCATTTTCCGAGTTTGTTTCCTTTTGGGTTTTGGTGAAGAAAGGGAGTTTATGGAAAAGCCAAAAGTGTCAAATGTTGAAGCCTCGAGTTGCCAATGGTGAAAATTTACAATTTTGACCTTGGTTTTGGTCAAAATATTATTATTATTTGAGGGATAATAGAAATTGTTAAGGGGCAGCCAACATCATCGTATCGAATCGTAAAATGAACATGAAAAATATCAAATATTTTAATACGAGTTATTTGTCGTTTTATCAGAGATAGATGATTATATAGGGCAAAGTTATTTAATTAATATGTATATTTGTATGAGAAAGGATTGTATGAAACAGTGACGTCATGTCATCTATATCCCTTTCTAATAGTTTTATGCCACATCAGTATTTTTATCCTGAATCTCAGGATGATTGATTTTTTTTTTCAGGATGAAAATCAGGATTTTAATTTGAATTTGATTTTTTTCAGGATGAAAAAATCAAATCTTGAAATTTAGGATAAAAATACTGATGTGGCATAAAACTATTGGAAAAGGATACATATGACATGGCGTCACTGTTTCATACATTCCTTTCCCATATTTGTATATGTCAAATCAATCAATTTTGCCCGTGCAATTTTTAAAGAGTAAAGTACTTAAATGATCATTAAATTTTTCATGTGTTTCTGTTTTAATAATTGAATAATAAAAATTTTCAATTTAATCACTAAACTATTCAATTTTTTTATTAATTATCAATACGGGAATATTTAGTTAATCAATGAAATGAAATTCGAGAAGCTTACTCGAAAATAGATCCATATCAATTTTATCTCTTTAGTTATCCATATTCACTAGAAAAGTATCCTAAGCATCTTCAATAATCTTGGCTTACTCAATTTTCTTCTTGGCTTGAGCATTCTCCAACTAAGGGTGGGTTTGGATCGGCGATTGAGTGCGGTGCAGTGCGTTTAGCTTACTTTTTGTCTCACGCTACAGTATCTAATCTCACTGCCACCACTGGTTTTACACTAACCGCAGGTAAACACACCGTCCATCCAAACCCACCCTAAGGATGCTATAAATAGATCCTTGTTGACCACATAATATGCAAATTTGATGAAGCAATCTGGGCATAATAGAGCAATGCATCGACACAAGGTTTGAATAATAAGTTACGAATTAAGACTTCTATTGATGTTGTCTGATGGCTCGCATTCAAGCTTATGTTTCGAGAGGTCACAAATCGTATGTCACTTCACTGTGGTTCAACCCAACATGTTATTTTTTTATTGTTTATGTTAGATGTAAACATAATATCATTATATTAGTTAAATATGTCGTTAATTTTTATATTTTAATAAAATTTTAAAATTAATTTTAGTACTTAAAACGTTAAAAAATTAAGTTTTTATTTTTTATTTTTTCGATTTTAAAATCTTAGTCCAATCATTAATATCATTAGTTTTTTTTTATTAAAAAAAATTATCAACTTGACACGTTGATTAGATTGCATTCACATGAGATGACATATGATTAACAGAAAATAAATATGTTGAGTTAATAAATTTTGATGAAAAATACTAGCAGTGTTACTGGTTGAATTAGGATTTTTAAATCGAAAAAATAAAAGATTTTAAATTTTAAATTTTAAATATGGAGATTAAATCGATAAAATGTAAAAAAAAAATAAAGAAAAAATAATATGAATATTATATAAATACCTAACTTTTAGTAGTTTAATTCATATAATTTGTTGAACTGTTTATTTCCATGTTAACAATTTAACGACAAAGTTTGGTAGTATTGCAAGATTAACTCTTTAATTTTTTATAAAGCGTGAGGACTATATTCTGATAAATTAAAGTAGAGGAGTTAGCTTTTTAATTTTCTTAAAGTAGAGGGATATAAAACCCTAATTAGACCATTATAAAATCTAAGTGTGCCTACCACCCGCAATTTTGGTCGAATATCCAAAAAGTTAAACTATATTTTAATTCAAGGGTAAATTACACTCATTGTCACTTTTGTTTACTTCAAGTTATGTTTTAGTCACTTATGTTTGAAATGTTACGTTTTAGTCACTTACGTTATCGTGTTGTAACATTTTTATCATTGAGTCGTTAATTGCCGTTAACGGTGTAATGGTAAACTGACGTGGCACGTTAAATCATCATTTCAAAAAAAAAAAAAAAGGTTAAATTATACAATTGGTCCTCATATTTTTTCGTTTTGAGCAATTTTTTTTTTTATGTTCTTTTAACTTTCATTTTTTGTTTATTATATTCTATTCTCTTCTGCTTCTCCTCCTATTTTTCTACATTCTCCATTTCTTTTAACATATAAATATGAGGACTAATTGTATAATTTAAACTAAATTTTTTATTTGAAATGATGATTTAACGTGCCACATCAGCTTACCATTACATCGTTAGCGGCAATTAATGGCTCAATGGCTAAATGTTACAACACGATAATGTAAGTGGCTAAAACGTAACATTTCAAATATAAGTGACTAAAATGTAACCTAAGGTAAACAAAAATGACCATGGGTATAGTTTACCCTTAATTCAATTATTTTAGAAATTCGACCCACTGTTGAAGAAGTCAAATTCAAACTTAATGTTTTATTATCTATTTAATCATTTGGATGATTTGGACGGATATTTTTTTTTAAAAAAAGTTTAAATATTAAATAAATATTTGTAGTATCAAATAATAATAATAATAATAATAATAATAATAATAATAATAATCCACTCAATATATATTATTATTTAAATTAGAAAAAAGTCACATAATTTTAGTTAATACATCGTTTGAATCAGGACTAAAATATTAAAAATTAAAAAGTATAGGGAATTAAAAGTTATCAAATTAGAGAACAAAAATTAAATCCATAATTTATGCATAGTACGAGACTAATAGTAGAATTTGATCTAACAGATTTAACAACTATTAGCTCGCTATTTGCATATAATACTAAAAAAAAAAAAATCACATCGTTTTAATTAATGGATTTAATGGAAATTCCAAAATTCGAAAAGTATAGAGACTAAAAATGATTAAATTGGAGAATATGGATTAAATCTATAACTTAGGCCTAGTACGAGAGTAATAGCACAATTTGATTTAGCGGATTTAATTGCTATTATTTAGGTCAGAATTCGAAAAATACATTGATTAAAATTAACCAACTTAGAATATAGGGGCTACATCCACAAATTGTGGATAGTATAAGGGCTAATAAAAAATTAGAAGGATTAATAACAAAAAAAATTCTTTTAAATTAGTTACTACTATCGATAGTGGATTCCCTAATTTAAAAAAAAAAAAAAAATTTCCTTGTCAAAATGGAAATCTTTTAAAAGAGAAGAAAACCGAGTGGCTCAAGAAAAATTATTTTATACGTTGCTTGTTCTATGTTGAATCCACCATTTGACTAACTCGTATCATGTAAATATAATATATTCACGTAATGATTTATTTGACTCTTTAACTTTATAAAAAAGAGTTATTTTAAACTTCCATTTAATTTTTCATCCTTTTTAGTACTTAAATTTACGTTTTTTTGTTAAATCACCAAAAAATGGATGGAAAAGTTCACATTCTTTTAACTTTGTTGACATAGCATACATGTGGATTACCACATGGATAACACGTTAGTATTTAATTATTTTTTAAAAATAAAAAAATAAAAATTGTTTTTAAAATTTTAAAATCATTAAAATTATTAAAAAATATAAAAATATAAAAAAAATTAGTATTTAAAAAATTATTTAGATGTTGACATATCAACCGCATGGCAATTCATATGCATGTCACATCAGCAAAAATATTTTTACTCATAAATGAGGTATATTTTAATGAGAACCCACACATTAAAAATTTTAAAAAATAATAAACATAAATAAAATCTAAACATTCATTTTATAAATTATAAAAAAAAATTAATATTTAGACCAACTTAAATTCAATTCAAACGACTTTTTAACCGATTTAATCGATTTTACACTAATTCACTCCTTGATTTGGCGAATAAAATGGTAAAATATCTGTTTTGACCCCCAAAATTTTATAATTAAATTTCAACCCTTATAAAATGTTTGACTTTACCCCTGAAGGCATAGTTGGCAAGCAACAGTAGCAACACATTAAATATGAATCCATTTGATATACTTATATATTATCAAGGATTGGGTTGACTTAAAGACTGCCGCGGGGTGCAAGGCCTCACAATAAGTAACATGAATTTCCATTTGACTTGTGGATCACGTCACCTTTGCATTTTCTCTTTTATATATGCATTCAAAATTTTCATTTCTATGCCAGAATTTGATTTTAATTACCCTTTATAATCATATATATATATATATATATTGTATCAACTTGATATAGGCAGAATATCACATGGCTACTGCAAAACCAGAAAATGAAGAGTTACAAGCTGTTAAGAGCAAAGCCAAGAAGGATCCAATCAATCACTTGATTTTTACAAAGCTTCAGCAAAACCCAAATCCAGAATCTGGGATTCAACAAGCCACGAAGTCACTTACATGCTTGAATGAACAATTATTTCGAATCACAAAGACGATACACGAGAAACAGGTACGTACGTTTACCTTTTTAAATTTTTATCCATTACGATGAATATCAACGATAAAGAGAATCAGAAAATCGTATTATGATGAACAGTTCGAAGAACGCCAAGCTTATAATAGGTTATATGATTTGGAATACAAAGAGAAGGGATTTAGAAGTATGGGGACAGCTAAAGGGAAGCAAATGGCTGGTTTGAAACGAGATCTCGATAAGCTTACTTTTGCTAATAGTGCTTATAAGGAGAGATCTATCAACACACAAGGCATGATTGATAGCCATGTAAGCATGTTTTTCGTATTTTTCGATGTTGGTTTTCGTGAAAAGTAAGTTGATTGATTGATTGATGTAAAGTTTCGATCCTAGAATTTGTGTTTCCGAATGCATCATGAAGCTGGCAATATGGTGAAAGAAAAGAAGCTGTTGAAAGAGGTGAATGCCGGTCAGAAAGGATTAAACGATTCGGGTCCGTCAGTGGTCGAGGAGATATCTTATCGGGTAAGTGTATTTGATTCAATGATTGGAACTCATTTGTTTCCCCTTTATTTGTTTAATTTTCATTTTTGTTGTGAAAACAGATATGGAGATTGAAGTGGGACATTAGAAGGAATTATTTCATCCCAAGACCTGCAATAAGGGTTGATGAAGAACAAGTTCTCAAAGAGATTAATGAGCTCAAATGGGCTAGAGATAAAGCCTTTGCTAATGCTCCTATCAAGGGGAAGATTTGGAATTCATTGCCTTCAAAAAATGTCATCAAACAACAAATTAAGGTAACAAATTTAACCAATGTTTGTGAGTCGAGTCGAGTCGAGTTAAGCTACGAACTAAGCTCGTAAACCTTAGATCGTTTATTTGTAAAGAAAAACTTGATAATTAGACACACTTTGATACTTGAATTTGACAACTAAATTTATTTTCGTCTTTAAACTTGGATTCCGTCGTGATTTGGTGATGTGATCAATGTTCTTGGAACAAGACTAGATTGATTGGTCAAATCGATAGGACCAAGAATCGACCAATATACTAGTTTGAAAATAAGGGTTGAACAGATCGAATTGGAAACTGCTTGAAAATGATAAAAATTGAAAACTTTGAAAAAAACCACTAGTTGAACATATTGAAGTTTAATATTTTTTAAATTTTTTTATGAATTTTTAATTGTTGTTGGTCTAGCAATTGAACCGATTAATCAAATTAATCAAGAACTAGTGGTCTAATCAATTCAATCACCGGTTCTGTTATTAGAACACTGCATGTGACATTCTAAGATTATATCCCATCATCACCTAAAAATTTATATAATTTTTAAAATTAAAAAAAAATTGTATTAACCCATTTGTAGAATATGAAAACATTGGTTTAAATTGGTTTGATTTTGTTAAAATACAGGCAATGGAAGAGGCTTTGAATGAAGATAGGAAGGAACATATGCAGATTAGAGGTGAAATAGAAGTGGTGAAGAGAGAAATAAATGGTGTAAAGAAGAGTATAGCTTCTTTGAAGAGGCAATTGTTGGATGTTCGTAGGAAAAAAAGGGAAAGCTTATAAAGTTATTTTGAAGTTAATGAAGACTCAAAATCAACCTATTTGTTAATTCCTTGTTGTATATCTCAATATATTATGATGTATTGGTAAATAAATTCTTCAACATGCAAGCTTGGTTCAAGTAAAATTTGTCTATGTTAGCAGTGCAATTCTATAATCCTTGATGGTATTGGATAGTAGTGCACAAAAATTGATTGTGGTCACATCGTAGAAAGTGTGAAGTTTCATTGAGAATTTTGATTTCAGAAAGCTTGTGAGATTAGGGTTAGAGAATTTATTGAGAGAGATTTGATATAGTTTTGATGTTACTCCGGGAGCTTCTCATCTTCTTACGATGGAGAAGCTCTAATGCGGGTCCTAATGGAATGATGCGTTATTTTATATGAGATGGTTGTTGTAATACCCATAATTTGCCCGGCCCATTTACAACCAAAATTACCCAATTGCCAAAACCCTAAATAAAACAAGCCCAATTACAACCCACAACCCAAAATCTAAAAGCCCACTAAACCGAGCCCAATAAAACAAATAAAACAGTTCAATTTGAGCCCAATTCTAAACGGCCCAATGAGCCCACAAACTAAAAATTTTTTCAGAAGAAACCTAGGGTTCCAGGAACCCTAGGCGCCGCTCCACTAACCAGTGTCTGCCACCGCTCCACTTGTTCTCCATGATCTGCAAGAAAGAACAAAGCAACAGCAACTAGGAAATAAACAAAGGTTATATTGTTATTTTTATTTTTCTGCTGGGCTATAAAAGCCAAAGGATTTTCGTTTGTAAAGGGGAGCCTTTTTTTAAAAAAAAAAAAAAGAAAATCAATAGAGAAAACAGATTCAAAAACAAAGAGTATAGCAGTAGAGATACACCAAAAATCAAAAACACCAAAGTTATACCAGTATATCCGAAGGTTTTTTTTTTTTTCGAATCTTTCATTTTACTCACAAAAATATGTACATATAATATAATATCAAGAATAAAAAAAAAAGAGAAAAGCTTACCTTTTGCGAATTCCGGCCACCGCTAGCGGTGGCCGGCGCCGGCGGCATCGTGGCGGTCCGACGACCGGGCCTGGATCTGGAATCAAAAGGGGGGAGAGCATTTTAAGTTTTTTTTTCTCTCCCCCTGCTGAAATGAAGAATGAATGGTTTGTAAAAATTTTTTTTTGCTTTTATAGTAACAAAAACGACGCCGTTTCAATAAGGCTTCTCCAGACGCCAAAACGACGTCGTTTTGGGGAGGCCGACCCGAATTCGACTCGACCCAAGGCCAGGATCCGCGTGTTTTTGCGGAAGGGTCTATTTGCGCATTTGACCCTTCCGCATTTCTTCACCTTTCTAATCCAGTTTCTCTTATTTCCTAATTCACCCCAATATATTTTCCTTTATTCTGATTTAGCCCAGCGCGAAACGCAGCGCATAGGGAAGGGAACAATTGCCTTTTGATCCCCCTCCTTTCTCGCACATTTCAAATGGACCCCTTTGCCTTTCACTTCGTTTCGAATTGCCCCAAAACTTTCGTACTAAGTTCGATTTAGCCTTTTTCCTGTTTTGATTAATTTTGAATGTTGTTGAATTTTTTATTATTAGTATTATTATTATATTTATTATTACTATCATTATTATTATTACTACTATTATCATTATTAGTATTATTATTATTTTATTATTTTATTATTATTACTATACTAATTACTATTACTATTATTACTACTATATTATTATGTTGTACATATGTTGTATCATTATATTATTATTATTATTATTTTATTATTATTACTATACTAATTACTATTACTATTATTACTACCATATTATTATGTTGTACATATGTTGTATCATTATTATTATTATTATTCTATTAGGGTATTATTATTATTATTATTATTATTATTATTATTATTATATCTACTATTACTATCATTATTATTATTACTATATTTACTATTATTATTATTATTATTAGATATTATTATATTGTACATATTTTGTATTATTATTATTATTACTATTATTAAAATTATTATATTTATTATTCTCATATTATTACCTCTATTATTACT
This sequence comes from Gossypium sturtianum, assembly GCA_025698515.1. NCBI lineage: Eukaryota > Viridiplantae > Streptophyta > Magnoliopsida > Malvales > Malvaceae > Gossypium > Gossypium sturtianum. The sequence goes on from CM046945.1 coordinate 167,356,684, forward strand.
TGTATAGTGTTGTTTTAAATTTCTTTATTGTTATTTTAATATTATTGTTTTAATTTTGTTTTTGCTGTTGCATTCTTCATTATGTGTTGTCTCGTTTTTGTCATTCTATGTAGATCAACAATTTTGAATCACAATTCAGCATTTTGTTTAATTCTTTTTTTAAAATTCAAAAAAGGGGGTTTTCACAAATGTAATATTCATAAGTTTGGAAATTCAAAAACTTGTGCCCAATCGTGCTGGGTGTGACTTTTTGTTCGACTAAACAAATGGATATCCTTTCAAATCTTATTTCTATTTTAAATAAGGTGATATTTGCATGTTTGGAAGTTCGAAAAGATCGTGCCCAATCGTGCTGGGTGTGTTTTTTTTGTATGACCAAATGAGCAAGTCCCTTTCCCAAATTTCAAAAATGTGTGCTTGGGAGATTTTTTGTTGAAATGATCTTGAATTCGGGGACTTAGATTATCGTGTTCAACCGTGCTGGATGTGAGACTCTATTCCTTCGAAATAAGGGAAACTCGATATTCAATCAAGTTGTTTAAAATCACGAAAAAAAAAAATAAAACTTCAAAATCTTTTCAAACTTTTCGACATTAGGACATTGATTAATCAATTTGGTACCGATTTTGGGCGTTGTGAGGATGCTAATCCTTCCTCACACGTAACCGACTCCCGAACCTATTTTCTCGAATATTCGTAGACCAAAAGCCCCGTTTTGATAAACCGAAATGTTTTATGAAAACAAAGGTGATCCGATCACACCTAATAAAAGGTCGGTGGCGACTCCTCGTTTTATCTGTTTTCAAAAACCCAAGTCTGATTCTCGGTCTCTTTCAAATAAAGGGGACGGTTTCGACAGTTGTAGAGACGTGACTCGTTTATTAAAATGTGATAAAGTGATCTTATGATAGTATTCACGTGTAAAGTTATTGTTGAAACCATTTTTTTTCTAAAACACGAGAATCAACTAGGGTTTTGAAAACGAAAATAAAAACGGAAGTCGCGTCCGATCTTTATTAGGTGTGATCGGATCACCCTTGTTTTAATAAAACGTTTTGGTTGACTAAAACAATGTTTTTAGTCTACGAAATTTGAGAAAATGAGCTCGGGAGTCGGTTACATGCGAAGAAAGATTAGCACCCTCGTCACGCCCAAAATTAGTACCAAATTGATTAATAATATCTTAATATCGAAAGTTGAAAACTAGGAACGAATTTATTCACTTTATACTTTTGATTTATCCGATTTATTCACTTGAATTAATCTTTAGAGATCCCTGATTTATGTTAATATCTCTTTTAAGACTAAAAACAACTGACTCTAGATTGATTAATTGAAATCTCTTTCTAATTAAAACCCCTATTGTGCATTAACTCTATCTATGGATCCCCTTATTAGATTTGACTCTAATCCGACATATTTATGTCGCCCTATTTCTAGGGTTGCAATCAACTCTGCTTAATTTTGTTGATCTACTCTTAAACAAGGACTTTTGCTTCACTGATTAAGCAAATTCGACTTGAATCAATAACCTGAATTATCAAAACAAGAATAAGAATTCACAATTAAGAATAAGAGCAAGTATTTATCTTATAAATCAAATAATAATAAGATCTGTCTTATGTTTCATCCCCTTAGGTATTTAGGGAAATTAGTTCATATTGATAAAGGAAAACATCTTAGAATAAAGAAAACAACAAAACATAAGAAAACCCAAAAAATTCAAGAGAAATTGATAGGAGATCTTTAGTTTTGATAGAGATCCTTCTCCTAAACTGCTTCCGATGGTTGTCTTCAAGTATTTTCTGTTTTCTACTCGGCGTCTACTCGACTTCCCTTTTAGGTTGCCCCCTAGGGTGTTTATATAGGCTTTTGGAACGCCTTTCTTAACCCGCAAGTAACCTTTTCCGAATAGAATTAAACTCGGGTCCGTCAGGGACACGCCCGTGGTCGATAGTCCAGGCCGTGTTCGGTTCTGCTTAGCACACACGGCCGTGTGGATTTGCCCGTGTGCGGTGGTCCAAACCGTGTAGGCCCATTTTGTCCCTTTTTACTCCGTTTCTCTTTCTTTTTTACTCTCTAAGTTCTCCTGAGTATAAAACATGAAATTAAAGGATTAGGAGCATCAAATTCATTAAATCCAATGAAAATTCATCCAAAAGTAAGCCAAGCATGGAGTTAAAATATGTGTAAATTATGGTTATCAATTCAATTCAAACGACTTTTTAACCGATTCAATCGGTTTTACACTAATTCACTCCTTGATTTGGGGGAAATTATCTTTTAGGTCCTTAAAATTTATAATACTATAGTTAATAAAATGGTAAAATATCTGTTTTGACCCCCAGAATTTTATAATTAAATTTCAATCCCTATAAAATGTTTGACTTTACCCCTGAAGGCATAGTTGGCAAGCAGCAATATCAATACATTAAATATTAGTCCATTTTATATACTTATATATTATCAAGGGTTGGGTTGACTTAAAGACTGCCGTGGGGTGCAAGGCCTCACAATAAGTAACATGAATTTCCATTTGACTTGTGGATCACGTCACCTTTGCATTTTCTCTTTTATATATGCATTCAAAATTTTCATTTCTATGCCAGAATTTGATTTTAATTACCCTTTATAATCATCTACATACATACATATATATATATATATATATATATTGTATCAACTTGATATAGGCTGAATATCACATGGCTACTGCAAATCCAGAAAATGAAGAGTTACAAGCTGCTAAGAGCAAAGCCAAGAAGGATCCAATCAATCACTTGATTTTTACAAAGCTTCAACAAAACCCAAATCCAGAATCTGGGATTCAACAAGCCACGAAGTCACTTACATTCTTGAATGAACAATTATTTCGAATCACAAAGACGATACACGAGAAACAGGTACGTACGTTTACCTTTTTAAAATTTTACCAATTACGATGAATATCAACGATAAAGAGAATCAGAAAATCGTATTATGATGAACAGTTCGAAGAACGCCAAGCTTATTATAGGTTATATGATTTGAAATACAAAGAGAAGAGATTTAGAATTAGAAGTATGGGGACAGATAAAGGGAAGCAAATGGCTGGTTTGAAACGAGATCTCGATAAGCTTACTTTTGCTAATAGTGCTTATAAGGAGAGATCTATCAACACACAAGGCATGATTGATAGCCATGTAAGCATGTTTTTCGTATTTTTCGATGTTGGTTTTCGTGAAAAGTAAGTTGATTGATTGATTGATGTAAAGTTTCGTTTCTAGAATTTGTGTTTCCGAATGCATCATGAAACTGGCAATATGGTGAAAGAAAAGAAGCTGTTGAAAGAGGTGAATGCCGGTCAGAAAGGATTAAACGATTCGGGTCCGTCAGTGGTCATGAAAGAGATATCTGATCGGGTAAGTATATTTGATTCAATGATTGGAACTCATTTGTTTCCCCTTTATTTGTTTAATTCATTTTTGTTGTGAAAACAGATATGGACATTGAAGTGGAGCTTAAGGGATTATTTCACCCCAAGACCTGCAATAGGGGTTGATGAAGAACAAGTTCTCAAAGAGATTAATAAGCTCGAATGGGCTAGAGATAAAGCCATTGCTAATGCTCCTATCAAGGGGAAGATTTGGAATTCATTGCCTTCAAAAAATGTCATCAAACAACAAATTAAGGTAACAAATTTAACCAATGTTTGTGAGTTGAGTCGAGTCGAGTTAAGCTACGAACTAAGCTCGTAAACCTTAGATCGTTTATTTGTAAAGAAAAACTTGATAATTAGACACACTTTGATACCTAAATTTGGCAACTAAATTTATTTTCGTGTCTAAACTTGGATTCATCGTGATTTGGTGATGTGATCAATGTTCTTGGAACAAGACTAGATTGATTGGTCAGATCGATAGGACCAAGAATCGACCAGTATACTGGTTCGAAAAATATGGTTGAATAGATTGAATTGGAAATTGCTTGAAAATGATAAAAATTGAAAACTTTGACAAAAACCACTAGTTGAACATGTTGAAGTTTAATATTTTTTAAATTTTTTTATGAATTTTTAATTGTTGTTGGTCTAGCAATTGAACCGATTAATCAAATTAATCAAGAACTAGTGGTCTAATCAATTCAACCACCGGTTCGATTATTAAAACAATGCATGTGACATTCTAAGATTATATCCCACCATCACCTAAAAATTTATATAATTTTTAAAATTAAAAAAAAAATTGTATTAACCCATTTGTAGAATATGAAAACATTGGTTTAAATTGGTTTGATTTTGTTAAAATACAGGCAATGGAAGAGGCTTTGAATAAAGATAGGAAGGAACATATGCAGATTAGAGGTGAAATAGAAGTGGTGAAGAGAGAAATAAATGGTGTAAAGAAGAGTATAACTTCTTTGAAGAGGCAATTGTTGGATGTTCGTAGGAGAAAAGGGAAAACTTATAAAGTTATTTTGAAGTTAATTAAGACTCAAAATCAACCTATTTGTTAATTCCTTGTTGTATATCTCAATATATTATGATGTATTGGTAAATAAATTCTTCAACATGCAAGCTTGGTTCAAGCAAAATTTGTCTATGTTAGGGGTGCAATTATATAATCCTTGATGGTATTGGATAGTAGTGCACAAAAATTGATTGTGGTCACATCGTAGAAAGTGTGAAGAGTCATTGAGAATTTTGATTTCAGGAAGCTCGTGAGATTAGGATTAGAGAATTTATTGGGAGAGATTTGATAGAGTTTTGATAGTACTGCGGGAGCTTCTCATCTTCTTACGATGGAGAAGCTCTAATGTGGGTCCTAATGGAATGATGCGTTATTTTATCTGAGATGGCTATAAAGACATGACTCGTTTATTAAAATGTGATGAAGTGATCTTATGATAGTATTCACGTGTAAAGCTGTCACGAGGTTACCTACAATTAGCCATGCCCAAGATGAAACGTGCCATTGATCATTGATGAGCACACATTTTAGGATAGGAAATTATAATTGAATGAGGCATTGACATGAAGATATTACATAACATGTGCACAAGAATCTGCATATTGCATTGATTGTTCTTCATAGCGGTTTTTTTCACGAGTTAAACCCAAATATCTGAAGTGCAATCACCACCTGGATATCTCATCTCATGAGCGATACAAGGACCATCAGGTTCAGCTCCAAAATTGATGAAAAAGTTTGGATTTATTTTAAGACCGCCTTTCATGGTGTCGACGTCGATCTGCAACATGTGGGAACCTTTCTCCACAAGTTCCGGATAGAATTGTCGATCCCATGTGCTGAATAACGAGTTCGTCGCATATAGTCGCTTACCGTCTAGGCTCAACTGGATCATGTTCGGTCCCCCTCTTAATCGATGTCCCTGTAACCAACGTTCATCGATTGTCATCGATATGGTTAATCTGACAAGTTGATATGAATGTTAGAACAGACCTGGATTTCCGGAACATCGGATTGCCATGTTTTGCCATCTTCTGTTACAGCCACTACAGGGCTTCCTTTTCGAACCAATCCTCCAACGTATACTTGACCGACCAAGACCGGATTTTTGGGGTCCTCAATGTTATATTGTCGGATATCTCCTTGCAACCAGTTGATAAAATACAGAAACCGATCGTCGAGAGAGATTATGATGTCGGTTATAAATCCAGGCAATTCGGGAAGTATCCAATTTTGTACCTTCAATGGTTTCACTGAGATTGCCACCTGCAGAAGTTAATCAATAAGGCTTATCCAAGTTTATGAGCATTGACAATGCAAGATTATATGTTCCAAGTTCCGACCTCATGGCTCCATGATCCGTCTTCGGTTTTGAAAAACCGAACGATGTTACTTGTGTAGGCACACCCAACGTACCCTGTATCTTTACATGGATCATGCAAGAACCTCATCTGTAATGAAGTAAAACAGAACTACGTATCGTCTTCGAGCAAAACCGAGTTAAAAACAAAGTCGAAATAAGTAATTAATCACCTCTAAGGGTGTGAGACCAGTTTCACCGAGATCCAACGTTTGTTTAAGTTCACCATCAGGCCAGCTATACACATGCAAATGTCTAGCATACAAACCATCTTTAACATGCTGGATATTGAAACCTCGGGTGAAGGTAGCCGGAGCGCCCAACGACGAGCCGATCATGGTTTTATGTCGAGGTTGGTACCAAAAATCGTAGCTAAACAGAGGACTATGCCCTGGTTTCTCCCACCTGATGAGTTTTTTTACAAGTGACGGTTATTCACAATTCGTTTATACATTGTTTCAGTTTATCGTATTTACCTCCCTTTGACGTTGAATTCGGAATCAAGGAGGAGAAATCCATTCCCTTTAGCATTTCCATCTTTGTCTCCGAGACACGATATCATTATATCCCCGGAAGCAAGGCAATGCGACGTGTGCGGATACGCTAAGCCGGTCTTCTCGACGATATCCTCGGATTGTACCACTTTATGCAAAGAGGGAGCCTTGGGATTCTTCTGTGTGTCAATCACATAAACACGACCAGACCTACGAACAAGCAGCACCTTGGTACCTTAACGACATAGATATGTCCGTATCTATCGATATAATATGAAAATCCGGGATAATTGCTTACACGACGGAAGGCAAGATTAGAAAACGTCGAGTGGTTGATGGATCACCATGGCAAGAGCTGCACGCATTCCATCCTGAGTGATGTAGTTCATCACCTATATATGGCATAGATAGCCTGTGGATGACTTTAGAATAAGTTGGCGAGTTTGAATCTACATCAACCGTTGCTAGGAAATCAGGCTTCTTTCTTCCCGTTCCTGCATACATCATACAATTATATTTATACAAATCCATTGAAAATCTCATTTTTAAACCTCAGAAAATCATTAAAAAAAAACCAAGGGGAAAAGTACCATTATAAATACAATTAACATAAAGAAGAGTTTCTTTAGGACCAGACATGGCTTCCAATGGAGTTGCATATCCAGGTCCTGTTCTCTTACAACACCCCATTTCTTCCCCCATTTTCTCTCCTTTTTATTTTTTCTCTTACAAAAATATTAAATTTTTTTTTTCTAATAGTTAGCGAAAAACATTGGGAAAATCCTTTGTAATTTATAGGCTATTGGGTCTAAACGGCAGAATCTTGTGATTAGATTCGATAGGTTAAATTCTGTAATTTATGAAAATTATAGATTTAGTCCCCCGTAATTTAATTAGTTTCAGTCTTTATATTTTTTGAATCTGTCAATTTTAATCTCGACTCAAACAATAATGCTTAAATATGTTTGGTTAAATTCAATTATTAGTCTTGTGCTATGTATATAAGTATAAATTCAGTCTATATTCTCCAATAGGATTTTTCTAAGTTCCTACACTTTTCAAAACTTGAAATTTCGTTCTTGACAAAAATTTCAGTTGCTAATCTATTAATTGAGTTTTTAGTAAGATCAAAATAATAAACTGCCATGACATTACACAGATGATAATATTTTTATCATATCGAATTTAGAAGATATCATAACTATCATAAAGGCACAGGACAAGTTTCATAAAATATAGGGACTGCTAATAAAATTTAACGATTTGATTGTATTTGAAGTTAAAACAAACTGATTCTTTTTAATAATATCTATTATTTTTGATATAATATTTAAAACTATTCATAGTCCATTCTCAATCCATGAATAGGTAGATAATATTTTTCAACGCACTCGAACTCACGTTCTTCTACATTAATAATAATACGCATACCAATTAAGTTAAGACTCAATCAATAAATCAAACCGAATTCAAATCTTTGACTGTAATTAAATTTTATTTGGAATAAAATTGATTTTTATCTTCTTTTTTTTTCTTCTTACAAAAATGTCCAACATTGTGAGGCCAAAATGTTCCCCTTCGTATGAAAATGTCCCATGGGAATTATCAATAAATAAATAAAAGGCATAGGGGGTTTTGTATCTATCAATTTTTTCTATGGGCGCGGTGTTTCGAGATTCTCGATTTTCCTTACACATGTCAGCATTAGTCTCACCTGACGGTGGTCAGATTGCCACGTGTCTTACAGTTTGAGAACTGGAGACATTTGCGTTTGTCCAAAGGAATCATGTCCGAATGTATAAGTGGGGACCAATGCTGGTGCACGTGGCAAAGTTGGATAAGCTGCCAGTTACTTTAGTTAAGTCCAATGTTAAAAGGCATTTAACTGTAAGTCGATTAAAATTATGACATATTGCTAGATTAACCCCCTAACATTACATTATCTATCAATTTGACTCACATATAAATTACACCGACTGTTATTTTATTTTTATTTTAGTCCTACAAATTTAAAAGGATGATCTTCTTCATGGCTGAAACCGGTTTATGTTTAAGTCCATATATCTGAAGTGCAGTCACCACCTGGATATCTCATCTCATGCGCCAGGGAAGGTCCATCAGGTTCGGCTCCGAAATCAACAAAGAAGTTCGGGTTTGTTTTAAGACCACCTTTCTCGGTGTTGACATCGATCTGCAACATGTGGGAACCTTTCTCCACGAGTTCCGGATAGAATTGCCGATCCCATGTGCTGAATAGGGAGTTCGTCACGTATAATCGTTTACCGTCTAGGCTCAATTGGATCATCTGCGGTCCTCCTCTTAGGCGATGCCCCTGTAAAAGAATGTAACAACGTTCATTGATCGCCATTGATATGGTTAATCCGAACAAGTTGATATGAATGTTAGAACAGACCTGGATTTCTGGAACATCGGATTGCCATGTTTTACCATCTTCTGTCATAGCCACTACAGGGCTTCCCTTTTGGATCAATCCTCCAACCCATACTTGGCCGACCAAGACCGGGTTTTTGGGGTCCTCGATGTTGTATTGTCGGACATCTCCGTGCAGCCAGTTGGCGAAATACAGAAAACGATCATCGAGAGAGATTAGGAAGTCGGTTATAAGTCCGGGCATCTCGGGAAGAATCCAGTTTTGCACCTTCATTGGTTTCACCGAGATTGCCACCTGCAGAAGTTAATCAAGTATATAAATAAGGCTTGTCCAAATTTATGAGCATTGGTAATGCAAGATTATATGATCCCACCTCATGACTCCATGATCCGTCTTCGGTTTTGAAAAACCGAACCATGTTACTTGTTAAGGCGCACCCAACGTACCCTGTATCTTTAGATGGATCATGCAGGAATCTTATCTGCGATGAAAATGAAACGAAACTAAGTATCGCCTTCGAGCAAAACCGAGCTTAAAACAAATTAGTAACATGTAATCAATCACCTCTAAGGGTAGGAGACCGGTGTCACCGAGATCCAACGTTTGTTTAAGTTCACCATCAGGCCAACTATACACATGCAGATGTCTCCCATACAGCCCTTCCGCGACATGCTGAAGATCAAAACCTTTGGTAAAGGTAACAGGAGCGCCCCACGATGAGCTGATCATCGTTTTATGTCGAGGTTGGTACCAAAAATCGTAGCCGAACATAGGACTATGCCCCGGTTTCTCCCACCTAAAGAAACAATGAGCAACAACAAGTCACAAATCATTTTACCTTCTAATCGTTCATTCGGTTTATCGGCTTTACCTCCCTTTAACGTTGAATTCGGAATCAAGGAGGAGAAATCCGTTCCCTTTGGCATTCCCATTTTTATCTCCGAGACACGAAATCATTATATCTCCGGAAGCAAGGCAGTGAGACGTGTGCGGATACGCTAGACCTGTGTTCTTAACGATATCCTCCGGCTGCACCACTTTATGCAACGACGGAGCCTTGGGATTCTTTTGTGTGTCAATCACATAGACACGACCCGATCTGAACCAAACAGAACATCGGTATTAAACATGTCTGTACCATTACATAGTTTGCCACATTGTTCTACATTACATGAAAACCTCATTTTCCTAGTAAGCAGGGTTAGCCAAAGGGTGCAGGCAAGGGCCCTTGGCTCAATAGGAAAATTATTTTATGGTCCCTTCCTAAAATTAAAAGATTCAATTTAATCCTTTTTAATCATAAAAGTATAATTTTAGCCGTTTTAAAAATAATAATAATTTAATTTAAACTTTTTTTAATACAAAATTTTTAACTTGGGCCCCTTCAAATTTTATAATATTATCTCCCTCCCCCTAAACAAAATTTCAGGCATATAGTCACTTACACCAATGAAGGAAGGATCAGAAAACGTCGATCGGCCGACGGATCACCATGGCAAGAGCTGCAAGCATTCCACCCAGAGTGATGTAGTTCATCACCTACATACGGCATAGATAGCCTGTGGATGACTTTAGAATAAGTTGGTGAGTTCGGATCTACATCAACCGTTGCCAAAAAATCAGGCTTCTCTCTTCCTGTTCCTGCATACATCATGCAAATCCATTTAAATATATCTATATACATATATATTATTTTATATGATAATTAAAAAGTAGATCTTAAAGTTGATGTTTCACTTTTGGAGTAAAAACTATATTTTAAAAAAAGAAGATAAATATATGATTTTTTTTCTTTTTTTTTTTTAGAAAATAAAAAAGAAAACACCCACTGAGTTTTCTCTAAAATTTTATGAAAATAGACATGAACACATAACAATTTATAATTCAAGGAATAAATGGATCAACTGAAATTAATTCCCAGAAAAAAGAAAAGGGTTGCAGACATCACACCAAAAACCAAAACAAAAAGAAGAAGAAGAAGAAGAAGAAGAAGAAGAAGAAGAAGAAGAGAGAAAATTATTACCAGTATAAACACAAGTAACATAAAGAAGAGCTTCTTTAGGACCAGACATGGCTTTCAGTGGAGTTTCATATCCTGGTCCTGTTGTTCTGCAACACTCAGTTTCTTCACCCATCGCAATTTCTCTCTTCTTTTTTTCCCCCTTCTTTCTTCTTACAAAAATCTCTTTGTTTTTCTCTTATATATACTACTTATAGCTACTATTTTTATTTTATTAAAAATTAAAATAGTTTTTTTCTTTTTTTAAAATGAAATAAAATTACCATTACATATATTTTATCCAAAACAATTTAAAATAACATAATTATATTTAATACTTATATTTACTAATTTATTAAATGATTTTCTAATATAAATTCAACACATTATTTTTTTTTTGGTACTTAAAATTTTAGTTTATCAAACAAGCTTGTGAAAAAATATATACAGGGACCCAATTTATAATTTTCCCTTTATGGTTAATAGCCTCTTAACACGTAACTATACTTATGTCCAATCTTGTGTTTCCTCTTTTGGTCTCCAATCCATGTGGTCTCAAGGGATTTGAGATTCGGGAGTAATCACATTGGATCAGATTGACGCGTGCTGTAATGAGATGAGATTTGCAGTTGTGTTTTTGGTCCGTTAAAGTACCCGAGATATCCTTGCATTATATGAATTTGATCAAATTAGCCCCTTTATTATTAAATAGATCAATTTAATCCTTATGCTATTAAAAAAATTAAATATGTTCAAATTGTAACAAAGTTAACATTTAATGTATTGAATTTCTTTTCATTTACAATTCAATTCCAAACAAAAGACCTTATTTAGAAAACTATAAAAAAATTAAAAATATTAACTCTGTTAAACAATAAATGTTAATTTTATTCCAATTTGGTATTATTTAAGTCTTTTTAATAGTACAAAGATTAAACTGATCCATCAGAGACTAATTTAATCAAGTCCCTATAATAGAGGGACCTTTCAAGCACATTCACCGTTTTTCGTCACACGTAATCTCTGCGGAACAGAGGAAGTGAGACCCAGACTTGTCCACGTGGCGGTGTTGGATTAAGCTTAGAGCTGATGACAAGGATAAGATAGAGTTTAGGACTTTTATATTAGTAAGTACAGTTATGGTAGAGTCCTTTTCTTTATTGATTACTTTATTGAAAAAAAAAATATTACTATAAAATATTAAAATGCTTTTTTTTAATTTATATAAATAAATTATTAAAAAATTTAACTGTCATGGTAGAATTAGACTTATCGACCGAATTTGTAAAAAAAAATAAAAAATTATTTTGTTTTTATTTATTTATTATTTTTTTATTGTTTTGTTATCATCTCACTATTAGTTGTTATTATTTAAATATTGTATAACTCTTGTATTATTATTAATTTATTATTATTTTAGAGATATTTACTTGTTAAATTGCATCTATCTTAATATTATTTAAGTATAAAACTTTTTTCTAATATATTTTTAATTTGCTAGGAAATATTTATTTTAATATTTTTTTTTGTATTTTTGATGTATTATGTTTTTTTTAAATTATATAAAAAAATTTAGTATGGGCGAAATAATATGTTATTTTATACTTTTTTTTTAACTTTTCCAAGGTGAAATAGAATAAATGCACTGGAATTAATTAAAACTTACAAGATTAAAAAGAATATAAATATACTTAATTAAATAATATTATTATACAATTATAAAATTAGCTTTATTTTCACAAAATTAATTAAAATAAAAAGTTGCGATAATAATTATAATAAAATATTGATATGAAATTTACTTAGTAAATCCTAATTTTGCATTTATTGTTTAATAATAGATTGTTAAACGCACTATTTAAAATATTTTAATAATCTTTTTTTTTTCTAACAAAAATGTTGTTATTGAGATTTTTATTGCTAAGTTTTATTAATATTCATTATCTAAAATAATAAACAATAGTAAAAATAAGTTTTTATTATAATTATCTATTTTTTATACAAAGCTTAGAAGGCTAAAACTACTAATAGCTCATCCCTAACCCTTAAATAGGAGGATAGTACGTTTCACCGCACTTTGACCCACGTCCTCCTACACTGACAATAATGCCGATGCTAATTGTCCTAAGACTCAATCGACAAAAGTTTAGAATTTAATTCCTATATTTTTATCTTTAAGAATTTAGATTTTCTATTTTTCAAATTTTTATTAAATTTATTGATGTTCAGTTGGTGCTCGTGTAATTGAATAAACTCGTTGTAATTAACTTGAATTTTTAAAAATTAACAATATCGATAATTAAACTTGAGTTTTGTAATTTGAAACGTGAAAAAATTAAATCAGTAATTTATAATGAAATTTAATATTTAGATCAGGTTGACGTGTATGGTGTAGTGAGCGGTTAATGGCAGCAATGGGCCTTTTTGTCTTTATCCAATCATTTTGTTATCCATGTCGGTATTTGTTACGCTCCAAAGCAACCCATCTTTAACAAATGAATTTTTGTTTATATTTATTTCTTTATTTTTTAACTTATCTGTGTTCCGTGATCGAGTATTAATTTGATTAATATTGATATTATTATCAGTATAGAAGAATGTAAATTCGAGTACGTTGAAGCACGTTATCCTCTTATTTAAAAGTTAGAAAGTTGGAAAGAAGCTGTAAGTAGTTTTAGGCATGATATCAAAAAGAGTAAATATAATAATAACCTATAATAAGATTAATGTTAAAAAAAAATAACAATGTTCGGCTCATGTATGTTAAATGTTTCAAAATTATGTTTCTGTTTATTTATTTCAATTTATATATATATATATATATATTTGTTTAAGTTAAATGAAATTCTTCGTAAACATTATTAAATTTATTTACAAATAAATATATATTTTTTAAAGGTAATGTACCTTTCAAAAAATAATTGAATATGGATTTTATTAAGGTTAACCAATAAAATGATGATTAAACTATTGTCTTTATTCTATTTTGTCGAATTGTTAATTTTTTCTGATTTAGTTATTAAATTTTTCGGAATCAAATATTTTAGTCATTTGAAGTTGATTTGAGCATTTTTTATTGGTCTAATAACAAATTTAGCCCTCCAATATTTAAACATTATATCAATTTGATCCTAAATATAAAATATTCAACAAATTTAGCTCTCAATGTTTACAATTTTTTTTAATTTTAGTTTGAATGCTAAAAAATTTAATAAATTTAGCCTTCAAAATTTGTTAATTTAGTTCTAGTTCTAAAAAAAATCAGTAAATTAATTTTTGGTCCTTTACAAAAATTAATAATTTAAGCCTATTAATCTAGAAATCTTAGCTTTAGGTTTCAAAATTTTATAATTTTATCTTACTCCAATATAAAATTTCTAACATCGTCATTGACATAGATTGTTTTTATACACATTATTTACCAACCCAACACATGGAAAAGAGAAGAAAGGAATGAAAAGAACACGGCATAGTAATTATATTTAAAACATTACAATTGATGAAGGAAAGTTGATTACAAATCTCGGACAAAGTCTGCAACAACTTGTAAAGACCCAAAAATTTACGGGTATCAAAAAAAGTACAGTATCAGACCTCCGTCTTAGTAAACCAAGTTCGTAAACAATTATTAGGAGTAATTAGGAGTCTAGTAGTGTGCTTGATTAGGCTTTAATTAGGTGAATTTAGCTTAATTGAGAGAAATTAGGAAAAAGGACTAAAGTGAATAAAGGGTAAAAGTTGAATTGTAGATCAAAAGAAAATAAAAAGGACCAAAATGGAAAATAGGCCATTTAGCATAGTTGAGGCGGCAAACATTAAAACAAAAATCTAAGATTTTTGTTAAGTACTTATAAATTATAAATATATTATTTTAGTTATAAATTATATTAAATTAATTTAAAATAATTATATTATAAGATTTTTATATGGTAAATGAGTTATGATTTTGACAAATGATGGTGATAAAATAATACATGTGTAATTAAAATATACAATTGTAGTTTATAGATTTAATTTGCTTATTAATTAAGCATAAGATATTTATTATTTATTATTATTAAATTAAAAGATATTTAATAATTAAATAATTAGTATAAGATTTTTGGTTGATAATAAATTATGATTTTGCCAAGTGTATGGTAAAGATAAAATACAAGTGTATTAATTTAAGTATGTACATTTGTAATATTTTTATTTAATTAGTAAATAGATATTTATTATTATTAAATTAAATTAATAAAATATTTATGAGATAAATAATTATGTTATGAGATTTTTGTGATAAATAAATCATATGGTGACAATGTAGGGTGATGATAGTGTACAAATGTTGTAGAATACATGAATACATTTGTAATACATACAATTAAAAATATAAAAGATTTGTATTAATTAAATAATTATAGTATAAGATTTTTGTATGGTAATAGATTAAAAATTTGCCAAATGTAGGGTCATGATATTGTACAAATGTACAAAGAAGTATGTATACAGATGTATTATTTATAATTGGTATTAAATAGATTTTTATTATTAATTAAATAATTATATCATAAGATTTAATTGTGATAAACAAATTAATTAAAAACAAGTGTAAAATATATAATTGTCCAATTGTAAAATAAGTATTTGTCATTAAGTAGATTTTTATTATAATAATAATAATAATTATTATTACTATTACTATTAACTAATATATATATATATATATATATATATATAAAGTAAAAAGAAACAAAGAAAAGAAAGAAAAGAAGAAAGTTACAAAGAAGAAGCAACGAAAATAGGGAAAGAAAAAGAGAAAGAAAAAGAAAAGGGGGAACTAGAGAATTGAAGCTTGAAGTTTAATTGGTAAGTTAAATTATGTCCTTCTCTCTTAATTTTGATGTTTTAAAAGCTTTAGAACAAGGTTTTATTGAAATTAAGTTGATATTTTGAGAGTTCATAGGTTTTCAAGTATAGTTTATGTTGAACAAAAAGTTGAAGTAGGGGTTTAATTGAATGAATTTAAAGTTAGAATTAATAAAGGGATTAAATTGTAAAAGAAGCCATAAATTTTGTGTTGTAGGGACTAAATTGTAAGAATTTCGAAATTAGGTATTTATGAAGAAATTTTGATAGATATGTATAAGTTTGGTTGAAATTTGGATAGAAATAAAGTATGAATTGAGTTAGAAAAGTAGATAAATCTAGTTAAGACCAAATTAGAATTAAAATATAAATTGGATAGAAATTCAATTTATTTAGTTTTTTTTATGATAAATTTAAATTATGTGAATGGTAAGTAAATAATGAGGTAAGTGACTATATTGAATGAACTTAGGAAAAATAGAATTAAATGATGAATATGTGTTAGTATTGAATTATAAATTGAATTACATGTGATTGATATGAAAAATATATTGAATTAAATTGTTAAATTGAATTGGAAGTGATTTGAATTGTGAATTTGAGATTGAGATTGAATTGATAATATGTATGAATTGAATTTGGATGATTTGTGATCAATTGGAAGAGAAAGAGAAATTGATATTTGAACCTGTCGAAACTATTTTTTTGTTTGGAAAATGGGCCGACTTTAAAAAGAAAAAGGGAGTCGCCACCAATCATTTTTGAAGTGCGATTGGGTCACTTTAGAAAACATTTTGGGTCTACGAGTTATAAGAAAACGGGTTCGGGAGTCGGTTACGCACGAGGAAGGATTAGCACCCTCGCAACGCCCAAAAATTGGTACCGTGTTGATTGCTTAATGTCCTTAATATCGAAAATTAGAAAATATTTTAAAATATGAATCTTTAAAAATGTTTGGATAACTCGCATTGGATATCGAAACTCTCTTGTTCCGAAAAGTTGAAATACCACATCCTACACGATAGGACACGATGCTTCAAACTCTCGATACCAAGATCATTTCATGATTTCCAAAATTCATGTATTGCAATTTGAAAAGGGTATTTCACTATTTGGCTAAACTAAAACCGAAACCCAGCACGATTGGGTACGATTCCTTGAATTTCCAATCATGAAATATTGCCTTTATTTAAGAAACCTCGATCAATACCTCCGAAGGATATTTGGTCATTTGGACAAATGGAAAATCGAGACCCAGCACGATTGGGCACGAATCTCTCAAACTTCCAAACACGAAACATTGCCTTACTTTCAGAAAACCCGATCAAAACCTTTCAAGTATATTTAGCGATCTAGACGAACGAAAAAATCGAAGCCCAGCACGATTGGGCACGATCTTTTGAACCTCCAAACACAAAATATTACCTTTGTTTTAAAAAAATCATTTTTATGAGTTCGGATAAAAATGGTGAAAGGAAAAGTCGATGTACCTTTTAAAATCAAAAAATCAGTTAAAACGAGAAAGGGTTCTAATAAATATCCAGTGGTAATGTAAACACAATAATAATAGGGAATAATAATAAGTACAAAAAAAGGAAACAACAATAATATTATAATTATAAAAACGATATGTAACAAATAAAACAAACAGTAATAATAATGAAATATAAAACTAATAATAAATAATTAATAATGAATATATAAAGAAAAATGATATTAACAATAATAAAAAGTAGTAAAAGAAGTAAAGGTATACTGATGATAATAAAAATAATGAATGTAAAAGCAATAATATATAATAAAACAATTAAAGTAAACCATAATAATAGATATAATAGTATGTAATGAAATATAAAAATAATAAAAGTAATAAAGAAAAACGTTAGTAATAGAATAATATAATGATAAATATAATAATAAGTATAGTATAGTAGTAATAATATATATGCAGAATAATAGTGAGGGGGGGAAAAAATAAAACAGAAATAAAGTGGTAAAAAACAAATATTAATAGTAGATGAAAGCAATAATAAAAGTAACGGTAAAAAAAATAATATAGCATTGGAAAAAAAGGAACAATAGAATAATAAATAATAATAAAACGTTAATGCAAACATACAAGAAAAAAATAACGTAACAATAATATTATATATAGAAAAACGGTGTCAATAAAATAATAGGTATAATAATAAACAATTAAAATAATTATTTTGAAAATAAAGCAAAATAGGTGAAAAGAGAATCCAAAATGAATTTAAAACAGGATTTGGGGCCAGAATAAAAATAAAAGAAGAATGAGGACCAGATTACAATACGCGCATGACCTGGGGGATCCAAAAATGAAATTATCCCAAGTTTCCGAACACTGTGCTTGGACACGGACCAAATCGGAACGGCGCATAAAATTCAGGGGCCAATTTAAAAAAAACTGAAGGGGGATGCAATTAAAACAGGGGCGTAACAGGGGGGACTGATCGCGAATTTTCCCATTTAAAGGAAATTTGCACAGATCCAATTGCAGGATCAGGCGTGCGCGTGGACTCTCCCCCTCCCTTTCATCCATGTTTTAAAGGCTAATAAAAAAAAAAAAAAAATTTCCCTTCAAAATGAAACAAACAGAGAACTTTCTCTGTTCTCTCTGCAGGTTTTCCCCAGCTGACCTTCGGTCTTCCCACACGCGGTGGCTGGTATTTTAAAACAAGGTATGTTTTTTCACAACAAAAATCTGATCTTTGTATATTATATTATGTAGTTTAAAAGGGAAAAAAAACAATAACCAAAGTAAAACAACAAGATGGTCGTTCCAAAATGAAGGAAAAAGAAAAACAAATAATAAAAACCTTTCTCTTCGATATTGATCTCTGTTTCTTTGCAAAAATATGCTCTATTGCCTTCTTTCTTATGTGAATCGTGTAAAAAAAAATCCCTTTTACAATAATATTCTTGGCTTTTTATAGCCTTTTCCCGAAGCTTCCCTCAAAGACTAGAACTCTAGTTATTTGTTGCTGCTGCTTTTCCTTTTCTTTCGCAGGTACAACGACGTGGAGGTGCCGAACACGGAGCTATTTGGAGACGTACGGCTTGGGGTTGTTACGCACGACGTGGAGAGGGTGCTGAGGCATGCGGCGCTGATCGCTAGGGTTTCCTAACCTGTTCGATTGCATTTTGGGCGAAAATTGGGCTTCGTTTAACTTTGGGCCTCGGGGTTTATTAATTTCTGCTTTTGGGTTTTTAATTTGGTTAATGATGTTGGGCCCGGGTAATAATTGGGGTCTACAGAACCAATACCCTATTAACTAGTCGGACGGAGTCGGATATAGTTGGCATGCCATAGGATTGGAAGAGTTCAGGGATACTTCGACCTCGAGTCGATGAGACACTGGGTGTCATTATATTTCTTCTGGATAGTTTCGATGAGGCACTGGTACCAACTTTCTTCGGCTCACGATGAGACACTGGTGTCACTATATTGCTTCAACTATCCGATGAGAGACATCGGTGCCAATCGGTGTGTTTGGTTGGATCTGTATCCGTCAAAGTCCGAGTCATTAATAAGGGTAAAAAAAATGAAAAGCTAAATTAAATGAAATGAATCGGTTGAGCCATTGAAGAAATGTGAAAAAGGAATGTGTATTGAATTTGTGAATTGAAATTGGAAATGAGAATGAAAAAGCATGAACCAAAGGTTCATGAAATGTTAGTTGGCTCAATTTGAAATTATATGATTTCAATTGATGGAAAGTTTAAATTAAGTAACGAATGTTAAAGAAATGAAAGTTATGTTTGATTTGGTTTTAGTATGTTTAAGTTGTCTAATTTAATAATTATTCTTATTATGTTTATAATTTGAATTATGGAAATACCACTGAGTATGAAATACTCAAATGCGATTTGGTTGTTTCCGTGCGCAGGTTGATAGGAGTCTAGTGTCCCGGTCCAGCATCCGAACGATCCCGACTCCAGCATAAAGATTTTGGTGATGTTTTCTTCCTTTAAGTGAAAGTGGCATGTACATAGAGATTATAATGGTTATTTTGGTATGTTATATAATTTTGTTGTAAAGAAAGGTATTTGGTGTTTTGATGATTAATTTAGTGAAATAGTAGAAATTGTTTATGGAATTGGTTTGGTTGTGATTAGAAATTTGCAGGGAAGGTTAAATATTTATAAAGGAATTTAAAAAAAAATGAATGAAGTCAATTAGCAAAAATATTTATATAAATTTATGATATGATTGTTATTTATTTAAAAATTATTTGTAAACTGTCTGATATGTTCGGTAATGCCTCGTAACCCTGTTTCGGCGACGGTTTAAGGTTAAGGGGTGTTACACAACTAACCAACTAGCTTATAATATAAAAAAAATCACCAAACAACGAAATTCAACACCTGAAATAGGAAAAAGTGAGCTTGAGTTGTCATCTCCAGCTTCAAAACAGAAGATAAAATTATAGAAGATGGTTGTTTGGTTATAGGTAAAGTCATGTGAATTTATTAAAATTCAAATTAAAATGGCAAATTTTGTAAACATTGAGGGCTAAATTTGTTGAATATTTTATATTTAGGATCAAATTGATATAATTTGTAAAAATTAGAGGGCTAAATTTATTATTAGACCAATAAAAATACTCAAATCAACTTCAAATATCTAAAATATTTGATTTCGAAAAATTTAGTGACTAAATAAAATAATAATAATAATTCAGTGGTAAAAAATAGAACGAAGGCAATAGTGTAATAACTATTTTTATAATTTACCCTTTTAATAATTATAAATAAAATAATCTCACGACCTATAGAGTAAATGCCTTTGGTCAATAAACCAAATGTTTACGGACTTGAGGTAGCTAAACTAAGAGATTATAGGAAAGTAATCATAAAGTGACTGTTTAGAGGCAATGGAGTGTCTTACGAACAAATCTGGGGATTGTAACTCGATAACATAGTACAAAAGATTACTGCAGTTAAGAGATACTGTCAAACGGTGAAATTCCAGTTCATTCGAAGAGAGGAGAATGTGGTTGCTGATTGGATTGTTAAAACTTGTCCGAGAGGAGAATCTGAGCTCACAATTATCGATTTTAAGCTTTTGTTAAAAGATAAATTGGGTAATTCTTTTGTGAGGCCTATTTAAGCTAAAGGCATATTAAAATTTTGCTCTTATCATTTAATTAAAAAGTTATTGCTAATTTTGTGGATTTAATTGACATTAAATTTAAAATTCCAACCTAAATAACCTAATCTCTTTTCTCTTATTAAAAACAAATTTTAAATCTCATTAAATACAAAAAAATAAAAATAAAAAATCAATATGGGTAATCCGAACAAGTTGTTTCTTTAAGTTCCTTCACCATTCTTGAGCCAGCAGATGACTGTGATGACAGGTTTAAAGGTTTGGTGGATGAAGGCACGAACGATGGTTATCTCGGGATTTATTCATCTCCTTTGTTTTCACGATGGTTCAACGGTAGTTGGCGATGACTCCAAACCCTTGCTATCTAGTTGGTGTTCCTCGGGGCTTAGGACACCTTGTGGGCTGGGTTTGAGTTTGTTACCTCTCTTGAGAAAAACATATCAACAATGAGCAACAACAGCCAAACAATTAGCACAAACATAAAGTTCTAGAACGTTAAGAGTCCAAGATTCATGTGATGATATTATTACATTATCTTCTCCAAGAACACATGTTCTTTTTTTTCACAACAGTCAACAAGATTACATTGATTATTTTGTCTTCATAGCTGAAACTGTTGTTTTCTTCATATGATTTAGATCCAAATATCTGAAGTACAATCACCACCTGGGTATCTCATCTCATGAGCCAAACAAGGACCATCAGGTTCAGCTCCAAAGTCAACAAAAAAATCTGGGTTTATTGTCAGACCACCATGCTCAATGTCCACATCAATCTGTATCATATGTGAACCTTTCTCTATAACATCAGGGTAAAACTGTCGATCCCATGTGCTAAACAACGAGTTCGTCACATACAGCCGTTTCCCATCTAAGCTTAGTTGTGTCATACAAGGTCCCCCTCGCAGACAATGTCCCTACAAAAAAAAAAAACGCAAACAATGTTCATCATCAATATCGCCATTGATAGGCATAATCCGACAATTTTGTTATTATATCAATGTTGTAAGAACAAGACCTGGATTTTAGGAACATCGGCTTGCCATGTTTTACCATCTTCTGTGACTGCTGTTATGTGGCTGCCCTTTTGAAGCAATCCTCCGACGTATACTTGGCCGACCAAGATTGGGTTTTTGGGGTCTTCAATGTTGTATTGTCGGACATCGCCGTGGAACCAGTTGACGAAATATAGGAACCGGTCGTCGAGAGAGATTAAAAGGCCGACTATGAGTCCGGGCATTTCGGGGAGAATCCAGTTTTGTACCTTCAATGGTTTCACTGAGATAGCCACCTCGTGACTCCATGATGATCCATCTTGGGTCTTGAAAAACCGTACTACGTTGCTTGATAGGACACACTCGACGTACCCTGTGTCTTTGGAAGGATCATGCAAGAATCTTATCTGCAAGGAAAATACATCAGTGTATATGCATGCATATAGCGAATCCCAAGTCTAAGAAAGCAGGATTTATTGCATTTTGCATACACAAAATATGAAGTAAATTCCAAATTATTCTCTAAAATTTAAAACATTTAAATTGAACCCTCAAAGTATTAATATTGTATCAATTAGACTTTTCTATCAGTTTAGTCATTAAATTGAATATTAAATGTCTAGTTCAAATATGTTGTAGAACATAATTTAAACCAATAGATAAAATTGTAAACATGTGTGACATTGCATAAAATAGATTGGATCCGATGTATTAAAGAAAACTACGTTTCTTAAATCTATTGACACTTTACCTTTTTTACACGTCAAACCTAGATTGGTCATGGGTAAACAATGTTTTAAAAACCAAATCAAAGTTCAATCAGTTGGGCTTTCAATTTTCGATTAAATCAAACAACCACTCAAAATATTAAAAACAAATAAATTAGCAAATATAAAAAATAAAAAAATTTAAAAATATTGAAAATTAGAAAAATATATTTACAAAAAATTAAAGATGATAATGAAAATTTTTAAATTTTTTTATTAAAAATAAAAAAAAACTGTTTTTTTCCCTATTTTAAACCAATTTTTTTTATTATATGTGAATTTTCGATTCAACTTATTAATTCAATATGATTTTGATAATACTGACTGTAAGTATACACAAATTTATAATATGCTACACATGTTAATTTCAAAGTGAGTATTTAGACTGATAAAATAAGGTGATTAGTATAGTAGTTAATGAAGATTTGGTTTAATTAACCCTTAAAGTTACCTCTCCGGAGATAAGACCATTGTCACCGAGATCCAATGTCTGTTTGAGCTGACCATCAGGCCAATCATACACAAACAGTTGTCTTCCATAGAAACCGTCTTCGACATGTTTAAGGTTAAAACCTTGGGTGAATGCCGAAGGAGCACCAAACGATGAGCAGATCAGCGTTTTATGTCGAGGTTGGTACCAAAAATCGTAGCTAAACTCAGCTTTACGCCCTGGTTTCTCCCACCTAAAAACCAACAGCAACAAGTGAAACAGCTTAAGCTTAATGACAATTATTTTCATGGTCTAAATTGTTGTTTTTGTTTTTGCATTTACCTCCCTTTGATGTTGAACTGGGAATCGAGGAGAAGGAATCCGTTGCCTTGGGCGTTTCCATCTTTGTTGCCGAGAAATGAAATCATTATGTCGCCGTTGGCAAGGCAGTGAGATGTGTGGGGATATGCCAGGCCGGTTTTCTCAATGATGTGCTCAGGTTCCACCACTTTGTGCAACGAGGGAGCCTTGGGGTTCTTTTGTGTGTCGATCACATAGATACGACCAGAGCTGAAACAAGCAAAATACTCATAATATACTTCTGGCTTCTGCTATACATATATTCTCTTTTTTAAGTCAATATCTAATATTTCTCGTGACGGTTTCATACTCATAAATAAGAAAATAATGCGCTTCAACGCATTTGAATTCACGTCTTTTTATATTAATAATAATACTCATATCAGTCGAACTAATTAGCATTTGTAAATACATCATAGAAGTGTTCATGAGCCGGATCCGATCAGGCCTAAGTATGATATTAATGTACTTTATACTTGTCCAAGCTCGATCCGAAATATATGTTTAAAATTTTGTCCAAACCAACTCATATTTGCAAAAGATTAATCCAGACCAAATTTCTTTTTAAAATATTTATATTATTTTATTTAAGTATACAATAATTTTATATATTTTTTATTTATTGAAATATTTTATATAGTCATCTTAACATTATTTTAATATTTACATTAGAGTAATTTTATATATTTAATATAGGTTAATTTTTTTAATGTGTTTTAAATTACATAATATATAAAAATAACATAATATAAAATATTATAAATTTAAAAAAGGGTCGGGTGCAGGCTTAAAATTTGGGCCTTCAATGTTTAAGCCCAAGCCCGACCAATATTTTAAATGAGTCAATTTTTTTTGTCTAAACCCATTTTTCAAACCTAATATTTTTGTCTAAATCCTTCTAAATTTCGGGCGGACTTAAGCTGGTCATTCGACCCATGAATAGGTCTAATACATCATAAGTGGATATAGTTTTATAAGGTAAATTGTAGTTTGAGAGTTTTTCGTTTATATCTTTTACATATATATGAAATAATATTTCTAACACAACTTTATAAATTTCACCATTTGTTTTCACGTAATTAGTCAATCATAATCTAATATTTTTAATCCACCAAAATAACCTGTTTTAATCGGTTACAGAACTGTCTTCACCATCAAAACCAACTCCACTGAACCAAGTTAATTGAAAACTATACTTTACTCTACCTTAAAAAATTAGACATGTTACAGTTTCTTACAGCAACGAAGGCAGGATCAAAAACCGTCGATCAGATGATGGATCACCATGACGAGAACTACAAGCATTCCACCCCGTATGATGTAGTTCATCACCTATATATGGCAAAGATAGCCTGTGTATAACTTTAGAGCAAGTTGGTGAGTTGGGATCTACATCAACTGTTGCCAAGAAATCTGGCTTCTCTCTTCCAGTTCCTATATTAAAGATGAATACAGATCCATTGTAAAAAAATAAAAAAGAGAAAGAAAAAAAAACAACACATAGATGAACATAAGTAATTACTTAAAACATGTTTGGTTTCAAAGAAAATGAAAGAAAAGTAGTATTACCATTATAAACACAAGGAACATACATAAGAGTTTCTTTAGGACCAGACATGGCTTCCAATGGAGTTCCATATCCTGGTCCTGTTCTCTTGCAACACCCTACTTCTTCACCCATGGCAAATTCTCTCTCTCTCTTTCCACTCACAAACTACCAAAAGTTAGAAAAAGGGTTTGTATGAGCAATTTGGTAGTGAAAAGCATGGGGAAAATCCTTTGTATCTATAGGCTCTTTGTGTAGCTGTGGGGGCAGGTAAACGCCTGGGTGCCTAACTTTTTTGGGTGCATTGTGTATTTATTACTTTTTTGGGTCACAAATTAGAAATTATTGTAATTAAATTTTTAATTCGTTATTCAAATGCTTAAAAATTAATAAAAAATAATTTAACTTATTTAACAATTTAAATATAATAAAAAAATTCAAATATCATATTAAAATATTGATATAATTATTTTAACCATTAAAATGTAGTACAAATACAAATTTCCTATTATTAAATAATTTTTATAAACAATAAACATTGATATATTATAAAATAAATTCTTATTCAATTTTTAATTTCTTAATAATCAACAAATTCACTATTTTAATTTATTTATTTTGATTTAATAGCTAAAATTATTTTGATTTTCATAGTTTTCATTTTAAAAATTCTCACCATAATTCTCACTATTTTTTTAGCTTATATATTCTAATTCATTTGATATGTAAACATATATTTAATTAATCTTAAATAAAAATATTTTTAAATTATAAAATAAATATTAATATAAGTATATATTTTCTAATTCTTTATTAATATCAATATAATAATTTTTTAATAATAAAACTAGGGGAGCAAGACTCGATTCGATTCGGAAAAAAATTCAAATTTCAAGTTAATCAAATTGAGTTGGTGGTGTTATTTGAGTTTTGAGTTCGAGTCAAGTTGAATTTTACAATCCAAATAATAGTTTGGTGTAAATACCCCTTTGGTCCCTATCAATTTTAAAAATGAGTAAATTGGTCTCTCTCAACAAAAATTACAAAATAATTCAAAATATTTTTCAAAAATACAAAATAATTTTAAAATAAAAAATATTTATAAAAATTCATTTTTATTTTTTAAAAAAAATTATGAAAGTTTTAAAAAAGAAAATCTAAAGAAAGTTAAATTTTTAAAATTTTTCTAAAATAATAATTTTGGAACCTAAAATAAGTTAATTAATGATTCAACCTTATCATACTGAAATATCTTCTTCTCCTTCTTTTTTTTTTTTACTTTGAAAAAGTTTTCAAATTTACATGCTCTAACATGGAATTAGTTATACTGTAACAAAATTTTAATTTAACATGTTTAATTTTTTAATTTAATTCGAACAATTTCACTCTATTCGACTTGATTCGAATTTTTTTAAATTAAATTAAGATGGTAAAATAGAACTCATCAACTCGATTAACTAAAATAATTTTCACTCAATTTGATCCAACGCAGTCTAATTCATGAATAAAGTCAATCAAATTACAATATTTTAGTTTATCTAATTTGAATTTTTTGAAGTGGAGAAGTTAAAATTGATCTCTACTTCCAATAAGGAGGCTTTAACCAAGAAGTTAAAATTGATCTAATTTGTGAATAAAATGCGTAAAGTAGAAAAAATATGATTGCAGATTATGAAAAGCAAGGGTTGATTTGGACTTGATGTTCATCATTTATGGAGGATAATCAAACATCGGTCCAATTCGATGACACGTATTAAAATAATTTAACATGATTCAATTATTTATTTTATGAATTGATTTGTATATTTGGACCAATTAGATATATATAAAAAAGTGTTTTATCGATTAAATCTTAATTCGATTAGTATCGAGATTATTATCAATGCAGTAAAACGTAGGTTCAAGTATGATGAAGTGCATTATCCTTTTATTTAAGAGTTGGGGAGAGATCATAGATAATTTTAGACATTATATTAACCGTGGGTTCAAATATCTTTTCTTTCTTCTTTTTTCCTCGAATGCGTTAAAATTGGTAATTATTTCGATTTTGATATTACACTCACCTTGGGTTACTTTTTTAAATAAAACAACATTTAGTCTTTGGATTTGAAATCTTTTATCAACTTAATCCTTGACTTTTTCTTTATGCACATTAATTTTGGAATTTGAGTTTTTTTCAATTTTGGTCATGTGAAGGTGTGGCACTTTGATATTGTGCTACATCATTTCCTTAAAGATATAATTGTGGCGTGTCATCATATGAACTAAAATTGAGAAAAAAATTATTCACCCGATCACCTCTATTGTCTTCCTCATGTTTCCGAGCTATTTTAATTAATTTTAAAAGTTAAAATTATAATATAATATAATATTTGACTCAATCGATTTTTGATTTAACCGGACTAATCCAATTTAAATAACCGTGTTATTCACATGATGGATTTTCTTTATACGAAATAAAAGAAATATTATTATATGATACAATTGAACCTTTAAATAAACATTGTCGAAACCCTTTTTTTGAAAGGTCGACTTTTTAAAAAAAAAACGAAAAAGGGAGTCGCCACCAATCTTTTTTTTATGAGGTGTGATCGGATCACATCGTAATTTGATCGTTTTAATAAAATGTTTGATTTATTAAAATAACGATTTTTGGGTCTACAAAGTTTAGAAAACGGGTTCGGGAGTCGGTTACGCACGAGGAAGGGTCAGCACCCTCGTTACGCCCAAAATTGGTACCTAATTGATTACTTAATGTCTTGGTGTCGAAAGTTTAAAACTCGAAGAGAATTTAAAATACGATCTCTCTTTATATTAATGTTAATTTTACTTAAAAAATATTGAATAAACCGAAACGTATGTCAAAGGCCTTCTTATCTCAAGGTAACAAAAGGTCACATCCCGTAAGTTAAGATACGACCCCTTGTGTAACATCCTGAATTTTTGGGCCTATGCGTTTAATGGGTGGATATGTTTAATGTGTTAATTTAAGTGTTAGGGGTCCAAATTGGGCTCAGGCTTAGGTAGAGGCCTTGATTAAAATTACCTGTTTGGGCATTATAGGGTTTAAAATGTAGTATCTATGTTTAAAATACCAAAGTAGGCTGGTGGCCCAATCTTAGGAGGTGACGCCACACAAGGGAGTAAGGGGCCCAAATTTAAGTTTCATGGAGCCCAATTCTTTTAATTTAAGTTAGCTAAATTTTGGGCATTAGGATTAGGTGGAGTGGATGGCAACAAGGCTAAAATTTAGGGGTTTTAATGTTTAAAATATGTGGATAATAAGCAGATAAAGGCTATTATTTAGGAATTTATTTTATGTGGATAATAAGCGGATAAAGGCTAAAATTTAGGGATTTTAATGATTAAAATATGTGGATAATATGCTTTGATAAAGGAGGGAGGAGTTAGAGATAATTAAGTCTCTTTTAGATGAGCTAGTAGATTAAGATAAAGGAGAAAAGATAGGATTTATCTGCAAGGTTAGGTAAGTGCCAAAATTTCTATAAATAGGGGAATATCTCTTCAATTTCAGCATTTGGGTCTTTCTCTCATTCTTTTCTCTTCTTCTCTGAGTAAAAGCCTAACACTCCTAAAGTTCCATCTTCTTCTTCATTCTCTGCAAAAGCCAAAATTTCTAAGCCTATTCCCTCATCTTCACTTTGATTCAAAAGCCAAACTCTTTCCATTCTTTTTCTTCTTCTAGCCGAAATCTTCAAGTCTCTTCCTTGTTTTCTTTTCTTCTTCTCTTTTCTGTCGAAACCAAAACTCCTCACTCAAGTATTTTAAAAGCCAAAGACACATCACCTTCTCTTGTTCATACTTTTTCCGAGATTTTCCTAAAAGCCAAATCCCTAGATCTCATCTCCTGTGATTGCCGAATTACTTCATGTGGTGCCTACTTGTGCTTAAAATCTGAAGGGAACTTTAGTGGAGTCAATCGCATAGATCTCTAAGTTATAGAATCGTGTTACTTTCGGGATTTCAAGGTAAGGGATCTATTAGTTTTAACGTGTAATTTGGGATTTATTAACCTTGGCCGATTGTTGAAGGGGCTAAATCTTTGTGTGTTTTTCTCGCTTTTGAGCAAGGCTTTACATTGAGGATAATAGATCCGGATAGCAAGGACATCGACTAAGAATATTGGATTTCGCGATAACAGTGTGTAATACTTCCCCACCATCTAGATCGATTATTAATGTATGCTCATAAGTTTATATGTTGTGATAAATACCGATATCTCGGTTTAATGTTGGAAACCGAAAAGGGTGAAGCAAATCACCAGTCGATGAATGTTTGACTTTATATGATAAAAGCATATTAATTTTATGACCGCATGGGTTGGGTTGATGAAAGGAGGAAGTTATACGTTATATGTGTAGCGGTTTATACCGTGATCTCATTATATGTTGTAGCGGCTAATGCCGTGATTCATTATAAGGGCTTCGGCCATAATATGTTGATGAGCGGCATGACCGCCATCTTGGCGTGTAGCGGTGTGGTCGATTGTAGAAATCCCCAATGGTGTGAATGGCTGAGTACGGGCGCAGTAGCGGATGGAAACCTAGGCAAATGGGTTGGGCCTTGCATATTATTTGTTATTTTTTTATAAATGGAATTATTAATCTGCTTTATGTGCCTAAGGCCAAAATCTAGTGGTGCATGAGGTTGAACACTCGAGTCTCGCGACTCACCCTATTAATTAACCTTTCAGGTGATACCTAGTGCTTGGACCGGGCCGGAGAGGAACGCAAGGTGGCCATGCAAAAGACCAACTGGATCCAAAGAAAGTCTCAAGTTAATACTTTATATTTTTAATTAATGGATTTCAAATCTCGTTGTAATAAGGCTATGGGCCACTAGTTTATGTTTTGTTTTATTTTGGGTTTTAATTACTTTTAGTTATTTAAATTCTTATTGAACTAATGTATCTATTCAAATTTGGGTTTTTAATTTATAAAGGCATATTTTATTTAAACTATCAACTATTAAATTTCTCTCGAATAAGAAGATAAACTTTAGAAAAATATTTTTCTGAAAATACGACATGTTCTTCCAAAATTTTCTTAGTGACATACCAGATCCGGTCGTGGTGTTTGGGCCGGGTTTGGGGTGTTACACCTTGAAATCTTGAAAATGAGAATGAACGCTAAAAATTTAGTTATTTTAAAATATATTCTATTATCTCAGTTTTAGAAAGAAGGCATATTCCTTAAGTTAGGAACACGACTTTTCTAATTCCCAAAAAAAGAATGTCATTTTGATTTAAAAATTTTCTTTTTATTCATCGTGCCAAAAAAACGAACATGATGTTTAAAGTGATACGCATTTAATTTATTTGGCGTGGTGCACAAATGGACAAATGTTTAAATCTTAATGCATGATGTAGCGAATATGAGATAATTTAAAATGACTATATAGATAGAATGATAAATAATAAATAAATGAAGAAATATTATAATCGTAATAACATAATTATAATAATATCATTGACATTAATAATCATACCATGGTGATAATAAATAAATGATGTAAATATGGCAATAATAAGAATATTAACTCATAACAAAATAAATAAAGTGATAAAAAATAAATAAAAATGAAAGGGAAAATATAAGTAATTTTGAATTTAGATATATAAAAATAATAAATAAATAAATAGGCAAAACAAATAATATTAAATTTGAGTATTTAAAAAGTAAAAAAATAAATGAATAAATAAAATAAGTAACATTAGGTTTAAGCATACGAAAAATATACTAGAAAAATAAAAAATAATGAAGGCAACATATACATAATGTGAGGAATATAAACAACAATTTCATATATATGAGGAAGAATGGAGAAATAATAAATAAATAAGTAAGTAGATAAATGTAAAGAAAACAATTTAATAATGATTAAAAAGGTTAAAAATTTAAATCAGAATTTAAATGAAATTAAGGGTATAAAATAAAAAATAATAATAAAACAGAATAAAGGATTAAAATGAAACGAGCATGAAATAATAGGGACTAAACAGAACAATATTCCTGAACAAAGGACTGAGGTGTAACGCGCTAAAAAAATATAGGGGGTGAAAGGGAAAATATCCCAGACTTATGCGCACCGTTTGAAGAGACCAAAATAAAAAAATTAAAAATAAACGGGGTAAATTAAAAAAACAAAAAAAAGGAAATAAGGTTGTATTGAAACAAGTGTAAAAAGCGGAAGGACCAGAAAGTAATTAGACCTTCCTCGCAAAAACACGCGGATCCTGAGATAGGGTGATTCGGGTCAGATCGGGTCGGCCAAAACGAAACCGTCTTGGGCGCCTGAGGCCAGTCCCAAAACGGCACCGTTTTAGGAGGCTATAAAAGTAAAAAAAATTAAAAAAAAAAAACATTTCAACTGTGTTTTAAAAATAAAATTCCTTTCCCTTATTTTTTCTCTGAAACACGCCCTAAGTCCGGCCATGGTGCCGTCGGGAGCCCGCCGTGGACCGCCGTGGCCACCGGTCATCGGTGACGACGACCGTCGCCTTCGGTGGCCGGTAAAAGAGAAAAAAAAAGGCCCCTTTTTAAAAAAAATATATATTTTTAAAACCTTTTAATCTCTTTTCTTTAAAAAATGGTTTGAAATAATAAAAAAAGCCGAAACCCTTGATAAACCGTAAAGTAACATATTTTAATCCCACATTTAGCATACTTTTGGATGATTTATCCCTTGATTTATGTAAAAAGGTGCTCTTAATCCTTTCTTTTCATGTTTTATACTCAAGAAAGCACCGGAGGATGGAAAGAACGAGAAACGGGCTCAAAACGGACCAAATTGGGCCAACGTGAAAATCGACATAGACTAGAACACGGCCTGATCAAGATTTACACGGGCGTGTCACCTCATTAAAAGTCCGAACACGGCCTAAAGACGATCCACACGGGCGTGTGCCATGGCCGTGTCCCTGTCGTGGAGAAGAGCAATTTCACTCGGAAAAGGATATTTAGGGGCAAAGAAACCTATTTCAAAAGCCTATATAAACACCCTAAGTATAACCTAGAAGGGGGCGGTGAGCTAGGCCAAGGAGCCGAGCCGAAAAGGTCAGATTTGAGGGAATCACTCGAAGATAGCCAGTTGATCCATCTCAAGAAGCCGGAATTCTAATCATGACGGTGGATCACTCCTTCAATTCCTTCAGGGGGTTTTAGGGATTTCTTATGTTTTGTTTTATCTTTTCTTCTGAGATGTTTTCTTTTATTGTTATGAACTAAACCCTTCAGATACCTGAAGGGGATGAAACTTAGATGAATCTTGTTATCGTTTGCTGAATTATATGATAAATACTTGATTTGTTCTTAATTATGTGTTCTTAATTCTTGTGTTGATATTTCCGGGATATTGATTCAAGTTTGATGTGCTTAGGTGGAGGAGCGAAAGTCCTTGCTTAAGAGTAGATCTAGCATAATTAAGCGGAGTTGATCGCACGCCTAGAGATAGGGTGACAAGATTTTTCCGAATTAGGGTGAAACCTAATATGGGAGTCCATAGATCGAGTTAATGCAATTCTAGGGGTTTTAATTAGAAAGAGATTTCAATTAATCAACCTAGGGTTAGACGTTATTCGCTTCGAGAGAGGGTTTAATATACATTAGGGAGCTTACGGATCAAGTCAAGTGAATAAATCGTCTGGTTTAGAGTTAGATAACAAGTGAAGTCTAGGTGGATTCTTCCTAAGGGTATCGTCTTAATCAACTGAGTTTTTCCAACAGTATTTCCCCAATTCATTCTTTTTGTCTTTGCGTCTTTAGCTTAGTAATTAGTTAAATTTAGATTAAATAACAACTTCACTTATTTTAGGCTAGATAATAAAAAGAAAGTTAGTATTAGTACTTTTGGTTCCTTTGGGTTCGACAATCCGGTCTTGCCTAAGCTATACTACTGTTCGATAGGTGCGCTTGCCTCAAATCGTTGTCATAGTTAGTTTCCAGGTTCGATCATTCTCTTTATAAATTTTAAAACTCTGAAATCAACGATCAAGTTTTTGGCGCCGTTGCCGGGGAACTAAAATATTAAGAAAGCTCTATTTTTATTACTTTAGCCATTATTTTCCGCAATTTACTTTTATTTTTATTTTTATTCTTGTTTTGTTTTTAACTCTGCTAAATTTTCTTTCCTTCTTTTCCTAGCAGGTACCTCTAGTTTATGACTAGAAGGAACCCGAGAGGACCACTAGTATACGACAGTGATATTGAAGCTACCGCTCGCGGGAATCGCAGAGAAATTAGGCGAACCCTAAATTACACAGAAAAAGAGCGAGAAGGCGAATCCAATCCTACTGAAGGGATGGACGAGAATAATTCACCACCACAAGATGTGGCAGAAAATAATGCTCCGCGTACTATGTATGATTATGCTAAACCTCATTTAACGGAGCGAGAATCAAGTATTGTTAGGCTTTGCTATAGTTGCTAATAATTTTGAATTAAAGCCTAACACTATACAAATGATTCAACAATTTGTTCAATTTGATGGTTTACAGGACGAAGACCCAAATACTCATATAGCTAATTTTCTAGAGTTCTGTGATACTTTCAAAATAAATGGCGTTTCTGATTACGCCATAAGTGTAATGGCCTAAATTCAAGGTTATCGGAACAATGGTTTCGTAACCATAAATTTGATTTAAAGAGAAATTTATTTCAATATATTTGCATGAATATTTATATGATAGGAAAATCGTATTAAAATATCGATAGAAAATTTTACCGATTTAGTGGTTAGTTAGAAAAAGGAATTATTGAAGGAATTGGGTAAAAACAAGGTATCGAGACCTTGATCTCATAAAATTGAGTAGGAAATATTTTTATAAATATTTATAAAATGTTAGTAATGTGGTATTGAAATTTCGTTAGAAAATTTTAACGTTTGGGTATGTAATTAAATAAAAAGGACTAAATTGTAACAAATACAAAATTATGAAAAATGATTAAATAGTTTAAATGATAAAAGAAAGAGGGCTTAAAAGGAAAATAGACCCAAGGTCTATTTGGGCTGGACGGCAAGGGCATGAAATCAGCAAGAAAATAAGGAGAATTAAGGGCAAAATTGGAATATTGCAAAATTTACTTAATAAAGCTAGGACTAAAGTGGAATTATCTAGATTTCTCTTCATTTTTCTTCACTCTCATCAGCCAAAAACGCCATAGGAGGGTTTTCTAAGCTGGTATATCATAATTTTTGCACCAAGTAAGTTAATCCTTGCCTATTTCTTGTAATTTTTGTGTTTTTAAGACTTTTACAACTAGGTCCTACTATTAAATTCATTAGTCTTCGATTTCATGGATGAAATTGAAAGCTACCATGGTTGGGTGCTGTAAGTTTATGATGAAATAGAATGAAATTGAAGCTTTAATTTGTTTATGAGATTATTTTATTAGGTAATTCCAATAGAAATTGATTTTTAGGACCTAAATTGTGAAAATGTTTGGAATTAAAGTCTATTACTGAAATTATGATTCCCAAAGGTTATAAAGTAGTTTAAAATGATATAATAAAGTTTTAATTGAGAGAAATCAGCTCAATTGAGAAGTTAATAGAGCAGGGACGAAATTATCATTTATTGAAAGCTTAGGGGAAAAATGGTAATAAACAGTTTGCACTAAAATAGTTTTGGACAGCAGCAGTAGACTAACTTTGAAAAATCACCATAAATTTTAGAAATCGAATTAGAAGATGAAAAAAATATGAAATTAAAGCTTATTGAGCCTAGTTTTTCATAAAAGAAACGGTGTAAGCAATAGATATGTAAATCATGAGATATAAAGAATTTTGTGAGACAAGGTCAGAATGAATTCGGGTTCCCCTATTTTGACTTTAGAAAATCATAAAAAATTATAGAAAAATATTTAGGGGCTTAAATTTATATGTTTAGAATCCTGAATGAGTATATTTTCAATAGAAATAAACGGGAACATCATCTGAATCTTGTATGAAGAGATAATTAATTTTTAGTGAAGAAGGGTCAGAACTGTCAAACAGCAGAACATGGGTGACTTTAAAGAATAAACTGTACTTATTGGTTAAACCAAAAATTCTGAAAATTTTATGGGAATAATATATGTGAGTCTAGTTTCAGGTAAAGTTAGCGGATCTTAATTTGGAGTTCTGTAGCTCAAGATAAAAATAATTTAGTGACGATAACTCAAGTAGACATCTTTGAATGAACTATAAATAATAATAGAATTGTAGTGAATGCTACATGTGAATATGAAATGTATTGAATTGATGATTGAATTTATTTATTTAGATCCGAAAAACTCAAATACGAAGCTAGATCGAGGAAAGGAAAAAGTCCCAGATTAGTAGATTTTGCATATGAACTAGTATCGAGGTAAGTTCATGTAACTTGAATTATATTTTTAATTGCTTGAAATGTATGTTATTGATGTGAATATAATTTGAATGTTTATTGTATGAAGATTGATGATACATTGATATATTTGATAAAAAGGGGAAGAAATCCCGGTTGAATGAAAGGAAAATTCGATGGATCTCTGAAAAGGAATTGACGGTAAAAAGGATCTAGCCCGGACGGGTGATCCTATCCTGATATAGCCCTCCCGAAGAATATGTGGAAAATGGATTTAGCCCGGACGGGTAATCCGAATTAGGGTCTGAATTTAGCCTGGAGTGGTAATTCAGATCCAAGCTCATTAGAGTAATTGTCGTTGCAGGGAATTTAGCCTGGACTGGTAATCCCGACAATACTCTATGAGTTTATATTATAGGGGATTTAGCCTGGACTGGTAGTCCCGCTGTAAGGATGAGGTTCGCGAGAGTGTGCTCTCTGAAATGGAAATGTGCGCACATGAACATGAATTGACGGACCTGGATTTGTACACTAAAGTGTACCTCTGAAAATCCATCGAAATTCCGAGTAATTCAACGGGATAAATATAGAAAAATAACAAGGAAATGGAAAGCATGGTATTGACTCATCAATCATGGTATATATATATTATTGATACATGGAAATTATTGGACTAACTTGAATGTTGAGTTTGTGTATGTTAGGGTAATAATGCATTGAATGGATATATGAATGTTTATTGCATTGTATTGAAAATATTAGGTAAGTATAATTCCTGTTACATGGGCTTACTAAGCACAAAGTGCTTACCCTGTTTCTTTTTCCCCTGTTTTGTAGTGTTAAGAGCTCGGAGGTCGGATTCAGTCGGAGATACATCACACTATCAACCCCAAGATTTTGGTATATAAAGAAACTTTATTTTGGAAATCAATGGCATGTATAAGCTAATAAAGTAAATGTTAATATGAAATGAATGTAAGGTCAGCCATTGGTATGGCTAACAAATCTTGGTTTTGGAATGTGTTGAGGTTATCTTATAAATATGCATGAATCTATTTTGAAAATATGTTGAATTGGATTGGTTGATGTGGAATGGTCTCGGTTTAAAATTTGCAGGGAAGGCTAGATATCTATAAAAGGGTTATATTGAATAAAAAAAATTATTTGTAAACTCCGGTAATGCCTCGTACCCTATTTCGACTGTGAATACGGGTAGGGGGTGTTACAATAAGGCTTCGGTTATTTTCCTTTTCATTAAGAAATAAAGCCAAACAGTGGTTAAACTCGTTACCACGAGGGTCAATCACTACATAGATCAAATGACCAAAAATTTTTTATTAAAATATTTCCCACTGGCCAAAATGGCCAAATTACGGAATGATATCTCTTCTTTTGTGCAGATGGATTTAGAGACATTATACGACGCATTGGAGAGATACAAGGATCTCTTGAGAAGGTGTCCGCACCATGGTTTACCCTTGTGGCTCCAAGTCCAAACTTTCTATAACGGTGTAAACCCCTCAACGAGGCAACTAATTGATTCAGCCGCCAGTGGAACCCTGAACAACAGAACTCCTGAAGCAGCCTACGAGTTTATTGAAGAGATGTCATTAAATAACTATCAGTGGCAGGTTACAAGTACAAAACCAACAAAATCAGCCGGAGTTTTTAACCTCGACGCAGTAACCATGCTATCAACACAGGTAGAGATGATGAATAAAAAGCTTGATAGTTTGTGTTCTTCGCAGTACATCCACTGAATGCAATCACGACGCAAGTGGAACTGTGGCGAATCCTGAGTACCCACCCTACCAACTGGGAACAGAAAGCGAACAGATGAACTATATAGGTAATAATTTCAGATATAATAATAACTCTTATAGTAATACTTATAATCCAGGTTGGAGGAACCACCCAATTTTTTTATGGGAAGGTCAAGGAAATCAAGGAATTCAAAGACAACAACCTCCTCAAAATTTCCAAAATTAGCCCTATCCACAGGAAAAGAGGCCGAACCTTGAAGAGATGCTGACAAAATTCATGGCGACCACAGATAACCGTCTCCAAGACACCTTTGAACCACCCATAAGAATCAACAGCATCAATTAAGGGGATCGAAAGTCAAGTTGGGGAACTTACTAAGTCGGGTTGGACAACTTACTAAGATGATTTCGAAATTCGATCGAGATTTTTCTAAAGGAACAGAATGTGCAAAAGCGGTTACACCGAGAAGTGGAAAGGAGTTAGTCGAACCAAAGAAAAAATGCCACATGAAGATGACCAAGCAAAGGATGAGGAGTTGAGGATGTAACTCCGGTCATGCAAAAGAAAGTAAACCACAAATCCCATATCCGACAAAGTTGAAGAAAGACCGATTAAATGCCCAATACGGTAAATTTCTTGAACTTTTAAACAAATACATATTAACCTACCCATTGTTGAAGCCATTTCACAGATGCCAACGTCATTTGCAAAATTCTTAAAAGAACTCTGATTTAATAAAAGGAAGCTCGAAGAAATATCAACAATGGAGCTTAATGAAGAATGTTCACCATCCTCCAAAACAAGTTACCAACCAAATTAAAAGACTCGTGAAGTTTTACTATTCCTGCTTAATTGGTAGTTTAAATATTAAGAAAGCATTAGCCGATCTAGGTGCCAGATTAATTTAATGCCTTATAAAATGTTTAAACAACTAGATCTGGGGGAACCAAAACCCACTAGGATGAGTATTCAGTTAGCTGATAGATCTATTAAATATCCTAGAGGAGTTATTGAAGATGTTTTGGTAAAAATTGATAAATTTATTTTCCTGTTGATTTTGTTGTGCTTGACATGGATGAGGACATTGAGGTTCCCTTAATTTTAGGGCGTCCTTTTTAGCTCTTTGCTAGGGTCATTATCGATGTAGGTGACGTGTAAACTTGCATTAAGGATAGGTGATGAGGAAATTATTTTTCAAATTTATGATGCCATGCGATACTCTAGAGAACAAGACGATTCCTGTTATTTTGTTGATACCACTGATCATATCATACAAAACTCATTACAGGAAATTATACATGATGACACGATGGAACTGTGCCTGACTCAAGAAGAGGGGGAAGAAGATGAAGTTGACGAGCTGAATTTGAATACATCTTCATCTAGACAAACGAAAGAAGAGAGCATTAAAGTCAATGACGAACTAAAACAAAAACCCTCCATTGATGAGCCGCCCAAATTAGAATTAAAACAGTTACCGAAACACTTAGAATATGCATTCCTTGGGGACAATTCTACGCTACCGGTAATTATCTCTTCAGAATTAGAACCCAAGGAAATAGAGGAGCTGATACAGGTACTAAGAGAACATAAAAGAGCCATAGCTTGGAAAATTTCTGACATTAAGGGTATAAGCCCATCGTTTTGCACCCATAAAATTTTATTGGAAGAGGAATACAAGCCATGTGTGCAACCTCAAAGACGATTGAATCCTAACGTAAAAGAAGTTGTGAAAGCTGAGGTAATTAAACTTCTAGATGCTGGAATAATTTATCCTATTTACGACAAAGAATTGGGTAAGTCCTGTGCAGGTTGTTCCAAAGAAAGGAGGCATGACGGTGGTAGCCAATGAAAAGAATGAACTAATTCCCATCAGAACAGTCACCGGTTGGAGAGCCTGCATTGATTATAGGAAGCTGAACGACGCCACTAGAAAAGATCACTTCCCTCTGCCCTTCATTGATCAAATGTTAGAAAGGTTATCTGGGCATATGTACTATTGCTTCCTAGATAGACTTTCCGGTTATTTCCAAATCCCAATAGCACCTGAAGATCAAGAGAAAACAACATTCACATGCCCATACGGTACGTTTGCTTATCGTAGAATGCCTTTTGGATTGTGTAATGCTTCTGCTAATTTTCAGCGTTGCATGTTGGCAATCGTTGCCGAACTTGTGGAAGACATTATGGAGGTATTCATGGACGATTTTTTGGTATTCGGTAATTCTTTCCATCTTTGCCTTAAAAATTTAAAACAAGTTCTAATGAGATGTGAAGAAACAAACCTTATTTTAAATTGGGAAAAATGTCACTTTATGGTACAAGAGGGAATTGTATTGGGACATAAAATCTCTAGTAAAGGAATCGAGGTAGATAAAGCAAAAGTCGAAACCATAGAAAAATTACCTCCTCCTAGTTCAGTTAAGGCTATTAGAAGCTTTTTAGGACATGCAGGATTTTATAGAAGATTTATTAAAGATTTTTCTAAAATAGCTAAGCCTCTAACGAAATGTCTAAAAAAAGATGTACCTTTTAATTTTAATCAGTAATGTTTAGATGCATTTAATATCCTTAAAGAGAAGTTAATAAATGCCCCAATTATAATTGCCCCCGATTGGAATCTTCGTTTTGAACTAATGTGTGATGCAAGTGATTTTGCAAAGAGGTGCGCTTTAGGACAATGAAGAGACAAGCACTTCCACCAATCTATTACGCCAAAGAAGGCATTAATAAATACGCAAGAAAATTATACCACCACCGAAAAAAAGAATTACTAGTTGTGGTCTTTGCATTTGATAAATTCGCACAATATTTAGTATTATCTAAAGTTGTCGTTTACACTCGACCACTCCGCTCTTCGTCATCTTTTAACTAAACCTCGATGCAAAACCTCGACTCATAAGATGGATTTTACTTTTACAGAAATTTGATTTGGAAATACAGATAAGAAGGAGCTGAAAACCTTGTAGCAGATCACCTCTCGGGCTTGAGAACCCACATATCGAAGAGCTCGATTTAAAGAGAGATAAACGAATCGTTCCTCAAGAACAACTCTTTCTATAACCAACTTCGAGGTACCATGGTTTGCGATATTACGAATTATTTAGCGGCTAACATCTTACCTAAAAGGTTAACACATCATCAAAAGAAACAATTCTTTGCTGATGCGAAAAACTATTTTTGGGAAGATCATTTTCTTTTCCGCATATGTGCAGATCAAGTAATTCGCGATGCGTTATAAGAGGCGGAAGCAAGCAAAATCTCGAACATTACCATTCAGACCTTCAGGAGGACACTACAAAGTGGCATTAAGACAAAGACATAAAATACTTGAATCAGGTTTTTATTGGCCCACTCTATTCAAAGATGCCAACAAGTATGTCGCTTCGTGCGATAAATGCCAAAGAACAGGTAATGCTTCTAAACGTGATGAAATGCCTCAAACATATATGCTATCATGTGAAATATTTGATGTATGGGGTATTGATTTTATGGGTCCATTCCTAGTTCATTTGGAAATAAATACATCCTAGTGGCAGCTTGGTTACATGTCAAATGGGTGGAAGTCGAAGCTTTACCTACCAATGATGCTAGAGTAGTAGTTAAGTTTCTCAAGAAACTGTTCTCTCGATTTGGAACACCTAGAGCTATCATTAGTGATAGGGGCACTCATTTCTGTAATACTCAATTTGACAAAGTCTTAAAAAATATAGAGTACACCACAGGATAGCTACCCCATATCACCCTCAAACCAATGGGCAAGTTGAAGTAGCAAACCGAGAACTTAAACGCATCCTAGAAAAAAGGTTGAATCAAACAGAAAAGATTGGGCAATAAAAGTAGATAACGCTTTATGGGCCTATAGAATGTACCTTCAAAACCCCTTTTAGGAACATCCCCATACAAACTTGTCTCACGGAAAAGCCGCCATCTACCATTCGAGTTAGATCACAAAGCTTTTTGGGCTATAAAATTTTAAATTACGATCTTAAAGTCTGCAGGAAAGAAAAGAATGATGCGGATGAACGAGGCTAAACGAATGGAGAGCGATGCCTCACGAGAACTCGAAGCTATACAAGGAGACAACAAAGCGACGCCATGATGCTCGTCTAAAGAAATCGAAACAATTCGAAGTAGGGGACTTGGTCCTGCTATACAACTCAAGGCTTAAATTGTTTCCTGGGAAACTGAAATCAAGATGGTCAGGCCCATTCATGATAAAAACAATCTTTCCCTATGGCACAATAGAGGTAACTCATCCCACTCAAGGCACATTCAAGGTAAATGGTCACTGACTCAAAATCTATAATAGTGAAGATTTTAGGGATATGAGAGAGGAGTTTCAGCTCCGTGAACTTTCCTCTAGAAATGAAAACAGGGTAAGTCTAGCTTAAGACTTTAAACAAGCGCTTCTCGGGAGGCAACTGAGCACTAACCTCACTAACATTAGATTCTTAATTTTTAGCATTTAATCTCATACTAATTAATCCAATAAAACGCAGGTTTTAGACCACACGGCCTTGCACACGGGCGTGCCCGTGGCCGTGTGAAAGCCAGGGGACAAACCACGGGCGTGCTAGTAGCCGTGTACGACAAAGAAGAAAATTTTTTCCCAACACGGGCTGCGATAATAGTCCACGCCCGTACTGACTTTCCGTGGACTATACTGACCTACCAAACACGAGCAAGACACGCCCGTGCTGAGCAACCGTGGACTATACTGACTTGTTGAACATGGGCTAAACACGCTCGTTCTAAACAACCGTGTGAAGAAGAACACGGGCGTGGCACCTTGACCACGGCCGTGGCCAAACACCCTGAACGCGCCCAAAATTCAAAATCACGAAAAACACGGGCTGATTAAAATCGAACACGGGCGTGGCCCTTGCCCGTGCTCCCACTCCTATTTAAAGAACTTAACCTCTCATCTTTCCCAAACCACAACCCTAAATCGATTCGCTCAGCCCCCTCCTTCCCTAATCCGGCCACCACAAAGAAATCACCACCATTTTGACCCCCACAACTCCTTCACCTTCCCTCCTCTCAAATACCCATAAAAAACGCGGCCACACCCGTTTCAAATAGGAGCCCACGCCCTCGCCACTGCCGTGCGAATCCAGAAATTTCACCGCCCACGATCGTGCTTCGCCGTTCACGTCGCCACACACCCCAAAACACTGCTAGTCACTATTCACTAATTCATTTTCATCTATTCTAACTATTGTTTGATTAAAATTGCATGTTATTTAGTTTCATTTTACTTTAAGTATTATGTAGAATAATTTCTTGAATTTTAGAACTAATTTGATTGCTAATTAGTCAATTTTATAAATATAATGTCTCATGGTTGAAATGTTTTATTTAGCATTCAAATATTGCTGGGTACCGATCAAAATACTTGATATTATTTGGTAGACAATTATTTGAATATAAACTATTTTCAGGTACAATGTCATCGTCAATAGCAAAGCAAACAGCAACCGCCACTTCTAAGAAATGGAAGGGACCTGCTCATCCTCCGCTACCACATCCTCTGAAGTGCGCCACTGGTTCTTCCAATTCACTCAAGAGGCCTAAGAGGAACAGTACAAGACACTACGGGCGCGACCCCTCGGCACCGGTAGGTGCATTGATTGGGCTGCTTTAGAGCAGGTCGGTCTCGCAGATGATGTTCGAGCCCTGCTTACAACTGATCCATGGGATAAATTTTTCACCATCATCGAGCCCACGTACTTGGAACTCACCTAAGAATTCTGCTCCACTTTTCAACTCCAGACGGTGATGGCACAATATGATGATCCAAGTACGATACAATTCCGTTTAAGAGGCACCGTACGACGACTGAATGTGCCACAATTCGGGGCCGCACTCGAACTTTACACAGATGACTTCGTAGCAGAACATGACCTTTCCGAGCTACACCGCCACATTCACCGTACCTCAA
The DNA here is from genome assembly GCA_025698515.1 of Gossypium sturtianum. Lineage (NCBI taxonomy): Eukaryota > Viridiplantae > Streptophyta > Magnoliopsida > Malvales > Malvaceae > Gossypium > Gossypium sturtianum. The sequence goes on from CM046945.1 coordinate 167,399,512, forward strand.
TCAGCTGTTGGTACGACTTAGCCCCCCACAAGGCCAACTACGACCCCAGTCGCTCCAAGGCGACGGCCCTGGTCCCGTCTCTGAGGTACGTGCACACAATTTTGGCTCAGACTCTTACAGGACGATGCGAGAGCACCGGCGTCATAAACACTCACGACGCCTACTACCTGTGGTGCATGTCAAACAGGTACATCTTTGACCTAGCCTACTTCATAGCCCGTGCCATCCAGCACCAGACGGAGCCACATAGGAGGGGAATCCTATCGATGGGCCCATGCATCACACGTTTAGCTCGGTACTTCGGCCTCCTCAACACTGACAACCAGAGCTCCTCTCTCACACTGATTGGACAGATGGTACCTCTAGGCATCCAAACTATGCTGCACATGAGGATGATCAAATATCGTCGTGGGACCGATCCTCCTAAATACCGATTAGCCCTCCCCACTGACGAGAAGGAGCCCGAGGACATTACTGATGATATCTCACCACCACAGGAGCCACCACTCCCGAGCCACGGCCCACCCATGCAGCAGCTTCACTTTCGGACATTTCTGCACGCCTTACTTAGTTCGAGCAATACTATACCTAGCAATTCACTGACACAGCTCGACGTTTTGACGGTATCGAGGCCACCCTCCAGCAGATTTGTCATCACTTCCACATTTCTTCACCGACACCACCGCAGGACCCAACTGATGATGAGGACCTCTGAGTCCTTTTATTTTCCTTATTTTTAGTTTTCTTTTCTTTATTTTTAGTTCTTTCGTTTTAATTTTTATTTATCTTCATTTAAACTCTTTTGCCTTCTATTTTTCATACCTTTATTTTATTCATGTTATCATTGGCTATCTAACCTTAGAGTATTACTAGCAAACACTTGTTTAATTCCGCCCCCGAGACATCTAACTGATGACTTCGCCGTTTTAATTGTACACTCAAAAATAACGAACAAATCACTGGGAGTAACTCACTGCTACATAAGTCATCTGTCACCTCCAACTCAAGGAATCCATCCAAAATTCAGGAAGTGTCACTTCTCCTCTTCTCTTTTGGTTTAAGTATTACATGCTTATTTATCTATCTTTGTACATTGAGGGCAATGTACATCTTAAGTGTGGGAGGGGGGTAAAAGTGCCTAACTTTTTACATTATCCTAAAAGTGCCTAACTAAACTTTTTGCATTATTCTCAAATCCCTGAATTATGCCTTGTCTTAAAGTAAGTTTCTCATATTATAATTAAAATAAAAATTTCTATGATTCATGATTTTTATTGATATATTTTAGATTAAGTCATTGATAATTGTGCATTGATGATTAAATTCAAAGGATACTAGAGAATCAAGCATGATAAGTCAATTTTCAGAATTAAAAATTTTGAATAAGTTGTTAACCCGAATTTGAATATTACTTTGAAATTTGAAATTTATGAGGTTGATATCAAAATACCCATAATTTTGAGAGATTTTGAGCCTTATAAGAGCATATATCCTTTTTCATGCTCACTTTTTGATTATGAGTGTGTCAACATTGAACTATTATTCTAGAACTTGCCTCGATTATACATGTTGAGACCACATCTTTGATTTGATATACATAAATAATAAAGGCACATAGGATTTAACCCACTTACTCCATAAAAAGCCTACCTTCATAATTAACCCCTAGTGAACCCCTTTGATCCTAACAGCCCTTTTTATTGACTCACCCACTAATATTAACCCAAAACCCTTTGTATTTATTATCACCAATCTTCTTGACTACCCTTTTTTTTGTCGAGATTTGATTTGATCAGTTGCCTAACTATGTTCTTTATTTCAGTTGTTAAAAGTTCTTTATTATTACTTGATTTGTTCTTAAAAAGAAAAAAAAATCGAAGTATATTCAGTATTAGTATGATGAAAAGCGAGCTTATACAGTTGAAGTCTATTTATTGAAAAAGAAGCTCGTATTATTAGTTTCAAAGTTTCAATTCATGTAATTATTTATTTTTCAGTTTGTTGTTTCTAGTTAAGTAATTTTTCAGGTCGATCTCGATTCTAACCTCTAATTCACCTTTTATCCACACCTTAACCCAAGCCCCAAGCACAACCCTTTCAAAGACCTTTTGATTTGTGCATCATCTCATATTACAGATGGTGGAGATTTGATTTTCATGCAAGCATATGGGATTAACTTTTCAGGTTTGACGTTTGAGTGCTTAATTTTGAACCTTAAACACTTCGAGTGATTTGAGTGAATCTTTTGTGAGGATGTCAATCCTTGTAGGTTTTGGATCAGAGGTAATTATTTAGATGAGGGGAAACACCTATGTTTTGTGCTACAAATGTATGACTTATATTGTTTGAATCTTTAGGACTCTTTGAGTTAAATTATCCATGTATAAATTATCTATGAATTATGACGAGACATTGTTGATAGGAATATTGAGTCATGGAAAGTTCGTTTTAATTGTAAGTTGAGAATTTTGCTTGAGGACAAGCAAAAGCTTAAGTGTGGGGGTATGTGATAAATCGTAAAAGTAACATATTTTATTCCCACATTTAGCATACTTTTGGATGATTTATCCCTTAATTTATGTAAAAAGGTGCTCTTAATCCTTTCTTTTCATGTTTTATACTCAAGAAAGCACCGGAGGATGGAAAGAACGAGAAACGGGCTCAAAATGGACCAAATTGGGCCAAAGTGAAAATCGACACAGACTAGAACATGGCCTGATCACGATTTACACGGGCGTGTCACCTCATTAAAAATTCGAACATGGCCTAAAGACGATCCATATGGGCGTGTGCCATGGCCGTGTCCCTGTCGTGGAGAAGAGCAATTTCACTCGGAAAAAGATACTTAGGGGAAAAGAAACCTATTTCAAAAGCCTATATAAACACCCTAAGTATAACCTAGAAGGGGGCGGTGAGCTAGGCCAAGGAGCCGAGCCGAAAAGGTCAGGTTTAAGGGAATCACTCGAAGATAGCCAGTTGATCCATCTCAAGAAGCCGAAATTCTACTCAAGACGGCGAATCTCTCCTTCAATTCCTTCAGGGGGTTTTAGGGATTTCTTATGTTTTGTTTTATCTTTTCTTCCGAGATGTTTTCTTTTATTGTTATGAACTAAACCCTTCAGATACCTGAAGAGGATGAAACTTAGATCAATCTTGTTATCGTTTGCTGAACTATATGATAAATACTTGATTTGTTCTTAACTATGTGTTCTTAATTCTTGTGTTGATATTTTCAGGATATTGATTCAAGTTTGATGTGCTTAGGTGGAGGAGCAAAAGTCCCTGCTTAAGAGTAGATATAGCATAATTAAGCGGAGTTGATCGCGCGCCTAGAGATAGGGTGACGAGATTTTGCCGGATTAGGGTGAAACCTAATATGAGAGTCCATAGATTGAGTTAATGCAATTCTAGGGGTTTTAATTAGAAAGAGATTTCAATTAATCAACCTAGGGTTAGACGTTATTCGCTTCGAGAGAGGGTTTAATATACATTAGGGAGTCTTACGGATCAAGTCAAGTGAATAAATCGTCTGGTTCAGAGTTAGATAACAAGTGAAGTCTAGGTGGATTCTTCCTAAGGGTATCGTCTTAATCAACTGAGTTTTTCCAACAGCATTTCCCCAATTCATTCTTTTTGTCTTTGCGTCTTTAGCTTAGTAATTAGTTAAATTTAGATTAAATAACAACTTCACTTATTTTAGGCTAGATAATAAAAAGAAAGTTAGTATTAGTACTTTTGGTTCCTTTAGATTCGACAATCCGGTCTTGCCTAAGCTATACTACTGTTCGATAGGTGCGCTTGCCTCAAATCGTTGTCATTGTTAGTTTCCAGGTTCGATCATTCTCTTTATAAATTTTAAAACTCTAAAATCAACGATTAACCCTAGAAACTTTAGGAAAACTCTTCGACTTCCAGTCACCCCGTCGGGGTTTTCGGCGAACCACCACGGGTTCGACCACCTTCTAGGCCAGAGAAGTCTCCGGCGGCAGTGGTAGAGGTAAAAAAAAGCCTTCATTTTTATTTTTATTATTATTTCGAAATGAAACAAAGAAAAAGAAAACAAAATAAAATATCACCATTTTGCTTTTTTTGATTAATCTTGTGTTTTTTTGTATTCTTTTCGTGTGTACCCAAAAAGAATTACAAGTGTTCTGGCTTTTTATAGCCGAAAGTATTACAATATATATATTTTTTTGCTTTTGTTTCTCTGCTGTTTCTGCTATCTGCGTCCCTTGCTTTTTGCTTTTTTCGTTTCTGTTTCTTTTTTGTAGGCAAAGTCAATGGGCGAAGATTCTGGCTTTTTGCCATTTTGGTTCAACGGAGGTAGTCCTCGGATGGTGGGCGCGCTGAGGACGCACATGGAGGCTGCGCGTCGCACATGGATGACCTAAGGAGCAGCGGCGCCAGAAACCCTAGGGTTTTTGGCTTTCTGAAATTTTTTTAAGTATGTTGGGCCTGTTGGGCCTTGTAATTTTGGGTTTATTTTATATTTTGGGCTTGTAAAAAAAAGACTGTTAATTATTTTTTATTTTAGTTTTTTTATTATTCTGGGCCCAGGCAAATTGGGCCTATTACAAACGTGATCTGTCCAACTTGTTATATTGAATTATTAAAATTTTAGTGATAGGAAACCTTATTATTATTATTAACCGGGTAAACTACTTAGTTGGTCACCCAATTTTTAGGGCAGTTTTATTTGGACACCCAAAATGAAATCCTTCCAATTTCGTTACTCAATTTTAGGGCACTTTCATTTTAGTCACTCAACTATTAAATCTTTAATGGTGGTTAACTGTACATAACATATCATGCTTACCCTTTCATTTTAGTCACCCCAAAAATATATTTTTTTAAAGTATTGATTGGGGCAAAAAAAAAAAAGGATTAAAGTGAAAAAGTGGTAGAAACTAAAATAATGCATTAAAAAATTATCAAATTGTACTTGTTTATCACATTGCCGAAAATTCTAAATTTCTTTTTTTTTTCAATATTGAAATTTTAAATTTCAAAATATAAAAATCAAATAAATAAATTATTAAAAAAATTATTCTCTGATAATGTTAACCGATTTGTTACTGTAATACTCAAATTAATTAAATTAATCATCTTCTAAATTTAAATTTTATTTTATATTTTCATATTATTTTTAATGAAATCAACTCAATAACTCATATTTAATAATTGTCTACGAAATTTAATATTTTTATTATATAATATCGAATCTTTCATACTAAACTAAAAAGCAAAGAAAAATTATTGCAATTAATTTTTTTTTGAAATTCGACTGGGATATATTATATTTAAAAAGGGAAACCATAACAGATAAGGCCCATTAGCTGAATTTGGACCACTTCAGCTAAACGGGTTCAACGAAAACAATAAATAAAACAGACCTACATCAGCAGACCCATAAAAATCTGAAAATGAAAATGAAAAGACAAAGCAAATAAATAAACCTAATCCTATCACCCAGTCGTCAGAACAGCTATTCTCCAAAAGCAGTGTCAGTTCCCATCGCCAGATACAGCTGTACTATAGCAGATTTTCTCCATATCTTTAACTTATCTGCTACGTTTCCAAAAAATTAAATGTCTCATCTTTCATTTCAACAGCCATCCCTTTTCTTCATTTCTTTCTTTTCATCAGACTCTTATTCTTTGCTTTCATTTCCGAAATTTCCTCTTTTATTTCAAAGGGCGCCCCAATTTCTTCTTCACTAACATTTCAAACTGCTCCAGTCGTTCCTTCTTCCTTCTCGGTCCAGAGTTCTCCGACTTAACTGCTCCATTTGTCTTCGAATGGAATCTGGAATCTCTCCCTCCAGGTAAAACTCCTCTCTTTTGTAAAGCATTTCTCTTGCTATTAAATCGGCACATGTATTCTCTTTCCTTGGGATAAATCGAAATCTGATCCCTTGAAAGTTACTTTTTGTTGCTTGAGTATCTCTGATAAGAGCGCCGATATTTGAACTGTCACGATTTTCATTTTGGCATTTTGTTATAACCGTCTTTGAATCACCTATTATATCAAGAACAGTAAAACCCATTTGCTACCCTAATCTGATAGCTTGTAATCCTGCATGTGCTTCTGCGACGAATGGAGACGCAACGTTGGAGTGGAGAACAGCCTTAGAGGCTAAGATTCTTCCCCTCACGTCATATACAACCAAGCCTGATGCATATCTGAAAGTTTGCTGATCGTAAGCCGCGTCAAAATAGATCGCCACATTTGGTCTCTGTTCGGCATGCAAAAACCTCGTTGTTGCATCCAAGTTAAGTGTTCTATCTTCAACTCCTTCTAACTCTGAGATATAGCTATTGATATGTCTTGTAATATCCCAACTATTCAACTTTTTGCCTTCATATATTAACTTGTTCCTGTTCCACCATATCATCTAGAGTCCGCAACGAAAAGTTCTACATTGCTCAGTCGTCCCACAGGTAAAAACCCAAGTAAGCCAGTCCCAACATACTGAAAAATTATTATTCAGTACCCATGCAAAATTTAACAGCTTCCAAACTTCTATTGCTGTAGGACATGATCGAAAAATGTGGATACCATCCTTCGCATCTTGTTGATATCTAAGGCACCAGTCCGCTATGATCACTCTTTTCATCTTAAGAATTGAAAACGTGGGAATGTAGTTCCATGAAATCCTTCATACTGTAATTTTTATCTTCAAGGGCATATTTAAGCTCCATAATTTCTTGTAAAAATTTATGGTATCGGTTTGTATAATATTACTAGGAATCAGTGTAGACTCTTGTAATAGTTTATAGGCACTCCTCACTGAAAAGTTCCCTGATAGCTCTCCTCCCCACACTTGAAAATCTTCATAGACCGATTTCGCCAACGGGATTAGTAGGATTTTCCTAGCTATATTCTCATCAAAGGTATTAACAATCAAATCACTTTTCCAGATTCTATTACTTTCATCAATTAAGTCGGACACTAATCTGTCTGCTTTATTACCCGACACCCACAAATCAGTCCACACTGATATGCCGTCTCCCCTACCTACTCACCAACAGAGGCCTTTCTCCAATATCCCTTTTGCTGACCAGATGCTTCTCCAAGTAAGAGAAGGTAAATTTCCCAATGGAGCATCTAAAAAATTCACATTTGGATAGTATTTAGCTTTTAATACTCGGGCTAACAAAGGATTGGAATAATTAATAAGACGCAAACCCTGCTTAGCTAATAATGCGATATTAAAATTCTCTAAATTTCGAAAATCGAGACCACCAAATTCTTCCGGCACGTAAATGTCCTTCCAGGCACACCAATGAATCCCTTTTTTTTCCCTTTATTATTTCTCCACCAAAATTTAGCAATAATTCCCTCTAATTTTGAGCATAGAGACTTAGGAAGCAAAAAACACATCATTGAATAAGTAGGTATAGATTGAAGAATGGCTTTGATAAAAACCTCTTTACCTCCAGAATTTGAAATGCCGCTTTCTTTTTTCTACCCACCATATTAGGTAAACCTAAATATCTTTCAGGGTCATTAGAACTGCGAACTCTCAGCACTCTAATAATTGTTCTTCTGACTTCCTCCTCTGAGTTAGTACTGAAAAAAATAGCAGATTTTGAAAAATTAACTCTTTGGCTTGAACATATTTCTTATTCATGTAGTATCCGCTTCAAACCAACTGCGCTTCTTTCTGTTGCTTCCCCAAATAAAATGCAATCATCTGCAAAAATTAGGTGAGAAATCTAAGGGCCACTTCTGTTTGCCTTAACTCTTCTCAATAATTTATCTCGTATCCCTAGCTTCATAAGGCTAGATAAGCCTTCTCCGCAGAATAAGAATAAAAATGGACTCAACGGATCGCCTTGCCTTAACCCTCTCGAAGGAGAAAAAAATTCCCCATTATTCCCATTTAAAACCACTGAGTAAGATACAGTAGTAACACATTTCATAAGTAGGGCCACCCAATCTGGATCAAATCCTAACTTTTTCATTATTTCTTCCACAAAATTCCATTCAACCCTATCATATGCTTTACTCATATCCAATTTTACTGCCATAAATCCTTTTTTTCCACCCTCTTATGTTTCAAAGTATGAAGAAGTTCATAAGCCAGCAAGACATTATCTGAAATCAGCCTCCCTGGTACAAAAGCACTTTGAGCCAGATCTATACATTTATTCATCACCAAACGAAGACGATTTGCCAAAACTTTATCCAACAATTTGTAAATTACATTACACAAACTAATTGGCCTGTATTGAGTAATATCTGTTGGTTTTGCAATTTTCGGAATCAACACAATATTTGTTTGGTTAATTGAGTCGATATTCATACCTCCATTCAGTTGATTAAGACAATAATTTGTGACATCTTCCCCTATAATTGCCCAACACTTCTGATAAAATATCGCCGGAAGACCATCCTCTCCTGGTACTTTTGTAGGACCTAATTCTGCCAGTGCTGCTTGTATCTCCTCCTTCGTAAATCTTTCCTTGAGCTTTGAATTGTCCTCCTCAAAAATACATCGAGAAACTCTTGACAAAATGTGCTCGTAATTTCCCTTTCTCCCAGTCGAAAACAAGTTAAGAAAATACGATCTAGCAATCTCCTCCATTTCTCCAATATCATCTGTTTCTCGACTATCATCATACTGCAATTTTAGAATCTAATTTTTCTGTCTTTTTTGAGTTGCCTGTTTGTGAAAGAAAGCTGTATTTTTATCCCCAAGCTTTAACTAATTGACTCGCGCCCTCTGTTCCCAGTAACGCTCATCTTTTTCAATCTCAAAATTGAGTTGAATTCTTGTATCAATTAGATCTGCCAGATTATCATCATTTCTCTCAGCTTCCATTAACTTGTCCAGTTTGAAGGTTAACGTCTTTACTTTTTCTTTTCTATTATATTGTTTCTGACCAGCCCACCTTTCCAAGCCCATTTTCGTGCTTTCTAATTTACTCAGCAGGTCTCCTGTTGAATTTTCCCAGATATTTTTAACTACATTAAGAAACGATTCCTCCATAACCCACCATGCTTCAAATTTAAAACTTCTAGATCTTCTTTCCTTCTCTCTTTTTTCCGTGCTTATAAGTAATGGGCAGTGATCTGAAAATGTATGCTTAATGTGCTGAATTTGAAAATTAGGAAATAAAGAAAGCCATTCCTCGGTTGCTACACCCCTGTCTAATCGCTCCTGTATATTAGTTCCGGGCAGATTACCTCGCTCCCATGTAAACCAATTTCCTGTATAACCTACATCCACCAAATTGCAATCCTCCAAAACCTTGCGAAAAGCTTCCATTCTACCTTTATCGCGCGGTAAACCTCTATTTTTTTCAAAACCATACAAGATTTCATTGAAGTCCCCACAAACCATCCATGGAAACTCTTTAAAATCTCCTAAATGATGTAAAAGATTCCATGCATTAGTTTTATCTTGTGAATAAGGGGATCCATAGTATCCGGTAAACCTCCATTTACTTCCTTCTTCAACTTATTCTATGATGACGTCAATATGTCTCTGCGAAAAACTTCTAAGTTGTATATTAATACCTGCTTGCCAAGCCAAACATAGCCCTCCTCTAGATCCATTTGAATCTACATCAATTCCATGCGAAAAACTACAACTTCTTCGAACTCGTTCCATCCGACTCCTACAGATCTTTATCTCCATTAAAAAGACAACTTGGGGATTTTGTAACTTCAGCGCGTGCCGAAGCTTTTGATTTGTCCGCGGGCTCCCCAGAACCCGAACATTCCAGCTTAATATTTTCATTGCGATCGGTCGGCTTGCCTCTTGGCAGACGCCGATAATAAATGGTTGACGTCACCTCCCCTCCTATTCCTTCGCTCAACGTTTGTTGTCTCCTCTTTATCCAAAAATTCCTCTATCTCTCTTCTATTTCTCTTTTTACCCTCTTCCCCTATCAGCACTGCATCTTCGAGATCATGTTCCATTAAAGTATGAGGCATTCCTTCATCGACTTTTCCCCCTCTGCTCCATGAATTTGTAAATCGTCCCTCCAAATTAATCCCCAATATGGGGTCTATATTATTTCTATTATGAATGCTTGGCGTCAACTCCCTCCCTTTATTCCCCAGAGTTTGATTTTCCTCCTTTTGTCCACCCCATTCCCCATCTCCCTCTTCCCGCAACCATACACTATGCATTGTTAGAGCTCGACGAGATTGTGCCCTCAAAGATAAATCCCAGCCCATCTCAGCAACTTCCACTCCTAAAACCATCTTTGCTTCACAAAACGAGTCACTATGGCCCAGTCGACCACAATAAAAGCAAAATAGTGTATAATTGCTTGTTCTTTGTTTAGGTAAAGAAGTGATGAAAAAGTTCTCGGTTTTGTTTGGCATGGAAGATAAAATTAATTAATTTAATTAATTGTAAGGATATTTTTTTTTTAATTTTAGCTTAATATCAAAAGAAATTTGCGTTTCATGTACAATTATTAAATATGATATATTTGAGTTGATTTTAATTTAGAAATATAAAATAAAATTTTAAGATTTAAAAGGCACTAATATTAGCTAGTTGGTGTTCCTCGGGGCTTAGGACACCTTGTGGGCTGGGTTTGAGTTTGTTACCTCTCTTGAGAAAAACATATCAACAATGAGCAGCAACAGCCAAACAATTAGCACAAACATAAAGTTCTAGAACATTAAGAGTCCAAGATTCATGTGATGATATTATTACATTATCTCCTCCAAGAACACATGTTCTTTTTTTTTTCACAACAGTCAACAAGATTACATTGACTATTTTGTCTTCATAACTGAAACTGTTTTTTTATTCATATGATTTAGATCCAAATATCTGAAGTACAATCACCACCTGGGTATCTCATCTCATGAGCCAAACAAGGACCATCAGGTTCAGCTCCAAAATCAACAAAAAAATCTGGGTTTATTTTCAGACCACCATGCTCAATGTCCACATCAATCTGTATCATATGTGAACCTTTCTCTATAACATCAGGATAAAACTGTCGATCCCATGTGCTAAACAACGAGTTCGTCACATACAGCCGTTTCCCATCTAAGCTTAGTTGTGTCATATGAGGTCCCCCTCGCAGACAATGTCCCTACAAAAACAAACACAAACAATGTTCATCATCAATATCGCCATTGATAGGCATAATCCGACAATTTTGTTATTATATCAATGTTGTAAGAACAAGACCTGGATTTTAGGAACATCGGCTTGCCATGTTTTACCATCTTCTGTGACTGCTGTTATGGGGCTGCCCTTTTGAAGCAATCCTCCGACGTATACTTGGCCGACCAAGATTGGGTTTTTGGGGTCTTCAATGTTGTATTGTCGGACATCACCGTGGAACCAGTTGACGAAATATAGGAACCGGTCGTCGAGAGAGATTAAAAGGCCGATTATGAGTCCGGGCATTTCGGGGAGAATCCAGTTTTGTACCTTCAATGGTTTCACTGAGATAGCCACCTCGTGACTCCATGATGATCCATCTTGGGTCTTGAAAAACCGTACTACGTTGCTTGATAGGACACACTCGACGTACCCTGTGTCTTTGGAAGGATCATGCAAGAATCTTATCTGCAAGGAAAATACATCAGTGTATATGCATGCATATAGCGAATCCCAAGTCTAAGAAAGCAGGATTTATTGCATTTTGCATACACAAAATATGAAGTAAATTCCAAATTATTCTCTAAAATTTAAAACATTTAAATTGAACCCTCAAAGTATTAATATTGTATCAATTAGACTTTTCTATCAGTTTAGTCATTAAATTGGATATTAAATGTCTAGTTCAAATATGTTATAAAATAATTTAAACCAATAGATAAAATTATAAATATGTGTGACATTGCATAAAATAGATTGGATCCGATGTATTAAAGAAAACTACGCTTCTTAAATCTATTGACACTTTGCCTTTTTTACACGTCAAACCTAGATTGGTCATGGGTAAACAATGTTTTAAAAACCAAATCAAAGTTCGATCAGTTGGGCTTTCAATTTTCGATTAGATCAAACAACCACACAAAATATTAAAAACAAATAAATTAGCAAAAATTAAAAATTAAAAAATTAAAAATATTGAAAATTAGAAAAATATATTTACAAAAAATTAAAGATGATAATGAAAATTTTTAAAATTTTTTATTAAAAATAAAAAAGAAAAAACTGTTTTTTCCCTACTTTAAACCAATTTTTTTTATTATATGTGAATTTTCGATTCAACTTATTAATTCAATATGATTTTGATAATATTGACTGTAAGTATACACAAATTTATAATATGCTACACATGTTAATTTCAAAGTGAGTATTTAGACTGATAAAATAAGGTGATTAGTATAGTAGTTAATGAAGATTTGGTTTAATTAACCCTTAAAGTTACCTCTCCGGAGATAAGACCATTGTCACCGAGATCCAATGTCTGTTTGAGCTGACCATCAGGCCAATCATACACAAACAGTTGTCTTCCATAGAAACCGTCTTCGACATGTTTAAGGTTAAAACCTTGGGTGAATGCCGAAGGAGCACCAAACGATGAGCAGATCAGCGTTTTATGTCGAGGTTGGTACCAAAAATCGTAGCTAAACTCAGCTTTACGCCCTGGTTTCTCCCACCTAAAAAAACCAACAGCAACAAGTGAAACAGCTTAAGCTTAATGACAATTATTTTCATGGTCTAAATTGTTGTTTTTGTTTTTGCATTTACCTCCCTTTGATGTTGAACTGGGAATCGAGGAGAAGGAATCCGTTGCCTTGGGCGTTTCCATCTTTGTTGCCGAGAAATGAAATCATTATGTCGCCGTTGGCAAGGCAGTGAGATGTGTGGGGATATGCCAGGCCGGTTTTCTCAATGATGTGCTCAGGTTCCACCACTTTGTGCAACGAGGGAGCCTTGGCGTTCTTTTGTGTGTCGATCACATAGATACGACCAGAGCTGAAACAAGCAAAATACTCATAATATACTTCTGGCTTCTGCTATACATATATTCTCTTTTTTAAGTCAATATCTAATATTACTCATGACGGCTTCCATACTCGTAAATAAAAAAATAATGTGCTTCAACGCATTTGAATTTACGTCTTTTTATATTAATAATAATACTCATACCAGTCGAATTAAAACTCAATCAAGTTGTACTATATTATTCAAATTTAACACACACTTATACTTTGTACAATATAAAGGTTATTTGTACATTTGAACTCATCATTAGAGCATCAACAATAGCTTAATCATTACTTTTGCTGTTTGGTATTGATATAAAAAGAAATATGTAAAAGGGTTATATGTTAAATGGTAATTAAATAAATTAATTGTATATAAAATAATTTTTAATTTTTTAAAAAAGCATTTTATCATATTTTAATAGATTTAGCATTTGTAAATACATCATAGAAGTGTTCATGAGTCAGATCCGGTCGAGCCTAAGTATAATATTAATGTACTTTATACTTGTCCAAGCTCAATCCGAAATATAGGTTTAAAATTTTGTCCAAACCCACTCATATTTGCAAAAGATTAATCCAAACCAATTTTTTTTTAAAATATTTATATTATTTTATTTAAATATATAATAATTTTATATATTTTTTATTTATTGAAATTTTTTATATAGTCATCTTAACATTATTTTAATATTTATATTAGAATAGTATTATATATTTAATATAGATTAATTTTTTTAATGCGTTTTAAATTACATAATATATAAAAATAACATAATATAAAATATTATAAACTTAAAAAAGGGCCGGGCTTGGGCTTAAAATTTGGGCCTTCAATGTTTAAGCCCAAGCCCGACCAATATTTTAAATGAGTCAAATTTTTTTGTCCAAACCTATTTTTCAAACCTAATATTTTTGTCTAAACCCTTCTAAATTTCGGGCGGACTTAAGCGGGTAATTCGACCCATGAATAGGTCTAATATATCATAAGTAGATATAGTTTTATAAGGTAATTTATAGTTTGAGGGTTTTTTGTTTATATCTTTTATATATATATATATATATATATATATTAAATAAGATTTTTAACACAACTTTATAAATTTCACCATTTGTTTTCAGGTAATAAGTCAACCATAATCTAATATTTTTAATCCATCGATATAACCTGTTTTAATTTGTTACAGAATCGTCTTCACCATCAAAACCAACTCCATTGAATCAAGTTAATTAAAAGCTATAGTTTACTCTACCCTAAAAAATTAGACATGTTACAGTTTCTTACAGCAACGAAGGCAGGATCAAAAACCGTCGATCAGATGATGGATCACCATGACAAGAACTACAAGCATTCCACCCCGTATGATGTAGTTCATCACCTATATATGGCAAAGATAGCCTGTGTATAACTTTAGAGTAAGTTGGTGAGTTGGGATCTACATCAACGGTTGCTAAGAAATCTGGCTTCTCTCTTCCAGTTCCTATGAAGATGCATACAGATCCATTGTAAAAAAATAAAAAAGAGAAAGGAAAAAAAAAAAAACCACATAGATGAACATAAGTAATTACTTAAAACATGTTTGGTTTCAAAGAAAATGAAAGAAAAGTAGTATTACCATTATAAACACAAGTAACATACATAAGAGCTTCTTTAGGACCAGACATGGCTTCCAATGGAGTTCCATATCCTGGTCCTGTTCTCTTGCAACACCCTACTTCTTCACCCATGGCAAATTCTCTCTCTCTTTCCACTCACAAACTACCAAAAGTTAGAAAAAGGGTTTGTATGAGCAATTTGGTAGTGAAAAGCATGGGGAAAATCCTTTGTATCTATAGGCTCTTTGTGTAGCTGTGGGGGCAGGTAAACGCCTGGGTGCCTAACTTTTTTGGGTGCATTGTGTATTTATTACTTTTTTGGGTCACAAATTAGAAATTATTGTAATTAAATTTTTAATTCGTTATTCAAATGCTTAAAAATTAATAAAAAATAATTTAACTTATTTAACAATTTAAATATAATAAAAAAATTCAAATATCATATTAAAATATTGATATAATTATTTTAACCATTAAAATGTAGTACAAATACAAATTTCCTATTATTAAATAATTTTTATAAACAATAAACATTGATATATTATAAAATAAATTCTTATTCAATTTTTAATTTCTTAATAATCAACAAATTCACTATTTTAATTTATTTATTTTGATTTAATAGCTAAAATTATTTTGGTTTTTAATAGTTTTCATTTTAAAAATTCTCACCATAATTATTCGACTTGACTCAAATTTTATTTCATTCGACTTGATTCGAATTTTTTTTTAAAATTAAATTAAGATGATAAAATAGAACTCATCAACTCGATTAACTAAAAAAATTTTCACTCAATTTGATCCAACACAGTTTAATTCATGAATAAAGTCAATCAAATTACAATATTTTAGTTTATCTAATTTGATTTTTTTGAAGTGGAGAAGTTAAAATTGATCTCTACTTCCAATAAGGAGGCTTTAACCAAGAAGTTAAAATTGATCTAATTTGTGAATAAAATGCGTAAAGTAGAAAAAATGTGATTGCAGATTATGAAAAGCAAGGGTTGATTTGGAATTGATGTTCATCATTTTTATGGAGGATAATCAAACATCGGTCCAATTCGATGACACGTATTAAAATAATTTAACATGATTCAATTATTTATTTTATGAATTGATTTGTATATTTGGACCCATTAGATATATATAAAAAAGTGTTTTGTCGATTAAATCTTAATTCGATTCATATCGGGATTATTATCAATGCACTGTAGGTTCAAGTATGATGAAGTGCATTATCATTTTATTTAAGAGTTGGGGAGAGACTATAGATAATTTTAGACATTATATTAACCGTGGGTTCAAATATCTTTTCTTTCTTCTTTTTTTCTCGAATGCGTTAAAATTGGTAAATATATATTTGAGTTATTTCGATTTTGATATTACAACCACCTTGGGTTACTTTTTTAAAATAAAACAACATTTAGTCTTTGGATTTGAAATCTTTTATCAACTTAATCCTTGACTTTTTCTTTATGCACATTAATTTTGGAATTTGATTTTTTTCAATTTTGGTCATGTGAAGGCGTGGCACTTTGATATTGTGTTATATCATTTCCTTAAAGATATAATTGTGTCGTATCATCATATGAACTAAAATTGAGAAAAAAATTATTCACCCGATCACCTCTATTGTCTTCCTCATGTTTTTGAGCTATTTTAATTAATTTTAAAATTTAAAATTATAATATAATATAATATTTGACTCAATCAATTTTCGATTTAACCGAACTATAATCTAATTTAAATAACCATGTTATTCACGTGATGGGTTTTCTTTATACCAAATAAAAGAAATATTATTGTATGATACAATTGGACCTTTAAATAAAAGTGATCTATCCAACTTTTTATATAGAATTATTAAAATTTTAGTGATAGGAAACCTTATTATTATTATTATTAATTGGGTAAACTACTTAGTTGGTCACCTAATTTTTAGGGTAGTTTTATTTAGACACCCAAAATGAAATCCTTCCAATTTCGTTACTCAATTTTTAGGGCACTTTCATTTTAGTCACTCAACTGTTAAATCTTTAATGGTGGTTAATTGTACATGCCACATCCAGGGGCGAAGCCAGGACAATTTTTTAGGGGGGCGGATGAAATTTTAATTTTTTATAGTTTATATATTTATAATTTGTAAAGGATTAAATCAAATTTTTATAATTTTAGGGGGGCCAAAGTGTAATTTTACCTTTACTAATTTAAAATTTTTAAAAAATTTTAAAGGCCTAAATAGCAATTTTACATTTTAGGGGGGCCAGGGCCCATGCCAGCCCCCCCGGCTTCGCCCCTGGCCACATCATGTTTACACTTTCATTTTAGTCACCCTAAAAATATATTTTTTTAAAGTATTGATTGGGGTAAAAAAAATTAAAGATTAAAGTGAAAAAGTAGTAGAAACTAAAATAATGCATTAAAAAATTATCAAATGGTACTTGTTTATCACATTGCCGAAAATTTTAAATTTGTTTTTCAATATTGAAATTTTAAATTTCAAAATATAAAAATCAAATAAATAAATTATTAAAAAATTATTCTTTGATAATGTTAACCAATTTGTTACTGTAATATTCAAATTAATTAAATTAATCATCTTCTAAATTTAAATTTTTATTTTATGATTTCATATTATTTTTAATGAAACCAACTCAATAACTCATATTTAATAATTGTCAACGGAATTTAATACTTTTATTATATAATATCGAATCTTTCATACTAAGCTAAAAAGCAAAGAAAAATTATTGCAATTAATTAAATTAATTGCTTGTTCTTTGTTTAGGTAAAGAAGTGATGAAAAAGTTCTCGGTTTTATTTGGCATGGAAGATCAAATTAATTAATTTAATTAATCGTAAGGATTTTTTTTTTTTTACTTTTAGCTTAGTATGAAATACTCGAGATCATATAATCAAAAGAAATTTGGGTTTCATGTACAATTACTAAATATGATTTATTTGAGTTGATTTTAATTTGAAAATATAAAATAAAATTTTAAGATTTAAAAGGCACTAATATTATAGTAACAAATCGGTTGACATTATAAAGGGAGAAAAAAAATTAATAACTTATTTAATTGATTTTGATATTTTGAATTTTAAATTTTCAATATTGAAAAAAAAAATTATAACTTTCGGCAATGGGGTAAATAAGTACAATTTGACAATTTTTAAAGCATTATTTTAGTTTTTACCGCTTTTTCACTTTAATCACTAATGTTTTTTACCCCGATCAATATTAAAGAAAAAAAAGATATTTTTTTGGGTGACTAAAATGAAAGTGTGAACATGATATGGCATGTACAAGTTAACTGTCATTAGAGATTTAATGGTGGATGACTAAAATAAAAATACCTTAAAAGTTAAGTGATAAAATTACAAAGATTTCATTTTAAGTGACCAAAATAAAAATACTCTAAAAGTTGAGTGACCAACTAAGATAGTTTACCTATTTTAACCTTTTAGAAATAGTGGGAGGCGGCGGATTTAAACTATAATGGGAAAAAGGAAAAGGCCCTAATTATATAAACCTATTTTTTATCTTTCAAAATTTTATTATTATTTTAAATTTAATATATTATTTAATACTTTGATTTTTTTTAATATGTACCCGTATTTATTTTTAAAAAATAAATGATTTTGTGTTTTTTCTTAATTATAATTTTTTATATAGAAACAAGGTCACGTTGATAGAAAATATAAAAGTTGAGGACTAAAATTATTATTATACAAATTAAAAAAGTATTAATTAATATTCGACTGATAATAAAAATAATTTTGAAAAATTTAGTGACCAAATTATAACTTTTTTAGTTAAGTGACCAAAATGATAATTGATTTAAGTCAAAGTTGAATAATAAAAAAAAGTTGACTGATATAAAGACGTAACCCAAAGATTATGTACTTAACATAGAGAAACTTCCAAAAGTGGCATACATATAAAGATGAAACAATGGAATTGAAAACAGAGTCACCAAAAGTCATTGCATGAACATTTCCCACCCTTAAAATGGTGATATCGTTTGGCGTCTCGGACGATGATTTCTCTTTGCACTATGTCGCTAATGAGTTTTAAGACGGTATGACAATCTCCACACACGCGGAGATTCTTCACTATCCGTATGACGGTTCCCGGAACGGATTTAAGAAGCCCGTAAGCAACGGCTAATCTCTCACTATGCCAAAAGAGTTGCCTCTCCTTCTCTTGGTGATCCGTGTTATGCAAAATATAGCTGGTATCTGGAACATAACCTCTTCTTCTCATCTCTACATCCAACTCGTTCAACAAACCGAAAATCTCATCCTTCATCGGATGAGATGTTTCCCCGGCGTAAAACATATGGCTTTCTTTGCCAAAATAGATGTAGCTATAACCGGGTTCTTTTCTAACTTCCAGAGACTCCAGCAAGTGCCTTGCTTTCGAAGCATGTTCCCACAAACCGGAACTAGCATATGTATTAGATAATAGAATATATGTTGAAGGTTCTTCAGGTTTCAAGCTAAATAGATGGTCAGCAAACTTAATGGCCATTTTGGCATTTCTGTATTGCTTACATGCACTTAACAATGCTGCCCATGTAGGTTCATCAGGCTTAAATGGCATCAAGTTTATAACACTTTCAGCCTCCTCGAGGTGTCCAGATCGACCAAGAAGATCCAGCAAACATGTGTAATGCTGCAAGGAAGGATGAATCCCGTAATCCTCAACCATAGACTTAAAAAGTTCACGGCCTCTATTCACTAAACCAACATGACTACAAGCGTAAATCAATCCAACAAAGGTCACTTCGTTCGGCTTGACTCCATTCAAAATCATATTATCATACAAGGACAATGCTTCCTCGGCCTGTCCATGCTGAGCAGCCCCAACTATAATTGACGTCCAGGAAACAACATCTCTTCGTGACATCCTACTAAAAACATCCCTTGCTGCCGACATATCACTACATTTTGCATACATATCCACAAGAGCATTGCTTATAAACACACAAGATTCGTATCCAAGCTGTATAACGAATCCATGAACCTGCTTTCCTAGTTCCAACATCGCTAAATTAGCAGAGGCACCAACAATGCTTGAAAGCACAAGAGGGTCAATTATACTAATCCCTTGCCTTCTCATCTTAACAAACAAGCCAAATGCATCAACCCCATTTCCACTCTGTATTAACCCAGATATCAAAGCAGTCCAAGCAAACAAATTTTTCAGGGGAACCCTTAAAAACAACTCCAAAGCCTCTTCTTTTCTTCCTTTTCTAGCATAGCCATATATGATAGCAGTCCAAGAAGCCATATTTTTCAACTTAATAGAATCGAAAACTAAACGACTATCATCAGGTAATCCACATTTTGCATACATATCAACCAAAGATGACTTAACAACATCATCATCAAAGTAGGCTGATACTAAAAAGTTGCCATGAACTTGCTTACCTTGTTTAATAGCACCCAAGCTACCACAAGCCTTGACAAGGCTAGAAAAAACAAAATCATCAGGCAGCAACCTGTCAAGTGAAAACATGGCAGGGAACATAGATAGGGTCTTGTCGGGTAAGTTGGCTTGGTTTTGAGTAGTAAGAAAGGTAGCCCATGAAACATGGTCTCTTTGTGGCATTTCGTCGAACAGTTGGAGAGCATATTGAAGGAGGTTGCATTTGCCATAGATATTTAAGAGAGTATTGCTTAAAGCGAGAAACTGGGTTACGCCAAGTTTGATGAAATGGGCATGGAGTTGTTTGGTGGAGACTATAGAACGGTGCTTGGCACAGTTTTGGAGTTGGTGAAGATAGTGAAGAATTGGCATACATTAGCCTTTGTTGATGACTTGAAGCCAAACCCACCCGGTTCAACGAAGCGGTTCTTTTTTGGGCTTTTTAAGTGTAAGAAATAAATCCAAGTATAATTTAGGGTTTATAAAGGCTACATTTGGTCACAATTTTCTTTTAATTTTATAATTTTTTAATAAATTATTTAATTAAAATTAAATCGAGATAACTAACCAATTCGACCACTAATCATATTACAGAAACATTAAATCGATTGAGTGAAACTTGAATAACTCGGAGTCAAACCTAAAATACAAGGGTAGAATGGGTCTAGATCCCTTGATTAAGTGGAGTAATATCAATTTTAGTACCTCCCATTTATTAAGTATTCAATTTAGGCCATTTTACCTTAAAATTTTTAAAATTTGATGACCTCTTGATTTCGCCCTTGTCAACAATCAAAATCTATTCAATACGGCCATTTTACCAAGGAACCTTAATTTTTTTAAAATAATTTATGTTCCATGTGGATTGATTTGCAGGGAAAAACAAAGAAGAACTTGAAAATGAGAAATTTTCACTTCTTTAAATTTGATGGCAAAACAAAGACAATTATTTTCTTGTAATTATGTCATAAAACACTGTTATTCCCTTACAAGAAACATAAGATAAAGTAAGTTCCTACTATATATATATGTGTATATATATTTATATATTAATTGACACCACTGTGTCTGCAAGTCCTTGATAGAAGAAACCTTAAGCTTGAACTTGAAAAAAAAAAAAAAATCATCTTCAGAGTGTCACACTTGGGAAACTGCAGAGTCCACGACCTGAAAAAAGGAACCAAATTAAAGATTTTCAAGACAAAATTTCAAGCTTGTAATGATCAGACCAAACAAAAAAACTTACTTGGGTTAGCTCTGGTCTGTCTAGCTAAGCCATTGAAGTAACAAGTTGCACCTTGTTTTCGAAACCGAGCCCAATACGAACTAAATGCATAGCTTGCATGCCAAAAAACCGATACTGGTTCATAACATTGTTTACCAGGGTTCAATGCAGCACAAGTTTGGTTACCTTGGCCACAGGCATACGACAATGCCAACGATAAGTTCATCGCGTTAGCCCCCGGTGCCACTTCGCACCATACCTTACCTTTATATGGTACGTTGTTTCTAGCTGCGGGTAATGGTTTGTAACTCGAGAGAGGTTGTTTACCGGTGAGATCGATTTCGTAAATCGATGTTCCGTTGGAACGTAACAAGCCCCAATGTCTTTCGGTTGTTGGACCTGCCTTTTGGTTTTCATCATATAAGGAGAAAATAAATGTTGGTATGACTGAACCAGGTCTAGCTGGTGTCCCTAATGGTGGTTTAGCAGTCATTTTTTGGACTAGTTTTCGGTTATAAGTGGCTGCATTGTTGATATTAGCACCTACTTGATCGATATCACCTGTGGTTGGCCACCCGGTTTCGGCTATAGCAAGTCGGATATCGGGGTATCCGAGTTTTCTCATTGCGAAAATGACTGAATCGAGCATTTGGTCTAATAGATTGGTGTAAACCAAGTGACTTCCATGGTCAGTTTGGTTCACCCTGCTTCTAAAGAGAGCAAAATCTAAACTGATGTTTTTTGGATTAGCTGACCATGCTAAATAAGGATAAACATCAATGAAAAAGAACGATTTAGTTCCATTCAAGAATCTTAACAACGGTGCCATGACCGTATCAGTAATATCGGGCCGAAACCTACCGCTCGACGGTGGAAAAGTTGATTGCATTACGTCCATAGCCAATGGCGTACCGACCTTAATGTTCTTGATATCGTGCGTGTTCAACGAGTTCTTGATCCTACGCATGGCAGGGACAAGACTAGGCCAAATTCTTCGATCTTGGTGGCTAAGGACTTCGTTACCAACTAACAAGAACCGAATCATCGTGTCGGGGTAATAAGCCAAGACATTGTCTTGTACCCATTGTTCGGCAATAGCTTGGCTCGAAGCAATACGGATTATGTCATTGTTTTGTACCATAACAGATACATGAATGTTGGTCCCTGATAAAAGTTTCAATATTTCAGGGTCGGAATCATAGAGCTTAATACGGCCGGCATTCATCGATTTCACAGTCTCGATGGTTCGATATGGTGATGGCAAATTGTTTCCTATTCGACCATAGTTGATACCAATCTTGCTCGAGATTTCAGCCGCTGTTAAAAACCGAACACACACAAAAAAAAAGGGGTTGATCTTTAATTAAAAAACAGAACGAAATTTCACCATTTTTGGACATTGAAAGACTTACATGAAACAACAAGGAAAGAAGACAAGAGGATTGTTGTAAGAAGAGCCGTCGCCATTGTTGATTCTTACAAGTTTCTGTGTGTTGTAATGTGATGGATTTGGCTCTAAAGTGGTTGCTTTATAAAGAGGAGAAATTGAGTAAATTAAGTGGGAAGTAGATAAGATTAGTTCTTTAATTTATTACAATCAAGAAAAAGGACATGAAACACAAGATTATATGTTAATGATTAATGTAATGTTGGTTTATAGATTTTGTAAATCAAAAGGTAAAGATTATGAAGTTAGGACAAGGTGGGGTGTGTTCTTGCCTCCTTTGGTTGAATATATGTTTTTCTTTTGACATTGTCTTTGAGTTTACCAATAGATGCTTGAAATGGTAAAAATTGAGTTGGGTTTGATGTTGAATTTTTTTTGTAGTTTGTTCGGTTTTGATTTGAATTGTTATTTAATTGTATCGATAAAACAAAATAAGATAAGTAAATTATTTCAAAGTATAGTATAAAAATTTATTTTCGATTATATATACGATTACCCTAATTTATTATGTAATCCAATATAACATTTAAGAGAATCATTAAATTATTTTATTTTTAATCCAATATTTGTAAATTATTGCATAATTTTTTTAATATTATGCTATATAAATTGTGAAAATAAAATGCATTTATCAAGTATATATTTGAATAAACAAATTAATATTTATTAAAATTTAAACTCATCACTAAATAGTAATCTAAAAATTATTATTTTGAAAATTAAACATAACCCTTTTAAATGTGTCTTAAAATTGTGTCCAGGTGCGATTGCTGAATTGTGGGGCTTATTGGATGGATTACTCATCCTTCCAGAAACAAGGCTATGATGAGGTTATTATTCGCTCGGATAATCTTGAGAATGTAATTTCTATCAGTAACAGCAAGCATAGTGGTCCCAAAAGCTCTTTAATAAGGAAGATTCAACAAATTCTAGCCTTCGAAGAGAATTGGTCTTTGAATTACGTTCTCAGATAAACAAATCAAGTTGCTGATGCTTTAGCTAAAATGGCTCTGTCAAGTGCTGAATCGCTTAATTTATTCGAGGTTCTCCCTTTGAAGATTAAAGAGGTCTTCGAAGATGACAACTCTCTTGATAATTCGTTTATGATTCTACCTATGTAATTCTCTTTAGTTTTATTTACCAAAAAAAAAATGGTGAACTAATTGAAAAATAATAATTATCATTACATTGAAAAAAGTTAAAAAGAATATGAAAATATTATACAATTTCTCTCCCTCCAAAAATCCTTTTTTTTTTTCCTATGGAAATAATATATAAATAAATTCACCAAACAAAACAAAGCAATTGGCTAGCTTTTAAAGAAACAACAACAAAGATAAACATTATATGACCAAAATACTATTTAGCTATCATTTTCCGTCACCGGCCATCAGAAGAGCTGAATGTAGCCGAAAATCCTGAGGGCTTTGCGGGGATGCTTGTTTGGGTTTCGGAGTACGAGAAATCACCGTACATCGTTGAAGTACCTTCATCAGCTTGCCATTTTTGTAGGAACTGAGGGAGGCTCATGTTAAGCTCAATACCGGTGTTTCCATCATCCTCTTGGGTAGTAGGTTTCCATTGCTCTACGAGAGGGCCAAGCACGTTGACAGCATGCCCCATGTCGGGTCTTTGATACGGTTCGCGAGCGGTGCAGTGACCAGCTAACTCGGCTACCTTGAAGATCATCGCCATTGTCTCCTCGTCATCACAGTTGATTGTTTCGTCGACCACTTTGGGAATGTTGTCTTTGTTGACTAGAACCCTGCGGAACCATGTGACCAAATGCGATTTCTCATCGGGTAAGGTTACGTCTAAAGCTTGTCTGCCGGTTATTATCTCCATCAAGACCACTCCAAATGCATACACGTCCACCTTCGTTGTCACCCGTCCAGTTGCTGTCAAGATTAAAAGAAAAATAAGTATATAGTCCATATTCTATGTTATTCGAACTCAGATATAAGTATCGGATTCTAAATTTCTCTATGGATTTGGAGGATCTTGGGGAGCTCGTACTCCCATTCTAATGTCCAGATATGCATCAAACATGGGTACCTCACGAAAAATAAAAAGCCAGGATAACATAGCCTGTATCTTCCCTGTAAGATCAACATATAAGGTACTAAACATAAACTTATTTCTAGCTGTTCAAGTTAGCAAAATTTATCAAACTATAACAGAATGCAGAACATTATGATATACTTCGAAGCTCGAACCTGAAAAAACTTCAAATGTTATTGCATTGTTGTTCGGGTTCGAGTGAAGAAACCCCACCACATTAAAAGCTAATATCTTTAGTACTCGGTAATTCAAACACCAACACATTGAAAAATTAAAGATGCACCTAAATTACTTTGAAAGGTTCGAGTTTCCAGATGAGGATTGACTTACCAGCATATTCAGGAGCAAGATATCCGAATGTTCCAGCCAGTCTTGTCTCCAGCGAGTACTTTCCCTCAGGTGCGTTCTTAACAAGGCCAAAATCCGCAACCTTTGCCCTCATGTCATCACTGAGTAGTATATTGTTAGGCTTCAAATCCCGGTGAATGAAACTTTGTTGTGCCAAAGAGTGCAAATACTCGACCCCCCTCGCGACATCCAGTGCAATGGTGAATCGTTGCTTCCAAGTAAGTGGAGCATACCCATTTTCTCGCCATTCGAAGAGATGTTGACCAAGGGTACCTTGAGGCATATACTCGTAAACCAAGAGCCTCTCATTGCCATTGATGCAGTAACCCAAAAGTGCAACCAAATGCCTGTGCCTAACCTTCGTAAGTACCGCAATTTCAGCTTGAAACTCGTTCAAACCTTTAGTACCTTTAGCTGCACACTCCATCCTCTTGACAGCAATCTGCGTGCCATCGTGTAATTCACCTTTATACACGATCCCAAAACCCCCTCTTCCTAAAATATTAGCCTCACTGAAATTATCAGTCACCTCTCGTAGGACATGTATCGAGATCGCCACATTTCCACCCTCAAACAAATAGCGATCACTATGATCACCGCTACTTTGGCTCTGCATTTCACTAGGCAATCCTCCATAACCATTCATCGCCCCGTTCTTAACTACTCCCTTCTCAGCATCACTAGCATTACCATCCATCACACCGAATTTCCCATATTTCTTGTTCATCACGTACTTATATGAAACAAAACATACAACAGCAACGAAAACCACTACACCAATGACGATACCGACAATCAAAGCTACGGAATTCTTACCATTGCTACTGCTTTTCGAGCTACCACTCGAACCTCCACTAGATCCTCCGGAACCTGAAGTTCCTCCACCACCAGAACCACTAGATTTTCCTAGTAAAATATTCCCCGCATAAGTAAACTTAACTGAAGCCGAAAATTTCGGAATGTCACCGGTGAGATTGTTGTTAGACACATCGATAAGCTGCAAACTACTCAACTTAATCAAACCATCAGGGATTGAACCTGTTAAGTTATTATCATTCAGATTCAAGTTCTTCAACTTCGTGAGGTTTGCAATCGCCGGCGAAATCGTTCCGACCAAGTTTTTCTTTGCGAGATTCATAGTAACCACATTGCCTTGTGAATCACAAGTAACAAAAACCCATTGACAAGCATCATTTCCAGACCAATCGTCCGAGAGAAAAACAGGGTACCCAAAACCACCAGCAATCTCAAGCAATGTAGTAACTTGAGGATCACAAGGATCACCATTACTATTACAGAAATTATTAGTACCGTTAACAGCAATGTTCTCAACTGTGTTGGGAAATTTTGGAAATGGACCCTGTAATTTGTTATTAGACAATGAAATGTTCTTCAAACTAGGGAGATTAATTAAAGATCCTGGAACTGGACCGGTCAATAAGTTTTCTCTAAGCTGAATATCAAAGATACCCACAGATTTAGACAAATCTGGGATCTGACCAGTGAACATGTTTTTATGAACCCAAACTTGAAGCAAATCTGTCATGTTAGATAAAACATCTAAAGTACCTGTGAACCCAACATTCTGATTGTTGATCCAAAGATTTTGAATCATTGAACCGGCGAGAGAAGCCGGCAATGTGCCGTTCAAGTTGTTGTAAGACAGCCTTACGCTTTGTAAACTGTTCAAAGATTGGAACACATCGGGTAAAGTGCCGTATAAGTTGGTGTTGTCGAGTTGAACTTCGACGAGACTCGTTGATTGGGATAAATCTGGGAATGTCCATGGACTCAGCTTCGTGTTTTCGCTTAAACTCAGTTTTTGAAGACTGGTTAACCCGGAGAACGCGTTGGGGGTGACCGAGGTGAACGAGTTGCCGTCGAGGTAAATGTTTTGTAAGTTGGAAAGGTTGGCGAAAGATGGGATGGACCCAGATAAGGAATTGTGTTGAAGCGATACGGTACGGAGTTCCGACAAGGTGGAGATGTCGGCGGGGAGTGAACCGGACAAGGATTTGGAAGCTAAGTTGATGGAAGTAACGCGGTTGGATTTGTCGCAATTGATGCCTGACCAGTTGCAGTAGTTGTCTGAAGAGGTGGAAGACCAGCCGCTGGGAAGTGGACTAAGGGATGAAGCTAGCTTTAGAATGACGGCACCATCCTCTGCGGCGGAGAGGACGGCGGAAAGGAGGAGGAAAGGGAGGAGGAAGTGACAGTGGTCGATGTTTTCCATTGGAAGGTACAAAGATCGAAGTGAAGAAAAAGTGTAATAATAATAGTAGTTGGGAGGGAAAGAGAAAAAAAACATATATATTTAATTAAATGAATTTTATGACCGGAAATTATTACATTCATGAATTTCCCCTTTTTTTTCTTTAATATTATATTTACGTTTTTACAAATATATATTAGAATATAATAAAATTATTTTTTTCTTTATTTTTTATATTTTATCAATTTCGAACCTTTCGCTCAAAAATCGGTTCA
The DNA here is from genome assembly GCA_025698515.1 of Gossypium sturtianum. Classification (NCBI taxonomy): domain Eukaryota; kingdom Viridiplantae; phylum Streptophyta; class Magnoliopsida; order Malvales; family Malvaceae; genus Gossypium; species Gossypium sturtianum. Next base: position 167,427,034 of record CM046945.1, read on the forward strand.
ATCCCTTTATTTTACTCGGACTGGTGAAAAATTATATTTATTATTTATGAAAAAAAAGAAAATTTATTCCATTAGTATTTTTCCATTTAAAGAAAATATCTTAGCTGTATTTTTATTTTTTTATATAAAGGGAATTTACGACTTGACCAAAATTAAGTAATTAAGAATCTCCCATTATTATGCCGTGATTTCAGATTATTAATTGGGTGAATATTTATTTGGTTATAATATTTTAAAATGATTTATGGTATATGAATATTTCATGAATTTTATAAATTCCATCCAATAATTGTCTGTCCCAATAATTTTATTAAATTTTTATAAATATTATTTTAAAATATATAAATCTCAAAAAAAAATTATTATTCTATTTTAAACCTCTTTTGTTAAAAAAAATTAAAATTAAATGGGAATACCACCAAAATATACAGCTGTTGATTAGCTCATACCATAGAATGGAATTAACACTTCCTTTTTTGATGGGTAACCGCGTTTCCCTTTTAATTTTTTTTCATATAATATTTATTTGCCATTAATCTAACTATAAACTTTTATTATGGAAAATTTTACGGATTTATTTGAATTTAGGTTTGGATATATTTTAATTAAGGTTATTAAATTATTAGTATGTTTATATTTTGATAATTTAACTTTAAAAAGTTACAAAATGATCACTGGATTGTTAAGTTTTTTTTTTATATATAAAGTCCAATTAGCGACCTCCAAGTGACAATTCAATGATCGGTACTGTGATCGATACACATCGAAAAATAGAAGAACATATCTTGAATCTAAGTCAATTTAACGATCAGTATCCAAGATCTAAGAAGTTTCATAGAAAAAAACTAAACTATAGAAGAAAAAGGGAAGAAAGTTTTTTATTGGTGCAAATGGTGCAAACAGAGGTAATGCAACAACGATTTTAGTAGTCCAGTAATTTTTTGAAGTTAAGTGATCAAAACGTAAACATATTAATAGTTTAGTGACCTTGGGTGTAATTTATTATTTATTTTTATTCTAATTATAATTATTTAAATGTACTCCACTTATAATTTTTAAAATAAAATATTATATTATATTATATATATTGATGTTAGATGTATTGATAGTAAAACTTTTTTTAATTTTTTTTATATTTATTTATTTGCATATAGAATTATAAGGTTAGACCTATGTTTCTTACATGACAAGATGAAATTAAATATTTTTATCACATGCTACTTTGTTGTTGTTTTTTTAAACAAATCACATGCTACCTTGTTGTTGCCTTTTTCCTTTAAACTTTTTTTTTTATGGATTTAATCTCATCAAACATTTTTAAACTATCGCTTAAATTTTTAATTGGTCCCTCAACTTTAAAATAATTTAATTGAGTCTCTAAATATTAATATTGTATTAATCAAATTTAGGGGATAAGCGCTAGCTTGAATGCGAGGTCCAACATATATTAAATGTAATCATCAATATAAACACGCTATTACTTACCATATGAACAATTTAGATCTCACGTGTCACAAAAAATAGTCACAACAAAATTTTAGAAAGACTGGTTTTTGGTCCAATTATGCCCTCAATCATTGTACTTTTTGCACTTTTTTGAAATTTAGTCTCTCTATTTTTAATTTTAAGAATTTAGTCCCTCATTTGATTTAAAATTTAAAGCCCAATTTATAGTGTTATTAATTTACTTCCACTAAATATTAATATGTATTATTAACTGGACTTTAATTTTTAAATCAGAGCATTTGAGTATTAGAATGGTAGATATTCAAATTTAACAGAAGTCCGTTAACAATATTATTAATTGGACTTTATTTTTTAAACTAGACTAATAGAAGGACTAAACTCCTATAATTAAAGGCAAATGGACTAAATTTCAAATTTTCAAAGAATATAAAGATTAAAAGCATTATTAAACCTTCTTTTTTTTTTGTTACTCATCGGTTCCATACTATCCATGCAATAAGTATACATATATATTCAAATCAATCCACATATTTTAGATATATTTCACATGAAATTTGAGCTGACATTTAAACCCAAGTTAATAGCTAAGCTAACAGAATACTTATTCGATGTATACTAAAAGTTTTGAGGATTTAATAAAATGTTTTGAAGCTTGTAATTATTGTTGTAGTTTTCAGTTTAAATCGAAAACAATAAAAAAAATTAATACTGGTATGACGGTATTGCTTTTTTTTTTTTTTCACAATATGTGTTACGAATTTGTCACACACTCAAATATCTATTTTTAAATTAGATTTCTAAGTTGTCTTATACATTCTCTAAAAACAAGTATCATTGTACTAATAACACTTTGAAAGACTATAACTATCACTCTTGAGATATATGAAATATTTAGTATTTAAACGTTTGGAGGAAAATGTTTTAAAACATTAATTAACCTTAATCAATATTCAAAATCTTGTATAGGGCACGTGCTTAAAATAAGTATACTATTCATAACATTTTTTTCTTTAAAATAAATCAACGATCACCCACAACCTCTTCGAGTGAAACAAAGAGAAGCAAATTTAAACCACCAATAATAGTGATAAACATGGCCATTGAAAATGTGGAGAGAAGTTATATGTATTTTTGCCGTGTATGCCTATTAGGCACTGGACTAGTCAACGACCCCTAAATTCGCCCAAAATATCTCGTTTTTAATTCTTTAAATTTGGTCTCATTTTCACCCTTAAGTATCAATAAAAATATATCTTTCCTCTCTCTTTTTTTCTTAACCTTTTTAGAAAATAAAAAAGATGGCGAAGGTTTTTTTTGTTGTGTTCTGATTGGCTTTGGTGCTCTCAATCCAATTTGTAGTAGGACAAGAGGAGAAGGCTTTTGATGAGGTAGCATCTCTGAAAGCCGACAGGATATTTTTGAGTTCAGGGGTGATAACTTTTCCAGAATCGAAAGTAGAAGCTCCTACAAAATTTGTCAGTAGGTCAAAAAGGAAAATGGTATAGTGATGTTCAGAGAGCAACATGAGACCCAAATTTTAAGGAGGAGGATACTAACATAGAAAATGAGAAGAACTAGTCAAGGGATGCTGTGGCAAATTGCTATAATCGCAATAAGCAACGTTAGGCAATGTAATTGAATAAAATAAGCACATGCAATAATATGGACATATATATATATAAGGGTTAGAAAATTTTCTCAATGTTCAAAACAAAAGTAATTGTTAAAAAATAAATTCAATGAAGAAGAATAAATTTCATACATTTCCGATGTTAAATCCATAAATATTATTATTTAATATTTATCTTGAGAAATTAATTCTTTTTAATTTTTATAAAGCTGTTTAACTTTAGATTCTACTTTTGGAGGAGAAAAGAAATTTTTATTTTTATTTTTGCCATAATAACTTTTTTAGCCCTTCAATTTTACAAAAAATAAAAAAATTAGTCATTCATTTATTTTTTTTCATCTTTTTTAATCGTTGAACTTTTGTTTTTATTAAATGACCCCAAGATGGATAGAAAAGTTAACGATTTTTTAAATTCGCTAATGTAGCAAACACTTAGATAGCCACATGGATGACACCTCATCATTTAATTATTTTTTAAAAAAATTAAAAATTAAAAAATCTATTTTTAAAAATTAAAATTATTACATAGTATAAAAATTATAAAAAATAGTTTTTAATATTTTGAAATTTTAAAAAATTAATTAAATGTTGACATGTCATCCATGTAACAATTCATGTGTATGCCGCTCCAACAAAGTTAACAAACGTTAACTTTTCTATCCAATTTAGAATAATTTGACAAAAAATGAAAATTTAAGGGCTAAAAGAGACAAAAAAAAATTAAATGAAAAAATAAAATCACTTTTTTTTTTTGTAAAATTAGAGAATAAAAAAATCATTATACTTTTTTTTTTTACTTTCATAAATTTAATATAGCTGACACGGTGAAAACCTAATTTTGGTTTAATTCATTCATATAGGAAAAAATAAACTACAAATTCAATTAATTCAAATAAAAAAGATTAATATGAAATACGAATAACATGTTTTAAATTTGTTTCACATCATATCCAAACTAAAGTTTAACGTAGAAGTCAGTAACTAGACTATTGATACTTTTGAAAATTGATCGAAAAATGTTAAAATTAAAAATTGATAAACTATAACTCATAATTTGAGGATGTCTAATGAAATTAACCTATAATTTATATAAAAATAAAACTCATTTAATTTCTTATTTATGATCATAATTAGAGGCTTGTTAATATCATATCCCATCAACATTACTTCGGAACAATAAATGCGCCAAGAGCTAACATATATATTTTTATATAAAAATGCTTACTTCTACGCAAAATTCAGGGTAAATATCTCATATATATCTAAAAAATTAATTATTTATGGAAATGGGCCAGTTTTAAGAATATTTACGGAAAAAGGTCGTTTCCCCCAAAAACGCGTCCACGTCAGCGTGTTTTTGGGGGAAACAGCACAAAGCGCGTCTTCAGGGGCGCGCTTTGCTGAGGTGACACAAAGCTCGTCCTCAGGGGCACGCTTTGCTGCTGAATTACCAGAAAAACGCGCTGACGTGGACGCGTTTTTGCCATCCCTTTCCCGTCCACTTACAGTATGAAAAATTAATTGAATTTTTTGGGCTAGGGAAAAAATTAATTGAATTTTTGTGACAATAGTCTCCGGCAAAATAATTTTGAGAAGACGTTTACAAACAAACAATGGCAAAAACGCCCAAAGAGGGTGCACCGTCGCCAGAGTCACCAAAAGAGCTCCCACGTGGGCGCTCTTTTGCTCTGATGAGTCTCCGCAAAATTAATTTGAGAGACGTTTACGAACAAACGATGGTCAAAAACGCTTCCAGTACAGGTGCACCGCCGCCAGGAGTACCGAAAAGAGATCCCACGTGGGCGCTCTTTTGCTACGATGAGTCTCTGGCAAAATTAATTTGAGGAGACGTTTACAACAAACGGTGGCCAAAAACGCCGGCGTAGGTGCACCGTCGCCAGAGTACCGAAAAGAGCTCCCGTGGGACGCTTTTTGCTACTGATGATCTCCGCAAAATTAATTTGAGAGACGTTTACAACAAACAAGCCAAAAACGCTTCCAGCGGAGGTGCACCGTCGCCAGAGTCTTGAAAAGAGCTCCCACGTGGGCGCTCTTTTACTCTGATAGTCTCCGGTAAAATTAGGCTATAAATCAGTCAAATTTCATTCCCATGTTGCATAAGGGAAATTGAGGCAAAATAAAAAAAAAACTGAAAATGAGTGAACGTATTAATGCTGTTATTTACTACTATGGTGAAGTTCGTGACACCGAAATGGTGTTGTTTTCTTATCGGAGAACACAAAGATGACCGAGTTTTAATCTAACGTCGATTTGGTAGAACTTCGCAAAAGAATTAGGCGTAAAATATTCGAAACAACGCCAATGAAAGTTCAGTCTATTAAGTATAGATTTTACGCTTCGGTTGATCCGGTGAGATATGACTCATTCGACATCAAAGGTCCTCGGAGCTTTGAGGCAATGGTGGAGACTCATCTTGCCAGTGGATCACCCTATATCGAGGTATATGTAGAATTTTCATCTCCAAGTGATCTTTCTGCGACCTCAACATCTACTGCCGTTCGAGGGGAATACACGACCCCAAGCCGACACTCTGTAAGTGGGAGGCAAAACACAGAAGTGCCCGTGTGCGGTGGTAGTATGGAAAACATAACCCCTACACGACACTCGGTTGGTGGATGGGACATGCATATCCGTCCTTCGACGTCCGATGATAGAAATACATATTGGGGGACGTCATCAACTTCTAGTGGTTGGCAATCCACATATGATTGGGATCTTTACGAAAGATGTTTAAGGAGGGATGATGTACTCCCAACGACATCCACCGGCGAGAGGCCCTCGTTTGTTGCAGGTTATGGAGGGTCGGACGATGAATCTGATGTGGATCCACCTCGGGAGCCAGGGCTCGACGGTACAGAAGTTGGATTATTTTCTAAACCGGAGCCCGTTCTAATCGTACTGAAAAGACGTTGAGGCGGTTCGCGAAGAAGAAGAAGATCCGCTATTCAGTATGCGTACTCGCCTCCAAATTTCACATGCATAATGTCGATCTATCTCAATATGATGCATTGGAGTTTCTGAACTACCACACCGACGCGTGACCGCATAAATTCTTCGTTGAATTCGGACCAATTAGAAGTTGGTAACCGCTTTTCCAACAAGAATACTTTTCTTCTTTGCATTGAAACAATACAAACATCGTGAACGGGTTAACAATAATGTGGTTAAATCTAAGCTCGATAAGTACGAGGCGAAGTGTGCAGTGCAAGACGACACATGTTCATGGAAAATTATGACGTCGTTAAGGAAAAAGACAGGGTTGTTGGAGATCAAAAAGTACAAAGGTTCACATACATGTCTTGCCGGTACAGTACCACTATGTGTTCAATAATTTCGAATAACACTAATATTATGTAATGTTGCATTATTTAACGTACTTCGTTGATAGGTGTAACACAAGATCATCCGATGATGGATTCAGACATGTTGGCTGACTTAATAATCCCGACGGTGAAGGCCGATCCCAAAACTACGGTGCCGGCCTTAATTGGCAATATTCGTAACCAATTAGGGTACACGCCCTCTTACAGAAAGGCTTGGATAGCCAAGCAGAAGGCGTTAGAAAAGTTGCACGGTCGGTGGAACGTTTCATATAATGAAGAGTGACAGTGGTGTCAGGTGCTGGAGAGATATGTCCCAAGCAACACAACAGACCTTGAAACGGAACCGGCGTACTACAACGATCGTCTGCTCCACGGATGCGCAATGTTCAAGCGTCTGTTCTGGACATTTAAGCAATACCGAGATGCCTTTATATACTGCAAGCCATTGGTACAAATTGATGGTACCTTTATGTATGGTAGATATACGTATCGACTATTGCTAGCTGTGGCACAAGACGGCTGTGGGAGAATCCTTCCGATTGCGTTCGCAATAACACCGGTGGAGTTAGCTGATGACTGGGACTTCTTCCTATCTAGGTTAAGGAGGCATGTCTGCCCCTAACCTGACATATGCGTTATATCGGATCAGGGCCCTGGAATACTTGCGGCAATAGAATGCCAGGGAAGCATGTGGCATCGCACACACCATCGATATTGCCTGAGGCATGTTTCATCCAACTACTATGGGCAACATCGATCTAAAAGACGTAAAAACGACAAAGTGACCGATATGGGTATGAAATATCTATTAATATAATTTCGTTTGTAATATTCAATTTATTCTCAATTGAAGAGTGGTATGTAATATTCGCTATCAACGTATATTGGCAAGGTACGAGATCAATAAAGACCGTTTTCACGAGATGTTGGCCAGTTTGCGCTCAGATAACGCCGAAGGCGCAAACTACCTATGCAATATTCCTTTTGAACAGTGGACACAAGCATACGACGGCGACCTACGATATGGTCATATGACCACAAACCTGGCCGAATGCATAAATTCTGTTCTAAAAGGAACCCGTCATCTGCCGATTACATCGGTTGTGCGAGAGACATATTTTCGTTTAGCGGCACTATTTCCGAAGAGAGCAGCGAGTTATAGAGGGCAGATGCAAGGAGGCCATGTATGGAGCCCGAAGGTCTTGCAAGAAATAAACCGTGGGAAGGCACGGGCCAACACCATGCACACAGTGTGTCACGATCGCGACAGCCTATGGTTTCGTGTCACGGAGTTTGACAGATCGAACCAAGGTATTGTTGGCGGGCATTATCGTGTACACTTGACAAATAGGACCTGCGACTGTGGGATATTTGATGCACTTCGTTACCCATGCGCTCATGTACTTGCGACTTGTCAGAATTTCCGTCTTGATCCCATGAACTATGTCGACGAAGTGTATAAATTAGAAAACATGTACAACGTGTGGAGACACGTATTCCCACCAGTCCCAGATGAACGTAAGTGGCCGTCGGTATCGCTTGCACCTTATAAGCTGTTGCCGGATAGACAATTGAGGCGCAAACCAAAAGGTCGACCTTGCTCGAGTAGAATACGCAACAATATGGATATCCGAGAAACGAGCAACCAAAGTCGGCTGTGCGGATGGTGTAGGAACCCAGGCCATACATCTCGCTCGTGTCCAAATCGGAATAGTTGACCGTGTTCTTATCTTTTTTGTCTCCTGGTGGCTATATAATTTCTATTTTTTTGGAGGAAAACGGTGAACTTTTGTACAAGAACTTTTATTTTATTCAAGTTATTAAAATTAAATTACAAAATTAAAAAAAAAATTAAACCATTTCTATTTTATCAAAGATATTAAAATTAAATTACAAAAAAATTTAAATTACAAAAAAAATAAATTAAAAAAAATAAAAATTAAACTCAAATTTTATTAAATATAATAAAACTTAATTAGAAAAAAAAATTAAACCATTTCTATTTTATCAAAGATATTAAAATTAAATTACAAAAAAAATAAATTACAAAAAAAATTAAATTACAAAAAAAAATAAAAATTAAACTCAAATTTTATTAAATATATTAAAACTTAATTAGAAAAAAAAATTAAACCATTTCTATTTTATCAAAGATATTAAAATTAAAATTTAAAAAATTAAATTACAAAAAAATAAAAATTAAACTCAAATTTTATTAAATATATTAAAACTTAATTAGAAAAAAAATATTAAACCATTTCTATTTTATCAAAGATATTAAAATTAAATTACAAAAAAAAAATAAATTACAAAAAAAATAAAAATTAAATTACAATAACAAAATAAAATTCGGGGGTTTAGGGTTTAGGACTGATGTCGGTGGGAACCAGTGCCACACGGGGCGATTGGGCGATTCTGTACTGGATTCCTCCTTCTAGCTTTCTGCGGGGTCGTGGAACCTCTGGACGGGATTTCGGTTCCTCCGCAGTGGGTCCAGTTGCTCGGTGTTGCGAGGATGACCCACCTTGATAAAATAATGATCCCGGAGGTGTTTGCATAAACCACGGCGGGGTGGATCGCATCCCGCACTGCCGAAGGAGCCTGGTAGAAAGAAGTGCTCCCGACGGCGCCTCCTCTGATCCCACATGCGACGTCGGCCTCACGATCGGTGGCCAGCAATGGAGTAGTCGGAACGGACTCGACCCGCCATGCATTCCAACCTGGGGTGGGACTGGGAAACTGAAACATAAATGGGTTAGGAGGATACATATAAGGGGTAGGGTACGCACCTGGCATAAACGGTAGACGCTGTGATGTCGGTGTTGTCGGCTGAACTGATGGGCCCGACGACTGTGTAGGCGCTGTTGCTTGGGCCGATGGTATCGTGTCGTATTGTTGATAGCCCCGTCTCATCACCCATTCTCCTTGGATTTAAAGGGGCCCGACGTTCCCTTTGCTCGCGAAGTTGCCGTCGCCTCTCTTCTTCCGACAACATATACGGCTTGCCATGGATCCTAAATCATGGCATGTACTCCGGCACGCACGCTAACTTAGGAACGATGATCGGTTCCCGGATAGGTAAAAAGTCATACCGGTTCTCTCACGTCTCGATATGACGACCACCAAAATCTTGGCCAATCCGTGTGCTGCATTGCCGTAAGTCCACTTTGTGCTCATCATCGAGCACCTCAGGTGGCACGGGAATCGGTTGTCGGAATCCAAATTGTCGCAGAACCCGATCTGACTGGTGCATCTCTACGGTCGCGTAGGTGATTAATGGGACCTTAACGTGCCAACTGTTCGGATTTTGGAAGAACTCCTCCGGAATTACAGCCCAAATTTCCAGATCCTCGTACGGTGTCCATTGAAACTATATTAACATTATCAAAATATTATTTATATACATAATACTAGACACTAAATACGAAATACTAAATTATAATAACGAAATTCGAAACTTACTTGTGATTCCGACCGTTGGTCCAATAGGAGCCGTATATCCTCAAGCGAGTTAGGTATTCCAACATGACTCACTAATGGTTCCACCTAATTAAATAAACTTTTAGCATGCAATTATATTATAAATCTACGAAATAATTGTAAAATATAATATTAAATTTATCTCGTTATCGGTGGGAATGAATATGGTCGGTCGAGTCGAGGACGTAAAAATGGAAATCGAAACCATGCCCATGATCGCAGAGTGATAGGCAACCTCCGATTTTTGCTTTACTCGATCGCGTCGCTCGCACATCTCCCTGCAACCTCGATAGCACGGCGGCACTTCCAACTCAATTCACCTACCGCTCAAATCAACAAGTTTCGTGAGCCATCTCGGTGGACGAGGTTTCTAGAGAGGTCCGGCATTAGATAGCCTCCAATTATCTCAAGAATGTATGCCCGAGCATACCGTATTCTTTCTACTTCCGATCGAACCTCGTTCGGCTCCGGAAATGTGTCTCGTAACCGTGCCGATCGATCCGAGCTCCTTGAATTTTATCCTAATGGCATCCGTAAGCTCATAGCATACGGCCATCCAATCGGTAGATGTTGCGGACCCGTGACTCATCGACCCGGCCCACCGGTAATCCCAACCGCAATCGCACATCTTCTAGAGTGATGGTACACTCTCCGCATGGCAGATGGAAAGTGTGCGTCTCGGGTCTCCACCTCTCTATCAACACGCTGATTAAAGGCGGCTCCAACTTGAACCCCCGGCCTATCCTGGCCACGTGCTAAAAACCCACTTCCCGCAGGTAATTCTCGATCAACGGCGATGGGGGACCATGCATGCTGCGAATATAACATTCCAACACCCGATCTACAAACTGTTTAAAAAATTATAAAATTAAAAATTAATTAAAATTGCATAATTGAAAAAAAAATTTAATCATATTGAAAAATTAAAAATTAAAACTTACCATTTTCATTTGCTCGACGGAGATGTGGTTATCGTCTAGGCGAAGTAATTCCTCGGTCATTGTAATCCGATAAAAAATTTTAATAAATTTTCCAAAAAAAATATATTACAAAAATTATAAAGGGCTTTTTCGTAAATAGTAAAGGACTATTTTAAATTTTGAGCGTAAATTTCAAGGACTTTGAGAGAAAATTGAGAAAGGATTGAAGTGTGAAAAAAATAAAGGGTTGGGGGGTTTTATACTCTCTTTTTTTGACCGTTGGGCCCCCAACGGTCAAAAAAAATTGGCCGTTGGGTTTTGACTGCTGCGAGAGCTAAAGCGCGCCCACGAGGGCGCTTTGTGCCACTCAAAGAAAGCGCGCTTACGTGGCGCGCTTTTTGTCGAGGTGGCACAAAGCGCGCCCTCGAAAGGCGCTTGCTGTTGTTGTTTCCCCAAAACGCTACGACGTGGATGCGTTTTTGGGGGAAACGGCCCTTTTCCGTAAATATTCTTCAAATTGGCCCATTTTCGTAAATAATCAAATTTTTTGGTATATATGGGATATTTACCCCAAAATTCATCTTCAACTCTTAAATCAGATTTAAAATGCACTTAATTGTGCTTAAACTAATGTTTTCTTGGTTGTTGCAATTAGCAACGGTTTCAATCGAACTAAAATTCAATTGACAAGATGACTTATGTTAGATAGTACTATAGTACTTACACTGTCACTTTCATTTTTCTTTTAAAAAAAACCACATATCCGCGTATAAATCCATTTATCTATACCATTGTTGTTGTTATCATTTGAAACTTTCGAATCTTTTTGGATGGGCGATGAGATTGGCTCCAATGAGATTAAAGTAATAGTATAAATGTGTAACTTGGGATGGTAAAACTCGAATCACTCCATGGATTCCGAATCGATCAACTCCAGATGGAGAGGATTCTTTTTGAAAAGTGGATGTGGAGCAATTATGGTAATTGCTTACCTTGTCCCACTCCACGAGATTAAATTATGATTTTATCCTTGTATATATTACTATTGAAAAGGTGAAAAAAATGTAATAATGTATTATAGAAAAATTCATATATTTTATGTTCAAACATTTTTCTGAAGAAATATGGTTAATTATTTACTTGACTTTAAAAATAATTACTGAACTATTCAGAAGATTTTTATTTACGTCACTTGCAGGTTCGACCTTGGGGGTAGTTTGGGAGTACGGCCGCCCAGGGCTAAAAAGGTCTCAAAAAAAAATTTCAACCTTTTAAATCTTCAGATTTATTGCTTGCAACAAAAATGGGCCCCAAAATTTTTTTGTTAAATGTTATTACATCTTATAAGTTTTTTAAAAGGGGGTCCAATTTGTTGTTTCGCCTAGGGCCCGAAAAATGTCAAGAACGGGCATGGTCATTTGGCTGTTAATTTTTTTTTTCTGAAAAATCTAGGTAGCGAGCCCTAAGCGATGATTTGACAATCTGTACTATGATTGATACCCATAGACAAGTAGAATAACATACCTTAAATCCAAGGCAATCCAAGGTTTTTTTTGTTGTGTTCTCATTGGCTTTGGTGCTCTCAATCCAATTCGTAGTAGGACAAGAGGAGAAGGCTTTTGATGAGGCAACATCTCCGAAAGCGGACAGAGTACTTTTGAGTTCAGGGGTGGAAGCTTCTCCAGAATCGGAAGTAGAAGCTCCTAACGGATTTGCCGTCGGGTTGAAGAGGAGAATGGCATGCATAGTGATGTTGAGAAAGCAACATGAGACCCAAATTTTAAGGAGGAGGATGCTAATACATAAAATGAGAAGAATTAGTCAAGGGATACTGCAGCAAATTACCATAATCGCAATAAGCCACCTTAGGCAATGTAATTGAGTAAAAGAAACACATGCAATAATATGGAGATATATATACATACACATTATAATAAGGGCTAGAAAGTTTTCTCAATGGCCAAAACAAAAGTAATTGTTAAACAATAAATTCAATGAACAACAATAAATTTCATGCACTTTTGATGTTCGAGTCCATAAATATTATTATTTAATATTTGTTTTGGACAATTAACTCTTTTTTAATTTTTATAATGCTGTGTTTAACTTTAGATTCTATTTTTGGAGGAGAAAATAAATTTTTAATTTTTTTCCAATTATACCCCCAATTCCAGTACTCCTTTGCATTTTTTTTTTTAAATTTAATCGGCTACTTTTAATTTTTGTTTTATAAAAAATTTTAGTCTCTTGTTTGATTTACTTGCAGCAACCTTGAGCAACATCATCCACAAAAGCTTTAAGGTTGATATCCAAGGAATTCCACCTTCCATGGCGGCCTTTCCCGCTAACCCTTCCCATTTCTCAACATTCTTCTTCACTTGCATCCCTTTCTCCTCATCCCCCATCACCAAATCCAAGCACCTAACAATCTCATCACGTTCCACGATCTCTTCTTCATTAGCACTCACTCTCACCCCATTCCCCCACACAGCTTCAATCAGCTTCGCATTAGTCCCTTGATCCGTTCATTGAGGATAAGCCACCCCCGGTACAACGCCCACCATGCTCTCTCCAACGTTGTGTTCCACCCACAATGCGTCACGAAGCAACCCAACGACGGATGAGACAATACTTCCACTTGCGAACACCATGGAACCACCATACCAAACTGTTCCAATTCTTCCTTGCAAGTTAGTTTATCTTCTTCTTTCTCTTCGTAGCTTCCATCTTTCCGGTTCCTCACCTCCCATAAAGACGGTCGCCGGCTGGATATTAAAGCTCGAGCGATTTCCTCTACTCGTCAATGGGTTCTAATCCACCATACCGAACTTAACAGCGTAATGACTTAAATAAAAAATTTTTGAATAGTTCAACGACTTAAATGAAAGTTTTCCTCACTAAACAATAATGGTTAAATTCATTAAATTCTGTTATTTTCAAAATTTGATGCAACAAACGTATCATTATATGTGTAATGGCATTTCAGTTTGCTACTTACATATTACTTACTAAAATTTTAGTTAATGGATTAGTGACTATCATTTGTATCGAGGCGAAAATTTTAGAATCCGAAAAAAATAGGGGCTTAGAATGATTCAATTGGAGGATATATATTAAATCTACAATTATATGTATAGTACATGACTAGTAATTGAAATTAAACAAACAAATTTAATTACTATTATTTGGTTCAGGACGAAAATCTCAAAAGTCTAAAAGTATAGGGACTAAAATTGAACATTTTGAAGAGTGCAGGACTAAAAGTGATCAAATTGAAGTATTGGGACTAAAACCATAACTTTCATAAAGTATAGGGACTAGTAACAGAATTAAACCAAGAAAACCACATCCGCATTAACTTGTGTGGTGGCTTATCATTCTCATGTTGACTACAAGGCAAAACCTACTCAAGTTTCATGGTACGATAATACCTGCCCGAGCACGATGGAAGGTATTAAAGGGGATAATAATGAATATTGTCCTCAATATTTATATATATTATCAATTTAATCAATTTTTAACTAAATTTAATTATTAATCTTTAAAAAAACTTAAACCTTACACCAAAATTAATTAAAGCATACATTTAATACAAACACAAATTAAATTTTTAGTTGTAACAGTGGATTGATATTGTTGCTATTACAATATTTATAGCTGCTATTATAACAGTGAATTTATTTGAAAATGACAAATTTACTACCAACAACCTTGAGCAACATCATCCACAAAAGCTTTAAGGTTCTTATCCATGGAGCCGCCTTCCTTGGAGGCTTCCCTGGCTAACCCTTTCCATTTCTCTACATTTTTTTTCACTTCCATCCCTTTCTCATCATCCCCCATCACCAAATCCAAGCACCTAACGATCTCATCACGTTCCACGATCCCTTCTTCATTAGCACTCACTCTCACCCCATTCCCCCACACATCTTCAATCAGCTTAGCTGTAGTCCCTTGATCCGTCCATTGAGGGAAAGCCACCACCGGTACACCGGCCACCATGCTCTCCAACGTCGAGTTCCACCCACAATGCGTCACGAAGCAACCCAACGACGGATGAGACAATACTTCCACTTGCGAACACCATGGAACCACCATCCCAAACTGTTCCAATTCTTCCCTGCAAGTCAGTTTATCTTCTTCTTTCTCTTCGTAGCCTCCATCTTTCCGGTTCCTCACCACCCATAAAAAGGGTCGGCGGCTGGATATTAAAGCTCGAGCTATTTCCTCCACTTGTTGCTTCTTTAACACTGCAATGCTCCCGAAGGAAACGTAAACGACTGCCGATTTTGGTTTGGAGTCTAACCATTGGAGGTAATCTTTTGAATCGGATTGAAAAAGATCGATTCTCAAGGAATTATCCAAAGAGTCATTTGAGTTCAAGAAAGAAGATGGGATTAAAGGTCCGATGCCGAGCATGTTGAAATTTTCAATGGCGTTTAATGCTTCGTGTTCCAAAGCATCGAAGGTGTTAACAAGGATTTTAGGGTTGGATTCATCGGCGAGGACGTCCATTTGTTCATGGAACAACGACAGTGCCCAACGGTAAACGTTTGAAGCGGTGACGAACGACGGAAGGTCGCGGGTGGTGAGTAGCGGCAGACCTGGTAATTTTATTGAACGCTTGGGGTTTGTTTCATCAGCTTGAGCTTTAATGGTGGACTCGTATCCGTTGAAGTAAAAATAATAGATGTCAAAAACGGTGGCGGGTTGAATCCAAAGTAAAGCTGTCGGGATGTGATGTTTACGCGCCACCTCCGTGGCCCAATGGATGAACAGGGTGTAGACAATGCAAGTGACGGATTTGCCTTCGTTTTCACTGCTTGTTATAAACTCGGAGATGGCTTCTTTGCCTCGTCGCCTCAATTCAGATAGGTAATGGTCTATGTCATCTCCGGGTTGAAAACCGTCGTCGTAGCCATCGGAAAAGGGTAAAAACGTTAGGCCTTGAGCAGTGGGGACTTTGGTCATGCGGCGGCGAGCGGAGATGCAGGTGATGAAAGTTACACGTACTCCAATACGTATAAGATGCTTGGCAAATTGTAAGGTTGGGTTTATGTGGCCTTGTGCAGGGAAGGTCACTAGGAGGAAATGAGGCTGTGACATGGTGGTGACGGCGGCGTCTTTTTTTACGAACGTCGGATTTGGAGTAACTAAGAAAGGAAATCAAAGTGTTTTTATAAGTGATGAGAGGCACTGAAAAATGGTGACGTTCGGGCTGACGAATTTGAAGATCCCTAAATCCTTTTGGATTTTGTGGAAAAACATTTATCACGTTGTCACACACATTCTTGCGCTGCAAGGACAATAATAAAATTTTATTATTAATATCGAAGTCAAAAATTTTGTTTGTGACCAATTAAAAGCCGAAGTTAAAAACAATTGCAAAATAGAATATATATATATACATCATTCATATATATTATAATATAAATAATTGTACGAAACTGTGATTCTATGTCTATCTCTCTTTTTATTAAAAGAATTACAAATCAGATTTTACCTCTTAATTTTTAGCGTTTTTAGTTGAATTTAAATTTGTTCAGGAAGAAAAAATTGATTGTTCATTCTCTTATTAAAAAAGGACAGAAATGACGTGAAATGATAATTTTATACCATTCTTTCTTATATTATGATATACACAATATTCAAGAAAATAATCTTATGTAGGGTTAAAATTGTGACAAGTGGATACTTTAATTGTTTAACACAATAATACTATTAAATATGTTTAAATTTCTTTTTTTTTATCACTCAACTTTTAAAACTTTCAAATGGTCACCTAACTAATCAGATTTGTTTTTTTGGTCCATTTCCATTTAGTGTTTGATAGAAAGTTGAACTGACAGTTTAAAAATTAGTATAATAACAAATTTTTCTCTCAAACTTTACATATTATATTAATTTAGTCATAATTTTTAAAAATTAACCCTACCAGGTATGCAAAGGTAAGGCATTTACCGATGCTTAAGGGAAATGGATCAAAAATATCGAACCCAATTAACTGAGTTACCATTTTGAAAGTTTTAAAAATTGAGTGAGTAAAAAAAAGTTTAAGCATAGATGGATAACTTGATAGGTAGTTATAAACTTACTAGTTTAGTTTAACCTAAATTATAGTTGGTGAATTAAATTCAAACCCCCAAGAGTCGTGTAGTATGAAACTGACTGTGACAGCATCATGCATCAAGCTGCAACCTAAGCATTAAAATATCACCAGACAAATCCAAAAAGGTTTAGGAATCTTTGAAATTCGTCAGCTCAAACGTCACCTTTTATCAATGCCTCTCGTCACTATAAAAACCCATTAATTTCCTTCACGATTTACTCCAAATTAGTAAAAAGAAAAAGAATAATTCACTTCCCACGCGCCGCCGTCACCATCATGCCACAACCTCATTTCATCCTAGTGACCTATCCTGCACAAGGCCACATAAACCCGACCTTACAATTCGCCAAGCATCTTATCCGTATCGGCGTACGTGTAACTTTCATCACCAGCATCTCCGCCAGCCGCCGCATGACCAAAGTCCCCACCGCTGAAGGCCTATCGTTTTTACCTTTTTCAGATGGCTACGACGACGGAATTACACCCGGCAATGACACAGACCATTACATGTCTGAATTCAAGCGACGAGGCAAAGATGCCATCTCTGAGTTTATAACAAGTAGTGAAAACGAAGGTAAACCCATCACTTGCATTGTATACTCTTTGCTCCTTCATTGGGCTACGGAGGTGGCGCGTAAACATCACATCCCGTCAGCTTTACTCTGGATTCAACCCGCCACCGTTTTCGACATCTATTATTTTTACTTCAACGGATACGAATCCGCCATTAAAGCTCAAGCTGAAGAAAAAAACCCCAAGTGTTCGATAAAATTACCAGGTCTACCGCCACTCTTCACCCGGGACCTTCCATCGTTCGTCACCGCTTCGAACGTTTACCAGTCGGCACTGTCGTTGTTCCAAGAACAAATGGACGTCCTCGCAGAAGAACCCAACGCTAAAATCCTTATTAACACCTTCGATGCTTTGGAACACGAAGCATTAAACGCCATTGAAAAGTTCAAAACAGTTGGTATTAGACCTTTAGTCCCATCTTCGTTCTTTAACTCAAAAGACGCATTAGATAATTCCTTAAGAACCGATCTTTTTCAATCCGATTCAAAAGATTACCTACAATGGTTAGACTCCAAACCAAAATAGGCCGTCGTTTACGTTTCCTTCGGGAGCATCGCGCTGTTAACGAAACAACAAGTGGAGGAAATCGCTCGAGCTTTAATATCGAGGAACCGGAAAGATAGAGGCGAAGAAGAGAAAGAAGAAGATAAGTTAACTTGCAGGAAGAATTGGAATAATTTGGAATGGTGATTCCTTGGTGTTCGCAAGTAGAAGTGTTGTCTCATCCGTCGTTGGGTTGCTTCGTGACGCATTGTGGGTGGAACTCGACATTAGAGAGCTTGGTTGCCGGTGTACTGGTGGTGGCTTTTCCTCAGTGGACGGATCAAGGGACTAATGCGAAGCTGATTGAAGATGTGTGGGGAACTGGGGTGAGAGTGAGCGCTAATGAAGAAGGGATTGTTGAACGTGATGAGATCGTTAGGTGCATGGACTTGGTGATGGGGGATGATGAGAAAGGGATGGAAGTGAAGAAAAATGTAGAGAAATGGAAAGGGTTAGCCAGGGAAGCCGCCATGGAAGGTGGGTCCATAGTACCTATGTTAGATAGGACTATAGTACTTACACTGTCGCTTTCATTTTTCTTTAAAAAAACCACATCCACTTATAAATCCATTTTTCTATACCATTGTTGTTGTTATCATTTGAATCTTTCGGATCCAATGGGCGGTGAGATTAGCTCAAATAAGATTAAAGTAAGAGAATAGATGTTTAAGGTAAAACCCGAATCACTTTATGGATTACGAATCGATCCACTCCAAATAAAGAGGAGTTTTTTTGAAAAGTGGATGTAGTGTAAGGCGAGGTGGATTTTTTTATTTTTGATAATGAGTATGGAGCAATTATAGTAATTGCTTACCTTGTTCCGCTCCACCAGATTAAATTATGATTTTATCTTTGTATATATAATTATTGAAAAGGTGAAAAAAATGTAATAATTTATTATAGAAAATTTCATATTATTTATGTTCAAATATTTTTGTGAAGAATTATGGTTAATTATTTATATGACTTTAAAAATGATTATTGAACTATTCAGAAGATTTTTATTTACATCACTTGCAGGCTCGGCCGTGGGGGTAGTTTGGGAGTGCACTCGCCCAAGGCTGGAAGGGTCTCAATTTTTTTTTCAATTTTTAACGTGGAAAAAAATCTTCAATCTTTTAAATCTTCCAATTTATTGCATCCAGAAAAAAAAGGGCCTCAATTTTTTTTGTTATATTGTATTACATGTTATAATTTTTTAAAAGAGGCCCCAATTTATTGTTTCGCCTAGGGCCCCAAAAATGTCAAGAACGGGCCTGGTCATTTGGTTGTTAATTTTATTTTTTGAAAAGTCTAGGTAGTGAGCTCCAAGCAACAATTTGAGAATCAGTATTGTGATCGATACCCATACACAAGTAGAAGAACATACCTTAAATCCAAGGCAATTTAACCGTTAGTATTCGATATAGAAGAAGAAAGCTATTTAGATTTTTGTCCACAAACTAGTGACATTCGAAGTTGTTTCATAGAAAAAATTGAACTATAAAAGGAGAAGGAGAGTTTTTTATTGGTGCAAGTGGTGCAAACAGAGAAGGTCAGAATGATTTTATAACACTTCAACAATCACTCACAACGTCTTCGAGTGAAACAAAATGAAGTAAATTGATCCCACCAATAATAGTGATAAACATGGCCGTTGAAAATGTAGAGAGAAGTTATATGTATTTTTGTCGTGTATGGCTATTAGGCACTGCACTAGTCAACGACCCCTAAATTCGCCCAAAATATCTCTTTTTAAACTCTTTAAATTTCATCTCATCTTCATCCTTAAGCATAAATAAAAATATATCTTTACTTATTTCTTAACCTTTTTAGAAAATAAAAAAGATGGCCAAGGTTTTTTTTTGTTGTGTTCTCATTGGCTTTGGTGCTCTCAATCCAATTCGTAGTAGGACAAGAGGAGAAGGCTTTTGATGAGACAGAATCTCTGGAAGCCGATAGGGTACTTTTGAGTTCAAGGATGGCAGCTTCTCCAGAACCGGAAGCAGAAGCTCCAATTGGATTTTTTGGCGGGTCAAAGAGGAGAATGGCATAGTGATGCTCAAAAAGCAACATGAGACCCAGATCTTAAGAAGGAAGATGCTAACACAAAAAATGAGAAGAATTAGTCAGGGGATGATGCAGCAAAATACCATAATCGCAATAAGCAACCTTAGGCAATGTAATTGAATAAAAGAAGCACATGCAATAATATGGATATATATATATATACACATTATAAGGGCTAGAAAATTTTCTCAATGGCCAAAACAAAAGTAATTGGTAAACAATAAATTCAATGAACAACAATAAATTTCATACATTTTCGATGTTCAATTCCATAAATATTATTATTTAATATTTGTCTTGGGAAATTAACTCTTTTTTTTTAATTTTTATAAAGTCGCTTAACTTCAAATTTTACTTTTGGAGAAAAAAAGAAATTTTTAATTTTTTTGCCATAATGACTTATTTGGCCCTCTAGTTTTACAAAAAAAAAAAAGTCATTCATTTATTTTTTTTATCTTTTTTAGTCTTTAAACTTGTGTTTTTATCAAATCACCCCAAAATGGGTAGAAAAGTTAACGATTTTTTAACTTTGCTAATGTGACATACACATGAATTGCCACATGGATGACACCTCATAATTTAATTATTTTTTAAAAATTTTAAAAATTAAAAAAAACTATTTTTAAAAATTAAAATTATTAAAAAGTATAAAAATAGTTTTTAATATTTTAAAATTTTGAAAAATTAATTAAATATTGACACGTCATCCACGTGGAAATCCATGTGTATGCCGCTTCAACAAAGTTAACAAACGTTAACTTTTCTATCCATTTCAGAAGGATTTGAAAAAGAAAATGTAAATTTAAGGGCTAGAAGAGACGAAAAATTAAATGAAGAACTAAAATGACTTTTTTTTTTATATAAAATTAGAGAGTCAAAAAAATCATTATATCTTCTTTTTACTTTCATAAATTTAATATAGTTGGCACGTTGAAACCCTAATTTTGGTTTAATTCATTTATATAGAGAAAAATAAACTACAAATTCAATTAATTCAAATAAAACAGATTAATATGAAATACAAATAACGTGTTTTAAATTTGTTTCACATCATATACAAGCTAAAGTTGAACGTCGAAGTCAATAACTAGACTATTGATACTTTTGAAAATTGATCACAAAATATTAAAATTTAAATTTGATAAACTATAACTCATAATTTGAGGATGTCTAATGAAATTAACCCTATAATTTATATAAAAATATAATACATTTAATTTCTTATATATGATGGTAATTGGAGGCTTGTGAATATCATATCCCATCAACATTCCTTTGGAACAATAAATATGTGAAGAGCTAACCTTTATATTTTTATATAAAAATGTTTACTTCTACTCATAATTCATCTTCAACTCTTAAATCAGATTAAAAATGCACTTAATTGTGCTTAAACCAATGTTTTCTTGATTTCTGCAATTAGCAACGGTATTAATCGAACTAAAACTCAATTGACAAGATGACTTATGTTAGAAGGAATATAGTACTTAAATTGTCCCTATCATTTTTGGTTTTAAAAAAAACCACATCCACGTATAAATCCATTTATCTATACCATTATTGTTGTTATCATTTGAAACTTTCGGGTCCTTTTGGATGGGTGGTGAGATTGGCTCTAATGATATAAAAATTATAGTATAGATGTGTAACTAGGGATGGTAAAACTCAAATCACTCCATGGATTCCGAATCGATCCACACTAGATTGAGAGGTTTTTTTTTTTTTTTTCAAAAGTGGATGTGGAGCAAGGCGAGGTAGATTTTTTTCTTTTAGATAGTGAGTATGGAACAATTATGGTAATTGCTTACCTCGCCCCGCTCTACGATATTAAATTATCATTTTATCCTAGTATATATATAACTATTGAAAAGGTGGAAAAAATGTTATAATGTATTATAGAAAATTTCATATATTTTATGTTCAAATATTTTTCTGAAGAATTATGGATAATTATTTACTTGACTATAAAAATGAATATTGGACTATTGAGAAGATTTTTATTCAAATCACTTGCAGGCTCGGCCCTGGGGGTAGTTTTGGAGTGCGCCTGCTTAGGGCCCAAGGCGGGAAGGGGCCAATTTTTTTTTTTCAATTTTCAACGTGGAAAATAAACTTTGACCTTTTAAATCTTCCGATTTATTGCAAGCAAAAAAAAAAGGGGGCCCTATTTTTTTATTTTATTGCATAACATTTTTTTATTTTTTTTAAATGGGACCCTAATTTATTGTTTCGCCTAGGGCCCTAAAAATGTAAAGAACGAGCCTAGTTACTTGGATGTTTTTTTTTTTTTGAAAAGTCTAGCTAGCGAGCTTTAAACGACGATTTGACAATCAGTACTGTGATCGATACCCATTGACAAGTAGAAGAATATACCTTAGATTCAATTCAATTTAACAGTCAATATCTGATATAGAAGAAGAAAGCTATTTAGATTTTAGTACACAAATTAGTGACGTTCAAAGTTGTTTCATGGAAAAAATTGAATTATAAAAGGAAAAGGATTGTTTTTTATTGATACAGGTGATGCAAACAGAGAAGGTCAGAATGATTTTATAACACATCAACGATCATCCAGTTGTAATGGCCTAAATTTAAGGTTATCGGAACAATGGTTTCGTAACCATAAAACCGATTTAAAGAGAAATTTATTTCAATATATTTGCATGAATATTTATATGATAGGAAAATTGTATTAAAATATCGATAGAAAATTTTACCGATTTAGTGGTTAGTTAGAAAAAGGAATTATTGAAGGATTTGGGTAAAAACAAGGTATCGAGACCTTGATCTCATAAAATTGAGTAGGAAATATTTTTATAAATATTTATAAAAATGTTAGTAATGTGTTATTAAAATTTCGTTAGAAAATTTTAACGTTTGGGTATGTAATTAAATGAAAAGGACTAAATTGTAACAAATGCAAAATTATGAAAAATGATTAAATAGTTTAAATGATAAAAGAAAGAGGGCTTAAAAGAAAAATAAACCCAAGGTCTATTTGGGCTGGACGGCAAGGGCATGAAATCAACAAGAAAATAAGGAGAATTAAGGGCAAAATTGGAATATTGCAAAATTTACTTAATAAAGCTAGGACTAAAGTGGAATTATCTAGATTTCTCTTCATTTTTCTTCACTCTCATCAGCCAAAAACGCCATAGAAGGTTTTCTAAGCTGGCATATCATAATTTTTTCACCAAGTAAGTTAATCCTTGCCTATTTCTTGTAATTTTTGTGTTTTTAAGACTTTTACAACTAGGTCCTACTATTAAATTCATTAGTCTTCGATTTCATGGATGAAATTGAAAGCTACCATGGTTGGGTGCTGTAAGTTTATGATGAAATAGAATGAAATTGAAGCTTTAATTTGTTTATGAGATGATTTTATTAGGTAATTCCAATAGAAATTGATTTTTAGGACCTAAATTGTGAAAATGTTTGGAATTAAAGTCTATTACTGAAATTATGATTCCCAAAGGTTATAAAGTAGTTTAAAATGATAGAATAAAGTTTTAATTGAGATAAATCAGCTCAATTGAGAAGTTAATTGAGCAGGGACGAAATTATCATTTATTGAAAGCTTAGGGGAAAAATGGTAATAAACAGTTTGCACTAAAACAGTTTTGGACAGCAGCAGTAGACTAACTTTGAGAAATCACCATAAATTTTAGAAATTGAATTAGAAGATGAAAAAAATATGAAATTAAATCTTATTGAGCCTAGTTTCTCATAAAAGAAACGGTGTAAGCAATAGATATGTAAATCATGAGATATAATGAATTTTGTGAGACAAGGTCAGAATGAATTTGGGTTCCCCTGTTTTGACTTTATAAAATCATAAAAAATGGATAAAAATAATTAGGGGCTTAAATTTATATGTTTAGAATCCTGAATGAGTCTATTTTTAATATAAATAAACGGGAACATCATCTGAATCCTGTATGAAGAGATAATTAATTTTTAGTGAAGAAGGGTCAGAATTGTCAAACAGCAGAACAGGGGTGACTTTAAAGAATAAACTGTACTTATTGGCTAAACCAAAAATTCTGAAAATTTTATGGGAATAAGATATGTGAGTCTAGTTTCAGGGAAAATTATCGGATCTTAATTTGGACTTCTGTAGCTCAAGATAAAAATAATTTAGTGACAATAACTCAAGTAGACAGCTTTGAATGAACTATAAATAATAATAGAATTGTAGTGAATGCTACATGTGAACATGAAATGTATTGAATTGATGATTGAATTTATTTATTTAGATCCGGAAAACTCAAATACGAAGCTAGATCAAGGAAAGGAAAAAGTCCCAGATTAGTAGATTTTGCATACGAACTAGTATCGAGGTAAGTTCATGTAACTTGAATTATATTCTTAAATGCTTGAAATGTATGTCATTGATGTGAATATAATTTGAATGTTCATTGCATGAAAATTGATGAAACATTGATATATTTGATAAAAAGGGGAAGAAATCCCGGTTGAATGAAAGGAAAATTTGATGGATCTCTGAAAAGGAATTGACGGTAAAAAGGATCTAGCCCGGACGGGTGATCCTATCCTGATATAGCCCTCCCGAAGAATATGTGTAAAATAGATTTAGCCCGGACGGGTAATCCGAATTAGGGTCTGAATTTAGCCTGGACTGGTAATTCAGATCCAAGCTCATTAGAGTAATTGTCGTTGCAGGGGATTTAGCCTTGACTGGTAATCCCGACAATACTCTATGAGTTTATATTACTGAGATTTAGCTCGGGGCTGGTAATCCCATTGTAAGGATGAGGTTCGCATGGGAGTGTGCTCTCTCTCTACGAAATGGAAATGTGCGCACATGAACATGAATTGACGGACCGGAATTTGTACACTAAAGGTACCCTTGAAAATCCATCGAAATTTCGAATAATTCAACGGGATAAATATAGAAAAATAACAAGGAAATGGAAATCATGGTATTGATGAGCTCATCAATCATGGTATATATATTATTGATACATGGAAATTATTGGACTAACTTGAATGTTGAGTTTGTGTATGTTAGGGTAATAATGCATTGAGTGGATATATGAATGTTTATTACATTGTATTGAAAATATTAGGTAAGTATAGTTCATGTTACATGGGCTTACTAAGCACAAAGTGCTTACCCTGTTTCTTTTTCCCTTGTTTTGTAGTGTTAAGAGCTCAGAGGTCGGATTCAGTCGGAGACACATCACACTATCAACCTCAAGATTTCGGTATATAAAGAAACTTTAGTTTGGAAATCAATGGCATGTATAAGCTAATAAAGTAAATGTTAATATGAAATGAATGTAAGGTCAGCCATTGGTATGGCTAACAAATCTTGGTTTTGGTATGTGTTGAGGTTATCTTATAAATATGCATGAATCTATTTTGAAAATATGTTGAATTGGATTGGTTGATGTGGAATGGTCTCGGTTTAAAATTTGCAGGGAAGGCTAGATATCTATAAAAGGGTTATATTGAATAAAAAAAAATTATTTGTAAACTCCGGTAATGCCTCGTACCCTATTTCGACTACGAATACGGGTAGGGGGTGTTACAACAACACCTTCGAGTGAAACAAGAGAAGTAAATTTAAACCACCAATAATAGTGATAAACATGGCCATTGAAAATGTGGAGAGAAGTTATATGTATTTTTGTCGTGTATGGCTATTAGGCACTAGACTAGTTAACAACCCTTAAATTTGCTCAAAATATCTCATTTTAAACTTTGTAAATTTCATCTCATTTTCACCATTAAGCATTAATAAAAATATATATTTACTTTTTTTCTTAACTATTTTAGAAAATAAAAAAAGATGGCGAAAGTGTTTTTGGTTGTGTTCTCATCGGCTTTGGTGCTCTCAATCCAATTCGTAGTAGGACAAGAGGAGAAGGCTTTTGATGAGGCAAAGATCTCCTGTCGTGACAGTACTTTTGAGTTTAGGAGTGGCGCTTCTCCGATCCAAGCGTAAGCTCTAATCGGATTTTTCAAGTGGGTCAAAGAGGAGAATGGCATAATGGTGCTCAAAAAGCAACATGAGACCCATATTTTAAGGAGGAGGATGTTAACACAGAAAATGAGAAGAATTAGTCAGGGGATGATGCAACAAATTACCATAGTCGCAATAAGCAACCTTAGGCAATGTAATTGAATAAAAGAAGCACATGCAATAATATGGATATATATATATACATTATGTGGGATAGAAAATTTTCTCAATGGCCAAAACAAAAGTAATTGTTAAACAATAAATTCAATGAACAACAATAAATTTCATGCACTTTCGATGTTCGAGTCCGTAAATATTATTATTTAATATTTATCTTGGACAACAATTAACTCTTGGACAATTAATATTTTTATATTAATTATTATTTAATATATATATATATATATACATTGAATTATTTAAAAATTTCCATCTAATTCGATGGACTGTTAAAATTGTTGTTGTATGGCCTTCTCCGCTTGCAACGCTTTCACCAACCGAAAGATCTCTTTTCCCTTCTTTTCTATAGTTCAATTTTTTTTCATGAAATAGTTTTGAACGTTACGAATCTACAAATCAAAATCAAAACAACTTTCTTCTTCGATCTCTTATATTAACCGTCAGATCAACTTGGATCTAATGTATGTTGTTTTACTCATCAATGTGTACTGATTCACTGTACCAATCGTCGAATAGTCGCTTGGAGCTAGGGTTGTGCAAACGAACTAACCAAATTGAAAACCGACCCAAACTGAGGTATTTAGATGATTCAGGGAATGCAAGTTCAAAAATTGCGATTACCTGAAACTAAACCAAAATGTGTTTTTTTTATTTAATATATAATTCATTTTATTTTTTATGATATAAAAATAAATATTTTATATTCAAAATAGTGTAAATAATTTAAAAGTTCTTAAAAAATTATTGTATTTTAGAAATATTTATGAAAAAAATCTTGAAATTTTGTCAAATAATATGGAAAAACCGAACCTAGCCAAACCGAATTATGATGGACAATTCAAAAAAATTGAAAATTTTGAAAAACTCGAAAAACTCAACCGAACCGAACTGATATCACCCCTACTTGGAGCTTGCTAGCCGGACTTATAAAAAATATTTAACAGCCTAGTAACTTAAATAATATTTTTCAAATAATTTAGTTACTTAAATGAAAACATTTGAATAGTTTGGTGATCATTTTGTAAAATTTTAAAGTTGAGTAATCAAAATATAAAAGCTAAACTACATTGCAAGCCACTCAAATATGTTTAAGTTTCTTTTTTTGTCACTCAACTTTTAAAACTTTCAAAATTGTCATCTAACTAATCAAATTTATTTATTGGTCCATTTCCGTTAAGTGTTTGACAGAAGGTTGAAGTAACAGTTTAAAATTAGTATAATAATAAATTTAACCCTCAAAATTTACATATTATGTTAATTTAGTCATAATTTTTAAAAATTAACCCTCAACTTTACAAATACCTAATCTACCAGATATGCAAAGATAAGGCATTTAACGATGCTTAAGGGAAATGGATCAAAAAAATTGAACCCAATTAACTGAGTGACCATTTTGAAAGTTTTGAAAATTGAGTGAGTAAAAAAAAGTTTTAAGCATAGATGGATAACTTGGTAGGTAGTTTAACCAAATATAAACTTACTAGTTCAGTTTAATCTAAATTATAATTGGTGAATTAAATTCAAACCCCCAAGAGTCGTGTAGTATGAAACTGACTGTGACAGCATCATGCATCAAGCTGCAACCTAAGCATTAAAATATCACCAGACAAATCCAAAAAGGTTTAGGAATCTTTGAAATTCGTCAGCTCAAACGTCACCTTTTATCAATGCCTCTCGTCACTATAAAAACCCATTAATTTCCTTCACGATTTACTCCAAATTAGTAAAAAGAAAAAGAATAATTCACTACCCACGCGCCGCCGTCACCATCATGCCACAACCTCATTTCATCCTAGTGACCTATCCTGCACAAGGCCACATAAACCCGACCTTACAATTCGCCAAGCATCTTATCCGTATCGGCGTACGTGTAACTTTCATCACCAGCATCTCCGCCAGCCGCCGCATGACCAAAGTCCCCACCGCTGAAGGCCTATCGTTTTTACCTTTTTCAGATGGCTACGACGACGGAATTAAACCCGGCACTGACACAGACCATTACATGTCTGAATTCAAGCGACGAGGCAAAGATGCCATCTCTGAGTTTATAACTAGTAGTGAAAACGAAGGTAAACCCATCACTTGCATTGTCTACTCTTTGCTCCTTCATTGGGCTACGGAGGTGGCGCGTAAACATCACATCCCGTCAGCTGTACTCTGGATTCAACCCGCCACCGTTTTCGACATCTATTATTTTTACTTCAACGGATACGAATCCGCCATTAAAGCTCAAGCTGATGAAAAAAACCCCAAGTGTTCGATAAGATTACCAGGTCTACCCCCACTCTTCACCCGCGACCTTCCATCGTTCGTCACCGCTTCGAACGTTTACCAGTCGGCACTGTCGTTGTTCCAAGAACAAATGGACGTCCTCGCAGAAGAACCCAACGCTAAAATCCTTATTAACACCTTCGATGCTTTGGAACACAAAGCATTAAACGCCATTGAAAAGTTCAAAACAGTTGGTATTGGACCTTTAGTCCCATCTTCATTCTTTAACTCAAAAGACGCATTAGATAATTCCTTAAGAGCCGATCTTTTTCAGTCCGATTCAAAAGATTACCTCCAATGGTTAGACTCCAAACCAAAATCGGCCGTCGTTTACGTTTCCTTCGGGAGCATTGCGGTGTTAACGAAGCAACAAGTGGAGGAAATCGCTCGAGCTTTAATATCCTGCCGGCGACCATTTTTATGGGTGGTGAGGAACCGGAAAGATAGAGGCGAAGAAGAGAAAGAAGAAGATAAGTTAACTTGCAGGGAAGAATTGGAACAATTTGGAATGGTGGTTCCTTGGTGTTCGCAAGTAAAAGTGTTGTCTCATCCGTCGTTGGGTTGCTTCGTGACGCATTGTGGGTGGAACTCGACGTTAGAGAGCTTGGTTGCCGGTGTACCGGTGGTGGCTTTTCCTCAGTGGACGGATCAAGGGACTAATGCGAAGCTGATTGAAGATGTGTGGGGAACTGGAGTGAGAGTGAGCGCTAATGAAGGGATCGTGGAACGTGATGAGATCGTTAGGTGCTTGGATTTGGCGATGGGGGATGATGAGAAAGGGATGGAAGTGAAGAAAAATGTAGAGAAATGGAAAGGGTTAGCCAGGGAAGCCGCCATGGAAGGTGGGTCCATGGATATGAACCTTAAAGCTTTTGTGGATGATGTTGCTCAAGGTTATTGCAAGTAAATTTGTATTTTTTTTCTTTTAAATATCATTCTTTATTTTCAATTTAAATAACCCGTATATTAGTTTAATGGTCATTGTTGTAGGATCCAATTCTGCTCGTCAAAACCCAATAGCCTAACAAGACCAAAATCGGGGCCCATTTTACAATGACCCAACAAACCTAGCCCAAAACAGATAACCCTAACCCTAACCCACTTGCATCGCCTCTGCCTCGACCCTCGACCTGCGCCCACCTACCACCGTCTCTGCGCACTTCCCCAACTTGCACACCACACCACGCACCTGCAAGGAGTAAAGGAGACAAGATAGAAGCAATAAAAGCATGTAAAATGGCTATAAAGCCGAAAGAAGGAACGAAAGAACTGGACTTTTTTTTTTCTCATTTTCTTTCTAATAGAAGCAGTTTCTCAAATATAAAAACAGAGAGATCGAAATAAAAGAACAGGAGATTAGAAAAAGTAATGCGCGTAGGGTAAACAAAAATCACTAAAAACCTAAGGATCAAAACAGAGGCCAAGGAGGTAACCTAATTTCTTTCATTTTTAAGTTTTTTCTCTTTTCTCTTGGTCCTATCCACAATATATTATTAAAGAGTAAAAATGTAATAAAAAATATACATTTTACCACGCTGGTGGCGGAGAGCGACGGCTCTGGCGACGGCGACTCATGGAATCCCTCCTCCTTTTAGACTGCAGAGAAAAAAAAAAAAGAGGGGTTAGTTTTTTTAAAGCAAGCAGCGAAATGAAAAAGAAAAGGAAAAATTTGTATTTATAAGGGGACCAACGACGCCGTTTAGGGCTGCTTCGATAGTTCCCAAAACGACGCCGTTTGGCGTGACCGATCGACCCGACCCGCTCGGCTTAGGATCCGCGTGTTTTTAAACCAGAGGGGAAATTGCGCAATCACTCCTTCTCGCATTTTTAGTTTCCAAAATCAAGTTTTCCATTATTGCAATATTGGCCCTTAGATTTCACACGATTTGCGATTCGGTCCCCTCCAAACGCTGCGTTTTGTTCAGCTGGGAATATTACCTCTTTGGTCCCCACCTTTTATGCGTGTTTTCCTAGCCCCAAACCCTGTTTTATTTACAAATTGACCCGAAACTTTCATTTTAATGCAATTTAACCCATTTTTGATTATTTTGTAATTTTACCATATTTGCTATTATTTAATTGTCTCATTTTTTTAATTACCTTATTATCTATCATTATTATTATTATTTTTATTATTACCACATTATATTATTGTTATTAGTATTACTATTATTATCTTATTATATTTTACATATGTGTACATTTTAGGTGCTTATATTAGGTTATTATTTTATCTATTTATTTTATCAGTATTACTAGTATTATTATTCACCACTATTATTTTTATTAAATATCATTACCATTACTATACTTATATTTTTTATTTAAAATTATAACTATTATATTTATTACTATTATTATATTATCTATTTCATTATTGCTATTAGTATCATACTATTTTCACATATATGTAAATATTTCACTTATTTTATGTATATTACCGTCATTTTTCTTATATATATATACCCCACATTACTACTATCATTATATTATTTCTCAATATGCATATATTTTACCTATTTTATATTACCACCACTATTATTATCATTATTTTCTATCATCGTCAATACATATACACCGTTGTCACGATACTTTCTGTCACCACTACTTATATTCTCATCGTCATCTCACTATTTTTCGACATCTCAATCTTTATAACAACCAATATTTCCGTATTAGCAATTCGGGATAATCGAGCCCTAACTTCTGGGTTCGATTTTTCTCATTCAAGTTAAACAACGGAAGATCCTCTCAAAAATCACAAATTCCAGCTTTCAAATCGACATTCCGTATTAGCAATTCGAGTAAATCGAGCCCTAACTTACTGGGTTCCGGTTTCTTCTCGTTTAAAGCTAAACAACGGGATATCCCTTTTGAAATCGCAATTTAGATTTTAAACAAAACACTTAATCTCGGATATTCAAATGTCGCGCCTAACTTCATGGACTTGACATCTAGATACTTGGATAAGTTTCTTTTCCTATTAAAATAGGAGCAATATCCCTAATTTGGACCTTCGAAAAACGAGAGCCTAATTTCTTCGGGTTACGATTTCTCGTTTGACAAATAATGAAGCTCTCTTCAAATATAAAACTAAGTTTTAAAAAGCGAGCTTAGTTTCGGGAGTCTAAAGTATTGCGCCTAACTTCACTGGACATGATGCTTTATCTCTTGAGACTAAGAGTGTCTTAACGTCCCTTCCAATTCCTTCAAGTTTTGGAAATAAAAGTATCTATTTTCAAATCATTTCTAGGTTTTTAACAATAGGACATCGATCAATCAGTTTGGTACCAATTTCGGGCGTGTCGAGGGTGCTAATCCTTCCTCGCACGTAATTGACTTTCGAACCCATTTTTCTCAAATTTCGTAGACCAAAAGCATCGTTTTGATAAACCGAGACGTTTTATTAAAACAAAGGTGATCCGATCACACCCAAATAAAGATCGGTGGCGACTCTCTTCCTTTTTGTTTCAAAAATCGAGTCGACCGCGTCGTTTACTGTTTTACCAAAAAATGGTTACGACAGTCATAGTGGTCACAATTTTAGATGTGACTTAAGTTTGAGTCACGCTAGTCGAATTATTATTAGGGTTTTGCGGATGTGGTTTGTTTCTTCTTGTATGGAAATTGAAAGTGACCATTATATTTTAGGATTGTGGAATACAATTTGTTTTATGGATTTTGAATTATTCTATTTTAAATAGAATAGATTTTTCTTTAAAATATATTTGCAAGTAGATAATTGACACGAAACAGTTATAGTAATTTTGTGCTCTTTACTATATAAAATTATCATTTTACTCATATAGTATATATCACCATTCAAATGGTAAAAATGTACAAATGCATTATAAAAAAAAAGCTTTTATGTTTAATTTTTTTTAAATTATGCTTAAATATTTGTTTGTCTTATAGAAAATTTAAAAATTTTAGAAATAATTAACAAAAATTAAATTGAGGTGGGATGGAGTGGGGTGTATCCAACATCTATAGAGGTAATAATGGTTTTCAAGGTTACACATCTGTAATGAAGCAGGGCAAGTGGTGAAGTGAAGTGAAGTGTACCAACTGTGGAGCAGTGGTGGATTTGACAACATCTATCCCAGCTCGCTCTATTGTCATCCCTAATAAGTGTAAGTATTATTGTTAGAGTTGTGTGACCCAAATTTTTGTTAAATAAAATAAGAGATTGTTTGCAAGTCAAGTTAAGCAAAATATATTTTCTTTCTAGAAGATTTAGTATAAATTACTAGTATAATATATTTAGCATTTATTAGCACAATTTATTTTACCTATGAATTTAGCCTATAAATAGGTTCTTTTACAATCTTAGAAAAAACACCTATTAAAAAGATTAGAACTCAAAACATAAAAAAAAGGGATAAATTACACCAATAGTCACTCAACTTTGGGGTAGCTGACAAAATAGTCACTCAGGTTTCAATTCAGTCACTCAACTTTTGAAAAATAACAAAACAGTCACCACTAACCATTTTCCGTTACAGACTTAATGGAGCTGCCATTTTCCATCCCCTATCACTGCTCTCCCATCCCTCTCCCTCTTCCCACCATCCACTTGACCTTCGCTGCCAAAAAGTTCTCTTCCCAAATCGGATGCTTCGACAACAAGAACCGGAGGAGCAATCTCACCACAAAAGAACAAGATGAGGAACAGGAGCCTGAAAGGACGACGAATATTGAAGAATCAAACATTGCTGTTGGAGTTGGATTAGAA
This sequence comes from Gossypium sturtianum, assembly GCA_025698515.1. Lineage (NCBI taxonomy): Eukaryota > Viridiplantae > Streptophyta > Magnoliopsida > Malvales > Malvaceae > Gossypium > Gossypium sturtianum. The sequence goes on from CM046945.1 coordinate 167,460,324, forward strand.
GACGTTGGTGGGAGTTCGTTTGAGATTTTGGTTGATGGTAAGTTGTTCCCGGATCTTCCGGGCCTTCAGCCAAATTTATGGGAAGGTCCCAAGTGGGATGTTCTCAGTTTCCTTGTTCAGTATTTATTGGCTTTTGGCATCGTTTTCGCGGTATATCTCAAAGCTCTTTATCTTTGCCTTTTTTTTTTCCATTGTTCATTTTTGTTGTGTTGATTCCTAAAATGATTGATGTTTAAATTCATAAAAGCCTATGAAGGATTAGGATTATGGGTTTAAATCAAAGTTACAAAATTTAACAATATGATAGCTTCTGCATACTAGTAAAGGGAAAAAAATCTACCCTGAATCCAAATGGTGGTTAAAACTTGAACTTGGGTTTGGAGATTTTAGTTGCAAAGTTCAAATGAAAATTTATGAGCCGGGATGTGCCATAGGAAAAGAATGAAACTGCCTGTGTTAGAGTCCAAAGCTCCATTGTGGAGTTACATGGAAAAGGACTAAGAAAGAATGCTCATACTTGAGAGATTTTTTGTAGATTACATTTCCTCCAAAGGGGGATAAGGGAATGAATTAAAAAGTTCAATAAACACTAAATATGCACCCATGAAATTCGGAGAATTATGGGAGACTAATCTAACATTTTATTTGAATTTGGTGGCTACAACTAGGTAGCCTGGACTATTTTTTGAGGTTTTCTTTTCTTGCGTTTGTGATAGGAATTAAGGAAGGTGAACAACATCCAGCACCTAAACTTGCTAGGCTTGATTTTCTGCTTACCAAATGTGAAGATGCAGTTCCCGAGTTTGGTGAAACATGGTGGGGAAGAGGGGGGAGGAAGAGAGAATCAGAGTAAGGGGGATGGTGGGGAAGAGGGAGAGGGATGGGAGAGCAGTGATGGGGGGATGGAAAATGGCAGCTCCGTTAAGTTTGTAACAAAAAACGGTAGCTCTGTTACGTCTGTAACGGAGAAGGGTTAGTGGTGACTGTTTTGTTATTTTTTGAAAATTAAGTGACTGAACTGAAACTTGAGTGACTGTTTTGTCAACTACCCCAAAGTTGAGTGACTTTTTTGGTGTAATTTACCCCAAAAAAGAAGAAGATAGTGTCACATTTGGTACTTGTACTTTCATAAAATATCAAATGTGATACATTAACTATCAATACGTATTTTATTATAGTACTTGGCTTTAACACTATTAGTGAATTGATAAAGCAATCAATAAAAGTTTTGGCACATAAAATTTACTTAAATGAAGAAGATGGCGTTTTTATTTATGTAAGTTTAATAATTGATTCTTTTTATTAATAATATATTTAGTTATTTTGTATTTGTTTTATTTAGTTTTCTATATAATTTATATTATTCATGTGGATTTGGATGATTTGAAAAAAGAATTACGTGTCAAATTTTCATTGGCTAGTTTAGTAATTCACTAACAGTGCTAACACTAAGTACCATAATAAAAACACATTAATAGTTCAAGTACCACATTGGATATTTTACGAAATTGCAGGTACCATAATAAATAAAAAACATATTGGTAATTCAGGTGTCACATTAGATATTTTCAAAATACAAGTACTAAATTAGATAATTTATGAAAGTACAGATACTAAATATAATGTTATCCCAAAAAGATAAAATAGTACAAAAGAGTTAATTATACTAAACATCCTTACATTATAATTCATATTTTAAATTGATTTCTAAAATCTAAAAAATTCTAATTGAATTTTTAAAATATAAATATCGTTTTAATTAAATCCTTTTGTTAGTTTAATTATTAGTTCCGACATTAAATATTTGTAAAGCAAATTTGCAAGACATTAAACACCACTTTCTATACCCACGTGACACGTGATACTGTTTTATTCTATTTTTGCCGACAAGTGTTTTATTTTTTTTAAATGATGAGCTTGATTAATTATGTTTTTTAAACCTTCTAATTACGTCTCAAAACAATCGATGTTTTATTAATTAGGTTCTTTTATTATGAAAATTGTTAATTTAGTCATTAAACGCACATAAATTCTTATGTGACATCAATCAAAATAAAAATTTTAAAGAAAAATAAAATGTTGATACATAATTTTTAAAATAAAAAATTTAAAATAAAGTAAGACAAACAAAGAAAGGAAAATGAATCTATAAAAGCTATGAAAACCTCAAAATCGATATTTATACAATATTCATTTTAAATTATGTCGTGTAATATTTGACGTCTCATTTAAAAATTAAGTTAACAATTTTAGTAACGGAAGAACTTTATTGATATAACATTGATAATTTAATTATATAATTAGATTGATTTAAAATTTGAAGACCAAATTAAAATGAGAGTCATAATTTGAAGATATTTGATACAATTAACTCTAATTTTTATAAGGCATAAAAAATAAAAATTATTTAAAAATCCAAATTAAAATTTTAAACATACATATATTGTTAATCTACATCCTTCGAGAACATATTAATCTACTAACTATTCAATCTAAACTGTCTTTTTTTATAATATTATTTTCGAATGTTTCAATAATGTTATTTTCGAAATTTTAAATCAATAATGGCAGTTGGTAAAGGTAAAATAAAATTCCAAAGGTAATCAAAATGATTGGACATTATCAAATCAATGAAAAGGCATTATCTTATTGATTGTGATAATCTCATTATAGATTTTGATCGTATCTGCTCTTTTTAATATAATGTCTGAAATTACTCATAGTCTCTCCTCAACCCATCCTCTTGTATTGACAATAATACTCATACCAATCGAGTTAAGAATTTAAACGAATAAATGAAATATATAATATGAATGTGTTAAATAAAAAAAATATTTATATAATAAAATTGATATTAATATTAATATTAAATAATTATAACAGAAAATAATAAAATAATATAAAATTAGTAATTGTCAAATGACACTGACCTTGCACCACTTGTATCACGCGCGTGACACGTGAATAGTGTCTGTTTTTTTCTTTAATTAGAATAGTGCCTTTTTCTTGTTTTGCTAAAAATGGACAGGTTAATAATGAATATTCCATTATTGAAATAATTTCCCTAAATTTTTATTTTTTTATTTTAATATATTAATTTTTAAACTTAAAAATAATAAATAATTTTTATAAAAGAAATGGTTGGTGATACATATTGCAATATAAATTATTGTAAGCAAATGTTTAATCAACCAAACATATTCATGTGATTTTATTATAAATTTTAATTAATACTTTATAAGATATACTAAAATCCCATTAATCATGTTCCATTGGGTGGGAAACAACCAAATTACACTTAACTTTAATTACACACAAAAAATCTTCTAAGGAAATAGATTTATGATTTGGTTTGTAATTTTAAAAAATTCTTTGATTCACTCTAATTTGATTGTTATCAATATTGTTGTCAGTGTAGGAAGATGTGGGTTTGAATGCGCTGAAGCACATTATCCTCCTATTTAAGGGTTGGGGAGGAACTATTGGTAGTTTTAGGTATTGTATAAAAAATAACATATATGATAAGAAATTATAATAATATTAATGTTTTTAAAAAAAAACCCTTATTATTTGTCTATTGAACATGTTAATGTAAATTAATTTTTAACATCTTAAGAAATAAAGTATGAATGGAAGTGACAGTGAAATTGGGTATTTTTGATAACATTGTGATAAACAACAAAAAAATAGGTGATAAGAAATTATTTACGCAATTCGGTTTCCTACGTCTATACAATCTAGCTCAATGAGATGAATCTACTATCTTTGTACTCAATACAACAAGTAATCCTAGTTTTATCACACCCCGGTCTAGTAACCTCAATGTTGTACTCAAAGGCTAAATTTCTCACCATCAAATTCTCCCCCTGAGAACATAGTATGTAAAACCACCAACAAGGCAACAATAGGTTTTACTATCTCATTTGCACTCTCACAATAACGTTCCTCTATGAACCAGTAAGTGCTCTAAAAAACTCGGTACAAAAATCTGTACAAGTCTCTCAAATATATAGAAGTTTTCCGAGACTTACTCACATACTAGATATCAATTACAACCCCCTTTAAACAATAACTAAAATAGTTAAATCCAATATAATAATAACAACTAAAGTAAAGTGGATTGTTAGAAGATAAGTCCTCAAGTTTTGTCCCGATCCAACATCCTTAATCGAAAGAATTTGGTAAGATTGATCTGATCCGATCCGATCCGATCCTTAAAAATATGTTTCTCTAAATGGATTGATATTCATTGATGGGTTTGAATAATTCCACAATATTAACCTAATCCAAAGATTTTATTTCAATAAATTGTCAATTTCAAATATAACAAGTAGGACTCTATCGCAGTGGTAATAGAAGTGGGCATTTCCATTGGCACATAATTGATCATTTCAAAAACTTGCTTCAATGGAATCATAAGTAGAGCGGTAAAGAATTTGTGTTTAAGTTTTTGGTTAACAACCCTTAAACCATATATATATATATATATATATCCTTTAATTAAATCAACATTCTATTTGAAATAATTATTTATTTTTTAATTTTAATCTTATTAATCACTTTTAACCATTTTAAAAAAAATGGTTTAATCACTTTTAACTACTAGATCAAGCCTTTCGTAGGTTTCAATTAAGCCCAATTCATGTTCGGGCCACCATATAAATCTAGACCTATACTAATAATACTCCAAAGCTTTTATGGAAAATAAATTGATTTTCAGTAATATATCTAAATTTGTTTTCAAAATATATTAAAAAAATTATGGAAAATTTTATATAAAAATAAATAAAATTTTAATTGAAATGGTAAAATTAAGGCTTTAGAAACTGCGATTTGTCTTAAGTTAAAATCTCAAAATGTTTAAATATTTTTAGAGATTTATTACGGGTTTAAATTTATTTTTATAAATTTTATATAAAAATATAAAAACAAAACAAAAAAACCCCTTCGTAAAAGAAAAAAAGAATATATAATCATTTTAGTTAAGATAATGTTAAATTAACTTGTCACGTCAATTAATATATTTACATAATTCATGAAATAACATTATAATTAAAATCATTCGTAGATCAGACTGGACTCGAATATAAAAAAAATTAATTTTTGAACAAAGATGGAAGGTCAAGTAATTCACTAACACTTAAATAAATAAAAATGTCAATGTTGATCCAAACAATCATTCCTTAATTAAATTTGGGGGTATAGTTAGCTATCTAACAGCATTCAAGTACTCTTTTAGACATAAATTTCTTTTTTGAAACTAAGGAATACTTGAGACTATCATTGAATTTGATGGTGAAGTCACTTGAGATTCACTCTATGATTGATGCTATTATGCCTATTAAGTTAGTCCATTTTCAAGCTTGATGATGAATGTATATATATATATATATATATATCAAAGAAAAAAAGGGAGAATGGATGAATTGATTGCATGAAAATAATCAATTAATAGTGGCTTCAAATACAAGAGAAGAACAATAAAAACTTTTTTTTTGAGCCCACCAATATATTTAGAGGAATTATAATGAATACAAGTGTTTCTAGTAGACTTAATCAGCAAAAAAAGGAAATTAGGTTGAGTTGCACTGTTTAACTAACTATGTACCAAACCCCAACCCTACCCACTCTCTCTCCATGTGATGACAAGTGCTTATTTAACTTATTTGAACATAAAAGGTAGTGATAAATTAATATTTAGTCCCTCAACTTTATAACTTTTTAAATTTAGTCTTGAACTCTTTTTTGGGTACATTTTGATTCTAGAACTTGACAACTTTTCCCTGTTCTCGTCCAGTTTGTATTCAACACTAAAGAAGAAGAAGAAATTGATTTTCTGAGAGCAACGTATTCGACAATCAATTTAGTAGATTCTAAGTCACCGACACAATTTTTTAATTTCTAACCGGGTACAATCTCTTGTATGATATAAAATAACCGACATTAAGACCAACCATATATAAAATCATTGCCCATGTTCTCATTTTTCAAATGCTAAAATCATTCTATCTTGATGATAAAGCCAAGGCCTAACCAAAATATAAACTGACCCAACATTTCCATTTCCATTTGCTTCTTCTCATTCATTCATATTGGTGACAAATCAATTACCAACTCCCCCCAAAAAACATAACATTTTGGTGATAAATCGATTGTTTTTTCTAAAGGAAGGGAAAAAAAGAACATGAAAGAGAGAATGGAAAGGCTTGTTCTTCCTTTCACAACTGGTTGTTCTTCTCAGGCAAGTGTTGCAGTTGGCAAAAGTCCTCCAAGGAAACAAAAACCAGAACCGAACTGTCAAAATCTAACAAGTATGATCATGTCTCTCCGTTTCTGTCTGATCTTTTTTTTTCTGCTCAGGTTTAGGGTTTTGTCTGATATATATATATATATATATATGTTTTGAATTAAGGTAAACTAGTTGTAGGAGAAGAGTGTTCATCAAAGGGAAGAACAAAGAATTCATTTGGTTGGTTGGCTCTTTCAAAGCCCAACATATCGAATGGGATACATAGATTGATTCGAATTACTGTAAGAAGCTTCTCTCAGTTATTTGGTAAGTTTGATGATTAATGTCTTTTTTTCCTTTGCTTGGATGTTCTTGTTTTGATAATTTCACAATATATATATATATATATATATATATATAAAATCTCAAAATTTGATTGATCCCATTTCTTCAAACATACCAGATGTGAATACTTGGTATGGCATGGGGAATGCTTATTTTTAAAAGTTTTTTCTTTATATATTTTAGGTGATTATTTATGGTCCATTTCTGCTTTCAGTCCTTGTACTTTTTTGAAAAAATTTAGTTGATATGTTTTTAATTTCAGGAGTGATTCAATATATCCGACTTAAAAATTAAATTCAATTGATAGCACTGTTATTATTTGACCTGAATCAGAATTTGAATATTTGTTGAATACTAAAATGAAACAATATTGAAATTTAACAAAAGTTCATTGCTAGTGTCATTAATTCGATTTTAATTTTTTGGCTTAAATGCAAAATTCAATCTATTCTGTTTTTCATACTTTGATACTTGAAGTTTTTTTCAGGGTTAAAGTAATACCTAAACTATTAATTTCTTCCTGTTTACTCCAAAACACGATACTAACCAATAAGAACATGATACATGACAAGTTCTTATCGGACGTTGTACACTCTTTCTTTTTTCTTTTTATAAAATGAGATGAAATCAATAGCTTACGTATCACTTTTAACCAAACGAACTTTAAGTACTTGAGTAGGAAAAATAATATAATTTGAGGGTCAATTTTACACCAATTTTACATGGATTAATACCCCTATGCAAATACTCTTGATTGAAATTAGCACCTTGTGTTCATACCATATATAATTTCCTTCAAAATTACTAATGGAAGCAAGCACCCATTGGGGGTTTCACAGTTTACAAAGACATAGAGGAAGTGACAACCGAGATGGAAATTGGGCATCCGACAGATGTGAAACATGTTACACACATAGGATTGGATGGCACCACCACAACCAACAACAACCCTTTTAAGGGTTGGCAAGATTTCAGTTCACTTGACCATAACTTCATTGCTTTCCCTTCTATTACTTTGAGGCAATTCGAGATGGCCATGGCTGCCCAATCTCAACCTGGACCACTCATTGTTTGAATGTATGTTTTTTTTATCATAATCTTTTTTATTATTTGTATCGGATTGGATCATGCTAATCATTGAGATACATTTGTGTTTGTGAAACTTTTTGTGTGTATGCACCAATATTTGATAGATTTCTCAAATTACATGATAATATATATATAATGAAATTTTCATAAACTTGAGGTCTTTTGGATGCCAAATTAGTAGGGTTAAATCTAGCAAACATCTCCACATTGTGTTCTATATTCTAAATTGATTCGTATATTTTAAAACGTTCTAATTTAGTCATTAAAGTATTAGCATAATATAATTAGGTTTTTTCATCAAAATTGCCATTATCTTGAGTGTTAAATTCTAACTCAAATATGGTGTGGGTCAAATTGTAAACATGAATCGTTTTGGATCTGACATATTAAAAAAAAGAAGAAGAAATAATCTTCTTAAATTTTAATAACGCTGTTTGTTTCTTTTAACAAGTTAAATCCAAGTAGTTTGTACAATAAATACACATATATTTATAATTTTATCCACGAGTTTTGAAAAATGCTTCACCTCATATCTAAGCCGACATTTAAAGCTTAAATTGAAAACTAGATAAATGAAAGAACCTAATTGATATAATATTAATTATTATATATACATCTACTTTTGGTCAGCCCTTTTTCTAGAGAAGCCCATAAAATAGTTCAGCCTCCAAAATCTGAATTTAATAATCCTTTCTATTTAGTTAACCACAAATACTATTAAACACAAATACTTATATGATTTGGACATTTTTTTTATATAAATAATAAAATTCTTTTAGTCTGAATTTTTTTGTGAAAACTTTCAAATTTTAATTAATTTTTTCACATGAAAAAATTGATTGGGTCATTAAATTTTTAATAGCAGTGACATGGTAATTTGCGCGTACTTTATAAAAATTCAACACATTAAAAAATATATATATATATATATATTTAAAAATTATCCACATCAATAATGAAATATACATAAACTGTCATGTTAATGTTGTTAAAATTTTAACAGATTACTCAGCTAAGGTCACAATAACAAAAATGGGTAAATATTAGGGACTAATTTTGTGATTATCCCATGTAAATTTATTATTCTTGAAAAAACTACACCCAATCAATGACTTGCAGTTAAAGTTTTATTCTAAAATTTCATCCAGTAATTTCCGTACGCGTAGACAAATTACATAAGCAATGCCTGCCGGCTATGAGAAAATTTAATTTAAGTCGGTTTACACTCACCTATATATATAGACCAAGTCTCCTTCGTTGTATACACGGAACATAATACAAACAACAATGGTGAAACCCACTTCTTCATGTAAACGCAGAAGACCCACCACCGGTTTCTCAGAGATAGAGATGGACGTAGCTTGCCAGCTGATGCAGCTTTGTAAACAATACATCAATGGCGACAAAGGGTCGAAGAAGACGAAAGAAAAAACCGATGAAAGCAGTCCGTGGGATCGGTATCTTCCATTGGAGGATGAAGAAGAGGAGCATCTTCAGCCGAGGAAAAGGAGGTTTAAATCGATGGATTTCATTTACAGTTCTACCAAGCCTGTGATTATGCAGGACCAGAATGTAAAGAAGATGAAGATCATGATGTGTAATTAGATTAATCGAAAGTTCAAAGCTGGTTTAATGATCTGTTTGAATGCTTTGGTGCTGGTTTTGTTAGCACCTAGCTAATTTTTAGGAGGTTGTTTTTTTTTTTAGGTTTTCTTGATTTGGCTTGGTTTACTTGTGCACCAAGATTTGTGTTTTTGCTTAGATTAAATGAGAAAGTGTATAGTTGTATATATTTGGGCATTAAGATTGGATTAATAACACATTTAGTCCTCAATACTTACATATTCTATCATTTTGATTTTGATTCTAAAAAATAATAAATTAAACTCTTTATATTTATAAATTCTATCAATTTTATCCTCAAATTTCCTAACTAAAACTTTTAACTTTTAAAACAGAGGCCTTTCACATATATTAATTATTTTATTTATGGTTGAAATTGTCTAACATAACCTTTTTTTTTTATTTTTAAGAAGTTAGTGTTAGAAATTAACTAAACACCATTAAAAATAATAGAAAATATAAATTTCAAAAATATAATATACCCTAACCCTTTTTATTTATCTATTAATTATTTTATTTATGGTTGAAGAAGGTCAATTGCACATCATATTAGACATTTTTCTGGGAAGAGAATAATAGCCTCGTGACAAGTGGTATAGAGCAACCCTTAATTGTTTGATTTCAAGCCAAGTGTTCTAAAGAAAGGTCTTCGGCTATATAAGCATATTTACTACGCATCCTATCACATATCTCTTTTTGAAAGAGAGTAATGACCCAGTGACACTAGCATGTAGCATACTTGAAATGTGAAATCGCTCCTATCTACCTCCACTAATCTAATTGCCAATCGATTAGAAGGCTATTATGTCTCTTAATGAGTAGACCGGGATAGACCCACACATTAAGATACAAAGGCAATAGTCAATAAGTGTCTAACTTCACCTATAAATATCACTTCGTTTACCATTAGAAGGTAGAACTCTTCCTTATGCCAAAACTCTGTCAAAACATCCTCTAGAACGACTCTCCACATGATCATTCTCTTACCACCATGCGAGCCACGTTCATGTTCTCCTCGCTCTTACATCAACAAAATTAAAAATCTAACGTATATCACATTTAAACCATTACGAGTCTAAAAGCCAATGAGATTTTAGAAATATAAATGGTAAGGTTCCACATATGGAAATCCAACGAGTAAATCTTATTCATTATGACAAAATGCCTTAAAGCTTAGCCCAACAATGACTTGCTGTTAAAGTTTAGCTCTAAAATTTCATCCAGGACTTTCCCGACACGTAGACACATTGCATAAGCAATCCCTGTCGGCTAGTAGAAATTTTAATTAAGTCGGTTTACGTTCACCTATATATAGACCAAGTCCCCTTCATCTCCATTAGAATACGACTTACACAATAGAAGCAACAATGGCGAAACCCTCATCTCCATGTAAAAGCCAAAAACCCACCAGTTTCTCAGCGATAGAGATGGATGTAGCTCGTCAGCTGATGCAGCTTTGTAAACAATACATCAGTGGCGACAAAGGGTCGAAGAAAACGAAAGAGAAAAGCAATCCATTGGAGGTGGAGGAAGAAGAAGGGGAGCATCTTCAGCCAAGGAGAAGGAAGTTTAAATCGATTGATTACATTTACAGTTCTACCAAGCCTTTGATTATAAGGACCAGAATGTAAAGAATATGAAGATCAAGATGTGTAATTAAATGAATTGGTTTTCGTTTCTCTTTAATCCTGTTTTTTTGGGAGATTAAGCGAAAGTTCAAAGCTGGTTTTAATCTGTTTGAATGCTTGGCGCTGGTTTTGTTGGCACCTAGCTAAATTTTAGCAGGTTGTTCTTCTAGGTTTCCTTGGTTTCGCTTAGTTTACTTGTGCACCAATATTTATCGTTAATCTCATTATAGCTTCTTATTATATTTATTTTTTAGATAGAATGTCTAAAGTTACTCATAGCCACTCTCAACACTTAAATAGGATAATAATACGTATTAGTGTACTTAAAATCACAACCTCTTGAACCGATAATAATATTGATACCAATTGAACTAACACTCAATTCGTACTTAAATTATAAAGTTAAAATTTTCTTATTAGTATGTACTTAATATATACATGCGAAGTTTTAAATAAAAAATATATGAAATATTTATGAACTCTATGCATCTTTAGTAAATTCTTATAAAAAATAATAAATTATATTAAAAATTATAAAAAAAAATTGTATTTTTGTAAATATATAAGGTAGACGGGCAAATTTTATCTAGCGATAAGAAATTTTATCAGAAAAATCAATTTGTTTTACTTATAACCATAATAGATTGAAACTTGATGATTTAGGTTTTTTTTTTTGTTACCTTTACTTAATTAAGTTTATCTATATAAGGGTGAGTATTCGATCGAGTCGAATCTGAGTAAAAAAATTTTGAGTTAGTCGAGTCGATGAATCCTATTTTAGCAATCGAACTCAATTTGAATTTTTTTCAAATCGAATCGAGTCAAAAAATTTCAAGTCAAGTCGAGTCGAGTTAATAAATCTTATTATTTATACTCAATGTTATATTTACATGGATCAATTATTTAACTAGTAGACGGAGTACAAGATTGTTTAACTACATAAACAAATGTAATGGTTTTACCTTTTAAATTAATGAGTAAATATTTATCAAAACGACGTAGCCTTTTAACTTTAGAAAAGGTAAACATTTATCAAAATAACTTAGTTTTGCCTTTATTTATTCGGATTTTCAGATAACTCGAATTGTGTAATTCATATTCGAGTTAAACCGAAAAACTTAATTTTTTTATTCGAGTTTATCCGAATAACTTGATTAACTCAAATAATTTGAACTATTTAATTCAAAATTTAAAATTTTTTATCGAATTTTTCAAATCAAATCGAATTTTGCTCACCCTATATCTATAAACCGGGATGGGTAGATTTCAATCAAGTTCAAATAAGACATCTTTGCTCATTCACTTTCCCTAAGTTTGATTTGATTTGAGTATAAGAGCTTACTAATTTACTCAAGGCAAGCATAAATAAAATTAAAATAATTGAAGCTCAACTTGATTTACTCATATATTTAATTTGATTTATTCTTCTAATGTTTTTGGTTTCATTAAAGGGTAAAGGAAAAAGAATGAGTACAAATGTAAATTATACAAAATGTTAGGGTTAACAAAGATAGTAGTTCATATTGTAGATGATACAAAAAGCCATTGAAATTATGGTGGTTCACATTATAAGTAATGCGAAGAGCTATTAAAGATGGTGGCTTATTTGATTTGGAAGGTTGTCTTCTTGGCAACTTTGTAAACAATACCCTCCTCTACAGATTATGGATGTCTTCTCACTCACTGGTAAACCAGTTATAGTGAGCACCGATGCCTCAACCATCAATTATTCTTTAATTGTAAATTAATCGTGGGAATCGTCCAATGATTTACCCTTACCGAACGAATAACCCTTGAAAGACGCTTTCACAATTTAATCCGTTGACAACCTTGCAAACTAGAAGAACATGACTCTAATTAACAATCTCAACCCCGTAGATCATTTAAATCAGATCGCTTAATCTCATGGCATCACCCAACTACACTCCCAATCGAACCACGCCAACTTGTTCTTTGGTAAAGTAATTCCACGCGAAATTAATTGTACTAATTGTGTATCGTTCCCAACACTGTACAAGAAATCCTTCTTAAAATAACACTAAAAATAATAGTATGAGACCATCCTATCTATATCTTGAACTGAAAAAAAAAAAGAAAGAAAGAAGAAGAGTAAATGCCTAAATAAAAATGATTAAGTGCAATTTCAGATCTCACAACTCAAATACCGAAATTTCATCGACCTTTTACTAGAAAATAATTTAGTTGCTTAAAATAAAAAAAATTTAAAAAGAAAATAAAACAAAAATAAAGAAAAGAAAAAGAAAGAGTACAAATTGAAAGAAAAGAAAGCGAATTTTTTATTCATTGCCCGAAATTCCGAAGCAAAAGTAGCGCCGTCATTCCCCTTTAATTATCAGAAAATTAATTTTTAGTGTTCTAATCCTACAATTTTTAAAAAACAAAACAAAATATTTATTTAAACAAAATATAAAAGATAAAATTTAATCCTAATTAATTTTTTAATAAATATAATTAAAAATAATATTTAGATAAAAATAATCTTAATTTTTTTTTTTAAAAAAAATCTTGTACATCATATTGTTGTCATGCCTAAATCATTACATTTTAAATTTACAATAAAAATTTAGCAATAAACACCAAAATTAATAATATCATGCTCAAAGTTTATCGAAATAAAGCACACAAATATATCGATTTAGCACTCTATTAATATTTTTATAATTACTTTAAATAAAAATATTTTATTATTAAATAATAATTTAGGTACATTTAACAAAAGTTAAAATTTTATACAAAGTATTTGTAGTATTGATTTAGTCTCTTTAATTATAATTTCATCATCTCTAATTTTTTAATTTTTCGAAATATATATTTTTAGGATCAATTTTTCTCTTAATTTCTTAAAATAAGTTAACGTAACTTAGTCTTTTTTTTTAAACATGTGGGTGTATTGATATACACTTTATATTATACCTTTCTCTTTATTATTAATATTTTTTTTTGAATTTTTTCAATTGTAAAATAAAAATATAAACTTCAAAAAATAAGCAAAATCATATTATTTTGTATTATTCCATAAAATGTCACCTAATTTTCATTAGGGCCGGTTTAATCGAGTTGTAAGAAGTTTGATCTTAAAATAATATTAGGAGAATTTTATTTTTTGTTTAAAGATTTGATCCAACTCGAACTCCGACCATGTACAAGTTTTAGAGCAAAAGAAAATTATGGGCTTTTTTTGAAAGCAAGTTCATAAATGGTAAGGCCCAAATCCATATTATTTCCCGCCAAGCTTAGCACACGTTTTCCCGCTCTGCATTCAAATACTTTTTATCATATCTCATTTTCCCGCGGAACTCCATTAATCTATTCTTTGTAGCGCACAAGCACCGTTCCCCTGAGGGTTTACGATGGAGTACTCAAAGGGAATCTCTAAGAAACGGAAGCGGCCATCTCTTCATCCCTTAATGGGAACTATAACTCGTAGCAAATCCCAGATCCATATTCTTCGCAACCGGTCGGGAAAATCCCGAACCCAGGCCGTCGGCGGAGGAAACCACCAAGGTCTACAGCCCTTTCTCAAAAAACCCAAAAAAAGATCACTGGCTGAAGATTCATCGGTGGGGTACGATTTATCCATCAAAGATCTCCGGTTAAGACGGGTCTTCTCCCCTTCTTCTACTGATGGGGTAATTCCTAATTGTTTGGATGATGCCGAGAATCTGGTGAAAAGTGAGGTTGCTGGGGATTGTTTGGATGAAAAGAAAAAAGGTTGTGAAAATGGGGATTTTGAGGAATTTGGGCAATCTACCCCACCAGATGCTGAGATCCTTGGAGTTAAGCAAGAGGTTGAAAGAAACGGAAGTGAAGACATGAAGATACATGATGAATGCAAAGAAAAGGGGTTTAATGAAGAGAGAAACGGCATCAATTGTTCAATAAAAACAGTAAGTTTTTTTTTTTTTTTTTGTTTAAAGTAATGTCCTGGTTGGTACTTTTTTGCTATATGTTGAAAATTATGTTCATCTTGTTCATAATTTGAGTTAATTAATCTGTTTTTAATGGCGGTTGTGTATGTGGGGTTTCGTGTAGGTTCTTAGACCATGTTCTCGAGAGAAGCTTTTCAAAACGCCAGGCTCGTTCAGTTATAGAAGATTGCTTCCTTATTTGATGGATATCAAAAAAGAATCTTCTGGTAATTCCTTTGCTTTGGTTTTGTTACCTTTTCAAGCTTTGGTTGCAAAAGGAACTATGGGATTATAACATTATTGCATATGATTCTTCACAGGGTCCCCAATAATGGGTCATTGTCAAAAAACTGAAAAGGGTTTTGAAGAGAAGAACATGTTGGATTCAAATGTTGAAGAAGCATTGGGAGATAAATCGGCGGCGAGTGATTGCTTTTTGGAGGGTCATAATAGTGATTATGGTAAGGAGTTGAATATGGTATTGGATGAATCTATGATGACACTTTTTAATGGAGAGATTAAGAAATTTGAGTTGCAATGTGAAGACCCGAATTCGAATTGCTCTTCGGGTGGTGTTGTTTCTAGTGATGAAATGTTGGCAGATGATGATGATGATGTTGCAAAAATTAATGTTGAATCTTCTTGTGATGCTCAAAGTCTAGAAGTTTTGGACCAGACTTCGTCTATGGTTGAAAATAAGTGTGAATCTGGTGATTATAATGAAGTTCCACCAAGTTCTAATGGTGATTTACAGCAGTCTGAGATTGAAGTAAATGATGGTGAAGCTGTGGAACAAATTGCAGACTTGAATGGACAATGTATTCCAATGACTCGACTGGATTCTGACATGTTTAAATCCGAGACTGATGTTGAAAAGTCGATGAACGAAACCCCTAGTGATAAAAGCTTAGACACAAGTCCTAAGAACAAGTTGGTAAGATGCTATCAAGCTGCAAGTATTTTCAGTTATGGTAACTCATTTGCTAATATAATTGGCCTTGTGATGTTGAATAGGTTCCATATTCACGGTTGCATACGAAGTTATCTAAAATACCTGGCTCATTCAGTTATAAAAGATTGCTTCCATTTTTGATAGACATAGCAAATGATTACTCCTGTGAGTTCTTTACTTCCTAGGCCGTCTCTTGCACATCCAATGATTCTCACTTTCTCGTAATTCTATTGTTTTAAGAATCGATTGTGAGTCTTTTTGTAACCTTTTCACTTGTATGCTTGCTTTATCAGGTGTTCCTGGCAAAGATGCAGGCACAGGAGCTTCCAATTGCAAAAGTTCTCATGTAGAGCATAGTGACCGTATTAGGCTCACTGTGACTGCAGCTACTGCTATCGGTTTGCAACAGGAACAGGCAACACTTGGTAAAAATGCTGCATTGGATGCAAACCAGAGGCTAGAAGAAACGAACCCCGAACTTGTGGTTGAGCCACCAGCCGTGTCATCTATCATTGGTGCTAAACCAGTGTCTTATCGGTTACCCTTAGAAACTGAAGGGGATGCCATAAAGTCTATTGTGAAATGTGCAAACCATGTAAATCAAATTGAAGCTGATAGCTTTGGAGAAGCCTCTATTACTCCAGCAATTCCTATTGTTGGTCTCAAAAAAGGAATTCTTAAAAGAAATCCTCCTGGTTGTAGAGGTATTTGTACTTGTCTGAACTGCTCTTCTTTTCGGCTTCACGCAGAGAGATCATTCGAATTCTCGAGAAATCAGATGCTAGATGCTGAAGAAGTGGCCTTAGATTTGATTAAAGAGTTATCGTTCCTACGGAATATTTTGGAAAAATCTGCTTTTGGTGCTTCTAAAGATCAGTCTACCATGTTAATCAATGAGGTGAATATGAAATGAACTCTTATCCATATACTTAGTATAGACTTGACATAATTATATAAATTTGTGCTAAATTTCCAACATGCTCAATTCAGGTTAAAGAAGCTTGTAAAAAGGCCTCCAAAGCTGAAGAAGTTGCGAAAACCCGTCTCGGCGAAATGAACTATGATCTAAACATCCATTGCAGAATGCCAGTAAGTATAGTTTGCACTTTGCTGTCCATAAGCATTTTGATCCATGTTTGCCTTACAATCTAAGTTCTTGTTCATGTAGTGTGGGCAGCGACCAAGAGTGAGATTCGCCAGTTATGTAGAAGAACAAGTCATTCCAATAGCCAATTCATCGAATAAATAGCTTCAAAGTCAGGCGAAACTATTGCAGTGGCAGCTAGTGTGATTTCTTTGTGATTGTTGCTTTTCATAGTTAGCTATGAAGCAACGTTACTCCTGGTGTGAGTGTTAGATATAGGTATTTTCATGCATTCGAGTACACACATGGCTTTGAAGTCATCCTGTGATTGAACCAAGCATCCAATTTGAATGAGAGGAAAAATGAAGCAAAGAAAAAGAAAACTTGTGCATATCAGTTATGATTGAATGATTGTTATGGAATTGGTTTTCACTTGTATTTCTAAAGTTCTGTATATACTTATTATTATGTAAAAGAATGTGGATCTTCTTTGATTGCATGTCAATTATCTTTTGATGTCTCAAAATTATGATTATTAATCCATGGATAATTCATAAAGAAAATTTATTTTTTGGCAATTGGATTAATCCCTTGTGAGATAAAAATGAATGACAGGCAAATTGGTTTGATTGTGGGGTTGTGCACAGATTTTTTTAATGGAGGCTAACTGGGTTTTACTGCTTTAAAACAATGGGTTTGTTTTTAGAAGCAGCACCCAAAAATTGATTGGGAAAATAAGACTATTTTATATGGGGATAATATTAATTGTTGGTGATTCAACTTGGATCCCGTTAAGATTTGATGATATAATTAGTGTTATTGGAATATGATTGAATTGGTCTGTTGGATTAATTAGATTGAACATCGATTGCTGGTATATTAGTTCGAACAAAGTGGTTGAATCAATTGAATTAAAAATCGCTTGAAAACTAGGATAAAAATCAATAGTTGAACTTGTTGAACTGATTTAATAATTTTTTATTTTTTAAAAATTTTATGAATTTTTAATTATTTATTTAGTTATTGTTGGTCTAACAATTGATTAACGTCATTGTTTGAAATTTTAATTTTCAATTGATGATGTGATATAATATTAAAATAATATCAAATTTTTATATTTTTCAAATTTAAGAATTAAAATGAATCTAATTATAAATTCAAGTACTAAAACGGACCCAAAAAATGACATTAAGGATTAGTTTTCAAGAATGACAAAACGGACACAAAAAATAAGTAAAAGTACTATTGAGATCTTTGTATTAGGAGTTAGATTGTATTAAATAATAAATTAATTCCTATTTATTAAATCAAATAACAAACTGATCATTATATTAAAATTTTCATCTATTTCTACTATTAAAAAACGATCCATATATGTCAACATGTGGTACACATGGTACTAATTTTTTCGTCAAAATAGATAAAATTTTAAAAAAAAAATTAATTTATTTTTTAATCTAACATATAAAAATTAATTTATCTATTTTCAGTAAAATATAATCGATTTTATAACAATACTTTAAAAAAACTAAATTGGTATACAAAAATTTATAAAAATATTATAATAGATATAGAGATGGAATTGAGCAGTGAAGATAATAAAGGAGTCACACCACCCCTTCTTCACGTGATGTGATGGCTAATTTTTTAGGCTTATCCTATAATATTTGGACTGTAGCTGCAGTTTCACAGTCTGGAACTCGGTGAAGTCCCTTTCCTTATCATTTAATACTATCTTTATTTCTTCAAAATTTTCGGATTAATTTCGGAATTTGACAATTTCTTTTTTAAAATTAGTCCTTGTATTTAGATTCTATTAAAATATAATACATAAGATTCTAACATATCATCAATTGAAAATTCTAGAGTGATAATCTGTATGATATTAGAGTGACATGCCATTTCAAAAATCAAATTAAAAAAATCGACCAAAATATGAAATTAATGATCAAGGATCAAGATGAAAAAAGTAATAAATTTAGAGACTAAATGTTAATTTATCCCTAATTTAAACTGGTGCATGCATTGCATCGTGATCCTATTTCACTTCCCTCAGGACAGGAAAGCCTTATCCTTTGACACACATAAAAACAAAAGCTCTTTTAGTTCCATAAATTTGCCCCATAATTCGTACGACCTTCTGCCCCATAATTACTAAGAAAAAAATTATATTATTATTAAATAAAAAATCTTGGTACTCATTTTTAAATTGTCATTAATTCCCACTTGTTGATATAAAGATTATTGAATTAACAACAAATCGCAACCAGCAATCAACTTAAAATTTGGTAAAATTAAAATTTAGATTGAAAAAGTTGAGTTTCTTTTTTCCTTCCTAAAGAATTTC
Organism: Gossypium sturtianum; assembly: GCA_025698515.1. Classification (NCBI taxonomy): domain Eukaryota; kingdom Viridiplantae; phylum Streptophyta; class Magnoliopsida; order Malvales; family Malvaceae; genus Gossypium; species Gossypium sturtianum. The sequence continues at coordinate 167,479,550 of CM046945.1, forward strand.
AATCTACATTTCAGTCGGTTATTGTTTTTAGATTACAATCTGGATGCATCTGGCTCGTGTTTATCAGGCGAAATTATCTTGAGTAGGTTTGGGAGTATAGTTGTCGTGGAAATATATTATTTGGAAGTACTACATCACTACATTATGTTAAGAGTATTCTGATTATATATCAACCGGTTTCATACATCATTTATGCTATTTAAAATCTGTTGCATCGAGATTGGAATATTAATATTGAACATGTGGATCAAGCATTAGTCACGGGAGATTACCTCTGTGGTAGGGGAAGAATTACTTCGAAGTTGAGTGAATATTAAATACTCAGAAAGAGGAAAATTTTATTATCAGAAACAGGGAATTTACATCTATTTTCAAGATGATTTAAGAAGCAACAAAAAGAAATAAAAATACATAAAAAGAATAATAATAATAATAATAATAATAACAACAACAACTTATTCCATCCATCCCCAAGCATCAAGTTGAGTGCAACTTGAATACATAGTAAGAAAGTAGTGAAAAAAAGAATATATTACATGGAAAAGAGGAGAGGTTTGATTTTAGAACCTTGGGCGTTTACACTCTGCTGGAACACCTTGAGGGAAACGTTTCAAATCAGTACAATAGTTATAAATCATGAAATATTTTTGAACCCATCTTAATCTTCTTCTTCCTGGTGCATCAAGTTCGTTTGTTTCCCATGCACCGGCGGAGACCGAGTTAGTTTTAGCACATGATGAACTTTTTCCTGACCAGACACAAGCATTATTGGCATTGAAGTTCCTGTAATAAGCTGTGAAAGGTGCTTTTGCCCAATCAGTTTTCACTAATCCACCCCTAGTGGCCCAATCATCAGCATTCCATAAACTAGAGTAAATCCTCATGGGTTGGCTCTTGGGGAATGGTACACCAATGGATTCAGCATTTTTGAAGACTCTAATGGGGATGTTATCCACCAAGAAACTGAGAAAAAGACAAAAAGTTGCTAAGTTATTAAGGCAAAAGACAAAGTAGAAGACATTATTTGATGGTTCTTACATGATGTGTTGGGGTTTCCAAATGATGGAATAGGTGTGGAAGTTTCTTGTAGGGTCAAACCAAAGATAGAACTGTTGTTCTCTGTTGCCTTTGCCTTGTGTGAAGACATTGGTGTGTAAAATGTAAGGGTCACCACTCAGATTCCCTAAGAATTCAAAGTCTATCTCATCATGGGTTGGCCCTTGAGATGACAGCTGCAAAACATACACAAAAAATACATTAAAAACACTTCTAAAATGTAACATAAAAGCTTTGTAACACATTCTATATGTATGTAGCATGAAAAAGGTCATAAAGATAGGGATGGTTCAAAACCAAAATAATTGGTTAAAAAGCAAAATAATAAGTTCATTCTTGTGAAAGAATACTTTTTCCTATTCTTTTTGTTCATACAAATTCTATTGTCATTATCGGTGTATGGAAGTTTCGGTATTAAGAGTAATATCTTTTATTAAAAATAAATAAATATTGTGGACGTTAAATTAAAAAGTAAATTAGTTATTATTTTTAAAATTTTATATTAAACATATGTATTATGCAAACTTCATGTAGAAATATAAAAATTAATTTTTAATAGTAATAATAGATAAAATTTTTAATAAATGGATTACTTTTTGAATTAAGATATAGATATTAATTTACCCATTATTTAAAAGAAAATGTGAAGTATAATCTAACTCTTAATATAATAGTTGATGATGGCATACCAACTAGCCTATTCAAAATAATGAAGAAGTACTATATGTTTAACATACATAATAAGCAGTGACAGTGCCAGCTGAGTTGCCAGCAACAAGCTTGAGTTGCATATCGATCCTTCCAAACAAATACTCTTTCTTAGATTGAAAACCAGACCCTGAAACCCTGTCTAAAGACAAAGACAAGAGCTTGCCACCATTGAAAATCTTGCCTCTTTTGTCACCCCATGTTATGTCGAAATCCTGGTAAAAGTCACCACCATGGGCAACAAAAACCAAGGAGTTCAACACCAAACAAGCCAGTAAAGCCATTGAAACAACATTACAAGAAGAACCCATTTTTGCTTTGATATCGAAACTAAAGAATGAATGAGAAAAAGAGAGAAGAAGAGAGGGGTTTTGTGGATATTTTTCAAAGAGAGGGTGTATTTATATAGGGAAATGAAAGAAGGGGGTGGGGGTTGATGGTATGGAGAGGTGGGGGTAACGCGTGAGGCAATAACTGAGGGAGAGAGCCTAATAGGAAAGCTGGTGACAGCTAAGCAAAATACAATGAAAGCTGGATGTTTGGAAGCTTTTGTTTTGTGCCTATGGGGAAGGGTGAATTTGAAAACTTCTCTTGGGTTTTAGCAAACAACAGGGAACTAAACTATATAAATAAAGAAATGGATTAATATAACTTTTAGTCCTTAAACTTGGTAATTAAGTTCATTTTGGCACATGTACTTTTTTGTTATTCACTTTGGTAACTAAACTTAACAACTAGGTCCAATTTGCAAGACTTTCAGAATTGGACTAGTGGTCGAACTGGTCAGGCCATTGATTTGACTAGTTCGACCGATCTATCCGGTTCGATTAAATAATATTAAAAAATTCATACAAAAACATTAAAAATAAAAAAAAATTTGGTTCAACTGTCTGATTCAACCGATCCGTATCGATTCCCAACTTAATTGGTTCAAAGCATTTCTTCGGATTAGTACCTCAATTGGTTCTTAGTCCAACCGGGTCGACTGGCCGATTAGGTCTAGTTCAGATAACCATGCCATTTTTTGCCCTTGAACTTGGCAAAAAGTAAAAGTTTGATGACATGGCATTTCGAGATTGTGTCATGTCATCACCTAAAATTATTTATTAAATTTTAGGTGATGATGTGGCATAATATTAGAGTGTCATGTCATCAAATTATAATGGAATCCATGTTTAAGGACCAAAATAGACCTAGTTGTTAAGTTTAGATTTTAACATGGACCAAAAAAATATAGGTATCAAAATTGACTTAATTATCAAGCTCAGGGACTAAAAGTTATATTAACCCAAAGAATAATAAATGAGGAAAAAAAGGAGGGGGTTTTGATTTGGTTTTATGTGAGAAAAACTATGTACAATGATTTTGTTTCCCATGGAAATGAGGTAGAAAAGAAGGGGGGGTCCTTCACTATGATTTGCTTAAAAATAGGTGGGTGGATGACAACTAGGATCATGGATGGGGAATAAGTGTCTTTAGTTTAAGCCACGAGGGACCACTAATTATATGTAATTTCTAGCCATTCAACGTTTGCCATGTGTTCAAAATGGTATCCGAGTCATTGTCTATTGCTTGGAAATTCTTCTTTAATACATTTTTATTGGGTCATTTTGGTCCCTCTACTATGCTTAAATTTGTAGTTTAGTTCATATACTTTAATTTAGTATAATTTAATTTAATGTTATAAGAATTAGATCTATGGTTAAATAAGTTAGACAATTGGTTCCTAATTCAATATGTTAAATAATGATAAAAAAATTCAAAAAATTCTAGAGAAATTAATAAATACAAACTCTAACATTTGGGCAATAAATATGGGACAAAATCACCAAAAAAACTATTCATATGTTCTTAAGCCAATTTCGATTTTTATTAATTCACAATGGTTCTCTTTATTCTGTATTATATATAACTGATCAAACTGGTTGAACCATCAATTATCGATTCAACCTAAAAACATTGATTTGGCAATCTACTTTTTATAAAGTAATTAGTTAATCCAAATAGTTAATTAACACCGTTAATTGTTCTAATTAAAGTGTTGACATGAGCGTAGTTAGGGGGATTGGCAGGGGCCCGACCCCCTAAAATGAAAAAAATTTCTATTTAGTCTCTTTAAAAATGATAAAAATTTTATTTAATCTTTTAAAAACTATAAAGATATAGGCTATTAAAATGGTGATATTACATTTTTACTATCGTAAAAATTACAATCTAATTTCGATCCCTCCTAAAAAAAAATTCTACTTCGCCCCTGAATGTTGACATGAATTTTACCTAGAAACAACACTTTCAACTTATCATACTCACATGATTTTATGTTTTCCTGTGTCGAAAGAAATGTTTTTATTAAAAAAAAATCCCACCATTTCAACCGAAAAACCTAATGGTATTAACTATTCCAACTAATAATAACATTTAATTAATTCATATTGTTTTATATACTTAATTTTAGAGATAACTCGATGTCAATCTACAAAAATAAAAGAATAAATAAAAACTTCACCGAATGGCAATCCCTCTAGGATTATCGTGCTTGATTTAGACATGTTAATGGTATTACAATCATGTTTAATTGAGACATGTTTAATGGTTTTAATGTGTGTTTTTTTTTTCTACCTTTTCAAAATGGGAATAATCTTAAAAACAAAGAAATTAAGAGAGTCACGAGAACACTAGGGTTTTGTTGTATCATTGTCTCTTTGACCGTTGGGTATGGTTTTTTGTTTTTATATGTATCACATTTCAAACTCTTAGGTAAATTTCCCATTATTTAAAAACCCCAAAACAAAATCTTTACTCAAATTAGATTATAAAATCCCATCATTATGACAATTTTTTGACCTAGTATCAAGAAAATTGTCAAAGTTTGAAGCACGGTTGAATAAAAACAAAAAACAGAGGCAACGAATCCGATAATCGTATCAGTTGAATCGAGAATTAACGTCTAGATGCGTGGATTTTGATTTTTTTATTAATATTTAAGATAGATGTTGTTGTTTAGATGGTTGAAAAATTGAAAGTGACACTAAGTGTTTTGAAAAAGTAATTAAGCTAGAGCACTACATTATATCATTTTATATTTTATTAAACATTTGTTATGTGAAATTAGTGATGATTGATGGGTAGAAAATAGATAAAGGACCAAAATGAACACAATTTTGAGTTTTGAAATTATAATGCAAACTGCAAAATAAAAATACCTTGGGTACATTCGCAGGCTTTGCGTGACTCTTATCGGTCCTTTGCACAAAAAAGAAAGATGGAATTTTATTTATTTATTTATTTATTTTTCAAATTTTTACAGCTATTATTTATTTATTTTATAAAGGAAAATGTGATGATCATGTGAAGGGATGTCTTGAAATTGTGGAAGCTATGTACCATTTTGCGTATATGAATTTTGCGTAATTTTTAACTTGGTACAATTCCATATTTAGTCTTCAATACTTATATATTCTATTAATTTAATCCCAATTCTAAATAATTTAATAAATTTCATCCTTTATATTTACAAATTTCTTTAATTTGTAACATGGAAATGCAACAAGTAGGGATGACTAACATCAATGCCCTAATTTCACAAGATGACTTGTCATCATCTACCTCATCCTCGTGGAATGTCCGAATAATTATTATGCAGTTTTTGCTTTTCCATGTTACAAATTGATATAAATTTAAAAATATAGAAAGCTAAATTTGTTTATTTATTTAAAATGAGAAGTAAATTGATAGCAGGGACGACGGTGGGAGCTGGTAGGGGCTTTGGCCCTCCTAAAATAGAAAATTTTTACTTTTGACTCTCTGTACTTTATAAAATTTTAAATTAGTATAGGTCAAATTGCATTTCACCTCCTAAAATGATAAAATTTTGATTTAGTTCTTTAAAAAATTATAAACATATAGCGTATTAAAATGTAGAAATTGCATTTTAACTATCATAAAAACATACAATTTAATTTTACCCCTAAAAAATTTTTCTGGCTTCGCTCGTGATTGATAGAATGTATAAATGTTTAGGAATAAATGTGTAATTATACCAATTAACGTCATCATTTTCATTAATGATTCAACAGAGAGTGACTAAAATAGAAACAAGTGATAACGTTGATGACTGAAAATAAGAAAATTTATAATTCGATATTGACCAAAATAGAAACCCGTTAATACATAGATGACTAACTATACAATTTACCCTAAACCTATCTCTCTTAAGCCCATTTTTGATATAAAGAAAGTTAGAATTAATCCGTGGCAAATGCCGAGATTTGAGTACAAATTTATTTGAAACCCATCACTTAAAAATAAGTGCATAAAACCAAAGATGCTAAGATCCTAAGCTCACATTTTTTCTGAATCTATGACAATAGCTTTGACCCCATGATAATGGAACCAATTTAGATGAGGTGTGAAATCACGCATGGTTTCGATTTCACTATGCACACACATTCACGGCTGGTAACATAATCTTTATGAGGTAATATGCAATAATTTATCTACTTATTTTACTTGGGAAAAGGTCAGAAAAGAAAATAAATAAATAAAGGACCAGATATTCAGTGACCTGTTTTGGAAAAGTAAGAGAAATTGTTGCTATTATTAGAAAACCTTTGTATCATCATCATCATCATCGTTGTTTTCGTAGCAAAGTAGAGCAGCTAAACTGCCCTTAGCCTTCTATTTGTGATTAGTGTAAAAATAGTGACGATTGTAAGATTAAATATTATAATGATGTTGTAATGTGAAATAAAAAAATTAAATACACCATACTAAAAATAAACACTCATTCAAAAGGACCCTTAATAGCTCCAATATTTTCTAAAGGGAAAGGGGAAAATGTCTCTTTAACATTTCTTGTGCAAAAATGTTATTATTTTTGAGTTTTAGTTGGATTTGTTGCCACGAGACGATATTTAATAAATTTAAAATTGAATAATTATTATTTATTTTTATACTACAAAATTTGTATTTATATAAAATTTATTCTCTTTTGTTTTCGATTTGATTATGTTTATTTCTGGCTAAGAGTTAGGCTTGTTCAATATTTGAGAGATTTTTTAAAAAATATTAGGCTTAAACAAAATTAAAATATAAATCTAGATTGTATTCTAAAATTCACAACTAAGCTTTGATTAACCCGGTTTTCAATTCTTTTAGAACTAATGTTTTAGAGAGTTTTCCTTTATTAGACTTGAAAACGAACAAAAAAATTGTTCTATTTAGAAAATAGATTAAGCTTAGATTCTAAACTTGACAATTAGGCTCTAGTTAACCCATTTTTCAATATATATCATATTTTATATTATATGAAAATTAAATTATAATATTAACAAATTTAAATTCTTTATGAAAGTTTAATAAAAAGTATATAAAATAGAAAATATAAAATATAAAATATTTTATAAGAATCTTATACCTATATTTCAAATCAAAACTTTGAACAATTATATATGGTGTTGATGTGATACATAAACTTGACATGAACCCAATCGGTAGACATTTATACTTTAGAGCAAGGTTATTTGAACTGGTTTGGGGAAAGGTATTAAACTGTTGATCCAAATATTGGTACGAATTGATTAAACTAGGACAAAATCAGTTAAATCGAATTTTTCATTTTTAATAAATTATTTAATTAAATCAAATGAATAATTGAACCTTTCCAATAGATAAATTAATAAACTGATCGGATCGATTAAACCCACAAACCGACGAATAACATGACCCATAAAAAGATGATCTCTCATTTTAGAGTTTAACATCACATATAAAAACCATGATTAAAATAATAACGTATTTATATAGCAATGATTGACCATAATTGATGATAAGCTCAAATTATATAAACCCATTACCTATCTAAAATGCTATATTGCTGGATGCAATTAGTGTTACATAATTATACTCACATTAGCACCAAATGATGTATTATTATATCCTTCCAATTATTCTCCACCAGAGATAATGGCCAATTAAAGTAAATCCCTTGGTTATATAAATATGTAACCTTTTTTATTAGGTTTATTATATAAAGAAGCCCCTTAAAAATAATTTAATAATCAATTGAGCCCTCAATTGAAAACAAAACTAGCCGGACTTCTTCTTTTAAAAATTTAACAATCCAATGACCATTTTATAACTTTTTAAAATTCAAAGATCAAAACATAAATTTACTAATAATTTAATAACTTCATATATAGTTTATCTTTTTTTTTTTTTTTTTTAAACTTGGATAAATCTAGAAATACATGGGGTGGTGCTAGTGGTGTATGCTAGCCTTCACCCTCAAAATAGAAAATTTTTAATTTAGTTCCTTTAAAATGTGTAAAAGTTTAAGTTAATCAAATAGTAAAATTACATTTTGACCTCTTTAAAATTTGATCCATTCAAATAAAAAAATTATAATTTAATCCGTCAAAGAATAATAAAATTTTAAATGATGAAATTCCATTTGAATTCTTTTTAAAGATTTATAATATAAATCTGACCCTCTAAAAAAAATTTCATGAATGTGCCTTTACATGTAAGCTAGAGGCGTTGTTTATATAAATGCAGGCCTGACTCTGGGGTAGTTTGGTAGTGTGGCCGCCCAGGGCTCAGGGCTGGAAGGGGCCAAAAAAAAATTTTCTTCAGCTTTTAACGTCGAAAAAAAATCTTCAGCCTTTTATGTTTTCTGATCGACGCTTCGTTGTACGTAGAAAAAAAAAGAGCCCAATCTTTTTATTTTATTACTAGTATATGTTTTTATTTTATTGTATTATATTTTATAAATTTTTTAAAAAGGCTTCCAATTTATTGTTTTATTTAAGGTCCCAAAAATATTAAGAACGAACCTGTATATGTGCACACAAATAATGTGGTATAAAAATCTTAAAATATAAACTCAAGGGGGACAATCTCAATATTTTATGGGGTTAAAATCTCAAAGAAGGTACGATGAAATCATTATGTAGGTAGGTGCTTTCCATTTCTTTAAAGAAGCTATATAACTGAGCCAATAGAAAATGAAAAATGTACTTCTAAATGTATTTATAATATATTTATTAATGTTTCAGAATAAAAAAAATGTTTATTTAAGTTTATTTATTATCTATATATATTAATTTGGTAATAATACACAAATAAATTAATCGAACTTGAATAGAGCGTCAAATTCAATTGATTGTATTATTAATTAAGAAATTGCTGATGGATTGAATCAATCGAATCGAAACAGAATGATTTATGTAAGTTGATAGGTATATTAAAATTAAATATCTAGAATGTAAGAAGAAAAATAAATGAAATAAATTAGGCAAATGAATGATATTGATTGGAAGGTTAGGATTCAAATTTAAACGAAACCAAAAGCAATAGCTTTGAACAGCTCATGTATATAGTTGGGTTCCTACTTTTCTCATTATTTATAGCTCCTTCAAATGTGAAATTGAGATAACCTCTATCCCTTGGGGGACCATTTGTTTAAATATTAGGGGACTTCAAAAAAATTATTATTATTATTATTATTATTATTATTATTTGTTATAAAAGATACATGCATGCACCGTATTTGAAATTTTGCATAAAATCACAACTAATATTGCATTAAAAATGTAAATCAATATATATTATATTTAAATTAGAAATATTTTTCATACATTCGTTTTAATTTGAGCTTTGCACGAGTTGGATTTAGTTTTCATACTTTAATTTGATTATTTTTAGTCTTTGTCAGAAGAAAAGCTAGGAGGTTAATAGGGGCTTAGCCCTCCTAAAAATACAAATAATAAAATTGTAAATTAATATATGATAAAATTATATTTTGGCTCCCTAAATATGAAAAAAATTATATTTAATCCCTTCAAAAATAATGGAATTATAAACTAATACATGGTAAAATTACATTCTTTTAAAAATTTTATAATTCAATTCCGCTCCCCCTAATTTTGTTTTGGCTTCGTCCCTGGTTTTTGTACTTTACGAATTGGTCAATTTTAGTCTAGACCAAACGGTAACAACCAAACTTGTTTGGATAAATTCTACAATTAATCATGTACTATGCATAACGTTGTAAATTTAGCCAATTTTCTCCAATTGGAGCATTCTTAATCCCTATACATTTTCAATTATGAAATTTCAATCTTAACGCAAACAACCATCTTTAAATCCATTAATTGACTTTTTTTTTTAGTAATATGTAGAGATTGTAAGCTGTTGCACATTTGAAAATATGTTTGCCGCATCAGATTTGGAAAATAATAAAACTTAATGAATTTAACAGTTATCATTTGGTTAGATTGAAATGTTAAAATTCATAAAGTACATGGATAAAAAATGACTAAATTAAAATAAATAGACAAAATTCATAACTTACATATAGTTCAAGGACTTACATCAAAATTTAACCAATTCCAAAAGGTATGTATGCTTGCGAATAATTAGTGGTCGCAAGAAATGCATGGAAGAGGTATGTGTGCTTGTGCCTTGTTATCATTATCTAATTTATAGGATCAATTAATTAAAGATCCATACTTTCATTTTTCAATGTAGGATTGAATTACCTTACTCTTCTTCTAGCTATTTAAATCTCAAAACAATTAGGGATGGATACAAAGTATTTCATACATTTTCAATTTTATTTTAAAAATTAATAATTTAATTTAAACCCAAGAAATTTTTTACTTTATCATTCACTTCAATACTCACGATACTTCGCTGTGATTAGTTGATTTATCTATTTAATTGGAATGCTTGACATGGCTTATCACAACTAGTTATGCTCATGCTTAGGCGAGCACGTAAGTGTCATATCAAATGCTCCAAAGAAATAAGTAACGCGTAGTAATTTCATATTAGAAAAAAAAAACGAAAAAAGTCCTGAGATATATAACTGATTATGCTGCAATCTTATCAGTCATGTCTTTTGGAAAGAAAGTAATGACGGACTTTGGCCTCCCTTAATTCGGTAAGATTGTTCTTTTAATCCTCTAAAAATGTAACATTTTTAATCAATTACTCTTCAAAAATTTACGATTCAATCTTAACCTCCTCCCCTTTATTATACTTATATTATTTTGACGCCGAATTGAAACACTCTTCCCATTCTCTTTCATAAAACGCCATGACTTGACAAATGCTAACGTTTTCTCATGAATGTTGATAGTACTAATTAAAGAAATGGGGGAATGGTTGAATATATGTAATTCACCAACCCAACATCAAGAAAGAAGGTAGCTCGGCGGTGGTGAGTGTGAAAGTTGGGGGACCTTTTTTTAAAATTTTATGATTGCAATTTCTTTAAAGATTCCCCCCAATTGTAATTGGACTGTCACATTAGACGCGTGATTGATTCCTATGCTTTTTTTTTTTTTTTTTGGGTGTTCCTTTTAGATTATGAAATGGCAACAAAAACATCATCATTGATATGCCCTTTTTAAAGGGGAATTTTTTGCTGTAACATATTCTTGGAATTTGAGTTCCTTCACCAACACTCACAAGAAATCAATTCTAGGGTATTCAAATTTTTGTACAATTCTTACTTTGCTAGTTGTATGTCTTCAATGAAATAATATATATAACGGTTAGAATTTAAAATTTGTAGTTTGGATGTTCTGAAAATTTATAGTTTAGATTTTGGGTTTGAATTTTGTTTTTTTATGAAAAATGCAGGAGAATGTGAGTTTGAGTACGCTGAAATATATTATTTTAGTATTAATTGATTGGAGAGAGATTATGAATAGTTCTAAATATTGTGTCAAAAAAAAATATAATTAAAACCTATAATGAGATTGTTCAAAAAAGTTATAAAATTTTAATATTTTTTAATTTTTAAATTTTATTCAAATTATTATTTTTATGAAAAAAAAATTGATTGAATTGTTAACATTCATGTCAGTTTCTTTATATATATATACACATTACCTTGAGTAAAGGTAAATTACTTTTTGTTGTTGGCTTAGGTGTGTGGGAAACCTTACCTAGGACAAAGGGTAAACAGCTCTTTTACTTGTAGACTTGAATCATTGGGTCAAAATGCCAGTTCAAGATAGACCTTATATTTGATATTTAGGCGCTTTATATATATATATATATATATATATATAATAAATTATACTGGTGGTCACTTAATTATCAGTATTTTTTATTTAGTTATGAAAAGTTATAAAATAATTATCCTAATTATTTGATTTTTTTCCTTTTTTGGTCAGTAAATATTAAATGGCTGACGGAAAAATGACATATAATTTTTAAAATTGGCGTAATAGTAACTTTAATTCTTAAATTAACAATCAATGTTTACATATTGTGTAATTTGGTCTTTTTTGTAGTTTTGTTTTCTTTGAGACCATTTCACGTAAAAAAAACTTTAAAAAATAAATTGATCAGCTAAGTTTGATAAAAAAAATATACAAAAAATAGAAACACCCAAAAACCCAAGATCATAATTCACTTTTTTTAATTCTTTTCTCTTGATACTTCGATTATGGGAAACTAATGGTTGACATGATTTTGTCTTCATCGGTTCACTCTTCACCGGTTTTATAAGATTCATACTTGAGGACTAAATTAGGTAATGTGTGAATGTTGAGAACTAAATTTGTTGTTATGCCAATTTTAAAAAAGTTGTCATGTTATTTTTACAACGGCTAGTGACCAGAAAAGAAAAAGTCAAATAATTGGGTGACCATTTTATAATTTTTCATAGTTAAGTGACAAAAAAGAAACTTTTTAACAGTTAAGTGACTACCAATGTAGTTTACCTTTAGTTTGATTTATTAATATATGAAACTAAAACTATATTTGATATTAACCCTTATTTGAAAATAAATGAAGCTTTTATACAATAAACCCTCCTAAAAACCATTTATATTTTCAAAATTTTGACAAATTATATGTTGCTTGTTGTATACTTTACATCATTTTATTTTCAAAATTTGCTTTTTCCTTATTGGAGGCTAATAGGAACCATCTTAGGTTTCCATTGGTTGTATAGATTTTCCAGTTGCAAGCTGTAGGTTTGAGACTTGGAAGCTGGAACCATCCCATGGTTCATGTAGCCAGGCAATTTCCTAATCCCTGGTTTTCAGGCCAAAATATGGTCCCTCCACATACAATAAAATTCGCAAACATTTATCTTGGTATTGTTGATAAAGGTTAAAATTTTAAATTATAAAACTAAATAAATAACCCGACCCGTAAATAATTTTACATCCATCCATGAACTAAATTCTGATAAAAATAAAAACTGGTATATCAAAATCAAACATTAAGGTTCCACTCATTATGAAATAAGGTTAAATACTGCAGATGGCACAGTTAAATAATTAACTATGAAGCCTCAAGTACTGAAGAATCCAATCATACAAATAAGCTAAAAAAAAAGGAGATGATGGGCAAAAGCCAAAGGTCCCTGCAATGACATAAAAAAAGTGGCCATACTTTAGTTATATAGCAGCCAAATAACAATATTATAATGTGTGTATGTCTATCCTTCCCCAACAATTTTGTATGAGTTATAACATTATTTATTTTAGGTCCTGGACAAAAGTACCATTATAATTTTTCTACAGCTCGAATGATGGGATAGATAAGAAATTGGGTTTAATTTATTTTTTTATGGGTTCTGATCATATTTATTTTAGACTTATAAATAAAAAAATAATACGTTTTAATGCACTCGAGTTCATGTCCTCTTGTATTGATAATGATGTCCATACCAATCGAATTAAGACTCAATCGACAATTATTTTTAAAATATACCATTTAATAAATTTGAATTTGAATTTTGATATTTATAATTATTTTTATTGTTAAATTACTTTTTTTTTTTAAATTTAGAAAAAGGGGAATATAGCTTTTGAACGAGTTTGGGTGGCTGGGAATAATGGAATAACTAAAGAAAAAGAAAAGGGTGGGTTTTGCTTACCAGCTTGCAACAATGAGAGAGGATAATATGAAGCTGCATTATTGAGTCTGTCTGGGTTCGTATGGGAAGAATTTGAAAGTCTTTTTTGGAGTCAGAAATAAAAATTAAAATTTTGAGACTCAAAATGTAAATTTATTTTTATACTAAATTATAATATTAAACAAAGTTAAGAGGTAATATAGAAATCTTTTTCTTAGGGGTCAAGATCATTGTCTGCCCTTTTAATGCCATCCCTCGTGTTATGTATGTATGGGATAAATTTGAAGCGAAATTAGAAATTTTTTAAAAGAAAATTAAGAGTAAAATATAAATGTTAGGAGGCTAAAATGTAATTTTATCAATACACTTAGTTTATATAATCTTACCATTTTAAAAAAAAAAAATGTTAAAGCAATTTTGGGGGGCTGAGGCCATTAGCCCTCAAATGGTAAATTATTATTTAATCCTTTAAGATTTTGTAAAATTATAAATTAATATAATGATAATATTACACTTTAATCTCTTAAAAAATTAAAATTTAATTTTGGCCACGTTGCTACTTTCCCTTAAAAAAAAAGTGGGTGATCCAAACATTTTGCCCTAGCCAGGATAAATAGATGATGGATTGATTTTTGTCCTTCAATTTAAAATTTCCTTTTCTTGTGGGAAATGATTAAAGATAGTGGACTCTTGGACAAGAGTGAAGAGTCCAATTAGCAAGCTGGTAATTCATAATTCCATGTACTTGCCCCAAATCACTTTTTCCCAGTAAGCCCATCATATGGTGGAATATTTGTCATATTTCTTATTATGTAAGCCCATATCACTATTTGTCCTTACTTCTCACATCTCAAAGTTAAATTTATTCATGAATCGAGTTATTTTATCGGAAGTTCATTTAATATTTAAAAAGATTTCTAAAACGAAATCACTTGAAAAACAAGTTTGAATGAAAAGAAAGAGACTTGATTAAATTAGTCTCTCTACTATTAAATAGATCAATTTTAATACATTTAATCATTACAAACACTACGCTACAAAATTAACTGGAATACACATTTTACTACTAGTAGCAATACTTTGAACCCAAAATTAAGAACAAAACTATTAAATTCCCTTTGTTGCAGCTTGCATCTCATTCCAACAAAAACCAATCCCAGCAAATTTTTCCTTCTAAGTTCTAAATTTCTTAACTTTTAAACATGTTCTTCTAACACGAAATCCCTAATCCTTGATATTTTAGGGCAGCAAATGCATGATGTTGGCCTTCTTTTTGGTTGTGCATGCCTTCTTTTCTCGTCTTCCCATCTCATTTTTAGTACCCCTTTGGCATCTATTTCGTATAAAACGACTTCAATATTAGGAGCTGCTTGCTGCTGTTTCTTGGCACTCCATGAATTTGTTACCTTAGCAATGGCATCTTTGATTTTATTTTTCCATTTCGATTTCGAGCCAGGTTCATGTCTTGTGATCTTGTTGTCTGAAGGACTAGGAGCTATGGTGGTGTCTGTTTCACCACTTGGTTCCAACCATGTCCTGAATGATGGTTCTGGTAAGCTTAATAAAAGGCATGCCTCTAGTTCAGTGTCTTGCTTCTCCAAATTAAGGCTCACTTCTACTTCTGGATTTGCTGAGAAAAATAAAATTCAAGCATGGAATATATGGTTACACAAATTGAATTTTGAGCCCAATACAAAAATGAGACCAGATTAATTCGAATTTATACTTAATAGCTCAAAAAATGAGTGTAACCAAAAATGATTCAAACAAGTAACTCGAGATAAGTTGACTTAAAAATTTGATTGACAAACTTGAATGATACAAATCTAACATAACCAGAATCTGAAATGACTCAAATTAATTAAATCTATATTGATATAATTCAAAATCAACCTGCCCGCTCAAGTGACAAAGTAACTAAATTATCAACCTTACTACCTCCCTTACAGAAATTTTTTATTTTTCTCATTTGTATCCAACAAATTTGTAGAAACCTATAAATGAATAGGGTATAAATAAAAATAATTTTTGATACACTTGGGCTGAAATTTATTAAAAATTTGCTACATATTTTAGTTATTTTTTTTAAAATTTTAAATATATTTTAAGAATAAGAGTAATGTGAACGAAAAGAGATGCTAATTGCTAGCAAAAATAAAAAAAATACGAGACAATACCTTCATTTATTGGAGGGAGGTAGCCTATTCTAGGGGAAGAAGCATTGTCGACAATGGCGGCACTTCGAAAAGAAAACGCATCGATATCTTCGTCTTGTAAATCCATTAGGTCTCTCAGTGTATAGTATATCAAACTTATTTGTAACGTTTCAACCTTACTTGAATCAATACCTTCATCGGTTTCATCGCCACAGTCTACTTGATTTCCCTTGCGATTGTTAACCTGATGTTTATTTTCTTCTCGGAGATCTTCTATTGCTGCCGACAAACCCGATTCGTCTTCAATCAAACTTAAAACAAGACCTTGAATCATGGTCATTGATTTCTAAAGCAAAAAAGGACCCAAAATTGAACTCAAATAAGCTGGATTTGGTATGGGGTTTAGTTAGGTTTTTCTTATGTGATTTGCCTTTTGTGTTAGTTTAGATAAAGAGAAGCTTGATGTCAAAGGATTCTCGAACTTTGCCAAAGCAAGAAACAAATTAATACTTTTCCTGTTTTCCATACTTGAAAAATACTCATTCCAAGCTATATTAGAGTAAAAACAAAGATGTTACAATAAATACATTAAAATCTGCAATAAATGCATTAGATTATCATATCAAGTAATTTAATTAGTAGTTCTAATTGGATACTTGGTATGTTAAATTCAAGGCCCTGAGTGTGGAACAATGCATGTTATTTAAGAAGCAAACCCAGTTCTTCACATCATCCTAAATTCCTTAGTTTTGTTTATTAATTTAACTAATGAACCATTATATCTTGATTGATGAGAAAGGATTATATGAACATGGATATTATTACTTTGCAATAGTTTAACGCCGCATCAGCAATTTTATCCCTACTTTCAGGATTTTCATTTATATTTTGATTTTTTGTTCAGGATGAAAATACTGATGTGGTATTAAATTATTGGTAAAAGGATACAAATGATGTAGCGTAACTGTTTCATACAATCTTTTCTCCTTAAATGAGGTGGTGTTATCCATCAATCAATTTCCAATTCAATTGAAAAATTATCAAAAACTATAAAAAAATAGTCATCCAATTATGCCTTTGCTTCTAATTTGGTCACTCAACTATTAATTTTTTTCAATTTAGTCACTTAATTTTTTGAAATTAAATATTTTAGCTACTGTCCCATTAGTTGCCTTTAGATGAGTGACAAAAAGTTGACGTTGGCCCGTTTATATTGGCTTAATAACAAATTTAGCCATTCAATGTTTATACATTATATCAATTTAATTCTAAATCTAAAAAATTCAACAAATTTAACCATCAATGTTTACAAAATTTTTCATTTTAGTTTAAATTCTAAAAAATCAATAAATTTAGCCCTCAACATTTACATAATATGACAATTTAGCTTTAGTTCTAAAAATTTCAAAAAGAAAAGAAAAAAAAAATTTAACAATGTTCATTTTTTAATATTCCTTAATGTACCTCTAAAGTCCGTTGATCAAGAAGAGCATTTAACACAATTCGTATTGTGCTCATTTTAAACTAATGCCGTCTTCATGCTAAAAAATCAAGTTGGCTTAAATCCAACTAAGTTCCATATTTTAGATTAATATCATATTATTTAATTAAATTCCTCTAAAAAGTAACAATTTTTTTTTTTATGTTTCTTAAACACAATGTGACAAATTTAAAATTCTTTTCAATTATACATAAAATTGCAATTAATATATTTATTTGAAATATATAATTATAAATGTTTATTAAAAATACAATTAAACCTTGATTTAATCACTCTCCATCTTCACTGAACCGAATTAGATGTTAAATTATTTGTATTTTATAACTCTTAATTTGTAATGACAGAAAAAATAAAAAAAAACCTAACTTGGAAATGTTAATAATGATAACCAAAATTGTAAAAATTTTAACAATGCATAATAAGCAAAAAAGAGATAAACACTTGAATTCTTGAAAGTTTTAACAATAATAATAAATAAGCAATGAATTCGTGAGAGAATGATATTGAAATTAGACATCAGGTTTTTTATTTAATTATAGAATATGTAAAAAGTATAATAAAAACTATATTTAGAATTTAGAAGCAATGAATTTTGTTTTGAGTTTTAAATGGAATTATATATTTAAAAAATATGTAATTTTTTTTTTAAATTTTAAAGTAAACTTTTTAAACTTTTCGATGTTTAACAGAATAAATTGAAATCAAACCGAACTATAAAAACTCGAATCGAACTAAATAGTTGGTTGAACTCGATTTCTCGATTTGGTGTGATTATTTTCTCAGCCTAGCACGCAAGGTCCACGGCTGGTATGTTAATTTTGATATGTGAAATTGACAAGAGGTGAGATTAGTTCGGTAAGTGTGGGTATAATAGTATTTATTTTACACCACTTAATTACCTGATTTTGTCTGGTCTGCTACCTAATTTTGGGGCCTCCTAATATAATAACCTGATAATCATTTTCATTTTTCACATTCTAATATTAATATATTTTAATTATGTTCAGTCATTTAAATTTACTTTTGAACATGGTAGTCCACGTAGTAATTAATATGTACTTCGTATTAATTAATTTTTTTAAAATTTTATAAACTTTTTACATTTTTTGATTTTTGAATTTTTTTGAATATTTTTATGAAATTTAAATTATTTGTTGATGTAGCATATAAGACAAATAGTGATATGTCAGCATAAAGTACAAATGAATTGCCACACCAACATCTTTAAAATATTGACGTTTTAGTCTGTATTCCCGTTAGAAAAAGATTTGACTCTTTTTGAAATATTAATATATGAATTTAATTAAAAAAAGTAAATGTCAAATTAACAAAAGATGTAAACATTAAAAGCTAAAATTAATATTATAAATTTTATTTGTAGATTGTAGTCATTAAGGGTAGGTTTGGATGGCCGATTGTGTATGGTGCATTTAACTTACTTTTTGTCTCACACTACAATATCGTTATGGTATCTAATTTCACCGCCATCAACTAATTCTAATTGTAACTTTAGAGAATAATTGCAAATTGCAAATTGCAAATTGTGCTTATAAAAAAAAATTCATTTAAATATATTATTTCAAAACAACTATTAAAATAAATATTTAAATATTTTTATTTTAAAAATTTCACCCTATTTATAAAATCTTAATCCATAATAGCTAATTACTTTAAATAAACCATTAAATAAACTTTTTCTCACTTTCATTTTGTTACATTCCTACCTAATTTCATTTTGTCCAGTAATAACTAGAGGTGTACATGGGACGGGCGGCCCGACCCGGCCCGAAATGTGGAAGGGTTTGGGCAAAAATATAGGCCCGAAAAATGGGCTTGGACAAAAAAATAAGACCCGTTTAAAAAATGGGCCGGGCTCGGGTAAGGCATTTTTGGCCCGGGCCCGGCCCGACCCGGCACGAATTCACTAAAGGAAAAAAAACTGTTTTTTAATATTATTTTCTTATTATTTTTCTCATTATTTTGCTACCATTTTACTATTATGTTTCTATTATTTTGTTGTTATTGTTTAGATATTATATAAAACTTATTTTATTGTTAATTTTGTTATTATTTTAAAGACATTTGTTAATTTTGTTATTATTTTAGAGGCATTTGCTTGATAAGTTACATCTACTTTAGTATTATTTAAGTCTACATATTTTTTAAAATTTATTTTCAATTTGTTGAAAAATATTTATTTTGATTTTTTTAGTATTTTTGATGTATTATATATATTTAAAAATTATATAAAATAATATAAAAAAAAATACGGGCCGGGCCGGGCCGGGCCCGGGTTTTAGCATTTTTATATGGCCGGGCTTGGGCAAAATTTTAGGCCCATTTTTTGGGCCCGGCCATGCTCGAGCCTAATGAACGGGCCTAAATTTTTAGTTGAACCCAGCCCGAACCCGGCCCGGCCCGGCCCATGTACACCTCTAGTAATAACTAATTACTTGAATTTTGAATTGCAAACCCAAACTCGAACAGTGAGTCTTTCACCCCAAATTCAAATCCTAAACTTCGAGGTTTGAGATTCAAGATTTAGGATTCGAGTTTAAGATTTGAGTTTTAGAATAAAATAATCATCGCAATTATGTGTAAATGACATAAAAAAAACACAAAAATTACTATTTTTTTAAAATTGGTTGCACAAAAATAAAAAAAAAAATATAAACTTACGAAAAAAAACAAAATGATTAAAATTTGTAAAAAAGAAAAAAATGTTTGTTTATAATTTAAAAAATTAATTAATTGAAGTAATTTAATTAAAGTTCAATTAAATTAGAGAAGATATTAGATATAGATGAGTGTATAATAATATTTTGCTATTCTTAAAATTTAATGACATGACACTATTCTATTGGTACATAAAAAACTATGCTTTTTAGGATAAGTGGTTGGAATAATTTCTGATTATTTTATAATTATTTAATTATTAGACATTTTAATTAATAAATTAATGGTTAAGTAATTAGAAAGGATGAAAAGAAAATCATCTTCATCGCTTCCATCATCTCACACCATTCTTCATGAAAGAAAACAAATGGACAATTATTATCGAATTGTATTAAATCGGTTTTGTTCGAGTTTAGGGTTTTCATATTGTTTTGGGCCTTAAATTTTTAGACTTTATTTAAATATAATTGTTTAATTAGATAAAATGGGTTAATATATATGACTTATATATTCAAAAAATATTTTTTTCTACTTTTCAGCATCAAATAAAATAAACTGAAATCAAATCAAAATAATATAATTCAATAACACTATTACCGAAATCAAATTAAACTATAAAAACTAAAATTAAACTAAACTAAATTATTATTTTAACTCGATTTTTCTATTTTATCGAATTTTTCTCATCCGTAGCTGATAGAATCCACTACTCATATGATAATTTTAGTCAGATCCTCGAAATTGAGGTGAGTAAGTACAAAACTATGTGTGTGTATATATATATATATATAATAGTATTTATTTTACACCACTTTACTACCTGTTTTTGTCTGGTGTACTACCTGTTTTTGTCTGGTGTGCTACCTAATTTTGGGGCCTCCTAATATAATAAACTGATAACCATTTTAATTTTTCACATTTTAATATAATAGACACCTCTGTACTAACTCAGTTTACCCATAATTGTAATTTTGTTTGTATATTCTACACATTGAGTCTAATTGTAATTGTAATAGGTCAATTTAGTCTGGGCCCATACAAAAAAATAATATACCTAAAATAATAAAATAAAGTTTAAGTCTAGTCCAAAATATATCATTTAGCCCGATCGGAATGGCCTATTACGTAAAAAGATTGAAGGTCTATCTACAAGCTTGACGTATATAGAAGTACAATCTTCAAGGATATGCAATCTTAGATATGATATGCAATCCTAGAAGATATGGTATGCAATCTTAGATATAATTTGCAAATCTTAGATATGATATGCAATCCTAGAAGCTATGATATGCAATCTTAGATATGATATGCAATATTAGAAGATACTGTATGTAATATTAAAAGATATGATTTTGTAATCTTAGAGATTTAATTTGTAGATACCTTTTAATCTTAGCCGTTGATGTAATTGATCTGTACCGTTGGATTTGGGGAGGCTCAACTATAAATAGAGGCATCTCCCTTCATTGTAGACACTTGAATGACACTTGAATGGGACTTGAGATTTGAGTAATAAAAATTCTTGAGAGCATTCACTCAAATTTCTCTCTCTTTTGCGTTCTTATTTTCTGTGGCTTGTTCTTATTTTGTTCTTCGCTCATCTTCGTTTCTTTTTGAGTTGCTTCCGTTCGAGTTAGATTTTGGTGGAGGAATTTAGTCGAATCCTCATGTTGCGGGAGTTAGGTTGACTTATGCGTTTTTTTTTACTTTTTTTATCCATTTAATTGCTTAATTATTATTTATTTATTTATTTTAATTATTTTAAATTTATTTTAATTGCTACTTTTTATCCAAAACTTTATTTCTTAAAATAAGGCAATATTTGACATTTGGAGTTTTGAGGGAATCGTGCCCTAACTTACTGGGCTTCGATTTTTCTCATTAAGTCTAAATGATCAAATACCCTTTTTGGAATTAAAATATATGATTTTCAAATAAAAAAACTTATTCTTGAGAATTCAAAATGTTGTATCCTAACTTATTTGGTGTGATGTTTTGTGTCTTGAAGTAAGAATTTTTTAAAATAAAGATGCACCTAGCTTCGAAGTTATAAGATGCTATATCCTAACTTATTGGGTGTGGTATTTATATTTCTTTGAAATAGGTAAGTCTTGGTTTTCTTTCTAATAAGGGATCTTATTTTAAACTTTTTAAATTTCAAACATTTGGACATGATTCTATCAATTAGGTACCAATTTTTGGGCGTTATGAGGGTGCTAACCCTTCCTCATATGTAACCGACTCCGAACCCGTTTTCTCGTTTTTCGTAGACCAAAATCAAATGTTTTAAAATGAAACGTTTTACAAGGTGATCCAATCACACCTAGGAAAAAAGGATTGGTGGCGACTCCCATTTTTGTTTTTAAAAGTCGATCCCATCGTTCTTTAAAACCGATTTTAAAATGGTTTCGACAGCTTGGCGACTCCGCTGGGGAACAATAAGAGAGTCAAGCCGTAAAGTCGATAATTTCATGTTCTATTGTTGTAAATTTGAAATTTTGATTTGAAAACTCATCATCTTTTTTACTGCATGCGATTTTAATCTCTCTGCATTACATTGCATGACCGTCGTGGTCACACCCTTAAGTGGGAGCGAGAAGCTATGCCTTCGTGAGGTTTTCACCTCCGCATGGGCTAGTGGACTGCTTCCGGAATACATCTGTACCTATGTCTTTGTGAAGTTTTCACTTCCGCATGGCCATAGGGAAATGTATTCCCCTGAACCGAACTCGGTCTGTATGAGCCTATAATAGTTGATGATCGAAGAATCAGCTGGTTCGGGTACCTCAACTTTAGAACTAAACAGCATATAGTGAAAACCTAAGGACTTACCCTAAGTAGAACTATGTTAAACCCTAGTGGTCACCCAGATAGGGGCCCTATTCTGTTATTTATTTCTTTGTGCTAACGTTTTCTCTTTTGTTTTGATTGCATTGCATTCACATCATAGAAAAGAGGTGTTGATTCAAATTCGATTGCTAAATAGAAAAGTTTGTCATAAGGAAATAGATTTTTTGATAAAGTGGATTATAATACAGTTGTCTGAATATGTTTTAAGCAAACACGACGAGAGAAGACTGATAGTCTGTGAATGAATACAAGAGTTTATTGCCCAAGGATTCAAGTTGACAAAGACTATTCGAGAACCACCACGACAAGGCTTTCTTGAAGAGGCTAATAAGCATTGCGAGGATAAGTGAGCAGTGAGTCGCGGCCCAGATCAAGCAAAAAGGAGCTAATAGGAGGTATCTATTAAAAGTTTGCAAGATTTAACCTATGCGAAGAAGGGGATTGATGTTTTTGCTTGGAATTTGAGGGCAAGGCAGTATATGTGATCCGTTTTATGTAAAGAAATTTGTTTTTTAGAAAAGTTGTTCTAATGTAACTGAATTCAGAATCAACGCCTCTCTTTCTTTGCATTCATGCATTTGAATTACATCATATCATTTGCATTTAAGTCCATAGAGAGAGTCTAATTAGTTGAAATTATAACAGAGAGAGAAAAAGGAAGGAAAATCTAGAAGCTGAACATCCTTATGGTACACGCGCCAAATCAAGGAAAATGGATTAAAGATTGGAACAATTCCAAAGAGACATTCAAGACCAGATTCAAGAGCAAATGGCAAAACTCCAACAAGAAATGAGGGACCAGATGTTGGAGGCTCAAAGGAATATGATGGCCCAAATGGCCCAGATGTTAAGTGGGGCAATGGACAAAGGGAAGGGTCCCATAGTTAACACTGAAGATAATGAGGACTTCCCTCGGGGTTTCACCCCACCGCATGTACAGCTGGAAAAGTATCCCCAAAGGCCACCTGTCATGATCAGGCCTCAACAAAGGCAAGCTGATAATAGACCGCCCATGAACTTCCAAATGGGCTCAGGATCTAACCCAGGAGATAACCATGCCAATCCTGTTATCCCTGATTTGGACATAGCACAGAGAGAGGGAATAAGAATTGAATCTTCAATGAAGTTGGAGGATCGCTGTAGATGGTTGGAAGAAAAGTTTGTGCTCTGAAAATGCGACCATCACCATGGTATTGATGCAAAGGACTTGAGTTTGGTCCCGGATCCGTGCTTCCTCATAAATTCAAGATGCCAAATTTGAGAAGTACAATGGGACTAGTTGCCCCGGCCCACATCACTATGTTTTGTAGACGGATGATCAGCACGTGAACAATGATCAACTTTTGATTCATTGTTTCCAAGATGATTTAGTGGGGGCAAAGATCTAGATGGTATAACCAACTCAGTCGCGCTAATATTGGCTCATGGAGAGACTTAGCCCAAGCCTTCATGAAGCAGTACAATCATGTCACAGACATGACGCCTAATAGAATCACTTTGCAAAACATGGAGAAAAAGTCAAATGAAAGATTCAGGCAGTATGCGCAAAGATGGAGGGAGGTCGCCATGCAAGTTCAGCCACCACTCCTAGAAAAGAAGACTACAATGCTCTTCATCAATATCTTGAAGGCTCCCTTCATCACTCACATGATAGGAAGTACCACCAAGAGCTTTGCGGATATAGTGATGGCAGGAGAGATGATTGAAAATGCTATAAGGGGTGGCAAGATTGAAGCAGGGGAAACCACTAAAAGGTCCGGTCCGAGGAAAAAGGATGATGAGGTGAATAATATAAGTACATACAACAAAAGGTACTCAAAAGAAATTAATGTTAATCAGCCAAAGGTAATCACTGCTGGACAACAAGGGTCGGTGAGATAAGAATCAGGCACAAGGTAAAACTCAGAAAAGCTCCAATTCACGCCAATCCCAATGACGTATAAGGAGCTATATCAGAGTTTGTTTGATGCACACATGGTGTCCTTATTTTATTCGAAACCATTGCAACCTTCGTTCCCAAAATGGTATAACTAGAATGCCCAATGCGAGTACCACGCGGGAATAAAGGGCCATTCAATTGAAAACTATACTACATTTAAAAAGTTGGTTGAAAGGTTCATTAAAATGGGAGTTGTGAAGCTCGACGATTCATCAAAACCTGATCACTTCGACGAGGCAGTAAATGCGATAATTGAAGGAGGAGACAAGAAAGTTGCGACCCCTTGAAGAAATCAAAAGTGAATAGGGAATTGGGGAATGAAGTTTTCAAGCCCTTGTATACTTGGGAGTGTTTTGAATAATGGGATTGTGGAAGAGATCTCTGTATTTTTAGAGCTAATCTAGAGTAATATTCAAAACACGCTTGTTGCCTTAAGCCTAGATGCAATAAGAACCCTTTTGTGAAATAGGCTTGTGTCCTAAATTCTTATTTCAATAAAATGCATCTTTTTGAACAAATATCCTTTCATTCTTTCCATGTATAGATTCTTTTATTTTTCTTTCAAATATTATTTTATTCATTCATATCATACAAATAACCATTCTTTGAATTATTTATTCTTTGAAAATCTTCTTTTGAACCTACACTAGGTCTTTAGATATAAATGACATGAGCGACGTTGTTACGGATTCCCTTTTTGAATGAAATATGGGTCTAGGGGATCTCAGGACTTTGAAGATGACAGAGATTGTAACATATCTTCTGATTTGTTAAAGAGCGGTAGAACAAGAGAAAAATAGATCCTACCTTACATAGGGTCAACGGATATTGCGAGCCTAGGAAAAGGGTGAAGATCGAAGCCCAGCTCATCATAGAAATAATACGAGATATCGTTGAGTAATTTTCAAGAATTCAAAGATGTTTTTGCACGATTATATCAGGACATGCCTAGGCTACTAAGACGCGGGCTAAACATGAGGATCAGGCACTATTGATCTACACAGAAGGGGATGGCACCAGCTATGCCGTATTTAAGGAGACAAGATTCATGTGCCTTCTCCATTTCTTCACAAACTTTCCATACGTGGGGCATGGATGTGGTGGGGCCAATCTCGTCAAAAGTTTTTAGTCAATATCGATTCATTGTCGTGGTCGCCAGTTACTTCATTAAGAGGGTGAAAGTAGTTTCATATGCCAATGTTACAAGGTCGAAGTTATTAAATTTAAAAAAAAAAGATCAAGCACTGACAAAGAATGCCATAAAGGATCATGTTTAATAATGCATAACTGTACAAAGTCAAAGTTTACAGTTCGTCCAAAGATCAGGCAGTATATCACAGTGCAACAAAAGTTGTAAAAAAAAAAACTATGAAAGGTGACTAAGACTTGTAAATATTGGCATAAGAAGCTACCATTTACCCTTTGTCTTATTGAACGTCGGCTAGAACCTTCGCTGGGGCAACACGTTGGAACAGAAACAGTTTTGCCAATTGAACCTAATCAAAAGAAAGGTTAAAAGCTATCCATCACGGTCAGATTATGTGAGCTTACGATAAAGAGGTTCACCCTAGAGAATTCCACAAGGGGGAACCTTGAAACAGATCTTTCTTCTACAAAATGATTCAGAAGAAAACATATGCCAAACTGGGAAAGACCTTATGAAGGCCTATTTTGGAGGAGCATTCATATTGACCGAGATAGATGGCGAAGACTTGCCCAATCCGGTGAATTCAGGGTCAATCAAGAAGGATTTTACCTGAAAGAGGAAAAACCAAGGTGAAAACCCGCAAAGGGCGCCTTGAGTTCAAATTCAAAAAAAAAAAAAGAGGAGAGGCCAAGGCGAAAACCCGCAAAGGGCGCTTTGAGACCAAAGGGGTTTTGAGCTGAAAACCCAAAAGGGTGGCTCAAATTTTGATCAAAGATAGGGCATGTGGTAGTCTTGCTATACCTGAATTAACAATGAGGAAGTATGCTGCGTCTTGGGGCATCGACAAAGTACTCCGGATCCCCTAAACCTATATTGAACTTAAAATGGTCCTCAAGAAGTTTGAACAGAGAAGCTCAAGCTGCGATATCTGGGGCACCTAGCTTCTATCTTACTCATTTTTTGAATTTGTTATCTTTGATTGCTTTCAAGATACACTCAGATCAATTTTCTTTTATTGCCTTGGTGATTTTTGATTAACCTATTTATTTCGAGCTATGCTCTTGATTACTTTCTTTCTCGTCCATTGTTGTGATCTTTTTCAAGCATTTTATATTGAAATAAAGATTAATGGACTAATAATACTTTTATAAAAGGAGTTTCACATATTACTCTGAAGGATTCTAAATAATATAAGAATTTGAAACAAGACTATTGTTTAAAACTTACCAAGCCCTAAGGGTTGGGAAATGTTGAAAGATGATTAGCTCTTCGGATCCTTATTGGATAGGACATTTTGTCGATGATACCATTTCGAAAAATGACGGGCAATGTCAACATAGGAATAAAAAGGGATCATTCTCGAAAAAAAAAGGATACCCTACTTTCGTGCAAATTTCAGGCACATATATCTAGTCATTACACCCAGGGAATGGTGTAACAGATTAAATTGAACATAATACAATCCATACCTCTGAGTGGTAACGGGATGGATGAGGAAAACCAAATGTTATTCCCCTGAAATTACAGTAGGTGGTACATACAGCGGGGCAGGTCTGTTGAGCAGAACGTGATCGTTTCTTTGGGTTTTCTGTCAGAAGATACCAGCTGAACGAGAAAGCATGGTTACGCATTAGTGATAGAAACTTGATGAACTTTGAGCAATGACAACCCAAACATTAAATAGGGATCATTCTCACACTTCTAATTAGGAGCATTTGATTCGTTCCGATCATTGTATCCTAATCGTTGTGTAAAAAAAAAAGAAAAAAAGGAGAGAAAAAGAAAGAAATTATTCTCATGACATTCTGCATTCATGCAAATGTCATCCCTAATATCATTTAGTTAGGAGCATTAGATTCATTCCGATCATGCATCCTAATCATTTTAAATTTTAAAAAATAGGATTATTCTCATGACATTCTGCATTCATGCAAATGTCATCCATAATACGTTCGAGTTTACAGGACATGTCCCTCAGAGGACGGTGTAGCAAATTGAAAAGTTCAGATTTTGTTCTCTAGAGATGGTAGTGGAGCAAACTGAAGATTGAAGTCTTCCTGAAGATAGTAAGGAAGCAAACCAAAAAGTTCAGATTTTGTTCTCTAGAGATGGTAGTGGAGCAAACTGAAGATTGAAGTCTTTCTGAAGATAGTAAGGAAGCAAACCAAAAAGTTCAGATTTTGTTCCCTAGAGATGGTAGTGGAGCAAACTGAAGATTGAAGTCTTCCTGAAGATAGTAAGTGTAATGGCCTAAATTCAATGTTATCGGAACAATGGTTTCGTAACCATAAATCCGATTTAAAGAGAAATTTATTTTAATATTTTTGCATGAATATTTATATGATAGGAAAATCGTATTAAAATATCGATAGAAACTTTTTACCGATTTAGTGGTTAGTTAGAAAAAGGAATTATTGAAGGAATTGGGTAAAAATAAGGTATCGAGACCTTGATCTCATAAAACTGAGTAGGAAATATTTTTATAAATATTTACAAAATGTTAGTAATGTGGTATTAAAATTTCGTTAGAAAATTTTAACTTTTGGGCAGGTAATTAAATGAAAAAGACTAAATTGAAATAGGAGTAAAAGTTGAATTATAGATTAAATGAAATTATAAAGGACCAAAATGGCAATTAAGCCATTTTGTATAGGTGAGGCGGTTTATCGTGAAGAAAATCTAAGATTTTTATGTTTAATATATATTATTATATTATTATATAATAAAGATATTTTATGTTTTAATTATAATATATTATATTATATTGTTATTATTATATTTATATATGTGTGTATAAACTAAAGGAAAAAAAAAAAGAGGAAAGAGAGAGCAAAGACGAAACAGAGAAGAAACAGGGGAGAAAGAAAGAAAAAGGGAGAATAGGGTTTTTAAAGCTTGGATGTTTAGTAGGTAAGTTAATTTAGCCCTTTTCTTTTAATTTTGATGTTTTATAAGTTTTAGGACAAAGTTTTGATGAATTTAAGTTGAGGTTTTTGAAGTTTTAAAGTTTTTGAACATAACATATGATGAACAAAAAGATGAATTAGTGGTTTAATTGAAAGAATTTCAAGTTAGAATTGGGTAAAGGATTTAATTGCAAAATAAACTATAAGAAAACAGTTTTGGAACAGCAGCAGTAGAGTAACTTTGAAAAATCACCAAAACTCATAGAAGTGGAATTAGAAGTTTAGTGAGATATGAAATTAAAGCTTATTGAGTCTATTTTCATATGAAAGAAACAAGAAAAGCAAAGAAATTCTGTATTTCTAGATATTTAGATTTTTGTGAGACTGGTTCAGAGTGATTTCGAGATCCCCTGTTTTGACTTGGAAAAATCATTAAAAATTGTATAAAAATAATTTTGGGACATAATTTATATGGTTATATTACTTAATGAGTCTATTTTTAGAAGAAACAAGCTAGAACATCATTTGAATTCTGTACAAAAAGATAATTAAATTTTAGCGAAGAGTGGTCGGAACTGTCAGACAACAGAACAGGGGTGATTTTAAAGAATAAAATGTACTTATTGGCTGAACAAAAAATTCTGAAAATTTTGTGGGAAGAATATATGTAAGTCTAGTTTCAGGGAAAATTAGCGGATCTTAATTTGGAGTTCTGTAGCTCAAGATAAAAATAGTTTAGTGACTATGACGCAGGTAGACAGCTTTGAATGAATTAAAAATAATAATAGAATTATAAAGAATGCTACATGTGAACATGAAATGTATTGAATTGATGATTAAATTTATTTATTTAGATCCGGAAAACACAAATACGAAGCTAGATCGAGGAAAGGAAAAAGTCTCGGATTAGTAGATTTTTGTGTACGAACAAGTATCGAAGTAAGTTCATGTAACTTGAATTATATTCTTAAATGCTTGAAATGTATGTTATTGATGTGAATATAATTTGAATGTTCATTGCATGAAAATTGATGATATATCGATATATTTGATAAAAAGGGGAAGA
Source organism: Gossypium sturtianum (assembly GCA_025698515.1). Classification (NCBI taxonomy): domain Eukaryota; kingdom Viridiplantae; phylum Streptophyta; class Magnoliopsida; order Malvales; family Malvaceae; genus Gossypium; species Gossypium sturtianum. The sequence continues at coordinate 167,509,439 of CM046945.1, forward strand.
AATCCTGGTTGAATGAAAGGAAAATTCGATGGATCTCTGAAAAGGAATTGACGGTAAAAAGGATCTAGCCCGGACGGGTGATCCTATCCTGATATAGCCCTCCCGAAGAATATGTGTAAAATGGATTTAGCCCGGACGGGTAATCCGAATTAGGGTCTGAATTTAGCCTGGACTGGTAATTCAGATCCAAGCTCATTAGAGTAATTGTTGTTGCAGGGGATTTAGCCTGGACTGGTAATCCCAACAATACTCTATGAGTTTATATTACAGGGGATTTAGCCTGGACTGGTAATCCCGTTGTAAGGATGAGGTTCGCGGGAGTGTGCTCTCTGAAATGGAAATGTGTGCACATGAATATGAATTGACAGACCCGGATTTGTACACTAAAGTGTACCTCTGAAAATCCATCGAAATTCCAAGTAATTCAACGGGATAAATATGGAAAAATATTAAAGAAATGGAAATCATGGTATTTATGAGCTCATTAATCATGGTATATATATATTATTGATACATGGAAATTATTGGACTAACTTGAATGTTGAGTTTGTGTATGTTAGGGTAATAATGCATTGAATGGATATATGAATGTTTATTGCATTGTATTGAAAATATTAGGTAAGTATAATTCTTGTTACATGGGCTTACTAAGCACAAAGTGCTTACCCTATTTCTTTTTCCCCTGTTTTGTAGTGTTAAGAGCTCGGAGGTCGGATTCAGTCGGAGACACATCACACTATCAACCTCAAGATTTCGGTATATAAAGAAACTTTATTTTGGAAATCAATGGCATGTATAAGCTAATAAAGTAAATGTTAATATGAAATGAATGTAAGGTCAGCCATTGGTATGGCTAACAAATTTTGGTTTGGTAAGTGTTGAGGTTATCTTATAAATATGCATGAATTTATTTTGAAAATATGTTGAATTGGATTGGTTGATGTGAATTGGTCTCGGTTTAAAATTTGCAGGGAAGGCTAGATATCTACAAAAGGGTTATATTGAATAAAAAAAATTTATTTGTAAACTCCAGTAATGCCTCGTACCCTATTTCGACTACGAATACGGGTAGGGGGTGTTACAGTAAGGAAGCAAACCAAAAAGTTCAGATTTTGTTCCCTAGAGATGGTAGTGGAGCAAACTGAAGATTAAAGTCTTCCTGAAGATAGTAAGAAAGCAAACCAAAAAGTTCAGATTTTGTTCTCTAGAGATGGTTGTAACATCCTAAATTTAAGGGCCCATACATTTAGTGTAGGGATAGGTTTACTATATTAATTTAATTGATAGGGGTCTAAATTTGGGCTTAGAATTAGGCAAAAAGGCCCAGATTAAAGTGGCATCATTAACAGTTAAAAAGGAACAAGTTTTGGGTCGCAAGGAGCCCATGTTTTAGGCCAAATTTGGCACTTTAAATGAAGAGAGGGTGACGCCACACACAAAGAATTAGGGGCCCAAGTATTAAGTTTAATGAGGCCCAAATATTTTAATTTAAGTGAGTTAAATTTGGCATTAGGGATTAGTAGAGGTGGACGGCTACAAGGCTATAAAATATGAGAATTTATGTGGATTTTTAAGTGATAATATCATAGATAAAAAGGAGAAAAGTTAGGAGCTTATCTTCAAGGGAAGTGTTGGCCGAAAATCCACCACCTAGAGGAGTGTAAAATTCGGCCATCGCATGGCAAGGAGGGTGCCGAATTTCTCCTCTCTTTAGCTTGAATTTTAAGGCGTGCTTCGATTTTTAGCAATAGGTGCCAAAATATCTATAAATAGTGGGGCTAGCTCATTGATTCTGACACTGAAAACCCTAAATTTCTCTCCCATTGTGCCAAAATTCCCTAGCCTCTCCCTCTCCAATTTCTTTTCTCCAATTTCTTTAAAAGCCGAAACTCTTCTCCACTTTTTCATTCTTGTGCCGATTTCTCTAGGAAGCCGAAGCATCTATAGTCTTTTCTTCTATTCATCCTATTTGGGAATTAGTTCTATACTTCTGGCATTTAAATCTTCCATGGACATTGCCGAATCCTCTCTCTAGTGCTAGCCGAATCTTCTATGCTAAGGTAAGTGTTGATTTTTGATTAGTTCTCATGATCTATTCCCGGTTTTTGAAAGGCAAAAGCCAAAAGCTAATAGTTTAAAGGTTTTATGATGGGCGGCAATTCGGGATTTGAAGGAAGCTTAGTCGACTAGATCTAAAAGCCAAAAATCATGTCTCCAATTTCGGGATTTTAAGGTAAGAGGATTTGTTTATTTATATATATAAAATCAGGTAGAATACTAACCATGGCCGAATATAGGAGAGGCCTATTTTCGCAATTGTTCCGCTTTTAAGCAAGGCTATAGATTGAGGATAATAGATCCGGATAGCAAGGACATCGACTAAGAATATTGGATTTCGCAATATCGGTGTGTAATTCTCCACACCATCTAGATCTGTTTGATTAATATATGAAAATAAGTATTACATGTTTTGTTAAATGCCAAAACCCCGACATATTGACGGAACCCAAAGAGGGTAAAGCAAATCACCAGTTAGTAAATGATCCGATTAAATGTTATAAGTATACTGATTTTATGTGATTGCATGGGTTGGGTTTGATGAAAGGAGGAAGTTATATGTTGTAGCGGTTTTTACCGTGATCTCATGCTGTAGCGGTTCCTTACCATGATGATCTGTTGTGGCGGCCTGCTGCTGTGATGCATTGTAGTGGCTACGACCATGATCTCGATGATGAGCGGCACGACCGCCATCAAGGCGTGTAGCGGTGTGGGTTGATTGTAGAAATCCCCAATGGTGTGAATGGCTGATGTACGGGCGTGTAGCGGATGGACACCTAGGATATGGGTTGGGCTTTGCATATTATTTTTGTTACTTATATTTTGATTATTCTGTTTTATGGGGCTAAAGCCCAAATCTAATGGTGCATGAGGGTTGCACACCGAGTCTCGCGACTCACCCTTTAATTTTAACCATCTCAGGTGACACTTAGGGCATCGGACCAGCCGAGAGGAGAGCAAGGTGGCCATGCGACAGAGCTTTGAGAATTCAAAGAAAAGACTTAGTCTAATTTTTTTATTTTCATTTAATTAATGGGTTCAAATTTCCTTGTAATAAGGCCATGGGCCACTAGACTACCATTTATGTCTTGGGATTTTGTTGGGCTTTTATTACTGCGTTTTAAGTTTTACGTTTTCAATTAAGTTAAGACCTGCATGAAATTTTGATTTTTGTTTAAAATCTACCAAGATAATTGGTTACTTAATATTTTATACTTTAACGAATTATTAAGCTTTCGAAATAAAGGTGTAAACTTAGTAATTGTTTTCCAAAATGTGACATGTTATGTAAAATCTCTTAAGTGACATACCAGATCCGGTTGTAGCGTTTGGGCCGGGTTTGGGGTGTTACAATGGTAATGGAGCAAACTGAAGATTGAAGTCTTCCTGAAGATAGTAAGGAAGCAAACAAAAAAGTTCAGATTTTGTTCCCTAGAGATGTTAGTGGAGCAAACTGAAGATTGAAGTCTTCCTGAAGATAGTAAGGAAGTAAATTAAAAAGTTCAGATTTTGTTCCCTAGAGATGGTAGTGGAGTAAACTGAAGATTGAAGTCTTCCTGAAGATAGTAAGGAAGCAAACCAAAAAGTTCAGATTTTGTTCCCTAGAGATGGTAGTGGAGCAAACTGAAGATTGAAGTCTTCCTGAAGATAGTAAGGAAGCAAATTAAAGTTCAGATTTTGTTCCCTAGAGATGATAGTGGAGCAGGCTGAAGATTGAAGTCTTCCTGAGATAGTAAGGAAGCAAATTAAAAAGTTCAGATTTTGTTCCCTAGAGATGATAGTGGAGCAGGCTGAAGATTGAAGTCTTCCTGAAGATAGTAAGGAAGCAAATTGAAAAGTTCAGATTTTGTTCCCTAGAGATGATAGTGGAGCAGACTGAAGATTGAAGTCTTCCTGAAGATAGTAAGGAAACAAATTGAAAAGTTCAGATTTTGTTCCCTAGAGATGATAATGGAGCAGGCTGAAGATTGAAGTCTTCCTGAAGATAGTAAGGAAGCAAATTGAAAAGTTCAGATTTTGTTCCCTAGAGATGATAGTGGAGCAGACTGAAAATTGAAGTCTTCCTGAAAATAGTAAGGAAGCAAATTGAAAGGTTCAGATTTTGTCCTCTCGAGATAGTAGTGGGGCAGACTGAAGATTGTAGATCTGGCATTCCTGAGATTGCAGTGGAGTAGATTAAAATAGCAGATTTGACATTCTCGAAATTGTAAGAAGCAGATTGAAGACATCAGACTTATTGAAATCAAGATGAAGTTCCAAGTACCTTTGAAGTTACAGTGGGGTTGGAAGCCATTTAAAGAAAGCAATGACCAAGAAGTCAAGGCTCGACAAAGATCGGGCAAAATTGGGCCTTTTATAGTCTTTGCTCTATTCTCGTTACACGACAATGAGCAAAGAGGGGCAGCTGTAATAGGCCAATTTAGCCCGGGCCCATACAAAAAAATAATAAACCTAAAATAATAAAATAAAGTCAAAGTCCTGTCCAAAATATATCATTTGGCCCGATCGGAATGGCCCATTACTTAAAAAGATTGAAGGTCTATCTACAAGCTTGACGTATATAGAAGTACAATCTTCAAGGATATGCAATCTTAGATATGATATGCAATCCTAGAAGATATGGTATGCAATCTTAGATATGATATGCAAATCTTAGATATGATATGCAATCCTAGAAGCTATGGTATGCAATCTTAGATATGATATGCAATCTTAGAAGATACGGTATATAATATTAAAAGATATGATTTTATAATCTTAGAGATTTAATTTGTAGATACCTTTTAATCTTAGCCGTTAATGTAATTGATCTGTACCGTTGGATTTGGGGAGGCTCAACTATAAATAGAGGCCTCTCCCTTCATTGTAGACACTTGAATGACACTTGAATGGGACTTGAGATTTGAGTAATAAAAATTCTTGAGAGCATTCACTCAAATTTCTCTCTCTTTTGCGTTCTTATTTTCTGTGGCTTGTTCTTATTTTGTTCTTCGCTCATCTTCGTTTCTTTTTTAGTTGCTTTCGTTCGAGTTAGATTTTGGTGGAGGAATTTCGTCGAATCCTCATATTGCGGGAGTTAGGTTGACTTATGCGTTTTTTTACTTTTTATTTATTTATCCATTTAATTGCTTAATCATTATTTATTTATTTATTTTAAATTTATTTTAATTGCCACTTTTATCCAAAACTTTATTTCTTAAAATAAGGCAATCTTTGACATTTGGAGTTTTGAGGAATCGTGTCTCTAACTTATCTGGGCTTCATTTTTCTCATTAAGTCTAAATGATCAAATACCCTTTTGGAATTAAAATATATGATTTTCAAATAAAAAAACTTATTCTTGAGAATTCAAAATGTTGTATCCTAACTTATTGGGTGTGGTGTTTTGTGTCTTGAGGTAAGAATTTTCTAAAATAAAGATGCACCTAGCTTCGAAGTTATAAGATGCTGTATCCTAACTTATTGGGTGTGATATTTTTATTTCTTTGTAATAGGTAAGTCTTGGTTTTTTTTCTAATAAGGGATCTTATTTTAAACTTTTTAAATTTCAAACATTTGGACATGATTCTATCAATTAGGTACCAATTTTTGGGCGTTATGAGGGTTCTAACCCTTCCTCATACGTAACCGACTCCCGAACCCGTTTTTCTCATTTTTCGTATACCAAAATTAAATGTTTTAAAATGAAACGTTTTACAAGGTGATCCAATCACACCTAAGGAAAAAGGATTGGTGGCGACTCCCATTTTTGTTTATAAAAGTCGATCCCATTGTTCTTTAAAATCGATTTTAAAATAGTTTAGACAGTAATTCCAAAATGCAAATTGTACTTATAAAAAAATCATTTCAAAACTACAATTAAAATAATTATTTAAATATTTTATTTTAAAAATTTTCACCCTATTCATAAAATCTTAAATCAATTAACAAATCACTGTAATGGCTAATTTCTTTAAATAAGTCATTAAATAAACTTTTTCTCACTTCCATTTTGTTCCATACCTACCCATTTTTGTCCTGTTAAACTTTCCACCCAACCTTCGAGATAACAAATTTTCCATGTGGTGGACAATATTACCCTTTTGTTATAGATATAAATAGGTAGCGAAGCTCGTTGTGGTGAGCAAAACACGAGTGAAAGTGAAACACAACAAAGAGAATCATCCATTCAAATGGCATTGACCTTGCCCAAGTTTATCGTCCTCAAACCCAGCGACAATAATGACTACTTAAGCTATATACGTGAAGTCGAAAACAACCTTGGGTTTCTCAGATTCTTTGAAGCTCAAGCCGTGAGTCCATATGCTAAGTTCGAAGTGGAGATTTCCGACACAAATGACTTGGTGCATATAAGAAGCTGCCAAAACAAGTATTGGCAACGAACCAAAACCGTTTCCATCGCCGGAGTCCCACCGAGGCAGTACTGGATTACCGCCACTGCCCAAAACAAGGAGGAAGATCAATCCAAGGAGACATGTACGTTGTTCAAGTTTGTCCCTGTAGACCATGCTACTGGTACGGTACGAATCGTGCATGTCCAATCAGGGTGCAATTTATGCTTATGGCTAGGGAGTGATCTGATACTTAATCGCTGCGTGTCGGCAAACTACCGGGAGTTTGATAGTAATGGCTTTGATATCTTCAGCATTATTGATTGTAAGTCGTTACTGGTTTTGCCAAAGTACGTTGCCTTCAAAGGACATAATAACAAGTACCTGTGTGTTCGTGAAAATTACTTAGCATTTTCAGCAGATGACATTGGGGACTCAACTGTGGCATGCGAGACTTTTGTTACTGATGATGGAAAGGTTCACATCAAATCCATTTGTGCTGGAAAGTTTTGGTTGGCCGACCCGAAATGGATTGGGGTAGGATATGATGACCCTAGCAACAATGATGGCACCACGTTTCGCCCTGTCAAAGTTGACGATAAGACTATAGGTCTTATCAACCTGGGCAACAAAAACTTCTGCATGACCCTCACAGGACAAGACGGCGTGGAATGGCTTAGCCCAGCTGTCCCAACCATCACCAAAGAAGCCAAGCTAACGGTGGAAGAGCCAGTCTTGACAAGGGATATCTATGATGTCAAATATGATCTTGGTAATTCCCGGGTTTACGACGAAACAACCTTCATTATTGCCAAGAATTTTGCTAGTAACTATACCCAAGAACCCACCCATATGGACATAAAGCTTTCATATACAAATATCAAGACTAGTACTTGGAAGAGTAATTTTTCACTCAAGTTAGCAATGGAAGCTAAAATGGAATTCAACATACCATTGATTTCTCATGGAAATATTGAAATATCCGGTGAATTTCACTCAGATGTCAAGTGGGAAGAGACCAAAGAATCGAAAACTTTAGTAGACGTTGTACACAAAATTGTTGTGCCTGCGATGACTAAGGTGACGGTTAACCTCATTGCAACCAAAGGTAAGTGCGATGTTCCCTTCATTTTCATGCAAAGCGACACTCTTTATGATGGGACCATTGTCACTACTGAAGTTCAAGGTGCCACTTACACTGGTTCCAATTACTACAGCATTCACTTTGAGACTGAGGAAACAAAGCTGGAGCCGAGAAAGAAGCCGGAGCCAATATAATCTATGAACACACAAAATTTCATTGCATTGTGTGTGTGTTTGTGTGGTGTGCTAGCACGTGTGTAAGTGAAATAGAATCATGTTTCCTTCATGGATGCATGCGTTTATGTTTTCCTATAATAAAGTACTATCAACAAATGTTGCATGCATAGCCTAGTGGCATTGTATCTCATGTTTAATGTAAGATATATAAATCATGTATGCTATCTTTATGTGGTGTGTAGATCAAATATTTGTACTCCTGCTTTATATTATAATTTATGAGTTGTTGGTTGATAATATCTGATTAAAAATTTCTATCATTAGCATGTTTTATCTAATAAATATCTTTATTTTATAAATAAAAAATAATTACTAAAGGTAGATGGTTGAGAGTTAGAGGAATTCTTGCTGATAATTCAATAATATATGAGATAAGAATATAAAGTTGCTACATGGTAATCGGTACGTGTCGTTTCAGTCCTAAATCAATATCAATTAGTCTATGTTTCGTTCCAGTTAAAATTTCGGTGTGTTTCGGCCATTTTGGTGTATTTCAGTCTATTTTGGTCAATAATTAGTACGTGCCGAACCAAATCGATTGATACAAAATATTGACATTTTAAACTAAAATTTAAAATTTTTTCATAACCATTTTAATTTTTCAAAATTATATTTAAAATGAAACGTTGTTAAATTGAATTATTCAACTTAATTAATAATTTTAAAACTTATTGTCGAAACCATTTTAAAATCGGTTTAGTAAATGGGGTCAACTTCTAAAAAACAAAAAATGTGAATCGCCACCAATCCCTTTTTACTTAGGTGTGATTGGGTCACATTGTAAAACTTTTTATTTAAAACATTTAATTTTGGTCTACGAAAAACCAGGAAATATGTTCGGGAGTCGATTACGTATGAGGAAGGGTTAGCACCCTCATAACGCCCAAAAAATTGGTACCTAATCGATAAAATCATGTCCAAATGTTTAAAACTTAAAAGTATTTAAAAATATGATTTCTAAAAAACTTCGAACAATTTGATTTAAAAATTGAGAATTCTACGATCCGAAAGAATATAAACATCACATCCAGCACGATTGGACACGATGTTTTAAAACTCTCGTAACTAAGATCATCTCAAAATTTATAAAACTTCGAGCAATTTTGATTTAAAATTTGAGTGTTCTTCAATCCGAAAGAATATAAACATCACATCCAGCACGATTGGACACGATATTTTTAAACCCTCGTAACTAAGATCATCTCAAAATTTATAAAACTTGTTAAAAGGATATTTAGTTATTTAGCCAAACGGAAAATCGATACCCAGCACGATTGGGCATTATTTCTCGAATTTCTAAATACCAAAACATTGCCTTATTTTAAAAACCTTTAAATAAAATATTAATTTTGTAAAAATGTATTTTTATTTTAAACAATAACCATGTAACAATATTACATTTATATACTATCGAATATAAATATTAAAAGCAATTAAGACATACTAACATTTCATATTTATAACAATGTAGAAAAATGACTAACAAAAATAATTACATAATGGTAAACATAAATAAATAAATAAGAGAGTATGGGCAAATAAAATATACAAAATAATATTAAAAATGGTTATAAATAAATAATATAAAATATATTACATAATATAAATGGGTTTTATATGAAAATAAAATTTTAAAAATAAATATATGATATAGTATAATATTTTATAATATAAAAAGAAATTTAAAACATATAATATAGTAATTAATAAAAAATAATATGTGGTGCAAATAATAATAAATAATAATCATTTAATATATAAGGATATTACATATAAAAATACAAAGATAATAATGTAAATTATTTAATATAATAAAATAATTTAATATAATATAAAATAATAAAATAAAATAAAAAGATTAAAAAAATAAAAACAAAGAAGACATGGGTTAATAAGCAATTAAAACAGTTATAAAAGGACTAAATTAAAAAGTGCATGAAATAACAGGGGTTAAAATGGAAATTAGGCCAAATTTAAAAAACGGCGCGTTTTTTTTTGGCCTTTAAAGCAGTTCGGGGGCTTAATTGAAACAAAAATAGATTTTAAGGCTAATTTAAAAATAAGGAAAAATGATATTCGAACCTGATTAAATTTTTGAAAAATTGCGGGAGGGCCATTTGCGCAATAAGACCAAAATAGGAAAACACGCGGATCCTTCCCCCCGTGCGGGTCGGGTCGTGGGTTAGACCTTGAAACTGCGTCGTTTTGGGGCTATGGAAGCCAGCCCTAAATGGCGCCGTTTTGTATATTTATAAATACCTAAATTTTTTTAAAAAAATTCATTCCTCCTTTTCTTAAAAAAAATGCAGCTCTCCCTCCTAAGGCGATTTCCGGCAATCCCTCCGGTGAGGCTCCGGCACCGTCGCCGCTGTCGCCGGCCACCGCGGAATCCCAAAAACGTAAGTTTTTTTTTTCCTTTTTTTTAGTATTGTATATATATGCTATATATATATATATATGATAAAAAAATAAAATATATAAAAAAATAGTATACGAAAATAAAAATAAAAATAAAACAAGACCTTTGATGATTTTGGTTTTTTTTGTGCTTTTTTTTTTATTTTCCGAATCTTCGTCTTTGTGTATATCCCCCCTTTTAAGATTTTGTTGGGGCTTTTTATAGCCCAAGAAAACAAATCAAAAATAAATACAAAAAATCCGTCTTTCCATTTTGTTGTATTCTGCTGCGGTTTCTTTCCTTGTTTTTGCAGTTCTGGAGCAAGAAGTCCAGCGGTGGTGCTCAGTTTGTGAGAATTGCGGCGCTATCGAAGGGATCCTGGTGGTTGCGGTGCGAACGGCGTGACTGTTGGGGTACTGCGGCGATTGGGGTGCTGCGGCGCCTAGGAAACCCTAGGGTTTAGGGTTTCCAATTTCTGAAAACAAGTTTGGGCCATTGGGCTATGTTTGGGTTGTAAAAATTTCTTTTGGGTATTAGTTTAGCTGGGTTTGAGTGTAATTCGGGTTTAGTTTGTTTGTTGGGCTAAGTGGGTTTTAGGGTATTGGGTTGCTGTTAATGGGCTTGTATTTGGACTGTTTAAAAACTTTGTTTTTATTTTATTTTATTTTAGTTTATTTTAAAGCCCGGGCAAAATTGGGCTCTTACAACTGCCCCTCTTTGCTCATTGTCGTGTAACGAAAATAGAGCAAAGACGATAAAAGGGCCCATTTTTGCCCAGTCTTTACCGAGCCTCGACTTCCTGAACCTCGCCTTCTTCAAACGGCTTCCAATCCCATCTGTATCTTCAGGGGTACTTGAAACTTCATCTTTGATCTACTTCCTACAACTTCAGGAAGATAAGATCTTCTGTCTTTGATCTACTTCCTACAACTTCAGGAAGATAAGATCTTCTGTCTTTGATCTACTTCCTACAACTTCAGGAAAATAAGATCTTCTGTCTTTGATCTGCTTCCTACAACTTCAGGAAGATAAAATCTTCTGTCTTCAGTCTACTCCCTACAACTTCAGGGAGATAAGGTTGAAATTCTTTTCGATCTGCTTCCTACAACTTCAGGAAGATGAGATCTCCTGTCTTCAGTCTACTCCCTACAACTTCAGGGAGATAAGGCTGAAATTCTTTTCGATCTGCTTCCCACAACTTCAGGAAGATGAGATCTTCTGTCTTCAGTCTACTCCCTACAACTTCAGGGAGATAAGGCTGAAATTCTTTTCGATCTGTTTCCTACAACTTCAGGAAGATGAGATCTTCTGTCTTCAGTCCACTCCCTACAACTTCAGGGAGATAAGGCTGAAATTCTTTTCGATTTGCTTCCTACAACTTCAAGAAGATGAGATCTTCTGTCTTCAGTCTACTCCCTACAACTTCAGGGAGATAATGCTGAAATTCTTTTTGATCTGCTTCCCACAACTTCAGGAAGATGAGATCTTCTGTCTTCAATCTACTCCCTACAACTTTAGGGAGATAAGGCTGAAATTCTTTTCGATCTGCTTCCCACAACTTCAGGAAGATGAGATCTTCTGTCTTCAGTCTACTCCCTACAACTTCAGGGAGATAAGGCTGAAATTCTTTTTGATATGCTTCCTACAACTTCAGGAAGATGAGATCTTCTGTCTTCAGTCTACTCCCTACAACTTCAGGGAGATAAGGCTGAAATTCTTTTCGATCTGCTTCCTACAACTTCAAGAAGATGAGATCTGCAAGTTCACCAGTATTGCTACACCGTCCACTGAGGGACATGTCCTGTAGACTCGATTCCATATGTTTATATCACATGACTAAGATGCTATGATCAGAATGAATCAAATGCTTCTAGCTACATGTATTATGAGTGACACGAATGTAACATGTCATGAAAATGATTCCTTTTAAAGGATTAGGATGCAATGATGAATCAAATGCTCCTAATGAGATTTGTTATGATGCAAAAATGTTATGAGTATGATTCCTACTCTAGGTGTTATCACTCATTTGTTCTTCATCTTTGTTCATCAATCATGTTCTGCTCAATAAGCTTGCCCCAATGTAATTTCAAAGTCAACTTCACTTGGATCATAAGGCTTGTACCATCCTACTGCAATAACATTTGGTTTCTTCCATCCAATCTGTTACCACTCAGAGGTATAAAACTTGTATCACTTTCCATCAATTTAACCTGTTACACCATTCTCTGGGTGTAATAACCAGATGTATGAGTCTGAAATTTATATGAATGCAGGGTATCCCGACAATGATCCTTTTTTACACATGGATTGGCCTTATTCGTCATTTGCCGATATAGTATCACCAACGAAATTGTCTTATCCAATAAGAATCCGAAGAGATAATCATTTTTCAATGTTTCCAACCCTTAGGCTTGGTGAGTTCTGAACAATAGTCCTGTTTCAGATTCCTCATATTATTTAGAAGTTTTCAGAGTAATATGCGAAACTCCTTTTATGAAAGTATTATAAGTCCAATAATCATTATTTCAATATAAAATGCTTGAAAAAGATCAATAATGGACGAGAAAGAAATTAATCAAGAGTATAGCTCGAAATGAATAAATTAATCAAAGATAACCAAAGAAAATTTGATCAATGTGTCTCTTGAAAAGAATAAAGTAATCAAAGATAACAAATTTAAAAAATGGGTAAGATAGAAGTTAGGTGCCCCAGATATCGCAGCCTGAGCTTCCCTGTTCAAACTTCTTGAGGACCATTTTAAGCTCAATATGTGTTAAGGGGATCCGGAGTACTTTGTCGATGCCCCAAGTCGCAGCATACTTCCTTATTGTTAATTCAGGCATAGCAAGACTACCACATGCCCTTTCTTTGATCAAAATTTGAGCCGCCCTTCTGGGTTTTCAGCTCAAAGCTCCTTTGGTCTCAAAGCGCCCTTTGCGGGTTTTCGCTTTGGCCTCTCCTTTTTCTTTTCTTTTCTTTTCTTTTCTTTCTTTCTTTTTTTTTTGAATTTGGATTTGAACTCAAGGCGCCCTTTGCGGGTTTTCACCTTAGTCCTTCCACTTTCAGATAAAATCCTTATTGATTGACTCTGAGTTTACCAGATTGAGCGAGTCTTTAGCATCCACCCCGGTCAATATCAATGCTCCTCCAGAAAAGGCATTCTTTACAACATAAAATCCTTCTCAATTTGAGATCTACTTTCTTCTGAAATTTTCAATATTAGGTGCCCATCATGAAATTTCTTTGGGTAGACCATTTCCGTCATAAATCATCAATTTTAGTACATTTGACCATGATGAATACTTTCAAACCCTTTTCTTCATCCAAGTTCACGGGAGACATTCTTCTTCATCTAATTCCTGACTCAATTGAAGATTGGAGCAAAGAAATCTCGATTTTCATGGGCAAAACCACTTCATAAACCAATGGGAAAAGTGTTGCCCTAACGAAAGTCCTGGTCGACGTTTGATAAGCATAGAGCGTAAATGATAGCTTCTTATGCCAATCTTTACAGGTCTTAGTCACCTTTCCTATTTTTTTTTGTTTGGCAACCTTTGCTGCACTGTGATATGCTGCCTGATCTTTGGACAAACTGTAAACTTTGACTTTGTACAGTTATGCGTTATTAAATGTGTTGCTTTATGGCATTCTTTGCTGACATTTGATTCTTTTTTTTTCTTTTTTCTTTTTTTTTCTTTTTTTTGACTTTGATGACTTTCGACTTTGTAACATTGGCATATGAAGTTACTTCCACCCTCTTAGTGAAGTAAACGACGACCACGATAATGAATCGATATTGGCTAAAAACTTTTGATGAGATTGGCCCCATCATATCCATGCCCCCACATATGGAAAATTTGTGAAGAACTGGAAAAGGCACATGAATCTTGTCTCCTTAAATACGGCATAGCTGATACCATCCCTTTCTATGTGGATCAGCAGTACCCGCCCTTATATTAAGCCCGTGTCTTAGTAGCCCAGGCATGTCCTGATATGATCATGCAAAACATCTTTGAATTTTTGAAAATAACTCAATGATGTCTTGGATTACTTTTATGGTGAGCTGGGCTTCGATCTTCATCCCTTTCCTAGGCTCATAATATCTGCTGACCTTTTGTTGAGTAAGGCCCTTTTTATCTTGCTAAACCATTCTTAACAAATCAGAAGGTATGTTACAATCTCTGTCATCTTCAAAGTCCTGAGATCCCCTAGACCCATATCTCATTCAAAAAGGGAGTCAGTAACAATGTCGCTCATGTCGTTGATATCTGGGGACCTATTATAGGTTCGAAAGAATATTTCAAAAGAATAAATAATTCAAAGAACAATTATTTGTATGGTCATGAATAAAGAATGAAAGAATATTGTAAAACAAAAAATGTACAATATGAAATGGAAAGAATAAAAGAACATTTGCTTAAAAATGCATTTTATTGAAATAAAGTTCCGGACACAAGCCTATTTCACAAAAGAGTTCTTATTGCCTCTAGGATTAAGGCAACAAGCATGTTTCGTACATTACTATAGATCAGCTTCTAAAAATACAGGGATCTCCTCCACAGTCCCATTATTCAAAACACTCCCAAATATAAAAGGGCTTGGAAACTTCATCTTTTGATTCCCTCTTTGCTTTCGATTTCTTCAAGGGATCAAAACTTTCTTGTCTCCTCCTTCAATTATAGCATTTACTGCCTCGTCAAAGTGATCAGGTTTTGATAAATCATTGACCTTCACAATTCCCATTTTGATGAGCCTCTCAACTACCTTTTTGAAGGCAGTGCAGTTTTCTATGGAATGCCCTGATATTCCCGCATGGTAATCACATTGGGCATTCTCGTTATACCATTTTGGGAATGGAGGTTGTAACGGTTCCAAATAAAATGGAGACACCACGTGTGCGTCAAACAAACTTTGATATAGCTCCTTATACGTTATTGGGATTGGCGTAAATTGGAGTCTTTTAGAGTTTTGCCTGGTGCTTGATTCTTGTCTCACCGTCTCTTGTTGCCCAGCAGTGATCACTTTTGGCTGGTTAACAGTAATTGCTTTTGAGTACCTTTTGTTGTATGTACTCGTATTATTTACCTCGTCATCCTTTTTCCTAGGAGCAGACATTTTAGTGGCTTCCCCTGCTTCAATCTTGCCACCTCTTATGGCATTTTCAATCATCTCTCCTGCCATCACTATATCCACAAAGCTTTTGGTGGTGCTTTCTATCGTATGAGTAATGAATGGAGCCTTCAATGTATTGATTAATAGCATTGTAGTCTCCTTTTCTAGGGGTGGTGGCTGAACTTGCATGGCGACCTCCCCCCATCTTTGCGCATACTGCCTGAAGCTTTCATTTAATTTCTTCTCCATGTTTTGAAAAGTGATTCTGTCAGGCGTCATATCTGCGACATGATTGTATTGCCTCATGAAGGCTTGAGCTAAGTCTCTCCAGGAGCTAATGTTGGCGCGGCTGAGTTGATTGTACCACCTAGACGCTGCCCCCACCAAACTATCTTGGAAACAATGAATCAAAAGTTGATCATTGTTCACATAGCCAGTCATGTGTCTGCAAAACATAGTGATGTGGGCTTCAGGGCAACTAGCCCCATTGTACTTCTCAAATTTCGGCATCTTGAATTTATGAGGAAGTACCAGATCTGGGACCAAACTCAAGTCTTTGGCATCAATACCGTGATGATGGTCAGCATTTTCCAAAGCCTGAAACTTTTCTTCCAACCATCTACAGCGATCCTCCAACTTCCTTGAGGATTAAATTCTTAATCCCTCTCTCTCTGCTATGTCCAAATCAGGGATAACGGGATTGGCAGGGTTATCTTCTGGGTTAGATCCTGAGCCGACCTGGAAGTTTATGGGCGATCTATTATCAGCTTGCCCTGTTGAGGCCTGATTGTGACAGGTGGCCTTTGGGGATACTCCTCAGGTTGTACATGTGGTGGGGTGAAACCCCTAGAAAAGTCCTCATTGTCTTCAACATTAACTAGGGGACCCTTTCCTTTGTCCATTATCCCACTCATCATCTGGGCCATTTGAACCATCATGCTCCTTTGAGCTTCCAACATCTGGTCCCTCATCTCTTGTTGGAGTTTTGCCATTTGCTCTTGCATCTGGTCTTGCATATCCCTCTGGAATTGTTCAAGTCTTTGCCATTTTCCTTGTCCTTGCACGTGTACCGTAAGGATGTTCAACTTCTAGATTTTCCTTCCCTTTTTCTCTCTTCTCTCTTTCTGTTATAATTTCAACTAATTAGACTCTCTCTATGGAATTAAATGCAAATGATGTTATGTAATGCAAATGCATGAATGCAAAGAAAGAGAGGCATTGATTCTGAATTCAATTCCATTAGAAAAACTTTTCTAGAAAGGAATTTTTTTTACATAAAATGGATTACATATACGGCCATGCCCTCATATTCCAAGCAAAAACATCAATCCCCTTCTTCGCATAGGTCAAATCTTGCAAACTTCTAATAGATGCCTCCACTAGCTCCTTTTTGCTTGATCTGGACCACGACTCACCGCTCACTGATACTCGCAATGCTTGTTAGCCTCTTCAAGGAAGCCTTGCCGTGGTGGTTCTCGAATAGTCTTTGTCAGCTTGAATCATTGGGCAATAAACTCGTGCATTCCTTCACAGGCTATCAGTCTTCTCTCGTTGTGTTTGCTTTGAAACATATTTAGACAACCATATTTAATCCACTTTGTCAAAAAATTCGTTTTCTTATGACAAACTTTTCTATTTAGTAATCGAATTTGAATCAACAGCTCTTTTCTATGATATGAATGCAATGCAATCAAAACAAAAGAGAACACGTTAGCACAAAGAAATAAATAACAGAATAGGACACCTATCTGGGTGACCACTAGGGTTCGACATAGTTCTACCTAGGGTAAGTCCTTAGGTTTTCACTATATACGATTTAGTTCTAGATTTGAGGTACCCGAACCAGCAGATTCCTCGATCCTCACCCATTATAGGCTCATATAGACCTAGTTCAGTTCAGGGGAATACATTTCCCTTTGGCCATGCGGAAGTGAAAACTTCACGAAGACATAGGTACATATGTATTCCGGAAGCAGTCCACTAGCCCATGCGGAGGTGAAAACCTCACGAAGGCATAGCTTCTTGCTCCCACTTAAGGGTGTGACCACGACGGTCATGCAGTGCAATGCAAAGAGATATATTTTTAAAATCACATGCAATAAAAGGATCATATTTTTAAAATCAGAATTTTAATTTCGAACAAAAGGACATGAAATCATCAATTTTACGGCTTGACTCTCTTATTGTCCCCAGTGGAGTCGCCAAGCTGTCGAAACCATTTTAAAATTGGTTTAGTAAATGGGGTCAACTTTTAAAAAACAAAAAATGGGAGTCGCCACCAATCCCTTTTTACTTAGGTGTGATTGGATCACCTTGTAAAATATTTTATTTAAAACATTTAATTTTGGTCTACGAAAAACCAGGAAATAGGTTCGGGAGTCGGTTACGTATGAGGAAGGGTTAGCACCCTCATAACGCCCAAAAAATTGGTACCTAATCGATAAAATCATGTCCAAATGTTTAAAACTTAAAAGTATTTAAAAATATGATTTCTAAAAAACTTCGAACAATTTGATTTAAAATTTGAGAATTCTTCGATCCGAAAGAATATAAACATCACATCCAGCACGATTGGACACGATGTTTTAAAACTCTCGTAACTAAGATCATCTCAAAATTTATAAAACTTCGAGCAATTTTGATTTAAAATTTGAGTGTTCTTCGATCCGAAAGAATATAAACATCACATCCAGCAAGATTGGACACGATGTTTTTAAACCCTCGTAACTAAGATCATCTCAAAATTTATAAAACTTGTTAAAAGGATATTTAGTTATTTAGCCAAACGGAAAATCGATACCCAGCACGATTGGGCATTATTTCTCGAATTTCTAAATACCAAAACATTGCCTTATTTTAAAAACCTTTAAATAAAATATTAATTTTGTAAAAATGTATTTTTATTTTAAACAATAACCATGTAACAATATTGCATTTATATACTATCGAACATAAATATTAAAAGCAATTAAGACATACTAACATTTCATATTTATAACAATGTAGAAAAATGACTAATAAAAATAATTACATAATGGTAAACATAAATAATTAAATAAGAGAGTATGGGCAAATAAAATATACAAAATAATATTAAAAATGGTTATAAATAAATAATATAAAATATATTACAT
Organism: Gossypium sturtianum; assembly: GCA_025698515.1. NCBI lineage: Eukaryota > Viridiplantae > Streptophyta > Magnoliopsida > Malvales > Malvaceae > Gossypium > Gossypium sturtianum. Next base: position 167,527,795 of record CM046945.1, read on the forward strand.
AATATAAATGGGTTTTATATGAAAATAAAATTTTAAAAATAAATATATGATATAGTATAATATTTTATAATATAAAAAAATTTAAAGCATATAATATAGTAATTAATAAAAAATAATATGTGGTGCAAATAATAAGAAATAATAATCATTTAATATATAAGGATATTACATATAAAAATACAAAGATAATAATGTAAATTATTTAATATAATAAAATAATTTAATATAATATAAAATAATAAAATAAAATAAAAAGATTAAAAAAAATAAAAACAAAGAAGACAGGGGTTAATAAGCAATTAAAACAGTTATAAAAGGACTAAATTAAAAAGTGCATGAAATAACAGGGGTTAAAATGGAAATTAGGCCAAATTTAAAAAACGGCGCATTTTTTTTGGCCTTTAAAGCAGTTCGGGGGCTTAATTGAAACAAAAATAGATTTTAGGGCTAATTTAAAAATAAGAAAAAAATGATATTCGAACCTAATTAAATTTTTGAAAAATTGCGGGAGAGCCATTTGCGCAATAAGACCAAAATAGGAAAACACGCGGATCCTTCCCTCCGTGCGGGTCGGGTCGTGGGTTAGACCTTGAAACGGCGTCGTTTTGGGGCTATGGAAGCCAACCCTAAACGGCGCCGTTTTGTATCTTTATAAATACCTAATTTTTTTTTTAAAAATTCATTCCTCCTCCTTTTCTTAAAAAAAAATGCAGCTCTCCCTCCTAAAGCGATTTCCGGCAATCCCTCCGGCGAGGCTCCGGCACCATCGGGCTGTGTTTGGGTTGTAAAAATTTCTTTTGGGTATTAGTTTAGCTGGGTCTGAGTGTAATTCGGGTTTAGTTTGTATGTTGGGCTAAGTGGGTTTTAGGGTATTGGGTTGCTGTTAATGGGCTTGTATTTGGACTGTTTAAAAACTTTGTTTTTTTTATATTTTATTTTTGGTTTATTTTAAAGCCCGGGCAAAATTGGGCTCTTACACTTATATTTAGATATAAATATAATTGAGTTATATTTCCATATTAATATAATATATAATTTATTTTTAACTAAAATAACAAATAATTTATAAACAAAATAAAAATTAGACTATAAATATATGTGAAAAATATTTAAATATATATAATTTATCAAAAAAACTAAAAGTTTAACTATATATATATATGGAAGAAAGTATTTAAAAACATTGATAAACTTAAAATGATATATTGAAACATGCCTATACCTATATATACCATAAGACAAAAATGATATACCCACTAACTACCGTAATTCCACCTTCACTATGTATAAAATGTCAAACCTTATGACTCTTTCTTCAAAATGCATCAACTCCAAACTTCTTGGTCGTTGTAATGCTAATTTATCTAAAATTAAAACTATTAAATTTGTATTGAATATCTTTATGAAGATTAAGTCATTGAACTTTCAATTTAATGGTAAGTGTTCGATCGAATCAAGTAAGAAAAATTTTAGATTAATTGTAACACCCTTAACCTGTGTCTGTCGTCGGAGTAGGGTTACGAGTCATTATCGGAGTTTACAGGACTATTTAAGATAAATCGAGTCATTTACTATTCACTTACCGAGATTAACCATAATGTCCCTTAAATGGGCCCTCGATGGCCCAACACATGTGTTGGAATGGATTCGGGACTTAATAGGATTCTCAGGAAATTTTTCATGAAATTCTAAAGTTTTCTCACATTCTAGGGTCACACGCCTGTGTGGCATGGAACACACCTGTGTGGTTAGGCCATATGGTCACACACGCCCATGTCCCAGCCCATGTGAGCTTTTTGACTTGTACCCATAAACAAATTGATGACACACGGCCAAGTCACACGCTCGTGTGCTAGGTTGTGTGGTTAATTCGAATTTTTCGAAAAATAGGTCTAGGGTTCACACGGCCATGAGACACGCCCGTGTTCTAGGCCGTGTACTTCACACGACTGAGACACACGCCCGTGTCTCTGCCTGTGTGCTCAGTTCTGAGCATTCTGTTTCTCAATTTTTAGGATGCAGGGGACACACGGCCTTGACACACGCCAGTGTACCAGACCGTGTGTCACACACGGCCTAGAAACACGTCTGTATGTCTACCCGTGTAGACAAAATAATGCTATTTTCCAAGCCCTATTTCTCACCCATTTTCATCCAACACATGCACCAAATATTTCCAACAACAATCAACCAATTCAAATATGTTTTCCAACCAATTTCATCATACATTATAACATATTTTCACATGCTCATTTAGTACCAATCTTACCTCTTTTAACTTGCATGCTTACTCCCAATAATTCATATCTTATTATGAATATATATGTATATATGTAACACCCTTAACCCTTATCCTTCGCCGGATTAGGGTTACAAGGTATTACCGGTCAAATCCTAACGTTTACACCACCATGGCTCACACATCAACAAATCACAGTTAATCAATAACTCAAAGTCCCTTTAGAAGGTCTACGAGACCTTAAACATGCTTTCAAGAAGGTTTGGGACTAAACCAGTCTCATATGGAAACTTTACGAAACTTAGAAAATTTTTCTTTTAAAACAGGGCACACACCCGTGTGGCTAGACCGTGTTCCTCACACGGCCATGCCTTAGACCATGCCTTACCCCGTGTGCAAAACTGACTAAGATCACACGGCCTGTTACACGCCCTTGTGTCTGGCTCATGTGCAACACTGGCTTGGGTCACATGGCTTGTCACACGCCCGTGTCTCTGGCCCGTGTGCAACATTGGCTTGCTTCGAATAGGAACAGTGAAGGGCACGGTTGAGACACACGCCCGTATGCTCACCCGTGTGGACAATATAGGCCATTTGCAAGGCCAATTTGCTACCCATTTTGGGTCATCCCTACATGCTCAATTTGAACATCAAATAACATACAACTCATCCACCAATCTCAACTATCAAATCAAGTTTGAAACATACCATTCCTATTTCACCAAAACATACCATAATAACCATTCACACAAGACCATATTTACATATCACTTACTCCATTTTCACATAGCAAAACATGTACCATATCATTCCATTATCAAGCCATATCACATGACAAGATTATACATCTCAAAACATTCTACAACCTCACTAGCCTATACATGCCATACTCCATAAATACGATTTCCAAAAGGTACCAAAATAGATGTCCGATAGTGTGATTGAGTAGCTGACGACCCAGATTCGAGCTAGCTTTAATGACATTATAAAACAGAGAAAGACTTCACATAGTAAGCTTTAAAGCTTAGTAAATTCGTAATATAACACAATTAAATCAATAATTCAAATTCATTATGCAAAATTAACTAACACTTAGTTCAATTCACATCACTACTCAATCTCACCCATGGCTATTACTCACTTTCGTACCATATCTATAGATTCATGTACAAGCATTTATAATGCTACTCAATCCAACCCTTTTTCATCACTCATTCACATAATCTTCCATCTATCTCATACACAATATCATCAACCACTTAGGTTCTGTACATACCTGTACATCTCGTGTTTATCTATCATATTTACCACTCAATGCTCGATGCCATAATTTATTCGATCCTCTTTAAACATTCGATGAACTCGCACACTTAGTTCCAATTAATTAGCCGAAGCTATAATAATATCGCACACTTAGTGCCATCACATTAAACCAAATCTGTCTCAGTATCGCACACATAGTGCCAAATAATACAGCCGATGCTTTCTTTAACTCACGCACTTAGTGCCATTCATCACAGCAACTACTCTATTTATGCACACTTAATGCAACATATCTTCTAACTCACATTTCGCATTACCAACTCCACAATCACATTTCCATTCATTTCATCACATATGAATTTTTTTTTAAACAATATGTATTATACACGAACTTACCTTGGACGTAGAAACAACGACACTAGTCGATCAATAGAGCACTTTGTTCTTACCTCGATCTAGATCTAAATTTCTCTTTTCTTGATCTATATAATATCAAACTCAACTCATTTAATCACACATTCATTTAACTTAATTCACAAACACATAATTAGGGCATTTTGGACTTTTGCCTTATAATTTTACATTTTAGCATTTTAGTCCTTATTTCACAAATACATCAAATTCAAAAAATCCAATTTAATCCATGCTTAGCTGAATTACCATAGTACCCCTAGCAGCCCATATTTCATGTAACGCCTCAAATTTTGGGCCTAAAAGTTTTGAGCTTTGAGCATAAGGACAGTGGGGAGATTGCACATATGGGTTTAATTGTACAATTTAGAGACAAGAATGGGCCTGCTGGTCTAGTGGCTGTGTGAGTGTTAGCATACCTTGAGGTTCTGGGTTCGACTAGCTGGATGCGCAATTGTGGAGAGTCTTTTATTTTGTTTTGTTTTAGTATTAATTATGAATGTTTATTTATGATATTATATTATACTATTTATTATTTGACGGTTATTTTAAGTTTTGTTTTTGTTCATGTTAACTTTTTCACTTTTCTCCCTCTTCTCGTTCTTTCTCCCCCTCTCTTCTATTTTTCTTATTTTTTTTTGTTGGTTCCACCTGATTTTTCTTCTGTTAAGCGATTTGTCTGCAGATTTTGGGATTGTCGCTCCTCCGTCGTTCTCTTTATCGTCAAATTAGGTGTGGGATTTTAATCTAGTTACTACCTTCTACTATTAAATCAATTACTATCTTGTGTTGCGAATCCCTTTCCTTCGGCTTTTCGTAACTATGCGATAACTCCGTCGTTTTTTTGAGTTTATAGATGTTAAGAGTGAAGGGAAAACGTATTTATGATATATGTTGATAGGGAAAGGGTTAGGGACTGTTACTGCGGCTTAAACGGGGTTTTCGGGGTTGTTTCGGAGAGGTTTTATGGCTGCCCAGATTGCCACACGACCATGTGGCCTATTTGGAGATTTTTGTCGACTTTCACACGGCCGTATCCCTTGGGCACTCGTGCGTGTGAGATTGAGAATTAGAATATTAGAGTTTTGGGGTCACATGTCCGTGTGACTAATTTAGGGATTTAGGGATTCTACACGGGCGTGTGTTACGAGACACACGGCCGTGTCTGATGGCCACACGAGCGTGTGACACCTTCACATAGCCGTGTCTGCCCTGCGCTTGATTTTATCAAAATTAGATAGTGAGTTACAATGCCTATTCACACGGTAGTATCCCTGCACCACACGAGCGTGTACCTCTATCACACGAACGTGTGCCACATCTCATGCAGGCATTTGGATCCCCACACGGCTTGGATTGCTTCACACAGCCAGAGCACACGGGCGTGTGGCCCTAACTCGCCAGATTCTGATTTTTGGGCAAATCAAATGCCATCGTGACTTTGTGTGTTCAACCCTTGGCTAAGCTTTAGCAAGGGTAGGTATGACTCTGCTCTGACTCCGATTTATGTGTGAATTGTAGTTGGTTGGGTGGTAAGCTCGATACTGAACTTGAGTTGTGAATATGCACATATATGATTCTGTAACTAACTGAGTAGAGGTGAGTGTCTGCTTTTGATTAACTATCTGTAACTGGTATTCTGATTGTGTTCATCTGACTGCATACATGCATATGCATTCATACATTTGCAGAAAATTATTTTGGGTGAGATTTTGAAGAGAAGGGAGATTTACGATTTGATCTGGCAGTTTTATTGCAACTCATCTGTATAACGTATTACAGTATTGTACTGTACCGCATGTACGTTAGCTACGTTACGTACCATTATCTGATCTGGTAGTTCATACCGCATGTCTGTACCATGGTTTACCGTTTTGCACAATACAACTTATACGCTAGCATTGTTGCGTAATTTTTTAGACTGGCAGTTTATCTGCACACTATTAGCCCTAATTTCCAGAGGGTCGAGGGCGGTCTCAATTCCTTGAAGGTCCAAGACAATGCTGATGATCATCGTTGCCGGGAAACCTGGGATGACATCATATAGAGTATAAGGTTGGATGGGCTTTTCAAGGTCCTACTCAGAGTGTTGGGATGGGTGGGTTGATTAAATCTCCACAGTAAGTGTAGGGTTAGACGGAGATGGTGTGTTGGCTGGATGCGTGGGTTATTTTGTAACGCATGTGCACTCATATGCATCTGACTGACACTGTCGCTGAATGTGATACTGTGATTGAATGTTTGACTGAAATATTTGAATGTCTGATTGACTGAAATGTCTGATTGTATTGTTCGACCGAAAGACACTTGTTCTTAAGAGAACCTTGTGTGATGGGCTAAGGCCTAAACTGATTCTGATTCTGGAAAGGGCTTAAGCCTAGGTTGTAACTACTGAGAATTACTGCTACTGTGTCCAATTAGGCTATATGACTGTAGAAATACATATGGTGTACGTTTGGTTTGGGGTGAATCCGTTCATCTGCTATCTGTCTATAAGAATATTCTATGTCGAACTACTTCCAGGCTATTTTGTTTCTTTGCCTTTACTGTTTCCATTTCCGTAGTGTTATTGGTTTTTATCTCACACTGAGCTCGAGTAGCTCACTCCCTCTTCTGTTTTCCCTTTCAGGTACTATTCTGATTTCTGATGCTGGACTCGGTACGTGGAGGTCTCGGATAGCTTCAACAAATTGGATTATCAGTTTGTGTTTTCTAGTTTTTACACTTCATTTTAAACTGTGAGGTTTTATAGTACGGTGGTACGGGTTTTGTTACCTGTAGTTATTTGTATATTTTAAGTGAATTTTATATTGAGTCTTACTGTAAGTTTTACTGACTGGTTATTAAACATTTTTAAATACTTTTAGTCCACTGAGGTAAATTATTTTGTAAAGATTTCTCACGATCACTTCGGTGATCAATGTGGCATCTCTGATTCGGTCTAGACTTCTAGGCCGGGTTTAGGGTGTTACATTTCACATTTATTTCATATTTCAATCCCTTAATTTACACATTTCACAATTTAATCCCTAATATACATTTTTACTCAAAATCACTTTACAAAACATGTATATAAATAATCAAACACTTAGTTATCATCCTCAAACATCAAAAGCTCAAACCATCAACAATGGTATTTCATGAAATCATCATAAATTATGAAAATCGAGGTACGGGCTAGCTAGTACTTAAAGCAACGATCACAAAAACATAAAAATCATTAAAAACCGAGTTCAAAACATACCTCAATCAAGCCTTGTAAGTGCCAAAAGTTTAAAGACCTAAAAACCTTCCTTTTATCAACCAATTTTCGACAATGGTGAAGAAAGATGAACAAAAAATGATGTTTTGTTTTAATTTATTAACTTAATGCATCATTTACCAATTTACCCTTACTAAAAACATTTAAAAACCATTATCACATGTCCATGAATATCCATTAAGCTTGTTAATGGTCCATTTGCTTAATAAGGACCTCACACTTAAAAAGACATAGCATTAAAGTGCTTTTAACTTTTAGCACACAGCTTTTGCATTTTACACGATTAGGTCATTTTTCACAAATCGGTACACAAACGATAAAATTTTCACACAGAACTTTCACACATACTTTATCACATACTGTAAACACAGAAAATAATATTAAAATATTTTTTTGACCTTGGATTTGTGATTCCGAAACCACTGTTTTGACTAGGGTCTAAATCGAGCTGTTACAATATATCATCCATAAATTACTTTATAACATGCCAAAATTAAATCATCACTAGCCATTCCAATGGCTAGGTTACATTCATCCTCTTCAACTTATACATTAGCTTTATTAGCCTATACATGCCATTATACCTAATAAAGTTCATATCTATACCAAAATGTGAGATGATAGTGTGATCTGGCTCCAACCGTTCCCAACTTTCCCGAGCTTGTGAGCACTATGAAACATGGAAAATAAAACCTAGTAAGCATGTGATGCTTAGTAAGTTCATGTAACAATAATTAACTTACCACATATTTTCATCAATTTAAATCAAGCATACATGCATCCAAGCAAAATGAATTATTACCCTATCATGCACAACTTCAACATTTTGAGTTAGTCAAACAATATCATATAATACCAACTCAAAGATGAATGATGAGCTCATCATTTATATACTTTCACGGTAAACTTATCCATATTCCTTTGTCCGCTTCCAAGTTTAACCCGTTGAATTTATAGGAATTTCGGTGGACACTCAGAAGTACACTTTAAGTGTACGAATCCAGAATCCGTCAATTCGTCTTCATCCTTATCAAAAAGCACACTCCCGAACCACATTTCTTACAACGGGATGACCAGTCCAGGCTAAATCCCCTGTAACATATGCTTAAAGAGTTTTGTCAAGATTACCAGTCCAGGCTAAATCCTTTCAGTGACAAATACATCAGGAGGGCTTATACTAGGGTTACCCGTCCAGGCTAAATCCTTTTTGCAACACATGCAGTATCTGCAACACATGCAATATCCCTTTTTTATTAATCCATCGAATTTCCTTATTCAATTGGGACTTACCCCTTTCTCAATTAATATTGAATATTTTAATATATTTCATACATTGAACATGTAATTGACACTCATATATATAACATACATTTCAAACATTTCAAGGTTTATATTAAAGTACATGAACTTACCTCGATTCTTGTTCGATCGTAAAATCAATTAATCCGAAATCTTTTCCTTTCCTCAATTTGACTTCTATTTGAGTTTTCTGGATCTATATAAATGAATTTAATCATCAATTTCATTCATTTCATACTCAATTGAGTTCAATTTACTCCCTAGGAAAAAATACTATTTTGTCCTTAAACTTTTTATTAATTCCAATTTAGTCCCTAGGCTCGGAAAATAAAATTCATGCAATTTAATCCTCTATCGAAGCCTAGCCAAAATTCTCATATAACATTTACAGCACTTATGTTTCACAAATTTCAAAAAATTTTCTTGAATTTCACAAGTTTGCAATTTAGTCCTTATTTCACAATTTCATCTAAAATCGCTTTGTAAAAGTTGTTTATCTACTAACAATCTTTCATTTTCTTCCATTAATTTTAAATTTCCAGCATAAACATCCATGGAGCAATTTTCATACTTTGTTAACTTTTCAATTTAATCCTCTAATTAGAGAGAACAAGTTATCCATATTTCAAAAATATAAAAATTACTAAAAAGGGGGCATGAGAACTTACCAATTTATGCCAAGAATGTTTCTTTTCTCTCTCCTAGGGTTTCCATGTATTTGGGATGAAGATGATTAAAAAATGATGACATTTTCAATTTAGTTCAATATCATCCATTAATTTTTCCCAATTCCAATTTAGCCCTTTTCTTTTTCTCAAATTCCATGGATGATTCAACAAAGATATTTTTCCATATTTTGATTGATGGTATAATTGCTAAATAAGGACCTTAAGTTTTAAATTTCATAGCTATCTAGTCCTTTTAACCTCCAGCACTTAACTTCTACATTTCATGCAATTAGATCCTTTCTCTAATTAACCACTAAATCGATAAAATTTTCTTATCAATATTTTCATGCAACCTTTCTATCATAATATAGACTATACCATAATTTTAAAATAAAATTTTCTTTTGAACCCTGATTTGTGGTTATGAAACCACTGTTTCAATATCACTGAAATTGGGCCATTACAACTCTCCCCCTTAAGGATTTTCATCTTCGAAAATCTTACCAGTAAAGAGATTCGGATATTGTTTCCTTATTGCCTTCTCCGGTTCCCAAGTAGCTTCTTTTATTCCATGTTTTTGTTAGAGGACTTTTACTAGATCTATCTTTTTATTTATGAGCTCTTTTGTTTCTCGTGCCAAGATCTTAACTGGTTTTTCACTATAAGTCATATCAGGTTGGACTCAACCTTTGTCGGAGAAATAACATGTGAAGGATTCGATCTATATCGCCGTAACATGGACACATGAAATACATTATGAATTTTATCAAAATCTGGTGGTAGTGCTAACCGGTAAGCAACATGTCCAATTCTTTCAATGATCTCATATAGCCCGATAAATCGTGGACTTAATTTGCTTTTACGTCCAAACTGAAGAACTTTTCTCCATGGTGACACTTTTAGGAATACCTTGTCGCCGACCCAAAATTCTATATCTTTTCGTTTAAGATCGGCATATGGCTTTTGTCGATCAGAAGCTACTTTCAAGCTATCTTGAATCACCTTTACTTTTTCTTCAGTTTCACGGACCAATTCAACCCCATGTATCTTTTTCTCATTGAGCTCTATCCAATATAATGGTGTTCTGCATTTCCGACCATACAAGGCCTTATACGGGGCCATTTTAGTACTAGACTGATAGCTGTTATTATAAGCAAATTCAATCAAAGGTAGATACCTTTCCCAATTACCCTCAAATTCCAAAATACAACATCGGAGCATATCTTCCAAAACCTGTATCACACGCTCGGATTGACCATCAGTTTGCGGATAGAACGCGGTACTAAAATGTAATTGTGTACTAAGAGCCTCTTACAGTTTATTCCAGAATCGATATATGAACCGAGGATCTCTATCAGAAATAATAGAAACGAGTAACCTGTGTAGCCTGATAATCTCAGATACATACAATTTAACCAATTTATCCAAAGAAAAGCCCATACGTACCGGGATGAAATATGCTGACTTCAACAATCGGTCAACGATTACCCAAATAGTATCTTTCTTCCTCGGAGATAAAGGTAATCCCGATACGAAATCTATAGTAATTTTTTCCCATTTCCATTCTAGTACTGTAATTGGCTGTAATAATTTAGAAGGTACCTGGTGCTCAGCTTTAACTTGCTGACATATTAGACATCTAGATACAAATTCAGAAATGTCACGCTTCATGCCTGGCCAGCAATACATATTCTTCAGATCATTATACATTTTATTACTCTTCGGATGTACATACATAGTACTACTATGAGCCTCTTGCAAAATCTTTTGTATAAGCTCTGAATTTCTCGGTACACATATCTTGTCTCTGAATAATATGCAACTATTAGACCTAATTTGAAATTCTGAATCAGCACCCAATTCACACTGCGCCTGTTTAGTCTGTAATTCATCATCATTCCTCTAAGCTTCACAGATTTGTTGTAGGAATGTTAGTTTAGCTCTCAATTTAGCTACAATTGAACCGTCATCAGACAGTGACAACAGGGTACTCGTAGCTCGTAAAACAAATAGAGATTTTCGACTCAAAGCATCAGCGACTACATTAGCCTTACTCGGATGATAGTCAATAACTAAATCATAATCCTTTAACAAATCGAGCCACCTACACTGCCTCAAATTCAAATCTTTCTGAGTCATCAAAAATTTCAAACTTTTGTGATCAGTGTAAATATGACATTTCTCACCATACAAGTAATGTCGCCATATTTTCAGCGTAAACACAATGGCTGCCAACTCGAGATCATGTACCGGGTATTTTCTTTCATATGGTTTTAGTTGTCTTGAAGCATAGGCTATTACTTTACCTTCTTGCATCAGAACACAACATAAACCATTTAAAGAGGTATCACTGTAGATAACAAATTCCTTACCTGATTCAGGCTGTACTAGAACTGGTGCTTTTGTCAATAAATCTTTTAATCTGTCAAAAACTGCTGGCATTCTTCTGTCCACTCAAACTTTACATCTTTCTACAGTAGACGTGTCATCAGAGAAGCTATCATCGAAAAACCATGTACAAACCTTCGATAATAACCAGCTAATCCCTGAAAACTTCTGATTTCTGTTACATTTTTTTGCGGATTCTAATTGACAATAGCTGAAATTTTACTCGGATCTAATATGATACCTTCAGCTGATACAATATGTCCAAGAAAGCCAACTTCCCGAAGCCAAAATTCACATTTACTGAATTTAGCATACAATTATTTTTCACGTAAAGTTTGCAATACAATTCTCAGATGCTCCGCATACTTATTTTCATATCAGGAATAAACCAAAATATCATCAATAAACACTACCAAAAATCTGTTTAAGTACGGTCTGAATATTTTATTCATCAAATCCATAAATACAGCAGGTGCATTGGTCAGTCCAAATGGCATCACAAGAAATTCATAGTGCCTATACCTAGTTCAGAATGCTGTTTTCGACACATCAGACTCTTTTACCCGCAACTGATAGTAACCTGATCGGAGACTATCTTTGAAAACACTGTGGCACTTTTCAGCTGATCAAATAAATTATCAATCCCAGGAAACAAGTACTTATTCTTTATTGTAACCTTATTAAGTTACCGGTAGTCAATACATAGTCTCAAGGTCTCGTCTTTCTTTTTCACAAATAGAACCGGCGCACCCTAAGGAGGGTGACTAGGTCGAGCGAAGCCCCTGTCAGTAAGTTCTTGCAGTTGTGCCTTTAGCTCCTTTAGTTCAGTTGGAGCCATCCAGTATGTTGCTATAGATATTGGAGTAGTTCCCGGAATAAGATTTATAGAAAATTTGACCTCTCCTTCTGGTGGCAATCCAGGTAATTCTTCTGGAAACACATTAGGAAATTCACACACAACTAGCACTGACTGAATCTTTGACTCAGATACCTTTGTATCCAACACATATGCCAAATAAGCGTCACACCCTTTTCTGACATACCTCTGTGCTGAAATAGCTGAAGTTACATCAATTAACTTGCCTAACTTTTCAAACTCAACCCGGAGTATTTCACCATTCTGGCATTTTAACTCAATATACTTTTGTTTACAATTTACCACAGCGTCATGTTGGGTTAACCAATCCATTCCCAGTATCACATCAAACTCTTTAAATGGCAGCAACATAAGATCAGCCAGAAAATAATGGCCCCTTACTACTAGTGGATAATTTTTACAAATTTTATTTACCATAATGTTTTGACCCAAAGGGTTTGAGACTTTGACCTCAAATTCAGTGAATTCAATTGGTAAATTTTTAATAGTCACCAACTTGGCGCATATATAAGAATGCGTAGAACCAAGATCTATTAAATCAACAATATCAGTATTAAGTAGAGAAAAAATACTAGTAATAACATCTGGGGCAGACGCATCTTCTCTTGCTCTTATAGCATAAGTCCTCGCTGGAGCTCTTGTTTCAGTTCTGGCTGCTGAATCTTTCATAGCACTTCGGCTACCACTGACATTTCCAAAAGGTCGAGGTGGTCTACCCCTAGAACCCGGGTTACTCGACTTCGGAGTCTGATCAGTATCTTTTTCAAACCTTTCTGGACAATCTCTGAGAAAATGATCGAAAAAGCCACATCTGTAGCAAGCCTCGCTTTTTAACCGACACTTCCCATGTAATGCCCCAAATATCCCAAAACCCTAATTTCTGTGCATGAAAGTTAATACGTATGTGTAGCACTTAGAATAAAAATATTAAGGTAGTATCGGGATTATTTGAAGCCTTAGAGATAGGGGTGACCATAGGGAAAAATTCATTTTTCTTGCTTAGTGGACCCTAGTCTCAGGCATGAGGCCTCATAAGCAGATTAAGAGAAGAGATGACACAAATAGGCTTGTGGTCCAATGGAAAGTGGCATCATTTAGGAGCTATGAAGTGGCGTGTTTGTCAGTCAAGGAGGTCCAAGGTTCGAGGCCTAAAGAGGGGAGAATTAATGAGTTTTATTTTTTGTGCCTGGACAGAAGGAGTTGGCGTTAGAGGGGACTCTGGAAGGGAGTGTTCAGGAGAGAAATTTAAGGTGAAGATAAGGGAGAAAAGTTAGGAGATAGGGAGTAAGGATGTGATGGTGCCGAATGGGACTCTAAGGGAGGGGAGTATTCGGCCTATGGCTTTAAAATAAGAAGGGGCAGAATGCTAAAATGTTCTTTGAGCATTCTCTAGTTTTATTCTCCCCTTCAAACGGTTTCTCCCTTTTTGCCAAAATTTTGCTAAGTCAAATTCCCAACATTGCCTAAAATTCTATCATCCCTCTTTGCCGAATCCTTCATACTCTCCCTTCTCAAATTTCCTTTTTGGTTCACCACTTGGTTCTAGCCGAATCACTTATTTTCTTATTCTCCTTAGTGTTGCCGAATTGCCTCTGTCACCTTACTAGTCTCAAAAGTCGGACTTAAGCTGCAGGATCAAAGGAGAATTTTGGTAAGTGCTTAGTTGATCTTTTAGCGAGTTTTGTTAAAAGCCGAAGGGCTATCTAACCCAATTCTTGTTGTTAACCTGTATTAACAAGGGTAAGGCTCGACAATCGCAAGCGTGGTAGGTAAGGGTTACTAACAACGTGGTAAGTGTTCTCGACTCAGTCATGGTTTAGTAAATGGCCGAATCTAATGTGGCTCGTAGGGATGATTTATGATCAATATGGATTACTCAGTTTTGATGATATACGTGTTTGGGTGCAGATCTAGAGAATAATCGCCAATAGTAGCAAAGGAAGGGCTACTAGAACATAAGGCACATGGTAAGGGTACGGTGAGGTTTCGGTTTTTGATAAGTATGTGTTAAAGTCTTGGTTAATTATTAGTAATGTCGATTGTAGGTTCGTGACTAAGGGGTTGCAGCGCGCGTGGATACTAGGTGTGTACAAACACTACACACACGATATCAGTAATGCTGAAAAGCCGAAAAGCCCAAAGTGGCTAAATAGGCCCGGTGGGCCCTAAGGCTAAGCTTGATGAGTTGTTTGGTTTGGTGTATGAATTGAGTCTGTCAAGCATAATACTTGATCTGGAATTTTTTTGGGCCTACGGGCCATAATGATGTGATTTGGGCCTAATGGGCCGTAAAGATGTAATTTGGGTTTGATGGGCTTTATGGGGACGTAGACAAGTATGTTAGGGTTTATGGACTTAAGGCCTAGTTTCAACAACTCTTAAATTTCATAAGACTTAATCTAATTAAACATGTCCATGAACAAGTCGCTGGGTTAGAGTGTGGCAACGGACATACGCATGTCTAGGATTGGATCTAGGGAGAGCTTGGTACTTAAGCGGCCCTAGCGATCCACCTCCTCTTCTCTGGAATCCTACCTGGTGCGTAGTGTCTGTTCACTTTAGCCGTAAGGACTTGTTGATGGGCCAAAGTTCGTAACTAAAACCCGAGAGGGACCAAATACCCTTATATTTGTAAAATTACTAAAATACCCTTATATTTGTAAAATTACTAAAATACCCTTATATTTAAAAAATTACTAAAATACCTCTATTTTGTGAAAGTACCAAAATGCCATTGTTTTGCAAAATTACCAAGATACCCCTATTTTGCCAAATTACCAAAATACCCCTGTAGGGTAGAATTATGAAAATACCCTTGGGTTGTGAAATGACAAAAATACCCCCTGTGACAAATATGAGTTTATGGATGTTACTTGTGTGTGTGTGTGATGCATTCATATGATATTCTGCTTAGGATGCATATGGGTGGGAATTATGGTTCGGAGGAAGATTTGAGGATCGCATAGTCGTATGGCCATGGATCCACCGGTGGCTTTAAGCCCATTATATGATTAGCAGCTCTGCTGCAACATTAGGTAGTACTGCAACCGGGATACCTATGGTGTGTAGAGGATGGGTGGGTCAATTTAGAAATCCCCACAAGTGTGTATAAGGTTGGAAGGGAAATATTGTGTGTAGCGGATAGATTATTGGGATGGGTTTTGCATTATCTTGTTTATATATGATACAATATGATATGATATGATATGAGGTCATTGTGGGCTAAGGCCCAATACCATCGATTTTGATAGGGCTTAGGCCCAATATGAATATTTGTATGTGATTTGATTGCCAAGGGTTGTACACACTGAGTTTCGAAACTCACACCCTTTTATTTAGTGTTTCAAGTGATCCTGAATAAACGACTCGACGTGGAAGAGGACTCGAAGATGGCCACACTACAAGCTGATTAAATGTTTTATTTCGTTCAAATGAATTTATTTTAAATACTTTGTTTTCTTTTCATTGGATTGTAATAAGGCCATGTAACTCCTAATTGACTTTAGATTTTGGGTTTTATTATTATTGTTTCAACTATCCGCTTAATAAATTTCATAAAATTTCTAAAGTTAACATGGTTTTCGAAATAACTTAACCTATGGATGTTTTCTAAAATATGGGCTTTTCAACGTAACCTAACAAGATACAAGGTTTTGGGCTTTTGGGCCTTAAATTGTTAAATGGTAAAATCGTTTTGAAATGTGCCTTTAATGTGACATTCCAGACTCGGGCCTAACTTCTAGGCCAGGTTTGGGGTGTTACACCCTAAAATGAAATTTATTGCAATATCTACATTTTGGTTTGGAGTTACCCACATTTCCTACACTAGTTACAGATTGTGAGGAAGATCTAGGGTTGAAACGTTGGAAACCTTTTTCTTTTCCAGAATATCTTGTAAATGTTGTAGGACGATCATAATTTTTCTTCGATTTCTTTGAAATAGAAAACTATGATTTCTCTACAGGTCTTTTACTAAGAGTTCGAGCTTCTCGTTCAGCTTGTTTCTTCTCTTTGCTAAACTCTTCTGCTTTGTATGCTCGTTCAGCCAGTGCTACAAATTCTCTCAACTCAAGAATCCCAATCAACAGTTTGATATCTTCATTTAGTCCTTCTTCAAATCGTTTACACATTTCAGTTTTAGTCTGAACCCATTCTCTAGCGTATTTTCTTAACTGAACAAATTCTCTTTCATACTCAGATACTGTCATATTATCCTATTTAAGCTCAATAAATTCTTTCCTTTTTTGATCAAGGAATCTCTGACTGATATATTTCTTTTGGAATTCTGTCTAGAAAAATTCCCAAGTAACATCTTCTTTCGGTACCACAGAAATTTTGGTATTCCACCAATGATAAGCTATATCTTTTAACAGAGACACTGCACATTTTAAGCATTCATCTGGTGTGCATGATAATTCATCCAAAACCTGGATAGTATTTTCTAACCAGAATTCAGCCTTTTTCGGATCATCCTCAGCTGCAGCTTGGAATTTTTCACCTCCAAACTTTCTAATTTTATCCACTGGAGCTTTACCTGTCTTGACATTCGAGAACTGATTATGGAGGAGTAGATGGGGGAGCTTGTTGCTGTACAGCCGAATTAGTTCTCAATTATTAATTAAACTATTCATTTATCATTTGAAAGAAGACTTGTTTTTCCTCCTCACCTCTGCCCTCAGATACGGGCCTTCTACTACTTGTTACTTCTCTTTGAACCGAAACTGGAGCATGGCTCTTAGCTTCCTCGGAATCAGCTCAATGGGATGACATTTTCTATAAGAAAAGACATTTAAAATGGTCAGGAGAAATCACACTATCAGAAATAGTATAATGGCATGTATAGCTAATCCCATACTTGCTATGTTAGTCTGAGAATCGGCTAAACCGTAGCTCTGATACCAAAAAATGTAACACCTCTAACCGGTGTCTGTCGTCAGAGTAGGGTTGCAAGGCATTAACAGAGTTTACAGAACTATTTAAGATAAATCGAGTCATTTACTATTCACTTACCGAGATTAACCATAACGTCCCTTAAATAGGCCCTCGAGGCCCAACACATGTATTGGAATGGATTTGGGACTTAATCGGATTCTCAAGAAATTTTTCATGAAATTCTAAAGTTTTCTCACATTCTAGGGTCATATGCCCGTATGGTCAGAATGTGTGGTCACACACGCCCATGTCTCAGCCCGTGTGAGCTATCTGACTTGTACCCATAAACAAATTGATGACACACTGCCAAGTCACACGCCCGTGTGCTAAGCCATGTGGTTAATTTAAATTTTTCGAAAAATAGGTGAAGGGTTCACACAGCCATGAGACAAACCCGTGTACCTCATACGGCTGAGACACACGCCCATGTCTCTGCCCGTGTGCTCAGTTCTGAGTATTCTGTTTCTCAATATTTAGGATGAATGGGACACACGACCTTGACACACGCCCGTGTGTCTACCCGTGTGGACAAAATAAGGCTATTTTTCAAGCCCTATTTCTCACCCATTTTCATCCAGCACTAGCATCAAACATTTCCAACAACAATCAACCAATTCAAATATGTTTTCCAACCAATTTCATCATACATTATAGCATATTTTCACATGCACATTTAGTACCAATCTTACCTCTTTTAACTTGCATGCTTACTCCCAATAATTCATATCTTATTAAGAATATATATGTATATATCATCCATAAATTACTTTATAACATGCTAAAATTAAATCACCACTAGTCATTCCAATGACTATATTACATTCATCCTCTTCAACTTATACATTAGCTTTATTAGCCTATACACACCATTATACCCAATAAAGTTCATACCTATACCAAAATGTGTAAGATGATAGTGTGATCTGGCTCCGACCGTTCCCAACTTTCCCGAGCTTGTGAGCACTATAAAACATGGAAAATAAAACCTAGTAAGCATGTGATGCTTAGTAAGTTCATGTAACAATAATTAACTTACCACATATTTTCATCAATTTAAATCAAGTATACATGCATCCAAGCAAAAGGAATTATTACCCTATCATGCACAACTTAAACATTTTGAGTTAGTCAAACAATCTCATATAATACCAACTCAAAGATGAATGATGAGCTCATCATTTATATACTTTCATGGTAAACTTATCCATATCCCTTTGTCCGTTTCCAAGTTTAACCTGTTGAATTTATAGGAATTTTGATGGACACTTAGTAGTACACTTTAAGTGTACGAATCCAGAATCCGTCAATTCATATTCATCCTTATCAGAAAGCACACTTCCGAACCACATTTCTTACAGCAGGATTACTAGTCCAGGCTAAATCCCCTGTAACATTTGCTTAAAGAGTTTTGTCAGGACTACCAGTCCAGGCTAAATCCTTTCAGTGACAAATACATTGGGAAGGATTATATTAGGATTACCCATCCGGGCTAAATCCTTTCTGCAACACATGCAGCATCCCTTTTTCATTAATCCATCGAATTTCTTTATTCAACTTGAACTTATCCGTTTCTCAATTAATAGTAAATATTTTAATATATTTCATACATTGAACATGTAATTGACACTCATATCATATAACATACATTTCAAACATTTCAAGATTTAATATTAAAGTACATAAACTTACCTCCATTCTTGTTCGATCGTAAAATCAACTAATCCAAAATCTTTTCCTTTCCTCGATTTGACTTCGTATTTGAGTTTTCCAGATCTATATAAATGAATTTAATAATCAATTTCATTCATTTCATACTCAATTGAGTTCAATTTACTCCTTAGGTAAAATTACTATTTTACCCCTAAACTTTTCATTAATTCCAATTTAGTCCCTAGGCTCGGAAAATGAAATTCATGCAATTTAATCCTCTATCCAATCCTAGCAGAAATTGTCATATAACATTTACAGAACTTATGTTTTACAAATTTCAGAAATTTTCCTTAAATTTCACAAGTTTGTAAATTTAATCTTTATTTCACAATTTCATCCAAAACCACTTTGTAAAAGTTGTTTATCTACTAACAACCTTTCATTTTCTTCCATAAATTTTCAATTTCTAGCATATACATCCATGGAACAATTTTCATACTTTGTTAACTTTTCAATTTAATCTTCAAATTAGAGAGAACAAGTTATCCTGATTTCAAAAATATAAAAATTATCATTTGCAGATTTTGAAAGGAGGAGTATCTGAGTTGGAAAGTTATCATTTTCAATAGCTGAGGTGTATGGAAATGAAATGGTAGATGCACTAGCATCTGCTGGAATGAGTAGATCTAGTATGTTTAAGGCTTGGTGGTGAGTATGGTCTGCGATAATTATGATAGCTTCAAGTGTGTGACTTGCTGTTACTGATTAAGTGGATTAGATGCTGGTGTTTGTTCTTTTGACCTGTGAGCAGCTTTTGTTGAAGGGGTTTTCTGGGTCTTGTGGAGTTTTTTGTGGCTTTTGTAGGAGTGTGCGTTTGTTTTTGGGTATGGTTTGTTTGTTAATGGGATATTGTGCATCTGTCAGTTTTTACTGCATATGCGATTTTGTAAAATCATTACTGAGCAAAAATATATATATATATATATATATAAATTACTAAAAACGGGACATGAGAACTTACCAATTTATTCCAAGAAAGTTTCTTTTTTCTCTCCTAGGGTTTCCATATATTTGGGGATGAAGATGATTCAATAATGATGATATTTTCAATTTAATTCAATATCATCCTTTAATTTTTCCCAAACCCAATTTAGCCCTTTTCTTTTTCTCAAATTCCATGGTTGATTCAACAAAGATATTTTTCCATATTTTGATTGATGGTCTAATTGCTAAATAAGGACCTTAAGTTTTAAATTTCATAGCTATCTAGTCCTTTTAACCTCTAGCACTCAACTTCTACATTTTATGCAATTAGGTCCTTTCTCTAATTAACCTCTAAATCGATAAAATTTTCTTATCAATATTTTCATGCAACCTTCCTATCATAATATAGACTATACCATAATTTTAAAATAAAAATTTTCTTTTTAGCTTGGATTTATGGTTATGAAACCACTGTTCCGATATAAATGAAATTGGGCCATTACATTAATCACATTGACGAGTCCTATTTTATCATCCTAATCGATTTGAACAATTTTCGAGTCGAGTCGAGTGAAATGAAATTCAAGTCGAATAGAATAGAATCGAGTAAAATTGTTCGAGTTAAACATCTCAAATTAAAATCTTGTTATAGTATAACTAATTTCATATTGGAGGACATATATTTGAAGCAATATATATTTGAAAACTCTTTCAAAACAAAATAAGAAAAAATACTTTAGTATTATAGACTTGAATTGTTAATTAATTTATTTAGGTCCCAAAATTATTATTTTAAATTACTTTAACTTTTTTATATATTATTTAGAATTCTTAGTGTAGGGCCCAAAATTTGCCCGGGCCATATTAAAAAACCAAAAAAAAACAAATTATTGTTATAAAAGTCCGTTACAAAATAACAGTCCATTAAACTGAAATAACGGGCCCAATAAACCTGCCTCTACCCAATTACAGTGGCCCAAATTTTAGACTAACTAGACCCAAACCTAAATTTATAACCCAAATACAAAATTATCCTAAATACAAAAAAATGAATAAGGCCCAATCTGGTTCCTAAGGACCCGAATACAGAAATGATCCGAAGCTTACGAGATTTTTTCGCGCGCTTCGATTCACGTCGCAGCTCCCCACGCGCGCCTTTTGGCTTCTCGCGTGCTCTACGCGCGCCGTTTCAGATCTCACGCGTGCCCCATAGCCCCAACCAGGCATTTGGACTGCCTCACACGCATACCTTACGCGCCACGTTCACCTTTCGTGCTGCAAAAACCAATAGCGAGAGGAACAACGGCAAGGAAAAGCGAGAAAAAAGGGGACAAACGATCAGATTTCCTATTGTTTTTTTTATTCTTTTGACATTCGACTATAAAAAGTCGTAGAAAATATTGTAAAGGGGACCATCATTACAGATCTGAGATATTGAATACAAAGAAATAGAAAAGAAATCAAAAATACCATTTTTTTCAAAGGTGATATTCAACTTCCGATACCTTTTTTCTGTTTTCTGGTCTCTTGGTTGTTTTTCTGTCTGTATGGAAACACTAATAATAGAGGAATAGGAGCATACCTCTGCGAACGAACAAGTCGGATCTGTCTTTCTTCATTTGAAATCGAAAGTGAAGACAGTCTTTAAGGTTTAAAATACTAAAGCCTTTGAATCGGGTTTGTAAAAGGAAGGCTTAAAGAGGCTCGAGTTTGCCATTGATTGCCGAATACCATGGCTATACAATGGCCGGACTCTGATTTCCTTAGCTTGCGGCTAAGAGAAAAGGGTGAAAGGGGGCTAGGGTTTTGGCTAAGTGAAATGAGGTGATGTTTTTCTGCTAATGGGGAGGGTTAATAACTATTAGGGGTATGACGTCGTTTAATGTCTCTGCCCATAGCTTTGAAACGACGTCGCTTAAGGCCACCCGATTCGACCCGACCTGATTTCCTTAAGGTCCGCGTGTTTGCATATAAAAGGGGAATTTGCGTGTCTGATCCCTTTTATTATACTGTTTTTTTTATTAAAATTGTTATTTGTTGTGTTCATTTCTCAATTGATCTCTGAAATTTGTGTATGGTTTTAATTTAGTCCCTTTTTCATTGTTATCTTCTTTAATTATTTTCGCTATATTTTTATTATTTTAAATTATTATTATTATTATTATTAACAGTACTTTATATTATTATTATGAATATTATATCTAATATTATTATTGTTGTATAATCAATGTTAGTATTTTATAATTTGTTTATTTAGAAAATCTTTTATATACGTTTATAGTTTTTTTTAATATTGTAGGGCATTTAACTTAAATACTTCTATATGTTTTAAATTCATATATATATGCGTGTAGTTTACATTAAAACTATTTTTATCACATAATATTGTTTCCATATTATTTTATATATGTTTATATATAAATATATACATACATTTATCTATTTGTGCGTATAAGTATATTTTGTTCATTTTAATAGCTTAAGGTACTATTTTCACGCATAAATCATTAACTTTACGTCTTTATTCTCATGTATGTTTTTTATTCGCATTATTGCGTCGCGATTCAAGTTTTGACACCTTGATTGATATTAGTAGTTTCATTGTTATTCCAAAGTAGATTAATAAGTGTTGAGCCAATTTAAAGATTGCGTTTTTGGAAAGCGAGGCAATGTTTGTGTATTTAGAAGTACGGGAAATTATATCCTAACGTGTTGGGTATTGATTTTCCGTTCCACTAAACAATCAAATACCCTCTTTACGTGTTTTGAAAATCAAAGATGACCTCGGTGTTAGAGTATCGGAGCGTTATATCCTAACGTGTTGGATATGATACTTTTATCCCTTTAAAACGAGTTAATCTTGAGATTCAATTCCAATTTAATTAACTGTCTTCCAAAATTTTTACCCTAAATATTTTCGAGGTTTAGATGTATTCGAATTCTTTCTAATGGTTTTCTTTCGTTAAAAGCATATATTGAATCAGTTTAAAGATTGCATATTTTTCAAAAAAACAAGGCAATGCTTGTGTGTTTAGAAGTAGGGAAAATTACACCCTAACGTGTTGAGTGTCGATTTTCCGTTCAACTAAATACCCAAGCACCCCCTTTTTACATGTTTTGAAGATCAAAGATGATCTTAGTGTTAGAGCGTAAAAGCGTTATATCCTAACGTGTTGGGTATAATACTTTTATCCCTTTGAAAAGAAATCATCTGGTGATTCAATTCCAGTTTAGTTTTCTTTCAATTTTTTGTTACCCTAATAATTCCAAGTTTTCGACATTAGGACAAAGTTAATCAATTTTACCAACTTTGGGCGTTGCAAGGGTGCTAACCCTTCCTTGTGCGTAACCGACTTCCGAACCCGTTTTCTCAAATTTCGCAGACCAAAACATTTTATAGGTGATCCGATCGCACCTAGACAAAAAGGATCGGTGGCGACTCCCTATTTTTTTTTAAAAAGTCGATTCCCCATTTTTTTCAAACTTTAAAATAAAAATGGTTTCGACAGCTTGGCGACTCCACTGGGGACAAATAAGGGAGTCAAGCCGTAAAATTAATTATTTTCTATCCTTTTGTCGAAAATTAAAAATTTGATTTGAAAAATTACGATCCTTTTTATTGCATTCGCTTGCGTCATCTCATTACTGTGGTTCGAGTCTTATAGAATACTTTGGCATCATATTGCATGACTGTTGGGTCACACCTTTAAGTGGGAGTGAGAAACTAAGCTTTCGTGAGGTTTTCACCTCTGCATGGGCTAGTGGACCGCTTCCGGGATACATCTGTACCTATGTGTTTCGTGAGATTTTCATCTCTGCATGGCCATAGGGAAATGTATTCCCCTGAATCGAACTCGATCTATATGAGCCTATAATGGGTGAGGATTGAGGAATCTGCTGGTTCGGGTACCCTTCTTTTAGAACCAAACCACATATAGTAAACCCTAAGAGCCTATCTAGGGTAGAACTATGTCAATTTTGTATTGGTTGCTCGGATAAAGTGTTTAATGATATTTTGCTTATTTTGATTTCTATTGTACGATACTGACTCGTGGTGTTTTAATTTGGTTTTTGCATGGCATTCCATATTAAAGAGGTGTCGATTTCTGTTCGATTGCTAAAATAGGAAGTTTGACATGGAAAACAACTTTCTTGATAAAGTAGAGGACAATGCGGCTGTGCGCGCATGGTTAGAAAAGCTGTAGTTGGAAAAAGGGGATAGCTTAGCTGAAGGTTACACGTCGGAGCTATGGGACTACACCCGCATTAGCGTGACGCAAAATGAGCTTCAAGAGTTGCGAGATATTTGGACTCAATGGGAATGTGAGACTAAACAGATGTTCTACAACAGTTATGGTGATATCTCTTATTTACTGGATGTTAAGATAGATAAAAACATGTTTCGGGCTATGGTGCAGTTTTGGAATTCCGCATATAGTTGTTTCACTTTTGGGAATGTGGATTTGGTGCCAACCATAGAAGAATACACCTCTTTACTTCGTAGTCCAGGGATACAGGCTGATAAAGTTTATATTAGGCCTGCTTATGTTCCTCTTTTTGCGAAGAATTTGATGAAAATTACGGGTATGAGTGAACAGTGGATCTCAGCCAGAATTCAGCAAAAAGGCGAAGGGAGATGCATTCCTTGGATAGATTTAAGAGATCTGATTTTGACGCACCCTGATGTGAGGAGGAAAGTTGATATTTTTGCCTTAAGCATTTATGGATTAGTCATTTTCCCCAAAGCCCTAAGACACATAGATGAAGCAGTTGTGGATCTATTTGACCGATTGGATAAACAAGTTACACCTGTCCCGGTAATTCTTGCGGAGACTTTTAGATCATTAAACGCATGCCGAAGAGCAGGAGAGGGAAGGCTTATTGGATGTGCGCAGTTATTAACAGTATGGTTTCGTGGTCATTTTTGGAAGATTGATAAAGTCTCTTGTCGACCTTTTTGCGAAGGTTATTCACCGTTAAAAGAGGAAGTAGCCATGTCTAGACGAGAAGATATAATAGAAGAGGGAAGGATGACAATTTTTCAAAATCTTCAGCAAAAAGATATTGAATGGAGAGCTCCATGGATGGTGCTTGAAGAGGTACTTTATATATGTAGAGACTTTAATTGGGTCCCTTTACCCGGAATTTGGGGAGCCATCGGGTACGCCCCTTTGCTGGCAACAAGACAATACAAGTCTAGGCAGTTCGTGCCAGTAACGTATGGGTTGGTTCAAAGCGAATTCTCTTATACGGGAGAGAGTTACAAGAAGAAGATTAGGGAAGTTGCGAATGCTTGGAAGCAAACACATCGAATGAAGAGAGTGACTGCGGGTGAGGGGGTGACTCCCGAGTATAAAGTGTGGCTAAGTAAAAGAGTCAATAATAATATTCTGGGACTGAGTCCAGATAATACTCGATCAATAGAAGAATGTCTACGAGTTGTCCCGTCTGAATTGGAGATAATAAAGCAAGATTTTGAAAGAAAGAATCGAGAGCTGGAGAAGAGAATAGAGCAATTAGAGGAACAGAAAATGTATTTAGGGTTGGATGCTGATGTCCAAAAGGCAGAGGCAGAGAAATTCAGAAAAGGAAAAGAACGAGTTGAAGAGGATCTCAACAGCTTAAAGACTGATTATAAGAAGATGCGGCTATCAATAGGGACCGCCGGGTTAGGAAAAACTTCAGATCAATGGCGTCAGGAGATTCAAGGCGAAAGGGTTAAAGCTGATCAGTGGGAGGAAAAGTTCAGAGAGGCTCAAGCATGAAACGAATTTACGGAAAAGAATCTTTCAGAAAGCCAAGGCGAACAAAACAAGTTAAAGGCTAGAGTCGCGGAGCTTGAGAGATCCCTCCAGCATCAACGAAATCGTAACTCGATGAAAGAATTAAGAGCAAGCTTGAGCCAAATAGAGGAAATGAAGAAGAAGATCGAAGAATTAGAAATGGCCTTGCTAAATTGCCAAAACCATATCCAGTATCTAGAGGCAAATGAAGAACAAAGAGAAGAGGAGCTTCACCGTTCCTAGAATCAAGTCAGAGATAGAGATTACCTCATGGGGGAAGCTATAACTGAGATGCGAGAGATAGCCGAATATTTATAGACTTTAGCCGTACAAGCTGATGTTTTGAGTATGCAGTTTGAGACTCGGTCAGATCGAGGATGAGAATTAGCCTCTCTACTTACAAAAATTCAAACCTTAGGTGTTAGAGCAAGACCGTATTTGTAATCCACTTTATGTAAAGAGCTTTGTTTTCAAATAAAGTTTCCTAAATAGAATTAAATCAGAATCGACTTCTTTCGCATTTCATGCATTCATATTTTTCATTCATTCACATGCATTAAAAATCATTAAAAGGTCCTAATTATAGTAAAAATTATTTTAGCAACCTGGAAACCAACAAAACTTTGCCAGAAACGCATCCCTACGGCACGAGAAAGAAAACAAAAGACATGGATCAGAGGATAGAGAAACTCGAACAGCTCCAAAAAGAGATGCAAGAAAAACTGCAACTTCAAATGCAAGAGTAGCTTGCCAAGATACAGCGTGATATGATGGAACAGATGATGGAATCACAGAGAACCATGATGTCTCAATTGACTCAGTTATTAGTAGACAAAGGGAAAGCCCCCATGGTTAATACTGTGGAAGATAGTGAGGAACGACCATATCCCTCGGGTTTTACCCCAACACCTCCTGAAGAGCATCCCGGAGGACATCCATTGTAATTAAACCTCAACAATTTCAAGAGGGTGTCTCTGCATCGCCAAATTTTCAAGCTGGATTAGGTTCCAATCTGGTTGACCATCCAATCAATGTTGCTATTCCCGACCTTGATGAGGCAGCGGATGAAGAAAAAGCAAAGTCTGAATTGCCAAAACAGCTAGAAGAGCGTTGTAAGTGGTTAGAAGAAAAATTTCGGGCTATGAAGGACGCTGATAGGCAACGCGGGGTCGACGCTAAAGATCTAAGCCTGGTACCAAATCTAATACTCCCCCATAAATTCAAGATGCCAGAGTTTGAAAAATACAAGGGAATCACTTGCCCTGAAGCTCATATAACCATGTTTTACCAAAAAATGACCGGGTATATTAACAATGACCAGTTGTTGATACATTGCTTCCGTGATAGCCTGGTTGGAGCAAAGACGGATGGTATAATCACCGAGCCGTCATCGAAATCGGTTCTTAGAGAGATCTCGCACGAGCATTTATGAGACAATACATCATGTAGGCGATATGACCCACAGATGAATTGTTCACGCAAAACATAGAAAAATCAAATGAGAGTTTCCGACAAGATGCACAAATGGTGGAGGGAGGTCGCTGTCTCAGTCCAAATTACCACTTTTGGAAAAAGAGACTACAATGCTCTTTATCAATACATTGAAGGCCCTGCCTCCTTACTCATATGCTAGGGAGTGCAACCAAGAGTTTCTCGGACATTGTAATGACCGGGGAGATGATAGAGAACGCTATAAAAAGTGAAAAGATTGAGGCGAGGGAAAATAACAAAAGAACGACTACGAAAAGGAAAGAAAGCGAGGTGAATAACGCGAGTATGGGGTATTCAAAGTCATCCACCAATTAACTTGACCTACTACAAAGTAGCTCTACTGGGCATCAGGGTTCATCCAGAAAGGAATCTTGCACCACAAGACAGAACAATGAGAAGCTTCAATTTACACCGATCCCGATAACATACAAGGCAATGTATAAAAACCTATTCGACGCGCATATAGTATCTCCTCGCTATTTGACACCAATGCAGCCCCCATACCCCAAGTGGTATGACCCGAATGCAGAATGTAAATATCATGCGGGAATCACAGGGCATTCAATAGAGAATTGCCTAGCTTTTAAGAAATTGGTAGAAAAGCTTGTCAATATGGGGGTTATAGAGTTGGCAGACTTGCCAAAAGCAGAAAATCCATTACCCGATCATAATAGGGTCAATGCAGTTAGTGAAAGTTCAGAAAGAAGGGTCAAAACAAGTGTTACGGAGGTTAAGACTCCATTAAGATTGGTCTGGAAAGAAATGGTCAAACAGGGGCTAATCGTTGCAAGAAAGAGTCAGAGAAAGTTGACAAATTATTGTGAGTACCATCAGGAATTGGGGCACGAGATTTAGAACTGTGAGGAGTTCAAGACTATTGTACAAAATTTGATGAACAATAAAGAAATGGAGTTTTGTGAAGAAGGAGCAGAAGAGAAGAGTATATGCACCTCAGAGTCAACAACAAGAAACCCAAAAGTTAAATTCCCTTTGATCGTTATTTCGGCACCTAAGAACGATGGAGCCGAAGGCAAAGCAAAGACAAAAGTAATAATACACACTGCACTGCAGAACCGGGTATAGCGGAGTGATGTCTGAGCAACACCAAAAGTGATAATACAAAGACCTGCAGTCTTTGCTTATGAGGATAGCAGGAGGGTTCCCTGGAACTATGAATGTAGTATGACAATCCCAGGGAAGGAGAAATTGGCTAGTGCCTCAAAAGAGGAGTTGGATGCAGGCTTTCATACTCGCAGCGAGAGACGCTATGATTTGGTAAAAGGGAAAGCCCCGATGGAAGAGCCAGAAAGAGAAAAAATAGTCGAGTCCGAATCACCCATCAAGGAACCAGTGAGAGAGGAAGAAGCTAAGGAGTTCCTAAAATTCCTGAAACATAGTGAATATTCCGTGGTAGAGCAGCTGTATAAGCAACCAGCGCGCATATCCGTATTGACTTTGCTTCAGAATTCGGAGGTACACAGGAACGCATTAATGAGAGTCTTAAATGAGACTTATGTCACCAATGATATTTCGGTTGATAAATTGGATCGGTTGGTGGGTAACATAAGTGCAGACAACTTCATCCATTTTAGTGACGACGAGATACCACCAGGTGGTAGAGGATCCACCAAGGCTTTGCATATCACCACTAGATGCAAAGGGTAGACGCTACTAGGGGTTCTGATAGACAACGGGTCGGCATTAAACGTACTGCCCTTGTCCACTCTAAACAGATTACCGATAGACAGCTCGCACATGAAGGAGTGCCAGAGCATAGTAAAGGCATTCGATGGCACGCAAAGGAAAGTATTGGGAAGAATCGAGATACCTTTAGTGATTGGCCCGACTACTTACGAAATGAATTTTTTGGTAATGGACATCAAGCCCTCCTATAACTGCTTATTAGGGAGGCCGTGGATACATTCGTCAGGGGCAGTGCCCTCATCATTACATCAGGAAGTGAAGTTGATAGCAGATGGTCGGCTAATAACAATAAAGGCTGAGGAGGACATTATTGCAGCTGTGACTAGTGAGATGCCGTACTTGGAGATAAACGACGAGACAATCGAATGCTCTTTCTGGTCTCTCGAGTTCGTGAATGCAACTTTCGCCACGGAAAGAAATAGAATCCTGATACCAAGAATCTCCAAGACTACAAGAATGGGGCTGAAAATGACCGTAGGGAAAGGAGCTTTACCGAGAAGAGGACTTGGAAAATATCTTTAGGGGAGAGTTGTGACCCCGACATTGAAAGAAAAACAAGATCGCTTTGGCTTAGGATTTAGGCCAGATGCAAAACAAAAAAGAAAAGAACTGGAAAAGAGACAAGAAAGAAGGCGTGCTCGTTTGAATGGCGAAAAAACCAAGTGGGAACCCATGATAATTCCGCACATATCTAAAACTTTTGTGTCGGGTGGGGTAATTCATGCTGAGCCCAGTGCACCAAAAGGAAAAGACATCGTAGCAATGTTGGGTAATGTTTGCATTAATGCCGTATCTGAGGAGACAGTGGAGAAGGGACCTTATCGGATATTCGACCCTACGAACCAGGAAGCGTTTTAGACAACTGGACTGCAGAGGAGATTCCTGTAGTATTTAAAACTTATTCAGAGTAATGCTCAGAACGCACTTATTACTTTAAGCCTAGAAGTGATGAGATTTCTTTTGTAAAATAGGCTCGTATTCAAACATTATTATATTAATGAAGTACATCTTTGCTATCATTTAAAGCAGATATTCTTTTATTCCTTTCTTCATTTTGTGACGCCTTTTAACCATTCTTTCATAACCATTATACATACAAATGACCATTCATAAATTCATTCTTTCTTTCTATATTCTTGTGAACTACAACAGGTCTTCAGATATCAATGACGTGAGCAACGCTGCCACGAATTCGGAATATCCTTTTGAGCAGGACATGTGTTTAGAAGGATCACAGGATTTTGAAGATGATATAGATAGTGATTTATCCCCTGACTTGTTAAGAATGGTAGAACGGGAGGAGAAACAAATTCTACCTCACGAGGAAACAGTGGAGACTGTGACATTGGAGGAGGGGAAGGTAGTGAAGATTGGAATGCGCATAACCCGGGAAACAAGACGGGATCTTGTCGAGCTGCTACAAGAATTCAACGATGTCTTCGCATGGTCATATAAGGATATGCCTGGTTTAAACACCGACATTATAGTACATCGCCTGCCTATAAAAGAAGATTGCAAGCCCATTCAGCAGAAGCTTCGAAGGATGAGACCAGATATTGTGTTAAAAATAAAGGAGGAAGTTAAGAAACAGTTTGATGCCGGATTATTGCAAGAGACCAAATATTCAGAATGGGTAGCCAACATTGTGCCTGTCCCTAAAAAAGATGGGAATGTACGAATGTGTGTGGATTATAGAGACCTAAATAAGGCTAGCCCAAAGGATAATTTTCCTTTATCTCATATTGATACTATGGTGGATAACACAGTAGGCTACTCGTTGTTTTCATTTATGGACGGCTTCTCGGGGTACAATCAGGTAAAATGCATCTTGAGGATATGGGAAAGACTACCTTTATAACATTGTGGGGTGCGTTCTGTTACAAGGTGATGCCGTTTGGGTTGAAAAATGCGGCAGCCACATACCAAAGAGCTATGGTGACTTTATTCCATGATATGATGCATAAAGAAATTGAGGTTTATGTGGATGACATGATTGCCAAGTCTAGAAATGTAAGAAGAACATATCCAAGTTTTGAGAAAATTGTTCTTGAGACCGAGGAAATTCCAGTTAAAGCTCAATCATAAAATGCACTTTTGGGGCTAGATCGGATAAATTGCTTTGGGCTTCATAGTCGGTGAAAAGGGAATTGAGATCGACTCGGATAAGGTCGTATTATACAAGAATTGCCTCCACCGCGCACTCAAAAAGAAGTTTGAGGTTTCCTTGGGAGGTTAAATTACATTGCTCGGTTTATTTCACAGTTAACTGAAAAATGTGACCCCATATTTCGTCTTCTGAAGAAACATAATCCAGGTGTGTGGGATGATCAATGCCAGAAAGCTTTCGATAGAGTCAAACAGTACTTGTCGAATCCTCCAGTCTTGACACCCCCTTGTCCAGATAGGCCACTAATCTTATACTTGACAATGTTTGATCACTCTATGGGGTGTGTATTGGGTCAGCATGATGAGTCAGGGAGAAAATAAAAGGCGATATATTACCTCAGTAAGAAATTTACTGAATGTGAGATGAGATATTCGCAGATAAAAAAATTGTGTTGTGCCTTGATCTGGACAACTCGAAGGTTGAGGCAGTACATGTTGTTCCATACGACCTGGTTAATCTCGAAACTAGATCCTCTTAAATATATGATGGAGTCAATCGCTTTGAATGGGAGAATGGCTCGATGGAAAATTCTCCTCTCAGAGTTCGACGTAGCCTATGTGAGCCAGAAGGCTGTGAAGGGAAGTGCAATAGCAGATTTTCTAGCCAGCAGAGCACTAAACGATTACGAACCCTTGAACTTCAATTTTCCCAATGAGGATCTGATGTTTGTAGCAGCTACTGAGGGAGATACCCCAGAAGTTTGTCCTTGGAAGTTGAACTTCGACGGAGCGTCAAATGCCGTTGGAAATGGAATTGGGGCAGTCCTGATATCCCCAAATGGAGATCACTACCCATTCACTTGCAAGTTGGATTTCGATTACACAAATAATATGGCAGAATACGAAGCTTGTATCATGGGAATTAAAGCAGCCATAGACCGCAAAGTTAAGGTGCTTGAAGTATATGGAGATTTTGCATTGGTGATTTATCAGCTCAAAGGAGAATGGGAAACAAGGGATCCCAAATTGACCAGTTACTGAAAATTAATGTTAGAGCTAATTGAGAAGTTCGATGATATCGCATTCTTTTACCTCCCACGCGATGAAAACCAGATGTCCGATGCATTAGACACATTAGCTTCCATGATCAAAATAAATAACCAGGAAAAAATGAAGCCCATTCGGATGAGTATTTATGAAACCCCAGCTTATTGTTGCAATATGGAGGAAAAAGAAAGGGATGATCACCCCTGGTACCAAGATATATTGCGATATGTAAGGAATCGCGAATATCCTGAACAAGCGACCGAGAATGAAAAGAGGACATTGAGAAGGATAGCTTGTGATTATGTCTTAGACGGGGAAGTCCTGTACAAAAGAAGAAAAGATCAGTGCATCGTTGAGATGTGTCGACGTCTTTGAAGCTAAGAAGATTTTGGAGGAAGTCCACGAGGGGGTTTGCGAAACGCACGCTAACGGTTTCACAATGGCTAGGCAAATCATGAGATTCGGATACTATTGGTCTACCATGGAAGGAGACTGCATCAAGTATGCTAAAACATGTCACAAATGCCAGATATACGGAGAAAAAATTCATGTGCCTCCTTCACCTCTGCATGTTATGACTTCCCCATGGCCTTTCTCCATGTGGGGCATGGACGTCATCGGACCGATCTCTCCGAAAGCTTCAAACGGGCATCGGTTCATCTTTGTGGTTATCGACTACTTCACCAAATGGGTAAAGGCTGCTTCATATGCCAGCGTTACCAAGTCGGTAGTCAGCAGGTTCCTAAAAAAGGAAATCATATGTCGATATAGAATGCCTGAAAGAATCATATCAGACAATGCGTTAAACCTAAAAAACAGCATGATCGCAGAGGTCTGCAGTCAATTTAAGATTAGACACCACAATTCGTCACCATATCGTCCAAAAATGAATGGTGCGATGAGAAGCGACCAACAAGAACATTAAGAAGATTGTGGGGAAAATGGTTGAAACCTATAAAGATTGGCACGACAAGTTACCATTCGCCCTCTATGCTTATCGAACATCAGTCAAGACCTCTACCGGGGCAACCCCTTTCTCACTAGTCTACGGAATGGAAGCAAGTGCTACCCATCGAGGTTGAAATTCCTTCCCTCCGAGTGTTATCGAGCTAAAGTTAGATGAAGCTGAATGGATCCAGTCTCGATATGATCAACTGAACTTAATTGAGGAAAAAAGGCTAAAGGCCATCCGTCATGGTCAGATATACCAAAAGAGGATGATGCAGGCTTATGACAAGAAGGTTCACCCAAGAGAATTTTACGAGGGAGACTTGGTTTTGAAAAAGATCCTCCCCATGCAAAAAGATTACAGAGGGAAATGGATGCCAAATTGGGAAGACCTTATGTGGTGAAAAAAGCTTTCTCCGGAGGAGCATTGATCCTGGCCGAGATGGATGGGAAAAACTTACCCAATCCTGTAAATTCGGATTCTGTTAAGAAATACTATACTTGAAAAAGAAAAGAAGCCAAAGTGAAAACCCACAAAGGGCGCTTTGAGATTTTCCAAAAAAAAAAAAGAGGGGAAAGGCCAGGGTGAAAACCCGCAAAGGGCACCTTGAGACCAAAGGGGTTTTGAGTCGAAAACCGGAAAAAGGCGGCTCAAATTGTGATCAGATCATAATAGGGTATGCGGTGATCCGACCATACTTGAATTAACAAGGAAATGGTATCTGACGTCTTGGTGCTTCGATAAAATACTCAAGATATTCTAAACACATGTCACACTCAAGATAGCCTTCCGCACACAATCAAGGTAGAAGCTCGTGGAGGCGATATCTAGAGGTCGCATAGTAGTCATTTCTATTCACATTAAATGGGCTGTCTTTGAATATTTTGTTCTTTTCAAGATGTACCTTTTGATTAGTTTTTCTTATTAATCATAAGCTTTACTTCACACCAATTTTATTCTCAGCTATTGATATCACCCCCATGCAAGTGTGTTACATTGAAATAATGATGGATGAACTAATAATGCTTTTATAAAAGAAGTTCTGCATATTACTCTGGGAACTTCTAAATAATACAAGAACCCAAAATAGAATTATTGTTTAAAGCTCAAGGAAGAGTCTAAACTGAGATTTTCTCTCCAAATTTTTGTCAAAGATGATGGTTGAACAAACGACAAGATACTGCGTCAGTGATACAATCTTGACGAAAATTGGGCAATGTTAACCCAAGTGTAAAAGGGGAGCCATTCGCAAGAAAAATGATGTTCTGCATACACATGTGGTTAAGTCACCTGGGAAGCGAACAGTTGACTGAACAAGTTACAGTACTCTACCTCTGAGTTGCAATGACATGGATGGAAAATGATACAAGTCCTGCACTTTGAACAAGAATGGGGTGGATGGAAGAAGAAATAAATCCTACATTTTAGAGTTGCAGTGGATTCGATTCAGATCTTATACCCCTAAGTCACAATGAGATGAACCCTGGAGTTACAGTGGGGCAAATCTATTGAGCAATATATAATCGTCTTCTCGAGTTTTCTGTTGAAAATACCAGCCTAACAAGATGGCAGCGTAATACATCAGTGATAAAGCCTTAATAAACAATTAGCGATGACACCTTAAACTTGTAAAAAGGGATCATTCTCATAAAATTCTGCATTCATGCAAAACACATTCAGTTAGGAGAATTTGATCCATTCCGATCATTGTATCGTAATCATTGTAAGAAATCATTCTCATGACATTCTGCATTCATACAAATGTCATCCATAAGACACATCTATTTAGGGGCATTTGATTCATTCCAATCACTGCATCCTAATCTTTGTAAAAAGACTATTCTCATGACATTTTGCATTCATACAAATGTCGTCCATAATACATTTAGTTAAGAGCATTAGATTCATTATGATCATTGTATTCTAACCATTTTGCATAAGCATAAACACGAAACCGATTTTCTGAAGACGTGTCCCTAGAGGATGTTGTCGCACTTGATGAAACTCAAGATCCGCCTTCTTAAGCGAAACGAATCTGAGATAGCGATCCGCAATCCCGAAGTTGCATGAGCAGATTGAAGATAGCAAATATGGCAATCCTGAAGTTGCGGAGCAGCATCAAAGCCATACAAGTCTTTTCACCTCGAAGTCCCAAAGGAAGCAGCCGGTTACAAATCCCTCCTCCCTGAGTGTATTAAGGATCAACCTATATTTCTGAGAAGTTTCAGCAGGAAGATCGAAGTTACAAATCTCTTCTCTCTGAATTCCTATCACCTCGAAGTCCCAGTGGAGTGGGTTGAAGCTACGAATCCCTTCTCCCTGAGTGTATTGAGGATTAACCTATATTTTTGAGAAGTTTCAGCAGAAAGATCAAAGTTACAAATCTCTTCTCTCTGAATTCCTATCACCTCGAAGTCCCAGTGGAGCAGGCCAAAGTTACAAATCCCTCTTCCCTGAGTGTATTGAGGATCAACCTATATTTCCGAGAAGTTTCAGCAGGAAGATCGAAGTTAAATCTCTTCTCTCTGAATTCCTATCACCTTGAAGTCCCAGTGGGGTGGGTTGAAGCTACGAATCCCTTCTCCTTGAGGTTATTGAGGACCAACCTTTATTTTTAAGAAGTCTCAGTAGGAAGATCGAAGTTAAAAATCTCTTATCTCTGAATTCTTATCACCATGAAGTTCCGACGGAGCAGATTGAAGCTACAAATCTCTGCTCCAGGAAATTACATAAAATTGGATCGAAGCGCTAGTTTTCATGCCCTTGAAGATGCAATGGAATTGAATGAAGCTACTTAAAGAAAAAAAGTGCCAAGAAGTCAAAATCTTACAAGACCAGGCAAATTTGGCCCTCTTTAAAGTCTTTGCTCTATTCCCGTTACACGACAATGAGCAAAGAGGGGCAGCTGTAGGGCCCAAAATTTGCCCAGGCCATATTAAAAAACCAAAAAAAAAAACAAATTATTGTTATAAAAGTCTCATACAAAATAACACCCATTAAATCAAATAACGGCCCAATAAACCCGCCTCTACCCAATTACAGTGGCCCAAATTTTAGACTCAACTAGACCCAAACCTAAATTTATAACCCAAATACAAAATTATCCTAAATACAAAAAAATGAATAAGGCCCAATCTGGTTCCTAGGGACCCGAATACAGAAATGATCCAGAAGCTTCTAAGATTTTCTCGCGCGCTTGATTCACACGTCGCAGCCTCCCACGCGCCTCTTTTGGCTTCTCATGATGCTCTACACGCTGCATTTGAGATCTCACGCGCGCCCCATAGCCCCAACCAGGCATTTGGACTGCCTCACACGCATACCTTACGCGCCACGTTCACCTTTCGTACCTGCAAACCAATAGCAGAGGAACAACAGTAAGGAAAAGTAGAAAAAAAAAGGGGGACAAACGGCTGTATTTCCCATTGTTTTTTTTATTCTTTTGACATTCGACTATAAAAAGTCAGAGAAAATATTGTAAAGGGGACCATCATTACAGATACAGATATTGAATACAAAGAAATAGAAAAGAAATCAAAAATACCATTTTTTTCAAAGGTGATATTCAACTTCCGATACCTTTTTTTTTTCTGTTTTCTGGTCTTTTGGTTGTTTTTCTGTCTGTATGGAAACACTAATAATAGAGGAATAGGGAGCATACCTCTGCGAATGAACCGTCGGATCTGTCTTTCTTCGCCGAAATCGAAAGTGAAGACGGTCTTTAAGGTTTAAAATACTAAAGCCTTTGAATCGGGTTTGTAAAAGGAAGGCTTAAAGAGGCTCGAGTTTGCCATTGATTGCCGAATACCATGGCTATACAATGGCCGGACTCTAATTTCCTTAGCTTGCGGCTAAGAGAAAAGGGTGAAAGGGGGCTAGGGTTTTGGCTAAGTGAAATGAGGTAATGTTTTTCTGCTAATGGGGAGGGTTAATAACTATTAGGGGTACGACGTCGTTTAATGTCTCTGCCCATAGCTTTGAAACGACGTCGCTTAAGGCCACCCGATTCGACCCGACCCGATTTCCTTAAGGTCCGCGTGTTTGCATATAAAAGGGGAATTTGCGTGTCTGATCCCTTTTATTATACTGTTTTTTTATTAAAATTGTTATTTGCTGTGTTCATTTCTCAATTGATCTCTGAAATTTGTGTATGGTTTTAATTTAGTCCCTTTTTCATTGTTATCTTCTTTAATTATTTTCGCTATATTTTTATTATTTTAAATAATTCTTCTTCTTCTTCTTCTTATTATTATTATTAACAGTACTTTATATTATTATTATGAATATTATTTCTAATATTATTATTGTTGTATAATCAATGTTAGTATTTTATAATTTATTTATTTAGAAAATCTTTTATATACGTTTATAGTTTTTTTTAATATTGTAGGGCATTTAACTTAAATACTTCTATATGTTTTAAATTCATATATATATGCGTGTAGTTTACATTAAAACTATTTTTATCACATAATATTATTTCCATATTATTTTATATATGTTTATATATAAATATATACATACATTTATCTATTTGTGCGTATAAGTATATTTTGTTCATTTTAATAGCTTAAGGTACTATTTTCACGCATAAATCATTAACTTTATGTCTTTATTCTCATGTATGTTTTTTATTCGCATTATTGCGTCGCGATTCAAGTTTTGACACCTTGATTGATATTAGTAGTTTCATTGTTATTCCAAAGTAGATTAATAAGTGTTGAGCCAATTTAAAGATTGCGTTTTTGGAAAGCGAGGCAATGTTTGTGTATTTAGAAGTACGGGAAATTATATCCTAACGTGTTGGGTATTGATTTTTCGTTCCACTAAACAATCAAATACCCTCTTTACGTGTTTTGAAAATCAAAGATGACCTCGGTGTTAGAGTATAGGAGCGTTATATCCTAACGTGTTGGATATGATACTTTTATCCCTTTAAAACGAGTTAATCTTGAGATTCAATTCCAATTTAATTAACTGTCTTCCAAAATTTTTACCCTAAATATTTTCGAGTTTTAGATGTATTCGAATTCTTTCTAATGGTTTTCTTTCGTTAAAAGCATATATTGAATCAGTTTAAAGATTGCATATTTTTCAAAAAAACAAGGCAATGCTTGTGTGTTTAGAAGTAGGGAAAATTACACCCTAACGTGTTGAGTGTCGATTTTCCCTTCAACTAAATACCCAAGCACCCCCTTTTTACATGTTTTGAAGATCAAAGATGATCTCAGTGTCAGAGCGTAAAAGCGTTATATCCTAACGTGTTGCGTATAATACTTTTATCCCTTTGAAACGAAATCATCTGGTGATTCAATTCCAGTTGAATTTTCTTTCAATTTTTTGTTACCCTAATAATTCCAAGTTTTCGACATTAGGACAAAGTTAATCAATTTGGTACCAACTTTGGGCGTTGCAAGGGTGCTAACCCTTCCTTGCGCGTAACCGACTTCCGAACCCGTTTTCTCAAATTTCGCAGACCAAAACATTTTATAGGTGATCCGATCGCACCTAGACAAAAAGGATCGGTGGCGACTCCCTATTTTTTTTTTTAAAAGTCGATTCCCCATTTTTTTCAAACTTTAAAATAAAAATGGTTTCGACACTTAGTTTTTATAAATATTTTAAAATTTTAAAATTTTTTTGAATTTTTTTTTGTAGTTGTTAAGAGAGAGATCAATTTGCTGATTTTCAAAATTGACAATGCTATAGAATCTCGTGTGATGGCTTGATGGTCAAGATATTCATCATCTCAAGTGTGGCTTAGGTTCAAATTGTGCTAGTCGCATTGCTGTCAGATTTTTTATTGATTAGAAATACAATTCTTTTATTGATTTGCTGTAATTAAAAACCCCATCACTAATATACCATTATAAATTTACAAACTTAATTACATCATTTATCTGTTGTTTTTCTAGATTCAATTAGATCTAGTGACTATGAATAAAAAAGAAAATCTTTCTCATTTTTCTACCCTTTAAAGTTTCTTTCAAAGTCATCTAAAAGTAAAAAAAGAACGAAAGAAAGGAACTTTCTTCAATTTTATGTCAACCTTGTTCCAAGTGTTATGATGAGTCAACATTCAGACCACGTATGCATGAATTATTCAAAGATTTAATATTCCATATGTATACCATTTTAATGTTTAATTTATATCATTTTACATTATAACAGCATAGAAACTATCAAAT
Source organism: Gossypium sturtianum (assembly GCA_025698515.1). Classification (NCBI taxonomy): domain Eukaryota; kingdom Viridiplantae; phylum Streptophyta; class Magnoliopsida; order Malvales; family Malvaceae; genus Gossypium; species Gossypium sturtianum. The sequence continues at coordinate 167,567,036 of CM046945.1, forward strand.
CAAAGTGTAATCTTCTTAGAAGGTGAGGGAGAAAATGATTAAAAAAATAATAGTAAGTCAAATTCTCCTACTATCGCTAAGCTTTGAATTTAGAATTTATATTATAATTTCTTTTAATTTTTATATTTTTAAAATTTTGAAATCTCAAGATCTAAATGACAATAATTAAACTCGTTAAGTCAAAATTTGCTACTAATTTTATATCATGCGTAAGTTGTGAAAATTCGATCAATTTTATCTTTTATAGTAACTATTAAATCATTAATTAAAATGATGTGACTTTGTTTTTTTACAAGTATTATGTGGGAATAGTAAGTTGACGCTGTATTCTACATGTGATAATATAATTATCGCATAAAATTTTAAAAACATCATAATTTAATTTAGGGTAACTTATACAAATGATCACTCAACTATGCCCGCATTCCTATTTTGGTTACCGAGCTTTGAAAATATTCAATTTAGGCATTAACATTAGAATTCGTTCCTGTTCTGGTCATCCACCATTAAATTGATAATGAAAATTCTTTTTCTAATTGGTATAATAATACATTTAGTCCTTAGCACTTAAGTCTTCTATCAATTGGATCCTAATTCTAAATAATTTAATAAATTTAACCTTCACATTTACAAATTCTATCAATTTGATCCTCAAACATTCTAACCATAGCTTTCGACTTTTAAAACACAGGTATTCGACATCTATTAATTGATTTATTTATGGTTGAAATTATCCAATTCGATACATAAGCATTTTGTTTATATTTTAAATAATTTAGTGTTAGAAATTAACAAAAAACCATTAAAAATAATAGAAAATACAAATTTTAAAAATATAATATATAATAAAATTATATAAATAATTTAATATTTGTAAAAAAATAAAATTTCACTCTGTCTAGCATAATTTTTTTGAACCACATACTACCATAATGTTAGTTTTTAATTAATTTAGCAAATGATTTGACACTAAATCGGATTATGAGCGATACATATTGCTTATTGTGCATTTAAAAATTTAAAATAAATAGAACACATTATAATCTCTTAATCTATTTATAAAATTAAAGAAATCATTATCAATGTAAAAAAGGAAATTCAAATAATTCTGTCACATTTTTTTCTTATGAAAAATTAAATGTTCATAATTTTTATTATATAATTATTAATTGAACAATCGGATTTTTCAAAGTAATATTTTTTAACTTTGGATTTAATTTCCAATTTCAAAGGTCAATTTCGAGGACTATTTCTATGTACCTTTGAGGAAATATCATACTGTTAATAAAAAGAGTAAATCTAAAGTGTTTTATTTTAAGGTTTTCCATTTTCTTTACCCAAAATTTCATCAATGAAAGGGTCATAAAATATTATATTTAGAAGAAAACTAATAAAAAAAGAAAAAGAAATAAATTTTCAAGATAAACTCATTAGTATCAAAGAATTGTTAATATACCCGTTAGAAAAAGATTTTTTATTATCAATTTAACGACGAATGACAAAAACAATAGCGAATTTAAATATTAGTGTCTAAATTAAAACTTTTTAAATTTAAGCGATAAAACAAGATCAAAACTTTTAATTTAATGAATTTAAAAAATACCATCAGTTCCATAATATTCAAAAATAAGTTGCATAATAGCTTAAATAAAAATATAATCGTGGAATGTGAAAATTTGCATGCGATCAACATGTTAAAATAAAATTTATAATTTTGTATAAAAATATTATTAAATTAAAATTTAAGTACTAAATTGTAACTTCAGCAAAATATAAAAATTAATAGTAAAATTTAATAAATTGAATTTGCTAATAAAATATGAGACGTTAAATTGTGTTAAATTGTGCAAAATTGATTCAAAGAGTCATATGACAGCCGTCAAGGAACTACGCAGGGAGAGAATTTTGACTCATTTTTGTCTAATTTTATGTTAATTAACTTATTTTTTATTTTTGTATTGAATATTGATTATTATAATGATTTTATTTATGGACACTTATATAAAAACATTATTATAACATTACAATATTGACTCATTTATTTTTTATTTTCTAGATTCTATTATTTTCAATTTGGAAGACTAAATTATTGTGACTATGAATAAAAAAAAATTATAATCTCAATTTCGTCACCTTTTTTGCCTTTGAAATTCCTAAAGTGCACAAGTATCTACCCGTGTTACAGTAAGTCAAACATCCACATACTATGCAATAAGAAAATGGTAAAAGTATTATGAAATATTTTATATTGAGAGTTAAATTGTATTTTATCTTTTTTTATTAAAAGTAAGTAAATTAGTTATTGGACTTTAAATTAATAAGTAAATTGATCTTTTATGCTAAAAAATTCATCCATTTGTACAGTTAAAAACTAGTGTGATTGACAAAATAATTAAATAGTGACACATATTAGGGCTGGCAAGGCCGACCTCCTAAAATAGAAAACTTTCTATTTAGTAAATGTAAAATTACACTTTAACCCCTTAAAGTGGTATAAAAATTGATTTAATCTTTTAAAAATTATAAAGATCTAGGTTATTAAAATGGTGAAATTATATTTTTATTATTGTAAAAATTATAAAAATTTTGTGTGAACCCAAGAAGATGAATTATTGTGCTGGTCCACAACTCACGACACCGGTTAATAGCAACTACATATAGAGAAAAATTTTTGACGATTTTTTGGAATAATTTTGAGTGATTAAAAAACCCAATTTAGTTAGACAAGGAAATGAACAGCATATGCCATTATTATATATGAATTGACTTCAAATACATGGGTTTCTTGAATCAAACTTTGTTCACATGGCGGCTCAAAGCATTGCCTCTATAAATAAGGGGAATATCTTGCTTAAATGTTCACAAATTCATCACTTCCATAAACATGAAGTCCCTTCACCATTCTCTGTCATTGCTTTTCATTGTTGTTTGCTCATTGTCATGGGTGAGTGCTTCAGCTAATAGCCATGATGATTTTCTTGAATGCCTTTATTCATATCATCCCAAGGAATCCTCTTCCATTACTCAAGTTATCTACACTGAAACGAACTCTTCATATTCAGCAGTTTTGGATTCTTCCATTAGGAATCACAGGTTCTCTACGCCTAATACCCCCAAACCATTGGTTATTGTAACACCACTGAACATTTCCCATGTTCAAGCAACGATTCATTGCTCCAAAAATCATGGCCTCCAAATTAGAACTCGAAGTGGTGGTCATGACTTCGAAGGTCTTTCCTATGTCTCCCATGTCCCATTTGTTGTTATCGATTTGGTTAATTTGCGATCAGTCGATGTTGATGTCGAAAACGAAGAGGCGTGGGTTCAATCAGGTGCAACCATGGGTGAAGTATACTACAGAATCAATGAAAGAAGCACGAACCTTACCTTCCCAGCAGCTGTTGTCCGCACTGTAGGAATTGGTGGGTCGATTAGCGGTGGAGGCGATGGTTTATTGTTCCGAAAATATGGTCTCTCGGCGGATAACGTGATCGATGCGCAGTTGGTCGATGCTAATGGAAGAGTTCTTGATAGAAGATCGATGGGTGAAGATCTGTTTTGGGCCATTCGAGGTGGCGGAGGGGGAAGCTTTGGGATCGTTATTTCATGGAAAATAAACCTGGTTCATGTTCCTTCAACTGTGACTGTTTTCTCAGTGGGCAGGACCTTGGAACAAAATGCAACACAGCTTCTTCATCGTTGGCAATACGTTGCACCCAACCTTCCGAATGATGTATACTCAGTCGTTGCGATATCAACGACGAACGCCAGTGAAAATGGGACAAAGACGGTTCTTGCCACCTTTACTTCATTGTTCCAAGGTGGTGCCAATGAGTTTATTCCATTGATGCAAGAACGATTCCCTGAGCTTGGACTCGTTAAGGAAGATTTTATTGAGATGACTTGGATCGAATCTCTATTGTTAATGAACGGAGTTTCAAATGAAACATCGGAGATTTTGCTCGATAGGAGCAACAGGTATTCCGTTCTTCCTCTTTCATTCAAATCAAAATCTGATTACGTGAGGGAACCAATGCCTGAAATAGCATTACATGGGCTATGGCCCCAACTTCTCGAGGTCGACGAAGGAGGCATATCAGTTCAAAACTTTATTGCTTACGGTGGAATAATGGAGGAAATCTCAGAGACAGAAATTCCATTTCCACATCGAAAAGGCACCTTATACAAGATAAACTACAATATCGGTTGGCTAGAGGAGGAAAACAATAATTCTCAAAGGTATATAAGCTGGATGAGGAAACTTTATAGCTACATGGGTCCTTTTGTTTCGAAATCTCCACGAGAAGTGTATGTTAATTACAGAGATCTCGATATCGGAAGGAATAATTACTATGGCAAGACAAGTTATAAGCAAGCAAGCATTTGGGGACGTAAATATTTCAAGAACAATTTTGATAGGCTTGTTTATGTCAAGACGAAGACTGATCCAAAGAATTTCTTCAAGCATGAACAAAGCATTCCTCCTCGTTTTCATTGATAGAAAAAAGAAGATTATGTTATGAGTTGAATTTAGTACCTAATAATTCTAATATTTCGTCATCACTGTTGTTTAGAAGGACTAATTCTTCAAAATTCAAATCTAGTTCAATATTATCATGTACAATAAGTACTCTGTATAATTTCATTACTTAATAATACATTAATTCTATTTTCCAGTTTTAGTTTAAGTCAATTTCGATGATTTTATCAGTTTCGTTATCAGTTTAGACAGTTTGATCAATCAATTTCAATAAAATCGATCGGTTCAATCTCTGTGAGATAGACCCTACTCTATAAACTACAAATTTATTTTATTTTTGATGTACGCATCACCCATCAATAGTCCATACGTCCTTAAATGCCATCACTAAGAAGATTTTTTTAAGAATCCATTATATCTTGATTGATAAGAAAGAATTGTATGAAATAGATATTATTACTATCGAAACCATTTTTTTTTTGTAAAAGGAGGTCGACTTTGTATTTTGAAAATGAAAATGAAAGAACGGGAGTCGCCACCAATCTTTTTTGATGAGGTGTGATCGGGTCACCTCGTAAGTTGGTCATTTTAATAAAATTTTAATTTACTAAAACGACGATTTTTGGTCTATAAAATCTAGAAAACGGGTTCGGGAGTCGGTTACGTACGAGGAAGGATTAGCACCCTCGATACGCTCAAAATTGGTACCTAGTTGATTAATTAGTGTTTTAGTGTCGAAAATTAAAAATTTGAAGAAATTTTAAAATATGATCCTTTGTTATAAAATTAAAAATTTTCGGGAACAGGGCATATTTTATGTCAATCGAGAAAAAGAACCACGTCCCGTAAGTTAGAACACAATGTCTTAAATTCCCGATACGAGAATAAACGCCGAAAAACTTATTTATTTTGAAAGGTATTTGATTATCTCGGTTTTTAGAAAGAAATCATATTTAAAAATCTAATTAAACCTTGATTTAATCACTCTCCATCGTTACTGAACATAATCAAATGTCAAATTATTTGTGTTTTATAACTCTTAATGTGTAATGACAGGAAAAAAAAACACCCAATTGGAAATGTTAATAATGATAACCAAAGTTTTAAGAGTTTTAACAATACATAATAAGCAAAAAAGAGATGAACACATGAATTCTTGGAAGTTTTAACAATAATAATAAATAAGCAATGAATTGTGAGAGAATGGCATTGAAATTAGACTTAGAGTTTTTTTATATTTAATTATAGAATATGTAAAGGGCAAATATCTCAATAATACTCAAAAAAATAAAAAATTACCGGATAGTACAGGGTTCAGGAAAATTGACCGAAAAGTGCAATTTTCCCCAAAAACGCATCCACGTCAGAGCGTTTTTGGGGGAAACGGCCTAAAGCGCTCCCCCGGGGACGCGCTTTAGGCCCAACGGTCAAAAAAAAAAACCTATAAATACCCCCCAACCCTTCATTTTTTTCACACTTCAATCCTTTCTCATTATTCTCTCAATTTACTCTCAATTTTCTCTCAAATTTCTCTCAAAGTCCTTGAAATTTACACTGAAATTTCAAAATAGTCCTTTACTATTTACGAAAAAGCCCTTTATAATTTTTTTTATATATCAATTTTTGGAAATTTTGAAAATACTTTATCAGTACAATGGTCGGGAATTACGTCGCCTAGACAACAAGCACATTGCCGTCGAGCAAATGAAAATGGTAAGTTTGAATGTTAATTTTTCAATATTATTAAATTTTTTTAATTATGTAATTTTAATTAATTTTGAATTTTATAATTTTTAAACGAATCAGATCGGGTGTTGCAATGTTATATTCGCAACATGCCTGGTCCCCCATCGCCATTGATCGAGAATTACCTGCGGGAAGCGGGTTTTTGGCACGTGGCCACGATAGGCCGGGGGTTCAAGTTGGACCCGCCTTTGATCAGCGCATTGATAGAGAGGTGGAGACCCGAGACGCACACTTTCCATCTGCCATGCGGAGAGTGTACAATCACCTTAGAAGATGTGCAATTACAGTTGGGATTACCGGTGGACGGGTCGGTAGTCACCGGGACCGTAACATCTCTCGATTGGATGGCCGTATGCTCTGAGCCTCGGGTGCCATTCCGTATATAAATTTCAAGGAGCTCGGATCGATATGGGTTGGTTACGAGACGCATTCCCGGAGCCGAATGAAGGTTCGACTGAAGAAGAAAGAATACGGTATGCGCGGGCATACATACTTCAGATAATTGGAGGCTATCTGATGCCGGACCTCTCTAGAAACCTCGTCCACCTGAGATGGCTCCTGAAACTTGTTGATTTCAGAGCAGCCGGTGAATTGAGTTGGGGGTCTGCCGTGCTATCGAGGTTATACCGGGAGATGTGCGGGGCGACGCTGCCGAGTAAAGCAAAAATCGGAGGTTGCCTATCACTACTGCAGTCATGGGCATGGTTTCGATTTCCATTTTTACGTCCTCGACTCGACCAGCCATATTCATTCCCACTGATAACGAGGTAAATTTAATATTATATTTTACAATTATGTCGTAGATTTATAGTATAATTGCATGCTAAAAGTTTATTTAATTAGGTGGAACCATCCGAGAAGTCATGTTGGAATACCTAACTCGCTTGAGGATATACGGCTCCTATTGGAACAACGGTCGGAATCACAAGTAAGTGTCGAATTTATTATTATAATTTAGTATTTCGTATGTAGTGTCTAGTATTATGTATATAACTAATATTTTGGTAATGTTAATATAGTTTCAATGGACACCGTATGAGGATCCCGAAATTCGGGCAGTAATTCCGGAGGAGTTCCTCCAAAATCCGAACAGTTGGCACGTTAAGGTCCCGCTAATCACCTACTCAACCGTGGAGATGCACCAGTCAGATCGGGTTCTGCGGCAATTTGGATGCCGGCAACCGATTCCGTGCCTCTCCGAGGTGCTCGATGATGAGCACAAAGTGGACTTCTGGCGGCAAGCGACACGGATTGGCCAAGATTTTGGTCAGAACATATCAAGACGTGGGAGAACCGGTATGACTTTTTACCTAATCGGGAACCGATCATAGTTCCTGAGTTAGCGTGCGTGCCGGAGTACATGCCATGGTTTAGAATCCATGGCAAGCCGTATCGTTGTCGGATGAAGAGAGGCAACGGCAAAATTCGCGAGCGAAGGAACGCCGGCCCTTTTACATTCAAGGAGAACGGGTGATGAGGCGGGCCCAAAGAACGCGCCTACATCAACGGCCCATCAACGGCGCCTACACAATCACCGGCCCATCGGTTCGGTGACAACACCGACATCACAAATGTCCACATTTTATGCCAAAGTGCACTCGCCCTTATATGTATCCTCCTAACCCATATATGTTTCCTTTTCCTAGTCCCACCCCAGGTTGGAATGCATGGCCGGGTTCGAGTCCGTTCCCGACAACTCCCGTTAGCCAGCCGATCGTGAGGCCGACGTCGGGATTAGAGGAGGCGCCGTCGGGGAGCAGTTCTTTCTACCATGCTCCTTCACCGTACGGGATGCAGTCACCCCCGCTGTGGTCTATGCAAACACCTCCGGGGTCATTATTTTATCAAGGTGGGTCATCATCGCAACAGCCAGAACCAGACCCACTGCCGGAGGAACCCGATTCCCCGCCAGAGGTTCCACGACCCCCGTCGGAAGCTAGACGAAGGAGGAATCCAGCGCGTAACCGCCGACCGCCCTCCTGTGGCACTGGTTCCCACCGGCATCAACATTGATTAGGGTGGGCTTTTTTTAAATTGTAATAATTTTTTTATTTTTTGAATAAAAAAGTTGTTTTTTATTTGTGTTTGTAATTTAATTTTAATATCTTCACTAAAATAGAAGTTGTGTATTTTTTTGTATGTAATTTAATTTGATTTTTTTAATAAAATAAAAATTTATTTTTTATTTTATATTTTTTTAATTTAGTTTTAATATATTCAATAAAATAATAGTTGTTTAATTTTTTTATTGTAATTTAATTTTAATATCTTTAATAAAATCGAAATTGTTTAAGTTTTTTATTGTAATTTAATTTTAATATATGTAATAGAATAAGAAATTGTTTTTTATTTTTTATTTTATTGTAATTTAGTTTTAATATATTTTAATAAATAAGAAGTTTTCTTTATTTTTATTTGTTTCTAATTTAGTTGTAGTATATTTAATAAATAAGAAGTTTTCATTGATAATTTAGTTTTTGCAATATAATTTTTTTATATTTAATAAAATTGAGTTTAATGTTCTTTCTTTTGTAATTTAAATTTTTTACTATAGTTTTAATATCTTTTTTATATTTCAATTTTCAAGTGCGCTTTTCCCCAAAAACGCGCGTCCTCGGGGGAGCGTTTTTGGCCACGTCAGCGAAAACGCTTCCAAGAGTGCGCGCTTTCGATGACGTGGCCAAAAGCGCTCCCCCGGGGACGCGCTTTAGGCCGTTTTCCCCCAAAAACGCGTTGACGTGGACGCGTTTTTGGGGAAACCTGCACTTTCCGGTCAATTTTCCTGAACCCTGTACTATCCGGTAATTTTTTATTTTTTTTGGTATTATTGAGATATTTACCCATATGTAAAAGTATAATAAAAACTATATTTAGAATTTAGAAGTAATGAATTTTATTTTGGATTTTAAATGAGTTAACATATATGGCTTATAGAGAAAGGATTGTATGAAACAGTGACGCCACGTCATCTGTATCTCTTTTCAATAGATTTATGCCACATCAGCATTCTTATCCTGAATTTCAGCATTTTAATTTAGATTTGATTTTTTTCAGGATAAAAATGTTGAAATTCAGGATAAGAATGCTGATGTGGCATAAATCTATTAGAAAGGGATATGAGATGACGTGGCGCCACTGCTTTCATACAATCCTTTCCCATGGCTTATATATTTAAAAAGATATTGTTTGTTTTGATTGTTGGTGTCAAATGAAATAAACTGAAATCAAATTAAAATAACATAGTTCAATAACACCACTAATCGAAATTCAACCGAACTAAATTACCATTTTAACTCGATTTCTCAATTTTATCGAATTTTTTTTCTTAACCCAGCTTGTATAGTCCACTACTCGCATGATAATTTTAGTCAGATCCGCGAAACTGACAAGAGGTGAGGTAAGTACAAAACTATGTGTGTGTATATATATACATATAATAGTATTTTATATTAAGAGTTAAATTGTATTTTATCTTTTTTTTTATTAAAAGTAAGTAAATTAGTCATTGTACTTTAAATTAATAAGCAAATCGATCTTTTATGCTAAAAAATTCATCCATTTGTACAGTTAAAAACTGGTGTGATTGACAAAATAATTAAATAGTGACACATATCAGGGCTGGCAAGGCCGACCTCCTAAAATAGAAAACTTTCTATTTAGTAAATGTAAAATTACACTTTAACCCCTTAAAGTGGTACAAAAATTGATTTAATCCTTTAAAAATTATAAAGATCTAGGTTATTAAAATGGTGAAATTATATTTTTATTATTGTAAAAATTATAAAAATTTTGTGTGAACCCAAGAAGATGAATTATTGTGCTTTGGTCCACAACTCACGACACCAAGTTAATAGCAACTACATATAGAGAAAAATTTTTGACGATTTTTTGGAATAATTTTGAGTGATTAAAAAACCCAATTTAGTTAGACAAGGAAATGAACAGCATATGCCATTATTATATATGAATTGACTTCAAATACCTGGGTTTCTTGAATCAAACTTTGTTCACATGGCGGCTCAAAGCATTGCCTCTATAAATAAGGGAATATCTTGCTTAAATGTTCACAAATTCATCACTTCCATAAACATGAAGTCCCTTCACCATTCTCTGTCATTGCTTTTCATTGTTGTTTGCTCATTGTCATGGGTGAGTGCTTGACTAATAGCCATGATGATTTTCTTGAATGCCTTTATTCATATCATCCCAAGGAATCCTCTTCCATTACTCAAGTTATCTACACCAAACGAACTCTTCATATTCAGCGGTTTTGGATTCTTCCATTAGGAATCACAGTTCTCTACGCCTAATACCCCAAACCATTGGTTATTGTAACACCACCGAACATTTCCCATGTTCAAGCAACGATTCATTGCTCCAAAAATCATGGCCTCCAAATTAGAACTCGAAGTGGTGGTCATGACTTCAAGGTCTTTCCTATGTCTCCCATGTCCCATTTGTTGTTATCGATTTGGTTAATTTGCGATCAGCCGATGTTGATGTCGAAAACGAAGAGGCGTGGGTTCAATCAGGTGCAACCATGGGTGAAGTATACTACAGAATCAATGAAAGAAGCACGAACCTTACCTTCCCAGCAGCTGTTGTCCGCACTGTAGGAATTGGTGGGTCGATTAGCGGTGGAGGCGATGGTTTATTGTTCGAAAATATGGTCTCTCGGCGGATAACGTGATCGATGCGCAGTTGGTCGATGCTAATGGAAGAGTTCTTGATAGAAGATCGATGGGTGAAGATCTGTTTTGGGCCATTCGAGGTGGCGGAGGGGGAAGCTTTGGGATCGTTATTTCATGGAAAATAAACCTGGTTCATGTTCCTTCAACTGTGACTGTTTTCTCAGTGGGCAGGACCTTGGAACAAAATGCAACACAGCTTCTTCATCGTTGGCAATACGTTGCACCCAACCTTCCGAATGATGTATACTCAGTCGTTGCGATATCAACGACGAACGCCAGTGAAAATGGGACAAAGACGGTTCTTGCCACCTTTACTTCACTGTTCCAAGGTGGTGCCAATGAGTTTATTCCATTGATGCAAGAAAGATTCCCTGAGCTTGGACTCGTTAAGGAAGATTTTATTGAGATGACTTGGATCGAACCTCTATTGTTAATGAACGGAGTTTCAAATGAAACATCGGAGATTTTGCTCGATAGGAGCAACAGGTATTCCCCCTTTCCTCCTTCATTCAAATCAAAATCTGATTACGTGAGGGAACCAATGCCTGAAATAGCATTACAAGGGCTATGGCCCCAACTTCTCGAGGTCGACGAAGGAGGCATAGCAGTTCAAAACTTTATTGCTTACGGTGGAATAATGGAGGAAATCTCAGAGACAGAAACTCCATTTCCACATCGAAAAGGCACCTTATACAAGATAAACTACAATATCGGTTGGCTAGAGGAGGAAAACAATAATTCTCAAAGGTATATAAGCTGGATGAGGAAACTTTATAGCTACATGGGTCCTTTTGTTTCGAAATCTCCACGAGAAGCGTATGTTAATTACAGAGATCTCGATATCGGAAGGAATAATTACTATGGCATGACAAGTTATGAGCAAGCAAGCATTTGGGGACGTAAATATTTCAAGAATAATTTTGATAGGCTTGTTTATGTCAAGACGAAGACTGATCCAAAGAATTTCTTCAAGCATGAACAAAGCATTCCTCCTCGTTTTCATTGATAGAAAAAAGAAGATTATGTTATGAGTTGAATTTAGTACCTAATAATTCTAATATTTCGTCATCACTGTTGTTTAGAAGGACTAATTCTTCAAAATTCAAATCTAGTTCAATATTATCATGTACAAATAAGTACTCTGTACAATTTCATTACTTAATAACACATTGATTCTGTTTTCCAGTTTTAGTTTAAGTCAATTTCGATGATCTTATCAGTTTCGTTATCAGTTTAGACAGTTTGATCAATCAATTTCAATAAAATCGATCGATTCAATCTCTGTGAGATAGACCCTACTCTATAAACTACAAATTTATTTTATTTTTGATGTACTCATCACCCATCAATAGTCCATACGTCCTTAAATACCATCACTAAGAAGATTTTTTTAAGAATCCATTATATCTTGATTAATGAGAAAGAATTGTATGAAATAGATATTATTACTATCGAAACCATTTTTTTTTGTAAAAGGAGGTCGACTTTGTATTTTGAAAATGAAAATGAAAGAACGGGAGTCGCCACCAATCTTTTTTGATGAGGTGTGATCGGGTCACCTCGTAATTTGGTCATTTTAATAAAATTTTAATTTACTAAAACGACGATTTTTGGTCTATAAAATCCAGAAAACGGGTTCGGAAGTCGGTTACGTACGAGGAAGGATTAACACCCTCGATACGCTCAAAATTGGTACCTAGTTGATTAATTAGTGTTTTAGTGTCGAAAATTGAAAATTTGAAGAAATTTTAAAATATGATCCTTTGTTATAAAATTAAAAATTTTCGGGAGCAGGGCATATTTTATGTCAATCGAGAAAAAGAACCACGTCCCGTAAGTTAGAACACAATGTCTTAAATTCCCGATACGAGAATAAACGCCGAAAAACTTATTTATTTTGAAAGGTATTTGATTATCTCGGTTTTTAGTAAGAAATCATATTTAAAAATCTAATTAAACCTTGATTTAATCACTCTCCATCGTTACTGAACATAATCAAATGTCAAATTATTTGTGTTTTATAACTCTTAATGTGTAATGACAGAAAAAAAAAACACCCAATTGGAAATGTTAATAATGATAACCAAAGTTTTAAGAGTTTTAACAATACATAATAAGCAAAAAAGAGATGAACACATGAATTCTTGGAAGTTTTAACAATAATAATAAATAAGCAATGAATTGTGAGAGAATGGCATTGAAATTGGACTTAGAGTTTTTTTATATTTAATTATAGAATATGTAAAAGTATAATAAAAACTATATTTAGAATTTAGAAGTAATGAATTTTATTTTGGATTTTAAATGAGTTAACATATATGGCTTATAGAGAAAGGATTGTATGAAAAAGGATTGCCACGTCATCTCATATCTCTTTTCAATAGATTTATGCCACATCGATTCTTATCCCGAATTTCAGCATTTTAATTTAGATTTGATTTTTTCAGGATAAAAATGTTGAAATTCGTGATAAGAATGCTGATGTGGCATAAATCTATTAGAAAGGGATACGATGATGTGGCGTCACTGCTTTCATACAATCCTTTCCCATGACTTATATATTTAAAAGATATTGTTTGTTTTGATTGTTGGTGTCAAATGAAATAAACTGAAATCAAATTAAAATAACATAGTTCAATAACACCACTAATCGAAATTCAACCGAACTAAATTACCATTTTAACTCGATTTCTCAATTTTATCCAAATTTTTTCTTAACCCAAATTGTATAGTCCACTACTCGCATGATAATTTTAGTCGATCCGCTGGCCGACAAGAGGTGAGGTAAGTACAAAACTATGTGTGTGTATATATATACATATAATAGTATTTATTTTACACCACTTTACTACCTGATTTTGCCTGGTGTGCTACCTAATTTAGGGGCCTCCTAATATAATAACCTGATAATCATTTTCATTTTTCACATTCTAATGTAATAGACACCTCTGTTACCCTGCAGGTATAATTGTAATTTTGTTTATACATTATACGCATAAAGTCTAATTATAATTCCAAAATGTAAATTGTACTTATAAAAGATCATTTCAAACTACAATTAAACTGGTTATTTAAATATTTTTATTATAAAAATTCACCCTATTTATAAAAACTTAAATCAATCAACAAATCACTGTAATAGCTAATTACTTTAAATAAATCATTAAATAAACTTGTTCTCACTTTCATTTTGTTCCATACCTACCTAATTTTGTCCTGTTAAACTTTCCACCCAACCTTCGAGATAACAAATCTTCCATGTGATGGACAATATTACCCTTTTATTATAGATATAAATAGGTAGCGAAGCTCGTTGTGGTGAGCAAAACACAAGAGTGAAAGTGAAACACAACAAAGAGAATCTTCCATTCAAATGGCATTGACCTTGCCCAAGTTTATCGTCCTCAAACCCAGCGACAATAATGGCTACTTAAGCTATATACGTGAAGGCGAAAACAACATTGGGTTTCTCAAATTCTTTGAAACTCAAGCCGTGAGTCCATATGCTATGTTCGAAGTGGAGATTTCCGACACAAATGGCATGGTGCATATAAGAAGTTGCCAAAACAAGAAGTATTGGCAACGAACCAAAACCGTTTCCATTGCCGGAGTTCCACCGGGGCAGTACTGGATTACCGCCACTGCCCAAAACAAGGAGGAAGATCAATCCAAGGAGACATGTACGTTGTTCAAGTTTGTCCCTGTAGACCATGCTACAGGTACGGTGCGAATCTTGCATGTCCAAAATCAGGGTGCAATTTATGCTTATGGCTAGGGAGTGATCTGGTACTTAATCGCTGCGTGTCGGCAAACTACCGGGAGTTGGATAGTAATGGCTTTGATATCTTCAGCATTATTGATTATAAGTCGTTATTGGTTTTGCCAAAGTACGTTGTCTTCAAAGGACATAATAACAAGTACCTGTGTGTTCGTGAAAATTACTTAGCATTTTCAGCAGATGACATTGGTGATTCAACTGTGGCATGTGAGACTTTTGTTACTGATGATGAAAGGTTCACATCAAATCCATTTGTGCTGGAAAGTTTTGGTGGGCCGACCCGAAATGGATTTGGGTAGGATATGATGACCCTAGCAACAATGATGGCACCACGTTTTGCCCTGTCAAAGTTGACAATAAGACTATAGGTCTTATCAACCTGGGCAACAAAAACTTCTGCACGACCCTCACTGGACAAAACGACGTGGAATGGCTTAGCCCAGCTGTTCCAACCGTCACCAAAGAAGCCAAGCTAACGGTGGAAGAGCCAGTCTTGGCAAGGGATATTTTTGACGTCTAATATGATCTTGGTAATTCCAGGGTTTACGATGAAACAACCTTCATTATTGCCAAGAATTTTGCTAGTAACTATTCCCAAGAACCTACCCATATGGACATGAAGCTCAAGCTTTCATATACAAATATCAAGACTAGTACTTGGAAGAGTAATTTTTCTCTCAGGTTAGCCATGGAAGCTAAAATGGAAATCAACGTACCATTGATTTCTCAGGGAAATATTGAAATGTCAGGTAAATTTCACTCAGATGTCAAGGGGGAAGAGACCAAAGAATCGAAAACTTTAGTAGACGTTGTACACAAAATTGTTGTGCCTGCGATGACTAAAGTGACGGTTAACCTCATTGCAACTAAAGGAAAGTGCGATTTCCCTTCACTTTCATGCAAAGCGACACTCTTTATGATGGGACCATTGCCACTACTGAAGTTCAAGGTGCCACTTACACTGGTTCCAATTACTACAGCATTCACTTTGAGACTGAAGAAACAAAGCTGGAGCCGAGAAAGGAGCCGGAGCCAATGTAATCTATGAACAAAGCTGATAATTCAATAATATATGAGATAAGAATATAAAGTTGGAACATGGTAATCGGTACATATTGTTTCAGTCCTAAATCAGTATAAATTAGCCTATATTTTGTTCCGGTTAAAATTTCAGCATGCTTCAGCCATTTCAGTGTATTTAAGTCCATTTCGGTCAATAATTAGTACGTGCCGGCCCAAATCGATTGATACAAAATATTGACATTTTAAACTAATTTTTTTCTTAACTATTTTAATTTTTTAAAATTACATTTAAAATGAAAAGTTGTTAATTTGAATTATTCAACCTAATTAATAATTTTAAAACTTATATTTAGATATAAATATAATTGAGTTATATTTACATGTTAATATAATATATAATTTATTTTTAACTAAAATAACAAATAATTTATAAACAAAATAAAAGTTAAACTATAAATATATGTAAAAAATATTTAAATGTATATAATTTATCAAAAAACTAAAAATTAAACTAAAAATTTATATATAAAAGAAAATATTTAAAAACATCAGTAAACTTAAAATGATATATTAAAACATGTGAATAGCTATATATATCATAAGAAAAAATGATACACCCACTAACTACCTTAAGTCCACCTTCACTATGAATAAAATGTCAAATCATATGACTCTTTCTTCAAAATGCATCAATTCCAAACCTCTTGGTTGTTGTGATGCTAATTTATCTAAAATTAATACTATTAAATTTGTATTGAAGATCTTTAAGAAGATTAAGTCATTAAATTTTCAATTTTAGGGTGAATGCTCAATCGAATTAAATAAAAAAAATTTAAATTAATCATGTTGATATTATCCCAATCGATTTAAATTTTTTTTGAGTCGAGTCGAATTAAGTGAAATGAAATTCAAGTCGAATAGAATAGAATCGATTAAAATTGTTCGAGTTAAAAATGTCAAATTAAA
Organism: Gossypium sturtianum; assembly: GCA_025698515.1. Taxonomy (NCBI): domain Eukaryota; kingdom Viridiplantae; phylum Streptophyta; class Magnoliopsida; order Malvales; family Malvaceae; genus Gossypium; species Gossypium sturtianum. The sequence goes on from CM046945.1 coordinate 167,583,720, forward strand.
ATCTTATTACAATATAACTAATTTCATGTTGAAAGACATATATTTGAAGCCATATATATTTGAAAACTCTTTCGAAACAAAATAAGAATAAAATAATTTAGTATTATAAACTTGAATTGTTAATTAATTTATTTAGGTCCCAAAATTATTATTTCAAATTATTTTAATTTTTTATTTATTCTTTAGAATTATTAATTTTTATAAATATTTTAAAATTTTAAAATTATTTTGATTTTTTTTTGTAGTTGTTAGTGAGAGAGATCAATTTGCTCAATTTCAAAATTGACAAGGCTATAGAATCTCGTGTGTTGGCTTGATGGTCAGTGTGTTTATCGTCTCAGGTGTGGCTTGGTTCAAGTTGCGCTAGTTGCGTTGCTGTTGGGGCATTACCCTCCTCTTGTAATTTACTAAATTGAGTTATTCGAATTGTAAAATTCAACTCGAATTACTTATTCGAGTTTATATTAAAAAAAAAACCAAATACTTTGAATAACTCGATTTGATTATCTCGAAACTCAATTTTTTTTTTAAATTTTTTTAAATAGAATTAAGTTTTGCTCACCCTTAATTTTCAAAGTCATTGATGATTATCTTGTGAGAAGTTAATAGTTTGACAAATTCTTTGATTAAGATAAACATAAATAGAAATACTATATTTATGGTTTAGAATCGAGGTTTGCTGTAATTAAAAACCCCATCACTAATGTAATAGGCCCATTTTGCCCGACCCATTTTAAAACCAAAAATAAACTAAATTAAACCAAAATAAAACCAATAATAACAGTCCAATAATAAAAGTCCAAAAAATAATAAAATTACAAAATAGTCCAGCCCTTGTTAGCCCAAAACTTGAATTAACCCGAATTAACTAGACCTAGCCCAAAACTCGAATTAGCTAATTCCGGCCCAAAGCAAATCAGAATTGATGGTAACCCTAGAGGTTTCCAGATTGTTCGTGTGCCGCAACTTCTCTCACGCGCGCCTCGCGTACACTCACGCGCACCTCGCATGCATTCATGCCACAGTCATCAGCAACAGCCTCTTCCACGAGCGAGTGCACAGCTGTACCTGCAACATTAGCAAAAATCACAGAAAGCAGCAAAATAGCAGAAGATTGTAGAATGCAGTAGAAAAAAGGAAGAAAACGTGTAATTCATTTTTATTAGGCTATAAAAGCCATGTACCATTACTGAAAAATGGGGATTCCGATTCTTTTTGTTACACACACAGAAACAAAATTAAAAGCAATAAAATTTTGAATCCTTTGGAGGTGATCTCAGATTTCAAATCTTTTCTTTCGATTTCGGATTCTATTTCTTTTCCTTTTGCTTTTTATTTTTTTTTTCTTACTATTGCATGTGAAAATAAAAAAGAGAAAACGAAAACTTACTTTACGAATACGCCATGGGTTTCCTTTTGCTTCGTTGAAATCGTGGCTGGGAGGAGATTTTAAGGCTGAAAAAGCATCCACCAAGGCTCGAGTTCACTAATCGCCGTCTGTGGTGGCGGATCGGCGTTTGAGGGATAGAGCTAGTTCGGCCGAATGGGGAATGAAAGAATGGGGTTAGGGATTTGATTTATTTTTTGTAAAAGAATGGGCAGATTGCCATTCAGTTTTTTTTAGGGTTTAATAACAAATAAAAATGGCATCGTTTGGGGTTTTGGAATTCAGGTGCAAAAACGACATAGTTTGGTGCTCAGCCCATGTGTCCAAATGCCGAAACGGCGCCGTTTGGTGCTTAGCCCACCGCCCCGATCCGATCCGATCCAAAACCCCCAGGATCTGCGCCTTTCTGCAATAAATGGATAATTTGCCCATTTAATCCCTCTTTTTCATACCGCTATTTGATTAGATCTGTTATGCTTTTTCTTATTTTTTGTAATTGATCTCTGTAAATTGCATGCCATTCCAATTTGGTCCAATCCGTACGCAACGTTTTCGTAAATGGGAATACTGCAGTTTCAATCCTTATTCATTTATGCACATTTTATTTAAGTCCCTGATTTTGTTTTCATGTTTTTATTTGTTTAAAAACTGTTCTTTTCATTTTGTTTTTATTTCAATTGGAGCCCTTTTCTATTTCGATCTATATATTTTATTTCATTTTTCTTAATTAATTTGTTATTCATTTTTTAAAATTGTTTTAACATAATATTTTGGAATATTTTACTAATTATCTAGTTCTTTATTTTACTTGTATATTTTTTAAAATTTGTTTTAATATAATTTGTTCATTTTAAAACCTTCTTTTATACTTATTTGATTTAAAAATTTATATAATATTTTTAAATACTCTTATGTGTCATTTTATATATTTTATTTAAATTAAATTATTTCTTAAGATATGTATATTATTCACATTATTTTTTTTACTTTATGGAAATTATTCATTTTGGTTGATATTTTATCCTGTATATTATGTATTTTGGTTTTTCCTCTTAAAATATTGTTTTTAAAATTCATTTGTATACTTCTATCTAATATTTTTTTAAAAATCTTTATTTTTGATTGATGTATATCATTTTATATATTACTAATTTAATTTTCTTCATATGTAATACTCACTTTAAAATTCATATACGTAATTTGTTGTTTGTATATTAATGATTTCAAATATTTTTTTTATATATTATTCATTTTTTATTTGTCTTAAAATTTGATGCATTTTATTTATGTTAAATTGCTTAGTATTTCTTTCTAAACTATCTTTTAATTCACTAGTCTTGAATGTTAATATTTGTATAGTGTATGATATGCTACCATTGTATGAACCTTAATTTGCTCTTTTGTGTTTTCATTATTGCCATGTATTGTATTTTATGTTTGCAATTATACTTTTGCTTTTATTATTGTATTGAGATTGAGATTTCCAACTTATTTATGAAAAATTGTTCATCCAAACAAACCAAACAAACACATTTTGAGTCAATTTTTAAAATCGCTTATTTTAAAAAGTTTTTTTTTTTAAAAATAAAGCAATATTTGATGTTTGGAAGATCGAGGAATTGCGCCCTAACGTGCTGGGTGTCGATTTTTCGTTCGACCAAATAATTAAATATCCTTTTATTTGCATGTTTTGAAGATCAAAGATGATCTCGGTATCGAGGTATAAATGTGTTATATCCTAACGTGTTGGATGTGATATTTTTATTCCTTTGGAACGAGTGAACCTTGAGATTCAATTCAAAATTAATTAACATTCTTTAAAAAGAATTTTACCTTAAATATTTTCAAGTTTTCAACGCAAGGACACTAGTTAATCAATTTGGTACCAATTTTGGGCATTGCGAGGGTGCTAATCCTTCCTCGCACGTAACCGACTTCCGAACCCATTCTTTTAATTTTCGTAGGCCAAAATCAATATTTTAAATAAAACGTTTTATAGGTGACCCGATCATAGGTGACCCGATCACACCTAAACAAAAAGGATTGGTGGCTACTCCATATTTTTAATGTCGATCTCCATTTTTTTCAAAATAAAAAATAGTTTCCACAACTAATATACCATTAGAAATTTACGAACTTTTGTTTTTCTAGATTCAATTAAATCTAGTGACTATGAATAAAAAAGAAAATCTTTCTCATTTTTCTAACCTTTAAAGTTTCTTTCAAAGTACATCTAAAAAAGAAAAAAGAACGAAAGAAAGAAACTTTCTTCAATTTTATGTCGACCTTGTTCCAAGTGTTATGATGAATCAACATTCAGACCACGTATGCATGAATTATTCAAAGATTTAATATTCCATATGTATACATTTTTAATGTTTAATTTATAGCATTTTCAATTATAACAGCATAGAAACGATCAAATCAAAGAGTTTTCTTCTTAGAAGGTGAGAGAGAAAATGATTAAAAAAATAATAGTTAGAACTAAGTTAAAAAATAATAGTTAAAAAAATTGACAATAACTAAATTCGTTAAGTTAAATTTTGCTACTAATTTTATATTGTTAGAATTAAGTGACCCGAATTCTTATTTAAATAAGATATAGTGATAAAATAAAATAAAAGTAAAATCCATATAGAACTAAACTTCTTTTATTTTATTTTAGAATAAGGTTTTTTAAACCTTATTAAACTCTATCTATTTGATATTGATTAGAATAAGGTGTTTCAATCTTACTACACTTCTATTAGAATATGGTTTTACAAGCCTATAAATAGACATAGTCTACTCCTCTTGTAATCATTCGAATTCGACATTGTAAATTTTCTTCTCCTCTGCCCTTGGTTTTTTCCCGAAAGGGTTTCCACGTAAGAATCTGTGTGTTCTTTATTTTTATTTCTCTTTTTTTTTGCGATATATTGTCATGACTGACATTCTATTTTTACAAATTGGTAACACAGTTTCCGGGTTGTTCATCTCAATCACGGTAATGGCGTCTTTGAAGTATGAAATTCCACTGTTGGATTGCAACACTAGATTCGTTTTGTGGCAGATAAAGATGCAGCCAGTTCTTGCACAGATGGACTTAGAAGAAGCCCTGATAGGGGTGGACAAGATGCCTTCGACATTGACGGAGGAAGAGAAGAAGCGCAATGATCGAAAGGCGTTAACACAATTACATCTGCATTTGTCTAACGAAATTTTACAGGATGTGATGAAGAAGAAGACCGCCGCTGGATTATGGAAGAGGTTGGAACAAATATATATGTCAAAAACTCTAACCAACAAGCTGCATATGAAGCAGTGTAACACCCCATACCCGTATCCGTCGCCAGAATAGGATACGAGGCATTACCAGACTTAAACACAAACAATCATACCATTCCGAGTCATAAATTTCCGTTCAAATTTAAAACTTTTCATACATAATGACAATGTCCCTATTATGGCCCCTCAAGGCCCTAAACATACTTTGGAAGAGGTTTGGGACTTAACCAAGAACTTTGGAACACTTAATTTTTTTTGCTCAAAACAGGGTCACACACCCGTGTGGCTTGTGTGGGTAGGCCCTGTGGTCACACACGTCCGTGTCCTAACCCCGTGTGAAAAACATCGAGTATTCTATTTATGACGCCATCAACGATTTAGGGTCACACAACCAAGTCACACGCTCGTGTGCTAGGCCGTGTGGCGAATTTAATTTTCGCATTTAAGGTGCAGACTTCACACTCCCATGTCCTGAGGCCGTGTCCTTCACACGGCTGAGACACACGGTCGTGTCTCTGCCCGTGTGACCAATTCGAAGCTAAAATTCAAAATACAAGGGACACACTGTAGGACCACAAGCCCATAGGGTAGACCGTGTGTCACACACGGCCTAGACACATGATCGTGTGTCTACTCGTGTGGATAATAATAAGGCTATTTACCAAACCATTTGCCACCCTGAAACAATTGCACCTCCACACCAAATCAAAGACACATAACATGACATAATTAAGCTATCAAACATCCTAAAATCAAGTCATCCACACATCATTCACACACCACATCCATCATACATTTACCTCATATACTTAACAATTTAAACATGCGAGTTACCACATTCATGAATAACATCATCATATGCATATACCAAGAACTAATATTGGCCAATTTCAAATGGCCTTATACAAAATGTTCATTCATCAAATAAGCCAACATTCTTGGCCAAATCAATTATGACATATATAACAAGATGACCAAGTCCCCTATACATGCCATAATCTAAAATATCAATAACCACATATACCAAAAGATAGTTTGATAGTGTGAAACGATTCTCCGATGATCTCCAATCCGAGTTAGCTTGGTGACACTATAAGACAAGGGAAAAGAGAGGAGTAAGCCAAATAGCTTAGTAAGTTTATATGTAATAATAAGCATTATAAACACGCATTTAACATACAATTAACATTATAACAATTTCATGGATGCCACTAAGATCTTATAACCACAACTTACTCATTCTCGACTTTATCAATAATTCATCATATATCGATCTCATTCCTTAAGGGGTTTCATATACATACATGTGCCACATCACAACATAACCACATGCATTTACACTTCGTTATTTCGTTGAATCACCCGTTGAACCACTTGGAATACTAAAGGATACGCGAAAGTCATGCATATAAGTGCCACACTTATTTGTAGCCGAAGCTACCACTTATCACTTGTAGCCGAAGCTACCACTTATCACTTAAACACTTGGTTTCCTAGTGACATGCCACTTGTATCCTATTCGATTCCTAATGTTCAATCAAGATTTTCTCACTTGTCGAAGCTTGGTCGATATACATATCCAAATAGTTATTCACAAAGCATACAATAGTTAAAGTATTCAAAACATAAATGTAGCAATGCATTATTTACATACAAACTTACCTTGGTCCAAAAACGACAAGTTATTCGGTTTAGTCCACAACTTTGCCTTTCCCCCGGTCAAGGTCAATTTCTCGTCTTTCTTGATTATGAAGCTTGAAAGTTGAAAAACCCTAGCTATGGATGCCTTGTGATTTTCGGCTATGGAGGATGAAGATGGACAACGTTTTTTACTTATTTTCCCTTTTAATTCATTAAATAACCAAATAACCAAAATGCCCTTCACTTAAAACTTTGATATTTTATCTCACCATGTCTATTTTTATCCAAACTAAAGTATAATGGTCTAATTACCACATAAGGACTTCTAATTTAAAAACTCATCACAATCAAATCCCTTTATCAATTAAAACACACATTTTGCAACTTTTACAATTTAGTCCTAAAAATTAAATTGGACACTTAATAACAAGATTTCTTAACAAAATTTTCACACAAGCATTCAATCATATCATAGACCTTAAAACTTTATCGGAATAAATTTTTCTACTCTGAATTTGTGGTTTCAAAACCACTATTCCGTTTAGGCCCTAAATCGAGCTGTTACAAGCAGCGTCTTTATGCCCATCGTTTGGAGAAAGGTGCGTCTGTGCACGAACACTTAACAGTGTTTAAAGAAATTCTTTCAAACTTGAAGGCCATGGAGGTTCAGTATGATAAGGAAGATCTAGGGTTGATTCTAATTTGTTCGTTGACCCGGTCTTATTCAACCTTTAGAGACACGATTTTATATAGCCGCGAGTCTCTCACAGTTGAGGAGGTTTATGATTCTTTGACCTGGTATGATAAGATGAAGCATTTTGTGGTTAAAATTGACTCTCAGGGAGAGGGTCTCATTGTTCGTGGGAGACAAGATCGAAATGCTGATGATGATCGTAGAAGGACACAGAAACAGAATCCTCGTGGTAAATCTAAGGGTAGTTCGAAGTCTTCAAACATAGGTAAAACTTGTAACTTCTGTAAAAAGAAAGGGCACATTAAATTTGAGTGCTATAAGCTACAGAACAAGATCAAAAGGGAAGCTGCGAATCAAAAGGGAAAACAAACAGAAAATTCCTGTGAAGCTGATGTTGTAGAAGACTATAGCGATGGTGAACTTCTAGTAGCTTCTGTCAACAATTCTAAAGTGGTTGAGGAGTGGATCCTTGATTTGGGCTGCACCTTCCACATGAGTCCCAATCGGGATTGGTTTACAACTTATGAAACAGTACCTGAAGATGTTGTTTTGATAGGAAATAATGCTTCGTGTAAAATCACAAGTGTTGGAACAATTAAAGTTAAGATGTTTGACGAAGTTGTCAGAACACTTAGTGACGTACGACATGTTTCAGAATTGAAGAGAAATTTAATTTCGTTAAGTACTCTCGATTCAAAAGGGTACAAATACACAGCTGAAATAGGGGTTTTAAAGATTTCCAAAGGTTCCCTCTTTGTGATGAAAGGGTAGAGAAAGACTGCCAAGTTATTTGTACTGCAGGGTTCTACTATTACTGGTAATGCAGCTGTCGCTTCCTCTTCCTTAATAGATGATGATATTACTAAACTTTGGCATATACGCCTAGGGTATATGAGTGATAATAGCATGGTAGAATTGAGCAAAAGAGGGCTTCTTGATGGGCAAGGAATTTACAAACTAAAATTCTGTGAGCACTATGTTTTTGGAAAGCAAAAGAGAGTTCGATTCACCGAAGGAATCTATAACACGAAGGGAATGTTAAAGTATATTTATTCTGATCTGTGGGGGCAATCCAGAGTGCCTTCGAGATGTGAAGCTAATTATATGCTAACTTTTATTGATGATTTTTCCAGAAAAGTTTGGATGTTCTTTCTGAAGTAGAAAAGTGATGTGTTTTTCATATTTAAGTATTAGAAAACTATGATTGAAAAACAGACGGGAAAACAAATAAAATACCTCCACACAGACAATGGCTTAGAGTTCTGTTCTGATGAGTTTAATAAACTGTGCAAGTCAGAAGGGATCGTGAGACACTTGACAGTTCGTCATACTCCATAGCAAAACGGCATTGCAGAACGAATGAACAGAATGATCATGGAGAAATTTTGATATATGTTGTCAAATGCCAACTTACCAAAGTCATTTTGGGCCGAAGTAGCCTCTATTGCATGTTTTTTGATCAACCGATTTCCATCCGTTGCCATAGAGAAAAAGACTCCACAAGAGTTATGTTCTGGTAATCCTGCTGACTATTCTAATTTAAAGATATTTGGGTATCCTGCGTATGCTCATGGTAATAATGGAAAATTGGAACCGAGATCCATTAAATATGTTTTTCTTGGTTATAAAGCTGGTGTAAAGGGGTATAAGTTATGGTGTCCTAAAAATAGAAAAGTTGTGACTAACAGAGATGTTGTTTTTGATGAAACTGCTATGCTACTTAACTTATCTCTTAAAGACTCTTCCAATAAAGAAAATAAAAAGTAGGTAGTGCATCAGATTAATCTAGAATCTACAACAGAGTCGACTCCTCAAGCCATTACAAAAATTCAAAATAGAGTTGCTTCTTCACCACAATACACTATCGCCAAAAACATAACTAGAAGAGAAATTAAACCTCTAAAGAAGTATACCGAGGATGATCTAGTTACTTATGCTTTAAATGTGGCTGAAGATATAGATGCAAACCAAGAGCCATCTAATTATTCTGGGGCGGTTAGCTGTGAAGACTCAGAAAAGTGGATGCTAGAGGAGATGGAATCACTCCACAAATACAGAACATGGGATCTTGTAAAACTTCCTAAAGGTAAAAAGGCTGTTCGTTGTAAATGGGTGTTTAAAAAGAAAGAAGGGATTCTAGTAGTTGAAGAACCCATATATAAAGCAAAGCTTATTGCAAAAGGTTACAGTCAAATTTTAGGAGTAGACTTCACAGATGTGTTCTCCCCAGTTATGAAGCATAGTTCGATTCGAGCTTTACTTGGTATTGTGGCTATGCATGATTTGGAGCTTGAGTAGTTAGATGTAAAACTACATTTTTGCATGGAGAACTTAAAGAGGATATTTACATGCAACAACCAGAGGGTTTTACAGTCTCAGAAAAAGAGGACTATGTTTGCTTGCTGAAAAAGTCCCTTTACGGTTTGAAACAGTCACCAAGACAGTGGTACAAGAGATTTAATTCCTTTATGACTTCTCATGATTTCAAAAGAAGTAGCTTTGACAGTTGTGTTTACTTTAAGAAACACAATGATGGTTCTTTTGTGTATATACTGCTTTATGTTGATGACATGTTGATAACAACGAAAGATAAAAGAGAGATAAGAAAGGTCAAAGCCCAATTAAGTGAAGAATTTGAGATGAAAGATTTGGGACCAACAAAGAAGATACTTGGTATAGAGATTCCCAGAGATAGAAAAGCAAGTAAATTGTACCTAAGTCAGAAGGGGTACATTCAAAAAGTTCTTTGTAGGTTCAATATGTAGAGTGCTAAGCCTATTAGTACTCCTTTAGCAGCCCATTTCAAACTTTCATCAGGTTTGTCTCCATAATCAGATGATGAGGTTAAGTACATGTCACATGTTCCATACTCTAGTGCAGTGGGATCTCTCATGTATGCTCTGGTTTGTTCACGTCCAGATTTATCATATGCAGTCAGTGTAGTCAGCAAATACATGGCGAATCCCGGTAAAGAACATTGGAAAGTAGTTTAGTAGATTTTAAGATACTTATGAGGTACTACTGATGTTTGCTTGCAGTTTGGAAGAACTAGAGATGGAGTAATTGGGTATGTTAATGCTAATTTTGCTGGAGACCTTGGTAGAAGAAGATCTCTAACATGTTATGTCTTTACCTTCGGAGGTTGTGCAATTAGTTGTAAAGCCACTTTACAAACTACAGTCACTTTGTCTACCACTAAAGCTGAATACATGGTGATTACTGAGGCTTGTAAAGAAGCTATTTGGTGGACGGGACTCTTTAGTCAATAAAGACCTTCAAATCAGTACAGTATTTTGTGACAGTCAGAGTGCCATATTCCTTACAAAAGATCAAATGTTTTATGAGAGAACAAAACATATTGATGTTCGGTATCATTTTGTTCGTAATATTATTGCTTGTATTAATATTGTTTTAAGCAAAATTAGTACTCATGAAAATCCTCTAGATATGATGTCTAAGTCACTTCCTATAACCAAGTTTGAGCACTGCTTAGACTTGGTTGGTGTTCATTGTTGAAGTTAAACCCTTTGGGGGTTTATGGAAGAGGTGGAGAACTTGTTCGTTGAGAGTTCGCGATGAAGAACTTGTTCATTGAGAATTCGTGTCAAGGTGGAGATTATTAGAATTAAGTGACCCGAATCCTTATTTAAATAAAATACAATGGTAAAATAAAATAAAAATAAAATCCCTATAGAACTACACTTCTTTTATTTTATTTTAGAATATGGTTTTTTAAACATTATTAAACTTTATCTATTTGATATTGATTAGAATAAGGTGTTTCAATTTTACTACACTTCTATTAGAATATGGTCTTACAAGCCTATAAATAGACATAGTCCACTCCTTTTGTAATCATTCGAATTTGACATAGTGAATTTTCTTCTCATCTGCTCGTGGTTTTTTCCCGAAAGAGTTTTCACGTAAAAATCTGTGTGTTCTTTATTTTTATTTCTCTTTTCTTTATGATATATTGTCATTACCGATATTCTATTTTTACATATATCATGCGTAAGTTGTGAAAATTCGATCAATTTTATCTTTTATAGTAACTATTAAATCATTAATTAAAATTATGTGACTTTTTTTTACAAGTATTATGTGGGAATAGTAAGTTGACATTGTATTATACATGTGATAATATATTTATCGCAGAAAATTTTGAAAACATCATAATTTATTTTAGGGTAACTTATACAAATGATCACTCAACTATGCCTGCATTCTTATTTTGGTCACTTAACTTTGAAAATATTCAATTTAGGCATTAACATTAGAATTCTTTCCTGTTTTGGTCATCCACCATTAAATTGATAATGAAAATTCTTTTTCTAATTGGTATAATAATACATTTAGTCCTTAGTACTTAAGTGTTCTATCAATTGTGTAAGAGCCCAATTTTGACCGGGCCTGTTAAAAATAAAATTAAAGTTTAAACAGTCCATTATACAAGTCCAAAATACCCGTGGCCCAATGACCCAGAACACACTACCCAGAACAGAACCCAAACTAATACCTAAACCCGATTAGCCCAAGAACTTAAACAAAATTTCAGACCTAGGGTTCTCCAGAAACCCTAGGCGCCGCTTCAGCAGTATCCCAAACGTCACGCCGTAATCGCTGGAGCCCAATCGTCGCACCCACACCAGGCTTTCGGTCGCACCATGATCCGCGCTCAATCACGCTGCGATCACCACCGTGATCCTCGCCCGACCACGCAAAAGGAAACAAATCACAAAGAAGAAAGGCGAAACAGAGGCAAAAACAGAGATTTATTTCCTTTTTGTCTTTAATTTTTGGGTTATAAAAACCCCTAGATTAAACTTGTAAGGGGGATACAGACATGAATATACCCAGAGAAACACATACGAGATATATACACAAAATACAGAAATAAAAAGGCAGAGGTGATTTCAGTCGATTTCTTTTGGTTTTTTTATTTTTGAATACTGTTATCTTTTTTTTTTCTCTTCATTCTATCTTGTTTTTCTCATAATATATATATATTAAAATATATATATAAAAAAGAAAATCTATTTTTTTTTTCAAAATGAAAGCTGAAATGATTTTTTTTAAAGGTTTTATTATTTATATCTTGAAAGCAAAACGGCGTCGTTTTGCTTTGACCATTTAAATACCAAAACGGCGCCGTTTCACCTATGGCCCGCGTGTGCGACCAGACCCGCAAGGAAGATCCGCGTGTTTTTATAGAATGGGCTATTTGTGCTTTTAGCCCTTCCGCATTTTTTGTTTTTTATATTAAGTTTATTTTATTTTCTAATCCGGCCCGATAATTTACAACATTTTTTAATTGAGTCCTTTCGCTGCGCGCTTTTTGAAACGGAATATTTTCCCTTTTGGTCCTCCACGTTTTGCGCGCATTGCTAAGGGGCCCTAATTCATTATTTCTTTTAAAATTCGCCCCAAAATATCATTTTTAAGTTTAATTTTGTCCCTATTTTTATTTTCTTTTATTATTATTATTTTATTATCATATTTATCATATTTATATTTATTATTATTGTTATTATTATTTTTATTATTATTTTCAGTATTTCTAGTGTTTTTTTACTACCATTTTTTAATTATTATTAATCTCAATATTTACTATTATTTTATTTTTAATATTTTTTATTTCTACTATTATTTTTATTATTATTTTCATTTACTATTAATATTATTATTACTATTATTATCACTAATTTAGTATTATTATTATTTTACTATTAAAGTTGTTATTTTAATTTTGCTACTACTATTTTTTAAAATTTTATTTATAATTAATTTTATTATTATCCTCATATATTTTACTATTATTTGTATTACTATTACTAATATCATACCATACTATCATTATTTTCCTATTATTATTATTATAATTTTTTTATTATTAACAATATTTTTTTATATAATTATTTTGCTATTATTAATTAATTTATTTAATATCCTTTTATTTATTTATTTGATTCATTATTTTTAATCATTTTCCTTTTAAAAAGTTAAATAAAAACTTATTCTCGAATTTAAAATCGTGGTCGTAACGCGTCTTTGGATGTGACATTATGTTATCTCGAGATAAGGTTTTTGAAAACAAGGCAATGTTTCGTGTTTAGAAATTCGGGAAATAGTGCCCTAACGTGCTGGGTTGCGATTTTCCGTTTGGCTAAATAACTAAATATCCTTTTAACAAGTTTTGTAAATCATGAGATGATTTTGATTACGAAGGTTTAAAAATATCGTGTCCTAACGTCTTTGGATGTGATGTTTATATTCTTTCTAATGAAGAAATCTCAAGTTTTAAATCAAATTGTTCGCTTTTAAATCATGGAATGATTTTTGTTACGAGAGTTTAAAAATATCGTGTCCTAACGCGCTGGATGTGATGTTTGTATTCTTTCAGAATAAAAAAATCTCAAGTTTTAAATCAAATTGTTCAGTTTTTTTGTCATATTTTAAATGTTATTAAATTTCAAACATTTGGACATGATTCTATCGATTAGGTACCAATTTTTGGGCGTTATGGGGGTGCTAACCCTTCCTCATACGTAACCGACTCCCGAACCCGTTTTCTTGTTTTTTTTGTAGACCAAAATTAAATGTTTTAAAATAAAATGTTTTGTAAGGTGATCCAATCATACCTAAGTAAAAAGGGATTGGTGGCGACTCCCACTTTTGTTTTTAAAAGTCGACCCCATTTTTTTCAAAACTTTTAAAATGGTTTCGACAGCTTGGCGACTCCACTGGGGACAATAAGAGAGTCAAGCCGTAAAGTCTATAATTTCATGTCCTATTGTTGTAAATTTGAAATTTTGATTTGAAAACTCATCATCTTTTTTTACTGCATGCGGTTTTAATCTCTCTGCATTGCATTGCATGACCGTCGTGGTCACACCCTTAAGTGGGAGCGAGAAGCTATGCCTTCGTGAGGTTTTCACCTCCGCATGGGCTAGTGGATTGCTTCCGGGATACATCTGTACCTATGTCTTCGTGAAGTTTTCACTTTCGCATGGCCATAGGGAAATGTATTCCTCTGAACCGAACTCAGTCCGTATTAGCCTATAATGGGTGAGGATCGAGGAATCTGCTAGTTCGGGTACCTCAACTTTAGAGCTGAACCGCATATAGTGAAAACCTAAGGACTTACCCTAGGTAGAACTATGTTAAACCCTAGTGGTCACCCAGGTAGGTGCCCTATTCTGTTATTTATTTCTTTGTGCTAACGTGTTCTCTTTTGTTTTGATCGCATTGCATTCATATCATAGAAAAGATGTGTTAATTCAAATTCGATTGCTAAATAGAAAAGTTTGTCATAAGGAAATAGATATTTTGATAAAGTGGATTATAATACGGTTGTCCGAATATGTTTCAAGCAAACACAACGAGAGAAGACTGATAGCCCGTGAAAGAATACAAGAGTTTATTGCCCAAGGATTTAAGTTGACAAAGATTATTCGAGAATCACCACGGCAAGGCTTTCTTGAAGAGGCTAATAAGCATTGCAAAGATAAGTGAGCAGTGAGTCGCGGCCCAGATCAAGCAAAAAGGAGCTAATAGGAGGCATCTATTAGAAGTTTGCAAGATTTGACCTATGCGAGGAAGGAGATTGATGTTTTTGCTTGGAATATGAGGGCATGGTCGTATATGTGATCCGTTTTATGTAAAGAAATCTGCTTTCTAGAAAAGTTTTTCTAATGGAATTGAATTCAGAATCAATGCCTCTCTTTCTTTGCATTCATGCATTTGCATTACATTGCATCATTTGCATTAGACTTTTACAAAATGACCCTAATTAGGTAAAAATATTTCAGTTAACCTGGAAAACATGGAACAAAGGTTGGAGAGAATAAAACAAATGCAAATACAGATGCAGGGGCAATTGACCAAGATCCAACAAGAGATGCGGGAACAAATGATAGAATTCCAAAGGAATGTGATAGGCCAGCTAACCCAGTTGCTAGCCGAAGGACTTAAAAAAGGGAGTGGCCCAGTGGTCAACAGTGTGGATAGTGATGAAGACATCATTTATTCCCCGATAGGTGTCCTGACTCAATCAAATGTGCATTCGCATGGGATACCAGTCATTATTGGACCCCAATGTCAGACTAATACTTCGGCCCTATTGAGTGTCCCGATGGGTTCAGGTGTTAACCCGGATGATGGTCAAGCTAAATCGGTTGTGCTAGCAGAATCAAAAGGAAAAGAAGAGTGTACTTTAAAAGCCCTGAAGAAAAAAGAAAATAAAACGGAGGGCTATTTAGAGCCGATTACAGTAAGCCAGCCAATGATAGTAATTACCAGACATCGGATCTCCCCGAGGCAAGAACCCAATTCAAGACCGAACTCAGAGAAACCTCAGTTCGCACCTATTTCAGTCACGAATAGGGAATTGTACCGAGCTCTGTTTAACGCACATGTCATATCCCCTTTTTATATAGAACCAATACAGCCTCCGTACCCTAAATGGTACGACGTAAATGGTCAATGCGAATACCATGAGGGAATCATAGGGCATTCGATCAAAAATTGCATCGCTTTTAAAAAGGTGATCGAAAGACTCATCAAATTGGGTGTCATAAAATTCGATGATCCCTCTTGTACAGAAAATTCGTTACACAACCTTTCTATTAAAGGGGTAAACATTGTGAGCTCCATGATAGATAGGGGCAGGAGATCCAAGAATGCATCGAGCTCAGGACCCTAGTGCATGGTTTGATTGAGGAGATCAAGGACCCGATGGGAATATTGGGGAATCTAAGCATTAACGGCATGTTTGAATCGAGGAATAAAAGTTTCCAAGTCCTTACATACTTGGGAAGATTTTAAATAATGGAACTGTGGAAAGGATCATTGTATTTTTAGAGTGGATTTAGAGTAATATTTAAAACACGCTTGTTTCCTTAAGCCTAGAGGCAATAAGAACCCTTTTGTGAAATAGGCTTGTGTCCGAAATTTTATTTCAATAAAATGCATCTTTTTGAATACATATTCTTTTATTGTTTCTATTTCATACTGTACATTCTTTTGTTTTTAGAATATTCTTTCATTCTTCATTCATGACTATACAAATAGCCATCCTTAGAATCATTTATTCTTTGGATTTTTACCTTCGTACTTAGGTACCAGATATCAACGACATGAGTGATGTTGTTACTGACTCCCTTTTTGAATGAGATATGGGTCTAGGGGATCTAAGGCTTTGAAGATAACAAAGATTATAACCTATCTTCTAATTTGTTAAGAATGGTTTAGCAAGATGAAAAACAAACCTTACTCAACAAAAGGTCAGCAGATATTACGAGCTTAGGAAAGGAGTGAAGATTGAAGCCTAGTTCATTACAGAAAAAAGGCGAGACATTATTGAGTTATCTTCGAAAATTTAAATATGTTTTCACACGATTATATCAAGGCATGCCTGGGCTAGTAAGACACAGGCTAAACATGAGGATCGGGCACTGTTGGTCTACCATGGAAGGGGATTACATCAGTTATACCGTAAATGCCGTATTTAAGGAGACAAGATTCATGTGCCTTCTCCATTTCTTCACGAATTTTACATATGTGGGGCATGGATGTGATGGGGTCAATCTTGTCAAAAACTGCTAGTCGACATCGATTCATTGTCGTGGTCGTTGTTCGCTTCACTAAGAGGGTGGAAGTAGCTTCATATGCCAATGTTACAAAGTCGATAGTCATCAAATTCTTAAAAAAAACAAAAAAAAAAGAGAAAAAGAGAGAAAAAGGAATAAAGGAAAGGATCAGATGCCAGAAAAGAATGCCATAAAGGATCACGCATAACTGTACAAAGTCAAAGATTACAGTTTTCCCAAAGATCAGGCAGCATATTACAGTATAGCAAAAGTTGCAAAAAAAACTATAAAAGGTGACTTAGACTTGTAAGGATTGGCATAAGAAGCTACCGTTACCTTCTGTCTTATTGAACGTCGGCCAGAACCTTCACTGGGGGCAACATCTTACCCATTGGTTTATGGAATTGAAGCATTTTGCTAACTAAACCTGATTGAAGAAAAGGTTAAAAGCTATTCGTCACGGCCAGATGATGCGAGCTTAAGTTGAAGAAGTTCATCTTAGGGAATTCCACGAGGGAACCTGATGTTGAAAAAGACCTTTCTTCTATAAAACGATTTTAGAAGAAAGCTTATGCCAAACTGGGAAGGACCTTATGTTGTAAAGAAGGCATATTCTAGAAGAGCATTGACATTGACCGAGACGGATGGCGAAGACTTGCCCAATTCGGTGACCTCAGGTTCAGCCAAGAGGTATTTTACTTGAAAGAGGAAAGACTAAGGTGAAAACCCGCAAAGGGCGCCTTGAGAATATTTTCAAAAAAAAAAAAGGAGAGGCCAAGGCGAAAACCCGCAAAGGGCGCTTTGAGACCAAAGGGGCTTTGAGCCGAAAACCCAAAAGGGCGGTTCAAATTTTGATCAAAAGAGGGGCATACAGTAGTCTTGCTACCCTTGAATTGACAATGAAGAAGTATGTTACAGCTTGGGGCACTGACAAAGTACTCCGGATCCCCTAAGCACATATTGAGCTTAAGATGATCATCAAGAAGTTTGAACAGAGAAGCTCAGGCTGCGATATCTGGGGCACCTAGCCTTTATCTTACCCATTTTCTTTATTTGTTATCTTTGATTATTTTATTCTTTTCAAGATACACCAAAAACAATTTTCTTTTATTGTTTTGGCCATCTTTGATTAACCTATTTATTTCGAGCTATGCTTTTGATTAATTTCTTTCTCGTCCATTGTTGTGATCTTTTTCAAGCATTTTATATTGAAATAAAGATTAATGGACTAATAACACTTTCATAAAAGGAGTTTCGTATATTATTCTAGAAGCTGCTAGATAATACAAGAGACTGAAACATGACAATTATTTAAAAAAATTTCCATGTGTAAGGATTGGAAATACTTGAGAAAAGTCTAGATTGGGACTATTTCTTTGAATTTTCTGTCCAAATGGTGATTGGACAAAATAATGAGTTGAGCAATATCAATCCTAAAAGAGGATCATTTTGCAAAGCATTTTCATTGGGTCATAACATTCGATGGTATGACGGACCAAATTGATGGGTGAGGATTCAAAACCCTTGAATTACATTGGAATAGATTAAAGTTGAAACAGATCCTGTACCCCTAAATGGCAATAGGAATGGATTAAAAAGTTTCAAATTCTAATTTGAAGGAGGTACAAGCCTTGTGTCCCAAGGTTCAAGTGGAGTGGGCCCTGAAATTACCATGGGGCAAATTATTTGAGCAGAGTATGATAGATACTTCGAGAGGAACAAAAATGAAACCTTGAGCAGTGATGACACTTTAAATAGTAATCATTCTCATGACATTTTTGCATAACGCATTCAGTTAGGAGCATTAGATTCATTCCGATCATGCATCCTAATCATTTTACATTTTAAAAAATGGGATCATTCTCATGACATTTTTCATTCATGTAAATGTCATCCATAATACATTCGAGTCTACAAGGCATGTCCCTCAGAGGACGGTATAGCAACATTGAAAAGTTCAGATTTTGTTCCCTCGAGATGGTAGTGGAGCAAACTGAAGATTGAATTCTTCCTGAAGATAGTAAGGAAGCAAATTGCAAAGTTCAGATTTTGTTCCCTCAAGATGGTAGTGGAGCAAACTGAAGATTGAAGTCTTCCTGAAGATAGTAAGGAAGCAAATTGAAAAGTTCAGATTTTGTTCCCAAGAGATGATAGTGGAGCAGGCTGAAGATTGAAGTCTTCCTGAAGATAGTAAGGAAGCAAATTGAAAAGTTTAGATTTTGTTCCCTAGAGATGGTAGTGGAGCAGGCTGAAGATTGAAGTCTTCCTGAAGATAGTAAGGAAGCAAATTGAAAAGTTCAGATTTTGTTCCCTAGAGATGATAGTGGAGCAGACTGAAGATTGAAGTCTTCCTTAAGATAGTAAGGAAGCAAATTGAAAAGTTCAGATTTTGTTCCCTAGAGCTGATAGTGGAGTAGGCTGAAGATTGAAGTCTTCCTGAAGATAGTAAGGAAGCAAATTCAAAAGTTCAAATTTTGATCCCTAGAGATGGTAGTGGAGCAGGCTGAAGATTGAAGTCTTCCTGAAGATAGTAAGGAAGCAAATTGAAAAGTTCAGATTTTGTTCCCTAGAGATGATAGTGGAGCATACTGAAGATTGGAGTCTTCTTGAAGATAGTAAGGAAGCAAATTGTGAAGTTCAGATTTTGTTCCCTAGAGATGATAGTGGAGCAGGCTGAAGATTGAAGTCTTCCTGAAGATAGTAAGGAAGCAAATTGAAAAGTTCAGATTTTGTTCCCTAGAGATGATAGTGGACAAGGCTAAAGATTGAAGTCTTCCTGAAGATAGTAAGGAAGCAAATACTAAAGTTCGGATTTTGTTCCCTAGAGATGGTAGTGGAGCAGGCTGAAGATTGAAGTCTTCCTGAAGATAGTAAGGAAGCAAATTGCAAAGTTCAGATTTTGTTCCCTAGAGATGATAGTGGAGCAGGTTGAAGATTGAAGTCTTCCTGAAGATAGTAAGGAAGCAAATTGAAAAGTTCAGATTTTGTTCCCTAGAGATGATAGTGGAGCAGGCTGAAGATTGAAGTCTTCCTGAAGATAGTAAGGAAGCAAATATTAAAGTTCAGATTTTGTTCCCTAGAGATGGTAGTGGAGTAGACTGAAGATTGAAGTCTTCCTGAAGATAGTAAGGAAGCAAACTGAAAAGTTCAGATTTTGTTCCCTAGAGATGATAGTGGAGCAGGCTGAAGATTGAAGTCTTCCTGAAGATAGTAAGGAAGCAAATATTAAAGTTTAAATTTTGTTCCCTAGAGATGATAGTGGAGCAGGCTGAAGATTGAAGTCTTCCTGAAGATTGTAAGGAAGCAAATATTAAAGTTCAGATTTTGTTCCCTAGAGATGGTAGTGGAGCAGGCTGAAGATTGAAGTCTTCCTGAAGATAGTAAGGAAGCAAATTGCAAAGTTCAGATTTTGTTCCCTAGAGATGATAGTGGAGCAAGCTGAAGATTGAAGTCTTCCTGAAGATAGTAAGGAAGCAAATTGTGAAGTTCAGATTTTGTTCCCTCAAGATGGTAGTGGAGCAAACAGAAGATTGAAGTCTTCCTGAAGATAGTAAGGAAGCAAATTGAAAAGTTCAGATTTTGTTCCCTAGAGATGATAGTGGAGCAGGCTGAAGATTGAAGTCTTCCTGAAGATAGTAAGGAAGAAAATTGAAAAGTTCAGATTTTGTTCCCTAGAGATGATAGTAGAGCAGGCTGAAGATTGAAGTCTTCCTAAAGATAGTAAGGAAGCAAATATTAAAGTTCAGATTTTGTTCCCTAGAGATGATAGTGGAGCAGGCTGAAGATTGAAGTCTTCCTGAAGATAGTAAGGAAGCAAATTGAAAAGTTCAGATTTTGTTCCCCAAAGATGTTAGTGGAGCAGGCTGAAGATTGAAGTTTTCCTGAAGAAAGTAAGGAAGCAAACCAAAAAGTTCAGATTTTGTTCCCTAGAGATGGTAGTGGAGCAAACTGAAGATTGAAGTCTTCTTGAAGATAGTAAGGAAGCAAACCAAAAAGTTCAGATTTTCTTCCCTAGAGATGGTAATGGAGCAAACTGAAGATTGAAGTCTTCCTGAAGATAGTAAGGAAGCAAATTGAAAAGTTCAGATTTTGTCCTCTCAAGATAGTAGTGGGGCAAAACTGAATATTGTGGATCTGGCATTCCTGAGATTGCAGTGAAGCAGATCAAAGATACTAATTTGGCATTCCTGAGTTTGCGGCGGAGCAGATTAAAGATAGCTAATATTGCCTTCCTGAAGTTACAGTAAAGCATAATGAAGCTATCAGACTTACTAAAATCAAGATGAAGTTTCAAGTACCCCTGAAGATACAGTTGGGATTGGAAGCAGTTTGAAGAAGGCGAGGACCAAGAAGTCAAGACTTGGCCAAGATCGGGCAAAATTGGTTCTTTTATAGTCTTTGCTCTATTCTCGTTTCACGACAATGAGCAAAGAGGGGCAGCTGTAAGAGCCCAATTTTGACCGAGCCTGTTAAAAATAAAATTAAAGTTTAAACAGTCCATTGTACAAGCCTAAAATACCCGTGGCCCAATGACCTAGAACACACTACCCAGAACAGAACCCAAACTAATACCTAAACCCGATCAGCCCAAGAACTTAAACAAAATTTCAGACCTAGGGTTCTCCAGAAACCCTAGGTGCCGCTTCAGCAGTATCCCAAATGTCACGCCGCAATCGCTGGAGCCCAATCGTCGCACCCACGCCAGGCTTTCGGTCGCGCCATGATCCGCGCCCGAATCACGCTGCAGTCACCACCAGGATCCTCGCCCGACCTGCAAAAGGAAACAAATCACAGCAAGAAAGGCGAAACAGAGATTTATTTCCTTTTTGTCTTTAATTTTTGGGTTATAAAAACCCTTAGATTAAACTTGTAAGGGGGATACAGACACGAATATACCCAGAGAAACACATATGAGATATATACACAAAATACAGAAATAAAACGGTAGAGGTGATTTCAGTCGATTTCTTTTCGTTTTTTATTTTTGAATATTGTTATCTTTTTTTTTGCTCTTCCTTCTATCTTGTTTTTCTCATAATATATATATTAAAATATATAAAAAAAAGAAAATTTTACCTATTTGGGGGTTCCGGCCACCGTGCACGGTGGTCGACGATGGCACCGAGTTCACTTAACTCTGCGGAAATCGCCTGTGCCAAGAGGGAGAGAGAGAAAATCTGCTTTTTTTTTTCAAAATGAAAGTCAAAATGATTTTTTAAAGGTTTTATTATTTATATCGAAAGCAAAACGGCGTCGCTTTGCTTTGACCATTTAAATACCAAAACGGCGCTGCTTTCACCTATGGCTCAAGGTGTGTGTAATTCACCCGCAAGGAAGATCCGCGTGTTTTTATAGAATGGGCTATTTGCGCTTTTAGCCCTTCCGTATTTTTTGTTTTTAAATTAAGTTTATTTTATTTTCTAATCGCCCGATAATTTACAACTTTTTAATTGAGTCCTTTCTGCATGCGCAGCGTTTTCGATGAACGGAATATTTTCCTTTTGGTCCTCCACGCTTTGCGCGCATTGCTAAGGGGCCCTAATTCATTATTTCTTTTAAAATTCGCCCCAAAATATCATTTTTAAGTTTACTTTTGTCCCTATTTTTATTTTCTTTTATTATTATTATTTTATTATCATATTTATCATATTTATATTTATTATTATTGTTATTATTATTTTTATTATTATTTTCAGTATTTCTAGTGTTTTTTTACTACCATTTTTTAATTATTATTAATCTCAATATTTACTATTATTTTATTTTTAATATTTTTTGATTTCTACTATTATTTTTATTATTATTTTCATTTACTATTAATATTATTATTACTATTATTATCACTAATTTAGTATTATTATTATTTTACTATTAAAGTTGTTATTTTAATTTTGCTACTACTATTTTGTAAATTTTATTTATAATTAATTTTATTATTATCCTCATATATTTTATTATTATTTGTATTACTATTACTAATATCATACCCTACTATCATTATTTTCCTATTATTATTATTATTATTATTATTATTATTATTTATTATTAACAATATTTTTTTATATAATTATTTTTCTATTATTAATTTATTTATTTAATATCCTTTTATTTATTTATTTGATTCATTATTTTTAATCATTTTCCTTTTAAAAAGTTAAATAAAAACTTATTCTCGGGAATTCAAAATGTCGTGTCCTAACGTGCTGGATGTGACATTATATTATCTCGAGATAAGGCTTTTGAAAACAAGGCAATGTTTCGTGTTTAGAAATTCGGAAAATAGTGCCCTAACGTGCTGGGTTGCGATTTTCCGTTTGGCTAAATAACTAAATATCCTTTTAACAAGTTCTGTAAATCATGAGATGATTTTGATTACGAAGGTTTAAAAATATCGTGTCCTAACGTGCTGGATGTGATGTTTATATTCTTTCGGAATGAAGAAATCTCAAGTTTTAAATCAAATTGTTCAGTTTTAAATCATGGAATGATTTTTGTTACGAGAGTTTAAAAATATCGTGTCCTAACGCGCTGGATGTGATGTTTGTATTCTTTCAGAATAAAAAAATCTCAAGTTTTAAATCAAATTGTTCAGTTTTTTTTGTCATATTTTAAATGTTATTAAATCAATTTTATCTTTTATAGTAACTATTAAATCATTAAATAAAATGATGTGACTTTTTTTTTACAAGTATTATGTGGGAATAGTAAGTTGACGTTGTATTATACATGTGATAATATATTTATGGCAGAAAATTTTGAAAACATCATAATTTACTTTAGGGTAACTTATATAAATGATCACTCAACTATGCCTGCATTCTTATTTTGGTCACTTAACTTTGAAAATATTCAATTTAGGCATTAACATTAGAATTCTTTCCTGTTTTGGTCATCCACCAGTAAATTGATAATGAAAATTCTTTTTCTAATTGGTATAATAATGCATTTAGTCCTTAGTACTTAAAAGTGTTCTATCAATTGGATCCTAATTCTAAATAATTTAATAAATTTAACCCTTTACATTTAAAAATTCTATCAATTTGATCCTCAAACATTCTAACCAAAGCTTTCAACTTTTAAAACAAAGGCATTCGACATCTATTAATTACTTTATTTATGGTTGAAATTATCCAATTCGATACATAAGCCTTTTGTTTATATTTTTAAGAATTTAGTGTTAGAAATTAACAAAAAACCATTAAAAATAATAGAAAATACAAATTTTAAAAATATAATATATAATAAAATTATATAAATAATTTAATATTTGCAAAAAAAAAAATTCACTCTAACTAGCATAAATTTTTTTGAACCACATACTACCATAATGTTAGTTTTTAATTAATTTAGCAAATGATTTGACACTAAATCGGATTATTAGTGACACATATTGCTTATTGTGGATTTAAAATTAAAGATAAATCGAACACATAATAATCTCTTAATCTATTATAAAATTAAATAAATCATTATCAATGTAACAAAAGGAAATTCAAATAATTCTGTCACATTTTTTCTAATGAAAAATTAAATGTTCATAATTTTAATTATATAGTTATTAATTGAACAATTGGATTTTTCAAAGTAATATTTTTTAACTCTGAATTTAATTTCCAATTTCAAAGATCAATTTCGAGGACTATTTCTATGTACATTTAAGGAAATATCATACTGTTAATAACAAGAGTAAATCTAAAGTGTTTTATTTTAACGTTTTTCATTTTCTTTAGCCAAAATTTCATCAATCAAAGGGTCATAAAATATTATATTTAGTAGAAAACTAATAAAAAAATAAAAAGAAATAAATTTTCAAAATAAACTCATTGGTATCAAGAATTGTTATTATATCCGTTAGAAAAATGATTATTTGCTATCAATTTAACAGCGGGTGACCAAAATAATAACGAATTTAAACATTAGTTCCTAGATTAAAATTTTTTAAGTGATCAGAACTTTTAATCTAATGAATGTAAAAATACCATCAGTTCCATAATATTCAAAATAAGTTACATAATAGCTTAAATGAAAATGTAATCGTGGAATGTGAAAATTTGCATGCAGTCAACATGTTAAAATAAATTTTTATAATTTTGTATAAAATATATTATTAAATTAAAATTTAAGTACTAAATTGTAACTTCAGAAAAATTAATAGAAAAATTTAATAAATTGAATTTGCTAATAAGATATGAGACGTTAAATTGTGTTTAATTGTGCAAAATTGATTCAAAGAGTCATATGACACCCGTCAAGGAACTACGCAGGGAGAAAATTTTGACTCATTTTTGTCTAATCGTATGTTAATTAACTTATTTTTTATTTTTGTATTGAATATTGGTTGTTAACCCATATCTGTTTATTATTATTATAACATTACAATATAAAAAACAATATTATAACATTACAGTACTGACTCATTTATTTTTCATTTTCTAGATTCTATTATTTTAAATTTGGAAGAATAAATTATTGTGACTATAAATAAAAAAAATTTAGAATCTCAATTTCGTCACCCTTTTTTCCCTCTGAAATTCCCAAAGTGCACCTTGTTCAAAGTGTCTTCCCGTATTACACTAAGTCAAACATCCACGTACATATGCAATAAGAAAATAGGTAAATGTATTATGGAGTTAGAGTTAAAGTTGTATTTTGTTTTCGCGAAAAGTATATTAGTCATTACACGTTAAATTAATAAGTAAACATAATTTTTGTGTTAAAAAAATTCATATATTTGTACGGTAAAAAATTAGCATGATTGACAAAATAATTAAATAGTGACTTGTTCATTGAGAATTCGTGTCAAGGTAGATATTATTAGAATTAAGTGACCCGAATCCTTATTTAAATAAAATACAATGGTAAAATAAAATAAAAGTAAAATCCCTATAGAACTACACTTCTTTTATTTTATTTTAGAATATGGTTTTTTAAACATTATTAAACTCTATCTATTTGATATTGATTAGAATAAGTTGTTTCAATTTTACTACACTCCTATTAGAATATGGTCTTACAAGCCTATAAATAGACATAATCTACTCCTCTTGTATCATTCGAATTCGACATAGTAAATTTTCTTCTTATATGCTCTTGGTTTTTTCTTGAAAGAGTTTTCACGTAAAAATCTGTGTGTTCTTTATTTTTATTTCTCTTTTCTTTGCGATATATTGTCATTACCGACATTCTATTTTTACATATATCATGCGTAAGTTGTGAAAATTCGATCAATTTTATCTTTTATAGTAACTATTAAATCATTAATTAAAATGATGCGACTTTTTTTTACAAGTATTATGTGAGAATAGTAAGTTGACGCTGTATTATACATGTGATAATATATTTATCGCATAAAATTTTGAAAACATCATAATTTACTTTAGGAAACTTATACAAATGATCACTCAACTATGCTTGCATTCTTATTTTGGTCACTTAACTTTGAAAATATTCAATTTAGCCATTAACATTAGAATTCGTTCTGCTTCCGGTCATCTACCGTTAAATTGATAATGGAAATTCTTTTTCCAATTGGTATAATAATACATTTAGTTCTTAGTACTTAAGTGTTCTATCAATTGGATCCTAATTCTAAATAATTTAATAAATTTAACCCTTCACATTTATAAAATCTATCAATTTGATCCTCAAACATTCTAACCAAAGCTTTCAACTTTTAAAACAGAGGCATTCGACATCTATTAATTGCTTTATTTATGGTTGAAATTATCCAATTCGATACATAAGCCTTTTGTTTATATTTTCAAGAATTTAGTATTAGAAATTAACAAAAACCATTAAAAATAATAGAAAATACAAATTTTAAAAATATAATATATAATTAAATTATATAAATAATTAAATATTTTGCAAAAAAAAAAATTTCACTCTAACTAGCATAATTTTTTTGAACCACATACTACCATAATGTTTGTTTTTAATTAATTTAGCAAATGATTTGACACTAAATCGGATTATTAGTGATACATATTGCTTATTGTGGATTTAAAATTAAAAGTAAATAGAACACATAATAATCTCTTAATCTGTTTATAAAATTAAAGAAATCATTATCAATGTAACAAAAGGAAATTCAAATAATTCTGTCACATTTTTTCTAATAAAAATTAAATGTTCATAATTTTAATTATATAATTATTAACTGAACAATTGAATTTTTCAAAGTAATATTTTTAACTCTGAATTTAATTTCCAATTTCAAAGATCAATTTAGAGGACTATTTCTATGTACGTTTAAGGAAATACCATACTGTAATAAATAAGAGTAAATCTAAAGTGTTTTATTTTAAGGTTTTTCATTTTCTTTAGCCAAAATTTCATCAATCAAAGAGTCATAAAAAATTATATTTAGTAGAAAACTAATGAAAAAAAGAAAATGAAATAAATTTTCAAGATAAACTCATTGGTATCAAGAATTGTTATTATACCCGTTAAAAAAGATTTTTACTATCAATTTAATAGCGGGTGACCAAAATAATAACGAATTTAAATATTAGTACCTAGATTAAAAATTTTTAAAATTAAGTGACTAAACATGACCAGAACTTTTAATTTAATGAATTTAAAAAATACCATCAGTTCCATAATATTCAAAATAAGTTGCATAGTAGCTTAAATGAAAATGTAATCGTGGAATGTGAAAATTTGCATGCAGTCAACATGTTAAAATAAATTTTATAATTTTGTATAAAATATATTATTAAATTAAAATTTAAGTACTAAATTGTAACTTCAGCAAAATATAAAAATTAATAGAAAATTTTAATAAATTGAATTTGCTAATAAAATATGAGACGTTAAATTGTGTTTAATTGTGCAAAATTGATTCAAAGAGTCATATGACACCCGTCAAGGAACTACGCAGGAGAGAATTTTGACTCATTTTTGTCTTATTTTATGTTAATTAACTTAATTTTATTTTTGTATTGATTATTGGTTGTTAACCCATATCTGTTTATTATTATTATTTGTTAGAGTTGCGTGATCTAAATTTTAAGATATTACTTACAAGTCAAGTTAAATAAAATACATCTTCTTTCTAGAAGATTTAGTATTTATTAGTATAATATATTAATTAGCATTTATTAGCATAATATATTTTTACTTTGATTAGAATTAGGTTTTACAAGCTTATAAATAGACATAGTCTATTCCTCTTGTAATGAGTTCGAATTTGACATAGTGAATTTTTCTTTTCCTCTGCCCGTGATTTTTTCCCGAAAGGATTTTCACGTAAAATCTGTGTGTTCTTTATTTTATTTCTCTTTTCTTTGCGATATATTGTCATTACCGACATTTATATTTTTCATATTATTAGTATAATAATTTTATTTATGGACACTTATATAAAAAACAATATTATAACATTACAATATTGACTCATTTATTTTTCAATTTATATAAAAAAATTATAATCTCAATTTCGTCACCCTTTTTTCCCTTTGAAATTCCCAAAGTGCACCTTGTTCCAAGTATCTGCCGGTATTACAGTAAGTCAAACATCCACATACATATGCAATAATAAAATAGGTAAAAGTATTATAGAGTTAGAGTTAAGTTGTATTTTGTCTTCTCCATTAAAAAAAAGTAAATTAGTCATTGGACGTTATATTAATAAGTAAATTTATCTTTTGTGTTAAAAAATTTATATATTTATACGGTTAAAAATTAGCATGATTGACAAAATAATTAAATAGTGACATGTCAAGGGCGTAGTTAGGGGCTGACAGGGGCCGACTCCCTAAAATAGAAAAATTTTCATTCAATAAAGGTAAAATTACACTTTAACCCTTTAAAAATAGTACAAAAATTGATTTAATTTTTAAAAATTATAAAGATATAAACTATTAAAATAATAAAATTATATTTTTATTATCCTAAAAATTATAATTTAATTTTGCCGCTGCAAAAATTTGAGTGAAACAAGAAGATGAATTATTATATATGAATTGACTTCAAATACCTGGGTTTCTTGAATCAAACTTTTTCACATGGCGGCTCAAAGCATTGCCTCTATAAATAAGGGAATATCTTGCTGAAATCTTCACAAATTCATCACTTCCATAAACATGAAGTCCCTTCACCATTCTCTGTCATTGCTTTTCATTGTTGTTTGCTCATTGTCATGGGTGAGTGCTTCAGCTAATAGCCATGATGATTTTCTTGAATGCCTTTATTCATATCATCCCAAGGAATCCTCTTCCATTACTCAAGTTATCTACACTCAAAACGAACTCTTCGTATTCAGCGCTTTTGGATATTTCCATTAGGAATCACAGGTTCTCTACGCCTAATACCCCAAACCTTTCGTTATTGTAACACCATTGAACATTTCCCATGTTCAAGCAACGATTCATTGCTCCAAAAATCATGGCCTCCAAATTAGAACTCAAGTGGTGGTCATGACTACGGCGTCTTTCCTATGTCTCCCATGTCCCATTTGTTGTTATCGATTTGGTTAATTTGCGATCAGTCGATGTTGATGTCGAAAACGAAGAGGCGTGGGTTCAATCAGTGCAACCGTGGGTGAAGTATACTACGTAATCAATGAACGAAGCACACGAACCTTTCCTTCCCAGCAGCTGTTTTCCGCACTTTGTAGGAATTGGTGGGTTGATTAGCGGTGGAGGCGATGGTTTATTGTTCCAAAATATGGTCTCTCGGTGGATAACGTGATCGATGCGCAGTTGGTCGATGCTAATGGAAGAGTTCTTGATAGAAGATCGATGGGTGAAGATCTGTTTTGGGCCATTCGAGGTGGCGGAGGGGGAAGCTTTGGGATCGTTATTTCATGGAAAATAAAGCTGGTTCATGTTCCTTCAACTGTGACTGTTTTCTCAGTGGGCAGGACCTTGGAACAAAATGCAACACAGCTTCTTCATCGTTGGCAATACGTTGCACCCAATCTTCCGAATGATGTATACCCAGTCGTTACGTTATCAACGACGAACGCCAGTGAAAATGGGACAAAGACGGTTCTTGCCACCTTTATTTCATTGTTCCAAGGTGGTGCCAGTGAGTTTATTCCATTGATGCAAGAACGATTCCCGGAGCTTGGACTCGTTAAGGAAGATTTTATTGAGATGACTTGGATCGAATCTCTATTGTTAATGAACGGAGCTTCAAATGAAACATCGGAGATTTTGCTCGATAGGGGCAACAGGTATTCCCCCCTTCCTCCTTCATTCAAATCAAAATCTGATTACGTGAGGGAACCAATGCCTGAAATAGCATTACAAGGGCTATGGTCCCAACTTCTCGAGGTCGACGAAGGAGGCATAGCAGTTCAAAACTTTTTTTGCTTACGGTGGAATAATGGAGGAAATCTCAGAGACAGAAACTCCATTTCCACATCGAAAAGGCACCTTATACAAGATAAGCTACAGTATCGGCTGGCTAGAGGAGGAAAACAATAATTCCCAAAGGTATATAAACTGGATGAGGAAACTTTATAGCTACATGGGTCCTTTTGTTTCGAAATCTCCACGAGAAGCGTATGTTAATTACAGAGATCTCGATATTGGAAGGAATAATTACTATGGCAAGGCAAGTTACAAGCAAGCAAGCATTTGGGGACGTAAATATTTCAAGAACAATTTTGATAGGCTTGTTTATGTCAAGACGAACAACTGATCCAAAGAATTTCTTCAAGCATGAACAAAGCATTCCTCCTCGTTTTCATTGATAGAAAAAAGAAGATTATGTTATGAGTTGAATTTAGTACCTAATAATTCTAATATTTCGTCATCACTGTTGTTTAGAAGGACTAATTCTTCAAAATTCAAATCTAGTTCAATATTATGATGTACAATAAGTACTTTATACAATTTCATTACTTAATAATACATCGATTCTGTTTTCCAGTTTTAGTTTAAGTCAGTTTCGATGATTTTATCAGTTTCGTTATCAGTTTAGACAGTTTGATCAATCAATTTCAATAAAATCGATGGTTCAATCTTTGTGAGATAGACCCTACTCTATATACTACAAATTTAATTTATTTTTGATGTACTCATCACCCATCAATAGTCCATATGTCCTTAAATGCCATCACTAAGAAGAGTTTTTTAAGAATCTGTTATATCTTGATTTGTGAAAAATATATCGTCGGTAATGACAAATATATCGCAAAGAAAAGAAAAATAAAATAAAGAACACATAGATTTTACGTGGAAACCCTTTCGGGAAAAACCACGGGCAGAGGAGAAGAAAATTCACTATGTCGAATTCGAATCTATTTACAAGAGGAATAGACTATGTCTATTTATAGGCTTGTAAAGCCATATTCTAATAGGAGTGTAGTAAGATTGAAACTCCTTATTCTAATCAATATCCAATAGATGGAGTTTAATAAGGTTTAAAAAACCTTATTTAAAATAAAATAAAAGAAGTGTAGTTCTATAGGGATTCTTCTTTTATTTTATTTTACCATTGTATTTTATTTAAATAAGGATTCGGGTCACTTAATTCTAACAATCTCCACCTTGACACGAATTCTAAATAAACAAGTTCTTCATCGCGAACTCTCAACGAACAAGTTCTCCACCTCTTCCATAAAACCTCTTAACGGTTTAACTTCAACAATGAACACCAACCAAATCTAAGCAATGCTCAAACTTGGTTATAGGAAGTGACTTAGTCATCATATCTGCAGGATTTTCATGAGTACTAATTTTGCTCACAACAATATCACCACGAGCAATAATATCACGAACCAAACTATGCTTCACAACCGGGAGAACACATCTGTGAAGTCCACTCCTGGAATTTAACTGTAACCCTTTGCAATAAGCCTTGCTTTATATCTGGGTTCTTCAACTCCTGGAGTCCCTTCTTTCTTTTTAAACACCCATTTACAGCGAACATCCTTTTTACCTTTAGGAAGTTTCACAAGATCCCATGTTCTGTTTTTGTGGAGTGATTCCATCTCCTCTTGCATAGCAAACATCCAATTTTCTCGAGTCTTCACGCTTAACCGCCTCGAAATAATTAGACACTCTTGGTTTGCATCTATATCTTCAGCCACATATAAAGCATAAGCAACTAGATCAGCCTCAGCATACTTCTTTGGAGGCTTAATTTCTCTTCTAGTTCTATTTTTGGCGATAGAGTATTGTGGTGAAGAAGTAACTCTATTCTCAATTTTTGTACCGGCTTGAGGAATCGACTGTATTAACTGATGCTCCTCCCGCTTTTGATTTTCTTTATTGGAAGAGTCTTTAAGAGATAAGTTAGGTAGCATAGCGCTTTCATCAAAAACAAGATCTCTGCTAATCACAACTTTTCTATTTTCAGACACCATAACTTATACCCTTTTACACCAAAGATTATAACCAAGAAAAACACATTTAATGGATCTCGGTTCCAATTTTCCATTATCAACATGAGCATACGCATGACACCCAAAGATCTTTAAATCGTAATAATTAGCGGGATTACTGACCATACCTCTTGTGGAGTCTTTTCTCAATGGCAATGGATGGAGATCGGTTGATCAAAAACATGCGAGAGGTCGCTTCGCCCAAAATGACTTTGGTAAGTCGGCATTTGACAACATACATCGAACTTTCTCCATGATCGCTCGCTCATTTGTTCTCGCAACGCCGCTTTGTTGTGGAGTATGACGAATCGTCAAGTGTCTCACGATCCTTCCGACTTGCACAGCTTTATTAAACTCATCGAACAAAACTCTAAGCCATTATCTGTATGCGAAGGTGTTTTATTTGTTTTCCGTCTGCTTTTCAATCATAGTTTTCCAAGACTTAAATGCGGAAAACACATCGCTTTTTCTCGCTTCAAGAAGAATGTCCAAACTTTTCTCGAAAAAATCATCAATAAAAGTTAGCATATAATTAGCTCCACCTCTTGAAGGCACTCTTGATGGCCCTCACAGATCGTAATGAATATACTCCAACGTTTCCTTCGTGTTATGGATTCCTCTGGTGAATCAAACTCTCTTTTGCTTTCCAAAAACGCAGTGTTCACAGAACTTCAGTTTGCAAATTCCTTGCCCATCAAGAAGTCATCTTTTGCTCAATTTTGCCATGCCATTCTCACTCATATGCCCTAGGCGCATATGCCAAAGTTTAGTAATATCATCATCTGACAAGGAAGAGGAAGTGACAGCTGCATCACCAATAACAGTAGAACCCTGCAAAACATATAACTTGGCATTCTTTCTCTGCCCTTTCATCACAACGAGGGAACCTTTGGAAATCTTCAAAATCCCATTTTCAAATTTGTGTATTTGTACCCTCTTGAATCAAGAGTACTCAACGAAATTAAATTTCTCTTCAATTCGGAACATGTCAATGCGTCACTAAGTGTTCGACAACTCCATCAAACATCTTAACTTTAATTGTTCCAACACTGCGATTTTACACGAAGAATTATTTCCCATCAAAACAACACCTTCGCATTGTTTCGTAAGTTGTAAACCAATCCCGATTGGGACTCATGTGGAAGGTGCACTGAATCAAGTATCCACTCCTCGCTCACTTTAGAATTGTTGATGAAGCGACTAGAAGTTCACCATCATTTAGTCTTCTACAACATCACCTTCACCGAAATTTTCTCGTTGTTTTCCTTTTGATTCACAAAATTTCCTTTTAATCTTGTTCTGTAGTTTATAACACTCAGATTTAATGTGCCCTTTCTTCTTGCAGAAGTTACAAGTTTTACCTCTATTTGAAGACTTCGTTTTACCCTTAGATTTACCGCGAGGATTCCGTTCCTGTGTCCTTCCACGATCATCATCAGCATTCCGATCTTGTCTTCCACGAACAATGAGACCCTCTCCCTGAGAGTCGGGTTTAACCACAAGATGTTTCATCTTATCATACGAGGTCAAAGAATCATAAACCTCATCAACTGTGAGAGACTCACGGCTATATAAAATCGTGTCTCTGAAGGTTGAATAAGACGGGGGGCAACGAACAAAGTAGAATCAACCCTAGATCTTCCTTATCATACTGAACCTCCATGGCCTCCAAGTTTGAGAGAATTTCTTTAAACACTGTTAAGTGTTCGTGCACAGACGCTCCTTCCTCCAAACGATGAGCATAAAGACGTTGTTTCATATGCAACTTGCTGGTTAGAGTTTTCGACATACAAATTTGTTCTAGCCTCTTCCATAATGCCGCGACGGTCTTCTCCTTCATCACATCTTGCAAAATTTCGTTAGACAAATGCAAATGTAACTGTGTTAACGCCTTTCGATCCTTGCGCTTTTTCTCTTCCTCCGTCAATGTCGAAGGCATCTTATCTACCCCTAGCAGGGCTTCATCTAAATCCATCTGTGCAAGAACTGCCTGCATCTTTATTTACCACAACACAAATCTGGTGTTGCGATCCAACAGCGGAATTTCAAACTTTAAAGACGCCATTACCGTGATCGAGATGAAAAAACCCGGAAGCTCGGATACCAATTTGTGAAAAATATATCATCGGTAATGACAAATATATCGCAAAGAAAAGAGAAATAAAATAAAGAACACACAGATTTTACGTGGAAACCCTTTCGGGAAAAACCACGGGCAGAGGAGAAGAAAATTCACTATGTCGAATTCGAATCTATTTACAAGAGGAATAGACTATGTCTATTTATAGGCTTGTAAAGCCATATTCTAATAGGAGTGTAGTAAGATTGAAACTCCTTATTCTGATCAATATCCAATAGATGGAGTTTAATAAGGTTTAAAAAACCTTATTTAAAATAAAATAAAAGAAGCGTAGTTCTATAGGGATTCTTCTTTTATTTTATTTTACCATTGTATTTTATTTAAATAAGGATTCAGGTCACTTAATTCTAACATGATTGATGAGAAAGAATTGTATGAAACATGGATATTATTACTTTGTAATAGTTTAATTTCACATCAACAATTTCATCTTGACTTTCACGATTTTCATTTAGCTTTGAATTTTTTGTTCAGGATAAAAATGCTGATGTGGTATTAAACTATTGGTAAAAAGATACAAATGATGTGGCGTTACTGTTTTATACAATCCTGCCCCTTGAATGAGTTGGTGTTATCCATCAATCAATTTCCAATTCAATTGAAAAATTATCAAAAACTTAATCTTTCTATAAAGTAACATATATGGCTTATGGGAAAAGATTGTATGAAACAGTGGATTACGTCATCGTATCCCTTTCAATAGATTTATGCCACGCCGCATTTTCATCCCGAATTTGTGATTTTCATCCCAAAAAAATCAAATCCAAATTAAAATCCTGAAATTCAGGATAAGAATACTGACATGGCATAAATCTATTGGAAAGGGATACAGATGACGTGACGTCATTGTTTCATACAATCATTTTTCATGGCTTATATAGTTAAAAAGATATTATTTTTTTTACTTTTCAATGTCAAATAAAACTGAAATCAAATTAAAATAACATAATTCAATAACACCACTAACCGAAGTTGAACAGAAATAAATTACCATTTTAACTCATTTCTCAATTTTATCGAAATTTGTTCTTAACCCTAGCTCATAGAGTCTACTACATGATAAGTTTAGTCAGATCCGCGAAATTGACAAGAGGTGAGGTAAGTACAAAACTATGTGTGTATATGTATAATAGTATTTATTTTACACCACTTTACTACCTGATTTTGTCTGGTGTGCTACCTAATTTTGGGACCTAATATAATAACCTGATAACCATTTTCATTTTTCACATTCTAGTATATAATAGGCACCTCTGTACTCTGTACTAACTCAATTTACCCTGCTGGTATAATTGTAATTTTGTTTATAAATTATACGCATTGAGTCTAATTGTAATTCCAAAATGTAAATTGTACTTATAAAAAATCATTTCAAAACTACAATTAAAATGGTTATTAAATATTTTATTTTAAAAAATTCACCCTATTTATAAAATCTTAAATCAATCACTGTAATAACTAATTACTTTAAATAAATCATTAAATAAACCTTTTCCTTCTTTCATTTTGTTCCATACCTACCTAATTTTGTCATGTTAAACTTTCCACCCAACCTTCGAGATAACAAATCTTCCATATGATGGACAATATTACCCTTTTATTATAGATATAAATATGTAGCCAAGCTCTTTGTGGTGAGCAAAACACAAGAGTGAAAGTGAAACACAACAAAGAGAATCATCCATTCAAATGGCATTGACCTTGCCCAAGTTTATCGTCCTCAAACCCAGCGACAATAATGGCTACTTAAGCTATATACGTGAAGGCGAAAGTAACCTTGGGTTTCTCAAATTCTTTGAAACTCAAGCCGTGAGTCCATATGCTAATTTCGAGGTAGAGATTTCCGACACAAATGGCTTGGTGCATATAAGAAGTTGCCAAAACAACAAGTATTGGCAACGAACCAAAACCGTTTCCATCGCCGGAGTCCCACCGGGGCATTACTGGATTGCCGCCCCTGCCCAAAACAAGGAGTAAGATCAATCCAAGGAGACATGTACGTTGTTCAAGTTTGCCCCTGTAGACCATGCTACTGGTACGGTTCGAATCGTGCATGTCCAATCAGGGTGCAATCTATGCTTATGGCTAGGGTGTGATCTGATACTTAATCGCTGCGTGTCGGCAAACTACCGGGAGTTTGATAGTAATGGCTTTGATATCTTCAGCATTATTGATTGTAAGTCGTTACTGGTTTTGCCAAAGTAGGTTGCCTTCAAGGGACATAATAAAGAGTAGCTGTGTGGTGTGTTCGTGAAAAGTACCTAGCATTTTCAGCAGATGACATTGTTGACTTAACCGTGGCATGCGAGATTGTTACTGATGATGGAAAGGTTCACATCAAATCCATTTGTGCTGGAAAGTTTTGGTGGGCCGACCCGAAATAGATTTGGGTAGGATATGATGACCCTAGCGACAATGATGGCACCACGTTTCGCCCTGTCAAAATTGACGATAAGACTATTGGTCTTATCAACCTGGGCAACAAAAACTTCTGCACGACCCTCACAGGACAAAACGACGTGGAATGGCTTAGCCCACCTGTTCCAACCATCACCAAAGAAGCCAAGCTAACGGTGGAAGAGCCAGTCTTGACAAGGGATTTTTATGACGTCTAATATGATCTTGGTAATTCCAGGGTTTACGATGAAACAACCTTCATTATTGCCAAGAATTTTGCTAGTAACTATTCCCAAGAACCCACCCATATGGACATGAAGCTCAAGCTTTCATATACAAATATCAAGACTAGTAATTGGAAGAGTAATTTTTCTCAGGTTAGCCATGGAAGCTAAAATGGAAATCAACGTACCATTGATTTCTCAGGGAAATATTGAAATATCCGGTGAATTTCACTCAAATGTCAAGGGGAAAGAGACCAAAGAATCGAAAACTTTAGTAGACGTTGTACACAAAATTGTTGTGCCTCGATGACAAAGGTGACGGTTAACCTCATTGAACCAAAGGTAAGAGCGATGTTCCCTTCAGTTTCATGCAAAGCGACACTCTTTATGATGGGACCATTGCCACTACTGAAGTTCAAGGTGCCACTTACACTGGTTCCAATGACTACAGCATTCACTTTGAGACTGAAGAAACAAAGCTGGAGCCGAGAAAGGAGCCGCAGCCAATGTAATCTATGAACACACAAAATTTCATTGCATTGCGTGTGTGTTTGTGTGGTGTGCTAGCACGTGTGTGAGTAAAATAGAATCATGTTTCCTTCATGGATGCATGCGTTTATGTTTTCCTATAATTAAGTACTATCATTAAATGTTGCATGCATAGCCTAGTGGCATTGTATCTCTCATGTTTAATGTGAGATATATAAATCATGTATGCTATCTTTATGTGGTGTGTAGATCAAATATTTGTACTCTTGTTTTATTATTATAATTTATGAGTTGTTGGTTTATAATTATATAGTTAAAAATTTCTATCATTCGCATGTTTTATCTAATAAACATCTTTATTTTACAAATAAAAAATAGTTACTAAAGGTAGATGGTTGAGAGTTAGAGGAATTCTAGCTGATAATTCAATAATATATGAGATAAGAATATAAAGTTGGAACATGGTAATCGATACATATCGTTTCAGTCCTAAATCAGTATAAATTAGCCTATATTTTGTTTCAGTTAAAATTTCGGCGTGCTTCAGTCATTTTGGTGTATTTAAGTCTATTTCAAGCAATAATTAGTACGTGTCGGCCCAATATTGACATTTTAAACTTATTTTTTTCTTAACCATTTTAATTTTTCAAAATTACATTTAAAATGAAAAGTTGTTAATTTGAATTATTCAACCTAATTAGTAATTTTAAAACTTATATTTAGATATAAATATAATTGAGTTATATTTACATGTTAATATAATATATAATTTATTTTTAACTAAAATAACAAATAATTTATAAACAAAATAAAAGTTAAATTATAAATATATGTAAGAAATATTTAAATGTATATAATTTATCAAAAAGCTAAAAATTAAACTAAAAATATATATATAAAAGAAAATATTTAAAAACATCGATAAACTTAAAATAATATATTAAAACATGTGAATAACTATATATACCATAAGAAAAAAATGATACACCCACGTCCACCTTCACTATGGATAAAATGTCAAATCACATGACTCTTTCTTCAAAATGCATCAATTCCAAACCTCTTGGTTGTTGTGATGCTAATTTATTTAAAATTAATACTATTAAATTTGTATTGAAGATCTTTATTGAGATTAAGTTATTGGATTTTTAATTTAAGGGTGAGTATTTAATTGAATCAAATAAAAATTTTAAATTAATCATGTTGATTAGTCCTATTTTATCATCCTAATCGATTTGAAATTTTTTTAAGTCGAATCGAACTGAGTGAAATGAAATTCAAGTCGAATAGAATAGAATCGAGTAAAATTTTTCGAGTTAAACATGTCAAATTAAAATCTTGTTATAATATAACTAATTTCATGTTGGAGGACATATATTTGAAGTCATATATATTTGAAAACTCTTTCAAAACAAAATAAGAAAAAAAAACACTTTAGTACTATAAACTGGTATTGTTAATTAATTTATTTAGGTCCCAAAATTATTATTTTAAATTATTTTAACTTTTTTTATATATTCTTTAGAATTCTTAATTTTTATGAATATTTAAAATTTTTAAATTTTTTTTGAATTTTTTTTGTAGTTGTTGAAAGAGAGATCAATTTGCTCATTTTCAAAATTGGCAAGGCTATAGAATCTCGTGTGTTGGCTTGATGGTCAGGGTGTTTAACGTCTCAGGTGTGGCTTGGGTTCGAGTTGCGCTAGTTGTGTTGCTATTGGGGCTTTACCCTCCTCTTGTAATTTACCAAATTGAATTCGAATTGTAAAATTTAACTTAAATTACTTATTCGAGTTGATTCGAAAAAACTAAATACGGACTGTTATAGTGGTGTGCTGCTGTTACTCTTTCTTGCAATATCCATAAAAAAATCCTAATTTATTAGAAATGCATTTTTTTATTGATTTGATGTAATTAAAAACCCCATCACTAATATACCATTATAAATTTACAAACTTACCTCATTTAGGGTAAAATACTCAAAAATACCCAAAAATTAATTTAATTACGGAAAATGGCCAGTTTCAAAAATATTTACGGAAAAGGGCCGTTTCCTCCCAAAACGCGTCCACGTCAGTGCGTTTTGGGGGGAAACAGCAGCAAAGCGCGCCCCTGGGGACGCGCTTTAGCCTTCAACGGTCAAAAAAATAGAAGTTGTTATTTTTTAATTGTAATATAATTTTTTAAATTTTTTTAATAAAATAGAAGTTGTTTATTTTTATATGTAATTTAATTTTAAATTTTTTAATAAAAGAAAAAGTTATTTTTTATTTATTTTAATGTAATTTAATTTTAATATCTTTAATAAAATAGAAATGGTTTAATTTTTTTTATTGTAATTTAGTTTTAATATATTTAATAGGGTAAAATAACAGTTTTTAATTTTTTTGTAATTTAATTTTTATTTTTTATTGTAATTTAATTTTAATATCTTTAATAAAATAGAAATGGTTTAATTTTTTTAATGTAATT
Organism: Gossypium sturtianum; assembly: GCA_025698515.1. NCBI lineage: Eukaryota > Viridiplantae > Streptophyta > Magnoliopsida > Malvales > Malvaceae > Gossypium > Gossypium sturtianum. The sequence goes on from CM046945.1 coordinate 167,623,355, forward strand.
TAGTTTTAATATATTTAATAAAATAACAATTTTTTATTTTTTTATTGTAATTTAATTTTTATTTTTTTATTGTAATTTAATTTTAATATCTTTAATAAAATAGAAATGGTTTAATTTTTTTATTGTAATTTAATTTTTTGTAATTTTTTAATTTAATTTTAATAACTTGAATAAAATAAACGTTCTTGTACAGAAGTTCACCGTTTTCATAAAAAAAATAGAAATTACATAGCCACCAAGAGAGAAAAAAACTAAGAACACGGTCAACTATTCCGATCTGGACAGGAGCGAGATGTATGCCCCGGGTTCCTACACCATCCGCACAGCCTACTTTGGTTGCTCGTTTCTCGGATATCCATATTATTACGTATTCTACTCGAGCAAGGTCGACCTTTTGGTTTGCGCCTCAATTCTCTATCCGGCAACAGCTTATACGGTGCAAGCGATACCGACGGCCAATTACGTTCATCTGGGACTGGTGGGAATACGTGTCTCCACACGTTGTACATGTTTTCTAATTTATACACTTCGTCGACATAGCTCATGGGATCAAGACGGAGATTCTGACAAGCCGCAAGTACATGAGCGCATGGGTAACGAATGCATCAAATATCCCACAGTCGCAGGTCCTATTTGTCAAGTGTACACGATAGTGCCCGCCAACAATACCTTGGTTCGGTCTGTCAAACTCCGTGACACGAAACCATAGGCTGTCGCGATCGTGACACATTGTGTGCATGGTGTTGGCCCGTGTCTTCCCCTTGTTTATTTCTTGCAAGACCTTCGGGCTCCATACATGGCCTCCTTGCATCTGCCCTCTATAACTCGCTGCTCGCTTCAGAAATAGTGCCGCTAAATGAAAATATGTCTCTCACACAACCGATGTAATCGGCAGATGACGGGTTCCTTTCAGAACAGAATTTATACATTCGGCCAGGTTTGTGGTCATATGACCATATTGTAGGCCACCGTCGTATGCTTGTGTCCACTGTTCGAAAGGAATATTGCACAGGTAGTTTGCGCCTTCGTCGTTATCTGAGCGCAAACTCGTCAACATCTCCTGAAAACGATCCTTATTGATCTCGTACCCTACCAATACACGTTGATAGCGAATATTACATACCACTCTTTAATTGAGAATAAATTGAATATTACAAAAGAAATTATAGATATTACATACCCATATCGGTTATTTGTCGTCGCTGACTTTTAGATCGATGTTGCCCGTAGTAGTTGGATGCAACATGCCTTAGGTAATATCGATGGTGTGTGCGATGCCACAGGCTTCCCTGGCGCTCTATTGCGGCTAGTATTCTAGGGCCCCAATCCGATATAACGCATATATCAGGTTGGGGGCAGACATGCCTCCTTAACCTAGATAGTAAGAAGTCACAGTCATCAGCTGACTCCCCCGGTGTTATTGCGAATGCAATCGGAAGGATTCTCCCACAGCCATCTTGTGCCACAGCTAGCAATAGCCGATGCGTATATCTATCATACATGAAGGTACCGTCAATTTGTACCAATGGCTTGCAGTATTTAAAGGAATCTCGGTATTGCTTAAATGTCCAGAACAGACGCTTGAACACTGCGCATCCACGGAGCAAACGGTCGTTGTAGTACGCCTGTTCCGTTTCAAGTTCTCATTATCTTTGCGCTCGGGACATATCTCTCGGGACTGACACCACTGCCACACTTCATTATATGAAGCGTCCCACCGACCATGCAACTTTTCTAACGCCTTCTGCTTGGCTGTCCAAGCCTTTCTGTAAGAGGGCGTGTACCCTAATTGGCTACGAATATTGCCAAATAAGGCCGATACTGTAGTCTTGGGATCGACCTTCACCATCGGTGTTATTAAGTCAGCCAACATCTCTGAATCCATCTTCGGATGATCTTGTGTAACACCTGTCAACGAAGTACGTTAAATAATGTAACATTACGTAATATTAGTATTATCTAAAAACATTGAACATATAGTGATACTGTATCGGTAAGACATGTATGTGGACCTTTGTACTTTTTGATCTCTCAGAAGCCTGTCCTTTTCCTCAACGATGCCATGATTTTTCATGAACATGTACCGTTTTGCACTGTACACTTCGCCTCGTACTTATCGAGTTTGGATTTAACTATGTTGTAGTTAACCCCGTTCCTGATGCTGTATTGTTTCAATGCAGCAAGAAAAGTATTATTGTTGGAAAACTGGTTACCAACTTCTAATTGGTCCGAATCCAACGAAGAAGTTGTACGGTCACGCATCCGGTGTGGTAGTTCAGGAAACTCCAATGCATCATCTTGAGATAGATCGACATTATGCATGTGGGCTGGAGGCGAGTACGCCCTGAATAGCGGATCTTCTTATTCTTCGTCTGAACCGCCCTCAACATCTTCAGGTACAATTGGAATAGGCTCCGGTTCAGAAAATAATCCAACTTTTGCACCATCGGGCCCGGGCTCCCGAGGTGGATCCACATCGGATTCATCGTCCAACCCTCCATAACCTGCAACAAACGAGGGCCCCTCGCCGGTGGATGTCGTGGGGAGTACATTATCCATCCTTAAATATCTTTCGTAACGTTCCCAATCATATGTGGATTGCCAACCACTAGAAGTTGATGACGTCCCCCAATACGTATTTCTATCATCGGACATCGAAGGACGGATATGCATGTCCCATCCACCAACCGAGTGTCGTGTAGGGGTTATGTTTTCCATACTACCACCGAACACGGGCACTTTCGTGTTTTGCCTCCCACTAACAGAGTGTCGGCTTGGGGTCGTGTATTCCCCTCGAACAGCAGTAGATGTTGAGGTCGCAGAAAGATCACTTGGAGATGAAAATTGTACATATACCTCGGGATAGGGTGATCTACTGGCAAGATGAGTCTCCACCATTGCCTCAAAGCTCCGAGGACCTTTGATGTCGAATGAGTCATATCTCACCGTGTAACATCCTGAAATAGGGCCTAAACAGAACTGTGGTTGTGAAACCATGAATCTGAGATAGAAAAGGTTATTTTAAGTAATTATTATGATTTATTGAGTGATTAGATGCATGTGTTAGAGTATTGATAAGAAATTTTATTGATTTCATGTCTAATTTGCCTATTAGGACTTAATTGCAAAAGTTGATAAATATGAGTTTTAGATGGTAAAGGATTTAATTGAAGAGCATAATTGAAGTAGAGGTCCTTAAATGGTAATTATACCATTAGGCTTTCATGGACAAAAATGGACATATATAGGTAGAAAGAACCAAAGTTTTTAATGAAGGGTAATTTAGTCATTTGGTAATAAAAAGAAATTAAAAGGGAAAAAGATGGCAAAATATGCTCATCTTCTTCATTAGGACGAAATTTCAAGGGTTTTCCATAGCTAGGGTCTGTTTCAAGCTTCCAAGTTCCATAGTAAGTGATTCCAAGCCCTGCTTTTTAATGTTCTTTACGTTTTTGGAGTCCCTGTGAACTTGATTTAGCTTAATCTAGCAATAATTTAACCTAGGGTTCATATTTGGAAAAATACCCATAGGTGAAATGTGTTTATTTTGATGTTTTATGATAGAATATGAAGTCTGAAATTATGTTAAACAACTTTTGCTAAGCGATTTTAAGTGAAAACGGGTAAAATTCGGTTTAATCGGTAAAATACCTAATGTTCATAAGTACAAGTTAGAGTGAGAATTTGATGTTGTCATAGAAGGGAAAATGATCAGCATGTCATAAAACATAATAATAAGGGATAAAGTTTAATTTCCGAGCTTTGGGGCAAATGTGTAAATATGTAAAAGTTTAGGGGCAAAATCGTAATTTTTCCAAAGTTAGAGTTAAGGGCTGTTTTGGTAAATGTGAGTATTAAATAAACTAAATTTGCTATTATAGATCAAGAAGAACGAAATGCAGAGTTAGATCGGGGAAAGAAAAAGATAGAGGACTAAATCGATATAGTTGATCGTATTTTGTTTCGAGGTAAGTTTGCGGTAAATAAATACAATATTCTATTATTTTACATTTAATACTATTAAATCCCAGCATTTATATATTTATTTTATAAATTTATCATTCAAAGACTCAAGTATGAATTGACGGAAAAGCTATCTCAGAAAGTTCCGGTTGAACCTTAGGAATGTGTAGGATACAAATGTCATGACATTAGGGTTTAAGGAAATCATGTAAGACCATGTCAAGACATGGCATTGATAAGTTTCTATAAGGCAAAGGTCCCATGTAAGACCATGCCAAGGCATGGCATTGGTGAGTTCATAAGGCAAGGATACCACGTAAGACCATGTCAAGACATGGCAATGGTTAAGTTTCAAAAGGAAGGCACCTGTGTATCCTTAGTATTCCAAGTGGTTCAACGGGAAAATTCAAAGAGTATACCAAAGTAAAGGTAAGACAAGTTCAAGATAAAAAGGTAAGGTAAGACAAATTCATGTTAAAAGGTACATGTAAGAATACAAGTTTAAGTATATTGAGTTAAAAGTCTAAGTGATCTTGATAAGAAAAGGATAAAATAATTCATTAAGAATGTTGTTATCTATTTACTTGTAAACTTACTAAGCTTTATGCTTACGCCCGTTCTTTATTTTTTTATATAGTATTACAAGCCAATTCGGGATCGAAAGGACGTCGGAGATCGTTGCACACTATCAAAGGATTATATTGGTATTTTGTGAATTGACGGTTTTAAGTTATGGCATGTATAGGGACTTAGCTATCATGTGTGTATAACCTTATTATATGGCTTAAGATTGGCTTGTAAATGTTTGGTAGTGATTAGCTATTAAAATGGCTAATTAAGAGCATGTTTTGGATATCATGTAATGCCTAGTTGGTAGTTATTAGAAAGAAATTATGTAAGTATATGCAGGGGAACAGTTTGGACAGTAACTGTGACATGATTTTGAAAAATCACTAAAAATAGTATAAATGGAATTATGGTGTGAATGAGATATATAATTAAATCTTATTGAGTCTATTTTTATATGAAAGAAACGGTGTAGGCAAAAGAGTTGTATATTATGAGATAATTGATCTTTTGTGCAGAGGGGTCAGAACTGTCGAACTGTGTAACAGGGGAGACTTTAACTAATAAACTGTACTAATTGGCCATACCAAAAATTCTGTAAAAATTATAGTAGGAAGATATATGAGTCTAGTTTCAGGAAAAATTTACGGATCTAAATTTCGAGTTTCGTAACTCGAGTTATAGTCATTTTAGTGAACATGACGCAGATAGACAGTTTCAATTTTTATGTCCCGAACTAGTAAGTTAAGTCTAGTAATGCCTCGTGCTCGACTCCGGCAACGGTCTTGGGTAAGGGGTGTTACACACCGGATCAACCGAAGCGCAAAATCTATACTTAATAGACTGAACGTTCATTGGCGTTGTTCCGAATATTTTACGCCTAATTCTTTTGCGAAGTTCTACCAAATCGACGTTCCGATTAAAACTCAGTCGCGCTGTGTTCTCCGATAAGAAAACAACACCATTTTCTGTGTCACAAACCTCACCATCGTAGTAAATAACAGCATTAATACGTTCACTCATTTTCAATTTTTTTTTCTTTTGCCTCAATTTCCCTTATGCAACCTGAGAATGAAATTTGGCTGATTTATAGTCTAATTTTGCCGGAGACTACTGTAGCAAAAGAACGTCCACGTGGGAGCTCTTTTCAGTACTCCTGCTGACAATGCACCCTGCTGGAAGCATTTTGGCCACTGTTTGTTCAGAAACGTCTTCTCAAAATAATTTTACCCGAGACTACTGTAGCAAAAGAGCGTCCACGTGGGAGCTCTTTTGATGCACTTCTGCTGACAATGCACCTGCTGCGGAAGCGTTTTGTACTTTGTTCGTAAACGTCTTCTCAAAATAATTTTACACGAGACTCATCAGAGCAAAAGAGCATCCACGTGGGAGCTCTTTCAAGACTCCTGCCGACAAAGTGCACCTGCTGGAAGCATTTTGGCCACCGCTTGTTCGAAAACGTCTTCTCAAAATAATTTTACCCGAGATTATCGTGAGCAAAAGAGCGTCCACGTGGGAGCTCTTTTCGCACTCTAGCGACAATGCACCTGCTGGAAGCGCGTTTTGTACTTGTTTGTTTAGAAACGTCTTCTCAAATTAATTTTGCCGAGACTATCAGAGCAAAAGAGCGTCCACGTGGGAGCTCTTTTCGATCACTCTCACGACAAGTGCATCCTTCTTGAAGAAGCGTTTTTGCCACTTTGCTTGTTTAGAAACGTCTTCTCAAAATTATTTTGCCGATATACAATCATCACAAAATTCAATTACTTTTTGCGCTAATATATTTTGCCCAAAACCCTAAATATATTTTTACCCTAGCCCGAATATCATACTATAATTGGATCGGGGTGGAGGGCAAAACGCGCGTCCACATCAAAGACGCTTTTCTTTGGTGATTCAAGAGAAAGCGCGTCCGTGGGGACGCGCTTTGCTGAGGTGGCACAAAGCGCGTCCCCAGGGGCGCGCTTTGCTGCCGTTTCCCCCCAAAATGCGCTGACGTGGACTCGTTTTGGGAGGAAACGACCCTTTTCCGTAAATATTTTTGAAACTGGCCCTTTTCCGTAATTAAATTAGTTTTTGGGTATTTTTGAATATTTTACCCCCTCATTTATCTGTTGTTTTTCTAGATTTAATTAAATCTAGTGACTATGAATAAAAAAGAAAATCTTTCTCATTTTTCTAACCTTTAAAGTTTCTTTCAAAGTCGTCTAAAAGTAAAAAAAGAACGAAAGAAAGGAACTTTCTTCAATTTTATGTCAACCTTGTTCCAAGTGTTATGATGAGTCAACATTCAGACCACGTATGCATGGATTATTCAAAGATTTAATATTCCATATGTATACCATTTTAATGTTTAATTTATAGATTTTCAATTATAACAACATATATTTAAAGTCATTTATATTTGAAAATTCTTTCGAAGCAAAATAAGAATAAAATAATTTAGTATAATAAATTTGAATTGTTAATTAATTTATTTAGGTCCCAAAATTATTATTTCAAATTATTTTAACTTTTTTATTTATTCTTTAGAATTATTAATTTTTTTAAATATTTTAAAAATTTAAAATTATTTTGATTTTTTTTTTTTGTAGTTGTTAGTGAAAGAGATCAATTTGCTCATTTTCAAAATTGACAAGGCTATAGAATCTCGTGTGTTGGCTTGATGGTCAGGGTGTTCATCGTCTCAGGTGTGGCTTGGGTTCAAGTTGCGCTAGTCGCGTTACTGTTGGGGCATTAGCCTCCTCTTGTAATTTACCAAATTGAGTTATTCGAATTGTAAAATTCAACTCAAATTACTTGTTCGAGTTTATTTGAAAAAAAAACAAATACTTTGAATAACTCGATTTGATTATCTCGAAATTCAATTTTTTTTTAAATTTTCAAATAAAATTAAATTTTGCTCACTCTTAATTTTCGAAGTCATTGATGATTATCTTGTGAGAAGTTAATAGTTTGACAAATTCTTTGATTAAGATAAACATAAATAGAAATACTATATTTATGGTTTAGAATCGACTGTTATGATGAATCAACATTCAGACCACGTATGCATGAATTATTCAAAGATTTAATATTCCATATGTATACATTTTTAATGTTTAATTTATAGCATTTTCAATTATAACAGCATAGAAACGATCAAATCAAAGAGTTTTCTTCTTAGAAGGTGAGAGAGAAAATGATTAAAAAAATAAAAGTAAGTCAAATTCTCCTATGACTAAGCTTTGAATTTAGAATTTATATTCTAATTTCTTTTAATTTTTATATTTTTAAAATTTTGAAATCTTAATATTTAAATGATAATAACTAAATTCGTTAAGTTAAATTTTGCTATTAATTTTATATTGTTAGAATTAAGTGACGCGAATCCTCATTTAAATAAAATATAGTGATAAAATAAAATAAAAGTAAAATCCCTATAGAACTACAATTTTTATTTTATTTTATTTTAGAATAAGGTTTTTTAAACCTTATTAAACTCTATCTATTTGATATTGATTAGAATAAGGTGTTCCAATCTTACTACACTCCTATTAGAATATGGTTTTACAAGCCTATAAATAGACATAGTCTACTCCTCTTGTAATCATTCGAATTCGACATTGTGAATTTTCTTCTCCTCTGCCCGTTGTTTTTTCCCAAAAGGGTTTCCACGTAAAAATCTTTGTGTTCTTTATTTTTATTTCTCTTTTTTTTTTACGATATATTGTCATGACCGACATTCTATTTTTACAAATTGGTATCACAGTTTCCGGGTTGTTCATCTCAATCACGGTAATGGCGTCTTTTGTAGCATCCCGAATTAGGGCCTAGTCGGAACAGTAGTTTCGGGACCACAAATCCGATGTTGATAATTTTATTTTATTTATATTTTTATGATCTACAATTTCATGGAATGATTTCGTGAAAATCTCATTCGAAAATTTTGACGTTTGGGCACTCAATTTAGTCAAAAGGACTAAATTGTAAAAAGTGCAAAAGTTGAGTTCTACATGTTAGAGGTGTCCAATTATTATGAAATTTTACATTGGAGGTCCTTAAATGATAATTAGACCATTAGTTAAGTTGGTGGACAAAAATGGACATGGATGGGTATGTTTCAAAAGATTTTTTTAAGGGGCATTTTGGTAATTTAGTGAATAAAATGAATTAAAAACAAAATTTAAATGCCAAATTTGTCCATCTTCAAGCTTAGGCCGAATTTAACATGTGAGAAGCTATGGATAGGGTTTTCAAGCTTTCCAAGCTCGATTGTAAGTCCATTCTAGCCCCATTTTTCATGTTCTTTATGCTTTTTTAGAGTCCCGGTAACTTGATTTAGCTTATTCTAGCAATAATTTAACCTAGGGTTCATATTTGGAAAAAATACCCATAGGTGAAATGTGTTTATTTTGATTTTTTATGGCAGAATATGAAGCTTAGAATTATGTTAAACAACTTTTACTAAGCGATTTTAAGTGAAAACGAATAAAACGACATAATCGGCAAAAATACCTAATGTACATAAGTGCATGTTAGAGCAAGAATTTGATGTTTCTATAGGAGGGAAAAATGCTCAGCATGTCATAAAACATAAGAAAAAGGAATAAAGTTTAATTTACGAGCCTAGGGGTAAAAGTGTAATTTTTGAAAAGTTTAGTGGCAAAATTGTAATTTTGCCAAAGTTTGAGTTAGGGACTGTTTTCAGTAGTACATTAATTAAATAAGTGAAATGTGATGTTTTAGACCCCAAAAAACGAGATTTGGACCTAGAACGGGAGGAAAATCGAAAATCGGGAAAGTTGGTAAATTGTCGTTTCTGGATCCGAGGTAAGTTGGTGTGTAAATAATAATGCAATAATGTCATAATGTATGTTTGAAACCTAAATTGTGGTATTAAATTGATTTTGCTGAATTACATGTTTTGTATATTATGTTGGTGAATTGATTTAATAATATGTTTATGATAAAAGGTGACATAGGTGACATGGAAAATGGGTTGAAATGTTGGGCTTAAAGGTGTTTTCTATGACTATGGTTATTATGTGAAATAGAAAGTTGATATGTAAATTGTCGAAACCATTTTAAAACGTTTTAAAAAACGGGGTCGACTTTTAAAAGTGAAAATGGGAGTCGCCACCAATCCCTTTTTACTTAGGTGTGATTGGATCACATTGTAAAACGTTTTATTTAAAACATTTAATTTTGGTCTACGAAAAACCAGAAAACAGATTCGGGAGTCGGCTACGTATGAGGAAGGGTTAGCACCCTCATAACGCCCAAAAATTGGTACCTAATCGATAAAATCATGTCCAAATGTTTGAAACTTAAAAGTATTTAAAAATATGATTTCTAAAAAAAAATTTGAACAATTTGATTTAAAATTTGAGAATTCTTCGATCCGAAAGAATATAAACATCACATCCAGCACGATTGGACATGATGTTTTAAAACCCTCGTAACTAAGATCATCTCAAATTTTATAAAACTTCGAGCAATTTTGATTTAAAATTTGAGATTTCTTCAATCCGAAAGAATATAAACATCACATTCAGCACGATTGGACATGATATTTTTAAACCCTCGTAACTAAGATCATCTCATAATTTATAAAACTTGTTAAAAGGATATTTAGTTATTTAGCCAAACGGAAAATCGACACCCAGCACGACTGGGTATTATTTCCCGAATTTCTAAATACCAAAACATTGCCTTATTAAAAAAACCTTTAGATAAAATATTAATTTTGCAAAAACGTAATTTTTATTTAAACAATAACCATGTGACAATATTGCATTTATATACTATCAAACATAAATATTAAAAGCAATTAAGACATACTAACATTTCATATTTATAACAATGTAGAAAAATGACTAATAAAAATAATTACATAATGGCAAACATAAATAAATAAATAAGAGAGTATGGGCAGATAAAATATATACATAATAATGTTAAAAATGGTTATAAATAAATAATATACATAAAATATATAAAAAGTACATATAAAATATATTACGTAATATAAATGGGTTTTATATGAAAATAAAATTTTAAAAATAATATATGATATAGTATAATATTTTATAATATAAAAAATTTAAAACATATAATATAGTAATTAATAAAAAATAATGTGGTGCAAATAATAATGAATAATAATCATTTAATACATAAGGATATTACATTAAAAAATACATATAATTTTATACTATTAATGTATTAATATATATATAAATAATAATAAAAATAATATAGACTTTTTCATATAATAAAATAATTTAATACAATATTAAAAAAAAGATAAAATAAAAAGATTTAAAAAAAAATTATAAACATAGAAAACAGGGGGTTAAATAGCAATTAAAACAAATTAAAAGGAGTGAATTAAAAATGCGCATTAAACCACAGGGGCTATTATGGCAATTTTGCCAAACTTCAAAACGACGCAGTTCTGTCTCTGGCCCTGAAAAGGCCTGGAGGACTAAATTGAAACAAATACCATAATTTTGGGCCGATTTAAAAAATAAAGAAAATGCCAATTAGACGTAATTGTAAAGATACAATAATGCGGAAGGGCTAGAAGCGCAAATAATCCATTTTTCAAAAATACGCGGATCCTCTATGCGGGTCGGGTCAGTGCGCGGGTTCTGAGTGAAACGACATCGTTTTGGGCTATAGTAACCAGTCCCAAAACGGCACCGTTTTAAGTGTTTATATAAACAAAAAAAAAATTAAAAAATTTCATTTTTCTCTTCAAAGAAGAAAAAAAAAGCGGGTGATCCCGAGCGATTTCCGCCGGTCTCATGAGAGCTCACCCGCCTTTTTAGTTTTATTTAAAATATGTATTATATAGTCGAAAAAAATAAAAAAGAAATAAGATAAATAAAAAAAACAGTACTTGAAAAGAAATAGGAAGGAAAAAAAAAACCTCTTCTGATTTGAGTATTCTGATTCTTTATTGATGTATGTTTTTCGTGTATGTGTGTCCCCCTTTTTACAAGTCTTATGGGGTTTTTATAACCCTCAAAATGAAAAAATGAAAAGGAAAGAAATCGGTCCATATTTGCTGTCGATTTTCTTTCTTTTTGTGTAACACCCCAAACCCGGCCCAAACACCATGACCGGATCTGGCATGTCACTTAGGGAGATTTTAAAAGATGTCGCAATTTTGGAAAATATTTTTCTTGAGTTTAACACTTTATTCGAGAAAACTAAATGGTTGGATGATTTGTAAAAGATATACATTTTATATTTATGCCTTAGTGGATTAAAAACCGAAATTTGATACATGCCTTAACTTAATTAAAACGTAAAATGTAAATGTCTAATAATAATAAAAGCCAAAAACAAACGAAAATATGAAGCTAGTGGCCCATGGCCTTATTACAATGAAATTTAAACCCACTAATTAAAAATATTAAAAATAAATAAAATAGTAAAGTCTTTTCTTTGAATCAAAATAATCTCTCGCATGGCCACCTTGCGCTCTTCTCCAACCCGGTCCGATGCACTAGGTGCTACCACGAAAGATGTTAAATAATGGGGTGAGTCGCGAGACTCGGTGTGCAACCCTCGTGCACCATCAGATTGGGCCTTAGCCCCACGAATGCAGAATAACAGTATAATATATCGTAAAATATGCAAAGCCCAACCCAATCCTAGGTTTCCATCCGCTACACACCACCCTTACCCGCCAATCACACCATTGGGGATTTCTACAATCAACCCACACCGCTACACACCATCGATGGCAATCATGCTGCAGAGATAGTGCTCATCGCCGATCATGGCAATAGCCACTACAATGAGATCATGGCAAAAGCCACTACAATGCATCATGGCAAAAGCCACTACAACAGAACACTTCCCTTTCATCAATCACCCAACCCCATGCAATCACGAAACCGCAGCATACATGTTCATCATACCAAATTGTCAGAAGCATTCACTTTAGAATGACAGAGATCACTAACCTGGTGATTCGCCTTTACCCTCATCGGGTTTTCAACAGCCATGCTGGTATTTCGGCATTTAGCAGAATATAACAGATTTATAAACATATACTAGCAAGCAATCCAAATGGTGTGAGAATGTTACACACCTGATAACACGTAGTACTACTCTCTATGTCGATACCCTCGCTAATCGGATCTACTGCACTTTGTCTACAACTTGCTCAAAAGCCGGAAGAACGCAAAGATAAAGCTTCCCCTACATTCGGCCAAGGATTATTATTTACCTGAATTTATATGTTTAAATAAACAAATCTCATTACCTAAATCGATTAGATTCCGGAAGTAGGGTGATTCAACTGCTACTGATTTAGGAACCTAAGCGATTAGATCTCCTTCAAATCCCGGGATGCCGCCCATGAAAGAAAACACAAGATCAGTCCACCATGTAGCCATTCGGCTATGGTCTCTAAAAGCCGGAGAAGATTGGAAAAAGAATAGCACAATCGACACTTACCTCTATAGACAGTTTCGGCTACCCCTTGCAGAAAGATTCGGCAATCACAGAAGAAGATCAAAGCGTAGAAGGTTAGAGATCTAGGAATTTCGGCTTTTAAGAAAATCCCTAAAAGATGAACTAGATGTGTTTTTTCGGCTTTTTAGAAGAATTGAGTGAGGAGTTTCGGTTTCTGGCAGAAAAAGAGAAGAAGAAAAGAAAACAAGAAAGAGGCTTGGAGATTTCGGCTAGGAAGAAAAAGAATGGAAATAGATTTCGTGAGAGAAAACTGAGAGAAAGCTTTCAGAAAAACTCACAAAATTTCGGCATTTTCTTCCCCTAACTAGCTGTCCCCCCCTTTACACATAGAGTCCAAATTTCGGCCACCTCTAGCCTCTTGGATAGCCTCTCATCTTTTCCCTTATCCTTATCAGAACTCACGTCTAAAAGAGTCCTACATCACCCCACTCCTTCCCCTTTCTTCTCTGCTCATTATCCACTTAAATAAAACATTAAAAATCCCTAAATTTTAGCCTATTTGCCGTCCCCCCTAGCTCTCATTGGGCTACCGAAATTAGCCCAATTTCTTGGGCTCCAAGCGGCCACACTGAGCCCCCCTTCTTTTGCCTATTGGCGCCACTTATAGCTCCCTCCTACTGTGCCTCTTATTCTTGGGCCACAAGCCCATTATGCCTATTTCACTCTCAATACTTTATTTAAACCCCATAGTCCCTAAAAAAAATATTTAGCCAAGACCTCGGCCCATTCCCGAGCCCAATTTGCACCTCTAATACTTAAATTAACACATTAAACGTATCCACCCATTAAACGCATAGGCCCAAAAATTCAGGATGTTACATTTTGTGCAGGAGAAACGGAGATCTCACTGCGGCGTGATTCAGTGGTGCGCTGAATGCGGCATGATCGGGGCCAAGGATGTCGAGGCTGTTGTTGGGCGCTGGTGTTGTGGCGCGAAGGAGAAGGGTGTTACGGCACAAAACAGAAACCCTAGTTTCGGGGTTTTCAAATTCTGAAACAATACTTGGGCCATTGGGCCATGTAATTTGGATTTAGATATTGGGTTAGGATTCTGTTTTGGGCCACGGGTATCGGTTTAGGTGTTGGGTTTTGGGTAGGCAGTTTATTTGGGCTTTGGTTTTGTAAACTGGACATTTATATTTTGGTTTATTATTTTTGTTTGTTTTTGGTTTGTCATTTAAGCCCGGGCAAAATTGGGCTCTTACAGCTGCCCCTCTTTGCTCATTGTTGTGAAACAAGAATAGAGCAAAGACTATAAAAGGACCAATTTTGCCCGGTCTTGGTCGAGCCCCGACTTCTTGGTCCTCGTTTTCTTTAAATGGCTTCCAACTCCACTGCAATCTTTAGGGGTACATGAAACTTTATCTTGATTTCAGTAAGTTTGATAGCTTCAATTTGCTTCACTGCGACTTCAGGAAGGCGATATCGACTATCTTTTAATCTGCCCCACTGCAACTTCAGGGAGATCAGACTAATATCTTCGATCTGTTTCCTACAACTTCAGGAATTGCCAGATCTTCTGTCTTTGATCTACTTCCTACAACTTCACGGAAGATAAGATCTTACTGTCTTCGATCTACTCCCTACAACTCGGGGAGGTAAGGCTAAAATTCTTTCGATCCGCTTCCTACACTTCGGAAGATGAGATCTTACTGCTTGATCTACTCCCTACAACTTCGGGAGATAAGGTCAGAATTCTTTTCGATCCGCTTCCTACAACTTCAGAAGATGAGATCTTTTATCTTGATCTACTCCCTACAACTTCGAGGAGATAAGGCTGAAATTCTTTTCGATCCGCTTCCTACAACTTCGGAAGATAAGATCTTTTGTCTTCGATCTACTCCCTACAACTTCATGGAGATAAGGTGAAATTCTTTTCGATCTACTTCCTAAAACCTCAGGAAGATGAGATATTCTATCTTCAGTCTACTCCCTACAACTTCGTGGAGATAAGGTGAAATTCTTTTCGATCCGCTTCCTACAACTTCAGGAAGATGAGATCTTCTGTCTTCGCCTACTCCCTACAACTTCAGGGAGATAAGGTGAAATTCTTTCGATCCGCTTACAACTCTCAGGAAGATGAGATCTTCTGTCCCCAGTCTACTCCCTACAACTTCAGGGAGATAAGGCTGAAATTCTTTTCGATCTGCTTCCTACAACTTCAGGAAGATGAGATCTTCTGTCTTCAGTCTACTCCCTACAACTTCAGGGAGATAAGGCTAAAATTCTTTTCGATCGCTTCCTACAACTTCGGGAAGATGAGATCTTCTGTCTTCGGTCTACTCCCTACAACTTCGGGAGATAATCTGAAATTCTTTTCGATCCGCTTCCTACAACTTCGGAAGATGAGATCTTCTGTCTTGATCCTACTCCCTACAACTTCAGGGGAGACAAGGTGAAATTCTTTTCGATCTGCTTCCTACAACTTCAGGAAGATGAGATCTTCTCTTTCTCGCTACTCCCTACAACTTCAGGGAGATAAGGCTGAAATTCTTTTCAATCTGCTTCCTACAACTTCAGGAAGATGAGATCTTCTGTCTTCAGTCTACTCCTTACAACTTCAGGGAGATAAAGCTGAAATTATTTTTGATCTACTTCCTACAACTTCAGGAAGATGAGATCTACAAATTTACCGATATTGTTACACCGTCCACCGAAGGACATGTCCTGTAGACTTGGTTCCACATGTTTATGTCATATGATTAAGATGCTATGATCAGAATGAATCAAATGCTTCTAGCTACATGTGTTATGAGTGACACAAATGTAACATGTCATGAAAATGATTCCTTTTAAAGGATTATGATGCAATGATTGGAATAAATCAAATGCTCCTAATGAGATTTGCTATGATATAAAAATATTATGAGTATGATTCCTATTCTAGGTGTTATCACTCATTTGTTTTTCATTCTTGTTCATCAATCATATTCTGCTTAACCAGCTTGCCCCAATGTAGTTTCTGAGTCAGCCCTGCTTGGATCTTGAGACATGAAGCTTGTACCATCCTACTACAAATTCAGGGGAATAACATTTGGTATCTTCCATCTTTTTGTTACCACTCAGAGGTACAGAACTTGTGTCACTTTTAATCAATTTTACACCATTCCCTGGGTGTATGTGTCTGAAATTTTTAATGAATGCAGGGTATCCCAACAATGATCCCCTTTTACATTTGGATTGACCTTGTTCGTCATTTGTCGATGTGGTATCACCAATGAAATTGTCTTATCCAATAAAAATCTGAAGAGATAATCATTTTTCAATGTTTCCAGCCCTTAGGCTTAGTGAGTTCTGAATAATAGTCATGTTTCAGATTCCTCATATTATTTAGAAGCTTCTAGAGTAATATGAGAAACTCCTTTTATGAAAGTGTTATTAGTCCATAAATTGTTATTTCAATATAAAATGCTTGAAAAAGATTACGACAATGGACAAGAAAAAAATTAATCAGGAGCATAGCTCGAAACAAATAAGTTAATCAAAGATAACCAAGAAAATTGATTGGGGTGTATCTTGAAAAGAATAAAGTAATCAAAGATAACAAATTCAAAAATGGGAAAGATAGAAGTTAGGTGCCCCGGATATCGCAGTCTGAGCTTCTTTGTTCAATTTTCTTGAGGACCATTTTAAGCTCAATATATATTTAGGGGATCCAGAGTACTTTTTCGATGCCTCAAGACGCAGCATAATTCTTCTTTGTTAATTCAGGCATAGCGAGACTACTACATGCCCTATCTTTGATCAAAATTTGAGCCGCCCTTTTCGGGTTTTCAGCTCAAAACCCCTTTGGTCTCAAAGTGCCCTTTGCGGGTTTTCGCCTTGGCCTCTCTTTTTTCTTTTCTTTTTCCTTCTTATTTTTTTTTTTGAAATTTTTTTTGAATGAATTTGAGCTCAAGGCGCCCTTTGCGGGTTTTCACATTGGCCCTTCCCTTTTCAGGTAAAATCCTTCTTGATCGAACCTGAATTCTGCAGATTGGACAAGTCTTTGGCATCCATCTCAGTCAATATCAATGCTCCTCTAGAACATGTCTTCTTTGGCATCTGCTTCCTTCTAAAATCATTTTATAGAAGAAAGGTCCTTTTCAACATCAGGTTCCCTTGTGGAATTTTCTAGGATAAACCTCTTTATAACAAGCTTGCATCATCTGAACGTGATGGATAACTTTAATCTTTTCTTCAACTAGGTTCAATTGGTAAAATGTTTCAATTCCATAAACCAATGGGTAAGATGTTGCCCCAGTGATGGTTTCGGCTGACGTTCAATAAGACAGAGGGTAAATGGTAGCTTCTTATGCCAATCCTTACAAGTCTTAGTCACCTTTCATAGTTTGTTTTTTTTTTCTTTTTGTATTTTTTTCTTTTGACAACTTTTGTTGTACTGTGATATACTGTCTGATCTTTAGACAAACTGTAAACTTTGACTTTGTACAGTTATGCATTATTGAACATGATCTTTTATGTCATTCTTTGCTGGTATCTGATCCTTTCCTTTATTCTTCTCTCTTTTTTTTTTGAATTTGATAACTTCGACCTTGTAACGTTGGCATATGAAGCTACTTCCACCCTCTTAGTGAAGTAAACGACGACTACGACAATGAATCGATATTGGTTAAAAGCTTTTGACGAGATTGGCCCCATCACATTCATGCCCCACATATGGAAAATTGGTGAAGAACTGGAGAAGGCACATGAATCTTGTCTCCTTTAATACGACATAACTGATACCATCCCTTTCTATGTAGATCAGCAGTGCCTGATCCTCATGTTTAGCCTGCGTCTTAGTAGCCTAGGCATGTCTTGATATAATTGTGCAAAATATCTTTGAATTCTTGAAAACAATTCAATGATGTCTTGCCTTATTTTTGTGGTGAGCTAGGCTTTGATTTTCACCCCTTTTCTAGGCTCATAATATTCGTTAACCCTTTGTTGAATAAGGTCTATTTTTCATCTTGTTGGACCATTCTTAACAAATCAGAAGGTATGTTACAATCTCTGTCATCTTCAAAGTCCTGAGATCCCCTAGACCCATATCTCATTCAAAAATGGAGTCAGTAACAATGTCGCTCATGTCGTTGATATCTGGGGGCCTAGTATAGGTTCGAAAGAATATTTCAAAAGAATAAATGATTCAAATAACAATTATTTGTATGGTCATGAATAAAGAATGAAAGAATATTGTAAAACAAAAGAATGTACAATATAAAATGGAAAGAATAAAAGAATATTTGCTTAAAAATACATTTTATTGAAATAAAGTTTCGGACATAAGCCTATTTCATAAAAGAGTTCTTATTGCCTCTAGGCTTAAGGAAACAAGTATGTTTTGCACATTACTATAGATCAGCTCTAAAAATACAAGGATCTCTCCCACAATCCTGTTATTCAAGACACTCCCGAGTATACAAGGACTTGGAAACTTCATTATCTGATTCCCTCTTCATCTTCAAGGAGTCGCAAATTTCTTGTTTCCTCCTTCAATTACCACATTTACTGCCTCGTCAAAGTGATCAGGTTTTGATGAATTGTCAAACTTCACAATTCCCATTTTAATGAACCTTTCGATCATCTTTTTAAACGTAGTACAGTTTTCAATTGAATGACCCGTTATTCCCGTATGGTAATCGCATTGAGCGTTCGAGTCATACCACTTAGGATATGGGGGCTGTAACGACTTCAGATAAAATGGAGACACCATTCGTGCATCAAATAAACTTTGATATAGCTCCTTATACATTATCGGGATTAGCGTAAATTGGAGCTTTTCAGAGTTTCGCCTTGGGGAGACCTGATGGCTGGTAGTTACCGTAATTGGCTTGTTATACCTACCGGTACTATTCACTCTCTTTTCATTCTTCTTTAGGGCCTTCGAAGTCCATTCTCTCCTTTCCTTTGTTTCTACCAGAACAACTGTTTTAGCTTGATCATCATTCGGGTTAAAACCCATTGGAAACTTCAACAGGGTCGAAGTGTCAGTTTAACATTGAGGTTCAATAATGACGGGTGCCCCATGCAAATGTGTGTCTGGCTGAGTCGGGATACCTGCTGGGGAATAAACAATGTCTTCCTCTTCATCCATACTATTGACAGTTAGGCCACTCCTTTTTTCAAATATTTTGGCTAGTAACTGGGTTAACTGGCCAATCACATTATTTTGGAACTCTAACATTTGTTCCCTCATTTCTTGCTGAATCTTGGTCAATTGCCCTTGCATCTGTATTTGCATTTGTTCTATTCTCTCCAACCTTTACTCCATGTTAACTCTGAAATATTTTTACCTAATTAGGGTCCTTTTGTAAAAGTCTAATGCAAATGATGAAATGTAATGCAAATGCATGAATGCAAAGAGGTATCGATTCTGATTCAACTTCATTTTAGAAAACTTTATTAGAAAACAAAATCCTTTACATAAAACGGACTACCATATGCTTTCGTCCTATGTCCTAAAGTTTTGATTTTCCCAAGCAATGGAGCTAGCTCTTGACTATGATCGGACTGTAGCCCATATTTTATGCTCAACATATCCGCCTGTCATGCCAAAGTCTGTAGATGATCAGCTACCTCTCGAATATGAACTATCGCTTCACCCATGAGGTAATCTCGACTCCTAACTTGATCATAAGAATGATGAAGCTCTTCTTTCCAACGCTCCTCTCTTGTTTCAAGAAGTTCAATCCAAAGTTCACAAGCGTGTAATCTTTGATTCTAACTCTTCAATCCTACCCTTCATTTCCTCAATCTTGTTCGGACTTGACTTCAACTCGATTGCGACTTAAGGCTTCATGGTAGTGAAGAGACTGTCCCAAGCTTAGCATCGATCTTTAGAAAAGTATTGATCATTCACCTAGCTAGCGCCATACTCAGAGAGATTCTTCCGCTTCCATGGCTCATAAAGATCAGAATTTTTCCTAGACAAAGAAGGAACTGCGGAGCTCCAGGAAGTTTAAATTGTATCTGTTCAAACATTTTTCCAACTCTAACCACAAGTGAAAGGCATCTATTCTGGTTCATCTCTTTGAATATATCAAATGGGGGATCAATGCGAATTCCTTTCATTTCTCTACAACGAATCAAATCCCTTGTAATGTTGTTTGGATCACAACGAAGAGCCGAGAAGTTTTGGTAGCTGACCTATCATAGGCAAAATTCTTTCCATCCAAATCATTTTTGTAGGTCTCATGCACTCTATTAATCACTTTTCTTCCAACACTCTTACCGTCCACAGGGTGACCATCTTCATACGAAAGAGAAATGCTGTACTGGTAGAAGTGTCTATCCGTATTCCCTACGCTCACTTTGAGGTGATTGGTGAGTATAGTAACCTTTTGCCCTTTAGTTCCAACATCACGCCTTGCCATAGGGTGTTGTACAATCTTCTTCGCATCTGATTCTACTTTGATTGAAACAACATCATGAGGCATAGGTGACTGAGGAGGCAAGGATACCAGTATTGCCCTTATTCCCCTCTTGTTCCAACGAATCCATACCTTAAAATCTTCTTTCTCTAATTGCTTTTGCTCTGAACATATACTAACGACTACATTGTCTTCCACTTTATCAAGGAATTCATTCTCCATAATCAGCTTTCTAACTTAGAAACTAACCGTGAATCGATACCTCTTAAAGTATGAAATGATATGCACAAAAGAATAAAACACAACAAGTTAGTATCATGGAATATAAAGCAAGTAAAATAAACAAACACCTATTTGGGTGACCACTAAGGTTTGACATAGTTCTACCTAAGGTGGGTTCTTAGGGTTCACTATATGCGGTTTAGTTCTAAGGTTGAGGTACCCGAACCAGCAGATTCCTCGATCCTCACCCATTATAGGCTCATACGGACCGAGTTCGGTTCAGGGGAATACATTTCCCTATGGCTATGCGGAGGTGAAAACCTCGCGAAGACATAGGTACGGATGTATCCCGGAAGCAGTCCACTAGCCCCTGCGGAGGTGAAAACCTCAGGAAAGCATCGTTTCTCACTCCCACTTAAGGGTGCGACCACAACGGTCATGCAAATACAATGCAAAGATATTTTCTAAAAAAAGAATCACATGCAATAAAAAGGATGATGATTTTTAAATCAGAATTTCAAATTTGCAACAATAGGACATGAATTTATCGACTTTACGGCTTGACTCTCTTATTGGTCCCCAGTGGAGTTGCCAAGCTGTCGAAACCATTTTAAAACGTTTTAAAAAACGGGGTCGACTTTTAAAAGCAAAAATGAGAGTCGCCACCAATCCCTTTTTACTTAGGTGTGATTGGATCACCTTGTAAAACGTTTTATTTAAAACATTTAATTTTGGTCTACGAAAAACCGTAAAAGCAGATTCGAGTCGATTCATGTATGAGGAAGGTTTAGCACCCTCATAACGCCCAAAAATTGGTACCTAATCGATAAAATCATGTCCAAATGTTTGAAACTTAAAAGTATTTAAAAATATGATTTCTAAAAAAAACTTCGAACAATTTGATTTAAAATTTGAGAATTCTTCGATCCGAAAGAATATAAACATCACATCCAAAGACGATTGGACATGATGTTTTAAAACCCTCGTAACTAAGATCATCTCAAATTTTATAAAACTTGAGCAATTTTGATTTAAAATTTGAGAGTTCTTCAATCCGAAAGAATATAAACATCACATCCAAAGACGCGATTGGACATGATATTTTTAAACCCTCGTAACTAAGATCATCTCATAATTTATATAACTTGTTAAAAGGATATTTAGTTATTTAGCCAAACGGAAAATCGACACCCAGCACGATTGGGCATTATTTTTCGAATTTCTAAATACCAAAACATTGCCTTATTAAAAAACCTTTAGATAAAATATTAATTTTACAAAAACGTAATTTTTATTTTAAACAATAACCATGTGACAATATTGCATTTATATACTATCGAACATAAATATTAAAAGCAATTAAGACATACTAACATTTCATATTTATAACAATGTAGAAAAATGACTAATAAAAATAATTACATAATGGCAAACATAAATAAATAAATAAGAGAGTATGGGCAGATAAAATATATACATAATAATATTAAAAATGGTTATAAATAAATAATATACATAAAATATATAAAAAGTACATATAAAATATATTACATAATATAAATGGGTTTTATATGAAAATAAAATTTTAAAAATAATATATGATATAGTATAATATTTTATAAAATAAAAAATTTAAAACATATAATATAGTAATTAATAAAAATAATGTGGTGCAAATAATAATGAATAATAATCATTTAATATATAAGGATATTACATAAAAAAATACATATAATTTTATACTATTAATGTATTAATATATATATAAATAATAATAAAAATAATATAGACTTCTTCATATAATAAAATAATTTAATACAATATTAAAAAAATAAGATAAAATAAAAAGATTTAAAAAAAATTATAAACATAGAAAACAGGGGGTTAAATAGCAATTAAAACAAATTAAAAGGAGTGAATTAAAAACGCGCATTAAACCACAGGGGCTATTATGGCAATTTTGCCAAACTTCAAAATGACGTCGTTCTGTCCCTGGCCCTTAAAAGGCCTGGAGGACTAAATTGAAACAAATACCATAATTTTGGGCCGATTTAAAAAATAAAGAAAATGCCAATTAGACGTAATTGTAAAGATACAATAATGCGGAAGGGCTGGAAGCGCAAATAATCCATTTTTCAAAAACACGCGGATCCTCTATGCGGGTCGGGTCAATGCACGGGTTCTGAGTGAAACGACGTCGTTTTGGGCTATAGTAACCAGTCCCAAGACGGCGCCGTTTTAAGTGTTTATATAAACAAAAAAAAATTTAAAAAATTTCATTTTTCTCTTCAGCAAGAAAAAAAGCAGAGAGGTGCTCCCAGTATGATTTTAATGCCTCCTCATGAGGTTCGACGATTCAAAAAAACAAGTTTTTTTTCCCCTTTTTTAGTTTTATTTAAAATATGTATTATATAGTCGAAAAAATAAAAAATAAATAAGATAAAAAAAACAGTACTCGAAAAGAAATAGGAAGGAAAAAAAAAAACCTCTTCTGATTTGAGTATTCTGATTCTTTATTGATGTATGTTTTTCGTATATGTGTGTCCCCCTTTTTACAAGTCTTATGGGGTTTTTATAACCCTCGAAATGAAAAAATAAAAAGGAAAGAAATCGGTCCATATTTGTTTGCCGATTTTCTTTCTTTTGTGCAGAGAAACGGAGATCTCATTGCCAAGCGCGCGCGATTCATGGCATGCGAATGCGGCGTGATCGGGGCCAAGGATGTCGAGGCTGCTGTTGGGCGCTGGTGTTGCGGCGTGAAGGAGAAGGGTGCTGCAGCACAAAACAGAAACCCTAGTTTCGGGGTTCCCAAATTCTGAAACAATACTTGGGCCATTGGGCCATGTAATTTGGATTTAGATATTGGGTTAGGATTCTATTTTGGGCCATGAGTATTGGTTTAGGTGTTGGGTTTTGGGTAGGCAGTTTATTTGGGCTTTGGTTTTGTAAACTGGACATTTATATTTTGGTTTATTATTTTTGTTTGTTTTTGGTTTGTCATTTAAGCCCGGACAAAATTGGGCTCTTACATAAATAATGCATTTATTTTACTTGTTCAATAATTATTTTGCTAGGTATTATGGAAATCATTGGGTGATAACTATAATATGAAAATGTATGGAATGTGAAATTCTCGATTGAACCTTTGGAAAATCGAGAGATACGGACAATATGTAGCTAGGTCACACGAGTGATAAGGGACATTCACCGTGTGCACAAGAAAGCTACGAGATGGAAAAATTTGATATGTAGCTAGGCCATATGGATGATAAGGGACTTTCACCATGTGTGCAAGAAAGCTACGGGATAATAATTTCATATGTAACTAGGTCACATGTGTAATACTGTGTGTATACCATGTGTACAAGAAAGTTACGGGTTATGTGTAGCTAGGTCACATGAGTGGTTCCTAGTGTTGGACACCATGTAGACAAGAAAGCTACGAGATGGAATGGCTAGGTCACATGGGTGATAAGGGACCTTCACCATGTGTACAAGAAAGCCGAATTATGTGTAGGTGGAGCTACGTGCTGAGACCACCGAGTATTGGGCGTTTTTCCGAAGGGGTTCAACGAGATAACTTACTAATGGTGATTGGTGCGATCATGTTATGAATAAGTGCAGGAGTGAATGTGATCAATTGAGAAATGTGGCAAATGTAAGTGTGAGCAAGGGTGCATGTGACTATGTGTGTATGTGCATAATGTGTTTGATACGTGATATGTGATTGAAATTGTGGTAAGGTTGATATGGTGTAAACGCCATTATGAGTACTCGTAAATATTGATGATGATTATTCATTTGTATGGCTAGTTTTGAATATGTTCGGTGTTATGTGTGCATATATGGAAGTAAAATAAAGAAAACATGGGAGTGTAAATTTTCATTAAAATAGATTGAAACAGCAGCAGTTACGTGACTTTGAAAAATCACCATAAATAGTAGAAATTTAATTATATGTATTATGAGATATTTATTTAAAGATGATTGAGTCTATTTTTATATAAAAGAAACATAGCAAGCAAAAGATTTTTATATTTTAGATATTTAAATTTTTGTAAGACTGGTTTAGAATAATTACTTGATCCCCTGTTCTGCCTTGGAAAAATCATTAAAAATTGTATAAAAAGGGTTATGGTGTTTAATTTATATTCTCAGAATCCTTGGTGAGTCTACTTTCGAGATAGATAAACGGGAAGGTTATCCAAACTGTGTATAATGAGAAATTTTAATTTTAGTGAATAGGTGTTAGAGCTGTCGAACTGCAAAACAAGGGAATATTTAATGAATAAACTGTATTGATTGACTAAACCAAAAATTCTGGAAATTTTATGATATGGAAAATTAACGGATATTAATTTCAAGTTCTGTAGTTTATGAAATAAATAAATTTGTGACTGTGACTCAAAAAAACAACCTAAGCTGAACTTAAGAAAAAGGTGAAACTATGTGAATATTGATTCTATTTCCTCGAGCATATTTATTGAGAAATGGGTTAATATTGTTAATTAAATTGCTTATTATTATTAATATGGCACCTTACTAAGCTATAAAGCTTACACCATTTTCCCATTTCTCTTAGTGTTGTCAGGTTGGCTCGGGGTTGGAGATCGTTGGAGGTATCATCACACTATCAATTTGTCAAGTTGGAATCACGACAATTCCTAATTATTTTCAAGTGAATGGCATGTATAGAGATTTAGTTATTGGTTGTTTGTATTATTATGAATTATACATGGGATCCAGACATGGGCGTGTGAGAACCTCACGGTCTACTCACACGGCCGTGTCATATGTCACACGGGCGTGTGACTCTGTTCTGGTAAAAATTTTCTAAATGCCGAAAAGTTATGGTTTGGTCCCGAACCAACTTTAATGATTGTTTTGGGCCTCGTAAGCCCATAATAGGGACATAGAGTGTGACTATGAATGGTTTTAATGTATAATTGAAATGCATGTATCGGAGAAGTGTATAAGATTACTGTAATGCCTTATACCCTGATCCGGCGACGGATAGGGGTAAGGGGTGTTACATCTTTGAAGTATGAAATTTCGCTGTTGGATCGCAACACTAGATTTGCGTTGTGGCAGATAAAGATGCAGCAAGTTCTTGCATAGATGGACTTAGAAGAAGCTCTGATAGGGGTGGATAATATGCCTTCGACATTGACGGAGGAAGAGAAGAAGCGCAATGATCGAAAGACGTTAACACAGTTAAATCTGCATTCGTCTAACGAAATTTTGCAGGATGTGATGAAGGAGAAGACCACCACTGGATTTTGGAAGAGGTTGGAACAAATATGTTTGTCAAAAACTCTAACCAACAAGCTGCATATGAAGCAGTGTAACACCCCATACCCGTATCCGTCGCCAAAATAGGATACGAGACATTACCAAACTTAAACACAAACAATCATACCATTCCGAGTCATAAATTTCCGTTCAAATTTAAAACTTTTCATACATAATCACAATGTCCCTATTATGGGTCCTTGAGGCCCTAAACATACTTTGGAAGAGGTTTGGGACTTAACCGAGAACTTTGGAACACCTAGAAAATTTTTGCTCAAAACAGGGTCACACGCCCGTGTGCCTTAGGACACGCCCGTGTGGTCACACACGCCCGTGTTCTAACCACGTGTGAAAAACATCGAGCATTCTGTTTATGATGTCATCAACGATTTAGGGTCACACGGCCAAGTCACACACCCGTGTGCTAGGCCGTGTGGCGAATTTAATTTTCGCATTTAAGGTGCAGACTTCACATGCCCTGGACACACGCCCATGTCCTGAGGCCGTGTCTTTCACACGGCTGAGACATACGGCCGTGTCTCTGCTCGTGTGACCAATTCGAAGCTAAAATTCAAAATACAAGGGACACAAGGCCGGACTACACACCCATAGGGTAGACCGTATGTCACACACGGCCTAGACACACGCTCGTGTGTCTACTCGTGTGGATAATAATAAAGCTATTTACCAAGTCATTTGCCACCCTGAAACAATAGCACTTCCACGCTAAATCAAAGACACATAACATGACATAATTAAGCTATCAAACATCCCAAAATCAAGTCATC
The DNA here is from genome assembly GCA_025698515.1 of Gossypium sturtianum. NCBI lineage: Eukaryota > Viridiplantae > Streptophyta > Magnoliopsida > Malvales > Malvaceae > Gossypium > Gossypium sturtianum. The sequence goes on from CM046945.1 coordinate 167,650,017, forward strand.
CACACATCATTCACACACCACATCCATCATGCATTTACCTCACATACTTAACAATTTAAACATTCGAGTTACCACATTCATGAATAACATCATCATATGCATATACCAAGAACTAATATTAGCCAATTTCCAATGGCCTTATACAAAATGTTCATTCATCAAATAAGCCAACATTCTTGGCCAAATCAATTATGACACATATAACAAAATGACCAAGTCCCCTATACATGCCATAATCTAAAATATCAATAACCACATATACCAAAAGATAGTTTGATAGTGTGAGATGATTCTCCGACGATCTCCAATCCGAGTTAGCTTGGTGACACTATAAGACAAGGGAAAAGAGAGGAGTAAGCTAAATAGCTTAGTAAGTTTATATGTAATAATAAGCATTATAAGCACACATTTAACATACAATTAACATTATAACAATTTCATGGATGCCATTAAGATCTTATAACCACATCCTACTCATTCTCGACTTTATCAATAATTCATCATATATCGATCTCATTCCTCAAGGGGTTTCATATACATACTTGTGCCACATCACAACATAACCACATGCATTTACACTTCGTTATTTTGCTGAATCACCCGTTGAACCACTGGAATACTAAAGGATATGAGGAAGTCATGCACATAAGTGCCGCACTTATTTGTAGCCGAAGCTACCACTTTTCACTTAAACACTTGGTTTCCTAGTGACATGTCATTTGTATCCTATTCAATTCCTAAGGTTTAATCAGGATTTTCTCACTTGTCGAAGCTTGGTTGATATACACATCCAAATAGTTATTCACAAAGCATACAATAGTTAAAGTATTCAAAACATAAATGTAGCAATGCATTATTTACATAAAAACTTACCTCGGTCCAAAAATGACAAGTTATTTGGTTTAGTCCACAACCTTGCCTTTCCCCCGATCAAGGTTAATTTCCCGTCTTTCTTGATTATGAAGCTTGGAAGTTGAAAAACCCTAGCTATGGATGCCTTGTGATTTTTGGCTATGGAGGATGAAGATGGACAACATTTTTTACTTATTTTCCCTTTTTATTCATTAAATAACCAAATGACCAAAATGCCCTTCACTTAAAACTTTGATATTTTATCTCACCATGTCCATTTTTGTCCAAACTTAGTATAATGGTCTAATTACCACATAAGGACTTCTAATTTAAGAACTCATCACAATCAAATCCCTTTATCAATTAAAACACACATTTCGCAACTTTTGCAATTTAGTCCTAAAAATCAAATTGGACACTTAATTAACAAGATTTCTTATCAAAATTTTCACATAAGCATTCAATCATATCATAGACCTTAAAACTTTATCAGAATAAATTTTTTTACTTCGAATTTGTGGTTTCAAAACCACTATTCTATTTAGGCCCTAAATCGGGCTGTTACATGCAGCGTCTTTATGCTCATCGTTTGGAGGAAGGTGCATCTGTGCACGAACACTTAACAATATGATAAGGAAGATCTAGGGTTGATTCTAATTTGTTCGTTGACCCCGTCTTATTCAACCTTTAGAGACACGATTTTATGTAGCCGCGAGTCTCTCACAGTTGATGAGGTTTATGATTCTTTGACCTCGTATGATAAGACGAAGCATTTTATGTTTAAAACTGACTCTCAAGGAGAGGGTCTCATTGTTCGTAGAAGACAAGATCGAAATACGGATGATGATCATGGAAGGACACAGAAATGAAATCCTCGCGGTAAATCTAAGGGTAGTTCGAAGTCTTCAAACAGAAGTAAAACTTATAACTTTTGTAAGAAGAAAGGGCACATTAAATTTGAGTGCTATAAGCTACTGAATAAGATTAAAAGGGAGGCTGCGAATCAAAAGGGAAAACAAACAAAAAATTCCAGTGAAGTTGATGTTGTAGAAGACTACAACGATGGTGAATTTTTAGTAGCTTCTGTCAACAATTCTAAAGTGGTGAAGGAGTGGATACTTGATTCGGGCTGCACCTTCCACATGAGTCCCAATCAGGATTGGTTTACAACTTATGAAACAGTATCTGAAGGTGTTTTTTTGATGGGAAATAATGCTTCGTGTAAAATCGTAGGTGTTAGAACAATTAAAGTTAAGATGTTTGACGGAGTTGTCAGAACACTTAGTGACGTACGACATGTTTCAGAATTGAAGAGAAATTTAATTTCGTTAAGTACTCTCGATTTAAAAGGGTACAAATACACAGCTGAAAGTGGGGTCTTAAAGATTTCCAAAGGTTCCCTCTTTGTGATGAAAGGGCAGAGAAAGACTGCCAAGTTATATGTTCTGCAGGGTTCTACTATTACTGGTAATGCAGCTGTCGCTTCTTCTTCCTTAACAGATGATGATATTACTAAACTTTAACATATGCGCCTAAGGTATATGAGTGATAATAGCATGGCAGAATTGAGCAAAAGAGGGCTTCTTGATGGGTAAGGAATTTACAAACTGAAGTTCTGTGAGTACTGTGTTTTTGGGAAGCAAAAGGGAGTTCGATTTACTAAAGGAATCCATAACACAAAGGGAACATTGGAGTATATTAATTCTGATCTGTAGGGGCTATCCAGAGTGCCTTCGAGATGTGGAGATAATTATATGCTAACTTTTATTGATGATTTTTCCAGAAAAGTTTGAGCGTTCTTCCTGAAGTAGAAAAGTGATGTGTTTTCCGTATTTAAGTCTTAGAAAACTATGATTGAAAAACAGACGAGAAAACAAATAAAATACCTCCGCACAGACAATGGCTTAGAGTTCTGTTTTGATGAGTTTAATAAACTGTGCAAATCAGAATGAATCGTGAGACACTTGACAGTTCATCATACTCCATAGCAAAAGGGCGTTACAGAACGAATGAACAGAATGATCATGGAGAAATTTTGATGTATGTTGTCAAATGCCAACTTACCAAAGTCATTTTGGGCCGAAGCAGCCTCTACTGCATGATTTTTGATCAACCGATTTCCATCCGTTGCCATAGAGAAAAAGACTCCATAAGAGTTATGTTCTGGTAATCCTGCTGACTATTCTAATTTAAAAATATTTGGGTATCCTGCGTATGCTTATGGTAATAATGAAAAATTGGAACCGAGATCCATTAAATGTGTTTTTCTTGGTTATAGAGCGGGTGTAAAAGGGTATAAGTTATGGTGTCCTAAAAATAGAAAAGTTGTGATTAGCAGAGATATTATTTTTGATGAAACTGCTATGCTACCTAACTTATCTCTTAAAAACTCTTCCAATAAAGAAAATCAAAAGTAGGTAGAGCATCAGATTAATCCAGAATCTACAATAGAGTCGACTCCTCAAGCCAGTACAAAAATTCAAATTAAAGTTGCTTCTTCACCACAATACTCTATCGCCAAAAACAGAACCAGAAGAGAAATTAAATCTCTAAAGAAGTATGCCGAGGCTGATCTAGTTACTTATGCTTTAAATGTGGCTAAAGATATACATGCAAACCAAGAGCCATATAATTATTCTGAGGCGGTTAGCTGTGAAGACTCAGAAAAGTGGATTCTAGAGGAGATGGAATCACTCCACAAATACAAAACATGGGATCTTGTAAAACTTCCTAAAGGTAAAAAGGCTGTTCGTTGTAAATGGGTGTTAAAGAAAGAAGGGACTCCAAGAGTTGAAGAACCCTTATATAAAGCAAAGCTTGTTGCAAAAGGTTACAGTCAAATTTTAGGAGTAGACTTCACAGATGGGTTCTCCCTAGTTGTGAAGCATAGTTCGATTCGAGCTTTGCTTGGTATTGTGACCATGCATGATTTGGAGATTGAGTAGTTAGATGTAAAAACTGCATTTTTGCATGGAAAACTTAATAAGGATATTTACATGCAACAACCAGAGGGTTTTACAGTCTCAGAAAAAGAGGACTATGTTTGCTTGCTGAAAAAGTTCCTTTACGGTTTGAAATAGTCACCAAGACAGTAGTACAGTAAATTTAATTCCTTTATGACTTCTCATGATTTCAAAAGAAGTAACTTTGACAGTTGTGTTTACTTTAAGAAAAACAGTGATGGTTCTTTTTGTATATACTCATTTATGTTGATGACATGTTGATAACAGCGAAAGGTAAAGGAAAGATAAGAAAGGTCAAAGCCCAACTAAGTGAAGAATTTGAGATGAAAGATTTGGGACCAACAAAGAAGATACTTGGTATGGATATTCTTAGAGATAGAAAAGTAAGTAAATTGTACCTGAGTTAGAAGGGGTACATTGAGAAAGTTCTTTGCAGGTTCAATATGCAGAGTGCTAAGCCTGTTAGTACTCCTTTAGCAGCCCATTTCAAACTTTCATCGGGTTTGTCTCCACAATCAGATGATGAGGTTGAGTACATGTCACATGTTCCATACTCTAGTGCAATGGGATCTCTCATGTATGCTATGGTTTGTTCACGTCCAGATTTATCATGTGCAATCAATATAGTCAGCAGATACATGGCGACTCCTGGTAAAGAACATTGGAAAGTAGTTTAGTAGATTTTAAGATACTTATGAGGTACTACTGATGTTTGCTTGCAGTTTGGAAGAACTATAGATGGAGTCATTGGGTATATTGATGCTGATTTTGTTAGAGACCTTGATAGAAGAAGATCTCTAACATGTTATGTCTTTACAATCGGAGGTTGTGCAATCAGTTGGAAAGCCACTTTAAAAACTACAGTCGCTTTGTCTACCACTAAAGTTGAGTACATGGCTATTACTGAGACTTGTAAAGAATCTATTTAGTAGACGGGACTCTTTAGTCAATAAAGACCTTCAAATCAGTATAGTATTTTGTGACGTCAGAGTGCCATCTTCCTTATAAAAGATCAAATGTTTCATGAGAGAACAAAACACATTGATGTTCAGTATCATTTTGTTCGTAATATTATTGCTTGTATTGATATTGTTTTAAGCAACATTAGTACTCATGAAAATCCTACAGATATGATGACTAAATCACTTCCTATAACCAAGTTTGAGCATTGCTTAGACTTGGTTGGTGTTTATTGTCGAAGATAAACCCTTAGGGGGTTTATGGAAGAGGTGGAGAACTTGTTTGTTGAGAGTTCGCGATGAAGAACTTGTTCATTGAGAATTCGTGTCAAGGTAGATATTATTAGAATTAAGTGACCCGAATCCTTATTTAAATAAAATACAATGGTAAAATAAAATAAAAGTAAAATCCTATAGAACTACACTTTTTTATTTTATTTTAGAATATGGTTTTTAAACATTATTAAACTCTATCTATTTGATATTGATTAGAATAAGTTGTTTCAATTTTACTACACTCCTATTAGAATATGGTCTTACAAGCCTATAAATAGACATAATCTACTCCTCTTGTATCATTCGAATTCGACATAGTAAATTTTCTTCTTATATGCTCTTGGTTTTTCTTGAAAGAGTTTTCACGTAAAAATCATGTGTTCTTTATTTTTATTTCTCTTTTCTTTGCGATATATTGTCATTACCGACATTCTATTTTTACATATATCATGCGTAAGTTGTGAAAATTCGATCAATTTTATCTTTTATAGTAACTATTAAATCATTAATTAAAATGATGCGACTTTTTTTTACAAGTATTATGTGAGAATAGTAAGTTGACGCTGTATTATACATGTGATAATATATTTATCGCATAAAATTTTGAAAACATCATAATTTACTTTAGGGAAACTTATACAAATGATCACTCAACTATGCTTGCATTCTTATTTTGGTCACTTAACTTTGAAAATATTCAATTTAGCCATTAACATTAGAATTCGTTCCTGTTCTGGTCATCTACCGTTAAATTGATAATGGAAATTCTTTTTCCAATTGGTATAATAATACATTTAGTTCTTAGTACTTAAGTGTTCTATCAATTGGATCCTAATTCTAAATAATTTAATAAATTTAACCCTTCACATTTATAAAATCTATCAATTTGATCCTCAAACATTCTAACCAAAGCTTTCAACTTTTAAAACAGAGGCATTCGACATCTATTAATTGCTTTATTTATGGTTGAAATTATCCAATTCGATACATAAGCCTTTTGTTTATATTTTCAAGAATTTAGTATTAGAAATTAACAAAAAACCATTAAAAATAATAGAAAATACAAATTTTAAAAATATAATATATAATTAAATTATATAAATAATTAAATATTTTGCAAAAAAAAAAATTTTCACTCTAACTAGCATAATTTTTTTTGAACCACATACTACCATAATGTTTGTTTTTAATTAATTTAGCAAATGATTTGACACTAAATCGGATTATTAGTGATACATATTGCTTATTGTGGATTTAAAATTAAAAGTAAATAGAACACATAATAATCTCTTAATCTGTTTATAAAATTAAAGAAATCATTATCAATGTAACAAAAGGAAATTCAAATAATTCTGTCACATTTTTTTCTAATAAAAAATTAAATGTTCATAATTTTAATTATATAATTATTAACTGAACAATTGAATTTTTCAAAGTAATATTTTTTAACTCTGAATTTAATTTCCAATTTCAAAGATCAATTTCGAGGACTATTTCTATGTACGTTTAAGGAAATACCATACTGTTAATAATAAGAGTAAATCTAAAGTGTTTTATTTTAAGGTTTTTCATTTTCTTTAGCCAAAATTTCATCAATCAAAGAGTCATAAAAAATTATATTTAGTAGAAAACTAATGAAAAAAAGAAAATGAAATAAATTTTCAAGATAAACTCATTGGTATCAAGAATTGTTATTATACCCGTTAAAAAAAAGATTTTTTACTATCAATTTAATAGCGGGTGACCAAAATAATAACGAATTTAAATATTAGTACCTAGATTAAAAATTTTTAAAATTAAGTGACTAAACATGACCAGAACTTTTAATTTAATGAATTTAAAAAATACCATCAGTTCCATAATATTCAAAATAAGTTGCATAGTAGCTTAAATGAAAATGTAATCGTGGAATGTGAAAATTTGCATGCAGTCAACATGTTAAAATAAATTTTATAATTTTGTATAAAATATATTATTAAATTAAAATTTAAGTACTAAATTGTAACTTCAGCAAAATATAAAAATTAATAGAAAATTTTAATAAATTGAATTTGCTAATAAAATATGAGACGTTAAATTGTGTTTAATTGTGCAAAATTGATTCAAAGAGTCATATGACACCCGTCAAGGAACTACGCAGGGAGAGAATTTTGACTCATTTTTGTCTTATTTTATGTTAATTAACTTAATTTTATTTTTGTATTGATTATTGGTTGTTAACCCATATCTGTTTATTATTATTATTTGTTAGAGTTGCGTGATCTAAATTTTAAGATATTACTTACAAGTCAAGTTAAATAAAATACATCTTCTTTCTAGAAGATTTAGTATTTATTAGTATAATATATTAATTAGCATTTATTAGCATAATATATTTTTACTTTGATTAGAATTAGGTTTTACAAGCCTATAAATAGACATAGTCTATTCCTCTTGTAATGAGTTCGAATTTGACATAGTGAATTTTTCTTTTCTCTGCCCGTGATTTTTTCCGAAAAGGATTTTCACGTAAAATCATGTGTTCTTTATTTTATTTCTCTTTTCTTTGCGATATATTGTCATTACCGACATTTATATTTTTCATATTATTAGTATAATAATTTTATTTATGGACACTTATATAAAAACAATATTATAACATTACAATATTGACTCATTTATTTTTCAATTTATATAAAAAATTATAATCTCAATTTCGTCACCCTTTTTTCCCTTTGAAATTCCCAAAGTGCACCTTGTTCCAAGTATCTGCCGGTATTACAGTAAGTCAAACATCCACATACATATGCAATAATAAAATAGGTAAAAGTATTATAGAGTTAGAGTTAAGTTGTATTTTGTCTTCTCCATTAAAAAAAAGTAAATTAGTCATTGGACGTTATATTAATAAGTAAATTTATCTTTTATGTTAAAAAATTTATATATTTATACGGTTAAAAATTAGCATGATTGACAAAATAATTAAATAGTGACATGTCAAGGGCGTAGTTAGGGGCTGACAGGGGCCGACTCCCTAAAATAGAAAAATTTTCATTCAATAAAGGTAAAATTACACTTTAACCCCTTAAAAATAGTACAAAAATTGATTTAATTTTTAAAAATTATAAAGATATAAACTATTAAAATAATAAAATTATATTTTTATTATCCTAAAAATTATAATTTAATTTTGCCGCTGCAAAAATTTGAGTGAAACAAGAAGATGAATTATTATATATGAATTGACTTCAAATACCTGGGTTTCTTGAATCAAACTTTTTCACATGGCGGCTCAAAGCATTGCCTCTATAAATAAGGGGAATATCTTGCTGAAATCTTCACAAATTCATCACTTCCATAAACATGAAGTCCCTTCACCATTCTCTGTCATTGCTTTTCATTGTTGTTTGCTCATTGTCATGGGTGAGTGCTTCAGCTAATAGCCATGATGATTTTCTTGAATGCCTTTATTCATATCATCCCAAGGAATCCTCTTCCATTACTCAAGTTATCTACACTGAAACGAACTCTTCGTATTCAGCAGTTTTGGATATTTCCATTAGGAATCACAGGTTCTCTACGCCTAATACCCCCAAACCTTTCGTTATTGTAACACCATTGAACATTTCCCATGTTCAAGCAACGATTCATTGCTCCAAAAATCATGGCCTCCAAATTAGAACTCGAAGTGGTGGTCATGACTACGAAGGTCTTTCCTATGTCTCCCATGTCCCATTTGTTGTTATCGATTTGGTTAATTTGCGATCAGTCGATGTTGATGTCGAAAACGAAGAGGCGTGGGTTCAATCAGGTGCAACCGTGGGTGAAGTATACTACAGAATCAATGAACGAAGCACGAACCTTTCCTTCCCAGCAGCTGTTTTCCGCACTGTAGGAATTGGTGGGTTGATTAGCGGTGGAGGCGATGGTTTATTGTTCCGAAAATATGGTCTCTCGGTGGATAACGTGATCGATGCGCAGTTGGTCGATGCTAATGGAAGAGTTCTTGATAGAAGATCGATGGGTGAAGATCTGTTTTGGGCCATTCGAGGTGGCGGAGGGGGAAGCTTTGGGATCGTTATTTCATGGAAAATAAAGCTGGTTCATGTTCCTTCAACTGTGACTGTTTTCTCAGTGGGCAGGACCTTGGAACAAAATGCAACACAGCTTCTTCATCGTTGGCAATACGTTGCACCCAATCTTCCGAATGATGTATACCCAGTCGTTACGTTATCAACGACGAACGCCAGTGAAAATGGGACAAAGACGGTTCTTGCCACCTTTATTTCATTGTTCCAAGGTGGTGCCAGTGAGTTTATTCCATTGATGCAAGAACGATTCCCGGAGCTTGGACTCGTTAAGGAAGATTTTATTGAGATGACTTGGATCGAATCTCTATTGTTAATGAACGGAGCTTCAAATGAAACATCGGAGATTTTGCTCGATAGGGGCAACAGGTATTCCCCCCTTCCTCCTTCATTCAAATCAAAATCTGATTACGTGAGGGAACCAATGCCTGAAATAGCATTACAAGGGCTATGGTCCCAACTTCTCGAGGTCGACGAAGGAGGCATAGCAGTTCAAAACTTTTTTGCTTACGGTGGAATAATGGAGGAAATCTCAGAGACAGAAACTCCATTTCCACATCGAAAAGGCACCTTATACAAGATAAGCTACAATATCGGCTGGCTAGAGGAGGAAAACAATAATTCTCAAAGGTATATAAACTGGATGAGGAAACTTTATAGCTACATGGGTCCTTTTGTTTCGAAATCTCCACGAGAAGCGTATGTTAATTACAGAGATCTCGACATCGGAAGGAATAATTACTATGGCAAGACAAGTTATAAGCAAGCAAGCATTTGGGGACGTAAATATTTCAAGAATAATTTTGATAGGCTAGTTTATGTCAAGACGAAGACTGATCCAAAGAATTTCTTCAAGCATGAACAAAGCATTCCTCCTCGTTTTCATTGATAGAAAAAAGAAGATTATGTTATGAGTTGAATTTAGTACCTAATAATTCTAATATTTCGTCATCACTGTTGTTTAGAAGGACTATTTCTTCAAAATTCAAATCTAGTTCAATATTATCATGTACAATAAGTACTCTGTACAATTTCATTACTTAATAATACATTGATTCTATTTTTTTTTAGTTTTAGTTTAAGTCAATTTCGATAATCTTATTAGTTTCGTTATCAGTTTAGACAGTTTGATCAATCAATTTTAATAAAATCGATCGGTTCAATCTCTGTGAGATAGACCCTACTCTATATACTATAATTTTTTTTTTTTATGTACTCATCACCCATCAATAGTCCATACGTCCTTAAATGCCATCACTAAGAAGATTTTTTTAAGAATCCATTATATCTTGATTGATGAGAAAGAATTGTATGAAACATGGATATTATTACTGTCGAAACCATTTTTTTGTAAAAGGGGGTTGACTTTGTATTTTGAAAAAAATGAAAGAACGGGAGTCGCCACCAATCCTTTTTGATGAGGTGTGATCGGGTCACCTCGTAATTTGGTAATTTTAATAAAATTTTAATTTACTAAAACGACGATTTTTGGTCTATGAAATCCAGAAAACGGGTTCAGGAGTCGGTTACGTACGAGGAAGAATTAGCACCCTCGATACGCCCAAAATTGGTACCTAGTTGATTAATTAGTGTTTTAGTGTCGAAAATTGAAAATTTGAAGAAATTTTAAAATACGATCCTTTGTTATAAAATTGAAAATTTTCGGGAACATGGCATATTTCATGTCAATCGAGAAAAGAACCACGTCCCGTAAGTTAGGATACAATGTCTTAAATTCCCGATACAAGAATAAACGCCAAAAAACTTATTTATTTTGAAAGGTATTTGATTATCTCGGTTTTTAGAAAGAAATCATATTCCGTAAGTTAGAACACGATATTTTTGTAATTCCTGAGGTTATTAAAAATGTTTTGAAAACATTTGTTATTTGGATTTATCGAGAAAATCGGAACCCCGTAAGTTAGGGTGCGACTTTTCGAATATCGAAATACGAAAAATTGCTGATTTAAAAAAAAAAACAAAATTTTATGTAACAGGTAAAGATTAATGTGGCACAATTTTGTAGTAAAATGTAAAAAATGAATTACGGTATTAATATGCATAACTAAAGAATAATAAATGCGGTAGTGTGAATTACAATAATAAGGGCGAAAATAAAATAAATTAAAATAATCAAGCCAAAAATATTTTTTTTTAAAAAAAAGTAAATAAACACAAAGAAAGAAAATATAATTATAATAGTAAAAAAATAATAGCAATAATAATAATAATAATAGTAATAACTATAATAATAGTAATAATAAATAGTAGTAATAATAAAAAATAATAGTAAAAATAAAAATAAAAATAAAAATAAAAAAAAAAAAATAATAATAATAATAATAATAATAATAATAATAATAATAATAATAATAATAATAATAATAATAATAATAATAATGGTAACAAAGATAATATAGAAAAAAAAAATAATAATAATAATAATAATAATAATTGGAAAAATAACTAAATGGGACTAAATTAAACTTAAAACAGAAGGCTGGGAAAAAATCAGAAATAAAAAGAAAGGAAAAGGACCTATCTGAACACGCGAATAACAATGAGGGGCAAAAGGGAAATTTTCCCTATCCTCCAAAACACACAATATAAGAGAGGACCAAATCGAAAACCGAAATAAAATACTAGGCAAAATAAAAAAATAAAATAAACTTAATTGCAGAGCAATAAAAAAGCGGAAGGGCTAAAAGTGCAATTAGCCCTTCCGTTAAAAACACGCGGATCATAGGCCTGGAGCGGGTCAGATCTCGGGTCGAGGAGCAAAACGATGTCGTTTTGGTGCCTGAGAGGCCTGCCTAAAACGACGTCGTTTTGGAGGTCTATTTAAGTAAAAAAATTTCAAAAAAACCTTTATTTTCACCTGTTTAAAACAAAACCCCTCTCCTCTCCTTTTTTCTCTGCAGGGCTTGAAAATTCGGTGAGAGCTCCGGTTGGTCGCCGCCGTGCCGATCACCGGCGACGGCAACGACGCCACCGTCTGCGGCGACGAGAAGGCCAAAAGTCAGCCTTTTTTCCGGCGAAGTCGAAAATAGGTGAGTTTTTCCCTATTTTTTAAAACCTTTTTTAATATATTATTATATGTAAGTGGTTTTGAAAAACAAAGAAAATCAAAATATATAGGTATATACAGTTTCGAAAAATAGGAAGATAAAAAGAAAAATAGAATAACGACCTTAACACTTTGTTTCTTTTTTTCTCTTCGACTGCCTGTTGTATGCTTTTGTATATTTGAATTTGCTTGTGTTGTATTTGAGAGAAAAAATCCGAACCTTACAATGGATTTTTCTTGGCTTATATAGCCATTTTATAAGATTTCCATTTATTATTTTTTTATGTTTGCTGTCTTTTGTTCTTTTAATCCTTGCAGGTGGTGGTGCAAGTGGAGGGCGGTGGCAGCAGGCTTCGGCAGAGGTGGTGGCACAGTAAGTGGCAGCAAACAGGTCAAAAGGCTAGCTAGGGTTTCAGCTTTTCTGAAATCCTAGTTTGACTATTGGGTAATTGGGCTTCGGGTTTGGGCTTGTTGGGTCTAGGATTAAGTGGGTTTAAGAATTTGGGCAATTTTAGGTTGGGTTTTAATTTGTTTGGGTCAAGTTTGGGGTTGTATTAGTTTTGGCTGATGGTTTTCAATTGGGTTTGATTTGGGTCTTGGGTTTTTTGTTGGGTTGGTTTGTTGTTTTATGGGCCTGGGCAAATTGGGCTTGTACAGCTGCCCCTCTTTGCTCATTGTCGTGTAACGGGAATGGAGCAAAGACTTTTAAGAAAGACTAATTTTGCTCGGTCTTATCGAGTCTCGATTTTTTTGGAGCTCCTCTTCTTCAGGTAGCCTCGTTTCAGTCCACTGCATCTCGTTGCTTCGATTCACTCCACCGCCACTTCAGAGAGATAAGACTTGTAGCTTCAATCTAATCCACTACAACTTCATGGATATGAGATTTGCGGTTTCAGTCTGCCCCACTGAAACTTCAGGGAGATAAGACTTGTAGCTTCGATCTGTTCCACTACAACTTCAGGGAAATAAGATCCGACATAATTTGTAGCTTTAATATGTTCCACTGCAACATCAGGGAAATAAGATTTGCTATCTTCAGTCTGCTCCTCTGCAACTTCAGGGAGATAAGACTTGCAATGGTAAATTCAATCCGACCTACTGCAACTTCAGAGGTATAGGATTCGTCGTTTTAATCCGCTCCACTACAACTTTAGGGAGATATGATTAGCTATCTTCAGTCTACTCCACTACAACTTCAGGGAGATAAGACTTGTGACTTCAACCTGCTTCACTGCAACTTCAGGAAGATAAGATCTGTTATTTATAGCTTCAATTTGTTCCACTGCAACTTTAGGGAAATAAGATTCGCTATCTTTAGTCTATTCCGCTGCAACTTCAGGGAGATAAGACTTGTAACTTTAACCTGCTCCACAGTAACTTCAGGAAGATAAGGTTTGCTATAATGACTTCAATCCATCCCACCACAACTTCAGGGGTATGGGATTTGTAGATTCACTGATCTTGTTACACCGTCCTCTGGGGAACATGACCTGTTGAATCGATTTCATGAGCCTATGTTTATGCCAAATGATTAGGATGTCATGATCAGAATGAATCAAATGCTCCTAACTAGATGTGTATGAATGATATTTTCATGAATGCATAATGTCATTTTGCGAGAATGATCCCTTTTTAATGCTTGGGTTGTCATTGCCCGTTGTTCACCAGGGTTCTATCACTGACATGATATCCTGTCCTCTTGTTCAGCTGATATCTTTAACAGATAATCTGAAGAAATAGTCGCAATTTAGACTCTTCTTTCTCAAATATTTCTAACCCTTAGGTTTTGTGAGTTTTAAATAATAGTTCTGTTTCAGGTTCTTGTACTATTTAGAAGCTTCTAGAGTAATATGCAGAACTTCTTTTATGAAAGTATTATTAGTCCAATAATCATTATTTTAATGCAAAATGCTTGAAAAAGATCATAATGATGGACAAAGCTGAAATTCTATCAGGAACAAAATTTGAAAAGAATAGATTAATCAAAGAAAGTAAGTATTGCTGAAATACAAAATGAGTAAGAGGAAAAAATAAGTGCCCCAGATATCGCCACCTGAGCTTTTCTATACTTACTTCTTGAGGACCATTTTGAGCTCAACATGTGTTTAGGAGATCAAGAGTACTTTGTCGATGCCCCAAGATGTAACATACCTATTCTTTGTTAATTCAGGTATTGCAAGACTACCGCATGCCCCTCATTTGATCAAAATTTGAATTGCCCTTTCACAGGTTTTTAATTCAAAACCCCTTTGATCTCAAAATGCCTTTTGCGGGTTTTCGCCTTGGCCTCTCCCCCCTTTTTTTTAAGTGAAGTATTTCTTGACTGAGTCTGAATTCACTGGATTAGGCAAAGTCTTACCGTCCATGTCAGTTAATATTAACGCTCCTCCAGAAAAGACCTTATTTACCACATAAGGTCCTTTTCAGTTTGGCATCCATTTTCCTCTGAAGTCCTTTTGTATGGAAAGGATCTTCTTCAACACCAAGTCCCCCTCATGGAATTATCTGGGGCGAACCTTTTTGTTGTAAGCTCGCATCATTCGTTTTTGGTACATTTGACCATGACGGATAGCTTTCAACCTCTTTTCTTCAATCAAATTTAACTTATCATATCGGGCTTAGATCCATTCTGCCTCATCCAACTTCAGCTCTGACAAGACTCGAAGGGAAGGAATCTCAACTTCGATGGGTAAAACTGCCTCCATTCCATAGACCAATGAGAAAGGAGTTGCCCCGATAGAGGTTCTGACTGATGTTCGATAAGCATAAAGAGAAAATGGTAATTTCTCATGCCAATCTTTATAAGTCTCAGTCATTTTCCCCACAATTCTCTTGATATTCTTATTAGCCGCCTCAACTGCACCATTCATTTTTGGGCGATATGGTGAAGAGTTGTGGTGTTTAATTTTGAACTGACTGCAGAACTCTGCTATTGTGCTGTTGTTCAAATTCAATGCATTGTCCGATATGATCCTTTTTAGCATTCCATACCGATATATGATTTCCTTCTTTAAGAACCCACTGACTGCTGCTTTTGTGACATTGGCTTATAAAGTGACTTTTACCCACTTGGTGAAGTAGTCGATAACCACAAAGATGAATCGATTCCCATTTGAAGCTTTTGGCGAGATCGGTCCAATGAAGTCTATGCCCCACATAGAGAAAGGCCATGGAGAAGTCATAACATGAAGAGGTGAAAGAGGTACGTGAATCTTGTCCCCATAAATTTGGCACTTATGGTACTTCTTGGCATAATTGATGCAATCCCCTTCCATGGTGGACCAATAATACCCGAATCTCATGATTTGCGTGCCCATTGTAAAACCATTAGCATGTGTTCCGCAGACACCTTCATGGACTTCTTCCAAGATTTTCTTAGCCTCGACAGTGTCTACACATCTTAGTAGCACCTGATCCTTTCTTTTTTTGTATAAGATCTCCCCGTCTAAGACATAGTCATTGGCCAGTCTTCTTAAAGTCCTTTTATCATTCTCAGTTTCTTGGTCAGGGTATTCACGATTCTTCACGTATCGTAGTATATCGTGATACCAGGGGTGATCATCTCTTTCTTCTTCTTCCTCGATGATATAGCAATTAGTCAGAGCCTCGTAAATACTTATCTGGATAGGCTTCATATCCTCTTGTTTATTTACTCTGATCATAGAAGCTAATGTAGCCAAAGCGTCAGCCATCTGGTTTTCATCTCGTGGGAGGTAACAGAAGGTGATATCATTGAACTCCTTAATTAATTCCAGAACTAGCTTTCGATAATTGATCAATTTGGGGTCTCTTATTTCTCATTCACCTTTGAGCTGATAGATCACTAGTTCAGAATCCCCATACACCTCTAGCACTTTGATTTTGCATTCTATGGCTACACGGATTCCTATGATACATGTTTCGTACTCTGCCATATTATTTGTCCAATCAAAATCCAATTTGCAAGTAAATGGATAATGATCTCCATTTGGGGATATCAAGACTGCCCCAAGTCCATTGCCAACAGCATTTGATGCTCCGTCGAAGTTCAGTTCCCAAGAACGATCTTTTGGAGCGTTTTCTTTGGCGGTTGCCACATGCATTAGATCCTCATTTGGTGATAACATGATTATTTTGCATGATTTCTTGTATTTAATTCAATGTATTTTTGAATTAATCCCTGCTAATTTGTGTTTTTATGATTTAATTCTTGTCAGGGATGCAATTGATCGAAAATATGCTGAAAAGGGCTAAATTGAAAGAAAATCATGGAAATAGGGCCAAATCAAAAAGATGGAGGAAGCCAATGACTCATCTAATAATTTGACTTTGTAAAAAGCCAAAAATAGGAAATTCTATTTTAAGTTTATTTTAATTTATTTATTTTTAATTTTATTATTTTAGATTTTTTTTAATCTAGCCTATTTTTAGTAAATCCATTAGTATAAATAGGGGTTATTTGTATTTGGATAATCATCAATCAAATATCTATTTTACTATTCCTATTTGGTTTTTAATTGCTCTCTTTCTTTGCTTTCTTCTACTTCAATTTGGAGTAGGATTTCTAATTTTTTTTCCCCTTTTCAAAGTCAGCGTCAGACATTCTGCCTATTTCAATTCCATTTGTTGGTTTTTCCAAAAATTGGTTCAATTGCCTTCAAGCCCCTTTCCTTTCCAAAATTCCATCAACTTTCACACCAAGCCCAAACACCTTTCACAACCTTCAAGCATGATTAAATTCATGCCACACTAAATTCTATCTTAGCCTTAGGCCTGTGACTTTCTGCTCGATCGGGTATCGTGAGATTTGTATCCGCGCAAATAATCCTTCCAATCGGTATTCACGTTTTTCCTAAGTATCGGGATTGATAACTCATCCCTTAAGGTTGAATTTGATCCCAAGTCAAAGTGCACGTTGGATTGGGGTCATATTTGCCGACAGTTGGAGATTCAAGTCGGCCGTGCTGTATTCGAGTTTCCAAGAACAAATCAAGGAAGAGGTGATCGGGTTTAAACAACCCACGCAGTTGAGGCCGTTGATTCGAGTTGGGTTCTTCAGAACGCAAGGCTATCGGAATCTTCAATCGAGAACGCGTGTATCTCGGTTAGATAACCGGTAAGGGTTGGTTTGCAGGTTGTACCAGAACCGGCTACGAAAGGAGGAATTGGTGGTTAGGACGTTCTTAATCACTATAACCAGCTTATCGTTTGGAGGAGAAGATCAATTTTCGAGGATCGATTCTTGACTCGAAATTTACCGAGTCTAAGGCTAAGGCTCATTTACTCTGATTATAAATCCAAGTTCAATTTTTATTTGATTTCTAATACGTTTAATTATTTTGTTTCAATTATTTAGTTTTTTTTTAATATCTTAAAACCCCCCTAATTTATTTATTTTCTTTTTTTCAGGTTCGCTTGGAGTCGTGGGCACGACAACTGCCCAGACAAAATTCTGGTCGAGAGAGAACAATTTGAGTAAACCAGTCTCTGAGGGATCGACCCTACTCCCTATACTGCTTAAATTTGCAAATTAGGTGTAGGTTTAATTGGTGGAATCGACAACCATCATTTGGGAAGTAATCTTCTAGAGCTCTACTAGCTAGAAAATCAGCTATTGCGCTCCCTTTTTTAGCCTCCTGATTTACATAGACTATGTCAAGTTCAGAAAGTAGAATTTACCATCGGGCTATCCTTCCATTCAAAGCGGTTAACTCCATCATGTACTTTAAAGGGTCTAGTTTTGAGATTAGCCAAGTCGTATGGTACAACATGTACTGTCTCAGTCTCCGAGTTGTCCAGATCAATGCGCAACATAACTTTTCAATTGACGAGTATCTCATTTCACACTCAGTGAATTTCTTACTGAGGCAGTATATCGCCCTTTCTTTCTTTCCTGACTCATCGCGTTGGCCAAGCATACATTCCAAAGAATTATCAAATCTTCACAAATCTGTAACCAATGGCTTATCTGGACCAAAGTAGCGTCAAGATCAGGGGCATTGGACATGTATTGTTTTACATTGTCAAAGGTTTTCTGGCATTCATCTTCCTATACACCTGGATTGTGTTTCTTAAGAAGACGGAATATGGGGTCACATTTCTTAGTTAGTTGTGAAATAAACAAGGCAATGTAATTTAATCTTCCTAGGAAACCTCGAACTTCTTTTTGAGTGCGTGGCGGAGGCAATTCTTGTATAGCCTTGAATTTGTCTAGGTCGATCTCGATCCCCTTTTCACTGACTACGAATCCTAGCAATTTTTCGGACCTAACTCTGAAAGTACATTTTGTCGGATTAAGCTTTAGCCGGAATTTCGTCAACCTCAGGAATAATTTCCTCAAGACTTGCACATGCTTCTCTTCAGTTCGGGATTTGGTGATCATATCGTCGACATAAACTTCAATTTCTTTATGCATCATACCATGGAACAAAGTTACCATGGCTCTCTGATATGTCGCTCCCACGTTTTTCAGTCCAAATGGCATCACCTTATAGCAAAACGTTCCCCACATGGTTACAAATGTGGTTTTATCCATGTCTTCAGGATGCATCTTTATCTAGTTGTATCCTGAGAAGCCATCCATGAAGGAGAATAGCAAATGACCCGCTTTATTGTCTACTAAGGTGTCGATGTGAGGCAACGAGAAATTATCTTTCGGGCTAGCCTTGTTCAGATCCCTGTAGTCTACACACATTCGTACTTTCCTATCTTTCTTAGAGACGGGGATGATATTGCCTACCCACTCCGAGTATTTAACCACTTGCAGGAAACCAACGTCAAATTGCTTCTTGACCTCTTCTTTTATTTTCAGCAGAACATCTGGCCTCATCCTTCAAAATTTCTATTGGACTGGCTTACACTCCTCTTTTATGGGCAGCCGATGTACCACGATATCAGTGCTTAGCCCGGGCATATCTTGATACAACCATGCGAAGACATTTTTAAATTCTTGGAGTAACTCAATGAGGTCTTGCTTTGTCTCCACGGTAATACAAGCTCCGATCTTTACTTCTTTCTTTTCTTGTCTGTCTAGTAGGTTCATTATTTCTACTGACTATTTGTGAGGTAGGATCTGTTTCTCTTCTTGCTCTACCATCCTTAACAAATCCAAAGATAAGTTGCAGTTTCTGTCATCTTCAAAATCCTGAGATCCCTCTAGACACATGTCTCGCTCAAAAGGAGATTCCAGGTCAGTAGCAGCGTCGCTCATGTCGTTGATATCTGGAGACCTGTTGTAGGCACGAAGGAATATCCAAAGAACAAATGAATCTAAGAATAGATATTTTTATGGTATGATTATGAATGAAATGAAATAATAAAATAATATTTATTCAGAGTGATACGTAAAATGTATTTTTTATTGAAATAAAGATATCGGCCATAAGCCTATTTCACAAAAAGATTCTTATTGCTTCTAGGCTTAAAGCAATAAGCGTGTTTTAAACATTACTCTGAATTAGCTCTAAAAACTACAGGAATCTCTTTCGCAGTCCAATTGTTCAGAACACTTCTAGGCTTGTAAGGGCAAATGCCCAACAAGTTTTCTTCCACCATTCCCTCTTCAGATATGGCGTTGATGCTCAGATTTCGCATCATATCTTTAGTAATTTCCATCCTTGTCAACTTTAGTTCAAGGTGAATAATTTCTCCTGACACGAATGTTCTAGATATATGGGGGAAGGTCATTGGCTCTCAGTTGACCTCTACCCTGCTTAATCGCGCTCTTCTTCTCACCTGCTTCTTTTCCAACTTCTTCTTCCTTTATTTCGAGTCTGGCTTATACCCCAAGCCAAAATGATCCCGTTTGTCAGTCAAGATTGGTACATCGACCTGTCCATAGAGGTATTTCCCGAGTCCCTTTCCAGGCAATGCTCCCTTTCCCACTGTCAGTTGTAAGCTCATCCTCATAGCTTTGGATATTTTGGGCATTGGGATCTTGCTTCCCTCGACAGTGAAGGTTGCGTTCACAAATTCCAGCGACCAAAAGAAACATTCTACCACATCACCATCAACCTCTATGTATGGCGCATCACTGGTAACAGACGTAATAATATCTTCTTCGGTGTTTATCGTTATCAGTCGGCCCTTTGTTACTAATTTTAGCTTTTGGTGCAGTGATTGTGTTACTGCCCCTGCTGAATGAATCCAAGGCCTCCCCAATAGGCAATTGTAAGAAGGCTTGATGTCCATCACTAAGAATTCTACCTCGTATATGTTTGGACCGATTAATAGAGGTATCTCAATCCTCCCTATTACCTTCCTTTCAGTGCCATCGAATGCCCTCACTATGTTTTGGCATGTTTTCATGTGAGAACTGTCTGCAGGTAACCTGTTCAATGTGGACAAAGGCAATACATTCAGTGCCGATCCATTGTCAATCAATACCCTGGGTAATGTATACCCCTTGCAGCGGGTGGTGATGTGCAGAGCTTTAGTGGATCCCATACCCCCCGGCGGTATTTCATCGTTATTAAAGAAGATAAAATTATCGGTGCTTATGTTGTTGACAAGACGGTCTAACTTGTGTATAGAAATATCATTAGCAACATGGGTTTCGTTTAACACCTTCATTAGCGCGTTACGGTGTGTCTCTGAGTTCAAGAGTAAAGCTAGTATCGATATGCGAGCTGGCTGCTTGTGTAATTGTTCCACAACACTATACTTGCTGTGTTTTAGGAATTTCAAGAATTCCTCAGCTTCTTTCTCATTTATCGGCTCATTAACAGGTAGTTCCGACTTTTCTTACCTTTGTTTGATCGCCAAGGATTTTCCTTTAACAAGTTCAGCTTTTGTATTTGGAGTATCATTGCGTCTTCCGTTGAGCTTGTAGAAACCCACGTTTGGACCTTCTTCTGATGCGTTAACCGGGTTTTCCTCTCTCAGGATTGTCACATTGCATTCATAGTTCCAAGGTACCCTTTTGTTGTTTTTATAAGGAAAAACAACGGGTTTTTGGATTACGACTCTTGGTGCAATTTGTGCTCCGGCTTCATTGATTCTTTGTAACACCCTTAACCCGTGTCCGTCGCCGGATTAGGGTTGTAAGGTATTACCAAACACAGCATAGGTCACACTAATATATATATATAGTTCATAAGATCATTTCCGAATGCGTTAAGAGAGATTTCATTTTGATAGTATGCTTAAACAATTTCATACATAACTTAAACCCATTGGCTAAATTCGATCATATAAACAAATTACAACAAATAACAAAGAACACTATTTATTTGGTCATTTAAGCCACATTAACCAAATATGCACAGGTACATAATTACCAAAACTAAACATACATATATGTGTTTATAAGAGCCTTGTTCGACCGAGTTTAAAATAGACCAAATAAAAACAACCAAACAAAATATATAAACATCAATTCATTTATATATGAAAATATGAACCAACCTTCACCAAATATAATAATCATAACCAAAATGCTTTTAATAACCTCAATCACATATACATTTATAATCATGCCGTATATGCTAACTTTCAGTAACAAACCTATAATAGATAGATAGTCCACAAGGCACATTAACCATACATGCGTATACATACTTATACAAGCATCATCTCAAGTCCACATAAACTTCTTCCTTAACACTATATATATATACATTTGACCATATTAATATGAACCATTTTATGCACAAGTGATACTAAAAGAAAAGTATATCCAATACGTATATAAATTACAAACACCTAACAATTTTTAATATTATTGACATGAACCTAATACTTTAATCAAATGTACCTATTTTCATTATTCATCAATTTCAGTCTATCACTCCAATGAAAATATACTATTTCATAATGGACAAATATCCATAACAAAACATAACCATTACATGCTAATTCAATTAAATCCATTGATAAAATTTAACTACATGATTAAATCACCATAGCCGAACCACACATTAAATAAAAATCCATTATCTATAGTTATAATTTAGGTTAATGCATAATTGAATAATCATTATAATTAACCTCATCAACAATCCACAAATAAACATATCTATCAACTCAGTATCAAGTTACCACATACTTATATCATGATCAAATATCGATTAAACATTTACACATTGACTTTAAAACAAGCCATTTTCGCATGGCTTCTATTTACAATAAAAAACATCATCTAAGTATTAAGCTAGCTGATCACTGTAAATCAGAGTTTTAAAATTTATAAAAGAATTATCGAACCTGGAAACTAACTCTGACAATGATTGAGGCAAGTGCATCTATCAAACAGTAGTATAGCTTAGGCAAGACCGGATTATCGAACCCAAAGGAACTAAAAGTACTAATACTCACCGTCTTTTTATTATTTAGCCTTAATATAAAGTGATGATTGTTAAACTAAAATTAATGTACTTACTAAGCTAAGACGCAAAGGCAAAAAGAATGGATTCGGGAAATAACTTTTGGAAAAACTCAGTTTACTCAAGCGATACCCTTAGGAAAAACCCACCTAGACTTCACTTGTTATCTAACCTTGAACCATATGATTTATTTACTTAGTTTGATTCGTGAGACTCCCCAACGTATGTTAAAACCTCTCTCGAGGCGAATAACGTCTAACCCTAGGTTAATTAGTGGAACTCTCGTTCGCTTATAATAACCCCCTAGAATAGCAGTAAATCAATCTGTGGACTCCCATATTAGGTTTCACCCTAATCCGGCAAAATCTTATCACCCTATCTCTAGGCGTGCGATCAACTCCGCTTAATTATGTTGGATCTACTCTTAGGCAGGGTCTATTCCTCCTCCACCTAAGCACATTAGATTTGGATTAAGTTCACACAATTAAGAACAAACTAAGTTATTATCATATAATTCAAAAATCAAATAACAAGATTCAACATAGGTTTCATCCCCTTCGGGTATCCGAAGGTTTAGTTCATAACAATAAAGAAAAACATCTCAAGAGAAAAGATAACACAAAACATAAGAAATCCCTAAAACCCCCTGAAGGAATTGAAGAGGAGATCCTCCGTCTTGAGTAGAATTTCGGCTTCTTGAGATGGATCAACTGGCTATCTTCGAGTGATTCCCACAAATTTGACCTTTTCGGCTTGGCTTTTTAGCCTAGCTTTCCGCCCCCTTTCAGCTGGTACCTAGGTTGTATTTATAGGCTTTTGAAACACGTTTCTTTCTCCCTGAGTATCCTTTTCTGAATGAAATTTCTCTTCTCCACGGCAGAGGCACGGCCATGGCACACACTCGTGTAAATCGCGGCCAGGCCGTGTTCAAAACTGTTGAATGAGGCACAACCGTGTAAGCCGTGGTCAAGGCCGTGTTCTAGTAGGAATGGTGGCACGACCGTGTGGCTTGGAGTCCAGGCCGTGCTGATTTCGTGGCTTGGCCCAACTTGGTCCGTTTTAAGCCCGTTTCTCGTTCTTTTCATCATCGGGTGCTTTCCTGAGTATAAGACATGAAAAGAAAGGATTAAGAGCACCTTTTTACACAAATTAGGGCTTAAATCATCCAAAAGCATACTAAATGTGGGCTTAGAATATGTTACTTTTACGGTTTATCAAATACCCCCACACTTAAGATTTTTCTTGTCCTCAAGCAAAATTCTCAACTTACAATTAAAACGAACTTTCCTCAATTCATAATTCCTATTGATAGTGTCTCATCATAATTCATAGATAATTCATACCTGGATAATTCAATTCAAAGTGTCCTAAAAATTCAAACAGTATAAGTCATAGATTTTGTAGCTCGAAAACCTAGGCGTCTCCCTTCATCTAAATAATTACCTTTTATTCAGAATCAAAAACGATTGACATCCTCACAAAAGATTCGCTCAAATCACTCAAAGTGTTTAAGGTTCAGAATTTAGGCACTCAAAAGTCAAACACGAAGAGTTAATCCCATAGGCTTGCATGAAAATCAAATCTCCACCACTAAAATATGAGATGAAACACAAATCAAAAGGTCTTTGTTAGGGTTGTAACGGGGCTAGGGTTAAGGTGTGGAATAAGGCTGAATTAGAGGGTTAGAATCGAGATTAAATTGACAAATTACCTAACTAAGAACTAATGAACTAATAATAATTACATCAATTGAAAACTAATAATACTAACACTACGAGCTTCTTCTTCGATATCTGGGATTCAAGCATATAAGCTCATTTAATCACAACTAATAATGAATAATGTATATACTTCATTTTTTTTAAGAACAAACTAAATACATAATAAAGGATAAACTACTAAAATTCATAATTAGGCAACTAATCAGATCAAATCTCGATATAAGGGTAGTCAAAAAGAATGGTGATTACAAAAACAAAAGGGTTCTGGGTTAATGTTAGTGGGTATGTCAATAAAAAGGGTGTTCGGTTAAAACGGGGTTAACTAGGGGTTAATTTGTAACAGTAGGCTTTTTAGGGAATTAGTGGGTTAAATCCTAGGTGCCTTTATCATGTCTATGAATCAAATCATAAAATGTGGTCTTGACATGTATAATCGATGCAAGTTCTAGAATAACAAATCAGTGTTGACAGACTCAATCAATAAAGTGAGCAAGAAAAAGAATTTATGCTCTATAAGGCTCAAAAACTCACAAAAATTATGGGTATTTTGATGTCAACCTCGTAAATTTCAAACTTCAAGGTAATATTTAAACTCAGTTTGACAACCTAGAAAATTTTTAATTTCTGAAAATTAGACTTATCATGCTTGATTCTCTAGTATTCTTCAAATTTAATTATCAATGCACAATTATCAATGACTTAATCTGAAACCTATCAATAAAAGTCATAAATCATCAGAAATTTCATCCTAATTAGTAATATGAGTAAATTACTTAAGAACAAGACTAAATTCAGGTTGTTCACCCCCCACACTTAAGATGTACATTGCCCTCAATGTACAAAGATATATAATGACAATTAATATGTAAAATCAAAAGAGAGGGGAGAGAGCGACACTCCCTGAATGAATGGATGATCTCTTATGTGGAAAACACGGTGAGGCGTCGGGATGGTGTTGGTGTTTGCTGATGACTTGAGTAGTGGGTTATTGCTCGTTGAAACTGCTAAGTCATCAGTTAGAATTCTATTGGGGTGTAATTAAGTAAATGTTAAGAATACTCGAAGGTTAGGAGTTAATGATAATCATGATAAAATTTATCAAATGTATGATTATAATGTTCAAACTTAAGATGAATCGAAATTAAATGAAAATAACTAGACAATAAAATAAAATAAAATAAAAAATAAAAAATTAATAATAATAATAAAACTTGAAAGTAAAAGAAAACTAGATAAAAGGGCTCAAAAGTCCTCATCCTCTGCCAGGTCCTGTGGTGGTCCTGGTGGTGAGATATACAGGTGCTGGCATATTTGTTGAAGGGTGGCCTCTAACCCGTCAAAGCATCGAGTGTTTTCAGCAAAATACAGATTGAACTGGTCAAGCCGTGCAGAGATGTCCGCTAATGATAGTTCTGTACGGAACAGTCGCTGACTCGAAACCGGTACCTCATGTGATGGTGGTGGGACATCGTCAGTAATGTCCTCAGGCTCCCCCTCGTCTGTGGCGGTCACTAATCGATATTGAGGGGGTTCAGTCCCTCGTCGGTGTTTAATCATCCTCTTGTGTAGCATTGTTTGGATGCCTTAAGGTACCATGTTGCCGATCAGTGTGAGGGAGGTGATCTGAGCTTCAGTGTCGAGGAGGTTGAAGTACCGAGCCAACCTCGTAATGTATGGCCCCATTGACAAAATCCCCTTTCTATGTTGCTCTGTCTGATGTTGAATCGCGCATGCGATAAAATATGCTTAGTCGAAAACATGTCCTTCAGACATGCATGATAGGAAGTAGACGTCTTGCTTGTTTACGACGCCACTGCTTTCTCTGTGACCTGTGATGGTGTGCACGAGAATGGCGTGAATATACCTTAGAGCTGGGGAAAGTGTCGTCGCCTTAGAGCGGCTGGGATCGTAGATGCTTGTAGTGGGGTGTAGGTTTCGCCAGCATACGATTGGAGTGCAGTGGAGCTCACGGTTTAGATCTTCTAGTGGGTTTTCTTCTATGAATTCTGGTGTGTAAAGTCCTAGAGCTGTGCCAAATTGTTGTATGCTCAGTCGACGTATCGTACCCCCTAGACGGAACTGTACCTTCTTGGATCATCGAACTGTGCCATCACAGTTTGCAAAGTGAAGGTGGTGCAAAACTCGAGGGTAAGCTCCATGTATGCGGGCTCGATGATGGAAAAGAATTGCTCCCACGGATCGGTTGAAATGAAGGCTCGAATATCGGTTGCGAGCTCGACGTGTTCCAATACGTTCTAATCCATGCACCTACCGGTGCCGAGGGGTCTATCCCGAAGTGCTTTGTAACGCTCTTCCTGAGTGTTCTAAGAAAATCGGAGGAATGGATGCCTGAGCTCGGAAGCAGCACTCGTGGAAGATGATCCGGGCCCCTTTCTTTTCTTGCTTGGGGCTGATCATTTGTAACGTGGTGTTGACATGGTACCTGAAATTTGTAATCAGGCAGTTTCAAGCTTCATCAATAGCACAGCCATCATATGCCCACTAAGTCAAAAATTTTAGGAGTTTCTACTTGTGAGCATGTTAATTAGCAGGGAAATATTTTTTCTTGGACAATAGTGGGCAGAGCAATGTATCAATTTCATGAGTTCATAATTCAATAATTAGTATAAAATCTAACAACAAATCTCCTAAATCACAAAAAATCATGCTTTTTAAGCTTTAATCTAAACAAAATCTGGAAATAAACAAGAATACTAAAAGACTAAGTCAAGAAAAGGGAACCAGGGATTGTGATGGTGGAGGACGATCAAACACGGGCGGAGCACGGCGGTGGTACGAGCTTTTGCAGGACTAACACGGTGGTGGCAAGGGCGTGGCGTTCAGCGGCACGGCAGGCGTAGTGTGAGCGTCTGGCGAGCGATTTTTTGGGTGGTTTTTGGAGAGAAAAGGCAAGGGGAGGATGCTTTGGGTGGAGGAGGGTGTATGTGCGGTCGGATTTGGGAGAAAAGAGTGTTTAAAACTGATTCTAGGGTTAGGTTTTGGGGGGGAATACGGTTTGATTTATATAGGAGAGGTGGCACGGTCTATCGCCACGCCCGTGTTCTTTTTGAAAATGCCCGTGCTTTTCGCGATATCCAACATTTGGGCGCGTTTCAGGGTTTTTGGCACCGCCGTGGGTAGAGTAGCACGCCCGTGTTTGAATTGTCAGTATGTTGGCACGGTGAGGTCGCACGGGCGTGTGTTACCCGTGTTCGATAAGTCAGCAGCCTCACACGGTTGTAGGCCATGGGCGTGTGCAGCCCGTGCTCGATAAGTCAGTAGCCTCGAACGGTTGAAGGCCACGGCCGTGTTTAGCCCGTGCGGGGCAAATTGTTTCATCCCTGTTTGTGCACGGCTACTGGCACACCCGTGTTGAATCCCCTGTCTTCCACACGACCATAGGCACGCCCATGTCGAAAGCCATGGGGTTTGAAACCTGCTCTTTTATTAGTCTAAGTTAGTATAGAGTTAGATGCTGAGTAAAAGAGAAAATAAAAAATAAAATTTTAGTGAATTAGTGCTCGGGTTGCCTCCCGAGAAGCACTCGTTTATAGTCTTAAGCTAGACTTTCCCTATTTTCGGTTCTGAAAGGAGGCTCATGGAGCACAAGCTCCTCTCTCATATCTCCAAAATCTACCCCATTATAAATTTTAAGTCGGTGGCCATTTACCTTGAATGTGCCTTTAGTGGGATGAGTTACCTCGATGGTTCCATATGGAAAAATTGTTTTGATCATAAATGGGCCTGACCATCTTGATTTTAATTTTCCCGGAAATAGTTTAAGCCTTGAGTTGTATAGTAGGACCAGGTCTCCTACTTCGAATTGTTTTGATCTCTTGAGACGAGCATCGTGGCATCGCTTTGTTGCTTCCTTGTATAGTTTTGAGTTCTCGTAGGCTTCCATTCTCCACTCGTCCAGCTCGTTCATCTGCATCATTCTTCTTTTTCTTGCAATTTTGAGGTCAGAATTCAAAAATTTTATTGCCCAAAAAGCTTTGTGTTCTAATTCGAGTGGTAGATGACAGCTTTTCCCGTATACAAGTTTGTATGGGGATGTCCCTAGGGGTGTTTTAAATGCTGTTCTATAGGCCCATAAAGCATCATCTACTTTAACTGCCCAATCTTTCCTATTTGATTCAACCGTTTTTTCTAGAATGCGCTTAAGTTCTCGATTTGCTACCTCAACTTGCCCGCTGGTTTGAGGATGATATGGGGTGGCTGTCCTGTGGTATACTCCATATTTTTTTAGGACTTTTGCAAATTGAGTATTACAAAAATGAGTACCCCTATCGCTAATGATGGCTCTCGGTGTGCCAAATCGAGAAAACAGTTTCTTGAGAAACTTGACTACTACCCTAGCATCATTGGTAGGTAAAGCTTTCGCTTCTACCCATTTTGACATGTAATCAACTGCCACTAAGATGTACTTGTTTCCAAACGAACTAGGGAATGGTCCCATGAAATCAATACCCCACACATCAAATATTTCACATGATAACATATATGTTTGAGGCATTTCATCACGTTTAAAAATATTACCTATTCTTTGGCATCTATCACACGAGATAACATACCTGTTGGCATCTTTAAATAGAGTGGGCCAATAGAAACCTGATTCGAGTATTTTGTGTGCTGTCTTAATACCACTGTAGTGTCCTCCTGATGGTCCTGAATGGCAATGCTCCAAAATTTTGCTCGCTTCTTTCTTTGTAACACATCTTCGAATTATCTGATCTACACATATGCGAAAAAGAAAGGGATCTTCCCAAAAATAAATTTTCACATCAGCAAAGAATCGCTTCTTTTGGTGATGTGTTAATTTCCTTGGCAAGACGTTAGCTGCTAAATAATTTGCAACATTAGCAAACCATGGTACCTCAGAATGTGTTATAGAAAATAGTTGTTCTTCGGGAAATGAATCATTTATTTCACATTCATCGATTTCTTTGGTGTGTGGATTTTCAAGTTTGGAAAGGTGATCAGCTGCAAGATTCTCGGCTCCCTTCTTATCTTGTATTTCTAAGTCGAATTCCTACAAAAGAAGAATCCATCGTATGAGTCTGGGTTTTGCATCAGATTTGTTTAAAAGATAACGAAAAGCGGAATGATTAGTGAAAATGACAACTTTAGACAATATTAGATACTGCCTAAATTTATCAAAAGCAAAAACTACGGCTAGCAATTCCTTCTCTGTGGTGGTATAATTTTCTTGTGCGGGTGTTAGTGTTCTGCTAGCGTAGTAAATTGGCTGAAAATGCTTGCCTTTTCGTTGTCCCAGAATTGTACCTACTGCGAAGTCACATGTATCACACATTAGTTCAAAGGGTAGATTCCAATCAGGTGCAATTATAATTGGAGCATTTATTAGTTTATCCTTAAGGATATTGAATGCATCTAAACATTCCTGATCAAAATTGAAAGGAACATCTTTTTCTAGCAATTTTGTTAAAGGCTTAGCTATTTTAGAAAAATCCTTAATGAATCTTCTATAAAATCCCGCATGTCCTAAAAAGCTTCTAATGGCCTTAACTGAACTGGAAGGAGGTAATCTTTCTATGGTTTCAATTTTTGCTTTATCTACCTTGATCCCTTTACTAGAAATTTTATGTCCTAATACTATTCCTTCTTGTACCATGAAGTGACATTTTTCCCAATTCAAAACAAGGTTTGTTTCCTCACATCTCATTAGAACTCGTTTTAAATTTTTAAGGCAAAGGTGGAAAGAATTACCGTAAATAGAGAAATCATCCATAAATACCTCCATGATATCTTCAACGAGTTCATCAAAGATTGCTAACATGCAACGCTGAAAAGTAGCAGGAGCATTACATAATCCAAAAGGCATTCTACGATAAGCGAACGTATCGTATGGGCATGTGAACGTTGTCTTTTCCTGATCTTCAGGTGCTATTGGGATTTGGAAATAGCCGGAGAGTCCATCTAGGAAGCAATAGTACATGTGTCCTGATAACCTTTCTAGCATTTGATCAATAAAGGGTAGCGGAAAGTGATCTTTTCTAGTGGCGCCATTCAGTTTCCTGTAATCTATGCAAACTCTCCAACTGTGGATCATCCCGGTAGGAATTAGTTCATTCTTTTCGTTAGCTACCATGGTCATGCCTCCTTTCTTTGGGACAACTCGCACAGACTCACCCACTTGTCACATCGAAAATAGGATAAATTATTCCAGCATCTAGAAGTTCAATTACCTCGTCTTTCACGACTTCTTTTACGTTGGGATTTAGATGTCTTTGTGGTTGCACACATGGCTTGTACTCATCTTCCATTAAAATTTTGTGGGTACAAAATGTTGGGCTTATTCCCTTAATGTCAGAGATTTTCCAAGCTATGGCTTTTTTATGCTCTCTCAGTACCTGTATCAACTCCTCTTTTTCCTTGTGTTCTAATTCTAAAGAGATAATTACTGGTAACGTAAAATTTTCCCCACTGAATGTGTACTCTAGGTGTTTTGGCAGTTGCTTTAATTCTAAACTGGGCGGTTCATCAACAGAGGGTTTTTGTTTGAAATCGTCATCAAATTCGATGCTTTCTTTCTCCATTTGTTTTGATGATAATTTTAGCTCAGAAGCTTCATCTTCTTCTCCCTCTTCTTGAGTGAGACACAGTTCCATCGTGTCATCATGCAGGATTTCCTGTAAAGAGTTTTGAACAAGATGGTCATTGGTATCAACAAAATAACATGAATCATCTTGTTCTCTAGAATATTTCATGGCATCATAAATTTGAAAACTAATTTCCTCACCACCTATCCTTAATGCAAGTTTACCATCACCTACATCAATAATGATCCTAGCAAAGAGCTAAAAAGGGCGCCCTAGTATTAAAGGGACCTCAATGTCTTCATCCATGTCAAGCACAACAAAATCAACGGGAAAAATAAATTTATCAATTTTTACCAAGACCTCTTCGACAACTCCCCTAGGATATTTAATAGATCTATCAGCTAGCTGAATACTCATCCTAGTGGGTTTTGGTTCCTCGAGATCTAGTCGTTTAAACATCTCATAAGGCATTAAATTAATACTGGCATTTAGATCAGCTAATGCTTTCTTAACATTTAATCTGCCAATTAAATAAGGAATAGTAAAACTTCCTGGGTCTTTTAATTTGGTTGGTAGCTTGTTTTGGAGGATGGCCGAACATCCTTCATTAAGCTCCACCATTGATATTTCTTCAAGATTCCTTTTATTTGTCAGGAGTTCTTTCAAGAATTTCGCGTACGTCGGCATCTGTGAAATGGCTTCAACAAAAGGTAAGTTAATATGTATCTGTTTAAAAAGCTCGAGAAACTTACAATATTGGGAGTCTAATCATTCTTTCTTCAACCTTGCTAGATATGGGATCGGTGGTTTACTTTCTTTATGTACTGGAATTACATCCTCAATTTTCATATCCCTTGTTTTGTCATCTATGGATGGCATTCTTTTCTCTGGTTCGACTAGCTCCTTTCCGCTTCTTAGTGTAACTGCCTTTGCGTGTTCTATTTCTTTAGAGAGAACGCTGATCGAATTTCAAAAACCATCTCAGTAAGTTGTTTGATTAACTTAATAAATTCCCCAACTTGACTCTCAATCGCTCGATCATTGTTTCTTTGATTATCTCATCGTTGTCTCGATCTTTTGGAAGCAGGCCTCTACCGATGCCATGAATTTGTTCAACGTCTCTTCAAGACTCGGCTTCTTGTCCTGTGGATAGGGCTAATTTTGGAAATTTTGAGGAGGTTGTTGTCTTTGAATTCCTTGACTTCCTTGTCCTCCCCACGAAAAATTTGGGTGGTTCCTCCAACCTGGATTGTAATTATTATTATATGGGTTATTATTAGATCTGAAATTGTTACCTATATAGTTCATCTGTTCGCTCTCCGTGCCCGGTTGGTAGGGTGGGTACTCAGGATTCGCCACGGTTCCACCTGCTTCGCACTGCATCTCTGGATTTACCTGCGAAGAACACAAACTATCAATCTTTTTATTCATCGACTCTACCTGATTTGATAGCATGGTTACTGCGTCGAGGTTGTAAACTCCGACTGTTTTTGTTGGCCTTGTTCTTGTAACTTGCCACTGATAGTTGTTCAGTGACATCTCTTCAATAAACTCGTAGGCTGCCTCAGGAGTTTTATTATTCAGGATTCCACCGGCGGCTGAATCAATTAATTACCGCGTTGAAGGATTCACACCGTTGTAAAAAGCTTGGACTTGGAGCCACAATGGTAATCCGTGGTGTGGGCATCTCCTCAAGAGATCTTTGTATCTCTCCCATGCGTCGTATAATGTCTCTAAATCCATCTGCACAAAAGAAGATATACCATTACGTAACTTGGTCGTTTTGGCCGGTGGAAAATATTTTAATAGAAATTTTTCGGTCATTTGTTCCCATATAGTGATTGACCCTCGTGGTAACGAGTTTAACCACTGTTTGGCTTTATTCCTTAATGAAAAGGGAAATAACCGAAGACGTATGGAATCATCAGAAACGCCATTTATTTTGAAGGTATCGCAATTCTAAAAAGTTAGCTATATGAGTGTTTGGATCTTCATCCTCAGAAACCATCAAATTGAACAAATTGTTGAATCATTTGAATAGTGTTAGGCTTTAATTCAAAATTATTAGCAGCTATAGCGAGCCTAACAATACTCGATTCTCACCTCGTTAAATGAGGTTTAGCATAATCATACATAGTACGAGGAGCATTCTGATCCGCCACATCGTTTTGTGGTGGTGGATTATTTTCGTCCATCCCTTCAGTAGGATTGGATCGGTCTTCTCGCTCTTCTTGGTAATTTAGGGCTCGCCTAATTTCTCTGCGATTTCTTCGAGCGGTAGCTTCAATGTCACTGTCGTATTCTAAAGGTCCTCTCGGGTTCCTTCTAGTCATAAACTAGAGGTACCTGCTAGGAAAAGAAATTTGTAAAATTTAGCAAAATTTAAAAGTAAAACTAAAAATAAAAATAAATTGCGAAAAAATAAAAATAATGGCTAAAGTAATAAAAATAGAGTTTTCTTAATATTTTAGTTCCCCGACAACGGCGCCAAAAACTTGATCGCTGTAAATCAGAGTTTTAAAATTTATAAAAGAATGATCGAACCTGGAAACTAACTCTGACAACGATTGAGGCAAGTGCACCTATCGAACAGTAGTATAGCTTAGGCAAGACCGGATTATCGAACCCAAAGGAACTAAAAGTACTAATACTCGTCGTCTTTTTATTATTTAGCCTTAATAAAAAGTGATGATTGTTAAACTAAAATTAATCTACTCACTAAGCTAAGACGCAAAGACAAAAAAAATGGATTCGGGAAATAACTTTTGGAAAAACTCAGTTGACTCAAGCAATACCCTTAGGAAAAATCTACCTAGACTTCACTTGTTATCTAACCTTGAACCATATGATTTATTTACTTAGTTTGATCCGTGAGACTCCTTAACGTATATTAAACCCTCTCTCGAGGCGAATAACGTCTAACCCTAGGTTAATTAGTGGAACTCTCGTTCGCTTATAATAACCCCCTAGAATAGCAGTAAATCGATATGTGGACTCCCATATTAGGTTTCACCCTAATCCGGCAAAATCTCGTCACCCTATCTCTAGGCGTGCGATCAACTCCGCTTAATTATGTTGGATCTACTCTTAGGCAGGGTCTATTCCTCCTCCACCTAAGCACATTAGATTTGGATTAAGTTCACACAATTAAGAAAAAACTAAGTTATTATCATATAATTCAAAAATCAAATAACAAGATTCATCATAGGTTTCATCCCCTTCGGGTATCCGAAGGTTTAGTTCATAACAATAAAGAAAAACATCTCAAGAGAAAAGATAACACAAAACATAAGAAATCCCTAAAACCCCCTGAAGGAATTGAAGAGGAGATCCTCCGTCTTGAGTAGAATTCCGGCTTCTTGAGATGGATCAACTGGCTATCTTCGAGTGATTCTCACAAATCTGACCTTTTCGGCTTGGCTCTATAGCCTAGCTTTTCGCCCCCTTTTAGATGGTACCTAGGGTGTATTTATAGGCTTTTGAAACACGTTTCTTTCTCCCTAAGTATCCTTTCCCGAATGAAATTGCTCTTCTCCACGGCAGAGGCACGGCCATGGCACACACCCGTGTAAATCGCAGCCAGGCCGTGTTCAAAACTGTTGAATGAGGCACGGGCGTGTAAGTCATGGTCAAGGCCGTGTTCTAGTAGGAATGGTGGCACGGCCGTGTGGCTTGGAGTCCAGGCCGTGCTAATTTCGTGGCTTGGCCCAACTTGGTCCGTTTTAAGCCTGTTTCTCGTTCTTTTCGTCATCGGGTGCTTTCCTGAGTATAATACATGAAATGAAAGGATTAACAACACCTTTTTACACAAATTAGGGCTTAAATCATCCAAAAGCATACTAAATGTGGGCTTAGAATATGTTACTTTTATGGTTTATCACTAGCCTATACATGCCTTAAGTTAAAAATATAAACTTTAAAGGTACCAAAATAAGTCGATAGTGTGGATGACTTTAGTGACGATCCCCTGAGCTCGAAGCTTGAGACTAAAATCTATAAAACAGAATAACAGAACACACAAAGTAAGCCATCTCAGCTTAGTAAGTCTTAAGCAAATATAATAAATCAATTGAACATTCAAGCATTTTAAAATAATCACTTAATGGCATTGAATTTATAACTTAGCACAAATAGTCTATCATGGCCGAATGCCATTACCTCACATAGCATAACATTTTCCACAATCTTACCTTAAACATACCATTTACCAATTTGGCATAAGGTTCAAGATATAAAATATCATCTCTTAACAATCTACTCATAATCCATATACATATAATTTGATAAGTTCACATATACATCCGAATAAGTAAATGCCTTGTACATATTAATTTCATATATAAATATATGAATGTATATACCTATGTCCATTGAACGTCACATATATTCAAGTATATACTATCAATGCAATATCATCATATCCACATATCAAAAGGCCGAATATACATGAACATTTGTCTCATACTTGCTCAATAAACATTACATATGTGCTTACTTATTTGGCCGAACATAAAATTTCAATAAAATATCTCCTATGCACATACCTGTTTGGCTGAATATATACAAACTCGTTTTATCAACTTACTTGCTCCATGATCACATAATTAAGAAAACTTATAACTTATAAGTTGAAATTACATCACCAGGTATAAAACACCGCTAGGCATAAGCTCGAATCACACACCAAAGACTAAGCTCAAGCTAGACCCGAGGTCCGATATTCATTCACCCAAGCAATAAGCACCTGCTAGGCATAAAGCCCGATAAGTACACCAGCCCAAGGCTTGCTAGGCTCAAAGCCTGAATAGTAATACTTTAAGTTGTCTCGCACGAATCATTTCATATATCGAACCTTTTACTCATTTCGAACTCATTGTACGAACATTCAAATAGCATATATTATTCAAATAACTTAACCACATCAAATATTTTACTTAGCCAAATTTGGCTATTTCAATATATAGTTGCAATGTTTCCAAATTTTAGCATATACTAGATTACGTAAATAATTTACGATGTTTATTTACTTAAAGACTTACCTCGGATAACGTCGGACGATAAAAAACCGGCTATTCGATTATCTTCGCCTTTCCCCTATCCAAGTCTGTTTTCTTTTGTTCTTGATCTAAACATGTTCAATTTAAGCTCATTCAAACACATTTCTATTCAATTTAGTCCTAAAACACATAAATGGGCAAATTACCACTTTACCCCTAACATTTCACACTTTTACAATTTAGTCCTATTTGCACAAAACACAAAATACACAAAATTTGAATTAACTCCTTAAGGGCCGAATATACCTAGTATTTATACAAGTCCATCTAATTCATTTATTTCACATTTTAGTCCCTCTAAAATTTATTTTTGCAATTTAGTCCAACATACTCAATTTCATCAAAAATTCAAAAGCAAAACTTGTTAATCTAATACATATTTATCATAATTCATCCTCAAACAACATAAACAAAAAACTATCATCAATGGCTCAACTCAAAATATTCATCAAACACAAAAATTAAAGCATGGGTCTTGTACATTTCATAGCAACGATCTCAAAAACGTAAAAATTATCAAAAACCGAAATCAAACATACCTTGAATTTAGCTTAGAGATGACCGAATGCCCTAACTCTTTCTTATTTTATTTTTTTTTCTTTGTTTCGGTTTTGGAAGAAAGATGAACATAAAAATGATGGCTTTTTAATGCCTTTGTTTTATTATAATGTTTTTATAATATAATATTAATTTAACTTATAAAATTTCACAAACACAAGCATATAATATACATGTTGCCGTCCATTAACATAATTTTGGCTTATTTGCCACATAAATCCACATGCAAAAGAAAACAAATCAATTTAGCCACTTAATTTAATAAATGGCTACTTTTACCACTTACGCGATTTAGTCATTTTTATTAAATTAAGCACACAAACAATCAAATTTTATACGAAACTTTCACACATACTAATTCACATATAATTAACTTAGAAAATAATATTAAAATATTTTTTTTTGACGCGGATTCATGGTCCCGAAACCACCGTTCCGATTAGGGTCAAAATCGGACTGTTACAACTCTCCCCCTTAGGGATTTTCGTCCCCGAAAATCTTACCGGTAAATAAGTTCGGATAACGTTCTTTCATTGTATCCTCTGACTCCCAAGTTGCTTCTTCAACTCCGTGCTTTTGCCAAAGTACTTTAACTAACGAAATTTTTTTATTTCTCAATTCTTTCATCTCACGAGTCAGAATACAAATCGGTTCCTCTTCGTAGGTCATTTCAGGTTGAATCTCAACCTCTGTCGGGAAAATCACATGCGATGGATCAGATTGATATCTACG
This sequence comes from Gossypium sturtianum, assembly GCA_025698515.1. Taxonomy (NCBI): domain Eukaryota; kingdom Viridiplantae; phylum Streptophyta; class Magnoliopsida; order Malvales; family Malvaceae; genus Gossypium; species Gossypium sturtianum. Next base: position 167,687,133 of record CM046945.1, read on the forward strand.
AAGCATCGAAACATGGAAGACATTATGAATCTTTTCTAACTCGTGGTAATCAGTAATCTATAAGCAACCGCCCGATCGCTCTGTGATTTCATACGGTCCAATGAATCTCGGACTCAACTTGCCTTTACGACCGAATCTAAGTACTTTCTTCCACGGTGAAACTTTCAAAAATACTTGATCTCCAATCTGAAACTCAATGTCTTTACGTTTCAAATTTGTGTATGACTTTTGACGATCTGATGCAGCTTTCAAACTATCACGGATTACTGCCACTTTCTGTTCAGTTTCTTTAATCAAATCAACCCCGAGTATCTTGTTTTCACTGAGCTCGGTCCAGTACAATGGTGTACGACATTTACGACCGTACAAAACTTCGTAGAGTGCCATTTTGATACTAGATTGAAAGCTATTATTGTAAGCAAATTCGATCCAAGGTAAGTATCGCTCCCATGTACCTTCAAACTCGAGGACACAACATCTCAACATATCCTCAAGTATCTGAATGGTTCGTTCGGACTGACCATCTGTCTGCGGATGAAAAGCTGTGCTAAAGTGTAGTTTAGTACCTAAAGCATCTTGCAATTTCTTCCAAAACCGCGACGTGAATCTCGGTCTCTTTTCTCAAACAATAGAAATAGGCACACCATGTAATCTCACAATTTGAGATACGTTACAACTCAAAGCAAGCTTATCGAGCGAATAGTCCATACGAATCGAACAAAGTAAGCTGATTTGGTTAGTCTATCCACTATAACCCAAATTGCATCTTTCTTGCTCTTCGGTGTCATAGGCAAGCGGATACAAAATCCATAGTGATTCTGTCCCATTTCCATTCGTATCATGATCGGTGAAGTAACCTGTAAGGCACCGATGTTCGGCCTTTATTTGTTGACAAACTAAGCACTTCGAGACAAATTCGATATGTCCCGTTTCATACGAAGCCACCAATAGAACTGCTTTGAGATCATTATACATTTTCGTATACCCGGATGTATGCGGACAATCGGCTGTTGTGAGCTTCATTTAAAATTATCCGAATTAAATCAATTCCTCGGAACACATATTCGGTCTTTGAACTTCAAACAGTCATTCTCATCAATTCAAACTCGACTCAACATTACTTTCACATCGAACTCGTTTTGCCAACAAATCTTTATCAACTTTCGAGCATCACAAACTTGTTGAATAAACAACGATCTTGCTTTTAATTCGCTACAATCGAACCATCATCAGACACAACCATATGCGCGTTCATTGCACGTAGAGCAAATAATGACTTTCGACTTAAAGCAACCGCAACAACATTAGCTTTTCCCGGATGATAGTCAATCACTAGATCATAATCTTTCAACAGCTCTAACCATCAGCGTTGTCTCAAATTCAAATCTCTTTGAGTCATCAAATACTTCAGGCTTTTGTGATCTGAATAAACACGACATTTCTCACCGAACAGGTAATGACGCCAAATCTTTAACGCAAACACAATGGCTACTAGCTCCAAATCATGGGTCGGATAGTTTCTTTCATGTGGCTTCAATTGTCTCGAAGCATAAGCTATGAATTTGCCTTCCTACATCAAAACGCAACCCAAACCATTCAAAGATGCATCACTATAAATAAAAAATTCTTTACCCGATTCAGGCTGAACTAACACTGGAGCTTCGGTCAAAAGGACTTTCAACTGATCGAAACTTTTTTAACACTTTTCTGACCACTCAAACTTAACATCTTTCTGTAATAGCTTTGTCAACGGTGTAGCTAATATAGAAAAACCTTTCACAAATCGTCTGTAGTAACCAGCAAGTCCCAGAAAGCTTCGAATTTTGGAAACATTTTTCGGTGGTTTCCAATCGAGTATAGCCGATATTTTATTCGGATCAACCCGAATACCTGATGCTGAAACAACGTGGCCCAGAAAAATGACTTCACTCAACCAGAATTTACATTTACTAAACTTTGCATACAATTGTTTATCTCGCAAAGTTTGTAGCACAAGTCTCAGATGCTCGGCATGCTCGGTTTCATCTCTGGAGTATATCAGAATATCATCTATAAACACTACTACAAACTGATCCAAATACTGTCTGAAAATCTGATTCATCAGATCCATAAAAACAGCAGGTGCATTAGTAAGTCCGAAAGGTATAACCAAAAACTCATAGTGTCCGTACCTCGCTCAAAAGCGCCTTTGGGCACATCGAAATCTCGACTACTGCAATCGATAATAACACAACCTCAAATCTATCTTTGAAAACACTGAAGCCCCTTTCAACTGATCAAACAAGTCGTCAATCCGTGGCAACGGGTATTTATTCTTTATGGTCACCTTATTTAGCTGTCGGTAATCAATGCACATTCGCATAGTTCCATCTTTCTTTTTCACAAATAAGACTGGTGCACCCCAGGGAGAGAAAGTCGGTCGTGCAAAACCCCTATCTGTTAACTCTTGCAACTGTGCTATCAACTTTTTTAAGTCTGTAGGTGCCATCCGATACGGAGCTATCAAAATCAGAGTCGTCCTTGGTACTAACTCGATACCAAACTCTACTTCTCGAACAAGTGGCAAACCCGGTAATTCTTCAGGAAACACATCCGGATACTCGCACACAACTGGTACAGATTCAATTCTCTTTTCAGACACTTTACTATCAAGTACATAAGCAAAATAAGCTTCATAACCCTTTCTCACATATTTCCGGGCTAACATCGAAGATATTACCGCTGGTAACCCATTCAGATCATTAGATTCAATCTGAATAATTTCACCATTCTGGCATCTCAAATCAATGGTCTTTCTTTTGCAATTAACAACAGCATCGTGCAAAGTCAACCAGTCCATACCCAAAATTATATCGAATTCAACAAAAGGCAACAACATCAAATCGGCTGGGAAACATGAATCCCGAATCATCAATGGGCAACTTTTACACACTTTGTCAACCAGAACGCACCGACCCAAGGGGTTTGATACTCGAATCACAAACTCAGTAGACTCAACAGGCAGAGTCTTACTGGATACTAATGTTTCACACACATAAGAATGAGTCGAACTAGGATCACATAAGAATGAGTCGAACCAGGATCAATCAACGCAATAACACTAGTATCATAAAGAGTGAAAGTACCAGTAATAACATCTGGGGAAGAAACATCCTCACGGGCGTGTATAGCATATGCTCTAGCAGGTGCACGAGCCTCTGATCGAACCACAGTATCCTTTGTTCCTCTCTGACTGCCACCTACGTTACCCGAATGTCTAGGTGGTCTGCCTCGTGCTGACACATTGCTCGGTCTCGTATTTTGAACAGTGTTTTGCTCGGCTAACATCGGACACTCCCGAATAAAATGATCCATCGATCCACATTTAAAACAGGACCGATCATGCAATCTAAAACTCCCAGAATGCCATTTTCCACAATGCTTGCACTCAACCCGGTTCTGCTGAACATTACCAACACTAGCAATCGAAGTAGCTCGGGAACCCGCAGGAGGTCGGTCTCGGTCTCGTCTAGAAAAGTTTGAAATAGCTTTATGTCGACTGGATTCATCTCTGAACTTCTTTGATGCTGAATGAAAGGTCTTACTCGATGATCTTTTACGGATGTCTCTAGCTTCAAATTCAGCTTTTCTTTTCTCTTCTCCAAGCTCTTCGGCTTTACAGGCTCGTTCAACAAGTACCACAAACTCTTTAATCTCAAGTATGCCGACCAGCAACTTAATGTCTTCATTCAAACCGTCTTCGAATCTTTTACACATGATAGCCTCAGTTGAAGCACATTCACGAGCATATCGGCTTAATCTCACAAATTTTCGTTCATACTCAGTCACGGTCATACGACCCTGTTTTAATTCCAGAAATTTTTTACGTTTTTTATCGATGAATCTCTGACTGATATATTTCTTACGGAACTCAGTCTGGAAGAATTCCCAGGTCACTTTCTCTTTCGGAACCACCGATACTAGTGTATTCCACCAGTGATATGCGGTGTCCCGTAATAAGGATATAGCACATTTTAAGCATTCATCCGGAGTACATGATAGCTCGTCAAACACACGGATAGTATTATCAAGCCAAAGCTCAGCTCGTTCCGCATTATCATTATCATTAGCTTTAAAATCTTCGGCCTCCTGTTTCCTGATTTTATCTACAGGAGGCCTGCTAAATCTCATTGGATCTATCATCGGAGGTACCATAGGTATCAGAGATGGATTATTCGGGGGTGGAGGTTGTTGCACAGCCGGATTAGTCCGGATATATTGAGTAAACCAATCATTCATCATTTGATAGAAGGCTTGGTTAGCCTCCCCCTCATGGCTCCTCGAGATAGGTCGAGATTCTACCGGCACTGTCCCGTGCGCGAGATTAGGCGCTACGCTCTCAACATCATCAGCTACGGATCTATCGGGATCCATTTACTATATAAAACATAATTCAGATGTCAGAAGTCATCACACTATCGCATTATAAATTAAGGCATGTATAGCTAGACTCACACGCGCTATGGTAGTCCTAGAATCGACTAAATCGTAAGCTCTGATACCAATCAAATGTAACACCCTTAACCCGTGTTCGTCGCCGAATTAGGGTTGTAAGGTATTACCAAACACAGCATAGGTCACACTAATATATATATAGTTCATAAGATCATTTCCGAATGCGTTAAGAGAGATTTCATTTTGATAGTATGCTTAAATAATTTCATACATAACTTAAACCCATTGGCTAAATTCGATCATATAAACAAATTACAACAAATAACAAATAATACTATTTATTTGGTCATTTAAGCCACATTAACCAAATATGCACATGTACATAATTACCAAAACTAAACATACATATATGTGTTTACAAGAGCCTTGTTCGACCGAGTTTAAAATAGACCAAATAAAAACAACCAAACAAAATATATAAACATCAATTCATTTATATATGAAAATATGAACCAACCTTCACCAAATATAATAATCATAACCAAAATACTTTTACATAACCTCAATCACATATACATTTATAATCATGCCGTATATGCCAACTTTCAATGTACTCAAACCTATAATAGATAGATAGTCCACAAGGCACATTAACCATACATGCGTATACATACTTATACAAGCATCATCTCAAGTCCACATAAACTTCTTCCTTAACACTATATATATATACATTTGACCATATTAATATGAACCATTTTATGCACAAGTGATACTAAAAGAAAAGTATATCCAATACGCATATAAATTACAAACACCTAACAATTTTTAATATTATTGACATGAACCTAATACTTTAATCAAATGTACCTATTTTCATTATTCATCAATTTCAGTCTATCACTCCAATGAAAATATACTATTTCATAATGGAGAATTATCCATAACAAAACATAACCATTACATGCTAATTCAATTAAATCCATTGACTACATGATTAAATCACCATAGCCGAACCACACATTAAATAAAAATCCATTATCTATAGTTATAATTTAGGTTAATGCATAATTGAATAATCATTATAATTAACCTCATCAACAATCCACAACCAAACATATCTATCAACTCAGTATCAAGTTACCACATACTTATATCATGATCAAATATCGATTAAACATTTACACATTGACTTTAAAACAAGCCATTTTCGCATGGCTTCTATTTACAATAACAAAACATCATCTAAGTATTAAGCTAGCCTATACATGCCTTAAGTTAAAAATATAAACTTTAAAGGTACCAAAATAAGTCGATAGTGTGGATGACTTTAGTGACGATCCCCTGAGCTCGAAGCTTGAGACTAAAATCTATAAAACAGAATAACAGAACACACAAAGTAAGCCATCTCAGCTTAGTAAGTCTTAAGCAAATATAATAAATCAATTGAACATTCAAGCATTTTAAAACAATCACTTAATGGCATTGAATTTATAACTTAGCACAAATAGTCTATCATGGCCGAATGCCATTACCTCACATAGCATAACATTTTCCACAATCTTACCTTAAACATACCATTTACCAATTTGGCATAAGGTTCAAGATATAAAATATCATCTCTTAACAATCTACTCATAATCCATATACATATAATTTGATAAGTTCACATATACATCCGAATAAGTAAATGCCTTGTACATATTAATTTCATATATAAATATATGAATGTATATACCTATGTCCATTGAACGTCACATATATTCAAGTATATACTATCAATGCAATATCATCATATCCACATATCAAAAAGGCCGAATATACATGAACATTTGTCTCATACTTGCTCAATAAACATTACATATGTGCTTACTTATTTGGCCGAACATAAAATTTCAATAAAATATCTCCTATGCACATACCTGTTTGGCCGAATATATACAAACTCATTTTATCAACTTACTTGCTCCATGATCACATAATTAAGAAAACTTATAACTTATAAGTTGAAATTACATCACTGTATAAAACCTCGCTAGGCATAAGCTCAATCACACACACCTAGCACTAAGCCCGCTAGACCCGAGGTATGATATTCTTTCACCTAGCAATAAGCTCTCACTAGGCATAAAGCCCGATAAGTACACTAGCCCAAGGCTTGCTAGGCTCAAAGCCTGAATAGTAATACTTTAAGTTGTCTCGCACGAATCTTTTCATATATCGAACCTTTTACTCATTTCGAACTCATTGTACGAACATTCAAATAGCATATATTATTCAAATAACTTAACCACATCAAATATTTTACTTAGCCAAATTCGGCTATTTCAATATATAGTTGCAATGTTTCCAAATTTCAGCATATACTAGATTACGTAAATAATTTACGATGTTTATTTACTTAAAGACTTACCTCGGATAACGTCGGATGACAAAAACTGATTATTCGATTATCTTCGCCTTTCCCCTATCCAAGTCTGTTTTCTTTTGTTCTTGATCTAAACATGTTCAATTTAAGCTCATTCAAACACATTTCTATTCAATTTAGTCCTAAAACACATAAATGGGCAAATTACCACTTTGCCCCTAACATTTCACATTGTTACAATTTAGTCCTATTTGCACAAAACACAAAATACACAAAATTTGAATTAACTCCTTAAGGGCCGAATATACCTAGTATTTATACAAGTCCATCTAATTCATTTATTTCACATTTTAGTCCCTCTAAAATTTATTTTGGCAATTTAGTCCAACATACTCAATTTCATCAAAAATTCAAAAGCAAAACTTGTTAATCTAATACATATTTATCATAATTCATCCTCAAACAACATAAACAACAAACTATCATCAATGGCTCAACTCAAAATTTTCATCAAACACAAAAATTAAAGCATGGGTCTTGTACATTTCATAGCAACGATCTCAAAAACGTAAAAATTATCAAAAACTGAAATCAAACATACCTTGAATTTAGCTTAGAGATGACCGAATGCCCTAACTCTTTCTTATTTTATTTTTCTGTTCTTTGTTTCGGTTTTGGAAGAAAGATGAACATAAAAATGATGGCTTTTTAATGCCTTTGTTTTATTATAATGTTTTTATAATATAATATTAATTTAACTTATAAAATTTCACAAACACAAGCATATAATATACATGTTGCCGTCCATTAACATAATTTTGGCTTATTTGCCACATAAATCCACATGCAAAAGAAAACAAATCAATTTAGCCACTTAATTTAATAAATGGCTACTTTTACCACTTACGCGATTTAGTCCTTTTTATTAAATTAAGCACACAAACAATCAAATTTTATACGAAACTTTCACACATACTAATTCACATATAATTGACACAGAAAATAATATTAAAATATTTTTTTTCTGACGCGGATTCGTGGTTCCGAAACCACCGCTCCGATTAGGATCAAAATCGGATTGTTACATTCTTGGTCGTGTGATGATTACCACCGGACGGTTGGCCCCATAGACCTTTTCTATCGACCCTTCTTCTGAGGAGCACACCTCTTCTTCTTCAGTGTACTCAAAGAACTCTAGCTCTTTGTTGTCCATTAGACCCTGTACTAAGGCCCTAAATTCACTACATTTCTGAATCTCATGATCTTCTTCATCATGGAACTCATAATAATTTCTTGCTTCTCGGGAACTGTTCCTCGAGTCTTGTGTGATTAACCCTCTTTCCACCATTTTCTTCTAAATTTCTTTTAACAGAGTCTTCACTTCTGCAATATTCACCTTGATTTTCCTCCCCGTGTTCTCGACTATCGAATTTACCCCCTTATCAGCATGGTTGGGTAACGGATTTTCTGTACTAGATGGATCATCGAATTTTACAATGCCCATTTTGAGGAGTCTTTCGATAAACTTTTTGAAAGCGGTGCAGTTTTCTATCGAGTGTCTCGTAACTCCCGCATGGTATTCGCACTGAGCGTTTGCGTCGTACTACTTGGGGTGCGGGGGTTGCATTGGCTTTAAGTAGAAAGGGGACACAACATGTGCATCAAATAAATTTTGGTACAACTCCCTATACTTCATTGGAATGGGCGTAAATTGGAGTTTCTCTGTATTTTGCCTTGCGTTGGACTCTTGTCTTGGTAGGCCTTGATGACCAGTGGTTACCGTTCTCGATTGGCTCATAGTAATCGGCTTTGAGTAACCCGTGCTTACATTATTCACCTCACTTTCTTTTTTCCTTGGGGCCGATCTCTTTGTGCTTTCCCCAGCCTCTATTTTTCCGTACCTTATTGCATTTTCTATCATTTCTCCAGACATCACTATGTCTGAGAAGCTCTGATCGCTGTGAAGTCAGAGTTTTAAAATTTATAAAGAGAATGATCGAACCTGGAAACTAACTATGACAACGATTGAGGCAAGTGCACCTATCGAACAGTAGTATAGCTTAGGCAAGACCGGATTGTCGAACCCAAAGGAACTAAAAGTACTAATACTAACTTTCTTTCTATTATTTAGACTAAAATAAGTGAAGTTGTTTATCTAGTCTAAATTAATTAACTATTAAACTAAAAATTCTAAGACAAAGAAGAATGAAATTGGGAGAATAACTTGGAAAAAACTCAGTTGATTAAGACGACACCCAAGGAAGAATCCACCTAGACTTCACTTGTTATCTAACACTGAACCAGATGATTTATTCACTTGACTTGATCCGTAGGACTCCCTAACGTATATTAAACCCTCTCTCGAGGCGAATAACGTCTAATCCTAGGTTAATTAATTGAAATCTCTTTCCCATTAATAACCCCCTAGAATAGCAATAAATCGATCTATGGATTCCCATATTAGGTTTCACCCTAATTCGGCAAAATCTCGTCACCCTATCTCTAGGCGTGCGATCAACTCCGCTTAATTATGCTAGATCTACTCTTAAGCAGGGAATTTTGCTCCACCACCTAAGTACATTCGACTTGAATTAATATCCGCGAAATATCAACACAAGAATTAAGCACACATAATTAAGAACAAATTAAGTATTTATCATATAGTTCAGAAAACAATAACAAGATTCATCTAGGTTTCATCCCCCTCAGGTATCTGAAGGGTTTAGTTCATAACAATAAAGAAAAATATCTCAGAAGAAAAGATAACACAAAACATAAGAAATCCCTAAAATCCCCTGAAGGAATTGAAGAGGAGATCCTCCGTCTTGAGTAGAATTCCGGCTTCTTGAGATGGATCAACTGGCTATCCCCGAGTGAATCCCCACAAATCGCTTTCTTCTGCCTAGCAAGACGCCCTAAACGATGGCTTTGGGCCCCCTTTTAGGTCATACTTAGGGTGTATTTATAGGCTTTTGAAATAGGTTTCTTTGCCCCTAAGTATCCTTTCCCGAATGAAATTGATCTTCTCCACGGCAGAGGCACGGCCATGGCACACGCCCGTGTGAATCGTGGTCAGGCTGTGTTCGGACTTCTAATGAGGACACGCCCGTGTAGATCGATATCAGGCCGTGTTCTAGTATATTGAGGAGGCACGGACGTGTGGGATTTAGTCCAGGCCGTGTCGATTTCTTCTTTGGCCCATTTTGGTCCGTTTTGAGCTCGTTTCTCGTTCTTTTTATTCTTGGGTGCTTTCCTGAGTATAAGTCATGAAAAGAAAGGATTAAGAGCACCTTTTTACATAAATCAAGGGATAATTCATCCAAAAGTATGCTAAATGTGGGCCTAAAATGTGTTACTATTTCGGTTTATCAAATACCCCCACACTTAAGCTTTTGCTTGTTCTCAAGCAAAATTCCCAACTTACAATTAAAACGAACTTTCAATAATTCATAATTCCTATCAACAATGTCTTATCATAATTCATAGATAATTTATACATGGATAATTCAATTCAAAGAGTCCTAAGGATTCAAACAATCTAAGTCATAGATTTGTAGCTCGAAAATATAGGTGTCTCTCCTTATCTAAATAATTACCTTTAATTCAAACTGACAAGGATTGACATCCTCACTAAAGATTCACTCAAATCACTCAAAGTGTTTAAGGTTCAGGAAAAAGCGCTCAAAAGTCGAACATGAAAAGTTAATCCCATAGGCTTGCCTGAAAATCAAATCTCCACCACTATAATATGAGATGATGCACAAATTAAAAGGTCTTTGTCAGGGTTATAATGTGGCTTGGGTTAAAGGTGTGGATAAAGGCTGAATTAGAAGGTTAGAATTGAGATTGAATTGACAAAATACCTAACTGGAAACAATAAACTGAATAATTACATAATGGATTGAAACTTTAAACTAATAATACGAGCTTCTTCTTCAATATTTGGAATTCAAACGTATAAGCTCACTTAATCACATAACTAATAATGAATAATGAATATACTTCGATTGATTTTTTTTAAGAACAAATCAAGTAATAATAAAGAACTTTAACAACTGGAATATAGAACATAGTTAGGCAACTGCTCAAAATCAAATCTCGACAAAAAGGGAGTCAAGGAATGGTGATAACAAATATACAAAGGGTTTTGGGTTAATATTAGCGGTTATGTCAATAAAAAGGGTTTGTTAGGATTAAAAGGGGTTCACTAGGGGTTAATTGTGAAGGTAGGCTTTTAATGGAGTTAGTGGGTTAAAACCTAGGTGCCTTAATCATCTTTGTATATCAAATCATAGGTGTGGTCTTGATATGTATAAACGAGGCAAGTTCTAGAATAACAAATCAGTGTTGACATACTCATAATCAATAAAGTGAGCAAGAAAACGAATTTATGCTCTATAGGGCTCAAAATCTCACAAAAATTATGGGTATTTCGATGTCAATCTCGTAAATTTCAAATTTCAAAGTAATATTTAAATTCAGGTAGACAACCTAGAAAAATTTTTAATTCTAAAAAATAGACTTATCATGCTTGATTCTCTAGTATTCTTATAATTTAATCATCATTGCACAATTATCAATGGCTTAATCTAAAACATATCGATAAAAATCATAAATCATGGAAATTTCATCCTAATTGGTAATATGAGAAAATTACTTAAAAACAAGACTAAATTCAGGATTTTGAGAATAATGCAAAAAGTTTGGCACCTAATTTCAGAAATTTGAGAATAATGAAAAAAGTTAGGCACCTTTTTAAGTTGTTCACCCCCCCACACTTAAGATGTACATTACCCTCAATGTACAAAGATAGATATATAGACAATTAAGTATAAATTCAAAAGATATGGAGAGAAATGAAACTCCCTAAATTTTGGATGGATTCCTTGAGTCAGAGGTGAATGATAAGTTAGAGGGGCCGGTCTGGATGACGATCCTGTGCTAGATGAAGAAATTGGGTAGCTCGTGGAGGATTAGCCAGGATATAATAATAATTAAAACTATACTAATTAAATAATTAAAGAAAAGCAAGCTAAAGTGAAGAAAAATAAAGATGAAACTAAAATTAAAAGAAAAGATGGATGGACCGTAGAGTCCTTATTGTTGGGTGTGATTTCTAAGGCTGAGGATATGGTGGTGGTCGTGGTTTGATTCCTAGCACCCTTTAGAACCTAAAATCAAGAAACTAAGATAAAATAAACTAAATTAAGCGTAAGAGAAGTAAAGATAAGGAAATTGAAGCAAAAGAGAAAACGAAATAAAACTGAATGGTCTCAAATATCCTTGGCTCGTCGGATGATTGAAGCGGCGGCATAAACTTATATGTATCGGTCTCCATGAGGAGACTGCGTGGCAGCTTCTTCCGTTTCTTTGGCATTGTTTTGGTGTAGCTCAAGGGTATAGAGAAAAGGGGTCGAAAAGAAAATGAAAAGTTGAAGGTTGAAAGTTAGTAGGAGAAGAGGGAAGGGAAGGGGGTTTAAATAGATTTTCAAACTGGTACCATCCCACGCCCGTGCTCCTTAGGCGTGTCGATTCACACGGCCGCCGCGCGCTGGTGTGTGTCTAGGTGTGTTGGTTCACCCACGCCCGCTTTCTGATTGCCACGCCGTTGGTGATAAGTCGATGTCATCCACGCGGCCGCGCCGCACGGCCGTGGCTTTTTGCCGGTGCGTCGTGGGGCGGTGGTTGAGTCTGTGACTTCGAAGATTTGATTCTCTCGACTCGCACCACCTCTGCCATGTCGATCAAATGATCCGGGGCATCCACACGCCATGGCCACGGCCAGTGTGCTAGGCCGTGTGGCCTGGAAATCTGCACTTTTGGTTAGTTTAAAGCTAGATACTATAAAGAAAGGATAAAATAGAATAAATAAGAAAAAATAAAAATGTAAAAGTTAATGGGGTTAGTGCTCGGGTTGCCTCCCGAGAAGCGCTCGTTTATAGTCTTAAGCTAGACTTTCCTCTCGCTTGCATCTTCTGTGGTGGTTTGAGGAGTTGGAAGTCTTTCCTCATGCTATCGCTTTTATCCTCGTGAAAAGTTTAAGTCGAGATTTGTTTACAGTAAAAGTACCAAAAATAGGATTACTTACCTCGACTGTTCCGTATGGGAAAACACTGGTTACCCTAAAAGGTATTTCTTTGTTTGTGTTAGGGTCCAGAGGAGATATTCGAGGATCTGCCTTATCTAACAGTACCTGATCTCCTATTTTGAAGTGGTTTGTTGTTCCTATGAGTTCTTCTAGGGGCTCCTTCGGTTTTTCCTTGTGTGGTTCTTGTTCTTCGTCGTGTAACCCTAATTTTTCCTTGAAGTGTGTCTTCCACTTGTCTAGATTATCGATCTGAATCCTTTGATCTTCATAAACTACTTCCTTGTTGGCATGGGGTTTAGGATCGTGTTCAGTTGTATTCTTTTGTGGTGCTTCCTAAAAATAAAGGTTAACCGAATGGTTATCGGTAGAATTTACGTTCTCACCTTGATTAATCGATGTTCTGGCTGAGTCGAGAGCCTTGAGGGTGACTGTCTCATTACCTACACGAAGTATGAGTTCTCCTGCATCAACATCAATTTTAGTTCTGGCAGTTGCTAAAAAGGGTCTTCCTAAAATTAAGGGAATCGAATTATCCCCATCCATGTCTAAGACAATGAAATCTACTGGGAAAATGAATTTGTCAATTTTTATAAGAACATCTTCGATAATACCCCTAGGAATTCTAACAGTTTTATCTGCTAATTGAATGCTCATCCTAGTTTGCTTGGGTTTCCCTAGACCTAATTGTTTAAACAATTTATAAGGCATGACATTTATGCTTGCCCCTAAATCAGCTAACGCATTATCAACAGTTAATCTACCAATTAAGCATGGAATTGTAAAACTCCCTAGATCTTTTAATTTCTGTCGTAGTTTATTTTGCAAGATTGCTGAGCACATTGCGTTTAGTTCCACGTGTGATGCCTCGTCTATCCTTCGCTTGTTCGTCAAAAGTTCTCTTAAAAATTTTCTAGAATCTGGCATCAGTGAAAGAGCTTCAAGTAACGGTAAGTTAATATGTAATTTCTTTAAAAGTTTAAGAAACTTACCGAATCTGTTCCTCCGTGTCGCCCCCCTGTTAATGCTTCGGATATGGTATGCGAGGTTGGTACTCCTTGATTACCGGTTTTGGTTTTTCTTGTGTTACCTCAACTTTACCTTCTTCCACATCGTTTCCTTGTATTGGACTGGGTTCGTCTAATCTTTCACTTTCTTGAGCTGTCATGGCTTGGATTTGCTCTTTTGGATTAATCTCAGTGTTGCTTGGTAGACGTCCTTGTGATCGTTCAGACATCAGCTTTGCGAGTTGTCCGACTGACTTAAAAACTTCCTCAACTGATTTAGTGACTTCCCTAACTTGGCTCTCGATCCATTTGATCGATGCTTGTTGGGTCTTAAGGGTGGTTTCTGTAACACCTCTAACCCGAGACCATCGCCGGAGCAGGGTTAAGAGGTATTATCGATCAATCAGAACATTTAACATCTAGAATTTACGACACAAAGTCAATCATCTTAAATCTCATTCAATTACAATCATGGTGTCCCTCATCAAGGTCTACGAGACCTAATTCACATGCTAAAGAGGGGTCGAGACTAAATTGAACACATACAGAAATTCTCAGAAATTTAAAACTTTTCTAAGATACAGGGGAGACACGCCCGTGGAAGGAGGCCGTGTGCCCTCCACGGCTACTAGACACCCCCGTGTGTCCATCCGTGTCTATATACTGACTATATTAACACGGTCACTAGGCACGCCCGTATGTCATGGCCGTGTGCTACTAAGCCATATACTGACTTCCTCACCACGGCCACCAAGCACGCCTGTGTGCCATGGCCGTGTACTCTTAGCTAGCTACTGACTTGTACACCACGGCTAGCTAACACCCCCGTGTCAAGGCCGTGTGATACTAAGCTACATTCTGCCAATTCACCCATCGTCTTTAGGCACGCCCGCAAGCGCTGATCGACTGCGTGTGACATTATAGGCCATTTACAAGGCCAAAATGCCACCCATAAGGGTCAAACCAACAAGCCATATTAACCAAGACATCTCATGCACACATTACCACCAAAAAATACCAAAATAGTCATTCAAACCAATTTCAACCATGACAATTTTAAAGATTAAAACTCATATCATCACAAGCATAATTCATTCATTACCTAACATCATCCTTTATCAATTTCACTAATTCATACTAGCATTTTACCAACACAAAGTTACCATTCATAAGTAAATTTCTCAACTCATAATCCATACCAAAAGATGCATCACATATACCAAAACCATTCTTGCTAAAACTAGCACATACCTAGCCACCTCTCATGGCTACTTACAAATATCAAACATGATTCAAATGACCAGCCTATACATGCCATATTTAACTATGTACATCATTCCAAAATACCCCAAAATAGATTACCGATAGTGAGATTGAGATGCTGACGATTCCCTGATCCAAGCTAACTATACTGACATTGCAAAGCAGAGAAACAAATCACATAGTAAGCTTTCTAAAGCTTAGTAAGTCCGTAATATAATACATGTAATTCAATAATTCAAATTAATATACAAAAATAAGCCATCACTTAGATTAATTTATCAATGCTACACCAACTCAACTATACTCAATGTTCACATAGCACTCCATCCATCTACTTTCAAAATCCACCAACACATAGATATCATACATACCTTAATCAACACATAGTTATCATACCTACCTTAGCTAATAAGTAGTTATCATACATACCTTTGCCAACACATAGTTATTCACCAACCAAGCTACTCAATTGCTCGACTTTACATTTCGATCGATCTTTACTATACTTTTGATTATTTCGCACACTTAGTGCCAATTCGTAATCAAAACTTATTTATCATCACACACTTAGTGCCAGTTCGTTAAACCGAACTTGTATCGATGTCGCACACACGGTGCTAATTTGGTAAGCTGAAATTTAATTAACATTGCACACACAGTGTATCCATATCAATATGATCTTAAATCGATATCGCACACATAGTGCCAACCATAAAGTCTGAGCTTATATCAATTCGCACACACAGTGCCAATCATCTCGATCATATTTCCGAATACGCACACTTAGTGCCACATAACTCAAACTCTCACATAGCATCCACATTTCAATATCATTATAACATTCATTTCATAGCAATTAACATAACTAAGTATTCGTATTATGTCCGAACTTACCTCGAACGTCAAAATACCGAAATGGTCGATTAATCGAGCACTTTTTCCTTGCCTCGATCTCGATCCGAACCTCTCCTTTCTTGGTCTATACACATTCAAATTCAATCCATTCAATCACCAAATCATTCATTTTAGTCAAAACACACACATTTAGGGCATTTTACAAAATAGCCTTCACATTTTCACATTTTGACACTTTAGTCCCTAACTCACAAAATCATCAAATTCACATAATTAGCTTGCACCCATGCCTGGCCGAATTCTCACTATATTCATGCAAGCCCACACATTTCATTTATTTCACATTTTAATCCTTCAAAATGCTACTTTCTCAATTTAGCCCAAATTAGCTAAATTCATCAAAAGTTCGAGAATAAAACATGTTCATTAAACACATATCTTTCATTTAACACCAACACTCATCACAAAGCTTACCATTTCATCAATGGCACATTTTATAAAAATCATCAATTCACAAAATTTAAGCATGGGTTTTGTAGAGCACAAGGCAACGATTACAAAAACATAGAAATTATCAAAAACCGAGCTCAAAACACTTACCAATTGAAGCTCACTATTGCTGAAATTCACAAAGCCTCAAACCCTCATCTTATTTTCTTATTTTCGGTTGATGGAAACAAAGATGAGCACCATTTAGCTTTTGTTTTATTTTAATATCAACTTATTTCATGTTTTACCAATTTGCCCTTAATGAATCAACCATTTATCAAGCAAATATTAGGCCATTTATGTCCATCTACCATCCACTAATTTTAATAATGGGCTAATTACCTCATAAGGCCTTCACATTAAAAAGACAACCACACTTAGGTACTTATAAATCAGCACATAGCTTTTACTCTTTACGCGATTAAGTCCTTTCTCTTAATTCGGCACACAATCGATAAAATTATCACACAGAATTTTCACACAGACTATGTCACATAGAATCAACACCAAAAATTTTGACCTCGAATTTGTGGTCTCGAAACCACTATTCTGACTAGGGTCTAAACCAGGCTGTTACAACTCTCCCCCCTTAGGGATTTTCGTCCCCGAAAATCTTACCAGTGAATAGGTACGGATATTGCTCTCTCATAACGTTCTTAGGCCCCCACGTAGCCTCTTCAACTCCGTGTTTATGCCATAATACTTTCACTAAGGAAATTCTTTTGTTTCTCAACTCTTTAATCTCTCGTGCCAAAATTCGGATCGGTTCC
Organism: Gossypium sturtianum; assembly: GCA_025698515.1. Lineage (NCBI taxonomy): Eukaryota > Viridiplantae > Streptophyta > Magnoliopsida > Malvales > Malvaceae > Gossypium > Gossypium sturtianum. The sequence continues at coordinate 167,704,404 of CM046945.1, forward strand.
TCACTATACGACAAGTCTGACTGAATCTCAACCTCAGTAGGAGCAATCATATGAGACGGGTCAGATCTGTACTATCAAAGCATAAACACATGAAACACGTTTCCAACTCAGGTGGCAAAATCAATCTATAAATAACCGGCCCAACTCGTTAAACGATCTCATACGACTCAATTCGAAGTATTTCCTTCCACGGAGATAAAGGCAATCCCGACACAAAGTCTATCGTGATTCTTCTATTTCCACTTAGGATTCATAATTGGTTGTAACAAACAGGACGGAACCTGAGGTTAAGCCTTACTTGCTGGCAACTAAACACTTCGACACAAAGTCAGAGATGTCCCGTTTCATGCCAGGCCACCAATTCAAAATCAACTGAATCAACTCTGAATTTTTCTGAACACAAATCTGATCTCTAAATCTCAGACAATCATTACTATCAACTCGAAATTCTGAATCAGAATTCAAATCACATTGAGCTCGTTTTGCTATCATCTCATCATCCATTTTCTGGGCATTACAAATCTGATGTACGAACATCGGTCTCATCTTCAATTCAGCCAAAGCTGAACTATCATCACATAAATCTATCTAAAAATTCATAACTCGCAAAGCACATAAAGACTTCTGACTTAAGGCATCAACAACAACATTATCCTTGCCTGAATGATAATCAATCACAAATTCATAACATAATACGTTCAACTCAATTGAATCAAATCAATATACAAAGTAAACCATCATATAGATAGTTTCACCAAAATGCTCAAACTTAACTATATCCGATACTCACATAACCATCCATTCATCTATTTTTAAATTCATCAACCACGTAGGTTCCATATATACCTTTTCCAACACTTAGTTAACGATCATACATGCTATTCCATGCTCGATATTACACATCAATTGCTCTTTGTTATTTATTCAAATTAATCGCACACTTAGTGCCTTTACTATAAAGCTTAATTTAATTGGGTATCGCACACACAAAGGTCTTAGATTGATAAAGCCGAGGCTTCCATTACTTTGCACATACAGTACTATTCACCTTCGTCCCGATTTTTAATTTCGCACTCTTAGTGCCACCTTTCTCAATTCCACATATAGCATTTCTAGTCAATAATCACATATTCATTCATTTCATAACTTTTAGATATAAATTTAACAACTCGTATTTCCCGCATGGTGATACAATATGCCCGTAAATCCAACCTCACGCAACCAAAACTAACATTTGCTAAACTTAGCATACAATTGTTTCTCGCGCAAAGTCTATAACACAACTCTCAAGCTCGTCATCTTGCATCTCATCACATAAATGAATCGAAATGTCATCAATAATCACCACAATAAAACGATCCACATATGGTTTGAATATACGATTCATCAAATCCATAAACACTGTAAGAGCATTCGTTAGTCCGAAAGGCATAACTAATAATTCATAAATCACAGACACAGATTCAACTTTCTTATCAGTCACTTTTATGTCAATCACATATGTCAAATAAGCTTCACAACCCTTTCTTACATAGTTTAAAGCTTTTATCGTAGATACATCAACTGGTACCCCTTTCATATTACTAGATTCAATTCAAACTATCTCACTGTTTTGACTTCTCAAATCTATACTCTTTCGTTTACAATTCAAAATGACATTATGCAAAGTGAGTTAATCTATACTCAAAATTATATCAAATTTATCGAATGGTAATATTATCAAATTAGCCGAAAAGCATATATCCCTAAACATCAATGAACAATTCTTGCACACTTTATCCACCAAGACACACTTATCTAAGGGTTCAATACTCTAATTACTAATTCAGTAGACTCAACAGGTAGAGTCTTACTTGTTACTAAAGTCACACACACATACGAATGAGTACATCCTGGATCTATCAATGCAATCACATCAGTATCAAATAGAGTAAATATACCAGCGATGATGTCTGGAGATGAAGCTTCCTCTCGTGCACATATTGCATAAGCTCGGGCAGGTGCTCTCGCCTCCAATCTCACAGCGGTATCAGTAATCCCTCTTTGACTTCCACTTATATTTTCGGCATTTCTAGGTGATCTACCCCGAGTCGTCACATTACTCGGATTCACACTCTGAACATTTTCTTCCTCAGCTAACATTGGGCAATCTCGAATGAAATGTTCTCGTGATCCACATTTATAGCAAACCCTATTGTTGTATTTGCCCCAGCATTCTCCCACATGTCTTCTTCCACACCGTCTACACTTAGGTTTGTTGCTTTTAGCACTTTCAACATTTGATTCAATTGGAGCTTGAGTTCTCGAACCAACACTTAGTCTTGCGTGGTCTTTATACGGATGTTCAAAGGAAGTATTTGATCGGTTGCTTGCATCTCTAAATCTCTTTATCGAAGGTTGAGACAACTTACTCATCGATCTTTTTCTTTCATCTCGAGCTTTGAAATCGGCTTTCTTCTTTTCTTTACTTAGCTCATCAGCTTTGCAAGCTCTTTTAACTAACACAACAAATTCGTTGATATCAAGTATCCAAACCAACAGCTTAATGTCCTCATTCAGCCCTTCTATAAAGCGTTTACACATTGTAGCTTCGATCGAAACACATTCTCGTGCATACTGGCTCAATCTCACAAATTCTTACTCGTACTCAGTAACTGACAAACGACCCTGTGTCAGCTCTAGAAACTCTTTACATTTCTGATCAATGAATAGTTGACTGATATACTTCTTTCTGAACTTAACTTGAAAGAAATCCCAGCTGATTCTCTCTCTCGGAACCACGGATGTCAACATCTTCAACCTATTATAAGCCGTATCCCTCAACAACGAAACAACACATTTTATACATTCTTCAGGTGTCAACGACATCTCATCGAATACTCGGATTATATTCTCGAGCCAAAACTCGGCTCGCTCAGCATCATCATCAGCTGTGGCCCTAAACTCTTCGACCCCAAACTTACGAATCTTGTCCACAGGAGGCTTATTTAACAGATTTGGATGCATAACCGGTGGCACAACTATAGTCTGAGGGGGATTATCTGGGGGCGGGGGTTGTGAAGTAGTCGGATTCGTTCGAACGAACTCTGTAAACAATTCACTCATCATACGGAAGAAGGCTTGCTTAGCCTCTCCTCCCTCACTACATTCATTCGGCCTAGATGTGGCTGACGCTGTCCCTTGAGCGGGAGCAGGTGCATTACTCTCTACGTTGTCAGCAACTGCTCGATCGGTATCCATTACTATAAGAAAACACATTTTCAACTGTCAGCATTCATCACACTATCACAATTTCATATATAGCATGTATAGCTAGACTCACACGGGCTACGTTAGTCCGAGAATCGACTAAACCGTAGCTCTGATACCAATAAAATGTAACACCCCTAACCCGAGACCATCGTCGGAGCAGGGTTAAGAGGTATTATCGATCAATCAGAACATTTAACATCTAGAATTTACGACACAAAGTCAATCATCTTCAATCTCATTCAATTACAATCATGGTGTCCCTCATCAAGGTCTACGAGACCTAATTCACATGCTAAAGAGGGGTCGGGACTAAATTGAACACATACAGAAATTCTCAGAAATTTAAAACTTTTCTAAGATACAGGGGAGACACGCCCATGGAAGGAGGCCGTGTGCCCTCCACGGCTACTAGACACCCCCGTGTGTCCATCCGTGTCTATATACTGACTATATTAACACGGTCACTAGGCACGCCCGTGTGTCATGGCCGTGTGCTACTAAGCCATATACTGACTTCCTCACCACGGCCACCAAGCACGCCCGTGTGCCATGGTCGTGTACTCTTAGCTAGCTACTGACTTGTACACAACGGCTAGCTAACACCCTCGTGTCAAGGCCGTGTGATACTAAGCTATATTCTGCCAATTCACCCACAGTCTTTAGGCACGCCCATGCGCCTCGACCGTGTGACATTATAGGCCATTTACAAGGCCAAAATGCCACCCATAAGGGTCAAACCTACAAGCCATATTAACCAAGACATCTCATGCACACATTACCACCAAAAACATACCAAAATAGTCATTCAACCCAATTCCAACCATGACAATTTTAAAGATTAAAACTCATATCATCACAAGCATAATTCATTCATTACCTAACATCATCCTTTATCAATTTCACTAATTCATACTAGCATTTTACCAACACAATGTTACCATTCATAAGTAAATTTCTCAACTCATAATCCATACCAAAAGATGCATCACATATACCAAAACCATTCTTGCTAAAACTAGCACATATCTAGCCACCTCTCATGGCTACTTACAAATATCAAACATGATTCAAATGACCAGCCTATACATGCCATATTTAACTATGTACATCATTCCAAAATACCCCAAAATAGATTGCCGATAGTGAGACTGAGATGCTGACGATTCCCCGATCCGAGCTAACTATAATCGACATAATCGCAGCGTAGAAACAAATCATACAATAAGCTTTCTAAAGCTTAGTAAGTCCGTAATATAATACATGTAATTCAATAATTCAAATTAATATACAAAAATAAGCCATCACTTAGATTAATTTATCAATGCTACACCAACTCAACTATACTCAATGTTCACATAGCACTCCATCCATCTACTTTCAAAATCCCCCAACACATAGATATCATATGTAACATCCCAAAAACGGGGCTATTTGGAAATGAATTATTTTTCTTATGTATGAACTGCTGTGTCATTATTTATGGAATAATAATGGTCAATTTAAGGCTTTGTGTTGGCTCGATTTGGTAGGAAATTTTAGTTTTTAACTTTTAAAAGAAGGGAGCCTTGGTAAGTGGTGTTATAAGAATAAATGTGGGTATTATTAACACTAAAAAGGCCTTGGTAAAGTGGCAAAAAGAAGCCCACTTAAGAGCTACATGTGACGCCACCAAGGAGCAAGGGAGAGCTTGTGTTCGAGTCACTGAAATCCCCTTCTTTTGTTTTTATTTGGACGGCATAAGGGGGGAGAGTTTTTCTCCCTTCAAACTCTTCTATTAGGTGTAATTATTAAAAGATATTATTTAGATTATTAACTAGATATTATGGGAATAATCTAAAAAGGGTGGCAAGAGAAAAAGTAGGCATGTGTTAATTCAAATTCTTTTGAATTATTTCAAATTAGTGGCCTAGAGAAAACTAGGTGATGGCCGAATGTGGGACTCCTTGGTGAAGAGGAGTGGACGGCTAGGAGACTGAGTATAGGGGAGAAGAGTGCCCAAGTTTTCTTTTACTTCTTTTCCTATTAGCCGAATTCCCTAGCCCTCTTTTGCTCTTAAGCGTTTTCACCATTCTCTCAAGCTCTCAAAGCCGAATCTTCTACCACCTTCCTCCCCATTATTTCTTTCCCCTTGGCCGAATATGCTCTAGTGGTGTACCAAAACTCTCTTTCCCTCTCTGTTTCTTTTCTTTCTTCTCAAAACCGAATCCCTATCTCCCTTTTCTCACTATTTTCTTTCTATCAGAGCTTCTATTCTTTTCTCCTTGTTTTGTGAAGTTTTGGCCGAATATCAAGCAAGGGTAATCCCTTTTTGTGTTTCCAATCGGTCATAGAAGAAGGTAAGTATGTCAAACTCTTCTCCCACATTCTCTTCTCTATCGACTATCAACAAGGGTAAGAGCCGATTTCGGCATTAGATTGCAAGTATGAATCATCCGATTCTAATCTGGTTGTTGTAGGGCCTTCGAGGTGTTGATCTAGTGAAGCCGTCACCTTCGAGCAATTGGTTGGTAAGTCGTGGTAAGGATGTGGTAATAGTTTAATCTCTTTAAGTATCAAAAGCCGAAAAGCTTTGGTTATGGGTAATGTTCACTAATCAATTATTTGGTAAAACAGATCGTGAATCGAGTGGGGTGGATAGTAGCAAAGAGTTAAAGGTAAGGCTTTGGGATCAAAAGATAAACCCCTAGGATTGTTTGGGTTGGCCGAATGGGCCATGATACTAACCCATGTGTTTGGCCGAATATAGGGACCAAGAGATCTAGGTGGCCGACATCTCTTTTCGGGATTTAGACAATTCGGTGGTGACAGTGTGTACATACACACTTATAATAGTTAATTAAGTGTATTAAGTGTATGTTATGTGTAAATCGCTCTATGTAGATGTGGCAATAGTACCTTAATGGTACAAGCAAGGATCCCGTAAGTCTCTACTTGTATGAGATTGATAATAATGCTTTTGGGAAGCATGGATTATTGGATACATGTGATGTATGTATGTTCTGTTATTAACCGCTTGATATGGGTTGATGAGAGGAGGGGCGTTGATATCGTGGCTTGACGAGCACCGCTGCTTTGGTAGCACACTCGTGACTATATGTCACCAGAGGTTTGGTACCTCCAGAGGTTTGGTACCTCATAGCGACTTGTCCCCGTGGTTAACACCACACGTGGGTTGGCCCCACTTGAGATATGGGATCGTCTCGCGGTGATTTGGTATCACACGATGGGTTGGCCCCATCACCCGATTTGTGTCTCTTTGGACACCATTGCTTTGGTAGCACATTGTGACTATATGTCACCAAAGGTTTGGCACCACCAAAGGTTTTGGTAACACATCGTGACTACGGTCACCAAAGTTTTGGTACCACATAGGGTAGGCAAAGGTGTTTGGTTGGCTAGGTTGGGTACACGATACTTTGCTTAATTAATCATTATATGTTGTGTATGAAATGTTGTATTAACCGGGGAAGGGTTACATATCGAGTCTTGGTGACTCACCTTCTCCTTTAACATTTTTCAGTGACTCGTAGATGGCGGTGGAGGAGCCGGTGGGACTCGAGGTGGCCATGCAAAGGGTTTTAAATTTATAGAACTTGATATTTGCTTATTTTTTTCCTTTGGTTGTAATAAGGCCTCCATAAACTATATTTGTGTTATTTTCTTTTTACGTTGGATATTTGCTTAGACTATACTATTAAATTGAATTAAATCACATGATTTCTTTAGTAACACGAAAAAGTTTATTCGTGTTGCGTCAGCACACTTGAAACCTGGTATAACAATTGGACTTAAGTAAAATTTCAAATTAAACCTAAGGGTAGCTTTGACAAGACAACCAAAAACGAGGGTTTTCAAATGAAAATTTAATGTTTTTCAAATGGTGTTCACAAGGTTTTACTCGGTAACAAATCAAATTCGGTCGTAGTGTTTGGGCCTGGTTTGGGTTGTTACAGACTGGTATCGAGCCCAGCTTCAAAGCTTTCGGTGTGGGGCCCAAGGCCCAAAAATGTTTTAAAAGGCCTTATGAATGATTTCTGGTTTTTGAACAAAGATGGCCCGAGTCTCCGTGCACCGATCCGCCTGTAAGTACATCTAAACCTTTACGTGAATTATATTCTGTAGAAGGGTAGGAAGCATGGAACGAGATAGATTTGTAGGACTTGGACCCTAAGGCTAGATTACTCAAACACAACGGAGCATAAAACTTAAAGAACTAAACCAACCTATGACTTAGTCAATGAGCTAGGTGTGGTAACCCCAGACGCATGTCTAGGATTGGATCCGAAGAGCTTGGTATTTAAGCGGTCCTCGTGACTCACCTCCTCTTCGCAGTATCCTACCGGTGCGTAGCTTCTGGTTCACCCTAACTCGCAGGGCTCAGGTGGTGTGGTAACCTCTCGTGCGCATGTCTAGAAAGGTTCAAGTGAGAGCTTGGTATTTAAGCGGTCCGCGTGACCCACCTCCTCTTCACTTGAATTCTGCCTGGTGCGTAGCTTTGGTTCACCCTGATCAGGAAGGCTCGGTCATAGGCTAAAACAATGATTAAAACCCGAGAAGGGAATTAGCCTTGTTTTTCAAAATAGAACGAGACAACGAGCCCTAATGTTTTCAAAACTTATCCAATAACCCTCTTAAACCCTAGAACACTAGGCATACAATGTTTTCTCGGAAAACTTGACTTGTGGAAAATTACAGAAATACCCTTAGGAGTAAAAATTACCAAAATGCCCCTGACCCATAAAATATTGATTCAATGATTTTTGCCCAAAAATTTCAGCCATTTTACAAATATTCAACAACTTAGCTTTGGAAATCATCAAGAAAATATTTTGGTTTTGGAAAATTACGAAAATACCCTCAAGGGAAAAAGACGAAAATACCCACGGTTAGAAATGGGCGTAAATGTCCGATGAGTGAATAGGTATGGGAAGTATTAAGGAATGGATGCATGAACTTCTTCGTGTGAACTAGGATAGGAAACTGAAACATTGTTTGCTCGAAAGAATCTCTGATTAAACCTCATCCATAAAACTTCTTCGCGAGTAACAAAGTGGAACAAAAGTACTAACGCATAAAATTTTTCTTAATCAGATTAAAAGCGCGGTAGATAGAATGAGTTCTAGAGGACGTGGACGCCGTGGACGTGGTAGGGGTAGGATGACGGTGTCTGAACCCGTCAGTCGACAAGGTTCGGAAAATGAGGTACCACTGCCACCACCACCTCCTACTTTTAGAGCTGAGGAGCCGGAGCAGACCGGTGGCGAGTCGGTATCGCAAGCTGTGTTGCGAGTCTTGGAGATGGTGGCTGGGGCTGGTGGAAATATGGGAGCTCGGAAATCGTCCCCGAGCGACTCCGATCTAACGGAGCGGAGGTATTCCGAGGTGTGTCGTGAGTGGCACCCAGGTCTTGTGGAATATTGGTCGAGTCCACCAAAGAATCATGGATGACCTTGACTGGACCGAGGAAGAGAAGTCGAAAGGGCGAGTGTCGCTCGAAGGATGAAGCATATCGCTGGTGGCTTACGGTTCGAGATGGGGCTACACCCGATGATTTGACTTGGGAGTATTTCAGACCGCCATCGTAAAAAAGTATGTGGGCATTAGCTACACCGACGCCAGAGAGAAAGGCTTTTCTCGGGATTAGTGCAAGGAACTAAGTCCGTGTCGGAATGAGGCGGAATTTCTAAGGCTGAGTAGATATGCGAGAGGCATCGTGGCTACTGAACATGAGCGCTGTGTCCGCTTTGAGGATGGACTCCGAGATGATTTGAGGTTACTAATTGCCCCACAACAGGTTCGTGAGTTCTCATCTCTAGTGGAGAAGGCTAAGGTAGCCGAAGGAATCAAGGAGGCTGTGAGGCAGAACTATAGTAAGAACAATCAGAAGAGAAGTTTTGGGTCAGCTGGATCAAGCGGGAGTGCTCAGAAAAAGGCTAGGCCAAGTGGGCCCAATCAGGCAGCAAGGCCCACAACTGCTAATCAGAGGCCGACTCAGTGCAATCGCTGTGGAAAGACCCATTGGGGAGGATGTTGGACTGGTGACAAAGGATGCTTTGAGTGTGGATCTTTGGAGCATCGCGTCAGAGATTGTCCCCAAAAACTAGCTAAGAAACAAAACGGAGGGTCGAACCGCGCTCAAGATAGAAATGTAGGACCACGGAGGGTCGTGGTAATAATGGTAGAGGAAACAACGGTCCTAACCGAGGTCGTGGAACTCAAGGCGAGGTTCAGGCAACACGCAGGCTAGCGGCTGGCTTAGTTTACGCAAATGAGGTGTCGCGAGGAAGGTGACGCACGGATGTTATAACCAGACGCTTTCTAATTTTCGGTTTTCCTTATGTTGCATTGATTGATGTGGGCTCGACACACTCGCATATTGCTAGTAGTGTGGTAGGAACAATGGACCTAAAATCAAACCGCTTCCAGGAGATGACCGTGAAGTTAGCCCCCTTAGGTCACTCCGTAGTCGTAGATAAACTCTATAGAGGCGCACTTCTCTAGAACTTCAAGGGGTAGTATTTGTAGCCGATCTAATGGAACTACCGCTTGGGGAGTTCGATTTGATCCTTGGTATGGATTGGTTGGTTAAGTACCAAGCGAGTTTGGATTGCGCGGCTAAGCGCATGGTCCTTAAGACGATCAAGGTGATGAAGTGGTTATGATAGGAGATAGAAGGAATTATCTCATCCAACGTAGTGACCGCCTTGAAGGTGAAAAGATGGTTAAGAAGGGTTGTGAGGCGTATTTGGTTCAAATCGTGCTTTGGAAGCTACGGGGTTAGTAATTGAAAAGGTCCGAACGGTTGGGGAATTTGTTGATGTATTCCCGTAAGAACTTCCGGTTTGCCTCCGGATCGAGAAGTCGAATCGGTATAGACTTGCTACCCGAACGGCACTGTGTCCATAGCACCATACCGAATGGCACCAAAGGAATTGGTGGAGCTAAAGGCTCAAATTCGTGGAGCTCTTGGATAGAGGTTTATACGACCAAGTATATCTCCGTGGGGAGCACCTGTGTTGTTTGTCAAGAAGAAGGACGGTTCTATGCGGATGTGCATCGACTACCGTCGCTTGAACAAGTTAACGATCAAGAACAAGTATCCGCTGCCTCGGATTGACGACTTGTTCGATCAATCAAGGGTGCCTCGGTGTTTTCAAGATAGACCTTAGGTCGTTATCACCAATTAAGGGTGAAGGAGGTCGATGTTCACAAAAAACGGCATTCAAACTCGGTATGGGCATTTCGAGTTCTTGGTGATGCCATTTGGGTTGACTAATGCGCCGGCGGCATTCATGGACTTGATGAATAGAGTATTCCAAAGAAGATTTGGACCAGCTTTGTCGTGGTGTTCATAGACGACATATTGGTTTATTCAAAGACAGAGGAGGAGCATGACAAGCATCTACGGATAGTTCTCGCAAGTAATCGAGGGGGAAGTAGCTATATGCCAAATTCAAGTAAGTGTGAATTTTGGCTTAGGAGGTGGCTTTCTTAGGTCATGTAGTGTCACCAAGGAATTAGGGTAGACCCTCGCAAGATTGAAGCAAGATTGGAGTGGAAACCACCTAGGACGGTGGGCTGAAATACGGAAGTTTTCTGGTTTAGCAGATACTATCGGAGATTCGTGGAAGGATTCTCTCTAATAGCAACACCATTGACTAAGTTGCTAAGGAAAGGTGTCCCGTTTGTATGGACGGAGAAGCAGCAAGAAAGCTTTGATAAGTTAAGGAAGATTTTGACTAAGCTCGGTTTTGGTGCGACTGAAGCAGAAAGTTATTCACGCTTTATTGTGATGCATCTCACACCGGTTTGGGATGTGTGTTGATGCAGATGGGAAGGTAGTAGCCTATGCATCCCGTCAATTAAGATCGCATGAGGTTAACTACCCAACTCACGACTTAGAGTTAGCAATGGTCGTCTTCTCGCTTCAAGATATGGAGACATTACCAGTATGGAGAGAAGTCGATGGTCTACACGGATCACAAAAGCTTGAGGTATCTTCCGACTCGTAAGGATCTGAATCGAGACAGTCACGGTGGATTGAACTACTAAAGGACTATGATTGTTCAATCGAGTACCATCCGAAAAGGCTAATGTGGTAGCCGACGCATTGAGCCGAAAGCGTAGAATTGACTTAAGAGCAATGTTCGCTTTCGGTTAAGTTCAGATGATGATGGAAGTCTCTTAGCGTAACTTCAAGTAAAGCCGACTTGGATTGAGGAGATTAAAGAAAAGCAGTTAGTGGATGAAGGCTTGAGCTCTAAGAGGGTACAAGTTCAAGACGGTGGTTTGGAAGGGTACAGTCTGTCTAGTGATGGAGTGCTTTGTTTTCAAGGACGCAGTATGTATGCCAAAGGATCCGCATTAAGGCGTAAAAATTCTCCAAGATGCACATAGCAGCCCATACGCTATGCATCCTGGGGGAAGCAAGATGTATGGAGATTTGCGGAAACAGTTCTGGTGGCCTGGGTTGAAGCGTGAGATAACGGAATTCGTAGGGAAGTGTCTGACGTGTCAGCAGGTTAAGGCTGAACATCAGTCACCATCGGGACTACTTCAACCGATAAAGATCCCTCAATGGAAATGGGAGAGGATCACCATGGATTTTGTTAGTGGGCTACCCCCCACGCCCACCAAGAAGGATGCGATGCAGGTAATTGTGGATCGCCTAACTAAATCACTCACTTCATGCCGTGAGAATGGATTACTCACTCCGAAGCTAGCAAAGCCGTATGTGGGTGAAATAGTGAGGTTGCATGGTGTGCGGTGTCGATTATCTCGGATAGGGATCCCGATTCACGCAAGGTTTTGGAAAGCGTTACATCAAGCTTTAGGTACACTGTTAGATTTCAAGATGCGGCTTTCCATCCACAAATCGACTGACACTGATCGGAAAGGGTGATACTGATTTTAGAAGACATGTTAAGAGGTCGTGTCTTGGATTTTAGTGGTAGTTGGGAGGAGTACCTACCATTAGCGGAATTTGCTTATAACAATAGTTATCAAGCGAGTATCCAAATGGCTCCATACGAGGCTCTATATGGACGAAGTGTCGTACTCCTACATGCTTTGGACGGAGTTGGGAGAAAGACAAGTTACGGGTCCAGAATCGTAGCCGAGACGGAAGACAAAGTCAAGGTGATTCGGTCTCGCCTCAAGGAAGCATCGGATAGGCGAAGTCTTATGCCGATCTCAAACGCAAGGAAGTGGAGTATCTTTGTGGGAGACAAAGTCTTTCTCAAAGTGTCGCCTTGGAAAAAGGTGTTGAGATTTGGACGGAAAGGAAAGTCGAGCCCAAGGTTCATTGGGCCATATATCGTTGTGAAGCGAGTGGGACCGGTAGCTTATCGCCTAGAGTTGCCGGCGCAGAATCGAGTCGATTCATGACGTATTCCATGTATCAATGCTTTGGCGGTATCGGTCGATCCTTCGCACGTTGTGCCAGTAGCAGAGATCGAGGTGAACACGGATTTATCTTTTGAGGAAGAACCGGTTCAGATTGTAGACCGAGATGTGAAAGTCCTACGTAGGAAGGCAGTGCCTTTAGTAAAAGTGTTATGGCGGAACCACGGAGTAGAAGAAGCTACGTGGGGAGCCCGAGGAGGTGATGCGGCAAAGAATACCCTCATCTCTTTTGATCAAGGAATTTCGAGGACGAAATTTGTTTTAAGGGGGGTAGAACTGTAACATCCCAAAAATGGGGCTATTTGGAAATGAATTATTTTTCTTATGTATGAACTGCTGTGTCATTATTTATGGAATAATAATGGTCAATTTAAGGCTTTGTGTTGGCTCGATTTGGTAGGAAATTTTAGTTTTTAACTTTTAAAAGAAGGGAGCCTTGGTAAGTGGTGTTATAAGAATAAATGTGGGTATTATTAACACTAAAAAGGCCTTGGTAAAGTGGCAAAAAGAAGCCCACTTAAGAGCTACATGTGACGCCACCAAGGAGCAAGGGAGAGCTTGTGTTCGAGTCACTAAATCCCCTTCTTTTGTTTTTATTTGGACGGCATAAGGGGGAGAGTTTTCTCCTTCAAACTCTTCTATTAGGTGTAATTATTAAAAGATATTATTTAGATTATTAACTAGATATTATGGGAATAATCTAAAAAGGGTAACAAGAGAAAAAGTAGGCATGTGTTAATTCAAATTCTTTTGAATTATTTCAAATTAGTGGCCTAGAGAAAAACTAGGTGATGGCCGAATGTGGGACTCCTTGGTGAAGAGGAGTGGACGGCTAGGAGACCGAGTATAGGGGAGAAGAGTGCCCAAGTTTTCTTTTACTTCTTTTCCTATTAGCCGAATTCCTAGCCCTCTTTTGCTCTTGCGTTTTTCACCATTCTCTCAAGCTCTCAAAGCCGAATCTTCTACCACCTTCCTCCCCATTATTTCTTTCCCCCTTGGCCGAATATGCTCTAGTGGTGTACCAAACTCTCTTTCCCTCTCTGTTTCTTTTCTTTCTTCTCAAAACCGAATCCCTATCTCCTTTTTCTCACTATTTTCTTTCAGAGCTGTAATTCTTTTCTCCTTGTTTTGTGAAGTTTTGGCCGAATATCAAGCAAGGGTAATCCCTTTTTTGTGTTTCCAATCGGTCATAGAAGAAGGTAAGTATGCCGAAACTCTTCTCCCACATTCTCTTCTCTATCGACTATCAACAAGGGTAAGAGCCGATTTCGGCATTAGATTGCAAGTATGAATCATCTGATTCGGAATCGGTTGTTGTAGGGCCTTCGAGGTGTTGATCTAGTGAAGCCGTCACCTTCGAGCAATTGGTTGGTAAGTCGTGGTAAGGATGTGGTAATAGTTTAATCTCTTTAAGTATCAAAAGCCGAAAAGCTTTGGTTATGGGTAATGTTCACTAATCAATTATTTGGTAAAACAGATCTGTGAATCGAGTGGGGTGGATAGTAGCAAAGAGTTAAAGGTAAGGCTTTGGGATCAAAAGATAAACCCTAGGATTGTTTGGGTTGGCCGAATGGGCCATGATACTAACCCATGTGTTTGGCCGAATATAGGGACCAAGAGATCTAGGTGGCCGACATCTCTTTTCGGGATTTAGACAATTCAAGCAGACAGTGTGTACATACACACTTATAATAGTTAATTAAGTGTATTAAGTGTATGTTATGTGTAAATCGCTCTATGTAGATGTGGCAATAGTACCTTAATGGTACAAGCAAGGATCCCGTAAGTCTCTACTTGTATGAGATTGATAATAATGCTTTTGGGAAGCATGGATTATTGGATACATGTGATGTATGTATGTTCGTTATTAACTACTTGATATGGGTTGATGAGAGGAGGGGGCGTTGATATCGTCGTCGACGAGCACCGTTGCTTTGGTAGCACACTCGTGACTATATGTCACCGGAGGTTTGGTACCTCCAGAGGTTTGGTACCTCATAGCGACTTGTCCCCGTGGTTAACACCACCGTGGGTTGGCCCCACTTGAGATATGGGATCGTCTGCGCGGTGATTTGGTATCACACGATGGGTTGGCCCCATCACCCGATTTGTGTCTCACGGACACCATGCTTTTTGGTAGCACATTGTGACTATATGTCACCAAAGTGGTTTGGCACCACCAGTGTTTTGGTAACACATCGTGACTACGGTCACCGTGGTTTGGTACCACATGGGGTAGGCAAAGGTGTTTGGTTGGCTAGGTTGGGTACACGATACTTTGCTTAATTAACTGTTATATGTTGTGTATGAAATGTTGTATTAACCGGGGGAAGGGTTACATACTGAGTCTTGGTGACTCACCTTCTCCTTTAACATTTTTCAGGTGACTCGTAGATGGCGGTGGAGGAGCCGGTGGGACTCGAGGTGGCCATGCAGTGGTTTTAAATTTATAGAACTTGATATTTGCTTATTTTTTTTCCTTTGGTTGTAATAAGGCCTCCATAAACTATATTTGTGTTATTTTCTTTTACGTTGGATATTTGCTTAGACTATACTATTAAATTGAATTAAATCACATGATTTCTTTAGTAACACGAAAAAGTTTATTCGTGCCGTCGGGCACACTTGAAACTGGTATAACAATTGGACTTAAGTAAAATTTCAAATTAAACCTAAGGGTAGCTTTGACAAGACAACCGAAAATGAGGGGTTTTCAATGAAAATTTAATGTTTTTCGAAATGGTGTTCACAAGGTTTTACTCGGTAACAAATCAAATTCGGTCGTAGTGTTTGGGCCGGGTTTGGGTTGTTACATCATACATACCTTAATCAACACATAGTTATCATACCTACCTTAGCTAATACGTAGTTATCATACATACCTTTGCCAACACATAGTTATTCACCAACCAAGCTACTCAATTGCTCGACTTTACATTTCTATCAATCTTTACTATACTTTTGATTATTTCGCACACTTAGTGCCAATTCATAATCAAAACTTATTTATCATCACACACTTAGTGCCAGTTCGTTAAACCAAACTTGTATCGGTGTCGCACACACAGTGCTAATTCGGTAAGCTGAAATTTAATTAACATTGCACACACAGCGCATCCATATCAATCCGATCTTAAATCGATATCGCACACACAGTGCCAACCACAAAGTCTGAGCTTATATCAATTCGCACACACAGTGCCAATCATCTCGATCATATTTCCGAATATGCACACTTAGTGCCACATAACTCAAACTCTCACATAGCATCCACATTTCAATATCATTATAACATTCACTTCATAGCAATTAACATAACTAAGTATTCGTATTATGTCCGAACTTACCTCGAACGTCAAAATACCGAAACGGTCGATTAATCGAGCACTTTTTCCTTGCCTCGATCTCGATCTGAACCTCTCCTTTCTTGGTCTATACACATTCAAATTCAATCCATTCAATCACCAAATCATTCATTTTAGTCCAAACACACACATTTAGGGCATTTTACAAAATAGCCCTCACATTTTCACATTTCGACATTTTAGTCCCTAACTCACAAAACCATCAAATTCACATAATTAGCTTGCACTCATACCTAACCGAGTTCTCACTATATTCATGCAAGCCCACACATTTCATTTATTTTACATTTTAATCCTTCAAAATGCTATTTTCTCAATTTAGCCCTAATTAGCTAAATTCATCAAAAGTTCGAGAATAAAACATGTTCATTAAACACATATCTTTCATTTAACACCAACACTCATCACAGAGCTTACCATTTCATCAATGGCACATTTATAAAAATCATCAATTCATAAAATTTAAGCATGGGTTTTGTAGAGCACAAGGCAACGATTACAAAAACGTAGAAATTATCAAAAACCGAGCTCAAAACACTTACCAAAAGCTCACTATTGTCGAAATTCACAAAGCCTCAAACCCTCATCTTCTTTTCTTATTTTCGGTTGATAGAAACAAAGATGAGCACCATTTAGCTTTTGTTTTATTTTAATATCAACTTATTTCATGTTTTACCAATTTGCCCTTAATGAATCAACCATTTATCAAGCAAATATTAGGCCATTTATGTCCATCTACCATCCACTAATTTTAATAATGGGCTAATTACCTCATAAGGCCTTCACATTAAAAAGAAAACCACACTTAGGTACTTATAAATCAGCACATAGCTTTTACTCTTTACGCGATTAAGTCCTTTCTCTTAATTCGGCACACAATCGATAAAATTATCACACAGAATTTTCACACAGACTATGTCACATAGAATCAACACCAAAAATTTTGACCTCGAATTTGTGGTCTCGAAACCACTATTCTGACTAGGGTCTAAACCAGGCTGTTACAACTCTCCCCCCTTAGGGATTTTCGTCCCCGAAAATCTTACCAGTGAATAGGTACGGATATTGCTCTCTCATAACGTTCTTAGGCCCCCACGTAGCCTCTTCAACTCCGTGTTTATGCCATAATACTTTCACTAAGGAAATTCTTTTGTTTCTCAACTTTTTAATCTCTCGTGCCAAAATTCGAATCGGTTCCTCACTATACGACAAGTCTGACTGAATCTCAGCCTCAGTAGGAGCAATCATATGAGACGGGTCAGATCTGTACTATCGAAGCATAGACACATGAAACACGTTATGAATCTTTTCCAATTCAGGTGGCAACATCAATCTATAAATAATCGGCCCAACTCGTTAAACGATCTCATACGACTCGATTCAAAGTATTTCCTTCCACGGAGATAAAGGCAATCCCGACACAAAGTCTATCGTGATTCTTCTATTTCCACTTAGGATTCATAATTGGTTGTAACAAACCGGACGGAACCTGAGGTTAAGCCTTAACTTGCTGGCAACTAAATACTTCGACACAAAGTCAGAGATGTCCCGTTTCATGCTAGGCCACCAATTAAAAATCAACTGAATCAACTCTGAATTTTTCGGAACACAAATCTGATCTCTAAATCTCAGACAATCATCACTATCAACTCGAAGTTCTGAATCAGAATTCAAATCACATTGAGCTCGTTTTGCTATCATCTTATAATCCATTTTCTGGGCATTACAAATCTGATGTACGAACATCGGTCTCATCTTCAACTCAGCCAAAGCTAAACCATCATCACATTGATCTATTTGAGAATTCGTAACTCGCAAAGCACATAAAGACTTCTGAATTAAGGCATCAACAACAACATTATCCTTGCCTGAATGATAATCAATCACAAATTCATAACATAATACGTTCAACTCACTGAATCAAATCAATATACAAAGTAAACCATCATATAGATAGTTTCACCAAAATGCTCAAATTTAACTATATCTGATACTCATATAACCATCCATTCATCTATTTTTAAATTCATCAACCACGTAGGTTCCATATATACCTTTTCCAACACTTAGTTAATGATCATACATGCTATTCCATGCTCGATACTACACATCAATTGCTCTTTGTTATTTATTCAAATTAATTGCACACTTAGTGCCTTTACTATAAAGCGAATTTAATTGGGTATCGCACACACAGTGCCGATCGATAAAGCTGAGGCTTCCATTACTTCGTACATACAGTGCTATTCACCTTCGTCCCGATTTTTAATTTCGCACACTTAGTGCCACCTTTCTCAATTCCACATATAGCATTTCTAGTCAATAATCACATATTCATTCATTTCATAACTTTTAGATATAAATTTAACAACTCGTATTTCCCGCAGCTGATACAATATGCCCAGAAATCCAACCTCATGCAACCAAAACTAACATTTGCTAAACTTAGCATACAATTGTTTCTCGCGCAAAGTTTATAACACAACTCTCAAGCGCTCGTCATCTTGCATCTCATCACATAAATGAATCAGAATGTCATCAATAATCACCACAATAAAACGATCCACATATGGTTTGAATATACGATTCATCAAATCCATAAACACTGTAAGAGCATTCGTTAGTCCGAAAGGCATAACTAATAATTCATAAATCACAGACACAGATTCAACTTTCTTATCAGTCACTTTTATGTCAATCACATATGTCAAATAAGCTTCACAACCCTTTCTTACATAGTTCAAAGCTTTTATCGCAGATACATCAACTGGTACCCCTTTCATATTACTAGATTCAATTCAAACTATCTCACCGTTTTGACATCTCAAATCTATACTCTTTCGTTTACAATTCAAAATGACATTATGCAAAGTGAGTTAATCTATACTCAAAATTATATCAAATTTATCGAATGGTAATATCATCAAATTAGCCGGAAAGCATATATCCCGAAACATCAATGAACAATTCTTGCACACTTTATCCACCAAGACACACTTATCTAAGGGTTCAATACTCTAATTACCAATTCAATAGACTCAACAGGTAGAGTCTTACTTGTTACTAAATTCACACATACATACGAATGAGTAGATCCTGGATCTATCAATGCAACCACATCAGTATCAAATAGAGTAAATCTACCAGCGATGATGTCTGGAGATGAAGCTTCCTCTCGTGCACGTATTGCATAAGCTCGAGCAGATGCTCTCGCCTCCGATCTCATAGCGGTATCAGTAATCCCTCTTTAACTTCCACTTATATTTCTGACATTTCTAGGTGATCTACCCCTAGTCGTCACATTACTCGGATTCACACTCTGAACATTTTCTTTCTCAGCTAACATTGGGCAATCTTGAATGAAATGTTCTCGTGATCCACATTTATAGAAAACTCTATTGTTGTATTTGCCTCAGCATTCTCCTACATGTCTTCTTCCACACCGTCTACACTCAGGTTTGTTGCTTTTAGCACTTTCAACATTTGATTCAATTGGAGCTTGAGTTCTCGGACCAACACTTAGTCTTGCGTGGTCTTTATACGGATGTTCAAAGGAAGTATTTAATCGGTTGCTTGCATCTCTAAATCTCTTTGTCGAAGGTTGAGACAACTTACTCATTGATCTTTTTCTTTCATCTCGAGCTTCGAAATCGACTTTCTTCTTTTCTTTACTTAGGTCCTCGGCTTTGCAAGCTCTTTCAACTAACACAACAAATTTGTTGATATCAAGAATCCCAACCAACAGCTTAATGTCCTCATTCAGCCCTTCTATAAAGCGTTTACACATTGTAGCTTCGGTCGAAACACATTCTCGTGCATACTGGCTCAATCTCACAAATTTTTGCTCGTACTCAGTAACTGACAAACGACCCTGTTTCAGCTCTAGACACTCTTTACGTTTCTAATCAATGAATCGTTGACTGGTATACTTCTTTCTGAACTCAACTTGAAAGAAATCCCAGGTGATTCTCTCTCTCAGAACCACGGATGTCAGCGTCTTCCACCAATTATAAGCAGTATCCCTCAACAACGAAACAACATATTTTATACATTCTTCAGGTGTCAACGACATCTCATCGAATACTCGGATTATATTCTCGAGCCAAAACTCAGCTCGCTCAGTATCGTCATCAGCTGTGGCCCTAACCTCTTCGGCTCCAAACTTACGAATCTTATCCACATGAGGCTTATTTAACAGATTTGGATACATAACCGGTGGCACAACTATAGTCTGAGGGGGATTATCTGGGGGCGGGGGTTGCGAAGTAGTCGGATTTGTTCGAACGAACTCCGTAAACCATTCACTCATCATACGGAAGAAGGCTTGCTTAGCCTCTCCTCCCTTACTACCTTCATTCGGCCTAGATGTGGCGACATCCCTTGAGCGGGAGCAGAGACACATTACTTACTCGTCGTCGTCAAGAATCGCTCGATCGGTATCCATTACTATAAGAAAACACATTTTTAACTGTCAGCATTCATCACACTATCACAATTTCATATATAGCATGTATAGCTAGACTCACACGGGCTACGTTAGTTTGAGAATTGACTAAACTGTAGCTCTGATACCAATAAAATGTAACAACCCTAACCCGAGACCATCACCGGAGTAGGGTTAAGAGGTATTACCGATCAATCAGAACATTTAACATCTAGAATTTACGACACAAAGTCAATCATCTTCAATCTTATTCAATTACAATCATGGTGTCCCTCATCAAGGTCTACGAGACCTAATTCACATGCTAAAGAGGGGTCGGGACTAAATTGAACACATACAGAAATTCTCAGAAATTTAAAACTTTTCTAAGATACAGAGGAGACACGCCCCTGGAAGGAGGCCGTGTGCCCTCCACGGCTACTAGACACCCCTGTGTGTCCATCCGTGTCTATAAACTGACTATTAACACGGTCACTAGGCATGCCCGTGTGTCATGGCCGTGTGCTACTAAGCCATTTACTGACTTCCTTACCACGGCCACCAAGCACGCCCGTGTGCCATGGCCGTGTACTCTTAGCTAGCTACTGACTTGTACACCACGGGTAGCTAACACCCCCGTGTCAAGGCCATGTGATACTAAGTTACATTCTACCAATTCACCCACGGTCTTTAGGCACGCCTGTGCGCCTCGACCGTGTGACATTATAGGCCATTTACAAGGCCAAAATGCCACCCATAAGGGTCAAACCTACAAGCCATATTAACCAAGACATCTCATGCACACATTACCACCAAAAACATACCAAAATAGTCATTCAACCCAATTCCAACCATGACAATTTTAAAGATTAAAACTCATATCATCACAAGCATAATTCATTCATTACCTAACATCATCCTTTATCAATTTCATTAATTCATACTAGCATTTTACCAACACAATGTTACCATTCATAAGTAAATTTCTCAACTCATAATCCATACCAAAAGATGCATCACATATACCAAAACCATTCTTGCTAAAACTAGCACATATCTAGCCACCTCTCATGGCTACTTACAAATATCAAACATGATTCAAATGACCAGCCTATACATGCCATATTTAACTATGTACATCATTCCAAAATACCCCAAAATAGATTGCCGATAGTGAGACTGAGATGCTGATGGTTCTCCGATTCGAGCTACCTATACTGACACTACAAAGCAGAGAAACAAATCATACAGTAAGCTTTCTAAAGCTTAGTAAGTCCGTAATATAATACATGTAATTCAATAATTCAAATTAATATACAAAAATAAGCCATCACTTAGATTAATTTATCAATGCTACACCAACTCAACTATACTCAATGTTCACATAGCACTCCATCCTACTTTCAAAATCCACCAACACATAGATATCATACATACCTTAATCAACACATAGTTATCATACCTACCTTAGCTAATACGTAGTTATCATACATACCTTTGCCAACACATAGTTATTCACCAACCAAGCTACTCAATTGCTCGACTTTACATTTCGATCAATCTTTACTATACTTTTGATTATTTCGCACACTTAGTGCCAATTCATAATCAAAACTTATTTATCATCACACACTTAGTGCCAGTTCGTTAAACCAAACTTGTATCGGTGTCGCACACACAGTGCTAATTCGGTAAGCTAAAATTTAATTAACATTGCACACACAGTGCATCCATATCAATCCGATCTTAAATCGATATCGCACACACAGTGCCAACCACAAAGTCTGAGCTTATATTAATTCGTACACACAGTGGCAATCATCTCGATCATATTTCTGAATATGCACACTTAGTGCCACATAACTCAAACTCTCACATAGCATCCACATTTCAATATCATTATAACATTCACTTCATAGCAATTAACATAACTAAGTATTCGTATTATGTCCGAACTTACCTCGAACGTCAAAATACCGAAACGGTCGATTAATCGAGCACTTTTTCCTTGCCTCGATCTCGATCTGAACCTCTCCTTTCTTGGTCTATACACATTCAAATTCAATCCATTCAATCACCAAATCATTCATTTTAGTCCAAACACACACATTTAGGACATTTTACAAAATAGCCCTCACATTTTCACATTTCGACATTTTAGTCCCTAACTCACAAAACCATCAAATTCACATAATTTTGAGGATGTTGTTGTCTTTGATTTCCTTGACCTCCCCACGAAAAATTTGGGTGGTTCCTCCAACCTGGGTTATAATTATTACTATATGGGTTTTTATTAGATCTGAAATTGTTACCTATATAGTTCATCTGTTTGCTCTCGGTGCTCAGTTGGTAGGGTGGGTACTCAGGATTCGCCACGGTTCCACTTGCGTCGCACTGCATTACTGGATGTACCTGCGAAGAACACAAACTATCAAGCTTTTTATTCATCATCTCTACCTGTGTTGATAGCATGGTTACTGCATCTATGTTGAAAACTCCGGCGGATTTTGTTGGTTTGGTCCTTGTAACCTGCCACTGATAGTTATTCAGTGAAATCTCTTCAATAAACTCGTAAGCTGCTTCAGAAGTTCTATTGTTCAGGGTCCCACCGGCGGCTGAATCTATTAGTTGCTTCGTTGAGGGGTTTACACCGTTATAGAAAGTTTGGACTTTGAGCCACAAGGGTAAACCATGGTGCGGACACCTTCTCAAG
Source organism: Gossypium sturtianum (assembly GCA_025698515.1). Classification (NCBI taxonomy): domain Eukaryota; kingdom Viridiplantae; phylum Streptophyta; class Magnoliopsida; order Malvales; family Malvaceae; genus Gossypium; species Gossypium sturtianum. The sequence continues at coordinate 167,727,562 of CM046945.1, forward strand.
AGATCTTTATATCTCTCCCATGCGTCATATAATGTCTCTAAATCCATCTGCACAAAAGAAGAAATATCATTTCGTAATTTGGCCATTTTGGCCGGTGGGAAATATTTTAATAAAAAAATTTTGGTCATTTGATCCCATGTGGTGATTGACCCTCGTGGTAACGAGTTTAACCACTGTTTGGCCTTATTCCTTAATGAAAAGGGAAATAACCGAAGACGTATGGCATCATCAGAAACGCCATTTATTTTGAAGGTATCACGAACTCTAAAAATTAGCTATATGAGTATTCGGATCTTATCCCCGCAAAACCATCAAATTGAAAAAATTGTTGAATCATTTGTTTAGTGTTAGGCTTTAATTCAAAATTATTAGCAGCTATAGCCGGCCTAACTATACTTGATTCTGCTCCTGTTAAATGAGGTTTAGCATAACCATGCACAGTACGCGGAGCATTATTTTCTGCCACATCTTGTGGTGGTGGGTTATTTTCGTCCATCCCTTCAGTAGGATTGTATCTGTCTTCTCGCTCTTCTTCTTGGTAATTTAGGACTCGCCTAATTTCTCTCGCGATTTCTTGACGGTAGCTTCAATATCACTGTCAGATATACTAGTGGTCCTCTCGGGTTCCTTCTAGTCATAAACTAGAGGTACCTGCTAGGAAAAGAAAGAAAGAAAAATTTAGCAAAGTTAAAATTTAAACTTAAAAATAAAAGCAAATTGCAGAAAATAAATAAAAAAATAATGGCTAAAGTAATAAAAATAGAGCTTTCTTAATATTTTAGTTCTCCAAGAATGGCGCCAAAAAACTTGATCATTTGTGAAGTCGAGTTTTAAAATTTATAAAGAGAATGATCGAACCTGGAAACTAACTATGACAATGATTGAGGCAAGTGCACCTATCGAACAGTACTATAGCTTAGGCAAGACGGGATTGTCGAACCCAAAGGAACTAAAAGTACTAATACTAACTTTCTTTCTATTATTTAGCCTAAAATAAGTGAAGTTGTTTATCTAGTCTAAATTAATTAACTATTAAACTAAAAATTATAAGACAAAGAAGAATGAAATTGGGAGAATAACTTGGAAAAAACTCAGTTGATTAAGACGACACCCAAGGAAGAATCCACCTAGACTTCACTTGTTATCTAACACCAACTGAGACGATTTATTCACTTGACTTGATCCGTAGGACTCCTAACGTATATTAAACCCTCTCTCGAGGCGAATAACATCTAATCCTAGGTTAATTAATTGAAATCTCTTTCCCATTAATAACCCCCTAGAATAGCAGTAAATCGATCTATGGATTCCCATATTAGGTTTCACCCTAATCTGACAAAATCTCGTCACCCTATCTCTAGGCGTGCGATCAACTCCGCTTAATTATGCTAGATCTACTCTTAAGCAGGGAATTTTGGTCCACCACCTAAGCACATTCGACTTGAATTAATATCCGCGAAATATCAACACAAGAATTAAGCACACATAATTAAGAACAAATCAAGTATTTATCATATAGTTCAGAAAACAATAACAAGATTCATCTAAGTTTCATCCCCCCAAGGTATCTGAAGGGTTTAGTTCATAACAATAAAGAAAAACATCTCAGAAGAAAAGATAACACAAAACATAAGAAATCCCTAAACCCCCTGAAGGAATTGAAGAGGAGATCCTCTGTCTTGATTAGAATTCCAGCTTCTTGAGATGGATCAACTGGTTATCCCTGAGTGAATCCCCACAAATCTACCTTCTCTTGCCTAGTAAGACGCCCCTAAACGATGGCTTTGGGCCCCCCTTTTTAGGTCATACTTAGGGTGTATTTATAGGCTTTTGAAATAGGTTTCTTTGCCCCTAAGTATCCTTTCCCGAATGAAATTGCTCTTCTCCACGGCAGAGGCACGGCCATGGCACACGCCCGTGTGAATCGTGGTCAGGCCGTGTTCGGAATTCTAATGAGGACACGCCCGTGTAGATCGATATCAGGCCGTGTTCTAGTATATTGAGGAGGCACGACCGTGTGGGCTTTAGTCCAAGCCGTGTCGATTTCTTCTTTGGCCCATTTTGGTCCGTTTTGGGCCCGTTTCTTGTTCTTTTTATTCTTGGGTGCTTTCCTGAGTATAAGTCAGGAAAAGAAAGGATTAAGAGCACCTTTTTACATAAATCAAGGGATAATTCATCCAAAAGTATGCTAAATGTGGGCCTAAAATGTGTTACTATTTCAGTTTATCAAGCTCTTAGTTACGCTTCCCAACATATGATTGATAAAAGGTGCCTTCAAAAAGTTTTCATAAAGAGCATGGTAGTTTCCTTTTCTAGCAGTGGCGGTTGGACTTGCGTGGCTACTTCCCTCCACCTTTGAGCGTATTACCTGAAACTTTCGTTTGGCTTTTTCTCCATATTCTATAGTGTGATTCTGTCGGGCGCTATATCCGTCACGTGGCCATATTGTTTCATGAAAGCATGTGCCAGGTCCTTCCACAAACTAATTTGGGCACGATTTTGCTGATTATACTATTTGGCTACAGCCCCAGTTAAGCTGTCCTGGAATCAGTGAATCAATAACTGATAATTATTGATATATCCGGTCATCCTTCGACAGAACATTGTAATATGAGCCTAGGGGCAGCTGGTGCCGTTATATTTTTCAAATTTCGCCATTTTGAACTTCGAATGGAGCACTAGATCTGGGACCAGGCTCAATTCCTTGGCATCAATTCCACTATGGTAATCAACTCTCTTCAATGCTTTGAATTTCTCCTCTAGCCATTTGCATCTTTCTTCAAGTTGATTTGGGAGCTCCACTCTCGCTTTTCCCATTTCCACTATATCATCAAGGTCGGGGACAACGGGATTTACTGGATTATCTCCAGGGTTGGATCCTGAACCCGTCGGGAAGTTTATCGGTGCCGAGGTACCAGTCTGATATTGGGGTCTGATGTTGACGGACACCCTTTGTGGATATGCGTTTGGTTGTGCTTGGATGTTTGTTGGGGTAAAGCTCGGAGAATAAGTAGGGTCCTCGTTATCATCTCCGGTATTGACCATAGGACTTTTTCCTTTATCTAACCCTCCAGTTAGCAACTGGGTTAGTTAGCTCATCATATTCCTTTGGGATTCTAGCATCTGATCCCTCATATCTTGTTGGATTTTGGCCAATTGTTCTTGCATCTATACTTGCAGTTGATCCTACATCTCTTTTTGCATTTGTTCCAATCTTTCCATCCTTTAGTCTATGGCTTTAGTTTTTCCTCGTGTACTGTAACGATGTTCCAGGGTAACTGCCATAATTTTAGGGTTTTTTTGTGAGATTTAATATACATGATACAATGTAATGCTGATGCATGCAACAAAAAGGCGTTGATTCTGATTCAATTTCATTAGAGTAACTTTTCTAGAAAAAAAATTTCTTTACATAAAACGGATTACATATAAGGCCTCGCCCTAATACTTAAGGCATTGACCTTTCTAAGAAGCCAAGCTAACTCTCGGCCTCGATCTGACTCTAACTCGTACTTTAAACTTAGTACATCAGCCTGAACTGCTAAGGTTTGTAAGTGATCGGCCACTTCTCGTACTTGAGCCAAAACTTCGCCCATAACGTAATCCTTATCCCTGACCTGATCTTGAGATTGATGAAGCCGCTCCTTCCACCGCTCGTTATTTTCCTCAAGGAGTTTAACCTGAAGTTCACAGTTTTGCAGCGCAGTTTCAAGTTCTTCTATCTTTCCTTTTAACTCTTCGATTTTGCTCAGACTAGCCTTGAACTCGATTACAGAGTTACGCCTACGATACTGATACAAGGATCTTTCTAACTCTGACACCTGAGTCTTTAATCCCTCATTCTCGTTTTGACTTTCTACCAAACTCCTTTTTAGAGTATTTTCTCGAGTTTGAGTATCTCGAAATTTCTTTTCCCATTAGCTGGCTCTACCTTTTTTCCTCTTTAATTTCTTACTGCCATTGTTCTGACATTTTTCCCAAACCAGCGGTTCTCATTGACCTTCGCAGCTTCTTGTAGTCTGTTTTCAAACTATCTAAATCCTCTTCAGCCTTGTTTTTTCCTTTTCTCAGCTTTACGGCTTCTAGTTTCTAGACGTCGACATCGAGTCCCAGCTGCATTTTCTCCTCTTCTAATTGTTCTATTCTTTTTTCTAGCTCCGAACTCTTTCTCTCAAAATCCTATTTGATGATCTCTAGTTCATATGGGATCACCTGCAAGTGTTCTTCCATTGATCGGGTGTTTTCTTGGTCTGACGTAGGAATGTTGTCGTTGATTCTCTGACTCCACCACCAGTCATACTTAGGGGTTGTCATCGGGTTGACAGCAAACCTTTTCATTTTACGAGTTCAGTTCCAGGCGTTCGATATTTCACGAACTTTCTTTTTTTAATTATCTCATTTATACACAAACTCGCACTGAGCTAAACCCTGTGTTGCTGGCGTAAACTGTCTCGATCTGTACTGTCTTAATACAAGTAGAGGAGCGTACCCGACAGCTCCCCATATTTCGAGCAGGGGAACCCAATCAAAATCTCCACACCGATATAAGATCTCGTCAGGAACCATCTAAGGGGCTCTCCATTCTACGTCTTCTTTTTGCAGATTTTGCAAAATCATCATCCATTTTTCTTCCATAATATCGTTTCGTCTCGGCGTAGCTACTAACTCATTCAGCGGAGAATAGTTTTCGAAGAAGATTCGATATGATACCTTTTCCACTTTCTAAAAATGACTGTGGAACCATGCTAGTAAGAGTTGTACGCATCCGATGAATCTCCCTTCGCCCGCTCTTCGACATACGTTTAGGGACCTGAAGGTTTCGGCCAGAATTGCAGGAACGGGTGTGATTATTTTATCAAGTCTATCAAATAAATCAGAAACCGCCTCATCTATATGCCCTAAAGCCTTGAGGAAGATAACCAGTCCATAAATGCTCAAAGCAAAAATGTCAACCCTTTTCTTCATATCAGGATGTGCTAGGATCAAAGCCCTCAAATTTCTCAAAGGGATGCACTTACAATCTCCTTTTTACTTTATTCGGGCTGTAAACCACTGCTCGCTCATCCTTATAATGTTCATCAGCTTTTTCAAGAATGTCAGGACATTAGCAGCTCTCGAATAAGCCTTGTCAGTTTGAATTTTCGGGCAACGGAGTAAGGTTGTGTACTCTTCTATAGTAGGTACCAAATCCACTTTTTTGAAAGTAAAGCAACTATAAGCAGGGTTCTAAAACTGGGCAATAGCTCGGAATAGGTGCTCATCCATTTTGATATCAAGCAGATAGGGCAAATCACCATAATGACAGTAGAGTAGTTGCTTGATCTCGTCATCCCACTGACCCCATATTTCTTTTATCTCTTGAAGATTATTTTAGGTTACGCTGATACGAGTGAAATCCCACAACTCCGTCACGTACCCCTCTGTAAGACTATCACATTTCTCTTGCTGCGTTGTCTCGGCCCATATCTGAACGGCCGCATTATCTTCTATTTTATCAAGAAACCCATTTTCTATGACAAGTTATCTATTTAGCAACCGAATGTGAATCAACACCCTTTTTGTGATGAATATGCCATGCAATTACAATCAAAGTAAAAATAAAGCAAGTCAGTACTTCATACACAGTTTAAAGTAAGCAAGGAATAACAAAATACCTACTCGGGTAACCACTAGGGTTTGGCGCGGCTCTATCTGAGGTGGCTCTTAAGGCTCGCTATATGGGGTTTGGTTCTAGAGTAAAGGTACCTGAACCAGCAGATTCCTCGATCCTCACCCATTATAGGCTCATATGGACCGAGTTCAGTTCAAGGGAATACATTTCCCTATGGCTGCATGGAGATGAAAATCTCACGAAGACATAGGTACGGATGTATCCTGAAAGCGATCCACTATCCTGCACAGAGGTGAAGACCTCACGAAGGAATAGTTTCTTACTCCCACTTAAAAGGGTATAATCGAGCGGTTATGTAATGTAATGTGCAGAGACATATCAAAAAATACAAACCAGAAAAGCAAACGAAAATGATGAAAGTTGTAACAAAGGCGGATGAAATGTAACAAAAAGATCGTACATTTAAACCGAATTTTCAATTTTCGACAAAAAGACAAAAAGTAATCAACTCGTCGCTTGACTCTCTTATTTGATATCCCCAGTGGAGTCGCCAAGCTGTCGAAACCATTTTTTTGTAAAAAGGGGTCGACTTTGTATTTTGAAAATGAAAATGAAAGAACGGGAGTCGCCACCAATCCTTTTTGATGAGGTGTGATTGGGTCACATCGTAATTTGGTCATTTTAATAAAATTTTAATTTACTAAAACGATAATTTTTGGTCTATGAAATCCAGAAAACGAGTTCGGGAGTCGGTTACGTACGAGGAAGGATTAGCACCCTCGATACGCCCAAAATTGGTACCTAGTTGATTAATTAGTGTTTTAGTGTCGAATATTGAAAATTTGAAGAAATTTTAAAATACGATCATTTGTTATAAAATTGAAAATTTTCAGGAACAGGGCATATTTCACATCAATCGAGAAAAAGAACCACGTCCCGTAAGTTAGGACACAATGTCTTAAATTCCCGATACGAGAATAAACGCCGAAAAACTTATTTATTTTGAAAGGTATTTGATTATCTCGATTTTTAGTAAGAAATCATATTCAGTAAGTTAGAACACGATATTTTTGTAGTTCCCGAGGTTATTAAAAATGTTTTGAAAACATTCATTATTCGTATTTATCGAGAAAATCGAAACCCCGTAAGTTAGGGTGCGACTTTTTGAATCTCGAAATACGAAAAATTGCTGATTTAAAAAAAAATAAAACTTTATGTAACGGGTAAAGATTAATGTGGCAAAATTTTATAGTAAAATGTAAAAAATGAATTACGGTATTTATATGCATAACGAAAGAAAAATAAATGCGGTAGTGTGAATTACAATAATAAGGACGAAAATAAAATAAATTAAAATAATTCAAGCCAAAAATAATTTTTTTTAAAAAAAGTAAATAAACACAAAAAAAGAAAATATAATTATAATAGTAATAAAAATAAAAATAATAATAATAGTAATAAAAAATAATAATAATAGTAATAACAATAATAATAGTAATAATAAATAGTAGTAATAATAAACAAATAATAGTAAAAATACAAAAATAAAATAAAAATAAATAAATAATAGTAATAATAATAATAATAATGGTAACAAAGATAATAATAGAAATATTAAATAATAATAATACTAATAATATTAATAGTAATAATAAAAAATATTAAATAATAATAATAATTATAAGATTAGTAATAATAATAATAATTGCAAAAATAACTAAATGGGACTAAATTAAACTTAAAACAAAAGTCTGGGGAAAAATCGGAAATAAAAAGAAAGGAAAAGGACCTATCTGAACACGCGAATAACAAGGAGGGGCCAAAAGAGAAATTTTCCCTATCCTCCAAAACACACAGTATCAGAGAGGACCAAATTGAAAACTGAAAGAAAATACTGGGCAAAATTAAAAAAAAATAAACCTAATTGCAGAGCAATAAAAAAGAAGAAGGGCTAAAAGTGAAATAAGCCCTTCCGTTAAAAAACGTGGACCCTAGGCCTGGAGCGGGTCGTATCTCGGGTCGAGGAGCAAAACGACGTCATTTTGGTGCCTGAGAGGCCTGCCCAAAATGACGTCGTTTTGGAGGCCTATTTAAGTCAAAAATTTTCCAAAAAACCTTCATTTTCACCTGCTTAAAAAAAAAACCCTCCCTTCTCTTTTTTTTCTTTGCAGGCTTGAGAATTCGGTGAGAGCTCTGGTCGGTCGCCGCCGCACGGGCGAGAAGGCCAAAAGTCGGCCTTTTTTCGGCGAAGTCGAAAATAGGTGAGTTTTCCCTATTTTTTAAAACCTTTTTTAATATATTATTATATGTAGGTGGTTTTGAAAAACAAAGAAAATCAAAAGATATATATATATACAGTTTCGAAAAATAGGAAGATAAAAAGAAAAATAGAATAACGACCTTAACCCTTTGTTTCTTTTTTTTTCTCTTCGACTGTCTGTTGTATGCTTTTGTATATTTGAATTTGCTTGTGTTGTATTTGAGAGAAAAAATCCGAACCTTACAATGGATTTTTCTTGGCTTATATAGCCATTTTACAAGATTTCCATTTATTATTTTTTTATGTTTGTTGTCTTTTCTTCTTTTAATCCTTACAGGTGGCGGTGCAAGTGGAGGGCGGTGGCAGCAAGCTTCGGCAGAGGCGGTGGCAGAGCAAGTGGCGGCAGACAAGTCAAAAGGCTAGCTAGGGTTTCAGCTTTTCTGAAACCCTAGTTTGACTATTGGATAATTGGGCTTCATGTTTGGGCTTGTTGGGTCTAGGATTAAGTGAGCTTAAGAATTTGGGCTATTTTGGGTTGGGTTTTAATTTGTTTGGGTCAAGTTTGGGGTTGTATTAGTTTTGGCTGATGGTTTTTAATTGGGTTTGATTTGGGTATTGGGTTTTTTGTTGGGTTGGTTTGTTGTTTTATGGGCCCGGGCAAATTGGGCTTGTACAATTACTTTGTAATAGTTTAATGTCACATCAGCAATTTCATCCTTATTTAGATTTGATTTTTTTGTTCAGGGTGAAAATGCTGATGTGGCATTAAACTATTGGTAAAAGGATACAAATGATGTGGCGTTACTGTTTTATACAATCCTTCCCCCTTGAATGAGTTGGTGTTATCCATCAATCAATTTCCAATTCAATTGAAAAATTATCCAAAACTTATTCTATTTATAAAGTAACAATTATTATTAAAAGGGTGGTTTGGACGTAAGACACCATATAGCTTTGGGTATACTATAAAAATAGTCATCAAATTATACCTTTGTTTCTAATTTGGTCACTTAACTATTAATTTTTTCGATTTAGTCACTTAACTTTTCGAAATTAAATATTTTAGTCACTATCCCATTAGTTGCCTTTAGATGAGTGACAAAAAGCTGACGTGGGCCAGTTTATATTGGCTTAATAACCAATTTAGCCTTTCAATGTTTATACATTATATCAATTCGATTCTAAATCTAAAAAATTCAACAAATTTCAATGTTTATAAAATTTGTCATTTTAGTTTGAATTCTAAAAAATCAATAAATTTAGCCCTCAACATTTGCATAATATGACAATTTAGCTCTAATTCTAAAAATTTTAAAAAGAAAAGGAAAAATATTTAAAAAATTTCATTTTTTAATATTCTTTAATGTACCTTTAAAACCCGCTAAACAAGGAGAGTATTTAACACCATTCGTATTGTGCTCATTTTAAACTAATGCCATTTTCATGCTAAAAAATCAAGTTGGGCTAAAACCAACTAAGTTCGATATTTTAGATTAATATCATATTATTTAATTAAATTCCTCTAAAAAAAATAACAAAATTTTTTATGTTTCTTAAACACAATATGGCTCTTAAACACAATATGGCAATTTTAAAATTCTTTTCAATTATACATAAAATTGCAATTAATATATTTATTTGAAATATATAATTATAAAAGTTTATTAAAAATCTAATTAAACCTTGATTTAATCACTCTCCATCTTCACTGAACATAATCAAATGTTTAATTATTTGTATTTTATAACTCTTAATGTGTAATGACATAAAAAAAACCCCAACTTGGAAATGTTATTAATGATAACCAAAATTTAAAATTCTTTAACAATACATAATAAGCAAAAAAGAGATGAACACTTGAATTCTTGAAAGTTTTAACAATAATAATAAATAAGCAATGAATTCGTGAGAGAATGATATTAAAATTAGACTTAGGGTTTTTTATTATTTAATTATAGAATATGTAAAAGTATAATAAAAACTATATTTAGAATTTAGAAGCAATGAATTTTATTTTGGGTTTTAAATGGGTTAACATATATGGCTTATATAGTTATTTTTTTCCGACTTTTCAATATGAAATGAAATAAACTGAAATGAAATGACTAACCGAAATTGAACAGAACTAAATTACCATTTTAACTCATTTCTCAATTTTATCGAAATTTGTTCTTAACCCTAGCTCATATATAGAGTCTACTGCTCGCATGATAATTTTAGTCAGATCCGCGAAATTGACAAGAGGTGAGTACAAAACTCTGTGTGTATATGTATAATAGTATTTATTTTACACCACTTTACTACCTGATTTTGTCTGGTGTGCTACCTAATTTTGGGGCCTCCTAATATAATTACCTGATAACCATTTTCATTTTTCACATTAGACACCTCTGTACTCTGTACTAACTCAATTTAATAATTGTAATTTTGTTTATACATTATATGCATTGAGTCTAATTGTAATTCCAAAATGTAAATTGTACTTATAAAAAATAATTTCAAAACTACAATTAAAGTGGTTATTAAATATTTTATTTTAAAAAATTCACCCTATTTATAAAATCTTAAATCAATCAACTGTAATAGCTAATTACTTTAAATAAATCATTAAATAAACTTTTTCCCACTTTCATTTTTGTTCCATACCTACCTAATTCTGTCCTGTTAAACTTTCCACCCAAACTTCGAGATAACAAATCTTCCATATGATGGACAATATTACCCTTTTATTATAGATATAAATAGGTGGCCAAGCTCGTTGTGGTGAGCAAAACACAAGAGTGAAAGTGAAACACAACAAAGAGAATCATCCATTCAAATGGCATTGACCTTGCCCAAGTTTATCGTCCTCAAACCCAGCGACAATAATGGCTACTTAAGCTATATACGTGAAGGCGAAAACAACCTTGGGTTTCTCAAATTCTTTGAAACTCAAGCCGTGAGTCCATATTCTAAGTTCGAAGTGGAGATTTCCGACACAAATGGCTTGGTGCATATAAGAAGTTGCCAAAACAACAAGTATTGGCAACGAACCAAAACCGTTTCCATCGCCGGAGTCCCACCGAGGCATTACTGGATTGCCGCCCCTGCCCAAAACAAGGAGGAAGATCAATCCAAGGAGACATGTACGTTGTTCAAGTTTGTCCCTGTAGACCATGCTACTGGTACGGTACGAATCGTGCATGTCCAAAATCAGGGTGTAATTTATGCTTATGACTAGGGAGTGATCTGATCCTTAATCGCTGCGTGTCGGGAAACTACCGGGAGTTTGATAGTAATGGCTTTGATAACTTCAGCATTATTGATTATAAGTCGTTACTGGTTTTGCCGAAGTACGTTGTCTTCAAAGGACATAATAACAAGTACCTGTGTGTTCGTGAAAATTACTTTGCATTTTCAGCAGATGACATTGGTGACTCAACAGTGGCATGTGAGACTTTTGTTACTGATGATGGAAAGGTTCACATCAAATCCATTTGTGCTGGAAAGTTTTGGTGGGCCGACCCGAAATGGATTTGGGTAGGATATGATGACCCTAGCAACAATGATGGCACGTTTCGCCCTGTCAAAGTTGGCAATAAGACTATAGGTCTTATCAACCTGGGAAAAAAAAACTTCTGCACGACCCTCACAGGACAAAACGACGTGGAATGGCTTAGCCCAGCTGTTCCAACCATCACCAAAGAAGCCAAGCTAACGGTGGAAGACCCAGTCTTGACAAGGGATATTTATGACGTCTAATATGATCTTGGTAATTCCAGGGTTTACGATGAAACAACCTTCATTTTTTTTCAAGAATTTTGCTAGTAACTATTCCCAAGAACCCACCCATATGGACATGAAGCTCAAGCTTTCAGATACAAATATCAAGACTAGTACTTGGAAGAGTAATTTTTCTCTCATGTTAGCCATGGAAGCTAAAATGGAAATCAACGTAACATTGATTTCTCAGGGAAATATTAAAATGTCCGGTGAATTTCACTCAGATGCCAAGGGGGAAGAGACCAAAGAATCGAAAACTTTAGTAGACGTTGTACACAAAATTGTTGTGCCTGCGATGACTAAGGTGACGGTTAACCTCATTGCAACCAAAGGTAAGTGCGATGTTCCCTTCACTTTCATGCAAAGCGACACTCTTTATGATGGGACCATTGCCACTACTAAAGTTCAAGGTGCCACTTACACTGGTTCCAATTACTACAGCATTCACTTTGAGACTGAAGAAACAAAGCTGGAGCCGAGAAAGGAGCCGGAGCCAATGTAATCTATGAACACACAAAATTTCATTGCATTGCGTGTGTGTTTGTGTGGTGTGCTAGCACGTGTGTGAGTAAAATAGAATCATGTTTCCTTCATGGATGCATGCGTTTATGTTTTCCTATAACTAAGTACTATCAATAAATGTTGCATGTATAGCCTAGTGGCATTGTATCTCTCATGTTTAATGTGAGATATATAAATCATGTATGCTATCTTTATGTGGTGTGTAGATCAAATATTTGGACTCCTGTTTTATTATTATAATTTATGAGTTGTTGGTTGATAATATATAGTTAAAAATTTCTATCATTGGCATGTTTTATCTAATAAACATTTTTATTTTACAAATAAAAAATAATTACTAAAGGTAGATGGTTGAGAGTTAGAGGAATTCTTGCTGATAATTCAATAATAATCAGATAAGAATATAAAGTTGGAACATAGTAATCGGTACATATCGTTTTAGTCCTAAATCAGTATTAATTAGCCTATATTTTGTTCCAGTTAAAATTTTGGAGTGCTTCAGCCATTTCAGTGTATTTAAGTCCATTTCGGTCAATAATTAATACGTGCCGGCCCAAATCGATTGATACAAAATATTGACATTTTAAACTAATTTTTTTTCTTAACCATTTTAATTTTTTAAAATTACATTTAAAATAAAAAGTTGTTAATTTGAATTATTCATCCTAATTAATAATTTTAAAACTTATATTTAGATATAAATATAATTGAGTTATATTTGTATGTTAATATAATATATAATTTATTTTTAACTAAAATAACAAATAATTTATAAACAAAATAAAAGTTAAACTATAAATATGTAAAAAATATTTAAATGTATATAATTTATCAAAAAAATAAAATTGAAACTAAATATATATATATATATATATATATATGGAAGAAAATATTTAAAAATATGATACACCCACTACCTACCTTAATTCCACCTTCACTATGGATAAAATGTCAAATCATATGACTCTTTCTTCAAAATGCATCAATTTCAAACCTCTTGGTTGTTGTGATGCTAATTTATCTAAAACTAATACTATTAAATTTGTATTGAAGATCTTTACGAAGATTAAGTTATTAGATTTTTAATTTAGGGGTGAGTGTTTGATCGAATCAAGTAAAATTTTTTTGAATTAATCATGTTAATGAGTCTTATTTTATCATCCTAATCGATTTAAAAATTTTTTAAGTCGAGTTGAACTAAGTGAAATGAAATTCAAGTCGAATAGAATAGAATCGAGTAAAATTGTTCGAGTTAAACATGTCAAATTAAATCTTGTTACAATATAACTAATTTCATGTTGGAGGACATATATTTGAAGCCATATATATTTGAAAACTCTTTCAAAACAAAACAAGAATAAAATAATTTAGTATTATAAACTTGAATTGTTAATTAATTTATTTAGGTCCCAAAATTATTATTTTAAATTATTTTAATTATTTTATATATTCTTTAGAATTCTTAATTTTTATAAATATTTTAAAATTTTAAAATTACTTTGATTTTTTTTTTTTTTTGTAATTGTTGAAAGAGAGATCAATTTGCTCATTTTCAAAATTGACAAGGCTATAGAATCTCGTGTGTTGGCTTGATGGTCAGGGTGTTCATTGTCTCAAGTGTGGCTTGGGTTCAAGTTGCACTTGTCGCGTTGCTGTTGGGGCATTACCCTCCTCTTATAATTTACCAAATTGAGTTATTCGAATTGTAAAATTCAACTCGAATTACTTATTCGAGTTTATTTGAAAAAAACCAAATACTTTGAATAACTCGATTTGATTATATCGAAATTTCATTTTTTTTTTAAATTTTCAAATAGAATTAAGTTTTGCTCACCCTTAATTTTCAAAATCATTCATCATTATCTTGTGAGAAGTTAATAGTTTGACAAATTGAAGTTAATAGTTTGACAAATTTTTTGATTAAGATAAACATAAATAGAAATACTATATTTATGGTTTAGAATCGACTGTTATGGTGGCGTACTGTTGTTACTCTTTCTTGCAAGATCCATAAAAAAATCCTAGTTTATTAGAAATGCAATTTTTTATTGGTTTGCTTTAATTAAAAACCCCATCACTAATATACGATTAGAAATTTACGAACTTTTGTTTTTCTAGATTCAATTAAATCTAGTGACTATGAATAGAAAAGAAAATCTTTCTCATTTTTCTAACCTTTAAAGTTTCTTTCAAAGTAACATTTTTAATGTTTAATTTATAGTATTTTCAATTATAACAGCATGGAAATGATCAAATCAAAGAGTTATCTTCTTCGAAGGTGAGAGAGAAAATGATTAAAAAAATAATAGTAAGTCAAATTCTCCTACTATGACTAAGCTTTGAATTTAGAATTTATATTCTAATTTCTTTTAATTTTTATATTTTTAAAATTTTGAAACCTTAATATTTAAATGATAATAACTAAATTTGTTAAGTCAATTTTTGGTACTAATTTTATATTTTTAGAATTAAGTGACCTGAATCCTTATTTAAATAAAATATAGTGATAAAATAAAATAAAAGTAAAATCCCTATAGAACTACACTTTTATTTTATTTTATTTTAGAATAAGGTTTTTTAAACCTTATAAAACTCTATCTATTTGATATTGATTAGAATAAGGTGTTTCAATCTTACTACACTCATATTAGAATATGATTTACAAGCCTATAAATAGACATAGTCTACTCCTCTTGTAATCATTCGAATTCGACATTGTGAATTTTCTTCTCCTCTGCCCGTGGTTTTTTCCCGAAATGGTTTCCACGTAAAAATCTATTTGTTCTTTATTTTTATTTCTCTTTTTTTTTTCCGATATATTGTCATGACCGACATTCTATTTTTACAAATCGGTATAACAGTTTTCGGGTTGTTCATCTCAATCACGGTAATGGCGTCTTTGAAGTATGAAATTTCGCTGTTGGATCGCAACACTAGATTCGCGTTGTGGCAGATAAAGATGCAGCTAGTTCTTGCACAGATGGACTTAGAAGAAGCCCTGATAGGGGTGGATAAGATGCCTTCGACATTGACGGAGGAAGAGAAGAAGCGCAATGATCGAAAGGCGTTAACACAGTTACATCTGCATTTGTCTAACGAAATTTTGCAGGATGTAATAAAGGAGAAGACCGCCGCTGGATTATGGAAGAGGTTGGAAAAAATATGTATGTCAAAAACTCTAACCAACAAGCTACATATGAAGCAGTGTAACACCCCATACCCGTATCCGTCGCCGGAATAGGATACGAGGTATTACCAGACTTAAACACAAACAATCATACCATTCCGAGTCATAAATTTCCGTTCAAATTTAAAACTTTTCATACACGGCCAAGTCACACGCCTGGGTGCTAGGCCTTGTGGTGAATTTATTTTTCACATTTAAGGTGCAGACTTCACACGCCCTGGACACACACCCATGTCCTGAGGCAGTGTCCTTCACACGGCTGAGACACACGACCGTGTCTCTGCCCGTGTGACTAATTAGAAGTTAAAATTCAAAATATAGGGGACACACGACTGAACCACACGCCCATAGGGCAGACCGTGTGTCACACAAGGCCTAGACACACGCTCATGTGTCTACTCGTGTGGATAATAATAAGGCTATTTACCAAGCCATTTGCCACCCTAAAATAATTGCACTTCCACACCAAATCAAAGAAACATAACATGACATAATTAAGCTATCAAACATCCCAAAATCAAGTCATCCACACATCATTCACACACCACATCCATCATGCATTTACCTCACATACTTAACAATTTAAACATGCGAGTTACCACATTCATGAATAACATCATCATATGCATATACCAAGAACTAATATTGGCCAATTTCAAATGGCCTTATACAAAATGTTTATTCATCAAATAAGCCAACATTCTTGGCCAAATCAATTATGACACATATAACAAAATGATCAAGTCCCCTATACTTACCATAATCTAAAATATCAATAACCACATATACCAAAAAATAGTTTGATAGTGTGAGACGATTCTCCGACGATCTCCAATCCGAGTTAGCTTGGTGACACTATAAGACAAGGGAAAAGATAGGAGTAAGCTAATTAAATAGCTTAGTAAGTTTATATGTAATAATAAGCATTATAAATACACATTTAACATACAATTAACATTATAACAATTTCATGGATGCCACTAAGATCTTATAGCCACAACTTACTCATTCTTGACTTTATCAATATATCATCATATATCAATCTCAGTCCTTAGGAGGTTTCATATACATATACCTGTATATTTTATTTGTTTGTATTACGGTATTGTTTGTATTAAGAATTAAATTATATTTTATTTTCTCTATTAAAAAATAGGTAAATTAGTCATTGTATGTTAAATTAATAAGTAAACCAATCTTTTGTGCTAAAAAATTAATACATTTGTACGGTTAAAAACTGACGTGATTGACAAAATAATTAAATAGTGACACATGTCAAGGGAGTAGCTAGGGGGTTGACAGGGTCGACCCCTTAAAATAGAAAATTTTCTATTTAGTAAATATAATATTACACTTTAACCCCATAAAAGTTATACAAAAATTAATTTAATCCTTTAAAATTATAAAAATATACACTATTAAAATAATAAAATTTGTATTTTTATTATAGTAAAAATTATAATTTAATCTTAGCCCCACTAACAAAATTTGAGTGAACCCAAGAAGAGGAATTATTGTGCTGACAACGGTTAATAGCATCTACATAAAGAGATATTTTTGACGATTGTTTTGGAATAATTTTGTGTGATTAAAAAACCCAATTTAAATAAACAAGGAAATGAACAGCATATGCCATTATTATATATGAATCGACTTCAAATACCTGGGTTTCTTGAATCAAACATGGCGGCTCAAAGTATTGCCTCTATAAATTAGGGGAATATCTTGCTGAAATCTTCACAAATTCATCACTTCCATAAATATGAAGTCCCTTCACCATTCTCTGTCATTGCTTTTCATTGTTGTTTGCTCATTGTCGTGGGTGAGTGCTTCAGCTAATAGCCATGATGATTTTCTTGAATGCCTTTATTCATATCATCCCAAGGAATCCTCTTCCATTACTCAAGTTATCCACACTGAAAGGAACTCTTCATATTCAGCAGTTTTGGATTCTTCCATTAGGAATCACAGGTTCTCTACGCCTAATACCCCCAAACCATTGGTTATTGTAACACCATTGAACATTTCCCATGTTCAAGCAACGATTCATTGCTCCCAAAAGCATGGCCTCCAAATTAGAACTCGAAGTGGTGGTCATGACTTCGAAGGTCTTTCCTATGTCTCCCATGTCCCATTTGTTGTTATCGATTTGGTTAATTTGCGATCAGTCGATGTTGATGTCGAAAACGAAGAGGCGTGGGTTCAATCAGGTGCAACCGTGGGTGATGTATACTACAGAATCAATGAAAGAAGCACGAACCTTACCTTCCCAGCAGCTGTTGGCCGCACTGTAGGAATTGGTGGGTCGATTAGCGGTGGAGGCGATGGTTTATTGTTCCGAAAATATGGTCTCTCGGCGGATAACGTGATCGATGCGCAGTTGGTCGATGCTAATGGAAGAGTTCTTGATAGAAGATCGATGGGTGAAGATCTGTTTTGGGCCATTCGAGGTGGCGGAGGGGGAAGCTTTGGGATCGTTATTTCATGGAAAATAAAGCTGGTTCATGTTTCTTCAATTGTGACTGTTTTCTCAGTGGGCAAGACCTTGGAACAAAATGCAACACAGCTTCTTCATCGTTGGCAATACGTTGCACCCAATCTTCCGAATGATGTATACTCAGTCGTTACGATATCAACGACGAACGCCAGTGAAAATAGGACAAAGACGGTTCTTGCCACCTTTACTTCATTGTTCCAAGGTGGTGCCAATGAGTTTATTCCATTGATGCAAAAACGATTCCCGGAGCTTGGACTCGTTAAGGAAGATTTTATTGAGATGACTTGGATCGAATCCCTATTGTTAATGAACGGAGCTTCAAATGAAACATCGGAGATTTTGCTCGATAGGAGCAACAGGTATCCCATTCTTCCTCCTTCATTCAAATCAAAATCTGATTACGTGAGGGAACCGATGCCTGAAATAGCATTACAAGGGCTATGGCCCCAACTTCTCGAGGTCGACGAAGGAGGCATAGCAGTTCACTACTTTATTGCTTACGGTGGAATAATGGAGGAAATCTCAGAAACAGAAACTCCATTTCCACATCGAAAAGGCACCTTATACAAGATATACTACTATATCGGTTGGCTAGAGGAGGAAAACAATAATTCTGAAAGGTATATAAGCTGGATGAGGAAACTTTATAGCTACATGGGTCCTTTTGTTTCGAAATCTCCACGAGAAGTGTATGTTAATTACAGAGATCTCGATATCGGAAGGAATAATTACTATGGCAAGACAAGTTATAAGCAAGCAAGCATTTGGGGACGTAAATATTTCAAGAATAATTTTGATAGGCTTGTTTATGTCAAGACGAAGACTGATCCAAAGAATTTCTTCAAGCATGAACAAAGCATTCCTCCTCGTTTTCATTGATAGAAAAAAGAAGATTATGTTATGAGTTGAATTTAGTACCTAATAATTCTAATATTTCGTCATCACTGTTGTTTAGAAGGACTAATTCTTCAAAATTCAAATCTAGTTCAATATTATCATGTACAATAAGTACTCTGTACAATTTCATTACTTAATAATACATTGATTCTGTTTTCCAGTTTTAGTTTAAGTCAATTTTGATGATCTTATCAGTTTCGTTATCAGTTTAGACAGTTTGATCAATCAATTTCAATAAAATCGATCGGTTCAATCTCTGTGAGATAGACCCTACTCTATAAACTACAAATTTATTTTATTTTTGATGTACTCATCACCCATCAATAGTCCATACGTCCTTAAATGCCATCACTAAGAAGATTTTTTTAAGAATCCATTATATCTTGATTGATGAGAAAGAATTGTATGAAATAGATATTATTACTATCGAAACCTTTTTTTTTTTGTAAAAGGAGGTCGACTTTGTATTTTGAAAATGAAAATGAAAGAACGGGAGTCGCCACCAATCTTTTTTGATGAGGTGTGATCGGGTCACCTCGTAAGTTGGTCATTTTAATAAAATTTTAATTTACTAAAACGATGATTTTTGGTCTATAAAATCCAAAAAACGGGTTCGGGAGTCGGTTACGTACGAGGAAGGATTAGCACCCTCGATACGCTCAAAATTGGTACCTAGTTGATTAATTAGTGTTTTAGTGTCGAAAATTAAAAATTTGAAGAAATTTTAAAATATGATCCTTTGTTATAAAATTAAAAATTTTCGGGAACAGGGCATATTTTATGTCAATCGAGAAAAAGAACCACGTCCCGTAAGTTAGAACACAATGTCTTAAATTCCCGATACGAGAATAAACGCCGAAAAACTTATTTATTTTGAAAGGTATTTGATTATCTCGGTTTTTAGAAAGAAATCATATTTAAAAATCTAATTAAACCTTGATTTAATCACTCTCCATCGTTACTGAACATAATCAAATGTCAAAATATTTGTGTTTTATAACTCTTAATGTGTAATGACAGAAAAAAAAAACACCCAATTGGAAATGTTAATAATGATAACCAAAGTTTTAAGAGTTTTAACAATACATAATAAGCAAAAAAGAGATGAACACATGAATTCTTGGAAGTTTTAACAACAATAATAAATAAGCAATGAATTGTGAGAGAATGGCATTGAAATTAGACTTAGAGTTTTTTTATATTTAATTATAGAATATGTAAAAGTATAATAAAAACTATATTTAGAATTTAGAAGTAATGAATTTTATTTTGGATTTTAAATGAGTTAACATATATGGCTTATATATTTAAAAAGATATTGTTTGTTTTGATTGCTGGTGTCAAATGAAATAAACTGAAATCAAATTAAAATAACATAGTTCAATAACACCACTAATCGAAATTCAACCGAACTGAATTACCATTTTAACTCGATTTCTCAATTTTATCGAATTTTTTTTCTTAACCCAGCTTGTATAGTCCACTACTCGCATGATAATTTTAGTCAGATCCGCGAAACTGACAAGAGGTGAGGTAAGTACAAAACTATGTGTGTGTATATATATACATATAATAGTATTTTATATTAAGAGTTAAATTGTATTTTATCTTTTTTTAATTAAAAGTAAGTAAATTAGTCATTGTACTTTAAATTAATAAGCAAATCGATCTTTTATGCTAAAAATTCATCCATTTGTACAGCTTAAAAACTGTGTGATTGACAAAATAATTAAATAGTGACACATATCGTGTATGGCAAGGCCGACCTCCTAAAATAGAAAACTTTCTATTTAGTAAATGTAAAATTACACTTTAACCCCTTAAAGTGGTACAAAAATTGATTTAATCCTTTAAAAATTATAAAGATCTAGGTTATTAAAATGGTGAAATTATATTTTTATTATTGTAAAAATTATAAAAATTTTGTGTGAACCCAAGAAGATGAATTATTGTGCTGGTCCACAACTCACGACACCGGTTAATAGCAACTACATATAGAGAAAAATTTTTGACGATTTTTTGGAATAATTTTGAGTGATTAAAAAACCCAATTTAGTTAGACAAGGAAATGAACAGCATATGCCATTATTATATATGAATTGACTTCAAATACCTGGGTTTCTTGAATCAAACTTTGTTCACATGGCGGCTCAAAGCATTGCCTCTATAAATAAGGGGAATATCTTGCTTAAATGTTCACAAATTCATCACTTCCATAAACATGAAGTCCCTTCACCATTCTCTGTCATTGCTTTTCATTGTTGTTTGCTCATTGTCATGGGTGAGTGCTTCAGCTAATAGCCATGATGATTTTCTTGAATGCCTTTATTCATATCATCCCAAGGAATCCTCTTCCATTACTCAAGTTATCTACACCGAAACGAACTCTTCATATTCAGCGATTTTGGATTCTTCCATTAGGAATCACAGGTTCTCTACGCCTAATACCCCCAAACCATTGGTTATTGTAACACCACTGAACATTTCCCATGTTCAAGCAACGATTCATTGCTCCAAAAATCATGGCCTCCAAATTAGAACTCGAAGTGGTGGTCATGACTTCGAAGGTCTTTCCTATGTCTCCCATGTCCCATTTGTTGTTATCGATTTGGTTAATTTGCGATCAGCCGATGTTGATGTCGAAAACGAAGAGGCGTGGGTTCAATCAGGTGCAACCATGGGTGAAGTATACTACAGAATCAATGAAAGAAGCACGAACCTTACCTTCCCAAAGAGCTGTTGTCCGCACTTTGTAGGAATTGGTGGGTCGATTAGCGGTGGAGCGATGGTTTATTGTTCCGAAAATATGGTCTCTCGGCGGATAACGTGATCGATGCGCAGTTGGTCGATGCTAATGGAAGAGTTCTTGATAGAAGATCGATGGGTGAAGATCTGTTTTGGGCCATTCGAGGTGGCGGAGGGGGAAGCTTTGGGATCGTTATTTCATGGAAAATAAAGCTGGTTCATGTTCCTTCAACTGTGACTGTTTTCTCAGTGGGCAGGACCTTGGAACAAAATGCAACACAGCTTCTTCATCGTTGGCAATACGTTGCACCCAACCTTCCGAATGATGTATACTCAGTCGTTGCGATATCAACGACGAACGCCAGTGAAAATGGGACAAAGACGGTTCTTGCCACCTTTACTTCACTGTTCCAAGGTGGTGCCAATGAGTTTATTCCATTGATGCAAGAACGATTCCCTGAGCTTGGACTCGTTAAGGAAGATTTTATTGAGATGACTTGGATCGAACCTCTATTGTTAATGAACGGAGTTTCAAATGAAACATCGGAGATTTTGCTCGATAGGAGCAACAGGTATTCCCCCTTTCCTCCTTCATTCAAATCAAAATCTGATTACGTGAGGGAACCAATGCCTGAAATAGCATTACAAGGGCTATGGCCCCAACTTCTCGAGGTCGACGAAGGAGGCATAGCAGTTCAAAACTTTTTTGCTTACGGTGGAATAATGGAGGAAATCTCAGAGACAGAAACTCCATTTCCACATCGAAAAGGCACCTTATACAAGATAAGCTACAGTATCGGCTGGCTAGAGGAGGAAAACAATAATTCTCAAAGGCATATAAACTGGATGAGGAAACTTTATAGCTACATGGGTCCTTTTGTTTCGAAATCTCCACGAGAAGCGTATGTTAATTACAGAGATCTCGATATTGGAAGGAATAATTACTATGGCAAGGCAAGTTATAAGCAAGCAAGCATTTGGGGACGTAAATATTTCAAGAACAATTTTGATAGGCTTGTTTATGTCAAGACGAAGACTGATCCAAAGAATTTCTTCAAGCATGAACAAAGCATTCCTCCTCGTTTTCATTGATAGAAAAAAGAAGATTATGTTATGAGTTGAATTTAGTACCTAATAATTCTAATATTTCGTCATCACTGTTGTTTAGAAGGACTGATTCTTCAAAATTCAAATCTAGTTCAATATTATCATGTACAATAAGTACTCTGTACAATTTCATTACTTAATAATACATTGATTCTGTTTTCCAATTTTAGTTTAAGTCAATTTCGATGATCTTATCAGTTTCGTTATCAGTTTAGACAGTTTGATCAATCAATTTCAATAAAATCGATCGGTTCAAGATCTGTGAGATAGACCCTACTCTATATACTACAAATTTAATTTATTTTTGATGTACTCATCACCCATCAATAGTCCATACATCCTTAAATGCCATCACTAAGAAGATTTTTTTAAGAATCCACTATATCTTGATTGATGAGAAAGAATTATATGAAACATGGATATTATTACTTTGTAATAATTTAATGTCACATCAGTAATTTCATCCTGACTTTCAGGATTTTCATTTAGATTTTGTAAGACCCAATTTTTGACCCCAAAATTACAGCCCATTAACTAATCTGGCACAGCAGGCCCAAGACCTAATTATTCTAACCCAAGCCCAACACAACCTAAACACAAAAGTAGAAACCCTAGCAGCCACCCCGTTTACTGCTCACGCCTCCCTCGCGCACCGGATGCCACCACCCCGCAACGTGCGCCGCTCCATCACGCCACGTCAGTGGCATGTTCCACTACGCACCTGCAAACAAGAGAACATTTGTAAATAATGGGCTATAAAAGCCGAATAGAAAATTTGTAAAAAGGGGGATTTGTTGTTTTATACGGGAGCAATACGGACATTTTTGTACAAAGATACACACAATATTTAGAGACAGAAAAGGCAATACTAAAGAGATATTGGCAAAAAAGAGAAAGGTTTTCGTTTATTTATTTATTTTTTATTCGAATCTGTTTCTTGTTTCTTTTTTTTTTTTTCTTTTTCTAGGGGTTTGTCTCTTTTTTTTTAAAATATATAAGAGTTTTAAAAGGAAATACAAAGAAAAGGGGGAAAATACCTTTTTTTTGGGTCTCCGGCCGCCGTATACGACGGCGGTGAACGACATTCGACAGCTGCGCCGGCGTCGAAATCTCGCCGGGGTCTCTGCCGGAAATCGCCTGGGCAGAGGGATTTTGAGAGCATTCTCGATTTTTTTCTCAGAAGGAAGGAAAATGAATTTTTTTTGTTAAAACCTTGATTTTTATAGGGTCCCAAAACGACGTCGTTTTGGGACCATCCCAAAACGCTCAAAACGGCGCCATTTAAAGGCACTGACCCACGACCCGACCCGCCTACTTGAGGATCCGCGCTTTTTCCCTTTGATGGGGTAATTGCGCATCATGTCCTTCCGCGTTTTTATTTTTTAAAATTAAGTTTTCCTTTTATTTTAATTTTGCTCTTGAGTTTTATTTGAATTTCATTTAAGTCCCCCTAGATGCTGTGCGCTTAGGAGGACGGGAATATTGCCTAGTTAGTCCTTCCCTTTTTAGGCGCGCCACATCGGGGTCCTAATTGGATTGTTTTTTTTAATTTGGCTTTTTAATTTCATTTTCCTCTTAATTCAGTCCCTCCTTCAATTTAGCCACATATTTAGTGTTTCTTTATTGTTTATTTTTTTTTCCCTTTTCCCTTTATTAGTATTACTACTTATTATTACTATTACTATTGTTTTTATTATTAATACTATCATTTTTTATATATTATCTTTATTATATGTATTAATTTCAATATTATTATTATTATTATTTTATTTTATTACTAATATTTTATTACTATTACTTTTATTATTATTTTCATCTACTATTAATATTATTATTTTTTACCACTATTTTTCATATGTATATTATTATTATTGTAATCATATTCTTTCTATTATACTTACTATTATTACATATATTATTTTGTTTACTTTATTTTTTTATTTTTTATATTATTATTTTTATGTCTATATTTTTTACCAGTATACCTTTATTTCTTTTACTACTACTATTTTTTTATTTATGTTAATATTATTACTATGATTTTTATATTCATTATTAAATTTTTATTATTACCTTTATTTTTATCATTATTATAATTATATTCATTATCGGTATTACATTTGTTATTATTAGTACCCTGTTATATATATATATATATATATATATATATATCACTATCTACAATTTTTTTCAAAAAAAAAAAATATATCACTATTTACAATTATATTTTATTATTAGTATTATATTTATCATTATTATTAGTGCTATCATTATTTTATTACTTACACTATTATTACTATCTTTTATTATTTCCATTATTTTTATTGCCAATATTATTTTTTATTTTTCTTACGGCCACCCTTTTTTATTATTAATACTTTTTTTTATTTTACTGGTACTATTATTACTACTTTTATTATTGTTAATATTTTTTTCATTATTATTATTATTACTATTTATTTTATTTGTCACATATTATTTTTGTTATTATAATATTATTGTTTATTTTTCCCCCCTTTTGTATTTATTATTATTATTCCTTATTATTATCTTGTTTATATTTCCACGTTTTTATTTTTGCTTTTTTCCCAAAATTCATAAAAAAAGGGGTTTCACAAAGGTAGTATTTTGTGTTTGGAAGTTCGAGAAATCGTGCCCAATCGTGCTGGGTTTCGATTTTTCATTCGTCTAGATGACTAAATATCCTTTAAAGATTTTGATCGTGTTTTCTTAAATAAGGCAATGTTTCGTGTTTGAAAGTTCGAGAGATCGTGCCCAATCGTGCTGGGTTTCGATTTTCCATTCGTCCAAATAACCAAATATCCTTTAGAGATTTTGACCGAGTTTTCTTAAATAAAGGCAATATTTCATATTTGGGGAATTCGAGGAATCGTGCCCAATCGTGCTGGGTTTCGATTTTAGTTTGGCCAAATAGTGGAATACCCTTTTAAAAGTGCAATGCATGAATTTTGGAAATCATGAGATGATCTTGATATCGAGGGTTTGAAATATCGTGTCCTATCGTGCTGGATGTGGTATTTCATCTTTTCGGAACAAGAGAATTTCGATATCCAATTCGAATTATCCAAATGTTTTCTAAAGGATTCGTATTTTAAAATCTATTCCAATTTTCAATATTAGGACATTAATCAATCAATAAGGTACCAATTTTGGGCGTTACGAGGGTGCTAATCCTTTCTCGTGCGTAACCGACTCCCGGAGCCGTTTTCTTAAAATTTGCAGACCAAATGTTTTATAAGGTGACCCAATCACACTTCAAAAAAGGTTGGTGGTGACTCCATTTTCATTTTTAAAGTCGGCCCGTTTTTCCAAACAAAAAAGTGGTTTCGACAGATTTGATTTTATTGTTCATGATGAAAATGCTGATGTGGTATTAAACTTGTCGTAACCATTTTTTTTTGGAAACAACGGGGATCGACTTTGGTTTTGAAAATGAAAAATAAAAATGGGAGTCGCCATCGATCTTTATTAGGTGTGATCGGATCACCTTTGTTTTAATAAAACGTTTTGGTTTACTAAAACAGTGCTTTTGGCCTACGAAATTTGAGAAAACGGGTTCGGGAGTCGGTTACGTGCGAGGAAGGATTAGCACACTCATCACGCCCAAAATTGGTACCAAATTGATTAATTAATGTCCTAATGTTAAAAATTTGAAAAGATTTTAAATTACGAATCCTTTAGAAAATATTTGAATTTACTCGAATTGAATATTAAGATTCTCTCGCTCAGAAGGAATGAAATGTCACATCCAAAGACGATAGGACACGGCAATTTAAATCTCGAATCCAAGATCATCTCATGATTCCCGAGACTCATGCATTGAAAATATCAAAAGGATATTCGATTATTTGTCAAGTGAGAAACCAAACTCGATGAAGTTAGGGCTTGATTTCTCGAAGTTCCAAATACGAAATATTGCCTCTATTTTAAAAAACTTATCTCGTAGTATCTAGATGTCGTGTCCAGATAAGTTAGGGCATAACATTTCGAATTTCCGAGAACAAGTATTTTATTTAAAACTTGTATTACGATTTTAAAAGGGACATTCCGTTATTCAGATTGAATGAGGGAAACCGGAACCCAGTAAGTTAGGGCTCAATTTCCTTGAATCTTTAATACGAAATATCGCTTTTAAAACTCCGATGCATCGAGAGAGATTAGTGTGACAAACGATCATATGAAAATACAATCTGCATGCGTGACAGGATAAATGCGTTAACAAAATAATGATATGAAATTTGAAGATAAAATGAGCTGATAAAATATGTATCACGTAAGTTTCGAATAAATAAATAAAGAAATGTAATAATAACATTAAAGAGGCAACAATACTATATTAGTATGAACAATATATATAATATATTAGTGATAAAATAGAATGATGAAAATATAATAATGAAAATAATAGTAGTGATAACAATAATAAATAAGAAATACAATAATAACGTATGTAAAACAATATAATGTAAAAATGATATTAGAAATAAAGTAAATAATAATGAGTATAATAATAAAAATAACAAAAATAAATATGATAAATAATAAAATAGTAAAAATAATGTTAAGAATAATATTTAAAATAATTATTAAATGTAATATAATGACGTTAAAATAATAATGGTACAAAATAATAATATTGTAAATAATAATAATAAGGATAGTAATAAGAATAAATAATAGTAAAGTATTTAAATAAATAATTGTAATAACAAGAATAATAATAGTGAAAATAGTAACAAGTATAAAAATGGAAATATTAAATAATAAATAATAATAATAGTAAATAAAAAATAAAATAAATAGTAATACTAATAATAATAATATTATTATTATTTATTAAAGTAGTAATAATAAAAGAAAATAGGTATATAAAAATAATGATATGGTAATAACAGTAATAATGAAAATAAAATAATAATAGTGATAATAATTAAATAATGAAATAAAAGAAAATAATGGTAATAATAAATAAAATAAGAGTAATAATACTAATAATAATAGTATAGTATAGTAATAATAAAGTAATAATAATAATAAATAAATATTAATAATAGTAATAAGTGAAAATTACAAAATAATAAAAAGGGGGCTAAATTGAATTTAAAATGGAAATAAAGGGGCAAATTATATAAAATAAATAATAGGGGGGACTAAACTGAAGCACGCGCGAAATGGTGGGGGACGAGGAGCGCAATTTTCCCGATTCATTGAACGCAGCGTTAAAATAAAGATTGAATTTAAAGCTGCGCTAAAATTTTGAGGCCAAATTAAGAAATTTGAAAACTTGATTGCAAAAATATGAAAGGGCGGAGGGACCAAGTGGGCAATAAACCCTTTGATGAAAAAACGCGCAGATCTTGCTAAGTTGGGTCGGTCGCCTGTTCCCCAAAACGACGCCGCTTTTGGCGCTGGGAACCCAACTGAAGCAGCGGCGTTTGAAAGGCGCTATTTAAGGACAAATTTCCCTTTTTCTTATTTCTTCTTTGTAGTAAAAAAAAAAGGGAATACCCTTTTCTCTGCTAGGGTTTCAAACCCTTCTCACGCCGCCGTTATTCGTCGCCGACGACCGCCGTATACTGATGTCGAGATCTCTCAGTGAGTTTTCCTTTCTTTTTTTTGTACATTTTTTTTATATTCGAATATAAACTGTATTTTTGGAAGAAAATAAAGATAAATGCACATATAGGTATATTTTCGAAGAGGAAGAAAAAAAAGTAAAACGAGAAATAAAGAAACAAACTATACAAAGATAATGACCTTAATCCTCGAATCTGTTTCAAAGCCTTTTTATTTCGAATTTTCTGTATTTTTCTCTTTGTTTTTCTTTTTATTCCACCCCCCTTTACATGGGTGTTTCTTCGGTTTTTATAACCGAGATTGAAGAGAGAAAAAAAATAAAAAATACAATATGTTTTGCTACTGTTTTGCTTTCTGTCATTTCTCCCTTTTTTGTTTTGCGTTTCTCTAAGCAAGTGGAGCAACTTGGCTGATGGCGGTGGCTAGGGCGGAGGGTCTGACAGGTGGAAGACCTAGAGGTCATGCCACCACTTGGATTAGGGGGCTAGGGTTTTGTTTTTTCTGATTAGGGTTAATTTGGGTATTGGGCTAGCTGTTGGGTTAGGTTAATGGGCTTGGGTAGGTTTAGGTTGTTATTTGGGTTTTTTTTTTTTGCTGTTTGGGATTTCGGGTTAGGTTTTAGGTGGGCTATTCGGGTTTGATTTGTATGGGTTAGGGGTGATTTCAGTTTTGTTGTTTTTTTTTTTTTGGGTTGTAAAATGGGCCCCGGGCAATTTGGGCCTTCTACAAAACTATTGGTAAAAGGATACAAATGATGTGGCGTTACTATTTTATACAATCCTTTCCCGTTTTATACAATCCTTCCCCCTTGAATGAGTTGGTGTTATCCATCAATCAATTTCCAATTCAATTAAAAAATTATCAAAAACTTATTCTTTTTATAAAGTAACAATTATTATTAAAAGGGTGGTTTGGACGTAAGACACCATATAGCTTTGGGTAAACTATAAAAATAGTCATCAAATTATGCCTTTGTTTCTAATTTGGTCACTCAACTATTAATTTTTTCGATTTAGTTACTTAACTTTTCGAAATTAAATATTTTAGTCACTGTCCCATTAACTGCCTTTAGATGAGTGACAAAAAGTTGACGTGGGCCAGTTTATATTGGCTTAATAACTAATTTAGCCCTTCAATGTTTATACATTATATCAATTCGATTCTAAATCTAAAAAATATAACAAATTTAACCTTCAATGTTTATAAAATTTGTCATTTTAGTTTGAATTCTAAAAAATCAATAAATTTAGCCCTCAACATTTACATAATATGACAATTTAGCTCTAATTCTAAAAAATTTTAAAAGGAAAGGAAAAATATTTAAAAATATTCATTTTACTTCTAAAACCCGCTGAACAAGGAGAGTATTTAACACCATTCGTATTGTGCTCATTTTTAACTAACGCCATTTTCATGCTAAAAAATCAAGTTGGGTTAAATCCAACTAAGTTCAATATTTTAGATTAATATCATATTATTTAATTAAATTCCTCTAAAAAAATAACAACATTTTTTATGTTTCTTAAACACAATTTGACAATTTTAAAATTCTTTTCAGTTATACATAAAATTGCAATTAATATATTTATTTGAAATATATAATTATAAATGTTTATTGAAAATCTAGTTAAACCTTGATTTAATCTCTCTCCATCTTCACTGAACATAATCAAATGTTAAATTATTTGTATTTTATAACTTTTAATGTGTAATGACAGAAAAAAAAAAAAAACCTAACTTGAAAATATTAATAATGATAACCAAAATTTTTAAAAGTTGTAACAATACATAATAAGCAAAAAGAGATAAACACTTGAATTTTTGTAAGTTTTAGCAATAATAATAATATAAGCAATGAGTTCATGAGAGAATGACATTGAAATTAGACTTAGAGTTTTTTTAATTTAATTATAGAACATGTAAAAATATAATAAAAATTATATTTAGAATTTAGAAGCAATGAATTTTATTTTGAATTTTAAATGGGTTAACATATATGGCTTATATATTTAAAAAGATATATTTTTTCGACTTTTCAATTTCATATGAAATAAACTGATATCAAATTAAAATAATATAGTTGAATTACACCACTAACCGAAATTGAACCGAGCTAAATTACCATTTCTCAATTTTATCGAATTTTTTCTTAACCCTAGCTCGTATAGTCCACTACTCGCATGATAATTTTAGTCAGATCCGCGAAATTGACAAGCGGTGAGGTGAGTTATCCGCGAAATTGACAAGAGGTGAGGTGAGTAAGTACAAAACTATGTGTGTGTGCATAAATATATAATAGTATTTATTTTACACCACTTTACTACCTGATTTTGTCTGGTGTGCTACCTAATTCTGGGGCCTCCTAATATAATTACCTGATAACCATTTTCATTTTTCAGATTCTAATATAATAGACACCTCTGTACTAACTCAATTTACCCTGGTATAATTGTAATTTTGTTAGTACATTGTACACATTGAGTCTATTGTAATTCCAAAATGCAAATTGTACTTTAAAAAATCATTTCCAAACTACAATTAAAATAATTATTTAAATATTTTATTTTAAAAAATTTCACCCTATTCATAAAATCTTAAATCAATCAACAAATCACTGTAATGGCTAATTACTTTAAATAAATCATTAAATAAACTTTTTCTCACTTTCATTTTGTTCCATAGCTACCTAATTTTGTCCTGATAAACTTTCCACCCAACTTTCGAGATAACAAATTTTCCATGTGATGGATGATAGAGTTCTCATATGCTTCAGCTCATGCAGTTAGAGTGTTAGCCAGAAGCTGTTAGTACAGCTAGCATTTGTTGAGAAGTTGTTGAAGAGCAGTTAGTCTAGTTTTCTATATATACACTATGTACAAATGAACTAAGGTAAGTTTTCATTCAAGATACAGAAAGAATAATTTCAGTTTATTTCTCAATCTCAAAATAGAGTCTTAGCAATACAAAGTGTTCTAAACCTTACCTTCTAGCATGGTATCAGTAGCCCCTTGATCCTCGGACCTATGGCTGCCACAACTTCCCCTGATTACGGCTCTGTTGACGGTGGTTGCGCTATGTTTACCGGTGAGAAAGTCATCAACTCTTTCCCTCGACACGATGTGGTGAAGCTTGATGAAGGAACATTCATCCAATGGCAACAACAGGTGCATTTAATTCTTGGTGGATATGATTTGCTAGGGTTCATAGACGGGACCTTACCTCCACCGGCGCGATTTGTTCAATCGATGGACAGCTCTCTCGTTCCCAATCCGTCCTCCCTTGTAACAGCCCGATTTTGACCCTAATCGGAATAGTAGTTTCGGGACCACAAATCCGAGTTTAAAAAATGTTTTAAAAATTATTTTTAGTGTTTATTATGTGTGAATTTGTTTGTGTTAAATTTTCGTGTTTTAATTTTGTTATTTGAGTGTCTAATTTAATAAAAGGGGCTTAATCGCATAAAATAAAAATTTGATGGTTAGTTGTGAAAGTGCCTAATTGTTGATGTCTTTTTAATATGGAGGATTTATGTTGCAAATAGCCCATTTTGTAAGTAGTGGACGGCATTAAGTGAATATATATATGTTTTTTATATTATATTAGTAAATAATATATTATAGAGTATATATAATAAAACAAACATTAAAAAGCCATGTTCATTTTATTTTTATGGCTTATGACCGAAACCAAAGAAAAGAAATAAAGAAATAAAGAAGCTTAGGGTTCGGCACTTTTGAAGCTTGATTCAAGGTGAGTTTTAGCTCGGTTTTTGATAATTTTTACATTTTTGAGATCGTTGTTAAGTTATCTACAAGACCCATGCTTGAATTTTTAATTTCGGTGAATATTTTGTGTTTTGCCATTGATGATACCTTGTAGTTTTTGATGTTTGATGGTAAAATATGAAATATATGTGTTAGATTAACAAGTTTTGTCTTTGAACTTTGATGAAATTGAGTGATTTGGACTAAATTGCAAAAATAAATTTTTAAGGGACTAAAATGTGAAATAAATGAAATGTGTATGCTTGTATGGACACTAGGAATATTCGGCCCTTAAGGAGTGTAGTCAAATTTTGTGTATTTTGTGTTTTGAGTAGAAAGGACTAAATTGTAAAAAGTGTGAAATGTTAGGGAAAAATTGTAATTTACCCATTTATGTGTTTTTAGGCTAAATTGAATAGAAAGGTGTTTAAATAAGCTTAATTTGGATATGTTTAGATCAAGAATTAAAGAAATTGGATTTGGATCGGGGAAAGACAAAAGTGGTCGAGTAGCCGATTTAACAAACGATGACATCCGAGGTAAGTCAATAAGCATTTAAATGTTGTCATATCTATGAATATATATTTGTTACATAATCGAAATGAATTATTTGAATTATTTATGCTATGGCCGAATGTGTACTTGGATAATTGGCTATCTTCTGAGCTTGATTCGATCGAGATTTGACGTCCGTAAGCCCCGTACGAACCTTAGGAGTAGATAGGATACATATGTCATGACATAGGATATCCGATATGTGTTAACGTGTAAGACCACGTCTGGGACGTTGGCATCGACTTGTGTTTACGTGTAAGACCCTGTCTGGGACAGTGGCATCAGTATATGATTACATGTAAGACCACGTCTGGGACATTGGCATTGTACGAGCTTTCGACTATCCGCGTATCCTTTTTAATTCCGAATGGTTCAACGGGTATGTGTAAGTGAAGGCCAAATGTGAAATTTGAACTAAAAGAATTCATGTACGTATATAAACTGTGTTATGAAGAGAAAGGTAAGTTATATGTTTAGTTCATTGTACAAAGGTTAATGTATTAATATGTGAAATATGTATAATTTTTTAGCTATGTGTATTCGGCAAAAGGGTATATTGTGTGACTTTGATATTGAAATTTGAGTAATTAATTGTGATTGTATATAATTTACTACTTGATATAACTTCGTATATTTTGATTTTGCTAAGCTGGTTGATATTACTTCGCTTTAGACTTACTAAGCTTAAATAGCTTACTTTGTGTGTGTTTTTGTTTACCTTTGTTTTATAGATTTTGGATTCACATTACGAGCTCGGGGATCGTCAGTAAAGTCTATCACACTATCGGCTGTTTTCGGTATTTTATTAAGTTTGATTTCGAACTTATGGCATGTATAGACTAGATAATATACTTGATTTTGGGGTATGTAAATATAAGCCTTGCGAAAATGGCTTGAAACAATGTTCATGTTTGTGTGTATGTTTTCGGTCATGGTATATAGTTGTTTTGGTAAGTATGTTTCATGAAGTCATGATAGGTAATTAACCATATGGTTTGATTGATTATGGCATGAATGGCTTGTAAGTTTACTAATGTTTATTTATGCTTGTGATGGATAGTCTTATAATTCGTTTAGAAATGAGATAAGGGATGATGTATGTTTGGATAATGATAAATGATATAATGGTGAAGTAAGAAATGAATATGCTATTTAATTAGTTTGATAAATTGTTTTGGTGTGTTTTATATGCTATGTGCAGCAATTTTACTACAATAGATAGTTATTTAAGTTTGGATTAGGAAGATAATTGTATGGAAGTTTTTATGGTTGACCAAATATTTATATGTGATTAATTGAGTGGTTATGTATATGTATATTTAGGGCATATTAGTTAGCACGTGAATTGGTTGAATTTTTGGTTATTACTTGTACTCAAAATGATTCAATTGATATAGTTATATGCGCATATACTTGTGATAAGAGAATAGGTATATTTGGTTTGAAATGATGTTTGTCTATGTATAATATTTACTTATTTATATGCTTAGTATGCTGTATGGATAATTTAAAATGAATAATGTATTAACTAAATAGATGAAGTGATGAATGGTTTGATACATGAAATTTTGGATTGGTTATTAAGCATGTGAGTTGGGTATAATATGATTTGCCTATTTATGACCGAATATGATTAATAATATTATTGTAAATTGCATATGAATTGTAATGAACAAGATGTTATTCGACTAATTGATAATGTTTGCTAATGTTTCATGCATGAATATTTAATAGGTTAAATGACATGTCTTGTAGCACCCCTTACCCCTATTCGTAGCCGGATCAGGGTACGGGGCATTACAACAATCTTTTACACTTTTTCGATACATACATTTCAATTATACATTAAAACCATTCATAGTCACACTCTATGTCCCTATTATGGGCTTACGAGGCCCAAAACAATTATTAAAGTTGGTTCGGGACCGAACCGAAAACTTTCGGGCATTTAGAAATTTTTTACCAAAACAGGGTCACACGCCTGTGTGACATATGACAATACCATGTGAGTAGACCGTGTGTTCCTTACACGCCCATGTTTGGACCCCATGTGTAATTTACTAGCATTCTGTTTATGCACCACGGCCAAACCACACGCCCGTGCGGTGACTGTGTCCTACCCCACGGCTGAGACACACGACCGTGTCTCTAGTCCGTGTGGCATACATTAGGCTATTTTTCAAACCTTTTGTGTTCTTAACTCTTTGTACTAATATACAATATATCAATCTTTGTTATACCTTTAGCTAATTCTAACTTAGCCACATCAAGACATTTCTCCATGCATGCATAAAATAAGTTTACTTACCTATAGGCATTATGAGCCACAACTCATGGCTCTATTCAACGAAGTAATATAAGCCTAAACATTTGAATAATTCATAATAATACATAAAACCAATAACTAAATCTCTATACATGCCATTCACTTGAAAATAATTAGGAATTGTCGTGATTCCAACTTGACAAATTGATAGTGTGATGATACCTCCAACGATCTCCAACCCCGAGCCAATCTGACAACACTAAGAGAAATGGGAAAATGGTGTAAGCTTTATAGCTTAGTAAGTTGGCATATAATAACAAACAATCTATTTAACAATACTATCCCATTCCTCATTAGATATGCTTAAGAAAATAGAATCATTATTTACATGATTTCACCTTTTACTCAAGTTCAGCTAAGGTTGTTTGCTTGAGTCACAGTCACTAATTTAATTATTTGATAAGCTACAGAACTCGAAATTAAGTTCCGTAAATTTTTCCTGAAATTAGACTCATATATCTTCTTTTCATAAAATTTCCAGAATTTTTGTCTTAGCCAATTAGTACAGTTTATTCATTAAAGTTTCCCCTGTTTCACAGTTTGACAGTTCTGCCCTCTCTTCACAAAATTTGAGATATCTCATTGTACAGAGTTCAAATAATATTTTTGTTTGTTCCAATAAAAAAATAGACTCACTAAGGATTCTAGGAATATAAACCATGCCCCATAATTATTTTTGTACAATTTATAATGATTTTTCCAAGTCAGAACAGGGGATCACGTATTCATTCTGAACCAGTCCCACAAGAATTTAAATATCTCATAAAGTATAACTCATTTTCTCACACCATTTTCTTTGTTTGAAAATAGACTCAATGAGATTTAATTTCATATCTCATTCAATTATTAATTAAATTCCTACCATTTTTTGGTGATTTTTCAAAAATACACAACTGCAGCTGTCCAGTACTGTCTTAATGCTAATTTCACTTTTTTCATGATTTTCATGTATTCACTTTCATTTTTACACATGTGCACAAAAACATAGTATAACTTAGCATATAATTATCATTTGATCATAGGCACATTATTATCACATGATTAAATCCTTTTCACATTCAATCACTTTTCATTATATCAATTCAATACCCGTTGAATCTCTTAAACATCATCAAAAGCACATTATTTCAAATCAATATCAATAAGTTCTACTATTCAATTCTTGCTCATGAATCAATACCTATTTTTTTCTACCACTTTTCAAACTCATACACAAAAGTCAACAATCACATAGGTTCCGTACGTACCTGTACCTCGTCATACTTATCTATTACATTTCCCACGTCACCTTATTGATCGATACGTTATATCATACGATAATATTTTATATTCAATGAACTCACACACTTAGTGCCAAATGGATAACTGAAGCTATATATAGATTTTGCGCACACAGTGCCAAATGAATAGCCGAAGCTATATATAGATATCGCACACACAGTGCCAAAACCTTGTAACGTATCGCACACTTAGTGCCGTCACATTTAACTTCTCGCACACTTAGTGCCAAATCCTTGTAACGTATCGCACACTTAGAGCCGTCACATTTAATTTCTCGCACACTTAGTGCCAAATCATTGTAACGTATCGCACACTTAGTGCCGTCACATTTAATTTCTCGCACACTTAGTGCCATATTTCATACTATCATTTCCGTACATTAATTTCACATATTACAAATCAGCATATAAATCTCATGTTTATATATAATTAACAACACATATATGCTTATAAACTTACCTCGGATATCGACGAACGTAATCGACTACTTGACTACTTTTGACTTCCCCCGATCTAAATTTTGTTTTCTTCCGTTCTTGATCTAAATAAATTCAAATTTAACTAATTTAACCACATATTCATTCAATTTAATCCAAAAACACATAAATGGGCAAATTACCATTTTGCCCCTGACATTTCACACTTTTTGCAATTTAATCCTTATTGCATAAAACACAAAATACACAAAATTTACACATACTATAGTTAGGCCGAATATTCAAAAGCATTATACAAGTCCATATATTTCATTTTTTCACATTTTAGTCCTTCAAAAATTTATTTTCACAATTTAGTCCAAATTACTCAAAATTATCCAAAAATCCAAAAACAAAACATGTTAATCAAACATATATCTTTCATATTCCACCATCATACATCCAATAACTCACATATCCATCAATGGCACATTTCCAAAACATCATCAATTCACAAAATTTAAGCATGGGTTTTGTAGAGCACTAAGCAAGGATTACAGAAATGTAGAAATTATCAAAAACCGATCGAAAATCATACCTCAATTGAGCTTTGGAAGTGCCGAAATTTCAAAAGCTTTAAAACCCTTTTCTTTCATCAATATTCGGTGGAAGAAAAGATGATAAAAAATGGCCACCAAATGTTTTTGTTTTGTTTTATTATCATTAATTCATCTTTTACCTTTTTACCCTTTTTATTATTATTCCTTTTCCACTATCCATAGGTTTTTATGTCCATTCACCATCCACTAACTATATAATGGTTTAATAACAACATAAAGCCTCCACCTTAAAAAGCCATCAACAAATTGACACTTATAAATCAGCACACAGCCTTATGCAATTTAGTCCTTTTTCACAATTTGACACACAGTCGATAAAATTATCACACAGAATTTTCACACAGGCCATGTCACATAAAATCAACACAAAAAATAATATTAATATATATATATATTTTCTTTTACGACCTCAGATTTGTGGTCTCGAAACCACTATTCCGACTAAGGTCTAAATTGGGCTGTTACAACTCTCCTCCCTTAGGGATTTTCGTTGTAACATCCCAAATGTGGGGTTATTTGGAAATAAATTATTTTTCTTATGTATGAACTGCTGTGTCATTATTTATGGAATAATAATGATCAATTTAAGGCTTTGTGTTGGCTCGACTTGGTAGGAAATTTTAGTTTTTAACTTCTAAAAGAAGGGAGCCTTAGTAAGTGGGTGTTATAAGAATAAATGTGGGTAATTTAACACAAAATAGGCCTTAGTAAAGTGGCAAAGTAAGCCCACTTAAGAGCTACATGTGACGCCACCAAGGAGCAAGGGAGAGCTTGTGTTCGAGTCACGGAAATCCCCTTTTGTTTTTGTTTTTATTTGGACGGCACAAGGAGAGTTTTTCTCCCTTCAAACTCTTCTATTAGGTGTAATTATTAAAAGATATTTTAACTAGATATTATGTGAATAATCTGAGAAGGGTGGCAAGAGAAAAAGGAGGCATGTGTTAATTCAAATTCTTTTGAATTATTTCAAATTAGTGGCCTAGAGAAAAACTAGGTGATGGCCGAATGTGGGACTCCTTGGTGAAGAGGAGTTGGCTAGGAGTTGGACTCCTTGTTGCCAAGGTTGAATGACAAGCAAGCTTGAAAGGGGGCCAATGCCTATAAAAGCATCAGTTAACCCCCCCTTGCTTCTTTTTTTGTCATTTTTGCTGAAGTGCCGAAATCCCTAAACCCTCCCCTATTCTTCTCGTATTTTCTTCATTCCTTCAAACCCCTTCAAGCCGAAACTCCTAGCACTTTTCTTTCCTATTATTTTCTTTCTCCCTTTGGCCGAATACACTCCCTTGAAGGTGCCGATCTTCTTTCCTCTTTTTAACACACTTTGGCCGAACAGTACAGTGGCATAGATACTTCGGGATTTCTCTGTTATTCAAATCGGTTGTAAAGGTAAGTGTGCCGAAACCCCATGGATTCTCCTTCCTATTCTTGCCGATTCCTATTAAGGGAGGATAGGTGCCGATTTCGGCAATGGTAAGTAAGGCTTCTAAAACGTTTTGTAAACGGTCTCTCTTAGGTACTCCAGGTTGGTGAAGCGGTCAACCCGAGTTCCAACCTCTAGCATTCGGCTTTGGTAAGTAAGGGTAAGGAATCTATGGTAATGGTTTATTCTTTAAGTGATTAAAGCCGAAGGCTACTAACATTGCTTGTGACCGATTGTTTTGGGTACAGCAGATTCGAGTATCAAGTACGGTGAATAGTAGTAAAGGGTTTTAAGGTGAGATTTCGGGTTCACAAGGAACCCCTCCCAATAATTTGATTTGGCCGAATAGGCCATAGGACTAATCCATAGATTTGGCCGAATATAGAGCAAGTGGATCTGTGGTGACCAACGCTTTCTTTCGGATTTAGGACTACCATCGATATCGGTGTGTACATACACACTTATAATAGTTAATTAAGTGTATGTTATGTGTAAATCGCTTTATGTAGATGTGGCAATAGTACCTTAATGGTACAAGCAAGGATCCTGGTAAGTCTCTATTTGTATGAGATTGATAATAATGCTTTTGGGAAGCATGGATTATTTGATACATGTGATATGTGTATGTCTTGTTGTTAATCTGTTTGACATGGGTTGATGAGAGGAGGGGGCAGGTGAAATCGTCTTGTGAGCACCGGTGCTTTGGTAGCACACCTGTGACTATACGTCACCGAGGTTTGGTACCTCCAGAGGTTTGGTACCTCATAGCGACTTGTCCCCGTGGTTAACACCACCGTGGGTTGGCCCCACTTGAGATATGGGATCGTCTGCGGTGATTTGGTATCACACGATGGGTTGGCCCCATCACCCGATTTGTGTCTATGGACACCGCTGCTTTGGTAGCACATTGTGACTATATGTCACCAAAGGTTTGGCACCACCGGTGTTTTGGTAACACATCGTGACTACGGTCACCAAAGTGGTTTGGTACCACGTGGGGTAGACAATGGTGTTTGGTTGGCTAGGTTGGGTACATGATACTTTGCTTAATTAATCTGTTATATGTTGTGTATGAAATGTTGTATCAACCGGGAAAGGGTTACATCTTCGAGTCTTGGTGACTCACCTTCTCCTTTAACATTTTTCAGGTGACTCGTAGATGGCGGTTGAGGAGCCGGGTGGGACTCGAGGCGCCATGCAAAGGATTTTAATTTACAGAACTTTAATTTTGTTTAATTTTATTTTGGGTTGTAATAAGGCCTCCATAAACTATAGTTGCGTTTTATTTTTTTTTATGTTGGATATTTACTTAAAACTATATCATTAAATTGAATTAAATCACATGTTTTCTTAAGTTAACACGAGAAGGTTTAATCGTGCCACCGGGTACACTTGAAACTGGTAAAACAATTGGACTTAATTAAAATTCCAAATTAATCTAAAGGTAGTTTTGACAAGACAACCGAAAACGAGGAGTTTTCTATAAAATTTAAATGGGTTTCGAAATGGTGTTCACAAGGTTTTACTTCGTAATAACTCAGATTCGGTCATAATGTTTGGGCCGGGTTTGGGTTGTTACAGAATTGGTATCAGAGCCCAGTTCAAAGCTCGGCTGTGGGGGCCCAAGGCCCAAAAATGTTTTGGTAGGCCTTATGGTATGATTTCTGGGTTTTTAAGCAGCATGGCCCGAGTCTCCTGCACCGATCCGCCTGGTAAGTACATCTAAACCTTTACGTGAATTATATTCGTAGAAGGGTAGGAAGCATGGAACGAGATAGACTTATAGGACTTGGACCCTAAGGCTAGATTACCCAAACACAACGAAGCATAAGACTTAAAGAACTAAATCAACCTATGACTTAGTCAATGAGCTAGGTGTGGTAACCCACATGCGCATGTCTAGGATTGGATCCGGAAGAGCTTGGTATTTAAGCGGTCCTCGTGACTCACCTCCTCTTCGCAGTATCCTACCCGTGCGTAGCTTCGGTTCACCCTAACTCGTAGGGCTCAGTGGTGTGGTAACCTCTCAGTGCGCATGTCTAGAAAGGTTCAAATGAGAGCTTGGTATTTAAGCGGTCCGCGTGACCCACCTCCTCTTCACTCGACTGCACTGTGCGTAGCTTTGGTTCACCCCGACCGGAGGGCTCGGTCATAGGCTAAACACAATAATTAAAACCCAAAAAGGGAATCGGCCATGTTTTCGAAAAAGAAGGAAACAACAAGCCCTAATGTTTTCAAAACTTGTCCAATAACCCTCTCAAAACCTAGAACACTACGTATACAATGTTTTTCTCGGAAAACTTGATTTGTGAAAATTTCAGAAATACCCTTAGGAGTGAAATTACCAAAATGCCCCTGACCCATAAAATATTAATTCGACGGTTTTGCTTAAAAATTTCAACTATTTTACAAATACCAAGTAGCTTAGCTTTGGAAATCATCAGTAAAATATCCTGGTTCTGGAAAATTACGAAAATACCCCTGTAGGAAAAAGACGAAAATACCCCTGGGTTAGAAATGGGCAGAAATGTCCGATGAGTGAATAGGTATGGAAAGTATTAAGGAATGGATGCATGGACTTCTTTGTGTGAACTAGGATAGGAAACTGAAACATTGTTTGCTCGAAAGAATCTCTGATTAAACCTCATCCATAAAACTTCTTCGCGAGTAATAAAGTGAAACAAATGCTAACGCATAAAATTTCTCTTAATCAGATTAAAAGCGCGGTAGATAGAATGAGTTCTAGAGGACGTGGACGCCGTGGACGTGGTAGGGGTAGGATGACGGTGTCTGAACCCGTCAGGTCAGGACAAGGTTCGGAAAATGAGGTACCACTGCCACCACCACCTCCTACTTTTAGAGCTGAGGAGCCGGAGGCAGACCGGTGGCGAATCGGTATCGCAAGTCGTGTTTTGCGAGTCTTGGAGATGGTGGTCGGGTGGGTGGAAATGTTGGAGCTCGGAAATCTGTCCCCGGCGACTCCGATCTAACGGAGCGGAGGTATTCCGAGGTGTGTCGGGAGTGGCACCCGGTCTGCAATGAATCTCGGCTAGAGTCAATCGAGAGGATCATGGATGACCTTGACCGACCGAGGAAGAGAAGGCTGAAAGAGCGATGTCGCTTCTAAAGGATGAAGCGTGCGCGATGGTGGCTTACGGTTCGAGATGGGGGCTACTGGCCGATGATTTGACGTGGGAGTATTTCGAACCGCCTATCGAAAAAGTATGTGGGCATTAGCTACACCGACGCTGCAGAGAAAGGCTTTTCCGGGATTAGTTCAAGGAACTAAGTCCGTGGCGGAATATGAGGCGAATTTCTAAGGCCGAGTAGATATGCGAGAGGCATCGTGGCTATCGAACATGAGCGCCGTGTCCGCTTTGAGGATGGACTCCGAGATGATTTAAGGTTGCTTTTGCCCCACACAAAGAAGTTCGTGAGTTCTCATCCCTAGTGGAGAAGGCTAAGGTAGCGAGAGGAATCAAGGAGGCGTGAGGCGTAACTATAGTAAGAACAATCGGAAGAGAAGTTTTGGGCCACCGGATCAAGCGGGAGTGCTCGAGAAAAGGCTAGGCCAAGTGGGTCCAATCGGCGACAAGGCCCACAACCGCTAATCAAAGGCCGACTCGGTCGGTGCAATCGCTGTGGAAAGACCCATTGGGGAGGTTGTTGGGCCGGTGATAAAGGGTGCTTTGAGTGTGGGTCTTTGGAGCATCGCGTCGAGATTGTCCCCGAAACTAGCTAAGAAGCGACGGAAGGACGAGCAGTGCACGAGGATAGGGATGTAGGACCACGAGAGGGTCGTGGTAATGGTAGAGGAAACAACGGTCCTAACTTTGAGGTCGTGGAACTCAAGGCGAGGTTCGGGCAACACATGAGGCTAGGCGGCTG
The DNA here is from genome assembly GCA_025698515.1 of Gossypium sturtianum. Classification (NCBI taxonomy): domain Eukaryota; kingdom Viridiplantae; phylum Streptophyta; class Magnoliopsida; order Malvales; family Malvaceae; genus Gossypium; species Gossypium sturtianum. The sequence goes on from CM046945.1 coordinate 167,770,018, forward strand.
GCTTAGTTTACGCAGCAAGGTGTCGCGAAGAAGGTGACGCACCGGATGTCATAACCGTGCGTTTCTAATTTTTGTTCTCCTTATGTTGCATTGATTGATGTGGGCTCGACGCACTTTCATACATTGCTAGTAGTGTGGTAGGAACTATGGACCTAGACTCAAACCGCTTCTAGGGAGATGACCGTAGTTAGCCCCTTAGGTCACTCAGTAGTCGTAGATAAACTCTATAGAGGCGTACCCCAGAACTTCAAGGGGTAGTATTTGTAGGCGATCTAATGGAACTACCGTTTGGAGAGTTCGATTTGATCCTTGGTATGGATTGGTTGGTTAAGTACCAAGCGAGTTTGGATTGCGCGGCTAAGCGCATGGTCCTAAGGCACGAAAGGTGATGAAGTGGTTATGATAGGAGATAGAAGGAATTATCTATCCAACGTAGTGACCGCCTTGAAGGTGAAAAGATGGTCAAGAAGGGTTGTGAGGCGTATTTGATTCAAATCGTGCTTTGGAAGCTAAGGAGTTGGTAGTTGAAAAGGTCCGAACGGTTGGGAATTTGTTGATGTGTTCCCGGAAGAACTTCCGGGTTTGCCTCCCGATCGAGAAGTCGTCGGTATAGACTTGCTACCGAGGCAGCACTGTGTCCATAGCACCATACCGAATGGCACCAAAGGAATTGGTGGAGCTAAAGGCTCAAATTCGGGAGCTCTTGGATAGAGGGTTTATACAACCAAGTATATCTCCGTGGGAGCGCTGTGTTGTTTGTCAAGAAGAAGGGCGGTTCTATGCGGATGTGCATCGACTACCGTCGATTAAATAAGTTAACGATCAAGAACAAGTATCCGCTGCCTCGGATTGACGACTTGTTTGATCAACTGAAGGGTGCCTCGGTGTTTTGAAGATAGACACGAGGTCGATATCATCAACTTAAGGTAAAGGAGGTGATGTTCATAAAGCGGCATTTCGAACTTCGGTATGGGCATTTTGAGTTCTTGGTAATGCCATTCGGGTTGACTAATGCGCCGCGGCATTCATGGACTTGATGAGCGAGTATTCCAGCGAAGATTTGGACCAGATTTGTCGTGGTGTTCATAGACGACATATTGGTTTATTCAAAAACGAAGAAGAGCATGACAAGCATTTACGGATAGTTACGCAAGTATTGAGGAGAAGCGGTTGTATGCCAAATTCGGTAAGTGTGAATTTTGGCTTAGGGAAGTGGCTTTCTTAGGTCATGTAGTATCACCAAGGAATTAGGGTAGACCCTCGCAAGATTGAAGCGATATTGGAGTGGAAACCACCTAGGGCGGTGGGTTTGAAATCTGAAGCTTTGCAGGTTTAGCGAGGATACTATCGGAGATTCGTGGAAGGATTCTCTCTAATAGCGGCGCCAGACGGTTACTAAGAAAAGGAGTTCCATTTGTATGGACGGAGAAGCGTGGAAAGCTTTGATAAGTTAAGGAAGATTTTGACGGAAGCTCGGTTTTGGTGCGACTTTGAAGCAGGGAAGTTATTCACGGTCTATTGTGATGCATCTCACACCGGTTTGGGATGTGTGTTGATGCGGGATGGGAAGGTAGTAGCCTATGCATCCCGTCAATTAAGATCGCATGAGGTTAACTACCCAACTCACGACTTAGAGTTAGCGTGGTCGTCTTCGCTCTGAAGATATGGAGACATTACACGTATGGAGAGAAGTCGATGGTCTACCACGATCACAAAAGCTTGAGGTATCTTCGACTCGAAGGATCTCGAATCGAGGCAGCGTCGATGGATTGAACTACTAAAGGACTACGATTGTTCAATCGAGTACCATCCGGTAAGGCTAATGTGGTAGCCGACGCATTGAGCCTGGAAGGTGGTGACGGACTTAAGAGCAATGTTAAGCTCGGTTAAGTCTGTATGATGATGGGAGTCTTTTGGCGAAACTTCAAGTTAAGCCGACATGGATTGAGGAGATTAAGAAAAAAGCGGTTAGTGGATGAAGGCTTGAGTTCAAGAGGATACAAGTTCAAGGCGGTGGGTTGGAAGGATACATCGTCTAGTGATGGAGTGCTTTGTTTTCAAGGCGAGTATGTATGCCAAAGGATACGAATGAGGCGTAAAAATTCTCCAAGATGCACATAGCAGCCCATACGCTATGCATCCCGGGAAGCAAGATGTATGGAGATTTGCAAACAGATTTTGGTGGCACAGGTTGAAGCGTGAGATAACGGAGTTCGTAGGGAAGTGTCTCGACGTGTCGTTAGTTAAAGCCGAACATCGGTCACCATCGGGACTACTTCAACCGATAAAGATCCTCGGTGGAAATGGGAGAGGATCACCATGGATTTTGTTAGTGGGCTACCCCTTACGCCCACTAAGAGGGATGCGATGCAGGTAATTGTGGATCGCCTAACTAAATCAGCTCACTTCATGCCGGTGAGAATGGATTACTCACTCCGAAGTTAGCGAAGGCTGTATGTGGGTGAAATAGTGAGGTTGCATGGCGTGCGGTGTCGATTATCTCGGATAGGGATCCCGATTCACGTCAAGGTTTTGGAAAGCGTTGCATCAAGCTTTGGGTACGGTTAGATTTCATCGACGGCTTTCCATCCACGATCGGACAGGACGATCGGAAAGGGTGATCTGATTTTAGAAGACATGTTAAGAGGTGTGTCTTGGATTTTAGTGGTAGTTGGGAGGAGTACCTACCACTAGCGGAATTCGCTTATAACAATAGTTATCAAGCGAGTATTCAAATGGCTCCATACAAGGCCCTATATGGACGAAAAAGTTTCGTACTCCTACATGTTGGACGGAGTTGGGAGAAAGACAAGTTCTGGGTCCAGAGTTGGTAACCGAGACGGAAGACAAAGTCAAGGTGATTCGGTCTCGTCTCAAGGAAGCATCGGATAGGCAGAAGTCTTATGCCGATCTCAAACGCAAGGAAGTGGAGTATCTTGGTAGGAGACAAAGTCTTTCTGAAGGTGTCGCCTTGGAAAAAGGTGTTGAGATTTGGACGAAAGGGAAGTTGAGCCCAAGGTTCATTGGGCCATATCTTTGTTGTGAAGCGAATAGGACCGGTAGCTTATCAGCTAGAGTTACCGGCAGAACTAAGTCAGATACATGACGTCTTTCATGTATCAATCTTTGAGACGGTATCGGTCAGATCCTTCGCACATTGTGCCAGTAGCAGAGATCGAGGTGAACACGGATTTATCTTTTGAGGAAGAACCTATTCAGATTGTAGATCGAGATGTGAAAGTTCTACGTAGGAAGGCAGTGCCTTTGGTGAAAGTGTTATGGCGGAACCACGGAGTGGAAGAAAGCTACGTGGGAGCCCGAGGAGGTGATGCGCGGCAATAATACCCCCATCTCTTCTGATCAAGAAATTTCGAGGACGAAATTTATTCTAAGGGGGGTAGAACTGTAACATCCCAAATGTGGGGTTATTTGGAAATAAATTATTTTTCTTATGTATGAACTGCTGTGTCATTATTTATGGAATAATAATGATCAATTTAAGGCTTTGTGTTGGCTCGACTTGGTAGGAAATTTTAGTTTTTAACTTCTAAAAGAAGGGAGCCTTAGTAAGTGGGTGTTATAAGAATAAATGTGGGTAATTTAACACAAAATAGGCCTTAGTAAAGTGGCAAAGTAAGCCCACTTAAGAGCTACATGTGACGCCACCAAGGAGCAAGGGAGAGCTTGTGTTCGAGTCACGGAAATCCCCTTTTGTTTTTGTTTTTATTTGGACGGCACAAGGAGAGTTTTTCTCCCTTCAAACTCTTCTATTAGGTGTAATTATTAAAAGATATTTTAACTAGATATTATGTGAATAATCTGAGAAGGGTGGCAAGAGAAAAAGGAGGCATGTGTTAATTCAAATTCTTTTGAATTATTTCAAATTAGTGGCCTAGAGAAAAACTAGGTGATGGCCGAATGTGGGACTCCTTGGTGAAGAGGAGTTGGCTAGGAGTTGGACTCCTTGTTGCCAAGGTTGGACGGAAAGCTTGAAAGGGGGGGCCGAATGCCTATAAAAGCATCAGTTAACCCCCCCTTGCTTCTTTTTTTGTCATTTTTGCTGAAGTGCCGAAATCCCTAAACCCTCCCCTATTCTTCTCGTATTTTCTTCATTCCTTCAAACCCCTTCAAGCCGAAACTCCTAGCACTTTTCTTTCCTATTATTTTCTTTCTCCCTTTGGCCGAATACACTCCCTTGAAGGTGCCGATCTTCTTTCCTCTTTTAACACACTTTGGCCGAAACAATGCAGTGGCATAGATACTTGGGGATTTCTCTCATTATTCAAATCGGTTGTAAAGGTAAGTGTGCCGAAACCCCATGGATTCTCCTTCCTATTCTTGCCGATTCCTATTAAGGGAGGATAGGTGCCGATTTCGGCAATGGTAAGTAAGGCTTCTAAAACGTTTTGTAAACGGTCTCTCTTAGGTACTCCAGGTTGGTGAAGCGGTCAACCCGAGTTCCAACCTCTAGCATTCGGCTTTGGTAAGTAAGGGTAAGGAATCTATGGTAATGGTTTATTCTTTAAGTGATTAAAGCCGAAGGCTACTAACATTGCTTGTGACCGATTGTTTTGGGTACATGATTCGAGTATCAAATACGGTGAATAGTAGTAAAGGGTTTTAAGGTGAGATTTCGGGTTCACAAGGAACCCCTCCCAATAATTTGATTTGGCCGAATAGGCCATAGGACTAATCCATAGATTTGGCCGAATATAGGGCAAGTGGATCTGTGGTGACCAACGCTTTCTTTCGGGATTTAGGACTACCATCGATATCAGGTGTGTACATACACACTTATAATAGTTAATTAAGTGTATGTTATGTGTAAATCTGCTTTATGTAGATGTGGCAATAGTACCTTAATGGTACAAGCAAGGATCCTGGTAAGTCTCTATTTGTATGAGATTGATAATAATGCTTTTGGGAAGCATGGATTATTTGATACATGTGATATGTGTATGTACTGTTGTTAACTGTTTGACATGGGTTGATGAGAGGAGGGGGCAGTGAAATCGTCTTGGACGAGCACCGGTGCTTTGGTACCCACTGGTGCTATTACGTCACGGAGGTTTGGTACCTCCAGAGGTTTGGTACCTCATAGCGACTTGTCCCCGTGGTTAACACCACCGTGGGTTGGCCCCACTTGAGATATGGGATCGTCTCGCCGGTGATTTGGTATCACCACGATGGGTTGGCCCCATCACCCGATTTGTGTCTATGGACACCAGTGCTTTGGTAGCACATTGTGACTATATGTCACCAAAGGGTTTGGCACCACCAGTGTTTTGGTAACACATCGTGACTACGGTCACGGTGGTTTGGTACCACGTGGGGTAGACAATGGTGTTTGGTTGGCTAGGTTGGGTACATGATACTTTGCTTAATTAATCAAGTTATATGTTGTGTATGAAATGTTGTATCAACCGGGAAAGGGTTACATCTCGAGTCTTGGTGACTCACCTTCTCCTTTAACATTTTTCGGTGACTCGTAGATGGCGGTTGAGGCTACGGTGGGACTCGAGGCGGCCATGCAAAGGATTTTAATTTACGAGAACTTTAATTTTGTTTAATTTTATTTTGGGTTGTAATAAGGCCTCCATAAACTATAGTTGCGTTTTATTTTTTTTTTATGTTGGATATTTACTTAAAACTATATCATTAAATTGAATTAAATCACATGTTTTCTTAAGTTAACACGAGAAGGTTTAATCGTACACCGGGTACACTTGAAATCGGTAAAACAATTGGACTTAATTAAAATTCCAAATTAATCTAAAGGTAGTTTTGACAAGACAACCAAAAAGAGGAGTTTTCTATAAAATTTAAATGGGTTTCGAAATGGTGTTCACAAGGTTTTACTTCGTAATAACTCAGATTCGGTCATAATGTTTGGGCCGGGTTTGGGTTGTTACATTCGTCCTCGAAATTCTTAGCAGAATGTAGATTAAGGATTTGCTTCCGCACAATACATTTCAAATTCACACATAGCTTCGGATTTCAAATCTCTTTAATCTCACAATCCGAAATTACGATCGACTTTCGCTATACATCATCTCTAGCTGAGACTGCTTATGACTGTATTAAATTGTTTTCATTTTCTTCTCAATTTCTTTGACGATATTAATCCCGTGGATCATTTTCTCACAAAGCTCGATCCTGAAATAACAAAGTTCGGTAACTGCTTATAACAGCAACAGTCTTTCTTAGTTGCTTTGAAACTCTAAAGCACAGTGACAAATAAATATTTCAAGAGTTTGAATTGCGTTTCCCAATTTCAATGCAATCTCATACTCACAGATTACTGTAATTTCCCTCAGAATCAGAATATGAGTTTCAGATCTCAATCCGAAACAATGTTGATTAGTACCATGTGTAGACTTATCATCTTAGGAACATATAACTATCACTTTTCAATAATAAGGATAATCTCGATACAAAATTCATCAACACTTTATTTCTATAACCAACAAAGTCAGAAATATCACAGTTCACACTCATTCATCAATATCATAACTCGAAATGTCGTGCATCATGTTACTCTCGTACGATCAGACTAATTGACACTGTGGGCCACCTATAACAATGGTTATGTAGTCTCAGAGCTTCTCGATATAGACACTTTATCTCGAAGCAACAAATAATCATCGATTCCACATCTGAAGTTCCAAATTAGAAATCAATTTATGCTGAACCCCTTTTTAACTTATACTTCACTGACACATTTTTGAATTTCACAACTTCACTAAATAAACATTTATTTAGCCTCTAATTCAGCTAGCAACTATTCATTACCTGATAAGATCAATCACGTATTCATCGCTCAAAAAGCACACAAAAGTTTCCCATTCAAAACATCCGAAACTATAATCATTTCCTCGGATAAGAATCACTTACAGACTCAAAAGTTTTTCGACGATTCGAGCTAACTTTTCTGTGCCAAGTTCGGATCTTTATCTGACATTAAACATTTTACACTCTTATAGTCATCATATATATCACATAACTCTTTTCATGCATCTTTAACTATATGAAATCACAAGATATCTCTGTATACTTTTTCATTAGAACACACTTCAAACCATTCATTAACATGTGACTGAAGATCATAAACTCTTTATTCAACTCAGACGGAACTAGAACTGACATTTCGATTGATAATGTCTTCGTGCAAAAGAAAGCTTTAATATTCGAACTAACTTTAATTTACCACAACATTTCTCAGATAGAATTGTTCCAATAGATATAATTCTGTATTAAATCTTCAAGAATACAAATTCTTCTTCCATACTATCCTTCAATTCATACATGTACGTTCAAAATTTATCTCCAGTTCGAAAATATATTCAAACACATATAACCCAATTAACTTTTCAATCAATAATTCAAATCACACTAACTATTGAATCGATCTTTTCAAAGAAATCTTTATTCTCATTAGAAAGATGACCCCAGGCATATCATTATACAAATTAATTCTTGAGTTTCTATCATTTTCACTTTTATCACTGTCGAAACCTTGACGAGAACTAGAAAAGAGTTTATAATAAAGTTGTCTCATATATTAATCATCGAAACTCCGAATTATACTAAAATCACCTTAACCATATAGAAATCATTAAGCTTTATTAGGAAAAATGTCTCAATCCTATAATGAGTATTATCCCAGCTGTTAATGAAGTATCTGAACACAGAAAGGAATCAAATATGATTTAAGTAGCAACCATTGTAGAAACACATCTTCTATAACTCTGAGGAAGGAACCACTATATTCTCACATTTCTAGCCAGAAATTATAATTGCAATAGACATAGTCATCTCTGTCAAATAGAAATCTCTTGCAGATAATCACATGAAATCATAAAAATACCAAAATAGAAAAAGTTCACATTTGGAGTTACACAGATTATCTGAAAATTAAAACTCATATAAAATAATATTAGTTTCGATGATATCCCAGAAATATCCAGAAAGAATAATGTCGCTCATAAATACTGAAATCCATAGTAGCAGAAGTAATATAATCTTCACGTATTTTCAACAGAGAAATAACCAGTAGGAACAGAATATTAGTCTCATACAGATTTTACCGTCGACTTTCACATCCACACCATGGAATAAATTATCAAAGGAAGACATAACAATGTCGAATATAACCCAAACAGATCAACGATGCTTTCATCTATTAATATGTTTAGCTAATGTTCTCATACGATAAAACTTTCTTTAGATAACATACCTGAACAAGTCATTTAATCAACGTTAACTTCTTCTTTAACAATTTCTTTGCATCATCTGAATAGTCTTTAGAACTGCCCAATATCTCTTTTAGTGCTGTCTTCATTTGCTGATTCACTTTCCTTTCTGACCACATTACTAATCTTTCAAACACGGATTTCTAAAACTTCACATTAGTGAGTTTATTCATTCCAACTCTTATAATAAAATTGTAACATTTTTCTAACAAGGGGGTAAGAATAGTGAAGCCTCAAATTTAACTCTCACATAATTGCACATAATACATACTATCACAAATAGTCAATTCATTACTAATTTCACGTTCTCAAATCATTTAATAAACTTTTGTTTTTAATCACTTTTATTCTTAACACACTGTTCATATGCAAACTCAAATCACTATTTCACGATCAGAGCATTTCAGATAGCGATCATAACTCAAATAGCACATCTTGTATGCTCATATAATTACAACATTTATGAATTACAACATGCCATACAATTTAATTCTTACCTTTATGAGTCTCAACTCATCATCAGCACATTTCCACTCAAACATTTGAATATCTACTTCTGTACTATCAGAATTAGCTCAGTTGGAAATCTTATCTATCTCATCAAAACAATCTTCGTTAGAGTCGAGAGATATCACACTATCACAGATTTAATATGGCATGTATAGCTAGACTCACATACGCTATGGTAGTCCTAGAATCGACTAAACCACAGCTCTGATACCACTAAAATGTAACACCCCTTACCCCTATTCGTAGCCGGATCAGGATACGAGGCATTAAAGCAATCTTTTACACTTTTCCGATACATACATTTCAATTATACATTAAAACCATTCATAGTCACACTCTATGTCCCTATTATGGGCTTACGAGGCCCAAAACAATTATTAAAGTTGGTTCGGGACCAAACCGAAACTTTTCGGGCATTTAGAAATTTTTTACCAAAACAGGGTCACACGCCTATGTAACATATGACACGACCATGTGAGTAGACCGTATGGTCCTCACACACCCATGTCTGGACCCCATGTGTAATTCACTAGCATTCTGTTTATGCACCACGGCCAAACCACACGCCCGTGCGGTGACCGTGTCCTACCCCACGGCTGAGACACACGACCGTGTCTCTAGTCCGTGTGGCATACATTAGGCTATTTTTCAAACCTTTTGTGTTCTTAACTCTTTGTACTAATATATAATATATCAATCTTTGTTATACCTTTAGCTAATTCTAACTTAGCCACATCAAGACATTTCTCCATGCAAGCATAAAATAAGTTTACTTACCTATAGGCATTATGAGCCACAACTCATGGCTCTATTCAACGAAGCAATATAAGCCTAAACATTTGACTAATTCATAATAATACATAAAACCAATAACTAAATCTCTATACATGCCATTCACTTGAAAATAATTAGGATTGCCGTGATTCCAACTTGACAAATTGATAGTGTGATGATACCTCCAACGATCTCCAACCCCGAGCCAATCTGACAACACTAAGAGAAATGGGAAAATGGTGTAAGCTTTATAGCTTAGTAAGTTGGCATATAATAATAAACAATCTATTTAACAATACTATCACATTCCTCATTAGATATGCTTAAGAAAATAGAATCATTATTTACATGATTTCACCTTTTACTCAAGTTCAGCTAAGGCTGTTTTCTTGAGTCACAGTCACTAATTTAATTATTTGATAAGCTATAGAACTCGAAATTAAGTTCCGTAAATTTTCCCTGAAATTAGGCTCATATATCTTCTTGCCATAAAATTTCCAGAATTTTTATCTTAGCCAATTAGTACAGTTTATTCATTAAATTTTCCCCTGTTTCACTGTTTGACAGTTCTTCCCTCTCTTCACAAAATTTGAGATATCTCATTGTACAGAGTTCAAATAATATTTTTGTTTGTTCCAATAAAAAAATAGAGTCACTAAGGATTCTAGGAATATAAACCATGCCCCATAATTATTTTTGTACAATTTATAATGATTTTCCAAGTCTAAACAGGGGATCACGTATTCATTCTGAACCAGTCCCACAAGAATTTAAATATCTCATAAAGTATAACTCATTTTCTCACACCATTTTCTTTGTTTGAAAATAGACTCAATGAGATTTAATTTCATATCTCATTCAATTATTAATTAAATTCCTACCATTTTTGGTGATTTTTCAAAATACACAACTACAAATTGTCGATCTTGTCTTAATGCTAATTTCACTTTTTTCATGATTTTCATGTATTCTCTTTCATTTTTACACATGTGCAAAAAAACATAGTATAACTTAGCATATAATTATCATTTGATCATAGGCACATTATTATCACATGATTAAATCCTTTTCACTTTCAATCACTTTTCATTATATCAATTCAATACCCGTTGAATCTCTTAAACATCATCAAAAGCACATTATTTCAAATCAATATCAATAAGTTCTACTATTCAATTCTTACTCATGAATCAATACCTATTTTTTTTTCTACCACTTTTCAAACCCATACACAAAAGTCAACAACCACGTAGGTTCCGTACGTACCTGTACCTCGTCATACTTATCTATTACATTTCCCACGTCACCTTATTGATCGATACGTTATATCATACGATAATATTTTATATTCAATGAACTCACACACTTAGTGCCAAATGGATAACCGAAGCTATATATAGATTTTGCGCACACAGTGCCAAATGAATAGCCGAAGCTATATATAGATATCGCACACACAGTGCCAAAACCTTGTAACGTATCGCACATTTAGTACCGTCACATTTAACTTCTCGCACACTTAGTGCCAAATCCTTGTAACGTATCGCACACTTAGTACTGTCACATTTAATTTCTCGCACACTTAGTGCCAAATCATTGTAACATATCGCACACTTAGTGCCGTCACATTTAATTTCTCGCACACTTAGTGCCATATTTCATACTATCATTTCCGTACATTAATTTCGCATATTACAAATCAGCATATAAATCTCATGTTTATATATAATTAACAACAAATATATGCTTATAAACTTACCTCGGATATCGACGAACGTAATCGACTACTTGACTACTTTTGACTTCCCCCGATCTAAATTTTGTTTTCTTCCGTTCTTGATCTAAATAAATTCAAATTTAACTAATTTAACCACATACTCATTCGATTTAATCCAAAAACACATAAATGGGCAAATTACCATTTTTCCATGACATTTCACACTTTTTGCAATTTAATACTTATTGCATAAAACACAAAATACACAAAATTTACACATACTATAGTTAGGCCGAATATTCACAAGCATTATACAAGTCCATATATTTCATTTTTTTCACATTTTAGTCCTTCAAAAATTTATTTTCACAATTTAATCCAAATTACTCAAAATTATCCAAAAATCCAAAAACAAAACATGTTAATCAAACATATATCTTTCATATTCCACCATCATCCATCCAATAACTCACATATCCATCAATGGCACATTTCCAAAACATCATCAATTCACAAAATTTAAGCATGGGTTTTGTAGAGCACTAAGCAACGATTACAGAAACGTAGAAATTATCAAAAACCGATCGGAATCATACCTCAATTGAGCTTTGGAAGTGCCGAAATTCCAAAAGCTTTAAAACCCTTTTCTTTCATCAATATTCGGTGGAAGAAAAGATGATAAAAAATGGCCACCAAATGTTTTTGTTTTGTTTTATTATCATCAATTCATCTTTTACCTTTTTACCCTTTTTATTATTATTCCTTTTCCACTATCCATAGGTTTTTATGTCCATTCACCATCCACTAACTATATAATGGTTTAATAACAACATAAAGCCTACACCTTAAAAAGCCATCAACAAATTGACACTTATAAATCAACACACAGCTTTTACACCTTATGCAATTTAGTCCTTTTTCACAATTTGACACACAGTCGATAAAATTATCACACAGAATTTTCACACAGGCCATGTCACATAAAATCAACACAAAAAATAATATTAATATATATTTTTTTTTACGACCTCATATTTGTGGTCTCGAAACCACTATTCCGACTAAGGTCTAAATCGGGCTGTTACATGTCTTGTTTTGACTTAATAAGTGAATGTGCATAAGTACATAGATTGATATGTTTAGTAAATAACTAATGAAATAGATGTTTATAAATGGATGGATTGATGTATGCGGTGTATATGAAATGAAGCAGATTTTGATGATTATTTAAGATTTTGAATGCCATGAACTTTGGTCATAAGGTTCGACTATTGAATTTATAAAGTATATGTATTATGATATAAGTAAATTATTTGGGTCGAATAAGTGATTAAGTTAATAATATTGATAAGTTTAAATTTCAAAGCATGAAATGCTTATGTATTATAAGTAGTGAAGCATGTTTGGTTTTTAGTCAGTTAAGTGATACATATGTATGAATGAGACTTATATGATTGGGCTGCTAATTATTATTCGAGTTTTTTTTTAGAAAAAAATGTCTGTTTTGAGTTGAATTTTATTTGGTAATGCCTCGTAACCCTAGTGTAACACCCCAGACCCGGTCAATACGACACAACTGAATCTGGCATGCCACGAAGGAAAACGTTTTTAAAAAAAATTGAGTTAACGATTAAATTTCAGTGAAAAACTCTTTGTTGTTCTATGTTTGTAAAAATCAGGTGTATAATACATTTAAAACTAATAATTTACTTTGAAATTCCGTAAATAAATCTTTAAAGCTATGTTGCAGATCCAAAGATTAGAAAACCTTTTATAATTTTTAAAGAAACCCAAGCGATTATTTTAAAAACCGTTTCTAATTGAAATTTGGAAACTTAACTTTTGAAAAATAGTATGAGTTATCGAAAACACTTAAGTTGCCATTTATTAACAAGAGATTTGTATTACCCGATGGTAGGGATTGAAAACCATTACGACTTGTAGTTTAGAAAACCTTGCGCTCATATTATTAAATTAATCAAGTGATATACTTAATCATGTTTAGAATAAATCCAAAGCATATAAATAATCCAAAAATATAATTTAAATGGCCTTATTACAAACCCAAAATAAAAATAGAACCAAATTTAAATAAAGTAAAGTATCCAAACCAAAGTTCATATAGAACCGAATTTATTTAATGCATGGCCACCTCGAGTCTACCCGGCTCCTCATCGCGATCTATGAATCACCTGAAAAGATAAGGAGAAGGTGAGTCACCAAGACTCAAGTGCATATATCCTTTCCCGATTAATACATCATACTTACACAATTTATAACCAAGCAAAGTATATAAATATAATGCACCCAAACCTAGCCATCCATAACTCCCTTTTCTACCCCCGTGTGGTGGTACCAAACCACCGGTGGTGCCAAACCACCGTGACCCAAAGTCACGATATCCAATATTGTGGTGCCAAACCACTTTGGTGACCCAAAGTCACGAATAATAAAGTTGTGGGGCCAACCCACGTGTGATACCAAATCACCGCGGCGACGATCCCATAATATCGAATGTGGGGCCAACCCACTATGGTACTAAGCCACTAGGATGAGTCGCTATGAGGTGCCAAACCTCTGGTGTCCCAAAGACACGAAATAACTGTGGTACCAAACCACTGGAGGTGCCAAACCTCTGGTGTCCCAAAGACACGGATATCAAATCCTTCCCCCTCCTCTCATATCACCCAAACCAATGTAACATTTAAACAAATCATGCCATTTTACTTTATTAGAATTCACTTAGCAAATATATCATAATTCATATCATCATGCATCATATTGCAAAAGTCATATCGAAACGGACTTACCCGATTCATTGCTCATACCCTACGGTATCATATCAAGATCTCACAGCTTTCCAACTTTAATAACATGATTAGTATATAAATAAATATATATTACCGAATTATAAAGTGTGTAAGATACACACCATCACTAACGAAAGTTCTAAATCCCGAAGACCCGATCTACCGCACTAGATCTCCTTGTCCTACATGCGGCCAAACCACAAAACCATTAACAAGGCCATTCGGCCATACCAATAAATCTTAGTCTCATTAACCTTTGGTTTTTCTCAACAACTTAAAGAATATTGAACCAACATGAATCCTTACCACTTGACTTACCAACTTCGATTGCTAAAGAAATAGGGCTTAGATCGATTGCTTCCAAAATCCCGAAGAGCCTAAAAGAAAATCGGTTCCTATGAATAGTTAGAACCTTGCTAACAAATGCCCAAAAATTCGACCTTTGCCCTCATAAGAAACGATAGAGAAAAGAAAAGGAAAATCGGACAAGACACTTACCTATCTTCCAAAACCGATTATAGAAGAACCCAAAGAAAATCTACCCTTGATGATTTTCGACCAAGATAACACCAAAAGAGAAAAAGAAGATTCGGCTATGGTGGAGAAAAAGAAAGGAAAATAAAAGTGAAAATGAAATAGGAGAAGGAGGATTCGAAAATAAAAGAAAGAAGAACATGGAAGGAGAAAATAGAATGAAGATGGATGTTTTTAATTTTGAGCAAAAGTGAAAGAAATGAGATTTGGGAAGGAGAAAGATTCGGCCAAGAGAAAGTAAAAAGGAAATGTGGTTTTGAGCAAATATCAAAAGAAAGAAAAGAGAGAGATGGGAGAAAGAGGTTCGGCCAAACACCTTGTTTGCCGAAAAAGAAAAGTGCACAAAGTGCTAAGTGTGGTTTCGGTTTCAAAAGGAAAAATGAAAGAAAGAAAATAGAATTTGGTTCAAACAAAAATGAGAGCTAAACCAAAAGCAAAATTGCACCTAATGCCTAAGGTACATTCGGCTAAGGAAGAAAATTTTGGAGAGGAAAAGAAGAAATGCCAAATGGTGCACAAAATGCTAAAATTGACCAACCAATTCCCCCAACTTCCTATCAACATTCGGCCACCCCTAGCCACACATGCCGTCCACATTCATGGACTAATGGCATTAGATTAGTTTCAAAACACTCTCCATCATCCAAGCCCTTTGTCCCCCATCCTTCCATAAATCTTAAGATTCTTATCCCACAATACAAGCTTTCCTAAACTAATATTCAACTTGTCATAAAAATTGAAAGTCCAACCTTCCATAATTAGAGCTTGGCCGACACTTAATGTTAGGATGCATAAAAATAAAGTCTTCCAAATGCAATCCATGCTATTCGAACCATTTCCCTCGAGCAACCATCCATGCGCCATAACCACCTTGCCACAACTCCTCATGTGCTAAATTTAACACTTAAATTAACTTAAGTGTCAAGTTCACCTAATCCACTTCACTAAATTTTAATACTAAGAATTATTCTAGCTTCATAAATAAAATCAAGCCTTCTCAAGACTATGCTAACACACAAAATTCATACCCGAGCCAACACAAATAACAAGATGATACTCTAATTTTTAGGATGTTACAATTCTACCCCCTTAAGAAAATTTCGTCCTCGAAATTACCTGATCAAAAGAGTTGAGGAAACTGCTGTCTCATCACATCCTCCGGTTCCCACGTAGCTTCTTCTACGCCATGGTTCCGCCATAATACCTTCACTAATGGAACTGACTTCCTGCGCAACACTTTCACATCTCGATCTAGAATCTGCACTGGTTCCTCTTCCACCGTCAGATCTGGACTCACCTCTATTTCCTCTACTGCCACGACATGCGATGGATCAGAACGATAGCGTCTAAGCATGGAGACATGGAACACATCATGTATCGACTCACTCGATGGCAACTCGAGCTGATAGGCTCCGGTCCCACTCGCCTCAACACCTTATACGGCCCAATAAACCTTGGACTTAACTTGCCTTTTCTCCCAAATCTTAACACTTTCTTCCATGGTGAGACCTTCAGAAAAACCTTGTCACCCACGGCAAACTCTATATCCCTCCGCTTGAGATCGGCATATGACTTCTGCCTATCCGAAGCTTCCTTCGAACGAGCACGAATCATCTTAACCTTATCCTC
This sequence comes from Gossypium sturtianum, assembly GCA_025698515.1. Classification (NCBI taxonomy): domain Eukaryota; kingdom Viridiplantae; phylum Streptophyta; class Magnoliopsida; order Malvales; family Malvaceae; genus Gossypium; species Gossypium sturtianum. The sequence continues at coordinate 167,786,244 of CM046945.1, forward strand.
GCCTCCTCGCAACCAACTCTTGTCCTAACATCGACGCTCACCCAACTCTGTCCGGCATGTAGGTGTGCGACACTTCCTACCATACAACGCCTCATATGGTGCCATCTTAATGCTTGCTCGATAACTATTGTTGTATGCGAATTCAACTAATGGCAAAAACTCTTTCCACCGCCTCTGAAATCCAAAACACAAATTCTCAACATATCCTCTAAAATCAGATAACTCTTTCCGATTGCCCGTCGATGTGGATGAAATGCCGATCAAATCCAACCGTACCCAAAGCTTGATGTAACGCTCTCCAAAACCTCGACGTAAATCTAGGATCTCTCATGCGAGATGATCGACACTTTGGTACACCATGCAACCTTACTATCTCCGCCACATACAACTTAGCTAACTTCACGAGTGAGTAATCTACCCTTACCGGAATAAAATGAGTGACTTAGTCGACGATCCACAATCACCCAAACTGAGTCCTTCTTACTTGGCGTAAGGGGTAATCCACTGACAAAGTTCATAGTGATCCTTTCCCACTTCCACTGTGGAATCTTCATCGGCTGAAGTAACCTAGACGGCAACTGATGTTCCGCCTTGACCTGGCGACACGTCGGACATTTACCCCCAAACTCGCCATTCCTCCGCTTTAGACACGCCACCAAAATCGCTCTCTTAAATCCCGATACATCTTGCTACCTCCAGGATGCATAGCGTATGGGCTGCTATGTGCGTCCCGAAGAATCCTTTGCCTTAACTCAACATCCTTCGGCATACAAGCTCTCCCTTGAAAACACAATACTCCATCACTGGACAAACTATAATCCTCTAAACCACCATTCTGAACTTGCAACCTCTGATCATTCAAACCCTCATCCTCTAACTGTTTCTCCTTGATCTGCTCTAACCAAGTCGGCTTGACTTGTAATTCTGCCAAAAGACTCCCATCGTTATATAAGCTAAGACAAGCAAACATCGATCTTAAGTCTGATACAACCTTACGGCTCAACGCGTGTGCCACCACGTTAGCCTTACCCGGATGATACTCAATCGAACAGTCGTAGTCCTTCAACAACTCAATCCATCTACGTTGCCTCAAGTTCAAATCCTTCTGAGTCAAAAGATACTTAAGACTCTTGTGATCCGTGTAGACTATCGATTTCTCTCCATAGAAATAGTGTCTCCATATCTTCAAAGCAAAAATTATTGCAGCTAATTCCAAGTCATGCGTCAGATAGTTAACTTCATGTGGTCTCAATCGCCGAGATGCATAAGCCACTACCTTCCTTCTGCATCAACACACATCCCAAACCGTATGTGATGCATCACGAGAAAACCGTGAATTCCTTGCTCGCCTCGGGTTGAATCAAAACCGGAGCTTCAGTTAGAATCTTCTTCAACTTGTCGAAACTTCCTTGCTGCTTCTTGGTCCACACAAATGGAACTCCTTTCCTCAATAACTTGGTCATAGGTGCTGCGATTAAAGAAAATCCTCTACAAATCTTGGTAATACCCGCGGACCTAGAAAACTCCGAATTTCAGCCACTGACTTAGGCGGCTTCCAATCCAATATTGCCTCAATCTTCCGAGGATCCACTCTAATCCCCTCAGCTGATACTACGTGACCCAAGAAAGTCACCTCCCTAAGCCAGAACTCGCACGTACTAAATTTGGCATAAAGCTGCTTTTCCCTCAGAATTTGCAACACTACTCGCAAATGCGCATCATGCTCCTCCTCTGACTTTGAGTATACCAAAATATCGTCTATAAATACTATGACAAACTGATCCAGAAACTGCTGGAATACCCGATTCATCATGTCCATGAATGCTGCCGGTGCGTTAGTCAACCCAAACGGTATTACCAAAAATTTGTAGTGCCCATACCGAGTGCGAAATGTCGTCTTATGGATATCAGCCTCTTTCACCTTTAGCTGATGATACCCAGACCTTAAATCAATCTTGGAGAAAACCACTGCCCCCTTAAGCTGATCAAACAAGTCATCTATCCTCGGCAAAGGATATTTATTTTTGATCGTCAGCTTATTCAACTGGTGATAGTCTATACACATCCGCATCGAACTATCCTTCTTCTTGACAAAAAGTACCGGCGCTCCCCAAGGCGAAACACTTGGTCGGATAAAACCTCGATCCAACAACTCCTGAATCTGAGCCTTCAATTCTACTAATTCCTTCGGCGCCATCCTATACAGAGCAATAGACACTGGCGCAGCTCCGGGTAACAGATCTATACCAAATTCAACTTCACGATCCGGAGGCAGTCCCAGAAGTTCTTCTGGAAATACGTCAACATATTCCTTTACCATTCGGACATTCCCCACAGTAGACTCCTTAGCTTCCAACGCACACACATGAACCACAAATGCCTCACAGCCCTTCCTGACCAACTTCACAGCTTTCAACGTAGATACTACGTTGGATAGATAATCTCTTCTATTACCTATCATAACCACCTCTTCGCTCTCAGCCGACTTCAAAACCATGCGCTTAGCAGAGCAATCCAAACTTGCTTGATACTTGACCAACCAGTCCATCCCAAGAATCAGATCGAACTCCTCAAACGGAAGTTCCATCAGATCAGCTACAAACATTACCCCTTGGAGTTCTAGGGGTACATCTCTATACAGCTTATTTACTTCTACAGAGTGACCTGAGGGCTAAATCTTGTCATCTTCCTAGAAGTAGTCTCAGAGTCTAGATTCATAGTCTCTACTATACTACTAGCAACATACGAATGTGTCGAACCCACATCTATCAAAGCCGCATATGGTATACCAAAGATTAAGAACGTACCGGTTATGACGTCCGGTGCGTCGCCCTCCTCTCGATGCCTTGCTGCATACACCAAACCAGGCTGTCTTGCCTCAGTGTTGCCTGCACCTCTGCTCGATGCTCCGCAGCCTCGACCAGAACCATTACCTCCTCTACCATTACCACGACCTCTCCGTGGTGACGGCCCCATTTTTACGAATCCGAGCACGACCTTGACCCTCGGTCGATTCTGGCTAGCTTACGTGGGCGGTCCCTCACACGATGATCCAGCGAGCCACACTCAAAACATCCTTTCCCTCCGGTCCAACATTCACCCCAATGAAATTTTCCACATCGGTTACACTGTGCTGGTCCCTGATTAGCAGTAACAGGCCTCCCAGATTGATTCGGCCCACTCTGCCTAACCCTCTTCTGAGAATTACCGGCTGACCCGGATGATCCAAAACCTCTCTTATGTTTATTCCTGTCGTGACTCTGCCTTACAGATTCCTTTATCCCTTCAGCTATCTTAGTCTTTTCAATTAGTGCAGCAAACTCTCGCTCCTGATGTGGAGCAATCAGCAATCTCAGCTCGTCCCTCAATCCATCTTCGAACCGGACACATCGCTCGTGCTCCGAAGCCACGATACCTCCAGCATACCGGCTCAATCTTAAAAATTCTGCCTCATATTCTGATACGGACTTACTCCCCTGGACCAAACTCAGAAATGCCTTACGCTGCGCATCAATGTAACTAGACCCAACATATTTCTTCTGATACGCTGCCTTAAAATAATCCCAAGTGAGATCCTCCGCTACAGCACTATTCCGCACCGTGAGCCACCACTGATATGACTCATCCCGAAGAAGCGACACTATCCCTTTCAGCTTTTCCTCAGCATTCAGATCCAAGTCATCCATGATTCGCTCCGTCGCCTCTAACCAATACTCTGCCGTACTGGGAGCCACACCTGAAACACCTCGAAATACCTCAGCTCCATTGGCTCGGAGTCGCTCAGATACGGATTTTTGAACTCCCGCGCCTCCACCTATTCCAGCTACCCTCTCAAGAACTCGCAGCATCGCCTGAGATACTACATCATCCCCCGTTTGATCCTGATGCTCAATTCCAACCGCTGGTGGTGGGGGTGGTGGTACCTCATTTTCGGATCCTTGACCAGACCTCACTGGCTCAGACACAGCCATCCTACCTCGACCGCATCCACGAGTAATACGACCCCGGCCTCGAGTACTCATGTCTAAAGTCTCGACTTATCTGATTTAAAAGTGTTATGCATTAGTCATTATTCCACTTTCTTTAAAGCACAGTTTTATGAAAAAATTTTAATAAGAGGTTGTTTCGCGAGTACATTCAACCTATAGTTTTGGGTCTCTAGAGTAGTTTCTACTACTATACGGTCATGCCATCATCATTATAATCATATCATCAAAAGCAACAGTTTGAGATACTTACCTGGGCGGATCGGTGCCGAAGACTCGGTGCCATACCTTTCCAACCATATAAATTTAAACAAAACATTTTAAGACCATACTTTAAATCATTTTGGGCCTCGGGCCACAGCCGAGCTTTTGAACTTGGCTCTGATACCAATTTGTAACACCCCAGACCCGGTCAATACGACATAACCGAATCTGGCATGCCACGAAGGAAAACGTTTTTAAAAAAATTGAGTTAACGATTAAATTTTAGTGAAAAACTCTTTGTTGTTCTATGTTTGTAAAAATCAGGTGTATAATACATTTAAAACTAATAATTTACTTTGAAATTCCGTAAATAAATCTTTAAAACTATGTTGCAGATCCATAGATTAGAAAACCTTTTATAATTTTTAAAGAAACCCAAGCGATTATTTTAAAAACCGTTTCTAATTGAAATTTGGAAACTTAACTTTTGAAAAATAGTATGAGTTATCGAAAACACTTAAGTTGCCATTTATTAACAAGAGATTTGTATTACCCGATGGTAGGGATTGAAAACCATTACGACTTGTAGTTTAGAAAACCTTGCGCTCATATTATTAAATTAATCAAGTGATATACTTAATCATGTTTAGAATAAATGCAAAGCATATAAATAATCCAAAAACGTAATTTAAATGGCCTTATTACAAACTCAAAATAAAAATAGAACCAAATTTAAATAAAGTAAAGTATCCAAACCAAAGTTCATATAGAACCGAATTTATTTAATGCATGGCCACCTCGAGTCTACCCGGCTCCTCATCCGCAATCTATGAATCACCTGAAAAGATAAGGGAGAAGGTGAGTCACCAAGACTCAGTGCATATATCCTTTCTCCGATTAATACATCATACTTACACAATTTATAACCAAGCAGTATATAAATATAATGCACCCAAACCTAGCCATCCATAACTCTCTTTTCTACCCCGTGTGGTACCAAACCACTGGTGGTACCAAACCACTGGTGACCCAAAGTCACGATATCCAATATTGTGGTGCCAAACCACTGGTGACCCAAAGTCACGAATAATAAAGTTGTGGAGCCAACCCACGTGTGATACCAAATCACTGGCGATGATCCCATAATATCGAATGTGGGGCCAACCCACTGTGGTACTAAGCCACTAGGATGAGTCGCTATGAGGTGCCAAACCTCTGGTGTCCCAAAGACACGAAATAAGCGTGGTACCAAACCACTGGAGGTGCCAAACCTCTGGTGTCCCAAAGACACGGATATCAAATCCTTCCCCCTCCTCTCATATCACCCAAACCAATGTAACATTTAAACAAATCATGCCATTATACTTTATTAGAATTCACTTAGCAAATATATCATAATTCATATCATCATGCATCATATTGCAAAAGTCATATCGAAACGGACTTACCCGATTCATTGCTCATACCCTTACGGTATCATATCAAGATCTCACAGTTTCCAACTTTAATAACATGATTAGTATATAAATAAATATATATTACCGAATTATAAAGTGTGTAAGATACACACCTGTCACTAACAAAAGTTCTAAATCCAAGACCCGATCTACCGCACTAGATCTCCTTGTCCTACATTCGGCCAAACCACAAAACCATTAACAAGGCCATTCGGCCATACCAATAAATCTTAGTCTCATTAACCTTTGGTTTTTCTCAACAACTTAAAGAATATTGAACCAACATGAATCCTTACCACTTGACTTACCAACTTCGATTGCTTAAGAAATAGGGCTTAGATCGATTGCTTCCAAAATCCCGAAGAGCCTAAAAGAAAATCGGTTCCTATGAATAGTTAGAACCTTGCAAACAAATGCCCAAAAATTCGACCTTTGCCCTCATAAGAAACGATAAAGAAAAGAAAAGGAAAATCGGCCAAGACACTTACCTATCTTCCAAAACCGATTATAGAAGAACCCAAAGAAAACCTACCCTTGATGATTTTCGGCCAAGATAACACCAAAAGAGAAAAAGAAGATTCAGCTATGGTGGAGAAAAAGAAAGGAAAATAAAAGTGAAAATGAAATAGGAGAAGGAGGATTCGAAAATAAAAGAAAGAAGAACATGGAAGGAGAAAATAGAATGAAGATGGATGTTTTTAATTTTGAGCAAAAGTGAAAGAAATGAGATTTGGGAAGGAGAAAGATTCGGCCAAGAGAAAGTAAAAAGGAAATGTGGTTTTGAGCAAATATCAAAAGAAAGAAAAGAGAGAGATGGGAGAAAGAGGTTCGGCCAAACACCTTGTTTGCCGAAAAAGAAAAGTGCACAAAGTGCTAAGTGTGGTTTCGGTTTCAAAGGGAAAAATGAAAGAAAGAAAATAGAATTTGGTTCAAACAAAAATGAGAGCTAAACCAAAAGCAAAATTGCACCTAATGCCTAAGGTACATTCGGCTAAGGAAGAAAATTTTGGAGAGGAAAAGAAGAAATGCCAAATGGTGCACAAAATGCTAAAATTGACCAACCAATTCCCCCCCAACTTCCTATCAACATTCAGCCACCCCTCTAGCCACACATGCCGTCCACATTCATGGACTAATGGCCTTAGATTAGTTTCCAAAACACTCTCCATCATCCAAGCCCTTTGTCCCCCCATCCTTCCATAAATCTTAAGATTCTTATCCCACAATACAAGCTTTCCTAAACTAATATTCAACTTGTCATAAAAATTGAAAGTCCAACCTTCCATAATTAGAGCTTGGTCGACACTTAATGTTAGGATGCATAAAAATAAAGTCTTCCAAATGCAATCCATGCTATTCGAACCATTTCCCTCGAGCAACCATCCATGCGTCATAACCACCTTGCCACAACTGCTCATGTGCTAAATTTAACACTTAAATTAACTTAAGTGTCAAGTTCACCTAATCCACTTCACTAAATTTTAATACTAAGAATTATTCTAGCTTCATAAATAAAATCAAGCCTTCTCAAGACTATGCTAACACACAAAATTCATACCCGAGCCAACACAAATAACAAGATGATACTCTAATTTTTAGGATGTTACACCTAGTCCGGCGACGGATACAAGTTAGAGGTGTTACAATCCTTGTATTCTCCCAGCAGGATCAACTTCTCACTTCGTGGTTGCTCTCCACGATCAATAGCTCATTCTTATCATCCTTCACGGATGCTCGAACAATCTCAGACATATGGCTTACAGTGGCAAGTCTCTTCGTCGCGGACACTATTGCCAAGCAGTCCAAACTTTAGCATGAACTTCATTCACTAAAGAAATGTGCGCTTTCCATCAAGAACTATGTGGATCGAATCAAGCATTTGTGTGCTTTGCTAATGGCGTCCAGCACTCAAATTCTGGAGGTGGAAAAAATGGAAGTGATGCTTGCAGGGCTTCCGTCTGACTTTAATGCTATCGTCTCTTCAGCATCTCTCTCGTCGGAACCAATACCGTTTAAACAGTTGGTCAAAACCTTGATCGAATGCTAGAACCGGTAGTTATGAGCGGTCTAGGAGGTGGCCGTGCATGCCAACCTCGTGGAAGGAGCACCGTCACAAGCCCGTGATGGATCCGTCCGTGGTGGTCGTCCTCCGTCCGGTGGCCGTGGGAGAGGGTTCTGGCCGCAAACTCAGTGCCAGATTTGTAATCGGATTAGGCAACTCGCTCACCAATGTTTCTATAGGTTTAACCGCGATTTTGATTGGCCATGACATGATCAGCTGGCCGCTGATATCTCCCGCTCATCCCCGGCATCAGAATTCCCTCATGGCCCCATTTCTGTTGCGCCACAAGGAGATTTTGCTGGAGGAGATGAATGGCCTTCTCAGATAATGAAGTTCACATAACCGGTTGGTCAAAATTGGTCTCAAGATGGTCAAAATTATTTTCAAGTTGGTCAATACTGGCCTCCAGCTGGATACAATGGTCGGCAGTGTAACAGCCCTTACCCGTATTCGACGCCGAAATAGGGTACGAGGCATTACCGGAACACATACACTTGTAAACGTATTAAACCGAGTCATAAAATTTCATCATCACAAACATATAACTTGAATAATACTAACCAACATCAATGGCCCTATACAAAATGAACTACTAAATATTAAAGGCCAACATTTTAGGCCAAACCAATTATGACACATACAAATGACTATGTAACGTCCCTTAAACATACTTATTTTTCTCGACATGTCTTACTTGAATTTATTACTCGTCTCAACATACTTAATTTCCTTGTATCAACGTATCAAAGATAATCACATATTTACATGTCATGATAAATATCATTCTCTTGCTGTTTATTCATAAACTTAAATTAGTTAATTCATCATATCAATGTTTCAAGTAGCATCAAATCATATTTCCTTATATCACATAATTAGGTTACACGAACTTACCTGGCTAAATTGCAGAAATACCAAGATTTAGGGGAATTTTGGTAATTTTCTATTTTCATCGATTTTTCAACCGATCTTAATCTAATAATTTCATTAAATTTATTAATTTAGACAATAAAATAATCCATTTCACTCAAATTGGTCATTTCCAACATTTTTACAAAACTAACCATAAAGTTTTACTTTTATTCAATTTAGTCCCTGACCCTAAAACATACAAATTAGCCATGCTAGCTGAATATTCATACATTTTTCCTCCTCCTCCTCTCCATCCACATCCTTAATTTATATAACACACTTGTAAGTAACATTATCTATAATTTTCACTATTTACTTATATGGATATTCAAGCTGTCTATCCGTGTCACAGTCGCTAAATTATTTTTATCTTGAGATACAGAACTCCAAATTAAGATCCAAAAATTTTCCCTAAAAGTATACTCACATATATTCTTACCATAAAATTTTCAAATTTTTTGGTTTAGCCAATAAGTACAGTTTATTCTTTAAGGTCACCCCTATTCTGCTGTATGACAGTTCTGACCCTTCTTCACTAAAAATTAATTATCTCCTCATACAGAATTCAGATGATATTCCCGTTTGTTTTTATTGAAAATAGACTCATTTATAATTTTAAAAATATAAATTTAAGCCTCTAATTATTTTTATCTAATTTTTTATGATTTTCCAAAGTCAGAACAGGGGAACCCAAAATCATTCTGACCTTGTCTCACAAACCCTGTTATATCTCATGATTTACAATTCCATTACTTACACCGTTTCTTCTATAAGAAACTAGGCTAAATAATATTTAATTACATATTTTATTCATTCTCTAATTCAATTTCTACAATTCGAGAACCGATTATGGAGGAGTAGATGGGGGAGCTTGTTGCTGTACAGCCGAATTAGTTCTCAAGTATTGATTAAACCATTCATTTATCATTTGAAAGAAGACTTGTTTTTCCTCCTCATCTCGGCCCTCAGATACGGGCCTTCTACTACTTGTTACTTCTCTTTGAACTGAAACTGGAGCATGGCTCTCAGCTTCCTCGGAATCAGCTCGGTGGGATGACATTTTCTATAAGAAAAGACATTTAAAATAGTCAGGAGATATCACACTATCAGAAATAATATAATGGCATGTATAGCTAATCCCATACTTGCTATGTTAGTTCGAGAATCGGGTAAACCGTAGCTCTGATACCAACAAATGTAACACCTCTAACCGGTGTCCGTCGTCAGAGTAGGGTTACGAGGCATTAACGGAGTTTACAGAACTATTTAAGATAAATTGATTCATTTACTATTCATTTACCAAGATTAACCATAACGTCCCTTAAATAGGCCCTCGAGGCCCAACACATGTATTGGAATGGATTCGGGACTTAATGGGATTCTCAGGAAATATTTCATGAAATTCTAAAGTTTTCTCACATTCTAGGGTCATACGCCCGTATGGTCAGAACGTGTGGTCACACACGCCCATGTCTCAGCTCGTGTGAGCTCTCTGACTTGTACCCATAAACAAATTGATGACACACTGCCAAGTCACACGCCCGTGTACTAAGCCATGTGGTTAATTCGAATTTTTCGAAAAATAGGTGAAGGGTTCACACAGCCATGAGACACGCCCGTGTACCTCACACGGCTGAGACATACGCCCATGTCTTTGCCTGTGTACTCAGTTCTGACTATTCTGTTTCTCAATATTTAGGATGCATGGGACACACGGCCTTGACACACGCCCGTGTGTCTACCCTTGTGGACAAAATAAGGCTATTTTCCAAGCCCTATTTCTCACCCATTTTCATCCAACACCTGCACCAAACATTTCCAACAACAATCAACCAATTCAAATATGTTTTCCAACCAATTTCATCATACATTATAGCATATTTTCACATGCACATTAGTACCAATCTTACCTCTTTTAACTTGCATGCTTACTCCCAATAATTCATATCTTATTAATAATATATATGTATATATCATCCATAAATTACTTTATAACATGCCAAATTTAAATCATCACTAGTCATTCCAATGACTAGGTTACATTCATCCTCTTCAACTTCTACATTAGCTTTATTAGCCTATACGCACCATTATACCCAATAAAGTTCATACCTATACCAAAATGTGTGAGATGATAGTGTGATCTGGCTCCGACAGTTCCCAACTTTCCCGAGCTTGTGAGCACTATAAAACATGGAAAATAAAACCTAGTAAGCATGTGATGCTTAGTAAGTTCATGTAACAATAATTAACTTACCACATATTTTCATCAATTTAAATCAAGTATACATGCATCCAAGCAAAATGAATATTACCCTATCATTCACAACTTAAACATTTTGAGTTAGTCAAACAATCTCATATAATACCAACTCAAAGATGAATGATGAGCTCATCATTTATATACTTTCATGCTAAACTTATCCATATCCCTTTGTCCGTTTCCAAGTTTAACCTGTTGAATTTATAGGAATTTCGATGGACACTTAGTAGTACACTTTAAGTGTACGAATCCAGAATCTGTCAATTCATATTCATCCTTATCAGAAAGCACACTCCCGAATCACATTTCTTACAGCAGGATTACTAGTCCAGGCTAAATCCCCTGTAGCATATGCTTAAAGAGTTTTGTCAGGATTACCAGTCCAGGCTAAATCCTTTTAGTGACAAATGCATTGGAAAGGCTTATATTAGGATTACCCGTCCGGGCTAAATCCTTTTTGCAACACATGCAGTATCCCTTTTTCATTAATCCATCGAATTTCTTTATTCAACCTGAACTTATCCCTTTCTCAATTAATAGTGAATATTTTAATATATTTCATACATTGAACATGTAATTGACACTCATATCATCTAACATACATTTCAAACATTTCAAGATTTAATATTAAAGTACATAAACTTACCTCTATTCTTGTTCGATCGTAAAATCAACTAATCCAAAATCTTTTCCTTTCCTCGATTTGACTTCGTATTTGAGTTTTCCAGATCCATATAAATGAATTTAATAATCAATTTAATTCATTTCATACTCAATTGAGTTCAATTTACTCTTTAGGTAAAATTACTATTTTGCCCCTAAACTTTTCTTTAATTCCAATTTAGTCCCTAGGCTCAGAAAATGAAATTCATGCAATTTAATCCTCTATCCAAGCCTAGCAGAAATTGTCATATAACATTTACAGCACTTATGTTTTACAAATTTCAGAAATTTTCCTTAAATTTCACAAGTTTGCAAATTTAATCTTTATTTCACAATTTCATCCAAAATCACTTTGTAAAAGTTTTTTATCTACTAACAACCTTTCATTTTTTTCCATAAATTTTCAATTTCTAGCATATACATCCATGGCAAAATTTTCATACTTTGTTAACTTTTCAATTTAATCTTCAAATTAGAGAGAACAAGTTATCCTGATTTCAAAAATATAAAAATTATCATTTGCAGATTTTGAAAGGAGGAGTATCTGTGTTGGAAAGTTATCATTTTCAATAGCTGAGGTGTATGGAAATGAAATGGTAGATGCATTAGCATCTTCTGGAATGAGTAGATCTAGTATGTTTAAGGCTTGGTGGTGAGTATGGTCTATGATAATTATGATAGCTTCAAGTGTGTGACTTGCTGTTACTGGTGTATTAAGTGGATTAGATGCTGGTGTTTGTTCTTTTGACCTGTGAGCAGCTTTTGTTGAAGGGGTTTTCTGGGTTTTGTGGAGTTTTTTGTGGCTTTTGTAGGAGTGTGCGTTTGTTTTTGGGTATGGTTTGTTTGTGAATGGGATATTGTGCATTTGTCAGTTTTTACTGCATATGCGATTTTGTAATATCATTACTAAAAACGGGACATGAGAACTTACCAATTTATTCCAAGAAAGTTTCTTTTTTCTCTCCTAGGGTTTCCATGTATTTGGGGATGAAGATGATTCAATAATGATGATATTTTCAATTTAATTCAATATCATCCTTTAATTTTTCCCAATTCCAATTTAGCCCTTTTATTTTTCTCAAATTCCATGGTTGATTCAACAAAGCTATTTTTCCATATTTTGATTGATGGTCTAATTACTTAATAAGGACCTTAAGTTTTAAATTTCATAGCTATCTAGTCCTTTTAACCTCTAGCACTCAACTTCTACATTTTATGCAATTAGGTCCTTTCTCTAATTAACCTCTAAATCGATAAAATTTTCTTATCAATATTTTCATGCAACCTTCCTATCATAATATAGACTATACCATAATTTTAAAATAAAATTTTTCTTTTTAGCTCGGATTTATGGTTACGAAACCACTGTTCCGATATAAATGAAATTGGGCCATTACATTAATCACGTTGACGAGTCCTATTTTATCATCCTAATCGAATTGAAAATTTTTCGAGTCGAGTCGAGTGAAATGAAATTCAAGTCGAATAGAATAGAATCGAGTAAAATCGTTCGAGTTAAACATGTCAAATTAAAATTTTGTTACAGTATAACTAATTTCATATTGGAGGACATATATTTGAAGCAATATATATTTGAAAACTCTTTCAAAACAAAATAAGAAAAAAATACTTTAGTATTATAGACTTGAATTGTTAATTAATTTATTTAGGTCCCAAAATTATTATTTTAAATTATTTTAACTTTTTTATATATTATTTAGAATTCTTAGTTTTTATAAATATTTTAAAATTTTAAAATTTTTTTGAATTTTTTTTTTAGTTGTTGAGAGAGATCAATTTGCTAATTTTCAAAATTGACAAGGCTATAGAATCTCGTGTGATGGCTTGATGGTCAAGGTATTCATCATCTCAAGTGTGGCTTGAGTTTAAGTTGTGCTAGTCGCGTTGCTGTTAGATTTTTTATTGATTAGAAATACAATTTTTTTATTAATTTGTTGTAATTAAAAACCCCATCACTAATATACCATTATAAATTTACAAACTTAATTATCTCATTTATCTGTTGCTTTTCTAGATTCAATTAGATCTAGTGACTATGAATAAAAAAGAAAATCTTTCTCATTTTTCTAACCTTTAAAGTTTATTTCAAAGTACATCTAAAAGAAAAAAAAGAACGAAAGAAAGGAACTTTCTTCAATTTTATGTCAACCTTGTACCAAGTGTTATGATGAGTCAACATTCAGACCACGTATGCATGAATTATTCAAAGATTTAATATTCCATATGTATACATTTTTAATGTTTAATTTATAGCATTTTCAATTATAACAGCATAGAAACTATCAAATCAAAGAGTTATCTTCTTCGAAGGTGAGAGAGAAAATGATTAAAAAAATAATAGTAAGTCAAATTCTCCTACGACTAAGCTTTGAATTTAAAATTTATATTCTAATTTCTTTTAATTTTTATATTTTTAAAATTTTGAAATCTCAATATCTAAATGACAATAATTAAACTCGTTAAGGAATATTTTGCTATTAATTTTATATCATACGTAAGTTGTGAAAATTCGACCAATTTTATCTTTTATAGTAACTATTAAATCATTAATTAAAATGATGTGACTTTATTTTTTTACAAGTATTATGTGGAAATAGTAAGTTGACGCTGTATTATACATGTGATAATATATTTATCGCATAAAATTTTGAAAACATCATAATTTAATTTAGGGTAACTTATACAAATGATCACTCAGCTATGCCCGCATTCCTATTTTGGTCATCGAACTTTGAAAAAATTCAATTTAGGCATTAACATTAGAATTTGTTCCTGTTCTGGTCATCCACCATTAAATTGATAATGAAAATTCTTTTTCTAATTGGTATAATAATACATTTAGTCCTTAGTACTTAAGTGTTCTATCAATTGGATCCTAATTCTAAATAATTTAATAAATTTAACCTTCACATTTACAAATTCTATCAATTTGATCCTCAAACATTCTAACCATGGCTTTCGACTTTTAAAACAGAGGTATTCGACATCTATTAATTGCTTTATTTATGGTTGAAATTATCCAATTCAATACATAAGCATTTTGTTTATGTGAAAAAATATAAATGTCGGTAATGACAATATATATCGCAAAGAGAAGAGAAATAATAAAGAACACACAGATTTTTCGTGGAAACCCTTTCGGGAGAAAACCACAGGCAGAGGAGAAGAAAATTTCACTATGTCGAATTCGAACCATTACAAGAGGAATAGACTATGTCTATTTATAGGCTTGTAAAACCCAATTCTAATCAAAGTAAAAATATATTATGCTAATAAATGCTAAATATATTATACTCATAAATACTAAATCTTCTAGAAAGAAGATATATTTTGTTTAACTTGACTTGCAAGCAATATCTTAGAATTTGGGTCACACAACTCTAACAATCTCCACATTGACACGAATTCTCAACAAACAAGTTCTTCATCGCGAACTCTCATCGAACAAGTTCTCCACCTCTTCCATAAAACCCCTTAAGGGTTTAACTTCAACAATGAACACCAACCAAGTCTAAGCAATGCTCAAACTTGGTTATAGGAAGTGACTTAGTCATCATATCTGCAGGATTTTCATGAGTACTAATTTTGCTCACAACAATATCACCACGAGCAATAATATCACGAACAAAATGATACCGAACATCAATGTATTTTGTTCTCTCATGAAACATTTGATCTTTTGTAAGGAAGATGGCACTCATCGTCACAAAATACTGTGCTGATTTGAAGGTCTTCATTGAGCTCACTAAAGAGTCCTTCAACCAAATAGCTTCTTTACAAGCCTCGATGAATCGCCATGTACTCAAATTTTGATGGTAGACAAAGTGATCGTGGTTCGCAAAGTAGCTTTCCAACCGATTGCACGACCTCCGATTGTAAAGACATAACCAAAGTGAGAGATCTTCTTCTATCAAGGTCTCCAAAGAAAATCAGCATCAACATACCCAATGACTCCATCTCTAGTTCTTCCAAACGTAAGCAAACATCGTAGTACCTCGTAAGTATCTTAAAATCCATCGAATCGCTTTCCAATGTTCTTTACCGGGATTCGCCATGTATCTGCTAACTGCACTGACTGCATATGATAAATCTGGACGTGAACAAACCATAGCATACATGAGAGATCCCACATCACTAGATTATGAAACATGTGACATGTACTCAATCTCATCATCTGATTGTAGAGACAAAGCCGATGAAAGTCTGAAATGAGCTGCTAAAGGAGTACTAACAGGCTTAGCACTCTGCATATTGAACTTGCAAAGAACTTTCTCAATGTACCCCTTCTGACTTAGGTACAATTTAATTGCTTTTCTATCTCTGAGAATCTCCATACCAAGTATCTTCTTTGCTGGTCCCAAATCTTTCATCTCAAATTCTTCACTTAGTTGGGCTTTGATCTTTCTTATCTTTCCTTTATCTTTTGCTGCTATCAACATGTCATCAACATAAAGAAGTAGATACACAAAAGAACCATCCCTGTTTTTTTTAAAGTAAACACAGCTGTCAAAACTACTTTTTTTTTAAAATCACGAGAAGTCATAAAGGAATCAAACCTCTTGTACCATCGTCTTGGTGATCAAGCAAATCAGTAAAGGGATTTTTTCAAAGAAGCAAACATAGTCCTCTTTTTCTCGAGATCAGAAACCCTCTGGTTGTTGTATGTAAATATCTTCCTCAAGTTCTCCATGCAAAAATACAGTTTTTACATCTAACTGCTCAAGCTCCAAATCATACATGGCCAAAATACTAAACAAAGCTCGAATCGAACTATGCTTCACAACTGGGGAGAACACATCTGTGAAGTCTACTCCTGGAATTTGACTGTAACCTTTTGCAACAAGCCTTGCTTTATATTTGGGTTCTTCAACTCCTGGAGTCCCTTCTTTCTTTTTAAACACCCATTTACAGCGAACAACCTTTTTACCTTTAGGAAGTTTCACAAGATCCCATGTTCTGTTTTTATGGAGTGATTCCATCTTCTCTTGCATAGCAAACATCCACTTTTCTGAGTCTTCACAGCTAACCGCCTTAGAATAATTAGATGGATCTTGGTTTGCATCTATATCTTCGGCCACATTTAAAGCATAAGCAACTAGATCAGCCTCAGCATACTTCTTTGGAGGTTTAATTTCTCTTCTAGTTCTATTTTTGGCGATAGAGTATTGTGGTGAAGAAGCAACTCTATTCTCAATTTTTGTACTAGCTTGAGGAGTCGACTCTGTATTAATCTGATGCTCCACCTGCTTTTGATTTTCTTTATTTGAAGAGTCTTTAAGAGATAAGTTAGGTAGCATAGCAGTTTCATCAAAAACAACATCTCTGCTAATCACAACCTTTCTATTTTCAGGACACCATAGCTTATACCCTTTTACACCAGCTTTATAACCAAGAAAAACACATTTAATGGATCTCGGTTCCAATTTTCCATTATCAACATGAGCATACGCAGGACACTCAAAGATCTTTAAATCAGAATAATTAGAAGGATTACCAGACCATACCTCTTGTGGAGTCTTTTTCTCAATGGCAATGGATGGAGATCGGTTGATCAAAAAACATGCAGTAGAGGCTGCTTCGGCCCAAAACAACTTTGGTAAGTTGGCATTTGACAACATACATCGAACCTTTTCCATGATCGTTCTGTTCATTTATTCTGCAATGCCGTTTTACTGTGGAGTATGACAAACTGTCAGGTGTCTCACGATCCCTTCTGACTTGCACAGTTTATTAAACTCATCAGAACAAAGCTCTAAGCCATTGTCTGTGCGGAGGCATTTTATTTGTTTTCCCATCTGTTTTTCAATCATAGTTTTCCAAGACTTAAATGCAGAAAACACATCACTTTTCTGCTTTAGGAAGAATGCCCAAACTTTTCTGAAAAAATCATCAATAAAAGATAGCATATAATTAGCTCCACCTCTTGAAGGCACTCTTGATGGCCCCAACAGATCAGAATGAATATACTCCAACGTTCCCTTCGTGTTATGGATTCCTCTGGTGAATCGAACTCTCTTTTGCTTCCCAAAAATGTAGTGCTCACAGAACTTCAGTTTGCAAATTCCTTGCCCATCAAGATGTCCTCTTTTGCTCAATTCTGCCATGCCATTCTCACTCATATGCCCTAGGTGCATATGCCAAAGTTTAGTAATATCATCATATGACAAGGAAGAGGAAGCGATAGCTGCATCACCAATAGCAGTAGAACCCTACAAAACATATAACTTGGCAGTCTTTCTCTACCCTTTCATCACAACGAGGGAACCTTTGGAAATCTTCAATATCCCACTTTCAGCTATGTATTTGTACCCTCTTGAATCAAGAGTACTTAACGAAATTAAATTTCTCTTCAATTCTGGAACATGTCGTACGTCACTAAGTGTTCTGACAACTCCATCAAACATCTTAACTTTAATTGTTCCAACACCTGTGATTTTACACGAAGCATTATTTCCCATCAAAACAACACCTTCAGACACTGTTTCATAAGTTGTAAACCAATCCCGATTGGGACTCATGTGGAAGGTACAGCCTGAATCAAGTATCCACTCCTCGCTCACTTTAAAATTGTTGACAGAAGCGACTAGAAGTTCGCCATCGCTGTAGTCTTCTACAAAATCAGCTTCACCAGAATTTTCTGGTTGTTTTCCCTTTTGATTCGTAGCCTCCCTTTTAATCTTGTTTTGTAGCTTATAACATTCAGATTTAATGTGCCCTTTCTTCTTGCAGAAGTTACAAGTTTTACCTCTGTTTGAAGACTTCGATCTGCCCTTAGATTTACCACGAGGATTCCGTTCCTGTGTCCTTCCACGATCATCATCAGCATTCCGATCTTGTCTCCTACGAACAATGAGACCCTCTCCCTGAGAGTCAGGTTTAACCACAAGATGCTTCATCTTATCATACGAGGTCAAAGAATCATAAACCTCATCAACTGTGAGAGACTCGCGGCTATATAAAATCGTGTCTCTAAAGGTTGAATAAGACAGGGGCAACGAACAAAGTAGAATCAACCCTAGATCTTCCTTATCATACTGAACCTCTATGGTCTCCAAGTTTGAGAGAATTTCTTTAAACATCATTAAGTGTTAGGTACCTGACGCACCTTCCTCCAAACGATGAGCATAAAGATGTTGCTTCATATGCAACTTGCTGGTTAGAGTTTTTGACATACATATTTGTTCTAGCCTCTTCCATAATGCAGCGGCGGTCTTCTCCTTCATCATATCCTGCAAAATTTCGTTAGACAAATGCAGATGTAACTGTGTTAACGCCTTTCGATCCTTGCGCTTCTTCTCTTCCTCCGTCAATGTCGAAGGCATCTTATCTACCCCTAGCAGGGCTTCCTCTAAATCCATCTGTGCTAGAACTGCCTGCATCTTTATCTGCCACAACGCGAATCTGGTGTTGCGATCCAACAGCTGAATTTCATACTTTAAAGACGACATTACCGTGATCGAGATGAAAAACCCGGAAGCTCTGATACCAATTTGTGAAAAAAATATAAATGTCGGTAATGACAATATATATCGCAAAGAGAAGAGAAATAATAAAAAATACACAGATTTTACATGGAAACCCTTTCGGAAAAAAACCACGGGCAGAAGAGAAGAAAAATTCACTATGTCGAATTCGAACCATTATAAGAGGAATAGACTATGTCTATTTATAGGCTTGTAAAACCCAATTCTAATCAAAGTAAAAATATATTATGCTAATAAATGCTAAATATATTATACTCATAAATACTAAATCTTCTAGAAAGAAGATATATTTTGTTTAACTTGACTTGCAAGCAATATCTTAGAATTTGGGTCACACAACTCTAACAGTTTATATTTTTAAGAATTTAGTGTTAGAAATTAACAAAAAATCATTAAAAATAATAGAAAATACAAAATTTTAAAATATAATATATAATAAAATTATATAAATAATTTAATATTTGTAAAAAAAAATTTCACCCTGTGTAGCATAATTTTTTTGAACCACATACTACCATAATGTTAGTTTTTAATTAATTTAGCAAATGATTTGACACTAAATTGGATTATTAGCAATACATATTGCTTATTGTGTATTTAAAAATTTAAAATAAATAGAACCCATTATAATCTCTTAATCTGTTTATAAAATTAAAGAAATCATTATCAATGTAACAAAAGGAAATTCAAATAATTTTGTCACATTGTTTTCTTATGAAAAATTAAATGTTCATAATTTTTATTATATAATTATTAATTGAACAATTGGATTTTTTAAAGTAATATTTTTTAACTCTGGATTTAATTTCCAATTTCAAAGGTCAATTTTGAGGACCATTTCTATGTACCTTTGAGGAAATATCATACTGTTAATAACAAAAGTAAATCTAAAGTGTTTTATTTTAAGGTTTTCCATTTTCTTTAGCCAAAATTTCATCAATGAAAGGGTCATAAAGTATTATATTTAGAAGAAAACTAATGAAAAAAAGAAAAAGAAATAAATTTTCAAGATAAACTCATTAGTATCAAAGAGTTGTTATTATACCCGTTACAAAAAAGCTTTTTGTTATCAATTTAACGACGGGTGACAAAAACAATAGCAAATTTAAACATTAATGTCTAAATTAATTTTTTTTAAAATTAAGTGACAAAACATGATCAAAACTTTTAATTTAATGAATTTAAAAAATACCATCAGTTCCATAATATTCAAAATAAGTTGCATAATAGCTTAAATAAAAATGTAATCGTGGAATATGAAAATTTGCATGCAGTCAACATGTTAAAATAAATTTTATAATTTTGTATAAAAAATATTATTAAATTAAAAATTAAGTACTAAATTGTAACTTCAGCAAAATATAAAAATTAATAGCAAAATTTAATAAATTGAATTTGCTAATAAAATATGAGACGTTAAATTGTGTTAAATTGTGCAAAATTGATTCAAAGAGTCATATGACACCGGTCAAGGAACTACGCAGGGAGAGAATTTTGACTCATTTTTGTCTAATTTTATGTTAATTAACTTATTTTTTATTTTTGTATTGAATATTGATTGTTATAATGATTTTATTTATGGACACTTATATAAAAAACATTATTATAACATTACAATATTGACTCATTTATTTTTTATCTTCTAGATTCTATTATTTTCAATTTGGAAGACTAAATTATTGTGACTATGAATAAAAAAAATTTATAATCTCAATTTCGTCACCTTTTTTGCCTTTGAAATTCCTAAAGTGCACAAGTATCTACCCGTGTTACAGTAAGTCAAACATCCACATACTATGCAATAAGAAAATGGTAAAAGTATTATGAAATATTTTATATTAAGAGTTAAATTGTATTTTATCTTTTTTTTTATTAAAAGTAAGTAAATTAGTTATTGTACTTTAAATTAATAAGTAAATCGATCTTTTATGCAAAAAATTTCATTCATTTGTACAGTTAAAAACTGGTATGATTGACAAAATAATTAAATAGTGACACATATCAAGGCTGACAAGGCCGACCTCCTAAAATGGAAAACTTTCTGTTTAGTAAATGTAAAATTATACTTTAATCCCTTAAAGTGGTACAAAAATTGATTTAATCCTTTAAAAATTATAAAGATCTAGGTTATTAAAATGGTGAAATTATATTTTTATTATTGTAAAAATTATAAAAATTTTGTGTGAACCCAAGAAGATGAATTATTGTGCTGGTCCACAACTCACGACACCGGTTAATAGCAACTACATATAGAGAAAAATTTTTGACGATTTTTTGGAATAATTTTGAGTGATTAAAAAACCCAATTTAGTTAGACAAGGAAATGAACAGCATATGCCATTATTATATATGAATTGACTTCAAATACCTGGGTTTCTTGAATCAAACTTTGTTCACATGGCGGCTCAAAGCATTGCCTCTATAAATAAGGGGAATATCTTGCTTAAATGTTCACAAATTCATCACTTCCATAAACATGAAGTCCCTTCACCATTCTCTGTCATTGCTTTTCATTGTTGTTTGCTCATTGTCATGGGTGAGTGCTTCAGCTAATAGCCATGATGATTTTCTTGAATGCCTTTATTCATATCATCCCAAGGAATCCTCTTCCATTACTCAAGTTATCTACACTGAAACGAACTCTTCATATTCAGCAGTTTTGGATTCTTCCATTAGGAATCACAGGTTCTCTACGCCTAATACCCCCAAACCATTGGTTATTGTAACACCACTGAACATTTCCCATGTTCAAGCAACGATTCATTGCTCCAAAAATCATGGCCTCCAAATTAGAACTCGAAGTGGTGGTCATGACTTCGAAGGTCTTTCCTATGTCTCCCATGTCCCATTTGTTGTTATCGATTTGGTTAATTTGCGATCAGTCGATGTTGATGTCGAAAACGAAGAGGCGTGGGTTCAATCAGGTGCAACCATGGGTGAAGTATACTACAGAATCAATGAAAGAAGCACGAACCTTACCTTCCCAGCAGCTGTTGTCCGCACTGTAGGAATTGGTGGGTCGATTAGCGGTGGAGGCGATGGTTTATTGTTCCGAAAATATGGTCTCTCGGCGGATAACGTGATCGATGCGCAGTTGGTCGATGCTAATGGAAGAGTTCTTGATAGAAGATCGATGGGTGAAGATCTGTTTTGGGCCATTCGAGGTGGCGGAGGGGGAAGCTTTGGGATCGTTATTTCATGGAAAATAAAGCTGGTTCATGTTCCGTTAACTGTGACTGTTTTCTCAGTGGGCAGGACCTTGGAACAAAATGCAACACAGCTTCTTCATCGTTGGCAATACGTTGCACCCAACCTTCCGAATGATGTATACTCAGTCGTTGCGATATCAACGACGAACGCCAGTGAAAATGGGACAAAGACGGTTCTTGCCACCTTTACTTCACTGTTCCTAGGTGGTGCCAATGAGTTTATTCCATTGATGCAAGAACGATTCCCTGAGCTTGGACTCGTTAAGGAAGATTTTATTGAGATGACTTGGATCGAATCTCTATTGTTAATGAACGGAGTTTCAAATGAAACATCGGAGATTTTGCTCGATAGGAGCAACAGGTATTCCGTTCTTCCTCCTTCATTCAAATCAAAATCTGATTACGTGAGGGAACCAATGCCTGAAATAGCATTACATGGGCTATGGCCCCAACTTCTCGAGGTCGACGAAGGAGGCATAGCAGTTCAAAACTTTATTGCTTACGGTGGAATAATGGAGGAAATCTCAGAGACAGAAACTCCATTTCCACATCGAAAAGGCACCTTATACAAGATAAACTACAATATCGGTTGGCTAGAGGAGGAAAACAATAATTCTCAAAGGTATATAAGCTGGATGAGGAAACTTTATAGCTACATGGGTCCTTTTGTTTCGAAATCTCCACGAGAAGCGTATGTTAATTACAGAGATCTCGATATCGGAAGGAATAATTACTATGGCATGACAAGTTATGAGCAAGCAAGCATTTGGGGACGTAAATATTTCAAGAATAATTTTGATAGGCTTGTTTATGTCAAGACGAAGACTGATCCAAATAATTTCTTCAAGCATGAACAAAGCATTCCTCCTCGTTTTCATTGATAGAAAAAAGAAGATTATGTTATGAGTTGAATTTAGTACCTAATAATTCTAATATTTCGTCATCACTGTTGTTTAGAAGGACTAATTCTTCAAAATTCAAATCTAGTTCAATATTATCATGTACAATAAGTACTCTGTACAATTTCATTACTTAATAATACATTGATTCTGTTTTCCGCTTTTAGTTTAAGTCAATTTCGATGATCTTATCGGTTTATTATCGCTTTAGACAGTTTGATCAATCAATTTCAATAAAATCGATCGATTCAATCTCTGTGAGATAGACCCTACTCTATAAACTACAAATTTATTGTATTTTTGATGTACTCATCACCCATCAATAGTCCATACGTCCTTAAATACCATCACTAAGAAGATTTTTTAAGAATCCATTATATCTTGATTGATGAGAAAGAATTGTATGAAATAGATATTATTACTATCGAAACCATTTTTTTGTAAAAGGAGGTCGACTTTGTATTTTGAAAATGAAAATGAAAGAACGGAGTCGCCACCAATCTTTTTGATGAGGTGTGATCGGGTCACCTCGTAATTTGGTCATTTTAATAAAATTTTAATTTACTAAAACGCAGCGATTTTTGGTCTATAAAATCCGAAAACGGGTTCGGAAGTCGGTTACGTGCGAGGAAGGATTAGCACCCTCGATACGCTCAAAATTGGTACCTAGTTGATTAATTAGTGTTTTAGTGTCGAAAATTGAAAATTTGAAGAAATTTTAAAATATGATCCTTTGTTATAAAATTAAAAATTTTCGGGAACAGGGCATATTTTATGTCAATCGAGAAAAAGAACCACGTCCCGTAAGTTAGAACACAATGTCTTAAATTCACGATACGAGAATAAACGCTAAAAACTTATTTATTTTGAAAGGTATTTGATTATCTCGGTTTTTAGAAAGAAATCATATTTAAAAATCTAATTAAACCTTGATTTAATCACTCTCCATCGTTACTGAACATAATCAAATGTCAAATTATTTGTGTTTTATAACTCTTAATGTGTAATGACAAAAAAAAAAAAACACCCAATTGGAAATGTTAATAATGATAACCAAAGTTTTAAGAGTTTTAACAATACATAATAAGCAAAAAAGAGATGAACACATGAATTCTTGGAAGTTTTAACAATAATAATAAATAAGCAATGAATTGTGAGAGAATGGCATTGAAATTAGACTTAGAGTTTTTTTATATTTAATTATAGAATATGTAAAAGTATAATAAAAACTATATTTAGAATTTAGAAGTAATGAATTTTATTTTGGATTTTAAATGAGTTAACATATATGGCTTATAGAGAAAGGATTGTATGAAACAGTGACGCCACGTCATCTGTATCTCTTTTCAATAGATTTATGCCACATCAGGATTCTTATCCTGAATTTCAGCATTTTAATTTAGATTTGATTTTTTTCAGGATAAAAATGTTGAAATTCAGGATAAGAATGCTGATGTGGCATAAATCTATTAGAAAGGGATACAGATGATGTGGCGTCACTGTTTCATACAATCCTTTCCCATGACTTATATATTTAAAAAGATATTGTTTGTTTTGATTGTTGGTGTCAAATGAAATAAACTGAAATCAAATTAAAATAACATAGTTCAATAACACCACTAATCGAAATTCAACCGAACTAAATTACCATTTTAACTCGATTTCTCAATTTTATCCAAATTTTTTTCTTAACCCAGCTTGTATAGTCCACTACTCGCATGATAATTTTAGTCAGATCCGCGAAACTGACAAGAGGTGAGGTAAGTACAAAACTATGTGTGTGTATATATATACATATAATAGTATTTATTTTACACCACTTTACTACCTGATTTTGCCTGGTGTGCTACCTAATTTAGGGGCCTCCTAATATAATAACCTGATAATCATTTTCATTTTTCACATTCTAATGTAATAGACACCTCTGTTACCCTGCAGGTATAATTGTAATTTTGTTTATACATTATACGCATAAAGTCTAATTATAATTCCAAAATGTAAATTGTACTTATAAAAGATCATTTCAAACTACAATTAAACTGGTTATTTAAATATTTTTATTATAAAAAATTCACCCTATTTATAAAAACTTAAATCAATCAACAAATCACTGTAATAGCTAATTACTTTAAATAAATCATTAAATAAACTTGTTCTCACTTTCATTTTGTTCCATACCTACCTAATTTTGTCCTGTTAAACTTTCCACCCAACCTTCGAGATAACAAATCTTCCATGTGATGGACAATATTACCCTTTTATTATAGATATAAATAGGTAGCGAAGCTCGTTGTGGTGAGCAAAACACAAGAGTGAAAGTGAAACACAACAAAGAGAATCTTCCATTCAAATGGCATTGACCTTGCCCAAGTTTATCGTCCTCAAACCCAGCGACAATAATGGCTACTTAAGCTATATATACGTGAAGGCGAAAACAACATTGGGTTTCTCAAATTCTTTGAAACTCAAGCCGTGAGTCCATATGCTATGTTCGAAGTGGAGATTTCCGACACAAATGGCATGGTGCATATAAGAAGTTGCCAAAACAAGAAGTATTGGCAACGAACCAAAACCGTTTCCATTGCCGGAGTTCCACCGGGGCAGTACTGGATTACCGCCACTGCCCAAAACAAGGAGGAAGATCAATCCAAGGAGACATGTACGTTGTTCAAGTTTGTCCCTGTAGACCATGCTACAGGTACGGTGCGAATCTTGCATGTCCAAAATCAGGGTGCAATTTATGCTTATGGCTAGGGAGTGATCTGGTACTTAATCGCTGCGTGTCGGCAAACTACCGGGAGTTGGATAGTAATGGCTTTGATATCTTCAGCATTATTGATTATAAGTCGTTATTGGTTTTGCCAAAGTACGTTGTCTTCAAAGGACATAATAACAAGTACCTGTGTGTTCGTGAAAATTACTTAGCATTTTCAGCAGATGACATTGGTGATTCAACTGTGGCATGTGAGACTTTTGTTACTGATGATGAAAGGTTCACATCAAATCCATTTGTGCTGGAAAGTTTTGGTGGGCCGACCCGAAATGGATTTGGGTAGGATATGATGACCCTAGCAACAATGATGGCACCACGTTTTGCCCTGTCAAAGTTGACAATAAGACTATAGGTCTTATCAACCTGGGCAACAAAAACTTCTGCACGACCCTCACAGGACAAAACGACGTGGAATGGCTTAGCCCAGCTGTTCCAACCATCACCAAAGAAGCCAAGCTAACGGTGGAAGAGCCAGTCTTGACAAGGGATATTTATGACGTCTAATATGATCTTGGAAATTCCAGGGTTTACGATGAAACAACCTTCATTATTGCCAAGAATTTTGCTGGTAACTATTCCCAAGAACCCACCCATATGGACATGAAGCTCAAGCTTTCATATACAAATATCAAGACTAGTACTTGGAAGAGTAATTTTTCTCTCAGGTTAGCCATGGAAGCTAAAATGGAAATCAACGTACCATTGATTTTTCAGGGAAATATTGAAATATCCGGTAAATTTCACTCAGATGTCAAGGGGGAAGAGACCAAAGAATCGAAAACTTTAGTAGACGTTGTACACAAAATTATTGTGCCTGCGATGACTAAGGTGACGGTTAACCTCATTGCAACCAAAGGTAAGTGCGATGTTCCCTTCACTTTCATGCAAAGCGACACTCTTTATGATGGGACCATTGCCACTACTGAAGTTCAAGGTGCCACTTACACTGGTTCCAATTACTACAGCATTCACTTTAAGACTGAAGAAACAAAGCTGGAGCCGAGAAAGGAGCCGGAGCCAATGTAATCTATGAACACACAAAATTTCATTGCATTGCGTGTGTTTGTGTGGTGTGCTAGCACGTGTGTGAGTAAAATAGAATCATGTTTCCTTCATGGATGCATGCGTTTATGCTTTCCTATAATTAAGTACTATCAATAAATGTTGCATGCATAGCCTAGTGGCATTGTATCTCTCATGTTTAATGTGAGATATATAAATCATGTATGCTATCTTTATGTGGTGTGTAGATC
This sequence comes from Gossypium sturtianum, assembly GCA_025698515.1. Taxonomy (NCBI): domain Eukaryota; kingdom Viridiplantae; phylum Streptophyta; class Magnoliopsida; order Malvales; family Malvaceae; genus Gossypium; species Gossypium sturtianum. The sequence goes on from CM046945.1 coordinate 167,813,430, forward strand.
AAATATTTGTACTCCTGTTTTATCATTATAATTTATGAGTTGTTGGTTGATAATATATAGTTAAAAATTTCTATCATTAGCATGTTTTATCTAATAAACATATTTATTTTACAAATAAAAATTAATTACTAAAGGTAGATGGTTGAGAGTTAGAGGAATTCTTGCTGATAATTCAATAATATATGAGATAAGAATATAAAGTTGGAACATGGTAATCGGTACATATAGTTTCAGTTCTAAATCAATATAAATTAGCCTATATTTTGTTGGAGTTAAAATTTCTGCGTGCTTCAGCCATTTCGGTGTATTTAAGTCCATTTCGGTCAATAATTAGTACGTGCCGGCCCAAATCGATACAAAATATTGACATTTTAAATTAATTTTTTTCTTAACCATTTTAATTTTTCAAAATTACATTTAAAATGAAAAGTTGTTAATTTGAATTATTCAACCTAATTAATAATTTTAAAACTTATGTTTAGATATAAATATAATTAAATTATATTTACATGTTAATATAATATATAATTTATTTTTAACTAAAATAACAAATAATTTATAAACAAAATAAAAGTTAAACTATAAATATATATAAAAAATATTTAAATGTATATAATTTATCAAAAAACTAAAAATTAAACTATAAATATATATATGGAAAAAAATATTTAAAAACATAGGTAAACTTAAAATGATATATTAAAACACGTGAATAGCTATATATAGATACACCCACTAACTACCTTAAGTCCACCTTCACTATGGATAAAATGTCAAATCATATGACTTTTTCTTCAAAATGCATCAATTCCAAACCTCTTGGTTGATGTGATGCTAATTTATCTAAAATTAATACTATTAAATTTGTATTGAAGATTTTTACGAAGATTAAGTTATTGGTTTTTCAATTTAAGGATGAGTGCTTGATAGAATTAAGTAAAAAAATTTTAAATTAATTATGTTGATGAGTCCTATTTTATTATTCTAATCGATTTAAATTTTTTTTGAGTCGAGTTAAACTGAGTGAAATAAAATTCAAGTCGAATAGAATAAGATCGAGTAAAATTGTTCGAGTTAAACATGTCAAATTAAAATCTTATTACAATATAACTAATTTCATGTTGGAGGATATATATTTGAAGCCATATATATTTGAAAACTCTTTCGAAACAAAATAAGAATAAAATAATTTAGTATTATAAACTTGAATTGTTAATTAATTTATTTAGGTCCCAAAATTATTATTTCAAATTATTTTAACTTTTTTATTTATTCTTTAGAATTATTAATTTTTTATAATTATTTTAAAATTTTAAAATTATTTTGATTTTTTTTTTAGTTGTTAGTGAGAGAGATCAATTTGCTCGTTTTCAAAATTGACAAGGCTATATAGAATCTCGTGTGTTGGCTTGATGGTCAGGGTGTTCATCGTCTCAGGTGTGACTTGGGTTCAAGTTGCGCTAGTCGGGTTGCTGTTGGGGCATTACCCTCTTCTTGTAATTTACCAAATTGAGTTATTCGAATTGTAAAATTCAACTCGAATTACTTATTCGAGTTTATTTGAAAAAAACCAAATACTTTGAATAACTCAATTTAATTATCTCGAAATTCTATTTTTTTTTAAAAAAAATTCAAATAGAATTAAATTTTGCTCACCCTTAATTTTTAAAGTCATTCATCATTATCTTGTGAGAAGTTAATAGTTTGACAAATTCTTTGATTAAGATAAACATAAATAGAAATACTATATTTATGGTTTAGAATCGATCATTATGGTGGCGTCTTTGTTGTTACTCTTTTTGCAAGATCCATAAAAAAATCCTAGTTTATTAGAAATGCAATTTTTTATTGGTTTGCTCTAATTAAAAACCCCATCATTAATATACCATTAGAAATTTACGAACTTTTGTTTTTCTAGATTCAATTAAATCTAGTGACTATGAATAAAAAAAGAAAATCTTTCTCATTTTTCTAACCTTTAAAGTTTCTTACAAAGTAACATTTTTAATGTTTAATTTATAGTATTTTCAATTATAACAGCATGGAAATGATCAAATCAAAGAGTTATCTTCTTCGAAGGTGAGAGAGAAAATGATTAAAAAATAATAGCAAGTCAAATTCTCCTACTATGACTATGCTTTGAATTTAGAATTTATATTCTAATTTCTTTTAATTTTTATATTTTTAAAATTTTGAAATCTTAATATTTAAATGACAATAACTAAATTCGTTAAGTCAAATTTTACTACTAATTTTATATTGTTAGAATTAATGACCTAAATCCTTATTTAAATAAAATATAGTGCTAAAATAAAATAAAAGTAAAATTCCTATAAAACTACACTCCTATTAGAATATGGTTTTACAAGCCTATAAATAGACATAGTCTACTCCTTTTGTAATCATTCGAATTCGACATTATGAATTTTCTTCTCCTCTGCCCGTGGTTTTTTCCTGAAAGGGTTTCCACGTAGAAATCTGTGTGTTCTTTATTTTTATTTCTCTTTTTTTTTTTGCGATATATTGTCATGACCGACATTCTATTTTTACAAATTGGTATCACAGTTTTCAGGTTTTTCATCTTAATCACAGTAATGGCGTCTTTGAAGTATGAAATTCCGCTGTTGGATCGCAACACTAGATTCGCGTTGTAGCAGATAAAGATGCAACCAGTTCTTGCACAGATGGACTTAGAAGAAGCCCTGATAGGGGTGGATAAGATGCCTTCGACATTGACGGAGGAAGAGAAAAAGCGCAATGATCGAAATGCGTTAACACAGTTACATCTGCATTTGTCTAACGAAATTTTACAGGATGTGATGAAGGAGAAGACCGCCGCTGGATTATGGAAGAGGTTGAAACAAATATGTATGTTAAAAACTTTAACCAACAAGCTGCATATGAAGCAGTGTAACACCCCATACCCGTATTCGTCGCCGGAATAGGATACGAGGCATTATCAGACTTAAACACAAACAATCATACCATTTCGAGTCATAAATTTTCGTTCAAATTTAAAAATTTTCATACATAATCACAATGTCCCTATTATGGGCCCTTGAGGCCCTAAACATACTTTGGAAGAGGTTTGGGACTTAACCGAGAACTTTGGAACACTTAGAATTTTTTTGCGCAAAACAGGGTCACACGCCCGTGTGGCTTAGGACACGCCCGTGTGGGTAGGCCGTATGGTCACACACGCCCGTGTCTTAACCCCGTGTGAAAAACATAGAGCATTCTGTTTATGATGTCATCAACGATTTAAGGTCACACGGCCAAGTCACACATCCGTGTGCTAGGCCGTGTGGCGAATTTAATTTTCACATTTAAGGTGCAGACTTCACATGCCCTGGACACACGCCCATGTCCTGAGGCCGTGTCTTTCACAAGGCTGAGACACACGGTCATGTCTCTACCCGTGTGACCAATTCGAAGCTAAAATTCAAAATGCATGGGACACACGGCCGGACCACACGCCCATAGGGCAGACCGTGTGTCACACACGACCTAGACACACGCTCGTGTGTCTACTCATATGGATAATAATAAGGCTATTTACCAAGCCATTTGCCACCCTGAAACAATTGCACTTCCACACAAAATCAAAAACACATAACATGACATAATTAAGCTATCAAACATCCCAAAATCAATTCATCCACACATCATTCACACACCACATCCATCATGCATTTACCTCACATACTTAACAATTTAAACATGCGAGTTACCACATTCATGAATAACATCATCATATGCATATACCAGGAACTAATATTGGCCAATTTCAAATGGCCTTATACAAAATGTTCATTCATCAAATAAGCCAACATTCTTGGCCAAATCAATTATGACACATATAACAAAATGACCAAGTCCCCTATACATGCCATAATCTAAAATATCAATAACCACATATACCAAAAGATAGTTTGATAGTGTGAGATGATTCTCCGACGATCTCCAATTCGAGTTAGTTTGGTGACTGATCGTTGTGATTTGTTAAAGTCTTAAAAATTTATAAAGAGAATGATCAAAACCTGGAAACTAACTACGACAACGATTTGAGGCAAGCGCACCTATCGAACAGTAGTATAGTTAAGGCAAGACCGGAATGTCGAACCCAAAGGAACCTGAAGTACTAATACTTACTTTCTTTTTATTATTTAGCCTTAAATTTGAAGTGGATTGTTTTAATCTAAAATTAACTAATTACTAAGCTAAAGATGCAAAGACAAAAAGACTGAAATTGGGGAAAATACTTATGGAGAAAACCAATTGACTTAGACAATACTCGAGGAAGAATCCACCTAGACTTCACTTGTTATCTAACTCTGAACCAGACAATTTATTCACTTGACTTGATCCGTAGGATTCCCTAACGTATATTAATCCCTCTCTCGAGGCGACTAACGTCTAACCCTAGGTTGATTAATTGAAGTCTCTTTCTAATTAAAACCCCTAGAATTGCATTAACTCGATCTATGGACTCTCATATTAGGTTTCACCCTAATCCAGCAAAATCTCGTCACCCTATCTCTAGGCGTGCGATCAACTCCGCTTAATTATGCTAGATCTACTCTTAGGCAGGGACTTTTGCTCCTCCACCTAAGCACATCACACTTGAATTAATATCCCAGAAATACCAAAATAAGAATTAAGAACACATAATTAAGAACAAATCAAGTATTTATCATATAGTTCAGCAAACAATAACAAGATTCATCTTAGGTTTCATCCCCCTCAGGTATTTGAGGGTTTAGTTCATAATAATAAAAGAAAACATCTCAAGAGAAAAGATAAAACAAAACATAAGAAATCCCTAAAACCCCCTGAAGGAATTGAAGGAGAGATCCGCCGTCTTGAGTAGGACTTCGGCTTCTTGAGATGAATCAACTGGCTTTCTTCGAGTAAATTCCACAATTCTGACCCTTCTGGCTTGGCTCCTTGGCCTAGCTGGACGCCCCCTGATGGTTGGCCTTTAGGGTGTTTATATAGGCTCTTGGAATGTGTTGCTTTGTCCCTAAGTACCCTATTCCGTGTAAAATTCCTCTTCTCCATGGTAGGGACACGGCCATGGCACACGCCCGTGTAAATCGTGGCCAGGCCGTGTTGAGTCTATTAATGAGGCACGGCCGTGTGGTCTTGGGCCCAGGCCGTGTGTATTTCGTGAATTGGCTTATTTGGCCCGTTTTAAGCCCATTTCTAGTTCTTTTCATCCTCCGGTGCTCTCCTGAGTATAAAACATGAAAACAAAGTATTAAGAGAACCAATTTACATAATTCAAGGCTTAAATCATCCAAAAGCATGCTAAATGTGGGATTAAAATATGTTACTTTTACGGTTTATCAGTGACACTATAAGACAAGGGAAAAGAGAGGAGTAAACTAAATAGCTTAGTAAGTTTATATGTAATAATAAGCATTATAAACACACATTTAACATACAATTAACATTATAACAATTTCATGGATGCCACTAAGATCTTATAACCACAACTTACTGATTCTCGATGATAAACCGTAAAAGTAACATATTTTAATCACACATTTAGCATGCTTTTGGATGATTTAAGCCTTGAATTATGTAATTTGGTGCTCTTAATCCTTTGTTTTCATGTTTTATACCCAGGAGAGCACCCAATGACGAAAAGAACGAAAAACGGGCCCAAAACGGAGTAAATGGGCATATCACGAAATCGACACGGCCTGGCCCAAAGATCACATGACCGTGCGTCATTCAACAGGCTCGAACACGGCCTGGCCAAGACTTACACGGGCGTGTGCCATGGGCGTGTCCCTGCCGCGGCCAAGAGGAGTTTTACTCGGATTTGGATACTTGGAGGCAAAGAAACACATTCCAAAGCCTATTCAAACACCCAAGTAGGAATTCTACTTGAATTAGGATACTTAGGGGCCAAGTAAGGCATCTCAAAGTCTATATAAACACCCAAGGGGGCAACTTGAAGAGGGAGTTCGGCAGAAGCCTTCTGACAGGGCTTTTGTCAGGGCGGTGAGCTAGGCCAAGGAGCCGAGCCAGAAAGGTCAGATTTGTGGGAATCACTCGAGGATAGCCAGTTGATCCATCTCAAGAAGCCGGAATTCTACTCAAGACGATGGATCTCTCCTTCAATTCCTTCAGGGGGTTTTAGGGATTTCTTATGTTTTGTTTTATCTTTTCTTCTGAGATATTTTCTTTATTTATTATAAACTAAACCCTTCAGATACCTGAAGGGGATGAAACCTAAGACGAATCTTGTTATTGTTTTCTGAACTATATGATAAATACTTGATTTGTTCTTAATTATGTGTGCTTAATTCTTGTGTTAATATTTCTAGGATATTAATTCAAGTATGATGTGCTTAAGTGGAGGAGCAAAAGTCCTTGTTTAAGAGTAGATCTAGCATAATTAAATGGAGTTGATCGCGCGCCTAGAGATAGGGTGACGAGATTTTTTCGAATTAGGGTGAAACCTAATATGGGAGTCCATAGATCAAGTTAATGCGATTATAGGGGTTTTAATTAGAAAGAGATTTAATTAATCAACCTAGGGTTAGACGTTATTCGCCTCGAGAGAGGGTTTAATATAACTTAGGGAATCTTACGGATCAAGTCAAGTGAATAAATCGTCTGGTTCAGTGTTAGATAACAAGTGAAGTCTAGGTGGATTCTTCCTAAGGGTATCGTCTTAATCAACTGAGTTTTTCCAACAGTATTTCCCCAAATTTATTCTTTTTGTCTTCGCATCTTTAGCTTAGTAGTTAGTTAGATTTAGATTAAACAACAACTTCACTTATTTTAGGCTAGATAATAAAAAGAAAGTTAGTATTAGTACTTTTAGTTCCTTTGGGTTCGACAATTCGGTCTTGCCTAAGCTATACTACTGTTCGATAGGTGCACTTGCCTCAATCGTTGTCAGATTTAGTTTCCAGGTTCGATCATTCTCTTTATAAATATTAAAACTCGACAAAACAACGATCAAGTTTTTGGCGCCGTTGCCGGGGAACTAAAATATTAAGAAAGCTCTATTTTTATTACTTTAGCCATTTTTTTATTACAATTTATTTTCATTATTTTTTTTATTTTTTTATTTTTTATTTTTTTACTTTGCTAATTTTTCCTCTATTTGCTTTTGGCAGATAATTTTAGTCTATAGAAAAGATGGCATTGAATAATTATCAGTGGCAAGTCATGAGGACAATCCCTACTAAAGCAGTCAGTGCCTTCAACCTCGACGTGTTCATTAGGTTATCTAACCAGCTAGAGATGATGAATAAAAAGATTGATGATTTGTGTAGTCTCTCGCAGGTACACCCAGTAATGCAATATGACTCGAATCCAAGAGGCGTGGCGAATCCTGAGTACCCACCCTACGGATATGGCATGGAGAACGAACAAGTCCACTATATGGGTAACTATTCTAGACCTCAAAATAATTTTTATAATGACCCTTATAATGCAGGTTGGAGGTACCATCCCAATTTCTCGTGGGATGATCAAAGTAGCCAAAGACAGGAACTTCCTCCAAATTTTCAACAACCTCACCAACAGGAAGAGGAGTCGAGTCTTGAGGAGATGCTGGCAAAATTTATAGTAGCCATAAGGAATTCAGATTTTTAACAACCACATCACAAACAGGAAGATAAGTCGAACCTTGAAGAGATGTTGGAAAATTCATAGCAAACACAGAAACACGCTACCAAAATATAGAAACGAAACAAGAAGCATCGATTCAAGGGATCGAGGATCAGTTAGGTCAGCCTGCTAAGCTGATCTTAGAACAACCACAAGAAAGCTTGCCAAGCAACACTGAAACTAACCCAAAAGAGCAAATTCAAGTCGTAACAGCTCATGACAGTGAAAGGTTAGTGGAATCTGACCCAAGGCAAGAGCCTGTGGTAAGTGAAGGTAAGGTTGAGATAAGCCATGATTTACCGGACCCGGTGATTACAGAGTACCAACCCCGTGTGCCATACCCCGATGCGACAAAGAATGACCACACAGAGGAACAACTCGATAAGTCTCTTAAACTTTCAAAGAAATTTCATATTAACTTGCCGTTTTTAGAAGCTCTTTCGCAGATGCCAGATCCTAGACCTCGTGTCGATAAAGAAGAAATTCATGAGGAACGAAGGCTTTGGATCGATGAACTAGACGAATGGAAGACACACTTCAAGGAGAGACTAAAAACACACGAAGCAAAAATGAGGCAACTCCGCAACGAATTTAATGATGGGACAACCCAGCTTAAAATAGGATATCAGGTACTCAAAATCTTCCCAGATGGAATAGTCGAGGTAACTAGTCCTAAAATCAGCACATTTAAGGTAAACACTACTCGACTTAAATTTTATATCAATAACCGAATTGATCGCATGAGAAAGGATTTTCACCTTCTCAAACCACCATGACCATACGAATGAGAGGTAAAGTCTAGCTTAAGACTATAAACGAGCGCTTCTCGGGAAGCAAACCGAACACTAACCCCATTAATTTTTACATTTTTTATTATTTTTATTATTTTATTTTTTTTACTTTTATTTTCCCTCTTAGCACCTAACCATAAACTAACCAAAGTGCAAATATACATACCACACGGTCTTGCACACGGCCGTGGCCGTGGCCGTGTGGCCACCACAGGAAGGTACAAGGGCGGGGGCAACCACCAGATCCATAATCTCTATTTAACCCCCTTCTTCCTTTTTCTTTTCAGTCGTCTTTCTTCTTTCATTTTCCATTATTCACTTTTATTTTTATTTTTATTTTTATGTTTATATTTTTTATTTTCTTTTTTATTTTCTTCTTATTCTTCATGCTATTTAGGTTTAGCTTAGGATACAATAAAATCATACCGGCTACTTCGAGGATTCAATTTCAAACGCTTCAAGGCGCTACCCCACATTCACCTCCAACGTATTTTCCACCTCATCCAAGGATCTCATCCATAATTCAGGAAGTTTCACTTCTCTCCCTATCTTATGATTTTATTATTATATTGCTATTATTTATCTTTGTACATTAAGGGCAATGTACATCTTAAGTGTGGGGGGTTAACTATAGTATTATTTGAAAATCCCCGAATTTTAAACGTGTTCTTAAGTAATTTTCTCATATTACTAATTAGGATGAAATTTCCTTGAATTTATGATTTTTATTGATATGTTTTAGAGTAAGTCATTGATAATTGTGCATTGATGATTAAATTTGAAGAATACTAGAGAATCAAGCATGATAAGTCTATTTTTCAAAAAAATTAAAATTTTTAGGTTGTCTACCTTAATCTGAATGATATCTTAAAATTTGAAATTTACGAGGTTGACATCAAATACCCATAATTTTGTGAGATTTTGAGCCTTATAGAGCATATATTCTTTTTCTTGCTCACTTTATTGATTATGAGTGTGTCAACATTGATTTGTTATTCTAGAACTTGAATCGATTATACATGTTGAGACCACACATTTGATTTGATATACAGAGATGATAAAGGCACCTAGGATTTAACCCACTTACCCCACTAAACAGCCTACCTCCATAATTAACCCCTAGTGAACCCCGTTTAATCCTAACAACCCTTTTTATTGACTCACTTACTAATATTAACCCAAAACCCTTTGTATTTGTCATTACCATCCTGCTGATTACCCTTTTTGTCGAGATTTGATTTTGAGCAGTTACCTAACTATGTTCTATATTTCAGTTGTTAAAGTCGTTATTATTATTTATGATTTGTTCTTAAAAAAAACGAAATATATTCATTATTAGTTCTATGATAAGTGAGCTTACATGTTTAAATTTCAAATCTTGAAGAAAAAGCTCGTATTATTAGTTTTCAATTGATGTAATTATTTAAGATTAGTTCATTTTTCTAGTTAGGTAATTTATCAAGTCAATCTCGATTCTAACTCTCTAATTCAGCTTATATCCACACCTCTAACATAAGCCCCGTTACAACCCTGTAAAGACCTTTTGATTTGTGTATCATCTCATATTATAGTGGTGGAGATTTGATTTTCATGCAAGCTTATGAGATTAAATCTTCATGTTTGACTTTTGAGTGCTTAATTCTGAACCTTAAACACTTCGAGTGATTTGAGTTAATCTTTAGTGAGGATGTCAATTCTTGTCGATTTTGAATCAGAGGTAATTATTCAGGTAAGAGGAAACAGCTATGTTTTCAAGGCTATAAATGTATGACTTTGATTGTTTGAATCTTTAGGACCCTTTGAGTTGAATTATCCATGTATGAATTATCTTTGAATTATGATAAAGCATGATTGATTAATATTATGACTCGAGGGAAGTTTGTTTTAATTGTGACTTGAGAATTTTGCTTGAGGACAAGCAAAAGCTTAAGTGTGGGGGTATTTGATAAACCATAAAAGTAACATATTTTAATCCCACATTTAGCATGCTTTTGGATGATTTAAGCATTGAATTATGTAATTTGGTGCTCTTAATCCTTTGTTTTCATGTTTTATACCCAGGAGAGCACCCAATGACGAAAAGAACGAAAAACGGGCCCAAAATGGAGTAAATGGGCAATATTAAAAAATTGACATGGCCTGACCCAAAGATCACACGGCCGTGCCTCATTCAACAAGCTCGAACACGGCCTGGCCACGACTTACACGGGCGTGTGCCATGGGCGTGTCCCTGCCGCGGCCAAGAGGATTTTTACTCGGATTTGGATACTTGGAGGCAAAGAAACACATTCCAAAGCCTATTCAAACACCCAAGTAGGAATTCTACTTGAATTAGGATACTTAGGGGCCAAGTAAGGCATCTCAAAGTCTATATAAACACCCAAGGGGGCAACTTGAAGAGGAGTTCGAAGCCTTACAGCGGGGGCTTTGTCGAGGCGGTGAGCTAGGCCAAGGAGCCGAGCCAGAAAGGTCAGATTTGTGGGAATCACTTGAGGATAGCAAGTTGATCCATCTCAAGAAGCCGGAATTCTACTCAAGACGGTGGATCTCTCCTTCAATTCCTTCAGGGGGTTTTAGGGATTTCTTATGTTTTGTTTTATCTTTTCTTCTGAGATGTTTTCTTTATTTATTATAAACTAAACCCTTCAGATACCTGAAGGGGATGAAACCTAAGACGGATCTTGTTATTGTTTTCTGAACTATATGATAAATACTTGATTTGTTCTTAATTATGTGTGCTTAATTCTTGTGTTAATATTTCCGGGATATTGATTCAAGTATGATGTGCTTAGGTGGAAGAGCAAAAGTCCCTGTTTAAGAGTAGATCTAGCATAATTAAGCGGAGTTGATCGCGCGCCTAGAGATAGGGTGACGAAAATCTGCCGGATTAGGGTGAAACCTAATATGGGAGTCCATAGATCAAGTTAATGCGATTATAGGGGTTTTAATTAGAAAGAGATTTAATTAATCAACCTAGGGTTAGACGTTATTCGCCTCGAGAGAGGGTTTAATATAACTTAGGGAATCTTACGGATCAAGTCAAGTGAATAAATCGTCTGGTTCAGTGTTAGATAACAAGTGAAGTCTAGGTGGATTCTTCCTAAGGGTATCGTCTTAATCAACTGAGTTTTTCCAACAGTATTTCCCCAAATTTATTCTTTTTGTCTTCGCATCTTTAGCTTAGTAGTTAGTTAGATTTAGATTAAATAACAACTTCACTTATTTTAGGCTAGATAATAAAAAGAAAGTTAGTATTAGTACTTTTAGTTCCTTTGGGTTCGACAATTCGGTCTTGCCTAAGCTATACTACTGTTCGATAGGTGCACTTGCCTCAATCGTTGTCAGAGTTAGTTTCCAGGTTCGATCATTCTCTTTATAAATATTAAAACTCGACAAAACAACGATCACTCGAATTTATCAATAATTCATCATATATCGATATCATTTCTTAGGGGGTTTCATATACATACATGTGCCACATCACAACATAACTACATGCATTTACACTTCTTTATTTCGCTGAATCACCTGTTGAACCACTTGGAATACTAAAAGATACGCGGAAGTTATACACATAAGTTCCACACTTATTTGTAACCGAAGCTACCACTTATCACTTGTAGCCAAAGCTACTACTTATCACTTAAACACTTGGTTTCCTAGTGACATGTCACTTGTATCCTATTCGATTCCTAATGTTCAATTGGGATTTTCTCACTTGTCGAAGCTTGGTCGATATACACATCCAAATAGTTATTCACAAAGCATACAATAGTTAAAGTATTCAAAACAATAGTTAAAGTATTCAAACTTACCTCGGTCCAAAAACGACAAGTTATTGGTTTAGTCCACAACTTTGCCTTTCCCCCGATCAAGGTCAATTTCCCGTCTTTCTTGATTATAAAGCTTGAAAGATGAAAAAACCTAGCTATGGATGCCTTGTGATTTTCGGCTATGGAGGATGAAGATGGACAACATTTTTTTTTTACTTATTTTCCCTTTTTATTCATTAAATAACCAAATGATCAAAATGCCCTTCACTTAAAACTTTGATATTTTATTAACTATGTCCATTTTTGTCCAAACTAAAGCATAATGGTCTAATTACCACATAAGGAATTCTAATTTAAGAACTCATCACAATCAAATCCATTTATCAATTAAAACATACATTTTGCAACTTTTGCAATTTAGTACTAAAAATCAAATTGGACACTTAATCAACAAGATTTCTTAACAAAATTTTCACACAAGCATTCAATCATATCATAGACATTAAAACTTTATCAGAATAAGTTTTTCTACTTTAAATTTGTGGTTTCAAAACCACTATTCTGTTTAGGCCCTAAATCAGGCTATTACAAGCAGCATCTTTATGCTTATCGTTTGGAGGAAGGTGCGTCAGTGCACGAACACTTAACAGTGTTTAAAGAAATTCTTTCAGATTTGGAGGCTATAGAGGTTTAATATGATAAGGAAGATCTAGGGTTGATTATAATTTGTTCGTTGAGCCCGTCTTATTCAACCTTTAGAGACACGATTTTATATAGCTGTGAGTCTCTCACAGTTGATGAGGTTTATGATTCTTTGACCTCGTATGATAAGATGAAGTATTTTGTGGTTAAAATTGACTCTCAGGGAGAGGGTCTCATTATTCGTGAAAGACAAGATCGAAATACTGATGATGATAGTGGAACGACAGAGAAACGAAATCTTTGCGGTAAATCTAAGGGCAGTTCGAGGTCTTCAAATATAGGTAAAACTTATAACTTCTGTAAGAAGAAAGGGCACATTAAATTTGAGTGCTATAAGCTACAGAATAAGATCAAAAGGGAGGCTGCGAATTAAAAGGGAAAACAAACAGAAAATTCCAGTGAAGCTAATGTTGTAGAAGACTACAGCGATGGTGAACTTCTAGTAGCTGTCAACAATTCTAAAGTGGTTGAGGAGTGGAACCTTGATTCGGGCTGCACCTTCCACATGAGTTCCAATCGGGATTGGTTTACAACTTATGAAACAGTGTCTGAAGGTGTTGTTTTGATGGGAAATAATGCCTCGTGTAAAATTATAGGTGTTGGAACAATTAAAGTTAAGATGTTTAACGGAGTTCTCAGAGCACTTAGTGACGTACGACATGTTTCAGAATTGAAGAGAAATTTAATTTCGTTAAATACTCTCGATTCAAAAGGGTACAAATACACAGCTGAAAGTGGGGTCTTAAAGATTTCCAAAGGTTCCCTCTTTTTGATGAAAGGGTAGAGAAAGACTGCCAAGTTATATATTCTGCAGGGTTCTACTGTTACTGGTAATGCAGCTGTTGTTTCCTCTTCCTTAACAGATGATGATATTACTAAAATTTGGCATATGCGCCTACGGTATATGAGTGATAATAGTATGGCAGGATTGAGCAAAAGAGGGCTTCTTGATGGGTAAGGAATTTACAAACTGAAGTTCTATGAGTACTGCATTTTTGGGAAGCAAAAGAGAGTTCGATTCACCAAAAGAATCCATAACACGAAGGGAACATTGGAGTATATTCATTCTGATCTGTGGGGGCCTTCCAGAGTGCCTTCGAGATGTGGAGCTAATTATATGCTAACTTTTATTGATGATTTTTCTAGAAAAGTTTGGGCGTTCTTCCTGAAGTAGAAAAGTGATGTGTTTTCCGTATTTAAGTCTTAGAAATCTATGATTGAAAAACAGAAGAGAAAACAAATAAAATACCTTTGCATAAACAATGACTTAGAGTTCTATTCTGATGAGTTTAATAAACTGTGTAAGGCTGAATGGATCGTGAGACACTTGACAGTTCATCATACTCCATAGTAAAACGGTGTTGCAGAACGAATGAATAGAATGATCATGGAGAAATTTTGATGTATGTTGTCAAATGCCAACTTATAAAAGTCGTTTTGGGCCGAAGCAGCCTCTACTGCATGTTTTTTAATCAACCGATTTCCATCCGTTGCCATAGAGAAAAAGACTCCATAAGAGTTATGTTCTGGTAATCCTGTTGACTATTTTGATTTAAAGATATTTAGGTATCCTGCGTATGCTAATGGTAATAATGGAAAATTGGAACCGAGATCCATTAAATGTGTTTTTCTTGGTTATAGAGCTGGTGTAAAGGGGTATAAGTTATGGTGTCTTAAAAATAGAAAAGTTGTGATTAGTAGGGATGTTGTTTTTTTATGAAACTGCTATGCTACCTAACTTATCTCTTAAAGACTCTTCCAATAAATAAAATCAAAAACAGGTAAAGCATCAGATTAATCAAAAATCTACAACAGAGCGACTCCTCAAGCCAGTACAAAAATTCAAAATAGAGTTGCTTCTTCACCACAATACTTTATCGCCAAAAATAGAACTAGAAGAGAAATTAAACCTCTAAAAAAGTATGCCGAGGCTGATCTAGTTACTTATGCTTTAAATATGGCTGAAGATATAGATGCAAACCAAGAGGCATCTAATTATTCTGAGGCGGTTAGCTGTGAAGACTCAGAAAAGTGGATTCTAGAGGAGATGAAATCACTCCACAAATACAAAACATGGGATATTGTAAAACTTCCTAAAGGTAATAAAGTTGTTTATTATAAATTGGTGTTTAAAAATAAAGAAGGGACTCCAGAAGTTGAAGAACCCATATATAAAGCAAAGCTTGTTGTAAAAGGTTACATTCAAATTTTACGAGTAGACTTCACAAATGTGTTCTCCCCAGTTGTGAAGCATAGTTCGATTCGAGCTTTGCTTGGTATTGTGGCCATGCATGATTTGGAGCTTGAGTAGTTTGATGTAAAAACTGCATTTTTGCATGGAGAACTTAAGGAGGATATTTACATGCAACAACCAGAGGGTTTTACAGTCTGAAAAAGGAGAACTATGTTTGCATGATGAAAAAGTCCTTTTACGGTTTGAAACAGTCACCAAGACAGTGGTAAAAGAGATTTAATTCCTTTATGACTTCTCATGATTTCAAAAGAAGTAGCTTTGACAGTTGTGTTTACTTTAAGAAAAATAGTGATGGTTCTTTTTTGTATATACTCCTTTATGTTGATGACATGTTGATAGCAGCGAAAAATAAAGGAAAGATAAGAAAGGTCAAAGCCCAACTAAGTGAAAAATTTGAGATGAAAGATTTGGGACCAACAAAGAAGATACTTGGTATGGAGATTCTCAGAGATAGAAAAGCAAGTAAATTGTACCTAAGTCAGAAGGGGTACATTGAGAAAGTTCTTTGCAGGTTCAATATGCAGAGTGCTAAGCCTGTTAGTACTCCTTTAGCAGCCCATTTCAAACTTTCATCGGGTTTGTCTCCACAATCAGATGATGAGGTTGAGTACATGTCACATGTTCTATACTCTAGTGCAGTGGGATCTCTCATGTATGCTATGGTTTGTTCACGTCTAGATTTATCATATGTAGGCAATGTAGTCAGCAGATACATGGCGAATCTCGGTAAAGAACATTGGAAAGTAGTTTAGTATATTTTAAGATACTTATGAGGTACTACTAATGTTTGCTTGCAGTTTGGAAGAACTAGAGATGGAGTCATTGGGTATATTGATGCTGATTTTCCTGGAGACCTTGATAGAAGAAGATCTCTAAATTTTATGTCTTTACAATCAGAGGTTGTGCAATCATTTGGAAAGCCACTTTACAAACTACAGTCGCTTTGTCTACCACTAAAGCTGAGTACATGGCGATTACTGAGCCTTGTAAAGAAGCTATTTGGTAGACAGGACTCTTTAGTCAATAAAGACCTTCAAATCAGTAGAGTATTTTGTGACAGTTAGAGTGTCATCTTCCTTACAAAAGATCAAATGTTTCATGTGAGAACAAAACACATTGATGTTCGGTATCATTTTGTTCGTAATATTATTGCTTGTATTGATATTGTTTTAAGCAAAATTAGTACTCATGAAAATCCTACAGATATGATGACTATGTCACTTCTTATAACCAAGTTTGAGCATTGCATAGAATTGGTTGGTATTCATTGTTAAAGTTAAACCCTTAGGGGGTTTATGGAAGAGGTGGAGAACTTGTTCGTTGAGAGTTCGCGATGAAGAACTTGTTCATTGAGAATTCGTGTCAAGGTGGAGATTATTAGAATTAAGTGACCCGAATCCTTATTTAAATAAAATACAGTGGTAAAATAAAATAAAAGTAAAATCCCTATAGAACTACACTTCTTTTATTTTATTTTAGAATATGGTTTTTTAAACATTATTAAACTCTATCTATTTGATATTGATTAGAATAAGGTATTTCAATTTTATTACACTCCTATTAGAATATGGTCTTACAAGCCTATAAATAGACATAGTCTACTCCTCTTGTAATCATTCGAATTCAACATAGTGAATTTTCTTCTCATCTGCTCGTGGTTTCTTCCCGAAAGAGATTTCACGTAAAAGTCTGTGTGTTCTTTATTTTTATTTCTCTTTTCTTTGCAATATATTGTCATTACCGACATTCTATTTTTACATATATCATGCGTAAGTTGTGTAAATTTGATCAATTTTATCTTTTATAGTAACTATTAAATCATTAATTAAAATGATGTGACTTTTTTTTACAAGTATTATGTGGGAATAGTAAGTTGACGTTGTATTATACATGTGATAATATATTTATCGCATAAAATTTTGAAAACATCATAATTTACTTTAGGGTAACTTATACAAATGATCACTCAACTATGCCTGCATTCTTATTTTGGTCACTTAACTTTGAAAATATTCAATTTAGGCATTAACATTAGAATTCGTTCCTGTTCTGGCCATCCACCATTAAATTGATAATGAAAATTCTTTTTCTAATTGGTATACTAATACATTTAGTCCTTAGTACTTAAGTGTTCTATCAATTGGATCCTAATTCTAAATAATTTAATAAATTTAACCCTTCATATTTATAAATTCTATCAATTTGATCCTCAAACATTCTAACCAAAGCTTTCAACTTTTAAAACAGAGGCATTCAACATCTATTAATTGCTTTATTTATGGTTGAAATTATCCAATTCGATACATAAGCCTTTTGTTTATATTTTTAAGAATTTAGTGTTAGAAATTAACAAAAAACCATTAAAAATAATAGAAAATAAAAATTTTAAAATATAATATATAATAAAATTATATAAATAATTTAATATTGGCAAAAAAATAAATTTTCACTCTAACTAGCATAATTTTTTTTTGAACCACATACTACCATAATGTTAGTTTTTAATTAATTTAGCAAATGATTTGACACTAAATCGGATTATTAGTGATACATATTGCTTATTGTAGATTTAAAATTAAAAATAAATAGAACACATAATAATCTCTTAATCTGTTTATAAAATTAAAAAAATCATTATCAATATAACAAAAGGAAATTCAAATAATTCTGTCACATTTTTTTCTAATGAAAAATCAAATGTTCATAAATTTAATTATATAATTATTAATTGAACAATTGGATTTTTCAAAGTAATATTTTTTAACTCTGAATTTAATTTGCAATTTCAAAGATCAATTTCGAGGACTATTTCTATGTATGTTTAAGGAAATATCATACTGTTAATAACAAGAGTAAATCTAAAGTGTTTTATTTTAAGGTTTTTCATTTTCTTTAGCAAAAATTTCATCAATCAAAGGGTCATAAAAAATTATATTTAGTAGAAAACTAATGAAAAAAAGAAAATGAAATAAATTTTCAAGATAAACTCATTGGTATCAAGAATTGTTATTATACCCGTTAGAAAAAAGATTTTTTGCTATCAATTTAACAGCGGGTGACCAAAACAACAACGAATTTAAACATTAGTACCTAGATTAAAAATTTTTAAAATTAAGTGACAAAACATGATCAGAACTTTTAATTTAATGAATTTAAAAAATACCATCAGTTCCATAATATTCAAAATAAGTTGCATAGTAGCTTAAATGAAAATGTAATCGTGGAATGTGAAAATTTGCATGCAGTCAACATGTTAAAATAAATTTTTTAATTTTGTATAAAATATATTATTAAATTAAAAATTAAGTACTAAATTGTAACTTCAGCAAAATATAAAAATTAATAGAAAAATTTAATAAATTGAATTTGCTAATAAAATATGAGACGTTAAATTGTGTTTAATTGTGCAAAATTGATTCAAAGAGTCATATGACACCCGTCAAGGAACTACGCAGGGAGAGAATTTTGACTCATTTTTGTCTAATTTTATGTTAATTAACTTAATTTTATTTTTGTCTACCCATAACTGTTTATTATTATTATTAGTATAATGATCTTATTTATGGACACTTATATAAAAAACAATATTATAACATTACAATATTGACTCATTTATTTTTCATTTTCTAGATTCTATTATTTTCGATTTGGAAGAATAAATTATTGTGACTATAAATAAAAAAAATTTATAATCTCAATTTCGTCACCCTTTTTTCCCTTTGAAATTCCCAAAGTGCACCTTGTTCCAAGTATCTGCCGGTATTACAGTAAGTCAAACATTAAAAAAAATAGGTAAAAGTATTATAGAGTTAGAGTTAAGTTGTATTTTGTCTTTCCCATCAAAAAAAAATAAATTAGTCATTAGACATTAAATTAATAAGTAAATTTATCTTTTGTGCTAAAAAAATCATATATTTATACGGTTAAAAATTGATATAATTGACAAAATAATTAAATAGTGACATGTCAAGCGCGTAGTTAGGGGCTGGCAGGGGCCGACCCCCTAAGATGAAAAAATTTTCATTCAATAAAGATAAAATTACACTTTAACCCCTTAAAAATAATAAAAAATTAATTTAATTTTTAAAAATTATAAAAATATAAACTATTAAAATAATAAAATTATATTTTTATTATCCTAAAAATTAGAATTTAATTTTGCGGCCGCAAAAATTTGAGTGAAACAAGAAGATGAATTATTATATATGAATTGACTTCAAATACCTGGGTCTCTTGAATCAAACTTGTTCACATGGCGGCTCAAAGCATTGCCTCTATAAATAATGGGAATATCTTGCTGAAATCTTCACAAATTCATCACTTCCATAAACATGAAGTCCCTTCACCATTCTCTGTCATTGCTTTTCATTGTTGTTTGCTCATTGTCATGGGTGAGTGCTTCAGCTAATGGCCATGATGATTTTCTTGAATGCCTTTATTCATATCATCCCAAGGAATCCTCTTACATTACTCAAGTTATCTACACTGAAACGAACTCTTCATATTCAGCAGTTTTGGATATTTCCATTAGGAATCACAGGTTCTCTACGCCTAATACCCCTAAACCATTTGTTATTGTAACACCATTGAACATTTCCCATGTTCAAGCAACGATTCATTGCTCCAAAAATCATGGCCTCCAAATTAGAACTCGAAGTGGTGGTCATGACTACGAAGGTCTTTCCTATGTCTCTCATGTCCCATTTGTTGTTATCGATTTGGTTAATTTGCGATCAGTCGATGTTGATGTCGAAAACGAAGAGGCGTGGGTTCAATCAGGTGCAACCGTGGGTGAAGTATACTACAGAATCAATGAACGAAGCACGAACCTTTCCTTCCCAGCAGCTGTTTTCCGCACTGTAGGAATTGGTGGGTTGATTAGCGGTGGAGGCGATGGTTTATTGTTCCGAAAATATGGTCTCTCGGTGGATAACGTGATCGATGCGCAGTTGGTCGATGCTAATGGAAGAGTTCTTGATAGAAGATCGATGGGTGAAGATCTGTTTTGGGCCATTCGAGGTGGAGGAGGAAGCTTTGGGATCGTTATTTCATGGAAAATAAAGCTGGTTCATGTTCCTTCAACTGTGACTGTTTTCTCAGTGGGCAGGACCTTGGAACAAAATGCAACACAGCTTCTTCATCGTTGGCAATACGTTGCACCCAATCTTCCGAATGATGTATACCCAGTCGTTACGTTATCAACGACGAACGCCAGTGAAAATGGGACAAAGACGGTTCTTGCCACCTTTATTTCATTGTTCCAAGGTGTTGCCAGTGAGTTTATTCCATTGATGCAAGAACGATTCCCGGAGCTTGGACTCGTTAAGGAAGATTTTATTGAGATGACTTGGATTGAATCTTTATTGTTAATGAACGGAGCTTCAAATGAAACATCGGAGATTTTGCTCGATAGGAGCAACAGGTATTCCCCCCTTCCTCCTTCATTCAAATCAAAATCTGATTACGTGAGGGAACCAATGCCTGAAATAGCATTACAAGGGCTATGGTCCCAACTTCTCGAGGTCGACGAAGGAGGCATAGCAGTTCAAAACTTTTTTGCTTACGGTGGAATAATGGAGGAAATCTCAGAGACAGAAACTCCATTTCCACATCGAAAAGGCACCTTATACAAGATAAGCTACAATATCGGCTGGCTAGAGGAGGAAAACAATAATTCTCAAAGGTATATAAACTGGATGAGGAAACTTTATAGCTACATGGGTCCTTTTGTTTCGAAATCTCCACGAGAAGCGTATGTTAATTACAGAGATCTCGATATTGGAAGGAATAATTACTATGGCAAGGCAAGTTATAAGCAAGCAAGCATTTGGGGACGTAAATATTTCAAGAACAATTTTGATAGGCTTGTTTATGTCAAGACGAAGACTGATCCAAAGAATTTCTTCAAGCATGAACAAAGCATTCCTCCTCGTTTTCATTGATAGAAAAAAGAAGATTATGTTATGAGTTGAATTTAGTACCTAATAATTCTAATATTTCGTCATCACTGTTGTTTAGAAGGACTAATTCTTCAAAATTCAAATCTAGTTCAATATTATCATGTACAATAAGTACTCTGTACAATTTCATTACTTAATAATACATTGATTCTGTTTTCCAATTTTAGTTTAAGTCAATTTCGATGATCTTATCAGTTTCGTTATCAGTTTAGACAGTTTGATCAATCAATTTCAATAAAATCGATCGGTTCAAGATCTGTGAGATAGACCCTACTCTATATACTACAAATTTATTTTATTTTTGATGTACTCATCACCCATCAATAGTCCATACGTCCTTAAATGCCATCACTAAGAAGATTTTTTTAAGAATCCATTATATCTTGATTGATGAGAAAGAATTGTATGAAACATGGATATTATTACTGTCGAAATCGTTTTTTTTGTAAAAGGAGGTCGACTTTGTATTTTGAAAATGAAAATGAAAGAACGGGAGTCGCCACCAATCATTTTTGATGAGGTGTGATCGGGTCACCTCGTAATTTGGTCATTTTAATAAAATTTTAATTTACTAAAACGACGATTTTTGGTCTATGAAATCCAGAAAACGGGTTCGTGATTCGGTTACGTACGAGGGAGAATTAGCACCCTCGATACGCCCAAAATTGGTACCTAGTTGATTAATTAGTGTTTTAGTGTCGAAAATTGAAATTTTGAAGAAATTTTAAAATACGATCCTTTGTTATAAAATTAAAATTTTTTGGGAACATGGCATATTTCATGTCAATCGAGAAAAGAACCACGTCCCGTAAGTTAGGATACAATGTCTTAAATTCCCGATACGAGAATAAACACCAAAAAACTTATTTATTTTGAAAGGTATTTGATTATCTCGGTTTTTAGAAAGAAATCATATTCCGTAAGTTAGAACACGATATTTTTATAATTCCCGAGGTTATTAAAAATGTTTTGAAAACATTTGTTATTCGGATTTATCGAGAAAATCAAAAGCCCGTAAGTTAGGGTGCGACTTTTCGAATATCGAAATACGAAAAATTGCTGATTTAAAAAAATAAAATTTTATGTAACGGGTAAAGATTAATGTGGCACAATTTTGTAGTAAAATGTAAAAAATGAATTACGGTATTAATATGCATAACTAAAGAATAATAAATGCGGTAGTGTGAATTACAATAATAAAGGCGAAAATAAAATAAATTAAAATAATCAAGCCAAAAATAATGTTTTTTTAAAAAAAGTAAATAAACACAAAGAAAGAAAATATAATTATAATAGTAATAAAAATAATAGCAATAATAATAGTAATAATAATAACAATAGTAATAACTATAATAATAATAGTAATAATAAATAGTAGTAATAATAAAAAAATAATAGTAAAAATAAAAAATAAAATAAAATAAAATAAAATAATAGTAATAATAATAGTAATAATAATAATAATAATGGTAACAAAGATAATATAATAATAATAATAATAATAATAATAATAATAATAATAATAATTGCAAAAATAACTAAATGGGACTAAATTAAACTTAAAACAGAAGGCTGGGGAAAAATCAGAAATAAAAAGAAAGGAAAAGGACCTATCTGAACACTCGAATAACAAGGAGGGGCCAAAAGGGAAATTTTCCCTATCCTCCAAAACGCACAGTATAAGAGAGGACCAAATCGAAAACCGAAATAAAATACTAGGCAAAATAAAAAAATAAAATTGCAGAGCAATAAAAAAGCGGAAGGGCTAAAAGTGTAATTAGCCCTTTCGTTAAAAACACGCGGATCCTAGGCCTGGAGCGGGTCGGATCTCGGGTCGAGGAGCAAAACGACGTCGTTTTGGTGCCTGAGAGGCTTGCCCAAAACGACGTCGTTTTGGAGGCCTATTTAAGTCAAAAATTTTCCAAAAAACCTTTATTTTCACCTGCTTAAAACAAAACCCCTCTCCTCTCCTTTTTTCTCTGCAGTGCTTGAAAATCCGGTGAGAGCTCCGGTTGGTCGCCGTCGCGCCGACCGCCGGCGACGGCAACGATGCCACCATCTGCTGCAACTGGAAGGCCAAAAGTTAGCCTTTTTTCGGCGAAGTCGAAAATAGGTGAGTTTTTCCCTATTTTTTAAAACCTTTTTTAATATATTATCATATGTAAGTGGTTTTGAAAAACAAAGAAAATCAAAATATATAGGTATATACAGTTTCGAAAAATAGGAAGATAAAAAGAAAAATAAAATAACGACCTTAACACTTTGTTTCTTTTTTTCTCTTCGACTGCCTGTTGTATGCTTTTGTATATTTTAATTTGCTTGTGTTGTATTTGAGAGAAAAAATCCGAACCTTACAATGGATTTTTCTTGGCTTATATAACCATTTTACAAGATTTCCATTTATTATTTTTTTTATGTTTGCTATCTTTTCTTCTTTTAATCCTTGCAGGTGGTGGTGCAAGTGGAGGGCGGTGGCAGTAGGCTTCGGCAGAGGTGATGGCAGAGCAAGTGGTGGCAGACAGGTCAAAAGGCTAGCTAGGGTTTCAGCTTTTTTGAAACCCTAGTTTGACTATTGGGTAATTGGGCTTCGGGTTTGGGCTTGTTGGGTCTAGGATTAAGTGGGTTTAAGAATTTGGGCTATTTTAGGTTGGGTTTTAATTTGTTTGGGTCAAGTTTGGGGGTTATATTAGTTTTGGCTGATGGTTTTCAATTGGGCTTGATTTGGGTCTTGGGTTTTTTGTTGGGTTGGTTTGTTGTTTTATGGGCCCGGGCAAATTGGGCTTGTACAGCTGCCCCTCTTTGCTCATTGTCGTGTAACGAGAATGGAGCAAAGACTTTTAAGAAAGACCAATTTTGCCCGATCTTATCGAGTCTCGATTTCTTTGGAGATCCTCTTCTTCAGGTAGCCTCGTTTCAGTCCACTGCATCTCGTTGCTTCGATTCACTTCACCGCCACTTCAGAGAGATAAGACTTGTAGCTTCAATCTAATCCACTACAACTTCATGGATATGAGATTTGCGGTTTCAGTCTGCCCCACTGCAACTTCAGGGAGATAAGACTTGTAGCTTCGATCTGTTCCACTACAACTTCAGGGAAATAAGATCCGACATAATTTGTAGCTTTAATATGTTCCACTGCAACATCAGGGAAATAAGATTTGCTATCTTCAGTCTGCTCCTCTGCAACTTCAGGGAGATAAGACTTGCAATGGTAAATTCAATCCGACCTACTGCAACTTCAGAGGTATAGGATTTGTCGTTTTAATCTACTCCACTACAACTTTAGGGAGATAGGATTAGCTATCTTCAATCTACTTCACTACAACTTCAGGGAGATAAGACTTGTGACTTCAACCTGCTTTACTGCAACTTCAGGAAGATAAGATCTGTTATTTATAGCTTCAATTTGTTCCACTGTAACTTCAGGGAAATAAGATTCGCTATCTTTAGTCTGTTCCGCTGCAACTTCAGGGAGATAAGACTTGTAACTTTAACCTGCTCCACTGCAACTTCAGGAAGATAAGGTTTGCTATAATGACTTCAATCCATCCCACTACAACTTCAGGGGTATGGGATTTGTGGATTCACTGATCTTGTTACACCGTCCTCTAGGGAACATGACCTGTTGAATCGATTTCATGAGCCTATGTTTATGCCAAATGATCAGGATGTCATGATCAGAATGAATCAAATGCTCCTAACTAGATGTGTATGAATGATATTTTCATGAATGCATAATGTCATTTTGCGAGAATGATCCCTTTTTAATGCTTGGGTTGTCATTGCTCGTTGTTCATCAGGGTTCTATCACTGACATGATATCTTGTCCTCTTGTTCAGCTGATATCTTTGACAGATAATCTGAAGAAATAGTCACAATTTAGACTCTTATTTCTCAATTATTTCTAACCCTTAGGTTTGGTGAGTTCTAAAAAATAGTCCTGTTTCAGGTTCTTGTACTATTTAGAAGCTTCCAGAGTAATATGCAGAACTCCTTTTATGAAAGTATTATTAGTCCATTAATCGTTATTTTAATGCAAAATGCTTGAAAAAGATCATAATGATGGACAAAGCTGAAATTCTATCAAGAACAAAATTTGAAAAGAATAGATTAATAAAAAGATAGTAAGTATTGCTGAAATACAAAATGAGTAAGAGGAAAAAAAAAGTGCCCCAGATATCGCCACCTGAGCTTTTCTGTACGAACTTCTTGAGGACCATTTTGAGCTCAACATGTGTTTAGGAGATCAAGAGTACTTTGTTGATGCCCCAAGTTGTAACATACCTCTTCTTTGTTAATTCAGGTATTGCAAGACTACCGCATGCCCCTCATTTGATCAAAATTTGAATTGCCCTTTCACAGGTTTTTAATTCAAAACCCCTTTGATCTCAAAACGCCCTTTGCGGGTTTTTTCCTTGACCTCTCCCCTTTTTTTTTAAGTGAAGTATTTCTTGACTGAGTCTGAATTCACTGGATTAGGTAAAGTCTTACCGTCCATTTCAGTTAATATCAACACTCCTCCAGAAAAGACCTTATTTACCACATAAGGTCCTTCTCAGTTTGGCATCCATTTTCCTCTGAAGTCCTTTTGTATGGGAAAGATCTTCTTCAACACCAAGTCCCCCTCATGGAATTCTCTGGGGTGAACCTTTTTGTTGTAAGCTCGCATCATTCGTTTCTGGTACATTTGACCTTGACGGATAGCTTTCAACCTCTTTTCTTCAATCAAATTTAACTGATCATATCGGGCTTAGATCCATTCTACCTCATCCAACTTCAACTCTGACAAGACTCGAAGGGAAGGAATCTCAACTTCGATGGGTAAAACTGCCTCAATTCCATAGACCAATGAGAAAGGAGTTGCCCTGGTAGAGGTTCTAACCGATGTTCGATAAGCATAAAGAGAAAATGGTAATTTCTCATACCAATCTTTATAAGTCTCAGTCATTTTCCCCACAATTCTCTTGATATTCTTATTAGCCGCCTCAACTGCACCATTCATTTTTGGGCGATATGGTGAAGAGTTGTGGTGTTTAATTTTGAACTGACTGCAGATTTCTGCTATCTTGCTGTTGTTCAAATTCAATGCATTGTCTGATATGATCCTTTCTAGCATTCCATACCGACATATGATATCCTTCTTTAAGAACCTACTGGCTGCTACTTTTGTGACATTGGCTTATAAAGCGGCTTCTACCCACTTGGTGAAGTAGTCGATAACCACAAAGATGAATCGATTCTCATTTGAAGCTTTTGGCGAGATCGGTCCAATGATGTCTATGCCCCACATAGAGAAAGGCCATGGAGAATTCATAACATGAAGATGTGAAGGAAGCACGTGAATCTTGTCCCCATAAATTTGGCACTTATGGCACTTCTTGGCATAATTGATGCAATCCCCTTCCATGGTGGACCAATAATAGCCGAATATCATGATTTGCCTGCCCATTGTAAAACCATTAGCATGTGTTCCGCAGACACCTTCATGGACTTCTTCCAAGATTTTCTTAGCCTCGACAGTGTCTACAAATCTTAGTAGCACCTGATCCTTTCTTTTTTTGTATAAGATCTCCCCGTTTAAGACATAGTCATTGGCCAGTCTTCTTAAAGTCCTTTTATCATTCTCAGTTACTTGGTTAGGGTATTCACGATTCTTTACGTATCGTAGTATATCGTGATACCAGGGGTGATCATCTCTTTCTTCTTCTTCCTCGATGATATAGCAATTAGCCAGAGCCTCGTAAATACTCATCTGGATAGGCTTCATATCCTCTTGTTTATTTACTCTTATCATAGAAGCTAATGTAGCCAAAGCGTAAGCCATCTGGTTTTCATCTCGTGGGAGGTAACAGAAGGTGATATCATCGAACTCCTTAATTAATTCCAGAACTAGCTTTCGATAATTGATCAATTTGGGGTCTCTTATTTATCATTCACCTTTGAGCTGATAGATCACTAGTGCAGAATCCCCATACACCTCTAGCACTTTGATTTTGCCTTCTATGGCTACACGGATTCCTATGATACATGTTTCATACTCTGCCATATTATTTGTGCAATCAAAATCCAATTTGCAAGTAAATGGATAATGATTTCCATTTGGGGATATCAAGACTACCCCAATTCTATTGCCAACAGCATTTGATGCTCCGTCGAATTTCAATTTCCAAGAACGATCTTTTGGAGCATTTTATTTGGCGGTTGCCACATGCATTAGATCCTCATTTAGGAAGTCAAAGTTCAAAGGCTCATAATCTTCTAGAGCTCTACTGGCTAGAAAATCAACTATTTCGCTCCCTTTTTCAGCCTTCTGATTTACATAGACTATGTCAAATTTAGAAAGTAGAATTTACCATCGGGCTATCCTTCCATTGAAAGCGGTTGACTCCATCATGTACTTTAAAGGGTCTAGTTTTGAGATTAGCCAAGTCGTATGGTACAACATGTACTGTCTCAGTCTCCGAGTTTTCCAGATCAATGCGCAACATAACTTTTCAATTGATGAGTATCTCATTTCACACTCAGTGAATTTCTTACTGAGGCAGTATATCGCCCTTTCTTTCTTTCCTGACTCATCGTGTTGGCCAAGCACACATTCCATAGAATTATCAAATACTGTCAAATACAGAACCAATGGCTTATCTGGACTGGGCGGCGTCAGCATTGTGGCATTGGACATGTATTGTTTTACCTTGTCAAAGGTTTTCTGGCATTCATATTCCCATACACCTGGATTGTGTTTCCTAAGAAGATGGAATATGGGGTCACATTTCTCAGTTAGCTATGAAATAAACCGGGCAATGTAATTTAATCTTCCTAGGAAACCTCGAACTTCTTTTTGAGTGCGTGGCGGAGGCAATTCTTGTATAGCCTTGACTTTGTCTAGGTCGATCTCGATCCCCTTTTCACTGACTACGAATCCTAGCAAATTTTCGGACCTAACTCTGAAAGTACATTTTGTCGGATTAAGCTTTAGCCGAAATTTCATCAACCTCAGGAATAATTTCCTCAATACTCGCTCATGCTTCTCTTCAGTTCGGGATTTGGCGATCATATCGTTGACATAAACTTCAATTTCTTTATGCATCATACCATGGAACAGGGTTACCATGGCTCTCTGATATGTTGCTCCCACGTTTTTCAGTCCAAATGGCATCACCTTATAGCAAAACGTTCCCCACATGGTTACAAATGTGGCCTTATCCATGAAGGAGAATAGCAAATGACCCACCGTATTGTCTACTAAGGTGTCGATGTGAGGCAACGAAAAATTGTCTTTCGGGCTAGCCTTGTTTAAATCCCTGTAGTCTACAGACATTCGTACTTTCCCATCTTTCTTAGGGACGGGGACGATATTGCCTACCCACTCCGAGTATTTAACCACTTGCAGGAAACCAAAGTCAAATTGCTTATTGACCTCTTCTTTTATTTTCAGCAGAACATCTGGCCTCATCCTTCAAAATTTCTATTGGACTGGCTTACACTCCTCTTTTATGGGCAACCGATGTGCCACGATATCAGTGCTTAGCCCGGGCATATCTTGATACAACCATGCGAAGACATTTTTAAATTCTTGGAGTAACTCAATGATGTCTCGCTTTGTCTCCGCGGTAATACAAACTCCGATCTTTACTTCTTTCTTTTCTTGTTTGTCTAGTAGGTTCATTATTTCTACTGACTATTTGTGAGGTAGGATCTGTTTCTCTTCTAGTTCTACCATCCTTAACAAATCCAAAGATAAGTTACAGTTTCTGTCATCTTCAAAATCCCGAGATCCCTCTAGACACATGTCTTGCTCAAAAGGAGATTTCGGGTCAGTAGCAGCGTCGCTCATGTCGTTGATATCTGGAGACCTGTTGTAGGCACGAAGGAATATCCAAAGAACAAATGAATCTAAGAATAGATATTTGTATGGTATGATTATGAATGAAATGAAAGAATAAAATAATATTTATTCAGGTGATACGCAAAATGCATTTTTTATTAAAATAAAGATATTGACCATAAGCCTATTTCAAAAAAAGATTCTTATTGCTTCTAGGCTTAAAGTAATAAGCGTGTTTTAAACATTACTCTGAATTAGCTCTAAAAACTACAGGAATCTCTTCCGCAGTCTAATTGTTCAGAACACTTCTAGGCTTGTAAGGGAAAATGCCCAACAAGTTTTCTTCCACCATTCCCTCTTTAGATATGGCGTTGATGCTCAGATTTCTCATCATATCTTCAGTAATTTCCTTCCTTGTCATCTTTCGTTCAAGGTGAATAATTTCTCCTGACACGAATTTTCTGGATATATGGGGGAAGGTCATTGGCTCTCAATTGACCTCTACCCTACTTAATCGCGCTCTTCTTCTCACCTGCTTCTTTTCTAACTTCTTCTTCCTTTATTTCGAGTCTGGCTTATACCCTAAGCCAAAACGATCTTGTTTGTCAGTCAAGATTGGTACATCGACCTGTCCATAGAGGTATTTCCCGAGTCCCTTTCCAGGCAATGCTCCCTTTCCCACTGTCAGTTGTAAGCTCATTGATAAACCGTAAAAGTAACATATTTTAATCCCACATTTAGTATACTTTTGGTTGAATTATACCCTGAATTGTGTAAATAGGTGCTCTTAATCCTTTTTTTTTCATGTTTTATACTCAGGAAAGCACCGGAGGATGAAAAGAACGAGAAACGGGCTTAAAACGGGCCAAATGGGCCAACTTACGAAATCGACACGGCCTGGGCCAAAGAACACACAGCCATGCCTCACCAATGGACCTGAACACAACCTGACCACGACTTACACGGGCGTGTGCCATAGGCGTGTCCTTGTCGTGAGAAAGAGTAATTTTACTCGGAAAAGGATACTTAGGGGCAAAGAAACACATTCTGAAGCCTATATAAACACCCTAGGTATAACCTAAAAAGGGACTCTTCCAGACTTTAGGTCAGGGGGCGTTTAGCCGAGCCAAGGAGGTCAGATTTGTGGGAATTACTCGAAGATAGCCAGTTGATCCATCTCAAGAAGCTGGAATCATACTCAAGACGGATGATCTCTCCTTCAATTCCTTCAGGAGGTTTTAGGGTTTTCTTATGTTTTGTTTTATCTTTTCTTCTAAGATGTTTTCTTTTACAATTATGAACTAAACCCTTCAGATACCTGAACGGGATGAAACCTAAGACGGATCTTGTTATTGTTTTCTGAACTATATGATAAATACTTGATTTGTTCTTAATTATGTGTACTTAATTTTTGTGTTGATATTTTTGGGATATTAGTTCAAGTTTGATGTGCTTAGGTGGTGGAGCAAAAGTCCCTGCCTGAGAGTAGATCTAGCATAGTTAAGCGGAGTTGCTCGCGCACCTAGAGATAGGGTGATGAAAATCTGCCAGATTAGGGTCAAACCTAATATAGGAGTCCATAGATCGAGTTAATGTAATTCTAAGGGTTTTAATTAGAAAGAGATTTCAATTAATCAACCTAGGGTTAGACGTTATTCGCCTCGAAAGAGGGTTTAATATAAATTAGGGAATCCTACGGATCAAGTCAAGTGAATAAATCGTCTGGTTCAGTGTTAGATAACAAGTATAGTCTAGGTGGATTCTCCCTAGGGTATCGTCTTAATCAATTGATTTTTTCCAACAGTATTTCCCCAATTCATTCTTTTTGTCTTTGCGTCTTTAGCTTAGTAGTTAGTTAAATTTAGATTAAACAACAACTTCCATTTATTTTAGGCTAGATAATAAAAAAAAGTTAGTATTAGTACTTTTAATTCCTTTGGGTTTGACAATCCGGTCTTGCCTAAGCTATACTACTGTTCGATAGGTGCACTTGCCTTAAGTCATTTTCAGAGTTAGTTTCCAGGTTCGATCATTCTCTTTATAAATTTTAAGACTCGATAGACACACGATCACTCATCCTCGTAGCTTTGGATATTTTGGGCATTGGGATCTTGCTTCCCTCGACAGTGAAGGTTGTGTTCACAAATTCCAGCGACCAAAAGAAACATTCTACCGCATCACCATCAACCTCTATGTATGGCGCATCGCTGGTAACGGACACAATAATATCTTATTCGGCGTTTATCGTTATCAGTCAGCCCTCTGTTACTAATTTTAGCTTTTGGTGCAGTGATGATGTTACTGCCCCTGATGAATGAATCCAAGGCCTCCCCAATAGGCAATTGTAAGAAGGCTTGATGTCCATCACTAAGAATTCTACCTTGTATATGTTTGGACCGATCAAGAGAGGTATCTCAATCCTCCCTATTACCTTCCTTTTAGTGCCATCGAATGCCCTCACTATGTTTTGGCATGTCTTCATGTGAGAACTGTCTGCAGGTAACCTGTTCAATGTGGACAGAGGCAATACATTCAGTGCCAACTCATTGTCAATCA
Organism: Gossypium sturtianum; assembly: GCA_025698515.1. Lineage (NCBI taxonomy): Eukaryota > Viridiplantae > Streptophyta > Magnoliopsida > Malvales > Malvaceae > Gossypium > Gossypium sturtianum. Next base: position 167,844,926 of record CM046945.1, read on the forward strand.
ATACCCTGGGTAATGTATACCCCTTGCAGCGGGTGGTGATGTGCAGAGCTTTAGTGGATCCCATACCCCCCGGTGGTATTTCATCGTTATTAAAGAAGATAAAATTATCGATGCTTATGTTGTTGGCAAGACGGTCTAACTTGTGTATAGAAATATCATTAGCAACATATGTTTCGTTTAACACCTTCATTAGCGCGTTATAGTGTGTCTCTGAGCTCAAGAGTAAAGCCAGTACCGATATGCGAGCTGGCTGCTTGTGTAATTGTTCCATGACACTATACTTGTTGTGTTTTAGGAATTTCAAGAACTCCTCAGCTTATTTCTCATTTATCGGCTCATTAACAGGTAGTTCCGGCTTTTCTTTCCTTTGTTCGATCGCCAAGGATTTTCCTTTAACAAGTTCAGCTTTTGTATTTGGAGTATCATTGCATCTTCCGTTGAGCGTGTAGAAACCCACGTCTCGACCTTCTTCTAATGCGTTAACCGGGTTTTCCTCTCCCAAGATTGTCACATTGCATTCATAGTTCCAATGTACCCTTTTGTTGTTTTTATAAGGAAAAACAACGGGTTTTTAGATTACGACTCTTGGTGCAATTTGTGCTTCGGCTTCATTGATTCTTGGTCGTGTGATGATTACCACCAGACGGTTGGCCCCATAGACCTTTTCTATCGACCCTCCTTCTGAGAAGCACACCTCTTTTTCTTCGGTATACTCAAAGAACTCTAGCTTCTTGTTGTCAATTAGACCCTGTACTAAGGCCCTGAATTCACTACATTTTTGAATCTCATGATCTTCTTCATCATGAAACTCATAATAATTCCTTGCTTCTCGGGACCTATTCCTCGAGTCTTGTGTGATTAACCCTCTTTCCACCATTTTCTTCTAAACTTCTTTTAACGGAGTCTTCACTTCTGCAATATTCACCTTGATTTTCCTCCCAGCATTCTCGACTATCGAATTTACCCCATTATCAGCATGGTTGAGTAACGAATTTTCTGTACTAGATGGATCATCGAATTTTACAATGCCCATTTTGATGAGTCTTTCGACAAACTTTTTAAAAGCGGTGCAATTTTCTATCGAGTGTCCCGTAATTCCTGCATGGTATTCGCACTGGGCGTTTGCGTCGTACCACTTGGGGTACGGGGGTTGCATTGGCTTTAAGTAGAAAGGGTACACAACATGTGCATCAAATAAATTTTGGTACAACTCCCTATACTTCATTGGAATGGGCGTAAATTAGAGTTTCTCTGTATTTTGCCTTGTGTTGGGCTCTTGTCTTGGTAGGCCTTGATGACTAGTGGTTACCGTTCTCGATTGGCTCATAGTAATCAGCTTTGAGTAACCCGTGCTCACATTATTCACCTCACTTTCTTTTTCCTTGGAGCCGATCTCTTTGTGCTTTCCCCAGCCTCTATTTTTTAGCACCTTATTGCATTTTCTATCATTTCACCAGACATCACTATGTCTGAGAAGCTCTTAGTTGCACTTCCCAATATATGATTGATAAAAGGTGCCTTTAAAGTATTAATAAAGAGCATGGTAGTTTCTTTTTCTAGCAGTGGCGGTTGGACTTGCGTGGCTACTTCCCTCCACCTTTGAGTGTATTACCTGAAACTTTCGTTTGGCTTTTTCTCCATATTCTATAGTGTGATTCTGTCGGGCGCTATATCCGTCACGTGGCCATATTATTTCATGAAAGCCTGTGCCAGGTCCTTCCACGAACTAATTTGGGCACGATTTAGCTGATTATACTATTTGGCTGCAGCCCCAGTCAAGCTATCCTAAAAACTGTGAATCAATAACTGATCATTATTGATATATCCGTTCATCCTTCGATAGAACATTGTAATATATGCCTAGGGGCAGCTGCTGCCGTTATATTTTTCAAATTTTGGCATTTTGAATTTCGAAGGGAACACTAGATCTGGGACCAGGCTCAATTCCTTAGCGTCAATTCCACTATGGTAATCAACTATCTCCAATGCTTTGAATTCCTCCTCTAGCCATTCGCATCTTTCTTCAAGTTGATTTGGGAGCTCCACTCTCGCCTTTCCCATTTTCGCTATATCATCAAGGTCGGGGACAACGAAATTTACTGGATTGTCTCTGGGGTTGGATCCTGAACCCGTCGAGAAGTTTATCGGTGCCGAGGTACCAGTCTGATATTGGGGTCTGATGTTGATGGACACCCTTTGTGGATATGCGTTTGGTTGTACTTGGATGTTTGTTGGGGTAAAGCTCGGAGGATAAGTAAGGTCCTTGTTATCATCTCCGGTATTGACCATAGGACTTTTTCCTTTATCTAACCCTCCAGTTAGCAACTGGGTTAGTTAGCTCATCATATTCCTTTGGGACTCTAGCATCTGATCCCTCATATCTTGTTGGATTTTGGCCAATTGTTCTTGCATCTGTACTTGCAGTTGATCCTACATCTCTTTTTGCATTTGTTCCAATCTTTCCATCCTTTGGTCTATGGCTTTAGTTTTTCCTCGTGTACCGTAACGATGTTCCAGGGTAACTGCTATAATTTTAGGGTTTTTTTGTGAGATTTAATATACATGATACAATGTAATGCTGATGCATGAAATGCGTGGAACAAAAATGCGTTGATTCTGATTCAATTTCATTAGAGTAACTTTTCTAGAAAACAAATTTCTTTACATAAAACAGATTACATATAAGGCCTCTCCCTAATACTTAAGGCATTGACCTTCCTGAGAAGCCAAGCTAACTCTCGGCCTCTATCTGACTCTAACTCGTACTTTAAACTTAGTACATCAGCTTGAACTGCTAAGGTTTGTAAGTGATCGGCCACTTCTCGTACTTGAGCCAAAACTTCGCCCATTATGTAATCCATATCCCTGACCTGATCTTGAGATTGATGAAGCTGCTCCTTCCACCGCTCGTTATTTGCCTCAAGGAGTTCAACCTGAAGTTCACAGTTTTGCAGCGCAGTTTCAAGTTATTCTATATTTCCTTTTAACTCTTCGATTTTGCTCAGACTAGCCTTCAACTCGATTACAGAGTTACGGCTGCGATACTGATACAAGAATCTTTCTAACTCTGACACCCGAGTCTTTAATCCCCCATTCTCGTTTTGACTTTCTACCAAACTCCTTTTTAGAGTATTTTCTCGAGTTTGAGCATCTCGAAATTCCTTTTTCCATTGGCTAGCTCTACCTTTTTTCCTCTTTAATTTCTTACCGCCATTGTTCTGACGTTTTTCCCAAACCAGTGGTTCTCATTGACCTCCGCAGCTTCTTGTAGTCTGTTTTCAAACTATCTAAATCCTCTTCAGCCTTGTTTTTTCCTTTTCTCAGCTTTACAGCTTCTAGTTTCTAGACGTCAACATCGAGTCCCAGCTGCATTTTCTCCTCTTCCAATTATTCTATTCTTTTTTCTAGCTCCGAACTCTTTCTCTCAAAATCTTGTTTGATGATCTCTAGTTCAGATGGGATCACCTGCAAGTGTTCTTCCATTGATCGGGTATTTTCTTGGTCTGACGTAGGGATGTTGTCGTTGATTCTCTGACTCCACCACCAGTCATACTCAGGGGTTATCATCGGGTTGACAGCAAACCTTTTCATTTTACGAGTTCAGTTCCAGTCGTTCGATATTTCACGAACTTTATTTTTTTAATTATCTCATTTATACACAAACTCGCACTAAGCTAAACACTGTGTTACTGGCGTAAACTGTCTCGATCTGTACTGTCTTAACACAAGTAGAGGAGCGTACCTGACAGCTCCCCATATTTCGAGCAGGGGAACCCAATCAAAATCTCCACACCGATATAAGATCTCGTCAAGAACCATCCAAGGGGCTCTCCATTCTACGTCATCTTTTTGCAGATTTTGCAAAATCATCATCCATTTTCCTTCCATAATATCGTCCCGTCTCGGCGTAGCTACTAACTCATTCAGTAGAAAATAGTTTTCGGAGAAGATTCGATATGATACCTTTTCCACTTTCCAAAAATAACTGTGGAACCATCTAGTAAGAGTTGTGCGCACCCGATGAATCTCCCTTCGCCCGCTCTTCGGCATGCGTTTAGGGACCTGAAGGTTTCGACCAGAATTACAGGAACGGGTGTGATTCTTTTATCAAGTCTGTCAAATAAATCAGAAATCGCCTCATCTATATGCCCTAAAGCCTTGAGGAAGATAACCAGTCCATAAATGCTCAAAGCGAAAACGTCAACCCTTTTCTTCATATCAGATGCGCTAGGATCAAAGCCCTCAAATTTCTCCAAGGGATACACTTACAATCTCCTTTTTGCTTTATCCGGGCTATAATCCACTGCTCGCTCATCCCTATAATGTTCATCAGCTTTTTCAAGAATGTCAGGACATTAGCAGCTCTCGAATAAGCCTTGTCAGTTTGAATCTTCGAGCAACGGAGTAAGGCTGTGTACTCTTCTTTGGTAGGTACCAAATCCACTTTTTCGAAAGTAAAGCAACTATAAGCAGGGTTCCAAAACTGGGCAATAACTCGAAATAGGTGCTCATCCACTTTGATATTAAGCAGATAGGGCAAATCACCATAATGACAGTAGAATAGTTGCTTGATCTCGTCATCCCACTGACCCCATATTTCTTTTATCTCTTGAAGATTATTTTAGGTTACACTGATACGAGTGAAATCCCACAACTCTGTCATGTACCCCTCTGTAAGACTATCACCTTTCTCTTGCTGCATTGTCTCGCCCATATCTGAACGGCCGCATTATCCTCCACTTTATCAAGAAACCCCTTTTCCATGACAAGTTATCTATTTAGCAACCGAATGTGAATCAACACCTTTTTTTGTGATGAATATGCCATGCAATTACAATCAAAGTAAAAACAAAGCAAGTCAATACTTCATACACAGTTTAAAGTAAGCAATGAATAACAAAATACCTACTCGGGTAACCACTAGGGTTTGGCGCGGCTCTATCTGAGGTGGCTCTTAAGGCTCGCTATATGGGGTTTGGTTCTAGAGTAAAGGTACCTGAACCAGCAGATTCCTCGATCTTCACCCATTATAGGCTCATATGGGCTGAGTTCAGTTCAAGGGAATACATTTCCCTATGGCTGCATGGAGATGAAACTCTCACGAAGACATAGGTACGAATGTATCCCGAAAGCGATCCACTATCCTGCACGGAGGTGAAGACCTCACGAAGGAATAGTTTCTTACTCCCACTTAAAAGGGTATAATCGAGCGGTTATGTAATGTAATGTGCAGAGACATATCAAAAAATACAAACCAGAAAAGCAAACGAAAATGATGAAAGTTATAACAAAGACGGATGAAATGTAACAAAAGGATCATACATTTAAACCGAATTTTCAATTTTCGACAAAAAGACAAAAAGTAATCAACTCGTGGCTTGACTCTCTTATTTGATATCCCCAGTGGAGTCGCCAAGCTGTCAAAACTATTTTTTTGTAAAAGGGGGTCGACTTTGTATTTTGAAAATGAAAATGAAAGAACGGGAGTCGCCACCAATCCTTTTTGATGAGGTGTGATTGGGTCACATCGTAATTTGGTCATTTTAATAAAATTTTAATATACTAAAACGACGATTTTTGGTCTATGAAATCCAGAAAACGGGTTCAGGAGTCGGTTACGTACGAGGAAGGATTAGCACCCTTGATACGCTCAAAATTGGTACCTAGTTGATTAATTAGTGTTTTAGTATCGAAAATTGAAAATTTGAAGAAATTTTAAAATACGATCCTTTGTTATAAAATTGAAAATTTTCGAGAACAGGGCATATTTTACGTCAATCGAGAAAAAGAACCACGTCCCGTAAGTTAGGACACAATGTCTTAAATTCCTGATACGAGAATAAACGCCGAAAAACTTATTTATTTTGAAAGGTATTTGATTATCTCGGTTTTTAGTAAGAAATCATATTCAGTAAGTTAGAACACGATATTTTTGTAATTCCCAAGGTTATTAAAAATGTTTTGAAAACATTCGTTATTCGTATTTATCGAGAAAATCGAAACCCTGTAAGTTAGGGTGCGACTTTTCGAATCTCGAAATATGAAAAAATTGCTGATTTAAAAAAAATAAAATTTTATGTAACGGGTAAAGATTAATGTGGCAAAATTTTGTAGTAAAATGTAAAAAATGAATTACGGTATTTATATGCATAACGAAAGAATAATAAATGCGGTAGTGTGAATTACAATAATAAGGGCAAAAATAAAATAAATTAAAATAATCAAGCCAAAAATAAAATTTAAAAAAAAGTAAATAAACACAAAAAAGAAAATATAATTATAATAGTAGTAATAATAATAATAATAATAATAATAATAACAATAATAATAATAGTAATAATAAATAGTAGTAATAATAAACAAATAATAGTAAAAATAAAAAAATAAAATAAAATATAAATAAATAAAATAAAAATAAATAAATAATAGTAATAATAATAATAATAATAATAATAATGGTAACAAAGATAATAATAGAAATATTAAATAATAAGAATAATACTAATAATATTAATAGTAATAATAAAAATATTAAATAATAATAATTATTATATAATTGCAAAAATAACTAAATGGGACTAAATTAAACTTAAAACAAAAGTCTGGGGAAAAATCAGAAATAAAAAGAAAGGAAAAGGACCTATCTGAACACGCGAATAACAAGGAGGGGCCAAAAGAGAAATTTTCCCTATCCTCCAAAACACACAGTATCAGAGAGGACCAAATTGAAAACTGAAAGAAAATACTGGGCAAAATTAAAAAAAATAAACCTAATTGCAGAGCAATAAAAAAGAAGAAGGGCTAAAAGTGAAATAAGCCCTTCCGTTAAAAAACGCGGATCCTAGGCACAGGGCGGTCGATATCTCGGTCGAGGAGCAAAACGACGTCATTTTGGTGCCTGAGAGGCTGCCCAAAATGACGTCGTTTTGGAGGCCTATTTAAGTCAAAAATTTTCCAAAAAAACCTTCATTTTCACCTGCTTAAAAAAAAACCCTCCCTTCTCTTTTTTTTCTTTGCAGGGATTGAGAATTCGGTGAGAGCTCCGGTCGGTCGCCGTCGCGCCGGCGAGAAGGCCAAAAGTCGGCCTTTTTTCGGCGAAGTCGAAAATAGGTGAGTTTTCCCTATTTTTTAAAACCTTTTTTAATATATTATTATATGTAGGTGGTTTTGAAAAACAAAGAAAATCAAAAGATATAGATATATACAGTTTCGAAAAATAGGAAGATAAAAAGAAAAATAGAATAACGACCTTAACCCTTTGTTTCTTTTTTTTTCTCTTCGACTGTCTGTTGTATGCTTTTGTATATTTGAATTTGCTTGTGTTGTATTTGAGAGAAAAAATCCGAACCTTACAATGGATTTTTCTTGGCTTATATAGCCATTTTACAAGATTTCCATTTATTATTTTTTTATGTTTGTTGTCTTTTCTTATTTTAATCCTTACAGGTGGCGGTGCAAGTGGAGGGAGGTGGCAGCAAGCTTCGGCAGAGGCGGTGGCAGAGTAAGTGGCGGCAGACAAGTTAAAAGGCTAGCTAGGGTTTCAGCTTTTCCGAAACCCTAGTTTGACTATTGGATAATTGGGCTTCATGTTTGGGCTTGTTGGGTCTAGGATTAAGTGAGCTTAAGAATTTGGGCTATTTTGGGTTGGGTTTTAATTTGTTTGGGTCAAGTTTGGGGTTGTATTAGTTTTGGCTGATGGTTTTTAATTGGGTTAGATTTGGGTATTGGGTTTTTTGTTGGGTTGGTTTGTTGTTTTATGGGCCCGGGCAAATTGGGCTTGTACAATTACTTTGTAATAGTTTAATGTCACATCAGCAATTTCATCCTTATTTAGATTTGATTTTTTTGTTCAGGGTGAAAATGCTGATGTGGTATTAAACTATTGGTAAAAGGATACAAATGATGTGGCGTTACTGTTTTATACAATCCTTCCCCCTTGAATGAGTTGGTGTTATCCATCAATCAATTTCCAATTCAATTGAAAAATTATCCAAAACTTATTCTATTTATAAAGTAACAATTATTATTAAAAGGGTGGTTTGGACGTAAGACACCATATAGCTTTGGGTAAACTATAAAAATAGTCATCAAATTATGCCTTTGTTTCTAATTTGGTCACTCAACTATTAATTTTTTCGATTTAGTCACTTAACTTTTCGAAATTAAATATTTTAGTCACTGTCCCATTAACTGCCTTTAGATGAGTGACAAAAAGTTGACGTGGGCCAGTTTATATTGGCATAATATGACAATTTAGCTCTAATTCTAAAAATTTTAAAAAGAAAAGGAAAAATATTTAAAAATTTTCATTTTTTAATATTCTTTAATGTACCTTTAAAACCCACTGAACAAGGAGAGTATTTAACACCATTCGTATTGTGCTCATTTTAAACTAATGCCATTTTCATGCTAAAAAATCAAGTTGGGCTAAATCCAACTAAGTTCGATATTTTATATTAATATCATATTATTTAATTAAATTCCTCTAAAAAAATAACAAATTTTTTTATGTTTCTTAAACACAATCTGACAATTTTAAAATTCTTTTCAATTATACATAAAATTGCAATTAATATATTTATTTGAAATATATAATTATAAAAGTTTATTAAAAATCTAATTAAACCTTGATTTAATCACTCTCCATATTCACTGAACATAACCAAATGTTAAATTATTTGTATTTTATAACTCTTAATGTGTAATGACATAAAAAAAATCCCAACTTGGAAATGTATTAATAATGATAACTAAAATTTAAAATTTTTTAACAATACATAATAAGCAAAAAAGAGATGAACACTTGAATTCTTGAAAGTTTTAACAATAATAATAAATAAGCAATGAATTCGTGAGAGAATGATATTGAAATTAGACTTAGGGTTTTTATTATTATTTAATTATAGAATATGTAAAGATACTATAATAAAAACTATATTTAGAATTTAGAAGCAATGAATTTTATTTTAGGTTTTAAATGGGTTAACATATATGGCTTATATAGTTAAAAAGATATTATTTTCTCTACTTTTTAATGTCAAATAAAATAAACTGAAATCAAATTAAAATAACATAATTCAATAACACCACTAACCGACGTTGAACAGAAATGAATTACCATTTTAACTCATTTCTCAATTTTATCGAAATTTGTTCTTAACCCTAGCTCATATATAGAGTCTACTACTCGCATGATAAGTTTAGTCAGATCCACGAAATTGACAAGAGGTGAGGTAAGTACAAAACTATGTGCGTATATGTATAATAGTATTTATTTTACACCACTTTACTACCTGATTTTGTCTGGTTTGCTACCTAATTTTGGGACCTAATATAATAACCTGATAACCATTTTCATTTTTCACATTCTACTATAATAGACACCTCTGTACTCTGTACTAACTCAATTTACCCTGCTGGTATAATTGTAATTTTGTTTATAAATTATACGCATTGAGTCTAATTGTAATTCCAAAATGTAGATTGTACTTATAAAAAATCATTTCAAAACTACAATTAAAATGGTTATTAAATATTTTATTTTAAAAAATTCACCCTATTTATAAAATCTTAAATCAATCACTGTAATAACTAATTACTTTAAATAAATCATTAAATAAACCTTTTCCTTCTTTCATTTTGTTCCATACCTACCTAATTTTGTCATGTTAAACTTTCCACCCAACCTTCGAGATAACAAATCTTCCATATGATGGACAATATTACCCTTTTATTATAGATATAAATATGTAGCCAAGCTCTTTGTGGTGAGCAAAACACAAGAGTGAAAGTGAAACACAACAAAGAGAATCATCCATTCAAATGGCATTGACCTTGCCCAAGTTTATCGTCCTCAAACCCAGCGACAATAATGGCTACTTAAGCTATATACGTGAAGGCGAAAACAACCTTGGGTTTCTCAAATTCTTTGAAACTCAAGCCGTGAGTCCATATGCTAATTTCGAAGTTGAGATTTCCGACACAAATGGCTTGGTGCGTATAAGAAGTTGCCAAAACAACAAGTATTAGCAACGAACCAAAGCCGTTTCCATCGCCGGAGTCCCACCGGGGCATTACTGGATTGCCGCCCCTGCCCAAAACAAGGAGGAAGATCAATCCAAGGAGACATGTACGTTGTTCAAGTTTGTCCCTGTAGACCATGCTACTGGTACGGTTCGAATCGTGCATGTCCAATCAGGGTGCAATCTATGCTTATGGCTAGGGACTGATCTGATACTTAATCGCTGCGTGTCGGCAAACTACCGGGAGTTTGATGGTAATGGTTTTGATATCTTCAGCATTATTGATTGTAAGTCGTTACTGGTTTTGCCAAAGTAGGTTGCCTTCAAAGGACATAATAATGAGTACCTGTGTGTTCGTGAAAGTACCTAGCATTTTCAGCAGATGACATTGTTGACTTAACTGTGGCATGCGAGATTGTTACTGATGATGGAAAGGTTCACATCAAATCCATTTGTGCTGGAAAGTTTTGGTGGGCCGACCCGAAATAGATTTGGATAGGATATGATGACCCTAGCGACAATGATGGCACCACGTTTCGCTCTGTCAAAGTTGACGATAAGACTATAGGTCTTATCAACCTGGGCAACAATAACTTCTGGACGACCCTCATAGGACAAAACGACGTGGAATGGCTTAGCCCAGCTGTTCTAACCATCACCAAAGAAGCCAAGCTAACGGTGGAAGAGCCAGTCTTGACAAGGGATTTTTATGATGTCTAATATGATCTTGGTAATTCCAGGGTTTACGAGGAAACAACCTTCGTTATTGCCAATAATTTTGCTAGTAACTATTCCCAAGAACCCACCCATATGGACATGAAGCTTTCATATACAAATATCAAGACTAGAACTTGGAAGAGTAATTTTTCGCTCAAGTTAGCCATGGAAGCTAAAATGGAAATCAACGTACCATTGGTTTCTCAAGGAAATATTGAAAAGTCCGGTGAATTTCACTCAGATGTCAAGTGGGAAGAGACCAAAGAATCGAAAACTTTAGTAGACGTTGTACACAAAATTGTTGTGCCTGCGATGACTAAGGTGACGTGTAACCTCATTGCAACCAAAGGTAAGTGAGATGTTCCCTTCACTTTCATGCAAAGCGACACTCTTTATGATGGGACCATTGCCACTACTGAAGTTCAAGGTGCCACTTACACTGGTTCCAATTACTACGTCATTCACTTTGAGACTGAAGAAACAAAGCCGAGAAAGAAACCGGAGCCAATGTAATCTTTGAACACACAAAATTTCATTGCATTGCGTCTGTGTTTGTGTGGGGTGGTAGCAGGTGTGTGAGTAAAATAGAATCATGTCTCCTTCATGGATGCATGCGTTTATGTTTTCCTATAATTAAGTACTATCAATGAATGTTGCATGCATAGCCTAGTGGCATTGTATCTCTCATGTTTAATGTGAGATATATAAATCATGTATGCTATCTTTATGTGGTGTTTAGATCAAATATTTGTACTCCTGTTTTATATTATAATTTATGAGTTGTTGGTTGATAATATCCTGTTAAAAATATCTATCATTCGCATGTTTTATCTAATAAACATCTTTATTTTATAAATAAAATATGATTACTACTGGTAGGTGGTTGAGAGTTAGAGGAATTATTAGGAATTATTGCTGATAATTCAATAATATATGAGATAAGAATATAAAGTTGCAACATGGTAATCAGTACATATTATTTTAGTCCTAAATCAGTATCAATTAGCCTATGTTTTGTTCCAGTTAAAATTTTGGCGTGCGTCAGCCATTTCGGTGTATTTCAATCTATTTCGGTCAATAATTAGTACGTGCCGGCCCAAATCTATTAATACAAAATATTGACATTTTAAACTAATTTTTTTTCTTAACCATTTTAATTTTTCAAAATTATATTTAAAATGAAAAGATGTTAAATTGAATTATTCAACTTAATTAATAATTTTAAAAATATAAATATAATTGAGTTATATTTACATATTAATATAATATATAATTTATTTTTAACTAAATTAATATATAATTTATAAAAAAATATAAATTAGACTATAAATATATGTAAAAATTATTTAAATGTATATAATTTTTCAAACAACTAAAAGTTAAACAATAAATATCTTTGGAAAAAAGTATTTAAAAACTCCGATAAACTTAAAATGATATATTAAAACATGTGGTTACCCATATATACCATAAGAAAAAAAAAAGAAAAAGATACACCCACTACCTACAGCTTAATTCCACCTTCACTAAGGATAAAATGTCAAATCATATGACTCTTCTTCAAAATGCATCAACTCGAAACCTCTTGGTTGTTGTGATGCTAATTTATCTAAAATTAATACTATTAAACTTGTATTGAAGATCTTTACGAAGATTAAGTCATTTGATTTCCAGTTTAAGTGTGAGGCTCGATCAAATTAAGTAAAAAAAATTCGAATTTATTTTATCATCTTAATTAATTTGAAAATTTTTCGAGTCGATTTGAGATGAGTGAAATGAAATTTAATTCAAATAGAATAGAGTAGAGTAAAATTATTTGAGTTAAACATGTCAAATTAAAATCTTGTTACAATATAACTAATTTAATGTTGGTGAAGCCATATATATTTGAAAATTGTTTCGAAACAAAATAAGAAAAGTTAATAATTTAGTATTATAAACTTGAATTGTTAATTAATTTAGTTAGGTCCCAAAATTATTATTTTAAATTATTTTAACTTTTTTATATATTCTTTAGAATCATTAATTTTTATAAATATTTTAAAATTTTAAAATTATTTTGATATTTTTTGTAGTTGTTATTGAGTGTATTAAGGATATGAGTATTAGTTATTCAAGCAGTTAGTGTTAGCTGAGACTGTTAGCTAGTTTGTTATAGAGCAGTTATTTCTAAAGCTTTCTATAAATACAATAGTCTAAGTGTACTGAGGCAGGATTAAGTCCAAATACATAATTGTTTTCATTCTCCAGAATGGTGTAGAATTCTCTCTCTCTCAAATCAATTCAGTGTTCTGTAAATTTCAAGGTTACCTGGTTTCTTTCATGGTATCAATCGCTTCTTGATCCTCAGCCATGGCCACCGTGCATTCCGCTGACTCTGAATCCGTTGAGCCTCATGGCTCTCTTTTCACCGGTGATCGACTCATCAATTCATTTCCTCAGCATGAGGTGGTTAGACTTGATGAGGGTACCTCTGTACAGTGGTAGAAATAAATGCGATTTATCGTTGCCGGTGATAACTTGCACTACAACAAAACAGATTTTTAGCGACATTTTTAGCGACTCTTGGACAAAAAACACCACTATAGATCGAGCATTAGCGGCACTTTTTTAAAAACGCCGCTATAGGTCGACCATTAACGGCGATTTCTAAAAAACGCCGCTATAAATCGAGCATTAGCGACGCTTTCTGAAAAACGATGCTATAGATCGAGCATTAGCCCGGTTTAGACCCTAGTCAGAACAGTGGTTTTGGAACCATAAATTTGAGGTCGTTAAATTATTTTTAATATTATTTTGGCATTTACAGTATGTAAATTTATATGTGTGAAAATTTCGTAATTTAATTTTACCGATTGATTGGTTAATTTGATAAAAGGACTTAATCGCACAAAATGCAAAAGTTGTATGCTATTTGTTAATGTGCTATATTGATATGGCTTATTAACTATGAAGTCCTTATTATGCAAATGGACCATTGATATGGTTAATGGACAATAATGACCATCCACTAAGTGTTTATAAATTATATTAATTAAGGTTGAATAAGTAATTTTAGAAATAAGGTTATTATTAAATAAAACAAAGTAAAAATATGCTTATATTCTTGCATGTTCAACCGAATATAGAGAAAAGAAATAAGGTTTGAAGCTTGGTGAATTTCGGCACCTTTAAATCTTGATTTAGATATGTTCTTTGTTCGGTTTTTGATGATTTTTATGTTTTTGAGATCGTTGCTTTGCATTCTAGCTAGCCCTTGCCCTAATTTTCGGAAGTTATGATGAATTTTTGATTGCCATTGATGATAGCTTGATGTTTTTGGTGTTTGATGATGAAAAATAAATATTTGTTGATAGATTATTATGTTTAATCAATAGATTTTTGATAAAAATGCTTATTAATGATTAAATTGTGAAATTTGCAAATTGATGGGTCAAAATGTGAAATAAATGATATTAATGGGCTGCTAGGGACTTAAGGAAATTTTGGCCAAACATGGGTTAAATGAAATTTTGAGTATTTTGTGTTGTTTTGAATTAGGGACTAAATTGGGAAAATATAAAATGTTAGGGGCTAAAATGAAAAATGCCAATTTATATATTTGTGGATTGAATTGAATGAAAATGTCATTAAATAAGAATAATTTGTATTAATTTATATCAAAAAAGGAAGAAATTGGATTTGGATCGGGAGAAGTCGAAAGTTGTCGAATAGTCGTTCCAGTCCGTTCATGTCCGTACGAGGTAAGTTCATAAGTAAATAAATGTTGTTAAATTCGATTCTATATATATTATATATATCGAATTGAACTATAACAAATATATGTGTAAATGCTGAATTGAATTAAGCATTGGAGAACTAGTTACGAGCTTGAATCGATTGAATTACGACGTCCGAAAGCCCCATACTAACCATAGGAATTGTATAGGATACGTATGTCATGACATAGGATTCCGAGATGTGTTATTGTGTAAGAATACATCTCGGATGTTGGCATCGATTTGAGATTTAAGTGTAAGACCATGTCTGGGACATCGACATCGTATATGATTTCGTGTAAGACCTTGTCTGGGACAATGGCATCAATATTTGATAACATGTAAGACCATATATAGGATATGGCATTGTACGAGTTTTATGAGCTATTCAAGTATCCATATTGATTCCGAACGGTTCAACGGGCAATATCGAGAAATGAATGACTATGTGAAAGTATATCCGATTCAGGTACGTACGAAGTGTATATGATATTTAAGAATGAAAGGTGAGTATGTTTCAAATGACTATATGTGAAATCCATGACAATGAATAAAATGAATGTATATAAATGAACGTTGTGATACATAAATGTATATAAATGAACGTTGTGATACATATGCTCGTTATATGAAATTGTAATGAAATAAGCTTAATTATATTTAAGAGTTCGAATACCATGAAATTGTGGTCCTATGTTTCGAACATGGGATCTATGAAACATGAAACATGGTTTTGAGGTATGCTAGTTTGGTTTGAAAGATGATTAGATAAATGTTATTGATAAGGTTAAATTATTAAATATGTTATGTATATGTGAAAGAGTTAAAATAAGAATGGTTTATATGTTCATTGATAAATAAGGTATGTGAAGTTGTATAATGTGGCAATATGGATTTTATGAGAAAGTGGTTGTATATGTGTATGAGATTAATTAAATTCAGTCTATTCGAATTGAATTATATGTGTTACTCTAACGAATTATTTGCTTATGGCTTACTAAGCTTTCAAAGCTTAATTTGTGTATTTTCCCTATGTTTATAGAGTTTCGGAGACTTGCTCGGATTGGAAGTCATAGGAGACCACATCACACTATCCAGTTTTCGCTTCAGTAAATAAATGCTTTGAGTTTTGGTTATGTGGCATGTATAGGCTAGTTTTGATATACTGGTTTTGGAAGTTGTGTATATATATAGCCATGCGAAAATGGCTTAATCATGATGTTAAAGCTTGTGTGTATTCGGTCATATCTCAAGATTATCATGGACGTATGTTTCATGGTGTATATATGTGTGGTATTTGGTTATATGAATCGGTTTGAATAATGAGTTATTTGATGGTTGTGTTTTGCTAAAATGCATAAGTTTCTATAAACTAAGTTTGGTATAATTGATGGATTGTATATTGGTTGTTTAGGTACGGTTGATGATGGCGAAGTATGCACATCTTTTATGCTTGAATGGTTGGTCATTTAGGTTCGGTTTTTAAATAACTCATTGATGGTTGAAAGGGTGATATCTAGACATGATTTTAGCATGCGAACTAGGCACGATATGTTTGTTTATTAGGGTTCAAAAATGGTTCAAATTGATATGTAAAATGCACATAATTTTGTAATGTGAAAAGAGGTATATTTTGGTTAGGTGATAATGCTAGTTAATATCTATTTTGTTAATGGAAATTAAGCTGTGGGAAATGGTCAAATTGGTATAATATACAAATGTGTAAAGCTTATAAATTTGGTATACTTGATCCGGCAACTGATTTTAAGAATAACTATTGTTACTATAGCCTATTGCGCATGAGATTGTAATGTATTAAAGCTATATTTGACCATCTGGTGATATTTGATAATGACCTATATTTGGATAATTTATATGTTGTATAATATGGACTGGTTTAACTTGATTTGCTAATAAACCATAAAAGTAACATATTTTAATCCCACATTTAATATGCTTTTGGATGATTTATCCCTTTGTTTTATATAAAAAGGTGCTTTTAATCCTTTCTTTTCATGTCTTATACCCAGGAAAGCACCCAAGGATAAAAAGAACTCAAAACGGGCCTAAAAAGGAGTAAATGGGCCTTAGCACGAAATTGACACGGCCTGACCCAAAGCACACCCGACCGTGCCTTGACGAGCACCTAGAGCACGGCCTCAACTCCATCACACACGGTCGTGCCTCAAGAGAAGTCCGAACACGGTCAGGTTTCGATCCACACGGGCGTGTGCCATGGCCGTGCCTCTGTCGCTGGAAAGAGCAATTTCAGTCGGAAAAGGATACTTAGGGAGAAAGAATCGCATTCCAAGAGCCTATAAATAAACCCCAAGTACCACATTTTAAAGAGAGCAAAAGCAAGGCCAAGGAGCCAAGCCGAGAAGGTCAGAGTTAGGGAATAACGCGAGGATAGCCAGTTGATCCATCCCAAGAAGCCGGAGTTATACTCAAGACGGCGGAATTCTCCTTCAATTCCTTCAGGGGTTTTAGGGTTTTCTTATGTTTTGTTTTATCTTTTCTCTTGCGATGGTTTGTTTATTCATTATGAACTAAACCCCTCAGATACCTGAAGGGGATGAAACCTAGATGGATTTTATTATTTTATTTTTAATTTATATGATAAATTACTTAGTTTGTTCTTAATTATGTTGCTTAATCCAAATCTAATACGCTTAGGTGGAGGAGGAATAGACCCTGCCTAAGAGGAGATCTAACATAATTAAGCGGAGTTGATCGAACGCCTAGAGATAGGGTTACGAGATTTTTCCGGATTAGGGTGAAACCTAATATGGGAGTCCATTGATCGATTTACTGCTATCCTAGGGGGTTATTATAAGCGAACGAGAGTTCCACTAATTAACCTAGGGTTAGACGTTATTCGCCTCGAGAGAGGGTTTAATATAGGTTAAGGAGTCTCACGGATCAAGCTAAGTAAAAGAAATCATATAATTTAAGGGTTGGATAATAAGTGAAGTCTAGGTGGATTCTTCCCGAAGGTATCGTCAAAATCAACTGAGTTTTTCTTCAAAGTTATTTTCCAATTCGTCTTCTTGTCTTTGTGTCTTTAGTTTAGTTGTCGTCGATTTAGTTTAAAAAGTAATCTTCACTCTAACTTTAAGGCTAAATAATAAAAAGAAAGTGAGTATTAATACTTTTAGTTCCTTTGGGTTCTATAACAGGTCTTGCCTAAGCTATACTACTGTTCGATAGGTACACTTGCCTTAATATCGTTGTCAGAGTTAGTCTCCAGGTTTGATCATTCTTTTATAAATATTTAAAACTCTGATTTGCAGCGATCATTTGCTAAAACACTTCGGTTTATAAAATGGTACGTTTTATAATTAGCCATTGAATTAGATGTACACAAAAGAATGAGATGAAATATGTGATTGTTATATGGAATAAAATATATTTAATTATATTTTAGATATTCAAATGCCATGAATAGATGGACATATGCTTTGAATATTGAATTTATGAAGCATAAAAAATAGGATATGGATATATGTTAGTTGGTTCGAATATTTGAATAAGTAAACGGTAATGAACTGGTTGAGTTTCGGAGCATGGTTTGTAATGTGAATTTGGTTAATGTGATTATGTGAATTATGGCCACTTGGTTCGTAAATGATTCATGATTTATCTGATTGGATATGTGTTATATATATTTACATGTATGTGTGTGTAATGACATGACATTTATGAATGAGTGGTGACATTCTATTTGAGCTTGAGAAACTATGATAAAGAAGTTGTTAAAAATTTTATACATGAATTGTAATAAATGATTGTTCGAAAATGTGCTTTTGTTCGATAATGCCTCGTAACCCTAATCTGACGACGGATACAGGTTAGGGGTGTTACAAGATATACCGATGCCAACTGGGGGCTAGATTTTGACGATTGGCGATCAATGTCAGGCTACTGTGTATACTTCGGGCAAGCTCTCGTATCATGGTGTTCTAAAAAGTAGCAAGTAGTTTTTCGATCCACGGCTGAAGCGGAATATAGGAGTCTTGCTGCAGTTACAAGTGAGATGACTTGGTTACTTTCGTTACTTCAAGAGTTACGGGTTGCGTCTGATGATACTCTAACTGTCTGGTGCGATAGCTCTAGTACAGTAGCGGTTGTGGCCAATCCTATCTTACACTCAAAGTTCAAGCTTGTAGAACTAGACCTATTTTTTGTACATAAGAAAGTTATGGATGGGTCTTTTCTGGTAGATGAGTTTTCTGCCTGTGACCAAGTGGCTGATATACTTACAAAACCCCTGTCAGTAACGTATTTTACGTGGTTTCGAAGTCTTCTTCGCGTCTCACTGGTCGAGAAGATGGATGAATGATAGAGTTCTCATATGCTTGAGCTCATACTGTTAGATTGTTAGCCAGAAGCTGTTAGTACAGCTAGCATTTGTTGAGAATTTTTGAAGAACAGTTAGTCTAGTTTTCTATATATAAACTATGTACAAATGAACTAATGTAGGTTTTCATTCAAGATATAGAAAGAATAATTTCAGTTTATTTCTCAATCTCAGAATAGAGTCTTAGTAATACAAAGTGTTCTTAACCTTACCTTCTAGCAATAGAAAATATTACCCTTTTATTATAGATATAAATAGGTAGCCAAGCTCGTTGTGGTGAGCAAAACACAAGAGTGAAAGTGAAACATAACAAAGAGAATCATCCATTCAAATGGCATTAACCTTGCCCAAGTTTATCGTCCTCAAACCCAGCGACAATAATGGTTACTTAAGCTATTTACGTGAAGGTGAAAACAACCTTGGGTTTCTCAAATTCTTTGAAACTCAAGCCGTAAGTCCATATGTTAAGTTCGAAATGGAGATTTTCGGAACAAATGGCTTGGTGCATATAAGAAGTTGCTAAAACAACAAGTATTGCCAACTAACCAAAATTGTTTCCATTGCCAGAGTCCTACTGGAGCAGTACTGGATTGTAGCCATTGCCCAAACCAATGAGGAAGATCAATCCAAAGAGACATGTACGTTGTTCAAGTTTGTCACTGTAAACCTTGCTATTGGTATGGTACGAATTGTGCATGTCCAATCAAGGTGCAATTTATGCTTATGGCTAGGGAGTGATCTGATACTTAATCGCTACGTGTTGGCAAACTACCGAGATTTTGATAGTAATTACTTTGAAATCTTCAGCATTATTGATTGTAAGTAGTTACTGGTTTTGCTAAAGTACGTTTCCTTCAAAGGACATAATAACAAGTACCTGTGTGTTCGTGAAAATTACTTAGCATTTTCAGCAAATGACATTGGTGACTCAACTGTGGCATGCGAGGCTTTTGTTACTGATGATCGAAAGGTTCACATCAAATCCATTTGTGCTGAAAAGTTTTGGTGGGCCGAGTCGAAATAGATTTGGGTAAGATATGATGACCTTAGCAACAATGATGGCACCATGTTTGCCCTGTCAAAGTTTACGATAAGATAATAGGTCTTATTAACCTGGGCAACAATAACTTCCGCACGACCCTCACAGGACAAAATGAAGTGGAATGGCTTAGCCCAGCTATCCCAACCATCACCAAAGAAGCCAAGCTAACGGTGGAAGAGCCAGTCTTGACAGGGGATATTTATGATGCCAAATATGATCTTGGTAATTTTAGGGTCTACGATGAAACAACCTTCATTATTGCCAAGAATACCCAAGAATCCACCCATATGGACATGAAGCTTTCATATTCAAATACCAAGACTAGTACTTGGAAGAGTAATTTTCGCTCAAGTAGCCATGGAAGCTAAAATGGAATTCAATGTACCATTGATTTCTTAGGGAAATATTGTAATGTCCTGTGAATTTCACTCATGTCACGTGGGAAAAGACCAAAGAATCGAAAACTTTAGTAGACGATGTACACACAATTGTTGTGCCCGCGATGACTAAGGTGACAGTTAACCTCGTTGCAACCAAAGGTAAGTGTGATGTTCCCTTCACTTTCATGCAAAGTGACACTCTTTATAATGGGAAAATTGTCACTACTGAAGTTCAAGGTGCCACTTACACTGGTTTCAATTACTACAGTATTCACTTTGAAACTGAAGAATGTTAGGAACTACAGAGAATTAACTACTTAGAGAATATTGAATGAAAAATGATTAAATATTTTCTGTATTGAAAATAATTCTTTTCATCAATGCACATATAGGACTTATATACTTGAATGAGATCACTTAACTGTTGCTAACCATATACCAACAATATACTAGACTGACTAACAGAATAACAACCTAACTTATTCTTATACTCTAACATTCACCCAGTTTCTCAATAGGTAAACCTGAAGCAAACTTTAAAAACGAGTAAACATGGATATAGACAATGGTTTTGTGAAAATGTCAGCAACTTGGTCACAAGCTGGTACCTCACCAACAACAAGTGAGCATGCAGCCACCTTCTCCCGGGCAAAAAAAGATCAAATTCGACATGTTTAAACTTAGAGTGTAAAACTAGATTGGCAGCAATGACCACTGCACTAGAATTGTCACACCAGACAGCATGAGGATCGGTAGAAGGAATCTGTGACTCTATTAACAGAGATACTAACCATGTAACATCATTAGCAGTAGTAGCCAGACTATGATATTCAGCCTCTGCTTTGAACGAGAAACAACTTGTTGCTTCTTTAAACACCATGAGACAAGCGTATCACCAAAATACACACAATATCCTGTCGTAGATCGACGATCATCAAAATCTAACCTCTAGTTGGCATCAGCATAACCAACGAGAGAAAGCCTATTTGACAGATGAAAAGTTAACCCATGATTAATAGTCCCACGTAAATACTATAAGATCTTTGTTAAGGCCACCAAATGAACTAAAATAGGTGCATGTATAAATTGACACACACGATTCATAGCATAAGCAATATCTGGCCAGGTTAGAACCACATATTGAAGTGCACTGGCAAGGTTTCGATATTCTTTAGGATTATTAAAACGATCTCCCTTATCTTTAGAGAGTGTAGATAAACTAACCATTGCTGTGTAGACACTTTTTGCATTAGTCAGGGAACTTCTATCAAGTAGATCCCGGATGTACTTGCGCTGACATAAATGGAGACTTCCATTAGAGGACCGAGTGACTTCAATGCCTAAGAAATAATGAAGTTCTCCCATATCCTTCAAAGAAAACTCATTATGTAACTGCTGAACAAACTTATTTATACTGTCAACCGTTCTCCCCGTAATAATAATATCATCCACATAAACCAGAACATACATGACGGATCCGGTCATTATTCGAACAAACAGCGATACGTCAGATTTGGATACAAAGAATCTAGTAGAAGCAAGAAACCTTTTCAATTTATCACACTAGAGATGTGGAGCTTGACGCAGTCTATATAATGTCTTCATCAGACGACACACCAACTACTCACAAGTGGGACCAGACCGGACATAACCTGGAGGTTATTGCATGAATACTTCGTCGGTGAGATCACCATTTAAAAAGGCATTGTTGACATTAACCTGATGAAGTTGCTATCTTCGAGACACAGCAATCGAGAGTATGGTTCGAACAGTAGCAGGTTTGACCACGAGATTGAATGTTTTCTTGAAATCACACCAGGAAACCTGCGAGGACCCCTTTGCGACCAACCTAGCCTTACGTTGAGCAATAGTCCCATTAGGGTTTTTCTTTACTTTGAAGAGCCACTTATACCCTATCACCTTTCGACCATAAGGAAGAGGAACAAGATCCCAAGTGAAGTTAGCTATGAGAGCATTAAACTTAACTTGGACTGCTGGGCGCCATTCTGGATCAGCAAGCGCTTCTTCAACTAAGCAAGGTTCATAATCACTAGCCTCAACAAACAGAGCCTTAGTTTTAAAAATCTCGGCTTTAGACCTAGTAATCATTGTATGAGTATTTTCTAGTCGAACAGGAGGTGAAGCTGAAACAACGCTGGAAGTAGATGGACTACCCACAACTGGCGAGGATAAGGACTGGAGCTTCTCACAAGCAGCCCCTATCTCAGCCATTAAACCACCTAAAGTAGAGGTCGACGGCACCGAACGATAGTGGGAAGAGGAAGATGGTACAGGTGTAGAACTTTCAACTGTTGCAACAGGGCGGGAGGCAATGGATCGAACAATAGGAACATGTATTGTGACAAAAGGACTAGATTTAGCCCTGTCCATGTTAGAGGATTAAAACAAGAACCGTCATTCATAAAAAATAACATGACGAGAAACAATTACCTTACCATCTGTTGTAAGACAATAATAATCCTTATGTCGAGAATTATACCCCAAAAATGTGCATGGCTAATAATGAAATTCCAACTTGTGATGTGTAAATAGACGTATATATGGGAAACAACAACACCTAAATACCCGTAAATGGTCATGCGTAGGTGCACAACCATGAAGAACTTGATAGGGAGATTGACCTTTTTAAAACAGGAATGGGTAAGGCTAGTAATCACTAGTAATCCATGGGTAAACTAGCTTGGGCTAAGAGAGTAAGACCAGTCTCAACAATGTGTCTATGTTTCTACTCAGCAGCTTCGTTCTACTCAGAAGTATAAGGGCAAGAGATATGATGATGTATCCTAAGAGTAGCCAGCACTAATGTGAATGCACAATACTCACCACCTCAATCGCTCTAAAAACTCTTAATATCTTTCCCAAACTGAGTCTTCACCATCTGCTGAAACTGAAGAAAACACTCAATTGCCTATGACTTACGTCAAATGAGATAAATCCATGAAAAATGAATATACATCTCTATGAAAAAAATAATACAGATTAGTACCACAGACAACCGATACCAGTCCCCACAAGTCGGAGATTACCAAATTAAAAAAATCTTCATATACAGTAGTAGAGTTTGAAAAAGGCAATTTATGAGATTTCCCCTTTTGACATGCGATAAAAAATTTTATCAATACACTTTTTATCTGAAACAATTTTACATTTATCAAGAACAGTTTGAACAATTGTAGGAGATGGATGACCAAGCCTCTAGTTCCATAACGTGAAAACATCATCATCACCATTATTAGTCTGTAGTCTAGTATTGTGAACAGAATGAGCATTGACAGAAGCATCAGATGTAGCTGGTGAAAAATAATAGAGCCCATCACGAGTGTGGCCTTGCAGTAAAATCTCCCCAGTCGGGATGTCCTTAACAACACAATAAGATGGATGAAATTCAAAGAACACGTTATTATCAATACCAAACTAAGAAATAGATAACAGAGTCTTTTGTATATCTGACACACATAGAACATTAGTTATGCGAAGCATTTTACTTTTCGTAGGTAAAATAGAATTCCCAACATATGATATTTTTGTAGGAGTCCCATCACTGATCGCTAAAATCAGAGTTTTAAAAATTTATAAAAGAATGATCGAACCTGTAGGCTAACTCTGACAACGATTAAAGGAAAGTGTACCTATCGAATAGTAGTATAGCTTAGGCAAGACCGGATTATCGAATCCAATGGAACTAAGAGTATTAATATTAACCTTCTTCTTATTATTTAGCCCTAAATAAAGTGAAGTTGCTTTTAAATCTAAAATTGCGACTACTAAACTAAAGACTCAAAGATGAAGAGAGCGAATTGGAAAATAACTTGAAAAAAACTCAATTGATCATGACGATACCCTCAGAAAGAATCCACTTAGACTCCACTTGTTATTAACTCTAAATTATATGACTTAGTTACTTAGCTTGATCCGTGAGACTCCCTAACGTATATTAAACCCTCTCTCGAGGCGAATAATGTCTAACCCTAGGTTAATTATGGAACTTCCATTCTCTTACAATAACCCCCTAGAATAGCAGTAAATCGATTCATGGATTCCCATATTAGGTTTCACCCTAATCTGGTAAAATCTCGTAACCCTGTCTCTAGACGTTTGATCAATTCTGCTTAATTATGCTAGATCTACTCTTAGGCAGGGTCTATTCCTCCTCCACCTAAGCACATCAGATTGGATTAAGCAACATAATTAAGAACAAACTAAGTACTTATCATATAACTAAGAAATCAAATAACAAGATTCATCTGGGGTTCATCCCCTTCAGGTATCTGAGGGGTTTAGTTCATAATTAAAAAAGAAAACATATCAAGAGAAAAGGTAAAACAAAACATAAAAAATCCCTAAAACTCCCTGAAGGAATTGAAGAAGAGTTACGCCATCTTGAGTATAACTTCGGCTTCTTGGGATGGATCAACTGGCTATCCTCGCGCTATTCCCACAAATCTAACCTTTCTGTCTTGGCTCCTTGGCCTAGGTTTGACACCGGTTTTGGCTTCTGCTGAACTCCCCTTTCAAGTTGCCCCCTAAGGTGTTTATATAGACTTTGTGATGCCTTACTTGGCCCCTAAGTATCTTAATTTAAGTAGAATTCCTAATAGGGTGTTTGAATAGGCTTTGGAATGTGTTTCTTTGCCTCCAAGTATCCGTTCCCGAATGAAATTGCTTTTTTCCAGTAACAGAGGCACGGCCATGGCACACACTCGTATGAATCGTGGCCAGGCCATGCTTGGACTTCTTTAATGAGGCACAGCCGTGTAAATTGGGATCAGGCCGTGTTAGATGGACGTGGCACAGCCGTGTGGGCTTGGGCCCAGGCCATGTCAATTTTGTGAGTTGGCCTAATTTAGTCCGTTTTAGGCCCGTTTTACGTTCTTTTTATCCTTGGGTGCTTTCCTGAGTCTAAGACATGAAAAGAAAAGGATTAAGAGCACCTTTTTACATAAATCAAGGAATAAATCATCAAAAAGTAATCTAAATGTGGGATTAAAAAATGTTATTTTTACGGTTTATCAATCACCCATGAGGAGAAGAGATGAACCTAAGTATGGCATGAACTCATGCAGATCGGTGGCCTCTCAACAGACATGACGTGTAGCCCCTGAATCACGGCACCAAGAGGAGGTCTCGGCAGATATATGAACATTAGAATTTTCATTATCAAAATTAAACCCAAATTGCATCGTGTTGACATTAGACCTAGAGGTGGTCAAAAAATCTGAGGCATGAGAATTAGGGATACGAGGTAACCCAATGCACGGCGAAGCATCAACATCATGAACACAAGCCCTCGATTTAGTCTGCTATGGCACACTATTTTGGACAAAATCGTCTATTTGCCTTAAGCCCAACCAGGTTGGAATTCGGCTCAGCTTGTTGACCCGCGTTAGGAAGTGATGCAGCCTGCCTAGTATACGGCCCAACTCCACAGCCTGAAGTATCACCTTGCAGCCCATATGGAAAGCCCAATTTGAGCGGTAAAAGGGGATCAACATTGTTACCATAGTGCGATCTTGGTCCAACACTATATGGCCCAACTATGTGGCCTGCGTCATTACTAGGACAAGCGGGAAAAGGTTTTGCAACCCTAGTAGATGGAGTAGACATGGCGAAACCATTCAGCAACTGCCCACGAGGCACCGCACAGATACATGATCGGAGCCGCTATAGATGTGCCAATATAAGGTCTAAAGCAACCATAGGGAACCGAACCACCACGACCCGACGGAAACCAGCCATGCTCACCATAACCATTCTCGCGCGATCCACGACCCGCACGACTAGAGAACACCGGAGGTAGATTCGAAGCCGAAGTAGATGGGCCGCCATATTTATGATCGAACCTGTAGTAACATCTTTGTGCCAAATGGCCTTATTTACCACAGATTTGGCACTGAAGATGAGTCCTAAACCCATGGCCGCAAGTCATAGAAGACGACTGGCCACCACGCACACCATCCATCCTTGATTTCACCGAATCGACCTCCACTAGATGGGCATGAAATAACATTTCAGTCACTGCACGAGCCTGCCGATTCTCAAACCCCAAGAGTACATTAAGAAGCTTCTAGAAAGAAAGTGATTTAGTCGAGAATGATGCCAACGTGAGGACGACATCATAGTCCGACGAGAGGCTTGCCAATATGATTTCTACTTTCTCTGCCTCCGATACCACAGATCTCGACGCCTCAAGCAACTCGTAGGTATTTTATATTTTAGCCACATATTCCTTCACCGGCATCATGCCCTTCTTGATGGAATTGAGTTCGTGTTTAATGCGTGACACCTTTGTTCCAGTGGCCACAACGAATAGTCGATTCACAGTGCTCCACACCTCATTTTCCGATTGAGCAGCTATAAAAGAATTCAACAAGGCAAAACTAATTGTTGATAATAAACAAGATGCAAGAAGTTTATCTTGTTGTACAAACAAAGACGAATCAGGATTTGAAGCCAAAACTCCATCTGGTGAAGTGATTAAGCGGGGCGAAACATGTAATGTCCCTTCGAAAAACCCTAACAATTTATAGCCTTCAACTATTAGCCTACTATATTGTTGCCATTGTACGAAATTTCCTTCATCTAACTTTACTGTATCATGACGAGGAAATGTTTGAACCAGACGATATCCGGAGAAGGAGAGACTGCCATGATTAACAGCGATAGAATCATTCGAATTATCCATGAAACGACAACGAGAAGAACCTCCAGGAACTTCAGGCGACTGATACTATGTTAAAAACTACAGAGAACTAATTACTTAGAGAATATTGAATAAAAAATGATTGAACATTTTCTGTATTGAAAAAATTCATCACACATATAGGACTTATATACTTGAATGAGATCACCTAACTGTTGCTAACTATATGCCAACAATATACCAGACTTACTAACAGAATAACAACCTAAGTTATTCTTATACTCTAACAAAGAAACAAAGCTGGAGCGGAGAAAGAAGCCGGAGCCAATGTAATCTATGAACACACAAAATTTCTTTGCATTGCGTGTTTGTTTGTGTGGTGTGTTAGCACGTGTGTGAGTAAAATAGAATCATGTTTCCTTCATGGATGCATGCGTTTATGTTTTCCTATAATTAAGTACTATTAATAAATGTTGCATGTATAGCCTAGTGGCATTGTATCTCTCATATTTAATGTGAGAATATATAAATCATGTATGCTATGTTTACGTGGTGTGTAGATCAAATATTTGTACTCCTATTTTATATTATAATTTATGAGTTGTTGGTTAATAATATCTGGTTACAAATTTCTATCATTCGCATGTTTTATTTAATAAACATCTTTATTTTACAAATAAAAAAACATTACTAAAGGTAAACGGTTGAGAGTTAAAGGAATTCTTGTTGATAATTCAATAATATATGAGATAAAAATATAAAGTTGCAACATGGTAATCGGTATATATCGTTTCAGTCCTAAATCAGCATTAATTAGTCTATGTTTCGTTCTTGTTAAAATTTCAGTGTGCTTCGGCTATTTCAGTGTATTTCAATCTATTTCGGTCTGTAATCAGTACGTATCGGTCCAAATCAGTTGATACAAAATATTGACATTTTAAACCAAATTTTAAATTTTTTCTTAACCATTTTAATTTTTCAAAATTATATTTGAAATGAAAAGTTAAATTAAATTATTCAACCTAATTAATAATTTTAAAACTTATATTTAAATATAAATATATTTATATGAATATAATTGAGATATACTTGTATGTTAATATAATATATAATTTATTTTTAACTAAAATTAAAATAATTTATAAACAAAATAAAAATTAGACTATAAATATATGTAAAAAAATATTTAAATGTATATAATTTATCAACAAACTAAAAATTAAATTAAAAATATATATATAAAAATATTTAAAAACATAGGTAAACCTAAAATTATATATTGAAACAAATTGATGCCTATATATATCAGTATTAACACAAAAATGATACACCCACTAACTACCTTAATTCCACCTTCACTATGTATAAAATGTCAAATCGTATGACTCTTTCATCAAAATGCATCAACTCCAAACCTCTTGGTTGTTGTGATGCTAATTTATCTAAAATTAATGCTATTAAAGATCTTTATCAATACTAAGTTATTTTTTTTTTATAAAAACAACCCAATAGTCAAGTTAATTTATTACATCCTTCAAAATGAAATCATGAATTTTTATCGAATAATGAACATTAAAATTCATATTACAAGTATTATCCTTAACTATCTTATATAACTGGTCAGCTACCTTATTACAAAGTCTAGCAATCCAATTAAAAGTGAAAAAAAGGAAAGGTTCGGTCTGCTTGAACAAATGCGGTATGCTTTGGCCCATCGCTGTCAAATCAAGATTCCTTTTATTAAAGCAGTTAACTAGGCCTGCACAATCAGTTTCCAACTCCACTTTATCCCACCTATTCATGCGCGTAAAACTGATGCTTTCCTCCATGGCCTTCATCTCCGCCCAAACAGCAGTCATATCTCTATTAATCTTTCCCATTCGGCCTCCAAGTACGAAACCATCGGAGTCCCTGGCCACCACCCCAAAGCACACTTGTTTATCGACAACCGCAGCATCAAAGTTCATTTTGATCACGCCCGACACAGGCTTCTTCCAGCCTTGTTCCACTCTCACTTTCGGCAACAAAGGTGCCTCCGTCAGGTTAAAAATCCGAAACTCATGGCTCAAACACGAGGCTCTATCCCATAACTTTAGCAACTTCCTCAGTCCCCCAAAAAATCTTGTTGTTCCTGCTGTTCCAGATGTTCCAGAGCACCGTGATGAAATCGGCGACTGCTACTTTGTCCAAAACATGGATCACCTCTTCGATCCAATCAATACAGCGTGAAAACTTCGCCTCAAGAAGACTATTATTAAAACCACCGTACTCCAGTACCTCCATTGCCTTTGGGCAATCTTTCATGGCATGGATGACGGTTTCCCTCTCGCTCCCGCATCTCGGGCACATACCATTGAAGCCCCTACGAATGCTCGCAATCTTATCATACGTAGGCAGCATTTCATGGCCCAACCTCCAGCAGAAAATGCGTATCTTAGGGAGAGTCTTCAGCTTCCATATATTCTTCCAAAAAATTTTGTGAGGCCCGAACCCAACTTGCCTGAGGATCAACCATGAGTATGCCGACTTTACGGAGAAGAAGCCATTAGGGTTGTGGAACCAAATGCGTTGGTCTGCATGGCTATTATGAAAAATGGGCAGTTTGCATATTTGGTCCTTCAAACTTTCACCATATATCTTCGAGACCCTATTTTCATTCCAACCATCTTTTTCCTCATTAAACAGATCCGACACCTTTGTTTTATGCACCCTGCTTCTAGACGATCCCGACAGACCTTCGACAGCCCAGTTATCCTTCCAAATGTCTATACAACACTCCAGCCGAAGCCCTCGTGCAACATGCTAGCCGCTTTAGCGATGCTCTGCCACTTAAAGGATGGTTTATCACTGTTTTTGGGATGGAAGACGTTCCCATCAGGGAAGTATTTCGCACCTAGCACCTTGTAACAAAGAGTGTCCCTGGAGTGGATAAGGTGCCAAACTTGTCTTCCCAGTAAAGCCACATTAAACAGTTGAATGTCCCTGAAGCCAAGTCCCCCACACCTTTGGGGTGACACATACGGTCCTATGCAAGCATGTTCCAACCTCTGTTGTTCTCACCTCCCCCTCACCAAACTCGACACATCATTGAATGGATCTCCTCCACGACTCCTTTCGGGGCCAAAAACACCGAGAAGGCGTAGGTTGGAATAGACTGTAAGATGGATTTGACAAACACCTCCTTGCCCCCACTGGACAGAAGCCGCTTAGACCAGCTATTTATCCTGCTTGCCATGCGGTTTAGTATGCTCCTGAAGGCGTTGGATTTCTTTTTGCCAACCGGAATGGGGAGCCCCAGATAACCGTCGAGGTTGTCAGCAACCTTCATGTTGAGCAGTTCATTTGTAGTTGCCCGTTGAGGAATGGGGGTATTGGGGCTGAAGCAGACCATAGACTTTTCAAAATTGATACTCTGTCCGGACATCTTTTCAAACTTATCCAGAATCTGCTTACAAGCTTCCACCTCACTTCCAATACTAAGTTATTCATTTTTTAATTTAAGGGTAAATGTTTAATGTGAAAATTTTTTGAGTTAATTACATTAACGAGTATTATTTTATTATCCTAACTCGATTTGAAAATTTTTTAAGTTGATTGAAATGAAATTCAAGTCGAATTGAATAGAATCAAGTAAAATTGTTTGAGTTAAATATGTTAAATTAAAATATTGTTACAACATAACTAATTTAATGTTCAAGGACATAAATTTGAAGTCATATATATTTAAAAACTCTTGCAAAACAAAATAAGAAAAAAAATTACTTTAGCATGATAAACTTAAATTGTTAATTAATTTATTTAGGTTTCAAAATTATTATTTTAAATTATTTTAACTTTTTTATATATTCTATAGATTTCTTAATTTTTATAATTTTTTAAAATATAAATTTTGAAATTTTTATAAATATTTTAAATTTTAAAAATTATTTTGATTTTTTTTTGTAATTTTTGTTGAGAGAGATCAATTTGTTCATTTCCAAAATTAACAAGGCTATAGAACCTCGTGTGTTGGCTTGATGGTTAGAGTGTTCATCATCTCAGGTTATACACCAAATACCTTGAATAACTCGATTTGATTATCTAGAAATTTAATTTTTTTTTCAAATTTTCGAATAGAATTAAGTTTTGCTACCCTTATTTTCATAATTTAACTGTTGAGTCAGGCTAAATGTTGTTGGTTCATGGTGTTCTAAATTACCCCCTCTACTCTAGAAATATAGAAAAAACTTTTGCAGTCATTGATGATTATATTACCTTGAGTGCTATGTTAAAATTACTCATATTTTGCGAGAAGTTAATAGTTTGACAAATTCTTTGATTAAAATAAACATAAATAGAAATACTATATTTATGGTCTAAAATTGACTGTTATGGTGGTGTATTGCGTTACTCTTTCTTGCAAGATCCATAAAAAAATCCTAGTTTATTAGAAATGCAATTTTTTATTGATTTGCCCTAACACTGTAATTTTCCAATTCCAGTAACTGGTGTAAGACAAGAAGTGTGTTAGATGGGCACAAATACAAAGGATGGTTGAAGCCAAGAGGGGCCACTATTAAACTTATTGGCAACGTAATATTAAACTTAAAAGGTGGACAACTATATATATATAGCTTACCTACAATACATGTTGAATATTATGGATTTTTTTTAATTTCATATAATTATTTATAAAAGAAACACATCATAATTTTTTAATTTTATATAGTTTCTTGTAAGTAAATACATAACTATTTTTTAATTTTACATCAACATTCAGAGCACGTATGCAAGAATTATTCAAAGATTTAATATTCCATACGTATACAATTAAGGATGGTTGAAGCCAAGAGGGGCCACTATTAAACTTATTGGCAACGTAATTTTAAACTTAAAAGGTGGACAACTATATATATATAGCTTACCTACAATACATGTTGAATATTGTGGATTTTTTAATTTCATATAATTATTTATAAAAGAAACACATCATAATTTTTTAATTTTATATAGTTACTTGTAAAAACACACAACTATTTTTTAACTTTACTTCAACATTCAGAGCACGTATGCATGAATTATTCAAAGATTTAATATTCCATATGTATACTGTCGAAACCATTTTTTTTATTTTGAAAAAAGGGGATCGACTTTAAAAAGAAAATGGAGTCGCCACTAATCTTTTTTCGAGGTATGATCGATCACCTTGAAATTGATCATTTTAATAAAAAAAATTTGATTTATTAAAACAATGATTTTGGTCTACGAAATTCGAGAAAACGGGTACGGGAGTCGGTTACGCACGAGGAAGGATTAACACCCTCGTAACGCCCAAAATTGGTACCGAATTGATTAATTAATGTCTTAATGTGGAAAATTTGAGAATATTTTAAAATACGATCCTTTTTTTACTTAAAAAATGTTTGAATAAATTGAAATGGATGTTAAGACCCTTTTGTCCCGAAGTAATAAAATATCACATCCAGTACGTTAGGACACGACATTTTAAATCCTCGAAACTAAGCTTGTCTTTTGATTTTCAAAACTCATGCATTTAAATTTTAGAAGGATATTCGGTTATTTGGGTTAAGTGAAAAAAATCGGAACCCAGTAAGTTAGGGCACAATTTCTCAAAATTCCAAACATAGAATATTGTCTATACTTTTTTAGAAACCCTTACCTCCAGATAACAAGTCGTCATATCCAATAAGTTAGGACACAATACTCGAATTCCCGAGAATAAACTTTTATTTGAAACTCATATGTCTTGATTTGGAATGGGTGCTCGATTACTTAGATTCAACGAGGAAAATTGGAACCCAGTAAGTTAGGACACAATCTTCTCGAAGCTCCAAAAACGAGCATTTGGGGGAAAATTATTGCAATATTAAAACAATGTATAAATAAAAACTTTGATAAAAAAACAACAATTTAAAATACAAATAAACAATTTATAAAACAAATAATGGCAATTATTTAAATATTAACATCAATAATCAAAGACCAAATAAGTTGTACACAAAACATCTTTAAAATAAATGGTATATAAAATAGATAGTAATATATAAAAATTTGCAATTGATAATATATGGAAAAAAATTAAAGCAAATAATCAAACAATTTAAAATGGATGATTTATAAAACTAGTTTTTTTTTTTAAATAAACAACATGTGTGGTATTAAAAACAAATAAAGTATATAATTAATGGAAGAAAATAAAAGAATGATAAGAATGGTTAAATGAATGAACAATATGTAAATAAGAAAATTGACAAATAAATAAATGAATAAAAATAAAAAAAATAATTAATGATTAAGCAATTAAATGGATAAATGAAAAAAAAGTTAAAAAAACGCCTAAGTCAACCTAATTCTTAGAATACGAGGATTCAACGAAATTCCACCACCTAAATCCAACTCAAACGAGAGCAACTCAAAAAGAAACAAAGATGAACAAATAACAAAATAAAAACAAGCCCCAGAAAATAAGAACGCAAGAGAGAGAGAGATTTGTGTGAATGATCTCAAGAATTTTTATTACTCAAAACTCAAGTCATTTACAATAAAGGGAGAGGCTTCTATTTATAGTTGAGCCTCCCCAAATCCAACGGTACAGATCAATTACATCAACGGCTAAGATTAAAAGGTATCTACAAATTAGATCTCTAATATTACAAAATCATATCTTCTAAGATTGCATATCATATCTTCTAGGATTGCATATTATATCTAAGATTTGCATATCATATCTAAGATTGCATATCCTTGAAGATTATGTTTCCATATACGTCAAGCTTGTAGATAGACCTTCAATCTTTTCAAGTAATGGGTCATTCTGATTGGGCCAAATGATATATTTTGGACTGAACTTAACTTTGTTTTATTTTTTTGGATTTATTATTATTTTGTATGGGCCCTGGCTAAATTGGCCTATTACATATACAATTTTAATGTTTAATTTATAGCATTTTCAATTATAACAGCATGGAAATGATCAAATCAAAGAGTTACCTTCTTAGAAGGTGAGAGAGAAAATGATTAAAAAATAATAGTAAGTCAAATTCTCCTACTATGATTAAGCTTTGAATTTAGAATTTATATTCTAATTTCTTTTAATTTTTGTATTTTGAAAATTTGAAATCTCAATATTTAAATGACAATAATTAAATTTTTTAGGTCAAATTTTGCTATTAATTTTATATCATGTGCAAGTTGTAAAAATTTGATCAATTTTATCTTTTATATTTTTTGGAATTTAAAATTTTAGTCCTAACACTTAAATAGTAACTATTAAATCATTAATTAAAATGACATGACTTTTCCTTTTTTACAAGTATTATGTGGGAATAGCAAGCTACGTTGTATTATACATAGAGGTATTCATGGGCCGGGCCGGGCTCAACTAAAAATTTAGGCTCATTCATCGGGCTCGGGCCGGGCCGGGCCCAAAAATGGGCCTAAAATTTTCCCCAAGCCCGCCCATATAAAAATGCTAAAATTCGGGCCTGGCCCGGCCCGTCCGTATTAAATTTTTATATTATTTTATATAATTTTTAAATATATATAATACATCAAAAATACTAAAAAAATCAAAATGAATATTTCCCAACAAATTGAAAATAAATATTAAAAAAATATGTAGACTCAAATAACACTAAGATAGATGTAACTTAACAAGCAAATACCTCTAAAATAATAATAAAATTAACAAATGCCTTTAAAATAATAACAAAATTAACAATAAAATAAGTTTTATACAATATTCAATCAATAACAACAAAATAGTAACAACATAATAGTAATATGGTAGCAAAATAGGGAAAAAAAAGGAAATAACATTAAAAAAAAGCAGATTTTTTTGTCATTTAGTGAATTCGGGCCAGGCCAGGCCGGGCCCGGGCCAAAAATGCCTTACCTTAGGCCCGGCCCATTTTTTAAATGGGCCTTATTTTTTATCCAAGCCCATTTTTCGGGCTTATATTTTTGCCCAAACCCTCCTAAATTTCGGTCGGGCCTTCGAGCCGGGCCGGGCCACCCGACCCATGAACACCTCTAATTATACATGTGATAATATATTTTTTGCATAAAATTTTGAAAACATCATAATTTAATTTAAAGTAAATTATACAAATGATCACTCAACTATGCCCGCATTCCTGTTTTGGTCACCGAACTTTAAAATTTTTTAATTTAGGCAATAATATTGGGATTTGTTCCTGTTCTGGTTTATTGATAACGAGAATTCTTTTTCTAATTAGTATAATAACACATTTAGTCCTCAGTACTTAAGTGTTCTATCAATTGGATCCCAGTTCTAAATAATTTAATAAATTTAACTCTTCACATTTACAAATTCTATGAATTTGATCCTCAAACTTCTTAACCAAAACTTTCAACTTTTAAAATAGAGACATTCCACATTTATTAATTGCTTTATTTATGGTTGAAATTTTCAATTTTTCCCTTTGGAATCCCCAAAGTGCACCTTGTTCCAAGTATCTTCCCATATTATAGTAAGTCAAACATCCATATACGTATGCAATAAGAAAATGGATAAAAGTATTATGGAAGTCTTTTGTATTAAGACTTAAATTATATTTTATTTCTAAAATAATAAACAAATTAGTCATTGTATGTTAAACCAATAAGCAAGCCAATCCTTTGTGCTAAAAAAAATCATACATTTGTATTGTTCAAAATTAGCGTCATTGACAAGATAATTAGATAGTGACAATGTCAGGGGCGTAGCTAGGGGGCCGGTAGGGCCCTAACCCCCTAAAATGGAAAATTTTCTATTTAGCAAAGGTAAAATTTCACTTTAACCCCTTAAAAATAATAAAAAATTGAATTAATCCTTTAAAAGTTATAAAGATATAGGCTATTAAAATGGTAAAATTGCATTTTTATTATTATAAAAATTACAATTTAATTTCGGCCCCCTCTAAAAAAAATTTTGGTTTTGCCCCTGTGCCATGTTTACCTCATGTTAATGTATGAGAACTAGCTTTTAATGGTAGAAATGAATGAATTTTTAATAGACGAATCAATTTGCTATTTGGTAACGTATAAAAACTAATCTACTCATTTTTTTTTAATAGAAAGAACAAAATACAATCTGACTCCTAATATAAAGGCTTCCACAAGACTTACCAAAAAAATGTCAAATTGTTGAAAGATCTAATATTTCTCATCTCTCTCTTGATATTTATAAAATAATATATAGTTCTTCTTTCAACAACATAGAAATGATCAAACGAAAGATTAAACGAATATATTATATTATATCATATTTATTTCCAATATTGAATGATAATTTATTCTTGGTTTGATTACGATTTTAGTCTATTTAAATAATACAGTATTGGAAGTACACTTTGTGAATGGGTTAAATGTGTATTCAGAGGAAAGCCCATATAGCCTGATTTAAATAATACATTTATTGTGCTCATCCTAAAAATAGCTCAACTTGAACAGATATCCTAATTTAGACCCATCAGTCTCTGATCAGTTTTCTATAAGCTAGTTATGAAAGTTATTGCTAACAAACTCAAAATAGTTTTTTCGAAAATCATCTTACAAGAATAGGTGATTGTTGTAAATCGAGTCTTAAAGTTTATAAATGATTAAACCTGGAAACTAACTCTGACAACGACTTAAGGCAAGTGCACCTATCGAACAGTAGTATAGCTTAGGGAAGACCGGATTGTCGAACCCACAAGAACTAAAAGTACTAATACTAACTTTCTTTCTATTATCTAGCCTAAAAATAAAATGGATTTATTATTTAATCTAAATTAACTAACTATTCTAAAGACTCTAAGACAAAAAGAATGAATTGGGGAAAATACTTTGGGAAAACTCAGTTGATTAAGGGGATACCCTAAGAGGAATCCACCTAGACTTCACTTGTTATCTAACATTAAACCAGACGATTTATTCATTTGACTTGACTGTAAGATTCCCTAATTTATATTAAACCCTCTCTCAAGGTGAATAACGTCTAACCCTAGGTTGATTAATTGAAATCTCTTTCTAATTAAAACCTCTAGAATTGCATTAACTTGATCTATAGGCTCTCATATTAGGTTTGACCCTAATCCGGAAGATTTTCGTCACCCTATCTCTAGGCGCGCGACCAACTCCGCTTAACTATGCTAGATCTACTCTTAGGTAGGGACTTTTGCTCCACCACCTAAGTACATCCAACTTGAATTAATATTCCGGAAATATCAAGACAAGAATTAAGCACACATAATTAAGAACAAATCAAATATTTATCATATAATTCAGAAAACAATAACAAGATTCGTCTTAGGTTTCATCCCCTTCAGGTATCTGAAGGGTTTAGTTCATAATGAATGAAAGAAACATCTCAAAAGAAAAGATAAAACAAAACATAAGAAAACCCTAAAACCCCCTGAAGGAATTGAAGGAGAGATCCGCAGTCTTGAGTAGAATTTCGGCTTCTGAGATGGATCAACTGGCTATCTTCGAGTGATTCCCCACAAATCTGACCTCTCTGACTCAACTTAACGCACCTGGACTCAAGTCTCGAAGTCCCAAAAAGTCCCCTCTTTAGGTGATACTTAGGGTGTTTATATAGGCTTCGGAATGTGTTTCTTTGGCCCTAAGTATCCTTTCCCGGATAGAATTCCTCTTCCCCAAGGCAGGGCCACGGCCATGTCACACGCCTGTGTAAGTTGTGGCCAGGCCTTGTTCTAGATTACCGAAGAGGCACGACCGTGTGAGCTTAGCTTCAGGCCGTGTCGATTTCATGTTTTGGCCCATTTGGCCCGTTTTAAGCCCGTTTCTCATTCTTTTCACCCTCAGGTGCTTTTCTGAGTATAAGACATGAAAAGAAAGGATCAAGAGCACCAGATTACATAATTCGGGGTAAAAATTACCCAAAAGTATGATAAATGTGGAATTAAAATATGTTACTTTTACGGTTTATCAAATACCCCCACACTTAAGCTTTTGCTTGTCCTCAAGCAAAATTCTCAACTTACAATTAAAATGATCTTTCCATAATTCATAATTCTCATCAACGATGTCTCATCATAATTCATAGATAATTCATACATGGATAATTTAATCAAAAAGAGTCCTAAATATTCAAACAATCTAAGTTGTAAGTTTGTAGCATGAAAACATAGATGTATCCCTTCATCTAAATAATTAATTTTGATTCAAAACCAACAAGGATTGACATCCTCACAAAAGATTCACTCAAATCACTCAAAGTGTTTAAGGCTCAGAAAAAAGCACTCAAAAGTCGAACATGAAAAGTTAATCCCATAAGCTTGCACGAAAATCAAATCTCCACCACTATAATATGAGATGATACACAAATCAAAAGGTCTTTAATTAGAGTTGTAACAGGGCTTAGGTCAAAGGTGTGGATAAAAGGCTGAATTAGAGGGTTAAAATTGAGATTAAACTGACAAATTACCTAACTAGAACAATAAACTGATAATAGATAATTACATAAATTGAAAACTAATAACACGAGCTTCTTCTAAAATAAGTGGAATTTAAACGTACAAGCTCACTTTTCATAATACTAATACTGAATATACTTCGATGTTTTTTTTCTTTTTTTTTAGAATGAAACAAATTACAAGATAAATTCATATACTAAAATAAAATAGTCAGGCAAGTGATCAAATCAAATCTCGATATAAAGGGTAGTCAAAAGGAATGGTGATAACAAATACGAAGGGTTTTGGGTTAACATTAGTAGGTGAGTCAATAAAAAGGGTTGTTAGGATCAAAGGGGTTCACTAGGGGTTAATTGTGGAGGTAGGCTTTTTATGGAGTAAGTGGGTTAAAACCTAGGTGCCTTTATCATCTCTGTATAACAAATCAAAAGTGTGGTCTTGACATGTATAATTGAGGCAAGTTCTAGAATAACAATTCAATGTTGACACACTCATAATCAAAAAGTGAGCACGAAAAAGAATATATGCTCTATAAGTTTCAAAATCTCACAAAAATTATGGGTGTTTTTGACATCAACCTTGTAAAATTCAAATTTCAAGGTAGCATTCAGATTCAGTTCAACAACCTAGCAAAAATTTTTAATTCTGAAAATAGACTTATCATGCTTGATTCTCTAGTATCCTAAAGTATAAATCATCAATGCACAATTAACTATGACTTAATCTAAAACATATCAATAAAAATCAGAAATCAAGAGAAATTTCATACTAATTAGTAATATGAGAGAGATACTTCAGAACAAGGCATAATTAAGGGATTTTCAATTAATACTATAGTTGACCCCCCACACTTAAGATGTACATTGTCCTCAATGTACAAAGATAGATAATAGCACAATAATAATAAAATCATAAGATAGGGAGAGAAGTGAAACTTCCTGAATTTTGGATGAAGTCAATGAAAAGAAACCAGATAGGATTGGGCGGAGGTGAATGTTGGGGAGCGCCTCGAACTGATTGAAATTGAATCCTCAAAGCATTTGACCTAAATTTATTATATCCTAAGCTAAATCTAAATGGCATGAAGAGTAAAAAGAAAATAATAGAGAAAATAAAAATAAAAATAAAAATAAAAATAAAAGTAAATAATGGAAAATAAAAAAAAAGATAACGGGAAAGGAAAAACGGAAGAAGGATGTAACACCCCAAACCCGGCCCACGAGCCTTGACCGGATCTGGTATGTCACGGAGTAAAAACGTTTTGAATGATTTGGATTAACAGTGGAAATCTGAAAATATTGTTGAAGTTATAAAACGGTGTTTGCTAAAACTCAGATGGGTTGATTTGATAAACACGGTTGAGTTGAAACCTTTTTCCTTTGAAACCATTTGATCATTAAATTTTTAGAAACATCAGAGTTATCGTTAACTTGGTAAATTTTGCTACCCGATGGTAACATCTTTGAAAACGCGTACGAGTACTTATTTTGAAAACGTTACTTTTAACCGATTGATTTAACAGTTTATAAGTTCATTAGTAATATAATAGAAGTAAAGTAAAGGCAACTACTTAAACATCCAAATAATAACTAGCGGCCATATTACAAACCAAACCAAAATTTAGTAAATGATAAACTCTAACGGTGCGAAATAAAATTTCAAATCCAAGGAACAAGCATGGCCGCCTCGAGTCCTCTCCAGCTCCATCTCCGCGATCTACTCACCTGCAAAATGATATGGGAAGGGGTGAGTCACCAAGACTCAGTGTATAAATCCCCAACCCGAAAATGCACCTCATACACAAGATATTAGTAAGACATGCAACTATGCAACCCAAGCTAGCCATCCATACTCCTTTTTCTACCCCGTGTGGTCAAAACCACTGGTGGTCAAAACCACTGGTGACCAAAGTCACAAATATATCAAGTGATGGGGCCAACCCATCGTGTGGTCAAAACCACTGATGACCATAGGTCACAATATCAACATGTGGTCAAAACCACTGGTGGTCAAAACCACTGGTGACCGAAGTCACAAATATCAATATGTGGTCAAAACCACTGGTGACCGAAGTCACAAATATCAACGTGTGGTCAAAACCACTGGTGGTACCAAACCACTGGGACTTAGTCACAAATTATATCAACGGTGTGGTCAAAACCACTGGTGACCGAAGTCACAAATAATCTGATAGGGCCAACCCATCGTGTGGTCAAAACCACTGGTGACAGTCCATAGAGATCATCTCCCTCCTCTCATCAATCCCACCATCATCATGCTCACATAATATGTATCATGATCCCATATATCATGCATTTGTATATAGCATAGCATTTAACAGCATGTGATGGCATACACAACATACATCATAGATCAAGTAATAGGGGACTTACCCGAAATCCAAGCTTATGCCCACAAGGCAAAAATTTACTACACGAGAGGTTATATAGCAATATAATAGGCAGTCTGTGCTAATAAAGTGTGTAAGAGTTTACACACCTGTTCAACCAAAGATCTAAGGAGAAATCTCGAGTCTATGCGATATTACAAAAATCTCGAAACGTATTCCCGTATTGCTCCTACAATCGGTCACTATGGTTAGTATTCAGAAAGCCTTATTCGGCTACCAACAAAATCCGAAGAATATGTCGTACTTGAAAACGCTTACCAACGCGATTTGCAATCCCGAAAGCCTCAGTTTTCCCTTGGCCGATTTGCCCCTAAAACCATAGTGTACACTCGGTTATACATAGAGACCAAAAATGGCCTTTGGCCAAATATGCTTAACCATTTACCATTCTTACCGAAATCCCAAAGTTGTCACTTGACTTGTCGAGATCCCTTGAAGAAATAAATCCCGAAACGCTCCTCCAAAGCACCTTAGCGTCGACTACCTTCAATAGAGACACCTAGAATGGCTTAAAGGACATTCGGCCATCCCTAAGGCCTAACACCAAGATTCGACACACTTAAAATTAAAGAGGGGAAATTGATTTCTAAGGAAGAAATATACTTACCCCTTTAAATCGACTTGAGAAAACCAAGGTAGATCTGCCCTTACTTGCTATTCGGTCAAAGCACCACAAGAGAAAGAAAAAGGAAATTTTGACAAGGTGTAGTGACTAATAGATTCGGCTAACAACGATGAAAGGAAATGAAGGTAACATGAGCTAGCCGAAAACACTCCCTAGAGCTCCCTCAAAACCAAAACTCAAACCCCTTGGAGTCTCCCTATTTCGGCCAAGAAAAATTGGAAAGAAGAGAAAAACAAATTATGAATTTCGGCATCTCTTGCTAATATCAAAACTGACCATGTAAGTCCCTAAAGCATGCTTCATTCGGCCATGCTCTCCTAAGGTGAAAAGTCCCATTTTTTTAATTAACACCCATAAAAAAATGTTTATTCATTCTTCTCATCACTACCCCATCTTCCAACAAGATAATAAAACAAAATAAAATAAAAATTACCCCATACTTCCAACAGCTTTTGAAAGTAAATAATAAAAAAAAACAACTTGGTTTCTTCATCCATTAGCGCCCATGCAGACCACAAGCATCCCTCCTTGCCGGCCAAAAAGAAAAAATATAAAACCATACCTTGCTGCCCCTAGGTCTCGAACCCGAGACCTAAAGAAGACACTCCTCACCTCCTGCCACTCTGCCACTGCTCATTTCGTGACATAACTCGTCACAAATTCTCTTTAAGCACTCCCGCGTATGCTCCATTTCCTCTTAATGCCAAAAGCCAAAATAAAACACCCATACGCTTCCAGCGTGACTCGAACGCGAGACCTCATTGCCGCAGCCCTCCTATAGCGTCCCTAGCCACTCGGCCAAGGCGTCTATTTGTGACATAAACCCGTCGCAATTCCTTTTAAGCTCTCTCTCCGTTAGCTTCAACGCCCAAAAACAAAATAAAACACCCTTTGCTCCCAGCGTGACTCGAACTTGAGTCCAAACGCCCCCAGGCCCTTAAGCGGCGCTCCCAAGCCACTTTGCCAGGGCGTTTCTTTATGCCATAACCTCGCCGAAAATATTTTTTAAATCCTCCTTCACCTAGCTCTCCTTCAATGCCAAAAGTAAAAACTTTCCAACGCGATTCCTGCAGCTCGAACTCTGGTCTTGCCGCACCACTCTAGCTCCCTAGGTAGCGTCCTAACCACTCTACCAGCTGCTTCCTTGTGGCATGATTCGCACTAAATAATATTTAAAGCTTCCTTACTTAGCTTTTCCCTCTTAAGTGCTAAAAAGAGTTTTTAAAACCTAAGTCATACCTAACCCGGGGTTATGACTAGACCTTAGAATATATCAAACAACCAATATATATGCATTTCTTCAGGCAAACACATGGAAATAAAATAAATCACAAACAACCCCTAATTCGGGATGTTACAGTTCTACCCCCTTAAAAATAATTTCGTCCTCGAAATTACCTGGATCAGAAGAGTTGGGGGTATTACTGCCGCATCACATCCTCGGGTTCTCATGTGGCCTCTTCTGTACCATGGTTTCGCCACAGCACTTTTACCAACGGTACCGACTTCCTCCTCAGAACTTTAACATCTCGATCCAAAATCTGTACCGGCTCCTCCTCAAAAGACAAGTCCGCGTTCACCTCAATATCCGTAATCGACACGATGTGTGATGGATCTGATCGATAGTGCCTAAGCATCGACACATGAAAGACGTCATGAATCTGACTTAATTCTGCCGGCAATTCGAGCTGGTAAGCTACTGGTCCCACACGTTTCAACACTGTGTACGGCCCGATGAACCTAGGGCTTAGCTTGCCCTTCCGGCCAAACCTCAGCACCTTCTTCCAAGGTGATACCTTCAAGAAGACCTTATCACCCACTGCATACTCCACATCTCTGCGCTTAAGATCAGCGTAGGATTTCTGCCTGTCCGACGCCTCCTTCAGACGAGCCCGAATTACCCTCACCTTATCTTCCGTCTCTACCACCAACTCTGGACCCAACATCTGACGTTCACTCAGTTCTGTCCAACAGGTAGGAGTAGGGCATTTATGACCATACAGCGCCTCATATGGTGCC
Source organism: Gossypium sturtianum (assembly GCA_025698515.1). Taxonomy (NCBI): domain Eukaryota; kingdom Viridiplantae; phylum Streptophyta; class Magnoliopsida; order Malvales; family Malvaceae; genus Gossypium; species Gossypium sturtianum. The sequence goes on from CM046945.1 coordinate 167,888,340, forward strand.
ATCTGAATACTCGCTTGATAACTGTTGTTATAAGCAAATTCTGCCAAGAGTAGGTACTCCTCCCAATTACCACGGAAGTCCAAAACACAGCCCCTTAACATATCTTCCAACACTTGGATTACTCTCTCAGATTGTCCATCAGACTGCGGATGAACGGCCGTGCTGAAATTTAACTTCGTACCCAATGCCTGATGTAAGGCCTTCCAGAATCTCGACGTGAACCGGGGATCTCTATCTGAGATAATGGACACAGGTACTCCATGCAACCGCACTATCTCAGCTATATACAGCTTGGCTAACCTTTGAAGCGAGTAGTCAACCCTTACCGGTATGAAATGGGCCGATTTAGTTACCCGGTCTACTATCACCCATATTGAGTCTTTCTTACTGGGCGTAAGGGGAAGCCCACTTACAAAATCCATCGAAATCCCCTCCCACTTCCACTGTGGGATCTTTACCGGCTGTAACAGCCTTGATGGCAACTGATGCTCAGCCTTAACTTGCTGGCATGTCAGACACTTGCCCACTAACTCGGTTACTTCTCGCTTAAGACCCGGCCACCAAAACTGCTCCCTTAAATCCCGGTACATCTTACTGACTCCAGGGTGCATAGCGTATGGGCTGCTATGAGCTTCTTTAAGGATCCGCTGCCTCAAATCATCATCCTTAGGCATACATACTCTCCCCTGAAAATACAACACTCCATTACTACCCAAGCTGAAACCCTCGGCCTCACCACTCTGTACTTGCAACCTCCGAGTACTCAAAACTTCGTCGGTCAACTGCCTCTCTTTAACTTCGTCGATCCAAGACGGCTTTACCCACAATTCTGCCAGGAGACTCCCATCCTCATAGAGACTTAGGTGAGCAAACATCGCTCGCAATTCTGCCACCACTTTACGACTCAAAGCATCATCGACCACATTAGCCTTGCCCGGATGGTATTCGATAGAGCAGTCGTAGTCCTTCAGCAACTCAATCCACCTTCGCTGCCTCAGATTTAACTCTTTTTGGGTCAAGAGGTACTTTAGGCTCTTGTGATCCGAGTACACCACCGACTTCTCCCCATACAGATAGTGCCTCCAAATCTTCAAGGCAAAAACCACAGCAGCTAATTCCAAATCATGTGTCGGATAGTTACCCTCGTGAGGCCTCAACTGCCGTGACGCATACGCGACCACCTTCCCTTCTTGCATCAACACACACCCTAAACCGGTATGCGATGCATCACAATACACAGTGAATTCCTTTCCTGACTCAGGCTGAATCAAGACTGGAGCTTCTGTCAAAAACTTCTTTAGTTTGTCGAAACTCTCTTGCTGCTTCTCAGACCACACAAACGGAACTCCTTTTCTCAGCAACTTGGTCAACGGTGCTGCGATTAAGGAGAAATTTTCCACGAATCTTTTGTAATATCCTGCCAACCCCAGAAAACTTCGGATTTTCGTAACCGACCTTGGTGGTTTCCACTCCAACACTGCCTCAATCTTACTAGGATCCACCCTGATTCCCTCAGCTGAAACAACATGCCCTAAGAAAGTTACCTCCTTAAGCCAGAACTCACACTTGCTGAATTTGGCGTACAACTGTTTCTCCCTTAGAACTTGTAGAACCACATGAAGGTGTGCGTCATGCTCCTCTTCAGACTTCGAGTACACCAAAATGTCGTCTATAAACACTACGACGAATCGATCCAGATAGGGTTGGAAAACCCAATTTATCAGGTCCATAAACGCGGCTGGTGCATTCGTCAAACCAAAAGGCATTACCAAAAACTCGTAGTGCCCATACCGAGTACGGAATGCCGTCTTATGGATATCAGCTTCCTTCACCTTAAGCTGATGATACCCCGACCTAAGGTCGATCTTAGAGAAAACCGATGCACCCTTGAGTTGATCAAACAAATCATCAATCCTGGGCAAAGGATACCTGTTCTTTATTGTCAGTTTGTTCAGCTGTCGATAATCTATGCACATCCTCATTGTTCCATTCTTCTTTTTGACAAAAAGCACTGGAGCTCCCCAAGGCGATACACTCGGTTGGATGAACCCTCTATCCAACAACTCCTGGATCTGAGCCTTCAACTCCACTAATTCTTTCGGTGCCATCCGATACGGGGCTATAGATACTGGCGCGGTTCCGGGTAACAAATCTATACCAAACTCAACCTCACGATCAGGAGGTAGACCCGGGAGTTCTTCTGGAAACACATCAACATACTCCCTTACAGTTCGCACATCCCTTACAGCTGTATCCTTAGCTTCCAAAGCACAAACATGCACTACATATGCTTCACAACCCTTCCTAACCATCTTTTCCGCCTTCAATGCAGAAACCAAATTGGATAGGTAATCTCTCCTCTTACCTATCATCACTACCTCATCTCCTTCCATGGTCTTTAACACCATGCGCTTAGCTGCGCAATCTAGGCTAGCTTGATACTTTACTAGCCAATCCATTCTGAAAATTAGATCGAACTCCCTAAACGATAGTTCCATCAAGTCAGCCAAGAACATGACCCCTTGGAGTTCTAAGGGTACGTTCCTATAGAGTTTATTTACTTCTATAGAGTGACCCAGAGGGCTTAACACAGTCATCTTCTTCGAAGTAAACTCAAAGTCTAAGTTCAGAGTTTCCACTACGCTACTAGCAATATATGAGTGAGTCGAGCCAACATCAATCAAGGTTCTATAGGGTACTCCAAAGATAAAAAATATACCGGTTATGACGTCCGGTGCGTCGCCCTCCTCTTGACGCCTCGCGGCATAGACCAAACCAGGTTGCCTAGCCTCAGTACCACCGGTACTTCCACTCGATGCCCCACGACCTCTGCCAGCACCATTACCTCCCCTTCCTGCACCACGACCTCTCAGCGGCTGTTGGTTATCCCTCCTATTCAGTGGACATTCCTGACCCTCAGACCTTAGCCTAGCTGCATTTTTCGGACAGTCTCTAACTGGATGTGTCACGGATCCACATTTGAAGCATCCCCGTTTACCATTCCAACACTCTCTCGCATGAGACTTTCCACACCGAGCACACCGTGGCGGCCAATGAGTATTAGCAGCAGCTGCAACAGGCCTAGCAGCTTGATCTGACCCACTATACCTTGTCCTCTTCTGCTGATTCCCAGAAAACCTCGAAGATCCGGAGCTCCTCTTGTTCCAGCTCCTATCTTGATTCCGTCTAAAATACTATCTTACCCTTTCAGCAACTTTCACCTTCTCTACTAGAACAGCGAACTCCCGTTCCTATTGCGGAGCTATCATCATCCTCAGCTCATCCCGCAGCCCATCCTCGAATCTGACACAGCGTTCATACTCAGTACCCACAATACCACGAGCATACCTACTCAATCAGAGAAATTCAGCCTTATACTCAGCCACCGTCTTATCACCCTGAACCAGGTTCAAGAAAGCCTTCCGTTGCGCATCCACGTGGCTAGCTCCTATATATTTCCTTTGGTAGGCTGCCCTAAAGAATTCCCATGTGAGATCCTCCGCTATCGCTCCATCCCTTACGGTGAGCCACCACTGGTATGACTCATCCCGAAGTAGAGAGATTATACCCTTCAGTTTTTCCTCAGCTGAAAAATCCAGGTCATCCATGATCCTCTCAGTTGATTCCAACCAATACTCCGCCGTACTGGCGCCACACCTGATACACCCAGGAATATCTCTGCCCCATTTGCTCGGAGTCGCTCAGGTACAGAGTTCCGAGCTCCTGTACCTCTACCTGCCCCAGCCATCATCTCTAGAACTTCGCAACGCAGCTCATGAGCATCTTATCTCGCCCCGCCGATCCTGTTATCCAACACCAAAAGTTGGGGGTGGTGGTGGCGGTGGTATCTCATTATCAGACCCCTGGCCCGACCTAACGGGTTCTGACACAGCCATCCTGCCTCTACCGTGACCACGACAGCCACGTCCTCTAGAACTCATCTCTTATCGCGCGATCTGTCTAAAAAGTTTTATGAGTTAGTCATTGTTTCACTGATTATTAGCGAAGGAATCTTATGAATGAAGTTTAGAAGTTGTTCTTTCGATCAAACAAGTTTCAAGTCTCCTATCCTAATTCAAAGATACACATTCACTTATTCCATCACCTTCTTGTCCTATTCCTACCCCGGGGGTATTTTCGTCATTTGCCCTACAGGGGTATTTTGGTAATAAACCAGGGTAAATTTGTAAATCTTAATAAATCAAGGGTAATTTAAAATTTGTAAAACTTGGGGGTTCTTTTTGAGAATTTGTTTTCCAAATTGGCAGTGTTGCAAAAATTTTGAAAACCAGGGTTATTTTTGTAATTTTGTAAGTTAGGGGCAATTTCGTAATTTTCCAAAATTGTGGCATTTTTGATATTTGTAAATTAAGGGTTTTGGATACGTTTGTAAAATAAGAAAAATTTTGTTGAATTTGGGGGTAGCTTAGTAATTTTAGAAACCAGGGGCATTTTTGAAATTTCCATAAATCAAAATTTTTCCGATAAATTTTGTAAAATAGTTCTCACAGGTTAAAGGGAAATTTTTAAGAGTTTTAAAACTAGAGTTTTTATAAGAATACGACTAGTTCCCTTTCGGGTTTTAGTTATTGGGTTTAGCCTATGAACAAGTCATCTCGGTTAGGGTGAACCGAAGCTACGCACCAGGTAGGATTCCTGCGAAGAGGGGGTGAGTCACTAGGACCGCTTAAATACCAGGCTCTTCCGGATCCAATCCTAGACATGCGCACAGGGGTTACCACATCCTAACTCGGCGACTTAGCCATAGGTTTGTTTAATTAGGCAATTAAAAATCTTATGCAATTGTTGGGGTAAACTAGTCCTAGGGTTCACATACCTTTCATACTATCTACGTTCCATTTCTACCCCTTTACAGATGATAATTCACACAGAGGCTAGAAGTACTTACCCGAGCGGATTGGTGCCGGAGACTCGGTGCCATGATGTTCAAAACAAAACCATTTTCATAATATTTCACAGAGGCCTATCAAGAAAACATTTTTGGGCCTTGGGCCCCCACAGCCGAGTTTTGAACCGGGCTCTGATACCAAATATGTAACACCCCAAACCCGGCCCACGAGCCTTGACCGGATCTGGTATGTCACGGAGTAAAAACGTTTTGAATGATTTGGATTAACAGTGGAAATCTGAAAATATTATTGAAGTTATAAAACGGTGTTTGCTAAAACTCAGATGGGTTGATTTGATAAACACGGTTGAGTTGAAACCTTTTTCCTTTGAAACCATTTGATCATTAAATTTTTAGAAACATCGGAGTTATCGTTAACTTGGTAAATTTTGCTACCCGATGGTAACATCTTTGAAAACGCGTACGAGTACTTATTTTGAAAACGCTACTTTTAACCGATTGATTTAACAGTTTATAAGTTCATTAGCAATATAATAGAAGTAAAGTAAAAGCACCTACTTAAACATCCAAATAATAACTAGCGGCCATATTACAAACCAAACCAAAATTTAGTAAATGATAAACTTTAACGGTGCGAAATAAAATTTCAAATCCAAGGAACAAGCATGGCCGCCTCGAGTCCTCTCCGGCTCCATCTCCGCGATCTACTCACCTGCAAAATGATATGGGAAGGGGTGAGTCACCAAGACTCAGTGTATAAATCCCCAACCCAAAAATGCACCTCATACACAAGATATTAGTAAGACATGCAACTATGCAACCCAAGCTAGCCATCCATACTCTTTTTTCTACCCCGTGTGGTCAAAGCCACTGGTGGTCAAAACCACTGGTGACCGAAGTCACAAATATATCAAGTGATGGGGCCAACCCATTGTGTGGTCAAAACCACTGATGACCATAGGTCACAATATCAACATGTGGTCAAAACCACTGGTGGTCAAAACCACTGGTGACCGAAGTCACAAATATCAATATGTGGTCAAAACCACTGGTGACCGAAGTCACAAATATCAGCGTGTGGTCAAAACCACTGGTGGTACCAAACCACTGGGACTTAGTCACAAATTATATCAACGGTGTGGTCAAAACCACTGGTGACCGAAGTCACAAATAATCTGATGGGGCCAACCCATCGTGTGGTCAAAACCACTGGTGACAGTCCATAGAGATCATCTCTCTCCTCTCATCAATCCCACTATCATCATGCTCACATAATATGTATCATGATCCCATATATCATGCATTTGTATATAGCATAGCATTTAACAGCATGTGATGGCATACACAACATACATCATAGATCAAGTAATAGGGGACTTACCCGAAATCCAAGCTTATGCCCACAAGGCAAAAATTTACTACACGAGAGGTTATATAGCAATATAATAGGCAGTCTGTGCTAATAAAGTGTGTAAGAGTTTACGCACCTGTTCAACCAAAGATATAAGGAGAAATCTCGAGTCTATGCGATATTACAAAAATCTCGAAACGTATTCTCGTATTGCTCCTACAATCGGTCACTATGGTTAGTATTCAGGAAGCCTTATTCGGCTACCAACAAAATTCGAAGAATATGTCGTACTTGAAAACGCTTACCAACGCGATTTGTAATCCCGAAAGCCTCAGTTTTCCCTTGGCCGATTTGCCCCTAAAACCATAGTGTACACTCGGTTATACATAGAGACCAAAAATGGCCTTTGGCCGAATATGCTTAACCATTTACCATTCTTACCGAAATCCCAAAGTTGTCACTTGACTTGTCGAGATCCCTTGAAGAAATAAATCCCGAAACGCTCCTCCAAAGCACCTTAGCGTCGGCTACCTTCAATAGAGACACCTAGAATGGCTTAAAGGACATTCGGCCATCCCTAAGGCCTAACACCAAGATTTGGCACACTTAAAATTAAAGAGGGGAAATTGATTTCTAAGGAAGAAATATACTTACCCCTTTAAATCGACTAGAGAAAACCAAGGTAGATCTGCCCTTACTTGCTATTCGGTCAAAGTACCACAAGAGAAAGAAAAAAGAAATTTCGACAAGGTGTAGTGACTAATAGATTCAGCTAACAACAATGAAAGGAAATGAAGGTAACATGAGCTAGCCGAAAACACTCCCTAGAGCTCCTTCAAAACCGAAACTCAAACCCCTTGGAGTCTCCCTATTTCGGCCAAGAAAAATTGGAAAGAAGAGAAAAACAAATTATGAATTTTGGCATCTCTTGCTAATATCAAAACTGACCATGTAAGTCCCTAAAGCATGCTTCATTCGGCCATGCTCTCCTAAGGTGAAAAGTCCCATTTTTTTAATTAACACCCATAAAGCAATGTTTATTCATTCTTCCCATCACTACCCCGTCTTCCAACAAGATAATAAAACAAAATAAAATAAAAATTACCCCATACTTCCAACAGCTTTTGAAAGTAAATAATAAAAAAAACAACTTGGTTTCTTCATCCACTAGCGCCCATGCAGACCACAAGCATCCTCTCCTTGCTCGCCAAAAAGAAAAAATATAAAACCATACCTTGTCGCCCCTAGGTCTCAAACCCGAGACCACGAAGAAGACACTCCTCTCCTCTGCGCCACTCTGCCATCGCTTGCTCATTTCGTGACATAACTTGTCACAAATTCCCTTTAAGCACTCCCACGTATGCTCCTTTCCTCTTAATGCCAAAAGCCAAAATAAAACACCCATGCGCTTCCAAATGTGACTCAAACGCGAGACCTCATTACATGCCCTCCTATAGCGCCCTAGCCACTCGGCCAAGGCGTCTATTTGTGACATAAACCCGTCGCAATTCCTTTTAAGCTCTCCTCCGTTAGCTTCAACGCCCAAAAACAAAATAAAACACCCTTTGCTCCCAGCGTGACTCGAACTTGAGTCCAACGCCCCAGAGCCCTTAAGTGGCGCTCCCAAGCCACTTTTCGAGCGCGCTTTATGCCATAACCTCACCGAAAATATTTTTAAATCCTCCTTCACCTAGCTCTCCTTCAACGCCAAAAGTAAAAACTTTCCAACGCGATTCCTGCAGTTCAAACTCTGGTCTTGCCGCACCACTCTAGCTCCCTAGGTAGCGTCCTAACCACTCTACCAGCTGCTTCCTTATGGCATGATTCGCACCAAATAATATTTAAAGCTTCCTTACTTAGGTTTTCCCTCTTAAGTGCTAAAAAGAGTTTTTAAAACCTAAGTCAGACCTAACCCGGGGTTATGACTAGACCCTAGAATATATCAAACAACCAATATATATGCATTTCTTCAGGCAAACACATGGAAATAAAATAAATCGCAAACAACCCCTAATTCGGGATGTTACAAAAGAGGCTTAAATAGAGATACGGCCCGTGTTTTGGGATTTTTTTGTCACACAGCCACGACCGTGTGCAAGGCCGTATGGGTATGGAAACTTGTGCCTAAATATGAAAAGAAATAAAACTAAACTAATTAGTAGGGTTAGTGCTCGAGAAGCGCTCGTTTATAGTCGTGAGCTAGACTTTACCTGTTATTTGTATGGTCATGGTGGTTTGAGGAGGTGAAAATCCTTTCTCATGCGATCAACTCGGTTTTTGATATAAAGTTTAAGTCGAGTAGAATTTACCTCAAAGTGTTGAATTTAGGATTGCTTACCTCGACTGTACCGTATAGGAAGACATTGAGTACCTCAAAAGTGATTTCTTCGTTTGTCTTGAGGTCTGAATTGGCGATTCGAGGGTCTTCCTTATTCAACAATACCTGATCCCCTATTTTGAAGTGATTTGTTGTTCCTATCAGCTCGTTTGAGGTTTTTTTCGATTTCACTTCGTGTATTCCTAGTTTCTCTTTAAAGTGTGTTTTCCATTCGTCTAGTTTGTTGACCTTAAGGCTTCGTTCCTCATATAATTCTTCTTTACTGGCACAAGTTCTATGATCTGGCTCCGGTTTGTAGCTTCGTGGTGTTTCCTGCAATGAAGGTTGAACAGGTTGGGTATCAACTGAATTTATTTTCTCACCTTTATCACTTGATGTTCTGGCCGAGTCAAGAGCTTGAAGAGTGACTATCTCGTCGCCTACACGAAGTATGAGTTCACCTGCATAGATATCAATTTTAGCTCTGGATGTTGCTAAAAAGGGTCTTCCTAAAATTAAAGGAATATTATTGTCCTCATCCATGTCTAAAACGAAAAAGTCTATTGGGAATACGAATTTATCAATTTTGATTAGAACATTTTCTATTATACCCCTAGGAATTTTGATAGTTTTATCAGTTAATTGAATGCTCATCCTAGTTGGTTTGGGTTTCCCTAGACCTAGTTGTTTAAACATTTTATAAGGCATAACATTGATGCTTGCCCCTAAATCAGCTAAAGTATTATCAATAGATAAACTACCAATTAAACATGGAATTGTAATACTCCCTAGATCTTTTAATTTTCGTGGCAGTTTATTTTGTAGAATTGCTGAGCACATTGCGTTTAGCTCCACATGCGATGCCTCGTCTAGCTTCCGTTTGTTTGTCAATAGCTCTTTTAAAAAATTTCTATAATCGGGCATCTGCGAAAGAGCTTCAAGAAACGGTAAGTTAATATGTAATTTCTTTAAAGTTTTAGAAACTTACCAAACTGTTCCTCTTTGTTGTCCTTATTTATTGCTTCGAGATATGGTATACGAGGTTGGTACTTTGTAATTGCCAATTTTGGTATTTCATGGCTCACTTCAACCTTACCTTCACTTACCATAGATTCTTCCCTTGGGTTTGGTTCGTTTAACCCTTCACTATTTTGGGCAGTGATGGCTTGAATTTGTTCCTTTGGGTTAGATTTAGTATTGCTTGTAACACCCCTTGTGGTCTTTCTGAGATTAGCTTAGCAAGCTGATCTAACTGGTTCTTGATCCCTTGAATTGGTGCTTCTTGATTTTCGAGTTCTGTTTCAATGTTTTGGAAATGTGTTTCTGTCACCGCTATAAATTTTGTTAGCATCTCCTTGAGGTTCAGCTCCTTCTCTTGTGGGTAGGGTTGCTGTTGAAAGCCTGGAAGGGGTTGTTGTCTCTGATTTCCTTGATCATCTCATGAGAAGTTAGGATGGTACCTCCAACCTGCATTATAAGTGTTACTGTAAAGATTATTTTGAGGTCTAGAATAGTTACCCATATAGTTGACTTGTTCGTTCTCTGTGCTAGGGTTGTAGGATAGATATTCTGTGTTGTTTACCCCTCCTCCATTTGTGTCGTACTGTGTTACCGGATGTACCTGCGTAGAACCATGCAAACCATCAATTTTTTATTTAAAAGCTCTACCTGGTTAGATAACATGGTGACAGCGTCGAGGTTGAAGACACTGGCGGCTTTTGTTGGTGTTGTCCTCATAACTTGCCATTGATAGTTATTCAATGCCATTTCCTCTATAAACTATAATTATCTACCAAAAGTAAATAAAAGAAAAATTAGCAAAGAAAAGAAAAGAAAAGAAAAATAAATAAATAAATAAATAAAAATAAATTGCAATAAAAAAATGGCTAAAGTAATAAAAATTAAGTTTTCTTTCAGTTCCCCGGCAACGGCGCCAAAAACTTGATCGTTGTAAATCGAGTCTTAAAATTTATAAAGAGAATGATCAAACCTGGAAACTAACTCTGACAATGACTTAAGGTAAGTGCACCTATCGAATAGTAGTATAGCTTAGGCAAGACCGGATTGTCAAACCCACAGGAACTAAAAGTACTAATACTAACTTTCTTTCTATTATCTAGCCTAAAAATAAAAGGGATTTGTTATTTAATCTAAATTAACTAACTATTCTAAAGACTCTAAGAAAAAAGAATGAATTGAGGAAAATACTTTGGGAAAAATCAGTTGATTAAGACGATACCCTAAGAGGAATCCACCTAGACTTCACTTGTTATCTAGCATTGAGCCAGACGATTTATTCATTTGACTTGATCCGTAAGATTCTCTAATTTATATTAAACCCTCTCTCGAGGTTAATAACGTCTAACCCTAGGTTGATTAATTGAAATCTCTTTCTAATTAAAACCCTAGAATTGCATTAACTCGATCTATGGACTCCCATATTAGGTTTGACCCTAATTTGGCAGATTTTCGTCACCCTATCTCGCGACCAACTCTGCTTAACTATGCTAGATCTACTTTTAGGCAGGGACTTTTGCTTCACCACCTAAGTACATCCAACTTGAATTAATATTCCGGAAATATCAACACAAGAATTAAGCACACATAATTAAGAACAAATCAAATATTTATCATATAATCCAGAAAACAATAACAAGATTCATCTTAGGTTTCATCCACTTCAGGTATCTGAAGGGTTTAGTTCATAATGAATGAAAGAAACATCTCAAAAGAAAAGATAAAACAAAATATAAGAAAACCCTAAAACCCCCTGAAGGAATTGAAGGAGAGATCCGCCGTCTTGAGTAGAATCCCGACTTCTGAGATGGATCAACTAGATATCTTCGAGTGATTCCCCACAAATCTGACCTCTCTGACTCAGCTTAATGCACCTGGACCTCAAGTCTCGAAGTCCCGGAAAGTCCCCTCTTTAGGTGATACTTAGGGTGTTTATATAGGCTTCGAAATATGTTTCTTTGGCCCTAAGTATCCTTTCCCTAATAGAATTCCTCTTCCCCAAGGCAGGGCCACGGCCATGTCACACACCCGTGTAAGTCGTGGCCAGGCCATGTTCTAGATTACCGAGGAGTCACGGCCGTGTGGGCTTAGCTCCAGGCCATGTAGATTTCATGCTTTGGCCTATTTGGCCCGTTTTAAGCTCGTTTCTCATTCTTTTCATCCCCGGGTGCTTTCCTGAGTATAATTGATCACTAAAATCAGAGCTTTAAAAATTTATAAAATAATGATCGAACCTGGAAACTAACTCTGACAACGATTAAAGGCAAGTGTACCTATTGAATAGTAGTATAGCTTAGGCAAGACCGGATTATCGAACCTAAAGGAACTAAGAGTATTAATACTAACCTTTTTCTTATTATTTAGCCTAAAATAAAGTGAAGTTGCTTTTATATCTAAATTTACGACTACTAAGCTAAAGACACAAAGACAAAAATAACGAATTGGAAAATAACTTGAAGAAAGACTCATTTGATCACGACAATACCCTCAGGAAGAATCCACCTAGACTTCACTTGTTATTTATCACTGAACCATATGATTTCTTTACTTAGCTTGACCCGTGAGACTCCCTAATGTATATTAAACCCTCTCTCGAGGCGAATAACGTCTAACCTTAGGTTAATTAGCGAAACTCTCTTTCTCTTGTAATAACCCCCTAGAATAGCAGTAAATTGATCTATGGATTCCCATATTAGGTTTCACCCTAATTCGGCAAAATCTCATCACCCTATCTCTAGGCGTGCGATCAACTCCGCTTAATTATGTTAGATCTACTCTTAAGCAGGGTCTATTCCTCCTCCACCTAAGCACATCAGATTTGGATTAAGCAACATAATTAAGAAAAAACTAAGTACTTATCATATAATTTAGAAATCAAATAACAAGATTCATCTAGGTTTCATCCCCTTCAGGTATCTTAGGGGTTTAGTTCATAATGAATAAAGAGAACATCTCAAGAGAAAAGATAAAACAAAACATAAGAAATCCCTAAAATTCCCTGAAGGAATCGAAGGAGAAATCTACCGTCTTGAGTATAACTCTTGGGATGGATCAACTGGCTATCTTCGAGTGATCTCCTCAATCTAGCCTTCTCGGCTTGGCCCTTTGGCTTAGCTTGACGCCCTACAAAAGCCCTGGCAGAAGGCTTCTGCCGAACTCCCCTTTCAAGTTGCTCCCTTGGGTGTTTATATAGATTTTATGATGCCTTACTTGGCACCTAAGTATCCTAATTCAAGTAGAATTCGTAATAGGGTATTTGAATAGGCTTTGGAATGTGTTTCTTTGCCTCTAAGTATCCTTTCCCGAATGAAATTGCTCTTTCTAGCGACAGGGACACGGCCATGGCACATGCCCGTGTGAATCGTGGCCAGACCGTGTTTGGACTTTTAATGAGGCACGGCCGTGTGGTCTTTGGGCCAGGCCGTGTCGATTTTTCTCTTGGCCCAATTTGGTTCGTTTTAAGCCCGTTTTACATTCTTTTCATCCTTGGGTGCTTTCCTGAGTATAAGACACGAAAAGAAAGGATTAAAAGCACCTTTTTACATGAATCAAGGGATAAATCATCCAAAAGCATACTAAATGTGGGATTAAAATATGTTACTTTTATGGTTTATCAAATACCCCCACACTTAAGCTTTTGCTTGTCCTCAAGCAAAATTCTCAACTCATAATTAAAACAATCTTCCTTGATTCATAATATTTATCAATCATGCTTTATCATAATTCAAAGATAATTCATACATGGATAATTCAACTCAAAGAGTCCTACAGATTCAAACAATCAAAGTCATAGTTTTTATAGTGTGAAAACATAGGTGTTTCCCCTACCTGAATAATTACCTCTGATTTGAAATCGACAAGAATTGACATCCTCACTAAAGATTCACTTAAATCACTTGAAGTGTTTAAGGTTCAAAATTAAGCACTAAAAAGTCGAACCTGAAAAGTTAATTCCATAGGCTTGCCTGAAAATCAAATCTCCACCACTGTAAGATGAGATGATACACAAATCAAAAGGTCTTTAACAGGGTTATAGCGGGATTTAGGTTAAGGGTGTGGATAAAGGCTGAATTAGAAGGTTAGTATAGGGATTGAATTGATAAGTACCTTCCTAAAAATTACCAAAATAATAATTACATCAACTGAAAAGTAATGATCCTACTAACACGAGCTTTTCTTTTGGAGAATAAACTTTTAACTGTATAAGCTCACTTACTAATACTGAATGTACTTCGATTTTTTTTTGAAGAACAAACTTATCAATAATAATGGATGAATTCCACTCATAATATAATTAGGTGACTGATCAAATCAAATCTCGATTAAAGGGGAGTCAAAAAGAAGGGTGATAATAAATACAAAGGGTTTTGGGTTATTAGTAGGTGAGTCAATAAAAAGGGTTGTTAGGACCAACAGGGTTCACTAGGGGTTAATTTATGAAGGTAGGCTTTCTAGTGGAGTGAGTGGGTTAAAACCTAGGTGCCTTTATCATCTCTACATATCAAATCATAAATGTGGTCTCAACACGTATAAACGAGGCAAGTTATAGAATAACAGTTCATGGTTGACACCCTCATAATCAATAAAGTGAGCACGATAAAGAATATATGCTCTATAAGGCTCAAAATCTCACAAAAATTATGGGTGTTTTTGATGTCAACCTCTTAAATTTCAAACTTCAAGGTAACATTCAGATTCAGGATAGGATTGGAGATGAATGTGGGGAAGCGTCTTGAATTGTTTGAAATTGAATTCTCGAAGCAGCCGATCTGATTTTATTGTATCCTAAGCTAAATCTAAATGAAGAATAAGAAGAAAATAATAAAGGAAAAAATAAAAATAAAAATAAAAATAAAAATAAAAATAAAAGTAAATAATGGAAAACGAAAGAAGAAAGCCAATTGGAAAAAAGGAAAAAAAATGGAAGGACGGGGTTCAAATAGAGATGCATCCCACGCCAGTGTACCGAGGGTGTGCCGATTTACACGGCCGCATCAGACGGTCATGTTTGGAAGCGTGTTTGAGATGTCCATGCCCGTTTCTCATATTGCCACGCCTGAGGTTGATAAGTCAGTGTCTTCACACGATCGCATCGCACGGCCGTGTGTCTAGGCGGATTGGTTCACCCACGCCCGTTTTCCAGATGCCACGCCCGCGGTTGATAATTCAGTGTCCTCACACGGACACGGCCACTGTCATGTGGTATGGAAATCTGCACTTTGGTTAGTTTATAGTTAGGTGCTAAAAAAAATAAAAGTAAATAAAAAAATAAAATAAAATAAAAAATTAATGGGGTTAGTGCTCGGGTTGCCTCCCGAGAAGCGCTCGTTTAAAGTCTTGAGCTAGACTTACCTGTTGTACACACAATCATGGTGGTTTGAATAGGTGGAAATCCTTTCTCATGCGACCAACTCGGTTATGGATATAAATTTTAAGTTGAGTAGTGTTTACCTCAAAAGTGTTGAATTTGGGATTGCTTACCTCGACTGTACCGTATAGGAAGACATTAAGTACCTCAAAAGTGATTTCTTCGTTTTCCTTGAGGTCTGAATTGGTGATTCAAGAGTCTTTCTTATTCAATAATCCCTGATCTTTTATTTTGATGTGATTTGTTGTTCCTATCAGCTTGTTTGGGGTCTCCTTCAGTTTCACTTCGTGCGGCTCCTGTTCCTCTCTGATTTGTGTTCCTGCTCTTTTAGTTTGTCAACCCTAAGGCTTTGTTCCTTATGTGTTTCTTCTTTGTTGGCACGAGGTCTAAGATCTAGCTCAGCTAAGTGATTTCGTGATGCTTCCTGTAAAGAAGGTTGAACCAAATGATTATCAATAGAATTAACTGATAAACCGTAAAAGTAACATATTTTCAATCCACATTTAGCATGTTTTTGGATGATTTATCCCTCGATTTGTATAAAAAGGTGCTCAAAACGGGATAAATGGGCCTCAGCACGAAATTGACACGGCCTAGTCCAAAGTTCACACGACCGTGCCTTGTCATTCATCTAGAACACGGCCTCTACCCCAACTTACATAGTCGTGCTTCATTAAAGAAGTCCAAACACGACCCAAAGACTTGTCACACGGGCATGTCACATGGTCGTGCATCCGTGCTGAAAATACGAATTCCAGTCAGGAAAGGATACTTAGGGAGAAAGAATCGCGTTCCAAGAGCCTATAAAAATCCCCTAAGGGCCACTTGAGAGGGGACGGTGAACTTAGGCTAAGAAGCCAAGTCAGAAAGGTCAGATTTGTGGGAATAACACGAGGATAGCCAGTTGATTCATCCCAAGAAGCCGAAGTTATACTCAAGACGGTGAATTTCTTCTTCAATTCCTTCAGGGAGTTTTAGGGATTTCTTATGTTTTGTTTTATCTTTTCTCTTGAGATGTTTTATTATTTCATTATGAACTAAACCCCTCAGATACCTGAAGGGGATGAAACTTAGATGGATATTGTTATTTGATTTCTAAATTATATGATAAGTACTTAGTTTGTTCTTAATTATTGTTGCTTAATCCAAATCTGATGTGCTTAGGTGGAGGAGGAATAGACCCTGCCTAAGAGAAGATCTACCATAATTAAGCGGAGTTGATCGAAAGCCTAGAGATAGAGTTACGAGATTTTGCCGGATTAGGGTGAAACCTAATATGGGAGTCCATTGATCGATTTACTGCTAGTCTAGGGGGTTACTATAAGCGAACGAGAGTTCCACTAATTAACCTAGGGTTAGATGTTATTCGCCTCGAGAGAGGGTTTAATATAGATTAGGGAGTCCTACGGATCAAGCTAAGTAAAGAAATCGTATAATTCAGGGTTAGATAATAAGTGAAGTCTAGGTGGATTCTTCCTGAGGGTATTGTCGTGATCAATTGAGTTTTCTTCAAGTTATTTTCCAAATTGTTCTTTTTTTCTTTGTGTTCTTAGTTTAGTTTTTGTCAATTTAGTTTAAAAGCAACTTCACTCTATTTTTATGGCTAAATAATAAAAAGAAAGTTAGTATTAGTACTTTTAGTTCCTTTGGGTTCGATAATTCGGTCTTGCCTAAGCTATACTACTGTTCGATAGGTACACTTGCCTTTAATTGTTGTCATAGTTAGTCTCCAGGTTCGATCTTTCTTTTTATAAATTTTTAAAACTCTGATTTCAGCGATCAAGCTTTTGGCGCCATTGCCGGGGAACTAAAATATTAAGAAAACTCTATTTTTATTACTTTAGCCATTTATTTTTACTTTTGCAATTTTTATTTTTATTTTTCTTTTACTGAATTTTTCTTTTTCCTAGCAGGTATCTCTAGTTTATAACTAGAAGGAACCCAAGAAGACCTTTAGTCTACGAAAGTGATATCGAAGCTACAGCTCGCAGGAACCGCAGAGAAGCTAGGAAAAACCTAGATTACCAAAGAGAAGGACAACAAGAAAGTTCCAATCCTACTGAAGGGATGGAGGAAGTTAATCCACCACCGCAAAATGTGCAAGATGCTCCACGTACTATATATGATTATGCTAAACCTAATTTGATAGGGGCAGAATCTAGTATAAATGACGCTGAAACATTATATGATGCATGGGAGAGATACAAAGATGTCCTGAGAAGATGTCCACACCACGGTCTACTATTGTGGCTTGAAGTCCAAACCTTTTACAATGGTGTGAATTCCTCAACAAGGCAAATGATTGATTCATCAGCCGGTGGAACCCTGAAAAACAAAACTCCTGAAGTAGCCTACGATTTTATCGAAGAGATGTCATTAAATACCTATCAGTGGCAAATTACAAGGGCAAAACCGACGAAATCAGCCGGAGTTTTTAACATAGATGCAGTAACCATGCTATCAACGCAATTAGAGATGATGAATAAAAAGATTGATAGTTTGTGTTCCTCGCAAGCACATCCAGTCATGCAATGCGACACAAGTGAAACAGTGGCGAATCTTGAGTACCCACCTTACCAACCAGGTGCAGAACACGAGCAGACAAACTATATTGGTAACAATTTCCGATCTAATAATCCTTATAGTAACACTTACAATCCAGATTGGAGGAACCACCCAAAGGTTTCGTGGGAAGGACAAGGAAATCAAAGGCAGCAACCTTCCCCAAACTACCAAAATCAGCCCTATCCACAAGAGAAGAAACCAACCCTTGAAGAGATGATCAAAAACAACAAGAGCCGAATCGGAGAAATTGCTAAGTCAGTCAAAGAGGTCACCAATGCAGTTGAACAACTCGCAAAACTGATGTCAGAACGACCGCAACGACATTAACCAAGCAATACCGAAATTAATCCTAAGAAGCAGATTCAAGCCATCACATCCCAGAACAGTAAAGAATTATATGAACCTGAGCAATTATCAGAGAATATGGTAGACAAAGGTGAAACAGAGGTAACACAAGAAAGGCCAAAACCAGTAATTAAAGAGTACCAACCTCGCATACCTTATCCCGAAGCCATAAAGGGAGACGGCACAGAAGAACAATTTGATAAGTTTCTTAAACTATTAAAGAAATTACATATTAACTTACCTCTTCTTGAAGATCTTTTTCAGATGCCAGACTCGAGGAAATTTCTAAGACAGTTCTTAACAAACAAACGCAAAATAGACGAAGAGCACCACGTGAAACTAAATGCAACATGCTCGGCAATGTTACAAAATAGACTACCACAGAAATTAAAAGATCCAGGGAGTTTTACGATTCCATGTTTAATTGGTAGTCTAAATATTGATAATGCATTAGCTGATTTAGGGCAAGCATAAATGTCATGCCTTATACATTGTTTAAACGACTAGGTCTAGGGAAGCCCAAACAAACAGGATGAGTATTCAATTAGCCGATAAAACTGTTAGAATTCCTAGGGGCATTCTCGAAGATGTTCTCGTAAAAATTGATAAATTGCTTTTCTAGTAGACTTTGTTGTCTTAGATATGGATGAGGATAATTCAATCCCCTTGTAACATCCTGGAAAGGGCCTATGCATTTTCGGTTTAATTGTACGAAGTGACATGTTTTATGTACTAGGAATAAATTTCGAACATTTCTGGAAACCCGGAAATGAATGGAAATGATTTGGAAATGAACATTTTTGGAAACCTGAAAATGTATAGAAATGTTAAGTTTAAAAATGGAAAGTGAACATTTTTGGAAACTAGGAAATGTAAGGAAATGATTTGGAAATGATTCAAAAGAGGAAAGTGAACATTTCTGGAAACTTGGAAATTTAAGGAAATGTCAAGTTTACAGAGCCGAACGAAAATTTTTGGAAACTTAGAAATGACTTAGAAATGTCGAGTTTTAAAGTTTAAAAGAGGAAATTAAGGCAATGTGGCCTTAAAAGAAAAAAGTTTGTGAAATTTGACACACAAACAGGCTTGGAAAAGTGGCCTGGAGATGCCACTTAGGGCCTCTGGAAATGGCGCCACATGCAAGGTGTTGGGCCTGGGTTCGAGTCACTTGGGAAGCAAATAAAAGGAGTTTTATTTTTGCTTCCAGAAGCAGAGGAGTGGACGGCAAGGCTTCTAGAAAAAGGGAGTTTTATTCCCTTTAAATTTCGGCAATTAATGGGATAAATAAGGGATTTAAATTGGATTATTTTTTTTGAAGAGATAATAG
Source organism: Gossypium sturtianum (assembly GCA_025698515.1). NCBI lineage: Eukaryota > Viridiplantae > Streptophyta > Magnoliopsida > Malvales > Malvaceae > Gossypium > Gossypium sturtianum. Next base: position 167,907,500 of record CM046945.1, read on the forward strand.
ATGGATAAATATGGATTTATTTATTTTATTTTGATAGATAAGGAAGAGATAAAAGAGGATTATTATTAGTATTATTTTTATTAAGAGATAAGAGATAATAAAGGATATTTCTTTAATTATTTTAAATTAAAGAGATAAAGCTATCAAATAAAGAAGAGTGGTGGGCAAGTAAGGGATTCTGAGTAGTAGTTCGGCTATAAAAGGAAGAAAATAGGGCTACTCATCAATTTTTTCTTCCTTCTCTTCTCTCTGCCGAAAATTCCCTAAGACATTCCCCTCTCTCTGCCAAAATTTTCCTAGCCAATTCTCTCTTTTCTCTGCTATTTTGTTAAAACCAAAAACCCTAGTAAAGCAAGCCAATCTCTTCATCTTTCTTTTCTTCCTATTTCTCCTTACCAATCCATTCAAAAGCCGAATCTTGGAAAGGCTTCAAGCATAGGTGCTGTCGATTTCTTCAAAGGTAAGAGCAAGTTTGATTTCCATTCTTTTCTTTTAGATTAGCCGAGAGATAATCTAACCCCATACATATTTTGGTTGCCGAATATGGAAGGATCTTTCGGGATTATCAGAGTAGTCGACTAAAAGGAGGAGTATTCGGGATTTCTAAGATTAAGGTAAGACATGTGAATATTCAGCCAAAGGCCTTGATTTATGTTTTGATGATTAAGATTAAGTCTAACGTAAGGTTTTAAGGATTTCGACATTCCTAGGGAAACAAGGAACAGTTTCGGGATTTGTTGGTGATCCAACCGGCAACAAGGTAAGAATACTAATCCTACTAGGATTTGGAATTTTGGCCGAATGGCTTTTTATTAAGGTAAAAAGTGATTAATCAATTGTAGGAACTTGAGATCTAAGGCAGTAGATCAGATCTCGGGATCTCAAGGAATCTGTTAAGCGAATCAGGTGTGTACCCCACACTATTTCATAATACGTCTTATGGCTGTGTTTAAATAATATATGTGATATTAAGAATATGAAAGTGGCTAAGGTACCATGATATGGTACTAAGTACTCAGGTACGTTTCCTACTTCTACTAGGAATATGAAAAATGTTATTCGTAACATGAGAATATGATAAGAATGTGAACTTGGGCATGTAATTGCATAATATGTTATGGGCATATGGGTTTGTTTGAAAGGGGAAGTGAAAAGTGGTGACCTAAGACCACGATGTCTGAAAGTGGTGACCTAAGACCACAGATGTCCTGAACGTGGTGACCTAAGACCACGAATGCGGTGACCTAAGATCGCAATTTGGAGTGTAGCGGAAGGAGGGTCGACTTAGTAGTCCCACGGTGTGGATTTGGCGTGTGCGGGGTGTGTAGCGGATGGACAATTAGGTTTGGGTTTGGGAATGCATCATAACTTGTATTTTATGTTTTGAATGTGTAACTATTGTATGCCCGATTCTATTATGATTTAGTGTCGTGTACACATTGAGTCTGTTTGACTCACCCCGTTGTGGGACCATGTTTCAGGTGATGAACAGTGATGGACCGGGACGGCAGTACTTGTGATGGCCATGCTCAACATGAAGTTTATATTTTTACGGACTCTTGAATTTATTTTAGTACTTTGAAATATTTTGGAAACTATTTGATGTAATAAGGCCATAAGGCCATGATGAACAATTTTTATTTCTACTTGTTGTTTTATTGTGTTACAAATTTTGATTAAGTTAAAGACTAAGTATTTTATTTTAAAATATACTCGATATGTTTATTACTTAAAATTAAAAAAGGGTTTTCTAATATAAAAATCCAGTTTGTTTTCAACACAAGCCCAACCCAAACAATATTTTTTTTTAAATCACACAAGTTTTTCTCTAAGTAACAAAAGAATTTGAAACCGGTTTACTTGAGGAACATACCAAATCTGGTCAAAGCTCGTGGGCCGGGTTTGGGGTGTTTCACCCCTTAATTTTAGGAAGACCTTTTCTAGCAACTGTCAGAACTAAAATTGATGTTGCCACAGGTGAACTCATACTTCGTGTAGGTGATGAATCAACCAATCTTCAAGCTCTTGACTCGGCAAGGACAACAATCGATGAAGGTAAGAAAGTAACCTCAATTGACAATCAAAGTGCTCAAACTTATCGTACGAAACATCACAAGACCTCAAACCTGATCCAACTAATAGACCTCAAGTCGATAAAGAAAAATCACATAAGGAACAAAGCCCTGAGGTCAACAAATTTGAAGAACAGAAGACACACGATAAAGAAGATTCAGATCCACACGAAATAAAACCGAAGAAACCACCAGAAGAGCTCATAGGGACATCCAACCACTTCAAAATAGGAGACCAGATACTGTTAGATAAGGCCGACCCTCACATCACTTCAACAGGCCTGAGGACAAAAGGAGAAATTCTTTTGAAGGTACACAATATTTTTCCCCACGAAACAGTCGAGGTAAGAAATCAGACATCCGACGCATTTAGAGTAAGCACTTCCCAATTTAAACTTTGTCAAGAAAATAGAACTGTAAACATGAGGGAAGATATTCAAACCTTTAAACTTCCCTAAAAATTTCCAAATACGAGGAAAGTCTAGCTTAAGACTATAAACGAGCGCTTCTCGAGAGGCAACCCGAGTACTAACTCTACTTCCTTTCAAATTTATTTTCAGTTCTTTCTTCTTTTTTTATATAGACTCTATTTTTTTTCACTAACACAAAAAGTGCAGATTTCCAGACCATACGGTCTTACACACGGCCGTGGCTGTAACCGTGTGGACCACCTGAACCTCCATACTGACACTGTAGAGGCTGTGCAACCCAATCCAACCACTCCCCAACGTCACGGATCCAACTACCCTTACACATGGCCATCGACAGAACAGCACGGTCGTGCCTCTTAGCCGTGTGAAGCTACTGACTTGCAAGACACGGCCTAAACACACCCCTGGCTCCCAACTGTGCCTACATACTGACTTCTGAAGCACGGGCGTGGATGGATGAAGCACGGCCATGGGGTAACACCACACTCCAACGCACGGCCGTGCAAATCGAAACGGCCTTGGTACACGACCGTGGGGACATGACAGATTTGAAATCCTATATAAACCCCACAGCCCTTCTTCCGCTTCCCATATTCCTTTTTCCTTCTTTCTTCTTTCAAAACCTCCTTCTTTTACCTAGGAAAAACATCCAGACTCTTGAGCCACACCCAAACCATGTCGAAGAAACGGAAGAAACTAAGCATAGTCTCCTCAAAGGAGAACGGTCAACACAAGTTCATGCCGGCAGCTTCAACTACTCACCAAGCCAAGGGTCTTTAAGACCAGTCTATTTTCCCTTTTTATTTCTATTCTCATTTATTTTCCTTCTCTTTGACTTTCTTATGCTCAATACAGTTTTCTTTCTTTTAGTTTCTTAGTGTCAGGTTCAAAAGGCTGCTAAGGAATCACGCTGACCACCACGATAACTTCTCCACTTTAGCCACCGCCATCACATCTCCAACCTTGGCAATGATGCCCACCTTGCAAGCCACCCTTCAATAAGGACTTCTCAGTCCATTAGTTTTTCGTTTTAAATTTAGTTTTCTTCTTAGTCTCATTCTCTTTATATTTCCTGTCCTTAATCAAGTTATTAGTTTATTTTTAATATGCTTTCAGATTTCTTGGATAAATCTTCATGAGTTACCCAATTTCTTCATCTAGGACAGAGGTTGAAGGTAGCCACCCCACTAGGTCCATAGAAAACGCCACAACCCCTGCTAACTCCGGGGATCATCCAGATTTTAGGGAGTAATACTTATCCCTCTTATCTTTTGATTGATCACTAATTATCATAACCTATCTTTGTACATTGAGGGCAATGTACATCTTAAGTGTGGGGGGATTAAGTACCTGACTTTTTGCATTATTCCCAAATAATGCCTAACTTTTTCATTGTTCCCAATCCCTAAATCTTAACCTTGTCTTTAAGTAATTTTTCTCATATTAATAATTAGGGTGAAATAATTTATTGATATGTATTAGATTAAGTCATTGATAATTGTGCATTGATAATTAAATTCTAAGAATACTAGAGAATCAAGCATGATAAGTCCATTTTTCAAAAGAACGAAAATTTGCTAGGTTATTAACCTAAATTTGAATGCTACTTTGAAATTTAAAATTAACTAGGATTATGTCAAAACACTCATAATTTTTGTGAGATTTTGAGCCTTATAGAACATATATTCTTTTTCATGTTCACTTATTAATTATGAATGTGTCAACCTAGAACTGTTATTCTAGAACTTGCCTCGTTTATACATATCGAGACCACACTCTTGAGTGATATACAGAGATGATAAAGGCACCTAGGTTTTAACCCACTTACTCCACTAAACAACCTACCCTTACAATTAACCCCTAGTGAACCCCGTTGATCCTAACAAACCCTTTTTTATTGACTCACCTACTAATATTAACCCAAAAGCCCATTCGTATTTGTTATCACCCTTTCTTTTGACTACCCCTTAATCGAGATTTGATTTGATTAGTTACCTAAGTTATTATTCTAATAGTTAAATTGATCCTGGACTATTTAGTTTGTTCTTAAGAAAATAAAAAAAAATAAAAAAAATAAAAATCGTCAAAATCGAAGTATATTCAGCATTAGTAGTATGAAAAGCGAGTTTATACAAATCAAAGCTTAGTTTCAAAAGAAAAGCTCGCATCAGTAGGTTTATCATTATTTTCAATTCATGTAATATCATTTCAATATTCTTAGGTAGGTACTTATCAATTCAATCTCGATTCTAACCTATTAAATTTCAGCCTTTATCCACACATTTAACCCTAACCCCATTACAACCCTAACAAAGACCTTTTGATCTGTTTATCATCTCATATTACAGTGGTGGAGATTTGATTTTCAGGCAAGCCTATGGGATTAACTTTTTAGGTTTCGACGTATGAGCAATCTTTTCCTAAACCTCAAACACTTAGAGTGATTTGAGCGAATCTCTGGTGAGGACATCAATCCTTGTCGATTTTAAACCGAAAAGGTAGCTATTTAGATTAAGGAAGATACCTATGTTTTCGAATTACAAACACATGACTTATCCTATTTGAATCTTTAGGAACATTTAAGTTAAATGATCCATGTATAAATTATCTATGAATTATGACGAGACATTGTCAATAGGAATTGTGAATTATGGAAAGTTCGTTTTAATTGTAAGTTGAGAATTTTGCTTGAGGACAAGCAAAAGCTTAAGTGTGGGGGTATTTGATAAACCATAAAAGTAACATACTTTCAACCCACATTTAGTATGTTTTTGGATGATTTATCCCTCGATTTGTATAAAAAGGTGCTCTTAATCCTTTCTTTGCATATCTTATACCCAGGAAAGCAGCCGAGGATGAAAAGAACACAAAACAGGCTCAAAATGGGATAAATGGGCCTTAGCACGAAACCGGCACTGCCTAGCCCAAAGTTCACACGGCTGTGCCTTGTCTTTCATCTAGAACACAGCCTCTACCCCGACTTACATGGCCGTGCTTCATTAAAGAAGTCCGAACATGCCCCAAAGACTTGTCACATGGGCGTGTCACATGGCCGTGCATCCGTGCTGAAAATACGAATTCCAGTCGGGAAAGGATACTTAGGGAGAAAGAATTACGTTCCAAGAGCCTATAAAAATCCCCTAAGGGCCACCTGAGAGGGGACAGTGAACTTAGGCTAAGAAGGCAAGTCAGAAAGGTCAGATTTGTGGGAATAACACGAGGATAGCCAGTTGATTCATCCTAAGAAGCCGAAGTTATACTCAAGACGGTGAATTTCTTCTTCAATTCCTTCAGGGAGTTTTAGGGATTTCTTATGTTTTGTTTTATCTTTTCTCTTGAGATGTTTTATTATTTCATTATGAACTAAACCCCTCAGATACCTGAAGGGGATGAAACTTAGATGGATATTGTTATTTGATTTCTGAATTATATGATAAGTACTTAGTTTGTTCTTAGTTATTGTTGCTTAATCCAAATCTGATGTGCTTAGGTGGAGGAGGAATAGACCCTACCTAAGAAAAGATCTAACATAATTAAGCGGAGTTGATCGAACGCCTAGAGATAGGGTTACGAGATTTTGCCGGATTAGGGTGAAACCTAATATGGGAGTCCATTGATTGATTTACGACTATTCTAGGGGGTTATTATAAGCGAACGAGATTTCCACTAATTAACCTAGGGTTAGACATTATTCGCCTCGAGAGAGGGTTTAATATAAGTTAGGGAGTCCTACGGGTCAAGCTAAGTAAAGAAATCGTATAATTTAGGGTTAGATAACAAGTGAAGTCTAGGTGGATTCTTCCTGAGGGTATTGTCGTGATCAATTGAGTTTTCTTCAAATTATTTTCCAAATTGTTCTTTTTGTCTTTGTGTTCTTAGTTTAGTTTTTGTCAATTTAGTTTAAAAGCAAATTCACTCTATTTTTAAGGCTAAATAATAAAAATAAAGTTAGTATAAGTACTTTTAGTTCCTTTGGGTTCGATAATCTGGTCTTGCCTAAGCTATACCACTGTTCGATAGGTACCCTTGCCTTTAATCGTTGTCAGAGTTAGTCTTCAGGTTCGATCTTTCTTTTTATAAATTTTCAAAACTCTGATTTCAACGATCATTAACGTTCGTACCTTTATTACTCGATATCCTAGCTGAGTCAAGATCTTGAAGAGTGATTGTTTCGTTGTCTATACGAAGTGTGAGTTCACCAAATTCTTCCTCTGTGTGGTCTTTCTTTATTGCATCGGGATATGGCACACGAGGTTAGTACTCTGTAATTACCGGTTTTGGTAAATCATGGCACACTTCAACCTTACCTTCACTTACCACAGGTTCTTCCCTTGGGTTTGGTTCGTCTAACCCTTCACTATTGTAAATGGCTTGATTTTGCTCTCTCGGGTTAGTTTCAGTATTGCTTGGCAAGCTTCCTTGTGGTAGTTTTGATATTAGCTTTGCGAGTTGGTCGACTGCATTAGTGACTTCCTTGACTGACTTAGTAAGTTCCATGACTCGGTTCTCGTTGCTTTTGAGTGTTTTCTCAGTCTCTTGGAAGCGGTTTTCTGTGGCTGCTATGAATTTTGTCAGCATTTCCTCAAGGTGCGACTCCTCTTCCTGTTGGTGAGGTGGTTGTTGAAAGTTTGGAGGAAGTTCCAGTCTTTGATTATTTTGATGGTAACTTCAACCTGCATTATAAATGTCATTATAAAAATTATTTTGTGGTCTAAAATAGTTACCCGTATAGTGAGCTTGCTCGTTTTCCATGCCATATCCGTAGGGTGGGCACTCAGGATTCGCCACTCCTCCTAGATTCGAGTCATATTGCATTACTGAGTGTACCTACAAGGAACTATACAAACCACCAATCTTTTTATTCATCATTTCTAGCTGGTTAGATAACCTGGTGACCATGTCGAGGTTGGAGACACTGGCGGTTTTTGTTGGCGTTGTCCTCATAACTTGCCACTGATAGTTATTTAGTGTCAACTCCTTCTAAACTAAAATTACCTGTCAAAGTAAAGAAAACTTTAGCAAAGTAAAAATAAAACTAATAATAAAAAATAAATTACAATAATAAGAATAAAAAAATTGGCTAAAGTAATAAAAATTAAGCTTTCTTAATATTTTAGTTCCCCGGCAACGGCGCCAAAAACTTGATCGCTGAAATCAGAGCTTTAAATATTTACAAAAGAATGATCGAACCTGGAAACTAACTCTGACAACGATTAAAAGCAAGTATACCTATCGAACAGTAGTATAGCTTAGGCAAGACTGGATTATCGAACCCAAAGGAACTAAGAGTATTAATACTAACCTTCTTCTTATTATTTAGCCTAAAATAAAGTGACGTTGCTTTTAAATCTAAATTTACGACTACTAAGCTAAAGACACAAAAATAAAAAGAACAAATTGGAAAACAACTTGAAAAAAGACTCAATTGATCACGACAATACCCTCAGGAAGAATCCACCTAGACTTCACTTGTTATTTATCACTGAACCATATGATTTCTTTACTTAGCTTGATCCATGAGACTCCCTAACGTATATTAAACCCTCTCTCGAGGCGAATAACGTCTAACCCTAGGTTAATTAGTGGAACTCTCGTTCTCTTATAATAACCCCCTAGAGTAGCAGTAAATCAATTTGTGGATTCCCATATTAGGTTTCACCCTAATTCGGCAAAATCTCGTCACCCTATCTCTAGGCGTGCGATCAACTCCGCTTAATTATGTTAGATCTACTCTTAAGCAGGGTCTATTCCTCCTCCACCTAAGCATATCAGATTTGGATTAATCAACATAATTAAGAACAAACTAAGTACTTATCATATAATTTAGAAATCAAATAACAAGATTCATCTAGGTTTCATCCCCTTCAGGTATCTAAGGGGTTTAGTTCATAATGAATAAAGAGAACATCTCAAAAGAAAAGATAAAACAAAACATAAGAAATCCCTAAAATTCCCTAAAGGAATCGAAGGAGAAATTTGCCGTCTTGAGTATAACTCCAGCTTCTTGGGATGGATCAACTGGCTATCTTCGACTAATCTCCTCAATCTAGCCTTCTCGGCTTGGCCCTTTGGCTTAGCTTGACTGATACGAGCACTCCCAGGGTACCAACGATTCTCAAATTTATGGAGCTCGAATTCAATACCCCAAGTGTCGTAAAGCTGATATGCACTTTGGTGCACTTCTAAATCGAGCCAGATTAGTTCACTCGAGTTTAATTTGAGCTCATTCGAGCTCATTCCAACTCATTGAGCTGATGGTTTTAAATTTAATGTTTTAAATAAATTGCATCCTCAAATTAATTATTTCTTACCACAAATTAATGCGGACTAATAATTTAAATTAGTGACTAAATTAATTTGTCCAAGCTTTAATTAATTTGTTTGCATGTTTTTAATTAAATTTTAAGTTGGTCTAGTTTTAAAATTTTAATGTGCCCAATTAACAAAAAGGACTGCCAAATTTAATAAGCAAAGTGTCCAGTCTTATTTTGTCCTAAGATATATAATCAATGGGTTGTATTCCTTTGATGCAGGTATGTGATTGTGGCGTCTCCAAGGTCAACCAAATTAGCATGTGGAAGACACAAGCTTATGGAGCTGAAATAAGCAATTAATTTTAAGCCATTGACATCCTTTTTGGCCGAATATTTAATGGGATGGCACAAATCCAAGACAACCATCTATGTTGCCCACGTGAAGCCCTTACTTCCCTTGACCAAATATTTAAACAAGGCTTATGCTTGCATAAGATTATTTTATTCTCCAAGCATGGACGGCACAAAGCACATGGTGAAAAAGTTTTCAAGCTTCATGAATCTTAATTTCCTAGCATGGGACGGCACAAGGAGAACAAGCTAAAGCTTCACGAATCTTAATTTCCTAGCATGGGACGGCACAAAGGAGAACAAGCCATGAAATTATTTTAAATTCCTACCATGGGACGGCACAAGGAGAACAAGCCAAATGCCTTCATGAAATTATTCTATTCTTTAAGGCATGGGACGACACAAGCTTAAAGGAAGCATGAATGAATGAATTTTCAATTGCTAGAATTGAATAGCACATGCAAGACTATGGGACGGCACAAGATGAAGCATGAAAGAAAGCACAAATGTTTAATTTATCCATGTGCATGAGTGGTGTTTAGTGGAGCCTTGATTAAATTATTTAAAAAGTTGGATGCATGAACAAGTGCATGGACGTTGGAATCTTATGGAGTGGAACACTTGTTGGACGGCATGATAGGAGGTGGACGGCTAGGCCAAATTGAAATTGAGAGAATTAAATAACATATGCCATTTCTTCAATAGTGGGATGGCCAAGCTCCCATGCTCCAAGATTTTTAAATATTCTTCCAAGGTGCAATGTAGGGGCGGCAATTGAAAGAAGCATTTGTTGATGGGATTTAATTCTTTTATCAATGTATTCAGTCAAAGCAATAGCTTCCCCTATGCTTATAAATAGCTTGTGAATTTTCAATGTAAGGGACAGAATTTTTATGAATGAATTTTTATGAACGTTGTTCATTTGAGTGAGTTTATCTCCTCTCTATCTTTCGTACGAGTTTCGATTCCGACTTATCAAGTTTTGCTTGTGGCGTCAGTCATTTCTCATTCATTTATTTATACCAACAGTTCTTATCTTTTTAGATAACGGGTCTTGCTCCATCATCGAATTCCATCTTTTCACCTTAATGATATAAGAAACGGGGTTGACACTGTTATATAGTGTTGAATCTTTCTTAAGTTAAGTTCGTATTTCCATTTCCATCATCGATTCCATTTATCCACCTTAAACAGTATAGAACCCGGGGTGACACTCTTTAGTGTTGAATCGCTTCTTGTTTAAGTTCTTTTATCCCTCTCCATTAAATTATGCTTTTATCTATTTTATTTTTATTTTGTTCCACCAAACCGAACCATCTCCTATTTTATTCACTTAAGCTTCCGCAAACTCATTTATATTTTTCAATTATTTTCCAAAGGCTTGATTCCTCCTCGTAGACGATTGGGCAACTCATATACGTTTCGACTCATCCCGAGTCGGTTTGTATCATTGACGCCCTACAAAAGCCCTGGCAAAAGGCTTCTGCCGAACTCCCCTTTCAAGTTGCCCCCTTGGGTGTTTATATAGATTTTGTGATGCCTTACTTGGCCCCTAAGTATCCTAATGCAAGTAGAATTCCTAATAGGGTATTTGAATAGGCTTTGGAATGTGTTTCTTTGGCTCCAAGTATCATTTCCCGAATGAAATTGCTCTTTCCAGCGACAGGGACACGGCCATGGTACACGCCCGTATGAATCGTGGCCAGGCCATGTTCGGACTTTTAATGAGGCATGGCCATGTGGTCTTTGGGCCAGGCCGTGTCGATTTCTCTCTTGGCCCAATTTGGTCCATTTTAAGCCCGTTTTACGTTCTTTTCATCCTTGGGTGCTTTCCTGAGTATAAGACACGAAAAGAAAGGATTAAAAGCACCTTTGTACATGAATTAAGGGATAAATCATCCAAAAGCATACTAAATGTGGGATTAAAATATGTTACTTTTATGGTTTATCAATAAGACATGAAAAGAAAGGATTAAGAGCACCAGATTACATAATTCAGGGTAAAAATCATCCAAATGCTAAATGTGGAATTAAAATATGTTACTTTTACGGTTTATCAATAGGCGGGATTCATTACAAGACAATAATTTCTAATAACATCATCATTGCTCAGGAAGTTGTGCACTCTATGAGAGGAAAGAGCAAAAAATGGATGACAGTCAAAATTGATCTGGAGAAAGCATATAACAAGGTTCGATGGGACTTTATTGATAGTTCTATTCAGGTTGCAGGCATTATATCAGCCATTTCGACATCTACCCTGCAGATTTTGTGGAATGGGGTCTCCACTAAAAAATTCCAACTAGCAAGAGAAATTAGGCAAGGATGTCCCTTATCACCCTACCTCTATGTGATTTGTATGGAGTGGCTAGCTCATAGTTTCCAAACAGCTATTAGTACAGGGGCATGGAGCCCAATACGACAATCCAGATTAGGATCAGCCTTGTCACACCTCTTTTTTGCTGATGGCCTAGTGGTCTTCTCAAAGGCTGACATAGAACACAGCTTATTATTAAAAGATATCTTGGAACAATTCTATACATACTCGGGACACCAGATTAACACACGCAAAACCAATATTTTCTTTTTAGGAGGAGTGAAGGATATTATGAGCAATAGAATAAGCCGACTTCTCAGTTTCTAGAAAGTCCAAGAGCCGGGGTCCTACTTAGGAGTTCCACTTTTACATAGTTGATTACTAAAGCTACATTGGAGTTTGTTATTGAAAAAGTTAGAGCTAAACTATGTAGTTTAGATGTCAAGTAACTCTTGATTGCAAGAAGGCTCACTTTGGCCCAATCTGTCCTCCTCTCCATTCCAAATTACTTCATGCAATCCATGCAAATTCCAAAAGGAGTGTGCAAAGAAATTGAACGATTGGCGAGAAAATTTATTTGGGGACCCAATATAGGAAATCAGAAAATGGCCCTAGTAGATTGGAAATATATCTGTCAACTTCACAAAAGTAGAGGCTTGGGCATTCGACAGCTAAAAGATCAAAATACCTTTTTCCTTTTAAAATTAGGATTCAATTTTGTTTCTAAAAAGGACACTTTGTGGGTACAAGTCTTAAGATCCAAATATCGAATGACAGAGGCAGTCCCAGAAAACATCAAGCGCAAAAACTACTCAGCTGTTTAGAGAGGAATTGCAAAAGTCTATCCATTACTAAAAGAGAACCTATGTTGGTCCATTGGAACATGAGACAATGTCAGATGCTGGGAAGATCCATAGATCCCAAAAATAAGCCCGCTCAAAGCACATGCATTACCAACGGAAGGATTAGTCTCAGAATGTTTAGTTAAAGACATGGTTACAGAAGAGGACTCTTGGGACATTTATCCATTTAGGACCTGGCTGACAGAAGATATAATTCAGAAGATTACAAATACCCCTCCCCTACATCCCCTAGCCGGTCCTGGCAATTTTTTTTGGACTCACACATCTAATGGGAAATTCTCAGTAAAAAGTGCATACCAAATGCTAAAAGGAAACACATAGAATGAGCAAGATAGTAAATGGAAGAACGTTTGGAAATTCCAAGGACCAAACGTGTTCGATTTTTCTTATAGCTGGTTTACAAACAACACCTGCTTACTAACCTTGAACGAGTTAAAAGAGGAATTAGCCAAACTGAAGCATGCCCAGTATGATATTACGAGACATAAGACATTTTTTCATGTCCTTAGGGATTGCCCATTTTTTTTTTCTTTTGCTTCATTAGAACTATACTATTGTCAAAGACAAACAGAACAACAACAAAGTTCAAAATTACAACATACAAGATTAAAAAAGCATTCCATCGCAACTAAACCAACGATTACAACAATACAAAAAAAAACTAACCACCAAGCTTTAGACATATTCTCCCTATTAAAACCTGTAATTACCAAGAAAGATGCCAATATGTTACCTTTCTCATCGGCCATCGAAAATACAACATTTCTAGCCTTTAACATGTCTCTATCAATATCAGCAAAAATTTCTTAAAGAGACCATGGTCTCATTACCTTGTTAACACTCCAAGAAAACACCACCAAAGAACCAAGTTCAATAAATAAGGAATGATTAATCTTCCAATTCATAGCTAAAAATACTTCCAGAGCACCTTAACCATACTCTTAGCCATATCAGCGTCATTAGCTGCCACAGAACTAGAAAATAATGCTCTTGCGACACCTCATTATCTCTCAATACGTCATCATAACCAGCTATATCTTCTTTTGCAACTCCACATACATTAAACTTTAACCATCCATGAGGAGGGGGCCGCCAAAAAGTTGCGGCAGAATTAGATATAATAGTATCAATCCTACACCTGTTCAGACAAATCCACCAAAAATTATCCTGCAACATAACTTCATTATAAAAAGATCTAATCCACAACAGAGCCCTCATCTTTGATTGAAAAATTAAATTTTCCATAAACACCCTCCTACTTTCAAAAACCAACCCATTTCTTGCTAGCCAAACAGTCCAACAAGCCGCCGAAATTAATATCAACTAAAAACTTTTTCTAATTCTGGTCATTTTCACTTTATTGCATAATGCTAAGAAGGCCTCAAAACCATCAACCTGATTCCAAACCACCTCCCACCAATCGAAAATTTTAATCCAAAATCCTTCAATATATTTACATTTGAAGAACAAGTGGGATGTTCTCTCTAGCTTGCTTTCGCACCATGGACAACTTACCGATATGTCATGCAAATTCACCCCTCTTTTGACTAGAAAGTCCTTAGAAGGAATTCTGTCAATAGCTAGCATCCAAAGGAAACTACGCACTCTAGGTAGGACCTTAAGTTTTCATAATTTATCACAAGCAAAATTTATATCCACCCCTCCATCCAAAATCAATAATTCAGAACATTTTTTAACCAAAAACTCCTCATTTTTATCATTAGCCCAACACAACTTATCTTCCATATCAGGAATCAACACCATGCCACTCACCCTCTTTACCAATTATCTGCGTGTCACCTCCCCTTACCCAACAACGATCTTGTAAAGAATTCATTCCAGTTATCTCTACACAACCTTGCAAATATAAAAAAAAATCAGCTATCGAACTTTCCCTATGTCTAGCAAGACGAAAAAGTATTGGAAAGCCCTGTTTTAATGGCATATTACCACACCAAATGTCAATCCCAAACAATACCGTCCTACCATTCCCAATCCATAAATAGAAAGATTCCACCCCCACCCATTTAGGCATTACAACATCTTTAAAGTTCTCAACTATACCTCTCCACACAGATGACATATCTTTTGGATTAGTCGTTTTAAAGTGCCACCTTTGCACTTTCAATCCATATTTTGCCAATATAACCTTTCGTCACAACGCTTCTTTTTCAATCGCAAATCTCCAGCTCTATTTAGCCAATAAAGCTTTGTTTTTTACACCTAAATTCAGCACTCCCGCCCCACCCTTCACCTTTGGCTTACATGCTATATTCTAATCAACCTTAGCCATTTTATTTTTCCCTTCCATATTCCCTCAAAGAAAATTCCTCCTAATATTGTCGATCTTTTTTTATAATAGTCATAGGAGTATTGAATAAAGACATGAAGAATATCGACAAAGAAGACAATATAGTATTGATAAGCACAACTTTCCCAGCCCAAGATAACGTACGACTCATCCAACTAGATAACTTCTTTCTAACTCTGTCAATAATCGGTTCCCATGTGGCAATTCTCTTCGGGTTTGCTCCTAATGGAATCCCCAAATAATTTATAGGCAGAGAACCAATTTTACATTTACAAATAGCTGCCATCCGGAATAATGTTTCTTCTTTCACATCAAAATCCACTAAGCAAGATTTTTTGAAATTAATATTAAGGCCCGAAAAGATCTCAAAACACCTTAAAATGTACTTCGCATTGCTCACCTCATTATCAATAGCTCTCAAGAATAAAATTGTATCATTCGCAAATTTAGATGAGAAAAAATAAAATCAGGAATAACATTCTAAAAGCCTTTAATTATTCCTAGCTCTACAGCTTTATCTAATGCTAAATGAAGAACCTCTGTCACTAAAATAAATAAGAATGGGAATAGTGGATCTCCCAGACAAAGACCTTTGTGCAATCTGAATTCATTTGTCGTCGATCCATTAATGATAACTACTGCTCGAGCCGTAGATATGCATTCCATCATTTAGCCTCTCCATTTTACACCAAACCCTATCTTGAATAACATCAACTCTAGAAAATCCCACCAGACATAGTCATAAGGTTTAGAAAAATCAAGTTTAAAAATCAGATAACCCCTACTTCCCCCTTTATTAACCGAATGAATTAATCCATTTGCTATCAAAACCCTATAAAAAATTTGTCTACCTCTGATAAAAGCACATTGTGTGTCGCTCACCACTATTTCGACTATCTCCTTTAACCTTCGAGACAATACCTTTGCCACAATCTTGTACAAAGAACTCACCAAACAAATTGGCCTCTTCGAAATAAGTGTGATAAATGATGAGTTGATGTTTTTCTCAAGCTTTCCCTATATGAAAAAATCAGACATCAATCCAAACAAGTCCATCTTCACCGTTTCCCAACAATTTCTAAAAAAACACAAGTTGAAGCCATCTGGACTAGGCACCTTTGATTCATTACAACTCTAAACTACCTCTTTGATCTCTTCCAACGAGAACGGTTCCTCTAATTTCAAAGTCTTTTCCTCATTTAACATTCTGAAATTCAGATTTAAGTCTATATTCCATCTTCTTGCAGGGCAATCAAAATAATTATTGAAAAAAATTGTACAACCCCTCTTTCATCTCCTTAGGTTCCTTGTATCACCGACCCCTAATTTTTAAGCTATACACTTAGCTCTGATTTTTATAGCTCTATGGAAAAAGTACTGTTAGTATCCCCTTCTTTTAACCATGAAATTCTTGATTTTTGACGCCAAATAGATTCTTTAAATTTTATTGCTTCCCAAAGCTCAATGTTCAACTTTTTTAACTCATTCATTTATAGCTCAGTCAACTTTCTTTGTTCACTTACTTCATTTATCTCCTTAATCCTATATTCACTTTCAATAATTCTTTTATGCAATATATTGCCAGCTTCAACATTCCATTTCTTAAGAGCTCTCTTCAATTTACGCAATTTAACAGTCGTTTGCCATCTTAAACCATCTATTCCCAACCATTCCATTTCAATAAATCTCCTACAGTCTTCCTTTTTGAGCCATGCATTAACAAACTTGAAAGGTCTTGGCCCTTAGTCAAAAGATTCGTTTACTAACAAGACTGGAATATGATCCAACATCGACCTGTGAAGTCCTTGCTGTTGTAAATCCTTCGAATAAACCAGCCAATCTTCCTCAATTAAAAATCTGTCAAGTCTGCTATGTTTACTATTCGGACTAGTCCAAGTGAACTTTTTTCCCCAATAACGGCAGATCAACCAACTTACATCTACCAATAAACTCTCCAAACTCCTTCGATCCCCTCTCAATGCCCGAACAATTTATTCCTTCACTTCTATTTCTCACCACGTTAAAATTCCCACCAATTATCCAAGCTTTACTAAATATATTTCTCAATCTGAATATCTCATCCCACATAATTTTTTGATCTGAAAGATTGTTAGGAACATATACATTAATCAGAACTGCCTTCTTCCCTTCATGCACCCGTTTACCTTCAACTACAATGAAGCTCTTCCCACTAAACACTACATCAATCGAAAACCAACCCCTATCCCATATTGTTAATAACCTCTTTATCTTTTAGTAGCAGTAGATAATTTAAAATAAAAATAATCATCACCCCAAATCTTCCTAACTAAATCTACTGACACCGTTTCTAACTTAGTTTCTTGAAGAAAACATACATTAGCCCTAGTCATTCTCACTAATCTATTGACTGCATCAATTTTAGCACCCGAACCCAACCCTCTAACGTTCCATGTGACAATCCACATATTTTTGACTGAATTGAACATTTGAAAGGAAAAATGAAAGAAAAATAACTACTCACTGAAATCTCAAAACCCCCAACCCTCTGCCTTTAAATGCCCCCTATTGCTTCTATTCAACCCTCATTATCTTTTCGATAACAATCTCCTCATCACCTTGCACATTAAAACCTACCCTCTTCCTCACCTCCCACGTCTTGTTCACTTCTTTTAGGATAACTTTCCTTCAGTTGCTAATGTCTGAGTCCGATAAGGATAAATTTTCTATGTTTTCGTCGATCTTGGAATCCCTCTTTCCTTTTGATTTTCTTGCTTCCCTGTCCCTCTTCTACTTCTCCTTCGTTGTGAGAACTATGTCCTGAATATCTCACATAGATCTAATCTTCTTGTTCAGCACTTTCTTATTTCTTTTATTCTATCTTATTTGATGACTTTCATCTTCTACTTCATCTGCTGTAACCTGATCCCTTGATCCCTTTGAATCTAATAAATGTGATGAAATTTGATTTAACTTCAGGCTTTCTACATTATCTGGACACTGCATAACTTTCTCATTTAAGCCCAAATCATTACCCACCGATATTTGAGTTTCCACCTCATTATTCTGATCCAAACCTATTGCCAATGCCAAGCCCATATTGTTTAAATCTTTAGGCCTCGATCAGATATGTCAAAAATTACCTCCCTTGCTACAGGAACACTCATCACGTTACTAAAAGAGTTATCTTCCACATTAAATACCTCAGCCGACATACCCTGTACCCCATTATCATTTCTTTCATTCTCGAGGCCTGTCTCAATAATTCATTCAACCCTATTGTTTCGTCTTCCCTCCGGTGACAGTTCTAGTTCCGATTTTTTTGCCAACTCAGCTTTCGATGATGCATTTTCTTCTCTCGCCATTTGATCCCCATTTCTTTTTGAATTCCATTTGTTTTATTCCACCATACATCTTTCTTTTATACAGATTGGAATTGTCTCATTGCCTACCTCCAACATTATCACTTCTTCAAGTTTGTGAGCTTGCTTCATAAAAATCAAAATATCCATCTTCTCAAAGTTGTTCGCCATTGTTAGCTTTTCACTCATAGCAATTATCTTTCCTAATAAATCAACCACTCTCTTAGACGTTTGGTAATTCCATCAATGAAGAGGGGTCCCAGCAACTTCGATCTAAGCTGCCCTTTCCGAAACTTTAAATTTTTCCGACCATGGTTCTATATTGATGAAAAATTCTTTCAGATATGCCCAGTCTCTTTACTTTAAAATCTCCATAAGCTCGTCAGGAACCTCTATTAGAAAATATCTACCCTGAATTCTCTTAACATTTAATTCTCTAAGGCCTAAACTAGCTATTCTTTCTAACAAGCTATATGCATTACAAAAAGACGTCGTCTCCCCAACCAAGCAACGCTGAAGCTTCCATAGTTGTTCTTTCTCGACATGGCCTTCAACAACTTTTAATTTGTTCATCCCTGGTCTTTCCATTTCAACAGACGTTAGCCTTCCATTTGACGTATTGCTATTTGATTCATCCCATTCCTCTTCTTGATACTCCATCCCTCTCGACTTCAACACCTTCTTTTGGCTTAAAACTTTCTTTGCTTAGACTTTTTTCCATACCTTCCTTTAGCCACTGAATTTGGCCATTTTCACCCAAACCTTTTTTTTCCAAAAATCACAAAACCATCTAGCCTTGAAATTGTCCTTTGAACATCCTTCAGATTAGCAAACCTTACAAAACCAAACATCTTACCCTCCATGCTTCTCTTAACTGGAATAAGAGAATCCAATACATTCCCATGAAATCAGAATAACGCCCATATTCCTTTCCAATGCATGTTGTCCGGAATATTGTATAGGAACATTGTTCACAAATTGCTTCAACGATCCCAATACCAACATCAACTTAATTAAGATATTAGGGATTGCCCAATTGCTAAGGACATTTGGAAATTAATCATGCCAGAAATAAGATGGTCCTAATTCTTCTCCGACAGTCTGCTTGAGTGGATTAAGACAAATTTAGGAACTCATGGTCAACTAACAAGGCACGAAATCCTTTGGCCCACACTCTTCGGAATCCTAATATGGCAATTATGGAAAAACAGAAACATTTTTGTCTTCCAAGGACTCTCATGGAGTTCTATGGAAGTTATTAAAGCCTAAACAAGCTGGGCAAAGCAGTACAACGAAGTTAGTAGTAGTGAATCATCTAGGAATAAGACTTCATATTATTTTCCAAGGAATCGTTTAAACATTGACTAAGAGAATGTTAGTTTTTGTAAAAGAATCTTACGATTTTTTCTTTTCACCAAAAAAAATTTAATAAATTTCGATTTCGTAAATATGTTTTAATATTTTATGAGTATTATTATTCGAATTTATAATCTAAAAAAAATTCAATATTTTTTGAATATTTGAATCCATAAAAAAAATTAAAATTGAACACCCTAAAATTATTTATCTATATAAAATCAAAATTATAAGCATAAGTAATGTGGATTTGAATAATGAATATTCATTATTTAAGGTATCTATCTGCATCCGCTTCGAATCTACAATGGATAATAATTTTAAAATTTAAATTCAAATATTATTTCAAGTGGTAGTTTCTAAATTAAAAGAAAAAGAAATGATTGGATCCTAATTTAGTTAATATTGATATTATTATCAAATAAAAAAATATAAATATTTAAGAATAGGGATGAGTTATTGTGTTTGGTTCACAAGTTACGACACCAGTTATAGAGAAATTTATTTGACCATAGTTTTGGAATAATTTTGAGTGATTAAAAAAACCCAATTTAATTAGACAAGAAAATGAGCAGCATGTGCCATTATTATATATGAACTGACTTCAAATACCTGGGTTTCTTGAATCAAACTTTGGTTCACATGGCGGCTCAAAGCATTGCCTCTATAAATAAGGGGAATATCTTGCTGAAATCTTCACAAATTCATCATTTCCATAAACATGAAGTCCCTTCACCGTTCTCTGTCATTGCTTTTCATTGTTGTTTGCTCATTGTCATGGGTGAGTGCTTCAGCTAATAGCCATGATGATTTTCTTGAATGCCTTTATTCATATCATCCCAAGGAATCCTCTTCCATTACTCAAGTTATCTACACTGAAATGAACTCTTCATATTCAGCAGTTTTGGATTCTTCCATTAGGAATCACAGGTTCTCTACGCCTAGTACCCCCAAACCATTGGTTATTGTAACACCATTGAACATTTCGCATGTTCAAGCAACGATTCATTGCTCCAAAAAGCATGGCCTAGAAATTAGAACTCGAAGTGGTGGTCATGACTCCGAAGGTCTTTCCTTTGTCTCCCCTGTCCCATTTGTTGTTATCGATTTGGTTAATTTGCGATCAGTCGATGTTGATGTCGAAAACGAAGAGGCGTGGGTTCAATCAGGTGCAACCCTGGGTGAAGTATACTATAGAATCAATGAACGAAGCACGAACCTTTCCTTCCCAGCAGCTGTTTTCCGCACTGTAGGAATTGGTGGGTCCATTAGCGGTGGAGGCGATGGTTTATTGTTCCGAAAATATGGTCTCTCGGTGGATAACGTGATCGATGCGCAGTTGGTCGATGCTAATGGAAGAGTTCTTGATAGAAGATCGATGGGTGAAGATCTGTTTTGGGCCATTCGAGGTGGCGGAGGGGGAAGCTTTGGGATCGTCATTTCATGGACAATAAAGCTGGTTCATGTTCCTTCAACTGTGACTGTTTTCTCAGTGGGCAGGACCTTGGAACAAAATGCAACACAGCTTCTTTATCGTTGGCAATACGTTGCACCCAATCTTCCGAATGATGTATACTCGGTCGTTGCGATATCAACGACGAACGCCAGTGAAAATGGGACAAAAACGGTTCTTGCCACCTTTATTTCATTGTTCCAAGGTGGTGCCAATGAGTTTATTCCATTGATGCAAGAACGATTCCCGGAGCTTGGACTCGTTAAGGAGGATTTTAATGAGATGACTTGGATCGAATCTCTATTGTTTATGAACGGAATTTCAAATGAAACATCGGAGATTTTGCCCGATAGGAGCAACAGGTATTCCGTTCTTCCTCCTTCAGCCAAATCAAAATCTGATTACGTGAGGGAACCAATGCCTGAAATAGCATTACAAGGGCTATGGCTCCACCTTCTAGAGGTCGACGAAGGAGGCGTAGCAGTTCAAAACTTTTTTGCTTACGGTGGAATAATGGATGAAATCTCAGAGACAGAAACTCCATTTCCACATCGAAAAGGCACCTTATACAAGATAAGCTACAATATCGCTTGGGAAGAAGAGGAAAACAATAATTCTCAAAGGTATATAAACTGGATGAGGAAACTTTATAGATACATGGGTCCTTTTGTTTCGAAATATCCACGAGAAGCGTATGTTAATTACAGAGATCTCGATATCGGAAGCAATAATTACTATGGCAAGACAAGTTATAAGCAAGCAAGCATTTGGGGACGTAAATATTTCAAGAATAATTTTGATAGGCTTGTTTATGTCAAGACGAAGACTGATCCAAAGAATTTCTTCAAGCATGAACAAAGCATTCCTCCTTGTTTTCATTATACTAGTTCAATTTAGTACTTAATAATTCGTCATCACCGTTGTTTATGTACGGTAAGTACTCTATACAATTTCATTACTTAATAATACATTAATTCTGTTTTTCAGTTTTAGTTTAAGTTGATTTTTATGGTTTTATCAGTTTGGTCATCAGTTTAGACTATTAGATCAATCAGCTTTAATAAAATAGATCAGTTCATTCTCTGTGAGATTTACCCTACTCTTTATACTGCAAATTTATTTTATTTTTTATGTACTCAACACCCATTCCATACATCCTTAAATACCATCACTAAGAAACTTTAATACTTTGAAAATGATTGTTCTCGACACATGATAGGTAATAAACATTATTTGAAGTACTTACAAAGT
The DNA here is from genome assembly GCA_025698515.1 of Gossypium sturtianum. Lineage (NCBI taxonomy): Eukaryota > Viridiplantae > Streptophyta > Magnoliopsida > Malvales > Malvaceae > Gossypium > Gossypium sturtianum. Next base: position 167,929,500 of record CM046945.1, read on the forward strand.
TAGAATGTAAAAAATGTCACATTGGGTGATGGCAGGAAAAGCAAAATAATTGGGATGGACATTCTCAATATTTAGGAATCCCTAAGCTAAAAATGTTCACTTGATGGAGAGACTTAAGGCTATTTTAATTACCATTAATAAATTATGTGATCAAGGATACCGTGTCAACTTCATCAAATATGGTTATGAGGTTATACATTAAAAAAAGGGGTCCTTAATGAAAGGGGCAAGGTCACTTACTCTTACCACTTACTCTTACTGTAGAATGATCAGCCAAACTACATGCAACAAATCTTTCATTAGTGACTCAGATTTGTGGCATCACAGACTTGGACATATTAACTACAAATGTAACACCTCACATTGAATTTTATCGCCGGATTTGAGTACAAGTGTCGCATTATGAATGTGAACCATCAAAGTACAAATCAGTATTGTATTCATCATAGTATGGTGGGTTATAATTCAAATACATATAAACATAACATAATTATAAGTAAGGGGAAAAATTTAAAAAAATTATGAAATAAAAATAAATGAATTTAACAATGAAATGGTGAATTTAATGATGGAGTGATTGATTTGATCAATTAAATTAATAAAAAATTAGACTAATACAAGTAAAAATAACCTAAATTTTTAATTTCTAAGGCGTAATTTACCTTCAAATTTTATAAGGGCCAGGGAGACGGCCACCATTAAGGGCAGGCGAAGCGATATGTATGTTTCATAAAATTGTTTGGTTTCGATTATACCATATTTGTGTTTTATAAAATTGTTTCATTTCTACTATAATTTTTTTTTTTAAATAAATTTCGATTCGACTTTATTAATAATAAAAAAATAAATACAAAGGTCCAAAAGAAAACAGTGTGCAAATAAAAAAAGGGCCCATATGCTAAGAAAATTCAAATTAACAGAAAAAAAGAAACATAAAGAAAATATGTAGATATTGTTTGAACACAGCTGTATCCTAATATTGAAAATAAACACTCTCGCCCAATCAGAAACGATTGAAATCTATCAAATCTCTCCCTTCATAACTGCTCCCTTGGTTGAGGATTTCTTTTCTCTGGGATGCTGCCTTCTTTTAAAATAATTTTCCATTTCTTCTGCTTCCCTTTCCCCAAAACTCTGATGAAATGCTCTCATTCAATCTGGTATAATTTTAATTATAAAAAAAATCACATCAAAAAGAATTAATTCACTTTTTTATATTTCAATTTTAGATTCTATTATTTTCAGATTTGAAGAACTAGTTCTTGAGACCATGAATAAGCAAAATATCTTTCATATTTTCTTACCCTTCAATCACATCACGAATTTTCTTTTTTCGTTTAAAATTTCTACCAGAGTTCATCCATAACATAACAAAAAAAATGAACTTTCAACTCATTTTAAAATCCACCTTGTCCCAAGTTTCTTCCTGTATTATCATTACACGAAACCCAATAGTACTACGATAAGTGAAAATTCAGACCACGTATGCTATGATTATTCAAACATTCAGTCGACAGTTGACTTCAAATACATGCGTTTTCAGTGTCAAACTTATACCGGCCACGCTAGCTAAGAAACTTCAGTTTTCTCCACATGGCGGCTCAAAGCATTGTCTCTATAATTGAAATATCTAATTGAAATCTTCGCAAAGTCATCAGTTTCATAAAAGATGAAGGCCTCCTTTGGTTCAGCTGTTAGTATCAGTGTGGTGCAGTTGAGGTTATCAAACTCACTGATATGCTGTTTGGTTCAACAGCACAGTCCAGTGAAAATTAATTTCATCCACACTGATATGTTGAAAAGTGACTGGGGGTTTCAGCAGCAGTTAAACCCAGTGAGATTGTTGGTATTTTTAATAGACAAAAATACCCATCCTTTTTGTTCTCCACTTCTTCTACTAACTTCTATACGCCGCTTGTGTTGTTTTTCAAGCTGGTGCTTCTGTGCATTAACCTGTTTTTCAAGCTTGTGTTGTTATCTAAGTATCCACACTGTATTTACCGTTTTGCATTCTCTTCAGGTGCTTCCTGCACCGGCTGAAAGGGAAAAGGTGAAATCTTGTTGTCTGAGCTGGCTGACTTAAGCAACACTTTCAGACAAACCTTGAATGCTGGTATGGAACAACTTGTGGCAAATGTGACACCTCGAATCCGCCCAGTATTAGACAGTGTAGCAACCATCTGCTATGAACTACCAGAGTCTGAATATGCAGATAATGAGGTTAATGATCCGTGGGGACAGAGGCTTCTTCATGCAGTTGAAATTAATGTGGCTTGGCTCCAACCTCTAATGACTGGTAATAACTACGATGCATTTGTACATTTGGTGCTTGACTTCATTGTGAAGCGGCTAGAAGTGATAATGATGCAGAAAATGTTTTGTCAGCTCGGAGGGCTTCAGCTTGACAGAGATGCCAGAGCTTTGGTAAGCCATTTCTCGGGGATGACACAGAAGACAGTGAGAGACAAATTTGCTCGTTTTACGCAAATGGCAATGATCCTGAACTTGGAAAAAGTTTCAGAAATTCTGGATTTCTGGGGTGAGAACTCAGGACCAATGACCTGGAGACTGACCCCTGTGAGGCTAGGAGAGTTTTGAGTAGGGTTGATTTTAAACCTGAAGCAATTGCTGCTTTGAAATTGTAAGACCACGTAAAGTATCTCCCTTTTATAATGATAATTGTCCTGCATTCTTTGCCTTTTGCCTTTTATCAAACAGAGTACATCTTCTGAATTAATTAACTACTGAGTTTGTGACCAAACTTATCTTTTTTGGCAATTTATTGATTGTTTTAAAAAGTTTATGGAAATATTTAAATTGTGGACCTCAATGTCTTCTGTGGGAGCTATTTCACTTCGATGATGATTTCCTTTTGTTTCTGCCTCTACGTCTATGCTATGCATGGTTGTGGATGGTTAATTAAGGTATTTTTTATTCTCATTTTGCAGTTCATGAAAATTCTTTTGATGTTAGTAACTGCTCTATCATTTTAAAGTTTTCAACCTAAAATAAATCTTATTTCAAATAAATTTTGAAATATAAATTAATAAATGACTAAATTTAAAATATATTTTAGAATTATTATGCATTCTGAACAAAACTTGTTACTATTTTTTTATGTCTTATGTTATGAAACTTGTTATGTCTTATGTTACTATTTTTTATTAAAAATCATTCGTTTAAATACTTCAAAATTTGATCAAAGTATAATGTTACTATTTACGAAAATAATATTTATCATTGTTATAAAAGAATATTTAACTATAAAAAATTAAAAATAATAATCATTTTATCTAATAAATAATTTAAATTGAATGTATAATTCATTAAAATATTTATAATAAAATATTGAAAGAATCATTTTAATATATTATTAAATGAATTATAAATTCACATACTTTAATAATTTTATACAAGTAAAATAATTTAAAAATTTCTATTATATATCAATTCTAATCTGATGTCCTTAATAGTCATTTTTTATTTTCACCTCACCGCTACAGCTGCGTTTGAATCCAAACACACACTCCACTACCGTTTTTAATCTCACTGCTGCAGTGTCCAATCTCACCGCTACAGTAACTAATCTCACCGCCACCGCTGTTTTTAACCTCACCGGAGATAAACACACCGCCCATCCAAACTAAGCCGAAGTCCCTTTACCGTTCTTTGCCATTGCTTTTCGCTGTTGTTTGCTCATTGTCATGGGTGAATGTTTCAGCTAATAGCCATGATGATTTTCTTGATTGCCTTTCTTCATATCATCCCGATGAATCCTCTTCCATTTCTAAAGTTACTTACACTGAAACAAACTCATCATATTCGGCAATTTTGGAATCTTCCATTAGGAATCACAGGTTCTCCACGCTAAATACCCCGAAACCATTGGTTATTGTAACACCATTGAACATTTCCCATGTTCAAGCAACGATTCATTGCTCCAAAAAGCATGGCCTCCAAATCAGAACTCGAAGTGGTGGTCATGACTTCGAAGGTCTTTCCTATGTCTCCCATGTACCATTTGTTGTTATCGATTTGGTTCATTTTAAATCGGTCGAGGTCGATGTCGGAAACAAAGAGGCGTGGGTTCAATCAGGTGCAATCGTGGGTGAAGTATACTACAGAATCAATGAAAAAAGCACGAACCTTACCTTCATAGGGCTCATGGCTACACTGTAGGAATTGGTGGGTTCATTAGCGGTGGAGGCGATGGCTTGTTGTCCCGAAAATATGGTCTCGCGGCGGATAATGTAATCGATGCGCAGTTTGTCGATGCTAGTGGGAGAGTTCTTGATAGAAGATCGATGAGGGAAGATCTGTTTTGGGCCATTCGAGGAGGCGGAGGGGGAAGCTCCGGGATCGTTCTTTCATGGAAAATAAAGCTGTTTCATGTTCCGTCAATTGTGACTGTTTTCTCAGTAGGCAGGACCTTGGAACAAAATGCATCACAACTTCTTCACCGTTGGCAATACGTTACACCCAGTCTTCCAAATGACGTATACTCACTCGTTGCGATGTCACCGTGGAACGCCGGTGAAAATGAGACAAGGACGGTTCTAGTCACCTTTACTTCAGTATTCCAAGGTGGTGCCAGTGAGCTGATTCCATTGATGCAAGAACGATTCCCTGAGCTTGGGCTCGTTAAGGAAGATTTCATTAAGATGACTTGGATTGAATCTGTATTGTTCATAAACGGACTTTCAAATGAAACATCGGAGGCTTTGCTCGATAGGAATAGGTCCCCTCTTCCTCCTTCATTCAAATTAAAATCTGATTACGTGAATGAACCGGTGCCTGAAATAGCATTACAAGGGCTATGGCCCCAACTTCTCGAGGTCGACGAAGCAAGCACAGCAGTTCAAACTTTTATAGCTTACGGTGGAATGATGGACGAAATATCAGAGACAGAAACTCCATTCCCCCATCGAAAAGGCACCTTATACAAGATAAACTACAACATCAGTTGGCCAGAAGAGGAAAACATCAGATCTCAAAGGTATATAAGCTGGATGAGGAAACTTTATAGCTACATGGGTCCTTTTGTTTCAGAATCTCCACGAGCAGCGTATGTTAATTACAGAGATCTCGATATTGGAAGAAATAATGATGATGGCAAGGCAAGCTATAAGCAAGCAAGCGTTTGGGGCCGTAAATATTTTAAGAATAACTTTGATAGATTAGTTTCTGTCAAGACAAAGATTGATCCAGAAAATTTCTTCAAGCATGAACAAAGCATTCCTCCTCATTTTCATTGATAGAAGAACAAACTTTAATCTCGTTCAATATTATGATGTATAGTTAGTAATACATTTCATCTTAAAGTTTTTGTTTAGAATAAACTTGTTCTTCATATTATGATGAATAATAAATACTGTATCTACTCCAACCTTTGCCAAAGCATCTAAAAACAATTAGTCTTGCCAAAAGCATCAACAAAGCACACCTCTTAGTACGGATGCCAATTGTATTCAAAAGATAAACTTGCGTTTTGAAACAGTTATTGCCATTGGATGTCAATGTCTTGGTACAAATTCCAACATCTTATTACTGTATTAGAATGAATTGCAATAAACTTGCATTTGAAACAAAATTTTAGTTATGGTGATTGGATGCCGACGTAGTAGTATGGATGTCAGCCAACGTCTTAGTACTGTATTAGAATCGACATCTATCATTTGCAAAGGGGAGTAAAGTTCTGTATTATGAATACCTATTTTTTAAAATATTATTAATTTTTCTCATTGATTAATATATAAATAATTTTAAATTATAAATTATTCCTCATGAATTTCTTCAAATAAAGAAACTCTAAAAACTATTGAGATTTTTTTTTTTTTTGCTTCATTCAAATTGATCTGATGTAAATACAATAAGAACATCATTCAAAGGAGCAACTTACAAATACCACAATGAAACATATCCTATAATTGAAAAAAAAATACTAGACGTCAAAGCTAACACTCACCGCCAAACTTTAAATATGTCACCATGATTAATACTTGCCATTATTATATATGCCAATTTAGTTAAAAAAACCCAATTTAGTTAGACAAGGAAACGAACAGTATATGCCATTATTATATATGAATTGACTTCAAATACCTGGGTTTCTTAGAATCAGACTTTTTTCACATGGCGGCTCAAAGCATTGCCTCTATAAATAAGGGGAATATCTTGCTTAAATCTTCACAAATTCATCACTTCCATAAACATGAAGTCCCTTCACCATTCTCTGTCATTGCTTTTCGTTGTTGTTTGCTCATTGTCATGGGTGAGTGCTTCAGCTAATAGCCATGATGATTTTTTTTGAATGCCTTTATTCATATCATACCAAGGAATCCTCTTCCATTACTCAAGTTATCTACACTGAAACGAACTCTTCATATTCAGCACTTTTGGATTCTTCCATTAGGAATCACAGGTTCTCTACGCCTAGCTAATACCCCCAAACCATTGTTTATTGTAACACCATTGAACATTTCCCATGTTCAAGCAACGATTCATTGCTCCAAAAATCATGTCCTCCAAATTAGAACTCGAAGTGGTGGCCATGACTTCGAAGGTCTTTCCTATGTCTCCCATGTCCCATTTGTTGTTATCGATTTGGTTAATTTGCGATCAGTCGATGTTGATGTCGAATACGAAGAGGCGTGGGTTCAATCAGGTGCAACCATGGGTAAATTATACTACAGAATCAATGAAAGAAGCACGAACCTTACCTTCCCAGCAGCTGTTGTCCGCACTGTAGGAATTGGTGGGTCGATTAGCGGTGGAGGCGATGGTTTATTGTTCCGAAAATATGGTCTCTCGGCGGATAACGTGATCGATGCGCAGTTGGTCGATGCTAATGGAAGAGTTCTTGATAGAAGATCGATGGGTGAAGATCAGTTTTGGGCCATTCGAGGTGGCGGAGGGGGAAGCTTTGGGATCGTTATTTCATGGAAAATAAAGCTGGTTCATGTTCCTTCAACTGTGACTGTTTTCTCAGTGGGCAGGACCTTGGAACAAAATGCAACACAGCTTCTTCATCGTTGGCAATACGTTACACCCAACCTTCCGAATGATGTATACTCACTCGTTGCCATATCAACGACGAACGCCAGTGAAAATGGGACAAAGACGGTTCTTGCCACCTTTATTTCATTGTTCCAAGGTGGTGCCAATGAGTTTATTCCATTGATGCAAGAACGATTCCCTGAGCTTGGCCTCGTTAAGGAAGATTTTATTGAGATGACTTGGATCGAATCTCTATTGTTAATGAATGGAGTTTCAAATGAAACATCGGAGATTTTGCTCGATAGGAGCAACAGGTATTCCCTTCTTCCTCCTCCATTCAAATCAAAATCTGATTAAGTGAGGGAAACAATGCCTGAAATAGCATTACAAGGGCTATGGCCCCAACTTCTCGAGGTCGACGACGGAGGCATAGCAGTTCAAAACTTTATTGCTTACGGTGGAATAATGGAGGAAATCTCAGAGACAGAAACTCCATTTCCACATCGAAAAGGCACCTTATACAAGATAAACTACAATATCGGTTGGCTAGAGGAGGAAAACAATAATTCTCAAAGGTATATAAGCTGGATGAGGAAACTTCATAGCTACATGGGTCCTTTTGTTTCGAAATCTCCACGTGAAGCGTATGTTAATTACAGAGATCTCGATATCGGAAGGAATAATTATTATGGCAAGACAAGTTATAAGCAAGCAAGCATTTGGGGACGTAAATATTTCAAGAATAATTTTGATAGGCTTGTGTCGTAACCATTTTTTTTTAAACAGTAAACGGCGCGGTCGACTCGTGGTTTTAAAAAAATGAAAAGGAAGGGAGTCGCCACCGATCTTTATTTGGATGAGATCGATCACCTTTGTTTTAATAAATATTTCAATTTACTAAAATAATGTTTTTGGTCTGCGAATTTTGAGAAAATGGGCTCGAGTCGGTTACGTGCGAGGAAGGATTAGCACCCTCGTCACGCCCCCAATTGGTACCAAACCGATTGATTGATGTCCTAATGTTGAAAACTTTGAAATGGTTTGAAAATAGATACTTTTATTTCCAAAACTTGGAGGAATTGGAAGAGACGTTAAGGCTCTCTTATTTTCAAGAGATAAAGTATCATGTCCAAGAAGTTAGGTCGCGACACTTTAGACTCTTGAAACTAAGCTCGCTTTTTAAAACTTGGTTTTATTTTTGGAGAGGATCTCCCGTCATTTTTGTCAAACGAGAAATCGTAACCCAGTAAGTTAGGGCTCGTTTTCTCGAAGGTCCAAATTAGGAATATTGCCTCCATTTTAGAAGAAAGAAAAGAAACTTATCTCGAAGTGTCTAGATGTCGAGTCCAGTAAGTTAGGCGCGACATTTCGAATATCCGAGATTAAGTGTTTTGTTTAAAATTTAAATTTCGATTTCAAAGGGATATCCTGTTATTTAGCTTTAAACAAGAAGAACCGGAACCCGATAAGTTAGGGCTCGATTTACTCGGATTGCTAATACGGGATGTCGATTGAAAACTTGAATTTACGATTTTTGAAAAGGATCTTCCGTCGTTTAGCTTAAACGAGAAAAATCGTAACCCAATAAGTTAGGGCTTGATTCACTCGAATTGCTAGTGCGAAATATTGGTCGCTATAAAAACGAGGGTATCGGGAAGGATTAGTGCGACGAATAGTGAGAATGTAAGTAATGGTAAAAGGAAAATCTTGTGACAATAGTATATATATATATATTGACGGTGACAAAAATAATGATAATAACAATGATATATAAAAATAGTGATGGCGATTAATGAATGAAACAGTATATATAAAATGAATAAATAAAGCTATATATATATATATATATATATGAAAATAATGATATGATGATAATAATAATGATAATAACGGTGATAATGAAAATAATATTGATGTAATAATAATAATAATCTAATAACAAATCATATAGTATAATAATAATATAGTAGTAATAGTAATATAACAAAAATGATAGAAAACAAAAAAAAAATAGTAGAACAATGATAATAATAATGGTGGAAATAAAAGTGGAATAGAGAATGATGATAAAAATAACATTAATAATAAAAAATAATAAAATGATAATAAGGTTAATCATGGTAGTAATTAAGAGGTAGATAAAATATATATACAAGGGAACAAACAAAATATATATGTGTAAAAACTCTAATATGATAATAGTAATAATAAAGATATAACTAATAATAATAGGATGATAATAATAATAAATGCTAAATAATAATAATAATGATGATATAATAATAATATAGTAATAATAATATAGTAATAATAATAATATAGTAATAATAATCATAAAGTAAAAATATAGTATATAATAATAATAAAAGAACAAAAACGCAAATTAACTAAAAAGGATTGAATTGAAATTAAAACGGAATTCTGGGTTAGATTTGAAAATAAAAGAAAGGACGAGGACCAAAATACAACGCACATGACTTGTGGGGACTAAAGTGGACAATACCCCCTAAATTCCCATGCGCACACCCAGTTGGCAGCTTTAGGGACCAAATGAAAACAAAATGATACCTGAGGGCCAAATTTGAAAGAACAGAAAAAAGACACGAAATAGGGCTTAATCGAACTGGTGCATAAGAAAGGGGACCATTTGCGCAAATATCCCTTTTAGGGATATGCGCAATATCACCTGCACTAAACGGCACCGCTTTTGTCTAATATTGATAAAACCTCATTTTTTCCAAAAAATCGGACTTGAACCCTAAAATCTCCTTAACTTAGCAAATTTCCAAAACCTCTCCTTTCCCATCTCTTCCTTATCTCCGACGAGTAGGTTTCCCAGACCAATCTCCGTGCCACCCTCGTGTCGGTGGTGGCCAACGCGCGGAGAGGGGGTTTTAGCCCCGTTCGAAGCTGGGCCCTTGAACCACCGTGGGCACCAAGGTCAAAGGCTCTCGACCCCCCCTTTTCGAATCCAACCCCGACGACGGTGTGAGACCTCCGACTACGCATTCGGGCGGATTCAGATAAGGTCCTTTCCTCTTTCTTTTTCGACTTTGTTTTCAAAGATTTGAAGTAGTAAAAATAAAATAAAATCGAAAGTAAATAACAATAGAGAATAAAGAGAAAACAAAAACCTTGATGTTTTAGTTCAGTTTTTTTTTATTTGCTTTGTATTGCTGAAATTTCGTCAAGAATCGACCCCCTTTTGTACATTCGATTGTGGATGGGTCCGAATCCTTTCTTTGTTATGATCTTTTTGTTCTCTTTTCTTGTTTTTTCTTTTTCTTTCGAAATCCCCCCTCTATTACAATGATTATTTTTCTTTTTTTTCCCCCCCTGTGATACATTGCTTGGATCGGCTTTATAGCCCAAATATGCTACTATTTCTTTCTGTCTTTTCTCATTTCTATTTTGCAGGTGCAAGTGGAGCAAGTGGAGGGCGTTGGTGGTGCTCTGACAGTGGTGGTGACAGGCCTGGCATGGGCGGTGGAGCAGTTGACAGATGCCCTAGGTGCGGCGTACCTAGGGTTTACTGTTTGGTTTTTGCTTTGTTTAATTTTCTGCTTTTTTTTTGGGGGGGGTTAGGTAATTGGGCTGATTGATTTGGGCTAAGGTTTGGGTCTGGTTTGTGGGCTATTCTGGTTTGGTTTAATGGTGTAAAATGGGCTTGTAGGCCCGGGCAAAATTGGGGTATGACAGCTGCCCCTCTTTGCTCATTGTCGTGTAACGGGAATGGAGCAAAGACTTAAAGAAAGACCAATTTTGCCCGGTCCCGCTAAGTCTTGACTTCTTTGGTACCCCTCTTCTTTAGGTAGCCTCATTCCAGTCCACCGCCTCTTGTTGTTTTGGTCCACTTCCCTACTGCAACTTCAGAGGTATAGGATTCTTCGTTTTAATCTGCTAACTTCGATCTGCTCCTACAACATCAGGAATCGCCAAGTCTGCTAACCTCAATCTGATCCCTACAAACTTAGGGATCACCCGGCTGATGTCTTCGATCTGCTTTCTGCAACTTCAGGAAGGTCAAATCTGCTATTTTCAATCTGATCCCTGCAAACTCAGGGACCACTAGACTGATGTCTTCGATCCGCTTCAGTAACCGTGGAAGGTCAAATCGCTATTTTCAATCTGATCCTCGCAAACTCGGGAATCACTAGATCGATGTCTTCGATCCGCTTCTCGCAACTTCGGGAAGGTCGACCTGCTATCTTTCAATCTGATCCTGCAAACTCGTGGATCACTAGATCGAGGTCTTCGATCCGCTTCCTCAGAATCTCGTAAAGGTCAAATCGCTATTTTCAATCGATCCTGCAAACTCGGGAATCACTAGACTGATGTCTTCGATCTGCTTCCTGCAACTTCAGGAAGGTCAAATCTGCTATTTTCAATCTGATCCCTGCAAACTCAGGAATCACTAGACTGATGTCTTCGATCTGCTTCCTGCAACTTCGGGAAGGTCGATCGCTATCTTTCAATCTGATCCCCGCAAACTCGTGGATCACTAGATCGAGGTCTTCGATCGCTTCTTCAGTAACTTCGAAAGGTCAAATCGCTATTTTCAATCGATCCTCCAAACTCGGGAATCACTAGACGATGTCTTGATCGCTTCTTCGCAACTTCGGAAGGTCGATCTACTATCTTTCAATCGATCCTGCAAACTCGGGGATCACTAGACCGAGGTCTTCGATCCGCTTCCTGAACTTCGAAAGGTCAAATTTGTTATCTTTCAATCTGATCCTCGCAAACTCGGGGATCACTAGATCGAGTCTTCGATCCGCTTCTCGCAACTTCGGGAAGGTCAAATCTGCTATTTTCAATCTGATCCTCGCAAGCTCGGGGATCACTAGACCGATGTCTTCGATCGCTTCTCGCAACTTCAAGAAGGTCAAATCGCTATTTTCAATCGATCCTGCAAGCTCGGGGATCACTAGACTGATGTCTTCGATCCGCTTCCTGCAACTTCGTAAAGGTCAAATCGCTATTTTCAACTGATCCTGCAAACTCGGGAATCACTAGATCGATGTCTTGATGCGCTTCCCGCAACTTCGGGAAGGTCGATCTGCTATTTTCAATCTGATCCCTGCAAGCTCAGGGATCACTAGACTGATGTTTTCGATCTGCTTCCTGCAACTTCAGGAAGGTCAAATCTTCTATTTTCAATCTGATCCCTGCAAGCTCAGGGATCACTAGACTGATGTCTTCGATCTGCTTCCTGCAACTTCAGGAAGGTCAAATCTTCTATTTTCAATCGATCCTTGCAAGCTCGGGGATCACTAGACTCGATGTCTTCGATCCTTCCTCGCAACTTCAGAATGTCAAATCGCTTTCTTCAATCGATCCACGCAACTTCAAATAGACAGATCTGCTATCTTCGCCTTTTGATCCGCCCCACTAGGGGACAACATCTAAAATCTTTGATATTGCTACATCGTTCTCTAGGAATTCGTCCCGTAGAATTATTTTTACGTGCTTATGCTTATGCAAATAACGAGGATGTCATGATAGGAATGACTCAAATGCTCCTAACTACATGTGTTATGAATGCAGAATGTCATGAGAATGATGCTTTTCCACAATGACCAAGATGCACTGATCGTAATAAATCGAATGCTCCTACTTAAATGGTATCATGGAGGACATTTGCATGAATGCAGAATGTCATGATAATGATTCTTTGTTAAAAATGTATAAGGATCGCGATGCGATGATCGCACGCTCCTAACGATGATGAATGGATGTAAAATGAAATGACCCCTTTTTATGCTTAGGGTTGTCACTGCTCGTCATCCACCAGAGTCGTACAACCCTGATATCTCGCTCTTGCTGGTACCTTTGCCAGAAACTCAAAGAAACAATCATATTTTGCTCAAATAATTTGCCCCAATGTAACTTCAAGGCCTACTCCACGACACATATAGGACCTTAAAGCTTATATCATCTTCAAATCATCCCATTGCGACTTAAGGGTATAGAATTTGTGTCATTTTCAATCCATCCCACTGGCGACTTAGGGGCATAGAATTTGTAAACGATTTGGTCTGTTGCACCTTTCCATTCCTGGGGATCGTGATCAGGTGTGCACGCATGATGGATACAAAATCATTCTTCGCGCGAATGATTGCCCATTCATACATCGCCCTTTTTCATCGAGATGATACTACTTACGTAATACCTCGTCATTTTGTTCAATCATCATTTTCAACCAAATTCAAGAGATAGCCTCGCCTCGTAATTTTCCTCCATCATTATTCTGATCCTTTAAACTCGAGGAGTTTTAAGCAATGGTCCTGCTTCGAGTTCCGTACTACTCAAAAGTTTCCTAGAGTAATATGCGGAACTCTTTTTGTGAAAGTGTCGTTATTCTATTAATCATTATTTCAATGCAAAATGCCCGAAAGAGACCATAACTACGGATAAGAGAGAAGCTAGTTAGGAGCATAGCTCAAAACAAATAGGTAAAGCAAAAATAGCAAATGTAATTAGGAAGGAAATTTATTGGCGTATTTTGCAAGGGAAATAAATAACAAAAAATGGGTAAAATAGAAGCTAGGTGCCCCAGATATATCGCAGACTTGAGTTTCTCTGCTCAAACTTCTTGAGGACCATTTTAGGCTCAATATGTGTTTAGGGGATCCGGAGTACTTTGTCGATGCTTCGAGACGCAACATACTTCTTCATTGTTAACTCAAGCGTGGCAAGACTCATCAGATGCCTTACTTTCTGTCAAAATTTGAGTGCCCTTCTCGGTTTTCAACCCAAATCCCTTTGGTCTCAATGCGCCCTTTGCGGGTTTTCATCTTGGCCTCTCCTTTTCTTCTTTTTATTTCCTTTTTGTGTGTTTTTCTTTTCTCTTTTTTTTCTTTTTTTTTTTTGCAAATATGAACTCACAGGATTGGGCAAGTCCTTATCATCCATCTTGATTAGTGCCTATGTTTTCCAAGCCCAGGCCTTCTTTGTTTGCATAGGGCACTTACTTTTCCTCTGGAGTCCTTTTGGATATGAAGAATCCTTCTTAATGCAGGTCTTTTGAACGGACCTTTTTTGTCGTAAGCCTGTATGAATGCTTCAATTAGACTTATTGTAGATGTTAAACTTTGTCCAAAAAGGAATCTTAACTTCCGATAATTGCTCTTATTTTGATGAACCAATGAGAAAAGCGTTACCCCGGTGAGGATCTTAGCCAACATAGAAAGTAAATGGTAACTTCTCGATGCCAACTTTTACAAATATCAGTTGTCCTCAGAAAGAATTTGGATGGTTTTTGGCTCTCTTGCTGCACTGATGTGGTGTCTGACCTTTGAACAGACTATAAATTCGTGTTATCACGTTAAACATGTTCCTTTTCGGTATCCTTTATCACCACTCTCTTTTCTTTTTCTTTTCTTTTTTTTTTTTTTTTTTTTTTTTTTTTTGAATTTAAATTTGAAGTTGAAGTCGACGACTGCTGACTTTGTAATTTTGACATGTGAAGCGACCTTTACCCTCTAGGTAAGGTAATCAAAGGCTATGAATATGAATCGATGTTGGTTCAAAGATTATGAGGAGACTAGCTTGATAGCGTCCATGCCTCACATATAGGAATCCACGTTTCAGTGGCCCCAACATGTCTGGCTGTGATCATGCAATAATGTCTTGCCTTATTCTTGCGGTGAGCTAAGTTTCCATCTTCATCTCCCTCGTTGGCTTGCAGTGTCGGCTGACATTTCGCAAGGTAGGATCCGCCATTTTAACAAGTTGGAAATAAGTTGCAATCTCTGTCATCTTCTAAGTCCTTAGATTCTTCTCGACACATATCTCACTAGAAAGGAGTCCGTAATGTACGTCGCTCATGTCATTGATATCCGGGACCCATTGTCAGTATGAAAGTAATTTCCAGAGAATAAATGATTCCAAGAATGGTTATTTATGAATGAAGAATAAAAGAATATTCAGTAGAATTTAAAGCATGAAAAAGAAGAAAAATATTGGTTCAAAAAGATGCATTTTACTGAAGTAGTAATTTTTAACACGAGCCTATTTCACAAAAGAGTTCTCATTGCTTCTAGGCTTAAAGCAACCAAAGATATTTCAGACATTACTCTAGGTAAGCTTCTAAATACTATAAGAATTTCTTCCGCAGCCTCATTGCTCAAAATGCTCCTGTGTTCATGCTTCGCTTTTGGTGCGTCGCCTATCTCCACAACACCTATTTTGATGAATTTTTCCACCAACTTCTTAAAAGTCATGCAATTTTCTATTGAGTGCCCCAGAACCCCGCATGATACTCATGACCTGACATTTAGGTTATACCATTTTGGGTATGGAGGTTGCAAAGTGGTTTTATATAACAAGGAGCTACAACATGCATATCAAATAAGTTCTGGTATAACTCCATATACGTCATGGGAATAGGAGTGAACTGAGGTTTTTCCGAATACGCTCATCGATTGGGTTTTTGCTTTGGGGACCAGTGGTACTGTAATCGCCTTTCTTTGGTCGGGGTTTGTTTAAACGGCTTGAATAACCCTTAGTATACCCACTCGTGCTAGCCACATCCTTGTCCTTCCTCTTCGGGCTTTTGAAGAGCCTTCTCCTTTTTCTCTCTCTCTGGTAGACCAAAAACAACACGATTGACTTGCTCATTACCGGGGCCCATCGGAGAGTTCAAGAAGACAAAGTATCACCCTATATTGAGATCCAATAATGACAGTACCACGCGAGAGTGTGGTCTGGTTGAGTTGGGACATTTATTGGGGAATAAACGATGTCTTCATCATTATCCACATTGTCGATCATTTGGGTCACTTCTTTTTCAAGTCCTCCGGCTAGTAATCGAGTTAGTTGGCCCATCATGTTCTTTTGGAAGTCTAGCATTTGCTCGCATTTTCTTGTTGAATTTGGGTCAATTGCTCTTGCATCTGTATTTGCCTTTGCTCTATCCTCACCAACCTTTGTTCCATGTTTTCCAGGTTAACTGAAACATTTTACCTAATTAGGGTCCTTTTGTAAAGGTCTAATACAAATGAATGCAATGTAATGCGAATGCAATGTAGTACGAATGCATGAATGCAAAGAGGTATCGATTCTGATCAACTTCATTTTAGGAAACTTTATTAGAAAACAAGTTCTTTTACATAAAACGGACTACTATATGCTTTCGTCCTAAGTCCTAAATGTTTTTGGTTTCCCAAGCAGTGGATCTAGCTCTTGACTATGGTTAAGTCATGCGCTCCCATATTTTATGCTTAACATATTCACCTGTAATGCCAAAATCTATAGATAACCAACTACCTCTTGAATCAAGCACTATTGCTTCCCTCACGAGGTAATCTCGACTCTTTAAATTGATGATCATAAGAATGATGAAGGTCTTCTACTCCTCTCTTGTTTCAAGAAGCTCGATCCAGCTTCACAATTGTGTAATGTCGATTCTAACTTTTCGATCCCACATTTCATTTCCTTAATCTTGTTCAGCTTAACTTCAACTCGATTGCGAGTTATAGCTTCGATGGTAGTGAAGAGGCTATCCAAGCTTAGCATCAATTCTTCAAAAAGTATTGATCATTCACTCTAGCTAGCGCCATACCCCGAAGGATTCTTCCGCTCCCAAGGCTCATAAAGATTAGAGTTTTTCTAGACAAAGAAGAAACTACTTGAGCTCCGGATATTTTAGATTGTATCTGTTCGATAGCTTTTCCAATTCTAACCTCAGGTGAAAGTCGTCTATTCTGGTTTGTCTCTTTTGAATCTATCTAACCGGGTCAATACAAATTCCTTTCATTTCTTCACACGAATCAAATCCCTTGCAATGTTGTTTGGATCACCACGATGAGCCTGGAAGTTCACAACAGCCTATCCTTCCATCCTAGATGGTTCCACAAATTCCAACGCCCATTCTTCGGAAAGAAATTTCCATCATTGCCCCTGACAGACGACTTGGGTGAAATTAGTGCTGAAAGAGACACCACAAGAACACAGCATTGGCTCGGCACTATGGTTGCTCCCCTGTGAAGCATAGAATAAGGCTTTCATTCTTTCCTGAGACTTCTGTCTTAACCAAAAAAGCTCTCTAGTTAACGCTTTGTCAATTACAAATACATCAAGGAATGGAGCTCCAAAGGAATGTATGTAGGTTGTTCTCGCTCTCTCGACATTAAAGCATGGCCAGTCTTGCGAGAGAAGCACGATCAGTATATTGTGATGGTCGACAAAATGATTATAGACAAGAATCTCTAGATTCTCGCCTTCACCATTAACTTTTTTTCACACTTTTCTCCTTCAATGAAAACAACGGATCTTTGCACAACCGCCGCTCAATCCAAAGATCTTGTACTCGTGATTGGATGGAATGACTTTTGTCCTCAGGTTCTTAAAGCTTCGCTTAGCCATGGTCCATCCAGATCCATAGCATTCGATTGGAAAAGGATCCATAACCGGGCTAGGACGAATATCAATATTCAGGGAAAGGCCTCTTCGAGTGGCCATGAAATTTGAATGGAAGCCCCTATTGCCAAGGGCACCTCTTCCAATGTCTGTGAGGTTGTTCTGATTATCTTGAAAGATTGGCAAACCAAAGAGGCATCCTGTTTCGCAAAGATGCTATCTTAAAATGACATCTATCACCCTCAATGCTTCTTGAGAGTTTTCGATTCTCTCGCCGCGCCAAGCATTTTAAGTTGCTCGGATGGGTGTCTATGCAATAAAGCTGATTTGACCGATAAGGTCGTTTAATTCTCTTCTGTCTTGCCCATTTGAGTCATCATGGACATCGGTCTTGCATTACCATTGTTTCACGTTAGATGTAACACCTCAAATACAACTATAAACTCATGCTCGTTATTTGGAAGATCACCAATAGTAAATAAACTTTTCTCCCGTCGTCGTAGCAAAGTCCTTTCCACCAATTCATTGTCACAGTCCATTGCCCTCTCGCCAATCACTTTCCTTCCAACACCCTTGCCGCTCTGCAGTGGTGACCACCAGATTTTAGCACCGCCACATTTCCTTTTGCTCAAATGGATCCATACCCTTCTAACCGCCTAGGTTCTAACTATACTAACGATCGCATTGTCTTCCATTTTATCAAGGAATCCGCTTTTCCATAACCAGCTTTCTAACTCGAGAACCGACCGTGAATCAGACCTCCAAAGAAAATGAGATGAATGCACGAAAATAAAATACAACGAGTCAAGATCGCAAAGTAAAACAAGTGAAAATGAACAAACACCTACCCGGTGACCACTAAGGTTTGATGTAGTTCTATCTAAGGTGGGCTCTAGGGTTCACTATATGTGGTTTTAGTTCTAGAGTTTGAGGTACCCGAACCAGCAGATTCCTCGATCCTCACCCATTATAGGCTCATGCAGACCAGAGTTCGGTTCGTGGGATACATTTCCCTATGGCCATGCGGAAGTGAAAACTTCACGAAGACATAGGTACGGATGTATCCCAAAGCGATCCACTAGCCCATGCGGAGATGAAAACCTCACGAAGGCATAGCTTCGCTCCCCCACTTATGGTGTGACCACAATGGTCATGCAATGCAATGCCAAAGTATTCAAGAGATCCAATATAATATTTGAAAGTGCTTTTAAAGAAACATGGATTCTGAAACCATTTTCTAATTTTAATCAAAAGGACAAGGATCAATCAATCTATGGCCTGACTCTCAACGAACAAATCCCAAAGGAGTCGCCAAGTCATCGTAACCATTTTTTTTAAACAGTAAACGGCGCGGTCGACTCGTGGTTTTAAAAAAATGAAAAGGAAGGGAGTCGCCACCGATCTTTATTTGGATGAGATCGGACCACCTTTGTTTTAATAAATATTTCAATTTACTAAAATAATGTTTTTGGTCCGCGAATTTTGAGAAAATGGGCTCGAGTCGGTTACGCGGCGAGGAAGGATTAGCACCTCGTCACGCCCAAATTGGTACCAAACTGATTGATTGATGTCCTAATGTTGAAAACTTTGAAATGGTTTGAAAATAGATACTTTTATTTCCAAAACTTGGAGGAATTGGAAGAGACGTTAAGGCTCTCTTATTTTCAAGAGATAAAGTATCATGTCCAAGTAAGTTAGGTCGCGACACTTTAGACTCTTGAAACTAAGCTCGCTTTTTAAAACTTGGTTTTATTTTTGGAGAGGATCTCCGTCATTTGTCAAACGAGAAATCGTAACCCAGTAAGTTAGGGCTCGTTTTCAAGGTCCAAATTAGGAATATTGCCTCCATTTTAGAAGAAAGAAAAGAAACTTATCTCGAAGTGTCTAGATGTCGAGTCCAGTAAGTTAGGCGCGACATTTCAATATCCGAGATTAAGTGTTTTGTTTAAAATTTAAATTTCGATTTCAAAGGGATATCCCGTTATTTAGCTTTAAACAAGAAGAACCTAAACCCAAGAAGTTAGGGCTCGATTTACTCGGATTGCTAATACGGGATGTCGATTGAAAACTTGAATTTACGATTTTTGAAAAGGATCTTCCGTCGTTTAGCTTAAACGAGAAAAATCGTAACCCAATAAGTTAGGGCTTGATTCACTCGAATTGCTAGTGCGAAATATTGGTCGCTATAAAAACTGAGGTATCGGGAAGGATTAGTGCGACGAACAGTGAGAATGTAAGTAATGGTAAAAGGAAAATCTTGTGACAATAGTATATATATATATATTGACGGTGATGTAAAAATAATGATAATAACAATGATATATAAAAATAGTGATGGCGATTAATGAATGAAACAAAGATATATAAAATGAATAAATAAAGCTATATATATATATGAAAATAATGATATGATGATAATAATAATGATAATAACGGTGATAATGAAAATAATATTGATGTAATAATAATAATAATCTAATAACAAATCATATAGTATAATAATAATATAGTAGTAATAGTAATATAACAAAAATGATAGAAAACAAAAAAAATAGTAGAACAATGATAATAATAATGGTGGAAATAAAAGTGGAATAGAGAATGATGATAAAAATAACATTAATAATAATAAAAAATAATAAAATGATAATAAGGTTAATCATGGTAGTAATTAAGAGGTAGATAAAATATATATACAAGGGAACAAACAAAATATATATGTGTAAAAACTCTAATATGATAATAGTAATAATAAAGATATAACTAATAATAATAGGATGATAATAATAATAAATGCTAAATAATAATAATAATGATGATATAATAATAATATAGTAATAATAATATAGTAATAATAATAATATAGTAATAATAATCATAAAGTAAAAATATAGTATATAATAATAATAAAAGAACAAAAACGCAAATTAACTAAAAAGGATTGAATTGAAATTAAAACGGAATTCTGGGGTTAGATTTGAAAATAAAAGAAAGGACGAGGACCAAAATACAACGCGCGCGGACTTGTGGGGACTAAAGTGGACAATACCCCCTAAATTCCCATGCGCACACCCAGTTGGCAGCTTTAGGGACCAAATGAAAACAAAATGATACCTGAGGGCCAAATTTGAAAGAACAGAAAAAAGACACGAAATAGGGCTTAATCGAACGGGGCTGCGAAGAAAGGGGACCATTTGCGCAAATATCCCTTTTTAGGGATATGCGCAATATCACCTGCACCAAACGGCACCGTTTTGTCTAATATTGATAAAACCCTCCTTTTTCCCAAAAAAAATCAGACTTCAGAACCCTAAAATCTCCTTAACTTAGCAGCCCCAAAAACCTCTCCTTTCCCATCTCTTCCTTATCTCCGACGAGTAGGTTTCCCCGACCAATCTCCGTGCCACCCTCGTAATCGGTGGCCAACGGCGCGCGGAGAGGGGGTTTTAGCCCCGTTCGAAGCTGGGCCCTTGAACCACCGTGGGCACCAAGGTCAAAGGCTCTCGACCCCCCCTTTTCGAATCCAACCCCGACGACGGTGTGAGACCTCCGACTACGCATTCGGGCGGATTCAGATAAGGTCCTTTCCTCTTTCTTTTTCGACTTTGTTTTCAAATATTTGAAGTAGTAAAAATAAAATAAAATCGAAAGTAAATAACAATAGAGAATAAAGAGAAAACAAAAACCTTGATGTTTCAGTTCAGTTTTTTTTATTTGCTTTGTATTGCTGAAATTTCGTCAAGAATCGACCCCCTTTTGTACATTCGATTGTGGATGGGTCCGAATCCTTTCTTTGTTATGATCTTTTGTTCTCTTTTCTTGTTTTTTCTTTTTTCTTTCGAAATCCCCCCTCTATTACAATGATTATTTTTCTTTCCCCTCCCCCCTGTGATACATTGCTTGGATCGGCTTTATAGCCCAAATATGCTACTATTTCTTTCTGTCTTTTCTCCTTTCTATTTTGCAGGTGCAAGTGGAGCAAGTGGAGGGCGTTGGTGGTGCTCTGACAGTGGTGGTGACAGGCCGGCATGGGCGGGAGGAGCGATTGATGATGCCCTAGGTGCGCGTACCTAGGGTTTCATCGCTTGGTTTTTGCTTTGTTTAATTTTCTGCTTTTTTTTGGGGGGGGTTTTAGGTAATTGGGCTGATTGATTTGGGCTAAGGTTTGGGTCTGGTTTGTGGGCTATTCTGGTTTGGTTTAATGGTGTAAAATGGGCTTGTAGGCCCGGGCAAAATTGGGGTATGACAGCTTGTTTATGTCAAGACGAAGACTGATCCAAAGAATTTCTTCAAGCATGAACAAAGCATTCCTCCTCGTTTTCATTGAAAGAAAAAAGAAGATTATATTATGAGTTAAATTTAGTACCTAATAATTCTAATAATTCGTCATCACTGTTGTTTAGAATGACTAATTCTTCAAAATTCAAATCTAGTTCAATATTATGATGTACAATAAGTACTTTATACAATTTCATTACTTAATAATACATTGATTCTGTTTTTCAGATTTAGTTCAAGTAGGTTTTGATGATCTTATCAATTTAGTCCTCAGTTTAGACGGTTTGATCAATCAACTTTAATAAAATCGATTGGTTCAATCTCTGTGAAATAGGCTTGTCTGAAACTATTTTTAACGTTTTGGTAAAAACGGGAATCGACTTTAAAAAACGAAAATAGAGTCGCCACCAATCTTTTTTCGCTTAGGTGTGATCGGATCACCTTATAAAATAATTTATTTCAAAACATTGATTTTGGCCTACGAAATTCAAGAAACGGGTTCGGGAGTCGGTTACGTACGAGGAAGGATTAGCACCCTCGTAACACCCAAAATTGGTACCGGATTGATTAGTCATTGCCCTAATGTCGAAAATTCGAAAAGATTTGAAAACATAATTTCTTTAAAAAATTGAATAATTTGAGTTGGAATTGGAGATTCCTTTGTTCCGAAAGAGTATAAACATCACATCCAGCACGTTAGGATGTGATGTTTTAAAACCTCGTAATCAAAATCATCTCATGATTTAAAAAATTTATTAAAATGATATTTAGTTAATTGGACGAATGAAAAAAATGAAACCCAGCACGTTAAGGCACAATTTCTCAAACTTCCAAACACGAAATATTGCCTTGTTTTCTAAAATCCTTATTCCGAAATAACAAAACGTCATATCCAGTGAGTTAGGACACGAAAATTTTGAATTCTCGGAAATAAGTCTTTATTTAACCTTTTTTTTTAAAAAAAAAAGTAACAAGTTCTTTGGACTCGAAGAGAAAAATCGAAACCCAGTAAGTTAAGGTACGATTTCTTTTGAACCCTAGAATGCAGAATATTTGCTTATTTTGAAAATAGAATAAGATGTGATGTGATTTTATCATTAAATGGGGGATGAATTATAATACACATGCATAATAGAGTGAAACGAGGGAAACAAATATAAATTACAATAATAAATAAATAAATTAAAATGAATAATTTATATAAAATAATAATTAAGAAATGACAAAATATAAAACGAATACAAAGGTGAATAATAGATAAATAAACAAATAGATACTATGTACAATAATAAAAATAAAATAATAATAATGACAAAAATACAATAATAATAAAAAAATATGTTAATAAACAAATAGCATTAGAAAAATGAGAGTACTAGTAATAATAATAATAATAATAATAATAATAATAATAATAAATATAATAAATAATAATAAAAGTGATAATAAGAAAAATAATAGTAGTAGTTATAAAAGTAATAATAATAGTAATAAAATAATAATAGTAATATAATAATAATAATAGTAATATAATAATAATAATAATAATAATAATAATAATAATAATAATAATAATAATAATAATAGAGTTAGTTATAAATAAAATAATAGTAGTAGTAATATTCAAATAATAATTATAATAGTAAAATAATAATAATACAAAATTAATAATAATAATAGTAATAATAATAATATAAATAGTAATGAAAATGATAACAAAAGTAATATTAAAAATAAAAATAGTATTAATAATAAAGTAATAATAATGATATTAAAATTAATAATAATAATAATAATAATAATAATAATAATAATAAATAATAGCAATCTTGAAAAATAAAAGTAACATTAATAGTAAATACAATAATAATAAAGTTAATTGTAAATAAAATAAAAGAAAAGAAAAAAATAAAAATAAAAATAAAAATAAAAATAATAGTAGTAACATTGATAATAATAGTCATAATAATAATATTAATAGTAAATGAAAATAATAATAAAAAGTAATAGTAAAAAAATAAAACTAATAGTGAAAATAATAATAAACAAAAGAAATAAAAAAAAAGGACGAAATTAAAAGAGAAACAAAATTTAAACCCAAATTTTAAAAGAAATAAAGGAATTAGGGCCCTGGTACAATGCGCACAAAAAGGGAAGGACTAAATGGGAAATAATCCCGTCCTCCGAAACGGCATCGCTTCTTGTGAGACTAAAATGAAACCAAAATAAATTTAAAGGAAAAAAATTGAAGTAAATAAAATCGGATTGGACTAAATTGGAAAAGGGTAAGAAAGCGGAGGGATCAAACGCGTGAATGACCCATTATTTGAGAAAATGCGCAGATCCTAAATGGAGCAGGTTAGATCACTCGGGTCGCCTCTATACGGCGTCGTTTTGAATGCTCAAAGGTGGGACCAAAACGGCGCCGTTTTGTTCCTCTACAAAAGCCCAAAAATTTTAATTATAAAAAAAAAGCACATTAAAAAGAATTAATTCACTTTTTTGTATTTCATTTTTAGATTCTATTATTTTCAAATTTGAAGAACTAGTTCTTGAGACCATGAACAAGCAAAATATCTTTCGTATTTTCTTACCCTTCAATCACATCACGAATTTTCTTTTTTCGTTTAAAATTTCTACCAAAGTTTATCCATAACATAACAAAAAAAAGAACTTTCAACTCATTTTAAAACCCAATAGTACTACGATAAGTGAACATTCAGAGCACGTATGCTAATTATTCAAAGATTTAATTTTCCATCTATATGTATAGCTTTTCCAAATATAACAGTCGACAGTTGACTTCAAATACATGCGTTTTTTCTGTGTCAAACTTATACCGGCCACGCTAGCTAAGAAACTTCAGTTTTCTCCACATGGCGGCTCAAAGCATTGTCTCTATAAATAAGGAAATATCTAATTGAAATCTTCCCAAAGTCATCAGTTTCATAAAACATGAGAGAAAAGATAGTATAAAATAGGAATATTATCTATTTCTAATAGTTTTATGCCATATCAGCATTTTCATCCTGAATTTCAGCATTTTTATTCATACAAAGAATTGTATGAAAAAAATTAAATCCAAATTAAAATCCTGAAATTCAAGATGATAATACTGATGTGGCATAAAACTATTGGAAAGAGATACAGATGACGTGGCGTCGCTATTTCATATAATCCTTTCTCTAAATTTAGTACCTAATAATTCCAATAATTCGTCATCACTGTTGTTTAGAATTACTAATTCTTCAAAATTCAAATCTAGTTCAATATTATGATGTACAATAAGTACTTTATACAATTTCATTACTTAATAATACATTGATTCTGTTTTTTAGTTTTAGTTCAAGTCGGTTTTGATGATCTTATCAATTTAGTCCTCAATTTAGACGGTTTGATCAATCAACTTTAATAAAATCAATTGGTTCAATCTCTGTGAAATAGACCTCTCTCAATACTGCAAATTTAATTTATTTTTGATGTACTCAACACCTGTCCATACGTCCTTAAATGCCATCACTAAGAAGATTTGATACTCTAACAATGTTGTTCTCGACACATGATAGGTAATAAACATTGTTTGAAATACTTCCAAAGTTACAGCGTAAAAAATGTCACATTGGGTGAGACATTCTCAATATTTAGGAATCCCTAAGCTAAAAATCTTCACTTGATGGAGAGACTTAAGACTATTTTAATTACCATTGATAAATTATGTGACCAAGGATACCATGTCAACTTCATCAGATATGGTTATGAGGTTATAAATTTAAAAAAAATAATAGTCTTTAATTGAAAGGGGCAAGGTCACTTCACAACTACTATAGAGTGATCAACCAAACTACAGCAATGAATCTTTCATTAGTGACTTAGAATTGTGGCATCATTGGACATATCAACTACATATGTAACACCTCACATTAAATTTGATCACCGGATTTGAGTGCAAGGTGTCACATTACAAATGTGAACCATCTCAATTCTTTTCATTGACTTTAAGTGGAAAACATGGCATAATTTCATATTTCTTTACTATGCTAATGTTTCTCATTTAATCTTGATCAATTGGGCCCACACGACCTGAGGTAGTATAGGGTCAAGCGTAGAGTCAAGATGCGAATCCAAACTTGATTTATCAAAATTCAATAGTGTGTCTCGAGACAATGAAGCCATGTCTCGAGGCATGTTTCTCCTATTTTCAACATCTACTTTCAAAATTAGTTGTCTTGAGACAATGACCCTTGTGTCTTGAGACATGTCTCAAGATTAGCTTCCCTATTTTGGACCCTTAGCTTCGATGTTGTAACACCCCTTACCCGTGTTCAACACCGGAACTGAATATGAGGCATGACTGAACTTAACTTGCTTACACATACAACATCGGGATACAAAATTTCATTTCAACTTAAAACTTCTCATTCCTATTCATAACCTCCTTATTATAGGCCTATGAGACCCTCAACATACATACGGAAGGGTTTGAGAATAAATCGGAAACTTTTACGCACTTAGAAAAATTTTCCCTAAACAGGGGCAACACTCCCATGTGAAATTTATTAATTAACCAAATGACTAAAATGCCCTTAAGGCCCTTTGTTGAGATTTTTCCTTCCCATGTCCTTTTTTTGTCCATCTTGACATTTAATGGTCTAATTGCTAAATAAGGACCTCCAATAATTTTTACAATTCTATTTCATACTTAAATCTTCTAGAATCTCATATTTTCTAATCTTTGCAATTTAGTCCTAATGGACAAATTGTTCACTAATAAATAAAATTTCCTCATGAAATTTTCACACAATCACGCAAACACATAAATAGCCTCATAGAATCATAAAACACATATTTCTACTTCGGATTTGTGGTCTCGCAACCATTATTTCGACTAGGCCCTAAATCGGGCTGTTACAATTCTCCCTCTTAGGGATTTTCGTCCCTAAAAATCTTACCGGCAAAAAGTATTGGGTATTGGTTTCTCATAGCCTCTTCGGGTCCCATGTAGCCTCTTCTACCCCCATGTCTTTGTCATTGTACTTTCATAAGAGCTATACTTTTATTCCTTAACTATTTGACTTCCCGTGCGAGGATCTTAACAGGCTCTTCGCCATATGTCATATCGGGTTGAATTTTAACCTCTATCGATGTAATCACATGTGAAAGAGCTGATCAATAACATCGTAACATAGACACGTGGAACACATCATTTCCAATTTAGATGGCAAAGCCAATCGATGGGCTACTGGCCCTATCCTCTCAGTAATCTCATATGGTCCGATGAAGCGCGGACTTAATTTGCCTTTCCGGTGAAATATGAGAACTTTCTTCCATAGTGACACTTTCAAGATCATCTTATCATGAACCTGAAACTCGGTCTCTTTTTGTTTCAACTCCGAGTAAAGTTTTTGTCTATCTAAAGTAGCTTTTAAACAATCACAGATTATTTTTACCTTCTTTTCGGTTTCTCTAACCAGATTGACCCCATAAACCTAATTTTCCTTAAGTTCAGTCTAATATAAAGGCGATCGACACTTCCGCCCATACAATGCATCATAAGGCGCCATTTTCAAGCTCAACTAAAAACTGCTATTATAAGCAAACTCTACCAATGGTAGGTACTCTTCCCAATTGCCTTGAAATTCAAGAACACAACACAGAACATATCCTCAAGTATCTATATTAATCTCTCCGACTGTCCATTAGTTTATGGGTGAAAAGTTGTACTAAAACTCAACTTTGTGCCCAAAGCTTCTTGCAACTTTTTCCAAAATCTTGTTATGAATCTTGGATCTCTATCTAATATAATCGATAAAGGCACTTCATGTAGCCTCACAATTTCTGAAATATACAAGTCCGCCAACTTATCAAGTGAATAATCAACGCGTATAGGTAGGAAATGGGACCATATTATTATGGACTTTGTAACGAGTTTACCATTGACACTAAGCAAGAAAGTTGCCGTATGGGTTGTGGTAGATAAACTATAACACCCCTTACCCGTGTTCAATGCCAGAACTGGATATGAAGCATTACTAAACTTAACTTGCTTACACATACAACATCGGGCTATAAAATTTCATTTCAACTTAAAACTTCTCATTCATATTCATAACCTCCTTATTATGTGCCCATGAGGCCCTAAACATACATACGAAAGGGTTCGAGAATAAATCGAAAACTTTTACGCACTTAGAAAATTTTTGCCTAAACAAAGGCCACACGCCCGTATGAAATTTATTAATTAACCAAATGACTAAAATGCCCTTAAGGCCCTTTCTTGAGATATTTCCTTCCCATGTCCATTTTTGTCCATCTTGACATTTAATGATCTAATTGCTAAATAAGGACCTCCAATAATTTTTACAATTCTATTTCATACTTAAGTCTTCCAGAATCTCATATTTTCTAATCTTTTCAATTTAATCCTAATGGATAAATTTATCACTAATAAATAAAATTTCCTCATGAAATTTTTACACAATCATGCAAACACATAAATAGCCTCATAGAATCATAAAACACACATTTCTACTTCAGATTTCTGGTCTCGCAACTACTATTCTGACTAGGCCCTAAATCGGGCTGTTACAAATGTTTCATGTCTTGAGAAAATGGGCCTCATGCCTAAAAACTAGGCAATTTATTCTTGAGACATGTTTAATATATCTTGAGACAATTATTTAGAAATGCATGAAATTGTCATTTTTGTTCCTGATGTCTCGAGGCACTAATGCAGTTTCACCAATAATGCATACTTTATGACATCCAAATGATAACCAAAACTTGCCTAACTTATGCTAACATAATATCAATCTAATATACATAAATTAAACAATCATAAACACATTTAAAACATGCAAATCCATAGCTTCTAATGCATCATACCAACACATGAACATATAAAAAGTTATACACCTATTAACATATATAAATTCATCATGACCAAGATTCAAAACTCAACTTTTAGACCCTTCTAGGTCCAAAATATATCCAAGTCAACCAAAGTAGACAAAATAGCATATAAGACCCATAATGACATTAACAACCTATAGAAAAAAGAGTACAAACATTGTCTGAGCTAGGTTGTAAGACTTAGGATGTGTCTGAAGTCCCACAATGTAACAAAGTATCTGTTGATCATCGGTGCATGAAAACAAATGCATCCGCATGTTGAGCATTGCAAGCTTAGTGATACTAATATAATTTGATTCAAAGCATAATAATTTGAATTAATGAAAACATAACCTAAAAATTAGAACATATCATCAATTAAGTACCACACTCCACAATAACTGATAAACCATAATATATACATATTTTAATCCCATATTTAGCATTTTTGGATGATTTATCCTTTGAATTGTGGAATTTGATGCTCCTAATCCTTTAATTTTATGTTTTATGCTTAGGAAAGTATAGGAGGATGAAAAGAACAAGAAATGGGCCAAAAACAAACAAAATGGGCCAAAGTAAGAAATCAACACGACTTGGAGTTCATCACATGACCGTGCCATTTTAGTAGGCTCGAACACGGCCTTAGGCTCAATTCACATGGGTGTGTCACATGGGCGTGTCTTTTCCATGACTCGTTTTAATTCTAAGCAGAAAAGGATACCTAGAGGTAAAGAAAGACATTCCAAAGTCTATATAAATGCCTTAAATGTGACCTAAAAAGTGGAGGCAGCCAAAGAGGACTGAATATAGGAAATTACTTGAAGAAAGCCAATTGATCCATCCCAGAAGCTAGAATCACACTAAAGATTGAAGACTTCTCATTCAATTCCTTTAGGGGGTTTTAGGGTTTTTCTTTATGCTTTGTTATTTAATTTCTTCTGAGATTTAGTCTTTTATAAATATGAACTAAATCCCTGTAACACCCCAAACCCGGTCTATGCGTTTAGACGAGATTTGGTTTGTCACACCAATCATACATTCGTTTATTTTCAAATGGTTAAGATAACATAGTGCTACAAAAAAAACTTTTTTTTGAAAATAGAGTTTAGTAAAATTTAGTTCGAGGATTTGAAATTGGTGGCTTAAGAAAATACTTGTTTGAAAACTTATCGTAAAAAAAAATATAAATGTCAAAATCTTAAGATAGTTTAAAAGAACTTTGAAAGAATTTAAAATAATTAAAGTGTCCAAAAATTGTTATAAAACCAGTGTTTTTAAGAAAAACTTAACATATTTAAGATAAAACCATATTAAAAGTTTGGAAATAAAATTTAAACCATCCATACAATAAATTTATAAAAACATAATAAGAGGCCTTATTACATTAAACCCATAACAGAAATTTAAGATAATAATTTAAATAAAGTCATAGTTTATAAAAACCCAAGTTTGTAGTATGGCCTCCACCAAGTCATCTCCGGCCCAAGTCCACGTCAATTTCCATTACCTGAAATGGTTAATAAAATTGGGTGAGTTACAAAGAACTCAGTGTGCAACTCACTTACCACCATTATTGGGCCAGATCGTCAAGATATCATGCTGGGCTTGAGCCCAATTACAGAATTCAACAATATATCATAAAATGAAATAACATAATTTAATAATGCATGTAAAAATGAAATTTCCCAACCAAACCTAATTTTCCATCCGCTAACACCCCCGTACCAACCGACACACCTGTGGGGATCAAGTCAACCCACCCCGCCAAACACACCAATTATGGGCTTTAAGCCTTTAAATAATTTTGTAGTGCACTACCGAACTAGATTGTGACATTGTCACCGAACTAGAGGCATTTAGCCGAATTTTGTGGCAGAGCCACCGAACTAGAGGCATTGAGCCAAATTTTGTGGCAGAGCCACCGAACTAGAGGCATTGAGCCAAATTTTGTGGCAGAGCCACCGAACTAGAGGCATTGAGCCGAATTTTGTGGCAGAGCCACCGAACTAGAGGCATTGAGCCGAATTTTGTGGCAACTGGCCATTCTTCTCTTCATATATCCCACCCCATGCAATCATGCGTGTATAACAAAATATAATCATATAACAGATTTTCAATTTATCCATAACATCGGTGGGTTTATCATTAAACATTTTATTTGGCCCATAAAAAAATAATTTAGCAACTAGCCCATTTAGCAGTTTAGTGAACTTTCGGCCCATATGTCGAACTAGAGTATTTTGGCCCAATTTGTCGAACTAGAGTATTTTGGCCCAATTTGTCGAACTAGAGTATTTTGGCCCAATTTATCGAACTAGAGTATTTTGGCTCAATTTATCGAACTAGAGTATTTTGGCCCAATTTATTTCAATCTAGCAGTTTTTCGTATTTTTCTCGGTTTTAACCGTTTTCATGTATTTTCACAAAAGTATCAATTATTACAAAATTTTCCGAATTTACTATTTTCATGATTTCATCACAGTACTTATGATTATGGATCTAACCCGAAATGAGTGTGAAGTTACACACCTGGTTATTGAGAGAACTACACTTTCCCGCTCTTCAACACCCTCGGATTTTTGTAGTACTTCTACTTGCGATTTCTCCCCGATTGATGGTTCGCTAACCGAATCGAATCCACGAACGAATAATGGTTCGGGAGTATGAACGACTTCTAACAATTGATTTTCCTCGGTTGAACGCCCGCAACCCGGTGGAAAATCCCGGATTCCCGAAATAGCCCTTTGCTTATACTTAGGGGGAATAACGGAACCTCCCCTCTTCCGGAAACTGAACACCGCCCTTTTCTTCCCTATTTTGAATGTCTTTAAAGACAAAGATCGTTACTCCAATCTAAAATAATTTCGAAATAATACCAAGGTTTTAAGGATGTGATTTCCTTACCACTAGAATCGATTCCAACGATTTGTGTCACCCACGACTTCTTGATCTCCAACTTCCGTTATTGCACTAAAGAGTAATAAAGAAGACGTTACTAGAACGAACGTTTATTTCGATCCAAATGATCCTTCATGACACCATCAATAATCGGTCATACCACTATTAACTAATCGAAACGAAAAGAATCTCTTACCTATTTTCCACGTCGAAAAGGAAGGATTGAGAATGGTGTTTGATTGATGAAAGATTCGGCTATGTAAGATTAAGGAGAAGAGAAAATAAATTGGCTTAAAAGCACATTAGCATTCGGCCATGAGAGAAATATTGGAGAAAATATTGATTGAAAAGAAATAACAAATAAGAGAATGGAGATGATGATGAATTCGGTTTTCAAAGAAAATAAAAGAGAAAGAAAGAGATGAGGTTAGGATCAAGACACATTCGGCAATGGAGAAAAGAGAGAAAAGAAAGGAATGGTCATTTGATGTAGGTGATTTCGGCACTAATGAGAATAAGGCACAAAAAGAATACCAATTGATGTGCAAAAATGACCAAATGGTCAAAAATAATCAAGGCTTACCAATGCACAAATTCGGCCAAGGGAGAGAGAGGTTGAGAGAATTTGCAAAACTATGCTCAAAACAAAAAAAAATGACCAAAACAAAAGACTAAAATTCCTAGCCAAACTATCACCAAAATTTCGGCTCCCCCCCTAGCCATATTGCCGTCCAAATGCATGGTCTAATGGCCAAGATATTGTTTCCATAAACATTTCCTTGATTCTTGCCTCATATCTTCACATCTTTCCTTATTTTCTTGATTCCCTTCCTTAAGTTAACAATTTCCTTATTCCTTTGATATTCTAACCAAAAATAACATGGTCAACACTTACCTTAAATGAGCTTGGCCGACACATGCTAGGAAAATCAAAAATAAAAGCCACCTAATTGCTATTTAAGGGATTCGAACCTTCACCCTCATGCACTAGCTCATGCGCCATCACCACTTGGCCATTAACTCATCTTATGCTTCACTTTGACACTTAAATTAACTTATGTGTCATAGCCACTTAATCCACTTCCATAAATAATTAAAACTAAAAATTATTCTATACCCAATTAATTCTATACTCTTCTTCAGGACTATAATAAACACGAAAAATAAATAAGAAAATTCCACCTTCTAGAATAATTACTCAAAGCACACAATGAAAATAAATTGCTCGAATTTTCAGGGTGTTACAATCCCTCAAATACTTGAGAGGGATGAAACCTAAGACGGATCTTGTTATTGTTTCCTGAACTATATAATAAATACTTGATTTGTTCTTGATTATGTGTTCTTAATTCTTGCCTTAATATTCCAGGATATTGATTCAAGTATTGATGTGCTTATTCAGAGGAGCAAAAGTCCCTGTTTAATAGTAGATCTAGCATAATTGAGCGGAGTTGATCGCACTCCTAGAAATAGAACAACAAAAATCTACCGGATTAGGGTCAAACCTAATATGGGAGTCCATAGATCGAGTTAATGTAACACTAGGGGTTTTAATTAGAAATAGATTTCAATTAATCAACCTAGAGTTAGACGTTAGTAGCTTCGAAAGAGGTATTAATATAAATTAAGGAATCCTACAGATCAAGTTAAGTGAATAAATCGTCTGGTTCAGAGTTAAATAACAAGTGAAGTCTAGGTGGATTCTTTCTCGGGTATTTTCTTAATCAATTGATTTCCTCGAAAGTATTTTACCTATTCATTCTCTGTGTCTTGGCATCCTTAGCTTAGGAATTAGTTAAACAAACATTAATCATCTTTATTTTAGGCTAGATAATAAAAAGAAAGTTAGTACTAGTACTTTTGGTTCACTTGGGTTCGACATTTCTATCTTGCCACTAAGCTATACTACTGTTCGATAGGTGCACTTGCCTCAATCGCGGTGATAGTTAGTTTCTAGGCTCGATCATTCATTATATAATTATTAAGACTTTTAGACTACGATCAAGTTTTTTGGCACCGTTACTGGGGAACTAAGATATTTTTATTACTTTAGCCATTTTTTATTTTGTTTGCAATTTTAATTTTTTTAATTTTTAATTTTACTAATTTTTCTTGGCTTCTGGCAGGTAACTCTATTTTATGACTAGGAGGAACCCGACAGGACCCTTACTTTTTGATAATGATTTAGAAGCTACCGTTCGCAGAAATCGTAGAGAAATAAGGCGAAGCCTACAGTACATAGAAAAAAGAGCAAGAAGACACAACCAATACTACTGAAGATATGGTTGATAACAATTCGCTACCTCCTGTAGTTGCCGCAAACCCGGTGAATCAAAATCCTGCTCCTCGTACTATGTATGATTATGCTAAACCTAATTTAATAGGAGCTGAATCGAGTATTGTTAGGCCTGCTATTGCTACTAATAATTTTGAACTGAAACCTAACACTATTCAAATGATTCAACAGTTTGTTTAATTTGATGGTTTGTAGGACAAAGACTGAAATACTCATTTAGAAAATTTTCTAGAATTCTATGATACCTTCAAAATAAATGGCATTTCTGATGATGCCATTCGTCTTTGATTGTTTCCCTTTTCATTAAGGAACAAGGATAAACAGTGGTTAAACTCGTTACCATGAAGATCAATCACTACATGGGATCAAATGATCGAAAAATTTTTGTTAAAATATTTTCTGTCGGCTAAAACGGCCAAGTTGAGGAATGATATCTCTTCTTTTGTACAAATAGATCTAGAAACTCTTTACGACACATGGGAGAGATACATGGATCTACTGAGAAGGTGCCATCACCATGGGTTTCATCTCCCTCTAGTATCTGAAGGGTTTAGTTCATAATAATAAAAGAAAACATCTTAGAAAGAAAGATAAAACAAAATATAAGAAAACCCTAAAACCCCCTAAAGGAATTGAAGGAGAGATCCTCCGTCTTGAGTATGATTCCGGCTTCTTGAGATAAATCAACTGGCTTTCTTCATGTGAATCCCACAAATCTGACATTTTTGGCCTAGCTAGACGCCCCCTAGAATGCTCCAAGGGGGTCCTGTCAAGCTCTCCTTTTTAGGTTATACTTAGGGTGTTTATATAGGCTTCGGAATGTGTTACTCCACCCTTAAGTAACCTAATCCGAGTAGAATTACTCTTTCTCACGACAGAGACATGCCCATGGCACACGCCCGTGTAAGTCGTGGTCAGACCTGTTCAAACCTGTTAAATGGGGCACGGCTGTGTGGTCTTAGGCCCAGACTGTGTCAATTTTGTAAGTTGGCCCATTTGGTTCATTCTAAGCATGTTTCTCGTTCTTTTCATCCCCCGGTGCTTTCCTGAGTATAAAACATGAAAATAAAGGATTAAGAGCACCTATTTACACAATTCATGGGATAAATCATCCAAAAGTATGCTAAATATGGGATTAAAATATGTTACTTTTACGGTTTATCAAATACCCACACACTTAAGCTTTTGCTTTTCCTCAAGCAAAATTCTCAACTTACAATTAGAACGAACTTTCTACAATTCATAATTCTCATCAATAATGACTCATCATAATTCATAGATAATTTATACATGGATAATTTAACTCAAAGAGTCCTAAAGATTCAAATAATCAAAGTCATACATTTGTAGCATGAAAACATAAGTGTCTCCCCTTATCTAAATAATTACCTCTGATTCAAAACCGACAAGGATTGACATCCTCACTAAAGATTCACTCAAAGCACTCAAAGTGTTTAAGGTTCAGGA
The DNA here is from genome assembly GCA_025698515.1 of Gossypium sturtianum. Classification (NCBI taxonomy): domain Eukaryota; kingdom Viridiplantae; phylum Streptophyta; class Magnoliopsida; order Malvales; family Malvaceae; genus Gossypium; species Gossypium sturtianum. The sequence goes on from CM046945.1 coordinate 167,964,688, forward strand.
AAAAGCACTCATAAGTCGAACCTGAAAAGTTAATCCCATAGGCTTGCCTGAAAATCAAATCTCCACCACTATAATATAAGATGATACACAAATCAAAAGGTCTTTAAAAGGGTTGTAACGGGGCTTGGGTTAAAGGTATGGATAAAGGCTGAATTAGATGGTTAAAAACAAGATTGAATTGACAAATTACCTAACTAAAAACAACAAACTAATAATAAATAATTATATCAATTGAAAACTTGTACTACTAATACTAATAACACGAGCTTCTTCTCAAGATGATTGTAATTTAAACGTACAAGCTCACTTCTCATAATACTAATACTGAATATACTTCGATTTTTTTTAAGAATGAGTACATAATACAAGATAAATTCATAAAACAAAATAATTAGGCAACTGATCAAATCAAATCTTGACATAAGGGTAGTCAAAAGGAATGGTGAAAACAAATAATAAGGGTTTTGGGTTAATATTAATAGGTGAGTCAATAAAAAGGGTTTGTTAGATCAACAGTGTTCAATAGGGGTTAATAATGAAGGTAGGCTTTTTAGTGGAATAAGTGGGTTAAAACCTAGGTGCCTTTATCATCTCTGTGTATCAAATCAAAGGTGTGGTCTCGACATGTATAATCAAAGCAAGTTCTAGAATAACAAATCAATGTTGACACACTCATAATCAAGAAAGTGAGCACGAAAAAGAATATATGCTCTAAAAGGCTCAAAATCTCACAAAAGTTATGGGTTTTTTATATCAACCTTGTAAATTTCAAACTTCAAAGTAATATTTAAATTTAGGTCAACAACCTAGAGAATTTTTAACTCTTGAAAAATAGACTTATCATGCTTGATTCTCTAGTATCTTAAAGTTTAAATCATCAATGCACAATTAACTATGACTTAATCTAAGACATATCAATAAAAACCATATATCAACAAAAATTTCATCCTAATTAGTAATATGAGAAAATTACTAAAGAACAAGATAAAATCCAGGGATTTGAGAATAATGAAAAAAGTTAGGCACTTCTATCCCCCCACACTTAAGATGTACATTGCCCTCAATGTACAAAGATAAATAATAATCATGTAGTAATTAAAATCAAAAGAGAATGAGAGAAGTGACACTTCCTGAAAGATAAGTTGGAGGAGGCGTCTCCGGTGTTGGCTATGGTCTTGGTGTGGTTGCTACCGATAATCTCTGTGCTAGATGAAGAAATTGGGAAACCTGTGAAGAATTAGCCAAGAAATCTGAAGAAACATTTAAAATAAACTAATTATATATTTAAAGACAAGAATTATAAAGAGAAAGAAAAAGAAAAGTAAAATAAAATTAAAAGAGGAGATGAATAGACTGAGAAATCCTTATTGATGGATGGTTCGCGAGGTGGGTGTGATTTCTAAGGCCGTGGTGCGTGATTCCCAAGTAGCCTGAAGAACGTAAAACGAAGTAACTAGATTAAGATAAACTAAGTTAAGCAGAAGAGAAGTAAAGATAAAGAAAATAAAGGAGAAGAGAAAAGAAAAATGAAGACTTAATGGCTTCAAAGACCCTTGGCTTGTCGAGTAGCTGAAGCGGCTGGCATGAACTTATGTAGATCGATCTCCCACGAGGAGACAGTGTTTTGGTCCTTTCGCTTCTTCGACATGGTTATAGTGAAGCTCAAGAGTATAGAAAAAATGATATGGAGGGGGAAAATCTGAGAAAGAAGAGGAAGAAAGAAGATAGGGAGTAGGTGAGAAGAAGGGGAGAGGGAGGGTTTAAATAGAATTTTAGAGTCTTACACACCCCCACGCCCATGTATTGTGAGTGTGTCAAGTCAGACGGCCACCTCGCACGGCTGTGTTGAGAGGCGTGTTGTTTCCCCCACGCCTGTTTTCAGATTACCACGCTCGTGCTTTGATAAATAGTGTCAGCCACAGCTGCACCGCACGGCCATGGTGTTTTATTGATGCCCGTGACTCGAAGATGTTATTCGTTCTTGCTCGTCCTATCTCTGCCATGTCAGTACGGGAATCCGTAGTACCCACACGGCCACGGCCACGTCCGTATGGTATGGAAACCTGCACTTTGGTTAGTTTATAGTTAGGTGCTAAAGAGGAAAAGGAAAAATAAAAATAAAAATAAAAAATCTAAAAATCAAAAAGGTGGTTAGTTGATACGGGCCGGCTCGGGATGAGTCGAAACGTATGCGGGTTGCCCAATCGTCTACGATGAGGAATCAAGCATTTGGAAAATAATTGGAAAATATGGATGCGTTTGTGGAAGTTTTAAGTGAATAAAAATAAGAAATGGTTCGGTTTGGTGAAAAGAAATGAAAAATGGATAAATAGAATAAAAAAATAGATAAAGGATAATTTTGATGGGGGTGGATAAACGAACTTAAACAAGAAGCGATTCGACACTAAAGAGTGTCACCCCAAATTCTATAATGTTTAAGGTGGAAAGATGAAGATAGGTTGATGAACGCCACACCAAAGGGAATTTGGTGATAAGTTCAAACAAGTCGAAGACGCCACAAGCAAGCTTGATAAGTCTAACGAAACTTGTACGAAAATGAAGAGGAGATGAACTCACTCAAATGAACAAAAGTTCATCAAATTTTCTTAAAGTCTGAATTGTGTTAAATGAGAATTACATAGCCTTTTTATAGGCTGAACAAAGGCTAGCCAAATAGTCTTCTAATCTTGCCTCTTAACCCTTAAGTTTTTGAAAGGGCACCAGCAACCTTTAACCCTTAACCCCTGAGTTTTTGAAGAGGCACCTAACAACCTTTTAACCCTTAAGTTTTTGAAAAGGCAGTAGTAACCTTGTCCCTTAACCCTTAGGTTTTCGAAAGGGCACCAGCAACCTTGTCCCTTCATGTTCACCAAAAGGCACCCGGCAACTTTGTCTCTTCATATTCACCAAAAGGCACCTGGCAACTTTGTCTCTTCATGTTCACCAAAAGGCATTGGGCTAGTTGAATGCCGAATGTAGCTGAACTAAGCTAACACGACTAAATCAGCTTGAAGAAAGGTGCGAATCAAGCTAATTGAGTATGAAGCTGGGAAGCAGTTTAATGTAGAAAAGCCAAGAGATGACCAAGATATGTTGGAGGAGGTAACAATTGTGGGGGAGCCAACTATAGTTGATTTTCCAACATCTTATAGAGCTAATTAATTATACAAACAAGGGCACGTCTCAGTTAGTATACTTTGTAAAACACTGGGAATATAAGCAAGCAAATGTTGTTCGCCTTCTTAGAGAAGAACTTGACAATCTAAGCAGGAAAAGGCAAGAATCTGAGCTTAAGAGGATTGAAGTTTGAATATTGAGTTGCTCTGGGCGTGCTCGTATCATCCCCTCCCTCTTCAAGACGATTCGTCCTCGAATCGACCCATTGGTTTTCTCGAACAACATTCTATTTTGCTCGTCTTTCCTCGATCAAACGGGATGGATAATAATCGTAACACCTGAAAAGAACATTCAAGAATTAGTAAGAACTGTTTTAAACATACTTGCAACCCGAAGAAAAACAACACCAAACAAATAAATCGCATGCGGACAGGCATAAGCACTTTATCATACAAAAGGATCAATGCCTTGTCATAGTTTTGGAACAAACGCGGATAAGCTTCAAAGCATGCATACAATCTAATTGGATTCCACAAGACAAGATGATCATGCGAGTAGCACAACAAAAGGTAGATATATTCATCACAAACAAGTAGTGGAGAAAGTGCGTATGGCACTCGAAGTTGAACATCCAAACCTGCTTTGTTCGAAATAAGGAATCACTCGCACATGAATTGTAACAAGTATCGATAACAAGAATCTTTTTGTCAATCATTAAAGCAGATAGACCATTAATTGGCAGAACAGAACATTTGAACATATCAAGATCTAAATGCTTTACAAAAACGAATTTAGCACCATGTGTTCTATCAATATCCACAACAGATAGATCATAAAAAAGCAAATTGGAAGGGCTAAGTATATTATGATCTAATTGCTTTGCAAAAGGCAATTCATCAACATAATGCATATCATCATCTGAAGAGAATAAAAATATATCAACTATTTCAAAAGACTTACCTTTAGGCGCAAAAAGACAGAGACCGTTCTTACCTTGCTTATCTTCACAAGTTGAAACTCGAAGATCGAATTTACCTTGCTCGATCAAGACGAACCTTCTCTCCTCGGGCATGTAATGTAGTCTATGCTTTATTCGCGAATTAACATTTTTCAAACAAAATGAGGACTCCATGTACACGAATTGCATGTACAAACACAAAATTTGCTTAAGGAACGAATAAAATTTGAAAACAAGGTTGACAAAATTTGTTACCTTATTCAAAAACCAATTTCCAAAATGATTGAAATTTTTCAAGCACAATTGGGATTGACTGATTTTCCAATAAAATATACCAAATGATACAGAACATATTCCCGATTTAAAAACATGATTTTGATTATTAAATTCAATATGTGACAATGGTTTAGAAAAATCAAACATGTTAAACCAATAGGAATTGTGCAAACTCAAAATCAAACGATCAAAATTCTTGACAAGTTTCAAAACTGATCTACAAAAACTCATAGATTTTGTATTAGACAATGAACAAATCTCGTAATAACCACAATCAAACAACTTGGGATTAAAAGAAAATTCATCGTCATACTTACTCGAGTCTTGCACTTGTCGAATAGACGTTACTCCACCTTCACACTTTGCTTCACAATGGTTATTATGGGGTAAACCCACCTTACCATCTTTTAAGTCATCATAACGAATCAAAGGATGGAAAATGACAAAATTATCCACATAATCACAAACAGTAGAAAGATTCGGTGGAGATTGAATCTCATCAAAGCACTTACCTTCCTTACCTTCAGACTCGTGTGGTTCGACTACATTTTCAACTTTACCCTTTTCGATCAAACAGAAACGTCGTTCGTCGAGAAGGTATTGAAGTTGGCATTCGTCACTCGATTTCTCAGAAACCTGAAAAGAAGAAGTAGAACAAGAACAAACTTCAAGTGGATTAGTTAAATCAACACTCATCTTTTCTCTCCCTTCTTGTTCTATTGTTTCTTTTTCTCTCAGAAGCTCTTTTCTTTTCCTTTCAATTTTCTCTTCCTTTTCTCTCTCGTTTTCTATTTCGATTTCTTTCTCTTTTCAATTTCGTTACAACTCGTAGATGTTTCAAAAGAATTGAAAAGAGAAGGATTTGATTTAAAGGAGGAAGTCATTTTCTCATAGAAGTCTCGTTCGATCTTTCGTGTAAAATTCCTCGTGCGTGACTTCGTTGAGGCATACGAGGAATAACTCGTGCTTTCTCGTTCGTCGCTTTGAAAGGGATCTAGCTCGTAACTTTCTTCTCACAAATTCGTATTTCATTTCAAAAAGACTTATTGCGGCTTGAGGGTCGACTTCAAGTTAGTTACAAGGGTTAAATGATTTACAGGTATAGGGCATGCTGGAAAAAAATAAAAAAAAAATTGGTATGTGTGGCGTTGGGGGTGAAATGATGAGAACTTAAATGATGGTAAAATTTTTTTTCACTCAATTTTTTTAACCTCGATTTTTTTAACTTTTTTTGTATCTCTCGTTTTTTTTTAACTTCAAATATACTATAATTAAATACAAGAAACAAAAATCACAACTTAAAAATTTTTTAATTTTTTTTAAATTTTTTAAACTTACGAACCTAATTCTGGCTTTACGATGGTTGTCGGAACTCCTCGTTTTGTAGCTCTGATACCAGATGATACGGGCCGGCTCGGGATGAGTCGAAACTTATGCGGGTTGCCCAATCGTCTACGAGGAGGAATCAAGCCTTTGGAAAATAATTGGAAAATATGGATGCGTTTGTGGAAGTTTTAAGTGAATAAAAATGAAAAATGGTTCGGTTTGATGAAAAGAAATGAAAAATGGATAAATAGAATAAAAAAAATAGATAAAGGATAATTTTGATGGGGGTGGATAAACGAACTTAAACAAGAAGCGATTCGACACTAAAGAGTGTCACCCTGGATTCTATAATGTTTAAGGTGGAAAGATGAAGATAGGTTGATGAACGCCACACCAAAGGGAATTTGGTGATAAGTTCAAACAAGTCGAAGACATACAAAAGCAAGCTTGATAAGTCTAACGAAACTTGTACGAAAATGAAGAGGAGATGAACTCACTCAAATGAACAAAAGTTTATCAAATTTTCTTAAAGTCTGAATTGTGTTAAATGAGAATTACATAGCCTTTTTATAGGCTAAACAAAGGCTAGCCAAATAGTCTTCTAATCTTGCCTCTTAACCCTTAAGTTTTTGAAAGGGCATCAGCAACCTTTAACCCTTAACCCTTGAGTTTTTGAAGAGGCACCTAACAACCTTTTAACCCTTAAGTTTTTGAAAAGACACTAGTAACCTTGTCCCTTAACCCTTAGGTTTTCGAAAGGGCACCAGCAACCTTGTCCCTTCATGTTCACCAAAAGGCACCTGGCAACTTTGTCTCTTCATGTTCACCAAAAGGCACCTGGCAACTTTGTCTCTTCATGTTCACCAAAAGGCATTGGGCTAGTTGAATGCCGAATGAAGCTGAACTAAGCTAACACGACTAAATCAGCTTGAAGAAAGGTGCGAATCAAACTAATTGACCATGAAGCTGGGAAGCAGTTTAATGTAGAAAAGCCAAGAGATGACCAAGATATGTTGGAGGAGGTAACAATTGTGGGGGAGCCAACTATAGTTGATTTTCCTACATCTTATAGAGCTAACTAATTATACAAACAAGGGCACGTCTCAGTTAGTATACTTTGTAAAACACTGGGAATATAAGCAAGCAAATGTCGTTCACCTTCTTAGAGAAGAACTTGACAATCTAAGCAGGCAAAGGCAGGAATCTGAGCTCAAGAGGCTTCAAGTTTGAATATTGAGTTGCTCTGGGCGTGCTCGTATCATTAGTGCTCGGGTTACCTCCCGAGAAGCGCTCGTTTAAAGTCTTAAGCTAGACTTACCTCTTATTCATATGAATATGGTGGTTTAAAGAGTTGGACATCTTCCCTCATGCTATCAGTTCTATTTCTATAATAAAGTTTAAGTCGAGAAGCATTTACCTTAAAAGTACTGAATGTGGGATTGCTTACCTCGACTGTTCCGTATGGAAAGATATTACGTACCTCAAGAGGGATTTCTTCGTTTGTATTCAGGTCTGATATGGTGATTCGAGGGTTGGCTTTATTTAACAGTATCTGATCTCCTATTTTGAAGTGGTTTGATGTTCCTATGAGCTCTTCTGGGGGCTCCTTCTATTTTACTTTGTGTGGTTTCGATTTCTCCTTGAAGTGTGTCTTCCACTCGTCTAGTTCATCGATATGAAGCCTTCGATCCTCATGAATTACTTCTTTATTAGCATGGGGGATAGGATTAGGTTTAGGTTTGTAGCTTCGTGGTGTTTCCTATGAAGAAGGTTGAACAATTTTGTTATCAATTGAATTTACTTTCTCACCTTTTTCAATTGATGTCCTGGTCGAGTCAAGAGCTTGGAAAGTAACTGTCTCATCACCTACACGAAGTATGAGTTCACCTATATCAATATCAATTTTTGTTCTGGCAATTGCTAAAAAGGGTCTTCCTAAAATTAAAGGAATAGCATTGTCCTCATCCATGTCTAAAACAAAAAAGTCTACTGGGAATATGAATTTATCGATTTTGACAAGAACATCTTCGATTATACCCCTAGGAATTCTAATAGTTTTATTAGCTAGTTGAATGCTCATCCTAGTTTGCCTGGGTTCCCCTAGACCTAGTTGTTTAAACATTTTATAAGGCATGACATTTATACTTGCCCCTAAATTAGCTAAAGCATTATCAACAGTTAAACTACCAATTAAACATGGAATTATAAAACTCCCTGGATCTTTTAATTTTTGTGGTAGACTATTTTTTAAGATTACCGAGCACATTGCATTTAGCTCTACATGCGAGGTCTCGTCTAGCCTCCGTTTGTTTGTCGACAACTCTTATAAAAATTTTCTGGAATCTGGCATCTGCGAAAGAGCTTCGAGAAATGATAAGTTAATATGTAATTTCTTTAAAAGTTTAAGAAACTTACTAAACTGTTCCTCTGTGCTGTCTCTCTTTATTACGTCGGGATATGGTATGTGAGGTTGGTACTCTTTAATTACCGGTTTTGGCTTTTCTTAAGTTACCTCAACTTTACCTTCTTCTACCTCATTTTCTTGTCTTGAATTAGGACCATCTACCCAACACTATCATGAGCTATTTATGGCTTGGATTTGCTCATTTGGGTTAGTCTCAGTGTTGCTTGGTAGGCTCCCTTGCGGTCGTTCGGAGATCAGCTTAGCAATTTGCCCTAACTGGTTCTCGATCCCTTTAATCGATGCTTGTTGATTCTTAAGTGTTGTCTTAGTGTTTTGGAAACGGGTTTCTGTGGCTGTTATGAATTTTTTCAGCATCTCTTCAAGGTTCGGCTTCTTTTCCTGTGGGTAGAGTTGTTGTTGGAAATTTGGAAGAGGTTGTTGTCTTTGATTTCTTTAACCTCCCCATGAAAAATTTGGGTGATTCCTCCAACCTGGATTATAAGCATTACTATAAGGGTTATTGTTAGATCTAAAATTGTTACCCATATAGTTCATCTGTTCTCTCTCTGTGCTCGGATGGTAGGGTGGGTACTCAAGATTCGCCACACTTTCACTTGCGCCGCACTGCATCACCAGATGTACCTGCGAAGAACACAAACCATCAAGCTTTTTATTAATTATCTCTATCTGATTTGATAGCATGGTTACTGCATCGAGGTTAAAAACTCTGACCGATTTTGTTGGCTTTGTCCTTGTGACTTGCCACTGATAGTTATTCAGTGACATCTCTTCTATGAACTCATAGGCCGTTTTAGGAGTTCTGTTATTTAGGGTTCCACCGGCGGCCGAATCGATCAGTTGCCTCGTTGAGAGGTTCACACCATTATAGAAAGTTTAGACCTGTAGCCACAAAGGTAATTCGTGGTGTGGGCATCTTCTCAAGAGATCCTTGTATCTCTCCCATGCATCGTATAGTGTTTCTAAATCCATCTGCACAAAAAAAAAGATATCATTCCTTAATTTGGCTGTTTTGGCCGGTGAAAAATATTTTAATAAAAACTTCTCGGTCATTTGGTCCCATGTAGTGATTGACCCTTGTGGTAACGAGTTCAACCACTGTTTGGCTTTATTCCTTAATGAAAAGGGAAATAACTGAAGACGTATGACATCATCAGAAATGCCATTTATTTTGAAGGTATCACAGAATTCTAGAAAATTAGTGATATGAGTGTTTGGGTCTTCATCCTACAAACCATCAAATTGAACAAATTGTTGAATCATTTGTATAGTGTTAGGCTTTAATTCAAAATTATTAGCAGCTATATCAGGCCTAACAATACTTGATTCAGCTCCTGTTAAACTAGGTTTAGCATAATCATACATAGTACGTAGAGCATGATTTTCAGCCACCTTTGGTGGTGGTGGATGATTTTCAGCCATCCCTTCAGTAGGATTCGTTTCGTCTTCTTGCTATTCTTCTATGTATTTTAAGCTTCAGCTTATTTCTCTGTGATTTCTGTGAGTGGTACCTTCAATATCACTATCGTAAACTAGGGGTCTTGTCGGGTTCCTTCTAGTCATAAACTAGAGGTACCTGCTAGGAAAAGAAAGAAAGAAAATTAGCAAAGTTAAAAATAAATAAAAGTAAATTGCAAAAATAAAAAAAGGCTAAAGTAATAAAAATCAAGCTTTTTTAACATTTCAGTTCCCCGGCAACGGTGCCAAAAACTTGATCGTGTTGTCAAAGTCTTAAAATTTATAAAAAGAATAATCAAACCTGGAAACTAGCTATGACAACGATTTGAGGCAAGCGCACCTATCGAACAGTAGTATAGCTTAGGCAAGACCGGATTGTCGAACCCAAAGGAACTAAAAGTATTAATACTAACTTTCTTTCTATTATTTAGCCTAAAAATTAAGGGAATTTGTTATCTATCTAAATTAACTAACTACTAAAACTAAAGACACTAAGACAAAGAGAATAAATTTGGGAAAATAATTTTGGGAAAAACCAATTGATTAAGACGATACCCGAGGAAGAATCCACCTAGACTTCACTTGTTATCTAACACTAAACCAGACGATTTATTCATTTGACTTGATCAATAGGATTTTCTAATTTCTATTCCCTCTATTTAAGGCGACTAACATCTAACCCTAGGTTGATTAATTGAAATATCTTTTTAATTAAAACCCCTAGAATTGCATTAACTTGATCTATGGACTCCCATATTAGGTTTGACCCTAATCCGGTAGATTTTCGTCACCCTATCTCTAGGCGTGCGAGCAACTCTGCTTAACTATGCTAGATCTACTCTTAGACAGGGTCTATTCCTCCTCTGCCTAAGCACATCAAACTTGAATCAATATCCCAAAAATATCAGCACAAGAATTAAGAACACAAAATTAAGAACAAATCAAATATTTATCATATAGTTCAGAAAATAATAACAATATTCATCTTAGGTTTCGTCCCCCTCAAGTATCTGAAGGGTTTAGTTCATAATAACAAAAGAAAACATCTCAGAAGGAAAGATAAAACAAAACATGAGAAAACCCTAAAACCCCCTGAAGGAATTGAAGGAGAGATCCTCCGTCTTGAGTATGATTCTGGCTTCTTAAGATGAATCAACTGGCTTTCTTCGAGTGAATCCCACAAATCTGACCTTTTCGGCCTAGCTGGGCGCCCCCTAGAACGCTCCAAGAGGGTCCTGTCAAGCTCCCATTTTTAGGTTATACTTAGGATTTTTATATAGGCTTCGGAATGTGTTACTCCGCCCCTAAGTATCCTAATCCGAGTAGAATTACTCTTTCTCACGACAGGGACACGCCCATGGCACACGCCCGTGTAAGTCATGGTCAGGCCGTGTTCAAGCCTGTTAAATGGGGCACGACCGTGTGGTATTGGGCCCATGCCGTGTCGATTTCGTAAGTTGGCCCATTTGGTTCGTTTTAAGCCCGTTTCTCGTTCTTTTCATCCTTCAGTGCTTTCCTGAGTATAAAACATGAAAATAAAGGATTAAGAGCACCTATTTACACAATTCATGGGATAAATCATCCAAAAGTATGCTAAATGTGGGATTAAAATATGTTACTTTTACAGTTTATCACATGGCATGGAAAACGAGCAGATAAATTATATGGGTAATAATCCTCGACCTCAAAATAATCCTTATAGTAATTTTTACAATCCAGGTTGGAGGAATCATTCAAATTTTTCATTAGGTGGACAAGGAAATCAGAGACAGCAGCCCCCTCTAGGCTTTCAACAGCAACCCTACCCATAAGAGAAGAAGTTGAACCTCGAAGAGGTGCTAAGTAAATTCATTGCGGTGTCAGAAACCCGTTTTCAAAACACCAAAATAGCACTCAAAAATCAACAAGCGTCAATTCAAAGGCTCGAAAACCAAATAGGTCAGCTTGCTAAGCTGATCTCTGAATGACCACAATGTAGCTTACCAAGCAACACTGAAGCCAACCCAAAGGAGCAACTTCAAGCCATCACCGCTCACAATAATGAAGGGTTAGACGAACCAAACCCGAGGCAAGAACCTGTGGTAAGTAAAAGTAAGGCTGAGGTGAGCCATGATAAACCAAAATCGATGATCGCAGAGTACCAGCCTCGAATACCATACCCTAATGCGATGAAGAAAGATAACATGGATGAACAATTCGGTAAATTTCTTAAACTTTTAAAGAAATTACATATTAACTTGCCGTTTCTCGAAGCTCTTTCACAGATGCCAGATTCAAGAAAATTCCTAAAAGAGTTATTGACAAACAAATAGAGGTTAGACGAGGCATCGCATGTGGAGCTAAACGTAGTTGTAATTCTGCAAAATAAACTTCTACGAAAATTAAAAGATCCAGGGAGTTTTACAATTCCATGCTTAATTGGTAGTTTATAGGTTAATAATGCTTTAGCTGATTTAGGGGCAAGCATCAATGTTATGCCTTATAAAATGTTTAAACAACTAGGTCTCGGGAAACCAAAACAAACTATGATGAGCATTCAATTAGCTGATAAAACTATTAGAACTCCTAGGGATATAATTGAAGATGTACTAGTGAAAATTGACAAATTCATATTCCCAGTAGACTTTGTCATTTTAGACATGGATAAGGACAATACGGTTCTTTTAATTTTAGGAAGGCCCTTTTTAGCAACTGCTAGGAATATTATCGATGTTGATATAGGGGAAGTAACACTTTGTGTAGGTGATGACATGATTAAACTCAAAGCACGTGATTCTAAAAGACTACCTGATGATCAAGAGAACACAAGTCCTACTAGTATGAATTTACTTAACGTGCAATCTTCTTTACAGGAGACCACTCAGGAAAAGATAACAGAGCCAGGATCTAGTGTTCATACTGAGAATACAACTGTTCATGAGGAATGAATGTTACAAATAGATGAGTTAGACGAGTGGAAGATACATTTCAAGGAGAAACAAAAAAGTACACGAAGCAATACCGAGAGAACCCTGAGATGAGCTTATAGGGACAGCAAATCACTTTAAAATTGGAGATCTGGTACTATTAAAGGCAACTGACCCTCGAATTAGCACTTCAGAGCTTAAAGCAAATAGAGCAACTCCTCTTGTGATACTTAAAATCTTTTCATACGGAACGGCTGAGGTGACTCACTCTAATCTCGGCACTTTTAAGGTAAATATCACTCGACTCAAATCGTACAATGTTAATAGAATTGATAATGAAAACGAGGAGTCTCGACTCTATGAACCACCATGAATCTGCGAATGAAAGGCAAGTCGAGCTTAAGACTTTAAACGAGCGGTTCTCGGGAAGCAACCTGAGCACTAACTTTACTAATTAGTTTAGTTTATTTCTATTGTTGTTTAGGCGCAGGTTTTTCACACCCACACGGCCTTTCACATAGCCGTAGCAGTGTGGGCACCACAGGTAAAAGCATTGGCATGGTCATAGTCGTGTGAAAATAGGATAAAATTTTCCTTAGACACGGGATGCGATAAAATGCCACGGCCGTGCGATATGACCGTGGCTGACACTGATTAAATCACAGGGGCGTAGAACCCTCTACACAGGTGTGGGAGAAGCAAACAAACCACCACACGACCATGCGATACGGCTGTGCGACCTAACATGCCCATGGCACATGGGCGTGGGGATATACTAGATCCCAGATTTTTGTTTAAAATCCCCTCTTCTCACCTACTCCCAATTCCCCTTCTTCCATACCCCCCTCAATTTTCCTCCTCTTTCCTTCTCCAAACTCTTGACCTACCCTTGTCCATGGTGAAGAAACAGAAGGATCCTAGCACGATCTCCCTGTGCGAGACCGATCTACATAAGTTCATGCCGGTTGCTTCATTCACTCGACAAGCTAAGGACATTTGAAGCCATTTAGTTTCTATTTTTCTTTTCTCTTCTCTTTTATTTTCCTTCTCTTTATCTCTCTTGTGCTAAATCTATATTTTATATTTTTATTTCTTTAATTTAGGTTCTTCAGGCTGCTTGGGAATCAGTACACGTCGGCCATAGACACCACCACCACCAGTACCTCCTCCTCCAACTCGGCCTGAATTTTCCCCATTTCGTTTCTTTGACTCCATCCAAAAATTTAGGAGGTTTCACTTCTCTCTCTATCTTTTGATTTTCTTACTATATTATGAATATCTATCTTTGTACATTGAGGGCAATGTACATCTTAAGTGTGGGGGTGAATTTCAGAAGTTCCTAACTTTTTGCATTATTCTCAAATCCCTGAATTAGTTCTTGTTCTTAAGTGTGGAGAGGTGTCAACAATACTTTCCCTGAATGATATCTTGTCTTGAGTAATTCTCTCATATCACTAATTAGAACGAAATTTCTGTCGATTTATTATTTTTATTGATCTTGATATGTTTTAGATTAAGTCATAGTTAATTGTACATTGATGATTTAAACTTTAAGATATTAGAGAATCAAGCATGATAAGTCTATTTTCAGAATTAAAAACTTGCTAGGTTGTTGACCTAAATTTGAATATTACTTTGAAGTTTGAAATTTGCAAGGTTGACATCAAATACAATAATTTTTGTGAGATTTTGAGCCTTTTAGAGTATACATTTTTCTTGCTCACTTTATAGATTATGAGTGTGTCAACATTGATTTGTTATTCTAGAACTTGCTTCGATTATACATATCGAGACCACACATTTGATTTGATATACAGAGATGATAAAGGCACCTAGGATTTAACCCACTTACTCCATAAAAAGCCTACCTCCGTAATTAACCCCTAGTGAACCCATTTTGAGCCTAATCAACAGTTTCTTGATTTACCAATAATATTAACCCAAAACCCCGTTATTAACTTGTTTCCCCCATTTTCTTGACTCCCTTTTTGTCGAGATTTGATTTGATCAGTTGCCTAATTATTTTATTCCAGTAGTTGAATTCATCCTGTATTATGTGATTATTCTTAAAAAACATTAGAAAATTTATTCATCATTAGTTCTATGTCTATGAGCTTAAACAGTTAAATTTACATCTTTAGAAGAAGCTTGTGTTATTAGTATTACAAGTTTTCAATTGATGTAATTATTCATTATCAGTTCATTGTTGCTAATTAAGAAATTTGTTAATTCAATCTCGATTCTAACCCTTTAATTCAACTTTTTTCCATACCTTTAACCCAAGCTCCATTACAACCCTTTAAAGACCTTTTGATTTATATATCATCTCATATTATAGTGGTGAAGATTTGATTCTCATGCAAGCCTTGGGATTAACTTTTCATGTTTGACTTATGAGTGCTTTCTTAAACCTTAAACACCTTGAGTGATTTAAGTGAATCCTTAGTGAGGGTGTCAATCCTTATCGGTTTTGAATCAAAGGTAATTATATAGATAAAGGGAAATACCTATGTTTTTGTGCTACAAAAATTTATAAATTAGATTGTTTGAATCTTTAGGACTCTTTGAGTTAAGTTATCCATGTATGAATTATCTATGAATTATGATGAGACATTGTTGATGAGAATTATGAATTGAGGGAAGTTAGTTCAAATTGTGAGTTGAGAATTTTGCTTAAGTACAAGCAAAAGCTTAAGTGTGGGGGTATTTGATAAACCATAATATATATATTTTAATCTCACATTTAGCGTACTTTTGGATGATTTATCCCTTGAATTGTGGAATTTGATGCTCTTAATCCTTTAATTTTATGTTTTATACTTAGGAAAGCATAGGAGGATGAAAAGAATAAGAAACGGGCCAAATGGACAAAATGGGCCAATGTAAAAAATCAACACGGCCTAGAGTTCATCACACGGTCGTGCCATTTTAGCAGGCTCAAACACAACCCTAGGCTCGATTCACACGAGTGTGTCCCTGCCTGACTCTTTTCAATTCTACGCAGAAAAAGATACTTAGAGGCAAAGAAAGACATTCCAAAGTCTATATAGACGCCCTAAGTGCGACCAAACAAGAGAAGGCAGCCAGGGAGGGATGAATACAGGAAATTACTCGAAGAAAGCCAGTTGATCCATCCCAGAAGCCGGAATCACACTCAAGACTGAAGACTTATCCTTCAATTCCTTTAGGGGGTTTTAGGGTTTTTCTTTATGTTTTGTTATTTAATTTCTTCTGAGATGTATTCTTTTATAAATATGAACTAAACCCCTCAAATACCTGAAGGGGATGAAACCTAAGACGGATCTTGTTATTGTTTTCTGAACTATATGATAAATACTTGATTTGTTCTTGATTATGTGTTTTTAATTCTTGCTTTAATATTCCAGGATATTGATTCAAGTATTGATGTGCTTATTCGGGGGAGCAAAAGTTCCTGTTTAAGAGTAGATCTAGCATAATTGAGCGGAGTTGATCGCACTCCTAGAAATAGGATGACGAAAATCTGCTAGATTAGGGTCAAACCTAATATGGGAGTCCATAGATCGAGTTAATGCGACACTAAGGGTTTTAATTAGAAAGAGATTTCAATTAATCAACCTAGGGTTAGACATTAATAGCCTCGAAAGAGGTATTAATATAAATTAGGGAATCCCACGGATCAAGTCAAGTGAATAAATCGTCTGGTTCAGAGTTAAATAACAAGTGAAGTCTAGGTGGATTCTTTCTCGGGTATTTTCTTAATCAATTGATTTCCTCGAAAGTATTTTCCCTATTCATTCTCTGTGTCTTGGCATCCTTAGCTTAGGAATTAGTTAAACGAACATTAATCATCTTTACTTTAGGCTAGATAATAAAAAGAAAGTCAGTACTAGTACTTTTGGTTCCCTTGGGTTCGACATTCTGGTCTTGCCACTAAGCTATAGTACTGTTTGATAGGTGCGCTTGCCACAATCGTGGTGATAGTTAGTTTCTAGGCTCGATCATTCATTATATAAATATTAAGACTTTCAGACTATGATCAATAGCCCAATATTAATTGATCATTGTATCATGCCTCCCTCAGGGTATTCCGGCTTACAACTTTCTCAAAGTTTACACATTGTGTACATAGTATCTCATTTTCATCATATCATTTTATTATTCGAATCACAAAGTACTGATGCACCCTCAAGAAATTTGCATCTCATTTTCATGTATCAATAACCAAGTTTAGTTATCATAGTTTGGCCATATACCAATTTCATATACAACCACATAACACTTTACATTATAATTACATATCATTTTCATTCTTTTGCTCCTATTAATTGATTTTGGATTCAAGGACAGGTACATGAATCAATATATCAATATACTCTCACAACCCTACAGGAATTGGAGCAGATATTTCGTACTCGACCCTCTGGGAATTAAAGAACTCTCTCACCCTCTTAGAGTACGAGAGTAAATCAAAGTGTGCCTAGTGCTAATAAACTCAAACATATCTAACCTTATGACATGTTAATTATACTCGTAACTCTATTCGACACCGTTTAATACAGCTTTCTTGTTATTAATCATTATCAAAATACAAGTCAATATTGTATTCATCATAGCAGGATCAAAGCTAGAAAAAATTTTAGGGGGGCCGGATGAATTTTTTATTTTTTATAGTTTATATCTTTATAATTTCTAAAGGATTAAATCAAATTTTTATAATTTGGGAGGCTAAAGTGTAATTTTACCTTTACTAATTTTAAATTTTAAAAAAAATTTAAGGGCCTAAATAGTAAATTTACATTTTTCAGGGGAGCCGAAGCCGATGCCAGCCCCCTCTGGCTTCACCCCTGCATCATAGTATCATAGGCTATAATTCAAATACATGTAATCATAACATCGAAAAATAAAAAAATTTTATGAAATAAAAATAAATAGATTTAATGATGAAATAGTAAATTTAATGGTGGGGTGATCAATTTGATCAATTTAATTATTGATAATGATTAGACTAATACAAATAAAATTGTTTGATTTCGATTATACCATATTTATGTTTTATAAAATTGTTTCATTTCTACTATAATTTTAATTATAAAAAATCACACTAAAAAGAATTAATTCACTTTTTCATATTTCAATTTTAGATTCTATTATTTTCAATTTTGAAGAACTAGTTCTTGTGACCATGAATAAGCAAAATATATTTCGTATTTTCTTACCCTTCAATCACATCACGAATTTTCTTTTTTCGTTTAAAATTTCTACCAAAGTTCATCCATAACATAACAAAAAAAAAAAAAACTTTCAACATCATTTTAAAATCCACCTTGTCCCAAGTTTCTTCCTGTATTATCATTACACGAAACCCAATAGTACTACGATAAGTGAACATTCAGAGCACGTATGCTATAATTATTGAAAGATTTTATTTTTTATCTATATGAGGAAATGTTGTATGAAACAGTGACGCTACGTTATCTGTATCACTTTTTAATAGATTTATGCCACATCAGCATTTTTATCAGCATTTTTATCCTAAATTTTAGGATTTTAATTTGGATTTGATTTTTTTCAGAATAAAAATACTGAAATTCAAGATAAAAATACTGATGTGCATAAATCTATTAAAAAATTATATAAATGACGTGGTGTCACTATTTCATACAATTTTTTCTCCTATAGTTTTTCCAAATGTAACAGTCGACAGTTGACTTCAAATACATGCGTTTTCCGTGTCAAACTTATACCGGCCACGCTAGCTATGCATTATCTCTATAAATAAGGAAATATCTAATTGAAATCTTCGCAAAGTCATCAGTTTCATAAAACATGGAGTCCCTTTACCGTTCTTTGCCATTGCTTTTCGTTGTTGTTTGCTCATTGTCATGGGTGAATGTTTCAGCTAATAGCCATGATGATTTTCTTGATTGCCTTTCTTCATATCATCCCGATGAATCCTCTTCCATTTCTAAAGTTACTTACACTGAAACAAACTCATCATATTCGGCAGTTTTGGAATCTTCCATTAGGAATCACAGGTTCTCCACGCCAAATACCGCGAAACCATTGGTTATTGTAACACCATTGAACATTTCCCATGTTCAAGCAACGATTCATTGCTCCAAAAAGCATGGCCTCCAAATCAGAACTCGAAGTGGTGGTCATGACTACGAAGGTCTTTCCTATGTCTCCCATGTCCCATTTGTTGTTATCGATTTGGTTCATTTTAAATCGGTCCAGGTCGATGTCGAAAACGAAGAGGCGTGGGTTCAATCAGGTGCAATCGTGGGTGAAGTATATTACAGAATCAATGAAAGAAGCACGACCCTTACCTTCCCAGGGGCTTTTGGCTACACTGTAGGAATTGGTGGGTTCATAAGCGGTGGAGGCGATGGTTTATTGTCCCGAAAATACGGTCTCGCGGCAGATAATGTAATCGATGCGCAGTTTGTCGATGCTTGTGGGAGAGTTCTTGATAGAAGATCGATGGGGGAAGATCTGTTTTGGGCCATTCGAGGAGGCGGAGGGGGAAGCTTCGGGATCGTTCTTTCATGGAAAATAAAGCTGGTTCATGTTCCGTCAATTGTGACTGTTTTCTCAGTAAGGAGGACCCCGGAACAAAATGCATCACAGCTGCTTCATCGTTGGCAATACGTTGCACCCAATCTTCCAAATGATGTATACTCACTACTTACGGTATGGAAAGCCGATGAAAATGAGACAAGGACGGTTCTAGTCACCTTTACTTCAGTATTCCTAGGTGGTGCCAATGAGCTGATTCCATTGATGCAAGAACGATTCCCTGAGCTTGGGCTCGTTAAGGAAGATTTCATTGAGATGACTTGGATTGAATCTGTATTGTTCATGAATGGACTTTCAAATCAAACATCGGAGGCTTTGCTCGATAGGAATAGGTCCCTTCTTCCTCCTTCATTCAAATCAAAATCTGATTTCGTGAATGAACCGGTGCCTGAAATAGCATTACAAGGGCTATGGCCCCAACTTCTGGAGGTCGACGAAGCAAGCACAGCAGTTCAAACTTTTATAGCTTACGGTGGAATGATGGACGAAATCTCAGAGACAGAAACTCCATTCCCCCATCGAAATGGCACCTTATACAAGATACACTACAACATCGGTTGGCAAGAAGAGGAAAACATTAGATCTCAAAGGTATATAAGCTGGATGAGGAAACTTTATAGCTACATGGGACCTTTTGTTTCAAAATCTCCACGAACAGCATATGTTAATTACAGAGATCTCGATATTGGAAGAAATAATGATGATGGCAAGGCAAGCTATAAGCAAGCAAGTGTTTGGGGCCGTAAATATTTTAAGAATAATTTTGATAGATTAGTTTCTGTCAAGACAAAGATTGATCCAGAAAATTTCTTCAAGCATGAACAAAGCATTCCTCCTCATTTTCATTGATAGAAGAACAAACTTTAATCTCGTTCAATATTATGATGTATACTTATTAATACATTTTATCTTAAAAGTTTTTGTTTAGAATAAACTTGTTCTTCATATTATGATGAATAATAAATACTGTATCTACTCCAACCTTTGCCAAAGCATCTAAAAAAATTAGTCTTGCCAAAAGCATCAACAAAGCACACCTCTTAGTACGGATGCCAATTGTATTCAAAAAATAAACTTGCGTTTTGAAACACTTATTTCCAATGGATTTTAATGTCTTGGTACAAATTCCAACATCTTATTACTGTATTAGAATGAATTGCAATAAACTTGCATTTGAAACAAAATTTTAGTTATGGTGATTGGATGCCGACATATTAGTATGGATGTCATCAACATCGTTCATTTGCAAAGGGGAGTAAAGTTCTGGATTATTTTTGAATGAATACCTATTACTTAAAATATTTTTATTTTTCTCATTGATATAATATATTATTATATAAATAATTTTAAACTGTAAGTCATTTCTCATGAATTTCTTCAAATGAAGAAACTCAAAAGATTATTGAGATTTTTTTTTTTACTTCATTCAAATTGATTAATACTTTACTTTAAATATGTCACCATGATTAATACTTGCTACCGTCAAAGTTGAAGCCATTTCATTACCTTTTTTATCTTCCATCGAGAATACTACACTACCCACATGCTCAATTTTTCTCTCAATATCTGAAAATGTTGTTTGTAACGACCACGGTCTCATATATTTGTTCAGACACTAATTGTACATCATTTTTGAACCAATTTTTACAATAAGATAGCCATTAATCTTCCATCACATGGTCAAAAACAAATCCAATGCTATAAACACCGCCCCTGCCTCTGCTGAAACTGTATCATTAGCTGCAATAGGACCCGAAAATAAAGTTCTTGCAACACCCTCCATATCTCTTAGTACTCCACCACAACCTGCAACTTCCTGATTTGCTATCCGCATACATTGAACTTCATACATCCTTTCGGATGAGGGCACCATATCGATGAAGAGGATCTGGTTTTAATTATATCTAACTTGCACTTGTTCGGACAAATCCACCAAGAGCTCCATTGCACTATTAACTCCTGCACCAACTATCTTCCTATACTTTTGTCACACAAAACCCAATAATATTAAGATAAGTGAACATTCAGAGCACGGATGCAAGTATTGTTCAAAGGTTTAATTTTCCATCTGTATGTATAGATTTTTCAATTATAACAGCATTGAAAGTTCAAACAGTCAAACCAAATACCTGGGTTTTTTACTCAAACTTGTACCGCCCACGCTAGGTAAGAAACTTCAGTTCTGTTGTTGTTCATATGGCGGCTCAAAGCATTGCCTCTATAAATAAGTAAATCTCTTGTGAATTCTTCACAAATTCATCAGTTCCATAAAACATGAAGCCCCCTCACCGTTCTTTGCTATTGCTTTTCGTTTGTTGTTTTCTCATTGTCATGCTTCAAGTAATAGCCATGATTACTTTCTTGATTGCCTTTCTTCATATCATCCCGTTGAAACCTACGATGAATTCTATTATTTGATTTCTGTTTTACACTATAAATATTTGATTCTTATTCTCAATTATCTGTGTTTATTTCTTGTTTTAATATTTCCTGAATATTAACTCATGTTTGATGTGCTTAATTCAGTGGAGGAAAAGTTTTTATTTAAAAGTAAATCTAGCATAATATTGAGTAGAGTTGCATGCAGTCCTAGATATAGAATGACATAAATCTATCAGATTAGATTCAAATTTAATAAGAGAATCTATAGATCGAGTTAATATGACGATAGGGGTTTTAATTAGAAAAAGATTTCAATTAATAAACATAGAGTCAATTATTCTTACTCTCGATATTAGCATAATTTAGTGATTTCTACTGATCAAGATACCAAGTGAATAAATCGTTTAATTAATATTCATAATAATAGATGAAATCTATGTGGATTCTTTTCTGAGTATTGCCTCTCTCATTAGTTATTATTCTGTTATTTTCTTGATTTATTTTCTGTTAAGTTCTTAGTTAGATTAGTTTAGTAATTTTAGCTTAAAATCTATCACTCTAATTTGTCGGTTAAATAATAAGAAAATGATAATTACTAAAACTTTTAGTTCTCGTGGATACGATATCTCTACTCACCATAACTATACTATTTATCGATAAATGCACTTGCCTTCATAGTATTTTCAGTTAGTCACATGAGACACATCAAAATGGAAGCAACAAAGAACACTTACGGAAATAGAGAACAGTTGTAAAGAAACAACAAAAATGCTTGAAAAATTTTAACGCTGCAAAATAGCATGGATGTTGAAGACGAAACCTATTTATATAACCCTCCCTAAAATGGTGTGTTCGATAGCACAAACACTTCGACATTTCACAGCCAATACCACCTAGACATGTGTCTTGTGAAATGGCTCATTCCATCAATTGTCTCGTTTCTCCATGAATAGTTGAAAAATATTTTCATTTAATGCACCCGTTCTAAAAGCTTCAATACACCCACTCTATCCTAAAACGTCATCAGCATGCATAATAGTTAACTTTTGGTATTTTGTCTGTTCTGTCCCTTTATGTGTTCAATATGCAACCAGTTGGGGAACCACCTAGATGGTTTTGACGTAGGGCACTTTATAACTTACCTCTCGAGAGCAATTGTTACACACCTACCCTAGCTTGGAATGTGGTAGCATAAGGAGTGGCTTGGAAAGCACCTATGAGTGGCCCTCAACTCTTGTACCCTTAATGCAGACTATCAGGTTGGTCATTCGTCACTAGTCATCCATGTACTTCACACCATCTATAGGGAGGACACCCACTTTTGACCACTCGTTAGACTCTCTATTAGGCTACCTACTTTTGACAACCCATTTTTATACTTTAAGACCATTGAGATAATAACCTCGTACTATATCAACAAAGGGAATGTTAGGGAAAATCCACATAATACTACGATTGACGACAATTGACATGTAATGGGCCTTCCACTTTACTGACCACACAAGTGGGCCACTATTCTTATTTTTGATGACATGGCACTACCAAAAAAGGGGATCTTCCCTTATATGTACCCCAACGCACGATGGATGAGTGATCTCTTCCTTTTTTGCTCCCTTAAGCCTTTTACTTGTTTAGCTAGCACTCTACAACCTTCTCCTCTCCTTTCTCCCTTCTCCTCCTCTTCCCTTAGCGACTTCAACTCTGTGCTTGTCATAGGTGAACCAGTTTCTTTGTCATGACCAACATCTCCTCCTTCTTAAACACTTAAATCAACCATGTATAATTTGGTGATCATAACTCTGATATATATAATTTTTTTAAGTTAATCTTAGTTTCTACTTAGCTCATGATCAGTTAAGAATTTTTTACTCATCTTTGTGAAATTTCTAGTGAATCTTTTTTGCTTTGGTAAAAGATTTTCTAATCTTAAACTTATTCACAAAGTTCTTCATTTCTTGTAAGAGAGTCTTCCATCAATGTTACAACAATTGAGCAGGTTAAAGACATCACTGCTCTTAGAAGTGATGAACTCATTGGTTGACTTAGAACCTTTGAAATGAACTTGGAAGAATCTGAAAGGGAGAAGGTGAATGAGATAGCATTGCCTTCAATATTCAAACAACAGTTACAACATTACATTTAACAACTACCTTTATTGAAGAACTTGGAAACAAACTTTCCTTGCTCACAAAGTATTTTAAAATGGCTTTTGAAAAATGTTTGAAGAAGAGGAATTAACTCAAATTCCGAAAAGAATAACAACCAATAAAGTGAAAGTTTCTGTGAAGGAGGAATACTATTAACCTAAGAAAATGGGCATTTAGTTTCATGAATGCAAAAGGAACGGTTAAATTCAATTTGAGTGTGCCAATACTCGCAAGAAGAAATAGAAGTCCCTTGTTGCGAGTGATGAAGGAATATCCAAAAGTGAATACAATGATTCAGATAAAAATCAAATGAGAAACTATGTAACATTTACATATGTTGCATCTTATTTATTGCAACAAGCTCTAAGACATATAAAGAAAGATCCTAACAATGATGATGGCGATGGATTCATTGAGAACTTGGAAGAAACAAACAAACTTATGTTAAAGAAATGAGATATGGTGTGATATATAGATTAATGAGCCTTTGAAAATGAGATGACTTGAAGCTGAGCATCCTTAAACAAGAAAAAGACGAGATCATTACTAAAAAATATGCAAAGTTGGAGGCTACAGAGTAATAGTTGAATGTTTCCAAAGTTATCCTTAATAAGCTTGGTAGTCAAAGTATGAACCTGGACAAGATTTTGACTAGGTTACACTGGTAAGAATTATTTTCCAACCAACCAACCAAAATTCTACATTTAGAATTATTTTCCAAATCATTTCTTTATTTTAACCCACCTGGTCCAAACTATCTTCTTATATTTTTGTCACACAAAACCCAGTAATATTAAGATAAGTGCACATTCGTAGCACGTATGCAAGTATTATTCAAAGATTTAGTTTTCCATCTGTATGTATTGATTTTTCAATTATAACAGCACTGAAAGTTCAAACAATTAAACCAAATACCAGGGCTTTTTTAATCAAACTTGTACCTGTTGGGAAGAAAGTGAACAACCGAACGAAAGCGAAGCACAACTGGTGTTCTTCCTCTCCCTATCACTCCTATCAAATATTATGGCAAGCACAATAACACAAAAATATGTTCTCTAGTAACCTTAATCAACCACAAATCAACCAATGCAACTACAACAAAATAATAAATAGAGACACTGGTATTTTTACGTGGAAAACCCCTCTAAATCAAGGGTAAAAAATCACGGGACTTTAGAGTCCGATCAAAAGCTCCACTCTAATCAAATGTTCAGCTACAAGATCACAATATCAAGCCTACAACAAGCATTCAAATCCAACAAGGCTAACAATATGTAATCTTTTAAAAAGAGAAAAATTAGAGAACATCACCAAAATTACAGCTGCTGAAAAATGGGTATTTCTGACGCTACAGGACTCGGATGGAAAATTCGACCGTACAAATTCAAGAACACCTTGTCGCCTAGTTGTTGTCAAAAAATCAACTCAATCGAACCACGAATGGACCTCCAATCGAAGAGTTGATCACTGCTGCATATTTTCCTTCCAAGAGAAAATTTCTGCTATTCTCTCTGTTTCTCACGTTTTTCTTCTTCTTTAAAAATCTGATTTTGCTCTCCATAAATGCTCCCACAAGCCACAAAAAAGGACAAAAGAAAATGATAAAAAAAAAAGAAATGCCATAAAACATGCCAGATTTTGAGGGATTCCCACATAGTGGGACCTTCCCAACAAATCTCCCCCTCCGACTATGTGGGGAATGCCTCCATACCGGAGATCAAACAACATGCTTCAAACTTTCCTCTTGGTAAAGCCTTCGTCAACATATCAGCACCATTATCATTAGTATGTATCTTTTTAAGCTCTAACAGCTTAGCTTCAAGAACATCTCGTATCCAATGGTACCTCACATCAATATGCTTAGCTCTAGCATGAAAAATTGGGTTCTTACCAAGATGAATAGCACTCCGGCTATCACAATACAGGACATACTTCTCCTGAGTAAAACCAAGCTCATGCATAAACTTCTTCATCCAAAGCATCACCCTGCATGCTTCGGTTGCTGCAATGAACTCTGATTCAGTGGTGGACAATGCAACACACTTTTGCAATCTTGATTGCCATGCCACAGCTCCCCCTGCATAAGTGATCAAGTAACCTGAAGTAGATCCCATCGAGTCAATATCTCCAGCCATGTCTGAATCTGTATACCCAATAAGGACAGGTTTCTCATAGCTGAAACAAAGTTTCATGTTGGAAGTGACACGAAGATATCTCATAATCCACTTCACTGCATTCCAATGCTCTCTGCCTGGATTAGAAAGAAAACGACTAACTGTACCAATGGCATAAGCCAAGTCTGGTATTGTGCAAACCATTGCATACATCAGACTCCCCACGGCTGAAGATTAAGGAATTTTCTGCATCTCTTCCTTCTCCTTTTCTGTGGAAGGACTATGCTTAACACTCAATCTAAAGTGCGTAGCAAAGGGAGTGTTCATCTCCTTAGCTTTGTCCATGCTAAACCTTTGAAATACTTTCTCGATGTACCTCTCTTGTGATAACCATAATTTCTTGGCCTTTCTATCACGTGTCAATTTTATTCCAAGAATTTGCTTTGTTGGCCCCAAATCCTTCATTGCAAAAGATTTACTCAACTCTTGCTTCAACTTCTCAATTCTAGAAGCATTCTGACCAACTATAAGCATGTCATCAACATAAAGCAAAAGAATAATAAAATTATCACCAGAGAATCTCTTAACAAACACACAATTATCAGAAGCAGTCTTCTTGTAGCCTTGCTCCCCCATAACAGACTCAAACTTCTTATACCATTGCCTTGGAGCTTACTTCAAACCATACAAGCTCTTCTTCAATCTGTACACATAGTCCTCTTTCCCTTGTGCAACAAACCCTTCTGGCTGCTCCATGTAAAGCTCTTCTTCCAAGTCACCATGAAGAAAAGCAGTTTTCACATCCATTTGTTCAACCTCTAAGTTATAACAGGCTGTCAAACTCAGTATAGTTTTGATAGAGGACATCTTCACAACCGGAGAAAATATTTCTTCAAAATCAACCCCCTTTTTCTGAGTATAACCCTTGACGACCAATCTAGCCTTGTATCGTAGAGATGAAGACTTCTCTTCTTACTTCAACCTGTAAACCCACCGACTCTTCAAGGCTCTTTTGCCCTTAGGCAATTTCACCAACTCAAAGGTATGGTTCTCATGCAAGGATTGAATTTCATCTTTCATCGCTTCAACCCACTGATCTTTGCATTCACTCTCCATAGCCTCTTCATAACATTCATCAAAAGAATACCTGACAGAAGATCGTCGATCTCTGGAAGACCTTCGAAGTGGAACTGCTGGTGGAGCTATAGGTGCTTGTTGTTGATCATTCACAACATCATCTATGGGAGTATCAAAGTCACCTATATCCTGATGGTCATCACTAACATCACCATGCACATCATCCTGGATAGGACCTGGTGAAGAGTTTAGGGGAACCGGATTCACATCGATCAAATCACCACTGTTTTGTGAATTTGCTTTCTCCGTTTTATCAATGTCATCAATGGTCTGATCCTCAATGAAGACAACATCCCTGCTTCTCACGAGTTTCTTCTAAACTGGATCATAGAATCTATAACCAAACTCACCATTTAGACCATAACCAATAAAAATGCATTGTCGAGTCTTGGCATCCAACTTGGATCTTTCATCCTTTGGAACATGAACAAATGCTTTACAACCGAACATACGTAGATGATCATATGACACATCTTTGCCAAACCAAACTTTATCTGGCACATCACCTCGCAAAGGAACACTAGGAGACAAATTTATCACATGTGTCACTGTATTCAAAGCTTCAGCCCAAAATGATCTTGGCAGCTTTGCATCTGACAACAAACATCCGACTCTCTCAATCAGTGTCTGGTTCATTCTTTCAGCTAACCTATTTAACTGTGGAGTCTTTGGTTTATGTTCTCTGATGTCTGATTCCCTATCGCAGACAATACTCATGAAATGGCCCTGTGTACTCGCTACCATTATCAGTACGAATGCACTTCAACTTCTTTCCTGTTTCCCTTTCAACTTATGCTTGAAACTGTTTAAACACCTCAAAGACTTGATTTTTAGACTTCAAAGTGTAAACCCATAGCTTTCTTGGACAGTCATCAATGAAAGTCACAAAATAAAGTGCACCGCCAAGTGACCTTACTTTTATCAGACCACAAACATCTGAATGGACCAACTCTAGCAACTCTGATCTTCTATGAGGAAGACGGCTTCTAAAATAAACTCTTCTCCGCTTTCCTGCTAGACAATAAGCACAATTCTTTCGTGTAGCATTCTTCAAACCCGAAAGTTGATTCTTCTTCGCTAAATAGTTAAGCCCCTTCTCACTCATGTGACTAAGTCGTTTATGCCACAACTCAGTTGAGCTGTCATTCACTGTCACATTCACCGTCTCTTGAGAAGCTGGAGCTTGCATCAAGTATAAATTTGAGCTCTTCTTTCCTCGAGCCACAACCAATGAGCCTTTAGTCAGCTTCCACTGCCCCTCACTGAAGGTGTTATAGAATCCCTCATCATTAAGCTTTCCTGCAGAAATCAAATTCAAACGGATATCTGGTACATGTCTGACATCCTTAAGAGTTAACTTTGTTCCATTGTTACTCATCAAGCTAACATCTCTCATACCAACAACCGAAACCAAACTATCATTACCCATCTTCAATACCCCAAAATCACCAGGAGTGTAAGATGTGAAGAAATCTTTCCTCGACGTGACATGAAGTGATGCACCAGTATCAATCACCCAACTAGTCTCGTTACATGCTAGTTTGACCAAATTCTCATCACAAATGACCAATAGATCTTCACGAGTAACATTAACAACACGTTCGGATTTTTCATCATCATTCCAATCGTGTTTATCACCACCACCTTTATTCTCTTTCTTTCACTTGAAGCAGTATTTCTTGATATGGCCTTTCTTACCACAATGATGACACTCAAGGTTCTTGTATCTCGATCTTGACTTGCTTCGGTTTTTATCTCTACCCTTTCCATCTTTGTCTCTGTTCCTCCCCCTGTTCTCGGTAACCAACACCTCGGACTGTGATGTAGAACCCTGAGATCTTTTTCTAACCTCTTCATTCAACACACCACTTATAGCCAAATCCAAAGTAATAATACCCTTTGGGGCAGAATTAATGAGCGAAACCCGAAAGGTCTCCCAAGAGCCTGGTAGAGTAGCAAGCAACCAAAGCCCTAAAATCTCGTCATCAAATTTGACACCCATACCAAGCAACTGATTCATCACACTCTAAAATTCACTAACATGGTCAGCTATAGACGTTCCTTCTTTGTATTTCAACGCCATTATTCTCTTCAGCAAAAACAACTTGTTATTGCCCGACTTCGAAGCATACAAGCTTTCAAGCTTCTCCCACAATGTTCGAGCATGTGTCTCCTGATCAATGTAGTTGTAAACATTTTCTTCAACAAATTGCCGAATAAAGCCACACACTTGTTGATGCTCAAATTCCCATTCTTCATCACTTTTCGAATCAGGTTTTTGAGTAGCAAAGACCGAAAGATGCAGAGCCTTCACAAACAACAAATCCTTCATTTTATTCCGCCAAAGTTGATAATTTGTGCCATTCAACATAATCATCTTGCTCGTATTGATTTCCATAATTATTTGACACAATAACCAAGCTCCTGATACCAGTTTGTTGGGAAGAAACTGAACAACTGAACGGAAGTGAAGCACAATCGGTGTTCTTTCTCTCCCTATAACTCCTGTCAAATATTATGACAAGCACAATAGCACAAAAATATGTTCTCTAGTAACCTTAATCAACCACAAATCAACCAATCCAACTACAACAAAATAATAAATAGAGACACCGGTATTTTTACGTGGAAAACCCCTCTAAATCAAGGGTAAAAAACCACGGGACTTTAGAGTCCGATCAAAAGCTCCACTATAATCAAATGTTCAGCTAAAGATCACAATATCAAGCCTACAACAAGCATTCAACTCCAACAAGGCTAACAATATGTAATCTTTAGCAAAAAGAGAAAAATTGGAGAACATCACCAAAATTATAACTGCTGAAAAATGGGTATTTCTGATACTACAGGACTTGGATGAAAAATCCGACCGTACAAAGTCAAGAACACCTTGTCACCTAGCTGCTGTAAACAAATCAGCTCAACCAAACCACGGATGGACCTCCGATTGAAGAGTTGATCACTACTGCATATTTTCCTTCCAAGAGAAAAATTCTGCTATTCTCTCTGTTTCTCACGTTTTTCTTCTTCTTTAAAAATCTGATTTTGCTCTCCATAAATGCTGCCCACAAGCCACGAAAAAAGACAAAAGAAAATGATAAAAAAAAAAGAAATGCCACAAAACATGGCAGATTTTGAGGGATTCCCACATAGGGACCTTCCCAACAGTACCGTCCACGCTAGCTAAGAAACTTCAGTTTTCTTCACATGGCGGCTCAAAGCATTGCCTTTACAAATAAGGAAATCTCTTGTTGAACTCTTCACAAATTCATCAGTTTC
The DNA here is from genome assembly GCA_025698515.1 of Gossypium sturtianum. Lineage (NCBI taxonomy): Eukaryota > Viridiplantae > Streptophyta > Magnoliopsida > Malvales > Malvaceae > Gossypium > Gossypium sturtianum. The sequence continues at coordinate 167,994,771 of CM046945.1, forward strand.
ATAAAACATGAAGTCCCTTCACGGTTGTTTGCCATTGCTTTTCGTTGTTGTTTTCTCATTGTCATGGGTGAATGCTTCAACTAATAGCAATGATTATTTTCTTGATTATTGCCTTTCTTCATATCATCCCGATGAATCCACTTCCTTTTCTAAAGTTATTTACACTAAAACAAACTCTTCATATTCAGCAGTTTTGAAGTTCTCCATTTGGAACCCGAGGTTTTCTACGCCAAATACCCCAAAACCATTGGTTATTGTAACACCATTGAACATTTCCCATGTTCAAGCAACGATTCATTGCTCCAAGAAGCATGGCCTCCAAATTAGAACTCGGAGTGGAGGTCATGATTTCGAAGGCCTTTCCTATGTCTCTTAAGTCCCGTTTGTCGTTATCGATTTGGTTCATTTTTGATCCATTGATGTTGATGTCAAAAAAGAAGAAGCATGGATTCAACCAGGTGCGATCACCGGTGAAGTATACTACAGCATCAAGGAAAGAACCACCAATCTTACCTTTCCAGGGGCTCTTTGCCACACTGTGGGAATTGGTGGATTCATTATGGTGGAGGTTACGATTTCTTGTTCAAAAAATATGGTCTTGCAAATGGATAATGTAATCGACGCTTACGCTTTATCGATGCTAATGAGAGAGTTCTTGATAGAAGATTAATGGGGAAGATCTATTTTGGGCCACTCGAGGTGGCGAAGGAGGAAGCTTCGGGATCGTCCCGTCATGGAAGGTAAAGCTGGTTCATATTTCGTCAATCGTGGATCGCTTTCTCGATGGCGGGACCTTGGAACAAAATGCAACACGCCTTCTTCATCGTTGGCAATACGTTGCACCCAATCTTCCAAATGATGTATACTCGATCGTTTCGATATCATCGATGAACTCTACGAAAATGGGGAAAGGATCGTTCTAGCAACCTTCACTTCAAGATGTTCCAAGGTGTTGCCGATGAGTCGATTCCATATATGCAAGAACGATTCTCTCCGAGCTTGGACTCCTTAAAGAAGATTACATTGAGATGACTTGGATTGAATCTATATTGTTCGGAACCAACTTTCAAATGAAACATCGGAGATTTTACTCGATAGAGCAACAGAATTCCCTTATTCCTCTTTCATACAAATCAAAATCTGATTACGTAAGAAAACCAATGCTAGAAATAGCATTACAAGGGCTATGGTCCCGACTTCTCGAGGTCGACGAAACAAGCACAAAGAGCTTGTAAACATCATACTTTACGGAGGAAAATGGACGAAATCCCAGAGACAGAAACTCCATTCCCTCATCGGAAAGGCACCTTATACAAGATAAACTACAACATCGTTTGGCAAGAAGAGGAAAACAGTAACCTTCAAAGGTATATAAGTTGGATGAGGACACTTTATAGCTATATGGGCCCATTTGTTTCAAAATCTCTACGAGCAGCTTATGTTAACTATAGAGATCTTGATATTGGACGGAATAATGATGATGGCAAGACAAGTTACAAACAAGCAAGCGTTTGGGGCCGTAAATATTTCAAGAATAATTTTGATAGATTGGTTATGTCAAGACAAAAATTGATCCAGAGAATTTCTTCAAGCATGAACAAAGCATTCCTCCTCGTTTTCATTAATTGAAAAAGAAAGATTATGTTACGAGTTAAATTTATTACCTAACAATTCTACATCTCTAAATAGCTTTTAGGTTTTTTTTTTAGAAAAAACATGTCCTTCAAAATTCAAAGCTTGTCCGATATTACGTTTAGTAATAGCTTTTGTCTTCAAGATTTTATTTAGAATAAACTTGCTGTTCTTATTATGAACACCAGCTTTTGCCAAAACATAAAAAAAAATGAATGGCTAAAAAATTATTATTCTTTAAACAAAATAAAAAATAACTTATTATATTTTATGTCCGCTTAAGTTCAAGTAGACCTCATCCAACTCGGCCTGAAGTCTTACTTAAAAAATAAGAGGGTTTAGGTAAAAATATAAGCTCAAAAAATAGTTGTGGACAAAAAAATTAGGCTCGTTTTTTAAATGGGTTGGGCCTCGTGTAAGAGTTTTTTGGCATGACCCGACCCAGATAAATTAACTATTTTTTAATAAAAATCATATTCCTTTTTTGTTGTCCCTAGTGTTTTAGTGCTGTTTTGATGCTATTTTTACTGTTGTTTTTGTTGTTTTGATTTTTTTTGTGCATTTTTATTATTGTTTCACTGCCGTTTTTAATATTATTTGGAATTGTAGAATTTATATTTTATTGTTAATTTTGTTACTACTTTATTTGCAATTTAGTATAAATAATTTTTAATGTATTTTCAATTTATTTATTATTTTAATATTTGTTTTAATGTTTTTAAGTATATTTAATATATTATAATTTTTTAAAATTTATTATATATAATAAAATAATCTAAAATTTTAATAAATTCAGATTTAATGTCTATAATTCAAATTCAATTTTAGAACAAATTTTTAATTTTCAAGTGAAACTCAACCCAAACCTAAAATTTTATTGAGAATCCACCCTGCCCACAGTCAAGTTCAAAGTATCTTCCCATATTTTTGTCAGACAGAATCCAATAAATTATAGGATAATTCAACATCCAAATCACATATGCAAGAATTATTCAGAGACTTAATTTTCCATCAATATATAATATTTAGCCCTTTCAATTTAACAGCAAAGAAAATGATTAATAAAATGATTTATTCTCCGACGCCGTAATTGACAATTTGACATTTGCTAATAAAATACAAGTTCTTATATTATGTTTCTTCAATAATAATAATAAAAGTTGTTAAATTGTGTTGAAAAAACAAAGAACTGTTTCATGAGCAGACAGGTAACGAGGAACAATGTAGAGAGAAAATTTTGACCAAAACTTTTGGTAAAAGAATATAGTAACACTCAATTTTAATATTGAATAAATTAATTTATTTAAAAAAACTCTAAATTTTGAAGCGAATATTTAAAGATAATTAATCATAAGATTAATATTTTTTGTTAATTTTATATAATTTTTTATTGGTATAAAAATAAATTCATCTCTCAAAATTTACATATTCTATTTATATATATTTGATGTTATAATTTTTCTATTTTTAAGTGAAATTTTATATTTTTGAGATAATTTTTATAAAATTATAATTAAATTGTCAACAAATATTAAAAGTTTAATATGTTATTATATCAATCAAAATTATATACAAAATAAAAAATATTGTGATTAATTATTTTTAGTTGTTCACTTTTAAAATTAATAGGAGTTAAATTACTTTAATTTTTTTTAAATAAACTAATTTGTTCAATATCGAAATTGAGAGAGACTGAAAAGATGTTATTACCAAAATCATGTGATGAAATCAAACCCTTAATACTTAAGGAAATGAATGACGTAGGAAAACCTCTTATTTCAAGTGTTCACAAAATTCATCAGTTTCAGAAAAGATGAAGTCCCTTTACTGTTCTTTTCCATTTCTTTTCGTTGTTGTTTGCTCATTGTCATGGGTGAATGCTTCAGCTAATAGCCATGAGAATTTTCTTGATTGCCTTTCTTCATATCATCCACAGGAATCCTCTTCCATTTCTAAAGTTATTTACACTGAAACAAACTCTTCATATTCAGAAATTTTGGAGTTTTCGATTCAGAATTACAGGTTCTTTACGACAAATACCCCCACACCATTGGTTATTGTAACACCATTAAACATTTCCCATGTTCAAGCAACGATTCATTGCTCCAACAAACATGGTCTCCAAATTAGAATTCGAAGTGGTGGTCATGATTCCGAAGGTCTTTCCTATTCTCCCAAGTCCAGTTTGTCGTGATCGATTTGGTTCATTTTCTATCGATTGATGTTGATGTCGACAATGAGGAAGCATGGATTCAATCAGGTGCAATCACCGGTGAGGTATACTACAGAATCAATGAAAGAAGCACAAACCTTACCTTTCCAGGCGCTGTTGGCCACACTGTTGGAATTGGTGGATTCATTAGTGGTGGAGGTTATGGTTTGTTGTTCCGAAAATATGGTCTCGCGGCGGATAATGTAATCGATGCGATGTTCGTTGATGTAATATGCGCATAATGTTGTAATTTGAAAAGAGGTATATTTTGGTCAGGTGATAATGCTAGTTAATATCTATTTTGTTAATGGAAATTAAGCTGTGGGAAATGGTCAAGTTGGTGTAATATACAAATGTGTAAAGCTTATAAATTTGGTATACTTGATTCGGCAACTAAGTTTAGGAATAGCTATTGTTACTGTAGCCTATTGCGCATGAGATTGTAATGTATTAAAACTATATTTGACCATCTTGTGATATTTGATAATGACCTATATTTGGATAATTCATAGGTCGTATAATATGGATTGGTTTAACTTGATTTGCTAACGTACTTCAGTTTATAAAATGATACGTTTTATAATTAGCCATTGAATTAGACGAGTCCTAAACCCACGACCACAAGCCATAAAAGACGACCAGCCACCACGCACACTGTCCGTCCTCGATTTCACTGGATCGATCTCCACTAGATGGGCATGAAATGGCATTTCAGTCACCGCACGAGCCTGCCGATTCTCAAACTCCAAGAGTACATTAAGAAGCTTCTAGATAGGAAGTGATTCAGTCGAGAATGATGCCAACGTGAGGACGGCATCATAGTCCGACGAGAGGCCAGCCACTATGATTTCTACTTTCTCTGCCTCTAATACCACAGATCCCGACACCTCAAGCAACGCGTAGGTATTTTATATTTTAGCCACATATTCCTTCACCGACATCACGCCCTTCTTGATGGAATTGAGTTCGTGCTTAATGCGCTACACCTTTGCTCCAGTGGCAGCGGCGAATAGTCGATTCACAGTGCTCCACACCTCATTTTCCGATTAAGCAGCTGTAAAAGAATGCAACAAGACATAACTAATTGTTGATAATAACCAAGATGCAAGAAGTTTATCTTGCTGTACAAACAAAGACAAATCAGGATTCGAAGCCAGAACTCCATCTGGAGAAGTGATGAAGCGGGGCGGAACATGTAATGTCCCTTCGAGAAACCCTAACAATTCATAGCCTTCAACTATTAACCTAATATGTTGTTGCATTGTACGAAATTTCCTTCGTCTAACTTTACTGTATCATGACGAGGAAATGTTTGAACCAGACGAGATCCAGAAAAGGAGAGGCTGCCATGATTAACAGCGATAGAATCACTCGAATTATCCATGAAACGACAACGAGAACCTCCAAGAACTTCAGGCGACTGATACCATGTTAGTAACTACAGAGAACTAATTACTTAGAGAATATTGAATAAAAAATGATTGAACATTTTCTGTATTGAAAAAATTCATCAATACACATATAGGACTTATATACTTGAATGAGCTCACCTAACTGTTGCTAACTATATGCCAACAATATACCAGACTTACTAACAGAATAACAACCGAACTTATTCTTTATCTAACAAAGAAACAAAGCTGGAGCGGAGAAAGAAGCCGGAGCCAATGTAATCTATGAACACACAAAATTTCATTGCATTGCGTGTGTCTGTGAGTAAAATAGAATCATGTTTCCTTCATGGATGCATGCGTTTATGTTTTCCTATAATTAAGTACTATTAATAAATGTTGCATGTATAGCCTAGTGGCATTTTATCTCTCATATTTAATGTGAGAATATATAAATCATGCATGCTATCTTTATGTGGTGTGTAGATCAAAGATTTGTACTCCTATTTTATATTATAATTTATGAGTTGTTGGTTAATAATATCTGGTTACAAATTTCTATCATTCGCATATTTTATCTAATAAACATCTTTATTTTACAAATAAAAAAACATTACTAAAGGTAGATGATTGAGAGTTAGAAGAATTCTTGTTGATAATTCAATAATATATGAGAAAAGAATATAAAGTTGTAACATGGTAATTGGTAAATATCATTTCAGTCTTAAATCAGTATTAATTAGTTTATGTTTCGTTCTTGTTAAAATTTTGGTGTGCTTCGGCTATTTCAGTGTGTTTCAGTCTGTAATCAGTACGTATCGCCCAAATCGGTTGATACAAAATATTGACATTTAAAATTTTTTTTCTTAACCATTTTAATTTTTCAAAATTATATTTAAAACGAAAAGTTAAATTGAATTATTCAACCTAATTAATAATTTTAAAACTTATATTTAAATATAAATATATTTATATGAATATAATTGAGATATATTTGTATGTTAATATAATATATAATTTATTTTTAACTAAAATAACAAATAATTTATAAACAAAATAAAAATTAGACTATAAATATAAGTAAAAAAAATTAAATGTATATAATTTATCAACAAACTAAAATTTAAACTATAAATATATATAAAAAATATTTAAAAACATCGATAAACCTAATATTATATATTGAAATATACTGATGCCTATATATACCAGTATTAACACAAAAATGATACACCCACTAACTACCTTAACTCCACCTTCACTATGTATAAAATGTCAAATCGTATGACTCTTTCAACAAGATTCATCAACTCCAAACCTCTTGGTTGTTGTGATGCTAATTTATCTAAAATTAATGCTATTAAATTTGTATTGGAGATCTTTATCAAGATTAAGTTATTCAATTTTTAATTTAAGGATAAATGTTTAATCGAATCAAGTGAAAATATTTTGAGTTAATTACGTTAACGAGTCTTATTTTATCATCTTAACTCGATTTGAAAATTTTTGGAGTCGAGTGAAATGAAATTCAAGTTGGATTGAATAAAATCAAGTAAATTTGTTTGAGTTAAATATGTTAAATTAAAATCTTGTTACAGTATAACTAATTTCATATTGGAGGACATAAATTTGAAGTCATATATATTTAAAAACTCTTGCAAAATAAAATAAGAAAAAAAATTAACTTTAGTATGATAAGCTTGAATTGTTAATTAATTTATTTAGGTTTCAAAATTATTATTTTAAATTATTTTAACTTTTTTATATATTCTATAGAATTCTTAAATTTTATAATTTTTTAAAATATAAATTTAGAAATTTTTATAAATATTTTAAAATTTAAAATTTATTTTAATTTTTTTTGTAATTTTTGTTGAGAGAGAGATCAATTTGCTCATTTTCAAAATTAACAAGGCTATAAAACCTCGTGTGTTGGCTTGGTGGTAAGGGTGTTCATCATCTCAGGTGTGGCTTGGGTTCAAGTTGCGTTGGTTGCATTGCTGTTAGGGTTTTGCCCTCTTCTTATAATTTACCAAAAACAAATAAATACCTTGAATAACTCAATTTGATTATCTCGAAATTCATTTTTTTTTCAAATTTTTAAATAGAATTAGGTTTTGCTACCCTTATTTTCATAATTTAATTGTTAAGTCAGACTAAATGTTGTTGGTTCATGGTGTTCTAAATCACTCCTTCTACTCTATAGATATAGAAAAAACTTTTAAAGTAATTGATCATTATATTACCTTGAGTGCTAAGTTAAAATTACTCATATCTTCGAGAAGTTAATAGTTTGACAAATTCTTTGATTAAAATAAACATAAATAGAAATACTATATTTATGGTCTAAAATTGACTATTATGGTGGTGTATTGCGTTACACTTTCTTACAAGATCCATAAAAAAATCCTAGTTTATTAGAAATGCAATTTTTTATTGATTTGCTCTAACACTGTAATTTTCCAGTTCCAGTAACTGGTGTAAGACAAGAAGTGTGTTAGATGGGCACAAATACAAAGAATGGTTGAAGCCAAGAGGGACCACTATTAAACTTATTGGCAACGTAATATTAGACTTAAAAGGTAGACATATCTATATAGCCTACCCACAATACATGTTGATTGTGGATTTTTTAATTTCATAAAATTATTTCTAAAAGAAACACATCATAATTTTTTAATTTTATATAGTTATAAAAAAACACATAACTATTTTTTAATTTTACTTCAACATTCAGAGCACGTATGCATGAATTATTTAAAGATTTAACATTCCATATGTATACAATAATTAAATTTGTTAGGTTAAATTTTATTATTAATTTTATATCATGTACAGGTTGTAAAAATTTGATCAATTTATCTTTTATATTTTTTGAATTTAAAATTTTATTTTTTATATTGTTGAAGCCAAGAAGGGGCCAATATTAAACTTATTGGCAACGTAATATTAGACTTAAAAGGTAGACATATATATATAGCCTACCCACAATACATGTTGATTGTGGATTTTTTAATTGCAAGCTGATGTTGTATTATACATGTGATAATATATTTATTGCATAAAATTTTGAAAACATCATTATTTAATTTAGGGTAAATTATATAAATGATCACTCAACTATGCTTGCATTTCTGTTTTGGTCACCGAACTTTAAAAAATTTCAATTTAGGCATTAATATTGGAATTTATTCCTGTTCTGGTCATCCACCATTAAATTGATAACTAGAATTCTTTTTCTAATTGGTATAATAACACATTTAGTCCTCAGTACTTAAGTGTTCTATCAATTGGATCCTAATTCTAAATAATTTAATAAATTTAACCCTTCACATTTACAAATTCTATGATTTTGATCCTCAAACTTCTTAACCAAAACTTTCAATTTTTAAAATAGTGACATTTCACATCTATTAATTGCTTTATTTATGGTTGTAATTTTCAATCACTACACCAAAACAGACTTTTAGCGGCGTTTTTTTGGGCCTTTAGCGGCGTTTTTAAGCGCCACTAATAGTACTTGCGGCGCTTTCAAAAGCGCCGCAAAAAACGCCGCTACAGAAACCGCCGCAAAAATTAGTGGCGTTTTTTGCGAAAAAACGCCGCTACAGGTAAGGGCCTTTAGCGGCGCTTTTAAAAAAAACGCCGCTAAAGGTACGGGTCTTTAGCGGCGCTTTTAAAAAAACGCCGCTAAAGGTACGGGTCTTTAGCGGCGCTTTTAAAAAAACGCCGCTAAAGGTACGGGCCTTTAGCGGCGCTTTTAAAAACGCCGCTAAAGGTACGGGCTTTTAGCGGCGCTTTTTCAAAAAACGCCGCTAAAGTCTCAGTCTTTAGCGCGCTTTCCTAAAAACGCCGCTAAAAGTTATGAAAAATAAAAAAAAATTATTATTCTTTTAGCAGCGCTTTTTTTTTAAAACGCCACTAAAAGTAATGAAAAATAAAAAAAATTATTATACTTTTTGCGACGCTTTTAAAAACGCCGCTAAAAGTCAATAAAAATAAAAAAAAATTATATATTATAAAAACACCAAAAATCTAATTTAAAAATGTATAATTTAATTTCAAGACATTAAAATGAAAATTTTAGAAGAATACATATTTCTATAATTCCATCTAATAACAAGCATGTGAGATTTGCCTAAAATTATAAAAATGCTCCTAATAACAAACACATTACGATGGACGTAATACCCAAAGCTAGCATCATATGAGTGCTCTTGAATAGCCATGATCTGAAAGACATTGTACCCAAGTCTTTTAATACGGGAAGAACATCATTTCTAAAGTTGGCGTATGTGTTAATCATTGGCTCCTACATCGAGAGTAGATAATACTAAGAGAATTGTAACAAAGAAAATAAAGATCAAAGGTGCTCGTGGGACAATTTTTCTTTGAATGACGGAATGCATGAACATTAAGTTTTAGCATGTTAGTCATATTCTATACAAACATGTTAGTCTTATATCATATGCATATGCCATTATCCATAGTGAGACCAAACATAAGTCTAAAATGTTTTATTGATGCAAAATCAAATGTTTAACCACCAATGGAATGGAACTACCTAAACGAAGGATAAGGATTAGATGTCGAATCTTCTTCAGAAAAACAATTAAAACACACAATACTATTATTTCGGGTCTTTTCCAATTTATGAGGAAAATTTTATAATTTAAGTACAAAAACTACTCGCTTTACTTTCAGGTCCTAATGCCAGGAGGAAGATTTATTCTAACAAGTCTAGAAATAAATAGAATATAAAATAAGATCTCACATATTATAGCATTGAATGAAGATTTTATAGAACTTATGATCCTCCTTCACAATTAAAAAAACCAAATGCAACTGAACTTGTGGAAGAGTTGACTAACAATTTGCTACATGCCAAGGAAAAGGGAGATGCATAACAATTCACCAAATATTTCTACTTTTATTTCTCAATCCATAACATAAAGTTTAATTAAGGATGTGGGTGGCTTACAGTCAGTGGGACTAAAGACAACCAGGTGAGAGTTTGTCATTCTGCATGCACCACGTATATTATGTTATAAATACTCCATTTATTAATTTATGATATGCTAATCCAGGTAGAATTACAAATTGTAAACGTTTAGAAGCAAGAAGATGATAGCAAATGCCCACAGAAGTGTGCTGCAACATCCCAAAAACCAACAACCAATAAATTTCAGAGTAGCAATATAAAGCTAATTTAAATTTAAAGTGGTTTTAAACAGACCTGATACCGACGACGACTTTGAAATCGTCTTCCATGGATCTTTTGATGTATTTATGGAAGTCAAATTTTGCGCATGGTCAAATAGTTCACCTTGCTCACCGAACCAATGAATTGCACTCAAGGCCACCTACAATTATATTTTTAGATTTTTATTCCAAATAACCAAATATACTTAAAAGTAAATATATAAATCTTTTTTAGTTTATTAATATATAAAATATTAATCAAAAATGTTAAATCAGAAAATATTAACCAAAAGAAGAGATGTCCTCCAAATTATTGTAAATAAATTTGCAGGAAGTTTTACTAAATTAAGTTTCATCTTTATCATATCCGAAGGGATGGTAGGAATAAATTTGGGTTCTTCAATCATCGATGCAGTTCAAAGATGCAAAGACCTAGAAAAAAATACAATAAACCTAATTTTCTCAAAATATTTTAATGCTACACATGCATGCCATGATGAAGAACTCGGTAGTTCTTTGCTCGACATGATCATTAAGTGACGCAAATCCTGAAAAGATTGTCGTCTGCTTCAACTCAGACACTAACTTAAGCAAAGAATCAGCTGCCTGGACCTACAGTCAGTATATTGGTAATGTAAGAACGGTGACAATGAAAAAAGATGATAATGAATATTCTTTAATCCGAGCTGTGGACTTTGTGAAAATGGTTGTACCGTGGATTTATATCATCTATCATGTCAGATATTGGAACTCAAAATGTATCATTGTCTATGTACATTTAACAAATGTTGGTAAACAAAAAAGGGTTACTCACCATTCTGGCTGCCCGCATCTCCATCATGAAAGATTGTGAATTTCGAACCGGTGGATCATTTACCTACAATGAGGTGCAGCCATGTGAATATTACATTAAAGATAAATCTATCACCAATGAAATGACTCAAACAATTCCATAAGGTTCCAAATCTATAGAAGAACTCCTCATGGAAGCCTATTTCTGTCTCTAAAATTTCTTCCTTGATGCACCCCACTGATATAAATTAAGTTTATCCAATATACTTAAATCAGTTTAATATGCAGTTAGAGCTAAAAGAAAATAACATTTTAAGTTTTTATTGCAACAGAACATCAAGGGGAGGACATATGTCTAAAATATAGAACCAGAAAATTACATCCGAACAGAAAATGAGAAATTAAGATAAGAATCATTCGTAACCTTATAATTTGAAAGCCACTTTAAAAACATAAATTACCAAAATATCAACTCTAATACAGACTACAAAGAGTTGTATAAAAGACATACACGGAAGCTCAAAAGAATTATAAGCATCTAGGCGCAGTGCCCCTTAAATGTTGTTTAAAAATGAAAAGGAAAGGAACACATCAGTTCACCATAGTAGACAGAATCTGTATAGATTTGACATCAAAATAAACGACAGCTTCCACAAATGATTAATCAAGATCTTAATGCATCAAACAAAATGATGTGCTTTTAAATGATCAACACTAGTGTTTCCCTCCTTAACCCTCACTCTCCATGACCACATTCATTGCATTAGTAGTTGAAATTGTTACCACCTACTTTTAAAAGAAAAGGAAGATGGAGCAGCCAGCAAATTATATTCCCATTAAATGATGACCAATTTAATACCATAGAAAATAATAATAATAGGATTATAAAAACCTTAACACTCAGTAGAACATGCACAAGAAACAACCTCATTCCAAGGAAAAAGATATTATAAAACCATATCTAATGACAAAATCATTTATCCAACGGATGTCCTATAAGTGATACTTTCACCAAATTCAGTTCAATACCCAAGGTAACCTATTTTACACTAGCTCCCCCAATTCCACACAAAATTGAAGGGTATTAAAATATTACAAAAACTGAAAAAAGAAGGCATGATAAGCTGAAAGACAATGCATATCTCTATATTCCCATGTAAAGAGGTAATGACTGAAAATTTGCCATAAATTAGCACCAAGATCGATGACGCTTAAAAGTAGTCCTTAAAAGCTCTACGCCCAAAATCAGCAAAGCTAAGCCCATATAATACTGAAACACAAAAGGGTAGACTGAATAAAAAGTATATATCACAATGGACAAATCCAGATTCAAAATGCTGCAGCAAGTGAAAGACATAACTTAAAAACCAAATATATATTTCAATCACTATAAAATCATTCAATCAATAGAGTCGAAATTCTCACTTCCACTTCAAAGTTGTTGTTTTTTAAAATTCATAATTACCAAAGAGATATAATTACTTTTGATTTAGTAATATAGTCCGACTATAGAATACATATAAAATTTTGTATGCATGTATCATAAATGTTTTAAGTTTTTATTTGATTATAAATATCATTTGCTAAAAAGGAGCAATAAAATGTTTCCATACGCGATTCATTAATTAATATTCTTTTATGATTATGTTTGCTTAATTAAAAAGATATTTATTTTAAACAAAATTCTCAAAATCACAATCACATTTAATATACCTATAATTATTATTAAAATGGATAAATAAATTAATAAACAATTAAAAACAAATCCCAACCCGAAATAGAAAAAATCACAATTAGGGTCACCTTTTGGAAAAAAGAAATCTCTTTTTCTCAGATTTATTATAATCTTACAAAAGAAAACAAAGAAAAGTTAAATTCTAGATTTTCAAACCCCAAGTCAGAAAGTTTAAGCTTTTTTATCATATCTAATTGTACCTTGTTTGTAAAAAAGGTGAGATTCACATAATACCAGCTTCAAGGTAATAATAAAGTCCTTACCAACTAGTATTAAGCTGGTCATAAAAATACAGCAAAATCATTTCTACAACAATAATCTATTATTGTTTATATTATACTCTTTACAGGTAGGAACTAGCACCTTTAGGGGGCAAAAAGAATTTATAAATGAATACCTTTATGAGAAGACTCTTCCAAATAAAATCCCACTGAAAATAAGCGCACCAAACCAATTGTTGGACAAAAACCTTACAAGAGAAAAAGGAAATGTGAGCTGAGTACAAATAAAAACAAACATTTAGGCAAAAGCAAATATCCAGTAAACAAAAACCTATATACAATTCTTTTTTCGTCTTACATGTGTGAATACAATAAAAAATAAGGGATTTTGTAGACTGAGTTTTCAAAGTTTTATCCTATTTAAAACAATACAAGCCAAGTACTAGAGTCAATAATATAATTTTCAAAAGAAAAGGTTTGACTTTTCAAGTCTATATAACAGTGCTTATAATTAAATAATTAATATAATATAAATAAAAATAGCGAAAAATAAAAGAACAAGCACCTTGCCATTTAAATAATTCATGTTATATGCAAACAACTTTCAAAAGAAAAATTTGTACTTAATGAGTAGATTATATGACATATCCAAATTGTAACCTTTTATCTTTTTATGATTCTTAGAGGATACCAATCAATCATGACCCACTTTAAAAATTTTATCTACACATAGAGACAAAGAATGAAAATCTTGTATAAATATATATATATATATATATATATTAATGGAAAATGACAATAGGTGATGAGAAAAGTGAGAAATGATTTTATCCACCTTCACATGTATGTTGAAAAGAAAAGATGCTTACATTAATAATGTCGCTTCATCTACCTTTTTCTTTTCCTTCCATTTTAATATTACGAAAGGAAGAAGAGAGAAACAAGATTTACCTTGTAGTCATTGTGAGAATCATATCCCAGAACAATATCACCCATTTTACACGAAAATTATGAGGAAAGTTTGAAATAAGTGAAGAACAAAAAAGCTGAAACTTAAAGAAGACACATGAAGAAACAATCCAAAGGTTTTCAAGTTTGGGAGTGTTTTGGAGAGAAAAATAAAATCGAAGGGTAAAGTTGAAGAGAAAGCAGACCATTCGGGAGGAAAGATCAAAACAATAGTTGCACCCAGGTTGGTGAATTTAACACTCGAGATCACCTTTCTTCACTCATATATCCCAACCTTCTCCTTCTTTCTGTGACCCATTGATAATTGCAGAAGCAACTATAATGAACAAGGACAACAACAACAAATATAATCTTACCTTTTGATCAAATCCAGCTGCCTCCGTTAGAGCTCCTCGACTCCTCTTCCACGAACACCTTAAGTTCATCAACAGGCCACTCAAATCCCTTAAATTTCGTCTCCAATTTTTCCTTCTTTGAACCGCTTATCTTGGACGATATCATTGCTAGAATGACCTGGATCTAAATAAACAATTAACAGTAAACTATTAGAGCCCCAAATTAGAAATCAAGCTTTTTAGGGATACCCATTTCATTTCTCACCATCTAAGAATCAACATGAGAAAGGGAAAAATAATAAAGACAAATATAAAGAAAAGGAAAAAGAAAAACCAAAAGGATTTAGAAATGGATGGAAACCGTGTCAAGTGGGGAATTCAATATACACATGTGAAACAAGGAAACAAATCACAAATCACACCCCAAACTGTTCAAGGCAACTGCCATGGGGAATTTCTCCGAACGAAATAGCAAATAAACAAAGGCATCTTTCTAAATTTGCAGGAGAACCCATCAATAACAAACAAATGCCAAAATAGATACCATGAACATAATATTCTTTTCTGGTCTCGCAATTTGAAAGGAGGGAAGAAAGAAAGGGGAGATTACCAGTTGGGAAAGGCGATGAAGACCTAGGCAGAAGGAGATATCTGCTGGGAAGAAGAAAAGAAGACTTAGCCGAAATTTGAGAAAATTGAGAAAATAAAAACCGCGCCGTTTCAATTCAATTTTATTTCTTTTTGCGGCGTTTTGAAAAACAAACGCCACTATTAATCCTATTTTGTGGCGTTTTGAAACACAAACGCCACTATTAATCCTATTTTGCGGCGTTTTTATTTCTAGCGCCGCTAATACAAAAGTAAACGGTGTCGTTTTTAGTTAGCTTTTTGCGGCGTTTTTGCTCAAAAACGCCGCTAAATACCTTGAATATTAAAAAAATATTGTTTAGTAATTTTTTAAATTGAATTGGTATTAAAATAATATTAAATCTTTTCAATAATTTTGAAAAAGAATATATATTTTAAATTTTTTGAATAAAATAACTTTTAAATTATTACAATTATAAGGACTTTTTTAAAATTAATCTTATTGTTATTATTTTCATAATAAAATTCTTTCATTCTGATTAATTATAATTAATTTACATACATTAATTATAATTAATTTACATACTTTTGACATCTCTATTTATTATAATCATTTTAATTTACTATTTCAAAGAATAAAATATTTTTTATACTACTAATATGTATTATTGATTTTTTATACTACGTACTAATATATTTTACAATTATGTAAGAAATTATTTAATATATAAATTAAAAGAGATTAATTACTCTAAACCCTAAACCCCTATTCTATATCTCATAATCCCTAAATCATACAACATAAACCCCTAACCCCTAACTATTAACCCTTAAACTCATGAAACCCTAAACTTTAACCCACAAACTATACAACATAATCCCTAAACATTTAAAATAGAAACTCCTAAACCTTACACCTAAATTATATATGCTAAACCATAAACCCTAAACTATAATGATAATTAATTTAATATATTAAAATTAATATATCTATTTTACAATTATGTAATAAATTATTTAATATATAAATTAAAAGAGACTAATTACTCTAAACCTTAAACCTCTATCTTATATCTCATAAACCCTAAATCATACAACATAAACCCCTAACCCCTAATCCCTAACCATTAACCCTTAACCCATAACCCTTAACCATTAACCCTTAAACCCATGAAACCCTAAACTTTAAACCATAAACTATACACCATAATCCCTAAACATTTAATATAGTAACTCCTAAACCTTACACCCTAAATTTTATATGCTAAATCATAAACCCTAAACTATAATGATAATTAATTTAATATATTAAAATTAATATATCTATTTTACAATTATGTAAGAACCCCTAATCCTTAACCCAAAAAAACTTTCAAATCATTTGCGGCGTTTTCCCAAAAGCGCGCTAAAGATCGAACTTTTAGCGGCGTTTTCCCGGCGCGCGCTAAAGATCGAACTTTAGCGGCGTTTTCTCGAAAGCGCGCTAAAAGATCGAACTTTTAGCGCGTTTTCCCGAAAGCGCCGCTAAAGATCGAGACTTTTAGCGGCGTTTTACTAAAAACGCCGCTATTTATCCTTTTTAGCGGCGTTTTTAAAGTAAACGCCGCTATTGCTCAGTTTTTTGCGGCGTTTTCCTTCAAACGCCGCTAATGTGTAATTTTAGCGGCGTTTTCCTTTAAAACGCCACTAAAAACGCCGCTAAAAGTCTGTTTTGGTGTAGTGAAAATAAGGCTAACAACAGCATCATCTATAAGAATAACACCCATAACAGATACTTTACCTTGAATAAAATGTTGTATCTTTTACACGAACCCTACAATTCTGATGCGGCCAAGTATCGAAACTTTGCTATTCCAAGTGTTTGTACTCTGTTAACTGAGAAGATTAAATGTCAGAAACTTAAATATTTGAGTTTGATTTTAAGATTTAATTTGATATCTGAAATTTTTTAGAAAGGATAATGGCATATTATATAATAATTTAATTTGCAACTTAACTCTAATTAAAAATTGTCAATTAAATTTTACTCTTTTATATAAGAATTAAAAAAAAGTTTTTTAATAAAAATTAAAGTGAAAGCATTAGGACTTGGGGAGTTCATATTTCAAATTCTCAAATATGCATGTTTTGTGCCTATTTGGCCTATATTAAAAATTCAGAGCCACAACACACAGATAACTCATTCATATAAAAGTTCTAGCAACTGGGAAAAATCTATACCTTCAGATAAAAACATCAACAGAAACAGAAATAGATTGAACAAATTTTCCTTCTTTTCCTTCTAAAGGCGAAAGAAACAATACCCAAACTATAAACATTGTGCATTTGAATAAGATTCTATGAAGCGACTTTGAACAATCATAGCGACAAATGTAAATCGAAGGCCGACATTTTCATTTTAAAAATGAATATCGTGAGCTCATTCCACAAATAGGTACTAAATCAACGGACTATTCAAATCAAATAAGATTACAAGAAGTATAAAATCATAAGCCTATAGTTCGAGTACTCACACAGTTCCAAACAGCTTGTCTGCTCGCACCACCAAACAAAAAAAAACGTCAACAAGTATAAAATGGAAATGGGAAGTCAAGCCCTAAAAATGTAAGAACTTGTACAATCTAAGCTATCTGCAATGATTGAAAAGAAATTAATTTCGTTCAAAGTTGATCCAAAATTGAAAAACATAAGCACCGAGAAAAAAACACGAAATAAATACCTAGGTAGATTAAAGAAGAAAATCTGGCGCGCAAGATTTGTTGTCAACGATTTCCTTAACGGCGGAGGATTCACCGGCGGGATTTTGGGAGTTAGGGATTTTGGGTAATTTTTAGGGAAAACAGTAAGGTTAGGGATTTAGGGATAAAACAATAAGGGATTTCGGGTTTGGATGGGGATAAAGCGAGCACGTAAAAAGCGGCATCGTTTTGCTCAAAAGCAAAATACATTTTGCGGCGTTTTTAATATTAGCGCCACTAACGCTTTGACATTTAGCGGCGTTTATCCATGAGCGCCACTAAACTTCTTTGCATTTTAACAAAACGACGCGTCGTCAAATTTAGCGGGCGCTAAAGGTCCGACTTTTAGTGGCGTTGTTAGGAAGCGCCGCTAAAGGTCCGACTTTTAGCGGCGTTTTTCCTAGCGCCGCTAATTCTCGAACCTATAGCGGCGTTTTTATGCAAGCGCCGCTAAAGGTCCGACTTTTAGCGGCGTTTTGAGAGAAGCGCCGCTAAGGTCCGACTTTTAGTGGCGTTGTTAGAAGCGCCGCTAAAGGTCCGACTTTTAGCGGCGTTTTTAGGAAGCGCCGCTAAAGGTCGGACATTTAGCGGCGTTTTTAGCCAAGCGCCGCTAAAAGTCAGAGTTTTAGCGGCGTTTTCGTGATAAACGCCGCTATATATTATTATTAACGGCGTTTTTGAAATAAACGCCGCTATATGTCATTTTTTAGCGGCGTTTTCCTTCAAACGCCGCTAATGTATAATATTTGCGGCGTTTTTCCTTAAAACGCCACTAAAAACGCCGCTATATGTCTGTTTTGCTGTAGTGAATTTTGTCACCTTTTTTTCCCTTTGAAATCCCCAAAGTGCACCGTTCCAAGTATCTTTCCATATTATAGTCAGTCAAACATCCATATACGTATACAATAAGAAAATGGGTAAAAGTATTATGGGGGTCTTTGTATTAAGAGTTAAATTATATTTTATTTCTAAAATAACAAAAATTAGTCATTGTATGTTAAACCAATAAGCAAGCCAATTCTTTGTGCTAAAAAAAAAGCATACATTTGCATTGTTCAAAATTAGCGTCATTGGCAAGATAATTAGATAGTGACAATGTCAGGAGCGTAGCTAGGGGGCCGGTAGGGCCCCAACCCCTTAAAATGAAAAATTTTCTATTTAGCAAAGGTAAAATTATACTTTAACCCCCTTAAAAATGATAAAAAAATTGATTTAATCTCAAATTCTCCTACTATGATTAAGCTTTGAATTTAGAATTTATATTCTAATTTCTTTTAATTTTTATATTTTGAAAATTTGAAATCTCAATATTTAAATGACAATTATTAAATTTGTTAGGTCAAACTTTGCTATTAATTTTATATATCATGTGCAAGTTGTAAAAAGTTGATCAATTTTATCTTTCATATTTTTTCGAATTTAAAATTTTAATCCTAACACTTAAATAGTAACTATTAAATCACTAATTAATTTCGGCCCCCTCTAAAAAAATTTTCTAGTTTTGCCCCTGTGTCATGTTTACCTCATGTTAATGTACAAGAACTAGCTTTTAATGGTAGAAATGGATGAAGTTTTAATAGAAGAATCAATTTACTCTTTAGTTTAACGTATAAAAACTAATCTACTCATCTTTTTTAATAGAAAAAATAAAATACAATCCGACTCCTAATATAAAGGCTTCCACGAGACTTACCAAAAAAATGTCAAATTGTTGAAAGATCTAATATTTCTCATCTCTCTCTTGATAGTTATAAAATAATATATAGTTCTTCTTTCAACAACATAGAAATGATCAAACGAAAGATTTATATTCTTAAAGGTGACAGATTAAATGAATATATTATATTATATTATATTATATTATATTATATTATATTTATTTTCCAATATTGAATTGATAATTTCTTCTTGGTTTGATTACCCATAGAGCCTGATTTAAATAATACATTTATTGTGCTCATCCCAAAAATAGCTCAACTTGAAGAGATATCCCAATTTAGACCCATCAGTCTTTGATCAGTTCTCTATAAGCTAGTTATGAAAGTTATTGCTAACAAACACAAAATAGTTTTTTCGAAAATCATCTTATAGGAATAGGCGGGATTCATTGCAGGACAACAATTTCTGATAACATCATCATTGCTCAAGAAGTTGTGCACTCTATGCGAGGAAAGAGCAGAAAATAGATGACAGTCAAAATTGATCTGGAGAAAGCATACAACAAGGTTCAATGGGACTTTATCTATAGTTCTATTCAAGTTGCAGGCATTATGTCAACCATTTCGACATCTACCATGCAGATTTTGTGGAATGGGGTCTCCACTAAAAAATTCCAACTAGCAAGAGGAATTAGGCAAGGATGTCCCTTATCACCCTACCTTTTTGTGCTTTGTATGGAGTGGCTAGGTCATAGTTTCCAAACAGCTGTTAATACAGGGGCATGGAGCCCAATACGACAATCTAGATTAGGACCAACCTTGTCACACCTCTTTTTTGCTGATGGCCTAGTGATTTTCTCAAAGGCTGACATAGAACACAGCTTATTATTAAAAGATATCTTGGAACAATTCTGTACATACTCGAGACACCAGATTAACACATGCAAAACCAATATTTTCTTTTCAGGAGGAGTGAAGGATACTATGAGCAATAGAATAAGCTGACTTCTCGGTTTCTAGAAAGTCCAAGAGCTGGTGTCCTACTTAGGAATCCCACTTTTACAAAGTAGAATTACTAAAGCTACATTGGAGTTTGGTATTGTAAAAGTTAGAGCTAAACTATGTAGTTGGGATGTCAAGCAACTCTTGATTGCAGGAAGGCTCACTTTGGCCCAATTTGTCCTCCTCTCCATTCCAAATTACTTCATACAATCCATGCAAATTACAAAAGGAGTGTGTGAAGAAATTGAACGATTGGCAAGAAAACTTATTTGGGGATCCAATACAAGAAATCAAAAAATGGCCCTAATAGTGTAACACCCCAAACCCGGCCTAGACGTTAAGCCCGAATCTGGTGTGTCACATGGAAGTTTTTTTTTTTTCAAACCATCTTTGAGATTGTTAAAAACTTGTTTGAGAATTATAGCCTCTTTGTTAAAACCCAAAACATTTAAGCAATTGTTATTTACTTGAAAACGTAATTTTCTTTAAAAACCTTTTTGGTTGTGAAAATATATTTGAAATAAACAATTTACGAAAATGGGACGTTTGGGAATAGAGTTGCAGAAGCATTTTGAAAGAAAATCCGAGGCCTGATTACAACATTTAACCCAAAATAGTAGAGTAATAAAATAAACAAGAAAGTAGTCCGAAGTCCAAATAAACCATTTCTAAAGTATGGTCTCCATCGAGTCATCCAAGGCCCAAGTCCACGTCACTGAGCATTACCTGAAAAGGTTAAGAGAAAGGGGGTGAGTTACAAGAACTCAGTGTGTAATCCCCTTACCATCATCCACTGGGTCGGAACACACATAGCAATATTTTGTGTAACATCCTGGAAAGGGCCTATGCATTTTCAGTCTAGCTGTACGAAATGACAAGTCTTAAGCACTATGAATAAATTTTTGATATTTTTGGAAACTCAGAAATGTATGAAAATGAATTGGAAATGAACATTTTTGGAAACCTGGAAATGCATGGACATGAACATTTTTGGAAACCTAGAAATGCACAGACATGAACATTTTTGGAAACTAGGAAATGTAAGGAAATGATTCAAAAATGGAAAGTGAACATTTCTGGAAACTTGGAAATGTAAGAAAATGGCAAGTTTACAGAGCCGATCGAAAATTTTAGGAAACTTAGAAATGACCTAGAAATGTCGAATTTTAAAGTTTAAAATAGGAAATTAGGGAAAGGAGGCCTTAAAAGAAAAAGTTGGTAAAATTTGGCACACAAACAGGCTTGGAAAAGTGGCCTGAAGATGCCACTTAGGGCCTATGGAAATGGCGCCATGTGCAAGAGGAATGGGCCTGGGTTCGAGTCACTTGGGAAGCAAATAAATGAGATTTTATTTTGGCTTCCAGAAGGCTGAGGTGGACGGCACATGCTTCTAGAAAAGGAGGTGTTTTATTTTCATAAATATGTGATTAATAAGGTGATAATAAAGGATTTTTATTTGGATTATTTGAAGAGATAATAAAGGATTTTTATTTGGATTATTTGAAGAGATAATAAAGGATTAAACTCTTTTATTTATCATATTAAAAAGATAAAGTTATCAGATAGAGGAGTGGTGGCCAAGTAAGGGACTCCTTAGCTGATAATTTTGGCTATAAAAGGAGGGCAGGAGGGCTACTCATTCACTTTTGCTTCCTCTTTGCCGAAATTTTCCTAGCTCTCTCCCCCTCTCTGCCGAATTTTTCTTTAAGAAAAATCCATCTTCTCTTCTTCTATTTTCTTCTCTGTTTCTACTGTCAAAGCCGAATCTTTGTTGATTCTAAGTAAAGGAGCAATCAACTACAACATCAAAAGGGTTTCTACAACTGTCGAATACAAGGATCAAGGATCTAAGGTAAGATAAATTTATTTGATTAAGGGTTATGATGTATATGTTAGATTAAATCTAACATGAAGATTTCGACAGACATATAGGGCAAGGAATCCTCTTCAGATTTGGAATTTGTATGGTAAGTGATATTCGGCCAAGGCTTAATTTTGGTATTTGGAATTATTTTTCATTATTTCAAAAGCCGGAAATTCACATGGTTACATGATTTAGTGTTAGCCGATTTCAAGGAAAAAGGGATACTAGCAATTTTTGGAACTTGATCAATCCAATTCGGCAACAAGGTAAGTAATACAAATCCTACTAGGATTTGGTTTTTAAGCCAAATAGGTTTGTTAATATGTTTTAATAATTGGCCGAATATAGGAGATAAAGATCTAGATCAGTAGATCGTTCTTCATGATTTCAAGGAATCTAATAAGTGAATCAGGTGTGTACTCACATTAACTTTCGATATATCATATGGCAATTATTTTTAATATATGAATATGCATAAGAATGTGAATGTGGCTAAGTACCACAAATGTGGTAAGAGTACCCAGGTACGTTTCCTACTTTCGATAGGATTATGAATATGTTATATTGTTGACATGTGAATAATGAGAAATTAAGTATGTTATGCATGATATAATATTTATGGGGCATTCGGGATATATGTGAAAGGGGAAGAAGGTGTTGATTTCGGTCTCACCAACGGAATATGGTGACTACGGTCACAAAATTTGAATATGGTAACTCCGGTTACATTATCTGAATTTGGTAACTTCGGTTACATTATTTGAATATGGTGTCTAATGACACAAATTATATGGGCGATGAGCACGTCGACTGCAGCGACTGCCTTCGATGGTGTGTAGCGAATGGAGGGTTGACTTAGTAGTCCCCACGGTGTGACTGGCAGGTACGGGTGGTGTGTAGTGGATGGACCTTTAGGCTTGGGTTGAGTTGCATCATTATTTTATATGAATATGAACTTGATATGAACTTGTATGCCTGATTGTTGAATGTTAATGTTATGTACACATTGAGTCTGTTGACTCACCCCGTTGTGGGAACTATTTTCAGGTGATGAACAGTGACGGACCGGGACGGTAGACCTTGAGGTGGCCATGCATCAATTTGAAGATTTTATCTCTTTTGGACTTTATTTCTTTTTAGTACATTTAATTTTATTATCGGGTTTTATTTGATGTAATAAGGCCATAAGGCCCAGTGGATTTTATTTATTTCTGCTTTATTTTTTTTATTATTTTGTTACAAACGATTGTTGGATTAAATTTTAAGTGAAATATATTTTCATAAACCTAAAGGAAATTATTTTGTCACCTTAATAAAATTGGATATTTAAATTAATTAAATGGGTTTCCCAACCTAAGCCCAATCCAAAACAATATTTCCTAGAGTTTTACAAATTTTCTCTAAGTAACAAAGAATTTGAAAACCGGTTTACTTAAGGAACATACCAGATCTGGTCCGGGCTCGTGGACCGGGTGTGGGGTGTTTCATTTTGGGCCTAAGCCCATTTACAATTATAACATAATAACATGTATATAATATGCATATGATATGCAAATCCCAAACCAAACCTAATTTCCATCCGCTACACACCACCCGTACCAACCAGCACACCTGTGGGGATCAAGTCAACCCACCCCGCCAACACACCAATCGCAGGCATAAAGCCATTTAAAATGTTTGTGGCAGAGCCACCGAACTAGATTGTGACAGAGTCACCGAACTAGATTGTGGCAGAGCCACCGAACTGGATTGTGACAGAGTCACCGAACTAGATTGTGGCAGAGCCACTAGCACTTCTCTTCAATTTTATCCCAACCCATGCAATCATGTATGCATGTATAAAGCATAACAATATTCATAGAATAATTTCATCATAAGGCCCATAATACAAGTTGGCCCATTAAGCAATCTAGCAATTTGGCCCATTAAGCAATCTTAACAATTTGGCCCATTAAGCGATCTAGCAAATTTTTGCCCATTCATCGATCTAGCAAATTTTGGCCCATTAATCGATCTAGCAAATTTTGGCCCATTAATCGATCTAGCAAATTTTGGCCCATTAATCACATGAGGCCTTTTTTTTTTCAAATTTCACACTTGGCCAATTTATCAAAATAATTCATATGGCCCAAAATATCACTTTTTAATAAAATAACCCATTAAGGGCAAATCCGTAATTCCCACAACCTTATTACCGGTTTCATGCATTTACACAAAAAGTGTTATTATACCGTATTTTTTGATTTTACAAATTTTACGATTTATTCTAATGCTTACGGTATAATATCTAACCCATGAGATAAGTGTGAAATTACACACTCTGGCCCATATCACAAATATCAAACTGCCCATATATCAAATATCACATTTGGCCCACATAGGGACATTTCGTAATTCGGTCCATAGGGACATTTCGTAATTCGGCCCATTAGGGGCATTTTCGTAATTCGGCCCGTAAGGGCATTTTTATAATTCGGTAATCGTACCCACTAAGGGTAATTCAGTAATTTACTCTCTAAGGGAAATTCAAAAATTTTACCCACCAAGGGTATTTCAGTAATTTTGCAACCCAGGGGTATTTCAGTAATTTACCCTCTAAGGGTATTTCGGTAATTTTGCAACCCAGGGGTATTTCGATAATTTACCCTCCAAGGGTATTTCAGTAATTTCGCAACCCAGAGAATTTAGGTAATTTACCCTCTAAGGGTATTTCGGTAATTTTGCAACCTAGGGGTATTTCAGTAATTGCACAACCCAGGGGTATTTCGATAATTTGCACAACCCAGGGTATTTCGGTAATTTGTCCTCTAAAGGTAATTCAGTAGTTTTACCCACCAAGGGCAATTCGGTAATTTACCTTTCAAGGGTAAATTCGGTAGTTTTACCCACCAAGGGTAATTCGATAATTTACCTTCCAAGGGTAAATTCGGTAGTTTTACCCACCAAGGGTAATTCGGTAATTTACCCTCCAAGGGTAATTTCGGTAGTTTTACCCACCAAGGGTAATTCGATAATTTACCTTCCAAGGGTAAATTTGGTAGTTTTACCCACCAAGGGTAATTCGGTAATTTACCCTCCAAGGGTAAATTCGGTAGTTTTACCTACCAAGGGTAATTCGGTAATTTACCTTCCAAGGGTAAATTCGGTAGTTTTACCCACCAAGGGTTATTCGGTAATTTACCCTCCAAGGGTAATTTCGGTAGTTTTACCCACCAAGGGTAATTCGGTAATTTACCTTCCAAGGGTAAATTCGGTAGTTTTACCCACCAAGGGTAATTCGGTAATTTACCCTCCAAGGGTAATTTCGGTAATTTCATATTCAACGGTGTTTCCGGAGGCCTACTATCGCCTCGAGTGGCACAGAATTCTATTTGGGTCTCTTCGGAGCTATTGGGTCAAAAATCCATTTTAGGCCCAAACGGGGTAATTTCGCAATTCTGGACTTAACTACTAATTTGGGCATAAAAATTTAAAACTGTCCATCTGCGTCATACTGACTAAATTGATTATAACTCGAGTTAGGAAACTCAAAATTTAGATCCGTAAAAATTCCTTGAAACTAGACTCATATATCTTCTTACTGTAAGTTTTCCAGAATTTTTGGCCTAGCCATTTAGTACAGTTTATTCCTTAAAGTTTCCCTTGTTTCACTGTCCAATGATTCTGACCTATCTTGCCTTAATTTCAAATATCTCACTGCACGGTTTTCATATACTGTTTCAACTTGTTTCTCTTGAAAATAGGCTCACTAAGGAATCCATACATATAATTTATAACCCATAATTCATTTTGTACAATTTTATATGATTTTTCCAAAACAGATCAGTGAACCCCGAAGTTAATCAGAACCAGTCTCACTAAAATCAAGATATCTCAGAATATAAAATTCCTTTTCCTTCTCCGTTTCTTCCATATTAAAATAGGCACAGTAAGCTTTAATTTGATGCCTTATTCACTTTCTAATTCCTTTTCTCCTATGTTTAGTGATTTTTCAAAAACACGTCACTGCTTCTAACTGAAACTGTTTTATTACGAAATACGATTACCACTACGATCATACGCACACCCGAGTGATTACGGATGCCGGTTTTTAGTTTTCTTCGGTATTTCCACCGATTAACAGCATATTTCATACAAACTTTCAGAGAAGTGTGAGATTACACACCATTTCAGATATGTATATAGAAGGGTATGAGATTACACACCTTATTCGGAATCCGTAACGCGATGCTCTCCGCGGCACCTAAAGGTACAATCGGTCAACAATTAGTCCAAAGCCCAATTTACAACTTCAACCAATTATTGCAATTGATTAACAATCTATATCACTTACCAACAATCTGAGTCTCTTATTACGAGGGATAGATGATCGGGCGATGTGATTCCTTGTTGACATTGGATTCGATTTCCACCACTTGACTTATGGCTAGAATGATACACGGC
The DNA here is from genome assembly GCA_025698515.1 of Gossypium sturtianum. Taxonomy (NCBI): domain Eukaryota; kingdom Viridiplantae; phylum Streptophyta; class Magnoliopsida; order Malvales; family Malvaceae; genus Gossypium; species Gossypium sturtianum. Next base: position 168,021,553 of record CM046945.1, read on the forward strand.
CATCCACTTAGAACACGATTTAATCGAAGAAAAGAGTGTCTATCCAAATGAGAAAGAATTTATGAAGGAGTGATTATGGATTGAGAGGTTCGGTATTGACTTGAAGTTGTGGCAATGAGAGGAGAAGTTGGAGAAAAGAACACAAAAGGATGCCAAAAGAAAATTAGGCCTATCAAGCACCAAAAATCCTACCAAATGACTAAAGCAAATTCAGCTACCCTCTCCTTCACCTCAACCGTCCATGCCTTTGCAAATAAGCCAAAATTTACCAACCCAAAACTTTAAAAAAAAACCAACATGCTCCCTTATTTTCCTCTTTACCATAAACTTTAGCCACCTTTCCATAATTTAAAAAGTCTACCTTACGTAATATCCCTTATTTTCCTCCTTACCATAAACTTTAGCCACCTTTCCATAATTTAAAAAGTCTACCTTACCTAATATCCCTTATTTTCCTTCTTACCATACCTTTCCATAATTTAATAAGTCCATCTTACCATAATTTAAAAGTCCAATTTTGCCTTATTTACAAGCTTGGCCGAAATTTAGGAAAGAGTACAAAATTAATAGTCAAAATTTGCATACAATGGGATTTGAACCTCTTCCCTCAAGGTACTTCACTTGATGCCATAACCTCCTTGCCATATGCTCATTTATGCTAGCAATTTACTCTTTTATTTCCATAAGCCTTGATGCCACTTACTATCTCTCCTTAATAGGCTTAAACACAAAATTTTACTAAGGCCCAACTTGAACCCGAAACTTCATAGAACCCCGTAACTTTCTAAAATCATCTTCTTAATAAGTCCAACTTGAAATAATGCCATTCTCTTGTTCTCAAAAATTTTAAACACTCCTACGCCCAAGGCCCAATGGGCTCAATTCTACTAGGCCCAATTTCGGGATGTTACAAATAGATTGGAAATATATCTGTCAACTTCACAAAAGTAGAGGCTTGGGCATTCGACAGCTAAAAGATCAAAATACCTCTTTCCTTTTAAAATTAGGATTCAATTTTGTTTCTAAAAAGGACACTTTGTGGGTACAAGTCTTAAGATCCAAATATCGAATGACAGAGGCGGTCCCATAAAACATCATGCGCGAAAATTGCTCAGCTATTTAGAGAGGAATTGCAAAAGTCTATCCATTTCTAAAAGACAACATATGTTGGTCCATTAGAATAGGAGACAGTGTCCGATGTTGGGAAGATCCATGGATCCCAAAAATAAGTCCACTCAAAGCACATGCATCACCAACGGAAGGATTAGTCTCAGAATGTTTAGGTAAAGACATGGTTACAGAAGAGGGCTCTTGGGACATTTATGCATTTAGGAACTGGCTGACAGAAGATATAATTCAGAATATGATGGAGCTCGAAACTAACTATTATTTCGACAAAGGCAAGCGCACCTATCGAACAGTAGTATAGTTATGGCGAGTCTGGAATATCATATCCTCAAGGACTAAAATTACTAGTAATAACTATCTTTTTATTATCTAGCCTAATAATTAAGGGGATTTATTTTTAATCTAAAATTAACTACCTAATTTAACTAACTAAATGACTATGAACGTGACAGAGAGTGAATTGGGAAAATACTTTTGGATAACTTATATGAGATAGTCAATACCTAAGGAAGAATCCACCTAGACTTCACTTATTACTTTTGATTCATATGATTTATTCACTTGACTTAGTCCGTAGAAATCCCTGATTTATGTTAATACCTCTTTCGAGGCTACTAACAACTAACTCTTGGTTGATTAATTGAAATCTCTTTCTAATTAAAACCCCTATTGTCGCATTAACTCGATCTATAGAGTCCCTTATTAGATTTGACTCTAATCCGACAGATTTTCGTTGCCCTATTTCTAGGGTTGCAATCAACTCCACTTAATTGTGTTGATTTTCTCCTAAACAGGGACTAAGCACATTCGACTTGAATCAATAACCTGAATTGTCAAAAGAAGAATAAAAACTCACAATTAAGAATAAGAACAAGTATTTATCTTATAAATCAAATAATAATAAGATTCATTTTAGGTTTCATCCCCAGATTTAGTTCATACTAATAGAAGGAAACATCATAAAATAAGGAAAACCACAAAACATAATGAAAACCCAAAAACTTCTAAAGAACTTGATGGGAGACCTTCAGTCTTGATAGAGATCCTTCTCATAATCTGTTCCCGACGGCTGTCTTCGAGTATTTTCTACCTCCTATTTGACATCTATTCTACGTCCCCTTTTAGGTTGCCCCCTAGGGTGTTTATATAGGCTTTGGAACACCTCTATTGGCCCAGAAGTAGCTTATTCCGAATAGAATTCTTCTTTGCTACGGCAGGGACATGCCCGTGTGACACGCTCGTGGTGGACTCCTTCGGTCATGGTCGATTCTGCTCGCCACACACGGCTGTGTGATCTGCCCGTGGTCGAAAGTCCAGGCCGTGTGATTTCTGATATAAGCTCATTTTGTCCTTTTTTCGCCTGTTTCTCATTCTTTTCAACTTCCTAAGCTCTCCTGAGTGTAAAACATGAAATTAAGAGATTAGAAGCATCGAATTCATCAAATCAAATGAGAATTCATCCAAAAATAAGCCAAGCATGGGGTTAAAGTATGTGTAAATTATGGTTTATCAAATATCCCCACACTTAAGCATTTGCTTGTCCTCAAGCAAAATCCTCAACTTACAATTAAAATTAACTTCCTTCAATTCATAATTTTCATCAATAATGTCTCATCATAATTCATAGATAATTCATACATGGATAATTTAACTCAAAGAGTCCTAAAGGTTTAAACAATCTTAGTCATGAATTTTTATAGCACGAAAACATAGGTGTTTCCTCTTACCTAAATAATTACCTTTGATTGAAAACTGACAAAGATTGACATATTCACTAAGGATTCACTCAAATCACTCAAGGTATTTAAGGTTCAAGATAAGGCACTCAATAGTCAAATATGAAAAGTTAATCCCATAGGCTTGCTTGAAAATCAAATCTCCACCACTATAGAATGAGATGATACACAAATCAAAAGGTCTTTAAAAGGGTTGTAATGGGACTTGGGTTAAAGGTCTGGATAAAGGCTGAATTAAAGGGTTAGAATCGAGATTAAATTGTCAAATTACCTAACTAGAACAATAGACTAATACTGAATAATTACATCAATTGAAAACTTATAATAACACGAGCTTCTTCTCAAAATATGAAATTAACTACTTAAGCTCAAATAACATAGAACTAATAATGAATGAATTTCAACTTGTTTCTAAGAATAAGAACATGCATGAATAGGATGGATTTAACCTGAAATAGAGAAAATAGTTAGGCAGTTGATCAAATCAAATCTTGACAAAAGGGAAATCAAAAGATTAGGGGAAGTAAAAATTCGATTTTTAGGTTAATATTAAAGGTTAAGTCAAGCAATAGTTTATTAGGATCAAAGGGGTTCACTAGGGGTTAATTATGAAGGTAGGCTTTTTTTTTTTTTGTGGAGTGAGTGGGTTAAATCCTAGGTGCCTTTATCATCTCAGTATATCAAATCAAAGGTGTGGTCTCGGCCTGTATAATCGAAGCAAGTTCTAGAATAACAAATCAATGTTGACACACTAATAACCAACAATAAAGTGAGCAAGAAAATGATATTCTCTTAAAGGCTCAAATTCTCACAGAAATATTATGGTTTTTGATGTCAACCTTGTAAATTTCAAACTTCAAATTAATATTTAAGATTAGGGAAACAACCTAGAATTTTTTTTTAATTCTGAAAATAGACTTATCTTGCTTGATTCTCTAATATCTTAAAGTATAAATCATTAATGCACAATTATAACATATCAACCAAAATCATAAATCAATAGAAGTTTCATTCTAATAGTAAAATGAGAAAATTACTTAAGAACAAGACAAAATTCAGGGATTTTTCTGGTAATGAAATCAATAACCTCCCCACACTTAAGATTTACATTGTCCTCAATGTACAAAGATAGATAATGACAATATAATAAGAAAATCATAAGATAGGGAGAGAGGTGAAACTTCCTGAATTTTGGATGGAGTCAAAGAAAAGAAATATGGTAAATTCGAGCCGAGTTAGAGGAGGGTACTCCGATGGAGGTGGATACTAGGGTCGTGGTGTGGTGATTCTTTAACAGCCTTTAGAACCTAAATCAAAGAAATCAAAATATAATAATATAAATTAAGCACAAGAGAGATAAAGAGAAGGAAAATAAAGGAGAAGAGACAAGAAAAAGAAAATTTAAATGGACTCAAAGGTCCTTGTCTTGTCGAGGGAATGAAGCGGCCAGCATGAACTTATGTAGAATGGTCTCGCACAGGGAGACTGTGCTATGGTTCTTCCGCTTTTTTGACATGGAGATGGTGGTGTTGGTCTTGCTTTTAGGCATTGAGTGATGGTGGTAAGGATAGTGAAAGAAAAATAAGAAAAACTATGGTGGCTAGGGTTGGAAGGAAAGGGATTTGGGGAAGAAAGTGAGTAGAAAAATGGTTTAAATAGAAATTAGCTGCCCATACCTGTGTTAGGTCACACGACCATGACGTATGGCCGTGTCGTGCTTCGTTCGTTTCTTCTACAGTTGTGTAGAGGTTTCCAGGCCCATGTTGTTTGATCAGTGTCGGCCACGGCCTGGGGACACGGGCGTGTCGCACACCTGTGTTACTTTCTCAGTGTCGACCAAGACCGTATCTACAGCTGTGGCATTTTATCTCCGTCCGTGGTTTGGGGACATTTCTTCCTTGATTCGCACGGTCTTGGCCACGCTGATGTGCCTAATTGTTGTGTTCACACGACCACGGCCACGCTCGTGTGCAAGGCCGTGTAGTAGGGAAACATGTGTTTTTATTGAATTTGTTAGTTTCTAGTTTCTAGTAATTGTTTGATTACTAAATTAACCTTTATACTTTAATATATAAACAAATAATACTAAGGTTATTCTTGGTATATGCCGTCCACTAACTCTTAGGATGGGCTAATTGCCCTTTTAATACCCCATATTAAAAAGCCACCATCAATTTAGCACATTTCACTAGCGATTAAGTCCTTTTATCAAATTAAACACACAAACGATTAAATTTTCCTACGAAACTTTCACACACATTAATTCACATATAATAAGCACAGAATATATTATTTAAATATATCTCAGACTCAGATTCGTGGTCCCGAAACCACCGTTCTGATTAGGGCCAAATGCGGACTATTACAACTCTCCCCCTTTAGGGATTTTCGTCCCCGAAAATCTTACCGTTAAACCAAAGTCGGATGTTGTTGCCTCATTGAATCCTCAGGCTCCCACATAGCTTCTTCAACTCCGTGACGATTCCATAGTACTTTCACTAACGAAATTTTCTTGTTTCTCAACTCTTTCATTTCCCGGGCTAAAATACGAATCGGTTTCTCCTCGTACGTCATATCAGATCGGATTTCAATTTCAGACGGAGAAATCACATGTAATGGATCTGATCTGCATCTACGGAGCATCGAAACATGAAACACATTGTGTATCTTTTCTAATTCAGAAGGCAACTTCAGCCTATAAGCAACAGGTCTGATATGTTTGATGATTTCATATGGTCCGATGAATCTCGGACTTAGTTTGCCCTTTCGACCAAATCGGAGTACTTTCTTCCACGGAGAAACTTTCAAAAATACTCGATCTCCGACTTGAAACTCAATATCTTTACGTTTCAAATCAGCATAGGACTTTTGACGATCCAAGGCAACTTTCAAACTATCTCTGATTATAGCCACTTTCTGTTCAATCTCTTTAATTAAATCAACCCCGTGTATCTTATTTTCATTGAGCTCGGTCCAGTACAACGGAGTACGACACTTGCGGCCATGTAGAGCTTCGTAAGGTGCCATTTTGATACTAGATTGAAAACTATTATTATAAGCAAATTCAATCAAAGGTAAGTATTTTTCCCATGTACCTTCAAACTCAAGGACACAACATCTCAACATGTCCTCAAGTATCTGAATGGTTCGTTCAGACTGATCGTCTTTCTGCGGATGAAAGGCTGTGCTAAAGTGGAGTTTAGTACCTAAAGCATCTTGCAACTTCTTCTAAAACCGCAATGTGAATCTCGGGTCTCTGTCTGAAACAATGGAACTCGGCACACCATGTAATCTCACAATTTGAGATACATACAACTCAACAAGTTTATCAAACGAATAGTCCGTACGAACTGAAACAAAGTGAGCTGATTTGGTCAGTCTATCCACTATAACCCAGACTACATCTTTCTTGCTCGGTGTCATAGGCAAGTCGGATACAAAATCCATAGTAATTCTATCCCATTTCCATTCAGGTATCATGATCGGCTGAAGTAACCCAGAAGGCACTTGATGCTTGGCTTTTACTTGCTGACAAATTAAACACTTTGAAACAAATTCAGATATATCCCGTTTCATGCCAGGCCACCAATAGAACTATTTCAAATCATTATACATTTTCGTGCTACCTGGATGTACCGAAAATTGACTATTATGAGCCTCATTCAAAATCATCTGAACCAAATCCACATTCCTCAGAACACATATTCGGCCTTTGAATTTCAAACAATCATTTTCATCAATTCGAAACTTTGACTCTGCATCATTTTCACACTGAACTCATCTAGCAATCATATCTTTGTCAATTTTCTGTGCATCACAAATTTGCTGAATAAGCAACGGTCTTGCCTTCAACTCGGCTATGATCGAACCATCACCAAACATAACCATATGTGCGTTCAATGCACGTAGAGCAAACAATGATTTTCAACTTAAGGCATCCGCAACAACGTTGGCTTTCCCCAGATGGTAATCAATCACCAATTCATAATCTTTCAATAGTTCTAACCATCTGCGTTGTCTCAAGTTCAGGTCTTTTTGAGTCATCAAATACTTCAGACTTTTGTGATCCGAATAAACATGACATTTCTCACCGAATAAGTAATGACGCCAAATTTTCAATGCGAAAACAATGGCTGCTAACTCCAGATCATGTGTCGGATAATTTCTTTCATGAGGCTTCAATTGTCTCGAAGCATAGGCTACTACTTTGCCTTCTTGCATTAAGATGCAACCCAAACCATTCAAAGAAGCATCACTATACACAACAAATTCTTTACTCGATTTAGGTTGAATTAACACTGGAGCTTCGGTCAAAAGAGCTTTCAACTGATCAAAACTTTTCTGATATTTTTCTGTCCACTCGAACTTGACATCTTTCTGCAGTAGCTTCGTCAAAGATGTAGCTATCATAGAAAAACCTTTCATAAATCATTTGTAGTATCCCGCAAGTCCCAGAAAGCTTCGAATTTCAGAAATATTCTTTGGTGGCTTCCAATCAAGTATAGCCGATATTTTATTCGGATCAACCTGAATGCTTGATGTTGAGACAACATGACCCAGAAAACTGACTTCACTCATCCAGAACTCACACTTACTAAACTTTGCATACAACTATTGATCTCGCAAAATTTGTAGCACCAATTTCAAATGCTCGGCATGTTCAGTTTCATCCCTGGAGTAGATCAGGATATCATCTATAAACACTACCACAAACCGATCCAAATACTGTCTGAAAACCCGATTCATCAAATCCATAAAAATAGCAGGTGCATTAGTAAGTCCAAAAGGCATAACCAGAAACTCAAAATGTCCGTACCTTGTTCGGAATGCAGTCTTTGGCACATCGGAATCTCTAACTCGTAACTGATAATAACCCAATCTCAGATCTATCTTTGAAAACACTGAAGCCCCTTTCAACTGGTCAAACAAGTCATCAATTCGAGGCAACGGTATTTATTCTTTATTGTCACTTTATTCAACTGCCGATAATCAATACATATTCGCATAGTCCCATCTTTCTTTTTGACAAATAGAACTGGTACACCCCAAGGAGAGAAACTTGACCGTGCGAAGCCCCTATCTGTCAACTCTTGCAACTGTGCTTTCAACTCTTTCAACTTAGTAGGTGCCATCCGATACGGAGCTATTAAAATCGGAGTCGTCCCTGGTACTAATTCAATACCAAACTCAATCTCTCGAATTGGTGGCAAACCCGGTAATTCTTCAGGAAATACATCTAGGTATTCACACACAACTGGTACTGATTCAATCTGCTTTTCAGACACTCTATTATCCAATACATAGGCCAAGTAAGCTTCACATCCTTTTCTCACATACTTACGAGCTAACATCGAGGATATTATTGCCGGTAACCCATTCAGATCATTAGATTCAACCCGGATAATCTCACCACTCTGACATCTCAAATCAATAGTCTTTCTTTTGCAATTCACCACAGCATCATGCAAAGTTAACCAATCCATTCCCAAAATTATATCGAACTCGTCAAAAGGCAACAACATTAAATCAGCTTGAAAGCAGGAATCTCGAATCATCAACGGGCAACCTTTACACACTTTATCAACAAGTACATATCGACCCAAGGGGTTGGACACACGAATCACAAACTCAGTAGACTCAACAGGTAGAGTTTTACTGGATACTAAAGTTTCACACACATATGAGTGACTCGAACAAAGGATCAATCAATGCAATCACAGTAGTATCATAAAGAATGAAAGTACCAGTGATAACATCTGGGGAAGAAGCATCCTCTCTGGCACGAATAGCATATGCTCTAGCTGGTGCAAGAGCCTCCGATCGAACCGCAGTGTCTTTAGTTCCTTTCTGACTACCACTTACATTTTCCGAATGCCTAGGTGGTCTGCCTCACACTAACACATTACTCGATCTGATATTCTGGGCTGTATTTTGCTCGGCTAACATCGGGCACTCTCTGATAAAATGATATGACGATCCACATTTAAAGTAGGACTGATCACGAAATCTACAATTCCCAGAATGCCATTTACCACAATGCTTGCATTCAACCTGATTCTGCTAAACATTTACCACATTTAAAGTAGCCCGGGAACCCGCAGGTGGTCGATCTCGTCTAGACATGTCTGAAATAGCTTTATGTCGGCTGAAGTCATCTTTGAACTTCTTAGATACAGAATGGAAAGTCTTACTCGATGATCTTTTACGAGTGTCTCTAGCTTCCATTTCAGCCTTTTTTTTTCTTTTTCCCAAGCTCTTCAGCTTTGCAAGCTCACTCGACAAGTACCACGAACTCTTTGATTTCAAGAATGCCAACAAGCAACTTTATGTCTTCATTCAGACCGTCTTCAAATCTTTTGCACATAATGGCTTCAGTTGATACACACTATCGGGCATATCGGCTCAATCTGACAAATTTTCGCTCATATTCAGTCACAGTCATGCGACCCTGTTTTAGTTCTAGAAATTCTTTCTGTTTCTGATCGATGAATCTCTGGCTAATATATTTCTTACGGAACTCGATCTGGAAGAATTCCCAAGTCACTTTTTCTTTTGGGACCACCGATACTAGTGTATTCCACCAGTGATATGCAGTGTCTCGTAGTGAAGATATAGCACACTTCAGGCATTCATCTAGAGTATAGGATAGCTCATCAAGTACCTGAATAGTGTTATCAAGCCACATCTCAGCTTGCTCTGCGTCATCATCATCATTAGCTTTGAATTCTTCGACCCCATATTTTCTGATTTTATCAACGGGAGGCCTACTAGATCTCATCAGATCTATCATCGGAGGTGCGGAAGGTACCAGAGTTGGATTATTTAGGGGTGGAGGTTGTTGTACAGCCGGGTTAGTCTGAATAAACTGGGTAAACCATTCATTCATCATCTGGTAGAAGGCTTGCTTAGCCTCCCCCTCATGGCTACCCGAGACAGGTCGAGAGTCTACCTGCGCTAACCCACGTGCACGATTAGGCGCTACACTCTCTACATTATCCGCTACGGCTCTGTTAGGATCCATTTACTATAAAGAACACAATTTGAAATGTCAGAAGTCACCACACTATCGTATATATAATAAAAGCATGTATAGCTAGACTCACACGTGCTACGGTAGTCCTAGAATCGACTAAACCGTAAGCTCTGATACCAATCAAATGTAACACCCCTAACCTGTACCCGTCACCAGATTAGGGTTATAAGGCATTGCCAAACTAAACACCGTTCCGAATGGACATTCAGTTGAATTCGACACAAGTAAAGCGATCCCTATTTATCACATAACAAAATTTGATATTCATTCATAAATCTATAATGCATATACAAGCATATCAAATTACATCCTGACCAAACATACAATTGATATTATGAACTTATATCGCATGCATTTCCTTATAACAATGTCACATTTATACTTGCACATGATTATTCAAATATCATACACTAAATTCACATACATTTATTAATGTTCCTGAACCTTGCAATTTATTTATTTAACCATTCAAAGGTTCGACCATACTATTACCAATATCATAAGCATATCGCAGTGTTTCAAATATTGAGATCAAACCATACCGTTTTCACATACCATTTGAGATTCATGCCTAAACGAAATATTAGAAATACCAACTACATCAAGTATACGTCATTTACAATATTGCCGAAGCCTATGTCACAATGTATATTAGCAAGTAACTCACGAATAGTCCTTGGACAAGATCATTCATACAATGCAACACCCATGTTCCATATATATACATAATTCAAGGCTCAGTATATTGATCCAAACATATAACGAGATTATCACCTAACTATTATATATATATATATATACCTACATAAATCATCAAGTATCATCACCATCTCTTTACTAGCCAAATGCATAACTAAAAACACATCACACATATATGCCATGACCAAATTATATCTACGATATGCACCTAGACTATAGCCGAATATAACCAAATAAAATCCATATTATCTATGCATCATAATAACATATCCATATGCACCATTAGATCATTAAAAATTGTATGTCTCCACATTAACTAACATAGAACATAAGCCATATTCGTATGGCTATAATACATATAATAACAAAGTTTCCAACTCAAACAAGGACATTTACCATCCTATACATGCCTTTATCCAAAATAAACCAAACTAAAGGAGTACAAAAAAGATGATAGTGTGGTTGACTTTGCTGACAATTTCGCGAGCCTGTAGCTTGACCAAAATCTATAAAACAGATCATTGAACACACAAAGTAAGCTTACTAGCTTAGTAAGTCTTCAGCAAATTCAATACAACATTTAAACATAAAGGCCCTTTTAATCATTGAATTCGTAACATAGAATATAAGTATTTCATTATGTAAATAAATCATAACCGAATGCTTTTAGTACTATTAACCTAAGTATTAACACTTTATCACCCTAAGCTTGTACATTGTCAAGTCACATAAATATCATATGCATTTGTATTTTCCAAGTTGAATGAACATATTTTAAACATCAATCACATATTCATTCTTTTACGCACATGCAAATACCTTCAAACTCTTTTACCATAAACATCCCCCCTTATAGCTGATTCTTCAAAGTAATATACATATATAACTCAATTTCATATATATAATGTCCATACTCATCATGTATAGCTTAATAACACATAATAAAATCCTTATTGAATTATCAACTTAATCATATCATACTCAACTCAATGATAATATACCAACTTACCACATTTTCTACTAATACAATAGACTTACACTTACCCGAGTTTTTAGCACATTGCATTAGATGTGTCTCACCTTGTTTAATTCTCGGATTCTTCGTTTATAGCATATCACCGGCATTAAGCCTGCTAGGCATTATAGCCCAAATTACACATCGGCATTGAGCCTGCTAGACCAAAGGTCCGAAGTTTGAACACTGGCATTGAGCCTGCTAGGCAATAAGCCCGAAATAATTCACCGGCACGAGGCCTGCTAGGCTCGAAGCCCGAATATCAATATAATTAACCATTCAATACACATTTCTTAATGCTAACATCACAAACATCTCATATAATTCATATTACCTTCACATATCAAACCGAACATACTTATTCACATTACATTAAACAAAATAAGGTCAATCCAATATAATACCCCCACATTCGGCCATCTCATATATTTATGCTTAAAATTTCCAAATTTCATCATTTACTATATTCATAAATAATTCTTTGACATATATTTGCTTAAGGGCTTACCTCGACTATCGATGGACAACGTAGACTGGCTATTCGATAACCTTGGCCTTTCCCCGATCCAAATCTATTTTTCTTTGTTCTTGATCTAAACACATTAAAATTTAGCTCGTTCAAGTACATTTCATCTCAATTTAGTCCCAAAACACATAAATAGACAAATTACCATTTTACCCCTAATGTTTCACATTTTTACAATTTAGTCCTATTTGCACAAAACACAAAATACACAAAATTTCATTATATCACCTAAGGGCCGAATGTTCAGAGGGACCATACTAGTCCATTTATTTCATTTATTTTTTATTTTATCCCCTAAAAAATTTATTTTTGCAATTTAGCCCAAAATACTCAAATTCACTAAAATTTCCAATACAAAACATGCTAATCTTTAACATATCTTTAATATAAAATCATCAAACATCAAAAACCACAAGAACATGTCAATGGCCGAACATCAAGCATGCTCAACTTTAGAAAATTCTAACATGGGTCAACTAATGTTCGAAGCAAAGATCTCAAAAACGTAAAAATTAACAAAAACCGACTAAAAACTTACCTTGAATTTGGCTTGAAAGTAAACAAATAATACTAAGGTTATTCTTGGTATATGCCGTCCACTAACTCTTAGGATAGGCTAATTGCCCTTTTAATACCCCATATTAAAAAGCCACTATCAATTTAGCACATTTCACTATAGTTTGCAACTTTTACATTTTACGCGATTAAGTCCTTTTATCAAATTAAACACACAAACGATTAAATTTTCCTACGAAACTTTCACACACATTAATTCACATATAATAAGAACAGAATATATTATTTAAATATATCTCAGACTCGGATTCGTGGTCCCGAAACCACCGTTCTGATTAGGGCCAAATTCGGACTGTTAGAACTAGGGGTTAATTGTAAGGGTAGGCTATTTAGTGGAATTAGTGAGTTAAAACCTAGGTGCCTTTATCATCTCTGTATATCAAATCATAACTGTGGTCTCAATATGTATAAACAAGGTAAGTTCTAGAATAATAGTTCATAGTTGACACACTCATAATCAAAGAATGAGCGTGAAAAAGAATGTATCTTTATAAGGCTCAAAATCTCACAAAAATTATGGGTGTTTTGACATCATACTCTTGAATTTCAAATTTTAAGGTAGTATTCAAATTTAGGTTAACAACCTAGCAAAATTTTAATTCCTGAAATACAGACTTATCATGCTTGATTCTCTAGTATTCTTTAAATTCAATCATCAATGTACAATTAACTATGACTTATTCTAGAACATGTCAAATAATCATCACAAATCATCAAAAATTTCATCCTAATTAGTAATATGACAACTTTGCATAAAAACAAGACTAAATCAGGGATTTAAGAATAATGAAAAAAAGTTTGGCACCGTTATTCCACTTTTACCCTCAGGGATTTGAGAATAATGGAAAAAATTGGGTACTTTTAACCCCCACACTTAAGATGCACATTATCCTCAATGTACAAAGATAGATAATATATTTATATTTAAAATCAAAAAGGAGGGGATAGAATACTCCCTGAGGTTTGGACGGTTTCCCTGGAGGATGGAAGGGGTCGTGGAGACTATGGTGGAGTAGTTGGTTCCCAAGCTCTGCGCTAGATGAAGAAATTGGGGAACTCGTGAAGGATTAGCAAGGGGTTATTAAGACATAATAAAATAAACTAAATATAAAATTAAAGAAAAGTAAGCTAAAGGGAAGGAGACTAAGAAGAAAACTAAAAAGAAAAGAAAATACTAATGGACTGTGGAGTCCTTATTGAAGGATGGTTCGCAAGGTGGGAATCAATGCTAAGGTTGGGGATGTGCTGGCGGTGGTGGAAGTGAAGAGGTTATCGTGGTGGTCGGCGTGATTCCTAAGCAGCCTGGCGAACCTAGCACTAAGAAACTAAAAGAAAATTAAATGAAAAGAGCAGTAGAGAAGTTTAGATAAGGAAAATAAAGGAGAAGAGAAGGAAATTGAAACAAAAGAGAAAGAAAAAATAAAACTAATTGGTCTCAAAGACCCTTGGCTTGGTGATAAGTCGAAGCTGCCGGCATGAACTCATGTTGATCATTCTTTGTTAAGGAGTCTATGCTTGGCTTCTTCCGCTTCTTTGACATGATGTTGGCTTGCTCAAGAATCTAGAGACTTAGTAAGTGGAAAGTCTGAAATTGAGGAGAGTGTAAAGAAAAGAATGAAACCAGATGGAGGGAAGGAGAAGAGTTGTGGGATTTAAATAGGGGTTCAAGTCTGGTGCCTCCCTACAGCCGTGCTCCTAGGGTGTGTCGATTTACATGGCCGCCTCGCACGGCCGTGTGTTTGGGTGTGTGTTGTTACCCCATGCTCGTGCTTCGGATCTCCACGCCACAAGTCAGTAGCTTCGCACGGTTTGTAGGCACGGGTGTGTTCTGCCCGTGGTGTGGAAGTCAGTAGCTTCACACGGTTAAGGGGCACGCCTGCCCTTCTGTCGGTGCCTGTGGGGAGGGTGGTTGGATCTGTGACGTTGGAGGGTGGTTGGACTGAATTGCACGACCTCTACTTTGTCAGTATGGCAGCTCCGGTTGTCCACACGACCATGGACACGGCCGTGTGTAAGGCCGTGTGGCCTGGAATTCTGCATCTTTGGTTAGTTTAAAAAGGAAAAGAAAAAGAAAAATAAAATAAAATGCAAACAAATATAAAAAGAAATAGGGTTAGTGCTCGGGTTGCCTCCCGAGAAGCACTTGTTTATAGTCTTAAGCTAGACTCTCCTAGTATTTGAAAATTTTAGGGAGGTTTAAAGGTTTGAATATCTTCCCTCATGCCTACAGTTTTATCTTCACGACAAAGTTGAAGTCGAGAAGCATTTACCTTGAAATTATCGAATATTGGATTGCTTACCTCGACTATTCCTTGTGGGAAGATATCGTGTACCTTAAGAAGAATTTATCCCTTTGTCTTCAGGTCTGTTGTGGTGATGTGAGGATCGGCTTTGTCTAACAGTACCTGATCTCCTATTTTAAAATGATTTGATGTCCCCATGAGCTCTTTCGGTGGTTCCTCTGGTTGTACTTCGTGTGGATCCGGCTCTTTTTTGTGTAACCCAAGTTTTTCCTTAAAGTGCGTTTTCCACTCGTCTAAGTCGTTAGGTTGAATCCTTTGCTCCTCGTGAGTTATTTCTTTGTTGGTACTGAACTGAGGATCTGGTTAAATTGTTCTTTTTTTTTGGTGGTTCCTGAAAAGAAGGTGTAATTGAATGGTTATCAAAAGAATTTTCTTTCTCACCTTGGTTCTTTGATAACTTGGCTGAGTCGAGGGCTTGAAGACTAATTGAGTCGTCACCTACACAAAGTATGAGCTCGCCAGTGGCAACATCAATCTTAGTCTTGGCATTTGTTAGAAAATGTCTTCCTAAAATTAAGGGGATTGAATTATCCTCATCCATGTCTAAGACAACAAAATCTACTGGGAAAACAAATTTATCGATTTTTATGAAAACATCTTCAATAATGCCTCTAGGAATTCTAACAGTTTTATCAGCTAATTGAATACTCATCCTAGTTTGTTTGGGCTTCCCTAGACCTAGTCGTTTAAACAATGTATAAGGCATGACATTTATGCTTGTCCCTAAATCAGCTAACGCATTATCAATATTTAAACTATCAATTAAACATGGAATTGTAAAACTCCCTAGATCTTTTAGTTTCTGTGGTAGTTTATTTTCTAGCATTGTTGAGCATGTTGCGTTTAGTTCCACGTGGTGCTCTTCATCTATTTTGCGTTTTTTGGTCAAGAGCTATCTTAAAAATTTCCTCGAGTCTGGCATCTGAAAAAGAGCTTCAAGAAGAGGTAAGTTAATGTGTAATTTTTTCAAAAGTTTAAGAAAATTACCGAATTGTTCCTCTGAATCGTTTTTTTATGGCTTCGGGGTAAGGCATACGAGGTTGGTACTCTTTAGTTACTAGTTTTGGCTTTTCTTGTGTTACCTCTGTTTTACCTTCGTCTACCTTGTTTTCTGGAATTGGATTGGCTTCATCTAACCCCTTACTGTCCTGAGCTATGATGGCTTGAATTTGCTCCTTAGGGTTAATCTCGGTGTTACTTGGTAGACGTCCTTGTGGTCGTTCTGAGATCAGCTTTGCGAGCTGTTCGACTGCATTAGTGACTTCCTTGACCTACTTGGCGATTTCACTAATTCGGCTCTCGTTGTTTTTTATTGTTCTATCAGTTTCTTGGATAAGTTTCTCTGTGTCTGCCGAAAATTTTGCCATCATCTCCTCGAGGGTTGGTTTCTTCTATTGTGGATAGGGCTGATTTTGGAAATTTTGAGGAGGTTGTTGCCTTAGGTTTCCTTGATTTCCTTGACCTCCCCACAAAAAATTGTAAGTGTTACTATAAGGGTTATTATTGGATCAGAAATTATTACCTATATAGTTCATCTATTCATTCTCTACTTTTGGTTGGTAGGGTGGGTACTCAGGATTCGCCACGGTTCCACTTGCGTCGCACTGCATGACTGGATGTGCCTGCGAAAAACACAAACTATCAAGCTTTTTATTCATCATCTCTATCTGCGTTGATAGCATGTTCATGGCGTCGACGTTAAAAACTCCTGCTGATTTCGTTGGTTTGGTCCTTGAAGCCTGCCATTGGTAATTATTCAATGACATCTCTTCGATGAACTCGTAGGCTGCTTCTAAAGTTTTTTTGTTCAGGGTTCCACCGGTGGCTGAATCAATTAGTTGTATTGTTGAAGGGTTTACACCGTTATAGAATGTTTGGACTTGTAGCCACAAGGGTAGGCCATGGTGTGGGCACCTCCTTAAGAGATCTTTGAACCTCTTCCATGAGTCGTATAGCGTTTCTAAATCCATCTGCACAAAAGAAGAGATATCATTCCGTAACTTGGCCGTTTTGGCCGGTGGAAAATATTTCATTAAAAACTTTTCGGTCATCTGATCCCATGTGGTGATTGACCCTCGTTGTAACGAGTTTAACCACTGTTTAGCTTTATTTCTTAATGAAAAAGGGAATAATCGAAGATGTATGGCATCATTAGAAACGCTATTTATTTTGAAGGTATCACAGAACTCTAAAAGTTAGCTATATGCATGTTTGGATCTTCGTCCTGCAAACAATCAGATTGAACAAACTATTGAATCATTTGTATTGTGTTAGGCTTTAATTCAAAATTGTTAGCAGTTATAGCAGGCCTAACAATACTCGATTCTGCTCCTGTTAAATGCGGTTTCACATAATCAAACATTGTACGCGGAGCATTGCGTTCCCCCACATCGTGTGGTGGTGGATTGTTTTCGTCCATCCCTTCAGTAGGATTGGATCTGTCTTCTTCCTCTCTTTCTGTTTAATCTAGGGCTCACCTGGTTTTCATGCGATTCCTACAAGCAGTAGCTTCGATTTTGCTGTCGAATATCAAAGGTCCTCACGGGTTCCTTCTAGTCATAAACTAGAGGTACCTACTGGAAAAAGAAAGAAAGAAAATTTCAGCAAAAAGTACAAATAGAAATAAAAACAAAAACAACAATAAATTGCGAAAAATAAAAATTATGGCTAAAGTAATAAAAATAGAGTTTTCTTAATATTTTAGTTCCCCGGCAACGGCACCAAAAACTTGATCGCTGCAAATCAGAGCTTTAAAATTTATAAAAGAATGATCGAATCTGGAAACTAACTCTGACAACGATTAAAGGCAAGTATACCTATCGAACAGTAGTATAGCTTAGGTAAGACCGGATATCGAACCCAAAGGAACTAAAAGTATTAATACTAACTTTCTTTCTATTATTTAGCCTTAAAAATAGAGTGAAGTTGCTTTAAACTAAATTGATGAAGACTAAGCTTAAGGACACAAAGACAAAAAGGGCGAATAGGAAAATAAATTTGAAGGAAAAGCCCAGTTGATTACGACGACACCCTCAGGAAGAATCCACCTAGACTTCACTTGTTATCTAACCCTAAATTATATGATTTCTTTACTTAGCTTAATCTGTGAGACTCCTTAACCTATATTAAACCCTCTCTCGAGTCGAATAACTTCTAACCCTAGGTTAATTAGTGGAACTCTCGTTCGCTTATAATAACCCCCTAGGATAGCAGTAAATCGATCAATGGACTCCCATATTAGGTTCCACCCTAATCCGGCAAAATCTCGTGACCTTATCTCTAGGCGTTCGATCAACTTCGCTTAATTATGTTAGATCTGCTTAGGCAGGGTCTATTCCTCCTCCACCTAAGCACATTAGATTTGGATTAAGAAACATAATTAAGAACAAACTAAGTAATTTATCATATAACTTTAAAAATCAAATAACAAAATTCATCTAGGTTTCATCCCCTTCAGGTATCTGAGGGGTTTAGTTCATAATGAATAAAAAGAACATCACAAGAGAAAAGATAAAACAAAACATAAGAAAACCCTAAAACCCCCTGAAGGAATTGAAGGAGAATTCCGCCGTCTTGAGTATAACTCCGGCTTCTTGGGATGGATCAACTGGCTATCCTCGCGTTATTCCCTAACTCTGACCTTCTCGGCTTGGCTCCTTGGCCTAGCTTTGATGCCTTTTCAAAGGTGGTACTTAGGGGATATATATAGTCTCTTGGAATGCGATTCTTTCTCCCTAAGTATCCTTTTCCAACTAAAATTGCTCTTTCCAGCGACAGAGGCACGGCCATGGCACACGCTCGTGTGGATTGAGACCAGACCATGTTCGGATTTCTAACTTGAGGCACGATTGTGTGAGGCGGAGTTGAGGCCGTGCTCTAGGTGTTCGTCGAGGCACGGCCGTGTGAACTTTGGGCCAGGCCGTGTCAATTTCATGCTAAGGCCCATTTACTCCGTTTTGGGCCCCTTTTGTGTTCTAAATCATCAAAAAGTAAGCTAAATATGGGATTAAAATATGTTACTTTTATGGTTTATCAGGACACGAGCGTGTGATCATCTCGTGTGAGAGTGCCCAGGCCGTGTGGGAATTTGGGTGACTCGCGATCGACATGGGCTGGCGCACGGGCATGTGTTCGGCCCGTGTGGTTCACACGGGCATGTGCTCCACCCATGTGGTTCTGGCTTGGCCGTGTGGATCCTTAATATGGCCCATTTTGTCTGGTTTTGGCCCGTTTTCTATTCCTTTCGCTCCCCTATGCTCTCCTAAGTATAGAAACATGGATTTAAAGGATTAGGAGCATCTAATTCACAAAAATTGTATAATTAAACATCCAAAAACACGCTAAGCATGGGATTAAAATGTGTTACTTTTATGGTTTATCAAATATCCCCACACTTAAGCGTTTGCTTGTTCTTAAGCAAAATCCTCAACTTACAATTAAAATTAAACTTCCTTAATTCATAATTCTCATAAAAAGTGTCTTATCATAATTCAAAAATGATCACACATTGATAATTTAACTAAAAAAGCTCTAAAGATTCAAACAATCCAAGTCAAACATTTTTATAGCATGAAAACATAGGTGTTTCCCCTTATCTAAATAATTACCTTTAATTCAAAACCGACAAGATTTGACTTCCCCACTAAAGATTCACTCAAATCACTTAAAGTGTTTAAGGTTCAAAAATTAAGCACTCAAAAGTCAAACATGAAAAGTTATTACCATAAGCTTGCATGAAAGTTAAATCTCCACCACTATAAAATGAGATGATACATAAATCAAAATGTCTTTAAAGGGTTGTAATGGGGCTTGGGTTAAAGGTGTGGATAAAGGCTGAATTAAAGGGTTAGAATTGAGATCGAATTGACAATTTACCTAACTAGAAAAATAAACTAATACTAAATAATTACATCAATTGAAATAACACGAGCTTCTTCTCAAAATGTGAAATTAACCGCTTAAGCTCAAATAACATAGAACTAGTAATAAATGAATATATATTTCCACTTTTTTTTTTGTGTGTGTACAATAATAAGAAAAAAATTAACAACTGAAATAAAGAACATAGTTAGGCAACTAACCAAATCAAATCTTGACAAAAAGGGGTTAATACAATAGGAAAAATTCCCAATGAATAAAAAAGAATAAGTTTTGGGTTAATATAAAGGGTAGATCAAGAAACGGTTTATTAGGCTCAAAGGGATTCACTAAGGGTTAATTATGAAGGTAGACTTTTAATGGAATAAGTGGGTTAAAACCTAGGTGTCTTTATCATCTCAATATATCAAATCAAAGGTGTGGTCTCGACATGCATAATCGAAGCAAGTTCTAGAATAACAAATCAATATTGACACACTCATAACCAATAAAGTGAGCAAGAAAAGTGTATGCTCTAAAGGATCAAAATCTCACAAAAATTATGGTTTTTGATGTCAACCTTGCAAATTTCAAACTTCAAAGTAATATTTAAATTTAGGGAAACAACCTAGCAATTTTAATTATGAAAATAGACTTATCATGCTTGATTCTCTAATGTCTTAAAGTTTAAACAATCAATGCACAATTACCTATGACTTAATCCAAAACATATCAATAAAAATCATAAATCAATAAAAATTTTATTCTAATAGCAATATGAGAAAGTTACTTAAGAATAAGACATAATTCATGGATTTCTAATAAAGATATAATTAACCTCCCTACACTTAAGGTATAAATTGTCTTCAATGTAGCAAAGTAGATAATGACAATATATAAGAATATCATAAGAGAGGGACAGAAGTGAACGCAGAATTGTAGATATAACAAAGTGAAGTGCATGATTCTGAGCAACTATTAAGAAAATAAACACAACTGTGGAAGAAGATTAAGGGATTACTCGATTAGGAACAATAATAAAAACTAAAATATAGTTCAAAATATAAAACATAAGTCTTTGAAAATATGATAAGAAACATAAATGAAAATAGATTAAAAATAAAAATAAAAATAAAAATAAAATAAAGAAAAAGACAAAAATAAAATAAATAGACTCAAAGGTCCTCATCGTCAAACGCGTCACGAGGTGGTGGTGCTGAAGGCGAAATATGGAGATGGTGGCAGATCTGCTATAAGGTGGCCTCGAGACTGTCGAACCGCTGATAGCACTGCTGCTCGAAGCGAGTGAGACGCTCGGATATGTCATTCAAAGTAGCAGAAGAAGAAGGAGGTTGGTGACTCGGAGGTGGAGGATAAGGTGGATCCTCGTGAGGGAGAGGGGCATCCTTAGTGATGCCCTCGGGATCATCCTGATCATCAGGACGAGACTATCGGTACTGGGGAAGATCGAATCCATGACGCTTCTCGATCATCCTCATGTGAAGCATGATCGAGATACCCTGAGGGGACATCTAGCCAACAAGTGTGAGCGTGGAGGACTGCTCCGGTGTGTCAAGGAGACCGAAGTGTTGAGCGAGGCGACTCACGTAAGGGACAAGGCAGATGTAACAGCCCGATTTAGGGCCTAGTCAGAATAGTGGTGCGAGACCATGAATTCGAGGTGAATTTACGAGTTTACAAAGTTTATGTCATGTTTGCATGCTAGTATGAATGTTTCATGAAGCAATTTTATCAAATTGTGGTGGATTGGTCCAAAAGGACTAAATTGCAAAAGTTGCAAATTATGAGTTTCTAGAAGCTTTTTGTATGAAATAGCTTTAGAATAGTAATTGGAAGTCCTTAAATAGCAATTTTTCCAAAAATATAATTTTGGACAAAATTGGCCTTGAGATGGTGTTATAGAAATTTTTAAGAGGAAGGGCATTTTGGTCATTTGCCTAATAAGTGATTAAAATAGAAAAAAGATGAGAAAAATTCACTCATCTTCTTCCTTATTGCTGCCGAAAAATTGGAGACACCATAGCTAGGGTTCTTCATTTTTTCAAGCTTGCTAGTAAGTTCATCTTAGTCCCGTTTTTGATATTCTTCGTATTTTCGAAGTTCTCGTATTATGAATTAGCTATTTTTAGCTATTAAATGAGCTAAGATGCATGTTTAAAAAATTTATCCATGAATAACATGCATGCTAAATGATGTTTTATGGAAGTTTATGAGAGTTTGATGTTAGATAAACATCTTTTCCTTAAGGAATTTCATGAAAAATGATAGTATGGACCTTTTTGTAATGATTATAAAATTTGGTCATACATGCTAGAAATAGAGAGAATTGATGTTTTTTATAGTAGAGAAAATGATTCAACTAAGCTTGATGTTTAAGAAAGTTGCATGAAAATCATTTTACGAGCATTGGGGCAAAAGTGCAAATATTAGAAAGTATAGGGGTAAAATAGTAATTTTGCCAAAGTATGATATATGAGTCAACATGTGTTTTAAATGATCTATTTATGATTATAGATCAATAAAAATGAAGCCCGGGTCAAAACCGAGGCAAGAACAAAGTCGAGGACTAAGTTCCATAACTACATACATTTTGTATATTGAGGTAAGTTTGTATGATTTCTAAGCTTTATGATTTATATCATAGAATTGCTTAGTATAATGTATATTATTGCTATGAAATGCTTAATGTTATGTTAAATAAAGAAATCAATGAGATTAAGCAAGAGAAAGTCCCGATTGAAGATGAATTTTCCAGGATACTCGGTCTATCACACAAGATATTATGTAAGTCCAAGGCAAGCTTGGCAGTGAACAGATATCATGTAAGTCCAAGGCAAGCTTGGCATTGAATAGAGATATTTCATGTAAGTCCAAGGCAACCTTGGCATTGAACAGATATCATGTAAGTCCAAGGCAAGCTTGGCATTGAATAGAGATATTTCATGTAAGTCCAGGGTAACCTTGGCATTGAACAGATATCATGTAAGTCCAAGGCAAGCTTGGCATTGAATAGAGATATTTCATGTAAGTCCAAGGCAACCTTGGCATTGAACAGATATCATGTAAGTCCAAGGCAAGCTTGGCATTGATTTAAAAAGAGATATTTCATGTAAGTCCATATTTAGAATATGGCTTTGGTATCAAGTTCATGGCAAGAGATTTGGTATCCTCGGTAAATCGCAAGAATTCATCGGGCAAATGAGTAAAGTTAAAATGTGATAATAAGAGAGCTAAGGAAGCAAAGTTATCATCAAGTCGAAATTGAGTACTATTTATGTTATGAATGATGAGTTAGAGATCATGATTAGTATGTTTAAATATACTGATCAATGTGATCAAGTGATACAGGTACCTTGTTTACCTTACAAGTATGAGAATAGTAAGTATCATGCGACAAGTAAGAATCTTGTATGAGAAAATAAGCTTTATAGCTGAAATAATGATACCATTCTTATGTCAAATGGTTTATATGAAACTGGTCTATTTATTATGTGTTATACATGCAAACTTACTAAGCTAAACGTTTACGTCTTTGATTGTTTCTTTCTATGTAGTCCCACCAAGCTAATCTATGGATCATTGGAGTCGGAGCTCGTAGCACACTATCATCTCTTATTTTGGTATAGCCAAATTACTTTACTAAGTATGGCATGTATAGGAAGTATTCATTTTGAGAACATATTTTGATAAGGGCCATTGTATAGACTGTCTATTCTTTTGTATATGGCTTAGTAGTTGGCCAAATTTGTTTAAGTATGTTTATATTTAGTTATCAATGAAATATGTAGTATTATTCATGAAAGGTGTGTTGTTATAGAATTGTTGATTTGAGAATGAATTTGATCTTTATGGCAGGAAGGCAATCGGCTTGGTAAATAGCCTCTAAGTGCCCACACGGTTAGACACACGAGAGTGTGTCCAGACCGTGCTAACCCTGCACCTTAATATTTTAAATCAGGTTGGACCACAGTCATCTTGCACGGCCGTGTGTATGAGCCGTGTAAGACACACGGTCAAAGCATGGGCGTGTGCCCAGGCCATGTGGTTGAAGTTAGTAGCTTCACACGGTTGGTAGACCCGGGTGTGTTAAGGCCGTGTGAATAAAGTCAGTAACCTCCTACGGTTGTAGGCATGGGCGTGTCTATGGGTACACGGGCGTGTCCCCAAATAACATAGGCGTGTGAACCCTACTTCTAAGTTGAGTGTTAGATGAAGTGTCCGAAAGTGTTCAGATAAATGTTTAAGGCCTCGTAGGCTCATAATACGTATGTTATGATCAAGAAAGAAAAGTTTTAAGTTGGTTCAAAATTTTACAGCCCGTAAGTACATGTTTAAGTGAGTTTAAGCATGGTAATGCCTCGTATCCAGTTCTAGCATCGGACTCGGGTATAGGGTGTTACAGCAGATGGGACCCTTCCTGTGGCGATCAGTCTGATGGTGGAAAGATAAAGCAATGAAGTACGCCAAGTCGATAATATGACCGTGGGCTATGCTCTATAAGTAGTAGGCATCGTGTGTGCTCACGACTCCGGTGCTCTCTCTCCGTCCTGTCAAAGTATGAGCTAAAAGGGCGTGACTATACCGTAGAGCTAGAGAGAGAGAAGTCGCCTTCGAGCGACTAGCGCCATAGGTCATCAAGGCACCCGTGAGGTCATTTCAACAACGTGAGGGTGGGTAATGAATATGGTGATGTAGCTGAAGAAAGTTCTCGGCGCTCATGAACTCCTCTGTATAAAGTCCCAAAGCCACACCAAATTCTGGGACGCTCATGTGGCGCACCAAATCGCCAAGGCGAAAAATGATGGTGCCTGGCTCGTCATGGACTGACATGACGCTCTGAAGATGAAACGTCGAGCAAAACTCCAAGGTAAGCTCCATATATGTAGGCTCGACGATGCTGAAGAAATAGTCCCATGGGGCTGTGATAATGAACGCGCGAACCTCATCGGTAAGGTGGACTTGCTCCAACGCGGCTCAATCAGTGCCGCGGCCCAAACCTGGGGGTCGTACTCAAAGAAGCTGAAATAGGTCCTCCGGCGGGTCCGCGAAAAATCCAAGGTAGGGATGGCGAACTTCAGCCGAGGCACTGGAGGAGGTCGCGCCAGGACCCTTCTGCTTTTTCGAAGCGGGGACGGCAACCTTAGTCTTACTACGAGTATTAGTCATGGTGTACCTAAGAAACAATAGCAAATTCCAAAATTCAGTAAAATAAGAACAAAAATATCACTAATACTTGTTCCTATATGCACTAATACCTAAACATGCAAGAATTAACAGTTTATTAATTTAAATTGACAGCTTACTTGTAACACCCCCAAACCCGGCCCATTCACTACGACCGAATCTTGTTATGTCACTGGGAAAGATGGTTGGAAATCTTTGACTTTAGAATCAAACTTGAAAATTCGTTATCGCTGAAAATCGTGTCCATTTAAAATTATTACCTAATGTAAGCTTGTTGGAAACTTCCGAATTAAAACATTATTATAATATGGATCTTTTGCAAAAATATCTCTAAGTGTAAACTTCAACATTAATAAGTAGAGTACTTTAAATCAAAGAGGCCTTTATTACATCAAATAAAATTCCAAAATACTGATAATATAGAATACTTAAATAAAGTAAAACATCTTCTGTAAGAAAATCTCCTTCTGCATGGGCCACCTTGTATCCACTCCTACCCGGTCCATTACTCACAACTCCCCTGCGATGATTAAAAAGTTGGGTGAGTCATACAGACTCAGTGTGTAAGTTATCCACTGAAATCCACCCATATGCTAGCCACATAATATCCCAATTATCAGATGCAATAAGTATATGTACATTTATTCATTACCACAATCTGGGCTTGGCCCACATTCCAGACATACCCAATTACTGGGCTAGGCCCTTTCCCCAATAAACCACATATCAACTGGGCTTGGCCCATTTCCATATTACTACAAAAATAATGCAACATGATTCCCAACCCAACCTAGGGTCCATCCGCTACACACCCCTTATCCAAATTTACCACACACCAGGGGACTATCGAGTCACCCTCTCTTTTTCCCTCCAAAAAGGCAACCAATGCCATCCACGATGTAGCGTATAGCTAACATCAAACCACGATGGAGCACACAAAGAATCCATCAAGCCACGATATGGCATAAAGCTCATATCAATCAAGGTAACCACGCCGAACCAAATCGCAAAGATCCACAACGCGACCTCGGGCCACGCCAATCCACGATGTAGCACGGTCGACATCAACCACGTGACTCAAGTACACCCGCATTCTTCTTTTCATATCCCACCCATGCACATGCCACATAAATTATAATCATGATAATGCATGCACATGCTTATTAATATCCATGAACATACTCATAAACAAGCAAGTAATCACATTGCAACAAAGTTCAGTACTAACTCGATCGTCGCTATACCCTTTAGGGGTACATATGGCACACTCATTACTCGCACTTGTTAGTAAAACATTTAACACATAAAACCCGGAAACAATGAGGCTAATTACACACCTTATTACTAGGAGTTCTAGACTCTCGATCCTTGACGCTATCGCCTAGCGAAACTATGGCTATTTGCTTAACGCTTCCTCGCATGTTGGCCCACACCGGTGGCCAATCACGTCATCGCCGAGACGGCTCTTTTCTTGAACTTTGGGACAGGGACCTTCCTTTCCCTTCTTGATCGGTACTCGCATCCACGCCCATCGAAAGTCACTTAATCGTAACCACACGATTAATCAACGAAGTCATAAACAACTAATTCTAAGTCACTTACTAATATCCTTACCGAAATAATCTGAGATCCCGACGGCTTCCCTTGCTCTTGTCGATATGCCCCTTAGATGATCGAATCCAAGAGACTTCCTCAATGCTTCCTTCTTTCGGCTTCCCTTAAACCAAATGGAGCAGAATTAGGAGAGGTCGCCCTTGCTGATATTCGGCCAACCACCCTAGGCTACTAAGAGGATATTTCGACAAGGGTGAGAGGAGATTCGGCTAGAACATAAAGAAGAGAAAAGGAGAAGAGGCTGAGGGTATTCGGCTACAAAGAATTGATGAGCGAATGATGAATGAAAATGAGCTCCTCCCCTCCCCCTATTTATACTACATGGCCTAGCTCCAACCTCCCACAAAAATCCCTCAAAATTCTCCTAAAACACCTCCCTACCATCCATTCAAAATGTTTTGAAAAAAAAAACAAAAAAAAAAACAAACCTAACTAGCCAAAATTTAAAAACAAAGACCAAGTCTTCTCCTCCTTTCAAGCCTCCCAAAACCGTCCAATACCTCCAAATTTGCTGCCCAAAATAACAAAAACAAAAACTCCAAAAGCCGCACACTGTGTTCGAACTCAGGACCAATCACGCCGCACTCCTTGCCCCAACGCCTGTGCCACTCGGCCACTTTGAATTTCATGCTAGAAACCCCAACATTTATTTATAAACCCTTCCTACTTCACCCATCACAAGCAAAATATAAACGCCAAAATCGCTGCTCCAGACCTCGAACCCAGCGCTCTCACTTCCCTCCAGCGCCTAGGTGACGCCTTCGCTAGCCACTTGACCAACGAGTTCTTTGTGTCTTAAAGTCGCCCCACTCTTTTTTAAAGCCTCCTCCATTTGCAACGCCACACCCAAAAATTAAAACCAGATTGTCGCCTTCTTGGATCGAACCCAAGACCCTCAAAGGCGCTACTTCCAAATTTCTTACAGCAACGCATGAAGCCACTTTGCCAAAGCCTCTCATGTGCCTTAAACGCCCAATTAATTCTTTTAAGGCCTCCCAAAGCCAAGCTCCCCTTTATTACTTAAGAAAAATCCAAAAATTTTCTAAAGCATTCTTTGCCTTCTAGGGTTCTCCAAACCCCTAAAAATCTATCCAACATGACCATAAGCCTACCAACTGCTTGAGTTATGCTCCAAGCGCATAACCCCTAAACCAGGGTGTTACATTACTAAACTAATCAATCAAAAACAAAAGAAATAATAGACTACACGGTTAGGGACACCAATGCAAAAAAAGATTGAAAAGAAGTAAATAACGAAAAGCCTAATATAAGTAATGAATAATCAAGCCACATTAGAAATCTAAACTATCAAAATAGGAATATTAATGATGCAATAATAATACTAATAATAACAATAAAGATAGCCAAAAATAACAACAAAATAATGAAATGATAACAAATAAATAAATAAATAAACAAAGAAAATAATAATAAAAAGAATAACCAAAAAATAAATAATCAAATAAATAAAAATAATTATAATGGAAGAGGAGAAAAAGGAACCGGTCAGAGGGAAGAGCGGCTGACAACGATTGGTGGTGTGGTGGTGTCAGGGCTAGGAGGTCGGGGCTGTGGTGTGTGCACAAGGGAGGGAGTGGCCGGAGGAAGAGGAAAGGCAAAAAAGAAAGAAGGCGAAGGGGGTGGTCGGATGTGGGTGTTGGGGGTTTGGAGGGAAGGGAAAGAGAAGGAAAAGAAAGGGAGGGGATGCGTGGTTAGCAGCCGGATTTGTGGCAAGGGGAAAGGTTGCGGCGGTGAGGTCTTAAGGAAGAAGGGAAGAAGAGGGAAAAAGAAAAGAAAAGAGAAAATGAAAGAAAAGTAAAGGCAAATAGAGGGTTTCGGGTTGGGGAATATGGGGAAAGAAGAAGCAAAGGGAGGGGGACCGATGGTGGCCGGAATTGGGGAGCGGCGACTAGGGTTTGGGGTGAGTTTTAGAGGGAGAAGGAAGAAGAAAGAAAATGGAAATGAGGGTTTTATAAGTGACACGGTCGTGTAATGGCCCGTGTTGGGCCACACGGCCGTGTGGCTCGAATTTCAGCCCATGTTCGTCACGAAATTTAAAAGCTCAGTATTCACACGGCCTTCGACACGCCCGTGTGTCCATGTCGTGTGGTCCATACGGCCGTGTCGTGTGGTCCATACGGCCGTGTCGCACGGCCGTGTGCGAAGCCCTACGCTTCTCCCATGCCCCTATGACCGCACACACGACTGTGTGTCTTGCCCGTGGAGCCCCCTGACTTGTTTTAAATTTTAAATTTTGAAAAATTAAGCTCCAATTTTCACAAGGCCTAGGACATGCCCACGTGGAATTTGACACGCCCGTGTAATCGCACACACAGCCTTGTGTCTTGCCTATAGAGCCCCTTAACTTGTTTAAATTTTGAAAAGTGAGGCTCCAGTTTTCACACAGCCTAAGACACGTCCGTGTGTCCATGCCATGTGGTTCACACGGTCGTGTCGCCTGCCAGTGTGGAATAAATTTGGGCCGTGTCTCTGTCGATTTTTAGGGATTTTTAAGCTTCAAGATCTACAGGGTCAAGGACACGCCCGTGTGTCTAGGCCATATGGGCCAAAAACCTACATTAAAACATGAACGAATGTAAAAATAAACTAATTACTAAGGTTAGTGCTCGAGTTGCCTCTCGAGAAGTGATTATTTAGAGTCTAATCTCGACTTACCTCTCATTTGCATGGTCATGGTGGTTCGAGGAGCTGACACTCGTCTCTCCTGCTATCAGTTCTATTATTAACATACAGTTTGAGTCGAATAGTGTTTACCTTAAAAGTGCCGAAATTAGAATGAGCTGCCTCAACTGTTCTGTATGGGAAGACATTGAGTACCGTGAAAGGAGTCGCTCCGTTTATATTAAACTCTGACGTGGTTATTCGAGGGTCGATTTCATCTAGCAGTACTTGGTCCTCAACCTTGAAGTGTTTTGTTCCACCTTTAAGCTTGTCATGGAGTTGCTTCGATTTTGCTTCGTGTATTCTCAGTTTGTCCTTGACTTGCGTCCTCCATCCGTCTAGTTCGTCGATCTGAAGCCTTCGCTCCTCATAAGTTGTTTTATTATTGGCATGAGAATTAGGACGTGGATCGTTTGTGCTTTTTCGAGGTGCTTCCTAGAAAAAGGGGTTGGACCACATAGTTACTAATAAAATTTATACACCCACTTTCATTACTCGTTGTCTTAACCGAATCACGAGCCTGAAGAGTGATCTTTTCGTCACCTGCGCGAAGTGTGAGTTCACCTGTACCAACATCAATAATAGTATTGGCAGTTGCTAAAAAGGGTCATCCTAAGATTAAAGGTGCGTTACTATCATCATCCATGTCTAGAACAATAAAGTCAACTGGGAATATAAACTTATCTATTTTTACAAGCACATCCTCAACAATTCCCTTAGGAAATCTAATACTTTTATCTGCTAGTTGAATGCTCATCCTAGTTTGTTTAGGTTTCCCAAGACCTAGTTGCTTAAACATTTTATAGGGCGTGATGATAATACTTGCCCCTAAATCAGCCAAAGCATTATTAACATCTAAACTACCAATTAAACAAGGAATAGTAAAACTCCTTGGGTCTTTTAATTTGTTGGGTAGTTTATTCTGTAAAATGGCTGAGTAGACTGCTTTTAGCTCCACGTGAGACGCATCATCTAACTTCCGTTTGTTTGCCAAAAGCTCTTTTAAAAATTTAACTGAGTTGGGCATCTGCGAAAGAGCTTCAATAAACAGTAAGTGAATATGTAACTTTTTTAAGAGTTTAAGAAATTTACCAAATTGTTCAGTTGTATGGTCTTTCTTCGTCGCGTTAGGATATGACACACGAGGTATATGCTCTTTACATACCGGTTTTTGTGTATTGCGGCTTACCTCAACCTTACCTTTACTTACCATAAATTCTTGCCTTGGTTTAGATTTAGATTCCACTAACCCTTCTTCGTCACGCACGGTGATGGCATTGAGTTACTCCATTAGGTTAGGTTCAGTATTACTCGGCAAGCTTCCTTGTGGTCATTCTGAGATCAGTTTAGCAAGCTGGCCTATTTGGGTCTCGAGCCCTTGAATCGACACTTGCTAATTTTTTAGTGCTATTTCGGTGCTTTGAAAATGGGTTTTTGACAACAAGATGAATTTTGTTAGCATCTCCTCAAGGTTCGGCTTCTTCTCCTGTTGGTAGGGTTGTTGTTGAAAGCCTGGAGGGGGTTGTTGTATCTGATTTACTTGACCACCCCATGAGAAATTTGGATGGCCTGCATTGTAAGTGTTACTATAGGGATTATTCTGAGGTCTAGAATTGTTACCCATATAGTGAACTTGTTCATTCTCTGTGCTCGGGTTGTAGGATGGATATTTTGTGGTGTTCATCCCTCCTCCATTTGTGTTGCATTGCATCACCAGATGTACTTGCGTAGAAATACATAAACCATTAATCTTTTTGTTTAAGAGCTCTACCTGGTTTGATAACATGGTGACTACGTCTAGGTTGAAAACACTAGCAGCTTTTGTCGGCTTTGTTCTCATGACTTGCCACTGATAGTTATTCAGTGACATCTCCTCTATAAACTCATAAGCTGCTTCAGGGGTTTTGTTGTTTAGAGTACCGCCGGTGGCTGCATCTATTAGTTGCCTAGTTGAGGGGTTCAAACTATTGTAGAAGGTTTGAACTTGTAACCACAGAGGTAGCCCATAGTGAGGGCACCTTCTCAATAAGTCCTTATGCCTCTCCCATGCATCGTAAAGAGTTTCTAAATTCATCTGTACAAAAGAAGAGATACCATTCCTCAACTTTGTCGTTTTAGCCAGCAGAAAATATTTTAATGAAAATTTCTCATTCATCTGTTCCCAAGTAGTGATGGAACCTCGTGGTAACGAGTTCAACCACTGTTTAGCTTTATCCCTCAATGAAAAGGGAAATAATCATAAGCGAATGGCATCATCAGAAATGCCATTAATTTTAAAAGTATCACAGAATTGTATTTGGATCCTCATCCTGTAAACCATCGAACTGAACACATTGTTGGATCATCTGTAAAGTGTTCGGTTTCAGCATGAAGTTATTCGCAGTAACAGTAGGCCTCATAATACTCAATTTAGCCCTAGTCGAATTAGGCTTAGCATATCGTACATAGTACGAGGAGCAGGATTTGCGGCGACCACCAGGGGTAGCGGATTATTATCAGCAATCTCCTCAGTAATGTTGGTATTTTCCTCTTGCTCTTCTTCTATATACTGTAGACTTTGCCTTATTTCCCTACAATTTCTACGAACGGTACTTTCAATCTCACTGTCAAAGAGTAATGGTCCTGATGGGTTCCTTCTAGTCATAAATTAAAACTACCTGCCAAAAGCAAATAAAAGAAAAGTTAGTAAATTAAAATAAAAACAAAAATAAATTGCAAATAAAAATTAAGAATGGCTAAATTAATAAAAATTAAGCATACCTAATATCTTAGTCCCCAGCAACGGCACCAAAAACTTGATGGTCTCGAAACTAACTAATATTTCGATAAAGGCAAGCGCACATACCGATCAGTAGTATAGCTTTAATGAGTCCGGAATATCATATCCTCAAGGACTGAAATTAGTAGTAATAACTATCTTTTTTTTATTATATAGCCTAATAGTTAAGGGGATTTATTTTAATCTAAAATTTAACTAACTAATTAACTATGAACACGACAGAGAGTGAAGAGAGTAATCGAATAAACCAATGAATAAAGACAATACCCAAGGAAGAATCCACCTAGACTTCACTTATTATTCTGACTCTGAATTAAACGATTTATTCATTTGCCTTGATTCGTAGAAATCCCTAAATTATGTTAATATCTCTTTCGAGACTAAAAACAACTGACTTTAGGTTGATTAATTGAAATCTCTTTCTAATTAAAACCCCTATCATCATATTAACTCGATTTATGGATTCTTTTATTAGATTTGACTCTAATCTGGCAGATTTATGTCATCCTATTTCTAGGGTTGCAATCAACTCCGCTTAATTATGCGAGACCTTCACTTAGACAGGGACTTTTGCTCCACTGAATAAGCACATTAAACTTGAATTAATATCCTGAAAATATTAAAGCAAGGGGTAAAAACAAATAATTAAAAACAAGAACAAGTATTTATCATGTAATTCAGATAATTAAAATAATAAGATTCATTATAGGTTTCATCCTCCCTATGTATTTAGGGAGTTTAGTTCATAACATAGAAGGAAAACATCTTAGAAATAAGAAAACAACAAGACATAAAGAACCCAAAAACTTCTAAGGAACTTGATGGTGATCTTTATTCTTGGAGTGAATCTGCTTCCGAGATGATTCCGATGGCTTCCTTTGAGTAATTTTTTCGTTCTACTCTGCGTGCTCTTTTTAGGTCCTCTTCTAATGTGTATTTATAGACTTTAGAATACCCAGAAACCCTAAAAATTGGCTTTTTCCGTGTGAAAACAAAGCAGGGTGCAATAGGGACATGAGCGTGTGATCATCCCCTGTGAGAGTGCCCAAGCCGTGTGGAAATTTGGGTGACTCGTGATCGACACGGGCTGGCACACGGGCGTGTGTCCAGCCTGTGTGGTTCACACGGGCATGTGCTCTACCCATGTGGTTTTGGCTTGGCCGTGTGGATCCTTAATATGGCCCGTTTTGTCTGGTTTTGGCCCGTTTTCCGTTCCTTTCGCTCCCCTATGCTCTCCTAAGTATAGAAACATGAATTTAAAGGATTATGAGCATCAAATTCACAAAATTGTATAATTAAACATCCAAAAACACGCTAAGCATGGGATTAAAACGTTTTACTTTTATGGTTTATCAACCGTGTAATTGACTGTCTTATTTAATTAAGGTGCAGAGGTCACATGGTTGAGTCACACGCCCGTGTGCTCAGCCGTGTGGCACGAAAATAGGCTTCGTTTAAGCCACATTTTCCATCTAACTTTCCAACACCTACACAAGAGCAAATGGTACAATTTCTAAACCCAGTTGGCATCCAAAACAATCTCAATTTATGCATAATTCAATATATGCCAATACAATCATTTCATTTACCCAAACATGTACCAAAACAACATGATCATGACTTTAACTCATACTCATTTCATGCCATTACAAACACTTCCAATTCATCATTCAATTTTATGCCATTTACTTAGTCAAGTATCACAATAAGACATGACCATATTTCAACCAACTCATCATTATAAAACCAAGCTACAATCATACCATTTCTCAAGCTATAATCCACCATATGTCTATTAGCTAAAAACACAACCCTATGACATCACCAACTTCATATCAAGCATGCCTAAGTACAAGGCAATATATAAACATCATATAACACATACCAATCTCACATCTCAAGTCAATCTATATGGCAACTTCACAATAAGCTTTATATTAATAATTAGCCAGATTTCATGGCTAAAACACATAGGCATCAATTGCCAATATTACCAAATTCCACTACGACATTCATAATCAACCATCTCAAATGACCAAATACATTTCCAACCATAATATCAAATACCATAGCCTATACATGCCATATAACCAAGTTATAAAAGGTATAAATACCGAAATCATTAGCCATATAGTGTGATGCGATCTCCGTCGACTTCCAACCCGAGCGAACATCCGAATCACTATAAAACATAGAAAAACAACACAAAGTAAGCTATAAAATTTAGTAAGCTCGTATCTTAATAAACTTAGCATAACAAATATTTTCAATTCAATGTCATAAGCATAATATGCTATCTTACATGCCAAAACACAACTTATCTCAAGTTTATAAAATGATTTCATATCAAATCATCACCATTCAATAATATACTTACTTACTTACTTACTAACTTTAGCTTTCACAAGCTTATTCAATTTGATTCTCATAAAACATTCAATTCTCACTTTCATATAGCCAAATGAGCACATTTTGGGAAATAACATATTTAATCACATATCTTTCTCATATGAATCACATATCATCACTTATATTCATACTCACCTTTCATTCTCAAGATTCATATGGCATCTGTCATACCTAAATCATATAACTCATTCATATAGTCATTTGCTTCTCGACTTTGCCCTTTGAAATGTTCGGAATTGATAAGGATACTCGAATAGCTCATAAAGCTCGTACAATGCCATATCCTAGATATGGTCTTACATGTTATCATATATCGAGGCCACTGTCCCAGACAGGGTATTATATGAAATCATATACAATACCAATGTCCCAGATATGGTCTTACACGTAATCTCAAATTGATGCCAATGTCCCAAACATGGTCTTACATGATATCATATCTCAGAATCCTATGTCATGACATATGTATCCTATTCTATTCCTATGGTTCGTACGGGGCTTGCGGACATCGTAACACTGTTGATACTTCCTTGTATAAACATATTCTGCTTCTCAAACAATTCAATATCATAAAAACATATATAACTTAATCATAATACATTTATTTGCATAATCATTCAGCGTTGAGTTCAATTTTATAAATAATAAGTACTTATAACACAATTTCATAACGTTTATTAACATACGAACTTACCTCGTTCGTTGAAACGACGAATTAGGTCGATTTGTCGATAACTTTAGTTTTCCCTCGATCTAGATCTGAATTCAACTTTTCTTGATCTAGATATATTCAAAATTAACTTGTTCATTTATCCAATCATTCAGTTTCATCTAAAACACACAATTGGGCATTTTTACACATTAGCCCCTAAAGTTTCACATTTATGCACTTTAGTCTTTACTATACAAATACACAAAATTCACAAAATTACTTAAATACCTATGCTAGCCGAATTACCAAAGTGCCCTTAGCAGCCCATATATTTCATTTATTTCACATTTCAACCTCATATTTTACACATTTCACAAATTAGTCCAAAATTGACATTTTCACTCAAAATCACTTTTAAAACTTGTAAAACTATTAGCAAATATTCATATTTCATCATCAAGCATCAAAGAACACATAGATTCAACAATGGAAACTCTCAAAATCATTAGTAGATTCGAAAATTGAAGCATGGATTAGCTAGAATACGACGCAACGATTTCAAAAACATAAAAATCATCAAAAACTGAGCTCGAAAACTTACCTAATTGAACTCAACAATGGCCGAATCCTAAAAACTCATCCATGGCTTCTCATTTCTTTTTATTTTCGGCAAAATGAATGAAAGATGAACGAAATCATCATTTTGGTTTATTAAACTAACCATTATTTATTTAATTACCAAAATGTCCTTTAATAAAACATAATTAAAACACTTGATGGTTGTCCATCTTTGTACACTCAAATATTCAATGGTCAATTTACAACATAAGGACTTTTCCTTTAATAAACCATAACAAATAAGTACTTTAACAAAGGGAACGTCACTTTTACATTTTACGCGATTAAGTCCTTTTATCAAATTGAGCACTCAAACGATCAAATTAGTTTACGAAACTTTCTCACATATCACATATCATGCTGTAAACACGAAAAATAATATTAAAATATTTTTTCTGACCTAAGATTTGTGGTTTCGAAACCACTATTCCGATTAGGGTCTAAACCAGGTTGTTACACGCCTAGTGCTAAACAACTCAAATACATATATATCTAACTTTATAATATGTTAATTATACTTGTAACTCTATTCGACATCATTTTATTGTTATTAATCATTGTCAAAGTACAAATCAATATTGTATTCATCATAGTATCGTAGGTTATAATTCAAATAGATATAAACATGACATCATTATAAGGGAAGGGAAAAATAAAAAAAAAAATTATGAAATAAAAATAAATGGATTTAACAATGAAATGGTGAATTTAACGATGGAGTGATTGATTTGATCAATTTAATTGATAATAGTGATTAAATTAATAAAAAAAATTAGAGTAATACAAATAAAAATAACCTAAATTTTTAATTACTAAGGGGTAATTTACCTTAAAATTTTATAAGGGCCAGGTAGACGGCCACCATTAAGGGCAGGCGAAGCGATATGTACGTTTCATAAAATTGTTTGGTTTCGATTATACCATATTTATGTTTTATAAAATTGTTTCATTTCTACTATAATTTTAATTATAAAAAATCACATTAAAAAGAATTAATTCACTTTTTTATATTTCATTTTTAGATTCTATTATTTTTAAATTTGAACTACCTCTTGAGACCCTGAATAAGGAAAATATCTTTCGTATTTTCTTACCCTTCAATCACATCACGAATTTTCTTTTTTCGTTTAAAATTTCTACCAAAGGTCATCCATATCATAACAAATAAAAGAACTTTCAACTCATTTTAAAATCTAACTTGTCCCAAGTTTCTTCCTGTATTATCATTACACGAAAACCAATAGTACTACGATAAGTGAACATTCAGAGCATATATACTATAGTTATTCAAAGATTTAATTTTCCATCTATATGTATAGCTTTTCCAAATATAATAGTCGACAGTTGACTTCAAATACATGCGTTTTCCGTGTCAAACTTATACCGGCCACGCTAGCTATGCATTATCTCTATAAATAAGGAAATATCTATTTGAAATCTTCGCAAAGTCATCAGTTTCATAAAACATGAAGTCCCTTTACCGTTCTTTGCCATTGCTTTTCGTTGTTGTTTGCTCATTGTCATGGGTGAATGTTTCAGCTAATAGCCATGATGATTTTCTTGATTGCCTTTCTTCATATCATCCCGACGAATCCTCTTCCATTTCTAAAGTTACTTACATCAAAACAAACTCATCATATTCGGCGAGCTTTGGAATCTTCCATTCGAATCACAGGTTCTCAACGCCTAATACCCCAAACCATTGGTTATTGTAACACCATTGAACATTTCCCATGTTCAAGCAACGATTTATTGCTCCAAAAGCATGGCCTCCAAATCAGAACTCGTAGTGGTGGTCATGACTTCGAAGGTCTTTCCTATGTCTCCCATGTCCCATTTGTTGTTATCGATTTGGTAAATTTTAAATCGGTCGAGGTCGATGTTGAAAACGAAGAGGCGTGGGTTCAATCAGGTGCAATCGTGGGTGAAGTATACTACAGAATCAATGAAAGAAGCACGAACCTTACCTTCCCAGGGGCTCAGGGCTACACTGTAGGAATTGGTGGGTTCATTAGCGGTGGAGGCGATGGTTTATTGTTCCGAAAATACGGTCTCGCGGCGGATAATGTAATCGATGCGCAGTTTGTCGATGCTAGTGGGAGAGTTCTTGATAGAAGATCGATGGGGGAAGATCTGTTTTGGGCCATTCGAGGAGGCGGAGGGGGAAGCTTCGGGATCGTTCTTTCATGGAAAATAAAGCTGGTTCATGTTCCGTCAATTGTGATCTGTTTTTTCGAGGCGTAACCTTGGAACAAAATGCAACACAGCTTCTTCATCGTTGGCAATACGTTGCACCCAATCTTCCGAATGATGTATACTCACTCGTTGCGATATGGAACGCCGGTGAAAATGAGACAAGGACGGTTCTAGTCACCTTTACTTCAGTATTCCAAGGTGGTGCCAATGAGCTGATTCCATTGATGCAAGAACGATTCCACGAGCTTGGGCTCGTTAAGGAAGATTTCATTGAGATGACTTGGATTGAATCTGTATTGTTCATAGACGGACTTTCAAATGAAACATCGGAGGCTTTGCTCGATAGGAATAGGTCCCTTCTTCCTCCTTCATTCAAATCAAAATCTGATTATGTGAATGAACCGGTGCTCTGAAATAGCATTACAAGGGCTATGGCCCCAACTTCTCGAGGTCGACGAAGCAAGCACAAAGATTCAAACTTTTATAGCTTACGGTGGAATGATGGACGAAATCTCAGAGACAGAAACTCCATTCCCCCATCGAAATGGCACCTTATACAAGATACTCTACAACATCGGTTGGCAAGAAGAGGAAAACATTAGATCTCAAAGGTATATAAGCTGGATGAGGAAACTTTATAGCTACATGACTCCTTTTGTTTCAAAATCTCCACGAGCAGCATATGTTAATTACAGAGATCTCGATATTGGAAGAAATAATGATGACGGCAAGGCAAGTTATAAGCAAGCAAGCGTTTGGGGCCGTAAATACTTTAAGAATAATTTTGATAGATTAGTTTCTGTCAAGACAAAGATTGATCCAGAAAATTTCTTCAAGCATGAACAAAGCATTCCTCCTCATTTTCATTGATAGAAGAACAAACTTTAATCTCGTTCAATATTATGATGTATACTTAGTAATACATTTTATCTTAAAGTTTTTGTTTAGAACAAACTTGTTCTTCATATTATGATGAATAATAAATACTGTATCTACTCCAACCTTTGCCAAAGCATCTAAAAAAAATTAGTCTTGCCAAAAGCATCAACAAAGCACACCTCTTAGTACGGATGCCAATTGTATTCAAAAAATAAACTTGCGTTTTGAAACAGTTATTGCCATTGGATGTCAATGTCTTGGTACAAATTCCAACATCATATTACTGTATCAGAATGAATTGCAATAAACTTGCATTTGAAACAAAATTTTAGTTATGGTGATTGGGTGCCGACGTATTAGGATGGATGTCAGCCAACGTCTTAGTAGGGTATTAGAATAAACATCTATCATTTGCAAAGGGGAGTAAAGTTCTGGATTATTTTTGAATGAATACCTATTTTTTAAAATATTATTATTTTTCTCATTGATTTATAATATATTATTATTATATAAATAATTTTAAATTATAAGTCATTTCTCATGAATTTCTTCAAATGAAGAAACCCTAAAGACTATTGAGATTTTTCATTTTTTATTTTTTGTTTTTGCTTCATTCAAATTGATCTATTGTAAATACAACAAGAACATCATTCAAAGGAACAACTTACAAATACCACAATGAAACATTTCTTATAATTCAAAAACAAATACTCTACATCAAAGCTAACACTTGCTGGAACAAGGGCAGCAACTCAATATGCAATGTGCATGTAATTTGCATGAAATTAAAAGTGAACAACAAAAACAAGAAGAAGAAACCGAAACTTAAGTGAAGAAAACTTGAAGGAGCAAAGCTTAATAGCTTAAAAACTTAATGAACTTTCATTGATAAGAAGTTATATATAAATACAATAGTTGGTTAGGAAAATGACATTTTCCTAACAAATTAACAACTCCACCATTACACAATTATCTTAACAACTCCATGCTAAGATGCTGCCTTTGCTGCTACTGGTTCTTTGTTGAATTGCAGGCCAACTCTTGACACTCCTCCTTGGTCTGTATGCAACAAACACCAATGTTGCTTCTCAAATGCTCAAACCTCAATGTACCAAGTGGTTTGGTTAGAATGTCAGCCAATTGGTCTTGTGAACTGCAGTGCACGAGACTGACTTCCTTGGATTGTTTAGCCTCTCGAACAAAATACAATTTAATCTTAAAATGCTTAGTTTTCCCATGGAAAACCAGATTTTTGGCAATGGCAACTGCTGACTGGTTGTCAACAAGAATTTCAGTACGTTCAAGTTGCTCCTCATTGAGATCTTTCAGCAACTTTCTAAGCCAAATGGCTTGATTTACTACTGCTGCTGCTGCAATATACTCAGCTTCAGCTGTCGACTGGGCAACAGTTGGTTGCTTCTTCGAGCACCAACAAAACATACTCGAACCAAGGCTAAAGAAGTAGCCTGAGGTACTTTTCATGTCTTCAGAAGATCCAGCCCAGTCACTATCCAAGAAACCAACCAATTTAAACTCATTTTCTCTCTTGAACTTGACTCCATAGCTCAATGTCCCCTTGATGTATCGAAGCACTCTCTTGGCACTTTAAAATGCATTACATTGCAACAATGCATAAATCTTGAAAGCAAACTAACAGCATGCATTAGATCTGGTCTAGTTGCTGTCAGATAAAGTAAGCAGCCAACCAAACTTTTGTACTCCCTTTCATCAACTCTTTCATAGTCACTAATGCTTGTTAGCTTCTCTCCTAGAGCCATAGGAGTTCTCATTGGCTTGCAATTCTCCATGCTGAATCTGTTAAGTATTTTCAAAGCAAATGCATGTTGGTTAATGAAAATACTTTGATTGGCTTGATTTACTTCCATGCCAAGAAAGTAAGTCATGACTCCCAACTCAGTCATGTCAAACACATGTTGCATTTGTGTTTTAAACTCATCAATCAAGTCTTCCTTGCTTCCAGTCACCAGCAAGTCATCCACATAGATAGAGACAATCAACAGAGTCTCCTTGTTGGACTTTTTCACATAAAGTGTTGGCTCACTCAAGCTCTTTTCAAATTCGAGCTTAGATAGGTGGGAGTCAATCCTGTCATACCAGGCTCGAGGAGCCTGCTTCAGGCCATAAAGTACCTTCCTTAGCCTGTACACTTTGTCTTTATTTTCTAGAACCTTGAAACCATCAGGTTGCTTGATGTAGATCTCCTCCTTAAGGTAGCCGTTCAAGAAGGCTGACTTGACATCCAGCTGATGAATCTTCCACTGTTTTTGAGCAGCCAAAGCAAACAACAATTTGATGGTATCCAATCTTGCCACGGGAGCAAAAGTCTCCATGAAATCGATGCCATACTGCTGACTGTACCCTTTTACTATAAGCCTGGCCTTATGCTTGTTCAATGAACCATCAGCATTGAATTTGGCTTGAAACACCCACTTGACACCAATGACTTTCTTCTGGATAGGTCTTTCTACCAAATCCCAGGTTTGATTCTTGTGAATCATGTCAAGCTCAGCTTCCATAGCTTTCTTCCATTGCTTGTCTTTGACAGCTTCTTCAAAGCTTGAAGGTTCCACTATGGCCACATTACATCTCTAGTAGATGTCAGCAATGGTTCTGGTGCCCCTTACAGGTAGATCATCCACATTCGCATTGCTAGGCTCATGTTCAGCTAGTTCTAAACTGCCATCTATCAAATCTTCTTCAAACTGCATTGCATTTGAACCATCCCAGTTCCAGGTCCTTGCTTCATCAAACTTGACATCCCTACTAACCACAATTCTTTTGGTTGAGGGATCATAAAGCCTATAGCCCTTATTGTTACTGCTGTAGCCCACAAATATAGCTGGAGCTGACCTCTTCTCAAGCTTGGTCCTTCTTTCAGCAGGTATATGCACAAAGCACACACATCCAAACACTCTCAAGTAGGAGACTGATGGCTTCTGTCCATGCCTTGTAACCAAATAGCTTCCTTTACAGCCTCTGTTACAGCCATGTACTCGGCTTCTGTGGTTGACAACGCAACTGTAGACTGTAGAGTAGACTTCCAACTTATTGGTCCTCCAGCAAGTGTAAACACATAACCGGTGGTTGATCTTCATTTGTCCAAATCATCGGCATAATCACAATCAACATACCCAATAACACCTTCACCAAGTGTATTATCCTGCTCGAACAGTAATCCAAAATCCACGGTCTTTTGAATATACCGTAGAATCCATTTCACAGCTTACCAATGTCCTTTTCGAGATTATGCATATACCGCTCACTATACTAATCGCTCAGAAAATGTCGGGTCTTGTACACACCATTGTATACATCAAGCTACCCACTGCATTAGAATACGAAACTTGCAACATGTATTCTCGTTCCGTATTCGTCGAAGGAGATAGTTGTGTAGAAAGCTTGAAATGAGAAGCCAACGGGGTACTTACAGGTTTTGTCTGCCCGTTCATGCCAAACTGCTGTAGTACCTTCTTCAAATACTACTTCTGAGACAAGCTAACTCTGCCATGGGCTCTATTTCTACATATTTCCATGCCAAGAATCTTCTTAGCTTCACCTAGATCTTTCATCTCAAACTCGAGATTGAGTTGAGTCTTCAATCTCTCAATCTCAACTTTGCTCTTAGATGCTATTAGCATATCATCAACATATAAGAGCAAGTATATGAAAGTTCCTTCTTGTAGCTTCTAGAAATACACGCAATGGTCAAATTTACTTCTTGTGTACCTTTGCCCTTTCATGAACTGATCAAATCGCTTGTACCACAACCTCAGAGATTGCTTCAATCCATAAAGCGACTTTGTCAGTTTGCAAACCCAGTTTTCTTTACCAGCAACCTTGAATCCATCTGGCTAAGTCATATATATTTCCTCTTCCAAATCACCGTGTATAAATGCAGTCTTCACATCAAGCTGAACTAGTTCAAGATTATATTACGCAACCAAGGCTAGCAAAATTCGAATAGACGAATGCTTCACAACTGGAGAAAACACTTCATTGTAGTCTATTCCTTCTTTCTGAGCATAACCCTTTGCTACCAATCTAGCCTTGTACCAAATTTTATTTTTACCATGAAATCCTTCCTTCTTTGCATATACCCATTTGCATCCAATTGCCTTCTTTCCCTTGGGCAGTGTCATCAACTCCCAGTCCTATTTTGATGAAGAGACTGCATTTCTTGTAACATCCTAGATTAGGGGTTATGCGTTCGTGCGTAATTCATGAGATAGTGGGCTCAGTGGGTATGTTGGAAGTGTTCTGA
Organism: Gossypium sturtianum; assembly: GCA_025698515.1. Taxonomy (NCBI): domain Eukaryota; kingdom Viridiplantae; phylum Streptophyta; class Magnoliopsida; order Malvales; family Malvaceae; genus Gossypium; species Gossypium sturtianum. The sequence goes on from CM046945.1 coordinate 168,064,742, forward strand.
GGAGTTTAGGAACCCTAAGGTGTATGGAAATGTATGGAAATGTATGGAAATGTAAGGAAATGTATGGAAATGTATAGAAATGTAAGGAAATGTCTTGTCTTGGAAATGTAAGGAAATGTATGGAAATGATTTAGAAATGAACATTTTTAGAAACCCGGAAATGTAAGGAAATGATTTAGAAATGATTCAAAAGAGGAAAGTGAACATTTCTGGAAACTTGGAAATGTAGGGAAATGTCAAGTTTAAAGAGCCAAACGAAAATTTTTGGAAACTTGGAAATGTAAAGAAATGTCAAGTTTTAAAGCTTAAAAAGAGGAAATTAAGGCAAGGTGGCCTTAAGAAAATTAATAAGAGGAATTTGACACACAAACAGGCTTGGAATAGTGGCCTGAAGATGCCACTTAGGGCCTCTGGAAATGGCGCCACATGCAAGGGTGTTGGGCCTGAGTTCGAGTCACATGGGAAGCAAATAAAAGAAATTTTATTTTGCTTCCAGAAGAAGTGAGGTGGACGGCACATGGCTATAAATTAGGAGCCTTTATTCTTTTATTTTTAAGAGATAAATGGTGGAAAAATAAGGATAAATAATGGATTTATTTTAAGAGATAAATAGAGGATAAATAAGGGATTTATTTATCATTATTTTCAAGAGATAATTGTTGGATTAAATTCTTTTAATAAAGTGATAATTCAACGGATAAAGTTATCAATTAGAAGAGTGGTGGCCAAGTAAGGGATTCTGAGTAGTAATTTCGGCTATAAATAGGGCTACTCTTCAATTTTTCTTCCTCCTCTTCTCTCTGCCGAAATTCTTAGTGCTCTCCTCTCTTCTCTTCTCTTTTTGCCAAGCCAAAATACTCCGTGTTCTAGCCGAAACTTCTTCCAAAATTTAGTTAGTATCGATTCTTTCTAAGCCTCAAGACCGAATCTTTAGGAACTCAAGCAAGGGAGTCGTCGATTACAAGGCCAAGGGTAAGGTAAGTGGTTATCGATTTTTATTCTTTTACTTTTAGGCTTGCCGAAATCTAGGGCTAATCCCATTAATGTTCATGGTTGCCGAAACTTTGAAGAGATCTTTCTGGATTTACTAAGTGTAGACTACAAGGAAGGAGAAGTTCTTTTTCCCGAAGGTACACCATAGGCCGCGTGTTCCCTAGTTATTCGGTAAGTTTCGGGATTTAAAATCCACAAGGTAAGTGTCTATAGCATTCGGCTAAGGCCTATTTTGATAGTTAGATCTAATTCTTGTTTGTTTAAAAAGCCGAAACTAACCCCTGATGAGATTTAGTGCTTGGCCGAATACAAGGAGGAGCATAGCATAGATTTCGGGATTTGTTTAGTATTGAAATCGGCAACAAGGTAAGTTTAAGTATACTAATCCTACTAGGATTTGGATTTATGGCCGAATGGCTTTTTATTAAATTAGTAGGTGATTAATCAAATGTAGGAATTAAGGATCTAAGCAGTAGATCAGATTTTGAGATCTCAAGGAATTTGCTAAGCGAATCAGGTGTGTACCCCACACTACTTTATAATATGTATTATGGCTATGTTTATTAATATATGTGTTATTAAGTATATGAAAGTGGCTAAAGTACCATGATATGGTACTAAGTACTCAGGTACGTTTCCTACTTCTACTAGGAATATGAAAAATGTTATTCGTAACATGAGAATATGATAAGAATGTGAACTTGGGCATGTAATTGCATAATATGTTATGGGCATATGGGTTTGTTTGAAAGGGGAAGTGAAAAGTGGTGACCTAAGACCACAGCAATCTGAAAGTGGTGACCTAAGACCACAGTAATCTGAACGTGGTGACCTAAGACCACGAATGCGGTGACCTAAGACCGCAATTTGGAGTGTAGCGGAAGGAGGGTCGACTTAGTAGTCCCCACGGTGTGACTGGCAGGTACGGGGGTATGTAGCGGATGGACAATTAGGTTTGGGTTTGGGAATGCATCATAACTTGTATTTTATGTTTTGAATGTGTAACTATTGTATGCCTGATTCTATTATGATTTAGTGTCGTGTACACATTGAGTCTGTTTGACTCACCCCGCTGTGGGACCATGTTTCAGGTGATGAACAGTGATGGACCGGGACGGCAGTACTTGTGGTGGCCATGCTCAACATGAAGTTTATATTTTTATGGACTCTTGAATTTATTTTAGTACTTTGAAATATTTTGGAAACTATTTGATGTAATAAGGCCATAAGGCCATGATGAACGATTTTTATTTCTACTTGTTTTATTGTGTTACAAATTTTGATTAAGTTAAAGACTAAGTATTTTATTTGAAAATATACTCGATATGTTTATTACTTAAAATAAAAAAAAAAAGGGTTTTCTAATATAAAAATCCAGTTTGTTTTCAACACAAGCCCAACCCAAACAATATTTTTTTTTTAAATCACACAAGTTTTTCTCTAAGTAACAAAAGAATTTGAAACCGGTTTACTTGAGGAACATACCAAATCTGGTCAAAGCTCGTAGGCCGGGTTTGGGGTGTTTCAGTTTGGTATCAGAGCCCAGCTTCAAACCCTCGGCCTGGGGTTTAAGGCCCAAAATGTTTTCAAATCGAGCCCAAATGAGTTTTATGGAAGTATTTCTGAAAATAAGCAGGTTTTTCTGGCATGGCACCTAAGTCTCCGACCCGCAGTCCACCAGGTAAGTACTTCTATCCGTTTGTGTGATTTATTGAATGATCTGTAGAAGGGTAGAAATGGAATGGAACGTAGAGTAGTATGATAAGTATGTGAACCCTAGGACTGGTTTACCCCAACTATTACATAAGACTTAAATGCCTAATAAAACAAACCTATGTCTAAGTAGCCGAGTTAGGGTGTGGCAACCGTTGTGCGCATGTCTAGGATTGGTATTCGGTGGGAGCTTGGTATTTAAGCAGTCCGCGTGACTCACCTCCTCTCCACTCGAATCCTACCTGGTGCGTAGCTTTGGTTCACCCTAACCAAGAGGACTTATTCATGGGCTAAACTCCTAACTAAAACCCGAAAGGGACTAGCCGTATTTTCATGGAAAACCTAGTTTTAAAACCTCTTAAATTACCCTTTGATTTATAAAAGCTATTCCATAAAATTTTTCTGAAATATTTTTGATTTACGAAAATTACAAAAATACCCCTAGTAGTAAAATTATAGAAATGCCCTTGGTTTATAAAATGTCCAACTACCCAACAGTTTTACCAAAATTTCATTATTTTATAAATTTTCAAAAACTCTAATTTGCAAAATATCAAAATACTTTGTTTTAAAAAAAAAATTACGAAAGTGCCCCTGACTTACAAAATTACTGAAATGACCCCGATTTTCAAAATGTTTGCAACATCACCATCTTGGAAAATAAATTCTCAAAAAAAACTCTCAAAGTTTTGAAAAATTTGGAAATACCCCGGAATTATTAAACTTTACAAATTTACCCTAGTTTATTACCGAAATACCCCCAGATTTCAAAATTACCGAAATACCCCTGGATTTCAAAATTTTTCAAAATACCCTGGGAATTTAAAAATTCCAAAATACTTTTTGACAAAATCACCAAGGAACCTCATTTTGACAAATTACAAAAATACCCCTGTAGGGCAAATTATGAAAATACCCTTGGGTAGTGGAAAAACAACAACAATGAAAACTACAACACTTCTCTGAATGAACGAAAGTTCATAATTGATTGATGGATGTATGAATGTAAAGACTGTGTGCATGTATGGATATGAAAGAACCACTCCTAAAATTCTTTCCATAAAACTTCTTCGCGGGTAATCAATGGAATAAAGACTAATTCATAAAATTCTCTTAAATCAAATTAAATCGCGACGTTAGAAATAAGTTCTAGGGGACGTGAACTTAGAGATTGTGCCTAGAAAGTGCAATGGTTCTATTAAGATCAGAGTGCGCAGCGTAAGCATAGTGCGGTGAGAAGGATTGTACGATTGTTAATAAGTAATTTCGAGGACGAAATTATTTTTAAGGAGGGTAGAACTGTAACATCCTAGATTAGGGGTTATGCGTTCGTGCGTAATTCATGAGATAGTGGGCTCAGTGGGTATGTTGGAAGTGTCTTGAGGAGTTTAGGAACCCTAAGGTGTATGGAAATGTATGGAAATGTATGGAAATGTATGGAAATGTAAGGAAATGTATGGAAATGTATAGAAATGTAAGGAAATGTCTTGTCTTGGAAATGTAAGGAAATGTATGGAAATGATTTAGAAATGAACATTTTTGGAAACCCGGAAATGTAAGGAAATGATTTAGAAATGATTCAAAAGAGGAAAGTGAACATTTCTGGAAACTTGGAAATGTAGGGAAATGTCAAGTTAAAGAGCCAAACGAAAATTTTTGGAAACTTGGAAATGTAAAGAAATGTCAAGTTTTAAAGCTTAAAAAGAGGAAATTAAGGCAAGGTGGCCTTAAGAAAATTAATAGGAGGAATTTGACACACAAATAGGCTTGGAAAAGTGGCCTGGAGATGCCACTTAGGGCCTCTGGAAATGGCGCCACATGCAAGGGTGTTGGGCCTGAGTTCGAGTCACATGGGAAGCAAATAAAAGAAATTTTATTTTGCTTCCGTAAGAAGAAAATAATTGGACGGCACATGGCTATAAATTAGGAGCCTTTATTCTTTTATTTTTAAGAGATAAATGGTGGAAAAATAAGGATAAATAATGGATTTATTTTAAGAGATAAATAGAGGATAAATAAGGGATTTATTTATCATTATTTTCAAGAGATAATTGTTGGATTAAATTCTTTTAATAAAGTGATAATTCAACGGATAAAGTTATCAATTAGAAGAGTGGTGGCCAAGTAAGGGATTCTGAGTAGTAATTTCGGCTATAAATAGGGCTACTCATCAATTTTTCTTCCTCCTCTTCTCTCTGCCGAAATTCTTAGTGCTCTCCTCTCTTCTCTTCTCTTTTTGCCAAGCCAAAATACTCCGTGTTCTAGTCGAAACTTCTTCCAAAATTTAGTTAGTATCAATTCTTTCTAAGCCTCAAGACCGAATCTTTAAGGACTCAAGCAAGGGAGTCGTCGATTACAAGGCCAAGGGTAAGGTAAGTGGTTATCGATTTTTATTCTTTTACTTTTAGGCTTGCCGAAATCTAGGGCTAATCCCATTAATGTTCATGGTTGCCGAAACTTTGAAGAGATCTTTCGGGATTTACTAAGTGTAGACTACAAGGAAGGAGAAGTTCTTTTTCCCGAAGGTACACCATAGGCCGCGTGTTCCCTAGTTATTCGGTGAGTTTCGGGATTTAAAATCCACAAGGTAAGTGTCTATAGCATTCGGCTAAGGCCTATTTTGATAGTTAGATCTAATTCTTGTTTGTTTAAAAAGCCGAAACTAACCCCTGATGAGATTTAGTGCTTGGCCGAATATAAGGAGGACCATAGCATAGATTTCGGGATTTGTTTAGTATTGAAATCGGCAACAAGGTAAGTTTAAGTATACTAATCCTACTAGGATTTGGATTTATGGCCGAATGGCTTTTTATTAAATTAGTAGGTGATTAATCAAATGTAGGAATTAAGGATCTAAGCAGAGAGATCGATTTTGAGATCTCAAGGAATTTGCTAAGCGAATCAGTGTGTACCCACACTACTTTATAATATGTATTATGGCTATGTTTATTAATATATGTGTTATTAAGTATATGAAAGTGGCTAAAGTACCATGATATGGTACTAAGTACTCAGCTACGTTTCCTACTTCTACTAGGAATATGAAAAATGTTATTCGTAACATGAGAATATGATAAGAATGTGAACTTGGGCATGTAATTGCATAATATGTTATGGGCATATGGGTTTGTTTGAAAGGGGAAGTGAAAAGTGGTGACCTAAGACCACGAATCTGAAAGTGGTGACCTAAGACCACGATGATCTCTGAACGTGGTGACCTAAGACCACGAATGCGGTGACCTAAGACCGCAATTTGGAGTGTAGGGGAAGGAGGGTCGACTTAGTAGTCCCCACGGTGTGACTGGCAGTGCACGGGGTGTGTAGCGGATGGACAATTAGGTTTGGGTTTGGGAATGCATCATAACTTGTATTTTATGTTTAGAATGTGTAACTATTGTATGCCTGATTCTATTATGATTTAGTGTCGTGTACACATTGAGTCTGTTTGACTCACCCCGTTGTGAGACCATGTTTCAGGTGATGAACAGTGATGGACCGGGACGGCAGTACTTGTGGTGGCCATGCTCAACATGAAGTTTATATTTTTATGGACTCTTGAATTTATTTTAGTACTTTGAAATATTCTGGAAACTATTTGATGTAATAAGGCCATAAGGCCATGATGAACGATTTTTATTTCTACTTGTTGTTTTATTGTGTTACAAATTTTGATTAAGTTAAAGACTAAGTATTTTATTTGAAAATATACTCGATATGTTTATTACTTAAAATAAAAAAAAGGGTTTTCTAATATAAAAATCTAGTTTGTTTTCAACACAAGCCCAACCCAAACAATATTTTTTTTTAAATCACACAAGTTTTTCTCTAAGTAACAAAAAAATTTGAAACCGGTTTACTTGAGGAACATACCAAATCTGGTCAAAGCTCGTAGGCCGGGTTTGGCGTGTTTCATTTCTTCATTCATGGCTTGCTTCCACTTTTCACCACCAGGGTTACTTATTGCTTCTGTGTAAGTAGAAGGAGCATCATCATCTGCAATTGGAAGTGCATAGGCCACTATATCATCAAAGCGAGCAGGCTTACGAATCTCTCTTCTTGGCCTCCTATATACAATTGAATCTTGTTGCTGTAGAAGTTCTTGGGTCGGAACTTCTTCATCATTTGTTCTTCAAATATTAGCTGGATCATCGTTAACCTTTTCAAGCTCCACCTGCTGCAAAGTACTACTGGTTTTGTCATCCTTTTGCGAATACTTTGACATGGTTGATTCATCAAAAGTCACATCTCTGCTAAAGACAATCTTCCTTGTATCAGGACACCAGAGACGGTATCCTTTTACTCCACTAGTTATACCCAAGAATAATGCTTTCTTTGCTCTTGGGTCTAACTTTGATTCTTTTACATGATAATATGCAGTGGAACCAAAAACATGTAAAGAATCACAGTCAGTAGCAGATTTACCAGTCCACATCTCTATAGGAGTTTTTCTATTTATTGCAGCTGATTGCAAACGGTTAATTAGATGGTACGCATATGTAACTGCCTCAGCCTAAAATTCCTTGCCCAATCCAGCATTGGACAACATACATCGAACTTTCTCCAGTATAGTTAGATTCATGCGTTCTGCCACCCCATTCTGCTGTGGTGTATCCCAAACAGTGAAGTGACGCACTATGCCTTCATCTTGACATACTTGTAGAAATGGATCATTTTTGTACTCAGTACCATTGTCTGATCGAAGTCGTTTGACCTTTCGACCAGTCTGAGTTTCCACCATCTTCTTCCATTTCAGAAATGCATCCAATACTTCACTTTTTCTTTTCATTAGATACACCTATACTTTTCTTGAATAATCATCAACAAAAGTAATAAAATAGTGCATACCTCCCAAATAAGCCACTTTGGTAGGTCCCCACACATCACTGTGAACGTAGTCCAGAATTCCTTTCGTATTGTGAATTGTTGAACCAAACTTTGCCCTCGTCTGCTTGCCCAGAACACAATGTTCACAGAATTTCAATTTGCAAGAATTTGCACCTTTCAACAAGCCTTGCTTCGCCAAAGTCTGCAAAGCTTTTTCACCAGCATGTCCCAATCGCATATGCCATAACCTGGTAGCCTCTAAATCTGCATTTTTCGCAGAAACTGTTGATGTTGATCCAATAACTGTACTTTCATTTAAAAAGTACAAGTTATTTCTTCTTGTGCCTTTCATCAGCGTCAAATTCCCAGCTGCTACCTTTAGTAATCCATCTCTCAAAGTGATTATGAGCCCTTTAGATTCTAAGGCCCCTAATGAGATGAGATTTTTTCAAAAAGGGCAGTGCGTGGCGAACATCGATCCAAGACTTGGATTGAGCCATCGTGATTCTTCAATTGGATTGTACCTACTCCCATTGTCTTACAAGCACTGTCATTGCCCATAAGAACAACTCCACCTTCTAGTTCTTTAAGACTAGAAAACCAGTCCTTATTAGGACACATATGGTAAGTACATCCCGAATCCAAAAGCCACTCATCAGTATGACATGTCATTGCCATGCCAACCAAGCTAAAGTCTGACTCCTCATCATGCTCCGCTACACATGCATTAGAAATAGCCTTGCCCTTTTGTAGCTTAGGACAATTCTTTTTCCAATGCCCTTTCTCACGACAAAAGGCACACTCATCTTTGGCGGGTCTCCCTTTGGACTTTCCCCTTCTACCAGGTTTGCTGCTGCGTGAACGACCTCTCACTGTTAAGACTTCTGCAGTTGTATCTCTGTGATATCTTTTATCTTTCTTTCGAGTCTCAGATCTATACAACGCACTGCAGACTGCATCAAATGTGATTGTATCCTTCCCATGAAGCAATGTGGTGGTAAGATGATCATATTCATCAGGAAGGGAATTCAACAACAATAATGCCTTGCCTTCATCTTCAAATTTCTCATCCAAATTTAGCAAGTCTGCTAAAATTTTATTGAATGAGTTCACATGGTCATTCATTGACATAGCGGGTGCATACGTGAATCGATAAAATTTCTTTTTCATATAAAACCTATTTTCAAGGCTTTTTGTTAGAAACTTTTCTTCCAGTGTATCCCACAATTTCCTTGCTGATGTCTCCCTCATGACAGAGTACTTCTGCTCTTTGGCCAAACATAGACGGATTGTACCACACGCTTGTCTATTAATCTTAGCCCACTCCTTGTCATCCATCTTGTCAGGTTTTTCTTCAAGGGCTATATCTAGCTCTTGCTGACATAAGACATCCAGGATCTCACATTGCCACATACCAAAATTATTAGTACCATCAAATTTCTCTACTTCAAATTTTGCATTAGTCACCGCAGTCCTTGCTGATGACGATGCCTGTGCCATTTTTCTCCTCAATCCCAACTACTGTATATGTAAACAGTGCCGTATACGTGAATAGTGCCGCAAACGATCGTACTCCCCAAGTACGAACCTAGCTCTGGTACCAATTGTTGTGTGGAAGCGTGTAAAAGAGTATAATTATTGTACTGAAAAATCACACTAAGTTCAATTCCCAGGAAAGAGAGGTGGATCACGAGGATCACTTAAGTACCAGATCTATCCGAGCCAGACTATCCCTCTATCATAATTTAATAGCACAATAAATAAATACAATCACACTCACAAGATATGAAAAATAAATAATAAAGAACACCAAAATTTTAACGAGGTTCGGCAAATTTTGCCTACGTCCTCGGGCACTACCAAATATATTTCACTCCAAAATTACAAGTGGAAATATACAAATAGGGAGAGAGAACAATGCCTTAAGTAGAGAATGGCAAATGTTGGGATGAAGAAAATGAGAGATGGTTAGGCCTATTTATAGTTGAGGTTCAGGGATCAACTTGCAAAGTACCTATACAAATAGGGACCAAAATAGCAATTATCCCATGCCAATTGTCACCCATTAACTTTCATTGCTTATTTCCAACTATTTCCAACTTTGCTTACAGCCAACTATCTTTGACTTTTCAAAGATAGTGGCTGCCAATAGACTCATTCTATCAATTGTCTCGTTTCTCCATGAATGAAAAATATTTTCATTTAATGCATCCGTTCTAAAAGCTTCAATACACCCCTTCCATCCTAAAACATCTTCAGCATGCACAGGAGCTAACTTTTGGTATTTCACCCGTTCCGTCCCTTTATGTGTTCAACATGCAACCTATTGGGGAACCACCTAGATGGTTTTGATATAGAACACTTATAACTTACCTCTTGGGAGAAATTGTTACACACCTACCCTAACTTGGAATGTGGTAGCACAAGGAGTGGCTTGGAAAGCACCCACGAGTGGCCCCCAACTCTTGTACCCTCAATAGAGACTATCAGCTTGGTCATTTGTGACTAGTCATTCGTGTACTTCACACCATCCATAGGGAGGACACCCGCTTTTGACCACCCGTTAGACTCTCCATTAGGCTACCTACTTTTGGCAGCCCACTTTTATACTCTAAGATCATTGATGCATAATAACCTCGTACTATATCAACAAAGACAATGTTAGGGTAAATTCACACAATACTACGATTGACGACAATTGACATGTAACGGGCCTTCCACTTGACTGATCACACAAGCGGGCCACTATCCCTGTTGTTGATGACATGGCACTACTAGAAAAGGGGATCTTCCCCTATATGTACCCTAACTCACGATGGATGAGTGATCTCTTCCTTTTTGCTCCCTTAAGCCTTTTATTTATTTATCTAGCACTCTACAACCTTCTCCTCCTCTTCCCTTAGCTACTTCAACTCTGTGCTTGTCATAGGTGAACCAGTTTCTTTGTCATGACCAACATCTCCTCTTTCTTAAACACTTAAATTAACAATTTGTAATTTGGAGATCATAACTCTGATATATATAACTTTTTTACGTTAATCTTAGTTTCTACTTAGCTCATGATCAGTTAAGAATTTTATACTCATCTTTGTGAAATTTCTAGTGAAGCTTTTTTGCTTTGGTAAAAGATTTTCTAATCTTAAACTTGTTCACAAAGTTCTTCATTTCTTGCAGGAGAGTCTTCTATCAAGGTTACAACAATTGAGCAGGTTAAAGACATCACTACTCTTAGAAGTGATGAACTCATTGGTTGACTTAGAACCTTTGAAATGAACTTGGAAGAATCTGAAAGGGAGAAGGTGAAGATTGAGATATCATTGCCTTCAATATTCAAACAACGGTTACAACATTATATTTAACAATTACCTTTTTTGAAGAACTTGGTGACAAACTTTCCTTGCTCGCAAAGTATTTTAAAATGGCTTTTGAAAAATGTTTGAAGAAGAGGAATTAACTCAAATTTCAAAAAGAATAACAACCAATAAAGTGAAAGTTTCTGTAAAGGAGGAATACTTTTAGCCTAAGAAAATGGGCATTTAGTTTCATGAATGCAAAAGGAATGGTTAAATTCAATTTGAGTGTGCCAATACTCGCAAGAAGAAATAGAAGTCCCTTTTTGCGAGTGATGAAGGATCAAAAAGTGAATACAATGATTCAGATAAAAATCAAATGAGAAACTATGTAGCATTTACATATGTTGCATCTCATATTGCAACAAGCTCTAAGACATATAAAGAAAGACCCTAACAATGATGATGGCGATGGATTCATTGAGAACTTGGAGGAAACAAACAAACTCATGTTAAAGAAATGAGATATGATGTGATAGATTAATGAGCCTTTGAAAATGAGATGACATGAAGCTGAGCATCTTTAAACAAGAAAAGGACGAGATCATTGCTCAAAAATATGCAAAGTTGGAGGCTACAGAGTAATAGTTGAATGTTTCCAAAGTTATCCTTAATAAGCTTGGTAGTCAAAGTACAAACCTGGACAAGATTTTGACTAGGTTACACTGGTAAGAATTATTTTCCAACCAACCAACCAAAATTCTACATTTAGAATTATTTTCTAAATCATTTCTTTATTTTAAACCCACCTGGTCCCAACTATCTTCCTATATTTTTGTCACACAAAACCTAAAAATATTAAGATAAGTGAACAATTCAGAGCACGAGGGGTGAGTATTCGATCGAGTCGAGTAGAATCGAGTAAAAAATTTTCGAGTTAATCGAGTTAACAAATCCTATTTTAGCAACCAAATTCAATTTGAATTTTCTTCGAATCGAGTCAAACAATTTCGAGTCAAATCAAGTCGAGTTAACGAATCCTATTATTTATACTTAATGTTGCGATTAGATGGACCGATTATTTAACTAGTAGACGAAGTACAAGATTATTTAACTACATGAACAATATAATGATTTTGCCTCTTAACTTAATGGGTAAACATTTATCAAAACGACGTAGTTTTATCTTTTCTTATTCGGATTTTCGGATAACTCGAATTATGTAATTCATATTCGAGTTAAACTGAAAAACTTAATTTTTTATTCGAGTTGATCCGAATAACCTGATTAACTCAAATAACTCGAACTATTTAATTCAAAATTTAAAATTTTTATCGAGTTTTTCGAATCGAATCGAATTTTGCTCACCCCTATATGCAAGTATTATTCAAAGATTTAGTTTTCCATCGGTATGTATTGATTTTTCAATTATAACAGCACTGCAAGTTCAAACAATTAAACCAAATACCAGGGCTTTTTTAACCAAACTTGTACCGTCCACGCTAGCTAAGAAACTTCAGTTTTCTTCACATGGCAGCTCAAAGCATTGCCTTTACAAATAAGGAAATCTCTTGTTGAACTCTTCAGAAATTTATCAGTTTCATAAAACATGAAGTCCCTTCACGGTTGTTTGCCATTGCTTTTCATTGTTGTTTTCTCATTGTCATGGGTGAATGCTTCAACTAATAGCAATGATTATTTTCTTGATTGCCTTTCTTCATATCATCCTGATGAATCCACTTCCTTTTCTAAAGTTATTTACACTGAAACAAACTCTTCATATTCAGCAGTTTTGAAGTCCTCCATTCGGAATCCGAGGTTTTCTACGCCAAATACCCCAAAACCATTGGTTATTGTAACACCATTGAACATTTCCCATGTTCAAGCAACGATTCATTGCTCCAAAAAGCATGGCCTCCAAATTAGAACTCGGAGTGGAGGTCATGATTTTGAAGGCCTTTCCTATGTCTCTCAAGTCCCGTTTGTCATTGTCGATTTGGTTCATTTTGGATCCATCGATGTTGATGTCAAAAAGAAGCATAGATTCAATCAAAGCGATCACCGGTGAAGTATACTACTGAGAATCAATGAAAGAACCACCAATCTTACCTTCCTAGGGGCTCTTTTGCCACACCGTGGGAATTGGTGGATTCATTAGTGGTGGAGGTTACGGTTTCTTGTTAAAAATATGGTCTTGCAATGGATAATGTAATCGACACACGCTTTGTCGATGCTAATGAGAGAGTTCTTGATAGAAGATTAATGGGGAAGATCTGCTTTGGGCCATTCGAGGTGGTGGAGGAGGAAGCTTGGGATCGCCACGTCATGGAAGGTAAAGGCGGTTCATGTTCCGTCAATCGTGTGTCGCTTTTTCTCGGTGGCGTGGGACCTTGGAACAAAATGCAACACGACTTTTTCATCGTTGGCAATACGTTGCACCCAATCTTCCAAATGATGTATACTCGATCGTTTGATATCATCGATGAACTCTCACGAAAATGGGGAAAGGACTTCTAGCAACCATTACTTGATGTTCCAAGGTGTAGTGATGAGTGATTCCATTGATGCAAGAACGATTCCCGAGCTTGGACTCCTTAAAGAAGATTACCTTGAGATGACTTTGATTGAATCTATATTGTTCTGGAACCAACTTTCAAATGAAACATCGGAGATTTTACTCGATAGAGCAATAGGAATTCCTTATTCCTCTTTCATACAAATCAAAATCGATTACGTAAGAAACCAATGCCGAAAATAGCGATACAAGGGATATGGTCCCGATTTCTCGAGGTCGATTTAAACAAGCACAGCGATTGTAAACATCATATCTTGCGGAGGAAATATGGACGAAATCCCAGAGACAGGAACTCCATTCCCTCATCAGAAAGGCACCTTATACAAGATAAACTACAATATCGTTTGGCAAGAAGAGGAAAATAGTAACCCTCAAAGGTATATAAGTTGGATGAGGACACTTTATAGCTACATGGGTCCATTTGTTTCAAAATCTCTACGAGCAGCTTACGTTAACTATAGAGATCTTGATATTGGACGGGATAATGATGATGGCAAGACAAGTTATAAACAAGCAAGCGTTTGGGGCTGTAAATATTTCAAGAATAATTTTGATAGATTGGTTTATGTCAAGACAAAAATTGATCCAGAGAATTTCTTCAAGCATGAACAAAGCATTCCTCCTCGTTTTCATTAATCGAAAAAGAAAGATTATGTTACGAGTTGTTAAGGAATGGAAAACAGCTGGTTGTCAGTTATCTAGCTTTTAATTTGTTAATGGTTAGTTGGGTGTTAATTGGCTGACAAGTCAAGTTTGCATTCAATGCTTAGTATTATAAATACTAAGGGTTTGGTGTATTGGCAGACACGTGAAACAATAAAATACAATAATATGTTTTTAGCTTCTATCTTTCTAGTTGTTTCTAGCTTCTTCTTGCTTTTCATTATCTTTACAGACTGTTTTCTATTCTGCTTCTTCTTGTTTTCCATTATGGTATCTGAGCCTTGATTTTTTTTAATGGCAATAGACACCGGTTCTGGTAATGATCCCTCTATTCATACTTCTTCTGATCTTGGGTATAATTTTTTGAAGAAAGTTCAGCAGTTTCCTAAGCATGATACAGTAAAGCTAGGAGAGAGTAATTTTTTGTTATGGAAACAACAAATCTTGTTGATTCTTGAAGGGTATGGGCTACATGACTTCATTCTTGGCACTGTTGGTGTTCCTCCGCAGTCTATTATTGATGGTGACGGTAATATTGTTGCTAATCCTGATTTCTTGATTCATCAACAGCAAGATAAACTGTTAGCTTCTTGGTTGTTGTCCACAATTGGTGATGATATTCTTGTGCATCTTACTGATGCCCGTTCAAGCCTTGATGTTTGGAGTACTGTTGTTCGCAGGTTTGCTACTAAGTCTACCTTGTCTGTTTCCACTTTGCGCCACTCTTTGTATTCTCAAAAGAAAGGGCAGCTTTCTATAAAAGAATATTTGGCCAATATAAAGTGTTTATGTAATAAGCTAGTCGCAGCTGGTCATCCTATTTCTGTCCAAGAACAGAACAGTATTATTCTTGCTGGATTGCCCATTGAATATGAGTCTATTCGTGTTGTTGCTTCTGCCATGCCTGTTTCACTTGATCTTCTTGTTGAAATGTTGGTAGATTGTGAAACTCGACAGTAAGACCTAGCGTTGAGCATACCCTTACAAGTTAATGTGGCTCAACAAGGTACATCCAACGTTAAGCACAATGAGTAGTTTGAAGGAGGTTCTCGACCATCTTATAGAGGCAGTAGCTCTCGAGCGTTTCGAGGAAGAGGTCGAGGAAGGCGTTTCACTCACAATCGGCCTCAATGTCAGCTATGTGGTCGCATTGGTCATGTAGTTCAAAAGTGTTACTATAGGTTTGATGAGTCTTTTGAAGGTGTATCCAGTCAACCTATGCAAGCCCACTGTCATCAATTTCAGGATGCTTACAACTCCTCGAATGGAAGTTCTCATTGTTGTTCTCAAAAATCATTTGGTTCTCACCAACAAGCTAATACTACTTCTACAAACAATTAGTGTTTTTCAGGTCCTCAGAATACGGCATCCTGATTCTGGAGCTTCCAATCACGTTACAAGTGACCTGGACAATTTGCATGAGGCCACGCAATATACAGGTAACAACAGACTTTTCATGGGAAATGGTATGTCTGTGCCTGTAGCTCACATTGGTTCTTCTTCTTTTTCAAGTTCAAATAAAGTTTTTCATCTAAAACGTGTGCTACATGTTCCACAAATCTGCAAGAATTTATTATTAGTTGCTCAGTTTCTAACGATAATCAAGTTTTCTTTGAGTTTCATCCCTTCCACTGTTTTGTGAAGGATATACAGATAGGGAACATACTGCTAGTGGGCCGTACTCGTAATGGCTTGTATCAGTTTGATTTGTCAAACTCTAAGATGTGTGTTGCTGATTCTAAGACGTGTGGTGCTATTTCACCTTCTTCTGCCACTGTTCATACCACTTCTCTAGAGCGTCCTGCGTCTACTAGTTTATTTTTTGACTTATGGCACAAACGCCTTGGTCATCATTGTAATAAGACTGTTTTGACAGTTCTTAAACAACGTAATCTTGCTTCTAAGGTTTCAATAGTGAATTCGATTTGTTCAGCATGTCAGCTAGGTAAATTTCATAAGTTGCATTTCTCTCCTTCTACAACTGTTTATACTGCTCCTTTCCAACTTCTTATGTCTGATTTATGGGGTCCTGCTCCCATGGCTTCTGAGGGTTGTCATTATTACATTTCCTTTGTTGATGCATACTCACGATATACTTGGGTTTATCTTCTTAACCGTAAGTCTGAGGCTTTGGAGAAGTTTCTTCAGTTGCAAAAGTTGATAGAAGTTCAATTTGGTTCAAAAAATTAAAGCTCTTCAGACGGATTGGGGAGGAGAATTTCGATCCTTTCCTAAAGTTCTTTCT
The DNA here is from genome assembly GCA_025698515.1 of Gossypium sturtianum. Classification (NCBI taxonomy): domain Eukaryota; kingdom Viridiplantae; phylum Streptophyta; class Magnoliopsida; order Malvales; family Malvaceae; genus Gossypium; species Gossypium sturtianum. Next base: position 168,081,045 of record CM046945.1, read on the forward strand.
CAACTTGGGATTCTTCACAGACTATCTTGTCCTCATACGTTTGAGCAAAATGGCTTGGTTGAAAGGAAACATATGCATTTGGTTGACACTGGCCTGACTTTGCTGGCTCAAGCTAACATGCCAATGGATTTTTGGGCTCATGCATTTATCAGTGGTGCTTATCTTGTTAATAGGCTTCCTACACCTGTTCTAGATGGCAAGTCGCCTTTTGAAGTTTTACATAAGGTTGTCCCGAGCTACAAGCATCTAAGGGTGTTTGGTTGTAGGTGCTACCCTTATCTTCGGCCATTCAACTCTCATAAACTTCAGTATAGATCCAGGCCGTATCTCTTTCTTGGTTACAGTCCTGTTCATAAAGGATATAAGTGTCTTGATGACAGAAGAAGGGTGTTCATATCCAGACATGTTGTGTTTGATGAGGGCTGCTTTCCTTTTGTCACATCTATCAGCTCTACTGGTGGTCATGCCTGCACTCAGCCTGGTTTCCAACATCAGCAATTGTCTATTCCGATTGTTGTGTCTAGTCCGAGTTGCTCTCGACCTGACCCACAAGATGTGTCTTCTTCTCCACCACCGCAGGATCTAGGGTGTGAGTCAAGATCTGCTTCTTCTCAAGGTTCACCTCTTTTAGACTCCACTACTCCTCGTGTGCAACAAGATGCTATATCTTCACTAGAGGTATCTGGCTCGATTCTTCCTTCTGTTTTGCCTGACTCTCATTCTCCTATCAAGACTGGTCTCAATACACACTCCATGACAACTAGATCGAAAAATGGTGTTTTCAAGCCTAAGGTTTTCTCAGCTCAGCTCAGTGAGATAGAACCTACCACAATTGATGAAGCTCTTGCTAGCAAGGAGTGGGCACTTGCTGCTCAGCAAGAATATGAAGCTCTCCTGAAGAATGGTACTTGGGACTTGGTTTCCTTGCCCGACAATCGATGGGCTGTGGGATGTAAATGGATTTTTAAGTTGAAAAGGCATTCAGATGGGTCAATTGCTCGTTACAAGGGGCGATTAGTGGTCAAAGGATATCTTCAGGAGGCTGGGATTGACTTTCAAGAGATTTTCAGTCCGGTTGTTAAGCCAACCACCATTAGAGTTGTCTTGGCGCTAGCTGTTCAGTTTAGATGGCAACTACGACAGGTGGACATTAATAATGCTTTTCTTAATGGTGATTTAACTGAAGAAATTTACATGCTTCAACCACCTAGTTTCGAGCAGAAGAATGGTGATAAACCAATGGTGTGCAAGCTAAAGAAGGCTCTGTATGGTCTTAAACAGGCTCCGAGAGCATGGTTCTCTAAGCTTCGTGATTTTCTGTTGTCTTCTCAATTCTCTTTGGCCAAGTCAGATAATTCTCTTTTTATTAAGAAAACTGCCAGTGTGATTCTATATGTTTTGGTCTATATTGATGATATAATAATTACTGGAAATCATCAAGCCAGTGTTGATCAATTTGTTACTGACTTGAATACAAAGTTTTCTTTGAAGGACTTAGGCCCTCTTAGCTATTTCCTTGGGATTAAGGTGTCATCTACTTCATCTGGTCTGTTTCTAGGTCAACGAAAATATGTGCTTGATCTTCTTCGAAAGGCAAAGATGGATCAGGCAAATAGCTCTTCTACACCTATGGTCACTTCTTCTGTTTTGCCTCAGCACACTGGTTGTGCAATTGAGAATGCGTCTGATTATCGTAGCATCGTGGGAGCACTGCAGTATGTAGCCATCACCAGGCCAGATATCACCTTCTCAGTTAACAAAGTGTGTCAATTCATGCATCGTCCACTTGATCAACATTATAAGGCAGTCAAACGGATTCTTCGCTACTTGCAAGGCACTTTGGATTATGGTATTCATTTTACTCCTAGTGCTTCCTTGGATGTAGTTGGTTTTTCCGACGTAAACTGGGGGACTGATATTGATGATCGAAGGTCGACCTCGGGTTTTTGTGTTTTTCTTGGTGGAAATCTTGTGGCCTGGGGATCAAAGAAGCAACATGTGGTTTCTAGGTCAACGGCAGAAGCTGAGTATAGGGGGCTTGCTCATGCAGTAATTGAGATAGTATGGCTTGAGTCACTTCTGTCTGAGCTTCATGTTTCACCCTCAAAGAAAGCTACTGTATGGTGTGATAATTCTGGAGCTGTTGCGGTCTCTGCAAATCCGGTGATGCATTCGAAATTTAAACATGTTGAATTGGATTTATACTTTGTTCGTGAGAAAGTTGCTACTGGAAAGTTGAGCGTGGGTCATGTTCCAGCACAGGAACAAGTTGCAGATGTGTTTACAAAGCCCTTGACAGTCCCTCTGTTTACAAAGTTTCGGGCGTGCCTTAAAGTGATGGAGAAAGCTAGTCAGTCAACAGGGAGCAAGACGATAGGAGCATGTTAAGGAATGGAAAACAGCTGGTTGTCAGTTATCTAGCTGTTAATTTGTTAATGGTTAGTTGGGTGTTAGTTGGCTGACAAGTCAGGTTTGCATTCAATGCTTAGTATTATAAATACTAAGGGTTTGGTGTATTGGCAGACACGTGAAACAATAAAATACAATAATATGTTTTAAGCTTCTATCTTTCTAGTTTGTTTCTAGCTTCTTCTTGCTTTTCATTATCTTTACAGACTGTTTTCTATTCTGCTTCTTCTTGTTTTCCATTATGAGTTAAATTTATTACCTAACAATTCTACATCTCTAAGTAGCTTTTAGGTTTTTTTTAGAAAAAACATGTCCTTCAAAATTCAAAGCTTGTCAGATATTACGTTTAGTAATAGATTTTGTCTTCAAGATTTTGTTTAGAATAAACTTGCTGTTCTTATTATGAACTCCAGCTTTTGCCAAAACATAAAAAAAAATGAATGGCTAAAAAATTATTATTCTTTAAACAAAATAAAAAATAACTTTTTATATTTTATGTCCGCTTACCTACTTAAAAAATAGGAGGGTTTAAGTAAAAATATAAGCTTTAAAAATAGTTTTGGACAAAAAAATAAGGCTCGTTTTTTAAATGGGTTGAGCCTCGTGTAAGAGTTTTTTGGCCTAGCCCGACCCAAATAAATTAACTAGTCTTTAATAAAAAATCATATTCCTTTTTTGTTGTCCCTAGTGTTTTAGTGCTGTTTTGATGCTATTTTTACTGTTGATTTTGTTGTTTTGATTTTTTTATTTTTTATTATTGTTTCGCTGTCGTTTTTAATATTATTTGAAATTGTAGAATTTATGTTTTGTTGTTAATTTTGTTACTATTTTATTTGCAATTTAGTATAAAGAATTTTTAATGTATTTTTAATTTATTTATTATTTTTATATTTGTTCTAATGTTTTTAAGTATATTTAATATATTATAATTTTTTTTAATTTATTATATATAATAAAATAATCTAAAAATTAATAAATTCAGATTTACTTTCTATAATTCAATTCGACTTAAACAAAATTTTAGAACAAATTTTCAATTTTCAAGTCAAACTCAACCCAAACCTAAAATTTTATTGAGAATCCACCCTGCCCACAGTCAAGTTCAATAAATTATAGGATAAGTCAAATCCAATTTCCAAATCACATATGCAAGAATTATTCAGAGATTTAATTTTCCATCAATATATAATATTTAGCCCTTTCAATTTAACAGTAAAGAAAATGATTAATAAATGATTTATTCTCCGACGCCGTAATTGACAATTTGACATTTGCTAATAAAATACAAGTTCTTATATTATGTTTCTTCAATAATAATAATAAAAGTTGTTAAATTGTGTTGAAAAAAAAAGAACTGTTTCATGAGTAGACAGGTAACGAAAAACAATGTAGAGAGAAAATTTTGACCAAAACTTTTGGTAAAAGAATACAGTAACACTCAATTTTAATATTGAATAAATTAATTTATTTTAAAAAAATTTAAAATTTAAAGCGAATTTCTAAAGATAATTAATCATAAGATTAATATTTTTTTTGTTAATTTTATATAATTTTTTATTGGTATAAGAATAAATTCAGCTCTCAAAATTTACATATTCTATTTATATATATTTGATGTTATAATTTTTGTATTTTTTAAGTGAAATTTTATATTTTTTAGATAATTTTTATAAAATTATAATTAAATTGTCAGAAAATATTAAAAGTTTAATCTGTTATTATATCAATTAAAATTATATGCAAAATGAAAAATATTGTGATTAATTATTTTTTGTTGTTCACTTTTAAAATTAATAGGAATAAAATTACTTTAATTTTTTTTAAATAAACTAATTTATTCAATATCAAATTTGAGAGAGACTGAATGTTTTTACCAAAATCTTGTGATGAAATCAAACCCTTTAACACTTAAGGAAATGAATGACGTAGGAAAACTCTATGAATAAGGAAACCTCTTATTTCAAGTGTTCACAAAATTCATCGATTTGAGAAAAGATGAAGTCCCTTTCTTTGTTCTTTTCCATTTCTTTTCGTTGTTGTTTGCTCATTGTCATGGGTGAATGCTTCACTAATAGCCATGAGAATTTTCTTGATTGCCTTTCTTCATATCATCCACAGAAATCCTCTTCCATTTCTAAAGTTATTTACACTGAAACAAACTCTTCATATTCGAGAAATTTTGGAGTCTTGATTCTGAATTACAGGTTCTTTCGACAAATACCCCAAACCATTGGTTATTGTAACACCATTAAACATTTCCCATGTTCAAGCAACGATTCATTGCTCCAAGAAACATGGTCTCCAAATTAGAATTCGAAGTGGTGGTCATGATTTCGAAGGTCTTTCCTATTCTCCCAAGTCCCGTTTGTCGTGATCGATTTGGTTCATTTTCGATCGATTGATGTTGATGTCGACAATGAGGAAGCATGGATTCAATCGAGGTGCAATCACCGTGAGGGTATACTACGAATCAATGAAAGAAGCACAAACCTTACCTTTCCAGGCGCTGTTGGCCACACTGTTGGAATTGGTGGATTCATTAGTGGTGGAGGTTATGGTTTGTTGTTCCGAAAATATGGTCTCGCGGCGGATAATGTAATCGATGCGATGTTCGTTGATGTAATATGCGCATAATGTTGTAATGTGAAAAGAGGTATATTTTGGTCAGGTGATAATGCTAGTTAATATCTATTTTGTGAATGGAAATTAAGCTGTGGGAAATGGTCAAGTTGGGATAATATACAAATGTGTAAAGCTTATAAATTTGGTATACTTGATTCGGCAACTAAGTTTAGGAATAGCTATTGTTACTGTAGCCTATTGCGCGTGAGATTGTAGTGTATTAAAACTATATTTCACCATCTTGTGATATTTGATAATGACCTATATTTGGATAATTCATAGGTCGTATAATATGGATTGGTTTAACTTGATTTGCTAACGCACTTCTGTTTATAAAATGATACGTTTTATAATTAGCCATTGAATTAGATGTATACAAAAGAATGAGATGAAATATGTGATTGTTATATGGAATAAAATATATTTGATTATATTTTAGATATTCAAATGCCATGAATAAATGGACATATGCTTTGAACATTGAATTTATGAAGCATAAGAAATAGGATATGGATATATGTTAGTTGGTTCGAATATTTGAATAAGTAAACGGTAATGAATCGGTTGAGTTTCGGAGCATGGTTTGTAATGTGAATTTGGTTAATGTGATTAAGTGAATTATGGCCACTTGGTTCGTAAATGATTCATGATTTATCTGATTGGATATGTGTTATATATATTATATGTGTGTGTGTAGATGGAGTAGACATGGAGAAACCATTCAGCAACCCCCCCACGAGGCACCGCACAGATACACGATCGGAGCTGCTATCGATGCGCCAATATACAGTCCAAAGCCACCAAAGGGAACCGAAACACCACGACCCGACGGAGACCAGCCATGCTCACCATAAGCATTCTCGCGCGATCCACGACCAGCACGACCAGAGAACACCGGAGGTAGATTTGAAGCCGGAGCAGATTGGCCACCATAGTCACGATCGAACCTATAGTAACATCTTTGTGCCAAATGGCCTTATTTACCACAGATTTGGCATTGAAGACGAGTCCTAAACCCACGACCACAAGCCATAAAAGACGACCAGCCACCACGCACACTGTCCGTCCTCGATTTCACTGGATCGATCTCCACTAGATGGGCATGAAATGGCATTTCAGTCACCGCACGAGCCTGCCGATTCTCAAACTCCAAGAGTACATTAAGAAGCTTCTAGATAGGAAGTGATTCAGTCGAGAATGATGCCAACGTGAGGACGACATCATAGTCCGACGAGAGGCCAGCCAATATGATTTCTACTTTCTCTGCCTCTAATACCACAGATCCCGACGCCTCAAGCAACGCGTAGGTATTTTATATTTTAGCCACATATTCCTTCACCGACATCACGCCCTTCTTGATGGTATTGAGTTCGTGCTTAATGCGCGATACCTTTGCTCCAGTGGCAGCGGCGAATAGTCGATTCACAGTGCTCCACACCTCATTTTCCTATTAAGCAGCTGTAAAAGAATGCAACAAGACATAACTAATTGTTGATAATAACCAAGATGCAAGAAGTTTATCTTGCTGTACAAACAAAGACAAATCAGGATTCGAAGCCAGAACTCCATCTGGAGAAGTGATGAAGCGGGGCGGAACATGTAATGTCCCTTCGAGAAGCCCTAACAATTCATAGCCTTCAACTATTAACCTAATATGTTGTTGCATTGTACGAAATTTCCTTCGTCTAACTTTACTGTATCATGACGAGGAAATGTTTGAACCAGACGAGATCCAGAAAAGGAGAGGCTGCCATGATTAACAGCGATAGAATCACTCGAATTATCCATGAAACGACAACGAGAACCTCCAAGAACTTCAGGCGACTGATACCATGTTAGTAACTACAGAGAACTAATTATTTAGAGAATATTGAATAAAAAATGATTGAACATTTTCTGTATTGAAAAAAATTCATCAATACACATATAGGACTTATATACTTGAATGAGCTCACCTAACTGTTGCTAACTATATGCCAACAATATACCAGACTTACTAACAGAATAACAACCGAACTTATTCTTTATCTAACAAAGAAACAAAGCTGGAGCGGAGAAAGAAGCCGGAGCCAATGTAATCTATGAACACACAAAATTTCATTGCATTGCGTGTGTCTGTGAGTAAAATAGAATCATGTTTCCTTCATGGATGCATGCGTTTATGTTTTCCTATAATTAAGTACTATTAATAAATGTTGCATGTATATCCTAGTGGCATTTTATCTCTCATATTTAATGTGAGAATATATAAATCATGCATGCTATCTTTATGTGGTGTGTAGATCAAAGATTTGTACTCCTATTTTATATTATAATTTATGAGTTGTTGGTTAATAATATCTGGTTACAAATTTCTATCATTCGCATATTTTATCTAATAAACATCTTTATTTTACAAATAAAAAAACATTACTAAAGGTAGATGATTGAGAGTTAGAAGAATTCTTGTTGATAATTCAATAATATATGAGAAAAGAATATAAAGTTGTAACATGGTAATTGGTAAATATCATTTCAGATCTTAAATCGGTATTAATTAGTTTATGTTTCGTTCTTGTTAAAATTTTGGTGTGCTTGGCTATTTTTCAGGTGTGTTTGATCATGTCGATGCGTATCATTAAAATCGGTTGATACAAAATATTGACATTTAAAATTTTTTTTCTTAACCATTTTAATTTTTCAAAATTATATTTAAAACGAAAAGTTAAATTGAATTATTCAACCTAATTAATAACTTTAAAACTTATATTTAAATATAAATATATTTATATGAATATAATTGAGATATATTTGTATGTTAATATAATATATAATTTATTTTTAACTAAAATAACAAATAATTTATAAACAAAATAAAAATTAGACTATAAATATACGTAAAAAAAAATTTAAATATAATTTATCAACAAACTAAAATTTAAACTAAAAATATATATAAAAAAATATTTAAAAACATTGATAAACCTAATATTATATATACCAGTATTAACACAAAAATGATACACCCACTAACTACCTTAACTCCACCTTCACTATGTATAAAATGTCAAATCGTATGACTCTTTCAACAAGATGCATCAACTCCAAACCTCTTGGTTGTTGTGATGCTAATTTATCTAAAATTAATGCTATTAAATTTGCATTGGAGATCTTTATCAATATTAAGTTATTTAATTTTTAATTTAAGGGTAAATGTTTAATCGAATCAAGTGAAAAAAATTTTGAGTTAATTACGTTAATGAGTCATATTTTATCATCCTAACTCGATTTGAAAATTTTTGGAGTCGAGTGAAATGAAATTCAAGTCTAATTGAATAGAATCAAGTAAAATTGTTTGAGTTAAATATGTTAAATTAAAATCTTGTTACAGTATAACTAATTTCATGTTAGAGGACATAAATTTGAAGTCATATATGTTTAAAAACTCTTGCAAAACAAAATAAGAAGAAAAAAAAATTACTTTAGTATGATAAACTTGAATTGTTAATTAATTTATTTAGGTTTCAAAATTATTATTTTAAATTATTTTAACTTTTTTATATATTCTATAGAATTCTTAATTTTTATAATTTTTTTAAAATATAAATTTTGAAATTTTTATAAATATTTTAAATTTTAAAAATTATTTTGAATCTTTTTTTGTAGTTTTTGTTGAGAGAGAGAGAGAGAGAGAGAGATCAATTTGCTCATTTTCAAAATTGACAAGGCTATAGAACCTCGTGTGTTGGCTTGATGGTCAGGGTGTTCATCATCTTAGGTGTGGCTTGGGTTCGAGTTGCACTAGTTGCGTTGCTGTTAGGGTTTTTCCCTCTTCTTGTAATTTACCAAAAAAATTTTGACAGGCTACATACACCAAATACCTTGAATAACTTGATTTGATTATCTCGAAATTTATTTTTTTCCAATTTTTCGAATAGAATTAAGTTTTGCTATCCTTATTTTCATAATTTAACCGTTGAATCAGACTAAATGTTGTTGGTTCATGGTGTTCTAAATCACTCCCTCTACTCTAGAGATATAGAAAAAAACTTTTAAAGTCATTGATCAAACTTTTAAAGTCATTGATCGTTATATTACCTTGACGGCTATGTTAAAATTACTCATATCTTGCGAGAAGTTAATAGTTTGACAAATTCTTTGATTAAAATAAACATAAATAGAAATACTATATTTATGGTCTAAAATTGACTGTTATGGTGGTGTATTGCGTTACTCTTTCTTGCAAGATCCATTAAAAAAAATCCTAGTTTATTAGAAGTGCAATTTTTTATTGATTTGTTCTAACACTGTAATTTTCCAATTCCAGTAACTGGTGTAAGACAAGAAGTGTGTTAGATTGGCACAAATACAAAGGATGGTTGAGGCCAAGAGGCCACTATTAAACTTATTGGCAACGTAATATTAAACTTAAAAGGTAGACAATTATATATATATATATATATATATATATATATAGCTTACGTACCTACAATACATGTTGATGGTGGATTTTTTAATTTCATATAATTATTTATAAAAGAAACACATCATAATTTTTTAATTTTATATAATTACTTATACAAAAAACACATAACTATTTATTAATTTTACTTCAACATTTAGAGCACGTATGCAAGAATTATTCAAAGATTTAATATTCCATCTGTATACAATGAAGGATGGTTGAAGCCAAGAGGGTCAACTATTAAACTTATTGGCAACGTAATTTTAAACTTAAAAGGTAGACAATTATATATATATATATATATATATATATATATATCTTACCTACGATACATGTTGATTGTCATATAATTATTTATAAAAGAAACACATCATAATTTTTTAATTTTATCTAGTTACTTATAAAAAAAACACATAACTATTTTTTAATTTTACTTCAACATTGTAGGCATGAATTATTCAAAGATTTAATATTCCATATGTATACAATTTTAATGTTTAATTTATAGCATTTTCAGTTATAACAGCATGGAAATGATCAAATCAAAGAGTTATCTTCTTAGAAGGTGAGAGAGAAAATGATTAAAAAATAATAGTAAGCCAAATTCTCCTGCTATGATTAAGCTTTGAATTTAGAATTTATATTCTAATTTCTTTTAATTTTTATATTTTAAAATTTTGAAATCTCAATACTTAAATGACAATAACTAAATTTGTTAGGTCAAATTTTGCTATTAATTTTATATCATGTGCAAGTTATAAAAATTTGATCAATTTTATCTTTTATATTTTTTCGAATTTAAAATTTTAGTCCTAATAATTAAATAGTAACTATTAAATCATTAATTAAAATGACATGACTTTTTTTTTTACAAGTATTACGTGGGAATAGCAAACTGATGCTGTATTATACATGTGATAATATTTTTATTGCACAAAATTTTGAAAACATCATAATTTAATTTAGGGTAAATTATACATATGATCACTCAACTATGCCCGCATTCCTGTTTTGGTCACCGAACTTTAAAAAATTTCAATTTAGGCATTAATATTTGGGCTTGTTCCTGTTCTGGTCATCCACCATTAAATTGATAACGAGAATTCTTCTTCTAATTGGTATAATAACACATTTAGTCCTCAGTACTTAAGTGTTCTATCAATTGGATCCTAATTCTAAATAATTTAATAAATTTAACGCTTCACATTTACAAATTTTATGACTTTGATCCTCAAACTTCTTAACAAAAACTTTCAACTTTTAAAATAGAGACATTCCACATCTATTAATTGTTTTATTTATGGTTGAAAATTTCAATTTTGTCACCTTTTTTTTCCCTTTGAAATCCCCAAAGTGCACCTTGTTCCAAGTATCTCCCCGTATTATATTAAGTCAAACATCCATATACGTATGCAATAAGAAAATGGGCAAAAGTATTATGAAGGTATTTGTATTAAGAGTTAAATTATATTTTATTTCTATAATTACAAACAAATTAGTCATTGTATGTTAAATTAATAAGCAAACCAATCCTTTGTGCTAAAAAAAAATCATACATTTGTATTGTTCAAAATTACCGCCATTGACAAGATAATTAGATAGTGACAATGCCAGGGGCGTAGCTAGGGGGCCGCTAGGGCCCCAACCCCGTAAAATGGAAAATTTTCTATTTAGCAAAGGTAAAATTGCACTTTAACCCCCTTAAAAATGATAAAAAATTGATTTAATCCTTTAAAATTTATAAAGATATATGCTATTAAAATGGTAAAATTGCATTTTTATTATTATAAAATTACAATTTAAATTTGGCCCCCTCTAAAAAAATTTTCTGGTTTTGCCCCTGTGCCATGTTTACCCCCATGTTAATGTACGAGAACTAGCTTTATTAATGGTAGAAATGGATGAATTTTTAATAGAAGAATCAATTTGCTCTTTGGTTTAACGTATAAAAACTAATCTACTCATTTTTTTAATAGAAAGAACAAAATACAATCCGACTCCTAATATAAAGGCTTCCACGAGACTTACCAAAAAAATGTCAAATTGTTGAAAGATCTAATATTTCTCATCTCTCTCTTGATATTTATAAAATAATATATAGTTCTTCTTTCAACAACATAGAAATGATCAAACAAAAGATTTATATTCTTAAAGTCAACAGATTAAATGAATATATATTATATTATATCATATCATATCATATCATATTTATTTTCCAATATTTAATTGATAATTTATTCTTGGTTTGATTATGATTTTAGTCTATTTAAACAATACAATATTGGAAGTACAGTTTGTGAATGGGTTAAAGGTGTATTCAGAGGAAAGCCCATAGAACCTGATTTAAATAATACATTTATTGTGCTCATCCCAAAAATAGCTCAACTTGAAGAGATATCCCAATTTAGACCCATCAGTCTTTGCTAACAAACTCAAAATAATTTTTCCGAAAATCATCTTACATGAATAGGCGGGATTCGTTGCAGGACAACAATTTCTGATAACATCATTGTTGCTCAGGAAGTTGTGCACTCTATGCAAGGAAAGAGCAGAAAATGGATGACAGTCAAAATTGATCTAGAGAAAGCATACAACAAGGTTTGATGGGACTTTATTGATAGTTCTATTCAGGTTGCAGGCATTATGTTAGCCATTTCGACATCTACCATGCAAATTTTATGGAATGGGGTCTCCACTAAAAAATTCCAACTAGCAAGAGGAATTAGGCAAGGATGTCCCTTATCACCCTACCTCTTTGTGCTTTGTATGGATTGGCTAGGTCATAGTTTCCAAACAGTTGTTAATATAGGGGCATGGAGCCTAATACGACAATCTAGATCAGAACCAGCCTTGTCATACCTCTTTTTTGCTGATGGCCTACTGATCGTCTCAAAGGCTTACATAGAACGCAGCTTACAATTAAAAGATATCTTGGAATGATTCTGTACATATTCGGGACACCAGATTAACACAAGCAAAACCAATATTTTCTTTTCAGGAGGAGTGAAGGATACTATGAGCAATAGAATAAGCCAACTTCTCGATTTCTAGAAAGTCCAAGAGCTGGGGTCCTACTTAGGAATCCTACTTTTACATAGTCGAATTACTAAAGCTACATTGGAGTTTGTTATTGAAAAAGTTAGAGCTAAACTATGTAGTTGGGATGTCAAGCAACTCTTGATTGCAGGAAGGCTCACTTTGGCCCAATCTGTCCTCCTCTCCATTCCAAATTACTTCATGCAATCCATGCAAATTTCAAAAGGAGTATGCGAAGAAATTGAGTGATTGGCGAGAAAATTTATTTGGGGATCCAATACAGGAAATTAGAAAATGGCCCTAGTAGATTGGAAATATATCTGTCAACTTCACAAAAGTAGAGGCTTGGGCATTCGAAAGCTAAAAGATCAAAATACCTCTTTTCTTTTAAAATTAAGATTCAATTTTGTTTCTAAAAAGGACACTTTGTGGGTAAAAGTCTTAAGATCCAAATATCGAATGACAGAGGCGGACCTAGAAAACATCATGCGCAAAAACTGCTCAACTGTTTAGAGAGGAATTACGAAAGTCTATCCATTACTGAAAAAGAACCTATGTTGGTCCATTGGAACAAGAGACAGTGTCAGATGTTAGGAAGATCCATGGATCCCAAAAATAAGTCCGCTCAAAGCACATACACCACCAACGAAAGGATTAGTCTCAGAATGTTTAGTTAAAGACGTGGTTACAGAAGAGGGCTCTTGGTACATTTATGCATTTAGGAACTGGCTGACAGAAGATATAATTCAGAATATTACAAACATCCCTCCCCCGCATCCCCTAGCCGGTCCTGACAAAATTTTTTGGACTCACACATCTAATGGGAAATTCTCAGTAAAAAGTGTGTACCAAATGCTAAAAGGAAACACATAGAATGAGCAAGATAGTAAATGGAAGAATGTTTGGAAATTCCAAGGACCACAACGTGTTAAAATGGAAGAATGTTTGGAAATTCCAAGGACCACAACGTGTTCGATTTTTCTTATGGCTTGTTTACAAACAACACCTGCTTACTAACCTTGAACGAGTTAAAAGAGGAATCAGCCAAACTGAAGCGTGCCCAGTATGATATTACAAGACATAAGACATTTTACATGTCCTTAGGGATTGCCCATTTTTTTTTTTGCTTCATTCGAACTATATTATTGTCAAAGACAAACAGAACAACAACAAAGTTCAGAATTACAACATACAAGATTAAAAACGCATTCCATCGCAACTAAACCAACGATTACAACAATACAAAAAAACTCACCACCAAGCTTTAAACATGTTCTCCCTATTAAAACCTGCAATTACCAAGGAAGATGCCAATTCGTTACCTTTCTCATCGGCCACCAAAAATACAGCATTTCTAGCCTTTAACATGTCTCTATCAATACTAGCAAAAATTGCTTGAAGAGACCATGGTCTCATTACCTTGTTAACACACCAAGAAAACACCATTAAAGAACCAAGTTCAATAAATAAGGAATCATTAATCTTCCAATTCATAGCTAAAAATACTTCCAGAGCCACCTTAATCGCTCCAGTCTCAGCCATATCAGCGTCATTAACTGCCACAGAACCAGAAAATAATGCTCATGCGACACCCTCATTATCTCTCAATACACCACCATAACCAGCTCTATCTTCTTTTGCAACTCCACATATATTAAACTTTAACCATCCATGAGGAGTGGGCCGCCAAAAAGATGCGGCAGAATTAGATATAATAGTATCAATCCTACACCTGTTCAGACAAATCCACCAAAAATTATCTTGCAACATAACTTCATTATAAACAGATCTAATCCACAACAGAGCCCTCATCTTTGATTGAAAAATTAAATTTTCCATAGACACCCTCCTACTTTCAAAAACCAACCCGTTTCTTGCTAGCCAAACATTCCAACAAGTCGCCAAAATTAATATCAACCAAAAACTTTTCCTAATTCCGACCATTTTCACTTTATTGCATAATGCAAAGAAGTCCTCAAAACCATCAATCTAATCCCAAACCACCTCCCACCAATCAAAAATTTTAATCCAAAAACCTTTAATATATTTACATTTGAAGAACAAGTGGGATGTTCTCTCTAGCTTGCTTTCGCACCATGGACAACTTATCGATATGTCATGCAAATTCACCCCTCTTTTGACCAGAAACTCCTTAGAAGGAATTCTGTCGATAGCTAGCATCCAAAGGAAACTACGCACTTTAGGTGGGACCTTAAGTTTCCATAATTTATCACAAGCAAAATTTATATTTATCCACCCCCTCCATCCAAAATCAATAATTCAGAACATTTTTAACCAAAAACTCCTCATTTTTATCATTAGCACAACACAACTTATCCTCCATATCTGGAATCAACACCATGCCACTCACCCTCTCTGCCAATTCTCTGTGCATCACCTCCTCCCTACCCAACAACGATCTTGTAAAGAATTCATTCCAGTCATCTCTACACAACCCTGCAAATCTAAAAAAAATCAGCTACTGAACTTTCCTTATGTCTAGCAAGACAAAAAAGTCTTTGAAAGCCCTGTTTTAATGGCATATTACCACACCAAATGACAATCCCAAACAATACCGTCCTACTATTCCCAATTCGCCAATAGAAAGATTCCACCCCAACCCATTTAGGCATTACAACATCTTTAAAGTTCTCAACAATACCTCTCCACACAGATGACATATCTTTTGGCTTAGTCGTTTTAAAGTGCCACCTTTATACTTTCGACTCATATTTTGCCAATATAACCTTTCACCACAATGCTTCTTTTTCAATTGCAAATCTCCAACTTCATTTAGCCAATAAAACTTTGTTTTTTTACACCTAAATTCACCACTCCCGCCCCACCCTTCACCTTTGGCTTACATACTATATTCCAATCAACCTTAGCCATTTTATTTTTCCCTTTTGTATTCCTCCAAAGGAAATTTCTCCTAATCTTGTCGATATTTTTTATAATAGTCACCGGAGCATTGAATAAAGACATGAAGAATATCAACAAAAAAGACAAAACAACATTGATAAGCACAACTTTCCCAGCCCAAGATAACATACGACTCATCCAACTAGATAACTTCTTTTTGACTCTGTCAACAATCTGTTCCCATGTGGCAATTCTCTTTGGGTTCGCTCCTAATGGAATCCCCAAATAATTTATAGGCAGAGAACCAATTTTACATGTACAAATAGTTACCATCCGGAATAATGTTTCTTCTTTTACATCAAAACCCACTAAGCAAGATTTTTTAAAATTAATATTAAGGCCCGAAAAGATCTCAAAACACCTTAAAATGTACTTCGCATTGCTCACCTCATTATCAACAGCTCTCAAGAATACAATTGTATCATCCGCAAATTATAGATGAGAAAAAATCATATCAGGAATAACATTCTGAAAGCCTTCAATTATTCCTAACTCTACAGCTTTATCTAATGCTAAATGAAGAACCTTTGTCACTAAAATAAATAAGAATGAGGATAGTGGATCTCCCTGACGAAGACCTCTGTGCAATTTGAATTTATTTGTCATCGATCCATTAATGATAACTGCTACTCGCACCGTAGATATGCATTCCATAATCCAGCCTCTCCATTTTACACTAAACCCCATCTTGAATAACACAAACTCTAGAAAATCCCACCGGACACAGTCTTAAGGTTTAGAAAAATCAATTTTAAAAATCAGATAACCCTACTTCCCCCTTTCTTGACCAAATGAATTAATCTATTTGCTATCAAAACCCCATAAAAAATCTATCTACCTCTGATAAAAGCACATTGTGTGTCGCTCACCACCATTTCGACTATCTCCCTTAACCTTCGAGACAATACCTTTGCCACAATCTTGTACAAAGAACTTACCAAACAAATTGGCCTAAAATCTGAAATTTAATTTGGATTTTCCATATTCGGAATAAGTGTGATAAATGACGAGTTGATGTTTTCTCAAGCTTTCCCTATATGAAAAAATTAGACATCAATCAAAACAAGTCCATCTTCACCGTTTCCCAACAATTTCTAAAAAAACACAAGTTGAAGCCATCTAGACCAGGAGCTTTTGATTCATCACAACTCTAAACTGCCTCTTTGATCTCTTCCAACGAGAATGGTTCCTCCAATTTCAAAGTCTTTTCCTCGTTTAACATTCTGAAATTTAGATTTAAGTCCATATTCCATCTTCTTGCAGGGCAACAAAAATAATTATTGAAAAAAAATCCCTTTTTCATCTCCTTAGGTTCCTTGTACCACCGATCCCTAATTTTTAAGCTATACACTTAGCTCTGATTTTTATAGCTCTACGAAAAAAAGCACTGTTAGCATCCCCTTCTTTTAACCATGAAATTCTTGGTTTTTGACACCAAATAAATTATTTAAATTTTATTACTTTCCAAAGCTCAATGTTCAACTTTTTTTAACTCCCCCATTTCTAGTTCAGTCAACTTTCTTTGTTCACTTTCTTCATCTATCTCCTTAATCCTATATTCGTTTTCAATAATTATTTTTCCAAAATATTGCCAGCTTTCAACATTCCATTTCTTAAGAGCTCCATTCAATTTACGCAATTTAACAGCCGTTTTTCCTCTTAAACCACCCATTCCCAACCATTCCATTTTAATTAATCTCCTACAGTCTTCCTTTTTAAGCCATGCATTAACAAACTTGAAAGGTCTTGGCCCCTAGTCAAAAGATTCGTTATTAACAAGACTGGAATATGATCCGATGTCGACCTGTGAAGTCCTTGCTATTGTAAATCCTTCGAATAAACCAGCCAATCTTCCTCAATTAAAAATCTGTCAAATCTGCTATGTTAACTATCCGGACTAGTCCAAGTGAACTTTTTCCCCAATAACGGTAGATCAACCAACTTACATCTATCAATAAACTCTCGAAACTCCTTCGGTCCCTTCTCAATGCCTGAACAATTTATTCGTTCGCTTCTATTTCTCACCAAGTTGAAATTCCTACCAATTATCCAAGCTTTACTAAATATATTTCTCAATCAGAATATGTCATCCCACATAATTATTTGATTTGAAAGATTGTTGGGAGCATATACGTTAATCAGAACTGCCTTCTTCCCTTCATGCACCCATTTACCTTCAATTACAATGAACCTCTTCCCACAAAACACTATATCGATCAAAAACCAACCCTTATCCCATATTGTTAATAACATCCCGATCTTTCAATAGCAGCAGATAATTTAAAATAAAAATAGTCATCACCCCAAATCTTCTTAACTAAATCTACTGACACCATTTTTAACTTAGTTTCTTGAAGAAAACATATATTAGCCCTAGTCATTCTCACTAATCTATTGACTGCATCAATTTTAGCACCTGAACCCAGCCCTCTAATGTTCCATGTGACAATCCGCATATTTTCGACCGAATTGAACAATTGAAAGGAAAATCGAAAGAAAAATAAATACTCATCAAAATCTCGAAACCCCAACCCTCTGCCTTTGAATACTCCCTATTACTTCTCTTCAAGCCTCATTATCTCTTCGATAACAATCCTTTCATCACCTTACACACCAAAACCTAGCCTTTTCCCCACCTTTCAAGTCTTCTTCACTTCTTTTAGGATAACTTTCCTTCAGCTACTGATGTCTGAGTCCGATAAGGATAAATTTGCTCTGCTTTCATCGATCCTAGAGTCCCTATTTCCTTTCCATTTTCTTGCTTCCCTGTCCCTCTTCTACTTCTCCTTCGTTGTGAGCACTATGTCCTGAATCTCTCGCATAGAACTAGTCTTCTTGTTCAGCACTTTCTTGGTTCTTTTATTCTGTCTTATTTGATGACTTTCCTCTTCTACTTCATCTGTTGTAACCCGATCCCTTGGTCCCTCTGAATCTAATAAATGTGATGAAATTTGATTTAACTTTAGGCTCTCTATATTATCTGGACGCTGCGTAACTTTTTCATTTAAGTCCAAATCATTAACCACTGATATTTGAGTTTTCACCTCATTATTCTGATCCAAACCTATTGCCAATGCCAAGCCCATATTGTCTAAATCTTCCAGGCCTCGATCAGATATGTCAACAATTACCTTCCTTGCTACAGGAACATTCATCACGTTATAAAAAGAGTTATCTTCCACATTAAATGCCTCAGCCGACATACCCTGTACCTCATTATCATTTCTTTCATTCTCGAGGCCTCTCTCAATAACTCATTCAACCCCATCGTTTTGTCTTCCCTACGGTGACAGTTCTAGTTTCGATTTATTTGCCAACTCCACTTCCGATGATGCATCTTCTTCTCTCGCCATTTGATCCCCATTTCTTTTTTGAATTCTATTTTTTTCCACCATACCTCTTTCTTTTATACGGATTGGAAATGTCTCATTGCCTACCTCTAACATTATCATTTCTTTGAGTTTATGAGCTTGCTTTATAAAAATCAAAATATCCATCTTCTCAAAACTATTCGCCATTGTTAGCTTTTCACCCATAGCAATTATCTTACCGCATAAATCAACCACTTCTTAAACGTTTGGTAATTCCATCAATAAAGAGGGATCCCAGCAACTTTGATCCAAGCTGCCCTTTCTGAAAATTTAAAATTTTCTGACCATGGTTCTATATTGATGAAAAATTCTTTCAAATATACCCAGCCTCTTTGCTTTAAAATCTCCATAAGCTCATCGTCAGTAACCTCTATTACAAAGTATCTACCCTGAATTCTCTTAACATTTAATTCTCTAAGGCCTAAACTAGCTATTCTTTCTGACAAGCTATATGCATTACAAAAAGACGTCGTCTCCCCAACCAAGCAACGCTGAAGCTTCCAGAGTTGTTCTTTCTCGAAATGGCCTTCAACAACTTTTAATTTGTTCATCCCTACTCTTTCCATTTCAACAGACGTTAGCCTTCCATTTAACATATTGCCATTTGATTTATCCCATTTGATGTGTCTCTAACTAACTACGATCACAATAAAGGCAAGCACACCTATCTTTTAATAGTATAGTTATGGTAAGACCGAAAATATCGTATCTACAAGGACCAAGAGTACTAGTAATTAATATCCTTTTATTTACTATCCTAAGAATTGAAGTGATTTCTTTTTAAACTAAAACTAATTAAAAGCACGATAGAGAATGAATTGGGAAAATACTTTTTAGACAACTTTATGAGAGAGGCAATATCCAAGGAAGAATCCACCTAGACTTCACTTATTACTTCTGATTCGTACAATTTAATCACTTGACTTAATCTGTAGAAATCCCTGATTTATGTTAATATCTCTTTCAAGACTAAAAACAACTGACTCTAGATTGATTAATTGAAATCTCTTTCTAATTAAAAACCCTATTGCCGCATTAACTCGATCTATGGATTCCCTTATTAGATTTGACTCTAATCCGAAAAATTTACGTCGTCCTATATCTAGGATTGCATTCAACTCCGCTTAATTGTGTTGATCCACTCTTAAATAGGGTCTTTTGCTCATCTGAATAAGCACATTCAACTTGAATCAATAACCTGAATTATCAAAACAAGAATAAGAACTCACAATTAAGAATAAGAACAAGTATTTATCTTATAAATCAAATAGTAATAAGATCTGTCTTAGGTTTCATCCCCTTAGGTATTTAAGGGATTTAGTTCATACTGATAGGGAAAAACATCTTAAAATAATGAAAACTACAAAACATAAGAAAACCCAAAAACTTCAAGAGAAATTGATAGGAGATCTTCAATCTTGATGGAAATCCTTCTTCCAAGCTGCTCCCGATGGCTGTCTTCAAGTATTTTCTGCTTTCTACTCCATGTCCTCCCTTAGATCCTCCCCTAGGGTGTTAATATAGGCTTTGAAATGCCTTTCTTGGCCTACAAGTAGCCTTTTTTAAATAGAATTAGACTTGGGTTCGTAGGGACACGCCTTAAGCCGTATTTGATTCTGCTCGTCACAGACAGCCGTGTGGTCTGCCCGTGAGCGACAGTCCAGGCTGTGTTGATTTTTGAGGTAGGCCCATTTTGTCCCGTTTCTCGTTCTTTTTGACTTCCTAAGCTATCCTGAGTATAAAACATGAAATTAAATGGTTATGAGTATCGAATTCATCAAATCTAATAGAAATTCATCGAAAAATAAGCCAAGCATGGGGTCAAAATTTGCATAAATTATGGTTTATCAAATATCCCTATACTTAAGCCTTTGCTTGTCCTCAAGCAAAATCCTCAACTCACAATTAAAATTAACTTCCTCAATTCATAACTCTTATCAATAATGTCTCATCATAATTCACATATAATTCATACATTGATAATTTAACTAGAAGAGCCCAAAAGATTCAAACAATTTAAGTCACAAATTTTTATAGCACAAAAACATAAGTGTTTTTCTTTATCTAAATAATTACCTTTTATTCAAAACTGACAAGACTTGACATCCTCACTAAAGATTCACTCAAATCTCTCAAAGTGTTTAAGGTTCAACTTAAGCACTCAAAAGTCAAATATAAAAAGTTATTACCATAGGCTTGCATGAAAATCAAATCTCCACCACTATAAAATGAGATGATACACAAATCAAAAGGTCTTTAGAAGGGGTTGTAATGCGGCTTAGGTTAAAGGTGTAGATAAAGGCTGAATTAGAGGGTTAGAATCGAGATTGAATTGACAATTTACCTAACTAGAAAAAAAATGAACTAATACTTAATAATTACATCGATTGAAAACTTATCACTAATAACACGAGCTTCTTCTCAAAATGTGAAATTGACTGCTTAAGCTCAAATAACATAGAACTAATTTTAATTTTTTTTAGAATAATAAGAAAGAATTTAACAACCAAAAAAAAATAGAACATAGTTAGGCAACTGATCAAATCAAGTCTCGACAAAAAGGGGTTAATACAATAGGAAAAATTCTTAATGAATTAAAAAGAATGAGTTTTGGGTTAATATTAAGGGTGAAAAGAAACAGTTTATTAGGATGAAAGGGGTACACTAGGGGTTAATTATGAATGTAGGCTTTAATAGAGTAAGTGGGTTAAAACCTAGGTGCCTTTATCATCTCAGTATATCAAATCAAAGGTGTGGTTTTGACATGTATAATCGAAGCAAGTTCTAGAATAACAAATCAATATTGACACACTCATAACCAATAAAAAATAAGCAAGAAAAAAAATATGCTCTAAAAAGCTCAAAATCTCACAAAAATTATGGTTTTTGATGTCATCCTTGCAAATTTCAAAATTTAAAGTAATATTTAAATTTAGGGAAACAACCTAATAGATTTTTAATTCTAAAAATAGACTTATCATGCTCGATTCTCTAATGTCTTAAAGTTTAAACCATCAATGCATAATTACCTATGACTTAATTCAAAACATATTAATAAAAATCAGAAGTCAATAGAAATTTCATTCTAATAGTAATATGAGAAAATTTACTTAAGAACAAGACATAATTCAGGGATTTTCTAATAATACTATAATTAACCTCCTCACACGTAGGGTGTACATTGTCCTCAATGTACAAAGATAGATAATGACAATATAGTAAGAATATCATAAGATAGGGAGAGGAGTGAAACTTCCTGAATTTTGGATGGAATCCGTGAAAAGAAACTTGATGAAATTAGGCAGTGGTGAAGGTGGGGGAGGATACTCCGGTAGCACCTTGAACCTTTTGGAATTAAGTCAATGAAGCAGCCAGCATGAACTTATGGGGAAGTGGTGGTAGATTTGCTGTAAAGTGGTCGCACATGGGTAGATCACGCCGGGATCCTTCCGCTTTTTCGAAGCGGGGATGACGGCCTTGGTCTTGCCTCGAGTATTAGGCATTGTGTACCTAAAAAATGATTTGCAAAAAATAATTCAAGCATCACCACAAGTAATATCGAAATAGTCTTAAATTACAAGATATTCCTAACAAAATAACAAAGCAAATAAATAATAGAAAATAAATAATGGAAAGTAAATATGAATTCAAAATAAAGGGGCAAGGATGGTGGCTGGTGTGATGGCAGTATAAAGAAAGAATAAGAGAAACAGGAAAGGGGAGGGAGAGAAAAAAGGGAAAGAAGAGGGAAGGGGAAGAGTTTTAGTTTGAGGGAGAAAGAAAAAGGACGAAGGAGGGAGGAGGTTTGGTTGGTGGTGGTCGGAGGTAGGAAGGAGGAAAGCTGCGGTGGCTAAGGTTGAAGGGAGATGTGGGGAAGAATGTGAACAGTAGAAGGGAGTTAAATAGGGATTGGGGCACACGGTCATGGCCCACGCCCTTGTTCCTTGGGTGTGTTGGCTTACACGGCCGAATCGCCCGGTCGTACGATGCTTTGTTCGTTTCTCCTACGCCCGTGCAAATGTCTCCACGCCCATGTTAATTAATCAGTATCAACCACGGCTTTTGGGGCACGTCCGTGTCGTTCACTCAGTATTGCCCACAGTCTTAAGGTACGCCCGTGTGGATTTATCGCTTCCCATGTTCTTTAGTCAGTGACGACCACGGCTGCATCGCACTGTTGTGGCATCTTGTCGTAGCCCATATTTTGAGGGAAATTTTTGTCCTGTTCCTGCACGGTCTCCGCCACGCCGATGTACCTACTCATGGTGTCCATACGGCCATGGCCACACCCGTGTGCAAGGCTGTGTGGGTAGGGAAACATGCGCTTTACTAATTTGGTTAGTTTTTAGTTAGGTGCTAAAAATAAAAAATATGGACATTAATGGGGTTAGTGCTCAGGTTGCCTCTCGAGAAGCGCTTATTTAAAGTCTAAGCTCGACTTACGTCTCATTTGCATGGTCATGGTGGTTCGAGGAGTTGACACTCCTCTCTCCTGCTATCAGTTCTATTATCAATATACAGCTTGAGTCGAGTAGTGTTTACCTTAAAAGTGCCGAACTTAGGATTAGTTACTTCGACTGTTCCGTATGGGAAGACATTGAGTACCGTGAGAGGGATCGCTCTGTTTGTATTAAGGTCTAGAGTGGCGATTCGAGGGTCTGTTTTATCCAGCTATACCTGATCCCTGATTTTAAATTGATTTGTCCCATCCTTAAGCTTGCCATGGGGTAGCTTTGGTTTATCGTGTTTTCTCGGTTTCTCCTTGACGAGTGTTTGCCATTCATCTAGTTCATTGATTTGTAATCTTCTTTCCTCGTGAACAGTTCTGTTCTCAATATAAGAGCTAGACCATGGCTCTGTCATCTTTTCTTGAGGAATTTCCTGCAAAGGAGATTGAACATGAAGTTCACTTACATTAACAGTATTTTTCTTGATCACTAGATATTCTAAAAAAATCACGTGCTTGGAGTTTAATCATGTCATTACCTACACGAAGTATTAATTCCCCTGTACCAACATCAATAATGGTCATAGCAGTTGCTAAATAGGGTCGTCCTAAAATTAAAGAAACGTCACTATCCTCATCCATGTCTAAAACAACAAAGTCTACTGGGAATACGAATTTATCAACTTTTACTAGCACATCTTCAATTATACCCCTAGGAACTCTAATGGTTTTATTAGCCAATTGAATGCTTATCCTAGTTTGTTTGGGTTTCCCAAGACCTAGCTGTTTAAACATTTTATAAGGCATAACATTGATACTTGCCCCTAAATCAGCTAAAGCATTATTAATAGATAAACCACCAATTAAGCAAGAAATTATAAAACTCCCTGGATCTTTTAATTTGCGGGGTAGTTTATTATGTAGAATCGCTGAGCAAACTGCATTTAGCTCCACATGCGACGCATAATCTAACTTCCGTTTGTTTGCCAAAAACTCTTTAAAAAATTTTACTGAATTGGGCATCTGCGAAAGAGCTTCAATAAATGGTAAGTTAATATGTAATTTCTTTAAAAGTTTAAGAAATTTACCGAACTATTCATCTGTGGGGTCTTTCTTCATCGCATTGGGATATGGCACACGAGTTTTGTACTCTGTACTTACCAGTTTTGGTTTATGTTGGCTTACCTCAACCTTTCCTTTATTTACCACATTTTCTTGCCTCGATTTTGGTTCATCTAACCCTTCACTATCGTGAGTAGTAATGGCATGAAGCTGCTCCTTTGGGTTAGTTTCAATGTTGCTCGGCAGACTGCCTTGTGGTCGTTCAGAGATCAGCTTAGCAAGCTGACCAATTTGGTTTTTGAGCCCTGGAATTGATGCTTGCTAGTTTTTGAGTGCTGTTTCGGTGTTCTGAAAATGGGTTTCTAACACCGAGATGAATTTTGTTAGCATCTCCTCAAGGTTCGGCTTCTTCTCTTGTAGGTAGGGTTGCTGTTGAAAGCCTGAAGGGGGTTGTTGTCGCTGATTTCCTTGACCACCCCATGAGAAGTTTGAGTGGCTCCTCCAACCTGGATTGTAAGTGTTACTATAGGGATTATTCTGAGGTCTAGAATTATTACCCATATAGTTCATCTGTTCGCTTTCTAAGCCAGGGTTATAGGATGGATATTCTGTATTGTTCATTCCTCCTCCATTCGTATCGCACTGCATCACTGGATGTACCTGTGAAGAACCACACAAACCATCAATCTTTTTATTTAAAAGTTCTACCTGGGTTGATAGCATGGTGACTGTGCCAAGGTTGAAAACACCAGCTGCCTTTGTTGGCTTTGCTCTCATAACTTGCCACTGATAGTTATTCAGTGACATCTCCTCAATGAATTCGTAGGCATCCTCAGGTGTTTTGTTGTTCAATGTACCACCGGCGGCTGCATCAGTCAATTGCCTAGTTGAGGGGTTCACACCATTGTAAAAGGTTTGAACCTGTAGCCATAATGGTAACCCATGGTGAGGGTATCTTCTCAATAGATTCTTGTATCTCTCCCATGCATCTTAAAGTGTTTCTAAATCCATCTGCACAAAAGAAGAAATATCATTCATCAACTTAGCCGTTTTAGCCAGCGAAAAATATTTATGTAAAAATTTTTTAGTCATTTGTTCCCATGTAGTGATTGATCTTCGTGGTAAGAAGTTCAACCACTGTTTAGCTTTGTTCCTCAATGAGAAGGGAAGCAACCGAAGGTGAATGGCATTGTCAAAAATGCCATTAATTTTGAAAGTATCGCAAAACTCTAAAAAGTTGGTTAAATGAGTATTTGGGTCCTCATCCTGCAAACCGTCAAACTGAACAAACTATTGAATCATTTGAATAGTGTTAGGTTTCAGTTCAAAATTATTCGTAGCAATAGCGGGTCTAACAATACTCGATTCAGCCCCAGTTAAATTAGGCTTAGCATAGTCGTACATAGTAGTAGGAGCAGGATTTTCAGCAACCACCGGAGGAAACGGATTATTATCAGCCATCTCCTCAGTAGTATTAGTATCGTCTTCTTGCTCTTCCTCTATGTATTGTAAACTTTGCCTTATCTTCCTACGGTTTCTACGAACAGCACTTTCAATCTCACTGTCAAAAAGTAAGGGTCCTGACAGGTTTCTTCTAGTCATAAACTAGAATTACCTGCCAGAAGCAAATAAAAGAAAAGTTAGTAAATAAAAATAAAAATAAAAATAAAATAGATTGTAAAAGAAATGGCTGAAGTAATAAAAATTTAGTGTTCCTAATATCTCGATCCCCGACAATGACGCCAAAAACTTAATGTGTCTCTAACTAACTACGATCACAATAAAGGCAAGCGCACCTATCGTTTAATAGTATAGTTATGGTAAGACCGGAAATATCGTATCCACAAAGACCAAGAGTACTAGTAATTACTATCCTTTTATTATCTAGCCTAAGAATTGGAGCGATTTCTTTTTTAACTAAAATTAATTAAAAGCACAACAGAGAATGAATTAGGAAAATACTTTTTAGACGACTGATCACTGCAAATCAGAGTTTTAAAAATTTATAAAAGAATGATCGAACCTGGAGACTAACTCTAACAACGATTAAAGGCAAGTGTACCTATCGAACAGTAGTATAGCTTAGGCAAGACCAGATTATTGAACCCAAAGGAACTAAAAGTATTAATACTAACTTTCTTTTTAATATTTAGCCTTAGAATTAAAGTGAGGATTACTCTAAACTAAATTGACAAGAACTAAACTAAGGACACAAAGACAAAAAGGATGAATTGGAAAATAACTTTGAAGAAAACTCAATTGATCACGACGATACCCTTAGGAAGAATCCACCTAGACTTCACTTTTTATCTAATCTTTAATTATATAATCTCTTTACTTAGCTTGATCCGTAAGACTCCCTAACCTATATTAAACCCTCTCTCGAGGCGAATAGCGTCTAATCCTAGGTTAATTAGTGGAACTCTCGTTCGCTTATAATAACCCCCTAGAATAGTAGTAAATCGATCAATGGACTCCCATATTAGGTTTCACCTTAATCCGGCAAAATCTCGTAACCCTATCTCTAGGCGTTCAATTAACTCTGCTTAATTATGTTAGATCTTCTCTTAGGCAGGGTTTATTCCTCCTCCACCTAAGCACATTAGATTTGGATTAAGAAACATAATTAAGAACAAACTAATTAATTCATCATATAACTTAAAAACCAAATAACAAGATTCGTCTAGGTTTCATCCCCTTCAGGTATCTGAGGGGTTTAGTTCATAATGAATAAAGAAGAAAAGATAAAACAAAACATAGAAAAACCCTAAAACCCCCTGAAAGAATTGAAGGAGAATTTCGCCGTCTTGAGTATAACTCCGGCTTCTTGGGATGGATCAACTAGCTATCCTCGTGTTAATTCCTAACTCTAACCTTATCGACTTGGCTCCTTGGCCTAGCTTTAATGCCGGTTTCAGCTTTTGCCGAACTCCCCTTTCAAGTTGCCCCATTGGGTGTTTATATAGACTTTGTGATGCCTTACTTGGCCCCTAAGTATCCTAATTCATGTAGAATTCCTAATAGGGTGTTTGAATAGGCTTTGGAATGTGTTTCTTTGCCTCCAAGTATCCTTTCCCGAATGAAATTGCTCTTTCCAGCAACAGAGGCACGGCCATGGCACACGCCCATATGAATCGTGGCCAGGCCGTGTTTGGACTTTTAATGAGGCACGGTCGTGTGGTCTTTGGGCCAGGCCGTGTCAATTTATCTCTTAGCCCAATTTGGTCCATTTTAAGCCATTTCTCATTCTTTTTATCCTCGGGTGCTTTCCTGAGTATAAAATATGAAAAGAAAGGATTAAGAGCACCGTTTTACATAAATCAAAGGATAAATCATCCAAAAGTATGCTAAATGTGGGATTAAAATATGTTACTTTTACGGTTTATCAAATACCCCCACACTTAAGCTTTTGCTTGTCCTCAAGCAAAATTCTCAACTTACAATTAAAACGAACTTCCTTGATTCATAATGTTCATCAATAATGTTTCATCATAATTCAGAGATAATTCATACATGGATAATTCAACTCAAAGAGTCCTAAAGATTCAAACAATCAAAGTCATAGTTTTTATAGTGTGAAAACATAGGTGTTTCCCCTTACCTGAATAATTACCTATGATTCGAAATCGATAAAAATTGACATCCTCACTAAAGATTCACTCAAATCACTCAAATTGTTTAAGGTTCAAAATTAAGCACTCAAAAGTCGAACCTGAAAAGTTAATCCCATAGGCTTGCCTGAAAATCAAATCTCCACCACTGTAAAATAAGATGATAAACAGATCAAAAGGTCTTTGTTAGGGTTGTAATGGGGCTAGGGTTAGAGGTGAGGATAAAGGCTGAAATTAGAAGGTTAGAATCGAGACTTGATTTGACAATTTACTTAACTAGAAAAATGAACTCCTCCTAAATAATTACATCAATTGAAAACTAATATTACGAGCTTTTTAACATGTAAGCTCACTTAATTATATAACTAATAATGAATAAACTTCGTTTTTTTTAAAATAGATCAAAAATAGTAATAACGAACTTTAACAACTGAAATATAGAACATAATTAGGTAACTGCTCAAAATCAAATCTCGACAAAAAGGGTAGTCAAAAGAATGGTGATAACAAATACAAAGGGTTTTGGGTTAATATTAGTAGGTGAGTCAATAAAAAGGGTTTGTTAGGATCAACGGGGTTCACTAGGGGTTAATTGTGAAGGTTGGCTTTTTAATGGAGTGAGTGGGTTAAAACCTAGGTGCCTTCATCATCTTTGTATATCAAATCATAAATGTGGTCTCAACATGTATAAACAAGGCAAGTTCTAGAATAACAGTTCAAAGTTGACACACTCATAATCAAAAAGTGAACATGAAAAAGAATATATGCTCTATAAGGCTCGAAATATGTCAACCTCGTAAATTTCAAACTTCAAAGTAATATTCAAATTCAGGTAGACAACCTAGAAAAAATTTTAATTTTTGAAAAATAGACTTATCATGCTTGATTCTCTAGTATTCTTTAACTTTAATCATCAATGCACAATTATCAATGACTTACTCTAAAACATATCAATAAAAATCATAAATCAAAGGAAATTTCATTCTAGTCATAATATGAGAAACTTTACTTTTGAACAAGGCATCATTCAGGGATTTTCAAATAATACTATAGTTAACCCCCCACACTTAAGATGTACATTGCCCTCAATGTACAAAAATAATCATAAAAATCATAAGATAGGGAGAGAAGTGAAACTTCCTGAGTTTTGGATGAAGTCAATGAAAAGAAATCGGATAGGATTGGAGGTGAACATGGGGAAGCGTCTCGAACCGTTTGAAATTGAATCCTCGAAGTAGCCATACTAATTTTATTAAATCCTAAACTAAATCTAAATGTCATAAAGAATAAGAAGAAGAAAATAAAATAAAATAAAATAAAGTGAAAAAAATAATAATGAAATGAAAATAAAAATAAAAACAAAAATAAATAATGGAAAAATGAAAGATAACTAGAAAAAGGGAGAATGAGGTTTAAGTAGAGATGTAGCCTGTGTTTTGGGATTTTGAATTTTTGGGCACGTTCAGGGTGTTCGGGCACGGTCGTGGGTGTAGTGGCACGCCCGTGTCTTTCTTCACATAGTCATTTAATACGGGCATGCTCCTCTCGTGTTCGATAAGTCAGAATGTTGGCACGGTTGGAAGGCACGGCCGTGTTTAGCCCGTGCTTAACAAGTCAGTAACCTCGCAGGGGCGTCGGCACGGGTGTGGACTATTATCGCCACCCGTGTTGGGAAAAGAAATTTTTTCTATGTCGTGCACGGCTACTGGCACGCCCATGGTGCATCCCCTGGCTTCCACACGGCCACGGGCACGCCCGTGTATAGGGCCGTGTGGCCTAGAAATCTGCTCTTTGGTTAGTTTA
Organism: Gossypium sturtianum; assembly: GCA_025698515.1. Taxonomy (NCBI): domain Eukaryota; kingdom Viridiplantae; phylum Streptophyta; class Magnoliopsida; order Malvales; family Malvaceae; genus Gossypium; species Gossypium sturtianum. Next base: position 168,110,772 of record CM046945.1, read on the forward strand.
TGGTTATGTGCAAAAAAGGAAAAAGAAAAGAAAAAATAAAATAAAATAAAATGTAAAAATAGGGTTAGTGCTCGGGCTGCCTCCCGAGAAGCGCTCGTTTATAGTCTTAAGCTAGACTTTACCTCTCATTCGTATGGTCATGGTGGTTTGAGGAGGTGAAAATCCTTTCTCATGCGATCACTTCGGTTCTGGATATATAGTTTAAGTCGAGTAATGTTTACCTCAAAAGTGTTGAATTTAGGATTGCTTACCTCGACTGTGCCGTATAGGAAGACATTAAGTACCTCAAAAGTGATTTCTTCGTTTTCCATGAGGTCTGAATTGGTGATTCGAGGGTCTTCCTTATTCAATAATACCTGATCCTCTATTTTGATATGATTTGTTGTTCCTATCAGCTTGTCTGGGGTCTCCTTCGATTTCACTTCGTGCGGCTCTTGTTCCTCTCTAATTTGTATTTCTTGCTATTTTAGTTTGTCAACCCTAAGGTTTTGTTCTTTATGTGTTTCTTCTTTGTTGGCACGAGGTCTAAGATCTAGCTCAGCTAAGTGATTTCGTGATGCTTTCTATAAAGAAGGTTGAACCAAATGATTATCAATAGAATTAACATTCGTACCTTTATTACTCGATGTCCTAGCTGAGTCAAGAGCTTGAAGAGTGATTGTTTCATCGTCTACATGAAGTGTGAGTTCATCGAATTCTTCCTCTATGTGGTCTTTCTTTACTGCATCGAGATATGGCACACGAGCTTGGTACTCTGTATTTACCGGGTTTGGTAAATCATGGCTTACCTCTACCTTGCCTTCACTTACCACAAGTTCTTGTCTTGGGTCAGCTTCCACTAACAATTCACTATTATGAGCTTGTGCGGCTTGGGGCCCATGATTCGGCTCAAGTTTGTAGCCTTGTGGTGTTTCCTGTGGTGAAAGTTGAACAATTTGATTATCAACTGAATTTACTTTCTCACCTTCATCACTTGATGTCTTGCTGAGTCAAAAGCTTGTAGACTGATTGATTCGTCACCTACACGAAGAATGAGTTCTCCGAATTGTTTTTTTGAATCATCTCGTTTCATTGCTTTGGGATAAAGTATGCGAGGTTAGTACTCTTTGATTACTGGTTTTAGCTTTTCTTGTGTTACCGCTGTTTTACCTTCGTCTACCTTGTTTTCTGATATTGCATTGGGTTCATCTAACGCTTTATGGTCCTGAGCGGTGATGGCTTGATTTTGCTCCTTAGGGTTAATCTCCGTGTTACTAGGTAGACGCCCTTGCGGTTGTTCTGACATCAGCTTTGCAAGTTGTTCAACTGCGTTAGTGACTTCCTTGACTGAATTAGTAATTTCCTCGATTCGGCTCTCATTGCTTTTGCTTGTTCTCTCAGTTTCTTGGATACGTTTCTCTGTGTCTGCCAAAAATTTTGTCAGCATCTTTTCAAGGTACGACTCCTCTTCCTGTTGGTGAGGTGGTTGTTGAAAGTTTGGAGGAAGTTCCGGTCTTTGGCTATTTTGATCATCCTACGAGAAATTGGGATGGTAACTCCAACCTGCATTATAAGTGTCATTATAAAAATTATTTTGTGGTCTAGAATAGTTGTCCGTAGAGTGAGCTTGCTCGTTTTCCATGCCATATCCATAGGGTGGGTGCTCAGAATTCGCCACTCCTCCTAGATTCGAGCCAGATTGCATTACTGAGTGTACCTGTGAGGAACTATACAAACCACTAATATTTTATTCATCATCTCTAGCTGGTTAGATAACCTGGTGACCACGTCGAGGTTGGATACACTGGCGGCTTTTGTTGGCATTGTCCTCATAACTTGCCACTGATAGTTATATAGTGCCATCTCCTCTAAACTAAAATTACCTATCAAAGCAAAGAAAAATTAGCAAAGTAAAAATAAAACAAATAAAAAAATTGAAATAATAAAATAAAAAAATGGCTAAAGTAATAAAAATTAAGCTTTCTTAATATTTTAGTTCCCCGGCAACGGCGCCAAAAACTTGATCGCTGCAAATCAGAGTTTTAAAAATTTATAAAAGAATGATCGAACCTGGAGACTAACTCTGACAACGATTAAAGGCAAGTGTACCTATTGAACAGTAGTATAGCTTAGGCAAGACCGGATTATCGAACCCAAAGGAACTAAAAGTATTAATACTAACTTTCTTTTTAATATTTAGCCTTAGAATTAAAGTGAGGATTACTCTAAACTAAATTGACAAGAACTAAACTAAGGACACAAAGACAAAAAGGATGAATTGGAAAATAACTTTGAAGAAAACTCAATTGATCACGACGATACCCTCAGGAAGAATCCACCTACACTTCACTTTTTATCTAATCTTTAATTATATAATATATTTACTTAGCTTGATCCGTAAGACTCCCTAACCTATATTAAACCCTCTCTCGAGGTGAATAACATCTAATCCTAGGTTAATTAGTGGAACTCTCATTCGATTATAATAACCCCCTAGAATAGCAGTAAATCGATCAATGGACTCCCATATTAGGTTTCACCCTAATCCGGCAAAATCTCGTAACTCTATCTCTAGGCTTTCGATCAACTCCGCTTAATTATGTTAGATCTTCTCTTAGGCAGGGTCTATTCCTCCTCCACCTAAGCACATTAGATTTGGATTAAGAAACATAATTAAGAACAAACTAAGTAATTCATCATATAACTTAAAAACCAAACAACAAGATTCGTCTAGGTTTCATCCCCTTTAAGTATCTGAGGGGTTTAGTTCATCATGTATAAAGAAAACATCGCAAGAGAAAAGATAAAACAAAACATAGAAAAACCCTAAAACCCCCTGAAGAAATTGAAGGAGAATTCCGCCGTCTTGAGTATAACTCCGGCTTCTTGGGATGGATCAACTGGCTATCCTCGTGTTAATTCCTAACTCTGACCTTCTCAACTTGGCTCCTTGGCCTAGCTTTGATGCCGGTTTCGGCTTCTACCGAACTCCCCTTTCAAGTTGCCCCATTGGGTATTTATATAGACTTTGTGATGCCTTACTTGGCCCCTAAGTGTCCTAATTCAAGTAGAATTCCTAATAGGGTGTTTGAATAGGCTTTGGAATGTGTTTCTTTGCCTCCAAGTATCTTTTCCCGAATGAAATTGCTCTTTCCAGCGATAGAGGCACGGCCATGGCACACGCCCGGATGAATCGTGGCCAGGTCGTGTTCGGACTTTTAATGAGGCACGACCGTGTGGTCTTTAGGCCAGGCCGTGTCAATTTCTCTCTTATCCCAATTTGGTCCGTTTTAAGCCCGTTTCTCATTCTTTTCATCCTCGGGTGCTTTCCTGAGTATAAAATATGAAAAGAAAGGATTAAGAGCACCTTTTTACATAAATCAAAGGATAAATCATCCAAAAGTATGCTAAATGTGGGATTAAAATATGTTACTTTTACGGTTTATCAACGACTTTATGAGAGAGGCAATACCCAAGGAAGAATCCACAAGACTTCACTTATTACTTCTGATTCATACGATTTATTCACTTGACTTAATCCGTAGAAATCCCTGATTTATGTTAATATCTCTTTCAAGACTAAAAATAACTGACTCTAGGTTGATTAATTGAAATCTCTTTCTAATTAAGAACCCTATTGTAGCATTAACTCAATCTATGGACTCCCTTATTAGATTTGACTCTAATCTGGAAGATTTACGCCATCCTATATCTAGGATTGCATTCAACTCCACTTAATTGTGTTGATCTACTCTTAAACAAGGACTTTTGCTCCTCTGAATAAGCACATTCGACTTGAATCAGTAACCTGAATTATCAAAACAAGAATAAGAACTCACAATTAAGAATAAGAACAAGTATTTATCTTATAAATCAAATAGTAATAAGATCTGTCTTAGGTTTCATCCCCTTAGGTATTTAAGGGATTTAGTTCATACTGATAGGGGAAAACATCTTAAAATAAGGAAAACTGCAAAACATAAGAAAACCCAAAAAACTTCAAGAGAATTTGATAGGAGATCTTTAGTCTTGATGGAGATCCTTCTTCCAAGCTGCTCCCGATGGTTGTCTTCAAGTATTTTCTATTTTCTACTCCATGTCCCCCTTAAGTCCTCCCCTAGGGTGTTTATATAGGCTTTGGAATGCTTTTCTTGGCCTACAAGTAGCCTTTTTCGAATAGAATTAGACTTGGGTTCGGCAGGGACACGCCCGTATTTCATAGCCTTAGGCCGTGCTTGATTCTGCTTGTCATAAACGGCCATGTGGTCTACCTGTGTGTGACAGTCCAGGCCGTGTTGATTTCCGAGGTAGGCCCATTTTGTCCCTTTTTTGGCTCGTTTCTTGTTCTTTTCGACTTCCTAAGCTCTCTTGAGTATAAAACATGAAATTAAAGGGTTAGGAGTATCGAATTCATCAAATATAATGAAAATTCATCCAAAAATAAGCCAAGCATGGGGTCAAAATATGTATAAATTATGGTTTATAACCATTCCTCTTCCTGATACTCCATCCCTCTCGACTGCAACACCTATTTTTGGCTTAAAACTTTCTTTTCTTGGACTATTTTCCATACCTTCATTTTTCAACTGAATTTGGCCATTTTCACCCAAATCTTTTTTCCTAAAATCACAAAACCATCTAGCCCTGAAATTGCCCTTTAAGCTCCTTCAGGTTAGCAAACCTTACAAAACCAAACCTCTTACCCTCCATGCTTCTCTTAACTGGAATAAAAGCATCCAATACATTCCCATGAAATCGGAATAACGCCCATAATCCTTTTCAATGCATGCTGTCCAGAATATTGTATACGAATATCGTTCTCATTTTGCTTCAATGATCCCAATACCAAAATCAACTTAATTAAGATATTAGGGATTGCCCAATTGCTAAGGACATTTGGAAATTAATCGTGCCAGAAATAAGATGGTCCCAATTTTTCTCCGGCAATCTCCTTGAGTGGATTAAGACAAATTTAGGAACTCATGGTCAACTAACAAGGCACGAAGTCCTTTGGCCCACACTCTTCAGAATCCTAATATGGCAATTATGGAAAAATAGAAACCTTTTTGTCTTCCAAGGACTCTCATGGAGTTCTGTGGAAGTTATTAAAGCCTCAACAAGCTGGGCAAAGCAGTACAACGAAGTTAGTAGTAGTGAATCATCTAGGAGTAAGACTTCATCTTATTTTCCAAGGAATTGTTTAAACATTGACTAAGAGAATGTTAGTTTTTGTAAAAGAATCCTAGGATTTTTTTCTTTTCACCAAAAAACAATTTAATAAATTTCAATTTTGTAAATATGTTTTAATATTATATGAGTATTATTATTCGAATTTATAATCTAAAAAAATTCAATATTTTTTGAATATCTGAATCCATAAAAAAATAAAAATTGTACACCCTAAAATTATTTATCTATATAAAATCAAAATTATAAGCATAAGTAATATGGATTCGAATAATGAATATTCATTATTATTTAAGATATCTATTTGCATCCGCTTCGAATCCACAATAGATAATAATTTTAAAATTTAAATTCAAATATTATTTCAAGTGGTAGTTTCTAAATTAAAAAAGAAAAGAAATTCATTGGGTCCTAATTTAGTTAATATTAATATTATTATCAATATAAAAAAAACATAAATTCGAAAGTGTTGAGTATTTAAGAATAGGGATGAGTTATTGTGTTTGGTTTACAAGTTACGACACCAGTTATAGAGAAATTTATTTGACCATTGTTTTGGAATAATTCTGGGTGATTAAAAAACCCAATTTAGTTAGACAAGGAAATGAGCAGCAAGTGCCATTATTATAAATGAACTGACTTCAAATACCTGGGTTTCTTGAATCAAACTTTGGTTCACATGGCGGCTCAAAGGATTGCGTTTATAAATAAGGGGAATATCTTGCTGAAATCTTCACAAATTCATCACTTCCATAAACATGAAGTCCCTTCACCGTTCTCTGTCATTGCTTTTCATTGTTGTTTGCTCATTGTCATGGGTGAGTGCTTCAGCTAATAGCCATGATGATTTTCTTGAATGCCTTTATTCATATCGTCCCAAAGAATCCTCTTCCATTACTCAAGTTATCTACACTGAAAAGAACTCTTCTTATTCAGCACTTTTGGATTCTTCCATTAGGAATCGCAGGTTCTCTACGCCTAATACCCCCAAACCATTGGTTATTGTAACACCATTGAACATTTCCCATGTTCAGGCAACGATTCATTGCTCCAAAAAGCATGGCCTAGAAATTAGAACTCGAAGTGGTGGTCATGACTTCGAAGGTCTTTCCTATGTCTCCCATGTCCCATTTGTTGTTATCGATTTGGTTAATTTGCGATCAGTCGATGTTGATGTCGAAAACGAAGAGGCGTGGGTTCAATCGAGTGCAACCGTGGGTGAAGTATACTACGAGAATCAATGAACGGCACGAACCTTTCCTTCCCAAAGACACTGCTTTTCCGCCTCGTAGGAATTGGTGGGTCCATTAGCGGTGGAGGCGATGGTTCATTGTTCAGAAAATATGGTCTCTCGGCGGATAACGTGATCGATGCGCAGGTTGGTCGATGCTAATGGAAGAGTTCTTGATAGAAGATCGATGGGTGAAGATCTGCTTTGGGCCATTCGAGGTGGCGGAGGAAGCTTTGGGATCGTTATTTCATGGAAAATAAAGCTGGTTCATGTTCCTTCAATCGTGGATCGTTTTCTCGGTGGGCGGGACCTTGGAACAAAATGCAACACGACTTCTTCATCGTTGGCAATACGTTGCACCCAATCTTCCGAATGATGTATACTCGATCGTTCACGATATCAACGCGACGCCCGGTGAAAATGGGACAAAGACGGTTCTTGCCACCTTTTTTTCGTTGTTCCAAGGTGTTGCCAATGAGTTTATTCCATTGATGCAAGAACGATTCCCGGCACTTGGACTCGTTGAGGAAGATTTTATTGAGATGACTTGGGTCGAATCTCTATTGTTAATGAACGGACTTTCAAATGAAACATCGGAGATTTTGCTCGATAGGAGCAACAGGGATTCCGTTCTTCCTCCTTCAGGAAAATCAAAATCTGATTACGTGAGGGAACCAATGCCTGAAATAGCATTACAAGGGTTATGGCTCCACCTTCTAGAGGTCGACGAAGGAGGCATAGCAGTTCAAAACTTCTTTGCTTGCGGTGGAATAATGGAGGAAATCTCAGAGACAGAAACTCCATTTCCACATCGAAAAGGCATCTTATACAAGATAAGCTACAATATCGCTTGGCAAGAAGAGGAAAACAATAATTCTCTAAGGTATATAAGCTGGATGAGGAAACTTTATAGATACATGGGTCCTTTTGTTTCGAAATCTCCGCGAGAAGCGTATGTTAATTACAGAGATCTCGACATCGGAAGGAATAATTACTATGGCAAGACAAGTTATAAGCAAGCAAGCATTTGGGGACGTAAATATTTCAAGAATAATTTTGATAGGCTTGTTAATGTCAAGACGAAGACTGATCCAAAGAATTTCTTTAAGCATGAACAAAGCATTCCTCCTCGTTTTCATTATATGAGTTAAATTTAGTACTTAATAATTCGTCATCACCGTTGTTTATATACAGTAAGTACTCTATACATTTTCATTACTTAATAATATATTAGTTCTGTTTTTCAGTTTAAGTTGATTTTTACTGTCTTATCAGTTTCGTCATCAGTTTAAACGATTTGATCAATCAGCTTTAATAAAATCGATCAGTTCAATCTTTGTGACATCTATCCTGCTCTTTATACTGCAAATTTAATTTATTTTTTATGTACTCAACACCCATCAATAGTCCATATGTCCTTAAATGCCATCACTAAGAAAATTTGATACTTTGAAAATGATTGTTCTCGACACATGATAGGTAATAAACATTATTTGAAGTACTTACAAAGTTACAATGTAAAAAATGTCACATTGGGTGATGGCAGGAAAAGCAAAATAATTGGGATGGACATTCTCAATATTTAGGAATCCCTAAGCTAAAAATGTTCACTTGATGGAGAGACTTAAGCTTATTTTAATTACCATTAATAAATTATGTGATCAAGGATACCGTGTCAACTTCATCAAATATGGTTATGAGGTTATACATTAAAAAAAGGGGGCCCTTAATGAAAGGGGCAAGGTCACTTCACAACTACTGTAGAATGATCAGCCAAACTACATGCAACAAATCTTTCATTAGTTACTCAAACTTGTGGCATCCAGACTTGGACATATCAACTACAGATGTAACACCTCACATTGAATTTGATCACCTTACGAATGTGAACCATCTCAATTCTTTTCATTGACTTTAAGTGGAAAACATGGCATAATTTCATATTTTCTTACTATGCTAATGTTTCTCATTTAATCATTGATCGATGGGTCCACAAGTCTTGAGGTAGTATGGAGTCAAGCGTAGAGTCAGGATGCGAATCTAAACTCAATTTATCAAAATTCAATAGGGTGTCTCAAGACAATGAAGTCATGTCTCGAGACATGTTTCTCCTATTTTCAACCTCTACTTTCAAAATTAGTTGTCTCGAGACAATGACTCTTGTGTCTCGAGACATGTCTTAAGGTTAGCTCCCATATTTTGGACCTTTAGCTTTGATGTTTCCTATCTTGAGACAATGGGCCTCATGCTTTAAAACCAGACAATTTATATCTTGAGACATGTTCAATATATCTTGAGACAATTATCTAGAAAGGCATGAAATAGTCATTTTTGTTCTTGATGTCTCGAGAGATGCTCCTGATGTCTCGAGGCACTAATGCAGTTTCACCAATAATGCATACTTTATGATATTCAAATGATAACCAAAACTTGCCTAACTTATGCTAACATAATATCAATCCAATATACATAAATTAAACCATCATAAACACATTTAAAACATGCAAATCCATAGCTTCTAATGCATCATACCAACACATGAAAATATAAAAAGTTATACACCTATTAACATATATAAATTCATCATGATCAAGATTCAAAACTCGAACTTTAGGATCTTTCTAGGTCCAAAATAGATCCAAGTCTACCAAAGTAGACAAAATAGCATATAAGACCCATAATGACATTAACAACCTGTAGACAAAAGAGTACAAACATTGTCTGAGCTGGGTTACAAGGCTTAGGATGTGCCCGAAGTCCCACAATGTAACAAAGTATCTGTTGATCACCGGTGCATGAAAACAAACGCATCCGCATGTTGAGCATTGCAAGCTTAGTGATACTAATATAATTTGATTCAAAGCATAATAATTTTAAGTAATGAAAACATAACATAAGCATTAGAATATGTCATCAATTAAGTACCACGCTCCACAATAATCCAATATTAATGGATCATTGTATCATGCCTCCCTCGGGGTATTCCGGCTTACAACTTTCTCAAATTTTACACATCGTGTACATAGTATCTCATTTTCACCATATCATTTCATTATTCGAATCACAAAGTACTGATGTACGCTCAGGAAATTTGCATCTCATTTTCATGTATCAATAACCAAGTTTAGTTATCATAGTTTGGCCATATATCAATTCCATATACAATCACATAACACTTTACATTATAATCGCATATCATTTTCATTCTTTTGCTCCTATCAACCAATTTTGGATTCAAGGACAGGTACATGGATCAATATACCAATATATGCTCAAGACCCTATAGGAATTGGAGCATATATTTTGCACTCGATCCTCTGGGAATTAGAGAACTCTCTCACCCTTTGAGAGTATGAGAGTAAATAGAAGTGCGCCTTGTAACACCCCTAAACCCATGTCCATCATCGGAATAGGGCTACGAGGTATTACTGATCAAAACTTAGCTTACAACACATAATTCTTATTCATAATTCAATATCAGATAATCAACATCAAACACAGTCATATCACCCCTTACGAGGCTCATCGAGGCCTTAAAACATGCTTAGAAGTGGTTCGGGACTAAACCGATCACATTTGAAAACTTTGAGAAAACTTTAAAATTTTTCATGCATATAAAGGCCACACACCCGTTTAAACAGGCCGTGTACCTCACATGGCCACCAGACACGCCCATGTCTTAGGCCGTGTGAAAACACAGCATACATACTAACTTGGCCACACGGCTGACCACACGCCCGTGTGCCAGCCCATGTGTCTATACTGTGTAACTGACTGTCTTATTTAATTAAGGTGCAGAGGTCACACGGTTGAGTCACACGCCGGTCTGCTCAGCCGTGTGGCACGAAAATAGGCTTGGTTTAAGCCGCATTTTCCATCTAACTTTCCAATACCTACACAAGATCAAATGGTACAATTTCTAAACCCAATTAGCAACCAAAACAATCTCAATTTATGCATAATTCAAGATATGCCAATGCAATCATTTCATTTACCCAAACATGTATCAAAACAACATGATCATGACTTTAACTCATACTCATTTCATGTCATTACAAACACTTCCAATTCATCATTCAAATCTATGCCATATACTTAGTCAATTATCACTGTAGGACCCAATTTATGCCCGGGCCCAAATTTAACCACATTGACAAAAAACTAAATAAAGAAAAACAATAAATAATAGTCCAATAAATAGTCCAGTTACAAATGACCCAAATTTACAATTATTAAACTCAAATTTAAACCCAATTACCCCAAGGCCCAAAAGGCTCAAAAACTTTAAACACTTCCAGAAACCCTAGAGGTTTCTGGAACCATCAGCGCCGTAGCAGTCGAGCCCCACGCACGCACCACAAGCTTCCACGTCACCCCACACGTGCGCCTCCATACGACGGTTTCATCTGCAACAAACAAAGAAACAAACAGTAAAAAAAGCCAGAAAAGGATAATAGAATCGAAGGCTTTCTAGATTTTCTATTTCATTTTTTTATTTATTCTCAAAATGGCTATAAAAGGAGGCCGAAAACAAATCTGTAAGGGGGATTTTTACAAGCGAAAATCAATACAAAAACTCAGATTGAGCAAAGGTTATTTGTGCTTTTTTTTTTCCTCTTTTTTTTTCCTCTTTTTAGAAATATCTTTATACACATACAAAGGTTTTCATTTTTTTTAAAACTTTAAATACAACATATATATAATATAAAAAAGGAAAAGAGAAAAAAGTACATACCTTGGAGGGTCAGACCACCGCCCACGACAGCGTTGACGACGGCGAACGGCATCGATCGGCGTCAGAATTCTAGCCGGATCCAGGCCGAGGGCGGAGAGCAAGAGCAAACAAAGGCTCTCCAATTTTTTTTAAAGAAGCTGGGAAATGAAATTTTTTGGGAAAAATGGGCTTTTATAAATGATTAAAACGGCGTTGTTTTAGGCCTTAGCCCCATATGTCAAAACGACGTCGTTTCAGGGCCAGGATCTGTGCGTTGACCCGACCGGGGAGGATCCGAACATTTTTTGAAACTGGTATAATTACCAGTCTATTCCTTCCGCTTTTTAAACATATTTCAATTAATTTTTTTATTTTTAATTTGACACGATAGTTTCGCATCTAATTCATTTTGGTCCCTATTAAAACGCGGGGCTTAGGAGGACGGGAATATTTCCCTATTTGATCCTTCTCTTTTTATGCGTGTTACATTGGGGTCCTAATTCATTTTTTTAATTTGGATCTTTAATTTTATTTTTCTCTCAATTTAATCCCTTTAGTGTTTTATTTACAATTTGGGCTCTCAATTTTATTCCAATTTCATTTTAATACAGTATTCATTTATTATTCATTTATTTTTATATTTATGAGTATTATTTTCATCTATTCATTTAATTGTCTGCATGCATATATGTTCCTTTTTTATTATTATTATTTTTTTACTTCTTTGTTTATATTTTTTATATTTTCATAATTATTGTTATTATTATTATAATATCTATTATTATTATTATAATTATTGATATTATTATTACTATTATTTTTATTATTACTAATATTATTTTATCTTTACTACTACTATTATTACAATTATTATGATTATTATTGTTACTATTATTTATTTATTTTTACTATTATTATTTGTTCACTAATACATTTTCGTTATAATTTATTATTATAATTGTATTTTTGTTATTATTATTATTTTACTATCTTTAAATTATTGTGCATAGTATTAGTTCATTGATTTTCTATTGACTTTTATCTTTGTTATTATTTTCTTTATTTTACTTATTTGTTCATTTATTTACTATTTTTTACCTATTATTTTATGTAGATTGTTCACTCTAGCTTTTATTTTATTGTATATAATTTATTATTATTGTTATTTATATTTTATTGTCATCATCATTATTTTGTTATACAAATTAGCATTATAATTCATTTTACATTTTATTATAAAATCATATCACATTTGATCCGATTTTTGAAATAAGCAATTACTTCATGTTCTAAGATTCGAAAGAAATCGTGCCCTAACTTACTGGGTTTTGATTTTCCTCATAGAGTCTAAAGAACCAATTATTTTTAAAATCAAAACATATAAGTCAAATAAAATACTTATTCTCGTGAATTCAAAAGTGTTGTGTTCCAACTCACTGGATGTGACATTTTTTTATCTCGAGGTAAGGATTTCCAAAAATAAAGACAATATTCTGTATTCGGAATTTTGGGAAATTGTGGCCTAACTTACTGGGTTCCGATTTTTCATTTGACCCAAATAACCGAATATCCTTCTTAATTTTAAATGTACGAGTTTTAAATGGCAAAAGACAAGCTTAGTTTTGAGGATTCGAAATGTCGTATCCTAGCTCACTGGGTATGATATTTTATTCCTTTGAAATAAGCGGGTCTCAGCATTCAGTTTAATTTATTCAAGTTTTCTTTAGCAAAAATGATCGTATTTTAAAATCTTTTCAAATTTTCGACATTAAGACATTAATTAATCAATTCAGTACCAATTTTGGGCGTTACGAGGGTGCTAATCCTTCCTCATATGTAACCGACTCCCAAACCTATTTTTTCGAATTTCGTAGGCCAAAATTATCGTTTTAATAAACCAAAATGTTTTAACGATCAATCTCAAGGTGACCCGATCACACCTCAAAAAAGGATTGGTGGCGACTCCATTTTCGTTTTTAAAGTCGACCCAGTTTTCCAAACATAAAAAATGGTTTCGACAATCACAACAAGACATAACCATATTTCAACCAACTCATCATTATAAAACCAAGCTACAATCATACCATTTCTCAAGCTATAATCCACCATATTTCTATTAGGCAAAAACACAACTCTATGACATCACCATCTTCATATCAAGCATGCCTAAGTACAAGGCAATATATAAACATCATATGACACATACCAATCTCACATCTCAAGCCAATCTACATGGCCAACTTCATAATAAGCTTTACATTAATAATTAGCCAAATCTCATGGCTAAAAAAAAATACATCAAACACATAGGCCTAAATTGCCAATATTACCAAATTCCACTACCACATTCATAATCAACTGTAGCATCCTAAAATTAGAGGTCTGGCATTTATGCACAATTGCATGTGTTGAGCTTGTTTAGCTTGTTGTTTGGGTGTGTTTGGGGGTCCTAGGGAGGCTCGGGTTTGAGTCTAAGCCTTGGGAAAATTTTGTTGTGGGCCTTCAGTGGAGAGGGCTAGTGGAAGCAGGGGTTTAAGTAAATTAAGGTGTGGGTTTTAACACAAGTGAAGTGTGTGGTGTGGTGGTTGTGGCATCAAAGGGTGAGCAAGGGGGAAGGGGTTCGAATCCCACAAGCTGCATTTTGGTGGCATTTATTTTGCGCTTGGGAAGAGGAGGAATCAGAGTTGGGATCAAACTCTGCCAAGGAGGTTGGAGACTGAGTCAAACGGTTTGAATGAGAGGTGGAGAGCAAGTTGGGGAGCAAAAAGAGGAGTGAATCAAGGGACTGAGGGTGAGAGGTAGTAGTGGCCGAATACGGGGAAGTGCATGGGGGAGTTTCAGTCAAAAGATTTGTAACATCCAAAAAAAAATTATTTGGGTGTTGTGATAATAAAACACAATTATGGCAAATGAATGATGGAGAAGAAAATAGGGAAAAACACAATTATGGCAAATGAATGATGGAGAAGAAAATGGGGAAAAACACAATTATGGCAAATGAAGGATAGAGAAGAAAAGGGGGAAAACACAATTATGGCAAAGGAATGATGGAGAAGAAAATGGGGAAAACATAATTATGGCAAATTTTGACTTTTAGGGGAATGGATGTGGATGGTTTTGGCCAAATTTCCTATTTGCAAATCTTGTATCTTTTTCTCCCAATTTGCTATTTCCATTGCTGAAACCTCCTAGCACAATTGTGCAATTTTTCAATCTTTCGTCTCTTTTGTTTGGTCAAAACCTTCATCCCTTATTCATCTTTCTTGGATAGCCGAACAACCTATCATCCATCCAACCTCCCATCCTTTCTTTTAACCATTCCTCTAATCTTTTCTCTTCTCTAAACCAACACCATCATTAAATCACATATTCTTGTTTGATTATTCCCCATAGCCGAATATCAACATATATTTTCCTCCATAATCGAACTTTCATCTTTTCTCTATTTCTTCTTCTCATCCATATTAACATCCACCTCTTGATCCATCGGTAAGTATTCTTCTCAATATTTTATTTTCTTTCTCTTAATGCCGAATCTATGTTTTGGTTCGGGATGGTCATTTGACCGAGACCATCACCTTATTCTCTCTCAACAAGATCTTTTTCTTCTTTGTAGTGATATAGTGGGAGGCCGAACATCATTCTAGCCTTAAGTCGAATGGAGAAAATCGGATCCAATATTAATAAGGTAAGGAGTTCTTATGGATTATTGATATTATTCAATATTCGATTGGTTGCTAACGGAGTAATAATTTGAAATAATCGACTATATGTTTTAGGGACAAATCACTCGATATATTCAACCTTCGAACATAGTGGTCAACGACGAGTGGTTCATTAGGAAATCGAAATCAGGTGTGTAATCCCGTACCCTTCCGAATATATGTTTGAAATGGTGAGTAAATCTCACATCTCTCTAAAAGTTCACATGAAATATTCTATGATTCGGTAGAAATATCAAAAAAAACCGATAACCGGCATCCGTGATCACTCGGACGTACGTATGATGGTAGTGATAATCATGTTTTGTAATAAAACAGTTTCGGTCAGAAACAGTGATGTGTATTTGAAAACTCATGAAAAATAGGATAGAAGGAATTATAAAGTGAATAAGATATCAGATTAAATCTTACTGAGTCTATTTTCTTACAAAAGAAACAGAGAAAGCAAAGGATTTGTATATTTTGAGATTTTTAAATTTTTGTAAGACTGGTTTAGAATGAATACGTGATCCCCTGTTATAATTTGGAAAAATCATTATAAATTGTAGAAAAATAATTACGGGACATGGTTTATATTATTAGAATCCATAGTGAGTCTATTTTTATTCGGATCAAACAAAACCAGTATTTGAGTTCTGTACAATAAGATATCTGAGATTTTGTGAAGAGAGGGTAGAATTGTCAAATAGTGAAACAGGGGATACTTTGAAGAATAGACTGTACTAATTGGCTAAGCCAAAAATTATGGAAAAATTATAGTAAAAATTTATATGAGTCTAGTTTCAGGGAAAATTTACGGATCTAAATTTCAAGTTTCCTAACTCGAGTTATAGTCAATTTAGTCAGCATAACGCAGATGGACAGTTTCAATTTTTGTGCCCAAACGAATTACCCTTGGTGGGTAAAATTTATGAAATACCCTTGGGTTGTGAGATTACCGAATTACCCTTAATGAGTACGATTACCGAATTATGAAATGTCCCTATGGACCAAATTACGAAAATACCCTTTATGGGCCAAATGTGATATGTTGCTATATGGGCCGCTTGGTATTTGTTATATGGGCCAAAATTTGCTAGATCGTTAAATGGGCCAAATTGCTATTTTGACTAATGGGCCAAATTGATAACTTGTAATATGGGCTTTTTGTTGAAACTTACCTTATGAATATATTGTTAAGCATTATATATATATACATGACTGCATGGGTTGGGATAATTGATGAAGAGAAGAAAGGCCTGTTGCCAAAATCTAGTTCGGTGACTCTGTCACAATCTAGTTCGGTGGCTCTGCCACAAATATTATAATTGGCTTAATGCCTGCTATTGGTGTGTTGGCGGGGTGGGTTGACTTGATCCCCACAGGTGTGTTGGTTGGTACGGGTGGTATGTAGCGGATGGAAATTAGGCTTGGTTGGGAATTGCATATCATATGCATTATTTTTATATTTGATTTATATATATTGTACATTTGTAAATGGGCTCAAGCCCAATTAAATGCTTAAATGGTTTTGGCCCAATGATCACGGTAAGTGGGTTACACACTGAGTTCTTAGTAACTCACCCTGTTTTTCTTAACCTTCTCAGGTAATTGATGGAGGCTCGGGCCGGGGATGACTTCGTGTGGAGGCCATACTACGAATGATGAGTTATAAAAACTTTGAACTTCTTTTAAGTATTTTTATCTAAGTACTATTTCAATTGCGATGTAATAAGGCCTCTGGTATTATTATTATGGATTTTTATTTGTGTATGGATTTTAATATGTTTTAGTTACTTAAATGGGGCTATTTAATTCTTATAAATGTTTTCTTAAACTTACGTATAAAAAGGGTTTTTCTTAAATATCACTTACTCGTAAAATTTCCGTGAAAACTCTTTTATAAATTTATTTCAACCAATTATTTAAGTTTTTAACCAATTATTTCTCTGAAAATCAAATTGTAAACTCTCATGTTTTAAAATCATGGTTTTCAAATAAATCTCAGTTTTTGATAAACTTCGTCTTCAAAATCGTTTTGAAAAATTGTTTTCATCAAAAGCATTGATGACTAGACGTAAGTTTGAATTGTGTGGCATGCCAAGTCTGGTCTTAACGCATAGGCTGAGTTTGGGGTGTTACATTTTATGGTATCAGAGCTAGTTTCAAAACTCGGCTGTGGTTTGGGTTCAAAAAAAATCGTTTGAAATTTTTTTAAATTTTTAGACTTTACGTTTTAAAGGTAGTATGGCACCACGAGCATCCGGCACCAAGTCAAGTAAGTACTCTAGTATTGAATGTTTATTATTGTGATATGATCATAGGAACACTCTAGAACTTCTAGTTTTAGGTGTTGAAAACGGTAGAGATTGAGACTATAGGAAGTGATTGCGAAAACAACTTTACCTCTTATATCTCATAAAATATCGTTAATAAATACTGAAATAGTATACTGATTCATAAAACTTGTAATCAGATTAAACCGAAATACCCAATATGAGCACTAGAGGACGTGGACGTGGACGTGGTAGACGTGGCCGTGGTAGAGGCCGAGGTGTTAGGGTTGCGTCTGAAGCGCCGGGTCTTATGCAAGAAATGGACGCACCTGCGTCACCCGGGAGTGAGACTGGATCACACGACCACATGAGAGAGGACATTGCTTTGACCCAAGCAGTGTTGCGAGTCCTAGAAAGGGTTGCTGGAGCTAGAAATGGGCCAGCAGCTCGTGAATCAATATCGGAACGACTTAAATCAAGTGGTGCCGAAGTTTTTAGGGGTGTCTCCGGTGTAGCTCCGAATGTAGCGGAGTATTGGCTCGAGCCAGTGGAGCGAATCATGGATGATTTGGAGTGCACCACCGAGCAGAAACTAAGAGGCGCTGTGTCCTTGTTGAGGGATGAGGCGTATCAATGGTGGCTCACTGTTCGAGAAGGCACTCAGGCTGAACTTGTTACTTGGGATTTCTTCAAGACTGAATTCCAAGGAAAGTATGTCGGGGCAAGTTATGTGGATGCCCGGAGGAAAGAATTTCTGAATCTGGTCCAAGGAAATAAGTCGGTGGCAGCTTACGAAGCAGAATTTCTATGCTTGAGCCGTTATGCTCGGACAATTGTGCCAACCGATCATGAGCGCTGTGTACGTTTTGAGGATGGGCTGAATGATGAGTTGCGGGTACTGATAGCCCCAAAACAAGTAAGGACTTTTGCCAAGCTTGTGGAGAAAGCCAAAATAGCTGAGGAGGCTAAAAACTCTGCACGTCAGAATCGAGATAGAGGCAGAGGCAAGAGGGACTTCAGGAATTCAGGTGATACAAGACTAGTCTTAACGCATAGGCCGAGTTTGGGGTGTTACAAGACTGGTCACTTTGGTAGCATATTAGGCCTTGAGTAGGAAAAGAGTGCCGAAATTCTTTAGTGTTTTTACTTTGCATTTGTGCATTTTGAGTATTTTCTCCTTTCTGCATTTCGAGTCACCATGTTGCATTTTCCTACTTGTCAAAATCCTTTTCTCCCTCTCTTCTTCTCCATTCTTTTTCTATTCTTTTCTCCATAAGCCGAATCTCCTCTCTTCTTCCATCTGAATCTATTCCTCTTCTTTTTTGCTAATAGCCGAACACTGAGTAGCCTAAAGCTTGGTGTTCTTTTGTTTGCCGAATCTTCTTTGCCTATTTGGTTCTTCTGTGATTGCAAGGTAGTGTTTTTCTCTCCTTTTATTTCTTTTCTTCTCTCTCTTTTCTCTCTTGTAAAGCCGAATCTCTCACATTGTTTCTTCTTGTCTAAGGTTGAATCTAAGTTTCCTTCTCCATCTTGGGTCTCGTTTACTCTTTCTTTTGTGTGGAAGTCGAAATCCTGGTTGTGCAACTACTGATTTTGTGGCACTTTGGTAAGTGTATCTATGGCCGATTAGGGGGTGGATAATTCTAGTACTATTTTATGAGTTCTTAAGGCTGAACGACCATTACTTTGTTGTCTTGGAACAACATTGCTAACCTATGCTTTTCATTCGGGAGTCAATTTCGTAATCGAAGGGAGTAAACCGGTTATTCTAGCAAAGCAATGAGTTGTCGTCGTTTTGGTAAGTGGAAGCAATGGATAAGATGTTTCTATATCTTGGAGTACCAAAGATTAAGACTAACTGTCATTCAATTATGATCGCAGGTGTTGGAAAGTGCTGAGTACCATAACTCGTAAACAGGTGTGTAATCTCACACTAACTTTGATGTATGTGATGTTTTGTGAATCGGCCAAAAGTTGAAAAGCTGAAAAGTCAGCAACTGTGACCACTCGAGCATGCGAACGCTCGTGGTGGTAAATCAAGACACAAATGACGATGATGGATCGTTAAGAGTGGCGCGAGCACTCTAGCGAAACTAAGGCCGTAACAGGCCTGATCGAACTGAAACGGGCTAGATGGGCCCAAAGGGCCTACGGGCCCACGAGGGCAAAATCGATGGAGAAATAGTGATTGATAGATGCTAATGCGAAATCTACAAAACTGAGAGCAAAACCACGTGTAATGGGCCACGCAAGCGTGTGGGCCCGTTTGGGCCTAAAATAGATTTTGGCCCAATAGTACCGTAGAGACCCAAACAGGGTCCTGAGTCGCTCGAGGCGATAATAGGCCTTCAAAAAGGCCGTTTAATGTGAAAATTATAGAAATACCCCTGGGTTATGAAATTACCAAAATACCCTTAGAGGGTAAATTATCGAAATACCCTTGGGTTGCAAAATTACTGAAATACCCTTAGGTTGTGAAATTACCAAAACACCATTGGGTTGCAAAATTACCGAAATACCCTTGGGGTGAGAAATTACCAAAATACCCCTAAAGGGGTGAAAATGACTGTTATACCTTCGATTATGGTTGGATATTGTGCACATGTTTTTAATTACACTTTTATACGTTTATTATATTGCATTTATATCATGTTGCATTGGTAGGGCTTGATGACTGAAGAGAAGTGTAGCCTGGTGGCTCTGCCACATATTGTTTAAGTGGCTATGCCACACACGTATATGTTATTATTTCGGTGGCTCAGCCACAAATATGTGTTTAGCAGCTTGACTGCAATATTGGTGTGATTGGCGGGGTGGGTTGAATTGATCCCATAGGTGACGATTGGTTGGTACGGGGGTGTGATTGGTTGGATTGGGTTGCATTACATTATCTGCACTTTCATGATTATAGAGGTTAGGCCCAGATTGGTGTCATATGGGCTTGGGCCCAGTCAGTGACAGTTTAGGGGATTACACACTGAGTTCTTGTAACTCGCCCCTTTTCTTTTAACTTCGCAGGCAATCCCCAGCGATAGAGGATTTGGAGCCGCGAAGGACTCGATGGTGGCCATGCAACGGAGATATTTCTCTCAAACTTTAGTAAAATCAAATTTTACTTATTTTTTTAAGATTATTTATTTTGGGTTAATATTTTGTAATAAGGCCTTTGGGATTTTATATTTCTTTTCACTTTCAATTCGGCTATTTTTAAATTGTTAGATGTTTGAATACTGAGTTTTCCAAAATGTTAATAACTGTTTTTCAAAATATCACGTTTTTGCAACTATACAAGTTCGATTTTCACAGCAAAAACATTTTTCCATAATAATAACAACTTTATAAAAATGGACATTAAGTAAATCGGGTTTTTACAAACAAACAACGAAACTCGGAGTTTTCAAAAGAGATGCAACATTTTCAAAGAACGCTTAGTTTTTCAACTACCTTTTGATGTGACATGCTAGATTCGGCCATAACGTCTAGGCCGGGTTTGGGGTGTTACATCAACCACCTCAAATGACCAAATACATTTCCAACCATAATATCAAATACCATAGCCTATACATGCCATATAACCAAGTCATAAAGGGTATAAATATAGAAATCATTAGCCAGATAGTGTGATGCGATCTCCGCCGACTTCCAACCCGAGCGAACATCTGAATCACTATAAAACATAGAAAAACAACACAAAGTAAGCTATAAAGGTTAGTAAGCTCGTATCTTAATAAAATTAACATAACAAATAATTCCAATTCAATGTCATAAGCATAATATGCTATCTCACATGCCAAAACACAACTTATCTCAAGTTTATAACATGATTTCATAACAAATCATTACCATTCAATAATATACTTACTTACCTACTAACTTTAGCTTTCACAAGCTTATTCAATTCAATTATCATATAACATTTAATTCTCACTTTCATATAGCCAAATGAGCACATTTTGGGAAATAACATATTTAATCACATATCTTTCTCATATGAATCACA
Organism: Gossypium sturtianum; assembly: GCA_025698515.1. Classification (NCBI taxonomy): domain Eukaryota; kingdom Viridiplantae; phylum Streptophyta; class Magnoliopsida; order Malvales; family Malvaceae; genus Gossypium; species Gossypium sturtianum. Next base: position 168,131,860 of record CM046945.1, read on the forward strand.
TATCATCATTTATATTCATACTCACCTTTCATTCTCAGGATTCATGTAGCATTTGTCATACCTGAATCATATAACTCATTCATATAGTCATTTGCTTCTCGACTTCGCCCGTTGAACCGTTCAGAATTGATAAGGATACCCGGATAGCTCATAAAGCTCATACAATGCCATATCCCAGATATGGTATTACATGTTATCATATATCGTTGCCACTGTCCTAGACAGGGTCTTACACATAATCACATACGATGCCAATGTCCCAGACATGATCGTACATGTAATCTCTGATCGATGCCAATGTCCCAAAAATGGTCTTACTCGATATCACATCTCGAAATCCTATGTCATGACATATGTATCCTATTCTATTCCTATGGTTGGTACGGGTCTTTCGGACGTCGTAACATTATCGATACTTCCTTGTATTAACATATTCTGCTTCTCAAACAATTCAATATCATAAAAACATATATAACTTAATCATAATACATTTATTTGCATAATCATTCAGCATTGAGTTCAATTTCATAAATAATAAGCACTTATAAATAAATTGTGTTAGTGCTGGGGTTGCCTCCCTAGATGCGCTCGTTTATAGTCTTAAGCTAGACTTTCCTCATAAAAAATCATGGAGGTTTAAAGGTTTGAATATCTTCCCTCATGCTTACAGTTTTATTTTCTTGATAAAGTTTAAGTCGAGAAGCGCTTACCTTAAAAGTGCCAAAAGTTGGATTGCTTACCTTAATTGTTCCGTGTGGTTTTGGTTCATCTTTAATAACTTACTTACTTACTTTAGCATTCACAAGCTTATTCAATTCGGTTCTCATATAACATTCAATTCTCACTTTCATATAGCCAAATGAGCACATTTTGGGAAATAACATATTTAATCACTTATCTTTCTCATATGAATCACATACCATCACTTATATTCATACTCACCTTTCATTATCAAGATTCATATAGCATATGTCATACCTAAATCATATAACTCATTCATATAGTCATTTGCTTCTCGACTTTGCCTGTTGAACTGTTCGAAACTGATAAGGATACCCAGATATCTCATAAAGCTCGTACAATGCCATATCCCAGATATGGTCTTACATGTTATCATATATCGATGCCACTGTCCCAGATAGGGTCTTACACAAAATCATATATGATACCAATGTCCCAGACATGGTCTTACATGTAATCTCAGATCGATGCCAATGTCCTAGACATGGTCTAGAATACAACGCAACAATTTCAAAAACATAAAAATCATCAGAAACTGAGCTCAAAAACTTACCTAATTGAACTCAACAATGGCCGAACCCTAAAAACTCATCCATGGCTTCTCCTTTCTTTTTATTGGCAAAATGAATGAAAGATGAACAAAATCATCATTTTGGTTTATTAAACTAACCATTATTTATTTAATTACCAAAATGTCCTTTAATAAAACATAATTAAAACACTTAATGGTTGTCTATCTTTGTACACTCAAATATTCAATGGTCAATTTACAACATAAGGACTTTTCCTTTAATAAAACATAACAAATAAGTACTTTAACAAAGGGAACGACACTTTTGCATTTTACGCGATTAAGTCCATTTATCAAATTGAGCATTCAAACGATCAAATTAGTTTACAAAACTTTCTCACATATCACATATCATGCTGTAAACACAAAAAAATAATATTAAAATATTTTTCGACCTAGGATTTGTGGTTCCAAAACTACTACTCCGACTAAGGTCTAAATCGGGCTGTTACACGCCTAGTGCTAAGAAACTCAAATACATATATATCTAACCTTATAACATGTTAATTATACTTGTAACTCTATTCGACACCGCTTTCTTGTTATTAACCATTATCAAAGTACAAATCAATATTGTATTCATCATAGTATCGTAGGTTATAATTCAAATACATATAAACATAACATCATTATAAGGAAAGGGAAAAATAAAAAAATTTATGAAATAAAAATAATTAAATAAATGGATTTAATGATGAAATGGTGAATTTAATGATGGAGTGATTGATTTGATCAATTTAATTAATAATAGTGATTAAATTAATAAAAATTTAGAGTAATAGAAATAAAAATAACCTAAATTTTTAATTACTAAGGGATAATTTACCTTAAAATTTTATAAGGGCCAGGGAGACGGCCACCATTAAGGGCAGGCGAAGCCATATGTATGTTTCATAAAATTGTTTGGTATCGATTATACCATATTTATGTTTTATAAAATTGTTTCATTTCTACTATAATTTTAATTATAAAAAAATCACATTAAAAAGAATTAATTCACTTTTTTATATTTCATTTTTAGATTCTATTATTTTCAATTTTGAAGAACTAGTTCTTGAGACCATGAATAAGCAAAATATCTTTCGTATTTTCTTACCCTTCAATCACATCACGAATTTTCTTTTTTCGTTTAAAATTTCTACCAAAGTTCATCCATAACATAACAAAAAAAATGAACTTTCAACTCATTTTAAAATCCACTTTGTCCCAAGTTTCTTCATGTATTATCATTACACGAAACCCAATAGTACTACGATAAGTGAACATTCAGAGCACGTATGCTATAATTTTTCAAAGATTATATGGAGAGGAGAAGGGATTTTGAGAGAGAATTTGTTGGTTTGTTTTGGAAAAGAGGAAGGAGAACGAATTTAAAAAAAAAATCTAATTTATATAGGCCCCAAAACGACGTCGTTTTGGGACTCAGACGCTCAAAACGACGTCGTTTTGCAGGACCCGATCCGACCTGACCCAAGACCGCCTAGAATCCGCGTATTTTTGGCGCATGGGTTATTTTCACTTTTAGCCCTTCCACTTTTTTGACCATTTTCAATTCAGTTCTTTTTGTTTTTCTTTTAATTTTACCGGATAATTTTGTTTCTATTTCAATTTAATCCCTTAAAGAAACAAAGCCGTTTTGGGGCCTGGATAAATTTCCTTTTTGGTCCCCTTTCCTTTGCGCGTGTTACAAATTGATCCTCCACCCTATTTTCACTCCCCATTTTACCCAAAATTCTGTTTTGATTTTAATTTAGTCCTTTTTTTTAGTTATTTTTGTTATTTTATTATTAAAATTAATTAATTTAAGTTACTATTATTATTATTATTATTATTATTATTATTATTAATTTAGCATTGTTACTACTATTATTTTTCTTTTTATCTATTTACCTAATGTCTTTAAATACTTTTTTTATTTTTTTATCCATATCTTTTTTTTAATTGCAAACTTTAGATTGTTCATAATTTCTTTTTAATATTATTCTCATTATTAACATAATTTTTAATATATTTTACATAATATCTATTTTCTCATTTGTTTGATTTATTATTCGATCGGATATAATGTCATTCACATTAAAGCATTTATTATCGTTCTGCTATGCATATTAACACCATAATTTGTTTTACTACCAATTTGTGTTGCATTAATCTTTACCCGAAGCATTAAAATTTTTGTTTTAAAATAAGCAATATTCCACATTTTTATATCAAAAAGTCGTATCATAATTTACGGGGTTTTGATCTTTCTCGACAAATCCGAACAAACGAAAGTTTTAAAATTTTTTAAAAATAATCTCGAGAATTACGAAAAGATTGTGTTCTAACTTACGGAATACGATTTCTTTCTAAAACCGAGATAACCGAATGTCTTTTAAAATAAATTTTTTGGTGTTTATTCTCGTTTCGAGGATTTAAGACATTGTGTCCAAACTTATGGGACGTAATTCTTTTTCTCGATTAACGTGAAATACGCTATTTTTTCAAAAAAATTCAATTAAATAATATTTTAACGAAGGGTCGTATTTTAAATCTCTTCAAAGTTCTCAATTTTCGACAATAAGACACTAATTAATCAATTAGGTATCAATTTTGGGAGTTACGAGGGTGCTAATCCTTTCTCGTGCGTAACCGACTCCCAAACCTATCTTTCTGAATTTTGTAGACCAAAATCGTTGTTTTAATAAATCAAACCATTTATCAGAAACAACCAAATTTCGAGGTGATCCGATCACACCTCATCAAAAAGGATTGGTGGCTACTCCTTTTTTTTTCATTTTCATTCTTAAAATAAAAAGTCGACCCCGTTTTTCATAAAAAAATGGTTTTGACGGAGGCATAATAACCTCGTACTATATCAACAAAGGGAATGTTAAGGTTAAGGCAAATCCACACAATACTACGATTGACCACAATTGACATGTAATGAGCCTTCCACTTGACTGATCACACAAGCGGGTCACTAACCCTATTGTTGATGACATGGCACTACCAGAAAAGGGGATCTTCCCTTATATGTACCCCAACGCACGATGGATGAGTTATCTCTTCCTTTTTGCTCCCTTAAGCCTTTTACTTGTTTATCTAGCACTCTACAACCTTCTATCCTTTCTCCCTTCTCCTCCTCTTCCCTTAGCTACTTCAACTCTCTGCTTGTGATAGGTGAACCAGTTTCTTTGTCATGACCAACATCTCCTTCTTGTCTCCTCCTTTTTGAACACTTAAATCAACAATGTGTAATTTGGTGATCATAACTCTGATATATATAACTTTTTTATGTTAATATTAGCTTCTACTTAGCTCATAATCAGTTAAGAATTTTATACTCATCTCTATGAAATTTCTAGTGAAGTGTTTTTGCTTTGGTAAAAGATTTTCTAATCTTAAACTTATTCACAAAGTTCTTCATTTCTTGCAAGAGAGTCTTCCATCAAGGTTACAACATATGAGGAGGTTAAAGACATCACTACCCTTAGAAGTGATGAACTCGTTGATTGACTTAGAACCTTTGAAATGAACTTGGAAGAATCTGAAAGGGAGAAGGTGAAAATTGAGATAGCATTGCCTTCAATATTCAAACAACGGTTACAACATTACGTTTAACAACTACCTTTATTGAATAACTTGGAGACAAACTTTCCTTGCTCGCAAAGTATTTTAAAATAGCTTTTGAAAAATGTTTGAAGAAGAGGAATTAACTCAAATACTGAAAAGAATAAAAACCAATAAAGTGAAAGTTTCTGTGAAGGAGGAATGCTTTTAACCTAAGAAAACGGGCATTTAGTTTCATGAATGCAAAAGGAATGGTTAAATCCAATTTGAGTGTGCCAATACTAGCAAGAAGAAATAGAAGTCCCTTGTTGCGAGTGATGAAGGATCCAAAGTGAATACAATGATTCAGATAAAAATCAAATGAGAAACTATGTAACATTTACATATGTTGTATCTCATATTGCAACAAGCTCTAAGACATATAAAGAAAGACCCTAACAATGATGATGGCAATGGATTCATTGAGAACTTGGAGGAAACAAACAAACTCATGTTAAAGAAATGAGATATGGTGTGATAGATTAATGAGCTTTTGAAAATGAGATGACATGAAGCTGAGCATCCTTAAACAAGAAAGGACGAGATCATTGCTAAAAAATATGCAAAGTTGGAGGCTACAGAGTAATAGTTGAATGTTTCCAAAGTTATCCTTAATAAGCTTGGTAGTCAAAGTAGAAACCTGGACAAGATTTTGACTAGGTTACACTGGTAAGAATTATTTTCCAACCAACCAACCAAAATTCTACAATTAGAATTATTTTTCAAATCATTTCTTTATTTTAACCCACCTGGTCCCATCTTCCTATATTTTTGTCACACAAAACCCAATAATATTAAGATAAGTGAACAATTCAGAGCACGTATGCAAATATTATTCAAAGATTTAGTTTTCCATCTGTATGTATTGATTTTTCAATTATAACAGCACTGAAAGTTCAAACAATTAAACCATATACCACCAGGGCTTTTTTAATCAAACGTGTACCGCCCACGCTAGCTAAGAAACTTCAGTTTTCTTCACATGGCGGCTCAAAGCATTGCCTTTAAAAATAAGGAAATCTCTTGTTGAACTCTTCAGAAATTTATCAGTTTCATAAAACATGAAGTCCCTTCACGGTTGTTTGCCATTGCTTTTCGTTGTTGTTTTCTCATTGTCATGGGTGAATGCTTCAACTAATAGCAATGATTATTTTCTTGATTGCCTTTCTTCATATCATCTCGATGAATCCACTTCCTTTTCTAAAGTTATTTACACAGAAACAAACTCTTCACATTTAGCAGTTTTGAAGTACTCCATTCAGAATCCGAGGTTTTCTACGCCAAATACCCCAAAACCATTGGTTATTGTAACACCATTGAACATTTCCCATGTTCAAGCAACGATTCATTGCTCCAAAAAACATGGCCTCCAAATTAAAACTCGGAGTGGAGGTCATGATTTCGAAGGCCTTTCCTATGTCTCTCAAGTCCAGTTTGTCGTTATCGATTTGGTTCATTTTCGATCCATCGATGTTGATGTCAAAAAAGAAGAAGCATGGATTCAATCAGGTGCAATCACCGGTGAAGTATACTACAGAATCAATGAAAGAACCACCAATCTTACCTTCCCAGGGGCTCTTTGCCACACTGTGGGAATTGGTGGATTCATTAGTGGTGGAGGTTACGGTTTCTTGTTCAGAAAATATGGTCTTGTCGATGCTAATGGGAGAGTTTGTCAAGAGTTGGCCTGCAATTCAACAAAGAACCAGTAGCAACAAAGGCAGCATCTTAGCATGGAGTTGTTAAGATAATTGTGTAATGGTGGAGTTGTTAAGATAATTTTGTAATGCTGGAGTTGTTAAGATAATTGTGTAATGGTGGAGTTGTTAAGATAATTGTGTAATGGTGGGAAATGTCATTTTCTTAACCAACTATTGTATCTATATATAATTTCTTATCAATGAAAGTTTATTAAGTTTTTAAGCTATTAAGCTTTGCTCATTCAAGTTTTCTTCACTTAAGTTTCGATTTCTTCTTCTTGTTTTTGTTGTTCACTTTTAATTTCATGCAAATTTCATGCACATTACATATTGAGTTGCTGCCCTTGTTCCAACAATTGGTAATCAGAGCCATCTTCTTTGAGGACCTTACTTGTTGATGTTTTTCGGTCGAAACAAAATTTAAGAAGGAAGAAATCTCCTTGTTGTTGATCCATTACATTGTTGCTGAAAAATGAGCTATACACCACCTCTACCACCTGTGTTTACTGGTGAAAATTATCACATCTGGTCTGTGAAGATGAAGACTTATCTCCTAGCACAAGACTTGTGGAGTGCAATCGAGAGAGATACTGAGCCACCTCCATTGAGATCCAATCCCACTATTGCTCAGATCAGGCAGCATAGTGAGGATCGAGCCAAGAAGCACAAGGCTATGGCCTGCCTACAGAATGGAGTGTCAGATGTCATTTTCACTCGAATCATGGCCTGTGATTCACCTAAATAAGCATGGGAAAGGCTAAAGGAAGAGTTCATGGGCTCGGACAAGACAAGGCAGCAACAGGTGATCAACCTTAGAAGGGAGTTTGAGAACTTGAAGATGAAGGAATCAGAGACCATCAAGCAGTACTCTGATAGAATAATGGCAACAGTGAATAACATAAGGCTTCTAGGTGAAGATTTTACTGCCAGTAGAGTTGTGGAGAAGGTCATTACCACTCTCCTTGAGAGGTTTGAGTCAAAGATTTCCTCATTGGAAGACTCAAGGGACCTCACAACCATCACCCTGTCTGAGTTGGTAAACTCCCTCTATGCACTCGAGCAAAGAAGGGCCACTAGACAGGAAGAGCATCCCGAGGGAGCTTTTCAAGCAAAAGCGATGATGACTCGAGTTCAAGTCAAAGACCAAAGAAACCTTGGGCTGACAGAAGGGAAAGATCCAGGAATCAAGCAGAAAGAAGGAAGCTTCCACCTTGCAAATATTGCAAGAAGTCTAACCACCTGGAGAAGAACTGTTGGAATAGGCCAGACATTCAGTGTAAGAGTTGCAAGAAGTTTGGTCATCATGAAAAGGTTTGTAGAAACAAGGACAAGCCACAAACTGAACAACAAGCTCAAGCCAAGACTGTTGAAGACTTTCCAGCTCAAGAGGAGCATGTTTTCACTGCCTCAAGCTTTGCAACCAAAAGCAAAGCCAAGTGTAGTTGGCTAGTGGATAGTGGCTGCTCACATCACATGTCAGCTGATGAGACTTTATTCAAGCAGCTTGACAAGAGCTTCACTTCAAAGATCAAGATAGGCAATGGAAGCTTAATTGAAGCCAAGGGCAGAGGAGATGTGCTGATCAACTCAGGCTCAGGTGACAAGCTAATCACAGATGTGCTTTATGTACCTGATATAGATCAAAACCTGTTAAGTGTTGGTCAGTTGGTCCAGAAGGGTTATTCATTAGTCTTCAAAAATGATTCATGCATCATTCAAGATTGTTATGCCCAAGAAATTGTCACAACTCCTATGACATACAAATGCTTCATGTTTGATGTAAGTCAACTTGAAAACAAGGCTTACACAAGCCTAGCTGACAGTGCTGGTCTATGGCATAAATGATTAAGCCATGCCAACTTCAGATCACTTGATTTGATGCACAGACAGAATTTAGTTGAAGACATGACCAAGGTAGAGTCAACAAGTGCTGTTTGTGAGGCTTGCCAACTTGGAAAACAAGGCAGGTTGCCTTTTCCAGTCAACAAGGCATTGAGAGCTCGAGAGAGGCTTGAGCTGGTGCATTCTGACATCTGTGGTCCAATGAAGACCTCTTCACTCAGTGGCTGTAAGTATTTTATTCTGTTTATTGATGATTTAACCAGATGCTGTTGGGTTTACTTCTTGAAGCAGAAGTCTAATGTGTTCGAGGCCTTCACCAAATTTAAGGCTCGGGCAGAAAATCAGTCAGATTGCAAGATCAAGGCATTGAGGACTGATAATGGGACTGAGTACTTGTCTGAAAGGTTTCAGAAGTTGTGTGAATAGACTGGGATTTATCACCAACTAACCACTGTGTACACTCCTCAACAAAATGGAGTGTGTGAAAGGAAGAACAGAACTGTTATGGACATGGCCAGATGTCTGATGTTTGAAAGCAAGTTGCCAAGCACCTTTTGGGCTGAGGCTGTCAACACCTCAGTGTACTTGCTCAACAGACTTCCAACACATGCTGTGAAGGATAAGACTCCATTTGAGGCTTGGCATGGACAGAAGCCATCAGTCTCCTACTTGAGAGTGTTTGGATGTGTGTGCTATGTGCATATACCTGCTGAAAGAAGGACCAAGCTTGAGAAGAGGTCAGCTCCAGCTATATTTGTGGGCTACAGCAGCAACAATAAGGGCTATAGGCTTTATGATCCCTCAACCAAAAGAATTATGGTTAGTAGGAATGTCAAGTTTGATGAAGCAAGGACCTGGAACTGGGATGGTTCAAATGCAATGCAGTTTGAAGAAGATTTGATAGATGGCAGTTTAGAACTAGCTGAACATGAGCCTAGCAATACGAATGTGGATGATCTACCTGTAAGGGGCATCAGAACCATTGCTGACATTTACCAAAGATGCAATGTGGCTCTAGTGGAGCCTTCAAGCTTTGAAGAAGCTATCAAAGACAAACAATGGAAGAAAGCTATGGAAGCTGAGCTTGACATGATTCACAAGAATCAAACCTGGGATGTGGTAGACAGACCTGTCCAGAAGAAAGTCATTGGTGTCAAGTGGGTGTTTCGAGCCAAATTCAATGCTGATGGCTCATTGAACAAGCACAAGGCCAGGCTTGTGGTGAAAGGGTACAGTCAGCAGTATGGCATCGATTTCATGGAGACTTTTGCTCCTGTGGCAAGATTGAATACCATCAAATTGTTGTTTGCTTTGGCTGCTCAAAAATAGTGGAAGATTCACCAGCTGGATGTCAAGTCATCCTTCTTGAACGGCTACCTTAAGGAGGAGATCTACATCGAGCAACCTGATGGTTTCAAGGTTCTAGGAAATGAAGACAAAGTGTACAGGCTGAGGAAGGCACTTTATGGCCTGAAGCAGGCTCCTCGAGCCTGGTATGACAGGATTGACTCCCACCTGTCTAAGCTCGGATTTGAAAAGAGCTTGAGTGAGCCAACACTTTATGTGAAAAAGTCCAACAAGGAGACTCTGTTGATTGTCTCTATCTATATGGATGACTTGTTGGTAACTGGAAGCAAGAAAGACTTGATTGATGAGTTCAAAACACAAATGCAACATGTGTTTGACATGACTGACTTGGGAATCATGACTTACTTTCTTGGCATGGAAGTAAATCAAGACAATCAAAGTATTTTCATTAGCCAACATGCTTTTGCTTTGAAAATACTTAACAGATTCAGCATGGAGAATTGCAAGTCAGTGAACACTCCTATGGCTCAAGGTGAGAAGCTAATAAGCATTGGAGACTATGAAAGAGTTGATGAAAGGGAGTACAGAAGTTTGGTTGGCTGCTTACTTTATCTGACAGCAACTAGACCAGATCTAATGCATGCTGTTAGTTTGCTTTCAAGATTTATGCATTGTTGCAATGTAATGCATTTTAAAGCTGCCAAGAGAGTGCTTCAATACATCAAGGGGACATTGAGCTATGGAGCCAAGTTCAAGAGAGAAAATGAGTTTAAATTGGTTGGTTTCTCGGATAGTGACTGGGCTGGATCTGCTGAAGACATGAAAAGTACCTCAGGATACTTCTTTAGCCTTGGTTCGAGTATGTTTTGCTGGTACTCAAAGAAGCAACCAACTGTTGCCCAGTCGACAGCTGAAGCTGAGTATATTGCAGCAGCAGCAGTAAATCAAGCCATTTGGCTTAGAAAGTTGTTAAAAGATCTCAATGAGGAGCAACTTGAACCTACTGAAATTCTTGTTGACAACCAGTCAACAGTTGCCATTGCTAAAAATCCCGTTTTCCATGGGAAAACTAAGCATTTTAAGATTAAATTGCATTTTGTTCGAGAGGCTGGACAATCCAAGGAAGTCAGTCTCGTGCACTGCAGTTCACAAGACCAATTGGCTGACATTCTAACCAAACCACTTGGTACATTGAGGTTTGAGCATTTGAGAAGCAACATTGGTGTTTGTTGCATACAGACCAAGGAGGAGTGTCAAGAGTTGGCCTGCAATTCAACAAAGAACCAGTAGCAGCAAAGGCAGCATCTTAGCATGGAGTTGTTAAGATAATTGTGTGATGGTGGAGTTGTTAAGATAATTTTGTAATGCTGGAGTTGTTAAGATAATTGTGTAATGGTGGAGTTGTTAAGATAATTGTGTAATGGTGGAAAATGTCATTTTCTTAACCAACTATTGTATCTATATATAATTTCTTATCAATGAAAGTTTATTAAGTTTTTAAGCTATTAAGCTTTGCTCCTACAAGTTTTCTTCACTTAAGTTTCGGTTTCTTCTTCTTGTTTTTGTTGTTCACTTTTAATTTCATGCAAATTTCATGCACATTGCATATTGAGTTGCTGCCCTTGTTCCAACAGAGTTGCTGCCCTTGTTCTTACGGAGGAAAAATGGACGAAATCCCAAAGACAGAAACTCCATTCCCTCATCGGAAAGGCACCTTATACAAGATAAACTACAACATCGTTTGGCAAGAAGAGGAAAACAGTAACCCTCAAAGGTATATAAGTTGGATGAGGACACTTTATAGCTATATGGGTCCATTTGTTTCAAAATCTCTACGAGCAGCTTACGCTAACTATAGAGATCTTGATATTGGACGGAATAATGATGATGGCAAGACAAGTTACAAACAAGCAAGCGTTTGGGGCCGTAAATATTTCAAGAATAATTTTGATAGATTGCTTTATGTCAAGACAAAAATTGATCCAGAGAATTTCTTCAAGCATGAACAAAGCATTCCTCCTCGTTTTCATTAATACAAAAAGAAAGATTATATTACGAGTTGAATTTATTACCTAACAATTCTACATCTCTAAATAGCTTTTAGGTTTTTTTTTTAGAAAAAAACATGTCCTTCAAAATTCAAAGCTTGTCCGATATTACATTTAGTAATAGCTTTTGTCTTCAAGATTTTGTTTAGAATAAACTTGCTGTTCTTATTATGAACTCCAGCTTTTGCCAAAACATAAAAAAAAAAATGAATGGCTAAAAAATTATTATTCTTTAAACAAAATAAAAAATAACTTTTTATATTTTATGTCCGCTTAAGTTTAATAGACCTCATCCAACTCGGCCTGAAGGCCTACTTAAAAAATAAGAGAATTTAGGTAAAAATATAAGTTCAAAAAATAATTTTAGACAAAAAAATTAGGCTTATTTTTTAAATGGGTTGGGCCTCGTGTAAGAGTTTTTTGGCATGGCCCGACCCAAATAAATTAACTATTTTTAATAAAAATCATATTCCTTTTTTGTTGTCAACCCTAGTGTTTTAGTGCTGTTTTGATGCTATTTTTACTGTTGTTTTTGTTGTTTTGATTTTTTTGTGCATTTTTATTATTGTTTTGCTGTTGTTTTTAATATTATTTGAAATTGTAGAATTTATATTTTATTATTAATTTTGTTACTATTTTATTTGCAATTTAGTATAAAAAATTTTAATGTATTTTTTAATTTATTTATTGTTTTAATATTTATTTTAATGTTTTTAAGTATATTTAATATATTATAATTTTTTAAAATTTATTATATATAATAAAATAATCTAAAATTTTAATAAATTCAGATTTAATTTCTATAATTCAAATTGGACTTAAACAAAATTTTAGAATAAATTAATTTTCAATTTTCAAGTCAAACTCAACCCAAACCTAAAATTTTTTTGAGAATCCACCCTGCCCACAATCAAATTCAAAGTATCTTCCCATATTTTTGGCAGACAGAATCCAATAAATTATAGGATAAGTCAACATCCAAATCATATATGCAAGAATTATTCAGAGATTTAATTTTCCATCAATATATAATATTTAGCCCTTTCAGTTTAACAGCAAAGAAAATGATTAATAAATGATTTATTCTCCAACGCCGTAATTGACAATTTGACATTTGCTAATAAAATACAAGTTCTTATATTATGTTTCTTCAATAATAATAATAAAAGTTGTTAAATTGTGTTGAAAAAAAAAAAGAACTGTTTCATGAGTAGACAGGTAACGAGGAACAATGTAGAGAGAAAATTTTGACCAAAACTTTTGGTAAAAGAATATATTAACACTCAATTTTAATATTGAATAAATTAATTTATTTAAAAAAATTTAAATTTTGAAGCGAATATCTAAAGATAATTAATTATAAAATTAATATTTTTTTGTTAATTTTATATAATTTTTATTGGTATAAAAATAAATTCAGCTCTCAAAATTTACATATTCTATTTATATATATGTTTGATGCTATAGTTTCTATATTTTTTAAGTGAAATTTTATATTTTTTTAGATAATTTTTATAAAATTATAATTAAATTGTCAGCAAATATTAAAAGCTTAATATATTATTATATCAATCAAAATCATATACAAAATGAAAAACATCGTGATTAATTTTTTTTAATTGTTCACTTTTAAAATTAATAAGAGTTTAATTACTCTAATTTTTTTAAGTAAATTAATTTGTTCAATATTAAATTTGAGAGAGACTAAAAAGATGTTTTTACCAAAATCTTGTGATGAAATCAAACCCTTAATACTTAAGGAAATGAATGACGTAGGAAAACTCTATGAATAAGGAAACCTCTTATTTCAAGTGTTCACAAAATTCATCAGTTTCAGAAAAGATGAAGTCCCTTTACTGTACTTTACCATTTCTTTTCGTTGTTGTTTGCACATTGTCATGGGTGAATGCTTCAGCTAATAGCCATGAGAATTTTCTTGATTGCCTTTCTTCATATCATCCACAGGAATCCTCTTCCATTTCTAAAGTTATTTACACTGAAACAAACTCTTCATATTCAGAAATTTTGGAGTCTTCGATTCAGAATTACAGGTTCTTTACGACAAATACCCCCAAACCATTGGTTATTGTAACACCATTAAACATTTCCCATGTTCAAGCAACGATTCATTGCTCCAAGAAACATGGTCTCCAAATTAGAATTCGAAGTGGCGGTCATGATTTCGAAGGTCTTTCCTATGTCTCCCAAGTCCCGTTTGTCGTGATCGATTTGGTTCATTTTCGATCGATTGATGTTGATGTCGACAATGAGGAAGCATGGATTCAATCAGGTGCAATCACCGGTGAGGTATACTACAGAATCAATGAAAGAAGCACAAACCTTACCTTTCCAGGCGCTGTTGGCCACACTGTTGGAATTGGTGGATTCATTAGTGGTGGAGGTTATGGTTTGTTGTTCCGAAAATACGGTCTCACGGCGGATAATGTAATCGATGCGATGTTCATTGATGCCAATGGGAGAGTTCTTGAGAGAAAATCAATGGGTGAAGATTTGTTTTGGGCTATTCGAGGTGGTGGAGGGGGAAGCTTTGGGATCGTTCTTTCATGGAAAGTAAAGCTGGTTCATGTTCCATCAACCGTGACTGTTACCGCTGTACGAAGGACCTTGGAACAAAATGCAACACAGCTTCTTCATCGTTGGCAATACGTTGCACCCAATCTTCCAAATGATGTATACTCAGTGGTGTCGATTTCAACAACGAACTCTACTGAAAATGGGGAAAGGCTGTTGTAGCAACCTTTGTTTCAGAGCCACTTACCAAATTTGGAAGTACATTATATGCTTCGGTTACTGCTGTAGAAAGTTCCTGACAAGTAACCAAAAGATCAAATCACAAACAGAAACAAATAATCACTTGGACAGAAAACAAGCGGTGTTGAAAATAGCATTATGCATGTAGATAAATCTAATAGATACCTTTGGTAGTATGACCTAAACAGAAATTAGATCAAACTAACACAAACATCAAAATATTCACCACTTAACAACCCCCTTTTTCTTTTTTTCTTTTTTTTTTTTGGGGGGGGGGGGCGGTGGGAGGTTAAAAGTTAATCCACTCATTGCTTTAATACTTCTTACCCATAGTGGCATGTGAAAACATCAAGTCTTCATAAAGAGATCTACTATTTCATACTCTTCAAAAAAGAAAAGAAAAAAAATTATAGCATATGATTTGTATCAAACCTGGAGCTTTTCTTTTAGACAATCTGCTGTCCCTTCATGACAAAGATCACGAGAGGAATTCATGACAACTGCTTGAGCCAAAGCAGGAAGAACAGTTTTCATCGTTGCTCCTATTCGCAAATTCCTGACCTGTGTGTGCCATAATTTCAAAACAGAAGACATTGCAGAGCAAGTCAATGCTTGTACACCAAATTAAGAACTGTGCCACAAGGAATCCTTCATTCACATTCATGAAGTCTACAACAAATGCACAAATTCAAAAACCTTAACATGCCTCCACGAAAATTGCTAAAAAATTTTATTATCGGGCACATGAAGGTTGATAGCAGTCAAGACAATGAGCAGTAAAAAATAACAGCACAAGATAGTGTTTGCCTTGATCACATTTACTACGAAAGAAGCATCAATTGGGGAAATATTAATAATGTGCTAAACTCTAATATGATAATAAAGAAACTCACTATCCATGTTTCAGAAAAGATATCACCTATCAAAAATAAAATATTAACATTCTGCTCTTTTCATACTGTTGCATACCAGATAATTACATAAATAAAATCAAGAATCACCTACATAAGATACATACATACAAGAAATATCATTTTTCAAATCTTACCAAAGTTCTCACTAGAAACTTCATCTCTTTCTCTCTACATGAACGTATAAGATTCACGATAAGGTTTTTCTTCCGCATGGTGCTGCCGCTGCCTGTTTGTACACTGATAAATGCTATATGAGGAAAATGGGAAAAAGAGAATATACATGACAAAGATTAAAATAATACAAAACAAAATGATACGCATATTTCTCAAATTTTAAAATCATACCAAATGGATACTAATACATGGAAAAAATGAACTGAGTTTCTCTTATTCGGAAATAAGAAATAAAGAGAACCTATATCAAAGGCTTGTTTTAGTGCAAGAATCTATAGGCACAATCGTATGCATATGGCACTCAAGTGACCATGAATAACTATTCAAACCATTAAATATTTTATAGCAAAATATAGAACATGAGATCACTGGGGACACAATCTTTTGTCTTATCATCAACGAAGTGATAATAACATTCTGCTTCTAATCTATCAAGTAAATGAGAAATCAGTTCTTAATCTTATGAAGAAAGAAATATTGTACAAGTTCTCAGTGAATTTCTTACCAGCAAAACCTAGGCATTAATCAATTACTTCGAGTTCTAAGAACTGCAAATTATTATGACACTCATACTTTCCTACATCTCTGGAAACAGATCAGTATCTAGTAATGGATTCAATATTTTAATAATTTTATAATCATGTGTTGCTGCAGGATCAATACTGGGCTGATCATACCTTATCTTCTGAAGCATAGAATATACATCCCTTTGCCAAAGCGATGGTGGATGAAGTGGCGGAGACAAGGCCTTTGCCAAACTGGTCATATATGGAATATTTGGAACCTTTTCTCAAGTGGAATATATGGAACCCAATCCATTTTCATTTGTTTCATTGAAACAATCTCTTCAGCTTCTCTCTGCACCGAGTTAATACCAATCTTATCTGAAGGTGGGAAAGGAGACACAACCTGGAAAGAAGAACCAAAAGTCCAAGATTAGTTTATAAGAAAATACAACTAGATCATGGGGTAAAGAAGATAAATCAATCTCCTGAACCATTAATAATTATGTAGTTGCAGTGACCACTAAACAAAAAAAACAAAGATGCAAAGTTATAAATCATAAAAGAAACAAAACTGAAGTGAGAAGATTTTAACTCTCCAACATTCAAGACTGTTCCTAATTTTGTCCATATTAAAAGAGACAGCACGCTAGCTCTTTCTATCAAAAGAAAAATACAAGACATTCAGATGGAAGCCCCAAGTTCAGAGATTCTAAGCTGACAACCGCAACTCAAATGTTAAATTGAGATCAGCAATGGATTATATAACTTCAAAACCACACAGAGGTACGGCTGAATAAGATTTTATTACAACTCCACCCACTCATCACAAGTTGAAGAAGAAAGAAACATGCTTTGAATCAGTTTAGCATGACAAGCATTAAAATCACTTCACAACAATGTTAGAACTTACAGCCACAACCACAGGTATACAGATGACTTTGTTTTCTCCCTTGTAAGGAACAAGTTGAGCTACACAAATAAAAATAACTAAAATTAACAAAGCGTAAAAAGGGACAGATCAGAGTAAATTGAAACTACATGATGCAAGAAAGAAACTTACGGGAACGTGGCTCAAATCAAGAACTAACACACAAGGTCTCTTTCTTACCTTTTAACGTGATAATAAATAATTAACAATAAAAGAGGTATTGCAGATGATGGCATAAAACCCCATTTTCTCCCTCACGAAACCGCAATTTGTCTATATTAATGTGCAAAAAGAAAAAAAAGGGCTAGGGCTATGAGCTACTTATTCTCCGTACAACCAAAGAGATAAACTTTCTTCCCGTATAGCTTTCCTCCCTCTTCAAATGCATCCTGACCAGAAAAATGAACAGTAAAAAAGTATAGTCAGCTCTAAACCAAATTTCGGATACACTTGGGAGAAAACAAAAGCAGCAAACTAGCAACTAAAAATGATAAAAGACCAAGCCAAAAAAGCTCCTGCAACTCACTTCTAGATTCGAAAAGTTCCAGTTGAATTGGTAAACTGAGTCCATTTGGTCCCACTTCCACACGATAAAAGAAAAACGAAATGTAAGCAATAGAACTCAAATTCATTAAAAAGACAAACAAAAAATTATATTCAACGCACGAAATTCAAAATTCCAACCTCAATTCCAACAGGAAATGCAGCTTTCCATAAGCCTTCCTGCAGAAAGTAAATTGATAGTTTTCGTAAAAATTTAATTTAAAAAAAAAAAAAAACCAAGACTTCACTCCCCAAAAAAAAAAAAATAATTTAACTATCTCAATAAATAGAATTTAAGCTCCATATTTGCATCCATTAAGCACTAATCTTCACATAAGAATGCGGAAAGCTCATATACTAAAATTTAAACTTCACCACGGCGTTCTCCACAGTTAAAATCTCAAATATTAAATTCAAAAAATCAACAGCAGTAAGAAAAATAGCGCATAACCTAAATCTTTTAACCTTGTAACTATCCAGATATTCAGTAAACACGAAACTCATGATATGTATATAAAGAAAATTAAAATCCAAAATAACAAACTTAAAACATGGAAGAAAATAAAATGAAACGGAGAAACCCTAATAATATTGAGCCAATTGACGACCTCCCGGCGAGACTTGAGCTTGTAAAACGAAGTCGATGAGAAGAGAAGAGAACGATTCTTAATAGAGAAAATGGTGGGCGAGAGAGGGAATTTGAAAATTTATACGAGGGAGGGTTTTATTTTGGAGATTGGGAATCGACGGTGAGGATGGGGTAGATGAGGATGACACCGAGGAAATGAAGAAGAAAGTTCTGGCGTTTTTAATAAAAACGCCACAAAAAATCATTTCCTTTTAAACAAACGACGCTGTTTTGCTTTGTCAAAAATATTTTATTTTGTATGCTAAAAATTATTAGTTAAGTGATTTTATAAAACATTTATTGTTACTATTTTTTATAAATTGGATTTTATAAAAAAATCAAGTACTCTTAAAATAAATATAGTATACTTTAATAAGAAAACAAATGATTAAATAGTTGTAATTAATTATTAACTTAGAATTATCCAATGTAAGCAATCAATCTCTCACATATCAAATTTCTATTAAAGATTGAGATGTTAATCATGATTTTATATTATTATTTTCCGATCTAATCTCCATTTTATTAGAGATATTTCTTGTAACACCCCAAACCCAGCCTAGACGTTAGGCCCGAATCTGACGTGTCACAGTTGAAGTGTTTTTTCGAAAACCGTGATTTCATTAAAAACCCTTCTTGATATTTAAAAAAAACTAAAGTCTCTATTTGCGCTTGTTTAATTAATCGACGTTTATTAAAAGTTATTAAATTTCAAAACCTTGTTGTTGCGAAAGCTTCATTTAAAACAATGATTTAAGAAGACGTGTTATCCAAAAATTGAGTTGCGGAAAGTAGTGTTTAGAAAACAGTTATCGTTTTGGGAAAAACCGTGTTCAACTTTTAGCAGATTTAAATCATAATAAACTAAAAATCCCAAATTAGAAAGCAGAATTTAAGAGAGGCCTTATTACAACCCAATAAGAAAACGGTGTAAATAAAGTGGAATAGAATACTAAAATTCAAGCTGCTCGTAGTGTAGCCACCTTCGAGTCCTCCAGTACGTCGAACCGCCTACTGAGGATTACCTGAAACATTTAATAAAAAGAGGGGGTGCGTTTACGAAAACTCAGTGTGTACAACCCTCATCAGTCCAAAAAAAACATGCCTCAAATCAATTCGGGCCTAAGCCCATTACAGTTACGGTGGCAATTGGGCCTTAGCCCATAACAAAAGTCACAGATCACATCTATCTGGGCCTAAGCCCATCTCAATAACAGAACAAGTGAATGCAATGCATTAATGCCCATACCAACCCTGCATTCCGTCTCTTGTCCAACCCTGCACTCCGTCTCCTGTGGGGATTTAATCGACCCACCTATCCTTACACTCCTTATGTAGCACCGGTTGCGGCACTAACCAATATTGCAGCAGAGCTGCCAATCATATAATCGGCTTAAAGCCATCGGTGGATCCACAGTCGTCAAGCGACCATGCGATCCTAACAGAACTTCCTCTGTATCAATAATCCCATCCCCCATGCAGCATAATATCACATGAATGCATACAACCATAAATCG
This sequence comes from Gossypium sturtianum, assembly GCA_025698515.1. Classification (NCBI taxonomy): domain Eukaryota; kingdom Viridiplantae; phylum Streptophyta; class Magnoliopsida; order Malvales; family Malvaceae; genus Gossypium; species Gossypium sturtianum. Next base: position 168,151,643 of record CM046945.1, read on the forward strand.
CATACAAAAATAATCATAAAACATGTAGGGGCATTTTAGTCATTCTACCCTCCAAGGGCATAACGGTCATCTTACCCTCCAGGGGTATTTCAGTCATTTTACCCTTCTAGGGGTATTTTGGTAATTTTACCCTCCAGGGGTATTTCAGTAACTTCACAAATTAGGGGTATTTTGGTAATTTCACAAATCAAGGGTATTTCTGAATTTAGCAACTGAGGACATTTCGGTAATTTTACAAATTAGGGGTATCTCGGTAATTTAGTAATCTGAAGGTATTTCGATAAGTTTACAAATCGAGGGTATCTCGGTAATTTTGTAAACCGAGGGTATTTTAGTAATTTTGTAAACTAAGGGTATTTCAGTAATTTTGTAAACCAAGGGTATTACAGTAATTTTGTAAACCAAGGGTATTTTAGTAATTTTTTCAACCAAGGGTATTTCAGTAATTTTGTAAACCAAGGGTATTATAGTAATTTTATAAACCAACGGTATTTCAATAATTTTGTAAACTAAGGGTATTTCAGTAATTTTGTAAACCAAGGGTATTACAGTAATTTTGTAAACCAAGGGTATTTTAGTAATTTTGTAAACTAATGGTATTTCAGTAATTTTGTCAACCCCTCAGAAGGTCTACAGCCGCCTCGAGCGACTCAAGTATTCTAAACAGAGATAATGATGCGAATGGGCCTAGGGCCCATTCTCGACCCAAATGGACCCACACGCTCGTGTGGCCCACTTAACCCAAATCTAGCCACAGTTATGAGATTCACATAGACCAGTCCAATATCTACTTACACAATCATACAATTTATTCATAAGGACCCATGAGCCCATTGGGCCCACTTGGCCCAAACAGCATCAACCCACAAGAATACTCATGGTGGCCTCAACTATCGCGTCGAAGCTCCCACACGTGCGCTCACATGCTCGTGTGGCTACCATCGCCGTGTGACCGGCATTTCGGCATTTGCCGCTCTACAGCTAGAGTAGGGCGAAATACACACCTAATAGGAATCTGAAACTGCTAATCTGCGCTCTGAGCACTCCTATGCCCAAACGCCAACTCAGGTATGCTTACTCTCATCATAGCTTGTTCTATTTAAAGCCAACTTCTCACCTTCCCTCTTGCTAGCTTCCCGATGTGGGATCCCTCCTTCAGCAGAGTTTAATTCCAACACAAACTCTGGCCGTCCCAACTTAGCAAAATAAATATCCCTTTTTGCTTGCAATGGGATTCGAACCCTTACCCGCTCCTATGCTCTAGACGCTACATGCTACCACAACACAAGCTCCTTTTGTGTCTAAAATCATGCGCAACTAAATATAAGTCTATGGGCCAAAGTCTAAGTTCACTTAAAAATAAATCAAAATGAAATGCCAAGACTTGAACCTTGGACCCCTTGCTTCCTTGTGTGGCGTCATTCCCTTGTCTCCCATGTGGCGCCATTTTCCACTAGACCAGAACTCATTTTGTGTCATTTTTCTCCATATTTTATTCTTAAAGCCTACTTACTAACTCCCAAGGTTTTACTCACCTAAAACCAAAATTTTCCTAAAGCCCAAGTTTGATCCCGAGACTTCATAGAAGCCCCCTAACCTTCCAAAATCACTCACCTAATAGATCCAACTTACATTAGTGTCGTTCTTTCGTTCTTAAAAAGTTTAAACTTTCCCCTACCCAAGGCCCAATAGGCCCAATTCTACTAGGACCAAAAATTCGGGGTGTTATAATTCTACCACTTAAAGAAATTCCGTCCTCGAAATTTCCAACCATCTAATAGCCGCACACTACCGGTTATACCACTACGCTTCTGCTGCGCACTCTAGTCTTAATTGCAAATTAGGTAAATAGCTCATAGTTCCAATAATTAAACAAATGTTTTATGGAAGTAGTAGTTAAGAGTTGTTTTCGCAGTCGCAAGCTCACTACAGTTTTAGTCTCCTTCAGGCTTCAGTTTTACTCTAAGAGTCTCAATATAGTCTATCATCTAAAGTAAGCCCAGTAACTATTTACAGTATAACAGTTTAAAGCAGATTTCAGTATCAGGAGAACTTACTTGGTCCGACGCCAAAGACTCGATGTGCCACACAAAAATATTCCAAAACCACTTCAGAATCATTTGTAAACATCTTTAAAATAAAAACTAAAGCCCATTTCACATCCCGAGTTTTGCAACCGGGCTCTGATACCATTAAATGTAACACCTCAAATCCGGCCTAGACGTTAGGCCCGAATCTGGCGTGTCATAGTTGAAGTGTTTTTCAAAAACCGTGATTTCATTGAAAACCCTTCTTGATATTTAAAAAAAAACTAAAGTCTCTATTTGCGCTTGTTTAATTAATCAACGTTTATTAAAAGTTATTAATTTCAAAACCTTGTTGTTGCGGAAGCTTCATTTAAAACAATGATTTATGAAGACGTGTTATCCAAAAATTGAGTTGCAGAAATGTGGTGTTTAGAAAATAGTTATCGTTTTGGGAAAAACCGTGTTCAACTTTTAGCAGATTTAAATCATAATAAACTAAAAATCCCAAATTAAAAACCATAATTTAAGAGAGGGTACACACTGAGTTTTCGTAAACGCACCCCCTCTTTTTCTTAAATGTTTCAGGTAATCCTCAGTAGGCGGTTCGACATACTGGAGAACTCGGAGGTGGCCACACTATGAGCAGCTTGAATTTTAGTATTCTATTCCACTTTATTTACACCGTTTTCTTATTGGGTTGTAATAAGGCCTCTCTTAAATTCTGCTTTTTAATTTTGGATTTTTAGTTTATTATGATTTAAATCTGCTAAAAGTTGAACACGGATTTTCCCAAAACGATAATTGTTTTCTAAACACCACGTTTTCGCAACTCAATTTTTGGATAACACGTCTTCGTAAATCATTGTTTTAAATGAAGCTTCCGCAACAACAAGGTTTTGAAATTAATAACTTTTAATAAATGTCGATTAATTAAACAAGCGCAAATAGAGACTTTAGTTTTTTTTAAATATCAAGAAGGGTTTTCAATGAAATCACGGTTTTCGAAAAACACTTCAACTGTGACACGCCAGATTCGGGCCTAACGTCTAGGCCGGGTTTGGGGTGTTACATTTCTTTCTAACTAAAATATAACTATTTTGCTAAATGTTCGATGTGGAATGATTTTAGTTTTTGTATTTCATTTTTATTTGTTATAATTTGGTCCTATACAAAATAGATAGTTACCTATCCATATCATTTTGTTACTTTTTTTATCAATGTTTTTTTTTAAATCTAATATTTAAATATTTCAAATGGTTTAGATTAAATATTTTTAAATATAAAAGTATTAATTGATTGTATAAAATTTCATCATTTAACAAATCTCAAGTAAACTTTAAATCTTAAACCATTTAATATATATAAAGTTTATCTATTTATCTATTAAATAAGATAAACTATAATCAATTAATATTATCCCTTTTTACAATTATATAAGAAATTATTTAATATATAAATGAAAAGACACTAACTAATCTAAACCCTAAACCCCTAACCCATATCCCTTAAACCCTAAACCATTACACGTAATCCTTAATCGCTAACCCTTAACCATTAGCCCCTTAAACCCTAAACCCATAACCATTAACCATTAAACCCCTAAACCTTAAACCCAAAACCTTAAACCAAAAACCATAAGCCATAATCCCTAAAAATTAAAATAGTAACTCCTAAACCTTATACCCTAAACCATATATACCATAAACTATAAATCTTAAACTATAATGATAATTTATTCAATATTTTAAAATTAATACTATCTCTTTTACAATTATATGAGAAATTATTTGTTATATAAATTAAAAAATAAGCAGTCATATACCCAATTTTTTTTTCATTTTCTGCGACGTTTTTCAAAAAGCGCCGCTAAAGCTCGATCTATAACGGCGTTTTTTAAAAAGCGCCGCTAATGCCCTTACATGAAACAATGGCATTGTGGTTAATTTTTTTGCGGCATTTTTCATAAAGCGCCGCTAATGCTCGATCTCTAGCGGCGTTTTTCAAAAAGCGCCACTAATGCTCGATCTATAGCGGCGTTTTTTAAAAAGCGCCGCTAATGCCCTTAAAGCTCAACATGAAACTATGGCGTTGTGGTTAATTTTTTTTGCAATGCTCGATCTTTAGCGGCGTTTTTCAAGAAGCGCCGCTAATGCTCGATCTATAGCGGCCTTTTTTAAAAAGTGCCGCTAATGCTCAATCTATAGCGACATTTTTCAAAAAGCGCCGCTAATGCCCTTAAAAGCTCAACATGAAACGATGGAGTTGTGGTAATTTTTTTGCGGCGTTTTTCGGAAAGTGCCGTTAATGCTCGATCTATAGTGGCATTTTTTAAAAAGCGCCGCTAATACTCAATCTATAGTGGCGTTTTTAATAAGCGCCGCTAATGCTCGATCTATGCCGGCGTTTTTTGTCTAAACGCCGCGAAAAACGCCGCTAAAAACCTATTTTGCTGTAGTGTAATGACCTTAATTCCACCTTCACTATGGATAAAATGTCAAATCATATGACTCTTTCTTCAAAATGCATCAACTCCAAACTTCTTGGTCGTTGTGATGCTAATTTATCTAAAATTAATACTATTAAATTTGTATTGAAGATCTTTATGAAGATTCAGTCATTGAATTTTTAATTTAATGGTGAGCATTTGATCGAATTAAGTAAAAAAAAATTAAATTAATTACGTTGACGAGTCCTATTTTATCATCCTAATTGATTTGAAATTTTTTCCAGTAGATGAAATGAATTTCAAGTCCAATAAAATAGAATCGAGTAAATGTCAAATTAAAATCTTGTTACAATATAACTAATTTCATGTTGGAGGACATATATTTGAAGCCATATATATTTGAAAACTCTTTCGAAACAAAATAAGAAAAAAATACTTTAGTATTATAAACTGGAATTGTTAATTAATTTATTTAGGTCCCAAAATTATTATTTTAAATTATTTTAACTTTTTTATATATTCTTTAGCATTCTTAATTTTTATAAATATTTTAAAATTTTAAAATTATTTTGATTTTCTTTTTTGTAGTTGTTGAAAGAGAGATCAATTTGCTCATTTTCAAAATTGACAAGGCTATAGAATCTCGTGTGTTGGCTTAATGGTCAGGGTGTTTATCGTCTCAGGTGTGGCTTGGGTTCGAGTTGCGCTAGTTGTGTTGCTATTGGGGCTTTACCCTCTTCTTGTAATTTACCAAATTGAATTTGAATTGTAAAATTTAACTTAAATTACTTATTCGAGTTGATTCGAAAAAATCAAATACAGTCTAGAATCGACCGTTATAGTGGTGTACTGCTGTTAATCTTTCTTGCAATATCCATAAAAAAATCCTAATTTATTAGCAATGCAATTTTTTTTATTGATTTGCTGTAATTAAAAACCCCATCACTAATATACCATTATAAATTTACAAACTTACCTCATTTATCTGTTGTTTTTCTAGATTCAATTAAATCTAGTGACTATGAATAAAAAAGAAAATCTTTCTCATTTTTCTAACCTTTAAAGTTTCTTTCAAAGTCATCTAAAAGAAAAAAAAAAGAACGAAAGAAAGGAACTATCTTCAATTTTATGTCAACCTTGTTCCAAGTGTTATGATGAGTCAACATTCAAACCACGTATGCATGAATTATTCAAAGATTTAATATTCCATATTTATACCGTTTTAATGTTTATTATAGCATTTTCAATTATAACAACATAGAAACGATCAAATCAAAGTGTTATCTGTTAGAATAATAGTTGATCTAGTGATTAACTTCTGTTATTATTCTGTTAAGTCTGTTGTTAGTTAATATCGATTCTCGATAATCAAGTAGTTGTTATTATCTTGTTAATTGTTATCAGTAGTTATTGACTGCATGCTTTTCTATATAAGCATGCATAGCTCCTACTCAAGAAGGATCATCTTCAATGTATTTCTTTGAAGTAATACAAGCTTTCTTCATCATCTTAGTATAAACTTAACATGGTATCAGAGGTCCATTCCTTCCTGGAGTAATCTCTCATCAGTTCTCCCTCCAGCCCGTCTGCTGTCCAATCGGTTGCACCAGCAATGTCGTCCACTCTTCCAGATAAAGTTGTTGATAGTCGATTTTTCTCCACCAAGAAGATCAGTGTGTTTCTTGATGATAATAATTACCTATTGTGGTGTCAGCAGGTTCTTCTTGCCATCAAAATATATAAGCTTCAGAAATTCATCGATTTGCGCTTTGTTCCTCCTTCTCAATTCATTCTTGACGATGCTGGTGTCTCACAAGAAAATCCTGAGTTTGCTCGCTTTGAACAGCAAGATAGTGTTATTGCCTCATGGTTACTGTCCTCGGTGAGTCCTTTTGTCCTTCCTCATCTTATTGATCTGGATACAAGCCTTCAAATTTGGAATGCTCTTGTTAGATTTGTTGGTAGGAAAACCACTTCTCAGCTAATGCTTTATAGAAGAGCATTGCATTCTCAGCGAAAGGCTGATCTTTCAATGAAAGAATTCTTGATGAAAATCAAGGGCTATTGTTACAGTCTTACTAGCTGTGGGGAGGGTATCAGTGAGCGTGAACATGTTACAGCTATTCTTAATGGCTTATCATCCGAGTATGAGTCGGTCCTTACAATCATTACTGCAAGTTCGGTGCCCTACAGTGTCCATGGTGTTACTATTATGTTGCTTGATGCTGAAGCCTGTCAACAACTCACTGTGCTTGATGCTCCCAGTTCTGCGAACATGGCCACTCACCAGCCTGCTGTTTCTGAAGGCAATAGTATCTCTACACCAGTTTATCGACCCTCTTCAGGTGGTCTTGGTCGTGGGCATGGTTGCTCCTCCAGCTCTCGCTTTCAGTGTCAGTTATGTAGTAAGGCTGGTCACCTTGTTGATAGCTGCTATTACTAATTTGATACCATCTATAATAGCACAGGCTATAGGCCTCCTCCCTCTCCTCAGGCTAACGTCTACATGGCTGGCAATGGTCATTCTCTTAATACCTGGGTGTCGACTTATCTGCCCGTTGTGACTCCCTACTCACAACAGAATTGGTTTGCTCCTCCAGCACATCCTCATGCCTGGACTAATCCGTTTGCTGTCAATCCTTTGTAGCATGTCAGTGCACCTATCTCAGGACCACCACCTTCTCACCCTCAAGCTCTTCTCGCTACACCTAAAACTGTAGGTGATAACACATGGTATCCAGACTCAGGAGCGTCATACCACCTCACCCATTCTTCTACTTCACTATCTGACAGTGCTTCATACAATAGCTCAGGTAAGGTGTATATGGGCAATGGTAATTTTCTCTCTATCAGGTCAACTGGACAATCTTCTCTCATTGCTTGATCACGTCTTTTATTCATGAAGTCTCTATTGTTTGTACCTGGGATAACCAAAAATTTATTGTCTGTATCCAAATTCACAAAGGATAACAAGGTAACGTTTGAGTTCTTTCCTACACAGTGTCAAGTTCATGACCTACAAACCAATGAAGTTCTGCTCCAGGGTTCAGTGCATAATGGGCTGTACAAACTTGACTTATCTGGCTTGTCCCATACAGCTGTTTCTTCTTCTTCAGCTCGGTGCTTTGCTGCTACTGCTTCTCTCCCTCTCAGTCTATGGCATTCTAGACTAGGACATCCTTGTACTACTACATTCAAAAAGGCATTACACTATTGTAATATAAACTTTGGTTCACCTACAGATTCTCTCAATTGTGTTGCCTGTCACTTAGGAAAAGAACACAAGTCGCCATTTCCTAAGTCTGTATCTGAATATACTAAGCCCTTACAACTGGTAGTTGCAGATGTTTGGGGCCCTGCTCCAATTTACTCTAATGGTTTTCATTACTATGTTGCTTTTACTGATGCATATACCAGATATACATGGATCTATTTTTTGAAAAAAAAAGTTAGAAGTTCTTTATATTTTCACACTCTTTCATAAACAAGCAAATAGTAATTTACAAACTTCCTCAATCGGTCAACGATTACCCAAATAGTATCTATCTTCCTCAGAGATAAAGGTAATCCCGATACGAAATCCATAGTAATTTTTTCCCATTTCCATTCTAGTACTATAATTGGCTGTAATAATCTAGAAGGTATCTGGTGCTCAGCTTTAACTTGCTGACATATTAGACATCTAGATACAAATTCAAAAATGTCACGCTTCATGCCTGGCCACCAATATATCTTCATCAGATATCATTATACATTTTATTACTCCTCGGATGTACAGACATAGTACTACTATGAGCCTCTTGCAAAATCTTCTGTATAAGCTCTGAATTTCTCGGTACACATATCCTGTCTCTGAATAATAGACAACTAACAGACCTCAGCACCCAATTCACACTATGCCTGTTTAGTCTGTAATTCATCATCATTCCTCTTAGCTTCACAGATTTGCTGTAGGAATGTTGGTTTAGCTCTCAATTTAGCTACAATTGAACCATCATCAGATAGTGACAACCGGGTATTCGTAACTCATAAAATAAATAGAGATTTTCGACTTAAAGCAACAGCGACTACATTAGCCTTACCCGGATGATAGTCAATAACTAAATCATAATCCTTTAAAAATTCGAGCCACCTACGCTGCCTCAAATTCAAATCTTTCTGAGTCATCAAATATTTCAAACTTTTGTGATCAGTGTAAATAAGACATTTCTCACCATACAAGTAATGTCGCCATATTTTCAGCGTAAACACAATGGCTGCCAACTCGAGATCATGTACCGGGTATTTTCTTTCATATGGTTTTAGTTGGCTTGAAGCATAGGCTATTACTTTACCTTCTTGCATCAAAACACAACCTAAACCATTTAAAGAGGTATCACTGTAAATAACAAATTCCTTACCCGGTTCAGGCTGTACTAGAACTGGTGCTTTTGTCAATAAATCTTTTAATCTGTCAAAACTCTACTGGCATTCTTCTGTCCACTCAAACTTTACATCTTTCTACAATAGACGTGTCATCGGAGAAGCTATCATCGAAAAACCCTGTACAAACCTCCGATAATAACCAGCTAATCCCAGAAAACTTTTAATTTTTGTTACATTTTTTGGCGGATTCCAATTGACAATAGCTGAAATTTTACTTGGATCTAATCTGATACCTTTAGCTGATACTGATAAACCGTAAAAGTAACATATTTTAAGCCCACATTTAGTATGCTTTTGGATGAATTAAGCCTCGATTTATGTAAAAAGGTGCTCTTAATCCTTTCTTTTCATGTCTTATACCCAGGAAAGCACCCGAGGACGAAAAGAACACAAAACGGGCCCAAAACAGAGTAAATAGGCCATATCACGAAATCAACACGGGCTAGCCCAAAGCTCACACGGTCGTGCCTCATCAAGCATCTAGAACACGGCCTCTCAACCAAGTCACAGGGCCGTGCCTCATTAAGAAGTCCAAACACGGCCTGAAGTCGATTCACACGGGCGTGTGACATGGCCGTGTCCCTGTCATGGCAAAGAGCAATTTCATTCGGATTTGGATACTTCGAGGCAAAGAAACCTGTTTTGAAAGCCTATATAAACCCCCTAAGTACCACCTTTGAAGGGGCGTTCAGCGAGGCCTAGGAGCCAAGCCGAGAAGGGCAGATTTGTGGGAGATCACTCGAGGATAGCCAGTTGATCCATCTCAAGAAGCCGGAGTTCTACTCAAGACGGCGGATTTATCCTTCAATTCCTTCAGGGAGTTTTAGGGATTTCTCATGTTTTGTTTTATCTTTTCTCTTGAGATGTTTTTTTTATTTTGTTATGAACTAAACCCTTCAGATACCCGAAGGGGATGAAACCTATGATGAATTTTGTTATTTATTATTGAATTATATGATAAATACTTAGTTTGTTCTTAATTATGCATATTAATCCCAATCTAATGTGCTTAGGTAGAGGAGGAATAGACACTGCTTAAGAGTAGATCTAGCATAATTAAGCGGAGTTGATCGCACGCTTAGAGATAGGGTGACGAGATTTTACCGGATTAGGGTGAAACCTAATATGGGAATCCACAGATTGATTTACTGCTTTCTTAGGGGGTTATTATAAGAGAAAGAGAGTTCCACTAATTAACCTAGGATTAGACGTTATTCGCCTCGAGAGAGAGTTTAATATAGGTTAGGGAGTCTTACGGATCAAGCTAAGTAAATAAATTGTATGATTCAGTGATAGATAACAAGAGGAGTCTAGGTTCATTCTTCCTGAGGGTATCGTCTTAATCAACTGAGTCTTTCCAAAAGTTATTTTTCTCATTTCGTTCCTTTCTGTCTTGTGTCTTTAGCTTAGTAGTTCATTAATTTTAGATTAAACGACTTCACTTATTTTAGGCTAAATAATAAAAAGAAAGTTAGTATTAGTACTTTTAGTTCTATGGGTTCGACAATCCGGTCTTGCCTAAACTATACTACTGTTCGATAGGTACACTTGCCTTTAATCGTTGTCAAAGTTTGTTTCTAGGTTCGATCTTTCTTTTATAAATTTTAAAGCTCTCATTTCAGCGATCAGATACAATATGTCCAAGAAAGCCAACTTCCCGAAGCCAAAACTCACATTTACTGAATTTAGCATATAACTATTTTTCACGCAAAGTTTGCAATACAATTCTCAGATGCTCCGCATGCTCATTTTCATATCAGGAATAAACCAGAATATCATCAATAAACACTACCACAAATCTGTCTAAGTACGGTCTGAATATTTTATTCATCAAATCCATAAATACAGCAGGTGCATTGGTCAGTCCAAATGCCATCACAAGAAATTCATAGTGCCCTTACCTAGTTCGGAATGCTATTTTCGGCACATCAGACTCTTTTACCCATAACTGATAGTAACTTGATTGGAGATCTATCTTTGAAAACACTATGGCACCTTTCAGCTGATCAAACAAATTATCAATCCTAGGCAGCGGGTACTTATTTTTTATTGTAACCTTATTAAGTTGCCGGTAGTCAATACATAGTCTCAAGGTCCTATCTTTCTTTTTCACAAGTAGAACCGGCGCACCCCAAGGAGAGTGACTAGGTCGAACGAAGCCCCTGTCAGTAAGTTCTTGCAATTTTGCCTTTAACTCCTTTAGTTCAGTTGGAGCCATCCAGTATGGTGCTATAGATATTAGAGTAGTTCCCGGAATAAGATCAATAGAAAATTCGACCTCTCTTTCTTGTGGCAATCCAGGTAATTATTCTGGAAACATATCAAGAAATTCACACACAATTGGCATTGACTGAATCATTGACTCAGATACCTTAGTATCCAACACATATGCCAAATAAGCGTCACACCTTTTTCTGACATACCTCTGTGATGAAATAGCTGAAATTACATCAATTAACCCGTCTAACTTTTCTAACTCAACCCGGAGTATTTCACCATTCTGGCATTTTAACTCAATATACTTTTGTTTACATACCACAGCTCATGTTGGGTTAACCAATCCATTCCTAGTATCATATCAAACTCTTCAAATGGCAGCAATATAAGATCAGCCAGAAAACAATGGCCCCTTACTACTAGTGGACAATTTTACAAATTTTATTTACCATAACACTTTGACCCAAAGGGTTTGAGAATTTGACCTCAAATTCAGTGAATTCAATTGGTAAATTTTTAACAGTCACCAACTTGGTGCATATATAAGAATGCGTAGAACCAGGATCTATTAAAGTAATAATATCAATATTAAGTAGAGAAAAAATACTAGTAATAACATCTGGAGCTGACGCTTCTTCTCTTGCTCTTATAGCATAAGTCTTCGCTGGAGCTCTTGCTTCAATTCTGGCTGCTGAATCTTTCATAGCACTTCGGCTACCACTGACATTTCCAGAAGGTCGAGGTGGTCTACCCCTAGAACCGGGTTACTCGACTTTAGAGTCTGATCAGTATCTTTTTCAAACCTTTCTGGATAATCTCTGAGAAAATGATCGAAAAAGCCACATCTATAGCAAGCCCCGCTTCTTAACCGACACTCCCCAAAATGAAATTTATTGCAATATCTGCATTTTTGTTTGGAGTTACACACATTTCCTACACTAGTTACAGATTGTGAGAAAGATCTAGGGTTGAAACGTTGGAAACCTTTTTCTTTTCCAGAATATCCTGTAAATGTTGTAGAGCGATCATAATTTTTCTTAGATTTCTTTGAAACAGAAAACTGTGATTTCTTTACAGGTCTTTTACTAAGAGTCCGAGCTTCTCGTTCAGCTTGTTTCTTCTCCTTGCTCAACTCTTCTGCTTTGTATGCTCTTTCAACTAGTACTGCAAATTCTCTCAACTCAAGAATCCCAATCAACAGTTTGATATCTTCATTTAGTCCTTCTTCAAATCGTTTACACATTTTAGCTTCAGTCTGAACCCATTCTCTGGCGTATTTACTTAACCGAACAAATTCCCTTTCATACTCAGATACTGTCATATTGCCCTGTTGAAGCTCAATAAATTCTTTCCTTTTTTGATCAAAGAATCTCTGACTGATATATTTCTTTTGGAATTCTGTCTAGAAAAATTCCCAAGCAACGTCTTCTTTCGGTACCACAGAAATCTTGGTATTCCACCAATGATAAGCTGTATCTTTTAATAGAGACACTGCACATTTTAAGCATTCATCTGGTGTGCATGATAATTCATCCAAAACCTGGATAGCATTTTCTAACCAGAATTCAGCCCTTTCCGGATCATCCTCAGTTGCAGCTCGGAATTCTTCAGCCCTAAACTTTCTAATTTTATCCACTGGAGCTTTACTAGTCTTGACAGGTTCAGTACCTTGTGGCATTTCGAGAACTGGTTATAGAGGAGTAGATGGGGGAGCTTGTTGTTGTATAGCCGGATTAGTTCTCAAGTATTGATTAAACCATTCATTCATCATTTGGAAGAAGGCTTGTTTTGCCTCCTCACCTCGGCCCCCAGATACGTGCCTTCTACTACTTGTCACTTTTCTTTGAACCGAAACCGGAGCATGGCTCTCAGCTTCCTCGGAATTAGCTCGGTGGGATGACATTTACTATAAAAAAACATTTAAAATAGTCAGGAGATATCACACTATCAGAAATAATATAATGGCATGTATAGCTAATCCCATACTTGCTACGTTAGTCCGAGAATCGGCTAAACTGTAGCTTTGATACCAACAAATGTAACACCTCTAACCGATGTCCGTCGCTAGAGTAGGGTTACGAGGCATTATCGGAGTTTATAGAATTATTTAAGATAAATTGAGTCATTTACTATTCACTTACCAAGATTAACCATAACGTCCCTTAAATGGGCCCTCGAGGCCCAACACATGTATTGGAATGTATTTGGGACTTAATCGGATTCTTAAGAAATTTTTCATGAAATTCTAAAGTTTTCTCACATTCTAGGTGATCGTAATGTCAGAGTCTTAAAAATTTATAAAAAGAATTATCGAGCCTAGAAACTAACAGTGACAATGATTGAGGTAAGTGCACCTATCGAACAGTAGTATAGCTTAGTGGCAAGACCGGATTGTCGAACCCAAAGGAACCAGAAGTACTAATACTAACTTCCTTTTTATTATTTAGCCTAAGAATTAAAGGAATTTGTTTATTTAATCTAAATTAACTAACAACTAAACTAAAGATGCGAAGACAAAGAGAAGGAATTGGGGAAAATACTTGTGGGAAAAACCAATTGATTAAGACAATACCCGAGGAAGAATCCACCTAGACTTCACTTGTTATCTAACTCTGAACCAGACGATTTATTCACTTAACTTGATCCGTAGGATTCCTTAATTTATATTAATACCTCTCTCGAGGCTACTTACGTCTAACCCTAGGTTGATTAATTGAAATATCTTTCTAATTAAAACCCCTAAAATTGCATTAACTCGATCTATGGACTCCTATATTAGGTTTGACCCTAATCCGACAGATTTTTGTCACCCTATCTCTAGGCGCAAGAGCAACTCCGCTTAACTATGCTAGATCTACTCTTAGGCAGGGTCTATTACTCCTCTGCCTAAGCACATTAGTACTTGAATCAATATCCTGAAATATTAAAGCAAGAATTATGAACACATAGTTAAGAACAAATCAAGTATTTATCATATAATTTAGCAAACGATAACAAGATTCATCTTAGGTTTCATCCCCCTCAATCGTAAAAGAATAAATCTCAAAAGAAAAGATAAAGCAAAACATAAGAAAACCCTAAAACCCCCTGAAGGAATTGAAGGAGAGATCCTCCGTCTTGAGTATGAATTCGGCTTCTTGAGATGAATCAACTGGCTTTCTTCGAGTGAATCCCACAATTCTGGCCTCTCTGGCTCGGCTCATTGGCCTAGCTAAAAGCCCCTTGAAGGTTGGCCTCTAGGGTGTTTATATAGGCTTTTGGAATGGATTTCTTTCCCTCTAAGTACCCTAATCCGAGTGAAACTCTTCTTTCTCATGGCAGGGACACGCTCATGGCACACGCCTGTGTGAATCGTGGCCAGGCCGTGTTCGAGTCTATTAATGAGGCACGGCTGTGTAGTCTTGGGCCCAGGCCGTGTCGATTTTGTGCTTTGGCCTATTTGCTTCATTTTAGCCCCGTTTCTCGTTCTTTTCATCCTTCGGTGCTCTCCTAAGTATAAAACATGAAAACAAAGGATTAAAAGCACCAAATTACACAATTCAAGGCTTAAATAATCCAAAAGTATGCTAAATGTGGGATCAAAATATGTTCATATTACGGTTTATGAAATACCCCCACACTTAAGCTTTTGCTTGTCCTCAAGCAAAATTCTCAACTCACAATTAAAACAAACTTCCCTAATTCATAATACTCATCAGTAGTGTTTCATCATAATTTATAGATAATTCATACATTAATAATTTAAATAGAAGGGTCCTAAAGATTCAAACAATCAAAGTCATACATTTATAGCCTGAAAACGTTAGGTGTTTCCCCTTACCTAAATAATTACCTCTGATTCAAAATCGACAAGAATTGACATCCTCGCTAAAGATTCGCTCAAATCACTCAAAGTGTGTAAGGTTCAAAATTAAGCACTCAAAAGTCGAACATGAAAAGTTAATCCCATAGGCTTAACTAAAAATCAAATTTCCACCACTGTAAAATGAGATGATACACAGATCAAAAGGTCTTTAAAAAGGGTTTGATCGCTGAAATCAGAGTTTTAAAATTTATAAAAGAATGATCGAACCTAGAAACTAACCCTGACAACGATTAAAGGCAAGTGTACCTATCGAACAGTAGTATAGTTTAGGCAAGACCAGATTGTTGAACCCACAGGAACTAAAAGTACTAATACTAACTTTCTTTTTATTATTTAGCCTAAAATAAATGAAGTTGTTTAATCTAAAATTAACGAACTACTAAGCTAAAGACACAAGAATGTATGCTCTAAACGGCTCAAAATCTCACAAGAATTATGGGTTTTTGATATCAATCTTGTAAATTTCAAACTTCAAGGTAATAATTAGATTCAGGTAGACAACCTAACAAAATTTTAATTTTGAAAATAGACTCATAATGCTTGATTCTCTAGTCTCCTAAAATTTAAATCATCACTGCACAATTATCAATAACTTAATCCGAAACATATCAAAGAAAATCATGAATCACAGGGAATTTCATTCTAATTAGTAATATGAGAAAATTACTTATAGACAAGATATCATTCAGGGATTTGAGAATAATGAAAAAAGTTAGGCATGTTTTGAGAATAATGCAAAAAGTTAGGCATTTTCTCGAAATAAATATTCACCCCCACACTTAAGATGTGCATTGCCCTCAATGTACAAAGATAGATATGAAATTTAAGAGACAGGGAGAGGTGAAACTTTCTGAATTTGGATGGCTTCCTTGAGTTGGGAGTCCCGTGGTGTGGTGGCCGCTGACAATATCTGCGCTAGATGAAGAAATTGGAAAGCTCGTGAAGAAATAGCCAGGAAATATTAAGACACATTTAAAATAAACTAATTATGTATTTAAAGAAAAGAAAGATAAAGAGAAAGAAAATAGAAAGTAAAATAAAATTGAAAGAAAAGACCAATGGATTGAGAAGTCCTTATTGTTAGATGGTTAGTGAGGTGGGTGTTATTCCTAAGGTCGTGGTGTCGTGGCTATGGTCGTGGTCGTGGTGATTCCCAAGCAACGTTTAGAACCTAAAACCAACAAACTAAAATAAGATAAATTAAATTTAGCAGAAGAGAAGTAAAGATAAGGAAAATAAAGAAAACTAGACAAGAAAAATAAAAACTAAATGACCTCAAATATCCTTGGCTTGTCGAGTAGATGAAGCGGCCGGCATGAACTTATGTAGATCGGTCTCCCACAGGGGGACTGTGCTTGGATCCTTCCGCTTCTTCGACATGGCTATGGTGTATATCGAGAGTTAGAAGAATGAAGAAAGGTGAGAATGAAAAGGGAGGAGAGTGTAAAGGTTGTGGAAGAAGGAGAATTGGGGTAGGTGGGGAGAGGGGAGGTGTGGTTTTAAATAGAAAATTCAGGTCTGGTACATCCCCACGCCCGTGTACCGTGGGCGTGTCGAGTCACACGGCCGTGTCGCACGATCGTGTTATGCTTCGTTAGTTTCTCCCACGCCCATGGGCAGGTCACCATGCCCGTGTTTGGTAAAATAGTGTCGGCCACGGCCGCATCGCACGGCCGTGGTGTTTAGTAGAGGGCCGTGGTTTGAAGATATTTTCTCATTCTGTTTTGTACTATCTCTGCCATGTCAGTCTGTACATCCATAGCATCCACACGGCCAGGGCCACGGCCGTGTGTAAGACCGTGTGGTGTGGAAATCTGCACTTGGTTAGTTTATAATTAGGTGCTAAAAAGGAAAAATAAAAGAAAGAATAAAAATGTAAAAATTAATGGGGTTAGTGCTCGGGTTGCCTCCCGAGAAGTGCTCGTTTATAGGCTTAAGCTAGACTTACCTTTCATTCGCATAATCAGGGTGGTTTGAAGAGTTGAACATCCTCTCTCATGCTATCAGTTCTACTATCATGGTAAAGTTTAAGTCGAGTAGCGTTTACTTTAAAAGTTCCGAATGTAGAATTACTTACCTCGACTATTCCGTATGGGAAAACATTGAGTACCCTAAAAGAGATTTCTTTGTTTGTATTAGGGTCAGGAGGAGGTATTCTAGGGTCTACTTTATCTAACAGTACCTGATCTCCAATTTTAAATTTATCTATCCCATGGGATGGTGTCGGTTCTGCTTTGTGTATTCCTAATTTCTCCTTGAAGTGTGTCTTCCAGTCGTCTAGTTCATCAATATGAAGCCTTCGTTCCTCATGGGTTACTTCTTTATTGTCACGGGGTTTAGGATCAGGTTCAGGGGTGTACTTTCGTGGTGTTTCCTGTGAAGAAGGTTGAACAAATTGGTTATCAATTGAATTAATTTTCTCACCTTCATCACTCGATGTCCTAGCCGAGTCAAGAGCTTGAAGAGTGACTGTCTCGTCTTCTACACGAAGTATGAGTTCGCCTACATCAAGGTCAATTTTTGTTTTGGCAGTTACTAAAAAGGGTCTTCCCAAAATTAAAGGGATCGTGTTGTCCTCATCCATGTCTAAAACGACAAAGTCTACTGGGAATACGAATTTATTAATTTTCACAAGTACATCTTCAATTATACCCCTAGGAATTCTAATAGTTTTTTCAGCTAATTGAATGCTCATCCTAGTTTGTTTGGGTTTCCCTAGACCTAGTTGTTTAAACATTTTATAAGGCATGACATTTATGTTTGCCCCTAAATCAGCTAAAGCATTATCAATAGATAAACTACCAATTAAGCATGGAATTGTAAAACTCCCTGGATCTATTAATTTTTGTGGTAGTTTATTTTGCAAAATTGCCGAGCACATTGCGTTTAGCTCCACATGCGATGCTTGGTCTAACCTTCGTTTATTCGTCAATAGCTCTTTTAAAAATTTCCTAGAATCTGGCATATGCGAAAAGGCTTCAAGTAACAGTAAGTTAATATGTAATTTCTTTAAAAGTTTAAGAAACTTACCGAACTGTTCTTCTGTGTTGTCTCTCTTTATTGCTTCAGGATATGGTATGCGAGGTTGGAATTCTTTGATTACCGGTTTTGGATTATTATTACTTACCTCAACCTTACCTTCTTCTACCACATTCTCTTACCTTAAATTGGGCTCGTCTAACCCTTCACTATTTTGAGCTGTTATGGCTTGAATTTGCTCCTTTGGGTTAGTCTCGGTGTTGCTTGGTAGGCTTCCTTGTGGTCTTTCAGAGATCAGCTTAGCAAGTTGCCCTAGCTGGTTTTCGATCCCTTGAATCGATGCTTGTTGATTTTTAAGTGTTGTCTCAGTGTTTTGGAGATGAGTTTCTGTCACCATAATGAATTTTATCAGCATCTCCTCAAGGTTCAGCTTCTTTTCCTGTGGGTAGGGCTGTTGTTGGAAGTTTTGAGGGGGTTGTTGTCTCTGATTTCCTTGACCACCCCATGAAAAATTGGGGTGGTTCCTCCAACCTAGATTATAAGTATTACTATAAGGGTTATTTTGAGATCGGAAATTGTTACCCACATAGTTCATTTGTTCACTTTCCATGCCATGTCCGTAGGGTGGGTACTCAGGATTCGCCACACCTCCACTTGTTTCGCACTACATAACTGAATGTACTTGCAAAGAACCACATAGACCATCAACCTTTTTATTTAACGTCTCTACCTAATTTGATAGCATGGTTATTGCATCGAGGTTGAAAACTCCAGCTGTTTTTGTTGGCCTTGTCCTTGTAACTTGCCACTGATAGTTATTCAGTGACATCTCCTTTATAAACTCGTAGGCTGCTTGATCACTGAAATTAGAGCTTTAAAATTTATAAAAGAATGATCGAACCTAAAAACTAACTCTAACAACGATTAAAGGCAAGTGTACCTATCGAACAATAGTATAGTTTAGGCAAGACCGGATTGTCGAACCCACAGGAACTAAAAGTACTAATACTAACTTTCTTTTTATTATTTAGCCTAAAATAAGTGAAGTCGTTTAATCTAAAATTAATGAACTACTAAGCTAAAGACATATGACAAAAAGGAACGAAATGAGAAAAATAACTTTCGGAAAGACTCAGTTGATTAAGACGATACCCTCAGAAAGAATCCACCTAGACTCCTCTTGTTATCTATCACTGAATCATATGATTTATTTACTTAGCTTGATCCGTAAGACTCCCTAACCTATATTAAACCCTCTCTCGAGGCGAATAACGTCTAATCCTAGGTTAATTAGTGGAACTCTCGTTCTCTTATAATAACCCCCTAGGAAAGCAGTAAATCGATCTGTGGACTCCCATATTAGGTTTCACCCTAATTCGGCAAAATCTCGTCACCCTATCTCTAGGCGTGCGATCAACTCTGCTTAATTATGCTAGATCTACTCTTAAGCATGGTCTATTCCTCCTCTACCTAAGCACATCAGATTTGTATTAATAAGCATAATTAAGAACAAACTAAGTATTTATCATATAATTAAATAATAAATAACAAATTTCATCATAGGTTTCATCCCCTTTGGGTATCTAAAGGGTTTAGTTCATAACAAAATAAGAAAACATCTCAAGAGAAAAGATAAAACAAAACATAAGAAATCCCTAAAACTCCCTGAAGGAATTGAAGGAGAAATCCACCATCTTGAGTAGAACTCCGGCTTCTTGAGATGGATCAACTGGCTATCCTTGAGTGATCTCCCACAAATTTACCCTTCTCGTCTTGGCTCCTAGGCCTAGCTGAACGCCCCTTCAAAAGTGGTACTTAGGGGGTTTATATAGGCTTTCAAAACAGGTTTCTTTGCCCCGAAGTATCCAAATCCGAATGAAATTTCTTTTTGCCACGATAGGGACACGGCCATGTCACACGCCCGTGTGAATCGACTTCAGGCCGTGTTCGGACTTCTCAATGAGGCACGGCCCTGTGACTTGGTTGAGAGGCTGTGTTCTAGATGCTTGATGAGGCACGGCCGTGTGAGCTTTGGGCCAGGCCGTGTCGATTTCGTGATATGGCCCATTTACTCCGTTTTGGGCCCGTTTTGTGTTCTTTTCGTCCTCGAGTGCTTTCCTGGGTATAAGACATGAAAAGAAAGGAATAAGAGCACCTTTTTACATAAATCGAGGCTTAATTCATCCAAAAGCATACTAAATGTGGGCTTAAAATATGTTACTTTTACGGTTTATCAAATACCCCCACACTTAAGCTTTTGCTTGTCCTCAAGCAAAATTCTCAACTTACAATTAAAATGAACTCCTATAATTCATAATTCCTATCAACAATGCCTTATCCTAATTCATAGCTAATTTATACATGGATAATTCAATTCAAAGAGTCCTAAAGATTCAAACAAGATAAGTCATACATTTGTAGCTTGAAAACATAGGCGTTTCCCTTCATCTAAATAATTACCTTTAATTCAAAACTGAAAAGGATATACATCCTCACAAAGGATTCACTCAAATCACTCAAAGTGTTTAAGGGTCAAAATTAAGCACTCAAAAGTCGAACCTGAAAAGTTAATCCCATAGGCTTGCCTGAAAATCAAATCTCCACCACTGTAAAATGAGATGACAAACAGATCAAAAGGTCTTTAACCGGGTTGTAACGGTGCTAGGGTTAAAGGTGTGGATAAAGGCTGAATTAGAAGGTTAGAATCGAGATTGTCCTGACAAGTTACCTATCTAGAAAAAATTATAAATAATTACATCGCTTGAAAATTAATAATTCTAATAATACGAGCTTTTATCTTTGAGAATTGAGATTTTAATGTGTAAGCTCACAAAACATAAAACTAATAATGAATATACTTACTAATAATGAATATACTTTGATTTTTTTATAAGAACAAACTATAATAATAATAAGAACTTTTACAACTGAAATATAAAACATAGTTAGGGAACTGTTCAAAATCAAATCTCGACTAAAAGGGTAGTTAAAAATGGTGATAACGAATACAAAGGGTTTTGGGTTAAAATTAGTGGGTTAGTCAAAAAAAAGGGTTGTTAGGCTCAACGGGGTTCACTAGGGGTTAATTTATGGAGGTAGGTCTTTTAATGGTGTAAGTGGGTTAAATCTTAGGTGCCTTTATCATCTCAGTATATCAAATCATAACTGTGGTCTCAACATGTATAATCAAGGCAAGTTCTAGAATAACAGTTCATAGTTGACACACTCATAATCAAAAAGTGAGCATGAAAAAGAATATATGCTCTATAAGGCTCAAAAGCTCACAGAAATTATGGGTTTTTGATGTCAACCTTGTAAATTTAAAAATTCAAAGTAATATTCAAATTTAGGTTAACAACCTAGCAAAAATTTTAATTCCTAAAAAATAGACTTATCATGCTCAATTCCCTAGTATTTTTCAAATTTAATCATCAATGCACAATTAACTATGACTTATTCAAAAACATATCAATAAAAATTATAAATCACTAGAAATTTCATCCTAATTAGTAATATGAGGAAATTACTTGAAAACAAGATCTCATTCAGGGATTTGAGAATAATTAAAAAATTTAGGCATTTTTATTCTCAGGGATTGAGAATAATGCATAAAGTTAGGCATTTTCTCAAAATAACTATTCACCCCCCACACTTAAGATGTACATTGCCCTCAATGTACAAAGGCAGATAATTACTTGTAAGGGATAGATCAAAAGAGAAGGGGAAAGAATACTCCCTGAGTTTTGGATGTTTTCCCGGAGGGGTGGTTGCTGCTACCGAGCTCTGCGTTTAGATGAAGAAATTGGGAGCTCGTAGAGAGTTAGCCAAGAATTATTGAGACCTTTGTAAAATAAACTAAATAGAAAATTAAAGATAAGAAAAATAAAGAAAGAGGAAACAAAAATGTAAACAAAATGAAATTTAAAGATAAATGGACCGAAGAGTCCTTATTGTTAGGTGTCATTTCTAGGGCTGTGGTTATCATGGTGGTCGGGGTGTGATTCCCAAGCAGCCTGTAGAACCTGACACGAAGAAACTAAAATAAACGAAAATAGATTAAGTATAAGTTAGTTAAAGAAAAGGAGAATGAAAGGAAAGAGAAAAGAAAAATAGAAACTAAGTGGCCTCAAATATCCTTGGCTTTTTGTCTGGATGAAGTTGCCGGCATGAACTCATGTTGATCGTTCTCCTTTGAGGAGTTTGGCCTTTTACGCTTCTTCGACATGATGTGTGATGGCTCAAGGATCTAGAGGTTTTAGTAAATGGAGTGAAAAGTTTGAGAGGAAGAAGGGAGAAAAGAAAGGCAAAACAAAATTGGTTGGGGGGAAGGGGAAAGGCTGTGGGGTTTAAATAGAATTTTAAAGTTGGCACGTTCACACACCCGTGGACTGAGGGTGTGTTGATTTGCACGTCCACTTCACACGACCGTGTTCTTAGGCGTGTTGGTTCTCCATGCCCGTTCTGCCGCAAGCCACGCCCGTTTTTGACAAGTCAGGATATGGGCATGGGGTGAAGGCACGGGCGTGTTCATCCCGTGGTTGGTAAGGCAGTAGCTTCAAACGGCCACAGGGCACGGCCGTGCCACTTTGTCAGAGCCCGTGGTGCAGTAGGTAGATCCGTGACATTGAAAAATTGGTTGGGACTGAATCGCACGGCCTCTGCTATGTCTGTACGGAGATTCTGGTGGTCCACACGGCCATGGACACGACCATGTATAAGGCCGTGTGACCTGCACTTTTGGTTAGGTTAAAACTAAACTCAGATAGAAAAGAAAAGAACTGAAAAATAAATGCGGAAATGAAAAGAGTTAGTGCTCGGGTTACCTCCCGAGAAGAGCTCGTTTATAGTCTTAAGCTAGACTTTCCTCGTTTATGAAAAATTTTAGGGAGGTTTGAAGGTTTGGATATCTTCCCTCAAGCTTATAGTTCTGGTTTCTTGACAAAGGTTGAGTCGAGAAGCGTTTACCTTAGAAGTGCCGAATGTTGGGGTGCTTACCTTGACTCTTTCGTGTGGGAAGATATTGTGTACCTCAAGAGGAATTTTTTTCTTTAGGTTTGCTGTGATGATGCTAAGATCGGCTTTATCTAACAGTACCTGGTCTCCTATTTTGATGTGATTTGATGTTCCTACTAACTTTCTTTTTATTATTTACCCTAAAATAAGTGAAGTCGTTTAATCTAAAATTAATGAACTACTAAGCTAAAGACACAAGACAAAAAGGAACGAAATGAGAAAAATAACTTTCGAAAAGACTCAGTTGATTAAGACGATACCCTCAGGAAGAATCCACCTAGACTCCTCTTATTATCTATCACTGAATCATATGATTTATTTACTTATCTTGATC
Organism: Gossypium sturtianum; assembly: GCA_025698515.1. Classification (NCBI taxonomy): domain Eukaryota; kingdom Viridiplantae; phylum Streptophyta; class Magnoliopsida; order Malvales; family Malvaceae; genus Gossypium; species Gossypium sturtianum. The sequence continues at coordinate 168,174,949 of CM046945.1, forward strand.
CGTAAGACTCCCTTAACCTATATTAAACCCTCTCTCGAGGCGAATAACGTCTAATCCTAGGTTAATTAGTGGAACTCTCGTTCTTTTATAATAACCCCTTAGGAAAGCAGTAAATCGATCTATGGACTCCTATATTAGGTTTCACCCTAATCCGGCAAAATCTCGTCACCCTATCTCTAGGCGTGCGATCAACTCCGCTTAATTATGCTAGATCTACTCTTAAGCAAGGTCTATTCCTCCTCTACCTAAGCACATCAAATTTGTATTAATAAGCATAATTAAGAACAAAATAAGTATTTATCATATAATTCAATAATAAATAACAAATTTCATCATAGGTTTCATCCCCTTCGGGTATCTAAAGGGTTTAGTTCATAACAAAATAAGAAAACATCTCAAGAGAAAAGATAAAACAAAACATAAGAAATCCCTAAAACTCCCTGAAGGAATTGAAGGAGAAATCCGCCGTCTTGAGTAGAACTTCGGCTTCTTGAGATGGATCAACTGGCTATCCTCGAGTGATCTCCCACAAATCTGCCCTTCTCGGCTTGGCTCCTAGGCCTAGCTGAACGCCCCTTCAAAGGTGGTACTTAAGGGGTTTATATAGGCTTTCAAAATAGGTTTCTTTGCCCCGAAGTATCCAAATCCGAATGAAATTGCTCTTTGCCATGACAGGGACACGGCCATGTCACACGCCCGTGTGAATCGACTTCAGGCCGTGTTTGGACTTCTTAATGAGGCACGACCGTGTGACTTGGTTGAGAGGCCGTGTTCTAGATGCTTGATGAGGCACGACCGTGTGAGCTTTGGGCCAGGCCATGTCGATTTCGTGATATGGCCCATTTACTCCGGTTTGGGCCCGTTTTGTGTTCTTTTCGTCCTCGGGTGCTTTCCTGGGTATAAGACATGAAAAGAAAGGATTAAGAGCACCTTTTTATATAAATCGAGGCTTAATTCATCCAAAAGCATACTAAATGTGGGCTTAAAATATGTTACTTTTACGGTTTATCACTGCTTCAGGAGTTTTGTTATTCAAAGTTCCGCCAGTGGCTGAATCGATCAATTGCCTAGTTGAAGGGTTCACACCGTTGTAGAAAGTTTGGACCTATAGCCACAAAGGTAATCCATGGTGTGGGCACCTTCTCAACAGATCTTTGTATCTCTCCCATGCATCATAAAGTGTCTCTAAATCCATCTGCACAAAAGAAGAGATATCATTCCTCAACTTGGCCGTTTTGGCCGGCGAAAAATATTTTAATAAAATTTTTTCGGTCATTTGATCCCATGTAGTGATTGACCCTCGTAGAAGAGAATGCAACCACTGTTTGGCTTTATTTCTCAAAGAAAAGGGAAATAACCGAAGACGGATGGCATCATCAGAAACACCATTTATTTTTAAGGTATCACAAAATTCTAGAAAATTCGCCAAGTGTGTGTTAGGATCATCATCCTGCAAACCATCAAACTGAACAAACCGTTGTATCATCTGTATAGTGTTAGGTTTCAGTTCAAAATTATTTGCAGAAATAGTAGGTCTAACAATACTTGACTCAGTTCCTATTAAATTAGGTTTAGCATAATCATACATAGTTCGAGGAGCATGATGTTCGGCCGCCTCTGGAGGTAGTGGATTATTCTCAGCCATCTCTTTGGTGGTATTGATTTTGACTTCTTGCTCTTCTTCTATGTAGTTTAAGCTTCGCCTTATTTCTTTATGATTTCTGCGAACAGTACCTTCAATATCACTGTCGTAAATCAGGGGTCCTTTCGGGTTCCTTCTAGTCATAAACTAGAGGTACCTGCTAAGGAAAAAAAGAAGAAGAAAAATTAGCAAAGTTAGAAGCAAAATAAAAATAAAAGTAAATTACAAAAATAAGAATGACTAAAGTAATAAAAATTGAGCGTTCTTAATATTTTGGTTCCCCGGAAACAGCGCCAAAAACTTGATCGTAATGTCAGAGTTTTAAAAATTTATAAAAAGAATGATCGAGCCTAGAAACTAACTGTGACAACGATTGAGGCAAGTGCACCTATCAGACAGTAGTATAGCTTAGTTGCAAGATCGGATTGTCGAATCCAAAGGAACCAGAAGTACTAATACTAACTTTCTTTTTATTATTTAGCCTAAGAATTAAAGGAATTTGTTTATTTAATCTAAATTAACTAACAACTAAACTAAAGATGCGAAGACAAAGAGAAGGAATTGGGGAAAATACTTGTGGGAAAAACCAATTGATTAAGACAATACCCGAGGAAGAATCCACCTAGACTTCACTTGTTATCTAACTCTAAACCAGACGATTTATTCACTTGACTTGATCCGTAGGATTCCCTAATTTATATTAATACCTCTCTCGAGGCTACTGACGTCTAACCCTAGGTTGATTAATTGAAATCTCTTTCTAATTAAAACCCCTAGAATTGCATTAACTCGATCTATTGACTCCTATATTAGGTTTGACCCTAATCTGACAGATTTTTGTCACCCTATCTCTAGGCTCGTGAGCAACTCCGTTTAACTATGCTAGATCTACTCTTAGGCAGGGTCTATTCCTCCTCTGCCTAAGCACATTAGTACTTGAATCAATATCTTGAAATATTAAAGCAAGAATTACGAACACATAGTTAAGAACAAAGCAAGTATTTATCATATAGTTCAGCAAACGATAACAAGATTCATCTTAGGTTTCATCCCCCTCAGGTATATGAGGGTTTAGTTCATAATCGTAAAAGAATACATCTCAAAAGAAAAGATAAAACAAAACATAAGAAAACCCTAAAACCCCCTGAAGGAATTGAAGGAGAGATCCTCCATCTTGAGTATAACTTCGGCTTCTTGAGATGAATCAACTGGCTTTCTTCGAGTGAATCCCACAATTCTGACCTCTCTGGCTCGGCTCCTTGGCCTAGCTGGACGCCCCTTGATGGTTGGCCTCTAGGGTGTTTATATAGGCTTTTGGAATGACTTTCTTTGCCTCTAAGTACCCTAATCCGAGTGAAACTCTTCTTTCTCATGGCAGGGACACGCCCATGGCACACGCCCGTGTGAATCGTGGCCAGGCCGTGTTCGAGTCTATTAATGAGGCACGGCTGTGTGGTCTTGGGCCCAGGCCGTGTCGGTTTCGTGCTTTGGCCCATTTGCTCCATTTTAGGCCCGTTTCTCATTCTTTTCATCCTCCAGTGGTCTCCTGAGTATAAAACATGAAAACAAAGGATTAAGAGCACCAAATTACACAATTCAAGGCTTAAATCATCCAAAAGTATGCTAAATGTGGGATCAAAATATGTTCATATTACGGTTTATCACTAGGTTCATATGCCCGTGTGGCATGAAACACGCCCGTATGGTCAGAACGTGTGGTCACACATGCCCATGTCCTAGCCCGTGTGAGCTCTCTGACTTGTGCCTATAAACAAATTGATGACATACGGCCAAGTCACACGCCCGTGTGCTAGGCCATGTGGTTAATTCGAATTTTTCAAATAATAGATGAAGGGTTTACACGGCCATGAGACACGCCCGTGTACCCCACACGACTGAGACACACGCCCGTGTCTCTGCCCGTGGGCTCAGTTCTGAGCATTCTGTTTCTCAATTTTTAGGATGCAGGGGACACACAGCCTTGACACATGCCCGTGTACCAGACCTTGTGTCACACACTGCCTAGACACACGCCCGTGTGTCTACCCATGTGGAAAAACATTTCCAACAACAATCAACCAATTCAATTATGTTTTCCAACCAATTTCATCATACATTATAGCATATCTTCACATGCACATTTAGTACCAATCTTACCTCTTTTAACTTGCATGCTTACTCCCAATAATTCATATCTTATTAAGATTACATATGTATATATCATCCATAAATTACTTTATAACTTGCCAAAATTAAATTATCACTAGCCATTCCAATGACTAGGATACATTCATCCTCTTCATCTTATACATTATCTTTATTAGCCTATACACACCATTATATCCAATAAAGTTCATATCTATACCAAAATGTGTGAGATGATAGTGTGATCTGGCTCCGACCGTTCCCAACTTTCCCAAGCTTGTGAGCACTATAAAACATGAAAAATAAAACCTAGTAAGCATGTGATGCTTAGTAAGTTCATGTAACAATAATTAACTTACCACATATTTTCATCAATTTAAATCAAGCATACATGCATCCAAGCAAAAGGAATTATTACCCTATCATGCACAACTTCAACATTTTGAGTTAGTCAAATAATCTCATATAATAACAACTCAAAGATGAATAATGAGCTCATCATTTATATACTTTCATGGTAAACTTATCCATATCCCTTTGTTCGTTTCCAAGTTTAACCCGTTGAATTTATAGGAATTTCGATGGACACTTAGTAGTACACTTTACGTGTACGAATCCAGAATCCGTCAATTCATGTTCATCCTTATCAGAAAGCACACTCTCGAACCACATTTCTTACAGCAGGATTACTAGTCCAGGCTAAATCCTCTGTAACATATGCTCAAAGAGTTTTGTCAGGACTGCCAGTCCAAGCTAAATCCTTTCAGTGACAAATACACAGGGAGGCTTATATTAGGATTACCCGTCCGGGCTAAATCCTTTCTGCAATGCATGCAATATCCCTTTTTCATTAATCCATCGAATTTCCTTATTCAACCTAAACTTATCCCTTTCTAAATTAATGGAGAATATTTTAATATATTTCATACATTGAACATGTAATTGACACTCATATTATATAACATACATTTCAAACATTTCAAGATTTAATATTAAAGTACATGAACTTACCTCCATTCTTGTTCGATCGTAAAATCAACTAATCCGAAATCTTTTCCTTTCCTTAATTTGACTTCGTATTTGAGTTTTCCAGATCTATATGAATTTAATCATCAATTTCATTCATTTCATACTCAATTGAGTTCAATTTACTCCTTAGGCAAAATTACTATTTTGCCCCTAAACTTTTTATTAATTCCAATTTAGTCCCTAGGCTTGAAAAATGAAATTCATGCAATTTAATCCTCTATCCAAGCCTAGCAGAAATTGTCATATAAATTTACAGCACATATGTTTCACAAATTTCAGAAATTTTCCTTGAATTTCACAAGTTTGCAATTTAGTCATTATTTCACAATTTCATCCAAAATCACTTTGTAAAAGTTGTTTATCTACTAACAACCTTTCATTTCTTCCATAAATTTTCAATTTCTAGCATATACATCCAAGGCACAATTTTCATACTTTGTAAACTTTTCAATTAATCCTCAAATTAGAGAGAACAAGTTATCCTAATTTCAAAAATATAAAAAATATCATTTGCAGATTTTGAAAGAAGGAGTATCTGCGTTGGAAAGTTATCATTTTCAATAGCTGAGGTGTATGGAAATGAAATGGTAGATGCATTAGCATCTGCTGGAATAAGTAGACCTTGTAACACCCCAAACCCGACCCAAACGCTACGACCAGATCTGGTATGCTACGGGGTTTATTGTTAAAAACTTTGCTTTGATGGTTTTTGGAAATCTCAGTTTCTTTATTTAGGCATTTGTTAAAAATAAGATATTTGATGGAAACCTTTGCTTTTCCTGTGAACATGTTTGGAAAACCCATTTTATTACTTTTTATGACTTAAGCCCTTGAACATAAATTTTTAAACTGTAAACATTAACAAATATAAAGCGATAACCTAAGCCATGGGGCCTTATTACATAAATAGTCCCAAAATTAAAACTTAAAGGAAAACCGAAAATAGTTTATGAAAATAAAAAAACTTGATGGCCTCTAGTCCGCCTCGGCTCCCATGTCCACGATCTACTCGCTCATCTAAAAAGTCGTGGAAATTAAAGGGTGAGTCACCAAGACTCAGTGTGCAAATCCCGAAAACACATAAAAGGCTTGAGGCCCACAAACACATTATGGGCCTTGGCCCATACACAATGGCAACAAAATATTCACATGCTGCATGGCCCAACCCAACCTAAAAGTCCATCCTCTACACACCAGCCCGTACCAGCCATCACACCTCGGGGATTTTTACAATCAACCCACCAACCGCTACACACCATATCGACAGTCATGTTGTCAGTTATAATGCCGATCACCATGTGACCTTATAATCCATTGTGGCAGAGCCACCGATCACTGTGTGACCTTATAATCAAGTGTGGCAGAGCCACCGATCACTGTGTGACCTAAGTGTACATATCGTGGTTTAACCACCGATCACTAGGTGACCTTTTAACATGTTCTTCCCCTTCATCATATCAACCCCATCCCATGCATACATCCATGCAGAAGCAAAATAATATACAACCTAAAAGATCACAGTCTATCACATACATCGATACACATAGAGAAGTTTCTATGATTACGTGCACTGGCATCCCTTGCCTACCCTTTTCGGATAATACGATTTGTCCATACAAACTTTTTCCTAGCTTTTAGCCCATAACATATATAGTACAGATTAATTAGTGTGATAGAGATCTAAACACTTGATTACAGTCAAGATGTTACTTTCTATGTCAACACTATCGGTGGCCGATCGATCGCTAATCGCCTTTGGTTTTGTTACGAAGCCACCCACAACCCAGGTGGCCAATCCTGCATCACACCGACACCGCTTCTTAAACTTAGGGATTGGTTTTACGGGTCCAATTCCCTTTTTCGTTTGACTAGCGTTTGTATCCATGGAACAGATCTTAGTCAACAAACCAGATTAAAACATTGAATCGAATACAAACACGAATGTACATTCATAGTGCAGAGATCCCTTACCTAGAAATCCCGAAAGAGATGGAGTTTAGAGACTAGCGGTTTTCGGCTTTTAGATCTAGACGATCTACTTCGATTCCCGATGTGCCGCCCCAAAATGAAAACACGAGGACAATCAAAACATTACTCCAAGGACAATCCTATCACGCCAGCTAGCCTTTCGGCTTTGGCCTCCAAAAATCGGAAGAGAGAAAGTGAAGAGACAATTCGGCACTTACCTTAACACCAACAGATTCGACTAACCCTTAGAGATCCCAGCACTTAGCACGATAGAAGAAAGAAATCGGCAAGGAGAAAAGAGTGGACAAGGTATTCGGTTAGTAGGAAAGAGTGGAGAAGAGAATTGAAGTGAAGAGATTCGGCTCAAGCGGAGATCAAAAGAAAAGATATAGAGAGGAACTGTGCGGTTTCGGCTTGTAGAGGGAAACATAGAAAAGAACAATGGAATTTCGGCTTTTGCATAAAAGTGGAGATGAGAGGAAAGAAGAAAAACAAATAGGACCCAAATGCTAGAATTGAAAAGATATCCCCCTACTTAATCCAAATTTCGGCACCTACTACCTAAAAACCGAAAATGCCCCTTTTAAAACCAAAACTAAGCTATTAATCAAGGGAAATTTTGGCACCCCTTGAACATACCAGAACCGATTCCTCCTCCCCCTCAGTGTTGGAATTTCGGCCACCACTGTGACCAGCAGATAACTCTTAAATTTTCTCCCCTATCATTATCTGATCTCCCATCCACAAGTGACCCAGATAACACCACCTCTTCTTCCCTTTATCTGCCACACTATCAGCCATATTATCTACATTATCCAAACATTTATTCCCCCTATTTCTAAGCCCCATTGCCTTCCAACTTGCTCCCCCTTTTAATGCCGAAAATAATAAAAATTAAATAAGAAAAATTAGGCTTCATGCGACTCAAACTTGGGCCTCCTCAGCTAACGCCACCTCCCTACTCTCTAAGTGGCCCCACTTTGCCACTGGGCCACAAGCCCATCTGTGTCTTATAATCATAGATAACATCTTTTAAGCCCTATCCTCACTGGCTTACTACTAGAGTGTCCAAACAAAAAATTTGATTAAGGCCTCGGCCCAACCCTGAGCCCAATTTGAACCCTTTAAACACTCCAATTAACACATTAAGCATAACAACATATTAAACGCAAAGGCCCATTAATTCAGGATGTTACAGTTCTACCCCCTTAATGAAATTTCGGCCTCGAAATTACCTGATCAGAAAAGATGCGGGTACTGTTATCGCATCGTCTCCTTTGGTTCCCAAGTAGCCTCCTCAGAACCGTGATTCTGCCATAGAATTTTAACTAATAGAACCGTCTTCCTTCGCAGAACTTTGACATCACGATCTAGGATTTCCATGGGTTCCTCCTCAAAGGATAGGTCGGGTCTTACTTCGATTTCTTCCACAGGCACCACATGAGATGGATCCGAACGGTAAAGTCTTAACATAGAGACATGGAATACATTTTGAATCTGGCTTAGCTCAGAAGGTAGCTCTAGCTTATAAGCTACTGGTCCCACTCGTTTCAACACCCGATAAGGTCCGATAAATCTGGGACTTAATTTACCTTTCCGTCCGAACCTCAGTACTCTCTTCCATGGCGACACCTTCAAGAACACCTTGTCACCCATCGCAAATTCTATGTCCTTACGCCAGTCGAGATAGGACTTACAATCGGTCGACGCTTCCTTTAATCGAGCCCGAATTAACTCTACCTTCTCCTCTATCTCGGTAACCAATTATGGACCCAAAATCAGACGTTCCCCTAATTCTTTCCAATAGGTAGGTGTACGACACCTCTGCCCGTACAATGCTTCATAGGGTGCCATCTGAATACTTGACTGGTAGCTATTGTTGTACGCAAACTCCGCCAACGGTAAGAACTCTTCCCAACTACCCCTGAAGTCAATGACACATCCTTTTAACATGTCCTCTAAGATCTGGATTACCCGCTCAGACTGTCCATCGGTCTGAGGATGAAACGCCGTACTGAAATCCAACTTCGTACCCAACGCTTGATGCAACGCCTTCCAAAATCGTGAGGTGAACCTAGGGTCCCTGTCCAATATGATTGATACTGGTACCCCATGCAACCTCATTACCTCCGCTATGTATAGCTTAGCCAATTTCTGCAGAGTAATCGACACGTCTTGGTATGAAATGAGCGGACTTTGTCAAGCGGTCAACAATCACCTGCACCGAATCTTTCTTAGTAGGCGTGAGGGTAGCCCACTAACAAAGTCCATTGTGATCCTTTCCCACTTCTATTGTGGAATCTTCACCAGCTGCAACAACCCTGATGGTAACTGATGTTCCGCCTTTACCTGCTGATAGGTAAAACACTTCCCCACAAATTCGGTCACCTCTCGTTTCAAACCTGGCCACCAGAACTGATCTCGCAAATCTCGATACATCTTACTTCCTTCAGGGTGCATAGCGTATGGACTACCATGCGCTTCTTGCAAAATCTTATGCCTCAACTCAGGATCTTTCGGCATACACACTCTCCCTTGAAAACATAATAGCCCTTCCTCATTCACACTAAATTCTGTTGATCCTTCACTTGATCCTACCGGAAACTTCTCCTGTAGCAACTCATCGGTCTGCTGCTTCGCCTTAACCTGGCTGACCCAAGAGTGTTTCACTTGAAGTTCAGCTAATAAACTCCCATCATCATATAGACTAAGGTGAGCAAACATTGCTCTCAAGTCAGAGATTACTTTACGACTTAGAGCATCCGCCACCACGTTGGCTTTACCCGGATGGTACTCGATCGAGTAGTCATTATCTTTTAACAACTCGATCCACCTCCTTTGCCTTAGATTCAACTCCTTCTGGGTCAACAGGTATTTTAAGCTCTTATGATCGGTATAAATGACAGATTTCTCCCTGTACAGATAATGTCTCCAAATCTTCAAAGCAAAAACCACCGCCGCCAATTCCAAATCATGGGTGGGATAACTCCGCTTCGTGCGGTCTTAATCTTGAGATGCGTGCGCAACAACCTTTCCACCTTACATCAACACGCATCCTAGTCCCGTGTGTGAAGCATCACAGTACATCACGAACTCCTTCCCGACCCTCGGTGAATCAATACCGAGCCTCCGTTAAAATCCTTTTAACTTCTCAAACTCTCTTGCTACTTATTAGACCAAACAAATGGAACCCCTTTCAAGAACAACTTAGTCAACGGTCTTGCAATCAATGAAAATCCTTCAACAAACCTTCAGAATACCCAACCAAACCAAGAAAACTCCGAATTTCCGCCACAGACCTAGGCGGCTTCCAATCTAACATCGCTTCAATTTTTCGGGTCAACCTAATCCCTCTGCCGAGACAACGTGACCTAAACGTAACTTCTCTTAGCCAAAATTTGCACTTACCGAATTTGGCATATAATTTGCTTCTCCTCGAATCTTTGAACCACCCGAAGATGTGAATCATGCTCCTCTTCCGATTTTGAATAAACCAGAATATCATCTATAAACACCACAACAAACCGATCCAAGTAGGGTTGAAATACTCGGTTCATCATATCCATAAACGCTGCTGGTGCGTTAGTCAACCCAAATGGCATTACCATGAATTCGTAGTGACCGTAGCGAGTCCTAAAAGCCGTCTTATGAATATCCGTCTCCTTGACCTTAAGCTGATGGTACCCTGATCTCAGATTTATCTTTGAGAAAACTGAAGCCCCCTTCAGCTGATCGAACAAGTCATCGATCCTCGGCAACGGGTATTTATTCTTGATGGTCAACTTATTCAGCTGGCGATAGTCAATGCACATACGCATTGATCCATCCTTCTTCTTAACGAATAACACCGGCGCTCTCCAAGGCGACACACTTGGTCGAATAAACCCTCTATCCAGCAACTCCTAAATCTGCACTTTCAATTCCACCAACTCCTTTGGCGCCATCCTATAAGGAGCAATAGATACTGGCGCTGTTCCCGAAAGAAGATCGATACCAAACTCCACTTCAGGATCCGGGGGCAATCCCGAGAGCTCTTCTAGGAAAACATCCAGAAATTCCTTCACCGTCCTAACATCTCCGACAGTTAGTTCCTTGGCTTCCAAAGCCCGAACAAACATTAGAATTGCCTCGCATCCTTTCATCACCATCATTTCTGCCCTTAAGGTAGACACCACATTTGACAAACAGTTCCCCCTTTCACCTATCACTGACACTTCACCACCCTCAGAAGTTTTTAACACCATACGCTTGGCTGCACAGTCCAAATTTACTTGATACTTCACCAGCCAATCCATTCCTAAGATCAAATCGAACTCCCCAAACGACAGTTCCATTAGATCAGCCCGAAAAGCTACCCCTTGAACTTCCAGGGGTACATCCTTATACAGTTTGCTCACCACTACAGTTTGTCCTAGAGGGATCACTACAGTCATCTCCCTAGAAGAAGTCTCATAATCTAAGTTCAAAGTTCCCGCTATAGCACTAGCAACATAAGAGTGCGTCGAACCAATATCAATCAAGGCAGTATAAGGTAAACCATTATTTTAGAAACGTACCGGTTATGACATCCGGTGTGTTAGCCTCCTCTCGACGTCTGGCAGCATAGACTAACCCCAGCTGTCTCGCCTCAGTGTTTCCTGCCCCTTGGCCTGGTGCTCCATGACCTTGACCGGAACTGTTACCACCTCTGGTTGGACCACGACCTCTCTGTGGCTGTTGACCACCTCTTCCCGGCTGTGCATTCCCTTGACCCGTGGGCCCTTCACTGCCACATTTCTGTAGACAGTTTCTAACTTGGTGGTCTGTAGATCCACACCTAAAGCACTTCCCACTGCCCGCCCAACACTCACCTACATAGAATTTACCACATCGAGCACACTTCTGTGTCTGACTAGTAGCAGCAGGTCTCTCATCTCGTCTCAGCCCGTCTGACCTGGGTCTTTTTTGAATACGCCCAGCTGCCCCTGATGATCCAAAATTTCTCTTACTTCCACTCCTATCTCTATCCCGATCTAGTTTCTCTGTCTGCTTCACCTCCTCAGCTATATTAGCTTTTTCCACAAGCACAGCAAATTCCCTCTCCCGTTGTGGAGCTATCAATACACGTAAATCATCCCTCAGACCATCTTCAAATCGAACACAACGTTCATGGTCTGTGGCCACCATTCCTCGAGCATAACGACTAAGGCGTAAGAATTCCGCTTCATACGCAGCCACCGACCTACTTCCCTGAACCAGATTCAGAAACGCTCTACGCTGCGCATCCACATAACTCGACCCAATGTATTTACTCTGAAACATCATTTTGAAGAGATCCCAGGTGATACGGTCAGCCATCGTACCATCCTTAACCGTAAGCCACCATTGATAAGCTTCGTCCCGCAGAGAGAGATACAACCCCTTTCGACTTTTCCTCCTCCGTGAAATCCGGATCATCCATTATACGCTCAACCGCCTCCAACCAAGATTACTCAGATTTCTGGGGCTATTCGAAATTCCCTAAACACTTCGCCCCCCATTAGCTCTAAGTCGCCCGACACCACGATTTTCGGGCTCCTGTGCCCATGCCTGCCCCAGCAACCCTCTCTAAAACCCTTAACATCGCCTGGGATACCGCATCATCTCCGGCCGTCTGGTCCTGAAATTCCACCTCCGCACCGGTGGTGATGCGGCATCTCGTTTCCGGACCCATAACCGAGATCCTCTTGGGTTCGAGACACAACCATCCTACCCCTACCACGGCCACGTGCAGGACGTCCACGACCCCTTGTACTCATTCTACTGATTCGCGTTTATCTGATTAGAAATTTTATGAATTATTAATTTCTTCCACTGATTAACCACGAACAATCTTATGGACAGTAGTTTTAAGAGTAGTTCTTTCGATTTCGAAATTATATCTACGGGTTTCAGTCTCAAGTTTATATCTCCTAGTTCCACATACATTCAACCATCATGCATCAACATACAAGTAGCATCCATGAACCCACATTCATTACATAAGGGTATTTTTGTCATTTCACTACCCAGGGGTATTTTCGTAGTTCTTTTCTTACAGGGTATTTTTCATAATTTCACAAAATAGGGTATCTTGGTGATTTTTCGAAATAGAGATATTTTGGTATATTTTTTTAAAGCAGGGGTATTTTGGAAAATTTTAAATTTTTTTCTCTTTTTTTTCCAAATCGAGGGTATTTTGGTAATTTTACAAATTCCGATAATTTTGTAAATCGGGTGCTATTGTAAATCTAGAGGTTTTTGGGTAAATTTTTAAAACATGGGTATTTTGGTAATTTACAAAACTAAGGGTATTTGGTCCCTTTCGGGTTTTAGTTATGGTCTTTGGCCCGTCAACTAGTCCTCGCAGCTAAGGTGAACAGTCACTACGCACCAGGTAGGATTCCAGCGAAGAGGAGGTGAGTCACTAGGACCGCTTAAATACCAAGCTCTCCCTGAATCTAATCCTAGACATGCGCATGCCTGTTGCCACACCCTAACCCAGCGACTGGTTTACGGACATGTTTAGTTAGATTAAGTTTTATGAATTTCAAGAGTTTGTTTAAACTAGGCCTAGAGTCCATTAATCGTATCATACTAGTCTACGTCCATAAAGCCTATCAAACCCAACATGCATATCACATCAAGAGTTAGAATACTTACCTGCGTGGATCGGGTGCCGGTAGACTCGAAGGCCATATCTCAACCAAAGCATTTTCACCAACTTTATAACCTACTACTGGACCCATTTCACAGCCCGAGTTTTGCAACTGGGCTCTGATACCAAAATGTAACACCCCAAACCCGACCCAAACGCTACGACCAGATCTGGTATGTTACGGGGTTTATTGTTAAAAACTTTACTTTGATGGTTTTTGGAAATATCAGTTTCTTTATTTAGGCATTTGTTAAAAATAAGATATTTGATGGAAACTTTTGCTTTTCCGTTGAACATGTTTGGAAAACCCATTTTATTACTTTTTATGACTTAAGTCCTTGAATATAAATTTTTAAACTGTAAACATTAACAAATATAAAGCGATAACCTAAGCCATGGGGCCTTATTACATAAATAGTCCCAAAATTAAAACTTAAAGGAAAACCGAAAATAGTTTATGAAAATAAAAAAAAACTTGATGGCCCCTTGAGTCTGCCTCGGCTCCCATGTCCACGATCTACTGCTCATCTGAAAAGTCAGGGAAATTAAAGGGGTGAGTCACCAAGACTCAGTGTGCAAATCCCGAAAACACATAAAAGGCTTGAGGCCCACAAACACATTATGGGCCTTGGCCCATACACAATGGCAACAAAATATTTACATGCTGCATGGCCCAACCCAACCTAAAAGTCCATCCTCTACACACCAGCCCGTACCAGCCATACACCTCAGGGATTTCTACAATCAACCCACCAACCGCTACACACCATATCGATAGTCATGCTGTCAGTTATAATGCCGATCACCATGTGACCTTATAATCCATTGTGGCAGAGCCACCGATCACTGTGTGACCTTATAATCAAGTGTGGCAGAGCCACCGATCACTGCGTGACCTAAGTGTACATATCGTGGTTTAACCACCGATCACTAGGTGACCTTTAACATGCTCTTCCCCTTCATCATATCAACCCCATCCCATGCATACATCCATGCAGAAGCAAAATAATATACAACCTAAAAGATCATAGTCTATCACATACATCGATACACATAGAGAAGTTTCTATGATTACGTACCTGTCATCCCTTGCCTACCCTTTTCGGGTAATACGACTGTCCATACAACCTTTTTCCGGCTTTAGCCCATAACATATATAGTACAGATTAATTAGTGTGATAGAGATCTACACACTTGATTACAGTCAAGATGTTACTTTCTATGTCAACACTATCGGTAGCCGATACGACTACTAACTGCCTTTGGTTTTGTTCTGAAGCTGGTCCACAACCCGGTGGCCAATCCCGTACTGCTGACACCGCTCGCTTCCTAAACTTAGGGATTGGTTTTACGGGTCCAATTCCCTTTTCCGTTTGACTAGCATTTGTATCCATGGAACAGATCTTAGTCAGCAAACCGGATTAAAACATTGAATCTAATACAAACACGAATGTACATTCATAATGCAGAGATCCCTTACCTAGAAATCCCGAAAGAGATGGAGTTTAGAGACTAGTGGTTTCCGGCTTTTAGATCTAGATGATCTACTTCGATTCCCGATGTGCCGCCCCAAAATAAAAACACGAGGACAATCAAAACATTACTCCAAGGATAATCCTATCACGCCAGCTAGCCTTTCGGCTTTGGCCTCCAAAACCCGAAAGAGAGAAAGTGAAGAGAGAATTCGAAACTTACCTTAACACCAACAGATTCGACTAACCCTTAGAGATCCCGGCACTTAGCACGATAGAAGAAAGAAATCGGTAAGGAGAAAAGAATGGACAAAGTATTCGGTTAGTAGGAAAAAGTGGAGAAGAGAATTGAAGTGAAGAGATTTGGCTCAAGCGGAGATCAAAAGAAAAGATATAGAGAGGAACTGTGAGGTTTCGGCTTGTAGAGGGAAACATAGAAAAGAACAATGGAATTTCGGCTTTTGCATAAAAGTGGAGATGAGAGGAAAGAAGAAAAACAAATAGGACCCAAATGCCAGAATTGAAGAGATATCCCTCCTACTTAATCTAAATTTTGGCACCTACTATCTAAAAACCGAAAATGCCCCTTTTAAAACCAAAACTAAGCTATTAATCAAGGGAAATTTCGGCACCCCTTGAACATACCAGAACTGATTCCTCCTCCCCCTCAGTGTTGGAATTTCGGCCACCACTGTGACCAGCAGATAACTCCTAAATTTTCTCCCCTATCATTATCTGATCTCCCATCCACAAGTGACCCAGATAACACCACCTCTTCTTCCCTTTATCTCCCACACTATCAGCCATATTATCTACATTATCCAAACATTTATTCCCCCTATTTCCAAGCCCCATTTCCGTCCAACTTGCTCCTCCCTTTAATTTCGAAAATAATAAAAATTAAATAAGAAAAATTAGGCTTCATGTGACTCGAACTTGGGCCTCCTCAGCTGACGCCACCTCCCTGCTCTCTAAGTGGCACCACTTTGCCACTGGGCCATAAGCCCATCTGTGTCTTATAATCACAGATAACATCTTTTAAGCCCTATCCTCACTGGCTTACCACTAGAGTGTCAAAACAAAAAAATTTGATTAAGGCCTCGGCCCAACCCTGAGCCCAATCTGAACCCCTTAAACACTCCAATTAACACATTAAGCATAACAACATATTAAACGCAAAAGCCCATTAATTCAGGATGTTACAGACCTAGTATGTTTAAGGCTTGGTGGTGAGTATGGTCTGCGATAATTATGATAGCTTTAAGTGTGTGACTTGCTGTTACTGGTGTATCAAGTGGATTAGATGCTGGTGTTTGTTCTTTTGACCTGTGAGCAGCTTTTGTTGAAGGAGTTTTCTGGGTTTTACGGAGTTTTTTGTGGCTTTTGTAGGAGTGTGCGTTTTTTTTTGGGTATGATTTTTTTTAATGGGAGATTGTGCATTTGTCAGTTTTTACTGCATATGCGATTTTGTAATATCATTACTGAGCAAAAAAAAAAAAAATACTAAAAACGGGACCTAAGAACTTACCAATTTATTCCAAGAAATTTTTTTTTCTCTCCTAGGGTTTCCATGTATTTGGGGATGAAGATGATTCAAAAATGATGATATTTCCAATTTAATTCAATATCATCCTTTAATTTTTCCCAATTCCAATTTAGCCCTTTTCTTTTTCTCAAATTCCATGGATGATTCAACAAAGATATTTTTCCATATTTTGATTGATGGTCTAATTGCTAAATAAGGACCTTAAGTTTTAAATTTCATAGCTATCTAGTCCTTTTAACCTCTAGCACTCAACTTCTACATTTTATGCAATTAGGTCCTTTCTCTAATTAACCTCTAAATCGATAAAATTTTCTTATCAATATTTTCATGCAACCTTCCTATTGATCGTAGCTGTCGAGTCTTAAAATTTATAAAAAAGAGAATGATCGAACCTAGAAACTAACTCTGACAATGACTTAAGGCAAGTGCACCTATCGAACAGTAGTATAGCTTAGGCAAGACCGGATTGTCGAACCCAAAGGAACTAAAAGTACTAATACTAACTTTCTTCTTATTATCTAGCCTAAAATAAGTGAAGTTCTTATTTAATCTAATTTTAATTACCTACTAAGCTAAAGATGCAAAGACAAAAAGAATGAATTGAGGAAATACTGTTGGAAAAACTCAGTTGACTAAGACGATACCCTTAGGAAGAATCCACCTAGACTTCACTTGTTACCTAACACTGAACCAGACGATGTATTCACTTGACTTGATTCGTAAGATTCCCTAATTTATATTAAACCCTCTCTCGAGGCGAATAACGTCTAACCGTAGGTTGATTAATTGAAATCTCTTTCTAATTAAAACCCCTAGAAGCGCATTAACTCAATCTATGGACTCCCATATTAGGTTTCACCCTAATCCGGCAAAGTCTCGTCACCCTATCTCTAGGCGTACGATTAACTCCGCTTAATTATGCTAGATCCACTCTTAAGTAGGGACTTTTGCTCCTCCACCTAAGCACATCATACTTGAATCAATATCCCGAAAATATTAACACAAGAATTAAGAACACATAATTAAGAACAAATCAAGTATTTATCATATAGTTCAGAAAATATAACAAGATCCGTCTTAGGTTTCATCCCCTTCAGGTATCTGAGGGGTTTTAGTTCATAACTATAAAAGAAAACATCTCAGAAGAAAAGATAAAACAAAACATAAGAAATCCCTAAAACCCCCTGAAGGAATTGAAGGAGAGATCCGCCGTCTTGAGTATAACTCCAGCTTTTTGAGATGGATCAACTGGCTATCTTCGAGTATTTCCACAAATCTGACCTTTTCGGCTAGGCTCCTTGGCCTAGCTGACCGCCCTCTTTTAAGGATACACTTAGGGGTTTATATAGGCTTTTGAAATAGGTTTCTTTGCCCCTAAATATCCTTTTCCGAGTAGAATTGCTCTTCTCCATGACAGGGACACGGCCATGGCACACGGCCGTGTGAATCGTCTTTAGGCTGTGTTTGAATTTCTTTAATGAGACACGGTCGTGTGAATTGGGATTAGGCTGTGTTCTAGTTTATCAGTGAGGCACGGCCGTGTGGACTTAAGTCCAGGCCGTGTCGATTTCCTCTTTGGCCCAATTTGGTCTATTTTAGGCCCGTTTCTCGTTCTTCACATCCTCGGGTGCTTTCTTGAGTATAAAACATGAAAAGAAAGGATTAAGAGCACCTTTTTACATAAATCAAGGGATAAATCATCTAGAAGTATGCTAAATGTGGGATTAAAATATATTACTTTTACGGTTTATCACATACCCCCACACTTAAGCTTTTACTTGTCCTCAAGCAAAATTCTCAACTTACAATTAAAATGAACTTTCCATAATTCATAACTCCTATCAACAATGTCTCATCATAATTCATAGATAGTTTATACATGGATAATTTAATTCAAAGAGTCCTAAAGATTCAAACAATATAAGTCATATATTTGTAACACAAAAACGTAGGTGTCTCCCCTTATCTAAATAATTACCTTTAATTTTAAAATCGACAAGGTTTGACATCCTCACTAAAGATTCACTCAAATCACTCAAAGTGTTTAAGGTTCAGGAAAAGAAGCACTCATAAGTCGAACATGAAAAATTAATCCCATAGGCTTGCCTGAAAATCAAATCTCCACCACTGTAAAATGAGATGATAAACAGATCAAAAGGTCTTTAACAGGGTTGTAACGGGGCTAGGGTTAAAGGTATGGATATAGGCTGAATTAGAAGGTTAGAATCGAGATTGACCTGATAAATTACCTAATTAGAAAAATGAACTAATCTTAAATAGTTACATCAATTGAAAACTAATAATATAAGCTCAGCTAATCATAGAACTAATAATGAATATACTTCAAATTTTTTTTAAGAACACATCAAATTATAGAGGATAAATTCAACTAATGAAATAATATAATTAGGTAGCTAATCAAATCAAATCTCGATATAAGGGTAGTTAAAAGGAATGGTGATAACAAATACAAAGGGGTTTGGGTTAATATTAGCTGGTGAGTCAATAAAGAGGTTGTTAGGATTAAAGGGGTTCACTAGGGGTTAATTATGAATGTAGGCTTTTTAGTGGAGTAAGTGGGTTAAATACCTAGGTGCCTTTATCATCTCTGTATATCAAATCATAGATGTGGTCTCAACATGTATAATCAAGGCAAGTTCTAGAATAACAGTTCAATGTCGATACACTCATAATCAATAAAGTGAGCAAGAAAAAGAATATATGCTCTATACGGCTCAAAATCTCACAAAAATTATGGGTGTTTTGATATCAACCTCATAAATTTCAAATTTCAAGATAACATTCAGATTCAGGTAGACAACCTAAAAATTTTAATTTTGAAAAATTAGACTTATCATACTTGATTCTCTAGTATTCTTCAAATTTAATCATCAATGCACAATTATCAATGAACTACTCAAAAACATATCAAAAAAAATCATAAATCATCAGAAATTTGATCCTAATTAGTAATATGAGGAAATTACTTAAGAACAAGATATGATCCAGGGATCTGAGAATAATGCAGAAAGTTAGGCATTTTCTCGAAATAACTATTCACCCCCATACTTAAGATGTACATTGCCCTCAATGTACAAACATATATATGCAATTTAAAAGAGAGGAAGAGGTGAAACTTCCTGAATTTGGATGGTTTCCCAGAGTTGGAAGTCGATAGGGGTGGTTTCTGCTACCGAGCTCTGCGCTAGATGAAGAAATTGGGGAGCTCGTGAAGAATTAGCCAAGAATTATTAAGACACATTTAAAATAAACTAAATATATAAGTAAAGACAAATAAGAGAAAGAAAAGAAAATAGATATGTAAATAAAATTAAAATGAAAGATAAATGGACCGAAGAGTCCTTATTGTTGGATGGTTTGCGAGATGGGTGTGACCTCTAAGGCTGCGAAGTTGATGGCGGTGGCGGAAGTGGCGTGATTCCCAAGCAGCCTTTAGAACTTCGAGGGCTGCGGTGGTGGTGGTCGTGGTTCCCAAGGTGTGATTCCCTAGCAGCCTTTTGAACTTGACACTAAGAAACTAAAATAAAATAAACTAAATTAAGCATAAGATAGTCTAAGAGAAGGAAAATAGAGGATAAGATAAAAGTGAAACAAAAGATAAATGGTCTCAAGGACCCTTGGCTTGTTGTTTGGATGAAGCGGCCGACATGAACTTATGTATATCGGTCTCCATGAAGGAGACTGTGCTTGGATCCTTCCGCTTCTTCGACATGGATATGTGTAGCTCAAGAGGTTGGAGACTTTGTTATGGAGAGGGGAGAATTTCGAGAGAGAAAGGAAGAAAAAAGGTGAAAAGTAGATGAGAAGAATGGGGAGGGGGTGGGTTTATATAGAGTTTTGGAGTCTGATGCCCCCCCACGCCCGTGGACCGAGGGCGTGTCGATTCACACGGCCGCTTCGCACGGCCGTGTGTCTAGGCGTGTTGGTTCAGCCACACTCGTTTTATAAATTGCCACGGCCATTTGTGATAAGTCAGTGTCGTCCACGGCCGCGCGCGCTTTGTCGGTGCCCGTGGGGGTTAGTTAGGTCTGTGATTTCGAAAATTAGTTGGGACTGATTCGTACCGCCTCTGCTATGTCAGTACGAAGATTTTGTATTTCTACACGATCACGGCCACGACCGTGTGCAAGACCGTGTGGTCTGGAAATCTGCACTTTTGGTTAGTTTACACTAGGTGTTCAGAAAGAAGAAAAGAAAAGAAAATAAAATGAAAGAAAAATGTAAAAATAAATTAGTTAGTGCTCAGGTTGCCTCCCGAGAAGCGCTCGTTTATAGTCTTAAGCTAGACTTTCCTTGTATTTAGAAAAAAAAATCAGGGAGGTTTAAAGGTTTGAATATCTTCCTTCATGCTTACAGTTCTATTTTCTTGATAAAGTTTAAGTCGAGAAGCGTTTACCTTAAAAGTGCTGAGTATAGGATTGCTTACCTCAACTATTCCGTATGGGAAGATATTTTGTACCTCAAGAGGGATTTATTTGTTCGTGTTCAGGTCTGGTGTGGTGATGCAAGGATCTTTATCTAACAGTACTTGGTCTCCTATTTTGAAGTGGTTTGATGTTGCGGTGAGCTCTTCTAGGGGCTCCTTTGGTTTTTCTTCGTGCGGTTCCAGTTCATCTTTAAAGGGTGTCGTCCACTCTTTTAATTTGTCGCTCTTAAGGCTTCATTCCTTGTGTGATCTTTCTTCATCAATTGTTGTCCTGGCCGAGTCAAGAGCTTGTAAACTGATCGATTCGTCACCTACACGAAGGATGAGTTCTCCTGTGCCAACATCAATTTTTGTTCTAGCAGTTGCTAAAAATGGTCTTCCTAAAATTAGGGGAATCGAATTATCCTCATCCATGTCTAAGGCAACAAAATCTACTGGGAAAACGAATTTATCAATTTTTACAAGAACATCTTCGATAATACCCCTAGGAATTCTAACAGTTTTATCAGCTGATTGAATACTCATCCTAGTTTGTTTGGGTTTCCCTAGACCTAGTTGTTTAAACATTTTATAAGGCATGACATTTATCTTGCCCCTAGATCAGCTAAGGCATTATCAACAGTTAGTCTACCAATTAAACATGGAATTGTAAAACTCCCTGGATCTTTTAGCTTTAGCGGTAGTCTATTCTGTAACATTGCTGAGCATACTGCGTTTAATTCCACATGTGGATCCTCGTCTAACTTACGCTTGTTCGTGAAGAGTTGTTTTAAAAATTTCCTCAAATCTGGCATCTGTGAAAGAGCTTCAAGAAGTGATAAGTTAATATGTAATTTCTTTAAGAGTTTAAGAAACTTACCGAATTGTTCCTCTGTATCGTCTCTCTTCATCGCTTCGGGATAAGGTATGCGGGGTTGGTACTCTTTGATTATTGGTTTTGGCTTTTCTTGTGTTACCTCAACCTTACCTTCTTCTACTTCGTTTTCTTGTATTGGATTGGGTGCGTCTAATCCTATACTATCATGAGCTGTGATGGCTTAGATTTACTCCTTTGGGTTAATCTCAGTGTTGCTTGGTAGACGCCCTTGTGGTCGTTCAGAAATCTCTGATCAAATTTCAGAAACTATCTTAGTAAGTTGTCCGACTGACTTAGTAAGTTCCCCAACTTGGCTCTCAATCCCTTTGATTGATGTTTGTTGATTATCGAGCGTTGTCTCAGTTTTTTGGAGACGGTTTGCTGTGGATGCCATGAATTTTGTCAGCATCTCTTCGAGGTTCGGCCTCTTTTCCTGTGGATAGGGCTAATTTTGGAAATTTTGAGGAGGTTGTTGTCTTTGATTTCCTTGATTTCCTTGACCTCCCCATGAAAAATTTGGGTGGTTCCTCCAACCTGGATTATAATTATTACTATAAGGGTTATTATTAGATCTAAAATTATTACCTATATAGTTCATCTGTTTGCTTTCTGTGCCTGGTTGGTAGGATGGGTACTCAGGATTCGCCACAGTTCCACTCGCGTCGCACTGCATTACTAGATGTACCTGTAAAGAACACAAATTATCAAGCTTTTTATTCATCATCTCTACCTGTGTTGATAGCATGGTTACTGCATCGAGGTTGTAAACTCCGGCTGATTTTGTTGGTTTTGTCCTTGTAACTTGCCACTGATAGTTATTCAGTGACATCTCTTCTATAAACTCGTAGGCTGCTTCATGAGTTTTATTGTTCAGGGTTCCACCGGCGGCTGAATCAATTAGTTACCTCATTGAGGGGTTTACACCGTTATAGAAAGTTTGGACTTGGAGCCACAGGGGTAAACCATGGTGCGGACACCTTCTCAAGAGATCCTTATATCTCTCCCATGCGTCGTATAATGTCTCTAAATCCATCTGCACAAAAGAAGAGATATCATTCCGTAATTTAGCCGTTTTGGCCGGTGGGAAATATTTTAATAAAAAAATTTCGATCATTTGATCCCATGTAGTGATTGACCATCGTGGTAACGAGTTTAACCATTGTTTGGCTTTATTCCTTAATGAAAAGGGAAATAACCGAAGACGTATGGCATCATCAGAAACGCCATTTATTTTGAAGGTATCACAGAACTCTAAAAAATTAGCTATATGAGTATTTGGGTCTTCGTCCTGTAAACCATCAAATTGAACAAATTGTTGAATCATTTGTATAGTGTTAGGCTTTAATTCAAAATTATTAGCAGCTATAGCAGGCCTAACAATACTTGATTCTGCTCCTGTTAAATGAGGTTTAGCATAATCATACATAGTACGCGGAGCATTATTTTCTGCCACATCTTATGGTGGTGGATTGTTCTCGTCCATCCCTTCAGTAGGATTGGATCTGCTTTCTCGCTCTTCTTCTGTGTAATTTAGGGCTCGCCTAATTTCTCTGCGATTCCTGCGAGCGGTAGCTTCAATATCACTATCGTATACTAGTGGTCCTCTCGGGTTCCTTCTAGTCATAAACTAGAGGTACCTGTTAGGAAAAGAAAGAAAGAAAATTTTAGCAAAGACAAAAAAAAATTAAAAAAATAAAAAAAGAGTAAATTGCGAAAAATAATAAAAATAAAAATAAAAGAGTGGCTAGAGTAATAAAAATAGAGTTTTCTTAATATTTTAGTTCCCCGGCAACGGCGCCAAAAACTTGATCGTAGCTGTCGAGTCTTAAAATTTATAAAAAGAGAATGATCGAACCTAGAAACTAACTCTGACAACGACTTAAGGCAAGTGCACCTATCGAACAGTAGTATAGCTTAGGCAAGACCGGATTGTCGAACCCAAAGGAACTAAAAGTACTAATACTAACTTTCTTCTTATTATCTAGCCTAAAATAAGTGAAGTTGTTATTTAATCTAATTTTAATTAACTACTAAGCTAAAGACGCAAAGACAAAAAGAATGAATTGGGGAAATACTGTTGGAAAAACTCAGTTGACTAAGACGATACCCTTAGGAAGAATCCACCTAGACTTCACTTGTTACCTAACACTGAACCAGACGATGTATTCACTTGACTTGATTTGTAAGATTCCCTAATTTATATTAAACCCTCTCTCGAGGCGAATAACGTCTAACCTTAGGTTGATTAATTGAAATCTCTTTCTAATTAAAACCCCTAGAATCGCATTAACTCGATCTATGGACTCCCATATTAGGTTTCACCCTAATCCGGTAAAATCTCGTCACCCTATCTCTAGGCGTACGATCAACTCCGCTTAATTATGCTAGATCTACTCTTAAGCAGGGACCTTTGCTCCTCCACCTAAGCACATCATACTTGAATCAATATCCCAGAAATATTAACACAAGAATTAAGAACACATAATTAAGAACAAATCAAGTATTTATCATATAGTTCAGAAAAGAATAACAAGATCCGTCTTAGGTTTCATCCCCTTCAGGTATCTGAGGGGTTTTAGTTCATAACTATAAAAGAAAACATCTTAGAAGAAAAGATAAAACAAAACATAAGAAATCCCTAAACCCCCCTGAAGGAATTTAAGGAGAGATCCGCCGTCTTGAGTATAACTCCGGCTTCTTAAGATGGATCAACTGGCTATCTTCGAGTATTTCCCACAAATCTGACCTTTTCGGCTCGGCTCCTTAGCCTAGCTGACCGCCCTCTTTTAAGGATACACTTAGGGGGTTTATATAGGCTTTTGAAATAGGTTTCTTTGCCCCTAAGTATCCTTTTCCGAGTAGAATTACTCTTGTCCACGACAGGGACACAGCCATGGCACACGCCCGTGTGAATCGTCTTTAGGCCGTGTTCGGATTTCTTTAATGAGACACGACCGTGTGAATCAGGATTAGGCCGTATTCTAGTTTATCAGTGAGGCACGGCCGTGTGGGCTTAAGTCCAGGCCGTGTCGATTTCCTCTTTGGCCCAATTTGGTCCGTTTTAGGCCCGTTTCTCGTTCGTTACATCCTCGGGTGCTTTCCTGAGTATAACACATGAAAAGAAAGGATTAAGAGCACCTTTTTACATAAATCAAGGGATAAATCATCTCGAAGTATGCTAAATGTGGGATTAAAATATGTTACTTTTACGGTTTATCACCTATCATAATATAGACTATACCATAATTTTAAAATAAATTGTTCTTTTTAGCTCAGATTTATGGTTACAAAACCACTGTTCCGATATCACTAAAATTGGGCCATTACATTAATCACGTTGACGAGTCCTATTTTATCATCCTAATCGATTTGAAAAATTTTCAAGTCGAGTCGAGTAAAATGAAATTCAAGTCGAATAGAATAGAATCGAGTAAAATTGTTCGAGTTAAACATGTCAAATTAAAATCTTGTTACAATATAACTAATATCATATTGGAGGGCATATATTTGAAGCAATATATATTTGAAAACTCTTTCAAAACAAAATAAAAAAAAATACTTTAGTATTATAGACTTGAATTGTTAATTAATTTATTTAGGTCCCAAAATTATTATTTGAAATTATTTTAACTTTTTTATATATTCTTTAGAATTCTTAATTTTTATAAATATTTTAAAATTATTTTGAATTTTTTCGTAGTTGCTGAGAGAGAGATCAATTTGTTCATTTTCAAAATTGACAAGATTATAGAATCTCATGTGATGGCTTGATGGTCAAGGTGTTCATCATCTCAAGTGTGGCTTGGATTCAAGTTGTGTTAGTCGCGTTGCTGTTAGATTTTTTATTGATTAGAAATGCAATTTTTTTTGTTGATTTGCTGTAATTAAAAACCCCATCACTAATATACCATTATGAATTTACAAACTTACCTCATTTATCTGTTGTTTTTCTAGATTCAATTATATCTAGTGACTATGAATAAAAAAGAAAATCTTTCTCATTTTTCTAACCTTTAAAGTTTCTTTCAAAGTCATCTAAAAGAAAAAAAAAAGAACGAAAGAAAGGAACTGTCTTCAATTTTATGTCAACCTTGTTCCAAGTGTTATGATGAGTCAACATTCAGACCACGTATGCATGAATTATTCAAAGATTTAATATTCCATATTTATACCGTTTTAATGTTTATTATAGCATTTTCAATTATAACAGCATAGAAACGATCAAATCAAAGTGTTATATGTTAGAATAATAGTTGATCTAGTGATTAGTTTCTGTTATTATTCTGTTAAGTCTGTTGTTAGTTAATATCAGTTACTGATAACTGTTAGTTGTTATTATTGTTAATTGTTATCAACAGTTATTGACTGCATGCTTTTCTATATAAGCATGCATAGCTCCTACTCAAGAAGGATCAACTTCAATGTATTTCTTTGAAGTAATACAAGCTTTCTTCATCATCTTAGTATAAATTTAACATGGTGTCGAAACCATTTTTATAAGTTTTGAAAAAATGGGGATCGACTTTAAAAACGAAAATGGAGTCGCCACCAATCCCTTTTTACTTAGGTGTGATTGGATCACCTTTGTAAAACGTTTTATTTTAAAACATTTGACTTTGGTCCACAAAAAACAAGAAAACAGGTTCGGGAGTCGGTTACGTATAAGGAAGGATTAGCACCCTCATAACGCCTAAAAATTGGTACCTAATCGATAAAATCATGTCCTAATGTTGAAAATTTTAAAAACTTTAAAATATGATTTTCTTGAAAAACTTGAATACTTTGAGTTAAAATTTGAGATTTCTTTGTTCCGAAAGAATACAAACATCACATCTAGCACGTTAGGACATGATATTTTTAAAATCTCGTAACTAAAATCATCTCATGATTTACAAAATTTTATTAAAAGGATATTTAGTTATTTTGTCAAACGAAAAATCGAGATTGACCTGACAAGTTACCTATCTAGAAAAAATTGTAAATAATTACATCTCTTGAAAATTAATAATTCTAATAATACGAGCTTTTCTCTTTGAGATTTGAGATTTTTATGCATAAGCTCACTTAACATAAAACTAATAATGAATATACTTACTAATAATGAATATACTTTTTTTTAAGAACAAACTATATTAATAAGAAGAACTTTTACAATTGAAATATAAAACATAGTTAGGGAACTGTTCAAAATCAAATCTCGACAAAAAGGGTAATTAAAAATGGTGATAACAAATACAAAGGGTTTTGGGTTAAAATTAGTGGGTTAGTCAATAAAAAGGGTTGTTAGGCTCAACGGGGTTCACTAGGGGTTAATTTATGGAGGTAGGTCTTTTAGTGGTGTAAGTGGGTTAAATCCTAGGTGCCTTTATCATCTCAGTATATCAAATCATAACTGTGGTCTTGACACGTATAATCAAGGCAAGTTCTAAAGTAACAGTAAATAGCTGACACACTCATAATCAAAAAGTGAGCATGAAAATGAATGTATGCTCTATAAGGCTCAAAATCTCACAAAAATTATGGGTTTTTGATGTCAATCTCGTAAATTTCAAACTTCAAAGTAATATTCAAATTTAGGTTAAAAAACTAGCAAAAATTTTAATTCATGAAAAATAGACTTATCATGCTTGATTCCCTAGTATTCTTCAAATTTAATCATCAATGCATAATTAACTATGACTGTAACAGTCCGAATTTGACCCTAATTGGAACGGTGGTTTCGGGACCACGAATCCGAGTCCGAAAATTTTTTGAATATTATTTTCGGTGTTTATTATATGTGAATTATTATGTGTGAAAGTTTTGTATGAAAATTTAATCGTTTGTGTGCTCAATTAAGTAAAAAGGACTAAATCGCGTAAGTGGTAAAAGTGGCATTTTATTTGATTTATGGCTAATTGATGTGGCTTTATTTTAGTGAAGTCCTTAAAGGGCAATATGCCCATTTTAAGTTATAGTGGACGGCAACATGGTGATATAACATGTTTTTATGTATTATTTTATATGTTAAAGGTTATATTATATTTATTTTATAATTTATAACTATATTATAATAAAACCAACATGAAAGTGGAATTTTATTCATGCTTTCTTCCACCGAATAACACAAAGAAAAGAAAAAGTTTTTGGAGCTTTGTACATTCGGCTATTTACAAGCTAAATTAAAGATCAAGGACAAAGAAAAACGGATTTGGATCGGGAAAAGGCAAAGGTTATCGAATAGCCAGTCTTCATTGTCCGTCGAAAGTCGAGGTAAGTCTTTAAGCGATTATATGCCGGAAACTATTTACGTAGTATAACAAATGTTGAAATTTGGAAATTTTGGGAATATAAATGTGGAATGGCCGAATGTTAGTATTACAACCATGAATTGAATTTTTATTTGATGTAAGTGATTAAGTTTATCCAAGTGTGATATGTGATAGTATTATGAAAAATATGTATATGTGTTATATGTCATTTTGGTATTAATAAATGTGCATGGAATGGTTAATGATGTTGATATTCGGGCTTCGAGCCTAGCAGGCATCGTGCTGGTGATCTATATCGGGCTAAATGCCTAGCGTGCCTTATCTTTGTGAATTATATCGGGCTTATTGCCTAGCAGGCTAAATGCCTGGTGTTTAAATCACGGACCTCTGCAGGTCTAGCGTGCTTAATACCGTGTGTATTTTTGGGCTTTGATGCCTAGCGGGCTTAATGCCTGTGATACGTTATAGACAAGGAATTTGTGAATCGGACAAGGTGAGACATCTCTAATGCATTGAGCTAAAAGCTCGGGTAAGTATAAACCTTTTATATTATTAAGGAATGAGGTAAGTTGATATACCATCATTTGAGTTAAGTATGAACATTATATATATATGAAATTGAGTTTAAATACATCATTTTGAAGAATTGGCTATAAGTGGAAAGGTTAATGGTGGAATAGTTTTGGATGTGTTTGTAGGTGTGTTCAAATGAGTATATGTAAACGTTATGTGTGATGTATTAATTTGACTTGGATTATGCGAACCCATGTGATAATTATGTGTTGTGAAGATGTATGTGTTTTATGGTAATAAAATACTAATGCTTAGGTTAAGGGCAATGATAGCATTCGGCTATGATTAAATTACACATTGAAATATTTATACCTAATGCCATAAACCTAGTGATTAAAATGTTTAATTGTTGCATAAATATTGCTTAAGACTTACTAAGCTAGTAAGCTTACTCTGTGGGTGTTCAATGTTCTGTTTTATAGATTTTGGTCAAGCTACGGGCTCGGGAAATCGTCAGCAAAGTCAACCACACTATCATCTTTTTGGCACACCTTTAGTTTGGTTTATTTTGGATAAAGGCATGTATAGGATGGATAATGTCCATGTTTTGGGTTGGAAACTTTGTCTTATATGTATTATAGCCATACGAATATGGCTTTTATCTTGTGTTTAGTTTGATGTTGAGATATATGTTTTTTTTAATGTTCAAGTGGTATATATATATTTATGTCATTATGATGCAAGGATGATATGGATTTTATTTAGCTTATATTCGGTTATTGTCTAGGTGCATATAGTAGGTATACATTGGTCTTGTGAGTAATGGCATTAAAGGCTATGATAATGTTTTAATAATATGGGATTAATCATGGAACATATGAGTGATGTGTTGTTATGTTTATGTTTTGTATTCAATTATGTTTGATAAGGACTTATAATCATTTTGGCAAAATGTAAAAATGAGATCATAGTGACATGCGATGTATATACTGTATAGTTATTCTCGGTTCAACTATGTGCATGCAAACGAACTCGTGTGAATATTGATTTGATCGATTATTTGGATCTATCTAAACTTTGGTATGAGCTAGGTATATCTATATATCTATCTATATATATAATTACATATTTGTAACTTTGTATTTTTTATCAAGTTGATATATACTCATATGATGTTTATTGAATCATGTTATTCAATCATACAGATACGGTTGGGTTTATTGCTTGAGTATTTCATAAGTAAATAAGGGTGTGATTTGAATTTAGTAAAATAGGTATGTTTTATGCATATGTAATTGTGCTTATATGCGTACCATTATATAAGTTTGTTTAATTATAATTTAATTGATCGAGTAAAGTTATGATTTGTTTGGTAATGCCCGTAGCCCTAATTCGGCGACGTTTATGGGTTAGGGGTGTTACAATGACTTATTCAAAAACATATCAATAAAAATCATAAATCATTAGAAATTTCATCCTAATTCGTAATATGAGGAAATTACTTCAAGACAAGATATCATTCAGGGATTTGAGAATAATGAAAAATATTAGGCATTTTTATTCTTAGGGATTGAGAATAATGCAGAAAGTTAGGCATTTTCTCAAAATAACTATTCACCCCCCACACTTAAGATGTACATTGCCTTCAATGTACAAAGATAGATAATTACTTTTAAAGGGTAAATCAAAAGAGAGGGGGAAAGAATACTCCATGAGTGTTGGATGTTTTCCCGGAGCGGTGGTTGCTGCTACCGAGCTCTGTGTTTAGATGAAGAAATTGGGAGCTTGTAGAGAGTTAGCCAGGAATTATTAAGACCTATTTAAAATAAACTAAATAGAAAATTAAAGATAAGAAAAACAAAGAAAGAGGAAAAAAAATGTAAACAAAATGAAATTTAAAGATAAATGGACCGAAGAGTCCTTATTGTTGGGTGTCATTTCTAGGGCTGTGGTTATCATGGTGGTCGTGGTGTGATTCCCAAGTAGCCTGAAGAACCTGACACGAAGAAACTAAAATAAACGAAAATAGAGTAAGTATAGGTTAGTTAAAGAAAAGGAGAGTGAAAGGAAAGAGAAAAGAAAAATAGAAACTAAGTGGCCTCAAATATCCTTGGCTTTTTGTTTAGATGAAGCTGCCGGCATGAACTCATGTTGATCGTTCTCCTTTGAGGAGTTTGGCCTTTTACACTTCTTCGACATGTTGTGATGGCTCAAGGATCTAGAGTTTTAGTAAATGGAGTGAAAAGTTTGAGAGGAAGAAGGGAGAAAAGAAAAGAAAAATGAGATTAGTTGGGGGGGAAGGGGAAGGGCTGTGGGGTTTAAATAGAATGTCAAATTTGGCACGTTCCCACGCCCATGGACTGAGGGTGTGTCGATTCACACGGCCGCGTCACACGGCCGTGTGCCCAGGCGTGTTGGCTCTCCATGCCCGTTCTACCGCAAGCCACGCCCGTTTTTGACAAGTCAGGATATGGGCACGGGTTAAAGGCACGGGCGTGTTCTGTTCGTGGTTGGCAAGTCAGTAGCTTCACACGGGCACGGCCGTGCCACTTCGTCGGAGCCCGTGATGCAGTAGGTAGATTCGTGACATTGAAAAATTGGTTGGGACTGAATCGTACGGCCTCTGCTATGTCAGTACGGAGATTTCGGTGGTCCACACGGCCACGGACACGGCCGTGTGTAAGGTCGTGTGACCTGGAAATCTGCACTTTTGGTTAGGTTAAAACTAAACTCAGATAGAAAAGGAAAGAACTGAAAATAAATGCGGAAATGAAAAGAGTTAGTGCTCGGGTTGCCTCCCAAGAAGCGCTCGTTTATAGTCTTAAGCTAGACTTTCCTCGTTTATGAAAAATTTAGGGAGGTTTGAAGGTTTGGATATCTTCCCTCATGCTTATAGTTCTAGTTTCTTGACAAAGGTTGAGTCGAGAAGCGTTTACCTTAGAAGTGCCGAATGTTGGGTTACTTACCTCGACTCTTTCGTGTGGGAAGATATTGCATACCTCAAGAGGAATTTCTTTCTTCAGGTTTGCTGTGATGATGCTAAGATCGGCTTTATCTAACAGTACCTTGTCTCCTATTTTGATATGATTTGATGTTCCTACGAGCTCTTCTGGTGGCTCATTCAGCTTTACATTGTGTGGTTCTGGTTCTTCCTTGTGTATCCCTAATTTCTCTTTGAAGTGCGTTTTCCACTCGTCTAGGTCATCGAGTTGAATTCTTTGCTCTTCATGGGTTATTCCTTTGTTGGCACTGTACTGAGGATCAGGTTCAATCGTGCCCTTTTTCGGAGGTTCCTAAAAAGAAGGGTTAACAAATTGATCATTACTTGTGTTGACTTTCTTACCCTCGTCGATTGTTGTCCTGGCTGAGTCAAGAGCTTGAAGACTGATTGAGTCATCACCTACACAAAGTATGAGCTCACCTGTGGCAACATCAATTTTAGTCTTGGCAGTTGCTAGAAAAGGTCTTCCTAAAATTAAGGGGATCGAATTGTCTTCATCTATGTCTAAGACAACAAAGTCTACTGGGAAAACAAATCTATCAATTTTTACAAGAACATCTTCGATAATGCCCCTAGGAATTCTAACAGTTTTATCAGCTAATTGAATACTCATCCTAGTTTGTTTGGGCTTCCCTAGACCTAGTTGTTTAAACAATGTATAAGGCATCACATTTATGCTTGCCCCTAAATCAGCTAACGCATTATTAATAGGTAAACTACCAATTAAACATGGAATTGTAAAACTCCCTAGATCTTTTTTCTTCTGCGGTAGTCTATTTTGTAACATTGCTGAACATGTTGCATTTAATTCCACATGTGGCTCTTCGTCTAATTTGCTTTTGTTCGTCAAGAGTTGTCTTAAAAATTTCCTCGAATCTGGCATCTGGAAAAGAGCTTCAAGAAGAGGTAAGTTAATATGTAATTTCTTTAAAAGTTTAAGAAACTTACCGAATTGTTCCTCTGAATCGTCTCTTTTTAATGCTTCGAGATAAGGTATGCGAGGTTGGTACTCCTTGATTACCGGTTTTGGCTTTCCTTGCGTTACCTCTTCTTTACCTTCGTCTACCTTGTTTTCTTATATTGGATCGGGTTCATTTACCTTTTTACTGTCATGAGCTGAGATGGCTTGAATTTGCTCCTTTGGGTTAATCTCGGTGTTACTTGGTAGACGTCCTTGCGGTCGTTCGGACATTAACTTTGCAAGTTGTTCGACTGCATTAGTGACTTCCCTGGCTGACTTAGTAACTTTTTCAACCGTTGCTTGTTGATCTTTAAGTATTTTTCTCATTTTCTTTGAAACGGTTTTCTGTGTTTGCCATGAATTTTGTCAGCATCTCTTCGAGGTTTGGCTTCTTCTCTTGCGGATAGGGCTGATTTTGGAAGTTTTGGGGAGGTTGTTGTCTTTGATTTCCTTGATTTCCTTGTCCTCCCCATGAAAAATTTGGGTGGTTCCTCCAACCTGGATTGTAAGTATTACTATAGGGATTGGATCTAAAATTGTTACCTATATAGCTCATCTGTTCGCTCTCTGCTTCTGGTTGGTAGGGTGGGTACTCAGGATTCGCCACAGTTCTACTTGCATCGCAATGCATTACTGGATGAACCTATGAAGAACACAAACTATCAAGCTTTTTATTTATCAATTCTACCTGGTTTGATAGCATGGTTACTGCATCGAGGTTGTAAACTCTGGCTGATTTTGTCGGTTTTGTCATTGTAACTTGCCACTATAATTATTCAGCGACATCTCTTCAATGAACTCGTAGGCTGCTTTAGGAGTTTTATTATTCAAAGTTCCACCGGCGGCTGAATCGATTAGTTGTCTCGTTGAAGGGTTCACACTGTTGTAAAAATTTTGGACTTGAAGCCACAAGGGTAAGCCATGGTGCGGACATCTCCTCAAGAGATCCTTGTATCTCTCCCATGCATTATATAACGTCTCTAAATCCATCTGTACAAAAGAAGAGATATCATTCCGTAATTTTGCGTTTTGGCCGGTGGGAAATATTTTAATAAAAAATTTTCGGTCATTTGTTCCCATGTAGTGATTGACCCTCGTGGTAACGAGTTTAACCACTATTTGGCTTTATTCCTTAATGAAAAGGGAAATAACCGAAGACGTATGGCATCATCAGAAACGCCATTTATTTTGAAGGTATCACGTAATCTAAAAAAGTTAGCTATATGAGTATTTGGGTCTTAAATCACGCAAACCATCAAATTGAACAAACTGTTGAATCATTTGTATTGTGTTAGGCTTTAATTCAAAATTATTAGCAGCTATAGCGGGCCTAACAATACTCGATTCTGCTCTTGTTAAATGTGGTTTAGCATAATCAAACATAGTGCGTGGAGCATTGTGTTCCCCCACATCATGGGGTTTTGGATTAATCTCGTCCATCCCTTCAGTAGGATCGGATCTGTCTTCTTCCTCTCTTTCTGTATAGTTTATGGCTCGCCTGATTTCTCGGCGATTTCTTCGAGCGGTTGCTTCAATATCACTGTCGTATACTAAAGGTCCTCTCGGGTTCGTTCTAGTCATAAACTAGAGGTACCTAAAAAGGAAAAGAAAGGAGAAAATAAGAATTTAGCAAAAATTAAAATTTAACCTAAAAAATAAAAATAAAAGTAAATTGCGGAAAATAAAAAAAATAATGGCTAAAGTAATAAAAATAGAGCTTTCTTAATATTTTAGTTCCCCGGCAACGGCGCCAAAAACTTGATCGCTGAAATCAGAGCTTTAAAAATTTATAATGAATGTCATCGAACCTGGAAACTAACTCTAACAACGATTAAAGGCAAGTGTACCTATCGAACAGTAGTATAGCTTAGGCAAGACCGGATTGTCGAACCCACAGGAACTAAAAGTACTAATACTAACTTTCTTTTTATTATTTAGCCTTAAAAATAAAGTGAAATTGTTTAACCTAAAATTAATGAACTACTAAGCTAAAGACACAAGACAAAAAGAACGAATTGGGAAAATAACTTTTGGAAAAAACTCAGTTTATTAAGACGATACCCTTAGAAGGAATCCACCTAGACTCCTCTTGTTATCTATCACTGAATCATACGATTTATTTACTTAGCTTGATCCGTAAGACTCCCTAACCTATATTAAACCCTCTCTCGAGGCGAATAACGTCTAATCCTAGGTTAATTAGTGGAACTCTCGTTCTCTTATAATAACCCCCTAGGAAAGCAGTAAATCGATCTGTGGACTCCCATATTAGGTTTCACTGTAATCTGGCAAAATCTCGTCACCCTATCTCTAGGCGTGCGATCAACTTCGCTTAATTATGCTAGATCTACTCTTAAGCAGGGTCTATTCCTCCTCTACCTAAGCACATCAGATTGGGATTAATATGCATAATTAAGAACAAACTAAGTATTTATCATATAATTCAATAATAAATAACAAATTTCATCATAGGTTTCATCCCCTTCTGGTATCTGAAGGGTTAGTTCATAACAAAATAAGAAAACATCTCAAGAGAAAAGATAAAACAAAACATAAGAAATCCCTAAAACTCCCTGAAGTAATTGAAGGAGAAATCCATCGTCTTGAGTAGAACTCCGGCTTCTTGAGATGATCAACTGGCCATCCTCGAGTTCTCTCCCACAAGTCTGCCCTTTTCGGCTTGGCTCCTAGGCCTAGCTGAACGCCCCTTCAAAGGTGGTACTTAGGGGGTTTATATAGGCTTTCAAAACAGGTTTCTTTGCCCCGAAGTATCCAAATCCAAATGAAATTGCTCTTTGCCATGACAGGGACACGGCCATGTCACACGCCCGTGTGAATCGTCTTCAAGCCGTGTTTGGATTTCTTAATGAGGCACGGCCGTGTGATTCTAGTGAGAGGCCGTGTTCTAGATGCTTGATGAGGCACGACCGTGTGAGCTTTGGGCCAGGCCATGTCGATTTCGTGATATGGACCATTTCCTGGGTACAAGACATGAAAAGAAAGGATTAAGAGCACCTTTTTACATAAATCGAGGCTTAATTCTTCCAAAAGCATACTAAATGTGGGCTTAAAATATGTTACTTTTACGGTTTATCATGTCTCCATTTTATCTGAAACCGTTGCAACCTCCGTTCCCAAAATGGTATAACAAGAACGCTCAATGTGACTACCATGCGGGAATAACGGGACATTCGATTTAAAACTGTACTACGTTTAAAAAGTTGGTCGAAAGGTTTATTAAAATGGGAGTTGTGAAGTTCGACGATCCATCAAAACCTGATCACTTTAATGAGGTAGTGAATACGGTAATTGAAGGAGGAGACAAGAAAGTTGCTATTCCTTGAAGAAATCAAAGAGGGAATCAGAGAACGAAGTTTCCAAACCCTTGTGTACTTGGGAGTGTTTTGAATAATGAGACTGTGGAAGAAATCCCTGTACTTTTAGGGCTAATTTAGAGTAATGTCCAAAACATGCTTATTGTCTTGAGCCTAGAGGCAACAAGAGCCTTTTTGTGAAATAGGCTTATGTTCAAAATTTTATTTCAATAAAATGCATCTGTTTGAGCACACCTTCTTTTATTCTTTACATTTAATACTGTACATTCTTTTATTTTTAGAATATTCTTTCATGACCATACCAATAATCATCCTTAGAATCATTTATTCTTTGGATTTGTTTGCCTTCGTACCTAGGTATCCAGATATCAGCATCATGAGTGACGTTGTTACTGACTCCCTTTTTAAACAAGATATGGGTCTAGGGGATCTCAGGATTTTGAAGATGAAAGAGATTGTGACATATCTTCTGAATTGTTAAGAATGGTTTAACAAGATGAAAAATAGACCTTACTTGATAAACCGTAAAAGTAACATATTTTAAGCCCACATTTAGTATGCTTTTAGATGAATTAAGCCTCAATTTATGTAAAAAGGTGCTCTTAATCCTTTCTTTTCATGTCTTATACCCAGGAAAGCACTCGAGAACGAAAAGAACACAAAACGGGCCCAAAACGGAGTAAATGGGCCATATCACGAAATCGACACGACCTGGCCCAAAGCTTACATGGCCTTGCCTCATCATGCATCTGGAACACGGCCTCTCAATCGAGTCACACGGCCGTGCCTCATTAAGAAGTCCGAACACGGCCTGAAATCGATTCACACGGGCGTGTGACCTGGCCGTGTCCCTGTCATGGCAAAGAGCAATTTCATTCGGATTTGGATACTTCGGGGCAAAGAAACCTGTTTTGAAAGCCTATATAAACCCCCTAAGTACCACCTTTGAGGGGGCGTTCAGCTAGGCCTAGGAGCCAAGCCGAAAAGGGCAGATTTGTGGGAGATCACTCGAGGATAGCCAGTTGATCCATCTCAAGAAGCCGGAGTTCTACTCAAGACGGCAGATTTCTCCTTCAATTCCTTCAGGGAGTTTTAGGGATTTCTTATGTTTTGTTTTATCTTTTCTCTTGAGATGTTTTCTTATTTTGTTATGAACTAAACCCTTCAGATACCCGAGGGGGATGAAACCTATGATGAATTTTGTTATTTATTATTGAATTATATGATAAATACTTAGTTTGTTCTTAATTATGCATATTAATCCAAATCTGATGTGCTTAGGTAAAGGAGGAATAGACCCTGCTTAAGAGTAGATCTAGCGTAATTAAGCGGAGTTGATCGCACGCCTAGAGATAGGGTGACAAGATTTTACCGGATTAGGGTGAAACCTAATATGGGAGTCCACAGATCGATTTACTGCTTTCCTAGGGGGTTATTATAAGAGAACAAGAGTTCCACTAATTAACCTAGGATTAGACGTTATTCGCCTCGAGAGAGGGTTTAATATAGGTTAGGGAGTCTTACGGATCAAGCTAAGTAAATAAATCATATGGTTTAGTGATAGATAACAAGAGGAGTCTAGGTGGATTCTTCCCAAGGGTATCGTCTTAGTCAACTGAGTTTTTCCCAAAGTTATTTTCCCAATTCGTTCTTTTTGTCTTGTGTCTTTAGCTTAGTAGTTCATTAATTTTAGGTTAAGCAACTTCACTTTATTTTTAAGGCTAAATAATAAAAAGAAAGTTAGTATTAGTATTTTTAGTTCCTGTGGGTTCGACAATCCGCTCTTGCCTTAGCTATACTACTGTTCGATAGGTACACTTGCCTTTAATCGTTGTCAGAGTTAGTTTCTAGGTTCGATCATTCTTTTATAAATTTTAAAGCTCTGATTTCAGCGATCAAGTTTTTGGCACCGTTGCCGGGGAACTAAAATATTAAGAAAGCTCTATTTTTATTACTTTAGCCATTATTTTTTTATTTTTTTTATTTCACAATTTACTTTTATTTTTATTTTTTAGGTTAAAATTTAATTTTTGCTAAATTCTTCTTTTCTCCTTTCTTTTTTCTTTTTAGGTACCTTTAGTTTATGACTAGAAGGAACCCTAGAGGACCTTTAGTATACGACAGTGATATTGAAGCGACCGCTCGCAGGAATCGCCGAGACATCAGGTGAGCCCTAAACTACACAGAAAGAGAAGAAGAAGAACAAGGATCCAATCCTACTGAAGGGATGGACGAGACTAATCCACCACCACGTGATGTGAGGGAACGCAATGCTCCACGCACTATGTTTGATTATGCTAAACCACATTTAACAGGAGCAGAATCGAGTACTGTTAGGCCTGCTATAGCTGCCAATAATTTTGAATTAAAGCCTAACACAATACAGATGATTCAACAGTTTGTTCAATTTGATGGTTTGCAGGACGAAGATCCAAACGCTCACATAGCTAATTTCTTAGAGTTCTGTGATACTTTCAAAATAAATGGCATTTCTGATGATGCCATACGTCTTCGGTTATTCCCTTTTTCATTGAGAAATAAAGCCAAACAATGGTTAAACTCGTTACCATGATGGTCAATCACTACATGGGAACAAATGACCGAAAAGTTTTTATTGAAATATTTCCCACCGGCCAAAACGGCTAAATTACGGAATGATATCTCTTCTTTTGTACAGATGGATCTAGAAACATTATACGATGCATGGGAGAGATATAAGGATCTCTTGAGGAGATGTCCACACCATGGCTTACCTTTGTGGCTACAAGTCCAAACTTTTTACAATGGTGTGAACCCTTCAACGAGACAACTAATCGACTCAGCCACCGGTGGAACATTGAATAATAAAACTCCTAAAGCAGCCCAAGAGTTTATAGAAAAGATGTCGCTGAACAATTATCAGTGGCAAGTTACAAAGACAAAACCAACAAAATCAGCAGGAGTTTTCAACATCGATGCAATGACCATGCTATCAAACCAGATAGAGATGATGAATAAAAAGATTGATAGTTTGTGTTCTTTGCAGGCACATCCAGTCATGCAATGCGACGCGAGTGGAACTGTGGCGAATCCTGAGTACCCACCCTACCAACCGGAAGCAGAGAGCGAACAGATGAACTATATAGGTAACAATTTCAGATATAATAATAATCCTTATAGTAACACTTACAATCCAGGTTGGAGGAACCATCCGAATTTTTCGTGGGGAAATCAACGAAATCAAAGACAACAACCTCCTCAAAACTTCCAAAATCAGACCTATCCACAAGAGAAAAAACCAACCCTTGAGAAGGTGCTAGAAAAAAAATCGGCAGACACAGAAAAACGTCTACAAAATACCGAGAGAACCCTTAAAGATCAACAAGTGTTAGTTGAAAAACTTACTGAGTCATTTGGGGAACTCATTAAGACGGTTGGATTACTTACTAAGATGATCTTTGAAATACGGACAGAAATTTTTCCTAAAGGAACAAAACAAGCAACAGCAGTCACACTTAGAAGTGGAAAGGAATTAGTTGACCCAAAGAAACAAATCCCGTACAAAGGTAACAAGGCAAGCGATAAAAGGATTGAGGATGTAAATCCAGTATGCAACGAAAACAAACTACCAATCCCATATCCAGCAAAGTTAAAGAAGGAACGAATTGATGCCCAATACAGTAAGTTTCTTGAACTTTTTAAACAAATACATATTAACTTACCTTTTGTTGAAGTTATTTCACAGATGACGAAGTACGCAAAATTCCTAAAGGAAATCCTGACGAATAAAAGGAAGCTTGAAGAAGTGTCGACGATGGAACTTAATGAAGAATGCTCAGCAATCCTCCAAAATAAGTTACCAACCAAATTAAAAGACCCAGGAAGTTTTACTATCCCTTGTTTAATTGGTAGCTTGAATATTAAGAAAGCATTAGATGATCTAGGCGCCAGTATTAATCTAATGCCTTACAAAATGTTTAAACAACTAGATCTTGGGGAACCAAAACCCACTAGGATGAGTATTCAGTTAGCAGATAGATCCATTAAATATCCTAGAGGAGTTATTGAAGATGTCTTGGTAAAAATTGATAAATTTATTTTCCCTGTTTATTTCGTTGTGTTAGACATGGATGGAGACATTAATGTTCCTTTAATCTTAGGGCACCCTTTTTTAGCCCCCGCTAGAGCTGTTATTGATGTAGGTGATGGTAAACTCGCACTGAGGATAGGTGATGAAGAAATCATTTTTCAAATTTATGATGCCATGCGATATTCTAAAGAACAAGATTATTCCTGTTATTTTGTTGATACTACTGATCATATCATTCAAAATTCATTACAGGAAATCATACATGACGGCACGATGGAACTGTGCTTGACTCAAGAAGAGGGGGAAGAAGATGAAGATGATGAGTTGAATCTGAATACATTGTCATCCAGACAAATAAAAGAAGAAAGCATTGAAAATGACAACGAAATAAAACAGAAACCCCCATCGAAGAGCCACCCAAATTGGAATTAAAATAATTACCAAAACACTTAGAATACGCATTCCTAGGGGACAATTCTATGCTACCAGTAATCATCTCTTCAGAACTAGAACCCAAGGAAAAAGAGGAGCTGATAAAGGTACTAAGAGAACACAAGAAAGCCATAGCTTGGAAAATTTCTGACATCAAGGGAATAAGCCTCGCGGTCTGCACCCATAAAATTTTAATGGAAGAAGAATACAAGCCGTGTGTGCAACCCCAGAGACGGTTAAACCCCAACATGAAAGAAGTGGTCAAAGCTAAGGTAATTAAACTTCTAGATGCAGGAATAATTTATCCTATTTCTGACAGCACTTGGATAAGTCCTGTGCAGGTAGTTCCAAAGAAAGGAGGAATGACGGTGGTACCCAATGAAAAGAATGAGTTAATTCCCACAAGAACAGTTACAGGTTGGAGAGTCTGTATAGACTATAGAAAGCTGAATGATGCCACAAAAAAAGACCACTTCTCTGTGCCCTTCATAGATCAAATGTTAGAAAGATTATCTGGGCATATGTACTACTGCTTCTTGGACAGACTCTCCGGCTACTTCCAAATCCCCATAGCTCCTGAAGATCAAGAGAAGACAACATTTACATGCCCATATGGTACGTTTGCTTATCATAGAATGCCTTTTGGATTATGTAATGCTCCTGCCACTTTTCAGCATTGCATGTTGGCAATCTTTGACGAACTCATGGAAGACATCATGGAGGTATTTATGGATGATTTCTCGGTATTCGGTAATTCTTTCCATCTTTGCCTTAAAAATTTAAAACGAGTTCTAATGTAACATCCCAAAATTTGAGTATTATTTGTGTTGGCTCGGGTATGAATTTTGTGTGTTAGCATAGTCTTGTGAAGGCTTGATTTTATTTAGGAAGTTAGAATAATTTTTAGTATGGTTTATTTAATGAAGTGGATTAAGTGAGCTTAGCACTTAAGTTAATTTAAGTGTTAAATTAAAGCATAAGAGGAGTAAGTGGCAAGTTGGTTAAGGAGCTTGAAAGGTGGCTTGAGGTTAGAGGTTCGAGTATCATGGAAAACATTTTTTTTAAGACTTTATTTTGTTCTAGCATTGATGGTCTGGTCAACCTATGTTTATGATAGGTTGGACTATTTCTTTTGGTAAGTTGAATTTTGTTTAAGGAAAGCATGATGTTGGGGATAAGAATCTTGAAGTTATGGTATTAAGGGGGACAAAAGGCATGGAATATGGGGATGTTTTGGAAAGTAATCCTAGGCCTTTAGTGGATGAATGTGGACTGGCATGGGTGTCTAGGGGGTGGCCGAATTTTGTAAGTAGCTTTGGGGGAATAGTTGGTCAATTTTTGCCTTTTGAACATCTTTTGCATTTTTGTTTTCCCTCTCCAAAAACACTCTCTTTGGCCGAATGTTATTGTGCATTTTGGTGCAATTTTTGCTTTTGGTTTTAGCCTTATTTTGTGTGAACCAAATACCATTTCTCTTCTTTCAATTGTCCTCTTGAAACCAAAACAACATTGGAACTTTTGTGCACTTTTCTTCTTTGGCAAAATAGTGTTTGGCCGAACCTCTC
Organism: Gossypium sturtianum; assembly: GCA_025698515.1. NCBI lineage: Eukaryota > Viridiplantae > Streptophyta > Magnoliopsida > Malvales > Malvaceae > Gossypium > Gossypium sturtianum. The sequence continues at coordinate 168,216,836 of CM046945.1, forward strand.
TCTCCCACATCTCTCTTTTCTTCATTTGACTTTTGTTTAATCACATTTTCTTTCATCCTCTCTTGGCGAATCTTTACCCATCTCAAATTCCATTTCTTTTCTTTCACTCAAAGTTTAAACATCCATTACCATTCTATTTCTCTTTTCTTTTCACTTCACCATAGCCGAATTTTTCTACTTCCTTTTAGTATTATTTTTGGCCGAATATTCAAGGGTAGACTCTCTTTGATTTTTTTCTTCAATCGATTTTGGAAAAGGGTAAGTGTTCTTGGCCGCTTCTTCTTCAATTCTTTTCGCTCTCTATGTTATTTTCTTGTGGACTAAGGCCGAATCTATGGGCATTGGTTTGCAAGGTTCTAATCATTCTTAGAAACCGATTTCTTTTAGGCTTTTCTGGACGTTGGAAGCAATCAATCTAAGTCTCGATTCGTTGACAATCGTTTTGGGTAAGTTTAGGTAAGACTTGGTTTTTCAAGGATAATTATCTCGATTTAGTGTTATGGCGAATGGCCTTTGTTCATAATCTTAATATTGGCCGATTGTAGGACAAGGTGATCTAGTGGTATATCGGAACTTCGGACGTTAGTTATTGCTTTGGTGAAAGGTGTGTGTATCTTACACACTTTATAACTTGGTTTATATATGTATATTTGTGTGTTATAACTAATCATATTATGAAAAGTGGGTAAATCGATGAGATCTGGATATGATACCATGATGGTATGAATGAAGATTCGGGTAAGTCCATTTCAATATGTTGTTAATACATGTGGATTGAAATCATGATCTACGATTTATGATATATTCGTTATGAGATACATATCAAAGTTTATTGACATGATTTGTTTATCTATTGCATTGGTATGGGCAATATGAGAGGAGGGGGAAGATTGATGATTCGTGTTTTCGGACACCAGTGGTTTGGCACCACCAGTGATTTGGTATCATATTCGTGTCTTTGGACACCAGAGGTTTGGCACCTCATAGCGACTTGTCCCTGTGGTTAATTCCTCCGTGGGTTGGCCCCACTTTTGAGATATGGGATCGTCTGCCAGTGATTTGGTATCACACGTGGGTTGGCCCCACAACTTGATGATTCGTGTCTTCGGACACTAGTGGTTTGGCACCACCAGTGATTTGGTATCACATTCGTGTCTTCGGACACCAGAGGTTTGGCACCTCATAGCGACTTGTCCCTGTGGTTAATTTCACCGTGGGTTGGCCCCACTTTTGAGATATGGGATCGTCTACCAGTGATTTGGTATCACACGTGGGTTGGCCCCACAGATGGATTATTTGTGACTTTGGTCACCAGTGATTTGGTATCACATTTATATCGTGACTTCGGTCACCAGTGGTTTGGCACCACCAGTGGTTTGGTACCACACGGGGTAGAAAAGGAGTTATGGATGGCTAGGTTGGGTGCATTATACATATATGTTGCTTTGTTATAATTTGTGTAAGTATGTGGTATTTACCCAGAGAGGAATATGCATCGAGTCTTGGTGACTCACCTTCTCCCTTATCTTTCAGTGATTCGTGAGATCGCGGATATGGAGCCTGATGAACTCGAGGAGGCCATGCAATAAAGTTGGTTTTACATGAACTTCCATTTGGGTACTTTATTTTAATTTGGTTTTCATATTTTATGGATTTGTAATAAGGCTGTTTAATTATGGTTTTGGATTATTTTTATGTTTTGAATATATTTAAAATATGGCATATAAATTACTTGGTTAATCTAATAATTGAGCTCAAAGTTTTCTAAACTAAAAACTCGCAATGGTTTTAAAAATCTTACCATCGGGTAATATGAATAGTTCGATAGAAAAATTATAAATTAAGTGTTTTCTACAACTTAAGAGCTTTTCACAAAATTTAATTGTTAATTCGATTCTTTCAAAAATATTTTCCTTAGTGACATACCAGATTCGGTCGTGGCGTATTAACCGGGTTTGGGGTGTTACAAATTGGTATCAGAGCCAAGTTCAAAAGCTCGGCCAGGGCCGAGGCCCAAAATGTTTTAAAGAATGGATTTTAAAATGTTTTGTTGAAAATTATATGGTTGGAAAGGCATGGCCTCGAGTCTCCCGACATCAATCCGCTACAAAGTACATCAAATCTGTTGATTTTGATGATATGATATGATGATGTTGGCATGATTGTATAGTAGTAGGAACTACTCTAGAAACCCAAACTATAGGTTGAATGTACTCGCGAAACAACTTCTTATTAAAATTATGCATAAAATTGTACTTTAAAGAAAGTGGAATATTGACTAATGCATAAAACTTTTTAATCAGATAAGTCGAGACTTTAGACATGAGTACTCGTGGTCGAGGTCGTATGATTCGTGGACGCGGTCGGGGTAGGATGGTCGTGGTGCGAGCGGTGAGGTCCTGGTCAAGGATCCGAAAATGAGGTACCACTACCCCCACCACCAAAGCAGCTGGAGTTGAGCAATAGGATCAAACGGGGGATGACGCAGTGTCTCAGGCGATGCTGCGAGTTCTTGAGAGGGTAGCTGGAATAGGTGGAGGCGCGGGAATTTGGAAATCCGTATCTGAGCGACTTCGAGCCAATGGAGCTGAGGTATTTCGAGGTGTTTCAGCGTGGCTCCTAGTGCGGTGAATATTGGCTAGAGGTGACGGAGCGAATCATGGATGATTTGGATCCAATGCCGAGGAAAAGTCGAAAGGGATCGACGCTTCTTCGGGATGAGTCATATCGGTGGTGGCTCACAAGATGAGAATGGTGCCGCAATGGAGGATCTCACTTGGGATTATTTCAAGGCGTGACGTGGAAATACGTTGGGTCTAATTACATTGATGTGTAGCGTAAGGCATTTCGAGTTTGATCCAAGGTAGTAAGTCCGTGGTCGAATATGAGGCGTAATTTTTAAGACCGAGCCGGATGGCTTTGGAGGTATTGTGGCATCGGAGGACGAGCGATGTGTTCGATTCAAGATGGTTTGAGGGACGAGTGAGATTGTTGATTGCTCCACATCGGGAGCGAGTTTGTTGCTTTGGTTGAAAAGGCTAAGATAGCCGAAGGAATCAAGGAATCGCAAGCGCGAGTTACGGCCGAACAAGCATAATAGAGGTTACGGATCATCGGGATCACCGGTAATTCTCAAAAGAGGGCTAGGTAAAGTGGGCCGAATCGATGCAGGAGGCTCATTATCGCTAATCGTGACCAAAGACGAGTAATCGATGTGGGAAATATCATTGGGGCGAATGTTGGACCGGAGGGAAAGGATGTTTCGAGTGTGGCTCATTTGGATCATCGTGTGAGAGACTGTCCACGTAAGCTAGCCAAGAATCAGTCAGAGGGTCAAGGTCGTGCTCGGGCCTCAGAAATGAGGACCGCCACCATATAGAGGTCGTGGTAATGGTAGAGGAGGTAATGGTTCTGGTCGAGGTCGAGGAGCATCCGGCGAGAGGGGCAACAACAACACTGAGGCAAGACAGCCTGGTTTGGTGTATGCAGCGAGACGTCGAGAGGAGGGCGACGCACCGGACGTCATAACCGGTATGTTCTTAATCTTTGGTGTACCATGTACTGCTTTGATAGATGTGGGTTCGACACATTCGTATGTTGCCAGTAACATAGTAGAGACCATGAGCTTAGTTTCTGAGACTGCTTCTAGGAGGATGACCGTATTTAGCCCTCTAGGTCACTCAGTAGAAGTAAATAAGTCAGTATAGAGATGTACCCTAGAACTCCAAGGGTAGCGTTAGTGGTGATCCGATGGAATTGCCATTTGAGGAGTTCGATCTGATACTTGGGATGGACTGGTTAGCCAAGTACCGAGCAAGTTTGGATTGCGCTGCTAAGCGCATGGTTTTGAAGTCAGTTGAGGGCGAAGAGGTGGTCATGATAGGTAATAGAAGAGATTATCTATCCAACGTGGTATCTGCGTTGAAAGTCGTGTGAAGTTGGTTAGGAAGGGCCGTGAGGCGTTCGTGGTCCATGTGTGTGCATTGGAGGCTAAGGAGTCTAATGTGGGGAATGTCCGCATCGGTAAAGGAATATGTTGACGTATTTCTGAAGAACTTCCGGACTACCTCCGGTCGTGAAGTTGAATTTGGTATAGATCTGTTATCTTAACGGCGCCAGTGTCTATAGCTCCGTATAGGATGGCAATCAAGGAATTGATGGAATTAAAGGCTCGATTCGAGAGTTGTTGGATCGAGGTTTCATTCGACCAAGTGTTTCACCATGGGGAGCGCCGGTACTTTTGTCAAGAAGAAAGATGGTACGATGCGGATGTGTATAGACTATCGCCATTGAATAAGTCGACGATCAAAAACAAGTATCCTTTGCCGAGGATAGATGACTTGTTTGATCACCTTAAGAAGCGGCGATTTTCTCAAGATTGATTTAAGGTCCGGATATCATCGCCTAAAGGTGAAAGAGGTGATATCCATAAGACAACTTTTCGCACTCGGTATGGGCACTACGAGTTTCGTGATGCCGCTTTGGGTTGACTAACGTCTTTACCGTGCATTTATGGATATGATGAATCGAGTATTCTAGTAATTTTTGGATCAGTTTGTTGTGGTATTTATAGACGATATTTTGGTATACTCAAAGTCGGAGGAGGAGCATGATGCGCATTTGCGAGTAGTGTTGCAGATTCTGAGGAAAAGCAAATTGACGCCAAATTTAGTAAGTGCGACTCGCTTAGGAGGTGACTTTCTTGGGTCACGTAGTATCACCGAGGGGATTAGAGTGGATCCTTGGAAGATTGAGGCGAGATTGGATTGGAAGCCGCTAAGTCGATGGTCGAGATTCGTAGTTTTCTAGGTCCAAGTGGGTATTACCAAGATTTGTAGAAGGATTTTCTTTGATAGCAGCACACCTATGACCAAGTTATTGAGGAAAGGAGTTCCATTTGTATGGACCGAGAAGCGCAGGAAAGTTTCGACAAGTTGAAAAAGATTCGATCAAGCTCCAGCTTTGATTCAACTTTGAGGCGGCAAAGAATTCACTGGTTTTATTGTGATGCATCGCATACTGGTCTGGGATTGTGCTTGATGCAAGAAGGGAAGGTAGTGGCTTATGCATCTCGGCAGTTGAGACCACATGAGGCTAATTATCCGACGCATGATCTGGAATTAGCTGCAGTGGTTTTCGCTCTGAAGATTTGGAGACACTATTTGTATGGAGAGAAGTCGATAGTCTACACGGATCACAAGAGTCTTAAGTATCTTTTGACTCAGAAGGACTTGAACTTGAGGCAGCGTAGATGGATCGAGTTGTTGAAGGACTACGATCGCTCGATCGAATATCATCCCTAAAGGCTAACGTGGTGGCGCACGCGTTGAGCCGTAAGGTTGTATCGGATTAAGATTAATGTTTGCTCGACTTAGCTTATACGATGATGGGAGTCTTTTGGCGAACGCAAGTCAAGCCGACTTGGTTAGATCGCATCAAGGAGAAGCGGTTAGAGGATGATGGTTTAAATGATCGGAGGTTGCGTTCGAAACTGAGGTTTAGAGGAATATAGTTTGTCCAAATGATGGAGTATCGTGGTTTTAAAGGGAGAGCTTGTATGCCGAAGGATGTTGAGTTGAGGCAAAGGATTCTTCGGGATGCACATAACAGTACCCATATGCTATGCATCCCGAGGAAGCAAGATGTATCGGGATTTAAGAGAGCGATTTTGGTGGCGTGTCCGGCGTGAGGTAACGAGTTTGTGGGTAAATGTCCGACGTGTCGCAGGTCAAAGGCGAGCATCGCCATCGTCAGGTTACTTCACCGGTGAAGATTCCACAGCTGGAAGTGGGAAAGGATCACTATGGACTTTGTCGATGGATTACCTATTACGCCTAGTAAGAAGGATTCAGCTTGGGTGATTGTGGATCGTCGACTAAGTCGACTCATTTCATTCCTGTAAGATGGATTATTCGCCTGAGAGGTTAGCTAAGTTGTATGTAGCGGAGATAGTGAGGTTGCACGGTGTGCGGTGTCGATCATCTCGAGATAGAGATCCTAGATTTACATCGAGGTTTTGGAGAGCGTTACATCAGGGCTTTGGGTGCGCGGTTGATTTCAAGATCGCATTTCATCCACGATCGCGACGGCAATGAAAAGGGTTATTCAGATTTTAGAAGATATGTTGAGAGGATGTGTTTTGGACTTGAGAGGCAAACTGGAAGAGTTTTTACCATTAGCTGAGTTCGCATACAACAATAGTTACCAAGCAAGCATTAAGATGGCCCCATATGAGGCGTTGTATGGTAGGAGGTGTCGCACACCTACATGTTGGACAGAGTTGGGTGAGCGTCAGATGTTAGGACCAGAGTTGGTTGCAGAAACTGAGGATAAGGTGAAGTTGATTCAAGCTCGGTTGAAGGAAGCTTCGGATAGGCAGAAGTCATATGCCGATCTCAAGCGGAGGGATATAGAGTTTGCCGTGGGTGACAAAGTTTTTCTGAAGGTCTCGCCATGGAAGAAAGTGTTAAGATTTGGGAGAAAAGGCAAGTTAAGTCCAAGGTTTATTGGGCCGTTTAAGGTGTTGATACGAGTGGGACCAAAGAGCTTATCACCGAGTTTCCATCGAGCCGAGTCGATTCACGATGTGTTCCATGTCTCCATGCTTAGACGCTATCGTTCGATCCATCGCATGTTGTGGCAAAGAGAGGAAATAGAGGTGAGTCTAGATCCGACGATAGAAGAAGAACCCGTGCGCATCCTAGATCGAGATGTGAAAGTTTTGCGTAGGAAGACGCCTTCCTTTAGTGAAGGTTTTATGGCGGAATCATGGCGTGGAGGAAGCTACGTGGGAACCGGAGGATGTAATGAGGCAAAGCAGATCCTCAACTCTTTTGATCGTAATTTCGAGGACGAAATTTTCTTAAGGGGGTAGAATTGTAACATCCCAAAATTTGAGTATTATTTGTGTTGGCTCGGGTATGAATTTTGTGTGTTAGCATAGTCTTGTGAAGGCTTGATTTTATTTAGGAAGTTAGAATAATTTTTAGTATGGTTTATTTAATTAAGTGGATTAAGTGAGCTTAGCACTTAAGTTAATTTAAGTGTTAAATTAAAGCATAAGAGGAGTAAGTGGCAAGTTGGTTAAGGAGCTTGAAAGGTGGCTTGAGGTTAGAGGTTCGAGTATCATGGAAAACATTTTTTTTTATGACTTTATTTTGTTCTAGCATTGATGGTCGGTCAACCTATGTTTATGATAGGTTGGACTATTTCTTTTGGTAAGTTGAATTTTGTTTAAGGAAAGCATGATGTTGGGGATAAGAATCTTGAAGTTATGGTATTAAGGGGGGACAAAAGGCATGGAATATGGGGGATGTTTTGGAAAGTAATCCTAGGCCTTTAGTGGATGAATGTGGACGACATGGGTGTCTAGGGGGGTGGCCGAATTTTGTAAGTAGCTTTGGGGGAATAGTTGGTCAATTTTTGCCTTTTGAACATCTTTTTGCATTTTTGTTTTCCCTCTCCAAAAACACTCTCTTTGGCCGAATGTTATTGTGCATTTTGGTGCAATTTTTGCTTTTGGTTTTAGCCTTATTTTGTGTGAACCAAATACCATTTCTCTTCTTTCAATTGTCCTCTTGAAACCAAAACAACATTGGAACTTTTGTGCACTTTTCTTCTTTGGCAAAATAGTGTTTGGCCTAGAACCTCTCTCTCCCATCTCTCTTTTCTTCATTTGACTTTTGTTTAATCACATTTTCTTTCATCCTCTCTTGGCCGAATCTTTACCCATCTCAAATTCCATTTCTTTTCTTTCACTCAAAGTTTAAACATCCATTACCATTCTATTTCTCTTTTCTTTTCACTTCACCATAGCCGAATTTTTCTACTTCCTTTTAGTATTATTTTTGGCCGAATATTCAAGGGTAGACTCTCTTTGATTTTTTTTCTTCAATTGATTTTGGAAAAGGGTAAGTGTTCTTGGCGTTTCTTCTTCAATTCTTTTCTCGTCTCTATGTTATTTTCTTGTGGACTAAGGCCGAATCTATGGGCATTGGTTTGCAAGGTTCTAATCATTCTTAGAAACCGATTTCTTTTAGGCTTTTCGACGTTGGAAGCAATCAATCTAAGTCTCGATTCATTGACAATCATTTTGGGTAAGTTTAGGTAAGACTTGGTTTTTCAAGGATAATTATCCGATTTTCTTGTTATGGCCGAATGGCCTTTGTTCATAATCTTAATATTGGCCGATTGTAGGACAAGGTGATCTAGTGGTAGATCGGAACTTCGGACGTTAGTTATTGCTTTGGTGAAAGGTGTGTGTATCTTACACACTTTATAACTTGGTTTATATATGTATATTTGTGTGTTATAACTAATCATATTATGAAAAGTGGGTAAATCGATGAGATCTGGATATGATACCATGATGGTATGAATGAAGATTCGGGTAAGTCCGTTTCAATATGTTGTTAATACATGTGGATTGAAATCATGATCTACGATTTATGATATATTCGTTATGAGATACATATCAAAGTTTATTGACATGATTTGTTTATCTATTGCATTGGTATGGGCAATATGAGAGGAGGGGGAAGATTGATGATTCGTGTTTTCGGACACCAGTGGTTTGGCACCACCAGTGATTTGGTATCACATTCGTGTCTTTGGACACCAGAGGTTTGGCACCTCATAGCGACTTGTCCCTATGGTTAATTCCACCGTGGGTTGGCCCCACTTTTGAGATATGGGATCGTCCGCGGCTGATTTGGTATCACACGTGGGTTGGCCCCACAACTTGATGATTCGTGTCTTCTGACACCGGTGGTTTGGCACCACCAAAGATTTGGTATCACATTCGTGTCTTCGGACACCGAGGTTTGGCACCTCATAGCGACTTGTCCCCTCGTGGTTAATTCCACCGTGGGTTGGCCCCACTTTTGAGATATGGGATCGTCGCGGTGATTTGGTATCACACGGGGTTGGCCCCACGATGGATTATTTGTGACTTTGGTCACCAAAGATTTGGTATCACATTTATATCGTGACTTCTGGTCACCGGTGGTTTGGCACCACCAAAGTGGTTTGGTACCACACGGGTAGAAAATGAGTTATGGATGGCTAGGTTGGGTGCATTATACATATATGTTGCTTTGTTATAATTTGTGTAAGTATGTGGTATTTACCCGGGAGAGGGAATATGCACTGAGTCTTGGTGACTCACCTTCTCCCTTATCTTTTCAGGTGATTCGTGAGATCGCGAATATGGAGCCGGATGAACTCGAGGAGGCCATGCAATAAAGTTGGTTTTACATGAACTTCCATTTGGGTACTTTATTTTAATTTGGTTTTCATATTTTATGGATTTGTAATAAGGCCTGTTTAATTATGGTTTTGGATTATTTTTATGTTTTGAATATATTTAAAATATGGCTTATAAATTACTTGGTTAATCTAATAATTGAGCTCAAAGTTTTCTAAACTAAAAACTCGCAATGGTTTTAAAAATCTTACCATCGGGTAATATGAATAGTTCGATAGAAAAATTATAAATTAAGTGTTTTCTACAACTTAAGAGTTTTTCACAAAATTTAATTGTTAATTCGATTCTTTCAAAAATATTTTTTTAGTGACATACCAGATTCGGTCGTGGCGTATTGACCGGGTTTGGGGTGTTACATCTAATGAGATGTGAGGAAACAAACCTTGTTTTGAATTGGGAAAAATGTCACTTTATGGTTAGAGAAAGAATTGTGTTAGGACATAAGATTTCTAGTAAAGGGATTGAGGTAGATAAAGTAAAGGTTGAAGCCATAGAAAAACTACCTCCCCCTAGTTCTGTTAAGGCTATTAGAAGCTATTTAGGACATGCAGGGTTCTATAGAAGATTTATTAAAGATTTTTCCAAAATAGCTAAGCCTTTGACAAAATTACTAGAAAAAGATGTTCCTTTCGATTTCAATCAGGAATGTTTAGATGCATTTAATATCCTTAAGGATAAACTAATAAATGCTCTGATTATAATTGCACTTGATTGGAACTTACCTTTTGAGCTAATGTGTGATGCAAGTGATTTTTACAGTAGGTGTAGTTTTGGGACAACGAAGAGACAAACATTTTCAGCCAATTTACTACGCTAGCAGAACACTAACACCTGCACAAGAAAATTACACCACCACAGAGAAAGAATTGCTAGCTGTAGTCTTTGCTTTTGATAAATTTAGACAGTATCTAGTATTATCTAAAGTTGTCATTTATACTGACCATTCAGCTCTTCGTTATCTTTTAAACAAACCTGACGCAAAACCCAGACTTATACGATGGATTTTACTCTTACAGGAATTCGACTTAGAAATACAAGATAAGAAGGGAGTCGAGAATCTTGCAGTGGATCACCTTTCTAGACTTGAAAATCCACATACCAAAGAGCTCGATGAAAGTGAAATAAATGATTCGTTTCCCGAAGAATAACTCTTTTCTATAACGCATTCTGAGGTACCCTGGTTTGCAAATATTGCAAATTATTTAGCAGCTAACATCTTGCCAAAAAAATTCACACATCACCAAAAGAAGCGATTCTTTGTTGATGTGAAAAATTATTTTTGGGAAGATCCTTTTCTTTTCCGCATATGTGCAGGTCAAGTAATTCGAAGATGCGTTACAAAAGCAGAAGCAAGAAAAATCCTGGAACATTGCCATTCAGGACCTTCAGGAGGACACTACAGTGGTATTAAGAGAGCGCACAAAATACTCGAATCAGGTTTTTATTGGCCCACTTTATTTAAAGATGCCAACAGGTATGTTACCTCATGTGATAGATGCCAAAGAACAGGTAATATTTCTAAACGTGATGAAATGCCTCAAACATATATGCTGTCATGTGAAATATTTGATGTATGGGGTATTGATTTTATGGGACCATTCCCTAGTTCGTTTGGGAACAAGTACATCCTAGTAGCAGTTGATTACATGTCAAAATGGGTAGAAGCAGAAGCTTTACCTACCAATGATGCCAGGGTAGTAGTTAAATTTCTCAAGAAACTATTTTCCCGATTTGGCACACCAATAGCCATCATTAGTGATAGGGGTACTCATTTCTGTAATACTCAATTTGAAAAAGTTCTAAAGAAATATGGAGTATATCACAGGACAGCCACCCCATATCACCCTCAAACCAGTGGGCAAGTCGAGGTAGCAAACCGAGAACTTAAGCACGTTCTAGAAAAAACGGTTGAATCAAATAGAAAAGATTGGGCAGTTAAAGTAGATGATGCTTTATGGGCCTATAGAACAATATTTAAAACACCTCTAGGGACATCCCCATACAAACTCGTATACGGGAAAAGTTGTCATCTACCATTCGAATTAGAACACAAAGCTTTTTGGGCAATAAAATTCTTGAATTTTGACCTCAAAATTGCAGGAAAGAAAAGAATGATGTAGATGAACGAGCTGGATGAATGGAGAACGGAAGCCTACGAGAACTCAAAACTATACAAGGAAGCAACAAAGCGACGTCATGATGCTCGTCTCAAAAGATCAAAAAAATTCGAAATAGGAGACCTTGTCCTATTATACAACTCAAGGCTTAAACTATTCCCGAGAAAGATGAAATCAAGATGGTCAGGCCCATTCATGATCAAAACAATTTTTCCATATGGCACCATCGAGGTAACTCATCCCACTAAAGGCACACTCAAGGTAAATGGTCACCGACTTAAAATCTATAATGGTGCAGATTTTGGAGATATGAGAGAGGAGCTTCTGCTCCATGAACCTTCTTTTAGAACCGAAAACAGGGAAAGTCTAGCTTAAGACTATAAACAAGCGCTTCTCGGGAGGCAACCTGAGCACTAACCCACTAACATTTTATTTCCATTTTTTTTACACCACACTAAAATAGTCCAACAGAAGTGCAGGTTTTTAAACACGGCCTTGAATACGGGCGTGTCAATGGCCGTGTGCAAGATAGGGGATGAACCACGGGCATGCCAAGCGCCGTGCCAAAACAGGGAAAAATTTCTTTCGTTAACACGGGCTGCGATACCTGACCACACCCGTGCTACCTAACCGTGCGAGGTCTCTGACTTATCAAGCACGGGTATCATATGCCCGTGCGTCATAATCGTGTGAAGCTACTGACTTGCACACCACGGGCAAAACACGGTCGTGTCCAACGACCGTGCGAAGATACTGACTTGCTATACCCGTGCTATACACGCCCGTGCTACCCTACCGTGCCAACATACTGACTTTTCAAACACGGGCGTGCTAATTTACCTAAGGTCGTGCCAAGAATCCTGAAACGCGCCCAAATTCTAGAAATCGCGAAAAGCACGGACGATTTAAAATTCACACGGGCGTGACGGTAGCCCGTGCCCCTTCCCCTATATATAAAATTTAACCGTCATCCCCCCCAAAACCTAAACCTAAAATCAGTTTTTAACACCCTTCCCCCCAAATCCGGCCGCACAATCATTCCCCTCCACCTAAAACCGCCTCCCCTCGCCGTTCCTCTCCAAAAACCACCCAAGAACCATTCACACTCCCGCACCACAGCCGTGCTCACAAACGCCACGCCCCTGCCACCGCTGTGTTCGTACTACAGAAACAGCACCACCGCCGTGCTCCGCCCGTGCTCGTCCCTTCTACACCATCCCTGGTTCCCTTTTCTTGACTTAAATCTTGAACATTATGGCATATTTCTTTATTCTTAGTTTTTGTTTAGTTTTAGTTTTAAAAACATGATTTTTATTTGTATCCTCATACCTATTGGTTGCTAGATTTCATGTTCATTTTTTTAGGAACAAATTCTTGCATTTTAGAACTAATGAAATTGATACATTTTAGAACTATTGCAAATTAACATGCTTACGATTCTAAATTCTCAAATTTTACTTGACTTACTGTGGCATATGATGGCTGTTCTATTAATGAAGTTTGATAAAAAGAAACTACTTTATATTTGATTACAAATTGCAGGAACCATGTCAACATCACGAATCAAACGATCAGCCCCAAGCAAGAAAAGAAAGGGGCCAGGATCATCCTCCGCAAGTGCCACTACCGAGCTTCGACACCCGTTCCTCAGATTTTCTCAAGTAACTCAGGAAGAATGGTACAAAGCAATCCGGGATAGACCCCTAGGCACCGGGAGGCGCATTGATTGGAATGCAGTGAGGCAAGTTGGGCTCACAATCGATATTCAAGCCCTCCTCTCAACCAAACCATGGGAACACTTCTTCTCAATCGACGAGCCCACATACTTGGAACTCACACTAGAGTTTTGCACCACCTTCACATTGCAAATAGTGATGGCTCAGTTCGATGACCCAGGTGCTATCCAATTCCATCTAGGGGGCTCAGTACGTCGATTGAGCGTACCACAATTCGGCGCGGCTCTCGGACTTTATACGCTGGAATTCATAGAAGAAAACCCACTGTCCGGATTAAATCGTGAACTCCACTACACTCCACTCAACTGCTGGCGCAACCTACACCCCACTACAAGAAAATACGACCACAGTCGCTCTAAGGCGACAGCCCTTCCCCCAGCCCTGAGGTATATTCACGCCATTCTCGCCCATACCATCACAGGTCGCAGAGAGAGCACCAGCGTCGTAAACAAACAAGACGTTTACTTCCTATCATGCATGTTTGAAGGACATGTTTTCGACCTGGCATATTTCATTGCATGCGCAATCCAGCATCAAACGGAGCCACATAGGAAGGGGATTTTATCAATGGGGCCATACATTACGAGGCTGGCTCGACACTTCAACCTCCTCAACACCAACGATCAGATCACCTCCCTCACACTGATGGGTAACATGGTACCTTAAGGCATCTAGACGATGCTACACATGAGGATGATCAAACAACGTCGAGGGACCGACCCCCCTCAGTACCAACTAAGGACACCCACAAACGAGGAGAAAGCCAAGGACATTCCTGATGATGTTCCACCACCATCAGAGGAGGCACCGAATTTGAGCCAGCATCCGTACCGAGCAGCACCATCATTAGCGGACATCTCTGCATGACTCGACCAGTTCGAGCTGTACTTCGCTAAAAACACTCGGCGCTTTGATGGACTAGAGGCAACTCTTCAACAAATATGCCAGCACCTCCACATTTCACCACCAGCCCCACCACCGGACCCAACCAATGATGAGGACCTTTGAGTCCTCTTAATTTGTTATCTTTCATTTTATTTTTCTTTATTTTAAGTTTTTATTTTGTGTTGTTTTTAATTTGAACTTTTATTATTATTACAAACTTTTACCATTGGCTATCTAACTATTTGAGCATCCCTAACCATATATCTAAGATCGTTAACCAGTGACTTTGCAGAATAAATTACACACTTCACATACACAAACGCACAACTAGGAGAAATTCAATAAGTCACCTGACGCCACACATTATCCACATCTTCCAAAGACCTCATCCGTAATTCAGGAAGTGACACTTTCCCTCTTATCTTTTGATTAATCACTAATTATTTTTGTACATTGAGGGCAATGTACATCTTAAGTGTGGGGGTGAATAATTATTTTGAGAAAGTGCCTAAATTTTTTTCATTATTCTCAAATCCCTGAATGATATCTTGTCTTGAAGTAATTTCCTCATATTACAAATTAGGATGAAATTTCCAATGATTTATGATTCTTGTTGACATGTTTTTGAATAAGTCATAGTTAATTGTGTATTGATAATTAAATTTGAAGAATATTAGAGAATCAAGCATGATAAGTCTATTTTTCAAAATTAAAATTCCTAGGTTGTTAACCTGAATCTGAATGTTATCTTGAAGTTTGAAATTTATAAGGTTGATGTCAAAAACACCCATAATTTTTGTGAGATTTTGAACCTTATAAGAGCATAATTTTTTTTCAGTGCTCACTTTATTAATTATGAGTGTGTCAACCATGAACTGTTATTCTAGAACTTGCCTCGTTTATACATGTTGAGACCACAGTTATGATTTGATATACTGAGATGATAAAGGCACCTAAGATTTAACCCACTTACACCATTAAAAGACCAACCTCTATAAATTAACCCCTAGTGAACACCGTTGAGCCTAGCAACCCTTTTTATTGACTAACCCACTAATTTTAACCCAAAACCCTTTGTATTTGTTATCACCCTTCCTTTTGACTACCCCTTAATCGAGATATGACTTGATTAGTTACCTAAGTTTTTATTGAAATTGTCTTTATTAGTTTGTTCCCAAAAAAAAATCATCAAAGTATATTCAGTATTAGTATTATGAAGAGTGAGCTTATACAGTTAAAGTCAAATTATCAAAAGAAAAAAAGCTCGTATTAGTAGGTTTATTATTATTTTCAGTTGATGTAATTATTATCTCAGAAATTTTTAGGTAGGTGCTTGTCAATTCAATCTCGATTCTAACCTTCTAATTTCAGCCTGTATCCACACCTTTAACCCTAGCCCCGTTACAACCCTAATAAAGACCTTTTGATCTGTTTATCATCTCATATTAACAGTGGTGGAGATTTGATTTTCAGGCAAGCCTATGGGATTAACTTTTCAGGTTCGACTTATGAGTGCTTTTTCCTGAACCTTAAACACTTTAGAGTGATTTGAGTGAATCTTTTGTGAGGATGTCAATCCTTATCGATTTTTAATCAAGAGGTAATTATTTAGATGAAGGGAAACACCTATGTTTTCATGCTACAAATATATGACTTATCTTGTTTGAATCTTTAGGACTCTTTGAATTAAATTATCCATGTGTAAATTATCTATGAATTAGGATAAGGCATTGTCAATAGGAACTGTGAATCATGGAAAGTTCGTTTTAATTGTAAGTTGAGAATTTTTCTTGAGGACAAGCAAAAGCTTAAGTGTGGGTGTATTTGATAAACCGTAAAAGTAACATATTTTAAGCCCACATTTAGTATGCTTTTGGATGAATTAAGCCTCGATTTATGTAAAAATGTGCTCTTAATCCTTTCTTTTCATGTCTTATACCCAGGAAAGCACCCGAGAACAAAAAGAACACAAAACGGGCCCAAAACAGAGTAAATAGGCCATATCACGAAATCGACATGGCCTGGCCCAAAGCTCACACGGTCGTACCTCATCATGCATCTAGAACACGGCCTCTCAACTGAGTCACCCGTCCGTGCCTTATTAAGAAGTCCGAACACGGCCTGAAATCGATTCACACGGGCATGTGACCTAGCCGTGTCCCTGTTGTGGCAAAGAGCAATTTCATTCAGATTTGGATACTTCGGGGCAAAGAAACCTATTTTGAAAGCCTATATAAACCCCTTAAGTACCACCTTTGAGGAGGCGTTCAGCTAGGCCTAGGAGCCAAGCCGAAAAGGGCAGATTTGTGGGAGATCACTCGAGGATAGCCAGTTGATCCATCTCAAGAAGCCAGAGTTCTACTCAAGACGGAGGATTTCTCCTTCAATTCCTTAAGGGAGTTTTAGGGATTTATTATGTTTTGTTTTATCTTTTCTCTTGAGATGTTTTCTTATTTTGTTATGAACTAAACCCTTCAGATACCCGAAGGGGATGAAACCTATGATGAATTTTGTTATTTATTATTGAATTATATGATAAATACTTAGTTTGTTCTTAATTATACATATTAATCCAAATTTGATGTGCTTAGGTAGAGGAGGAGTCGACCCTGCTTAAGAGTAGATCTAGCGTAATTAAGCAGAGTTGATCGCACGCCTAGAGAGAGGGTGACGAGATTTTTCTGGATTAGGGTGAAACCTAATATGAGAGTCCATAGATCGATTTACTGCTTTCCTAGGGGGTTATTATAAGAGAATGAGAGTTCCACTAATTAACCTAGGATTAGACGTTATTCGCCTCGAGAGAGGGTTTAATATAGGTTAGGGAGTCTTACGGATCAAGCTAAGTAAATAAATCGTATGGTTAAGTGATAGATAACAAGAGGAGTCTAGGTGGATTCTTTCTGAGGGTATCGTCTTAGCCAACTGAGTTTTTCCCAAAGTTATTTTCCCAATTCGTTCTTTTTGTCTTGTGTCTTTAGCTTAGTAGTTCATTAATTTTAGGTTAAGTAACTTCACTTTATTTTTAAGGCTAAATAATAAAAAGAAAGTTAGTATTAGTATTTTTATTTCCTGTGGGTTCGACAATCCGGTCTTGCCTTAGCTATACTACTGTTCGATAGGTACACTTGCCTTTAATCATTGTCAGAGTTAGTTTATAGGTTCAATCATTCTTTTATAAAATTTAAAGCTCTGATTTCAACGATCATTACTCTACAGAGGGTCACTGGATATTGCAAATCTAGGAAAGGAGTGAAGATTGTAGCCTAGCTCATCACAGAAATAAGGCGAGACATTATTGAGTTATCTTCGAGAATTCAAAGATCTTTTCGCACGATCATATCAGGACATGCCTGGACTAATAAGACGCGGGCTAAACAAGAGGATGGGGCACTGTTGGTCTACCATGGAAGGGGATTGCATCAGTCATACCACAAATACTGAATTGAAGAAGACGAGATTTATGTGACTCTTCTATTTTCTTCACAGACTTTTCTATACGTGGGATATGGATATTATGGGGCCAATCTCGCCAAATGCTTCTAGTTGACATCAATTTGCCGTCATGGTCGAGAGTGAATGTTGCTTCATATTCCAATATTACAAAGTCGACGGTCATCAAATTCAAAAAAAAATCAAAAAAATCAAAAAATCAAAAAAAAAAGAGAAAAAAAGAGAAAAAAGAATAAAAGGAAAGGATCAGATGCCAGCACATAATGCATAACTGTACAAAGTCAAAGTTTACAGTTTGTCCAAAGATCAGGCAGCATATCACTGTACAGCAAAAGTTACCAAAAGAAAAATACAAAAAAAAAACAAAAAATATGAAAGGTGATCGTTGAAATCAGAGCTTTAAAAATTTATAATGAATGTTATCGAACCTGGAAACTAACTCTGACGACGATTAAAGGCAAGTGTACCTATCGAACAGTAGTATAGCTTAGGCAAGACTGGATTGTCGAACCCACAGGAACTAAAAGTACTAATACTAACTTTCTTTTTATTATTTAGCCTTAAAAATAAAGTGAAATTATTTAACCTAAAATTAATTAACTACTAAGATAAAGACACAAGACAAAAAGAACGAATTGGGAAAATAACTTTTGGAAAAAACTCAGTTGATTAAGACGATACCCTTAGAAAGAATCCACCTAGACTCCTCTTGTTATCTATCACTGAATCATACGATTTATTTACTTAGCTTGATCCGTAATACTCCCTAACCTATATTAAACCCTCTCTCGGGGCGAATAACGTCTAATCCTAGGTTAATTAGTGGAACTCTCGTTCTCTTATAATAACCCCCTAGGAAAGCAGTAAATCGATCTGTGGACTCCCATATTAGGTTTTACCCTAATCCAGAAAAATCTCGTCACCCTATCTCTAGGCGTGCGGTCAACTCCGCTTAATTACGCTAGATCTACTCTTAAGCAGGGTCTATTCCTCCTCTACCTAAGCACATCAGATTGGGATTAATATGCATAATTAAGAACAAACTAAGTATTTATCATATAATTCAATAATAAATAACAAAATTCATCATAGGTTTCATCCCCTTCGGGTATCTGAGGGGTTTAGTTCATAACAAAATAAGAAAACATCTCAAGAGAAAAGATAAAACAAAACATAAGAAATCCCTAAAACTCCCTAAAGAAATTGAAGGAGAAATCCGCCATCTTGAGTAGAACTCTGGCTTCTTGGGATGGATCAACTGGCTATCCTCGAGTAATCTCTCACAAATCTGCCCTTTTCGGCTCGGCTCCTAGGCCTAGCTTGTAACACCCTAATTTAGGGGCTATGCAATTTGGGTATAATTCCAGTGTTGGAAGGGTTTTGAGTGTTTTTGGATGTGTTTTAGAGGTTTAAGAATGCTTGGATGGAAAAGGAAGGGCTTTGGAAATTTTTTATTTTTAGGGTAAAAAGGGGAAATAGGGCAGGAAGGCCTTAAAAATAATTGGGGGAGTTTAGGACGCAAGAAAGGATCTGGCAAAGTGGCGTGGAGGCGCTGCTTGGGAAGGTGACGCCTAGGGGAGCAGGGGTTCGAGTGCTTTGGGCAGCATTTTTGTTTATTTTTGTGCGTCAAGGAACTGGGCTAAGTATGCCTTAAAAATTAATGGTGTGGCTTGGTGGACATGGAAGTCCAGTTGGCAAAGTGGCACTCATGCGCCACTTAGGTGCTGGAGGGGAGAGAGGGCGCGGTTTCGAGGGCCTGGAGCGGCATTTTGGAGTTTTATTTCTTTGTTTGGTGATGGGCTGAAGTAGGAAGGGGTTAAAAATTAATGTGGGGGCTTTATGGCATAAAAATCAAAGTGGCCGAGTGGCCTGGGCGTTGGGGGAAAGGCGGGCAGCAGATTGGTCCCAGGTTCGAACCAAGAGAGTTGCGTTTTGGAGTTTAAATTTTTATTCCTTTTTGGCGTTTTATTTTGCAGCAGTTTGGAGAGGTGTTGGACGGCTGGAAGGCTTTTATTTAGATGAGGATAATGTTATTTTTATTTTTTTTATTTATCTATTTAGTTATTTAGAAGTGTGGGATAATTATTATTTATTTTTATTTTGATAAGTGGGATAATAGTGGAGCAATTCAAATTGTTTTTGAATTGAACTAATTCAAATTGATTTGAATTAGTGGGTGTTAACGAATCTTGGAGTCTTCAAGGGGGTGGCCGAATTCTATAAATAGAAGGGGGTAGTGCCGAATTCTTCTTTGAATAAGCACCCTTTCCCTGTTTCTTTCTTTTGTTTTTTTAGTTGTTTGCCAAATTTCTTTATGTTCCTATGAAAGCCGAATGCTCCTAAGTCCCTACCGTTCTTCCACTTTTCTTTTCTTCAACTCCCCACATTTGTTTTATTGATAGCCGAATTTCTAAGTAAGCCTCATCAAGCATCATTCCTTACCATTGTTGTTTTCAAGAGCCGAATATCTCATTACCTTTAAAGCCATTGCCGAATCTCCTAAGATGGTGTTGCCGATCTCTTGCTCTTAATTTCGTCTCAAGTGTAGTGGTAAGTAATCGTCACTCTAAACAATTGGTTTTGAGTTCTTATATTGGTACGTCAAAACCAAGGGATTGGTCTTAGTTTTTATAACATGGCCGAATGTCATAGTGCCATTAAGTATGTTCTCTTGTGTGTAGCCGAAAGAAGGAAGCATTGAGGAAGTCTCTTGGATTCGATCATCTAAGGTAAGGTGATGGTGAGTATTCGGCCAAAAGGGCCTTTTCATGGGTTGTTGTTGTAGGCCGATTCTAATGGTTTTGTAACAGGGATTTTCGGCAACTCCTTGAGACTATTGGTGTTTCAGGATCCGAGTAAGTGGGTAAGTGATCCTTTGGGTATTCGGCCTTAGGCCATTAGATATGTTCTTGTGTTGACCGATGTTGACTTTGGTTATAGGGCAAATCGACGAAAGCAAAGGAAAGCCTTCGGATCTCGATATTTGGTAAGGATGTTAATAGGTGATCTAGATTCGATATTTGTAGATTTTGATTGCTGTGATTAATCGTGTGGTTACGATTAAGTATCGTCGATGGATGCGAGTGCGATCAAAGTGGGCAAGGAAAGCTCCCATCCCAAAGTTCAAGAAGAGATCCGTTTACTGCATGCGAGATTGGCCACGGGGTGTGGGCCAACAACGAAAACATTAGGCAAATAGCCGTAGTCTCACTAAACGATAGCGTCGAGGATCGAGAGTCTAGAACTCCAAGTAATAAGGTGTGTGGTTAGACCATTGTTTCCGGATTTGTATGATATCTGTTGTGTTATATGTTTACTAATGAATGCGATTGCCATATGTGTAATGGATACCCTAAAGGGGTATGATGACGACCAGTTAGTAGCAAATTGGCTAATATGTGATAATTGATTTTAACTATGTGAGCATGCCTATATTTGTGAATATCATGTACATGCATCATCTCAACATCATATTATGTTACATGTGCATGGGTGGGTTTTGAAAGAAGGTGCGGGTGTACTTCGAGTGCGTGGTTGATGTCGACTTTGTGCTACATCGTGGATTGGCGCCGATCGAGGTCGCGTTGTGGATCTTTGCGATTTGGTTCGGCGTGGTTACCTTGAATGATATGGGCTTTATGCCATATCGTGGCTTGATGGATTGCTTTGTGTGCTCCATCGTGGTGCGATGTTAGCTATCACGCTACATCGTGGATGGCATTGGTTGCCTTTATGGAGGAAAAGGAGAGGGTGACTCGATAGTCCCCGGTGTGTGGTAAATTTGGATAAGGGGTGTGTGTAGCGGATGGACCTTAGGTTTGGGTTGGGTATCATGATTGCATGGTTTCGTTATGAATTGATATGGAAATGGGCCAAGCCCAATATGACTTGTGGTTTGTATGTTTTGAGAACATACGTGGAAATGGGCCAAGCCCAAATGATCGATGGATTGATGAGAAAAGGGCCTAGCCCAGTGCTTGAGTATGATTTGATTGTGGGCCAAGCCAGTTGTGGTAATGTTTAAATGATTATATTTACATGCGCATTTTATAATTGGGTTGATTTGTGGCTAGCATGTGGGTGGATATCGGTGGTTTAATTACACACCGAGTGCAGTATGACTCACCCAATTATTTATCCAACATCGCAGTGAGTCGTGAGTAATGGACCGGGTTGGAGTAGATACAAAGGTGGCCATGCGAAGCGATTTTCATGCGAGTAGACGTTTTGAATATTTTTTTCAAGCATTTTAATTTGAAGTACTTGGTTTAATTTATTTAATGTAATAAGGGCCACTTTTGATTAAAGTACTCTATTTATAGTTGATAAAGGTTTCATAGTATTTAGTAATATTTTTACAAAGGATTTATATTAGAATAAATTATAATAAAGTTTTAAATCAAACCAAGCTTATATTATTTAAAAATTTTAATGGACTTACTCCCTAAAGTTAACAAAGTTTTCAAAGTTTTACTCTAAAGACAAAGATTTTTAACCGTCATTCCGCGATGACATAACTTGAGATCCGGACGAGACTTGTGGGCGGGTTTGGGGGTGTTCTGATTTAGTATCGAGCCCGGTTCAAAACTCGGCTTTGAGGTTTTAGGCCCAAAGACATTTTCAAAATGGGCTTTTTAAAAATATGGGCTTTTAAGAAATTTTTTTCAGTTATTACGGCATGGCACTCAGATACCTCAGACCAGAAGTCCATCGGTAAGTACTTGGACTTTTGAAGTCTTTGTATTATTATGAACTGTTTATGGGCTTAGTTGGGCTCGTAGATTAGTGAACTAGGATCTGTTGAACCCTAGGACTAGTCTACTCAAACACGTGCATAAGATTTAAAGTGCCTAATAAACAAACCTGTGAAGTAAGTCGCCGAGTTAAGGTGTGGCAACCATTGTACGCATGTCTAGGATTGGTATTCAGTAAGAGCTTGGTACTTAAGCAGTCCTAGCGACTCACCTCCTCTTTACTCGAATCCTACCTGGTGCGTAGCTACGGTTCACCTTAACCAAGAGGACTTGTTCATAGGCTAAACCAATTATTAAAACCCGAAAGGGATTTGCCTCACTGTTTTAAAACCCTTAGTTTTAAAATTTCCAAAATTTACCCCTTTGGTTTGTAAACTCTAAATCTGATTTTGAAAGATGTTTTCTCGATTTACAAAATTACCAAAAATACCCCTGTAGGAAAATGATGAAAATACCCCTGGGGTAAAAACGGGCAGGAATGTCTGGATAGTGAATGTGTGTGGTGGATACCACTGAA
Organism: Gossypium sturtianum; assembly: GCA_025698515.1. Classification (NCBI taxonomy): domain Eukaryota; kingdom Viridiplantae; phylum Streptophyta; class Magnoliopsida; order Malvales; family Malvaceae; genus Gossypium; species Gossypium sturtianum. The sequence goes on from CM046945.1 coordinate 168,239,563, forward strand.
TGTGTCCTTGTTGATGAACGGATGTGTGTGTGAATGTGATTCTTGAACTAGAGTAGTAAACTCGAACTGAAACTTTGTGTGATCGAAAGAACTACTTCTAAATATCTTTCATTCCATAAGATTTGTTCGCGGATAAACAAGTGGAACAATTTCTAATGCATAAAACTCCTTAATCAGATTAAATCGCGACGATAGAGATGAGTTTTAGGGGACGCGGTAGAGGTAGATTGGCAGCATCGGAACCGATAGGGTCTAGCCATGGGTCAGAAAGTGAAGTGCCGCCAGCAGTGGGCGCGGAGGAACAAGATCAGACAGGAGAAGATGTAGCGGTGTCGCAAGCTATGTTACGCGTGCTACAGCAAGTGGCAAGAGCTGGTATGGGAAACGGAGCTCGGAAGTCAGTGTCGGAAAGGCTTAGATCGAACGGAGCTGAGATCTTTAGAGGGGTATCTGGAGTGGCTCCGAACGTAGCGGAGGCTAGAAGCAGTCAAAAGAATCATGGACGATTTGGACTGTACCAACGAAGAAAAGCTGAAAGGTGTTGTTTCATTACTTCGCGACGAAGCTTATCGTTGGTGGCTCATCGTCAAACAAGGTGTACCGTGGATCGATTGGATTGGGACTTCTTTAAGGCTAAGTTTGAAGGAAAGTGCGTAGGAGCCGATTATTTGGACTCGCAAAGAAAGCGTTTCTAAATCTAGTGCAAGGAAGTAAGTCGATAGCTGAGTACGAAGCGGAATTTGTGCGGTTAAGCCAGTATGCTAAGGGAATTGTGGCCACTGATTATGAGAGGTGCATCCGGTTGGAGGACGGATTGCGAGATGAACTTCGAATGCTGATTGCTCCGCAGAGGGAGAGAGACTTCGCGGTGCTAGTGGAGAAAGCTCGGATTGCTGAAGAGGTTAAGAAGACTATAAGAGAAAATCGAGAAAAGAATAGGAACAAGAATAAGAGAAGGGTTGGACCGTCAGTATTGTTGGGTAATGCCCAGAAAAGACCAAGGACCGAGAACCCTGTAAGTGCACTTGTACCAGTGGATCGGAATCGTTCTTGTGCTCGATATGGAAGACCTCACACAGGAGAGTGTTGGGGAAATAGTAAAGAATGCTTTCGGTGTGGATCTAAGGCTCATCTGGTTAAGAATTGTCCTCGAGCGACGAGGGGTCGTGGTTCAAGTCATGGAAGGAATGGTTCTAGTCAGAGTCAACCAAGGATGTGATATCAGGTAAGCTCCTTTGCTTTGGTACATGTTTTAAGTGCTTTGCTTGCCTGTGAATTAGTTTTGGTGCTACTAAGAGAGGTGTTTGAATTTTGAGCGCGAACTTAGAGATTGTGTAGGTACGATAGCCTTAGTAAGATCGAGTCAGTGCGACATAAAGCGTAAGGTGGTAAGATAGGTTGTATGGACGTTTGTTAGTAAAGTAATTTCGAGGACGAAATTATTTTTAAGGAGGATAGAATTGTAACACCCTGATTTAGGGGCTATGCAATTTGGGTATAATTCCAGTGTTGGAAGGGTTTTGAGTGTTTTTGGATGTGTTTTAGAGGTTTAAGAATGCTTGGATGGAAAAGGAAGGGCTTTGGAAAATTTTTATTTTTAGGGTAAAAAGGGGAAATAGGGCAGGAAGGCCTTAAAAATAATTGGGGGAGTTTAGGACGCAAGAAAGGATCTGGCAAAGTGGCGTGGAGGCGCTGCTTGGGAAGGTGACGCCTAGGGGAGCAAGGGTTCGAGCTGCTGGGGCAGCATTTTTGTTTTATTTTTGTGCCTCAAGGGACTGGGCTAAGTATGCCTTAAAAATTAATGGTGTGGCTTGGTGGACATGGAAGTCCAGTTGGCAAAGTGGCACTCATGTGCCACTTAGGCGCTAGAGGGGAGAGAGGGCGCGGTTTCGAGGGCCTGGAGCGGCATTTTGGAGTTTTATTTCTTTGTTTGGTGATGGGCTGAAGTAGGAAGGGGTTAAAAATTAATGTGGGGCTTTATGGCATAAAAATCAAAGTGGTAAGTGGCACAGGCGTTGGGGAAAGGCGGGCGTGATTGGTCCCAGGTTCGAACCAAGAGAGTTGCATTTTGGAGTTTAAATTTTTATTCCTTTTTGGCGTTTTATTTTGCAGCAGTTTGGAGAGGTGTTGGACGGCTGGAAGGCTTTTATTTAGATGAGGATAATGTTATTTTTATTTTTTTTATTTATCTATTTAGTTATTTAGAAGTGTGGGATAATTATTATTTATTTTTATTTTGATAAGTGGGATAATAGTGGAGCAATTCAAATTGTTTTTGAATTGAACTAATTCAAATTGATTTGAATTAGTGGGTGTTGGCCGAATCTTGGAGTCTTCAAGGGGGGGTGGCCGAATTCTATAAATAGAAGGGGGTAGTGCCGAATTCTTCTTTGAATAAGCACCCTTTCCCTGTTTCTTTCTTTTGTTTTTTTTAGTTGTTTGCCAAATTTCTTTATGTTCCTATGAAAGCCGAATGCTCCTAAGTCCCTACCGTTCTTCCACTTTTCTTTTCTTCAACTCCCCACATTTGTTTTATTGATAGCCGAATTTCTAAGTAAGCCTCATCAAGCATCATTCCTTACCATTGTTGTTTTCAAGAGCCGAATATCTCATTACCTTTAAAGCCATTGCCGAATCTCCTAAGATGGTGTTGCCGATCTCTTGCTCTTAATTTCGTCTCAAGTGTAGTGGTAAGTAATCGTCACTCTAAACAATTGGTTTTGAGTTCTTATATTGGTACGTCAAAACCAAGGGATTGGTCTTAGTTTTTATAACATGGCCGAATGTCATAGTGCCATTAAGTATGTTCTCTTGTGTGTAGCCGAAAGAAGGAAGCATTGAGGAAGTCTCTTGGATTCGATCATCTAAGGTAAGGTGATGGTGAGTATTCGGCCAAAAGGGCCTTTTCATGGGTTGTTGTTGTAGGCCGATTCTAATGGTTTTGTAACAGGGATTTTCGGCAACTCCTTGAGACTATTGGTGTTTCAGGATCCGAGTAAGTGGGTAAGTGATCCTTTGGGTATTCGGCCTTAGGCCATTAGATATGTTCTTGTGTTGACCGATGTTGACTTTGGTTATAGGGCAAATCGACGAAGCAAAGAAAGCCTTCGGATCTCGGTATTTCGGTAAGGATGTTAATAGGTGATCTAGATTCGATATTTGTAGATTTTGATTGCTTTGTGATTAATCGTGTGGTTACGATTAAGTATCGTCGATGGATGCGAGTGCCGATCAAAGTGGGCAAGGGAAAGCTCCCATCCCAAAGTTCAAGAAGAGATCCGTTTACTGGCATGCGAGATTGGCCACGGGGTGTGGGCCAACAACGAAAAACATTAGGCAAATAGCCGTAGTCTCACTAAGCGATAGCGTCGAGGATCGAGAGTCTAGAACTCCAAGTAATAAGGTGTGTGGTTAGACCATTGTTTCCGGGATTTGTATGATATCTGTTGTGTTATATGTTTACTAATGAATGCAGTGCCATATGTGTAATGGATACCCTAAAGGGGTATGATGACGACCAGGTTAGTAGCAAATTGGCTAATATGTGATAATTGATTTTAACTATGTGAGCATGCCTATATTTGTGAATATCATGTACATGCATCATCTCAACATCATATTATGTTACATGTGCATGGGTGGGTTTTGAAAGAAGGTACGGGTGTACTTCGAGTACGTGGTTGATGTCAGCTTTGTGCTACATCGTGGATTGGCGCTGACTGAGGTCGCGTTGTGGATCTTTGCGATTTGGTTCGCGTGGTTACCTTGAATGATATGGGCTTTATGCCATATCGTGGCTTGATGGATTGCTGTGTGCTCCATCGTGGTCTGATGTTAGCTATACGCTACATCGTGGATGGCATTGGTTGCCTTTATGGAGGGAAAAGGAGAGGGTGACTCGATAGTCCCCTGGTGTGTGGTAGGCTGGATAAGGGGGTGTGTAGCGGATGGACCTTAGGTTTGGGTTGGGTATCATGATTGCATGGTTTCGTTATGAATTGATATGGAAATGGGCCAAGCCCAATATGACTTAATGGTTTGTATGTTTTGAGAACATACGTGGAAATGGGCCAAGCCAAGATCGATGGATTGATGAGAAAAGGGCCTAGCCGATGCTTGAGTATGATTTGATTGTGGGCCAAGCCCGGTTGTGGTAATGTTTAAATGATTATATTTACATGCTGCATTTTATAATTGGGTTGATTTGTGGCTAGCATGTGGGTGGATATCGATGGTTTAATTACACACCGAGTGCGTATGACTCACCCAATTATTTATCCAACATCGCAGGTGAGTCGTGAGTAATGGACCGGGTTGGAGTAGATACAAAGGTGGCCATGCAGAAGCAGATTTTCATGCAGAAGTAGACGTTTTGAATATTTTTTTCAAGCATTTTAATTTGAAGTACTTGGTTTAATTTATTTAATGTAATAAGGGCCACTTTTGATTAAAGTACTCTATTTATAGTTGATAAAGGTTTCATAGTATTTAGTAATATTTTTACAAAGGATTTATATTAGAATAAATTATAATAAAGTTTTAAATCAAACCAAGCTTATATTATTTAAAAATTTTAATGGACTTACTCCCCGAAAGTTAACAAAGTTTTCAAAGTTTTACTCTAAAGACAAAGATTTTTAACCGTCATTCCGCAGTGACATAACCAGATCCGGACGAGACTTGTGGGCCGGGTTTGGGGGTGTTACATAGCTGACCGCTCCATTCAATGGTGGTACTTAGGGGTTTATATAGGCTTTCAAAATAGGTTTCTTTGCCCCGAAGTATCCAAATTCGAATGAAATTGCTCTTTGCCACGACAGGGACACGGCCATGTCACACGCCCGTGTGAATCGACTTCAGGCCGTGTTCAGACTTCTTAATGAGGCACGGCCGTGTGACTCGGTTGAGAGGCCGTGTTCTAGATGTTTGATGAGGCACGGCCGTGTGAGATTTGGGCCAGGCCGTGTCGATTTCGTGATATGGCTCATTTACTCCGTTTTGGCCCCGTTTTGTGTTCTTTTTGTCCTCGGGTGCTTTCCTGGGTATAAGACATGAAAAGAAAGGATTAAGAGAACCTTTTTATATAGATCGAGGCTTAATTCATCCAAAAGCATACTAAATGTGGGCTTAAAATATGTTACTTTTACGGTTTATCAAAAGGTGACTTAGACTTGTAAGGATTGGCATAAGAAGCCACTGTTACCCTCTGTCTTATTGAGCGTCGGCCAGTATTTTCGCTGGGGCAACATCTTACCCATTGGTTTATGGAATTGAAGCATTTTGCCAATTGAACCTAGTTGAAGAAAAGGTTAATGTTATCCATCACGATCAGATGATGCAAGCTTATGAAAAAGAAGTTTATTTCAGGGAATTCCACGAAGAAACCTGATGTTAAAAGAGATTTTTCTTCTACAAAACGATTTTAGAAGAAAGCATATGCCAAACTGAGAAGGACTTATGTAGGGCCTGTTCTAGAGGAGCATTGATATTGACTGAGATGGACGGCAAAGACTTACCCAATCCGGCGAATTCAGGTTTAGTCAAGAGATATTTTACCTGAAAGAGGAAAAACCAAGGTGAAAACACGTAAAGGGCACCTAAAAAAAACAAACAAAAAACAAACAAAAAAAATAAAAAAGAAAAGAAAAGAAAAAGGAGAGGCCAAGGCGAAAACCCGCAAAGGGCGCTTTGAGACCAAAAGGGCTTTGAGTTGAAAACCCGAAAAGGGCGGCTCAAATTTTGATCAAAAGTGGGGCATACAGTAGTCTTGCTACATTTGAATTAACAATGAATAAGTATGTTACGTCTTGGGGCATTGACAGAATACTTCGGATCCCCTAAACACATATTGAGTTTAAAATAGTCCTCAAGAAATCAGAACAGAGAAGCTCAGATTGAGATATTTGGGGCACCTAGTTTCCCATCTTACCTATTTTAAATTTTTCTATCTTTGATTACTTTATTCTTTTCAAAGAAACACCCCCAATCAATTTTCTTTTATAGCCTTTGCTATTTTTGGCTTACTTTATTCTTTTTAAGATACACCAACCAATTTTCATTTATTGCCTTGGTTATCTTTGATTAACTTATTTGTTTCGAGCTATGCTCCTGATTAATTTCTTTCTTGTCCATTGTTATGATCTTTTTCAAGCATTTTATATTGAAATAACGATTAATGGACTAATAACACTTTCATAAAAGGAGTTTCACATATTACTCTAGAAGCTTCTAAATAATATGAGGAATCTGAAACATGACTATTGTTCAGAACTCACCAAGCCTAAGGGTTGGAAACATTGAAAAATGATTATCTCTTCAAATTCTTATTGGATAAGACAATTTCGTTGGTGACACCATATTGGCAAATGACGAACAAGGTCAATCCAAGTGTAAAAGGGGATCATTATCGGGATACCCTGCATCCATTCAGACACATACATCTGGTCATTACACCCAGGGAATGGTGTAACAGATTGAAAGTGATATAAGTTCTATACCTCTGAGTGGTAACAGAAGAATGGAAGAAACCAAATGTTATTTCCCCGAAGTTGCAGTGGGAAGTACCAACTTCATGTCTCAAAATCCAAACGGGACTGACTCAGACATTACATTGGGGCAAGTTGGTTGAGCAGATCATAATTGATGAACAAAGATGAAGAACAAATGAGTGATAACACTTAGAGTAGGAATCATACTCATAACATTTTTGTATCATAGCAGATTTCATTAGGAGCATTTGATTCATTTCAGTCGTTGCATCCTAATCCTTTAAAAGGAATCATCTTCATGACATGTTACATGTATTTAGAAGCATTTGAGTCATTCTGATCATAGCATCTTAGTCATGTGACATAAACATACTAAATCGAGTCTACAGGACATGTCCCTCAACAGACGGTGTAGCAATATCGATGAGTTTTTAGATCGAGGATAGCTAATCTCATCTTCTTGAAGTTGCAAGAAGAAGATCAAAATAACAAATCTCATCTTCCTGAAGTTGTAGGAAGCAGATCAAAAAGGCACTTTCAGCCTTATCTCCCTGAAGTTGTAGGGAGTAGACTGAAGACAGAAGATCTCATCTTCCTGAAGTTGTAGGAAGCAGATCGAAAAGGATTTCAACCTTATCTCCCTGAAGTTGTAGGGAGTAGACTGAAGAAAGAAGATCTCATCTTCTTGAAGTTGTAGGAAGCAGATCGAAAAGAATTTTAGCCTTATCTCCCTGAAGTTGTAGGGAGTAGACTGAAGAAAGAAGATCTCATCTTCCTGAAGTTGTAGGAAGCAGATCGAAAAGAATTTCAGCCTTATCTCCCTGAAGTTGTAGGGAGTAGACTGAAGATAGAAGATCTCATCTTCCTGAAGTTGTAGGAAGTAGATCGAAAAGAATTTCAGCCTTATCTCCCTGAAGTTGTAGGGAGTAGACTAAAGATAGAAGATCTCATCTTCCTGAAGTTGTAGGAAGTAGATCGAAAAGAATTTCAGCCTTATCTCCACACGAAGTTGTAGGGAGTAGGCGAAAGCAGAGAAGATCTCATCTTCTGAAGTTGTAGGAAGCAGATCGAAAAAGAATTTCAGCCTTATCTCCTTGAAGTTGTAGGGAGTAGACTGAAGACAGAAGATCTCATCTTCCTGAAGTTGTAGGAAGCAGATCGAAAAGAATTTTAGCCTTATCTTCCTAAATTTGTAAGGAGTAGACTGAAGACAGAAGATCTTATCTTCCTGAAGTTGTAGGAAGTAGATCAAAGATAGAAGATCTTATCTTCCTGAAGTTGTAGGAAGTAGATCAAAGACATTTTCAGATTTTATCTTCCTGGAGTTGTAGGAAGTAGATCAAAGACATTAATTTGGCAGTCTTGAAATTGCAAGAAGCGGAATAAAGCTAGAAGACTTACTGAAATCGAGATGAAGTTCCAATACCATTGAAGTTGCAATAGAGTTGGAAGCCATTTGAAGGAAGCAAGGATCAAGAAGTCGAGGCTCGACCAAGACCGGACAAAATTGGTCCTTTTATAGTCTTTGCTCTATTCTTGTTTCACAACAATAAGCAAAGAGGGGCAGCTGTAAGTACCCAATTTTGCCCGGGCCTGTTCAGAAAACAAAAACAATAAAAATAAATATCCAAAGTCTTTTATACAGTCCATGTTACATAAACCCATTTTTAATAGCCCAACACTCAAACTCGTAGCCCATTTACAACAAAGACCCAAAACCCAATTACCTAAACCTAAACAGACCTGACCTACTCGAACTACCCAGACCCAATAACAGATATGGCCCAAAAGGGCCCAACATCAAACCAAGTCAGAGACCTAGGGTTTTCTGGAAAACCCTAGGCACCGTCATGAGCAGCGAGAGTCCAACCTTTGCGCCGCAATGCCCCAAAGAACTCCACGATCCACGCGCGATCGTGAATCACGCCCTCACATCATGCGCGATTCCTCGCCATTTTGCTGGAAAAGGAAAGAAATAACAGGAAATTAGCAGAACAGATTTTGTTCCTTTTTTTTAGAGATTTATTTCGGGTTTAGATAAACCCCAAAAAACCTGTAAAAGAAAAGGGGGGAATACACAGAGAAAAAATGGAGAGAAACAGAAAAATACAGAAATACAAACAGAAAGATTTCTTTTAGTAGAGGTGATTCTTTTGTTATTTTATTTATTTTTATTTCTTTGTGCAAACATTAAAAAAAAAGAGTTTACCTGCGGATTTTCGCTCTTTGGCCGTCGATCGCGACGGCGCATGTGACGACGCGTGTGGTGGTCCATCGTCGAAAACCTAGGACGGAAGTTGGCTGGAGACAGAGAGAAAGAGATTTTTTTCAAAAGCTCTGTTTTTTTTATATGGTTGTTAGAATGTTTTTCTGACTATTTTTTTTATTATATAAGCAAATGAAAACGACGTCGTTTCTGACTAAAAGGATCCGCGCGTTGACCCGACCCGGCCCTCAGGATCTGCGCGTTTTATAAAAGGGGGAATTTGCGGTTTTAATCCTTCTGTAATTTTGTTTATTTTAATTTAATCCTATTTAAATTTCCATTTTTATTAAATTAACCTTAAAAATTTATTTTTATTTCAATTAAACCCTCTGACTGCTTTAAAAGTTAAAAACCTATTACGGCGCCGTTTTAAAATTTAACTTAATTGCTATTTTAACCCCTGTAATTTAATAAGAGTTTTAATTTAGTCCTTTTAATCTGTTTTAATTGTAATTTGACCCCTGTTTTCTTTGTTTTATTTTATTTTTTCCTTTTATTTTATTTTTATTATTATATAGTATATTAAACCATTTTATTATATTATATATTCTATATTATTTTCCTATATTTATTTATTATTATTGTGAAATTCATATATATATATATATTTCATATGTATTATTTTATTATATATTTAATTATTACTATATATATTATTTTACTTATTTAATAATTTATATATTATTATATTTTTTATTATTTATTATATTATATTTATTATATTATATTATTATATATTATTTCTAAAACTTATTTTTTATATTACTTAATTTATTTTATTTATATCGTTTATGTAAATTTATGATTAGTGTATTATATATATTTTTATTAATTATTATTTTATTTTGTTTAATATTATTTTAATTATATATTATTTTCATATATTAGTTATCATATTATATATTTTAAAATTTTTATACATTGTATAGTATTATATTATATCATATTTTTTATTTTATAAAAAATATATTTATATTGAAAAACATGTTTCATTTATATTGTTTATATTATATTATATTTAAAATCATTATATACTATTCTTCTTATTTCTGCATTGTTTACATTGTTTGTATCATATAAATATGTAATTTTATTTATTTATTATTAATCTTGCATGAAAATTTCATATTTATTTAGTAATTTCTATATTTATGGTTTTATGTATATATTTTACTTACCCATATTCTTTCATTTATTTATGTATGGTTGCCATTGTGTAGTTATTTATTTATTGTTTTATGAATACATTTTTTTACAAGATTACTATATTTTATTTAAAGGTTTTTATAATAAGGTAATGTTTCGGTATTTAGAAATTCGGGAAGTAGTGCCCTAACATACTGGGTTGCGATTTTCTGTTTGGCTAAATAACTAAATACCCTGTTACAAGTTTTGTAAATCATGAGATGATTTTGATTACGAAGTTCTTAAATATCGTGTCCTAACGTACTGGATGTGATGTTTATATTCCCTCAGAACAAAGAAATCTCAAGTTTTAACTTAAATGGCTTAAAGTTTTTTTAAGAAATCATATTTTTGAATACTTTCAAACTTCAAGCATTTGGACATGATTTTATCGATTAGGTACCAATTTTTGGGCGTTATGAGGGTGCTAACCCTTCCTCATACGTAACTGACTCCCGAACCCGTTTTCTTGTTTTTGTGAACCAAAATTGAATTTTTTTTTAAATAAAATATTTTACAGGGTGATCCAATCACACCTAAGTAAAAAGGGATTGGTGGCGACTCCATTTTCGTTTTTAAGTCGATCCCCGTTTTTAAAACCCGATTTTAAAAATGGTTTCGACAATGTGAAATCCATGACAATGAATAAAATGAATGTATATAAATGAACGTTGTGATACATATGCTCGTTATATGAAATTGTAATGAAATAAGCTTAATTATATTCAAGAGTTCGAATACCATGAAATTGTGGTCCTATGTTTCGAACATGGGATTTATGAAACATGAAATATGGTTTTGAGGTATGCTAGTTTGGTTTGAAAGATGATTAGATAAATGTTATTGATAAGGTTAAATTATTAAATATGTTATGTATATGTGAAAGAGTTAAATAAGCATGGTTTATATGTTCATTGATAAATAAGGTATGTGAAGTTGTATAATGTGGCAATATGGATTATATGAGAAAAGTGGTTGTATATGAGTATGAGATTAATTAAATTCAGTCTATTCGAATTGAATTATATATGTTACTTTGATGAATTATTTGCTTATGGCTTACTAAGCTTTCAAAGCTTAAATTGTGTATTTTCCCTACGTTTATAGAGTTTCAGCTATGCTAGTTTGGTTTGAAAGATGATTAGATAAATGTTATTGATAAGGTTAAATTATTAAATATGTTATGTATATGTGAAAGAGTTAAATAAGCATGGTTTATATGTTCATTGATAAATAAGGTATGTGAAGTTGTATAATGTGGCAATATGGATTATATGAGAAAAGTGGTTGTATATGTGTATGAGATTAATTAAATTTAGTCTATTCGAATTGAATTATATATGTTACTGTGATGAATTATTTGCTTATGGCTTACTAAGCTTTCAAAGCTTAATTTGTGTATTTTCCCTATGTTTATAGAGTTTCAGAGACTTGCTCGGATTGGAAGTCATAGGAGGCCACATCACACTATCCAATTTTCGCTTCGGTAAATAAATGCTTTGAGTTTTGGTTATGTGGCATGTATAGGCTATTTTTGATATCCTGGTTTTGGAATTTGTGTGTACATATATAGCCATGCGAAAATGGCTTAATCATGATGTTAAAGCTTGTGTGTATTCGGTCATATCTCAATATTATCATGGAAGTATGTTTCATGGTATATATATGTGTGGTATTTGGTTATATGAATCGATTTGAATAATGAGTTATTTGATGATTGTGTTTCGCTAAAATGCATAAGTTTCTATAAATTAAGTTTGGTATAATTGATGGATTGTATATTGGTTGTTTAGGTACGGTTGGTGGTGGCGAAGTATGCACATGTTTTATGCTTGAATGGTTGGTCATTTAGGTTCAATTTTTAAATGACTCATTGGATAGTTGAAAGGGTGATGTCTAGACATGATTTTAGCATGCGAACTAGGCATGATATGTCTATTTATTAGTGTTCGAAAATGGTTCAAATTGATATGTAATATGCGCATAATTTTGTAATGTGAAAAGAGGTATATTTTGGTCAGGTGATAATGCTAGTTAATATCTATTTTGTTAATAGAAATTAAGCTGTGGGAAATGGTCAAGTTGGTATAATATACAAATGTGTAAAGCTTATAAATTTGGTATACTTGATTTGGCAACTAAGTTTAGGAATAGCTATTGTTACTGTAGCCTATTGCGCATGAGATTGTAATGTATTAAAACTATATTTGACCATCTTGTGATATATGATAATGACCTATATTTGGATAATTCATAGGTCGTATAATATGGATTGGTTTAACTTGATTTGCTAACGCACTTCGGTTTATAAAATGATACGTTTTATAATTAGCCATTGAATTAGATGTATACAAAAGAATGAGATGAAATATGTGATTGTTATATGGAAAAAAAAATATTTGATTATATTTTAGATATTCAAATGCCATGAATAAATGGACATATGCTTTGAACATTGAATTTATGAAGCATAAGAAATAGGATATGGATATATGTTAGTTGGTTCGAATATTTGAATAAGTAAACGGTAATGAATTGGTTGAGTTTTGGAGCATGGTTTGTAATGTGAATTTGGTTAATGTGATTAAGTAAATTATGGCCACTTGGTTCGTAAATGATTCATGATTTATCTGATTGGATATGTGTTATATATATATATGTGTGTGTGTGTGTGTGTGTAATGACATGACATTTATGAATAAGTGGTGAGATGCTATTTGAGCTTGAGAAACTATGAAAAAGAAGCTAAAAATTTTATACATGAATTGTAATAAGTGATTGTTCGGAAATGTGCTTTTGTTCGGTAATGCCTCGTAACCCTAATCCAGCGACGGATACGGGTTAGGGGTGTTACAGGATATGCCGATGCCAACTGGGGGCTAGATTTTGACGATCGATGATCAGCGTTAGGCTACTGTGTATACTTCGGGCAAGCTCCCGTATCATGGTGTTCTAACAAGTAGCAAGTAGTTTCTCGATCCACGGCTAAAGCGGAATATAGGAGTCTTGCTGCAACTACAAGTGAGATGACTTGGTTACTTTCGTTACTTCAAGAGTTACGGGTTGCGTCTGATGATACTCCAACTGTCTGGTGTGGTAGCTCTAATGCAGTAGCGGTTGCGGCCAATCCTGTCTTACACTCAAAGTTCAAGCATGTAGAACTAGACTTGTTTTTTGTACGTGAGAAAGTTACGAATGGGTCTATTCTGGTAGGTAAGGTTCCTGCCTGTGACCAAGTGGCTGATATACTTACAAAACCCCTGTCAGTGACATATTTTACGCGGTTTCGAAGTCTTCTTCGCGTCTCACCGGTCGAGAAGATGGGTGAATGATAGAGTTCTCATATGCTTGACTCATGCGATTAGATTGTTAGCCGTGTCGTTAGTACAAACTAGCATTTGTTGAGAAGTTGTTGAAGAGCAGTTAGTCTAGTTTTCTATGTACAAATGAACTAAGGTAGGTTTTCATTCAAGAAACAGAAAGAATAATTTCAGTTTATTTCTCAATCTCAAAATAGAGTCTTAGCAATACAAAGTGTTCTTAACCTTACCTTCTAGCAGTGGACAATATTACCCTTTTATTATAGATATAAATAGGTAGCCAAGCTCGTTGTGGTGAGCAAAACACAAGAGTGAAAGTGAAACACAACAAAGAGAATAATCCATTCAAATGGCATTGACCTTGCCCAAGTTTATCGTCCTCAAACCTAGCGACAATAATGGCTACTTAAGCTATATACGTGAAGGCGAAAACAACCTTGGGTTTCTCAAATTCTTTGAAACTCAAGCTGTGAGTCCATATGCTAAGTTTGAAGTGGAGATTTTCAACACAGATGGCTTGGTGCATATAAGAAGTTGCCAAAACAACAAGTATTGGCAACGAACCAAAACTGTTTCCATCGCCGGAGCCCCACCGGAGCAGTACTAGATTGCAGCTACTGCCTAAACCAAGGAGGAAGATCAATCCAAGGAGACATGTACGTTGTTCAAGTTTGTCCCTGTAAACCTTGCTATTGGTACGGTACGAATCGTGCATGTCCAATCAGGGTGCAATTTATGATTATGGCTAGGGAGTGATCTGATACTTAATCACTACGTGTCGGTAAACTACTGGGAGTTTATTAGTAATGGCTTTGAAATCTTCAGCATTATTGATTGTAATTCGTTACTGGTTTTGCCAAAGTAGGTTGCCTTCAAAGGACATAATAAAAAATACATGTGTGTTCGTGAAAATTACTTAGCATTTTTAGTAGATGACATTGGTGACTCAACTGTGGCATGCGAGACTTTTGTTACTGATGATGGAAAGGTTCACATCAAATCCATTTGTGCTGGAAAGTTTTGGTGGGCCGACCCGAAATAGATTTGGGTAAGATATGATGAGCTTAGCAACAATGAAGGCACTACGTTCGCCCTGTCAAAGTTGATGATAAGACAATAGGTTTTATCAACCTGGGCAACAATAACTTCTGCACGACCCTCACAGGACAAAACGATGTGGAATGGCTTAGCCCAGCTGTCCAAACCGTTACCAAAGAAGCGAAGCTAACAGTGGAAGAGCCATTCTTGACAGGGGATATTTATGATGCCAAATATGATCTTGGTAATTCCAGGGTTTACGATGAAACAACCTTCATTATTGCCAAGAATACCCAAGAACCCACCCATATGGACATGAAGCTTTCATATTCAAATATCAAGACTAGTACTTGGAAGAGTAATTTTCGCTCATGTAGCCATGGAAGCTAAAATGGAATTCAACGTACCATTGATTTCTTAGGGAAATATTGAAATGTCCTGTGAATTTCACTCATGTCAAGTGGGAAGAGACCAAAGAATCGAAAACTTTAGTAGACGTTGTACACACAATTGTTGTGCCTACGATGACTAAGGTGACGATTAACCTCGTTGCAACCAAAGGTTAGTGCGATGTTCCCTTCACTTTCATGTAAAGCGACACTCTTTATTATGGGACAATTATCTCTACTGAAGTTCAAGGTGCCACTTACACTGGTTTCAATTACTACAGCATTCACTTTGAGACTGAAGAATGTTAGGAACTACAGAAAGCTAACTACTTAGAGAATATTGAATGAAAAATGATTAAACATTTTTTGTATTGAAAAAAATTCTTTTCATCAGTACACATTTAGGACTTATATACTTGAATGAGATCATCTAACTATTGCTAACATATACCAACAATATACCAGACTTACTAACAGAATAACAACCTAACTTATTCTTATACTCTAGCATTCACCCAGCTTCTCAATAGGTAAGACCTGAAGCAAACTCCGAAAATGAGTAAACATGGATATAGACAATAGTTTTGTAAAAATGTCAGCAACTTGGTCACAAGCTGGTACCTCACCAACAAGTGAGCCTGCAGCCATCTTCTCCCAGACAAAAAATAGATCAAATTCGACATGTTTAAACTTAGAGTGTAAAATTAGATTGGCAGCAATGACCACTGCACTAGAATTGTCGCACCAGACAATAGGAGGATTGGTAGAAGGAATCTGTAACTCTATTAACAGAGATACTAACCATGTAATATCATTAGTAGTAGCAGCTAGACTACGATATTCAGCCTTTTCTATTGAACGAGAAATAACTTGTTGCTTCTTCGAACACCATGAGACAGGCGTATCACCAAAATACACATAATATCATGTCGTAGATCGACGATCATAAAAACTAACCCCTAGTTGGCATCAGCATAACCAATGGGAGAAAGCCTATTTGACGGATGAAAAGTTAACCCATGATCAATAGTCCCACGTAAATACCGTAAGATCTTTTTTAAGGCCACCAAATAAACTAAAGTAGGTGTATGCATAAATTGACACACACGATTCATAGCATAAGCAATATCTGGTCGGGTTAGAACCACATATTGAAGTGCACCGGCAAGGTTTCAATATTCTATAGGTTCATCAAGACGATCTCCCTTATCTTTAGAGAGTGTAGATGAACTAACCATTGATGTGTGGAAACTTTTTGCATTAGTCAGGGAACTTCTGTCAAGTAGATCCTGGATGTACTTGCGCTGACATAAGTGGAGACTCTCATTAAAGGATCGAGTGACTTCAATGCCTAAGAAGTAATGAAGTTCTCCCATATCCTTCAAAGAAAACTCATTATGTAACTGCTGAACAAACTTATTTATACTGTCAACTGTACTCCCCGTAATAATAATATCATCTACATAAACCAGAACATACATGACGGATCCGATCGTTACTCGAACAAACAGCGATGCGTCAAATTTGGATAGAAAGAATCCAGTAGAAGCAAGAAACCTTTTCAATTTATCAAACCAGGCACATGAAGCTTGATGCAGTCTGTATAATGCCTTCGTCAGACGACATACCAACTGCTCACCAGTAGGACCAGACTGGACATAACCTGGAGGTTATTGAATGAACACTTCGTCGGTGAGATCACCATTTAAAAAGGCATTTTTGACATTAACCTGACGAAGTTGCCAGCCATGAGACACAACAATCGAGAGTATGGTTCAAATAGTAGCAGATTTGACCACGAGACTGAATGTTTCCTTGAAATCACACCAGGAAACCTGCGAGCACCCCTTCGCGACTAACCTAGCCTTACGTTGAGAAATAGTCCCATCAGGGTTTTTCTTTACTTTGAAGATCCACTTACAGCCTATCACTTTTCGACCATGAGGTAGATGAACAAAATCCCAAGTAGAGTTAGCTATGAGAGCATCAAACTTAACTTGGACTGCTGGGCACCATTCTGGATCAGCAAGCGTTTCTTCAACTGAGCAAGGTTCATAATCACCAGCCTCAACAGACAGAGCCTTAGGTTTAAAAATCTCGACTTTAGACCTAATAATCATGGTATGAGTATTTCCCAGTGGAACAGGAGGTGAAGCTGAAACAACGCCGGAAGCAGATGGACTACCCGCAGCTGGCGAGGATAAGGATTGGAGCTCCTCACAAACAGCCCCTATCTCAACCATTAAACCACCTGAGGTAGAGGTCGACGGCACGAAACGATAGTGGGAAGAGGAAGATGGCACAGGCGTAGGACTTTCAACTGTTGCATGTGTTGTGACAAAAGGACTAGATTTAGCCCTGTCCATGTTAGAGGATCAAAACAAGAACCGTCATTCATAAAACATAACATGACGAGAAACAATTACCTTACCATATGGTGTAAGACAATAATAACCCTTATGTTGAAAACTATACCCCAAAAATGTGCATGGCTAAGAACGAAATTCCAACTTGTGATGCGTAAATAGACTCATATATAGGAAACAACAACACCCAAATACCTGTAAATGATCATGCGTAGGTGTACAACCATAAAGAACTTGATAGGGAGATTGACCTTTTTAGAACAGGAGTGGGTAAGACCAGTAATCCTAGTAATCCATGGGCAAACTAGCTTGGGCTAAGAGGGTAAGACCAGTCTCAACAACGTGTCTATGTTTCCGCTCAGCAGCTTCGTTCTGCTCAGAAGTATAAGGGCAAGAGAGACGATGAAGTATCCCAATAGTGGCCAGCACTGATGTGAATGCACGATACTCACCACCCTAATCACTCTGAAAACTCTTAATATCTTTCCCAAACTGAGTCTTCACCATTTGCTGAAACTGAAGAAAACACTCAATTTCCTGTGACTTACGTCCAATGAGATAAATCCATGTAAAGTGACTACACATGTCTATGAAAGAAACATAATACATATTAGTACCACAGACAACTGATACCAGTCCCCACAAGTCGGATACAACCAAATCAAAAAAATCTTCATATACAGTAGTAGAGTTTGAAAAAGGCAGTTTATGAGATTTCCCCTTTTGACATGCAATAAAAATATTATCAAGACACTCTTTATCTGAAACAATTTTACATTTATCAAGAACATTTTGAACAATTGTAGGAGATGGATGACCAAGCCTTTGGTGCCATAACTTTAAAACATCATCATCACTATTATTAGTCTATAGTCTAGTATTGTGAACAGAAGGAGCATTGACAGAAGCATCAGATGTAGCTGGTGAAAAATAATAGAGCCCGTCACGAGTGTGGCTCTATAGTAAAATCTCCTGAGTCGGGATGTCCTTAACAACACAATAAGATTGATGAAATTCAAAGAACACGTTATTGTCATTAGCAAACTGAGAAACAGATAACAGATTCTTTCGTATATCTGACACGCATAGAACATTAGACATGCAAAGTATCTTACTTTTCGTAGGTAAAGTAGAATTCCCAACATACAATATTTTTGTAGGAGTCCCATCACCCATGAGGAGAAGAGATGTACCTGAGAATGGCATGGACTCATGCAGATCGATGGCCTCTCGACAGACATGATGTACAGCCCCTTAATCACGACACCAAGAGGAGGTCCCGACAGGCATAGGAACATGAGAATTTTCATTATCAAAATTAGACCCAAATTGCATTGTGTTGACATTAGACCTAGAGGTGGTCAAAAAATCTGAGGCATGAAAATCAGGGATACGAGGTAACCCAATACACAGCGAAGCATCAACATCATGAACACAAGCCCTCGATTTAGTCCGCTATGGCACACTATTTTGGACAAAATTATGTCCATTTGGCTTAAGCCCAACCAGGTTGGAATTCGGCCCAGCTTGTTGACCCACGTTAGGAAGTGACGCAGCCTGCCTAGTATATGGCCCAACTCCACGGCCTGAAGCATCACCTTGCAGCCCATATGGAAAGCCCAATCCACGTGGCAAAAGGGGATCAACATTGTTACCATAGTGCGGTCTTGGTCCAACACCATGTGGCCCAACTATGTGGCCTACGTCATTACTAGGATAAGTGGGAAAAGGTTTTTCAACCCTAGTAGATGGAGTAGACATGGAGAAACCATTCAGCAACCCCCCACGAGGCACTGCACGGATACACGATCGGAGCTGCTATCGATGCACCAATATACGGTCCAAAGCCACCAAAGGGAACAGAAACACCACGACTCGACGGAGACAAGCCATGCTCACCATAAGCATTCTCGCGCGATCCACGACCTGCAGGACCAGAGAACACCGGAGGTAGATTCGAAGCCAGAGCAGATTGGCCACAATAGTCACGATCGAACTTATAGTAACATCTTTGTGCCAAATGGCCTTATTTACCACAGATTTGGCACTGAAGACGAGTCCTAAACCCACGACCACAAGCCATAAAAGACGACCACCACCACGCACACCGCTCTGTCCCTCGATTTCACTGGATCGGTCTCACTAGATGGGCATGAAATGGCATTTCGATCACCGCACGAGCTCCGCCGATTCTCAAACTCCAAGAGTACATTATGAAGCTTCTAGAGAGGAAGTGATTCAATCGAGAATGATGCCAACGTGAGGGCGACATCATAGTCCGACGAGAGGCGGTAATATGATTTCTACTTTCTTTGCCTCTAATACCACAGATCCCGACGCCTCAAGCAACGCTGTAAGTATTTTATATTTTAGCCACATATTCCTTCACCGACATCACGCCCTTCTTGATGGAATTAAGTTCGTACTTAATGCGTGACACCTTTGCTCGATGGCAGCGGCGAATAGTCGATTCACAAAGCTCCACACCTCATTTTCTCGATTAAGCAAATGTAAAAAGAATGCAACAAGACATAACTAATTGTTGATAATAACCAAGATGCAAGAAGTTTATCTTGCTTGTACAAACAAAGACAAATCAAGATTCGCCGTAACTCCATCCGAGAAGTGATGAAGCGGGCGGAACATGTAATGTCCCTTCGAGAAACCATAACAATTCATAGCCTTCAACTATTAACCTAATATGTTGTTGCCATTGTACGAAATTTCCTTCGTCTAACTTTACTGTATCATGACGAGGAAATGTTTGAACCAGATGAGATCCGGAGAAGGAGAGACTGCCATGATTAACAGCGATAGAATCACTCGAATTATCCATGAAACGACAATGAGAAGAACCTCCAGGAACTTCAAGCGACTGATACCATGTTTGTAACTACAGAGAACTAATTACTTAGAGAATATTGAATAAAAAATGATTGAACATTTTCTGTATTGAAAAAATTCATCAATACACATATAGGACTTATATACTTGAATGAGATCACCTAACTGTTGCTAACTATATGCCAACAATATACCAGACTTACTAACAGAATAACAACCGAACTTATTCTTATACTCTAACAAAGAAACAAAGCTGGAGCGGAGAAAGAAGCCGGAGCCAATGTAATCTATGAACACACAAAATTTCATTGCATTGCGTGTGTTTGTGTGGTGTGTTAGCACGTGTGTGAGTAAAATAGAATCATGTTTCCTTCATGGATGCATGCGTTTATGTTTTCCTATAATTAAGTACTATTAATAAATGTTGCATGTATAGCCTAGTGGCATTTTATCTCTCATATTTAATGTGAGAATATATAAATCATGTATGCTATCTTTTATGTGGTGTGTAGATCAAATATTTGTACTCCTGTTTTATATTATAATTTATGAGTTGTTGGTTAATAATATCTGGTTACAAATTTCTATCATTCGCATGTTTTATCTAATAAACATCTTTATTTTACAAATAAAAAAAATTACTAAAGGTAGATGGTTGAGAGTTAGAGGAACTCTTGTTAATAATTCAATAATATATGAGATAAGAATATAAAGTTGCAACATGGTAATCGGTATATATCCTTTTTGTCCTAAATCAGTATTAATTAGTCTATGTTTTGTTCTTGTTAAAATTTCGGTGTGCTTCGGCTATTTCAATGTATTTCAATATGTTTCGGTTTGTAATCAGTACGTATCGGCCCAAATTGATTGATACAAAATATTGACATTTTAAACCAAAATTTAAATTTTTTTCTTAACCATTTTAATTTTTCAAAATTATATTTAAAATGAAAAGTTAAATTGAATTATTAACCTAATTAATAATTTTAAAACTTATATTTAAATATAAATATGTTTATATGAATATAATTGAGATATATTTGCATGTTAATATAATATATAATTTATTTTTAACTAAAATAAAAAATAATTTATATACAAAATAAAAATTAGACTATAAATATATGTAAAAAAATATTTAAATATATATAATTTATCAACAAACTAAAAATTAAACTATAAATATATAAAAAAAAAATTAAAAACAGCGCTAAACCTAAAATTATATATTGAAACATACTGATGTCTATATATACCAGTATTAACACAAAAATGATACACCCACTAACCACCTTAATTCCACCTTCACTATGTATAAAATGTCAAATCGTATGACTCTTTCATCAAAATGCATCAACTCCAAACCTCTTGGTTGTTGTGATGCTAATTTATCTAAAACTAATGCTATTAAAATTGTATGGGAGACCTTTATCAATACTAAGTTTTTTAATTTTTAATTTAAGGGTAAATGTTTAATCGAATCAAGTGAAAATTTTTTGAGTTAATTACGTTAACGAGTCATATTTTATCATCCTAACTCGATTTGAAAATTTTTGAAGTCGAGTGAAATGAAATTCAAGTCTAATTAAATAGAATCAAGTAAAATTGTTTGAGTTAAATATGTTAAATTAAAATTTTGTTACAGTATAACCAATTTCATGTTGGAGGACATAAATTTGAAGTCATATATATTTAAAAACTCTTGCAAAACAAAATAAGAAGAAAAAAATTACTTTAGTATGATAAACTTGAATTGTTAATTAATTTATTTAGGTTTCAAAATTATTATTTTAAATTATTTTAAATTTTTTATATATTCTATAGAATTCTTAATTTTTATAATTTTTTTAAAATATAAATTTTGAAATTTTTATAAATATTTTAAATTTTAAAAATTATTTTGAATCTTTTTTTTGTAGTTTTTGTTGAGAGAGAGATCAATTTGCTCATTTTCAAAATTGACAAGGCTATAGAACCTCGTGTGTTGGCTTGATGGTCAGGGTGTTCATCATCTCAAGTGTGGCTTGGGTTCGAGTTGCACTAGTTGCATTGCTGTTAGGGTTTTGCCCTCTTCTTGTAATTTACCAAAATAAAAATTTGACAGGCTATATACACCAAATACCTTGAATAACTTGATTTGATTATCTCGAAATTCATTTTTTTCCCAAATTTTCGAATAGAATTAAGTTTTGCTACCCTTATTTTCATAATTTAACCGTTGAATCAGACTAAATGTTGTTGGTTCATGGTGTTCTAAATCACTCCCTCTATTCTAGAGATATAGGAAAAAACTTTTAAAGTCATTGATCGTAGGGGTGAGCGTTCGATCGAATCGAATAAAAAAATTTCGAGTTAATCGAGTTGACGAATCATATTTTATCATCCTAATTTGATTTAAAATTTTCTCGAATCGAGTCGAATGAGATGGAATTCAAATCGAATTGAATCGAATATATTTGTTCGAGTTAAATTTTAAAAAATAATTTTAGATTCTTGTAACCATTGTCACCCATCGTAATAAAATTTGTCCACCTTAACCAAATTTTTTATTAACTTTCATCACCAAATAATTTATTTATTAATCTTTTATATACGGGTTAGCTTTTTTGCTTGTTTAGTTGTTTCAATTATCTTCAGATTCTTGTCACTATGTATTTTGGAATTAAAAAATATATTAAATGTAAAAATGTGATTTTTTAATAAAAGTTATTTTAAAGATGAGATTGATACCAATATAAAATTTTAACACGAATATTTTATTGCATAATTAATAATTCAATTTTAATATAAATATTAAATATGACTAAAAAATTCAATAATATAAATAATATAAAATGTGAAATTTAATTTAATAATATAAATAGTAGATATAAATAAAATTATTACTATTTATGTTTAGTGATTTTTTTTGGATAATTTTGATTTTTTATTTGAGAGTAAAGGGTGAGAAGTAAAAGTTTAGGAGAAAAATAAAAAGTTTTGGAGAATAAAAGTTTGAGGGAAAGTAAATAGGGGGAGTAAAATTTTGAAGGGAAAATATAAAAAAAAAATTGGAGGGGAGATGGGTTTGGGGTAGATGGGAGGTGAGATGAGAAGGGAGTAAAAGTTTTAGGGGAAAAGTGGGAGAGAGTAAAAATTTTGGGGGAAAATAAAAAGTTTTGAGGGTTTTGGGGAGTAAAATTTTGAGAAAAAGTAAATGAGAGAGTAAAATTTTGGTGTGAAATAGATTTTGGGTAGATTGGAGGTTGGGATGGGAGGGGAGTAAAAGTTTTGGGGGAAAAGTGGGAAGGAGTAAAAGTTTTGAGGGAAAAGTAAAAAGGTTGGGAGTTTGGGATAAAAATGTAAAATATTATAGTTTGATATTCGAATTATTCGAGTTATTCGAATTCGAAAACTCAACTCGATTCGAACTCGAAATTTGAAAAAAAAATCTAGTTGACTCGAATAACTCGATTAACTCGAATAACTTGATTCGTTTAACTCAAAATTCGAATTTTTTTCGATTTTTTCGAGTCGAATCGAGTTTTGCTCACCCCTAATTAATCGTTATATTACCTTGACTGCTATGTTAAAATTACTCATATCTTGCGAGAAGTTAATAGTTTGACAAATTATTTGATTAAAATAAAAATAAATAGAAATACTGTATTTATGGTCTAAAATTGACTGTTATGGTGGTGTATTGCGTTACTCTTTCTTGCAAGATCCATAAAAAAAATCCTAGTTTATTAGAAGTGGAATTTTTTACTTCAACATTCAGAGCACGTATGCAAGAACTATTCAAAGATTTAATATTCCATGTGTATACAATGAAGGATGGCTGAAGCCAAGAGGGTCAACTATTAAACTTATTGGCAACGTAATTTTAAACTTATAAGGTAGACAATTATATATATATATATAGCTTACCTACGATACATGTTGATTGTGGATTTTTTAAAATCATATAATTATTTATAAAAGAAACACATCATAATTTTTTAATTTTATATAGTTACTTATAAAAAACACATAACTATTTATTAATTTTACTTCAACATTTAGAGCACGTATGCAAGAATTATTCAAAGATTTAATATTCCATATGTATACAATGAAGGATGGATGAAGCCAAGAGGGTCAACTATTAAACTTATTGGCAACGTAATTTTAAACTTAAAAGGTAGACAATTATATATATATAGCCTACCCACAATACATGTTGATTGTGGATTTTTTAAATTCATATAATTATTTATAAAAGAAACACATCATAATTTTTTAATTTTATATAGTTACTTATAAAAAAACACATAACTATTTTTTAATTTTACTTCAACATTCAGAGCACGTACGCATGAATTATTCAAAGATTTAATATTCCATATGTATACAATTTTAATGTTTAATTTATAGCATTTTCAGTTATAACAGCATGGAAATGATCAAATCAAAGAGTTATCTTCTTAGAAGGTGAGAGAGAAAATGATTAAAAAATAATAGTAAGTCAAATTCTCCTGCTATGATTAAGCTTTGAATTTAGAATTTATATTCTAATTTCTTGTAATTTTTATATTTTAAATTTTTGAAATCTCAATATTTAAATCACAATAATTAAATTTGTTAGGTCAAATTTTGCTATTAATTTTATATCATGTGCAAGTTGTAAAAATTTGATCAATTTTATTTTTTATATTTTTTCGAATTTAAAATTTTAGTCCTAACACTTAAATAGTAACTATTAAATCATTAATTAAAATGGCGTGACTTTTTTTTTTTATAAGTATTATGTGGGAATAGCAAGCTGATGCTATGATATACATGTGATAATATTTTTATTGCATAAAATTTTGAAAACATCATAATTTAATTTAGGGTAAATTATACAAATGATCACTCAACTATGACCGCATTCCTGTTTTGGTCACCGAACTTTAAAAAATTTCAATTTAGGCATTAATATTTGAATTTATTCCTGTTCTGGTCATCCACCGTTAAATTGATAACGAGAATTTTTTTTCTAATTGGTATAATAACACATTTAGTCCTCAGTACTTAAGTGTTCTATCAATTGGATCCTAATTCTAAATAATTTAATAAATTTAACCCTTCACATTTACAAATTCTATGAATTTGATCCTCAAACTTCTTAACTAAAACTTTCAACTTTTAAAATAGAGACATTCCACATCTATTAATTGTTTTATTTATGGTTGAAAATTTCAATTTTGTCACCTTTTTTTCCCTTTGAAATCCCCAAAGTGCACCTTGTTCCAAGTATCTTCCCATATTATAGTAAGTCAAACATCCATATACGTATGCAATAAGAAAATGGGCAAAAGTATTATGGAGGTATTTGTATTAAAAGTTAAATTATATTTTATTTCTAAAATTACAAACAAATTAGTCATTGTATGTTAAATCAATAAGCAAACCAATCCTTTGTGCTAAAAAAATCATACATTTGTATTGTTCAAAATTACCGTCATTGACAAGATAATTAGATAGTGACAATGTCAGGGGCGTAGCTAGGGGGCCGGTAGGCCCCAACCCCGTAAAATGGAAAATTTTCTATTTAGCAAAGGTCAAATTGTACTTTAACCCCCTTAAAAATGATAAAAAAATTGATTTAATCCTTTAAAAGTTATAAAGATATAGGCTATTAAAATGGTAAAATTGTATTTTTATTATTATAAAAATTACAATTTAATTTTGGCCCCCTCTAAAAAAAATTTCTGGTTTTGCCCCTGTGCCATGTTTACCTCATGTTAATGTACGAGAACTAGCTTTATTAATGGTAGAAATGGATGAATTTTTAATAGAAGAATCAATTTGCTCTTTGGTTTAACATATAAAAACTAATCTACTCATTTTTTTTCAATAGAAAGAACAAAATACAATCCGACTCCTAATATAAAGGCTTCCACGAGACTTACCAAAAAAATGTCAAATTGTTGAAAGATCTAATATTTCTCATCTCTCTCTTGATATTTATAAAATAATATATAGTTCTTCTTTCAACAACATAGAAATGATCAAACGAAAGATTTATATTCTTAAAGGCAACAGATTAAATGAATATATATTATATTATATTATATTATATGATATGATATCATATTTATTTTCCAATATTGAATTGATAATTTATTCTTGGTTTGATAACGATTTTAGTCTATTTAAATAATACAGTATTGGAAGTACAGATTGTGAATGGGTTAAAGGTGTATTCAGAGGAAAGCCCATAGAACCTGATTTAAATAATACATTTATTGTGCTCATCCCAAAAATAGCTCAACTTGAAGAGATATCCCAATTTAGACCCATCAGTCTTTGATCAGTTCTCTATAAGCTAGTTATGAAAGTTATTGCTAACAAACTCAAAATAATTTTTTCGAAAATCATCTTACATGAATAGGCAGGATTCATTGCAGGACAACAATTTCTGATAACATCATCGTTGCTTAGGAAGTTGTGCACTCTATGCAAGGAAAGAGCAGAAAATGGATGACAGTCAAAATTGATCTGGAGAAAGCATACAACAAGGTTTGATGGGACTTTATTGATAGTTCTATTCAGGTTGCAGGCATTATGTCAGCCATTTCGACATCTACCATGCATATTTTATGGAATGGGGTCTCCACTAAAAAATTCCAACTAGCAAGAGGAATTAGGCAAGGATGTCCCTTATCACCCTACCTCTTTGTGCTTTGTATGGAGTGGCTAGGTCATAGTTTCCAAACAGCTGTTAATACAGGGGCATGGAGCCAAATATGACAATCTAGATCAGGACTAGCCTTGTCATACCTCTTTTTTGCTGATGGCCTAGTGATCGTCTCAAAGGCTGACATAGAACACAGCTTACAATTAAAAGATATCTTGGAATGATTCTGTACATACTCGGGACACCGGATTAACACACGCAAAACCAATATTCTCTTTTCAAGAGGAGTGAAAG
This sequence comes from Gossypium sturtianum, assembly GCA_025698515.1. Lineage (NCBI taxonomy): Eukaryota > Viridiplantae > Streptophyta > Magnoliopsida > Malvales > Malvaceae > Gossypium > Gossypium sturtianum. Next base: position 168,266,396 of record CM046945.1, read on the forward strand.
ATACTATGAGCAATAGAATAAGCCGACTTCTCAGTTTCTAGAAAGTCCAAGAGCTGGGGTCCTACTTAGGAATCCTACTTTTACATAGTCGAATTACTAAAGCTACATTGGAGTTTGTTATTAAAAAAGTTAGAGCTAAACTATGTAGTTGTGATGTCAAGCAACTCTTGATTGCAGGAAGGCTCACTTTGGCCCAATCTGTCCTCCTCTCCATTCCAAATTACTTCATGCAATCCATGCAAATTCCAAAAGGAGTGTGCGAAGAAATTGAGCGATTGGCGAGAAAATTTATTTAGGGATCCAATATAGGAAATTAGAAAATGGCCCTAGTAGATTGGAAATATATCTGTCAACTTCACAAAAGTAGAGGCTTGGGCATTCGAAAGCTAAGATATCAAAATACCTCTTTCCTTTTAAAATTAAGATTCAATTTTGTTTCTAAAAAGGACACTTTGTGGGTACAAGTCTTAAGATCCAAATATCGAATGACAGAGGTGGTCCCAGAAAACATCATGCGCAAAAACTGCTCAGCTTTTTAGAGAGGAATTGCGAAAGTCTATCCATTACTAAAAAAGAACCTATGTTGGTCCATTGGAACAGGAGACAGTGTCAGATGTTGGAAAGATCCATGGATCCCAAAAATAAGTCCGCTCAAAGTACATGCACCACCAACGGAAGGATTAGTCTCAGAATGTTTAGTTAAAGACATGGTTACAGAAGAGGGCTCTTGGTACATTTATGCATTTAGGAATTGGCTGACAGAAGATATAATTCAGAAGATTACAAACATCCCTCCCCCACATCCCCTAGCCAGTCCTGACAAAATTTTTTGGACTCACACATCTAATGGGAAATTCTCAGTAAAAAGTGCGTACCAAATGCTAAAAGGAAACACATAGAATGAGCAAGATAGTAAATGGAAGAACGTTTGGAAATTCCAAGGACCACAACGTGTTAAAATGGAAAAATGTTTGGAAATTCCAAGGACCACAACGTGTTCGATTTTTCTTATGGTCGGGTTTACAAACAACACCGCTACTAACCTTGAACGAGTTAAAAGAGGAATTAGCCAAACGGCGTGCCTGATGATGATATTACGAGACATAAGACATTTTACATGTCCTTAGGGATTGCCCATTTTTTTTTTTGCTTCATTCGAACTATATTATTGTCAAAGACAAACAGAACAACAACAAAGTTCAGAATTACAACATACAAGATTAAAAATGCATTCCATCGCAACTAAACCAACGATTACAACAATACAAAAAAACTCACCACCAAGCTTTAAACATATTCTCCCTATTAAAACCTGCAATTACCAAGGAAGATGCCAATTCGTTACCTTTCTCATCGGCCACCAAAAACACAACATTTCTAGCCTTTAACATGTCTCTATCAATACTAGCAAAAATTGCTTGAAGAGACCATGGTCTCATTACCTTGTTAACACACCAAGAAAACACCATTAAAGAACCAAGTTCAATAAATAAGGAATCATTAATCTTCCAATTCATAGCTAAAAATACTTCTAGAGCCACCTTAACCACTCCAGTCTCAGCCATATCAGCGTTATTAGCTGCCACAAAACCAGAAAATAATGCTCTTGTGACACCCTCCTTATGTAACAGACCGAATTTGACCCTAATCGGAACGGTGGTTTCGGGACCACGAATCCGAGTCTGAGAAATATTTTAATATTATATTTTGTGTTTATTATATGTGACTTGATGTGTGTGAAAGTTTCGTATGAAAATTTAATCGTTTATGTGTTTAATTTAAAAAAAAGGACTTAATCGCGTAAAGTGTAAAAGTTGCAAACTATAGTGAAAAGTGCCTAATTGATTATGGATTTTTAATATGGGTATTAAAAGAGTAAATAGCCCATTTTGGGAGTAAGTGGACGGCATATGACTAACTTGTCCATGATATTATGTTATTATTAAAACATTATTAAAGGTTAAATTAGTAAATGATTAAATGTTTAATATATGTTAAATAAAACATAAGAAAATGGCCATTATCATCTTCTCTCTTGTTGGCCGAATATTAAGAAAGAAAAAGGGGTTTATGTTCTTTGATTTTCGGCATTTAGAAGCTTGATTTCAAGGTTACTTTGAATTCATTTTTTGTTAATTTTTATGTTTTTGAGATCGTTGCTTCGAATCGTAGCTGACCCATGTTAAAATTTTTGAATCTAAGCATGCTTGATGTTCGGCTATTGATAGGTTCATATGGTTTTTGATGTTTGATGATTTTAGATAAAAGATAAGTTAAAGATTAGTATATTTTGTATTGGAAGTTTTGATGAATTTTTGTTTTTAGGGCCAATTTGTAAAAAAATAAAATTCTAGAGGGACTTATTTGCAAAATAAATGAAATGGATGGACTTGTAAGGTCCCTAGGAAGATTCGGCCCTTGAGTAGTATGGAGAAATATTGTGTATTTTATATTTTAAGCAAATAGGACTAAATTATAAAAATGTGAAATAGTAGAGGCAAAATGGTAATTTGTATGTTTATATGTTTTGGGACTAAATTGAAATGAAATATACTTGAATGAGCTTATTTTTGATATGTTTAGATCAAGAACAAAGAAAAACAGATTTGGATCGGGGAAAGACGAAGGTTATCGAATAGCCGGCCTCACGTGATCCGTCGAAAAGTCGAGGTAAGTCCCTAAGCGTTCTAATGTCAATGAAATTATTTATGAACTTAGTGAATGATGAATTTTAAAAATTAAAGCATAAATACATAATATAGCCGAATATGAGTGTATAGTATTGAAGTGAAACTATGTTATTTAATGCAATGTGAATAGATGAGTTCGGTTCGATAAGTGAAAGTAGTATAAAGAATATGAGATGTTGGGATTTCATTATTGAGCATTGTGTATTGAATTGTTAAATGTGTGGATATTCGGGCTTGAGCCTAGCGGTGCCTTGTGCCGGTGAAATGTATCGGGCTTTAAGCCTAGCGGAGCCTAGTGCCGGTGATTTATTTCGAGCTTTAAGCCTAGCGGTGCCTAGTGCCGGGTGATTTATTTCAGGCTTTAAGCCTAGCGTGCCTTGTGCCGGTGTTACTTATCGGGCTTTAACGCCTAGCGTGCTTGATGCCTGTGATGTGTTTTACAAAGGAGAAACCGAATTTTGTTCAAGGCAAACCATAGCTAATGTATCTAGTTAACGACTCAGGTAAGCATGTAAGATATGTTATGTTTAATGTTACTTGAGTCGAGTTAATATTATGAGAACAGTGTTATGTACATTTGAGGTTAAGATTGATGTGCATGAGTATTATATGAATGAATTTGAGCTTGAATGTATTATTATGGAGATTCGGTTTTCAAATAGAAATGCTAAGAGTTAAATAAATTTGGCACGATAATATGGTGATATGAATGTCAGACTTATACGATTTGGAGCAGTGATTTTTTTAATATACTTATTTGTGCTTCGAAGAGATACAGGTTTATGGAAATGAAATTCAAATACTTAGGTTAATGAACTATTAGTATTCGGCCTTGTATAAATCAATATACTTAAATGTTTATGTGCAATGTCATAAGTTGAATGATTTAAATGTTTAATTGTTTAAATGTTATATTATCATGAACTTAGGACTTACTAAGCTAGTAAGCTTATTTGTGTGAAATGTTCTCCTCTGTTTTATAGATTAGGTTCTGGCTACAAGCTCATCGGGATCATCAAGAAAGTCGTCTACACTATCAATCTATTTTGGTACTCTTTCATTTTGGTTTTCGGATAGAGGCATGTATAGGAAAGACTGTGACTTTGTTTAGATGAAGACTTTTTGTTCATGTATATATAATAGCCATGCGAATTTGGCTAAATTTTCGGTTAAGTATGTTTTTCATGCTTTTGATATAATTGTTGGTTTATATCGTATATGCTTGTGCAAATTCAATCAAAGTTAAATCGAATATGGTAAGGAAATATATGTTTGTGAAATGAATATTTGAGTTGGGTAATGTGGTATGAATAATCATTTGTATACTCGATTATATTGAACCATAGTTGTGTTTTGTTCATAGGTTAGTGATGTTAGAATTTAATGTGAGTGTTAGAAGTATAAGTTAACTATATATATAAATTATTATGAAGCATGGATATTATGAAGTGCATGTGGGTATATTCGGTTATAATCTAGGTACATATCGTATACATATTTATGGATAGATATATATATATATAGGTTAGTCATGACATATAAGCATGATGTGTTTAGTTGTGTGATATCAATTATTAAATATACATGTTTTTCTTAAATGTGAATTGAAGTTATAAATCTCATAAGTTATGTATTCGGCAACACATGGTATTAAATAGAAAGTATACTTGGTATTGGATTTCATTTGTACATGGCTAATAAACATCATATGCTTAGTTCAAATATGTTATTATAATGTTAAACTTATGATTTATGTATGTATTTTTTTTGGTAAATTGTGTGACTTTAAGACTAATATTAAATTACCAAAATCTTATATATATATATATATGCATTTGGGGATAAGCTCTATGTAATTATGTGAATGTATGAAAAATGTATTTTCTTTGTAAATGCCTCGTAACCCTAATTCAGCGACGAATATGGGTTAGGGGTGTTACATTTTATTGGTATCAGAGCTTACGATTTAGTCGATTCTAGGACTACCGTAGCGCGTGTGAGTCTAACTATACATGCCTTTATCATATATTGATAGTGTGGTGACTTCGACATTCGAATCGTGTTTTATATAGTAAATGGACACTTGATCCTCGAAAGAGCCGTAGCGGATGATGTAGAGAGTGTAGTGCCCGACCGCACACGGATCGCTCTTGCCGTGACTCTTGACCGGGCCGGTAGCCACGAGGGGAGGCTAAACAAGCCTTCTATCGATGATGAACGAGTGGTTTACCCGGTTTATTCGAGACTAACCCTACGTAGACACCAACCTCCACCCCGAATAATTCAACTCCGATACCTTGGACTTCGATGATAGATCCGATGAGATCTAGTAGGCCTCCAGCTTGATAAAATCAGGAAATTTGGGGCAAGAATTGTGGCCAACGATGATGATGACGCAGAGCGAAATAAATGTGGCTTGATAACACTATTCGGGTACTTGATGAGCTATCTTGTACTCCGGATGAATGCACGAAGTGTGCTATATCTTTACTTGGACACCGTTTGCATATCACCGGTGGAATACACTAGTATCGATGAGTTCCGAAAGAAAAAGTGACGTGGGATTTCTTTCAAAGATGAATTCGCAAGAAATATATCACCAAAGATTCGTTGATCAAAAACGAAAAGAATTTCTTGAACTAAAATGAGGGCAAATGACCGTGGATCAATATGAGCAAAAATTTGTCGATTGAGCCGATATGCTCGGGAATGTGTATCAACCAAGCCTTTATGTGCAAAAGGTTCAAGACGGTTTGAATGAAGATTTAAAGTTGCTTGTTGGCATTCTTGAAATCAAAGAGTTTGTGACACTAGTCGAGCGAGCTTGCAAAGTCAAGAACTCGGGAAGGAGAAAAGAAAGGCCGAGACAGGCTAGAGACACTCGTAAGAGATCGTCGGGTAAGAATTTCCATTCCACATCTAAGAAGTTCGAGAGATGACTTCACCGACATAAAGCTACTTCATTTACCTAGACGTGATCAACCTCCGGTGGGCTCCCGAGCTACCTCGATGGCCGATGTTGGTAACGCCCACGTAATCGAGTTGAATGCAAGCACCGTGGGAAATGGCATTTCGGGAGTTGTAGATTCCATGATCGGTCTTGCTTTAAATGCGGATCGTCGGATCATTTTATTAGAGAATGTCCGATGTTAGTTGAGCGAATACGCTTCAAAACATTAAGTCGAGCAACACATCGGTGCGAGGCGAGCCACCCGACATTCAAGCAATGTAGGTGGTAGTCGAGAGGAACGAAGAACAACGTAGTTCGATCCGAGGCTAGAGCTCCAACTAGAGCTTATGCCACACGAGCCGAGAGGATGCTTCCTCCCGATGTCATTACCAGACTTTCACCCTTTATGATACTACTGTGATTGCATTGATTGATCCCGGTTTGACTCATTCATATGTGTGTGAAACTCTAGTATTCGGTGAAGACTCGCCAGATTGAGTCTCACTGAGTTTGTGATTCGTGTGTCCAACCCTTTGGGTAGATGTGTGCTTGTTAATAAAGTGTGTAAAGGTTGCCCGTTGATGATTCGAGATTCTTGCTTTCCAGTAGATTTAATGTTGTTGCCCTTCGATGAGTTCGATATAATTTTGGGAATGGATCGTTAACTTCACATGATGCGTTGGTGAATTGCAAAAGAAAGCTAATTGATTTGAGATGTCGAATCGGGAGATTATCGAATTGAATCCAGTGATTTAAGTGGGTTTCCTACAAGATAATATCTTCGATGTTAGCCCGTAAATATGTGAGAAAAGGGTGTGAAGCTTATTTGGCGTATGTAATCGGATAATAAAGTGTCCGAAAAGCATATTGAATCAGCACGGTTGTGTGTGAATACCCGGATGTTTTTCTGAAGAACTACCGGGCTTACCACCAAGACGAGAGATTGAGTTCGGCATTGAATTAGTACACGAACGACTCGATTTCGATAGCTCTGTGATCGGATGGCACCTCTGAGTTAAAAGAGTTGAAAGCGCAGATGCAAGAATTGACAGATAGGGGCTTTGCACGACCGAGCTTCTCTCCTTGGGGTGCACCAGCTTTATTTGTGAAAAGAAAGATGGGACCATGCGAATGTGTATCGACTATCGGCAACTAAATAAGGTAACTATAAAGAATAAATACCCGTTACCTCGGATTGATGACTTGTTTGATCGGCTAAAAGGGGCTTCATATTTTCAAGATAGATTTGAGATCGAAGCTATTATCGATTCTGCGAGTCGAGATACAGATATACCAAAGACCGCATTCGAACGAGGTACGGACATTTTGAGTTTCGTTATGCCTTTTGGACTCACTAATGCACTCTTTGTTTTTATGGATCTAATGAATCGAGTTTTGCACGCTTTTGGATCGGTTTGTAGTAGTGTTTATTGATGATATACTTGATCTATTCTAAAAATGAAACCGAGCATGCCGAGCATTTGAGATTAGTGCTACGAACTTTGAGAGATCAACGATTGTATGTGAAGTTTAGTAAGTGTGAGTTACGGATGAAAGAGGTCACTTTTTGGGACATGTTGTTTCAAAGATCGTGTATTCGAGTCGATCCGAACAAAATTTCGGCTATACTTGATTGGAAGCCACCGAGGAATGTTTTTGAGATTCAAGTTTTCTCGGGACTTGCGGGCTACTATAGACGGTTTGTGAAGGTTTTTCTGTAATAGCTACACCTTTGACAAAGCTACTACGAAAGATGTAAAGTTCAAGTGGTCGGAAAATTGTCGAAGAGTTTCGATCGGTTGAAAGCCCTTTGACGAAAAGCTCCAGATGTTAGCTCACTGAGTCGGGTAAGGAATTTGTTGTGTATTCGATGCTTCCTTAAATGGTTTGGGCTGCGTATTGATGCAGGAAGGCAGAGTAGTAGCCTACGCATCAAGACAATTGAAGCCGCATGAAAGAAATTACCCGACGCATGATTTGGAGCTTGCGCCATTGTGTTCGCGATCAAGATTTGGCGTCATTACTTATTTGGCGAGAAATGCCATGTTTACTCGGATCATAAAAGTCTGAAGTATTTGATGACTCAAAAAAACCTGAATTTAAGACAACGCGGGTGGTTGGAATTGTTGAAAGACTATGAATTGGTGATTGACTACCATCCGGGAAAAGCTAACGTGGTTGCGAGATCGTTAAGTCGAAAATCATTGTTTGCTCTTCGTGCAATGAACGCGCAGATAGCTATGTCCGTGATGGTTCGATCATAGCCGAGTTACAAGCAAGACCGATGTTTATTCAAAGCAAATTTGTGATGCATGAAAAGTTGACAAAGATTTGATTACTAGTCAAATTCGATTGTGAAAAGGTGCGAATCGATTTTCAGATTGATGCAAATGATCGCTTGAATTTTAAAAGCCGAATGTGTGTTCAAAGAACTCAAATTTGATATAGATGATTCTGAGTGAGGCCCATAGTGGTCGACTATCGATACATCCGGTAGCACAAAAATGTATAACGATTTGAAACAATTCTATTGGTGGCTCGGCATGAAACGAGATATATCCGAATTTGTTTCAAATGCTTAGTTTGTCGCCAAGTAAAGCCGAGCATCAAGTGCCATCCAGACTACTTCACCAATCATCATGATACCCGAATGGAAATGGGATAGAATTACAATGGATTTTGTATCCGGTCTCCTATGACACCGAGTAAGAAAGATGCCGTTTGGGTTATAGTTGATAGACTCGACCAAATCAGCTCATTTTGTACCGGTTCATGCGGACTATTCACTCGATAAACTTGCCGAATTGTATGTATCACAGATTGTGAGATTGCATGGTGTACCGAGTTCCATTGTTTCGCAGACAGAGACCCGAGATTCACATCGCGGTTTTAGAAGAAGTTGCAAGATGCTTTAGGCACTAAACTTCATTTTAGTACAACCTTTCATCCGCAGAGCAGACGGTCATCTGAGCGAACTATTCGAATACTTGAGGACATGTTGAGATGTTGCGTTCTCGAGTTTGAAGGTGCGTGGGAACGATACCTACCTTTGATTGAATTTGCTTACAATAATAGCTTTCAATCTAGTATCAAAATGGCACCTTATGAAGCCTTGTGCGGGCGAAAATGTCGAACACCATTATACTTTGGTGAGCTCACGAGAATAAGATACACGGGTTGATTTGATTAAAGAAACCGAACAAAAATGGTCGTGATCGTAAATACTTTGAAAGTCGCCTCGACCGACAAAAAAGTCTTATGCTTGACTTAAAGCGTAAAGATATTGAATTTCAAATCGGAGATCGAGTATTCTTGAAAGTTTCTCCGTGGAAAAAGGTATTCCGATTTGGTCGGAAAGGCAAACTTAGTCCGAGATTCATCGGACCTTATGAAATCACCGAACGTATTGGGCTCGCTGCTTATAGGTTGAAGTTGCCCTCTGAGTTAGAAAAGATACATGACATATTTCATGTTTCGATGCTTCGTAAGTACTGAGATCGAGATCCGTCTCATGTGATCACACCGGACAGAGATTGAAATCCAATCTAATTTGACATATGATGAAGAACCGATCCGTATCTTAGCTCAGGAAATAAAAGAGTTGAGAAATAAAAGAATTCCATTAGTGAAGGTACTATGGAATCGTCACGGAGTTGAAGAGGCTACGTGGGAGCCGAGAGGATTCAATGAGGCAACAATATCCGACCTTGTTTAACGGTAAGATTTTCTGGGACGAAAATCCTAAAGGGGGAGAGTTGTAATGCATCGAATTTGACCCTAATCGAACGGTGGTTTCGGGACCACGAATCCGAGTCTGAGAAATATTTTAATATTATATTTTGTGTTTATTATATGTGACTTGATGTGTGTGAAAGTTTCGTATGAAAATTTAATCGTTTATGTGTTTAATTTAAAAAAAAGGACTTAATCGCGTAAAGTGTAAAAGTTGCAAACTATAGTGAAAAGTGCCTAATTGATTATGGCTTTTTAATATGGGTATTAAAAGAGTAAATAGCCCATTTTGGGAGTAAGTGGATCGACATATGACTAACTTGTCCATGATATTATGTTATTATTAAAACATTATTAAAGGTTAAATTAGTAAATGATTAAATGTTTAATATATGTTAAATAAAACATAAGAAAATGGCCATTATCATCTTCTCTCTTGTTGGCCGAATATTGAGAAAGAAAAAGGGGTTTATGTTCTTTGATTTTCGGCATTTAGAAGCTTGATTTCAAGGTTACTTTGAATTCATTTTTTGTTAATTTTTATGTTTTTGAGATCGTTGCTTCGAATCGTAGCTGACCCATGTTAAAATTTTTGAATCTAAGCATGCTTGATGTTCGGCTATTGATAGGTTCATATGGTTTTTGATGTTTGATGATTTTAGATAAAAGATAAGTTAAAGATTAGTATATTTTGTATTGGAAGTTTTGATGAATTTTTGTTTTTAGGGCCAATTTGTAAAAAAATAAAATTCTAGAGGGACTTATTTGCAAAATAAATGAAATGGATGGACTTGTAAGGTCCCTAGGAAGATTCGGCCCTTGAGTAGTATGGAGAAATATTGTGTATTTTGTATTTTAAGCAAATAGGACTAAATTATAAAAATGTGAAATAGTAGAGGCAAAATGGTAATTTGTCTGTTTATATGTTTTGGGACTAAATTGAAATGAAATATACTTGAATGAGCTTATTTTTGATATTTTTAGATCAAGAACAAAGAAAAACAGATTTGGATCGGGGAAAGACGAAGGTTATCGAATAGCCGGTCTGCGCGGTCCGTCGAAAGTCGAGGTAAGTCCCTAAGCGTTCTAATGTCAATGAAATTATTTATGAACTTAGTGAATGATGAATTTTAAAAAATTAAAGCATAAATACATAATATAGCCGAATATGAGTGTATAGTATTGAAGTGAAACTATGTTATTTAATGCAATGTGAATAGATGAGTTCGGATCGATAAGTGAAAGTAGTATAAAGAATATGAGATGTTGGGATTTCATTATTGAGCATTGTGTATTGAATTGTTAAATGTGTGGATATTCGGGCTTCGAGCCTAGCAGGCCCTTGTGCCGTGAAATGTATCGGGCTTTAAGCCTAGCGGTGCCTAGTGCCGGGTGATTTATTTCGAGCTTTAAGCCTAGCGGAGCCTAGTGCCTGATTTATTTCGAGCTTTAAGCCTAGCGGCCCTTGTGCCTGTTACTTATCGGGCTTTAACGCCTCAGCGTGCTTGATGCCGGTGATGTGTTTTACAAAGGAGAAACCGAATTTTGTTCAAGGCAAACCATAGCTAATGTATCTAGTTAACGGCTCATGTGAGCATGTAAGATATGTTATGTTTAATGTTACTTGAGTCGAGTTAATATTATGAGAACAGTGTTATGTACATTTGAGGTTAAGATTGATGTGCATGAGTATTATATGAATGAATTTGAGCTTGAATGTATTATTATGGAGATTCGGTTTTCAAATAGAAATGCTAAGAGTTAAATAAATTTGGCACGATAATATGGTTGATATGAATGCTGTACTTATACGATTTGGAGCAGGTGATTTTTTTGTAATATACTTATTTGTGCTTCGAAGAGATACAGGTTTATGGAAATGAAATTCAAATACTTAGGTTAATGAACTATTAGTATTCGGCCTTGTATAAATCAATATACTTAAATGTTTATGTGCAATGTCATAAGTTGAATGATTTAAATGTTTAATTGTTTAAATGTTATATTATCATGAGCTTAGGACTTACTAAGCTAGTAAGCTTATTTGTGTGAAATGTTCTCCTCTGTTTTATAGATTAGGTTCTGGCTACAAGCTCATCGGGATCGTCAAGAAAGTCGTCTACACTATCAATCTATTTTGGTACTCTTTCATTTTGGTTTTCGGATAGAGGCATGTATAGGAAAGACTATGACTTTGTTTAGATGAAGACTTTTTGTTCATGTATATATAATAGCCATGCGAATTTGGCTAAATTTTCGGTTAAGTATGTTTTTCATGCTTTTGATATAATTGTTGGTTTATATCGTATATGCTTGTGCAAATTCAATCAAAGTTAAATCGAATATGGTAAGGAAATATATGTTTGTGAAATGAATATTTGAGTTGGGTAATGTGGTATGAATAATCATTTGTATACTCGATTATATTGAACCATAGTTGTGTTTTGTTCATAGGTTAGTGATGTTAGAATTTAATGTGAGTGTTAGAAGTATAAGTTAACTATATATATAAATTATTATGAAGCATGGATATTATGAAGTGCATGTGGGTATATTCGGTTATAATCTAGGTACATATCGTATACATATTTATGGATAGATATATATATAGGTTAGTCATGACATATAAGCATGATGTGTTTAGTTGTGTGATATCAATTATTAAATATACATGTTTTTCTTAAATGTGAATTGAAGTTATAAATCTCATAAGTTATGTATTCGGCAACACATGGTATTAAATAGAAAGTATACTTGGTATTGGATTTCATTTGTACATGGCTAATAAACATCATATGCTTAGTTCAAATATGTTATTATAATGTTAAACTTATGATTTATGTATGTATTTTTTTTGGTAAATTGTGTGACTTTAAGACTAATATTAAATTACCAAAATCTTATATATATATATATATATATATATATATGCATTTGGGGATAAGCTCTATGTAATTATGTGAATGTATGAAAAATGTATTTTCTTTGTAAATGCCTCGTAACCCTAATTCGGCGACGAATATGGGTTAGGGGTGTTACACCTTATCTCTCAATACACCACCATAACCAGCTCTATCTTCTTTTGCAACTCCACATAGATTAAACTTTAACCATCCATGAGGAGGGGGCGGCCAAAAAGATGCGGCAGAATTAGATATAATAGTATCAATCCTACACCTGTTCAGACAAATCCACCAAAAATTATCTTGCAACATAACTTCATTATAAACAGATCTAATCCACAACAGAGCCCTCATCTTTGATTGAAAAATTAAAATTTCCATAGACACCCCCTCCTACTTTCAAAAACCAACTCGTTTCTTGCTAGCCAAACATTCCAACAAGTCGCCAAAATTAATATCAACCAAAAACTTTTCCTAATTCCGACCATTTTCACTTTATTGCATAATGCAAAGAAGTCCTCAAAACCATCAATCTGATTCCAAACCACCTCCCACCAATCAAAAATTTTAATCCAAAAACCTTCAATATATTTGCATTTGAAGAACAAGTGGCATGTTCTCTCTAGCTGGCTTTCGCACCATGGACAGCTTACCGATATGTCATGCAAATTCACTCCTCTTTTGACCAGAAATTCCTTAGAAGGAATTTTGTCGATAGCTAGCATCCAAAGGAAACTACGCACTTTAGGTGGGACCTTAAGTTTCCATAATTTATCACAAGCAAAATTTATATCCACCCCTCCATCCAAAATCAATAATTCAGAACATTTTTAACCAAAAACTCCTCATTTTTATCATTAGCCCAACACAACTTATCCTCCATATCCGGAATCAACACCATGCCACTCACCCTCTCTGCCAATTCTCTGCACATCACCTCCTCCCTACCCAACAACGATCTTGTAAAGAATTCATTCCACTCATCTCTACACAACCCTGCAAATCTAAAAAAATCAGCTACTAAACTTTCCTTATGTGTAGCAAGACGAAAAAGTCTTAGAAAGCCCTGTTTTAATGGCATATTACCACACCAAATGACAATCCCAAACAATACCGTCCTACCATTCCCAATTCGCCAATAGAAAGATTCCACCCCAACCCATTTAGGCATTACAACATATTTAAAGTTCTCAACAATACCTCTCCACACAGATGACATATCTTTTGGATTAGTCGTTTTAAAGTGCCACCTTTGTACTTTCGACCCATATTTTGCCAATATAACCTTTCGCCACAACGCTTCTTTTTCAATCGCAAATCTCCAGCTCCATTTAGCCAATAAAGCTTTGTTTTTTACACCTAAATTCACCACTCCCGCCCCACCCTTCACCTTTGGCTTACATACTATATTCCAATCAACCTTAGCCATTTTATTTTTCCCTTCTGTATTCCACCAAAGGAAATTTCTCCTAATCTTGTTGATATTTTTTATAATAGTCACCGGAGCATTGAATAAAGACATGAAGAATATCAACAAAAAAAACAAAACAGCATTGATAAGCACAACTTTCCCAGCCCAAGATAACTTACGACTCATCCAACTAGATAACTTCTTTTGACTCACAACAATGCATTTCCCATGTGGCAATTCTCTTTGGGTTCGCTCCTAATGGAATCCCCAAATAATTTATAGGCAGAGAACCAATTTTACATGTACAAATAGCTACCATCCGGAATAATGTTTCTTCTTTTACATCAAAACCCACTAAGCAAGATTTTTTAAAATTAATATTAAGGCCCGAAAAGATCTCAAAACACCTTAAAATGTACTTCGCATTGCTCACCTCATTATCAACAGCTCTCAAGAATAAAATTGTATCATCCGCAAATTATAGATGAGAAAAAATCATATCAGGAATGACATTCTGAAAGCCTTCAATTATTCCTAACTCTACAGCTTTATCTAATGCTAAATGAAGAACCTCTGTCACTAAAATAAATAATAATGGGGACTGATCGCTGAAATCAGAGCTTTAAAATTTATAATGAATGTGATCGAACCTGGAAACTAACTCTGACAACGATTAAAGGCAAGTGTACCTATCGAACAGTAGTATAGCTTAGGCAAGACCGGATTGTTGAACCCGCAGGAACTAAAAGTACTAATACTAACTTTCTTTTTATTATTTAGCCTTAAAAATAAAGCGAAGTTGCTTAATCTAAAATTAATGAACTACTAAGCTAAAGACACAAGACAAAAAGAACGAATTGAGAAAATAACTTGGGAAAAACTCAGTTGATTAAGACGATACCCTTAGGAAGAATCCACCTAGACTCCTCTTATTATCTACCACTGAATCATACGATTTCTTTACTTAGCTTGATCCGTAAGACTCCCTAACTTATATTAAACCCTCTCTCGAGGCGAATAACGTCTAATCCTAGGTTAATTAGTGGAACTCTCGTTCTCTTATAATAACCCCCTAGGAAAGTAGTAAATCGATCTATGGACTCCCATATTAGGTTTCACCCTAATCCGGCAAAATCTCGTCACCCTATCTCTAGGCGTGCGATCAACTCCGCTTAATTACGCTAGATCTACTCTTAAGCAGGGTCTATTCCTCCTCTACCTAAGCACATCAGATTTGGATTAATATGCATAATTAAGAACAAACTAAGTATTTATCATATAATTCAATAATAAATAAAAAAATTCATCATAGGTTTCATCCCTTTCTCTGAAGGGTTTAGTTTATAATAAAATTAGAACATCTCAAGAGAAAAGATAAAACAAAACATAAGAAATCCCTAAAACTTCCTGAAGGAATTGAAGGAGAAATCCGCCATCTTGAGTAGAACTCCGGCTTCTTGAGATGGATCAACTAGCTATCCTCGAGTGATTTCCCACAAATCTGCCCTTTTCGGCTTGGCTCCTAGGCCTAGCTGAACGCCCCCTCAAAGATGGTACTTAGGGGGTTTATATAGGCTTTAAAAATAGGTTTCTTTGCCCCGAAGTATCCAAATCTGAATGAAATTTCTCTTTGCCACGACAGGGGCATGGCCATGTCACATGCCCGTGTGAATCGACTTCAGGCCGTGTTTGAACTTCTTAATGAGGCACGGCCGTATGACTCGGTTGAGAGGCTGTGTTCTAGATGCATGATGAGGCACGACCGTGTGAGATTTGGGCCAGGCCGTGTCGACTTCGTGATATGGGCCATTTACTTCGTTTTGGGCCCGTTTTGTGCCCGTTTTGTGTTCTTTTTGTCCTCGGGTGCTTTCCTGGGTATAAGACATGAAAAGAAAGGATGAAGAGCACCTTTTTACATAAATCGAGGCTTAATTCATCCAAAAGCATACTAAATGTCGGCTTAAAATATGTTACTTTTATAGTTTATCAGGGACAGTGGATCTCCCTGACGAAGACCTCTGTGCAATTTGAATTTATTTGTCATCGATCCATTAATGATAACTGCTACTCGCGCCATAGATATGCATTCCATCATCCAGCCTCTCCATTTTGCACTAAACCCCATCTTGAATAACACCAACTCTAGAAAATCCCACCGGACACAGTCATAAGGTTTAGAAAAATCAAGTTTAAAAATCAGATAACCTCTACTTCCCCCTTTCTTGACCGAATGAATTAATCTATTTGCTATCAAAACCCCATAAAAAATCTATCTACCTCTGATAAAAGCACATTGTGTGTCGCTCACCACCATTCCGACTATCTCCCTTAACCTTCGAGACAATACCTTTGCCACAATCTTGTACAAAGAACTTACCAAACAAATTGGCCTAAAATCTGAAATTTAATTTGGATTTTCCACATTCGAAATAAGTGTGATAAATGAAGAGTTGATGTTTTTCTCAAGCTTTCCCTATATGAAAAAATCAGACATCAATCCAAACAAGTCCATCTTCACCGTTTCCCAACAATTTCTAAAAAAACACAAGTTGAAGCCATCTAGACCAAGCACTTTTGATTCATCACAACTCTAAACTACCTCTTTGATCTCTTCCAACGAGAACGGTTCCTCCAATTTCAAAGTCTTTTCCTCATTTAACATTTTGAAATTCAGATTTAAGTCCATATTCTATCTTCTTGCAGGGCAATAAAAATAATTATTGAAGAAATTTGTACAACCCCTTTTTCATCTCCTTAGGTTCTTTGTACCACCGATCCCTAATTTTTAAGCTATACACTTAGCTCTGATTTTTATAGCTCTATGAAAACAAGCACTGTTAGCATCCCCTTATTTTAACCATGAAATTCTTGGTTTTTGACGCCAAATAAATTATTTAAAATTTATTGCTTCCCAAAGCTCAATGTTCAACTTTTTTAACTCCTCCATTTCTAGCTCAGTCAACTTTCTTTGTTCACTTACTTCATCTATCTCCTTAATCCTATATTTGCTTTCAATAATTATTTTTTCCAAAATATTTCCAACTTCAACATTCCGTTTCTTAAGAGCTCCCTTCAATTTACGTAATTTAACAGCCGTTTTCCCTCTTAAACCACCCATTCCCAACCATTCCATTTTAATTAATCTCCTACAGTCTTCCTTTTTGAGCCATACATTAACAAACTTGAAAGGTCTTGGCCCCTAGTCAAAAGATTCATTTACTAACAAGACTGGAATATGATCCGATATCGACCTGTGAAGTCCTTGCTGTTGTAAATCCTTCGAATAAACCAGCCAATCTTCCTCAATTAAAAATCTGTCAAGTCTGCTATGTTAACTATCCAGACTAGTCCAAGTGAACTTTTTCCCTAATAACGGTAGATCAACCAACTTACATCTATCAATAAACTCTCCAAACTCCTTCGATCCCTTCTCAATGCCCGAACAATTTATTCGTTCACTTCTATTTCTCACCACGTTGAAATTCCCACCAATTATCCAAGCTTTACTAAATATATTTCTCAATCCGAATATGTCATCCCACATAATTTTTTGATCTAAAAGATTGTTGGGAGCATATACGTTAATCAGAACTGCCTTCTTCCCTTCATGCACCCATTTACCTTCAATTACAATGAACCTCTTCCCACAAAACACTACATCGATAAAAAACCAACCCTTATCCCATATTGTTAATAACATCCTGATCTTTCAATAGCAGTAGATAATTTAAAATAAAAATAGTCATCACCCCAAATCTTCTTAACTAAATCTACTGACACCCTTTTTAACTTATTTTCTTGAAGAAAACATACATTAGCCCTAGTCATTCTCACTAATCTATTGACTGCATCAATTTTAGCACCCGAACCCAGCCCTCTAACGTTCCATGTGACAATCCGCATATTTTTGACCAAATTAAACAATTGAAAGGAAAATCGAAAGAAAAATAACTACTCATCGAAATCTCGAAACCCCAACCTTCTACCTTTGAATACTCCCTATTGCTTCTCTTCAACCCTCATTATCTCTTCGATAACAATCCCCTTATCACCTTGCACCCTAAAACCTAGCCTCTTCCCCACCTTTCACGTCTTCTTCACTTCTTTTAGGATAACTTTCCTTCAGTTGCTGATGTCTGAGTCCGATAAGGATAAATTTGCTCTGCTTTCATCGATCCTAGAATCCCTATTTCCTTTCAATTTCTTACTTCCCTGTCCCTCTTCTACTTCTCCTTCGTTGTGAGCACTATGTCCTGAATCTCTCGCATAGAACTAATCTTCTTGTTCAGCACTTTCTTGTTTCTTTTATTCTGTCTTATTTGGTGACTTTCCTCTTCTACTTCATCTGCTATAACCCGATCTCTTGGTCCCTCTGAATCTAATAAATGTGATGAAATTTGATTTAACTTTAGGCTCTCTACATTATCTGGACACTGCGTAACTTTTTCATTTAAGTCTAAATCATTACCCACCGATATTTGAGTTTCCACCTCATTATTCTGATCCAAACCTATTGCCAATGCCAAGCCCATATTGTTTAAATCTTCCAGGCCTCGATCAGATATGTCAACAATTACCTTCCTTGCTACAGGAACACTCATCACGTTATAAAAAGAGTTATCTTCCACATTAAATGCCTCAGCCGACATACCCTGTACCTCATTATCATTTCTTTCATTCTCGAGGCCTCTCTCAATAACTCATTCAACCCCATCATTTCGTCTTCCCTCCAGTGATAGTTCCAGTTCCGATTTATTTGCCAACTCCACTTCCGATGATGCATCTTCTTCTCTCGCCATTTGATCCCCTTTTTTTTGAATTCTATTTTTTCCCACTATACCTCTTTCTTTTATACGGATTGGAAATGTCTCATTGCCTACCTCTAACATTATCATTTCTTCGAGTTTGTGAGCTTGCTTTATAAAAATCAAAATATCCATATTCTCAAAACTGTTCGCCATTGTTAGCTTTTCACCCATAGCAATTATCTTACCGCATAAATCAATCTCTGTATTAAACGTTTGGTAATTCCATCAATAAAGAGGGACCCTAGCAACTTTGATCCAAGCTGCCCTTTTCAAAAATTTAAATTTTTCCGACCATGGTTCTATATTGATAATAAATTCTTTCAAATATACCCAATCTCTTTGCTTTAAAATCTCCATAAGCTCATCGTCAGTAACCTCTATTAGAAAGTATCTACCCTGAATTCTCTTAACATTTAATTCTCTAAGGCCTAAACTAGCTATTCTTTCT
This sequence comes from Gossypium sturtianum, assembly GCA_025698515.1. Lineage (NCBI taxonomy): Eukaryota > Viridiplantae > Streptophyta > Magnoliopsida > Malvales > Malvaceae > Gossypium > Gossypium sturtianum. The sequence continues at coordinate 168,285,338 of CM046945.1, forward strand.
GACAAGCTATATGCATTACAAAAAGACATCGTCTCCCCAACCAAGCAACACTGAAGCTTCCAGAGTTGTTCTTTCTCGACATGGCCTTCAACAACTTTTAATTTGTTCATCCCTACTCTTTCCATTTCAATAGACGTTAGCCTTCCATTTGACATATTGCCATTTGATTTATCCCATTTTATGTGTCTCTAACTAACTACGATCACGATAAAGGCAAGCGCACCTATCGTTTAATAGTATAGTTATGGTAAGACCGGAAATATCGTATCCACAAGGACCAAGAGTACTAGTAATTACTATCCTTTTATTTACTAGCTTAAGAATTGGAGTGATTTCTTTTTACACTAAAACTAATTAAAAGCACGATAGAGAATGAATTGGGAAAATACTTTTTAGACAACTTTATGAGAGAGGCAATACCCAAGGAAGAATCCACCTAGACTTCACTTATTACTTCTGATTCGTACAATTTATTCACTTGACTTAATCCATAGGAATCCTTGATTTATGTTAATATCTCTTTCAAGACTAAAAACAACTGACTCTAGGTTGATTAATTGAAATCTCTTTCTAATTAAAAACCCTATTGTCGCATTAACTCGATCTATGGATTCCCTTATTAGATTTGACTCTAATCCGACAAATTTACGTTTTCCTATATCTAGGATTGCATTCAACTCCGCTTAATTGTGTTGATCTACTCTTAAACAGGGTCTTTTGCTCATCTGAATAAGCACATTCGACTTGAATCAATAACCTGAATTATCAAAACAAGAATAAGAACTCACAATTAAGAATAAGAACAAGTATTTATCTTATAAATCAAATAGTAATAAGATCTGTCTTAGGTTTCATCCCCTTAGGTATTTAAGGGATTTAGTTCATACTGATAGGGAAAAACATCTTAAAATAAGGAAAACTACAAAACATAAAAAACCCAAAAACTTCAAGAGAAATTGATAGGAGATCTTTAGTCTTGATGGAGATCCTTCTTCCAAGCTGTTCCCAATGGCTATCTTCGAGTATTTTCTGCTTTCTACTCTATGTCCTCCCTTAGGTCCTCCCCTAGGGTGTTAATATAGGCTTTGGAATGCCTTTCTTGGCCTACAAGTAGCCTTTTTTAAATAGAATTAGACTTGGATTCGGCAGGGACACGCCTTAGGCCGTGCTTGATTCTGCTCGTCACACACGGCCGTGTGGTCTGCCTGTGAGCGAAAGGCCAGGCCGTGTTGATTTCTGAGGTAGGCCTATTTTGTCCCGTTTCTTGTTCTTTTCGACTTCCTAAGCTATCCTGAGTATAAAACATGAAATTAAAGGGTTAGGAGTATCGAATTCATCAAATCTAATGGAAATTCATCCAAAAATAAGCCAAGCATGGGGCCAAAATATGTATAAATTATGGTTTATCAAATATCCCCACACTTAAGCCTTTGCTTGTCCTTAAGCAAAATCCTCAACTCACAATTAAAATTAACTTCCTAAATTCATAACTCTTATCAATAATGTCTCATCATAATTCACATATAATTCATACATTGATAATTTAACTAGAAGAGTCCAAAAGATTCAAACAATTTAAGTCACAAATTTTTATAGCACAAAAACATAGGTGTTTTCCTTTATCTAAATAATTACCTTTGATTCAAAATTGACAAGACTTGACATCCTCACTAAAGATTCACTCAAATCACTCAAAGTGTTGAAGGTTCAAATTAAGCACTCAAAAGTCAAATATGAAAAGTTATTACCATAGGCTTGCATGAAAATCAAATCTCCACCACTATAAAATGAGATGATACACAAATCAAAAGGTCTTTAGAAGGGGTTGTAATGGGGCTTAGGTTAAAGGTGTGGATAAAGGCTGAATTAGAGGGTTAGAATCGAGATTGAATTGACAATTTATCTAACTAGAAAAAAAATGAACTGATACTTAATAATTACATCGATTGAAAACTTATCACTAATAACACAAGCTTCTTCTCAAAATGTGAAATTGACTGCTTAAGCTCAAATAACATAGAACTAATTTTATTTTTTTAGAATAATAAGAAAGAATTTAACAATGAAAAAAAAAATAGAACATAGCTAGGCAACTGATCAAATCAAGTATCGACAAAAAGGGGTTAATACAATAGGAAAAATTCTTAATGAATCAAAAAGAATGAGTTTTGGGTTAATATTAAGGGTGAAAAGAAACGGTTTATTAGGATCAAAGGGGTACACTAGGGGTTAATTATGAATGTAGGCTTTAATAGAACAAGTGGGTTAAAACTTAGGTGCCTTTATCATCTCAGTATATCAAATCAAAGGTGTGGTTTCGACATGTATAATCGAAGCAAGTTCTAGAATAACAAATCAATATTGACACACTCATAACTAATAAAAAATGAGCAAGAAAAAAATATGCTCTAAAAAGCTCAAAATCTCACAAAAATTATGGTTTTTGATGTCATCCTTGCAAATTTCAAACTTTAAAGTAATATTTAAATTTAGGGAAACAACCTAATAGATTTTTAATTCTGAAAATAAACTTATCATGCTTGATTCTCTAATGTCTTAAAGTTTAAACCATCAATGCACAATTACCTATGACTTAATTCAAAACATATCAATAAAAATCATAAGTCAATAGAAGTTTCATTCTAATAGTAATATGAGAAAATTTACTTAAGAACAAGACATAATTCAGGGATTTTCTAATAATACTATAATAAACCTCCCCCACACTTAAGGTGTACATTGTCCTCAATGTATAAAGATAGATAATGACAGTATAGTAAGAATATCATAAGATAGGGAGAGGAGTGAAACTTCCTGAATTTTGGATGGAATTCGTGAAAAGAAACTTGATGAAATTAGGCAGCGGTGAAGGTGGGGGAGGATACTCCGATAGCACCTTGAACCTTTTGGAATTGAGTCAATGAAGCAGCTGGCATGAACTTATGGGGAATTGGTGGTAGATTTGCTGTAAAGTGGTCGCACACAGGTAGATCGCACCGGGATCCTTCTGCTTTTTCAAAGCGGGGATGACGACCTTGGTCTTACCTCGAGTATTAGGCATTGTGTACCTAAAAAATGATTTGCAATAAATAATTCAAGCATCACCACAAGTAATATCGAAATAGTCCTAAATAACAGGATATTCCTAACAAAATAATAAAGAAAATAAATAATGGAAAATAAATATGAATTCAAAATAAAGGGGAAAAAGAGTGACCAACGGTGGCAAGGATGGTGGCTAGTGTGGTGGCAGTGTAAAGAAAGAATAAGAGAAACGGAAAAGGGGAGTGAGAGAAAAAAAAGAAAAGAAGAGGGAAGGGGAAGAGTTTTGGTTTGAGGGAGAAAGAAAAAGGACGAAGGAGGGAGGAGGTTTGGTTGGTGGTGGCCGGAGGTAGGAATGGGGAAAGCTGCGGTGGCTAAGGTTGAAGGGAGATTTGGGGAAGAAGGTGAACCGTGAAAGGGAGTTAAATAGGGATTGGGGCACACGGTCGTGGCCCACGCCCGTGTTCCTTGGGTGTGTTGGCTCACACAGCCGAATCGCTCGGCCATGCGATGCTTTGTTCATTTCTCCTATGCCCGTGCAGAGGTCTCCACGCCCATGTTAATTAATCAGTATCGACCATGGCTTTTGGGGCACGGGAGTGTTGCACGTCCGTGTCGTTCACTCAGTATTGCCCACGGTCTTAAGGCACGCCCGTGTGGATTTATCGCTTCCCGTGTTCTTTAGTCAGTGACGACCAAGGCTGCATTGCACTGTCGTGGCATTTTGTCGTAGCCCGTGTTTTGAGGGAAATTTTCATCCTGTTCTTGCACGGTCTCTGCCACACCAATGTACCTACTCGTGGTGTCCATACGGCCACAGCCACGCCCGTGTGCAAGGCCGTGTGGGTAGGGAAACCTGCGCTTTACTAATATGGTTAGTTTTTAGTTAGGTGGTAAAAATCAAAAATATGGACATTAATGGGGTTAGTGCTCGGGTTGCCTCCCGAGAAGCGCTTATTTAGAGTCTAAGCTCGACTTACCTCTCATTTGCATGGTCATGGTGGTTCGAGGAGTTGACACTCCTCTCTCCTGCTATCAGTTCTATTATCAATATACAGCTTGAGTCGAGTAGTGTTTAACTTAAAAGTGTCGAACTTAGGATAAGTTACCTCGACTGTTCCGTATGGGAAGACATTGAGTACCGTGAGAGGGATCACTCTGTTTGTATTAAGGTCTGGAGTGGCGATTCGAGGGTCTGTTTTATCCAGCTACACCCGATCCCCGATTTTAAATTGATTTGTCCCATCCTTATGCTTGTCATGGGGTCGCTTTGGTTCATCGTGTTTTCTCGGTTTCTCCTTGACGAGTGACTGCCATTCATCTAGTTCATTGATTTGTAATCTTCTTTCCTCATGAACAGTTCTGTTCTTAATATAAGAGCTAGACCATGGCTCTGTCATCTTTTCCTGAGGAATTTCCTGGAAGGAGATTGAACATGAAGTTCACTTACATTAACAGGATTTGTTTTTTCTTGATCACTAGATATTCTGACAAAATCACGTGCTTGGAGTTTAATCATGTCATTACCTACATGAAGTATTAATTCCCTTGTACCAACATCAATAATGGTCCTAGCAGTTGCTAAAAAGGGTCGTCCTAAAATTAAAGGAACGTCACTATCCTCATCCATGTCTAAAACAACAAAGTCTACTGGGAATATGAATTTATCAACTTTTACTAGCACATCTTCAATTATACCCCTAGGAACTCTAATGGTTTTATTAGCCAATTGAATGCTCATCCTAGTTTGTTTGGGTTTCCCAAGACCTAGCTATTTAAACATTTTATAAGGCATAACATTGATACTTGCCCCTAAACCAGCTAAAGCATTATTAATAGATAAACTACCAATTAAGCAATAAATTATAAAACTCCCAGGATCTTTTAATTTGTGAGGTAGTTTATTCTGTAGAATCGCTGAGCAAACTGCATTTAGCTCTACATGCGACGCATAATCTAACTTACGTTTGTTTGCCAAAAACTCTTTAAAAAAATTTACTGAATTGGGCATCTGCGAAAGAGCTTCAATAAATGGTAAGTTAATATGTAATTTCTTTAAAAGTTTAATAAATTTACCGAACTATTCATCTATGCGGTTTTTCTTCATCGCATTGGGATATGGCACACGAGTTTTGTACTCTGTACTTACCAGTTTTGGTTTATTTTGGCTTACCTCGACCTTTCCTTTATTTACAACGTTTTCTTACCTCGGTTTTGGTTCATCTAACCCTTCACTATCGTGAGTAGTAATGACATGAAGCTGCTCCTTTGGGTTAGTTTCAGTGTTGCTCGGCAGACTACCTTGTGGTCGTTCAGAGATCAGCTTAGCAAGCTGACCTATTTGGTTTTTGAGCCCTTGAATTGATGCTTGCTGGTTTTTTAGTGTGGTTTTTCGGTGTTTTGAAAATGGATTTCTGACACCGAGATGAACTTTTTTAGCATCTCCTCAAGGTTCGGCTTCTTCTCTTGTAGGTAGGGTTACTGTTGAAAGCCTGAAGGGGGTTGTTGTCGCTGATTTCCTTGACCACCCCATGAGAAGTTTGGGTGGCTCCTCCAACCTGGATTGTAAGTGTTACTATAGGGATTATTCTGAGGTCTAGAATTATTACCCATATAGTTCATCTGTTCGCTTTCTATGCCAGGGTTATAGGATGGATATTCTGTATTGTTCATTCCTCCTCCATTCGTATCGCACTACATCACTGGATGTACCTGTGAAGAACCACATAAACCATCAATCTTTTTATTTAAAAGTTCTACCTGGGTTGATAACATGGTGACTGTGTCGAGGTTGAAAACACCGGCTGCCTTTGTTGGTTTCGTTCTCATAACTTGCCACTGATAGTTATTCAGTGACATCTCCTCAATGAATTCATAGGCAGCCTCAGGTGTTTTGTTGTTTAGTGTACCACCGGCGGCTGCATCAATCAATTGCCTAGTTGAGGGGTTCACACCATTGTAAAAGGTTTGAACCTGTAGCCATAATGGTAACCCATGGTGAGGGCATCTTCTCAATAGATCCTTGTATCTCTCCCATGCATCGTAAAGTGTTTCTAAATCCATCTACACAAAAGAAGAAATATCATTCATCAACTAAGCCATTTTAGCCGGCGAAAAATATTTAAGTAAAATTTTTTTAGTCATTTGTTCCCATGTAGTGATTGATCCTCGTGGTAACGAGTTCAACCACTGTTTAGCTTTGTTCCTCAACGAGAAGGGAAACAACCGAAGGCGAATGGCATTGTCAGAAACGCCATTAATTTTGAAAGTATCGCAAAACTCTAAAAAGTTGGCTAAATGAGTATTTGGGTCCTCATCCTACAAACCATAAAACTGAACAAACTATTGAATCATTTGAATAGTGTTAGGTTTCAGTTCAAAATTTTTCGCAGCAATAGCAGGTCTAACAATACTCGATTCAGCCCCAGTTAAATTAGGCTTAGCATAGTCGTACATAGTACGAGGAGTAGGATTTTCAGCAACCACTGGAGGAAACGAATTATTATCAGCCATCTCCTCAGTAGTATTAGTATCGTCTTCTTGCTCTTCCTCTATGTATTGTAAACTTCGCCTTATCTTCCTACGGTTTCTACGAACGGTAATTTCAATCTCACTATCAAAAAGCAAGGGTCCTGACGGGTTTCTTTTAGTCATAAACTAGAATTACCTGCCAGAAGCAAATAAAAGAAAAGTTAGTAAATAAAAATCAAAATAAAAATAAAATAGATTGTAAAAAAAAAAGGCTAAAGTAATAAAAATTTAGTGTTCCTAATATCTCAGTCCCGGCAACGGCGCCAAAAACTTGATGTGTCTCTAACTAACTACGATCACAATAAAGGCAAGCGCACCTATCGTTTAATAGTATGGTTATGGTAAGACCGGAAATATCGTATCCACAAAGACCAAAAGTACTAGTAATTACTATCCTTTTATTATCTAGCCTAAGAATTGGAGTGATTTCTTTTTAAACTAAAATTAATTAAAAGCACGACAGAGAATGAATTAGGAAAATACTTTTTAGACAACTTTATGAGAGAGGCAATACCCAAGGAAGAATCCACCTAGACTTCACTTATTACTTCTGATTCATACAATTTATTCACTTGACTTAATCCGTAGAAATCCCTGATTTATGTTAATATCTCTTTCAAGATTAAAAACAACCGACTTTAGGTTGATTAATTGAAATCTCTTTCTAATTAAAAACCCTATTGTAGCATTAACTCGATCTATGGATTCCCTTATTAGATTTGACTCTAATTCGGCAAATTTACGTCGTCCTATATCTAGGATTGCATTCAACTCCACTTAATTCTGTTGATCTACTCTTAAACAGGGACTTTTGCTACTCTTAAACAGGGACTTTTGCTCCGCTGAATAAGCAAATTCGACTTGAATCAGTAACCTGAATTATCAAAACAAGAATAAAAACTCACAATTAAGGATAAGAACAAGTATTTATCTTATAAATCAAATAGTAATAAGATCTGTCTTAGGTTTCATCCCCTTAGTTATTTAAGGGATTTAGTTCATACTGATAGGGGAAAACATCTTAAAATAAGGAAAACTACAAAACATAAGAAAACCCAAAAACTTCAAGAGAAATTGATAGGAGATTTTTAGTCTTGATGGAGATCCTTCTGCCAAGCTGCTCTCGATGGTTGTCTTCAAGTATTTTCTGCTTTCTACTCCATGTCCCCCCTTAGGTCCTCCCCTAGGGTGTTTATATAGGCTTCAGAATGCCTTTCTCGGCCTACAAGTAGCCTTTTCCAAATAGAATTAGACTTGGGTTCAGCAGGGACATGCCCGTGTTCGATAGCCTTAGGCCGTGCTTGATTCTGCTTATCACACACGACCGTGTGGTCTACCCGTGTGCGACAGTCCAGGCCGTGTTGATTTTTAATGTAGGCCCATTTTGTCCCTTTTTGGCCCGTTTCTCGTTCTTTTCGACTTCCTAAGCTCTCCTGAGTATAAAGCATGAAATTAAAGGGTTAGGAGTATCGAATTCATCAAATCTAATGAAAATTCATCCAAAAATAAGCCAAGCATGGGGTCAAAACATGTATAAATTATGGTTTATCACCATTCCTCTTCCTGATACTCCATCCCTCTCGACTGCAACACCTATTTTTGGCTTAAAACTTTATTTGCTTGGAATTTTTTCCATACCTTCCTTTTTCCACTAAATTTGGCCATTTTCACCCAAGCCTTTTTTGCTAAAATCACAAAACCATCTAGCCCTGAAATTGCCCTTTGAGCATCCTCCAGATTAGCAAACCTTACAAAACCAAACCTCTTACCCTCCATGCTTCTCTTATCTGGAATAAAAGCATCCAATACATTCCCATGAAATCGGAATAACGCCCATAATCTTTTCCAATGCATGCTGTCCGGAATATTGTATACGAATATCGTTCTCATTTTGCTTCAACGATCCCAATACCAATGTAATATCCTAAAAAAATTGAGTATCATCTTGTTACTTGTGTTAGCTCGAGTATGATTATTATTATGTGCTTAGTATAGTTTTATGAAGGCTTGGAATTATTAGCTAAGCTAGAATAATTTTTAGTATTGAAAATATAGTGAAGTGGATTAGATGAACTTGACACTTAAGTTAATTTAAGTGTTAAATTCTAACACAAGAGGAGTTAGTGGCATAGTGGATAAGGCGCATGAAAGGTTGCTTGAGGGAAGTGGTTCGAGTAGCATGGAAGGCATATTAAGGATTTTATTTTTTTATGCATCCTAGCATTAAGTGTCGGTCAACTATTCATATGGATAAGATGGACAATTTTCTTTTTATGGCAAGAAGACTTAAGGTTATGGTAAGCATGAAATAAGGGATAGAATTGCTAGATTTTGGGGATAAAATTTCTTCAACTTTGGGAATGTAGAGGATTTCAAGGCTTGGCTTAAGGGTGTTGTTTTGGAAAATCTCCTATGGCCATTAGTGCATGAATGTGGGCGGCGGCATGTGTGGCTAGAGGGTGGCCGAATGTTGATAGGAAGTTTGTGGGGAATAGTTGGCCAACTTTAGCATTTTGTGCATCATTTGGCATTTTCTCTTCCTCTCCAAAAACTCCTCTTTGGCCGAATGTATCTTAGGCATTTTGGTGCAATTTTGCTTTTGATTTAGCTCTCATTTGTGTTTGAACCAAAATCTAATTTCTTCCTCTCATTTCCTTTTGAAACCGAAACCACAATTTGTATTTTTGTGCACTTTTCTTTTCGGCAAACTAGGTGTTTGGCCGAACCTCTTTCTCCCATCTCTCTTTTTCTTTCTTTTGATACTTGCTCAAAAATCACATTTCCTTTTCACTTCCTCTTGGCTGAATCTTCCTCCTTCCCAAATCCCATCTCTTTCATTTTTTTCAAAGTTAAAAACATCCATTACCATTCTATTTTCATTTTCTATTTTCTTCTTTCTTCCATTTTCGAATCATCCTTCTCCTATTTCACTTTCACTTTTATTTTCCTTTCTTTTTACTCCACCATAGCCGAATCTTCTTTCTCTCTTTTGGTGTTATATTGGCCGAATATCATCAAGGGTAGATAATCTTTGGGTTTTCTTCAATCAGTTTTGGAAGATAGGTAAGTGTTCATGGTCGTATTTCCGTTATTTCCTTCTCCTTTCTAAGTCGTTTTCTTGTGGACAAAGGCTGAATCCTTGGGCATTTGTTTGCAAGGTTCTAACCATTATTTAGGAACCGATTTTTCCTTTAGGCTCTTTGGGACGTTGGAAGCAATCGATCTAAGCCATTCCATTAGCAATCGAAGTTGGTAAGTCAAGTGGTAAGATTCATGTCGATTCATTATTCTTTTTGAGGATAAAGACTAAGGCTATTGGGATTAAGATGTGATGTTGGCCGAATGGATTTTTGCTTATAGTTTTGTGGTATGGCCGAATGTAGGACAAGGTGATCTAGTGCGGTAGATCGGATCTTCGGAAGTTAGTATTTGCGTTAGTGAAAGGTGTGTACCTTACACACTTTATAACTCGGTATATATATATACATGTGTGTGTTAATAACTATTCATGTTGTTAAAGCCGAAAACTATGAGATCTTGAAATGATACCTTGATGGGTATGAGCAAAGATACGGGTAAGTCCGTTTCGATATGATGTTGATATATGTTGTTAATATCACGATCTACGATATATATTGGTTATATGTTTATATCAAAGTATAATGACATGATTTGTTATCTATTGTATTGGTATGGGCGATATGAGAGGAGGGGGAAGATTGATATCCGTGTCTTTGGGACACCAGAGGTTTGGCACCTCATAGCGACTCGTCCCAGTGGTTTCACACCACCGTGGGTTGGCCCCACATTTGATGTGTTGGGATCGTCGCCAGTGATTTGGTATCACACGTGGGTTGGCCCCACAACTTGATTATTCGTGACTTTGGGTCACCAGTGATTTGGCATCACATTATTGGATATCGTGACTTTGGGTCACCGGTGGTTTAGCACCACCAAAGTGGTTTGGTACCACACGGGGTAGAAAAGGAGTTTTGGATGGCTAGGTTGGGTGCATTATATATATATATTGCTTGGTTATAATTTGTGTAAGTATGTGGCATTTACCCGGAGAGGGATTATGCATCGAGTCTTGGTGACTCACCTTCTCCCTTATTTTTTTCAGTGATTCGTAAAATCGCGGATGAGGAGCCTGATGAACTCGAGAGAGGCCATGCAATAAAATTTGGTTTTACATGAACTTCCATTTGGGTACTTTATTTTAATTCGTTTTCATCTTTTTATGGATTTGTAATAAGGCCTCTTTAATTATATTTTTGGATTATTTATATGCTTTGGATTTGTTTTAAATATGGCTTATAAATTACATGGTTGATATAATAATTTGAGCACCAAGTTTTCTAAACTACTAAACGCGATGGTTTTAAAACGTTACCATCGGGTAACATAAATCAATTGATAGTATTTAACAACTTAAGTATTTTTGATAACTCATACTATTTTCCAAAACTCCGGTTTCCAAATTTCTATTAGATACGGTTTTCAACCTAATCGCTTTAGTTTCTTTTCAATTTATAAAAGGTTTACAAATCTAAGTTTGCAACTAAGTTTTAAAGATTTATTTTCGGATTTCAAAGTAAATTATCGGTTTTAATTTATTATACACACGATTTCTACGAACTTAGAACAACAAAGAGTTTTCACTAAAATTTAATCGGTAACTCGTTTTTCTCAAAACGTTTTCCTCATGACATACCAAATTCGGTCGTGGCGTATTGACCGAGTTTGGGGTGTTACAAATTGATATCGAGCCAAGTTCAAAAGCTCATTTGTGGGCCCAAGGCCCAAAATGATTTAAAGTATGATCTTAAAATGTTTTTGTTTAAAATTATATGATCTAAAAGGCATGGCACCGAGTCTCCAAAGACCGATCCGCCTGGGTAAGTACTTTAAACTGTTGATCTTGATGATATGATGATGTTAGTATGACTGATTAGTAGTAGAAACTACTCTAGAGACCCAAACTATAGGTTGAATGTACTCATGAAACAACTTCTTATTAAAATTATTCATAAAATCGTGTTTTAAAGAAAGTGGAATAATGACTAATGCATAACACTTTTAAATCGGATAAGTCGAGACTTTAGACATGAGTACTCGAGGTCGGGTCGATTACTCGTGGGCGGGTCGGGGTAGGATGGTCGTGTGCGAGCCGGTGAGTGTCCGTCAAGATCCGAAAATGAGGTACCACTACCCCCACCACCACGGTTGGAGTTGAGCATCGAGGATCAAGCGGGGATGACGCAGTGATCTCGAGCGATCCTGCGAGTCCTTGAGAGGGTAGCCGGAATAGGTGGAGGCGCGGGAGCTCAAAAATGCATGCCGGCGACTCGAGCCAATAGAGCCGAGGTATTTCGAGGTGTTTCGGTGTGGCTCGATGACGGCAGAGTATTGGTTAGAGGCGATGGAGCGAATCATGGATGACTTAGATCCGAATGCCGAGGAAAAGGCAGAAAGGGATAGTGTCGCTTCTTCGGGATGAGTCATATCGGTGGTGGCTCACGATGCGGAATAGTCTTGCAACGGAGGATCTCACTTGGGATTATTTTAAGGCGTGATCGGAAGAAATATGTTGGGTCTAGTTACATTGATGCACAGCGTAAGGCATTTCGAGTTTGGTCCAGGAAGTAAGTCCGTATTAGAATATGAGGCGAAATTTTTAAGATTGAGCCAGTATCTTTGGAGGTATCGTGGCTTGAACACGAGCGATGTGTCCGGTTCGAGGATGGATTGAGGGACGAATCCGAGATTGCTGATTGCTCCGCATCGGGCGCGAGAGTTTCTTGCGCTAGTTGAAAAGACTAAGATAGCGAGAAGGGATAAAGGAATCGATTATGGCGAGGCACGACAAGAATAAACATAAGATAAGTTTTGGATCATCCGGGTCACGGGTAATTCTCGAAAGAGGTTAGGCGAGTGGGCTGAATCAATGCGGGAGGCTGTTCTCGCTAATCGTGGACCAAAGACAATGTAACCGATGTGGAAAATTTCATTGGGGCGAATGTTGGACCGGAGGAAAGGATGTTTTGAGTGTGGTTCGTTTGGATCATCGTGTGAGAGACCGCCCACGTAAGCTAGCCGAGAATCGATCGAGGTCAAGGTCGTGCTCGGTTCGAAATGAGGGACCGCCACCGCAGAGAGGTCGTGGTAATGGTAGAGGAGGTAATGGTTCTGGTCGAGGCCGCGAGCATCTGGCGAGGTGCTGGCAACACCGAGGCAAGACGGCTGGTTTGGTGTATCTGAAATGAGACGTCGAGAGGAGGCGGCGCGCCGGACGTCATAATCTGAATGCGTTCTTAATCTTTGGTGAACCATATCTGCTTTGATAGATGTGGGTTCGACACATTCGTATGTTGCTAGTAACATAGTAGAGACTATGAATCTAGACTGCGAGACTACTTCTAGGAAGATGACGATGCCAGCCCTCTGGGTCACTCAGAGAAGTAAATAAGTCAGTATAGAGATGTACCCCTAGAACTCCAAGGGGTAATGTTTGTAGTCGATCCGATGGAACTAGCCGTTTGAGGAGTTCGATCGATTCTTGGGATGGACTGGTTGGTCAAGTATCAAGCAAGTTTGGATTGCGCTACTAAGCGCAAGGTTTTGAAGACAAGACATTGAGGGCAAAGAGGTGGTTATGATAGGTAATAGAAGAGATTATCTATCCAACGTGGTATCTGCGTTGAAAAGTCGTGAAGTTGGTCAGGAAGGGCTGTGAGGCATTTGTGGTTCATGTGTGTGCGTTGGAGGCTAAGGAGTCTACTGTGGGGAATGTCCGAATGGTAAAAGAATATGTTGACGTATTTCTAGAAGAACTTTCGGGATTGCCTCCGGATCGTGAAGTTGAATTTGGTATAGATCTGTTACCCGAAACTGCGCTAGTGTCTATTGCTCCGTATAGGATGGCACCGAAGGAATTAGGGGAATTGAAGGCTCAAATTCAAGAGTTGTTGGATCGAGGTTTTATCCGACCAAGTGTTTCGCCTTGGGGAGCACCGGTACTTTTTGTCAAGAAGAAGGATGGATCGATGCGGATGTGTATAGACTATCGCCAGTTGAATAAGTGACGATCAAAAACAAGTATCTGTGCTTGAGGATAGATGACTTGTTTGATCGACTTAAGGGGGCAGCGGTTTTCTCAAGATTGATTTAAGGTCCGGATATCATCACCAAGGTGAAAGAGGCTGATATCCATAAGACGGCATTTCGCACTCGGTATAGGCACTCACGAGTTTACGTAATGCCGTTTGGGTTGACTAACTTGCGCCGGCGGCATTCATGGACATGATGAATCGGGTATTCCAGCCAGATTTTGGACCATTTTGTTGTGGTATTTATAGACGATATTTTGGTATACTCCAAGTCGGAGGAGGAGCATGATGCGTATTTGCGAGTAGTGTTGCGATTTTGAGGGAAAAGCGACTTTATGCAAAATTTAGTAAGTGCGAGTTTTGGCTTAGGAGGTGACTTTCTTGGGTCACGTAGTATCACCGAGGGATTAGAGTGGATCCTCGAAAGATTGAGGCGATGTTGGATTGGAAGCCGCCTAAGTCGTGGGTTGAGATTCGGAGTTTCCAAGGTCCAGCGGGGTATTACCGAAGATTTGTGGAAGGATTTTCTTTGATAGCAAAGACCTATGACTAAGTTATTGAGGAAAGGAATTCCATTTGTGTGGACCGAGAAGCGTGAAGGAAGTTTTGACAAGTTGAAGAAGATTAGTGAAGCTCCGGTTTTGATTCAACTGAGGCGTGCAAGGAATTCACGGTTTCTTGTGATCAAAGCACATACCTTGTTTGGGATGTGTCTTGATGCAGAAGGAAGGAAGGTAGTGGCTTATGCATCTCGATAGTTGAGACCACATGAAGTTAACTATCCGACGCATGACTTGGAATTAGCTGCAATGGTTTTTGCTTTGAAGATATGGAGACACTATTTGTATAGAGAGAAGTCGATAGTCTACACGGATCACAAGAGTCTTAAGTATCTTTTGACTCGTAAGGATTTGAACTTGAGCGCGTAGATGGATAGAGTTGTTGAAGGACTACGACTGTTCGATTGAGTATCATCCGGCAAGGCTAACGTGGTGGCGTACGCGTTGAGCCGAAAGGTTGTATCGGACTTAAGATCGATGTTTGCTCATCTTAGCTTATATGACGATGGGAGTCTTTTGGTTTGGATTGCAAGTCAAGCCGACTTGGTTAGAAGCGAGATCAAGGAGAAACAGTTAGAGGATGATGGTTTGAATGATCGGAGGTTCTGAGTTCGAAATGGTGGTTTAGAGGATTATAGTTTGTCCAAGGATGGAGTATTGTGTTTTAAAGGAAGAGCTTGTATGCCAAAGGATGTTGAGTTGAGGCAAAGGATTCTTCGGGGCGCACATAGCAGCCCATACGCTATGCATCCCGGAGGTAGCAAGATGTATCGGGATTTAAGAGAGCGATTTTGGTGGCAGTGTCCAGGCGTGAGAGTAACGAGTTTGTGGGTAAATGTCGGACGTGTCGCCAGGTCAAGGCGAGCATCGATTGCCGTCTGGTTACTTCCGGTAGGTGAAGATTCCACGATGGAAGTGGGAAAGGATCACTATGGACTTTGTCGGTGGATTACCCTCTACGCCAAGTAAGAAGGACTCGGTTTGGGTGATTGTGGATCGTCGACTAAGTCGACTCATTTTATTCCTGTAAGGGGTGGATTACTCGCCTGAAGTTAGCTAAGTTGTATGTGGCGGAGATAGTAAGGTTGCACGGTGTACCAAAGGTCGATCATCTCGATGCAGAGATCCTAGATTTACGTCGAGGTTTTGGAGAGCGTTACATCGGGCTTTGGGTACGCGGTTGGATTTTAGTACCGCATTTCATCCACATCGACGGGCGATCGGAAAAGAGTTATCTGATTTTAGAGGATATGTTGAGAGGTTGTGTATTGGACTTCAAAGGCGGTTGGGAAGAGTTTTTACCATTAGCGAGTTCGCATACAACAATAGTTATCGAGCAAGCATTAAGATGGCACCATATGAGGCGTTGTATGGTAGGAGGTGCCGCACACCTACATCTTTGGACCGAGTTGAGTGAGCGTCAAATGTTAGGACCGAGTTTGTTGCGAAAACCGAAGATAAGGTGAAGTTGATTCAAGCTCGGTTGAAGGAAGCTTCGGATAGGCGTGAAGTCATATGCCGATCTCAAGCGGAGGATATAGAATTTTCCGTGGGTGACAAAGTTTTTACGAAAGTCTCGCCATGGAAGAAGGTGTTAAGATTTGGGAGAAAAGGCAAGTTAAGTCCAAGGTTTATTGGGCGTATAAGGTGTTGAGGACGAGTGGGACCGTGAGCCTATCAGCTCGAGTTGCCATCGTAGTGAGTCGATTCACGATGTGTTCCATGTCTCCATGCTTAGACGCTATCGTTCGATCCATCGCATGTTGTGGCGATGAGAGAAATAGAGGTGAGTCCAGATCGGACGGTAGAAGAAGAACACATGCGCATTCTAGACCGAGATGTGAAAGTTTTGCGTAGGAAGTCGGTTCCTTTAGTGAAGGTTTTATGGCGGAACCATGGCGTAGAAGAAGCTACGTGGGAGCCGGAGGATGTGATGAGGCGGCGGCTTCCTCAACTCTTTTGAGCGAGTAATTTCGAGGACGAAATTTTCTTAAGGGGTAGAATTGTAATATCCTAAAAAATTGAGTATCATCTTGTTACTTGTGTTAGCTAGAGTATGATTATTATTATGTGCTTAGTATAGTTTTATGAAGGCTTGGAATTATTAGCTAAGCTAGAATGATTTTTAGTATTGAAAATATAGTGAAGTGGATTAGATGAACTTGACACTTAAGTTAATTTAAGTGTTAAATTCTAACACAAGAGGAGTTAGTGGCATAGTGGATAAGGCGCATGAAAGGTTGCTTGAGGAAGTGGTTCGAGTAGCATGGAAGGCATATTAAGGATTTTATTTTTTTATGCATCCTAGCATTAAGTGTCGGTCAACTATTCATATGGATAAGATGGACAATTTTCTTTTTATGGCAAGAAGACTTAAGGTTATGGTAAGCATGAAATAAGGGATAGAATTGCTAGATTTTGGGGATAAAATTTCTTCAACTTTGGGAATGTAGAGGATTTCAAGGCTTGGCTTAAGGGTGTTGTTTTGGAAACTCTCCTATGGCCATTAGTGCATGAATGTGGACGGCATGTGTGGCTAGGGGTGGTCGAATGTTGATAGGAAGTTTGGGGGAATAGTTGGCCAACTTTAGCATTTTGTGCATCATTTGGCATTTTCTCTTCCTCTCCAAAAACTCCTCTTTGGCCGAATGTATCTTAGGCATTTTGGTGCAATTTTACTTTTGATTTAGCTCTCATTTGTGTTTGAACCAAAATCTAATTTCTTCCTCTCATTTCCCTTTTGAAACCGAAACCACAATTTGCATTTTTGTGCACTTTTCTTTTCGGCAAACTAGGTGTTTGGCGAACCTCTTTCTCCCATCTCTCTTTTTTCTTTCTTTTGATACTTGCTCAAAAACCACATTTCCTTTTCACTTCCTCTTGGCCGAATCTTCCTCCTTCCCAAATCCCATCTCTTTCATTTTTTTCAAAGTTAAAAACATCCATTATTATTCTATTTTCATTTTCTATTTTCTTCTTTCTTCCATTTTCGAATCATCCTTCTCCTATTTCACTTTCACTTTTATTTTTCCTTTCTTTTACTCCACCATAGCCGAATCTTCTTTCTCTCTTTTGGTGTTATATTGGCGAATATCATCAAGGGTAGATAATCTTTGGGTTTTCTTCAATCGGTTTTGGAAGATAGGTAAGTGTTCATGGCCGTATTTCCGTTATTTCCTTCTCCTTTCTAAGTCGTTTTCTCGTGGACAAAGGCCGAATCCTTGGGCATTTGTTTGCAAGGTTCTAACCATTATTTAGGAATCGATTTTTCCTTTAGGCTCTTTGGGACGTTGGAAGCAATCGATCTAAGCCATTCCATTAGCAATCGAAGTTGGTAAGTCAAGTGGTAAGATTCATGTCGATTCATTATTCTTTTTGAGGATAAAGACTAAGGCTATTGGGATTAAGATGTGATGTTGGCCGAATGGATTTTTGCTTATAGTTTTGTGGTATGGCCGAATGTAGGACAAGGTGATCTAGTGCGGTAGATCGGATCTTGAAGTTAGTATTTACGTTAGTGAAAGGTGTGTACCTTACACACTTTATAACTCTCAGATATATATATATGTGTGTGTGTGTGTGTTAATAACTATTCATGTTGTTAAAGCCGAAAACTATGAGATCTTGAAATGATACCTTGATGGGTATGAGCAAGGATACGGGTAAGTCCGTTTCGATATGATGTTGATATATGTTGTTAATATCACGATCTACGATATATATTGGTTATATGTTTATATCAAAGTATAATGACATGATTTGTTATCTATTGCATTGGTATGGGCGATATGAGAGGAGGGGGAAGATTGATATCCGTGTCTTTGAGACACCAGAGGTTTGGCACTTCCAAAGGTTTGGTACCACATATTTCGTGTCTTTGGGACACCGAGAGGTTGGCACCTCATAGCGACTGTCCCAGTGGTTTCACACCACCGTGGGTTGGCCCCACATTTGATGTATTGGGATCGTCGCGGTGATTTGGTATCACACGTGGGTTGGCCCCACAACTTGATTATTCGTGACTTTGGGTCACCAAAGGTGATTTGGCATCACATTATTGGATATCGTGACTTTGGGTCACCAGGTGGTTTAGCACCACCAAAGGTTTGGTACCACACGGGGTAGAAAAGGAGTTTTGGATGGCTAGGTTGGGTGCATTATATATATATATTGCTTGGTTATAATTTGTGTAAGTATGTGGCATTTACCCGAGAGGGATTATGCATCGAGTCTTGGTGACTCACCTTCTCCCTTATTTTTTCAGTGATTCGTAAAATCGCGGATGAGGAGCGGATGAACTCGAGGAGGCCATGCAATAAAATTTGGTTTTACATGAACTTTCATTTGGGTACTTTATTTTAATTGTTTTCATCTTTTTATGGATTTGTAATAAGGCCTCTTTAATTATATTTTTGGATTATTTATATGCTTTGGATTTGTTTTAAATATGGCTTATAAATTACATGGTTGATATAATAATTTGAGCACCAAGTTTTCTAAACTACTAAACGCGATGGTTTTAAAAACGTTACCATCGGGTAACATAAATCAATTGATAGTATTTAACAACTTAAGTATTTTTGATAACTCATACTATTTTCCAAAACTCCAGTTTCAAATTTCTATTAGATACGGTTTTCAACCTAATCGCTTTAGTTTCTTTTCAATTTATAAAAGGTTTACAAATCTAAGCTTGCAACTAAGTTTTAAAGATTTATTTTCGGGATTTCAAAGTAAATTATCGGTTTTAATTTATTATACACCTGATTTCTACGAACTTAGAACAACAAAGAGTTTTTCACTAAAATTTAATCGGTAACTCGTTTTTCCTCAAAACGTTTTCCCCTGTGACATATCAAATTCGGTCGTGGCGTATTGACCGGGTTTGGGGTGTTACAACCAACATCAACTTAATTAAGATATTAGGGATTGCCCAATTGCTAAGGACATTTGGAAATTAATCGTGCCAGAAATAAGATGGTCCCAATTTTTCTCCGGCAGTCTCCTTGAGTGGATTAAGACAAATTTAGGAACTCATGGTCAACTAACAAGGCACGAAGTCCTTTGGCCCACACTCTTCGGAATCCTAATATGGTAATTATGGAAAAACAGAAACCTTTTTGTCTTCCAAGGACTCTCATGGAGTTCTATGGAAGTTATTAAAGCCTCAACAAGCTGGGCAAAGCAGTACAATGAAGTTAGTAGTAGTGAATCATCTAGGAGTAAGACTTCATATTATTTTCCAAGGAATTGTTTAAACATTGACTAAGCGAATGTTAGTTTTTGTAAAAGAATCTTAGGATTTTTTCTTTTCACCAAAAAAAAATTTAATAAATTTCGATTTCGTAAATATGTTTTAATATTATATGAGTATTATTATTCGAATTTATAATCTAAAAAAAAATCAATATTTTTTGAATATCTGAATCCATAAAAAAAATTAAAATTGTACACCCTAAAATTATTTATCTATATAAAATCAAAATTATAAGCATAAGTAATGTGGATTCGAATAATGAATATTCATTATTTAAGATATCTATCTACATCCGCTTCGAATCCACAATGGTTAATAATTTTAAAATTTAAATTCAAATATTATTTCAAGTGGTAGTTTCTAAATTAAAAAAGAAAAGAAATTGACTGGGTCCTAATTTGATTAATATTGATATTATTATCAATATAAAAAAACATAAATTCTAAAGTGTTGAGTATTTAAGAATAGGGATGAGTTATTGTGTTTGGTTTACAAGTTACGACTCCAGTTATAGAGAAATTTATTTGACCATTGTTTTGGAATAATTTTGAGTGATTAAAAAACCCAATTTAATTAGACACGGAAATGAGCAGCAAGTGCCATTATTATATATGAACTGACTTCAAATACCTGGGTTTCTTGAATCAATCTTTGGTTCACATGGCGGCTCAAAGCATTGCCTCTATAAATAAGGGGAATATCTTGCTGAAATCTTCACAAATTCATCACTTCCATAAACATGAAGTCCCTTCACCGTTCTCTGTCATTGCTTTTCATTGTTGTTTGCTCATTGTCATGGGTGAGTGCTTCAGCTAATAGCCATGATGATTTTCTTGAATGCCTTTATTCATATCATCCCAAAGAATCCTCTTCCATTACTCAAGTTATCTACACTGAAAAGAACTCTTCATATTCAGCACTTTTGGATTCTTCCATTAGGAATCGCAGGTTCTCTACGCCTAATACCCCCAAACCATTGGTTATTGTAACACCATTGAACATTTCCCATGTTCAAGCAACGATTCATTGCTCCAAAAAGCATGGCCTAGAAATTAGAACTCGAAGTGGTGGTCATGACTTCGAAGGTCTTTCCTATGTCACCCATGTCCCATTTGTTGTTATCGATTTGGTTAATTTGCGATCAGTCGATGTTGATGTCGAAAAACGAAGAGGCGTGGGTTCAATCGAGTGCAACCGTGGGTGAAGTATACTACGTAATCAATGAACGGCACGAACCTTTCCTTCCCAAAGAACTGTTTTCCGCATTTGTAGGAATTGGTGGGTCCATTAGCGGTGGAGGCGATGGTTCATTGTTCCGAAAATATGGTCTCTCGGCGGATAACGTGATCGATCGCGCAGCTTGGTCGATGCTAATGGAAGAGTTCTTGATAGAAGATCGATGGGTGAAGATCTGCTTTGGGCCATTCGAGGTGGCGGAGGGGAAGCTTTGGGATCGTTATTTCATGGAAAATAAAGCTGGTTCATGTTCCTTCAATCGTGGATCGTTTTCTCGATGGCGGGACCTTGGAACAAAATGCAACACGCCTTCTTCATCGTTGGCAATACGTTGCACCCAATCTTCCGAATGATGTATACTCGATCGTTACGATATCAACGATTTAACGCCATGAAAATGGGACAAAGACGGTTCGTGCCACCTTTTTTTCATTGTTCCAAGGTGGTGCCAATGAGTTTATTCCATTGATGCAAGAACGATTCCCGGCGCTTGGACTCGTTAAGGAAGATTTTATTGAGATGACTTGGGTCGAATCTCTATTGTTAATGAACGGACTTTCAAATGAAACATCGGAGATTTTGCTCGATAGGAGCAACAGGGATTCCGTTCTTCCTCCTTCAGGCAAATCAAAATCTGATTACGTGAGGGAACCAATGCCTGAAATAGCATTACAAGGGCTATGGCTCCACCTTCTAGAGGTCGACGAAGGAGGCATAGCAGTTCAAAACTTTTTTGCTTGCGGTGGAATAATGGAGGAAATCTCAGAGACAGAAACTCCATTTCCACATCGAAAAGGCACCTTATACAAGATAAGCTACAATATCGCTTGGCAAGAAGAGGAAAACAATAATTCTCAAAGGTATATAAGCTGGATGAGGAAACTTTATAGATACATGGGTCCTTTTGTTTCGAAATCTCCACGAGAAGCGTATGTTAATTACAGAGATCTCGATATCGGAAGGAATAATTACTATGGCAAGACAAGTTATAAGCAAGCAAGCATTTGGGGACGTAAATATTTCAAGAATAATTTTGATAGGCTTGTTAATGTCAAGACGAAGACTGATCCAAAGAATTTCTTTAAGCATGAACAAAGCATTCCTCCTCGTTTTCATTATATGAGTTAAATTTAGTACTTAATAATTCGTCATCACCGTTGTTTATGTACAGTAAGTACTCTATACAATTTCATTACTTAATAATATATTAATTCTGTTTTTCAGTTTTAGTTTAAGTTGATTTTTACTGTCTTATCAGTTTCGTCATCAATTTAGACGATTTGATCAATCAGCTTTAATAAAATCAATCAGTTCAATCTCTGTGAGATCTATCCTGCTCTCTATACTGCAAATTTAATTTAGTTTTTATGTACTCAACACCCATCAATAGTCCATATGTCCTTAAATGCCATCACTAAGAAGATTTGATACTTTGAAAATGATTGTTCTCGACACATGATAGGTAATAAACATTTGAAGTACTTACAAAGTTACAATGTAAAAAATGTCACATTGGGTGATGGCAGGAAAAGCAAAATAATTGGGATGGACATTCTCAATATTTAGGAATCCCTAAGCTAAAAATGTTCTCTTGATGGAGAGACTTAAGCCTATTTTAATTACCATTAATAAATTATGTGATCAAGGATACCGTGTCAACTTCATCAAATATGGTTATGAGGTTATATATTAAAAAAAGGGGGTCCTTAATGAAAGGGGCAAGGTCACTTCACAACTACTGTAGAATGATCAGCCAAACTACATGCAACAAATCTTTCATTAGTGACTCAGACTTGTGGCATCCAGACTTGGACATATCAACTACAGATGTAACACCTCTCATTGAATTTGATCACCTTACGAATGTGAACCATCTCAATTCTTTTCATTGACTTTAAGTGGAAAACATGGCATAATTTCATATTTTCTTACTATGCTAATGTTTCTCATTTAATCATGATCGATTGGGCCCACAAGACTTGAGGTAGTATGGAGTCAAGCGTAGAGTCAGGATGCGAATCTAAACTCAATTTATCAAAATTCAATAGTGTGTCTCAAGACAATGAAGCCATGTCTCGAGACATGTTTCTCCTATTTTCAACCTCTACTTTCAAAATTAGTTGTCTCGAGACAATGATTCTTGTGTCTCGAGACATGTCTTAAGGTTAGCTCCCATATTTTGGACCTTTAGCTTTGATGTTTCCTATCTTGAGACAATGGGCCTCATGCTTTAAAACCAGACAATTAATATCTTGAGACATGTTCAATATATCTTGAGACAATTATCTAGAAAGGCATGAAATAGTCATTTTTGTTCTTGATGTCTCGAGAGATGCTCCTGATGTCTCGAGGCACTAATGCAGTTTCACCAATATTGCATACTTTATGACATTCAAATGATAACCAAAACTTGCCTAACTTATGCTAACATAATATCAATCCAATATACATAAATTAAACCATCATAAACACATTTAAAACATGCAAATCCATAGCTTCTAATGCATCATACCAACACATGAACATATAAAAAGTTATACACCTATTAACATATATAAATTCATCATGATCAAGATTCAAAACTCGAACTTTAGGATCTTTCTAGGTCCAAAATATATCCAAGTCTACCAAAGTAGACAAAATAGCATATAAGACCCATAATGACATTAACAACCTATAGACAAAAGAGTACAAACATTGTCTGAGCTGGGTTACAAGGCTTAGGATGTGTCCGAAGTCCCACAATATATCAAAGTATCTGTTGATCATCGGTGCATGAAAACAAACGCATCCGCATGTTGAGCATTGCAAGCTTAGTGATACTAATATAATTTGATTCAAAGCATAATAATTTTAAGTAATGAAAACATAACTTAAGCATTAGAATATGTCATCAATTAAGTACCACACTCCACAATAATCCAATATTAATGGATCATTGTATCATGCCTCCTCGGGTATTCCTGACACAACTTTCAAATTTTACACATCGTGTACATAGTCTCTCATTTTCACCATATCATTTCATTATTCGAATCACAAAGTACTGATGTACGCTCAGGAAATTTGCATCTCATTTTCATGTATCAATAACCAAGTTTAGTTATCATAGTTTGGCCATATATCAATTTCATATACAATCACATAACACTTTACATTATAATCGCATATCATTTTCATTCTTTTGCTCCTATCAACCAATTTTGGATTCAAGGACAGGTACATGGATCAATATACCAATATATGCTCAAGACCCTATAGGAATTGGAGCATATATTTTGTACTCGATCCTCTGGGAATTAGAGAAATCTCTCACCCTCTAAGAGAATGAGAGTAAATCGAAGTGCGCCTTGTAACACCCTTAAACCCGTGTCCATCGTCGGAATAGGGCTACGAGGTATTATCGATCAAAACTTAGCTTATAACACATAATTCTTATTCATAATTCAATATCACATAATCAACATCAAACACAGTCATATCATCCCTTACGAGGCTCATCGAGGCCTTAAAACATGCTTAGAAGTGGTTCGGGACTAAACCGATCACATTAGAAAACTTTGAGAAAACTTTAAAATTTTTCATGCATATAAAGGCCACACGCTCGTTTAAACAGGCCGTGTACCTCACATGGCCACCAGACACGCCCATGTCTCAGGCCATGTGAAAACACGACATACATACTGACTTGGCCACACGGCTGACCACACGCCCGTGTGCCAGCCCGTGTGCTATACACGGCCAATAGGCATGCCCATGTGTCTATACCGTGTAACTGACTGTCTTATTTAATTAAGGTGTAGAGGTCACATGGTTGAGTCACACGCCCGTCTGCTCAGCCGTGTGGCACAAAAATAGGCTTGGTTTAAGCCACATTTTCCATCTAACTTTCCAACACCTACACAAGAGCAAATGGTACAATTTCTAAACCCAATTAGCAACCAAAACAATCTCAATTTATGCATAATTCAAGATATGCCAATACAATCATTTCATTTACCCAAACATGTATCAAAACAACATGATCATGACTTTAACTCATACTCATTTCATGCCATTACAAACACTTCCAATTCATCATTCAAATCTATGCTATTTACTTAGTCAATTATCACTGTAGGACCCAATTTATGCCCGGGCCCAAATTTAACCACATTGATAAAAAACTAAATAAAGAAAAACAATAAATAATAGTCCAATAAATGGTCCAGTTACATGTGGCCCAAATTTACAATTATTAAACCTAAATTTAAACCGAATTACCACAAGGCCCAAAAGGCCCAAAAACTTTAAACACTTCCAGAAACCCTAGAGGTTTCTGGAACGATCAGCGCCGCAGCAGTCGAGCCCCACGCACGTACCACAAGCTTCCACATCACCCCACACGCGCGCCTCCGTGCGACGGTTTCATCTGCAACAGACAAAGAAACAAACAACAAAAAAAGCCAGAAAAGGATAATAGAATCGAAGGCTTTCTAGATTTTCTATTTCATTTTTTTATTTATTCTCAAAACGGCTACAAAAGGAGGCCGAAAACAAATCTGTAAGGGGGATTTTTACACGCAAAAATCAATACGAAAAGTCAGAATGAGTAAAGGTTATTTATGCTCTTTTTTTCCCCTCTTTTTTCCTCTTTTCAGAAATATCTTTATACACATACAAAGGTTTTCATTTTTTTTAAAACTTTAAATACAACATATATATAATATAAAAAGGAAAAGAGAAAAAAGGATGTACCTTGGAGGGTCAGACCACCGCCCACGGCGGCGTTGACGGCGGCGAACGGCGTCGATCGGCGCCAGAATTCTCACCGGACCCAGGCCAAGGGCGGAGAGCTGAGAGCAAACAAAGGCTCTCCAAATTTTTTTTAAAGAAGCTGGGAAATGAAATTTTTTGGGAAAAAATGGGCTTTTATAAATGATTAAAACGGCGTCGTTTTAGGCCTTAGCCCCATATGCCAAAACGACGTCGTTTCAGGGCCAGGATCCGCGCGTTGACCCGACCGGGGAGGATCCGAGCATTTTTTGAAATTGGTATAATTACCAGTCTGGTCCTTCCGCTTTTTAAACATATTTCAATTAATTTTTTTATTTTTAATTTGACCCAATAGTTTCGCATCTGATTCATTTTGGTCCTTATTAAAACGCGTCGCTTAGGAGGACGGGAATATTTCCTTATTTGGTCCTTCCCTTTTTATGCGCGTTACATTGGGGTCCTAATTCGTTTTTTTTAATTTGGATCTTTAATTTTATTTTTCTCTCAATTTAATCCCTTTAGTGTTTTATTTACAATTTGGGCTCTCAATTTTATTCCAATTTCATTTTAATACATTATTCATTTATTTTTATATTTATGTGTATTATTTTCATCTATTCATTTAATTGTTTGCATGCATATATGTTCCTTTTTTATCATTATTTTTTTTTTACTTCTTTGTTTATGTTTTTTTATATTTTCATTATTATTATTATTATTATTATTATTATTATTATTATTGATATTATTATTATTACTATTATTATTATTATTATTATTAATATTATTTTATCTTTACTACTACTATTATTATTATTATTATGATTATTATTGTTACTATTATTTTTTATTTTTACTATTATTATTTGTTCATCAATACATTTTCGTTATAATTTATTATTATTATTGTATTTTTGTTATTATTATTATTATTATTATTATTATTATTATTATTATTTTACTATCTTTAAATTATTGTGCATAGTATTAGTTTATTGATTTTCTATTAACTTTTATCTTTGTTATTATTTCCTTTATTTTACTTATTTGTTCATTTATTTACTATTGTTTTTACCTATTATTTTATGTAGATTGTTCACTTTAGCTTTTATTTTATTGTATATAATTTATTATTATTGTTATTTATATTTTATTGTCATCATCATTATTTTGTTATACAAATTAACATTATAATTCATTTTACATTTTATTATAAAATCATATCACATTTGATCCGATTTTTGAAATAAGCAATTACTTCGTGTTCTAAGATTCGAAAGAAATCGTGCCCTAACTTACTGGGTTTCGATTTTCCTCATCGAATCTAAAGAACCAATTATTTTTAAAATCAAAACATATAAGTTAAATAAAATACTTATTCTCGGGAATTCAAAAGTGTTGTGTTCCAACTCACTGGATGTGACATTTTGTTATCTCGAGGTAAGGATTTCCAAAAATAAAGGCAATATTCAGTATTCGGAATTTTGAGAAATTGTGCCCTAACTTACTGGGTTCCGATTTTTCATTTGACCCAAGTAACCAAATATCCTTCTTAATTTTAAATGTACGAGTTTTAAATGGCAAAAGACAAGCTTAGTTTTGAGGATTCGAAATGTCGTATCCTAACTCACTGGGTATGATATTTTATTCCTTCGAAAAGCGGGTGTCAGCATCCGGTTTAATTTATTCAAGTTTTCTTTAACAAAAAGGATCGTATTTTAAAATCTTTTCAAATTTTCGACATTAAGACATTAATTAATCAATTCTGTACCAATTTTGGGCGTTACGAGGGTGCTAATCCTTCCTCGTACGTAACCGACTCCCGAACCTATTTTCTCGAATTTCGTAGGCCAAAATTATCGTTTTAATAAATCAAAATGTTTTAACGATCAATCTCAAGGTGACCTGATCACACCTCAAAAAAGGATTGGTGGCGACTCCATTTTCATTTTTAAAGTCGACCTTGTTTTCCAAACATAAAAAATGGTTTCAACAGCTTGGCGACTCTGCTCGGGACTAACAAGAGAGTCAAGCCGTAAAATTGATTATTTTCTTTCTTGTTGTTGAAAAATTGAAAATCTGATTTGAAAAATTAAGATCCTAGTATTGCATTTGTTTGTATTGTTATTTCATATGATTAGTGTGGTTTGAGTCGCGCATCATATTGCATAAGGACCATTTTGGTCTTACTTTTTTAAGTGGGAGTGAGAAGCTATTCCTTCGTGAGGTTTTCACGTCCGTGCAGGATAGTGGATCGATTTCGGGATATATCCGTACCTATGTCTTCGTGAGATTTTCATCTCTGTGCAGCCATAGGGAAATGTATTCCCCTGAACTGAGCTCGGTCCGTATGAACCTACAATGGGTAAGGATCGAGGAATCTGCTGGTTCAGGTACCTCAACTTTAGAACTCAAACCGCATGTAAAAGACACTATGAGCTCACCCTAGATAGTTCCGCGATAAACCATAGTGGTCACCCAAATAAGTGCTCTACTTGTTTCTTTCTTGTTTGCTCTTACTTTGTACTAATGTGTTTCATTTTGTTTTGGGTATGATTTCATTACACGTCATTTCATATTTGAAAGAGTGTCGATTCACGTTCGATTACTAAATTAGAGAGCTTGTCATGGAGAATGAATTTCTTGATAAAATAGAAGACAATGCGGCTGTCCGTATTTGTAATCCATTTCATGTAAAGAATTTTGTCCTCTAATAAAGTTTTCTAAATTGAATCGGAATCGACTCCTTTTTGCATTCATTGCATGCATTCGCATTTACATTACATCATGTGCACTAGATTTCATGGGAAGACCCTGATTGGTTGAAATTATTTTAGCACTAACCTGGAAACCAACAAAACTAAACATCCTTACGGTACCCGAACCAAGACAAAAGACATGGATCAGAGATTAGAAAGACATGAACAACTCCAAATGGAGATGCAAGATAAACTTCAACTGTAAATACAAGAGCAGCGGGCTAAAATCTAGTAAGATATGATGGACCGAATGATGGAATCACAAAAGAATATGATGACTCAATTGACTCAACTACTGGCTGGAGGAGTGGACAAAGGAAAGGCCCCAATGGGTAATGCTGTAGAAGATAACAAGGAACCTCTCTATCCACCGAGTTTTACCCCAACACATCCTGAGGTGTACCCTCGAGGAACATCCGTCACAATTAAGCCTCAACAATTTCAGGAGGGTGTTTCGATGCCAATGAATTTCCAAGCGGGATCGGGTTCTAACCCAGGGGATAACCTAACTAATGCCGTTATCCCTGACCTTGATGAGATGGCAGAAAGGGAGAGAGTAAGGACAGAACTGCCAAAGCAACTAGAGGACCGATATAAATGGCCGGAGGAAAAATTCAAAGCCATGGAAGACGCTGATAGTCAGTATAGAATTGATGCTAAGGACCTAAGTTTGGTCCCAGATCTAGTGCTTCCCCACAAATTCAAGATGCCAGAATTTGAAAAATACAATGGGACCAGTTGCCCCGAAGCTCACATAACCATGTTTTGTAGGCGAATGACTGGGTATGACTAGCTGCTAATACATTACTTTCAAGACAATCTGGTGAGAGCACCGTCCAAATGGTACAATCAATTGAGCCATGCTAGGATTGGTTCTTGGAGGGATTTAGCTCAAGCATTCATGAAACAATACAGTCACGTGATAGATATGACCCCTGATAGAATTACCTTGCAAAACATGGAGAAGAAACCAAGCGAGAGTTTCAAGCAATACGCATAGAGATGGAGGGAAGTTGCTATACAAGTACAGCCGCTGCTCTTAGAAAAAGAAATGGCAATGCTCTTTATCAACACCCTGAAGGCCCCGTTCATCACTCACATGATTGGAAGCGCTACGAAAAGTTTTTCAGACATAGTGATGACCGGCGAAATGATCGAAAATGCGATAAAGAGTGGAAAAATAGATGCAGAAGAGAGTAACAAAAGGTGAACCTCGAGGAAAAAGAAAAATGAGGTGAACAACACGAGTACATATAACAAAGGTTACTCAAATTCGATTACTGTAAATTAGCCAAAAGCGGTGGCTACTGGCCAATAAGGTTCCAGAACGAAGCAAAACACTGAGAAGCTCCAATTTACTCCAATCCCAATGACATATCGAGAGTTGTACCAAAGTTTATTTAACGCACACGTGGTGTCTCCTTTTTACCTGGAACCGTTACAGCCTCCATATCCTAAATAGTACGATGCAAACGCTCAATGTAACTACCATGCAGGAATTTCGGGGCATTCAATAGAAAATTGCACTGCCTTTAAGAAAGTTGTTGAAAAACTTATTAAAATGGGCATTGTGAAATTTGATGGCACACCTAGTGTCGAAAATCTGTTACCCAATCATACTGATAATGGGGTAAATGCGATAGATGAAAAGGTGAGGAAAAGAATCAAAACCAATATTGCAGAAGTAAAAACTCCTTTGAGATGGGTTTGGAAAGAGATGGTAAAAAGGGGGCTGAGCATGTCAGATCTTGAAAAAAGTTGTGAAAACTCGAGGAACTACTGTGAGTTCTATCATGAAGAGGGGCACGAGATCCAAGAATGCGCAGAATTCAGAGCCTTGGTACAAGGTGTGATGGACAATAGAGAGAATGAGTTCTGTGAAGGAGTTAAAGAAAGTGTTAAGGAAATGCTAGAAAATGTGCACATCAATGCCATACATGAAGAAATCACTGAAATGGGGACTTTGTTAGATATCCACCCGTACGAACCTTAGAGTGTTCTGAAAAATTGGACTGCAAAGAAATTCCTATAGTTTTTAGAGCTTACACAGAGTAATGTTCAAAACACACTTGTTGCTTTAAGCCTAGAAGCAATAAGCATTCCTTTGTGAAATAGGCTTATGTCTAAACATCATTATGAAATACATATTTGAGATAATTTTGAATAAATATCCTCTCATTCTTTTAGATTCTTTCATTTTAGATTCTTTCCTTGTTTCTTTCATTTTCTGGACCTTTGTTCCGAATCATTATTTCATTTCATTCATAAGCATACGTACAAATAATTATTCTTAAATTCATTCGTTCTTTGTATATTCTTTTGTACCTTCAACAGGTTCCCGGATATCAATGACATGAGTAACGCTGCTACGGAATAAGAATCTCTTTTTGAGCAAGACATGTGTTTAGAGGGATCCTAGGACTTTGAAGACGACATAGACTGTGGCTTATCTCCAGACTTGTTAAGAATGGTAAAACAAGAGGAAAAGCAAATTCTACCTCATGAAGAAATAGTAGAGATTGTGACCTTGGAAGAAGGAAAGGTAGTGAAAATTAGAACGTGCATAACCGAAGAAACAAAGCAAGACCTCATAGAGTTACTTCAAGAATTCAAAGATGTCTTCGCGTGGTCATATCAAGATGTGCCTGGGTTAAGCACTGACATTTTTGTACACCGCCTCTCCATAAAAGAAGATTGCAAATCAGTTCAGCAGAAGCTCCGGAGAATGAGGCCAGACATTGTGCTAAAAATAAAGGAGGAGGTCAAAAAGCAGTTTGACGCCAAATTTTTGCAGGAAGTCAAATACTCAGAATGGGTAGCCAACATTGTGCCTGTCCCTAAGAAAGATGGAAAGGTACGAATGTGTGTAGATTACAGAGACTTAAATAAGGCCAGCCCGAAAGATAATTTCCCCTTGCCTCACATTGATACTTTAGTGGACAATACGGCAGGCTATTCGCTGTTTTCCTTCATGGATGGCTTCTCGGGATACAATCAGATAAAAATGCATCCTGGAGACATGGAAAAGAATACCTTCATAACCTTGTGGGGTACATTTTGTTACAAGGTGATGCCATTCGGGTTTAAAAATACAGGAGCGACATATCAAAGGGCCATGGTGAACTTGTTCCATGATATGATGCACAAAGAAATTGAAGTTTATGTAGACGATATGATCGCAAAGTCCCGAACAGAAGTGGAACATATACAAGTTTTGAGGAAGTTGTTCTTGAGACTGAGGAAATTTCAGTTAAAGCTCAATCTAACAAAATGCACTTTTGGAGCTAGATCGAGAAAATTGTTAGGCTTCATAGTCAGCGAGAGGGGAATCGAGATTGACTCAGACAAGGTCCGAGCTATACAAGAATTACCTCCGCTGCGCACTCAAAAAGAAGTCTGAGGTTTCCTGGGAAGGTTAAATTACATTACTCGGTTCATTTCACAATTAACTGAGAAATGTGATCCCATATTTCGTCTTCTGAAGAAACACAATCTAGGCGTGATGGATGATGAATGCCAGAAAGCTTTTGATAAGGTCAAACAGTACGTGTCAAGTCCTCCAGTATTGTCACCTCCCTGCCCAGATAGACCATTAATCTTGTATTTGACAGTGTTTAATAACTCTATGAAGTGTGAACTGGGTCAACACGATGATTCGGGAAGAAGAGAAAAGGCGATATACTACCTCAGTAAGAAATTCACGGAGTGTGAAATGAGGTATTCGCCAATTAAGAAATTGTGTTGTGCCTTGATTTGGATGACCCAGAGATTGAGGCAATATATGCTGTACCACACGACATGGCTAATCTCGAAGTTGGACCCTCTAAAATAAATGATGGAGTCAACGGCTCTGAATGGAAGGATGGCTAGATGGCAAATTCTTCTCTCTGAATTTGACATAGTTTAAGTGAGCCAAAAAGCCTTGAAAGGAAGCGCAGTAGCAGATTTTCTGGCTAGCAGAGCTTTAGAAGAGTATGAGCCTCTGAACTTTGACTTTCCCAATGAAGAATTAATGTATGTGGCAGTTACTAAAGAAGAAGCTACAAAAGATCACCTTTGGAAATTGAACTTCGACGGAGCATCAAATGCTGTAGGTAATGGAATTAGGGCATTCTTGGTATCCCCAAATGGAGATCATTATCCGTTCACATGCAAGTTGGATTTTGATTGTACAAATAACTTGGCAGAATACGAAGCATGCATAATGGGACTCCGTGTAGCCATAGAACGCAGAATTAGAGCATTGGAAGTATATAATGATTTTGCACTGGTGATCTACCAACTGAAAGGTGAATGGGAGACAAGAGACCCCAAGCTGATTAATTATCAAAGGATAGTACTGGAGTTAATTTAGGAGTTTGATGATATTACTTTCAATTATTTCCCGCGAGACGAAAACCAAATGACAGATGCTTTGGCTACGTTAGCTTCTATAATCAAAGTGAGCAAACAAGAGGATGTAAAACCCATTCAAATGAGTGTTTACGAGGCCACAGCTCATTGTTACAATATGGAGGAAGAAGAAAGAGATAATCACCCCTGGTACCAAGATATATTACGATATGTGAGATATCGTGAATACCCTGATCAGCCAACCGAGAATGATAAAAGGACTTTGAGAAGACTAGCCTGTGACTATATCTTAGACGAGAAAATCCTATACAAAAGAAGAAAGGATCAGGTACTATTGAGATGTGTGGACGCTGTTGAAGCTAAGAAAATTCTGGAAGAAGTCCACGAGGGTGTTTGCAGAACACATGCTAACGGTTTCACAATGGCTAGACAAATTATGAGATTCGGGTACAATTGGTCTACCATGGAGGGAGACTGCATCAATTATGCTAAGAGATGTCACAAATGCCAAATTTATGGAGACAAAACTCATGTACCTCCTTCGCCTTTGTATATTATGACTTCCCCATGGCCTTTCTCTATGTGGGGCATGGATGTCATCGGACCGATCTCTCCAAAAGCTTCAAATGGGCATCAGTTCATCTTTGTAGTCATAGACTATTTCACCAAGTGGGTAGAGGCTGCTTCATATGCCAGTGTTACTAAGTCGACAGTCAGCAGATTCCTAAAAAAGGAAATCATACGTCAATATGGAATGCCTGAGAGGATCATATCTGACAATGCATTAAACTTGGACAACAGCACGATTACGGAAGTCTGCAGTCAATTCAAGATCAGACACCACAATTCATCCCCGTATTGTCCAAAAATAAATGGTGCAGTGGAAGCAGCCAATAAGAACATTAAGAAGATTGTGGGGAAAATGGCTGAAACTTATAAAGATTAGCATGAGAAATTACCATTTACTCTTTATGCTTATCGAACATCAGTCAGGACTTCCACCAGGGCAATGCCGTTCTCATTGGTTTATGGAATGGAGGCGGTTCTACCCATTGAAGTAGAGATACCTTCCCTTCGAGTTTTGTCAGAGCTAAAGTTAGATGAAGTAGAATGGATCCAATCTCGGTATGATCAGTTGAACTTGATTGAGGAAAAGAGGCTAAGGGCTATTCGTCATGGTCAGATATATCAAAAGCGAATGATGCGAGCTTATGACAAAGGTTCGCCCAAGAGAATTTCACGAGGGAGACTTAGTTTTGAAAAAGATCCTCCCCATACAAAAAGATTTCAGAGGGAAATGGATGTCAAATTGAGAAGGACCTTATGTAGTACAAAGGCTTTCTCCGGAGGAGCACTGATTTTGGCCAAAATGGATGGGAAAAACTTGCCCAATCCTGTAAATTTGGATTCAATCAAGAAGTACTATACTTGAAGAGGAAAAGAGGCCAAAGTGAAAACCCACAAAGGTTGCTTTGAGATCTTCTCTAAAAAAAAAGAGAAAAAAAATAAAAATGGAGAGGCCAAGGTGAAAACCCGCAAATGGCGCCTTGAGACTAAAGGGGTTTTGAGTCGAAAACCCAAAAAGGGCGGCTCAAATTGCAATGAAAGAGGGGGCATGCGATGATCTTGCTATACCTGAATTAAGAAAGAGGAGAGATGTTACATCTTGAGGCATCAACAGAGTACTCTTGATCTCCTAAACATATATTGAGCTTAAAATGGTCTTCAGAAAGTCCGTAAAGAGAAGCTCAAGCTGCGATATCTAGGGCACCTATTTCTTTTCCCCTCACTATTTTGTATTCTAGCAATGTTTGTTTTCTTTAATTAACTTATTCTTTTCAGATTTCGTTTCTGATAAATTCCATGTTTGTCCATCATTATGATCATTTTCAAGCATTTTGTATTGAAGTAATGATTAATGGACTAATAATACTTTCACAAAAGGAGTTTTGCATATTAATCTGGAAACTTCTAAATAATACGAGAACCTGAAACAAGACTTTTATTTAGAACTCACCAAGCCTAAAGGTTGGAAATATTTGAGAAGGAAACTTTAAACAGTGACCATTTCTTCAGACTTTCTGTCAAAAACGTCAGTTGAACAAGAAGACATGATATTACGTTAGTGATACAACCTAGAAGAACAACTAGCAATGACAACCCTAAGCATTTAAAAAGGGATCATTCTCATGAAGTTATGCATTCATGCAAAACACATTCAGTTAGGAGCATTCGATTCATTCTGATCATTGCATCCTAATCATTATACATTTAAAAAAAAAAGATCATTCTCATGACATTCTGCATTCATGCAAATGTCATCCATAATACATTTAGTTAGAAGCATTTGATTCATTCTGATCATGGCATCCTAATCATTATGCATAAGCATAAGTCCATAAATCAATTCTACAGGTCATGCTCCCCAGAGGACGGTGTAACAAGATCGACGAATCCACAAGTCCTATACCTCTGAAGTTGCAGTAGGTCGGATCAAATTCACCATGGCGAATCTCATTTCCCTGAAGTTGCAGTGGAGCAGATTGAAGCTATTACCCTTATCTCCCTGAAGTTGCAGTAGAGTGAATTGAAGATAGAAAATCTTATTTCCCTAAAAACGCAGTGGAGCAAATTAAAGCTACGACAGATCTTATCTTCCTGAAGTTGCAGTGGAGCAGATTGAAGCCACAGCCTTATCTCCTTGAAGTTGCAGCAGAGCAGACTGAAGACAGCAAATCTCATTTCCCTAACGTTGCAGTGGAGCAGATTAAAGCTACATATTACGGTGGATCTTATCTTCCTGAAGTTGCAGTGGAGCAGATTGAAGCCACAACCTTATATCTCCTCGGTTGCAAAGAGAGCGGTGATCAAGACAAGAAATCTCATTTCCTAACGTTGTAGTGGGAGCGATTAAAGCTACATATTACGGTGGATCTTATCTTCCGAAGTTGCGATGAAGCGATTGAAGCCACCACTTTTATCTCCCGAAGTTGCGGTGGAAGCGCGATCGCAGATAAGAAATCTCATTTCTCGACGACGTTGCGAGAGCGGATAAAGCTACGATTACGACAAATTTTATCTTCCCGAAGTTGCGGTGAAGCAGATTGAAGCCACCAGCCTTATCTCCCTAAAGTTACAATGGAAGCGGTCAAGACAAAGAATATCATTTCCACGACGTTGCGGTGAGCAGCGATTAAAGCTACAGATTACGGCAGATCTTATCTTCCTGAAGTTGCAGTGAAGCAGATTGAAGCCACCAGCCTTATCTCCCTGAAGTTACAGCGGAGAAGATTGAAGACATCAAATCTTATTTCCCTGACATTGCAATGGAGCAGATTAAAGCTACAGATTACGACGGATCTTATCTTCCTGAAGTTGTAGTAAAGCAGATTGAAGCCACCAGCCTTATCTCCCTGAAGTTGCAACGGAGTAGACTGAAGACAGCAAATCTTATTTCCCTGGTGTTTTAGTGAAACAGATTAAAGCTACAGATTACAGCGGATCTTATCTTCCTGAAGTTGCAGTGAAGTAGATTGAAGCCACCAGCCTTATCTCCCTGAAGTTGCAGCGGAGCAAACTGCAGATAGCAAATCTTATTTCCCTGGCGTTGCAGTGGAACAGATTAGAGCTACAGACTATGGCGAATCTTATCTTCCTGAAGTTGTAGTGGAGCAGATTGAAGCCACAAGTCTTATTTCCTCGAAGTTGTAGTGGAAAAGATACAAGTTACAAGTCCTATACCTCTGAAGTTGCAGTAGGTCGGATCAAATCTAACATGGAATCTTATCTCCCTGAAGTCGTAGTGGAGCAGATTGAAGTCACGATTATTCTCTACTTGAAGTTGCAGTGGAGCAGACTGAAGATAGCAAATCTTATCTCCCTGAAGTTGCGACGGAGCAGATTGAAGCTACAAGTCTAATCTCCTTGAATTGGATCGAAGCGCTAGTTCCTATGCCCTTGAAGATACAGTGGGATGGAATGAAGCTACTCGAAGAAGAAAAGCACCGAAAGAAGTCAAGATTTGGTGAGACTGGGCAAAATTGGCCTTTTTAAAGTCTTTGCTCCATTCTCGTTACACGACAATGAGCAAAGAGGGGCAGCTGTAGGACCCAATTTATGCCCGGGCCCAAATTTAACCACATTGATAAAAACCAAATAAAAAATAATAAATAATAGTCCAATAAATATTCCAGTTACAAATGGCCCAAATTTACAATTATTAAACCCAAATTTAAACCCAATTACCCCAAGGCCCAAAAAGCCCAAAAACTTTAAACACTTCCAGAAACCCTAGAGGTTTCTGGAACCATCAGCGCCGCAGCAGCCGAGCCCCACGCACGTACCGCAAGCTTCCACGTCACCCACATGCGCACCTCCGTACGACGGTTTCATCTGCAACAAACAACGAAACAAACAACAAAAAAAGCCAGAAAAGGATAGCAGAATCGAAGGCTTTCTAGATTTTCTTTTTCATTTTTTATTTATTCTCAAAACAGCTATATATGGAGGCCGAAAACAAATCTGTAAGGGGGATTTTTACACGCAAAAATCAATACGAAAAGTCAGATTGAGCAAAGGTTATTTGTGCTTTTTTTTTCCTCTTTTTTTTTCTTTTCTGAAATTTCTTTATACACATACAAAGGTTTTCATTTTTTTAAAACTTTAAATACAACATATATATAATATAAAAAAGGGAAAGAGAAAAAAAGACATACCTTGAGGGTCCACCACGCCACACTGCGCATTGTGATGGCGACAGCGTCGATTGTGCCGGAATCCTCGCTGGACCCAAGCCGAGGGCGGAGAGCTGAGAGCAAACAAAGGCTCTCCAAATTTTTTTTAAAGAAGCTGAGAAATGAATTTTTTTGGGAAAAAATGGGCTTTTATAAATGATTGAAACTGTGCCGTTTTAGGCCTTAGCCCCATATGCCAAAACGACGTCGTTTCAGGGCCAAGATCCGCGCGTTGACCCGACCGGGGAGGATCCTCGCATTTTTTGAAACTGGTATAATTACCAGTCTGGTCCATCCGCTTTTTAAACATATCTCAATTAAATTTTTTTATTTTTAATTTGACTCGATAGTTTCGCATTTGATTCATTTTGGTCCCTGTTAAAACGCGGCGCTTAGGAGGACGGGAATATTTCCCTATTTGGTCCTTCCCTTTTTATGCGCGTTACATTGGGGTCCTAATTCATTTTTTTTAATTTGGATCTTTAATTTTATTTTTCTCTCAATTTAATCCCTTTAGTGTTTTATTTACAATTTGGACTCTCAATTTTATTCCAATTTCATTTTAATACAGTATTCATTTATTATTAATTTATTTTTATATTTATATGTATTATTTTCATCTATTCATTTAATTGTTTGCATGCATATATGTTCCTTTTTTATCATTATTATTATTTTACTTCTTTGTTTATATTTTTTTATATTTTACTTTATTATTGTTATTATTATTATTATTATTATTATTCTTATATTTATTAGTATTATTATTATTATTACTATTATTTTTATTATTACTAATTTTATTTTATCTTTACTACTACTATTATTACTATTATTATGATTATTATTGTTACTATTATTTATTTATTTTTACTATTATTATTTGCTCATTAATACATTTTCGTTATAATTTATTATTATTATTGTATTTTTGTTAATATTATTATTATTTCACTATCTTTAAATTATTATGCATAGTATTAGTTTATTGATTTTCTATTAGCTTTTATCTTTGTTATTATTTTCTTTATTTTACTTATTTGTTCATTTATTTACTATTTTTTACCTATTATTTTATGTAGATTGTTCACTTTAGCTTTTATTTTATTGTATATAATTTATTATTATTATTGTTATTTATATTTTATTGTCATCATCATTATTTTGTTATACAAATTAGCATTATAATTCATTTTACATTTTATTATAAAATCATATCACATTTGATCCGATTTTTGAAATAAGCAATTACTTTGTGTTCTAAGATTCGAAAGAAATCGTGCCCTAACTTACTGGGTTTCGATTTTTCTCATAGAGTCTAAAGAACCAATTATTTTTAAAATCAAAACATATAAGTTAAATAAAATACTTATCCTCGGGAATTCAAAAGTGTTGTGTTCCAACTCACTGGATGTGACATTTTGTTATCTCGAGGTAAGGATTTCCAAAAATAAAGGCAATATTCTGTATTCAGAATTTTGAGAAATTGTGCCCTAACTTATTGGGTTCCAATTTTTCATTTGACCCAAATAACCGAATATCCTTCTTAATTTTAAATGTACGAGTTTTAAATGGCAAAAGACAAGCTTAGTTTTGAGGATTCGAAATGTCGTATCCTAGCTCACTGGATATGATATTTTATTCCTTCGAAATAAGCGGGTCTCAAAATCCAGTTTAATTTATTCAAGTTTTCTTTAAAAAAATGATCGTATTTTAAAATCTTTTCAAATTTTCGACATTAAGACATTAATTAATCAATTCGGTACCAATTTTGGACGTTACGAGGGTGCTAATCCTTCCTCACATGTAACCGACTCCCGAACCTGTTTTCTCAAATTTCGTAGGCCAAAATTATCATTTTAATAAATCAAAATGTTTTAACGATCAATCTCAAGGTGACCCGATCACACCTCAAAAAAGGATTGGTGGCGACTCCATTTTCGTTTTTAAAGTCGACCCCGTTTTCCAAACAAAAAAAATGGTTTCGACAATCACAACAAGACATAACCATATTTCAACCAACTTATCATTATAAAACCAAGCTACAATCATACCATTTCTCAAGCTATAATCCACCATATGTCTATTAGCCAAAAACACAACCCTATGACATCACCAACTTCATATCAAGCATGCATAACTACAAGGCAATATATAAACATCATATAACACATACCAATCTCACATCTCAAACCAATCTACATGGCCAACTTCACAATAAGCTTTACATTAATAAATAGCCAAATCTAATGGCTAAAAAAACATACATCAAACAGATAGGCATAAATTGCCAATATTACCAAATTCCACTACCACATTCATAATCAACTGTAACATCCTAAAATTAGGGGTCTGGCATTTATGCACTATTGCATGTGTTGAGCTTGTTTAGCTTGTTGTTTGGGTGTGTTTCGGGGTCCTAGAGAGGCTCGGGTTCGAGTCCAAGCCCTGGGAAAATTTTGTTTTTGGGCCTTCAGTGGAGAGGGCTAGTGGAAGCAGGGGTTTAAGTAAATTAAGGTGTGGGTTTTAACACAAGTGAAGTGTGTGGTGTGGTGGTTGTGGCATCAAAGGGTGAGCAAGGGGGAAGGGGTTCGAATCCCACAAGCTACATTTTGGTGGCATTTCTTTTGTGCTTGGGAAGAGGAGGAAGCAGAGTTGGGATCAAACTCTGCCAAGGAGGTTGGAGACTGAGTCAAACGGTTTGAATGAGAGGTGGTGAGCAAGTTGGGGAGCAAAAAGAGGAGTGAATCAAGGGATTGAGGGTGAGAGGTAGTAGTGGCCGAATATGGGGAAGTGCATGGGGGAGTTTCGGTCAAAAGACTGGTCACTTTGGTAGCATATTCGGCCTTGAGTAGGAAAAGAGTGCCGAAATTTTTTAGTGTTTTTACTTTGAATTTGTGCATTTTGAGTATTTTCTCCTTTGTGCATTTCGGGTCACCTTGTTGCATTTTCCTACATGTCAAAATCCTTTTCTCCCTCTCTCCTTCTCTATTCCTTTTCTATTCTTTTCTCCATAAGCCAAATCTCCTCTCTTCTTCCATCTGAATCTGTTCCTCTTCTTTTTTGCTAATAGCCAAACACTGAGTAGCTTGAAGCTTGGTGTTCTTTTGTTTGCCGAATCTTCTTTGCCTATTCGGTTCTTCTGTGATTGCAAGGTAGTGTTTTTCTCTCCTTTTATTTCTTTTCTTCTCTCTCTTTTCTCTATTATAAAGCCGAATCTCTCACCTTGTTTCTTCTTGTCTAAGGCCGAATCTAAGTTTCTTTCTCAATCTTGGGTCTCGTTTACTCTTTCTTTTGTGTGGAAGCCGAAATCTTGGTTGTGCAACTACCAATTTTGTGGCACTTTGGTAAGTGTATCTATGGCCGATTATGGGTTACAAAATTACTGAAATACCCTTGTGGTGCGAAATTACCAAAATACCCCTAAATGGGTGAAAATGACCGTTATACCCTCGATTATGGTTGGATATTGTGCACATGTTTTTAATTACACTTTTATACATTTACTATATTGCATTTATATCATGTTGCGTGGGTTGGGCTTGATGACTAAAGAGAAGTGTAGCCTGGTGGCTCTGCCACATATTGTTTAAGTGGCTATGCTACACACGTATATGTTATTATTTCGGTGGCTCAGCCACAAATATGTGTTTAGCAGCTTGGTTGCAATATTGGTGTGATTGGCGGGGTGGGTTGAATTGATCCCCACAGGTGACGATTGGTTGGTACGGGGGTGTGATTGGTTGGATTGGGTTGGGTTGCATTACATTATCTACACTTTCATGATTATAGGGCTTAGGCCCAGATTGGTGTCATATGGGCTCGGGCCCAGTCAGTGACAATTTAGGGGATTACACATTGAGTTCTTGTAACTCACCCTTTTTCCTTTAACTTCGTAGCTAATCCCCAGCGATAGAGGATTTAGAGCCGCGGAGGACTCGGTGGTGGCCATACAACGGAGACATTTCTCTCGAACTTTAGTAAATTCAGTTTTTACTTATTTTTTTTAAGATTATTTATTTTGGGTTAATATTTTGTAATAAGGCCTTTGGGATTTTATTTTTCTTTTCACTTTCAATTCGGCTATTTTTAAATTGTTAGATGTTTGAATACTGAGTTTTCCAAAATGTTAATAACCGTTTTTCAAAATATCATGTTTCCGCAACTATACAAGTTTGATTTTCACAGCAAAAATAGTTTTCCATAATAATAAAAACTTTATAAAATTGGACATTAAGTAAATCGGGTTTTTACAAACAAACAACGAAACTCGGAGTTTTCAAAAGAGATGCAACATTTTGAACGAACGCTTAGTTTTTTAACTACCTTTCGATGTGACGTGCTAGATCCGGCCATAACATCTAGGCCAGGTTTGGGGTGTTAAATTTTATGGTATCAGAGCCCGGTTGCAAAACTCGGCTGTGAAATAGGTTTGAAAATTTTTCCAAATCAGTTTAAAATGTGGTTTAGAAAAAGTGATAGTGTTATTGGAAGTATGGCACACTGAGTCCCCGGCACCAAATCCGTAAGTATTCTTACTATATATCTATTTATACAATGAAATAATTGTAGGGAGAAAACTACTAGAAATAGTGATAGTACATTGAAACTTCTAGCTATAGGAATTAGGAATATAGAGACTGAAACAGTAGGAAATTCGATACGCGAAAACAACTCTTATAACTGTTTTCCATAAAATACTTGTTAATAAACATTGGAACTATAGACTGATTCATAAAATTCTTAATCAGATTAACTCGATTCAGCAATATGAGTTCAGGAGGACGTGGACGAGGAACACGCAGCCGTGGTAGAGGCCGAGGTGCTAGGGCTGGATCCTCAGCATCGGGGCATATGCCGGAAAGAGAGGCACCGGCATCGCCAGTGACTAAAACAGGGTCTTATGACCGAACGGGAGGGGACGATGCTTTGTCCCAAGAAATGATGCGGGTTTTAGAACGGGTTGCTGGAGCGAGTACTGGATCGGTAGCTCGGGGGTCTATTTCTAAGCGACTCCGGTCAAGCGAGGCTAAAGTTTTTAGGGGCATCTCTAGTGTAGCCCCGAATGTAGCAGAGTACTGGATAAAGGCTGTAGAGCAAATTATGGATGATCTGGACTGCACAATAGAGCAAAAGTTGAAAGGAGCAGTGTCCTTACTGCGAGATGAGACGTACCAGTGGTGGCTTACAGTAAAGGAAGGAACACCAGCTGACCGGGTAACTTGGGATTTCTTCAAGGCAGCCTTTCAGGGAAAGTATGTAGGGGCGGGTTATGTCGACGCTCAGAGGAAGGAATTTCTGAATCTGGTTCAGGGGAACAAATTCGTAGTAGAGTATGAGGTGGAGTTTCTAGACTTGAGTCGATATGCTTGGGAGATAGTCGCGACTGATTATGAACGTTGTGTGCAATTTGAAGATGGTCTCCGGGATGAGCTACGGGTATTGATAGCTCCGTAGAGAGAAAGAGATTTTTCCACTTTGATTGAGAAGGAAAAAGTTGCTGAGGAAGTGAAATGTTCTAAGAGACAACATCGTGACAAGGAAAGGGGCAGGAACAAGAGAGATTCTGGGTTTTCAGGTCCTTCAGGGGGATTTCATAAGAGGCCTAGGTTTGATGGGCCAGTCCGAGTTAGAGCTCTAGTTACTGTGGGTCGATCGCAACCTTGTGTGGAGTATGGGAAATTACATTCTGGGGAATGCTGGAGAAAAACTTGCGGATGTTTCAGATGTGGGTCTAAGGATCATCGGTTTAGAGACTGTCCTCGGGAGCCTGTTTAGACGCATGTAGTAGGTCAGAGATTTGTGCAGCCAGTGAGAGGTGGTCAGCAGCCACCGAGAGGTCGTGGTCCGCTCAGAGGGGAAATGGGTTAGGACATGGTTGGGGAGCACCGGGAAGAGGTGCTGGTTATGCGGGTAATACAGACGTGAGGTAGCCAGGACTGGTTTATGCTACTCGGCATCGAGAGGATGGCGACGTACCGGACGTCATAACCGATACGTTTCTTATATATAATGTGCCATTTACAGCTTTAAATGATATTGGGTCTACACACTCGTATGTTGCTTGTACTGTGTCTGGAACTCTGGATATACAATTTGAGTTTGTTGATAGAGAGATGTCGGTAATTAGTCCCTTAGGACAATCTATGGTAGTGAATAAGCTATTTAGAAATGTGCCTCTAGAATTTCAAGGGGTGGTATTTCTGGCAGATTTGATGGAACTGCCGTTCGACGAGTTTGATCTTATACTGGGCATGGATTGGTTAGTAAAACACCGTGCGAACTTGGATTGCGCTACTAAGCGTATGGTATTAAAGACCTCAGAGGGCGAGGAAGTGATTGTGATAGGAGAGAAGGGATTATCTGTCCAATGTAATCTCGGCGTTAAGGGCCGAGAAGTTGGTGCGAAAAGGGTGCGAGGCACCCCTTATAGGATGGCACCGAAGCAGCTGGTAGAACTAAAGGCTCAGATCCAAGAGCTGTTGGATCAAGGATTTATCAGACCAAGTGTATCTCTATGGGGAGTGCCGGTATTGTTCGTGAAGAAGAAGGATGGGTCAATGCGTATGTGTATTGACTATCGTCAGTTGAACAAGTTAACGATTAAGAACAAATACCCATTACCAAGGATAGACGACTTGTTCGATCAGCTGCGAAGAGCTTCAGTTTTTTCAAAAATAGATTTAAGATCGGGATATCATCAGCTAAGGGTCAAGGAGGCAGATATATACAAGACTGCATTCCGAACTCGTTATGGGCATTACGAGTTTTTGGTTATGTCATTCGGATTAACGAATGCACCAACCGCTTTCATGGATATGATGAACTGGGTTTTCCAACCCTATTTAGACCGGTTCGTGGTGGTCTTTATAGATGACATTTTGGTGTATTCAAGAACTGAGGAGGAGCATGATTTACATCTTCGATTTGTGCTGCAGATATTGAGGGAAAAGCAACTTTATGCTAAATTCAGTAAGTGTGAGTTTTGGCTGAAGGAAGTGACATTTCTGGGGCATGTTGTGTTTTCCGAGGGGATTAGGGTTGATCCTTGGAAGGTTGAAGCCATATTGGATTTGAAGCCACCGAAGTTAGTGTCAGAGATCCGAAGTTTTCCGGGTTTGGCTGGGTACTACAGGCGGTTCGTTGAGGGGTTTTCTTTGATTGCTGCACCCCTAACTAAGTTACTGCGTAAGGGAGTACCTTTTGTTTGGACGAATAAATAGCAGGAGAGTTTTGAAAAGTTGAAAAAGATTTTGATTGAAGCACCGGTGTTGATTCAGCCTGAGGCTGGGAAAGAATTCGTTGTCTATTGTGATGCATTGCACACAGGTTTGGATTGTGTGCTGATGCAAAAAGGGAAGGTGGTGGCATATGCATCTCGTCAACTTAGGCCACATGAGGTGAACTACCCCACTCATGATTTGG
Source organism: Gossypium sturtianum (assembly GCA_025698515.1). Lineage (NCBI taxonomy): Eukaryota > Viridiplantae > Streptophyta > Magnoliopsida > Malvales > Malvaceae > Gossypium > Gossypium sturtianum. The sequence continues at coordinate 168,330,098 of CM046945.1, forward strand.
AGCTAGCTGCAGTAGTATTCGCCCTAAAGATATGGAGACATTACTTGTATGGGGAAAAGTCGATTATCTACACCGACCATAAGTATCTTCTTACCCAAAAGAAGTTGAATCTAAGGCAACGAAGATGGATAGAGTTGCTGAAGGACTACGATTGCTCAATTGAGTACCATCCGGGTAAAGCCAACGTGGTGGCAGACACACTAAGTCGTAAGGTGGTATCTGAGTTGAGAGCCATGTTTTCTCGTCTCAGTCTATATAAGAATAGTAGTTTGTTGGCAGAACTTCAGGTGAAACCGACGTGGATTAATCAGATTAAAGAGAAGCAGTTATGGGATGAGTCATTGGGTTCTTGTTTTCAGCAGGTGAAAAGTGGAGAGACGATGGATTTTGGGCTGAATAATTAAGGGATGTTATGTTTCCGTGGAAGAGTTTGTGTACCGAAGGACTCTGAGTTAAGACAGATGATTCTGCGGAAGGTGCATAGTAGCCCATGCGCTATGCATCCCAGTGGAAACAAGATGTACCGAGATTTACGTGAACTATACTGGTGGCCAAGACTGAAACGTGAGGTTACCGACTTCGTAAGCAAGTGTTTGACATGTCAGCAAGTGAAGGCTGAGCATCAACTGCCTTCGGACTACTGCAACCTGTAAAGATTCCACTCTGGAAGTGGGAGAGGATAACAATGGATTTTGTTAGTGGGCTACCCCTGATGCCTACTAAGAAAGATTCAGTGTGGGTGATTGTTGATCGGTTGACTAAGTCCACGCATTTCATACCAGTTCGCACTGACTACTCGCTACAGAAGTTGGCCAAGTTATACGTGGCAGAAATCGTGAGGCTACATGGGGTACCGGTGTCTATCATCTCAGATAGGGACCCTAGATTCACATCTCAGTTCTGGAAGGCACTAGACATGTTAAGGAGCTGTGGTATTGACTTCAGGGGCAGTTGGGAAGATTATTTACCATTAGCGGAATTTGCGTATAACAACAGCTACCAATCCAGCATTCAGATGGCACCATACGAGGCATTATATGGTCGTAGGTGTCGTACCCCTACTTGTTGGACAAAATTGAGTGAGCGACGGTTGTTAGGTCCAGAATTAATTTTGGAAACCGAGAAGAAGCTAAAGTTGCTTCGGGGTCGGTTGAAGGAAGCTTATGATAGACAAAAGTCGTATGCTGATCTGAAGCGTAAAGAAATCGAGTACTCGGTGGGAGATTATGTTTTCTTGAAGGTCTTACGGTGGAAGAAGATTCTGAGATTTGGACGGAAGGGAAAATTAAGCCCTAGATTCCTCAGACCTTACCGAGTGATAAAACGTGTTGGACCAGTCATATATCAGCTTGAGCTGCCCTCTGAATTGAACCGGATACACGACGTATTCCATGTTTCTATGCTAAGATGTTACCGTTCGGATCCTTCTCATGTAGTGTCGGTAGAAGAAATTGAGGTAAGACCTGATCTGACATTTGAAGAAGAACCAGTACAGATTTTGGATCAGGATGTTAAAGTGTTGAGGAGAAAATTTGTTCCGTTAGTCAAAGTGTTATGGCGTAATCATGGTTCTGAGGAAGCCACGTGGGAGCCTGAGGAGGCAATGTGACATCAATATCCCCTTCTCTTTTGATCAGGTAAATTTCGAGGCTGAAATTTCTTTAAGGGGGTAGAACTGTAACATCCTAAAATTAGGGGTCTGGCATTTATGCACTATTGCATGTGTTGAGCTTGTTTAGCTTGTTGTATGGGTGTGTTTGGGGGTCCTAGGGAGGCTCGGGTTTGAGTCCAAGCCCTGGGAAAATTTTGTTTTTGGGCCTTCATTGGAGAGGGCTAGTGGAAGCAGGGGTTTAAGTAAATTAAGGTGTGGGTTTTAACACAAGTGAAGTGTGTGGTGTGGTGATTGTGGCGTCAAAGGATGAGCAAGGGGGAAGGGGTTCGAATCCCACAAGCTGCATTTTGGTGGCATTTATTTTGTGCTTGGGAAGAGGAGGAAGCAGAGTTGGGATCAAACTCTGCCAAGGAGGTTGGAGACTGAGTCAAACGGTTTGAATGAGAGGTGGAGAGCAAGTTGGGGAGCAAAAAGAGGAGTGAATCAAGGGATTGAGGGTGAGAGGTAGTAGTGGCCGAATATGGGGAAGTGCATGAGGGGAGTCTCGGTCAAAAGACTTGTCACTTTGGTAGTATATTCGGCCTTGAGTAGGAAAAGAGTGCCGAAATTCTTTAGTGTTTTTACTTTGCATTTGTGCATTTTGAGAATTTTCTTCTTTGTGCATTTCGGGTCACCTTGTTGCATTTTCCTACTTGTCAAAATCCTTTTCTCCCTCTCTTCTTCTCCATTCCTTTTCTATGCTTTTCTCCATAAGCCGAATTTCCTCTCTTTTTCCATCTAAATATGTTCCTCTTCTTTTTTGCTAATAGCCGAACACTGAGTAGCCTGAAGCTTGGTGTTCTTTTTTTTTCCGAATCTTCTTTGCCTATTCGGTTCTTCTGTGATTGCAAGGTAGTTTTTTCTCTCCTTTTATTTCTTTTCTTCTCTCTCTTTTCTCTCTTGTAAAGCCGAATCTCTTACCTTGTTTCTTCTTGTCTAAGGCCAAATCTGAGTTTCCTTCTCCATCTTAGGTCTCGTTACTCTTTCTTTTGTGTGGAAGCCGAAATCCTGGTTGTGCAACTACCAATTTTGTGGCACTTTGGTAAGTGTATCTATGGCCAATTAGGGGGTGGATAATTCTGGTACTATTTTATGAGTTCTTAGGGCCGAACGGCCATTACTTTGTTGTCTTGGAACAACATTGCTAACCTATGCTTTTCATTAGGGACTCAATTTCGTAATCGAAGGGAGTAAACCGGTTATTCTAGCAAAGCAAGGAGTTGCCGTCGTTTTGGTAAGTGGAAGCAATGGATAAGATGTTTCTATATCTTGGAGTACCAAAGATTAAGACTAACTGTCATTCAATTATGATCTCAGGTGTTGGAAAGTGCTGAGTACCGTAACTCGTAAATAGGTGTGTAATCTCAAACCCACCTTGATGAATGTATGTGATGTTTCGTGAATCGGCCAAAAGCCGAAAAGCTGAAAAGTCGGCAACTGTGACCACTCGAGCATGCGAACGCTCGTGGTGGTAAATCGAGACACAAATGATGACGATGGATCGTTGAGAGTGGCGCGAGCACTCTCACGAAACTAAGGCCGTAACGGGCCTAATCGAACTGAAATGGGCTAGATGGGCCCAAAGGGCTTACGGGCCCACGGGGGCAAAATCGATAGAGAAATACTGATTAATAGATGCGAATGCGGAATCTGCAAAATTGAGAGTGAAACCACGTGTAATGGGCCACACGAGCGTGTGGGCCAGTTTGGGCCTGAAATGGATTTTGGCCCAAAAGTACCGTAGAGACCCAAAAAGGGTCCCGAGTCACTCGAGGCGATAGTAGGCCTTCGGAAAGGCCGTTAAATATGGAAATTACCGAAATACCCTTGGGTTACAAAATTACCAAAATACCTTGGGTTGCAAAATTACCGAAATACCCTTGGGGTGCGAAATTACCAAAATACCCCAAAAGGGGTGAAAATGACTGTTATACCCTCAATTATGGTTGGATATTGTGCACATGTTTTTAATTACACTTTTATACATTTACTATATTGCATTTATATCATGTTGCATGGGTTGGGCTTGATGACTGAAGAGAAGTGTAGCCTGGTGGCTCTGCCACATATTGTTTAAGTGGCTATGCCACACACGTATATGTTATTATTTCGGTGGCTCAGCCACAAATATGTGTTCAGCAGCTTGGCTACAATATTGGTGTGATTGGCGGGGTGGGTTGAATTGATCCCCACAGGTGACGATTGGTTGGTACAGGGGAGTGATTGGTTGGATTGGGTTGGGTTGCATTACATTATCTGCACTTTCATGATTATAGGGCTTAGGCCCAGATTGGTGTCATATGGGGTCGGGCCCAGTTAGTGACAGTTTAGGGGATTACACACTGAGTTCTTGTAACTCACCCCTTTTCCTTTAACTTCGCAGGTAATCTCCAGCGATAGAGGATTTGGAGTCGTGGAGGACTCGGTGGTGGCCATACAACGGAGATATTTCTCTCGAACTTTAGTAAATTCAGTTTTTACTTATTTTTTTAAGATTATTTATTTTGGGTTAATATTTTGTAATAAGGCCTTTGGGATTTTATTTTTCTTTTCACTTTCAATTCGACTATTTTTAAATTGTTAGATGTTTGAATACTGAGTTTTCCAAAATGTTAATAATCGTTTTTCATAATATCACATTTCCGTAACTATACAAGTTCGATTTTCACAGCAAAAATAGTTTTCCATAATAATAACAACTTTATAAAAATGGACATTAAGTAAATCGGGTTTTTACAAACAAACAAAGAAACTCAGAGTTTTCAAACGAGATGCAACATTTTCAACAAACGCTTAGTTTTTCAACTGCCTTTCGATGTGACATGCTAGATCCGGCCATAACATCTAGGCCGGGTTTGGGGTGTTACATCAACCATCTCAAATGACCAAATACATTTCCAACCATAATATCAAATACCATAGCCTATACATGCCATATAACCAAGTCATAAAGGGTATAAATATAAAAATCATTAGCCAGATAGTGTGATGCGATCTCCGCCGACTTCCAACCTGAGCGAACATCCGAATCACTATAAAACATAGAAAAACAACACAAAGTAAGCTACTGATCATGTGTCTATCGAGTTTTAAAATTTATAAAGAGAATGATCGAACCTGGAAACTAACTCTGACAATGATTAAAGGCAAGTGTACCTATCGAATAGTAGTATAGCTTAGGCAAGACCGGATTGTCAAACCCAAAGGAACTAAAAGTACTAATACTAACTTTCTTCTTATTATCTAGCCTAAAATAGGTGAAGTCGTTTTAATCTAAATCTATCTAACCACTAAGCTAAAGACACAAAGACAAAAAGGATGAATTGGGGAGATAACTTTTAGAAAAACTCAGTTGATTTAAATGATACCCTTAGGAAGAATCCACCTAGACTTCACTTGTTATCTAACACTGAACCATACGATTTTCTTCACTTGACTTGATCCGTAAGACTCCCTAATGTATATTAAACCCTCTCTCGAGGCGAATAACGTCTAACCCTAGGTTGATTAACGGAAATCTCTTTCTCACTTAATAACCCCCTAGAATAGCAGTAAATCGATCTATGGACTCCCATATTAGGTTTCACCCTAATCCGACAAAATCTCGTCACCCTATCTCTAGGTGCGCGAACGACTCTGCTGTAATTATGCTAGATCTATTCTTAAGCAGGGACTTTTGCTCCTCCACCTAAGAACATCTGACTTGAATTAATATCCCAAAAATATTAACACAAGAATTAAGCACACATAATTAAGAACAAATCAAGTATTTATCTTATAGTTCAGAAAACAATAACAAGATTCATCTAGGTGTCATCCCCTTCAGGTATCTGAAGGGTTTAGTTCATAACAAATAAAGAAAACATCTCAAGAGAAAAGATAAAACAAAACATAAGAAATCCCTAAAACTCCCTGAAGGAATTGAAGGAGAGATCTGCCATCTTGAGTAGAATTCCGGCTTCTTGAGATGGATCAACTGGCTATCTTCGAGTGAATTCCCACAAATCTAACCTTTCCGGCTTGGCTCCTTGGCCTAGCTTGACGCTCCCGTTCTGGCTTCTGCCGAACTCCCCTTTCATATTGCCCCCTAGGGTGTTTATATAGGCTTTGAGATGCCTTACTTGGCCCCTACGTATCCAAATCCGAATGAAATTACTCTTTCCAGCGATAGGGACAGGACCATGGCACACGCCCGTGGGAATCGTGGCCAAGCTGTGCTCGGACTTCTTTAATGAGGCACGGCCGTGTGAATTGAGATCAGGTCGTGTTCTAGTAGATTGGCGTGGCACGGCCGTGTGGGCTTAAGTCCAGGCCGTGTCAATTTTGTGATATGGCCCATTTACTCCGTTTTGGGACCGTTTTATGTTCTTTTCATCCTCGGGTGCTTTCTTGGGTATAAGACATGAAAAGAAAGGATTAAAAGCACCTTTTTATATGAATCAAGGGATAAATCATCCGAAAGTAAGCTAAATGCGAGATTAAAATATGTTACTTTTACTGTTTATCAGCTATAAAGCTTAGTAAGCTCGTATATCTTAATAAACTTAACATAACAAATAATTTCAATTCAATGTCATAAGCATAATATGCTATCTCACATGCCAAAACACAACTTCTCTCAAGTTTATAACATGATTTCATATCAAATCATTACCATTCAATAATATACTTACTTACTAACTTTAGCTTTCACAAGCTTATTCAATTCGATTCTCATATAACATTTAATTCTTACTTTCATATAGCCAAATGAGCACATTTTGGGAAATAACATATTTAATCACATATCTTTCTCATATGAATCACATATCATCACTTATATTCATACTCACCTTTCATTCTCAAGATTCATGTAGCATCTGCCATACCTGAATCATATAACTCATTCATATAGTCATTTGCTTCTCGACTTCGCCCATTGAACCGTTCAGAATTGATAAGGATACCCGGATAGCTCATAAATCTCATACAATGCCATATCTCAGATATGGTATTACATGTTATCATATACCGATGCCACTGTCCTAGACAGGGTCTTACACGAAATCATATACGATGCCAATGTAACAGTCCGGTTTATACCTTAGTCAGAATAGTGGTTTCGGGACCATAAATCTGAGTTTGAATAATATTTTAATATTATTTTCTGTGCCGTTGATATGTGATTAAGCATGTGGTAAATTTTCGTGAGTTAATTTGTCCGTCTGTGTGTTTAATTTGACAAAAGGATGAAATTGCATTGAATGTGAAAGTTTCTTGCTATTTGTTAAAGCACCTATGTGTTGTGGCTTTTAAAAGTTATGGCCTTAAGTGGCAATTGAACCATTATTTAGTTAGTGGGTTGTTATGGTCAAAAATGACCTTGTTATTTATGTTATAAAAGTTTTGTTTTATAAGGCCAAAATTGGAAGTTTTTTTTATTAATTTACAATTAATAAAAATTGGCATGAAAATAAGCATTCATTCATGCATTCTTCACCGAAAAATCAAAAGAAAAATAAGGGTTTATAAGCTTTTATACATTCGGCACATCCAAGCTTGATTCAAGGTAAGTTTTTAGTTGATTTTCGATAATTTCTATGTTTTTGCAATCGTTGCTTTGAGAGCTACAAAACCCATGTATTAATTTTGTGAATTGATAATGTTTGTGTGAGATGCCATTGTTGATATGTTGAGTTTTGAGATGAGTTTAGTTGTTAAATGAAATATTTGAGCTAGATGAACATGTTTTGTTCTTGAAGTTTTGATGAATTTAGCTAAATAGGGCTAAATTGTGAAAATAGCAAATTGAGGGACTAAATTATAAATTTGATGGAAAATATGGGCTTGAATGAGATGTATATGCATTTGGCTAAGTATGTGTATGTGTTGATTTTGTGAATTTGATGTTTTGAGAAAAATGGACTAAATTGATATATTATGCAAATGTGAGGGTTAATTTGTAAATAGCCCTAAAAATGTATGTATGGATTGAATTGGATGAATTAGTGAATAAAAGGGTTAATTCTGAATATGTTTTGATCAAGAACCGAGGAAAACGGACTTAGATCGCGGGAAAGCGAAAGTAACCGAGTAGCCGTTTTCATTCCGTTAAACCGAATCCAAGGTAAGTCACTATGCAAATAAACGTATATGTATGCAATTGTAAATGTTCACATGACTAATGTTGATAATGAATGCTTATGAGAAGTTGTGTATATGAATTATGAGATAAGTTTGGATATAATACGTGTACTTAGCTATGTTTTAATGTTGCGAAACGAATGGTTATGATATTATTGAATTATAAATGTTATGTGAGAAATGGATCTATGTGGCACTAAGTGTGCGTAATTGGAAATGTGACCTAGACGACTAGCACTGTGTGTGCGATGTCATTTAAGCTTCGGCTTTGTGGATGGCACTATGTGTGCGATACTGGTTTAAGTTCGGTTTATTATAAATGCACTAAGTGTGCGATGTCATTTAAGCTTCGGCTTTGTGGATGGCACTGTGTGTGCAATACTGGTTTAAGATCGGTTTATTATAAATGCACTAAGTGTGCGATGTCATTTAAGTTTCGGCTTTGTGGATGGCACTGTGTGTGCGGTACTGGTTTAAGATCGGTTTATCATAAATGCACTAAGTGTGCGATGTCATTTAAGCTTCGGCTTTGTGGATGGCACTGTGTGTGCGATACTGGTTTAAGATCGGTTTATTATAAATGCACTAAGTGTGCGATGTCATTTAAGCTTCGGCTTTGTGGATGGCACTGTGTGTGCGATACTGGTTTAAGATCGGTTTATTATAAATGCACTAAGTGTGCGATGTCATTTAAGCTTCGAATTTGTGGATGGCACTGTGTGTGCGATACTGGTTTAAGATCGGTTTATTATAAATGCATTAAGTGTGCGATGTTATTTAAGCTTCGGCTATGAGTTGAGGCACTAAGCTTCGGCTATGAGTTGAGGCACTAAGTGTGCGATTATAATTAATGAATAGCACTGTGTGTGTGAAACAATAGAAGCTACGGCTTTATTGAATAGCACTGTGTGTGTGTAAAGATAGAAGTTTTGGCTTATCGAATTAGGGCTGTGTGCGATACCGATGTAAGTCGGTTTATCATATTGGCACTAAGTGTGCGATGACAATTATGTTTCAGTTATGGAATTGGTACTAAGTGTGCGAATTTATCAACGGAATAGCAAAGGTTGAATGAGAGGTAATATCCAGAAGTTGAGTAGCATGAATGGTAAGTAACTAAGTGTTGATCAAGGTATGTTTGAACCTATGTGGTTAATGATAGATTTAAGAGTTGAATGAATATCCGTTTCAGGTACGTTGCTTATATACTACTTGTGTATATAAGGTAAGTATCTATGTGAGCATATTATGATGTTATGTATATGGAATTGATGATACGATATGTAAAGTCATGACTGGATGAACTATATACATATATGGTGTGTGATTTGGAAATATGGTAAGTTATGGCTAAGCATATGAGCTCAAGAAAGAATGAGGTGATTTTTGGTCATGAGAACCATATTGGTCATCTTATTAATTCGGTTATGTGTGATTCATGCTAAGCTTGTTGTATATTGACTTACTAAGCTTTTGGAAAGCTTACTCTGTGTTTTTACTCTGTTTTATAGGTCGTCAAAGCTACTGAAGGCTCGGGACCGTCACGGATCGTCATCACACTAATAAACTCATTTTGGTACACTTTGGAAATGTATAAAGCTAGATATGGCATGTATAGGCTAGTATTATGGTATAAGTTGTTTTATGAACTTGGCCATGAGAGTTGGCTAGAGATGAGTTGAGATTATGCATTATGAATATGATATGTGAAACATGTTTTGGCATGGTTAGTTGATTCATGAAATGGTCATGCTTTTGAGTTAAGCAAATGAATGTACTATGTTTTTGTTATAATTTTTGGTCTTGGTAGTTGAAATAGTTGAAATGGATGTTGAATGTATTGTTTGTGCGGTTACTTTGGTTGTCAAATATGCATGGTTTGAATGGCTATTTGGTATGTTTTTGGTGGTCACATGTGCATGAGATGTTTTAGTAAATGTTGCTTGTAGGTGAGACCCCAAATGGATGGCATTTTGGCCTTGAAAATGGCCTATAATGTCACACGGTTGTGGCACACGGGCGTGCCTGGTGACCGTGGGCGCAAGTCAGTAGCTAGCCTAAGAGCACACGGCCATGGCACACGGGCGTGCTTGTTGGCCGTGGTGGAGAAGTCAGTATGTGGCCTATGAGTGCACAGCCTCAGCGCACGGGCATGCTGGGTGGCCGTGGGAGCTAAGTCAGTATAGTCCACGGGGAGGACACACGGGCGTGTCTAGCAGCCGTGGGAGGCACATGGCCTACCTACACGGGCCTGTATCCCCTGAAACTTAGAAAAGTTTTAAATTTTATATGAAATTTTGTATGTGTTTCAGTTTAGTCCCAACCCGATTTATAAGAATGCTTATGGTCTCTGATAAACCGTAAAAGTAACATATTTTAATCCCACATTTAGCTTACTTTTGGATGATTTATCCCTTGATTTATATAAAAAGGTGCTCTTAATCCTTTCTTTTCATGTCTTATACTCAGGAAAGCACCCGAGGATGAAAAGAATGAGAAACGGGCCTAAAACGGACCAAATTGGGCCAAGGAGGAAATCGACACGGCCTGGACTTAAGCCCACACGGCCATGCCATGCCAATCATCTAGAACACAACCTAATCCCGATTTACACGGTCGTACCTCAATTAAGAAATCCGAACATGGCTTGAAGTCGATCCACACGGGCGTGTGACATGGCCGTGTCCCTGTCGTGGCAAAGAACAATTTCATTCGGATTTGGATACTTTGGGGCAAAGAAACCTATTTTGAAAGCCTATATAAACCCCCTAAGTACCACCTTTGAGGGGGTGTCCAGCTAGGCCAAGGAGCCGAGCCGAAAAGGCCAGAATTGTGGGAAATCACTCGAAGATAGCCAGTTGATCCATCTCAAGAAGCCGGAATTCTACTCAAGACGGTGGATTTCTCCTTTAATTCCTTCAGGGAGTTTTAGGGATTTCTTATGTTTTGTTTTATCTTTTCTCTTCAGATGTTTTTTTTATAGTTATGAACTAAACCCTTCAAATACCTGAAGGGGATGAATCCTAGATGAATCTTGTTATTGTTTTCTGAATTATATGATAAATACTTAGTTTGTTCTTAATTATGCATGCTTAATCCAAATTTGATATGCTTAGGTGGAGGAGAAATAGACCCTGCTTAAGAGTAGATCTAGCATAATTAAGCGAAGTTGATCGCACGCCTAGAGATAGGGTGACGAGATTTTGCCGGATTAGGGTGAAACCTAATATGGGAGTCCACAGACCGATTTATTGTTATTCTAGGGGGTTATTATAAGAGAACGAGAGTTCCACGAATTAACCTAGGGTTAGACGTTATTCGCCTCGAGAGAGGGTTTAATATACGTTAGGGAGTCTTACGGATCAAACTAAGTAAATAAATCATATGGTTCAGTGATAGATACCAAGTGAAGTCTAGGTAGATTCTTCCTAAGGGTATCGTCTTAATCAACTTTTTTCTAAAGTTATTTTCCCAATTCGTTCTTTTTGTCTTGTGTCTTTAGCTTAGTAGTTCGTTAATTTTAGATTAAAAACAACTTCACTTATTTTAGGCTAAATAATAAAAAGAAAGTTAGTATTAGTACTTTTAGTTCCTGTGGGTTCGACAATTCGGTCTTGCCTAAGCTATACTACTGTTCGATAGGTACACTTGCCTTTAATCGTTGTCAGAGTTAGTTTCTAGGTTCGATCATTCTCATTTATAAATTTAAAACTCGATAGACATACGATCAAGTTTTTGGCGCCGTTGCCGGGGAACTAAAATATTAAGAAAACTCTATTTTTATTACTTTAGCCATTATTTTTTTATTTTTTGCAATTTACTTTTACTTTTATTTTTAGGTTAATTTTTTTATTTTTGCTAAATTTTCTTTCTTTCTTTCTTTTCTCAGCAGGTACCTCTAGTTTATGACTAGAAGGAACCCGAGAGGACCTTTAGTATACGACAGTGATATTGAAGCTACCGCTCGAAGGAATCGCCGAGAAATCAGGCGAACCCTAAATTACACAGAGGAAAATCAAGAAGGCAGATCCAATCCTACTGAAGGGATGGACGAGACTAATCCACCACCACATGATGTGGCGGAAAACAATGCTCCACGTACTATGTTTGGTTATGCTAAACCATATTTAACAGGAGCAGAATCGAGTATTGTTAGGCCTGCTATAGCTGCTAATAATTTCGAATTAAAGCCTAACACAATACAAATTATTCAACAGTTTGTTCAATTTGATGGTTTGCAGGACGAAGACCCAAACACTCATATAGCAAATTTCTTAGAGTTTTGTGATACCTTCAGAATAAATGGCGTTTCTGATGATGCCATATGTCTTCGGTTATTTCCCTTTTCATTAAGGAATAAAGCCAAACAGTGGTTAAACTCGTTACCACGAGGGTCAATCACTACATGGGAACAAATGACCGAAAAGTTCTTATTAAAATATTGCCCACCGGCCAAAACGGCCAAATTACGGAATGATATCTCTTCTTTTGTGCAGATGGATTTAGAAACATTATACGACGCATGGGAGAGATACAAGAATCTCTTGAGAAGGTGTCCACACCATGGTCTACCCTTGTGGCTACAAGTCCAAACATTCTACAACGGTGTGAACCCCTCAACGAGGCAACTAATCGATTCAGCCGTCGGTGGAACCCTGAAAAACAGAACTCCTGAAGCAGCCTACGAATTCATTGAAGAGATGTCACTGAATAATTATCAGTGGTTGGAGTCTACAACCTCAATGCAATAACCATGCTATCAAATCAAGTAGAATTAATGAATAAAAAGCTTGATAGTTTGTGTTCTTCGCAGATACACCCGGTAATGTAGTGCGACACAAGTGGAACTGTGGCGAATCCTGAGTACCCACCCTACCAACCAGGAGCAGAGAGCGAACAGATGAACTATATAGGTAATAATTTCAGATCCAATAATAATCCTTATAGTAATACTTACAATCCAGGTTGGAGGAACCACCCAAATTTCTCATGGGGAGGACAAGGAAATCAAGGAAATCAAAGACAACAACCTCCTCAAAACTTCCAAAATCAGCCATATCCGCAAGAGAAGAAGCCAAACCTCGAAGAGATGCTGACAAAATTTATAGCAAACAAAGAAAAAAGTTTCCAAGAAAATGAGAAAATACTTAAAGATCAACAAGCATCGGTTGAAAAAGTTACTAAGTCAGTCAGGAAAGTCACTAATGCAATCGAACAACTCGCAAAGTTAATGTCAGAACGACCGCAAGGACGTCTACTGAGCAACACCGAGATTAACCCAAAGGAGTAAATTCAAGCCATCACAGCTCATGATAGTAAAAGGGTAGACGAACCAAAAGAGGTAGACGAAGGTAAAATAGAGGTAACACAAGAAAAGCCAAAACCGGTAATCAAGGAATACCAACCTCGCATACCTTATCCCGAAGCCATAAAAAGAGATGATACAGAGGAACAGTTCGGTAAGTTTTTTCAACTTTTAAAGAAATTACATATTAACTTACCTCTTCTTGAAGCTCTGTTCCAGATGCCAGACTCGAGGAAATTTTTAAGACAACTCTTGACAAACAAACGCAAATTAGACGAAGAGCCACATGTGGAATTAAATGCAGCATGTTCGGCAATGTTACAGAATAGACTACCACAGAAGCAAAAAGATCCAGGGAGTTTTACAATTTCATGTTTAATTGGTAGTTTAACTATTGATAATGCGTTAGCTGATTTAGGGGCAATCATAAATGCCATGCCTTATACAGTAGTTTAAACGACTAGGTCTAAGGAAGCCCAAACAAACTAGGATGAGTGATCGCTGAAATCAGAGCTTTAAAATTTGTAAAAGAATGATCGAACCTAGAAACTAACTCTGACAACGATTAAAGGAAAGTGTACCTATCGAACAGTAGTATAGCTCAGGCAAGACCGGATTGTCGAACCCACTGGAACTAAAAGTACTAATACTAACTTTCTTTTTATTATTTAGCCTAAAACTAATGAAGTTGTTATCTAATCTAATTTTGACGAACTGCTAAGCTAAAGACACAAGGACAGAAAGAACGAATTGGGAAAATAACTTTAGGAAAAACTCAGTTGATCAAGACTATACCCTCAGGAAGAATCCACCTAGACTTCACTCGTTATTAAACCCTGAACTATATGATTTATTTACTTAGTTTGATCCGTAAGACTCCCTAACGTATATTAAACCCTCTCTCGAGGCGAATAATGTCTAACCCTAGGTTAATTAGTGGAACTCTCGTTCTCTTATAATAACTCCCTAGAATAGCAGTAAATCGATCTATGGACTCCCATATTAGGTTTCACCCTAATCCGGCAAAATCTCATCACCCTATCTCTAGGCATGCGATCAACTCTGCTTAATTATGCTAGATCTACTCTTAGGCAGGGTCTATTCCTCCTCCACCTAAGCACATCAAATTTAGATTAAGCATGCATAATTAAGAACAAACTAAGTATTTATCATATAATTCAGAAAATAATAACAATATCCATCATAGGTTTCATCCTCTTTAGGTATCTGAAGGGTTTAGTTCATAACAAAATAAGAAAACATCTCAAGAGAAAAGATAAAAAAAACATAAGAAATCCCTAAAACTCCATGAAGGAATTGAAGGAGAAATCTGCCGTCTTGAGTAGAATCCCGGCTTCTTGATATTGATCAACTGGCTATCTTCGAGTGATTCCCAAAATTCTAGCCTTTTCAGCTTGGCTCCTTGGCCTAGCTGGACGCCCCCCTTTTAGCTTACCCTTAGGGGGTTTATATAGGCTTTTGAAATACGTTTCTTTCTCCCTAAGTATCCAATTTCGAATGGAATTGCCCTTTCCAGCGACAGGGACACGGCCATGGCACACGCCCGTGTGACGAGTCTTTGAGCCGTGTTCGGATTTCTTAATGAGGCACGGCCGTAGTGTAAATCGGGTGAGATGCCGTGTTTAGATGCTTGATGAGGCACGCAGGTAGTGTGATCTTTGGGCGGCCGTGTCAATTTCGTGATATGGCCCATTTACTCTGCTTTGGGCCCGTTTATGTTCTTTTCATCCTCGGGTGCTTTCACGGGTATAAGACACGAAAAGAAAGGATTAAGAGCACCTTTTACATAAATCAGGGATAAATCATCCAAAAGTAAACTAAATGTGGGATTAAAATATGTTATAATTACGGTTTATCAAATACCCCTTGATAAGCCGTAATTATAACATATTTTAATCCCACATTTAGCTTACTTTTTGATGATTTATCCTTTGATTTATGTAAAAAGGTGCTCTTAATCCGTTCTTTTCATGTCTTATACCCAGGAAAGCACCCGAGGATGAAAAGAACACAAAACGGGCCCAAAACAGAGTAAATGGGCCATATCACAAAATCGACACGGCCTGGCCCAAAGATCACATGACCGTGCCTCATCAAGCATCTAGAACACGGCCTAACCCCGACTTGCACGGCCGTGCCTCATTAAAGAAGTTCGAGCACGACCTGGCCACGATCCAGACGGGCGTGTGCCATGGTCGTGTCCCTGTTGCTGCAAAAGGCAATTTCATTCGGATTTGGATACTTAGGGAGAAAGAAACGTATTTCAAAAGCCTATATAAACCCCCTAAGGGTCAGCTAAAAGGGGGGCATCCAGCTAGGTTAAGGAGCCAAGCCGAAAAGGCCAGAATTGTGGGAATCACTCGAAGATAGCCAGTTGATCCATCTCAAAAAGCCGGAGTTCTACTCAAGACGGTGGATTTCTCATTCAATTCCTTCAGGGAGTTTTAGGGATTTCTTATGTTTTGTTTTATCTTTTCTCTTGAGATGTTTTCTTATTTTGTTATGAACTAAACCCTTCAGATACTTGAAGGGGATGAAACCTATGATGGATATTGTTATTATTTTCTGAATTATATGATAAATACTTAGTTTGTTCTTAATTATGCATGCTTAATCTAAATTTTATGTGCTTAGGTGGAGGAGGAATATACCCTACCTAAGAGTAGATCTAGCATAATTAAGCGGAGTTGATTGCACGCCCAGAGATAGGGTGACGAGATTTTGCCAGATTAGGGTGAAACCTAATATGGGAGTCCATAGATTGATTTACTGCTATTCTAGGGGGTTATTATAAGAGAATGAGAGTTCCACTAATTAACCTAGGGTTAGACGTTATTCGCCTCGAGAGAGGGTTTAATATACGTTAGGGAGTCTTACGGATCAAACTAAGTAAATAAATCATATAGTTCATGGTTTAATAACGAGTGAAGTCTAGGTGGATTCTTCCTGAGGGTATCGTCTCGATCAACTAAGTTTTTCCTAAAGTTATTCTCCCAATTTTTTCTTTTTGTCTTTATGCCTTAGCTTAGCAGTTCATTAAAATTAGATTAGATAACAACTTCATTAGTTTTAGGCTAAATAATAAAAAGAAAGTTAGTATTAGTACTTTTAGTTCCTGTGGGTTCGACAATCCGGTCTTGCCTAAGCTATACTACTGTTCGATAGGTACACTTGCCTTTAATCGTTGTCAGAGTTAGTTTCTAGGTTCGATCATTCTTTTATAAATTTTAAAGCTCTGATTTCAGCGATCAAGTTTTTGGCGCCGTTGCCGGGGAACTAAAATATTAAGAAAACTCTATTTTTATTACTTTAGCAATTATTTTATCTTATTTTCCGCAATTTATTTTTTTTATTTTTTTTGTTTTATTTTTAATTTTCTTTTCTTCTTTCTTTTCTTTTCTGGTACCTCTAGTTTATGACTAGAAGGAACCCGAGAGGACCTTTAGTATACGACAGTGATATTGAAGCGATCGCTCGCAGGAATCGCCGAGAAATCAGGTGAGCCCTAAATTGCACAGAAAAAGAAGAAGAAGAGCGAGAATCCAATCCTACTGAAGGGATGGACGAGACTAATCCACCACCACATGATGTGGCAGAAAACAATGCTCCACGTACTATGTTTGATTATGCTAAACCTCATTTAACAGGAGCAGAATCGAGTATTGTTAGGCCCGCTATAGTTTCTAATAATTTTGAATTAAAGCCTAACACAATACAAATGATTCAACAGTTTGTTCAATTTGATGGTTTGCAGGACGAAGACCCAAACACTCATATAGCCAATTTCTTAGAGTTCTGTGACACCTTCAAAATAAATGGTGTTTTTGATGATGCCATACGTCTTCGGTTATTTCCGTTTTCATTAAGGAATAAAGCCAAACAATGGTTAAACTCGTTACCACGAGGGTCAATCACTACATGGGACCAAATGACCGAAAAATTTCTGTTAAAATATTTCCCACTGGCCAAAACAGCCAAATTACGAAATGATATCTCTTCTTTTGTGCAGATGGATTTAGAGACGTTATACGATGCATGGGAGAGATACAAGGATCTCTTGAGGAGATGTCCACACTATGGCTTACCTTTGTGGCTTCAAGTCTAAACTTTTTACAACGGTTTGAACCCTTCAACTAGACAACTAATCGACTCAGCCGCCGGTGGAACTTTGAATAATAAAACTCCTGAAGCAGCCTACGAGTTCACTGAAGAAATGTCACTGAATAATTATCAGTGGCAGGTTACAAGGACGAAACTGAAAAAATCAGCCGGAGTCTACAACCTCGATGCAGTAACCATGCTATCAAACCAGGTAGAATTGATGAATAAAAAGCTTGATAGTTTGTGTTCTTCGTAGGTTCATCCAGTAATGCAGTGTGATGCAAGTGGAACTGTGGCGAATCTTGAGTACCCACCCTACCAACCAGGAGCAGAGAGCGAACAGATGAACTATATAGGTAATAATTTCAGAACCAATAATAATCCTTATAGTAATAACTACAATCCAGGTTGGAGGAACCACCCAATTTTTTCATAGGGAGGACAAGGAAATCAAGGAAATCAAAGACAACAACCTCCTCAAAACTTCCAAAATCAGCAATATCCGCAAGAGAAGAAGCTAAACCTCGAAGAGATGCTGACAAAATTTATGGAAAACATAGAAAACTGTTTCAAAGAAACTGAGAAAATACTTAAAGACCAACAAGCGACGGTTGAAAAAGTTACTAAGTCAGTCAGGGAAGTCACTAATGCAGTCGAACAATTTGCAAAGTTAATGTCCGAACGACCGCAAGGACGTCTACCAAGTAGCACCGAGATTAACCCAAAAGAGCAAATTCAAGCCATCACAGCTTATGACAGTAAAAGGGTAGATGAACCCGATCCAATACAAGAAAACAAGGAAGACGAAGGTAAACTTGAGGTAACGCAAGAAAAGCCGAAACCGGTAATCAAAGAGTACCAACCTCGCATACCTTATCTCGAAGCGTTAAAAAGAGACGATTCAGAGGAATAGTTCGGTAAGTTTCTTAAACTTCTAAAGAAATTACATATTAACTTACCTCTTCTTGAAGCTCTTTTTCAGATGCCAGACTCGAGGAAATTTTAAAGACAGCTATTGACAAAAAAATGCAAATTAGACGAAGAGTCACATGTGGAATTCAACGCAAAGTGTTCAGCAATATTACAGAATAGACTACCACAGAAGCAAAAAGATCCAGGGAGTTTTACAATTCCATGTTTAATTGGTAGTTTAACTATTAATAATGCGTTAGCTGATTTAGGGGCAAGCATAAATTTCATGCCTTATACATTGTTTAAACGACTAGGTCTAGGGAAGCCCAAACAAACTAGGATGAGTATTCAATTAGCTGATAAAACTGTTAGAATTCCTAGGGGCATTATCGAAGATGTTCTTGTAAAAATTGATAGATTCGTTTTCCCAGTAGATTTTGTTGTATTAGACATGGATAAGGATAATTCAATTCCCTTAATTTTAGGAAGACCTTTTCTAGCAATTGCCAAGACAAAATTTGATGTTGCCACAGGCGAGCTCATACTTTGTGTAGGTGACGAATCAATCAGTCTTCAAGCTCTTGACTCAGCCAGGACAACAATCGATGAAGGTAAGAAAGTCAATACAAATAATGATCAATTTGTTAACCCTTATTTTCAGGAAGCACCACAGAAGGACATAATTGAACCAGATCCCACACCCTGTAAAGAAATAACCATTGAGGAACAAAGGATTCAGACTAAAGAACTAGACGAGTGGAAAACGCACTTCAAAGAAAAGCTAGGGATACACGAGGAAGAACCAGAACCACACGAAGTAAAGACGAAGGAGCCCCTAGAAGAGCTCGTAGGGACATCAAATCACTTCAAAATAGGAGACCAGGTACTGTTAGATAAAGCTGATCTTCGCATCACTACAGTAGACCTGAATAAGGAAATCCCTCTTGAAGTAAGCAATATCTTCCCACACGAAACAGTCGAGGTAAGCAACCCAACATTCGGCACTTTTAAGATAAACGCTTCTCGACTCAAACTTTGTCAAGAAAATAAAACTGTAAGCATGAAAGAAGATATTCAAACCTTCAAACCTCCCTAAATTCTTCCATACACGAGGAAAGTATAGTTTAAGACTATAAACGAGCGCTTCTCGGGAGGCAACCCGAGCACTAACTCTATTTATTTCCGCATTTATTTTCAGTTTCTTTCCTTTTTTTCTCTGAGTTTAGTTTTAACCTAACCAAAAGTGCAGATTTCCAGGCCACACGGCCGTGGCCGTGGCCGTGTGGACCACGAGAATCTTGGTACTAACATGGCAGGATGGTACAAGTCAGATTCACCTAATTTTTGAAAGTCACGGATCCAACCACTTCAACACGGGCACCGACAAAGGAGCACACCCGTGTCCCACGACCGTGTGAAGCTACTGACTTGCCAACCACGGGCAGAACACGCCCATGCCTTTAGCCGTGCGAAGGTACTGACTTGAAACCTATGGGCGTGGCAGACTGAAGAAACGGGCATGGAGAACCAACACGACTCGACACACGGCCGTGTGAGGTGGCCGTGTAAGTCGACACGCCCCCAGCCCACAGGCGGGCGAACATACCAGAATCAAACTTTATTTAAACTCTCCTCCCCTCTCCTTCCTCTTCTCCCCAATTTCTTCCATCTTCTCTTCCTTTCAAAAATTCTCTTTTTTCCTTAGAAACAGTGTCCAGACTCTTGAGCTACACTTAAACCATGCCGAAGAAGCGTAAAAGGCAAAACTCCTCAAAGGAGAACGATTAACATGAGTTCATGCCGGCAGCTTTATCCAAACAACAAGCCAAGAGCATATGAGGCCATTTAATTTTTATTCTGTTTTTCTCTTTTGCTTAAATTTCCTTCCCTTTGACTATTTTTTGCTTAATTTAGTCTAATTGATTTTAGTTTCTTAATGATAGGTTCAAAAGGCTGCTAGGGAATCACACCACTTCCGCCACTGCCAGCACCTCCGCAGCCCTAGAGGTCACACCCACCTCGCGAACCATCCAACAATAAGGACTCTTCGGTCCATTTATCTTTAGTTTTTATTTTGTTTACATTTTTGTTTCCTCTTTCCTTATTTTTCTTATCTTTAATTATCTATTTAGTTTATTTTAAATAGGTCTTAATAATTCCTGGCTAATTCTCTACGAGCTCCCAATTTCTTGATCTAAACGCAGAGCTTGGTAGCAGTAACCACCCCTCTGGGAAAACATCCAAAAATTCAGGGAGTATTCTTTCCCCTTCTCTTTTGATTTATCTCTTAAATGTTATTGTCTATCCTTGTACATTGAGGGCAATGTACATCTTAAGTGTGGGGGGGTGAATAGTTATTTCGAGAAAATACCTAACTTTCTGCATTATTCTCAAACCCCGAGGATAAAAGTGCCTAAATTTTTTCATTATTCTCAAATCCCTGAATTTAGGCTTGTTCTAAAAGTAATCTCCTCATATTACTAATTAGGATGAAATTTCTAATGATTTATGATTTTTATTGACATGTTTTAGAGTAAGTCATTGATAATTATGCATTGATGATTAAAATTTTAAGATACTATAGAATCAAGTATGATAAGTCTAATTTTCAAAAATTAAAATTATTGCTAGGTTGTTAACCTAAATTTGAATACTACCTTGAAATTTGAAATTTACGAGGATGATGTCAAAAATACCCATAATTTTTGTGAGATTTTGAGCCTTATAGAGCATACATTCTTTTTCATGCTCACTTTATTGATTATGAGTGTGTCAACATTGAACGGATATTCTAGAACTTGCCTTGATTATACATGTCAAGACCACAGTTATGATTTGATACATAGAGATGATAAAGGCACCTAGGTTTTAACCCACTTACTTCACTAAAAAGCCTACCTTCACAATTAACCCCTAGTGAACCCCGTTGAGCCTAACAACCCTTTTTATTGACTAACCCACTAATGTTAACCCAAAACCCTTTGTATTTGTTATCACCATTCCCTTTTGACTACCCTTATATCGAGATTTGATTTGATCTGTTGCCTAGCTATGATCTTTATCTTTATTAATAGTTCCATTCCTTAATTTGTATTTGTTAGTTTGTTCTTAATTAAAAAAGATCAAATCAAAGTATATTCATTATTAGTTAAGTATATTCATTATTAGTTCTGTGTTAAGTGAGCTTATGCATAAAAATCTCAAATCTCAAAGAGAAAAGCTCGTATTATTAGAATTATTAATTTTCAATTGATGTAATTATTTACGATTAGTTCATTATTTTTCTAGCTAAGTAATTGATCAGGTCAATCTCGATTCTAACCTTCTAATTCAGCCTTTATCCACACCTTTAACCCTAACCCCGTTACATCCCTGTTAAAGACCTTTTGATCTGTTGTCATCTCATTTTACAGTGGTGGAGATTTGATTTTCAGGCAAGCCTATGGGATTAACTTTTCATGTTCGACTTAATGAGTGCTTAATTTTGACCCTTAAACACTTTGAGTGATTTGAGTGAATCTTTTGTGAGGATGTCAATCCTTGTCGATTTTTAATTAAAGGTAATTATTTAGATGAAGGGAAACGCCTATGTTTTTGAACTACAAATGTATGACTTATCTTGTTTGAATCTTTAGGACTCTTCAAGTTTGAATTAGCCATGTATAAATTATCTATGAATTATGAAGAAACATTGTTGATAGGAATTATCAATTATGGAAAGTTCGTTTTAAATGTAAGTTGAGAATTTTGCTTGAGGACAAGCAAAAGCTTAAGTGTGGGGGTATTTGATAAACCGTAATTATAACATATTTTAATCCCACATTTAGCTTACTTTTGGATGATTTATCCCTTGATTTATGTAAAAAGGTGCTCTTAATCCTTTCTTTTCATGTCTTATACCCAGGAAAGCACCCAAGGATGAAAAGAACACAAAACGGGCCCAAAACGGAGTAAATGGGCCATATCACGAAATTGGCACGGCCTGGCCCAAAGATCACACGGTCGTGCCTCAACAAGCATCTAGAACACGGTTAACCCCGACTTGCACGACCGTGCCTTATTAAAGAAGTCCGAACACGACCTGGCCACGATCCACACGGGCGTGTGCCATGGTCGTGTCCCTGTCGTTGGAAAAGGCAATTTCATTCGGATTTGGATACTTAGGGAGAAAGAAACGTATTTCAGAAGCCTATATAAACCCCTAAGGGTCAACTAAAAGGGGGGCGTCCAGCTAGGCCAAGGAGCCAAGCCGAAAAGGCCAGAATTGTGGGAATCACTCGAAGATAGCCAGTTGATCCATCTCAAGAAGCCGAAGTTCTACTCAAGATGGTGGATTTCTCCTTTAATTCCTTCAGGGAGTTTTAGGGATTTCTTATGTTTTGTTTTATCTTTTCTCTTGAGATGTTTTCTTATTTTGTTATGAACTAAACCCTTCAGATACCTGAAGGGGATGAAACCTATGATGGATATTGTTATTATTTTCTGAATTACATGATAAATACTTAGTTTGTTCTTAATTATGCTTGCTTAATCTAAATTTGATGTGCTTAGGTGGAGGAGGAATAGATCCTACCTAAGAGTAGATCTTGCATAATTAAGCGGAGTTGATCGTACGCCTAGAGATTGGGTGACGAGATTTTGCCGGATTAGGGTGAAACCTAATATATGAGTCCATAGATCGATTTACTACTATTCTAGGGGGTTATTATAAGAGAACGAGAGTTCCACTAATTAACCTAGGGTTAGACGTTATTCTCCTCGAGAGAGGGTTTAATATACGTTATGGAGTCTTACAGATCAAACTAAGTAAATAAATCATATAGTTCAGGGTTTAATAACGAGTGAAGTCTAGGTGGATTCTTCCTGAGGGTATCGTCTCGATCAACTGAGTTTTTTCTAAAGTTATTCTCCCAATTCGTTCTTTTTGTCTTTGTGTCTTAGCTTAGCAGTTCGTTAAAATTAGATTAGATAACAACTTCATTAGTTTTAGGCTAAATAATAAAAAGAAAGTTAGTATTAGTGCTTTTAGTTCATGTGGGTTCGACAATCCGGTCTTGCCTGAGCTATACTACTGTTCGATAGGTACACTTGCCTTTAATCGTTGTCAGAGTTAGTTTCTAGGTTCGATCATTCTTTTATAAATTTTAAAGCTCTGATTTCAGCGACCACCCCCACACTTAAGCTTTTTCTTGTCCTCAAGCAAAATTCTTCAACTTACAATTAAAACGAACTTTCCATAATTCATAATTCCTATCAACAATGCCTTATCATAATTCATAGATAATTTATACATGGATAATTCAATTCCAAGAGTCCTAAAGATTCAAACAAGATAAGTCATACATTTGTAGCTCGAAAATATAGGTGTTTCCCTTCATCTAAATAATTACCTTTAATTCAAAATTGACAAGGATTGACATCCTCACAAAAGATTCACTCAAATCACTCAAAGTGTTTAAGGGTCAAAATTAAGCACTCATTAAGTCGAACATGAAAAGTTAATCCCATAGACTTGCCTGAAAATCAAATCTCCACCACTGTAAAATGAGATGACAAATAGATCAAAAGGTCTTTAACAGGGTTGTAACGGGGTTAGGGTTAAAGGTGTGGATAAAGGTTGAATTAGAAGGTTAGAATCGAGATTGACCTGATTAATTACTTAGCTAGAAAAATAATGAACTAATCGTAAATAATTACATCAATTGAAAATTAATAATTCTAATAATACGAGCTTTTCTCTTTGAGATTTGAGATTTTTATGCATAAGCTCACTTAACACAGAACTAATAATGAATATACTTAACTAATAATGAATATACTTTGATTTGATTTTTTTTAAGAACAAACTAACAAATACATAATAAGGAATGGATCTATTAATAAAGATAAAGATCATAGCTAGGCAACAGATCAAATCAAATCTCGATATAAGGGTAGTCAAAAGGGAATGGTGATAACAAATACAAAGGGTTTTGGTTAATATTAGTGGGTGAATCAATAAAAAGGGTTGTTAGGATCAATGGGGTTCACTAGGTGTTAATTCATGACGGTAGGCTTTTTAGTGGAGTAAGTGGGTTAAATCCTAGGCGCCTTTATCATCTCTGTATATCAAATCATAAATGTGGTCTCAACATGTATAATCAAGGCAAGTTCTAGAATAACAGTTCAATGTTGACACACTCATAATCAATAAAGTAAGCATGAAAAAGAATATATGCTCTATAAGGCTCAAAATCTCACAAAAAATTATGGGTGTTTTGATATCATCCTTGTAAATTTCAAATTTCGAAGTAATAATTAAATTCAGGTTAACAACCTAAAAATAATTTTAATTTTTAAAAATTAGACTTATCATACCTGATTCTCTAGTATCTTAAAATTTTAATCATCAATGCACAATTATCAATGACTTACTCTAAAACATGTCAATAAAAATCATAAATCATTAGAAATTTCATCCTAATTAGTAATATGAGGGGATTACTTTTAGAACAAGCCTAAATTCAGGGATTTGAGAATAATGAAAAAAGTTAGCCACTTTTATCCTCAGGGTTTGAGAATAATGCAGAAATTTAGGTATTTTCTCGAAATAACTATTCACCCCCCACACTTAAGATGTACATTGCCCTCAATGTACAAGGATAGATAATAACTTTTAAGGGATAAATCAAAAGAGAAGGGGAAAGAATACTCCCTGAGTTTTGGACGGTTTCTCTGAGGGGTGGTTGCTGCTACCGAGCTCTACGTTTAGATGAAGAAATTGGGAGCTCGTAGAGAGTTAGCCAGGAATTATTAAGACCTATTTAAAATAAACTAAATAGATAATTAAAGATAAGAAAGATAAAGAAAAAGGAAACAAAAATGTAAACAAAATGAAATTTAAAGATAAATGGACTGAAGAGTCCTTATTGTTGGGTGTCATTTCTAGGGCTGTGGTTATCATGGTGGTGATGGTGTGATTCCCAAGCAGCCTGTAGAACCTGACACGAAGAAACTAAAATAAATGAAAATAAATTAAGTATAAGTTAGTTAAAGAAAAGGAGAATGAAAGGAAAGAGAAAAGAAAAATAGAAACTAAGTGGCCTCAAATATCCTTGGCTTTTTGTTTGGATGAAGCTGCCGGCATGAACTCATGTTGATCGTTCTCCTTTGAGAAGTTTGGCCTTTTGCGCTTCTTCATCATGGTTTTGGTGTGGCTCAAGAGTGCTAGAAACTTTGTTAGAGAGAAGGGGAGAGTGTTGAGAGGAGGAATGAAGGAAGAAGATGGGGAGAAGAGGAAGGAGAGGGGGGGAGAGTTTAAATAAAGTTTGATTCTGGTACATTCGCACGCCCATGAACTGGGGGCGTGTCGACTTACACGGCCGCCTCACATGGCCGTGTGTCGAGTCGTGTTGGTCCTCCATGCCCATTTCTTCAGTCTGCCACGCCCGTAGGTTTCAAGTCAGTAGCTTCGCACGGCTAAAGGCACGGGCGTGTTCTGCCCGTGGTTGGCAAGTCAGTAGCTTCACACGGTCGTGGGACATGGGCATGATCATTTGTCGGTGCCCGTGTTGAAGTGGTTGGATCTGTGACTTTCAGAAATTAGGTGAATCTGACTTGTACCGTCCTGCCATGTTAGTACCAAGATTCTCGTGGTCCACACGGCCACGGCCACGGCCGTGTGCAAGGCCGTGTGGCCTGGAAATCTGCGCTCTTGGTTAGGTTAAAACTAAACTCAGAGAAGAAAAGGAAAGAAACTGAAAATAAATGCGAAATTAAATAGAGTTAGTGCTCGGGTTGCCTCCCGAGAAGCGCTCGTTTATAGTCTTAAGCTAGACTTTCCTCGTGTATAAAAGAATTTAGGGAGGTTTGAAGGTTTTAATATCTTCCCTCATGCTTACTGTTCTATTTTCTTGACACAGTTTGAGTCGAGAAGCGTTTACCTTAAAAGTGCCGAATGTTGGGTTGCTTACCTCGACTATTTCGTATGGGAAGATATTGCGTACCTCAAGAAGAATTTCTCCCGTTGCGTTCAGGTCTGTTGTGGTGATGTGCAGATCTGTTTTGTCTAACAGTACATGGTCTTGTATTTTGAAGTGATTTGATGTCCCTATGAGCTCTTCTGGTGGCTCCTTCGGCTTTACTTCATGTGGCTCTGGTTCTTCCTCGTGTATCCCTAGTTTTTCCTTGAAGTGTGTTTTCCACTCGTCTAGTTCTTTAGTCTGAATCCTTTGTTCCTCAAGAGTTATTTCTTTACAGGGTTTAGGATCTGGTTCAATTATGTCCTTCTGTGGTGCTTCCTGGAAAGAAGGGTTAACAAATTGGTTATTATTTGTATTGACTTTCTTACCTTCATCGATTGTTGTCCTGGCTGAGTCAAGAGCTTGAAGACTGATTGATTCGTCACCTACACAAAGTATGAGCTCGCCTGTGGCAACATCAATTTTTGTCTTGGCAGTTGCTAGAAAAGGTCTTCCTAAAATTAATGGAATTGAATTATCCTCATCCATGTCTAAGACAACAAAATCTACTGGGAAAACGAATTTATCAATTTTTACAAGAACATCTTCGATAATGCCCCTAGGAATTCTAACAGTTTTATCTGCTAATTGAATACTCATCCTAGTTTGTTTGGGCTTCCCTAGACCTAGTCGTTTAAACAATGTATAAGGCATGACATTTATGCTTGCCCCTAAATCAACTAACGCATTATCAATAGTTAAACTACCAATTAAACATGGAATTGTAAAACTCCCTAGATCTTTTTGCTTTTGTGGTAGTCTATTTTGTAGAATTGTTGAGCACTTTGCGTTGAGTTCCACATGTGGTTCTTTGTGTAATTTACGTTTGTTTGTCAAGAGCTGTCTTAAAAATTTCCTCGAGTCTGGCATCTGAAAAAGAGCTTCAAGGAGAGGTACGTTAATATGTAATTTCTTTAGAAGTTTAAGAAACTTACCGAACTGTTCCTCTGAATCGTCTCTTTTTAACGCTTCGGGATAAGGTATCCGAGGTTGGTACTCTTTGATTACCGGTTTCGGCTTTTCTTGCGTTACCTCAACTTTACCTTCGTCTACCTTGTTTTCTTGTATTGGATCGGGTTCATCTACCCTTTTACTGCCATGAGCTGTGATGGCTTGAATTTGCTCTTTTGGGTTAATCTCGGTGTTACTTGGTAGACGTCATTACGGTCGTTCGGACATTAACTTTGCAAGTTGTTCGACTACATTAGTGACTTCCCTGGCTGACTTGGTAACTTTTTCAACCGTCGCTTGTTGATCTTTAAGTATTTTCTCATTTTTTTTGAAACGGTTTTCTGTGTTTGCCATAAATTTTGTCAGCATCTCTTCGAGGTTTGGCTTCTTCTCTTGCGGATATGGCTGATTTTGGAAGTTTTGAGGAGGTTGTTATCTTTGATTTCCTTGATTTCCTTGACCTCCCCATGAGAAATTTGGGTGGTTCCTCCAACCTGGATTGTAAGTATTACTATAGGGATTATTAATGGATCTGAAATTATTACCTATATAGTTCATCTGTTCGTTCTCTTCTCCTGGTTGGTAGGGTGGGTACTCAGGATTCGCCACAGTTCCACTTGCATCACACTGCATTACTGGATGAACCTGCGAAGAACACAAACTATCACCTGGTTTGATAGCATGGTTACTGCATCGAGGTTGTAAACTCCTACTGATTTTGTCAGTTTCGTCCTTGTAACTTGCCACTGATAGTTATTCAGTGACATCTCTTCTATAAACTCGTAGGCTGCTTCAGGAGTTTTATTATTCAAAGTTCCACCGGCGGCTGAGTCGATTAGGTGTCTCGTTGAAGGGTTCACACCGTTGTAAAAAGTTTGGACTTGAAGCCACAAAGGTAAGCCATGGTGTGGACATCTCCTCAAGAGATCCTTGTATCTCTCCCATGCATCGTATAACGTCTCTAAATCCATCTGCACAAAAGAAGAGATATCATTCCGTAATTTGGCTATTTTGGCTAGTGGGAAATATTTTAACAGAAATTTTTCGGTCATTTGGTCCCATGTAGTGATTGACCCTCGTGGTAACGAGTTTAACCACTGTTTGGCTTTATTCCTTAATGAAAAGGGAAATAACCGAAGATGTATGGCATCATCAGAAATGCCATTTATTTTGAAGGTATCACAGAACTCTACAAAGTTAGCTATATGAGTATTTGGGTCTTCGTCCTGCAAACCATCAAATTGAAAAAACTGTTGAATCATTTGTATTGTGTTAGGCTTTAATTCAAAATTATTAGCAGCTATAGCGGGCCTAGCAATACCTGACTCTGCTCCTGTTAAATGTGGTTTAGCATAATCAAACATAGTGCGTGCAGCATTATTTTCCGCCACATCATGTGGTGGTGGATTAGTCTCGTCCATCCCTTCAGTAAGATTGGATTCTCGCTCTTCTTCTTCTCTTTCTGTGTAATTTAGGGCTCGCCTGATTTCTCGGCAATTCCTACGAGCGGTCGCTTCAATATCACTGTCTTATACTAAAGGTCCTCTCGGGTTCCTTCTAGTCATAAACTAGAGGTACCTGAAAAGAAAAGAAAGAAGAAAAGAAAATTTAGCACAATCTAAAAACAAAACAAAAATAAAAAATTAACAAAAATATAAATTACAGAAAATAAGATAAAATAATGGCTAAAGTAATAAAAATAGAGTTTTCTTAATATTTTAGTTCCCCAACAACGGTGCCAAAAACTTGATCGCTGAAATCAGAGCTTTAAAATTTGTAAAAGAATGATCGAACCTAGAAACTAACTCTGACAATGATTAAAGGCAAGTGTACCTATCGAATAGTAGTATAGCTCAGGCAAGACCGGATTGTCGAACCCACAGGAACTAAAAGTACTAATACTAACTTTCTTTTTATTATTTAGCCTAAAACTAATGAAGTTGTTATCTAATCTAATTTTGACGAACTGCTAAGCTAAAGACACAAGGGCAGAAAGAACGAATTGAGAAAATAACTTTAGGAAAAACTCAGTTGATCAAGACGATACCCTCAGGAAGAATCCACCTAGACTTCACTCGTTATTAAACCCTGAACTATATGATTTATTTACTTAGTTTGATCTGTAAGACTCCCTAACGTATATTAAACCCTCTCTCGAGGTGAATAACGTCTAACCCTAGGTTAATTAGTGGAACACTCGTTCTATTATAATAACCCCCTAGAATAGCAGTAAATCGATCTATGGACTCCCATATTAGGTTTCACCCTAATCCAGCAAAATCTCGTCACCCTATCTCTAGGCGTGCGATCAACTCCGCTTAATTATGCTAGATCTACTATTAGGCAGGGTCTATTCCTCCTCCACCTAAGCACATCAAATTTAGATTAAGCATGCATAATTAAGAACAAACTAAGTATTTATCATATAATTCAGAAAATAATAACAATATCCATCATAGGTTTCATCCCCTTCAGATATCTGAAGGGTTTAGTTCATAACAAAATAAGAAAACATCTCAAGAGAAAAGATAAAACAAAACATAAGAAATCCCTAAAACTCCCTGAAGGAATTGAAGGAGAAATCCGCCGTCTTGAGTAGAATCCCGGCTTCTTGAGATGGATCAACTGGCTATCTTCGAGTGATTCCCACAATTCTGGCCTTTTCGGCTTGGCTCCTTGGCCTAGCTAGACGCCCCCCTTTTAGCTGACCCTTAGGGGGTTTATATAGGCTTTTCAAATACGTTTCTTTCTCCCTAAGTATCGAAATCCGAATGAAATTGCCCTTTCCAGCGACAGGGACACGGCCATGGCACACGCCCGTGTGACGAGTCTTTGAGCCGTGTTTTGATTTCTTAATGAGGCACGGCCGTGTAAATCGGGTGAGAGGCCGTGTTCTAGATGCTTGATGAGGCACGGCCGTGTGATCTTTGGGCCAGGCCGTGTCGATTTCGTGATATGGCCCATTTACTCTGTTTTGGGCCCATTTTATGTTCTTTTCATCCTCGGGTGCTTTCCTAGGTATAAGACATGAAAAGAAAGGATTAAGAGCACCTTTTTACATAAATCAAGGGATAAATCATCCAAAAGTAAGCTAAATATGGGATTAAAATATGTTATAATTACGGTTTATCAATGAGTATTCAATTAGCTGATAAAACTGTTAGAATTCCTAGGGGCATTATCGAAGATGTTCTTGTAAAAATCGATATATTCGTTTTCCCAGTAGATTTTGTTGTTTTAGACATGGATGAGGATAATTCAATTCCCTTAATTTTAGGAAGACCTTTTCTAGCAACTGCCAAGACAAAAATTGATGTTGCCACAGGCGAGCTCATACTTTGTGTAGGTGACGAATCAATAGTCTTCAAGCTCTTGACTCGGCCAGGACAACAATCGAAGAAGGTAAAAAAGTCAATACAGATAATAATCAATTTGTTAACCCTTCTTTTCAGGAAGCACCACAGAAGGACATAATTGAACCAGATCCTAAACCCTGTAAAGAAATAACCCCTGAAGAAAGTATTCAGACTAAAGAACTAGACGAGTGGAAGACACACTTCAAGGAAAAACTAGGGATACACGAGGAAGAACCAGAGCTACATGAAGTAAAGCCGAAGAAGCCCCTAGAAGAGCTCATAGGGACATCAAATCACTTCAAAATTAGAGACCAGGTACTGTTAGACAAAATAGATCCGCACATCACCACAACAGACCTGAAAGCAACGGGAGAAATTCCTCTTGAGGTACGCAATATCTTCCCACACGAAACACTCGACATTCGACACTTTTACTGTAAACACTTCTCGACTTAAAACTTGTCAAGAAAATAGAACTGTAAGCATGAGGGAAGATATCCAAACCTTTAAACCTCCCTGATTCAAACACAAGGAAAGTCTAGCTTAAGACTACAAACTAGCGCTTCTCGGGAGGCAACCCGAGCACTAACTCTATTTACTTTCGTATTTATTTTCAGTTTCTTTCCTTTTTTTCTCTTAGTTTAGTTTTAACCTAACCAAAAGTGCAGATTTCCAGGTCACACGGCCGTGGCCGTGGCCGTGTGGACCACAAGAATCCCCGTACTAACATAGCAGAGGCCGTGCGAATCAGTCCCAACCACTTTTCGACGTCACAGATCCAACCACTACACTACGGGCACCGATAAAATGGGACGGCCGTGCCCCATGACCGTGTGAAGCTATTGACCTACCAACCACGGGCAGAACACGCCCGTGCCTTCAACCCGTGCCAACCTACTGACTTATCAAAAATGGGCGTGGCTTGTGGAAAACGGGCATGGAGAATCAACATGCCGAGACACACGGCCGTGCAAGGCGGCCGTGTACATCGACACGCCCTCAGTACACGGGCGTGGGAAAGTACCAGAATAGATCCTCTATTTAAACCCAACCTCCCTTCCCCATTCTTCCCCTCTACCCTTCACTCCTTCTCTCCTTTCCTCTTCTTAGATTTCTCTCCAATTAATTCTTTATATCCTTGAGCTACACAAACACTATGTCGAAGAAACGGCGGAGTCGAAGTACAATCTCCCAGTGGGAGACCAATCTACATTAGTTCATGCCGGCCGCTTCATCCAAACGACAAGCCAAGGATATTTGAGGCCATTCAGTCTCTTTATTTCTTTTCTCTTTCCTTTCATTCTCCTTTTCTTTGACTATCTTATGCATAATTTAGTTGATTTTAATTTAGTTTCTTCGTGTCAGGTTCTAAAGGCTGCTTGGGAATCACACCACGACCACCACGATAACCACAGCCTTAGAAATGACGCCCAACAATAAGGACTCTTCGGTCCATTTATCTTTAAATTTCATTTTGTTTACATTTTTGTTTCCTTTTTCTTTATCTTTCTTATCTTTAATTATCTATTTAGTTTATTTTAAATAGGTCTTAATAATTCCTGGCTAACTCTTTACGAGCTCCCAATTTCTTCATCTAAACGCAGAGCTCGGTAGCAACAACCACCCCTCCGGGAAACCATCCAAAATTCAGGGAGTATTCTTTCCCCTTCTCTTTTGATTTATCCCTTAAATGTTATTATATATCTTTGTACATTGAGGGCAATGTACATCTTAAGTGTGGGGGTGAATAGTTATTTCGAGAAAATACCTAACTTTTTTTCATTATTCTCAAATCCCTGAATTTAGGCTTGTTCTAAAGTAATTTCCTCATATTACTAATTAGGGTGAAATTTCTAATGATTTATGATTTTTATTGACATGTTTTAAAGTAAGTCATTGATAATTGTGCATTGATGATGAAATTTGAAGAATACTAGAGAATTAAACATGATAAGTCTAATTTTCAATAACAAAATATTTAGGTTGTTAACCTAAATCTGAATGTTACTTTGAAATTTGAAATCTACAAAGATGATATCAAAATACCCATAATTTTTGTGAGATTTTGAGCCTTATAGAGCATATTTTCTTTTTCATGCTCACTTGTTGATTATGAGTGTATCAACATTGAACTGTTATTCTAGAACTTGCCTTGATTATACATGTTGAAACCACAATTATGATTTGATATACAGAAATGATAAAGGCACCTAGGATTTAACCCACTTACTCCACTAAAAAGCCTACCTCCATAAATTAACCCCTAGTGAACCACGTTGATGCTAACAACCCTTTTTATTGACTTACCTACTAATATTAACCCAAAACCCCTTTGTATTTGTTATTACCATTCCTTTTGACTACCCCTATATCGAGATTTGATTTGATAAATTGCCTATTTATTTTGATAGTAAATTCCTCATTTATTATGTATTTGTTAGTTTGTTCTTAAAAAAAAAATCAAAGTATATTCATTATTAGTTCCGTGTTAAGTGAGCTTATGCATGTAAATTTCAAATCTCAAAGAGAAAAAGCTCGTATTATTAGAATTATTAATTTTCAATTGATGTAATTATTTACGATTAGTTCATTATTTTTCTAGCTAAGTAATTGATCAGGTCAATCTCGATTCTAACCTTCTAATTCATCCTTTATCCACACCTTTAACCCTAACCCCGTTACAACCCTGTTAAAGACCTTTTGATCTGTTTTTTATCTCATTTTACAGTGGTGGAGATTTAATTTTCAGGCAAGCGTATGGGATTAACTTTTCATGTTCGACTTAATGAGTGCTTAATTTTTACCCTTAAACATTTTGAGTGATTTGAGTGAATCTTTTGTGGGGATGTCAATCCTTGTCAGTTTTGAATTAAAGGTAATTATTTAGATGAAGGGAAACACCTATGTTTTCGAGCTACAAATGTATGACTTATCTTGTTTGAATCTTTAGGACTCTTTGAGTTTGAATTATCCATGTATAAATTATCTTTGAACTATGATGAGACATTGTTGATAGGGGTTATGAATTATGGAAAGTTCGTTTTAATTGTAAGTTGAGAATTTTGCTTGAGGACAAGCAAAAGATTAAGTGTGGGGGTATTTGATAAACCGTAAAAGTAACATATTTTAATCCCACATTTAGCTTACTTTTCGATGATTTATCCCTTGATTTATATAAAAAGGTGCTCTTAATCCTTTCTTTTCATGTCTTATACTTAGGAAAGCACCCGAGGATGAAAAGAACGAGAAACGAGCCTAAAATGGACCAAATTGGGCCAAGGTGGAAATCGACACGGCCTGGACTTAAGCCCACACGGCCGTGCCATGCCAATCATCTAGAACACGGCCTAATCCCGATTTACACGGCCGTGCCTCAATTAAGAAATCTGAACATGGCTTGAAGTCGATCCACACGGGCGTGTGACATGGCCGTGTCCCTGTCGTGGCAAAGAGCAATTTCATTCAGATTTGGATACTTTGGGGCAAAGAAACCTATTTTGAAATCCTATATAAACCCCCTAAGTACCACCTTTAATGGGCATCCAGCTAGGCCAAGGAGCCGAGCCGAAAAGGCCAGAATTGTGGGAAATCACTCGAAGATAGCCTGTTGATCCATCTCAAGAAGCCGGAATTCTACTCAAGACGGCAGATTTCTCCTTCAATTCCTTCAGGGAGTTTTAGGGATTTCTTATGTTTTGTTTTATATTTTCTCTTGAGATGTTTTCTTTTATAGTTATGAACTAAACCCTTCAGATACCTGAAGGGGATAAAACCTAGATGAATCTTGTTATTATTTTCTGAATTATATGATAAATCTTAGTTTGTTCTTAATTATGCATGCTTAATCCAAATTTGATGTGCTTAGGTGGAGGAGGAATAGACCCTACTTAAGAGTAGATCTAGCATAATTAAGCGGAGTTGATTGCACGCTTAGAGATAGGGTGACGAGATTTTGCCGGATTAGGGTGAAACCTAATATGGGAGTCCACAGACCGATTTACTGCTATTCTAGGGAGTTATTATAAGAGAACGAGAGTTCTACTAATTAACCTAAGGTTAGATGTTGTTCGCCTCGAGAGAGGGTTTAATATACGTTAGGGAGTCTTACGGATCATGATAAACCGTAAAAGTAACATATTTTAAGCCCACATTTAGTATGCTTTTGGATGAATTAAGCCTCAATTTATGTAAAAAGGTGCTCTTAATCCTTTCTTTTCATGTCTTATACCCAGGAAAGCACCCGAGGACGAAAAGAACACAAAACGGGCCCAAAACAGAGTAAATGGGCCATATCACGAAATCAACACGGCCTGGCCCAAAGCTCACACGGTCGTGCCTCATCAAGCATCTAGAACACGGCCTCTCAACCGAGTCACACGGTCGTGCCTCATTAAGAAGTCCAAACACGGCCTGAAGTCGATTCACACGGGCGTGTGACATGGCCGTATCCCTGTCGTGGCAAAGAGCAATTTCATTCGGATTTGGATACTTCGGGGCAAAGAAACCTATTTTGAAAGCCTATATAAACCCCCTAAGTACCACCTTTGGGGGGCGTTCAGCTAGGCCTAGGAGCCAAGCCGAAAAGGGCATTCAGCTAGGCCTAGGAGCCAAGCCGAAAAGGGCAGATTTGTGGGAGATCACTCGAGGATAGCCAGTTGATCCATCTCAAGAAGCCGGAGTTCTACTCAAGACGGCGGATTTCTCCTTCAATTCTTTCAGGGAGTTTTAGGGATTTCTTATGATTTGTTTTATCTTTTCTCTCGAGATGTTTTCTTATTTTGTTATGAACTAAACCCTTCAGATACCCGAAGGGGATGAAACCTATGATAAATTCTGTTATTTATTATTGAATTCTATGATAAATACTTAGTTTGTTCTTAATTATGCATATTAATCCAAATCTGATGTGCTTAGGTAGAGGAGGAATAGACCCTGCTTAAGAGTAGATCTAGCGTAATTAAGCGAAGTTGATCGCACGCCTAGAGATAGGGTGACGAGATTTTGCCGGATTAAGGTGAAACCTAATATGGGAGTCCACGGATCGATTTACTGCTTTTCTAGGGGGTTATTATAAGAGAACGAGAGTTCCACTAATTAACCTAGGATTAGACGTTATTCGCCTCGAGAGAGGGTTTAATATAGGTTAGGGAGTCTTATGGATCAAGCTAAGTAAATAAATCGTATGATTCAGTGATAAATAAAAAGAGGAGTCTAGGTGGAATCTTCCTGAGGGTATCGTCTTAATCAACTGAGTTTTTCCTAAAGTTATTTTCCCAATTCGTTCTTTTTGTCTTGTGTCTTTAGCTTAGTAGTTCATTAATTTTAGATTAAATGACTTCACTTATTTTAGGCTAAATAATAAAAACAAAAGTTAGTATTAGTACTTTTAGTTCCTGTGGGTTCGACAATCCGGTCTTGCCTAAACTATACTACTGTTCGATAGGTACACTTGCCTTAAATCGTTGTCAGAGTTAGTTTCTAGGTTCGATCATTATTTTATAAATTTTAAAGCTCTGATTTTAGCGATCAAGTTTTTGGCGCCGTTGCCGGGGAACTAAAATATTAAGAAAGCTCTATTTTTATTACTTTAGCCATTATTTTTTATTTTCCGCAATTTACTTTTATTTTTATTTTTTAGGTTGAATTTTAATTTTTGCTATATTCTTCTTTTATCCTTTCTTTTCCTTTTTAGGTACCTCTAGTTTATGACAACAAGGAACCCGAGAGGACCTTTAGTATACGACAGTGATATTGAAGCGACCGCTCGCAGGAATCGCCGAGAAACCAGGCGAGCCCTAAACTACACAAGAAGAGAAGAAAAAGAACGAGGATCCA
This sequence comes from Gossypium sturtianum, assembly GCA_025698515.1. NCBI lineage: Eukaryota > Viridiplantae > Streptophyta > Magnoliopsida > Malvales > Malvaceae > Gossypium > Gossypium sturtianum. Next base: position 168,366,353 of record CM046945.1, read on the forward strand.
ATCCTACTAAAGGGATGGACGAGACTAATCCACCACCACATGATGTGGGGGAACGCAATGCTCCACGCACTATGTTTGATTATGCTAAACCACATTTAACAGGAGCAGAATCGAGTATTGTTAGGCCCGCTATAGCTGCTAATAATTTTGAATTAAAGCCTAACACAATAAAAATGATTCAACAGTTTGTTCAATTTGATGGTTTGCAGGACGAAGACCCAAATACTCATATAGCTAACTTTTTAGAGTTCTGTGATACCTTCAAAATAAATGGCGTTTCTGATGATCCCATACGTCTTCGGTTATATACCTTTTCATTAAGGAATAAAGCCAAACAGTGGTTAAACTTGTTACCATGAGGGTCAATCACTACATGGGAACAAATGACCGAAAATTTTTTATTGAAATATTTCCCACTGGCCAAAACGGCCAAATTACGGAATGATATCTCTTCTTTTGTACAGATGGATTTAGAGACGTTATATGATGCATGGGAGAGATACAAGGATCTCTTGAGGAGATGTCAGCACCATGGCTTACCCTTGTGGCTTCAAGTCCAAACTTTTTACAATAGTGTGAACCCTTCAACGAGAAAACTAATCGATCCAGCCGCCGGTGGAACTTTGAATAATAAAACTCCTGAAGCAGCCCAAGAGTTTATAGAAGAGATGTCGTTGAACAATTATCAGTGGCAGGTCACAAGGACGAAACCAACAAAATCAGCAGGAGTCTACAACCTCGGTGCAGTAACCATGCTATCAAACCAGGTAGAATTGATAAATAAAAAGATTGATAGTTTGTGTTCTTCGTAGGTTCATCCAGTTATGTAGTGTGATACAAGTGGAACTGTGGCGAATCCTGAGTACCCACCCTACCAACCAGAAGTAGAGAGCGAACAGATGAACTATATAGGTAATAATTTCAGATCCAATAATAACCCCTATAGTAATACTTACAATCCAGGTTGGAGGAACCACCCAAATTTTTCATGGGGAGGACAAGGAAATCAAGGAAATCAAAGACAACAACCTCCCCAAAATTTCCAAAATCAGCCATATCCGCAAGAGAAGAAGCCAAGCCTCGAAGAGATGCTGAAAAAATTCATGGCAAACACAGAAAACCGTTTCAAAGAAAATGAGAAAATACTTAAAGATCAACAAGCAACGGTTGAAAAAGTTACTAAGCCAGCAAGGGAAGTCACTAATGCAGTCGAACAACTTGCAAAGTTAATGTTCGAACGACCGCAAGGACGTCTACCAAGTAACACCAAGATTAACCCAAAGGAAAAAATTCAAGCCATCTCAGCTCATGACAGTAAAAAGGTAGATGAACCCGATCCAACACAAGAAAACAAGGCAGACGAAGGTAAAGAAGAGGTAACGCAGGAAAAGCTAAAACCGGTAATCAAAGAGTACCAACCTCGCATACTTTATCCCGAAGCATTAAAAAGAGACGATTCATTTGTTCCCATAACTTTTATGTTCATCTTTCTTTCAAAACCGAAACAAATAAAAGAAAAATAAAATAAGAAAGACTTAGGGCATTCGGTCATCTTTAAGCTCAATTCAAGGTATGTTTGATTTCGGTTTTTGATAATTTTTACGTTTTTGAGATCGTTGCTATGAAATGTACAAGACCCATGCTTTAATTTTTGAGATTGATAAATATTTTGAGTTGATCCATGGTTGATAATTGGTTGTTTATGTTGTTTAAGGATGAATTATGAAATATATGTACTAGATTAATATGTTTTGTCTTTGGATTTTTGATGAATTTGAGTATTTTGGACTAAATTGCAAAAATAAATTTTTGAGGGACCAAAATGGGAAATAAATGAAATGCATGGATTTGTATGAAGACTAGGGATATTCGGCCCTTAAGGTGTGTGGCCAAATTTTGTGTATTTTGTGTTTTGTGCAAATAGGATTAAATTGTAAAAGTGTGAAATATTTGGGGCAAAATGGTAATTTTCCCATTTATGTGTTTTAGGACTAAATTGAATAGAAATGTTTTTGAATGAGCTTAATTTAAACATGTTTAGATCAAGAACAAAGAAAAACGGACTTGGATCGGGGAAAAGCGAAAATTATCGAATAGCCGGTTTTTGTTGTCCGACGATATCTGAGGTAAGTCTTTAAGCAAATATACATCGTAAATTATTTATGTAACCTATTATATGCTGAATTATGGAAACATTGTAAATATATTATGCAAAAGCCGAATTTGACTATGTGAATGATTGAGTTGGTTAAGTTATTTGATTGTTATATGCTATTTAATTTATCATACCATGATTTCGAAATGAGTAATAGGTTTGATATATGAAGCGATTCATGTGAGATAATCTAAAGTATTACTATTCAAGCTTAGACCCTAGCAAGCCTCGGGCTGGTGAACTTTTCGGGCTTTATGCCTAGCAGGCTTATTGCCGGTGAATGGATATCAGACCTCGGGTCTAGCAGGCTTAGTGCCGGTGTGAAATTCAGGCTTATGCCTAGCAGGTTATATACCGGTGATGTAAAATCAACATATGGTTTATGAGCTTACCTAATTATATGTTTATTGAGCAAGCCAGTGATAATACGAGTTTGTTTATATTCGGCCATACAGGTATGTGCACATGAGTTATTTAATTGAGTTTTCATGTTCGATCAAATAGGTAAGCATATATGTAAATTTTGTCAAGCAAGAATGAAACCAATGTTCATGTATATTCGGCCTTTTGGTTATGTGGACACATTGTTAATACATTGAGATTAGATACTTGAATATATGAGATGTCAAATGGACATGTGTACATACATTTATTTATGTGAAATTAATATGTACAGGGCATTTACTTATTCGAATGTTTATGTGAACTTATTGAGTTATATGTATATGTATTATGAGTAGATTGTAAAGAGATGATGTATTATATTTTGAACCTTATGCCGAATTGGTAAATTGTACGCTAAAGGTAAGAAAATGATAAATGTTATGCTAAGTGAGGTAATGGCATTCGGCTATGATAGACTTTTGAGTTAAGCTATATATTCAATGCCATTAATTGATTGTTTTAAAATGCTTGAGTGTTCAATTGATTTATTATATTTGCTTAAGACTTACTAAGCTAAGTTAGCTTACTCTGTGCGTTTGTCACTCTGTTTTATAGATTTTGGTCAAGCTACGAGCTCAGGGGATCGTCAACGAAGTCATCCACACTATCGACTTATTTTGGTACCTTTAAAGTTTAGATTTCGAACTTAAGGCATGTATAGGCTAGTTGAATAATTAGAAGACGTTTTGATGCTGTAATTATAGGCCATGCGAAAATGGCTTGATCTTAATGTCAAATGCTCTAATGCTTATGTTTTAATCATGTTATATGTGTTTGTCTTGCTTGGTTTATAAGTATGGTTGCCATGTGAATTCATTATAAGTATAAATATATATATATATATATATGTTTTGTTATGAGGTATCCTTTAAAGTCTTAAGTTGTGATTTGGAAGTTGACATAAGTGATTTTTAAATATGTTTGGATTGAATCGATTATGACTTACCGTTGAGGTGTAAGATTGAATATGAATAAATTCGGAGATCCTTTTTATTGTAACTTTTATATTCGGCAATATGATGAAATTATATTATATGTTTGGATTGGCATATTCGGTCTTGACATATATATGTTCTTGTAGGAATAAAATTTAGATTTATATATCTTGGATTATGGGAGTTATATTTTTAATCTTGTTGATTCGAATATATTTTTATAAATGAACTGTATACATATGGATATGTATGATTAATTTCAATAAGTGATATCATGCTTTAATAAAGTATTTGCAAGCATATGCATATTCGGCTATTATAACTTAAATGATCAAATGTTTAGTAACCTTTGTTATTTGATGGAAAATGCTTAGAAATGATTTTGGTTGAATGGTTTTAAAATAGGCTCGAAATGGTTTAAGTATGCTTTGCTAATGCATTTCTTAAGATACATTCGGTTCTTGACTTCATGAGCAGTAAATGTTTGTGGTGACTTGTGATATGTTTAGTAATGCCTTGTAACCCCAGTCCGGCGACGGATACGGGTTAAGGGTGTTACAAGGTTGTTAACCTAAATTTGAATATTACTTTGAAATTTGAAATTTACAAGGTTGACATCAAAAACCCATAATTTTTGTGAGCTTTTGAGCCTTATAGAGCATACATTCTTTTTCATGCTCACTTTTTGATTATGAGTATGTCAACTATGAACTGTTATTCTAGAACTTGCCTTAATTATACGTGTCAAGACCACAGTTATGATTTGATATACTGAGATGATAAAGGCACCTAGGATTTAACCCACTTACACCACTAAAAGACCAACCTCCATAAATTAACCCCTAGTGAACCCCGTTGAGCCTAACAACCCTTTTTATTGACTAACCCACTAATTTTAACCCAAAACCCTTTGTATTTGTTATCACCATTTTTTTTAACTACCCTTTTTTTCGAGATTTGATTTTGAACAGTTTCCTAACTATGTTTTATATTTCAGTTGTAATAGTTCTTCCTATTATTATAGTTTGTTCTTAAAAAAAATCAAAGTACATTCATTATTAGTAAGTGTATTCATTATTAAGTTTTTGTTAAGTGAGCTTATGCATAAAAAAATCTCAAATCTCAAAGAGAAAAGCTCGTATTATTAGGATTATTAATTTTCAAGTGATGTAATTATTTACAATTTTTTCTAGATAGGTAACTTGTCAGGTCAATCTCGATTCTGACCCTCTAATTCAGCCTTTATCCACACCTTTAACCCTAGCCCCGTTACAACCTTGTTAAAGACCTTTTGATCTGTTTGTCATCTCATTTTACAGTGGTGGAGATTTGATTTTCAGGCAAGCCTATGGGATTAACTTTTCAGGTTCGACTTTTGAGTGCTTAATTTTGACCCTTAAACACTTTGAGTGATTTGAGTGAATCCTTTGTGAGGATGTCAATCCTTGTCAATTTTGAATTAAAGGTAATTATTTAGATGAAGGGGAACGCCTATGTTTTCAAGCTACAAATGAATGACTTATCTTGTTTGAATCTTTAGGACTCTTTGAATTGAATTATCCATGTATAAATTATCTATGAATTAGGATGAGGCATTCTTGATAGGATTTATGAATTATGGAGAGTTCGTTTTAATTGTAAGTTGAGAATTTTGCTTAAGGACAAGCAAAAGCTTAAGTGTGGGGGTATTTGATAAACCGTAAAAGTAACATATTTTAAGCCCACATTTAGTATGCTTTTGGATGAATTAAGCCTTGATTTATGTAAAAAGGTGCTCTTAATCCTTTCTTTTCATGTCTTATACCCAGGAAAGCACCCGAGGACGAAAAGAACACAAAATGGGCCCAAAACGGAGTAAATGGGCCATATCACAAAATTGACACGGCCTGGCCCAAATATCACGGCCGTGCCTCATCAAGCATCTAGAACACGGCCTCTCAACCGAGTCACATGGACGTGCCTCATTAAGAAGTCCGAACACGGCCTGAAGTCAATTCACACGGGCGTGTGACATGGCCGTGTCCCTGTCGTGGCAAAGAGCAATTTCATTCGGATTTGGATACTTCGGGGCAAAGAAACCTTTTTTGAAAGCCTATATAAACCCCCTAAGTACCACCTTTGGGGGGGCGTTCAGCTAGGCCTAGGAGCCAAGCCGAAAAGGGCATTCATCTAGGCCTAGGAGACAAGCCGAAAAGGGCGTTCAGCTAGGCCTAGGAGCCAAGCCGAAAAGGGCAGATTTGTGGGAGATCACTTGAGGATAGCCAATTGATCCATCTCAAGAAGCCGGAGTTCTACTCAAGACGGCGGATTTCTCCTTCAATTCCTTCAGGGAGTTTTAGGGATTTCTTATGTTTTGTTTTGTCTTTTCTCTCGAGATGTTTTCTTATTTTGTTATGAACTAAACCCTTCAGATACCCGAAGGGGATGAAACCTATGATAAATTTTGTTATTTATTATTGAATTATATGATAAATACTTAGTTTGTTCTTAATTATGCATATTAATCCAAATCTGATGTGCTTAGGTAGAGGAGGAATAGACCCTGCTTAAGAGTAGATCTAGCGTAATTAAGCGGAGTTGATCGCACGCCTAGAGATAGGGTGACGAGATTTTGCCAGATTAGGGTGAAACCTAATATGGGAGTCCACGGATCGATTTACTGCTTTCCTAAGGGGTTATTATAAGAGAACGAGAGTTCCACTAATTAACCTAGGATTAGACGTTATTCGCCTCGAGAGAGGGTTTAATATAGGTTAGGGAGTCTTACGGATCAAGCTAAGTAAATAAATCGTATGATTCAGTGATAAATAACAAGAGGAGTCTAGGTGGATTCTTCCTGAGGGTATCGTCTTAATCAACTGAGTTTTTCCTAAAGTTATTTTCCCAATTCGTTCTTTTTGTCTTGTGTCTTTAGCTTAGTAGTTCATTAATTTTAGATTAAACGACTTCACTTATTTTAGGCTAAATAATAAAAAGAAAAGTTAGTATTAGTACTTTTAGTTCCTGTGGGTTCGACAATCCGGTCTTGCCTAAACTATACTACTGTTCGATGGGTACACTTGCCTTAAATCGTTGTCAGAGTTAGTTTCTAGGTTCGATCATTCTTTTATAAATTTTAAAGCTCTAATTTCAGCGATCAGATCAAACTAAGTAAATAAATCGTATGGTTCAGTGATAGATAACAAGTGAAGTCTAGGTGGATTCTTCCTGAGGGTATCGTCTTAATCAACTGAGTTTTTCCTAAAGTTATTTTCCCAATTCGTTCTTTTTGTCTTGTGTCTTTAGCTTAGTAGTTCGTTAATTTTAGCTTAAAAACAACTTCACTTATTTTAGGCTAAATAGTAAAAAGAAAGTTAGTATTAGTACTTTTAGTTCCTATGGGTTCGACAATCCGGTCTTGCCTAAGCTATACTACTGTTCGATAGGTACACTTGCCTTTAATCGTTGTCAGAGTTAGTTTCCAGGTTCGATCATTCTCATTTATAAATTTAAAACTCGATAGACATACGATCAGTCTCGAGGACTCATTTAAGGGACATTATGCTTGAGAATGATGAATGAATGTATGAATTTCTGTAAAAGTTTCTGATTTGTTCGGTAACGCTCCTAACCCTAATCCGGCGACGGACACGGGATAGGGGTGTTACAGCCAATGTCCCAGACATGATCTTACATGTAATCTCAGATCGATGGCAATGTCCCAAACATAGTCTTACTCGATATCACATCTCAAAATCCTATGTCATGACATATGTATCCTATTCTATTCCTATGGTTTGTACGGGGCTTTCGGACATTGTAACATTATCGATACTTCCTTGTATTAACATATTCTGCTTCTCAAACAATTCAATATCATAAAAACATATATAACTTAATCATAATACATTTATTTTCATAATTATTCAACATTGAGTTCAATTTCATAAATAATAAGCACTTATAACTCAATTTCATAACGTTTATTAACATACGAACTTACCTCGTTCGTTGAAACGACGAATTAGGTCGATTTGTCGATAACTTTAGTTTTCCCTCGATCTAGATCTGAATTCATTTTTTCTTGATATAGATATATTCAAAATTAACTTATTTATTTATCCAATCATTCAATTTCATCCAAAACCCACAATTGGTCATTTTTACACATTAGCCCCTAAAGTTTAACATTTATGCAATTTAGTCCTTATTACACAAATACACAAAATTCATAAAATTACTTAAATACCCATGCTAGCTGAATTACCAAACTACCCTTAGCAGCCCATATTTTTCATTTATTTCACATTTTAACCTCATATTTTACACATTTCACAAATTAGTCCAAAATTGACATTTTCACCCAAAATCACTTTATAAAACTTGTAAAACTATTAGCAAATATTCATATTTCATCATCAAGCATCAAAGAACACATATGTTCAACAATGGCATCTCTCAAAATCATCAGTAGATTCGAAAATTGAAGCATGGGTTAGCTAGAATACGATGCAACAATTTCAAAAACATAAAAATCATCAAAAATCGAGCTCGAAAACTTACCTAATTGAACTCAACAATGGCCGAACCCTTAAAACTCATCCATGGCTTCTCCTTTCTTTTTATTTTCGGCAAAATGAATGAAAGATGAACAAAATCATCATTTTGGTTTATTAAACTAACCATTATTTATTTAATTACCAAAATGTCCTTTAATAAAACATAATTAAAACACTTAATGGTTCATCTTTTTCCACTCAAATATTCAATGGTCAATTTACAACATAAGGACTTTTCCTTTAACAAAACATAACAAATAAGTTTTTTAACAAAGGGAATGACACTTTTACATTTTACGCGATTAAGTCCTTTTATCAAATTGAGCACTCAAACGATCAAATTAGTTTACGAAACTTTCTCACATATCACATATCATGTTGTAAACACAAAAAATAATATTGAAATATTTTTCTGACCTCAGAATTTGTGGTTTCGAAACCACTATTCCGACTAAGGTCTAAATCGGGCTGTTACAACTCTCCCCTCTTAAGGATTTTCGTCCCCAAAAATCTTACTAGAGAATAAATTAGTGATTTGCTTTCATATAGCATTACCAAAATCTCACATAACTTCGGATTTCACAACTCTTTAATCATACCAACCAAGATTCTGATCTATCTTTTGCTATACATCATAGTAAGCTGAATCATCACATCATAGATATAAGAAACACTTTACGAATCTTCTCGAGTTTTGACGGTAATTTAAGTTGAAGAAGTCACTGGTATTACCTTTTCACTTCTCTTTTTATCTGAGTCAAGAAGTTCCAATCTCAGCAATATTTTCACAAATACTCAGTTATCTTACTGAAATTCAATGCTTTTACGTATCAGTTTTGCATAAGTTTTCTGTCAATCTGAAACTGCTTTCAAGCTGTTACAAATTACTTTTACTTTCTCTTCAATTTCTCTGATCAAAGCATCTCTATGAATCTTTCTCTCACACAGTTCAATCCAGTAAAATAAGGTTCGGTAATTGTAACCATACAATAATTCTTACAATACCGTCTTAATACTCACATGATTACTTAACCAACAATAATAGTCTTTCTTAGTTGTTTTCAAACTCTAAAACACAATGACAAAACATAATTTCGAGAATTTGAATTGCTTTCTCTAATTACGAGAAAACATTGTACCTAAGCTTACTGTAGTTTCTTTCGTAATCACAATATAAATTTAGGATTTCTATTTGAAATAATGAAGACTGGCACCTAGTGCAAACTGGCAATCTCTAAAATAACTCAGTTGGTCTATCATGTAACACCCCTTACCCATGTCCGACGCCGGGACCGGATATGAGGCATTACCATGCTTAGTTTAACTTGAATCACGTAAATACAGACTATAAAATTTCATTTCAAGTTAAATCCTTTCTTTCTTAATCATAACATTCATATAATGGGCCTTCGAGGCCTTAAACATACACCCGGAAGTTTTCAGGGTTCAACCAGGATCTTTCGCTCTGTTTGAAAATTTTTAACCTAAACAGGGGCCAAACGCCCGTGTGGTCCAAAAAACATGCCCGTGTGACCTTGAGACATGTTCGTGCTCGACACCCATGGTCAAAACTGACTTATTTCACATAGCTAATCACACGCCCGTGCCTATAACCCATGTCCTTCACACGGCCTAGACACGCCCGTGTCTCCTACCCGTGGAGCTCTCTGACTATGACGTCATTGAACCTTTAATGTCACACGGCCAAGACACACGCCCGTGTGCTGGCCCGTGTGATGAATCACCTTCTCGTAATGAATTGTAGGGGACACACGGCCTATCAACACACCCATGTGGGCTGACCGTGTGTCACACACGGCCTAGACACATGCCCGTGTGTCTACCCGTGTGGACAACTATAGGCTATTTTCTAAGCCTTTTTGCCACCCTGAAACAAAGACTCATTCATATAGCCTCAATTAGCACATGACATAGCAAGATTAAGCTATGAACAATCCTCAAAACTAACATTCATTCCAACCATAATTCACTAATTACTTAGCATGAACTTGCACTTCATCTTACTCATAATTCTTATAGCATAAACTTGACAATTGTGGCCACTTCATAATGACCCTTTACAAAATAAGTGTAAACCATTGATAGCCAACACTTTGGCCCTTAAACATTATATAACATAGAGTACTCAAATTCCTATACATGCCATACTCAAACTGAAATTTGTCTTTACTATACCAAAGTGCGGTCGATAGTGTGATTCCGAGCTCTGACGTCCAATGATCCTCGAGCCAACTTGATAGAACTACAAGGAAAAGGGAAAAAAGAAGGGTAAGAATATAGCTTAGTAAGTTTGCATGAAACTCTAGGACAATATATTTACTCAAACTATAATTATTCATATCATGAAACAATGACAACATAGTCTCAATGAATGAAAGTACTTACTCGTACTTATTCACACTTATTCTTACTTACTCTTACCCATCTCATGTCAATATGATTTGGTAACTTTTACTTTCTCACGTTACCTGTATCACTGATTCATGTAGTTTAGCACATTTGCTAACACAACCATAAACTCACATCTTTATCATTCATACCATGAACATCACTCAAGGCCATCCATAAATAGACTTGGATCTAGACCGACACACATACTTGACTTTTTTACTTATGAATAAATCGGATCATCATGAATTATTCAAGCTTAACATGCATAAGTTTTGATGCCAATGCCATATCCCGGATACGGTCTTACATGGGATCATTCCTTGGTGCTGATGTCATATCCCAGATATGGTCTTATACGGAATCTCATAACTCGATGTCGATGCCATGTCCCAGACACGGTCTTATACGAGATCGTACTTAGATGTTGATGCCATATCCTAGATATGGTCTTACACAAGATCATTCTTTGGTGCCGAAGCCATGTCCCAGACATGGTCTTATACGGGACCTTTCCTTTCTCATATGCATACATAGGTAATATACCTATTCCGGAACTATAACCGAAATTACAATTTAGCCTGTTCTCACCGTTTACTCATCGAGACTTCATAGCTCGATTTTGTTCACAATAACATGCCTTAACACAATAATGACCGATTTCAAATATCGAACATTATGAAATACTAATTTCATACAAACTTACCTCGAATCTCAAAATGTATCTCGATGCTCGATTTAGTCTTTAATTTTGTTCTTGCCTCGGTTTCGATCCGGTCTTCGCGTTTCTTGATCTATAATAAAAATTTCACTTGTTAAACACATGCATTGACTAAATCGACTCATAATTCATATTTTGGCAAAATTATGATTTTTCCCCTAAACTTTCACATAATTACACTTTTCCCCTAGGCTCGTAAAATGATTTTCATTCAACTTTCTTGCATTTCAAGCCTAGCCAAATCATTTTCTCAACTGTAGCAACATTAAATTCCCACTATTTCACTCATGTATGACCATTTCTATAACTTTTCAATTTGGTCATTTTCATGCATCTTTCATGAAAATCACTTAGACAAAGATGTTTATCATACATCAAACTTTCATAATCTTCCATAAAACATCAAAATACATGCATGCCATACATAGGTAAATTTTTGAACATAAACCCTAGCTCAAAATATGGCTAGAAATAGCTAAAACGAGCTACGAGGGTTTTAAAAATACGAAGAACATTAAAAACGGGGCTAGGATGCACTTACTATCAAGCTTGAAAGTTGAAGAAACCCTAGCTATGTCCTTGAAAATTTCAGCCAAGAGGAAGAAGATGGACATGAATTTTGAGTTCTTTTTCCCTTTTAATTCTTTTATTAACCAAATGACTAAAATGCCCTTAATGGTTATTTCTTGAGATTTTTCCTTCCCATGTACATTTTTTTCCATCATCAAATATAATGGTCTAATTACTAAATAAGGACCTCTAGGATTTTTGATCGTGTGTCAGAGTCTTAAAAATTTATATAAAGAATGATCGAGCCTAGAAACTAACTATGACAATGATTTGAGGCAAGTGCACCTATCGAACAGTAGTATAGTTTAGTGGCAAGACTGGATTGTCGAACCCAAAGGAACCAAAAGTACTAATACTAACCTTCTTTTTATTATTTGGCCTAAGAATTAAGGGAATTGTTGTTTAATCTAAATTAACTAACTACTAAGCTAAGGATGCTAAGACAAAGAGAATGAATTGGGGAAAATACTTGTGGGAAAAACCATTTGATTAAGATAATATCCGAGGAAGAATCCACCTAGACTTGACTTGTTATTTAACTCTGAACCAGACAATTTATTCACTTGACTTGATCCGTAGGATTCCCTAATTTGTATTAATACCTCTCTCGAGGCTACAACGTCTAACCCTAGATTGATTAATTGAAATCTCTTTCTAATTAAAACCCCTAGAATTGCATTAACTCGATCTATGGACTCCCATATTAGATTTGACCCTAATCCGGCAGATTTTCGTCATCCTATCTCTATGGTTGCGATCAACTCCGCTTAATTATGCTAGATCTACTCTTAAACAGGGAATATTCCTCCTCTGCCTAAGCACATCAATCTTGAATCAATATCCTGAAATATCAAAACAAGAATTAAGAATACATAATTAAGAACAAATCAAGTATTTATCATATAGTTCAGAAAACAATAACAATATCCGTCTTAGGTTTCATCCCCCTCAGGTATCTGAGGGGTTTAGCTCATAATCATAAAAGAATACATCTCAGAAGAAAATATAAAACAAAACATAAGAAAAACCCTAAAACCCCCTGAAGGAATTTGAAGGGAAGATCTTCCGTCTTGAGTATGATTTCGGCTTCTTGAGATGGATCAACTGGCTTTCTTCGAGTAAATCCCATAATTTTGACCTCTCTGGCTTCGCTCCTTGGCCTAGCTGGACCCCCTTTTAGGTCACACTTAGGGTTTTTATATAGGCTTTCGGAATGTCTTTCTTTGCCCCTAAGTATCCTAATCCGAGTGAAATTAAAACAGGTCACGAAAGAGACACGCCCGTGGCACACGCCAGTGTAAGTCAGACCAGGCCATGGTCGGGTCTGTTAAGGAGGCACGGTCGTGTGGATTTCATACATTGGCTTATTTTCTCTTTGTTTGGCCCGTTTCTCGTTCTTTTCATCCTTCGGTGCTCTCCTAAGTATAAAACATGAAATTAAAGGATTAGGAGCACCAAATTCCACAATTCAGGGAATAAATCATCCAAAAGTATGCTAAATGTGGGATTAAAATATGTATTTATTACGGTTTATCAAATACCCTCACACTTAAGCATTTGCTTGTCCTCAAGAAAAATTCTCAACTCACAATTAAAATGAACTTCCTCAATTCATAAAATTTATCAATAATGTTTCATCATAATTCAAAGGTGATTCATACATTGATAATTTAAATAGAAGGATCCTAAAGATTCAAACAGTCAAAGTCATAGTTTTTTATAGTACGTAAAATAGGCATTTCCCCTTACCTAAATAATTACCTTTGATTCGAAATCGACAAGAGTTGACATCCTCACTAAAGATTCACTCAAATCACTCAAAGTGTTTAAGGTTCAAAATTAAGCACTCAAAAGTCGAACATGAAAAGTTAATCCCATAGGCTTGCATGAAAATCAACTCTCCACCACTATAAAATGAAATGACACACAGATCAAAAGGTCTTTTAAGGGTTATAATGGGGCTTAGGTTAAAGGTGTGGATAAAGGCTGAATTGAAGGGTTAGAATCGAGATTGAATTGACAATTTACCTAACTAGAAAAATGAACTAATCCTGAATAATTACATCAATTGAAAACTTGTAATACTAATAATATGAGCTTCTTCTTCAAGATGTGGAATTTAAACATACAAGCTCACTTAATTATATAACTAATAATGAATATATTTCGATTTTTTTAAGAACAAATCAAGTATAGGAAAGAACTTTAACAACTGAAATATAGAACATAGTTAGGTAACTGTTCAAAATCAAATCTCGACAAAAAGGGAGTCAAGGAATGGTGATAACAAATACAAGATGGGTTTTGGGTTAATATTAGTGGGTGAGTCAATAAAAGGGGTGTTAAGATCAAGGGGGTTCATTATGGGTTAATTGTTAGGGTAGGTTTTTTAGTGGAGTGAGTGGGTTAAATCCTAAATGCCTTTATCATCTCTGTATATCAAATCAATGATGTGGTCTCAACATGTATAATCGAAGCAAGTTCTAGAATAACAAATCAATGTTGACACACTTATAATCAAAAAGTTAGCACGAAAGAATGTATGCTCTAAAAGGCTCAAAATCTCACAAAAATTATGGATTTTTTTTTATATCAACTTTGTAAATTTTCAATCTTCAAGGTAATAATTAGATTCAGGCAGACAACCTAACAAAAATTTTATTTTTGAAAATAGACTCATCATGCTTGATTCTCTAGTCTCCTAAAGTTTAAGTCATCACTGCATAATTATCAATGACTTAATCCAAAACATATCAATAAAAAATCATGAATCAAAGGAAATTTCATTCTAATAGTAATATTAGAAAATTACTTAAGAACAAGACATAATTCAGGGATTTGAGAATAATGCAAAAAGTTAGGCACTTTTTCAAAATAAAATTCACCCCCCACACTTAAGATGTACATTGTCCTCAATGTACAAAGATAGATAATAACAATATAGTGTGAAAATCTAAAGATAGGGAGAAGTGAAAGGTCCTGAATTTCGGATGGATTCCTTGAGTTGGAAGTGTGGAAACTTGATTCGGAGGTGAAAGATAAGTTGGAGGAGGCGTCTTTGGTGGTGGTATGGTGGCCGCCAACAATTTCTGCGCTAGATGAAGAAATTGGGAAGCTCGTGAAGAGTTAGTCAGAAAATAATAAGGATAATTCAAAATATACTAATTACATATTGAAAGAAAAGAAAAATAAAAAGAAAGAGTGTAAAAAATGAAATAAAACTAAAAGAAAAGATGAATGGACTGAAAGGTCCTTATTGTTCGATGGTTCGCGAGGTGGGTGTGATTTCTAAAGCTTGGTGTGGTGATTCCCTAACAGCCTTTAGAATCTAAATCAAAGAAAACAAAATGTAAGAATAAGAATTAAATACAAGAAAGATAAAGAGAAGGAAAATAAAGGAGAAGAGAAAGGAAAAAGAAAAATGAAATGGACTCAAGGGTCCTTATCCTGTCGAGCTAATGAAGCGGTCGGCATGAACTTATGTAGATCAGTCTCGTAGAGGGAGACTGTGCTAGGATCCTTCCGTTTCTTCGACATGGATGTGGTTAGATCAAGGGTTAGGAGAATGAAGAAAAATGAAAATGAAAATGAAGGGGGTGTAAAGAGTATGGAAGAGAAGGGAATGGGGAGTAGGTGAGAAGGGGAAAAGGGTGTGTTAAATAGAGATTTCAAATCTGGTACATCTCCACGCCCGTGTACCAGGGGCGTGCTGCATCACACAGCCGTATCACACAGTCGTGTTGTACTACGTTCGTTTCTCCCACACCTATGTGTAGGTCGCCACGCCCATGTTAATAAAACAGTGTCGACCACGGCTGTATCGCACGGCTGTGGTGTTTAGTTGGGGCCCGTAGATTGAAGATATTTTTCATCCTATTTCGTACTATCTCTACCATATCAGTACGAAAATCCGTAATATCCACACGACCATGGCCACGGCCGTGTGTAAGGCCGTGTGGTACTAAAATCTTCACTTTGGTTAGTTTATAGTTAGGTACTGAAAAGGAAAAAATAAAAGTAAAAAGTAAAAAATGTGAAATTAATGGGGTTAGTGCTCAGGTTGCCTCTTGATAAGCGCTTGTTTATAGTCTTAAGCTAGACTTACCTCTCATTCGCGCATTCATGGTGGTTTGAGGAGTTGAAAGTCCTTTCTCATGCTATCAGTTCTATTATCAGTATATAATTCGAGTCGAGTAGCGTTTACTTTAAAAGTACCGAATATAGGATTACTTACCTCGACTGTTTCGTATGGGAAAACATTGAGCACCTTAAAAGGGATTTCTTCATTTGTATTAAGGTTGGAAGGGAAGATTCGAGGGTCTGTCTTATCTAAAAATACCTGATCTCCGATCTTAAATTCGTTCGTCCCATGGAATGGTGTTGGTTCTGCTTCTTGTATTCTTGGTTTCTCCTTAATACGTAGCTTTCACACGTCTAGTTCATCGATCTGAAGCCGTTGTTCCTCGTGAGTTATTTCTTTGTTGTCATAAGGTCTAAGATCTGGCTCAGTTGTGTAGTTCTGTGGTACTTCCTGAAAAGAAGGTTTAACCGAATGGTTATTAATAAAATAATTTTTTTCACCTTGATTACTTGATGTACTAGACGAGTTAAGAGCCTGAAGATTGATTGATTCGTCACCTACACGAAGTATGAGTTCTCCTGTACCAACATCAATTTTAGTCCTGACAGTTTCTAAAAAGGGTCTTCCTAAAATTAAGGGGATACTATTGTCCTCATCCATGTCTAAAATGACAAAGTCTACTGGGAATATGAATTTATCAATTTTCACGAGTACATCTTCAATTATACCCCTAGGAATTCGAATAGTCTTATCAGCTAATTGAATGTTCATCCTAGTTTGTTTGGGTTTCCCTAGACCTATTTGTTTAAACATTTTATAAGGCATAACATTGATGCTTGCCCTAAATCAGCTAAAGCATTATCAACAGATAAACTACCAATTAAGCATGGAATTGTAAAACTCCCTGGATCTTTTAATTTTTGTGGTAGTTTATTTTGCAACATTGCTGAGCAAACTACATTTAGTTCCACATGCGATTCCTCGTCTAACTTCTGCTTGTTTGTCAAAAGCTCTTTTAAAAATTTCCTTGAATCTGGCATCTGCGAAAAAGCTTCAAGAAACGGTAAGTTAATATGTAATTTCTTTAAAAGTTTAAGAAATTTACCGAATTGTTCGTCCGTGTTGTCTTTCTTCATTGCATTGGGGTATGGTATACGAGGTTGGTACTCTTTAATTACCGATTTTGGCTTTTCGTGACTTACCTCGACCTTACCTTTTTCTACCAAATTCTCTTGGTCTAATTTGGGCTCATCTAACCCTACACTATCCTGAGCTGTTATGGCTTGAAGTTGCTCCTTTGGGTTAGTTTCAGTGTCACTTGGCAAGCTGCCTTGTGGTCGTTTCGAGATGATCTTGGCAAGTTGCCCTAATTGGCTCTCGATCCCTTGAATTGATGCTTGTTGATTTTTAAGTGTTGTCTCGGTGTTTTGGAAACGTGTTTCTAACACCGCTATGAATTTTGTCAGCATCTCCTCGAGGTTCGGCTTCTTTTCCTGTGGGTAAGGCTGTTGTTGGAAATTTTGAGGGGGTTATTGTCTCTGATTTCCTTGACCGCCCCATGAAAAATTGGGGTGGTTCCTCCAACCTGGATTATAAGTATTACTATAAGGGTTATTTTGAGGTCTAGAATTATTACCCATATAGTGACATTGCTCGTTTTCAGCGCTCGAGTTGTAAGGTGGATATTCTTTATTGCTCATCCCTCCTCCATTCATATCGCACTGCATAACTGGATGTACCTGCGAAGAACCACATAAACCATCAATCTTTTTATTTAACATCTCTACCTGGTTTGATAGCATGGTTACTGCGTCGAGGTTGAAAACACTGGCGGCTTTCGTTGGCCTTGTCCTTGTGAATTGCCACTGATAGTTATTCAGTGACATCTCTTCAATGAATTCATAGGCAGCCTTAGTTGTTTTGTTATTCAAGGTTCCGTCGGCGGCTGAATCAATCAATTGTCTAGTTGAGGGGTTCACACTGTTGTAAAAAGTTTGGACTTGTAGCCACAAGGGTAATCCATGGTGTGGGCACCTTCTCAATAGATCTTTGTATCTCTCTCATGCATCGTAAAGTGTTTCTAAATCCATCTACACAAAAGAAGAGATATCATTCCTCAACTTGGCCATTTTAGCCGGCAGAAAATATTTTAACAAAAATTTTTTGGTCATTTGTTCCCATGTAGTGATTGATCCTCGTGGAAGAGAATTCAACCACTGTTTAGCTTTATTCCTCAAAGAAAAGGGAAATAACCGAAGACGGATGGCATCATCAGAAACGCCATTTATTTTGAAAGTATCACAAAATTCTAGGAAATTTGCCAAGTGATTGTTTGGATCTTCATCCTGCAAACCATCAAACTGAACAAATTGCTGTATCATTTGAATTGTGTTAGGTTTCAGTTCAAAACTATTTGCAGCAATAGTAGGTCTAACAATACTTGACTCAGTTCCTGTTAAATTAGGTTTAGCATAATCATACATAGTTCGAGGAGCATGATTTTCGGCCACCTCTAGAGGTGGCGGATTATTTTCAGCCATCTCTTCGGTAGTATTAATTTTGTTCTCTTGCTCTTCTTGTATGTATTGTAGGCTACGGCTTATCTCTCTTCTGTTTCTGCAAACTGTGCTTTCAATTTCACTATCGTAAAGTAGCGGTCCTGTCGAGTTTCCTCTAGTCATAAACTAGAAAACCTACCAGAAGCAAAAAAGAAAATTTAGAAAATTAAAAAAAATAAAATTTAATTGCAAAAGTAAATAAAATATGGCTAAAGTAATAAAAATTGAGCGTTCTTAAAATTTCAGTTCCCCGGCAACGGCGCCAAAAACTTGATCGTGTGTCAGAGTCTTAAAAATTTATATAAAGAATGATCGAGCCTAGAAACTAACTATGACAACGATTTGAGGCAAGTGCACCTATCGAACAGTAGTATAGTTTAGTGGCAAGACCAGATTGTCGAACCCAAAGGAACCAAAAGTACTAATACTAACTTTCTTTTTATTATTTGGCCTAAAAATTAAGGGAATTGTTGTTTAATCTAATTAACTAACTACTAAGCTAAGGATGCTAAGACAAAGAGAATGAATTGGGGAAAATACTTGTGGGAAAAACCAATCGATTAAGACAATACCTGTAACAGACCGAATTTGACCCTAATCGGAACGGTGGTTTTGGGACCACGAATCCGAGTCTGAGAAATATTTTAATATTATATTTTGTGTCTATTATATGTGAATTAATGTGTGTGAAAGTTTCGTAGAAAAATTTAATCGTTTGTGTGTTCAATTTAACAAAAAGGACTAAATCGCGTAAAGTGTAAAAGTTGCATACTATAGTGTAAAGTGCTAGAATGATGATGGCTTTTTAATATGAGGTATTAAATGGGTAAATAACCCATTTCTAAGTTAGTGGGTGGTATATGACAAGATTAACCTTAAGTTTTATATTATATAATTTTATGATATAAGGTTAAATAGGTAAATAATTAAATGTCATAATATATGTTAAATAAAACATGAGAAAAGCCATTATCATCTTATTTTCTTTCATGGCCGAATGTGATAAAGAAAAGGGAGAAAACCTTGTTTAAAATTCGGCTACTACAAGCTTTGATTCAAGGTTAGTTTTTAATCGGTTTTTGATAATTTTTACGTTTTTGTAATCGTTGCTTCGAGAACTTCAAAACCCATGTCTTAATTTCATGAATTGGTGATGTTTTTTGTAAAATGCCATGGATGTTATGTTGAGTTTCAAGATGTTTTATGGTGTTAAATGATAAATATTTAATTAATGAATATACTTTGTTCTTGAATTTTTGATGAATTTGGCTAAATAGGGCTAAATTGAGAAAATAAATCTTTGAGGGGTTAAAATGAAAATTTTATGAAATTTAGGGACTTATAAGACCATGGGGAAGATTCGGCCCTTAGGGAGTTATTTCAAATTATGTGTATTTTGTGTTTTGTGCAATAGGGACTAAATTGTAAAAGTTGTAAATGTCAGGGGTAAAATGGTAATTTGCCTATTTAAGTGTTTTGGGATTAAATTAAAATGAAATGTGTTTGAATGAGATCAAATTGAATGTTTTTAGATCAAGAACAAAGAAAAACGGACTTGGATCGGGGAAAGGCGAAAGTTAACGAATAGCCGGTACTCGTCGTCCGTCGATAGTCGAGGTAAGTCCTTAAGCAAGTATGTAACACCCCAAACCCGGTCAATACGCCACGACCGAATTTGGTATGTCACAGGGGAAAACGTTTTGAGGAAAAACGAGTTACCGATTAAATTTTAGTGAAAAACTCTTTATTGTTCTAAGTTCGTAGAAATCAGGTGTATAATAAATTAAAAGCGATAATTTACTTTGAAATCCAAAAATAAATCTTTAAAACTTAGTTGCAGCTTAGATTTGTAAACCTTTTATAAATTGAAAAGAAACTAAAGCGATTAGGTTGAAAACCGTATCTAATAGAAATTTGGAAACTGGTTTTGGAAAATAGTATGAGTTATCAAAAATACTTAAGTTGTTAAATACTATCAATTGATTTATGTTACCCGATGGTAATGTTTTAAAACCATCGCGTTTAGTAGTTTAGAAAACTTGGTGCTCAAATTATTATATCAACCATGTAATTTATAAGCCATATTTAAAACAAATCCAAAGCATATAAATAATCCAAAAATATAATTAAAGAGGCCTTATTACAAATCCATAAAAGATGAAAACGAATTAAAATAAAGTACCCAAATGGAAGTTCATGTAAAACCAAATTTTATTGCATGGCCTCCTCGAGTTCATCCGGCTCCTCATCCGTGATTTTACGAATCACTGAAAAAAATAAGGGAGAAGGTGAGTCACCAAGACTCGAGTGCATAATCCCTCTCCTGTAAATGCCACATACTTACACAAATTATAACCAAGCAATATATATATATAATGCACCCAACCTAGCCATCCAAAACTCCTTTTCTACCCCGTGTGGTACCAAACCACTGGTGGTGCCAAACCACTGGTGACCCAAAGTCACGATATCCAATAATGTGATGCCAAATCACTGGTGACCCAAATTCACGAATAATCAAGTTGTGGGGCCAACCCACGTGTGATACTAAATCACTGGCGACGATCCCAATACATCAAATGTGGGGCCAACCCACGGTGGTGTGAAACCACTGGGACGAGTCGCTATGAGGTGCCAAACCTCTGGTGTCCCAAAGACACGAAATATGTGGTACCAAACCACTGGAGGTGCCAAACCTCTGGTGTCCCAAAGACACGGATATCAATCTTCCCCCTCCTCTCATATCGCCCATACCAATGCAATAGATAACAAATCATGTCATTATACTTTGATATAAACATATAACCAATATATATCGTAGATCGTGAGATTAACAACATATATCAACATCATATCGAAACGGACTTACCCGTATCCTTGCTCATACCCATCAAGGTATCATTTCAAGATCTCATAGTTTTCGGCTTTAACAACATGAATAGTTATTAACACACACACACACATATATATATACCGAGTTATAAAGTGTGTAAGGTACACACCTTTCACTAACGCAAATACTAACTTCCGAAGATCCGATCTACCGCACTAGATCACCTTGTCCTACATTCGGCCATACCACAAAACTATAAGCAAAAAACCATTCGGCCAACATCACATCTTAATCCCAATAGCCTTAGTCTTTATCCTCAAAAAGAATAATGAATCGACATGAATCTTACCACTTGATTTACCAACTTCGATTGCTAATGGAATGGCTTAGATCGATTGCTTCCAACGTCCCAAAGAGCCTAAAGGAAAAATCGGTTCCTAAATAATGGTTAGAACCTTGCAAAAAAATGCCCAAGGATTCGGCCTTTGTCCACAAGAAAACGACTTAGAAAGGAGAAGGAAATAACGGAAATACGGCCATGAACACTTACCTATCTTCCAAAACCGATTGAAGAAAACCCAAAGATTATCTACCCTTGATGATATTCGGCCAATATAACACCAAAAGAGAGAAAGAAGATTCGGCTATGGTGGAGTAAAAAGAAAGGAAAAATAAAAGTGAAAGTGAAATAGGAGAAGGATGATTCAAAATGGAAGAAAGAAGAAAATAGAAAATGAAAATAGAATGGTAATGGATGTTTTTAACTTTGAAAAAAATGAAAGAGATGGGATTTGGGAAGGAGGAAGATTCGGCCAAGAGGAAGTGAAAAAGGAAATGTGGTTTTTGAGCAAGTATCAAAAGAAAGAAAAGAGAGATGGAAGAAAGAGGTTCGGCCAAACACCTAGTTTGCCGAAAGAAAAGTGCATAAAAATGCAAATTGTGGTTTCGGTTTCAAAGGGAAATGAGAGGAAGAAATTAGATTTTGGTTCAAACACAAATGAGAGCTAAATCAAAAGCAAAATTGCACCAAAATGCCTAAGATACATTCGGCCAAAGAGGGAGTTTTTGAAGAGGAAGAGAAAATGCCAAATGATGCACAAAATGCTAAAGTTGGCCAACTATTCCCCCAAACTTCCTATCAACATTCGGCCACCCCCTAGCCACACATGCCATCCACATTCATGCACTAATGGCCATAGGAGAGTTTCCAAAATAACACCCTTAAGCCAAGCCTTGAAATCCTCTACATTCCCAAAGTTGAAGAAATTTTATCCCCAAAATCTAGCAATTCTATCCCTTATTTCATGCTTACCATAACCTTAAGTCTTCTTGCCATAAAAAGAAAATTGTCCATCTTATCCATATGAATAGTTGACCGACACTTAATGCTAGGATGCATAAAAATAAAATCCTTAATATGCCTTCCATGCTACTCGAACCACTTCCCTCAAGCAACCTTTCATGCGCCTTATCCACTATGCCACTAACTCCTCTTGTGTTAGAATTTAACACTTAAATTAACTTAAGTTTCAAGTTCATCTAATCCACTTCACTATATTTTCAATACTAAAAATCATTCTAGCTTAGCTAATAATTCCAAGCCTTCATAAAACTATACTAAGCACATAATAATAATGATACTCGAGCTAACACAAGTAACAAGATGATACTCAATTTTTTTTAGGATATTACAAAGTATATTCCAAAGAATTATTTGTGAACATAGTATATGATGAAATTTGGAAATTTAAAGTATAAAAATATATGTTGGCCGAATGTGAGGGTATGAGTTTGTAGTGAATTTATTTTGTGTAATGTAATGTGAATAAGTATGTTCGGTTTAATATGTGAAAGTAATATGAAGTATATGAGATGATGGTGATTTTAGTACTAAGTAATGTGTATTGAAAGGTTGAATGTGTTGATATTTCGGGCTTCGAGCCTAGTAGGCCTTGTGCCAGTGATTTACTTCGGGCTTCGAGCCTAGCAGGCCTTGTGCCGGTGATGTATTTCAGGCTTAATGCCTAGCAGGCCTCGTGCCGGTGAATATATCGGGCTTAATGCCTAGCAGGCTAAGTGCCGGTGTTTTAAATTCTCGGACTTCAAGTCTAGCAGGCCAGGTGCCGGTGTACGCGATTCGGATTAATGCATAAATTGTTATACGCTGGTGAGTTTTCAGTTCCTGAACTTTGATTATGAAATAGTTTAGTTATGAAACAAACCAAGAAAGCTTAAGTTTATGAATGTGGATTTGTGAGTTCGGTTATAAGGTATGTATTAAGCATACTTTAATGTTATGAACATATGCTATGATGCTAAGTAAATGAAATAGTGAAAGTAAGTGATATGCATATGATAGATGGAATGTAATTATGATGTATTCTATGAGCGAAATGGTTATAGAAAAGCATGAAAGAAGTAAGTATTTGTACAAGTATAATTATATGCATAAATGTGTGATTATTTATTCGGTATATAATATATATTGTGGTAAAGAAAGGAAAGTTGATATATGTACAGTGAGAAGGGATATACGGTTAGGGTAAATTAAATGTTAAGTCTTGAATGTTTAATGTTAGAAAATGTTTTTATTAAATGCTTGTATACTTGAATGTCATATTGTTGTTGCTTAAGACTTACTAAGCTAGCAAGCTTACCTTATGTATATCTCTTGTTTGTTTTATAGATTTCGTTCAAAGCACGGGCTCGAGGATCATCGTTGAAGTCACTCACACTATTGACTTATTTTGGTACTCTTAGAAGTTGAATTTTAAATATAAGGCATGTATAGGCTAACTTGATATTTTGAATGATACTTGTTAATGTTTATAGCCATGCGAAAATGGCTACTCTATTGGGTTAAGTTTAATCCCTATACTTTTGTTATAATGGCTTGTTTATAATGCTTTTGGATGTATATATTCGGTCATGATTTAATCATGTATGATAAGTAGTCATATAAATGTTATGTGTTTAGTCATGTGATTGGAAATGTGGAAAATGACGAATGTTCGATGATTCATAGTATATGATATTTATATTTTAAATAAAATTCCTATATTATATATGTGGTGTATCCGGTATAAGCTCGACACATTGATATGTTTTACATTTTTGAATTTGGTTCGAATGAAGTAGATATGATTGAAAGATGTACATTTCGGTTGGCTTAATTTAGTTTACTTGGAATTTGTGTGTGTGCATTAACTCTAGTCATTTTATGGAATATGAAAAATGTTATGCAATGTATATATATGTGTTCGATTAAGCTTATGAGAGATATCTACTTGTAACCAAATTGTTTGAAGAATTAGTTGTTTAAGCTTAATTTTGAATTGGGTAAATGCGCATATCTATGATGTATTGATATATATATATATATATGAAATTAGCTATATGTGACTTCTTGATTTGATTAAGTGTTGACTCTATCTAGACTTAGTATAAGCTATGTAATGTACATGAAATATTATAGGTATGGCTTTGTATAATCGGCCAAGTAAATGAGTGTATGCATGATATTGTAATAAGCTTGTATGTTCGGCCATAAGGAATAAGGTTTTTTTTTTAAACCACATGTTTTTGGTCTTATAAGTAAGTTGAAATAGGACGTTATATGGATCATGCTTATTTTAATTAATTAGATATAATTTGTTTGTTTGTGTGAGCATTATATAAAATAAAAAGACATGATAAGTGAGGTTTATGCTATTTGCATTGTTGTGTGGTGATAATGAAATGTATATTGCATGATATTTTGTGTTCATCAGTGATTTTATTGAATATGACTTAGTTTAGTATATTAAGTATGTATTACGCATGGGACTGTCTGTTTATAATTGAACCTTTTTATACGGATGTTTAATTAAAACATAAATTGATTGAATAAAAGTTTTTACTTATCTGGTAATACCCGTAACCCTAATCCGGCAACGGATACGGGTTAGGGGTGTTACAATACCCGAGGAAGAATCCACCTAGACTTCACTTATTATTTAACTCTGAACCAGACAATTTATTCACTTGACTTGATCCGTAGGATTCCCTAATTTATATTAATACCTCTCTCGAGGCTACTAACGTCTAACCCTAGGTTGATTAATTGAAATCTCTTTCTAATTAAAACCCCTAGAATTGCATTAACTCGATCTATGGACTCCTATATTAGGTTTGACCCTAATCCAGCAGATTTTTGTCATCCTATCTCTAGGGTTGCGATCAACTCCGCTTAATTATGCTAGATCTACTCTTAAACAGGGAATATTCCTCCTCTGCCTAAGCACATTAATACTTGAATCAATATCCTAAAATATCAAAACAAGAATTAAGAACACATAATTAAGAACAAATTAAGTATTTATCATATAGTTCAGAAAACAATTACAAGATCCGCCTTAGGTTTCATCCCTCTCAGGTATCTGAGGGGTTTAGTTCATAATCATAAAAGAATACATCTCAGAAGAAAATATAAAACAAAACATAAGAAAAACCCTAAAACCCCCTGAAGGAATTTGAAGGGAAGATCCTCCGTCTTGAGTATGATTTCGGCTTCTTGAGATGGATCAACTGGCTTTCTTCGAGTAAATCCCACAATTTTGACCTCTCTAGCTTGGCTCCTTGGCCTAGCTGGATACCCCCTTTTAGGTCACACTTAGGGTGTTTATATAGGCTTTTGGAATGTCTTTCTTCGCCCCTAAGTATCCTAATCCAAGTGAAATTAAAACAGGTCATGGCAGAGACACGCCCGTGGAACACGCCCGTGTAAGTCAAGACCAGGCCGTGGTCGAGTCTTTTAAGGAGGCACGGCCATGTGGCTTGAGCCCAGGCCATGTGGATTTCGTACTTTGGCCCGTTTTCTCTGTTTTTGGCCCGTTTCTCATTCTTTTCATCCTCTGGTGCTCTCCTAAGTATAAAACATGAAATTAAAGGATTAGAAGCACCAAATTCCACAATTCAGGGAATAAATCATCCAAAAGTATGCTAAATGTGGGATTAAAATATGTATATATTACGGTTTATCAAAATTTTTTCATAATTCTATTTCATACTTGAACCTTCTAGAATCTCACATTTTCTATTCTTTGCAATTTAGTCCTAATGGACAATTTATTCACTAATTAATAAAATTTCTTCATGTGACTTTCACACAGTCATGCAAATACCTCATAAGCCTTGTAAAATCATTTAAACACATATTTTCTACTTCGGATTTGTGGTCTCGCACCACTATTCTGACTAAGCCCTAAATCGAGTTGTTACAGAAGAGAAATTCATACGTACAAAGAGACTTCTTTAGATAGTTAACAATAATTCAGATAACAGTTATCTTTTTTTATGATAAAATTAACTTCGATATCAACATATGTTGTAATAGTCTCGAAATCAATAACTGATCGGCTTTAACTTGGTGACTGATCAAACATTTGGACATAAAATTAGAGATATCGCATTTCATACTCTTTTACCAGTACGTCCATCTCATATTATCGTACATTTTAACACTCCCCGTATGAACAAATAAGCTACCACTGAGAGTTACACGTAACAATTGTTGTAAAATTCTCTGAACTTCTCGGTATACACACTCTATCTCGAAACAACAATCAATCATCGGTTTTACGTCTGAAATTTTAAATCAGAAACCCATTGATGTTGAATCCATTTTTAGCTTGTAATTCGCTGAATAAATATCAATTTAGCTTTTAACTCAGCTAATAGCTATCCGTCATCCGATAGTATCAATCGCATATTCATTGCTCTTAAAGCACATAAAGATTTCCTGTTCGGAACATCCGAAATTGTAATCGTTTTCCTCGGATAATAATAAATTACTAACTCAAAACTTTTTGACGATTCAAGCTATCTATGTTGTGCCAAGTTTAGATCTCACTTTGCAACATGAAATAAATTACATTACTAGAAAACAGTTAATGTCGCTAACTATCCCTCACCAATACAATGTCAACCGTTTCTAATTCACGTGTCGTATAACTCTTTTAATGCAGCTTTAACTGTATGGAATCAAAAAATATCACTATATATTCTTTTATTAAAATACTGATA
Organism: Gossypium sturtianum; assembly: GCA_025698515.1. Taxonomy (NCBI): domain Eukaryota; kingdom Viridiplantae; phylum Streptophyta; class Magnoliopsida; order Malvales; family Malvaceae; genus Gossypium; species Gossypium sturtianum. The sequence goes on from CM046945.1 coordinate 168,393,660, forward strand.
AACCATAAAAGTAACACATTTTAATCCCACACTTAGCGTGTTTTTGGATGTTTATTTATATAATTTGGTGAATTCAATACTCCTAATCCTTTAAATTCATGTTTCTATACTTAGGAGAGCATAGGGCAGCGAAAGGAACGGAAAACGGGCCATTTTTAGGATCCACACGACCAAGCCAGAACCACATGGACGGAGCACATGCCCGTGTGAATCACACGGGCTAGACACACGCCCGTGTGCCAACCCGTGTTGATCGCAAGTCAACTAAATTTACACACAGCCTGGGCACTCTCACACGGGCTGATCACACGCCCGTGTCCCTGTCGCACCCTACTTCATTTTCATGCGTAAAAATCCAATTTTTAAGGTTTCTGGGTATTCTAAAATCTATAAATACACACCAGAGGAAGACTTAGGGGAGCACGCGGAGTAGAACGAGGAAATTACTCGAAGGAAGCCGTCGGAATCATCTCGGAAGTAGATCTACTCCAAGATTGAAGATCTCTATCAAGTTCTTTAGAAGTTTTTGGGTTCTTTATGTCTTGCTGTTTTCTTAAGTCTAAGATGTTTTCCTTTTAAGTTATGAACTAAATTCCCTAAATACCTAGGGCGAATGAAACCTAAGACGAATCTTATTATTTAATTATCTGAATTACATGATAAATACTTGTTCTTGTTCTTAATTATGTGTTCTTAATTCTTTCTTTAATATTTTGGGATGTTAATTCAAGTTGGATGTGCTTATTCAGTGAAGCAAAAGTCCCTGTTTAAGAGTAGATCTAGCATAATTAAGCGGAGTTGATTGTAACCCTAGAAATAGGATGACATAAATCTGCCGGATTAGAGTCAAATCTAATAAGGGAATCCATAGATCGAGTTAATGCGACAATAGGGGTTTTAATTAGAAAGAGATTTCAATTAATCAACCTAGAGTAAGTTTTTCTTAGTCTCGAAAGAGATATTAACATAATTAAGGGATTTCTACGGATCAAGGCAAGTGAATAAATCGTTTAATTCAGATTCAGAATAATAAGTGAAGTCTAGGTGGATTCTTCCTTGGGTATTGTCTTTATTCATTGGTTTATTCGATTACTTTCTTCATTTTTTGTCGCGTTCATAGTTAATTAGTTAATTAAAATTTATATTAAAATAAATTCCCTTAATTATTAGGCTAAATAATAAAAAGATAGTTATTACTAGTAATTTTGGTCCTTGTGGATACGATATTCCGGACTCATCAAAGCTATACTACTGTTCGATAGGTGCGCTTGCCTTTGTCGAAATATTAGTTAGTTTCGAGCCCATCAAATACACTTCAAACTATTCAATGGAATCATACATTCTTTACCGGAATCAAGCTAACCAGAACTGATGCTTCATTTAGCAATCTCTTCGCACAAATGAGAACTCCACAATCAGAACAATTTTAATTTACCTCTACATTTCTCAAATAGAACTGCTCTGATAAGTGTAATTCTATATCAAGTTTTCTATAATATGAATTCTTTTCCCTGACTGTCTATCTATTTACACGTGAACTTTCAAAGTTTATCTTCAGCCTTGTGGATAGATTCAGACACATACAACTTCATTAACTTTTAAAAGAAATCTTTTCTTCTTGATATAAGAATAGTGCATACATATCATTATACAGATTTGAACTTGATCTTCTATCATTACACTTTTACCGATGTCAAACCTTTCACACAGACTAGAAAAGGATTTTATAGTAAAACTATCTCATCTATATATCTTCAAAGCTTTGAACTATACTGAAGCCACCTCTATCAGATAAAAATCATAAGGCCTTAATAAGACTGAAGTCTCAACCTTATAAATAGATATTATCCCGGCTGTTAATAATTCTTTTGAACACAGAAGAAAATCAAATATGGTTTCAATAGCAACCAATGCAAAAATACAACCTTTATAAGTCTGATGACGGTACCACTGTACTCCCACATTTCAACCCAGAAATTATAATTATAATAGATATAATCATCTCCGTCAATTGGATATCTCTTGCAGATAATCACATAGAATCATAAGAAGATCGGAATAACGAAATTTCAACATCTGGAGCTATACAGAATTTCTGAAATTTACATCTCATTTAGAACGATAACAACCTCAATGATAACCCCAAAAAATTTCTAGAATGAACAATGTCACTTACAAGCACTAAAATCCATAATAACAGAAGCAATATAATCTTCACGTATTTCGACCAGGCAATAACCAGTAGAAGCAAATACTAACATCGTACAGATTTTATCATCTACTTTCTTACCAACACAATGGAACAGAATACCAAAGAAAGATAGATCAATACCGATCAACCCAAACAGACCAACCATACTTTCGTCTATCAGTATGTTTAGCTAACGTTCTCATACGATAAGAGTTTCATCTTAACATAATCAGCTACATATACCTCTAAAAGTAAATGAACACATTGCATACTCAGAAGTGATCGTCGTAATTAACTCAACCACAACCACTGTACTCAACCATCAATACAATTCAAACATTAATCCACTATCTAATTCTGTTATCAGAAATTTTCACATTATCCCATCACTAACAGAAATCAATTCAGAAAAGCTTCTAGTTAATACTTTCTTTAGATAACATACCTGAATAGGTCATTTAATCAGAGTTAACTTCGTCTTTAACAGTGACTTCGCATAATCTGAATAGTCTTCAGAACTATCCAATATATCTTTTAGTACTGTCTTCGTTTGTTGATCCATTCTCTTTTCTGACCACATTACTAATCTTTCAAACACAGACTTCTGTAACTCCACACTCGTGAGCTTATTCAATCCAAATCTTACAGATTTCATTGTAACATTTTACTGATAAGGGGGTGAGGGTAGTAACGCCTCAGATCTAACTCGTACATAAATGCACATAACACATACTATTACGAATAGCCAATTCATTACTAATTTCACATTATCAAAACATTTAATAATTATTTGCTTATAATCACTTTTGTACTTAACACATAGTTCATATGCCATATACTCATATGGTTATAACATTTATCAATAGCAACATATCATATACTCTGATCCATATCTTTATGAGTTTCGACTCATCACCAATACATTCTCACTCAAACATTTGAGTACAACATTCCCTACTATCAAAATTAGCTCGGTTGGAAAGCATATCTGTCTAATCAAAACAATTTTCATCAGAGTCGAAAGATATCACACTATCACATGTTAAATATGGCATGTATAGCTAAACTCACATACGCTATGTTAGTCTTAAAACCGACTAAACTATAGCTTTGATACCAATAAAATGTAACACCCCTAAACCCGTGTCCGTCGTCGGAATAGGGCTACGACGTATTACTGATCAAAACTCAACTTATAACACATAATTCTTATTCATAATTCAATATCACATAATCAACATCAAACACAGTCATATTTTCCATTACAAGGCTCATCAAGGCCTTAAAACATACTTAGAAATGGTTCGAGACTAAACCAATCACATTAGAAAACTTTGAGAAAACTTTAAAAGTTTTCATGCATATAAAGGCCACATGCCCGTATAAACAGGCCATGTGCCTCACATAGCCTCCAGACACGCCCATGTCTCAGGCCGTGTGAAAACAGGGCATACATATTGACTTAGCCACACGGCCGACCACACGCCCGTGTGCCAGTCCGTGTGCTATACACGGCCAATAGATATGCCCGTGTGTCTATTCTGTGTAACTGACTGTCTTATTTAATTAAGGTGCAGAGGTCACACGGTTGAGTTTCACGCCCGTGTGCTCAGCCGTGTGGCACGAAAAAAGGCTTGGTTTAAGCCACATTTTCCATCTAACTTTCCAACACCTACATAAGAGCAAATGATACAATTTCTAAACCCAATTGGCAGCCAAAACAATCTCAATTTATGCATAATTCAAGATATGCCAATACAATCATTTCATTTACCCAAACATGTATCAAAACAACATGATCATGACTTTAACTCATACTCATTTCATGCCATTACAAACACTTCCAATTCATTATTCAAATTTATGCCATGTACTTAGTCAATTATCACAACAAGACATGACCATATTTCAACCAACTCATCATTATAAAACCAAGCTACAATCATACCATTTCTCAAGCTATAATCCACCATATGGCTATTAGCCAAAAATACAACCCTATGACATCACCAACTTCATATCAAGCATGCCTAAGTACAAGGCAATATATAAACATCATATAACACATACCAATCTCACATCTCAAGCCAATCTACATGGCAACTTCACAAGAAGCTTTACATTAATAATTAGCCAAATCTCATGGCTAAAAAAAATACATCAAACACATAGGCATCAATTACCAATATTACCACATTCATAATCAACCATCTCAAATGACCAAATACATTTCCAACCATAATATCAAATACCATAGCCTATACATGCCATATAACCAAGTTAGAAAGGGCATAAATACCGAAATCATTAGCCAGATAGTGTGATGCGATCTCCGCCGACTTCCAACCCGAGCGAACATCCGAATCACTATAAAACATAGAAAAACAACGCAAAGTAAGCTATAAAGCTTAGTAAGCTCGTATCTTAATAAACTTAACATAACAAATAATTTCAATTCAATGTCATAAGCATAATATGCTATCTCACATGCCAAAACACAACTTATCTCAAGTTTATAACATGATTTCATATCATATCATCACCATTCAATAATATACTTACTTACTAACTAACTTTAGCTTTCACAAGCTTATTCAATTCGGTTCTCATATAACATTCAATTCTCACTTTCATATAGCCAAATGAGCACATTTTGGGAAATAACATATTTAATCACATATCTTTCTCATATGAATCACATACCATCACTTATATTCATACTCACCTTTCATTCTCAAGATTCATATATCATATGTCATACCTAAATCATATAACTCATTCATATAGTCATTTGCTTCTTGACTTTGCCCGTTGAACTGTTCAAAATTGATAAGGATACCTAGATAGCTCATAAAGCTCGTACAATGACATATCCCAGATATGGTCTTACATGTTATCATATATCGATGCCACTGTCCCAGATAGGATCTTACACAAAATCATATACGATACCAATGTCCCAGACATGATCTTACATGTAATCTCAGATCGATGCCAATGTCCTAGACATGGTCTAGAATACGATGCAACAATTTCAAAAACATAAAAATCATCAAAAACTGAGCTCAAAAACTTACCTAATTGAACTCAACAATGGCCGAACCCTAAAAACTCATCCATGGCTTCTCCTTTCTTTTTTTTGGCAAAATGAATGAAAGATGAACAAAATCATCATTTTGGTTTATTAAACTAACCATTATTTATTTAATTACCAAAATGTCCTTTAATAAAACATAATTAAAACACTTAATGGTTGTTTATCTTTGTACACTCAAATATTCAATGGTCAATTTACAACATAAGGACTTTTCCTTTAATAAAACATAACAAATAAGTACTTTAACAAAGGGAACGACACTTTTGCATTTTACGCTATTAAGTCCTTTTATCAAATTGAGCACTCAAACGATCAAATTAGTTTATGAAACTTTCTCACATATCACATATCATGCTGTAAACACGAAAAATAATATTAAAATATTTTTTCGACCTAAGATTTGTGGTTCCAAAACTACTATTCCGACTAAGGTCTAAACCGGGCTGTTACACGCCTAGTGCTAATAAACTCAAATACATATATATCTAACCTTATAACATGTTAATTATACTTGTAACTCTATTCGACACCGCTTTCTTGTTATTAACCATTATCAAAGTACAAATCAATATTGTATTCATCATAGTATCGTAGGTTATAATTCAAATACATATAAACATAACATCATTATAAGGTAAGGGAAAAATAAAAAAAAATTATGAAATAAAAATAAATGGATTTAACAATGAAATGGTGAATTTAATGATGGAGGGATTGATTTGATCAATTTAATTAATAATAGTGATTAAATTAATAAAAAAATTAGAGTAATACAAATAAAAATAACCTAAATTTTTAATTACTAAGGGGTAATTTACCTTTAAATTTTATAAGGGCCAGGGAGACGGCCACCATTAAGGGCAGGCGAAGCGATATGTATGTTTCATAAAATCGTTTGGTTTCGATTATACCATATTTATGTTTTATAAAATTGTTTCATTTCTACTATAATTTTAATTATAAAAAAAATCACATTAAAAAGAATTAATTCACTTTTTTATATTTCAGTTTTAGATTCTATTATTTTCAAACTTGAAGAACTAGTTCTTGAGACCATGAATAAGCAAAATATCTTTAGTATTTTCTTACCCTTCAATCACATCACGAATTTTCTTTTTTCGTTTAAAATTTCTACCAAAGTTCATCCATAACATAACAAAAAAAAAAAAAAAAACTTTCAACTCATTTTAAAATCTACCTTGTCCCAAGTTTCTTCCTGTATTATCATTACACGAAACCCAATTAGTACTACTATAAGTGAACATTCAGAGCATATATGCTATAATTATTCAAAGATTTAATTTTCCATCTATATGTATAGCTTTTCCAAATATAATAGTCGACAGTTGACTTCAAATACATGCGTTTTCCGTGTCAAACTTATACCAGCCACGCTAGCTATGAAACTTCAGTTTTCTCCACATGCGGCTCAATGCATTATCTCTATAAATAAGGAAATATCTAAATGAAATCTTCGCAAAGTCATCAGTTTCATAAAACATGAAGTCCCTTTACCGTTCTTTGCCATTGCTTTTCGTTGTTGTTTGCTCATTGTCATGGGTGAATGTTTCAGCTAATAGCCATGATGATTTTCTTGATTGCCTTTCTTCATATCATCCCGATGAATCCTCTTCCATTTCTAAAGTTACTTACACTGAAACAAACTCATCATATTCGGCAGTTTTGGAATCTTCCATTCGGAATCACAGGTTCTCAACGCCTAATACCCCGAAACCATTGGTTATTGTAACACCATTGAACATTTCCCATGTTCAAGCAACGATTTATTGCTCCAAAAAGCATGGCCTCCAAATCAGAACTCGAAGTGGTGGTCATGACTTCGAAGGTCTTTCCTATGTCTCCCATGTCCCATTTGTTGTTATCGATTTGGTAAATTTTAAATCGGTCGAGGTCGATGTTGAAAACGAAGAGGCGTGGGTTCAATCAGGTGCAATCGTGGGTGAAGTATACTACAGAATCAATGAAAGAAGCACGAACCTTACCTTCCCAGGGGCTCAAGGCTACACTGTAGGAATTGGTGGATTCATTAGCGGTGGAGGCGATGGTTTATTGTTCCGAAAATACGGTCTCGCGGCGGATAATGTAATCGATGCGCAGTTTGTCGATGCTAGTGGGAGAGTTCTTGATAGAAGATCGATGGGGGAAGATCTGTTTTGGGCCATTCGAGGAGGCGGAGGGGGAAGCTTCGGGATCGTTCTTTCATGGAAAATAAAGCTGGTTCATGTTCCGCCAATTGTGACTGTTTTCTCAGTAGGCAGGACCTTGGAACAAAACGCAACACAGCTTCTTCATCGTTGGCAATACGTTGCACCCAATCTTCCAAATGATGTATACTCACTCGTTGCGATATGGAACACCGGTGAAAATGAGACAAGGACGGTTCTAGTCACCTTTACTTCAGTATTCCAAGGTGGTGCCAATGAGCTGATTCCATTGATGCAAGAACGATTCCCTGAGCTTGGGCTCGTTAAGGAAGATTTCATTGAGATGACTTGGATTGAATCTGTATTGTTCATAAACGGACTTTCAAATGAAACATCGGAGGCTTTGCTCGATAGGAATAGGTCCCTTCTTCCTCCTTCATTCAAATCAAAATCTGATTACGTGAATGAACCGGTGCCTGAAATAGCATTACAAGGGCTATGGCCCCAACTTCTCGAGGTCGACGAAGCAAGCACAGCAGTTCAAACTTTTATAGCTTACGGTGGAATGATGGACGAAATCTCAGAGACAGAAACTCCATTCCCCCATCGAAATGGCACCTTATACAAGATACTCTACAACATCGGTTGGCAAGAAGAGGAAAACATTAGATCTCAAAGGTATATAAGCTGGATGAGGAAACTTTATAGCTACATGGGTCCTTTTGTTTCAAAATCTCCACGAGCAGCGTATGTTAATTACAGAGATCTCGATATTGGAAGAAATAATGATGATGGCAAGGCAAGTAATAAGCAAGCAAGCGTTTGGGGCCATAAATATTTTAAGAATAATTTTGATAGATTAGTTTCTGTCAAGACAAAGATTGATCCAGAAAATTTCTTCAAGCATGAACAAAGCATTCCTCCTCATTTTCATTGATAGAAGAACAAACTTTAATCTCGTTCGATATTATGATGTATACTTAGTAATACATTTTATCTTAAAGTTTTTGTTTAGAATAAACTTGTTCTTCATATTATGATGAATAATAAATACTGTATCTACTCCAACCTTTGCCAAAGCATCTAAAAAAAATTAGTCTTGCCAAAAGCATCAACAAAGCACACCTCTTAGTACGGATGCCAATTGTATTCAAAAAATAAACTTGCGTTTTGAAACAGTTATTGCCATAGGATGTCAATGTCTTGGTACAAATTCCAACATCTTATTACTGTATTAGAATGAATTGCATTAAACTTGCATTTGAAACAAAATGTTAGTTATGGTGATTGGATGCCGACGTATTAGTATGGATGTCAGCTTTGCAAAGGGGAGTAAATTTCTGGATTATTTTTGAATGAATACCTATTTTTTAAAATATTATTATTTTTCTCATTGATTTAATATATTATTATTATATAAATAATTTTAAATTATAAGTCATTTCTCATGAATTTCTTCAAATGAAGAAACTCTAAAGACTATTGAGATTTTTCTTTTTCTTTTTTTTTTTTTTTTTTTTTTGCTTCATTCAAATTGATCTGTTGTAAATACAACAAGAATATCATTCAAAAGAACAACTTACAAATACCACAATAAAACATTTCCTATAATTGAAAAATAAATACTTGACATCAAAGCTAACACTCACCACCAAGCTTTAAATATGTCACCATGATTAATATTTGCTACCGCCAAAGTTAAAGCCATTTCATTACCTTTTTTATCTTCCATCGAGAATACTACACGACCCACCTGCTCAATTTTCCTCTCAATATCTGAAAATGTTGTTTGTAACGACCACGGTCTCATATATTTGTTCAGACACCAATTGTACACCATTTTTGAATCAATTTCTACAATAAGATAGCCATTAATCTTCTATCCCATGGTTAAGAACAAATCCAATGCTATAAACACCGCCCCTGCCTCTGCTGAAACTGTATCATTAGCTGCAATAGGACCCGAAAATAAAGTCCTTGCAATACCCTCCATATCTCTTAGTACTCCACCACTACCTGCAACTTCCTCATTTGCTATCCACATACATTGAACTTCATACAGCCTTGCGGATGAGGGAACCATATCGATGAAGAGGATCTGGTTTTAATTGTATCAAACTCAGGGGTGAAGCCAGGACAATTTTTTAGGGGGCGGATGAAATTTTAATTTTTTATAGATTATATATGTTTATAATTTGTAAAAGATTAAATCGAATTTTTATAATTTTAGGGGGGCCAAAGTGCAATTTTGCCTTTACTAATTTAAAATTTTAAAAAAAACTTAAGGGCTTAAATGGAAATTTTACATTTTAAGGGGGCGGGCCCATGCCAGCCCCTTCTGGCTTCGCCCCTGATCAAACTTGCACTTGTTCGGACAAATCCACCAAGAGCTCTATTGCACTATTAACTCCTGCACCAACTATCTTCCTATACTTTTTTCACACAAAACCCAATAATATTAAGATAAGTGAACATTCAGAGCACGTATGCAAGTATTGTTCAAAGATTTAATTTTCCATCTGTATGTATAGATTTTTCAATTATAACAGCATTGAAAGTTCAAACAGTCAAACCAAATACCTGGGTTTTTTACTCAAACTTGTACCGCCCACGCTAGCTAAGAAACGTCAGTTCTGTTGTTGTTCACATGGCGGCTCAAAGTATTGCCTCTATAAATAAGTAAATCTCTTGTGAATTCTTCACAAATTCATCAGTTCCATAAAACATGAAGCCCCTTCACCGTTCTTTGCTATTGCTTTTCGTTTGTTGTTTTCTCATTGTCATGCTTCAAGTAATAGCCATGATTATTTTCTTGATTGTCTTTCTTCATATCATCCCGTTGAAACCTATGATGAATTTTATTATTTAATTTATGTTTTACACTATAAATATTTGATTCTTGTTCTCAATTATCTGTGTTTATTTCTTGTTTTAATATTTCCTGAATATTAACTCATGTTTAATGTGCTTAATTCAGTGGAGGAAAAGTCTTTATTTAAGAGTAAATCTAGCATAATTGAGTTGAGTTGCATGCAGTCCTAGATATAGGATGACATAAATCTACCAGATTAGAGTCAAATCTAATAAGGGAATCCATAGATCGAGTTAATGTGACGATAGGGGTTTCAATTAGAAAGAGATTTCAATTAATCAACCTAGAGTCATTTATTCTTACTCTCGAAAGAGATATTAGCATAATTTAGGGATTTCTACTGATCAAGATACCAAGTGAATAAATCGTTTAATTAATATTCATAATAATAGATGAAATCTAGGTGGATTTTTTCTTGAGTATTGTCTCTCTCATTAGTTATTATTCTGTTATTTTTTTGATTTATTTTCTGTTAAGTTCTTAGTTAGATTAGTTTAGTAACTTTAGCTTAAAACCCATCACTCCAATTTGTCGGTTAAATAATAAGAAAATGATAATTACTAAAACTTTTAGTTCTCATAGATACGATATCTCTACTCACCATAGCTATACTATTTATCCATAAATGCACTTGCCTTCATCGTATTTTTAGTTAGTCACATGAGACACATTAAAATGGAAGCAACAAAGAACACTTAAGGAAATAGAGAACAGTTGTAAAGAAACAACAAAAATGCTTGAAAAATTTTAACGCTGCAAAATAGCATGGATGTTGAAGACAAAACCTATTTATATAACCCTCCCTAAAATGGTGTGTTCGATAGCACAAACACTTCGACATTTCACAGCCAATACCACCTAGACATGTGTCTTGTGAAATGACTCATTCCATCAATTGTCTCGTTTCTCCATGAATAGTTGAAAAATGTTTTCATTTAATACACCCGTTCTAAAAGCTTCAATACACCCCTTCTATCCTAAAACGTCTTCAGCATGCACAATAGTTAACTTTTGGAATTTCGCCCGTTCCGTCCCTTTATGTGTTCAACATGCAACCAGTTGGGGAACCACCTTGATGGTTTTGACATAAGGCACTTTATAACTTACCTCTCGGGAGCAATTGTTACACACCTACCCTATCTTGGAATGTGGTAGCACAAGGAGTGGCTTGGAAAGCACCCACGAATGGCCCCCAACTCTTGTACCCTTAATGGAGACTATCAGGTTGGTTATTCGTGACTAGCCATCCATGTACTTCACACCATCCATAGGAAGGACACCCGCTTTTGACCACTCGTTAGACTCTCCATTAGGCTACCTACTTTTGGCAGCCCACTTTTATACTTTAAGAACATTGAGGCATAATAACCTTTTACTATATCAACAAAGGGAATGTTAGGGCAAATCACACAATACTACGATTGACGACAATTGACATGTAATGGGCCTTCCACTTGACTGGTCACACAAGTGGGCCACTATCCCTATTTTTGATGACATGGCACTACTAGAAAAGGGGATCTTCCCCTATATGTACCCCAACACACGATGGATGAGTGATCTCTTCCTTTTCGCTCCCTTAAGCCTTTTACTTGTTTATCTAGCACTCTACAACCTTCTCCTCCTCTTCCCTTAGCTACTTCAACTCTGTGCTTGTCATAGGTGAACTAGTTTCTTTGTCATGACCAACATCTCCTCCTTCTTAAACACTTAAATCAACAATGTATAATTTGGTGATCATAAATCTGATATATATATATATAACTTTTTTACGTTAATCTTAGTTTCTACTTAGCTCATGATCAGTTAAGAATTTTATACTCATCTTTGTGAAATTTCTAGTGAAGCTTTTTTGCTTTGGTAAAAGATTTTCTAATCTTAAACTTGTTCACAAAGTTCTTCATTTCTTGCAAGAGAGTCTTCCATCAAGGTTACAACGATTGAGCAGGTTAAAGACAACACTACTCTTAGAAGTGATGAACTCATTGTTGACTTAGAACCTTTGAAATGAACTTAGAAGAATCTGAAAGGGAGAAGGTGAAGATTGAGATAGCATTGCCTTCAATATTCAAACAACTGTTACAATATTACATTTAACAACTACCTTTATTGAAGAACTTGGAGACAAACTTTCCTTGCTCGCAAAGTATTTTAAAATGGCTTTTGAAAAATGTTTGAAGAAGAGGAATTAACTCAAATTCTGAAAAAATAACAACCAATAAAGTGAAAGTTTCTGTGAAGGAGGAATACTTTTAACCTAAGAAAATGGGCATTTAGTTTCATGAATGCAAAAGGAATGGTTAAATTCAATTTGAGTGTGCCAATACTCGCAAGAAGAAATAGAAGTCCCTTGTTGCGAGTGATGAAGGATCCAAAAGTGAATACAATGATTCAGCTAAAAATTAAATGAGAAACTATGTAACGTTTACATATGTTGCATCTCATATTACAACAATAAGCTGTGTTTCAGCTTCATTCTTCTTGACATATAGTGTTGGTTCGCTAACACTTCTTTCAAATCCCAAACTGACCAAATAGCTGTCAATTCGAGCATACCATGCTCTAGGAGCTTGCTTCAAGCCATATAAGGCCTTTTTGAGTCTGTATACCATGTGTTCCTTGCCAGACACAACAAATCCTTGAGACTGGTCAATGTAAATTTCTTCTTCCAGGAACCCATTAAGAAATGCAGACTTCACATCTAACTGATGAATGGTCCACTGCTTTTGAGCAAACAAAGCAAATAACAACCTGATTGTATCAAGCCTGGCTACTGGTGCAAAAGTCTCCATGTAGTCTAGACCATATCTTTGGCTGAAGCCCTTGACAACAAGACTAGCTTTCAGCTTGTTTAAACTGCCATCAGCATTTTGTTTGGCTCGATAGACCCGTTTTACACCAATGGTCTTCATGTTAGCAGGCCTTTCAACCAGCTCCCATGTATGATTCTTCTGAATCATGTTGATTTCTTTAACCATGGCTTACTTCCATCCTTCATCAGCCTCAGCTTCTTCAAAATTGCTTGGTTCCACTATGGCAGCATGTGCTCTCTCATAAATCTCAGCCAAGGGTCTTGTGCCCCTGACTGGCATGTCATCAATGTCCATTTCAGGACCAATCTGATCAGGTTCAGCCTGATCAGCCATCAACTCTTCAAAAATAGCCTCTGGCTACCAATTCCAGTATCCTTTTTCATCAAAGACCACATCTCTGCTCAATTGGATCTTATTTGTTGAAGGATCCAAGATCCTATAACCTTTCTTGACTAAGCAATAGCCTACCAGAATACCAGGTTGGACCCTTTTTGCCAACTTATCTCTCTTCACAGCTGGTGTATGAGCATAACTCAGGCAGCCAAAGACCTTCAAATGAGCCAATGATGGCTTGAACCCGAACCAAGCCTCAAAAAGTGTCTTGTGAGCAAGTGCCTTAGTTGGAAGCCTGTTTTGAATGTAGACAAAGAAGTGTTAATCGCTTCAATTTCACATGGTTTTGGGCATGTTCTTCTCAAACATCAGGCACCTAGCCATATCCATTAAACTCCTATTTTTTCTTTCACTGACCCCATTCTGTTGAGGAGTATAAGTGTTGGTCAATTGGTGTTTGATGCCAGCATCATCACAGAAAGCTTGAAACTGGGCTCAGGTATACTCATTCCTATTATCTGATCTTATAGACTTCAGCTTACATCATGTTTCTGTTTCAGCTGCAGCTTTGAACTTCAAGAACACTTGAGCTACCCCAGACTTATATTTCAAGAAGAAAATCCAGCAATATCTGGTACAATCATCAATAAAAAGAATGAAGTACCTGTTACAATTGAGTGATTCAGTCTTCATGGGGCCACACACATCAGTGTGCACCAGCTGCAATTTCTCTGAAGCTCTCCAGGCCTTATTGGTAGGAAATGGCAGTCTTGCTTGTTTTCCTAGCTGACATACCTTACAAACATCATCATCCTTCACTGAGTTGGAGAAGTTTTCAACCAAATTTTCACAGACCATCTGAGCCATGGATCTGAAGTTGGCATGCCTAAGCCTTTGGTGCCATAGTTTGGAATCTTCAGTAGAGGCAATACAGGCTAAGTGTGAGTCACTTGGCCAGTTAACTTCAAAGCATTTATCAGTCATAGTGACTGACATAAAGCTTGATCCATTTGAATCAGCAATTTGGCACTCATTGTCCTTGAACACAACTGAATAACTGATAAACCGTAAAAGTAACATATTTTAGGCCCACATTTAGTATGCTTTTGGATGATTTATCCCTTAATTTATGTAAAAAGGTGCTCTTAATCATTTCTTTTCATGTTCTATACTCAGGAAAGCACCCGAGGACAAAAATAATGAGAAACGGGCTTAAAACGGGATAAATAGGCCCAAGCATGAAATCAACACGGCCTGGACTTAAGCCCACACGGCCGTGCCTCCATGGGAGACTAGAACACGGCCTAATCATGATTCACACGGGCGTGTGCCATGGCCGTGTCCCTGCCGCGGCCAAGAGGAGTTTTACTCAGATTTGGATGCTTGGAGGCAAAGAAACACACTCCAAAGTCTAATTAAACTCCCAAATAGGAATTTCACTCAAATTAGGATACTTGGAGGCCAAGTAACACATCTCAAAGCCTATATAAACACCCTAGGGGGCAACTTAATCGGGGAGTTCGGCAGAAACCCTCTGTTGAGGGGAGCCCAAAGCCATTGTTTAGGGGCGTCTTGTTAGGCCAGAGAAGGCAGATTTGTGGGGATTCACTCAGGGATAGCCAGTTGATCCATCTCAAGAAGCCAAAATTATACTCAAGACGGAGGATCTCTCCTTCAATTCCTTCAGGGGGTTTTAGGGGTTTCTTATGTTTTGTTTTATCTTTTCTCTTGAGATGTTTTCTTATTTAGTTATGAACTAAACCCTTCGGATACCCGAAGGGGATGAAACCTATGATGAATCTTGTTATTGTTTTCTGAATTATATGATAAATACTTATTTTTTTCTTAATTATGTGAGCTTAATCCAAATTTAATGTGCTTAGGTGGAGGAGGAATAGACCCTGCCTAAGAGTAGATCCAACATAATTAAGCGGAGTTGATCGCAAGCCTAGAGATAGGGTGACGAGATTTTGCCGGATTAGGGTGAAACCTAATATGGGAGTCCACAGATCGATTTACTGCTATTCTAGGGGGTTATTATAAGCGAACGAGAGTTCCCCTAATTAACCTAGGGTTAGACATTATTCACCTCGAGAGAGGGTTTAATATACGTTAGGGAGTCTTAGGGATCAAACTAAGTGAATAAATCGTATGGTTCAGTGTTAGATAACAAGTGAAGTCTAGGTGGACTCTTCCTGAGGGTATCATCTAAATCAACTGAGTTTTTCTAAAAGTTATCTCCCCAATTTAGTCTTTTTTTGTCTTTGTGTCCTTAGCTTAGTAGTTCGTTAATTTTAGATTAAAAGCAACTTCACTTATTTTAGGTTAAATAATAAAAAGAAAGTTAGTATTAGTACTTTTAGTTCCTTTGGGTTCGATAATCCGGTCTTGCCTAAGCTATACTATTGTTCGATAGGTACACTTGCCTTTAATCGTTGTCAGAGTTAGTTTCCAGGTTCGATCATTCTTTTTATAAATTTTAAAGCTCTGATTCACAGCGATCAAGTTTTTGGCGCCGTTGCCGGGAACTAAAATACTAAGAAAGCTCTATTTTTATTACTTTAGCCATTTTTTTATTATTTACTTCTATTTCTTTTATTTTTTTATTTTATTTTGCTAATTTTTCTTTTATTTTCTTTTGATAGGTAATTTTAGAGAAGATGGAACTAAATAAGTATCAGTGGCAAGTCATGAGGACAACTCCTACTAAAGCAGCCAATGTCTTCAACCTCGACGTGGTCACCAAGTTATCTAACCAGCTAGAGATGATGAATAAAAAGTTTGATAATTTGCGTTCTTCGCAGATACATCCAGTTATGCAGTACGAAACAAGCGAAGGAGTGGCTAATCTTGAGTACCCACCCTACGGATATGGCATGGAGAACGAACAAGTCCACTATATGGGTAACTATTCTAGACATCAAAATAATTTTTATAGTGACACTTATAATGCAGGTTGGATGTACCATCCGAATTTCTCGTGGGATGATCAAAGTAGCCAAGGACCGAAACTTTCTCCAAACTTTCAACAACCACCTCACCAACAGGAAGAGGAGTCAAACCTTGAAGAGATGCTGACAAAATTCATGGCAGCTACAGATAATCGTCTCCAAAAAACTGAGACAACACTTAATGACCAACAAGCATTGATCAAAGGGATCGAGAACCAAGTTGGGGAACTTACTAAGTCAGTTATACAACTTGCTAAGCTGATCTCAGAACTACCACAAGGAAGCTTGCCAAGCAATACTGAAACAAACCCGAGAGAGCAAAATCAAGCCATTTACGATAGTAAAGGGTTAGACGGACCAAACCCAAGGGAAGAACCTGTGGTAAGTGAAGGTAAGGTTGAGGTGTGCCATAATATACCAAAATCGACAATTACAGAGTACCAACCTCGTATACCATACCCCAATGCGATAAAGAAAGACGAAACAGAGGAACAGTTCGGTAAGTTTCTTAAACTTTGAAAGAAATTACATATTAACTTACCGTTACTTGAAGCTCTTTCGCAGATGCCCGATTATAGAAGATTTTTAAAAGAGCTGTTGACAAACAAACTAAAGCTAGACGAGGCACTGCATGTGGAGCTAAACGCAATGTGCTCAGCAATTCTACAAAATAAACTGCCACGGAAATTAAAAGATCCAGGGAGTTTTACAATTCCATGTTTAATTTGTAGTTTATCTATTGAAAATGATTTAGCTGATCTAGGGGCAAGCATCAATGTTATGCCTTATAAAATGTTTAAACAACTAGGTCTAGGGAAACCCAGACAAACTAGGATGAGCATTCAATTAACTGATAAAACTATCAAAATTCCTAGGGGTATAATTGAAAATGTACTCGTGAAAATTGATAAATTCGTATTCCCAGTAGACTTTGTCGTTTTAGACATGGATGAGGACAACACGACCCCTTAATTTTAGGAAGACCTTTTTAGCAAATCGCGAGCTAAAATTGATATCTATGCAGTGAACTCATACTTCGTGTAGGCGACGAGATAGTCACTCTTCAAGCTCTTGACTCAGCCAGAACATCAAGCGATAGAGGTGAGAAAGTAAATTCAGTTGATAACCAACTTGTTCAACCTTCATTGCAGGAAACACCACGAAGCTACAAACCGAAGCCAGATCATAAACCTTGTGCCAATAAAGAAGAATTATATGAAGAACGAAGCCTTAAGGTCGACGAACTAGACGAGTGGAAAACACACTTTAAAGAGAAATTAGGAATACACGAAGTGAAACCAAAGGAAACCCTGCATTTGAGCCGACAGAAATAACAAATCACTTCAAAATAGGGGATCAGGTATTGTTGAATAAGGAAGACCCTCTAATCGCCAATTCAGACCTCAAGACAAACGAAGACATCACTTTTGAGGTACTTAACGTCTTCCTATACGGGCCAGTCGAGGTAAGCAATCCTAAATTCAGTACTTTTGAGGTAAACACTACTCGACTTAAATTTTATATCAAAAATCGAGTTGATCGCATGAGGAAGGATTTTCACCTCCTCAAACCACCATGACCATACGAATGAAAGGTAAAGTCTAGCTTAAGACTATAAACGAGCGCTTCTCGGGAGGCAACCCGAGCACTAACCTCATTTAATTTTCATATTTTATTTTAATTTTTACTTTCATATTTTTATTTTTACTTTCAAAGATCTAACTACAAACTAACCGAATAAGTGAAACACGATTCCCATACCACACGGCCTTGCACACGGCCGTGGCCTTGGCCGTGTGGACACCACGGGTAGGCACATGGGCGTGGACCGTATCACAATTTACTTTTATTTTTATCTTTTTTTTTATTTTCATTTTCATTTTTATTTTTATTTTTATTTTTATTTTTATTTTCATTTATTTTTATTTTCTTTATTATTTTCTTCTTATTTTTCGTACCATTTAGATTTAGCTTAGGATACAATAAAATCAGGCCGGCTACTTCGAGGATTCAAATTCAAACGGTTCAAGGCGCTTCCCCACGTTCACCTCCAATCCGATCCGGTTTCTTTTCATTAACTTCATCCAAAATTCAAGAAGTTTCACTTCTCTCTCTATCTTTTGATTTTCTCACTATATTGCCATTTTATCTATCTTTGTACATTGAGGGCAATGTACATCTTAAGTGTGGGGGGGTTAACTATAGCATTATTTGAAAATCCCTGAATTATGCCTTGTCTTAAAGTAAGTTTCTCATATTACTAATTAGGATGAAATTTCTGATGATTTATGATTTTTATTGATATGTTTTAGATTAAGTCATTGATAATTGTGCATTGATAATTAAATTTTAAGATACTAGAGAATCAAACATGATAAGTCCATTTTTTTAAAAAAATTTCTAGGTCGTCTACCTGAATTTAAATATTACTTTGAAAATTGAAATTTACAAGGTTGATATCAAAATACCCATAATTTTTGTGAGATTTTGAGCCTTATAGAGCATAAATTCTTTTTCTTGCTCACTTTATGTCAACACTGATTTGTTATTCTGGAACTTGCATCGATTATACATGTTGAGACCACACCTTTGATTTGATATACAGAGATGATGAAGGCACCTAGGATTTAACCCACTTACTCCACAAAAAGCCTACCTTCATAATTAACCCCTAGTGAACCCCATTGATCCTAACAACCCTTTTTATTGACTCACCCGCTAATACTAACCCAAAACCCTTTGTTTTTGTTATCACCATTCCTTTTGACTACCCTTATATCGAGATTTGATTTGATCAAGTTATCTAGTTATCCTATTTTCAGTTATGAATTTATCTTTTATTATATACTCATTCGAAAAAAAAACGAAGAATATTCAGTATTAGTAGTATGAAAAGTGAGCTTGTAAGTTTAAATTCCACATTATTGAAAAAAGAAGCTCGTATTAGTATTATAAGTTTTTCAATTGATGTAATTATTATTTCCAGTTATGTAATTACTTAGGATTAGTTTATTTTTCTATTTAAGCAATTTGTCAATTCAATTCTCGATATTAACCTTCTAATTCAGCCTTATCCACACCTTTAGCCCTAGCCCCGTTACAACCCTTCAAAGACCTTCTGATTTGTGTATCATCTAATCTCAAGTGGTGGAGATTTGATTTTCATGCAAGCCTATGGGATTAACTCTTCATGTTTGACTCTTGAGTGCTTAAATTTTTGAACCTTAAACACTTTGAGTGATTTGAGTGAATCTTTAGTGAGATGTCAATCCTTGTCAATTTTGAATCAAAGGTAATTATTTAGACGAAGGGATACACCTATCTTTTCATGCTTCAATTGTATGACTTATATTGTTTGAATCTTTAAGACTCTTTGAGTTGAATTATCCATGTATAAATTATCTATGAATTATGATAAGGCATTGTTAATGAAGATTATGAATTATGGAAAGTTCGTTTTAATTGTAAGTTGAGAATTTTGCTTGAGGACAAGCAAAAGCTTAAGTGTGGGGGTATTTGATAAACCGTAAAAGTAACATATTTTAGGCCCACATTTAGTATGCTTTTGGATGATTTATCCCCTAATTTATGTAAAAAGGTACTCTTAATCCTTTCTTTTCATGTTCTATACTCAGGAAAGCACCCGAGGACAAAAAGAATGAGAAACGGGCTTAAAACGGGACAAATGGGCCAAAGCATGAAATCGACACGGCCTGGACTTAAGCCCACACGGTCGTGCCTCCATGAGAGACTAGAACACGGCCTGATCACGATTCACACGGGCGTGTCCTCATTAATCGACCCAACACGGCCTGGCCACGATTCACACGGGCGTGTGCCCTGGCCGTGTCCCTGCCGCGGACAAGAGGAGTTTTACTCGGATTTGGATGCTTGGAGGCAAAGAAACACACTCCAAAGTCTAATTAAACTCCCAAATAGGAATTTCACTCAAATTAGGATACTTGGAGGCCAAGTAACACATCTCAAAGCCTATATAAACACCCTATGGGGCAACTTAATCGGGGAGTTCGGCAGAAACCCTCTGTCGAGGGGAGCCCAAAGCCATCGTTTAGGGGCGTCTTGCTAGGCCAGAGAAGGCAGATTTGTGGGGATTCACTCAGGGATAGCCAGTTGATCCATCTCAAGAAGCCGAAATTATACTCAAGACAGAGGATCTCTCCTTCAATTCCTTCAGGGGGTTTTAGGGATTTCTTATGTTTTGTTTTATCTTTTCTCTTGAGATGTTTTCTTATTTAGTTATGAACTAAACCCTTCGGATACCCGAAGGGGATGAAACCTATGATGAATCTTGTTATTGTTTTCTGAATCATATGATAAATACTTAGTTTTTTCTTAATTATGTGAGCTTAATCCAAATTTAATGTGCTTAGGTGGAGGAGGAATAGACCCTGCCTAAGAGTAGATCCAACATAATTAAGCGGAGTTGATCGCACGCCTAGAGATAGGGTGACAAGATTTTGCCGGATTAGGGTGAACCCTAATATGGGAATCCATAGATCGATTTACTGCTATTCTAGGGGGTTATTATAAGCGAACGAGAGTTCCACTAATTAACCTAGGGTTAGACGTTATTCACCTCGAGAGAGGGTTTAATATACGTTAGGGAGTCTTACGGATCAAACTAAGTGAATAAATCGTATGGTTCAGTGTTAGATAACAAGTGAAGTCTAGGTGGAGTCTTCCTGAGGGTATCATCTAAATCAACTGAGTTTTTCTAAAAGTTATCTCCCCAATTTAGTCTTTTTTTGTCTTTGTGTCCTTAGCTTAGTAGTTCGTTAATTTTAGATTAAAAGCAACTTCACTTATTTTAGGTTAAATAATAAAAAGAAAGTTAGTATTAGTACTTTTAGTTCCTTTGGGTTCGATAATCTGGTCTTGCCTAAGCTATACTACTGTTCGATAGGTACACTTGCCTTTAATCGTTGTCAGAGTTAGCTTCCAGTTTCGATCAATCTTTTTATAAATTTTAAAGCTCTAATTCACAGCGATCAATAACCTTTCTCAAGCAATTGAGCAATGCTGAGAAGGTTCCTGTCGATTTCAGGTACCAACAGCACATTTGAAATGACCTTGTCACCTGTGGGAGTGCATATCAAAACATTCCATTTTCCGTCAGCCTTGATAAACTGCCCATTACCAACTTTCACTTTGGTTTTGCAGCTTCTGTCCAAAGTCTTGAAAATGGTTGCATCTGGTGACATGTGATCTGTGCAACCACTGTCTAGTAACCATCCTTTTGAGCCCTTCTTCTGACCAGCTGAGCATGAAACAGCAAAGACCTGCTCTTCATGGTCACTACTGTCCTCAGCTACTCGATCTTTAGCCTTTTGTTGTTGTGCCTGATTCTGCCTTAGGCTGCCCTTGTTTTTGCAAACCCTTTCAACATGCCCCATCTTCTTGCAATGTTGGGATTGTGCATCTGGTCTGAACCAGCATCTCTCTTCTGAATGACCAGGCCTTTTACAGTGCTTGCAGGATTGGTCCCCTCTTCTTGCAGCATTAGGCTTAGGCCTATTTTTCCAAGTCTTCTTGCTTTTGTAGGTAGAAGTGCTCGAAACAAACTTGGTCTTGGCTTGAAAAGCACCTTCTTTGTGCTCCTCTATTCTGCTAGCCCTTCTTTGTTTTTGTACATATAGGGCATTAATCAGCTCAGTTAGGGAAATGGTTGAAAGATCCCTTGAATCCTCTAAGGAGGACATTTTTGCCTCATACCTCTCAGGTAAGGTAGAGAGGACTTTTTCCACTATCCTTGCTTCATTGAACTGCTCACCAAGGAGCCTTATGCTATTGACTACTGCCATGATCCTATCTGAATATTGCTTCACTGTTTCTTCTTCTTTCATTTTCAAATTCTCGAAATCCCTTCTCAAGTTCAACAACTGCTGCTGCCTTGTTCTCTCTGTGCCTTGGAACTCCTCCTTGAGCTTGTCCCAAGCCTACTTTGGTGTTTCACAGGCCATGATCCTGGGGAAGATTACATCAGACACACATTCTGAATACATGACATGGCTTTGTGCCTCTTGGTCCTCTCATCTGCATGTTGTCTGATTTGAGCTAATGTGGGATTGGCCCTAAGTGGTGCTGTCTCAGCATCAGTGTTTACAACTTCCCACAGATCAAAGGCCTGCAGGTAAGTCCTCATCTTAACCACCCATATATGATATCCTTCACCATTGAAAACTGGTAGGGTTGCAGGAGAAAAACTTGCAGAAGCCATTGGAGTTATGGTTCACATGCAATAGGTCCTCTAAGATAAAGGCTCTAGATACCAATTGTTGGTGTTATGAACAACAAGTAGACAACTTTAGCTTTAGCTTGAGCAGCAAGCCTCGTGACTTGCAGTAGAAACAAAGTAAGAAACTAACAGAAAACAAAAAGCAAAGCTAGGAATAATGGAGTTTATGGAAGGAAACTTGATAGTATTTCATTCAAGATGAACAATGGCATAATGCCAATACAAATACAAGATAGTGGCTGGTCATTACAAGTCAAATTCTACCTAAACACTTACCTAACACCACTTAATACATTGAAAAATGCTAAACTAGCTTGCACCAGTTGCTTTGCTAAATTTTCAGTCAATCAACATCTAAATTACATCAAAAGATTTACCAACTAAGTCCTAAAAGAACTAAGTTACAAACTATAAACTTAAAGCAACAAAATAAGTTGAATTTCGATAGCATTCATAAGCTCCACCGCTTTGCTTTATCACGAGTTGCATGTCTTTGCTTCTTTCTTTGCTTTGCATGCGTTGCATGGAAACTAACTTCAACAGTAACACCATTAAACATTTCCCATGTTCAAGCAACGATTCATTGCTCCAAGAAGCATAGCCTCCAAATTAGAACTCGGAGTGGAGGTAATGATTTCGAAGGCCTTTCCTGTGTCTCTCAAGTCTCGTTTGTCGTTATCGATTTGATTCATTTTCGATCCATCGACGTTGATGTCAAAAAAGAAGAAGCATGGATTCAATCAGGTGCGATCACCGATGAAGTATACTACAGAATCAATGAAAGAACCACCAATCTTACCTTCCTAGGGGCTCTTTGCCACACTGTGGGAATTGGTGGATTCATTAGTGGTGGAGGTTACGGTTTCTTGTTCAGAAAATATGGTCTTGTAGCGGATAATGTAATCGACGCACAGTTTTTCGATGCTAATGGGAGAGTTCTTGATAGAAGATTAATGGGGGAAGATATATTTTGGGCCATTCGAGGTGGTGGAGGAGGAAGTGATAAACCGAAATAGTAACATATTTTAATCCCACATTTAGTATGCTTTTGGATGAATTATCCCTTATTTTATGTAATTTGGTGCTCTTAATCCTTTCTTTTCATGTTATATACTCAGAAAAGCACCAGGGGATGAAAAGAACGCAAAACGGGCTTAAAACGGGACAAATGGGCCAAAGCATGAAATCGACACGGCCTGGACCAAAGCTTACATGGCTGTGCCTCCTTAAAGATCTCGAACACAGCCTGGGCCCAAGACCACACGGCCGTGCCTCATTAATCAACCCAAGACGGCCTGGCCACGATTCAAACGGGCGTGTGCCATTGCCGCGCCCCTGCCGCGGCCAAGAGGAGTTTTACTCGGATTTGGATGCTTGGAGGAAAAGAAACACACTCCAAAGTCTAATTAAACCCCCAAATAGGAATTGCACTCAAATTAGGATACTTGGAGGCCAAGTAACACATTTCAAAGCCTATATAAACACCCTAGGGGGCAACTTAAGCGGGGAGTTCGGCAGAAACCCTCTATCGAGGGGAGCCCAAAGCCATCGTTTAGGGGCGTCTTGCTAGGTCGGAGAAGGCAGATTTGTGGGGATTCACTCAGGGATAGCCAGTTGATTCGTCTCAAGAAGCCGGAATTCTACTCAAGACGGCGGATCTCTCCTTCAATTCCTTCAGGGGGTTTTAGGGATTTCTTATGTTTTGTTTTATCTTTTCTCTTGAGATGTTTTCCTTTATTTTTATGAACTAAACCCTTCAGATACCCGAAGGGGATGAAACCTAGATGAATCTTGTTATTGTTTTCTGAATTATATGATAAATACTTAGTTTGTTCTTAATTATGTGAGCTTAATCCAAATTTAATGTGCTTAGGTGGAGGAGGAATAGACCCTGCCTAAGAGTAGATCTAACATAATTAAGCGGAGTTGATCGCACGCCTAGAGATAGGGTGACGAGATTTTGTCGGATTAGGGTGAAACCTAATGTGGGAGTCTACAGATCGATTTACTGCTATTCTAGGGTGTTATTATAAGAGAAAGACATTTCCACTAATTAACCTAGGGTTAGACGTTATTAGCCTCGAGAGAGGGTTTAATATACGTTAAAGAGTCTTACGGATCAAACTAAGTGAATAAATCGTATGGTTCAGTGTTAGATAACAAGTGAAGTCTAGGTGGATTCTTCCTAGGGTATCGTCTAAATCAACTGAGTTTTTCCCAAGTTATTCTTCCAAATTCATTCTTCTTTGTCTTAGAGTTTTTAGTTTAATAGTTAATTAATTTAGATTAATAAACAACTTCACTTATTTTAGGCTAAATAATAAAAAGAAGGTTAGTATTAGTACTTTTAGTTCCTTTGGGTTCGACAATCCGGTCTTGCCTAAGCTATACTACTGTTCGATAGGTGCACTTGCCTCAATCGTTGTCATAGTTAGTTTCAATTAACTAACTATATGCAAAATTAAAATTATATGCAAAATGAAAAATATTGTGATTAATTATTTTTTGTTGTTCACTTTTAAAATTAATAGGAATAAAATTACTTTAATTTTTTTTAAATAAACTAATTTATTCAATATCAAATTTGAGAGAGACTGAATGTTTTTACCAAAATCTTGTGATGAAATCAAACCCTTTAACACTTAAGGAAATGAATGACGTAGGAAAACTCTATGAATAAGGAAACCTCTTATTTCAAGTGTTCACAAAATTCATCGATTTGAGAAAAAGATGAAGTCCCTTTATCAGACTTTACCATTTCTTTTCGTTGTTGTTTGCTCATTGTCATGGGTGAATGCTTCACTAATAGCCATGAGAATTTTCTTGATTGCCTTTCTTCATATCATCCACAGAATCCTCTTCCATTTCTAAAGTTATTTACACTCAAACAAACTCTTCATATTCGAAAATTTTGGAGTCTTCGATTCGAATTACAGTGTTCTTTACGACAAATACCCCAAAACCATTGGTTATTGTAACACCATTAAACATTTCCCATGTTCAAGCAACGATTCATTGCTCCAAGAAACATGGTCTCCAAATTAGAATTCAAGTGGCGGTCATGATTTCAAGGTCTTTCCTATGTCTCCCAAGTCCCGCTTGTCGTGATCGATTTGGTTCATTTTCGATCGATTGATGTTGATGTCGACAATGAGGAAGCATGGATTCAATCGTGTGCAATCACCGTGAGGTATACTACGTAATCAATGAAAGAAGCACAAACCTTACCTTTCCAGCGCTGCTGGCCACACTGTTGGAATTGGTGGATTCATTAGTGGTGGAGGTTATGGTTTGTTGTTCCAAAATACGGTCTCACGGCGGATAATGTAATCGATGCGATGTTCATTGATGCCAATGGGAGAGTTCTTGAGAGAAAATCAATGGGTGAAGATTTGTTTTGGGCTATTCGAGGTGGTGGAGGAAGCTTTGGGATCGTTCTTTCATGGAAAGTAAAGCTGGTTCATGTTCCATCAACCGTGACTGTTACCGCTGTACGAAGGACCTTGGAACAAAATGCAACACAGCTTCTTCATCGTTGGCAATACGTTGCACCCAATCTTCCAAATGATGTATACTCAGTGGTGTCGATTTCAACAACGAACTCTACTGAAAATGGGGAAAGGCTGTTGTAGCAACCTTTGTTTCAGAGCCACTTACCAAATTTGGAAGTACATTATATGCTTCGGTTACTGCTGTAGAAAGTTCCTGACAAGTAACCAAAAGATCAAATCACAAACAGAAACAAATAATCACTTGGACAGAAAACAAGCGGTGTTGAAAATAGCATTATGCATGTAGATAAATCTAATAGATACCTTTGGTAGTATGACCTAAACAGAAATTAGATCAAACTAACACAAACATCAAAATATTCACCACTTAACAACCCCCTTTTTCTTTTTTTTTTTTTTTTTTTTTTTTGGGGGCGGTGGGAGGTTAAAAGTTAATCCACTCATTGCTTTAATACTTCTTACCCATAGTGGCATGTGAAAACATCAAGTCTTCATAAAGAGATCTACTATTTCATACTCTTCAAAAAAAAAAAAGAAAAAATTATAGCATATGATTTGTATCAAACCTGGAGCTTTTCTTTTAGACAATCTGCTGTCCCTTCATGACAAAGATCACGAGAGGAATTCATGACAACTGCTTGAGCCAAAGCAGGAAGAACAGTTTTCATCGTTGCTCTATTCGCAAATTCCTGACCTGTGTGTGCCATAATTTCAAAACAGAAGACATTGCAGAGCAAGTCAATGCTTGTACACCAAATTAAGAACTGTGCCACAAGGAATCCTTCATTCACATTCATGAAGTCTACAACAAATGCACAAATTCAAAAACCTTAACATGCCTCCACGAAAATTGCTAAAAATTTTATTATCGGGCACATGAAGGTTGATAGCAGTCAAGACAATGAGCAGTAAAAATAACAGCACAAGATAGTGTTTGCCTTGATCACATTTACTACGAAAGAAGCATCAATTGGGGAAATATTAATAATGTGCTAAACTCTAATATGATAATAAAGAAACTCACTATCCATGTTTCAGAAAAGATATCACCTATCAAAAATAAAATATTAACATTCTGCTCTTTTCATACTGTTGCATACCAGATAATTACATAAATAAAATCAAGAATCACCTACATAAGATACATACATACAAGAAATATCATTTTTCAAATCTTACCAAAGTTCTCACTAGAAACTTCATCTCTTTCTCTCTACATGAACGTATAAGATTCACGATAAGGTTTTTCTTCCGCATGGTGCTGCCGCTGCCTGTTTGTACACTGATAAATGCTATATGAGGAAAATGGGAAAAAGAGAATATACATGACAAAGATTAAAATAATACAAAACAAAATGATACGCATATTTCTCAAATTTTAAAATCATACCAAATGGATACTAATACATGGAAAAAATGAACTGAGTTTCTCTTATTCGAAATAAGAAATAAAGAGAACCTATATCAAAGGCTTGTTTTAGTGCAAGAATCTATAGGCACAATCGTATGCATATGGCACTCAAGTGACCATGAATAACTATTCAAACCATTAAATATTTTATAGCAAAATATAGAACATGAGATCACTGGGGACACAATCTTTTGTCTTATCATCAACGAAGTGATAATAACATTCTGCTTCTAATCTATCAAGTAAATGAGAAATCAGTTCTTAATCTTATGAAGAAAGAAATATTGTACAAGTTCTCAGTGAATTTCTTACCAGCAAAACCTAGGCATTAATCAATTACTTCGAGTTCTAAGAACTGCAAATTATTATGACACTCATACTTTCCTACATCTCTGGAAACAGATCAGTATCTAGTAATGGATTCAATATTTAAATAATTTTATAATCATGTGTTGCTGCAGGATCAATACTGGGCTGATCATACCTTATCTTCCGAAGCATAGAATATACATCCCTTTGCCAAAGCGATGGTGGATGAAGTGGCGGAGACAAGGCCTTTGCCAAACTGGTCATATATGGAATATTTGGAACCTTTTCTCAAGTGGAATATATGGAACCCAATCCATTTTCATTTGTTTCATTGAAACAATCTCTTCAGCTTCTCTCTGCACCGAGTTAATACCAATCTTATCTGAAGGTGGGAAAGGAGACACAACCTGGAAAGAAGAACCAAAAGTCCAAGATTAGT
Organism: Gossypium sturtianum; assembly: GCA_025698515.1. NCBI lineage: Eukaryota > Viridiplantae > Streptophyta > Magnoliopsida > Malvales > Malvaceae > Gossypium > Gossypium sturtianum. Next base: position 168,422,009 of record CM046945.1, read on the forward strand.
TTATAAGAAAATACAACTAGATCATGGGGTAAAGAAGATAAATCAATCTCCTGAACCATTAATAATTATGTAGTTGCAGTGACCACTAAACAAAAAAAACAAAGATGCAAAGTTATAAATCATAAAAGAAACAAAACTGAAGTGAGAAGATTTTAACTCTCCAACATTCAAGACTGTTCCTAATTTTGTCCATATTAAAAGAGACAGCACGCTAGCTCTTTCTATCAAAAGAAAAAATACAAGACATTCAGATGGAAGCCCCAAGTTCAGAGATTCTAAGCTGACAACCGCAACTCAAATGTTAAATTGAGATCAGCAATGGATTATATAACTTCAAACCACACAGAGGTACGGCTGAATAAGATTTTATTACAACTCCACCCACTCATCACAAGTTGAAGAAGAAAGAAACATGCTTTGAATCAGTTTAGCATGACAAGCATTAAAATCACTTCACAACAATGTTAGAACTTACAGCCACAACCACAGGTATACAGATGACTTTGTTTTCTCCCTTGTAAGGAACAAGTTGAGCTACACAAATAAAAATAACTAAAATTAACAAAGCGTAAAAAGGGACAGATCAGAGTAAATTGAAACTACATGATGCAAGAAAGAAACTTACGGGAACGTGGCTCAAATCAAGAACTAACACACAAGGTCTCTTTCTTACCTTTTAACGTGATAATAAATAATTAACAATAAAAGAGGTATTGCAGATGATGGCATAAAACCCCATTTTCTCCCTCACGAAACCGCAATTTGTCTATATTAATGTGCAAAAAGAAAAAAAAGGGCTAGGGCTATGAGCTACTTATTCTCCGTACAACCAAAGAGATAAACTTTCTTCCCGTATAGCTTTCCTCCCTCTTCAAATGCATCCTGACCAGAAAAATGAACAGTAAAAAAGTATAGTCAGCTCTAAACCAAATTTCGGATACACTTGGGAGAAAACAAAAGCAGCAAACTAGCAACTAAAAATGATAAAAGACCAAGCCAAAAAAGCTCCTGCAACTCACTTCTAGATTCGAAAAGTTCCAGTTGAATTGGTAAACTGAGTCCAATTGGTCCCACTTCCACACGATAAAAGAAAAACGAAATGTAAGCAATAGAACTCAAATTCATTAAAAAGACAAACAAAAAATTATATTCAACGCACGAAATTCAAAATTCCAACCTCAATTCCAACAGGAAATGCAGCTTTCCATAAGCCTTCCTGCAGAAAGTAAATTGATAGTTTTCGTAAAAATTTAATTTAAAAAAAAAAAAAAAAATAAACCAAGACTTCACTCCCCCCCCCCCCCAAAAAAAAATAATTTAACTATCTCAATAAATAGAATTTAAGCTCCATATTTGCATCCATTAAGCACTAATCTTCACATAAGAATGCGGAAAGCTCATATACTAAAATTTAAACTTCACCACGGCGTTCTCCACAGTTAAAATCTCAAATATTAAATTCAAAAATCAACAGCAGTAAGAAAAATAGCGCATAACCTAAATCTTTTAACCTTGTAACTATCCAGATATTCAGTAAACACGAAACTCATGATATGTATATAAAGAAAATTAAAATCCAAAATAACAAACTTAAAACATGGAAGAAAATAAAATGAAACGGAGAAACCCTAATAATATTGAGCCAATTGACGACCTCCCGGCGAGACTTGAGCTTGTAAAACGAAGTCGATGAGAAGAGAAGAGAACGATTCTTAATAGAGAAAATGGTGGGCGAGAGAGGGAATTTGAAAATTTATACGAGGGAGGGTTTTATTTTGGAGATTGGGAATCGACGGTGAGGATGGGGTAGATGAGGATGACACCGAGGAAATGAAGAAGAAAGTTCTGGCGTTTTTAATAAAAACGCCACAAAAAATCATTTCCTTTTAAACAAACGACGCTGTTTTGCTTTGTCAAAAATATTTTATTTTGTATGCTAAAAATTATTAGTTAAGTGATTTTATAAAACATTTATTGATACTATTTTTTATAAATTGGATTTTATAAAAAAATCAAGTACTCTTAAAATAAATATAGTATACTTTAATAAGAAAACAAATGATTAAATAGCTGTAATTAATTATTAACTTAGAATTATCCAATGTAAGCAATCAATCTCTCACATATCAAATTTCTATTAAAGATTAAGATGTTAATCATGATTTTATATTATTATTTTCCGATCTAATCTCCATTTTATTAGAGATATTTCTTGTAACACCCCAAACCCAGCCTAGACGTTAGGCCCGAATCTGACGTGTCACAGTTGAAGTGTTTTTTCGAAAACCGTGATTTCATTAAAAACCCTTCTTGATATTTAAAAAAAACTAAAGTCTCTATTTGCGCTTGTTTAATTAATCGACGTTTATTAAAAGTTATTAAATTTCAAAACCTTATTGTTGCGGAAGCTTCATTTAAAACAATGATTTAAGAAGACGTGTTATCCAAAAATTGAGTTGCGGAAACGTAGTGTTTAGAAAACAGCTATCGTTTTGGGAAAAACCGTGTTCAACTTTTAGCAGATTTAAATCATAATAAACTAAAAATCCCAAATTAGAAAGCAGAATTTAAGAGAGGCCTTATTACAACCCAATAAGAAAACGGTGTAAATAAAGTGGAATAGAATACTAAAATTCAAGCTGCTCGTAGTGTAGCCACCTTCGAGTCCTCCAGTACGTCGAACCGCCTACTGAGGATTACCTGAAACATTTAATAAAAAGAGGGGGTGCGTTTACGAAAACTCAGTGTGTACAACCCTCATCAGTCCAAAAAAAACATGCCTCAAATCAATTCGGGCCTAAGCCCATTACAGTTACGGTGGCAATTGGGCCTTAGCCCATAACAAAAGTCACAGATCACATCTATCTGGGCCTAAGCCCATCTCAATAACAGAACAAGTGAATGCAATGCATTAATGCCCATACCAACCTCGCATTCCGCCTCCGTCCCAACCCTCGCACTCCGTCTCCTGTGGGGATTTAATCGACCCACCTATCCTTACACTCCTTATGTAGCACCGGTTGCGGCACTAACCAATATTGCAGCAGAGCTGCCAATCATATAATCGGCTTAAAGCCATCGGTGGATCCACAGTCGTCAAGCGACCATGCGATCCTAACAGAACTTCCTCTGTATCAATAATCCCATCCCCCATGCAGCATAATATCACATGAATGCATACAACCATAAATCGCATACAAAAATAATCATAAAACATGTAGGGGCATTTTAGTCATTCTACCCTCCAAGGGCATAACGGTCATCTTACCCTCCAGGGGTATTTCGGTCATTTTACCCTTCTAGGGGTATTTTGGTAATTTTACCCTCTAGGGGTATTTCAGTAATTTCACAAATTAGGGGTATTTTGGTAATTTCACAAATCAAGGGTATTTCGGTAATTTAGCAATCTGAGGACATTTCGGTAATTTTACAAATTAGGGGTATCTCGGTAATTTAGCAATCTGAAGGTATTTCGATAAGTTTACAAATCGAGGGTATCTCGGTAATTTTGTAAACCGAGGGTATTTTAGTAATTTTGTAAACTAAGGGTATTTCAGTAATTTTGTAAACCAAGGGTATTACAGTAATTTTGTAAACCAAGGGTATTTTAGTAATTTTTTCAACCAAGGGTATTTCAGTAATTTTGTAAACCAAGGGTATTATAGTAATTTTATAAACCAACGGTATTTCAATAATTTTGTAAACTAAGGGTATTTCAGTAATTTTGTAAACCAAGGGTATTACAGTAATTTTGTAAACCAAGGGTATTTTAGTAATTTTGTAAACTAATGGTATTTCAAAGAATTTTGTCAACCCTTCGAAGGTCTACAACACTTCTCGAGCGACTCAAGTATTCTAAACAGAGATAATGATGCGAATGGGCCTAGGGCCCATTCTCGACCCAAATGGACCCACACGCTCGTGTGGCCCACTTAACCCAAATCTAGCCACAGTTATGAGATTCACATAGACCAGTCCAATATCTACTTACACAATCATACAATTTATTCATATGGACCCATGAGCCCATTGGGCCCACTTGGCCCAAACAGCATCAACCCACAAGAATACTCATGGTGGCCTTAACTATCGAGTCCATTTATTTTTTCTTTTTCTTTTATTTTAATTTTTAAACTCTTTCTCTTTATCTTTCTTGTCTTTGATTTATATTATTATACTTAAATTTCTTTATATATCTTGCTGTTTATTATCGAGTAACCATAACGAAGTCTATTAATAAAACTCCCTAAAACTTTACTGATGACTCCGCAGTTTCAAAAGGTTCAAGGTGCTACTAAAGAACGAACAAACTACTGGAGTATTCTCCCCCACCTTCACCTCTGCCTAGTTAATCATGCTTCTCATTGGACGTATATCTAATAATTTCGCGTCACTTTTCCACGGATTTCATCCAAATTTCAGGAAGTTTCACTTCTCTCCCTCTCTTATGATATCCTTATTACACTGTCATTATATATATTCATACATTGAGGACAATGTATATCTTAAGTGTGGGGATGTTATTTAAATGATTATTAGAAAATCCCTGAATTATATCTTGTTCTTAAGTAATTTTCTCATATTACTATTAGAATGAATTTTTATTGATTTATGATTTTTATTGATATGTTTTGGATTAAATCACAGGTAATTGTACATTGATTGTTTAAACTTTAAGACATTAGAGAATCAAGCATGATAAGTCTATTTTCAGAATTAGAAATTTGTTAGGTTGTTTCCCTAAATTTAAATATTACTTTGAAGTTTGAAATTTGCAAGTTTGACATCAAAAACCATAATTTTTGTGAGATTTTGAGCCTTTTAGAGCATATACTTTTCTTGCTCACTTTATTGTTGGTTATGAGTGTGTCAATATTGATTTGTTATTCTAGAACTTGCTTCGATTATGCATATCGAGACCACATCCTTGATTTGATATACTAAGATGATAAAGGTGCCTAGGATTTAACCCACTTATTCCATTAAAAGCCTACCTTCATAATTAACCCTTAGTGAACCCGTTTGAGCCTAATAAATCATTTCTTGATTTACCTCTAATATTAACCCCAAAACTCATTCTTTTTTATTCATTAAGAATTTTCTCTATCGTATTAACCCTTTTTTGTCGAGATTTGATTTGATCAGTTGCCTAACTATGTTCTATATTTCTTTCTTATTATTGTACACAAAAAAAAAGTAGAAATATATATTCATTATTAGTTCTATGTTATTTGAGCTTAAACGGTTCATTTCACATTTTGAGAAGAAGCTCGTGTTATTAGTGATAAGTTTTCAATTGATGTAATTATTCAGTATTAGTTTATTTTTCTAGTTAGGTAAATTGTCAATTCGATCTTGATTCTAACCCTCTAATTCAGCTTTTATCCACACCTTTAACCCAAGCCCCATTACAACCCTTTTTAAAGACCTTTTGATTTGTGTATCATCTCATTTTATAGTGGTGGAGATTTAATTTTCATGCAAGCCTATGGTAATAACCCAGGCTGTTACACGCCTAGTGCTAATAAACTCAAATACATATATATATATATATATATCTAACCTTATAATATCTTAATTGTACTTATAACTCTATTCGATACCGTTTTCTTGTTATTAATCATTATCAAAGTACAAATCAATATTGTATTCATCATAGTATCGTAGGTTATAATTCAAATACATATAAACATAACATCAATATAAGGAAAGGGAAAAATTAAAAAAAATTATGAAATAAAAATAAATGGATTTAACAATGAAATGGTGAATTTAATGATGGAGTGATTGATTTGATCAATTTAATTAATAATAGTGATTAAATTAATAAAAAATTAGAGTAATACAAGTAAAAATAACCTAAATTTTTAATTACTAAGGGGTAATTTACCTTAAAATTTTATAAGGGCCAGGGAGACGGCCACCATTAAGGGCAGGCGAAGCGATATGTATGTTTCATAAAATTGTTTGGTTTCGATTATACCATATTTATGTTTTATAAAATTGTTTCATTTCTACTATAATTTTAATTATAAAAAAAGCACATTAAAAAGAATTAATTCACTTTTTTGTATTTCATTTTTAGATTCTATCATTTTCAAATTTGAAGAACTAGTTATTGAGACCATGAATAAGCAAAATATCTTTAGTATTTTCTTACCCTTCAATCACATCACGAATTTTCTTTTTTCGTTTAAAATTTCTACCAAAGTTTATCCATAACATAACAAAAAAAAAGAACTTTCAACTCATTTTAAAGCCCAATAGTACTACGATAAGTGAACATTCAGAGCACGTATGCTATAATTATTGAAAGATTTAATTTTCCATCTATATGTATAGCTTTTCCAAATATAACAGTCGACAGTTGACTTCAAATACATGCGTTTTCCGTGTCAAACTTATACCGGCCACGCTAGCTAAGAAACTTCAGTTTTCTCCACATGGCGGCTCAAAGCATTGTCTCTATAAATAAGGAAATATCTAATTGAAATCTTCGCAAAGTCATCAGTTTCATAAAACATGAAGTCCCTTTACCGTTCTTTGCCATTGCTTTTCGTTGTTGTTTGCTCATTGTCATGGGTGAATGTTTCAGCTTATAGCCATGATGATTTTCTTGATTGCCTTTCTTCATAACATCCCGATGAATCCTCTTCCATTTCTAAAGTTACTTACACTGAAACAAACTCATCATATTCGGCAGTTTTGGAATCTTCCATTAGGAATCACAGGTTCTCCACGCCAAATACCCCGAAACCATTGGTTATTAATGTAACACCATTGAACATTTCCCATGTTCAAGCAACGATTCATTGCTCCAAAAAGCATGGCCTCCAAATCAGAACTCGAAGTGGTGGTCATGACTACGAAGGTCTTTCCTATGTCTCCCATGTCCCATTTGTTGTTATCGATTTGGTTCATTTTAAATCGGTCGAGGTCGATGTCGAAAACGAAGAGGCGTGGGTTCAATCAGGTGCAATCGTGGGTGAAGTATACTACAGAATCAATGAAAGAAGCACGAACCTTACCTTCCCAGGGGCTTTTGGCTACACTGTAGGAATTGGTGGGTTCATTAGCGGTGGAGGCGATGGTTTATTGTCCCGAAAATACGGTCTCGCGGCAGATAATGTAATCGATGCGCAGTTTGTCGATGCTAGTGGGAGAGTTCTTGATAGAAGATCGATGGGGGAAGATCTGTTTTGGGCCATTCGAGGAGGCGGAGGGGGAAGCTTCGGGATCGTTCTTTCATGGAAAATAAAGCTGGTTCATGTTCCGTCAATTGTGACTGTTTTCTCAGTAAGGAGGACTTCGGAACAAAATGCATCACAGCTGCTTCATCGTTGGCAATACGTTGCACCCAATCTTCCAAATGATGTATACTCACTCGTTGCGATATGGAAAGCCGATGAAAATGAGACAAGGACGGTTCTAGTCACCTTTACTTCAGTATTCCAAGGTGGTGCCAATGAGCTGATTCCATTGATGCAAGAACGATTCCCTGAGCTTGGGCTCGTTAAGGAAGATTTCATTGAGATGACTTGGATTGAATCTGTATTGTTCATGAACGGACTTTCAAATCAAACATCGGAGGCTTTGCTCAATAGGAATAGGTCCCTTCTTCCTCCTTCATTCAAATCAAAATCTGATTACGTGAATGAACCGGTGCCTGAAATAGCATTACAAGGGCTATGGCCCCAACTTCTCGAGGTCGACGAAGCAAGCACAGCAGTTCAAACTTTTATAGCTTACGGTGGAATGATGGACGAAATCTCAGAGACAGAAACTCCATTCCCCCATCGAAAAGGCACCTTATACAAGATACACTACAACATCGGTTGGCAAGAAGAGGAAAACATTAGATCTCAAAGGTATATAAGCTGGATGAGGAAACTTTATAGCTACATGGGACCTTTTGTTTCAAAATCTCCACGAACAGCGTATGTTAATTACAGAGATCTCGATATTGGAAGAAATAATGATGATGGCAAGGCAAGCTATAAGCAAGCAAGCGTTTGGGGCCGTAAATATTTTAAGAATAATTTTGATAGATTAGTTTCTGTCAAGACAAAGATTGATCCAGAAAATTTCTTCAAGCATGAACAAAGCATTCCTCCTCATTTTCATTGATAGAAGAACAAACTTTAATCTCGTTCAATATTATGATGTATACTTAGTAATACATTTTATCTTAAAGTTTTTGTTTAGAATAAACTTGTTCTTCATATTATGATGAATAATAAATACTGTATCTACTCCAACCTTTGCCAAAGCATCTAAAAAAAATTAGTCTTGCCAAAAGCATCAACAAAGCACACCTCTTAGTACGGATGCCAATTGTATTCAAAAAATAAACTTGCGTTTTGAAACAGTTATTGCCATAGGATGTCAATGTCTTGGTACAAATTCCAACATCTTATTACTGTATTAGAATGAACTGCAATAAACTTGCATTTGAAACAAAATTTTAGTTATGGTGATTGGATGCTGACGTATTAGTATGGATGTCAGCCAACGTCTTAGTACTGTATTAGAATCAACATCGTTGATTTGCAAAGGGGAGTAAAGTTCTGGATTATTTTTGAATGAATACCTATTTTTTAAAATATTTTTATTTTTCTCATTGATATAATATATTAATATATAAATAATTTTAAACTATAAGTCTTTTCTCATGAATTTCTTCAAATGAAGAAACTATTGATTTATTGTAAATACAACAAGAACATCATTTAAAAAAACAACTTACAAATACCACAATGAAACATTTCCTATAATTGAAAAACAAATACTCAACATCAATACTAACACTCACCACCAAGCTTTAAATATGTCACCATGATTAATACTTGCTACTGCCAAAGTTGAAGCCATTTCATTACCTTTTTTATCTTCCATCGAGAATACTACACTACCCACCTGCTCAATTTTCCTCTCAATATATGAAAATGTTGTTTGTAACGACCACGGTCTCATATATTTGTTCAGACACCAATTGTACACCATTTTTGAACCAATTTTTACAATAAGATAGCCATTAATCTTCCATCCCATGGTCAAGAACAAATCCAATGCTATAAACACCGCCCCTGCCTCTGCTGAAACTGTATCATTAGCTGCAATAGGACCCGAAAATAAAGTTCTTGCAACACCCTCCGTATCTCTTAGTACTCCACCACAACCTGCAACTTCCTCATTTGCTATCCGCATACATTGAACTTCACCCTTTCGGATGAGGGCACCATATCGATGAAGAGGATCTGGTTTTAATTGTATCAAACTTGCACTTGTTCGGACAAATCCACCAAGAGCTCTATTGCACTATTAACTCCTGCACCAACTATCTTCCTATACTTTTGTCACACAAAACCCAATAATATTAAGATAAGTGAACATTCAGAGCACGTATGCAAGTATTGTTCAAAGATTTAATTTTCCATCTGTATGTATAGATTTTTCAATTATAACAGCATTGAAAGTTCAAACAGTCAAACCAAATACCTGGGTTTTTTACTCAAACTTGTACCGCCCACGCTAGCTAAGAAACTTCAGTTCTGTTGTTGTTCACATGGCGGCTCAAAGCATTGCCTCTAAAAATAAGTAAATCTCTTGTGAATTCTTCACAAATTCATCAGTTCCATAAAACATGAAGCCCCTTCACCGTTCTTTGCTATTGCTTTTCGTTTGTTGTTTTCTCATTGTCATGCTTCAAGTAATAGCCATGATTATTTTCTTGATTGCCTTTCTTCATATCATCTTAATTTCTGTTTTAAACTATAAATATTTGATTCTTAATATTTCCTGAATATTAACTCATGTTTAGTGTGCTTAATTCAGTGGAGGAAAAGTCTTTATTTAAAAGTAAATCTAGCATAATTGAGTAGAGTTGCATGCAGTACTAGATATAGGATGACATAAATCTATCAGATTAGAGTCAAATTTAATAAGGGAATCCATAAATCGAATTAATGTGACGATAGAGGTTTTAATTAAAAAAAAATTTCAATTAATCAACCTAGAGTCAGTTATTCTTACTCTCGATATTAGCATAATTTAGGGATTTCTACTGATAAAGATACCAAGTGAATAAATCGTTTAATTAATATTCATAATAATAGATGAAATCTAGGTGAATTCTTTTTTGAGTATTGTCTCTCTCATTAGTTATTATTCTGTTATTTTCTTAATTTATTTTCTGTTAAGTTCTTAGTTAGATTAGTTTAGTAATTTTAGCTTAAAACCCATCACTCCAATTTGTCGGTTAAATAATAAGAAAATGATAACTACTAAAACTTTTAGTTCTCGTGGATACGATATCTCTACTTACCATAGCTATACTATTTATCGATAAATGCACTTGCCTTTATCGTATTTTTAGTTAGTCACATAAGACAAGTCAAAATGGAAACAACAAGGAACACTTAAGGAAATAGAGAACAGTTGTAAAGAAACAACAAAAATGCTTGAAAAATTTTAACGCTGCAAAATAGCATGGATGTTGAAGACAAAACCTATTTATATAACCCTCCCTAAAATGGTTGTTCGATAGCACAAACACTTCGACATTTCACAGCCAATACCACCTAGACATGTGTCTTGTGAAATGGCTCATTCCATCAATTGTCTCGTTTCTCCATGAATAGTTGAAAAATATTTTCATTTAATGCACCCGTTCTAAAAGCTTCAATACACCCCTTCTATCCTAAAACGTCTTCAGCATGCACAATAGTTAACTTTTGGTATTTCGCCCGTTCCGTCCCTTTATGTGTTCAACAATATGCAACCAGTTGGGGAACCACCTAGATGGTTTTGACATAGGGCACTTTATAACTTACCTCTCGGGAGCAATTGTTACACACCTACCCTAGCTTGGAATGTGGTAGCATGAGTGGCAGGTTGGTCATTCGTGACTAGTCATCCATGTACTTCACACCATCCATAGGGAGGAAACCCGCTTTTGACCACCCGTTAGACTCTCCATTAGGCTACCTATTTTTGACAGCACATTTTTATACTTTAAGACCATTGAGGCATAATAACCCCATACTATATCAACGGTGAGAATGTTAGGGAAAATCTACGCAATACTACGATTGACGATAATTGACATGTAATGGGCCTTTCACTTGACTGATCACACAAGTGGGCCACTATTCCTATTTTTGATGACATGGCACTACCAAAAAAGGGGATCTTCCCTTATATGTACCCCAACGCACGATGAATGAGTGATCTCTTCCTTTTTGCTCCCTTAAGCCTTTTACTTGTTTATCTAGCACTCTACAACCTTCTCCTCCTCTTCCCTTAGCTACTTCAACTCTGTGCTTGTCATAGGTGAACCAGTTTCTTTGTCATGACCAACATCTCTTCCTTCTTAAACACTTAAATCAACAATGTATAATTTGGTGATCATAACTCTGATATATATAATTTTTTTACGTTAATCTTAGTTTCTACTTAGCTCATGATAAGTTAAGAATTTTATACTCATCTTTGTGAAATTTCTAGTGAAGCTTTTTTTCTTTGGTAAAAGATTTTCTAATCATAAACTTGTTCACAAAGTTCTTCATTTCTTGCAAGAGAGTCTTCCATCAAGGTTACAACAATTGAGCAGGTTAAAGACATCACTACTCTTAGAAGTGATGAACTCATTGGTTGACTTAGAACCTTTGAATGAACTTGGAAGAATCTGAAAGTGAAAAGGTGAAGATTGAGATAGCATTGCCTTCAATATTCAAACAACGGTTACAACATTACATTTAACAACTACCTTTATTGAAGAACTTGGAGACAAACTTTCCTTGCTCGCAAAGAATTTTAAAATGGCTTTTGAAAAATGTTTGAAGAAGAGGAATTAACTCAAATTCCGAAAAGAATAACAACCAATGAAGTGAAAGTTTCTGTGAAGGAGGAATACTTTTAACCTAAGAAAATGGGCATTTAGTTTCATGAATGCAAAAGGAATGGTTAAATTCAATTTGAGTGTGCCAATACTCGCAAGAAGAAATAGAAGTCCCTTGTTGCGAGTGATGAAGGATCCAAAAGTGAATACAATGATTCAGATAAAAATCAAATGAGAAACTATTTAACATTTACATATGTTGCATCTCATATATTGCAACAAGCTCTAAGACATATAAAGAAAGATCCTAACAATGATGATGGCGATGGATTCATTGAGAACTTGGAGGAAACAAACAAACTCATGTTAAAGAAATGAGATATGGTGTGATAGATTAATGAGCCTTTGAAAATGAGATGACATGAAGCTGAGCATCCTTAAACAAGAAGAGGACGAGATCATTGCTCAAAAATATGCAAAGTTGGAGGCTACAGAGTAATAGTTGAATGTTTCCAAAGTTATCCTTAATAAGCTTGGTAGTCAAAGTAGGAACCTGGACAAGATCTTGACTAGGTTACACTGGTAAGAATTATTTTCCAACCAACCAACCAAATTCTACATTTAGAATTATTTTCCAAATCATTTCTTTATTTTAACCCACCTGGTCCCAACTATCTTCCTATATTTTTGTCACACAAAACCCAGTAATATTAAGATAAGTGAACATTCGGAGCACGTATGCAAGTATTATTCAAAGATTTAGTTTTCCATCTGTATGTATTGATTTTTCAATTATAACAGCACTGAAAGTTCAAACGATTAAACCAAATACCAGAGCTTTTTTAATCAAACTTGTACTGTCCACGCTAGCTAATTAAGAAACTTCAGTTTTCTTCACATGGCGGCTCAAAGCATTGCCTTTACAAATAAGGAAATCTCTTGTTGAACTCTTCACAAATTCATCAGTTTCATAAAACATGAAGTCCCTTCACGGTTGTTTGCCATTGCTTTTCGTTGTTGTTTTCTCATTGTCATGGGTGAATACTTCAACTAATAGCAATGATTATTTTCTTGATTGCCTTTCTTCATATCATCCCGATGAATCCACTTCCTTTTCTAAAGTTATTTACACTGAAACAAACTCTTCATATTCAGCAGTTTTGAAGTCCTCCATTCGGAATCCGAGGTTTTCTACGCCAAATACCCCAAAACCATTGGTTATTGTAACACCATTGAACATTTCCCATGTTCAAGCAACGATTCATTGCTCCAAGAAGCATGGCCTCCAAATTAGAACTAGGAGTGGAGGTCATGATTTCGAAGGCCTTTCCTATGTCTCTCAAGTCCCGTTTGTCGTTATCGATTTGGTTCATTTTCGATCCATCGATGTTGATGTCAAAAAAGAAGAAGCATGGATTCAATCAGGTGCGATCACCGGTGAAGTATACTACAGAATCAATGAAAGAACCACCAATCTTACCTTCCCAGGGGCTCTTTGCCACACTGTGGGAATTGGTGGATTCATTAGTGGTGGAGGTTACGGTTTCTTGTTCAGAAAATATGGTCTTGCAGCGGATAATGTAATCGACGCACAGTTTGTCGATGCTAATGGGAGAGTTCTTGATAGAAGATTAATGGGGGAAGATCTGTTTTGGGCCATTCGAGGTGGCGGAGGAGGAAGCTTCGGGATCGTCCTGTCATGGAAGGTAAAGCTGGTTCATGTTCCGTCAACTGTGACTGTTTTCTCAGTGGGCAGGACCTTGGAACAAAATGCAACACAGCTTCTTCATCGTTGGCAATACGTTGCACCCAATCTTCCAAATGATGTATACTCAGTCGTTTCGATATCATCGATGAACTCTACTGAAAATGGGGAAAGGACTGTTCTAGCAACCTTTACTTCGGTGTTCCAAGGTGTTGCCGATGAGCTGAATCCATTGATGCAAGAACGATTCCCTGAGCTTGGACTCCTTAAAGAAGATTACATTGAGATGACTTGGATTGAATCTATATTGTTCTGGAACCAACTTTCAAATGAAACATCGGAGATTTTACTCGATAGGAGCAATAGGAATTCCCTTATTCCTCTTTCATACAAATCAAAATCTGATTACGTAAGGAAACCAATGCCAGAAATAGCATTACAAGGGCTATGGTCCCGACTTCTCGAGGTCGACGAAACAAGCACAGCAGTTGTAAACATCATATCTTACGGAGGAAAAATGGACGAAATCCCAGAGACAGAAACTCCATTCCCTCATCGGAAAGGCACCTTATACAAGATAAACTACAACATCGTTTGGCAAGAAGAGGAAAACAGTAACCCTCAAAGGTATATAAGTTGGATGAGGACACTTTATAGCTATATGGGTCCATTTGTTTCAAAATCTCTACGAGCAGCTTACGTTAACTATAGAGATCTTGATATTGGACGGAATAATGATGATGGCAAGACAAGTTATAAACAAGCAAGCGTTTGGGGCCGTAAATATTTCAAGAATAATTTTGATAGATTGGTTTATGTCAAGACAAAAATTGATCCAGAGAATTTCTTCAAGCATGAACAAAGCATTCCTCCTCGTTTTCATTAATCGAAAAAGAAAGATTATGTTACGAGTTAAATTTATTACCTAACAATTCTACATCTCTAAGTAGCTTTTAGGTGTTTTAAAATAAACATGTCCTTCAAAATTCAAAGCTTGTCCGATATTATGTTTAGTAATAGATTTTGTCTTCAAGATTTTGTTTAGAATAAACTTGCTGTTCTTATTATGAACTCCAGCTTTTGCCAAAACATAAAAAAAAAAAAAAAAAAAATGAATGGCTAAAAAATTATTATTCCTTAAACAAAATAAAAAATAACTTTTTATATTTTATATCCGCTTAAGTTTAAGTAGACCTCATCCAACCTTGGCTGAAGGCCTACTTAAAAAATAGGAGGGTTTAGGTAAAAATATAAGTTCGAAAAATAGGTTTGGACAAAAAAATTAGACTTGTTTTTAAATGGGTTGCGCCTCGTGTAAGAGTTTTTCGGCCTAGACCGACCCAAATAAATTAACTATTTTTTAATAAAAAATTATATTCCTTTTTTGTTGTCCCTAGTGTTTTAGTGATGTTTTTATGCTATTTTTACTGTTGTTTTTGTTGTTTTGATTTTTTTTTGTGCATTTTTATTATTGTTTCACTGTCGTTTTTAATATTATTTAGAATTGTAGAATTTATGTTTTATTGTTAATTTTGTTACCATTTTATTTGCAACTTAGTATAAAGAATTCTTAATGTATTTTCAATTTATTTATTGTTTTAATATTTGTTCTAATATTTTTAAGTGTATTTAATATATTATAATTTTTTTTTTATAATTTATTGTATATAACAGATAATCTAAAAAATTAATACCAACTAATCGAATTCAGATTTAATTTCTATAATTCAAATTGGACTTAAACAAAATTTTAGAATAAATTTTCAAGTCAAACCCAACCCCAACCTAAAATTTTATTGAGAATCGACCCTACCCACAATCAAGTTCAAAGTATCTTCCCATATTTTTGTCAGACAGAATCCAATAAATTATAGGATAAGTCAACATCCAAATCACATATGCAAGAATTATTCAGAGATTTAATTTTCCATCAATATATAATATTGTCAACATCCAAATCACATATGCAAGAATTATTCAGGGATTTAATTTTCCATCAATATATAATATTTAGCCCTTTCAATTTAACAGCAAAGAAAATGATTAATAAATGATTTATTCTCCGACGCCGTAATTGACAATTTGACATTTGCTAGTAAAATACAAGTTCTTATATTATGTTTCTTCAATAATAATAATAAAAGTTGTTAAATTGTGTTGAAAAAAAAATTAACTGTTTCATGAGTAGACAGGTAACAAGAAACAATGTAGAGAGAAAATTTTGACCAAAACTTTTGGTAAAAGAATATAGTAACACTCAATTTTAATATTGAATAAATTAATTTATTTTAAAAAAAAATTACATTTTGAAGCGAATATCTAAAAATAATTAATTATAAAATTAATATTTTTTGTTAATTTTATATAATTTTTGTAATAACCCATTTTGCCCGGGTCCATATTAGCAATAAAAAACCCAAAAAAGGAAAATTAAAAAAAAGAGTCCAGTTTTTAATTACAGTCCATTTCACAAATAAATGGGCTTAAAGCCAAAATTGAAAATCAGCAGATTACCCAGCAACAAACCTATTCCTAAACAGCTACCCAATACCCATTACACCCGAGCCCAATTTTTTAGACCCAAACCTAACTAACCCCTAAACAGACCAGACCCAAAGTTTATTCGGCCCAAAGGGGCCCAAAGCTACAACAGTTTCAGACCTAGGGTTTCAGAGGAAACCCTAGGCGCCGCAGTACCCTTCTCCTCGCAACGCCAGTACGCAGTCAACACAGCCCTCCTCGCGCCGCAATTTGCGCCCCAGTTACGCCCCATCGCCGGATCTACCGCCAGCCACCTGCAAAAAAAAAGGAAAGAAGAGCAGCAAAAATAGCAAGAGAAACGACAAGATCTTGTATTTCCTTTTTCATTTTCTTTTTTTGGGTTATATAAACCCAAAAATAATCTGTAACAAGGGGAGGGGATACAATCAGAGAGACAAAATATACACACAGCAGATACTCACAAAAAACAGAGAATACCAAAATATTCTCAAGAAATAAAAATATAGCAATTTTGTTGAGGTGATTTTTTTTATATTCTATTTTTTTATTTTTGTTTTTATATACATCTGCGCATATAAATACCATAAAAAAAGGGGAAGAGATTACCTTTCGACGATTCGAGGTTCGGCCTCCAGCCACCGTTTGCGGTGGCGCGTGGAGCACGTGACGATGGTCCGAAAGACCAAAGACTGGAGCCAGACAAGGGAACGAGAGGGTTCAGAGGCTTTTGAAGTTTTTTTAAAAAAATAGATTTGAAATGATTTTTTTTATTAAAACTGATTTATATAGCAAAATGAAAACGTCGTCGTTTTTGCTTAATTCAATAGGCACAAAATGACGTCGTTTAAAGGGCCAGGATCCGCGCGTTGACCCAACCCGGGGAGGATCCGCGCGTTTTCACTAAATGGCATAATTGCCATTTCAGTCCTCCCACATTTTTTTTATTTTTAATTCCGTTTAATTTAAATTCTTTTTATTTTTAATTTGGCCCAAAAATTCATATTCTGTTTCAATTGAATCCACAGGCATTTTAAAGGCCAAAATCGGAACGACGCCGTTTTGAAAAAGAGGCAGAATTGCCATATTAGTCCCTGTGTTTTAACGCACTTTTTGATTTAGTCCTTGTTATTTATTTTTAAATTGCTATTTAGTCCCTGTTTCTTTTAACCTTTTTATTTTATTTCATTCAAATTATTTTAACATTATATTAAATTATTTTGTCATTGTAAGAGTCCAATTTTGACCGGGCTAAAAAAACCAAAAAATAATAAATGTCCATTTACAAATGACCCAACCTAATGGACCCAAAACCTAAACCGGCCCAAAAGGGCCCAAACTTAAAACACTCCAACAGTCGCGCCGCAAGCACACCAGCAGCATCCCCAGCCTGGCGCCGCAATCAGCTCCATGCGACCCTCGATCACACCGCAGTTACCACCAGGATCCTCGCCCAACCTGCAAAAGGAAACAAATCACAGCAAAAAGGGCGAAACAGAGGCAAAAATAGAGATTTTTGTTTCCTTTTTTCTTTCACTTTTCGGGTTATAAAAACCCTAGATCAAACTTGTAAAGGGAGATAGGCAGAGAATATACTCATACAAACAGAGAGAAAGACACATTTTCACAAAGAAATAAGAGAATACAGTATACTATTTTGCAGAGGTTATTTTCTTTTTTACTTTATTCATGCATATTTTATACGAAATAGTACAAAAAAAAAAAAGAAAAGAAAAGAAATACTACCTTTGAAACTGGGGTTTTTAAACCACCGGCCACCGTCAGTAGTGGCGCATGGCGCGCGTGAAGCGGTGGTGCAGAGACTCGATGTTCGGAGCCTGGACGAAGGGAGAAAGGGTCTGAGAGTGTTTTGTTTTTTTTTTGAAGTTTTTTTTTTTAAAAACAGATTTGAAATGATTTTTTTTCGTTAAAACTGATTTATATAGCAAGACGAAAACGTCGTCGTTTTTACTTAATTCAATAAGATAAAAACGACGTCGTTTCGAAGACCAGATCCGCGCTTTGACCCGGAGACCCGAACAGGATCCGCGTGTTTTCAGAAAATGGGAAATTTATCCCTTTAGTCCTCCCGCAATTTCATGGTTTTCAATTTAGTTTAATTTAAACTTTTATTATTTATTAAATTAGCCTTGAAATTTCTATTTCGTTTCAATCTAATCCTCGAGTCATTTAAAGGTAAAATCGGAACGACACCGTTTTGAAAAGAGGCATAATTGCCATATTGGTCCCTGGAATTTAACGCGCGTTTCATTTTAGTCCTTTTAATCTGTTTTAATTGCTATTTAATCCATGCCATTTTAATTTTTTTTAAATTTTAAATTATTTTAATATTGTATTAAAATTGTTTTGAATTATTAAATTTTCTTTTATATATATATATATATTTTATTATTTATATATTAATCTATTAATAGTATAAATTCATATGTATTTTTATCTTTATATATTTGTAATTATTATTATGTATTATTCTATTTGATTTAATTATTTATATTAGACATTTTTATTAATCATAGATTACATATCTTTTAAAATTTTTGTATTATTATATAATATTGTATGTTTCTTTTAAAACTATACTTTGCATAAACTTATATTATATATGTTTTTTTATATATATATATTAAAGTATTAGATTTTTAAATATAATTTTCTTTAAAGTTAGATATATTATTTTTATTGTTTAATAATATTTTACCTATTTTTTAAAATATATGTATATAATATTTTTGACTACTTCACATCATTTTTGCATATTAATTTGTTTTTTTATAATTTATTCTTTATTGAAATTTTATGTTTATTTTTTTCTTATCTTTGGTTATTTATTGCATTGTATTTCATATACGTTTATTTTTTTTTTATTAATTGCATTGATCGCTTGTCAGGGTTTTAAATTTATAATGAATGAGAATGATCGAACCTGGAAACTAACTATGACAACGATTGAGGCAAGTGCACCTATCGAACAGTAGTATAGTTTAGGCAAGACCGGGATGTCGAACCCAAAGGAACTAAAAGTACTAATACTAACCTTCTTTTCATTATCTAGCCTAAAAATAAAGAGAGATTGTTTATCTAATCTAAATTAATTAACTATTAAACTAAAGACTCTAAGAAAAAGAAGAATAAATTTGGGAAATAACTTGGGAAAAACTCAGTTGATTAAGACGACACCCAAGGAAGAATCCACCTAGACTTCACTTGTTATCTAACTCTGAACCAGACGATGTATTCATTTGACTTGATCCATAAGATTCCCTAATGTATATTAAACCCTCTCTCGAGGCGAATAACGTCTAACCCTAGGTTGATTAATTGAAATCTCTTTCTAATTAAAACCCCTAGAATCGCATTAACTCGATCTATGGACTCCCATATTAGGTTTCACCCTAATCCGGCAACGCCTCGTCACCCTATCTCTAGGCGCGCGATCAACTTCGCTTAACTATTCTAGATCTACTCCTAGGCAGGGACTTTTGCTCCACCACCTAAGCACATCCAACTTGAATTAATATCCGCGAAATATCAATACAAGAATTAAGAACACATAGTTAAGAACAAATCAAATATTTATCATATAGTTCAGCAAACGATAACAAGATTCATCTAAGTTTCATCCCCCTCAGGTATCTGAGGGTTTAGTTCATAACAATAAAGAAAAACATCTCAGAAGAAAAGATAAAACAAAACATAAGAAATCCCTAAAACTCCCTGAAGGAATTGAAGGAGAGATCCTCCGTCTTGAGTATAATTCTGACTTCTAGAGATGGATCAACTGGCTATCCCCGAGTGAATCCTCACAAATCTGCCTTCTCTGGCCTAGCAAGACGCCCTTAAACGATAGCATTGGGCTCCCCCCTTTAGGTCATACTTAGGGTGTATTTATAGGCTTTTGGAATGTGTTTCTTTGCCCATAAGTATACAAATCTAAATTAAACTTCTCCTTGCCACGACAGGGGCACGGCCTCTGGCACACGCCCATGTAAATCGTGGTCCAGGCCGTGTTCGAGATCTTTAAGGGTGCACGGCCGTGTAACCTTTGGTCCAGGCCGTGTCGATTTCGTGCTTTGGCCCATTTGTCCCGTTTTAAGCCCGTTTTGTGTTCTTTTCATCCCCTGGTGCTTTCCTGAGTATATAACATGAAAAGAAAGGATTAAGAGCACCAATTTACATAAAATAAGGGATAATTCATCCAAAAGCATACTAAATGTGGGATTAAAATATGTTACTTTTACGGTTTATCATGCATGCTTTAGTATAATTATTTTATCGATTGTATCATTTATTATTTCTGATTATTCTTTATTAGTAAAAATTGTTAATATGGTTTGTAATTATGATGAACTGATATTTGGTATATATGTTGTAATGTATGATTTACTCAAGCCCTTTTTATAAAAATACCTTTTGAATTAAAGCATTTTACTCAAATGTTTTCAAAATACGGTGATATGTGATATTTGAAGGATTTCGAGAAGAATTTTGCCCTAACTTATTGGGTTCGATTTTTCTCGTGAAACTTTAGGTATTACCTATCCCTTCTTTCTTAAAAAAACTGAGATTTACCAATTTCAAATAAAAAAAACCTATTCTTGGGAATTCGGATCATTGTGCCTTAACTTACTGGGTTCGACGTTTTGCATCTCGAGGTAGGAATTTTCTAAAATAAAGACGTGCTTAGTTTCAAAGTCATGAGATGCTATATCCTAACTTACTGGGTATAGTGTTTTATTTCTTTGAGATAGGTAAGTCTGGGTTTTTTTTTCAAATAAAAGGTCCATTTTTTTATTTTTTTTAAAGTTTCAACATTAGGGCATGATTTTATCGATTAGGTACCAATTTCTGGGCGTTATGAGGGTGCTAACCCTTCCTCATACGTAGCCGACTCCCGAACCTATTTTTCTTGTTTTTCATGGGCCAAAATAAGTATTTTAAAATAAACGATTTTCAAGGTGATCCAATCACACCTAAGTAAAAAGGATTGGTGGCAACTCCATTTTTATTTTTAAAAGTCGATCCCCGTTTTTAAATCCAAATTTTAAAATGGTTTCGACAGCTTGGCGACTCCACTGGGGACCAATAAGAGAGTCAAGCCGTAAAGTCGATAAATTCATGTCCTATTGTTGCAAATTTGAAATTTTGATTTAAAAAATCATCATCCTTTTATTGCATGTGATTTTTTTAAAAAAATATCTTTGCATTGCATTTGCATGACCGTTGTGGTCGCACCCTTAAGTGGGAGCGAGAAGCTACTCCTTCGTGAGGTTTTCACCTCCGTGCAAGATAGTGAATCGCTTTCGGAATACATCCGTACCTATGTCTTCGTGAGATTTTCATCTCCGTGCAGCTATAGGGAAATGTATTCCCCTGAACTGAACTCGGTCCATATGAGCCTATAATGGGTGAGGATCGAGGAATCTACTGGTTCAGGTACCTAAACTTTAGAACTAAACCGCATATAATGAACCCTAAGAGCCCACCTTAGGTAGAACTATGTCAAACATTAGTGGTCATCCAGATAGGTGTTCTATGTTCTTTATTTTTTTCCTGTGCTAACGTTTTTTATTTTGTTTTGATTGCATTGCATCCACATCATAGAAAAGAGGTGTTGATTCAAATTCGATTGCTAAATAGAAAAGTTTGTCATAAGGAAATGGATTTTTTTGATAAAGTGGATTATAATACGGTTATCCGAATATGTTTCAAGCAAACACAATGAGAGAAGACTGATAGCCCGTGAAGGAATACAAGATTTTATTGCCCAAGAATTCAAGCTGACAAAGATTATTCGAAAATCATCGGCAAGGCTTTCTTGAAGAGGCTAATAAGCATTGCAAGGATAAGTGAGCAGTGAGTCGCAGCCCAGATCAAGCAAAAAGGAGCTAATAGGAGGCATCTATTAGAAGTTTGCAAGATTCGACCTATGCGAAGAAGGGGATTGATGTTTGCTTGGAATATGAGGGCATGGTCGTATATGTGATCCATTTTATGTAAAGAAATCTACTTTCTAGAAAAGTTTTTCTAATGGAATTGAATTCAGAATCAACGCCTCTTTCTCTTTGAATTCATGCATTTGCATTACATAACATCATTTGCATTTAAGTCCATAGAGAGAGTCTAATTAGTTGAAATTATAAAAGAGAGAGAGAAGTGAGAAAAAGGGAAGGAAAATCTGGAAGCTGAACATCCTTACGGTACACGGGCCATGTCAAAGAAAATGGATCAGAGATTGGAACAATTCTAAAGAGACATTCAAGACCAGATGCAAGAGCAAATGGCAAAACTCCAGCAAGAGATGATGGACCAGATGATGGAGGCCTAAAGAAACATGATGGCCCAAATGGCCCAAATGTTGAGTGGGGCAATGGACAAAGGAAAGGGTCCCATAGTTAACGCTGAGGACAATGAGGATCTTCCGAGGGGATTCACTCTACCACACGTGCAAACACAACATGAAGAATATCCCAGAAGGCCACCTGTCACAATTAGGCCTCAGCAAGGGCAAGCTGACACTGGAGTGCCCATGAATTTTCAAGTTGGTATAGGATCCAACCCAGGGGATAATCCTGCCAATCCTGTTATCCCCGATTTGGACATAGCAGAGAGAGAGGGAATAAGAATTGAATCTTCAAGAAAGTTGGAGGATCGCTGTAGATGGTTGGAAGAAAAGTTCCAGGCTTTGGAAAATGCTGATCATCACCATGGTATTGACGCAAAAGACTTGAGTTTGGTTCCAGATTTAGTGATTCCTCATAAATTTAAGATGTCAGAGTTTGAGAAGTACAATGGGACTAGCTGCCCTGAAGCCCACATTACCATGTTTTACAGACGCATGACCGGCTATGTTAACAATGATCAACTCTTGATTCATTGTTTTCAAGACACGATTTAATGGGGGGGGCGCGTCTAGGTGGTACAATCAACTCAGCCGCGCTAACATTAGCTCCTGGAGAGACTTAGCTCAAGCCTTCATGAAGTAATACAATCATGTCACGGATATGACGCCTGACAAAATCACTTTGCAAAACATGGAGAAAAAATCAAATGAAAGCTTCAGGCAGTATGCACAAAGATAGAGAGAGGTCGCCATGCAAGTTCAGCCACCACTCCCAGAAAAGGAGACTACAATGCTCTTCATCAATACCTTGAAGGCTCCATTCACCACTCATATGATAGGAAGTACTACTAAGAGCTTTGCGGATATAGTGATGGCAGGTGAGATGATTGAAAATGCCATAAGGGGTGGCAAGATTGAAGCAGGGGAAACCACTAGAAGGTCTACTCCTAGGAAAATGGATGACGAGGTGAATAATACGAGTACATACAACAAAGGGTACTCAAAAGCAATTACTGTTAATCAGCCAAAGGTAATCACTGCTGGGCAACAAGGGTCAACAAGACAAGAATCAGGCACCAGGCAAAGGCTCCAATTTACGCCAATCCCAATGACGTATAAGGAGCTATATCAAAGTTTGTTTAACACACATGTGGTGTCTCCATTTTATTTGGAGCCGTTGCAACCTCCGTTCCCAAAATGGTATGACGAGAATGCCCAATGTGATTACCATGCGGGAATATCGGGGCATTCCATAGAAAACTACACTGCCTTCAAAAAGGTAGTTGAGAGGCTCATCAAAATGGGAATTGTGAAGGTCAACGATTCATCAAAACCTGATCACTTTGACGAGGTGGTAAATGCGGTAATTGAAGGAGGAGACAAGAAAGTTGTGACTCCTTGAAGATGAAGAGGGAATCAGAGAACGAAGTCTCCAAGCCCTTGCGTACTTGGGAGTGTCTTGAATAATGGGATTGTGGAAAAAATCTCAATATTTTTAGAGTTGATCTATAGTAATGTGCAAAACATGCTTGTTGCCTTAAGCCTAGAGGCAATAAGAACTCTTTTATGAAATAGGCTTGTGTCCTAAACTGTTGTTTCAATAAAATGCATCTTTTTGAACAAATATCTTTTTATTCTTTCTGTGTATAGACTCTTTTATTTTTGGACTTTCTTTCAAATATTCTTTTATTCATTCATATCATACCAATAACCATTCTTTGAATCATATATTCTTTAGAATCTTCCTTTGAGCCTACAATAGGTCTCCAGATATCAATGACATGAGCGACGTTGTTACTGACTCCCTTTTTGAATGAGATATAGGTCTAGGGGATCTCAAGACTTTGAAGATGACAGAGATTGTAACACATCTTCTGATTTGTTAAGAATGGTTTAGCAAGATGAAAAAATAGACCTTACTCAACAAAAGGTCAACAGTTATTATGAGCCTAGAAAAGGGGTGAAGATCGAAGCCCAGCTCACCATAGAAATAATGCGAGACATCATTGAAGAATTCAAATATGTTTTTACACGGTCATGACAGGACATGCCTAGGCTACTAAGATGTGGGCTAAATATGAGGATTGGGCATTACCGATCTACATGGAAAGGGATGGTATCAGTTATGCCGTATCTAACGTAACAAGATTCACGTGCCTATTCTAGTTCTTCACAAATTTTCCATATGTGGGGCATGGATGTGATAGGGTCAATCTCGTCAAACGCTTCTATTCACCATCATGGTCATCGTCTATTACGCTAAGAGGGTGGAAGTAGCTTCATATGTCAATATTACAAAGTCGATAGCCATCAAATTGCAAAAAAAAAAAAGATCAGATGCTAGAATAATGCCATAAAGGATCGCGTTTAAATAACTGTACAAAGTCAAAGTTTACAGTTTGTCCAAAGATCAGGCAGCATATTACAGTGCAGCAAAGGTTGCCAAAAAAAAAGAAGAAAAAAAACAACAACAAAAAATAGGAAAGGTGACTAAGACTTGTAAAGATTGGCATAAGAAGCTACCATTTACTCTCTATGCTTATCAAACGTCGATCAGGATTTTCGCTGGGGCAACACTTTTCCCATTGGTTTATGAAGTGGTTTTGTCCATGAAAATCGAGATTCCTTTGCTCCAAGCTTCGATTGAGTCAGGAATTAGATGGAGAAGAATGTCTCCAGTGAACTTGGATTTGAAGTATTCATCATGGTCAAAAGTATTAAAATTGATGATTTATGACGGAAATGGTCCACCTAAAGAAATTTCATGATGGGCACCTAATATTGAAAATTTCAGAAGAAGGCAGATCTCAAATTGAGAAGGACTTTATATTGTAAAGAAGGCCTTTTCTAGATGAGCATTGATATTGACCGAGATGGATGCTAAAGACTCGCTCAATCCGGTGAATTCAGGGTCAATCAAGAAGGATTTTACCAGAAAGAGGAAAGATTAAGGTGAAAACTCGCAAAGGGCGCCTTGAGTTCAAATTCAAAAAATAAAAAATAAAAAATAAAAAAAGAAAAGGAGAGACCAAAGCGAAAACCTGTAAAAGGCGCTTTGAGACCAAATGGGCTTTGAGTTGAAAACCCAGAAGGGCGGCTCAAATTTTGATCAAAGATAGGGCATGTGGTAGTCTTGCTATGCTTGAATTAACAGTTAGGAAGTATGCTACGACTTGGGGCATCGACAAAGTACTTCGGATCCCCTAAACACATATTGAGCTTAAAATGGTCCTCAAGAAATCAGAACAGAGAAGCTCAGACTGCGATATCTGGGGCACCTAGTTTCCCATCTTACCCATTTTAAGTTTATTTTTGATTACTTTATTCTTTTCAAAGAAACACCACAATCAATTTTCTTTTATAGCATTTGCTATCTTTGCTTACTTTATTCTTTTTGAGATACACCAATCAATTTTTTTTATTGCCTTGGTGATCTTTGATTGTTTCGAGCCATGCTCTTGATTAATTTCTTTCTTGTCCATTGTTGCGATCTTTTTCAAGCATTTTATATTGAAATAAAGATTAATGGACTAATAACACTTTCATAAAAGAAGTTTCGCATATTACTCTTGAAGCTTTTAAATAATATGAGGAATCTGAAACATGACTATTGTTCAGAACTCACCAAGCCTAAAGGTTGGAAACATTGAAAAATGATTATCTCTTCGGATTCTTATTGGATAAGACAATTTCGTTGGTGATACCATATCGACAAATGACGAACAAGGTCAATCCGAGTATAAAATGGGATCATTGTCGGGATACCCTACATTCATTCAGACACATACATCTGGTCATTACACCCAGGGAATGGTGTAACAGATAAAATTGATTGAAAGTGATACAAGTTCTGTACCTCTGAGTGGTAACAGAAAGATGGAAGAAACCGAATGTTATTCCCCTGAAGTTGCAGTGGGAAGTACCAACTTCATGTCCCAAGGTTCAAGTGGAGAGGACTCGGAACTACCATGGGCAAATTATTTGAGCAGAACATGATTGATGAACAAGAATGAAAAACAAATGAGTGATAACACCTATAATAGGAATCATACTCATAACATTTTTGTATCATGGCAAATCTCATTAGGAGCATTTGATTCATTGCAATCATTGCATCCTAATCCTTTAAAAGGAATCATTTTCATGACATGTTGCATTCATGTCACTCATAACACATTCAATTAGGAGCATTTGATTTATTCTGATCATAACATCCTAATCATCTTGCATAAGCATATGCCCATTCTACAGGTTATGTCCCTTAGAGGACAATGTAGTAGGGTAGATCGAAGACATCAGTTTGGCATTCCTGAGTTTGCAGGAAGCAGATCGAAGACATCAGTCTGGCATTCCTGAGTTTGCAGGAAGCAGATTGAATATAGCAGATCTGGCGTCCCTGAGTTTGCAGGGAGCAGATTGAAGATACCAATCTGGCATTTTTGAGTTTGCAGGAAGCAGATTGAAGATAGTAGATCTGGCATTCCTGAAGTTGCAGGAAGCAAATCGAAGATACCAATTTGGCATCCCTGAGTTTGCAGGGAGCAAATTGAAGATACCAATCCGACATTCCTGAGTTTGCAGGAAGCAGATTGAAGATAGTAGATCTGGCGATCCCTGAGTTTGCAGGGAGCAGATTGAAGATTGCAGATCTGACAATTCCTGAAGTTGCAAGAAGCAGATCAAAGACATCAGTCTGGCGATCCCTGAGTTTGCAGGGAGCAGATTGAGGATAGCAGATTTGGTGTTCCTGAAGTTGCAGGAAGCAGATCGAAGACATCATCGCGATCCCCGAGTTTGCGGGGAGCAGATTGAGGATAGCGATTTGGCGCTCCTGTTGTTGCGAGAGCGGATCGAAGACATCACCGGCGATCCCCGAGTTTGCGAGGAGCAGCATTGAAAATAGCAGATTTGGCAATTCTCGGTTGCGAGAAGCGGATCGAAGACATCACCGCAATCCCCGAGTTTGTAGGGAGCAGATTGAAGATAGCAGATCCGCATTCCCGAAGTTGCGCGGAGCATATCAAGACATTAGCTGGGCGATCCCCGGGTTGCGGGGAGCGATTAAAATAGCAGATTTGGCAATTCCTGAAGTTGCAAGAAGCAGATCGAAGACATCAGTCTGGCAATCCCTGAGTTTGTAGGGAGCAGATTGAAGATGGTAGATCTGGCATTCCTGAAGTTGCAGGAGCAGATTAAAGATAGCAGATCTAGCATTCCTGAAGTTGCAGGAGCAGATTGAAGACATTAGCCTGGCGATCCCTGAAGTTGCAGGGAGCAGATTAAAATAGCAGATTTGACATTCCTGAAATTGCAAAAAGCAGATCGAAAGACAACAGATCTGGCATTCTTGAGGTTCCAAGAAGCAGATCGAAAACATCAAATTTTGTTTCCCTGAGTTTGCAGTGGAGCAGATCAAAAGATAGTGGATATTGCCTTCATGAAGTCGAAGCTATCAAACTTACTGAAATCAAGATGAAGTTCCAATACCGTTGAAGTTGCAGTGGAGTTGGAGTCATTTGAAGAAGACAAGGATCAAGAAGTCAAGGCTTGGCCAAGACCGGTCAAAATTGGTCCTTTTATAGTCTTTGCTCTATTCTCGTTACACGATAATGAGCAAAGAGGGGCAGCTGTAAGAGCTCAATTTTGACCGGGCTAAAAAAACCAAAAAATAATAAATGTCCATTAACAAATGACCCAACCTAATGGACCCAGAACCTAAACCGGCCCAAAAGGGCCCAAACTTAAAACACTCTCAGAGACCTAAGGTTTCTGGAAAACCCTAGGCGCCACGGTACTCCAACGATCGCGCATGCAAGCACACCAAAGAAGATCCCCACTGGCGCCGCAATCAGCTCCATGTGACCCTCGATCACGCCGCAGTTACCACCAGGATCCTCGCCCAACCCGCAAAAGGAAACAAATCACAGCAAAAAGGGCGAAACAGAGGCAAAAACAGAGATTTTTGTTTCCTTTTTTCTTTCATTTTTCGGGTTATAAAAACCCTAGATCAAACTTGTAAAGGGAGATAGGCAGAGAATATACTCATACAAACAGAGAGAAATACACATTTTCACAAAGAAATAAGAGAATACAGTATACTATTTTGTAGATGTTATTTTCTTTTTTACTTTATTCACGCATATTTTATACGAAATAGTACAAAAAAATAAGAAAAGAAAAGAAATGCTACCTTTGAAACTGGGGTTTTTAAACCACTGACCACCGTCAGTAGTGGCGCGTGGTGCGCGTGAAGCGGTGGTGCGGAGACTCGATGTTCGGAGCCTGGACGGAGGGAGAAAGGTCTGAGAGTGTTTTGTTTTTTTTTTTAAAGTTTTTTTTTTAAAACAGATTTGAAATGATTTTTTTTCGTTAAAACTGATTTATATAGCAAGACGAAAACGTCGTCGTTTTTACTTAATTCAATAAGCTAAAAACGATGTCGTTTCGAAGACCAGATGAAACACCCCAAACCCGGCCCATGAGCCCAGACCGGATCTGGTATGTTCCTCGAGTAAAACGTTTCAAATTCATGTTTATTACTTTGGAAAATTTGGGTGGTTTTATAAAAATGCCGAGTTGTTTTGGAGTTAATCTTTAATTCGAAAATCGTTTGTGTTTAGGTGTCAAAACATTTAAAATTTATTTTTAAGAAAAGTTGCTTAAACTTTAAATTGATAAAAATTGTATCATAATAAAATAAATAAAAATGCATGCATAATCAGTTTATAGCTATGGCCTTATTACATTAAAACAAAACCCGAATAAATCCAAAATACTTAGAAATAAAAAGTCCAAAATTAAAATAAAGTCCGAGTTGAACATGGCCACCACTAAGCTCCTGCGCCGACCGGGTCAAGTTCTCGAGTGTCACCTGAAAAATATCCCACAACGGGGTGAGTCAAACAGACTCGGTGTGTATAACCAACGCTAAGTCCCAACGATTCGTGCATATCATATCATATCATACGTATATATATATAATGATAGAGAAATAATGATGCAAACCCGAACCCATACCTAGATAACCATCCGCTACACATCACCCGTACCAACCATCACACCGTGGGGACTACTAAGTCGACCCTCCATCCGCTACACATCATCGGCGCGCGATCATTTGCAGACGACGTGCTCATCGCCTCTTATAAATTGTGGCATAGCCACTTTGATAATGTGACAAAGTCACCAGATAGTAATTTGTGACATAAGTCACCACATTCGATTATGTGACCTAAGTCACTGTGATATTGTGGTAAAAACCACGGATCACTTCCCTTTCCATAAACCCATATGCCCCATGTCACACGTAATATGCAATATCATGCCTTATGCCTTATTCCACATTCTTATCGATATTCACATATGTACCATATTCCAAATATTCATATCATAATAATATTCATATCATTTATTAACATAATGTTAAGGTTACGTACCTGAGTACTTTGTACCATCACATGGTACCTTTGCCCACTTTTCACATTATTATAAACACATATATTAAATTGATGCCATAAATCTATTAGGAGTTAGTGTGGGGTACACACCTGGTTTACTTAACGAATTCACTGAAATCCCGAAAATCCCGATCTAATCCTCTAGATCCTTAGTTCCTTGCTGCCGATTTGATTACTAATCAAATCTCGAAACTTTGTGATGTTCCCTCTTGCAATCGGCCAACTACTAATTCACTTAACCGGTTAATTTCGGCTTTTGAATAAATAAGAAATAGATCTGAATCACCAAATATGGCCTTAGCCGAATGTCAGATTCACTTACCTTGTGGATCTAAATCCCGAAAAGTGTCCCTTGGTTGGTATCTGTCGAAATCCCTACAAGCACTATGTTAGATCCAATTCTAACGTTTAAACACAGTAAATGGCCTTCGGCCCAAAATCCCACTTGCTCACCTTAGATCCCGAAATCCCGAATAATTTCCTCTTTGTAGTCGACAACAACCAACTCCCGGCCTCCTTCAAAGTTTCAACCAAGAACATTAATGGGGTTAGATTCCTAGTTTCGATTAATCTAAAATAAAGAAAGAAACAACATCGCTTGATCCTTACCCCTAATGATGAATTCGATCGCACTCCTTGCTTGAACCTACAGAGATATTCGACTATGGCCTAGATGTTGATCAATTGATTTCGGCTTTTGGGACTTGCGACAAAGAAAAGAGAGTAAGGCCCCTTTGAGATTCGGCTATGGCTTCAAATGATGATGCAATATTCGGCTATCAAAAGAACAGGTATGGAGTTGAAGTTATAAGAAAGAAAAGGAGAATGGAAGAGGCTTAGGAGAATTCGGAAATGGCTATCAAATGGAAAAGAGAGGCGTTTTTGGTGTGATTCGTATGTGGAAAAGAAAAGGTGAGAATTCAGAGGAGAACAAAGTTAAATTTCGGCTAAAGAAAATGGCCAAAGAGACACTTTGATAGCTTTAAGATTTCGGCACCAAGCCTTCCTCCAACCGAATGTTTCCTAACTCCTTACTCCTCTCATACATTCGGCCAACACACAAACTCTAGCTCCTCCTTGCTTTTCTCCTATTTTATCTCTTCTTCATCTATTCAAAATAATTAAAATAATTCAACATTTATCCTCTATCTTAGCCGAATTTTAAAAGGATTGACCAAGTCTAATCCTCATCTAAATAAAGTCCCTATGCCGTCCCACTACATCGCTCCCCATTGCCAAAAATAAAAACTCTCTTTTTGCTTCCCTTGTGGCTCGAACTCAAGCCCTTCTCCACCGCTTGAGGCGCCACTTACCAATGCCTTAAGTGGCGCCTCCTTGCCACTTTAACAAGCTGATTCTTATGTCCAATTTCCCTACAATTTCTCTTAAGGCCTCTCAGCTTAGCTCCCTTTAAAACTTAAAATCAAATAATTTCTAAGGCTTTTTCCTACACTCTAAAGTTCTCAAAATTCATAAAACATATTTATAATACACACAGGCATGCTACTTCACATAATTAAGCAATAATGCACAAGCCTAAAATCCCGGATATTACACCAGATCCGCGCTTTGACCCGGAGACCCGAACAGGATCCGCGTGTTTTCAGAAAATGGGAAATTTATCCCTTTAGTCCTTCCGCAATTTCATGGTTTTCAATTTAGTTTAATTCAAACTTTTATTATTTATTAAATTAGCCTTGAAATTTCTATTTCGTTTCAATCTGATCCTCGAGTCATTTAAAGGTAAAATTGGAACGACGCCGTTTTGAAAAAGAGGCATAATTGCCATATTGGTCCTTGGGATTTAACGTGCGTTTCGTTTCAGTCCTTTTAATCTGTTTTAATTGCTATTTAATCCTGTCATTTTAAATTTTTTTTTCATTTTAAATTATTTTAATATTGTATTAAAATTGTTTTGAATTATTAAATTTTCTTATATATATATATATTATTTATATATTAATCTATTAATAGTATAAATTCATATGTATTTTTATCTTTATATATTTGTAATTATTATTATGTATTATTCTATTTGATTTAATTATTTATATTAGACATTTTTTTATTAATCATAGATTACATATCTTTTAAAATTTTTGTATTATTATATAATATTGTATGTTACTTTTAAAACTATACTTTGCATAAACTTATATTATATATGTTTTTTTATATATATATTAAAGTATTATATTTTTAAATATAATTTTCTTTAAAGTTAGATATATTATTTTTATTATTTAATAATATTTTACCTATTTTTAAAATATATGTATATAATATTTTTGACTACTTCACATCATTTTTGCATATTAATTTGTTTTTTTTTATAATTTATTCTTTATTGAAAGTTTATGTTTATTTTTTTTTTATCTTTGGTTATTTATTGCATTGTATTTCATATTAGTTTATTTTTTTATTTATTAATTGCATGCTTTAGTATAATTATTTTATCGATTGTATCATTTATCATTTCTTATTATTCTTTATTAGTAAAAATTGTTAATATGGTTTGTAATTATGATGAACTGATATTTGGTATATATGTTGTAATGTATGATTTACTCAAGCCCTTTTTATAAAAATACCTTTTGAATTAAAGCATTTTACTCAAATGTTTTCAAAATACGGTGATATGTGATATTTGAAGGATTTCGAGAAGAATTTTGCCCTAACTTATTGGGTTCGATTTTTCTCGTGAAAATTTAGGTATTACCTATCCCTTCTTTCTTAAAAAAACTGAGATTTACCAATTTCAAATCAAAAAAACCTATTCTTGGGAATTCGGATCGTTGTGCCTTAACTTACTGGGTTCGACGTTTTGCATCTCGAGGTAGGAATTTTCTAAAATAAAGACGTGCTTAGTTTCAAAGTCATGAGATGCTATATCCTAACTTACTGGGTATAGTGTTTTATTTCTTTGAGATAGGTAAGTCTGGGTTTTTTTTTCAAATAAAAGGTCCATTTTTTTTTCTTTTTTTAAAGTTTCAACATTAGGGCATGATTTTATCGATTAGGTACCAATTTCTGGGCGTTATGAGGGTGCTAACCCTTCCTCATACGTAGCCGACTCCCGAACCCATTTTTCTTGTTTTTCGTGGGCCAAAATAAGTATTTTAAAATAAATGATTTTCAAGGTGATCCAATCACACCTAAGTAAAAGGATTGGTGGCGACTCCATTTTTGTTTTTAAAAGTCGATCCCCGTTTTTAAATCCAAATTTTAAAATGGTTTCGACAGTCATATTAAATATTTTATATTATTTCTCTTATTATTTGTATATTAATTTATTAATAGTATAAAACTTTTATGTATTTTTTATTATGTATACATTTTAAACTATTATTATTTATTATTTTATTTTAATTATTTTTATTACATATTATTTTTAGATTAATATATTAGTTATTATATTCTATATTTTTAATATTTTGTATATTATATAGTATTATATCCTATATTATTTTTTAAAAATTTTTTTTATCTAAAATCATTTATATTGTATAATATATATTTTTTTTAATGTAGTCTTATATGTATTAGATTATTATAAATATATTTTTATTTAAAGTTATAAATTATTTATTTATTTTAAAATGTATTTTATTTCTTTTTCAATATATCTTTATACATTTTTAACATTTATTATTTGGTATATGTATTTGCATGAAAGGTTTAATATTGTATAGAAATTTTCATGTTTATTTAGTTTTGTTATTTTGACATTTATTGTTTTATATTTTTTTTATATACTCTGTCATTTATTTATGATTGCATTAATGTAGTTATTTTTAGTCGTTATTTTATATCTTTGTTGTCTGCATTAATATAATATTTTCATGAAATCGTCATTTTAAAATGCATTTTGCAAAATTACTGTATTTTATCAAAAGGTTTTAAAATAAAGGCAATGTTTTGTGTTTAGAAATTCGAGAAATAGTGCCCTATCGTGCTGGGTTGCGATTTCCCATTTGACTAAATAATTAAATACCCTTTTAATAAATTTCGTAAATTATGAGATGACTTTAGTTACGAGGGTTTAAAAATATCGTGTCCTATCGTGCTGGATGTGATGTTTGTATTCTTTCGGAACAAAGAAATCTCAAGTTTTAAATCAAATTGTTCAAAGTTTTTAAGAAATCATATTTTTAAATACTTTTAAATTTCAAACATTTAGACATGATTCTATTGATTAGGTACCAATTTTTGGGCGTTATGAGGTGCTAACCCTTCCTCATACGTAACCGACTCCCGAACCTGTTTTCTTGTTTTTCGTGGACTAAAAGTCAAAGGTGTTGAATAAAACGTTTGGCAAGGTGATCCAATCACACCTAAATAAAAGGGATTGGTGGCGACTCCCATTTTTGTTTTTAAAAGTCGACCCCGTTTTCTAAAACTTTTAAAATTGTTTCGACAATTTTTATTGGTATAAGAATAAATTCAGCTCTCAAAATTTACATATTCTATTTATATATATATATATATATATGATGCTATAGTTTCTATATTTTTTAGATAATTTTTATAAAATTATAATTAAATTGTCAAAAAATATTAAAAGCTTAATATGTTATTATATCAATCAAAATTATATACAAAATGAAAAACGTCGTGATTAATTATTTTTAGTTGTTCATTTTTAAAATTAATAGGGGTTAAATTACTCTCATTTTTTTAAATAAACTAATTTATTCAATATCAAAATTGAGAGACACTGAAAATATGTTTTTACCAAAATCTTGTGATGAAATCAAACCCTTAATACTTAAGGAAATTAATTTAATGACGTAGGAAAACTCTATGAATAAGGAAACCTCTTATTTCAAGTGTTCATAAAATTCATCAGTTTCAGAAAAGATGAAGTCCCTTTATCTGTACTTTTTACCATTTCTTTTCGTTGTTGTTTGCACATTGTCATGGGTGAATGCTTCACTAATAGCCATGAGAATTTTCTTGATTGCCTTTCTTCATATCATCCACAGAATCCTCTTCCATTTCTAAAGTTATTTACACTCAAACAAACTCTTCATATTCAGAAATTTTGGAGTCTTCGATTCGAATTACAGGTTCTTTACGATAAATACCCCAAACCATTGGTTATTGTAACACCATTAAACATTTCCCATGTTCAAGCAACGATTCATTGCTCCAAGAAACATGGTCTCCAAATTAGAATTCAAGTGGTGGTCATGATTTCGAATGTCTTTCCTATGTCTCCCAAGTCCCGTTTGTCGTGATCGATTTGGTTAATTTTCGATCGATTGATGTTGATGTCGAAAATGAGGAAGCATGGATTCAATCAGGTGCAATCACCGGTGAGGTATACTACGTAATCAATGAAAGAAGCACAAACCTTACCTTTCCAGTATTGTTGTTGGCTACACTGTTGGAATTGGTGGATTCATTAGTGGTGGAGGTTATGGTTTGTTGTTCCGAAAATACGGTCTTGCGGCGGATAATGTAATCGATGCGATGTTCGTTGATGCCAATGGGAGAGTTCTTGAGAGAAAATCAATGGGTGAAGATTTGTTTTGGGCTATTCGAGGTGGTGGAGGGGGAAGCTTTGGGATCGTTCTTTCATGGAAAGTAAAGCTGGTTCATGTTCCATCAACCGTGACTGTTGCCGCTGTACGAAGGACCTTGGAACAAAATGCAACACAGCTTCTTCATCGTTGGCAATACGTTGCACCCAATCTTCCAAATGATGTATACTCAGTGGTGTCGATTTCAACAACGAACTCTACTGAAAATGGGGAAAGGACTGTTGCAGCAACCTTTGTTTCAGTGTTTCAAGGTGGTGCTAATGAGTTTATACCATTGATGCAAGAACGATTCCCTGAGCTTGGTCTCGTTAGGGAAGATTACATCGAGATGACTTGGATTGAATCTATATTGCTCTTGACCGGACTTACAAATCAAACATCGGAGGTTTTACTTGACAGGAGCTATAAGAATTTCTTTCTTTCTCCTTCATTCAAAGGAAAATCTGATTACATGAGGAAACCAATGCCTGAAATTGTAATACAAGGACTATGGTCACGACTTCTTGAGGACGAAGCAAGGATTTCAACTCTAAACATTATAGCTTACGGTGGGAAAATGGACGAAATCCCAGAGACAGAAACACCATTCCCGCATCGAAAGGGCACATTGTACAAGATAAGCTACTATGTCGGCTGGCAAGAAGAGGATAACAGTAACCCTCAAAGGTATATAAGTTGGATTCGAAAAGTTCATAAGTATATGGGTCCATTTGTATCAAAATATCCACGAGAAGCATGTCTCAATTACAGAGATCTTGATATAGGAAGGAATAAAAATGAGGGTAAGGCAAGTTATAAACAAGCAAGTATCTGGGGTCGTAAATATTTTAAGGAGAATTTTGATCGGTTGACTTATGTTAAGGCTAAGATCGATCCGGAGAATTTCTTCAGGCATGAACAAAGCATTCCTCCACGTTTTCATTGATAAGGAAAAGAAGAGTATATTATGTGTTCAACTTATAACCTAATAAATTTGATATATGTAAGTCGATGTCACTCTTACACAATTTCATTGATAGTAATACATTTTATTTTAACTATTCGTTTTCCTGTTTAGGCTTTCTTTATTTTGTTTTTCAAATATATTTTATTTGCCCATCATGGAAATTTTATTACTAATAAAAAAACACAGCTGGGTCAACCTTGCCAGAAGAAGCAATGTCCAATATCCCACAAAAGACAATGTAAACTCACGACTAAACTTCCTAGAAAATCACCTACAAACCCTGCACTAAAAAGAACTTCTCACCAAGCAAACCAACAGCTTATGTTTGTTCTTATAATTTATAAACAACTCATACACGACCTACAATGCTCTAAATTCACAAAACACACACCAAAAAAAAAAGACCCAAGGCAAAAACCAAAAGTATAGTCCAAAAAACATAAAAGATATTACCACCAGGCCATAAACATCTGATCTCTATCCGCATTAGTCTTTGCCGAAACATATGCAAAAGAATCAGTCTCACGGTGGACATGAACAAAACGCACCTCTCCAATCAGGCCAAGGGCAAAAATTGTGAGTTTTGTAGGTTCATCGACCTTGGAGACTTTGGGAGCTGATGGTTTCTTTAAGTTTGATCATATGGTATAGATTATTAATATAACTATATTGGAAACTTGAAAATTCGGAATAAGGTAGAAGCCTATAATATTTAAGTTACCTATGATATAAATTTAACTCAATACTTGATATAATGTCTTGAATTCAATAAGATAAAGTACGTAATTAGAATGTAATTGTTAATATCATAAAATTATAAATATAATATATCATCCAGAATAAAAAAAATTTAACTGTTGTGATAAGGATCGTGATGGGCGATATACTCTTAATAGACTCATAATATAAATTTGTTAGAGTGCTATAATTACGGGAGCACTCTCGATAGAATCTACATATGTGAATATGAAGTGTGGTCACTTTTAAGAGCTCGAGAGTTTAACTCTAACAAGACTCATGAAAAAGGTTATAGATACATGGTCCTAATAGTGTCCTTAATGATGTCCACGAAACCAACTAAAAATTTGACTAAAACAAGTGCACTTATCAATTAATAATATAGTTACAGTGAGTAAAAATATCGTTCCCACGAAGACCAAAAGTACTAGTAATTACCGTCTTTCTATTATTTAACCGACAAATTAGGGTGATTGATTAAAACTAAAATTAACTAAATTAATTAACTAAAGAATCCACCCAGGAAAGAATCCACCTAGATTTCATCTGTCATTATCAATCTGAATTAAATAATTTCTTCACTTAGTATCTTAATTCGTAAAAATTCCTAAATTATGCTAATATCTCTTTTGGGACTAAGAGCAACTAACTCTATATTGATTAATTTTTTGAAATTTTTTTTCTAGTTAAAAATCCTATTATCGCATTAACTCGATCTATGGATTCCCTATTAGATTTGACTCTAATACAATAGATTTATGTTGTCTTATTTCTAGGATTGCATGCAACTCCATTCAATTATGCTAAATCTACTCTTAAACAGGGTTCATCCCTCCTCTAATTTAAACACATTAAATATGGATTAATAGTTTGGAAATATTAAACCAAGAATTAAGCACACATAATTGAGAACAATATCCAAGTATTTATTGCGTAAAATAGAAATAAAAAATAGAATCCACCCTAAGGTTCATCCTCTTAAGTATTTAGAAAATTAGTTCATAATTGCAAATAAAAACATCTCAAAGACAGTATAACCATAAAAAATAAAGAAACTCATAATAAACTTCAAAGAAATATAAAGGATATCCTCAATCTTAATGGAAATTTAGTTCAGAGTCAACTTCAATGGTATTTTTCGAGTCGTTTTCTTGAGTATTCTCTGATGGCTTCCTCCCATCTTCTTATATTTGGTATATAGGTCTTTGAATACCTGAAAACCCTAAAAATTGTGTTTTTTCGCGTGTTTGGAGTGCGATTCGCGCGTAACAAATATATACAAAATATGATATAAAAGGATATATATCCTGATTTTATTTGATTCTAATCAATTTGATTTGATTTTAATCAAATTGATTTAATTGCCCTTTAATGCAGATTTTGTCTCCTTATACATAGATATTTCCAAAAAAATTCCTCCATTTTGAATGCCTATAAAAGACTAAGACTTCTTCTGAAATTTTTGCTCAATCTCACTCTCTCACACCGAGATTATTTTCTTTCCAAAATTCTTCTCTTTTTCTCTCCATATTTTCCAACGTTATGTGATAGAAAAAGGCATCATTTGTTCATTGATCATGCAGATGTGCTACTGTTTTAATCATTGTGTTGTTGTATTCTGGGAAATAGTCGACTAATATTTCTAAGTACCGTAGGAGCGGCCGAATCTATCTTAAATAAACTGTGTTAAACATTCCTCAACATTTAGTAAATCTATATTCTTCTTTTTGATTTCTGGTTTTGACTTTATTACAGTATTTATTGGTTTTCGTATCTAACAATTTAAATATAAATTATTCAATGTATTTTATTTTATATATATAAATATTTTTTTATTTATAATTATATATTTTTGTTTGCTAACTTGTTTTGTCCAACATGTATATTTTGTTAATGGTTCCCAACACCCCAAATAGTTAACATGTTTAAGTTATTCTTCATCATTTTTAGTGGAAATTAATGGATCTTGAAGGGCAACATGCTCAATCTCTTTCAAATTATTTTCGGAAATATCAAGTATATAAATAAAGCACATTTACTATTAAAGTCCAAATTGCAAGAGCACTGATAAACAAATTCATTACCGCCTTTATCGCAAAACTCACAAATGTACCTCGATCAATAAGCTGGATACTTAATAAGAAGACTATGATGCATAAGATCAAGTGGATGGTCGCGATGGACAGGGTCATTAAGCTTCAAAGGTGCATCAGCACATATCTTGTGAAGGTAAAATCCACAGTTTCCCGCACAGCTAAAACATGGAACAGACACCTTCTCCCCACACTTGGAGCAGTCAGCTACTCCACTTTGATTGTCGATCAGCTGCTCTTCATTCAACAGAAGTAGCAGTGGATGTTGATGCCCATAATTCTCTGGCTCCACCATTTCTCCTTCCTCACTGTCACTTCCCCCAAACAATAGAACCTTAAAAGACCCAATATAAATGAAGGAAAAGTTGATTTTGGGAGCAAAGTTTCAATGAAAAAGTAAGACTACAAGTGCAGAAAGATAATGATTCAAGAACTGGGAGAGGCAGAGGCTCACTTATAGTAAACAGAGGTCAACTCAGTTAGCTAGTCAACGCTTT
This sequence comes from Gossypium sturtianum, assembly GCA_025698515.1. Classification (NCBI taxonomy): domain Eukaryota; kingdom Viridiplantae; phylum Streptophyta; class Magnoliopsida; order Malvales; family Malvaceae; genus Gossypium; species Gossypium sturtianum. Next base: position 168,461,690 of record CM046945.1, read on the forward strand.
TTCTTATCTTTTTCGTAAAGCTCTGCCTGCTTCACTCATGCTGTCATAAAAGAGTAGGTGAGGATATTGATGCCATATCCATATAATTGATATTTAGAGCTAAACCATCCACAACAAATACATAATCAAATGCTAAATGTAATTTAAATGTGAATCTAAGAATGAGAGAAAAATAATCTCAGAAAAAGTATAAAGAAACAAAGAGCTATTAAGCATCAAGCAACAACCTTATTATCGTAGTCTTCATGTATGTAAAATTACATTGTCCAATTACAAGAAATTCTAAATTCAACAATCAAACACCAATGCAAACCTTTGTAGAGATATGGGTACTACACAATTCCAGTGAACAATATATTTGCACTCTGACTTCAAGCATTCAAGAGCCAAATCTTCACAAGGCTTACCGCATTCATCACAATCAGGATAGTAATACTTCTTCTTCACAATGGTGAGTGGGTGTGGATGATCATTTTCTTCATATATGCTCTTAAGTTTGAGGAATGGATATTTTCCAAGAACACAATCAACATGAGCAGAAGTACCGCATGTTGCACTATGATAAAACCAATGATTTGGATCTCGACTTTCTTCACAGACATCACAATAATGATTTTCTGAATAACTATTATCATCAATATCATCATGATCAGTGAGTGAAAGAATATGCTCATCACATTTGTGTTGAGCCGTAATTGGAAGTGAAAAACATCTAAGATGTAGCACAAAACTGCAATCCTTACAACAAAATGCCCCCCATGAAAAACGACTACAAGCATTGCACTTCCCTTCGTACCGTCTGTAGAAACGGAGGGGGTGTTCATGTTTCAAACATGTTCGAGCACCAGGAGTAAGAGCAATCACACATCTGAGACATGTCCTGCTCTTACATTCACTACATTCATAAGCAAAACCATTAGATATATTATAACAAATTTCACACCTAAAAACCTTATCTGAAATGAGGATGAGAGGTTGTTTGCAATGTCGATGATGCCAAACACGCTTCATCCTAAGTGACTCCGCACAAGCTTTATGAAGAAAAAAATCACATTGCGAACAATAGTAAAATGGATCTGAGATTGGTAACATACACCCATCACAACTGTTTTCATACCCTCCAACAGAATCACTTAGCATTAGATTGTGCATATGCTTGAAGTGTTTTATTTTTGTAGCTTCTTTGGCAGCATTCCACTCCAAAACAGTGATGGAACTTTCATTGGATATCTCATCTTCATCTTCGCGTGAAGGTATAGAATATGAATTTTTATCCTCTGTCACACAACGGGCATGGAATGTAATATTACAATGTGAACAACAATAACAGCCGAGCTCTGGATTGACCTCATCATGACAAATATCGCACTCTGAATTTCTAAAATCTCGTGGAAGAAAGTATTTGTGATAAATGCGATGATCATGCCACTTGCTAATGATGATACATGGCAATGAAATGCACTTTTTATGGACTATAATGTTGCATGTACAACATATGTAGGCAGCATAATTTCCTTCGGTACCGCATGCATCACAAATGAACGGTAGTCGTCTTGGAAACAGAGTGAATGGATGCGGATGGCTTTTATCTTCAATAATGGGTGATGGTGATACACATTCAATGTGGATAGCAATCTTACAAGGAGAACAACCATAAACAAATCCTCTTCGCCTTGTTTCTAGGCATATCTTGCAGGAGAGCCGTTCGCTATTAAATTGTAGAACAAGAGGATGCTCGCGATGCAACATATGATTCAATTTGAAAGGAAGCTTAGCGCATTTCTCATGTAAATGAAATCCACAGTCAGGAGAAAAGTGTGTATACTTTGCTAATGGTTCCCTACATCCAAAGCACTTGCTAACATCTTCAAGTTCTTCATCACCATTTTCAGTGGAAGTCAATGGATATTGAAGGGCAACATGCTCAAGCTCTTTCAAATTATTCTCAGCAATATTAAATGTAAACAAAGCACATTTAATATGAAAGTCCAATCCGCAAGAGCAGTGATAAACAAACTTATTATCCTTTTTATCACAAAAATCACAAATGTACTTTTCATCTGAATAAGGTGCATTTTGCATAAGAAGAAGAGGATGATGACTATGAAGAGGATGATTAAGCTCCAAAGGTGCCTCGGCACATACCTTGTGAAGATAAAACCCACAGTGCTCCGCACAGCAAAAACATGGAGCAGACACCTTCTCCCCACACCTCGAGCAATCAGTTACACCACTTTGATTGTGGATCAGCTGCTCTTGATTCAACATAAGAAGCAGGGGATGTTGGTGTCCATGATTGTTTGACTCCTCCATATCTCCTTCCTCTTTTGTCTCTTCCCCAAGCATTTTCCAAGTAATACAACCTTAAGACGGAATATAAATAAAGGAAAAACTTGATTTTCAAAGTTTCAATGGAAAAACACAAGACCAGAAGTGCAGCAAGATAAATGATGATTCAAGAACTGATAAAGTATTTGATATAAAATAGAGTGAGGCACGGGCAGAGAACCGGTTAAAGTAAACAGAGAGGTCAACTAACTAGTCAATGCTTTATCTTATCCTCTTCCTGAGGCTCTACCTGCTTCACACATGCTTTGATTTGATGCTACTTTTTCTTAACGGGTCGCTATCAGTTTTTTGCTGATGTGTTTCCGCTTACCTTTTTTTTGCGGGATTGATTGATACTATATTTATGGTTTTTTTAGAAATCCCATAAATTATTTATATAGGAAAAATCTCAAAATTAGATATAAATTTTAATTTAATATATAATTATATATATAAATTTTAATTTTGTGTAATTTTATACATAAAATTTTAATTTAATTTAATTTTTGTAAATTATTAATATAATTATTAATATAATATTATTTTATGTTTATATATTACATACATAAATAATTATATTTATCTAATATAAAAATAAATTGATTTATTTATTTCTTTTAAATGTGTATAAATAAATCAAAATTAAAATTTTAAGTTTATATTTAAATCACAATTAAAGTTTCACATGTATAATAATTGTATCAAATTAAAATTCATATATATAATTGTATATTATATCAAAGTTCACGTATAATTTTAAAATTTATTTCTTTTATTTAATATATAAAACTATCTGTAGAAGGCCCAATTTACCCGGGGCCCATTACACACGAATGGCCCAATAGACCAAATAAAATCAATAAGAAACTAAAGCCCAATTAGCCCAAATACTAAACTTAAACCCTAGCCCACTAATCCAAAACAAAACAAAAAAATTGAAACCCTAGCTAGTGTGCGCCGCAGCCCCCATGTGCGCCTCAGTGCGCGCCACGCCGTCCCTCCACTGGCCACTGTCGGCCACCGCCTCATCACCACTTCCGCCTGCTCCCCATAATCTGCAAAAGAAGACAAAACAAATGGCAAAAGCAGAGGAGAATAATAGAAAATAAATATATTTTGTATTTCGTCTTGGTTTCGGCTATATAAGGCCGCTTATGTACTGTAATAGCGGGGTCCCGATTTTTGGTATTAAGCATACACACGCATATTGAATAAAAGATCAGAAATCATTTCCTTCAAAGCAGACCCCTTTTCCATTTTTTTATCAAGAACTCTTTTTTATTATCAATAGAAAGAAAAAGATTCAAACAAAAAACAGAAAATCAGAGTATAACAGAGGTGATTTTTTTTTTTAAGCGGCTTCGTTTATTTTCTCTTTTCTTTCCAGCATATATATACATGTATATATTCCAATATTATATCTAAAAAAAAAGGGTGAACACAAATATTACCGTTTCGGGGCTCCGACCGCCGTACATGGCGGCGCCGGCGACGGAGCCCGCGGCGGAGGACGTTCGGTGCGACGCTGGAGGATTGAACCTGCAGAGAAAAGAAATGAAGAAGAATTTTTTTTTTTTAAATCTGAAAGCAAATGACTTTTTTTTTATTTTTTTTACTTTTATAAGCATTGCAAAACAACGCCGTTTTTGCCGGCGTCCATAAGCCCCAAAACGACGACGTTTTGGGAGCCAACCCGAATTCGACCCGACCCAGAGCCTAGGATCCGCGTGTTTTCGAAGGAAGGGCTAATTTTACTTTTAGCCCTTCCGCTTTTTTATTGTTTTATAATCTGATTTTCCTTATTTTTAAATTTCGCCCAATAACTTATTTTTATTTTCAATTTGGTCCACCCTATGCTACGTGTTTTGGAGGAGAAGGGAAATTTTCATTTTTAGTCCCCCATGTTATCTGCGCGCTTCAATTTGGTCCTTCCCCTTTCTTTTTATTTCAAATTTGCCCCGGACATATTGTTTTAAATTTAATTTAGTCTTCTTTTGTTATTTTCACTATTTTATGACTAATTTGACTAACTTCCTTATTGTTATTATTAGTATTATTATTATTATTAGTATTAGTATTATTTAATTATTATTCTTATTCTTATTACTATTTATTATTATTATTATTACTATTATATTATTTGTATTACTAGTACTATTATTGTTATTATTTTTACTATTATTATTTTTATCATTTTAATTATAACTACTATTACTTTTATTTTTATTTTTATTATTAATTTCTTCTTTATTATTATTATTATTATTATTTTACTACTATAATTATACTTTCTCTTTGTATTTATTACTTATTATTATTTTACTTTCATTTTGACTTTTATTTTTATTATTATTTCTTTTTATCTTCGACTTGTTTATTTTATTCCCATTTTTTAATGTCACTCACATTATGCAATCATTATTCCATTATGCGCGTAAATACCGTGATTTCTTTTTTACTCGTGCTTATTGACTTTTATCCAATACAAAGGTGGTTCTTTCATAAAGGCAATATTCCGTATTTAGAAATTCGGGGGAAATCTGGCCCTAACTTACTGGGTTTCGATTTTTCTCGTTTAACCTAAATAGCGAAATATCCTTTTAAAATAAACAGTTTTGTTTTGAAATAAAGGCAATATCTCGTATTTGGAATCTTGAGGAATCGAGCCCTAACTTACTGAGTTCCGGTTCCTCATTTGACAAATAACGGGATATCCTCCTCAATTTTAAAATCGAGTTTTAAAGTCAAGAGACAAGCTCAGTTTCGGGAGTCCAAAATGTCGTGCCCTAACTTACTAAGTAGGACATTTTATCTCTTCGAAATAAGAGGGTCTTATCATTCATTTTGAATTGTCCAATTTTTAAAAATAAAAGAGGATTGTGTTTTCAAATCTTTTCGAATTTTCGACATTAAGACATTAGATAATCAATTAGGTACCAATTTTGGGCGTATCGAGGGTGCTAACCCTTCCTCAAATGTAACCGAGACTCGAATCCATTTTCTGATTTTCGTAGACCAAAATTGTGTTTTGATAAATCAATCTGATTATTAAAAACAAACACTTTTCAAGGTGACCCGATCACACCTCATCAAAAAAAGATTGGTGGCGACTCCCGTTTTTATTTTCCTTTTCAAAACCCAAGTCGATCCCCGTTTTTTCCAAAACCTAAAAATGGTTTCGACAGCTTGGCGACTCCGCTGGGGACAAATAAGAGAGTCAGGCTGTAAATTGATTATTTTTATCTTTTGTCGGAAATTTGAAAATTCAATTTGAAAAATTATGATCCTTTTTATTGCATGTTGTTTTAATCTCGGCCGTTGTGGTCGCACCCTTAAGTGGGAGTGAGAAGCTACTTCTTCGTGAGATTTTCATCTCTGTGCAGCCATAGGGAAATGTATTCCCCTGAACCGAACTCGGTCCGTATGAGCCTATAATGGGTGAGGATTGAGGAATTTGCTGGTTCGGGTACCATTTCTTTAGAACCAAACCACATATAGAGAGACCTAGGAGCCTACCCTAGATAGAGCCACACCAAACCCTAGTGGTTGCCCGGACAGTTATTATGCGTTGTTTATTTCTCTCGTACTAACGTGTTTTCTTCCGTTTTGATTGCATTGCATTGCATCATCATAGAAAGGAGGTGTTGATTAATACTCAATTTCTAAATAGAGGAGTTTGTCATAAGGAAATGAATTTCTTGATAAAGTGGATTATAATACGGTCGTCTGAATATAGTCCAAGTAAAACAACGAGAAGGCTGATAGTCCGCAGAAGAATACAAGACTTTGTCCTAGGATTCAAGCCAACAAAGATTATTCAAGAGTCGTCACGTCTCGACTTTCTTAAAGAAGCTAATGAACATCGCGGAGGATAAGAAGAGGTGCGGCCTGAACCAAGCAACAAGGAGCTAAAAGAGGCATCTATGGAGAAAGCTCACGGGACACGACCATGACATCCGGATACGAAGAAAGGGATTGGTTTTCACTTGGACTATGAGGACAAAACCGTATATACAATCCGTTTTATGTAAAGAGCTTTATTTTCTAGAAAAGTTCTTCTAATGGAATTGAATTCATAATCAACGCCTATCTTTCTTTTCGCATTCATTTCATGCATTTGCATCGTATTTCATGCATTTGCATCGCATTTCATGCATTTGCGTCGCATATCATGCATTTACATTGCATCATATTTCATGCATTTGCATTGCATCATGCATTTGCATTGCATCATTGCATCATATTTCGTGCATTTACATTGCATCATGCATTTGCATTGCATCATATTTCATGCATTTGCATTGCATCATATTTCGTGCATTTGCATTGCATCATATTTCGTGCACTTGCATTTGCATCATGCATTTGCATAATGCATTTGCATTGCATCATATTTCGTGCATTCGCATTGCATCATATTTCGTGCATTTGCATTGCATCATATTTCGTGCATTTGCATTTGCATCATATTTCGTGCATTTGCATTTGCATTGCATTTCGTGCATTTGCATTTGCATTGCATTTCGTGCATTTACATTGCATTTCGTGCATTTGCATTACATTTCGTGCATTCGTATTGCATCATATTACATGCATCAAAATAGGACCCAACCATGCAGTTAAAGGGGTAAATATTGTGAGTACCACGATGAATGGGGGCATGAGATCAGGAGTACAAAACCTGATACTGGGGAATTTGAACATTAACGACGTATCTGGAGAGTGAACCAAGGAATCAAAGTTCAAGCCCTTGCATGTTTGGGAATGTTTTAAACAATAGGATTGTGGAAGAGATTCATGTATGTTTTAAATTTTACTCAGCGTAATGTTTGGAACACGCTTGTTGCTTTAAGCCTAGAGGCAACAAGTGTCCTTTTGTGAAATAGGCTTGTGTCCAGAATTTTTATTTCAATAAAATGCATCTTTCTAAATAAATATTTCCATTCTTTACATTTCATACTGTACATTTTTTTCATGACCATATCATGCAAATAATCATTCTGTGAATCATTTATTCTCTAGAATTTACCTTCATACCCACAATGGGTCCCCAGATATCAATAACATGAGCGACGCTGTTACTGGCTCTCTTTTTAATGAGATATGTGTCAGAGGGATCTAAGGACTTTGAAGATGACAAAGATTGCAACTTATTTCCTAATTTGTTAAGAATGGTAGATCCTACCTTGCGAAGTCTCAGCAGACACGACGAGCTAACGAAGGAGATGAAGATGGAAGCCTAGCTCATCGCAAGAATAGGGCAATACATCATTGAGTTATTTCCAAGAATTGAAAAATGTTTTATCATGATAATATTAAGACACACTCGAGAAAATCTTAAAAGAGGTCCATAAGGGTGTTTCTAAACACATGCTAATGGTTCTACAGTAGCCAGGCAAATCATGAAGTTCGGGTACTATTGGTCCACCATGTAAGGGGATTGCATCAGCTATACCAAAAAAAAAGTAGAGGGATGATTGAGACTCATAAAAATTGTCATCTATGCTTGTCGAACGTCTATCAGAACCTCTATCGGGGCAACACGTTTCTCATTGGTTTCGCCCATTAAAGTCGAAATTCCTTTTTTCGAGTTTTATTAGAACTGAAGATGGATGAGGTAGAATGGATCCAATCCCGATGTGATCAAGTGAATTTGAAGAGAAAATGTTAAAAGCTATCTGTCACGGTCAGATGATGCGAGTTTACAACAAAAGGGATCGCCCTAGAAAATTTCATGATAAGGCTTTAAAAGGAAAATTCTCGCATGAGAAAGGGAATTGAGAAGAAAGTGAATGCCAAACTAGGAAGGACCTTATGCAGCAAAGAAGGCCTATTCTATGAAAGCATGGATATTGACTGAAATGGATGGCAAAGACCTGCCCAATTCGGTGAATTCAGATTCAGCCTAAAAAAATATAATAAAAAATCAAAAAAATCAAAAAAATAAAAAAAATAATAAAAAAAATTCATCAAAAAAGAAGAAAGAAAAAGGAGAGGCCAAAGGCGAAAACCCGCAAAGGGTGTTTTGAGACCAACGGTGGGTTTGAATTGAAAACCCGAAAAGGGCAGCTCAAATTTTAATAAAAAATGGGGCATACAGTAGTCTCGCTACGCTCGAAGTAACAATGAAGGGGTATGTTACGTCTTGGAGCATCGACAAAGTACTCCGGATCCCCTAAACACATATTGAGCTCAAAATGGTCCTCAAGAAGTTTGAACAGAGAAGCTCATGCTGCGATATCTGGGGCACCTAGTTTCCATTTTACCCATTTTTGAGTTTGCTATCTTTGTCTTTTCAATAAACTTTCTTCTTCACTGCATTGGCTAGCTTTGATTAACTTGTTTATTTCGAGCTATGCTCCCAACAAATCTCCGTTTCGTCCATCATTATGATTTTTTTTAAGCATTTCGCATTGAAATAACGATTATTGGACTAATAATACTTTCATAAAAGGAGTTTTGCATATTACTCTGGAAACCTCTAAATAATTCAGGAGTCTAAAACATGATTATTGTTTAGGATTCACCCAGCTTAAGGGTTGGAAACATCTGAGTTCAAAATAAGGTTATCTCTTCAGATTTTTGTCAAAAAATGGCGATTGAACAAAATAACAAGGTATTGTGTCAGTGATACAATCCTGACGAAAAATGGGCATTGTTAACCCAAGTGCAAAACGGGAATCATTCTCGAAAAGAAATGATATTCTGCATTCATGCGAGCATCATGCATATACATCTGGCGGGGTCACCCGAAGAGTGATCAATAGATGGAAGCAGATACGAATTCTATACCCTTGAATAGCAATGGGATGGATTGAAGAAGAAACAAATCTTAGGAGTCGCAATGGGATGGATAGGAAAGGATTTAGGTCCCATACCCCTAGGTCACAATGAGATGAACCCTGAAGTTACAGTGGGGGCAAATTTGTTGAGCAAGATATTTGTTTTCCCAGGTTTTCTGTCATGAATACCAGCCGGACAAGATCGCAGCATAAGACATCAGTGATATAGCCCTGATAAACAATGAGCAATGACCACCTTAAACTGTTAGAAGGGGATCGTTCTCATGAAGTTCTACATTCATGCAAAACACATTTAGTTAGGAGCATTCGATTCATTCTGATCATTGCATCCTAATCATCTTGCATAAACATACTCATGACATTCTGCATTTATACAAATGTCATCCATAAGACACATCTATTTAGGAGCATTTGATTTTTTCTGATCATAGCATCCTAACCATTTTTCATAAACATAAGCATATGAAATCAAGTCTACAGGACAAGGCCCCAAGAGAAAGTGTAGCAACATCGGTGAATTCACGTCCTATTGCCCTGACCAGCAGTGGAATAGGTTGAAGATTATAGATCTTATCGCCCTAACCAGTATTGGGGCAAGATCGAAGGCGAATCTTGGCTCCCTAAATAGTAGGGAACACGATTTAAGCCACCGTCCTATTGCCCTGACCAGCAGTGGAATAGGCTGAAGATTATAGATCTTATCGCCCTAACCAGTATTGGGGCAAGATCGAAGGTGAATCTTGGCTCCCTAAACAGTAGGGAACACGATTTAAGCCACCGTCCTATTGCCCTGACCAGCAGTGGAATAGGCTGAAGATTGTAGATCTTATCGCCCTAACCAGTATTGGTGCAAGATCGAAGGCGAATCTTGGCTCCCTAAACAGTAGGGAACACGATTTAAGCCACCGTCCTATTGCCCTGACCAGCAGTGGAATAGGTTGAAGATTGTAGATCTTATCGCCCTAACCAGCATTGGGGCAAGATCGAAAGCGAATCTTGGCTCCCTAAACAGTAGGGAACATGATTTAAGCCACCGTCCTATTGCACTCATCAGCAGTGGAATAGGTTGAAGATTGTAGATCTTATTGCTCTAACCAGTATTGGGGCAAGATCGAAGGCGAATCTTGGCTCCCTAAACAGTAGGGAACACGATTTAAGCCACCGTCCCCATTGCCCTCGACCAAGCGATGGAATAGGTTGAAGATTGTATATCTTATCGCCCTAACCAGTATTAGGGCAAGATCGAAGGCGAATCTTGGCTCCCTAAACAGTAGGGAACACGATTTAAGCCACCGTCCTATTGCCCTGACCAGCAGTGAAATAGGCTGAAGATTGTAGATCTTATCGCCCTAACCAGTATTGCGGCAAGATCGAAGGCGAATCTTGGCTCCCTAAACAGTAGGGAACACGATTTAAGCCACCGTCCCTATTGCCACGACCAAAGTGGAATAGGTTGAAGATTGTAGATCTTATCGCCCTAACCAGTATTGGGGCAAGATCGAAGGCGAATCTTGGCTCCCTAAACAGTAGGGAACACGATTTAAGCCATCAGTCCTATCTCCTTGACCAGCAGTGGAATAGGTTGAAGATTGTAGATCTTGTCACCCTAAGCAGTAGGGAACCAAGATCGAACGGTAAATCTGGTCTCCCTAAGTAGTAGTGGAACAGATTTAAGCCATCAGTCCTATCTCCTTGACCAGCAGTGGAATAGGTCGAAAATTATAAGATCTTGTCACCCTAAGCAGTAGTGGACCAAGATCGAACCGAGAGTCTTGTCTTCCTAAGCGAAGCGAATCGAAGATACAAGTCTGGCAGTCCTGAGTTTTCAGGAGCAGATTGAAGATAGCAAGTCTGGCAGTCCGGAGTTTTCAGGAGTAGATTGAAGATAGCAAGTCTGGCAGTCCTGAGTTTTCAGGAGCAGATCGAAGATACGAGTCTAGCAGTCCTGAGTTTTCAGGAGCAGATTGAAGATAACAAGTCTGGTAGTCCTGAGTTTTCAGGAGCAGATTGAAGATACGAGTCCGGCGATCCCGAGTTTTCGAGAAGCGAATTGAAGATACGAGTCCGGCGATCCCGAGTTTTCGAGAAGCGAATTGAAGATACGAGTCCGCGATCCTGAGTTTTTAGGCAGATTGAAGATAACAAGTCCGCGATCCCGAGTTTTGAGGAGCGAATTGAAGATACGAGTCCGGCGATCCCGAAGTTTTGAGCGAGATTGAAGATACGAGTCCGGCGATCCCGAGTTTCGAGAGCGATTGAAGATCTGAAGTCTGGCGATCCACGAGTTTTCGAGAGCGATTGAAGATACAAATCGGCGATCCACGAGTTTTCGAGAGCGATTGAAGATAGCAAGTCCGCGATCGAGTTTTCGAGTAGATTGAAGATAGCAAGTCCGCGATCCCCGAGTTTTCGGAGAGCGAGATCGAAGATACGAGTCCGGCGATCCCGAGTTTTCGGGAGCGATTGAAGATACAAATGTCCGCGATCTGAGTTTTGAGAGCGATTAAAGATACAAATCCGCGATCCACGAGTTTTGAGGAGTGCGATTGAAGATAACAAGTCTAGAAGTCCTGAGTTTTCAGGAGCAGATTGAAGATACGAAGTCCGCGATCCCGAGTTTTGGGAGCGATTGAAGATACGAAGTCCGCGCGATTTCGGGAGCGATTGAAGATACGAGTCTAGCGATCCCGAGTTTTTCGGGAGCGATTGAAGATACTAGTCCGGCGATCCCCGAGTTTTCGGAAGCGATTGAAGATACAAGTCCGGCGATCCACGAGTTTTGGGAGCGATTGGAGTCAATAATCGTCTTTCAAAGTTGCAGTGAAGTGGATCAAAGCGACAAGATGCGATGGATTAGAGCCAAGCTACATGAAGAAGAGGAGCACCAAAGAAGTCAGGGTTCAGCAAGACCGGGCAAAATTGACCCTTCTTTATGTCTTTGCTCTATTCTCATTGCACGGTAATGAGCAAAGAGGGGCAGCTGTAGAAGGCCCAATTTGCTCGGGGCCCATTACACACGAATGGCCCAATAGACCAAATAAAATCAATAAGAAATTAAAGCCCAATTAGCCCAAATACTAAACTTAAACCCTAGCCCACTAATCCAAAACAAAACAAAAAAATTGAAACCCTAGCTAGTGTGCGCCGCAGCCCCCATGTGCGCCTCGGTGCTGCGCATACGCCGTCCCTCCATCAAGCACTGTCGGCCACCGCCTCATCACCACTTCCGCTTTGCTCCCCATAATCTGCAAAAGAAGACAAAACAAATGGCAAAAACAGAGGAGAATAACAGAAAATAAATATATTTTGTATTTCGTCTTGGTTTCGGCTATATAAGACCGCTTATGTACTTTGTAATAGTGGGGTCCCGATTTTTGGTATTAAGCATACACACGCATATTGAATAAAAGATCGAAATCATTTCCTTCAAAGCGCACCCCTTTTCCATTTTTTTATCAAGAACTCTTTTTATTATCAATAGAAAGAAAAAGATTCAAACAAAAAAATGTAAAATCGAGTATAACAGAGGTGATTTTTTTAAAGCGGCCGTTTATTTTCTCTTTTCTTTCCAAAGATATGTATACATGTATATATTCCAATATTATATCTAAAAAAAGGAGAACACAAATATTACTGCTTGGGGCTCACCACCGCATGCATGGCGGCGTCGGCGACGAGCCATGGCGGAGGACGTTCGGTGCGGCACGAGGATTGAACTCTGCAGAGAAAAGAAATGAAGAAGAATTTTTTTTTTTTTTTAAATCAAAGCAAATGACTTTTTTTTTTTTTTTTTTTTTTTTTTACTTTTATAAGCATTGCAAAACAACGCCGCTTTGGCGGCGTCCATCACCCCAAAACGACGTCGTTTTGGGAGCCAACCCGACCGACCCGACCCGCAGCTTAGGATCCGCGTGTTTTGAAGGAAGGGCTAATTGCACTTTTAACCCTTCCGCTTTTTTATTTTTTTATAATCTGATTTTTTTTATTTTTAAATTTCACCCAATAATTTATTTTTATTTTCAATTTGGTCCACCCTATGCTGCGTGTTTTGGAGGAGAAGGGAAATTTTCCTTTTAGTCCCCATGTTATCCAAGGCTTCAATTTGGTCCTTCCTTTCTTTTTATTTCAAAATTGCCCTTACATATTGTTTTAAATTTAATTTAGTCTTCTTTTGTTATTTTCACTATTTTATGACTAATTTGACTAACTTCCTTATTGTTATTATTAGTATTATTATTATTATTAGTATTAGTATTATTTAATTATTATTCTTATTCTTATTACTATTTATTATTATTATTATTACTATTATATTATTTGTATTACTAGTACTATTATTGTTATTATTTTTACTATTATTATTTTTATCATTTTAATTATAACTACTATTACTTTTATTTTTATTTTTATTATTAATTTCTTCTTTATTATTATTATTATTATTATTTTACTACTATAATTATACTTTCTCTTTGTATTTATTACTTATTATTATTTTACTTTCATTTTGACTTTTATTTTTATTATTATTTCTTTTTATCTTCGACTTGTTTATTTTATTCCCATTTTTTAATGTCACTCACATTATGCAATCATTATTCCATTATGCGCGTAAATACCGTGATTCCTTTTTTACTCATGCTTATTGACTTTTATCCAATACAAAGGTGATTCTTTCATAAAGGCAATATTCCGTATTTAGAAATTCGGGGGAAATCTGGCCCTAACTTACTGGGTTTCGATTTTTCTCGTTTAACCTAAATAGCGAAACATCCTTTTAAAATAAACAGTTTTGTTTTGAAATAAAGGCAATATCCCGTACCCTAACTTACTGAGTTTCGGTTCCTCATTTGACAAACAACGGGTTGTCCTCCTCAAATTTAAAATCGAGTTTTAAAGTCAAGAGACAAGCTCAGTTTCGGGAGTCCAAAATCTCGTGCCCTAACTTACTGAGTAGGACATTTTATCTCTTCGAAATAAGAGGGTCTTATCATTCATTTTGAATTGTCCAATTTTTAAAAATAAAAGAGGATCGTGTTTTCAAATCTTTTCGAATTTTCGACATTAAGACATTAGATAATCAATTAGGTACCAATTTTGGGCGTATCGAGGGTGCTAACCCTTCCTCGTACGTAACCGACTCCCGAATCCATTTTTTGATTTTCGTAGACCAAAATTGTGTTTTGATAAATCAATCTGATTATTAAAAACAAACACTTTTCAAGGTGACCGGATCACACCTCATCAAAAAAAGATTGGTGGCGACTCCCGTTTTTATTTTCCTTTTCAAAACCCAAGTCGATCCCCGTTTTTTCCAAAACCTAAAAATGGTTTCGACAATCAACTTTAAAATTATAAACATTGAACGATATATATACTTTTTTGATAAATTTTAAAATTAATTATACAAATTGTAATTATACTCGATATTTTTAAATAAATATTCAAATTATAATTGATTTTATTAATATTAAATTAAAATATAAATTAATTTATTGGGTTGTATTATTTTATTAAATTTATATTAATGTTTATCAAGCAATTTTATTCCACCCAACTTTGCAAAGACATTATTCTTTCACTTCTCTTCAGTCGGCCCATTTTTAGGGTGAATTTAGATGGACAGTGTGATGCAATGCTTTAGTTTACTTTTTATTTCATACTATTCTCAACAGCCATACGGTGGTGATTATCGATGAGAATGAGTTCCTATCCCAAAAAAAGAAAAATAAAGAAATTACATACAAGGTTATGATATAACAGAGATAAATAAACTAATCCTTCAATTTTATTTGGAACTATAGTAATTTAAGTTTATCAAACGCTAAACTTAATTTGAATGTGCAGCAAAAGAGAGAGAATAATTTCAAAAAAAGATGCATTTTCAAGAAAATTTATATAAAGAAACAAGGAGAAGCATCCAGCAACACCTTTATTATTGTAAGTACAATCACACTCCCATATTACAAGAAATTTTAAAATTAACAATCACACATCAATGCAAATCACACAAGTCTCAACT
Organism: Gossypium sturtianum; assembly: GCA_025698515.1. Classification (NCBI taxonomy): domain Eukaryota; kingdom Viridiplantae; phylum Streptophyta; class Magnoliopsida; order Malvales; family Malvaceae; genus Gossypium; species Gossypium sturtianum. The sequence continues at coordinate 168,476,843 of CM046945.1, forward strand.
TCAGATTATTACATGACATTTCTTTAAAACTTAAAAGGTCAAAAAAACTAAATTACAATGACAACAACAACTAACATCACAAGTAACAAGACAAAGATCAAACCCTGTTTTCCACTCTTTAATTTTCCTACAAATGAAGCTGTAGATTTCAAATATGATTACATCTGAATTGCTACATTCGCCACCACAAAAAACACCGTAGAGTGTAGTGTACTACACAATCCAAGTGGACAATATATTTGCACTCCAACTTTGAGCATTCAAGAGACAGATCTTCACAAGGCTTACCACATTTATCACAATCAAGGTAGTAATACTTCTTCTTCACAATGGTGAGTGGGTGTGGATGATCTGTTTCTTCAAAGATGCTCCCGAATTCGAGGAATGGGTATTTTCCAAGAACACAATTAACATGAACAGAAAGTATCGCATATTGCACAATGATAAAGCCAACGATTTGAATCTCGACTTTCTTCACAGATATCGCAATAATGACTTTCTGAATAATTGTTATCATCATGAGCAGTGAGTGAAAGAAGCTCATCACATTTGTGATGAGCTGTAATTGGAAGTGAAAAACATCCAAAATGTAGCACAAAATTGCAATCCTTACAACTAACTGCCCCCAATGTAAGATTACCACAAGCATCACAATGCCATTGGTAATCTTTGTAGAAAAAGAGGGGGTGCTCATGTCTCAAACATGTTCGAGCACCAGGAGTAAGCGCATTCACACATCTGAGACATCTCTTACTCTCACATTCACTACATTCATAAGCAAAGGTATTATATATGTGCCGACATTTTGCACACTCAAAAACTTTATCTGAAATAAGGGCAAGAGGTTCTTGGCACAACTCATGCCAAACATTCTTCATCTTAGGTAACTCGACACACGCTTTATGAAGAAAAAAAACACATTCTGAACAGTAGTAAAATGGATCTGAGATTGGCAACATACACCCCTCGTAACTATTTTCATATCCTCCGTCAAAGGGACCTAACATTAGATTATGCATATGCTTGAAATGCTTTATTTTTGCAGCTTCTCCAACATCGTTGCTCTCAATAACAATGATGGAACTTTCATTGGGCATCTCATCTTCATTTTCTAGTGAAACTATTGAATATGAGCGTTTATCCTCTATCACACAATGCACATGGAATGTAATATTGCAATGTGAACAACAATAACTACCATGCTCTGGATCGACTTCATTATGACAAATTATGCAGTCTGAACTTGTAAATTCATCCGGAAGGAAATATTTGTGAAAAAGGCGATGATCATGCCACTTGCTTTTGATGATGCGTGGCAATGAAGTGCACTTTTTATGAACCATAATGTTGCATGTACAACATATGTTGGAAGCATAACTTCCTTCCATACCACATGCATCACAAATGAATGATGATCTCTTGTAAACAAACTGAAAGGATGTTCATGGCTTTTATCTTCAACAACAAGATCTAAAGATGCTGATACACATTCAACGTGAACAGCAAACTTACAAGGTGAACAACCATAAACAAATCCTATACGCCTTCGATCGGTTTTTCGATTGGTTGCTCTGCATATCTTGCAAGAGAGCCGTTTGCTATTAAATTGTAGAGCAAGAGGATGCTTGCGATGGCACCCATGATTCAGTTTGATAGGAAGCTTAGCGCATTTCTCATGGAAATTAAATCCACAGTCAGGAGAAAAGTGTGTATACTTTGCTAATGGTTCCCAACATCCAAAGCACTTACTAACATCTCCAAGTTCTTCATCACCGTTTTCAGTAGAAATCAAAGGATGTTGAAGGGCAACATGGTCAAGCTCTTTCAAATTATTCTCAGAAATATTAAATGTAAACAAAGCACATTTAATATGAAAGTCCAATCCGCAAGAGCAGTGATAAACAAACTCACTATCGCCTTTACCGCAAAAATTGCAAACGTACCGTCTGGATGAATAAGGTGCATTTTGCAAAAGAAGAAGAGGATGGTTGAGATGAAAAGGGTGATTAAGCTCCAAAGGTGCCTCGGCACATACCTTGTGGAGATACAACCCACAGTGCTCTGCACAGCAAAAACATAGAGCAGACACCTTCTCCCCACACCTGGAGCAATCAGTTACAGCACTTTGATTGTGGATCAGCTGGTCTTGATTCAAGATAAGAAGCAGGGGATGTTGGTGGCCATAATTGTTAGACTCCTCCATTTCTCCTTCCCCAAGCAATATAAATAAAGGAAAAGCTTGACTTTGGGAGCAAAGTTTGAACGGGAAAACAAGATTACAAGTGAAGAAAGATAATGATTCAGGAAGTGGGAGAGCATTTGATATTTAGAGGCAGAGGTCAACTCAATTAGCTAGTGAATAATTTTATTCAATATTACACTTGCTTTTCATGGTGTAGAGGTGTTCATGGGCCGGGTCGGGCTAGGTTTGGGCCTGGCTCAACTAAAAATTTAGGCACATTCATCGGGCTCGGGCCGGGCCGGGCCCAAAAAATGGGCCTAAATTTTTTCACAAGCCCAACCCATATAAAAATGCTAAAACCCGGGCCCGGCCCAGCTCGCCCGTATTAAATTTTTATATAATTTTTAAATATATATAATACATCAAAAATATTAGAAAAATCAAAATAAATATTTTCCAACAAATTGAAAATAAATTTAAAAAAAAATATGTAGACTTAAATAACACTAAGATAGATGTAACTTAACAAGCAAATACCTCTAAAATAATAATAAAATTGACAAATGCCTTTAAAATAATAACAAAATTAACAATAAAATAAGTTTTATACAATATTCAATAAATAACAACAAAATAGTAGCAACATAATAGTAATATGGTAGCAAAATAGGGAGAAAACAACAAGAAAATAACATTAAAAAATAAAAAAAAAAGCAAATTTTTTTATCATTTAGTGAATTCGGGCCGGGTCGGGCCGAGCTCGAGCCAAAAATACCTTACCCGAGGCCCGGCCCATTTTTTAAACGGGCCTTATTTTTTATCCAAGCCCATTTTTAGGGCTTATATTTTTGCCCAAACCCTCCCAAATTTCGGTCGGGCCTTCGGGCTGGGCCACCCGGCCCATGAACACCTCTACATGGTGGGTTGAATTGATATTTATGAGATATTTTTCATGGTGGGTTAATTTTATATTTATAAGATTTATTTAAATTATTAAATAAGCACAACAAGAACTTTAAACAACTCTACCCAACTTTCAGCTAGAGGTGTACATGGGCCGGGCCGGGTTTGGGCCGGGCCCAACTAAAAAATTAGGCCCGTTCATTGGGCTCGGGCCGGGCCGGACCAAAAAAATGGACCTGAAATTTTGCTCAAGCCCGGCCCATATAAAAATGCTAAAACCCGGACCCGGCCCGGCCCGCCCGTATTAATTTTTTATATTATTTTATATAATTTTTAAATATATATAATACATCAAAAATACTAAAAAAATCAAAATAAATATTTTTCAACAAATTGAAAATAAATTTTAAAAAATATGTAGACTTAAATAACCCTAAAATAGATGCAATTTAACAAGCAAATGCCTCTAAAATAATAACAAAATTAACAAATGTCTTTAAAATAATAACAAAATTAACAATAAAATAAGTTTTATATAATATCTAAACAATAACAACAAAATAATAGAAACATAATAGTAAAATGATAGCAAAATAAGGAGAAAAACAATAAGAAAATAATATTAAAAAAATAGTTTTTTTTTTTACTTTAGTAAATTCGGGCCGGGCCGAGCCCGGGCCAAAAATGCCTTACCCGAGCCCGGCCCATTTTTTAAATGAGCCTTATTTTTTTGTCCAAGCCCATTTTTCGAGCCTATATTTTTGCCCAAACCCTCCCACATTTTGGGCGGGCCTTCGGGCCGGGCCGGGCCGCCCGGCCCATGGACACCTCTACTTTCAGCTAACACATACAAGAGCAATTAATGAGTTGTGGGGAAAAGTTTGGCTATCTTTTTACACAAGATAGGCAGTGGAGTATTAGGGGGTTAGCAGGCACAGTGTATTTTTATATGAAAAATTATTTATTTTATTTTTATTTTAAATTAGTAATTATAAAATTATTTTTTTATTTTTTTAAAATAATATAAAATAATTTATTTTTAAAAAAAAATTACAAAAATAATATTTTAAATTTTAAAAATTAAATTTAAATTTACCCCTCTAAAAGAATTTTTTAATTTCACCCCTAGTTTATTTTTATTTTTTCTTTTTTAAGTAAAAGATAGATATTAATAATATATATATATATATATATATATATATATATATTTTACTTTGTTATGAACTTCACTTTTTTGATTAAACGGGGAGGCTAATAAAATCACTTTAAATCTCTCTTTACTATCTGAGATTTTATTTTTGCTGCAAGGATTGTTTTTGTCAAAAATATCAAATTGAAAAATTGTTGAGAGTCATGTTTTATATTTAAGGTAATAAATACTTCATGATTTATTGCCCTGCATATCTTAAAATATATATAATACATAAAAGTTAAAATTATACATAAATTATAGTTTAACGTGTAATTGTATATATAAATTTTGATTTATCCAATTCTTGTAAATTATTAATATAATTATTGATATAATATCATTTTATGTTTAGATATTAATAACTATAGCAAATTAATAACTAAACATTAAATTATAACTATGTGTTAATTATTGACATAATTATTTATATATTTATAAATTATTAACAATGTATTATAAAATAGAGGTGTACATGGGCCGGGTCGGGCCGGGCCGGGTTTGGGTCGGGCCCAACTAAAAATTTAGGCCCGTTCATTGGGCTCGGGCCGGGCTGGGCCCAAACAATGGGCATAAAATTTTGCCCAAGCCCGGCCCATATAAAAATGCTAAAACTCAGGCCCGGCCCGACCCGCCCGTATTAATTTTTTATATTATTTTATATAATTTTTAAATATATTTAATACATCAAAAATACTAAAAAAATCAAAATAAATATTTTTTAACAAATTAAAAATAAATTTTAAAAAATATGTAGACTTAAATAACACTAAAATAGATGTAACTTAACAAGAAAATGCCTCTAAAATAATAACAAAATTAACAAATGTCTTTAAAATAATAACAAAATTAATAATAAAATAAGTTTTATATAATATCTAAACAATAACAACAAAATAATAGAAACATAATAGTAAAATGGTAGCAAAATAAGGAGAAAAATAATAAGAAAATAATATTAAAAAATAGTTTTTTCCTTTAGTGAATCGGGCAGGCAGTCCGGCCAAAAATGCCTTACTTTAGCAGGCCCATTTTTAAATGGGCCTTATTTTTTTGTCCAAGCCCATTTTTCGGGCCTATATTTTTGCCCAAACCCTCCCACATTTCCCGGGGCGGGACTTGAGTGGCTCGACCCTTGCCCATGTACACCTCTATTATAAAATAATCTATAGCAAATTATCATATTAATAACTATACGTTAAATATATTAATATCAATACATTATTAATAATATATTCAAATTGATAATTTTATATATCAGATTCACATAAATTAATATATTATAATATTAATATTAATATAATTATTATTTATTTGTCATATAATTTCAATCTTAAATTTTATAACATAGATAAAATAAGATATTAAGATATCAACTAAATATTTTAACAATGAAATTGTAAAATGACTATACAAATGATTTTATTCTTGAACTCTAATAGAGAACTCAATGTTGCTGCAATTGAAGAATGAAATCTTTTTTATATCACCTTAAAATTGGTAGATGTAGCTAAATATTAGTTTAGTAGTGCTGTGGGCGTTCTACAATTGGTATCCAAAGCCTGGTTGGAATGAAAAATTTCCTAAGTGGTTGTAATATTGTCTAATCTTTTATATAAGAGAAGAAATTTTCATGGCTATTTAAAGATTATCATTAATTGCTTAATTTTTGGATGGAAGCGTGGAAGCGTGAAGTTACTTGTCTAGGAAAGGTTTTGGCTAAGTAAAGATTTGGTAATTGAGAGTATTCGTTGTGACCCACCTCTCTTTTCTAGGAACCCATTTGGTGTATTGTTCACGAACAACTTTCACTATTTCAATATATTGTGAGAATCATTTGTCGACACAATGACAGACCTACAAATTGTTGATGAAATGAAGAAGCTTAACGACAATAACTACAATACATGGTTAAATTGCATAATGTCTTATATGCTAAGACACAACATATGGGAGGTTGTTAACGGTAGTGAAGTAACACAATCAGAAGCCGAGGATGCAAATGGCACGTTAAGAAAGTGGAAAATAAAAGTCGATAAAGCAATGTGCACCTTAAAGACAACAATCGAGGCAGACGTGTTAGAACACATATGTGATGCCAAAACCTCGAAGGAAGCTTAAGTTACGATTGCCAAGCTATTTCTCTAAAAATAATGATACAAAGCTCCAACTTCTAGAGAGTGAATTGTTGCCAATGAGGCAAGGAAATATGACAATCATACAATATTTCCATAAAGTAAAGTTATGTGGGGATATTTCTGAGTTGGATCTTGAAGCTCCTATCGATGATACTAGGATGAAACGAATCATCATCTATGGGTTAAAGTCAGGATATAGGAGTTTTATTGTTGCTACACAAGAATGACAATCAATCATCGCTTGTTGTATTTGAGAATTTGTTAGCTAGTTAAGAAACATTAGTTAAACAGATGAAAGGAGTCTCACTGAAGAATGAGGAAGAGGCATTCTACGCCAATACAAGCGAAAGGAAATTCAAGTATCATGACAATGGCGAATCTAAAAAAAATTATCAAGTCAAAAGGTCATCAATGCAAAAAGAGCATTTGTGAATGGGGAGGTTTGAACAGCCACGACAGCAGTAAAAGATTTGAAGGAAAGTATTATAATTGTGAAAAAAATGGCCACATGGCAAGAGCTTGTTGGTTGAAGAGAAAGCCTATGGAGACTAATGTTGTTACTTCCAACAATGAAGAAGATTAGGATCTAGAGGCATTATTTTTCGTCAAAGAGGAATGCGTGGTGAAGAACCAAGGTGTTGTGACAAAGGGAAAGAAGGGTGCTTCAAGAAAAAACTCGAAGGATGTGGGGTTGTCTATAGAGACAAGGCTTGTAAAGGTGCAACAAGCCATGACGAATGTCCTTGACCGAGTGGAGGACATCAAGGGTTGTGTGGATTGACTAGAAACGGGTAGCAGAGAGTCCCATGCAAAGCCTAAGGAGGAGCTATAGGGCGAGCTCCAAGGGGCCTTCAATGCAATTATAGGCGATTTGGATCATAAGAACAAAGCCTTTGTAGCCTTGGTGGAGGCCATGCATATTGAGATCGCGGAGCTTAAGGGGAAGCTCACGAGGCTTAAAGCCATCGGAGGCGTGTTTGGCATCTCGATTCATCATTCGGATGTCTTGAAGCCCAAAGAGTTCAAGGGTTCGAGAGACATCAAGGATGTAGACAATTTCTTGTAGGGCATGGAGCAATATTACCAAGCCGTAGGTATCGACAACAAGCCAACCAAGTCGTAGGCGAGACTTGAATTGCAGCGTCGAAGGTTTCAAGACTTGATTCCCGCTATGGTAGTAGTCCAATCATTGGTGGAGCTTGAGAGGGATCAGTTTGAGTCCCTCAAGCACTGGAGCTTAAGATTGAGTGCGGAGCATCAAAAGAAGCCGAGGATAAGGATTCCTTGAGTAAGGACGAGGCTAATGAGGGGAATGCACACCAAAGGAAGGGCGGGGCAAGACCGTGACAACTATGAGAAAGGGCAATTAGGGATCCTTCAGTTGTTTCTTATGTGATGGGTTGTATAGGGTCAGGGAGTGCCCAAGGCGAACAAGGTTATTGGCAACATCCTATCTTTTAAAAGTCAAAGATGGGGGCTGAAGCAAGTTGGCACCGAATTAGGCACCGAAAATAGGAGCATTTAATTTGGGTTGAAATTTGGCATGGGATAATTACAATTCTGGTCCCTATTTGTATAGGTACTTTGCAAGTTGATCCCTGAACCTCAACTATAAATAGGCCTAACCATTTCTCATTTTCTTCATCCCAAAATTTGGCATTCTCTACTTAAGGCATTGTTCTCTCTCCCTATTTGTAAATTTTCACTTGTTATTTTGGAGTGAAATATATTTGGTAGTGCCCGAGGACATAGGCAAAATTTTCCAAACCTCGTTAAAATTCTGGTATTCTTTATTATTTATTTTTTCATATTTTGTGAGTGTGATTGTAGTGATTTATTGTGCTATTAAATTACGATAGAGGGATATTCTGGCTAGGAAAGACCTGGTACTTAAGTGATCCTCGTGATCCACCTCTCTTTCCTGGGAATTGAACTTAGTGTGATTTTTCAGTACAATAATTTTACTCTTTTACACGCATCCGCACAACAATTGGTATCAGAGTAAGATTTGTACTTGGGGAATACGACCGTTTACGGCACTATTCACGTATATGACATTGTTCACGTATACAGTAGTTGGGATTAAGGAGAAAAATGGCAGAGGCATCGTCATCAGCAAGGACTACTGTGACAAATGCAAAATTTGAAGTAGAGAAATTTGATGGTACCAATAATTTTGGTATGTGACAATGTGAGATCCTAGATGTCTTATGTCAGCAAGAGCTGGATATAGCCCTTGAAGAAAAACCTGACAAGATGGATGACAAGGAGTGGGCCAAAATTAATAGACAAGCGTGTGGTACAATCTGTCTATGTTTGGCCAAAGAGCAAAAGTGCTCTGTCATGAGGGAGACATCAGCGAAGAAGTTGTGGGATACACTGGAAGAAAAGTTTCTAACGAAAATCCTTAAAAATAGGCTTTATATGAAAAAGAAACTTTATCGATTCACGTATGCACCCGGTATGTCGATGAATGAGCATGTGAACTCATTCAATAAAATTTTAGCAGACTTGCTAAATTTGGATGAGAAATTTGAAGATGAAGACAAGGCATTATTGTTGTTGAATTCCCTTCCTGATGAATATGATCATCTTACCACCACATTGCTTCATGGGAAGGACACAATCACATTTGATGCAGTCTGTAGTGCGTTGTATAGATCTGAGACTCGAAAGAAAGATAAAAGAGATCACAGAGATACAACTGCAGAAGTCTTAATAGTAAGAGGTTGTTCACGCAGCAGCAAACCTGATAGAAGGGGAAAGTCCAAAGGGAGACCCGCCAAAGATGAATGTGCCTTTTGTCGTGAGAAAGGGCATTGGAAAAATAATTGTCCTAAGTTACAAAAGGGCAAGGCTATTTCTAATGCATGTGTAGCGGAGCATGATGAGGAGTCAAACTTTAGCTTGGTTGGCATGGCAATGGCATGTCCTACAGATGAGTGGATTTTGGATTCAGGATGTACTAACCATATGTGTCCTAATAAGGACTGGTTTTCTAGTCTTAAAGAACTAGAAGGTGGAGTTATACTTATGGGCATTGATAGTGCTTGTAAGACAATGGGAGTAGGTACAATCCAATTGAAGAATCACGATGGCTCAATCCAAGTCTTGACTGATGTTTGCTACGTACCTAGCTTGAAGAAGAATCTCATCTCATTAGGGGTCTTAGAATCTAAAGGGCTCATAATCACTTTAAGAGATGGGTTACTAAAGGTAGCAGCTGGGGAATTGACGCTGATGAAAGGCACAAGAAGAAATAACTTGTACCTTTTAAATGGAAGTACAGTTATTGGATCAACATTAACAGTTTTTGAGAAAGATGCAGATTCAGAGGCTACCAGGTTATGGCATATGCGATTGGGACATGCTGGTGAAAAAGCTTTACAGACTTTGGCGAAGCAAGGCTTGTTGAAAGGTGTAAATTCTTGCAAATTGGAATTCTGTGAACATTGTGTTCTGGGCAAGCAGACGAGGGTAAAATTTGGTTCAGCAATTCACAATACGAAAGAAATTCTGGACTACGTTCACAGTGATGTGTGGGGACATACCAAAATGGCTTCTTTGGGAGGTATGCACTATTTTGTTACTTTTGTTGATGATTATTCAAGAAAAGTATAGTCGTATCTAATGAAAAGAAAAAGTGAAGTATTGGATGCATTTCTGAAATGAAAGAAGATGGTGGAAACTCAGACTGGTTGAAAGGTCAAACGACTTCGATCAGACAATGGTACTGAGTACAAAAATGATCCATTTCTACAAGTATGTCAAGATGAGGGCATTGTGCGACACTTCACTGTTCGGGATACACCACAGTAGAATGGAGTGGCAGAACGTATGAATCGAACTATACTGGAGAAAGTTCGATGTATGTTGTCCAATGCTGGATTGGGCAATGAATTTTGGGCTGAGGCAGTTACATATGCGTGCCATCTAATTAACTGTTTACCATCAGCTGCAATAAATGGAAAAACTCCTATGGAGATGTGGACTGGTAAATCTGCTACTGATTATGATTCTTTACATGTTTTTGGTTCCACTGCATATTATCACGTAAAAGAATCTAAGTTAGACCCAAGAGCAAAGAAAGCATTATTCTTGGGTATAACTGGTGGAGTAAAAGGATACCGTCTCTGGTGTTCTGATACAAGGAAGATTTTCTTCAGCAGAGATGTGACTTTTGATGAATCAACCATGTTAAAGGATTCACAAAAGGATGACAAAACCAGTAGTACTTTGCAGTAGGTGGAGCTTGAAAAGGTTAATGATGAACCAGCTAATATTGGAAAGACAAATGATGAAAAAGTTCCGACCTAAGAACCTCTGCAGCAACAAGATTCAATTGCATATAGGAGGCCAAGAAGAGAGATTCGTAAGCTTACTCGCTTTGATGATATAGTGGCCTATGCACTTCCAGATGATGATGCTCCTTCTACTTACATAGAAGCAATATGTAACCCTAATGGTGTAAAATGGAAGCAAGCCATGAATGAAGAAATGCAGTCTCTTCATCAAAATAAGACTTGGGAGTTGGTGACACTGCCCAAGGGAAAGAAGGCAATTGGATGCAAATGGGTATATGCAAAGAAGGAAGGATTTCCTGGTAAAAATGAAATTCGGTACAAGGCTAGATTGGTAGCAAAGGGTTACGCTCAGAAAGAAGGAATAGACTACAATGAAGTGTTTTCTCCAGTTGTGAAGCATTCGTCTATTCGGATTTTGCTAGCCTTGGTTGCGCAATATGATCTTAACTAGTTCAGCTTGATGTGAAGACCACGTTTTTACGGTGATTTGGAAGAGGAAATCTATATGACTCAAATGGATGGATTCAAGGTTGTTTGGTAAAGAAAATCGGGTTTGCAAAACCGACAAAGTCGCTTTATGGATTGAAGCAATCTCCGAGGCAGTGGTACAAGTGATTTAATCAGTTCATGAAAGGGCAAAGGTACACAAGAAGTAAATTTGATCATTGTGTGTATTTCCAGAAGTTATAAGAAGGAATTTTCATATACTTGCTCTTATATGTTGATGATATGCTGATAGCATCTAAGAGCAAAGTTGAAATTGAAAGATTGAAGACTCAACTCAATCTCGAGTTTGAGATGAAAGATCTAGGTGAAGCTAAGAAGATTCTTGGCATGGAAATATGTAGAGATAGAGCCCATGGCAGAGTTAGCTTATCTCGTAAGCGATATTTGAAGAAGGTACTACTGTTAGCTTGGCATGAACGAAAGCGACAAAACACCGTAAGTACCCTGTTATTCTCATTTCAAGCTTTACGCACAATTATCTCCTTCGATTTAATACGAACGAGAATACATGTTGCAAGTTTCGTATTCTAATGCGATGGGTAGCTTAATGTATGCAATGGTGTGTAGAAGACCCGACATTTCACAGGCAGTTAGTATAGTGAGCAGGTATATGCATAATCCTGGAAAAGGACATTGGCAAGCTGTGAAATAGATTCTACGGTATATTCAAAAGACCGTGGACGTTGGATTACTGTTCGAGCAGGATAATACACTTGGTGAAGGTGTTATTGGGTACGTTGATTCTGACTATACCAGTGATTTAGACAAACGAAGATCAACCACCGGTTATGTGTTTACACTTGCTGGAGGACCAATAAGTTGGAAGTCTACACTACGATCTCACGCTTGCATTGTCAACCACGTGTTTAATACATGGTCATGTAACAGGTAGGTCAGTAAAGGAAGCTATTTGGTTACAAGGTATGGCTAAAACCTTGGGATTGGTTCAGGAGCATATTAATGTGTATTGTGATAGTCAAAGTGCTATTCATTTAGCAAAGAATCAAGTCTATCATGCACGTACAAAGCATATCGACGTACGATTCCATTTTGTGCGGGAAATTATTGATGAGAGGAAAATTCGTCTTCAGAAGATTAAGACTGCAGATAATCCCGCAGATATGATGACCAAGGTGGTAACAGCAACCAAGTTCGGACATTGTTTGAACTTGATCAATATCCTGCAAGTTTAACAATTGAAGAAAGCACTATCAAGTATTGTTGGCAAAGGTAGAAAGAATTGTGTGAAGATAAGATTATCCTAATCAAATCTTCAAGGTGGAGATTATTGGCAACAGCTCATCTTTGAAAAGTCAAAGATGGGGGCTGAAGCAAGTTGGCACCGAATTAGGCACCGAAAATAGGAGCATTTAATTTGGGTTGAAATTTGGCATGGGATAATTGCAATTCTGGTCCCTATTTGTATAGGTACTTTGCAAGTTGATCCTTGAACCTCAACTATAAATAGACCTAACTATTTCTCATTTTCTTCATCCCAAAATTTGTCATTCTCTACTTAAGGCATTGTTCTCTCTCCCTATTTGTAAATTTTCACTTGTTATTTTGGAGTGAAATATATTTGGTAGTGCCCGAGGACGTAGGCAAAATTTGCCGAATCTCGTTAAAATTCTGGTATTCTTTATTATTTATTTTTTCATATTTTGTGAGTGTGATTGTAGTGATTTATTGTGCTATTAAATTACGATAGAGGGATATTCTGGCTAGGAAAGACCTGGTACTTAAGTGATCCTCGTGATCCACCTCTCTTTCCTAGGAATTGAACTTAGTGTGATTTTTCAGTACAATAATTTTACTCTTTTACACGCTTCCGCACAACAAAGGTTGTCAATCATAGTGAAGTTCTACGAGGAATCAAAAGCTAAAGGTCAGCACCATGAGAAGCCGAGATTGGGTGTTATTCGAGCGTGCAGAGAGGTTCAAAACGATACTTTGTTCTAATTCTAGTTTATGCTATTCTCTCCAACGAAATGAAGATTTATTGATTAGATTGCAAGGATTTTTAAGGAAAATGGCTGATGGAATTTCTGATGCCTATAGTGGAATATTTCTTGCGTCTGATGCTAACGTGGAGTTGAATCTCTGGATTTAATATTTATGAATTTGTTTTTGATAGATTTAGGGTTCCAATTCAGTTGTTTTCTTAATTAAGTTTTCTTTTGCAGATTCTCCAACATTGTTATCTCATGCTTTGTCTCAATGCTTGTAAGGTAATTAAAAACATATTGTTCTCCAATTTTAGCTTTTACTTGCAACTTGCTTATTTTTAGGGGTTATTTCTAGTATATACCTGCTTATTAGGGGTTTTAGCCTTTGCAAATAAGAGAGAACAGTAACTGTAAAAATCTTTGCTTTGATGATGGCAGTAAGCTGATTGCCTTCTTTTGTTTCTAAAGTCTTTCACTTAGCTTGTTGAATCTTTATTCAATTCTTTAGTTGATTTCAACGAAGGGTTTTATTACGAGCTAGCTAGAGAGAGTCGAAACCATTCGGTGCAAGCCATGGCTCTCCATAAGAGCATTTAGTTGAATCCATTTTTAAAATGGATTAAATATTTATCACTAGCTTTTGGATTGATGGAATCTGATCAAACTCATTGAGGTGTGTATAAACAATGAGTCGTTATAAGTTCCAATTTGCATTTTGCTCTTCTTTTCATTGTTCACTATTTAAGTTCAATGGTAGTTTCTGTGAATAAATTCACCTGTGAGTTCTTGAAAGATAGAATTATGTGCCAACAAGTAGCATCCCTAGTAAATTTCCAGTAGCTTTATTGTTGCTTTTTACTTGCTTTATAACAAAGTTGTTGTTCTTTGTAGAATTGCAATGCAGCTGCCCTGTCATCTTTACTAAAAGAAATTCTTTTCATTGTTCATTACATTTTGTTTTTGCCTAAGTTTCTAAGTAGTTCTGCTAATATCCAATCTCATTTACTAATGATTAGTCAAGACAGTTTTTTATATTTCTCTACTTAATTTTCTTGTTGGGGATGAACCCTTGTAAACAACGAATAAGAAAAGTGGAGAAGAACGAGGGAAAAACTACGGGCAAATGAGGTATTGACTTCTCACTAAATGAGTAAACAAACGAGGGTACAATATGGAGAAAATAAACCTGAAAGTACTAAACGTACAATCTCAAACTCCGAAAACAAAATCCTAACTTGGGAACAAAATTCTTTTTATAGTTACCATGAAACTCTTACAAAAAATTCATATGCGATTACATTTTGTCGCCCTCAAAGAAAAATCTTAGTTGATTGGCATGTCAAAACAAGAATACAATAATCCTTTAAATAAGCTTAGATTAGAGTTCTAATCAAACTAAAATATCTCTGAAATAATCAAAGTCCAACTGGAGGAAACAGTCCTACTTGAAGTTTAATACGCAAATGCATAACTTGGAAAAATCATCATAACATTGTGACGTCCCATACATGCTCGTCACGACGTCACTGCCACGTTTGTTTAGGGTTTCATTGTGTCGTTGCAACGTCGCCTCTATTTTACCTTTTCTTTAATAAATTATCAATCATATTCCTAAATACCTACAAAACATCTAATAAATACAAGTCACACCCCACACATCCTCAAATCTATTAGTTACAATTTTAATCATCCTATAGCCACTAAATTTTGTAGTGTATACCATAGCCTATTCTTTTAAATACAAAGTTTGTCATTAATGTATGCCAACTATAATTAAAGATTATTTCATTATCAGCTTTGAAAAGTTTAATTGAATTCATTACTTCTCCAAAATAATATTAATTACAATTTTACAATACATAGCATGTCACTTAATGTTAACTAAAAGAAAACACAATATGGTCCATCAATTAAAAAAAAATGATATCCACATCTTATTGACACAATTCCAATAGTTTCCAGCAATGATAAATATAAAAATGTTTTTAAATGATTAGTGGTGGGGTGAGAAAAAAAATTAGAGATCGAAATTAAATTATATATTTTTACGATAATAAAAATTTAATTTCATCAATTTAATAGATTATATTTTTATAAATTTAAAAAAATTAAATTAAATTTTTATTATTTTTAGAGTGTCAAAGTATAATTTTACTATTACTAATTTAAAATTTTATAAATTATAAAGAGCATAAATGAAAATTTTTTATTTGTTCCATTTGGCTCCGTTACTGTAAATGATTAATAATGGTCAATTAATAAGTTTAGATGTTAAGAAATTTGTATTTGACCTATCGGTAACCTATTGTTTCAACATTAAAGTTTATTAATAAAATCCAAAACCAATTATTTTTTGGTCAAGTGTTATATCCCAAAACACATAAAAACATCATATATTATTTCTGCCTGTGAGAAATATAATGCCACAGAGCTATGCATGCTTCCATGATGGAAACATGATTTTATTTTATGCAACACACATTGACACACCAAACGACATATAGATATAGTAAGAAGCGACATGCATGCTTCCATGAAGGAAACACGAATTTATTTTATGCGCACACACACACAATCTTTCACTGTAAATCTCAGCACATGAGCCAGTGGAATTTTGCGTATATGGCTCTGCCTCACTCCAGTGCCTCTTCTTTGGTCTCAAAGTTGGTGCTGTAGTAATTAGAACCGGTGTAAGTGCCACCTTGAATTTCATTTGTGACACTGGTCCCATCATAAAGAGTGTCCCTCTGCATGTATGTGAAGGGAACATCACACATACCTTTTGTCGCGATTACGCAAACGATCACCTTAGTCATTGGAGGCACAGTAACTTTGTACACAACGTCCACAACAGTGGTCGTTGTATTGGTCTCTCCCCAGTCGGTAACTGTTTGAACTTCACCCGATACTTCAACCTTCCCATTAAAAATGAGTGGAATTTTGAAATCCATTGTGGCTTTCGTACCTAGTTTCAGTGAAAATGAGTTCTTCCAATTAGTAGTTTTGATATCAGTATATGAAAGCTTCACATCGAAAGTGGCGGGTTCGTTGGAAAAGTTAGAAGCTGAATTCTTGGCTACAATGAGGACTATTTCATCATAAACCCTGGAGTTACCAAGATGATATTTGACACCATAAATTTCCCTTGTCAAAACAGGCTCTTCCACTATTAGTCGAGCTTCTTTTGTAAGAGAATAGGTCCCCGCATTAAGGCAATCCTTTTTTCCTTCAGTTGTAAGGCTCTTGCAAAAAGCATTGTTGCCTAAGTTGATAAGAGCTATGGTCTTACTGTCAACTCTGACTGGGCGAAACACGGTGTCCGTGTTCTTGCTACTACTGTCGTTAGAATCCGCCCAGATCCAATTTGGACTACGCCTCCAGAACTTGTCAGTGCAGACAGGTTTGATGCGGACGTAACCATCATCAGTAGGAAAAATCTCCAATGCCACAGTTGAATCACCAATGTCATCACTTGAGAATTGCATATACGGGAGGTCCCATTCAACACGACGAAGACACAGATACTTATTATTATATCCTTTGAAGGCCACGAACCTAGGTTGAATCAATAACGAGTTCCAATCGATAAATTTGAAGATATCAAAGTCATTTTGATCATGCGTCTTGTAGAATGAATACATGCCGCGATTATATTTTTCACTATCCCATCGCCAACAACATAAATAGCAGCCTGATTGGACATGCATGATTCGGACCGTATTCATGGCATGGTCTACAGAGGTAACTTTGAACAATGTGCATGACTCCTTGGATTGATCGTCCTCCTTCTTGTCGGCGGTTGCTGTAACCCAATAGCCCCCAGCGATAGAAAGAATTTGCTTTCGTTCCCAATATTTGTTGTTTTGACAACTTCTTATATGCACAAAGTCATTTGAGCCAGAAAACTCAACTTCGAACTTCGCATATGGGCTCACAGCTTGAGGTTCCATGAACCTGAGAAACCCATCATTGTCTCCACCTTCATGAATATAGCCTAAGTAATCAATCTTGTCGATGGGTTGGAGGACGATAAAGTTGGGCAATGCCAACCTCATTTTTGCTATCATTTCTGAATAAGGCATCTCTATCAAGCTAGTAATTTGCTCTTTGGATGTGTTTCAATGTTGTGCTTGCTTACCACAACCCACTTGCTAGCTATTTATATCCATTGCCCAGTCGGTTGTAACCTGGGTTTAGGGGAAACCTGATATACTGTAAGTTAAAATGAACAACATTATTTTATCTAAATTATTTTAGATATTTTAGAAATTATTTTTAAAAAAATGGAAATAGAAAATATTTTCAAAAACTAGATGGAGCCTGATATAGTGGTATTGCGTTATTTTAATATTTTAAATATTTTAAAAATTAATATTTTATATATTTTAGAATCATCCTAATATAATTTATTTCCATAATTTTTAATTTATCAAACACATTCTTATTTTATTTTATTTACTTCCTTTGAAGTTCACAATATATATAGATATATATATATATGGATGAGCCTAACTTTAGTTGTGCTGGGTTGACGTCACCCTCAACCCGGTTACCAATTCAGTTAGGAAAATTATTAGAATATTTTAGTATTTTATTTTAACAAGGACCAACATATATATATATGGTGAGATTTGAACTCGCGCTAATTAAATTAATAGACCTTTAAATTTACTACTCAACCAAAATTTTATTTTGATAAATTTTATACATTTTTATTTTAATATGCACAATTTATTACCTCCATCAGTTGTATGTATACTTCTATACTATTTATTAAGTGTTTTACTGAGTTAGTGTCACCCTCGGTCACCAACTCAGTTAGGGAAATTATAAAAATGCGCTTTTGTAATTAAAATAAATTATATTATTTGAAGGTATTTTAGTCTTTTCATTTTAACAAAAATCAATAAAAAAATGCATATAGTGAAATTTGAATCCACGCGAATTAAATTAATACACCCTTAAATTTACCACTTAACTAAAGTTTCATTTTGATGTACTATATACATTTTTATTTTAACATGCGCAATTTATTATCTCCATCAATTGTATATAATAATGTTGCTAATTGAGTTTGTGTCACAAGTCAACTTGACACTAACTCATAGTTGATGACAATGCCATGGTAAATAATTGTAGTGCATTTTGTATTGTTAATCTAATGTATTTATGGTATTACTTTCATGTATTATTATGATTAATTGATTTTCAAACCATATATTTTGTTATTTATTATATATTATATTGAAAAATATGAAACTGTCCTTTAAGTGCCAAGAAAGTGCCACTTCCCTAGCACTGGAGCTATTGAGTGGCAATTTTCATATTTGAGTTTGACAATTTATTGAACCATTTGAATGGGATGTGTTGATTGTTTAGAGAATATTTAGTCCAACGATGAAGGTTAGATCGAATTAAATCACCCAAGACAATCCTTTGCAACATAGATATTTGGATTGGATTGAAACTCTATATGATTAGTGTCGTAACCATTTTTGAATTTTGAAAAAAAAAGGGTCGACGTGGGTTTTGAAAACGAATATAAAAAACGGGAGTCGCCACCAATCTTTTTTGATGAGGTGTGATCGGGTCACCTTAAAAAGTGTTTGTTTTTAATAATCAGATTAATTTATCAAAACACAATTTTGGTCTACGAAAATCAGAAAATGGATTCGGGAGTCGGTTACGTACGAGGAAGGGTTAGCACCCTCGATACGCCCAAAATTGGTACCTAATTGATTATCTAATGTCTTAATGTCGAAAGTTGAAAACTTAAGAATTCAAAATACGATCCTCTTGTTGTTGAAGAATAAATTTGGATAAATTGGAAATGTATGCCAAGGGCCGTCTCGTTTTAAGGTGAAGTGTTACATCCAATACTTTAGGACACCACATTTCGACCTTTAAAGTTGAACTTGCCTTTTATTCAAAACTCATGGATTTAATTGAAAGGATATTTTGTTATTTAGAATGGACGAGAAAAGGAAACCCAATACTTTAGGGCACGATTTCTCGAGCTTCTAAATACAGAACATTGCCTTGGTTTTAGAAAATATTATCTCGAATAACAAAACATCACATCCAATGCATTAGGACACGACATCTCGAGTTCACGAGAATAAGCTTTTAGTTTAAAAATGTATTTGTTTTAAAAGGATATTCGGTTATTTAGATCAAACGAGAAGGATCGAAACCCAATACTTTAGGGCACGACCTCTCGAATTTCTAAATACGGAATATTACCTTTGTAAAAGAATCCATTTTGTGTCGGGCGAAAATTGATGTAATGCAAGTTTATAATGGAATGTAAAACAGATCATAATACGGATATGCGTAGCAAAATGGGAATAAATGTGTTAGTACGAATGATAACGTAAATAACGAAAACGAAATAGAATAAAATGAACGAGTCAAAAATGAAGATAATGAAAGATGAAAGTAAGAAAATAATAGAAGAATAAATAACAAAATGAAAGTTTTATGAGAAGAAAAGAAAAGAAAAATAATAATGATAATAACGATAATGAAAATAATATTGATATACAAATATAAGTAGAAATATATAAGACATGATAAATATATGAGTGAAAATAGAGGTATATACATAATAATAATATAAGCATAGATATGAACAAAAATTAAATAAATAATAATATTAAACTAAGAAAATAAATATAGATGTAAATATAATAATAATAATTCTAATATCAATAATAATGGTAAAGAAATAATAGTAATAATAATAGTAATAATAATAATAATAGTAAAATAAAGAACAATGACTAGGAAAATATAAATAGTACTAATAATGAGATATAATGTATAATGTATAAATAGTAAAAAATAAAACGAAAGAATGAGTAATAGTCGTTAATAAATAAATAGTGCAATATATATAAAAAATTGAGTAGATATATATATATATTATAATATAATAATAGTAGTAATAGAGGTATAGTAGTAATAATAATAATAATAATAATAATAATAATAATATTAAATAGTAGTAAAAGTGGTAACAATTGCAAAATGATTAAAAAGATGGGTCGAATTGCATTAAAACGGAAGTTTCGGGTCAAATCGTAAATAAAATAGGGGTTTGGGGACTAAAAAAACACGCGCATAAAAGGTGGGGGATTAAAGATGTAATTTTCCCGCTCTGTTAAACGCAGCGTTCGAACGGGGGTTAAATTGAAAGTCATACGCGAATTTTGGGGCAAAAATAAAAAGGATAAAAACCTGATTGTTGGATTCTGGAAAAGCGGAAGGACCAAGCGGATAATTAGCCCACTTAATGAAAACACGCGGATCCCTCAGTCGGGTCGGGTCGACGCGCGGGTTATAGGGGCTAAACGACGTCGTTTTGGGGTTAAAGGCCAGCCCCTAAAACGGCGTCGTTTCAAGGGGCTATAAAAGGCCTAAAATTTTGAAAAATAATTCATTTGAGCTGTGTGTTTGAAAAAAAAAGCTTGGTTCTCTCCTTTTCTCTCTGCAGGGCTGGGGGCTGGTGCGATTTCCGGCCGTCGGACCGCTGCCTCGCCGTCGCCGTTACAGCACGCGCATGCGTGCCACATATGTGATGGCGGAAAAGGTAAAAAATTGTTTTTTTGTTTTTTTAATACGTATGTATATATATGTATTTGCATGTTTGCGCAAAAAGGGATTCGAAATGAAAGAAAATAAAAAATTTTAAAAGTTTAAAAAAATCACCTTCTTCGGCCTCTGTTTCTGTTTTGTATTATTTCAGAGTGTTTTGATGTCCTGCTTTTGTTTGAATCTCTCTATTCTCTTTTTATTGATTTCAGAAAAGAAAAAAAGGTCCCCCGTTACAAAGAAGTTAATCGGCTTTTATAGCCTTTGTTTCTTTACACTTTTGCTACTTTCTGTCTATTCCCGTTTAATGTTTGCAGGTCAGAGGAGGGTCAGTGACCGACTGCATCGGTGGCGGGAGCAGTGGCTTCGCGAGGCGAAGGTCGAGCAAGTGGGTAGGGCGCACTAGGTTCGCGGCGCCACTTGTGTTAGGGGCTAGGGTTTTGTTTTTTTCTTTTCTGATTTGGCATTGGGCTAATTGGGCCTGGTTATTTGTAATTGGGTTTGGGTTTTAAAATGGGTTTTTTAATTTGGGTTTTATTTCTTTGTTGGGCCCGGGCAATAATTGGGTTCTACAGCTGCCCCTCTTTGCTCATTATTGTGTAACGAGAATGGAGCAAAGACTTTCAAAGGACCAATTTTGCCCGGCCTTGTTGAGTCTTGACTTCTTAGGTGCTCTTCCACAGATAGCTTCATTCTGTTCACCGCATCTTGTCGCTTGATCCATTCCACCGCTACTTGGAGAGATAGGACCTATAGCTTCAATTTGCTCCTGCTGCGACTTCGAGGGGATGAGACTTGTTTATTTTAAATCGCTCCACTGCAACTTCAGGGGGATAGATTTACATCTTCAACCTGCTCCATTGCAACTTGAGGGGGGTGAGGTTTGTAATCTTCAGCTTATTCCACTGCTGGCCAAGACAATAGGATGATGGCTTAAATCATGTTCCCTACTCTTAGGAGAGAGGCAGGATTTGCCTTCGATCTTGCCCCACTCTTCGGTTAGGGCGACAAGATCTACAAATTTGACCTATTTCACTGCTGGTTAGTGGCAATAGGACGGTGGCTTAAATCATGACCCCTACTGTTTAGGGAGACGAGATTTGCCTTCGATCTTTCCCCACTACTGGTTAGGGCGACAAGATCTACAAATTTGACCTATTTCACTGCTGGTCAGTGGCAATAGGACGGTCTTCAACCTATTCCACTGCTGGTCAATGGCAATAGGAAATCTTTTACCTATTCCGCTGCTGGTCAGTGGCAATAGGATAATCTTCAACCCATTCCACCGCTGGTCGATGGCAATAGGATAATCTTCAACCTATTCCACCGATGGCCGATGGCAATAGGATGGTGGTTTCTCCAGTGTTGATACTCCGTCCTCTAGGGGACATATCCTGTAGACTTGGTTTCATATGCTTGTGTTTATGCCAAATGATTAGGATGCTATGATCGGAATGAATCTAATGCTCCTAACTAAATGTACTATGGACTACACTTGCACGAATGTAGGTGGTCTTTCTACAATGATTAGGATGCAATGATGAGTCGAATGCTCCTAATCGAATGTGATGATGTATGAATGTAAAGCTAAATGATCCCCTTTAATGGTTAGGGTTGTCACTTTGTCTGCTCATCAAGGCCGCAGATTTGAGCGTAATTTTCGCCTTCTCGTAGTCATGAGCTATGATTTTAGACTCCTCTTTCTCGAGCGTTTCCAACCCCTAGGCGTGTTGGTTCTAAACAACATCTGCTTTGAGTTCTGTCTTTGTTTAGAGACTTCCAGAGTAATAGGCAAAACTCCTTTTATGGAAGCATTATGGGTCCATCGACCGCTATTTCAATTGCAAAAACAGTTTTTAAAAAAACTTAAATGATGAATATCAATAAAGAATGGAATTGGATTAATCAACAAAAGCAAACATGATTGAAATACAAAAAATGAGTGAGAAGGAAAAAGGTAGGTGCCCCAAATATCGCACTGAGCTTCACTATCCAATCTTTCTCAAGATCATTTTGAGTTTGAATGGATGTTGGGAGATCTGCAGCTACTCTGTAGATATCCTGAGGCGTAACATTCCTCCTTTTGCCAGTTCAGGAGAACAAAAATCGTCACACATTTCGTCTTTCGTTTGAATTTGAGCCGCCTTATCGGGTTTTCGACTCAAAGCCCCTTTGGTCTCAAAGCGCCCTTTACGGGTTTTCGCCTTGGCCTCTCCGTTTTTTTTTTTTTTTTTTTTTTAAAAGCGCCCTTTGCGGGTTTAGCCTTAGACTTTTCCTTCTTTCACGCGTAATACTTCTTGGCCGAATCCGAATTTACGGGATTTGATAAGTTCTTCCCATCCATCTCGGCCAAGATCGAGCTCCTCCAGAGAAAGCCTTTTCACCACATAAGGTCCTTCCCAATTAGGCATCCATTTCCCTCTGAAATCCTTTTGTATGGGGAGGATCTTTTCAAAACTAAGTTTCCTTCGTGGAATTCTCTTGGGCGCACCTTTTTGTTGTATGCTCGCGTCATTCGCTTCTGGTACATCTGACCATGACGAATAGCTTTCAACCTTTTTTCTTCAATCAAATTTAACTGATCATATCGAGCCTGGATCCATTCTGCTTCGTCCAACTTCAGTTCAGACAAGACTCGAAGGGATGGAATTTCAACCGATAGGTAAAACGCGCCTCTATCCCGTAGACCCGGTGAGAAAGGAGTTGCCCGGTGGAGGTTCGACCGACGTTCGGTAAGCAAAAAGGGCAAACGGTAATTTCTCGTGCAAATCCTCAGAGGTCTCAGTCATTTTCCCCACTATCCTCTTGATGTTCTTATTAGCTGCCTCTACTGCCCCATTCATCTTTGGGCGATATGGCGATGAATTGTGGTGTCTATCTTGGAATTGCCCACAGACCTCTGCGATCATGCTATTGTTCAAGTTTAACGCATTATCGGATATGATCTTCTCGGGCATTCCATATCGACATATGATTTCCCTTTTTAAGAACTTGCTAATCACTGATTTTGTCACATTGGCATATGAGGCGACCTCTACCCACTAAGTGAAGTAATCGATTACCACGAAGATGAACCGATGTCCATTAGAAGCTTTTGGCGAGATTGGCCCAATGGCGTCCATGCCCCACATAGAAAAGGGCCATGGGGAAGTCATAACATGTAGAGGTGAAGGTGGTACATGAATTTTGTCCGCATAAATTTGGCACTTATGACACTTTTTAGCATAATCAATGCAATCTCCTTCCATGGTAGGCCAATAATACCCGAATCTCATGATTTGCCTAGCCATCGTGAAACCATTGGCGTGCGTTCCACAAACACCTTCATGGACCTCTTCCAGGATTTGCTTAGCCTCTGCGGCGTCCACACACCTTAATAGCACTTGATCCTTTCTTCTTTTGTATAGGATTTCTCCGTCCAAGACATAGTCACACGCCAGTCTTCTTATCGTCCTTTTGTCATTCTCAGTCGCCTGCTCGTGGTATTGACGATTCTTTATGTATTGCAAAGATATCATGATACCACGAACGATCCCTTTTCTCTTCTTCTTCGACGTTGTAGCAGTGAGCCGGGGCCTCATGAATGCTCATTCGGATAGGTTTCATATCTTCTGCTTTGTTTAACCGGACCATGGAAGCCAAAGTGGCTAGAGCATCAGCCATTTGATTATCGTCTCTTGGCAGATAATTGAAAGTGACATCGTCGAACTCTTCGATCAATTCTTGGACCAATCTTTTGTATTCGACCAACTTGGGATCTCTCGTTTCCCATTCTCCTCTAAGTTGATAAATCACCGGTCAGAGTCTCCGTACACTTTTAGCACCCTAATTTTGCGCTCTATATAGCGCACGGATGCCCATGATACAAGCCTCGTACTCCGCCATATTGTTTGTGCAACAAAATCCAACCTACAAGTAAAAGGGTAATGATCTCCGTTTGGGGATACGAGTGCCCCAATTCCATTGCCCATTTTGATGCCCCGTCGAAGTTCGGTGTCCAAGGACGATCCTCCAGGGTACCCTCTTGATGGTTGCCACGTACATTAGGTCCTCATTGGGGAAATCAAAGTCCAAGGGCTCGTGTCTCTGCTAGAGCTCTCTCGGCTAGAAAATCCGCTATTGCACTCCCTTTCACTTTGCTTTTTGGTTTACATAAACTATGTCAAACTCGTAAAGCAAAAATTTGCCATCGGGCCATCCGACCATTCAAGGCGATCGATTCTATCATGTATTTCGAGAGGTCCTGCTTGAGATGAGCCAAGTCGTATGATACAAAGATATATCGTCTCAATCTCCGAGTTGTCCAGATCAAGGCACAACAAAGTTTCTCAATTGGCGAGTACCTTGTCTCACATTCGGTGAACTTTTTACTAAGGTAGTATATTGCCTTTTCTTTCTTTCCTGACTCATCGTGTTGGCCGAGCACACATCCCATTGAGTTATCAAGTACCGCCAAATAGAGGATTAATGGCCTATCTGGATTAGGCGGCGTCAATACTGGAGCATTGGACAGGTATTGCTTCACTTTATCGAAGGTTTCCTGACATTCCTCGTCCCACACACCTGGATTGTGTTTTTTAAGGAGACGGAATATGGGGTCACATTTCTCCGTTAATTGTGAGATGAACCGAAGCGATGTAGTTTAACCTTCCTAAGAAACCTCGAACTTCTTTTTGCGTGCGAGGTGGAGGCGCTTCTTGTATTGCTTTGACCTTGTGCAGGTCAACCTCAATCCCCTTTCACCGACTATAAATCCTAGCGCTTTTCTGATCGGGCTCCGAAGGTACATTTTGGTTGGATTAAGCTTTAGCCGGAATTTCCTTAACCTCAAGAATAGTTTCCTCAAGACTTGGACATGCTCCTTTTCATCCGTGATTTGGCGATCATATCGTCTCACGTACACTTCAATTTCTTTGTGCATCATGTCGTGAAATAGGGTTACCATGGCTCTCTGATATGTCGCTCCCGCATTCTTTAGTCCGAACGGCATCACTTTATAGCAAAAGGTCCCCCACATGGTTATGAACGTAGTCTTGTCCATGTCCTCGGGAAGCATCTTTATCTGGTTGTATCCTGAGAAACCGTCCATGAAGGAGAACAACGAGTAACCCGCCGTGTTGTCCACTAGGGTATCGATGTGAGGCAACGGGAAATTATCTTTTGGGCTAGCCTTGTTTAGATCTCTGTAGTCTACACACATTCGTACTTTCCCGTCTTTCTTGGGGACGGGGACGATGTTGGCTACCCATTCTGAGTACTTAACCACTTGCAAGAAACCTGCATCAAATTGTTTCCTGACCTCCTCTTTTATTTTCAACAGGACGTCTGGCCTCATCCTTCGAAGTTTCTGTTGGACTGGCTTGTATTCTTCCTTTATAGGCAACCGGTGTACCACGATATCGGTGCTTAGCCCAGGCATGTCTTGATACGACCACGCGAAGACATCTTTGAATTCATGAAGTAACTCAATGAGGTCTCGCTTTGTCTCTACCGGTAATACTAGCTCCGATCTTCACTTCCTTCTTTTCTTGCCTGTCTCCCAGGTCCACTATTTCCACTAACTCCTCGCGAGGCGGGATCTGCTTCTCCTCTTGTTCTACCATCCTTAACATTCAGAGATAGGTCACAACCTTGGTCATCTTCGAGAATCCTGAAAAATCTTCCACACCCGTATCTTGCCCAAAAGGATATTCGAGTTATTGGTAGTGTTGCTCACGTCGTTGATATTTGGGGACTGTTATGAAGAGATGAATAAAGGCTCATAGAATAAAGGAATCTAAGCATGTTTATTGGCATTATGAATGAAGAATGGAAATATTTAGGAATATCTAAAGAATAATAATGATGAATGAAGAAGAAGATTTGCTCAAAAGGTAATGGAGATGCATTTCATTGAGAATAACGATGCCTCGTACAAAAGTCATGCTTTCACAAAAGGGACACTTATCGCTTCTAGACTTAAAGCAACAAGTGTGTTCCGAGTATTACTCTGAATAAGTTCTAAAAGCTACAGGAATCTCCTCTGCAGTCCAGTTGTTTAGAACGCTGCCTGGCTCGTAAGGGCGGATACCATTCCAGTTTTCTTCCTCTATTTTCTCCCCGAATATGGCATTGATGTGCATGTTTGCCCGTATTCCTTTTATGGCTTTCTCATCTTTCGTTCCTCGTCCTTGGTGGATAATCCCTCCTGATATAAAGGTCTCAAGAATATGAGGAATTATCATCGGTTCCCACTTAATCTCATCTCCGCCCAAACGCGCTCTCCTTCTTTCTTGTCTTTTTGCTAATTCTTTCCTTTTTTGCTTCGCGTCCGGTTTGAACCCTAAACCGAAGAGGTCTCGTTTTTCTTTCAATCTCGGGACCTCGATCTCTCCTTGGAGATACTTCCCAAGTCCTTTCCCAGGTGCGGCTCCGTTCCCGATCATCAGTTGCAAACCCATTTTCGTGGTTTTAGATAATTGAGGTATTGGGATCTTGTTCCCCTCAATGACGAATGTTGCATTGACAAATTCCAAAGAGCGGAAGGAGCACTCAGTTGCTTCATCATCTGCTTCTAAATATGGCGCGCCATTGGTCACAGTTGCGATTACGTCCTCTTCGGCATTTATTGTCACCAGACGACCCTCTATAACTAGCTTCAACTTTTGGTGCAATGACGAGGGCATCGCTTCCTCCGCCGAGTGTATCCAAGGTCTCCCAAAGAAGCAATTATAGGATGGTCTGATATCCATTTACTATGAAATCCACCTCATATATACCTGGGCCGATTAATAGAGGTACTTCGATCCTTCCCATAACTTTCCTTTCAGTTCCATCGAATGCCCTTACTACATTGTGGCAGGCCTTCATGTGAGAGCTGTCAATGGGTAATCGATTCAGCGTCGACAGTGGCAAAACATTTAGTGCTGACCCATTATCGACCAGTACCCCTGGTAACGTGTATCCTTTGCATCGGGTGGTGATGTGGAGAGCCTTGATGATACCCGTACCTCCCGGAGGGATTTCATCATCATTAAAGAAAATGAAGTTATCGGCGCTTATATTGCTAATCAAAGCGATCCAACTTGTTAACGGTGATATCATTAGCAACATAAGTTTCATTTAGTACTTTCATCGCTGCGTTGCGGTGCGCGCTTCGAGCTTAATAGTAAGTCAAGCACGTATATACGAGCCATACCGCTTATGTAACTGCTCCACGACACTGTATTCGCTATGCTTCAAAAACTTTAAGAATTCCCTAGCCTCTTCTTCCTTCACTGGCTCATTTATAAGCGTCTCCGGTTTGGTCACTTTCCCTTTCTTTGGTTTGCCTACCAGGGTTTTCTCCTTTGTGAGCTCCATTTGTGTATTCACCGCGTCGTGGCGCTTTCCATCTGCGCGTATAGGAGCCTACCCCTGTTTTTCCTTTGCGCGTTGGACGAGGCTTCCTTTTCAGAACCGTCACGTTGCGATTATAGTTCCAGGAACCTTTTTGTCATCTTCATATGAAAAAGCGCGGTTTTGAATCACGATCTTCGAGGCCCCTGGTTCCCTTTGCGATCTTTGGACGAGTCCCCTTTTTCAGAATCGTCATGTTGCAATTATAGCTCTCGAACCTTTTGTTATCTTCGATGAAAAGACCGCGCGAGTTTCCGAATCACGATCTTCGAGTTATTTTTATTTCGGTTCCATCATTCTTTGGTCGCGAGATGATGACCAAAGGGTAGCCGGTCTTCAAGTTTTACCCTCGCTTCATCTTCTAACACGCAGATGTTTCTTTCCTCTTGGTCTTCGTTGCCTTCGTAGAATTCTAACTCTTTATCGTCCATCGCCTTTGTACCGAATCCTAAACTCTATACGCTTTTGGATTTCGTGTCCCTCCATGTTGTGAAATTCACAACCCTTGCTTGTTCTTTCATGCTCTCTTCTTGGGCTTGACACAACCAATCCCCTTTTCATCATTTCCTTCCGCACTGCGTCTCATTAGGGTTTTCACTTCCCGGCAATATCCTCTTAACTCTTTTTCCCATGTTCTCGCCTATCATATTGACCCCATGATTAGGCGTTGGGTGCCCGCATTAGAGGTATCGTCTACTTCTACAACACCCATCCGGATGAGTCTTTCCACCGCTTTCTTGAAAGCGAGACAGTGCTCTATTGAATGCCCCACAATTCCTGCATGGTATTCGTGACTGCATGCGTCGCATCATACCACTTAGGGTATGGGGGCTGCAGGGTTTTAAAAGTAATGCGGGGCAACAATGTGTGCATCGAATAAATTTTGGTACATTTCTTTGTACGTGGTCGGGATTGGTGTGAATTGAATTTTCTCCGCATTTTGCTTTGCATTGGATTCTGTCTAGAGGACTCTGCGATGGTGGGCGATTCTGACCTGGGGCTGTTCACGATTATAGGCTTTGAATAACTTTTGCTTATGTTGTTTACATCGTTCTCTCTTTTCTTCGGGATCGTCTTTCTAGCACCTTCTCCTGCCTCTATCTTGCCACATCTGATTGCGTTCTCTATCATTTCCCCTGACAACACAATATCAGAGAAACTTTTGGTGGCGCCCCAAAGATGTGGTTAATGAAGGAGCTTTCAATGTATTGACGAACAACATGGTTGTCTCCTTTCCTAGGAGCGGTGGCTGAACTTGTGTGGCTACTTCCTCCACCGTTGGGCATATTGCCTAAAGCTTTCGCCCGACTTTTTCTCCATATTTTGGAGCGTGATTCGGTCAGGAGCTATATCAGCTACGTAGCCGTAGTGTTTCAGGAAGGCCTGTGCCAGGTCCTTCCACGACTTGATCTGGGTACGGCTAAGCTGATTATACCATTTAGCCGCAGACCCGGTTAAACTGTCCTGAAAACAGTGAATCAGTAATTGATCATCGTTAACGTGCCCCGCCATTCTGCGACAGAACATTGTGATGTGCGCCTCGATACCGGCTCCACTGCACTTTTCAAAATCAGGGGTTTTGAACTTTGGCGGAAGTACGAGGTCTGGGACTAGGCTTAAATCCTTAGCGTCTACTCCGTAACGGTGGTCAGCAGTCTCTATTTCTTTAAACTTTTCTTCTAGCCACTTGCAACGATCCTCGAGCTGCTTTGGGAAGTCCATTTTCGCCTTGTCCATTTCGGGCATTTCGTGAAATCGGGGACCATTTGGGTTAGCCGACCTTCCCGTGATTAGTACTGAACTGGTCGGGAGATGCGTTGGTACCGTGGTATCAACTTTGATATTGCGGCTTTGATAATAACAGGTGTTCTTTGGGGATACGATCTGGTGGCGCTTGGGTATTTGGCGGGGTAAAACCCGAGGGTAAACAGGATCGTCATTGTTGTTCCCGAACTAGCAAAACGCCCCTTTCCTTCTCACGTTCATTGGCCAACAATCTGCGCTAGCGGTTTATCATGTTATTTTGGGATTCTTCCATCCGCCCTATCATGTCCTGTTGTATCTTGGCCAATCGTTCTTGCATTTGATCCTGCATTTCTTTTTGCATTTGCTCTAATCTTTCTATTCTTTGATCCATCACTTTTGTTTTGCCTCTCGCATCAGTAGTGATGTTCCAGGTAACTCTCATCATAATTTAGGGTTCCTTTGTGAGATTTGATGTGTATGATGCAATGTAATGC
Source organism: Gossypium sturtianum (assembly GCA_025698515.1). Lineage (NCBI taxonomy): Eukaryota > Viridiplantae > Streptophyta > Magnoliopsida > Malvales > Malvaceae > Gossypium > Gossypium sturtianum. The sequence goes on from CM046945.1 coordinate 168,507,222, forward strand.
AGATGCATGAGATGTGTGCTACAAAAAGGCATTGATTCTGATTCAATTTTCATTAGCATAACTTTTCTTAGAAAACAAGTCTTTTTTCATAAAATGGATTACATATAAGGCCTCGCCCTAATACTTAAAGCCTTGACTTTCTCAAGAAGATCAGCTAATTCTTGTCCTCTCTCTGATCTTGACTCGTACATTAAACTTAGTAAGTCGGCTTGGACTGCTAAGGCTTGTAGATGATCCGCCACCTCTCGTACTTGGGCCACAGCTTCCCCCATAATATAATCTCGGTCTCTGACTTGGTTTTGATAGTGATGCCGTTGTTTGCTTCCAACGTTCCTCGTTGACTTCAAAAAGCTCGCATGTAGCTCACAACCATGTAAAGCGATTCTAGTTCTTCGACTCTTGCTTTCATCTCTTCAATCCTCGCTCGAGACTAGCCTTCAATTCGACCACGAGTTGCGGCTTCGATGCTTTGGTACAATGATTTCTCTAATTCGAGATCCGCGTCTTTAATTTTTCTTTCATTTTGGCTCTCTACTAGACTTCTTTTCGGGGTATCCTCCTGCTCTTGAGTCTCTCGGAGTTTCCTTTCCCATTGACTTGCTCTATGCTTCTCCTCTTTAATTTCTTGACGCCATTGCTCGACGTTTTCCCAAGTCCCGATTCTCATCGATCTTCGTAGCTTCTTGTAGTCCGTCTTTTAGACTGCCTAAATCTTCTTCACTTTATTTTTCCTTTTCTCGACTTCTCGGCTTCTAGCTTCGAATGTCGACATCCAATCCCAATTGTATTTTCTCTTCCTCTAGTTGCTCCATCCTTTTTCCTAACTCATGGTTCTTCCTTTCAAATCTTGTTTGATGATTTCAAGTTCCGAGAGGACCACCTGTAAGTGCTCTTCTAGTGACCGGATGTCTTCTTGGTCCTGGCGTGGGGATATTATCATTGATCCTTTGACTCCTCCACCACCATATTCAGGGGTTGTCATCGGATTGGCAAAGAAACCTTTTTATTCTGTGAATTCGACCCCAGGCTTTTGATATCTCCCTTACTCTCTTCTTGTAATTTTCTCCTTTGTAGTCAAACTCGCATTGAGTTAACCCTTGTGTCGGTGGCGTAAACTGTCTCGATCTGTATTGTCTTAATACGAGGAGAGGTGTATACCCGACAGCTCCCCATATTCCGAGCATAGGGACATAATCAAAATCTCCGCATCGATATATAATCTCATCGGGGATCGCCCAAGGAGCTCTCCATGCTACATCGTCTTCTTGTAATTTTTGCAAGATCATAACCCAATTTTCTTCCGTAATATCATCTCGTCTTGGCGTGGTTGCCATTTTTTCCAGCGGGGAGTAGTCCTCGGAGAAAATTCGACACGACATCTTTTCCATTTTCCAAAAATGGCCATGAAACCATGCTAATAGGAGTTGGGCGCAACCGATGAATCTTCCCTCGCCCGCTCTTCGGCATGTGCTTAGGGACCTGAATGTTTCGGTTAAAATTGCAGGAACAGGAGTAATCCCTCTTTCTAATTTTTCAAACAAATCAGTGACCGCTTCATCTATATGTCCTAGGGCTTTGGGGAAGATAACTAGCCCATATATGCTCAAGGCTAAAGCGTCAACCCTTTTTCTTTGCTCAGATGTGCTATGATCAAATCTCTTAGATTTTTCCAGGATGCATTTACAATCTCCTTTCTGCTTTGTTCGAGCCAGAACCCATTGTTCGCTCATTCTGTAATGTTCATTAACTTTTTACGAATGTGGGGACATTAACTACCTTACATAAACTTTGTCGTCGAATCTTCTGGCAAATGGAGCGAGCGATGTATTCTTCCATAGTAGGTACCAAGTCCACTTTCCCAAAAGTAAAGCAACTATAAGCAGGGTTCCAAAACTGGGCCATAGCTCGGAATAAGTGCTGGTCTATCTTAATGTCAAGCGGTAAGGCGGATCGCGTAATGACAATAGAACGATTTGCTGATACCTTCGTCCCATTGGCTCCATATCTCTTTCATTTCTTGAAGATTGTTCTGGGTTACGCTGATACGGGTGAAGTCCCACAATTCTGACACGTACCCTTCTGCAAGGCTATCACCCTTCTCTTGCTGCACGGTCTCGGCCCATATTCGGACGGCCGCATTGTCTCCCACTTTATCAAAAAACTCCTTTTCCATGAAAAGCTATCTATTTGGTAATTGAATGTGAATCGATACATTTTTGATGAATATGCCATGCAAAATAAATGAAGCAGGTCAGTATTTCATAAATAGTAAGTAGAGGATAACATACATAATCAGGTAAGCACTAGGGTTTGGCATGGCTCTACCCAGAGTGGTTCTTAAGGCTCGCTATATGAGGTTCGGTTCTAGAGTAGGGGTACCTGAACCAGCAGATTCCTCGATCCTCACCCATTATAGGCTCATATAGACCGAGTTCAGTTCAGGGGAATACATTTCCCTATGGCTGCACCGGAGATGAAAATCTCACGAAGACATAGGTACGGATGTATCCCTGAGCGATCCACTATCCCGCACTGGAGGTGAAAACCTCACGAAGGAATAGTTTCTCACTCCCACTTAAAGGTGCGACCACAACGGTCATGCAATGTACTGTGCACAAGAAAATAGAAATCATATGCAATGACACAAATGAATGCAACACAAGGATAGTAAAAAAATTTTTAAATCAAATTTCCAAACTTTCGACAAAGGACAAAAAATAATCAATTTACGGCCTGACTCTCTTTTTGGTGTCCCCAGTGGAGTCGCCAAGCTGTCGTAACCATTTTTAAATTTTGAAAAAAAAAACGGGGTCGACGTGGGTTTTGAAAACGAATATAAAAAACGGGAGTCGCCACCAATCTTTTTTGATGAGGTGTGATCGGGTCACCTTAAAAAGTATTTGTTTTTAATAATCAGATTAATTTATCAAAACACAATTTTGGTCTACGAAAATTAGAAAATGGATTCGGGAGTCGGTTACGTACGAGGAAGGGTTAGCACCCTCGATACGCCCAAAATTGGTACCTAATTGATTATCTAATGTCTTAATGTCGAAATTTGAAAACTTAAGAATTCAAAATACGATCCCTCTTGTTGTTGAAGAATAAATTTGGATAAATTGGAAATGTATGCCAAGGGTCATCTCTCGTTTAAGGTGAAGTGTTACATCCAATACTTTAGGACACCACATTTCGACCTTTAAAGTTGAACTTGCCTTTTATTCAAAACTCATGGATTTAATTGAAAGGATATTTTGTTATTTAGAATGGACGAGAAAAGGAAACCCAATACTTTAGGGCACGATTTCTCGAGCTTCTAAATACAGAACATTGCCTTGGTTTTAGAAAATATTATCTCGAATAACAAAACATCACATCCAATGCATTAGGACACGACATCTCGAGTTCACGAGAATAAGCTTTTAGTTTAAAATGTATTTGTTTTAAAAGGATATTCGGTTATTTAGATCAAACGAGAAGGATCGAAACCCAATACTTTAGGGCACGACCTCTCGAATTTCTAAATACGGAATATTACCTTTGTAAAAGAATCCATTTTGTGTCGAAGTAAAATTGATGTAATGCAAGTTTATAATGGAATGTAAAACAGATCATAATACGGATATGCGTAGCAAAAATGGGAATAAATGTGTTAGTACGAATGATAACGTAAATAACTAAAAACGAAAATAGAATAAAATGAACGAGTCAAAAATGAAGATAATGAAAGATGAAAGTAAGAAAATAATAGAAGAATAAATAACAAAATGAAAGTTTTATGAGAAGAAAAGAAAAGAAAAATAATAATGATAATAACGATAATGAAAATAATATTGATATACAAATATAAGTAGAAATATATAAGACATGATAAATATATGAGTGAAAATAGAGGTATATACATAATAATAATATAAGCATAGATATGAACAAAAATTAAATAAATAATAATATTAAACTAAGAAAATAAATATAGATGTAAATATAATAATAATAATTCTAATATCAATAATAATGGTAAAGAAATAATAGTAATAATAATAGTAATAATAATAATAATAGTAAAATAAAGAACAATGACTAGGAAAATATAAATAGTACTAATAATGAGATATAATGTATAATGTATAAATAGTAAAAAATAAAACGAAAGAATGAGTAATAGTCGTTAATAAATAAATAGTGCAATATATATAAAAAATTGAGTAGATATATATATATTATAATATAATAATAGTAGTAATAGAGGTATAGTAGTAATAATAATAATAATAATAATAATAATAATAATAATATTAAATAGTAGTAAAAGTGGTAACAATTGCAAAATGATTAAAAGATGGGTCGAATTGCATTAAAACGGAAGTTTCGGTCAAATCGTAAATAAAATAGGGGTTTGGGGACTAAAAACACGCGCATAAAAGGTGGGGATTAAAGATGTAATTTTCCGCTCTGTTAAACGCAGCGTTCGAACGGGTTAAATTGAAAGTCATGCGCGAAATTTTGGGGCAAAAATAAAAGGATAAAACCCGATTGTTGGATTCTCGGAAAAGCGGAAGGACCAAGCGGATAATTAGCCCACTTAATGAAAACACGCGGATCCCTCGGTCGGGTCGGGTCGACGCGCTGGTTATAGGGGCTAAACGACGCCGTTTTTGGGGTTAAAGGCCACCCCTAAAACGCGGCGTCGTTTCAAGGGCTATAAAAGGCCTAAAATTTTGAAAAATAGTTCATTTGAGTGTGTGTTTGAAAAAAAGCTTGGTTCTCTCCTTTTCTCTCGCAGGTCTGGGTCAGGTGCGATTCCGGCCGTCGGACCGCCGTTCCCCGTCGCCGACGCCGTTACGCGTGACACACATAGACGGTGGCGGAAAAGGTAAAAAATTGTTTTTTTTTTGTTTTTTTTTTAATACGTATGTATATATATGTATTTGCATGTTTGCGCAAAAAGGGATTCGAAATGAAAGAAAATAAAAAATTTTAAAAGTTTAAAAAAATCACCTTCTTCGGCCTCTGTTTCCCTGTTTTGTATTATTTCGTAGTGTTTTGATGTCCTGTTTTTGTTTGAATCTCTCTATTCTCTTTTTATTGATTTCAGAAAAGAAAAAAAAAGGTCCCCAGTTACAAAGAAGTTAATCGGCTTTTATAGCCTTTGTTTCTTTACACTTTTGCTACTTTCTGTCTATTCCCGTTTAATGTTTGCAGTCGAGGAGGTCGTGACCGACTGGCTGCATCGGTGTGAGCAGTGGCGGTGGCAGAGGCGACGAGAAGGTCGAGCAAGTGGGTAGGGCGCACTAGGTTCGCGCGCCACTTGTGTTAGGGGCTAGGGTTTTGTTTTTTTTCTTTTCTGATTTGGCATTGGGCTAATTGGGCCTGGTTATTTGTAATTGGGTTTGGGTTTTAAAATGGGTTTTTTAATTTGGGTTTTATTTCTTTGTTGGGCCCGGGCAATAATTGGGTTCTACAATTAGCTTCCAAGATTCCACTTTGTTTTATTCCCTATTATTATATTGTAAACAATATTGCTGTTTTAATGAGATTGTTATAGATCTTGTATGTTAGAAAGTCTCGAACGAAAATCTATTTAAGGGAGAGACTTGTGTAGGTTTTTGTATTGAGAGTTTTTAACACTCATCTTGTTCAAGTTAAGGAACTTTTCTTAGAGTGCAAATTGCTAGTAAAACCGATTGTATTGTGATTTTACTTGATAAGCTCATAGGGATGAATTTAGTGGTGAAAATATTGTTTTTTAAGGTTTGAAAGTGAGGAGAATCATGACGGGGCGTGTGATAGATTAGAATCACTTGATGTATCTGTTAAAGAGAATGAATATTTCTCATTGAACTAAGCTTAACAGACGTAGAGAAACTGAAGTGTATAAACAATTCCTATGTATTCTTTATGTTTTCAATTCCAAATTTGATCTCTCACTAATCTTAACTCCCTTGTTTAATTTTCCAAACAGTTATGTTGAAAACTGTGTTACAATATTTACTTTCATGGAAAACTTCAACAAAGGCAAACCATATCCTTTTTTAAGATCTAATATAAAAATTGTGTGCTTTTTTTTTTTTTTTAAAGTTTAATCTAAACTACAACCAACCACTCAAACTTAAATTCACATTAAAGTTATAAATTAAGTTAGACTAATAATAATTTCTACAACTAATGTTGGACTCATCTATATATCTATAATCTCCAACTTTAGTTGTAGAAATTATTATTAGCCTAACCTAATAACTTTAATGTGATTTTAAGTTTGGCTGGCTGGTTGTAAACTTGTAATTTAGATTAAACTTAAAAAAATAATTAGGACAGGTGTAACAACAAGAAGCCGCCTATGGCATTCCTTTTATATATAGTTAGTGGCGAGTCTAGAAATTCTTTTAGAAAATCAAAATTGAATTATAAAATTTTAAGATTATCATTTATTAATTTATGATTTTATTATTTTTAAAGAGATTAAATAGATTTTTTTTAGAAGGACCAAAGCATAATTTTATCAGTTATTAATTTGTGATTTCCTTATTTTTGAAGGGACTAAATATATATATATATTTTAGAGGCTTCAAAGCATAATTTAAAATTTAATTATCTTTAAGGAACTAAAACTACAATTTTATATATTTTTTGAAGGTCCCCACTACAACAAAATAGTCTTATAGCGACACATTTTTTGACATAAGACGACGCAAAAAAGGTTGCCATAAGTTCAGCGACGCTTCGCCCGACGCTTCCAAAATGGTCGTATATAATGGGGTTGGTATATGTACGACGACGCTTTTGAAAAAGCGTCGCTAGAAGTCAACATAAGCCGACGCTTATTTTTGTGTTGGGAAAAGTTTAGTCAATACCGACTTTATAAAAAGGTTGGTGAAGGCCTAGTCAAGTACAACCTTTGGAGAAAGGTTGCGATAGACCGGTTTAAGACAACCTTAAAAAGGTTGGTATAATTCTTGTCTAAGGCAACTTTTAAAAACGGTTGGGATAGAATCGTATAAGGCAACCTTAAAAAGGTTGAGATAGACCTTGTCTAAGACAATTTATAAAAAAAGGTTGGAATAGACCTATCTAAGGCAACTTTAAATAGGTTGGGATAGACCATATCTAAGGCAACCTTTAAAAAAGAGTTAAAATAAACCCGTTTAAGGCAACTTTAAAAAGGTTGGGATAGACCATGTCTAAGGCAACCTTTAAAAAAAATTGGGATAGACCAATTTAAAGCAACCTTAAAAAGATGAAGATAAATTTTATAAACCTGTTTAAAGTAACCTTAAAAAAATTGAAATAGACACGTATAATGTAATTTTTTTCTTTTTATTATTATTTCAATATTAATATATTTTTATAAATATTTACAGTAAATAATTATAGGAATTATGCTTTAAATACAACTAAAAAATATAAAATTAAAATTAAAATTAAAATAAAGATTGAATATTCACTACAAAAATCGATCCAACAATAAAAATACACTAACATTTAGCTGAAATTTATACCACTAACATTCAACTCAATATACAAAAGTAAACAAATAAAAAAATACCTAAGATGATGGACATTGATATTGATGTTGTATTACATAAAAGCTAATACAATTTGAAATTACAACTTCAATTCCAAGAAACTCTGTTGGTCTCTTATTTCTACAAAGGTAGCCCCAAGAAACTTCAATTCCTTTCGTTAAGTTTTTCCTTCTCATAATCCTGTCCTGCAGCCTGCATTAAAGAAATAAAAAGTTAGACATTGTAAGCCTGCAAGAAAGCCTAGTATGAAGATAAATGAACATAATTATATGAAGATAAATGAACGAACCATGACACCTTTAAAGATAAATCAAAGTTCGTAACTTCAAATGCGACTATTTGCGAGATATCAAAAAACATTCAATATATAATGTTAACCAAGACCTCCAAATAAGAGTGCAACAACAAGTCATTCAAAACTTGGCTAACCATTATAAAATAAATAGAGCGAAGATAGTAAGGTTCAAGGTGGTAATGGTTACTTTTCTAATCCTACAAGGAGTAATAATTAATTTGGACGTAGTATATACAAACAAAACTGAAAAAAATTTCTTCTTCAAACAAAACATTGATGTAAACTCAAACCCAATTCACAACAAGAAAACATTATAAACATTAGTGACCCACAAAATATAAACACCGACCACGACTTTATATGGCAATTTGGGTCAAGTGATTAGTGCTTGATGCCTCTTTTAGGATAACCAATAATTTAAAATTTTTAAATTGGTTGATTTAATTATGAAATTTAATAATTGATAACCAATAAACATAATCTATTTTAACCACCTAAATGTTGCAAGAGGGCCATTGTCAGTGATAAGTTTTGGAGCAACTTAAAGAAAGCATTATCATTTGTCGTAAACCAACAGTGATACTACAATAGATATTCATTTATCTCTAAGAAATTTTCATCTCATCAATCAACACCCTTTTGACATAGAAATTGTGTGTTAATGGTAGCAGAAGGACAATACTACACATCCTTACCCACACAAAGAGGGCTGTTGACAATAACAAAGCCATACAAGTAACCAACCAGCCAAATTGAAATTCACAGCTCAAATTGCACACAATCTAATAAAATCAATAACCAAATAATCCAACTAATGAAAAGTAAAACATTTACCAAGACAAGAACAAGAAATCAGCATCTCAAAATCCAAGCACTACCTTCTTAATAGGTTCAGGAACTTTTGTGGTATTGGCTTGTGAATCCATAGACAAATTCTCCAGTGAATCTGCAACTTCTGAGATTGTAGAAGAAAAGGATAAAAACAAAACTGACAATTTAAAGGTTGAACATTACAAATGTTCAAGTATATCTAAAACATATCACTTAAAGCAACTAAAAAACCAAACCCAATAAATTTATCCATGTGTACAAACAGTACGCAAGCTAAGATCCAAAGATAAAACACATTCAAATTACTACCCTTTCAAAACCACCATACACAAATTTACTACCCTTTTACAGTGATAATGGCTCTTACATGTACCAAAAAGCTCTTTAATATCAAAAACCTGCAAATAGAAACACGAAAACTTTCAAAAGCTCTAAATTTAAGCAATAAAAGCAGCAATGTGTACTAAATAAATCATACATTCTCTTAATAAGTTTTCATTAAAAAAGTATAGTTTTCATATATTTAGTAGAAAACTCGAGCGAAACCAATAAAAATAAGAGAAGAAATTGTTATACATTCCTAACAAAAATGACAGAACAATAAACGATATTTTCGAGAAAAAATTCGAAGGAAAAATTAAATTAAATTAAATTAAAACGAATATAACGATCAATAATCACGCTTCTACCAAACATTCAACTCTTTTAAATATTAAAAAAGTATTTGTACCAAAAATTATGGAACCAGACAATCAAACCAGCTCTCTAAAACCAATTTTAAAACAAAATTCAAAAAGCACGACAAAAAAATGAGAGAAATGCGAATAAGGTACCGACCGATCGGAGAAGGAAACACAAAAATGTTCGATCGGCAACGGTGAATAGCTCCGGCTACTTCTTCTACAACTAAGAATAAAATTATTAGAATAATTTTTTTCAAAAAAGGAGAGAAATTAGGGAATTTGTTTTTTTGAGTATAAAGAAATGAAAATAAGATTGACGATGCAGAGATGGGATTTTGATTTGGGGAAATTTTAAGGTTTGAGGGAAATTTTTAGAGGGAAAAGTTTTAGGGAAAAATTTAAGGTTTGGGGGAAATTTTTGGGGGGGAAATTTTTAGGGGAAAAAATTAAGTTGGTGCCATTTTGATTAAAATAAAATGATTTTTTTCAATCTATTTCTTTTTTTTTGTTTCTATATTTGAAAGGTTTAATTATTTCTTAAATTATTTTAAATTAAGTTGTTTTATTCCAAACAATATATTTAATTTGTAAATTTTTAAAATGTTGTACGAAAATAATTTTAAATAATATAAAAATTCGAGCTGGATATGTCTTCCTGATGAAGAATATGTAGATTTTTGTATTAAAGAAGACTCTTCTACTAATTTAAAATTTGAAATTATTTAATATATAAATTAAATAAAATATTATTTTTAATGGCCTCGTTCAAATGTTATTTCAATTAGACTCTTCTATTAACTTAAAATTTTAAATTATTTAATATATAAATTAAAAATAATATAAATTAAAAAACAATAAGTCATATACTCAAAAAATTTTAAAAATATTTTAAACAATAAGTCTGATGCTTCCATCTTAAACCCTAAACCCTAAACCCTAAATCCTAACCCCTAACCCCTAAAATATAACACTTAAATCTTAAACCCCAAACTCTAAACCCTAAATCTTAAAATATAATCCCTAGCCCCCTAAACTTTAAACTCTAAACCCTAAATCCATAATCACAAAATCTGAAAATGATAAATCCCAAACTCATAACCCTAAACCTTAAAATATAACCCTTAAACCTTACACCCTAAACTTTAAACCTTAAACCCTAAAATATAATCCCTAACCCCTAAACCTTAAACTCTAAACCTTAAATACATAATCACATACTCCTAAAATGATAAACCCTAAACTCATAAACCTTAAACCCTAAAATATAATTCCTAAGCATTAAACCCTACACTCTAAACCTTAAACCCTAAACTAAATTTAATTTTTGCGACATTTTTATTAAAAACCTTATTCACACTCGAACCTATTAAGTTATTTTTAATTTGAATATATATAATTATTAACAAACTGATGATGTAAAATTTTAAGAATATTCATATTTTAAATCCAATTTTTTGGTGCTACGCATTCAAAAAAAGCCAGAATTAAGGAAATTTAGGACGTTACACCTTTATACAAAGAGTTAGCCAGAGCGTATGTTGACAAGTCTATCCCAATACTTAGGAAAGTGTCGCCCCAAAACTATCGTCTTAAGACTAGGCAAAAGCCAACTCATATTCAAGCGTTACCTTAGGCATACATATCCCAACCCTTATACAAAGAGTTGGCCAAAGCATAGTCTATCCCAACACTTAGGAAAGTGTCGCCACAAAAGTGTCATCTTAGGACTACACAAAAGCCGACTCTTATTCAAGCGTTGCCTTAGGTATACATATCCCAACCCTTATACAAAGAGTTAGCCAAAGCGTAGTCTATCCCAACACTTAGGAAAGTGTCGCCCTAAAATTGTCGTCTTATGACTACACAAAAGCCAACTCTTATTCAGGCGTCGCCTTAGGCAGACATATCCCAACCCTTATAAAAGGAGTTGGCCAAAGCGTATGTTGGCAAGTCTATCCCAACACTTAGGAAAGTGTTGCCACAAAAGTGTCGTCTTAGGACTATACAAAAGCCAACTCTTATTCAAGCGTTGCCTTAGACATACATATCATAACCCTTATACAAAGAGTTGGCCAAAGCGTATGTTGGAAGTCTATACCAACACTTAGGAAAGTGTCGCTCCAAATGTGTCGTCTTAGGACTAGACAAAGCCAACTCTTATTTAAGTGTTGCCTTAGGCTTGCATATCCCAACCCTTATAAAAGAGTTGTCTAAAGCGTATGTTGGCCAGTTTATCGCAACACTTACGAAAGTGTCGCCCTGTAATTGTCGCTATAGGACTGTTCTGTTGTAGTGCCCCTTATATTCACCACTGTATGTAGTTACTAGAATTTATTACCTGCCTATGCTCAAGGTCTAAAAAATCAATTATAAATAAAAATAATTTTAATTATATTAAATAACTATTTTAAAAAAATAATATTTATATTTTATGTAAATATTTTTAAATACTTTCTAGTAATTATGATAAAATCACACCAAATATAAAAACATGGTATGAGAAAATTAAAACACAATACAAAAATAATAGTAAAACAAAACAAATATATCATTCATTCAACCTCAATTGATTGTATGGACTAATTTATTTAACTATATCATCTAAAAAATAAAACTTAAGAAAATAATTTATATACAAATATTAATGAAGAAAATAATTTGAGAAAATGTTTAAAATTAAATTCAAAATATAAATATATAAAAATAATAATGAACTAAAAAAAATATGATTCAAATGTAAAATGTAGTAATATAATAAACAATAAAATACTAATGGAAATAAAAATATAATCATTTTACAATAAATTTTTTAATTAATTTGATATAATATTTTTTTAAAAAATATGTAATTTTTAATATAAATAAATTTGGTTGGGAATGTTGGAAATTTTGCGACGTTACTCTGCAATTAAAATTTAGATGATCCCTCCAATTAAGGCGGGACTAGAGGGCTAGTAGGGGTCCCAACTCTCTTAAAATAATTTTTTTTATTTAAATCTTTTTATAATTTATAAAATTTTAAATTGGTAATGGTAAAATTGCACTTTGACCTTTCAAAAATGATGAAAATTTGATGTAATTTTTTAAAAGTTATAAAGATATAGACTATTAAAATAGTGAAATTACGTTTTTACTATCGTAAAAATATACAATTTAATTCTGACTTCTCTCCAAACGAAAATTCTGACTTCATCCCTACTGCTCTAACTTTGAATATAAGTGTTTTACTAGGAATCATATCTCCTTTGCAGTGGAGCACTCATAATAATCATTTTGGAATATTGTTAGACGCATATCAATTGGGCGATTGAAAGTAGCACAAACCCCATGAATATTCACTTGTGCTTTCGCTACAACCATTTATCACACAAGAGTATTTAGTTCATAAAGTCGGTTTTTTAGAGAAAAAACATTTACTTCATTCACTCCTTTGGAATGTTTTGTTTGAATCGAATTATTACTAATTAGCAACCATGATCAAAATCAACTTTCTAGCTTCATGAAGGGCTTTGTTCATTATGGAACTTCCATTAATGACATTCATCATCTTTCTTTCCATTTGGAGAAGTCCTTCGTAAAAATGTTTGAAGGGTAATTGATCTGAAATTACAGTCGGGGGGGGAGGGGGACGAGCACTTAATTACTTGAATCATTTTTCAATACTTGTCAGTAGACCTGTCCATAATCATTCGACCCAAAGACCCGTTTGAAAAATGGGTTTAGACTAAAAAATATGACCTATTTAGAAAATGGACCGAGCCTTGAGTAAGGATTTTTTAGTTCGAACTCGACCTGAATGTATCGATACTGCTTTAAGGTTCGATGTTTTGAAAATTAAAGAAAAATTATCTGAGTATCGATACCCTCCCCGAGGTATTGATACCTCATAGCAAGTATCAATACATTTCCTATTGTATCGATACTATATTTTTAATACAAACTGAGTTTAACATCTATAATCTGAGTAGAATTTTGGCAAAATTTTAGGCTCATTTTTCGGGTCAAGTTAGACCTATCAAATGGACCCAAAATTTTATTAGAATTCGACCCAACCCATGAACACCTCTACTTGTGAAGAGTATCCTAACCTTTTTGTTTAATGCTGCTGTCGAAACCATTTTTTTGAAAAACGGGGTCGACTTTTATGTTTGAAAACGAAAAAAATGGGAGTCGCCACCAATCCTTTTTTTATGAGGTGGGATCGGGTCACCTCGAAAAGTGGTTGTTTTCAATAAACAATTTGATTTATTAAAACAACGATTTTGGTCTACGAAATTCAGAAAGATGGGTTCGGGAGTCGGTTACGCACGAGGAAGGATTAGCACCCTCGTAACGCCCAAAATTGGTACCTAGTTGATTAATTAGTGTCTTAGTGCCGAGAATTGAAAATCTTGAAGAGATTTAAAATACGACCCTTTGTTAAAATATTGAAAAATTTTTGAGAAAGGGGCATATTTCACGTTAATCGAGAAAGAGAATTACGTCCCGTAAGTTAGGACACAATGTCTTAAATTCCCGATACGAGAATAAACGCCGGAAAATTTACTTATTTTGAAATATATTCGGTTATCTCGGTTGTAGAAAGAAATCATATTCCGTAAGTTAGAACACGATCTTTTCGTAATTCTCGAGATAAAAAAAAAGTTTGTTTGTTCGAATTTATCGAGAAAATTGAAACCTCGTAAGTTAGGGAACAACCTTTCAAATAAAACAAACAAGCTATAAAAAGAAAAATAATAGATAAAACTAAATAAATAAATAAATAAAAATAAAAGTCAATTAAATTTCAAGAATCAAAACCTCAAATTTCCTTTGATTAAAAATAAGAGTCTAGCAACACATGTTGAGAGAAAATCACAAAATAAAAATAAAATCACCCATGATCCAGGGTAGGAATACACCTAACTAAAACCACCCAAACTTTTCATATCTGTTCTTTTTGACACAATACCTTAAATTTTTTATAGCCCCTCCTCAATCTATAAATCTATAAATAGGAGGATCATTTTTTACGGCGCGTGTGGCGCGTGAGGCGCATGCGAGGATGGCCGGAGGTCGGAAGACCTATGAAGGCAGAGCAATTTTTTTTGGGCTTCTGCTATTTTTTTTTTTAAAAGCTGGTCTAAAAATGATTTTTTTTTTGTTTTTTTTTGTTTATATAGGCTAACGGAACGTCGTCGTATTGGTGTAGTCAATTAATGACCAAAACAGCGTCGTTTAAAGGCAAGGATCCGCGCGTTGACCCTATACCCGGGGAGGATCCGCGCGTTTTATTAAAAGAGTCTAATTGCTCTAAGGGCCCTTCCGTATTATTGCAATTTTACAATTATGTCTGATTCGTATCTTTCTTTATTTTCAAATTGGCCCAGAATTATGGCCTTTGTTCAAGTTGGTCCTTAAGGCCATTTTAAGGCAGGAGATGGAAAGGCGTCGTTTAAGAGATGAGGCAAAATTGCCTAATAAGTCCCTACAGTGCGACGCGCGTTCTAATCTGGTCCTTTTACATTTTACTTTTATTTCGATTTAATCCTTGTTTCTTTGTTTTTTTAACCCTTTTTTTATTATTTTTAAATTGTTTTAACATTATATCAAATTATTTCATTTTTTTATTAAAAATTCTATATTATTTTTAATTTTAAAATTTGTATAGTGTATATTACTTAAATTAATTTATTAATAATATAAAGGTTTTTTTATGTATTGTTTATTTTAAATATGTATTATTTTTATATACATTAAATTGTTTTATTATATCCCTTATACATATATTATATATATATATATATATTTTCAAGTTTTTTTTTATATATACTAATCGTTTAAAATATATATTCATTTTATTACGTACATATATATGTCCATTTAGATTTTGCCATGTCATTTTTTACATATATGTTTTTTTTTTAAATTTGTAGTATCTATAATTATTATTTGGCATATTTCATTTATTTTATATTTTTATTTTATTTTTATATTACTTTATATCTTTATTTGATTATCCATAAAAAATAAAAAATAAAATAAGAGTCAATTAAATTTCAAGAATCAAAACCTCAAATTTACTTTGATTAAAAATAAGAGTCTAGCAACACATGTTGAGAGAAAAGCACAAAATAAAAATAAAAGCACCCATGATTCAAGGTAGGAATACACCTAACTACAACCATCCAAACTTTTCATATATGTTCTTTTTGACACAATACCTTAAATTTTTTATAGCCCCTCCTCAATCTATAAATCTATAAATAGGAGGATAATGCGCTTTAATGCACTAAAACTCACGTCTTTCTACATTGACAACAATACTTATACCAGTCAAATTAAAACTCAATAAACTACATCCACCCAAACTTAAAATCACTTTAAACTTAGCAAATGGTTAGGGTAATAATAATTGCTACAACCATAACCCCTAACTATTATATTTATCAATAGGTTAGGTTAGGCTCCTATATATCAATAGTAGGAATACACCCCCGTGATGCACTGATCAATATTAAAATAATTTGCATAAATTTAATTTTTATATTTAATTTAATGTTTTAGTATTATATTTATATTTTTGGTATTTAAATTAACAATATGTTGATTAAAGTTTTATTATTAGTGCTAATACCTTTTAATAAGATAAAATACATTGCTATTCCTAATATCTATTATAATTTAAATGTACAAAATAAAATTAGTAATATTACAGTAAAATATATAAACACTAAAATTTATCACCCATATTAATGGTATACTCATAATTATTATTTCATTTATATATTTTTTCATTCTAAATTGAAATTTATGAATCTATTTTCCCCCTAAAAAATTATGTAGTTGTTATGATACTTATTGTATCATATATATAGTAATTCTGTGGGCTATATTTTTATATCTATTTTTACTCCAAATATATATATATATATATATAACATAGATATAAGCAAGCGAAATCAGAAAATTTGTTGGGGGTCGGAATTAAATTATATATTTTTATGATAGTAAAAATGTAATTCCACTATATTAATGATCTATAACTTTATCATTTTTAAAGAATTAAATTAATTTTTTATCATTTTTAAGAGAACAAAGTATAAATTTTCCATTACTAATTTGAAATTTTATAAATAACAAAGAGTCCGGTGGCTCCATCACTGGTTATAAGTATTCAATATTAAAAGAATTAAACATCACAATTAAGAATCTATACTCTTTATATAAAGGAAGGCTCTTCTATTGACGCGTGTGCAATATCATAAAAACATTTATATTTTAATTTAAGGTAATTTAATTCTCTACTTTTAAAATGGTATTAATTAGTTCAAATATTTAATAACAACTATTTCGATTTCAATTAAAATTATGATGTAAATTTTTCATAAAAACACTTTTGTAATACAAAAGATTAACTATTTTAGTATGACATGTTGGAAGGTATATTTTCTGTCCATGGCAACTATCCAACTCCATCCTTTTCTCTTTTTTCAAGCCATTATAAGATTATGGTTAAATTGCAACTTCGATTCTTCTACTATGCTCTTGTTTTGTATTTAGTCTTTTAATTTGGCATAATTTGGTTCTATATTTTAAAAGTGACATAGGTTAGTTTAAATATTTAAAATCCATTAAAATGAGTATATGAATTTTTCTTAAAAACACACAGAAAATCTATTTCGACATGATAAATTAGAATGAATATTTTTAGAAAAAAAAATTACCCTCATCATTTTAACAAGAATAATTAAGGATGTCAACTATTTGAACTAAATAATGATATTATATAAGTATAAAAACTAAATTATATCAAATTAAAGTATAAATACTAAATCCTAAATTTAAACATACTACAACAACCATAACCTAAATTTGACAAAAAATCAATTTATACTACCGTAAAGTTTTATTATCTCATTTAATAAAAAAGTTTGGTATAATTTTTAAAAGCATTTTTTTAATCCGTAAATAATAGATTATACATTCAACGACTATATATATAAAGAATGATGGTGTTAGATATACGTTGTTTTTTGTCATATTATGGCATTAAATTTATTATTTAGTAAAGAAATTACATAGAAAGTAAAAAAGAGAAGCATCCACAACAAATACATATGCTAAACCTAATTTGAATGTGCAGAAAAAGAGAGAGAAAAATTCAAAAAAAATTGTATTTTCAAGTAAACTTATATATAAAGAAACAAAGAGAAGCATCCAGCAACACTTTTATTATTGTAAGTACAATCACACTCTCAAATTCTAACAAATTCTAATATCAACAATCAAACACCAATGCAAACTAAACCTCATAAGTTTCAGCTTCGGATTATTACATGACATTTATTTAAAACTTAAAAAGTTGAAAAAACTAATTACAATAATAACAACAACTAACACCACAAGTAACAAGTCAAAGATCAAATCTTGTTTTCCACTCTTGAGTTTACCTGTAAATCAAGTGGTAGGTTTCAAATATAATTACATCTGAATTGGTATATTTGATACGTACAATTCCAGTGGATAATATATTTGTACTCCGACTTTGAGCATTCAAGAGCCACATCTTCACAAGGCTTACCGTATTTATCACAATCAGGGTAGTAATACTTCTACTTCACAATGGTGAGTGGGTGTGGATGATTTGTTTTTTCATAGATGCTCCCGAGTTTGAGGAATGGATATTCTCTAAGAACACAACCATCATGAGCAGAAGTATCGTATGTTGCACAATGATAAAACTAACGATTTGGATTTCGACTTTGTTCACAGATATCACAATGATGACTTTTGAATAACTGTTATCATCATGATCAATGAGTGAAAGAAGATGCTCATCGCATTTGTGATGTGCTTTAATTGGAAGTGAAAAACATTCAAGATCTAGCACAAAATTGCAATCCTTACAACAAAATGCTCCCCTTGTAGTAAGACCACAAGCATTGCATTTCCCATTGTGCTCTTTGTAGTAAAAGAGGGGGTGTTCATGTTTCAAACTTGTTCAAGCACCAGGAATAAGAGCAGTCACACATCGGAGATATATCTTACTCTCACATTCACTACATTCATAAGCAGAGGCATTAGATATGTGCCAACATTGTTGACACTCAAAAGCTTTGTCCGAAATAAGGGCAAGAGATTCTCGGCAACGATGATGCCAAACATTCTTCATCTTAGGTAACTCAGCACACGCTTTATGAAGGAAAAAAAACACATTCTGAACAGTAGTAAAATGGATCCGTGATTGCCAACATACATCCGTCGCAACTATTTTCATATCCTCCATCAAAGGGACCTAGCATTAGATTATGCATATGCTTGAAATGCTTTATTTTTGTAGCTTATCCAGCATCGTTGCTCTCAATAACAATGATGGAACTTTCATTTGGCATCTCATCTTCATTTTCTAGTGAAACTATTAGATATGAGCGTTTATCCTCGGTCACACAATACACATGGAATGTAATATTGCAATGTGAGCGACAATAACTACCATGCTCTGGATCGACTTCATCATGACAAATGATGCAGTCTGAACTTCCAAATTCATCCAGAAGTAGATATTTGTGAAAAAGGCGATGATCATGCCACTTGCTTTTGATGATACGTGGCAATGAAGTGCACTTTTTATGGACCATAATGTTGCATGTACAACATATGTAGGCAGCATAGATTCCTTCGGTACCACATGCATCACAAATGAATGATGATGGTCTTGGAAACAAATTGAATGGATGTTCATGGCTTTTTTCTTTAACAACAAGATGAAAATATGCCGACACACATTCAATGTGAACAACAAACTTACAAGGAGAGCAACCATAAACAAATCCTCTTTGCCCTGTTACTTGGCATATCTTGCAAGAGAGCCATTCCCTATTAAATTGTAGAACAAGAGGATGCTTGCGATGCCACACACGATTTAGTTTGAAAGGAAGCTTAGCGCATTTCTCATGTAAATTAAATTTGTATATTTAATTTAATGTTTTAGTATTATATTTATATTCTTGGTATTTAAATTAACAATATGTTGATTAAAGTTTTATTATTAGTACTAATACCTTTTAATAAGATAAAATACATTGCTATTCCTAATATCTATTATAATTTAAATGTACAAAACAAAATTAGTAATATTACAGTAAAATATATAAACACTAAAATTTATCACCCATATTAATGATATACTCATAATTATTATTTCATCTATATATTTTATCATTCTAAATTGAAATATATGAATCTATTTTCCCCCAAAAAAAATTATGTAATTATTATAATACTTATTGTAGTATGCTCATATATATTGTATTTTTGTGGGCTATATTTATTATATCTATCATATCTATTTTTACTCCAAATATATATAACATAGCTAGGTATAAGCAGGCGAAATTAGAAAACTCTTTTAGGGGTCGGAATTAAATTATATATTTTTACGATAGTAAAAATGTAATTTCATCATTTTAATGATTTATATCTTTATTATTTTTAAAGAATTAAATCAATTTTTTATTATTTTTAAAAGAACAAAGTATAAATTTTTCATTACTAATTTGAAATTTTATAAATAATAAAGGGACCGGTGGCTCCATCAGTGGATATAAGTATTCAATATTAAAAGAATTAAACATCACAATTAAGAATCTATACTCTTTATGCAAAGGAAGGCCCTTCTATTGACGTGTGTACAATATCTTAAAAACATTTATATTTTAATTTAAGATAATTTAATTTTCTACTTTTAAAATAGTATTAGTTAGTCTAAATAATTAATATACTTAATTATTTCGATTAAAATTATAATGTGAATTTTTCGTACACAAAAATTATCTATTTATTATGACATGGTGGAATGTATATTTTCGTCCACGGCACCTATCCAACTCCATCATTTTCTCTTTTTTAAGCCATTATAAGATCATGGTTAAATTCCACTTTGATCCTTCTACTATGCTCATGTTTTGTATTTAGTCTTTAAATTTGGCATAATTTGATTCCCTATTTTAAGAATGACATAAGTTAGTTTAAATAGTTAAAATCCATTAAAATAATTATATGAATTTTTCTTAAAAACAAACAAAAAATCTATTTTAACATGATAAGTTAGAATGGATATTTTTAGGAGAATTTTTAGCCTCAACATTTTAACAAGAATAATTAAGGGTGCCAACTATTTGAACTAAATAATGATATTGTATAAATATAAGAACTAAATTATGTCAAAAATAAAGTATAAATACTAAATCCTAAATTTAAACATACTACAACAACCATAACCGCAATTTGACAAAAAAAAATTATCCTAACCTAATGTTTTATTATCTCATTTAATAAAAAAGTTTGGTATATTTTTTAAAAGTATTTTTTTAATCCGTAAATAATAGATTATACATTCAACGACTATATATAAAGAATGTTTTTGGTCATACTATGACATTAAATTTATTATTTAGTAAAGAAATTGCATACAACGTTGTGATATAAAAGAGTAAAAAAGATATGAGAGATAAATCTACATAGAGTTGAAGCATCCACAACAAATACATAATCAAATGCTAAACCTAATTTGAATGTGTAGCAAAAGAGAGATAAATAATTTCAGGAAAAGTTGTATTTTCAAATAAACTTATATAAAGAAATAAAGAGAAGCATTCAACAACATTTTTACTATTGTAAGTACATTCACACTCCCAAATTACAAGAAATTCTAAAATCAACAATCAAACATTGATGCAAACCTCACAAGTTTCAGCTTCAGATTATTACATGATATTTATTTATAACTTAAAAAGTCGGAAAAACCAAATTACAATGACAACAACAACTAACATCACAAGTAACAATGCAAAGATCAAATCATGTTTTCCACTCTTGAGTTTACTTGCAAATGAAGTGGCAAGTTTCAAATATAATTACATCTGAATTGCTACATGCCCCAATCCCACCAACCCCGTAGAGAATAGGGTGCTACACAATTCCAGTGGACAATATATTTGCACTCTAACTTTGAGCACTCAAGAGCCACATCTTCACAAGGCTTACCGCATTTATCACAATTAGGGTAGTAATACTTCTTCTTCACAATGGTGAGTAGGTGTGAATGATCTATTTCTTCATAGATGCTCCCGATGAGTTTGAGGAATGGATATTTTCCAAGAACACAATCAACATGAGCAAAAGTATCGCATGTTGCACAATGATAAAACCAACGATTTGGATCTCGACTTTGTTCACAAATATCACAATGATGACTTTTTGAATAACTGTTATCATCATGATCAATGAGTGAAAGAAGATGCTCATCGCATTTGTGACGTGCTTTAATTGGAAGTGAAAAACATTGAAGATCTAGCACAAAATTGCAATCCTTACAACAAAATGCTCCCCATCTAGTAAGACCACAAGCATTGCATTTCCATTTGGACTCTTTGTAGTAAAAGAGGGGGTGTTCATGTTTCAAACTTGTTCGAGCACCAGGAGTAAGAGCAGTCACACATCGGAGACATATCTTACTCTCACATTCACTACATTCATAAGCAAAGGCATTAGATACGTGCCAACATTGTTGACACTCAGGGGCGAAGCCAGAGGGGGGCTGGCATGGGCCCCGGCCCCCCCTAAAATGTAAAATTATTATTTAGGTCCTTAAATTTTTTTAAAATTTTTAAATTAGTAAAGGTAAAATTACACTTTGGCCCCCCTTAAAATTATAAAAATTTGATTTAATCCTTTACAAATTATAAAGATATAAACTATAAAAAATTAAAATTTCATCCGGCCCCCCCTAAAAAATTGTTCTGGCTTCGCCCCTGTTGACACTTAAAAGCTTTGTCCGAAATAAGGGCAAGAGATTCTCGGCAACGATGACGCCAAACATTCTTCATCTTAGGTAACTCGGCACAAGCTTTATGAAGAAAAAAATCACATTGCAAACAATAGTAAAATGGATCTGAGATTGGTAACATACACCCATCACAACTGTTTTCATACCCTCCAACGGAATCACTTAGCATTAGATTGTGCATATGCTTGAAGTGTTTTATTTTTGTAGCTTCTTTGGCATCATTCCACTCCAAAACAGTGATGGAACTTTCATTGGATATCTCATCTTCATCTTCGCGTGAAGGTATAGAATATGAATTTTTATCCTCTGTCACACAACGGGCATGGAATGTAATATTACAATGTGAACAACAATAACAGCCGAGCTCTGGATTGACCTCATCATGACAAATATCGCACTCTGAATTTCTAAAATCTCGTGGAAGAAAGTATTTGTGATAAATGCGATGATCATGCCACTTGCTAATGATGATACATGGCAATGAAATGCACTTTTTATGGACTATAATGTTGCATGTACAACATATGTAGGCAGCATAATTTCCTTCGGCACCGCATGCATCACAAATGAACGGTAGTCGTCTTGGAAACAGAGTGAATGGATGCGGATGGCTTTTATCCTCAATAATGGGTGGTGGTGATAAACATTCAATGTGGATAGCAATCTTACAAGGAGAACAACCATAAACAAATCCTCTTTGCCTTGTTTCTAGGCATATCTTGCAGGAGAGCCGTTCGCTATTAAATTGTAGAACAAGAGGATGCTCGCGATGCAACATATGATTCAATTTGAAAGGAAGCTTAGCGCATTTCTCATGTAAATGAAATCCACAGTCAGCAGAAAAGTGTGTATACTTTGCTAATGGTTCCCAACATCCAAAGCACTTAGCAGCATCATCACCATTTTCAGTGGAAATCAATGGATATTGAAGGGCAACATGCTCAAGCTCTTTCAGATTATTCTCAGCAATATTAAATGTAAACAAAGCACATTTAATATGAAAGTCCAATCCGCAAGAGCAGTGATAAGCAAACTCATTAACCTCTTCATCGCAAAAATCACAAATGTAGTATCCAAGTGGATTTGGTGTAATTTGCTTAAGAAGAAGAGGATGAAAAGGATGATTAAGCTCCAAAGGTGCCTCGGCACATACCTTGTGAAGATAAAACCCACAATCCTGGGCACAGCTAAAACATGGAGTTGACACCTTATCTCCACACCTTGAGCAGTTAGCTACAATCGGCTGATCTTCATTCAAAAGAAGAAGCAATGGATGTCGGTGACCATAATTCTGTGACTCCTCCATTTCTCCTTCCTCTTTGGTTTTTTCCGTCGACGTAGGAAAAATAAAATAAAAAAAAAAAACCAGAAAGTGAATGTTGGAAGTAAAGTAGAAATTTGAAAGAGAGAGAGACTCCAAAACTATCTCAGTATATTGCTTTTAATCTGTCTTTGCTTTCATACTTTACTTTTATTTGTTTATATTTCTTAACTCTCTTTTTTTAATTACTTTCTTAATAATAAGGTTAAAAAGTTTAGAAGACAAACCATTATTGTAAAATTATGAGGGTATTTTAAATAATATTTCAAAATATTATATATTATTTATTACATGGCTTTTGTTATTTGGCTTCCACTTTTTCTCTTTTTATAATTCAATCTTAATTTATAAAAGCTAAGAATGGGATGTGTAATGGATTTGGGTGGCTTCTACTTTAATTATTAAATTTGACAACAACGGAAAATATTAAAAGAAGAATACCAAATTTTCACTTTATTCCTTGCTTTGCTTTGTGGATTACACAATGAATATTGATATCCAGTCTTTTTGGTATTGTTGTGTATCAAGAAATTACATGTCACAAATTATGAGTTTCACAAAAAGAAAAGTATGTGTGAAACAAATTTTTAAATGTTATTGATACTTTGCTTGAGTGGACGAGTTTCTTATAAATGTTACTTCAATGAGGTTTGATACTTTGTTTGAGTGAGTTCATCTACCAAAGACTTTTTTTTTTTTATATATATATATATCAATACAATATTAGAGGATTGAGAAGGAGATTACAGAGTTTAAATCACATCATATATCAGACAAGAATTTTAATCACTACTCTAAATATATCGAACTCTACCAAAAATAAGTTAAAAAGCAATAAACTATTCCAGAATATAAATAAACTATTAACAAAAACAATATAGAACATCCTTTTATACTTATGGTGGGATGAGATAAAGTAACTTAGATTCCTTAACAGTGTTAACCAAAGTTGCCCATCAACTCACCAACTGGAGAAGGAAGCTAGAGACAGGTTGGTTTTGACATATGCAACAATGAGTTAACCTCTTAAACAACTGTTTCAAATCCAAACTTGTCTCTTAAATTTTGGGCCAAGGAGAAGGAAAGGTTTGGGGTTGCAAGGTTTGTACCGTTCATGTATGTCCTCAAGTTAGAATGGATATGCATAACATGACTTAATCAATCAAACTCCGTAATGCACAAAGCACAATCTTTCTATACTTCTGTCCCCACCAAGCAACCCTTATATGGTATACCACTTGTACCTGAACAACTTTCTGACAACGTTTATAAAGACAATTGTATTACAAATTATATCCTATATCCATTTAGACTAATACTTCACACTTTAAACACATGATATGAACATTATCATCAATATTTAACAATCAATATGAACCTAAACACACAAGCAAGCAATTTAGCAAACATTATAGGATATTTTAGAATTTAGACAACACAAATATTTAACCCGTTCTTGACAACACAAATATTTCAACCTTGAGCCCTGGACAACTGCATTCACAAACAATACCCGAACCAAATTCAATAAAAATTGGACCAAAAAAGAATTTAACACTATAATTCAAATTGATTTTTGATTAATTTTTCCTCAACCTTACTACTCTCAGTACTCATCCTTACACTATTACATAGAATTTATTCATCTTACCCTCAATTTGTTAGTGTTTCAACATGTTGTCCAATTCATTGCCAAACCTTTCAATGGCTGGAGCTGGTAAACAAATTGGTACCAAAGTTCCAACTTCTCCTTTCTTAGTCTTAGTTGGTATGAAAAAAGTTGATCATTCCAATGGCTTTTGTTAGCCCTCCAAACACTGATCCGAAATCGACATCTTCGAATCTGATGTTTGTTATCGGATATCACATACGACTCGACATCATCCGGAAAATGGAGTTGTTTACCCCTAATCACAATTAAAGCTGCCAATGATTTCATATATTCCACTGTCACACTTGCTTTTGCTTGCGTTATTAATTCCACTATATACCCTAATGGATTGTGGCAGAGGTTTTTAACTGTTGTTATTGCTGCTGGGGAGACACAAGCATTCCCATCATATCACGATGGCAATAGAGGATAAAATTTAGAACGTACCTCTTTGTTAGGGTCAAGATTTAAAGCAATGGTTCGACAGCGCCATAAGCAAGCTGTTAAGAGTTCGGACTTGGTGCAATTCGAAGGTGGAGAGGGAGGAGCCTACGAAGAAGTGAAACTTCAACAGGGCCAAAGAAAAAGGAATGTTCAACCATGTTGTTCGATGGCGAGGCGCTGGTGGTGGTGATAGCAACTTCAACTTCGTCATATTAGGGGTGGGTGAATGTGACTCGTGGTGGGTCTCGAACATTTAAAAGATGCATTTCCCATACAGGAGGATAGAGGGGATGTCTGCACCACATGTCATTTCGCCAACAGCGGACACTGAATTGCTTTATGCCGGTGGCCTCGCTCATGACATGGTTGAGGCGGACAGCGAATATGAAACCATCACATTTCAATTGTGTTACCTATTAACATATAAACTAATACCAATTAATAAAAAAAACAAATAAAAAACAAAATTGTAAAAAAAGACCGAATTACACAATGTGTAAATGTTAAGGGTTAAATTTTTAGAATCAAGACCAAATTGATAAAAAGTATATTTATTTAAGGTTAAATTACTATTATGTCAATTTTAAAAGTTGCTACCGTTATTCAACTAAAGACTAAAAAAGACAAAATTGAATGATTAGGTCACTATTTCTACATATTTCCCTGTTAGACAATTGATGATTGGTGTCATCCATGAGCCAGGGGTTTTGATGTAATTTATGTCTCATGATAGCTCGTAATCAATTTCCCCCAATGTCCAACCTCCAAGGTGTAAGCCATTTTGGAAAGCGTGTCTACCCGCTAGTTCTTAGCATGTGGTATTTGTGTGATGGTGATTTACTGTATATCTTGCATTCGTTCTTGCAGGGCCTTGTGATAAGCCATCAATGTGTTGCCTTTCACCTCGTATTCTCTTTTTTAGTTGTTTAAATACCAGTTGGGGATCGACAAAAACTTGCAAATACTGTACATCGAGGGAATGAGCCAAGTCAAGTCCGGCCAGCAAAGCTCCATAATCCACTGCATCATTGGTTGCAGAAAAGGCCAATGAGAGGCAGTAGTGATATCCTTGCCCTATGGGATCAGTCAGGATTATATATGCTTTTGATCCCTTTTTCACAGATCATCCGGTCTGTGCATAAAGTTAACAATTGTTCAGTGTTTGTAAATTCAGCTATAGCATTAGTTTCTTGATCCCTAGTGGTCCGTTAATCCTGCAAGTGTTTTTTGCGAAGTTTCACTCTGCCACAAAATCCGTAGTGGTCCATACGAACACATTGATGTTATTACAGAAAAGGCTACCAGCTGATTCCTTCCTTTGGCAGTGAGGTGAGCATGTTAAACTTTGGCCTGCATTGCAACAAAAGTCCAGCAGCAAATATGGCTCAACTTATGCTGCAACACTGTTTTGAAGTGCAGAAATGGAGCTGGTCCGAATGCAGCAACATATTTTGATTGTTTTGTTCCTATGTAATTTTGTCTTGTTCACTTGTAATTTGATAGCAAAGTTAGTAGCATATGTTGACTGATTTGTATTGATGTAATAGCTGGTATGCCAGCTTTCTTTTATGTACAAGTTAAGCTAGTTTTTGTTCATGTATTAAGTGGGAGCAGTTAACTTTTAGGTAACTGTCCAATTACTTGTGTAACTCTCATATATATTTTCAAATTTGAATGAAAGAATTGATGATGAAAATTCATTCAGTTACTTTTACAAAGTTTTTTATTCTGTTTTGCTTCATTTTGTTTTCTTTCTGATGCAAAAACTCCAACAAATGGTATCTAGAGCCCGTTGTCTTTGAGGGCCTTGATTGTGCACTGGTTCTAAGTAGTGTGTGTCTGAAACAAAGAAGAAGAAGCTGTTTTTGTTTGTTGTTTTTTGGTTGCTGTAAAACATGAGTTTTTCACCACCTCCACCACCTGTTTTTGCTGGTGAAAATTATAATATCTAGGCAGTGAAAATGAAAACATATTTGCAGGCACAAGACCTGTGGAATGTTGTTCTAAATGATACTGAGCCACCACCATTGAAAGCCAACCCGACCATTGCTCAGATCAGGCAGCATAGTGAAGACTGTGCCAAGAAGTACAAGGCCATGTCATGTGTAACAGCCCGATTTAGACCTTAGTCGGAACAGTAATTTTAGGACCACAAATCTGAGTAAAAAAAATAATATTTTAATATTATTTTCAGTGCTTATAATATGTGAATTTACATGTGTGAAAGTTTCGTGAATTAATTTTATTGTTAGTGTGCTTAATTTAATAAAAGGGCTTAATCGCGTAAAATAAAAATTTAGTGGTTATTTTAGAAGGGCCGAATAGTGGATGTTCTTTTAATATGAAGGTTTTATGTTGCAATTTTTCCAATAATAAAAGGTAGTGGACGGCAATGGGTTAATATATATCCTTATTGTACAAGTTTTATATATTAAATAATAAATGTTAAATTAGTAATTGAATAATAATATATGTTATAATAAGACAAAATATTAAAGAAAAACACCACTTTATATCCATCTTCTTCACCGAACATAGAAAAGAAAAAGAAAGTTTGAAACATTCGGCTATATTGAAGCTTAATTTAAGGTTAGTTTTTGTTCAGTTTTTGATAATTTTTACGTTTTTGATATCATTGCTAAGTTATCTACAAAACTCATGCTTGAATTT
This sequence comes from Gossypium sturtianum, assembly GCA_025698515.1. Classification (NCBI taxonomy): domain Eukaryota; kingdom Viridiplantae; phylum Streptophyta; class Magnoliopsida; order Malvales; family Malvaceae; genus Gossypium; species Gossypium sturtianum. The sequence goes on from CM046945.1 coordinate 168,535,469, forward strand.
TTAGTTTTGGTGAATATTTTGAATTATGCCATTGTTAAAAGCTTGTGTATTTTGATGTTTGATGGTAGATTATGCATGTTAATGAGTAGAGGAACGATTTTTACTAAATGATTTTCGGTGAAAACGAGTAAAACGAGCTAATCGGTAAAAAAAAATTATTATTATTCATAAGTGTATGTTAGAGTAAGAATTTGATGTTACCATAGAAGGGAAAAATGATCAGCATGTTATAAAACATAATAATAAGGGCTGAAGTTTAATTTTCGAGTATTGGAGCAAAAGTGTAAATATGTAAAAGTTTAGGGGTAAAATTATAATTTTACAAAAGTTGAGTTAAGGACTGTTTTGTATAGTACATTAATTGAATAAGTGAAATATGTTGTTATAGATCAAGGAAAACGAGATTTGGAACTAGAACGAGGAAAAAATGAGTAATTGACGAATAAGTCATTTTCACCGATTTTTGCTTTCGAGGTAAGTTTGTATGTACATAATACATTGTTTTTATTTATGTTTTAATATTTTGTTATATTATATGAGATATGGTTGAATATGGAGTAATTACTTGATGTAAATTATGAATTGTGAAAGGAATATGGCACTATGTGTGCGAGAAATGGGTAATGGCACTATGTGTGCGATACATTACCGGAAGATGGCACTATGTGTGCGAGAAACGGGTAATGGCACTATGTGTGCGATACATTACCAGTAGATGGCACTATATGTGCAAGAAATGGGTAATGGCACTATGTGTGCGATACATTACCGGAAGATGGCACTATGTGTGCGAGAAACGGGTAATGGCACTATGTGTGCGATACATTACCGGATGATGGCACTATGTGTGCAAGAAACGGGTAATGGCACTATGTGTGCGATACATTACCGGAAGACGGCACTTCGTGTGCTAATTATCAAATAACGACTAAGTGTAATTGAATATGATTATGTGATGAATAAGTGCAGGTATAAGTGTGAAAATTTATGAACAATGTGCTCGATATTTGAGCGAACTTTCGGTAAGAAGAAATGGAGTAAGTGAAATTATGAAAGAGTAAATTTAGAAATAAAACAGTTTTGGACAGCAGCAGTTATGTGTCTTTGAAAAATCACCAAAAATGGTGGAAATTGAATTAGAGGTTGAATAAGATATGAAATTAAAGCTGGATGAGTCTATTTTGACATAAAAGAAACGGTGTAAACAAAAGAATTTCATATTCTGTGATATTTGAATTTTTGTGAGATAGGGTTAGAATGATTTCAGAATCCCCTGTTGTAACTTTGTAAATTCATTAAAAATTGTACAAAAATAATCATGGGATAAAATTTATATCCCTGAATTTATTAATGAGTCTATTTTCAAGAGAAATAAACGGTAACATCATTTGAGTTTTGTACAATGAGATAATAATTTTTTAGTGAAGAAAGGTCGAAACCGTCAGACAACAGAACATGGGATACTTTAAAGAATAAACTGTACTAATTGGATAAGCCAAAAATTCTATAAATTTTATGGTGTGGATATATTTGAGTCTAGTTTCAGAGAAAATTAACGGTTCTTCATTTGGAGCTCTGTAGCTCGAGAAATAAATAATTTAGTGACAGTGACTCAAATAGATAGCTTGAGATGAACATGAATAAAAGTGGAACTGTGTGCAATTATGATTGTATTATCTTGAGAACATATTGTGAAGATTTATGAAAGCTTGTTAATAAATCACTTATTATTTACATACTTACTAAGCTTTGTAGCTTACTTTCCTTCCTTTCCCATATCTTATAGGGTTGTATGCTAGCTCGAGTTGGAGATCGTCGGAGATGTAATCACACTATCAAGCTATCATCGTGGGTAAAAAGTGAATACAAACCTCTTAAGTTTATGGCATGTATAGGGGACTTAGTCATTTGTATATGTCATAATTGGTTTGGCCTAAAATGTTGGCCATTACTATTTAGCAATTCATTTTGTATAAGGTCATTGATGTTGACTAGTATTATTCAAGTTATATGTTTGTGATGAAAATTGAAAAGAGATAATTTGGATGATATTTTATGACTCAGTTTAATACGTTTACAAGTGTATGTGTTCTGGTAATGCCTCATACCCTATTCCGGCGTCGAATACGGGTAAGGGGTGTTACATCATGCCTTCAAAGTGGAGTCTTTGATATTATCTTCACTAGGATAATGGCCTGTGACACACCAAAGGAGGCTTGGGATAAACTCAAGGAGGAGTTTCAAGGGTCAGACAAGACCAGGCAACAGCAACTAATCAATTTAAGAAGGGACTTTGAGAATTTGAGAATGAAAGACTCAGAAACCATTAAGCAGTATGCTGATAGAATTATGGCTACTTTCAACAATATAAGACTGCTTGGGGATGAGTTTAGTGATCAAAGGGTAGTTGTGAAAGTCATAACAACCTTACAAGAGAAGTATGAAGTAAATATTTCTTCTTTGGAGGATTCAAGGGACCTATCAACCATTCCCTTGACAGAGCTGATAAATGCTTTTTATGCACAAGAGCAAAAGAGAGCTATCAGAATGGAAGAGCACTTTGAGGGAGCTTTTCAAGCCAAAAGTAGAGAGAGCTCAAGCTCAACCTCGAATTTCAAAGGCAAGAAGCCTTGGACAGAAAAGAAGAAGAAAGAGGCTGCTAAGAAGAAGTTTCCACCCTGTGTCCATTGCAAAAAGACTACTCATCTTGAAAAATACTGTTAGTATAGACCAGATATTCAGTGTAGAGGCTGCAAACAATTTGGCCACATTGAAAAAGTGTGCAAAAATAAGCCAAAAGTACAACCACAGTATCAGAACCAAGCTCAAGCTGCTAAAGATGTTGAAGTGCAGGAAGAGCATGTTTTCTCAACATCCTGCTTTGCAAGCTTGAGCAAGGTGAGTAAGATCTGGCTAGTTGACAGTGGATGTACTCACCATATGGCTTCTGGTAAGAGCATGTTCAAGGAGTTGGACACAACTTTCAAGTCCAAAGTCAGAATAGGCAATGGGGAACTCTTGGAGGCAAAAGGGAAGGGTAAGGCTGTGATAGACACCAAGTCAGGAAGCAAAACCATTTCTGAGGTTTTTTATGTACCTGACATTGATCAAAATTTGCTGAGTGTTGGTCAGCTACTGGAGAAGGGCTACTCTTTGATTTTTGAAGACAAAACTTGCGTGATCAAAGGTGCTACTGGTCAAGTGTTAACAACAGTAGCTATGCAAGACAGAACCTTCATTGTGGATGTGAATCAATTGCAAGCAAAGGCATATGCAACTCAGACTGATGAAGCAACTTTATGGCATAGGAGGTTAGGACATGTGAACTACAATTCACTTAGTCTGTTGCAGAAAAGGAATTTGGTGGAAGACATGTCCAAGATTGAGGAAAAGAAGAAAGTGTGTGAGGTTTGTCAGCTTGGCAAACAGACTAGATTACCTTTCCCTGTTAACAAAGCATGGAGAGCTCAACAAAGACTCCAGCTAGTCCATACAGACATCTGTGGACCTATGAAGACCACCTCCTTAAATGGCAGTAGGTACTTTGTATTATTCATTGATGAGTGTACTAGGTTCTGTTGGGTAAGCTTCCTAAAGCAAAAGTCTGATGTTGTTGATTTCTTTTGCAAATTTAAAGCCTTGGCTGAAAATCAAGCTAGTTGTAAGCTAAAATGCTTAAGGTCTGATAATGGAACTGAGTATGTATCTCAGAAGTTCCAAAAGATATGTGATGATGCTGGAATTCAACACCAACTAACCACCATTTATACAACAAGCAAAATGGTGTTTGTGAGAGAAAGAATAGGACAGTTCTTGATATGGCCAGGTGCCTTCTATTTGAGGCTAAAATGCCTAACATTTTTTGGGCTGAAGCAGTAAACACAGCTGTTTACTTACAAAATAGGCTACCAACAAGTGCAGTTGAGGGTAAAACACCCTTTGAAGCCTGGTTTGAACAGAAACCATCTGTCTCACATGTGAAAGTGTTTGGTTGCTTGTGTTATGTACTGGTGCCAGCACAGAAAAGAACTAAGTTAGAAAGGAGGTCCATGCCAGGGGTGTTTGTTGGCTATAGCAGTGTGAAGAAGGGATATAGAGTCTTTGATCCGTTGACTAAGAAGATTGTAGTGAGCAGGGATGTTAAGTTCAGTGAAGCAAGCTGTTGGAAATGGGATGGAATTGAAACAAGTCTGCTTAATGAAGATCAAAATGACCTTGACCTGCAGCAAGCTGAAATTGAAGAAGTAGTTGAAGATACATTTGATGATGAACCTGTTAGAGGCACCAGGACACTAGCAGACATCTATAAAAGGTGCACTGTGACTATGGTGGAGCCTTCTTGCTATGATGAAGCTGTAAAAGAAAGTTGCTGGCAAGAAGCTATGGAAGCTGAACTGAGAATGATTCACAAGAATGATACTTGGGAGCTTGTTAACAGACCTGAAAATAGAAAGATCATTGGTGTTAAATGAGTGTTCAGAACCAAGAATAATGAAGATGATTCTCTGAATAAGCACAAGGCCAGACTGGTTATGAAAGGGTATAGTCAGTAGCAAGGGATTGATTTCTCTAAACCTTTGCACATGTTGCAAGGTTGGATACAATAAGGCTATTGTTTGCATTAGCAGCTCAAAAACACTGGAAGGTGCATCATCTGGATGTCAAATTAGCATTTTTAAATGGATTTCTCAAGGAAGAAATCTTCATAGAGCAACCTGAAGGTTTTAAGATCCCTGGTGAAGAACACAAAGTCTACAAGCTCAAGAAGGCCTTGTATGGCCTAAAACAGGCTCCAAGAGCCTGGTATGAAAGGATTGATAGCCATTTAACAAGGCTAGGTTTCACAAAGAGTGTTAGTTAAGTCTACCCTTTATGTCAAAAAGGCTGGAAAAGAGACCTTGTTAATTGTGTCTCTATATGTTGATGATTTGCTAGTTATTGGCTGCAAAAATGAGTTGACTGTAGATTTCAAGAAGCAGATGCAAGAAGTGTTCGAAATGACTGATCTTAGCTTAATGACATACTTCCTCAATATGGAAGTAAGTCAAAAGGATGAAGGTATTTTCATAAGTCAGCAAACATTTGCACTCAAGGTGCTAAAGAAATTCTGCATGTCAAATTGCAAGCCTGTTACCACGCCTGTTGCATTGGGAGAAAAGCTGTCCAGCACTAGTAAGCATGATCGAGTGGATGAAAAGGCATATAGAAGTTTGGTTGGTTGTCTACTCTATTTGACTGCAACAAGACCAGACATTGTATATGATGTTAGCCTTCTTTTAAGGTTCATGCACTGTTGTAATGTTGCACATTTTAAAGCTGCAAAAAGGGTACTTAGATATGTTAAGGGAACCCTCAATTCTGGTGTAATGTTTGGAAGGGCAGAGGAGCTGAAGCTTGTTGGTTACTCAGACAGTGATTGGGCAAGTTCAGTTGATGACATGAGAAGCACATTAGGTTATTTCTTCACTTTAGGCTCTAGTGTTTTTAGCTGGAGTTTAAAGAAACAACAGACTATAGCTCAATCTACAGCAGAAGCAGAATACATCTCAGCTACAGCATCTGTTAATCAAGCCATTTGGCTTAGAAAGCTTCTGTGTGATTTAAATTAAGAACAAAAGCAACCAACTGAAATCAAGGTTAACAATTAATCAGCAGTTGCTATAGCTAAAAATCCGGTCTTCCATGGTAAGACTAAGCATTTTAAAATTAAGTTCCATTTTGTTCGAGAAGCTGAGCAATCAAAGGAAGTCAGTCTTGTTCATTGTAGCTCAAAAACACAATTGGCTGATATTCTGACCAAGCCATTAGGAGCTACCAGGTTTGAAGCCTTAAAAGAAGAAATTGGTGTTTGTTGCATACAGTCCAAGGAGGAGTGTTAAACTTTGGCCTGCATTGCAACAAAAGTCTAGCAACAAATATGGCTCAACTTATGCTGCAACACTATTTTGAAGTGCAGAAATGGAGCTGGTCCGAATGCAGCAATATATTTTGATTGTTTTATTCCTATGTAACTTTGTCTTGTTCACTTGTAATTTGATAGCAAAGTTAGTAGGATATGTTGACTGATTTGTATTGATGTAATAGCTGGTATGCCAGCTTTCTTTTATGTACAAGTTAAGCTAGTTTTTGTTCATGTATTAAGTGGGAGCAGTTAACTATTAGGTAACTGTCCAATTACTTGTGTAACTCTCATATATATTTTCAAATTTGAATGAGAGAATTGATGATGAAAATTCATTCAGTTACTTTTGCAAAGTTTCTTATTCTGTTTTGCTTCATTTTGTTTTCTTTCTGATGCAAAAACTCCAACAGAGCATTAATGTTCATGGCCGAATCTACTTGAGTGGGGTCTAAATAGATGAGTTTTATTTTCTGCTCTGCTTGTTTGTCCTCTTTGTAATTTAAGTCGTCTAGAGTAAGTTGATCTGTGTCCATATAATATTCTCTCTCTTTTAAAGTAGAATCAATTGTTCAATCTGTCATAGTGTTTTATCCAATGCTTGTTGATGGGCTCGGAATGTACTCATGAGGTACTGGAATTGGATCGAACGTTAAGCATGAGGTTCAAGCCGATGAGAAGCTGAACGTATGATATTAACAGTAGACGATTGAGGAAAGGCAGATGGTAATCTATTCATGTTTGGTATAGTGCTCACAGGAAGAATCGTGCTTGGTACGGGGGTTGTTGACATCTGTGTAGTAGGGGCAAATGGATTGGTGTTGAGTTGCCGCTCGACATTGGTGAGAGGGTGCACTGAATGCTGAACATTTACCGTGAGAGAATTGTATCCTTGACTTGTAAGGGTCGAGGAGCTAAATTTGCAATTATATCTATTCTTTAAACAAAGTTAATGGAGGAAGTTAACCAAACGACTGAAAATACCAACTAGAAAAGTTGAAAGATTAATATTGAGCAAATAAAAGTAGATAAACTAAATTCACACAAATCGATAGAAACAGGGATTATCTTATAATTTAACATTTCACATATTGATAAGATCAGATTCTAACCATATCTGTTCTTTTTGAGAGATTAATAAGATTTGAGACATATTAAAAGGAGGATAATACTTCCATGTCCTCATGCATTGATAACAATGCCCATACCAATCGAGCTAAAACTCAATTAGCATATTGAATATTATTGTTAAATAAGTTATTTATGTCAAGATTGTTGGATTTGAGTTGTCACTATTTATTTATAATTAATAAAGTTTATTTAAGGACAATTTAAAAAGAAAATTATATAAAACTTTGTAACACTTAACTCATTATTTTTCTATTTTATGAATTCCAATATTTTCAGTTATGAAGAATTGACTTTTGTAAACAAATAAGAAAATTATAATCTAAATTTAGCTTCTTACCTCTCTATTGAATTGTGTAGTAACTTGAAACTACAAGTAGAATTTGAGTTTCCCTACATTACCCACACCATAATTCAAGACATAATGCTATGTATAAGTGTATATGTTTCCTTCTGGTATGTCACCTATTTTAGTGCTTAGTTTTCAAGCTAAGCACTTAATTCTATGTTAGCTATTAGTACCTCAGAAAAGAGATCAAGAAAATCAAAACGAAAAAAAAAATTAAAAGAATATTTTTAACTAGGTTAAGGTTGAGCTATATTACCTTCTTCTGTTAAACTGCGGGAAAACATTTCTATTTCTTGAAACAATCTTTTGTTCCCAGAATTTGTGTCTGAAGAAGATACCATCAAGTGAATGAGATACTCACAAATTTCTCCCACATCATCTGACCACGTCACACTCTTCTGATCATGCTTATCTGTCGTATGTTCTTTACCGTTGTTGTACATGCGTTTTCTGCATGCCTACAATACGAAAAATAACATAGATATAGGGACCGGTTATGGTCATATATTCGACATTCACCCTTGAGTCTGGATAAAATATCAATCAACAAATTTTGTTTCTTCGTGATTGGCAAAAGAAACAATTAATGTTACCTGGAATACATGATTAAGACTGGCTATATGCTCTGCCTTCAAGAATCCAGAGTTTAGGAGAGCTCGAAATAAAAGCACCATCTCAGGGGTAACATCCATGACTTTAAGGTTTTCGATTATACAAGATATGGAAACGTCATCGAACACAGTTCGGATCCACCCAGGAATCTTCTCGAGTTTTAGCAATGCGACAGTAAGATGAACAGCAGGTTTGTGGTAATTGATGAATGATTTTGATGCTAAGCATGGAACTGCCAAAGACATAGCCATTTCCTCCACAATTAGTCCATACCAGCTACTTCTCACAACTCTTGATTCCTGCATTTCTAGTTCTTTTTCCCACCCTAAAATTATTGATAAGCAAAGGCAACAGTTCATTGCTACCCGAATGTCATCGTTAAATACCTGACCTTCTAATACAGTCATTATGGACATTATGTAACCCATGAAGCACTGTGACTCCACATGTTTCCCTTTTTTCTGATATGATATTCCTGAAAGAAACTCCAACAGGCAAGATGAAGCAACAAGCTTGACCATTGGAGACCCAAAATGTATCATCCTGCACAAATCATGGAAGTGAATATTGATTATGGAAACTGGTTGTGCCATATCTGGTGACTTGAGGAAAGTTTCCCAGTCTGGAACCTCTGGTAAAACGGCATGGAAGCTGAAAATAAAGAAGTTAGTTTACACAGCATGGATTTATAGAAGAGTTTTATAAGAAGGTGCTTACCATCTTAAGGTGAAGTAGTATAACAAAAGCAAAAATATTAGGTTTTCGCCAGAGCTTGTTCCCTCATCATGCTCTATTAGAGCAGGTCCCTTGGAAGAGACAACCTGGACTGTGCTGTTGATGGTAGAGATCAAGGAAGCATTAAAAATTATACTTTTCGAAGCCTCAATGAGTGCATGGCTAGAAGAATGATGCAAAATCAAGGAGAGAATTCCCACTAAAAGTAGACCTTCATGATTCCAGCCATACTTTCTAACTGCAGGAATTAAGCAGTCTATCAACTACAAAGAAAGTAAAAGACTCATTAATTTGCTGAAACCGTGAGTACACATTAAAATGAAAACTGACACGGTACCTTTGTAGACAATGCAAGCCAAGATTCGCCATCAGAAAGCGTTTCATGGTGCACTGTACTTAGAATGTTAAATAGCAGAAGTAAGATGGCCAGAAGTAACTCTGAGGAAGAAGAATGACTTGAATTGTAATAAACTACCATTAATATTGCATTGCCTATTCCATGCAAGCATAGTTGGTCCGAGGCAGTTGGAAAGATGTTAATGACTGTTAATATAAGATTTACTACTGCTATAATGTCTTGATTTTGGGCTCCTTCCTCAGCAAGCTCTACCAATAAACACAGCAAAAGCTTTGCAGCATGGTTATCTCTCCTAGCTACCAAGTCTGCAATTACTCTTACATCTATGGTGTGACTATTGTCCCTATGGATGAGTATTTTGTTTCCATCTGAGCAATCTCTTCTGCAGAATTTTAGAAGTTGGCACGATAATGGTTTGCTGATTTTCTCCTGTTGGAACAACCATGTCACTGCAACTGGATGAATCACTGCAGAAGGCAAATCCCATTCACTTCGACACAGCATATGGAATAAGATCCTCTCAGCTTCCAGGCTGTGAGAGACTTGATTGCTTGCCTTAGCAAGACCTCTACATAGGCCGTAAAGATTCAACACTTGCATCATTGTCAAGGAATCAATAGTCCCAGAGAGGAAATCTCCACTGTTAACAAGAATATATTGCTCCAGAGAAGCTAAAACCGATCTCTCATCTGCAAGCCTGCGGAAGGTATCAATAACAGTAAGAAATAAAGGTGAAGAACAAATGTTAAAAATGCAACATGAATAAGATGAAAGAACCTGGCAGCTCATTTACCAGTCATCATGCAGGCAACTGAAATGCAAAAGCAACAAAACTGCAGCTTGGCAAGAAGACAAATCTAAATCATGGGAGTTCTTCTGCCCAAGCAGAAACAGCAAATCAATAGGATCAGATGGAAGAGAAAAAAGAGCATCTCTAATTGGTTGTCCAGCTTGATTTCCCAAAAGAACTTCCACAAGTGAACTGAGCATTAGATATACTCTCCATTTCATCTTTTCAGCAGGAAATAGTCCGAGACATCCGAATGAAAAACAGAACCAAGAGGATGAAAGTAGGACTTTTGCTAGTTCTGTTGCTTGGATATCAGGATGCTGAATCAGTATAAAATGGAATGTTTCGAATACCCCCATGACAGTTTCCTCATCAAGTTCGTTAACAGCCATGGAAAACCAAGGTAATATATGTGAGGTACATATGTCCACAATACAAGTTCGCAGTTCCAAGTTGCTAGATGTGTTTGCAGAGCACGCTTCGTGACTGTATGAATATGCTTCTTTAAGAAGGTATAAACAATGTAAAAGTTGACCTGGATCTTTCTCAGAGATAGTCAGACAAGCTAAAACAGCATGTTTCAATGACTCTTGAAGTAATGCTGGAAGATTTGAAGCCCCTTGAGAAGAAGGGAATTTTAAAAGAGCTACAAAGATTGAACAAACCAATAGGAAAGTCTCTGGAATCATGCCAATTTCCCCATCTCTATGCCTTTCAAGCATCCTTGACAAAATAAGAGCTAATTCTTCAATGTTAGAGGTTGATGCTATTCCAGGGCAATCAGAAACACAGTTTTGTATAAGCATAAGTGTGAATGTTTGAGCAGGATGGAAAGGAACTTCAGCCACATAACGAAGCACCGGAATCAGAGTTTGGAAACCAATAATAAGCCTTTGTCTGAAAGACTGCTCAGTACAAGGAAAGAGATTAAGAACCCTAACACAAGAGTAGACCAGGGGATCCTTGCATTCTGTTTAACAAGAGTAGAATTTCATTAATGCAAAAGCCTCGTGGCATGATATAATTATCACAAATGGACATAAATATCCACGCATACATGTAATGTCCGTGTACAAACATAAGCACCATGCTCGCATAATATACACCTGTATAATTCTATGACGAGTCACACATGAATGGGGTCAACAAATAATGATAGAACTCGAAACTGATACACTGCTTTCGTGACTAATTTGCCTGAATAGAACTAGTTAAGTAGAATATTGAGTTTGATTAAAACAGAATGCTACAAAACTTCAAAAACTAAACTACTATCTTATTTTCTTTGGAGCGCTATTGAAAGCAGTATTTTGGGTTCTTTGACTCACTGAGGAAACTTGCATGCCATTTAACTGTCGAGATTTAGCTTCACTTACCTGACAATCTTAATATCTCAAACACATAATCCACAATATTTTCTTCTATCAAAATTTGAATCTGTTTGGGGAAAGCATCTCCACACGTCAAGTAGTGGAAAATCAGATCCAATGTGCTGATTTGCACTTGGCTGTCAGATGAAAGAAGTGGGCCTTTGATGGCCTCAGCAAACAATACGCTCAATGGGGATTCATCTAGTCCATCTTCTATCGTTTGCATTAAGTGGTCTGCTTCATTAGAACTCAAGCTGTTTATTTCATTTCCATGTCCATTTCCAAACAATCCAATTTGTGCCAAGAGCATTAGAAAAGCTACAAATGCAAAATTAGAATTTATTAGTTTGAGAGGATATATTATGATGATCATGATGAAACAGAGCTGCACATGTGAAGGTGGCCTTGATGTGCGAGGTGAGTACATTCCTAATAAAGACCCTAATAAACATTATGTTATGCAGAGCAGTGAGTTAAATCAAACTGGAGGCATTCACTTTTAAATGATGTCAACTAGTTACATAAGACTTTCCCAACATGGAATGTAACAGAACTTAGTAGTTCCCGTAGGCTATGCTTCAAGAAAAATGCTTCAGTATATCTTGACACAAAATTTTAAATAAATCAATGTAGAAAGCAATTTGACAAACCTACTCCATTCAATCGTACATCATCTCTATGGGTTTTCAGAAGTGCCTCCATTGACAAACGCAACAGACTAGGACAAAAGGCCTGAAGAACATTTGCTCCTAAACCATCTCTAGATGCATATCCTTGAATAGATAGTTTATACAGAACAAAAAGAATCTCTCCTCGGATTTCATCGCTGCAGTAGGAAACAACTAATTAACAGCCACAATTAATACAAACGATCTGTATCCAGTAACTTTTATTTGTTACCTTGGCAATTGAAGACCAACTACCAAATTGGATACTAGAGCTTCTTTGTCTCTGATGTGCATACAAGGATCATTTATTTGGCAGTTCAAAAGAATTCCTAAGCAATGCAGCTGGCATTTAAGATAGCCAGACATAGCAATAGATCAGTTGTCTAAATTTTTCTCAGAATAATAAATAATGGAAAAGTTCACACCTCAACTCAAATATGTTGGCCTGACTCCTTTTATTAGAGTACCAATGTCCGGTGCATATTCGGACATGCGTACTCCAAGTATCTCCAAATGCATGGAAAACTTAGAAAAAAAAAAGTAAAATTACCCTGCTTGAACACTCACACAGTCGCACTTTAATCCGAATAAAATAGCATGCTGCATGATCTTTCATTTTCTCAAATTATGCATAAGATTAGGCACGAATACCACCCAAATTCATCCTAAAAGAACCTAATACATTTCACCCTAGTTCACTTTTTATTTCCCTTATTTATTCAACATTATCAAAATCTAAGGCTCCATTTGGTTGTTATATCTATACTAGCATTTAAAAGGGAAATGTGTTTTTTTTTTTATGTAACTTCGTTTTTTTAATTTTCTGGTAGCTTTGAGAATTAAACAGAAAATAATACTGAAAGAGAATGAGTAACAAAAACAAGGATCACATCAAATGTTGGAAAAGGAGCACATAAAATTTATAAACTCTCCTCTTCATTTTCCTTCAATTTTCTCAGCAACCAAACACAAACTACCACAAATAACAAGTTCAAACTCACTAGTCACTACCATGCAACAAAATAATAATATCACCGTATTAAACCACAGAAAATAATAAGAACAAACTCCAGCTGTTCTTTCTTATGATTCATGTTTCTCAGAATCCAAACAGATCCGCAATAGAAACAACAATCAAAAGATTCAAAACACACATAAACAACAATCAAAAGATTCAAAACACACATACTTACCATATAAAGCTGCCTTCGACTCCACGCTAACGCGCCAGAAGAGAGTTTTTCGGCAACTTGCGCAATGAAATCTGCGGTGACAGAATCACTAGCAGAAGCGCAAAGAGCGGAGATTATATCAATGAGTTGTTGAGCGATGGGATCGTCGTCGAAGGAAGAGAGCGCGTGGAGGAGGGGGGAGATGAGGAAGTGAGGGTGGAAGGAAAGGAGGGAGGTGAGGAAAAGGGGTTGAGAAAGGGCGTCGGCGAGTTGGGAGAGAACGTAGGAGACATGGAGAGTGGGAGCGCGTGGGTTGGAGATGAGGTTAGAGAGGCAGAGGAGGCAGATGGAGCCGCCTTGTTGGGTGCGAAGGGATAAGGTGGTGCGGTGGCCTTGAGAGCATTGGATAACGTCCGGTTCTTGATCGGGATAATGATCGGCGGCGAAGGAGACATCCGGTTCTTGCGGATCTTCAAACATCATCTTTCCGGGAAAGAGGCAGTTGGTGATTTTTGAATTTTAGCGGGAGTCGGGCTTTTTTAATATTTTTTATTTTTCTAATTTTTTTTCTCCTATTAGAAATAGAATTAGTTATACCACTGACTGACACTGTGCGTGAAATTGGATACTATTTTTTATTAGAGTTAATTACACCAAACATCCTCAAATTATGATCTTTATTTTAAATTGATCCTTAAATTTCAAATTATTTTAATTACACCCCAAAACTATTGAGGTTATATCAATCAAGTCCTTCCATTACTAAAATTGTTAATTTAACTATTAAAAGATACATCAGATCTTATGTTGCATAAATTAAAAACGAATATTGTAAGAATGAATGCTTTTATGCCTATATCGTCCACTCTTTATTTTATTTTTTTTCAATTTTACTTTATTTTTAGATGTTACTTTTAAGAAATTATTGATTAAATGTAAATTTTACCAAATATTATTGTTATTATTTTAATTTAATATGTAAATGTGAAGAAATTGGAATCATTATAGACAATAGTAATTTGTAAATTATATATTTTACCATCACAATAAAATTAGCAAAATAGCATTTTTTTAATGCTGTTTGCTTGTGGAATTTTGAGTAAGAAATGCAAAATAATAAAAGGAAATCAAAATAAAGCAGAGAATAAAAAAACCAACCATAAAATTCATATTTAACTTTGGATGCTTTAAAGTTTTGAACTGTGAACTCAAGACATATATAAAAACAAAACAAAAATAACCCCATCTTCATTTATACAAGTCTCTCAACCCCTAGCTTTGAGGTATGTATTCATGACCTGAAAATTCCATATATACAACACAGACTGCCACCTCACTTGATCTGATTGTATACAGAACCAATAACAAAATCGAAATTCTGTCAAGTATGTTCCTATTCGGTCCCCGATGACGAAACCGGGTTCCTTCAACTAATATTCTCAAACTCTCTATGACCTCATTGTTGCCTTAACCGCACCTGTCCGATGAACTACTGTGAAGGTACCGGACCACTCATTCATAAAATTGAGGAGAACCCACACTGACAGAATTTCATGTACCAAAAATTTACGTCGTTCAACTGTTTTATACAATCAAGATTGCACGGCCAACTTCTGGAGATGCTCGAAGAAGATTTGTAGGCTTACATCGTCTGTAAAGATTACATCTGATCCGGCAGCCATGTCGATGGAATTATTGTATGTTGCTGATGGGTTCAATTTTGCTAACAAAAATCTTGCCTGTACAAGGAAAAAACACGAAGAAGGTTCGACAAACCAGAAATGGGGAATAATCAAAGACAAAATGGATATAACAATGAAAATACTGACCTGGGATCCATGTTGATCACATACAACCAATCTAGGGACAGGGAAGCGCTCCTGAATAATCATTTGGGCATCAACATGAGGTGCTTGCAAAAGCTGTGAAAATGCCTGTTGAAAGAAATAAGCTTTTAGACATCAAAATCATGCCACCAGATATCGCGTTTGCACATGATGATAGTAATGTTTCGAAAATTAAGCTCTACATTTATGTGGTATGAACACAATGAGCATACCTGATGTTCAGGCTGACTCTGGTAACCCATGTTGCGCCACTGTGCTATTGTCATACCATGGAATATAACAATACTGAAATATGCATCTAGCAAGAGAATGCGATCAGCTGAAATGGAAGCCACATCCAATAATGCTGGTTGAGGCAGCGAGTTGAATGAATACGATATTAATGATGGTTGAATCATCACAGCTGCATTTGTAATGTTTTCTCTGTTTAGTAACATTCGAAAGTAGGCAGTTTCATCAGGACTGTTATTAAAAACCTGTCACAGAAAGGAAAAAGAGAGAAGCCATATATGAGTGTAGGTCGATTACATATTACAAAAATAGGCAAGAAAAAAGGCCTTTTATTTATTTTTATTTTTTAAACTAGGTACCTGAACAAATTGTGACCGTCGTAGATTAAACATAAATTGAGGGAACAAAGAAAAGCAAGGGTTTAATGTAAAAGATGATGCATCATCCTTCCGATACTCTCCAAATTTGGAACAAACTCGAATGAGATTCCTATCCAACCACCGTGTAGCATCAAACCCATCCTAAATGAAACAAAAGGCAATAATTAAGCAAGGGTAGCAATCAATAAACAATTAATTAGAAGCAACAATTGATAGAAAATATCGCAAGCCAGGAAGGCCTGGGCTAGGAGGAAAGCGAGTAGAGAGAATAAGTGTTGTTAACGCTTTGCACCTTCGCCCTTGACCAAGAAAAATCCTCAAATGGACACACCTGCTGCGCCTAGTAACGCTTTTTTGTTAGGCGATAGGTACAAAAAAAGAAGGATTGCCTAATTAAAGTTCTCCTCGATTTCTTTGATTTTAATTTTTTTCATTATTTGTACATTTACTAGTAAGAAAGGTGATAATACCAAACTATCTATTTCTCAATATTTGAGTATTCAACAATAGACAGGAGACAAGGAAATCATGCAGATTAGCCAACAAGTGAAGAAGAAAATTTGGCATATTTCGTAGGATAAATTGGACCACTCTTTAGAATTTATTACCATAATTATGTCTTAAATTTAATTATAGATAAATACACACACAGAGAAAACAAAGGCACACATACAAAAACATGCATTTAAACATATTGTGCCTTACTTCACTCAAGCAAGCACTTTTCTTGCACCTGGTACCTCAGGCAACATAGAGCAAATAAATTATATGTTGAAAGTGGATTCTAATAAGAAAATAGAGCAAACAGTAAATAATTGAATAGAAGGCGTTTCAAATTACCTCCATCTCCATTTTTAGAGAAGTTACTCTTGCCATTACAACAGCAGCAGCCTCTTGATCAAAACCATGTACTAATTCCTAGAAAGGAGATATTATTACGGTTAGAACAAATCAACCAAGAAACAAATGGAATTGACAATTATACACATTAGCTGACCTACCAACATTCAAATTCAAGACTCCCTACCACCCCCAAACACAAAAAGATAGTCCTCTTAATTGTGACCAAGCAGGACCTTATTTAACAAACACAATATGGGATGAAGTGGCAGAAATGAAATAACACCCTTGCCTCTCATTTATTTTAAGACAATTTAAACAACAAAAACTACAAAATTGAGATAATCCAAACTAACCTCTGTACTAACAGCACTGTCTACCCATTGTCTTGTCAAAGTAGTAACTCGAAGCATTCTTTTACCTTCAGGGTCTTGATAACTGTAATTAAGATAAACAAGATCACAATCATATTACCAAACAAACAAATAAAACCCAAATCAAACATATTTAATTTTAAAGAAAATAAACTCGACACTGCTGAGTAGTCCATGCAGCAAACCTTGTAAGAAACTGCAAATAGAGCTGTGAATTTGCCGTTCCTGGGGCATTTGATCGCTCAGTTGATGAAATATCAAATAAAACCGTCAAGCATGTACTCTTGTCAAGGCCACACATTTTCCATGCTGAAGTGCTCCCCTCACCAATGACTGTGTCAGAGACATTAGGTCCTTTCTGCAACACTCGTAGTAATCAGCTTAAATACAAGTAAATTCAGTGTGTTGTTTAGAGAGAGTGAGATACATTATTAAATTATAAAGTAGGTCCAACCTTCTCCAAAGAAGTGCAAGGTCCAATGACCCCTTGAATTTTGATGTCTTTTGAACAGTTGATCTCAAGCAGGCCACTAGAAATGGGGAAAAAGGAGAATATAAGGAAAATCAGGTGGTTGAAAAGTCTAGAACTCAAATAAATAAGACAAGGTCAACAAGAACTGGAATATAAACGGAAGTTGACTAATTAATAAAGCATCCACATAGTTGTTTATAAATAATCATTTTTAAGAGAAATGAAGTTAAAATGTTGAACAAGAACTAACTTAAAACATAGGCCAAGAGATTGTTCTCCGTCCTTGAACATACGCCTGAAAGAACCTTTAAATACAGAATGACCAAAACTTTCAGCTAGAACAACAAGGCCACCAGTTCTTTCAACTGCAACTTTCATTTCAGCAACCCCAACCTGAGAACACATCAGACCCATTACATCATGAAGATTACCACTGGCTGAAGTTATTAGACTTCATTTAGACTTAAATGGTTTGCACTTTGCACCTTTTAGGAACATAAAAATGATTAAACAACCTAAAAGGTGGCCAAAACAGACCTGATCAAGTGCAGATGCAAAAAGGTCTAGTACATGACCCTGGCTGACTAACTGTTTTGCAAGACTATCATAAAATCTGACTGCTTTCTTAAAATATGGTGCAGCATCCTTATCAAGATCTTTATGTGAACGTACAGGTTCTGACAAGTCCTTCGAAACAATCTGCAAAAATCATACAATCAGTATTATCTTGATGACAACCAAGTACGTTAACACAAATAAAAAAGGCCATATTAATTACACAAACTATGTTCATATTAACAATGACGTATTATTGATGTCGTGTACATCCATAATATCACACAATTCATTAGAAACAAACGATAAATGCATTATATCAGCTATATAAATTCGGTGCATAATTTAATGGTATTACCGTCCCCGGCCCTTCAGTACATGGACCACCAACCAAAGCAATAATCCTAGCACCAGTTCCAGGCATGCAGGCTCCAAGCAATCCTGTTGCAACACTTAAGGCCACTCCGGTGCACCTCGACGTCCTATTGCCCGGTTGTACAGGCCACTGATCCGATTGCAACTCATCCAACAACTACATTAAAATCAACCAAGCACTTGGATAAACAAAAACAAAAAATCAAATATTTCAAAAACCAATGAATTTCCCACCACATATAAATAATAACGCACCGAATTGAGGGTGTACTCGCAATCGGAAGCAGGCAAAAGAAACCGGTTAACGCCGGTATTTGAGTGCCCATTTTGCAGGCCTTTCGGATATCCAGCGGTCGGCCGCCGCCCGGCAGAACCAAGGCCCAACTGCTCCAACACTTGTTCCTTAGAAATCTCCTTATTACCCCTGAAAACATAGACCTTTGATATATCCGAGAACCCCAATTCATGAACATGCGCTTGAGTCCCAAACGAAACGAACCCAACAAGCGCGTGTTCCGGCAACAACCCAAGAGCCTGTTTCATCGCCGATTTAACGAAACCAAGCTCTTCCTCGATCATACACGTGTCCAACACGAACACAAACACCGGCGGCAATTGAGGTACATTGGAAGGATTGTTTGGATCGGGATTCGCTTGAAGCGAGTATTGCACCGTGGTATATTGCGGGTAGAGTTCACAAGGCAGGTTCGTCTCGGAGATCATCGCATAATGCGGCGGGAAATGGTTGCGCTGGTAACAGAACGGACAGATCCAAATCTTGGCGGTGAAATCAACGCGCGCGAAAGCATTGAGCGCGGAAGAACAGGACTTGCACCGTAAAGGCGCGTAAGGCAGCGTCGGGATGTCCGGGTGTGACCGGATCGGAGCAATGGAAACGGCTAACGGAATAACACAGGCGCTCGCTTCCACTTTAGTACGTGGCCAAACATTCCACGTCATCCGTACCGCGTCAATCCCTTCGGGATCAGTGTTCGCCATCTCCGACATGGTTAAAAGTTATTTGAACAAAAAGAAACTTAAATTTTTTTTTGGTTTTTTCGGATTAAATTTGATTAGTAATTTAGAAATTGAATGAAAAAGTTGAAATTTTTAAGAAATTTTTTACTTTTTTTTTTTATGATTTTGGGCGACCCCAAGAGAAATTTGAGAGAAAGGGGTCACCGAGAGAGCCAAAGTGAAAAGAAAATTGGGTTTTATTGGAAGAGAAATGATAAGTGGAATTGAGCTTTAAATTTGAGTATTTAAAGGCAAGGTTTGTAATAACGGAAGGTTATGCGCTTTTCATTCTTCTCACGACACATCAGCATTTTTCTTTTGGATTATATTTTTCTACCAAAAATAAATCTCTCTCTCACTCTCTATATGGAAGGATAGATTTTTAACAAATTAACCTAATTTTATTTTTAAATTTTTTATGTAAATTACTTTTAAAATTATTTTTTTTTAATTTTTAAACTCAATTAGAGACTTTATAAATAGTGTAGGTCGATGGTGGAGGTCGAATGTCGATTCACCCTCTAGGACAGAGAGTCGTACAATGAAAGATATTTTTATTGTTCTTTATATGATCTCTATTGTGTGAAAATTTATTCCTTTCAACCATCACCTTTTCACCTTCATTATTTGACTCTCCACCTTACAGAATAAATCGACTTTCGACTTTCAACATGACCCCCTTCACATAGATTCCTTATATCTACCATATATATATATATATATATATATATCTTATGGCTAACTAAACTAAACAATGTATATAGATTTAATAATACAAATTTATATTTATTAGGCACACCATTGTAGGGTTAATTTGATGAAGTTGACTCTTTGTGTTAAAGCTCGACACGAGTGAAGTCTATAATCGTGTCAAATGGTTCTTTATGAAAAAAATATGTAACACCCCTTGTTCAGATTAGAGATGTCTATGAGTTGTCTTGTGACTTGAATTTTAAAAATAAAAAAATTTAGACCGGAGTGTGAATAACCTACTTTATTGTTAAAAAAAACAAAATAATAAAATATAATTTTATATGAATATTATATATATTTTTTAAATGTTCACCCAAATTTGACCTACGTTGAGCAAGGAAAGTCCTTCAACTCATGGAAAATTAAACCAAACATAAATTTACAAGATGAAAAGTTTAACATTAATATTAAGTTAAAGCTTCATTGGCACAACTCTAAAATAAAAGTTAAATTTTGTTATTAATTTTTGTATTATGTTTAAGTTGTGGGTTTAATCTTTGTGTGAATAATCAAATTGTGTGGCAAGTTGTTTGAATGATTGTAACATGTCAAACCACAAATTTATTATACGTTAGCCGTTTTTGACTTTGTATTATCATTATCCTTATAATCATCTTATAAGCAACAAAAATATGAGATATACAGGGATATCTATCTATTGATGCAACACTCTTAAAAGACTCCGATTAAGAGAGTTAGATTTCCGAACATAAGATTTGCAATTGACGATAATTTTGAAAATATTTGGAACCTATATATATACATGAATGGTTCGTAGATGTAAGGATAACGAATTTAAAGAAAGCATATATGATTATTGTAAGGAACTTTTACATGAGAGTATTTTATTCATCTTTGAGTGATTTGTTAATAGTCTTTTGTAAGAAAGGTTTGTGGAGAGTTCGTACTAAATGTATTAGAGTGAGACTGCAATTATACGAGGTTTATCATAGATTGGGTTTTAAATCATTACTTGTAGAGTGAGTTTAGTAATGGATTTCTTTTCTAAGTAAGGTCTTGTAGAGTTAGGTGTTGCACCAAACTACGTAACCAATTTGCTTGTGTTCATTTTAGTATTTTCTGCTTTGTTCATATTGTTGCGCCAATATGTGTACTAAACTTGTGGCCACATGACATATCACAACTTAGCCGGACATTTTTTCACTCTGTATTTTAGTTTGATCATTTTTAGTCCTTATAATTTCAATTTTCAAAATTTTAATCTCAACTAAATGGTAATTGTTAAATTCATTAAGTTTTGTCATTTCCAAAATCTTATGCAGAAAACATGTTCTCACTTCATAAAATCCAAGTTTTGCCATGCAACTTTTTATTTTCATATAACACTCGTAAAATTCAAGTTAATAGATTTAATGACTGTCATTTTACATCAAATTTAAAATTTCGAAATTCAAAAAATATAAAAACTGAGAATAATCAAATTGGATAACATAAACTAAATCTACTAACTTTATGTATATACGAGACTAAAATAAATAATTTTATCAATAGGCTTTAGCCACTACCATTTAGGTAAGGACTAAAACTGTAAAATTAAAAAAAATTATATTAAAATTTATTAAATTAAAATACAAAGACTAAATTCACAATTTATATATGGTATAAGGACTAATAGTAGAATTTAACCAAAAATAAACGAGAACTAGGATTCAGTCCGTTAGCGGGAACAACTCTAATACAAACTCTCTGTTGTCGTTTATCTATTTCATCTCAATGCCACCTTTATATTCTCATAGACTCGGATCTCTTTACATCGCTCAGGAAACCCCAGAAAACCAATCTTCAAGCATTTTGCCAAAGAAATACGACTTGGATTACCCAAAAGCAATCAACATGGAAGAAACCGCAAAAAAGGATGACCCGATTAACCCCATCCTCAAAGCTGGTGAGGAGAAAGATATTGGGAACGATGGCTTGAAGAAGAAGCTGGTTAAGGAAGGTGAAGGGTGGGAAACTCCCGAAAATGGTGATGAAGTTGAAGGTAATGGTGGGGGTGGGGGGTTCGTCTTCTTTGTCCATTGTTCTATTGATTTCTTTGGGCATTTTTGAGTTGATGGGTTTATTTTGATTTCATTTGCAGTGCATTATACTGGAGCTTTGATTGATGGAACCAAGTTTGATTCCAGCCTTGATAGGGGAACTCCTTTTAAATTCAAGCTTGGCCTTGGTAAATAAACCTTTTTACCTCATTTTCTATTCATCTTCTATTAACTTAGATTGTATTTAGTGCAGATGGTTTTCCTTGATGCATTGAACAGAAAGGTTATAGCTCATGTTATATGGACTTGAGCTTGGAAGTCAGGTGGATACGCGTTATGTGCCTAACACGAATATGGTTAATATTTTTTAAGTTTTCCAATATTTGGAGGATCAAACCTCGAATCCGATTTCAATATGTTGGACACAATTTTATGACATTGAAGAATCCCAGGTTATAACTACCTAGTTGAACAAAACCGTGGATATGCTCCCCATGATTTTCAGGACAAGTAATCAAGGGGTGGGACGAAGGTATCAAAACAATGAAGAAAGGTGAAAATGCCATTTTCACAATACCACCCGAGTTGGCATATGGTGAATCCGGATCACCTCCAACTATTCCTCCTAATGCAACACTTCAATTTGATGTGGAGCTGATTTCTTGGACTAGTGTCAAGGATATATGCCAAGATGGAGGAATCTTCAAGAAAATAATTGTTGAAGGGGAGAAACGGCAGAACCCCAAAGATTTGGATGAAGTATTTGGTATATTAGGATTCATTTCCTCTTTCTGTTTAAATCATTCAAAACTTGTGTGCTTACAGTGGTTGTCTTGTGTTTATGACAGTCAAGTATGAAGTTTGTTTAGAAGATGGTACACTGGTTTCAAAATCTCATGGGGTGGAGTTCACTGTTGGAGATGGTAAGTGTGATTCCTCTTTACTATATGTTCTAACTTATCGTGAACGAATTCCGCAAGCTTAAATAAGAAGTCGGAATTTGTACCATGCAGGCTATTTTTGCCCTGCATTTGCAGAGGCTGTAAAAACAATGAAGAAAGGGGAGCAAGTTCTGCTGACAGTGAAACCACAATGTAAGATGAATTCCGTTATATGCTTTTATTGGCTTATATGGAACACTATGAAAACTCAGTTGAGGGGTGACTCCTTTTTTCGTATATAGATGCATTTGGTGAGGATGGTAGGTCAGCAGTTGACAGTGAAGGTGCTGTTCCTCCGAACGCTACCCTCCATATCGCTCTTGAACTGGTTTCATGGAAGAGTGTTGCCCATATCACAAAGGACAAGAAGATCTTGAAGGAAGGAGAAGGTTATGATCGTCCATATAATGGAACAATGGTTCAAGGTAACATGGCTTTGGAATTTATTATCTCATTACATTCTGTAGCTGTTTGAATGGTTTTCCATAACTCTTCTTTATACTCTTTGCTGGTGAAATTAATTGGGAAGCTGGAGGATGGGATGATCTTTGTGAAAAAGGGTCACGATGAGGGGTCATTTGAGTTCAAAGTTGATGAAGGTAATAATAGTTTTCATCCTTATTTGGTTCTTTATAAGATCTCATCACATAGGCACATTTGTTTCATACATAGTCTTTGTATGAAGTTGTTTTGAATTGGATGACATTTGTGGCAGGACAAGTAATTGATGGTCTTGAAAAAACTGTGAAGACCATGAAGAAAGGAGAACATGCACTTATCACTATCCAGCCCGAATACGCTTTCGGTTCATCTGAATCACAGCAGGAGTTGGTGTTGTTCCTGCAAACTCAACTGTGTATTATGAGGTTGAGTTGGTCTCATTTGTGAAGGTTAGTGTATATACTCAACCTCTGATGCACATTTTTCCATGTCAAGTGTGTATGTGCCCAAGATGAGTATGCTTAGTTATTTCTTTGGTTTTTTTCATATATTTGGAGGATCTTTTGATATAAAAGTATTATAGAAGCCCTTGTATTAGGAGGTGAATTGCATTTCATCCACTCTACTTAAAAAATGAGAAAATTAGTCTTTGCACGTTAGATTAAAGAGCAAACTGGTCCTTCTATTAAAAATTCCATCAATTTTTAATGTTAAAAACTAGTCCCTATACGTCATCATGAGGTACATGTGACATGACATGTGTAACTGTCTAGTTATTTCATCAATCATACCAGTTTTTAACCAGTAAAAATGGATGAAACTTTTAATCTAAGATACAAATTAGAGGTGATCATGGGTTGGGCTACCCGGCCCGGCCCGGCCCGACAGCCCGCCCGAAAAATGGGAGGGTTCGGGTAAAAATATAGGCCCGAAAAATAGGTTTGGGCAAAAAAACGAGGCCCGGCCTCAGGTAAAACTTTTTTGGCCCAGGCCCAAATTATATATTAAATATATATTTTATTTTTAATCAAATATACTTTTTAAATTTACATATTTTTTATTTTTTATTTGTTTTAATATTTGTTTTAAATTTTTTTATTTAATGAAAAAAGCTAAAAAAAATTAATATGGGCCGGGCCGGACCGGGCCGGGCTCGGGTTTATCAATTTTCTTTCGATTCGGGCTTGGACAAATTTTTAGGCCCATATTTCGGGCCGGGCCGGGCTCGGGCAGGACTCGGGCCTAAAAAATGGGCCTAAAATTTTGTCTGGCCCCGACCCGGCCCATGATCACCTCTAATACAAATACTAATTTGCTCATTTTTTAGTGAAGGATGCACAATACAATCTAACTCCTATTACATTGACTTTCATGATACTTTCACCTATCCATCTCTGGATGTAATAGCCTCATAACCATATGTCAGACAGGAGTACTTTAAAATAAGAAGTTGAGCAACATAGGCGCTGACACTGTCTAAAATGTTGATAATGAACGATTGCAGGAGAAAGAATCATGGGAAATGATTGCATTTACCAGAAAAGATTGAAGCTTCTGGGAAGAAGAAAGAAGAAGGGAATGTATTATTCAGGGCTGGTAACATTGAGAGAGCATGAAAAAGATATGAGAAGGTAAAGTTATGCACTATGAACTGTGCCATTTATACATATTGTTTTAGACTGTTTTTACTTATGATTCGACTATTTGACAACAATTCCTTTTGTTTCAGGCTGTTAGGTACATAGAACATGACTATTCTTTCAATCATGAGGAGCAGCAACAAAGTAAGTTGCTAAAAGTAACTTGCCATCTCGACAATGCAGCTTGCCAATTGAAACTCAAAGATTACAAGCAAGCTGAGGAGCTCTGTACTAAGGTAATATAGCTTTAATGGGGGCATCTAGAGCTTGTCTTGTTGGGAGATGTAAACTGCTGATTCACTTATGCTGACAGTTAAGGCTCGTGTGATTTTATTGGTATTGGAACTTGAAAGTAGAAATGTGAAAGCACTATACAGGAGAGCTCAAGCTTATATTCAACTCGTTGATTTGGATTTGGCAGAGGCTGATATAAAAAAGGCCCTGGAGATTGACCCTGGTAACAGGTATATTTTTAATGCAAAATGTTGGACGTACATGAACATGATTGTTATACACATATTCTAGGTAGATGTGTGCTTTGCTGCAGTAGGGAAATAGTGGCATTTTTGTAATATATACAGGTAGTTGTTTTATGAGTTAAATTACTATTTGGGATCTGAATCCAAGTTAAGTTTTGAATTAAGTAATTGAATTTTTTTATTTAAATTAGACCCGAGCTTAATTATTGTTCTCACATTTGTTTCAAAAGAAGTGATTTAACCATTGTTTTTACAATTGTTGTCATTGCAGTGGAGTTAAATTATGTTTGTTTTGTTGACACCAGGGAATTGAAAATGGGGTACCGAGTCCTGAAAGAGAAAATGAGGGAATATAACAAGAAGGATGCACAATTTTATGGCAACATATTTGCAAAGATGAACTTACAGCAAGCAAATGCAGCAAAACAGGAACAGAGGACACCTATGATCATTGACAGCAAGGCATGATCAGATTGTTCTAAGATAAAACGCTCAGATAATGCTACTCACTTGGTCTAAGAAGCCATGCATGTTGATGATATGCTTCTAATTCATTTAATAAACAAAACATGTTTACATGATATTAAATTTTTTGTGCTTTGAATCAATCATCTTCACCATAACCCCAGAATTTCTGGTATAACAAGCAGTTAATTACCATACTTTCTTATTCAAACGCTTTATTAATTAAGATTACAAGGGAAAAAGACTACTCCTTTTAATGAGTAGAAGGGGAAAAATTAAGCAAGTCCTTGGATTGAACCCAAGGTTTAACCAAAACCACTGACTCAAAGGTCTTGGTTACCCCACCTTGCATGGCTTTAATCTCGAGATAATACTTGATCCCAGCAACCACCTGTTTCTCAGCTCCCACCACTTGAGAGAAAACCAACGCCGTCGACGGCCCACCATTGGCCAAACTGAAACGCAACCGCCCTTGGCTCCGCCTGTTATACTCCTCCACCGAGAACCTCCCAAGCTCTTGCACCTCTTTGTTGTTCTTCACATCGTTTATCCTCATCCTCCCTCCCAACCCATCAACCACTGTTGTCACCAACAACAAAGACAGAACAATTACAACCTCAGCTTTGGCCATATCTCTAATTTGCTGCTACCCCTTATTTTATGATGATAATATGATATATGGGTTGTTCTTTATATAATATAATATAAACAAGAAGAAAAACAAAAAACTGAAAAAGAAAGACAAGTGTCAAGTGGAATGATGGGGTCATGTAATGAGTGAGTGTGTACTGTTTCGTGTTCTCGACACGCAAATTAAGGTGGTTGAGTGACAACACAAGCAAACCGGGGAGAATACACGAGTAAACAAGCATCAACTGCTTGCCGCATCTGGCACTGATGTAATGTTTTTAGTTGTTTCCAGCTAGCTGCTTTCTTTGCAGTTTTGTGATGTTATTAGGTACGTTTTATTTTTTCTTCTTTTATGGTTAGGCATTGCTTTGGTGTTGTATAATAAAGCGCATTAGGATTATATGAAATTATAATTTTAATTTTTTTTGAAAAAATTTAAATTCAATTAAAATGAGGAAAAATTTAATTTATTATTCTCCTGTTAAAAATATATATATAGTAATAACGTAAAATCACATCACAATCTTTTCTCATAATTAAGCATTGGTTTGTTAAGTAAATTTGAGATATATGTCTATTTTAAAAAATATTTAAAATTTTAAGTCGATTTCTTTAATATTTAGGGATATGATAGAATATTTGGAAAATATTCAACGGTGGTGGCTCATTGTAAATACAACAATCAATAGAACGTCACAAGTGTCCATCAGGAAAGGGTTGATAACTGCCCTGGTGCAATGTCATACTCATTTAATCTAGCACAAAAGAAAGGGTTGAATGGCAGATGAAAACCGACTTATATCGAAATTAGGAGTAAGATGAAACCTATAGTGTTATCGCTTAGACACAATGTTGGGGTCGTTGTAAGTTATAAGCAATGCTTGTAGAAAATCTGCGGCTAAGGTGGCAAAATGTGCGCTCTAGTCCCTACATGTTTAGACTGTTTAACACCACTAACTACATTGAAACTATCATGAAAACTATCATATTAAAAGTCGGATCATTTTTTGTTTTATCATTTAAAAAATAGATGATTTAGGTTTTTTTTTTTTTTTGGTGACAAAAGATGAATTAGTTATTGAACATTAGATCAAGGAGTAAATGTTCAAAATTTCATTGATTTTGACAGTTAAAAATTGATTCTTATATGTCAGTATGAGGTATACATAACACGTCATTTGTAACGGTTTGATTATTTTACCAGTCACGTCAACTTTTAACAGTATAAATAGATGAAAATCTTAATACAAATAATCAATTTACTCTTTAATCTAACGTGCAGAAATTAACTTACTCATTTTTTAAATAATTTTTTTTTATAATACTTTTACCGGAAAACTTGAATGAGTTATGGTATTTACATCACAAAGGAGCGTTATGGACAGTGATATTGAAGTGTTATTTAATGTGGGGTGAATTTAGTGTTGAATAGTAATCTGTTGTGAACTTTTTAGACACAGTGGTTTGTGGAAAAGAAAAAGATGATGGAAGTGGGGAGAATTCTTATCGTCTCGGGCACTGTTGGAATGCTGATAAGGATTTACATTCTGGCATTGATGATTGAGGGAGAAGGACAGCTGCATCAATGAATTCACAAGTGGCTGTTTTTAAATATGATAATATGAATTTCATATCATATAAAATATATGAATATTTTTATATTTTTAACAACATTCCATCGATATTATTTAAATCAGATTGAATCGATTGAATCAAAAATTAATTAGAATATCAATTTAATTAAGATAAATAGATTAATTGATTCACTAATTAATATAAACTGATTTAAAGAATCAATTCAACCGACTATTAAACTATTTTTTTTATTTTTTAATAATTTATTTAATTAAATAAAATAAACCAATCAAATTAGTTAAATTCGAAGAGCTAATTTACAACAAATCAAGATATTCAAATTTTTTCTTCTTTTCATTGGTCAAATTCCAACTTTCATGAATAAGGTTAAAAAAAATACAATTATACCACCAAATATAAATTTTAAATATTAATATAAAATATAATAATAGATTATATTTAAATAATTTAGTATAATCATATATGATATTTAAATAATTTAATATAATAATACATAAAATATAAATTAGTCTAACTTTTTTATATATCTATTAAATACGTAATATAAATAAGAGTATTTTGATAATTTCACTTCCAAGCTATAAAGCTTTTTCTTTTTAACGGATGCAATAGTAGGGTAAACTTGTCCATGGGTCGGGCCACTCGGCCTGGCACGAACGTAATTTTTGCGATAGTAAAAATACAAATTTATCATTTTAATAGCCTATTCTTTATAATTTTTAAAGGATTAAATAAATTTTTTATCATTTTTAAGGGGTTAAAGTGCAATTTTATATTTACTAATTTTAAAAATCTTAAAGGGTCTAAATGAAAAATCTTCTATTTTAAGGGGGTCGGACCCCTACTAGGCCCCTAGTTACGCCTTGACAATGATTGAATTGATTTTCTCTATTTTTAATTTTTTTAATATTTTAATAATTTATTAAATTGAATCGAATAACTCAATTAAACGAATTTTACCTATCAAACTAAAAATTAATAATATAATCGGTTTCACCACCAATTCAAAAGGTAAAAATGTCTGCCTTCTGGCATCTACTACCACTTTTATATGTACAATCTGGTATGCATCATGGTCTTGGGTACTTGTGATGAGCAGCATAGATCATGTTTTTCTGGTCTAAACTTGGATCACCAGTTAAAGCATGCATGCATCTGCATTGGGCTCCTGTCATAACCGGTTCAAAAAGTTGAAGCATGTGCATGTGTCCCAGAGTGATACGTATTAATGGAGCTAAAGTTTCGACCACGTCACTAATGCATTTTCTTACCTGAAAAAGAAAAAGAAAGCAGCCGAAAACCTTGTTCTTGAAAAATGTATTGCACCAAATTATTAAATTATGGATTAGGTCCATTGGGGAAATTTTGCAGAGCCCAAAATAAATCCATGGGCTGCTACAACGATTGAGGTAGGAAATGTGTTTGATGTATCTATATAAAAAAAATTGTGCTCGGAATTAAATTGTATATTTTTATATAATAAAAATATAATTTTATAATTTTAATATTTTATATATTTATAATTTTTAAAGGGTTAAATCAAATTTTTATTATTTTAAGGGGTCAAAATTTAATTTTACCATTATTAATTTAAAATTTTATAAATTATAAAAAAAAAAACTAAATTGAAAATTTACCATTTTAAGGTGGTCAGGGTACTTGCCAGCCTCCTGACTTTGTCATTGTATAAAACAATAGACGCAAATGGGGTGAGCGTTCGATCGAATCGAATCGAATCGAATAAAAAAATTTCGAGTTAATCGAGTTGACGAATCATATTTTATCATCCTAATTTGATTTGAAATTTTCTCGAATCGAGTCGAGTGAGATGGAATTCGAATCGAATCGAATCGAATATATTTGTTCGAGTTAAATTTTAAAAAATAATTTTGGGTCATTGTAACCATTGTCACCCATCGTAATAAAATTTGTCCACATTAACCAAATTTTTTTATTAACTTTCATCACCAAATAATTTATTTATTAATCTTTTATATACGGGTTAGCTTCTTTGCTTGCTTAGTTGTTTCAATTATCTTCAGATTCTTGTCACTATGTATTTTAGAATTAAAAAATATATTAAATGTAAAAATGTGATTTTTTAATAAAAGTTATTTTAAAGATAAAATGTGAAATTGATACCAATATAAAATTTTAACACGAATATTTTATGGAATAATTAATAATTCAATTTTAATATAAATATTCAATATGACTAAACAATTCAATAATATAAATAATATAAAATGTGAAATTTAATTTAATAATATAAATAGTAGATATAAATAAAATTATTACTATTTATGTTTAGTGATTTTTTTGGATAATTTTGA
This sequence comes from Gossypium sturtianum, assembly GCA_025698515.1. Classification (NCBI taxonomy): domain Eukaryota; kingdom Viridiplantae; phylum Streptophyta; class Magnoliopsida; order Malvales; family Malvaceae; genus Gossypium; species Gossypium sturtianum. Next base: position 168,565,919 of record CM046945.1, read on the forward strand.
TTTTTTATTTGAGAGTAAAGGGTGAGAAGTAAAAGTTTAGGGGAAAAATAAATAGTTTTGGAGAATAAAAGTTTGAGGGAAAGTAAATGGGGGGAGTAAAATTTTGAAGGGAAAATATTAAAAAAATTGGAGGAGATGGGTTTGGGGTAGATGGGAGGTGAGATGGGCAGGAGTAAAAGTTTTAGGGGAAAAGTGGGAGGAGTAAAAATTTTGGGGGAAAATAAAAAGTTTTGAGGGTTTTTGGGAGTAAAATTTTGAGAAAAAATAAATGGGAGAGTAAAATTTTGGAGGGAAATGAATTTTGGGTAGATTGGGAGGTTGGGATGGGAGGGGAGTAAAAGTTTTGGGGGAAAAGTGGGAAGGAGTAAAAGTTTTGAGGGAAAAGTAAAAAGGTTTGGGAGTTTAGGTAAAATGTAAAATATTATAGTTTGGTATTCGAATTATTCGAGTTATTCGAATTAAAAACTCAACTCGATTCGAACTCGAAATTGAAAAAAAAATCGAGTTGATTCGAATAACTCGATTCGTTTAACTCGAAATTCGAATTTTTTTTCGATTTTTTCGAGTCGAATCGAGTTTTTCTCACCCCTACGCAATAAGACATTGATTTAAACACACTTGAATGTGTAATATTTTTCATTTTAGATTTTAAAAGATTATGAATAATTTAAATATTTCATAAGAAAATGACATGTTGGTATCAGTTTTAGTAATTTGCAATGTTGAAAAATCCCACATCTTTGTGCTATTTTATAATAATTATTATTATTTTTACCAAAAATAATTGCATGAATAATGATATTAAATACCACATCTTTGTGCTTAATAGGCTGTGCCTATTCGCAAGAATTAGTGTGGCATTGTGATGTTGGTCTCTGGTTCTCTGATTTATCGAGGATTATAGTCTCACATTCAGATATCTAATCTTTGGTTTTTGATACAATATTTAGAATTATTTATAGCCTTTTCCCAACCCTTAAATAAGAAGATAATACGCTTCAGCGCACTCAAACCCGCGTCCTCTTATACTAATAACAATACCGATACCAACTGAGCTAAAACTCAATTGACTAAAATTCAATATTTTTAATCTTCTTTCTTCTACCTTATATATACAATATCAACTCAGCAACACATATAAAATAAGAACACTCATAAAATATACAATCTCAACAACAAAAGGATTGCAAACTCCATACATGTTCAAAGTATCGAGGTTGACTGAAGTGTCCCATGAACGAATAAGATTGTGCTGGTTAAGATAATGCTCGACAGATGAATTGTAGATGAAGATAATATTTGAAGTTCTTAGCGCAAGAAACTTAAAAAGATCATATATATTATTGATAATGATTGATTATTTAAATAATTTCATATGTCGATTTTAAAAAGTCTATATAATAAAGAAAAATTTATCTATTCAATATGAAAACCTTTTTTTTTTAGTGTTATTTCACTGTGCAATGTTGATAAACATATAATTACCCCAACAAGCTACTAGACATATTATTTATATAATATGTAATACTCAATTCTATATATATGCAAAAATCACCATCCATTACCATCTCTAAATTAGCATTTAGGGTTAAAACCTACCCATCTTGAATGAGCCAAAATAAAAAAAAATAAAAAAAAAGTCGCCTTTGTGTATTCTTGAAAATGTCTTAATGCTTTAGAAGAACTTTAGACATTTTTTGAGAGTTTCAAAGTAGATCTTAGGATACGGATTCCGCCCATTAAGGTTGAACTTCTCCCTTATCGAGACCAGTTTCGGGTCAAGTCGGGAATGGTTTTATTTTGAAGACATCGGTTCGAAGTCGAGATCGAGTTTAGTATAATAACAAAAACATCTTTATATGTAATATATTAAAAATATTCGAAATTCTATCATACATTATGTGTATGAAAATTATGTATTTAGAACATAATAATGTATTTAAAAATAACATATAATATGTTATAAATGATGAAAGTTTAAAATTAATTATTAATAATAACACATGCAAGATCTACTATATTAAAAGAAATTAGATTAAAGTAAAAAAAAAATAAACATGTAAATACATCAGATTAAAAATATTAAATGCACTACAATTCTATATCATGGTGTTGTCATCAATCTTGGGTTGATGCCGAGTTAACTTGTGATACCAACATTATCAATATTTGATTATGACACACTCACAATGTGGGTGAAACTAATTATATAATAAATTTATTAAAAATTGACATTAAAACTGAATATGGGTTTGATTGAAATGCTTAACTTGTGTTCAAATCTCATCATATACAATTTATTCTATATTTTATATGAACATAAAAAAACCGTTGAGTTGAGAGACGGTTGAAGAGTAACACGCAAACTCATAAAACTATATAAAACACAGCAAATCAAGAATCGGAAAAAATCTATACATGGCATACATACATATATACATGATGAGATGAAATCCCACTTACCGTAATTCTGCATGATAAAAGATTCAAACTTGAATACTTAAAAACCCAAAACTTCCGCTTTCACCGCGAAACCAAGACATTATTAGCTCCAAAAATTAATATTTCCCAAAAAGTAAACGTAGTATTTATTTCCTTTGTATACTATTCTCTTGGCAACAAAAGGGAACACGAAAGCAAGTAATAACGTGTACACATTGAAGTACATAAACAAACATCATGGCCAACATGTTGTTTGCTATCCATGTCGTTCCCACGTTCCAAACTATGGCATTCAACAGACATAGAAACACCACCATTAATAACCTTGTGTTTGAATTTCTACTTCTCTTCTTTTTTTCTTATCTCATTTGTGGGTGTTCTTATGATAATGGATATGATGGACCACCCAAAGTTTATTACACAAAATTGACATGAATGGAAGATTTATTGAAAAGCCACATAGAGATATGCACTTGTTTTTGAAGCCTTAGATCATTTATTAGTTCGGTTTTGGTGTCAATAGGATAGGGGGACAATCCCTCAAGTTGATCATAGAAGTATGTCTATAATCAAACACAATATATTCATATATATATATATATACACACACATACTTGTTTTGTATTTATGTATTTTTATATCATAATCATGGTTAACATGCTAATAATTTAATGTATTCATTTAGTAGATTGAATCATTGTACTTTAGTTCAGATAATTTTAGTACTTGTATTCCTCAAATTGGTCAATTATAGTCGTGTGTTTTTTAATTTTTGAAATTTCAATCCTAACCCAAATGTTAATAATTAAATTTGTTTGGTTATATTTTACTATTAGTCTTGTACTATGCGTAAAGTTATAGATTTAGTTTCTATTCTCCAATTTGATCATTCTTAATATCTATACTTACCAATTTTCGAAATTTCAACCTTGATGTGATCAATCATCATCAAATCCATTAATTGACTTTTCTGTGAGTAATATTAATACGTGAAAATAGCAAGTTGACAAGGCCTTATACAAGTGATAATATGTTAATTGCAGAAAATTTTGAAAAATAGCAAACTTTAATGAATTTAATAGCCATTGTTTGGTCATGATTGGAATTCCAAAGTTTCAAAAGCACAGGGAATAAAAATGACCAAACTAAACTACAATGATTAAATATACAACTTATATATAATACAAGGACTATTGGAATAATTTAACTTTTTTTTGGTATCTTATCCTATTTTTCGGTTAGAGACCATAAAACAAGAAGCTTGTGGTTTTGTCTTCCTTAGGAAACCAAATTATTCTAAACCCAAACTATGGTCCATTTTTCACACTTTTTGAGACCCAATTTTATAAAGATTGAGGACTGCCATTGGATGGTGATAAAATAGGACAAATAGCTTCTAAACCCTGGCCATACATCACCAATAATTTTCTTATAAAATTAGAAATGAGTAAAAGCCATCAAATTGGAAAGAAAGAAATAAATAGGCTTGAAAATGATATCCATATGTATTTCCTACACCTTCTCTTTGAAGAGGAAGACCAAAATCAAACACATTACTAGAACCCTCTCTTTGAATTTCGTATTATCATTTGAATCGAGTCGAATCGAGTGAAAAAAATTTTGAGTTAATCGAGTTGACGAGTCATATTTTATCATCCTAACTCGATTTGAAATTTTTCGAATCGAGTCGAGTGGAATGAAATTCGAATCGAGTTGAAATGAGTAAAATTGTTCGAGTTAAATTAAAAACTTTAACATGTCAAATTAAGATCTTGTTACAGTATAGCTAATTTCATGTTAGAGCACATAAATTTGAAACTATATTCTGAAAATAGAACGTTGATAATCACAATGAATCGCAAAGAAAGAGAGAAAATAATACACAAAATTTTATCTGGGAACCTTTTCGGAAAAAAAAAACACAAGCAGAGGAGAAGAAAATTCACTATGTCGAATTCGAATGATACAAGAGGAGTATAGACTACGTCTATTTATAAGTTTGTAAAATCATATTCTAATCAAAGTCAAACAGAAAAATGCAGTAAGGTTAAAACACCTTATTCTAATCAACATCAAATAAAGGAAATAAATTCTATACGGATTTCACTTGTGCAGCCCTCGGCCTTCGCTCTCGTAGATCCCCCTATCTTGCCACTTGTATTTTATTTTAACAACAATTTGGTCACACAACTTCTAACACATATTTTTTAAATAAAAAAAAAAGATCTTTTAGTATTATAAACTTGAATATTAATTAACTTATTTATGTCCCAATATTATTGTTTTAGAATTTTTTTTAAAAAAATTTTAACTTTATTTATATACTTTTTAGAATTTTTTTTTAAAAAATATTCTGATTTAAAAAAATATAAATTTTAGAATTTTTATAAATATTTTGAATTTTAAATTTTTTATTTTTTTAATATTATTTGAATTTTTTTTTTGTAATTTTTGTTAAGAGAGAGATCAGTTTGCTCATTTTCAAAATTGACAGGGGCCAAAAAGGTATTTACACCAATCTATTATTCAAGTTATTAAAATTGTAAAATTCAACTCGACTCAAACTCGAAACTCGAATAATTCAAATAACTCGATTCAATTAACTCAGAATTTAAACTTTTTTCGATTTTTTCGAATCGAATCTAGTTTTGCTTGTAACACCCCAAACTCGACCTAGACGTTATGGCCGAATCTGGTGATGTCACAAGGAATGGGTTTTGAAAACGGCGTTGACTTGATAAACCATTCAAGTTTAATACCACGAGTTTGTTCACGAATAAACTGATAACGTTATTTAATCAATTAATTTTGTCAAAACACTTATTTAAGCTGGAGTTTAATAAATTCGTCATATTTTAGAAACCCGATTTGTTATTTTTAGGAAAACCTCTTTTTGCGTAAAACCGTCAATTTCATAAAACAACTTACCAAGCATGCAAAAAATCAGCAAACCAGAATCAACAGTTTAAAACCCAAAACAAAAGCCCAGAGAGTCCCAAAAATTGCAGCTCTCAACATGATTACCAAAAACATAAATAAACCATAAATTGCTAATTTTAAACCATTTACTGTCTAGTGGTCACCGTTGAGTCTCTGCCGCACCGATCCACCTAAGTCTGTGGATTACCTGACAAAACAGACAACAGATGTGAGTTTACGAAAACTCAGTGTGTAACCCAACAGAATTAAGCATGCAAACATACAGAATTATATGCATAGTCAGACACAGATATAGATACAGATTCAGATTCAGATTCAGATAACAGATTCAGTTTCATATATGCAGATTCCTATCCCCGTCCTCTACACACCAACTCCGACCATCCCATCACACCATGTGTGGTTAAAAACACTCACACATCCCTACACACCACATTGTGCCATTAAGACACATATCAGATAATATGCAGCCAAGCTGCCAGAATAAAGGCGATTAACGCCGAACAGAATACTTCCTCCTCATATACAAATCCCACCCCAATAACAGATACAGAAATTCAGATACAGATATAACAAATTAAACATGCTCAACATGCTTTATACAAATAACGGATATACATACATTAGTATAGTCAGGCATACATTTAGTACCCCACTCAAATCAGTCTATCAGAATATCATAGCATGCAAATCAGGGTTTAATTAGCCCTTACCGACCCTACAGTAAGCTCACAGTCGATTGGAGCGACCCGTGTGACCTTAGGGAAATTTTCAAAATTATGGGCTCACATGCCCGTGTGGGCCCACACGCCCAGATTGGCCTTTGCCCGTGTGGCCCACACGGCCTAGCCCAAAATCCACACGCTCGTGTGACATGCCCGTGTGGGCCCACACACCCGTGTGGCCCACACGCCCAACACGGCCACACTCATGCCACCACACGACCGTGTGCTGCACACAGCCATGCCTTCGTTGACCACACGGCCGTGTCTCGCACACGACCATCCACATGGGCGACCACATGCCCGTGTGGCGTCGACAGAATCATTTTTGGCTTTCGCCGAAACCTCGTTTTTCGTGTTTTGGGAACACACCTGGTATTGATTTGATGCGAAAACAGTCCCGAGCCTTCTGAAACCTAAAAATAGAGTATCCCGTACCTTTTAGCAACCAATTTACAAGTCTATAACGATTACCCCAAAAATAGAAAATCGACTTACCGCTAATGAAAACGCTCCCAACCTTAAGTCAAGCCACTGAAGTGTAATTTTCAGCCTCACAACCTTCTCCTAATCACAAAAATCCACCAATTAACACCACAATCTAAAGTCGTTAAACCCAAACCAGAAGTTTAAGGGGATGTAAAATTAACTTACCCACTATATTAAGAACCCGAAATCTCAAAACGATAATTGAACGCAGGATTTCCAAATCGAATCAAAGGAAACGAACGAAGGTTACCCAACAGAGAAAAAAAAATATCAGAGAACGGAATTGAAAGAATATTGACGCCAGAATTTCGGGGATTTTTTTGGAAGTGAGAGAAAAATAAAAACTAACTAGATAACCCCCAACTTCCCACTAACACCTCAATCTCAACCACTTCAGAATTTAAACTCTACCGAAACTGTCTCAGACAGCCGAACAAAAATATAACATCTACGCTTGCACAAGGATTCAAACACAATACCTCCAACACACTAACACCCTTACCACTCAAACCAACAAGTTCATTTTGATATGAATTTACCGATAATTAATATAACCCCACTGAACTAGGATAAGGCTTGATCCAAAAATTGACAAAATTGACAAAAGTGGGATTTGAACCCAAGACCTCTCACATACTCCCAAAACACTTAACCATAGAAGCAGATACTCATTTATGTAAAAATTATACAGAAACATCAATAAGAAAATCAGGGCATTACATTGCTTACCCCTATTTGTATCTATATATACAAGGACATCACCAAAAGACAGGTAGGGTTTTTAGTTCTAAAATGATAAAAATGCACTTTGACCCCACTCAAAATTATAAAAAAAATAAATTTGTAGTCTCTTTAACCCCCTAAAATATATAATTTAATCTTGATCCCTCTAAAATAAATTTTTGACTTTCAAATAATTACACATATTCCCTCATAAAAAATATTGCTTAAAAATTAATATTATATCAATTAAATCCCGAGTTTAAATTGTATGAAGAATACATCATGCATGCTGTAATTTTCTTCTTCTTTTTTTTTTTTTTGGAGTTTGTAGATTATGCTTTTCCAAAGTTATGTTTTCTGCATATAATAATTGCTTAATTTTTGGAGATGAAGCAAAATGTTAGGTTAAAGAAATTATAAGATATGGTTGAAATATTAATAAAATACCCAATCAAAGTTCGACATGTACCAAACCAAAGTTAAAAAAACAGTGTAACAGTTGTCGAGGTTAAAGAAAAAGACATAAATGAAACGAGAAAATGTGTAGAATAATATTAACAGATGATATAATAGAAGAATTTAATTGACAGCTAGTTTGTAGGTAAATTGTCACCCCCTCTTCTAATTCATCATTATTTTATAAACCCCACAATAAACATTACATATTCTATCAATCTCTCTTAATCATTCCACATATGTTACTCGAATTTAACTTAGAAATGTTCGATTGATATGGGTTTGAGTGCGTTGAAGCGCATTATTCTCCTATTTATGGGTTCGAGAGGGGTTATGGGTAGTTCTAAGTATTGTATCAAATAGAACAGATATGATCAGAACCTACAATGAAATTCTTAAAAAAAAGGTTAAAAATTTTTTAAAAGATTGATAATAAATTATATATTTTAAATTAAATTGAAATTTTAATATTTTTGAAGGTTAAATTATAATTTTATTATATTAAATTAAAATTTTATAAATTTAAGATATTAAAATAAAATTTCCCTTTTAGTGCCCTCCGTCGTGCTTTTATCTAATAAAAACTTTCTAGATTAATTGGTAACAACTATACCAAAATTTGATTTAATAATTGATTCATAATCAATAGATTTTTATCACATAATAATATATTTTTAAAATTTTTAACTTCTTAATTGATTAGAAAAACTCATACAAAAGTTGATTGAGTCTTAGCTCGATTGACATGGACATTGTTACCAATGTAGGAGGACATGGGTTCGAGTGCGCTGAAGCGTATTATATTTATATTTATGAGTTGGGGAGGGACTATGAGTAGTTCCAAACCCTGCCCTGCAGATCGTTTAAGGGTGCAGCCGCTCAAGGCCCAGGGTTGGAAGGGACCCAACAAATTATTTTTTCAGCTTTTTATATGGGAAAAAAAATTCAGACTAAAATAAATTAATTAAATACCTAAGGCTTTCAATTTTTCACCATATATGCTTAATCTCCTAATGCCCTAAAAAAATTTCAATTTTTATTGTATTACATTTTATAATTTTTTTAAAAATGGGATCTAATTTATTGTTTTACCTAAGACTCCAAAAATATCAAGAACGAACTTGTGTAATTTTAAACATTATCAAAACCTATAATAAAATTATTACAAAAAATCGTAGAGATTATTGGTAGATGGTATTACCATAAACCAAATTAGTAGTTTCTAATTAATATGGGGTCTGTAAATTAAAGCAATTGCAGTAGTAACAGTAGGACAATAAGCATAAAACATTAAGAGGAAAGTAAAAAAAAAAAAAGAATCCAATGTTGCAACTAATTTTACCTAATTAGTTGAAGTTAGATAATAACTATCCACATTAATGTTTTGGGTAAAGTATACTACTAGTCACCTAATTATTCGTAATTTTTTTTCTAATCATCCAACTATTAGTAAAATTTTTTTAGTCACCTAACTATAAAAAGTTATAAAATAGTCACCCAATTATTCAATTTTGTCTTTTTTATCACCAACTAGCTAACGGTGGCCGTTCTTAAAATTGACATAATAGCAACTTTAACCTTCGACATTTATATATTGTGTCAATTTAATCTTGATTTTAAAAAATCTAACCCTCAACATTTATACATTGTGTAATTTAGTTTTTTTTTTTTTTGCAGTTTTGTTTTTCTTTGTGATCCTTTCACCTAAAAAGCTAAAAAAATAAATTTATCAATTAAATTTAGTTGAAAATATACAAAAAAAATGAAAACACCTAAAAATCCAAGATAATATTTTTTGTTTTTTCTCCTTCTTTTAAAATTAACCCAAAAATACAAAAAAAAGGACCAAATTACACAATGTGTAAATGTTGATGGTTACATTTTTAGAATTAAGACTAGATTGATGTAATTTATAAATGTTAAATGTTAAAGCTGTTATTATGTCAATTTTAAAAGCTGCCACTGTTAGCATGTTGGTGATAAAAAAACAAAATTGAATAGTTGGGAAATTATTTTGTAACTTTTCATGATTGAGTAACCACGAAAGAAATTTATTAATAATTAAATGATTATTTTGTAATTTTTCATAATTGAGTAACTAAATTTTTTTATAAATAATTGAATGACTATTAATATAATTTATGTTAATATTTTTTGAGTTCAACTTCGAATCCCGAAAAATTAGTTATAACTTCAAAAAAAAATCTTTATAATAATGATCTAAAACATTTATGATAAACAACTCGAATAATTTCTCATTCATGGACTTAAATCGCTTTCAAAGGGCAATGTTCAATCACAATCATGGATTGATTTGCTTGTATCCTGCTAGATTTAGTTACATAATTTTGCTTTGGCATCATTGTCAAAATGTGACATTGATGATGAAGAAAGGTATCAACTACCTTTAAATTGATTCAACCATTCAAAATTCTCATTGGTTGTTCCATAAACAATATCTAATAATAAAAAACTTTTCCTTTTTTTTTCCTTTTTTCAGATTATAAATATTAAAATTCGAATTTTATTAATATCAGATTCTTTATATATTTTTTAAAAATTCAATTATGTAATAAAAAAAAAAGTATCTTCAGATATTAAGATTTTATGAGTTTATATGTGTTTGATGAACTGTCAATATCTATTCAGGGAAGAAATGATTGTATGAAACTGTAATTCCACGTCATCCTTTTCCCTTTTCAATAGGAGAATGACAAATCAGATTTTTCCTCCTCATTTTTAGCATAAGAAAAAAGCTGAAAATCAGGATGAAAAATCTGATTTGTCATTCTCTTCTTGAAAAAAGGATAAGGGTGACGTAAAATCACAATTTCATACAATCCCTTCTCCTATTGAGGGATTGTTGTTAGCCGATTGTAATAATCTTCACGGATTTAATTGTTGTTTCTACCCAAAAAATAAAGCAAAAATCCCTTTGAATAAGGGCAATTATCTTAACTAATTTGTACTTAATTAGTCATAACTATCAACCATATCCATTAATTACCTAAAGGTACAAGAAATAAATGAAAACTGATGCACCAAATTTGCATTAGAAAAAATGTTCAGATCTTATATTGTTTAAAGCTGATCATGCAATAAATTTGAAATTGTTCTGTGATAGAATAATTCTACAATTGGCAGTATATGTCAGATTCATTCAATCAAATAAAGTTGAAAAAAATATAATATATTACTGTCATTGCAAGTAATGAAATAAGCAGTTTGTTTAAATAACCAAAAAAGATTTGGAGAATTATTAGGTAGGTATGAGAAAAAGAGAGTAAAGAGAATATACCTACATTAAGAAAACAAGGGTCAAAATTTGTCACTGGTCCCTATATTTCAACAAGGTTAAAAATTAAATCTCTTGCTTTTTCCGATTTAGGGTAAACTATAATAGTAATCATTTAATTATTAGTAATTTTTTGATTACCCAACTATGAAAAGTTACAAAATAGTCACCTAACTGTTCGACCTTTTTTTTTTTCACCAGTTAAATTACTAACGAACTTGGCAATTTTTAAAATTGGCATAATAGTAAATTTAACCCTTAACATTTATATATTTTGTCAATTTAGTCTTGACTCCAAAAAAAACCCTCAATATTTACACATTTTGTAATTTGATCTTTGTTTTGTTGTTTTATTACCCAACTATTAGAATTTTTTTTTATTTCCCAACTATGAGAAATTGCAAAATGGTCACCTAATTATTTGGCTTTTTCTTTTTTGGTCAACAACCGTTAAATTACTAATGAACTTGGTAATTTTTAAAATTGACATAATAGTAACTTTAACCTTTAACATTTATGCGTTGTGTCAATTTAGTCTTGATTCCAAAAAAAAAAAAAAAAAACTCTCAACATTTACACATTGTGTAATTTGGTCTTTATTTTGTTGTTTTATTTTATTTGTGACATTGATGGTTAATTTTAAAACAATGAGAGAAAAATGAAATTTATTATCTAGGATTTTTTGGTGTTCCCATTTTTGGTATATTTTCAATCAAATATAGTTGATAGAATTGTCTTTTGGCTTATGTGAAAGAGTCACAAAGAGAAGAAATTTTGAAAAAAAAAAAACAAAAGATAAAATTGCACGATGTATAAACGTTGAGGGTTAAATTTTTTAGAATCAAGACTAAATTAATACAAAGTTATAAATGTTGAGAGTTAAAATTGCTATTATACTAATTTTAAAAGATGTCTCGTCTCTTTCCATCAGCCATTTAACGATTAATGACCAAAAAAAGAAAAAAAATGAATAGTTGAATGACTATTTTATAATTTTTAATAGTTAAATGACCAAAAATGAAACTCACCATTAGTTGGGTGACTACAAATATAATTTACCCTTAGATTTAATACTCCTAGTTCAGTTCTTAATACCGTCAGTATTTTACATTACAATTACCATCATCATTACAACCATGCAATCATTTCAACTTCAAAATCAAAATCGACTTATAAATTTTTAAAAAAACAATGTTATTAGTTGAATTAATATTTTTTTAATTGAAAAAATAAAAGAATTTAACTTTTAATTTTTATAAGATAAATTTCAAAATTTAGCTAAAATATTCTTCAATTTCCCCTCTTAAGTATCCAAAAAAGCACTTAGCTTTTTTTTTTGGTAAATTACAATAATAGAGTAAAGCCCGAACAACAAATCAGGGGCGAAGCCAGGACAATTTTTTAGGGGGGCCGGATGAAATTTTAATTTTTTATAGTTTATATCTTTCTAATTTGTAAAGGATTAAATCGAATTTTTATAATTTTAGGGGGGCCAAAGTGTAATTTTACCTTTACTAATTTAAAATTTTAAAAAAAATTCAAGGGCCCAAAATAGCAATTTTACCTTTTAGGGGGCCGGGGCTCATGCCAGCCCCCTGGCTTCGCCCCTGCAACAAACACGACTAATACGACTCGAATCTAAGTCACACCTAAGACAGTAAACATCTTAACTATCACGCATCACATGGGGTTGAAAAATACTTAGCTTTTAATTCTCCTGTCCATGTTTTCATTACAAGTTACAATTCAGACCAGATTAATAAATGAAACAACAATTGTATATATATTGCACTTGGGGTTGTTTTCTTTTATTATCCATAATAATTTGCATTAAAAACTATCCAATATGTGTGCACATAAATGCATTGCTCAATTCACCCAAAAGGTTGGTTTGTAAAAAGTAAAAACTTGAGAAACTTTTGATGGCAAAAAAGAAAAATTGACTTAAAAAAAGCATCTCTTTATCTAATTTACATATGAATTCCACTACTTTAATTTAGTTTTTCTCCATAATATCCACTTTTAATAGATTTTCCTTTTTGTCAGAATTTTCTAAAGCTGATTGGATTGTAAAAGACTTATTCTTTAGCCAACTCATAAGTTCACTAATGCCCTTTTCTAAATCCAATATTATATAATTTCCTTTTACTATATAAATTCTTTAGGGTTATTTCCACAAAACATCCCTAAACTATCACTTGGAATTTAAATTACGTTTTAATTCACTCCTTAAAGTATTAGCATTCTGACTGATAGAAGGACCTAATGGTTAAAATCTATGTTCTTTTGAATGTAAATTAAATTAGGTTGGGACAAAATTTAAGGATACCTGTAAACTGGAAAAAAAGAGAAAGATCCAGTTTGAAGAAATGACAATGGATTACAGCTAAAACCACACAAATCATTGTTAATCATCAGTTGGACTTTGAGATATCAATTGTCCCCACTTTAACAGCTGTTTACAAGTAAATAAAAAAGAATCTTAATTTTTATTTTTTTTCCCACTAGTTTACTCCATTTTTATTAATGTTACATAATTGTCAATCTAATCCAATGCCTATAGGGTCCCCCTCCTTCAACCCCACTTCTGATTTCCAGCTAAATTTGAAAGCAATGGCAAATTTGCTGTCTTTTTCTTTTCAACTGTAGTTTTTGTTTGGTTGCCAAGAAAAATTATAAAGAAAATGGATAAATTCATGGGACACAACTGTTTTGCCTTTTTATCATATTATTCTTCTAATAAAACCCAAATCTGCGGATGGATATTAGCCTAAATTATAGGCACTAATCAAAGACATTAAGTTATACATAGAAGCAGAATTTTCTATTGGTTTAATATACTATTTGATACTTAAATTTAATTTCAATGTTTAATTTAGTACCTGAATTTTTTAAATTTGATAATTGAATTTTTCCTTGTTAATTTCTTTTTTTACTAAGGTACATGTGCCAAACATTCATTGAGTTGTTTAATTTGATAATAAATCGAACATTAAAACCAAATTCAAATACCCAATTGAATATTGAAGTAAAATTCAGATACCAAATAGTATATTAATCCATTTTCTAAATGAACTGAAAAGAGTTTTCATTAATTTCTCAAATTGTAAGGCCAAATTACATATTGGTTGAAACAGAAGTATACATAAAAATTCATCTCTTCTCTCAACCCCTCCTCACAAAAGATAAGCTAAAAAGTTTTTAAAAAAAACTGTGGAATATGGACCACTTCATTGTAATTAGTCCTAAAATATTACAAATCAGGATTTTGTTGTAAAAATTCTCTAAAGAATTGGGTTTTGAATCCTTCCTATTTACAAAGCCATCTCTGAATCAGGTGTTGTTTAATGGTGGTTTTTTACAGCTCAATTTTCACTTGGCCTGGAGCTATTGAACCTGCACCAAAAAAAAAAAAGGGATCAATCGATTATGTTATTCCAACTCGAATTCGGGTATAGTTCGGATGTTGGATTATGCTTTTACCTTGATAGCATTGTGCTTGATTCTGTCCAAACCCCATTTGAACAATGCTCTGTAAATCATCCTCCCAAATTGATCCAACTTGTGGATTACCATCAATGAAACCATTAACTTGAGGCAACTGAAAGCCTTGTTGAGAAGTAGTATTGGCTATGCCATTGTTGAGAGCTAGTCCTTGCTGTGGTTGATACCCGAAAGGGAACGTCGGTTCCATCGAATAGACGGCGTGCGGCAACAATCCACGAGATTGGAACATCTGCATAACACAGAATGCAAAGATTAAAATAAAATTCAGATGAGTTTGGCATAAATGGAGAGACCAAATTGATTAAAAACTTACATCTTTTGATAAAAGTGTTTCCATGTTAACATCCATCCTTGGATTCACAGTAGCCAACTTCATAGATAGGAACTGCAGGTAATAAAATCGTTTAATCAGAATCGAAATCCGACATTAAAATTCGAGAAAACGCTTAGCTCCGGCGAACAAACTGACCTCGACCTGGCGTTGCAATGACTGCACATAGTTGATGATTTCATCTAACATAACTGCTTTACCAGTCACCTGCAACAAACATCGTTTTATCAGACATGAATGTTTTAAGAGTAACACAAGTCTCAATTATGCTTTTTACCTTATTGCAACCAGGAACAAGATCCTGTAGGAACTTCATCCTTTCACTTATTTTCTCTCTTCTAACCTGGTCAATTACAATATATAATAAAGATCATTAGATGAATATAAACATCAAAAGAACATGCAGAACATTGGTTTCAATTTCTAAAGACTTTTCATACTCTTTCAGCAAGACTATGACTATCAGTTGCTTGACCCCTTCTTGCCCTAACATGGATATAGTCCTTTGGTGGCTCTGGTGGCTTTGAATCCTCCTTATTTGAAGCTTTAACAGTGCCATTTTGTTTGCTTCTTTTAGCATTGGATTCAACATTGTTCTCAGCTGCAACCTTGGCATCAGCAGTTGCTGGTGATGCCATTTCTTTTGCTTTTCCCCTTGGAATTGATTTCCTTTTCTTGTTATTACCACCTGGGAGTTGTTCAGAAACTGAAGATTCTTCCTTAGAAACACCAGATTCTGCATTTTCTGGTGAAGAAGATCTTGAAAGGGTACTGTTGTTAATGGTTTGAGATCCATTAACATGACCTGAAAGCTTAAGTGAATCCCTTAATGGATCATTTAAGCCACCAAAACAAGAAAATCTAGCAGCTCTTTCAGCAAATCCAGGGTCAGTTGAAAATGGAGGTGAATTCAATGGCGTACTATAACATGAAACATTAGTACTGTTGGTGATGATATCTTTAGAATTGCATATATTCCCTAATCTTCCAATTAATTCCCGCATCATTACATTTTCACCGGAACCAACATTGGAAGCAGCTGGAGAAGACACCATGGAACTTAATGCTGATTCAAAGGGATCGCTCTGATCCATTGAATTATCCCAATTTGGATTGAAGAAATAGTTCCCAACTTGTTCTGTTCCACAATTCAGCTCATTTGTTGACATTTCTGTCATAAAACCACAAGGGTTCCAAGCTGGTTGTTGTTGTCGTGTTGTTGTTCTGTTCTTCAGCTCTTCGGACATAAAAGCTTTGTCTTTTTCCATGACCAAAAAAAAAAAAAAACAAAAACCCAGATCGATAATCAAAGTGAAAACTGAGAATCAAGAATCAGAAAACAAAACCCAGAATTTTATTAGTAGAATTGAGTGAAAAAGAAAGAGAGTAGTTAAACAATGATAATAATGATGATGCTTTTGTGACTGAATTAAGGGAAAATGAAAGCAAAGAGAAAAGAGATTGTTGGAATTTAGAAAAAGCAAATGCTAAAGCAAAGGCAAAAGAGAAGAAAAGAGTGAGAGATGAAATGAGAGAAAATGATGAGCAAGCAAGGATAGATAAAGCAAGCGAAGCAAATGTCTGTTTGACCTTCTTTTTTTTTTTTTTAATTTTTTAATTTAATTTTAAATTAAATGCTAGTATTACGAAAATCTCAGCCTAAAACTGCGTAATAGACGGTGGAAGGAACGGAGGAGGAAAATGACGACCTTCAAAGTTCAAACTTCAAACCAGCTTTTGAAAGAGGGGCTGCCATTATGATTATTTTTTTATTATTAATAAAAACATTTACAACAATTGATGTTTATTTTTTAATTGTAGAGTAAATTCTGTATTTTCCTTTGAACAATAAAAACATTATTATCTTATATATTATCGGTGGAGCAAAATTAGGATGATGTCATTTGTATTGAAGATAGTAAAATAATAATAAAACTTCTATCCACTTGTTCTGGGTTAAATATTTATTTTTCAGTTAAATTATAAAGTAAAAAAATTAAAAGTTATAATATACTCTAAGTTAATATACTATTCATATATTTAGAATTTAGTCTTTGTTGAATAATATTTTTCGTGTTGAGGTATTTATACACATTCCTACTACTATTATTACAACTCACAATAGGGCCCACTGTTTTATCTTGGGCTCAAAGGTACTAACATTCCTTATCTCTAGTGTTGACATTATTTAGGCTTCCTTCGGCTTATTGGACGCTTGCCTGCAGAGCACGCAGTCCTTTTTGACCCTGAAATTGACTCTCCTAGCGAACGTCGTACCTACCAGTCACGAGCGGGGGTCCTCTTCACAGACATGGCTCGCGACCTTGTCCCTGTGAGGTTTACGCAAGCTCTCATCTTGCGACCTCATTCCTGCGAGGCTTACGCGAGTTCCCCCCGCGGGCTTCCTGCACGAGCTATCTTTGCGAACATCTTGCATTCCTGCGAGGTCCTCAGCTGACTATGCCTGTAGGCGAACATTCTTCTTCCGGGTCAGAGGTCCAGATCCTATCGGTCACTTGGACAATCGGTTCCCAAATCCTAACAGTGTTCATACTTTTATTTTCAGAAATTTAATTCTTCTACTTTCCAAGTTTAAAAATGTAGTTCTATTTGTTAGCATTATTAAAATTATTTTGTTAAATTCGTTCGTGTAACGTTTTGGAAAAATAAATTCATTTGGTATTCATGTAAGAAAATGACATTGTAATAGAGAATTTTAATAGTATTAACAATTTTTAAAATTTTGCATCAATATTTTAACCAAAATAAATTATTTAGACTAATTAATGATATTATAAGAGTTGAGTTACTATATTATTCAAAAATTAAAATATAAAGATTAAATCTCAAATTTAAATGAAACATAGAGATCAAAACTGAAATTGAATCATAATTTAACCATTATATTATGGTGTAATAAAAGGAAAGAGGAATGGGCAGGTGTCATGTAAGAAAAGCCTTACGCCTTCCTTTTATATATATATATATATATATATTAATATAAGTAATTAAAAAACACTTCACATCATCCTAAACTCGTTTGAAAATCTAATTTATTATTTATTATTTTTAATTTTTTTTTTAAATTTTAATCTTGTTCAGTACTAGTTAAGGTGATGTTTAAAAATACAATTTATGGATTTTAATATAATAAAATAATGAGTTTAAATATAAATTAAAAATTGAAAAGTTAATCATTATACTTTAATTTATCAGAATTTAATTCTTTTACTTTATGAAAATTAAAAAATTAATTCAATTTATGAGTAAACACTTAAACTTGAATTTGTGATTTTTATTAATTCAATGGCAAGACCTACCAATTACCCAATTGGGCTAACTTCTTTAAAGTACAAAAATAAAATTCAATTGAATCAACAAAATTTGTATAGAAGTTTTTCTCAAAACTTTTTGAAAATAAATAAAATTTGCAAGAGGGAGTGGTCAATTTTAGTTAGTTTTTTATTGTGTTATGATATATGTATGTCAATTATCAAATTCATCAGCTAAATTCATTGAGAATTGTCGAACAAAGTAAATTTTGTTAAAATAAGATACTGTAATATCGAACAAAGGACTAGATTTTGAGATAAAGAGAAGGATGATTTAGGGTGAGTTTGGATGGGCGATGCGTTTACCTGCGGTTAGTGTAAAAACAGCGGTGGCGGTGAGATTAGAAACTATAGCAATATTGTAGCGTGAGACAAAAAATAAACTAAACGCACCGCGCCGCACTCAATCGCCCATCCAAACCCACCCTTAGTCATATAAAAACTAATTTTGTGCGACATCAATGCGAAGGAGAGGTTTTTAGTAGTGTCAAATCTATTGAGAGGTGTTTGTCATTAGAGAAGTCTAAAAATGGTAAGGTAGGATGCAATTTCTAGTAGTTGATTAAGGTGAATTGCAAATTTGATCAGAATGGATCCACTCGAATTTTCTGTAATAATTTAATCGTAATTTGTAATATGTGCATTACTTATTTATTAATGAAAATATTTTTAATTTTGATAAATTAAAGTAAAATTTCAATATTTATAACCTTAAATTCTAACCAAATTTCTTAAAATTATAATTATTAATCAGTACCTTAATGTTTAAACTTACTATAAATATTATTATTAAATAATATTAACAAGTTTTAAAATATCAACAAAACTCATTAAATCATCATTAATCAATATCTGTACATATTAATTAATCAAATATCTTTCTTTTTTGTTGGGCACAAAACACTACAACTGTTTGTGTTAATTATAAATGATTAATGATTAATGAACAAAGGAAAAAAGGTGGGTCAGATTTCCTTTAATATTATATTTAATTTAATTTAATTCATTATAATTACAATGTCAGAAAGAGAGAGAAAGAAAATTATTATCTTTTATTTTTTTCATTTCTTTTTTTGCTTTAGATAAACTGATGAAGAAGAAGATGTTAAGGATCTCACAATGTGAATTATTTGTGAAAGAGGTGTGCTGTGGAGTGGACTATGGAGGATCCAGGAATTTTCTTTTCCTTTTTGGTTTTAATTAATTAAAATTTTTTTTGAGCCATAGAAATCCTCGATCCATTCTTATTTTATAAATATTAATTATATTTTTGGATTTTTGTTTAAAATTTTAAGGTGATGAAGTCGACCAAACAAGACTACAAAAGTTCAATATCTTCATATTTAATTTATTATTATTAATTGCTTTTTGGTCCCCAAATCTTGAGGATTCAACTAATATTATGTACTAAAGTTGCCCAAAGACAAATTAACCCATTGTTTCCATTCTATTGATTCAGGACCCAGATTTGGGGATAGACCTGGTTGATGACATAAGTTGTGTAAAGTTTAAGAAAAAAAAAAAATCAATATCATTGAAGTGCCTTAACACTTCAACTGTGCCATTATTTATGAAAAGAAGAAGATTTTCATTGATGCCTTTTGTGATAAGGAAATTGGGTTAAAAAAATTGCATAACTAAAATTATAAAGAAAAGGTAAAAGTATCATGAAGGTTTTTTTATTGAAGTTAAATTGTATTTATAAAATCTCTGTATATTAGATTAAAGAACAACCTGATTCTTTCTATTAAAAATTTCATCCATTTATATTGGTAAAAATTGGTGTGATTGACGAAATAATCAAATAATTACACGTAAAGTGCTATTTGTACCTTATGTTGACGTAAATGGACAAGTTTTTAACAGTAAAATAGATGAAATTTTTAACAGAATGACCAATTTACTTTTTGATCTAATGTACAATGATTAATTTGCCTATTTTTTAGTAGAGGGGGAAAATGCAATCTTAGTATAAGGGCCTCCATGGTACTTTTTGTCACATCCCAAAATTGGAGCTAAAAGAAATAGGGATAAAGTTTAGATTTTTATTTTTTTTAAGCGCAGGGTAAGAGAATTTAGAATGTCTTAAAAATTATTTTTGATAAGGAATTAATAAGAATTAATTTGTTTGTTCAGTAGTAAAGCCTTAGGTTTCCCTTAAGTAGCAAGTTTAAAACTTTTGTGCACCTTTCCACTAAAATATTTTATTTTCTTATTTTTACCCTATAAAAGTGTTGAATTTTCAAACTAGCCCAGCCCAAATTTTTTAAATTTTAATCCTTAATTTAAATTCTAAGTTAATTCCTAATCCTATTTCAATTAGGGAAAAAGAGTTTTATAAATAGTTAAACTTTTCAAATCCTAGAATTTTTATCTAGAGAATTTTTCAAGGACAACTCTCAAAGTTTTCTTTTCTCCTCCATTGCGGAATCAATTTTCAACCAATTTCAACCAAAGATTTCAAGGTTTTCAAATTTGTCCCTCTCCTCCTAGTAGATCATCAATCTCCTCATCCAAATTAAGGTTTTTATGTCTTCAATCAGGTGTGAGATCTAAACTTAAATCATTGTGTATGATTAATCAATTGGAGTATTAGAAAGTAAGGTAATCTATAAGCAAACCCCACATAGGTGTGAACCCTTATATAAACTGTTATACATGCGAACTCTGTTAGGCGAACTGTAGTTGATATGTGAGAGCCCTAGGTGCGAACGCTTACATAAATTGTTATATATGCGAACTCCATTAGGCAAACTGTAGCAGATATGTGCGATCCCTCTAGAAATGTTGTTAGCTATTGACTTGCAAGTATCAAGACTTAGTTAATGGTGAGCGTTCGACTGAATCGAGTGAATTTTTTTGAGCTAATTGAGTTGACGAGTCCTATTTTATCATCCTAACTCAATTTAATTTTTTTTCGAATCGAGTCGAGTGAAATGAAATTCAAGTCTAGTTGAATCGAATCGAATCGAAATGAATGAAAATTTTTCGAATTAAATTTAAAAATTAAACATGTCAAATTAAAATCTTGTTACAATATACTAATTCCATGTTAGAGCACATAAATTTGAAAACATATATATTTGAAAACATATATATTTGAAAACTTTTCCAAAGCAAAATAATAATAATAATACTTTAGTATGATAGACATAAATCATTAATTAACTTATTTAAGTCCCAAAATTATCATGCTAGTAAATTTTTAAATTTTTTTAAATTTTTATATAATTTTTAGAATTTTTTTAGAATTTTATACTTTTTTAAAAAATAAAAATTTGGATTTTTTATAAAAATTTGGATTTTTTATAAAAATTTGGATTTTTTTTTGTAATTTTTGTTGAGAGAGAGACCAATTTGCTCATTTTCAAACTTGACAGGGACCAAAATGATATTTACACTAATCTGTTATTCGAATTATTCAAGTTATTCGAATTGTGAAATTCAACTTGATTTGAACTCGAAACTCGAATTACTTATTTGATCCTATTCGAATAATTTGAATAACTCGATTCGATTAACTCGAAATTCAAATTTTTTTCGATCTTTTCGAATCTAATCGAGTTTTGCTCACCCCTATTCTTAGTTACCAAAATGCTTTGAAAAATATTTTGAACTCCTTACACTTTGGTATTGACTAAAAAACATTTGGAACATTATGAAACATATATAAAACTTATTTTTGAGTTGTTGCGAGTCTTTAAAATGTTTGATAAAATTTTCAACCATATTTTCACCAAATAACTTAAGAAATATAATACATAAAATTCATCTTAATTGTTATTATATCAAAAATTTAAAATATCAAAACTAACAATTTATTGCATTGAGAAAAGTTTTGAAACTTTGGTGATAAACATCTCTGCTTTAGATGATGAAAATCCAACCAAATTACCGTAGCTAAAAGTTCACTACCTGTATAACCTTTAAATAGGAGGAGAATGCACTTCAATGCACTCGAATCTATATTTTCTTTATTGATAATAATACCAATACGAATAAAGTTAAAACTCAATCAATAATTCTACCTTAAAATTAATATTTCTCAAAATTCATAAGTTTTTTTGTCATGATTAGAAGAAATTATCTAATAATTTTTTGATATAATTCTTAAATCTATTTATCATCTCTAATTAAAATAATTGAACATTATCATCTCACCCTTGAAAACATAAAAATCCATTCTTCATTATCCCAAATGTCATTGACACCGTCCTTGAGTAATGATTATGTCGATAACCCCAAATAATGTATTACCTTCAAATGATAAGCATCATGCACAAATCCAAATATATTTGATTCATTGCTTAAGTTTGACAATAAATAGGGAAAATATTACATATTACTTTTCATTTAATCTATTTTACATATATAATTATCGTAAATCCAAATAATTCATGCAGTCGGATACCTAATTTTACATTTAAAATTAATTTTTAAATTAAATAATGGGAATAAAGGATTTTTCATAAATAGTTCTTCATCTCTTCAAAATGTACATACGGCTGAAAGATTAGTCACTGGGTGAGATTCACATAACAAGTACAAATATATGTCCAATTAATTATAATGTAAAATTAAGCTAATACAAAGCAATAACGAACCAATAATTAGATCAAACTGTAAAATCACAAAACCCAAACATGATGAAAAATTATTTTATAGACCCTTCTCACCATATCATTCATGGTCTATTTTCAATTATTTAATGTCATTCCAATAATTTTTTTCCATGTCTTCGACACATAATTTTAGTAATTTTTTTTACCTTGAACCTTGAGCCTCGAACCATGTATCCCGAACCATAAATCTCGAATTTCAAACCTCAAATCCTATTTACGATTTTAGGTTCGGGTTTAGGATTCAATGTTTAGGATTCGAGGTTTTAAATTTAAGATTTAGAATTTAAGATAAAAAAAATTATCAAAATTATATGTTAATGACATGAAAAAAATTATTAAAATATTATTAAATAATTAGAAATGAGCCATAAATAATACAGTAAAAGGGTTCAGAAAATAATTTTTCCAAATATGACTTCCACACATCACAATTTAGCATGATGAAATTCAAATGTGGATATTCCAAAAACCCAAACCTCCGTTTTAACTAACAAGCCAAGACTTCATTTACAATAAAATAAATATTTGTATGTATTTAAATATTATAAATTATTGGTAACACTTTAAATTAACGACGGAAGTCGGCAAATTACAAAGGATAGGTTAATATTGAGCCAACGTGAGGTTCAATCATTGATGCACACATTCACATGCAAACCTTCCAGTATTTGACCAATTTTTATTTTAACTTCGAGACACCTATTATTTCTCTAAATAATTCAACAGGAACGAGAACCGAGGTAAATTCTTTGTTTATTGCCACTTAAAAATATTATATCATTTCTACCAAAAACATATTAAATAATAATAATAATTAAAATATAGCAGTGTAACTACATTGCAAATATTTTATTGTTTACTTTATTTCTATATTTAAAAGTCTCATCCAGCCAAAGCTTGGAAAGAATCATTTATATGGCAGGGTTTATGATTAGGCTTTGCCCAACTTTTTAGTTTTTTATATTAAAAATTATAGTTTAATACTGGAAAAGATTATTAGGTGTTTAATATTCAATGATATTTATCAAATGATTTTCTTCATTTTATTAATCCACTGTTATTTAAATAATGTTTTTTAATAAAATTTATAATAAAATAAAACATAATAATATTATTAAATTTATACAACAACTTAATAATGTTTAGACAAAAATCATAAAACAATAATTTTCAAAGAAAATCATAATGATATATATTTCTTAATAATTGAAAAATAATGTTTTAGATAAATTGTAATAATTAATTAAAATATAATATTTTAAATTAAATCATAATCATATATTAAGTTTTAAATTTATCTCTTATAGAACTTAATTAATAGCGATTAATATGATAATTAAAAAATAATAATATTAACACTCTTACCTTGTCCTAGTAATTAGGAGTATAAATTTATTACATGGATTATCCGAAGAATTACAGTAGAATAATAAATCTCTTCTGGAGTTTTAATAATTAGTTATGTGTTAGATCTCTTCAGGAGCACTGTCTCCACTATATGACCATCTAGATTTTGGAACCTATCGATCTACTATGCTTCAAGCATGCATTATTTTCATTTATTCTAACAAATTGTCCTACCGGGACTTAAAAATATCAGTTGATATATAATACTTGGTTATTCTTATTAGGTCAGTAAATGCATCTAACAGCTAATTCTTAATACAGTGAATTATCTTTTGAACTTCTAGTTCAAATTACTTTATATGAGGATCTAGATAATGATAACTTATTACAAGTAATTATTTCATACAGTTGTTATTTCTCCCCTTAATGTTGTGAAAGCTGTCAAATCAAAATACAAATAATGTCATAACTGAATCTCCAGTTCGTTCAAAACAACTAATAATACAAGGAGACTCATAACTAATGTATATCTCCAACTTTCTTTCAATACTCATTTTGTGCATTGTAGTGAAGCAACTTAAACATATTATCGCACATTCAGAAATTCTAAAATGGGTTGTATTTGGCTTCTGACCAAAAGTCAATTATAATGGGGAGTATTTATCATAACTTATTGGCGTGATGCGTAAAAGTTTCAATTCATATAAAATATCTTATTCTTATACATATATACAAAAACTTTTGTTCTAAAAAAATATATGATTTAGCTACTAACTGGAGACATTTAATTATTAATAATGCTAAACTATTTTATACACATAAACATCATGCTTTCCTCAGTTTACTCACACCGACAATTTAATATACAATGATAATTAAAAACTTGAAAAATAAACTCACCAATATTAGGAAGAATTGTCTCAATTGCATGATTTGAAAGTTTTGTTCAACAAATCATTAAACAAGTAATATCGCAAACTACGGGTTGTGGTTGATAACTCACATGTGATATCAAAATATCCACTTGCGGGATAAAATGAGTCAATATTTCTTCTAAAAATGCAAGAGATCAAATCTCAACTTTTCCTAGTGAAGTTTAATAAATCTTCTTTGAGAACAGCAACACTTGATAAATGAAGAATCTTTAGGTTCTTTAATTAATATTTATATAAATTCTTCTTGTCACATCATTATTGATCGGGATGGTCTAATCGACTATACCAACTAATTAGTATGTTTAAACTAGTATATTTTTAATTTACTATGCACATGGTTCAACGATAATAGTGTAAATTTCTGATTTACCATCTCATATAATTTAACCATACTAATATATACACAGTAACAACAAATTATTAAAAACAATAAAAATACACACATAAATTCAATTGCAATATTAGAAATGATAAAGTAGGAAACATTTTCTTAAAATAATTTTTAATTAATGCTCATACTAATTATATAATCGGATTCTTTAATAGTTTCACTATAAAAAGCGGTTTTGTGTTATTTTGTATTTAGAATATTATATTTGATTGGTTTGCTTCTTTCCCAAGTTGATTAAATTAATTACTCATTAAATCATATGCTATAAACAGAAAATTTGAAGACAATTTTATTTTATTTTAATTTTAAAAGAAACATGTCTCAATATAATATCTTATGCGTGAAACTTCAATTGTGAAATTAGAGAACTCCATTTAGTTTTGAATGTGTAGAGTTGGCATTTTTTTAGGAGATTACTAATAACAATAACGGTAGGAATGATCGCAAAATAATAAGATAGAAAAATAAGAATATATAGATTTTACGTGAAAATCTCTTATCGGATGCAGAGAAGGAGAAATTTATTAATGTTGAAAAACATAAATACGTACAAAAGGGTTTGGAGCTATGCGCAATTTTTAAGGGTTAAACAACTCGTCTAGTAGAAGAAGTATAATTCTATACAAATTCAACTTGAGCAACAAGATCCTCACAGATCCCCAATTTTGCCTCTTTATTTTATTTCTTTAATAAGTGAGATGCACTTCAAACTTTTCAAGCCGGATCAAATGGGATTCGAGTCATACAAATCTAACAAATACAAAATAAAGTTGGACTAAAAACTATGATATATCAAGACTTGAATCAAAACAAATTTAGACCCACTCATGATATTTATCTATTGTAATTTTTTTGGTAATGTACAATTAAAGGATTAGAATTCATGCACCCACATTAAGGACATATTCACACTATACACGCACACAATACGTTCGAAGGAGCTATCCAAATAAAAACCTAACACTTACTTCTTAAAAAATTCAAACCCAAATATATATATTTTTATATGAACAACTCTTAACCATCAGATTAACCATACAAGTCAAAAATAAGAACTAACTTAACCTTTCACTTAGGAAAGAGGTGCTTTACAAATAGTTGTAAAAGCCTATATCTAACCCCTCAAATAGCTCAGCCCACACTTTTAGAAATTTCTTGTTTGCTTTTTTGTTCAATTTGTGGCTCAAACACTCCAATTTGTTTATTTTAATAGATTAATAAATTAATTATAGGTCAAAGCTAGAGAGTTTAGTCAAAAATGGGAAATCTTCCTATGGTTCCCTAATATTCATGAATTTTTAAATAGTTTTCTTATTATTATTTTAGCTTGAACTCTAATCGAATCACACAATATATGGTGATTTGATTGCATAAAAAATCTAAGATAATGAACACCATTTGGCAAGTGGTTAATTTAGTTAATTTCTATTAACAAATTGATAAAAGATTAGGGTTCTCCTCTAATCAATAAATCTTACACATTTAATCATTGAATTTGATTTTCTTTAAAGATTGAACATATCAATAATTTTTAATATTTTTATATAAAGAATAATGAAAGACCAAGTGGATAACTGGGTTTCCAAGGAAAATACTTTCTCACATTCATTCACATATATATGATTAAAAACTAGAAACATTCTAGGAACCTTAACACTTAAGTTCCAATCATGGAAAAAGAAAACCCCATACCTTAATTATAGGATACGATAACCATATTTTCTTTATATGGTTCATGCTCGTTAATTCCTCTAAAATAAATTATTATTTGTATGCATGAATTCCTTTAAATTGTAATGCAATTTGGTGAAATAGTCTCCTCCTACAACTTCACTATTTGATCATGCATGACTAGTTTTTTAAAGAGAAAAAAACACATACAAAGAATCTACCTCTTTTCCATCACCGTCGTTAACTAAACATTAACAATCATTATTTATTTACTCTATTTTCTCCAAAACTTGTTGAGGTATAATTTAAATATAAAAAATGAAAAGTTGTAACATACCCCTTAGTTAGGCATCAAGACCAAGAAAAATAATTATTATTATAATAATAACTAGCTTGAGAAAAAGTTTAACTTATTTGTATGGTAATTGATCCATATTCCTCGTTCAGTGTTCCCCGACTTTTGATCTTTGCTTTTGCGGCTCTGAATAATCCATATAAATTAGTTTCGATAATCGATGTATATGTACGTGTTTGTATTTTTGTTATTATTAGCTTTTATTGTGGATTAAATTCTAGTTCGATTGATATGAGTATTATTATTACTATTAGAAGACGTAAGATCGAGTACATTGAAACGCATTATTCTTCTTTTTATGTATAGTTCTAGCCAGGGGCGAAGTCGGAACAATTTTTTAGTGGGGCTGAATGAAATTTTAATTTTTTATAGTTTTTAAAGGATTAAATCAAATTTTTATAATTTTAAGAGGGGCAAAATGTAATTTTACCTTTATTAATTTAAATTTTTAAAAAATATGAAGGGCTTAAATAACAATTTTCCATTTTAAGGGGGTCGGGCCCTTGCCAACCCCCTTTAGATTTGCCTCTGATTCTAGCTATTTTATAAAAAATAACAGATATGACCAGAACCAATAATGAGGTTATTAAAAAAATTTTATTTTTATAGTTTTGAATATATTTGACAAAAATTTAAAATCATTAATATTTCTAAAAAACAATAATTTATCTAAAATTTTTAAATTATTTTCACTATTTTAAATATAAAAGATTTATTTTCATATCATAAATAATTAAATTTAATTATATATCAAATAAAAATAGAATTTAGTTCGGTTTCAAGTAACCGTGATTTTTAAACTTGCCTTTTATAAACCGTCCAAACACTTTAATTTGGGTTGGTTTTCAATTTTTTTTGCTTAGCCCTATGTGATTGCCATTTGTGAATTTTAGTCTAGATTCAAGACTCACCATACCTAATTATATGGGTGGGTCTTCAGGTCCTATTGTGAGCAGTTACCATATGTGAGTTTTAGTCCAATTAATCAAATTCATCAACTTTAGTCTGGATTGTATCAGTTCTTAATTTTTTAACACTGTAATAGTTTGATTCTACTCATGTGTGAGTTTTAGTTCAATTCGTCATCTTTAATTTGAATTGTATTGGTTCTTAGTCCGTTTGTGTTATAATAGTTTGATTTTAGTTCGTGGTTACTCAAACAATTTGTTTGTGTTGTAATAATTTAATACTTATGATTATTCGGACATATATTGTATTATACTTTAATTTTTTTGTACTCGTAACACTTTAAAAGAAATATTACAACAATAGAACTTATTCTCAAAAAAAAAATAGTGTTTTTTTTAATTTCAAACTTTTAATCTGTTATTATTTGATTTAATTATTAAAGTTTAATCCATAATATCATCAAAGGATTTCTGTTATATATAAAAAAATTAAATAAAAAATATGTTGACATAATTAATTTAAAACTGTGTGAAAATCATGTAAGCAAATATTAAATTTCACTATATTTCTATAAAATAGTGGTAAAGAATTTTACAATCACAAAATCAATTTTTATTTTTATTTTATATGAACAATTTTTTTTTTATATTTTAAAAATATCACATAATTTAGTTTGACAGAAGCCCTTTGAAGTTCAATTGTATTTCAGATATTGATTGAAAAGAAAAAATGGACTAAATTTCAAATGTTTGAATTAATATATGGACTGAGAGCATATTTAGACATGATTATAATTATATAAAAATTTAATATGTTATGCTATATAAATTTTGATGTGTTTATATCCTTTTTATATTATATTGATTTAAATTTATTTTTATATTTTTTTGTATAATTTTTCAGAGGTTATGAGTAAAATTTACAAGTAATAAATATTTGATCAATTAAAACTAGAATCAACTTAATATAAAAGCACAATTGATTGAAAATTAGATTATATCCAAATTTAGACTAAAATAAATCTAGGCAGAATTTTCACATGGTAAAACTTAAACACAAAATAATTTGAGTGCTAAGAACTCGTAATCTCATCCTTTACCAATACTACCAAGATCTCGTTGAGACACACACGCACACATATATCTGGGTTAATATAATATCTAATTTCTATATTTGGCTTCAATGTTAAATTTGTCCCATATAAGTACTTAAGTTTGATTTTAATATTTAATTTGGTACCTGATTTTTTTTTTATCTCAATTAAGTACCTATGTCTTTTTTACTAGAGCACACGCATCAAATATTTATTGTAACGACCCAATTTTACCCGGGTCTAATAAAACCCAAATTAAAAACACAAACCCAAATTTACAACCCAAGAATTATTAACCTGACCCGATAAAGCCCAACAACCCACAGCCCACCAACACATCAGCCCAAACTTAACCCTAACAAGCCCAAATAAAAAAAAACCCTAGCTGTTTCCCCTAACCCCAAGTGGCGCCGCTTTAGGTCTGACCCCTGGTCTTCTGACCCTCTGACACCCACTTGCCCTGCACCGTGGTCTTGTCCACCGCCCCAGCACCGCGCCTGACCTGCAAACATTAAACGAGAAGGGACAGAAAGTAGCAAAAATTGTAAAGAATAAGGCTATAAAAGCCGATTGTATTCACGGGACAAGAGACCCTTTTTCTTTTTTTTTTTCGGATATAGACAGAAAACAAACTCTCGAAATATCAATATTCAGATCCCTTTTTTCGATCGGCAATAGAAGCAATAGATAAGGATTTAAAACATTCAAAAGCATAAAAACAAAGAATAATAAGCGGAGGACAAAAACCCAAAACAGAGAGGGAAAGGTGATTTTTTTTTTTCAAACATGTTTCTTTTTCTTTTTTCTCAAAGATATATTATCATATTTTAAAAAGAAATAAAAAGTATAAAAAAATCTTATCTTTTTTTGGGCTCCGACCGCCAGCACGGTACGGCGCCGCGGCAGACGAGCCCGCGACGGACCACGGCCGGAGCTTCTCCGAAGCCCTGCGCAACTGCAGAGAGAGAGAGAAAGATGAGTTTTTTTTTTTAGCGAGGAGAGAAAAATGATTTTTTTTTTCTGAGTTTTAGGCCTTAAATAGCCCATCAAAACGACGTCGTTTTGGGGCTGGCCTTTAACCTCCAAAACGACGTCGTTTCACCTTACCCGGCCCGGATCCTACCCGTACCCTAAGAGGATCCGCTTGTTTTTGAGCCAAAGGGGAAATTGCACGACTGGTCCTTCCGCATTTTTTTTGCTTTTAAAATCGAGTTTTAATTATTGCAATCTCGGCCTAAAGATTTCACACGGTTTGCGACTCGGTCCCCCGTCAAACGCTGCGTTTAACTTACCTGGAAAAATTACCTTTTTGGTCCCCACCTTTTCTGCGGCGTGTTATTTAGCCCCCAAACCTCTGTTTTATTTACAACTTGACCCGAAACTTCCGTTTTTTAATGCAAGTTAACCCATTTTTCGATTATTTTACAATTTTTACCACTTTTACTCTTATTTAATATTTTTATTTTTATTATTATTGATTATTTTATTATTATTATTATTGATTATTTTATTATTATTATTTGTTATTTCCAGTATATTTCACTACTATTTGTTTATTATTATTTATTGTGTGTGCTATTATTGTATTTTTATTACTAATATCATTATTTTATTTATTAATATTTATTTTGTTTTCAATATTATTATTATCTATTTTTATTATTATCGTTATTATCGCAATTATTATACTATTATTTTTTCATATATATGATATATATCTATTCGTTTTTTACTCATTATTTTTATATATCATCATTATCATCACTAGTATTATTATTATATTTATTACCGCTATTAATGTATCTTTATATGTATATTGTTATTACTATCATTTTATTTTTCTTTTCTTTAAAATTATTACTCTTATTTTACTCCCATTATTATTATTATTTATTATTATTGTTATTATTATCATGTTACTATTATTATTTCATCATTATTCCTATTACGGTTAATATACGTAATACTTTCAATATATTATCCTTACTTATACGTATATATGTATGTGTCTTTCATTATTCTTTTCACGTGTAACATCTCATCATTTGTCATGACCGATCTTTCTCGATACATCAGTTTTTAAAAATAAGCCAATATTTACGTATTAGCAATTCGGAGAATCGAGCCCTAACTTCTCGGGTTCAATTTTCTCGTTCAAGCTAAACAACGGAAGATCCCTTTTAAAACCGTAAATTCAAATTTTAAGTCGACATTCCGTATTAGCAACTCGAGTGAATCGAGCCCTAACTTACTGGGTTCTGATTTTTCTCGTTCAAGTTAAACAACAGAAGATCCCTTTCAAAATCACAAATTCCAGTTTTAAATCGACATTCCGTATTAGCAATTCGAGTGAATCGAGCCCTAACTTACTGGGTTCCGTTTTCTTCTCGTTTGAAGCTAAACAACGGGATATCCCTTTTGAAATCGCAATTTAAATTTTAAACAAAACATTTTATCTCGGATATTCGAAATGTTACGCCCTAACTTACTGGACTCTACATCTAGATACTTCGGATAAGTTTTTTTCTATTAAAATAGAGGCAATATTCCTAATTTGGACCTTCGAGAAAACGAGCCCTAACTTACCGGGTTTTGATTTCTCATTTGACAAATGACGGAAGATCCTCTTCAAATGTAAAACTAAGTTTTAAAAGGCGAGCTTAGTTTCGGGAGTCTAAAGTATTGCGCCCTAACTTACTGGACATGATGCTTTATCTCTTCAAAAATAAGAGAGCCTTAACGTCCCTTCCAATTCCTTCAAGTTTTAGAAATAAAAAGTATCTATTTCCAAATCATTTCAAAGTTTTCAACATTAGGACATCGATCAATAAATTTGGTACCAATTTCGGGCGTGTCGAGGGTGCTAATCCTTCCTCGCACGTAATAGACTTCTGAACCCATTTTTCTCAACTTTTCGTAGACAAAAAGATCGTTTTAATAAACCGAGACGTTTTATTAAAACAAAGGTGATCCGATCACACCCAAATAAAGATCGGTGGCGACTCCCTTCCTTTTCATTTTCAAAAAATCGAGTCGACCGCGTCGTTTACTGTTTTATCAAAAAAATGGTTACGACAGCCTGGTGACTCCACTGGGGACAAGTTCGTTGAGAGTCAGGCCATAGATTGATTGATCCTTGTCCTTTTGTTTAAAATAGGAAAATGGTTTCGGAATTCATGTTTCTTTAAATGTACTTTCAAATGTTATATTGGATCTCTTGAATACTTTGGCATTGCATTGCATGACCATTGTGGTCACACCTTAAGTGGGAGCGAGAAGCTATGCCTTCGTGAGGTTTTCACCTCCGCATGGGCTAGTGGACTGCTTTCGGGATACATCCGTACCTATGTCTTCGTGAAGTTTTCACTTCCGCATGGCCATAGGAAAATGTATTCCCCTGAACCAAACTCGATCCGTATGAGCCTATAATGGGTGAGGATCGAGGAATCTGCTGGTTCGGGTACCTCAAACTTTAGAACTCAACCACACGTAAAGAGCCTAAGAACCCACCCCGGGCTGAACTATGCTAGACCTTAGTAGTTACCCAGATAGGTGTTTGTTTATTTCACTTGCTTTATATTCCATGGTACTAACTTTTTGTGTTTTATTCTTTTTGTGCATATCATTTCATATTTTAAGAGGCATCGATTCACGGTCAGTTTCTGAGTTAGAAAGCTGGTTATGGAAAGCGAATTCATTGATAAAGTGGAAGACAATGCGGCCGCCCGCACATGGTCAGAGCAAAGCCAATTAGAAAAAGGGGACAGCTTAGCTGAGGGATATGTGTCGGAACTACGTGATTTCACCAATATCAGTGTCACGCAGAATGAACTCCAGGAGTTGAAAGAAATATGGACCCAGTGGGATGACGAGGCAAAGCAGTTGCTCTATAGTACCTACGGCGATCTACCATACCTACTTGATGTCAAAATAGATAAGCATCTATTCCGAGCAATGACTCGATTACGGAATGTCGCTTATAAATTGTTTCTCTTTCGGGAAAGTAGATTTGGTTCACCGCGGTGAGGAGTACACGACCTTGCTACGTTGTCCGAGAATTCAAGTTGATAAAGCTTATTCTAAAGTAGTTAATGGCCCGACTTTTGCGAAGAAATTGATGAATATCATGGGAACGAAGCGAACAATGGGTCTCAAATAGAATGCGAGAAAAAGAGGGTAAATGCGTACCTTGGATATGTTTGAGGACTGATCCTAACGCATCCCGATGCAACGAAAAGATTGACGTCTTGGCCTTGTATATTTATGGTTTGGTGATCTTCTCAAAAGCTCTAAGACACATTGATGAAGCAGTTATTGATCTATTCGGCTGATTAGAAAAAGGGGTCACGCTTTGTTCCGCCATCTTGGCGAAACGTTCGAGATCATTGGCGCATGTCGGAGAATGGGTGAGGCGAGTTTATTGGATGTGCGCAGTTGTTATTGGTCTGGTTCCATAGTCACTTCTGGAAAGTGGAGAAAGCGTCTTATCGGTTTTTGTCGAAGAATTACTCCCCGTTGGACGAGATAGTAGCTACGCCTAGGAAAGAAGACGTGTCAGAAGAAAATTGGATAGCACTCCTTCAAAACCTTCAAGAAGACGACATCAAGTGGAAGGCTCATTGGATGATTTACGACAAGATCCTTTATCGTTGTGGAAGCTTGATTGGGTTCCTCATCGGGAATTTGGGGTGCCATTGCATATGCCCCTTTGCTTTGTCCTAAGACGGTATGGTTCAAGACAGTTCGTCACCGACGCGACCTACGACGGCCGCTCGGTCACGAGTTCTCATACGAAGGGGAGCTATAAGGAAATGGTTAAGAGATCTCTAATGCACGGAATCGGATTCATAGAATGAAAAGATTATCCGCAGCCCGATAACGACCGGAGTACAGTGAATGGAGGACTAGAAGGATCAATGATAACATCCCCGAGCCAAATCCGAAGCGCCTGGTCAAGAGAGAAATATTTGTGAGTAGTCCCATCGAATGGAAATCGTGAAACGAGATTTTGAAAGGATGAGTTCGAACTCGAAAGAAAGATAGAGAGATGGAAGAAGAAGAAGATGCTCCTCAAGTTAGGCGTAGATGGACAAAAGTCGGAAGCTAAAAACTAAGAAAAGAGAAAGGAAAATAGAGGAAGACAGAGATGATGATCGAAGACGAAATATAAGAAGATACGTCGACAATGAAAAACGCCGGATTAGGAAAAACTCGGAGCAATGGCGATCACGAGATCCGAGAGGAAAGAGCCAAAGCTAGCGGTTGGGAGAAAAAGTTCCAGAAATGCAAACACAAAACGAGGTTACGAGAAAAGACATGGCGGAAAGCCAAAAAGAAAAGAAAGTGCTAAAAGCTAGGGTGGCTGAGCTTGGACGATCCCTGCATCACTACCGAAGTCGCAACTCGGAAAGCGAACTAAAATTAAGTCTAAATAAAATCGAGGAAATGAAAGGCAAGATTGAAGAGTTAGAGTCAACATTACACGGTTGCGAGCTCCGAATTGAGCTTTTGGAAGTAAGAGAAGGGCATTGGGAGGAGGAACTTCACCATTCCCGTAATTGAGTTAGAGATCGAGACTACCTCTTGGGTGAAGCGATAGTTCAGATTCGAGAAGTGACTGATCACCTGCAGACCCTAGCGGTACAAGCTGAGATCCTAAGCGTGAAATACGAGCTACAGGCAGATCGTAGTCAAGAGCTGGCCTCTTTACTTAGGAAGATCAAAACTCTAGGCTTAAAGGCGAAAGCATATTTGTAATCTGTTTTATGTAAAGGGCTTTGCCTTCTAATAAAGTTTTCTAAAATGAAGTTGATCAGAATCGATGTCTTCTTCTTGCATTCATGCATTTGCATTACATCACATTACATGCATTTAAGTTTATAAAAAAGGGGCCTAATTAGCTAAAATTATCAGAGAGAGAAAAAAAAAGTGAAAAGAGAAAATCTAGAAGCGAAACATCACTACGGAACACGCGCTAAAACTAGGAAAATGGATCAAAGGTTCGAACAGTTCCAGAAAGAAATGCAGGAACAAATACAAGAGCAAATGTTAAAACTCCAGCAGGAAATGAGGGACCAAATGTTGGAAGCCCAAAGAGACATGATGGCCTAAATGGCCCAAATAATGAACGGGGCAATGGATAAGGGGAAAGGTCCCATGCCACCGGCCGAAGAGGATAGTGATGACGTCCCCCCGGGCTTTACCCCGCCGCACGCGAGAACATAGCCTGAGGAATATCTCCAAAGGCCACCGGTTACAATCAGACCCCAGCAAGGGCAGAATGACATTAGACCTCCCGTGACCTATCACGTAGGCTCAAGATCCCAGCCTGGCGATAGCCCGGCCAACCATGTTGTGCCCGATCTAGATGCAGTAGAGAAAATGGGGTCGAGAATAGAATCCTCAAGACAACTGGAGGATCGTTGCAAATGGTTGGAGGAAAAATTCAAAGTGCTGGAAAGTATCGATCATCATCAGGGGATCGACGCAAAAGATTTAAGTCTAGTTCCCTATTTGGTACTGCCCCATAAGTTTAAAATGTCTGAATTCGAAAAATATAGTGGGACTAGCTGCCCGGAGGCCCACATCACCATGTTCTGCAAGCGAATGGCTGGCTACGTGAGCAATGATCAACTCTTAATCCACTGTTTCTAAGAAAGTTTGGTGGGCGCAGTAGCTAGATGGTATAACCAGCTTAGTCGGGCTAACATTAGTTCCTGGAGAGATTTGGCTCAAGCATTTCTGAAGCATTACAGCCACGTCACAGACATGGCACCGGACAGAATTACTTTGCAAAGCATGGAGAAAAGACAAAATAAAAGTTTCAGACAGTATGCGCAAAGATGGAGAGAGGTCGCCATGCAGGTCCAACCACCCCTCTTAGAAAAAGAGACTACCATGCTCTTCATTAACACCCTGAAGGCCCCTTTCATAACCCATATGATAGGGAGTACGACTAAGAGCTTTGCCGACATAGTAATGGCAGGGGAGATGATTGAACATGCCATACGGGGTGGCAAGATCGAGGCAAGAGAAAGCACTAGGAAGGCCGCTCCTACAAAGAAAGACGGTGAAGTAAATAACGTGAGTACATACAATAAGGGGTACTCGAAGGCGATCACGATTAATCGACCAAAGCGCGATTCTGATCGACAACAAGGACCGATAAGACGAGAATCGGGACCGGATCGAATATCTTGAAAAGATTCAATTCACGCCAATTCCAATAACGTACAAGGAGCTATACTAGATTTTGTTCAACGAGCACATCGTGTCCCCGTTCTATTTGCAACCACCGCAACCCCCATACCCTAAGTGGTACGACTCTAACGCTCACTGCGATTACCATGCAGGGGTGGCGGGGCATTCGATAGAGAATTGCCTCGCCTTTAAAAGGGTAGTCGAGAGGCTAATAAAAATGGAGGTTATAACACTCGACGATATGGTAAAAAAGGGGAACTCACTACCCAATCACGAAGATAGAGGTGTAAACGCGATTGGTGAGACAGTGGTGAGGAAGATCAAGAAGGATGTCACGGAAGTGAAAACCCCATTGCGAATAGTCTGGAGGGAGATGGCGAAAAGAGAATTGGTAGATTCAGATCCTGCGAAAAACGGGAGGCATATGAAGAATTACTGCGAACTCCATAAGAGGAAGGGGCACGAGATTCAAGAATGTGCCGAGTTTAGAATTTTGGTGCAAGGCTTTATGGACGACAAAGAACTGGAGTTTTATGAAGAAGGAGTAGAGGAAGAGAACATTTGTGCGACCGAGGAAGAACTGACAAAGCCTGGAGTCAATTATCCGAGAATCATCATCTCGCGAAACACGGAAGGCGGGGTACAGGGAAGGCCGAGGATTATAATTCAGAAACCTACTCCTTTTCCCTACAAAGACAGTAAAAAGGTACCCTGGAACTACAATTGTAATGTGACGATACCAATGGCGGAAAGCTCCACTAGCATTTCTGAGGAAGCTAAGAATGAAGGATCTTATACGCGTAGTGGAAAGCGTTACGATCCTGAAAACGAAAGAGCGGAAACAGTGAAGCCGAAGACAGTGCAGATTGGGAGGAAAAAGGAACCCGAACCCCCTATCAATGAACCCGTAAAAGAGGGAGAGGCCAAAGAATTTTTGAAATTCTTGAAACACAGCGAATATAGCATGGTGGAACAACTGCACAGACAACCAGCCCGTATCTCTGTGTTAGCCCTACTTCTAAGCTCAGAAGTGCACCGCGAAGCATTGATGAAAGTACTAAATGAGACCTATGTTACTAAGGATATATCCGTCAACAAGTTGGACCGTTTGGTTAGTAACATAAGCGCGGTCAATTTTATCTACTTCAGCGATGACGAAATCCCACCCGGAGGCATGGAATCAACGAAGGCCGTACACATAACTACCCGCTGTAAAGGATACACTCTGCCAAGCGTGCTAATAGATAATGGGTCAGCGTTAAATGTCCTACCACCGGCTACACTCAAGAGGTTGCCAATAGACGATTCTCACATGAGGCATGCCGTAACATAGTGAGGCGTTTGACGGCACGGAAAGAAGAGTGATGGGGAGAATAGACATACCTTTATTGATCGGGCCTAACATTTACGAAGTGGACTTCCTGGTCATGGATATCAAGCCCTCTTACAACTGCTTACTGGGGAGGCCATAGATTCACTCGGCGGGAGGCCGTACCTTCATCGCTACACCAAAAACTGAAACTGGTAACAGAAAATCGGCTGGTAACTATAAACGCTGAAGAAGATATCATAGCGACCGTTACCAATGAAGCGCCATATCTAGAAACGAATGATGAGGCCATCGAATGTTCCTTCCGATCCTTAAAATTCGTAAATGCGACATTCATCTCGGAAGGAAATGAAGTTCCGATGCCCAAGCTATCCAAGACCACCAGGATGGGATTACAAATGACGATGGGAAAAGGAGCCCTACCCGGAAGAGGGTTGGGCAAGTATCTCCAAGAGAAAGTCTAGACCCCGATGCTGAAGGAGAAAAGAGACCGCTTTGGTTTAGGTTTCAAACTAGATGCTAAACAAATGAAGAAGGAAATAGAAAAGAAGCAAGAAATGAGAAGGGCCCAGCTGAATGGAGAGGACGTTAAGTGGGAACCGATGACATTCCCCCACATATCTCACACCTTCGTATCAGGAGGAATGATTTACCCGGGAAAAGAATCTCCTGGAGATGAATATCCTCACATCAATGCTATACATGATGAGGAGACTAATCAAGAAAATGCATCGGGCATTCGCCGTATGAACTGGAACCACTTTAGACAATTGGATCTGCAGAGGAATTTCTGTAGTTTTTAGAGATTATCTGAGTAATATTCGGAACACACTTGTTGTTTTTAAGCCTAGAAACAATGAGATTTCTTTTATGAAATAGGCTCATGTTCGGACATTTTGTTTTAACAAAATACATCTTCAATTCTACTAAATATTCTCTCATTTTACATTTTTTATTATTTATCCTTTGTCTCATTCATATCATGTGAATAGTTATCCTCAAATTCATTTGTTCTTTGTACACCCTTTGACACCCATCACAGGTCTCTAGACATCAATGATGTGAGAAACGATACTACAGATTCAGAAGCCTGCTTTGAGCAAGACACGTGTTCAGAGGAATCTCAGGATTTTGAAAATGACACAGAATTCGACTTGCCTCCAGATTTGTTGAGAATGGTAGAGCAAGAAGAAAAACAGATCCTACCCCATAAAGAGTCGGTAGAAATTGTGAACCTAGGAGAGGGGCAAGAAGTGAAGATTGGAGCCCGTATTACTGCAGAAACCAAGCGGAACCTCATCAAATTACTCCATGAATTCAAGGATGTGTTCGCGTGGTCGTACCAAGATATGCCAAGACTAAGTACTGATATCGCAGTACACTAATTGCCCATAAGAAAAGAATGCAAGCCAGTCCAACAGAAGCTCCGAAGAATGAGACCGGACGTCTTGTTAAAAATAAAAGAAGAAGTCGAGAAATAATTTAACGCTGGGTTCTTGCAAGTAGTTAAATACTCGGATTGGGTAGCTAATATTGTCCCGGTCCCCAAGAAGGATGGGAAAGTACGGATGTGCGTGGACTATAGAGACCTGACCAAGGCCAGCCCGAAGGATAATTTCCCGTTGCCTCACATCGACACCTTGGTAGACAATACAGCAGGCTATTCATTGTTCTCCTTCATGGATGGTTTCTCGGGATACAACCAAATAAAGATGCATCCTGAGGACATGGACAAGACAATGTTTATAACTTTGTGGGGAACATTTTGCTACAAGGTAATGCCATTTGGGTTAAAAAATGCGGGGGCGACATATCAGAGAGCCATGGTAACCTTATTCCATGACATGATGCACAGGGAAATTGAGGTTTACGTCGACGATATGATCGTCAAGTCCCGAACTGAAAAAGAACATGTGCAGGTCTTGAGAAAATTATTCTTGAGGCTGAGAAAATTCCAGTTGAAGCTTAACCCGTCAAAATGTACCTTCCGAAGTTCTCGGTTCGGGAAGTTGCTCGATTCATAGTCGTGAAAAAGGGATTGAGGTTGACCCGGATAAAGCCAAAGCCATACAAGAATTACCTCCACCACGTACCCAAAAAGAAGTTAGAGGTTTCTTAGGAAGGCTAAATTACATCGCCCGGTTCATTTCACAACTGACCGAGTGATGTGACCCCATATTCCGTCTCCTCAAGAAACACAACCCAGGCACGTGGGATGAAGAATGCCAGAAGACCTTCGAAAAGGTAAAATAATACCTGTCCCATGCCCCGGTACTAACGCCGCCTCAACCAGACAAGCCATTAATCCTTTACTTGACGGTGCTTGATAATTCGATGGGATGTGTCTTTGAGTCGACATGATGAGTCGGGGAAGAAAGAAAAGGCAATATACTACCTTAGTAAAAAAATTACTGAATGTGAAACGAGGTACCCGCCAATCGAGAAATTGTGCTGTACCTTGATTTAGACAACTCGGAGATTGAGGTAGTATATGCTGTATCACACGACATGGCTCATCTCGAGGCTAGATCCTCTTAAATATATGATGGAGTCTACCGCCTTGAATGGAAGGATGGCCAGATGGCAGATTCTGCTTTCTGAATTCGATATCGTCTATGTGAACCAAAAGGCGGTAAAAGAGAGTGCAATAGCAGACTTTCTGGCAAGTAGAGCCATTGAAGACTATGAGCCTTTGGACTTTGATTTCCCTAACGAAGATTTGATGTACGTGGCAGACGCTGGAGAAGGTGCCACCAAAAACCATCCCTGGAAACTAAATTTTGACGGGGCATCAAACGCCATGGGCAATGGAATTGGGGCAGTTCTGATATCCCCAAAAGGAGACTATTATCTATTTACTTACAAACTGGATTTCGATTGCACTAATAATATGGCTGAATATGAAGCTTGCATCATGGGTCTTCGCGCCGCTTATCGAACGCAAAAAATCGAATATTAGAAGTATATGGAGATTCCGCCTCGTAATCTATCAACTAAAAGGAATGGGAAACCGAGGATCCAAAGCTGGTCATCTACAAAAGACTGGCCCAAGATTTTATCAGAGAGTTCGACGACGTCACTTTCCGTTATTTACCCAGAGACGAAAACCAGATGGCTGATGCTCTGGCCACCTTAGCCTCCATGGTCCGAATAAACGAAAATGAGGATATGAAACCCATACAAATGAGCATTCATCGTGGACCCGACCCATTGCTACGATGTCGAGGAGGAAGAGAAAACTGGCCCACCATGGTACCACGATATACTGCGGTACATAAAGAATCGCGAGTACCCGGACCAAGCGACTGAGAACGATAAAAGGAAGTTGAGAAGACTAGTCTATGACTACGTCCTGGATGGAGAGGTCTCATACAAGAAAAGGAAAGATCAAGTGCTGCTGAGATGTGTAGATGCCACCGAAGCTAAGTTAATCCTGAAAGAAGTCCATGAAGGCGTCTGTGGAACTCACGCCAATGGTTTCACGATGGCCAGACAAATAATGAGGTTTGGATATTATTGGTCCACCATGGAAGGAGATTGTATCAACTATGCCAAGAAATGCCATAAATGCCAGATTTATGGAGACAAGATTCTTGTGCCCCCGTCACCTTTGCATGTTATGACTTCTCCATGGCCATTTTCTATGTGGGGCATGGATGTCATTGGCCCAATCTCTCCGAAAGATTCGAATGGGCATCGGTTCATCTTTGTGGTTATCGACTACTTCACAAAATGGGTAGAGGCTGCTTCGTATGCTAATGTCACTAAATCAGCGGTTAGTCAGTTTTTGAAAAAAGAGATCATTTGTCGATACGGAATGCACGAGAGGATCATATCGGACAATGCACTCGAACCTAAACAACAAAGACGATAGCGGGTTTACTGACCAATTCAACATCAAACACCACAATTAAATCGCCATATCGTCCAAAGATGAATGGGGCGATGGAAGCAGCCAACAGAAACATCAAGAGGATAGTGGGGAAGATGACTGAGACCTATAGAGATTGACATGAGAAGTTACCATTTGCACTCTATGCTTATCGGACATCAGTCAAAACCTCTACCGGGGCAACACCTTTTCGTTGGTCTATGGGATGGAAGCGATCCTTCCTATTGAAGTAGAAATACCTTCTCTTGAGTTTTGTCGAAATAAAGTTTGGATAAAGCCGAGTGGATCCAGCTCGATATGATCGGTTGAACTTAATTGAAGAAAAGAGATTG
Organism: Gossypium sturtianum; assembly: GCA_025698515.1. Lineage (NCBI taxonomy): Eukaryota > Viridiplantae > Streptophyta > Magnoliopsida > Malvales > Malvaceae > Gossypium > Gossypium sturtianum. The sequence goes on from CM046945.1 coordinate 168,608,233, forward strand.
AGGGCTATTCGTCACGGTCAGATGTACCAAAAACGAATGATGCGAGCTTATGACAAAAAGTTCGCCCAAGAGAATTCCATGAGGGGACCTTGTGCTCGGAAAAAGATCCTTCCCATACAAAAAGATTACAGAGGAAAATGGATGCCGAATTGGGAAGGACCATATGTGGTGAAGAAAGCTTTCTCGGGGCGCATCGATTCTCGATCGAAATGGACGGGAAAAGCTTACCCAATCCCGTGAACTCGGATTCGGTTAAAAAGTACTTTGCTTGAAACGGAAAGGCCAAGGTGAAAACCCGCAAAGGGCACTTTGATACTTCAAAAAAAAAAACAGAGAGGCCAAGGTGAAAACCCGCAGAGGGCGCCTTGGGGCCAAAGGGCTTTTGAGTTGAAAACCCGAAAAGGGTGGCTCGAATTTTGAATAGACACGTGGCGATCTTGTAGCGCTAGAATCAACAGAAGAGGAAGCACGTTGCATATTGGGGCATCAACAAAGTACTTTGAGTCTTCTGAACACATGCTAAAGCTCAAAGCAGCCTTCATGAAGCTTGTATAGAAGCCCAATCGGCGGTGTCTAGGGCATTTGATTTATGTCTTGCTCATTTTCACTATTGTTGGATTCTTTTTCGCAAAAAAAGGATATGTTTCCAATCAAATCATTGATAATTCATTTTAACTCTCTTTGAAGTCAATCTATTGTTACCCATCATTCATAAACATGTTGCATTGAAATAATAATTGATGAACTGATAATTTCACAAAAGAAAGTTCTACGTATTACTTTGGGAATCTCTAAGATAAAATAAGAAACTGAAACAGGACAATTGTTTAGAATTTCCACGTACGTAGATTAAAGACATTGGAGAAAGAGGGGTCTTAATGGAAATCATTTCTTCAAACTTCCTCGCCCGATTCGATGTCGTGGCGGGGTGAATAATATTACCTAGTCACCCAGAAAGGTGATAGGCCAATTTTCGACAAGGAAAGATTCAAAAACCCTAAATCGCTGTGGAACGAATCCAAAAACAAACCAAGTCGGGTACTCTTCGAGTAGGAGTTGTGATTCCCGGGGAAGACAGTTAGAAGTCAATGCAGACCCGTGTCCCGAAGCCTAAAGGAAAGGGGCCTTGAAATTTCTACGAGGCAAGTCATTCATACGAAAAACGGTTCTTTGCAAGGGAAACGAAGATGAAACTTTGACGGATAAATAGATGATAACACCTCAAATGGGAAATCGCACTCATAACATTCGACTCATCATACTCATGGCATCCTAATCATTAGGCATAAGCATGTACTCATTCTACGAGTTATGTCCTCAAAAGGACACTATGGCGAACAGTTAAAGAATAGCGAGATCCTGTCTCCCCGAGTTTGCGGTGGAGCGGATCAAAGATAGCGATTTGACCTTCTTGAAGTTGCGGGAAGCGGATCGAAGACATCGAGTCTAGTGATCCACGAGTTTGCGTAAATCGAGTTGAAAATAGCGATTTGACCTTCCCGAAGTTGCGAAGCGGATCGAGACATCGATCTAGTGATCCACGAGTTTGCGAGATCGATTGAAAATAGCGATTTGACATTCCCGAAGTTGCGGGAAGCGGTCGAAGACATCACCTAGTGATCCCCGAGTTTGCGGGGATCGATTGAAAATAGCGATTTGACCTTCCCGAAGTTGCGGGAAGCGGATCGAAGACATCGATCTAGTGATCCCCGAGTTTGCAAGGATCGAGTTGAAAATAGCGATTTGACCTTCCGAAGTTGCGAGAAGCGGTCGAAGACATCGATCCGTGATCCCCGAGTTTGCAGGGATCAGATTGAAAATAGCAGATTTGACATTCCTGAAGTTGCAGGAAGCAGATCGAATACATCAGTCTGGTGATCCTTGAGTTTGCAGGGATCAGATTGAAATAACAAAGTTGACGATTCTTGATGATTGCAGGAGCGGATCGAAGATACAAGTCTTATCTCCATAAAAGCACAACAGAATAAATTGGAGCTACAAGTTCTATCTCTCTGAAGCAGCGGTGGAGTGGATCAAAGTGACAAGATGCGGTGGACAGGAATGCAGCTACCTATGGAAGAGCACTCAAGAGGTTAAGATTCGACAAGACCAGGCAAAATTGGCTCTTTTGAAGTCTTTGCTATATTCTCGTTACAAGACAATGAGCAAAGAGGGGCAGCTGTAACGACCCAATTTTACCCGGGTCTAATAAAACCCAAATTAAAAACACAAACCCAAATTTACAACCCAAGAATTATTAACCTGACTCGATAAAGCCCAACAACCCACAGCCCACCAACACATCAGCCCAAACTTAACCCTAACAAGCCCAAATAAAAAAAAAACCCTAGCTGTTTCCCCTAACCCCAAGTGGCGTCGCTTTAGGTCTGACCCCTGGTCTTTTGACCCTCTGACACCCACTTGCCCTGCACCGTAGTCTTGTCCACCGCCCCAGCACCGCGCCTGACCTGCAAACATTAAACGAGAAGGGACAGAAAGTAGCAAAAATTGTAAAGAATAAGGCTATAAAAGCCGATTGTATTCACGGGACAAGAGACCCTTTTTTTTTCGGATATAGACAGAAAACAAACTCTCGAAATATCAATATTCAGATCCCTTTTTTCGATCGGTAATAGAAGCAATAGATAAGGATTTAAAACATTCAAAAACGCAAAAACAGCAATAAACGGATGACAAAAACCCGAAAACAGAGAGGGAAAGGTGATTTTTTTATTTTCGAAACCTGTTTCTTTTTCTTTTTTTCTTAGCATATATTATCATATTTTAAAAAAAAATAAAAAGTATAAAAAAATCTTATCTTTTCGGGCTCCGACCGCCGTGCACGGCGACGCCGGCGATGGAGCCCGTGACGGACCACGACCGGAGCTTTTCCGGGAAGCCCCTCTGCAACCTGCAGAGAGAAGAGAGAAAGATGAGTTTTTTTTTTTAAGCAGACAGGAAAAATGATTTTTTTTTCTGAGTTTTAGGCCTTAAATAGCCCATCAAAACGACTTCGTTTTGGGGCTGGCCTTTAACCTCTAAAACGACGTCGTTTCACCTTACCCGGCCCGGATCCGACCCGTACCCTAAGAGGATCCGCGTGTTTTTGAGCCAAAGGGGAAATTACGCGACTGGTCCTTCCGCATTTTTTGCTTTTAAAATCGAGTTTTTAATTATTGCAATACTGGCCGAAAGATATCACACGGTTTGCGACTCGGTCCCCCGTCAAACGCTGCGTTTAACTTACCTGGAAAAATTACCTTTCTGGTCCCCCACCTTTTACGCGCGTGTTATTTAGCCCCCAAACCTCTGTTTTATTTACAACTTGACCCGAAACTTCCGTTTTTTAATGCAAGTTAACCCATTTTTCGATTATTTTACAATTTTTACCACTTTTACTCTTATTTAATATTTTTATTTTTATTATTATTGATTATTTTATTATTATTATTATTATTTGTTATTTCCAGTATATTTCACTACTATTTGTTTATTATTATTTATTGTGTGTGCTATTATTGTATTTTTTATTACTAATATCATTATTTTATTTATTGATATTTATTTTGTTTTCATTATTATTATTATCTATTTTTATTATTATCGTTATTATCGCAATTATTATACTATTATTTTTTCATATATATATATCTATTCGTTTTTTACTCATTATTTTTTATATATCATCATTATCATCACTAGTATTATTATTATATTTATTACCGCTGTTAATGTATCTTTATATGTATATTGTTATTACTATCAATTTATTTTCCTTTTCTTTAAAATTATTACTCTTATTTTACTCCCATTATTATTATTATTTATTATTATTGTTATTATTATCATGTTACTATTATTATTTCATCATTATTCCTATTACGGTTAATATACGTAATACTTTCAATATATTATCCTTACTTATACGTATATATGTATGTGTCTTTCATTATTCTTTTCACGTGTAACATCTCATCATTTGTCGCACTGATCTTTCTGGACATCACGTGTAACATCGACATCACGTGTAACTAGACTCGACATCTAGATACTTCGGATAAGTTTTTTTCTATTAAAATAGAGGCAACATTCCTAATTTGGACCTTCGAGAAAACGAGCCCTAACTTACCGGGTTTTGATTTCTTGTTTGACAAATGACGGAAGATCCTCTTCAAATGTAAAACTAAGTTTTAAAAGGCGAGCTTAGTTTCGGGAGTCTAAAGTATTGCACCCTAACTTACTGGACATGATGCTTTATCTCTTCAAAAATAAGAGAGCCTTAACGTCCCTTCCAATTCCTTCAAGTTTTAGAAATAAAAAGTATCTATTTCCAAATCATTTCAAAGTTTTCAGCATTAGGACATCGATCAATCAATTTGGTACCAATTTCGGGCGTGTCGAGGGTGCTAATCCTTCCTCGCACGTAATAGACTTCCGAACCCATTTTTCTCAACTTTTAGAGACCAAAAGTATCGCTTTAATAAAAACCGAGACGTTTTATTAAAACAAAGGTGATCCGATCACACCCAAATAAAGATCGGTGGCGACTCCCTTCCTTTTCATTTTCAAAAAATCGAGTCGACCGCGTCGTTTACTGTTTTATCAAAAAAATGGGTACGACATTTATTAGGCCACATGATGTTGTTTAGTTAAGGTACCAAATTGAATATGGAAGCCAAATTTAAGTGCCAAATTAGGAAAAAAACACAAGTACCAAATTGAATATTGAAATCAAATATAGGTACCAAATGGTATATTCATCTTAAATTTTTATAATTATCTCGTGTTTAAAGCTATCATGATAATATAAACCATGGGCGATCTTAATTAATTGGGGATTTTGACTTTAATCACGTAATTAGTTGATTTGGCCTTGGAATGCTACAACCCTTATTAAAAGGAAATTTTATTCATTAAAAATAAATTTAAAAAATGACGTGGATTAAGTAGCTGTTTAATTTGTAATAATATAAGCCTAATGATGATGATTAAAGTGAAAAAGAAGTTGGTTTGCACTTTCCATGAGAATATTCGTTTGGGACCACTAGACCAGACAGAACAGATTATTACCAAATTGGACTGAATTTTAATATGATTCAAATTTAATTTAATTTAAATAGCTTAAAATTGAATTCGACTTAATCCTTAAGATATACCCGATTCTAAAGATTTCTTCTTTTGAAAAATAAAAATAAAAATTCAAGCTTTAAAAAATTTGAATCCAAAATAGCAGCCCATTTACTTTAATTAATTATTGATTAGTATAATCCCAAACCTAAACTCAAAAGTGACCTACTCAGAAAAAAAAGAATCTTATTGGGTCAAGCTGGAATTTATTGAGTTTGGGTTTTTTCGTCTCTAATTACAATTCACTGTATTGATAGTTTTAATCAGAATTAACTGTTATAAGTACTGAATTGAATAACATAATTAAATCAAACTCAATTAACTAATTAGTCCATATATAATTTTCACAGAGTGAGACTCGAACTTATGTCTTTAAAATCTCAAAACTTTAGTCTTGAAGGAAGGTCGGATTCTCACTTGGAAAAAGTTTTCAAAGTGTCGTTTACTTGGGAGCTGACAGATCCTTTAACAGAAGGTATTGTCCTTGTGTCAAGGTTTTGTTTCCCAACTTCATGGAGAAAATTGTGGATTCATGGAGTAGAAGTACCTCGATTAATAGAGGTAAATACTTGTAAACTCACGAAAAAAGTGTTAATATTTAGAATGTAAATAATTATAAAGAATACGTATATATGTAACCCTTACCTTACAACCATGGTAGCATTGGACACTTCTCTCATAGTTGCTTATGGTCATGGTAGTCTTGTAATAAGATTAACTCAAATTACTACTTGATTAATAATTTTTAAAATTTAATTATAAAGACATATATAAATAATTTTTAATACTAAAATAAGATAATATTTATAGAATTTTATTAGCTCATTCAAAATTTTCATTCAAGTTTATTTTGAAAATAGAGTTTTTCTCTTTTTTAACTCCAGTCTAAATACTCAAAGTGATTAAAAATTAAAATGTTTGTGGTTGAGTTTTAACTCGATTGGCATGAATATTATTGCTAATGCAGAAGGACATGGATTCAAGTATGTTGAAGTGCATTATCCTCCTATTTACGGACTGAGGAGAGGTTATAAATAGTTCTAGGCATTATATTAGAAAACACAGATATAATCAAAATCTATAATAAAAATTTTTCAAAAAAAAAATTTAAAATGTTTGTGTCAATGTTGCTGTTGGGCCTGATATCAATAAGAGTTTGGGTCAAACCCACGGGCCTTTTCCCATGCAATAAGAAATCTATTTTGAATGTTTTTTTTTATACATATTTTAACAAATCGACGATTAGATTATTAATACAATGCTATTTTACATCTATTTAGATCTTTTTCATTTACTCAAAATTCGATGTAAAATAATAAAATATAAAATATGATGATGAAATGATTGAAATATAAATTATAAAAAAAATATTAAAATAAGTAGAAAGTGAATATATACATTGAATTCCTTCAATGTTTTTTTTTTTTTTTTTAGATTTAAACTTTAAATTTAGATTTATTTCAAAAATTCACATAATGGGTTTAAATTGTAGGGAAAATCTTGTTTATGATGCATGAATTGACAATAATTTACTCTTACAAATATAAATGAGTCAAGTAAATGTAAATGTAAAAGAAAATTCTTTAGATTTTTGCCCCAAAATTAACTTATAAATTGCCATAAATATCTTATATGATTATATCGGCACAACCTTTCTCCTTTTATGTTGTTTTGAGCTATTGGAGACTCTTCACTCCCAACAATTTATTCAAGCATTATCAATCCATCGGAAGACACTTTAGTTTGAATTACTATGATCTAGTAAAATTTTGGCATTGAATACTTCCATTCTGAATTGTTGCACTTAAGTGTGTAAATGGAACCTTGGAAAATTAAGTTGAATTTGAAAAAACAAAAATTGAATTCAAATCGATAATTATTGAGTCGAGCTTGAGCTATAATTGAGCCGAATTCGAGCTTAGTAATACTTCACTCAGACGGATCGTAAGCCTTATCGAGCTTTTCATATTTTATATTATTAAATTACGTTATTACCCTTAATATGTATTATGAACTCTAAGTTTAATTATTGAGCTAAGCTCAAGCTTAAAAATAGATGTTTGATCGAGTTTAATAGTATTTAGGCTTGACTCGGCTTCATCACACCCGTATTTGTACATACAACGTTTATTGTTGTTTGCTTGATTTTTGTTTGTTTGTTTCCTTATTGTTTTTATGTTTTTTTTTTTTTTTTGAAAAGCAATTACAAGATCATGTAGCCGGTGAGGGTAGTCCATACCAAATCGTGTCTGATGTACACTAATTAAGCTCATATGGCTAATGCTATGAGCTACTCTATTAGCCAATGTAAGAACATAACAAAAATGTAAAGAACATTAGCCTCATTAACAAAAAGACCCAAATGTGTTAAGCCTAGATTAACATTTGAGAATCTAGAAACAACAAAAATAAGTTCAGTCTCAATAATATTCATGAAGTCCAATCTCTTAAGCAAAGTCAAGCCCCATTCGAACAGCGCAGGCCTCTGCCCACGTAGCATCTCAACACTCAGACAAGTGCAAACCACCTGGGAGCGCCACACAACATAATTTGTGACTTTTTTTTTAATAATTTTATTATAAATTCTGATTATATCAGTTTTTTTAAACCATGCCTAAAACTACTCATACCCCCTCCTCAACCCATAAATAGGAGAATAATGTGCTTCAACGCACTCAAACCCACATCCTCCTGCATTGGTAACAATGCCTATGTCAATCGAGCTAAAACTCAATCGGCTAATTTGTTGATTTTTTTTTTGTATACTTCATCTCTATTTTATAATCCATATTCAGGATTCGTAACTATAACTAATTGTTAGTATTTAAGTATAATAATAAATGTGACTATCCATCAGACCGCAGATTTGATATTTAGGTAAACACCATTGATGTGATTTATTAACTTTATCCTAATGTATAAGTTTTCAATGTACCATTTACCTCATTTTCGTTCAGTTTGTGAGTATGTAAATATAATAAATTCAATAAAGAAATTCATTTAATCTAAAAACAAAAACTAAATAGGGGATAGATATTAAAACTATATATAAAATTTGATTCAATATGTAATGTTATACATAAATTTTGATTTTGTGTCATTTTATACATGGAATTTTAATTGGATTCAATATTCACAAATCACTAATATTATCATCGAATTAGTACCATTTTACGTTGATATATTGTATAACACAAATAATTATATTAATCTAATATGAAAATAAATGTATGTATTCATTTCTTTAAATGTGTACAATTTGAATTAAAATTAAAATTTCATATATACATATGATCCATAATTCAAGTTTAATATATATAATTACACTAACTCAAAATTTATATATTAAACTGTATATTAAATTAAAATTTATATATAAATTTAATATTTATCCAACTAAATATTTCAAAAAAAATGCAACATATAAAAGTTTTTTAAATATAAAAAACATAAAAATTTTAAAATAAACTTGACAGTGGATGTTCCTTCCACATAAGAAAATAATTAATTTTCTGAATATATGGTCCTCATACCTTCCTTCAGTTATGTTAGGTTTCATTGCAGTAAAAGTATATTGGAGGCATCTCTATTAAAAGTTAGATTACATTTTATCACCTCTATTCAAAAAATAAGTAGATTGATAATTATACATTAGATCAAAGAGCAATATGGACTTTCTATTAAAAAATCTATCTATTTTTTCTGTTAAAAATTGAGCTTTGTACATCAGCCTGTGGTGGAAGTGGCATGCCATGTGCCCAGGGGCGGGTTTAGGGAGGTTGACAAGGCCCCGACCATCCTAAAATGGAAAAAAATTTATTTGGACTATTTATAATTTATAAAATTTTAAATTAATAATAGTAAATTACACTTTGGCCTCTAAAAATGATAAAAAATTGATTTAATCCTCTAAAAATTATAAAGATATAGGCTATTAAAATAATGAAATTACATTTTTACTATAATAAAAATATATAATTTAATTCCGGTCCCTCCAAAAAAATTTCTAACTTCGCCCCTGCCCTCCCTAAGTTGTATTTCTGGATCCGCCATTACACATGCCACTTTTTGATTATTCTGTCAGCCACACTAATTTCTAAGAGTACAAATGTATAAAATTTTTAACAAAAAAGACCAATTTGCTCTTTTGACCTAATATGTAATTTGACTCTAGAATAGGACCTCCATAATACTTTTAGTTATTCAAACCAAAAGTTTTCAAATTTCATTATATAACAAAGTTAATGCAAGGCAAAAAGACAGTAATCTTAGAAAACCCTTTTGATATTGCAATGGAAAGAAACATAAAACTATGAAGAACAACATGCGTACTTGGTCTTAGATTGCTTCAACTCATCATCATTCACTAGGCTTACCCTATTGACACTTAACTCGGCTTTGTACGAATCCGAACTCAAAACTTTTCGGCTCACATTGTTATAGATCTCTCGGATAACGATCTCGAACGCAGTCCAGACATTGGTCGAATCGAGCGCAGACGTCTCGATGAAGAACAACCCTTCGGATTCTGCCAAGCTTTTACCTTCGTCTAAGCTCACTTCCCGTGTGTTTTCCAAATCGCATTTGTTCCCTACCAGCATCCTTGTCACTGTTGTATCCGAATGTGCTGCAAATTTTGATTCGTGATAAACAATGTGAAATAACGTATAAAATCTAAAAGAAGAATGGCATATGTTATCAGTAGCAATAAAATTACAAAGGTTACAAATAAAAAATTGGGTAAATATTCTTCTAATTATTGGTATTTTTTTTTTCTACTCAATTATAAAAAATTACAAAATATCCATTGGACTATTCGGTTTTATCTTCTTCTTTTTATTACCAACTATTAAATGATTAACAAAAAACAGTTTTTAAATTGACATAATAATAATTTTAATCCTCAATATTTATACATTATGTCAATTTAATTTTGATTCCAAAAAATTAATCATCAACATTTATACAATTGTATAGTTTGATTTTTTATAGTTTTATTTTTCTCCTTGACATTTTAATCGAAAATGAAAAAAAAAATACACCAGTACAAAATTCAATATTAATATTTAGAATTGTACTTTTAACTTGACTCAAACTTTACCTGGTACATGGTAGAAACGAAGATAGGGTACAATATTATTATTTTTTAAAAATAATTTCATTATATATTTTAATTATATCTACTCTTTCTAATATAATATTTAAAATTGTTCATAACTTCTACTCAATTTATAAAATATAATATGTTTCAGAACCCATATCCATTGACGATAATATTTATGTTAATTGAGGTAAGATATTATTATCCTTGTTTTTGTGATTGTACTTCAACTATTTTTTAAGAAAAAAAGAAAGCAAACAAATGAAAATCAGATACTGTTGTTTCAAGAGGTCGAAATCCCAACCATGCAATTCCGAGCATAAAACCAACAAGAAAAAAAAAAAGAACTTTCTCAGTAACCCAAAAACCAGAACAAGAGCAAGAAGAAGAAAGAAGAAGCACTTACAGTTAAGCTCATCAAGCCACCGAGCAACGTTATCGAACGTAGCTCTTCGGCTAATATCATAAACCAACAAAGCACCGAAAGCACCCCTGTAATAAGCCGAAGTTACAGCACGGAAACGTTCTTGGCCAGCAGTATCCCAAATCTGAGCTTTAACTTCTTTTCCATCGATTTCAACGCTCTGGGTTTGAAACTCAACTCCAATGGTTGCTTTGGAGTGAGCGTTGAACTCGTTTCGTGCGAATCGAGAAAGGAGGTTGGATTTACCGACGGCTGAATCTCCTATTATCACTATTTTGAATAAGTACTCTTCCACTGTTTCATCGTCTGACATTTTTTTTGGCTTGTTTTCTGGCTATGGATGGTGTCTTTTTTACTCTTTGGGATTGTTTGGGTGGTGGGAAAATGAATGAAATAGGATTTAACGTAAAAGTAAACAGGGGAGGGAAGAAGGAAGAGGAGAAAGTTGCAGACACCAACGGTGGACCTGGTTCTGTAATGGGGAGTTAATTACTAAGCCCACGCGCTTGTTATGTTTTTTTTTTTAAATTTTGAAAATATAACTCTTTTCATAATTTTCAATTTTTCCATCACATTATTACTTTTTAGTACATTTTATACATATTTTATCAATAGTTTCTTCCTTTTAAGTCCCTCCTCTTTTCATACATTTTAAAATTTAATCCTTATTTTTATTTATTGAATATTAATTTTTATTTATTTTTAGATTTAAAAATGTAAGTTTAATGATTAATACAGTTAAAATTATGTTAAATTTTTCATATTTTAAATGAGCCTGTTTATCCTGTATGGTTTACTTTTCTTTGTCATTATGGCCCTATTATTTTTTTGGATCACTTCGATGCGCAACCTTCAAAATTTAGTTGAATTATTTCTCTTTGGGTAGAAAAATTGATTGAAATGCAAAAATTTTAATGGTAGCAATGTGATAACCCACGTAACAATTTATATATACTTAATAAAAATTAAAAAAAATATAAAATTAATAAAAGTTTCAATTATCTACTTTAGTAATGGAGTATACATAAATTTTCATGCAAACTGTCACGTCAATAACAATTTAATCAACTATTTATCCAAAGAATAAAAAAATAGACTAAAATTTAAAGAATAAAAATTAAAATAACAAAAGAAATAAATATTAATGGCTAAATTTATTATTAAAAGTTCTGTCAAAAATAAAAATGTGCTTATTTTGATGTAAATTAAATATAAAAAAATTCATAAATTTTCTAAAAATATAAAAATATTTAAATGAAAATGAAAAATCTCCACAATTTTTGTTTTTTAATGTTTGTATGAATATAATTTATGGCATATATAGATTTGAAGAATAGTAAATGATGTAAACATTAATGGGCACCGCAAGTGGAAAGATGAAGCGCGTGGGGGAAAATAGAGCTTTCCTTGAGAAAATTGTAACGGATGTGAGAAAAAATGGCAGTAGAGACGCGCGTCGCTATAAAATCCAAGCAAAGCATTCACTTTGGAATTGAATGAGATTGAAAGAGCGCAAACCTCGCCAGTCGCCACATGTCTTAACCATTACCAATTTACCTTGCCAACCAAATCTTATAAAACCTAATCAATTTAGTATTTTTTTTCAATTTTAGAATGTATTAATATTTGTTGATTGAGTTTTAGCTCGATTGATATGGACATTATTGTCAATACAGGAGTACGTGGGTTCGAATGAGTTAAAGTGCATTATCCTTTTATTTATGAGTTGAGGAGGGGCTATGAGTAGTTCTAGGCATTATGTCTACCTATAACTCCTCTCTAACTCATAAATAAGAGGATAATGCACTTCAGTACACTTAAATCCGCGTTCTCCTATACTGGCAATAATGCACATGCCAATCGAGCTATAAGAGTGGTACTTGAATTTATATTCCGTCACTTGGTTAATACTTTAACACTAACACCGTTAGTTTGTGTTAACATGACACTGATGATCAATTAGATGATGACACATGACAACTTATAAATTACATAATATACTATAAACTTAGAAACAAGCTTATCCAGGTTTAAGCTTTAAATATTTAAGCTTTGATCCTGACCTATATTTTAAATGGAATTAATATTTTTTGCCCAAACATATTTTTCGGGCTTAATATTTATGCCCAAATTCTTTTAATTTTCCGACAAACCTTTGGACTTGGATAAATAACTCAACCATTGAACATGTCTATTTTTCTGTATCATTTTGAGTTTATTAATTTTTTAAAAATATTTTAAGGTAATTTTAAATTTAAAATAAATAAATATTTTAAAAACAAGTCAAATTAAACTCAAAATTTAAGGTTGAATAATAGTAAACATTTTAAAATTTAATTTTATTCAAATATTCAAAGATTAGAAACATGTACGAATTACTCGAACAAGTAAAACCTTATTAAAAGGGCAAATAATTCAAGTCATATCAAAACCAGTAACAAGTACAATGAATGGTGCAATGGGAATTGAGGTAGCCAAACATGGCACGATCGAAGAGGGGGGACCAATGGTAAAAACAAATAGATTTTGAGAGGTAAATAGATGTGTGGGCATAGAAATGACACATAGCTTTCTAAAAACTGACCAGACACACCTCCCAACTTGAATCAAATATACAAAAATCATCATCCAATCTTCTTCTCCAACCCATATTTCCCTTACCACCTTTTACCCACAATGCCTGTATCCACTGCAACACTTGGCTCAGTTTCTTTCCTTTCTCAGCTCTTCAATCCCGATGTTTCCTCATTATCTTGTTTCTTAAACCACACAAGGCTCTCCACTTTATACTCCAAACCTTCCCTTCTCAAAAAGCCTTCATCGTCATCATTATATAATCTTAAAGTCTCTGCTTCATCTGCTTCAGCTAATCCCAAGACTGATAACTCCCAACAAGCTGAAGCTGCTGTTACTGCTATTCTTGACAACTCTGTATCCACTGATGAGATTAAACCAGCACCAGCACCAGCATCAGCACGGGTGTGTTTTGGTTTTCCCCTTTTCTTTAATGAGTTTTTCATTTTTATTCAACTTATGATAATGGGGGATGTATTTTTTTGGTTGTTCAAGTTCAGTGCTTTAATACTTTGTATATACAATCTAATACTTAGTTCCTGCAAAGAAGTAGAGGTCTGCTGATTGGAAGGCAGCTAGGGCATATATGCACAGTGGGTTCATCTATGGAGGTAGAGTTGAAGGATTTAATGGTGGCGGTTTGCTGGTTCGCTTTTATTCTCTTGTGGGTTTCCTTCCTTTTCCTCAATTGAGTCCTTCTCATTCTTGTAAAGGTACTGTTTTTATTGTTGATTTGCTCTCAATTTGGTTATGTATTTTGAAATTTAAAGTCTCAAATTTCCCAGTCTTTTTGACATTTTGAATATAGGTTAAGTAACATAGGAAAAGGGTAAATTGCATACTTGCAAATGTGGATTATGGAATTGAGAAATGTTTGTTCTTACTTTCTAGTAAAATTTCATATGTTGGGATGTTTTAGTAGTCTGATTTGTATGCTTTAATTGAACATGTGATTTGTATGCTTGTTGGTTTTAAGTACTTAGATTCGAGTCTCGTCATGTGCATGCATATATCACGTGTGAGTTTTATCTGGTTTTTTTCAATTCTTTGTTTATCGTGCTTTGGATTAGTTTGATTCTACAGTATTAAATCTTTTGTTTGTACAAATGAGGCCCCAGTCTAGGATAGGGAAGGGGCTCAAATCCCACTCAATGTTTCCTTGTAAGAGTGATTATATGAATTAACTGAATTAAACTCGAGGTTCAAATACCTTTTATACCTTGGCATAGATTTAAGATTGAATTTCTATGAAATCAAGTAATTTCCAGTCCTTTTGCCTTCTTAGCCTTTGTGCATGGACTTAAATGTAAAGAATATCTCAAGATTTTCTTTTTTTATATTTTCAGTCCTTTTTATGATAGCACTGAAACCTAATCTATTACCATTTTTTTATGACAACATATGATGTAGAACCCAACAAAACTATCCATCAGATTGCCAAAGGTTTGGTTGGTTCAATTCTTTCAGTGAAGGTAATGAGTTTATGTCTTTTATTTCAATTTTAATCTTTGCAATGTTAATGTTCTTCTTTCATTTCATAAAACATCCCTTCGATTTTAGTAATTCAAGTCCTTCATCTAATTACTTTAGGTAATCCAAGCAGAAGAAGAGAGCAGGAAATTGATATTCTCGGAAAAGGAAGCTGTATGGACAAAGTTTTCTACACAAATTAATGTAGGCGATGTTTTTGAAGGAAAGGTCGGTTCCGTTGAGGATTATGGTGCCTTTGTTCACTTACGCTTCCCTGATGGTATTTTTGGTCTTTGATTTGTATAGCTCTAGTTTTTCCATTCCATTTCTGCATTTTGTGAACCTTATTATTGTATAATTCCGATGCAGGACTTTATCATCTCACCGGACTAGTTCATGTCTCGGAGGTTTCTTGGGATTTAGTTCAAGATGTTCGAGACATCTTGACTGAGGGGGATGATGTTAGAGTGAAGGTTGTTAATATTGATCGGTGAGTTCGCTCAGCTTCTAGTGTTAATTACATTATTGAATAAACATTCGGACATGTGTATGAGAGAATACGATATTCCAAGGATACTCCGAATATGTTATTGTTGCGATTTTATGCAGGGGCAAGTCGAGGTTAACTCTATCGATCAAACAGTTGGAGGAAGATCCACTGTTGGAAACATTGGATAAAGTGATCCCTCAGGTTCATGATTTGAACCTATAATTGATGATCTTCAACTTGAATTTTAGTTTCAATTCCATTGAGAATAAATGGATTTAAACTTCTCAGGATGGTTCGGCTGATTCTGATTCCTTGACTACAAGCAATAGTAGTACCATTGAACCGCTTCCGGGGCTTGACGCAATATTTAAAGAGCTTCTGCAGGAAGACGGGTATGCTTTCGTTTCCTTAATTGGGTTGTTTTTTACAAAATCAAAATCTTCATTTTATCTTGTTTCATTTCTGTAATATTCATGTTCTTAACCAGTATAAATGATGTACGAATTAGTCGACAAGGGTTTGAAAAACGGGTAGTCTCTCAAGATTTGCAGCTTTGGCTTTCAAATGTAAGTTACTCTGTTCTTGATCGATACATGTATACTTTAAGAAAAACGAAAGTCTGGATAATATAACATCGTTAATTGTTCGATCATCTGGTTGCAGGCACCACCTAGTGACAATATGTTCACCCTCCTAGCTCGTGCTGGAAGACAGGTAAATCCGTCGTGTGATCATTTCGGTTCTTTCGTGTCAAACTTTTTCACCTTTAATTAGGATTTTATTTCGAGTTCAGGTTCAGGAGATTCAACTGGCAACATCCCTTGATCAGGAAGGTATCAAAAAGGCTTTACAGCGAGTACTGGAACGTGTTCCTTGATTCTAATTTTCACTGCGACTGCTGTTTATCATTTCAGGTTATTTATCCAGTTTTTATAATTTTTTTTTTTTAAAACTTGTAATCTTGTTTTCCACTTTAATGTTTATTTTGTACAAAAAGTTATAGGAGTGGAGTACATACTCTAATCTATGTGTTAATAGTTTATATCATAAACATTGATCCACATTCTTGGTGTTTATTTTGTTTAAAAATTAAAAGATTTAGTTTACCCAAAAAAAAAAAACAAAGAATTTAGTGCAGAGATCCGTTTACACCGGTATAAAACTTAAGTGATTTTACGCTATTTCTTAACCTTTTATACTATTAGTATTGTAACAATCCACTAAAGTTACTGAAAATTTTACACTAGCATAACTGGATATTTCCCTTATATTATAATATGATTTTCTACCAACAAGTGTTGGGTATAATAGTAAAATATATTATACTTTCAATGAGAGACTCGGGTTTGAACCATAGATGACATTGTATGGAGGGATAACCACGAACCGCGAAAGGATTGGTCTCTATGGACTGTAAAACGAACTTGGAGGATACCTTGAATATATAGAAAAAAATTATTGTTGAGGGGAGGCTAGTTTCTGTCGGTGACGCTTTCGAAATGTCATTTGTTGAGAGTTGATGGACCACTCAATGGGTCTATATTATCTTCAATCAGGGTTTTGTTTTTCGACTTTGTGGAGAGCACGGATGTTTGAGGTGGTAGATTCACAGAACATGAGCGTCTCATAAAATTATGTGTGGCACACAATCACTTGCCAAGTAAATGTGAGGATTTATGCTACCACTTGATATAGCTCACATTTACTTGGCAAGTGACTGTGTGTCATGCACGATTTGATTGGACAAAATACTTTTGCTATGTGAACTCGCCTCTTCAATTAATTGGGCTCTTCGCGAAGTTGGAAGGTCAAATCTTGATTAAGGACAATATAAACTTATTAAAGGGTTTGTTAGCTCTCAATGAACGATATTTCAGAAACTTCTTCGGAAAGAGTTGACCTCCCCTAACTGTGTATTAGATATAAATTTCAAAAGTAAAATAACAACTTTTAAAACAAATAAATATTGATCCTCGTATTTAAATATAATTTCAAAAAAAGAGAGTAAAATACCAGTCTATTAACTTCACAGGGTCCTCCTCAAGGACTCCACTTTCTTTGCCTTGCTTTCTGCTTTCTCCCGACGCTTATTGTGTTGCGATCTTTTCTTGCAGTTCAAAGTGTCACACTGTGATAAGTTACACTATCGTTTATAATTGAACTAGACGTTGAACAAGAAGCAATATCCGAAGCTTCGATCATGTCATCTACATCAGAATCTTCATAGGTACTTTGTTCAATGACATTAGCTTCCTTCAACGATCTGATCTGTTCTAGTTCCATTGCAACCTTTTTCATTGTAGGTCTTTTCTTTCCATTGAGATTCAAGCATCTTTTTGCTAGCTTAGCCACCGCTACAATTTCTTCTTTTGCATTGCCATTCATTACCAATGGATCAACAACGTTGAGTAAGGCATTCTCCTCCATTGAGAGTAGAAAAAAGTTTGCCAAGCTTCTCACCACTTCCTCTGATTCACTTGAAGAGATGGGTTTTTGTCCTGTTATAAGTTCAACAAGAACAACTCCAAAACTATACACATCACTCTTTTCTGTGAATTGGTTTGATCGAAAATACTCTGGATCCAAATATCCAAAAGTTCCTTGTACTCGAGTGGTTACATGAGTTTGCTCAAGTGCAACTGATATTGAAGTTCCGAAATCCGAAACTTTTGCTTTGTATTTATCATCCAATAGTATGTTGCTAGATTTGATGTCTCGATGATAAATAGGGACAGAAGCAGCTGAATGCAAGTAGGATAAAGCATTTGCAATTTCAATTGCAATTAGTAAACGTATTTCCCAAGTCAATGGGAACTCTTCATTTGGCCTATGTAGGAGGTCATATAGTGTCCCATTCGGGATGAACTCATACACCAACAAAGGGATTTTGGTCTCTAGGCAACATCCTAAAAGCTTAACCACATTTCTATGGTTAATTTGTGATAAAATTATCACCTCATTAATGAACTGTTTAAGCTTCTTATCATCTAATACCTTCTCTTCAACCAATTTAGACTTTTTAATAGCCACAATGTTGCCATCTGTCAACATTCCTTTATAAACAGTCCCTTGACCGCCTTGACCAATAATTCGATTCTCGTTATAATAATCCGTCGCCTTTTCCAACTCCTTTGAAGTAAAAACTTTAATTTTCTCAACCTTACCTTCATTGTTGGACAATTGTTGTTGCAGTAGTAAGCCTCCGTTTCTTTTAAAGTATTTCTGCTTCAGCTTGGTATTGTTTCTTCTTTTCAGAAGTTTGTGCGAATGCCATGCACCAAGTAGCACAAATATTGTCCCAATACTAGCTCCGCAACCTGTATTGTATGAAAGACATTATTTATTACTGCAATAGAGTAAATATATAAAAACACAAAGCATAAATATATAGGTATATTAATATGATTCATACTTTCTGCCAATAAGTGAATTATCATTAACTAAAGGACAACAAATTGGTAAAAAGAAAGTAAATTTAATGCATACCTACGATGATGGGCAAAATTTGAGATCTTTTAGGGTCTTTTGTCATGATACTTGGACTTATGGGTTTGCATATATCATCGATGTATTCATATCCGGCTGGACATGATGACGAACAATTGTTTCCTTGAGTATTCAAACAAAGCATATGACAGTATTTATATTTTAAATCGTCACATTTGCCTGATTCTGTCATTTATAAAATGAATAAAATTGAGTTAGATCTGTGCATGTCATTTGGAAAGGTCAAGTGCAAAAACATATGATTAATACAATACCTTGGCATACATCATCAGAATCACCATAGGAATCCAAGTGGCAAACACATAGATGTGTTTCGCTCAAGCTTGCCCAACAGTATGCACCATCAGAGCGACACGAGATGTTTGAACCTTCTCTCAACTCACACAGCCCACGTTTATGTGTGCCCCATAGCAGTGTTGTGGGGAAGTATGACCGAGACTGCTTACTTGTGTCATTGCGTATTGGAATTATTCTCTCTAGTGAATCAGGGTAACGTTGATCAACAATGAAAGCAGATCCACATAATCTATTGTTTTCAATACTAGGATAAATCTGTGTCACGTTTGCAGCAAAGGAACCGAGATTCGGAGGAATATCTGCAGAGCACATAGCTTCGGAAGTCATGTTGTCACAATGTGGTTGCGCACACCAACCAATAGGATAATCATCCGTTGGACTACGAAGAAAAGCCGCCAAACTATCGCAACCTACAGACACAAATCTGTTGAAGACATCTGAGAAGAGAAAGGGGGTGCCTGTTAGGTTGACACCAACCACATTAGTTTCTCTTAGACAATTGATATAAACTACCGAATTGTTAACGAGAACTATGCCTTCGGAAAATGACACATCCAATAATTGCAGATTGATGCTACTTATGAAAGGACTTGACCCATCAATTGTTTCTTTGCAAGTTACTCTGAACCAGTTATTCATGTAACATCCCACTTCAATTCCGAATGGGAATGGAATACCAATATTCCCACATCTTTCAATGCATCCATACTTGTAATTTAAAGGTATAGTTGGTGATTGAACTGGAGGAGGTGGATTTTCAGCTGGTTTTAATTTTTGGCATATCGCAGCTGTGTAGCGAAAATAAAAGCACCAATTAATATATAACATTTTTAATAAACGGAGAAGTCATTAGCGACAAGATGATAGTAAGTGCTGACCTCCCAAATTGCATATGACGGAATACCACATCAGCGTTGCAGGAACATGCGTCGTATTAATACTTATATTGTAGGGAAATTGAGGATCTACATCTGATGATTTCAACCGACTAGAATCAAATATGAAAGCAGATGTACATCTCTTGCTCCCAGGATTAGAGAACTCTATATCTGTAATGTTTGTTGTATAGGAAACAAGATTATCAGAAATATTGGCATGACAGCCACCTAATTTAGAAGTCAGGTCGCCACATCTTCGTTGTAGGCAAACAGTGATTGCATCAGCAGCTTGATTATTGAGATATACAATATTGCCGCAACCTACTGACCCGAATACGTTGTATTCAGTTGAGAAGAAAAATGGACTGTCTGCAAGGTCCACGCTTGAAGAAGCCGTGGTGCCGTTGTTTCCTTTATCACCACAATTTAGGTAACTTACCGGATTGTTAACGGATACGGAGTTTTCAACCAGTTGAAATTTACCAAGTAACTCCAGATTGATGCGAGTAATGAAAGGTTTTGGCCCATTAACGGTTTGGTTGCAAGTGACTCTAAACCACGAATTGTTATAGCAACCAGTTTTGATTCCAAATGGCAACGGAATTGCAACATTCCCACATGTCTCATGACAATCAGAATTGGCTGCTCGGATTAGCCACGAAAGCTGCAGGATGAAGTAAAACACCAAGCTAGCGCCCATTCTCTCTTAATTTCTCCTTCCACCTGTTGTTAATGAAGATTTTGTTGGATCAATAAGTCGATAATTATATTCGGGGGGAAACTGGAGTGGATCAAATTGAAGGTTCAAAGAAATTTCTTAGCTCTGACGAGGTTACTCTCGGTTTTTGTACGTTGACACCATTAACGCTTGCACTAGTGCCCCTTTCGTTACGTTCCTCCCTCGTGTAAGCAAATTCATGGTTCAAAGATATTTCCATTGACTTAAATTTTTACCGACAAAAAGCATTGAGTCTAGTAGGGTTAAAGTAAATGACCTTCTGCCAAGGGCTAACCCTAATGGTGGCCAAGCTCAAAATTTTAGGAATATTTTATTTTATTTTTAAAATTTTTGGAATATTTTAATTAAATTATTCTAAAAAAATTTCTAAAAATGTTAATTATACTCATCAATTTTTTTTTTTATAAAAAATCTCATTAAACTTCTAAATTTAAAAATTTTCACAATTTATTTTTATATATGTAAAAGAGAAAATTATGCATTTAAGTCTATTTGAACCAATAACTTAATTTGTAATTCATAAATTAATTAGTATTCAATCAATTTTAACAATACAATTTTAAAATATATAAAATAAAAAGTAATCATATTCAACAAATCAAAATAACACAAAATTATAAATTTTCAAATTTATATAATTTTTATGAAAATAAGTTTTATAAAACATGTCACATAGTTCAGAAATCAAAATGCATAATAATTTATTTGGCCCTCCAACTTTGTATAGTAAAAAAGTCATTTTAGCTTTCTATTTAAGTTTTCGCTTTTTTTAGCTTTTAAACTTGTATTATTTATCAAATCATCCTAAAATAGATGAAAAAAATTAACGTTTATTAATTTTGCTGATGTGACAAACACATGAATTGCCGTGTGAATGCCACATCATCAATTAATTATTTTTTAAATTTTAAAACTTCAAAAAAATTATTAAAAATATAAAAATGCTTTTTAATTTTTTAAAAATTAATTAATTAATTAATTACGTAGTGTCAAAATTATCTAATTTTCATTTCCCTCACTAGAAATTTCTACATGTATAGTTCCTTGTCTCTAGGAAATTCATTTTCCCACGTTTTCTCTCTCTTGAATTTTCTTTAATCTCTCATTTTTCTTTAGTCAATGGTCAACTCTATAACTAATACACAAGTTGTCTCCAGATTGAAGTGGAGCTTGAATTAAAGATTGTGAAAATATAATTGATTGAAAGCAAAGCAATATAGTTTTAGAAAGTTAATTTTGTCATATTTGGGTTACTATTTTTTATAAGATAGTTATTATGTGTATTGTCAATTGAATCTTAATTCAATTAATATTAGTATTGTTGTTAATGTAGGAAGACATGCGTTTAAGTGCGTTAAAGTGCATTGTCCTTCTATTTATGGGTTGGGGAGGAATTATTGGTAGTTTTAGATATTATGTCAAAAAGACTAAATATAATCAAAAGCTATAATGAGATTGTTAAAAAAAAATTAATAAGTAGAGTTTTATTTGTTCTAAAAACTACAAAATGTTGCTACAAGAAAACTTGGAACCAACTAAGCTACTACAGCCAGCTTTCCATGCAGAGGCGGATACAAGGGGGGCTAGCAGTGGCCCTGGTCCCCTGGAAAATTTCTATTTAGGCCCTTGATTTTTTTTAAAATTTTAAATTAGTAAAGGTAAAATTATACTTTGTCCCCTTAAAATTATAAAAATTCGATTTAATCCTTTAAAAATTATAAATATATAGGCTATAAAAAATTAAAATTTTATTCGGCCCCCTTAAAAATTTGTTCTGGCTTCGCTTCTGTTTCCATTGTTTTTTTTTTTTCATTTTTTTCAGCTTCAGCCTTCAGCCTTCAACCTTCACCATTCATCTTTCTAAGCTCTTACTAGTCAATTTCATAAAATATTCAACTTCCCGTAGGTATTTTCTTGCCCCATTTTGTTCTCACTTCACTATTATAAATCGTTCATGCTTATATTTTGCTTTTGCCTTTTATTTCTTACAATTTAAAATATAGGAAATACAAAACACAAATGAAACTGTTAGATTGCGTGTTACTATGACTTAGCATTGCGAAAATCTGTGCAAGCAAAAATATAAAGAACACTAAGGTTTGTTTACCCAGTTCGGTTTTCTTACGTCTGCAAAGCCTAGCTCAATAACTAATTTCACTATCTTTAATCAACATTATAAGTGATTTGCACTCTATCACTCTCTGAGTATAGATATCTGACATTTGTACCTAAAGATTAGAACACCCACCTCCAAATCAATTCCTCAAATGAACATATTAGAGTACATTCAATAAGCTCTCATATAAAACCTAAACAAGACTCAAAGCTTATATTCATTTCGGCTTGCTAACATAGCATTTAAGTTATTATAAAGTAACTTCTTGAAAATAACTATTATGATCTCAATAATCAAAATATAATCAATTGAAGATATGATTTCCAAAAATTACAAAAAAAAAAAAACTTGATTGATCCTCCATGTTTTAAGGCTTGATTTGGTTCACTTGAAATCAATCCAATCTGTAAAAACCAATTATTGGTTTCCATAGAGTCTCACCAGACTGATCCTCACAGTCTCGTTTATCACCAGAATCCATATCAGTCTTGTAATTTAAAAGATCTACAATTCTAAAACCAAATACAAAGATAAATATCTAGACACTACAGTTCCAATCTTACAGAACTAATCTTACAATTGAATTTCCACTCGGACCAGTATCGGAGTCTCAAACTTTTTATTTTCCCAAAATTAGTGAAATCATTTCAAAACATTGTGGTATGGTTTATCAAAACTTTTTTTTTACGAACACACACGCACACGGGTACGTAAAAACACAGGTCGAGTTTTTGCTAATCTGACTCTGATATCACTAAATGTAACACCCTAAAACTCAACCCGAAAGTTTCGACCTGATGTCATAGGTTACATTGATACTTAAGTGATCTAAAAGTAATTACAAATAAAAATGTTTAATCCCATTATGAACACAGTTTGCTAAAATCGAACTGAACCGTTTAACAGTTTATGGTTTAAAACAGTAGCTGTGTGGCATTAAAAACATTTAAGAATAAATAATTTAACGTTTTTCTTTCGTATAGTTTCAAAAAAAAATTCATCTATTTTGCCAAACGTATCTCGGAATTTTCAAATTAGAAGTTGTGCGAAAAATATGTTGTTTTCTCAAATGTGTACGAACCTTGAGACAATAGCAGAAACCCAATTAAAAATCGAGCGCGAAATTTCCAAAATGATGTTCAACCCAAAATCACGTAATTTAACGAAAAATCTAAACCAAAACTCATACCATAGTTTATATAATTGTAACAGCCCAATTTTAGCTAAATCGGAACAGTGATTTCGGAACCACGAATCGAATGTTGGAAAATTATTTTTAATATTATTTTATGTGTTTATAGCATGAAATTATGAATGTGTGAAATTTTTGTGAAGTAATTTTATCATTTAATTAGTCAAATTGAGAAAAAGGACTAAATCACATAAAATGCAAAAGTTGCATTCTACTTGTTAAGGGTGTCAATTGGCTTTGGATTTTAAATATGATGGCCTTAAATGGTAATTAGACCATTTTAAATGACAGTGGACTATTATGGACAACCATTATATGTTTTTAATGTTTATTCATTAAGGTTATATTGGTAAATTAGTTAATAAGGTTAATATTAATAAAACATAATAAAAATTTAGCTTCATTATCATCTTCTAGCCGAATATTGAAGAAGAAAAGAAGCCATTGTTGAACACTTAGGGTTCGGCACACATTAGGCTTGATTAAGGTACGGTTTGAGCTCGATTTTTGATGATTTTTACGTTTTTGAGATCGTTGCTTTGAAATCTAGCTAGCCCGTACCTTAGATTTTGAAATTGTTAAAGATTTTTAGAGTTTCCATTGTTGAATACTTGAGTAATTTGATTATTGATGATAGAATATGAAAGCTTGATGATAGTTTTACATGTTTTGTAAAGTGATTTTTGACAAAAATGTCAAAAAGGGATTAAATTGTGAAATTTGTAAATTGAGGGGTTAAAATGTGAAATAAATGAAAGTTATGGGCTGCTAAGGGCCTGTAGGTAATTCGGCTAAGCTAGAGTATAATGAAATTATGTGAATTTTGAGTATTTGTGAAATAGGGACTAAATTGTTAAAAGTGTGAAAGTTTAGGGGCTAAAGTGAAAATATTCCTAAATGTATGTTTTGGACTAAATTGAAAGAGTGTATGATTGAATAAGTCAATTTTGAATTCATATAGATCAAGAAAGAAAGAATTCGGATTTAGATCGGGGGAAAAGCAAGGTTGTCGAATAGTCAATCCGATCTGTTAATTCCAAATACGAGGTAAGTTCGTATAATTGAACTTAAATGTGTACCTATCTATTTGATGAATGAAATTGATATAGTAATTATTATATTGATTAAATATTGAGTTATTAAATGAAATGTACGGATTGAGTAAGACAAGTTGCCGAATAAGACCATAGCTAGGCTATGGCAATCGAATAATAAGACCATAACCGAGTTATGGTATGTGAATGAAAGACCACGGCAGGGCCTTGGAAAAGTATGTGTAAGACCGTAGTTGGACTATGGCATCAGAAAAATCGATGAATTTGTATCGAAAGCATTTGTAAAACGGAAGGGTTTGATAAGAATATTGAAGAGAAATAAATATGTATCGATATAGGTACGTACGGAAGAGTATTCAAGTATCGAGATATATGAAGTTGAGAACTTATGAATGATGATATGGATAAATTCTATGATAGCTCATGAATTGATGCTTTAAATGTAAATGATATAATCCATTTTGAATTGCTAGTGAATGTTGTGATTATTTTATGTTCACATATGAACTTACTAAGCTTAAAGCTTACTCTGTTTAATTGTTTCTATGTTTTATAGTTCTACGAAGCTAGCTCGGATCCAGGAATCGTCAGAGACTGCATTGCACTATCGATCATCTATTTTGGTACTTTTGAAGTTATGTATATATGGTATATGGCATGTATAGGCTTGTGTCAAAATGGTTTATTTGATGGACGTGTATTTTGGCCATTTGTGTTTGCATAAAATGATGAACTTGATGATGTTTATGAATATGCAAATAGTTTCACTTTTAATGTTTGAAAATAGACCTATCTTGAATGAATGGAGTTGAAGTGATTATGTATATTTGAATTGGTTTAGTTAGATGAATTATATATGTGAATTATGCTTAGTAAAGTAAGTTAAGTTGATTAGTGTTTGAATAAGTGAATAGCATTGAACTGAGTATTGAAATGGGTGAAATGGATTTGGTATGATTATGTATTGGTTGATGACTTTTGGTTGTATAATTGTGTCTTAAAATGATACCATATGAGCTTGTGTAGGTATGTGCAAAAAGGGTGGCAAATTGGCTTTGCAAATGGCCTATTCTTGTCCACACGGGCAGAGACACGGGCGTGTGTCTCAGCCGTATATGTCACACGGTTAGGTTACACGGCCGTATATCCCCTGGTGTCGAAATTGAATTGAAGTCAGTATGCTCCACACGTCTCACACACGGGCGTGTGACTGGCCGTGTGGTATAAGTCAGTATACTCCCCTAAATGGCACACGGCCTAGCATATGGGCATGTGTGGCCATTTCGAAGGGCACACGGGTTGGACACACGGGCGTGTGGTTAGCCGTGTGACCCAAGTTAGTATACTCTCCAGTTTTCACTGGGCCTGGCACACGGGCATGTCCTCGGCCGTGTGATGCAAGTCAGTATGTATGCCCTGGTTCCACAAGGCCTAAGACACGGGCATGTCTACTAACCGTGTGAGGCACACGGCCTGTTCACACGGGCGTGTGACCCTTGTATGATTGAAAAATTTCTAAGTTTTCTGAAATTTTCGTATGTTATCGGTTTAGTCCCGAAACACTTCTAAAGCATGTTTAAAGCATCGTAGGCCCTCATAAGGGACAACGCGATTGTATTGAATGATGTATGAGAATGATTGCTTGAGGTTGATAAATGTAAGCTACGTGTTATGTATTGATCGGTAATACCTCGTAACCCTATTCCGGGAATACGAGTTAGGGGTGTTACAATAATCGCCTTACAAAAAATCTTAAAACCAACCGTATAAAACTTATGAAAAATTTTAAGTAAACTGTATCAAACCAAACTTTCTGAGACCTCCGATATGCCTAGTCCTTAGCCTAGTCTCGCGAAATAACTGAAAGAGAGAAAACTAAGGAATGAGCTACACGAGCTCTGTAACACCCCTAACCCGAAACCGTCGCCAGAATAGGGTTAAGAGGCATTACCGAACAATCAAAACACTTCACATGCATTTCACGACACAAAGTCAAACATCATTCAAACATATTCAAACACGAGCATATAGTCCCTTATCGAGGTCTTCGAGACCTTAAACACGTGTTAGAAAGAGGTCGGGACTAAACCGAACACTTACGAAAGTTTCCAGAAACTCAAAGATTTTTCCGAACTGCAGATGTCACACGCCCGTGCAGTCAGGTCGTGTGCCTCACACAGCTACCAGACACACCCATGTGTCCAAGCCGTGCCAAAACAGAGCATACATACTGACTTATCCCCACGGCCACTAGACACGCCCGTGTGCCATGGTCGTGTGAAATTAGGCTAGCTACTGACTTGGTCACACGGCTACTAGGCACGTCCGTGTACCACGGCTGTGTAACCTGCCCAGACACACCTCGAAGTGGTCCTTGAACTACACGGTAGAGACATGCGCCCGTGTCCCTTGACCATGTATGCAAAATAGGCCATTTGCAAAGCCAATTTGCCACCCACACTTGGGTCATACCTACAAACTTCAAAGCAATACCATTTCATGCACCAATTAATCATCAACAATACCATCTACTTCCTTTCCTAATATCATCACAAATGAGTCCATTCAAAGTAACAATTGTACATCCCAAAACATATATATATATATCAAGCCTTATGTAATCCATGCCATAATTCATCTTCAAACCACATCTTTCATCAACTACCTAACCATGAAATATACCAAATTTATAGCTCATTCATAAGTTCAACATCATTCAACTTCCAAGCCAAATCACATGGCAAGGATTAAGCATTTCAAAACATACCATAACTTCTAGCCTATACATGCCATACTTCAACTATATACATCTTTTCAAAAGTACCCAAAAATAGATTGTTGATAGTGTGATAGAGATGCTGACGATCCCTGGATCCGAGCTAGCTTTACTGACACTGTAAAATAGAGAAACAAATCACACAGTAAGCTTTCAAAAGCTTAGTAAGTTCGTAACATAATACATTATACCAAAACAAACCATCACATAGATTAATTCACAATCACATATACCATACCATCCAAGCTAATATGTTCAACTAACCTTCTATAAACTCATTCATATACACATCAACCACATAGGTTTCGAACGTACCTTAGCCAACACTTAGTTATCGATCATGTATGCCACTAAATACTCAATATTTCATTTCGATCAACTTTCGTCACTTCTTCGATTCAATCGCACACTTAGCGCCCAAATCATTAGCCGAAGCTTATATTAAAATCGCACACTTAGTGCATCTATATCAAACCGATCTTAAATCGATATCGCACACACAGTGCCAAACAAAAGTCGAAGCTTATATTATTTCGCACACAAAGTGCTAATCATCTCGGTCACATTTCCGAATACGCACACTTAGTGCCACATAACTCGAGCCCTCACATAGCATTCACAATTCAATAATATCATACCATTCATCTCATAACATTAACATAGTTAAATACACGTATTATGTCTGAACTTACCTCGGATGTCGAAATACCGAAACAGTCAATTAATCGAGCACTTTGTCTTTGCCTTGATCTCGATCCGAACCTCTCCTTTCTTGGTCTATACACATTCAAATTCAACTCATTCAATCACCAATTCATTCAATTTAGTCCTCACACACATATTTAGGGCATTTTACAAAATAGCCTCACATTTTCACATTTCGACACTTTAGTCCCTAATTCATCAAATCACCAAATACACAAAATTTGCTTGTACCCATGCCTAGCCAAATTCTTACTATACTCATACAAGCCCAAATATTTCATTTCTTTCACAATTTAGTCCCTCAATTATTCATTTTCTCAATTTAGCCCAAATTAGCTAAATTCACCAAAAATTCAAGAATAAAACATGTTCATTAAACACATATCTTTCATTTAACACCAATACTCATCACAAAGTGCACCATTTCGTCAATGGCATATCTCATAAACATCATCAATTCTTCAAATTACAACATGGGCTTGATAGTACACTAAGCAATGATCACAAAAACGTATAAATTATCAAAAATCGAACTCAAAACATACCTCAATCAAGAACTCAATGTGCTGAAACCTTCAAAGCTCTTAACCTTTTCTTTCTTTTCTAATTTCGGTGGATGGATGAACATAATGGGCAAAATTTTGTGTTTTGTTTTATTATATTAACATTGAAACAAAGTTTACATTTTTGCCCTTCATTTAAACATTATAAATTCACCTACTAGATACCCATTTATGTCCATCTCCACTATTAATGGTCCATTTACAACATAAGGACCCCTCATTTAAAAACCCATGACAATTAAGCACTTTAACAATCAGCACACAGCTTTTACACTTTATGCGATTAAGTCCTTTTCACCAATTGAACACACAATCGATAAAATCTTCACACAGAAATTTCACACAGGCTAAATCACATACTGTAAACTCAGAGAATAATATTAAAATATTATTTCAATCTCGAATTTGTGGTCTCGAAACCACTGTTCCGACTAGGGTCTAAACCGGGCTGTTACAAGCTCAATGTGAGTCCGAAACTAATAGTAAATAGCAAGTGACAAAGAAGTAAACTAATATATAGACAACTACGAAAAACTCGAACAAATGACCAGATACACGAAACTTTCCATTAGTCATACAATTCGCGAACACAATGTTCCAAATACACCCGTTATTCAATCACACAAGATTAAGCTTATTAGCGGATATAATTCATTTCACAATTATCCCAACATTTAGACAAACAAACATGTATTCTAATGCAGAATGTATACAACAAATAAAGACCCACCCAACCATTCAAACACCACTTCGACCACCCTGTATAACACATATGAGTTATATCAAGCCCATCCACCCTGCACACCACATAGGACCATGTTAGGTCCATCTACCCAACTCACCACAAATGGTGGAACTAAGCCACTCTATTAATAATATGCAGCTGAGCTGACATATGTTTCTTGCGGACGTACAGCTATACATAAATATTGTAGTTAAACCGCTCATACAGACTCCCTTCTCTTCACAACCAAAATCCTAGAATTTTCATGCAAATGCAAAATGCACACTATTTGCAGACAAACATATAGAAACAAATTAAGGAATCAGAAATAAACTTACTCAATTACATAGGCTCAGTATCAGATTAACTCAGGTTCTATCATTAAATAATGCCTCAGTTTCATAAATCACATCACTTTAATACTTAAACAAGCTGTAAAATTAACACTATAATTACGAATACTCACAGGATTCTAAGCCAAAACAGAGTCCCTAACACAAATAGAAATGCCTCTACGAATGTTGAGCGACATAAGAACGGAAACGAGTTAAAATACGACAAAAAATAAAAATCTATGAAACAGGGCCACACGGTCGTGTGGAGGTCTACACGTTCCTGTGGTGGTCTACACGCCCATGCGCAAGTTGCGTATGCCTGTGTGGAGGAAATACACGCCCGTGTGACCGAGTTACATGGTCGTGTGAGCAACCCGTGTAACTATCTGTCCAGAAGTGCCAAAATTAACTGCAGAGTAGACACGACTGTGTGAAAATCTCACACGCCCGTGTAAAGATCGAAAAAATCCCCAAATTGTAGCCACACGACCGTGTGGCACCAAAAATCGCTCAAAACCCTAATTTCCCAATTACACACGGTCATGTGGATAGCCGTGTATGGCATACGGCCATGTAGACCGCCCGTGTGATCACAAAACCACACCGAATTAGGTCGTAAATTGTGCCTTTGTTGTCGAAAAGATCCCAACCCTTGGTAACTCAGAAATACACCATAATAGACCAAATTTCATGCAATTTAATAGCGATACAACACATAATTACTCAATTATCGAAACACACGAGAAGTTATCGAATTCCATAGCAATTCGACACCGAGTTACACAGTTCAAAACACAGGAGGACAAACGATTCGCTCCACCAAACTTCTTCACTTTTGATTAATCGGACACACGAGGACAAACTCCATTGGCAAACGACAAGTAACGATAAAACAGAAGAAGCAAGAAATCAAAAGAAACTAAATTTTTAGGGGAAAGAATAGAAAAATAAAATAACAGAATGTGTAAAAAAATGTGTTTTTAGAATAACTTCCTCTCTCAAAATAAATTAAATTAAAAATAGAATAAAATAAAAATACTAAAATATCTAAAACACTAGTAGGGATTTGAACATGAGATCTAGAGCTAAACTTCCACACCCATAACCACTAAACTAGTAAGCTCATTCTAACATTAAAACGTGACAATAAACCCAATTTTTTAACCTACTCACTGACCCTAACCACAAATCTCAAAACTTCAAACCCCAAATTCCAGGGGTGTTACAATTTCAACCGACTAGAATCAAATATGAAAGCAGATGTACATCTCTTGGTCCAAGGATTAGAGAACTCTATATCGGTGATGTTTGTTGTATAGGAAAAAAAAATCTAGAACTATTGCCAAGACAGCCACCTAATTTAGAAGTTAGGTCGCCACATCTTCGTTGTAGGCAAGAGAGTGATTACATCAGCTGCTTGATTATTGAGATAGAGAAAGGACTCTATGAAACATTGGCGCTATGTCATCTTGTATCCCTTTTTAATGAGAAATTATTTTATAGATTCTTCCCACCGCATCATCTATGATTAATATCTAATTATTTAATGACATTTCAATTTGTTAATTCTTTTAACTCGAATCTTGAACCCCAAATTTAAATCCTAAACTTTGAACCTCGAATCTCAAACCCAAGTTCAAGATTTGATATTTAGGGTTTAAGTTTAGGGTTTAGTTTCAGAATTGTGGTTAGAGTTCAAGATTTAAGATAAAAAATTATTAAAATTATATGTTGAACTCTTAATCTTCAACCTTAAACCATGTCATTGATGCATTTCAACAATTTTATCAAGGTTCAGGGTTTTTACTTTAAAAAATTAACAAAATTGTAGTATTTAGTTGACAAGAAAAATGGACTGCCTGCAAAGTCCACGCTAACGGCAAATCCAGGTTACCCGCTCTAAAATAGAAAACATTTTATCTAGACCCATTATAATTTATAAAATTTTAAATTAAATAGTAAATTTATATTTTGATCCTTAAAAATGATAAAATATTTGATTTAATCCTTTAAAAATTATGAAGGTATAAGATATTAAAATGATAAAATTATATTTTTACTATACTAAAAATATATATTTTAATTCCAATAAAAAAAAACTTGAACTTCACCGCTGGTCCACACTTGAAGAAACCGTGGTGCCATTGTTTCCTTTATCACCGCAATTTAGGTAACTTACCGGATTGTTGATGGATACGGTGTTTTCAACTGGTCGAAACTTACCAAGTAACTCCAGATAGATGCGACTGATGAAAGGTTTTGGCCCATAAACGGTTTCGTTGCGCGTGACTCTAAACAATGAATTGTTATAGCAACCAATTTTGATTCCAAATGGCAACGGAATTGCAACATTCCCACATGTCTCATGACAATCAGGATTGGCTCTCGGATTAGCCACGAAAGCCGCAGGATGAAGTAAAACACCAAGCTAGCGCCCATTCTATATTAATTTCTCCCACCTTCTGTTATTAATGAAGATTTTGTTGGATCAATAAGTCGATAAATTATAGTCGGGAGGAAACTGGAGTGGAGCAAATTGAAGGTTCAAAGAAATTTCTTAGCTCTGACGCGGTCAGTCTCAGTTTTCTAGGTTGACACCCTTAGTGCATGCACTAGTCCTATTCGTGCCCCTTACAGTACGAGTCGTGTTAGGTGAGGGAACACGATTAAATAATAAAAAGCATAATTATAAATTTAGTTGATTAGTTTTTTTATATTTTTTTCTCAATTTAGCTTTTATTTTTTATTTTATATAAAAACATTTCAATAGAAAGAGAAATAATTTTAGCGTACTCAAACTCACATTCTTCTGCATTAATAATAATATCGATGCCAATCAAATTAAAAACCAGTCACTTAATTTTTATTTTTAAGTAAACTACATATAATGACAACTATAAAATGTTACTTAATTTTAAGAAATTACAAAATAATAATTTAAATTATCAATTTTATTTTTTAGTCTAATCCCATTAAATCCTTAACTGCTTACTGAGGTGGCTGTTAAATGTATAACAAGAAAGTTTATAGTATAAAAATTTTGACACACAATATCCATATCATTTAGAGATTATAAAAATAAAATACAAAAAACATTAAAACCTTGAAAAACTAAAGCCTCAACTTCATCTTCCGGGCCTGCAACTTTACTATATATATATATATATATATATTCTTTTTTATGAAACTTCAGATATTACTGGTTTGGGGCCACTATAGCTTTATTGCAAATATAATCATTTCAATATTTTTCCGTTGAGCAATCAAAAAGCATAATAATTTATTTAACCTTCTAATTTTAAAAAAAAATTATTTTAACCTGTCATTTAAATTTTCAATTCTTTTAGCCTTAAACTTACATAATTGAGTAATGATAGAAATCAGAGGAATAAAGTTTGAAATATCAAAATAGGCGATTGAAGTTTGGAGTCTCAAAGGGACGGTACAAGAAAAAAGAATAGAATGCTTCTTTTCTTTTATTCACATCAAAACTAGGGTGAAAAGAGAGAAATATGAGCTGATTTTAAAACTTAATACATTTGCTTTAAAACTATTCTTAAATTAATCCCTTTTACTCACATTATTTTCAAAAATTAATTTAACTTAAAAAAAAAACATAGACGAAGACGTTTCTGATTACCAAGCTAATGAAATTCCGAGCATACTAAAATTAAAATCCTTAAAATATCCCTAAAATTCCTAGGCCTAATTTTGAGATATTACAAATATCCTTAATCTATTTGGCATAAATCTGTTCTCCCAATATGATCCTATTTTATCTCATGATAATCATTACATCTTCCTTCATACAAAATAAATTACTATTAAATAATAATAAAGTCATTTATCACAAAAACATGATTTGTGATTACGTTTAATTTTCATCTATATATATAATTTCTCATTGTGTACTTCAGCTCATCCTTAATTTCAAGTTTCAATCACTTTTATTTTATCATTTTATTCATATTTATTTTAATTTTCTCCATTCACCCCTTATCTAAGACCATTTTTTATGGTTATGTGTGCTCATGAAAGTGATTAACGCAACTAAGAAACAATTTTTTTTGGGAAGTTATAAAATTATTAAAAAATTTATATAAACTTGTTATAAAAAAGATTAGTACCTAACATAATTCTTTCTCCAAATTAAGTTTATATAAACTTTTATAATCAAAGCGACATACTATTTACATTGTGGATCCAAATATTTGTGATAGTGATGCTAGTTATGCAAATACAAAAAGTTTTCTTGCATCATATCATGGGGTACGATACCAGAGATAGCTCGTAAACTCTTTAATTTGAGACATTTAAACCTTTGAAATGTGAGTGAGAGAATATTTACTGCTCTAAAAAATGATTTCCCATATTAACATCACATCAGTATAGCATAAAAAATAAAGTTGGATCATACTAGTATGTTACATACTTTTTAACTTCATTTGTAGGTGGAAATGAAACGATTCATACTTTGAAGAGTACAAGGAAGAAATAAATCTTGATAATATTAATGATACAAATTCAAATTCAAAGGATTAAGAACTCGATCAATGACTAACAGATGATGATAATGAGTATATGTTAATAATCCAACAAATATGGAATACTAGAAATTATATAAAATTGCATATTATGTTTATTTTTCTTGATATTTTTATTAGTAATCGTATTATCAACTAATTTCTTGGATTAATTTTATTTTATTTTTTGTTACTAGTGTAATTTTTTTTATTGTACTTGTCGGTTTGAACAATTGTTGATAAATAAGTTATATGCTTAGAAGGAGTGGCTAAGGGAGTAGGCACTCCTTCAAGCATTGCGATAAACATGGGACACAAAGGTTGTTTACACAGTTTAGTTTCTCTACATCTGTGGAGCCTATATTAGTGAGAAATATTTAATATTTTCAACCCTTACAATAAGTGATCCCCAATCTATCATACACCCGCGACAATTTCCTCACTTTTGCACCTTGAAGATTAATATTCAAACTACTGAATTCACCCCTGTGAATTTAGGAAGTAAAATCACAACACAACAAATTTTACTAATCACAGTGCAATCATAAAATAAAGTTTCAAACTTGAACAAATTAAGTGTTATCTCTCTCAGTATACAATAACCTATACAAATCTCTAAATTATATAAAATATTTCGAGACTTGCTAACATAAAGAAAATTTATCACAATCCCTATTACACAACAACTAAATAAGTTGAATACAATATAATAATAACAAACAATGTAAACAAAGATGGTTGGCAGCAAAGTCTTCAATGATCCGATCCGATCTGATCCAATCCAATCCAACTTTCTTGATCTAAGAATGATACGATCTGATCCTCCATATATGTTTCCTCAAGTGATATGATCTTCATTAATGGACAAGATACATTCCACAATATCAACACAACCCAAATATTTGGTTCAATAGATTGTCTATCATTCAAATATGAAAACTAACTCGATTGTTGCAGTTAGTTAAGGAGTCGACACTCCCTTAAGCACTCCTTCATTCTTTTCATATTTTTTAACAATATTGATAATATTTTTATAGTAATTAATATTTTTTTAAATATAAATTATGTAATTATAATTACAATTTGTACAACCAAACAAAATACAAAGAATTACGATATAATTACAATTTATCAGTCAAATAACTGTAGGAAATTATAATTCCGAAGAATTATAAGAAAGTATAATTACTATCCCATAATTTCATTGTCCAGTTGCTTGAATTAGTCTCTCTATGTTAACAATTAATCTCTTTCACTATTTTTTAAAATTTTCATTCATCTTACTTGAATTAGTTCTTCCTTATTAACATGAGGTACACATGATACATTACGTGTTTTCTTCTAGTTGTTCCATCAATCAGATTAGCATTTAAAGGCAAAAATAAATTTAACTTTTAATAGAATAATTGATTTCCTCTTAGATAAAATGTAAACACCTCTATGACATCATATCCAATATCAGCAAGGTGGAAGAAAAGCAAAGAGAAGGTTCCACCTCCTACATTAAATTATTAAATACCTATTAGTGGTTGACTTACATTAAAGATAAATTACGTCTAATACTACTTAATATTTAGCTTAACAGCTAAGAGATTACTTAACATCATTTTCTTATTTCGCCTTTATTAACTGTGGGTCCAAATATCATCTTTTCTTCTTCTTTTTTTCTCAAATGCGTTGAAATTGGTAAATGCATTTTCTCTTCTGTTCACGTTTATGCCTTCCCTACCTTCAGAAGCATGTCCACAACAATCAATTAAAGTAATACTTTAAAAATAAAACAAATGTTAACTTTATATAAAGTTTTAATAGTTTAATAGTTTTATTTATTCAAGCTTTGTAGGCTAAGTCAATAATGGTGTACAGTACATTATGTACTTAAAAAAAGCACCATGTGCTACACCCTTTCCTGCTTTAATGGATTCCTTTCTTACTACAAAGAATGATCAGTGCCTTAATGTCAAAAAGAAGAGAACTATTCTTCCATGAAACTTGGCATTTTCGCTTGGCTATTTATGGACGTATTCCATGGCCACATAATTGTTCATTAAGTCCCAAAGAAATCAAGAAGCAATGGGTGTTCTTCGGTTGTTGTTTTACTTCACCCTACTGGTATGGCCATCACTGCAAGAAGAAGAAGGCAAGTGTGATGAAAAATGTGGGAATGTTACTATTCCTTTCCCATTTGGAATAAAACCCGAATGCTATACCGATCCCTCGTTCCAAGTAACCTGCAAAAATGGAGAAAAGCCTTACATCAGCCGTATCAATATGGAGATACTCGGTTCGTTTACGTCACGAGACGTGATCGTCTACAACCCGGTTACTTATTTCAATTGCCCGGGTAAAGGTGACACCGGAAGCGGCGATGTGGACTTAACAGACAGTCCGTTTTTCTTCCCAAGAAATAACTTGTTCGGTTCAATAGGTTGTGGTCATTCGGCCACCGTTTTTAGTAATAGAACTGACCCCATCGGTGGCTGCCTGCAACCGAGATGTGGCGACGTGACTGAATTTCAGGGCTGTTATGCCACAGTTTCTGAAAATTTAACTTCTTATACTGCAAAAATGAGCCCATTTACTAATGAAAGCAACGGTAGGAATGCCTGCACATCTGCTTTTATTTTCGACGTCGGTAATTTCGGACATTTCACATTTCCTCGTGACATAAACATCGACTCTACGCATGTTCCTGCAACTCTGGAGTGGAAAACCTTAAATCCCAAATTGAAAGGTCATTACTCACTTATAACTATGATCTT
This sequence comes from Gossypium sturtianum, assembly GCA_025698515.1. NCBI lineage: Eukaryota > Viridiplantae > Streptophyta > Magnoliopsida > Malvales > Malvaceae > Gossypium > Gossypium sturtianum. The sequence continues at coordinate 168,645,591 of CM046945.1, forward strand.
TCAAATTTCTTTTATCTCATTTTATGAAATGAAATCAATAAACATGGCTATTTTACTTGTTCTTCTTCAGTTCCTCTTCGGAAGTCTGATTGTACAGAAAAATGTGGGAGTATTGATATCTTATTCCCATTTGGAATACAAGACAGGTGTTACATGAATGATGCGTTCAGAGTAATTTGTGAAGAAACCATTGATGGATTAAAGCCTCTCATTAGTAGCATCAATCTGGAATTGGTCGATGTTAAATTTTCCGAAGGCAGAGTCATCGTCAACAACTCAATAACTTATTATAACTGCAATAATCATCAAGACGACCGTAAAAATGGAGTTAGTGTCAACCTAACAAACACGCCTTTCTACTTCTCAGATATCTTCAACAGATTTGGGTCGGTAGGATGTGGCAATTTCGCTACCATATATCACAATCAAATCGATGATCCTATTGGTGGTTGCTTGCAACCCAGTTGCAACAGCAATGCTAATTTAAGTACCAATGATATGTGCATCACGTCAATTCCACCACGTCTTGACACCTTTGCCGCAAGCTTGACAAAGAAGTATCGTAGTTACGATGGCAACCGATCATGCGGATCGGCTTTTGTGTTCGATATGGATTCCTTGGATAATGATGGATTATTAACAGTCCCACACACCAAAAGGCATGTCGCTACATCACTACAATGGGGCAAACCATTGCCTGCGCCTTGCAAGTTGAAAGATGGTCAGAAGACCTTTTGTAACTCGGAAGGACATTATTGTTGGTCATGGTTGAGCCGTGAACTTTTATGCGTTTGCAGCGAGGGCGAGTATTCCAGCGCATATTCAGTTGACGTTTGCAAAGGTATTTTAAGAATAATATATTTGCTCTAGAATTATTACATAACATATTTTTATATGGAAATAACTTTATTTTATTTATTTCTTGAAATATTGATAGAACCAGGCAAATGTGAGAATTCTAAGCGTAGTTATTGTAATATGCTTTGTTTGAATGCTCCTGGCAACTATTGCTCATTAACATGCCCCAAAGGATATGAATACTCAGATGAGGAATATAGGTGCAAGCTCATACAAACTAATTCATCAACATTGGCCGGAAGGACCCGGAATTTGATAATCATTATAGGTGAGTACTGAACATATTGAATATTGATTTCCAAATTTGGTTGATGCATTTATTAGATCTTGTGCCTATCTATAGGTTGCAGCACTAGTATTGGGACTATATTTGCTTTGCTCTGTATATGGCGTTTGTTCAAAGCACTCGAAAGAAGAAACGATATCAAGTTGAAGCAGAAATACTTCAAGAGGAATGGAGGATTACTGTTGCAACAGCAATTGTCCAGCAACGAAGGTAATGTTGAGAAAATAAAGTTGTTTGCTTCAAAGGAGTTGGAAAAGGCAACAGATTACTACAATGAGAATCGAATTCTCGGTCGAGGCGGTCAAGGAATTGTTTATAAAGGAATGTTGACGGATGGAAGCATTGTGGCAATTAAAAGGTCCAAATTGGTGGAAAAGAAGGTATTAGAAGAAATGAAGCTTGAACAATTCATCAATGAGGTGATAATTTTATCACAAATTAACCATAGAAACGTGGTTAAGCTGTCAGGTTGTTGCTTAGAGACGAATGTTCCTTTGTTGGTGTACGAGTTCATCCCAAATGGAACACTATCTGATCTCATACACAAGCCAAACGAAGAGTTCCCGTTGACATGGGAAATGCGATTACGAATCTCAACCGAAATCGCGAATGCTTTGTTTTACTTGCATTCAGCTGCTTCTGTCCCGATTTATCATCGAGACATCAAATCTAGCAACATACTTTTGGACGATAAATACAGAGCGAAAGTATCGGATTTCGGAATTTCAAGATCAGTTCCAATCGAGCAAACTCATGTGACCACTCGAGTTCACGGAACTTTGGGATACTTGGATCCCGAATATTTCCGATCAAATCAATACACGGAGAAGAGCGATGTATACAGTTTTGGAGTTGTTCTTGTTGAACTTTTAACAGGACAAAAACCCATCTCTTCGAGTCAATCGGAAGAACAAAGAAGAAGCTTAGTAACATTTTTCTTGCATTCAATGAAGGAGAATTCTTTATTTGATATACTTGATCCACAAGTAATGAATGAAGGTCCAAGAGAAGAGGTTATAGCAGTTTCATGGCTGGCAAAAAGATGCTTGAACATCAACAGAAACAAAAGACCGACAATGAAACAAGTCGCAATGGAACTGGAACGGATTCGAACATCAGATGAAACCAATGTTCTTCAAGAACAAAGTGATGATGAAGAAGATTATGAAATAAATGACGACGTGACAGATCCTTGGGGTATTTCTTCTTGTTCAACAATGGTAATTATAGACAATATATAAACCCTTTTTTCATAATTTAAGTTTTAGAGTTTGAGATTTAGTCAATTATCTTGGCCTGGTTTGTTCATATGTTGTATAGCTTTGTTTTACTCAATTCGGTATTGAATAATAGCGATTTTTAAACTTCCATTCCTAAAACTTTTTTTTTTCTAGTAACCAGTATCCATATAAATAAGTATGTTTTAATATATGTAAACTGACCATAACATCGTTCGACTAAATAATTAATATATGGAGCTTGCCTTATTGATACTAACCTCTTAGCAATGAAGCAAAGCAACATCTTGTAACACGATTCAAGTAAGCAACAACAAATTGAAGACAACCACAATATGGAAAGCATCAAATTTTTTAAAGGAGATGGAAACAAAAATTGAAGGCACCACAATGGCTTTCAAGGAGCATGGCAGCGGCTTTAAGAACGGCAAGTAGTTGATGTTTGGATGGATTGGTACGGTAAATATGGATAATCGGCACTTAACAGCATTGAATTGGAATGGAATTAGTGGCAATTGGCAGAGCAATTGGACGGAAAGATTAAAAAGTTAATTGGCAAGCAAGGAATTTGAACGATAATGGGATTAATCGGTTAGTTACTTTGGATGGCAAGAGCGGCTTCAACATAAGGGGAATAGAAGATAGTAAGAAGGAGAATTGTATTTGGAGTAGAAATTTTGTAAAGAAGGGATTTTTTTTTTTCGTGTCCGTTTTACCGTCCGTGTTTAGGGTTTGTAATTGTCCCTCCCAACAACGTCTGTGTTCAAGAAATAATGTTGACTTTAAGGAATACTTACTTAAATTTCAATGAGATAAATTGGAGGCTAAAAGACTTGGACGACTAAATGATGATGAAGAATAAATTATATTAGGATTAGGGGTGAGCAAAATCCGATTCGATTAGAAAATCTCGATAAAAAAATTAAATTTTGAATTAAATAGTTCGAGTTATTTGATTTAATCAAGTTATTCGGATCAACTCGAATAAAAAAATTAAGTTTTTTGGTTTAACTCGAATATGAATTACACAATTCGAGTTATCCAAAAATCTGAATAAGAAAAGACAAAACTACGTCATTTTGATAAATGTTTACTTTTTAAAAAGTTAAAATTCAAAATAATTAAGTTAAAAGGCAAAACTACGTCGTTTTGATAAATGTTTACCCATTAAGTTAAGAGGCAGAATCATTATATTGTTCATGTAGTTAAATAATCTTGTACTTCGTCTACTAGTTAAATAATGAGTCCATCTAATCGCAGCATTAAGAATAAATAATAGGATTCGTTAACTCGACTAGATTTGACTCGAAATTTTTTGACTCGATTCGATTCGAATCGAAAAAAATTCAAATTGAGTTCGGTTGCTAAAATATGATTTGTTAACTCGACTAACTCGAAAATTTTTGACTCGATTCGACTCGACTCGATCGAATACTCACCCCTAATTAGGATACTAAAAACACTAGTTTTTAGGCAACAATCAAATTATAATAATAAGAGGGGATAATAATAATATATGACACACACCACATTGTATAAAATATACATTTTAAAAAATAAATAATAAAAAAGGGTTAATCTCAATTTAATCATGGAAACAAAAGCAAATTTTAATTTAGTCTCAAAATTAAACTAAAAAATCAAATAAGTTCATGACTCAGACAAATATTAAAAATCTAATTTTACCTTTTTAACTGAAATTTCAGAAATAGTTTATTTGAAAATTTTTAACCAAACTTATCTCAGTCTAGCACGAAATCCGAAACCAAATTTTCGGATCAAAACTTGACTCTAATACCAAAATTATAACACCCCAAATCCGATTCAAAATTTTAGTTAGATCCAAGTGTCACAATGGCATATTACTCTATGTTTAGTGGTTATTGCGTTCTTATCAATCTTGATCAGCACAGGTTTGGTGGAGCATTCACCTAGATCCATACAATTTGTTTCCTTCACAAACATTGTAGGACTATTCATAGCAACTTTCCCTTTATCCACATAGTCGAGCCCTCCTTTTCATGCATCTCTCCATCTAGCAACAAGTATCTTATCTAGTTTTTCACTACTAGAATTAAACTTTTTTGAGCATCAGTTTGGTTTCAAAAACTCCTCTCTAGAGTCTCCTCCATATTCAATCCTAGTATAACCACCATCTGATCCTATAGTAAAATTTGTTGTGAATGCCACATAGTTGCTAAGATAATCTTCATCAGACTCAAAGTTGCTAGTGGAATCCTCATCACTTCAGGTTACACATAACAGCTTCTTTTTCTTCAATGTGTAATCTTGGATGTGTTTGACATTCATGACACTGGTTTCCTTTCTTTGTTTTTTCTTTTTTTCCTTTCTCGGTCTCTTCCTTGATAACCACACCTTTGGATATAGTCTTGGGATTGCTTTTGGTGGCCTCCATCTTCTTAAATCTTTTAGAATGCTTCTTGAAATTAAAGCTTTTTTGAAGTTACAAGTGAGCAAAGTTATTTGTTCTTGGAGTTCCTCAATCGTAGTGGAGTAGGAAGTGGGCACTTCACCTACCACTTGTAGAGCAATACACCTTTCACCTTTGGTTTGCACTTCATTTAACTTCATCTAGGTTCATTAGAAAAAACTGCAATGATCCTATTTATTCATCAATCCTTAGTGTTTCAAGATCTTTGAACTCTTCTATGACTATGACTTTGATCACAAATCTCTCAGAAAAAGATCTTAGCACTTTTTTGACCAGTTTGAAGTTGGAAAACTCTTCACCAAGAGCAAACATCTGATTTGATAGATAACTCTTTTCATTTATTTTACAGTTTATGGATTAATATTTTGAATTTAAGCAACTTTCTTGTGCTGATTAGTTCATATCATTGGTTGTTCATGTGTTGTATATCTTTATGTTATATCAATTCATCCATCAAAATTCAACCTCTTTTTTTTTTTTTTCATCATTATTTCTTTATTATTGTTTCTTTTCTACTAATTATTTCATTAATTTCTAAGAGAATTATTTGGATTCCAAATATTTTAAAATTAATTGTGTGATACAAAGGCACATAAATAAGAATTTAATAGCTTAACTTTTATCGTATGTATTTACTGTTGATTTTGATGAAATACCCTATTTGGCAGAATTTTTTCTCATGGTGGAAGCTTTCATGGTGTCACCCTTGGATAATAATAAGGAATAATGAACTTTTTTTTTCTTCCAATTTTATAAAAAATTTTATTTTAGTTCTCTATTTTATTTTTTATTTTTTTAGCCCTTAAACTTATATTTTTTTTAATCAAATCACTCCAAAATATATGAAAAAATTAACGTTTTTTAACTTTGCTGACGTGGATGACAAATCAACATTTTTAAATATTTTCTAAATTTTAAAAAAATTCATTAAATGCTGATATGTCATCCACGTGGCAATCCACATGTATGTCACGAAGTTAACAAAGCTTAATTTTTCTATCAATTTTAAGATAATTTAACAAAAAATATAATTCAAAAACTAAAAAAATGAAAAATTAAATAAAAAAATTATACCTAATAATAAATCCATTCTTTCCATGATCATGGTGCTCAATATTGTTGAGCAACAAATTAATTTTTATTAATTTCTACATCCACAACACTTCTTCAAATAAGTTTTAATATAATACTTAAAATTATCTATAGCCCTTCTTCGGTCCTTAAATAGAAGGATGATACGTTTCAGCGCACTCGAACCTACAACCTCTTACACTAACAACAATATCAATATCAATCGAGTTAAAACTCAATCCACGCTTCTTCAAATGAGTTGTTAACTCATAAAATTATATAATTTTCTGGTTAGACGCATGAAACACATGAAGAACAGAACCCATGATACAAAGCCACCCTTTCGATAAGTGCCAAAAAGAAAAAGGGAATGACGTCACCGTAGCCAAACATGAAGCCCTTCAAAACAATACATCAATGTAGCAGCCATAACCACAAAGAGACTCAAATACACTGAACTAGCTATAATCAGCAACAAGCCTTTCGGTAATCACAAGTCTTTCGTCAATTTTTTACCGTATAAATGAATGAAATTTTAATAGAAATGATCAATTTACTCTTTAAATTTAATGTATAGAGATTAATTTGTCATTTTTTTTAAAATAGAGAGACAAAATGTAATCTAACTCTTAATATAGGAACTTCTACAATACTTTTATCGATTCTTACATAAATTTTTAATAAATATATGTTTTACATAATTTTTCATCCACGTCATGAGTATAACATAATCTAATAATAATTAAGGTATTATAAATTTCTTTATGTTATAAAATAAAGAGAGATAGAGAAAATAAAGAACTGAGAAAATATGAACGCAATGGAGAATGTACTTTATTAATCAAAGGGGTGATTACAATGCTTCATTAAAGTCTCTATTTATAGGCATAAGAAGTATAAAAGAAGTAGATATCTAATTTTAATAACTATTAGAATTTAAAGTACATCAGTCGCTCAACTTAATAAGATATTCATAACACTTTACCAACAACTTATGACATAAATTATGGACATTAAATTAAAATATTTATGTGTAATATAATAATTTTTTAAAAAGAAATCCTTTTACTTTTTCAAAAAAAGTCAAGCCTTTTTGTGAAAAGCGTACTCGATTAAATTTCCGAACGTTTAAGACATATCAATTAAGTCCTTTGACTATCGATTTTCATAGTTGACAATCAATGTGCTAACATGGCGATTAATGGTCGATTATTTTCATCACAGTGATGAAGCTAAAAAAACTATGATTAACAATGCCTAGAATTACTCATAGTCTCTCCCCAATTCATAAATAAGAGGATGGTATTTTTCAGCACACTTGAACCCATATTCTCCTACATTAACAACAATACTCATGACATTCGCATTAATAATATTTTTAATTATGTAATCATGGGTTGGAACCAATAACGGGCAATTTAGATTTTTTTTGGAACTTTTATGGAATTCCAGCTCATTTCAGTTTGCAACACATCTGTTTTTCCTTTTTAGGTTTATAGATTTTGGTAATAATTCTTTATAAGTGTTTTTTACAACTTTTAATCATTTTTAAAATTTGTTTTGATTTTTTATACTTTTTAAATTTCTAATATTTTTTTAAATTTTTTACAATTTTTAAGTTTTTAAATGATTTTATTTTTTAATATTTATTCAATTTTTAATAAATTTTAAAGTTTGATAATTTTTTATCTTTTACTTTAGTTTTTCCATAATTTTAATATTTTTTAATATTTTTTAGTTTTTAATTTTTTTTTTACTAATGTAACAATGCCACATCATTAACTATTGTTGACGTGAACCGCCACATCTATGGTTGACTAAATATCTACTAATAATCATGATAACATATTAATCGTCAACAATGGAAACCGTTAATCAAATGATTTAATTGATGCACTTGTAATGCCAAAGGAATTAATAAGGAGCATTTTTTGTGAAAGAATTTAATTTAATTTTTAAGAAGTACATTAGTTTTTTCGACAAGTAAGAAAGTGAAGCTTCTAAAATTTAAGTTAAATTAATATATATATATATATAAACAATGAATTATTAATTGAGTGTTCACTTTTTTTATAAATAATTAAATTTATGTCCATTAATATATTACCGATTATGATGCAAATTCGCAGTAATTTTAAATATTCAATAAAAGAACTCTTTAAACACCACAACTCTGAATAATGAGAATCAAGTCAAAAAGTTTTGGTGTCAAAACCACCCAAGCAAAACATCAAGAATGTCCAAATTATCAATTTATTTGTAAAAGAAGATTTTCATTTTCTTGAAAATGGAGAGAAATATAAACATATATTTCAATATGTACTCCTAATCAAAAGGGTAAACATATTTTCAAACCCCGATGTGATGAAGAGGTGAAGCAGAAGAAGAATTTACAATTTGAGTCATCTCAATTGGATTATAAGAACCAACATTCTTATCATCAGAATCATGACCACCGCCATCATCATCATCACGATCCTTCATCATCTTATTCTTAACATACATCCCATAAACATAAGAACAAAACCCCCACCCACACATCACGGTGGAAACAACCTTAACCCCACCAAACTCGTCCTTGTAAACCACCACCCCACCCACCACATTCATCATCAACAACGCCGTCATGCAAATCCCACCCGTCAATGAACACGTCAAGAACACCATCCCCGCCGTACCCATGAAACAAAGTTGCCAACTCACCACGTTGGAAACCACCGTGGCCCAATACACCTTCTCGCCTTTATCAAACACTTGATACCCTTCTCTCTTCATCTCCGTAAACCCACCGTCAAACACCATCCCAATACTCGCCAACACGGTCGCTGCAACCTCCATCACAATCTGCATTTCCATCACCATAGCATAACAGTAAACTTTCTTATACACCGTCTCCATAATGGGAAGATACAAAGCAAAAAGCAAACCAGCACCAATGGTGGCTAAATACCCAATGAAGTACTTGGTTTTAGTTACATCATGGGGTTGGTCATTGCTAGATTCCAAAGCTAATAAAACTGAAGATAGTGTTAACAAGATAACACAGTTTAAGTTCATGAAAGTGATCTTTTGTTTCACAATGATTACAGATAAGATGAGATTGAACACTAATTGTGATGATAAAAGGAGAGATGATGTTGATACAGGGAGATATGAGTTACCCCATGAAAACAAAAGGTTGTTTACGCCTAACATGAAACCAATGAAAATAGACAAGGCTAAGATTTTAGGGGTGAAACCAGTAAAGGGTTTTCTTTGAGTGGATTTAAAGAGATAGTAAGGGACAACAATGGGGATTATAAGTAGAGGAAAACCAGCTGATTGAACCCAAGTTGAAACCCATCGGCTTGAACCTTTATGGTTGAAATAGTACTTTGAGAGTAAGCTTGAAGATAAAGAACCTATAAAGAGGAAGCCATAGTTGAGCAATAAAAGAGGGAGGTAACGCTTGTTTGTCACTGATTTTTGGTCTTGTTCATTGATAGTTTGGGTGGTGTTGCTCATGGTTGATAATGGCGATGGTAACAGTCAAAGAATTGGGTTTTCTTTTTTTTTTTTGGGTGGAGAAGCAATGGTGATTTGTATGGATAAGAACACCATTTAAAGGAGATGAAACCGAGGGACGATTGATGGTTGACTACTGGGGGGTAACAAAAGCATCTAAAACCCGGTTGACAAGTGGTTTTAAGTGATTGGGTTCGATAATTTAAATACCAATATAACACTATTTCATGATTTTTACTATATAAATATATGTCGGAATAATTATAAATATCAAAGTAATTATTTTTACAAATAAATTGAGAGTTAATACAATTACATATGATAGAAGCACGACTCAAGAAATCCAACATATAATTGCGTATGATAAGTATATATTCAAAAATCAATATCTTCGCCTCTTACATTCTCTTTAAAAATTCAATTCATCTTTACTCTAAATTTAATTACGACTTAATATAATTATAGGATACTAAGATCAAAATGATAAAAGAACTATCTTATAATAAAATCATATTGCATTTTTGTCTCCTTTAATCAAACAATAAGTAAATTAGTACTTATACATTAGATCAAAAAGTAAATTACTTTTCTATAAAAATTCTATTTATTTTTACTATTAAAAATTAGTCTCTGTATATCATAATAAAATATTCGTGAGGTTATTATGACAGTCATGCCCGTTTTTAACAGTAGAAATAAATAAAAATTTTGATACAAATAATCAATTTACCTTTTAATCTAATATACGAAGATTTATTTATTTATTAAATAAATAAAAAATTTCGCAAAGGAAGATGAGAGAAAAAAGAAACCGAAATAACATGAAAAGGTGAAAAAAATTAATAAAAAGAAGAAGGGATTTATGGGGTCAAAACTGAAAACTGAAAAGGCAGTAAATCATGCTTTTAACATTTACTGACAAAAACAATGAATCTGAGTCGATCAAAAAGGAAGAGAAATGGCAGTTACTTTTTGGCAATTGAAACAGTTCAAACTGGTCAACTTCATGCTCAGGTTAGGTTACATCTCAACCTCACATCTTGAACTGTTGTTGAGAACCAACATGTAATAGCATGGGATATTGAATTTTTAAATAGAATGCTCGAGTTTAAACATTAAAAACGATGTTGTTAAAAGAAGTAATTACTAATTTTGAAAAGAATATGGTGTTACACTATTTCATTAGTATGTAATTTTCTTGCTAACCAAACAGTAACCCCCAAAGTAAAATTGCCATTAAATATAGAAAAAAATTGGTTCAAGACAAGAACTTTGTCAAAAAGAAACTTGAAGGGAGGTAACGCTTGTTTGTTAGGGATTTTTGGTATGGGGGTGGAACTTGAAGTGGTGTTACTCATGGTTGATAATGGCGATGGTAAGAACACCATTTGAAGGAGATGAGACCGAGGGAACGAATGTGTCTACCGAGGAATGATTAGTAGGGTAACAAAAAGCATAGAAATCCACAATTACAAATATTACATTACTACAATATAATCGTATACAAACAAATTAAGAATTAATATAATTTAAACTAAAACCAACGAATTAGGCTAACTGATCTAAAAATCAAAAATGATAACCGCACATGATATGACTGCGAAAACTAACGCATATTGAGTATAGAAGCTGGATACTGAAGACTCAAAACCTAATAAATAATAATATTGTAAATAAAAATAATAATAATACTAAGACCAAAAATATGACAACAACATTTACTGACAAAAACAAGAATCTGAGACTACCAAAAACGGAAGAGAAATGACAGTTTCTTATTTGGTGATTGGAACTGTTCAAACTGGTCAACTTCATACTCGGGTTAGGTTACATCTCAACCTCACTTCTTTTATGTTCATAAAAATTTGGTAAATGGAGATTTGAGTAAAGTTAAATTATATTTTGTTCACTGATAAATTAATTTATGTATGTTAGTTCAAAGAGTATATTGATTATTTTTGTTTAAAATTTCCTTTATTTTTATTTTTAAAAATTAATGTGAACCGGACAATGATGCATGACACGTCACGTGTACATCATGTTAACATATAAGGGTCAATTTTTAATAGAAGGACTGGTTTAATTTTTAATTTAACATATAGGAACTAATTTAATTACCCATTTTTTAGTAGAAGTGGCAAAATACAATCTATCTCCTAATACATGAGCTTTCATGATACTTTTACTTAAAAATCATTTAATTTAATTTTTAATTTGCATTTCATTAGTATACAAACTTTAATTTTGAAATCAGAAAAATAGGTGAATAAAATTCTTGAAAATATGTCAACAAATCATTGGTTCAATGACAGGATTTTTATTGATTTTGAAGGGTTTTTTTTTTTTTTTTTAACATCATGTTCAGGGGCGAAGTCAGAACATTTTTTGAAAAATCAAATTTTTATCATTTGGGGAGAGACAAGGTGTAATTGTACCATTACTAATTTAAAATCTTATCAATTATAAAGGGGCCTAAATGAAAAAAAAATCATTTTAGGGGGACCGAGCCCCCTGGCTCCACCTCTGATCATGTTTAGAGAGGCGTCACAAATCAACCAAACACTAATTCAATTATGAAATTATTAAAATATATTCTCCTATACAAATTAAGTTATATTTTTAGGATATTAATTTTGTCTTTTTATATAATAAATCAATAAAAAAAATTGACCATAATGATATTTGAACCTAAAACATCATGTATGATATTAATAAACAATTAACTTTATCATTTTAATTAAAACATTAATCGATTTTACGTAATTTTTTAATAAATATATTTATTACATAATTAATTTTACATATTTATTTACTTTTCTACATCATGTAATCAAAATTTGTCTTTATAGTATCAGATGTTAAAATCACTGTCGAGAAAATACTCTAGCGTGGTCCCATTTCATTAGTATGTAATTTTCTTGCTAGCCAAACAGTAACCCCAAAGTAAAAATTGGCATCAAATATAGAAAGATATTGGTTCAAGATAAGAACTTGCCATAAAATAAACTTATAATTAAATTTAATAGTTTTAAACACAAAAAAATAATACTTATAAAGTGTTAAAATTTGCAACACAAAATATAAAACTATACTTAATCCAGTCCTCTATTTTCTTAATTATTTAAAAATATAGTATTCAACAAATCTAAAATTTTAATTTTAGTACTTTCTGCCCCTTCCTCTATTTTCATATTACAACTTTCATTGTACCAAGAAAGGAAAATAAAATATTCAACAAATCAATAATGAAATTGAAAATGATTTAGTCACTTATATAAATATGGAAATATATTAATAATTTATAATTACTAACTATATTTAGAGAGAAACAGTGGAAATGATAATTATTAGTAATTACATTTTTTAAGTTAAATATTTTTTATTATTTTTAGTAAAAATATCCAATTCATTGAAATGTAATTTAAAGAATCATAAATACATGCACTTTTAACTTAAACTTGAGTAATTATTTAATGGTATCTACCCTTTCAAATCTCCCTTTCAACAATAAAAACAAAACAAGTGCAATAATGTCTTTAATTGCATACATAATTTTGTTTATGTTTATGTTAATGTAATAATTAATGCCATAATGATAATCATCATGAGAGTCTAAAGGGCTAATTAGAGTGAAGAGAGTTGGCAGTGATCATAATTAGAATATATTATTCATGGAAGGTTTTTAATTAAATTAACAAATGGGTAGAAATGGGTCACCATCATTCATATTCTCAGTGTTTAATAATTGTTGTTATATTCAACTCCGGGTGTTGGCATGATAATTAGGGTGTTAACTATCCACATTAGTTAAGGATGGATTTCTTCAAATATCATAGAGTATTTGGATGAAAATATAATTATGGGATAGTAATTATTCCCTCTTATAATTATAAGGAATATTAATTCTTTAAATGTGTTTGGCCGATAGAGTGCAATTGTATCGTAATTCTCTATGTCATGTTTGGTAATATAAATGATAATTACACAACTACATAATTTTAAATTTTTAAAAAGAATATCAATTATTATAAAAAAAAATATCAATAATACTAGAAGAAAAAATTCTCTAAATAAGTAACCGGGCTTAAAATCAAATCATAGTATGTGATATGTCAGTCTAAGAAAGTATTTCACAATACGGTTACCATTAGCAAGAAAAATAAACACCTATGAAATTTTATCTGATTTCTCTGTTATTACATATTTGTTGAGTTATTTTATAACATTAAGCATGTACTCATTGTCATTACCAATTGATCATTAGTCAAGTACAAATAATTAATTTAGTTAAATTTTATATAAATAATTTATAATATTTAATATTTAAATTTAGTTAAATTTTTTAGAATTTAATTAATTATTTAGTAATTCAAAGTATGAGAAATTATCTCCTTTCTATAAAAATTTTAGATTATTACAATTTATTAAAATAATATATAGTAATATTTCAAAAAGTAAAATATATATCATAAAATTAAATATTATGAACCCCGTGTGATGGCCTGATGGTCAGGGTGTTCACTGCCCCAATTATGGCTCAAGCTCAAGTTGCGCTAGCCGTATTTCTTGTTCAGGCTTTGCCTTATTATTGTAATTCACAAAAAAAAAATATTATTATTACAATATAAAAATAACATTTTAAACTTAAATCACGTACAAATGTGTTTGGAAAGTCATATGGAAATTAGATTTAAGTATAATTGTTTGTAATTATCTGCATAATTACTTCAATTCTTAGTCTCCCAATAAGAATTGGATACTGTAATTGGAGCACTCTAAATACCGAGAAATTATTTTATGGATTCTTCCCACCGCATCATCCATAGTCCATTTCCAATTATTTAATAACATTTCAACAATTTTTTGCATGTCATTGACACTTAATTTTGGAAATTTTTTATCCTAGAACCCTAAACCTTGATGTTAGATTTGTAAAATAAAACTAAAATAAAACTGAATAAACCAGGATCTATCATGTCAAATCATCAAGAATAAATCAAAAATAAAACTAAATGTGGAAGCGTACCTAAATCCATGAATTCCTTGAAGTTTTACTGGATTTTGGAGATTTGATCTTCCAAATTAGCAAACAAGAAATTCAGAGAATATTTGCTCTCTCTTTCCTAATGATGGATATTAGAAAAGATATATTGTGTATAATTTGGGGACCATAACCCTAATATTTATAACCTTGGCATATTAGTTCTAATCAATTTCTAATTAGCCCATCATTAATTAGAATTTGATTAGAACTCAATTACTAGAGTACCTACGCATATTTGAACCATACTTTATTTAATAATTAAAGCCCAATAAAATTATAATTAGATCACTTTTAATTTGGGCTAACCTATCATGATAGTAAATAATAACATGTAATTACCTTTATTATATATGTGATGTCTATATTTTCCAACAATCTCCCACTTGGACCAAATATATATATATATATATATATACTAATTACTCTATAATTACATGTCATTATATAACCTTATGAGCTCAAAATTTTACTATCATATCCAAAAGGTATCCCAAACAATCTCTTCCATTAATTATATTAACATAGAACCAAAGCGACTTTCATTACATATATCGTAACTAAATCCATCCATGATCACGTATATTAACACAACCAAATGACATAGATCAAGTATGGATGTGTAGCATAAAAATTACATGCAATATGATCTAAACATGTCTATTTCCAACTGGTCCTCCTTAGTGAGATCAAACCTTACCAAAATCAGAGTGTGAATAAACCAAATAAACTTTATTTCTGTAGAAAATAAACTTAATATCTTTAAACTGAAATAACTGAAAATGTGTCTATAACATAAAAGCATTTAAAAATAAAAACTCCCACTAAAACCAAATATCCTTTAAATGACATTACACCCATATGAGCAGTGTGCTCTTATAAAACCTTAGGTGTAGTTCCTTAGTAAGCGGATCCGCAATCATGGAGTTTGTCCTAATATGATTTATAAGCACCTAACCACTCTGAACTTTTACTTTAACAACCAAGAACTTAAAGTCTATGTGTTTTTACTTTGATGTGCTCCTGTTGCTATTGGAATAAAAGACTGCAATTTGTTTTCATAATTTGCACCATAGTGACAAAATCTTGTATCCATATTCCATCAAAATCGGAGTCTATATACCTGATAATCTCTAACTGGTTAGACCTCCGATATGTGAGAATGTAATCTTTTGTTCTCTGAAAATACCTTACAACCCTTTTGGATGCTATCCAATGCTCCAAACCAAGGTTGCTTAAAATATCTGCCTAACATCCCAATAGTGTACACAATATTCCAATGTATACAAACCTGAACATACATTAGACTTTCTACTACTAAAATGTAAAAAATCTAATGCATTTTTTTATAATCTCAAAATCATTCTTAGGGCATTGATTGAGGCTATACTTATTATTGACAAGCAGTATTTCATTAACATATAAAACCAAATATAAAATCTTACTCCCACTAAACTTATGGTATATACGATTATCAATAAAATTCATCTCTAAACCGAATGAGATAATCATTTGGTAAAATTTGTAATATTATTGACGAGAAGTTTGCTTAAGCCCATAGATGAAGTTCTTTGCAAATCATTAACTTTGCATCATTAAACACAAAGCTTTCTAATTGTACCATATAAATGTATGATCAATGTTACCATTGATAAACCATTAACTTAATATTCATCTGATGTAACTTAATGTCAAAATATTCCACTAAAGCCATTATAACCATTTCTCTAGTGGACCTTTTTAATGACATCATTCTTGAGGTTGTTGAGTTTGTTCTTCTGGAACAATTACCTCATCTTGAATAAGGAGTTGTTCAACATTATCTTATTGAGGTTCTAGATTTACTTTTTAATCAATAATAGGTATGAGAACCTAAACATCATCAAAAGTAATAGTAGGAACTGAGTTAGAATCCAATTCCTCCTCAAAAGCAATGTCTCTAACCTTATTTCTCCCCCTAAACTCAACATCCTAAAAGAATGTTGCAATTCTCATCTCAAAAATATTCCTAATTGTGGGATCATAAAACTCATAGCCCTTAGATTGCTCAGTATTTCCTTGACCCTTATACTTTATAGACATCAAAGAAGTCAGAAGTGATGTCATTTCAACATTATCATTTTTAGCAAAACGTTTCTAAATTTCGTTAAGGAAACTTTGGCCTGAGTAATCTTTTTAGATTCTTTGCCCCTAAAGGCTTCTGAAATGTTGTACTTCATGATCATTAGACTCATACAATTTGAACTATCTCACCTCTCAAAATCTCTTTTAACATAAGGGGTGTTTTTCGCAGTGAGAGGTGCGAGTTGTTCTTCCCTTAGTGCAATGTCTATGTTCATACAACCAAACACTATAAGTAAGTGCATTTTCCATTCATTGAAATTAGTCCCATTAAGCATGAATATAGAATTTATGTTAGCAAATATTGTGGCAGTAGAAGATGAATTAGCTGAATATAGAACAAAAATAAAAATAAGCTCACATCAATATTCATAAGTAAACAATAATGGCTAATCCCATCTCAAGATACCAAACACAACATTAATATATCAAGTCTTTGGACAGTAATATTAACAGTAAACTGTACTCTTGTTGTAGCAATCAAACATTGACAATAAATTATGTCAAACAATTAATTAATCTTTGGACTAACTTATTGCTCACATAAAATACCTTATAATTGTCACACATTTATCACCACAGATGTCATTGAAATTCTTCCAAATATTAACTTACCTTTGGGTCAATTAATAAACGCATGAATCACAAAAATATATAATCATCTTGATATTTTAACTAAACTAATCTGCACAAAAGAGGTCACTTTGGTGGCATTTTGTTTCAACTAATCTATTTAAAATATTAGACATCCTTAATTAAAACCTAAAGCCAAAATCTGAATTTATTTGTTTTAAAATATTCTTTTAATTTTATCTTTCAATCAAATTAAAAGATAATAGTATATATATGTATGTATTTATCCCAAAACAACATACAATGATGTTTGCAAATATAATAATAGTTGAATAAATCATAAACCATAAGACTTCAAATTTAAACCAAAATAATTTGAATAAAGGTAAATCTCATCATATCGGACACTCTATTAATATTTCATCTTTAGACAAAATATTAACTTGTAAGTGATATATTAGTGTAATAATCAAACATTGACAATAAGAACATGTCAAACCATAAATCTTCCTTGGGGCCAATTTATTGCTTACATATAAAACCGAATAATTGTCACATGTTTATTACCATAGTTGCACATGTAATATTATTAACCTTCATTTTGGCCGATCAATATTAACATAATTTAAGTTACATGACACAACCTTTTATATTTTAAAACAAAATAATTTATACAAAAAAAAAAATCCACTTTGGTGACTTATCAATTAAGTTGTTTTAATATACATATATATATATATATATAAACATACCAATATTCAAATTTAAAAGTTACCCAATAGTCAAATATCAAAACTATTTTTTTAATTACTTTATAGACTCCAAAGTAACCCAAAATATGGTTGTCTTAATAATGTAATAAAAAATCGAAAACCTTAATTTTTGACTATTTCTTTTCTTTTCTTTTTCTTTTTTTTTTTTTGTTCCAAAACCATATATATCAAAACCAAACAGAAATAATGTAGTGGTTCAAAGCCAAATAATTAACAAACACATGTATTCATAATTTTGGCATGGATAAAAAACACCAAAGTAATTCACGCATATACATGTATTCATAATCAAATAGAAAAACTTACCCTGAATTTACCATGTAAATCCAAAGTTGTATTTATGATTAAATAGATATTTACATAAATACTTGAAAATATTTTCAAGCCAATTGTAAATCTCAAAAACCAAAATTATAATAGTTGGCATATCCCATAATTCATACAGTAAACCATATCATCATAATTTAACTGGATATTAGAAATAATAATATGTCAAACCCAAATATTATTCGACCAAACTTAAAACTAAATATATATGTGTTTATATCTTGGCAGCATAGATAATTGAAATTCATCGAATAATATTAATAACTTAAAAATATGCCAAGAAAAGGAATCAAAATAGGCTGCACAATTGGTAAATTTCAACAGCAACTATGAGCATTAAAGATTAATTTATCTTGCATCAAAGCGCCCATAAAAAAGAATATATAACCATAAAAAAAAATTAACTTCAATGATATCTATCAAAACTTAATTTCACCAATTAAACTATAAAAGATATCTTATTGAATAATGGATATAAACACCTATTCACGCCAAACTATAATCATGCATTAATCCTCAAAATCATTGATATGCATATAATATATATACACACATAATGTATACACACAATTATAATAAAATAAAAATAATACTAGCTTGCCTTACATATTTCATGTAAACTCAAATTTATATTCATGACTAAAGATCTTATCAAAAAATTTCTTTATACGCACAAATACTTAAAAAAATCCATAACCACTAAATATAAAAATAATTTCAAATTATATAAACGCCTTTATATGCGCAACTACTTATGAAAATTCATAGCCATCATATTTTTAAAAAAATCCCAAATATTTTAATTTTAGTCGGGTTCCATAAGGACTAAAACTTATATAAATAATTATAACAGAACCCAAAAGTAATCATTCGTTAATATGAATTGAATTCAATGGTGAATATAATTCATCGAATAAAGACAAAAGATTATAATTCCATATACATTCAACCACAAACAAAACATTTAAAACAAATAGTGCGAAAAAAAAAACATCTTAATAATATTCATTTATTTGATTATCAAGTGAATTAACTTTCAAAACCAATTATACAACCCAATTGGAATTCTTCAATTGCAAAAAGTTGTAAGTCTGTAACTTTAATTTAATAATGACTTTAACCAAAATTTATAAAATAATTGTGTGAAAAGAAGAGAAAGAAATCTCACAAATCAATTTTTATCAATTGATTATAAATAAATAAATAAATAAACCTTCATCTTTCGAATAGCATATGCAAATATTAAACTAGATTATATTTATAAAACCTTAAAACTTTATTTAAAACATCAAAACCCAAAAATTTATCAAGAATCTCAAAGATTCAACACAATATATAATTAAAATATCAAATCCATAAAGAATCAATTCATTCTCAATTATTCAACATGACAAAGCTCGGATGACACTTGTTAGATTTGTAAAATAAATCTAAAATAAAATTGAATAAACTAGGATAAGTTTTACCGGATTTTGGAGATTTGATTTTTCCAAATTAGCACACAAGAAATTTTAGAGAATATTTGCTCTCTCTTTCCTAACGATGGGATATTAGAAAAGATATGTTGTGTATAATTTGGGGACCATAACCCTAATATTTATAACCTTGGCATATTAGTTCTAATCAATTTCTAATTAGCCCATCATTAATTAAAATTTGATTAGAACTCAATTGCTAGAGTATCTACACATTTTTGAACTATATTTTATTTAATAATTAAAGCCCAATAAAATTCTAACCAACTTAAATCACTTTTAATTTGGGCTAACCTATCATGATAGTAAATAATAATATGTAATTACCTTTATTATATATGTGATGTCCATATTTTCCAACACTTGAATCCCAAATCTCGAACCTAAACTCTTAGATCCCAAACCATTAATCTTGAACCCCAAATCTTATACTTAGGGTTTAGATTTGGGGTCTATGGTTTAGGTTTAAAGTTTATTATTTAGTATTTAATGTTTAGAGTTCAGGGTTTAGGTAATTATGTGTCAATAACATAGAATAAATTGGTAAAATGTCATTAAATTAATAATTGAAAATGGACCATAAATGATATGGTGGGAAGGATTCATAACAAAATTTCTCCTAATTACCTTCAATTTAGTGAGACCTACTAACTATAATATTTATCCAAGCATGTTACCATAATAATTATAAACAATTACACTTAAATTTAGTCAAATTAGGGTAAATTAAATTTAACTTTGGGTAAGATAATTTTTTATCGGAAAAGAAACTATCACAATCATTCAAATGTTCACTTGTGGAAATTATCGTTGAGAACAATAATTGAAGCTATATATTAAAGAATTAAGGAAAAGTTAATGGAAGCGATATGACTACAACCTACATTAGGAGTCAAGCTAAATGCTTGACCCAGAGAACTCGAATCAACTAAGGATAAGTTTTAAAAATATTTTTTAATTATAAAAATATAAAATATTAGTTTTTGATAATATTTACACATAAGCTAATGCAATCATGTTTGAATTTTAAGTTTTAAGAATTTAAGTAAAAATAATTTGAGAGAAAGTATGACATGATTCCAATTTTGATGCTCCATAAAATAGTAAATACTTCTAAATGAAATAAAGAGTAATAATAATATATACAGCGTTTTTATTGCAGTAATTAGAGGACGTGAGTTTGAGTATATTTAAACGTGTTTTTTCATCAATTTAAAGGATAGAAATGGGTTATGAGTAGAAATATATTTGATATAGTTATACATAAATGTATACTATTACTTTAATTTATCATTTACACGAACTTATTGTATCATTTATCATCTATCGAGTTCGTGATGAACTAATTTATAAGTTGGGAATATTTCTCTAAAGATAATTGAAAATTATTTTAATTTTGAATCGAATTGAATATGTATAATAGATCATCTACTAAAAATATTTCTTAGATTGCGAAAAAGAATTGAGGTCTTACTAGTAAAATACTCTATTTTTACCAAGTCAAAGTAATTTTCATGGCTAAAATTGAATAATAAAATGTAAGTAATTTTCATAGATTAGAAGTATTATCTTTTCATGGAGATTCAATGAATTGCTTCATGAAATTTAATTGAAAATCAATATTTGAACAAATGTTCACTAGCAACTTAATTCGGCTTTATAAATTTCCAGAACAAGCCTTGCATTTAGAGTTTAAGGGTGGGTTTGGATGGGCGATTGAGTGCGGTGCGTTTAGTTTACTTTTTGTCTCACGCTACAATATCGCTACAGTATCTAATCTTACCGCCACCGCTGTTTTTACACTAACCGCAGGTAAACGCACCGCCCATCCAAATCCACCCTAAATTTTGAGGGAAAATGGGGATCAACTGCCATGAATTATAGATCAGATCAATTTTCAATAAATTTTATTGTAGAAGTACAAAATCATCGGTGAGAGAAACCATATGATGCAAATTTATTATCATATATCTTTAATAAGAGGCGAAATTAGAAAAAAAAATAGGAAGGTCGAAATTAAATTGTAATTTTTACAATAGTAAAAATGTAATTTCGTCATTTTAATAGCTTATATCTTTATAATTTTTAAAAAATTAAATCAATTTTTTATATTTTTAAGGAGATAAAGTGCAATTTTACCTTTACTAATTTAAAATTTTAAAAATTTTAAAGAGTCTAAATGAAAAAAAATTCCATTTTAGGAAGGATCGGGCCCCTACCAACCCCTAATTTTGCCTCTGTTTTTAATATAAAATAAATTCCAAATCCGTTCTAGATATATGCATGCGAACTTTATACTTTTATAAATTAGTATGTAATTTTGTCACTATACTTTAAGTGGAAATTGAAAATTGCCGCTATATTTCACTTTGATTGATATTTGTTATTATTTTTATGAACTAGAAATGATTTTACCATTATACTTTAACTCTATATTAAATTTTGTGACTTTACTTTTATTTGATTGATTTTTGCTACTAAAATAAAAAAAAATTAAAATTTTCTATTTAATTTTAATTTAAAATAATTTGAAGACAAAATTTAATAAAACATATTTTACTTTAATATTAAAATTAAATAAAAATGTTTATTTTATATTTTTTTTCTATTGGCCTTTTTTTTTCTTTTACAATATATGTATTTTTATTTTTCAAGTTTTAATTTCATTAAATAGAAATTCTAATTTAGTTTATTAATTTTTAATATTTATAAGTTAAATTATTGTTAAATATTAAAATAGAATATTTGAAAGCAAATTATGTTTTTAAATCATCAAAATTATTATTGGTGATAAAATTTAATTAAAAAATCAAAGTTGGTGGCAAAATTTAATAAAATTTAAAGTTTAGTGGTAAAATTCAATCACATAAGAGTTGAATGGTAAATTTACTCATAGTTTCAAAATATAATGGCAAATTTCAATATTTACCTATAATATGATGACAAATTTACACTTTAACCCTACTTTTATTATTATTTAGTATAGATTAGACTCAGTAACGTAGTTTTGAGACACATTTACTCGTAAATTATTCAGGGGCGAAGCCAGGGGGCTGGCATGGGCCCCGGCCCCCCTAAAAGGTAAAATTGCTATTTAGGCCCTTGAAATTTTTTTAAAATTTTAAATTAGTAAAGGTAAAATTGCACTTTGGCTCCCCCTAAAATTATAAAAATTCGATTTAATCCTTTACAAATTAGAAAAATATAAACTATAAAAAATTAAAATTTCATCCGGCCCCCCCTAAAAAATTGTCCTGGCTTCGCCCCTGAAATTATTATAGTTTTGAAAACTTTCAAATTAAATTTCTGGCTTAACATGAATAATTGAGTTTAAAGTTAAGTACAGAAAACGAGTCCGTTTTTTATTAGATAGATGAACTTAATTAACGTGATTTACAGTTCAATTATTATCTAGAATCGATTTGAAACTTTAAATCTTAATTAAACTCAAACAAAACTTCAAATGTCAAAATTTTAAAGGTATGCACGACTCTCAGGACCTCAACTTTTTCTTCTTCTTTTTAAATCTCATTAAACTCTTTAGAATTTTTAAAAATTTTACTAGACCCGTAAAATTTACTCACAGAAATCCGCCATTGACCACAAAGAAATAACTATAAATCACCAACCAAATCAACAAGAAACATGATCGCAATCCCTAAGCAACTAAACTGAAGCAATGGATTATGATATGAGGCAGTGGATTGGACATCAAATTAGCCAGTTTCACTTGATGTTTTGTTATGTGATTTTTTTTCTAGTGTTTGATTACACTCTTTTTATCCACCCAAGGATGATGTTGTGCATTTGAAACCCCAATTAAGTTGGAAGTGAAGGAGCCAAATTTGGTGAAAATAGTATTGTTATGGATGTGTATAGCCAATCTGGCATACTGTTAGCTGCTAATCAAGAATATTGAAGGGCCTTTTATACTTTTAAGCCTCAATATCAACAACAAAATTCTCAACATACAAGCCTTATTCCATACTAAAAGGTGTTTAATTCCAAAGCCTCTATTGGTTTCTTTTTTTGGTCGCAACCAAGGTTTCACCGCCAGCAATATTTATTAATCCCTTCACCACGGATATTCCTCAAAAAAATAAATAGCTAACCACAAAATATGCTCCATTCTCATTAGTAGCGATCGAACCCCTTCAACAAAACTCTACCTTAGTTCTAACAATGACAATCTCTTAAAATACCTAGTGACCAAAGCAACTCCCAAATACCTCACAGGCAGTCCAAGCTTCATTTCAATTTACTTTACCATATAATACAAAACAGCTTGATTAACCATGGAAGTAAACAACTCACTATTACCATTATTCATTTGAACCCTAGATACTCTATGAGTTTTCTGTCAAGAAATTATCAGACTTAAATGATACATGGACGAAGATTCTAATGAGTTTTTTAGAGTCTTAAGTTTCTAAAACGCTGTTGAATTGGATCACTCTTTTAAGGTGTCGACCTTGGTCTTAAAATGTTGAAGTTATTTTGCTTTCATTTAATTCAACAAATTTTCGTCGATTGAGTCTTAGCTCGATTAATATGGACATTGTTGCTAATGTAAGAGGACGTGAGTTCAAGTGCGCTGAAATGCATTATCCTCTTATTTATAGGTTGGGGAGGGAGTTATAGGTAATTCTATGTATTATCTCAAAAAGGAACAGATAAATGATCATAACCTATAATGAGATTGTTCAAAAAAATAATAACACACTTGAAAAGCATAAATTTCATACTTTTCCAAATAATCCCATTCATGCTTCAGTTTTTCTTCGACATAATGATACATCTTTTGTCAATTTGGTCTTTTTTAGGCTAAATTTAATCATAAATTTTTTTAGTCAAATTTGACCATCAACCTTTCAAAAAAAAAAGGTTAAATTTTTAAACATTGTAGCCTGCATAGCAACCCATGTATACTTTATTTTACTTTTTATGTACTTTTTTTTATTTTTGAATTTTTAAATTTTTTAATTATTTGTTGACATGATATATAAGACTAATATTGACATGTCAAAATGATTACAAAATGATGTTTCAGCCAGCATTTGTGTTTAAAAAAATGATTTGACTCTTTTTGAAAGGTTAATGGCAAATTTAGCTAAAAAAAATGAAAATTAAATTGACAAAAGATGTAAATGTTGAGGGCCAAATTTATTATTATGTTTTTTTTCCCCTCAAGAGCCAAAGAACCTATGAAATATAACCCTAAAAATGGGTGTTCGATTTTATGCATAGATCTAAGGTTAAGGGTGAGTTTGGATGGGCGATTGAGTGCAGTCCAGTGCGTTTAGCTTACTTTTTGTCTCACGCTACAGTATCGCTACAGTATCTAATCTCACCGCCACCACTGTTTTTACACTAACCGCAGGTAAACGCACCGCCCATCCAAACCCACCCTAAGTTCAACTATTACTTCGTGTACTATATTCAAGTTGTAGATTTAATTTTTGTATTTTAATTTGGTCAATTTTAGTTCTAGCTAAATCATAGCTATTAAATTTATTAAGTTTTAGTATTTTTAAAATTTGATGTAACAAACATATCATCACATGTGTAATAACATGTCAGCTTACTATTTTCACATATTATTTTCTCGAAAAAGCCAATTAATAGATTTAATAACCATCGTGTACGTTAAAATTGAAATTTCAAAATTCAAAAAGTGTAGGGGCTACAAATGTTCTAATTAGATAACATGGACTGAATCTACAACTTTATGCATAGTACAAGACTAATAGTAAAACTTAACCAAACATATTTAACTACTACCATTCGATGAGGACTGCATTTTCAAAATTCGAAATGTACAAGAACTAAAATGGACCAATTCAAAAGCACACAAACTAAGATTGATCAAATTAAAAGTACAAGAACTAAATTCATAGTTTATACAAAATATAGGGACTACTATTACAATTTGACCTAAACTTAAAAGCTTTAAAAAGAAAAAGGGGAAGCAGGCCAAGTCCGGCCTTCAATACGTTTGATCCCATAAGCGAACAATGAATGATGCATCATTAAACATGGGTTTGGGGGGAATTAAGTTTAAATCTAATTCACATGTATAAATAAATATTTTATTTTAAAATTAAATTTCCTTTTTCTTAATGGGAAGATTTGACAAAAATTATCAACATCCTCATTGATTATTATTATTTGTATAGATTAAATTATTCTTTTAAAAAATCAATTTATCTAATTTAAGTATTTTATTAGTTATGCCGATTGAGTCTTAACTCGATTGGTATGTGCATTGTTACAAATCAAGAGGATGTGGGTTTGAGTACACTAAAGCGCATTATCCTCCTATCCATAGTTTGCGGAGGGGATATGTTTAGTTATAGGCATTGTATCTAAAAGAGCAAATATGATTAAAATCTATAATGAGATTATTCAAAAAAAATATATTTAATAAAAAAAATTTATTGCCAGTGCCGAACCCAGGGAGGCTGGCAAGGGCCCCGACCTCTTTTAAAATGGAAAGTTTCCATTTAGGCTCCTTAAAATTTTAAATTTTTAATGGTAAAATTGTACTTTGACCCCCCCAAATGATAAAATTTTAATTTAATCATTTAAAAATTATAAAAATATAGGCTATTAAAATGGTAAAATTACATTTTTACTATCGTAAAAATATACAATTTAATTTTGGCCCTCCCCCAAAAAAAATTCTGGTTTCGCCCGTCTTTTTATTTAATATTAAAAAATTTCAATTCAAATTTCAAGCCCTAATGTGGGGACAATTGCCTAATTCAAGCCTTAATGTGGGGAAAAGTGCCTAATTAAGACCCTAATTTGAGAACAAATACCAAATTCAAGGACTAACTTGAAAAAAAAATTAACCTCAATGTAAAACGATTACCAAAACTCGAAAAATGGATAATAATAATAAAAAAAGGAAACTCATTTATCACTAAATAAATGAACTTAATCAAATGTATAAATTCAAATAATTCAAACCTTAAAAATCAAACTTTTAATAAATTCAAGTATACTACAATTTACACTATTTGCCTACAATAATTGAGACATGTACTTTTACTCTTTTAAGTTAGAGGGTGGGTCCATCTAATTGGCGACGGAGACCCCTTTGAGTTTCTTAGCCCAATTAATGTTGGATGTAGCAATTTCAACGTGCATTTATGTTTTCGCATTGTTGGCCAATTTTATCCTACGAAAAACATCAATCAAAGTTGAAAAAGCATAGTTGATAACATAAAGAAGTCGTGTATTTCAGCTCCAATGGATGCTTAAGCCTGATGGATACTCCAATTCTAGACCCCAACTTTGACCTCAAATACCATAATTACATTACATATATTGATGCATAGAAGAGTGGGTGACAAAAATATCGATTTACCCTATTTAAGATAAAATGAGATATCAATGAAAGTAGTGATCAAAGTTGTAGCTAGGAAGAAGGAAAAAACGAAGTTGAGCTTGGTCCTTTTCTCAAGCTCCTAGCTTTATCGTCCCATTTTTCGAGGTACCACATGAGAAGTTAGTATTGGTGGATTAAAGGTAAATGACCTTACACTGTAAACTTAAGTAGGTCGTCTCATATAAGACATGGTGGTCAAGACTTGATATGATGATTAATGAATAGATTAACTTGTCAGGCAAATTGCTAACCAATAATGATTTATATATAAATATATGTATGTTGAACTACGGAGTACTGGGTGACAAAAGTGATCGGTTCACCTTGTTTAGGATAGGACGAAAAGTTGATGCTACGAAAGGATGGTTGTTTACTTTTGATCTTTTACATGTTGCTCATCCCTTATTGACGAATAAAAAGAAAACGTCATTATGCTATAAATTTATTAGATAGCACTATGATATAACCCAGATCATCTCTTATAAGTCATTATAATCGAGACCTAATATAATAGTTAAATTAATTTGTCAAACAATTTGTGAACCCGGAGATTTCCAATGAGAATCCTCTCCATTTGTTTGGAATGTGATTATATATATAGTATAAAACACACACTTCATTTCATGGACATCCTTTCTCAAGAAACCATGAAGGAAATGTTGACATTTCACTGAAAATCAATTCTCTCTCCAGGCTGAAGGATACACTGCAGTTTACAAGACAGTGACCACAAGCTGCCATAAAAATCTCTGATAAAACACTTTACTATTCAACTATTACTAACTCCAGGCATTAGTGGCACGCCACCCCAGATTGTTATCATGCAAACAAAATAAAAATAAAAAACAAAAAACCCCATGTTACAAATAATAAAAACTCACCAACTCATCCAATAACATGGTATAGAATTTAACTAACTAAGCCCCCTTTCATATATGAAATGATATTAATTAGAGGTGTGCAAAATTCGGGTAAAACTGAAAAAATTCGGTTAACCGACTAAATTCGGTTAATCAGTCGGTTAACCGAATTTTTTCAGTCTAGGGTCGGTTAATTATTTTATAATTTTTCGGTTAACGGTTAATTCGGTTCGAAACCGGTCGGTTAACCGAATTTTTTCGGTTTAACCGAAAAAATTAATAAATAAAATTATAATATATAAATAAGCCAACTATTCACCTAAACCCAATCCAAACTCAAATATCTAACCCAACCCAATTACCCAATCCAACCCAATCATAAAAATTACAAATAATTTAATAAATAAAAATAAAATTCTAAAACTAAAACTAAAATTATGTAATCTTTTTAATTATGTAGTGATTAATTTCGAGTAATTCGGGTAATTCAATTAATTCGGGTAATTCGGTTAATTCGGTTAATTCGATTAATTTTTAACCAAAAATAAAAAATATATAATTTTAGGTTAATTCGGTTAACCAACCGAATTAACCGAAAAAATTTCGGTTCGGTTAATTTTTTTGAAAAAATTTCGGTCCGGTTAACGGTTAAAAATTCTGAAAGGTCGATTAATTCGGCTAATGTTATTTCGGGTCGATTAACTGGTCGGTTAACCGAATGAACACCCCTAATATTAACCATTCAAAATCCAATCCAAGTAAATCTAGTCTCTAAATTACAAAATAAAACCACAACCAAACATCAAAACATCAAACAGGTTCTTTTAGTACTTTAGATGTCACTGTTCTTTTAATGTCCCTGATCCTTAGCAGCAGTATTACCACTGTCAACATTGAATTGCGTGTGCTTTTTAGATGAACCTTTACAAAGCTTGACTGGATATTTAATAGCATTCAACTCCATCTTCCTCAAAGCAGCTTTACCAAGATCAACACCACATATATCAGATAACCTAACAAGGTATAACAATACATCTGATAACTCTTCCCCTAAATGTTGTTTCTCTTCATCTTCCCAACCAGGTAACCCTCTTGGTACTTCACCTTTCCATTGAAATATCTCAGACAATTCCCCTACTTCTCCCACCTATATAAACAAGCAAAAGGGTATATATATATGTATAAACAAGGTGGACTGACAAAAGGGAACACAAAGAACAGATCCAAGATTGTGTTTTTGCAGAGGAAAAAATAAAAGTGGGGTCTTTGACATGATTAGGATTCATATATTTGTGTGGCCCATATGAGTGAGATTCATTTAAGATCAGTGATTCAATAAAACAATATAGATAAAAGTGAAGCAAACAAATGGTACTTGTTTCTACTGTTTTTAACATTACTTTCATGACAATAATTCTTGGAACTCTACAGTTGATGGAATAGCAGTAAAAATCTCTCAGAATCTAAATGTCCAGAATGGGATTTTTAAGACAAACAATAAAAATTTAAACTTTCATAGAGATCACAATGAATAACAACACAAAGCTAACATATTTCTTATAAAACACCACAATACCAAACTGAAGAAAATATGGGTATGGACTAAAAGGAAAAAAGTCTTGAAAAAAACAATCTAAAGTCAACTTTAAATAAATAATAGATGCAAGATATTCAAATAGATACATGGTAAATAAAAAAAATATTTTAGGGTTTTTTTTTTCAAGTGTAAGTATTTTCTTTTAAAAAAAATACCAGGGCTAATAGGAGATTCCTAGGGCTGTGAAACTGATCCCAGTCTCTTTCCTTTGCAAAGTCAGCCATTTTCTTCTTCAGCTCTTCTAAGGTAACCCCTTCTTGTTCCATAAAGCTTGTTTCTTCAAGGATCAAACAACCCCAAACAAAGGTTTTTGTTCTTGTTTTCTTTTTAATGTGTGAAAAATGAAACAAAAATGAAGGCTTCAAAGCAAAAACACTTAATCATTTTATTGACACTTTTTTTTCTTTTTTTTTGGGAAATTATGTGAAGAGAGGGTAACTACCGGGTATTGCCGGTAGAGTAGGGCCCACAATGGGCTTTGATGACTGACACGTGGCTGTGGAATTGGTCTTTTGGCCTTGGCATTTGCGAGGACCACTTTGTGTATTTTTCTAGTGGGGGAAGCAAGTTTCCAATTTCAACTTTTGTGGGAAAGAACACATTCTTTTAATTGCAAAAATGTCACTCAAAATAGAGATTATCACATGTTTTTCTTTCATCTTTCTTTTTTGAAATTAAAAAAAAAAATGAAAAAAGTGTTCATTTTTAAATAAAAATAAAATAGTACGAAGTATGAATTTGGAATTAATAAAGTTAGGTGACTTTTCATTTAAAAGAAAAAAAAAGCATGGTACTATATGTGTCAAAAGAAATAATAGTGACAAGAGATTGCATTACACTAATAACAAAAAGATATGCATGAATACATTTCCATAGAAATATTATAGAGCATCACGTTTTAAATAAGATTTTGAATTTGAATCTTATGAATATAAACATATTAAAAGCAGATTCGATTTGGCTTTAGGCTATAGTACACTAAAGGTTTTAGACACAAAAAAACGGGTTTAGGGTTGAGTGGAACGAGTTTGATATCCTTAAAATAAAAAAAAAAATGGGTGTTAAACAAAGGCGAAGCTAGAAATTTATGAGAGCTGAAATGTATTTTAATCATTTTAATAGCTTATATCTTTATAATATTTAAAGGATTAAATTAAAATTTCATTAGTTTTTAGAGGTTAAAGTGTACTTTTATCGTATACCAGCTTAAATTTTTATAAATTTCAAAGGGCCAAATGTTTGATTTCTCATTTTAGGATGATTTGGTCGTCACCCCATGTGTTAAGAGAGTTTTAAGTTATTTAAGAGTCTAATCCAACTCGACTTTTGATTTAATCATAGTCTAATATAATTACCAAAAATTGGAAAATCATCCACCAAGAATGAAAACAAAATATTTTAATTCCATATTACATAATACATATAGCAATAGTAAACTTTTTTGTAACTTTCTATGTTAAAAAAACCTACACCATACATACAGTGGCAGATCTAGAGGGGCTGGCGAGAGTCTCGCTTTTCCTTAAAATGTAAAATTTTCTATTTAGGCTTTTTATAATTTATAGAATTTTAAATTAGTAATGGTAAAATTATACTTTACTCCAAAAATAATAAAAATTTAATTTAAACCTCTAAAAATTATAAAGATATAAACTATTAAAATAGTAAAATTAAACTTTTACTATCATAAAAATATACAATTTAATTCCCACCCTCAAAGAAATTTCCTAACTTCACCCCTGCGTACATGCATATAATATAATTGTAGGTGTAATTAAGATTACTATATGCATGATCTTTAGCGACGAATGTAGCAAAGTTTGTCACCCATATTGTACGTTGGGTTGTATTGATAAATATGAAAGCGACAGGTTGTGCTTCAACAGTGTGTAAATATCTTTCCCGATGGCACCGCCAT
This sequence comes from Gossypium sturtianum, assembly GCA_025698515.1. Taxonomy (NCBI): domain Eukaryota; kingdom Viridiplantae; phylum Streptophyta; class Magnoliopsida; order Malvales; family Malvaceae; genus Gossypium; species Gossypium sturtianum. Next base: position 168,677,078 of record CM046945.1, read on the forward strand.
ATTTGTTAGGCAAATTCACATCATTTCTTCTTTTTTTTTGTCTCATACGTGTACTATTTTCAGAAACTTATAGTGACGGAAAAGCAGAAATGGATGATTTACATGGCGAGGAAGAAGCGTATTAGCTTAGCCAACATCTGTTAGAACATTGATTGATTGAGCTGTTCAAATTAATTGTTTTAGTAACGTATTGTGGTAATCTTGTTACCTTTACCTTGAAGAACTATCATTAGATTTCCGAATCAAATTTCATTGAGTGAATGACCTCGTATTGACCATCACATTATTTCTGAATATGTTAATATTCGGGTTTTTTTAACAATTTAATTATAAGTTCTAATTATATTTTCCTTAACTCATGAACAGAAAGATAATACATTTCAGCGCACTCGAATCCACATCTTCCTATATTAGCAACAATACTCATACCAATCAAATTAAAATTCAATCGATGTTAAAACTTTCAAATTCGAAATCACTCTAATCTAAAATTAATTCTAATAAAAATAATTTAAAATTTTCAAATTAACCAAACCAATTAACAATGTAGTCAAAAAGACTACAACAATAAACATCTTCTTGAAATTAAAACTCAATCATTCTGATCAAAAGGCCTAATTAGGTGGAAACAATTTTCAAAACATTAATTTCTTCCCTCAAGCCAACTAAAATAGCCCCCCAAATCAATTTAAACTTCGACTGATCAACCCAAAGTTTAGTCAAATATTTATATTTTATTATATTTTCTAAAAGTAAAACTTATATTATATTATATTATATAGTAAAATGTGAAAAGGGAGAAGAGTGTCGGTTGGAATGTAAAGAAATAAGGTTTATTAAAGTTTAAGATTTTAAACCCTGTAATAAAAAATATAATTTTATAGAAAATCATAAAAATCTTCATACATGTCAGTAGAGTTTTTAGACTCCACAAGCAGCGTACTTAGAACTATTCGTAGTCCCTCCCCGGCACATTATAAGTTCTAATCATACATTCTTTAACTCATGAATACGAAGATAATACATTTCAGTACACTCGAATCTACTTCATTTTACATCGGCAATAATAATAATGTCAAGTTAACTAAGACTTAATCATCCAATTATTATTTTGATTACTTTCAACACGTAAATTAATGATAAAGAGAAAAGAAAGCAAATTAAATGAGCGAAGAATCTGCTTGGAATTACGACTTGTCAAAACCTGGAGATTAAAAGTGTAGGACCATAGAAGAGTGCCATTATTTATTTATTTATTTAACTTTCTAAAAGATGGGTTTTATTGCTTTATTATTTATTTATTTATTTATTTATTATAATAATAAATTACACAAGAGTCAATTGACTCAAAAGTCACAAGTAATTATCAATATAATTCTAGGCCAATGAAGTAGTGGTAGCCATCATCTCTAATATTTGAGTACAAGTTTATTCAAATGCTTCATAATTATTTTAATTATTATTATAATTATATACTAACGGTTTAGGCAGAATATCGTCACCCATTCTAATTAAGAAATTGAAAGGAATTTTCGAAACAGAAGAAGTGGAGAAAAGTGAGGAAGAAAGAAACATAGACATAAAAATTATTTCCGAAACAGGAGGGGCTAACCAAGAACAAGGGATCAAAGAAAATACATCTTCTTCTATGTTTTCGAAGGAAGAAGTGGATCCAAACAAAATTGATGAAATAGAAAAATTACGAGTGACTAAAAAGAAACAAAAAAAAAGGGCGAACTCAACTTGTTTTAAAGAGACATACTATAAAAATAGATCAGTTTATGAGTCTTCTTATCTGGATGGGAATTAAGAAAGTTTGAAGTTAGAAATATTAAAGAAAAAGATACATATTTATAGTATGGGATTATGTGAATACAAAATTTGAAATTATTTAATTTTTTAATATTCATGATTCTCCGTCTTAACAACATCATTTCCAAAATTCATGTATAAATTATCTCTCAAAATGTAATGTAACTTATCACGACATCTCGTATTTATCAGTATCTTTAATTATTATTTAATATTTATAAAAACTATTTAAGAAAAACCCAAATAATAATAATAATGAAGGTCTCAATCATACCATTTGAGGAATGGTTGTCTTTTTACTAGTAGATAGTGGCACATTAAGCCTTTCCCATCATTCATGGTAATGCACTAACTAGCTTACAAGCTAAAAATCCAAGAGCAATCAAATTATTAAAATTTCATTTAATAATTTAATTGATTTATTGAGTCTCTTTAAAAAATATATATTAAATATATATATATATGTAACATTTTCATTTATTTTCAAACTAAAGTCTCTTTTAAATAAAAGAAATCATTAATTTTTTATTTGAATAATAAAAAATTAAAATGAGAAAAATATATTAATTATTTGATTTTTTTGTTTTAGAAAGTATGTAAAAAAATTGGTGTTAGACCATTCAATTTTATTTTTTATATAATACTTAAAATTATCCATAATTTTTTTTCAATCGTAAATAGGCGGATAAACGCGCTTAAATCCATGTGCTTCTATTCTAGCAATAATACCAGTACCAAACGGACAATTCATGTAACGCCCCGGATTTGGGCCTAGAAGTATTGGGCCTGAGCAAGGGAACGGTTAGGAAACTATGCATAAAAGTTCATGTGAGCTAGGAAATGACACAATTAAATGTCTGCTCAAGTGGTTAAGGGTCCTGAGAAGAGTTGGAAAAGTCCTGGGTTTAAACTTGGGATTTAGCAAAAATTTTGGTTTTAAGTAGATAAAACCCTGGATGCTTGGATGTAGGCCTTTTAAATTATTGTGTTAAAAAATGATACAAGGAAGCATGTGGTCTAGTGGTTGTGGCGTCATTAAGGTTGTAAGGGAGTCTGGGTTCAAGTCTTGGCTCTTGCAATTTATTTTGGCTTTTCTTTTAAAGGAACCTGGACTTTGGCCTTTAGACCTTTTAATTAATTGAAGATAAAATGTGACACAAGAGACCTTGTGTTGTGGTGGCTAGTGGCGTGTTGGGCATTTAAGAGGAAGTGGGTTCGAATCCGATTCCAAGTAAAAAGGATATTTATTTTGCTAGCATGAGGCGGCAAGAGTTGGTGTTGGATTTGAACTCTGTTGTTGGAGAGTTTGAATTGGTCTTGGAGTCGTTATGGAGGGATAAGGGGAGTGACTTGTGGAGATTTTCAAGGAGTTTGAAGGCTTGAGAAGTTGTGCCGAAATAGGTTTTGTGCTCTTGGAAATTCGGCTAGGGGCTTTTGTTAGGTATATCTGAAGTGCTGGAGTTGTTTTCTTTGCTTGCTCTTTTGTATGTTGCCGATTGGTCTCTCCTTTTCAGCTTTAGTTTTGCTTTTTTTCTCTAAAAGAAACCGAATATTGTTTCTTCTCTGCTTGAAACTTCCTACTCATCTATTATTTAATCATTTTTTGCTATAGCCGACCCTCTCTTTTACTTTCATCTCTACTTCTTTTCTAATTTCATTTTTCCTTTCTCTGTTAGGCCGAATTCCCATACTCTCTCCCTCTCAAATCTCTTTGTTCTTCTTGTTTCGGGCCGAATCTTCTTGACTGACTATTGCCGAAATACGTTTGTTTTTTTTTTGGTAAGGGGGTGTTACAACCACTTTATTATTTTGCTCTTAGTCAAATTTCTTTTGGCTCTATTAACAAGCTTCAGTTTTCCCTTTTCTTTCTCTTGGGGGCCGAATGTATGGTTATCTTCTAACAACTTTTGATCTGCCGAATCATGTTAGGAGGGGGGAATCGCCCTTGATCAACAGTGAGGCGCTAGTATCTGTTAGTTCTAGCAAGGTGAGTGTTTATGGTTTAGTAAATAAAGTTTATGGATTAAGAGTATGCGTTAATCTTGTGTTGTGCTGGTTATAGGTATTGTGCTCCAGATTATTCGCACTCTTCGTTGTTGCAATCAAGTGTGTATTTGTATGCGATATTCGATGATCGGCTGAAAAGTCGAAAGTATGTGTTGTTTACACCGCTATGGCTGTAGATCGACAAAATACTGAAAAGCTGGAAATACGGTGATTGAGGCCACATGGGCGTAAGAGCGCTCGTGTGGTGAACCGAGCCCATGAACATGGGCGTTGGATTGTAGAGGCCGCCATGGGCGTTCTCATGGGCTTAGGCCGTTTTGGGCCATGTTGGGTCGTGTGGGCCCAATGGGCTTATGGGCCCTACACGGGCAAGTCTCAAGGACATGTGGAAATTATTGGACCCGACTGTGTCGTTCACATGGCTAAGGTCGTTTCTGGGCTTACCGAGCCACACGGGCATGTAGGCCCACATGGGCCGCATAATGAGCTTTGGGCCCATTCACACTGTTGACTGTTAAAGTAAGGTGACCGTAATGCCCCTGTAGGGTAAAATGACCGTAATGCCCCTATAGGATAAAATGACCGTAATGCCCCTAGAGGGTAAATGACTGTTTTGCCCTTGTGGGTAAATGACTGACTTAGATTATGAATTTGACTGATTTGACTGTGATCGTATGACTGTGTTTTAACTGACTTGATTGTGGTCGTGTGACTGATACGCTTTTAATATATGTTTAAATGACTGTTACTGAGTATGGCCATTCTGCATACACCTGTGATGATTGAGCATGACATACACGACATATTGCATGGGGTTAGGACATTGTTACGGAGGAAGTGTATGGCCGTTGCCGTTCTGTACAAGGCTTTCAGCCTTTCTGCGATATTTATGGCTTTTAGCCGTTTCATTACCGGCGGTGCTGCGATATTTATGGCTTTTAGTCGTTTCGTCTATGGCGCCGAGCCGTTCGTTGACTTAGTGCATGGCCGGTGCTAAGCTTGGTGTGTTGGTGGGTGGGTCGATTTAATCCCACAGGGAGTGTAGGGTTGGACAGAGACGAGTGCAAGGTTGGTTTGGGTATTTATGCATTGCATATACCGATTCTCGATATTGAGATGGGCTTAGGCCCAGATATATGTGATATGTGACTTTTGATATGGGCTCTGGCCCAACCGAGGCCGTGGGGGCTAAGGCCCGGTTGCCACCACATCTTCGGAATGGGCTAAGCCCAATTGGTTCTGTTATGGGGTCACGTGACCCAAATGATATTGTTTTGGGCTTTGGCCCACATATACTCTCGAATCGAATCAGCTCGCTATTGTTACTAGGCTCGTGCCCGCATCGATTCTGTTTCAGTATTTTGACCGCTTCGTAATAAGGGGATTACACACTGAAGTTTTCGTAAACTCACCCCGCTTTTAACCTTTCGTAATCCCAGCGTTAGACGGTTCGGTCTTTGCGAGGACTCGGAGATGACCACACTCATCGCTCTGTTTTTAAGTTACTTGGCTTTTGTTTACTAATAGTTTTCGTCTGGGTTTTATATTTGTAATAAGGCCTCTCCAATTTTATAGCTTTCGATCTGAGATTTTAATCATTATGATTTATACTTGTTAGAAGTAGAACGCAGTTTTCCAAAACGATAACTGTTTTCAAAACACTATGTTCCGCAACGATTTTTAAGCTTCCGCAGCAAATAAGGTCTTAAAGGTAATAACGTTGTAAAAAGGGAATAACTTTTTAATAAACTACGATTGAAAATGAACAAACGCGAACTGAGGTTTTGTACAAGTTTTACATGGTTTCAAAGTTTTAAATTTCAAGAAGGGTTTTCAATGAAAACTTGGTTTTCGAAAAACACTTCAATGTGACACGCCAGATTCGGCCATAACGTCTAGGCCGGGTTTGGGGTGTTACAATTCAATTTAAAGAATAAAATATTTTTTTAAAATATTATATATATTTCTTATCATGTTAATTAATAGTTCATATTTTATTCTATACTTTAATTATTTATGCGGTTTATATGGTATAATTGTACCGAACAAGGCAGATTCTCATTAGGGCTATAGGGATTTAATCCCCAAAAGTTTTTAAAAATTTTAATTAGACTCTTAATTTTTTTTTAAATTTTCATAAAATCCCTAAATTATTAAAAAAATTTAAATAGATCTATCGAAATTTTTGAAGATTTTCACTAAAACCTTCGAAGTTTTTAAAAATGTTAATTAGACCCAAAATTTAATGTCAATATCCATCAACGATATAAAAAAGACATTTAATAAAATTATTAGTTAAAACTAATATCCAATATATGATACTAGAGGTGTACATGGGGCCGGGTCGGGCTGGGCCCAACTAAAAAATTAGGCCCGTTCATTGATGGGCCTAAAATTTTGCCCAAACCCGACCCATATAAAAATGCTAAAACCCGGGCCCGGCCCGACCTGCCCGTATTAATTTTTTATATTATTTTATATAATTTTTAAATATATATAATACATCAAAAATACTAAAAAAATCAAAATAAATATTTTTCAACAAATTGAAAATAAATTTTAAAAAATATGTAGACTTAAATAACACTAAAATAGATGCAACTTAACAAGCAAATGCCTCTAAAATAATAACAAAATTAACAAATGTCTTTAAAATAATAACAAAATTAACAATAAAATAAGTTTTATATAATATCTAAACAATAACAACAAAATAATAGAAACATAATAGTGAAATGGTAGCAAAATAAGGAGAAAAACAATAAGAAAATAATATTAAAAAAATAGTTTTTTTTCCTTTAGTGAATTCAGGCCGGGCCGGTCGGGCCCGGGCCAAAAATGCCTTGCTCGAGCCCGGCCCATTTTTTAAACGGGCCTTATTTTTTTGTCCAAGCCCATTTTTCGGGCCTATATTTTTGCCCAAACCCTCCCACATTTCGGGCGAGCCTTCGGGCCGGGCCGGGCCGCCTGGCCCATGTACACCTCTATATGATACCATTATCCACCATCCGAGCTGACCGACACTCAATAATAATGCTCCATGAACCATGGCCCTAGGCCCTAAAATTGCTCCCTTTTTTTTAATAAAATTTTTCAAAATTCCAATTAAATTATGGACTTTTTCTTTCTCTTTTTAATTTGATATTCGAAGCTTGATTTTCTATTTCAATTAAATATTTATAAAAAAAAATTATAAAAGAAAAAGTTGAAGTAAAAATTAAGTGTGTAACAATTTTTTGAAAACGATCTCTGGAAAATGATTTAATTTTTAAAAAAAGTTAATGCTTTTTCATGTTGGATGATTATATGTAAAATATTTTCTATTGTTTAATAAATTTTCATGAAAATATTTTTTGGAAGTTATTATCAGTTAAACAAATGTTTATTGACCTTTTTTATTTTTATTTTTGTATTGAGAATATTTTATTGTTATGAAAATACACTTAGCAATTATTTTTGTGTATATATATTGCAATGTTTATATATATATATATATATAAATACATCAAATTAACACATTAATTATATTTTATAATTGTAGAACAAACTGATGTTCATAACTATAGTAATGTGTTTGATAATTATTTTAATTATTTATTTAATATAAAATTTTTAATAAAAAGTGTTGAATGAAATAAGCAGGGATATAGCTATTTATCATTTAATGTATAAAAATATTAAGTTGATTTTATTTTATTAAAAATTGAAATAAATAAATGAGATATTCAAATTACCATATTTATTTTTATCCAAAATTATCCAAAATAATATAAAGTATTATATTAATAAGATAAATTAAAAATAAATAATAATTTAAAAATTAATATTTATTTTTATCAAACAACATAATTAGGTTCTGTGCGCATATTTATTAATTTACTAAAACAATTTTTTATTATAAATTCAGAACTTATGGCAGAACTTAAATCTCCGGTTTATCAAACACACTCTTAGTTTCATGCATATCATATATTCATGTAAATGATACAATGGAAGATCCATGTATTGATGTTAATTTTAGGATAAACTACACCATTAGTCACTAAATTATGGATAAATTTCCGTTTCGACCATTTAACTTAAAAAAGTTACAATTTGATGTTTCCATTTAAATCACTAAACTATTCAAAAGTTTTTATTTAAGTCACTCGGTTGTTAAGTTTTTTTTTTAAAAATAATAAGTTCTGCCAGTGAGCTCCAAGCGATGATTTGACGATCGATACAATGGATCAATACCCATCGATGAGAAAAATAACATACTTTAGATCCAAGTCGATTCAACGACCAGTGTCAGGGATCAGAGAAAAAAGTTGTTTAAATTTTGATTAACAGATTCATGACGTCCAAAGTTATTTCATGAAAAAAAATGAACAGTAGAAGAGAAAGGGAAAGAGAGCTTCCGATTGGTGCAAGCAAGGCAAACAGAGAAAACCATATAGCATCGATTTTAATAGCCCAATGACTTAAATGAAAACTTTTGAACAGTTCAATGACCAAATTATAATATTTTTAATTAAATGACTAAAACAGAAACCGACTAAAATTATCTTTTGGATCGTTTTTTTATAAGGAATATCAAAACTAAAATGTTTTCAAGAGCATTTCATATTCCTTTTTAACTCTTGGGACACATGGGTTCAATATAGTTTTACACTCCAAATACATTAGAAAAGCAAATTATTGTTGAAACCCAAGGAAGAGATCAAGCTAAGCCTTACTATGACTTTAAATCTTGATGAGGATCTTGTAGCCTTGGGCCTTAACCATGTTGATTGGTTTGCAAATGTAGCTCAATTATGCAAGCACCATAACAATGTGAGAAATGCACATCTTTAGTTGGCTATAAGATAGATAATTTGTGTTATCTTGGAGGATCATATCCAGCCACCTCTTTCCCTCTCCCAGGCCTAACATTCATACATAAGGTCTCAACTTACAATATATTTTTGGATAAATTACACTTGTAATCACTTAATTATTAGTAATTTTCTTTTACCACTTAATTATGAATATTGTAAAACTGAAGAGATGATGAATTTCTGATTTAGCCTCATATTTTATAAATACAAGGGACCAAAACCAAAATTTAACCAAATTCTAAAATAAAACTTGGATAGGAAGCAAAATTTACAATCAAAACCTCGAAATTCATCATTGGAGTATCTTCAGTACCTCATATTTGCTTTCCTCTGCAACTTTACCAAATTGAAAGCCGTCGTCTTCTTCACAAGCCATGAACAACAACAATCCTCCAAAACCCGTGTTTTTAACCAAAGCCCAACGCGAACAGTTAGCCCTTCAACGCCTCGAGGAGCAACGCGCCCAACAGAAACGCCGCATCGAAGACATCCGTTCCGCCAATGGCGCCGCCAATAACCGTTCCGATTCTTCTTCTGGTAAACCCACTTCTGATTCTTCCGACCGACGCGACCGGGAACGGCAGCGTGAGAGGGATCGAGAGTCCGAGCGGAGGAACCGTGAGCGCGAGCGGGAGGAGGAAGCCAAGGCGCGGGAACGGGCGAGGTCGGAGAAGTTAGCGGAGAGGGAAAGGGAGAAGGAATTGGATGCGATTAAAGAGCAATATCTCGGATCGAAGAAGCCCAAGAAAAGGGTTATTAAACCTAGTGAGAAATTTAGGTTTTCTTTCGATTGGGAAAACACGGAAGATACTTCGAGGGATATGAATTCTTTGTATCAAAACCCTCACGAGGCTCAGCTTTTGTTTGGGAGAGGGTTTAGAGCTGGGATGGATCGGAGAGAACAGAAGAAGTTAGCGGCTAAGAATGAAAAGGAGATGAGAGAAGAAATTAGGAAAAAAGATGGGGTTGAAGAGAAACCAGAGGAAGCTGCGGCACAGAGGTTAAAAGAAGAAGCAGCGAATACTTATGATACTTTTGATATGAGGGTCGATAAGCATTGGTCTGATAAGAAGCTTGAGGAAATGACTGAAAGAGATTGGAGGATTTTCAGGGAAGATTTTAATATTTCCTATAAAGGGTCGAAAATACCACGCCCAATGAGGAGTTGGAGTGAGAGTAAATTGACTACCGAGTTATTGAAAGCAGTGGAAAGAGTTGGGTATAAGAAGCCTTCACCTATACAAATGGCGGCCATTCCTTTGGGGTTGCAACAAAGGGATGTAATTGGGATTGCAGAGACAGGATCAGGTAAGACTGCTGCTTTTGTTTTGCCTATGTTAGCTTATATATCTAGATTACCTCCTATGAGTGAAGAGAATGAAGCTGAGGGGCCTTATGCTGTTGTAATGGCTCCGACTCGTGAACTTGCTCAACAAATTGAGGATGAAACTATGAAGTTTGCACATTATTTAGGTATTAAAGTTGTTTCAATTGTTGGTGGTCAGTCAATAGAGGAACAAGGGTTTAGGATTAGACAAGGTTGTGAGGTTGTTATTGCGACCCCCGGTCGTTTGCTCGATTGTTTAGAGAGGCGGTATGCTGTGTTGAATCAGTGTAATTATGTGGTTCTTGATGAAGCTGATAGGATGATAGATATGGGTTTTGAACCCCAAGTTGTTGGTGTATTGGATGCTATGCCATCTAGTAATTTGAAACCAGAGAATGAAGATGAAGAGCTTGATGAAAAAAGGATATATCGGACTACTTATATGTTTAGTGCTACGATGCCTCCAGCTGTTGAGAGGCTAGCTAGGAAATATTTAAGGAATCCTGTTGTGGTCACCATTGGTACTGCTGGAAAGACTACCGATTTAATTTCTCAACACGTGATGATGGTGAAGGAATCAGAGAAGTATCCTAGATTACAGAAGTTGCTCGATGAGCTTGGGGATAAGACCGCAATTGTGTTTGTCAATACCAAGAAGAATGCTGATACTATTTCAAAGAATCTTGATAAGTCTGGTTATAAAGTAACAACTTTGCATGGTGGAAGGTCACAGGAGCAGAGAGAAATTAGCCTTGAGGGTTTTAGGGCCAAGAGATTCAATGTCCTTGTGGCTACAGATGTTGCAGGTCGTGGAATTGATATTCCAGATGTGGCTCATGTAATAAACTATGATATGCCTGGTAATATTGAAATGTATACGCATCGTATTGGAAGAACGGGACGTGCAGGGAAGACTGGTGTGGCTACAACATTTTTGACTCTTCACGACACCGATGTCTTCTTCGATCTCAAGCAGATGCTTGTTCAAAGTGGCAGCCCTGTGCCTCATGAGCTGGCAAAGCATGAAGCTTCTAAATTCAAACCAGGATCAATTCCTGATAGACCTCCTAGACGCAATGACACTGTTTTTGCTCACTGAGAAGCTCTATACTATGGTATTTTAGTTGCCAAATTTTCTTTCATTGCTGCTTACAAGTGATTGCTTTTGTACTTTTATTGCAGCATTTGAAAGTGGTAGTTGCTGACTTTGCTTTTACTTGCTGCTACAATTGCTGATCATAGCAAAAGTAACATTTTGAACTATTTTTAATTTCTGGTATTTGATTAATATTATATATATCTCGTCTGGAATTGTAACATTTATAACTGCTATAATGGTATGTGGCTTGTTTGGCTGTATTATGTATGCAAAACTTTCATTCGTGGTTTGCATGAGAATTTGAACGACTATCCCTTCATTTATTATGCTTGTGAGTTGTGACAGATTGACAAAATTACCGCCTTTTTTACCAGTTAAGCTATTCATCTCATTTAACATGAGAGGGATCGCGAGTCTGAGCGGAGAAACCGGGAACACAAGCAACAGGAGGAAGTTGAAGTGCAAGAGCAGGTGAGGCTGTGTAAGTTAGTGAGAAATTCGGATTTTGTTTAGGCTTATCACTTCAATTGCTGCTACTATGCTACATAGTCACTCGAGGAGTGAGTATTACTTGATCATAGAAAGATGGTTAAAGATGTATCATTGTGATGGTTGAAGTAGCCCATTTATGCTGAGATTATCCTTCAAAGGAAAATTAGAGGTAAAAGTATCATGGAGATCCCTGTATTAGGAGTCAGATTGTATTTTGAGATTGTATTTTGCCCCTTTTACCCCCAAAATAAGCAAATTAGTCTTTGTACATTAAATCTAAGAGCAAACTAGTACTTTCAATTAATATTTTTATTCATTTTTTACTGTTAAAAACTGGTGTGTCTGGCAGAATAACTAGACAATTACATGTGATGTGCTACATGTACCTCACGATGATGTACAAGAACCAGTTTTTAACAGAATTAACAGAAAATTTAATAAAAAAATTAGTTTGCTCTTTGATCTCATGTACAAAGATTAATTTATTCATTTTTTTAATAAATGGGGTAAAATGTAATCTAACAACTAGTACAAAGGCTTCTACGGTACTTCTACTAAAATTAGAAGTTTATAGTGTGTCCTAGGAGCAAAGAGTTGCGTGTCTCTTCAGAATTTAGGAAATGCTTTAGTTCTGGGCTCCTTGACTTGTTTTTGTTACACATATGCTTTGCCATCAGGTCACCTTCGCCTGTTCCTCCAAGTCATAGGTAACATGCAACCTAATCACTCTTGTCACTTCGACAAAATATCTATCGCTTGTGACTCTTACTTGGTCATCTCATGTCACATTACTTATCTGACAAGAAATCAACTGGCCTATTAAGAGACAACACATGGTAGGGGAGATCAACCCATATTTATTCTTCCGTCAACCTTAAAGCTATGGCATTGTCACACATTTCTCTCCTATCTCCAATAGTGTCATCCTGTTCCTTTCCCTCTTGGTGAAGCTGAATTGTGTGTTTTGAGAATGTCTATTTTTTCCTCCATTTTTCAGACCAAAATTTGGCAGGATCCTTGTATGGATGGATCACTTTGACTAAATTGACTATGTATTGTTTATTGTTTTAAATGACAATTTGTTGGGTTAATAAATGTAGACAGGTTGGAGCTAACAGGGTAGTTAAATGTAGGCAATGTACATACACTTGTGTTTGGACATGGGAGACTCCTTTCTCTGTATAGTGCCGTGTTTGCTTTGCAGTGTGAAATGTGGTTGCTGTGAAATTTTATATTTGCATAAATATATTTATATAGTTGAGGTATATTTATATACTATATATGAAAAATATTATAAAAATACCGCTTAAAACGATACGACAAAATGTACTAATATCAATATGTATTAGTACCAAAGTAAAATATATGTCCGTCGACACAATACTGACTATCTTCATCTAAGTATTTATGGTTCGTTTTTTTATTATTGAATCTTACTCCCAATAGTAATGTAAGATTCTGGAATTATATTCTCTTATTTGAACTCAAAATATTATTTAATCTTCTAATTTCAATAACGGTAAGATTTAATAATATAGAGGGTAATTTCAATCTTAAATCTTAAAATAATATTGATTTTATGACAATTTAATCCTTTATTTTTATAATTTTGCTCCATTATAGCTTATTTCCATTTTTTTCTATTATTTGTGACAACTTAGACATTACTAAAATAGATGAAATTAAGGAACTAGTTTCGTTGAATAGAATAAGATTTATTTTCTTTTTTCAAAATGGTTAACCTTCAATTATATATTTGAATTAAATCGAGTTCAATTATATCGATATTTATATTTAATAAAATATATTTTTAACTAAATGAATATATTGGATAATAATCTTACATTTCGATAAACTTATTATTAAAAATAATCCTTTATATATGTATAGGGTGAGTTGAATAATATAAGGTTACAATAAGGTGAAACTTATTTAATAGATTAAATATTACATTACTCAGTTTCATATTTTCTTAAAAAAAATATTTTTTATATTTTAATTCACTCTTTTAGGATAATAATTCTTTAATGTTTTAAGAATTATGTAATATCTTAGAAATTATTTAATGTTTTTATTGAGTTACATAATTTCATTAAGTTTAAAGATATTTTATGAATTATTATTAATTTTTTAGAGTAATTTTCCATTTCATTTCAGAATTTTTGATATTAAAATATTTTTCAAATTTGTTGTCAATTGTGCAGAAAGTACGCCCGACTGAAGGTTTTTTTACACATGCTCTCCAAAATTGACTTATTTATTTAAATCTTATAAAAAAAAATCTATTTGGCATATATTACGTATTTAGCCCATAAATAAAATGTATCATTTTTTACCATGAAAATTCCTTTCATATTTTTGCCCTTTTGAATGTTAAAATACCATCCATATTCAACCCTCGTTTAAAGGGAATTTAAATAGAAAACCTGTTTGTCAACGCCTTAACGTTTCTGTCTCTCTTCCTTCTTCAACTTACTCAAGTAAATATCCTTTGTCTTTTTCCTTCATTCCCCTTCTATATATACTACAATTCAAATATGGCATACCACAATACAGTTGACCCTCTAATTTTTGTACTATTCCTATCCCTTTCTCCCCCCAAAACAAATCTACCCAAAGCTCCAATTCTATACCCAAAGCTGCTGTTATTGTGATTTTTTGAGTTCTGGGTATGGAAGAAACAGAGAAACCAATAGAGGTATTAGCTATGGAAGCTTTGGGAAAAGGGTACGATATAACTGGAGATTTCAGATTGAAATATGCTAAAGGAACAAGGTTATTGGTGCTTGATGAAACCAACAAACGAGACATTGTTTTCCCTGGTGCTGCTTCTTTTACTATGAAAGATATTTCTCAAGATATTCGTCTTGATAAAGGCGATCGTATTCGTTTCAAATCTGATGTTCTTGAATTCAATCAGGTCTGGGATTTTTTTTAAGCGTGTTATTTTGAAAAATCCAACTCTGGGATTTTATTTTATATTTTGCTTTGATTCCTTGATTTGATCCATGGATTTGTTTTTGTTTTTGTTTTGTAATTTTATGGTTTGGGTCAAAAACTAAAAGGAGCTAATACTAGTCTCAAATGGCCAGCTTGTGTTCTCAGGTTACTTCAACTTGTTGGTTTGAATAAGTGTACAATTTTGACTAGGAAAAAGAGGCTGAGTTCATGAATTCTTAAATAAAAATAACAACTAGCTTGAGGTTAACTAATTGATAATAATGGCTGATATTAATCAGACAGCTACTGTCTATCCTGCTGAAAACTTCTGTAACCTTAACGATGAAGAAATCGGGAAAAAGAAAAGGCCAGAAAAGTATATAGAATTATGCAATTTGTTCAGTTTGGTGTTTTATTGATGTTGTACCTTACATTTGTTCCAAAATCTTATTTCTCTTACAGATGTCTGAGTTACTTAATCAGAAGTCTTCTATACAAGGAAAAATTCCTTCAGGGTATCTTAACAGTATTTTCGATTTGAGTGGAAATTGGCTTCATGATGCTGCAGACACCAAAAATCTCGCTTTCGATGGTTACTTTATTTCGTTGTATTATTTACACCTTACAGCATCACCACTTGTGCTAAATGACAGAGTTAAGAAGTCTGTTCCACCTCATTGGGATCCAGCAGCCTTGTCTAGGTAACTTTTCCACATATTGTCTGCACATTTTTGGCATTAACAATCATATGGATTATGCGGATGCTTTTTGAATGAATGAAGAAATAGTACTGGTGACCCTACTTTATAAACGCTTGCCTATGTTAAAGAAAATATATTATTGTTATGCTGAATTAAAGTGGTTCTCAACTGGTTAGGTCGATCATGTGGCCGTATGCTGTAAAAATATTGTGTTACTAATTATATACGGGATGATGAAGGAGCTGCAATATGTGTTTTCAACTTTCTTATGCAATTTTAGCTAATTTCTAAACATTTTCTCTCAAAGAAGTAGAATTCTGTTTATTGATCATTAGATTGAACTTTCGGCATAAAAACTGTTACATAATTGTGCTTCTATTGCAAATGTCTGACTTGCCTAATTGGAAAATTTTGAGACAAGGATAAGTTACTCGAGTCCATCGTAAAGTTATAAAATTGCTGCTGCTGTTGTTGTTGTCAATAGTTGTAGTATAATATGCAGTATATATCTAATAATTTGTGTTTTGGCAGGTTCATACAGACATATGGAACACACATAATAGTCGGTATGGCTATCGGTGGTCAAGATTTAATATGTGTCAGGCAAAACTCTTCCTCTACAATTCCTACGTCCGAGCTCAGAGGGTATTTGGAGGACCTCGGAGATGTTATGTTTTCAGACGGGAAAAGCCCTTCATTAATACAGAGAAAGTCAAGAGATGGCAAACAAAAAGTATAAGCACCTCATTTATATTTAAGGGCCCTTTCTTCTTTTGTTCGGTAAACACTGATATTTTTACTAAATGCCGTATATTTATGTAGGTGCCCGACGTCTTTAACCGCATTTTGCAGTCAAGCACCATGCAGTTGGCCAGCATTGCAGAAACATCGAGCAAAGACGTGAGTTTAGAACTTTGAGTTTTATGTTATATGTGATTTTCTTTTAAATTAATCATTACAATCCATGAATTTTACTTTATTTTGTTTTCAACTTTAGGGACTCACTATCATTTGCTCGAAAAGAGGAGGAAATGTGTTCTTGCATAGCCACTCGAACTGGCTCCAGACAGTACCTGCCAAGCCAGAAGGAATTTTGTTCAAGTTTGTACCAATTACTTCTCTTCTGACGGGGATTCCCGGAAGTGGATATCTTAGTCATGCAATCAACTTGTATCTTCGTTGTAAGTATTCCCTTGCATTTCCTGAGTAACAGGACAGTACTAGTAAAAAATATTTGTTACTCAAACTTGGGTGTTGGGGGTTTTTCAACAATATGTTTGCAAATGATTTGTTTTTATTGTACTTTAACTCACTGAATTTGTATGTAGACAAGCCCGCTCCTGAGGATTTATGGTATTTTTTGGAGTTTCAAGTTCCGCAACAATGGGCACCAATGTTCTGTGGCCTGCCACTTAGACATCAGACAAGAAAAGCTTCTTGCCCCTCCCTGCAATTCACTTTCCTGGGTCCTACGTTACATGTCAACTCTACACAGGTAGTCATACAACTTGTAAATTGTTATTTCGTAGAACCAAAATACGCAATTCGTGAAGGCGGTGCGCAAATATGTTCTTGTTATAAGCAATGAACTAGATAACCGAAAATCATATGATAGCATATGAACCCAGCTTAACTAAAACCTCTATGAGCGACATGCTAGTGTAGAGAATGCTGAAAATAAGACGAACATCACTGCATTGTTTTGCTTGAAATGAATATACGAGTGTAGTACTCATGTTGCTCCAACTCTTCATTTAAGTATTTGTATCTGACACTCATATTTGATAGGTTTTTAGACATGGTATGGTCCAAGGACCTTCAAATGCATGCAAAAAGTTAAAAAACACTCGCAACCGAGTCTAAGTAACATGGTCAATAAATTTTTTAATGGCCTAAATGTGTTTTAGAAAGTGGAGTTGACTTGCTTTTTGGAAGTGGAAGTTGCATTGAATATTTTATTGGTAATAACATTACAACTTATCTGTTTAAACTGTCATATTCTTTTCCATGATTGCATTTTCTGGTAATCTGGTAGGTAATGGAGTTGAGTCATTAGTGGAAGTTGATTTTGATTTCGATCTTTTTTATCGGTAAATGAGTAAAATGTCTTTTACATATGAACTCTTTGTGACATGGCTTTGCAAGCATTCGTCTGTAGTTTTACATTCCTATTCCATCCTGCATGTATGTATACGTAGGCACGTATATATTCGCCTATAGTTTGTTATGGTGTATTTTGCATCCATGTTAACGTCGGATTCTCTGTTGTTACTATATGATAAACTTACAGCGATTCTCTTTTGTTCTATTTCAGGTTAAAAGCGAGTTAAAACCCGTAGTTGGCCTCCGGTTGTATCTAGAAGGAAAAAAATGCAACCGGTTGGCATTACACGTGCTGCATCTTTCAAGCCTCCCGGGTATAATGGCATTCACATCAAGCAAACCTAGTCAATGGCGAGGTTCCGATGACTACAAGTCCAGTGATCAATTTTTAGAGCCAGTCAGATGGAAACGATACTCGAATGTATGCACATCCCTCATTAAGTACGATCCTAACTGGTTGCAAGAAGTTTCAGGTGGTGTTTTTATCGTAACCGGTGCACAGCTTATCAGCAAAGGGAAGTGGCCAAAGACGGTTTTGCATCTCCGTCTGCTTTACACTCATATACCCCACTGCACAATCAGGAAAACTGAGTGGGCAGTTGCGCCTGACACTGCCCGTAAGGGTAGTTTCCTTACGAATCTAAGCATGACATTTTCATTCACCCAAGGGACAGCCATGACTGGACAACAGAAACAAACTCCGACTGCACTTAATTCAGGTGTATATCCCGATGGTCCACCGGAACCGATTCGATCGAAAAAACTGCTTAAATATGTAGATATATCTGAGGTTGTACGCGGTCCACATGATGCTCCAGGACACTGGTTGGTAATTGCAGCTAAACTAGTCAATGAGAGTGGTAAGATTAACTTACAAGTGAAGTTTGCATTATTAGATTATCCATGAAAATTTGATTTCTTTTTTTTTTTTTTTTCATATGAGAAAATTTAAGCTTTTATTGTATATAATAGATTGAGATTGATATATATTTTACAATAAAAAAGTAAGAGAGAGAGAGAGAGAGAGAGATTGATTTCATAGGTTCCATTAGTCCCTTTGTCCAAGCTTTTGAGTAGAGGTGTTGATGACCATGATTCAGTTCCAAAAGATTTTATATCCCAAGTCCAAATTGCACTAACTCGGTTGAGCCAAATTTTTTAAATTTAATTTAATTATTAAAAATAAAAAATAACAATTTTTGTACCAAATGGCCTAATTGTACTAAAAACAGAGTCCTCGTCCCAGTGACCACATTTTCTCGTTGTAACGTCGGCCGATGGTATGTAATGTCTCGATGTTGAGTGGCCTGATGTTATGATGTGACCAACTGTTTGGCAGCGTCACGACGTGGAGAAGGTAAAGTCACGACATCGGTCTTGAATTTTCAAAATTTTACAATTCGATTCTATTTCGTGTTCGAGTCAATAAAAGAGCTTTCATAAGCTCAATTAAGGCTTGGATTTAATTGTGTATTATAATATCTAGGTGTTAATGATATTCATGATATTCAATGTTGTATTACTGTTGATTGCATGAATGATGATGTGAAGTGATGATTTTATTGTGAATTTGTCAATAGTTGCTCCGACAAAACTATTGTAGCATTCCGTAGCTCGGACCCGACAATCAGGTCGGACGAGGGGTGTTATATCAACTTTTATAATGTGATGTGTGTAAGTTTTTTTTTAACATTATAAGATAATAGTTAAATTTCAATTTTGATCCGTTTATATTTTAAAGATTATATAACAATGGACAAATTTTAGTTTGATCCCCGTACTATGTTCAAATTTGATATTTAATCTCTATACTTTAAGTTTTATATAACTTGATACATTAACTTTTACAATGTTATTAGTTAAGCTAAATATTTTATTCTAATTAAAATGCTTACGTTAATTTTAAGAATTGTTGACATCATTAAAGCTCTTATAAATTTAGGTTCATTACAATATTATTTTTTTGTCACATGAGTATCAAGTGAGTATTTTTATTATTATTTCAAACTGTCACACCAATTAAATGAACAAAAGAATTTTAACGGTAACAACTAGAGGTGAATTTTTGAAATTAAAAGAAAAATAAGACCAAGTTTTTGAAAATAAAAATATTAGGACTATATTTCAAATATATAAAAAGCACAGGACCTTAAACATATTATAACCTTTAAATTTTTACCATTAGAATTTAACCCAAAATACTAGTATGAAGCTTGGGGGAAACCATACTAGTATATATAAAAGGAAGGTAAAGAATCTTCCTTTGACACGTGGTACTCATGTTTTTTCTAATTATAGATTAATAGTTAAATTTCAGTTTTGGTCATTTTATTATGTCTAAATTTGTAATTTAATCTCTATACTTTAATTTCTAACGTAATTTGATCCTTATATTTTTATAATATTATTAATTAGTTTAAATATTTAATATTGTTAACTTTTTTGTTAAAATATTATGTGATTATGTATAATTTCAATTTTTTTATATTTAGACCCTGATACATGGCTTCCTATTTCTTTTGAGTTTGCCTTGTTTGTTTTTTTGGGGATAAATCTCAAAATTAAACATGAATTTTGATTTAATGTGCAATTGTATACATGAACTTTAATTTGGTGTAATTATACACGTGAAACTCTAATGTGGTTCAAATATATATTTAAAACTTTAATTTTGATTTAATCATGCACATTCAATGAAATAAATACATCAATTTATTTTTATATTGGATAAATATAATTATTTATGTCTGTAATATATAAACATAAAATGATGTTATATTAATAATTGTGTTAATAATTTACAAGAATTGAATCAAATCAAAATTTCGTGTATAAAATTGCACAAAATCAAAATTTATGTATATAATTGCACATAAACCATAGTTCATGTATAGTTTTGGGATTTATCCCCATTTTTTTTATTACAAGACAATGGTCAAATTTCAGTTTTGACCCTTATACTATACTAAAGCTTGAGATTTAATCTATATGCTTTAATTTTTTATATAATTTGGTTCCTCTACTTTATAATCTCATTAGTTAATCTAAATACTTAATATTTTTAATTATTTCAATCATAATATCGACGCCAATTTTTCTTAAGAACACTACAAAAAATTATTTTATTATGACAAGCTCAAACATTTTTTAAAAAAATTTTAAATTCAAAAAGTAGAAAGACTAAATTCCAAATGTACGAAGTGTATAAAGACTTAGAGAGCACATTTTAACCTTCAAATTTTATTGGATAATGCTTTGCGTGACATCGATTGCTTTTTACCCATAAATAATAGGATAATGCGCTTCAACGCATTCGAACTCATATCATTCTGCATTGGCAATAATGCACGTACCAATCGAGTTAAGATTAAATCGACTATTCGGTTGCTTTTAATGTCCAAGAAGTTAGACCAATCATTCTTAAATTAAAAAAAGTAGAAAGACTAAATTCCAAATGTATGAAGTGTATAAAGACTTAAAACACATTTTAACATTCAAATTTTTACTCCATAATTTGACACAAATTAAATAATTAATCGAATGCAAAGCATTGGAATAATAATAATAATAATAATAATAAATATATTATTATTATGAAATATAGGTTCATTGGATAATACTTTACCATTGTTTTTTACTCATAAATAAGAGGACAATGTGCTTTCACACACTCGAATTTACATATTCCTACATTGACAACAATACTAATATCAATCGAGTTAAGACTCAATCAACTATTCGGTTACTTTTAATGTCCAGGAAGTTAGACCAATCATTCCTAAATGAGGGCTTAGGTAAGGTGATCGGTTGTCGTCTTATTTATTTATTCTTTGTGCTGGCGAAGGCACGAGGTGATTTGCACGGTATCTCTGTATGTCGAGGGAGCTCTATAGGTCATTTATTCTTCACCAATGATAGCTTCTTTTTCTTTAGGGCTAATGCTTCGAAATGCCAGACAATATGTAATATCCTCTCCACTTACGAACACGCTTTGGGACAAGCCATTAATTTTCAAGAGTCCGGAATGATGTTTAGCTCTACAAAGTTAGCAGATAAGCAGGCAACTTACTCTATTCTGGGCGTTGAGGCATCTATTGCTCATGGTTCCTACCTAGGTCTCCCTTCCTTTATTGCCAAAAATAAGAAGCAAGTGTTTCGGTTTATCAGAAAACGCCTCAGCAAACGAATTTTCAATTGGAAGAATAGGCTACTTTGAGACTCGAAAAACTGTAGTTTAGGCAATCCTGATTTATTGCATGAGTGTTTTTATGATTCCTATTGGCATGTGCGAAGAATTGCAATGTATAATGAATTCGTTCTGGTGGGATTCGAGTTTCAGTGATAGTAAAGAGACTCGATAGACCTCTTGGGACAAACTCTATATGCCCAAGAATTTTGGAGGCATGTGCTTTAGGAATCTCCATTGCTTCAATTTAGCGATGCTCTATAAGAAAGGATGGAGACTTATTTTCATCCCTGATTCTCTTCCAAGTTGCATATTCAAAGCAAAATACTTTCTCAAGTGTGGGTTTGTTGATTCTACCAAAAGTAATAATCCTTCGTTTAGATGGAGGAGCATTCACACTACTTAGACCTTGCTTTTAAAAGGAGTTCAATGGAAATTTGGTAACAACAACAATATTAGTGTTCTCTAACCCTTGGTCACCTGACGATGTCAGTTTCTATGTGGATTCAATCCCATTGGATGTTATGGAACAGTTGCGAGTAAGTAATCTCCTCATTGATAACGCTGATCAATGGGATGCCCATTTGGTTGAACATATCATGGCCCCTTACGATGCAGACAGTATTTTGAAGCTACCTATTTTATCTACTAAGCCAAACGATCCGCTAATATGGCAGTACTTTAGTCGCACTGGTATTTCTGAGGTACATTCTAGCTATTAACTCTATGATAGACATCATGCATATTGAGGGCCCTTGGGGACTTATATGGAATTCAGTAGTGCCACTCAAAGTCAAGGAATTCACGTGGCGTGGCATGCGCCAATTCATTACACGAAAAGGTTGCTTAGCCGCAAGAGGCTGCCCTATTGATCTTACTTGTCCACGCTGCGGGTTGGTTTGATAGCATCAAGTATGTGCTGCTTGAATGTGCTAAAGTTGTTGACATATGGCATTGCCTTGGGATTACTATTGATTTTCACATTGTCACTGAATTTCTGAAATTTTATTTGTCTGTGGCTAACAACACTGTTAAGCATCGAGTCATGGCTGTTGCACGGAGCTTGTGGTTTCACAGGAATTTATTTGTTTGGAAAAACGCCGATGCTCCAACTTCTAAAAAAATTATGGTGCGTGGCTGATCAATTCTTGAAAGATTGAACAGATGCCCAATGCACTTTTTCCCAATCCAGCAATCCTCAGTAGAAGGCACTTCCACCAGGTTACATTGGGTCTAACCTGATCAGGACCAGTACAAATACAACATCGACGCTACTATTCATGATCAACATGGTGCCCCTTCGTTTGCTGCTATTATTCGAGACCATGCATGAAATTTTATCAAAGGATGCTTTGGTTATTTTCCAGTTATTATGGAACCTCGAATGGCTAAACTTTTAGCCATAAGAGAGGTTTTATCTTGGCTTAATATGAGTTTTGACAGAGTGATTATAGAATCTGATTGCATGGCTGTTATTAATGCTCTTGTGTCGTCGAGCTTAGACCTATCAGAGTTTGGTATACTTCTGCATGATTGTTTTTGTTGAGATATTTTCCACCTTGCCCTTCCATTAGACATGACGAACTGCTTATAGGGTGGCTGATGAACTTACCAGGAAGGTCTTATCCTATGTAAGGATGATCTTCCCATTTTCTTAATTCTTAATTATGGATAATTATTTGTTTTCTTCCACTAATATTGAGGTGCATACCACTAGGCGTATGGATAAGTATATTGGCTTGAGACATTGTAATCTTCGGATGTTATTGTTGAGGTATTTTTCGAGCAGTGTCTAAACTAGTGACTAGATCAATGCCAATTGGTAGTAGCATTGTTTCCTTAAAAAAACTGAAATGTTTAATAAAAATCTTTGGATTGTGTTTCCCGTTGTTACTTTGGATTCCTATCAGCCTATCCTTGATACCCAAAGTACACATAGCAACTTATCTTGGAGATTTGTTTGGATTCGATTGAAGCAATCAACTTCACATAATTGGTGGGTTGAATCAAATCGAGCTAAAGTAAGAACTATATCTTGATGATTCAAGACTTATCATGTGCTATTTTGAAGATATTCTTTGTGCAAGTTATCTTGCTTATTCAAAAAAGATTGGTTTTAAAATATATATAATGTTAGCAAGTCTCAATTACTTATATATTGTGGAGACTTGTATAAGTTTTGTATGAAGAAAAAGAAAGCAATTTATCTTGTTCACTATTGAACGTTTATGTGAGCACATTAAGCGAATTAATCAAGTGTTTGATTTGGTTATGTCCTAGAAAACTTAGAGGGAGATGTTTATATTTTGGATTCAAAAGGATGTAGTTTAAATTGGTAAGTGTTAGAGTTTTGAAACACTTATTGTACGATGTGCTAATATAATGAATATTCTTTCTGGACAAAATCTCTCATATATATATGTAAAAAAATCTAACTACGTAAACATATCATATATATATATATATATATTCTTTATTTTTTGCACTTCTCATTATTATTGTCTGAAGATAAGAGTTCTTTTACTTTAAAAATAATAATAACTATTCAACTTAATCATGTAACCTGATCACTACAAGGAGAAAAAGAAAAAGTAGAAAGTTCGTTTATAATTCCATAAATTATGCAGAAATTGAGGAGAAAATGATGAAACTAAAAGGTATATATAGCATGAGAAGTAATGATTACATACGTTGTTGTTAGAATGTGATTTAATGAATTAATTGGATTGAGAATTGAATGTTAAATCAATTTAATATGCGATATAGAATTGTTGAGTGTTTTTCTTTGTTTCTTTAAAATGGTGATGTTTGTATATTTATATGATATATATATTGTTCATATGGTCCCATGTACGTGTTTATATGGTCTTATGCACGTGTAACTTCGTAGGAGAGCAAACTCGATCTGCGAACTCAATAGAATCCGACCCAAACCCATTCTGGTTTTTGAGCTAGTGATGGTAATTATCCTAACAAAAATAAAAGAAACCCGAATTAAAATTGAAAATTTTAGAATTAAAAAAAGCAATTAAAATGTATAAAAAAGGGTTTTTTTTTTGCCAAAAAATTATTATTTAACACGATTTTTTAATCTTTTATTTTTAAATGTCAATTAAGGACATATGATAGTTTTTAAATCCCACTTGTAGTGTTAGAAAACTCTACACTTATATATATAATACTTTTAATTATTAATCATTTTTTAACATTTTAAAGTGATTAAATCATCGAGTTCAACCAGTTAAATAGAAAACTAAAAGTTCGACAAATTCGATCTTCAATCTGATCATTATAGCATTAATTACGGACAATAAATATCATTTCTTCTATTTTTTTTAGAACTAAAGGAAGTTGAAAGTGTTCATCAGAGAGAATCTAGAAATTAACTTGCTTGGCCCTTATCTTGTAGAATCACATCATACACCGCCGAAGGCGATTGAGCAAAAAAAACTAATCCCATTTTGCATCTTTTGACCTCCTTGGTTACAGCATCAGCAGCCCTATTTATTGTTCATGGCACAAATCGAACTTTAATAAGCCAATCCTTCACCATCCAATGATATATCTCTAACCCTATCCAATAGCTTCTCCCTCTTTCATTTCTTAGTATTAGATCCACCACCATTTTACTATTACTTTCAATAATTAATCAACGTACCCCTTTCTCCCATGCCAGTCGAATGCCATCCATAATTACATGTAATTCAACTTCTAACACCGAGACAACCCCCAACCGTCAACCATAACCAAACACCCCATCCCCATTATTATATTTAAATTAAAATTCATATTAACTACTTTAAAATATCTAAATTTATTAGAATAATATTTATAATATACAGATTTAAAGAATCAATAATAATTGAAGTGATACAGGAATCTACACCATTTATCATCATCTCTAGTAATGATTAGGAGCTGTGCAAATTAAAAAGCTTTGTTACAGACAGCATTGATTCAGCCAAGTAGGCATTGCTAATTATTTAGATTATATTAATTTTAATTAATGTTTATAAAGTTATCTTAATTCCATCTTTGTATTTATTTTATTTATATATGGAGGATAAAATAAAGATGATCTAATTATTTATTCATTATACAAAGAATTCATTTATTAAATTATGTAGTCCCAAAAATAAAATAAAAATATTAAATATCTACTTTGAAAAGATGAGATTCTTATAGAAATATTAAAATATTAATAATAATATATATTGATTTTGCAGGGAAAAGGAAGAACATGGAGAGTCATGCGCCGTGAAAGCCATCATAAAAGGGTTAGTCATGGAGAGTAGGGGTCTCTTTCAAATTAAAATTTTCAAAAGGAAAATATTCAGTATACAGCAGTGGAGTTTTTAGACTCCATAAATAGAGTTAAAGAGTTAACAAGTGCCTTATACGGGTATAATAAAATATTTAAAAAATAAATATTTAGAAAGAAGAGATACGTAAATTTTTTAAGGCTATTTGTGGAATAAAAAAAGTAAACTATCATTATATCAAATACTCACCCGTAGTAATATACATATAAAAGAAATGAGAGACATTGACAATTTTTTAACTCTGCTTGTAGAGTTAAAAAAAGTACACTGCTAGTATAATAAATATTATCCTTTTTCTAATACAATACTGGGGCTAGCGGATGGGTGTGACATTTGACGAGGTTTGAACTTGTGTCAAACGAGTATCTAACAAGAACTTTAATCACTGCTCCACACAAGTTAAAGACAACTTAACATGTTTTTTTAATGTTTAATTAGTACTGCATTAATATATATTTATTTTTATGTGATATAAATTATAAAATATATAAAATAAAATAAAAAATATATATATCACAAAAGTATAAAATGGGCCAGGCCTTGAATGTTAAAGCCCAATACCATTTTTCGAGTCTCATACTTCTGTCCAAACACTCTCATATTTCGAGCGAGTTGTTTATTTTAGACAAAGAACTTAACCCATGAACAAGCCTAGATTAAATTAACTTTTGTCAAGATTCTATCTCATAGGGATCAGATTATAATCTTATCAAATTGAGGGATCTATCAGGCCATGCATATAATAACAAGTGACTTTACCTTGCTTAAGTTTTTATTGACATCAAGTCCAAAGTTCAAACCTAAACAACCCATGTACCCCATAATAGAAATATATATTCCCATAGCAATGAGAAACAATTAGTCCTATTAATGAACATCCCGATTCTTAAATAGTTTCGAGATATTATTTTTTGAGTATTTATGTTAGGTTTTAGTTTGAGTTTTTTGTCTTTAGACTTCGCAAGTAACTGGGGTATCTATGTTCCAAAAACCAGTTAGGTTCTCCTCAAAGTAGGGAGACAAAGCCCAAGGATAATCGAGCATATACACCCTGGTACAATATCTTCGTCCAAGGGTTTAATTAGCTGCTCGGCAGACAACACTTCAAAAACTTTTTCTTAAATATAAACGACCCCTTAACAGTTATGTAAATATCATTGTTGATGAATGATTTTTTATTTTTATTTCTTTAAGTTACTATGAACTAATTATATTAATAGTTCTATAAATAATTGTAAGTACTGAACTAAATAATTGAATTGAAAACTCAAATTAATTAACTAAATTCAGACTCAACTCAAATCACCATTTCACACATAATTTTACAATAATAGGAGTCTTGACTATTAATTTCTAATGTGTCATACCAAATTCAAATATCAAAATTGAATAATTAAATCTATTTTTAAGGAAAATTATGTATATCATGGGTAGTTAGATTTAAAAAAAAAAAAAACCACAAACAAATTAAAAAACCACCACGTATCTTTCTATTATATTAAAAAAACAAATAACGATGAATCTTGTGTGTTGACTTGATGGTTAGGGTGTTTACTGTCTCAAGTCTAGCTTGAGTCCGAGTCGCACTAATCGCATTATTGTTAAGGTTTTGTTCTCTTGTAATTCACCAAAAAGAAAAATAATTAACAATTGACATTGTTATTTCAATATATTTAAGTGCTTACTAGTCTCCAATTTAAAGAGTTAGGAGTTAATAGATATAATAGCAAAAATTGTATAAAAAAAGTTAAACATGAATTTTTTTTTTGAATAATCTTATTATAGGTTACGATTATATATGTTTTTTTTAACATAATGCCTAGAACTACTCATAGCCTCTCCCGAACCTATAAATAGGATGATAATGCGTTTCAGCGCACTCGAACTTATATCCTCCTGCATTGACAACAATACTCGTACCAATCAAATTATGACTCAATCGAGATTTAAACATCAACTTAAAATGCAACATTCTTAAATATTTATAACTTTTCATTTAATGTATGAATATAAAATTATAATAATATGTATATAAAAACAAAACCATCATCCATCCATCAAGATTAATGCTAGCATTTAATATTATTTTCATTTCTTTTACAAATTTATTTAATAACATATTTTCTCATGTCAAAACAGAAAAGATAAAGGTGATTTCGTTTTCAATACATTAATTTACTTCATTCATGATGATTGAAAGGAAAGTTCTTTATTATATTTGTACATACATATGGTAAGCAAAATATCATTTTATGTTGGATTTATAATTAAAAAAAAAATTCTATTTTTTTACTTTAATTTAAATTTAAATTTAAATTTTAATTCGTGCGGTCGTATTTGATAAATGAATAGTCCGATTCATAAATAAATCTATCACACGTGAAATTGCATGTGATTGTCACACACATAGTTACAAATAAAATTTGAAGTTAGGACCACAACATAAATTGGCATTTACTTTGTAAGCCTTGAAATGCAAGGCATGTACCAAAAATAAAGTTAAAAAGCAAATCTGCCATTGCTAAAATCATGGCACATGGTGCCCATTTCCCCTTGTCATTTTCACCCCCCACATCCATAATAATTTCACCAATTGTTTGGGGCAATCAAGTTTCTTTGCCATGGAGTGTTTTTGGGTCAAAATTTGCTTTTAGTCCCTATACTTAACATAAGTTGTGGATTTGGTCATTGTACTTTGATTTAGTCATCTTTGGTCATTGTATTTTTTGGATTTTGAAGTTTTATTCTTAACTCAAATAGTAGCGGTTAATTCTGTTTGATTAAATTATACTATTAGTCATGTACTATGTGTAAAATTATAATCCCTATATATTTCGAATTTTAAATTTTTAGTTTTGATGTAAACGAGGATCGTTAAATCCATTAATTGACTTTTTGTGAGTAGGGCTATAAATGAATAGAATGTTCGTTGAAGACCTTATGAACAGGGGCGAAATTAAGGGGGTTGGCAGGGGCCCCGGCCCCCTAAAATGGAAAATTTTTCATTTAGGCCCTTTAAATTTTTAAAATTTTAAATTACTAAAGGTAAAATTACACTTGGCATCCCTTAAAAATATAAAAATTTGATTTAATTCTTTAAAAATTATAAAGATATAGGCTATTAAAATTGTGAAATTATATTTTTGCCCCCCTAAAAAAATTTTCTGGTTTCACCTCTGCTTATGAATAGATTGGTTTATGTTCGTTTATCAAGCTAAATAAACAAACATGAACAAAATTTTAAGGTTTGTTTATTAAACGAACTGAACACGAACAAGACTTGCTTAGTTCATTTATATTCATGAACAAACTCGTTTATATTCGTTTAAAACTAGCTTATTATTCGATTGTTATATATTAATAAAATTTTAGTGTTTGTGTGCTTATTTTGTTTATTTATAATATAATTATTAATACTTATATTTGGTTTTTTTATATCTAAAAAATAGTATGTATGTATATTTATTGTTATTGTTCATAAACTTGTTTAGTTATATGTTCGTGAACATGTTCGTTTAACTTAAATGAAAAGACATGAACAAACATGATTTTAGATAAACGAACATGAACACAAATTTAAAATTATTAACGAATACCAATCGAACATGAACACAATTTTAAAATTATTAACGAATACCAATAGAACATGAACACAAACACGAACACGAATAAGCTTAAAAATAAATAAATAAATGAAGATGAACAGTGTTTTGTTCATTCAAGCTCCATTCATTTATAACCCTATTTGCGAGTAATATGTGAAAATAGCAAGTTAACTACTGTTTGGTCACATCAAATTTCGGAACTAGTAGAATTTAATGAATTTATGAACTACTATTTGGTCAGCATTGAAATTTTAAATTTCAAAAAATACAAGGACTGAAAGTGACCAAATTATAACTTACACATAATACAAGGACTAATAGTAGAAATTAACATTTTTATTAGATATAAATATTTGGCATCAATCTACTACTCTTGTTACATTCTATGTAGTGTAAATAAATAATCAATATATTAAAATCTTAAACACGATTAATCATAATTAAATTTGATTATATCATGTATGAAAGTATAAGATATTTTTGTCTAATTATGCTTATAATTTTTACATATTTGAAATTTAATCCCTCTATTTTTTTTATTCAATAATTGAATTTCAATTGATAATATTGTCAACAAACTTCTATTAAATTATATTACCTGACATTGTTAAAAAAAAAAAATACTCACGTGATTAATATTATACACGTGGAAGATCCTTTGACAGTCTTATTAATTGGGCTTCAATTGTTAAATCAAAAGAGTAGAAGGGTTGAATTCTTGAAATTAAAATTAAATGGACTAGATTTCAGATGTGTACATAGTACATGGACTGAGAGCAAAATTTGTCATTTTTTAATGTACTATTTTGCCACCTTAATAAAGGGAATGTGGAAGCCATGATATGTAGACAGATAGACAACCAGAGAGAAAATAATAATATAAAACAGAATCTACAAGAGATATTTAGAGGAAAAAAAAAAAAAAACCCAACAATCAAGCACAAATAAAATAAAAAAGTGGATTAATTGCATTTTTTTCCCTTTAATTTTCCTTCAAGGACGTGAACCCCAGTTCTTCTGGATTTCAAAGTGATAACTCACATCCAAATAGACTTTGTCATCATCATCTACAAACTGCATAAACAAATTATAAAGAGAAATTAATTAAAAGAAATTAAACCTCAATATTTTAAAATTTAGACAAATTCTAATATATATATATATAAATAAAATCAGAATTTTTTTAATGTAATGTTATAAAATTTGTAGAAAAGAATAGTAATAAAGTTATAAATTATATATGGTCAAATTCTGTCCTTAGTCCCTAAACTCTTCGGACTTTTTAAATTCAACCCCTTTACTTCTAGGAATTCAGTTCCTTCACTTGTTTGATTTAAAAATTAAAGTCCAATCGATAATACCTTTAATTTAAAAGAAAAACCCAGACCTTTGAATGTTGAAATGCAACATATTCAAATTTAACGAAACTTTATTAACAAAATCATTAATCGAACTTTAATTTTCAAACCACATCCGAAAAATAAAAATAGAGAGACTAAATTTTAGAAGATAAAAAAATAGAGGGACTAAAAACAGAATTAAAACATCAAAAATAATTTACCTTGGTCCTTACAGCATATGAGCCTCTAGCAAACAAGCCTGAAGGTGTAGTTTCTTCTTCCAATTCAAATGTATAAGGTTCCTTTTGTGGACTAAATGTCCCCAACATTAGCTTTGTGTTGTCCACTGTCAAATTTAATTTCAATATCAACCCCATTAAAATCAACCCAAACTCAAATCCGAATCATTTTTTAAAAGGTTAAAAGTATCGAAATTTAAATTTCGAAATCGGTTCAAAATTTAAACTTATAATAATGTTATTTTTCATACCTCGAATACCGGCTTTCCAAACAGTGTTTACGTATTTAAGACCGGAGACAATATTGTTGGAGACATTGAAAGTGAATTTGAGACGAAATCGACTTCCTTCTTTTAGAGTAAACAAACAAGTTTTAGGCTTTGTAACAAATGGGATTGGCAAAATTATGTCCGGTCTACCAGGGGATACGATCGAGAGGCTAAATATCTTAACTTCAGGCTCTTTACTCTCTGCATTAAATCAAGAAAAATACACAAATATGAGTCGAACATGAATATCCGGAGGCGGATACAAGGGGCAGGTAGGGAACTTCACCACAAAATTAAAAATAACCCTTTATAAATGATCAAATTATAAATTAATATAGGAAAAATTGCGCTTTAACCCCAAAAATAAAAAAAAAAATATTTAATCCTTTCAAGAATTATAAAAAATTCAATTTTGGTCCCTCCTAATTTTTTTTTTTTGAACTGACCCCTGTAAATATTGTAACGTAAATATAAAAAAATGAAGAGTTGGAGTAAAATGTACCTCCGACCGCAGACATATCAACACTACCAAGAAGTTGTTCTTTCCATCTCCTTAAACTTTCATCATCCTTGAAACAAACAAAAGAAAAAATCAAGGTTTGAGTATTTTCATGGAATCTGGGTATTATTTTCCAAGAAAATTTATATACCTTGTCTTTTTCAAGCTGTTCTTTGAGGGAAAATTGAGGACCAAGATCCAATTCTTTCTCGGATTTCAACTTGGCATCATCATCATCTTCTTCTTCTTCTTCATCATGTTGATCATCATGGGGTTCATCACCATTGTTGATAGCTTCTTCATCATTATCATCAATGAATTTCTTGTTTTTCTCATCTCTTAACTCTTCTTCTTGGCCAGCTTTGGTTTCGTTTTTATTGAAACCAATCTGTTTGGATGCCGAGAAAGTTCCTACAGCAGCTGATGACATTTTTTTTTTTTGCCCCTATGAACCTACCTCTAAGCAAAGCAGGTTACTTATCCATTGTTGCAGGATTTAAATAAAAGGAAACGGTACACATGTTTGTGGGCTACTGGGCTTGAATTTGTACCAAATTTACATGATGTCGACTCATATGGTGAATATATACATATTAAATTACGATATTCCTATTATATTAAAATGTCAAAAGTAAAAATGTTGAATTCCGAAACTCGATAATTAGGTTCACTTTAGTATTAATATTATTTTTTTCGATCCACTTTAATATCTAAATTTGACAACTAAATCCATTCTAATTTCTGAACTTAAAGTCATTAAATCTTGATGGAATAAAGTTTAGGGACCAAAATGGACAAAAAAAATACATATACCAATGTAGATTTAGCTGCCAAGTTTAAGGGTCAAAGATTATATGAACCTTTATAAAAAAAACAGTTAAAATACGCGATAAGTCTTTGTACTCTTTATAAATTTAAAATTTAGTCTCTCTAATAGTCAATTTCAAAATTCAAATTCAACTGTTAACATTGATAAAATTATTTTGTTAAATTCAAGTTCATTACAATGTCATTTTTTTAGTTACATGGCCACCAAGTGAGTATTTTTTTTAATTTCAAAATGTCATACCGAGAAATTTAACAAAAAGAAAGTGTTAGTAATTAGACCTAAATTTCGAAATCTGAAAAATAAAGGATTAAATTTCTAAAATTAAGAGTATAGAGGCTAAATTCTAAATTTGTGACTAATATAAGACTTATGTTATTAATGTAGTGAGATGGGAAACATGGCATTGATGCATGACATAAGACCTAACATGCAAGGCAGTTGAAACAAAATTGGGGCAGTTGAGACAAAAGTTTATCTCTTTAGACCCTTCCCTTTCAAACTTCTATACCATTAATGCTAACTCAAAATCATGATTAAATACTGATATATCAATGTGTCAAAAATATAACCATGGGAGTTAAGTGAGATGGTAAGGGTCTTTCTTACCTTAATTAGTGATTGAGTGTTTGATCATCGCCCTAGGTATGGAGCAGCTTTAAAACTCGTGACCAGTATTTATCCCTTAATGGGTCTACAAAATATGGATGATTAATTACTAGGATCGCTCCGGTAAATATCTTGAGAAAAAAAAATGAAGATTATATAAATGTACGAATTCTCAAATTGAATTTGAATTATTTTTTATAGTAATATATTTGAACTAAATTTTAAATTTGATTAATTTTAGAATTAATTAAATTAAATAACATATTATCGATTCAATCGATATTGACCCACATTTGAAGACATTTATTTATGGTTGATCATCATTGTCTACCAAAAATGAGGAAATAATACATTCAAGAAATCAATCTAATAGCACATCCCATCAACATTACATTTTTATTTATTTTCCATCAAACATTAATTTAAATCGTACTAAAGTTTCCAAGAATGTTATTACTTTGGTCGATTGAGTCTAGTTTGATTGGTACGAGTGTTTTTGTCAATGCAAGAGGACGTGGATTTAAATATGCTAAAATGTATTTTTTTTTCTTATTTATAGATTGGAGAGGGACTATGGATAATATTGTATCAAAAAAAGAGTAAATATGGTCAAAATCCATAATAAAATTATTCAAAAAAAAATTCACTCGACAAGAAATTTATTTAAAGTTTTAAATGTGATCGTATCAAATTCAATTTGAGTTCTAATATGATCCATAAATATGTTTTATTGAAAGTCAACAAAAAATTAAATTTCTAAAAATTTTGAAATCTAGTAAATGAGGCCTCCTATTGTTTATTAAGGCTAAAGGTTTTGACCTTAAATTCAAAAGTGAAATTTACGGAGAAAAGTATTTTGGATATTCTTTGCATTCTGCTCCTTTTATTAAAAAAATGAGTAAAATAATTTTTGTATATTAAGTTAAAAAGTAAATTAGTTATTTCTATTAAAAAATTTATCCATTGTTCAGTTAAAACTAGCAGGACTAACAGAATAGCCGGACAATGACACATGATGTTCCATGCATACCTTATGTTGATATACAAGGACCAGTTTTTAACATTAGACATGGGTGAAATTTTTAATAAAAAGACTAATTTTTTCTTTAATTTAATGTATATAAATTAATTTATCTATTTTTTAAATAAAAAAGATAAAATATAATTTGACTTTTATCGAAATTTATGAATGTGCTAACGAGTGGATTAGTTTAACTTAAATTAAATTATTGAGTTTAGTGCTTTTCGACCCAATTCAACGCATGTAGTTGAAGGTACCCAAGTTGTAGCCCAAGTACGAGGCATGCTTAAGCCCAAACCCTAAAACGATAAAGGAGTCAGGTGGACTTGTCTCTCTACTTGCTTGGCTTGGGTTTCGCTTTACAAAAATTCTTCACTTTTTCCCCAGAGCTGAACCATTTTCATGTCATTTTTGTTCTAATTTGCTCCCAATTTTCTTGCCAAAGCATTCCTTTGATAGAATTCTCTTGTTGTAGGTATTTTCTTCTAGCCAACAACAGCGCTTTCTACATGTTTGATTTTATGCTCGAAAGAGTTTCACTTGGACCATAGCCTACACTTCAACCCACCACACGCATCCTGATAAAGTCTCGAGTGAACCATTTTCATGTCATTTTGTTCTAATTTGAACCCAATTTTCCTTTCCCAAGCGTTCGTTCACCACACCTATTGATTTAATATTCATGTTTTAGACGATTTCTTCGAGCTAACAACAGTGCCCTCAACATGTTTGATGTTATGCCTGAAAGAGTTTCACTCGTTGTACCATAGCCTACACTTCAGCTTACTACCAGCAAGCATCCTGATAAAGTCTCTAGATCAACCATGTTGCTCTCCGTCTCGTGCCAAAGTGACAATTCCCTCAGCTCCAGCTTCCTTCAATCATCAAACCCATCTTTCATTTCCCTTAAAAGAACTAAAAAAAGCTTTCAAAACATTTATAATAAACCCCAAAGTTTATCTCTTTCGATTTCGTGTTCTTCTCTCAAAATTGTTCGAAGCCCTTCACTTGACAAACATGTAGTGAAACAAAACAAAATCCGTTTCGTCCAAAAGCTGAAAACTTTGTTACTTTCGAAGCCGAAACACTTCATTCCAATCGATGTTCTCGCTAAATGCCGTGCTTACCTTTGTATCCACAAGCCTCGTTCCATTCTTTCCATGATCTATCGGTACCCCACGATTTTCGAGCTCTTCACTATCCCCATGCCGCCTACTCCGTTTAACGCTACAAAATCGGGGTACCAACTTTGTGTTCGTTTAACCCCGGCTGCTAAATCTCTCGCTATGCAAGAATTGAATCTTAAGTCAGCTATGTCAGGTTTCTTGGCGAACAAGTTACAGAAACTTCTCATGCTTTCTTCTCATCGTAGGCTTCTATTGTCTAAGATCGTTCACCTTGGTCCTCATCTTGGGTTATCTCCGAATTTTCGGTCCCGTCTTTGTAATGATCATCCGGATAAGTTTAAGATCGTAGGTACCTCGTATGGTATGGCCCTTGAGCTTGTGAATTGGGATCCTGAGTTAGCTGTTCCATTGAAGTCTCCTCCGGTAAACCGTGGGTTGATCGTTGATAGGCCTTTGAAGTTTAAGCAACTGAACCTTCGGAAAGGGTTGAATTTAAAGCGACGACACCGGGAGACTTTGATGAAGTTTAATGAATTGCCTGATATTTGTCCGTATAATACGTCTTTGGACGACTTTCCAAAGTCATCCCTCGAGGCCGAGAAAAGAGCTTGTGGTGTAGTGAGAGAGGTGTTGGGGATGATGGTTGAAAAGAGGACATTAATAGACCACTTGACACATTTCAGGAAAGAGTTCGGGTTACCAAATAAGTTGAGGGCGATGATCGTGAGACACCCGGAATTGTTCTATGTGAGTTTGAAAGGGATGAGGGATTCGGTTTTCTTAGTCGAGGGGTTTGATGACAAGGGAGTGCTTTTGGAGAAAGATGAGAGTTTAGTGATAAGAGATCAACTAATGGCATTAGTTGCAGAAGGAAAACGGATACGACGCGAAAAGAGGAAAGCTAGAATTAATGGTACCATCGTTGATGACTGCGATAACAATGATAACGTTGAAGTTGAAGATGGTGACTATGATGATGGTGATTATGATGACGGATTTGAGAATATGTTCGATTCTGAAGATTCGGACCTCGAATATGATTTTCATGATGATGATGATGAAAGCAGTATGTTGTATGCTAATGGAGGAAATGCAGTATTTTGGACTGGTGATGACAATGGAGATTCAGAGCCTTGGTAATGATAAATGATTTGTGTGTATATTGTGAATATTTGTAAGTAATTAGGGGATAAACGAAATCTGTGCTCATAAGCTATCGAGTTTGCTTCAAAAGAAATCCGAAATCAATCTGATCATTGTTGAATTAAACTAGAGCTAGACTGCGAAGAATTTATGTATCTTAATACTTGATTCGAGTAGTTTCGGGTTGTTATTAAGGTTTTCTTTTAAATTTTAAATTAATATTGTGGAACTTCAATTCAACTTGATCTCAAATATGACTAGCACACAAAAATAGCTCAATTTTTACACGAAGTAAATGAGTTAAATGTGTTCGAGCTTGTTGGAATCGGACCAAATCAATTGACACATGAGTTTGGACAAAAAAGTTGAATCGAGATAAAAATTTGATTGCACCAATGGTTGGAGTCTAGACTTGATCATGGGTTGGGTTACCGGCCCAGCCCGAAGGCTCGCCCGAAATGTGGGAGGGTTTGGGCAAAAATATAGGCCTAAAAAATGGACTTAGACAAAAAAATAAGTCCCATTTAAAAAAGGGTCGGGCCTCAGGTAAGACATTTTTGACCCAGGCCCGGCCCAAATTCAATGAAGGACAAAAAAATTTACTTTTTTTAATATTATTTTCTTGTTGTTTTCTCCCTATTTTCAAGGGCGAATCTAGGGGGGTTGGCAGGGGCCTCGACCCCCCTAAAATGTAAAATTGTTATTTAGGCCCTTGAGATTTTTAAAAAATTTTAAATTAGTAAAGGTAAAATTGTACTTTGGCCCCCTACAAATATAAAAATTCAATTTAATCCTTTAAAAATTATAAAGATATAAACTATAAAAAATTAAAATTTCATCCGGCCCCCCTACAAAATAGTTCTGGCTTCGCCCCTGCCTATTTTGCTACCATTTTACTATTATTTGCTACTATTTTGTTGTTATTGTTTGGATATTGTATAAAACTTATTTTATTGTTAATTTTGCTATTATTTTAAAGACATTTGCTTGTTAAGTTGCATTTATTTTAATGTTATTTAAGTATACATATTTTTTAAAATTTATTTTCAATTTGTTGGGAAATATTTATTTTGATGTTTTTAGTATTTTTGATGTATTATATATTTTTTAAAATTATATAAAAAATAATATAAAAATTAATATGGGCGGGCCAGGTCGGGCCCGGGTTTTAGGATTTTTATCCGGGTGGGGCTTGGGCAAAATTTTAGACCCATTTTTTGGGCTGGGCCCAGGCCTAACAAACGGGCCTAATTTTTTAGTTGAGCCCGGTCGGCCCATGCACACCTCTAGGTTGAACTAGTTTTATAATTTTTTAATAATTTATTTAATTAAAACTTGATCGATAACCAAATCAGAAAATTGATGGTATTAACAAATAATTTAGACTGACTAATGACATTTACACGGATCTTAGTTTAATAAAGAATTTTAGTGGTATTAACAATCCTTAAAAAAGTCACATAATCATTTTAATTAGAATAAAGTATTTAGACTGACTAATGACATTATAAAGTTGAGGTATCAAATTATGTCAAAATTAAAGTATACAAATTAAATCTCAAATTTAAGCGAAATATAATGATCAAATTAAAATTTAACCATTCTTATAATCTAAAAAACAGAGGAATCGTAATTGACATTTACCCATAATATTCTCATGTAAAAAAAAAAAAAAGGAAAAAAATAAGACAGGTGTCCATTGTAGAAGGCCTTAGGGCCTTCATTTTATATATAGTTTGTATATGTTATGAATATTTTATTATTAAGTGGACGTCCATTAAGATCAAAATAAGTTTAATATACTTTAGAACTCTAATAGTCATTAAAAGTAGAGTTTTATTTTATTTATACTTTTTGTATATAAATATAGACTTTGAAGCAGCATTGTGAACATTTTTATGGATCACTAAAATACGTACTTCTCTTTTGCTCTCCTATTTCTCTTGTTATTTATTTATTTATTTCATGATACGTTATCAGTACGATACTCTTTTTTTTTGACGATTCTTTTCTATGGCAAGAAAGAAAGGAATTGTAAACTTTTTATGGCAAGAAATTTATATAATTTATCTGGTATATTTTTTCACTATCTTATCTTTGGTAAATTTGTTTTACGAAAAAAATTTATTTTAAGATTTCTTTAAGTTATATTATGCATAATATTTGAATGATTAAATATACGATGATTAAATTATTGTTATTAGACATGCTTAAATTTTGATTAAGGGAAATTCGATAGGATCTAATTGAGTCTTATTAACCTGTTATTAAGGATTAAATTATACCTTTTAAATTGAATTATAAATTATAAATAATTGATTAGAGTATCATAAGATTCTATAACATATATTTGGTATTGAAATTTGGTACAATGTGTATCGAATAACGTTCAAGCATCTTACGTGAAAATTCTGATTGTTTTATAAATGTTAAAGATTTTCAAGTATATTTCACTATGATGTATTTTATTATAGCATGCTTGTTATAATTGGAGACGGAAACATGAACAAATAAATTTTGAATTGAAATTCATGCATATTTAGGATGGTGATTATGGAAAAAAAATTATATCTGATTTTTATATTTCAGATGTGAGCTTTGTCCATACAAATGTTTTACTATGAAAGCTATGGCGATCAGAATTTGATAATTATATGCACATGTAGTTACAAGATCTCCTATCTATTGTCTCCGTACTGTCAATTTTGAGGATTTCCATAGTCCATATTGAGAAACTTCTTGTTGTAATAATTTTTTGATGAATTATAAGGGGAGGACAAAGTCTTAACAACAACGCAACTAGCGCGACTCAACTCAGACCACACCTGGGAGGTGAACACTCTGACCGTCAAGCCAACACACGAGGTTTTGTTGCCGTAATTATTTGCTATTCATTACTAATTTTAAGTATATAATTTTATTTTGATATTTATATGAAATCTTACAACTATATTACTTAGGATTATATGTATTTTGTAAAAAACGAAATTTCTAAAAGTATAAATTGCATATTTTTTGTGAATTGTGAAACTCATTACTTGACTTATTAGTAATAATTTCTATATATTGAATCTATTAGATTTTGGTAAGAATTTTATATTAGAAAATTATTGTCTTTTCCGCTATTTGGTACTATATATTAGTAAATCACATGAGACAGTAAACCAGAAGTTTATTAGTCTAATATATTAATTAGTTGGTATGATCGGTTAGACCATCCCGATCAATAATAATACAATAAATGAGAACTTACATGGATATTTATTAAAGAACTTGAATATTCTTCATATTAAAGATTTATCAATCGTTGTTTGTTTTCAAAGAAGATGAATTATTAGAACCTCACTAGCAAAACTTGAGATTAAATTTCTTGCATTTCAAAAAGAAACAAGAGCTCATTTATCCAACAAATGAATATTTTGATTTCTTAATATAGACTTTGATACGTACTTCTCTTTTGCTCTCTATACACCTTAGGATGGCATAGCCTTAAATTAAAGCAAAGTAAAGTTAAGGGCGAGGTTCAAACGAGGAAAGGCTTATGGTGGATACTTAGGCACCCAGAGACGAGGAATGGCGTAGTAAGCGACGAAATGCTTCGGGGAGTTGAAAATAAGCGTAGATCTGGAGATTCTCGAATAGGTAAACTTTTAGAGTTGCTGCTGAATCCATGGGTAGACAAAATACAACCCGGCGAACTGAAACATCTTAGTAGTCGGAGGAAAAGAAAGGAAAAACGATTCACGTAGTAGTAGCAAGCGAAATGGGAGTAGCCTAAACTGTGAAAGCTGGGTTGTGGGAGAGCAATAAAAGCTTCGTGCTGCTAGGCGAAGTGGTGAAGTGCCGAACCCTAGATGGTGATAGTCCAGTAGCCAAAAGCATCACTAGCTTACGTTTTGACCCGATTAGCATGGGGCACATGGAATCCCGTGTGAATCAGTAAGGACCACCTTGCAAAGCTAAATACTCCTGAGTGACCGATAATAAAATAGTACCGTGAAAGAAGAGTGAAAAGAACCCCGGTCGAGGAGTGAAATAGAACATGTTCTCTTGTTATTTACTTTCTTTATTATTATTAATTTCATAACATTATAGATTTAATTGTACTCCTTTTTTCGTAAAATATAATTTAAAATAATAAAAAATAAATTTCATTTAAATTGTAATAAGTTAGATAATTAATTATTAAATTACATATTAAATATTTTAAATTCAATTATATATGAAATTCGAGATGAAATTATTTGCCGAATTTATTTAAAAAATAAATTATTTTGCTTACGTGGCTAACATGGATTGGTTCTTTGACTTTTAATTCGTTTACAAATTCACGACAGTTTGCATTCCGAAAGTTTCAAAGTGGGGCCCACTTTTTAATTGGTCCCCTTCTAGAAAATAGGGAAAATTAAAAACGTACTCGTGGGTCGGGTGGTGGACTCAGTGAGTCAAAAAACTCAGATAGAACTCGTTTCGCTTTGCCCCTCTCTCTGCCTTTCTAGGTTTTTTTGGTTTATAAAATAACTTAGAGCTCTCTCTCAAAGCTCGAGGTTTTCACTTTCTCGCACTTTCTCGCACTTTCTCATCTAAGGCAGCTAGTTCTCAGATTAGGTATCAAAAGCAAATCTCAGGCTTTACTTTAATTTTTCTCTCCGTTGTTCAAAACTATAGTATTTTTATGTTTAATTTCAAAGAAAAAAACAGTCAGAGTATATTGTTTTGTTTAGTAAAATTGAAGATTTTATGTTTTATTTATTTGATTTACTTAAAATTTAATTTTGTATAGGATTTTGCATTTACTAGCTTCTTTTCTCTCTGTTCTTCGCAGCTCTGTTCTATATATATATATATATATATATATATATTTGCAAGTGCATGTGCATGTATTGCTGCATTATTTTGTTGGTGATTAATTGTTAGATTTTTCTGTTCAATGTGATTATTTTCGGAGGAGGAGCTTGACTAATTGGAATTATCTGGAATATTTGCTTATTTATTTATTTAATCCTTTCATCCTTTTGCTGATATTTAATTTCAAATTGCAATAATGAAGTATAAGGATTTCTGTATTTTTCTAGGATTTGTTTTGAGCTTTTCTCCCCATGCATGCACGAGGGAGAAGTGAACACTGAAGATTTTATTTTGGGGAAAGTTTATAATTTAATTGATTTAGGAACAGGCATTGAACTGTTATTACATTGGTGGGGCATCTTTAAAAACTGGATTTTATTAGGTTGACTGGAGCTTGGGGTTTTTCAAAATGTTCTTGAAGGTTGGGGACATTTGTCATCATTCTAAAATTACGCCAGTGCTCATCTTTGGTATGGAGGATTATTAAATGTTCTTGGCAAATATGATTAGAAAGTAACAAATGAGGCATGTTATACTTCTCTATCAATTTT
The DNA here is from genome assembly GCA_025698515.1 of Gossypium sturtianum. Lineage (NCBI taxonomy): Eukaryota > Viridiplantae > Streptophyta > Magnoliopsida > Malvales > Malvaceae > Gossypium > Gossypium sturtianum. The sequence goes on from CM046945.1 coordinate 168,719,003, forward strand.
TCAAGCCTATCTCATTCCCCTGCCCTGCCTGTTTTCCTGTTTTTTACCAAGTACTAATCACTCCCTTATGAAAGCATGCATGGGTCATAGCACTGTCTGACTCGCACTGTTCCTTCTCTAATCTTCATTTCCTTGTTGAATTAGTTTCTTTGCAACCAGTCAGCATCATTGACCTCAAACTCTACATCAGTGGAAATGTGTAGCTACTAACAGGGATGATGTCCTGTGGTCTCTTTCATATACCTTCAGATGTCTTTCTTAACACAGTAAAACAAAGATGTTCACTGATAATTTCATTGAATTTTTTAGTTACTCTGTTATTATGGCATCTTAAGAGTCTCTCTTAATCTTCAACAACTATCAGGTGTTTGTGTTATCAATATGCGTACTTGATAAACATGTCATTGAGAACTTCAAATGAATGTTGTCCAGAAATGGAAAGATAAGCTGGTCCATATCGTGCATTTTTGCTTGTTTTTAGCTTGAAGAGGGTATATCTTTATTTTTTAGAATGTTCTGTTATTGTACTCTACTGTGTGAAAAAGCTTCTTGTTTCTGTGTGGTTAGTGGCTTCAAAATTGCTCATGTTTAATTGAGATTTGTTATAATCGTCCAGAATCATGTACCATTAACTATGGCATATTTGTAAGAGAATTGAAAAGTCATTCATGTAAGAAAGTTTAGGTAAAACAATTTGGAACCTCTGCTTATTATTACTACTACTCATCTTTAAGGTGTACGTACGGAGTTTATGGAAGAATATAATCTGCAAAGCTAGTATTTGTCTATGTATCCAAAGAGGTCTGGTCAGGCAGATAGGCCAGTTACTAGGCCTCTGCGCTCAAGTGATAGGCTTAGAAGAAGGCCGAAAGTGTATGGCAGACCATATTTGTATTACACTCCTACCATCATTCGAAATAAGAAGAGCAGGACAAAGACAAGGACAGCAGCTTCTCGCATTGCCAAAATGTTGCGCTCGGGGGATCGGCCGGTGCGTACTTCAAACGGCAGTGTAAGTTGCTCACTCTTGTTTGACTGTATATACCATGCTGAGACTTTAAGTGGTTGTGATAAATTTTTTAGCTTTTCCTATTCATTTTTCTAGGTTGTCGATAACTTAGAAACATAACTCCTTTGTGACTATAGTAGTATTTTAAATGTATTGCACATCAGTAGAGAAGCTAATACTGTTGCTGACTCAATGGCCAAAGTGGCAAGGCAAACCAGCTCAGGACCAGAAGAGTTTGAGCTCCTTTACTTCACCGTGAACTTTCTCAGGGTATTTTGTAGAAGTTTGCTTTGACTAGTTTGCTAGTCCTCCTTTCTTTGAACAGAAAAAAAAGAGTATTGCACTAGGGCTCTGATTGTCTGTTGCTTTTGCTACTTGATTTTTTCCATGGCTTCTTGAAAAGCTGCTGCAAAGCAAAAGTTAAAAAGCAGAATTGAATTGATTCAAAATGAACCATAATTAAAATAGAAAACCAACTGTTGTTAAAGAAAAGAAATTGATTACTGGGCACTAATATTTATCACCTCTTTATATACCTTTTATGGTGACATTTATTTTGTGCTGTGGCTGTATTATATATATTTTCAAAACAAATTCCTTCTGTGTCCTTTTAGATCAAAATGTAGATTCCTTTTTTTCTCAGTTATGTCGGGCATTCTTATAAGAGGACATGTTTCATGTAGGTTTTCTTTAATAAGTTGTGTCTTTGCATGATTTTCATATAATTGCATCTTTTCTTGAAGCTAATTGGATTAAATGACTCATTTTTTCAATTATACCTTGCATTTTGAATTTGATTAAGTTTAGTCATCCTCTTGTTGCAGTCAGGCACAGCCAATCTTAGGCGTTCATCGAGAAAGAGGAGAGTTTCTGTGAATCTTGTGGGTTATACTGAGAGTTCTGGTTCAGGGGATGAAGACATGATGGTACCGTCCAAGCATTCAACACTTTGGAATTCAATTACTTTACTCTCATTTGATGAAACATACATCACGAAAGTGTATCCCAATTCAACTTTTCATTGTTTATTTTTCCCAGAGACCATATCGACCACGGAGGAACCGAGTTGCTAACAGTGTAAGTCAAGATGAGTCTCCATCTCCCAAGCAGAAAAAGACCTCGGAGACTAAAGAAGCTCCTCGACGTGAAGGACTACGCCCTCGTCGTTCAAAAACAGTTAAGCAGATCAATTTGGGTTATGATGATGAGCAAAGTACTTCGGAGGAGAAGGTTGGTGAAGATGAAACTGAAAATGGGAATGATTTAGATGATGAGGCTGCAGATGATGACCAAAATGATGCTGAAGATGAGGGTGATGAAGAGGCTGAGGGTGAAGATGAAGAGGAAGAAGAAGAGGATGAAGGTGATGATGAAGAGGGTGAAGAAGAGCAGGAAGGAAGGAGGCGATATGATCTTCGAAATCGTGCTGATGTACGCAGGCTATCTATGGATGAGAGCAAGCAAAGATCTAGATCTCCACGGAGGGTTTTACGTCAAGGAATGGGGACTAAAGTCAGCAGGGATGTTAGGAAGGGTGGCTCACGTGTTCATAAGCGTCATCGTCTAACAAGAGCTGAGGATTCTGATGATTCTATTCTCGTGGATGAGCTGGATCAGGGTCCTGCTATTCCTTGGGGCCGAGGTGGGAGCAGATCTGGACCACCTTGGCTTTTTGGGGGATTAGACATGCATGGGACAACAGCATTGGGATTAAATGTAGCTGCATCAGGTTGGGGTAATCAAAGTGATCCATTTGCTACATTGACTTCTGGGATTCAAACTGCTGGACCAAGCTCTAAAGGCGGGGCAGATATTCAACCCTTACAGGTTGATGAAAGTGTTAGCTTTGATGAAATAGGCGGGCTTTCTGAATATGTTGATGCTTTGAAGGAAATGGTTTTCTTTCCCTTGTTGTATCCAGATTTCTTTGCCAGTTATCACATCACTCCACCTAGGGGTGTCCTGTTGTGTGGTCCTCCTGGCACTGGTAAGACATTGATTGCCAGGGCTTTAGCAAGTGCTGCTTCGAAGGCTGGTCAGAAAGTCAGTTTTTACATGCGAAAGGGTGCTGATGTGCTTAGCAAGTGGGTTGGTGAGGCTGAAAGACAATTGAAACTTCTTTTTGAGGAGGCACAAAGGAATCAACCTTCCATCATTTTTTTTGATGAGATAGATGGGCTTGCTCCTGTGAGGTCTAGTAAACAAGAGCAGATTCACAATTCTATTGTATCCACTTTGCTTGCCCTCATGGATGGTCTTGATTCACGTGGACAAGTTGTTTTGATCGGAGCAACTAACAGGATTGATGCTATTGATGGAGCTCTAAGGCGCCCAGGGCGATTTGATCGTGAATTCAATTTTCCATTACCTGGCTGTGAAGCACGTGCTGAAATATTAGATATTCACACTCGGAAGTGGAAGCAACCTCCTTCTAAGGAACTTAAAATGGAACTTGCAGCTAGTTGTGTGGGATACTGTGGTGCAGATCTGAAGGCTCTATGCACTGAAGCTGCCATTCGTGCTTTTCGTGAAAAATACCCGCAAGTTTATACTAGTGATGACAAATATCTGATTGATGTTGACTCAGTGAAGGTTGAAAAGTATCACTTTATAGAGGCCATGTCAACAATTACTCCTGCTTCTCAAAGAGGTTCCATCGTTCACTCTAGACCGTTGTCTTTGGTAGTTGCACCATGCCTGCAGAGACATCTCCAGAAAGCCATGAACCATATATCTGACATATTTCCTCCCCTAACAGTGTCATCTGAGATGACCAAGCTTTCTATCCTTTCATATGGATCAGCAATTCCTCTTGTTTATAGGCCTCGGCTGTTACTGTGCGGTGGTGATGGTTCTGGCTTGGTAAATATTTTGCATCCTCTTGAGTTTTAGTAACTGTAATTTTTGGAGCCAGAAACTGAATATACTTACTGATCTAGTTGTTCAGGATCATCTTGGACCTGCAATTTTACATGAGTTAGAGAAATTTCCTGTACATTCTCTTGGTCTTCCATCACTTCTTTCGGATCCCAGTGCAAAGACATCAGAGGAAGCAGTGGTGCATATATTTAGCGAAGCAAGAAGAACAACACCTTCTATACTATATATACCTCAGTTCAATCTATGGTGGGATAATGTGAGTGCTTCATGCATAGAGTAATTGTTCAAATCTGATTCAAATTTTAGTTCAAATGAATGCACTTGATTAAAAGTTGATCCTTTTTTTGTGTGTGTGTGTGTATTTCAGGTCTAGGTTTTTTAGTCTAGTTTTGTATTTTCTTCTGCTTTCTAAATTTGATAAATTTGTTGTTGCAGGCATATGAACAGCTAAGAGCTGTTCTGCTTACACTTTTAGAAGAGTTACCATCAGACCTACCTATATTGCTACTTGGAACATCATCAAGTTCACTTGCTGAATTAGATGGGAATCCCTATTCAGTATTTCCTCAGCGTAGTGTGTATGTGTGTCTAATCCTTAAAATGACCTTTTATGCATTTCTATTTCGTTCTGTGATTATTTGGATATCAATGTTGACCTTTGGCAATTATTTTTCATAACCAGAGCTGTTTATTGCTATCGCCATGAAGTCTGTTTTCAGTATATAAGTCATTATTGGTTTTTCTTGCAAGTTGCAATCTTGCTGAAGCATCCCATAAACGCGATGCAGTCCAAGTGCATTCTCTTTTATGCTGACATGACATGTGAAACATCATAGATACACACTTTTTTCTTTCTTTTGTTTTAGGAATTCAATGTATGACTAGAATAATATTCCTGTATTGCCTTTTCTCTATTTTGTCTTGCTTCTATTTGGGTAATATTGATGAAGCGGACCTTTTTTACCCAGTTTGCTCTAGGTATTTATTTACTTATCTTTTTATTTATTAAAAATTTGTTCAATACTGATGTATTTAATTTTTATTGTCAGCTATCAATTGGACAAACCTTCAATTGAAGATAGATCTTTGTTCTTTGACGGTTTAATTGAAGCTGCATTGTCAGTATTGTTGGAGGCAATGACTAAAAAGTCCAAGGAACCAAAATCTCTTCCTGAACTTCCCAAAGTGCCAAAAGTGGCAAGTGGACCAAAGGTCTCAGAATTGAAGGCCAAAGTAGAGGCTGAGCAACATGCTATTCGCCGTTTACGCATGTGCCTTAGAGATGTTTGCAACCGGTAAAGTTACCGCAGTCCTATCAGAAACTATTATGTTTAATAGTGTAATCTTTAACTGAGGTGTCTTTCCTTTACTGTTCCTTGCCCCTTTCATCCCTTGCTATTTCTTTTTCTTGGCAATGGAAGTTCTGTGGAGCATATATTAATTGATTTGTGTGTAATTTACGACAAATATTCGCTGGAAGTGGAACTCAGGTTTTAATTCTGAGTTAGAATTCTGCAAATTGAAAAACTATAACTAATATTGGAAGGTGACTTAAAGTTTTCCAAAGAATTATCTGGCGCTATTAGGTTTATTCCTATAGAACTGTTCAGTCAGGTGACCTTAAGAGGAATTGTTTAGTTTAGAAAATAAAAAGCTTGTGAAAAAAAAATTATAAAATTATAATCATTAGAAAAGAAAAGAATAAAAGAGAAAATCAACTTTAAGAGATGTAGTAAAGCCTGATGTTTTTTTGTAGTGTGGTTTTGCCTCCTTGAATTATCATTGATGGATCCTTCCATAATGGCTCATGAACTTGTTTTGGCTCGTAAGATCTCTTTCTTTCATGTGATTCTATTTATTAACTTACATTACCCCTTTTTAAACCTGCTTTATCTCCAAAGTTGATATAATTGAGAAAATGTCAGTATGTTGAAGATAATAACTTTTAGGATGGCTTGTAGGTTTTAATTTATTGTTGATTGTTGTTATCTTTATAAGCTTATAAAATAGAGATATTTTTGCTTTATTGAACTGTTAATAAGCTTTAGAGAAGATGGTTGGTCATGTTGCAGGATACTCTACGATAAAAGATTTAGTGCCTTTCATTACCCAGTCACTGATGAGGACGCGCCAAACTACCGCTCCATAATCCAGAATCCTATGGATGTTGCTACTTTATTGCAGCGGGTTGACTCTGGACAATATCTTACCTGTTCTGCTTTTGTGCAAGATGTCGATCTGATTGTAACCAACGCAAAGGTGTGGGTTTGTTAAATCCCAAATGCAATCTATTCTGATTTCTAGTTTTATTATTTTAACTTAGGTTGACCATGTAACTTGCCACTCATTGAGACCGACGATGGCAAACGCTTGTCAAAAAGCAACTGTAACTAATCAGATATGCAGTTTGGTTTGTTTTTCGGAATCTTAGGTTTTTATTGAATAATGGGATTTTTTCAAATTTCAATATTTGTTCGAAATATATCTATTAACTAGATTTATAATAATGAGGTCCATTTTTATTTGTTACTTTGTGTGCCTCATTTTTATTTACTGGTTTAGTTGTAAACTTGTGCAATTTCCTCTTCATGTATGGTTTACCTGATGTCATGTAGGGGTTTACTCCTATTTTGGCTACTGAACATTGGATGGAGAGAGAAACATACCGTTAGATATGGACATGTCCAATTATATATGGATGTGTCTCAGCATGGATATCCTTTTTCTAAGTTTTTCTATATATTTGGAGGATCATACCTTCATACCGATATCCAATTATGTGACGAACACAGGTATTTTAGAGAAGGGTAACATAGGGAATGCTTGTAGGGAAGAGTAGGGGAATTTGCTTGCTTAGCATTTGTGGTAGGCTAAATACCTAGATACCTAGGGTAGGGCTGAATATTTTGGGATTTTAGAATTTATTGTTATACTCAAATTGTTAGAAACATAATGGGGAAAGAATGGCTGGCAGCAAGGAAAGAGATTCCACATGTGAAAGCAAAATGTTTATGGTTTTACAGAACACTTTTAATGCATAAGTTGTGTCTTTGTATTGCATGCTTTGGATTCTTAGCACTGTTCTGTTGATTATTTAAAAGCCTACTATATATATGTATATCTGTTCTATAATAGATAGTCTTTATTAGCTTCTTTTTTCTGATGTTCCCTAACTTACTGTGCCTGAATTTTTGCTATCCTGAGTTTCAGGCTTACAATGGAGATGATTATAATGGTGCTAGAATTGTTAGTAGAGCTTGTGAATTACGGGATGCAGTACGTTCACTCATTCTTTTATGCAGAGTTTTATTCTAATTACTCAGCTCACCTTTTTCATTTTTTTTTCAATTTTCATTAATATTTTAGTTTCTTTTTTATCAGGTACATGGGATGCTGTCACAGATGGACCCTGCATTGGTTGCTTATTGTGACAAAATTGCTGCTCAAGGGGGTCCAGCTCATATGCCTGATGATCTAGGGCTGCCTCCTGCGGTACCTGTTGTGCAGCTAGGAACTTCAACTCGGGCAAGTGCTCGACTCCGTAATGTCCAGCCAGAGGCTGATCTTCAAAGCTACGAGGCCTTGAAAAGGCCAAAGAAGAATGCCGATACTGCCCCTGCGGGTATTTTCATATCTATATGCATAGATTAGCTGACCCTTGTTTGGTGTATAACTGTATATGATGAGACAGGTTTTAGGCTTTAGTTCGTAACATATTCCATTACTAAGGATTATTTAGTTTTCTCAATTAGCACCCAATACGAGGATAGGCATATACGTAGGTTTATATTCTGAGAGTGCTTTCTGTCTTAAAATTGTCATCCAATATGAGGATAGGCATATAATTCAATACATCGTTTCAATTGCCGGTCCTAATTGTATGAAGTGATGAGTATGTGATTCATCACTCATCAAAATGCACATACCGAACCGTGGGGTAGAGTAAATAAATTATGAATGTGATTCATCACTCATCAAAATGCACATACCAAGCCGTGGGGTAGAGTAAATGAATTATGAATTAGGGACACAATAGGGACATAAAAGGGTACCAATCATACTTGCAGATGGGCCTACTTCAAACTCATACAGCTGCAGATGGTCTGAAAATGATTCAGTGTCTTTGACTTCGAAACTGTAGCTTTTATCAGTCTTAATACGTATTCCTATCATGAGATGGGAATCAATAATGCCATGAATCCTGTCTACTGAACCACAGTATCCTCACCCGAAAAGGGATCGGGTTACCATTGCTTCCTAGTTTTCATTGATCATCCTAGAGTTTTTGCATCTTCTGTAACATATTAACATCTTCTGTTAATCCGTGCCACAGCAGAAGACAAATCCCAGGCCTCGGATTCAGTACAAATGAAGCCATCTCAGACCCTAGAGGTAAAGGAGATAAACTGTGAGAGGGATGAACCTACTTTGGGTGATGGCAAGCAGCAAGAAACTTCTACAGAAGCTAATGGATCCCAGGACACGATAATGTCGGATGGTCAGATTTCAACTCAAGCCGAATCGGTGAAGAAACTGCTAGTGGAGCGAACAGGAAACTACGGGATCCCGGAGCTGGAAAGGCTTTACAGTCGGATAATGAAAGGCATTTTTGAAAGTAGGGTTGGAGATGATGATGACCCCAAACCTTCAGTTTTGGAGTTTTTGTTGAAATTTGCAGAGGATGACGCTAATTTCTCTTCTCTTTAATGCCTCTTCTCATAAAAAAAAGGAAAATGAAAACAACAAAGAAACCTTTCAGTAGGGTAGTTGTAAAGTCGGTATTTTCTTTTTTCCAATTCATATTATTGAGTCAAAGCCAATCTCTCTCTCTCTCTCTCTCTCTCTCTATATATATATATATATATTCATATTCTATTGAATAAGTATTTGAACATTAAAAAAAAAAAAAGTTAAAATATGTTTGAAGTTTTTGCACTATTTGTATGTTAGGAATTTAGTTCCTTTCATTTTTAAGAATAGGTCGAATTGTTATCACAATTAATACTCTTCTATTAAAATGGTTGGTGTGATGCTTTGAAAAAAAAAAAAACTCAGTTGGTATTGAGACTTTTAAGAGTATTTTAGCTAGAGGGGAATCTAGGGGTTAACAGGACGTCGGCCCTTATAAAATGTAAAATTATTATTTAAGTTTTTAAAATTTTTAAAAAAATTTAATTTAGTAAAGATAAAAGTATACTTTTATCCTCTTAAAATTATAAAAATTTAATTTAATTTTTTAAAAATTATAAAGATATAAATTATAAAGAATTAAAATTTCATCCGGCCCTTTAAAAAATTGTTCTAGCTTCGCTCTTAATTTTAACCAAAATAAATAAAATTTAACCTTTCCCCAATCAAATCCAAGAAATTCTTAATTTATTTGAACAAAGATAAAATAAATATTTAATCCTAACTTATAAGGAAACTTTTGGAGCACCAAATTCAAGGGGGTAAATAAAGGAGTAAGTTGATGAAATTAAAATTAAAGTAGAAATAAAAATAAAAAAAGCAATAAGTGGTGATGCATGTTATAAGTCTCCCATTTGTTGTAAAAATTGTAATTAATGTTGTCTTGATTTCTTTAATGATGTTCCTCATTATCTCGTTTTCCAATCTTAGAACAAAGAAAAAAAAAATCATGCCTTTTCTCTTTTCTCATTTGCTTCTTTCACTTCATCAAAATTGAAGGTTGACTTGATTTTGATTCGTTTTTTGAAATTGGGGATATTTTTGGGAGACAGCATTTCTACCTCACATAATTAATTATTACTAAATCTTTTTAAAAAGCTGTTCAACATTATATATATATAAATAGTTATGATGACTAACAATTTAGAGGGGGCTGGTAGGTACTCGGCCTCTTGAAATGTAAAATTTTTATTTAGATTTTTAAATTTTTTTAAAAAAATTTAAATTAATAAAGATAAAATTGTACTTTGACTCCCCTAAAATTATAAAAATTTGATTTAATCTTTTAAAAATTAAAAAGATATAGACTATAAAAAATTAAAATTTCATTCGGCCCCCCTAAAAATTTGTGTTGGCTTCGCCCTTATAACAATTCATCCGTATAATATAACCATTTAGTGATTTGTCTTAAAAAATAAGTATTCAAATGGGAAAAAATTCAATCAATAATAATAATAATAATAATAATTTCTTGATCAAACATTGTGTAGATACCTAAAGCTTAGGTTGATATCCTAGTATTTCTAATCCTATCCCAACTATAAAATTAATTTTACAAAAAAAATTCTACATTTAACTTGGAAATAGATTTCAACTTTTACAAACTCATAAGTTAAATAATTTTTTTTTATTAATTACATAATTATTACGATTGATTCAATCATATTATCATCGTTGAAAGATGATATTTTAAATAAATACGAATTCAAATATTAATATCTACAATCCTTTATTCCTAGATTCGTTTATAACTAGAAAAGAAATGCTACCAAGAACTCAAAGCTTAATCTAATTAGTTCAAATCTAAGATTACAATCTCGATACATGTAAGAATGAGTTAAAATGCGTCTTTGTATGTAATCGAGTATAAAATCTTGATATGAATATATATTTGATATAAGTATATTTATTTTTTGTTAAAAAAAGTATATTTAATCATATCCCTAAATGTTTCTTTGGTATCAATCCAATTATTGCAATTCATTTACCTCCTTTTATCATTTTTTTATTTTTTTATTTTCAATTTCTACCCAAAAAAGCACTTGAAAATAAATAAATAAAATAAAACATTAAATCTTAGCCTTATGCTTATCAAATCCAAAAAAAAAAAAAGTTTTTTTAAAAAAATTCAACATTTATGTTTGTCTCTTTTAATAATATCATCTTTAAAATTTAAATTATGTATTCTTCTCAAAAATGTAACCTATATTAGCATTGTATCCAACATCTAATAGATTTTTCATTCTTTTTAATATACATAAAAAATTAATATTTATCCCTAACTTGAAAAGGAAATAGTAATTTTGTGACAAAATCATTGGATAAATAAAATGAGTTAATTTAACTTTTAATAATGTGGCTTTATTTGGTACATACTTTTTTTTTAATCATTGGATATCTATTTTTTTAATTTGGTATCTAAGTTTTGTTGTGGTTTAACGTGGTATCTGTATTTGACAAAAATTATATATTTTGGTACCCAAAGTCAACAACATTACTTTTTTAGTATTTAATTTGAGTTTTTGGAGTTGATTTGATAAAATTTAATTGCTAATATTATTAGAATTGAATTTGTTTAATTTTCTATTTAATTTACTAAGTATAATTTGATGGCTATGATATTTTTGAGCTTTAGGGTTGTTTTGATTAAAGTTAATTCCTAATATTATTAGCTAATTATGAGTTTTTATCCAATCAACTCTAAAACCCAGATTACTTTCAAGTACGATAATGTATAACTTTTGCTTAATATAAGTATCGCATTATAAAAAAGCACAAATATCGATAAAAAATAAATAAATAACACAATAGAAAAAAATTGTCATTAATGTATTAGATGAATAGTAAAAATAATGCAAATCATTTAATGAGGGTTGGATTCACAAATAAACTTCAACTAATTCATAAACAATATAATATCATAGTACATGCGAGAGTGATGATCAGTTTAAACACTAATAACATACGTCTATACTACATTTAATTTTTACATGGTTTAAGTGAATCGCTCCCCATATATATATAACATGGGTGCTTATTATTACTAGTAGAAAGGGGCAACTAATGGTAATCATCCCATGACCAAAGGTCTGAGAATGGCTGCTCTGATAGGGTGTCTAGTTGATCAGCCAACTGATGATGTTCATAAAGCATCAGGTTGGAGTTGGACCAACAATAACTGTCATAATAATAATTAATGTCGTTGTTTACAGGTAATATGGGCTGCGTCAATGGTGGCTGTTCGAAAGCAAGCTCCAACTGCATGGGAGCTATGGAATTGCTGCTGCTGCCATCTTTAGCTTCGAAACTCGTTACTAGAGTCTTATTATTACTATACCTGAATGTTTTCTCCATCGGTGTCATGTCTTCTTCAACCTTTTCTTTCCCTTTGTACTTAATCTTACACAGTCTCCATTCCTACATGAAATATCAATAAGAAAAAAAGTGAGATTTTCACCTTTGAAGGGTTAATGTTTGATGTACAATTGCGTAGCCTGGTAGGGCAGGTAAGGGATTTGGTTGAATGGTATAATCACAATTTTAGGGCCTCAAATGTAAATAGTTCAATTTAATCCCTTTTATAGCTTTTTAAAATGAAAAAAAAAAAGTTTTATCTTTGGCACCCCATGATGTAATTCTTGGCTTCACCCTTGATGAAGGGTGACGCTAGGGAAGATAGTGATTTTGGTCTTTCAAAAATAAAAAAAAGGTAAATTATATTAGTAGTTATTTAATTATTAGTAAATAATTCTGTCACTTAATTATTAATAATTTTTTTTATCACTAAACTAAGAAAAAATACAAAATGATCACCTAATTATTCAAATTTCTTTATTTTTTTTGTCATGAGCGGGCTAATGGTGGCAGTTTTTAAAATTTGTATAATAGCAGCTTTAACCCTCAACATTTACACATTATGTCAATTTAATTTTGTTCTAAAAAATCTAACCCTCAACATTTGCATATTGTGTAATTTTTTTTTTACAGTTTTGATTTTCTTTGTGACCATTTCACCTAAAAAGCTAAATAAATAAATAAATTTGATTGAAAATATATAAAAAATGAAAACACCAAAAAAATACAAGATAATAATTTTTAATTTTTTCTCATTCTTTTAAAATTAACCCTCAACATCACAAAGAAAAGCAAAATTGTAAAAAAAAAAAAGAGAGACCAAATTTCATAATTTGTATATGTTGAGGGTTAAAGTAACTATTATACCAATTTTAAAAATTGCCACATTTTAGCCAACTGGTGACCAAAAAAGACAAAATTAAATAGTCGAGTGATCATTTAAAAATTCTAATAGTTGGACTACTACTATTGTAGTTTACCCAAAAAAATTATCTACCTAAAAATAAAGTAATATAATGATGAACTTACATTTTGACCCTTCAAAATTTGCAATTCAACCCTTCAAAATTTGCAATTCAATTTTGACCCTTATGTTCTAACTTCATTCCTACTAACAATATATGCTTTATAGTGCATCAAATATAAATCTATAAATAAAATATGTAGGAAGATGTACTTAAATGAATAAACAAAGTAAAACTAGAATTTAATAACACACAAATGATACCATTTTCAAAAACCTAATCTCTTTTTAACCTATTAAAAGGTTTTACCATAGACAACCGAATCTTAGTTACCCTATTAAGCTTTCCACCAGCTATTAAAGGCAAGGCAGAATATTTTCTGGCCCCATTAGTATAAAGTAGGATATTTTGTCTATTATTTAATGAATAAAATATATAAATTTTAAATGTTTTTCAAGTGTCTAAACAATTAAACAATTAAATAAATTTTAGGGGTTATCGATCTCACAGTATCGGACTGCCGTTTCATAGAGCCGCCTACGTATCTGGGTCATGTTCTTTGAATTGAAGATTTTATTTATTTATCGAAGGATAACCTTATTCTCTCATCCTGACTCGCTCTAGTAACTTGAAAGGATTTTTCGGAAGAGTTTTAATTTTCCTTTTAATTCCTTTTGAGAATTATTTTCTTTCTTAATTACCATCTTTATTAGTTGTTTTAGATGTATCTGATGGACACTTATTCTCGAACCTCTATTAATAAAATCAAATGAATTATTTAAAAAAAAGAAATTAAATAAGTTTCTAACCAGATTTAAATAAGGAATAAAAACAATTTTTTTTTTTAAATTTCCCAAACCACAAACAAATAGTCGAAATATAACTAAATTTATATCATTATGATCCATGCAAGGTTTTATATACTGTGAATAGTATTACTTAAGGTTTATGTATATATAGCTAATGCATTAGAAATATTTAATACCATTATTACTACATTTAATGCAACGTTAACATTAAAAAATGTCCTTAAAATCCTCATTAACAAAATAAATTTCACATAAAATTAATGGAGGAACATCATATGGCATCCTAATATTTAACTCAACTATAAGTAATAATTTCATGTTAAATTATTCATTTCCTATATTGAAAAAAAGGTTATTAGATATGTATTTGACTAAATAATATTGTGTTGCTTAAAAAATAAGTTTAAATCTCCCATTATTCGATATAGAAGATTAATAAGAACCGAAAATGACAGAAGTTATGGCTATTAAAACTGACTTCGTGGGTTGCTTTGGAGTGGATTCTGGAAAGGAATTCTAGATGGTGATCTTTGTGGAATCTCTTCATTGGTTTCGGTTGTAGTATTAATCAATTGGTTCAAGTTCACTTTGCATTTGTTCTCAAGCAAGGTAATGAAATAGTTGATGCTTCTGAGGAGACCTGCGTTACTTAAAGCTTGGTGGTGAAATGATTTTTGATTGATAATGAGAGTTTTTCGTATCCTGTTTCACTCTTATGATTATGTATTTGCTGTTTTGAGGGGTGATGATTGAGTTTTGTCTTTCAACTATTTGTTTGTTTGCGTAGGAGTTGGTTGTTTAAGGTCAGTTTTTGTAATCTCTCTATTTAGTAAAGAGGTTAACATTTTCCAATGTCTTTCTCTTATTAATAAATTCGGGTTACCAATTATAGCATCTACAAACCCTTTTCTTATTCCTAGGTCATTTGCTCATGTATTCCCAGAAAGGAAACTTAATCCATTTAGTTCACGTATAGTATTATAATCCAGAAAGGGAAATTAGAAGGCAGATAAATAAAGAAGAAGAAGAAGAAGAAGAAGAAGAAGAAGAAGAAGAAAGGAACCGTATGAATTGATTGAAGGCCGTATTCATGCATTATCCAATCAGTTTTGATGGCTTCCTTTCGGTTTCTTTGGATATTATCTTTAAACCTATGAAAAGTTAAAGGTCTTTTATAACCCATCACTTCTCCATTTGGTGAAGGAACAGCCTTTACATGACTTGTAGCCTTCCACCATCCTCTTCCCATTACTTCTCTTGAATCACTCTCCCTTCTGCAATAGTAATATCTCTCGTTCTTGTTTAATCCTATAGTACTTTCACTCCCTGCGACAAAATTAACCACATAAATTCATATAATATATATTCAACACGTTTTCGTTATGTAATGCATATGAATGTATTTTATTGGTGTGATCTGATGAGTGCATATTGTTCCATGAAACATGCATGATCTTATCACACGACACCTAAACTCATAGCTTTTGAGTACTAAATATTAATGTCGAAAACCCTAGTTTCAGACATGCAAAACTGATGAAGATAACATAGGAAAAACCAGAAAAAGGAGGGAAAGATATCGGACCATGAAGCTCTTGCGGCTCGAAATCATAGATATTTTTTTGGATGATGAAATCGAAAGCCGCCATGGAAGTGTTTCCAGACACTTTCTGGCTCAAGATTTCGATGATCTCTTCGTCTGTGGGAGAAAATCTGAAGCCTGTAAGAACCATCTTCCTATATTTTGAAACCTGTTTTTTTTAACCAAAAAGACAAATGTATCATTCAATAATACCAATCAGATTATAAAACATATCTGATATGTATGACATTGGTGTATAATTCCATATATATATATATATATATATATATATGGAGTGAGAGAGATCAAGGAAATGCTGAAAAAACTGGAAGAAGACAAATTGACTCACGATTAGAGAAGACTAATATGCCTGCAGGATAGATAGTACTTGTGAATTAAATTATTAAAAAATGATTTTTTTAAATTAATAAATTTTTTTATGAAAGTATGTTTGATGTTAACTTTATGATTCACAAAAATTATTTTATTCTACATTCGTAACTACACATTAAATAATGACTTTTCTAAAGTTTGAATATATTTTCTTTCATCACTATTTTCTAATTATTTTTTTATTATACTCTAAAGATATATAATTTTAATATTTTTTAGGTTTAATTTTATTCGTGAAATTTAGAAAATGTTATTGTGAAATAATTTATTATACAGGTTGAATCAAGTCGTCGACACCCATGAAACCAATAGAATTATGAGCCCAAAACAAGTTTAAATGACAAAAAAGAAGAACTGTTAGGCTGTGTTCACATTCATTCATGAAATTTTAGGGGGCGAAGTCAGGATAATTTTTTAGGAGGGGCCGGATGAAATTTTAATTTTTTATAGTTTATATCTTTCTAATTTATAAAGGATTAAATCAAATTTTTATAATTTTAGGGGGGCCAAAGTACAATTTTACCTTTACTAATTTAAAATTTTTAAAAAAATTCAAGGGTCTAAATAGCAATTTTATCTTTTAAGAAGGGCCGGGGCCCATGCCAGCCGCCCCTGGCTTCGCCCCTGATGTCTTGGTCAATGCAAACCTTTCTTTTTTTCCTTAAAACCACTCAAAATACTGATAATATTAAAAGCCCGACGTTAAATATACGACAAGGGCATATGGGGAGTTCAGTCATGGACAAGCATATTTAACCCTACTTATATGTGTGCGGTCGATCCCTTACTAGCTCATTATATCTTTGAGCAGATTGGATACAAAAAAAGAATTCCAACATTGAATGAAAATAGATTGTATGAATTATTATATTTTCTCGATAAAGCAAGAGATTACTTAGGATTGATTTAATTTTTTTGAGTTATTATTTAATTGGATGGATAAATTAAATAATTAATTTTAAAGTGAAAATTAAATTATATAGCTATTGTAGTTTAATTTCACTTGAATAATTAAATAAGTTTGTACATAAGGTAAAGTCATCATGATTTTAATAGAACTAGAATTGTGTTGTGTAAATTAACAAAGGTAAACTCAAAAAATTAGACTGGTCTCGTATCAGCCCAATTGGAAAAAGTTGGATGTCGTAGCATAGGGAGTGCCCTCCCTTAGTGTGTCACTGAAATTTAGTTATCATTCTCAGACTAAAATCTTGTTAGTTTAATTAATTAAGAACTCCAAATGAGAACTGAACTCTTGCATAATTTTATTTTTATAAATACTTAATGTTAATAAAAAGTCATATAGTAAAAAATACTAAGGGGAAATTCTGCAGAAACTTAGTGATATTTTATTTGAGTAAATTTTTTTGTATTCAAATAAATTCTACTTTTCTTGAGATTGGATTCTAGATTAGAAGTTAGAAATTTTGGTTTCGGTTTACATAGAGGTTTGTGCAAGGCTTTTTCCACTGGAATCTTGGTTTTTTTCATGTGTTTGGTTCTTTAAGTTAGAGCTCACATTCTTAATAACTATGAGTTTGAGGATAGCAAAAAAATTCAATTGATTGAAAATATAAAACATTCAAACTTCAGTTCGGGTTGATCGAAAAGTCCAAACACCTACCTAGACACCCTTTGCAGCAAAGACATCTCCTTGCAACCTCGATGGGTTAGTTTTGTCAGGTGTTGTTAAGTGTTGCCACTTTATATGAATTTTAGATCGATGGATCAGTTTTGTATCAATTTAATTATACATTTATAATTTTATTATAATTTTTAAAAAAATATTGATTCACTCCATTTCGTTGAATTAATCATTAATTTCGGATAAGCCTTTAGTTAATTTGTTCATTATTAAGTCATACCTCTCAAATTGTCTAATTAATTGGTTGGAGGACCTTTTTGCTTAATTTTGCATTGTTGCTATGCTTGATTCCATTTGTGGGGTACAAAAAGAACTTATTTCCACTGGAAATTTTACTAATAATTCCCTTTAATTTGCTACTTCTTACTAAACTTTATTTTAATATTTTAATAATTAAATGTAATTTATGAGTAGATAGTTTGTGCCTATTTATCAAAGACACTTCCAAAAAGTTACATTTGTCTTCCACTAATATTTCACCACCTAAATAAAAAATAAAGATCCCATTCACATGAGGAAACTACCAATTACTTTAATTTGACTTCAACTAATCTATATATTATATTATAAGTGTTCAAATCAGATTGAATCAAGCTCGAAATTGTTAGAGTTACGGTTTAATTTATTTTAAAATGAATGAATATATATATTTTATTTAAAACTAACCAATTGGCTCGATTTTAGTTCATAGTTATTCACCAACAAGGTAATGGTATGACGGATGCTTTTGCGAAAGTATATCGAGACTTTTTGTAACAGCTTGTTTTCAGTGAAATCGGAACAATGGTTTCGGGAACACAAATCTGAAGTCGGAAAATTTTATTATTATTATTATTATATGGTCTACAATATGATAGAAATACTGTATAGAAATTTCGTTAAGAAATTTTACTGTTTACATACCTAATTTGATGAAAAGGACTAAATTGCATTAAGTGCAAAGATTGAATTCTAATAGCTAAAAGTATTAAATAGCTATAGAATTTTAAATTGGAGGTCCTTATATAGTTAATAGACCATTAAAATGCTTAGTGGATAAGCATGAATAGTCATCATAGGAAATTTCATGAAATATTAAGGTTAATTTTAGAAATTAATGATTAAAGTTATAATAAATTAATAAAATAAACAAATATCATCTATTATCATCATCTATCACCAAAATAAAAGAGAGAGAGAGAGAGAGAGAGAAAACCTAGCCATGGAAGCTTGAAATATTAGCAAACTTATTTTGCTCAATTAGGTATGTATTCTTGTCCCGTTTTTAATGATTTCTATGTTTTCGAGATCGTAGTAGCTTAATCTAGCTAGCTCGGGGATTAATTTGCAAAATTGTTAAAGTATTAGGTTTTTTCCATGGATGAGTATGCTTGAATTATGAAGTTTTATGATAGAAAATGAAAGGTTGTTGTTAGATAAACAACTTTTGTAAAGAGAATTTTGATGAAATTATCAATTAGGGATTAAATTGAAAAGATGATAAATTTATGGTAAAATTGTGAAATTGTGAATTATGTGGGCTGCTATTAGTATGTATAAAAATTGACTAGGCTTGAGTAAGGATTAAATTGCATGAATGTCATTTTCCGAGCCTAGGGTCTAAATTGCAATGAATTAAAAGTATAGGGGCAAAATAGTAATTTTGTCAAAAACGTGTGTTGGACTAAATTGAATATGAATTATATTGAATTAAGTTAAATTCATTCATATAGATCCGGTTAGACCTAGTACGGAGTTAGATCGAGGCAAAGGAAAAATATCGGATTAGTCGTCTTCGAATCTACGTAAATTCGTCGAAGTAAGTTCGTGTAATTAAATTGTGCATTTATATGTGTTAAATTGAATTATTGATTGTGAATTGTATAATTGCTGTGAATAAATACTGGTTGTATATCCGACAATTATCGAGTCCTGTTTGAACCGTAGGAATTCATAGGATACAAATGACATGTCATTAGGGTTACCGATTTGGTTGGGGTCCTGCATGTGTTGCGGACACACCACAGCTCTTATGAGCTTCCCGATACTTAGCTCGCATGAGCTTCCCGTTATTCAGCTCGCATGAGCTTCCTGTTATTCAGCTCGGAAGAGCTTACTGTTTACAGCTCGTATGAGCTTACATGTATATAAATTGACGGATTACAGTTCAGTACACCTCGTTTGTACTACCCGTGTATCCAACAATATTCTAAATGGTTCAAAGGACACAGTTCTGTTATGAGATTATATGAGTTCGATATGAACTATTATTGGTATTTATATGAAAAATATGAATTGTGATTATTGATGAATTCAACCATGTGTGTTGGATCTTATATGTGATTTTCATGGCTAATATGTTGGTGATCATGTGTTTAGGATTTTGGCCAAATTGGTTGAGATATGCTATGTTTACTTACCTATTGTATGGATATATGGTAAGTTAAATTCCGTGTTATATGAACTTACTAAGCTTAAACGCTTACTCTGTGTTATTTTCCATGTTTTATAGTAATTCGGAAGCTCGTTTAGGTTGGATGCTAGTCGGAGCTATTTCACACTACCCATCAGTCCTTTTGGTACTTTCAGTAAATTAATTTCGGTTATAATGGCATGTATAGGTTAATTTGGCCAATGTTGGCATATAAGGGTTTTGTTGAGACTAGCCACTTGAATGGCTTGTGTTTTGTATATTTTGATGTGTATATATGTGGCCTTATCATATTTGATATGTGTTTGGATATGCATATGTGTATTTGGTTATCTAGGTAAATTTAGATATTTGGTTGACATGTTTTTAAGTTGTCAATTGAAGTGCCTAAGGGCATATTGGTTGTATGTTGTAATAATACATGCTTAAGACTTGATTTTAACTTGATTTGAATGCCTTATTATGGCTTGTTGATGTTCAAAAATGTTGAGTTATGTTGTTATGGCTTGATTTTGTTGTAATCTTGTTGTCCTTGAAAGAGGTTGGTGGCTCCAACATTTTTCTCGGTTTACATTATTTTATCTCGACTAAGCAAATTTTTTTTTTTACAAAAATTCTCGTATGTAAAATAAACTTTTGAGCTTGAATATATCTAGTTTATATTATATATAAAACTTTACATATTATTATAGATATCGATTCAATAAAAATAAATTTTTTAAATTTTTATATTTACCCATACCACCTATAGTTATGTGATTCTCTTTTGTTTTAATACTTAACTATGATTAGGATATGATAATTAAAGAGAATTAATGGTACTTAAATTTTGAAGAGATTTGAAAATCAAATTTGATGGTTCTTGGGATGACAAATCTTAGTTCTATTATTATATATTTTAAAATATTAACATGTCAATAATATGTATATATGACAAATTAATAAATTTATATTATATTCGTTTTAATTTTTTATATCATATCATATTTAAATTATTTTTGTCGTGTCGTAGAATGAGTCAAAAGGATCTACGTATACATAATCCTATGTGGATATTATGCCCCAAATTTAACAGACAATATGTATTGTAAGGACAAGACCAGGTCCCCCCACCATACACGGTTTTGGTCTTTGAAAAATGTTTTCCTCGATCGAACTAATCATATCAGCAAGCCACCATGTTTTTTCGTCTTCTTTGGATTTTTCTGATTTCAGATTCAAAATATTTTACCAAAAAATAAATCTACATTTAATAAATCTGATTAAGAAAAATAAGTAATTAGTCGTGTTGAGTGTTGTTCTCTATGTCTCTTGGATGGTAGTATTTGTCTATTTATTCTTCATTGATTTGATATACTAGATAGGTTCCAGGCACATCAACATGCATTCTACTCTAGACTTAACAAGTGTTTATGTAGTTTTATGGGTGACCTCGCAAGAGAACATAGATACTTAGTATGCGAGCTCAGTCTAAGAGATTGATGCGCGAACTCAATAGAAACCGGCCCATCCGACCCGAACCTATTCAGATCTTAAACCGATGATAACAAGTATCATAACAAGTAGCTTATTAATTTTTTTTTTAAAAATTATAAAATTGTAATTTAATATAATTGTAAAATTATATTTTTGCTTATAAAAAATTTACAATGCATTTCTCACCCTCCAAAGAATCTTTTCTAGCTTTGCCCTTCTATAGGCCTATGCTTTTTTATTTTTTATTTTTAAAATATCACATAAAAGAGGTTCATATCAATCTTTCATTTTGCCAATAAAGTTTGAGTTCAATAGAAAATTTGAGATGTTATTCCACCTAATAAAATGTGTGAAATCTTCTCATTGATTCTATTATAATCGTAATAACTTAAAAAATAATTTTTCAACTCATAAATTATATATATTCAAAACTGAACAAAAGTTAGGCAATGCATGCATAAATGGGGACAACCTAAACAAATGTTAGGCAATGCACCCCTAAATCAGAAGCTGACTTCAAAAGCAAAATTTGTACTCAAAGTTACATCAATGGTGATTTTTTCCATGTCTTTTGCCAGTTTTTAGGGTTTTATAACACATACATCATTGCATTCGACAGTGAATTTATTAAATGCCAAGATATAATCTTATAAAAAGTATTTACTAAAATCTAAAATAGATTCTGAAAAATCAAGTAGTATCTTCAATAAATCTAAATATTTTGACCGTTTAAGACAAATACGTGTGAAAAATGAGGTATGGTTAACGTAAGGTAATGATGTTTTGGTCCATGTTTGGACCACTTTTTATATTATTAATGTTGTAAGGTCAAGTTCAAAGATTTTAAAGATTTTATGCAACATTAGATTGGATCTCTTCCAAAATTTGGTGATCTCAATTCAAATCATGAATCTTATTCTTGATGATATATTCCAATATTTTTGTTTACTTTTATGATTTAAATTATCAACTCCTTTGACTTAGAAAGGGCTAAATTTGTGAGTGGAGGACTTGATTGAAAAAATGTAATTAGGCAATTGATAAAAAAATGATTTAAATTATCAACTCCTTTGACTTAGAAAGGGCTAAATGTGTGAGTGGAGGACTTGATTGAAATAATGTAATTAGGTAATTGATAAACCATAAAAGTAATACATTTTAATATAAATAGATTATATATTTACAAGGTGATCTTGTTGATAAACCATAAAAGTAATACATTTTAATCCCATTTAAAGACCTTTTGATTTGTGTATCATCTCATTTTATAGTAGCGGAGATTTGATTCTCATGCAAGCCTATGGTAATAACTTTTCATGTTTGACTTTTGAGTGCTTAAATTTTGAACCTTAAACACTTTGAGTGATTTGAGCGAATCCTTAGTGAGGATGTCGAATCTTGTCGGTTTTGAATTAAAGGTAATTATTTAGATAAAGGGAAACACCTATGTTTTCATGTTATAAAAATGTGTGACTTGGATTGTTTGAATCTTTAGTGCTCTTTTAGTTAAATTATCAATGTGTGATTATTTGTGAATTATGATAAGACGTTACTGATGAGAATTATGAATTGAGGAAGTTTAATTTTAATTGTGAGTTGAGGATTTTGCTTGAGGACAAGCAAATGGTTAAGTGTGGGGATATTTGATAAACCATAAAAGTAACACATTTTAATCCTATGCTTAGCGTGTTTTTGGATGTTTTATTATACAATTTTGTGAATTTGATGCTCCTAATCCTTTAAATTCATGTTTCTATACTTAGGAGAGCATAGGGAAGCGAAAGGAGAGGAAAACGGGCCAAAATCGGACAAAACGGGCTATCTTAAGGATCCACACGGCCAAGCCAATACCACACGGGCTGAGCACATGCCCGTGTGAACCACATGGACTGGACACACGCCTGTGTGCCAGCCTGTGTCGATCGCGAGCCATGTCAAATTTACACACGGCCTGGGCATTCTCACACGGGCTGATCACACGCCCGTCCCCTGCCGCACTGTTTACGCTTTTCACGCGGAAAAAGCCAATTTTTAGGGTTTCTGGGCATTCTAAAGTCTATAAATACACACCAGAAGAAGACCTAAAGGAGCACGCAGAGTAAAATGGAGAAATTACTCGAAGGAAGCCGTCGGATTCATCTCAGAAGCAGATCCACTCCAAGATTGAAGATCTCCATCAAGTTCCTTAGAAGTTTTTGGGTTCTTTATGTCTTGTTGTTTTCTTGATTCTGAGATGTTTTCCTTTACGTTATGAACTAAACTCTCTAAATACCTAGGAGGATGAAACCTATGATGAATCTTATTATTTAATTATCTGAATTACATGATAAATACTTGTTCTTGTTCTTAATTATGTGTTCTTAACCCTTGCTTTAATATTTTCGTGGATATTAATTCAAGTTTAATGTGCTTATTCAAATTGGAGCAAAAGTCCTGTTTTAGAGAAGATCTAGCATAATTAAGCGGAGTTGATTGCAACCCTAGAAATAGGATGACATAAATCTGCCGGATTAGAGTCAAATCTAATAAGGGAATCCATAGATCGAGTTAATGCGACGATAGGGGTTTTAATTAGAAAGAGATTTCAATTAATCAACCTAGAGTCAGTTGTTCTTAGTATCGAAAGAGATATTAACATAAATTAGGGATTTCTACGGATCAAGGCAAGTGAATAAATCGTTTAATTCAGAGTCAGAATAATAAGTGAAGTCTAGGTGGATCCTTCCTTGGGTATTGTATTTATTCATTGGTTTATTCGATTACTTTCTTCACTCTCTGTCGCGTTCATAGTAAATTAGTTAGTTAAATTTTAAATTAAAACAAATCTCCTTAATTATTAGGCTAAATAATAGAAAGATAGTTATTACTAGTACTTTTAGTCCTTGTGGATACGATATTCCGGACTCACCATAGCTATTCTACTATTTGATAGGTGTGCTTGTCTTTGTCGAATTATTAGTTAGTTTCGAGGCCATCACTTGTAAATATCATATTTGGGTTATATTTTCATCACCTTTCTTGCTGCTATCATCTTCAACAAAGACTCCCTCAAGAGTCACTAAGAACTTTTCAACTTTGCCCCTTTTTTTATGTTTTATTTGATGGATCATTTAAGCATAAAATTGGTTGATATTTGTATGTTGATGATGAATAGGCATTAAATCTTAAATTGTTGGTTGATTGAAATGTTGCATGATTAATTTTTGGGTCAGGGACTAAATTGTACAAATTGAACTAAATTGAATAGACTTCAAAACCTAGAGCTGACGCCTCTAGATGAACATTTAGATAGGTGAGACCGAAAGAAGAATCTATTTCAAACCAAATTTATTGTGACGATTCGGTTTAGTGAGGTCGAGAGATAAACCGGACTAAATCGTCCAATTGGATAAAATAGTGAATGAAAGGTAAAATTAGACCAACTAGGAGTTTGAGCAATTTAGATCCCTAATTCAAGAATTAACTAGCAACGTGGATATCAATTGACCACTTTAGCTCATTGAATTGATATTTGTGCACTTTTTTCTATGATTCAATTTAGTTATCCAAGGTGTAGTTTAGTGTACTTAACCTTTAATGATGACTTGTTGTAATACAATACTTAGTGATTAGCTAGCTAGACTTCTTCATTGCATGCATTATAACTTTCATTCGCCTTATCGCTTGATCTCTCTTGGGTTCAACCCTTGGAATGCTATAAGTGTTTCATTGTAACACTTACGAATATTACAACTGACCTATCACACTTGCAGTCAAGCTGCTTTAATTCTTGATATTTTATGTTGATTCTCCGCTCGACGTTCGTATGTTGTGGCACGGTCAAGTTGTTGGCACCATTGTCGGGTGATGTGTGTGTGATGAGTTGTATTGTTATATTTTTGCATGCTTTGCTAGAAAGATAATTAGTGAAAGCTAGGTTTATAGATTCGAATTTATTTTAATGTTTTCCTTTTTTTTTTCTTGTTGATAATTGGTTGATAGTCATATTTAATAATAACTATAGGTGGCCAGAAGATCAATTTGTGATTATGCAAATGGTATTTCAATGTCTAGCTTGGGGTATGATGGTGACTATGAGAGATAATGATAATCTGCATTCCTCGTATTCTTATCAGGATAGGGGTATATGTTGTGAAGAGTCTAGTGAAGATCATTATTTAACCACTCTAGTTAGTATAGTTGAGGATGGTATGTCTATATGTCACAACATTATGAAAGCCATGCAAAATTAGTTAGAGTTATTGTTAGAAGTCGTCCGACATCAAGATAGGGAGCATGTTTCGGTGGAAGAGTGTGTGGATTCAGATAATTCTGAACTTGAGAAGGAGGTCCCCCATACAAGTTTTGAACATGAAGACTTGAAGGTTGGTCTCCAATAAGAGATAGAGACCGGAGAATTGAGTGAAGTGTTGGGTATTATTGGTGAAGCCTTTGATTCTATAGACATAAAGGTAGAGATAAGAGTAGAAGTAGTTTTCCTTGAGTTCGATTGTTGGAATACTTGGGTGTTCCATTGTAACACTATGAATATTACAATTGACCTCTCACACTTGCAGTAAAACCGCTTTATTATAATTGTTATAGTGTTGATTCTCAATCCCGGTGCACGCATGCTGGGGTGCAATCAACTTTCGACTAAAAAATACAGGACTAACAACATATTTTTAACCTTACTTCAATCAAAGATTTTACAATAAATATTGATTCAATGAATCTGTTTCCTGTACTCACATCTTTAACTTTTTCTAAGTCACAAGAGTTGATAATTTAAATAATAAAAGTAAACAAAAATATATTTGCATATATAAGATTCACCATTTGAATTTTGCAACAAAATATCACCAAAATTTGGAAGAGATCATCAAGAATCTAATGTTCAATAAAGTCTTTGAACTTTAGAAAAAAAAAAAGGAACATAACTTGACCCTACAACATTATAACATTAAATGTGGTCCAAACTACGACCATAACATCATTACCTTAGCTTGAAAAAAAACCAAAAAGAAAAAACCCAAATCTCTAAATGGCATGATCAATTGGGAAAGATTTATTCTGGATCTCTAATGGACAACACCTACACACTTGGTTAACGAACACAAATTGTCCTAAGGAACTTGTGACAATTATTGTCATGCTTGATAATTCATATTTCAATTTTCTTGATTTCATAAAGCTAGAATTAACATATGGATACATAGAACCAACGTCAATTAAAGCATGAACGGGTGCAAAATATAAAAGAAATATACCTGCTACAACATCGGTAGCATCACCCTCATCTTTGGTTTGAACTTTAGAAAAAAAAAAAGGAACATAACTTGACCTTACAACGTTATAACAACATTAAATGTGGTCCAGAGAATGACCATAACATCATTACCTTAGCTTGAAAAAAAACAAAACAAAAACCCAAATCTCCAGATGGCATGATCAACCGGGAATGATTTATTCTGGATCTCTAATGGACAATGCCTACAGACTTGATTAACGAGCGCAAATTGTCCTAAAGGACTTGTGACAACTATTGCCATGCTTGACAATTTAGATTTCAAATTTCTTGATTTCATAAAGTTAGATTAACATATGAATACGTAGAGTCAGGGTCAATTAAAGCATGAACAAGTGCAGAACATAAAAGAAATATACCTGTTACAACATCGATAGCATCACCCTCATCTCTGGTTTTAATCACATAGGCTCGAGTAGGAGCTCTAGTTTTAGAATGTTGTGATGTAACATCAGTTTTTTTTTTCTCTGACTACCCCTTGTAACTAAGTCACCATGAGAAATTCCCTGACCTCTAACTACAGGAGCAGATCTCTGAGTAGCAGCAATAACATCATTAACATTCTTTGGGAAATCATGAGCTAAATGTTCTAAAGATACACATAAAAAACATGTTCTCATGTTTTTCCAGCATTCACTTTTGTGTCTCTTCCCACTATGCTCGCAATTTGGGATGCTCGCATCTCCCGTTGGACCCCTAGTACTGCCCACGGATATTGATGGTTGTTTAGCCCGATCTTTCTTTGACCTGACATTCGGCCCCCAAGACCCTTGAGACTCCCTAACTCACTTAGGCAGAGGTTGAGAACTAGTAGTCGACTCTTTTTCCGAAAGCTAGGGAATTCTCAACTATGTTATCTAAGCTCATGGCTTGGTTAACCACCTTTTCTCGTTCTGTTAGATCAACAAATATCTTAAGTTTGTGCAAAACTAGCTGTACTCGAAACTCATCTCATTCCCCGGAGGAATTGTTTGCAACTTTCTTCTTCGATTGGCACTAACTTGAGGGCATACTTGCTAACTCGCAAGAACTCTCATTCGTAGTTGACTACCAGTATATTTCCCTGTTTCAACATCATAAATTCTTATTTTTGATCTTCCAGATATAGTTCATCGACATATTTCTTTTTGAACTCTGATTGAAAGAATGTCAAATCAATTTGGTGGTCAAACCAATCAAAACAGTCCTATGGAACCGTGGTATCCCCTCTACCCACTGTGTGGTATCCTCGCTGAGAAAGAATCAAATTACCATTGCTTTTTAGTTTTTATTAATCATCCTAGAGATTTTAGCATCTTTTGTAACATATAGTCAACTATTAGTTACAAGTATTTTCAATCATCATCACTTAATGAAGTTATCTGTTAATCTGAGCTGCAACAGACGACAAATCCCAAGCCACAGATTCAGTAGAAGAGGTAAAGGGGATAGACTGTGAGAAGGGTGAATCCATTTTGGGTGATGCCAAGCAACAAGAAACTTTTACAAAAGCGAACGGATCCAAGGACAGAGAAAGCCTTTATTAATTATTTTAAATTTATAAAAAGTTATTTTTTAACAATATTATTATAGGTTTGGATTATAATTTTTTTTTTACACAATATCTAAGATTACCATAGCTCCTCACAACCTATAAATAGAAGGATAATGCTTTTCAACACACTCAAACCCATGTTTTTCTGTATTCACAATAATACTTCTGCCAATCAAATTAAGACTTAATCGACAAAAACAATATTTTTCATTTTTAAATCTAATGATTGACAACTCATCCATATAATATAGTTATTTATTAATTTGTGTTTTTTTTTTTAAAAAAAAAAGGCTATTCAAACCGGACCAAATTCAATTAATTTTGCCAACAATTTCTTATATTATATGGCCTACCTTTTTAAATACTATCCAATTATAAAAAAAATATATTTAAAATTTTTTAAATAAATTTGAACTTATAATAACACAAAAAGTTAAACAAAAAAAATATTTTTATTAATTAAATAAATAATTCAATTGATTGAAGCATATTACCCTTTTTTTTGGGTACATGAACCTAATGAAATCTAAACATCCAAATTAAATTAAATTCAACAATAAATAATTCTGTCCGATCCAGCATGCTCGAATAGTCTAAGCATGCATTCGTCCATTCATCAATTAGGGTTATGATGAGACCTATAGACTAGCAACTTTCCATATCTCCCACAAGCCGAAACTCTTTTACTATTCCAATGGAGTCGATTCAATGATTCACACATGAATCACACAGATTTGATTTGATGAATTTATTTTTATTATTAAATTTATAAAAACACGTAATCGAGTTACACACTTAATGTAATTTTCCAAATGATTCTATTTTAGTGATTCAATGATTCACTTATAAATCGAGTTAAAAAAATATTAAATTAATCGAGTTGACGAGTCTCATTTTATTATCTTAATTCGATTTGAATTTTTTTGATTCAAATAAAATGAAATGAAATTTGAGTTGAGTTGAATAAAGTGAGATTATTTGAGTTAAATTAAAAAAATTAAATATGTCAAATTAAAATCTAGTGACAATATAATGAGATACTTTAGTATTATAAACTTGAATCGGTAATTTACTTATTTAGGTGTTCAAAAGTATTATATTGAAAATTTTTAAACTTATTTATATATTCATTAGAATTTTTATTTTTATTTTTTTATAGTTAAAACAGTTTTATGAAATTTTGTATATTTTATAAATATTTTTAAAATTTTAAATTTATTTTGATTTTGTTTGTAATTTTTGTTGAGAGAGAACAATTTGCTCATTTTCAAAATTTACAGGGATCAAAGGAGTATTTACACCAATCTGTTATTCGAATTATAAAATTCAACTGAACTTGTTGATGGTCACTAAACTAACTAAAATTACGACAAAGGCAAGCGCACCTATCGAATAATAGTATAGCTATGGTGAGTAGGGAATATAGTATCCACGAGGACTAAAAGTACTAGTAATGACTCTTTTTTTCTATTATTTAGCCGACAAATTAACGAGATTGATTTTAATTTAAAATTAACTAACTAATTACTAAGAATGCAACAGAGAATGAATTAGGAAAATATTTGAAGAAAACTAATGAGATAGACAATACCCAGGAAAGAATCCACCTAGACTTCACTTATTATTCTGAATCTGAATTAAACGATTTATTTACTTGTATCTTGATCCATGGAAATCCCTAAATTATGTTAATATCTCTTTCGAGAGTAAGAACAACTGACTCTAGGTTGATTAATTGAAATCTCTTTCTAATTAAAACCCCTATTATCGCATTAACTTGATCTATTGATTCCCCTATTAGATTTGACTCTAATCCGGTAGATTTATGTCGTCCTATTTTTAGGATTGCATGCAACTCCACTCAATTATGCTAGATCTACTCTTAAACAGGGACTTTTGTTCCACTGAAATAAGCACATTTAACATGAATCAATAACCTAAAAATATTAAAACATGAAATAAGCATACATAATTGCGAACAAGAATCAAGTATTTATCATATAATTCAGAAATCAAATAATAAGATTCATCATAGGTTTCATCTTCCCTAGGTATCTAGGGAATTTAGTTCATAATCTGGAATGAAAACATCTCAAAGTTAAGTTAACGACAAGACATAAAGAAACCCAATAAAACTTCTAGAGAAATTAAATGGAGATTTTCAATCTTGAAGGAGATCCGCTTCTGAATTGCTTCTGGTGGTGTTCTTCGAGTAATTTCTTCGTTCTTCTCTGCGTGCTCTCTTTTGGTCCTCTTCTAGTATGTATTTATAGACTTTAGAATGTTTAGAAACCCTAAAAATTGAGTTTTTCCGCGTAAAAGGAAAACAGGGTGCGAAATCGACACGGGCTGGCACATGGGCGTGTGGCCAGCCCGTGTGGAAATGCCCAGGCCGTGTGGATCCTGAAAATAGCTCTTTTTGTCTGATTTTGACCCGTTTTTTGCTCCTTTCACTTCTCTATGCTCACCTAAGTATAGAAACATGAATTTAAAGGATTAGGAGCATCAAATTCACTAATTTACATAATAAATCATCCAAAAATGCATCAAAAATGGGATTAAAAACATGTTACTTTTATGGCTTATCACTTGTACTCGATAAACTGAATTACTTATTCATGTTGACTCGAAAAAATCGAATAAATCGATTTGATTAACTCGAAATTAAAAAAAATTATCAATTTTTTTTAGTCGAATTGAGTTTTGCTCACCCCTATTGATTAACTCATTAGCAGTTAGTGACTTATATTCTAGGTACTTATGTTGTCATAAAAAAGGATACATTGTTGCATACAAAAAAAAGAAACAAATCATTAAAATGGAAATATTATAAGTTAGGTGACCAAAATGAAAACTTGTTGAAGTTAGGTGGCTAAAGTGAGTGTACAATAACATATAATTCATTGAATTTTTTTCTAAAAGGAGGAATAGTTTGGGTAATATAGGTACTTCGGATAAAAAAAAAAGTTTAGGCATCAAGATGCAAATGTGAATATAGTTTGTGAGGGCAATTTATTAATTCAACCTACTTGTAATAAATACATGTGTATATGTTTTTTTTTCTTCTTATATTATGCATATTCGTTTTACAGCTCAAGTTCAGGGTTCGTGGTTGTCCATCCCAAAAATGTTGTGATCTCCAAGATTCAAGAAACCTACATTCTCCTCTTCGGAGTGCAATGTGCGTTACCATTACACTCAATTTGAATTTTGATTGTAAATCGTATCAAAAATTTTGACCAAATGCTTGCTTGGATGTAATACTATACAACTTGACTACAATGAGTAATAGATTTTTCACTATTGTTTATCACGAGGAGCAAATTTGTGACATTAAAATTGGATCATATTTGAATAACGTCAAATTAGATGGACTTGTAGAAAAATTAGTAAAAAACTCCGAGTTTGAAGTTAAAGAATATTATCCAATTTGGAATATAAATTTCCAACGTCATTTGATCTTAGTCAGATACACTGTAATTAATGCACATTGCTCAATCGAAAATAATATGCCAAGTTTGACAATATCGAAGCGATTTGTCCAAGTTGCTCCTAATTTCCTATTTATACGTTCCCTTATGTTGGTCCACAAAATTAAATAGAACGGCCAACAAGTTGGTTGTCTAATGATTCATCAAGGTTTATGGAGATACGTTCTTCTTTATCTGCCTCCGATTTCAATTTAGGGCAATGTAGTAAGAAAATGGTTGTAGTTGGAAATATGAGTTTTAAATTTTTTTTATTAAAATTTTAAATATAAACAAATTACATACTTTTTAATCATATAGTTTTTTTAATTTTCATATGATATAAATTTTATATTTTAAACGAGTCTACTATTTTTGTTCAATTTCATTTTTTTGACCTAATATTTTTATCCAAACCCTCTCGAATGTCTGACAAGTCTTCATATTTAGGTAGGTAACCCAACACTCGAACAACGTGGGACTTAAAACTGTAACATCCTACACCTGATTTAGAAGTCGGTCGGATGCAAGACATTGCATCCATTGTCAAAGCAACTCAAACAATTATTAAAATCGATCACTGAAGCTAAAAACAAGACAAGCGTGGCACGCACAATTAACAAATCATACAAGTGTTAAATGAACATAAATGAACTCAAACAAGTCCACAAACAACAATATGAGGTCCAAGGCGATCAAACACGGAGCCAATTTATGAATCTTGGTTAAAACTAACAAAATGTAGGTCATGTTTCGAGACTTCATCTCAATTTCATAAATTTAACTTTGAAATTTTATGTCTTGAAACAAATACACCATGTCTTAAGACATGTACCTAAAGATGCATCAATAATGCATCTAAACATATATAACATGCAACCAAATCATTTCAATCACATTTAATATATTAAAACAAGTGTAAATCATACAAAAACATGATAATTAACTCAGTGGATCAAAAAAAGTCTAAATCATACAAAAGCATGATCGTGGATCAAAGGTTAGTATTTCTTGAGAATTTGAGATATATAGTTGTTATACTTTGAAAGTTAAAAATTTAATTATTCTACTTTTTTAATTTAAAACTTCTAGTTCAATTATTATCGACGTTGGTAGTTTTCATTAAAATTTGTCAACTTAACATGTTTATTTTCTATCAATCATATGTCCTGTCACAAGAGGGCAACTTAATCAACATGCCAAATTAACAAATTTTGATGGAATATACTTACCATTTTAACAATTGGAGTGAGATTTTTAAATAAAAAATGTAAAAAGACTTAAATTTTAAATTTTCAAGTACAAAATATAAATATCAATTTCTCCAAAAATTCAAGACTAAGAACATAATTTTTTACGAAAAATTATTATCTTCTCACCACATCATTCATGGCCCCTTTTCAATTATTTAATTACATTTCAGTAATTTTTTCATATCATTGACACATAATTTTGGTAAGTTTTTTATCCTAAACCATGGACCTCAAATCTAAAACCTTAAATTTAGAACCTTAACCCCAAATCCAAACCTTGAAACTTGAACCTAAACCTTGAACTCAAAGTTCAGGGTTTGGGTTCATGGTTCAAATTCAGGGTTCAAGTTCGAGATTTGAGTTTGGGGTTCAGGGTTCGAGGTTTAGGGTTCAAAGTAAAAAATCAAAATTATGTGTCAATGTCATAAAAAAATTACTAAAATGTCATTAAATAGTTAAAAATAGACAATAAATGATATGATAAAAAAAGTCCATAAAATAATTCTACTATTTTTAACCTAACTTCAATCAAAGATTTTACAATAAATATTAATACAATGAATTTGTGTCATGTACTCACATTTTGAACCCTTTCTATAGTCAAAGGAGTTGATAATTTAAATAGTAAAAGTAAACCAAAGTATATTTGCATATATCATCAAAAAATAAGATTCTATCACCAAATTTTCGAAGAAATCATCAAGAATCTTATTTAATGTTGAGTAAAATCTTTGAACTTTAGAAAAAAAGGAACATAACTTGACCTTACAACATTATAACAACTGGTCCAAACAGTGACCATAACATCATTACCTTAAAAAAGAACCCAAATCTCAAATTTTCACACGTATTTGTCTTCAATGGACAAAATATTTAGATTTACTGAAGATACTAATTGATTTTGAGAATCAATTCTAGATTTTTGGATTATATGGGGGCATTTAATAAATTCACTGTCCCATGCAATGATGTATGTGGAATAAAAACCCAACAGCTAAGAAAAAGACATGGAACAAATCTCCATTGATGTAACTTTGAGATACAAAATTTTACTTTTAAACTCAGCTTCTTATTTAGGGCCTCATTGCCTAACATTTGTTTAGGTTGTCTCCATTTATGCATGCTTGACCTTAAACTTCAATAACTTGTTACTAAATGATGATTCAGTTTTGAATATAATACCATTTATGAGATTCTAATTTGCAATTTAAAAATTATCATCTCAATTTTGTCATTAAACTTAAATTTAATTGGTGAAATAAAAGATCAATAAGCCTTTACTTCAAGACTCATTTTAAATTACGAGAGTTAAGTAAGATAGTAAGGGTTTCTCTTACCTTAATAAGTGGTCAAGGGCTCGATCCTCGCCTTGGATATGGAGTAGCTTTAAAACTCGTGACCAGCATCTACCCCTTAACGAGCGTACAGAATGCGGAAAATTATTACTGGGCTCGCTTCGGTAGATATCTTGAGAAATAAAAAATTAAAAAATTGTGAATAATATATATATTATAGCCAGGAAAAATATTTTAGGGGCAAGAATTGCATTATAAAGTTAAAATTTTCAGTTTTTAAATTTAATTTTGAGTTGGATTAGTCAAATTTTGACTTGGAATTCTGTATATTTATTTAAATAATATTCGTAAATTTTATAATTAAATTCAAATAAAAAATTTGAAGCTAAATCAATGGCTTAATATAACATTTGGTATTTGAAGTTGACATTTTTTTTTAATTTGGTACTTCAATTTTTTTTGACCAAATTTGGCATTTGAGCTTGACATTTTTTCTAATTTGGTACATGAACTTGATATTTTTTTTTCTAATTTGGTACCTAAGCTTTTTTTAGGTTCAATTTGGCACCTAAATTTATTACATGTTATACAAATTACACATAATGCTAACAGTGTTAAAAATTTTTCTGTTATACTACAAAAAAATTGTCAGTATTAGAGGAAATTCGTGTTAAAAAAAGGTATCGAGTTATGCTTAACAAATTAATATTAAATAAGAAAAAAATTAAAACCCCAATTTAATCCATTACTTTTAATTAATAAAATAATGACTTAAATAAATAAAACTAAAAGTAATTTAACATATAAAATACAAAAAATATCATATCATCTGTCACATATTGGTCATACCTTGATTATTTTTACTACCTCATAAAAAAATTTTAGTATACTGGTATAATTTGTAAAACATTTGACAAGTACCAAACAGAACAAAAAAAAAAAATTAGGTATCAAATTAGGAAAAAGAGTCAAGTTCAAGTACTAAATTGAATTCCAAAAAGATTAAGTACCAACTTAAGAAAATGTGTCAAGTTTAAGTACTAAATTAGGAAAAAGTGTTAAGTTTAAGTATCAAATTGGACAAAAAAAAATTAGGTACCAAATTAAAAAAAAAGAGTGTCAAATTTAAGTACAAAATATATATTATATTAAACCTAAATCAGTTAAGCTCAGTCCGATAATGAATCCGACGTTAACCTAACTCTTGGAAAAAAAACATAAAGAAAAGTATATATATAGCAACAAGAATTACGAGGCTACTAATTCCTTTTTTTCTTAATTAAATATATTGACTGTAAACTTTTTCTAAAGATCGAAATTAGGGGAATCCAAGAGAAGAAAAAGAAAATGGTGGCGTGCTGATAATTACGTAGAAGAAAACAGTTTTCAAAGACCAAAACAATGTATGGGGGACTTGGTCTTGTGCCTACAAGCCATGTTGTCTCTTAACTTTGGCGCAAAATATATTTGTTATTCGAGGCTTTGAGTTAGACACGTCGCCTTTAGAAAATTCCAATTAGAGATATGAGAGTAGATCTTTACGTTCCATCTGTCGAGATGTCCTCAATTATCCAGTCTTCTAGGTTAGTCATCTATAGTGGAGTTGCTCGTTGATAAAAGAAACATCCTCTTTTCATTTGGCCACCTACTTTTCAGTATGAACACTTCCTTTAAAGATCACTAGAATCTACCTGAACGTAACAATCTTGTACTGCTTGAAGGAATCTTTTGTAACGACTTGTCACGTCATACTAACAAATAAGAGGACCTCTCCTATAAATACCCCCAAACAATGAGAAAGAAATCTTTCTCACTTTAAGCAATCCATGATCATTTAATCCTTCTCCTTTTGTCTTTCTTTGGTTCTCAGCTTGTTAAGGTGGACCAACTTCGTTTGGGCCACCACAATCTCCTTCCTACTTTATTGTATTTTGAATTAACAATAATTATACGACACGATAAAATAATTGAAATATGATATGACATGATAAAAAAATCATACGAATAAAATGTGTCATATATATTATTAATGCATCATTATGAATATGATGTGTCAATTTTTAAAATATATAATAATTTAAATGTGATTGTATAATAAGAAAAGTTAATACCAGCATAAAAAAACAATACTAAAACTTTGACTAGTCATCCTAAGAACCATCAAATGTGATTTCCAAATCTTTTTGAAGCTAAAGTACCATTGCAACTATTATCAATTCTCTTTTATTATTATATTCTAATAATAGTTAAGCATTAAATCAAAATCAGAATGAAACAAAAGGTAGACAAATATGTAAAGAAAAAAGTTAATTGGTCGTTTTTTGAGAGAGTGTGAAAGCATGCCCAGCGGGACGAGCTTTTTTGTAATTATTGAAAAACGCATCTAGCTAGGCACGTTTTTCCTGACATGTCAGCAGGAAAACTCGTCCAGCTGGATACGGTTTCACACACTCTCTTTAAAAACGATTTATTTCCCTAAATTAAAAAAAACTATTTAACCAATTAATTTTTTTCAACATATTCAACTAATTTAACCATATACTTATAACCTGAAGTAGTAATAAAATAAAAAACATAATCATGTTTTAAAATTATTATATAATTTCTATTAAAAAGATACTTACTTTTTTAAGTGAGTATTTAACTCTTTTTTTTGTTTATTTTTATTGAATTGATATCTATAGTAATACTGCTCTTAAAGTTTTATATATAATATAAATAAAATATATTAAGCTCACACATGCAACTTTTTGGAAGTATCTATGATGAAAAGGCACAAATTAACTAGTCATATATTACCTTTAATTATTAAAATTTTAAAATAATATTATTTTAATTTAACCCAAATCAATTTAACTTTTTATGGTAAAAAAGATAAATTAAAGAGAATTATTAGTAATTCTTTTAAGTCAAAATATGTTCTTTTTGTACCCCCAATGGAACCAAAGACAGCATGGAAATTAAGCAGAAAAGTCCTCCAACTAATTAATTAGACAATTTGAGAAGTATGACTTAGTGAATGAACAAATTAATTAAAGGCTTATCCATAGCAATTTTTGATTAATTCAAGAAAATGGATTTTTGGCGAATCAATTGAATCCAATTAAACCAATATAAATTTAGTCTTTATTTTATAAGTGAAGATCTGTAATAACTCGAAAGTCAATGGTGTCGGAAAATGTAGTTTTGGGACCTCTTTTTCGTAAATTGAATCCGTGATTTTTTTAAATTTAGTAATTAGTTAAGGTTTAGGGACCAAATCATAAAGTTTAATCGCTATAGATTTTTAATTGGAAAATGAATTGAGGACTTAAAATTGAAATTAATCTAAGGCCTAAAACAGCAAATAGATCATTTTTTTCATACTAATAATGGACGGCTAGATGTTGGTGGATTAAATAATTAATAAAAGTTAATTAAAGCTTGAACTATGATTAAACATTAATAATAGAACTAATCTAACTATAAAAACTAAATAAAGTGGATGGAAAGAGAATATTTCTTCTCTTCATCCATCCAAACCGAAATTGCAAGGAGAAGAAAATTCGGCCTTAGGGTTTTAAATTTTAAAGCTTCTAGTAATTTTTATGTTTTTAAGGCTATGGGAGTTTGATTTAGCTAGCCTATGTACCAATTTGTAAAACTGTTAAACTTTTAGGAAATTTTCATTGTTGATTTCTTGAGGTTTTAGGTGTTAAATTGATAGATTTTAACCTTAGAGGTGAAAAGGACTAAATTGTGAAGTTAATTGATAGTTTCGTACACTAAGGGTTAAAATGAATAAACTGTAAAATTTACTGTAAAAATAAGAAATAGAAAGTCCTTAATGGAAAATGGTGAAATCGGAGTACAAATTGGAGATTTAATTTGAAATTTATGTTAGTCCTGGTTTTAGGAACTAAATTGAATAAATTATAAAAATTGTATAAATTGATAATTGAGTGCGAGTTGACTGATTAATCGATAATGTTGTATGTTTATGTTAACCCTTAGTAAACGTTGACCCGAATTCCTCGAGGGAGAAAGAAAAAGCTAAAGCCGTCGACAAATAATTTAGAATTTCCAATTTGCAATGCTATGATTCAGGAACCTTTTAATTGTTGCATGTTTATATCATTTTGCATTACATGAAATTAGAGGTAAGTATTAATGGCCCCCTTTAGCTGAATTGACGAGAATTGGATTTGAATCCCGAACTAGAGACTGAATTGAATAAATTAGAAATATGCAATGCTATGATACATTTGTCTTTTTGGTAAAAATAAAGAAGTTTCAAAAGATAAAAAGATGGTTCTTACAGGCTTCAGATTTTCTCCCACAGACGAAGAAATCATCGAATTCTTGGGCCAGAAAGTATCGGGAAACACAGCCATGGCGGTTTTCGATTTCATCATCCAAAGAAATATCTATGATTTCGAGCCGCGAGAGCTTGATCGTCCGACATCTTTTCCACCTTTCTCTGGTTTTTTTTTTCTCTATGTTTTATTCATCAGTTTGCATGTCTGAAACTAGGTTTTTCAGAATCAAAAGCTATGAGTATAGGTGACATATAATAAGATCATGCATGTTTCATATGGAACATAATCCCGTGTTTCATGGAACATGCACTCATCAAAAAAGACCAATAAATACAATCGTATGCTATTTCTATAAATTTGCGTATGAACGATAACATAAGAGTAAAGAAAGAGTTGTAGATGATAATGTTTGAATCCGGATTTACTATAATGTCTTTAGTTGAATTAGTATTCATTACTTTTTTTTTTTAAAGTAATTTTGGTATTCTTCATGTCCGTTTTATAATTCATATTTGGGGTTCGTGATTATTTCTCCTAACAATATCGTCGTTAAAGTTTAAATTTGTCTCTACATGAGAATATAACGTGACTTTTCATTGCATCCAATTATCGTACATTATGGAATTATATGGGATAAACTATACTATTGTTAATCAAACTTTGTTAAGTTTTTATTTTGGGTATTGAAAATTAAAATATTTACATTTTAGGCATTGTTGTTAAAAGCTTATTATATTTGATCACTAAACTTTTAAAAAATTTTATTTTAGTCACTCAACTTTTAATTTTTCCATTTTAATGATTTGTTTTTGTTTTTTTATGCAATAATGAAATAATTTATTTAATCTTTCTTTTTTTATGACAACTAGAGGTGTACATGGGCCGGGCCGGGTTCGGGCCGTGCCCAACTAAAAATTTAGGCCCGTTCATTGGGCTCGGGCCGGGCCGGGCCCAAAAAATGGGCCAAAAAATTACCCAAGCCCGGCCCATATAAAAATGCTAAAACCCGAGCCCGGCCCCGCCCCGCCCGTGTTAATTTTTTATATTATTTTATATAATTTTTAAATATATATAATACATCAAAAATACTAAAAAAATTAAAATAAATATTTTTCAACAAATTGAAAATAAATTTTAAAAAATATGTAGACTTAAATAACACTAAAATAGATGCAACTTAACAAGCAAATGCCTCTAAAATAATAACAAAATTAACAAATGTCTTTAAAATAATAACAAAATTAACAATAAAATAAGTTTTATATAATATCTAAACAATAACAACAAAATAATAGAAACATAATAGTAAATTGGTAGCAAAATAAGGAAAAAAATAATAAGAAAACAATATTAAAAAAATAGTTTTTTTTTCCTTTAGTGAATTCGGGCCGGGCCGGGTCGGGCCGGGCCAAAAATGCCTTACCCGAGCCCGGCCCATTTTTTAAACGGGCCTTATTTTTTTGTCCAAGCCTATTTTTCGGGCCTATATTTTTGCCCAAACCCTCCCACATTTTGGGCGGACCTTCGGGCCGGGCCGGGCCGCCCGGCCCATGTACACCTCTAATGACAACGTAAGGACCTAGAATATAAATAAGCTACTACTTGCTGATGTACTGTTAAAGCAAAGAGAGATAGGGGTGAGCAAAATCCGATTCGATTCGAAAAACTCGATAAAAATTTCAAATTTTGAATTAAATAGTTCGAGTTATTTGAGTTAATCAAGTTATTCGGATCAACTCGAATAAAAAATTAAGTTTTTCGATTTAGCTCGAATATGAATTACACAATTCGAGTTATCCGAAAATCCGAATAATAAAAGACAAAACTACGTCGTTTTGATAAATGTTTACTTTTTTAAAAGTTAAAATTCAAAATAATTAAGTTAAAAGGCAAAACTACGTCGTTTTGATAAATGTTTACCCATTAAGTTAAGAGGCAGAATTATTATATTGTTCATGTAGTTAAATAATCTTGTACTTTGTCTACTAGTTAAATAATCGGTCCATCTAATCGCAACATTAAGTATAAATAATAGGATTCGTTAACTCGACTCGATTTGACTCGATTCGATTCGAATCGAAAAAAATTTAAATTGAGTTCGGTTGCTAAAATAGGATTTGTTAACTCGACTAACTCGAAAAATTTTTACTCGATTCGACTCGACTCAATCGAATACTCACCCCTAAAGAGAGGTGCTCTTCACGTTGAAAAATTACCATAATTGGCTAATGAGACTTGGATTCGGTTGGCAAAGGGGAGGCCTTGGATCTTAAATATCTAAGTTTGAGATTTACCTTACGCAAATTTATGTGCAGGTTGTTAGTGGTGGATTTTAGTTCAATTAATTTAGTTAATTTGTTGGATTAAATTATATTAATTTTTAATTTATTTGTGATGTGATGATTTAATTCTTTATTATGATTATTCGAACTATTCGTTTATAATATTTGATACTTATGGTTACTCGTATGTGTATATATACATGTAATAATATATATATATATATATATATATATATATATGAGAAAGAAAATAGATTTAATCCATTTAAAAAAAAAAAGAAAATCAAACTTTAGTTGAAAAATTGCATCGAAAATCATATTATTTTTTTACCTGCACTCACGCTTGACCAAAACAAATGTAAACACAGGCGGATTTAGGGGGGCTGGCAGTGGCCCGGCCCCCTAAAATATAAAATTTTTATTTAGACCTTTAAATTTTTTTAAAAATTTTAAATTAATAAAGATAAAATTGTACTTTAGCCCCCTTAAAATTATAAAAATTTGATTTAATCCTTTAAAAATTATAAAGATATAAACTATAAAAAATTTAAATTTTATTCGGCCCCCTAAAAATTTGTTCTACCCTCGCCCCTGAATATAAACTAAGAAAATAGTCGATATATTAATGAAAAATTGATTTAATTTTCTAATAATCATGCAACTTTAAATTTCTAATATTCAAATATGAGTACGAAAAATATGTTTCTGATCATAATGGAGAAAAATGAGAGCCAAGAAACAACAAATATTGGATAACCATTAGGAATTTACTTAGTTAAAGAGTTTTGGCTTTTGGGAGGATGCTAGTCTTGAGGTTTCATCATAACCCTAATTGATGAACGGACGAATGCATGCATGTGCTTTTTACAACTATTCGAGGAAGGCATCTAAAATATACTTATCAAGGATTACGAGAGTAAGATGCATTATAACAAGGTTTTTGGACAAACACTTTCAAAAATAATTTTCGTAATAGTATATAATAAGGAGAGTTCAGGGGCGAAGTCAGAACAATTTTTTAGGGGGGGCGGATGACATTTTAATTTTTTATAGTTTATATCTTTTTAATTTGTAAAGGATTAAAACGAATTTTTATAATTTTAAGGGAGGCCAAAGTACAATTCTACCTTCACTAATTTAAAATTTTTAAAAACTTTTAAGGGCCTAAATAGTAATTTTATATTTTAGGGGGGGCCGGGGCCCATGCCAGCCCCCCCGGCTTCGCCCCTGGGAGAGTCCAATCATATTATTTTAATGGAATGATTCTATAACTAAATAATATTATAACTAATAGATGAAGAATCGAAATTTAATTATAAATTATTTAAGCTTTAATTATATATATTCAATCGATCCCTTCGCTAGCTCAGTATAATATTAATGGTTTGTATTAATCAATGATATGAAAATGTGAAATGATAAATTAGATAAATATATCACATGTATCACTATCTGCAGTGAATGTGTTTTCTTACTATGAATAGGCGATGACTTGGTAATTAAATTAATTTATTCAAATTATTATTTAATTAATTTGTAATTAAATAATTGGTCGAATTGGAAATTAAATTAATTAAATCATCATAGTTTCATAAGAACAAGTTAATTAAATTAATTTGTTACTAGATTATATAGTATGGTAAAATTATTATGATTTTAACAGAATTAGAATTGAATTGAGAAACTAATTTAATTGGTTTAA
Source organism: Gossypium sturtianum (assembly GCA_025698515.1). Classification (NCBI taxonomy): domain Eukaryota; kingdom Viridiplantae; phylum Streptophyta; class Magnoliopsida; order Malvales; family Malvaceae; genus Gossypium; species Gossypium sturtianum. Next base: position 168,761,333 of record CM046945.1, read on the forward strand.
TTAATTATTTAATTAATTAAATGAACAAATGATATCTTTGGGCATAAGAAATATATTTATTGGGTTGGATAATTATATGAGTTGATTTAGAGAGCAAATAATACATATAATTGACTCGATGCAGGACGAGGCTCAATAGACATAGACCTGGTTTAAAAGCGAGAGGTGGCAAACTCTAGTCCCAGAAGGTCTACCGTCGTGTTGATGCCATCCCTTCCCATACATTCTTTGTAGGAGTTGTGTTTCCTATTAAAATATTATTATTGGGCTATATATTAGTCTTCAATTTATTTTCGCAAATTTTCTTTTGGGTAAACTACATTCAATATCACTAAACTATTGGTAAATTTAAATTTTGGTCACTCAATTTCAAAAAGATCTAAAATGGCCACTGAACCATTCAAAAGTTTTCATTCAAGTCGTTGGACTGTTAAAATTGTTGTTGCATGACATTCTCTATCTGCACCGTCTACACCAATAGAAAGCTCTCATTTTCTCTCTCTTCTACAATTCAGTTTTTATTCATTAAACAACTTTGAATTTCATGAATCTACAAACCAAAATCCAAACATTTTTCTTCTCCGATCTCCACCATTAACCATCAAATCGACTTGGTTCTAAGATATGCTTTTCTACTTATCGATGGGTATTGATCTACCGTACCGATTGTCAAATCATTGCTTGGAGCTCGCTAATAAAACTTTAAAAAAAGAAAAAATAATTAACAACCCAATGACTTTAATAAAAACTTTCGAATAGTTTAGTGAAAATTTTATAATTTTTTGAAGTTAAGTCACCAAAAGGTAAACTTACTAATAGCTTAGTGACCAGTTTAGCAAATTCTTTTATGACTACGATCAAATTTTGTAGTAAAGGAAATTGGAAGGACTATATTGAAATCTTCAAAAACTTTTATTACCCCTAAGGACATTTTCCGAAAGACAAAAAAAAAAAGAGGCAAAATGACCACATTTCTGATATTTTTTTTCCATTGAACAAAGCTTGAAATCTTAAAACCTTCCCAAATCCCCAATTCCATGTCAAGTAAAATCATCAAAACATAGAAAACTAGAAGAATCAGAGAAAATCAATGACGGTAGCGGCTGGGATCGGGTACGCTTTGGTAGCGTTAGGACCGTCTCTCTCCCTTTTCATCGCCGTTATCTCCAAAAAGCCCTTCTTGATCCTCACTCTCCTCTCCAGGTTTCCCTCATTTTCTCACTTACCAAACAGAACCCAACTCTGGGTTTCATCTATTTTTCAATTCTCAATTTGTTAGTCACTTCAAAATTGAAACTTAAAATTTTTGGTTTATTGATAATGCAGTACATTGGTTTGGCTTATAAGTTTGATAATATTATCTGGAATTTGGAGAGCTTTCCTTCCTTTGAATTCAACAACATGGTGGCCTTTTGCAATACTTATATTCACATCAATTGCTTTTCAGGAAGGTCTTCGCCTTCTTTTCTGGAAAGTTTATAAGTAAGCCAATTGCTATTACCACTCCCCTTTTTGTGTTCTTAATTTCTTTCATAGTAATATTTAGAAGAGGAAAAAGAATATTGAAATGCTAAGCTCAACTTGTAAAATGCTTTGAACTGTTGTTCATGAGTAGGGGTTATATGCACCTTCCAATGAGCCAAATGTATAAAAGGGGTCTTTGATTAGTTGTATAGTGTCTGTGTACTTGACTGCTTGAATATGACATTATGTTTTGCATATATACTTGCATTTTGATATTTCTCAGGAGGTTAGAAGACATATTGGATGCTTTTGCTGATAGGGTCTCGAAGCCACGCTTGTATCTAACTGATAAGATGCAAATTGCTCTTGGTAAGATCGGAAGAGGCTCTCGTGTATCTTTCACATTGTCTAAATTACTGTTTTTCACTTGCTTAGGATTTGACTGTGCCGAGTTGTAGGACGGGTAAAGGTTAACTTTTACCTTATTTTGTAAAATATATCCTCTTAGTTATTCTGTCAGACCTTTTGTGATCTAACTCATAGTAAGTTTTAATTCTAGAGAAGCATCATGTTGTACAAAAGCATGTTCAATGGCAATATAGATCAGAAGCGTAACTCTAGTCATACTATGATCCCTCTTTTCCCTTGTTCTTGTTGGCTTTTTTGGAAATAATAGATTGTATTTATGCCCTTTTTATTTTCTTTTCGTAACATTATTTCTTGCTAATTTGATATATGCACTGATATCAAGTTTCCGTTAACTGCATCAGCTGGTGGGTTAGGTCACGGTGTGGCACATGCGGTATTCTTTTGTCTTAGCCTCTTAACACCAGCATTTGGTCCAGCAACTTATTTCGTTGATAGGTGTTCACAGATACCATTTTTCCTTGTTTCTGGTGAGTTATTCCTTTTCTTTTTATAATTTGTCACATGCATATTCATGTATTTCCAATTGGCATTATTGCATCAAGCATACCACTATCTGCAGTATAGAGACACTGTTCATTTCATGGAACGTGTAGTTGGTCTAAATTTTCTTTGTGGATTGGCTACTATTAAGAACTATGTAAAATATTGGATTTGAAGCTAAATTTATGTTGTCTAATAGCTTTTATCTAACATTGCAGCAATCATTGCTCTCGCATTTGTAACGGTCCACACTTTCTCAATGGTTATTGCGTTTAATGGCTATGCTGAAGGGAATAAAGTGGACCAACTCTTTGTTCCCTCGGTTCATCTTGCTGCTGGGATGATGGTAATATTCTACTTTTGTTCACATGTTTATGCCACGCCTTCATGTTCGGTTTCGGAACCTTACTATGTCCAATAATTTGCAAACCGATGAACAGCGATTGTTCAGCATCCATGTAGTCTAGTTCATTCAAGCCATGCAACATCAAGGCTTAAAATAACTGATAATATCTATAATCTATCTTCTTGTTGAAATGCGTGAAGGAAATTTTGGAATATACAGTTTTGGATTTGAATTTTAAGGCCGGTGGATGTTTTTTGTCGGTTCAGTTTGTTATAAATACCTTTGTCAGATTAGTATTACTTGAATGCGTGGAGTTTTAGGAAAAAATGAATTTGGTGACGTAGCTTCATGAGTTTATACTTATTCAATGCCTGTTGAACGATTTAACAGTAGATGTTTTACTATGATTGTTTGTAATTTGCCCTCTTGTACTGTCAAAATTAGCTCACTTCTATCATATAACTTGAGCTGTACTTTGAACTTTTGCGGTAAAAATACCAAGAAGGCCCCTGTAGTAGTCAGATTGCATTTTGCCCCCTCTACTAAAAAAATGGGCAAATTAGCCCCTGTACGTTAGATCAAAAAGCAAACTGGTCCTTCTATTAAAAATTTCATTCATTTCCACTGTTAAAAACTGGTCTCTGTACATCAGCATACCGTTGTGTCATTGTTTAGTTATTCCATCAGGCACGCCAGCTTTTAATAATACAAATAGGTGAATTTTTTACAGAAAGGACTAATTTGCCCATCTTTTGAGTAGAGGGGGCAAAATGAAATCGGACTCCTAGTACAGGGGCCTCTATGATATTTTTACCGACTTTTGCAAGTTGTGAATGATTCTTACTAACATCTTTCCCCCAGACTTTGATAAATTTTGCATACGGTGGCTGCGTTATCGGGATTCCTCTTCTCTTTTTAGTGGCAATCTTGACTATGATGCACTGCGGGAGGATGGTTTGGAGAAGATTAAGTGAAAACCAAGGGCAGGGCAATTCATAACAACCACCTACGTCTACAATTTCTCCCTTTGTTTATTGGCAACTACACGGTTCCTACCGTGAAGGTGTTAGAACATCTAAATCCAGTAAACTTCCTTTTTCAATGAATGAAAGTTTGCAACAACGCGTCTAGCGGCTTATTACATACATATGTTTGCGATGCCTATTGTAGTTGTATAGTTTTTGGTGTTTTCTTGCACTGATCTGTATTTCTTACCATTTCATTTAGCAAAAGACAACATTGACAAGTTCCTTTAAACATAGAGGCATCTGTTTAGCTTTGCTTAGTTCAATGGATGTTTATAATTTGATGGTCTATTTTACTTGGGAGACTTCTTTCAATAATCAATTTGATCATATTGTGAAACCTTGGATTATGTTCTTTTATGGGTTAAATTATTATTTGGGGTTTGAACTTGACAACTATTCTCACATTGTGGTTTAAACCATTTTTGGTTCAAGTTAAGCCTTGAACTTGATAATTTTCCCCCATCAAGGCTTGAACTTTTGTCCAAGTTAGTCCTTGAACTTGACAAATATTTTCATATGGGGCCTAAGTTTGACAATTGTTCTCACGTTAGTGCTTGAATTTTAGAGTTTTCAAGGAAACATTAGATACTAACTTGAACAAATGAAAAGTTCAAATCTTAATGTAAGAATAATTATCAAAATCAAGGTTTAACTTGGATAAAAAAAAATTAGGTTCCAATGTGGAAATAATTGACAAGCTCAGGTCTCAAAAAGTAATTAATTTAACACATGTTATCTCGATTCTTACTCTTTTTCTTTTTTTTTTCATTTTCATTAAATATTCAGATATAGATATCAATATGAGAGTACAATCCTTTGGTTAACCCCATTAAGCAACTCAACAACAAAATCATATATATATATATATACACTAACTATTTATTAAATTTTTAACTGAGTTGGTGTTACTTTTAATCGGTTCATTTGATAATAAAAAATTACGCAAATATCTTTTTGTAATAAAAAAATTTATATTATTCAAGGGTATTTTAATCATTTCTTTTTAAGAAAAATCAACTAAAATATGCATACAATAAGATTTGAACCCACACCAGTTAGATTACTAAAATCTTAAATTTACAACTCAACTAAAGTTTTATATCAATATATTTTATACAATTTTGTTTTGATAATTTATTATTTACATCAGTTGTATATTATTTTTAAGCACATTTGTGTTTTAAATCCGCAATTTTTATACGCATACGTGGGTGATAAGATTCAGTATTAATAATGTTGTTAATTGAGTTAAGTGTCGCAAGTCAACTCAATATTAACTCACAATTAATGACAAAATCATGATATATAATTATAGTGAATTTAGTATTGTTTATTTGATGTATTTATGTGTTTAATACAATACATATTTTGAGTGTTATTGTAATTAATTAATTTTAAATATACATTTCATTATTTATTGTATGTTATTTTTAAATACACATATGTAAAGTTTTCGTGTGATAGGATATATATATATATATGTGTGAAAATCAACATTAAATTCAAGACTTAAAATTATCTAAAATTTGATTTACAATTAAAATGAAACAAAATATGACCAAAAAAAGAAATACGTAGCAAAATTAGCCTGCACTAATTCTTCTCAAATGTCCCAACCTCATTATTGCTACTAAAAAGAATTGAAACAATTTTCTTATATTTGTATTTTGCTAACACCAATTACCATAGGAAAACTAAAAGACAATGTTTGCAATAACTTCAGCAGCCATTTTTGTTCTTTCCATGGTACTGAAACTTTGTCACTCACTTGAGAAAAAACTTCCAGATATCTCTATCACTCACTTCTTTGATCAAATGTGCACCGAAAATGCCTTCTTCATCGACTAGGCTTCTGAGGTGTCTCGCTGCCGTGTTGAAGCCGACGTAGTTCTTCTTCGTTGCTAAGTATACTACTCCGTACGGTGGCCTCAGACACTGGTTGTTCGTAATCATGGTTGAAAATGATAAATTATGTCAAAATTGGAGTTTAAAGACATTGTAAAGAGGGGAAGTCAATCAAAGCAATGGCATCAAGGCTTCGGGTGTGATATAAAACTCCATGCATATACACCCTTACTTCAAATCATGTGTTTTTCGGGATGCCAATGTCGCTTCAGTTGCATTGTTTATAAAACAGACAAGGACAGTAAAAGTACTATGGATGCCATTATACTAGAAGTCAGATTGCATTTTGTCCCCCTACTCAAAATTTGGCAAATTTAGTCTTTGACGCTAGATTGAAGAGCAAATTAATCCTTTAGTTAAAAATTTCATCCATTTCTACTATTAAAAAATGGTCTTTGTACGTTAACATGAGGTACACGTAATTGTTTAGTAATTTCATCAACCACACTAGTTTTTAACAATAGAAATAGATGAATTTTTTAATAGAAAGGACCAGTTTGCTCTTTCATCTATCGTATAAGGACTAATTTGCCCATTTTTTGAGTAAAGGGGGCAAAATGTAATCTGACTACTAGTATAAAGACCTCCATGATACTTTTACTAACAAGGACATGATAAATACAAAGCTTTTCTTCTTTCCTTTTGCGAAATTAAGAAACTAACCTTCTTAATCAGTGCGTATAATTTCTTCAATGATGACATCGGGTATGGAATTTCAGTCATCAAAATAACATCATAACCGCCTTCTCCTTGATCTGTTTCACTAGCTCTTTCCCATGCACGACTTCTCGAAAGTCTTCTCGATCTCCTCAATGAAAGTTCTTGTGCTAAAATGCTACCATCTTGGCTGCTGCATCCATCCAAGAAATCCTCCTCGGAGAAGCTAAAGCTCAGTCCTGGAGTCATTTCAGACACATCATTTCGAACAACAGATAATACAGAGGGGAGTTCTTCCCAATCCCCAGCATAGAAGCGCACTGTTGGGGCAAGAGTTTGTCTAGATGGAGTCAAAGGACTCTCCGGCTGTCGGCTTTGCCTGTCCCTGGCTTGCTCAAGGTTTGCAAGAACATTGGGTATGGTAGCACAACGAATAGTCTCTGCACTGAGGTCTTGAAAGTGCATTGTACAAGCACCCTGTACCAGGAATGAATAAAAGGAGTTCAAGTAGATCCTTCATAAAAATAAAATTGCTCGACTATTTTCCAGAGTATGGTAGAAGCCGGTTGCTCTCATATATCGGACTCCATCCCCAACCCACCCACCAGCCCTTTACGACTCTTCATTTTTCTTGAAGTATTCTTGCCCAAGATATATCTAGACATGGCTATGAGGATATAATCCTCCAAAGACCCTCCGAATGGATGGAAATCTTGGATATACCCGAACCCGAGTAACATTCATTATATACATATGTATACAATTCACAATCTATCAATAGTTGATAGAATTGAGATCTTATAGAATTAGTAAAAAGAAAGAGACACGGTACATAGGTGGAACAATCTAAGATCAATGAAAAAGTATACCTTCAAACAAGCAAAAATCCCGGGAAGTCCATAGCCACAACCCAACTGTAAAAGTTATTGAATAAGATGATTAGCTCACATTCTACATCAAAAGCTACAAAACCAACAGATTAATTCCTTAAGATTTTATTCTATAAACGAAACAATAACTTTCGGAGAAGCACAAGAGCACGGCAACTTAAAACATATTTTTCTATAAAGAAAATGAAAGCGGCGATATATTGTGTTTAATAGTTAAAAGGAATTCAAAAGAAATAAAAACAAACGCTACATGCAGTGATTGCTAACGTATTCGGATTTTTCTATGATTAAATTACCTCAAGCACCCTTTTCCCTCTAAAGCTCAATTGTCCATCACGAATCTCATGTTTAAGGATGTTAACAAGATCGATAGAGCTGTCCCAAGATTTCAGAAACCCTGAAAATCAAAATTATCTTATACAACTGATCAATTTGGCAAGTAAACACTTGAACTGTCATCATACTTTGTAACAATAAAATATTAAATAAAATGTATGGTTCGATAAAATGTAGTGCATATAGCTTACCCTCAGGTTTTGACGATATCATTTCGGAACCGGTGAAACCAATAATATCAGCAACACTAATTCTTCCCTGTAGAAGGTCGGAAACACATCAGTAAGCTTGTTTTTTAGACGACCGCCACCACTATACATATGAACACAATATCTGAGCGAGAAAAGATAAGGAAGATACACGGATAAAACAATGAGTCAACTCACCTTGAACACATTGAGTCCTTGCAGGTCTACATTATCCCCAGCATACTTATAAGGATGAGCTGTCTGCACAATATTCGAATGTCTTTTATTTTGAAAGTAAATTTAATCACCACCGAGTCACTCGCATAAAAGAAAACATCTATGCGGATGGTAGTCAACCATCTATGCATTAGTAACACATTTAAATTCCACAAATTTATCTTGCTAGGGAGATGAAAAGCACCTTTGAGGGGAGAATCTCCACGGCCGGGGACGAGAGATGGACATCTCTCTCTGATGTAGTAGACATGCTTTGGCTTCCTCGGTCTTGAGGCACTAAACCCGGCAAGCATTGTGCAAGAAGTGACGGTGCACGCATCTCGGTTGATGGTAGGGAATAGTTATTAAGAAAGAAGAATCTGTAAATATCAACATTTCCATTGATAACAACCATTTCGAAGGTGGATCACAAACACGATATCAAAACTAGAAAGGGGGAAAAGACATATATATATATATATATATATACATGCATAATTCATCATGAGGAGATTGTAGTTACACTTGATCAAACCAGTAAATAACAAAATTAAACGAGATTGAAACTGGGCTTGATTCAGCTAATACATTACAAACCACAATACATGGCATCAAAGAAAATCCAAGTATATGAACATGAAAGCTAATACATTACAGAATTAAACACAGATAACATCAAATTTGTTCTTCAATTAAAACAAAACCTTCAAGTTTGGTTTTTTATTTATAAATGACCTGATAGATTAATGTTAGAAGCAATTCTTCAGCTACAAAACAAACCCAAATATTTAATATATAAAGAAATTTCATATATATAATTAAGAAAATGCTAAATTATGAACAATTAAGTAAAGTCAAGATGAATCCAAGTCTTAATTCTAATCAACAGAGTCAAAATCAACTCAAACAAAAAACAAGATCAACTTAACTAAAGCAAACTAGAAAAGGGAAAGTTCATAGCATTGAACCTGAAAAGACCCAAAAGTCAGATTAACCAAAAACCTTCTAAAAGAAGTAAATTTGGGGAAATTAAAACCAACCCATATCAAAATTAAATAAGAAAACAAAAACCCAGAAGCCAAAAATTGAAAAGAAACTTACCCAGAAAAGAGAAATGATCAGCAAATAATTTTGTCAATAAAAATATCTAATTGTTTTGAGGATTTAGAAGTAAAGATCAAAGCTTTATAACTTGTGAGAACAGAGATTTATCACATTGGAAAGTCAAAAATTAAATTTTAATTTAGAAAAAAAAAAAAAAACAGATGACTCATTTAGACAGAGAGGAGATGCAGGAGGAAAAGAAGCTTCCATTTCTGACTTGTTTCACTGAAATAGTAAAATTCCTGTTTTACCCCTAATGTTATTATTATTATTATTTTCATTATTGAATATGCCATTAGCATTATTCCAAAAAGAACTGCCATTAACATAAGTCTCAACTCACCATTTAATAGCTTCCAATAAATATATATATATATATATTATGTTATGTTATTGATTTTCTGAAATAAAAATAATTTCTAGATTTAAAAATTATGTTTTAGATGAGAATAATAAATAAAAATGATTTTTTATACATTTAAAGTTCAATTTTTTATAGATATTTTTATTTATTTTTCTTTAAATTGGTACAAAATAACTTGAATATGAAAATATTTGATTGGAAGGACTGTTTTTCTTTTCTTAACCACAATTATTGTTTTTTTTTAAATAGATTTAACTGCAAATTTTGTCACTATTGAAAATGCCAAAATTAGTAGCGACATTTTAGTAAATAATGACTAAATACAAGGGCGGTTTTGTTTGTACTCTACTTTAAATTTCATCAATTTTCTCCTTTTACTTGCTTAATTTTAAAAATTAATTTTTATAAAATGAAATAAATGTCCCAATAAACTCATTAATTCAACTTTAATATAATATTTTTGAAATTGAACTGTAGTTGAACCGATTAGACTATAATTCTTAGTTCATTCGATTTAATCAATTTTTAATCTAATTCAATCAGTTTATACTGATTTAAAATCAATTAATTTTTGTCTTATTCCATATCGGTATATCTTTCAATTTTCAATCCAACTATCCAGTCCAATCCAATTTTGAAAACATTAGCTCTAATTTTTAAATTAGACCTAATTTTTTTTATTAAATTGTCTAAAAATAGAATTCAAAACTATTAACCAAAGATTTCAAGGTAAATTCTTTATCAAAATATCAATAATTCAATCAACAAAAAATCATTTTAATTTGTACAAAAATTTTTAAAACTAGATCGGTGGTCAAATCGATCAAATCACTAATTTGTTGTTCCAATTAATATGTCTGATTTCATTAAATAAATTATTAAAAATTCAAAAAAAAATTGATTCAACCGCCTGGTTCAACCAGTGTTCTGCTCGGTTAAATCGGCTCTCGAATCAACCAATTTAATGACTTTTTCCGGACCAATACCCCAACTAATCCGGTTCAAAAAACATTGATTTGTACATTAAAATACCTGAATTTGACAAACTCAAGATCAAACTTAACAAATAATTTCAATATTTAGACAAATAATCATAGATCTTCATCAAGCAAAAAAACACCTTCATTGAAATCTGAATCAATCCCTTCATGCCCATCAAACTCACCAAGCCCTACAACTTTTTCAATTGGAACATCCCCATTTGATGTAAAATCATCTTCCCACAAGTTTCTACAAGTTGAAATTGATCCCATGGTGTCATCTTCTTCAACTTTTAATGCCAGAATTTGGTTTTCAATGTTTAATGGCACTATTTTCGCCGAATCTTTTGTCGATTCTCTCAATCTTGAAGGCATCGTGTTCCCCTTTCTGATTTTGCGGCCACCGTTGTGACAATCTTTGCTCCCTTGTTTTGGTTTCTGGAGATTTTTATTCGTGTTGACGGTTTCCTCAAGAGCTGTAACCTTTATAATGTCTTTTCGAGGAGACATGGTGAAGTGTTTCCAAGTTTCCCCGGATTTCCAATCGATTTTCCTCTCAAATGGCCAGAAAATCGGCTCGTCACCATTGAGATCTTCGATGTTTTCTGCTTCAGAAGCCTGTTTCAAGAACATATTAGATTCTGGTATTGTAGGATCCAGAAAAACAAAAAAAGTTAAGCTAGGTGATTTCAAGAAGCTTCTATTTCCATGATACAATGCTTTTAATCGAACAGAATAATCGGTATAATGAACTTTGAATTGTTATTGAATCAGTGTGAAAGCTAGATAACCAAGTATAGTGAAAGAAAAGTAAGAAATTATTGTTTGAATTGATGAGCTTATATATAGACATGGTTGTCAGAATTGGACTAATATCGGTTGAACTAGGAATCGATGGTCCAATTGATTCAATCGGTACCATAAAACAGGTGAAGGATTGAACCAGAAAAAACCAGAACCAATAAAAAACCGATCAAACAAGGTTTAAAAAACTCACTACTAGATAAGAGAAATGAACCTAAAAATTCCTAAAACATAAATGTAGGATTGTTGGAAAAATCTTTGTCCATTAATTTTGTTCGACCGCCTGGTTTAACTTGTCCGTACTAATTCCCGGGTCAACCGGCCTAATGGTTTTCTCTGGACCGGTATCCCGGCCAGTCCAGTTTAAACAACATTGATCTATACATTAAAATAACCGAACTTGACAAAGTCAAGATCAAACTAGAGTGAAAGAAAGCAAGAAATTATTATTCGAATTGATGAGCTTATATATAGATATGGTTGTCAGAACTGGATTGTATTGGTTGAACCAGGAATCGATAGTCTAACTGGTTCAATCAGTACCATAAAACTAGTGAAGGATTGAACCAGAAAAAACCGGCAGAACCAATAAAAAACCGATCAAACCAGGTAAAAAAAACAGGTTAGAAAACCGTTTGAATAAGATTTTAAGCTGGTTTAAATATTTCAATTTTATGAATTTTTTAGAATTTTCTAAATTTTTTTATTTTGTAATGGTTGAACTAGTTGAACTTAAAACCGATAGTCTGACCAGTTCGACCACCATTCCGATTCTTACAACATTGTGTATAGAGCATCAATCAGTGCTCAGATGCCCTCCGAGAGGTAACAACCTTTCGGTAAAGAAAGGTTATCGAATAGTTAGAACCAGTCAGATGGAAAATAAAGGGCCGGAAACCAACATCTACTTTCGACTTCCAAACCGCATCTTCCTTCCCTTTCCTTTCTCTTTTTCAACGAAAGAAACTCCTCAAAAGCTTGAAAAAAATAGTGAGAAGCTTACTCCTAGATGAAAAAAAATGAACCTAAAAATGCTTAAAACTTAATGCAGGACTGGTGGAAAAATCTAATTTTTCCATCAATTTCAAAAAAATAGAGGGAACATGAAAATTTTCAAGCTTAATTTCTATGTAAATACTTTATAATATATATTATATGCAACAGGTTATTCATACCTGAGATGAAGAATCGAGATCAGTGCTTGCAGATGCCATTGTTGACAGCCATGAAACTAACCATTCATCACTTCCGTTACGTTCTTTAAAAAAAGATGAAGGTGAAAAACAACCTGAAGACAGCCACATAGTTTCATCATCAGCAGATGAGATAAAGCTTCCATTACTAAGTATTTGTTCATCAAAATTATCATCTTCCGCCATTGACGACCATGGAGAAACATGAACGAATTTCTTCCTGGATTTACAGATAGGACCCATCTTTTTAATATGTGATCTAATGGAATCAGTTTCATCAGAAGAAGGTGATACTGATCCCGGAAGCTCGTCTTCTGTTCGAACATCGAGATGCTTCAGCTTCTTCATTGAAAGTGAATGAATCTCTTTGAAATATCAGAAACAGTTCTTGTTTCTTTCCATTAATGGACAATTCAACACCTTACATAGGGCTAACCAGTTGATACACAAACATATGTGTGTGTATATATATATATATATAAAAACAAAAGGAAAGTATAGATTTATAAGCCTGCAATGACAGGCACTCATCAAGAATTCCAAGCAGATAAAACAAAGATCTAATGCTTGACAAACAAAGAACTAACTCAGTAATACGATATAAAGCATTAGCATACTAAAAAGCAACATGAATGCATCAGAATTTACATTAATAAAATATTAAATATGAAAAAAAAATTATATAAGCACGATCATGACATAAAAAACATCAATGTCAAAGTCTCCATAAGTTTATAAGTAGTAGTCAATTTATATATATTATCTATATAAATACAGAAAAGTGGTAGTCAATTTATGATACATATGAAATGTATTATCTGAGGTTGAAAAGTTGTTAAAATTAAAAGAGATTTAGAGATTTAAAAGAATTTTATGTATCATTGATATTAATGTTTAAAATATAATAGAATAGAATAGTCACCATAGTTGCATGGTAGGTAGAATTAGTCAATAATTAATGCAAAATAAGGAAAATAAAATAATTGAATTAAATGAGAAAAGACAAGTACCACACAAAAATAAAGGAAAAGCTAGAATATTTCAACAATGAAATTTCTTAATAACTTCCTATGAATTATATGATGAAAATGTAAAATTTATACAAAGATAATGATACCAATCCAATACTAAAATATCAACAGAGTCAGGTGCATTGGCAAAAGAAAATTTTGTGTTGATTTTCATTTAGAGGCGAGCAATAATCAATTTGAACCAAACAATCAATCCAACATATCGAATTTGATTAATTTGGTTCAATGTATTCGGTTTTGAAATTAACACATATATATCCATATCTGATATTCACGCCTGAGTCTAAGTAACATACATTCCACCCTTTGACTCTAAAGATTCGAAGTCAGGTTCTAGAAATCACAGACTCGAGTTCCAACAAAATTCAATGTCCAACTAGGGGATGTTTCATTGCATCCTGTTCTACTGTTTTCCCATTAACAAGAACGCTTTGCTTTGTGTATAACTGAAATGAGCTCTTCTACAGTTCTCAAGACAAACCTTGGATTGGGAAGATGAAGACCCACATTGTACTCTTCTTCATTGAACTTTGTTCGTTTTAATGATCTCTTATAACTCTCAATGGCCAATCTCGGGTGCCCTCTTGCAATTGATACCTGAAATTCAACAAAAGCTTCTATTTACAGTGATAAACTGGAGTAACTTATCATGGACTAAAGAAAAGAAGAAAACTATGCTCGATAGGCTAGCTTATTGAAAACTTAAAACTTGTATTGAAGAAGTTATTAACATATCTCTACATTGGTATGGAGATATTATCCTTTGAGGATCCTCCAAATATACGAAAATCTTGAAAGAATAAAAAGAAAAAGAAACAACACACACCTGTGTCCAACACATATTTGTATCCAACATTTACACCCGAGTTAGAGTAACACAAGCACAATTCCAATGGGAGGTTGCTACCAAATACAAACTTTTCTTATGCAACAGGTTGGTTATTACGATCTAGTCTTTAAGACTAAAGAAACATCGCTCCCTTGAGGGATTTTATGTATTACAGCATATCATGTTAAATGGGCATACCTCAAACAAAACTCTGCAATGCTCGTTTTTAAAATCTACATGATGCAATTCCATGAAACATTAAAAAAGACAAAAAAAAGAGTAAAATTAACAGAGGAAATTCAATGTAGGACTCACCGAGTGTCCTTTATCCAAATCGAAAAGCCAAAATCTCCATTGCTGATTTGTAACTCCATCAACTTTAACAGATATGCTCGTCCAGTTAGTGTGATGAAACTCCACTTTATGCAATCCATATGCTAATCCACTCCCTATAGCTTTGACATATGCTTCTTTCAAACACCAGTATCTACAAAATACGTCTAAACAATTTACCAGCGACTCTAAACTAGAAGAGTTATTCAAGTTAAACAGCTTTTAACTATGGTTGTATGACTACACAAGTTAAAAGACAGTTTGAAGCATAATGGTGCAAAATGATTCCCTTGATAATGATCAACTTAAATTATAAAGATCAATATCCATTAAAAACACCAAATTGAAGTACGAGAAATACCCTATATTTAATCGTGCAGAGAGATCAAATCAATGTCCTATTAATTACTGCAGCGACAACTCGACTAGTATTAATCCTGAGTTTAGGTAGTTTCATTATGATAGATAATCCAATGGGTCGAAGTTGAATGGTTCATAAAATACATCTTTTTCTCTATCTGTTTTCACCTTAAACAAATGAACCCGAATGTAAACCAAGCTCCTAACGACTGTGGGCTACTCTTCGAACTTTCTCTAGTAATTTTAATAGATTTTGTACAAGCATACCTGTAAAACTCAGCCAAAACCTCCTCATTGTTTCCAACACTTATTATTCGATCCCATTCTGAACTTGAAAAGTACGATGAGAAGTTTTGAATGTATTCTGGAACAGTCTCTTTGTCGGGAATCAAAAAATTAACAATGTCCAACCCGACAAGGCATAGAGGTTCAGATGCTATTGCCACATAGTCACCATGATGAGAAACATTGAAATTAAAATTGGGAAAGTCAAAGCAAAATCTACCACATTCCTGGAGAGACAGAATGTTCATGGAATGTTATGCATTGCTATAGATATGGAATTACATTATAGCCAAGAAATGATCAAGAGATATTATCAACATAATATTTACATCATGCAATGGACGCATCAAAATGATTTACCTGATTATCGATATAAAAAAATTCACAAATCTACCATTTCAACAATCTATGACAATCCTTTATCGATGTGTCCATTGCAAGTAACAATGTGAATGAGCAGTCAGATTTTACAACAGAACAAGTTAATAGAAACAAAAATATTATTATCATCAAGAAATTCGAAGACTGAGTGACATAATTTATATGAAAATGTTGACGGACTTGGTCCACCTATGTAAATACACCTGAAAAAACTCAAATGGATTCGATCAAATTTTCTCTTATATTCTAAACAAAAAAAAAAATGCAGAAAACTTGTCATCCAGGTTCTAGTAAAATCTTCATTTAACAATGTAATCAACGAAAGAAAACTGGCAATCGATCAAAGTTAGCAAATAAATTGACTGGCTGCTATCATACCAAAAAGGGTTTGCCTTCCAAGGTGCGGTTTATAACAATATCTGGATATGGGATTCCCAGCACCTCATGTACAAGAGTATATTGGAGCAACAAGCTAACTAGAGCCCTTTTTCTATCCTCCATTTTCACAAATCTACAAAGGTGAAAATTCATTAGTTTTTACAGATTTTCCTTGTAGATATCCATTGTCCAAGCACTGTACTACATTTGGAAATATATTATAACTTAATCATATAGACTAAGCCAAAGCAACATAATTAAGTTATTATCAGCTAACACTCGGTCACCGCTGACACATTTGAATTGAAACAAAACTTGAATTTAATCATAAATTTAGTACTAAAAATCTTAATTTTCCAAGAACCGGAGCACTTCTAATCGTATTCCATTCAAAGCAAGCATTGTCAAGGCATTCACCTAAGCAAGTCTAGGTGCCAAGGCGCATATATAACTCTCACAAAAATTTGTGCCTCACTTCACTAAGGCAAGATACATTACTCAAACTCTTCGTTTTACTCGAAGTACTCATGTCCGACACATAATATGAGTATGGGATATGATACTCCAAGATCCTCCAAATATATAGAAAAATATAGAAACAATTGAATATACCGATGTCATCACATACTCTATTTTACAAACACTCGAATCCGAGCAACATAGAAGGCAAGTGTTTCTTTTTTATGTATTTACTTCGATAATATTGCCTTACAAGTATTTCACAATCCAACACAATGTCATCTCTTAAAAGGCTACTTCATATGAACCAAATGAACTAAACTCAGATTCAAGTTCATGTTTTTGTGGTGTATCTGAATAAACACAATGAACAATTGTGTGAATATACATCAACACGACATGATAATAACTTCAAAGTGGCCTAGCTGATCAAACAAACGAATTGGGTATTATTTTTTTTCCAAAAAAACTAAACATAATTAAAAAAAGTTGAAGCAGAGGCAAAAACCTGGTAATGGAGGAGTGATGGGTTTGAGGAAGAAGAGAAAGAGCAAAAGAGAAATCATTGGAAGATGGGTTCCACTTTGATATGTCTACTATCCATCTTTGAACTCCCTTCTCCATCAATCATCAAACAAGAACCCCTTTTTCTTACCCAAATTTTCCCTCTTTGCTTTTTGTTTTCATATGATCAACTGTCCTTTTTTTCGATTTTAATATCATATTATTGCTAAATATTACTTGATTACAAGGTGCCAAAAATGACGGCCGCCTTAAAAAAAAAAAAAAAATTGACGGCCATTAGATCTTTTTAGGGTAAACTATAGTCAAGGTCACTAAACTATTAGTAACTTTATATTTTGGTCACTCAACTTCAAAATGTTACAAAATGGTCACTAAACGATTCTAAAGTTTTCATTAAGTCACTGAACTATTCGGAAGTTTTCATTTAAGTCATTGAATTGTTAAGTGTTTTTTTTTTAAATCAGACTAGTGAGCTCCAAGTGACGATTTGAGTATCGGTACGATGGATCAGTACCCATTAACAAATAGAATAATATACCTTAGATCCTAATTGATCTAACGATCAGTGTCAAAGATTGGAGAAGAAAGTTGTTTGGATTTTGGTTTGCAGATTCGAGACGTTCAAAGTTGTTTCATTAAAAAAACTAAACTGTAGAAGAGAAGAGAAATAAGAGTTTTCGATTGGCGCACTCGGTGCGAACAAAGAACCTCATACAACAATGATTTTAATAGCCCAGTGACTTAAATGAAAACTTTTGAATAGTTCAGTTATTATTTTGTAACTTCTTGAAATTGAGTTCACAAAACGTAAGCTTACTAATATTTTAGTAACATTGAATATAGTTTAAGAAATTTGATATTATATATAATACTGATACTATATATGCCCAACCTAAATTAGGCTTAGTTTGGATAGGCGGTGCATGTATCTTCAGTGAGGCTCAAAACAACGATGAGGGTGAAATTGATTACTATAGCTGTGAAGTAAAAGATTTCACCGCACTACAACCACCGCCCATCCAAATGAGGCCTTAGCTTGTAAACACATTTTGTCAACTTAGAATGGTCTCTAAAAGTTCAAAACATTATAATTTAATCCTCAAAGTGTGAACGGTAAGGCCTTGGCCTCGTGGTAAAATGGAGGAATTGCACTTTTTTCCATTCAAAATTAATTCAATATAAGTTTAATTTAGCCCTTTCGTTGTCCAAAAATTAATAATTTAGTATAAGTTAATTTTAGCCCTTAGTTAAATGAAAC
Organism: Gossypium sturtianum; assembly: GCA_025698515.1. Taxonomy (NCBI): domain Eukaryota; kingdom Viridiplantae; phylum Streptophyta; class Magnoliopsida; order Malvales; family Malvaceae; genus Gossypium; species Gossypium sturtianum. The sequence continues at coordinate 168,779,556 of CM046945.1, forward strand.
ATTTATATTTTTTACCCCTTTTAATAATTAACAATTCAATTTAAATAATTTTGATATAAAATTTTTTACAATAGCTCCTTCAACATTTTATAATTTTAACTCGACCCTCAAGACGAAATTTTAACTTCAGTCAACAAAATATCATATCAATAGTCATCTTATAAATTTAGGCATTAGGTTGTGTGTTAGTTTCCTTTAGTTTTCTATTGTTTTAGGCTTAGGATTTTTTCCTTTTCCTTTCATTTTTAGATTAGATTTTCTCTTTTCTTTTTAGATTAGATTTTTCTCTTTTCTTTTTAGATTAGATTTTTCTCTTTTCCTTTTAGATTAAATTTTATTTTTGTTATTTTCTTTCTTCTTTCTTGTTAAAAACTCTTGTAAATGAAGACGAATCAAGCTTTTGGGTGTCATTGGTTCCACATCTAAATGAGTATTTCTTACCTTTCTCTTTATATTGTGCATATTAATTATTCGATGAAATGTTTATTTGGGTGTTAAGTTTTATCATGTGTTAAATAATTTGATGGTTGGTTGATTGATTATTTGTTAATTTAAGTTAATATTTATGCTTGATTAGTTGGTTGTTTGATTATATCGAAATACTTAATACACTAGAACTGACGCCTCTAGTGAAAAATCTAGATAAACGAGACCGAAATGAGAGTTTATTATTAGATAGTTTATTATAATTGTGCCGAATAGTGAGATCGAAAGGAGATCTATATGCCTAGGTAAGACTGAGAGGAGAGCTTAGGTATATCTTTTAGTTTAGGATGAGACCTAAAGGAGATTTCTAGCTAACAGTGACAATCAATATAATTGGTATAGGTTTATTAGCTTAGCTAGCAATTAATAAATCAACCAACCATTGTTTTATCATTTACGTTGTCCAAAGCAATAAGAAAGAAAGTTAGATTAGTTAGTTTAAATTTAGTTTATAAACAATTCATTTTGGAATTTGCAATAATAATTTCTGACTCGATTAGATTACTAATTGTTTAATTTGTAATTAACTTGATAAATACATCTACCGACAATCATTTGGGTTCGATCCTTAGAATGCTCTAGTGTTCAATTGACACTACAAATATTACAACTGACACTATCCGCTTGCAATTAAAATTGTATCTTTAAATTGCTTTATAAAATTGGTTGTTTTTCTAGGCATGCGCACATGCTACCACTGCTCTCTGGCTTTGGTGATCCTTTCTTTGAGGTAGGTTTCCTAGCTTTTCATCTACTTCAACCGATCTAACTCGGGCTTCTTCCAGTACTCCTCAAGTTGTCGTTGCCTCAACGTGACGGCCACACCATCGACTCACTTTCATCAGGGCTATAAATGATAAGACAAGCCCTACTACCACTAAGAGTGGTCAACTCACTCATCTTTTTCATTAGTCCTAACCTCCTTTTCTTGAGACTAGCTCTTCTAGCACTATCATTTGATATCCATGCAAGTGTGACCTTTTTCTTCTCATTGTTTTAGGATTTGGCAAAAACCCTAATTTCAATGAAGGATATACGTAAGAAGATAATTTTAGGGTTTACTTTTGAATGGAGTGACTGATGAGTTGTTTAAATAGAGAAGGGGATGAAGGTTTTAGAGGGATTTTTTGGGTTAATTTTTGAGAAAGATGCATGCATTTTACATATTAAGAAAGAAAACTTGTCAAGATTTTTTTGAAATAAATGCGAGGATTACGGTTGGTGAGATTTTACAAGGGGCGACACGTAAGAGAATTCATGCCTTTCAAAATTTTATTTAGGCCTCCCAATTTTTTTAAAAAATCATAATTAATTCTAAAAAATTGAATAGTTTAATTAAACCCTCTAAAATTATACTCATTAATTTTCTTAAAATGTTTAAAATTTTAATTAGATCCTCAATTTTTTAAAAAAAAAATTAATTAGACCCCTCAAAACTTTATGTCCAGTTCCACCACTGCAATAGTAAAAAAGATTAGCATGCTTGAAAGGCTTAGATAAACATGTCAATCATGTTTAAAAGATTAATCTTTTAGACTATAAACATATTTTATCAAGTTAGAATGGTCTTTAAACTTCAAAACATTATAATTGAATCCTCAAAGTATGAAAGCTAAGGCCTTGGCCTTGTGGTAAAATGGAGGAATTTCACTTTTTGCCATCCAAAAATTAATAATTCAATATAGGCTTTTTAAGAATCCAACCCTATAAGTTTAAAAAATTATGAAAATGACCCAACTTCAAAATTAATTATGGGAATGGCCTAATTTCTACAGTAGAGTTGGGTGTCGCCACTTTCCCAGGCGGCACCGCCCTAAAGATTCCCCCAATCATGCTTTGATCATTACAAAAAAAAAATAACTTTTTTGGTGCCACATAACAAATAATCTTTGCCATCCCATAGGGAGTTGCGTCGCTAGACCGTCGAAACTAATAGGAGTAAGAAAAGGTGATTACCCAAAATCAAAATCTAGTCGACCGTATTTCAACTCAAAATGTTCACAGAAATCGAAGAGCTCGCATACGAGTAACAACAAGGTTCTGAAAGATCCATTTGAAGAGAACATCTTGCATAAATACAAGATCGGGAATGAGTTGGGGAGGGGTGAGTTCGGGATAACTTATCAATGCTTTGAGCTGGAAACTGGGGAAGCCTATGCGTGCAAGAAGATATCGAAGGCGAAGCTAAAGACGGACATTGCCATCGAAGACGTACAGAGAGAAGTCGAGATCTTAAGGCATTTTCCTAAGCATCCGAATTTGGTGAGTTATAAGGATGCTTTTGAAGATGATGAAGCTGTTTATCTTGTAATGGAGCTTTGTCGTGGAGGTGAACTTTTTGATAGAATCGTCGCTAAAGGTCATTATACAGAATGAGCTGCTGCTAAAGTTATTAAAACTATTTTGGAGATTGTTAAGGTAATATCTTTCGTCACTAAATCATTTTCTCTATCGCTAAATCTTTTTGTTTAATCAATAGTTTAAATTTAGTTTATAAACAATTCATTTTGGAATTTGCAATAATAATTTCCGACTCGATTGATTAGTAATTATTTAATTTTTAATTAACTTGAGAAACACATCTACCGACAGTCATTTGGGTTCGATTCTTAGAATGCTCTAGTGTTCAATTGACACTACAAATATTACAACTGACATTGTTTGCTTGCAATTAAAACTGTATCTTTAAATTGTTTTATAAAATTGGTTGTTTGCGATCACTGCTCTTTGGCTTTGGTGATCCTTTCTTTGAGGTAGGTTTCCTATCTTTTCATCTTCTTCAACTGATCTAACTCGGGCGTCTTCCAGTACTCCTCAAGTTGTCGTTGCCTCAGCGTGACGGCCACGCCATCGGCTCACTTTCATCAGGGCTATAAATTATAAGACAAGCCTTACTACCACAAAGAGTGGTCAACTCACTCATCTTTTTCATTAGCCCTAACCTCCTTTTCTTGAGACTAGCTCTTCTAGCACTATCATTTGATATCCATGCAAATCTGACTTTTTTTCTTCTCATTGTTTTAGGATTCGACAAAAACCCTAATTTCAATTAAGGATATACGAAAGAAGATAATTTTAGGGTTTACTTTTGAATGGAGTGACTGATGAGTTGTTTAAATAGAGAAGGGAATGAAGGTTTTGGAAGGATTTTTTGGGTTAATTTTTTAGAAAGATGCATGCATTTTACATATTAAGAAAGAAAACTTGTCAAGATTTTTTTGAAATAAATGCGGGGATTACGGTTGGTGAGATTTTACAAGGGGCGACACGTAAGAGAATTCATGCCTTTCAAAATTTTATTTAGGCCTCCCAAAATTTTTTAAAATTTATAATTAATTCTAAAAAATATTGAATAGTTTAATTAAACCCTCTAAAATTATACTCATTAATTTTCTTAAAATGTTTAAAATTTTAATTAGATCCTCAATTTTTTTGAAAAATTTAATTAGACCCCTCAAAACTTAATGCCAAATTCCTCCACTACAACAATAAAAAAGATTACCCAAAATATCCCTCAAAAAATTTCCTCAAGTTTATCTAAATTCAAATATGCTAGGGGATAAATTGAAAATGTTTAAATTTAGATAAACTTCAGAAAAATTTTTGAGAGATATATTTGGGTAATTTAAATAATAATTATATATTTTTTTTTAATTTTGTTGTTTTTAAAAAATATGAGAAGGGTTTATTTTTGTTATTCTTATATCTTTTAAGGGCTATTTAAATTTAATTTGGTGTCGTCATACTCTCATGCGACACCCTTTTTTCAGCCAATCTAAAAAGAGTAATTACTTCAAGTCCCTCAATGTTTTGCTCCTACACGCTTCAGTCCGATGTCGCCAATTTGTTAGGCAGCATAAAAAAATTGTTTTTTTAATGATTAAAACATGATTGGGGATTATTAGGGTGGTGTCGCCTGGAAAAGTGGCGGCACCCAACTCTATTGTAGAAATTAGGTCATTCCCATAATTAATCTTGAAGTTTGGTCATTTTCATAATTTTTTAAATTTATAGGGTCAGATTCCTAAACAGCCTTCAATATAAGTTCATTTTAGCCCTTAGTTAAATGAAACATTTACAATTTTGTACCCCTCTTAATAATTAATAATTCAATTTAAATCATTTTAACATAAAATTTTCCACAGTAGCTCCTTAAATTTTATAATTTTAACTCAACCCTTAAGACGAAATTCCTGACTTCACCCCTAAGTCATTTTATAAATTTTGGCATTAGCTTGGGTGTTAAACACCAATTCAAATATGACATGGAACATATTTAAAACATATGGATCCAATAGTAAACACGTGTGTACCTATTGTATTGACATCTTGAATTTGACCTACTAAAATGTAGACATAGAACTTTGATTTTGGTTCAATTTAACTATTTTAAAAAATAAATATATCCATTCATTTTATATTAAATAAATATAATTATTTAGATATGTAATATGTAAATGTACAATAATACTATGTTGAGAATGATATTAGTGATTTATAAATTTTGAATCAAATCGTCATAATTTATTAACCCAAAAACAATAAAATTTGAAAAAAAAAATTGTGACAAAGAAAAATAAAAGGACAAATTACATCATATAACCCATTTCTCCAAATGGGGATACTTCAAAATTTTGTAATCCTTCACTATCCAAATAAGCCAATTTAACCAATCTATCATCTTCTTGGTTCTCTTCCTAGGGATATGGCAAATTCTCCAATGTTGAAACTGAGAAAATCGTTGAAGAATTCTCCTAATCAAAGTAGAGTTAGATCCACCTATGAGTCATTCCTGTATGGCAGTAGCTACTTCAAGACTATCCATCTGAACTAGCACATTATCATAACCTCGGCAGTCAAGATGTCTAAACCATCTAAAATGCCCCACAATTAAACCTCGAACATTGAACAATTCCCTAAGAATCTGTTAAAGCCAAAGATCCAATTCCCAGCTTGGTCTCGCACAATTCCTCCTACTGAAGTAGAGTCATTCTCAAACATTACGGAACCATTAGTATTCAAGTAGAGTTAATTGTACTTATTCGTTATTTATTATTTTTAATTAACCTTCAAAAAATTGTGCTTATGTGTTATTTATTCACTTTTAATTAGAGTTAATTTTCCTACCCTTTGATTAAAATACATCTTTTTTTGAAAGGATAAAAATTTGTATGTGATTTTTTTATTATCTTTTAATAAAACCTTAATTATGATTTATAGCTCAATTGACATGGGTATTGTCGCCAATGCAGAAGGACATGGGTTCGAATGCACTCAAACATATTATCCTCCTATTTATGGGTTATGGATAGCTCTAGGCATGCTCCCAAAAAGAGTAGATATGATACAAATTCCTAGATTATTCAAAAAAAAAACTTAAATTTTAATTTAGATTGGCACCATTAATAAAAATATATATTAAAAAGAAAAAGAAAAATTCCTAGATTTTAGAGGATCTAGTAATAAAGCATTAAAATCTCAAAAATTAAGTGTAATTAATGATAAATATAATCTATATTTAAACTGTCTTAAGAAAATGAGGAGACAAATCTAAAAAAAACCAATTAACTCAATTTTCTTCTCATAAATCATTCAAAATAAACCAAATTTGGTCTCTCTTTTTCTCTCTCTCTCTCATTTTCTTTGCTAGGGTTTACATTTTCTTTCTATCCAAACAAAAAAAAAAATCTTTCTCCTTGTTTCCTATGGGATATTTATTAACCTAAAACATCATTAATAAATCAACCCTAATCCACTCAATTTTCATTATAATCATCATCATAATAATAATAATCTTTGTCATCCCATGGGAAGTTGCGTCGCTAGACCGTCGAAACTTATAGGAGTAAGAAAAGGTGACTACCCAAAATCAAAATCTGGTCGACCGTATTTCAACTCGAAATGTTCACGGAAATCGAAGAGCTCGCGGACGAGTAACAACAAGGTTCTGAAAGATCCATTAGAAGAGAACATCTTGCATAAATACGAGATCGGGAATGAATTGGGGAGGGGTGAGTTCGGGATAACTTATCAATGCTTTGAGCTGGAAACTGGGGAAGCCTATGCGTGCAAGAAGATATCGAAGGCGAAGCTAAAGACGGATATTGACATCGAAGACGTACAGAGAGAAGTCGAGATCTTAAGGCATTTGCCTAAGCATCCGAATTTGGTGAGTTATAAGGATGCTTTTGAAGATGATGAAGCTGTTTATCTTGTAATGGAGCTTTGCCGTGGAGGTGAACTTTTTGATAGAATCGTCGCTAAAGGTCATTATACGGAGCGAGCCGCTGCTAAAGTTATTAAAACTATTTTGGAGATTGTTAAGGTAATATCATTCGTCACTGAATCATTTTCTCCGTCACCAAATCTTTTTGTTTCATCGCTAACTCTTTTCTCTTTTATTGTTGATATTTAAAAATAAATTAATCAGATATTATAGATATAATTAAAAATACCAACATTTTTCATTACATACAGAGGAAGTATCAACTTGTATAATTTTACATATTTTTAATATTTTAATAAATTCTAATCGTACTCGTTATAGTAAATTTATATGAAAATCAAAAGAAATATGCAAAATTTTGGCCTGAATTTTTAAAATTATAAACTATTCTTTTTTTTTAAAATTTTGTTGCAATGTGGAAATTAATTAAATTGAAGGACGTGTAATAATAAAATAGATTAATTATTATAAATTAAAAAAATTAGTAATAATAAATTGTGGCAGGTGTGCCATGAACATGGAGTTATACATAGGGACTTAAAACCAGAGAATTTCTTGTTGGCTGATGAAAGCGAGACTGCACCAATTAAAGTAATTGATTTTGGTCTCTCCATTTTCTATGAACCTGGTAATTTTTTTTTTTATTTGTCTTCGATATTTATGTTATACATAGAGAGAGATTTATTTACGATCTGTGCTTTATTATTTAAATTTAAAAATATATGTTTATCCATAAATGATAATTCAAGTTAACCTTGTTGAAAATTCTTATTCAAACCCAATCTAATACAGGTCAAGATTGTTCTTTCCGACCTTTAAACATGTCTATTGTAAGGGTACGAACTTGTATGATTTTTTTAATGTACACTTGTATTAATTACATATCGAGCTCTTACCTATGTTAGCGCTAAAGGGATAGACAAGGACTTTGGGTCTCCAAAATGGGGAAAAATAAAATTCTATAAGATTCAAAATTTTAAGTGAATTTAATAGGTAAATTTTCATTTGATCCCTTAAATTTTAAATTTCAATTCTAACCCTTCAAAAAAGAAAGAAATATATGTTGAGATTCAAGTTTTTCTGAATCCAAACTCATGAAATGTGAATCTATTTTGTTAAGTTCGACTACTTAAAAAATCGTCAGAATTACTTAGTTAAACTTCGAGTCTAAGAACAGACTTAGTTAATCAGTATTATTGTAAAAATTATAAGAAAATATTCAATTCACATCAATTTCAATTTCAATTAATATTAAGGTAATTGATATGGCAATGATGGCAGGTGAACGTTTCAGCGACATAGTGGGAAGTCCATATTACATGGCTCCAGAGGTTCTAAGGAGAAATTATGGGAAAGAAATTGATATTTGGAGCACTGGTGTCATCCTTTATATCCTCCTCTGTGGCGTTCCTCCCTTTTGGGATGGTATTTCTTTTTTCTTTTTCTTTTTTTTTTTAAATATTAGCGACGGAAAGTCATTCCGTCAGGAAAAATCTACAATCCTGAAAATAATACTGGTCTATTGAAAAATCCATCTACTTCTGACAGATGACACTTAGGGTGTGTTTGGATGAGCGGTGCGTTTACTTGCGGTCAGTGTAAAAGCAGCGGTGGCGGTGAGATTAGATATTGTAGCGATACTGTAGCGTGAGACAAAAAGTAAGCTAAACGCACCGTACTCAATCGCCCATCCAAACCCACCCTTATTCTCCTAATAGAATCGGCCTTCACTCGATATATATATATATGTATTGAAAAAATAATAAATTGGGTTGGTGCAGATACTGAAGAAGGAATTGCCCGTGCAATAATAAGAGGGGTGATAGATTTTGAAAGGGATCCATGGCCTAAAGTTTCAGCTGAAGTAAAGGACCTTGTTAGAAGCATGCTTGATCCTAATCCTTACACTCGCATATCCCTTCAAGAGGTGCTTGGTACGTTTATTCTTTATTGCATTCGAGGATAGTCTAATATCATGGTCATTATTTTTACTATGATTCAAAGGTAAACGTTGTTTATTCTTTAGTGCAATGTGATAAACTTCACCGTAAGAGTTGAAATGAACAAGTTTCAGTACATCTGAACCCTATTTTGTTTCCATTCTTTATTTTTCTTGAAGTACGTTGTAACCGACACTTGTGTCTAACATCTATTTGGTCACGAGTAAGTTTGGCTTTTGAGGGTTCAAGACATTTGGATTTAAGGATCATGATTTTTGTTTCGGACCATTACGAGTTTGGATAATTTCGAGTTCATGTTTTTACAAGTCACTAGTTCAAGTCATTTTGGGTTGTTTCATGTTAAGATTATTTTAGGTTCGGATTAGTTTTGAATTCAAGTTAAGTGGGACTCGAGTCAATTTGGGTTCAATTGTTTATTTTTATGATCAAATCAAATTCAGATCAAAACTGACAAATTTACCCATATTCGACACTCATACTTGAAATCCGAGTAGCTAACATGATTCCTTTATTTGTTATATGAAGAACATCCATGGATACAAAACTTGCAAAATGCTCCAAACTTCAATCTAGGAGAAAATGTGGGAGCAAGGATTAAGCAGTTCTCACTAATGAGCAAGTTCAAGAAGAAAGTTCTAAGGGTAAGCCTCTCAAAATAACACCTTACCCTAAGTGTTCGAATTAATGTCGATAATATCCAAAATCGCTAACAAAGCGTTCATTTTGTACTACTCTTTCAGGTGGTTGCCGATAACTTGCCGAACGAACAAATCGATGTGATTATCGAAATGTTCAACATGATGGACACCGACGAGAATGGATACTTGTCGTTCGAGGAACTAAGAGACGGACTTCAGAAAATCGGTCACTCTGTTGGTGATCCCGATGTCCGGATGTTAATGGAAGCAGTAAGTTACTTTTTTTTTTTTTAATTACGGTTGCGGACATAATCAATAGTTGAAGAATATCAACTGAAACTCGAGTCTTTCTGTGGAAAAAGGCGGACATCGATGGGAATGGGACACTGAGCTGTGAGGAATTTGTGATAATGGTGGTTCATTTGAAAAGGATAGGGAACGACGAGCATCTAGCACAAGCTTTCAATCACTTTGACAAGAACCAAAGTGGTTATATCGAATTTGAAGAATTGAAAGAAACTTTAATGCAAGATGACCCTGGTCCCAACAATGAACAGCTCATTAAGGATATCATGCAAGATGTTGACAAGGATAAGGTTCTCCTTTTCAACTCAACTTTTTCTATACAAAGAATATTATTATAAAATGGAGGAAAAAGTAAGATATTATGCTCTCAAACTACTTAGGTTCAACTTGGCAAAAAAAAAAAACAAAAACTCTGATTTGACTTGATCATTGTCAAGTGGTGATATTAAATAAAAGCTAAAATTAGGTGTCTTAATTCTTTAACTTGAGCATAAATAAAGAAGTTTGGAATCGAATATGAGAATCAGTTCACTTTTTACTAAATAAGCAAGCTTAATCAAGCCTCGAGTTAGCTTGACTTAGTTTAGTTACACCCCGGTAGTAGATGTTGAACCAACTAAAAACCTGGTTGAACAAAGCAACTGAACTACACCCGAGTTTTAAAATCCAACTTAAGCTCAATTTTTCAAACCTACTAAGCTAAACATGAGTCCTAAGATTCATACAATGTTTGATGGTTTTATAACTTTACATTTTGGTTGACTTGGTTCTTTCTATTTTTTTGTAGGATGGTCGAATCAGTTACCAAGAGTTCAAGGCAATGATGCTAACAGGCATGGACTGGAAAATGGCTTCTCGCCAATATTCTAGAGCATTGATAAATGCAGTGAGTATCAAAATATTAAGACAGTCTGGCCAACTAAAATGACAGATCTAGCCCCCAAATTTCCAAAATTTTCAATTGATTTCTTCATCTGTAAATTATTGTTTGAATCCCCGATTCTTTTAACTGATCATATGTTTCAGCTTTATTTTGATTCTAAAATTTGTCCTACGATGAGCTCTAAAGTGAATCTTAATACTACAAATTGTACAAGAAACAAGGTAAATGTATTATTTTTCATATATATATATATATATATACTAACATATATGTTTGCATTCAAAGCTGATAAACCATGGAACATAATACCATAATTCAAGAAGAAGAGCAAGTTGGCAGGTTATATATATGGTAATATGTCGTGTATATGTATGTGTACATATATTATATAGATATAGATATAGATATATACATCAAAAGAGCACACTTGCGTTATACAGTAGGCTCCACCGACAAATAGACTTTTGTATTTTTCGCCCACCAACAATTTATGGAATGTGGAAACTAGAAGGGAGAGCAGGGTTACAAGACTAATTACTTGTATCATCTACATTTCTGCCGGAACCACCAGATTTAGAACTCCCTTTTCCCCTGCCCCCTCTTGTCTTGCTAGTCCCACCCATATTTTTCGAGCTCGTTGTCTTACTGCAGGCAGCTGCAGCCTGGGAATCAACATCTGCCAGGCCATTCTCAAGTGCTCTAACCAAATTCTCAAAGTAATTTTTTGTCACACTGTAAAAGAGAAATGCAGCAGAATTTGAATCAGAAAACACGTTCACAATCATTCCAGATCCAGTTCCTCGAGGAACAATTTGACTAAACGTGGTTAAATGTACAAGAAAAAAGCTCAATGTCGAGAGTAGTGCAAAGAAGATAAACAAATGGAATAAGACAGACAAACAAGTGTAAAAATTCAAAAGCAAGAGAAAATAAATAATGAATAATTCATGAGTCCCTCCGAATGTAAACAAGATAGGTTTCATTTTTATTCCCTACTGCTTCAAGATGAGAAAAATAGAGACCCAGATTAACCAAGAACTATGTTACTTGGATAGCTGGATACGGGTGTGAATGCCGAATACTGGTATGCATGCAGCACTGTTAATTTTTTTTTTTTTTAAAATTTTTCCATGTATTTGGAATATTCTTGAAGGGTCATATCCTCGTACTGATGTCCAAATGTGTCAGACACAGCCACACAAGTGCTCAAAAAAAATGAATAGTAGCAACATTGCCCAACAATTTTGTTCAATATAAACACCAAGTCAGTGGTTCACAAGTAAACATAAACATACCTAGTTAGCCCAGCTAACTTTGCACGAAAGTCATCAAACTCCTTTGATGGGCCATCACCGGTAACAAATTTATTTAATTCCTTCTCAGCACACTGATGAAGCCTTTCCAAACCTGACTCCGCCTCCCCTAAACAAAATGCAATATAGGTCATAGTATAACAATCCATTTAGAAAAATAAATTTCTGAACATATGTATTTCGTCCAAGAATTCTTTTGAAATCTGCATATACCTTGGAGGTACTCAAAAAACTGTCTCTTAGCATGCTCATGCTCTGGAAGGTAATATCCATATGCATAAGTCCATTTGAGAACTCGTCTACATTCAACTATCTGCAACATTTGACACATCACAAAACGTGAATTGCCTATTTTTCTGATAAAAGAGATAGCAGATGATGCTTGAATGACTATCATTTACCTGAAGCCATGCTTCTGTTATAAACTTAAGCTGAGACTCGGGTGTGCATTGCAAGTCACTAAGCTTCTCAAGCTGATAAAATTAAAGAAATTTTCTCAGAAATTAATACAAATTAAAAGAAGACAACAAAAAGCTATGTCAGATGGTACTGATGTAGCTATGAGGTCATATCAATTTTGATGACAATATGGAACCATCTTAAAGCTGATTTCAAACAAATTGAACCCCCGCTGCAGAACTTCCAAGCACAACCAACCATCTGGAAAGATGCTTCAAATAATTCGTAGGAGCATCTTATAGATGATTCTAATAGTTCATTTGGAAGGAAAGAATGGGAAGAAAAAGTTTTAACCTAACAATTGAAGTAAATAATAGCACACGTTGTTACAAATCTCAACTGTAAGATTACTCCTCTTTTCCACCCTCCCCAAAAAACATAGCAGTAAGCCAATAAGTGTTATTACAACACAATTCCTTCAAGAAACTGTTTCAAACAACAATAATTTGAGAGCATAAGCTAAACTCCAGAAAAAAGTAAAGTTTTTCATTCTATAGTGAAAACTCCAAAATATCATTTTTAAGTGCTGCTTTTGTTGAAAATTAGTTTTTAAACTTCACTCAAAGAAAAAACCATCAGAAGCGAGTATAATCGACAATTGAACCAGCTACCTGAGCCACAATGATGAAGATATAGAACCACAGCAAAATAATACTATTAAAGAAAGAAGGATACCAAGATGCACATCTAAAAATTAATAAGAGAGGTGGTAAGAACTTACATGCACGGTTTGCATTTGATGTAAATCTGCAAGAGCCTTCTGTCTTGACTGCAAACAGGAATTTTCAGGTTATGCAAATTTGTTGACAGCAAAATTCAATATTTCACCCACATAATCAGGAAAAGGAAACAAAAGAGAAAGCTAATATAAACCAAACATAGAAATATATAACATCCTAAATGACATTTCGAAAAAATGCCTACTCATTGTTTTCTACTAAAGCTATCAACTTTCTCTACATATACTTGCCAAGTTGCCAATAGAATATAGTTACTAGTTACTCCAAATGAAGCAGAAGATAGGATCTTCTATTCATGTGCAATATCAAAGGTGGCACATCAAAGAGCAGAAGTCTCAAGTGTGCCACTTTTATGTGAAAATATAAGCAGATAATGACTCTTATGTATCTAGGATACCAAAGGCCTAGCATTCACATTGTTTTCTTCCCTACTTTCCCCTCTTCATCACCTGCTGTATCTTTTGCATGTAATAAGTTGCTGGCTCATATAAAAGTAACTGAAGAAATCCTTGGCATGTCAAACACCATTGTTAGATACATAGGCATATAAAGGCTCATGTTTCACATGAAACATCTAGGATTTTGAGTCAGTAACACAATTGTAAAGCAGATAAAATCCTATAGGTTTTTATTTAAGAAAATACTAAAGAAGAAGAAATTTATTAAGGGTTTAGGGTAAGACTTCAAAGTACCAATTGATTGCTTGCCCAACGTTCATAATAATGGGTGTATTTCTCCAAGGAGTTCTTTGCCATTTCTCGCCTTCTTTCAGCCTCATCATACTGCAAGCAATAATAGAATCATGAGTCACCAGCCCAACACTTACTCAAGCAGATTGTAAAAAACCAACGACCAATAACACATTATTAGTCTCCATACCACACCCTCTTGCTTAGCGGCTTCATAACGATTACAAGCATAGAAACCACCAGTTCTCTCACCATGTTCTGCCCATGCACCAAGGCATAACCTGCATTTACATAAATTGAAATCATACGCAGATTACTAATGTTTCATAAAGAGAGATACAGCAGATGAAGACCTTAATTCTTTCCCAATTTTTTCTGTAATATGCTCTTAGAAATTTTGTGTTATCTATCATGAATTTTGAGTAGATTATTTTTCAGGAACAGGATCAAAATTTCAGCAAATAATGCACCCGCAGTAATAATTTAATGTTACTTCAAGAATTTCATATTATTCTACAAGTTTAAGCCTATTTTATCCAATACCAGGAATTTTAGTTAGTTAGATTACGGGTTAGATTCTTTTTTTCTTTGAAGAAGGGCAGATTCCCATTATGAATCCTAGTCCCAGTAAAATTTAAGGGTAGCCTTGGATTCTTTGTTAATCTCCACATTTTGGTAGACTCTTAATCAACAAAGGTACAGAAATAGAAATTAATGTAATCTTTAATCAACTGGTTACAAGTTATTAATGCATTGGTACCAAAATTTTTCTTCTCCTCTCATTTTGTATTCTTTTCTCTTTCTCCCTCCCCCTACTTATTTTTTGTTCAAGTATTCTCGGCTTACCATTTACAGCACACCATCCAGAATTTCCAGCAATCTTTTCCTTCAATTTCAATCTACTTTTGAGACTTATGATTGAATCAAACCTTGCTCGATCCCTGTATCCTAGCCCTTAATCCTACCTTAAAACCACTAGCTCCAACCCTACCCACTATAAACTCTTAGTAGACAGAGTGACAAACTACCCCAAACATGTCTCGTATGAAGCAGTTCCTTTTTTCTTGGATCAACAAAGGATTTGAAGCTTACCAGCAAAACTCAAATTTACAAGGCGGTGTACATGTCATGTGCATACACCCTTGGTTCTTTTCAATTGGCCGCTTGCATTTGGGGCAAGGCTTGGAGTTAGCTAGTATCCTGAACATAACATCCAACAAAAATGGTAAACAAGACAGCAAGATTTTCCACCATATTCTATCCAAGCTACAAGAGAAGAGATTATTTAAACAAATAATGGGGTGATATGTGGAAAAGGGTAAAACTAAGAAGACTGCTTTTGTAATAAAATGAATTTATTAAAAAGTAGTTGCACTCAGTCACATCGAAGTTTATTTAAAGTATCGTTAGTAAAATGAAAATGAACCTAGAAGATAACCTAGTTCATATACCTCCATCTCCCGTTTCACCTTTGCTTAAGAAAATAAAGGACCGTGGAAAAATGTGGGCATATAGAAACTCAATACAAAAGAAGAAAAGATGTTTTGTATAGAACCTTTTTTATTTCTCTAAATAACCAATATGAATAGCATATGTCAAACCTTAGAAGAACAGCTGTAGCACTTCATTCTAAAATTAGATTAATGCATATAGATCTAGAATAAAAAATTCATCTTGTAGGTGTGAACCAGATCTTTACCAGTTCATGTTTTCTGACTCTGCACTATTCTTCAAAATCCACTTTGCCACAGTCTCGCAGTCAACAGGGCGATGAGCTTCTTCAGTACACTGAGATCAGGATTTGGCATAACTTAGATACCCATTAGAGTGTAATGCCCATGGAATCAAAATATAATATAAAAGTAAGGACTTACATTCCAACAAAAGCTATATGAGCAGTTGCAGGAGACATCAAAATTTCCACTGCCAACGGTAAAATCAACAGCATATTCACACCCCGGAGCAGGACACCACTTGGTCTACCAGTGAGCATGAACAAAAGAAGCAATAAGGACAAGAATAGTAAGAAGCAAAAAGACAAACCCCATCAAACCTAAGGGAACCAGCAATTCATGCTCATTTATCCATTGCATGCACGGCACAAGTGGCAAACAAGATTGGACACTTGCATGCATGCATACATGCACCAAGAGGAATCCACCCAATTGTCCATTGTTGGCATGCACACAAATTCATATTACTGATGACTACTTTAAAATTAAAAGGGGGATCATTCTTTATATCATAATAGCATATCTCAAGATGCCTACTTTAAGGGGGGAAAGAATCATCCATTGTATCATAACGGCATATCTCAGGGTTTTAACTACAATGCATACCTTCCTGTTGTCTTCAACATAAGACCTAAGTAGGTAACGAGAATATTTTTCTTTTTCTTCTGAAGTTGCCAATTTATCGATCATATCTTTGCCAACAGCAGCATTACAAGATGGATCTGGACACCTCAGTGATAAACATCCAGGACCATCATAAATGGTCGTGGAAATGTAACCTACGATGATAAATCAAACATAGCAACAATAATATAAGTTTCCATGCCAAAAAGCATAATAAAAGACAAATCATAAAATACTTCAAAAAACAAAGCACGCAGAATTTAGTATTTAGCAACACAATATACGAAAATTAAAACATCGATAACCAATACCAAATGATGGTACATTATTAAGGAAATATCCATCAGAACTGTTAATTTCAAAGAATTCGAAAAACAGTTACAACTATCACTTGGATTAGTAGAAAATTAACCCATCAGACAAAGCATATGTGAGATACCTCGCCAGCAAGAAAGGCAAAAGGGATGACCACAAGCAACTGAAATAATGTTGTCACGCAGGAAAGATTCAAAACAGATCCCACAAGTAAGCTGATCAGAAAGCAACAAGATGTGTCACAGGTAGGTAATTCACAAAGATAACCAACTAGAAAAGAAAAAGTTTCTAAAAGAATAAGGAAATCCATAGATCTGTAAAGCTTACTTCTCTAGCATTGGACACTTGAACAGCTGGTCTCTCCAACAATCCAACAGATTGCCGTACTCTTCCTTCATCAGCAAACCATTCATCATGCACTTTACTGACACTCCTGCTATGCCAACCATGTTCAGGAAAACAAGTTTCTGAAAACTAGTAATAGAAACAGAGTAACATGAATACTAACAGCAACCTAAAGCAGCCACATCCACCTTTCCAAAAAAGCCGAATTGCTCACTTGCTAACAAAAACTAATACTTAAAACAAAAGACAGATGCAACCTCGGCATTTGAGAAATATACCAGCTCCCAATAAAAGAACAGAAGAATGAAGAACAAACAAATTACCAATTATAGTATCGGAGCAAAATGGTTGCATCAACTCTTGGTATTGAAAGAACAGTAGAAACCTTAGAAATATCATCCTCCTGTCGATGTTTTATATCTGCTTCCTTCAAAACAGTATAACTTAGCTGAAACAGCAAACGAAAACAAGTTAATAATGGTAATAGAGCTGGAAATACTTGTATTAAATTTAATGCATAATGCTTTTGGTCTTCCAAACTTCAAATTTGAAGCCTAGTAATTCTAGTATCAACTAGAAAGAATTTAGAGCAAGTAATTAATGCCCACTTTCAGTTTTCTTCATCATTAACAACACAAACCCTAAATCAAACCTCAAAACTATCTCATCACTCGATCAAAATCGAGATGTAACCAAGAACTAACTTAACTAGAAAAATCAAGACTCGGTGACACCATATAGAACCATGTTAAGCCAATAGATCCCTCTTTATTGATGGTAACTACCAAATCTTTCCTTGCAAAACAAAATAAAACTCTTTTCCATCATTCTACAACTGATCTGATCAGCAAAAGCATATAAATTTCCAAACATTACCAAGAATTTTCTTTTTTTTTTCCCCCTTTTTTCCCACTTGTCCTATTATCTAAATTCCCCTCCTTGCTAATATCAATTCCAGGCGTTGCTGCCTCCACTTTATCAACTAATTTCACTAAAAATTCTACCTTTCCGCTCTTATTTTCTCTAAATTATCTATTTTTCAAAATCAAAATATCCGTAATTCCATGGAATTTATATTTAGTAGCTTCAAATTCAACAAAACACTAAAAATTAAACGAACTCAAAACAGAGTCTCTTTTTCTTTCTTTCTTTCTAAGCTATAAAAAAAAGCACTTTTCTCTTCTTTTTTTGGAATTGAAGAAAAAGATCAAAAAAGATAACCTGAGGGCGACGAGAAACGATGGCATCTTGATCATCATCGTCGTCATCTTCAAGTAAGCCGTAATCATTGTCATCGTCGAAGTAATAATCGTTATCGTTATCATTGGGGTCGTCGTCGTAACAATAGCTCAAATCGCCGCTGTAGAAATCATCTTCCATGGAAACCGAGTCATCAATCATATCGTCCTCCGATTCCATCACTCGAATAACCTAAAAACGGTAAGGTTTGTTTGGACGGAGAGAAAAAAAGGAAAAAAAAAAAAATAAAGCTTAGGTGAGAAACGAGGAGGAAAATTTGGTGAGGAAAGTTTATAATTGAATTAGGTGTAAAGGAAGAGATGTAGACTCAAAACAATTTATATTTTTTTGGCTACTTTATTTATTACTATTTACCTTTTTTTGGTAAATATCATGTATGTTACAGTTTACACAGTAAAGTAAATGAAGTTACTAATGGACTCGGCTCGGTTCGGTTCGCTTCGTAATTGATTTAGAAAATGTTATAATTTGCTGAAGTGTTGTCCGTTAATTCTTTCGGAAAATTGTGAAGTGTTATTTGTCGAGAGCTGATGGTTTTTTAAGACATTTGGTATTATCTGGTTCTGTTTTTCAATAGGGGCGAAGAAAAAAATTGTTTTAGGGGATTAGAGATGAATCATAATTTTTTCGAAGTTGAAGTGAAAATTTATCATTATACTGAATTATAATTTTTAAGATTTTGAAGGAGTTACGATGCAATTTTATCATTTTTTGGGACCAATGCCACAATCTGTAGTTGGGAATGTTGGTACGCCCCGTGGTGCAGTGGAAAAATTATTTCAGCGATCCACAGCCAAGGATCCATGTACGAGGAACGAATCGGGTTGAAAACGTTGAAAGGATGTGTAACACCCCTTACCCGTATTCGACGCCGGAACAGGGTACAAGGCATTACCGAGGAGTACGGAACACTTACAGATGATTTAAACAATTTATCGCTCAAATATCAAAATTGATTATAAAAGTTCCTTTAACGGACCCTTGAAGTCCAAATCATGCATTGGGATTGGGTCGGGACTAAATCGAGATCGTATGAAATTTTTCGCAAAATCCCTAAGTTTATCTCATTTACAAGGGTCCCACGCCCGTGTGTGGCTCATATGCCATGCCTCTGCAGGGCATATAACTCTCGACTTGCATCTATAAAGGAATTTGGGTCACACGGCCTTAGTACACGCCCGTGTTGCTAGGCCGTGTGGTAAAGTTAATTTTCACAAATTAGGCTATTTTCCAAGCCATATTTCTCACTCATTTGATCCTTATTTTTCACCCACATTTAGTACATACAAAAATCAATTTAAGATATTCAACTGAGCCTTATACTTAATACCATTTGTTAGTCGTACACTTCATATAAATAACAAGAAACGTATATGGGCTCAATTCTCATTAAATTTCTCTTGTACTTATACTTTTTCACACTATGTATTCATATAGCATATAACAACCACACCTCTGTATTTCATATACATTTTTGTAACAAATCGTTTTGGTTTCAAACTATTTCATATTTGAGTTTTACTTATCAAATCATTTGAAACATCATCTTTACACATATAGTGCACTTGAGATGCACAATTCTATAATTATGAATGAACACATTTATCAAACATATTCCATGTTTTTATATATTATAGTCTCATATTTCCATGTATCATTTACCATCATTTCCTCGTATTTTGACAAATACATGTAACAATTCATAAACATGCAATTCACTAACTTTTCCTGCCAATCACAATTTAAATTGACAAATCACTTATTGAGCCCAATTTCAATATTCACTAAGATCTATTAGGATGTACGTATCCACCAATAAATTCCATGTACAGGTATCATCACCTCATATTTTCACATACATTTACTTTCCATATTATGAACTCAAATAACATATACAAGACATACCAATGTATTCCAAGTACGCTTTCATAATATTTCATTTCGAATTTAAATTATGTCATATTAGAACTCTTCTTATTAACTCATTTGGAATACCAATTCATACGGATAATACGCTCAAGGGTGTACAAATATATAATCACAAATGAACTCATTCATCAACCAAGTTCTATGTTCATGTCTCATCAACTCATATTTCCTTATATCACATAATTCTATGTAACACTTACCAACTCCGTCAAATTAGTGAACGGATTGTTCTGCACCGGTATGCATTGAATTTCACTGATAATCACTAATGCCATAACATAGCTATGGTCTTTTCACTAGAATGCCATAGCTCAGCCATAGTCTTACATCTTCACTATCATTATGCCATGGTGAAACCATGGACTTATCCGACAATTCATCACTTTTCACTAGAATGCCATAGCCCAGCTATGGTCTTACATCTTAAACACGTATCACATCAATGCCATATCTCAGATATGGTCTTACACGGAAATCACTTGTCACTTGTAGCGAAGCTACCACTATTCATCGATCGGTGGCTAGAGCTACCACTTTTCATCGATCGGTGGCCGGAGCTACCACTTTTCACCGATCGTAGTGGTGAGCTACCACTTATCACTTTCACTTGTCCTTGATCGGATAAGTGTAGCCAAGCTACCACTTATCACTTTCACTTGTCCTTGATCGGATAAGTGTAGCCGAAGCTATCACTTATCACTTTCATTTATCCTTGATCAGATAAGTATAGCCGAAGCTATCACTTATCACTTAGCCGAAGCTATCACTTATCACTTTCATTTATCCTTGATCAGATAAGTATAGCCGAAGCTATCACTTATCACTTGTTGTCATGGTTCAACCATGGTCTTTTCCGTCAATTTGTCTTGTCACTGAACTGAAGTGCTCAATTTGATCATTTATTCAATTTTCATGCTTTTACATTATTCACGATTTTATCATCAATACATATGAAATAACACATCATGAAGTTCATAAAAATAACAAATGATCACTAAAATTTAGCCATATAAACTCACAAGTTCAATTTTTTTATTATAACGATAATCATAATTTCATAATAAATATTCTAAATAAAACATTATATCATTTCTAATTCAACATTTATCAATTATAATCGGGCATGTAATCGATTTATACACAAGTCATTCATTTATTTATTTTTTCCTCCTCCTCCTCTCCATCCACATCCTTAGTATAAACAACACACTTGTAAGTAACATTATCAATAATTTTCACTATTTACTTATGTAAATATTCAAGCTGTCCATTTGTATCATAGTCACTAAATTATTTTTATCTTGAGCTACAGAACTCCAAATTAAGATACGTTAATTTTATTTGAAACTAGACTCACATATCTTCTTACTGTAAGTTTTCTAGAATTTTTGGTGTGGCCAATTAGTACAGTTTATTAGTTAAGTTCTCCCCTGTTACACAGTCCGATGGCTCTGACCTCTCTTCACTAAAAATCAATTATCTCATAGTACGATTTTCATATAGTGTTTCCGATTATTTCTAATGAAAATAGGCTCACTAAGGAATACAAACATATAAATTATAACTCATAATTATTTTTTTACAATTTTTAGTGAATTTATAAAGTAAGAACAGGGGATCACGAAGTTATTCTAAACCAGTCTTACAAAAATTTAAATATCTCAAAATGTAGACTTCCTTTGCTTGCTCTGTTTCTTTTATATGAAAATAGACTCAACAAGCTTTAATTCTATATCTCACTCAACTTCTAATTCAATTTATACCATTTTCGGTGATTTTTAAAAGTTAGACAACTGCTGCTGTCCAAAACTGCTTTAGTATAACATGTTGATTTCTATTTTGTCCCAAATTCCACATTTCATACAATTCAATCCTTGTTCAAATAACCCCTCAATTGAGCTAATTTTCTCATTTAATACTTTTATCTATCATTTTAAACTACTTCATAACCTTTGAAAAACAGAATTTTAACACTAGGCCTTAATTTCAACTCTTTCACAATTAGGTCCTAAAACCAATTTCCATCAATTTTACTTGATAAAATCATCATATAACAAAATTAAAGCTTCAATTAAATATTTATTCATCATATTCTTCCAGCACTAATCCACATCAACTTTAAAAATTAGCCATAGAATCAAAAACTAATGAATTAATAAGTTGGACCCAAATGTAAAAGTCCAAAAACATAAAAATTTCAAGGAGAAAGCAAGAATTAAACTTATATGAAGCTTGAGTATGAAAACCAGCTTGAACTCTCTTCCATGGCTGTTTTTCAGCTGAAGAAAATGAAGAGAAATGAAGAGAATTCTAGATATTCCAATTTGGTCCCATATTTATTTAACTAATTTTGGCAATTTTCCAATTTTGCCCTTATTTCACCCATTTCCTGATTTTTTCTCAGCTATTTCCGCCCAAAATATCTCCTTTGGGTTTATTTTCACTTTAGGTCCTTCCTCATTTGACAATTAAGCTATTTAATCCTTCTAGTAACTTTTATACCTTTTTCAATTTAGTCCTTTTTATTTAATTAACCACCCAAACGTCAAAATTTTCTAACGAAATTTCTATACTACCTTATTGACATTCCATAAATATTCATAAAAATATTTATGACTCGGTTTATAACACTGAGATCTTGATACCTCTTTTTCTCGATTTCTTGACAAAATAAATCTTTATAAAACACAATTTACTATTTCAAAAATCTTTTAAAAGCTACATTTAGCTCGTAAATATTAAATAATACAATCTACGTCATTTTTCAGATTTGATGGTCTCCATTTGTCATATTTGATGGTCTCAACCACTATTTCTAATATCACTGAAATTTGGGTTATTACAGGATGTTACTGATTCGATGTCGGTTCCAAGTCATAACAAAAATGTCCCGGCCTCTACGTGGTCCACCCATCAAAAACGAATAGTCACTTTCTCTTGAACTTTCTGGAGAGAATTAAAAACAGTTGCTAGACCTTTTAAATTACTATCTTGGCAACATTCACACACTAAGGGATTAACCAGTGTTATTTTCTTATTAATAGAGAAGACAAATGGAAAGTTAGAAAAAAGAAAGAATATTAATTTTCATATCTTTATATTTTGACTGAAATTAATTAATATAATTATTTATATTAATAAATTTAGTAAAATATATATAGTTAATATTTTGTATGAATCAAATTCATATATTAATTATATTCTTTCCAAACGAGTATTATTTTCTATATCTTTTATATTTTGTATGAATCAAATTCATATATTAATTATATCTATGTTCTCTATTTGTGTACAACAAATTTGTACATATAACGTGTTTAATATTTAACTATCAATTTAATTTAATTTAATTCATGTGACAACTAAATAAAATACCCAATGTATTTGGATTTTGTTTGTTTCAACTATAGTGCGTGACCTTGTAGACTCTTGTAACGTTGGTAATAATATTAGGTCAACCTGCATCAAATATTTTAAGTTTAAAATACAATGTTTAATTTTTTTTAAGCACAAAAAAATATTTTTATTTTATTTTATAAATAATAAATTATTATATGGAGTTAATACTATCATTTTCCTCACACGTGTTTTATTTTTTATTTTTTTTTTATCATGCTTTAAATTATTTCACATTTTGCATTTACTTTTAATTATATATTTAATCTTATTATAGATTTTGATAATATATACTTTTTCTGGTATAATGTTTAAAACTAGACATAGTCCCTCTTCAACCTATAAATAGGAGAATAATGCGCTGAAACGCATTCGAGCCTATGTCTTCTTTCATTGACAACAATGTCCATACCAATCAAACTAAGACTCAATCGACATTTATAATTTTATATTAATAAAACACTTCCAACTAGAAGCTTTTTCAGTTTATACGGCAGAAAGAGTTTCCAGCTAGAAGCGTTTTCGTTATTTCGGTCTAATCTAATTTTTTTTTTTAAAAATGGCATTTTCGGGAAATTTACTCGTATGCCTTTATAAAAGAAGGATTAAATTCAGAAAAAAAATTATAGTACATGGACTTTATATAGGATTTGACCAAAATAAAATAAATACGTGCAAACCAAAAACTCGACATGAAGTAAATGTTATAAAACAAGGACATATGAGTGACACGTGTACATCTTTAAAGACAAGCAAGGAATACGACAAAATACACAAAGAAAAAGCTATCCCTTTAATAAATAAATAAAAAATAGAGGAAACGAATATTTGATGATTTTAAAATACTCATTTTTAATATTAGTTTTAAGAAGAATTTCGGATTCTTTCGAGAGAAGTTTATAAAGTGTCGTACGTTTTAAGATGATGGACTCTTCAACAAGTTTGGTATTGTTTCTAACACGGGGTGAAGTTAGAAATTTGCTTTAAGGAAATTAGAGATGAATCATAAATCTTTGGAGGTGTAAAATGCAATTTTATCATTATACTAATTTGTAATTTCATAAACTTCAAAGGGATTAAAAGGCATATTTACTATTTTTGGAGTCAAGACTCGAGTGCTCAAAGAGGTGGCAAGTTTGTCAAAGAGGAACAATGCCTAGAACTACCCATAGCCCTTTTCCAACCCATAAATAAAAGGATAATGCGTTTCAGTGCATTTGAATCCACGTCATCCTACATTAGCAACAATGCTCATGCCAATCGAGTTAAGACTCAATCAACAATTATACATGATTTTTTTTTATTTATATAATAAATTATAAGAATATGTGTAAAATAAAATTGTTAAACTATGCCATAATTCATTGTATTCTTCATATATTTGGAGTTTAGTTATTGTACTTTATTTCTAAAAATTTAGTTCCTATATTTTTCAGATTTTAAAATATAGGTCCAACTGTAACACCGTTAAAATTATTTTGTTAAATTCAAGTTCATTATATCGTCGTTTTTTTAGTTATATCACTACCAAATGAGTATTATTTTTATTTTAAAATGTTACACAAAAAAATTAACAAAAAAAAAATTACAGTGTTAATAAATAGACCTAAATTTTAAACTCTAAAAAACAGAGAGACTAAATTCTTGAAAATAAAAATGTAGAGACTAAATTTCAAATTTATGAAGAATATAGGGACTTATGCCCATTTTAACCAAATAAAAACTAAAGGAAAATGCAAATGAATACGTTACGACTTACGAGTGTAAAGAGAAACTATCCTTTCGACTTTTATAGAAGCCCTTACCTTTATTTTAGCATTTATTTTTATCTGTATCGCATACAAATAGTATTTTGTTTCGTTTAATTTTAGGGTTAATTTCATTAAAAGTTTTCAAATTGATCCAAATTTTATGTTGGTTTTTAATTTTAAGTCATTTTAATTAAGTCATCAAAGTATCAACATCATATCAATCAAGTCATTTATCATATATTAATTTATAATTTCATTATTTTTTAAAGGATTTAACAGAAATTTTTTATTTTGAGGGCAAAAAGTGCAATTTGATTATTTATTAGTTTTTACTTTAATCGTTTATTAAGGGATTGCATAACAATTTTTTCATTGAGGGAGGGGGGAGGCCAGTGGCGAAATTAGAGGGCTCGCACGGCCCGGTCCCCCTAAAATGAATTTTTTTTTCATATGATTTCTTTAAAATTTTTAAAATTTTAAATTAGTAACTGTAAAATTACACTTTGACCTCTTAAAAATATAAATTTTTGATTTAATTCTTTAAAAATTATAAAGATATAGTCTATTAAAATGGTGAAATTGCATTTTTTTTCTATCGTAAAAATTACAATTTCAACCCCTAAAAGATTTTCTGGTTTCGCCCTTGGGGGATGCCCTATCTGCTCTTTAAAGTTGCCCTTGACAGCTCAAATATATTCTATATATTCTTATCCGTATTGGTATTTTGTTCAACAGATAGGTTGTTGAAAAGTATTGGTTGATACAATATCGATACATTGAAAATTCAATTAGTATATTTTAAAATTTAGGGAACAAGTTAAAACATATATGATCATTTAAAAATATTGATTCAATTAACCCTTATTTTTAAAAGGTATAATTATATATTTCATAAATAAACAAAATTAATACAATGTATGCTAAGTCCATGGTTAGCCACAATTTTTATTAACGCATTAAGCTCACTTATAGTCCTTTTGGATGGGTTCTGCGTTTACCTTCGATTAGGGTAAAAATAGTGGTAACGGTAAGATTAGTTATTGCAGCGATAGAGATTAAATATTATAATATGAGACAAAAAAAAGTTAAACGTACTGCACTGAAACGCACCGCCCATCCAAAGGGGCCCTTAATATACAAGTTATACAATATTAATATACATAAAATCCGAGTCAGAATCAAAACAAGCAAAAAATCATCTCGTCTCGAAAGAAAAACATATAAAAACTGGGTTAAAATCAAAACAAACAAAAAAAAAAAACCATTTCATCTCGAAAAGAGTCCAAGAATTCCTTGTCCCGGAACCGAATGTCCATACCCATCGTCCAAACTTCATCGCTGTTTATTTTTTTACATCGGACTCGCAAATATAAATGTTAAATATTAATACTTTTTATAATAATAAAAAATCGACAAAAACAAAAGAAAAATGTAATAACAACATCACACGTACCTTCACTTATTTCTTGCGAAATTTAAAAACTTTACGATGAAATGGTGAAGGGAAACCCGACAGGGGCGACCTGAGAACACATGAAACGAACCATATCGAAATCGGAAAACAATCACATGTGTTCTAAGGTCGACCCGGTCGGATTCCTCCACCTCTGTTTCTCCCAAACATTGGGTAATGTTGATATTGTAGTTGAGGATAGATGAATTTATATAAACAACTTAGAGACATCAAATTTGCAGTAAAATTAGTACATTTGTTATGAAATGTACTACACAAAAATGCAACAGTACAAGTCTTTATTGCCAAACACTTCAATTGAATGTTGTCAAGTACAACTATTGTACTCCATAATTAGTAACCTCTCTGGAATTTGTACTATCACAATTGTAGAAGTAATCATATAATATTAAAATATAATAACAATTATGTTAGGAAAAATTGAATAATAATATAATAATATTATTAAAATATTTTATATTCATAGGTTACATTACTCGTCTGAAATTTAAAATTTAGTTCTTATATTTTTACTTTTAGATTTTTCTTTTTTTTTTTTTGCTGATTGAATTTTAGCTTGATTAGCATGAACATTGTTGTCAATGTAGGAGGACGTAGATTCGAATACGTTGATTTGAAAGGTTCCGTGCTTCCATAGTTGACATTTGAAAGGTTCGGATTATAGATTTTATCCTGTTGATTTGGCTTGTAAAATTAAGTTGAATTTGATTGAAGATTTTTCCAGATTAAAGAATTTGATAATTTTTTTTTGGTTTACATTAGTTTTAGATCTTTAACATTTTTTTTTTTGGGTTCTTAAATGTATCCATTGGAGCGAGCCCAATGATTAATATTTCGTATTCGATAGGCTCATTAAGGGAGTAGACGCCAGCCACAAGTTTTAAAGCCATATCATACCCAGGGTGAAGATTAAACCTTCAACCACTAATTAAGATAGGAAATACTCTCGTCAGCTCAACTAACTCCGGTGGTTGAACTTTAATAATTTTTCTCAATTTGGACCATGAATTTAGATTTTGTTAAAGTACGATAAGATGGCACTTGAAATTTTACCAAATTACCTAAAATTTAAATATATATATATAAACTAAATATTATAAATAAATTTTTTTTTTTAAATTTGAAGTAATGACGTGACAAACTCAGAGTGACATCATTCTATCTTAATAGAATACAGGTTTAGAGACTAAATAAAAAAAACTACAAAGTTCTAGGATTAATATGGAAAAAGAATGTTCAAACACTAAGATGGAAAAAGTATAAATTTTAGCTAAAATTTAATAAAACGTAGATTTTATATAAAAAATCCAAAATCTTTTCGAAAGAAAAAAGAAATTTCAATATTTAATCTTCATAATTGGGTGGTTGTGACTAAAAAATCTGTTTTAAAGCTTTAAAAATTAGAGTAAATGGAATTAAATTTGGATTGAATTAATTCAATATTTAAAATTTTATGTTAAATTCGAATCATTTTAAGTTTCAATCATTCGAGTTTACCATTACAAATTTTATTTCTCGAGTTTGAGTCACTTAAAATTATTTTCGAGTTCAAGTTATTAGACATTTTATAATCAAATCGAGCTGGTTCGGATTTAGAAAACCAAACCCTTTTCTTCTCCTCCATGGAAGATAAGACATCTTCAACAAATCACATGCTACAAACACTTCGATTAGTTCCAATCATTCTAAGCGAAAATATTCATACAAATTTACGAACCACAACGAAGAAAACGAAAAAAAAATGGTACAAACCAAACGATACTCACTGACACGACCCAATCCCTCAGTCACAACCCAATCCCTCGGTCAATTTTACGACTACATCCGAAGAAACACGACATTACGAGTCCGAAAAAACCCGGCAACTGACAGACACTAAACAGACCAAACCCAATCCTACACTTGAATGTTATATAGGAAGGAATAGAAAAACGTATATAATTAATATTTAGTGATCAGATGAAAATCTGTATTTTGATTACGAAACCAAACTATCATAAGTCGTCGAAATTTCGATAAATGGCGAAGAACCTTGGATTCGTCTGCTGTTTTAAGTCTCCGGTGCTGGTGCTGGTGCTGGTGCTGGCACTGGAGCCTTCAACAGCGGTTGGAGAGCCTTGACGACGATGCTCATGTTTGGACGGAACTCAGATTCATACTGCACGCATAATGCCGCCACAGCTGCCAACTGCATCAATGGAAACATAACGAAATCGTCAAACACCAAAAACCCATCCCATTTTTTATGCTAGAAAATCGAACTCATGCAAGTTATGCAGAAACGGAAAAAGAATATACCTTAGCAACTGCTTTGGGAGGATACTCTCCCTTCAGTTTTGGATCTACACATTGTTTGACTTTATCTTCGCTCAGTCTTGGAGTAGCCTAAAATTGAAAAAAAACGAAATGTTTTAAGTGTTGGTCGAATTTAAAGTGAAAAGATAAAAGAAAGAATAGAAAGCAATAATCGCACCCAGGTAACGAGACTCTGCTGCCCACGAGGCATTGTGTGGTCAACAGGTTTCCTCCCCGTAAGAAGCTCTAAAAGGACAACCCCGAAACTGTAAACATCACTCTTCTGCGTCAACTGCCCGGTCATTGCATACCTACAAAACGATAGCCTCACAAAATAAGTTCCCGTCTTGAATATCCAGCAACTGGCAATGACTGGTTGGTTCGGAAAAGAAATGAACAATTATAAAAAGCAGCTTAAGATAGCATACTCAGGTGCATGATAGCCGAAGGTTCCCAAAACACGAGTAGAATGAAGACGAGCAGCCATGTCGGGAGCCTGGTTTGAGAGGTTAAAATCTGCAATCTTCGCTTTGAAGTCTTCAAAAAGAAGGACATTGCTAGATCTGATATCTCTGTGGATAATCGAAGGTTGAACCTTCTCGTGCAAATATTCCAAGCCCCTTGCCGCATCAACCGCAATTCTTACCCTCTGCATCCAGTCAAGAACCGGACCCGGTTGTGCCCCTTGAACTCCCTTCCTTCCTGTGATTCCCAAAACAAGAAACCAAAAATGTCAAACTAAACGAGCTTAACCTATATCAGGAATCGATATTAAATGTGATGGTTTCACAAACCATGCAATATGTCATGAAGTGAACCCATTGTTGCAAACTCGTAAGCAAGCACACGGAGATTTCCTTCAACACAGTAACCTTGCAACTCGACAAAATTGTCATGCTTCAGTCTTGAAACCATGGAAACCTGAAAACAAAGAAAATTCAAGCAGCGGATGAGTCAAGAAACAAGGGGAAAACATGACATAACAAGAACCTGAATGTTTGAACTACAATAAATTATACGAGACCCCCTTCAGTCAAATTTCTTACACACCTGGGTCAAAAACTCCACATTCGACTCGGACTCAGTGGAAACATCAAGCTTTTTCACAGCCACAGCTTTTCCATTGTTCAAGCTAGCATAATAAACTCTTCCGTAAGAACCCTCACCGATCAAAGCCTTTGATCCAAAATTGTCCGTTTTCTCTTTCAATTCTTCCAAGGATAGTGCAGGAACTTCGATAGGTGGTGGTGATTTTTGCACTTCAGGTTTGACAGGAGCTGCCACCCTTGAGTTTCTATGATTTCCTGAAAGACCGTGACATAAGCAACGACAATTTATTCCAAATACAAAACAGGCAAACAGAAAAATGATAGAAATCGAACAATTAAATGGTCATAAGATTTTATTTATTTATTTTTTGTTAAGAAGACAGCTAAAACAATCATCTTACCTTAGCAAGTAAAAGCCAAATAGAAAGCGAATAAAGCAATCTAAATTGATTCCTAATTCTAGCCTAAATCATAACAAGCTAAAATCACCCTGAAAAAGAGTTATTAGAGTCCAACTTTTAATACTGAACGAAATACTATGGGAGTTACTATTTTTTCTATCATGCCTTTCCCTCCTAAAGGAATGAGCAATGAATATAAAACAAAAGTAAAAGCCTAAATGCTCATGATGGACTAGAGATGTAAAAGTTCCGGTATGAAATTCAATGATTAGTGTGCAAGGCAGATCTAAACCAAAATTATAAAACAAAAGGCATACGATAAGAAAATAATGAACTTAGTTGCCATATACTAAATGATGTCTAGTACTTAATACTTTCAGGCAAAGAACTAATAAATACAAATATGCCCGAGTCTCGTTTCTATTAAACCGGGGATGGTAAATTCGCTTAAGATCTTCAGTAAATGTTAGTAACATCTATATTTGTAAGAACATAATGATATCATACACACTGCCAAAAGATTCCTAACAGTAAATCAGAATTACTGAATCAAGTTAGTGACAAAGTAGCATACCATCTGTATGATCCTTGGGGGCTTTCAAGTGCTCGTTTTCGTGTGCTTGGTAACTCTCCTCTGCTTGACAGGAACAACAAAGCCAACGACGCATCCTTGATCGTTTCTTCAAATACAAATCGTCTGTATTTTCTAGTTGATGGAAGTTGCCTCTACTAGGTGCATGTGCCTGCGTAATTCCACAATACATCCATTCATGATCCAAATTAAACATTGCTAAACAAATCTTTTTAACATAATATTATGTTATAAGAATTCAGAATTTACAACAAAATTGCATTTCAATTACTTATATCAAGAGAATCAACAGCAATGTTGGATCAAAAGCAAATGAAATACAATTTGAATTTTAACACACAAAAGAAGCTAAAAATACTATTGAATTAATCATAATTATTAATTAATTAAACGTCAAAAGATGAATTGTAAGATAAAAGAGACTCGTTAAGCTTTACCACCGAACCACGCCGATTATACTCGTTTTCCATTAAGCAAAAAGAAATTAAAGATAAAAAACCAAATCAAACAAAAATCAAACAACAACCCAGAAAAATTAAACCCCAATTCCGAAATGGGCCGCTTCAATTTCAAGAAAGAAGTCAAAGAATCAAAAGATAAATGAAACCCTTAAATTTTTTTTTCGAAATGAGAAAGGAAATAAGGAGGTAAAAATAATTGTTTTGATACAAAACAAAAAAGCAAAGAGACAGATAAGCAAACGGAAAAAAAAAATACAGCTTTCATGAAATTAAAGGATTAAAATTGGGGGGATAAAAACAAGAAAAATAATACCTGGATTTCCCCTCTATTTTCTCTCTTTAATCGTTGGAAGAAACTTTATCTTCCTCTTTCTAGGGTTTGTTAACAGTTGTATTGGGTTTTTGGATGAAGGGATTGTTCTAAAGAGAGACAATAGAGAGAAAAAATATAACAGAGAGAGATAAACAAAGAAATTGAAAAGAATTTTAATTTTTAAAGGCAGTTTTCTTTCTTATGCTTTTTGTTTGTTTGTTTTGAAAGAAAATGAGAGAAAATTACAAAAAAAAAAAATAAAATAATAAAAATAAAGTAAAAATTGACAGAGGCAACGCGGGGGGAAAGTGATTAAGAAAAAATTAAAATAATGAAACGGAATATTTTTCTTTAAATATGGGTTAATTATGCTCTTAGTCCAATTATTTATATTAGAAATCCTATCGCACACATATACATGTGAAAACTACGAATTTAACCCGAGATAATATTTTATGTTAAAAGTTAATTTTTTTAAAAATTTATTTAAGAATTATTATTGGTAAAACACAGATTAAGTCTCTAGATATTGTAATTTTAATTCTTTTATTTAAAAACTATATAAAAGTATAAAAAGATAAAAAAAAATCACGAAAATAATAGTAGTAGATATTTAATAAAAGGGTATATTGGTCATTTCTTAATCAAGTTGGTATCCAGTTAACCCGTAACATCAACTCAATTAGGGGTTTTATTGACAGCAATTATAGGCACACAAATTTAGTGAGAGAAAATATTTTATGTTTAAAGTTAATTTTTTAAAAATTTACTTAAGAATTATTATTGGTGTAGTGGTAACAAATTTGTTTATAAATTCATTAAACACGACGGGTTCAGTCTTTTAGATATGTTATTTTTTTATTATTATTTAAAAACAATATGAAAATATGAAAAGACAAAAAGACCACCAAAATAACGAAATGGTATATTAATCATTTACTAATTGAGCTGGTACCCAGTTAACCCATGACACCAACTCGAACTCGATCAGAGATCTTTATTTTTTTAGTTTTACTTTTGATTTTTTTAATTTAATATAAAATATATTTTTAATAGTTTTGATTTGTTTCTTATTTATTATTATATTTGTTTGTATTTATTCCCAAAAATAGAATAAGAATATTGATTTCCTCTATGACCATACTTTCTTTTTTCTTAGCTTTTGCCTTTGAAGGAACAATGAATGAGTGGTGGAGGAAGCATAATCTGTTCTTTCTTTCTTTTTTATTTCTTGTTTTTATACTTAAAATTAATTATATAGATATATTTTTTAATTTTATATTAAGTAATAATTTTAACTTTTGAACCAATTTAGGTTTTGTTTATAAATTTTGACTCGATTTAATTCGAATTTGTAGGTATTTTAATGGTTTAATTCTACCACAGTTCGTATACGCTTTGAACATTTGAAATTTAGTGTTTCTGGTTTTAATTTTAAGAATTTAGTCTCTCAATTTGTTTGATTAGTAAATTAAAGTTGAATGGGAAATATTATTAATTGATTTTTGTTAAATTTGAAATATGTTATCAATTTTAATTTTAATTTTTTAAATCGAATATGAGAATGTCACGTACTCGATTTTAATGAAAACCCATTAATAGTATTATTAATTGAATTTTACTTTTCAAATCAAACAAATAGATGGACCAAAATTTTCAAAAATTTAAAATTTAAAAATTCGAAAAAGTATAAAGATTAAGGGCATATTTGACCCTGCTTTGATCCACATATTTATTTATCAATGGGCCAAGTCGGCCAAGCCAAGGCCCAAATAAAAAAATTCCTAACTTCACTCGATTCGATTCATCCAAAAAAATAATATTTAAAAAAACAATTAAAATATTAAAAATATATTATTTTAAATTTTAAATATTTTAAATCTAAAAATTAAAAATATTTGTTCAAATTTAACTCGAATTCGACGAAGTGAGCCACTCGACACTGGACAGATGTACCTATGAATGGGGTGTAATTATTTATGAAATAGTATATAAGGGGGCCTTGTTTAGGACATGAATGGGAAGAGTGTGTTGGATGTCTAAGCTAATATCCCCATTGGTCTCTTTTCATCATTGCAATGTAATAATGTCTCCTAATAATTTCCATATTTATTTATTTTTATTGAAATACTTTTTTTTAATGGAAGGCCTTTTTCTTTACTTTTATTTTTTTTAAGTGGAATGAAAACAAAATATCAATTTATTTAGATAAATATGAAAATAATAAAATGTAAAAAAAAAATTCATTTAACTCTTCTTTTATTGTTTAAAAATAAAAAAATATATTAATATTTATATATTTTATAATTAAATTTAAATAAAATTTTGATGGGTCGAGCTCAAGTTTAGAAAAAAAAATTTGAAACCATGCCTAAGCTAAGCCCGTGAAGACTTATATTTCCAACAACCATGAGGTCATTTAAGATCGTGAGATTTTGATGTCCTAAGTTTGACTCCCATCTGGGGGCGAAGCTAAATTTTTTTTCGAGGGATCAAGATTATATCCCATATTTTAATGTGAGCTAAAATACAATTTCACTATTGTATTAACTTATATTTTTATAGTTTTTAGAACTAAATCAAAAAAAATATTATTTTTAAGAGGCCTGACTACAATTTTATTATGTATTAACATGTAAATTTATAAAATTTAGAGGGTCTAAAACATAATTTTTTAAATTTAAAGGAGAGCAAGCCCCTATAAGCCCCTGCTCCCATCTTGCATAAATGTGGGTTATTTTCAGATTTATTCTGACTTAAATCTCGTTATATGTGAATTTCTTCTATATATATTCTGATTATTAGTTCGATTGTGCTACGTAATACTTGATTATAACTATAATTGATTTGAATATATATATATATATATATATATATAAGATGTGGGCAAAGATGTAAAATCATGCTTTTGAGGTGGCCATGGAAATATAATTGATCCACTCTACCATTCTTTGGGGGCAATCAACAACATTAATTAATTTGGAAAGTTCTATCACTTTCTTTTCAAATATATAAATCAAGTAATCACCAATACCAAACATGATTTTTCTTGCATTCTAACATTATTTTTTATTTTAAATTTTAATATTTATCTATACGCGACGCTCAGATATAAAATACTAAATAATTATATTTTTACAGAGTAATAAATATTATTACAAATATATTTTTATACATACGCGATTAAATTTAAACTTATCATCCGAATGACATTTCAATCAAAAAAAATTATTTAAATTTTATATTAATTTATTATAAATATATTCGTTACATGAATTTTTTTCGCTCGTGTATTATAATTTAATATTGATAATTTATTGTTAAAAATTAAGTGGTATGCAATTTTTTAATTTGGCAAATGGAGAATCCTTGAGAGGAAATCAATGGTGGTGGCATTGCTTTGTAGATAAGTATGACAGTCAAAAAGGTTGCTTTCAAAGAAGCAAGACAATGAATGCTTCAAGTGGTTGTTTTGAGATTCAATATTGATATTCAACTTTTCCTTTTTCTCTTTTAGAAACCCTAGACATTCCTTTTATGTACAATCATTTTTAAATTAAAAATAAGCTAATAATAAAATTAAAAATTAAGAAAAATGATTTTTTTAAAAAAATTAAAGATAAAACAAGCAAAACATAATGAAAAATTTTAAATTTTTTTGTTAAAAATAAAAAAAACTAGACTTTTATTTTCCAATTTGTAGCTAGTTTTCTTGTTCTTGTTTCCCTTTTAACTAGTTTAAGGCGGATCTAACTATTTTTTAATTATATGTAATCGATTGAATTGATTAAATCGATTAGATCTATAATTTTTGCTTTTTACTAGTTTAAGCTCGATCTAATAATTTTTTTGTTATATATCATTGATTGAATTGGTTGGATCTCTAATTTTCAATTCAATACAATTCTAACAAAGATTAAAATTTATATTGTTTTTTTTTGTTTTTATATTAAAAATTATATATTTTCTATAATTAATGATTAGTAATTTAGATCAAATTTGATTGATTTGAAATTTTAAAAAAAAATTAATGATCATCAAATCCAACCATAATGGTTAAAGATGACAAAATTCGAATCACTTGATGAATTTCAAACCGCTTTACTCTAATTGGAGAAAATATGTTCTTTTAAAAAGTGAAAATGAGGCGGGGGAAGGGTTGTTTTTTTTAGGGGATAGTGAATATGAAACCAATGTGGTAATTGATTGCCCGATCCACCCCATCTCACTTTATGAAATTATTATTTTACCCTTTATATATATGCTATTACAATGGTAAAATTGTAATAAGGTGTTATAAAAAAAACACATATGTTTTATGTTTAAACATTTCAAATTATTTATTATATTAATATTAATATAAATTTTAAATTTATTATTATATTTTTTTTGAAAATATTTATGTATTTTTATATATTTTTTGAATTTTTTTAGAAGAGAACATTTGTGAATTTTAAAGGTTAATTTTTTTTAAAATTATGACTTAATTGATATAATATGTAAAAGTTGAGAACTAAATTTGTTATTCTACCAAATTTTCAACTCCTACATCAACTTACCAATTGTGATTTTAACGGGAGTGACCAAAATGACCGAATCATGTAACATGAGTACTTAAATTGCAAACTTCCTTTTTTTATTTTGAGTGCCTAAAATGAATTCTTTTTATAGTTGAGTGACTATCGGTATGGTTTACTCAAAAAATTAAGAGTGCTAGGTAAGAAAGAAAAAGTGGGGGGAAAAAATAGAAGAGATGATTATTTTCTATCTTAATGCGTAAAAACCGATCCTTCTAATCTGAAATGTTATTAGAGGAGAGAAAATAGAATGGAGATGTATGCTAATTTAAAATTATGCATTGTTCAAATGTTTTATTTTCTTTCTTTTCATTTTTCAACTCTACCAAGTAATGGATGAAAAGAAAATTACTTTTTCTTTCAATTTTTTCATCTTTCATACCGAGCACACCTATGAAAAAAAAAATCATATTTTCCATCTCTCTATTTTTATAATTTTATGGCCCATTCAATTTTTCATCTGTTCAATTTTCTTTCCGCTCTACCAAGCAAAACTTATATACTTGGTTGAGTAGAAAAGTAGAAGAGAAGAAAAGATTGAAAGATTGAAAAAGTGGGAAGAATATCAATTTTGAGTGTACTTTGTAGGAAAGAAAACGAGAGAGATGATAAATTTTCTATCCTAACGTATAACAATAAGAGGAGAGAAAATGAGAAAGGAGCGTGCGTTACTTTCAAAATTATGCATTTTTCTAAAAATTTCATTTTCAGTCCTCTCATTTTTCAACTCTGCCAAACAATGAAAAGAAAGAAAAATACTTTTTGTTTCAATTTTTCAATCTTTCCGACTAACCACACTTATGAAAAGAAAAATTATATTTCCGGTCATTATATTACTCTACTCCTTTAATTTTTTTTTTCCATTTTATCAAGCAAAACCTAAAGACCAATTTAACATTACTTCTTAAAAACGCTTTTTGAGATAAAAAAAAAACATTACTAAACAAGATGCTTTTGAGCTTGTTAAAAATTTTTTTGGGACAAAAAAAATGCTTTGCAAAATCACTTTTTTTGCCAAAATCAAAAGCAAAAAAATTCAACTTTTACACAAAAGTGTTTTCGAGAAACAATGCTAAACTGGCCTTAAGTAGCTTCTCCACCAAGTTAGGTGATTACCTAATAAATCATTTCATTAAAGAAAAGGTAAGTTACAACACATTGGCCTAAAAGGGCACAAAAAATATAACAAAGAAACTCCCGAGTTCAAGTCCCCAAAACCCTGAATGCTTACACCTTCGTCACCAAGCTGGGGAAGGAGTGGGAGAGAGCATTGAAGGGAAACGCGAGCAAGGCTGTCGCAACCGAGCATTGAGATGCAAGCCTTCGGCAAAGGTCATGCCACAACAAAGTCCCAAAAAAAGACGTCGAAGCCACCAAGGAGCCAGCCAAATGCAAATAGTGAGGGAATCAAAGCCAACTCATCAACTACAACTACCATATGCAGGTTTTGGTGCAATGACTCTAGTGAACCATCAAAGTTCATGCTGGTGAGGATCTATGAAGGCACCAACACCATATCAAAGGAGGATCAGAGGGGCATTGCCAAAAAGGAAAACAAAACTAGACTTGCCAAGAAGGAAGCCCCTCCAAAGATCGAGGGGACGAACATCAAATCCATGGGGGAACACATGGGGCAACCAAGATCCAGACTGGCCTCTCCTCGTCAACCATAGTCAAGTGGAGACGAGGGAGGCAAGATCTAGAGATTATTTCGTCGAAAAACCAAAAAAAGGCGAAAAGGAAAAAACAGAAGCCAGACAACCGCTCACAGGCTAGACCAAAGCTTTGGACTTGGTAGAGAGAGAAGATGGAGAAAATGATTAGGTTAGCTGATTACTAAATAGATTAGGCAATCCCCCCAAGGGACGTTTCGATGAGTCAACTTTGAGTTCGAATTAGTGGCCTTCATTATTCAGTTTTAAGGTTTAGGGTTAACCAAAAAAATTAATAAAATAGATCAAACGACAATTTATTTATTGAAAATAGGTCGAAAGTTACAGAAAGCTGACAAAGCACATGAATTAGTTCATGGCATGGATTTATTGTTTAATAAACCTTCTGTATAAACCTAGAAAACAAGTCACAGGTAGACATACATGAAGTTCTGCAAACAATCAATCCTATTAAAGGGTCATATATAAACATCAGAGAGAGAACTTGCAATAAGAGTAAAAAACATGCTTTTTTACTTTAAAATGACAGTGCGAAATCTTGCTAGAAAACCTACCAGACCTATTTCTTTGATATCGGTAGTACCACCATACTGTGTAGCCATCATCTTCTTCGAGTTTCGAGTGTGAAAATGGCTGCCATATCAGGAAGTCAGGGGTGCTGGGATTTTTTGTTCCTGTCATCATCCCTTACAGCTGAACTTTGAAGAGATTCGGTCAGCAAGTTGGGTGAATATGAGTTGTATCTTCCAGCCGAGTTGTTTTGCGGTGTAGGGATTGGACCTATAATTGCAACCACGGCATACTGAATGAGAAAAGACATTACCAGCTGAAGGATATGAAGAAACCTAAAAGTTGCCGGGACAAAATACACATAACTAATGATTGAGAATTGCACCTGAGCTTTGGAGGTACCGCCTTGTATCACATGCAGTAAGTAATGCACAGTGTACACTCCATGTGATGCAAATAGTTACACTGTCAGACCAAACCACCATTATTAAGATTGAAAAATCGGACAATGATACTCGGTTAAAGCTGGCATGGCTATCTTCCGAATCCAAGTGACTTTAAACAACAGATGGAGATCTTGGTGAGACTGTTATTTCAGTTTGTTAAGCATTCAATTATTGGTTGTCTTTTGCTTTCTTATGCATGCAGGAAAAAATCCTCATTCCTCAACCAATTAAGTCGACCTCTTAGCCTATCTTTATCCCAATCATTCAGTGATCAATCAAGTAAACTGGAAAACCGAATGTTCAAAAATGCCTAAGCTGCATCAGGAGTCTCTTTTTCTCGAAGCCATTGAATATCCTGCCCAATTGAATAATTTGAGAAAATAAATATACAAGGGGAAAAAAAAAAGAAAGAACACAACTACATAACAAAGAGCAAAAGATAACAGGTGATAATCATATTTGTCTAAATTCTCAACTAGGGTCCAATTTTTGAGGGAAGTGACACTGGTATCATGACGGGTTTCTAGTAGAACAAGTGCTATTGCATAAAGGAAAAAAAAGCAGGAAACCAGAGCAATTTCGGCTTAAAAAATTGCTGTAACAAAGTCCAGGATGATCTCACAAAAACAAGAACTTAGCACTTGAGTGGTTGAAAAGTCCTAGTTGTCGCTACAACTTTCTTAAAGTAAAAGAAAGAGGAGTTATAGAGACAAACCATCTGACAGAAGCTATCTGAAAGCTGAAGTGCTTCTTCCCACATGTTCACTGTGATGAGGCCCTTAATAAGGTGAATAAATGTACTTAGCTCGGGAACTCCGCCCATCCTTGTCATGTCCGCATACAATTCAAAGGCCTTGTTAACCTTACGCGCAAGTGAAAGGCTCTCAATAAGGGCATTATATGTACTACAATATGCTGCAGGAACTTGTGAAAATGACGCTATCTCATGATGAAGCTGTAAAGCCATATCTAGTCTCCCAGCCTTTATAAAATTATAGATAAGCACTCTATAAACAGGAATGACCGGCAGAGATTCACTTTTTCCAACTTCATCTAAAAGCCCTAGGGACATTATGAACTCTTTGTTGAAACCTTCAATGACCTTACGGTAGCCTGCGATATGCCTAGGCCAGTATGTCTGTTTCATCTCTTCCAAAAGTTCATAAGCCTTATCTAATAGGCCAACGATACAACAGTGGTTTATCAGAACACTATAGGTGATGAAATTCGGAGCAACACCCTTGGAACCCATTTGTTCTAAAAGTTCAAGGCTTTTGTCGATTTTACCTGCTTTGCCGAAGCCATCTATCATCGCAGTGTAAGTCACCACATTAGGATAGCACCCCTTTTCTTCCATCATCAACATAAGCTTATAGGCCTCATCTGTTTTACCAGCCTTACATAGGCCATCAATCATTTCTGTGTATATAACAACATTAGGAGCGCAAGAATTTTCAAGCATTTTGGATAAGACTTTTAAAGCAAGGTCTAGCCGTTTATCTTTAAACAACCTGTCAATTAATGAACTGTACGTATAAATATTTGGACTATAACCATGCTCAGACATCTTGGAAAACACCTCTTGTGCTTCATCTAGCTTTCCGACCTTGCAAAATCCATCAATAAGAGCATCATACACAACTTGGTTTGGCTTACAACCAACTACTGACATGGCTTCCAATAAATCGTGTGCCTCTTTAACCTTGTGAGCCTTGCATAAACCATCCACTAAAGCTCCATATGTGAAAACATTTGGTGTTTTGGCATCACTGTCAACCACTTTAAAATATAAATCTACATTCGGGATTTCTGCATTAGTGCACATTCTAGCATAAATCTGACAAGCTTTCTCAATCTGCCCAGCTTTGCAATGACCATCAATCAAAGCTGTATATGTAACAACATTTGGAATGCAACCTTTAGACAACATCATCTCGAAGAGTTCATCAGCCTTGGACACCTTCCTTGCTTTAAGATAAGCATGTATTAGAGCAGTGTACGTCACCACATTAGGGGCACATCCAACCTTTACCATCTCATCGAACCAATTATGTGCTTGTTCAATAAGATCAACTTTACAAAAACTATCAATTAAAATAGTGTATGTATATACATCAGGTACGACACCATTCTTTTTCATTTCCCCGAACAATAGAAAAGCCTTTTCTACTTTAGAGGCATTACACAGATGAGCAATCACTTTGGAGTATGTACTAGTATCAGGTATAAAGCCTTTACGCATCATTTCATGAATAATGTTACATGCTTTCTCAAATTTCCCAACACCACATAGACACCTGGCAAAATTGCTGACATTGATCTTATTTAGTATAACTCCAGCAGCAAGCATTTCACTGTAAGCGTTCTCAGCCAATTCTAGCACATCTGAGCTTGGTAACTCCTCATTCCCGCAAATGCCACCAATCAATATGTTATAAACCACATAGCCTGGTTGGCACCCACATTTGGTCATTTTCTTTAGCAATTTAAATGCATAAGAATAATCTCCAGATTTGCAATAAGCATGGACAAGAGAATTAAATATGCTAGGACTTGGATAACAACCTTCCGTAATCATCATGTTAAGGACTCTCTTACACCTACCAAGTTGTCTCTTATTCAAACAACCACAAAGCAAAACCCTGTATGTCACAACATTAGGAATGCAAGAATTAGCACGCATTCTATTCAAAAAGTCCATAGCTTCTTCAAAAAGCGAAGCTTCACACAAACCGGATATCATTTTTGTGTAAAAAGCGGTATCCGGCTTGAATTCTTCCTTCTCTATCAACGTAAGGGCCTCCCTCCATTGCCCCATCCTACAAAGGGAATACGCATAACACCTTAGCGTATAACCATCCATGTGAAACCCGGCATCCGACATCTCTCTATAAACCAAATAAGCAGTATCTAACCTATCAGCTTGCAAAAACACTTGAACCAATGCACAATAAGTCGCTCTAGATGGCTTGTAACCGAAATCCTTAAGCCTACCTAATTCCTCTAATGCCATATTCCACAACCCATTTTTGCAATACCTTCCAATCAATAAATTAAGCAACTTTTTCAGTACTTCTTTATCATCATTCCTAATTTCCAACAAAAATTTCTCATGAACACGGTCATTATTACTAGATTCTAATAAATCAAGCAAAGAATTAAACACAGCAGAAGTATGACTATACCCAATTTGCCTCCCAGCCCAAATGAAAAACTTTACACTCAATTCGGGTTTCAGTTTCACCAAGTTCAAAACTTCAACAACCAATTTTTCATTGATTCTTTCTCTAAATTGCCTAAGAACTATCTGGGTTTTGTCCTCAAACTCCCCGTTATCACTCAAAATGGCATTCGCAATCAAAACAGCATCGTTTGAAAACTTACCAGCATCAACTTTTTTCTGTGAAGGAGGAACTGAATCAGCTCTTAAAAAGGCGAAGTCTTGGGATGAAACGGGCTCGACCCGTGGGTTGTTTGGCATCGGAAACGGGTCATCTGGATCGATTAGACCATTTAGATTGTTAGCGGAAGAAGTGAAAATAAATTGAGTAATTGGGGAGAAGAAGAATTGGTGGGGAAGTTGGGGATTTTGAGGGGAAAAAGGCAGTGATTTTGAGTAAAATAAAAGAGGGTTAAGCAATCTTTTTCTCATTTGCATTTGTTTTTTTTTTTTAGTTCTACCAGAAATTAGCAGTGGAGGGCTCTAGTGTAGGGTTTAAGATGAAGCTGCTAGCCATGGGAGTTTAGGAAAATGTTAGTATAAGGTATTATTATTTTATTTTTTGTTTATGTTTTCTTGTTATAATAAAGAATTATATATTAAAAATATGAATTAATTTCTAAAAAATAACCTTAAACATTTAATTAAATTGTTCAAAATTCAAAAGATTAATATACTTGAAAACCTGGTACTGTAAGCATAAATATTGAACATTCTTTATCACGTTAGAATTTATTTGAAAACCTCTCGACAAGATAATATACTTTGTCAATCACATCTCAAAGCACATGTCAAAGGTCTTAACATATCTTTCAATCACATCTTAAAGCACGTGTTTAAAAATCCTATCACATTAGAACTTACATTAAAACCTTTCGATAGAACAATATACCTTCCAATCACATCTCAAAGCACGTGTTAAAGATTCTTCTATCACATGAGAACTTACACGAAAATTCCTCAAGAAAATAACATACCTCCAATCATATTTTAAAGCACGTATTAAAGATTCTTCTATTACATTAAAATTTACACGAAAACCCCTTTGGCAAGGAAAACATATCTTCCAAGGACAACATATCTTCCAATTACACTCTAAGCACTTATGACTTGACTGACAACTCTCTCGTATAAGATCCCATCAAGATGTATATAAATAACCCATCCGTGCCATCCTCATCCTTAAGATACTCAACCTATCGTTACTTAGATGCTCAAAAACTCTCGGTAGCACCGTGTGAACCTCCAACCTTCCTCTATACAACACTACATGTATGAAAATTAGAAAATATATATATTAAAAGATTTTTTTTCCCTTTAAATATAATATAATGCTGTCCATTTTCCCCTTTTATTTTGGTTTAATAAAAATTTTCAAGTGCATCCTTAATCTA
The DNA here is from genome assembly GCA_025698515.1 of Gossypium sturtianum. NCBI lineage: Eukaryota > Viridiplantae > Streptophyta > Magnoliopsida > Malvales > Malvaceae > Gossypium > Gossypium sturtianum. Next base: position 168,823,015 of record CM046945.1, read on the forward strand.
TATGATGAATATAATATCAATACATCATCAATTTTATAATGAAAATTTAACATCTTAAAAACAAATACATATAGAAAATAACAAAAATACAATAAAAATACATGGACTGACAAATCTACTGTCAGAACAAATATTACCATTTACCACATTAGATAATAGGTTTGATTTCATTCTATATTTTAAAAGTTTAGAAAGAAAAATCTGTAAATATACTCTCTTTTTTTAACTTTCCAGTTTCCTCCTTTTCTTTCACTTTTCCTCTTACCAAACACAAGTACCAAAGAAAAGAAAATCAGACCAAGTACAATAAGCAAAATAATTCATTCATGGCATGGATTTATTCTTTGATAAACCCTTTTATAAACCTAGAAAACAGGATACATCTTGATACTGCATTGCCATCATCTTCATTATGTTTAGTGTTCTTGCCATCATCCCTCATGGTTCAAATTTGAAGCGCTTCGGTTCAGCAAGTTGGGTGAGTAAGACCTGTTTCTTCTGGCTGAGTTGTTTTGCAGTGTAGGGTTTGGAGCAATAATGCCGACCAAGCCATAATGACATGAAGAAAGCAAAAAGTTAGGCAATATAACCGGACAAAATAAACTAAACAAATGATTGAGAATTGCAACTAAGCTTTAGAGGTACCACCTTGTACCACATGTAGTGAGTAATGATGCAACATGAAGAGTAAACAAATGATTGATACTCGGTTGAGCTGGCATGGCTTGCTTCCAATTCTAAGCGATTCCAAATGATCACCCAGGTCTCTGTGAGACTGTTATCTTGGTTTGTTAAGCATTGTTGGCCTTGTCTTCTGCTTTCTTATACATGCAAAACAAATCCTCGACCAATAAAGTCAACCTCTGAGTATAACTTTCCACGACCGCTCAGTGATCAATCAGTAAACTGGAAAACCAAATGTTCAACAAAGCCTAAGCCGCGTCAGGCGTCTTTTTTTTTTTTTTTTTCTCAAAGCCATTGAATATCCTGCATAAGTGAAGATTTTTAAACCATAAGATATAAGGAAACACAAAATAACTGCAGAACTGCAATAACTATACATGTCTAAATTCTCGAGTACGGTACAATTTTCAAGGAAATGTCCTAGTTGCCACTATGACATTTTTAAAATAAAAGAACATGGAGTTATAGAGACAAACCATTTGACAGAAGCTATCTGAAAGTTGAAGTGCCTCTTCCCACTTGTTCACTGTGATGAGCCCCTTAATAAGGTGGATAAACGTGCTTATCTCAGGAACTCCGCCCATCCTTGTCATGTCAGAATACAATTCAAAAGCCTCATTAACCTTGCCAGCCAATGAAAGGCCCTCAATAAGAGCATTACGCGTACTATAGTATGCTGTAGAAACTCGTGAAAATGATGCTAGCTCCTGATGAAGCTGTAAAGCCGCCTCTAGTCTCCCAGCCTTTATAAAACTATTACTAAGCATTCTATAAAGAGGAATAACTGGCAGAGATTCACTTTTGCGAACCTCATCTAAGAGCCCAAGAGACATTATGAAGTCTTTGTTGAAACCTTCTATGATCTTATGGTAGCCTGAGATATGCCTCTGCCAGTGTGTCTGTGTCATCTCTTCCAAAAGTTCATGAGCCTTATCCAACTGGCCAACATTACAACAGTGGTTTATCAAAACCTTATATGTCACGAAATCTGGAGCACAACCCTTGGAACCCATTTGTTCTAAAAGCTCGAGGCCTTTATCTATTCTACCTGCTTTGCCGAAGCCATCTATCATCGCAGTGTAAGTCACCACATTAGGATAGCACCCCTTTTCTTCCATCATCAACATAATCTTATAGGCCTCATCTGTTTTACCAGACTTACATAGGCCATCAATCATTTCGGTGTAAATAATAACATCAGGAGTGCAAGAATTTTCGAGCATTTTGAATAGGACTTTTAAAGCAAGATCCATTCGTTTATCTTTAAACAACCTGTTCATTAATGAACTGTATATAAAAGTATTTGGATCATAACCATGCTCCAACATCTCGGAAAACACCTCTTGTGCTTCGTCTAGCTTTCCGACCTTGCAAAATCCATCAATAAGAGCACCGAACACAACACGGTTAGGCTTACAACCAGATGCTGACATGGCTTCCAATAATACATGGGCCTCTTTGACTTTGTAAGCCTTGCATAAACCATCCACTAAAGCTCCATATGTATAAACATTTGGCGTTTTGGCCTCATTGTCAACCTCTTTAAAATATAAATCTACATCCGGGATTTCTGCATTAGTTTGCATTCTAGAAAAAATTTGACAAGCTTTCTCAATCTGCCCAGCTTTACAATGACCATCAATCAAAGCTGTATATGTAACAACATTTGGAATGCAACCTTTAGACAACATCATCTCGAAGAGTTCATCAGCCTTGGACACCTTCCTTGCTTTAAGATAAGCATGTATTAGAGCAGTATACGTCACCACATTAGGGGCGCAACCACCCTTTACCATCTCATCAAACCAGTTACGAGCCTGCTCTATAAGACCAACCTTACAAAAGCTATCAATTAAAATCGTGTATGTACGCACATCAGGTACGACACCATTCTTTTTCATTTCTTCAAACAAAAGAAAAGCGTTTTCTACTTTAGAGGCATTACACAGATGAGCAATCACTTTGGAGTATGTACTAGTATCAGGTATAAAGCCTTTACGCATCATTTCATGGATAATTTTACATGCTTTCTCAAATTTCCCGACACTACATAGACACCTGGCAAAATTGCTGACATCAATCTTATTTAGTACAACTCCATCAGCAAGCATTTTGCTATAAGCGTTCTCAGCTAATTCTAGCACATCCGAACTAGGTAACTCCTCATTGCCACAAATGCTACTAATCAATTTGTTGTAAGCCACATGGCCTGGTTGGCATCCACATTTTACCATTTTCTTTAGCAATTTATACGCAAAAGAATAATCTCCTGATCTGCAATAAGCATGGACAAGGGAATTAAATATGCCAAGACTTGGATAACAACCTTCAGCAATCATCATGTTAAGAATGATCTTACACATATCGAGCTGCCCCTTATTCAAACAACCACAAAGCAAAACCCTGTATGTCACAACATCAGGAACACAAGAATCAGCACGCATTCTGTTCAAAAAGTCCATCACTTCTTCAAAAAGCGAAGCTTCACACAACCCGGATATCATTTTCGTGTAAAGAGCAGTATCCAGCTTGAATTCTTCCTTCTCGATCAATGCAAGGGCTTCCCTCCATTGCCCCGTTCTACAAAGTGAGTAAGCATAACATCTCAGCGTATAACCATCCATGCGAAACCCGGCATCCGACATCTCTCCATAAACCAAATGAGCAGTGTCTAACCTATCAGCTTGCAAAAACACTTGAACCAAAGCACAATAAGTCACTCTAGATGGCTTGTAACCAAAATCCTTAAGCCTACCTAATTCCTCTAATGCCATATTCCACAACCCATTTTTGCAATACTTTCCAATCAATAAATTAAGCAACTTTTTCAGAATCACTTCATCATCATCCCTAATTTCCAACAAAAATTTCTCTGGGATAGGATCATCATTACCAGATTCTAATAAATCAAGCAAAGAATTAATCACATTTACAGTATGACTATACCCACTTTGCTTCCCAGCCCAAATGAAAAACTTAACAGCCAAATCAGGTTTCATTTTCACCAAGTTCAAAACTTCAACAACCAACTTTTCATTGATACTTCCACTAAATTGCCTAAGAAAAATCTGGGTTCTGTACCATAATTCCCCATAGTCACTCAAAATGGTATTTGCAATCAAAACAGCATCGAGTGAAAACTTACGAGCATTAACTTTTTGTTTTGATGAAGTCCCAGAATCAGAACTTAGAAAAGCAAAATCTTGGGCAGAAACGGGTTCGACCCGTGGGTTGTTTTGTAATGGAAATGGGTCATCTGGATCGATTAAACCATCGAGATTGGCAGGGGAAGAGGTGGAAATGAATTGGAAGTTTATGCGATTAAGTTGGGGATTTCGAGGGGGGAAATGCAGTGATTTTGAGTAAGATAAAAGAGAGTTAAACAATCTTTTCCTCATTTGCTTTGATTTTTGCTGGGTTTGTTTGATTCTATGAGTTTGGCAATCTAGGTTGAGGAAGATGTGAGGCAAAATTTCTGTTAATTTTTCAACCCATAGTGGTTTTTTGGGTTAATATATCATTTGGTACTTGTATTTGATTTCAAAAGTTCAATTTGATCCTTGAGTTTTTTTCTCAATTTTGTATATGAGTTTAGCTTCAGTATTCAATTTGATACCGAGATCAAATGATTTCGTGTGGCCGAATTACATTTGTTCATTGATAGGGGTACCCATCCAAGCACAAAAATCCGCTCGAAATTTGAAATGGTTTAGACAAAAATATTAGTCATGAAAAATAATCTTGGACAAAAAAATAGGTCTATTTAAAATATAGGTCAAGTTTGGACTTGAATATTCAAGGCTCGACTTAGCCTGACTTTTTTTTTTTAGTTTATAATATTTTATATTATATTTTGTAATTTATAACAAATACCAATTAAATCTATAATAGTATATAATACTACTATAATGTAAACATTAAAATATGTTAAGAGCACCCTATATAAAATTTTAATAAATAAAAAATATAAATATTAAATATTAAATTAAAATTAATATAAAAATCTTATTAATTTAAAAAAAAAAATATGAACTTGCCTAAAATAAGGATGGATAATTCTAAACACTGTATAAGAAACCGATAAAAAAAATTAAATTTTATTATTAAATCACATTTAAATTACATTAGCATTAGCAAAAACTTAAAAAATTAAAAGTGTTGACTAAATCTTAATTCCATTGGCATCTACATTATTTGAATACGTTAAAACACATTTATTCTCCTATTTAAGAATTATAGAGAAATTATGAATAATTCTAAACACGGTATAAGAAAACGACCAAAAAAAATTTAAATTTTTTTATTAAATCACATTTAAATTACATTAGCATAAGCAAAAACTTCAAAAAAAATAAATTAAAAATGGAATTATAGCAAGAGCAGCATAAATTGGAAGGAATGTATTGGCAAAGTGTTCACTTTTGTTGATCCCTCATTTCTATGTATCATTGATGCAAACTTTCATGCTTTTGTTGTTCATGACAGCAAATATAAAGTATCAGCATCTTTTTGGTGCACTTAAATCATGTATGTACCAAAGTGTTAACTTATCTAAACATCACCAACTTTCATTTATTTCCATGAATGTGAGAAATCTGATTCTGCAAAGCATAACTCATTTTCCTATTTCTTAACCTCAGATACTTTGCTGAATTTTGTTGGTCTTCTATTGAATAAACTTACAAAAAAATCTTACTTGTATTATCGAGATATCTTAATTTGTCTCATTAAAACTTAAATCGTAAAGTTCATACATTCAATTAGCCGCAAACCCACCGCATCATCTATAGTTCATTTTCTATTATTTAATGATATTTCAAAATTTTTTTTTATATAATTGACACATAAATTTGATAATTTGTTATCTTGAACCTCAAACCCCAAACCTCGAATCTCAAATTTAAACGTCGAACCCAAACCCTGAACCTTAAATCTAAATCCTAAATCTTGAACCTTAAGTTTAGGGTTTAAGTTTAGGTTTGAGGTTAAAGGTTTATGGTTCGGGGTTAGATGTTCAAGGTAAACAAATATCTAAAATTATATATTAATGACATGAAAAAAATTATTGAAATGCCATTAGCTCAACCCCAAGGTCTGCTTGAAGAGTGAGAGGGTTTGGGTAAAATAATATGCTCAAAAAATGGGCTTGGGCAAAAAAATAAGGCTTATTTAGAAAATGGGACAGGCCTCAAGTAAGGCTTTTTTGGCCCAAGCTCGGCTCGAATATGCCAAAAAAAACTGTTATTTTTTCACTGTTTTGTTGTTATTTTTTTTTTTACTATTTTGCTATCATTTCACTATTATATTACTACTATTTTGTTGTTATTGTATAACTCTTATTTTATTGTTAATTTTGATATTATTTTAGAGGCATTTACTTGTTAAGTTGCATCTATCTTAGTATTATTTAAGTATACATATATTTTTTAATTTATTTTCATTCTGTTGGGAAACATTTAATTTAATACTTTTAGTATTTTTAATGTATTATATTTAAAAAAAATAATACGGGCGGACCAGGCTTGAGTAAAATTTTAGGCTCATTTTTCAAGTTGGGTCCGAACCTAGCAAACGGGTCTAAAATTTTAGTTGGACACGACCCGTGAACACCTCCAAATACTATTAAATAATTGAAAATATACCATAAATGATGCGGTGAAACGAGTCCATAAAATAATTTTTTCCGCGATTGAAGTTAGAGAGCCTTGCAATTAGATAAATATTAATTTATCACACATTGTAATTATAATTTCCTCAAAATGACAATAAATGGAGATGATGGATGAAGATTTAATCATCCACCTTTGCCTCATGTGTTGCGTAGATATTGAAAATATCTACATTGAAAATATCTTATTTATTTTACTAATCAAATTTTAATTTTATATTATGAAATAAGTATATTATAATTTATTTACATATATTTGATTTTATTTATATACTAAAACTATAAAATAAATGTATAGAATATCATAAAAGGGTAAAATGGTAAGTTCAAAAATTTTAAAAAAAAACTCGTGTATTGGTCTAGTGGTCAAGATATTCATCGTCCCAGATGTGATTTGCGTTCGAGTCAAATTATTCACGTAACTGTTAGGGCTTTACCCTCTTCTTATAATTCACTAAAAAAAGAAATTGAAAAAAAGAAGAAATAAGCAATTCACAGCCCATAATGAATAATACAAAATCTATGAAAATCTATGAAGCAACTCGGATTTTGCCATTCCTATTTTGTTTGTGTGAGTTTGTTTTGACCATATTCAACTTTTTGTTTTTATTACAGATTTCAATATTGTAAATTTAAATATTCTAATTATTATTTGCAACAGATTTAGAGCGGATACAGATATTAACCTTTAGATATCTATTATTTAAATTCGTTTTACATTTGCAAATAACAAATGTAGATTCAAGTAACCGTTATCATAATCTGTTTTACTTTTGTGGATAACATATACGATTTTAAACACCAATTTTTTGTACTTATAAAATTCGAATATTTATGATATTCGAATATTTAACCGCTATTTAATTAATTTGAATAATAAGACTCGAATTTAACATAAATAATAAATAAATTTAAAATTCTATAAAAAAAATACAAATATACAATCCACTAACACCAACTCAACATGAGGTGTAAAGGAAATTTAATGAAAGCTTCAAAATAGGAAAATTCCACTAACAAGTGAGAAAGTCATTTCATTTGGACATCTTTTGCCTTTCCAGAGAGTCAAAATTAGCATCAGAAATCTATGGAAATTATTATTTAATTAAGTAAAAAAGAAAAGAAAAGAACAAAAAAAAGTCCTCAGAAAGTTCAAAAGGGAACCCACATTCTATGGCCAGCATAAGCCTTTACCATTTGAAGGAGGAAATGTACAATTGACTCTTGTTTATTACATAAACTTTGGTCAATTTTCGATATTAGGACGTCTGTTATGCTCAAATTCGAAATTTAGTTCTTGTATTTGCAATTTATCATAATTTGAATATTTTATTTTTGTAATATCATTAGTTAATTTAAATACTTAACGGTTAGAATGCTGATTCTATTACAAAATAATCCATGTTAGCATGATGGGTTATAATTTCGGATGTTTTTAAGCGGAATTTTTTTTAATTATTTTAACTAAAATAATTAATATTATTAACTATTTGAATTATTGATAATATTATAAAGGGATAGAGCAATATTTAGTCTCTAACTTGATAACTTTTATCCACATGGTCTCTGATTTCTTTTTTGTCTACACTAGTCTCGGAACTTGACTTTTTTTTCTATTTTGATCCCTGAATTTGGATTCAATTACAGTGTGATCATGTGATACTATGAGATTATGTCACGCTATCACCTAAAATTTTTAAAAATTTTATATAAAATCTAAAAATACAAAGAATAATTAAAAAATATAAAATAGGTGATTATGTGGCACAATTCGGAGTGCCACATCATCATACCTTAATGCGATAGAAGCACATGGATCAAATTAGAAAAAAAAATTCTCGAATTTCAAGACTAATGTGGATAAAAAAAAGTTTAGGATCAAATGAGAAATTTTACCAAATTTAGCAATTAAACATTATTTTATCCCTATTATAAAAATAGAGACATCAAATTATGTCAAATTAAACCGTGAGAATAATAGAAGAATCAAAACCACATTAAATAGTTAATTGATTTTTTAACTCGATTGGTATCGACATTGTTGTCAATTCAAAAGGATGTAAGTTCAAGTGCACTCAAACATGATTTTATCATTTATTTAATGATCGGGAAAGGTTTTTAAATTTAATTACTATTTATGTAATTAAGCTATAACTATATTCTTATTAATTAAGATTTGTTTGTCGATTGAGTTTTAATTCGGTTGACATTAATATTATTGTCAGTGTAGGAGGGCATGAGTTTGAGCATGCTGGAGTGCCTTTATCTTCCTATTTAAGGGTTACGGATAATTTTAAATTTTGTATCAATTTCGAAACTTTCAAATACTTTTACAATTAAATTAAATTATAATCGAGATTTGATATAACTATTAAATAATTATAACTTTCTTTCAAAAAAAAATATTTATAAAAAAAGAAAAAGAAAAAAGAATGTGATGTGAAGCTGAACAATACAATCAACAACCAACTCAGCCGAAAAAAGAGGTATTCTGTCGCTTTATTTGTGGAACTTTTAGTAAGTTTTACTTTTTATTCCCTATTTTAATATGCCCACTTTAAACGGAGGGAAAACGAATAATTAGTTCCAATAATAATAATAATAATAATAATAATAATAATAATTTAGGGCAAAATCTATCAAGGACAAATGTTCACATTTTTAGTAAGTTTTAGACTTGTCTAAGGGTCGAGTAGTCTATCCGGCTCGATAGGTTTGGCCCAACTTGGACAAAGATTTTGTACTTCGAGTCACTTCAACTTGGCTCAATTTTAATTTAAATAATAAAAATTTTTAAAATTTAAATTTAATTATAAAATATATGAAATATAAACTTAAATATAATTTAAATATTTTATTATTATTTGAATAGTAAAATGAGTTTTTTGGGCGGGTTGAATCGGCACGAAAATGGGCTTTGACTTGACCCATGGACACATCTAATGGTTTTGCATCATGTATGATCCGTCTCTTTAGGCCTTCAACCAACGCTTTTCACTTAATTGAACCTATCGCTTCAGGCATGTGAGTTTTCCATAGAGTTAAGAGACAAAACTTTAACTAGAGGCAATGCTGACATGTTAAGGGGTCCATCAACTCTAAGTGGATGACATTTCGAAAACTTCACCTGGAAGAGTTGACCTTAAGGGTAACACCAAGGGGACTGATAAGGGCCTTGGTCCCCTCAGTTTAGTATAATTACCTCTTTAGGCCTTTAAATTATCACTTAATTAGTGTTAGAATTATATATCAACTAAAATTTAATTTTAGATCTATAAATAACATCTATTAGTAGCAACAATATCTCAAAAAGAAATATTTTTTTTGAACATTAATCTCATTATATGTTCTTATAATATCTACTTTTTTGATACAATGCCTAAAACTATCCATAACCCCTCTCCAACCCTTAAATAGGAGGATAATACGCTTCAGCGCACTCGAACCCACGTCCTCCTGCACTGGCAACAATGCCAATGCCAGTCAAGGTAAGACTCAATCGACTCAAAAAGAAATATTTAAACGACAATGAAATAAATATGTAAGATCATTTTAATTAATTTTTTTATAAATTGTTTATTTTATGCTAAGTAAGTACTTTTCTATACTTTCCTTTTATTATTATTATTATATATAAAGTCGTAAACAAATAAGAGAGGTTTTTAAAAAATTAAAAAATTAAATATATAATATTTTAATAATTATTTTTTATTAATTTAATGTAAATATTTTTTGTACTTATTATGAATCATTATTATCTTTATTTTAATTTAATAATAGAAATTATTTTCTAATATAATTCTAAATTTTTATTTTTTTTATTTTAAAAATACTTAAATTAAATATATTAAACACATCATCCAACACAAGTGCTATTAAAAACAAATATTATTAAATTGAAGTCAAATAATAGTATTTTAATTTTTTTTATCCTTAAATTAAGGCATCAAAGATTCAATCCAGTGATGTAATAATTTTGTAATAATTTTAAATTTCATGATTTTTAAAATGGGTATAAAAAAATTAATAATATATATTTTTGGACCCACATTCTAAATTTATTTTTGTTATAATTAACTAGAAAAACAAAAGAAAATGGCCAAATTCAATGGCTATGGGCCTATGGCTGTTGGTCAAAAATTTCAACTTATTTTTTAATCTTTTTGCTTTTAAATATTAATAATTTTAACGGCGGGAGGAGATAGTTTTCTTGAAGAATTTGGGAACTCAATAGAGCCACTGATTTACTGCTAAATAATTTTCTATATTTTTCACATCAGATATGGGAAAAATAAATTCTGCCTTTCACTTTCAAAGCCTATCACTTTGAGTCATTTCACTACCTAAACTGACAAAAACCATTGGTGGGTATCTGATAATTTGGACTCTTTGGGTGCTTTTTGGAAGCTTTTAATGGAGTTTCTGCAACTGGGTTTTTTAGTATTTTAGTGTTTCTTCACTGGGTCTTTAGCAGCAACCTTTTCTTTTTCCAATATTTTGGCGATCACTTTGTTTTTTTTTTTTTTTTTTGGTATTGAGGATTGTTAGAGAGGGAAAAAATGGTGAATTTTAAGCAGTTTTGGACGAAGAAGACGTTGGTTGGACTTGGGTTGGGTCAATTTTTGTCTCTTCTTATTACTTCTACTGGTTTCTCTTCCTCTGAACTAGCTAAAAGAGGTTTATCTTTTAATTTTGGCTTTTTAATTTTGGTTTTTTCTTTTATGTTTTGTCAATGGTGGTGATATGGAAATCTACTCTTTAATGAAAATTTGGTAAATATTGAAAAATAAGTATAATTCAATTAGTTTCATTTTATTTCTAGCTTTAATTCTTTACTTAATTTGATTGATTTCTGAGTTTAGAACATGTAGATGTGTTTCTTGTGCTAGTGGATTGCAAAGAATGGAGCAAATTTTTCTCTGATATATATAAGCCTTGTAGATTATTTTTTAAATTGTTGCCTTTGCTTCAAGATATTAGGTCAACGATGACTGAATATGTGGTATGATCAACTATATTTCTTGTTCTGATGCAGTATTGGTTCTGATTTTTGTCCTTGTTTAGATTATGTGCTTTGACAGCCTATATAATGGGACTTGGGTGTGAGTGTCGGATAAAAGTATGTCTAAGATGGATTTATTCTATGCTTTTTAAGTTTCCTACGTGTTTGGAGCAAGTCATATATCTCAATAGGCATAGGAAACAAGTATCATACATAAATACTTGGACAAAAATGACCGGTTCTTTCTTGGCAAGGAAGGAGTGGTCTTTTGTCTATTTGCACTTGGGCCACTGCTTGTTCTATGTTGTAGTAGATTATCAAAGCTCAAATTATAAATCAAAAAATGAAGTGAATATTCACATGGCTTTTGAATTATGTAGCATTATTTGGTTATTTATATGAAGATAATTTTCTATTAATTAAGTGATCTCTCACCATAGTTCATTTATTCCCCTGTTTTATTGTGTATGTCAGGAATCAATGCGCCGACGTCCCAGTCTTTTCTAAATTATGTACTGTTGTCTGTTGTCTATGGAAGTGTCATGCTTTATAGAAGGCAAGCGCTTAAGGTATTTCTTTGCTTTGACATTGCTTCTTCTCATATCCATTTTGTGTGGTTTTGATATTCATTTGATTGCTCTCCTCATTGTAGGGTTAATTGTTTTAGTACTAGGGATTATATGTGATGCATGTCTGAGGCAGTTGTGCACCAAAGCAATGCTTTGTAGACATAAATAGCATGCAATAAGGAACTCCTGTAAATTAGTACATGTAAACAATATGCTACTCAGAAATGCTAAGAGGGCATGGATCGAGCTGTATATCTCGGCAAGTGGCTGCTAGATGAATAATCTGGTTTCAGTTACTTATGTCCTATATAGATGAATATAACTTTTATAGGCTTATAATTTCAATATTTTGCTGCCCTTCTCTGTTTCTTGGAGCAGAAAAAGAAAAACAAAAAAGGTTCTAATGGGCTTGAGGAAGGTCTTGTTTTTATTGATGCTCCATATCATGGATCTCTTTTCCCTCTCCTTCAAATTTGATGCCTTAAATTTGGTTGCTTTGTTTGGAACTTTTGCAGGCAAAATGGTATTATTATGTAATTCTTGGATTGGTAGATGTAGAAGCCAATTATCTTGGTAAGTGCATCATGTTCTTCCTATGAACTCGGCTAATTTGATGTAATTCCCTCCCCATATTATATATATATATATATATTAAATTAAGCTGGAGTTAACTTTAGATTTGAAATAGCTTTCCTTTGTTTATTATATCAGTAAAGAAGCATATAGGGCATCTGTCTCTTTGGAATGGTGTCTATTACCCTATAGCCTTTTGTGTTGCCTTTTTCTTCAAGGAAAATTTTCTGTTTTGGTGTTTTCGTGCACATTTCAGAAAAATAGTTGTCTTAAAATGAGTTGATCTTTACTCTAGTTAATTGGCTGTCACTTCATGTGCAGTGGTGAAGGCGTATCAGTACACGTCTATAACGAGTGTCATGCTGCTAGATTGCTGGTCTATCCCTTCTGTCATGCTTCTTACCTATATATTCTTGAAAACAAAGTATCAATACAGAAAGATAGCTGGTGTGATTGTATGTGTTGCCGGTCTTGTCATGGTTGTGTTTTCAGATGTTCATGCAGGGGATCGATCAGGTAAAGCTTTGGCAATCTATTTTATTTTAAGGCATTAAAATGGGATACATGGTGCGTATTATGATACGACAACTGCTATTGTGGGTTTTAGGAGGCAGCAACCCTCGAAAAGGAGATTTACTTGTAATTGCTGGCGCAACACTTTATGCCATTAGCAATGTCAGCGAGGTAATTTATCTGGATTTGCAAATTAAACCTTAAATATTTGTTCACATGATTGTTATCATAAATGCAACACCTGATGAACACCACCAACCTCATCTGACGATATTTTTTTTTGCAGGAATTTCTAGTTAAGAATGCCGATAGAGTTGAACTCATGTCGTTTTTGGGTCTCTTCGGTGCCATTATCAGTGCAATCCAAATGTATCCTTGGTTTCCGATTTTGATCGCATTTAATTCAATGACTCCTGACCATTTATGGTTTTATGAAGTTGTCTATTTATTGTTTTCAAATTGATTATTTCTCAATAAAATGCATACTCATCTGCAGAATGATAAACTATCCTGTGCAATCCCAAAGATAGCGGTTACATGTTTTATTGCTTTAATTTTTATTTTCAATCTGTTACCCTTAATGGTGTCAATAGAAGCATAGTTGAACGCAATGAACTCAAATCTATTCATTGGACAGCCGGTGCTGTAAGTTTCTTCAGAGCTATGGTATTGATATAAGCTCGAGAGTTTATTTTATTAATGTATGTTAACCATTCTTTTTGCTTTTCAGGCATTTCCATTTTTCGGATTTTCATTGGCTATGTTTCTATTCTACTCGTTTGTCCCAGTCTTACTTAAGGTACGGACTTGCATTAAAATCCTATGAACATCTTTAAACGTTGATTTTGGAGCTTTGAAAGTTGGATTGCATTAAAATCCTATGAACATCTTCAATCTAATTTTGGTTTCTTTCCTTTGCAGATGAGTGGTTCCACAATGCTCAACCTCTCGTTGCTTACCTCGGACATGTGGGCTGTTGTAATCCGAATTTTTGCTTATCATGAAAAGGTTGGAATTTTCAACCATATTTTTATTTTTAAAAACGAGATCGAGTTCAAATCTAAGTTTGATGATTGGTTTTCTGATACAAGTTAATCCTGTACAGGTTGATTGGATGTACTTTTTGGCCTTTGTTGCAGTAGCTGTTGGACTTATCATTTATTCCGGGTAAGCAACTTGCAGTCCCCAACTCTTTCTTTTCCAACTTTTTGCCAACGCTAGTTTAGCTCCATAAAGCTTTTGGAGGGGAATTCGGATATGTTTTTGCTTACATACATCTAAATCATCGATCTCTCCATGTCTGTTTCTTTGTATGTGTCTAAAAATTCATCTATGAATCATGAGAAAATTGATGCATATTTATATTTTCTATATATTTTCAATCACTCTTGCACTAGAGGTGACAAGGATGATGATCAAAGCCGAGCTGATGTTGCCGATCAAGGTACTGAAAGAAGCAAGCATTTTGATGAGGAAGCTGGTTTTGACAACCTCAATCGAGGAAATACCGTTGGAAGCTCGAAAATGGGGGATAATAGCAGGCATGATTGTATGACAAGCTCCGGTAGAAGGGAAACTATCGAGAACACTAGCATTGGAAATGATATGCAAGGCAAGAAATCATGATGTATTTATTTCTTTAGATAAAAGAAGCTATCTACCATAGGACTTGTAAAAAGGATTATGAAGATGATAAAGAAACATCAATTTTGGTCGATTATGTTGCTAAATGGCATTGAAAATAAAGAAAATTATAAATGTGGTGTTGCAATTGTCATTTAATTCCAGTGCTTTCACTGCAGCTCTTCTCATCCCTCTTTCACTTTGAACCTATGTTACTCGGACATTGATGGATTATTATTGAAGGCACACATTCTGCAACCCCAAACCTTCCCTTCGCTTTAGTTCGTTTTAAGATTCAAAACAGTTGTTTAACGAGTTCAGCAATTGCTGCATATTTGAAAGCCAACTTGTTTCTAGCGCAGCAATAGGCAAATTTGGTTAACAATGGTAAGGAATGTAAGTCAGAAAGGTAGGTATCAGCTCCTCTCCTACTCATCTTCAATGGCCACTATAAATATATAGAGGAGGTTTTGGGGAGTAAAGCCAATAGACCTTCATCGGAATCATTCTGTGTATTCGTGTTGTATCCATGATTTTTTCTCATGTCATGCGTTATTCAAGTTTATAACATTTTATATTTATCAGATTTTATTGTCACGTGATTTTATGTGTTTATTTTTTAATTTATAAAATAATATATTCTTACAATCTCCTTATTAAGCTTTTTACTAACTAAATAAAGATTAGCCTAAAATTTTTATTTTCTTTCTCTTTGATTTTCGTCATATTAAAAAAGTTTCCATATAATAAACTTTGTTATTTGAATATAGTTATATAAATTTAGTATACATATTATTCTTTAAAAATAAATTAAAATTTTATATGACACTTTTTAGAAATTTTTTATTATTATCTGTAATTAATTCAATTATATTCAATGGTTTGACATTTAGTCCTCATGGGTTCATATTCTATTTATGGATTGGATCAATTTTTTTCTCTAGGTTTCCCTGTTTCTTCTTTTGTCAATAAATTTTCTCTGTTCAATTTATTTTGTACTTAAAAGGTTAAAAGATTGTATCTAAACTAGAAAATTCTGTGACACCGGCGTGAATTTGGGTCTCTTCTATTTAACTAGCATCTCAATTCCTGACTCGATTTTTTTTTTTTTTTATCAAAATCAAGATTAAAAAAAGAAAAGTTTTTCAATCGTTGACTCAAAATCATTATTGGCGAAATCCACTTAGCGGAATAAAGAGATATTTATGATAGAACGGGGACAATATGGTATTTCACAATAAAGTGATAGATGGAACTGCCATTAAATGGTTTATTAGCAGATTAATAAATCACTTCGGAATGGCATATACATCACACCTCCCGGATCAAGGAAAAACTTTGGGTTTCCAGCAAGTCACTGCTACATCCATTTAATTAGGAATTGATGATATTTTAACAATATCTTCTAAGGGATGGCTAGTACAAGATGCTAAACAACAATGTCTGATTTTGAAAGACACCATTATTTTAAGAACGTACACGTCGTAGAAAAATTAAACCAGCTTCTAATTATTAATTCAATTCATCCAATTATCTAATTCAAGACTGATTCATATTTGTGCAATGCACAAATAAATTTTAATGAATTTTCTTAAATTTTTCTAGCACACAAATAATAACAAAAGACATTACGAATTGATACTTATTGTCTAATCCACGAAGCAAAGAATAAAAAAAAAGCATAGATATATGTATAATTTTCCTTTAGTTTTTACCAATTTAAATAAAAATAATATAAGACACCCTAACTATCAAACCACACTAAAAAGCTTCTTTAAATTATTTTACTAATAATTTATTTTATTTCATAAATTTCATATCATGATTAAAAGGCATCAACTTTGTAATGTATAATTAAGAAAATACAAAAAAAATTAGAAAGTTAAAAATAAAAATAAAAATAAAAATAAAAACTCACTGAGTCAAGCAAAGTATCAATGCAAAGAGAGTCATTGAAAGAAATATAATAAAAATAAAAACTCACTCAGTCAAGCAAAGTATCAATGCAAAGAGAGTCGTTGAAAGAAATATACTTTGGAGTCTCTCTCTTCCATATTTCTGCTTTACTTTGATTATTGAGTTTCATTTTTTTTTCTTCTTCCTACGTTAACGAAAAAAAGCCAAAGAGGAAGGAGAAATGGAGGAGTTTAACAATTATGGGCACCAACATCCCCTGCTTCTTATGTTGAATCAAGAGCAGCTGATCAACTATGGCAGTGGAGTAGCTAACTGCTCGAGGTGTGGGGAGAAGGTGTCTGCTCCTTGTTTTTGCTGTGCGGAGCACTGTGGGTTTTATCTTCACAAGGTATGTGCCGACGCACCTTTGGAGCTTAATCATCCTTTTCATCCTCATCATCCTCTTCTTCTTATGCAAAATGCACCTTATTCATCTGGACGGTACATTTGCAATTTTTGCGATAAAGGCGGTAATGAGTTTGTTTATCACTGCTCTTGCGGATTGGACTTTCATATTAAATGTGCTTTGTTTACATTTAATATTGCTGAGAATAATTTGAAAGAGCTTGAGCATGTTGCCCTGCAACATCCACTGGTTCTCACTGAAAATGGTGATGAAGAACTTGAAGATGTTGCTAAGTGCTTTGGGTGTTGGGAACCATTAGCAAAGTATACACACTTTTCTCCTGACTGTGGATTTAATTTACATGAGAAATGCGCTAAACTTCCTTTCAAACTGAATCATGTGTGCCATCGTAAGCATCCTCTTGTTCTACAATTTAATTGCGAACGACTCTCTTGCAAGGTATGCCAAGAAACTCGACAGAGAAATAATGGATTTGTGTATGGTTGTTCGCCTTGTAATTTCTCTATTCACATTGAATGTGTATCACCATCACCCATTATTGAAGATAAAAGTCACCAACATCCATTCTCTTTGATCTTGAGACAAGCTCCATTCATTTGTGATGCTTGTGGCACCGAAGGAAATCATGCTGCCTATGCATGTTGTACATGCAACATTATGGTCCATAAAAAATGCATTTCATTGCCACGCATTATCAAAAGCAGGTGGCATCACCATCGTGTTTCTCACACATACTTCCTTCACAAAGAACATTTTGAAAGACTGGATTGCATAATGTGCCATGATGAGGTCAACACAGAGTACGGAAGTTATTACTGTGCAGATTGCAATGTCATATTACATGTGAATTGTGCAACGGGAGATCCATTTTTTTTTTATGTTGTTTCACCAGAAAATGAAGATGAGAAGCCTCTTGATATATCTTTGAACTCCATCACTAATGTTCTTGAGAGGAATGATGCAGGAGAAGCCACAATAATAGAGCATTTCAAGCATAATCACTACTTAACCTTAAGCGACAACATCAGGGAGTATGGTGATAAATGTTGTGATGGGTGCATGTTGCTGATCTCAGATTCATTCTACTATTGCTCTGAGTGTGAATTCTTTCTTCATAAAGCTTGCGCCGAATTACCAAAGATGAAGCCTATTTGGCATCATGAATGCCAATTAGCAGCCCTTATCTTGACTTCGGACTACATTTTCAGATGTGAACTGTGTGGTTTCCTTTCTAATGGTTTGGCCTACAAATGTAATGAATGTGGAGGGCACATGTGCCTTCGATGTCAAGCTCTTCCTCCTGATGCTCTATCATGTCCAGGACATGAACATCCCCTTCTTCTCTATTTTGATTTTGTTGGGCAGTGTAACGCTTGTGGTGACGCTACAGAATATGCATTCAACTGCAAGGATTGCAATTATCCTGTAGATCCTTGGTGTATGCTACTACCAACTAGAGCCAAACACAAATGCGATGAGCATCTTCTTGCACTCACTTATCACGACATTAGTGATTATTCAAAACATCATTACTGTGACATTTGTGAGCGAAAAAGAGATTCGAAGCGCTGGTTTTATCGTTGCACAACTTGCGATACATCTGCCCATGTGAAATGTGTTCTCGGTGAACATCCATTTATCAAAACAGGGAGCATCTACAAAGAAGGGGATCATCCGCACCCTCTCACATTTATAAAGAAGATAAAGCACTACCCTGCATGCACCAAATGTGGAGAGCCCCGTGAGGAGCTGGCTCTTGAATGTGCAGAACCAGAGTGCAACTATCTCGTTCACTGGAAATGTATGAACCCATATAGCTCTGGATATGGATTCTTGAAACGTAAAGATTTTTAATTGATTTTTCAGTTGTAAGTTGAAATAATGTAATTTAACCAATTGATTGGGTTGAAACTTGTGTGGTTTGGATTGCTTATTGTTGGTGTACGAGCCCATTTGCCCGGCCCATTAAACCCAACCCAAATAAAAAAAAACCATGGCCCAACACAAAAAAGAAAAAAAATAAAACAACAAGAAACCCTAAAAGCTTCGCGCCTCCACCGCCCATGTCGATCTGTTGCACACCACATCGCCACCGCTCAAAGACCGCCCATCCACCGCAAAGAAAAGAAGACAAGACAGTGTATAATAATAAAAAGAAATCGTGTAAATGGCTATAAAAAGCCATATAATCCGAATGTAAAGAGGGGGATTTTCGAAAGAAAAAGAAAAAACAAGAAAAGAGAACAAAAAGATCATAACAAAGAAAGGATTCGGACCCATCCACAATCGAATGTACAAAAGGGGGTCGATTTTTGACGAAATTTCAGTAATACAAAGCAAATAAAAAAACTGAATCAAAACATCAAGGTTTTCGCTCTCTTTATTCTCTATTGTTATTTACTTTCGATTTTATTTTATTTTTACTACTTCAAATCTTTGAAAACAAAGTCGAAAAAGAAAGAGGAAAGGACCTTACCTGAATCCGCCCGAACGCGTAGTCGGAGGTCTCACACCGTCGTCGGGGTTGGATTCGAAAAGGGGGGTCGAGAGCCTTCGACCTTGGTGCCCATGGTGGTTCAAGGGCCCAGGTTCGAACGGGGCTAAAACCCCCTCTCCGCGCGGCGTTGGCCACCGATTACGAGGGTGGCGCGGAGATTGGTCGGGGAAACCTACTCGTTGGAGATAAGGAAGAGATGGGAAAAGAGAGGTTTTTGGGGCTGCTGAGTTAAGGAGATTTTAGGGTTCTGAAGTCTGATTTTTTTGGAAAAAAGGAGGGTTTTATGAATATTAGACAAAACGGTGCCGTTTGGTGCAGGTGATATTGCGCATATCCCTTAAAAAGGGATATTTGCGCAAATGGTCCCCTTTCTTCGCAGCCCCGTTCGATTAAGCCCTATTTCGTGTCTTTTTTCTGTTCTTTCAAATTTGGCCCTCAGGTATCATTTTGTTTTCAATTTGGTCCCTAAAGCTGCCAACTGGGTGTGCACTTGGGAATTTAGGGGGTATTGTCCGCTTTAGTCCCCACAAGTCCGCGCGCGTTGTATTTTGGTCCTCATCCTTTCTTTTATTTTCAAATCTAACCCCAGAATTCCATTTTAATTTCAATTCAATCCTTTTTAGTTAATTTGCGTTTTTGTTCTTTTATTATTATTATATACTATATTTTTACTTTATGATTATTATTACTATATTATTATTATTACTATATTATTATTGCTATATTTTTATTATATCATCATTATTATTATTATTTAGCATTTATTATTATTATCATCCTATTATTATTAGTTATATCTTTATTATTACTATTATCATATTAGAGTTTTTACACATATATATTTTGTTTGTTCCTTTGTATATATATTTTATCTACCTCTTAATTACTACCATGATTAACCTTATTATCATTTTATTATTTTTATTATTATTAATGTTATTTTTATCATCATTCTCTATTCCATTTTTATTTCCACCATTATTATTATCATTGTTCTACTATTTTTTTTTGTTTTCTATCATTTTTGTTATATTACTATTACTACTATATTATTATTATACTATATGATTTGTTATTAGATTATTATTATTATCACATCATATTATCATCATTATCATGTTATTATTGTTATCATTTCATCGTTATTTCTACTACCTTTACTATACGTAATGCCTTCAATATATTATATATCCTCCTTATTTATACGTATATGTATGTGTCCTTTTATTATTCTTTTTCACGTATAACATCATGTTTTCACATTTTCGCGCTAATTTTTCTCGACATCTCAATTTTTATAACAACCAATATCTCGTATTAGCAATTCGAGAGAATCGAGCCCTAACTTACTGGGTTTCGGTTTTTCTCGTTTAAGTTAAACAACGGAATATCCCTTTTGAAATCGCAATTCAAGTTTTAAACAAAACACTTAATCTCGGATATTCGAAATGTCGCGCCCTAACTTACTGGACTCGACATCTAGACACTTCGAGATAAGTTTCTTTTCTTTCTTCTAAAATGGAGGCAATATTCCTAATTTGGACCTTCGAGAAAACGAGCCCTAACTTACTGGTTTACGATTTCTCGTTTGACAAATGACGGAGATCCTCTCCAAAAATAAAACCAAGTTTTAAAAGGCGAGCTTAGTTTCAAGAGCCTAAAGTGTCGCGACCTAACTTACTGGACATGATACTTTATCTCTTCGAAAATAAGAGAGCCTTAACGTCTCTTCCAATTCCACCAAGTTTTGGAAATAAAAAGTATCTATTTTCAAACCATTTCAAAGTTTTCAACATTAGGACATCAATCAATCAGTTTGGTACCAATTTCGGGCGTGACGAGGGTGCTAATCCTTCCTCACACGTAACCGACTCCCGAGCCCATTTTCTCAAAATTCGCAGACCAAAAACATTGTTTTAGTAAATTGAAATATTTATTAAAACAAATGTGATCCGATCTCACCCAAATAAAGATCGGTGGCGACTCCCTTCCTCTTCATTTTCAAAAATCGAGTCGACCGCATCGTTTACCAGTTTCATCAAAAAAATGGTTACGACAGCTTGGCGACTCCACTGGGGATAGAATTCGTTGAGAGTCAAGCCATAGATTGATTGATCCTTGTCCTTTTGATTAAAATTGGAAAAGGTTTCGAAAATCATGCTTCTTTTAATGCACTTTCAATATTGGGTCTCGTAAATATTTTGGCATTGCATTGCATGACCGTTGTGGTCGCACCCTTAAGTGGGAGCAAGAAGCTATGCCTTCGTGAGGTTTTCACCTCCGCATGGGCTAGTGGACTGCTTTCGGGATACATCCGTACCTATGTCTTCGTGAAGTTTTCACTTCCGCATGGCCATAGGGAAATGTATCCCCCTGAACCGAACTCGGTCCGCATGAGCCTATAATGGGTGAGGATCGAGGAATCTGTGGTTCGGTACCCAAAACTCTAGAACTAAAACCACATATAGTGAACCCTAGGAGCCCACCTTAGATAGAACTACATCAAACCTTAGTGGTCACCCAGGTAGGTGTTTGTTCATTTTCACTTGTTTTACTTTGCGATACTGACTCGTTGTATTTTATTTTCGTGCATCCATCTCATTTTCTTTGGAGGTATCGATTCACGGTCAGTTTCTGAGTTAGAAAGCTGGTTATGGAAAACGGATTCCTTGATAAAATGGAAGACAATGTAGTCGTTCGTATAGTTAGAACCTAGGCAGTTAGAAGGGTATGGATCGATTTGAGCAAAAGGAAATGTGGCAGTGCTAAAATCTGGTGGTCATCCTTTAGACGACAAGGGTGTTGGAAGGAAAGTGATTGGCAGAGGGCAAGAGGCCTGTGACATTGAATTGGCTGAAAAGGACTTTGCTTACGACAGGGAGAAAAGTTTATTTACTGTTGGAGCTCTTCCAAATAACAAGCATGAGTTTATAGTTGTATTTGAGGATGTTACATCTAACAGAAACAATGGTAATGCAAGACTTGATGCCTATGATGACTCAAATGGGCAAGATAGGAAGAGAATTAAACGGCCTTATCACAAATCGACTTTGTTGCATAGACACCCATCCGAGCAACTCAAAATGCTTGGCACGGACGACAGAATCAAAACTCTCAAGAAGCATTGAGGGTGATAGATGTCATTTTAAGATAGTATGTTTGCATGCTTGAGGATGCCTACCGGTTTGCCAATCTTTCAAGATAATCGAATGACTTCACGGATATTGGAAGAGGTGCCATTGGCAATAGGGGCATCCATTCAAATTTCATGGCCACTCAAAGAGGCCTTTCCCCTAATATTGGTATTCGTCCCAGCCCTGCCAGGATCCTTTTCCAATCGAATGCCATGGATCTGGATCGACCATGGCTAAGCGAAGCTTTAAGAACACGAGGACAAAAGTCACCCATCCAATCACGAGTACAGGATCACCGGATTGAGCGAGCGGTGTGCAAAGATCCATTGTTTCCATTGAAGGAGAAAATGTGAAAAAGTTAATGGTGAAGCTGAGAATCTAGCGATTCTCGTCTATAATCATTTTGTCGACCATCACAACATACAATCGCTTCTCTCGCAAGACTTGCCATGCTTTAATGTCGAGAGCCGAAACAACCTACGTTACATTCCTTTGGAGCTCCATTCCTTGATGTATTTGTAATTGACAAAGTGCTAACTAGAGAGCTTCTTTGGTTAAGACAGAAGTCTCGTGAAAGAATGAAAGCTTTATTCTATGCTTCACGGGAGAGCAAACCATAGTGCCGAGCCAATGCTGTGTTCTTGTGGTGTCTCTTTCAGCACTAATTTCACCCAAGTCAAAGGTCATGCTCTGTCAGGGGCAATGATGGAAATTTCTTTCCGAAGAATGGGCGTTGAAATTGGTAACCATCTAGGATTGAAGGATAGGCTGTTGTCAACTTCTAGGCTCATCGTGGTGATGCAAACAACATTGCAAGGGATTTGATTCGTGTGAAGAAATGAAAGAAATTTGTATTGACCCGATTAGATAGATCCAAAAGAGACAAACCAGAATAGACGACTTTCACCTGAGGTTAGAATTGGAAAAGCTATCGAACAGATACAATCAAAAATATCTGGAGCTCTGTAGTTTCTTCTTTGTCTAGAAAAACTCTAATCTTTATGAGCCTTGGAAGCGGAAGAATCCTTGGGATATGGCGCTAGCTAGAGTGAATGATCAATACTTTTCTGAAGAATTGATGCTAAGCTTGGACAGCCTCTTCACTACCATCAAAGCTATAACTCTGTAATCGAGTTGAAGATAAGTCTGAATAAGATTAATAAAATGAAGTGTGGGATCGAAAAGTTAGAACCAGCATTACACAATTGTGAACTGCGGGTAGAGCTTCTTGAAACAAGAGAGGAGTAGAAGACCTTCATCATTCTTATAATCATGAATTTAAAGAGTCGAGATTACCTCGTGAGGGAAGCGATAGTGCAGATTCAAGAGGTAGCTGGTCATCTACAGATTCTGGCATTACAGGTGGATATGTTAAACATAAAATATAGGCTGCAGCTTGACCACAGTCAAGAGCTAGCTCCACTGCTTGGGAAACCAAAAACCTTTAGGACTTAGGGCGAAAGCATATAGTAGTCCGTTTTATGTAAAAGAACTTGTTTTCTAATAAAGTTTCCTAAAATGAAGTTGATCAGAATCGATACCTCCTTGCATTCATGCATTTGCATTGCATCACATTACATGCATTTAAGTTTAAAAAAAAAGGGGGCCTAATTAGCTAAAATTATCAGAAAAAAAAAGAAAGTGAAAGGAGAAAATCTGGAAGCGGAACATCACTACGGAACACGCGCTAAAACCAAGAGAATGGAATCATCAAGGTAACTAGAGGACCGTTGCAAATGGCTGGAGGAAAAATTCAAGGCGTTGGAAAATTTTGATCATCATCATAAGATCGACGCGAAAGATTTAAGTCTAGTTCCGGATTTGGTACTACCCCATAAGTTTAAAATGCCTGAATTTGAAAAATACAAAGGGGACTAGTGCCCGAGGCCCACATTACCATGTTCTGCAGCGGATGGTCAGCTACGTGAGTAAAGATCAACTCTTAATCCACGTTTCCAAGAAAGTTTAGTAGGTGCGGCAAACGGATGGTACAACCAGCTTTAGCCGGGCTAACATTAGTTCTGGAGAGACTTGGCTCAAGCATTTACGAAGCATTACGACCCACGCTGCGGACATGGCACCGGATAGAATTACTTTGCAAGCCATGGAGAAAAGACAAAATGAAAGTTTCGATAAGATGCGCAAAGGTGGAGAGAGGTCGCCATGCGGTCCAACCACCCTCTCTTAAAAAGAAACTACCATGCTCTTCATTAACACCCTAAAAGCTCCTTTCATAACCCATATGATAGGGAATACCACTAAGAGCATTGTCGACATAGTAATGGCGGGGAAATGATCGAACATGCCATCGGATGTGGCAAAATTGAAGCGGGGAAACCACTAGAAGGTATACTCCTAGAAAAAAATGATGGCGAGGTGAATAATACAAACATGGGGACTCAAAGTCAATTCATCGTTGATCACCAAAAACGGTGACTCATCGAGTATCAAGGTTCATCAAGAAAAGAACCTCAGACAAGGAAAAAAAACGTTGAAAAACTCCAATTTACGCCGATCCCGATGACGTATAGCGAGTTGTATCAAAGTTTATTTGATGCGCATGTTGTGTCCCCCAATATCCGAAACCGATGCGACCTCCGTACCCAAAATGGTATGACCCAAACACTCAGGTGTGAGTATCACGCGGGGATCACGAGCCATTCGATAGAAAATTGCCTTACTTTCAAGAAATTGGTGGAAAATCTCATCAACATGGGTGTGGTGAAGTTCGACGATGGAGCAAAGTGGTAATTGAAATTGGGGCGGGAAAATTGTGTCTCCTTGAATGAGTCATCGTAAACCTAGAGATCGGGGATCGAACGCCAATGGTATACCCAAGAGAGAACCGAGGAATAAAAGTTTTTCTGCTTCACTCTTATGTACTTGAGAGTGTTTTGAACAACGAGACATGGAAGAAACATGTATTTTTAAAGCTAATCTAGAGTAATGTGCAAAACACACTTGTTGCTTTAAGTCTAGAAGCAATAAGATCCCTTTTGTGAAGTAGGCTTATGTCCGTAATTTTTATTTCAATAAAATGCATCTTTCTAAGTAAATACTTTCATTCTTTACATTTCATACTAAATATTTTTCACTCATGATCAGATCATACGAATAATCATCCTTAGGATCATTTATTCTTTGGATTTTCTCGCTCGCAATGGGTCCTCGATATATCTATGACATGAGCGACGCTGTTACTGACTCCCTTTTAATGAGATATGTGTCTAGAGGGATCTAAGGGCCTTGAAGATGACAAAGATTGCAACTTACTTCTCAATGGTAGATTCTACCTTACGAAGTGTCAGCGGACGCTATGAACTAACGAAGGAGATAAAGATGGAAGCAACACCTAGGTGATCAAGAGGTTCAAGCTATTAGTTCACCAAAAAAGAAAATTGCTTCTGTTATGCCGTGAATGCCAAGTTGAGGAAGACTGTGCCTCCTCCATTTTCCTTATATGAAGCATGGATGTTAACAAACCAGTTTTATCAAAAGCTTCTAGCCCACATCGATTCATTCTCGTGGATGTCGGTTACTTCATAAAATCCCGTGGATGTTGGTTACTTCACAAGATGGCGAAAGTCGCTTCATGTGTCAATCTTACAGTGTTGACAGTCATCAAATCCCACTCAAAAAAAAAAAAAAAAAAGATTTGCTACTGAAAAAAATGCCAAAAAGGACAGTGTCAAAAATTTGTAGTATGTTCAAAGATCAGACACCATATCATAGAGCAACAAAGGCAACCAAAAAGAATGGAAGCCAAAAAAAAAAAAAAAAAAGGAGAGAGATTTTAAATTCAAAAAAAACACAGAAAAGAAAATGAAGAAAAAGAAAAAGGAGAGGCCAAGGCGAAAACCCGCAAAGGGGCGCTTTGAGACCAAAGGGGCTTTGAGTTGAAAACCCAAAAGGGCGGCTCAAACTTTGCTTGAAAGTGGGGCATATAATAGTTTTGCTACGCTTGAGGTAACGATGAAGTATGTTATGTCTTGGGGCATCAACAAAGTACTCCAGATCCCCTGAACACATATTGAGCTTAAAATGGTCCTCAAGAAGTTTGAACAGAGAAGCTCATGCTGCGATATCTGGGGCACCTAGTTTCTATTTTACCCATTTGTAGTTATTTTCCTTGCAAAATACACTGCCAATAAGTTTCCTACATTGCATTTGCTAGCTTTGATTAAACTTTCTTGTTTTGAGCTATGCTCCCAATAAATTTTCGTTTCGTCCATCATTATGATCTTTTTCGAGCATTTTGCATTGAAATAACGATTATGGGACTAATAATACTTTCATGAAAAAGTTTCGCATATTACTCTGGAAGTTTCTGAAAAATACAATGACCTAAAACAGGACTATTGTTTAGAACTCACTCAGCTTAAGGTTTGAAAATATTAGAGAAAGATTATTATCTCTTTGGGCCTTTTTGGTTGAACAAAAGACAAGACATTTTGTTGGTGATACAATCTCGACGAATAACGAGCAATGTCAGCCCAAGTGTAAAAGGGAAATCATTCTCGAAAAAATGATGTTCTGCATCCATGCAAATATCATGCATACGCATTTGGTTAAGTCACCCGAGGAGTGATCAGTTGACCGAACAAGTTATAGATCCTACGCCCTTGAGTTGCAGTAGGATGGGTTGAAATCGATACAGATCCTATAGCCATAAGTCGCAGTAGGATGGTTTCAAGATAATACAAATCTTACGTCCCTAAAGTACGGTGGAAAGGAGACTGAAGTTACAGTGGGGCAAACTTGTTGAGCAAGATATAATGGTTCCTTCAAGCTCTATCAAAATACCAAATAGAACAAGATAGAGGTATAATATGTCGATGATAAATTACGATGGACGACGAACAAAGTGACAACTCTAAACATCAAAAGGGATCATTACATCTTGCATTCGTACATCTTCATTCAAGACGCATTTAGTCAGGAGCATTTGATTCATTCTGATCATTGCGTCTTAATCATTGAAAAAATCATCATTCTCATGACATTCTGCATTCATGTAAATGTCATCCATAGCACATGTAGTTAGGAACGTTTAAGTCATTCTGATCATAGCATCCGCATCATTTGCATAAGCATAAGCACATAAAACGAAGTTTACGGGATATGTCCCCAGGAGGACAAAGGTAGCAACATTGTTAAAGACCATCCCATTGTCACTGACCAGTAGTGGAATAGTTTGAAGATTGTCCTATTACCACTGACCAGTAGTGGAATAGGTTGAAGATTGTCCTATTACCACTGACCAGTAGTGGAATAGGTTGAAGATTGTTCTATTGCCACTAACCAGTAGTGGGATAGGTTGAAGATTGTCCTATTGCTACTGTCCAGTGGTGGAATAGGTTGAACACTTTCCTATTGCCACTAACCAAAGAGTGGAATAGGTTGAAGATTGTCCTATTACCACTGACCAGTAGTGGAATAGGTTGAAGATTGTCCTATTACCACTGACCAGTAGTGGAATAGGTTGAAGATTGTCCTATTACCACTGACCAGTAGTGGAATATGTTGAAGATTGTCCTATTGCCACTGACCAGTAGTGGAATAGGTTGAAGAATGTAGACCTTGTCGCCTCTAAACAGAGTGGGGCAAGATCAAGACAACAAATTTGGCATTCCCGAGTTTGCGGGGATCAGATTGAAGATAGCGATTTGACATTCCCGAAGTTGCGGAAGCGGATCGAAGACATCGATCCGGTGATCCCCGAGTTTGCGGATCAGATTGAAGATAGCGATTTGACCTTCCCGAAGTTGCGGAAGCATATCGAAGATATCAATCTGGGATCCCCGAGTTTGCGAGGATCGATTGAAAATAGCGATTTGACCTTCCCGAAGTTGCGGGGAAGCAAATCAAAGACATCGATCTAGTGATCCTTGAGTTTGCGGGATCGATTAAAAATAGCGATTTGACATTTCGAAGTTGCGGGAGCGGATCGAAGATATCAATCCGGCGATCCCCGAGTTTGCGGGATCGATTGAAAAAGCGATTTGACATTTCCGAAGTTGCGGAAAGCGGATCGAAGATATCAATCTGGTGATCCCCGAGTTTGCGGGATCGATTGAAAAAAGCAGATTTGACATTTCCGAAGTTGCGAGAAGCGGATCGAAGATATCAATCCGTGATCCCCGAGTTTGCGGGGATCAGTTGAAAAAGCGACGGACATTCCGAAGTTGCGGGAAGCGATTTGACATTTCGAAGTTGCGGGAAGCGGATCGAAGATATCAATCGGTGATCCCCGAGTTTCTGCGGATCATCGATTGAAAAAGCGATTTGACATTTCGAAGTTGCGAGAAGCGGATCGAAGATATCAATCCGTGATCCCCGAGTTTGCGGGATCGATTGAAAAAGCGATTTGACATTTCGAAGTTGCGAAGCGGATCGAAGATATCAATCCGTGATCCCGAGTTTTGCGGGATCGATTGAAAAAGCAGATTTGACATTCCCGAAGTTGCGAAGCGCGGTTTGACATTCCCGAAGTTGCGGGAAGCATATTTGACATTTCGAAAGTTGCGGAAGCGGATCAAAGACATCGATCTAGTGATCCCCGAGTTTGCGGGAATCGATTGAAGATAGCAGATTTGACCTTCCCGAAGTTGCGAAGCGGATCGAAGACATCGATCTAGTGATCCCCGAGTTTGCGGGGATCGATTGAAAATAGCGAGTTGACCTTCCCGAAGTTGCGGAAGCGGATCGAAGATATCAATCTGGGATCCCCGAGTTTGCGGGGATCAGATTGAAGATAGCGATTTGACATTCCCGAAGTTGCGCGGAAGCGATTTGACATTTCCGAAGTTGCGAGAAGCGGATCGAAGATATCAATCTGGTGATCCCCGAGTTTGCGGGGATCGATTGAAAAAAGCGGATTTGACATTCCTGAAGTTGCAGGAAGCAGATTTGACATTTCGAAGTTGCGGAAGCGATCGAAGATATCAATCTGGGGATCCCCGAGTTTGCGTGGATCAGATTGAAGATAGCGATTTGACATTCCCGAAGTTGAGGGAAGCGGGTTGAAGACATTAGTCCGTGGTCCCCGAGTTTGTAGGGATATACTGACGACGCGTTGCAAGAGCAACGCTTGCAAGGAGCAAATCGAAATGAGCGGATTAAAAACGAAAAACCCTATACCTCTGAAGTTGCGGTGATAGAGTGGATCAAAACAACAAGATGCGATGGATGAAATGAGGCTACAAAAGAAGCCGGGCTTAGCAGCCCGGCAAAATGGGCCTTTGAAAGTCTTTGCTCTATTCTCGTTACACGACAATGAGCAAAGAGAGGCAACTGACGAGCCCATTTGCCCGGCCCATTAAACCCAACCCAAATAAAAAAAAACCATGGCCCAACACAAAAAAGAAAAAAAATAAAACAACAAGAAACCCTAAAAGCTTCGCCTCCACCGCCCATGTCGATCATTGCCACCACCACCATCACTGCCACCGCCAAGACCGCCCATCCACCGCAAAGAAAAGAAGACAAGACAGTGTATAATAATAAAAAGAAATCGTGTAAATGGCTATAAAAAGCCATATAATCCGAATGTAAAGAGGGGGGTTTTCGAAAGAAAAAGAAAAAACAAGAAAAGAGAACAAAAATATCATAACAAAGAAAGGATTCGGACCCATCCACAATCGAATGTACAAAAAGGGGTCGATTTTTGACGAAATTTCAGTAATACAAAGCAAATAAAAAAAAACTGAACTGAAACATCAAGGTTTTCGTTTTCTCTTTATTCTCTATTGTTATTTACTTTCGATTTTATTTTATTTTTACTACTTCAAATCTTTGAAAACAAAGTCGAAAAAGAAAGAGGAAAGGACCTTACCTGAATCCGCCCGAACGCGTAGTCGGAGGTCTCACACCGTCGCCGGGTTGGATTCGAAAAGGGGGTCGAGCCTTCGACCTTGGTGCCCATGGTGGTTCAAGGGCCCAGTTCGAACAGGGGCTAAAACCCCTCTCCGCGCGGTGTTGGCCACCGACACGAGGGTGGCGCGAGATTGGTCTCCGGGAAACCTACTCGTCGGAGATAAGGAAGAGATGGGAAAAGAGAGGTTTTGGGGTCTGCTGAGTTAAGGAGATTTTAGGGTTACAAGTCTGATTTTTTTGGAAAAAGGAGGGTTTTATGAATATTAGACAAAACGGTGCCGTTTGGTGCAGGTGATATTGCGCATATCACTTAAAAAGGGATATTTGCGCAAATGGTCACCTTTCTTCGCAGCCCCGTTCGATTAAGCCCTATTTCGTGTCTTTTTCTCGTTCTTTCAAATTTGGCCTCGTGTATCATTTTGTTTTCAATTTGGTCCCTAAAGCCGCTAACCGGTGTGCACTTGGGAATTTAGGGGTATTGTCCGCTTTAGTCCCCACAAGTCCACAAGCGTTGTATTTTTGGTCCTCATCCTTTCTTTTATTTTCAAATCTAACCCTGAATTCCATTTTAATTTCAATTCAATCCTTTTTAGTTAATTTGCGTTTTTGTTCTTTTTTTATTATTATTATATACTATATTTTTACTTTATGATTATTATTACTATATTATTATTATTACTATATTATTATTGCTATATTTTTATTATATCATCATTATTATTATTATTTAGCATTTATTATTATTATCATCCTATTATTATTAGTTATATCTTTATTATTACTATTATCATATTAGAGTTTTTACACATATATATTTTGTTTGTTCCTTTGTATATATATTTTATCTACCTCTTAATTACTACCATGATTAACCTTATTATCATTTTATTATTTTTTATTATTATTAATGTTATTTTTATCATCATTCTCTATTCCATTTTTATTTCCACCATTATTATTATCATTGTTCTACTATTTTTTTTTGTTTTCTATCATTTTTGTTATATTACTATTACTACTATATTATTATTATACTATATGATTTGTTATTAGATTATTATTATTATCACATCATATTATCATCATTATCATGTTATTATTGTTATCATTTCATCGTTATTTCTACTACCTTTACTATACGTAATGCCTTCAATATATTATATATCCTCCTTATTTATACGTATATGTATGTGTCCTTTTATTATTCTTTTCGCGTATAACATCATGTTTTCACATTTTCGCGCTAATTTTTCTCGACATCTCAATTTTTATAACAACCAATATCTCGTATTAGCAATTCGAGAGAATCGAGCCCTAACTTCTTCTGGGTTTGGTTTTCTCGTTTAAGTTAAACAACGGAATATCCCTTTTGAAATCGCAATTCAAGTTTTAAACAAAACACTTAATCTCAGATATTCGAAATGTCGCGCCCTAACTTACTGGACTCGACATCTAGACACTTCGAGATAAGTTTCTTTTCTTTCTTCTAAAATGGAGGCAATATTCCTAATTTGGACCTTCGAGAAAACGAGCTCTAACTTCTTCTGGTTCTGATTTCTCGTTTGACAAATGACGGAGATCCTCTCCAAAAATAAAACCAAGTTTTAAAAGCGCGAGCTTAGTTTCAAGAGCCTAAAGTGTCGCGACCTAACTTACTGGACATGATACTTTATCTCTTCAAAATAAGAGAGCCTTAACGCCTCTTCCAATTCCACCAAGTTTTGGAAATAAAAGTATCTATTTTCAAACCATTTCAAAGTTTTCAACATTAGGACATCAATCAATCAGTTTGGTACCAATTTCGGGCGTGATTTAGGTGCTAATCCTTCCTCACACGTAACCGACTCCCGAGCCCATTTTCTCAAAATTATGGACCAAAAACATTGTTTTAGTAAATTGAAATATTTATTAAAACAAATGTGATCCGATCTCACCCAAATAAAGATCGGTGGCGACTCCCTTCCTCTTCATTTTCAAAAATCGAGTCGACCGCGTCGTTTACCAGTTTCATCAAAAAAATGGTTACGACAGTTGGTTTTTATTCTGTAATTCCAATGCTTTCACTGTATAAATATGTTCATGTTTTAAAACTATTTGTCATATATAAGTATTTCTGACTTGGAGCAATGGCTGGAAACACAAGATTTAGGGCAAATACCTACTTTTCTGAATGTTGCATGTTTAGGAAATCTAGTGAAGACAAAAGGCAATGATTGTTTAGACAATTAGGGCAAAACTATGCTATTTACAATCATATGAGCAGAGCTTTCTTGCCATGAAAGTAACTGAGGACATTGATGAATTATTATTGAAGGCACACATTCTGCAACCCCAAACCTGTTCCCATTGCCAAGTGCATTAAATGTGATTTTAAGTGTTTATTTTTTAATTTATAAAATAATATATTTTTACAATCTCCTAATTATGCTTTTTGCTAATTAAATTAAAATTAGCCTCAAATTTTAATATTCTTTGCATATTTTATTTTCTTTCTATTTAATTTTGGTCGTATTAAAAAGGTTTCTGTGTTTTGTAAGTTTAAATTTTTTATTAATAAATGGTATATAAATAAATTATTACATAAACTAATGTTACCTTTTTATTGTCACATTATAATTAATAGTGGATCAAATATTATTTAATTATTTTTAATTACTCTAAAACAACTCTAATTTATTTTAGATGAATTTTTTGAAGTTCAATATTATTTTTAGTTGTGACGATTTATTTGGACTAGTGGATAAATTTCTTATTTGATATCTAAATGGGTTCATCAATAATTTTTTTTCTAGGTTTCCCTATTTCTTTTTTGTCAATAATTTTTAATTGTTTAATATATTTTGTACTTAAAAGTTAAAATATTGTATTAGAAGGGATAAAATATTAATGTTTTTTTAAATCCGATAGGTGGCCGATTCGATCAGACAATTGATTTATTGGTCTGGTCGGTTCAATTAAAAAAATTATTAAAAAATTTTAAAAATACCGATTTAATCGGTTTTTAGTCAATTCAATTGATTCAACCGTTGGTTCAATAGATTTTTAGTTGGTTCAACTGATTCGTACTGGTTCCCGGTCTAATAATTCAAAACTAATTTTCAAATTGACTGGTCCGGTTCAAACAACATTGAATATTGTTATTAAATTAAACTTTGAAACATGTAAAAGTGTCAAAATTAAAGTTATTCAAGTGAAAAAAAATGAAAAAAAATAAACCAAAGAAATAGAAGTGAATGAAATATATCCAACAATGTATAAAGAAAAAAAAATTCTTTAATTTGGATCAAAAGTAAGTTTTTTTGATAGTTTTCTTTTTACGAAGCACGTCAAAAAGGAAAAACAATTAACATTGAGCAACTATACTAAATTAAGAAGCTATACAAGGGTTTTTTTCAGGCCTACTCATATGATACCCAAGTCATATGGTATCTAACCTAAAAAAATTTATGACACCAGTATGAATTTGGGTCTTTTCGGTTCTAGGATCCCAATTCCTAACCCAACTTTATACTAAAATCAAGATCAATAAAAGAAAGTTTTCTAATCATTGACTCAAATCCATTGGCGAAGTTCACTTAGTGGAATATGGGGGTACTTATGACAGAACGAGCCAATTTGGTATTTCACAATAAAGTGATAGATGGAACTTCCATTAAATGGATTATTAGTAGATTAATAGATTACTTCATAATGACATATACATCACACCTCTTGGATTAAGTAAAAATTTTGGGTTTCCAACAAGTCATTACTACTTTCATTTTCTTAGGAATTGATGATATTTTAACGATATCTTCTAAGGGATGACTAGTCCAAGGTGTTTGATTTTAGAAAAACACCATCATTTTTGGAAATGCACATGCGGTAGAAAAATTTTGCCATTTTCCAATTACTTAATTCGAGACATATTCATATTCATGACTTGCACAAGTGAATTTAATTGAATTTACTTATATCTTTCTGAGCGCACAAACAACAACAAAACACATTATGCATTGATATTTATGGTCTAATCCGCAAAGCAAAGAGACTCTTTAAATTATTTTATTAATAATATATTTTATTTCATAAATTTCATATCATGATTAAAAGGCGAAGTGGATTTGTTTATGGTTGTTCTCCTTGTAAGTTTATTGTTCACATTGAATGTGCATCACAATCACCATTACAAGTTATTAAGAGTACAAATCATGAACATCCATTCACCTAGTTTTTGAGACAAGTTTCATTCACTTGTGATGCTTGTGGCACCAAAGGAAATCATGTTGCCTATGCATGTGGTACATGCAACATTATAATCCATAAAAATTGCATTCCATTGCCTCGCATTATCAAAAATAAGTGGCATGATCATCGCCTTCTTCACACGTATGTCCATTACATAGAAAATTTTAGAATTTTGGATTGCTTAATATGCCACGATGAAGTCAATACAGAGCATGGTAGTTACTATTGTTCAAAGTGTGATGTTATATTCCATGTGAAGTGTGTAATGAAGGATAAAGGTTCATATAAAATACTAGAAAATGAAGATGAGGAATCTCTTGATGAGTCTGTTAGCTCCATAACCAAGGTTCTTGAATGGAATGATGCTGGAGAAGCCACAGTAATAGAACATTTCAAGCACATTCACCACTTAATGTTAAGTGACAGAGTAGGGGAGTATGATAATAAATGTTGTGATGGGTGCTTTTTATCAATCTCGGCTTCATTTTACTACTGTACACTGTGATTTCTTTCTCCATTAAAGTTTGAGTCAAGTTACCAAAGGTAAAGCATGTTTGGCATCATCTTTGCCAACCACCATTAGTCCTTACTCCAAACGAAGTATTTAAGTGTGAAGAATGTCATTGCTTGTCTGATGCTTTTGCCTATAAATGTGAAGAATGTAAGGAATGTACATGCCTTCGATGTATAATTGCTGTTACACATGGTGCTCGCACATGTCTAGGACATAAACACCCTCTTCTTTTCTACACTGAATATAAAGGGCGATGTGTTGCTTGTGGTAAGGATGATATCAAAGGGTTGTTGCGTTGTAAGGATTGCGATTTTTCTCTAGATCATAAATGTTTTTCGTTGTCTATTATGTCTCAACACAAAAGTGATCAACATCTTTTTTCACTTGCTTATCATGATGATAACAATTACTCAAGAAAACCATTTTTGTAATGCTTGTGAAGAAAATCGAGATGCAAATCTTTGGTTTTACAATTGTGCAACATGTGATACTTCTGCTCATGTCAATTGTGTTCTTTGATAACATCCATTCTTCAAACTCGGGAGTATCATTCAATTTCGTGAGGACATTCCTGAGCACCCTGTCACTGTTGTTAAAGAAGATTTATTACTATCAAACAGCAGTGATTGTTGTGAGCCCTGTTTAGATTTGGCTTTTGAATGTACTGCATGCAACTTCATTATCCATGGTAAATGCCCTTAATATTCGGAGAACTAATGGTGCGGTCGTTGAGAGCACCAAAAATATCCTATCACTATAAAATAATGAAAAAGAATAGTATAAGGGAAGTAAGGTCAAATCCTCAAGGACCAGTGATCCTTTCCAAACAAAATAAGTCAATTATAGTGGAAGAGGACGCCTACGACCACCAGCTCCAAGATTTTAGACTTACGAGCTAACGAACAGGCTGTTGAAAAAAACAATGAATACTCGTTGAGAAGGCTAAGTACAGATTCTAAGCCTCGTGAGTCAAATTTGTGTCACTTCATCCCCTATTTATAGTACTAGAAAACCTAGTCTATTCCTAATTAAATTCTAAAAGATAAATACAAATAAATAAAGATAATTAAAGATAAATAAGGATAAATAAAGATAAAAGCTAGGATAAATAAAGATAAAAGCTAAAATTAAATCTAAATAATAATCCTTAATAATTATCCTAATATAATTGGAATTAAAATAGGGTCTTGTGCTATAAAATCTCTTCTTTGCACTTTCGCCTTTCAAGTCTTCCATACTTTGTATTTCTGGCACCACTTCTCTCCTACTTCGCATGTTGGCCCATTTCATCTTTAAATTCACGCTTTTAGCCCCCAAATTTCCTTTTGCCTGCCTTCGATTTAGTCCTTACAAGATAAAAAACCATAAATAGCTCAAATTAGTAGGATCATACTCAAAATAATCATATAATTAATACATAAAAATATGTCATTCTACAGTATTATCAATTAAGGTGAGGTTTAGGTGACTATAGTCCAAAACTACCACTTCTCTTTTGCGGCGAACATAGAGTATGGCCCTGACTTTATTACTTGTAATGCTGATTGTAATTATTATCCAAACTGGCTTTCATATTTATTGATTGCCTTTTGATTATTCAAACAATAATTTCTTAATTTCTGTGTTATTTTGTTTAAATGTAGGATTTTTTTCTATATAGGCCGGATCTTGAACAAGATTTTTTGGCTCGAGTTCGGCCTATCTTAAATATATTATGTTATAAAAAATAGGGATAAATCTTAAAATCATACATAAACTATAGTTTAATGTGTAATTATATACATAAACTTGATTTTATATAATTTTATATATAAAATTTTAATTTGATCCAATTCTTGTATATTATTAATATAATTATTTATATAACATCATTTTATGTTTATATATTGCATACATAATTAATTATATTTATCTATTATAAAAATAAATTGATTGATTTATTTATTTCTTTAAATGTGGATGATTAAATAAAAAATTAAAGTTTGAAGTATACATTTGAACTAAAAAATAAAATATTATATTAATTATATATAATTATTGTCTTTATAATTTTTAAAGGATTAAATTAAATTTTTATTATTTTTTAAGAAGAATAAAATATAATTTTATTATTATTAATTTAAAATTTTAAAAAATTAAATGAAGAAATTTTCATTTTAAAGAAGGTGGGGTACGTGCTAACCCCCTAATATGCACCTGCTTATCTTGTGTCAAGAGATAGGAAAACTTTTCCCGACAACTCATTAATTGCTCTTGTATGTGTTAGCTGAGAGTTGGGTAGAGTTGTTTAAAGTTATTGTTGTGCTTATTTAATAATTTTGACATGATTGCTTCACTACAATAATTGAAGGCTGAAAGTCTAAGGAAAATTGATTTGTACAGACATGAATGTAATGACAAGGAAAAGGAAGGTAAGGACTTTTAGTATATAAGATCGACTAGCTAATTGAGTTGACCTCTGTTTACTATAAGCCATCCTCTACCTCTGCCTCTAAATATCAAATGCTCTCCCACTTCCTGAATCATTATCTTTCTTCACTTGTAATCTTGTTTTCCCATTCAACCTTTGCTCCCAAAGTCAAGCTTTTCCTTTATTTATATTGCTTGGGGAAGGAGAAATGGAGGAGTCTAACAATTATGGCCACCAACATCCCCTGCTTCTTATGTTGAATCAAGACCAGCTGATCCACAATCAAAGTGGTTTAACTGATTGCTCCAGGTGTGGGGAGAAGGTGTCTGCTCCATGTTTTTGCTGTGCGGAGCACTGTGGGTTTTATCTTCACAAGGTATGTGCCGACGCACCTTTGGAGCTTAATCATCCTTTTCATCCTCATCATCCTCTTCTTCTTATGCAAAATGCACCTTATTCATCTGGACGGTACATTTGCAATTTTTGCGATAAAGGCGGTAATGAGTTTGTTTATCACTGCTCTTGCCATTTTGACTTTCATATTAAATGTGCTTTGTTTACATTTAATATTGCTGAGAATAATTTGAAAGAGCTTGAGCATGTTGCCCTTCAAGATGAAGAACTTGAAGATGATATTAAGTGCTTTGGGTGCCAGGAACCATTAACAAATTATACACACTTTTCTCCTGACTGTGGATTTAATTTACATGAGAAATGCGCTGAGCTTCCTTTCAAACTGAATCATGGGTGCCATCCCAAGCATCCTCTTGTTCTACAATTTAATAGCCAGCGGCTCTCTTGCAAGATATGTCGAGTAACAAGGCGAAGTACGGAAAGTGGATTTGTTTATGGTTGTTCTCCTTGTAAGTTTGTTGTTCACATTGAATGTGCATCACAATCACCATTACAAGTTATTAAGAGTACAAATCATGAACATCAATTCACCTTGTTTAATGGGCACCAACATCCCCTGCTTCTTATGTTGAATCAAGAGCAGCTGATCGACAATCAAAGCGGTGTAACTGATTGCTCGAGGTGTGGGGAGAAGGTGTCTGCTCCATGTTTTTACTGTGCGGAGCACTGTGGGTTTTATCTTCACAAGGTATGTGCCGAGGCACCTTTGGAGCTTAATCACCCTTTTCATCTCAACCATCCCCTTCTTCTTATGCAAAAGTCACCTCATTTATCTGGAGCGTACTTTTGCACTTTCTGCCATGAATTTGGTGACAAGTCCGTTTATCACTGCTCTAGTTGTGAATTGGACTTCCATATTAAATGTGCTTTGTTTACACTTAATATTGCTGAGAATAATTTGAAAGAGTTTGAGCATGTTGCCCTTCATGATCCATTGGTTTCCACTGAAAATGGTGATAAAAAACTCAAAGATGTTAGTAAGTGCTTTGGATGTTGGGAACCATTAGCAATGTATACACACTTTTCTCCTGATTGTGGATTTAATTTACATGAGAAATGCGCTGAGCTTCCTTTCAAAATCAATCATGTGTACCATCGCAAGCATCCTCTTGTTCTACAATTTAATAGCAAACGACTCTCTTGCAAGATATGCCAAGTAACAAGGCGAAGAGGATTTGTTTATGGTTGTTCTCCTTGTAAGTTTGTTGTTCACATTGAATGTGCTTCACAATCATTATTACAAGTTATTAAGAATACAAATCATGAACATCCATTCACCTTGTTTTTGAGACAAGTTCCATTCACTTGTGATGCTTGTGGCACTGAAGGAAATCATGTTTCCTATACATGTGGTACATGCAACATTATAATCTATAAAAATTGCATTTCATTGCCTCGCATTATCAAAAGTAAGTGGCATGACCATCCCCTTATTCACACATATTTTCATCACATAGAAGATTTTAGGGTTTTGGATTGCCTAATATGCCATGATGAAGTCAATACAGAGCATGGTAGTTACTATTGTTCAAAGTGTGATGTTCTATTCCATGTGAAGTGTGCAATGAAGGATAAAGATTCATATGAAATAGTAGAAAATGAAGATGAGATGCCCAATGAAAGTTCCATCAGTGTTATTGAGAGGAACGATGCTGGAGAAGCTACAAAAATAAAGCATTTCAAGCATATGCATAATCTAATGTTAGGTCCCTTTGTTGAAGGATATGAAAATAGTTGCAACGGGTGTATGTTGCCAATCTCGGATCCATTTTATTACTGTTCAGAATGTGTTTTTTTTCTTCATAAAGCGTGTGCCGAGTTAACTAAGATGAAGAATGTTTGGCATCATCATTGCCAAGAGCTTCTCGCCCTTATTTCTGACAAAGCTTTTGAGTGTCAAGAATGTTGGCACATATCTAATGCCTTTGCTTATGAATGTTGTGGATGTGAGGAAAATAAATGTCTACGATGTGTGATTGCGCTTACTCCTGGTGCTCGAATATGTTTGAAGCATGTTCACCCCCTCTTTTTCTACAGAGACTACGAAGGTCAGTGCAATGCTTGTGGTGATACAACAAGGGGATATGGGGCATTTTGTTGTAAGGATTGCAATTTTGTGCTAGATCTTGGATGTTTTTCACTTCCAATTATAGCTCGTCACAAATGTGATAAGCATCTTCTTTCACTCATTGATAATGATGATAATAGTTATTCAGAGAGTCATCATTGTGATATCTGCGAAGAAAGTCGAGATGCAAATCGTTGGTTTTATCATTGTGCAACATGTGA
This sequence comes from Gossypium sturtianum, assembly GCA_025698515.1. Classification (NCBI taxonomy): domain Eukaryota; kingdom Viridiplantae; phylum Streptophyta; class Magnoliopsida; order Malvales; family Malvaceae; genus Gossypium; species Gossypium sturtianum. Next base: position 168,863,330 of record CM046945.1, read on the forward strand.
TACTTCTGCTCATGTTGGTTGTGTTCTTGGAAGCTATCCGTTCCTCAAACTCGGTAGCATCTATGAAGAAACAAATCATCCACATCCACTCACCATTGTGAAGAAGAAGTATTACTACCCTAATTGTGATAAATGCGGTAAGCCTTGTGAAGGTGTGGCTCTTGAATGCTCAAAGTTGGAGTGCAAATATATTGTTCACTGGGATTGTGTAGCACCCTATTTTCTTCGGCATTGGTGGAAGTGGGCCATGTAGCAATTCAGATGTAATCATATTTGAAACGTGCCACTTCATTTGCAGGAAAACTCAAGACTAGAAAATAAGGTTTGATCTTTGCCTTGTTACTTGTGATGTTAGTTGTTGTTGTCATTATAAATTAGTTTTTCCGACTTTTTATGTTCTAAATAAATGTCATGTAATAACCTGAAGCTGAAACTTGTATAGTTTGCATTTGTATTTGATTGTTGATTTTAGAATTTCTTATAATTTGGAAGTGTGATTGTACTTACATGTGATTGATGCAATGCTTCTCTTAATAGCTCTTCGTTTGTTTATATAAGTTTACTTGAAAATACTACTTGTTCTGAAATTATTTATCACTTTTGCTGCACATTCAAATTATGTTTAACGTTTGATTATGTATTTGTTGGGGATGCTTCAGCTCCATGAATTTGATAAAGGACACGAATTTTTCAAGTAACAAGGACTTGTCTCTTTCAAAAAACACAAACATATTTCTAATGGATTGCATATTAAAATTTTATTGCAGAAATTGATTAAAAAATTATTAAAATAAGATATTGGAGCTTAATTACAGAATTTATGAAGCTTCATCATACCTTAGCAAATAATTTTGAAAAGAAAAAATTCAACAGGCTTCGTCAATCTCGCTATTGCTGCTTCTGTAATTAAATTGAAATTACTACAGTTCCAAATAAAATTGAAGAATTAGTTTATTTTTTTTCCATAAAAAATTATATATATTATAGGGAAGAATATTAAGACAAAAGATGCAAAGCCGAGAAAGGTCATCATCATCCACACAATTTCACAAACAGCTCAAACCAGTAATCAATGAAAGGAGTGATTATGGCCCAAACACTGCAATAGCTTAACCAAGAATGACAATAATATAAATAAAAATCATGGATCCCATCTGACAACACAAATGTGCGACTCTACTGCTACTTTGGGATTCCATTCCCCACATCTAATGTTTTAGCTATTTTCCCATCTCTTTTTTACTCTCTTATATCACAACCTTGTATCTAATTTCCTTACTCCTCTTCTCTAGGATGAGAACCTATTCTCATCGATAACCACCACCGTATGGCTGTTGCCTGTTGAGAATAGCCGTTGGAACTAGGATTATAACCATCGGGCAGTATTTTGTTGTAAGCATCCATAAATGTTTTTCACTTCCAATTACTAAGGATTGGTTTCCATAGAGGATTAAAGTATCTTTAATATAACATTACATAATCAAGTTAAAATTTTTCTTAATTAAGCCGCTTACATTTGACACTATTGAGTGCCACTCAACTACTCTCAACTTATTTTAACTCAATAATTTCCCTCTTCGACAATTTATTGAACAAAATCAAACAATATAGGAAACTAACTACCACAATCATGGATAGCTCCCTCTCAGTACAAACCTTACTCTACTTAGCTTAACTTATTACATAATATATAGTAATTTTAACTATTAATGCTATGTCTAGATGTAAAATGATCAAATATACGGTTTGGTTCCTCTACTATGTCTATTTCTCATTTTTAGTTTATAAACTTTTGATTATATATATTTTTATAATGTTATTAATTAAGTTAAAAAATTAAAAATTAAAAATTTTAATTAGAATTTTGAATTAAATTATTAAATACTATTCTAATAAAAGAAATCATTTTTGATGTGATGAATAATGAATTAAAGTATTAAAAAAATCATACCAGCTACTATAATCATTAAGGTGTCAACTGAAAGGAAAAAAATAAAAATTATGTAAAATATTATATATTTATCTTTTAAAGGAATGGTAGATCTTTTAAGAAAAAAGTATAGTTTATTATTTTGTTGTTTAAAGAAAATGAAGTGAATATTTTATGTAATGAGGGTGTAGGTTTTTTTTTTCTTTCTAAAAATGAATATATTAAGGTTGTAATTACAAAAGGGAAAAAAGTAAAAAAAATTTTATAAAAAGATTTTTTTATTATAAGAGAAGATGTAGAGAAACGCAACAAAATGATAGAACAAACAGACTTTATCAATTGATCAAGAATACACCAAGAGATGGAGCTTATTGTATTTATACAACTTTTTGACTAAACTGATTCAACTGCTTTGTTATCAGAAACAACTATTTTCACTGCTAACTGCTTAACAAACTAATAGTTAATTGTGGACTTATTCCTTGACATTCACCCAACTAGTGAACCTCTGTTATCTTTCTTCGTCGCGTTGGGGTATGGCACGCGAGGTTTATATTCTTTACTTACAGGTTTCTTTCCACTGTGGCTCACCTCAACCTTACCTTTACTTACCACAATTTCTTGCCTCGGTTCAGATTCAGATTCTACTAACCCTTCTTCGTCACGCACGGTGATGGCATGGATTTGTTCCCTTGGGTTAGGTTCAATGTTACTTGGCAAGCTGCCTTGTGGCCTTTCTAAGATCAACTTGGCAAGCTGACCTATTTGGTTCTCGAGTCATTGAATCGATGCTTGCTGATTTTTAAGTACTATTTCGGTGTTTTGAAAACGAGTTTCTGACACCGAGATGAATTTCGTTAGCATCTCCTCAAGGTTCGGCTTCTTCTCCTGTTGGTAGGGTTGTTGTTGAAAGCCTGGAGGGGGTTGTAGTCTCTGATTTCCTTGACCACCCCATGAGAAATTGGGATGGTTCCTCCAACCTGCATTGTAAGTGTTACTATAGGGATTATTCTGAGGCCTAAAATTATTACCCATAGAATGGACTTGCTCATTCTCTGTGCTCGGGTTGTAAGATGGATATTCTGTGGTGTTCATCCCTCCTCCATTTGTGTCGCATTGCATCACCAGATGTACCTACTGCCGAAACCATTTTTAAAGAAGTTTTATAAAAACGGGAATCGACTTTTAAAAACGAAAATGGGAGTTGCCACCAATCCCTTTTTATTTAGGTGTGATTGGATCACCTTGACAATCATTTTATTTCAAAATACTGATTTTTTGGTCCACGAAAAACAAGAAAAATAGGTTCGGGAGTCGGTTACATATGAGGAAGGGTTAGCACCCTCATAACGCCCAAAAATTGGTACCTAATCGATAAAATCATGTCCTAATGTTGCAATTTTGAAAATTTTAAAATAAGATCCTTTTATTAGAAGAAAAACTAAGGCTTGCATATCTCAAAGAAATAAAATACTATACCCAATAAGTTAGGATATAGCATCTCATAACTTCAAAACTAGACACGCCTTTATTTTAGAAAATTCTTATCTCGAGACACAAAACATCATATCCAGTAAGTTAGGACACAACGTCTTGAATTCCCAAGAATAAGTTTTTGATTTGAAATTGGTAAGTTTCAGTTTTAAAAGAGAAGGGATATCTAATACCTTAAGTTTTACGAGAAAAATCGAAACCCAGTAAGTTAGGGCACAATCATTCTCGAAGTCCCCAAATATCACATATCACCGTATTTTTAAAATATTTCAATAAAATGTTTTAATTTAAAAGGTATTTTTATAAAAATGGTTTGAGTAAGACGTTGTATGAATATATTACAACATATATATTTAATAGCAATTCTATATAACTACAAATCATATTAACAATGAATAATAGAATAATACAACATAAATACATAAAGGATTTAAGCAATAATAAACGACCAGAAGAACATAAATAAAAATAAAATAAATAGCAATAATTAAGACTTTCAAGATCAAATGAAAAAGGGAATAATTTAAAAAAAATAAAAAAATAAATAAGAAATGAGAATATTTAGACATCAAATAAAAAAAATAAAAGAATGTGGTGACTTTTAAAATAATCTGATATATATATAAATAAAAAAATTTTAAAGTAAAAAAAAACTTATAATAAATACATATATAATTTAATATTTAAATACCTATATAAATGATTACATATAAAATAATTAGTAAAATATAATATTTTTATATAAAAACACATATATATAATATACTAATCATAAAATTAAATATGTATTAAAATAGGTTATATAATATAAATAAATTTTATAAAAAAATTTAGAAGTAATATATATATATATAATATAACATAATACTATATAATATAGAAATTTTAGAAAAATATATAATATAATAAATAATATACTAATTATAAAATAATATATAACATAGATAATATTAAACCACATAAAATAAATAGTAATAATTAAATATATATAAGGTTAATACATATAAATATATATATATATATAAATTTTATACTATAAACAAATTAATATATAAATAATAAAAATAATATAACCTTTTAATATGATAAAATAATTCAATATAATATTAGAATAATCTAAAAATAAAATAAAATAAAATAAAAAAATAAAGAAAGGAGGATTAAATAGCAAATAAAAACAGATATAAAAAGGGATTAAATCAAAACGCGCTTCATACTGCAAGGGTTATTATGGCAATTTTGCCAAATTTTCAAAACGACGTCGTTCAAATTTTAATCTTTAAGGAGCCCGATGGACTAAATAGAAACAGAATATAAGTTTTAGGGCTAAATTGAAAATACGAAAAAATGCTATTGGACATAATTGTAAATTTGAAAAAATGCGGAAGGGCCTATGAAGCAATTAAACCATTTAATAAAAACGCGCGGATCCTCCTCAGGTTTTCGGGTCGACGCGCGGATCCCCTCTTTAAAACGACGTCGTTTTGTGCTTATTGGATTAAGCTAAAACGGCGCCGTTTCTATACTGTTATATAAGTCAATGCCAGCCCAAAAAAATTCATTGTAACACCCTTTTAAAAAAAAGAATCCGCAACCCCCCCAAATTCTCTCTAGCCTTCGGCCTGAGGCCAAGACTTCAGTGAAGTGCCGTCGCACGCGCCAGTACACGCGCCGTCGCCCACGGCGGCTCCAAGGTAAAAACTTTGCCTCTTTTTATAGAACTCGTTTTATTTATTGAAAATAGTAAAAATTTGCATGAATAATAAATTTACACAAAATAAATCAAGAATCACCTCTGACTTTTTATTCCTCGTGTATTCTGTACCTTGTGTATTTTTTGTGCTATTGTTTCTGTGTATCTCTATGTATTCGTGTGTTTTCGTTTACAGGTTTTTGGGGTTTTATAACCCAGAAAATAAAAAGGAAATAAAAAAAATGCCATTTTTTCTGTTGCTCTTTCCTTTCTTGTGCAGGTCAAAGGCGAGGATCTTGCGACGGTGATAGGGGATTCGCGCAGGCTGCGGCGCGACCGAGGGCTGATGGGGTGCGAGGAACTGATTGCGGCACGAGGCTGGGGTGAAACTTGCGGCGCCTAGGGTTTCCCAGAAACCCTAGGCCACTGAAGCGGTTTAAGTTTTTTTTGGGCCCCTCTGGGCCGTGAAGATTTTGGGTCTTGGTCTGTTGGATCTATTTCGGGTTTGTTGTTTTAGGTACTGGGTCAATGGTTTTGGGCCTGGGTGTATTCGGGTAGGCTGTTTAGGTGTTGGGTTTTGGTGTAAATGGGCTACGGGTTAAATTATTTGGGCTCTATACATGGACTGTTTTGGATATTTTGATTTCATTTTTTGATTTATTTTGTTTTTCTTTTTTGGTCTGTGTGGGCCCGGGTAAAAAATGGGCAATTACACCTACGTAGAAACACATAAACCATCAATTTTTTTATTTAAAAGCTCTACCTGGTTAGATAGTATGGTGACCGCGTCAAGGTTGAAAACACCGGCTGCTTTATTATGCTTTGTCCTCATGACTTGCCACTGATAATTATTCAGCGACATCTCTTCTATAAACTCATAAGCCGCTTCAGGTGTTTTGTTATTCAGAGTTCCACCGGCGGCTGCATCAATCAGTTGCCTAGTTGAGGGGTTCAAACCGTTGTAAAAAGTTTGAACCTGTAGCCATAAAGGTAACCCATGGTGAGGGCACCTTCTCAATAAGTCTTTATACCTCTCCCATGCATCATAAAGAGTTTCTAAATCCATCTGCACAAAAGAAGAGATATCATTCCTCAACTTTACCGTTTTAGCCGGCAGAAAATATTTTAATAAAAACTTTTTGGTCATTTATTCCCAAGTAGTGATGGAACCTCGTGGTAACGAGTTCAACCACTGTTTAGCATTATTCCTTAATGAAAAAGGAAATAACCGAAGGCGAATGACATCGTCAGAAATGCCATTAATTTTAAAAGTGTCGTAGAATTCTAAGAAATTAGCCAAATGAGTATTTGGGTCTTCGTCCTGCAAACCATCAAACTGAACAAACTGTTGAATCATTTGAATAGTGTTAGGTTTTAGTTCAAAATTATTTGCAACAATAGCAGGTCTAACAATACTCGATTCAGCCCCAGTTAAATTGGGCTTGGCATAGTAGTACATAGTACGAGAAGCAGGATTTTGATTCACAGGATTTGCGGCAACCACAGGAGGTAGCGGATTATTTTGATTTTCAGCCATCTCCTCGGTAAGATTGGTATCGTCCTCTTGCTCTTCCTCTATATACTGAAGACTTCGCCTTATTTCTCTACGATTTTTGCGAGCTGTGCTTTCAATTTCGCTATCAAATAATAGAGGTCCTGTAGGGTTTCTTCTAGTCATAAACTAAAGATACCTGCCAGAAGCAAATCGAAAGCAAGATTAGAAACAAATAATAAAAAAAACAAAAATTAAATTGCAGAAAAAAGTAGCTAAAGTAATAAAAATTAAGTGTTCCTAATATTCTAGTCCCCGGCAACAGCGCCAAAAACTTGATGGGCTCGAAACTAACTAATATTTTGAAAAAGGCAAGCGCACCTATCGAACAGTAGTATAGCTTTGATGAGTCCGGAATATCGTATCCTCAAGGACTAAAATTACTAGTAATAACTATCTTTTTATTATTTAGCCTAATAATTAAGGGGTTTTGTTTTAATCTAAAATTTAACTAACTAATTTACTATGAATGCGACAGAGAGTGAAGAAAGTAATCGAATAAACCAATGAATAAATACAATACCCAAGGAAGAATCCACCTAGACTTCACTTATTATTCTGACTCTGAATTAAACGATTTATTCACTTGTCTTGATCCGTAGAAATCCCTAAATTATGTTAATATCTCTTTCGAGACTAAGAACAACTGACTCTAGGTTGATTAATTGAAATATCTTTCTAATTAAAACCCCTATCGTCGCATTAACTCGATCTATGGATTCCCTTATTAGATTTGACTCTAATCCGACAGATTTATGTCATCCTATTTCTAGGGTTGCAATCAACTCCGCTTAATTATGCTAGATCTTCTCTTAAACAGAGATTTTTGCTCCACTGAATAAGCACATTAAACTTGAATTAATATCCTGAAAATATTAAAGCAAGGGTTAAGAACACATAATTAAGAACAAGAATAAGTATTAATCATGTAATTTAGATAATTAAATAATAAGATTCATCATAAGTTTCATCCTCCCTAGGTATTTAGGGAGTTTAGTTCATAACGTAAAAGGAAGACATCTCACAATAAAGAAAACAACAAGACATAAGGAACCCAAAAACTTCTAAAGAACTTGATGGAGATCTTCAATCTTGGATTGGATCTGCTTTCTGAGATGAATCCGACGGCTGCCTTCGAGTAATTTCTTCGATCTACTCTGCGTCCCCCCTTAGGTCCTCTTCTAGTGTGTATTTATAGACTTTAGAATGCTCAGAAATTCTAAAAATTGGGTTTTTTCGCGTAACAGGGAAGTAGGGTGCGAAATCGACACGGGCTGGCACATAGGCTTGTGGCCAGCCCGTGTGGCTCACATGGGCGTGTGCCCAGCCCGTGTGGATCCTGAAAACTCCAATTTTGGCCCATTTTTCGCTCCTTTTGCTCCCAAATGCTCTCCTAAGTATAGAAACATGAATTTAAGTGATTAGGAGCATCAAATTCACTAATTCTCATCATAAATCATCCAAAAATATGCCAAGCATAGAATTAAAATATGTTACATTTATGGTTTATCACATAATGCCAATACATATACCAGTCATAAGCTGGTCAGCTTTAACAAGTTTCACCTACTACCTTTAAGTTTCATTGCAACTTGCACAACTTGTACATTGCAACTTGAAAAACACAACTTGCACAATTAGGTAAGCTGATCTATCAATCTTATCAGCACCCAATTACATTAAATACATTACCTACTTAATTCTAATTAAACTAAGTTACAAAATATTACTTAAAGTAACAAAATGAAACCGAAATTGAACAGTAGCATCAACTTCAGTAGCTGCATCTACTTCATCCGGAAATACTACAGCAGCTTGATCTTCATACTTCATCTACATAACTTTGGCTTAAAATATTTGAAAAAAAGAAGTGCTACTAGGAATTATTTTGATCTCATTCTTAGTGAACATTTAAATTAATAGATTAGTTGCCAAAAAAATTAGGTGATTTATTTACGTATAATCTTGCTGAAAAGAAATTGAAAGAGTTTGAGCATGTTACTGATGTGCGTCGAAACTATCAAATATAAATTCCTACACTCTAACTTAATTAAATAGTAGTATAGAGTAGTAGAGTCGATCCCACAGGGATTGGGATTCCTAATTTCTTGTTTTTATGAACAGATTCCTGTGGAGTTGTGGTGACCATACTCCAAAACTACCATTTTTCTTTGGGGGAGAACACAGTATTTTATTACTTGTAATGCTAATTGTATTTATTATCCAAACTGGGGTTTCCTATTTGAAGTATAAATGTAAGGGAAGCATGTTTTAAGTTGGAATTTGTGTGAAAATATGATTATTCAAACTATAATTTCCTGATTTCTGTGTTCTTTAAATGTAGGAATGCATGCCTTGTTATGTTCTTTAAACCATGTTTTAACAGAAGGCAGGAGCATCAGAACTTGTTAGAGAGTTAAAGCTCCTGTTGCTGCTCTGTATAGCCTATTCTGGAACTTGAGAGGCCATAGACACGTGCTACATCAAGCCATTAGGTAATCATGCTAGCAAAGCTAATCCATAACAGCTCCTTTACATCTACCAACAATTTAACCTATAAATTGGATAATCAAAAGGTATATAGTAATCCTAGACAACATTTTGCTTATTTGACAACTTCAATGATAAATTAGAACATACTATAATTGTATAATATAATAAAAGATATTCATAATAAGATTATACTTGAGCTAAGTAAAAGCATAAATTACATGCTAAAAATATAATTTAGTACAAGTAGGACCTTTACTTAAATAAAATTATAACATTTTTTTCTTCATATTTATAGGTTTAAATAAATCATAGACTTTGCAACTCAATAAGTAACATAAATCAATAACTATCTAATATAGGACTTGTAAAAAGGATTACGAAAATGATAAAAGTAACATCAATTTTGATTGATTATGTTAATGAAAATAAATAAAATTATAAATGTGATGTTGCAATTTTCATTTAATTGCAGTACTTTCACTGTAACTCTTCTCGTTCCTTTTTCTCTTTGAACCTATGTTACTCGGACATTGATGAATTATTAGTGAAGGTACACGTTTTGCAACCCCAAACCTTTTGAGATTCCAATCAGTTGTTTAACAGATAATTGCTGCAAATTCCAAAACTAACTCGTTTCTAGCTTTGTTAAGCAATTGCGGAGTTGATAGGCAAATTTGGTTAACAATGGTGAGGAATGTGAGTTAGAAAGGTAGGCATCATTCCCTCTCCTATATTTATCTCATATTGAATGACCACTATAATTATAGAGAGGATATGTATTTGGGAGTAAGGCCAATAGGCATTCATTGGAATTATTTTGTGTTGTATCCATGTTCTTTTTTCGTCTCATGTCATGCATTAAAGCATTTTATATTTACCTGTGTTGAATGTGATTTTAAGTGTTTAATTTTTAATTTATAAAATAATATCTTTTTACAATCTCGTAAATATCCATTACTAATTAAATAAAGATTAGTCTAAAATTTTAATATTTTTTGCTATTTTATTTAAAAATAAATATTTTAAAAAATATAATACACTAAATGCATTAAAAAACCTAAAATAAAAGTTTTCTATCGCATTAAAAATAAATTAAAAAGTATTTATATTAAAAAATACTACCATAAATATAATAAATGATTTATTGTATTACATATCATTTTGAAAATTTTATATTTGGGTTGGGTTATTCAGTAGGGTTTTTTTTTTTTTTTTTAAGGTTTTAGGTAATAGATTTAATTGTTATTGGGATAATGATTTAATATAAATATAAGATATATAATTATTTTTTATAACATAATATATTCGGGCCGGGCCGAGCCGAGCTCAGGCCAAAAAATCTTATCCAAGGCTTGGCCCATATAGAAAAGAATATCACTATAATGTTTAGATGGTGAATTGATAAATGTTGATATTGACTATTCAACTAATATAATATCAGCGATGTGAGCTCAAGAATTGATCAGAAAACGGTGTAAAGCATTTTTAGCTTATAATCTGGATATAAGAATGTCGAAATCCGAAATAGATCAAGTTCTAATGGTCCGAGAGTTCACATATGTATTTCCCAAAGAGTTGTTTGATTTACTGCTTGAGAGAGAGATTGAATTTGCTATTGAAGTAGCATACGATACAACACGGATTTCTATTGCATCATATAAAATGACTCCAACTTAACTGAAAGAATTGAAAGCTCAGTGTAAGAACTTTTAAATAAAGGTTTTATTTGACCGAGCGTGTCATCTTAGGGAGCTCTAGTGTTGTTTGTGAAAAAGAAAGATGAAACCCTGATATTGTGTATCGACTATTGGCAATTGAATAAAGTCACAAAAAAGAATAAGTATTCGCTTCTCAGAATTGATGATTTGTTTGATCAGTTAAAAGGAGCAACCATGTTTTCTAAAATTGATCTTCGATCGAGTTATTATCAACTATTATGTAATGTCGATGAGAGGATATCATTTACCCTTGACTTGGACTATAAATTCCACTATTGTGAATTGTGCTAAATATTGTAGAAGTATATGCCCAACACACTAGCTTTCAATTTCTTATATACTTGAACTCAGGCTTTTACTTATATCAAAACATACGAGTTACGTATATATAACCCATCATCTACTAAGATTAAGGTATCCCACACTATATCTTTAAATATGTTATGCTAACTATTAAAGTTCTTTAAAGTTCTTGCTGTGCTTATTTAATAATTTTGACGTGATTGGTTCAGTACAATAATTGAAGGCTGAAAGTGTAAGGAAATTTGATTTAAATGAATTTTACAGATCAGTCCGGTCCGATCATATTAAATTTTTTTATATCTTTTTATATAAAAAATAAATTTATAAAAAAGAATATATTAAATATACTATAAATATTAAAATACATATTTCTCAACAAATGAAAAAAATTAAAAATTAAAAATTAAAACAATATTAAAATAAATGTAACTTAGTAAACAAAAATATCTAAAATAGTAATAAATTAACAATAAAACAAGAGTTATACAATATTCAAATAATAACAACAAAATAATAATAATATAATAATAAAATAATAGCAAAACAATAAAAAATAGCAACAATATTTTGTTTTTGCAAAATCAGGTCAAGCCGGGATCGGGTAAAAGGAACTTACCCAAGGTTCTGTCCATTTAAAAAATAGTTTTTTTTATTTAAACTCATTTTTCGAATTTATATTTTTACTTATTCTTTCTCATTTTTGAAGCGGGCTTTTGCTGCCTCTCGTATGAACAAAACTATATTAAATCATAAGGAAAATAAAGAAAAGAAGCATAAGGATTCCTTTCATCCATTTAATGATAAGTTGTCTAATTCTGACGGAAAATTTTTTTGATTTTAGATTTTTATAACCTAATTATTAATTAATAATAAAAATATATACATCATTTGAATTTTATTTTTTATAAAGAGATAAAATTCATGGATACACTTAGTTTAGAAAGGACATCGCGTTATTAATAAACATCAATAAAATCTTTATCCATTTTTAAACATTGTAAAAAGTATTGCAATAAGAATATTATTAAAAAAAAAAGGGATTTATAAATATAGTCATAAATATCAAATAAACTCAGCATGAAAAGCGAGTGTGAAGCAGGCAGAGCTCTACAAGCAAAAGATAAGATAAAAGCATGGACTACCTAATTGAGTTGACCTCTGTTTACTATAAGCGACCCTCTGCCTCTGCCTCTTAATATCAAATGCTCTCCCACTTCCTCAATCTTTATCTTTCTTCACTTGTAGTCTTGTTTTCCCATTGACACTTTGCTCCCAAAATCAAGCTTTTCTTTTATTTATATTGCTTGGGGAAGGAGAAATGGAGGAGTCTAACAATTATGGCCACCAACATCCCCTGCTTCTTATCTTGAATCAAGACCAGCTGATTCACAATCAAAGTGGTGTAACTGATTGCTCCAGGTGTGGGGAGAAGGCCTCTGCTCCATGTTTTTTCTGTGCGGAACACTGCGGGTTTTACCTTCACAAGGTATGTGCCGAGGCACCTCTGGAGCTTAATCACCCTTTTCATCTCAACCATCCTCTTCTTCTTATGCAAAATGCACCTTATTCATCTGGAGAGTACATTTGCGATTTTTGCAATAAATCTGGTGACAAGTCTGTTTATCACTGCTCTTGCGAATTGGACTTCCATATTAAATGTGCTTTGTTTACATTTAATATTGCTGAGAATAATTTGAAAGAGCTTGACCATGTTGCCCTTCAACATCCATTGATTCCCACTGAAAATCGTGATGAAGAACTCGAAAATTTTAGTGAGTGCTTTGGGTGTTGGGAACCATTAGCAAATTATACACACTTTTCTCCTGACTGTGGATTTAATTTTCATGAGAAATGCGCTGAGCTTCCTTTCAAACTGAATCGTGAGTGCCATCGCAAGCATCCTCTTGTCCTACAATTTAATTCCGAACGGCTTTCTTGCAAGATATGCCAAGTAACAAGGCGAAGAGGATTTGTTTATGGTTGTTCTCCTTGTAAGTTTGTTGTTCACATTGAATGTGCATCGCAATCACCACCACAAGTTATTAAGAGTACAAATCATGAACATCCATTTACCTTGTTTAATGGGCACCAACATCCCCTGCTTCTTATCTTGAATCAAGAGCAGCTGATCCACAATCAAAGCTGTGTAACTGATTGCTCCAGGTGTGGGGAGAAGGTGTCTGCTCCATGTTTTTGCTGTGCGGAGCACTGTGGGTTTTATCTTCACAAGGTATGTGCCGCGGCACCTGTGGAGCTTAATCACCCTTTTCATCTCAACCATCCTCTTCTTCTTATGCAAAAGTCACCTCATTTATCTGGAGCGTACTTCTGCAGTTTCTGCCATGAATTTGGTGACAAGTCTGTTTATCACTGCTCTAGTTGTAAATTGGACTTTCATATTAAATGTGCTTTGTTTACATTTAATATTGCTGAGAATAATTTGAAAGAGCTTGACCATGTTGCCCTCCGAGATCCACTGATTTCCACTGAAAATGGTGATGAAAAACTTGAAGATGTTTCTAAGTGCTTTGGGTGCCGGGAACCATTAGCAAATTATACACACTTTTCTCCTTACCGTGGATTTAATTTACATGAGAAATGCGCTGAGATTCCTTTCAAATTGAATCATGTGTGCCATCGCAAGCATCCTCTTATCCTACAATTTAATAGCGAAAGGCTCTCTTGCAAGATATGCCAAGTAACAAGGCGAAGAGGATTTGTTTATGGTTGTTCATCTTGTAAGTTTGTTATTCATATTGAATGTTTATCACCATCGCCAATTATTAAAGATGAAGGTCATCAACATCCATTCTCATTGCTCTTGAGACAAGTTCCATTCATTTGTGATGCTTGTGGCACAGAAGGAAATCATGTTGCCTATACATGTGGTACATGCAACATTATAGTCCATAAAAATTGCATTTCATTGCCTCGCATTATCAAAAGTAAATGGCATGACCATCGCCTTCTTCACAAATACTTCCATCACATAGAAGATTTTAGAGTTTTATATTGCATAATATGCCATGATGAAGTCAATACAGAGCATGGTAGTTACTACTGTTCAATGTGCAATTTTATATTCCATGTGAAGTGTGTAATGAAGGATGAAGCTTTATATGAAATAGTAGAAAATGAAGATGACGAATCTCCTAATGAGTCTGCTAGCTCCATAACCAAGGTTCTTCAAAGGAATGATGCTGGAGAAGCCACAGTTATAGAACATTTCAAGCATAGTCATCACTTAATGTTAAGTGACGGAGTAGGTGAGTACGATAATAAATGTTGTGATGGGTGCTTGTTACCGATTGTGGCTTCATTTTATTACTGTACACAGTGTGATTTCTTTCTTCATAAAGTTTGTGTCGAGTTACCAAAGGTAAAGCATGTTTGGCATCATCCTTGCCGACCACCATTAATCCTTACTTCAAACGAAGTATTTCGGTGTGTAAAATGTGATTGCTTTTCTAATGCTTTTGCCTATAAATGTGAAGAATGTAAGGATTATACATGCCTTCGATGTATAATTGCTCTTACACCTGGAGTTGCTCGCACATGTCCAGGACATAAACACCCACTTCTTTTCTACATTGAATATAGAGGGAGATGCGTTGCTTGTGGTGATGATGATATCAAAGGATTGTTCCGTTGTAAGGATTGCGATTTTTCTTTACATCATAAATGTTATTCGTTGCCTATTATATCTCAACACAAAAGTGATGAACATCTTCTTTCACTCGCTTATAATGATGATAACAGTTACTCAGAAAGTCATTTTTGTGATGTTTGTGAAGAGCGTCGAGATCCAAAACTTTCGTTTTATCATTGTGCAACATGTGATACTTCTGCTCATGTTAATTGTGTTCTTGGAGAACATCCATTCATCAAACTCGGGAGTATCGTTGAAGTAGATGAGGACACTCATGAGCACCCTGTCACTGTTGTTAAGAAGATTTATTACTATCCGAACTGCAGTGATTGTGGTAAGCCCTGTTTAGATTTGGCTTTGGAATGTACTGGATGCAACTTCATTGTCCATGCTGAGTGTCCTTCAGATTCGGAGGACTAAGGTGACTATACTCCAAAACTACCCTTTTCTTTTGCGGAGAACACAGAGTATGGTCTTGACTTTATTACTTGTAATGCTGATTGTATTTATCATCCAAACTAGGCTTTTGTATTTGAAGTATAAATGTAAGGGAAGCATGTTTTAAGTTGAACCATGTTTATTCAAACTATTATTTCCTGATTTCTGTGTTCTTTAAACCATGTTTTAACAGAAGCATGAGAACCTGTTAGAGAGTTGAAGCTCCTATTGCTGCTCTGTGCAGCCTATTCTGGAACTTGAGAGGCCATAGAAACTTGCTACCAAATCTCCTAATTTACATTATAAAAAATGGTCAAATATAGGGTTTAGTCCCTCCACTATTCCTATTTCTCATTTTTAGTTTATACTTTATTTTTTTATCCTAATTTGATCGAATACTTTTATAATGTTATGAGTTAAGTCCAAAAAATTAAAAATTAACTATTTCAATTAAAAGATTGACTTGAATTTTTTTAAAATTCTATTTTAACAAAAAAAATCATTTTTGATGTGATGAATAATGAATTAGAGTAAGTGTTAAAAAATAAAGGGTGCCAGCTGAATGGAAAAAAATATTAAAAATTATGTAAAATATTATATATTTATCTTTTAAAGGAATGGTAGATTTTTTAAGAAAAAAATATAGTTTATTGTTCTGTTGCTTAAGAAAAATGAAGTGAATAGTTTATGAAAGAGCATGTAGGTATTTTCCTAAAAATGAAAATTTTAAGGTAGTAATTACAAACGAAAGGGAAAAAAGTAATATATATATATATATATATATAAATTAATTTTTGATTTTTTTTGTTGTTGTTTAAGACAATTTTTTTTTTTGAGGTTTGAAGCACTTTTTAGTCCCTAAATTATATCATTATTCTCATTTTAATCTTTAAAGATTTTTTAGCTCTTTCAATCATTAACGTTACAAAACGTTCAATGGTTCAATCTTTTCACATTAAAGAAAACCGGGTGACGTCAACATCCAATTATTAAATGATACCCGTATTTATGTTATTAAAATGGTGAAATTTTGTTTTTGTTATCTTAAAAATATACAATTTAATTCCGACCCCCCTCAAAATGTTTTTTGGCTTTGCCCCTATTTTTATTGATCAATTGGGTTGTTTACAATACTCTCCAAAGTTTATATTTATAGGTATGAGTCCTAAAATTCATTAAACTTATCTTGATCTTGATGGACATTTACAACACTCCCTCTTAAATATCCATTAGTAGATAATATGCCTCATTAAAAGCTTATTGAGATAAAAACATTGTGAGAAAAAAATCTTAGTGATGGAAAAAGAGTACACTTATTTATAATACACATATTTTATTACCTCATTAAAAACCTTACTAGAAAAATTCAGCGGGACAAAACCTCGGTTAAGAGAAAAAAATACAGCGCATATTTACTCCCCCTAATGACAACGTCACATAATATGTCATATTCTACATATTCCAATCTTGAATATTAAGTTTTCAAATAATCACTGTACAACCCCAATTTTGCCCAGGCTTACAAGCCCATTTTGCCCAGCCCAATTACAAACCCGAATGACCCAATTACCCTTAACCTAACCCAACAGCTAGCCCAATACCCAAGTTAACCCTAATCAGAAAAAAACAAAACCCTAGCCCCCCTAATGTGCCGCCCCTAGCCTTCTGACTTCTGCCTCTGCCTCTGCCACCGCCCTTGCCGAAGCCTGCTTCCACCTGCCCTCTGCCATTGCCACTCCTCAAGTTGCACCTGCAAGAGAAGAAAAGAAAAGACAACAATGATAAAAAAACATGTAAAATGGCTATATAAAGCCATCAAAAATCTATTGTAAAGGGGGATTTTTTTAAGCAATACAAATAGAAAGATCCACACAAAAAAATAAAAGAAATTCCGAAAAGCAAGAAATGAGAGACTAAAACCTAAAGACTAAAAAAGGCCGAGAGAGAGGTGATTTTTCTTTCTCTTCTTCTTACATTCGAAGTCTTTTTTTCTCTCTTCTCTTCCTTTTTTTTCGACATACACATATACATATATTATTTCCTTTAAAAAAAAAAAAAAAAAAAAAAAAATTTACCTTTTCCCGCCATCACGGCGTGGCGGTGAGCGACAACAACACGGGACGGGGAGCGCGGTCCGACGGCCGAATCCTCTCCTCCTTTTGGACCTGCAGAGAAAAAAAAAGGGAGAGATTAGTTTTTTTTTGTGTGAGCAAATGAAATGAAGAAATAGAAGAAAATTTTGGTTTTATAAAGGTTCCAAAAGCGACGCCGTTTAGGGCCTCGATTCAAGGCCCCAAAACGACGCGTGTTTCGCCCTTAACCCGACCGGTCCGACCCGCTCCAGCCAGGATCCGCGCGTTTTGCCGAAAAAAGGGGGAATTTATGCGCGCAGTCCCTCCGCTTTTTCGGAATTTTGCAATCAAGTTTTTGTTTTCTAATTTGGCCCCGAAAGTCCATTCGGTTTTCAATCGAGCCCCCGCCTATGCTTTGTGTGCGCTTTGGGAGGAAAGGGTAATTGCCCTTTTAGTCCCCATGTTATCCATGGCGCTTCAAATAGGTCCTCCTTTTATTTTATTTCGATTTACCCCAATAATCCGTTTTTAGTTCGATTTTGGTCCCTTTTTTGATTATTTTGATTATTTTACTATTAAATTAATTACTTTTAAAATTATTATTATTATATGTATTATTTTTTTATATTACTATTATATTTATTATTTTTGATGTTAATATTAATTTGTATTATTATTTTAATGATTATTATTGTATTTGATAATTATTTTAAATGCTATTCTTAATATTATCTTTGCTAATCTATTATTTATCGTATTTATTTTATTATTATTATTTCTTTCAATATTATTATTTATTTCAAATATCATTACTTGCATTGTATTCGTTTTTCAATACGTTATTATTATATTTATTGTTTATTATATTTACTTTCATCATTATTTTATTTTTATTATTATTACTAATATACTACTATTATCATTATCATCTATATTATTATTTATTTATTATCACTATTATTATCATTACCATTATTATTATTTTATGTTCCTTTATAATACCATCGTTATTATTTTGTTACTATTACTCCTCATTTTATTATTTTATTTCTACTATTACTTTATTATGATTGCTATTATTATTACTATTATTTCTATTTATGTTATTATTTCTCCTATAATCATTATTATTGCGATATTATTATATCATTGTTATTATTATTTAGCATTTTTCATCATCATCATATCGTTATTACTATCACCCTATTATCATTACTTAATATCTTTATTATTACTATAGTTATATTATAGTTTTCATGTATATATATATATATATTTGTTGTTTGTTCTTGTATATACCTTATTATTCATTTCTCAAACATTATTACCATTATTATTGCTATCATTTTATCATTCATTATTTTTTCTCACTATTCACGCATTGTGTATTATTATTAATATATTAATAATTTCATTATCATTATATTACTATATTATTACGTTTATTATATTATCTACTTCATTATTGCTATTAGCATCACGTTATTTATATATGTATAGATATGTTACTTATCTTATACATATTACCATCATTGTCTTTATATATATACTAACACATTTATTCCCATTTTTGCTACGCATATCCGTATTATGATCTGTTTTTACATTCCAATATAAACTTGCATTACATCAATTTTCACTCGACACAAAATGAATTCTTTTAACAAAGGCAATCTTCCGTATTTAGAAATTCGAGAGGTCGTGCCCCTAAGTATTGGGTTTCGATCCTTCTCGTTTGGTCTAAATAACCGAATATCCTTTTAAAACTAATACATTTTTAAACTAAAAGCTTATTCTCGTGAACTCGAGATATCGTGTCCTAATGTATTGGATGTGATGTTTTGTTATTCCGAGATAATATTTTCTAAAACCAAAGGCAATGTTTTGTATTTAAAAGCTCGAGAAGTCGTGCCCTAAAGTATTGGGTTTCCTTTTCTCGTCCATTCTAAATAACAAAATATCCTTTCAATTAAATCCATAAGTTTTGAATAAAAGGCAAGTTCAACTTTAAAGGTCGAAATGTGGTGTCCTAAAGTATTGGATGTAACACTTCACCTTAAAACGAGACGGCCCTTGGCATACACTTCCAATTTATCCAAATTTACTCTTCAACAACAAGAGGGATCGTATTTTGAATTCTTAAGTTTTCAACTTTCGACATTAAGACATTAGATAATCAATTAGGTACCAATTTTGGGCGTATCGAGGGTGCTAACCCTTCCTCGTACGTAACCGACTCCCGAATCCATTTTCTGATTTTCGTAGACCAAAATTGTGTTTTTGATAAATTAATCTGATTATTAAAAACAAACACTTTTTAAGGTGACCCGATCACACCTCACCCAAATAAAGATCGGTGGCGACTCCTTTCCTCTTCATTTTTTTAAAAACCACGAGTCGACCGCGCCGTTTACTGTTTTATCAAAAAATGGTTACGACAGCTTGGCGACTCCACTGGGGACATATCCAAAAAGAGAGTCAGGCCGTAAATTGATTATTTTTTGTCCTTTGTCGAAAGTTTGGAAATTTGATTTTAAAATTTTTTTTACTATCCTTGTGTTGCATTCATTTGTGTCATTGCATATGATTTCTATTTTCTTGTGCACAGTACATTGCATGACCGTTGTGGTCGCACCTTTAAGTGGGAGTGAGAAACTATTCCTTCGTGAGGTTTTCACCTCCGTGCAGGATAGTGGATCGCCTCCGGATACATCCGCATTTCTATGTCTTCGTGAGATTTTCATCTCCGCAGACCATAAGGAAATGTATTCCCCTGAATCAACTCTCGGTCTATATGAGCCTACAATGGGTGAGGATCGAGGAATCTGCTGGTTCAGTACCCTACTCTAGAACCGAACCTCATATAGCGAGCCTTAAAACCACTCTGGCAGAGCCATGCCAAACCCTAGTGCTTACTCGATCATGCATGTTATCCTCTACTTACTATTTATGAAATACTCGACTGCTTTCATTTATTTTGCATGGCATATTCATCAAAAATGTATCGATTCACATTCAATTACCAAATGGATAGCTTTTCATGGAAAAAGAGTTTTTGATAAAGTGGGAGACAATGCGTGCCGTCCGAATATGGGCCGAGACCGTGCAAAGAAGAGAAGGGTGATAGCCTTGCGCAGAGTACGCGTGTCGAATTGTGGGACTTCACCCGTATCAACGTAACCCAGAACAATCTTCAAGAAATGAAGGAGATATGGAGCCAATGGGACGAAGGTATCAAGCAACTGTTCTATTGTCATTACGGCGATCTGCCTTACCTGCTTGACGTTAAGATAGACCAGCACTTGTTCCGAGCTATGGCCCAGTTTTGGAACCCTGCTTATAGTTGCTTCACTTTTGGGAAAGTGGACTTGGTACCTACTATGGAAGAATACACTCGCTCGCTCACGCCCAAGATTCGACCTGACAAAGTTTATGTAAGGGCCGTTAATGTCCCCACATTCGTAAAAAAGTTAATGAACATTACAGGAATGAGCGAACAATGGGTTACAGCTCGAACAAAACAGAAAGGAGATTGTAAATGCATCCCCTGGAAAAATCTAAGAGATTTGATCATAGCACATCCTGAGCCAAGGAAAAGGGTTGACGCTTTAGCCTTGAGCATATATGGGCTAGTTATCTTCCCCAAAGCCCTAGGACATATAGATGAAGCGGTCACCGATTTGTTTGACAAATTAGAAAGAGGGATTACTCCTGTTCCTGCAATTTTGACCGAAACATTCAGGTCCCTAAGCACATGCCGAAGAGCGGGCGAGGGAAGATTCATCGGTTGCGCCCAACTCCTACTAGCATGGTTTCATGGTCATTTTTGGAAGATGGAAAAGATGTCGTGTCAAATTTTCTCCGAGGATTACTCCCCGCTGGAAAAAATGGCAACCACGCCAAGACGAGATGATATTACGGAAGAAAATTGGGTTATGATCTTGCAAAAATTACAAGAAGAGGATGTAGCATGGAGAGCCCCTTGGGCGATCCCCGATGAGATTATATATCGATGCGGGGATTTTGACTATGTCCCTATGCTCGGGATATGGGGAGCTGTCGGGTATACACCTCTTCTCGTATTAAGACAATACAGATCGAGACAGTTTACGCCACCGACACAAGGGTTAACTCAATGCGAGTTTGACTACAAGGGAGAAAATTACAAGAAGAGAGTCAGGGAGATATCAAAAGCCTGGGGTCAAATTCACAGAATAAAAAGGTTTGCTGCCAATCCGATGACAACCCCTGAATATGACTGGTGGAAGAGTCACAGGATCAATGATAATATCCCCACGCCGGACCAAGAAGACATCCGGTCACTTTGGAAGAGCACTTACAGTGGTCCTCTCGGAACTTGAAATCATCAAACAAGATTTCGAAAGGAAGAACCGCGAGTTAGGAAAAAGGATGGAGCAACTAGAGGAAGAGAAAATACAATTGGGATTGGATGTCGACATTCAGAAGCTAGAAGCCGAGAAGCTGAGAAAAGGAAAAAATAAAGTCAAGAAGATTTAGACAGTCTAAAGACGGACTACAAGAAGCTACGAAGATCGATGAGGATCATGGGACTTGGGAAAACGTCGAGCAATGGCGTCAAGAAATTAAAGAGGAGAAGCATAGAGCAAGTCAATGGGAAGAAAACTCCGAGAGACTCAAGAGCGGGAGGATACCACTGAAAGAAGTCTAGTAGAGAGCCAAAATGAGAAAGAAAAATTAAAGACGCGGATCTCGAAATTAGAGAAATCATTGTACCAATCAGATCGCCGCAACTCGTGGTCGAATTGAAGGCTAGTCTGCATGCAAGATTGAAGAGATGAAAGCAAGAGTCGAAGAACTAGAATCGCTTTACATGGTTGTGAGCTACAGTGCAGAGCTTTTTGAAGTCAACGAGGAACGTTGGAAGCAACAACTGCATCACTATCAAAACCAAGTCAGAGACCGAGATTATATTATGGGGGAAGCTGTGGCCCAAGTACGAGAGGTGGCGGATCATCTACAAACCTTAGCAGTCCAAGCCGACCTATTAAGTTTAATGTACGAGTCAAGATCAGAGAGAGGACAAGAATTAGCTGATCTTCTTGAGAAAGTCAAGACTTTAAGTATTAGGGCGAGGCCGTATATGTAATCCATTTTATGAAAAACACTTGTTTTCTAAGAAAAGTTATGCTAATGGAAATTGAATCAGAATCAATGCCTTTTTGTACCACACATCTCATGCATCTGCATTACATTTGCATCATACACATCAAATCTCACAAAGGAACCCTAAATTATGACAGAGAGTTACCTGGAACATCACTACTGATGCGAGAGGCAAAACAAAAGTGATGGATCAAAGAATGGAAAGATTAGAGCAAATGCAAAAAGAAATGCAGGATCAAATGCAAGAACGATTGGCCAAGATACAACAGACATGATAGGGGCGGATGGAAGAATCCCAAAATAACATGATAAACCAAATAAGCGCAGCTTGTTGGCCAATGAACGTGAGAAGGGAAAGGCGTTGTTTGCTAGTTCGGGGAACAACAATGACGATCCTGTTTACCCTCCGGGTTTTACCCGCCAAATACCCAAGCGCCACCAGATCGTATCCCCAAAGAACACACATTATTATCGTGCCACAATATCGTGTTGATACCACGGTACCAACGCATCTCCCGACCAGTTCGTACTAATCCCGGGAAGGTCCGCTAACCCAGTGGTCCCCGATTTCGACGAAATGCCCGAAATGGACAAGGCGAAAATGGACTTCCCAAAGCACTCGAGGATCGTTGCAAGTGGCTAGAGGAAAAGTTTAAAGAAATAGAGATCACGACCATCGTTACGAGTAGACGCTAAGGATTTAAGCCTAGTCCCGACCTCGTGATTTCCGCCAAAGTTCAAAACCCCGATTTTGAAAAGTGCAGTGGAACCAACGTCCCGGCGCACATCACAATGTTCGTCGCGAATGGCGGGGCACGTTAACAATGATCAATTCTCGATTTATCGTTTCGGATGCGGTTTAACCGTCCGCGGCTAAATGGTATAATCAGCTTAGCCGTACCCAGATCAAGTCGTGGAAGGACCGCACAGAGCCTTCCGAAACACTACTGCCTACGTGGCCGATATAGCTCCCGACCGAATCACGCTCCAAAATATGGAGAAAAGTCGGAGGGAAAGCTTTAGGCAATATGCCCAACGGTGGAGGAAGTAGCCACACAAGTTCAATACACCGCTCCTAGAAAAAGACAACCATGTTGTTCGTCAATACATTGAAAGCTCCTTCATTAACCACATGTTTGGGGCGCCACCAAAAGTTTCTCTCGATATTGTGTTGTCGGAAATGATAGAGAACGCAATCGGATGTGGCAAGATAGAGGGGAGAAGGTGCTAGAAAGACGATCCCGAAGAAAAGAGAGAACGATGTAAACAACATAAGCAAAAGTTATTCAAAGCCTATAATCGTGAACCAGCCTGAGGTCGTAATCGCCACCATCGAGTCCTCTGAGACAGAATCCAATGCGAAACAAAATGCGGAGAAAATTCAATTCACACCAATCCCAGTCACGTACAAAGAAATGTACCAAAATTTATTCGATGCACACATTGTTGCCCGCATTACTTAAAACCCCTACTGCCCCCATACCTAAGTGGTATGATGCGAACGCATGCTCACGAATACCATGCGAGGATTGTGGGGCATTCAATAGAAAACTGCTCTCGCTTTCAAGAAATTGGTGGAAAGACTCATCCGGATGGGTGTTGTAGAAGTAGACGATACCTCTAATGCGGGGCACCCACTGCCTAATCATGGGGTCAATATGATAGGCGAGAACATGGGAAAAAGAGTTAAGTGGGATATTGCCGAAGTGAAAACCCCAATGAGACGAGTCTGGGAGGAAATGATGAAAAGGGG
This sequence comes from Gossypium sturtianum, assembly GCA_025698515.1. Classification (NCBI taxonomy): domain Eukaryota; kingdom Viridiplantae; phylum Streptophyta; class Magnoliopsida; order Malvales; family Malvaceae; genus Gossypium; species Gossypium sturtianum. Next base: position 168,887,570 of record CM046945.1, read on the forward strand.
ATTGATCGTTTCAAGCCCAAGAAGAGAGCATGAAAGAACAAGCAAGGGTTGTGAATTTCACAACATGGAGGGACACGAAATCCAAAACTGTATAGAGTTTAGGATTCTGGTACAAAGGCTGATGGACGATAAAGAGTTAGAATTCTACGAAGGCAACGAAGACCAAGAGGAAAGAAACATCTGCGTGTTAGAAGATGAAGCGAGGGTAAAAACTTCGAAGACCAGCTACCCTTTGGTCACCATCTCGCGACCAAAGAATGATGGAACCGAAATAAAAATAACTCAGAAGATCGTGATTCGAAACTCGCGGTCCTTCCATCCAAGATAACAAAAAGGTTTCGAGAGCTATAATTGCAACATGACGATTCTGAAAAAGGGGACTCGTCGCCCAAAGATCGCAAAGGGAGCAGGGGGCCTCCGAAGATCGTGATTCAAAACCGCGCCTTTTCATATGAAGATGACAAAAGGGTTCCTCGAACTATAAGCGCAACGTGACGGTTCTCTCGAAAAGGAAGGCTCGCCCAACGCCGCAAAAGAAAACCAGGGTAGGCTCCTATCTGCGCGATGGAAAGCGCTACGACGCGTGAATACACGAATGGAGCTCACAAAGGAGAAAACCACAGTAGGCGAACCAAAGAAAGGGAAAGTGACCAAACCGGAGGCGTTTATAAATGAGCCAAGGAAGGAAGAAGAGGCTAGGAATTCTTAAAGTTTTAAAGCATAGCGAATACGATTAATCGTAGAGCGATTACATAAGCAACCGGCTCGTATATCCGTGCTTGACTTACTATTAAGCTCGAAGCGCACCGCAACGCACCGATGAAAGTACTAAATGAAACTTATGTTGCTAATGATATCACCGTTAACAAGTTGGATCGCTGATTAGCAATATAAGCGCGGATAACTTCATTTTCTTTAATGATGATGAAATCCCTCGGAGAATACGGGTACCATCAAGGCTCTCCACATCACCACCCGATGCAAAGGATACACGTTACCGGTATCGGTCGATAATGGGTCAGCACTAAATGTTTTGCCATCGCTGACGCTTTAATCGATTACCCATTGACAACTCTCACATGAAGGCACGCCACAATGTAGTCGGGCGTTCGATGGAACCGAAAGGAAAGTTATGGGAAGGATCGAGGTACCTCTATTAATCGGCCCGTATATATGAGGTGGATTTCATAGTAATGGATATCGATCATCCTATAATTGCTTGGTTGGAGACCTTGGATACACTCGGCGGAGCGATGCCTCGCCATTGCACCAAAAGTTGAAGCTAATTATAGAGGGTCGTCTCGTGACAATAAATGCTTTGAAGAGGACGTAATCGCAATCGTGACCAATGGCGCGCCATATTTAGAAGCGAATGATGAAGCAACCGAGTGCTCCTTCCGCTCTTTGGAATTTGTCAATGCAACATTCGTCATTGAGGGAACAAGATCCCAATACCTCAATTATCTAAAACCACGAAAATGGGTTTGCAATCGATGATCGGGACGGAGCCGCACTGGAAAGGACTTGGGAAGTATCTCCAAGGAGAGATCGAGGTCCCGAGATTGAAAGAAAAGCGAGACCTCTTCGGTTTAGGGTTCAAACCGGACGCGGAAGCAAAAAGGAAAGAATTAGCAAAAAGACAAGAAAGAAGGAGAGCGCGTTTGGGCGGAGATGAGATTAAGTGGGAACCGATGATAATTCCTCATATTCTTGAGACCTTTATATCAGGAGGGATTATCCACCAAGGACGAGGAACGAAAGGTGAGAAAGCCATAAAAGGAATACGGGCAAACATGCACATCAATGCCATATTCGGGAAAAAATAGAGGAAGAAAAGCTGGAATGGTATCCGCCTACGAGCCAGCAAATGTTCTAAACAACTGGATCTGCAGAGAGAGATTCTGTAGCTTTTAGAACTTATTCAGAGTAATACTCGGAACACACTTGTTGTCTAGAGGCGATAAGTGCCCTTTTGTGAAAGCATGACTTTTGTACGAGGCATCGTTATTCTCAATGAAATGCATCTCCATTACCTTTTGAGCAAATCTTCTTCTTCATTCATCATTATTATTCTCGTAGATATTCCTAAATATTTCCATTCTTCATTCATAATGCCAATAAACATGCTTAGATCCCTTTACTCTATGAGCCTTTATTCATCTTCATAACAGGTCCCCAAATATCAACGATGTGAGCAACACTACCAATAACTCGAATATCCTTTTTTTGGCAAGATACGGGTGTGGAAGATTTGCGGATTCTCGAAGATGACCAAGGTTGTGACCTATCTCCTGAACTATTAAGGATGGTAGAACAAGAGGAGAAATGATCCTGCCTCGCGCGAGGAGTTAGTGGAAATAGTGGACCCAGGGAGACAGGCAAGAAAAGAAGGAAGTGAAGATCGGAGCTAGTATTACCGTAGAGACAAAGCGAGACCTCATTGAGTTACTTCATGAATTCAAAGATGTCTTCGCGTGGTCGTATCAAGACATGCTCAGGCTAAGCACCGATATCGTGGTACACCGGTTGCCTATAAAGGAAGAATACAAGCCACCCAACGAAACTTGAAGGATGAGGCCGGATGTCCTGTTGAAAGTAAAAGAGGAGGTCGAAACAATTTGATGCGGGTTTCTTGCAAGTGGTTAAGTACTCGTAATGGGTAGCCAACATCGTCCCGTCCCCAAGAAAGACGGGAAAATGCGAATGTGTGTAGACTACAGAGATCTAAACAAAGCTAGCCCAAAAGATAATTTCCGTTACCTCACATCGATACCTAGTGGACAACACGGCGGGTTACTCGTTGTTCTCCTTCATGGACGGTTTCTCGGGATACAACCAGATAAAGATGCTTCCCGAGGACATGGACAAGACTACGTTCATAACCATGTGGGGAACCTTTTGCTATAAAGTGATGCCGTTCGGACTAAAGAATGCGGGAGCGACATATCAGAGAGCCATGGTAACCCTATTTCACGATATGATGCACAAAGAAATTGAAGTGTACGTAGACGATATGATCGCCAAATCTCGGACTGAAAAGGAGCATGTCCAAGTCTTGAGGAAACTATTCTTGAGGTTAAGGAAATTCCAAATAAAGCTCAATCCAAAGAAATGTACCTTCGAGCCCGATCAGGGAAACTGCTAGGATTTATAGTCAGTGAAAGGGGGATTGAGGTTGACCCAGACAAGGTCAAAGCAATACAAGAACTGCCTCCACCTCGTACGCAAAAAGAAGTTCGAGGTTTCTTAGGAAGGTTAAACTACATCGCTTCGGTTCATCTCACAATTAATCGAGAAATGTGACCCCATATTCCGTCTCCTTAAAAACACAATCCAGTGTGTGGGACGAGGAATGTCGAAACCTTCGATAAAGTGAAGCAATACCGTCCCAATGCTCCAAAGATTGACGCCGCCTAATCCAGAGATAGGCCATTAATCCTCTATTTGACGGTACTTGATAACTCAATGGGATGTGTGCTCGGCCAACACGATGAGTCGGAAAGAAAGAAAAGGCAATATACTACCTTAGTAAAAGTTCACCGAATGTGAGACAAGGTACTCGCCAATTGAGAAACTTTGTTGTGCCTTGATTTGGACAACTCGGAGATTGAGACAGTATATGCTGTATCATACGACTTGGCTCATCTCGAAGCAGGACCCTCTGAAATACATGATAGAATTGACTGCCTTGAATGGTCGGATGGCCCGATGGCAAATTTTGCTTTCTGAGTTTGACATAGTTTATGTAAACCAAAAGGCAGTGAAAGGGAGTGCAATAGCGGATTTTCTAGCCAGTAGAGCTCTAGCAGATTACGAGCCCTTGGACTTTGATTTCCCCAATGAGGACCTAATGTACGTGGCGACTCATCAAGAGGGTACCCCGGCAGGATCGCCCTTGGACACCGAACTTCGACGGGGCATCAAATGTCGTGGGCAATGGAATTGGGGCAATTCTGGTATCCCCAAACGGAGATCATTACCCTTTCACTTGTAGGTTGGATTTTGACTGCACAAACAATATGGCGGAGTACGAGGCTTGTATCATGGGCATCCGTGCCGCTATAGAGCGCAAAATTAGGGTGCTAAAAGTGTGCGGAGACTCTGCACTGGTGATTTATCAACTTAGAGGAGAATGGGAAACGAGAGATCCCAAGTTGGTCGAATACAAAAGATTGGTCCAAGAATTGATCGAAGAGTTCGACGATGTCACTTTCAATTATCTCGCCAAGAGACGATAATCAAATGGTCGATGCTCTAGCCACTTTGGCTTCCATGGTCCATTAAACAAAGCGTAAGATATGAAACCTATCCGAATGAGCATTCATGAGGCCCCGCCCATCGCTACAACGTCGAAGAAGAAAAGAAAGGATCGTCCGTGGTATCATGATATACCGCAATACATAAAGAATCGTCAATACCACGAGCAAAGGCGATCGAGAATGACAAAAGGACGATAAGAAGATCGGCGTGTGACTATGTCTTGGACGGAGAAATCCTATACAAAAGAAGAAAGGATCAAGTGCTATTAAGGTGTGTGGGCGCCGCAGAGCTAAGCAAATCTGAAGAGGTCCATGAAGGTGTTTGTGGAACGCACGCCAATGGTTTCACGATGGCTAGGCAAATCATGAGATTCGGGTATTATTGGCCTACCATGGAAGGAGATTGCATTGATTATGCTAAAAGTGTCATAAGTGCCAAATTTATGCGGACAAAATTCATGTACCACCTTCACCTCTACATGTTATGACTTCCCATGGCCCTTTTCTATGTGGGGCATGGGCGTCATTGGGCCAATATCGCCAAAAGCTTCTAATGGACATCGGTTCATCTTCGTGTGTAATCGATTACTTCACTAAGTGGGTAGAGGTCACCTCATATGCCAATGTGACAAAATCAAAGATTAGCAAGTTCTTAAAAGGGAAATCATATGTCGATATGGAATGCCCGAGAAGATCATATCCGATAATGCGTTAAACTTGAACAATAGCATGATCGCAGAGGTCCGTGGGCAATTCAAGATCGACACCACAATTCATCGCCATATCGCCCAAAGATGAATGGGGCGAGAGAGCGACTAATAAGAACATCAAGAGGATAGTGGGGAAAATGACCGAGACCTCACGGGGGATTGGCACGAGAAATTACCATTTGCCCTTTTTGCTTACCGAACGTCGGTCGGAACCTCCACCGGGCAACTCCTTTCTCACCGGTCTACGGGATGGAGGCGCTTTACCTATCGAAGTTGAAATTCCATCCCTTCGAGTCTTGTCTGAACTGAAGTTGGACGAAGCAGAATGGATCCAGGCTCGATATGATCAGTTAAATCTGATTGAAGAAAAAAGGTTGAAAGCTATTCGTCATGGTCAGATGTACGAGAAGCGAATGACGCGAGCATACAACAAAAAGTGCGCCCAAGAGAATTTCCACGAAGAAACTTAGTTTTGAAAAGATCCTCCCCATACAAAAAGATTTCAGAGGGAAATGGATGCCTAATTGGGAAGGACCTTATGTGGTGAAAAGGCTTTCTCTGGAGGAGCTCTGATCTTGGCCGAGATGGATGGGAAGAACTTATCAAATCCCGTAAATTCAGATTCGGTCAAGAAGTATTACGCGTGAAAGAAGGAAAAGTCTAAAGCGAAAACCCGCAAAGGGCGCTCTTCTAAAAAAAAAAAAAAAAAAAAAAAAAAAAAGAGGCCAAGGCGAAAACCCGTAAAGGGCGCTTTGAGACCAAAGGGGCTTTGAGTCGAAAACCCGATAAGGGCGGCTCAAATTCAAACGACAGACGAAATGTGTGACGATTTTTGTTCTCCCAGAATTGGCAAAAGGAGGAATGTTACGCCTCGGGATATCTACAGAAAGGCTGCGAGATCTCCCAACATCCATTCACTCAAAATGATCTTCAGAAAGATTGGATAATGAAGCTCAGGCTGCGATATTTGGGGCACCTACCCTTTTTTCTTTCTCACTCATTTTTTGTATTTCAATCATGTTTGTTTTGGTTGATTAATCCAATTCCATTCTTCATTGATATTCATCATTTAAGTTTTTTTTTTTTTTAAAAAAAAAAAAACTATTTTTGCAATTGAAATAACAGTCGATGGACCCATAATGCTTCCATAAAAGGAGTTTTGCCTATTACTCGAAGTCTCTAAACAAAGACAGAACTCCTAAACAGATCATGTTGTTTAGAACCAACACGCCTAGGGGTTGGAAACGCTCGAGAAAGAGGAGTCTAAAATCATAGCTCACGACTACGAGAAGACAAAAATTGCGCCCGTCTCGCGGCCTTGATGAATGAGATTTGAGCGGTGACAACCCTAACCATTAAAAGGGGATCATTTAGCTTTACATTCATACATCATCACATTCGCTTAGAGCATTCGACTCATCATTGCATCCTAATCATTGTAGAAAGACCACCTACATTCGTGCAAGTGTAGTCCATAGTACATTTAGTTAGGAGCATTAGATTCATTCTGATCATAGCATCCTAATCATTTGACATAAACACAAGCATATAAAATCGAGTCTACGAGGATATGTCCCCAGAGGAAGGTGTAGAAACATTGGTGAAGCCACCATCCTATTGCCACTAACCAAAGAGTGGAATAGGTTGAAGATTGTTCTATTACCACTAACCAAAGAGTGGAATAGGTTGAAGATTATTCTATTACCACTAACCAAAGAGTGGAATAGGTTGAAGATTGTTCTATTACCACTAACCAAAGAGTGGAATAGGTTGAAGATTATCCTATTACCACTAACCAAAGAGTGGAATAGGTTGAAGATTATTCTATTACCACTAACCAAAGAGTGGAATAGGTTGAAGATTGCCCTATTACCACCGACCAAAGAAAGGGAATAAGTTGAAGATTGTCCTATTACCACACCGACCGGCCAGGTGAAATAGGTCAAATTTGTAGATCTTGTCGCCCAACCAGTGAGTGGGGCAAGATCGAAGGCTAATCTGTCTCCTAAACAAGAGGGAACATGATTTAAGCCATCATCCTATTGTCTTGGCCAGATGGTGCAATAAGTGAAGATTACAAACCTTACCCCCACGAAGTTGCGGTGGAGCGATTTAAAATAAACAAGTCTCATCCTCAAGTCGCAGCAGAGCAAATTGAAGCTATAGGTCTCATCTCTCCTGAAAGGCGGTGGAGTGGATCAAAGAAACAAGATGCAATGGATGAAATGAAGCTACTTGAAGAAGATAAGCACCAAATAAGTCAAGACTCGGCAAGGACCGGGCAAAATTGGACTTTTAAAGTCTTTGCTCCATTCTCGTTACGACGACAACGAGCAAAGAGGGGCAGTGTACACAACCCCAATTTTGCCCGAAGCTTACAAGCCCATTTTGCCCACCCCAATTACAAACCCGAATGACCCAATTACCCTTAACCTAACCCAACAGCTAGCCCAATACCCAAGTTAACCCTAATCAGAAAAAAACAAAACCCTAGCCCCCCTAATGTGCCGCCCCTAGCCTTCTGACTTCTGCCCTCTGCCTCTGCCACCGCCCTTGCCGAAGCCTGCTTCCACCTGCCCTCTGCCATTGCCACTCCTCAAGTTGCACCTGCAAGAGAAGAAAAGAAAAGACAACAATGATAAAAAAACATGTAAAATGGCTATATAAAGCCATCAAAAATCTATTGTAAAGGGGGATTTTTTTAAGCAATACAAACAGAAAGATCCACACAAAAAAATAAAAGAAATTCCAGAAGCAAACAGCAAACAGAGACTAAAACCTAAAGACTAAAAAAAGCCGAGAGAGAGGTGATTTTTCTTTCTCTTCTTCTTACATTCGAAGTCTTTTTTTCTCTCTTCTCTTCCTTTTTTTTCGACATACACATATACATATATTATTTCCTTTAAAAAAAAAAAAAAAAAAAAAATTTTACCTTTTCCGGCCACCGCGTGCGGTGGCTTGAGCGACAACAACGGCGGCGACGGAGCGCGATCCGACGGCGGAATCCCCTCCTCCTTTTGGACTGCGAGAGAAAAAAAAAAGGGAGAGATTAGTTTTTTTTTGTGTGTGAGCAGCTGAAATGAAGAAATAGAAGAAAATTTTGGTTTTATAAAGGTTCCAAAACGACGCCGTTTAGGGCCTGATTCAGTGGCCCCAAAACGACGTCGTTTAGCCTTAACCCGACCGGTCCGACCCGCTCCAGCCAGATCCGCGCGTTTTGCGAAAAAGGGGGAATTTATGCGCGCGCATCCCTCCGCTTTTTCGAATTTTGCAATCAAGTTTTTGTTTTCTAATTTGGCCCCGAAAGTCCATTCGGTTTTCAATCGAGCCCCCGCCTATGCTTTGTGCGTTTTGGGAGGAAAGGGTAATTGCCCTTTTAGTCCCCATGTTATCCGCAAGCTTCAAATAGGTCCTCCCCTTTTATTTTATTTCATTTACCCCAATAATCCGCTTTTAGTTCGATTTTGGTCCTTTTTTGATTATTTTGATTATTTTACTATTAAATTAATTACTTTTAAAATTATTATTATTATATGTATTATTTTTTTATATTACTATTATATTTATTATTTTTGATGTTAATATTAATTTGTATTATTATTTTAATGATTATTATTGTATTTGATAATTATTTTAAATGCTATTCTTAATATTATCTTTGCTAATCTATTATTTATCGTATTTATTTTATTATTATTATTTCTTTCAATATTATTATTTATTTCAAATATCATTACTGCATTGTATTCGTTTTTTCAATACGTTATTATTATATTTATTGTTTATTATATTTACTTTCATCATTATTTTATTTTTATTATTATTACTAATATACTACTATTATCATTATCATCTATATTATTATTTATTTATTATCACTATTATTATCATTACCATTATTATTATTTTATGTTCCTTTATAATACCATCGTTATTATTTTGTTACTATTACTCCTCATTTTATTATTTTATTTCTACTATTACTTTATTATGATTGCTATTATTATTACTATTATTTCTATTTATGTTATTATTTCTCCTATAATCATTATTATTGCGATATTATTATATCATTGTTATTATTATTTAGCATTTTTATCATCATCATATCGTTATTACTATCACCCTATTATCATTACTTAATATCTTTATTATTACTATAGTTATATTATAGTTTTCATGTATATATATATATATATTTGTTGTTTGTTCTTGTATATACCTTATTATTCATTTCTCAAACATTATTACCATTATTATTGCTATCATTTTATCATTCATTATTTTTTCTCACTATTCACGCATTGTGTATTATTATTAATATATTAATAATTTCATTATCATTATATTACTATATTATTACGTTTATTATATTATCTACTTCATTATTGCTATTAGCATCACGTTATTTATATATGTATAGATATGTTACTTATCTTATACATATTACCATCATTGTCTTTATATATATACTAACACATTTATTCCCATTTTTGCTACGCATATCCGTATTATGATCTGTTTTTACATTCCAATATAAACTTGCATTACATCAATTTTCGCCCGACACAAAATGAATTCTTTTAACAAAGGCAATCTTCCGTATTTAGAAATTCGAGAGGTCGTGCCCTAAAGTATTGGGTTTCGATCCTTCTCGTTTGGTCTAAATAACCGAATATCCTTTTAAAACTAATACATTTTTAAACTAAAAGCTTATTCTCGTGAACTCGAGATATCGTGTCCTAATGTATTGGATGTGATGTTTTGTTATTCCGAGATAATATTTTCTAAAACCAAGGCAATGTTTTGTATTTAAAAGCTCGAGAAGTCGTGCCCTAAAGTATTGGGTTTCCTTTTCTCGTCCATTCTAAATAACAAAATATCCTTTCAATTAAATCCATAAGTTTTGAATAAAAGGCAAGTTCAACTTTAAAGGTCGAAATGTGGTGTCCTCCTAAAGTATTGGATGTAACACTTCACCTTAAAACGAGACGGCCCTTGGCATACACTTCCAATTTATCCAAATTTACTCTTCAACAACAAGAGGATCGTATTTTGAATTCTTAAGTTTTCAACTTTCGACATTAAGACATTAGATAATCAATTAGGTACCAATTTTGGGCGTATCGAGGGTGCTAACCCTTCCTCGTACGTAACCGACTCCCGAATCCATTTTCTGATTTTCGTAGACCAAAATTGTGTTTTTGATAAATTAATCTGATTATTAAAAACAAACACTTTTTAAGGTGACCCGATCACACCTCACCCAAATAAAGATCGGTGGCGACTCCTTTCCTCTTCATTTTTTTAAAAACCACGAGTCGACCGCGCCGTTTACTGTTTTATCAAAAAATGGTTACGACAATCACTTAAATAGATTTGATAAATGTTTATATTATCATTTTTCTGAAAGTTATAGGCAGCGAAAAATTCTGGGGAAGATATTTTGATATCTCCAAGAGTTTAACAATAATTATAAAAAACTTTGATCATAATCCTTCTATATATGTACATGTTAGATCATTTTATATGCTTCCAACATTCTAAATCCTTGAAGGATTTTTATTTAAACTTCAATATATAGTGATTCATATAAATCTGTAAGAGCAATTATTAGATGCATGCCAAACTTTTATGAATTAGTGGATTAATAAAATATCTAAAGATTAATGCATCTACCACAAAACAATATCATATCTTTTCATAATTAATGCTGAGATTTAGCGAGAAACTTGAGTTTTCTTATTTTGTTTTCGCAAAATTACTTGTTTATACCTCATTGGCTTTAATCTTTAGACGTTTGGACTATTGGTCTAAAAACTTTACGCAGTGATGGACAACTTTTTTCAACAGTTGATTGAGAATGAGATATGTGGAATGACATATCTAATTATGCTTGCTCAAAAATTACTCCCTTTGCCGCATGCTATCAAACCTAATAGGAGTGCCAAGATATCAGTAGCCTTCATTCTCCTATTTCCACTTTCATCTCAAAAGCCCAATGTAAATCTCAAAAAAAAAAAAAAACCTCCACCGTGAATCTACAAAAATCAACATTGTCGCGAGAAATTTTCAATCTACAAAAAACTCCACTAAGAAGTTTAGTGTATGAGTACTAATGAAATGACAAAAGTTCGTAATGACATCACTACTAATTTGATGGCAGCTAGACGACAACGTCGTGTTTCTTAAATTTTTGTTTTTACTTGTTTGGATATGTATTTATTTCTTGAATATTTAGGTATTTTAACTTTTAACTTATTTTCAATTTACTTGTGTAAAATGATTTCTTATGCAACTTCATATTAATTGAAATATGCTATTTGACAAATTTATTCAGAGCAACATAATTATCACTAATTTACATACTAAAAACATGACATAATTATCACTAAGAATATAGTTTACAATTATATTGACATGTTATTAATATTTATCAATTTCCAAAAGGTTAATATTTGCAAATAATGCACTTAAGAAATTTGTTTATTTAATTTTCAAAACTATTCACTAATTAATTTTTATAATGGATGTTTTAATTCCTTGATAATAGTGCTTTATTTCAATAATTTCGCTCAATCAACTTAAGAAATTGCCAGTTGGGTATTTGTGCGTGCCTTTAGTAAGGAGGAGTGATAAGCCATAAAAGTAACATGTTTTTAATTTCATTCTTCATGCATTTTTGGATGATTTATTATGTGAATTAGTGAATTTGATACTCCTAATCCTTTAAATTCATATTTTTATACTTAGGTGAGCATAGGGGAGTGAAAGGAGAGAAAAACAAGCCAAAATTAGGCAAAAAGAACTGTTTCCAGGATCTACATGGCCTGGGCATTTCCACACAGGCTGGCCACACGCCTATGTGCCCCCGTGTCGATTTCGCACCCAACTTCCCTGTTACGCGGAAAAACCCAATTTTTAGGGTTTCTGAGCATTCTAAAATCTATACATACATATTAGAAGAAGGCCTAGGGGAACATGCAGAGGAGAACGAAGAAAAGACTCGAAGAACACTATCGGATTCATTTCAGAAGCGGACCTCCTTCAAGATTGAATATCTCCATTCAATTTCTTTAGAAGTTTTATTGGGTTTCTTTATGTCTTGTTGTTTTTCTAACTTTGAGATGATGTTATTCCAGATTATAAACTAAATTCCCTAGATACACAGGGAAGATGAAACCTATATGAATCTTATTATTTGATTTTTGAATTATATGATAAATACTTGATTCTTGTTCTCAATTATGTATCATTAATTCATGTTTAAATGTTTTCAGGATATTAATTCATGTTTAATGTGCTTATTTCAGTGGAGCAAAAGTCCCCGTTTAAGAGTAGATCTAACATAATTGAGTGGAGTTACATGCAATGTTAGAAATAGAACGACATTTTCTACCGGATTAGAGTCAAATCTAATAGGGGAATCCATAAATCGAGTTAATGCGACAATAGGCGTTTTAATTAGAAAGAGATTTCAATTAATCTAAATAGAGTCAGTTGTTTTTACTCTCGAAAGAGATATTAACATAATTTAGGGATTTCTACGGATCAAGGCACAAAAAATCGTTGTCACAGTTAGTTTCTAGGCTCGATCATTCTTTTTATAAATTTTTAAGACTCTGACATACACGATCACTTACCTCGGACATGTGGGCTGTTGTAACATGAAAAGGTTGAAATTTTCTGTTTTATTTTTATTTTCAAAATTGATATGGAGTTCCAATCTAAATTTGATTGATCAATGATCGTTTTCTGATACAAGTTAATCCTTTACAGGTTGATTGGATGTACTTTTTGGCCTTTGCTGCAGTAGCTGTTGGACTTATTATTTATTCCGAGTAAGCGATCTGCAATCCCAACTCTTTCTTTTCCAAATTTTTGCCGACGGAGGGGAATTCGGATATTCCTTTGCTTGCTTACATATCTAAATCATCCATCTCTCCATGTCTGTTTCTTCTTATTTGTCTAAAAATTCATCTATGGATCATGAGAGCGTAATGATATTGCCTGTTTTTTATTCCTTTTGTAATAGCGGTGACAAGGATGACGATCAAAGCTGAGCTGATGTATCAAGGTACTGAATGAAGCAAGCATTTTGATGAGGAAGCATGTTTTGACAACCTCAATCGAGGAAATACCATTGGAAGCTCAAAAATAGGGATACTAATAGGCATGATTGTATCACTAGCTCCGGTGGAAGGAAACTACAAGACAAGAAATCATGATGTATTTATTACTTTAGATATAAGAAACAATCTACTATAGGACTTGTAAAAAGGATTACGAGGATGATAAAAATAACATAAATTTTGATTGATTATGTTATTGAAAATAAAGAAAATTATAAATGTGATGTTACAATTTTCAATTAATTCCAGTACTCACTGTAACTATTCTCATTCCTTTTTCACTTTGAACCTATGTTACTCGGACATTGATGAATTATTATTGAAGGCACACATTTTGCAACCCCAAACCTTCGCTTCGGTTCGTTTTAAGATTCAAAACAGTTGTTTAATGGGTTAATTAATTGTTGCATATTACAAAAAATAACTTCTTTCTAGCTTTGTTTAACAATTGACTGAGTTTATAGGCAAATTTGGTTAACATTGGTAAGGAATGTGAGTTACAAAGGTAGGCATCATCTCCTCTCCTACTAGATTTATCTCATCTTCAATGGCCAATATAAATATAGAGAGGAGGTTTTGGGGAGTAAAGCCAATAGGCCTTCATCGGAATTATTCTGTGTATTCGTGTTGCATCATGTTTGTGGTGTTACTACACGGGGAACACAATGGGAAATGCAATGCTTGTGGTGTTACTACACGGGGAGCATTTTGGTGTAAGGATTGCAATTTTGTGCTACAATGCGATGAGTATCTTCTTTCACTCACCAATCATGATTATAACAGTTATTTATAAAGTCATTATTGTGATATCTGTGAAGAAAGTCGAGATCTAAATTATTGGTTTTATCATTAATGTGCAACATGTGATACTTCTGCTCATGTTAATTGTGTTCTTGAAAAATATCCATTCCTCAAACTCAGAAACATTTATGAAGAAACAAATCATCCACACCCAATCACCATTGTGAAGAAGAAGTATTACTACCCTAATTGTGATGAATGCGGCGAGCCTTGTGAGAATTTGGCTCTTGAATGCTCAAAGTCAAAGTGCAAATATATTATCCACTGGAATTGTGAAACACCTTATTCTCTACAACATTGGTTGGAATGGCCCATGTAGCAATTTAGACCTAATCATATTTGAAACTTATCACATCATTTGCAGGAAAACTCAAGACTGAAAAATAGAGTTTGATTTTTGCCTTGTTACTTGTAATGCTAGTAGTTGTCATAGAAATTTGATTTTTCCGACATTTATGTTTTAAATAAATAAAATGTAATAATCTAAGCCAAAACTGGTGAGGTTTGCATTGATGTTTGATTGTCGAATTTAGAGTTTCTTGTAATTGGGCAATGCGATTGTAATTACATGAAGACTATAATAATTGGGCAATAGCTTTTTGTTTCGAAAACTCAATTTTTTTTTTGAGATAATTTTTCTCTCATTCTTAGAGTCACATTTAAATTACATTCATTACGTCTTTGTTGTGGATGCTTCAGCTCTATGTATTCTAATTGCACTAGATTGGTTTTCTTTTATTTGATAAAAGGACAAGAATGTTTCAAGTTCGTGTGTTTCAACAAGGACATGTCTCTTTCAAAACACAAGAAGTGTTTTAGTCATATTTAATTGTGGATAAGAATCATATCCTATGACTTTACATCTTATAATTTTATTACAAAAATTGTTAGAAAGAATAAGAGATGCTATAAGACTTTAGACCAACAAGAGTTACCAAAGTTAATTACAAAAATCGTTAGAAAATGGAATGCACTTGTAAAGTTAATTAGTTTCTTTGCTGAATCAATTAAAAACATTCAAACAAGGCTAAAGTGGAAAAAAGTTAACATTTACGGTTTAAAAAATATCATGAAAATTATTTTTCTAATTCACGGTTCAACTCCCAACAAAATATTTTATCTACAAAATCATAAAAAATAACCTTTAAAATATAACTCTATTAAACAATAAATGACATTTTTTTTTAAATAGTAAATCTTAACTCTTTTGAAATTTGACCTTATTTAATTCATTTTAATAATATAGGGACTAAATTGATCCACATAATAGTAGAGATATTAATTTAATCCAATTCCTATAATAAAGCAACTTACCAAATATATTCACCTAAAAAAATACATACTCACAGTGATAGGATACAAGTATGAAAAACCAAACACTGCATTAAATATTTGAATTAGATAATACATGTTTAGATAGACAATATTAGACATGGGAAAATGTCTAAAATGCTTATTGTAATTTATCGAATCTTCTAATGGTACTTCTACTTTCAAATTTTCAAATTTGGTGTTAGATCTTTAATTTCGTCAATCAATGTGATATCACTAATAGAATTTGGCATTACTTAATACGTGAACTAATTATAGGATGCCTTGTGACACAACTTATCAGAACTTTTTATTCTATCAATTCAAGGGACATTGGAGGGTGAAATTTTACCCCACTAGCCAAGGCTTAAAAAATTTGAAGTCGAGCTAGAGAGGAGGCCGTGGTGAGTTTACAGTGGGTCGTGCAGTTAGTGTGCCAACAATGGCGACGTGTCGTTGGAGATACTAGAACACACTAAGGATCCGTTTGTAAACTTTGTAAAAGCTGAGAACTACTTTTGTAGTTTTGCAACTTTTTTAGAAATTTTCAATTGTAATATTAAGATTATAATTAATAGATCTCTATATCTATAAATTAAAATTTAGCTCAAAAGATTTATTATAAGATGCATATATAAATATAAGTCCAAAATTCAATGGCGTAAACCAAAACCAACCAATTCAAGTACAAATTAAAATGAAATTCAAAATTAACTTAATCCAAAAAAAATCCAAAATATTAATTCATTCAATTTATTCAACTTAAATATTTTCCCCTTGAAAATCGGGTGTTTACACTTTTTTTTTCCAGTTTATACTAACACGAGTAAAAATAATTAAAATCCGATGCAATATAAAAAGGGAAAGGATTGTATGAAACAGTGACGCCATGTCATCTGTATCCCTTTCCAATAGTTTTATGCCACATCAGTATTTTCATTTTGGCTCAGGATGAATGAAAATACTGATGTGATATAAAACTATTGGAAAGGGATACAGATGACATGGCGTCACCGTTTTATACAATTTTTTCTCATATAAAAGATAGTAAAAATATATGACTATATTTTGAAGTGTACATAATTTAAATTATTAATATATCAAAATTTATATACTTTCAAAGTGGAGTAGCTGACTGCTCCAAGTGTGGGGAGAAAGTATCTGCTCCATGTTTTAGCTGTGCGGAAAACTATGGATATTACCTTCACAAGATATGTGCTGATCACCCTTTCCAGCCACTTGATCTTATGCATCATAGTCTTCTTATTAAGAATCCAGGTTATTCATCAACCTACATTTGCCATTTTTTCTTTTGCGATTAAAGCAGTAATGAGTTTGTTTATCATTGCGCTTGTGAATTGAAAAGTGCTTTATTTAAACTTAATATTGCTGAGAATAACTCGAAAGAGATTGAGCATGTTGCCCTTCAACATCCATTAATTTCCACTAAAAATGATGATTAAGAACTTAAACATGTTGCTAACTGCTTTGGGTGTTGGGAATCATTAACAAAATATACTTTTCTCTTGATTGTGAATTTAATTTACATAAGAAATGTGCTGAACTACCTCTCGAGATGAGTCATATGTGCCATAGACAACATCCTCTAGTTTTGCAATTCAATAGCGAACGACTCCCTTACAAGTTTTTTAGGCTAAAATGAAACACCAATTAGGTTCTTATTGATAGCCAAGGACAAAAGTTGGATTCTTTTGAGGCTATTTCTACTGAATTGGTACATTTCTTTAGTAATACTCTTGACACTGTGGATAATAGGGTATGTTCTTTTTCTGATGCACTGTTGAAGGAAATTTTAAATGTTGAGTTGTCTGATGATATGAAAGCTGATCTGCTTGGACCTGTTTTTATGAGATAAAGAAAACAATTTTCTGTAGTAATAAGGCCTTGGGTCCAGATGGATATTCTGGTAAATTTTTCAAGCTACTTGGGGGTATAGCTGGGAAGGATTTCATGGAGGCTGTGAAGTATTTTTTTTCTTTTAAGTAGAGAAAGATGCTAAATTCTTTTTTATTCTAAACATATTTGAAACTGCGACTTCATTAGCAAAAAAACTCAAGATAGGAAAACAGGGTTTGATCTTTGCCTTGTTATTTGTGATATTAGTTGTTGTGGTTACAGTTTGATTTGTTTTAAATAAATGTCATGTAATAATCTGAATTTGAAACTTGTAAGGTTTGCATTGGAGTTTGATTGTTGATTGTAGAATTTTTTTGTAATTCGAGAGTATGATTGTACAGGTGTTGTTGGATGCTTGTTTTCGTGTCTTTATATAAGCTTATTTGAAAATACAACTTTTTCTGAAACTATTTGTCTCTTCTCTTAATATTATAGGGAAGAATTGTTGGAGTTGGCCTGCATACAGCATTTACGCCACATGAAGTATGAAGAAGCAGATCAAGCCGCACTTGCAGCATATGAAGTATGCATGCAGCAGTTGAAGCTCAATACTGCTATTGTATTTCATTCTGTTTTGTTACCTTAAATATTGCTTTGTAATTTAGTCAGATTTGAACTAAGTTGATATTGTTTTGATGTAATTAGGTACTGATGGATTGATAAATCAGTACATCTATGTGTGCAAGCAATGTTTTCATAAGTTCCAATGTTACTTAGTGATAGTAGGTAATGTTAGGTGAAAATTTGTTTTGATTTGACCAGCTAAATGTCTGGTATATGTATTGGCTTTGTGCCTTCATTCAAAAAATGAAATCATTTTGAGAATTTCATCCAAATACTCTCTCTTTTCTTGTTTTTCATTCTCTTTGCTCTCCAAGCCTGATTCTGTTTATTTTCACCAGCAAACATACAACATTGTTGCTAAAGCTTCTGTTAACCTTCATTATTTTTGTCTAAAATCCCAACAAGAATATTAAGACAAAAAATGCAAAGCTGAGAAAGGTCATCATCAACCAAACAATTTCACAACAGCTCAAACCAGTAATCAATGAAAGGAGTAATAATGGCCTAAATAGTGCAATAACTCAAGTAGGAATGACAATAATATTTTTCTCTTTTTTTTTTTTTTTTTTTTTGAAAATGATAAACAACAATAAATTGATGAGCATCGAAACCACCGAAAATAATTCCTATAAAATAAAATAACTCTAAATAGTAGTAAAGAGTGGTAGTAGGGTCGAGTTCATAAGGATTGGTGTTATAATCAACTTTCGTGTTTAACTTGTGATCAGAATTTCTGTCGTGTCAATAGTCGTGGCTATAGTCATGCCTACAACTCCAAACAGACATGCTGAAAAATAAACAAATAAATCAGGGAAGTTTTGAAATGTTTAGAAACTAAATAATTGAAACAACATAAATAAATAATTAAATAAATTAGAAATTTAATTGGAAATTTAATTTGGATTTTGTAATCAAAGATAATAAGCCTTAGCCCTAGACTCAGTAAACTTTGGATTTTTGAATCGATCCTTGAAAGTTAATTCTCTACTCCAAACAATAAGCTTGTTATAGCAGTTAAGAACGTCCTAACCACCAATTCTTCCTCTCGTAGCTGGTCCCGGTACGACCTGCAAACCAACCCTTACCGATTATCTAACCAAGATACACGTGTTCTCGATTCAAGATTCCTGCAGCCTTGCGCTCTGAAGAACCCAACTCGAATTAATGGCCTCAACTGCGTGGGTCGTTTAAACCCGATCACTTCTTCCTTGATTTGTTCTCGGAGATCCGAATAAAGTACGGCCGACTCCTTTCTCCAACTATCAGTAAACACGACTCCAACCCAACATGCACTTTTTGACTTGAAATCGAGTTAACTTTAAGGGATGAGTTGCCAAACTCGATACTTAGGGAAAATGTGAAAATCGATTGAAAGGATTTTTAGTGTGGATACGTATCTCACGATTCCCGACCGGAAAGAACATCGGCCTAAAACTAAGATGAAATTTAGTGAAGTATGGATTTAATCATACTTTGGTTGGCTATGATTGGGTTTGTATGAAAGATGGTGGAAATTGGGAAAGAAAAGGACTTGAAAAACAATTAGACAAATTTTGAAAGAACAGAATTGGAAATGAAGTAACAGAATGTTACGTACCAAATTTGAGAAAAGAAAATAATTCTATTCAATTCCAAATTGAAATCAAAATGTAAAGTTAAACGTGTCTTTCCTAAGTACATTAAAATCTTATTTATATACACAATATTTATTAATTTTGGCTTTAACCACTTCAACATATAATTAAAAATAAATTAAAATTAAAATTAGATTTTTTTTTATTTTTGGCTTTTACAAAGTTAAAAGAATTTGATAAGTTCTTGGTCTTTTCCACATTTTTTATTCGGTCTCACTTTATTAATTATGTTTCATTTTGGTCCTTTTCTACTCGTTTTTTACTCTTAGCGTCTCAATTGCATCCTTGACAAGATTAAAACGTAAAAGCACTAATTCAGTAGGGATCAATTAAAAAATTAACCGAATTAAACATAAAAAGTCATGCAAATTAACATGTTATCAAAAATTTATTTTTGGGACTTGGAAGAAGGTTTTCAATACATATATGGTGTTGCCACACTAACACGCCACACCCTCCCCCAATGTGATTCACGACTCCCCAACTTTTTATTTTTTTTAATAATTTGATTTATTTCTTCAGTATTATAAAATATTTAAATAAAATACAAATACTTTTTGGTATTATCTGACAATGTGACAGCACCACTTAAAAAATACTTTTTATTTATTTATTTATTTAGAATGACTGGGTGATGATGATGGCTCGCCTAACTAATTGGTAGAATCTAGATTTGTTGTAGAAAAATGCCATTTACATAAATAATCTACAACATGCCTCATTTTCGTAATTGATTTTTTGCATTATTCATATAAAAAATCGAATTTTAAAATTTAATTTAATTTCAATTTAAATTAAAATAATAAAGAAATTGTTTGTTAATGTCAATTTTTTTATATATGAAAATAACAAATATTAAGCGGCAGCCGTAGCCGTAGCAGTAGCAATAGCAATATGAATGTTAGTATTTGTTTTTGAAAGCAGTGAAATTAAAATAACAATGCCATATTAATTAATTAATACTTTATGCAAACAAACCACAGCAAGTCATGTACTGTAATAATCATATCTTATATTACATAAATACATGGCACATGCTACTCAGCTCAAAACCCAAAACCTAATCCCTAATTAATGCATAACACTAATTACAATGAAATTAGTCAAATTAACGTTAACCAATGCTTATTTTATTACAATTTGAGTTTTAATAAAAAAAACTATTCGACTCAAATATAAAATTAAAGAATAAAATTAGGATGATTTATGGGTAATGCATGCATCAATTATGTTATATACAGAAAAATACTCATGATTTATGGGTATCATTATCGCGACCGTATGTTGCGATGGTCGACAAAATGATTATAGACAGTAATCTCTAGATTCTCAGCTTCACCATTAACTTTTTTCACACTTTTCTCCTTTAATGAAAACAACGGATCTTTGCGCAATCGGTCGCTCAATCCGGTGATCTTGTACTCGTGATTGGATGGACTGACTTTTGTCCTCGTGTTCTTAAAGCTTTGCTTAGCTATGGTCGATCCGGGATCCATAGCATTCGATTGGCGAAGGATCCATAACCGGGCTAGGGCGAATATCAATATTCGAGGAAAGGCCTCTTTGAGTGGCCATGAAATTTGAATGGAAGCCCCTATTGTCAAGGGCACCTCTTCCAAGGTCCGTGAGGTTGTTCTGATTATCTTGAAAGATTGGCAAACCAGTAGGCATCCCTGTTTCGCAGCATGCTATCTTAAAACGACATCTATCACCCTCAATGCTTCTTGAGAGTTTTGATTCTGTCCGCGCCAAGCATTTTGAGTTGCTCGCATGGGTGTCTATGCAACAAAGTTGATTTGACCGATAGGGCCGTTTAACTCTCTTTACTGTCTTGCCCATTTGAGTCATCATGGATATCGGGTCTTGCATTACCGATTGTTTTACATTAGATGTAACATCCTCAAATACAACTATAAATTCATGCTTGTTATTTGGAGGAGTACCAATAGTAAATAAACCTTTCTCCTTGTCGTAAGCAAAGTCCTTTTCACCAATTCAATGTCACGGGTTTCTTGCCCTCTGCCAATCACTTTCCTTCCAACCCCTCGTCGTCTAAAGGATGACTACAGTTTTAACTTTGCCACATTTCCTTTTGCTCAAATGGATCCATACCCTTCTAATCGCCTAGGTTCTAACTATACTGAACGATCGCATTGTCTTCCATTTTATCAAGGAATCCGTTTTCCATAACCGACTTTCTAATTCGAAACCGACCGTGAATCGATACCTCTTTAGAAAATGAGATGAATGCACGAAAATAAAATGCAACGAGTCGATGATCGCAAAGTAAAACAAGTGAAAATGAACAAACACCTACAGGTGACCACTAAGGTTTGATGTAGTTCTATCTAAGGTGGGCTCTAGGGTTCACTATATGTGGTTTTAGTTCTAGAGTTTGAGGTACCTGAACCAGCAGATTCCTCGGTCCTCACCCATTATAGGCTCATATAGACCGAGTTCAGTTCAGGGGAATACATTTCCCTATGGCTGCACGGAGATGAAAATCTCACGAAGACATAGAGTACGGATGTATCCCTAGGCGATCCACTATCCTCGCACTGCGGAGGTGAAAACCTCACGAAGGAATAGTTTCTCACTCCCACTTAAAGGTGCGACCACAACGGTCATGCAATGTACTGTGCACAAGAAAATAGAAATCATGTGCAATGACACAAATGAATGCAACACAAGGATAGTAAAAATTTTTTTTAAATCAAATTTCCAAACTTTCGACAAAGGACAAAAAATAATCAATTTACGGCCTGACTCTCTTTTTGGGGTCCCCAGTGGAGTCGCCAAGCTGTCGTAACCATTTTTGATAAAACAGTAAACGGCGCGGTCGACTCGTGGTTTTTTAAAAAAAATGAAGAGGAAAGGAGTCGCCACCAATCTTTTTTTGATGAGGTGTGATCGGGTCACCTTAAAAAGTGTTTGTTTTTAATAATCAGATTAATTTATCAAAAACACAATTTTGGTCTACGAAAATCAGAAAATGGATACGGGAGTCGGTTACGTACGAGGAAGGGTTAGCACCCTCGATACGCCCAAAATTGGTACCTAATTGATTTATCTAATGTCTTAATGTCGAAAGTTGAAAACTTGAGAATTCAAAATCTGATCCTCTTGTTGTTGAAGAATAAATTTGGATAAATTGGAAGTGTATGCCAAGGGCCGTCTCGTTTTAAGGTGAAGTGTTACATCCAATACTTTAGGACACCACATCTCGACCTTTAAAGTTGAACTTGCCTTTTATTCAAAACTTATGGATTTAATTGAAAGGATATTTTGTTATTTAGAATGGACGAGAAAAGGAAACCCAATACTTTAGGGCACGACGATTCTCAAGTTTTTAAATACAAAACATTGCCTTGGTTTTAGAAAATATTATCTCGAATAGCAAAACATCACATCCAATGCATTAGGACACGACATCTCGAGTTCACGAGAATAAGCTTTTAGTTTAAAAATGTATTTGTTTTAAAAGGATATTCGGTTATTTAGATCAAACGAGAAGGATCGAAACCCAATACTTTAGGGCACGACCTCTCGAATTTCTAAATACGGAATATTACCCTTGTAAAAGAATCCATTTTGTGTCGGTGAAAATTGATGTAATGCAAGTTTATAATGGAACGTAAAAACAGATCATAATACGGATATGCGTAGCAAAAATGGGAATAAATGTGTTAGTACGAATGATAACGTAAATAACGAAAACGAAATAGCATAAAATGAACGAGTCAAAAATGAAGATGATGAAAGATGAAAGTAAGAAAATAATAGAAGAATAAATAACAAAATGAAAGTTTTATGAGAAGAAAAGAAAAGAAAAATAATAATGATAATAACGATAATGAAAATAATATTGATATACAAATATAAGTAGAAATATATAAGACATGATAAATATATGAGTGAAAATAGAGGTATATACATAATAATAATATAGGCGTAGATATGAACAAAAATTAAATAAATAATAATATTAAACTAAGAAAATAAATATAGATAAAGATACTAATAATAATAATGAGAATAATGAGAGTATCAAATAATAGTAATAGCAATAATAATGAAAATAAAATAATAATAGTGATGATAATTAAATAATAAAACAATAAAATATAAAATAATGGTAATAAGGTGAGAATAATAGTATAAGTGGTAATGAAATGAAAATGAAAATAATACATTAATACTAACAATAATAATAAAACAATACTAATAATAATATAAGTAAAAATAATATTAGTAACATGATAATGAAAATAATGGTAACAATAATGGTAATAATAACAGAAAAAATAGTAATAATAATGATAATAGTATAGTATAGCAATAAATAAATGATAATAATAATAGTAAGAATAATATAATAACGAGAATAATAATAAGGTTAGAAAGAATAAGAATAATAATAATAACAATAATAATAATAATAGTAATATAACAAAATGATAAAAATAATAGTAGTAAACATAATAATAATAGATAGCAATAATAAATAAATGATAGTAAAAATATAATAATAATAATAATAATAATGTAATTTATAAGGAAAACAAATGAATAAATAAATTTATTAAGCAAATCCAAGATTATATTGAAATCAGAATGAAAGTCAGGGGTCTAAAATTGCAATAAATCAAAGAAAAGGCGAACAGGGACTACAACATCACGCGCAATAGCTCACGGGGATCAAATGGGTAAATAACCCACTCTGATGCGCAGCGTTTCGGTGCAGGACTAAATCGAGACAGAAAGAAATATTTGGGGTCGAATTTAAAAGCAAGAAAAAATGAAAAGGGAGCCTAATCGAACGGAGCCGCTGAAGGGAGGGGCCATTCGCGCAAATATCCCCTTGAAGGGATATGCGCAGTCTCCCTTGAACCCAACGGCGCCGTTTTGTTTGATGTATGAAGCCCCAAAATTTCCCCAAAGTCAGATTTTAACCCTAAAGTTTTTTTAAAAAAATCAGTAGCCAACATTTCCCCTTTTTTTCTTCTCTCCCTCTCTATCTAGCCCGACGATTGGGCTCCCACAGCGATCTCGCGCCACCTGTCGTGTCGGTGGCCAACGCCGCGCGGAGAGGGGGTTTTAGCCCCGTTCGAACCTGGGCCCTTGAACCACCATGGGCACCAAGGTCGAAGACTCTCGACCCCCCTTTTCGAATCCAACCCCGACGACGGTGAGACCTCCGACTACGCGTTCGGGCGGATTCAGGTAAGGTCCTTTCCTCTTTCTTTTTCGACTTTGTTTTCAAAGATTTGAAGTAGTAAAAATAAAATAAAATCGAAAGTAAATAACAATAGAGAATAAAGAGAAATCGAAAACCTTGATGTTTCAGTTCAGATTTTTTTTATTTGCTTTGTATTCTTTTTTTTTTTGAATCCGAAAATCTCCCCCCTTACATTCGTCTTCGAACCCCCCTTTTATCCCTCTGAAATGTTACAATATAATAGTATTTCTACTACTTTTGCTTGCGTGTTGTGTTGCTTCATGCTTGTTTTGCAGTGCTAGGGCGGTGGGCGATGGGCGGTGGAGCGGTGGTGAGGTCGGCGCGAGAGCAGCGGCGCGCGTCGAGGCAGAGCAAGTGGCTAGGGTTTTTTTCTTTTTGATTTTCTGTTTTGGGTTTGGCAATTGGGCTAGGTTAGATGGGTTAGGTTTTGGCATTGGGTGTTAACCCGGGCAAAATTGGGTTGTGACAGCTGCCCCTCTTTGCTCATTGTCGTGTAACGAGAATGGAGCAAAGACTTTCAAAGGACCAATTTTGCCCGGCCTTGTTGAGTCTTGACTTCTTAGGTGCTCTTCCACAGATAGCTTCATTCCTGTTCACCGCATCTTGTCGTTTCGATCCATTCCACCGCTACTTCAGAGAGATAGGACCTATAGCTCCTGCTGCGACTTCGAGGGGATGAGACTTGTTTATTTTAAATCGCTCCACTGCAACTTCAGGGGGGTAAGGTTTGTAACCTTCAGCTTATTCCACTGCTGGCCAAGACAATAGGATGATGGCTTAAATCATGTTCCCTACTGTTTAGGGAGACGAGATTTGCCTTCGATCTTGCCCCACTACTGGTTAGGGCGACAAGATCTACAAATTTGACCTATTTCACTGCTGGTCAGTGGCAATAAGATGACGGCTTAAATCATGTTCCCTACTGTTTAGGGAGACAGGATTTGCCTTTGATCTTGCCCCACTACTGGTTAGGGCGACAAGATCTACAAATTTGACCTATTTCACTGCTGGTCAGTGGCAATAGGATGACGGCTTAAATCATGTTCCCTACTGTTTAGGGAGACAGGATTTGCCTTTGATCTTGCCCCACTACTGGTTAAGGCGACAAAATCTACAAATTTGACCTATTTCACTGCTGGTCAGTGGTAGTAGGACGGTCTTCAACTTATTCCACTGCTGGTCAATGGCAATAGGAAAATCTTCAACCTATTCCACTACTGGTTAGTGGCAATAGAACAATCTTTTACCTATTCCATTTCTGGTGGCTGGCAATAGGATAATCTTCAACCTATTCCACCGCTGGTCGATGGCAATAGGAAATCTTTTACCTATTCCGCTGCTGGTCAGTGGCAATAGGACAATCTTCAACCTATTCCACTACTGGTTAGTGGAAATAGAACAATCTTCAACCTATCCACTCTTTGGTTAGTGGCAATAGAACAATCTTCAACCTATTCCACTCATGGTTAGTGGCAATAGAACAATCTTTTACCTATTCCACTGCTGGTCAGTGGCAATAGGATAATCTTCAACCTATTCCACTCTTGGTCGGTGGTAATATGATAATCTTCAACCTATTCCACCGCCGGTCGATGGCAATAGGAAAATCTTCAACCTATCCCACTCTTTGGTTAGTGGCAATAGAACAATCTTCAACCTATTCCACTTTGCTAGTTAGTGGCAATAGAACAATCTTCAACCTATTCCACTTTCTTGGTTAGTGGCAATAGAACAATCTTCAACCTATTCCACCGCCGGGTCGATGGCAATAGGAAAATCTTCAACCTATTCCACTTTCTTTGGTGGGTGGCAATAGGATAATCTTCAACCTATTCCACTACTGGTCAGTGGTAATAGGATAATCTTCAACCTATTCCACCGCTGGTCGATGGCAATAGGAAAATCTTCAACCTATCCCACTACTGGTTAGTGGCAATAGAACAATCTTCAACCTATTCCACTGCTGGTTAGTGGCAATAGAACAATCTTCAACCTATTCCACTGCTGGTTAGTGGCAATAGAACAATCTTCAACCTATTCCACCGCTGGTCGATGGCAATAGGAAAATCTTCAACCTATTCCACTGCTGGTCAGTGGCAATAGGATGGTCTTTAACCTATTCCACTGCTGGTCAGTGGCAATAGGGTAATCTTCGACCTATTCCATTTGCTGTCGTGTGGCAATAGGATGGTGGCTTCACCAATGTTTCTACACCGTCCTCTGGGGACATACCCTGTAGACTCGATTTTATATGCTTGTGTTTATGTCAAATGATTAGGATGCTATGATCAGAATGAATCTAATGCTCCTGCGTGGGGGCACCATACTATGGACGACATTTGCATGAATGCAGAATGTCATGAGGGTGGTCTTTTTACAATGATTAGGATGCAATGATCCGAATGAGTCGAATGCTTCTAACTAAACGTGCTTTGAATGATGATGTATGAAATGATCCCTTTTTTAATGCTTAGGGTTGTCACTGCTCGCTGTCCATCAGAGTTTTATTGCTGACGTATTACGCTACTATCTCGCTCTGCTGGTACCATCTTCAAAAAAATCAAAGAAACCATCATATTTTGCTCAAATGACTTGCCCCAATGTAACTTCAAGGTCCATTCCATGGTACCTATGGGACTTTAAGGCTTATACCATCTTCAAACCCTCTCTGCAATTCAGGGGGGTATAGGGTCTGCGTCATCTTTAGTCTATCCCATTGCGACTCAAGGGTATAGAATTTGTGTCATTTTCAATCCATCCTACTGCGACTGAGGGGCATAGAATTCGTAAGCGATTTGATGCTGTTGCACCTTTCCATTCCCGGGGATCGTGATCGTGTGCACGCATGATGGACACAAAATCATTCTCCGCGCGAATGATTGCCCATTCATACATCGCCCTTTTTCATCGAGATGATACTACTTACGTAATACCTCGTCATTTTGTTCAAACACTGTTTTCAACCAAATTCAAAGAGATAGCCTCGATTCAAATTTTCCTCCATCATTATTCTGATCCTTTAAACTCGAGGAGTTTTAAGCAATGGTCTGTTTCAGTTTAAATTCGACTACTCAAAAGTTTCATAGAGTAATATGCGGAACTCTTTTTGTGAAAGTGTCGTTATTCTATTAATCATTATTTCAATGCAAAATGCCTGAAAGAGACCATAACTACGGATAAGAGAGAAGCTAGTTAGGAGCAATGCTCGAAACAAATAGGTAAAGCAAAAATAGCAAATGTAATTAGGAAGGAAATTTATGGGCGATATTTTGCAAGGGAAATAGATAACAAAAATGGGTAAAATAGAAGCTAGGTGCCCCAGATATCGCAGCCTGAGCTTCTCTGTTCAAACTTCTTGAGGACCATTTTAGGCTCAATATGTGTTTAGGGGATCCGGAGTACTTTGTCGATGCTTCGAGACGCAACATATTTCTTCATTGTTAACCCAAGCGTGACAAGACTACCGTATGCCTTACTTTCGGTCAAAATTTGAGTGCCCTTCTCGGGTTTTCAACCCAAATCCCTTTGGTCTCAAGGCGCCCTTTGCGGGTTTTCATCTTGGCCTCTCCTTTTCTTCTTTTCCTTTCCTTTTTGTGTTTTTCTTTTCTCTTTTTTTTTTTTTTTTTTTTTTTTTTGCAAATCTGAACTCATAGGATTAGGCAAGTCCTTATCATCCATCTTGATTAGTGCCTATGTTTTCCAAGCCTGGCCTTCTTTGCTTTGCATAGGGCACTTACTTTTCCTCCTGAGTCCTTTTGGATATGAAGAATCCTTCTTAATGCGAGTCTTTTGAACGGACCTTTTTGTCGTAAGCCCCGGTGAGGATCTTAGCCAACATAGAAAGTAAATGGTAACTTCTCGATGCCAACTTTTACAAATATCGATTGTCCTCGAAAAGAATTTGGATGGTTTTGGCTCTCTTGCTTTCTTACTGATGTGGTGTCCGACCTTTGAACAGACTATAAATTCGTGTTATCACGTTAAACACGTTCCTTTTGGTATCCTTTATCACCACTCTCCTTTTCTTTTTCTTTTTCTTTTTTTTTTTTTTTTTTTTTTCGAATTTGAATTTGAAGTTGAAGTCGACGATTCACGATTTTGTAATTTTGACATGTGAAGCGACCTTTACCCTCCGGGTAAGGTAATCAAAGGCTATGAATATGAATCGATGTTGGTTCAAAGATTATGAGGAGACTAGCTTGACAGCGTCCATGCCTCACATATAGGAATCCACGTTTGATGGCCCCAACATGTCTGGGGTCATGTGATCTGCGATAATGTCTTGCCTTATTCTTGCGGTGAGCTAAGTTTCCATCTTCATCTCCTCGTTGGCTCGCAGTTGTCGGTGACATTTCGCAAGGTAGGATCTGCCATTTTTAATCAAGTTGGAAATAAGTTGCAATCTCTATCATCTTCTAAGTCCTTAGATTCTTACGGACACATATCTCACTAGAAAGGGAGTCCGTAATAAATACGCTCATGTCATTGATATCTCGGGACCCATTGTCGATGATGACAAGAATTTCAGAGAATAAATGATTCCAAGAATGGTTATTTATGAATGAAGAATAAAAGAACATTCAAAGTAGAATTTAAAGCATGAAAAAGAACAACAACAAAAATATTGGTTCAAAAAGATGCATTTTACTGAAATAGTAATTTTTAACACGAGCCTATTTCACAAAAGAGTTCTCATTGCTTCTAGGCTTAACGCAACCAAGATATTTCGTACATTACTCGGTAAGCTTCTAAATACTACAGAATTTCTTCCAGCTCATTGCTCAAAATGCTCCCGTGTTTATGCTTCGCTTTTGGTGCGTCGCCTATCTCCACAACACCTATTTTGATGAATTTTTCCACCAACTTCTTAAAAGTCAGCAATTTTCTATTGAGTGTCCTGTAATCCCCGCATGATACTCACACCGGACATTTAGGTTATACCATTTTGGGTATGGAGGTTGCAAAGTGGTTTTATATAAAAGGAGCTACAACATGCATATCAAATAAGTTTTAGTATAACTCCATATACGTCATAGGAATAGGAGTGAACGAGGTTTTTCCGAATACGCTCTTCGGATTGGGTTTTTGCTTTGGGGACCAGGTGGTGGTAACTACTTTCTTTGGCGGTTTGTTTGTAAACGGCTTCAATAACCCTTAGTATACCCACTGCGTGCTAGCCACATCCTTGTCCTTCCTCTTCGGGGCTTTTGAAGCCCCTTCTCCTTTTTTTCTCCGCCTCGTAGACCAAAAACAACACGATTGACTTGCTCATTACCAGGGCCCATCGGAGAGTCCAAAGAAGACCGGCGTATCACCCCTATATTGAGATCCAATAATGACAGGTACCACGCGAGAGTGCGCGTCTGGTTGAGTTGAGATATTCATTGGGGAATAAACGATGTCTTCATTATTATCCACATCGTCAGTCGCTAGGTCACTTCTTTTTTCAAGTCCTCCGGCTAGTAACTGAGTTAGTTGGCCCATCATGTTCCTTTGGAAGTCTAGCATTTGCTCTCGCATTTCTTGTTGAATTTGGGTCAATTGCTCTTGCATCTGTATTTGCCTTTGCTCAATCCTCACCAACCTTTGTTCCATGTTTTCCAGGTTAACTGAAACATTTTACCTAATTAGGGTCCTTTTGTAAAGGTCTAATACAAATGAATGCAATGTAATGCGAATGCAATGTAGTACGAATGCATGAATGCAAAGAGGTATCGATTCTGATCAACTTCATTTTAGGAAACTTTATTAGAAAACAAGTTCTTTTACATAAAACGGACTACTATATGCTCTCGTCCTAAGTCCTAAAGGTTTTTGGTTTCCCGAGCAGTGGATCTAGCTCTTGACTATGGTTAAGCTGCAGCTAGTATTTTATGCTCAACATATTCACCTGTAATGCCAAAATCTATAGATGACCAGCTACCTTTTGAATCTGCACTATTGCTTCCCTCACGAGGTAATCTCGACTCTTTAAATTGTTGATCATAAGAATGATGAAGGTCTTCTCTCCACTCTTGTTTCGAAGCTCGATCCATGATTCACAATTGTGTAATGCTTGGTTCTAACTTTTCGATCCCACCTTTCATTTCCTTAATCTTGTTCAGAGCTTAACTTCAACTCGATTGCGAGTTATAGCTTCGATGGTAGTGAAGAGGTCATCTAAGCTTAGCATCAATTCTTCGAAAAAGTATTGATCATTCACTCTAGCTAGCGCCATACCCCGAGGGATTCTTCCGCTTCCAAGGCTCATAAAGATTAGAGTTTTTCTAGACAAAGAAGAAAGCTGCGAGCTCGGACATTTTAGATCGTATCCGTTCGATAGCTTTTCCAATTCTAACCACAGGTGAAAGTCGTCTATTCTGGTTTGTCTCTTTTGGATCTATCTAATCGGTCGATACAAATTCCTTTCATTTCTTCCCACGAATTAAATCCCTTGCAATGTTGTTTGGATCATAACGATGAGCCCGTGGTTCACAACGACCTATCCTTCCGTCCTAGATGGTTCCACAAATTCCAACGCCCATTCTTCTGAAAGAAATTTCCATCATTGCCCCGACAGACGACTTGGGTGAAATTAGTGCTTTGAAAGAGACACCACAAGAACACACAGCATTGGCTCAAGCCTATGGTTTGCTCCCTGTGAAGCAAAGAATAAAGCTCTCATTCTTTCCCGAGACTTCTGCCTTAACCAAAGAAGCTCTCTAGTTAGCGCTTTGTCAATTGCAAATACATCAAGGAATGGAGCTCCAAAGGAATATATGTAGGTTGTTTCGGCACTCCAACATTTAAGCATGGCAAGCCTTACAGAGAAGCGCGACCGTATGTTGCGATGGTCGACAAAAATGATTATAGACGATAATCTCTAGATTCTCGGCTTCACCATTAACTTTTTCACACTTTTCTCCTTTAATGAAAACAACGGATCTTTGCGCAATCCGGTCGCTCAATCCGGTGATCTTGTACTGATTGATTGGATGGACTGACTTTTGTCCTCGTGTTCTTAAAGCTTTGCTTAGCTATGGTCCATCCGGGATCCATAGCATTCTCGATTGGCGAAGGATCCATAACCGGGCTAGGGCGAATATCAATATTCGGAAAGGCCTCTTTGAGTGGCCATGAAATTTGAATGGAAGCCCCTATTGTCAAGGGCACCTCTTCCAAGGTCCGTGAGGTTGTTACGATTATCTTGAAAGATTGGCAAACCAAAGAGGCATCCTGTTTGCAACATGCTATCTTAAAACGACATCTATCACCCTCAATGCTTCTTGAGAGTTTTCGATTCTGTCCGCGCCAAGCATTTTGAGTTGCTCGCATGGGTGTCTATGCAACAAAGTTGATTTGACCGATAGGGCCGTTTAACTCTCTTTCTCTGTCTTGCCCATTTGAGTCATCATGGATATCGGTCTTGCATTACCGTTGTTTCACATTAGATGTAACATCCTCAAATACAACTATAAATTCATGCTTGTTATTTGGAGGAGTACCAATAGTAAATAAACCTTTCTCCTTGTCGTAAGCAAAAGTCCTTTTCAGCCAATTCAATGTCACGGGTTTCTTGCCCTCTGCCCAATCACTTTCCTTCCAACCCCTCGTGCGTCTAAAGGATGACTACCGATTTTAGCACCGCCACATTTCCTTTTGCTCAAATGGATCCATACCCTTCTAACCGCCTAGGTTCTAACTATCTGAACGATCGCATTGTCTTCCATTTTATCAAGGAATCCGTTTTCCATAACCACTTTCTAATTCGAAACTCGACCGTGAATCGATACCTCTTTAGAAAATGAGATGAATGCACGAAAATAAAATGCAACGAGTCGATGATCGCAAAGTAAAACAAGTGAAAATGAACAAACACCTACCGGTGACCACTAAGGTTTGATGTAGTTCTATCTAAGGTGGGCTCTAGGGTTCACTATATGTGGTTTTAGTTCTAGAGTTTGAGGTACTGAACTAAAGTGATTCCTCGGTCCTCACCCATTATAGGCTCATATAGACCGAGTTCGGTTCGAGAAATACATTTCCCTATGGCTGCACCGGAGATGAAAATCTCACGAAGACATAGGTACGGATGTATCCCTGCGATCCACTATCCTCGCACGGAGGTGAAAACCTCACGAAGGAATAGTTTCTCACTCCCACTTAAAGGTGCGACCACAACGGTCATGCAATGTACTTGTGCACAAGAAAATAGAAATCATGTGCAATGACACAAATGAATGCAACACAAGGATAGTAAAAATTTTTTTAAATCAAATTTCCAAACTTTCGACAAAGGACAAAAAATAATCAATTTACGGCTGACTCTCTTTTGGGGTCCCCAGTGGAGTCGCCAAGTCGTCGTAACCATTTTTGATAAAGCGATGCAAATGGCGCGATCGACTCGTGGTTTTTAAAAAAATGAAGAGGAAAGGAGTCGCCACCAATCTTTTTTGATGAGGTGTGATCGGGTCACCTTAAAAGTGTTTGTTTTTAATAATCAGATAATTTATCAAAAACACAATTTTGGTCTACGAAAATCGAGAAAATGGATACGAGTCGATTACGTCTGAGGAAGGGTTAGCACCCTCGATCGCCCAAAATTGGTACCTAATTGATTTATCTAATGTCTTAATGTCGAAAGTTGAAAACTTGAGAATTCAAAATACGATCCCTCTTGTTGTTGAAGAATAAATTTGGATAAATTGGAAGTGTATGCCAAGGGCCGTCTCGTTTTAAGGTGAAGTGTTACATCCAATACTTTAGGACACCACATCTCGACCTTTAAAGTTGAACTTGCCTTTTATTCAAAACTTATGGATTTAATTGAAAGGATATTTTGTTATTTAGAATGGACGAGAAAGGAAACCCAATACTTTAGGGCACGATTTCTCAAGTTTTTAAATACAAAACATTGCCTTGGTTTTAGAAAATATTATCTCGGAATAGCAAAACATCACATCCAATGCATTAGGACACGACATCTCGAGTTCACGAGAATAAGCTTTTAGTTTAAAAATGTATTTATTTTAAAAGGATATTCGGTTATTTAGATCAAACGAGAAGGATCGAAACCCAATACTTTAGGGCACGACCTCTCGAATTTCTAAATACGGAATATTACCCTTGTAAAAGAATCCATTTTGTGTCAAAATGCGAAAATTGATGTAATGCAAGTTTATAATGGAACGTAAAAAACAGATCATAATACGGATATGCGTAGCAAAAATGGGAATAAATGTGTTAGTACGAATGATAACGTAAATAACGAAAAACGAAATAGCATAAAATGAACGAGTCAAAAATGAAGATGATGAAAGATGAAAGTAAGAAAATAATAGAAGAATAAATAACAAAATGAAAGTTTTATGAGAAGAAAAGAAAAGAAAAATAATAATGATAATAACGATAATGAAAATAATATTGATATACAAATATAAGTAGAAATATATAAGACATGATAAATATATGAGTGAAAATAGAGGTATATACATAATAATAATATAGGCGTAGATATGAACAAAAATTAAATAAATAATAATATTAAACTAAGAAAATAAATATAGATAAAGATACTAATAATAATAATGAGAATAATGAGAGTATCAAATAATAGTAATAGCAATAATAATGAAAATAAAATAATAATAGTGATGATAATTAAATAATAAAACAATAAAATATAAAATAATGGTAATAAGGTGAGAATAATAGTATAAGTGGTAATGAAATGAAAATGAAAATAATACATTAATACTAACAATAATAATAAAACAATACTAATAATAATATAAGTAAAAATAATATTAGTAACATGATAATGAAAATAATGGTAACAATAATGGTAATAATAACAGAAAAATAGTAATAATAATGATAATAGTATAGTATAGCAATAAATAAATGATAATAATAATAGTAAGAATAATATAATAACGAGAATAATAATAAGGTTAGAAAGAATAAGAATAATAATAATAACAATAATAATAATAATAGTAATATAACAAAAATGATAAAAAATAATAGTAGTAAACATAATAATAATAGATAGCAATAATAAATAAATGATAGTAAAAATATAATAATAATAATAATAATAATAATGTAATTTATAAGGAAAACAAATGAATAAATAAATTTATTAAGCAAATCCAAGATTATATTGAAATCGAGAATGAAAGTCGTGGGTCTAAAATTGCAATAAATCAAAGAAAAGGCGAACAGGGACTACAACATCACGCGCAATAGCTCACGGGGATCAAATGGGTAAATAACCCACTCTGATGCGCAGCGTTTCGGTGCAGGACTAAATCGAGACAGAAAGAAATATTTGGGGTCGAATTTAAAAGCAAGAAAAAATGAAAAGGAGCCTAATCGAACGGAGCCATTGAAGGAGGGGGGCCATTCGCGCAAATATCCCCTTGAAGGGATATGCGCGATCTCCCTTGAACCCAACGGCGCCGCTTTGTTTGATGTATGAAGCCCCAAAATTTCCCCAAAGTCGATTTTAACCTAAAGTTTTTTAAAAAAATCGGTAGCCAACATTTCCCCTTTTTTTCTTCTCTCCCTCTCTATCTAGCCCGACGATTGGGCTCCCCTGGCCGATCTCCGCGCCACCCTCGTAATCGGTGGCCAACGCCGCGCGGAGAGTGGGTTTTAGCCCCGTTCGAACCTGGGCCCTTGAACCACCATGGGCACCAAGGTCGAAGACTCTCGACCCCCCTTTTCGAATCCAACCCCGACGACGGTGAGACCTCCGACTACGCGTTCGGGCGGATTCAGGTAAGGTCCTTTCCTCTTTCTTTTTCGACTTTGTTTTCAAAGATTTGAAGTAGTAAAAATAAAATAAAATCGAAAGTAAATAACAATAGAGAATAAAGAGAAATCGAAAACCTTGATGTTTCAGTTCAGTTTTTTTTTTTTTTGCTTTGTATTCTTTTTTTTTTTTGAATCCGAAAATCTCCCCCCTTACATTCGTCTTCGAACCCCCCTTTTATCCCTCTGAAATGTTACAATATAATAGTATTTCTACTACTTTTGCTTGCGTGTTGTGTTGCTTCTGTCTTGTTTTGCAGGTGCTAGGGCGGTGGCTGATGGGCGGTGGAGCAGGTGGTGAGGGTCAGAAGGCAGAGCAGGTGCGGCGTCAGAGGCAGAGCAAGTGGCTAGGGGTTTTTTTTTTCTTTTTGATTTTTTGTTTTGGGTTTGGCAATTGGGCTAGGTTAGATGGGTTAGGTTTTGGCATTGGGTGTTAACCCGGGCAAAATTGGGTTGTGACAAACATTTTCTTCCATGTGCGTTGCGTTACAGAGGAAAAAAATTCGTATTCTATAGTTTCACTCAAAATGAAGATGAGATAACCAATGGAAGTTTGGATCTCGTTCCTGACAAATCCATTGAGTGCATCACTCGTGTTTTGAGAGGAACGATGTTGGAGAAGCTACAAGAATAAAGAAAGCATTTCAAGCATATACATAATCTAATGTTAGGTCCCTTTGTTGGGATATGAAAATAGTTGTAACAGGTATATTTTACCAATATCAGACCTATTTTACTATTGTTCAAAATGTCTCTTTTCTTCGTAAAGTTTGTGCTGAGTTTCTTAAGAGGAAATATTTTTGGAATCATTCTTGCCGAGAACCTCTTGTACTTATTTCAAATAAAGCTTTTAAGTTTGCAGAATGTTAGTACGTGTCCAATGCCTTTGCTTATGAATGTTGTAAATTTAGGGCAGAAATATGTGTCTGATGTGTGATTGCTTTTACTCCTTGTGAAACACGAATACCCCCTCCTTTTCTATGAAAATTATGAAGGGTAGTGCAATGCTTGTGATGAAACTAGACTGGAAACAATAAATAGTAAGGATTGCAATTTTGTGTTAGATTCTGATTGTTTTTCACTGCCAATTATAATTGGTCACAAATGTGATGAACATTTTCTCGAACTCACTGTTCATACTGATAATAGCTATTTTGAAAGTTATTATTGTGATATTTGTGAGAAAAGTCGAGATACAAACAGTTGATTATATCATCGTGCAATATGTGATACTAACACTCATGTTAGTTGTGTTCTTAGAGAATATCTATTTATCAAACTCGGGAGCATTTACAAAGTAAAGTATCATTCGTAACCACTCACCATTATGAAGAAGATTTATTGTCAAGCTGCACCATTTTTAATTTTTTTTGTATTTCTTTAATATTTTACAGTATTTAAAGAAATTACAAATAATTTTTGGTATCACCAGAAAATATGGCGACACTTCATAAATTTTTTTTTTTCATATAGAATGATTGAGTGATGATGGGTGATTAGTGTTGCTTGACACATTTACAAAACCTAAAATTAAATTCCATTTCTATAATAAAAAAATTGTTTGTTAATGTAAATTTTTTTATATATGCCAGCCCCAGTCCCAGCCATAGCAATATGAATGTTAATTTTTCTTTTTGAAAGCAGTGAAATTAAAATAACAATAAAAAACATAAAAGCGGCAATTCCATATTAATTAATACTGTGTGTAAACAAACCACAGCAAGTCGTGTACTGTAATAATATATGTTTTTTTCTGAACAAAAACTGTAATAATATATGTTTATAAATCATATATTATATTACATAAATACATGGCAGATGCTACTCAGCTCAAAACCCAATACCCAGTCCCTAATGCATAACACTAATTACAATGAAATCAGTCAAATTAACGTTAACCAATGCTTATTTTATTACAATTTGAGTTCTAATATTGTTTAAAAAGTTATTCGACTCAAATATAAATTTAAAGAATAAAAGTAGGATGATTTATGGGTAATGCATGCATCAATTATGTTACTAAAGCCATGTAATAAACAGAAAAATACTCATAATATTATTTAAAATACCTTGATACTTTTACAATAAAAGTTTTCCATATTTGAAGACTCATCTTTTTAATTCTTAATTTCAAATTTAAATGTAAGGGATGTGAAAAGCACATTTGCCTTCTATGTGCAACTCTTCCTCTTGATGCTCTAACATGTGCATCCCCTTCTCTTTTATTTATGATTTTGACAGGCAATGTAGTGAGGATCTAGAAGTGGCATTCAACTCCAAGGTTTGCAATTATTCTGTAGATCCTTTCTTTATGCTACTACTAACTAGAGCCAAACATAAATTTGATAAACATTTTTTGACACTTACTTATCCCGAGAATAATAATTATTCAAAACATTATTATTGTGATATTTGTGAGCGAAAAAGAGATTCGAAGTGCTAATTCTATCATTGCACAACTTGCAATACATCTGTCCATGTGAAATGTGTTTTTGGTGAATAATATCAATTTATCAAAACTAAGAGTATTTGCAAAGAAGGGATCATTTGCACCCTCTCACATTGTGAAGAACATAAATTACTTCCCTGAATGCACTGTACGTGAAGAACCCTGTGAAGAGCTCACACTTAAATTGTATAATTAGAGTGCAACTAACTCGTTTACCGGAAATGTATGAACCTATATTGCTCTGAATATGGATTCTTGAGAGATAAAGACTTTTAATTTACATTTTAGTTGTAAGTTGAAATAATGTAATTTAGCCTGTTGAAACTTGGACAGATAACTCAATTCGTAAACAGACGTACTTTAAAAGATAGTCAAACTTTTACTTATAGCTTATATAAAAAGATAGCAAACTTTTCCCAATAACTTGTACCTTTTCTCTTAAATGAAATCAAATTACGAAATGCCAATTCGCAGGAAAAAAAATTTTTAATTTTAAAAGTAAAATGTTTTTTCCTCCCGTAAAACCTATTATTGCATAGTTATTATGGTTGGTTTGTCGGATCAAGAACTATGTTAGGCAATATCTCATCTTAATGGTAAGTCTCTTATCTCATATCTTTTTAAGTTAGCTTGGAATGCTTATGTGCATTCTATTTGGTGCGAAAGAAATGGTAGATTATTTGGTAGACCTGCAACTTTTGTGGATCATTTGTTAGTAAGAATTCAAGAAGTGATCTGATGCCGTCTTACTGGAAGGCTTATTAATTCTTTGGATCCTTGTAATAGGTAACTTTGTTTAAATTAGAATTTGCTGAACTGATTTTTGTTTTTCTTTAATTCTTTGGTTTGTTGTACAAGACATTATTGTTCTTCATTCTTAATAGCAAGTTTTTTGATTCTTCGATAAAATACAAATACTTACCAAAAAAATAGAAAAAATATTTATCATTTTACCTAACTCCGGTGATGCTCTTATTTGTGTCACCTGAAAATTTGGGTACAATTCTTTGAAGTTACGGTTGTGCTTATTTGATATTTTCGACATCATTGGTTCTCCACAATAAATGAATTTTACGCATTAAATCATAAGGGAAAAAAATGAAACGTAAGGATTCTGTTGATATATTGAATGATAATTTGTCCAAATCTAACAGAAATTTTTTGAATTTAGATTTTTATGACCTGAATTATTAGTTATTTCATTTGAATTTAAATTTAAATTATAAAAATATAAAGATATTTTAAATTTTAATGTAAAATGAGTTAAAATTCAACTTGATTGGAGCTTCAACAAAGAATTTGAAAAATAAAATGAAGGTATTCTTGAATCCAAAAAAGGAACATCGTTGCCCAACTTCATCCTTTTCTTTGTTTTTTCTGTAAGGGAAAATATCATATTTTGATAAGATATCAAATCAACCCAACCTCAGAAGCAAATGTGAAGCAGGCAAAGCTCTACAACCATAAGATAAGATAAAAGCATTGACTACCTCATTGACTTCACGATTGATGCTCTCTTGTTTTCCTCATTTGTCGTCCCTGCCTTCTGTGTTGTTGCTGTGTGTGATATGAAGTTTTGATGTAGTATCATAATTTTTAAGTAAGTGTAATACGTGCAACATTGAAAGTGGGCAATCACGACACACGGCATGTGTTTGGTTGTGTGGATTGTATGGGCGTGTGAGCTACACTGTTTGGCCAGGTAAGGCTTGTGGGCCATACGTGCGTAAGGGCCTATTTCAAACAGTTTTTAAGGTCATGTTTTGAGTCAAATTATTGAGTTTAGTAATATGCTAAAATCTATTATGTATGTTGTCGTATTTAAATTTTCTGAAAGAATGCTAAATCACGTAAAGTTGTGTACTTGATTGTATGTTGTTTGTATGTTGTGTGTATGAGCATGTCTTTATTCAGTAACTCCGAATAAGTTATATGCATGCCTCTGATCTGTTAATTTGTATGCTCTATTGGCATGTTTCTGATCTTTATGTTCATAAATGAGCATGATTAGTCTGAGTATATCTGAATATGCGTTAAGTTGTTTGCATGTTGTTAGAATTAAGTGTCCTGAATCCTTATTTAAATAAAATACAATCGTAAAATAAAATAAAATAAAAATCCCTATAGAACTACACTTCTTTTATTTTATTTTAAATAAGGTTTTTTAGACCTTATTAAACTCCATCTATTTGATATTGATTAAAATAAGGTGTTTCAATCTTACTACACTCTTATTAAAATATAGTTTTACAAGCCTATAAATAGACATAGTCTATTCCTCTTATAATTATTCGAATTCGACATAGTGAATTTTCTTCTCCTCTGCCTGGGGTTTTTTTCCCGAAAGGGTTTCCACGTAAAATCTGTGTGTTCTTTAGTTTTTATTTCTCTTTTCTTTGCGATATATTGTCATTACCGATGTTATACTTTTCATAAATTGGTATTCGAGCTTCCGGGTTTTTCATCTCGATCACGGTAATGGCGTCTTTGAAGTATGAAAATTAGCTATTGGATCGCAACACCAGATTTGCGTTGTGGCAGATAAAGATGCATGTAGTTCTTGCACAGATGGATTTAAAGGAAGCCCTGCTAGGGGTAGATAAGATGCCTTCGACATTGACGGAGGAAGAGAAGAAGCATAAGGATCGAAAGATGTTAACACAGTTACATCTGCATTTGTCTAACAAAATTTTGCAGGATGTGATGAAAGAAAGGACCGCTGCTGCATTATGGAAGAGGCTGGAACAAATATGTATGTCGAAAACTCTAACCAGCAAGTTGCATATGAAGCAACGCTTTATGCTCATTGTTTGGAGGAAGGTGCGTCTGTGCACGAACACTTAACAGTGTTTAAAGAAATTCTCTCAAACTTGGAGGCTATGGAGGTTCAGTATGATAAGGAAGATCTAGGGTTGATTCTACTTTGTTAGTTGCCCCCGTCTTATTCAACCTCCAGAGACACGATTTTATATAGCTGCGAGTCTCTCACAGTTGATGAGGTTTATGATTCTTTGACCTCGTATGATAAGATGAAGCATCTTTTGGTTAAACCTGACTCTCAAGAAGAGGGTCTCATTGTTCATGGGAGACAAGATCGAAATGTTGATGATGATCGTGGAAGGACACATGAATGGAATCCTTACGGTAAATCTAAGGGTAGATCGAAGTCTTCAAATAGAGGTAAAACTTGTAACTTCTGCAAAGAAAGGGCACATTAAATCTGAGTGCTATAAGCTACTGAACAAGATTAAAAGGAAGGCTGCGAATCAAAAGGGAAAACAACCAGAAAGTTCTGGTGAAGCTGATGTTGTAGAAGACTACAACGATGGTGAACTTCTAGTCACTTCTGTCAACAATTCTAAAGTGAGCGAGGAGTGGATACTTGATTCAGGCTGCACCTTCCACATGAGTCCCAATTGGGATTGGTTTACAACTTACGAAACAGTGTCTGAAGGTGTTGTTTTGATGGGAAATAATGCTTCGTGTAAAATCGCAGGTGTTGGAACAATTAAAGTTAAGATGTTTGATGGAGTTGTCAGAATACTTAGTGACGTACGACATGTTCCAGAATTGAAGAGCATTTTAATTTCGTTAAGTACTATTGATTCAAGGAGTACAAATATACAGTTGAAAGTGCGATTTTGAAGATTTCCAAAGGTTCCCTCGTTGTGATGAAAGGGTAGAGAAAGACTGTCAAGTTATATGTTTTGTAGGGTTTTATTGTTATTGGTGATGCAGCCGTCGCTTCCTCTTTCTTGTCAGATGATGATATTACTAAACTTTGGCATATGTGCCTAGGGCATATGAGTGAGAATGGCATGACAGAATTGAGCAAAAGAGGACTTCTTGATGGGCAAGGAATTTGCAAACTGAAGTTCTGTGAGCACTGCGTTTTTGGGAAGCAAAAGAGAGTTCGATTCACCAGCGAAATCCATAACACGAAGGGAACGTTGGAGTATATTCATTCTGATCTGTAGGGGCCATCAAGAGTGCTTTCAAGAGGTGGAGCTAATTATATGCTAACTTTTATTGATGATTTTACAAGCCTATAAATAGACATAGTCTATTCCTGTTATAATTATTCGAATTCGACATAGTGAATTTTCTTCTCCTCTGCCCGTGGTTTTTTTCCCGAAAGGGTTTCCAAGTAAAATCTGTGTGTTCTTTAGTTTTTATTTCTCTTTTTTTTTTGCGATATATTGTCATTACCGACGTTATACTTTTGACACATGTGCATTGGGGTGGGTTTTGAGTATGATATG
This sequence comes from Gossypium sturtianum, assembly GCA_025698515.1. NCBI lineage: Eukaryota > Viridiplantae > Streptophyta > Magnoliopsida > Malvales > Malvaceae > Gossypium > Gossypium sturtianum. The sequence continues at coordinate 168,929,645 of CM046945.1, forward strand.
GAGGAAGTTTTGGAAGACTATGATCTGCAATTCTGGCGGTTTACCTACAATATTTGATGTTGATAGTTAAACTATACTATTTGCTTCTGGCGGTATTTTCGTGAAATATCTGGCAGCTTAGCTGCATAATATTTGAGTGGTACATGACCACTAATTGGTGTGTTGGTTGGAGAGGTTCTTAATAAACCCTTATTGGTGTATGAACAGAGATGCTGTAATAATTGGGGGTAGGTTTTGTTTTGATTGACACTCTACATTGTTAAAACATGTCATGTCATCTGTTATCTGCTCTGAAATGTTATAATTTGTGCATCAAATTGCTATCTGTTATGCTATGACACACACAGAGCTTTTAGCTCACCTTATTATTTTATCTTCTCATGTAATCCTTAGGATTAGGATTAGACGACGTTTGGGAGCTCTGATTTGGACTCTTGTAAAGAAAATGGTTTTTAAAGTTTATATATACATATATATATATATATATATATATGCTTAAAGGCTTATTGGCATTCATTTATTAAATGAAGTATAAATCCAATATAATAAAGTATAGGTCATTTTTTTTCCTTTCTTCCTTAGCACTAGCCACCGCAATCGGGATCTTTACTATATGCGACCCCCTGCCTCTGCCTCTAAATATCAAATGCTCTCCCACTTCCTCAATCTTTATCTTTCTTCACTTGTATTCTTGTTTTCCCATTCAATCTTTGCTCCCAAATCAACCTTTTCCTTTCTTTATATTGCTTGGGGAAGGAGAAATGGAGGAGTCTAACAATTATGGCCACCAACATCCCCTGCTTCTTATCTTCAATCAAGACCTGCTGATCCACAATCAAAGCAGTGTAACTGATTGCTCCAGGTGTGGGGAGAAGGTCTCTGCTCCATGTTTTTGCTGTGCGGAGCACTGTGGGTTTTATCTTCACAAGGTATGTGCCGACGCACCTTTGGAGCTTAATCATCCTTTTCATCATGATCATCCTCTTCTTCTTCTGCAAGAGCCACCATCTTATTACACAAGTTGTCTTTGCACTTTCTGTTATAAAACATGTGAGAAATTCATTTATCACTGCTCTTGCGAATTGGACTTTCATATTAAATGTGCTTTGTTTACATTTAATATTGCTGAAAATAATTTGAAAGAGCTTGAGCATGTTGCCCTTCAACATCCATTGATTTCCACTGAAAATGGTGATGAAAAACTCAAAGATGCTGCGAAGTGCTTTGGATGTTGGGAACCATTAGCAAAGTATACACACTTTTCTGCCGACTGTGGATTTAATTTACATGAGAAATGCTCTAAGCTTCCTTTCAAACTGAATCATGTGTGCTATTGCAAGCATCCTCTTGCTCTACAATTTAATAGCGAATGGCTCTCTTGCAAGTTATGCGGAGAAACCTTTCAAAAGGGTATAGGATTTGTTTATGGTTGTTCACCTTGTAAGTTTGCTGTTCACATTGAATGTGTATCAGCATCTTTAGATCTTGTTGTTGAAGATAAAAGCCATGCACATCCTTTCAGTTTGTTTACAAGGAGATCATCATTCATTTGTGATGCATGTGGTAAGGAAGGAAGTTATGCTTCCTACATATGTTGTACATGCAACATTATGGTCCATAAAAAGTGCACTTCATTGCCACGCATCATCAAAAGCAAGTGGCATGATCATCACCTTTTTCACAAATATTTCCTTCACATAGAAGATTTTAGAGTTTTGAATTGCATAATGTGCAATAATGAAGTCTGTACAGACCATGGTAGTTACTATTGTTCAGAGTGCGATGTTATATTCCATGTGAAGTGTGCAATGAAGAAGAAAGATTCATATGAAATAGTAGAAAATGAAGATGAGGAATCTGCTGATGTTAGCTCCATAACCAAGGTTCTTGAATGGAATGATGCTGGAGAAGCCACTGTAATAGAACATATCATGCATATTCACCACTTAACGTTAAGTGACAGAGTAGGTGAGTATGATAATAAATGTTGTGATGGGTGCTTGTTACCGATCTCGGATTCATTTTACTACTGTACACAGTGTGATTTCTTTCTCCATAAAGTTTGTGTCGAGTTACCAAAGGTAAAGCAGGTTTGGCATCATCCTTGCCAATCACCATTAGTCCTTACTTCAAACGAATTATTTAGGTGTGATGCATGTGGTTACTTCTCTAAAGCTTTTGCCTATAAATGTGAAGAATGTAAGAAAAGTATATGCCTTCGATGTATAATTGCTCTTACACCTGGTGCTCGCACATATGTAGGACATAAACACCCTGTTTTTCTCTACACTGAAAATAGAGGGGGATGTGTTGCTTGTGGTAAGAATGGTATCAAATGGTTGTTGTGTTGTAAGGATTGCAATTTTTCTGTAGGTACTGTATGTTTTTCGTTGCCTATTACATCCCAACACAAAAGTGATGAACATCTACTTTCACTCACTTATCATGATGATAACAGTTATTCAGAAAGCCATTTTTGCGATATTTGTGAAGAACGTCGAGATCCAAACCTTTGGTGTTATCATTGTGCAACATGTGATACTTCTGCTCATGTCGAATGTGTCCTTGGTGAATATCCATTCCTCAAACTCGGAAGTAAAGAACGTAAGGACATTCATGAGCACCCTCTCACACTAGTTAAGAAGATTTATTACTATCCGAACTGCAATATTTGTGGTAAGCCCTGTTCAGATTTGGCTTGGGAATGTACTGGATGCAACTTCATTGTCCATATTAGTAGGTGTCCGCGGTAACAATTTAACTTCTTAAGATTGGGAGGACTAAGGAGGCATTGTGTAGACAATAGTCCAAAACTACCACTTTTCTTTTGCGGAACACAGTATTTTATTACATGTAATGCTGATTGTAATTATGATGCAGACTAGGGTTTCGTATAGTAAGGGAAGCATGTTTTGACATGAAATTTGATTGCCTTATGATTATTCAAACTATAGTTTCCTGATTTCTGTGTGTTGTTTTCTTTAAATGTATGCATGCATGGCTAATGGCTTGTGAAGTAAATGTTGTGGAAAGTTTTTTATTTTGATAAAGGAATCTGTTTAGCTTTTGTGTGAAACCCAACATAAATTTTAAAAAAACATCAAGTTTTCTTAAAAAATTATTCGACTTAAATATAAATTTAAAGAATAAAAAATGGATATATTTATGGGTAATATGTAACTAAAGCCACAAAAATACTCATAATCTTATTTAAAATACCTACAATCAAAGTTTTCCATATTCAACACTCATCCATCTTTTTAATTTTAGTTCATCAATCTTTTTCAAAAAATACAATTAAGGCCCTGCTTTCTTTCTTTCTTTTTTTTTTTTTTTACTCACTTGAATACTTAAACTTTTAAAATGAGCACTCAAGCCTTTGCAAAAAAAGCAATTAAGCCTCTACATTTTTTTGTGCATTCAATTAGGTACTTGAACTTTCAAAATGTATCAAAAAGACTCTCAAGCTTTTTCAAAAAAAAAAAAACAATTAAGCCCATGCTTTTATTAAAAATTAGAAAAGAAAGGAAAAATTAGAATCAATAAAAGCTATAAATATTATTAAATTTTAATAAAAAATTCAAATATTAAAAATTAGAAAAAATATATATGTCAAAACCATTTTTTTATCGGGTTTAAAAAAAATGGGGATCGACTTTAAAAAATATGGAGTCGCCACTGATCTTTTATTCGAGGTGTGATCGGATCACCTTGAGATGGATTATTTTAATAAAATACTTTGATTTATTAAAACAATAATTTTGGTCTACGAAATCTAAGAAAATAGGTTCGGGAGTCGGTTACGTACGAGGAAGGATTAGCACCCCCGTAACGCCCAAAATTGGTACCAAATTGATTAATTAATGTCTTAATGCCGAAAATTTAAAAGGATTCTAAATTACGATCCATTTATTTAATATATATATGTATTTGGACAAAACCGTATTGGATGCCGAAGCTCCCTATCTCGGAGAAATAAGATGCCATACTCAGTAAGTTAGGGCATGACATCTTATATTCTGGAAGTTAGATTTATCCTTCGACATTCAATATTTGTATATAAAAAAATGAGAAGGATATTCTCTTATTTGGGTCAAATGAAAAATAGCAACCCAGTAAGTTAGGACACTATTTATCAAAATTCTCGAATACGGAATATTGCCTTTGTTCTTTTAAAAATCTTATCTCGAGATACTAAAATATCACACTCAGTAAGTTAGGGCGCAATGTCTCCAAGAATCCCAAGAATAAGTTTTTATTTGAAATATTATGTATTTTGATTTGAAAGAGAAAGGGTACTCGATCGCTAGGTTTTGAACGAGGAAAATCGAAACTCAGTAAGTTAGAGCACAATTTTCCCGAAACTTATAACACGAGCATGGCCTTATTTTTAATTTTGAGTAAAACGATTTTAAAACTCTAATGGTGTTTAAATAAAATGCGATGGCATATTGACATGCGATGTGGAGCAATTACCTACGAATGAAATATCATGCTATTGAATCTCGAGCAATAAACAAATATAAAACGAGAATTAAAACGTACACGATAGCAATAATTATCAAACAATAGGTCAATGATAAGGAAAATCAATTAACAAACATGTAAGTTAACATGGGTAAGGCACATTCTAAATAAATAAAAGCAATTTTAAATGAATTACCACAACAAGATAAAAACTTATGTACATAATAATGCATGCAAAATGTTTAGAATCTATATAAAATTAAAAAACAAATAATTTATATGTAGTAAAATATTAATGATTTAAAGAATAAAAATAACTTTATAATATACGAAAGAATGCATAAGAGTATATAAAGAAGATTTAAAGTATATCACAAATATATATATACACATAATAGATTGGTTTTAATATATATAGTAATATGTATAAGTAATAATATATGTAAGAGGACTTGAAACACACTATAATAAAATATGATTTTTTTTAAGAAATAAATTAAGTATAACAACTTTAAAATATATATCAATAAAGAGGAAAAAAAAAAACAAAAAAGACAAACTATATATATAATCTTAAAAAGCATAATCACATTTATAAAAAAAAGCTAACAGTATATATGCGCATGAGATAATACATTAATAATGGTCAAATTGAAATAGGACTAAAATTATGAGGCCATTTTAAAAAATAAAATAAATTTCAAGCCAATTTAAGGACTGAATTGCTATATGCGAAAACAGTCAGGGACCAGAACAACAATATTTGCAAAACCTAAAACGCAGCATTCAATTCGGACCAAATTGAAAAACGCGCCTAAATTGCAGAGGCTAATTAAATAAAAATACATGAGGTCTAATCAAGCAACAATGCAACAAAGAGGGATCAATCGTGAAAATAAACCAGTCATACGAAAACGCGCGGGTCAATAGATTTCTAAGGGCCAGTTTGGATGGGCGGTGTGTTTACCTCCGGTGAGGTTAAAAACAGCGATGGCGGTGAGATTAGTCACTGTAGCGGTGAGATTGGACACTGTAGCAGTGAGATTAGAAACAGCGGTGGAGTGTGTGTTTGGATTCAAACGCAGCTGTAGCGGTGAGGTGAGAATATAAAATGACTATTAAGGACATCATAATAGAATTGATATACAATAGAAGTTTTTAAATTATTTTACTTATATAAAATTATTAAAATATGTGAATTTATAAATTCATTTAATAATATATTAAAATGTATCTTCCAATATTTTATTATAAATATTTTAATGAATTATACAATCAATTTAAATTATTTATTAGATAAAATGATTATTATTTTTAATTTTTCATAGTTAAATATTCTTTTATAACAATGATAAATATTATTTTCGCTAATAGTAACATTATACTTGGATCAAATTTTGAAGTATCTAAATGAATGATTTTTAATGAAAAAAAAATAGTAACATAAGACATAACAAGTTTCATTATTACTAGAAATTAGGTTATGATACAAATTTGTTTTTACAAATATTGATTCATTAAACTATTTGCAATGGTTTCCTTAACATTGCAATTTGAAGGTCACTTTCATTTATTAGAAGAACTCGATTCACCTCTATCAAAATGGCTTTGAAGAGATTGGCATGTCGGGTATATTCTCAAATTGTCGAAAATCCTCATCATTTGACCAAGCATGTCTCCGAATGTAATTATGCAAAACCATTGTTGCAATTACTATTAAAACTTGCTTGTCGAATGAATAGCTTGGAATATCTCTTAATATTGGCCATTTTTGTTTCCACACTCCAAATGTTCGTTCAATCACAGAGCGTAATGAAGAATGGGCATGATTAAAGATTTCTTTTTTTCCAGATGCTCGATGATTACCTCGACGAAAGTCAGGTAAATGATATCGTTCCCCCCTATATGGACCTAGAAAACCTGTCATTTGTGGATATCCTGAATCCACAAGATAATATTTTCCTACAAAACAATTAAAACATAATATCAGGTTTAAAAATAAATTAAAATTTTTAGTATTATGTTTATGTAAAGATTAATTAAAAATTAAAGTTCGACCTGGTGGAGGGTGTGGAAACTTTAACTCTGGTTTTCTAAGTGCTTGCAAAAAAAATTCTCTTTGTCATGTGTTGATCCTTCCCAACCAGGAAATGCAAAAATGAAGCACATGTTGAAGTCACAAACTGCCATAACATTTTGAGTTGGTTCACCTTTCCGTCCGATATAAGGTATTTGACAAGAAGGCAAAATGCATGCTTTTATGTGTGTTCCATCTATGGCCCCAATACAATCCTTTAAAATAAATACAAGTAATGAGATAAAAGTTAGAAATAGTTTATATTTTAAAAATATAAAGATTGTGTAAATTTTACCTTAAAGTGAGGCCAATATCTTGTATAATGTCGAATATGGTTCGGTACCTTATGAACAAGGCCCCTCCAAACTGTTTGATTTTATCCTCCAGACAAATAGATTGACTACTGCAGGACCAACAACAATCTTGATGACTACTGCAGGACCAAACGACGGAATATATAAGAAAATAAAAAGAATTTGGTAAGTTCATTTTGCATGTTCTCTATAGAAGTCTATGACAAGAAATTAATAAAAATACCTTCAAAAATCAGATTATTGCAAATGAAAGTCATATGAAGTAATCAAATGCATAAAAATTTATTCCACACTATATTTTTTTTTCACCCTTCCGAGATTTACAGAACGTGGATAAATGTCAAGCCTAAAGACGAAATAGAACAATTATATTTGGTAAAGGAAAGTACCAATGCGAATACAAGCGATTACACGATTGCCACAAGAAGTTAAAGCAGTATGCGTTCCAATGAGATGCACGCAAAAGAATACATTATTAGGCGTCATAATTTTGCAAGGACAACAAGAAAATGTCAAAACTTGACACAGATTTAAAACTCACATCAATGACCAAAGAAAAAGGCTACAAATAAAATAACTTGAGTTGCGGTGATTGGTGCAAACACACCATGGAAGTCATTGAGAATGTTTAATCGCAATGATACTTACGTGGATGAAGTGTTTAATGGCCTAAGAGGCAAAACAATGAACTTCAAAATAGAATGGAATGTTACCAAGAACAGAAAAAGAATAAAACAATGAGTTAAAATGGATATGAGTGCAACACTTCAAAGTGATTGACATAGAATTCTAGTCCAATGGAGGTTGATAATTCTTATCAACAAAGACCAAAAAAAAAAATAGAGCAAACATGAGGGTACTTGCTTATTAGCATTGGAATTTAAACAATAGCTTATTTATGAGAAGAGGAAATGAGCAAGAATTCTATCAAGAACTCAATGGCAAGCGCACCTATAAAGGAGTCAACAATGATGTTGCAAGGAAATACATTTCCTTTAATTGAATAGAGAACTGAGGTTTGGCGTGATATGAAGGCTTATAGACATCAACAGAACGATGGGAAAGCAATACCAATTTCATGTTAAATCTTAAAATTCAACAACATAGACTAGCGCTTCTCCAAAGATGCAAAAGAATTCAATCTCCCTTTACTTTGCGAGATGTGTTGGAACTTTAAACAAGAGTCAAAGAATACCAACCCCAAGAGATAAAAAGCAGAGAAAATGAATTGAGGTTGAAAAAAACAATTAAATTCAATAACAAACTCAAGTTCTAAGCTTTACATGGATTGGGAAAAAAAAGGACATCTGTTGTTCTAAATCCACATACAAACAGAACAAACAAAGAACAGCATATATTATGAAACTTATTATCTCTGTCCATGTAATCTGGTCCTTTTTCTGCATAATGTTATTCCCATGATGTAATAATTTATCAAAGCACATAAATCATACAGCAAAAGTATTGATTTTAGAAAAAGGTTGAACATTTACATATACCCAAGGACTCAAAATCCTTGTTCATTTTTTTTCTAAAAAATTTATATCCAAAAAGTTTACTGGAGAAACAAGAACTCACTTGTAACTCCACAGTGATAGCAAGGTCCTTGCTTGCCCATGTCTTTCTCTTTGGCTCAAGGGAAGAAAAATAAATTTAAAAATAACAAAGAGAGAAAAAAGAAAGAAAGAAAATTTTTATTATTGACAAAAACTTTGACCAATAATTGAAAACCTTTTGGAATATAAATTTGATTGGTTTCTTCAACCCTTATATGACAAATTCAACTGGTATTAAAGACTTTTGTGCAAAAACCCAGAAAACAAGTTTAGTTTGCAGAACAAAGAAAAAGCTTAAAAATGAAAAAAAAAAATACCCAGAAAAGAGTTTTTTATATCTATTTTAACAACCCATGGAACATGAATCAATAAAAGCAAAAAAAAAAAGCAAAAAAATCAAGAAGAAATGAAAATATACTGATATGCTACTTACTGATAGAACCATGTATATTATGGTGGATTCATCTCATAGAGCTGATTAAGATCAGTCCTCACTGCTTTGTATGTGAAATAGTTGAGCAATTGCTGCAAATAGAAAAAAAACAGTCATCTATAAAACTTTAACAAGGAAAGCATGGTGAAACAGAAAACCTCGTGCTCCAAAACTCATTCTTCTTTAAAAAAATTCTCACAAAGCTAACTTGACTGATTTATGTCCTAAACCCATCATCATCAAGTTTAAATATAAGCTTACAATAGACAACTCAAAAAAAAAAAATGTAAATGATTTTCCCCAGAAAATGCTGCAAAGTTCAAGAAAAAAGGAGCAACTATCTTACTTCCTATGAAGGGTTTCGTTTTACAGTTACAGACACCGCAAGAAGAATTTTAACATAGAAACCTTTATCTACAGACAGATCAATTGCTACAACCAAGAACAAAGCAAAAAAAAAAAAAAAAAAAACAAGAACAAAGCAAAAAAAGGGAGAAACGGCTGTTTTTTCCCCAAATCTGAAAACAAATATGGTTGGGAAAGAAATTAATCTAACTTTTAAGGATAAAATGGTAAAACAATAAATAAAAGTATGGGTATTTTTGGCACTTAAAAATACCAACTGCCCACTGATTTTTCACTGCTGCTGAAGCAGCCAGCTGAGTTTCAGCTGCTCAGTGTGGTCAACATTTATTTTCACTGCACTGGTACCCTAATCCAAACAGCATAGCAGTGAGGTTGGGGGCAGTTTTCTACCCCAACTGCACCTCACTGACTTCCACTGGTAAACCAAAGGAGGCCTAAGTCGGGTCGGATCAGGGCATTGGACACGAACCGTTTTAGGTGTTACTTAAAAACTAAAATGAAACCTACAATCTGGACATTCCTTCATTTTTAAAACTAAATAAAAAATGAGGAACCCTAATATTCTTTTCCTCTGTTTTTCTTTTCAGCCGCAGAAGGGGAACCAGGAATCCGGCCACTTCAAACGCCGTTGCAATCGGCGGTTAGTGACCGATTCGAGCCCGAACATCGTCCCTTTCAGACCTGACCCGAACGTTTCATCATCTCCGACCTCAACGGCCGCCTTTGCTTCGATTTCGACGAAGAAGGCTGTCCGTCGGTTCGTTTACGAAGGTAAAAACCTTTCTTTTCCGCTTTGATCTTCACACCAGTCAACAAACGACGCAACAATAGTTTTTAAAAGCAACAATGGCGAAACAAAAAGGTATAGAAAGCAGAAAATCACCTTGTATTTCGATTTCTTTTTCTTTTTTTTTGATTTCGTGTATTCTCTGTAAAAAAAAAAATCCTCCCCCTACAAGCGATTTTCTTTCGGTCCTTTATAGCCGAAAAATCAAAATAAAAAAATACATATGTTTTATTTTCTTTGTTTTTTTGCTCTGCTATTTTGTTTCTTTTGCAGGTACGATCCTCATACGAAGGCTCTGTGCTGGCGACACGCAGATGTGGTGAGCGTGTGGGGAGCGTACGGAGGCGCTGGAAGCACGCGCGAGGGAGGCTGTTGGTGCTGTGTGCGGCGCTGGTGGGAACCCTGGGGTTTCCGAGTTTTGGAACTATTCGGGCCCTTTAGATTGGGCTTAAAATTTTGGTTTAGTCTGTTGGGCTAGTTTGGGTTAATTGGGTAATGAATCTGGGCCACTGTTTTGTAACAGACTGTATTTATTGGACTTTATTAATTGTTTTTGTTTTTTTGGTTATAAAACGGGCCCGGGCAAATTTTGGGCCCAACAATATAAACATAGTAAAAATATATAAAATTTTATAAATTCGTAAGAAAATTGTCGAAACCATTTTTTTATCTGAGTTTGAAAAAACGGGGATTGAGAGTCGCCACCGATCTTTTATTCGATGTGTGATCGGATCACCTTGAGATAAATTATTTTAATAACATTTTGATTTATTAAAACGATAATTTTGGTCTGCGAAATCTAAGAAAACGGGTTCGGGAGTCTGTTACATACAAGGAATGATTAGCACCCTCGCAACGCCCAAAATTGGTACAAAATTGATTAATTAATGTCCTAACGTCGAGAATTTGAACGATTTTAAGACTACGACCTTTTTCAACCCATTTAAAGATACTCAAATTTGAATCTTAGATTCTCTAGTTCCAAAGGAGTAAAATATCGTAACTAGCACGTTAGGATGCAACAATTTAAGTCTTCGAATTTTAAATTGTCAAAAAATTCTTGAAACTCATGCACTGAGGTTTTAAAAGGGTGGCCTGTTATTTGGGATTAAGCGAAAAATCGAAACCTAACACGTTAGGCCATGACCTCTCAGATTTCCAAACACAAAACATTGTCTCGTTTTAGAGTTGAAAAAGCGTGAATGAAATCTTAAAAGGATATTCAGTTATTCGGTCAAACGAAAAATTAAAACCCAGCACGTTAGGGCACGATCCCTCGAATTACCAAATACAAAACATTGTCTTATTTTATATCCAATAAAACATGTATGAAAATTCTTAAAAGGATATTCAGTTATTTGGTCAAACGAAAAATCGGAACCCAACACGTTAGGGCACGATCTCTCAGATTTCCAAACATGAAACCTTGCCTTATTTTGAAGTTAAGAAAACATGAATGAAATCTTAAAAGGATATTCGGTTATTTGGTCAGACGAAAAACTGAAACCCAGCACGTTAAGGCACGATCTCTCGGATTCCCAAACACTAACATTGCCTTATTTTAGAGTTAAGAAAACATAAATGAAATCTTAAAAGGATATCCAGTTATTTGGTCAAACGAAAAACCGAAACCCGGCACGTTAGGGCACAATCTCTCGGATTTCCAAACACCAAACATTGTCTTATTTTAAGGTAGAGAAAACATGAATGAAATGTTAAAAAGATATTTGGTTATTTGGTCAAACGAAAAACCGAAACCCAGCACGTTAGGGCACGATCTATCAGATTTCCAAAACACGAAACATTGTCTTGTTTTAAACTTTGAGTAAAATGATTTGAAAATTTAAATAGTGTTAAAATAAATTACGATGGCATATTAACATGCAATGCGGAGCAATTATTTACTAACGAAATATAACATAATTAAATTGCAAATAGCAAATAAATATAAAATGAGAATTAAACATTCATGATATCAATAATCAATAAATATTAAATCAAGGGCAAGGAAAATTAATTTACCTACATACATCAACAATATTACGAAATCAATGAAATAATTCTAATACTAATTTTACATATATATATATATGTATGTACACATTAAAATATATATACACTAAATTATGAAAGAAAAAAAATATATAACATAAGTAGTTTTAGAGGAGATCAAATATCTACATAAATAGGAAAAATAATATATATATATACATAATATGAACTTAATAATATATGCACAAGAATAAAATAATTTTAATACAAATTATATATATGTATATTAGAAAATAGTTTAATTTAAATAGTATATATGAAATAATGATGTGAAGAAGCATTCGAACATATTATATAGATCTTTAAACCAAAGAGATATACATAAAAGACCATTTTAAAATGAACAAATTGTTAAAATAAGTTAAAATGAATAATATATACATATAAATAGTTTAAAACGAATAGTATATAAATATATATTTTATCATATTATAAAATAATGTAAAACCAAAATAAAAAAAATGAATTAAACCTAATAAAAATGTGAAGATTGTATATGAAAACAAAAAGGTGCTTAATTGAAACAAAAACAAAATTCAAAGGCTATTTTACAATAAATAAAATCATTTAAAAATGCGCAAGGATCAATCTGAAATGCGCGTGATTTATCAGGGGTTAAACCAGCAAATATTCTGACTAGCTAAAACGCTGCTTTTGAATAGGACGAAATTGCAAAAGGATCGGAGAATAGAGGGATCAATTGCATAAATAGGCCTTTAAAGCGGAAAGGCGCGGATCCGGGTCACAAAGCGGGTCGACACGAGGATCCTATACCTTCCTAAACGGCGCCGTTTTGCATTATTCTAAAAAAGGGTTAATAAACCTTAATCAGAAAATTTTTTAATCCTTTCATTTTACAACAAAAACCCTAGCCCCTCCTTTGCTATCGCCTTCAATTGCCTCTAAAATCCGCCGATTCAATCACTGAAACGCCACTATGAACGGCGGTCAGTGATTCGCGAAGGTCTGGTTTGGCTAACATCTTTGTCCACCCCCGATTGCGACGGAGGGAACGAGGACGGTATCGCTCCGAAGGTAATCTTTCTTTTCTTTTTATTTCTGTATCTATGCTCAAAATAAAAAAAAATGAAACAGAAATCCTAAATCGAAGAAGAGGAAAATGAAATCACCTTTTCTCTGTTTTTCGAACTTTTGTATTTTTCTATTATTTTCTGTCTGTGTGTACATAGAGCTGAGCATGGGCCGGGCCACCCGGCCACCAAGGCCCGCCTAGAAAAATGGGAGGTTTGGGCAAAAATGTAGGCCCAAAAATGGGCTTGGGCGGAAAAATGAGGCCCGTTTAAAAAACGGGCCGGGCTTCGGGTAAAATTTTTTTGGCCCGGGCCCGGCTCGGCCCGGCCCGAAATATATTAAATAATTTATTTTTTAATATTTTTTAGTCTTTAACTTTACCTTTTAGTTTCATAACCTAGCTTCATTTTCCATCTTTGTCAATCCTTTGCCGACTTTAGCTCCTGCTTTACCAACCCTCCACCACCGATCCAAATTTCGGACTTTGGCTCAACTCCGATCCAGCATAGCTCAACTCCGATCCAACCCTCCCGAACACCATTCGCCTCCACTCTCCACCTGAAGCTCAGCTCAGCTCAGCTATTTTCTCTACCCAAGGGCCACGACCACAACAAGACAGTAAGCTGTAACTTACAGCTTATTCTCCTTCTTCTTGTTCCTTTTTTTGCTTTAAAATGTTGGTTGTTTCGTTTATTGCTTATGTTCTGTATCTATCATTTTATTATGTTTTTAATTTTTCTGTTTGATTGTCTTGGTGATGGATCATGGCTTGAACTTGGTTTGATGGTTTCTAATTAATAACCAACCGAAAGCCATGAAAAATATTTTCTTTTTTTCTTCTTTTGCTTTAGCTGTTGTGGGGTTTTGTTTTCTTTCTATTTCTTATATACAAAATATAAAGTATGACACTTTGCTCATTATTCTGCCCTGGCCTACGTCTTTACTTGAATAGTTCCAGTTATGCTTAACACCATAGCTCTCAATCAATCATTTTAGGCACTTGTGGGTTTAGAAAATAAAATATTGAAGATGGGTTTTTAAAGGAGATAGCAAATATCGTGTATTATTTACATGTTATTAATATTCTTCATGTTATACCAGAAAAATGCCGTTAGTTGAAGACAATAAATTGGTTATATTATCTAATTAGTAAATATCATGATTTTATTGATTTAATAATCATAACAGTTATGTTTTAATCATATAGTTTATATTATTTTTATTAATTTTAGGTATTATTTTGATTAAGTTTAGTTTGTTTTATGATTTTTAAATATTATTTGATAAAATTCTAAAATATTCTTCATGTTACACGATTTTAGATTTTTAAATATAAATATTTTATCAAGAAAACGATTTTTATTATTTACATGCTATTAATATTCTTCATGTTATACCGAAAAATGCCTTGTTAGTTGAAGACAATAAATTGGTTATATTATCTAATTAGTAATTATCATGATTTTATTGATTTAATAATCATAACAGTTATGTTTTAATCATATAGTTTATATTATTTTTATTAATTTTAGGTATTATTTTGATTAAGTTTAGTTTGTTTGTCTTATCCATATAATTTATAAATGATTTATATATTATATATAATTGTTGAACAATTATATTAACTTTTGGTTTATTTGGATTTCGTGACTTGAGTTTTTATGTCTATGGCTAGTTCGAACACTCCTATACATGTGGAAGATGGGTTTAATGAGTATGAAAGTGGTACCAAACGTCAAAAGTCTACCACTTCAAAGGTGTGGGATGAAATGACAAAGCTTGAATGCGAGGACAAAAATGAATTGAAGGCACAATGTAACCATTGTAAGAGTACCTTTTACGCTAAATCTTCTAGTGGAACATCTCATTTAAGACGTCATCTAAATCAATGTTTGAAAAAACTTAATAAGGACATCACTCAATACACCATAGCTAATCAACCATCATTAGGAGGTGGTCCATCTATAAAAAACTACAAATTTGATGCTGATGAGTGTCGTCGAGCTATTTCTACTTTTCTTGTGTGTGGCAAGCATTCATTTATGACAGTTGAAGAACCAGGATTTAGATACATGATGAGAATTGCTAGTCCTAATTTTAAGAATATAAGTAGATTTACAAATTGCTAGGGACGTCGTAATGTATTATGCAAAAGAGAGAGATTATGTTAAAGAAGAGTTAGCTAAAGCACCGGTTTAATTTGTCTAACTTCCGATAATTGGAATTCGTGAGCATACTAATGATGAATATATTTGCATTCTGCACATTGGATTGATAAAGATTGGAAGCTACAAAGAGAATCATCGGTTTAGAGCTTTACTTCCTCCGTATGATGGTTTGAACATAGCGGATGAAGTTGTTTTATGTTTATCTCAATGGGGTATAGACAAGAAAATTTTTAGCATCACTTTGGATAATGCTTCTTATAATGATGTGTTGGTTTCTTCTCTTAAAAATCGTTTTCGTTCAACCGAGCTATTTTGTGTGATGGTGCTTTTTCCAAGTTAGATGTTGTGCACATATTTTGAATCTTATAGTTAAAGCTGGTTTGGAACTTGCTTGATAATGTTGTTGGTAAGATTCGAAATGGAATTAAGTACATAAAAAGTCGGGAATTCGTAGGAAAAGATTTTATGATGTGGCCGACAAAAGTTTTCATTTGAATGTGACCAAAAAGTTGCGTCAAGATGATGTGTGTGTGAGATGGAATTCTACTTATTTGATGCTTGAATCTTCTTTGTACTATAAAGATGTGCTAGATTATTGGGGCCAACGGGATAAAGACTATAAAATGTTTGCACTTTCTCGACGAGGAGTGGAGAAATGTTGATATTCTTTGCAAATTTTTGAAAGTCTTTTATGATGTGACTTGTGTTTTTTTCGGTTCTAATTATCCGACGGCCAATATTTATTTCAGAGGGTTTGGAAGGTTCACAAAGTCTTGCTTGATACAGTTGAAGGACCTTATTCTTTTTAACTCCAATGGTTAAACAAATGCAAGAGAAATTTAATAAATATTGAAATTTGAGTATTCGTTGATATTGTCGTGTCTTGCAATTTTAGATCCTCGTTACAAGTTGAATTATGTGCGGTATTGTTTTACTACAATCTATGGTATTCATGCTTGGATTTTGTTAATACCATTCTTAGCAATCTTAGACTCTTGCTTGATGAGTATGCTAAGAAATCCAAATCAACGTCTTCCTCTTTGGCGAGAATTCTAATGTCTCGGATAAAGATCCCGTTAATTCTAGTTTGCAAAGCAATGTTAATAGTGTTGGTTTTGATGAGAGTGATGATTTTAAACGGTATTTAAATGAATCTACCACTAAGAGTGAAAAGTCACGATTAGACATTTATTTAGAAGAACCCGTAGCTTGAGTTGAATAGTCAAATAGATGTTTTGGACTATTGGAGCAAAAGTTCGATTCGATATAATGAGCTTTCATTATTGGCTCGTGATCTTTTGGCGATTCCAATATCGATCGTGTAGCTTCCGAGTCCGCTTTTAGCATGGGTAAGAAAGTTATCACACCTTTGAGAAGTTCACTTAAGCCAAAAATGGTTCAAGCTGTTGTTTGCCTTGATGATTGGTTGCGAGCTAAGGGATTTTCAACGGGTAATTATTATTCTCATTTTATTGTTAATTTTATATTATTTTTTATCAATTTGATAATCTAATTATTTATTCTTATTTCATGTTAGAAATTGGTGAGAAGAATGACGATAGCGATGACGACGATGAAGATGATGAGGACGATGATGGCGATGTTTCTTCAGTTGCTTTTTAGGTTACCTTCCTTTCTAACTGTTGACAATTTAATTTAGCTTACAATTTATAGTTTCTTATAAAATTAAATATGTTAATTGGTTAATGTATATATATTTTGGTTGGTTGATTATATTTTGCGAGTTTTGGAACTGTTTTGGGATGTTGGTTTCTGTTTGTTTTATCTTTGTTTGGTACTTTGTTTTGTTGCTTTGTTTGATCTTTGTTTAGTCTTTGTTTTGGTGCTTTTTTTTATTGTTCTTTTATGGTGTTTTATTGTTCTGTTGTCGTTTTTAATATTATTTCGATATTGTAGAACTTTTGTGTTATTATCAGTTTGGTTATTATTTTAGTTCAAACAAGTTGTTTCAATTTTAATATAACTGCTTCTTATTGTTTTGTTGTCATTTTTAATATTACTCCGATATGATCTTTGAGATCCTATAGTTTGCTTCTTCATTTTATTTGCTAGGAATGGAGATTAGTCAATGTTGAGCACATAATAGTCAACTTTTGAGATCCTATAGATTGATACATCTGTTAGTTTGTGATTTGGTAGGTATGATTTCAATAACATTGAAATTAAATGTATTTAATTTATTGTATTTTATTTTTAAATAAAATAAGTTAAAAATTCAATATTATCCGGGCCGGGCTCGGGTCGGGCTCGGGCCTACCAATTTTACATTGGGCCGGGCTTGGACAATTTCCCAGGCCCATATTTCGGGCCGGGCCGGGCTTGGGCCTTAAATGCGGGCCGAAATTTTTTTTTGGGCCCGGCCCGAACCCGGCCCGGCCCGGCCCATGCTCAGCTCTATGTGTACATAAGAAAAATCGGAATCCTCTATTTGATTTACAACAGGCCTTATATAGCCAACCGAAAATGAAATACAAAAATCCTTTTTCTTTCTTTCTCTTATTTCTTCTCCCTCTTTGTTGTTGTTTTTTGTTGCTTTTTGTTGCAGGTGCAAGTGCTGTGGAGGCCGTTGCGAGGCTGGCGTGGCGCACGTGGGGTTCGACTACTGCGTTGGAGGATTCCAGAAGTTCTAAAGGCGCGCGTGAGCGCACGCGAGAATTTCAACGGGCGCGCGTGAGAGACTCAAGGGGCGCGCGTGGGGAGCTGCGGAGGCACCAGAAAAATCTGGAATTGGGCCATTTGGGCTGGCTTAGGATTGGGCTAATTTAATTTAGTGGTTGGGTTTTAATTTGGTATTTGGGCTCGGGTTTATGTATTGGGTTAATGGGTTTTGCTAGGTATGGGTCAAAATTGGGTTTTAATTATTATTGTATTTGGACTGTTATAAAAGGGACTTTGGATTTTTATTTTAATTTATTATTTTTCTATTTTGGTTAGAAATGGGCCCGGGCGAAAATGAGTTTTTACGAAAATTATACAAAATGTAAAAGAAATATAAATTTCGCAAAAAAATATATAAAATTTATTGTACCAAAAAAACATTTTATTGATTTTTATTTTTTTATTATTTTTCGTCACATGTCATGTTGTGTTGTAACATGTAATGACTTTAATTAACATGTAATGACTTTAATTGAAAAAAAATGATGGGTAGTTGATTTTTTTTATGATTTTTATAAAATTTTATTTTTTTACAATTTTTATAAAATTATTTCTAATTTTTAATAAATTTCATTTTTTATTTTTATTAAAATTTAATAATTTTTATAAAAATTATTATTTATAATTTTTTCTAATTTTTAATAATAGCATTGGTTTAATTGCAATTTTGAAAAATTGAGGGTCTTTTTGATGCATTTTAAAAGTTCAAGCATATGCATAATCTAATGTTAGGTCCCTTTGATGGAGGATATGGAAATAGTTGCGACAGGTGTTTGCTGCCAATCTCGGATCCATTTTACTATTGTTCAGAATGTGTTTTTTTCCCTCATAAAGCGTGATGAAGAATGTTTGGCATCATTCTTGTCAAGAGCCTCTCGCCCTTATTTCCGACAAAGCTTTTCGGTGTCACAAATGTTGGCACATATGTAATACCTTTGCTTATGAATGTTGCGGACGTGAGGAAAAAATATGTCTCCGATGTGTGATTTCTCTTACTCCTGGTGCTCGAACATGTTTAAAACATCCTCTTTTACTGCAGAGAGTAAAATAGGAAATGCAATGCTTGTGGTACGACTACATGGAGGGCATTTTGTTGTATTACAATTTTGTGCTACATCTTGAATGTTTTTCACTTCCAATTACAGCTCGCCACAAATGTGATACGCATCTTCCTTTACTCACTGATCATGATGATAACAATTATTTAAAAAGTTGTCATTGTGATATCTGTGAAGTGGAAATGAAGTAACAGAATGTTACGCACCAAATTTGAGAAAAGAAAATAATTCTATTAAATTTTAAATTGAAATCAAAATGTAAAATTAAACCTGTCTTTCTTAAGTATATTAAAGCGCTATTTATATACACAATATTTATTAATTTTAGCTTTAACCACTTTAACATATAATTAAAAATAAATAAAAATAAAAATTAGATTTTTTTTTTATTTTTGGCTTTTACAAAAGTTAAAAGAATCTGATGAGTCTTTGGCCTTTTTTACATTCTTTATTCGGCCTCACTTTATTAATTGTGTTTCAATTTGGTCCTTTTCTGCTCGTTTTTTACTCTTAGCGTCCCAATTGCATCCTTGACAAGATTAAAACATAAAAGCACTAATTCATCAGGGATCAATTCAAAAATTAACTGAATTAAACACAAAAATTCATGCAAATTAACATGTTATCACAAATTTATTTTTGGGACTTGGAAGAGGGTTTTCAATACAGATATGGTGTCACCGCACTATCAAGCCACACCCTCCCCCGATGTGATTCACAACGCCCCAACTTTTTATTTTTTTATAATTTGATTTATTTCTTCAGTATTATAAAATATTTAAATAAAATATAAATAATTTTTGGTATTATCCAGCAATGTGGCAGCACCACTTAAAAAAGTATTTTTTTTTTATTTAGAATGATTGGGTGATGATGGGTGGCTCGCCTAACTATTTGGTAGAATCTAGATTTGTTGTAGAAAAATGCCATTTACATAAATAATCTACAACATGCCTCATTTTTGTAATTGATTTTTTTGCATTATTCATATAAAAAACCGTATTTTAAAATTTAATTTAATTTCAAATAAAATTAAAATAATAAAAAATCGTTTGTTAATGTCAATTTTTTTATTATATGAAAATAACAAATATTAAGCGGCAGCAGCAGCCGTAGCAGTAGCAATAGCAATAGCAATATGAATGTTAGTATTTGTTTTTGAAAGCAGTGAAATTAAAATAACAATGCCATATTAATTAATTAATACTTTATGTAAACAAACCACAGCAAGTCATGTACTGTAATAATCATATCTTATATTACATAAATACATGGCACATGCTACTCAGCTCAAAACCCAATACCCAATCCCTAATTAATGCATAACACTAATTACAATCACTATTTTATAGTGAAACCAGTCAAATTAACGTTACCCAATGCTTATTTTATTACGATTTGCGTTCAGAAATTGTTTTTTTCACAAACATTTTCTTCCATGTGCGTTGCGTTACAGAGGAAAAAAAATTCGTATTCTATAGTTTCACTCAAAATGAAGATGAGATATCCAATGAAAGTTTGGAACTTGTTCCTGACAAATCCATTGAGTGCATCACTCGTGTTTTGAGAGGAACGATGTTGGAGAAGCTACAAGAATAAAGAAAGCATTTCAAGCATATACATAATCTAATGTTAGGTCCCTTTGTTGGGATATGAAAATAGTTGTGAGGGGCATATGTTACCAATATCAGATCCATTTTACTATTGTTCAAAATGTCTCTTTTCTTCGTAAAGCTTGTGCTTCGTAAAGCTTGTCCTGAGTTTCCTAAGAGGAAGTATTTTTGGAATCATTCTTGCCGGAGAACCTCTTGTCCTTGTTTCAAATAAAGCTTTTAAGTTTGCAGAAATTTAGTGCAATGCTTGTGATGAAACTAGACAGGAAACAATTCATAGTAAGAATTGCAATTTTGTGTCCTGACTGTTTTTCACTGCAAATTACAATTCGTCACAAATGTGATGAACATTTTCTCAAACTCACTGTTTTTACAGATAATAGCTATTTTGAAAGTTATTATTGTGATATTTGTGAGAAAAGTCGAGATCCAAACAATTGATTTTATCATCGTGCAATATGTGATACTAATGCTCATGGTAGTTGTGTTCTTAGAAAATATCTATTTATCAAACTCGGGAGCATTTACAAAGTAAAGTATCATCCGTATCCACTCACCATTGTGAAGAAGATTTATTATTACTTTGATTTATTGTCAAGCGACACCACTTTTTTATTTTATTTTTATTTTTGTATTTCTTTGATATTTTACAGTATTTAAAGAAAAATACAAATGATTTTTGGTATAATTAGAAAATATGGCTACACTTCATAAAAAATATTTTTTCATATGGAATGATTGAGTGATGATGGGTGGTTGGTGTTGCTTGACACATTAGCAAAACTTAAAATTTAATTCTATTTCAATTTAAATTAAAATAATAAAAAAAATTGTTTGTTAATGTCAATTTTTTTATATATGCCAGCCCCAGCCCCAGTCCCAGCCATAGCAATATGAATGTTAATTTTTCTTTTTGAAAGCAGTCAAATTAAAATAACAATAAAAAACATAAGAGCAGCAATTCCATATTAATTAATACTATGTGTAAACAAACCACAGCAAGTCATGTACTGTAATAATATAGTTTATAAATCATATATTATATTACATAAATACATGGCACATGCTACTCAGCTCAAAACCCAAAACCTAATCCCTAATTAATGCATAACACTAATTACAATGAAATTAGTCAAATTAACGTTAACCAATGCTTATTTTATTACAATTTGAGTTTTAATAAAAAAAACTATTCGACTCAAATATAAAATTAAAGAATAAAATTAGGATGATTTATGGGTAATGCATGCATCAATTATGTTATATACAGAAAAATACTCATGATATACTTTTACAATAAAAATTTTCCATATCTTTTTAATTTTTAATTTCGAATTTAAATGTAAGAAATGTGAAAAGCACATTTGCCATCTATGTGCAACTCTTCCTCTTGATGCTTAACATGTACATCTTTATGATTTTGACGGGTAAATTTGTATTCCATCTTTAGAAAAGGAGAGTTAATTCTTTAAAATTAATTTGGTCATCTAATGGAATGATGACGTGGTTAGGTATAAAAACATATTTAACTTATAATATTTATAATATTTATTAATTTAATCTTAATTTAAATAAATTTAATTCTCAATATTTTAACTGTTAGGTATAATATTTTACATTGTTCTCTATTTTCCTTTTATTTTTTTTTCTTATCATTTGCCTTTATCTCTTTTTATTTTCGGTTTTTTTATAAAAATAATACTAAAAGAATAATTAAATAATATGGAAACAGATTAACGTGACGCTTTCTACAGTGAATATATATATATATATATATATATATATATGCTTAAAGGCTTATTGGCATTCATTTATTAAATAAAGTACAAATCCAATATAATAAAGTATAGGTCTTTTTTTTTCCTTTCTTCCTTTGCACTAGCCACCGCTGTCGGGATCTTTACCATATGCGACCCTCTGCCTCTGCCTCTAAATATCAAATGCTCTCCCACTTCCTCAATCTTTATCTTTCTTCACTTGTATTCTTGTTTTCCCATTCAATCTTTGCTCCCAAAATCAACCTTTTCCTTTCTTTATATTGCTTGGGGAAGGAGAAATGGAGGAGTCTAACAATTATGGCCACCAACATCCCCTGCTTCTTATCTTCAATCAAGACCAGCTGATCCACAATCAAAGCGGTGTAACTGATTGCTCCAGGTGTGGGGACAATGTCTCTGCTCCATGTTTTTGCTGTGCGGAGCACTGTGGGTTTTATCTTCACAAGGTATGTGCCGACGCACCTTTGGAACTTAATCATCCTTTTCATCACGATCATCCTCTTCTTCTTCTGCAAGAGCCACCATCTTCTTACACAAGGTGTATTTGCGATTTCTGTGATAAAACATGTGAGAAATTCATTTATCACTGCTCTTGCGAATTGGACTTTCATATTAAATGTGCTTTGTTTACATTTAATATTGCTGAAAATAATTTGAAAGAGCTTGAGCATGTTGCCCTTCAACATCCATTGATTTCCACTGAAAATGGTGATGAAAAACTCAAAGATGCTGCTAAGTGCTTTGGATGTTGGGAACCATTAGCAAAGTATAAACACTTTTCTCTTGACTGTGGATTTAATTTACATGAAAAATGCGCTAAGCTTCCTTTCAAACTGAATCATGGGTGCCATCGCAACCATCCTCTTGTTCTACAATTTAGTATCCAACAGTTCTCTTGCAAGATATGCGAAGAAACCGATGAAAATTTTAGAGGATTTGTTTATGGTTGTTCACCTTGTAAGATTGCTGTTCACATTGAATGTGTATCAGCATCTTTAGATCTTGGTGTTGAAGATAAAAGCCATGAACATGCTTTCACCTTTTTTCCAAGAGGATCATCATTCATTTGTGATGCATGTGGTACTGAAGGAAGTTATGCTTCCTACATATGTTGTACATGCAACATTATGGTCCATAAAAAGTGCACTTCATTGCCACGCATCATCAAAAGCAAGTGGCATGATCATCACCTTTTTCACAAATACTTCCTTCACATAGAAGATTGTAGAGTTTTGAATTGCATAAGGTGCAATGATGAAGTCAGTACAGACCATGGTAGTTACTATTGTTCAGAGTGCGATGTTATATTCCATGTGAAGTGTGCAATGAAGAAGAAAGATTCATATGAAATAGTAGAAAATGAAGATGAGGAATCTGCTGATGTTAGCTCCATAACCAAGGTTCTTGAATGGAATGATGCTGGAGAAGCCACTGTAATAGAACATATCATGCATATTCACCACTTAACATTAAGTCACAGAGTAGGTGAGTATGATAATAAATGTTGTGACGGGTGCGTGTTACCGATCTCGGATTCATTTTACTACTGTACACAGTGTGATTTCTTTCTCCATAAAGTTTGTGTCGAGTTACCGAAGGTAAAGCAGGTTTGGCATCATCCTTGCCAATCACCATTAGTCCTTACTTCAAACGAATTATTTGGGTGTGATGCATGTAGTTACTGGTCTACAGCTTTTGCCTATAAATGTGAAGAATGTAGGAAAAGTACATGCCTTCGATGTATAATTGCTCTTACACCTGGTGCTCGCACATATGTAGGACATAAACACCCTGTTTTTCTCTACACTGAAAGTACAGGGGGATGTGTTGCTTGTAGTAGGAATGGTATCAATTGGTTGTTGCGTTGTAAGGATTGTGATTTTTCTGTAGATCGTGAATGTTTTTCGTTGCCTATTACATCCCAACACAAAAGCGATGAACATCTACTTTCACTCACTTATCATGATGATAATAGTTATTCAGAAAGTCATTTTTGCGATATTTGTGAAGAACGTCGAAATCCAAATAATTGGTTTTATCATTGTGCAACATGTGATACTTCTGCTCATGTCATTTGTGTCCTTGATAGATATCCATTCTTCAAACCCGGGAGTATTTTGAAAGTACCTAAGGACATTCATGAGCACCCTCTCACTATTGTTAAGAAGATTTATTACTATCCGAACTGCAGTAAGTGTGGTAAGCCCTGTTTAGATTTGGCTTTGGAATGTACTAGATGCAACTTCGTTGTCCATAATAGTTGTTCAATTCTTCAGATTGGGAGGTTTAAGCAGGCATTCTGGTGACTATAGTCCAAAACTACCACTTTTCTTTTACGGAACACAGTATTTTATTACATGTAATGCTGAATGTAATTATGATGCAGACTAGGGTTTCGTATAGTAAGGGAAGCATGTTTTGACATGAAATTTGATTGCCTTATGATTATTCAAACTATAGTTTCCTGAGTTCTGTGTGTTGTTTTCTTTAAATGTATGCATGCATGGCTAATGGCTTGTGAAGTAAATGTTGTGGAAAGTTTTTTACTTTGATAAAGAAATCTGTTTAGCTTTTGTGTGAAACCCAACATTGGAATTGCCACCAAATCTCATTTACATGTGCCAAAAATTTAAGCTGGAAATTAAAAGGTATATAGTAATGGTAGACAACATTTTGATTATGCAATAATAAATTGAAACATAAATTACATGCTAAGATTATAATTTAGCATCTTTAATTAAATAAAACTATAACATTCTTTTTCATATTTATATAAATTATAAATTTTTTCTATTGAATAAGTAAAATTAAAACAATTTAATGTATTATTTTAGAAAAAAAGACATGGCAGTGGCACATGGTACTCAGCTCACAACCCAATCCCTAATGCATAACACTAACACTAATTACAATCACTATTTTATACTAAAATCAGTCAATTTAACCTTAACCATTGCCTTTTTTTTTTTTTTTTTTACAATTTGAGTTTTCTTAAAAAAATTATTCAACTTAAATATAAATTTAAAGAATAAAAATTGGATAATTTATGGGTAATACGTAACTAAAGCCACAAAAATATTCATAATCTTATTTAAGATACCCTGATACTTTTACAATCAAAGTTTTCCATATTCAACACTCATCCATCTTTTTAATTTTAGTTCATCAATTTTTTTCAAAAAATAAAATTAAGACCATGCTGTCTTTCTTTTTTTCTTTATTTTCACTCACTTAAATACTTGAACTTTTAAAATGAGCACTCAAACCTTTGCAAAAAAAAAAAAGCAATTAAGCTCCTGCATTTTTTTTGTGTACTCAATTGAGTATTTGAACTTTCAAAATGCATCAAAAAGACTCTCAAGCTTTTTTGAAAAAACATTTAAGCCCATGCTTTTATTAAAAATTAGATTCAATAAAAGCTATAAATATTATTAAATTTTAATAAAAAATTCAAATACTAAAATTTAGAAAAAATATACAAACATGTTAAAAATATATAAAATTTTATAAAAATCATAAAATTTTATAGTCGTAAGAAAATTATACAAAATGTAAAGAAATATAAATTTCGCAAAAAAATAGATAAAAAATTATCGTACCAAAAGAAGCATTTTATTGATTTTTATTTTTTATCATTTTTTGCCACATGTCACGCTGTGTTGCAACATGTGATGACTTTAATTGGAAAAAAAACTATGGGTCGTTGATTTTTATGAATTTTATAAAATTTTATTTTTTACGATTTTTATAAAAATATTTCTAATTTTTAATAATTTTTTATTTTTATTAAAATTTAATAATTTTTATAAAAATTATTATTTATATTTTTTTTTCTAATTTTTAATAAGAGCAGTGGCTTAATTGCTATTTTGAAAAATTTTAAGGGTCTTTTTGATGCATTTTAAAAGTTCAAGTACCTAATTGAGTGAAAAAAAAAAGAGTAGGGTTTAATTGCTTTTTTTAAAAAAAAGAAGTTTGAAGACTATTTTTATGCATGTTGAAAGTTCAAGTGCTCAATTAAGTAAAAATAAAAAAAGAAATAGACTTAATTGCTTTTTATAAAAAAATTTAAGGACTTTTTACACCCTTAGCCTTTTAATTTTTAATTTCAAATTTAAATGTAAAGAATGTTGAAAGCACATTTGCCTTCTATGTGCAACTCTTCCTCTTGATGCTCTAACATGTACAACCCCTACTTTTTTATTGTGATTTTGATGGGCAATGTAGTGGTTGTGGTGAGGATCTAGAAGTGGAATTCACTTGCAAGGGTTGCAATTATTTTGTACATTCTATTTATGTGCTCTTACCACTTAGAGTCAAACACAAATGCGATAAGTATCTTCTTGTGACACGGGCCAAAGTGTAAAGTTCATGACCATGGCACAGGATGTGCCCCATGAAGGTCAATAGATTAGACGGGGATCATTTAGCCCATGAGAACTGGTCTGATTCCAAGAACTATTGGAGAAGCTTGTTAGATTGAAGCCTAATTGGCCCGATAATGAAAATATTGCAACATAGGCTATTTTTAGTAAGTATGGGAACCATATCTTGTAGATTTGATATGGTATGATATAATCTTGTAAATCCCCAAAATTAAGGGATAGGCTAATCTCATCCGTCAATGCAATTTAATCTTAACGGCTGGGGGAGCTCAACTATAAATTGAGAGCCTAAGACTGCCTGAATCGCGAGACGAAAGATCTAGTCCCGTGACACTTGCACTCACTTATCACAAGATTATAGTTGCTTCAAATTTGGGAAAGTAGACATGGTGCCTACTTTAGAATCCAGGTCGATAAAGCCTACTCTAGAGCCACCAACGTCCTGACTTTCTTAAAAAGATTGATGAATATAATAGGGATGAGCGAGCAATGGGTGATGACCCGAATTAAAAAAAAGGATAATAAATGCATCCCTTGAAAGAACAATAATTATTTTTCTGAAATTATTTTTTCTCTGATTCTTAGATTCACATTTAAATTACGTATAACATTTGATTATATATTTGTGGTATGTATACTAATTGCACTACATTGGTTATCTTTTATTTTATTAAAGGACAAGAATGCTTCACGTTCGTGCGTTTCAATAAGGACATGACTCTTTCAACAATAATGTTTCACGTTTGTGTGCATTCAATCATATTGTACGGTTTTACATTTTATAATTTTATTACAAAAACTGTTAGAAACAACAAGAGATCTGAGCTTAATGCAATTAATTACAAATGCTATAAGACTTTAGACCAACAACATTTAATTACAAAATCGTTAAAATCCGATTGGATTAAATAGTTTCTTTGCTATTAAATGGATAAATTTAACCTATATACTATAAAAAATACTTAGACAAGACTGAAGTGGAGAAGAATTAACATTTATGGTTTAAAAACTATCATGAAAATATTGTATCTACAAAATCATTAAAAAAAACCTTCAAAATATAACTCTATTAAACAATAAATGATATTTTTTAAATAGTAAATGTCAACTATTTTGAAATTTGGCCTATTCTTTTTAATAGTATAGAGATTAAATTGATGCATGTTGTCGAAACCATTTTTTGTGTTTGGAAAACGGGATCGACTTTAAAATAAAATATGGAGTCGCCACCAACATTTTTTGTTTAGGTGTGATTGGATCATGTTGTAAAAGAATAATTTTGGTCTACGAAATAGAAAAACAGGTTCGGGAGTCGGTTACGTACGAGAAAGGATTAGCACTCTCGTACGCCCAAAATTGGTACCAAATTGATTAATTAATGCCCTAATGTCGAAAATTTGAAAAGATTTTAAAATACAATCTCTTTTAAGAATATTTGAATATACTTGAATTGGATATTAAGATTCTCTTGCTTTGAAGGAATAAGATATCAAATCCAGCACGTTAGGATACGATAATTTAAATCCTCGAATTCAAGATCACCTCATGATCCCCAAAACTCATGCATTGAAAATACCAAAAGGATATTCGATTATTTGGGTAAACGAAAAATGTAACCCAGCACGTTAGGGCACGATTTCTCGGATTTCCAAACATGGAACCTTGCCTTATTTTGAAATTTAGAAAACGCAAACGAAATTTTAAAGGGATATTTGATTATTTGGACAAACAGAAAATCAAAACCCATCACGTTAGGGTACGATTTCTCAAATTTCCAAACAGCAAACATCGCCTTTGTTTTAGAAAGTCAGATTAAAATACATTAATTTGACTTGAAATAAAATGGAATAATTAATTTTGGATCAATAAGTTGAAAATTACAATGCGACAATTGAGAATGAAAGGCGAAATTATAAACATGAGACAATATACATAGATAGCGAACTCTATTAATGAATGAAAATAGTATAAAAAAAAGAATAAATTAACATGTATAAAGTAACAATAAGCTCGCATCTAAACATTAGCAATCAAAATAATAAAAACCAAAAATATAACTAAAGAAACAAACCAAAATAAAAAACGATAAAAAGTTTTCAAACATAGATAAATAAAATTAAGATAGCGACGCCAAATACTAATTGAAAATAATTTGAAAACAATAATATAAAGAGAATTTTAAAACAATAATTTTAGAATTTAAACAAATAAAAAAATCAACAAAGTAAAATTATTAAAATAATTCCAAGTGTATATTTAAATAAAAAATTTTAAAGACGATTTCAACACCTTTATGTTTTTGTCTCCTTTTTTAAAAAAATAAAATAAAATAAGGCAGATAAAAAAACTCAGATAAATGAAGCAAAGTGCAACCTTTTTTCTTTCTATTGAATCTTTCTTTTTTTATATCTCCCCCTTTTTTTTTTTTGGTCTGAATTTCGGGCTTATATAGCCGAAATTTTTGCTTTCTATTCTTTTTCTCTGTTTTCCTGCTGTTTCTTTGCCGTTTGCTTCTTTGTTTTGTTGCCTTGACCTTTTGTGTTTCGTTTTCTTTGGTAGGTGACGTGAGAGGCGTGCAAGGCGTGGAGGTGTCAGAGGCAGGCCTAGGTGGCTGCTAGGAGCGGCCGCAGCAAAAGGGAGGAACCTAGGGTTCTAAAATTTTTTTAAAGTTTTTCGGCCTTTAGTTTATATATATTTTTAGTTTATTTTGGATTCGAGCAATAATTGAGCTCTACACATGTAATAATAAAAATTAATTTAATCTGATTCCTATAATAAAGCTATCTACTAAATACATTCACCGAGGGAAAAAAAGGACATACAATGATAGGATACAAGTATGAAAAACCAAACACGACGGTTTAGATAAGTCATATTACATATGGGAAAATGAGTAAAATGCTTCTTGTAATTTATCGAATCTTCGAAGGGACAGAGTAGGTGAGTATGATGATAAATGTTATCCCCTTTTTCTTAATGTCACTTGATTAAATGTTAGGTGCATGAAAGGAAGAGTCCACGTCTGTTAATTATTATTAAAACATGAATTATGATTAATGTTAGGTACATGAATTAGGCCATCCTTTTCAATGACGTGGAGAAAAGTAATCATTTTCATAAAATGTCAAAATTTTAATTATTTTTTTATAAGAAAAGATAAAAATCATGGATTCACTCAATTTAGAAAGGACATCCCATTATTAATATACATCAATAGAATCCCCTTTGATGAAGAGAAAATCATGGATCAAATTAAACTTAGAACACACTAAGGATGCGTATGTAAACATTATAAAAAGGTAGGAACTTCATTTGCAATTTTGCAACTTTTAAAAAAATTGTAATATTAATATTATTAACAGAAAATATTTAGTCATAAATATCAAATCAACCCAACCTCAAAAGCAAATGTGAAGCAGGCAGAGCTTTACAACCATAAGATAAGAAAAAAGCGTTGACTACCTCATTCACTTCACCTCTATTGTTTACTATAACGGACCCTCTGCCTCTGCCCCTTCCCAAATCTTTATCTTTCTTCACTTGTATTCTTGTTTTCCCATTCAATCTTTGCTCCCAAAATCAACCTTTTCCTTTCTTTATACTGCTTGGGGAAGGAGAAATGGAGGAGTCTAACAATTATGGCCACCAACATCCCCTGCTTCTTATCTTCAATCAAGACCAGCTGATCCACAATCAAAGCGGTGTAACTGATTGCTCCAGGTGTGGGGACAATGTCTCTGCTCCATGTTTTTGCTGTGCGGAGCACTGTGGGTTTTATCTTCACAAGGTATGTGCCGGCGCACCTTTGGAGCTTAATCATCCTTTTCATCCTCATCATCCTCTTCTTCTTATGCAAAATGCACCTTATCAAGATGGAGTGTACTTCTGTGAATTTTGTGATAAAAAGGATAATAAGTTTGTTTATCACTGCTCTTGTTGTGAATCGGACTTTCATATTAAATGTGCTTTGTTTACATTTAATATTGCTGAGAATAATTTGAAAGAGCTTGAGCATGTTGCCCTGCAACATCCACTGGTTTTCACTGAAAATGGTGATGAAGAACTTGAAGATGTTGCTAAGTGCTTTGGGTGTTGGGAACCATTAGCAAAGTATACACACTTTTCTCCTGACTGTGGATTTAATTTACATGAAAAATGCGCTAAGCTTCCTTTCAAACTGAATCATGGGTGCCATCGCAACCATCCTCTTGTTCTACAATTTAGTATCCAACAGTTCTTTTGCAAGATATGCGAAGAAACCGATGAAAATTTTAGAGGATTTGTTTATGGTTGTTCACCATGTAAGTTTTATGTTCACATTGAATGTGTATCAGCATCTTTAGATCTTGGTGTTGAAGATAAAAGCCATGAACATTCTTTCACTTTTTTTCCAAGAGGATCATCATTCATTTGTGATGCATGTGGTTTTAAAGGAAGTTATGCTTCCTACATATGTTGTACATGCAACATTATGGTCCATAAAAAGTGCACTTCAGTGCCACGCATCATCAAAAGCAAGTGGCATGATCATCGCCTTTTTCACAAATATTTCCTTCACATAGAAGATTTTAGAGTTTTGAATTGCATAATGTGCAATGATGAAGTCAGTACAGACCATGGTAGTTACTATTGTTCAGAGTGCGATGTTATATTCCATGTGAAGTGTGCATTAAAGGATAAAGATTCATATGAAATAGTAGAAAATGAAGATGAGGAATCTCCTGATGTTAGCTGCATAACCAAGGTTCTTGAAAGGAATGATGCTGGAGAAGCCACTGTAATAGAACATATCATGCATATTCATCACTTAACATTAAGTGGCAGAGTAGGTGGGTATGATAATAAATGTTGTGACGGGTGCTTCTTACCGATCTCGGCTTCATTTTACTACTGTACACAGTGTGATTTCTTTCTCCATAAAGTATGTGTGGAGTTACCAAAGGTAAAGCATGTTTGGTATCATCATTGCCAATCACCACCAGTCCTTACTTCAAACGAAGTATTTTGGTGTGAAGCATGTGGTTACTTGTCTAATGCTTTTGCCTATAAATGTGAAGAATGTAAGAAACGTATATGCCTTCCATGTATAATTGCTCTTACACCTGGTGATCACACATGTGTAGGACATAAACACCCTGTTTTTCTCTACCCCAAATCTAGAGGGCGATGTGTTGCTTGTGGTCGTTATTTCAATGGGTTGTGGCGTTGTAAGGATTGCGATTTTTCTCTAGATCATAAATGTTTTTCGTTGCCTATTACATCCCAACACAAAAGTGATAAACATATTCTTTCACTTACTTATCATGATGATAACAGTTATTCAGAAAGCTATTTTTGCGATATTTGTGAAGAACGTCGAGATCCAAATCTTTGGTTTTATCATTGCGCAACATGTGATACTTCTGCTCATGTCAATTGTGTTCTTGGTGAATATCGGTTCCTCAAACTCGGGAGTATCATTGAAGAACCTAAGGGCATGCATGAGCACCCTCTCACTGTTGTTAAGAAGATTTATTACTATCCGAACTGCAGTTTTTGTGGTAAGCCCTGTTTAGATTTGGCTTTGGAATGTACTGAATGCAACTTCATTGTCCATGCTGGATGCAGCTTCATTGTCCATGCTAAGCGTCCTTAAAATTCGGAGGACTAAGGTGTCGTTTAGGTGAGTATAGTCCAAAACTACCAATTTTCTTTTGCGGAGAACACAGAGTATGGCCACTTGTAATGCTGATTGTAATTATTATGCAGGCTAGGGTTTCGTATTGTAAGGGAAGCATGTTTTGACTTGGAATTTGTGCGAACATTTGATTATTCAAACTATAGTTTCCAGACTTCTGTGTGTTATTTTCTTTAAATGTATGCATGCATGCCTTGTGAAGTAAATTCTTTGGAAAGTTATTTATTTTGATAAAGGAATCTGTTTAGCTTTTGTGGGAAACCCAACATTGGAATTGCCACCAAATCTCTTTTGCATGTGCCAAAAATTTAAGCTGGAAATTAAAAGGTAAATAGTAATGGTAGACAACATTTTGATTATGCAATAATAAATTAAAACATAAATTACATGCTAAAATTATAATTTAGCATCTTTAATTAAATAAAAATATAACATTCTTTTTCATATTTATATAAATTATAAAATTTTCTATTCAATAAGTAAAATTAAAACAATTTAATATATATTTTTTTTTAAAAACATGGCAGTGGCACATGGTACTCAGCTCAAAACCCAATCCCCAATCCCTAATGCATAACACTAACACTAATAACAATCACTATTCTATACTAAAATCAGTCAATTTAACGTTAACCATTGCTTATTTGTTTACAATTTGAGTTTTCTTAACAAACTTATTCGACTTAAATATAAATTTAAAGAATAAAAAATGGATAATTTATGTGTAATATGTAACTAAACCCAGAAAATACTCATAATCTTATTTAAAATACCTTGACAATTTTACAATCAAAGCATTCCATATTTCAACACTCATCTTTTTAATTTTGTTTCATCAAAAATTAAAAAAAAAAAACAAAAAGTAATTAAGCATTGCTTTTTTTTTTTTGCACTCATTTGAGTCTTTGAACTTTCAAAATGTATTAAAAAAGTCCTCAAACTTTTTCAAAAAAAGTAATTATGCCCCTATTTTTTTTTTTGCACTCAATTAGGTACTTGAACTTTCAAAATGCATCAAAAAGACTCTAAAGCTTTTTCAAAAAAAAAAAAATTAAGCCCATACTTTTATTAAAAATTAGAAAAAAAATAGAAAAAATTAGAATCAATAAAAGCTATAAATATTATTAAATTTTAATAAAAAACTCAAATATTAAAAATTAGAAAAAATATATAAACATAGTAAAAATATATAAAATTTTATAAAGTCGTAAGAAAATTATACAAAATGTAAAGAAATATAAATTTTGCAAAAAAAATAAAAACTATATTACCAAAAGAAGCATTTTATTGATTTTTATTTTTTTATCATTTATTGCCACATGTCACGTTATGTTGCAACATGTGATGATTTTGATTGAAAAAAAAACTATGGGTCGTTGATTTTTATGATTTTTATAAAATTTTATTTTTTTACAATTTCTATAAAAATATTTCTAATTTTTAATAAATTTTATTTTTTATTTTTATTAAAATTTAATAATTTTTATAAAAATTATTATTTATAATTTTTTTATAATTTTTAATAAGAGTAGTGGCTTAATTGCTATTTTGAAAAATTTTGAGGGTCTTTTTGATGCATTTTGAAAGTTCAAGCATATGCATGTTAGGTCCCTTTGATGGAGGATATGAAAATAGTTGCGACGGATGTATGTTGCCAATCTCGGATCCATTTTACTCTTTGTTCGAATGTGTTTTTTCCTCATAAAGCGTGTTCGATTTACCTAAGATGAAGAATGTTTGGCATCATTCTTGCCAAGAGCCTCTCGCCCTTATTTCCAACAAAGCTTTTCGGTGTCACAAATGTTGGCACATATCTAATACCTTTGCTTATGAATGTTACGGATGTGAGGAAAAAAATATGTCTCCGATGTGTGATTCCTCTTATTCCTGGTGCTCGAACATGTTTAAAACATCCTCTTTTACTATAGAGAGCACAATGGGAAATGCAATGCTTGTGGTATGACTACATGGAGGGCATTTTGTTGTAAGGATTACAATTTTGTGCTACATCTTGAATGTTTTTCACTTGCAATTACAGCTCGCCACAAATGCGATACGCATATTCTTTTACTCACTGATCATGCACTACAGCAAAATAGACTTTTAGCGGCGTTTTTAGTGGCGTTTTAGAGGAAAACGCCGCAAATATTATACATTAGCGGCGTTTGAAGGAAACCGCCGCTAAAAAATGAGTAATAGCGGCGTTTATTTCAAAAACGCCACTAAAAATGATATATAGCGGCGTTTATTGCTCAAACGCCGCTAAAAGTCGGACTTTTAAGCGCGCTTCGGGAAAACGCCGCTAAAAGTCGACCTATAGCGCGCTTCGGGAAAACGCCGCTAAAAGTCCGACCTATATAGCGGCGCTTCGGGAAAACGCCGCTAAAAGTCGACCTATAGCGCGCGCTTAGGAAAACGCCGCTAAAAGTCCGACCTATAGCGGTAGCTTACGAGAAAACGCCGCTAAAAAGTCGACCTATAGCGGCGCCGAAAACGCGCGCTAAAAGTCCGACCTTTAGCGGCGCTTACGGGAAAACGCCTAAAAGTCCGACCTATAGCGGCGCTTCGGGAAAACGCCGCTAAAGTCCGACCTATAGCGGCGCTTTAGGAAAACGCCGCTAAAAGTCCGACCTTTAGCGGCGCTTCAGGAAAACGCCGCTAAAAGTCCGACCTATAGCGGCGCTTCTGGGAAAACGCCGCTAAAAGTCCGACCTATAGGCATTAGTGGCGTTTTTTTTAAAAAACGCCGCAAAGGTTAAATTTCTTTTGGCAAAACTGTGTCGTTTTGCTCTCTACCCACACGATAACCCTTTCCCATTTCGCTTCGTAGGATCATTTGCCCCCTTTTCATTTCATTTCCTCTACGATTACTAGAAGCGGAAGAGTAACCACGTCTTTGTGAATCCTCTCTTACCAGACCAGTCACAATCTGAGCTTTCGCCGGACACCGGAAGATATTCAATCGCTGCTCCTAGAAACGGAAGTATTTTAACCCCTTTTTCCTCCATTGACATCCGTTTTGCTCTCTTGTTCACCCCTTTCCCAATTTCAAATCAGTAAAATTCACCCTTCATACGGGCATTGATTTTCCATATAGAAAATCGAATTAACAAAGGCAAGGGTTTTTGTAGGGCGCCCCTTTGCTCGAAGCATAATAGGTAATCAAACCCTAATTCTGATTTATTATTTTTCATTTTTTTGGTCAAATCCTAATTCCCGATGTAAGAATGCTCTGCTCTTACATTTGTGTTTATTTAGATTTATTTATTTTTGAATTGGTTTATAAGTTTAATTATGAGTTGCATGTGACTCAAGTTTTACTCTTGTTCCCAAGCATTTACTGTTTTCTATGTTTCTGACTTAAAGAGTTCATTGATTACGTATATTGAAAGTGATTAATTATTATTCTTTTCCAATTATCGAATGGAATTGGCTTTTCTTCTTTTTTTTTCTGCGATGCATATCGAATCCTTCTTGGGTGCTATTCCATTTGGTCAATATATTAATGCTTTAGTAGAGTTCTTATGAATGGTATTTACTTTTGCTTTCTAAAGTGTAAGAATTTGTGATGTGAAGTCGTTTGCTTAGTTATGGGTTCGTCATTGTTTGCGTTCTAAGTTTTACGAGACATAAATGCCTAGTTACAAATCTGTTTTTTTTTAAAGAGATTTTGTTAAGGTTGAAATCTCTCTTGTGGGTTATGAGCGTATGGTTTAATGATACGAAATGTTTCAATTTTAGTTCCATGTGAGGAGTATTTAATGCTCGGTAAATTCTCTTCTCAAACCAAGTTTTTAGAGGCACCTTAAAGTTTGGATCCTTTTTTATCTTGTCCTGCTATTGATTGATTTTTTTTTTTTTTTTTTTTTTTTTTTGATGATTAAAATGACCATCGACTTTGAATACTGTAAGGCTAATAAAGCAACTATTTTGATAATTATTATGTGGTAGATAGATTGCAATGTAGAATAGCACCTTTTTTGTAGGAAAGTGGATTGTCACATCATATGAACTGGTGTTGCATATGAGTTTCAAT
Source organism: Gossypium sturtianum (assembly GCA_025698515.1). NCBI lineage: Eukaryota > Viridiplantae > Streptophyta > Magnoliopsida > Malvales > Malvaceae > Gossypium > Gossypium sturtianum. The sequence continues at coordinate 168,966,123 of CM046945.1, forward strand.
CCTTGGCCAAGCTGTAGGGACCATAGCTTTAGAGATGGTTTCTTGGTTTGCTTTCATCCTTAATAAGATTGTTTTTGACATCTTTCCTTACACCAGTGTACAATTTGTTTTGCTTAATTGGTTTTGCATTTTACGCATTCTGCCCAAACATGTGGGTTGTCTTTGGTCATTCGGAAATTCAATGTCTCCATTAGAATGCTTGTAGCTTTTGTAGTTACCAAATCTTCCCTGCAGATTATGACAAAAAAAGTCGGTTGCGCTACCTCAAAAATGTCACCAAAATTTTCATTTGTATGAAGAGAGATCTATATGTGTCTTCACCTATGAAATTAATGTAAATGTTTTAGTTAACATGGAACTTACGTTGTAGCCGTGTAGTCTCCCTTGAAACTGCATGAGTTAATGTTTTGAAGCGAGGAGAAGCTAAGGGTGAATCGGGGTTCATTCTTGATGGTTTTCCTCGACACGATAAGACAGCAAGATAAGTGCTTCATTTGATAATTTTCTCGTAATATTTTGCTTTCACTAAAGGTTAATATTACAGAATAGCATTTTATCGAATACAACTAAAGTGAAAGTGTTTGTTTGGCCTGTTGTAGTTTTTCTAAAGTGAAAGTGTGTGTATACATACTCATGTAGTTTATCTTATTACTTATATCATTATTATAAAATCTACATAGAGAATATTGCTTATAAATCTCAAATATATAGAATCTATCACTTTAAGAAACTCAACACTCCTCACTTATCATGGCTAGCCCATAAGTCACCAGTTTATCCATTCTCATCTTCTCTTCATTTAATTGTCGGTTATTATTACCTTGACAAGTGTTATTACATTTATAAAATATCAATTTTATACCCCATGTATTCACTTATTTGCTTACTAGTTTTATTATACTTTAGTCTACAATACACCAAAGCATATAAGTTATACGATTAAAAAGTAATTGAATAGACTTTTGTTTTAATAAATTTCATATTTATTTGTAATAGGTTGTATTGAGAAAGGTACCCGTACTTTAAAAGTGAGTAGAATTGAAGAGGACTGTGATCCACTCTTTTGAATTGACTATTTCTCTTTCGGTCAAAGAATGTGAGTATTAGTTTTTAGTAAATAGCATTTTTGTAATTAATCAATAGCTTTTGTTAATTCATATGTTGTTTGTATTTCGATTCTTCGCTTCCTCTCACTCTCATATGCAGAATCGTCGGATTGGATTTGCTGGTAAGATTTTACGGTTCGTTTAATATTAATTACTTATTACCAATTTTTTATATGGCTTTTTGGTTTATTACTAATTACCAATTTTTTATATTAATAATGAGCGATTTGAATATTTAATATTTCCAATGTCTTCCAAAATGGTAATAATATTTTGTTATCGGTATAATAATAATTATCATTATTTAAATATGTTTTATTATTAAAAATAGATTATTTTTAGAAGAAGTAATTTAAAAGTTTTTAAAATTAAAAACTTATAAATATTTTGTTATCAATATAATATAATATACATCACTATTTAAATATGTTTTAATATAGAAAATAAATTCTTTTTTTAAAAAGAAGTAAGGTAAAAACTTTTTAAATTTAACAACATCAGAACAAATTTCAATTATAAAAACATATAATAACATTTTCCAAATTTACCTCAAACGAAAAACTAAAACCAATCAATTTTTAAAAAAACTACAATGTTTAACTTACTTGTTTAACTTACATAATTCATAACTTACATAACTTACTTGTATAGATTAAAAAAACAAGATTCAAAGTATATAGGCTTTGAAACTTTGTGGGTTGCCTTATATCTCATTTATTAGATATAATGGATCCTCCTAGGTGTAACAATGCCACGTGTATGATGAATCTTAAAGAATGCATAATTCCTTATATCTCACTGTTAGATAACAATAATAATTAAAGTATTAATAATAATAATAATAATAATAATAATAATAATAATGATTAAAGTAATAATAATAATAATAATAATAATAATTAAAGTAATAGTAATAATAATAATAATAATAATGATTAAAGTAATAGTAATAATAATAATAATGATTAAAGTAATAGTAATAATAATAATAATAATAATGATTAAAGTAATAGTAATAATAATAATAATGATTAAAGTAATAATAATAATAATAATTAAAGTAATAGTAATAATAATAATAATGATTAAAGTAATAGTAATAATAATAATAATAATGATTAAAGTAATAATAATAATAAATAAAGTAATAGTAATAATAATAATGATTAAAGTAATAGTAACAATAATAATAATAATGATTAAAGTAGTAATAATAATAATGATTAAAGTAATAGTAATAATAATAATAATGATTAAAGTAATAGTAATAATAATAATAATGATTAAAGTAATAATAATAATAAATAAAGTAATAGTAATAATAATAATGATTAAAGTAATAGTAACAATAATAATAATAATGATTAAAGTAGTAATAATAATAATAATGATTAAAGTAATAGTAATAATAATAATAATAATGATTAAAGTAGTAATAATAGTAATAATAATAATTAAAGTAATAGTAATAATAAATAAAGTAATAGTAATAATAATAATGATTAAAGTAATAGTAACAATAATAATAATAATGATTAAAGTAGTAATAATAATAATAATGATTAAAGTAATAGTAATAATAATAACAATAATGATTAAAGTAGTAATAATAGTAATAATAATAATTAAAGTAATAGTAATAATAATAATAATGATTAAAGTAATAATAATAATAATAATAATAATTAAAGTAATAGTAATAATAATAATGATTAAAGTAGTAATAATAATAATACTGATTCTCGATTTGAAATTTTAATTTAACTTACATAATACGTAATACATACCTAACATAAAATTATTTAACTTACATAATACATAACTTACATAATAATAAGATTCAAAGTATATAGGTTGGAAACCTAACGGGTTGCCTTATATCTCAACTGGAAGATATAACGGATCCTCCCGGTGTAACAATGCCACGTATGAAGAATCTTGAATAATACATGCAATTTAAATAATACTTACAATGCCATGTATGATGAAGCTTAAATAAATCTTTGTTGGTCATGTTATATAATTTAACTATTTTAAATGTCTTATTATTGTTGTTATTTGTTACTAAAATTTTGAACTCTTTTATGTGTTTTGCAGAGAAAAATGCCTAGAAGACGATTACGAGGTTTAAATATTAGCAATTATACTGAAAATTCAGCAGACGTAAATAGTGGGCAGGATACAGTTGTTGGATCTTCTACTCTGCCGGACATAGATGACGAGCATGGAGAATTCCAAAGTAATGTTAAGTTTATTTTACATGCATGTTGAATTTTATTATTGATTCATTTTTCAATTTTAATATAATAATATATCATTTTTCAGTGAGAGGGTGGTGGGGCGCGCAGAGCTCGGGGGCGTCGTTGCTTACGATTTATATGACTTGGAGCCTACCCAGTGTTATAGTAAGGAGAAACGATCATGGCCAGCCTATCGGATCTGAAGCTCGATTGTTGGCAGGCTATTTGGGCATTATAGCACGAAATTCGAATATGTTGCCCATTAACTATGAATCATGGCATCACATGCCTGATGCCAACAAAAATCAGGCTCTCGAAAATATTAAGGTAATAGAAGGTGAATGTAATTTATAATACTTTCATTTAACCTTCATTTATATTAACTTTTTTAAAAAAAAATTTCAGGGTAGATTTGATTTAGAGGTCTCCGATGACTATATTAAGAAGACGTTGGGCAAAAAATGGAGAGACAATAAAAGCACCCTAAAACAATATTTTAAAAAGACATCACCTCGACGAAAAAATCGTGAAATGTCCCACGGAATGTTGAGGTACCAATGGGAAGATCAAGTTAGATTCTGGAATTCAAAGAAAGGAGAGGTATTGCGTACTTTCAAAGTCTTAGAAATTTTTCGGTTTATCGTATTTACTATATAATTAATTCAAATCCCATTATGTAGGACCGTGAGCGAGTTGGAACAAGCGTGACGAAAACAACATTTCACGCACACCCGGTTCCCGTAAGTTTTGCTCGTGTGGCTGAGGCTGAGGTATTATAATTTATTACTTCTTTCAAATATTAATGATTTATACTATTAACTTATATTTTTTCTGCTATAATGTAGGAAGTTTCGTCAGGTCAAAAAGTTGGACGGCTTCAACTTTTTGACATTACGCATAGGAAGAAGGATGGATCTCCGATGACATCCGAGGCTGCAGAAATTTTGGTATATTTATTTAATAAATGCTTATTTTTTATAAATATTTATAATGCTTAATTATAATGGTTTAATTCATCGTTTGTAGTTTTAAATTTCTAATTTTAACTTATGTTCCATTCATTTTTATTATATATTTCGTTTCTAACTCTTTTATTGATTTATTAGGATAAACTAAAGGAGAAGAAGGCGGAGTATGAAGCGGTTGCTTAAATCAGCGATTCTGTTAATCTCGACGAGGTTGATAACATGATTATTACGATGTTTTGGGTCCCGAAAAGGTACTGATCGCTTGATTGATAGTTTTGTTAATCTTGAGTATATTTATAATGAAATTATCACTAATGTTTTGGGTCTTACAAGGTATGGTCGGGTTCGATGTCAAGGATCGGGTGTTACTCCGACCCAATATTTTGATCCGCTCCCGCAATACATGCCTTCCGAGTCAAACTCTCTTGAAGTTCGAGAGACCGAAAGAACAGATATCCTCGATGGAAGCGAGCACAAATGAGCAAATTTCTCGACTTAGAGCGGAGGCGGCAATGAGAGAGGCGGAGCATGTTGCTCAACTTAGAGCGGAGCGGCAGCGCGCAGGCGGCGAGCGAGAAAAAGTATGAAGAACTCCACTACAAACTGCGAGTTATGATGAATATGTTCAAGCGGCCCGCAGAGGCCGCCATCTTAGACATTTCTTTTCTTATTGTAAGATTTTTTTAACATTGTTACTGATTAAACATTATTCTAAGAATTGTTTGAATTATGATTCATTTTTAATCAATATCATCTTTTATTAAATTTGAAGTATTTGTTTAGATTTAATGCTTTTAATTGAAATTAAATGTTTTATTTGTTTGCATTGGGTTGGAATTATATGCAATTGTTGTTTGTTATTGGTGGTTTTTACCGCAGGAGGGTAGGATATTGGGAAAAAGTACACACGACAAATCAGTGCAAATTAGTGGCGTTTTTAAAAGCGCCGCTAAAAGCTCCTACATTTGCGGCGTTTTTTTAAAAGCGCCCGCTAAAAGCCCCACATTGCGGCGTTTTTAAAAGCGCCCATAAAAGCCCCTACCTTTAGCGGCGTTTTTTAAAAGCGCCAGCTAAAGCCCCTACCTTTAGCGGCGTTTTTCTAAAAGCGCCGCTAAAAGCCCCTACCTATAGCGGCGTTTTTCTAAAAAGCGCCGCTAAAAGCCCCTACCTTTTGCGCGCGTTTTTTAGAAAGCGCGCTAAAGCTCCCCTACCTATAGCGGCGTTTTTATAAAAAAACGCCACTAATTTTGCGCGGTTTCAGTGGCGGCGTTTTTGCGGCGCTTTTAAAAGCGCGCGAGTACTATTAGTGGCGCTTAAAAACGCCGCTAAAGGCCCAAAAAAACGCCGCTAAAAGTCTGTTTTGGTGTAGTGATGATGATAACAATTATTTAGAAAGTCGTCATTGTGATATCTGTGAAGCCGAGATCCAAATCGTTTGTTTTATCATTGTGCAACATGTGATACTTCAGCTTATGTTGGTTGTATTCTTGGAAAATATTCATTCCTCAAACTCAGGAGCATTTAAGAAGAAAATGATCATCCACACGCACTCACCATTGTGAAGAAGAAGTATTATTACCTAAATTGTGAAAACTGCGATAAACCTTGTGAAGATGCGGCTCTTGAATGCTCAAAGTCGGAGTACAAATATATTATCCACTGAGATTAAGTAGCAACCCGTTCATGTGACACTTATAACAATTCAGATGTTATCATATTTGAAATATGTCACTTCATTTGCAAGAAAACTCAAGACTAAAAAACAAGGTTTGATCTTTACCTTGTTACTTGTGATGTTGTTATTGTACTTTAGGTTTTCATACCATTTAAGTTTTAAATAAATGTCATTTAATAATCTGAAGCTAAAATTTATGAGGTTTAATTGTTGATTTTTTGTAGTTTGAGAATGTGATTAAACTTACAATAATAAAGGTATTGCTGAATGCTTCTCTTTGTTTCTTTAGATAAATTTACTTGAAAATATAACTTTATCTAAAATTATTTCTCTCTCTTTTGCTGCACATTCAAATTAGGTTTAGCGTTTGGTTATGTATTTGTTGTGGATGCTTCAACTCTATGTATCTGATGAAAGACACTAATTTTTCAAGTAACAAGGACTTGTTACAGAATTTATGAAGCTTCATCATACCTTAACCCTACTATTGCCTAAGCAAATAATTTTGAAAAGAAAAAATTCAACAGGCTTCGTCAATCTCGCTATTGCTTCTTCTGTAACAGTTAAACTGAAATTACTACAGCTCCAAATAAAATTGAAGGTTTAGTTTATTGTTTTTCCATAAAAATATATATATATATATATATTACAGGGAAGAATATTAAGACAAAAAATGCAAAGCCGAGAAAGGTTATCGTCATCCACACAATTTCACAACAGCTCAAACCAGTAATCAATGGAAGGAGTGATTATGGCCCAAACACTGCAATAGCTTAACCAAGAATGACAATAATATGAATAGAAAACATGGTTCCCATCTGCCAACACAAATGTGCGACTCTACTGCTTCTACTTTGGGATTCCATTCCCCACGTCTAATGTTTTAGCTATTTTCCCATCTCTTTTTTACTCTTATATCTCAACCTTGTATGTAATTTCCTTACTCCTCTTCTCTGGGATAGGAACCCATTCTCATCGACAACCACCACCATATGGCTGTTGAGAATAGCCGCCAGAACCCATCATAGGGTTATAACCGCCGGGCATTCTTTGCATTTGGGGTCTTTGTCCCATTCCCATATTCATCCCCATGCCTGGATTCATGCCCATGTTGTTCATCCCCATGCCCATTGGTTGCTGATTCATACCACCATAGCCTCCTCCCATTCCCATGCCTCCAACAGGTCCAGCACCCATTCCCATGCCCATGCCCATGCTACCCATACTAGAACCCATCATAGGATTTGCTGGAGGTCTAAGAGTGCTAGCACCAGAACGACCAATCCCAGACCCAGATCCCATTGCTTTACCCATTGATACAGTAGATGTCACTGCATTTGGGGCAGGTTTTTCCATCCTTTTTTCCTTCCGATTTGAAGCGCTAGTTTTATCATTACACAACTTGCAACACATTTGCCCATGTGAAATGTGTTCTCAGTGAACATTTATCAGAATCGGGAGTATCTGAAAAGAATGGATCATTTGCACCCTCTCACATTTGTGAAATGCGTTCTCCCTGAATGCACTATATGTGAAGAACCCTACGAAGAGTTCGCTCTGAAATGTGCAGAACCAGAGTGCAATTATCTCGTTCACTGGAAATATATGAACCCATATAGTTCTGAATATGGATTCTTGAGAGGTAGAGACTTTTAATTGCCATTTCAATTGTAAGTTGAAATAATGTGATTTAGCCAATTGGTTGGGTTGAAACTTATGTGGTTTGGATTACTTATTATTGTTTTTTATTCTATAATTACAATAAAATGTCACAATACTGCTGTTCTACTTCTGTGATCATAACAGTTATATACAATTTATGCTTTAATTATTTCTCTTTATGGCTTAAATTATTTGAAAAAAGAAGAGCTACTAGGAATTATTTTGGTCTCATTCTTAGTGAACATTTAACTTAATAGATTAGTTGCCAGAAAAAGCCGGTGATTTGTTTACGTACAATCTTGCTGAAAAGAAACTGAAAGAGATTGAGCATGTTACCTTCGAAGATCCATTGATTTTCACAGAAAATGATGGTGAACAACGTCAAGATCTTGATAAGTGCTTCTGTTGTTGGGAACCATTAGCAAATTGAACCACAGATGTCATCGCAAGCATCATCTTGTTTTACAATTTAATAGTGAACGACTCTCTTGCAAGATATGCCAAAAAAACCAAACTGAAGGGTACAGGATTGTTTGTGCTTGTTCACCTTGTAAGTTAGCCATTCACATTGAATGTGTATCACCATCTCTTGATCTTGTTGTTGAGGATAAAAGCCATGAATTGTGATGCATGTGGTTGAACGTATGATGTTTCTATTAGCTCGATAATCAGTGTTCTTGAACGAAATGATGCTGGAGAAGCCACGATAATAGAACATTTCATTCAAGCATAATAAAGGAGTATGATAATAAATGTTGTGTGAACATTTGATTATTCAAACTATAATTTCCTGATTTCTGTGTTCTTGTTAAGTGGAAGTTCTTTAAACCATGTTTTAACAGAAGCCAGCCATGTGTGAAGTGGCAGGAGCATCAGAACCTGTTTGAGAGTTGAAGCTCCTAGATTGCTGCTCTGTGCAGCCTATTCTGGAACTTGAGAGGCCATGGACACTTGCTACCAAATCTCCTAATATAGCCACTGCTTCATTATTACATCAAGCCATTAGGTAGCAAAGCTAATCCACAGCAGCTCATTTACATCTAGCAACAATTTAAGCTATAAATTGGAAAATTAAAAGGTATAGTAATCCTAGACAACATTTTGATTATGTGAGATAAATTAAAACTTACTATAATTCTACAATTTAATAAAAAAATTCATAACAAGATTATACTTGAGCCAAGTAAAATCATAAATTACAAGCTTAAATTAAATATAATTTAGTATCAAGTAGGATCTTTAATTACATAAAACAATATTTATAGGTTTATATAAATTATAGACTTTTCAACTCAATAAGTAAAATTAAAACAATTTAGTGAAATATATAGAAAATTATTATTTTTATTAATAAACAGCAATAGAATCTCTCTCGATACGGCGAAAAACTGATAAATCTAAAACACATTAAGGATCCATTTGTAAATATTGTAAAAAGTAGGAACTTCTTTTATAATTTTGCATTTCATTTTCAATTGTAATATTGATATTCTTAATAGAAAACATTTATTCAAGATATCTATAAATTAAAATTGGGCTCAAAAGATTTGTCATAAAATGTATATATATGTAAATTACAAGATTTGTTATAAGGATTCATTCAACTTTTTCTATTTATACAAACACTAGTAAAAATAATTAAAATACCACACCATATAAAAAATACTAAAAATATATTAATTATGAAATAAAACAAAAATAATTAGGTATTTTTTACATGAATAATGCAAAAAAATAGTTACAATATTATTTACGAAAATGATATGTTTTCAACAGTAAATTTAAGTGTTGTCAATGTGTCAACTGACACCGACCTTGTAATACCCATATTTTTCTAGTCACATGTGCTCTTTTTTATTATTATTAAAGGTAGTTTGAAGGGTTAAACCCAAGAGAAGAAGAAGAGAGGTTAAGACAGGGGAAATCATGTCAAAATATCAGCATTTAAGGTTGGGTTTTAAGTAGTTTTTGTTAAATTTTGGTTGTTTTTAACAAAATCAATCTTGTTTTGTGAACCATTTGTTGGCTTATAAAGTTTTCGGTGACTTTTCGGTGAGTTTCCGGTGCATTGTTGGTAACAAATGAAAGGTATCTTCAAGACCTTTCTAAAGGTTGGTGTGACTAACATATTTGGTTGAGTAAAGTAGGAGAAAACAATTTTTAAAATTTATGTTCATGGATTTTTTACAGATTTGGGTAGCTAAATTGAGGCTTTGTAGAATTATCTATAGTATTTTTATAGTATGAAATGTGATCTTTCCATTGGTATGTTTGCCTAGCTAAATTGAGTTCTATGTTAAAAGAACTAAATCTCAAAGTAGCCTACTTGAAACTGAAAACCCAAAAATTCTGGGTAAGTTGTGATGTTTTTCAAAGTTTTGACTCTCAAATCTTAGGTTTTTGGTAATTGTTTTGGATGAAAAAAAAATTCATGTTTTAGTATTACATTGGAACTTTAAATTAATATTTTTAAAGCTATCTAATTTTCGAAGGAGCTTAGAGTTATGATGGCTTAAAGTGAATCAAATAGGCATGAGAATTCTAAAATATAAAATACAATTTTTTTTTTTTTATTTCGTTTTAATATTATTGTTGGCCAAATTATGTTTTATTAAGTTAAACATCATCTTAAATTAATTTTCAAAATTTTTGTTGAATTCATATATATATATATATATATATATATATATTTTATTGTACTTGTTTAGTTACTCAAGTGGTTACCACACAACCGAAATAACTTGGAATCACCAACAAAAATTATAACTATTTAAGTTTAAGATTTCACAATTAGATTTTGATTTGAGAATGCCTTTGGTAAATTTTAGGCCTCTAGGATATTTGCGTATCCGTTACTCAAGTCTTGATTTGATTACTCAAGTAAGTGGTTCGATATTTCTTAGGGTTTTAAATTCTTAAAAACTCAACCTTGAATGATTTGCATTATCTATGTAATATATGATTCTGCTCATATTTCATGAAAATCAAGTTAAGCGTGTATGTAAGGTTCTTGCAGGCCCGGTCCTAGGGTAGTTTGGGAGTGCGGCCACCTAGGGTCTAAGGTTGGAAAGGGCCCAAATTTATTTTTCTTTAGCTTTTAATGAGGAAAAAAATTGTAATAAATCAAGATTGTGTACGATTGATTTCTCGATAAAGTGAAATAAGGAAAATAAAAGTGATAAAACAGAAGGTTGAGTGAGGTCAAGGGAAGTTGAAATAAAAAGAATGTTGTGATATATTAATTTGAGCTAGGAACTAATTCATAAAGATGTGAAAAGTTGTGATTCAAGTATGATTATCCGAAATTTGAAGGGTTGAAATGTAAACATAAGAAAGCTGAGGGACTAAAAATGAAAACAACTCAATTTCTTATGACATGAAATTGACGTGCAGGGACCAAATTGAATAAGTAAAGAAATATGAAGGACTAAATCACAATTTTACCAAAAGTAAGTAAGAAATCAAGGATGAAGTTTTAAAGAAACATGAAGGGAAAATGGTCATTTGGTAGGAAAGATAAGTTTGGAATGAAATGATGATGTTGGTGAAATTTTGAATCATTTATGAGTTAAATATTAATTTAATAATAAATTATTTAGAAATTTATTAATATTTTAATTATTTTAATAATAAATGGTCATCTTTCCGACATGAGAAAGAATAAAGGAAGAAAGAAACTTTGATTTCTTTACAATCTAGTCTATTGTCATAAAATCTCACTATTTCACCTAAAATTCTTGGAAATTTTCATAGGCAACGAAGAAGAAAGATGAAGTAGAGATCCTAGAGAGTGTTCCAGAGTTTAGAAGCAATAAATTAGTAGATGGGAGTGAAAAAAATTAGAAGAGAAGAGAATGATAGTGATGAAATTGAGAAAGAAACGGAAGAGAAGAAAAAAAGAAGAAATTCTTGTTAAAAGAGGTAAGTTTTCATATTAACTTTATTTATATCTCTACGAGTTGAGTAAAAAAATGTTATAAATGAAATACATGACATGTGAATTTTAATTGAAATAGTACAGATAGAAAGTAATTGATAAAGTATGATATGTAGAAACATCAAGTTTCAAGTGAAAGCGAAAAATATGATCCGTATTATGAGAAGTTTCAAGGTAAAGAAATGAATATGATATCAATATGTAAATATAAATGACTAAATTGAATAACAATCAAAAGTATAATGATTAGAACCATTAAAAAAATAAATCTTATCACTAAAATATATAACATCATCTTACTTTTAAGTATAATATAGTTAATATGGGTAACTATTTAAATTAGAATATTGACTTGAATTTTTTAAATACTATTTGAATAAAAAATTTCATTTTCCACATGATGAATAATGAATTAGAGTAAGTGTTAAAAAATTCATACCAATTACTAAAATCATTAAGGGTGTTAGTACAGTCATCAGGCTTGAACTACAGAATGTTATTATAGTTATCGAAACAAATCACATACAAATTAAGTTTTAAAATTCAGTTAAACAATAAAACATATCATAAATCCATGCCTCGTATGAATTATAATCAAACCAAGTTTAACCCAAGCCTACGAGAGCTCTTAAGTCAAGTTGGTAGCTAAACAATTTCAATTTAAGAAAAAATCAATTGGGTGTCGCGATATTGAAATCAGTAAGGACCAAAATGCTAAACTTTGAATTACGAGAGTGTTGCGACATCGGGGTTCGATTTCACAACACTCAATGTTGGTGTCGCAACATCCACTAGCTAGTGTCAATTTTTTTTTTTAAAAAAAAAAGAAAAAGAAAAACACAATTAAACTCCTTTTTTTCTTTTGGCACTCAAATTGGAAACTTAAATTTTTAAAATACATTAAAAAGATCCTTAAACTAAAAAAAAAAAAATTAAACTCTTTTTTTTTTGCACTCAATCGGGTACTTAAACTATCAAATTTAAGAAGAAAAAACCTCCTTAAACCTCTGGGAAAGGATTGTATGAAACAGTGACGCCATGTCATCTGTATCCCTTTTCAATAGTTTTATGCCACATCAGCATTTTCATCCTGAATTTCAGCATTTTCATCCTGAAAAAAATCAAATCCAAATTAAAGATATCCAGAGAAACCGGTGGAAAGGGTAAAGGATTTGTTTATGGTTGTTCATTTTGAAAGTTTGCTGTTCACATTGAATGTGTATCAGCATCTTTAGATCTAGTTGTTGAAGATAAAAGCCATGAACATCCTTTTAGTTTGTTTGCAAGAAGATCATCATTCATTTGTGATGCATGTGGTATGGAAAGAAGTTATGCTTCCTACATATGTTGTACAGACAATATTATGGTCCATAAAAAGTACACTTCATTGCCACGCATCATCAAAAGCAAGTGGCATGAAACGACTTAATCTTGTAATTTTATTTAAAAACCGGCATATTTAAGAAATTCATCTCAGTATTCATTATCTAATCCACAAAGCAAGGAATAAAGTGAAAATTTTGTATTTTTCTTTTAATTTTTCCTATTATTCTCAAATTTAATAATGAACGTACAACACACCCAAATCCATTTCATTCCATTCTTAACTATTATAAATTAAGATTGAATTATAAAAAAATACGAAAAGAGGAAGCCAAATAACCGCAATGCATGCATCAATATATGTAACAAAAGCCTATATAAACATCAAAATACTTGTAATATTATTTAAAATACCCTCATAATTTTAGAATAAAGATTTGTCATATACTTTACTAAACTTTAACTTTAAAAGAAACCCGCTGAAGTAAAGTATCAAAGCAAAGACTCGTTAAAAGCAACATACTAAGGTAGTTTCGGAGTCTCTCTTTCAAATTTGTACTTTGCTTCAAACATTGAGTTTCAGCTTTTTCTTGCTACGTCGACGGAAAAAACCAAAGAGGAAGGAGAAATGGAGGAGACAAACAATTATGGTCACCAACATCCCCTACTTCTTATCTTGAATCAAGACCAGCTGATCTACAATCAAAGTGGTGTAACTGATTGCTCCAGGTGTGGGGAGAAGGTGTCTACTCCATGTTTATGCTGTGCGGAGCACTGCGGGTTTTACCTTCACAAGGTATGTGCCGACGCACCTTTGGAGCTTAATCACCCTTTTCATCTCAACCATCCTCTTCTTCTTATGCAAAATGCACCTTATTCATCTGGAAGCTACATTTGCAATTTTTGCGGTAAAGGCGGTGATGATTTTGTTTATCATTGCTCTTGCAATTTTGACTTTCATATTAAATGTGCTTTATTTACATTTAATATTGCTGAGAATAACTTGAAAGAGCTTGAGCATGTTGCCCTTCAACATCCTTTGATTTCCACTGAAAATGGTGATGAAAAACTCAAAGATGCTGCTAAGTGCTTTGGGTGTTGGGAACCATTAGCAAAGTATACACACTTTTCTTCTGACTGTGGATTTAATTCACATGAGAAATGCGCTAAGCTTCCTTTCAAACTGAATCATGTGTGCCATCGCAAGCATCCTCTTGTTCTACAATTTAATAGCCAACGGCTCTCTTGCAAGATATGCGGAGAAACAAATCAAGAGGCTATAGGATTTGTTTATGGTTGCTCTCCTTGTAAGTTTGTTGTTCACATTGAATGTGCATCACAATCACCATTACAAGTTATTAAGAGTACAAATCATGAACATCCATTCACCTTGCTTTTGAGACAAGTTCCATTCACTTGTGATGCGTGTGGTGTCGAAGGAAATCATGTTGCCTATACATGTGGTACATGCAACATTATAATCCATAAAAATTGCATTTCATTGCCTCGCATTATCAAAAGTAAGTGGCATGACCATCGCCTTCTTCACACATATTTCCATCACATAGAAGATTTTGGAGTTTTGAATTGCATGATATGCCATGATGCAGTCGATATAGAGCATGGTAGTTACTATTGTTCAAAGTGCAATGTTATATTCCATGTGCATTGTGTGACAGAGAATAAATGGTCATATTCAATAGTTTCAAAAGAAAATGAAGATGAGATTCCCTATGAAAGTTCCATCACTGTCTTAGAGAGCAATGATGCCGGAGAAGCTACAAAAATAAAACATTTCAAGCATATACATAATCTTATGTTAAGTCCCTTTGTTGGAAGGTATGAAAATGGTTGTGACGGGTGTTTGTTGCCAATCTCGGGACCATTTTACTCCTGTTCATTTTGTGATTTCTTCCTACATAAAGTGTGTGCTGAATTACCTAAGATGAAGGATGTTTGGCATCATTTGTGCCGAGAACCTCTTGCCCTTGTTTCGGACAAAGCTTTTGAGTGTATAGAATGTCTGAACTTGTATAATGCCTTTGCTTATGAATGTTGTGGATGTGAGACAAAGATATGTCTCCAATGTGTGATTGCTCTTACTCCTGGTGCTCAAACATATTTGAAACATGAACACCCCCTCTTTTACTATAAAGAGCACAAGGGGAAATGCAATGCTTGTGGTAATACTACAACGAGGGCATTTTGGTGTAAGGATTGTAATTTTGTGCTACATGTGGGTTGTTTTTCGCTTCCAATTATAGTTCACCACAAGTGTGATGAGCATCTTCTTTCACTCACTGATCATAATTATAACAGTTATTCAGAAAGTTATTATTGTGATATCTGTGAGAAAAGTCGAGGTCTAAATCGCTGGTTTTATCATTGTGCAACATGCGATACTTCCGCTCATGTTGGTTGTGTTCTTGGAAATTATTCATTCCTCAAACACAGGAGCATCTATGAAGAAAAAGGTCATCCACACCCACTCATCATTGTGAAGAAGAAGTATTTCTACCCTAATTGTGATAAATGCTGTAAGCCTTGTGAAGATGTGGCTCTTGAATGCTCAAAGCCGAAGTGCAAATATATTGTCCACTGGAATTGTGTAGCACCCGATTATCTACAGAGTTGGTGGGAGTGGTGCATGTAGCAATTCAGAAGTAATTATATTTGAAACTTACCACTTCATTTGCAAGGAAACTCAAGACTGGAAAATAGGGTTTGATTTTTGTCTTGTTACTTGTGATGTTAGGCATTGTTGTCATTGTAATTTGGTTTGTTTTAAATAAATGTCATGTAATAATATGAAGTTGAAACTTGAGAGGTTTGCATTGTTGATTTTAGAATTTCTTGTAATTTGAGAGTGTGATTGTACTTACAATAATAAAGGTGTTGCTTGATGCTACTCTTAATAGCTCTTTGTTTCTTTATATAAGTTTACTTGAAAATACAAGTTTTTTTCTGAAATTAGGTCTCTCCTTTGATGCACATTTAAATTAGGTTTAACATTTGATTGTGCATTTGTTGTCGCTCTATGTACAGATGTATAACACAAAAGATTTTATATTAAAATACACTGAAAACTATTTATATTAAAAAAACACTATCATAATATAATAAATGATTTATTGTATTAAATATAATTTTCAAAATTTTATATTTTGGGTTGGGTTATTTTGTTGAGTAAGTTTTTTTTAGGTTTTAGGTAAGGAGTTCGATTGTTTTTTAGTTAGTGATTTAATATAAATATAATATTTATTTAACATATATAATTAATATTTTTTTATAACATATATAATTTTATGACCTGAATTATTAGTTAATAATAAAAATATTTATTTCATTTGAATTTAAATTTAAAATATAAAAATATAAAAATTTTTAAAATTTAATGTAAAATGAGTTAAAATGCAACTTGATTGGAGCTTCAACAAACAAATTGAAAAATAAAATGAAGGTATTCTTGAATCCAAAAAAGGAACATTCGTTGCCCAACTTCATCCTTTTCTTTGTTTTTTCTGTAAGGGAAAAAAAATCATATTTTGATAAGATAATTTTTGTTTCAAATTTTAGAATCGGTTACGTGCCTCAAAATTATTACTTTGTTAATTACGTATTTTAAAAAATTTTAAAAATTAAAAGTGAAATATTTATACATAACAAAAATGATTTTATTTATTTTTGAGTGAATTCAAATTTTAAAGTAAATAGCTTTCGATATTTCTTAGTATCCACGAAAATGCCAAAGATTTATTTATTTTTTTATAAAAAGATAAAAATCATGGATTCACTCAATTTAGAAAGGACATCCCATTATTAATATACATCAATAAAATCGAGAAAATCATGGATCAGAACACACTAAGGATCCATATGTAAACATTGTAAAATGTTTATCACTGCTCTTGCAAATTGGACTTTCATATTAAATGTGCTTTGTTTACATTTAATATTGCTGAAAATAATTTGAAAGAGCTTGAGCATGATGCCCTTCAACATCCATTGATTTCCACTGAAAATGGTGATGAAAAACTCAAAGATGCTGCTAAGTGCTTTGGATGTTGGGAACCATTAGCAAAGTATACACATTTTTCTCCTGACTGTGGATTTAATTTACATGAAAAATGCGCTAAGCTTCCTTTCAAACTGAATCATGGGTGCCGTCGCAAGCATCCTCTTGTCCTACAATTTAATAGCGAACCATTCTCTTGCAAGATATGCGGAGAAACCGATCGAAGGGGTATAGAATTTGTTTATGGTTGTTCACCTTGTAAGTTTGCTGCTCACATTGAATGTGTATCAGCATCTTTAGATCTTGTTGAAGGTAAAAGCTATGAAGAGGATCATCATTTATTTGTGATGCATGTGGTATTGAAGGAAGTTATGCTTCCTACATATGTTGTACATGCAACATTGTGGTCCATAAAAAGTGCACTTCAGTGCCACGCATCATCAAAAGCAGGTGGCATGATCATCGCCTTTTTCACAAATGTTTCCTTCACATATTGAATGAAAACCAAGTGTAACACCCGCCTAATAAGGTGAATTTGGCTAACCTATGTAATGTGGGCATGGATCCAATTTTACAAAGCAAATAAAATACTTGAGTCCTAAAAATAATTCTCTAAATGGGCCAATAACATATTAAGCTAAATAAAATAACTTTGTCATAAATTTCGTAAGAGCCTTAAAAATATAGTTAAAAAGTATATTATCGACTCATATATAATCAAAATTAGACATTTAAATTGAAATCAATATGATTTAAAATTTTACTCAAAGTCTAAAATTTGTAAATCTCGTTCAAAAAATTTTGCTTGCACAATCTTAATACAAATGACAATTGGTAATCTGTTAATTGATTTTTAATGAGTAATGTGTAGAAATAATATACTGATATAATATTTCACATATGATAATATATTTGGTGCATCATATTTTGAAAATAGCATAACTTTACTTGATGAATTTAACTATTATTGTTTGGTGATGACTAAAATTTTAAATTTTGGAAAGTACAGAGACTAAAATTGATCAAATAAAAGTACAAAGATTAAATCCACAACTTTTGCTAAGTATAGGGACTAATAGTAGAGTTTAATCTTTATTTTATTTTTCTTATTTTTTAGGTTAAAATAACTTTTGGGTTATTCAATTTGAGGTCCATTATTATTTGAAATAAAAAATTTTCTGACAAAAAGTGACACATAACAATTATAATTGGGCCACGTGTTTTGACTTCAAAAATTAACACCACTAGGTAGAGCTACTATATTGATAAATGGTGTAAAAGTACAAGTACCAAAATCAGGGGCGAAGCCAGGACAATTTTTTAGGGGGTTAGATGAAATTTTAATTTTTTATAGTTTATATCTTTCTAATTTGTAAAGGATTAAATCGAATTTTTATAATTTTAGGGGGGCCAAAGTGCCATTTTACCTTTACTAATTTAAAATTTTAAAAAAAATTCAATGGCCTAAATAACAATTTTACCTTTTAGGGGGGGTCAGGGCCCATGCCACCCCCCTGGCTTCGCCCCTGACCAAAATAGAGTTTTCAAAGTAAAGGTACTATATTAGAAGATTTGATAAAGTTGAGGGGGAAAAGATGACATTATCCCTTTTTTCATTATAATAAGTTTTTATAAAAAAATAATTTTAATTTAAAAGAAAAAAAGAAAAAAAATGAAGGCAGAAGAAGCGTAACCCCTAAAACTTGTGGGAGCAAACGTCTAAGGTTTGTGTTTTTAGCATGGTCGACCGCGTAGGCCAGTCAAAGCCGACCAACCCACTCCAGGCCATTAAAAATGATGGTCAACGGTCGCCGTCCACGTTGTAATTTTCCCAAGGAGTTTGATTGGTAATTCAAGAGACATATGGTTCAACTCAAGGAACTGTATCCTTTTTTGTAACATGGGTTTCCTTTTTTTAAATTTGCTTGCGTACATTTTTAATTAAAGTTTTGGTTTTTCGTTTTCCTTAACTGTTCCTTTTTTTCCCTATGGGAACAACTCGAAGTCGAATTGTCATGCCTGTGTCTTTGGAATAGGTAAGCTCTAGCTAAAAAGTTTCAAAACTTATGATTCAATGAAGGTATTGAATTCTTTGGGTTCCTTTATTTGTTTCCTGACCATGTTTGATTTTGCAGTATCAGGTAGCTCAAATGTACATGGTAATGAAGATGCAGCAGCAGAGTACAAATGGGGATGAAGGTGTTGAAGTCTTGGAGAACAAGCGTTTTCAAGATGATGTATTTGGTAAAGGTCAATACACTTCTATAGTGTATCGTTTACAAAGGTGACTCTTTACTTCATCCTGTAGGCTGATTAGGGATACTGAATTTACGCCTTTCTACTTCAAGATGATCCAATATATTGTTAATTGAAGTAATTTGGTTTTGGTTATCGACTTGAACAAGCTTTGCTAGCAGTAAGATTTCATAGACTTCAAATTTTCAGTGTTAACTTTAAACTATAGACTATGTGGTGAAGGTCAGATGCCTTGTAGATACCATGAATAATACTCTTAACATAAGCAACTATAAATGGTGCATTTCACAATGTGATCCTAATTTTGAGGGTTCATATATTTGGGATGTAATCATGTGACCCTAGTTTATCATTTTGCTACAAAACCATATAAGAAAACTGCAACTGTTGGAAACAGGAGGCAGGGGACTAAAAATTTTCATCTAATCTCTGGTTGCATTAAGCATGCATCATTTGCAGGACTGAACATTGAATGAATATCTTTCCTTTATATTTCAATGCCTGGAAAAGCGCCATTACTTGCCATCACTCTTCTAGGTTTTAAGATGAAAATAAATTAGGTCAACAATGGTGATCCTTGAAATAAAGGACTTGTAAAAGTCGCAGGCACGGCTTTACATTGAAAGATGTGTTTGCATTTGGGTCCCTAAGCATGACATGAAATGAGGCCTTAATTTGCACAATATTCTCAATATTAAATGAGTTGTGACTTCCCCCTCCCCACCTCAAAATACACACAGACACCCTCAAATACTTGTTTATATAACGTTATTTCTCTGTTATATAGGGTGAAAGGGCACTTTTCATTGAAAGTCACCGGAACTGTTTTGGTTGGATTGATGAATGGTTTGGGCTGACAATGCAACAAATACGCGAACTTGAACAACAAGGTGATTGCTTATTAAATGAGGTAAAGACTCCTCTGTTTTCTGGTGCTTAATGATGGAAGTTTTATAAATAATAAAAAAGTAATCTGCTTTGCATCGTCAAACATGTGCTTTCATTCATGCACATGTTGAGAAAGTGAACAGCAGGATAAGATAAACTTTAAAGCTCCACGTTCTTCGTAGTCTCATTTTATAGGCTCCTTGTCTTGTCGGTTGTAATCTGAATCCAGGATGGCCCCTTCAATGTTTTTGGGGTTGTCATTTCTTGTAAGAAATATATCTGAATCAAGTTTCTGTCTGTCAATACAAAGAAGACCCAAAACAAAACAAGACCAAGACGAGGCCGAAACAAGAGAGTCCAAGACAAGCCCATCACAAAGCAAAAGCAGAAAGACCCAAGGAAAAACGTCCAACAAGTCCAAACAAAAAGAAAAACAGCCCACTTAGATAGCCAGTAAAACGACAAAAGGGGAGCTCTAGAGCCTTCTACTTCCTCTTTTTCTTGAATGATCTTCCAAAGATATTCAAAGAACTTTTTCTTCTTCATCGCCTGCCCTCCTCCGTCTCCTCAATTCCCTCATGCTCTCTGTCCTCCTTCGATCCTCAGCCACCATCTCCGCCGCGCCAGAATGTACCTGATTCGCCAGGTAAGTTGATTTCCTTCTTTTTATTCCTTCCGATGCAATGATGTGCGCAACCTTATTAGCTTCTCTGTTTGTAAAAAGGAAAATACAAGTCTGAAAATCAAGACATAAATTTTTTGAGTCATGAATAAACACAGCAATCTCAGATCTATCCTCTTTCTCTTCTTGTAGCTTGCGAATCACCGACCGAGAATCACCCTCAATCTTCACCTCCCTCAAGCCAAGATTTAAACAACTTTTTATTTTCTTTTGAAAAAAACATAGAGGGAATAAGGTATTAATAAACTGTTGATTTTTAGAGGCCAACGGCCCAACAGAACTTTTCTCTGCCCAGTTAAAAAGGGCTATATATTTGTTTTGGAATTAGGGAGAATAGAGTGATACAGAAATTAGAAATGTCAATACTATGGGAAAAAAGCGAGACATGGCGGTGGCTAGTGAGGAGGACAAGGGATTCGAAGCCGTTCTTCTTGGCTTTTGCCACCCTCTGCGGCGTTGTTCCGGGTGTCATTGGCTACGGCGTCATGCAACTTACCAACTCACGCAACCCTCAGTTGGAGGCTCGGCTGCGCGAAAACGCCCGCCCCGAATCCCTCGTAAGCACCCTCCTCACTCCTGAGTTCCATCCATTATTTATTCATCGAGTAATTGAATGTTTTGCATAATTTATATCATGATTGCCTGCCTGATTCGTTGAAGCATCATAAACTAAGGGTTCATAATTTTATCTCCTGTCCCCCTCCCCTCCGTTTTTTTGATTAGATGATGGGGAAAGTGAACCAAGAGCGATTAGCGGAATACCTTGGGGAGCTTCAGCGGAAAGAGGATACAAATGATCGGTATGTTGCTGCTTTGAGGGGAGAGACATTGACTAGGACTCCTTATCAGAGAATTCAGCCTGTTCCAAAGCAAAACGCTGAGAAGAAGAGCAACAGCAACGAGAGGGCTTAACCATGTAGTTTGGTTGCTGAACGTGTTATCTTATACATTGTTTTCTCCTATGCTTGCTTTCTTACTCTACTCTGCATTGGTTAAAGTGAGTACCTCATACCTCAAACAAATCTGGGTTAATGTTTTTGAAATACTTTAAGGGTTATGTTTATGTTTATGTTCGCATCTTCGTAATAAGGTTATTTGAATTTGGTTTTCAACCCCTCCTACCTTAAAGACAGGGTTTGCCTCGGACCAGGGAGATTATAAATTTGTAAATACAAACATGGATTGGCCGCAGCGCAACTCACTTCATAGATCCAGTTATTAAAAGTAAGTTATAAAGCTTGGGTTAGTTAGAAAAAAATGCTGACTTTTAAAATTAATTACAGAATTAGGTAAAAATCAGCATTTTTCTCTAACCCACCCAAGCTTTATAACTTACTTTCAATAATTGGGTGACAAAAAACTTAAAAACATATTTAGGGGAAAGTTTTTTTTTGTATTTGTGTTTTATTGAGAAATTGTGATAGTTTTAAAATATATTTGTTATATCCAAAAATCAGTGTCCAGGAATGAATTTTAAAAACGAAACTTGATTTGAAATAATTAAGAAAATAAGCTTTAATTGAAAACAATGACCAATTTGAAAAAATGAAGAAATTGTAGGTGGTTAAATGGGCAAATGCTCGATTTTTGAAATCTGGTTGGTTAATTAATTTTAAAAATCAGTATTTTTCTCCAAAATTAACCTATTTTTCTAAATTAAATGGGTAAATGCTCTTTTTCTCAGTATTTTGCTTTGGAACAGGTTGAATTTTCTGAACATATCGAGATAAAATTATGAACCTTTAGTTTATGATGCTTCAACGAATCAGGCAGGCAATCATGATATAAATTATGCAAAACATTCAATTACTCGATGAATTAATAATGGATGGAACTCAAGAGTAAGGAGGGTGCTTACGAGGGATTCAGGGCGGAGCTAAACCTCCAACTGAGGGGTGCAGGAGTTAGTAAGTTGCATGACGCCATAGCCAATGACACCCAGAACAACGCCGCAGAGGGTGGAAAAGGCCAAGAAGAACGGCTTCGAACCCTTTGTCCTCCTCACTAGCCACCGCCGTGTCTCGCTTTTTTCCCATAGTATTGACATTTCTAATTTCTGAATCACTCTATTCTTGTTTCATTAATTAGTAAAACTGATCATCCCAACAATTGAACCTTTCCTAATTCCACAACAAATATATGGCCCTTTTTAATTAGGCTGAGAAAAGTTCTGTTGGGCCGTTGGCCTTTAAAAATCAACAATTTATTAATACCTTAATTCTCTCAAAATGTTTTTTTTTTCAAAAGAAGATAAAAAGTTCTTAATAAAAATTTTAAAAATTTAATTAAGTTTCTAAAGAAAAATTACACTAGATTGAGTCTTTCGCGTTAAAATACAGTTAATTATGACTTTCTATTAAAAGAAATACTTGTTAACCTATTTGATCGCTAATAGAAGGTAACACGATAGATATAAATTCTTAAAAATTGACGCATGAAATTATACTTAAAAATTGACACATGAAATTATATGTGTATTAATGTAGACACTGAAAATCATGGCACATGTCTTAATTTTATGTCACAAGGTAATTTTATTAAAAATCTTTTTTGTTAAAATAATATATTATTAAAATGGTTTTTAATTAATTAGTTATTGGTTAATTTTTTCTATTATTTTTCACAACTATTCTCTCTCATATCTGAATTTTTTCACTTTATATTACCTTTTTTTCACATTCTTCGTTTCTCATTCTCCACTTCATTTTTGGATAAATTTTGAATCAATTGTGTCCAATTCTTAAATTAGGACAAATTTTAAAAGTACCCAAACAAGTAAAAGACAAAAGATTTTGGTTCTCCCATTTTTGAACAAATATGAATCCTCGACAAGTCTTGCATTGCAATAAAGGAATGAGTTGTATTAAAGATTGTTGGAGATTACAATTCCATGACCATGTTTAGTGAAAGGGGCACATGCATAGGTTTCAACGAGATTAGCCATTTGTGTGTGTGTGTCAAAGAGATTGTTTTGGAGGATTTTAGTTTTTAGTTGAAACGAAATGATACGTGCATGGTTGGGTAAATCTTAAGCTCAAAAGATCATTTAAATTTCAATGAGTTTTTAGATGGCATCCATGTATTTATAGGTTTAGATGTCTTCATGTCGATTAGGAGCTACCATTTAGTTTTGAAACGTACTTTGAATTATTTGATTTTGAGTTTGAGAACTCAAATTATGATTATTTTAAAGAATATTGTGCAAGTAAAATTTTCTGGACGAAATTTACAAATTTTAGACTTTGAGTAAAATTTATAATCATATTGATTTTCATTTAAATGTCTAATTTTGATTATATATGAGTCCACAATATACTTTTTAACTATATTTTTAAGGCTCTATTTATTATGAAATTTATGAAAAAGTTATTTTATTTAAACTTTCTTTTTGGCCATTTAGAGAATTATTTTTAGGACTCAAGTATTTTATTTGCTTTGTAAAATTGGATCCATGCCCACATTACATAGGTTAGCCAAATTCACCTTATTAGGCGGGTGTTACACTTGGTTTTCATTCAATATATAATTACACAGGCGTGAGATTAATAAACTGAATTCAACTAAGCTGTGAGCTTTAATCGAGAACTATTCGGGCCTATCTTCATAAGGTGTTTCTGACATTGGGTGTTAGTGAAAGTACCAGGATGTTGTGTATTATATACAGCACACTGAATGATTTTCATTTTCTTGTTTGTCTTGCAGATATGACTCCAGAAATTGTGTCTTAGAATGGTCCATACTTCTCATTGATAACTCTAACCGCAGGTCAGTACATTTGTTAACCTATAAAACTTGTTATTGTGTTAGATATTTTTAAGATGCTATTGGTTTGTAAGTACTTTCTTGCTTGTGACATTGGCAGTGGATCAATGGGGTTTGTTGTGCCTCCAGCAGATTCATCTGTGTTCTTCCCCATTTCTGTCCGTTTTTCAGCAACGAGTACATACACTGACCTCGTAGGCCCATGAAATGTATATTATGACTAAGAAAGAGAAGTTTTTAAATCAAAATAAAATTTTATAGCCCGTAAGTACACGTTTATGCATGTTTCAAATATGGTAATGTCTCGTATCCAGTCCCAGCTTCGGACTCGGGTATGGGGTGTTACATGGAATGTGTTGGCACGTGTCTAATGCCTTTGCTTATGAATGTTGTAAATGTGAGACAAAGATATGTCTCCGATGTATGATTGTTTTTACTCCTGGTGCTCGAACATATGTTTAAAACATGAACACCCTTTCTTTTTCTTTAGAAACTATAAAGGCCGGTGCAATGCTTGTAGTCTAGGGCTCAAAAGATTTGTTATAAAATGTACATGTAAATGTAAGTACAAAGTTCAATGGTAGAAATCAAAACCATCAGGTCCCAATCAAATTAACTCAATCAGTACAATTAAGACTTAAACTAAAATAAATTTTCTTCCTTGTCAAATACCAACTTGGCAACACGATTAGTTTTAACATTTTTTTCTCTAGGGACATATTCAATTGACCAACTCTCCTCATTCTGCAATAGTTGAACTATGTGTTTGATTATTGTTGAGTTTGAAAACTTCGACACGGATTCTTTGATGGCCACGATAACTTTCATGTTGTCTTTCTGCACTAACACTCTATCATATTATCTTCCTTGTACCAACAATACACCATTGAGAATGCTCCATAATTCAAATTTGAAAGCTGAATATTTCCTCAATTGACTACTAAAACCAAGTATTCATTTCCCATTGTGGTTTCTTAGTACTCCTCTTGCAGCAGTGGAACTTGTGTTGATCTTAAACAATTCCATTTGATCTTTTAACAATTTTAATACCTTAATTGTCAAACCAAGACACAGGAAAAAGACAAAAAAAAAAAAGAAAACAACCCATTAACACAAAAAGTAGCTTTAAATTAAAGAAAGTGTGAAGCCGGCAGAGCTGTACAACAAAAAGAAAAGCTAAAACATGAATTATGATCAAACACGAGAAGCTTTTTCATGTTTGAAAGTGATGTAATAAGGAAAAAAAAAATCATAATTTAGTATTTTTAAAACATCATAATAGCTAAAATGCTCAATTTTGTTTTCGTGTATTTTTAAAAAAGCCACAAATTAATCTAAAAAACCATGATTGAGTTAAAATTTGGGTAGAATTCTTTAAAGCTCCGGGTGTGCTTATTTACTATTTTTGACATGATTGGTTCAGCACAATAATTGAAGGGTGAAAGTGGTGTGAAGGAAAGTGTAAAGATAATTTATTTAAATGAATTAAATCATAAGGGAAAAAAAAAAAAAACAAAGACAGAAACATAAGGATTCCTTTCATGTATTTAATGATAAGTTGTCCAAATCTCATAGAATTCTTTTTTGAATTTAGATTTTTATGACCTGAATTATTAATTAATAATAAAAATATTTATTTCATTTGAATTTAAATTTAATTATAAAATTATAAAGATATTTTAATTTTTGATGTAAAATGAGCTAAAATTCAACTTGATTGATTGGAGCTTCAACAAACAATTTCAAAAAAAAAAAAAAGTTATTCTTCACTCAGTTTAGAAAGGACATCCCATTATTAATAAATATCAATAGAATCCCTTTCGATGTGGCAAAAATCATGAATCAGATTAAATCTAGAACACACTAAGGATTCATATGTAAACATTATAAAAAGTAGTAACTTCTTTTGTAGTTTTGCAACTTTTTTAAAAAAATTGTAATATTAATATTATTAATAGAAAACATTTATCCAATATATCTATAAATTAAAATTGGGCTCAAAAGATTTGTTATAAAATTTATATGTAAATATAAATATAAAATTCAACGGTCCAATCAATACAATTAAGACGAAACCAAAATAAATCCAAAATGAATTAACATGTACATATATATATATATATATATATACACACTCGTATACATATGGTGTATTAATATATGAATGTATGAATGTCTTTGTTAATAATCTCGGGTTACATAGTGATTTAGACATATTGTCTTATTTTTTGTTGAGGTTTAAGAATCTTTCTTTATGTTTTCACATATTGAATGATATAATCGTTCTCCTCCGTCCTTCTTAAGTGGGAGCGAGAAGCTATTCCTTAATGAGGTCTTCACCTCCGTGTAGGATAGTGGATTGTTTTTGGAATACATCCGTACTTATTTCTTCGTGAGGTCTTCACCTCCGTGCAACCGTAGGGAAATGTATTCCCCTGAAC
This sequence comes from Gossypium sturtianum, assembly GCA_025698515.1. Taxonomy (NCBI): domain Eukaryota; kingdom Viridiplantae; phylum Streptophyta; class Magnoliopsida; order Malvales; family Malvaceae; genus Gossypium; species Gossypium sturtianum. The sequence continues at coordinate 168,993,078 of CM046945.1, forward strand.
TGAACTCAGTTCGTATAAGCCTATAATGGGTGAGGATCGAGGAATCTACCGGTTCAGGTACCTTTACTTTAGAACCAAACCGCATGTAATGAACCCTAAGAGCCTACCCTAGGTAAAATCATGTCGAACCTTTAGCGGTTACCTGAATAGATTACAAAGAAAAAACACTTTACTCGTTATTCTTTGCTTTGTATTCAAGCTTTATATAAAATGTGTTGACTTGTTTCGTTTTGTTTTGGCTGTGATTGCATTGCATTTTCATCTTAAAGGAAATATGTTGATTAGTGTTCAATTGCTAAATAGAGAACTTGTCATGGAAAAGGAATTTCTTGATAAAATAGAAGATAATGCGGTCGTGCAAATATGGTCAAGAAAAAGGTGACAGCTTGTCGGAGAGATATGTGTCAAAGTTATGGGATTTCACCCGGGTCAGTGTGACTCAGAATAATTTGCAAGAACTGAAAGTGATATGGAATCAATGGGATAATGAAATAAAGCAGCTATTCTACCGCGAATATGGAGATTTGTCTTACCTACTCGATGTCAAAGTAGACAAGCATTTATTCCGAGCTCTCACACAGTATTTGAATCCCGCTTATAGTTGTTTCACTTTTGGGAAAGTAGACATAGTACCTACTATAGAAAAGCATACCACTTTGCTTCGTTGTCCAAGGATCCAGGTCGATAAAGTCTATTCTAGAGTCACCAATGTCCCGGCCTTCTTAAAAGGATTGATGAATATAACAGGGATGAGTGAGCAATGAGTCGCGACCCGAATTAAGGAAAAAAAGGGAATAATAAATGCATCACTTGGAAGAACAAGAATTAATTTTCTGAAATTAATTTTCTCTCATTCTTAGATTCACATTTAAATTACATTTAACATTTGATTATGTATTTGTGGTATGTATACTAATTGCACAACATTGGTTATCTTTTATTTTATAAAAGGACAAGAATGTTTCACGTTCGTGTGTTTCAATAAGGACATGTCTCTTTCAACAATAATGTTTCACGTTTGTGTGGATTCAATCATATAGTATGGTTTTACATTTTATAAATTTATTACAAAAACTATTAGAAACAACAAGAGATCTGAGCTTAATGCAGTTAATTACAAATGCTATAAGACTTTAGACCAACAAAATTTAATTACAAAATCGTTAAAATCCGACTGGATTAAATAGTTTATTTACTATTAAATGGATAAATTTGACCTATGTACTATAAAAAATACTCAGACAAGGCTAAAGTGGAGAAGAATTAACATTTATGGTTTAAAAACTATCATGAAAATATTTTATCTACAAAATCATTAAAAAAAACCTTCAAAATATAATTATGTTAAACAATAAATGATATTTTTTAAATAGTAAATGTCAACTATTTTGAAATTTGGTCTTAATTAATTCTTTTTAATAATATAGAGATTAAATTGATCCATGTAATAGTAAAAATTAATTTAATCTTATCCCTATAATAAAGCTACCTACTAAATACATTAAAAAAAAAAAAAAAACATACAATGATAGGATACAAGTATGAAAAACCAAACACTGACAGTTTAGATAAGTCATATTACATATGGGAAAATGAGTAAAATGCTTCTTGTAATTAATCGAATCTCCCAAGGGACAGAGTAGGTGATTATGATAATAAATGTTATCCCCTTTTTCTTAATGTCACTTAATGTCAGAGTAGGTGTAAAGTAAGTCCAGAGAAGGAGCATCTTCTTTTAATAATTATTAAAACATGAATTATGATTAAATGTTAGGTGCATGAAAGGAAGAGTCCACGTCTGTTAATTATCATTAAAACATGAATTATGATTAATGTTAGGTACATGAATTAGGCCATCCTTTTCAAAGACGTGGAGAAAAGCATAAATACAAAATTTAATGGTCCAAACCAAAACCAGTCAATCCGAACTAAATTAAGTAAATCAAAACAACTAAGAACCATAAGATATCATATCGCTCATAAATTTAGTCATAAATATCAAATCAACCCAACCTCAAAGGCAAATGTGAAGCAGGCAGAGCTCTACAACCATAAGATAAGATAAAAGCATTGACTACCTCATTCACTTCACCTCTATTGTTTACTACCTGTATCTTTCTTCACTTGTATTCTTGTTTTCCCTTTCAATCTTTGCTCCCAAAATCAACCTTTTCCTTTCTTTATATTGCTTGGGGAAGGAGAAATGGAGGAGTCTAACAATTATGGCCACCAACATCCCCTGCTTCTTATCTTCAATCAAGACCAGCTGATCCACAATCAAAGCAGTGTAACTGATTGCTCCAGGTGTGGGGAGAAGGTCTCTGCTCCATGTTTTTGCTGTGCGGAGCACTGTGGGTTTTCTCTTCACAAGGTATGTGCCGACGCACCTTTGGAGCTTAATCATCCTTTTCATCACGATCATCCTCTTCTTCTTCTGCAAGAGCCACCATATTCTTACACAAGGTGTATTTGCGATTTCTGTGATAAAACATGTGAGAAATTCATTTATCACTGCTCTTGCGGATTGGACTTTCATATTAAATGTGCTCTGTTTACATTTAATATTGCTGAAAGTAATTTTAAAGAGCTTGAGCATGTTGCCCTTCAACATCCATTGATTTCCACTGAAAATGGTGATGAAAAACTCAAAGATGCTGCTAAGTGCTTTGGATGTTGGGAACCATTAGCAAAGTATACACACTTTTCTCCTGACTGTGGATTTAATTTACATGAGAAATGCACTAAGCTTCCTTTCAAACTGAATCATGTGTGCCATTGCAAGCATCCTCTTGCTCTACAATTTAATAGCGAACGGCTCTCTTGCAAGATATGCGGAGTAACAAGGCGAAGAGGATTTGTTTATGGTTGTTCACCTTGTAAGTTTGCTGTCCACATTGAATGTGTAACAGCATCTTTAGATGTTGTTGTTGAAGATAAAATCCATGAACATCCTTTCACTTTGTTTACAAGGAGATCATCATTCATTTGTGATGCATGTGGTGAGGAAGGAAGTTATGCTTCCTACATATGTTGTACATGCAACATTATGGTCCATAAAAAGTGCACTTCAGTGCCACGCATCATCAAAAGCAAGTGGCATGATCATCGCCTTTTTCACAAATATTTCCTTCACATAGAAGATTTTAGAGTTTTGAATTGCATAATGTGCAATAATGAAGTCAGTACAGTCCATGGTAGTTACTATTGTTCAGAGTGCGATGTTATATTCCATGTGAAGTGTGCAATGAAGAAGAAAGATTCATATGAAATAGTAGAAAATGAAGATGAGGAATCTGCGGACGTTAGCTCCATAACCAAGGTTCTTGAATGGAATGATGCTGGAGAAGCCACTGTAATAGAACATATCATGCATATTCACCACTTAACGTTAAGTGACAGAGTAGGTGAGTATGATAATAAATGTTGTGATGGGTGCTTGTTACCGATCTCGGATTCATTTTACTGTTGTACACAGTGTGATTTCTTTCTCCATAAAGTTTGTGTCGAGTTGCCAAAGGTAAAGCAGGTTTGGCATCATCGTTGCCAATCACCATTAGTCCTTACTTCAAACGAAGTATTTCAGTGTGATGCATGTAATTACTGGTCTTTAGCATTTGCCTATAAATGTGAAGAATGTAAGAAACGTACCTGCCTTCGATGTATAATTGCTCTTGCACCTGGTGCTCGCACATATGTAGGACATAAACACCCTGTTTTTCTCTACACTGAAAATAGAGGGGGATGTGTTGCTTGTGGTCGTGATTTCAATGGGTTGTTGCGTTGTAAGGATTGCGATTTTTCTCTAGATGCTAAATGTTTTTCGTTGCCTATTACATCCCAACACAAAAGTGATAAACATCTTCTTTTACTCACTTATCATGATGATAACAGTTATTCAGAAAGCCATTTTTGCGATATTTGTGAAGAACGTCGAGATCCAAATCTTTGGTTTTATCATTGTGTAACATGTGATACTTCTGCTCATGTCAATTGTGTCCTTGGTAAAAATCCATTCCTCAAACTCGGGAGTATTTTCGAAGTACCTAAGGACATTCATGAGCACCCTATCACTCTTGTTAAGAAGATTTATTACTATCCGAACTGCAGTAAGTGTGGTAAGCCCTGTTTAGATTTGGCTTTGGAATGTACTCAATGCAACTTCATTGTCCATAATAGGTGTCCGCGGTAACAATTTCACTTCTTGAGATTGGGAGGACTAAGGAGGCATTGTGGTGACTATAGTCCAAAACTACCACTTATCTTTTGCGGAACACAGTATTTTATTACTTGTAATGCTGATTGTAATTATGATGCAGACTAGGGTTTCGTATTGTAAGGGAAGCATGTTTTGACATGAAATTTGATTGCCTTATGATTATTCAAACTATAGTTTCCTGATTTCTGTGTGTTGTTTTCTTTAAATGTATGCATGCATGGCTATTGGCTTGTGAAGTAAATGTTGTGGAAAGTTTTTTATTTTGATAAAGGAATCTGTTTAGCTTTTGTGTGAAACCCAACATAAATTTTTTTTTTTTTTTAAAAAAAAGAGTTTTCTTAAAAAAAATTATTCGACTTAAATATAAATTTAAATAATAAAAAATGGATATATTTATGGGTAATATGTAACTAAAGCCACAAAAATACTCATAATCTAATTTACAATCAAAGTTTTCCATATTCAACACTCATCCATCTTTTTAATTTTAGTTCATCAATTTTTTTCAAAAAATACAGTTAAGACCTTGCTTTCTTTCTTTCTTTCTTTTTTCACTCACTTGAATACTTGAACTTTTAAAATGAGCACTCAAACCTTTGTAAAAAAAGCAATTAAGCCCCTACATTTTTTTGTACACTCAATTGGGTACTTGAACTTTCAAAATACATCAAAAAGACTCTCAAGCTTTTTCAAAAAAAGAAAACAATTAAGCCCATACTTTTATTAAAAATTAGAAAAAAAATAGAAAAAATTAGAATCAATAAAAGCTATAAATATTATTAAATTTTAATAAAAAACTCAAATATTAAAAATTAGAAAAAATATATAAACATAGTAAAAATATATAAAATTTTATAAAAACCATAAAATTTTATAAAGTCGTAAGAAAATTATACAAAATGTAAAGAAATATAAATTTTGCAAAAAAAATAAAAACTATATTACCAAAAGAAGCATTTTATTGATTTTTATTTTTTTATCATTTATTGCCACATGTCACGTTGTGTTGCAACATGTGATGATTTTGATTGAAAAAAAAACTATGGGTCGTTGATTTTTATGATTTTTATAAAATTTTATTTTTTTACAATTTCTATAAAAATATTTCTAATTTTTAATAAATTTTATTTTTTATTTTTATTAAAATTTAATAATTTTTATAAAAATTATTATTTATAATTTTTTTCTAATTTTTAATAAGAGTAGTGGCTTAATTGCTATTTTGAAAAATTTTGAGGGTCTTTTTGATGCATTTTGAAAGTTCAAGCATATGCATGTTAGGTCCCTTTGATGGAGGATATGAAAATAGTTGCGACGGATGTATGTTGCCAATCTCGGATCCATTTTACTACTGTTCAGAATGTGTTTTTTTCCTCATAAAGCGTGTTCCGATTTACCTAAGATGAAGAATGTTTGGCATCATTCTTGCCAAGAGCCTCTCGCCCTTATTTCCAACAAAGCTTTTCGGTGTCACAAATGTTGGCACATATCTAATACCTTTGCTTATGAATGTTACGGATGTGAGGAAAAAAATATGTCTCCGATGTGTGATTCCTCTTATTCCTGGTGCTCGAACATGTTTAAAACATCCTCTTTTACTATAGAGAGCACAATGGGAAATGCAATGCTTGTGGTACGACTACATGGAGGGCATTTTGTTGTAAGGATTACAATTTTGTGCTACATCTTGAATGTTTTTCACTTTCAATTACAGCTCGCCACAAATGCGATACGTATCTTCTTCTACTCATTGATCATGATGATAACAATTATTCAAAATGTCATCATTGTGATATCTGTGAAGTCGAGATCCAAATCGTTGGTTTTATCATTGTGCAACATGCAATACTTCTGCTCATGTTGGTTTCTTGGAAATATTCATTCCTCAAACTCAGGAGCATTTATGAAGAAAATGATCATCCACACGCACTCACCATTGTGAAGAAGAAGTATTATTACCCAAATTGTAAAAAATGCGATAAACCTTGTGAAGATGTGACTCTTGAATGCTCAAAGTCGGAGTGCAAATATATTGTCCACTGGAACTGTGTAGCACCCCGTTCTATGCGTTGGTGCATGTGGCACTTATAACAATTCATATGTTATCATATTTGAAACCTGCCACTTCATTTGCAAGAAAACTCAAGACTGAAAAACAAAGTTTGATCTTTACCTTGTTACTTGTGATGCTAGTTGTTGTTATTGTACTTTGGTTTTTCCGACCATTTAAGTTTTAAATAAATGTCATGTAATAATCTGAAGCTAAAATTTATGAGGTTTAATTGTTGATTTTTTATAATTTAGGAATGTGATTATACTTACATTGTTGAATGCCTCTCTTTGTTTCTTTATACAAATTTACTTGAAAATACAACTTTATCTAAAATTATTTCTCTTTTGCTGCACATTCAAAATAGGTTTAGCGAAATTTTCAAAGTAACAAGGACTTGTCTCTTTCAAAAAACACAAACATATTTCTAATGGATTGCATATTAAAATTTTATTGCAGAAATTGATTAAAAAATTATTAAAACAAGATATTGGAGCTTAATTACATAATTTATGAAGCTTCATCATACCTTAGCAAACAATTTTGAAAAGAAAAAATTCAACAGGCTTCGTCAATCTCGCTATTGCTGCTTCTGTAACAGTTAAACTGATATTACTACAGTTCCAAAAAAAATTGAAGGATCAGTTTATTTTTTTTTCCATAAAAAATATATATCATAGGGAAGAATATTAAGACAAAAAATGCAAAGCCGAAAAAGGTTATCATCATCCACACAATTTCACAACAGCTCAAACCAGTAATCAATGGAAGGAGTGATTATGGCCCAAACACTGCAATAGCTTAACCAAGAATGACAATAATATGAATAAAAAACATGGTTCCCATCAGCCAACACAAATGTGCGACTCTACTGCTTCTACTTTGGGATTCCATTCCCCACGTCTAATGTTTTAGCTATTTTCCCATCTCTTTTTTACTCTCTTATATCACAACCTTGTATGTAATTTCCTTACTCCTCTTCTCCGGGATAGGAACCCATTCTCATCGATAACCACCACCATATGGCTGTTGAGAATAGCCGCCAGAACCCATCATAGGGTTATAACCGCCGGGCATTCCTTGCATTTGGGGTCTTTGTCCCATTCCCATATTCATCCCCATGCCTGGATTCATGCCCATGTTGTTCATCCCCATCCCCATCCCCATGCCCATTGGTTGCTGATTCATACCACCATAGCCTCCTCCCATTCCCATGCCTCCAACAGGTCCACCACCCATTCCCATGCCCATGCCCATGCTACCCATACTAGAACCCATCATAGGATTTGCTGGAGGTCTAAGAGTGCTAGCACCAGAACGACCAATCCCAGACCCAGATCCCATTGCTTTACCCATTGTGACAGTAGATGTCACTGCATTTGGGGCAGGTTTTTCCATCCTTTTTTCCTTCCGATTAAGAGCATCGAAGTCGACTCCAATATCAGCCAACGGATTTGTTTTAGCTGCATACCAAAAACAATAAAGTTAGATCATGCAGAAAGGACATACTTGATGACAATTTTTAGAGAAGAATAATGTTTACTTACGTCCAGATATGTTCAAATTCACCAATCCTCTGCTTAATGTATCAGCCCAAACCGCCGACTTAAGCTCGAATTTATCCTTTGAGGGTTGTGGAACTATAGCAAGTGCTCCCGCTGATGAGGGAGCAACCGTCTGTGCTGGCTTTGACCCTGGTTGTGAAATTAAGCCACTTAGGAAATCATTGTTATTTTGTACAGCGGGTGAATTTGTGATTTGGTGAGCACCCTGTGAAGAAACTGGAACAAGAGAACCCTGCCGTGATAGGTTCCCAGAGTTAAACTGTGCAGGTTGGCTGTAGGGATTAGCACCTGGCTGTGGCGGCTGGCTATAAGGATTAACACTCGGCTGCACAGATTGGCTATATGCATTAGAACTAGGTTGTCCAACTTGGTCATATGCGTTAGCACCAGGCAGTGCAGGTTGGCCGTATGGATTAGCACTTGGCTGTGTCGGTTGGCTGTACATATTAGCACTTGATTGTGCCTGTTGACCATAGATACCTGGCTGTGTTGTTTGGCTATAAGCACTTCCCTGATTTTGAGTTGACATTTCTTGAGGAAGAAACTGGGAGTTTGTGCTATTGGGTGCAGAGTAAGCATTTGCAGAGAATGAGTTCCCAAAGTCAAAATTTGTGACTGTCTCGGAACTTGCAGAAGGTGGCTGAGGAGCTACTTCATTTTGGTTTGTAGCAGGCTGGAAAGTAGGCATGGAAGTGGAAATTTGTTGTACAGCTGGGGCAGAGTCAGTTGAAGCGACAGCTTTAAAAGGATTATCACCAAATGGATCATCAAAACCCTGAATCAGGAACAATATCCCCTAAAAATTTTAGTATGGCAACAAATTCACCCTAATACCTTTATGCTACCCTTTCTATTGTACACGGGATTTCAATAATTCATTCATTTTTAACTATCGATTTTTTTTAGGTGCTTTTCAAATATACAACTTTAAAAGAAAAAATGAAACACAGTAGGCAACAAGAGAACAGCTTATCCACATTCGTTGTACCATAAATAGACATATTGTAGACAGGTTTAATGAAATCCTTGTATATGATCCCTCAATATTAAATGGACCATGTTACCTGATTTCCAAAATTAGATGCCGACTGATTAGCAGCAAAGGTGGGCATAGCACCAGAGTTTGCAGGGGCATCAGCCTCAGTAGCAAGGATTTCAGGTGTAACTGGCACAATGGCAAATGAATCTGACAGAGCATCCAACAAGTCTATTTCAGCATTGGTCGAAGCAGTGGGAACAGCAGTAGCAGGGACAGCTGTGGCAGTGGGAACAGCAGTAGGAGCAGGAGCAGGAGTTGGGGCAGCTATAATTGATGAGCAAAAGATGAACAAATAAGTTCAAGTTACAAGGGATAAATGGAATGGCATCAAAAGATTCCAAATTAAGTTCCATGCAATCACATGAAACTCCAACCAATAATTTCATATGGATTGAGAAAATATAGCACAAAATTGAATAAGAAGTCATCAAAACACTAAAACTGTCACTACCAGATAACCAACTGCAAAAGGCTTAGCTCCCCCAGCAAGTAATATCCGCATTTAAATGATTGACCATTTGGCAAGAAATATACATTTTGCAGATACAAAATACACTAAAAACTACCACATAAAAAATTTAAAAAAATAGCATGGAATGTGAAGCAACAGAGCATGTCAAACTTAATATTTAGACGACACAGAAAATTACACTTTGCATGATGATATTTCAAGTCAAAAGACCAGCACATCAAAGCAATAAACAATGACCATCCAGGTAATGCAACTGGAACATAGAAACCATAGAATTTATATAGAATTTTATACCTGAAAATGAACCACGGGGATCAAATTCATCAAAAGCCTCTGCTTGTTGATTTGGAGGAGAAGCTGAATTACTAAGATCAGAGGCTGCTTGGTTAGGATTATTGGTAGGAGGAGGAGGAGAAGCCCCAGGAGCAGCTGCTACAGAAGTTTGGCCAACCCTATTATCAAACATCTTTTCAGAATGCAGCAACAAACCAAAACACAGTTCCAAGCAACATGTCTGATGTCTCTAGAGTTTAAGGTGAAAAGCAATACCTTTCGCTACGAACAGGACTCTGAGTCTCACTTACTGCTTCTTCATAACTAGGAGGACCACCAATATTTTGCTCAGATTGTTTCCGCTCATGCCGCCTGAACAAAATATATATATTCAGAAAATTTCAGAAACAAGAAACCAATCTAATAAAAAAATTGATCAACTAGAATCAAAGGTTAGCCTAGTTGGTTCATGCAGACACCCATAAGAGGTGGCATCCAACAAGTCTAGAGTTTGAATCTCAGCACTTGCAATCTCTTCTTTTATTCCTAGGCTGTGATCTCCTTTGAGAAAATATATATATCAACTAATACAAGTTTTGACTGCATCCACTCATGGCTACCTTCCATCTTGAGAGTGATCATCAGCTCTAGCACCGCTGCCCCTGCAGAGATGATAGTCATGCTAATTACATTCTGTCTCAAGCCTACCACGAAAGTATGAGCAGTATGCTTGAAATTGACAAGGAAGGATCATAACTATAAAATCTTCCATGACTTGATGAAATGAAAACCAAAACCTCATTTGGATAGAAATGTTGCATTGAAAATTACCAAGTGAATGCACCATTTAAGAATCCTACTCTAGTGCAACACAAACTATTAATATTTACACCTTCTATTGTGTATGGTTTTCATGATACCCATAAAGAAAGGGAAAATAAATTACTTCAACAAAAGATTGAGACAAGGTTAACATAATTAAATCAACATTAATATGTTTCCAAGAAGAATATAGCAACAAAAAGGTCTCAAAAGTAAATAAGTGCATACCGAGAAGAAGCACCATCCTCATCAAAAGCACGGTCTCTATCAGAGCTCCTAGATCTTGTGCCGTATTGATAATCATCAACACTTCTACTTCTACCTCGGTAGTCATCATCCCTGTCACCATCTCTGCCGTAGCGTTCTTCATAATCTCTGCCATAACGATCTCCATCACGACTGTTTGAATCCCCATATCTGCCATACCGATCATCATCTCTATAGCCATATTCCCGGTCTCTTCCATAACCATTTTGATCATCATAATCCCTGTTTCCATAACGATCATAATCATATTTGTCTCCATATCCCCCTGAACCCGGCCTATACATTCCACCTGTTGATGTGTTCCTAAATCTGTAGAACAAGCAGTAATGCATTATTGAAGGATACAAATTTTCCATTAATTTATAATCTCATATAGAGAATGCAACTCCAAAGCAAAATATTTAACAAACTGCTAATTGGAGAATAAAAGCAAATCATACAGATCCCACTGATCATGAGCAAGAAATGTTATCAGAACTCAAAAAAATGGAACTCAAATAGAAATGAAATTAGATTAAGTATAAACTTTTTTTCTATTTGAGTTCCAGTTCTGCATTAATATTCTAAAAGAATTGTGTCTATCACTCAAGAAAGAACAAAATATATGGATGTCCACCAGTGAACAGATGAACAAGAAGTATCCAACAATTAATGGCAAGAAAGTGAAAATACAGTTGACCCTTAGGAGAGAAAAACCACTTTACTCAAAATCTCAAATCAATTTTCTGTGTACATAATGATGCTTCCAACTGAAACTCACATACAACATACGTGTGTGTCTCTCAACTGCTATGTGAACAACAGATACCACATAACACATGAATTTTCCTAACAGAGAGAAAGTGCATCTGTATATGTGCATGCTCATGAAACATGTACTTGTCACGTTGAAAGTATGAATGCTCTTGCACAGATGTACTTTCATGTTGAAAACACACAAGTAAATATTATGTTGAAAGTCAGCATGCTTGTGAATGTGATGTTAAAAGCAGCATAGAACAAAAAGAACCGCCAATATTTGTCAATGCTAGTGTAAAAACACTTATTCAGGAGGATGGTTGAACTCAGCAACAAGATTAAAGCATAAAGGCATGTTGCTGACTCACTTGTCCCTGTTAGCTGCAGCCTTTTGTCTTACTTCAATTATTCTTTCTTTATCATTAACTAGGGCCACAAGGCTCTGAGATTTCTTTCGGACATTGTTACCTTGGTCCCTTCCACTGGAATCAATGTACTGAAAATTGGACAAAGTCTGTAACATGGAAGAATTATTTAATCAGACCAAAACATTTAAATACAGCAAGCTGTAGATTGTATCATAAACACTGCATGCAAAGTTGTCATACAGAATCAAGAAACAGAAATTACCGATATTTGATAAGCGTGTTCTCTTATGTCATCTATGACACGCTCCGATCCATGACCAACAAGGTACTCCAGAACAGTCAGAGCCTGAAGCTCAATAAAGCAAATACCTTAGTACATTGGTACATTGAAGAAACGTAAAATACATACCAAAAAAGAAAAGAGAATGCAGTACACAAAATATGTGTTAGAACACAATGATTGTTGCAAAATTGAAGACGGAGATTTAGTTAAAAGATAAAATGTTAACAATTAAATGAGATTTCTGTATGATATTTTTTACATGTTGCAGAGGAAATAAACTGATAATGAATGCAACTAATCTTTGCTGACCTTGTAGACATGACGCCAATTCTTTCCAGTGTCACTTAGACGTTTCCAGATCACTGTCATGATCATCTCATACTCATGACTGCATGAATATTTATAGGAATGAATTTCCTAGTAACATATATGGAATGAAAATCATACATAACTTCTCTCAAGCTTACTAGTTTCTTGTAGCCATTGCAATATCTGCAAGAAGTGATCCATGAGGACCCCATGGCTCATTACTGGTAGCATCAAGAACCTGAAAGACAAAATGAAAAAGAAAATTTATTTCAAGCAGATAAATTAAATTTTAATAGTGTTACAAGTAACGTTATTGCTTAGCCGCATAGAGACTTTTGTTGTGAAAGAATACTATATTTATTAAAGCTATACTTTGAATGACAATTCCCTCCTTGCCAACAGGACAAAAAAGAAGTATAGAAAAAATAGTTTGGAACTAATAAATTCTATCAAGATTCAGCTCAGCCAGAGCATCATATGTACCTAACCAAACTTAATAAGACATTTATATGAAAAATAAAGATACTTTTGCAAATGTAAGAATAAGTCCATTGATAAACCTTCCATTAAGTGCTCCAAAACATTCAAACAAACATCAAACTAGCCTGCAACAGGCAGCCGCTGAATGTCAACAACATAGATCAGCAAACTCTTCTCCCAAACCAAATCAGCCATTTGTACTTTTTACTATTATGTCCCCATTCCTTATAGTACTTGGTTAAAAAGCGGCATATGTAGGCCTTTGACTAGTAGGAAACTAACCATCATAAAATAAATACCACTCAGGTTACTAATCCAAAGAATTCATTAATTTTAAATAAGTTCTCAATCTCAAACCTAAGTAGTATAATCTTACATTTACTTCTCTCCAGTTTCTATTAACCCATTACTAGAGTTGCGGACCAGAGTTAGAATCACATTCATAGTTTCATATTTTAAATATGATATAGATCAAAACAGTATCTAGATAGTTTATTAAATCCCCTTGCCTACCGATCATCAATACTTACAATTATGCAACAATCACCTTTTAAGTACTTAAATGGACAGTCAACTTTCTAGAGTATTCTTACCTTCTGCTCTATTCCAGGAACTTTGAGAACTTTCTTATTAACCTCTCTCTTACTGCAAAAACATAAGAAAAATAAAACATTTAGCCACTGGTTATAAGCTTATAGCAGATACTGATAAGCAGGAATAAAACAAATTAATTCAAAAGAGACTAAACTTCCAATAATCATCTTTCATAGATAATTTAGTACCAAAATATTGTTTTGAACTATAAAATATTTGAAACAAATTCAACAACGCTATCATATAAGGGAATTAGAATCTAGCAATACACTTACAGCTCTCTAACAGTTTGACCGATAGCCTTCTTCATCGTCGCCTGAGTTCAAAACGAAGCAATCCTGTCACATTAAAGAAATAGGGGAAAAAAAGGAAAAGCTTAGATCTTGAACCAATTTCAGGCATACAAAGTAATATAATTAAATCCAACTGAACATATAAGTTCAAAAACATTACAAAGGAAAGTCAAAGAACTCAAAGAGGGAAAAATTGAAGATCAATTACAGGAAATATAATGACATCTGTTATGGATATCACGATTTTGACCAATATTTCTAACAGATCCCTAGATCTTCAAATCTTACAATTAAGAATCTTCGAGGAAGTTTTAACAATTACGAATTAAAAAAAAAAAAAAAACAGGAAAAATCAATCAAAATGAGATCAAATTCAGCTGAATTGAGATACATGAAAAATAGATCTATAAAATGAGAAATCCAAACGAAACTCCAAATTCAAAAAAAAAAATCAGATCTAAATAAGAGTGAAAGAGAAAACGAAAAAAAAATCAAAAATTTCAAAAAAAAAAAAATCTTAACCTGATTGAATCGAAATGGAAAACCGAAGATCCGACGGCAAAGAAAATTAATAAAAATCGATCGTCGCTGTTAGAGAGAGGGAAAAAAATTGAAGTGGAAAAGAAAATGGGAATTTTCAATAGAAAATATACGACGAATTCATTATTCACAATAAGCTGCAGTGAAAGGAAAATGAAATGCAGTCATTGGAAAAGTTCAAAACTACCCTTGTTTTCATATTATTCACATTATCATTTTTATTTCTTTGGGTTAATTGCATTACACGCCTTTAAGTTATGTTCGGATTTTAATTTGGTCCCTAAATTTCAAAATGTTTTAATTGAATTCTCGAAGTACTAGTATTGTATTGATCCGGTCCTTGTTTTGGTTTAGCATATTTAAAATAAATGGATCCAATTGTAAACATTTAATTTCATGTTCTGTGACAACTTGGATTTGATATGTATTCATTGAGTTCTCAAAATATTAGTATTATATCGATCATGTCCTTATATCGGTTTAGTTGTCAATTCAGGAAATAAATATTAGCTTTAATCTATTGCGAAGCATATATAAAATAAGTGGATCAAATTGTAAATATTTATATACTTACTATATCAACAAGTTGGACCTTATGTTTTTTTTTTTAAATAATTTCATTATAAATTCGGATTATATCTGCTCTTTTTTAGATAATACTTAAAACTACTCACAACTCCTCCCAACCCATAAATAAGAAGATAATGCGTTTCAGCACACTCAAACTCACGTCCTACTACATTGACAACAATACATATATTAATCTGATTAATATGATTTACAATTCACATCAACTCGATTTTGATTGAATTAATAGCGATTAATATAATTTATTATTTTAATTGAAAAAATATTTTTTTATTTTTTTATAAACTCAGAGATGTCTGAATTTGGACAAATACATGTAATAATTTATTTATTTATTTATATTGTATCTAAGAATTTTAAGATTTTCATATTAATGTATGAATCTGATTTTTCTTAAAATAAATCAAAATAAAAAATTTCAGCTCTTTGTTTTTCTATTTAATTTTACTATTTTCTTCCCAAAAAAGAAAATTTCCCTCATGTATCAATTAATAAAAAATTCTTAATAGACCCCATTTTTGCAATTTCCTCACATAAAAAAAGAGACAGCTCAACTTACACAAGAATAAAAACTAAAGGGTATTTCTTTTTTATTTCTTTTTTTTAAATTAATTTTAGTATATTTTACTATTTTATTTTATTGCTTTAAAAAAAAAAGAATCTCATAATGCAAAGCTTTATAGTTGTAATAATAGTGGACAGATGCTTTAGAGGAATATATGCCTTTACCCTCCCACCAGCTAATTTTTTTTTATTACTTTAATATTTTTTTTTCCACCTACAATCATCATTAATCCACCTAAAATTTAATTTTTTAGTTAATTAAATTTAATTATTCTACTTTTTGAATAAATTAGTAGTTACTTCTATTTATTTTAATATAATTACATAAATAAAAATACTTGCTATGATTATAATTTTCAATTTTTTAAAATGAAATAAAAAATATTTTATCTGAGTAAATAATTATTTTAGTACAAGTGAAATATCTATACAGCATTCTATCTTATTATCTTTTAATAATTAAAATATAATTGAAAGAAATGATTTAAGGACCAGATTGAATTTTACAAAAAATATTGAATGTATATAATTATTATTTCATATGAAATTTTTAGAAATTATGAATTATTGAATATATACCATCATTGATTTTTTTTATAAACAAATTTGATTATTTTTTAAAATATTTTATTTAAAATTTAGCATGATAAAATCAAATCTGTTAAGCTTGTATGAGTAATCCGAACCGTAAACCTTCTGATCAGTGCTATTAATGATTTAATTAATTTTTTATCTACCATTTAATTCAACCATTTATCTACCATTTAGAAATGTTCATGGACCGAGTTCGAGTCGAGCTTATATGTAGTATTGATTCAGCTTGAAATATAAATTTAAATTTTTGCGTAAATTCGTTTGTATTTGTAAATGATAAATCCAAACTTATTTTGGACTCATCCACATTATTTTTAATTTAATATTTTAGATGATTTTTTTATTAAATTTTCAAATTTAAACAATTTAACATATTTTTTAATGTCTACAAATTATTGTATTATTACATATTTAATTCATGTGATATAATTTTACATAATATATACAAATAAATAAATGTATTACAAAAGTATAAAACCCATCGATCGTTAAAGTTCAAACTCAACTCATATTCCGAACGCAAACTCATTCTTCGAATATTATACTTTTATCCAAATCCTCGTATATTTCGAACGAACCTTCAAACTTATACAAATAACTCGATTTATAAAATTCTAAAAGAATTAATATTTTTTTTTTTTTGTCTTCTCTAGAAGTTCTTTGAACGCTCATTATTGAGAATAAATGGTTGATTTTTAGGTAGCCAAAGAAGAATTATTAGAGCATTGTTTAGGGACTAAAAGTCTGCTTTCCTCTAGAGTCTCATTACTAGCTAGTTTAAATCTAAATGGATATTTGACCATCTTATTATCTCATTAGTCATTACTGACTAATGTGTTGCTCAAATAAGGTATTGGCTTCTTCTCAAATTTCAATATCCAAGGGGCAAATAGAAAAGATCAAGAAAGTTTGTGGTTTTTCAAATAAATTTATGAAAACTCATTTTATTTTTTAGAATTAATTTTTTTATTATTTCTAGAGAGATTAATTGTACTAAACATTTATAAATTGTTGTCAATTTAAGCATTAAATATCAGCTTGAATCTTACATGCAGCGTATTTAAAATACATAAATCAAACTGTAAATACGTGTGTACTTATTATATGAATACCTTGAATCTAACATGTTAAATAAAGGCAATATCAATTAGGGGTGTTCAAACGATTAACTGAATGGTTAATCGAACCGAACTTTTTAATCTTTTAACCGTTAACCGAACTGAATTTTTTTCAAAAAAGTTAACAGAACCAAAATATTTCAGTTAATTCAGTTAATTAAAACTACATATAATTATTAATTATTAAGTTCGATTAATTACTCAATTTCGAACCGAATTAACCGATAATTGAACTTTCAAAAAATCATTAACCGATCTCTGACCGAATTAGATTGGTTAACCGACCGATTAACCGAATTATATCGATTTAGTCGGTTAATTCGATTTTAACCGAAATTTGAACACCTCTAATATCAATATAATTTAGGAGGACTATTTTAAAAAAAAAACACACACACACATCAAATCCAAAACTGTCAGTACAATAGATACACATGTTTACAATTTGATCCACGTCTTTTAAATATGTTCCATGTCAAATTTGAGTTGGTGTTTAACTTCCAACCAATCGATTACTCTGATGGAAGGACCTAATTAATACTTCAACAACTCAATTAAAAGTTTTGAAGTTTGAAGACCATGTCAAATCTGGATCATAATTTCAGGGCGTCTATGCAATTAATCCTTTTTTGGAGAGTTTACAATTTTGACTAGGTTGGGTATTTGACTAACTATGCTTTAAAATATACCATATTTTAAAGGACTAAGTTGAATGAGAAAAAGTTAAAAAGCTATAGACGAAAGAGTAGTAGGCAGAAGGTTCGGTTACAAGTCTATTTCCTATCACCTTCTTATTATCAATTAATTAGAGCATAATAAAATAAAATAAATAAAATAAAGCATATTATATTATTAATGGTCAATATACTTCCTCCTCCGTTAATTGGTAGCCAACATTTACCCCTTAATGGACCTATAAAATACGGAGGATGAGTTATTGAATATGTGTTATCTCTATTAACACTATATCAAATAATTTTTCAAAGATTCAATTTTCTATATTTGTTTAAATTTGATTTGATTTGAAAATTCTGAAATGTGGATTACTTAATATATTTTTAGTATTTATTTTTTCATCATTATAATATCGGGAAGTGGAAAGAGGATAACAAATTTTGAATTTGTATTATTTAAATGCTAAACAGTAGTTTCAACCGATGGAGCTTCTAATTGATAGACCCATTGCTTTTAATTTCTTTTGAGTTTGCCTTATAAAATAATAGTCATTTCAGTTTTAGCCCCTATACTATGTTGAAACTTGAGATTTACTTTATATATTTTAAGTTTTGACATAATTTGATTCCTCTACTTTTATAACGTCATTAACTATTTTAATCAAAACGATAACACCGATATTTTTTAGGAACATAATTCCAACAATACTTTTAAATTCAAAAAGTAAAGGTACTAAATGTACGAAGTGTATAAAAATTTAGAACATATTTAAACTTTTAAATTTCTACTTCGTAATTTAACACAGATAAATAATTAACTTAACACGAAACCATATCAGTATCTATAGTATGGGAGGCTTGAACTTAGGCTATCAAGTATGATGATACCATAGTTGGACCCATCTAAATCCCACATATTCGACCCATTATTATGAATAACTTTATTTCCCAATTATGGCCCAAATGTTTTTTCTTCTTCTTAAGTAAATGCAAATTTTAGACAATGTTATTCACTTTTTTTTTTATTTGTTAACATTAATCTCATTATAGGTTTTTATCATATCAGCTTCTTTTGATACAATACCTAGAACTACCCATAGTCTCTCCCAAACTCTTAAATAGGAGGATAATAAGCATCAACGCACTCAAACCCACATTATCTTACTCTGATAATAATACTGATTCTTTCTAAAAGAAAATAGGAAAATTATTTGACTTTGTAGTATGTTTCATAATAGGGATTGATCAAAACTCAAAAAAGCAGGCAAGTAATGCTAGCAAAGTAAAGAAAATGAGGAAAAAAAAAAAAGTTAAATCAATCACAAATTTGGTTACGTAAAATTATGAAAAACCCAAGATTTTCTTAATTTAAAAAAATATTTTTAAAATTATTTTTTTATGTTGCACCGGCACGATCATTACTCATCGAAATTTCTACTGGAATAAAATTTTAAAGGAGTTTTTAAACTCCATAAAAAGGGTCAAGGGGTTGATAAGTATCTTATAAGGGCATAATAAAATATTAAAAAAACAGAGAAATACGAGATAACTTTTAAGACTATTTGTGAAATAATAAAAATACACTATCAGTATATCAAATATTAACTTTTATTGTTTTGGTTTATTACTGAATAAAACATTTCAACTTGTGCGAGCACATCGATGCAAAGTTGACTATTTAAATTATTAAACATAGTTTAAAAAAATAATATAGAAAGGCTACAACTTAGGCCTTAATTTATGTGGTATTGCATGATAGCATAGTTGGACCATATAAATCCCACGAATTCGACCCATTATCATCAACATATTTATTTTCCAATTATGGCCCAAGTTATATTTTTTTTTAAAGAAAAAGCGACTTAAAATATAAGAAATTAAACTAATGTCTCTTACGGATTCTCAAACAATTTTAATCTTGTTTTCATGTCTTGAACTATCTTGACAAAGCCATCTGCGACTTCGTTTTTTTCTCTAGGAATATGTTATAATCTCCATACCTCTATAGATGCCAAGAGCAGGTAAATCTTTTTATGGAAAATTTCCTTCTAAAACAAAATATGGAAAATTTTGACTTGGTAGTCTGTTTTCATGATAGGGATTGATCAAAATTTAGAAAGCATAGAAAGATGAGAAACAAAAAAAAGGTGAAATCAATCACCATTTTTGGTTACGTAAAAATATGAAAAGGCCAAAGCTCATAAGGTCTCTTTTTTCTTTTCTTTTGTTTGCTTTCCAAAAGAAAAATTAATTTCAAAAATGAAACATGCATTTTTCTAGATTTTGGAATCAATCAGCTAACCACTACCAATTACTCGGAGTTTAGTTCAATTAATTCGAATAAAAAACTTCAAAAGGTAATGTTAATCAAGTTTCAAACTTACTATTTTACGTTTTTGGCTCTCTTTATTTTGAATATTATAACGTGATTGAAAGTATGTCCAAAATCGCAACTTAAATCTCTATTGTGATCTGCATTTTGTAGTGTGTTTGGAAAAATGTAAGCGTCAACTCGTTGCTGTTATGTCTCCCTAATGTGAGGGTTTGGATATGGTTATGAGCATGATGTGGGCATGCTTAATATCTTTATATATTTGAATTATATCTCTCAAGTTTGAATATATATGTGTCTCGAATATAGACTTGACAGTTTTAGTTGAGTCTGAAAAATCGACCCGATTAACTTGAATCTAAGTCTGACTTAATTTGTTTGAATTTACCCATCCGAACCTGAAATCTCTCAAACCCAAAAATATCTTAATTAATCTAAAATTACCCTAAATCCAAAACGGTTTGAATTTGAAACAATCGGAACTTGAAACCGACCCAACTTGAAATAACCCCAAAATTTTAAAACTTGAATTAATCTAACCCAAATTGAACTAACTCAAAATTAACTACCCGTCCAATTAATAACTTTATTCACATATATTTGAAAATTTAAGAGTTTAGTAGGTTGAACATAAACAATTGAATACGGATATGTAAATATGTTTTGTTCAAGGAATTTTGACTTAAGGTTGTCGGACCCTTTCAACAAACTAAATATTGGACTTGGGTAACTATGTTCGTTTTTATCTTCGAGTTTTTGTCTTCTAACTTTGCTGAGAGCCCAAGGAGATGATCGATTCATAGGGTAAGAGTGCCTTCACCCACTACAAAAATTTCAACGTTTACTCTTAATAGGACTTAAACCCATACACTTATATGACATTGTTAAATAACTTGGGTGGTACCCTCAACATATTCGTATTTGAATATTTCTAAATATTTTAAATTTATTTGAAAGATCATATTTTTAATTTTATCTAAAATATGTATGAAACATGAATATTTCAAAAGATATTACTATCATAACCATCAATTACAAGTGCCAAACCTTGCACAACCTCGAATGGAAGAAGCATTAGCAAGTGGAGACTGCTACAATTATTACGAACACAATTATATTGCTTTTTAAGACAACATATTCATCACATCCCAATCAATTACAAGAGACAAGTGAAGACAACATGAAATCTCAGTAGTGCACTAAATGGTGAATCATTATCGAATCAAATTCGATTTAATTAACTTTTTTCAAATTCAATTCAAATTACCAAATCATTATAAAAATAATTGAATTAAAAATCAAAATATATTTATATAAGACTTACACGTATTCAAATTTAGATTAAAGAATAAATTTGGAAAATAATCTGTACACATTATTTACGTATAATGATACTCAAATCCGAGATACCAAAATTCCTAAACTCTCACCCTTGCTATTTTAGTCAAGGTCTCGCTAGCATTTCAGTTTATTAATTGAAATATTGTTACATATTATTTTATATTAATATTTATTTTTTTATGCTATTACCAAATACATCATAAATAATTTCATTATAAGTTCGGATCATATTTGTTCTTTTTGATACAATGTCTAAAACTACTCATAACCTCTCCCCAACCCATAAATAGGAGGATAGTGCACTTCAGCGCACTTGAATCCACGTCTTCAGCCGGCACCCCCTAAAATGTAAAATTCTTATTTAGGCCCTTAAATTTGTTTGAAAATTTTAAATTAGTAAAGGTAAAATTGCACTTCGCCCCCCCTAAAATTATAAAAATTCGATTTAATCCTTTAAAAATTATAAAGATATAGACTATAAAAAATTAAAATTCCATTCGCCCCCCCTAAAAATTAGTTCTAACTTTGTCCCTTCACGTCTTCCTACATTGACAATAATACAAATATCAGTTAAAGTAAGACTCGATCGGCCACTTTATTAATTTAACTTTTTTTTTTTAAAAAAAAGCATGGCTATTTCATGATTGTCTATCCAAAAAGCATGTCCACTTTATTTGATTATTGGCTAAAAAGCAAGTTTGAATTTTATTTTACTTTTTAATTTCTTCCAAAACTTTTGGCTTTATTATTGATTTATATATGAGATGCGGAAAATTTCAAATAAAAGATGGTACTGTTCTGGCTGCTGAAATGATCCCACTTTTAGTAAAAAAAAAAAATTAAGGATATCCTAAGAAAATTCTTATCCAATATTAATTATTTCCTTGTACGTTGTAATAATGAGTATATACTTGTAATGGACAAATTACATGATTTTAGAAAGCCATCAAAGGGTTTGTTCTTTTAGGAGACAATTTGTTGTAGTGCTGGTTGACTGTGGTGGGTATAAGTGTTCATGCTCCCATCACGATTTCAATATCTTTATCTTTTGTTTAGGGAGAAACTAGGAAGAGTAAGGTAAAAGCACTAAACTTGATTTAATCATGATTATAATGGGTGAAAATATTTAAATTTCGGTTAATATCGATATTGATTTGATTTTTAGACATTTTTATTCTTATAAAAGAAAAGGGTTTAATTAGTTGATTGAGTCTTAACTCGACTGGCATAGGCATTGTTGTGAATGCAGGAGGACGTGGGTTCAAGTGCGCGGAAATGCATTATCCTCCTATTTATGGGTTGGAGAGGGGTTATAGGTAGTTCTAAGTATTGCATCAAAAATAGCTAATATGATCAAAATTTACAATGAGATTATTCAAAAAAAAAATTAACTACCAATTGAGTCTTAACTCGATTGGTATCGATATTGCCTTTATTCTCCTATTTAAGGGTGAAAAGGGATTATAGGTAGTTATAGGCAATATATCGAAAGAAAACTTTTTTCGGTTCACTTTAATACTTAAATTGTTACCCACGACGGTACTTTTTAAAATAAACTAAGATGAAATGATAGTTCAAGTACCAAAGTGACAACAAAAGTTTTAAATACCAAAGTGAAAAATAAATACAGTTTAGTATTTAACTTATAATTTAGTTGACAATAAATAAAGAGTTTGAATTTGGAAATAAATTAAGCATAATGATAAATTTAACTCTTAATGTTTACTCATTTTGTCACTTTCACTCTATTTTTTTCAATTACTTCGCCCCTCAACATTCAAATTTTAGTCAATTTGGTTTTCCTTTTGAAGGAAAATTTGAATAAATTGTTAAAATTCTAACGACACTAACAAACAACTTGCATGGCAGTCTATACGTACTTCATTGCTAATATGGATACATTTCCTAAAAGTTTTAGGAACTTTTTTGAAATTTGTTGTTTTTTAAATTATATATATTTTTAAAAAATTTATGAAATATATATGGATTGTCGCACGAGCTGTCACCAATACCATTAAAATTTTAAATGTTTAGTCAATTTTTCTATAAAATTGAAAACCTCATGAGGGAGAATTACAAAAGGAGGCTATTTTGGCAAAGGTAGGGGCCATTTTCTAAGAAAAACAAGTTCGACACTTAATATGGGAGGGATGTATTTATGCATTGAAAATTTTAATTGATCCGATATCTCTATCATATCGATCCAAAATATTATCTGTATTAATATATTTAATGGTTAAAAGTTTTTTTCTTTACATTTTCTTTCTAAACATAGAAAAGATGGCCCGACAAACACTTAATTTAACTTAATCCTTCCCCAATCTATAAATAGGAAAATAGTGCATTTCAACGCACTCAATCGGCAATTTATTATTCATTTTTACTTGAACTTTTATTGTGGTTTGAATTTTTTACTACTATTTTAATTACATTATTTCATATTAATTACATGAAACAAAATTATATTATATAATAAATTAAAAAATAATTACTTCGAATTACGTACAACACGTGTGAGATTAAAATTTTGTAGACTTAAAAAAGATAAAGTGTCAAGGTCATTCACCAATAACAACAAGTTGAACACTTAAAAGATCATATAAATTTATTGTGTGTAATTTTTTTATATAATGTTTAGAATTACTCATAGTCCGCCGATTGAATCTTAGCTCGATTGGTATGGGCATTGTTGTCAATATAGGTGACGTGGGTTCGAGTGTGCAAAAACACATTATTCTCCTATTTATGGGTTGGGGAGGGACTATGGGTAGTTCTAAGCATCGTGTCAAAAAAAATCCAGATATGATTAGAATCTATAATGAGTTTATTCAACAAAAAAAAAAAGAATTACACATAATCTCTTCTAAACCCTTAAATAGAATAATAAATGTACTTTAGCACATTCAAGTCTATATTCTCTTATATTAACAACAATATCGATACCAACTAAGTTGGGTTATGCATGAATTGCTGATTGAATACATGATTATAAGGTTTTTTTCCCCTCTGTTATAGTGGTTTATTTAACTTAACAATTAACATAAATAAATGAAAATGGAACTATGGGATGATTGAATTATAAATGTAGAAAGATGCTGGCAAAAAAGGGGGAAAAAGGAATATTTTTTGCATGTGGGGGAGGGGCTGCCACTTTAATTAAATTTTTTTTTTATCTTTCCAACTTTTTTGACTTGTCAAATTTCTTAATTCTTCCACGACAAATTATTGACAACCCATGGTGATGATGATCATGACAAATGAATTGGCATCTAGCTGTTTTTACCTGCTTCACTTTTGCCAGTTCACTTATATTTAAATAGTTTAATTCTTTTAAAAAATTTAGACTTGGTGTCATATGTAACGTTGTAATCAATCCGAGCCAAGATCTAATAATAGTTAGACCTCAATTTTGAAATTTAAAGTTTGATATTTAAATTAAGCTTTTCTAAGTTCAAGTTTGGTCGTGACTTAATTGGTTTACTTAAGCTCGAGTTCGATTGAGTTCATATATCAATTTTCATACTTAAACTCAAATTCAAGCTTGATTAAACTTGTTTGCATTTAAGCTCTTTTCATGTAATAAGGGTACAAATGTAATTTCAAAATAGTAAAAAGATATTAAAACGAAAAGTCCAATTAGGCTAGCAAGCTGTTCAAATCGAGTATTATGGTGCTCAAATTCGGCTCAATCGATAGTTCGAGCCTTGACTTGATAATTACCAAAACAGAATTCACGTTTTGTTTTTCTTTTTTTTTTTCAAATCAAACTTGAATAAATTGCGAGCACCAGTGTCTCGTTGGCACTCCTAGTCCTATAATCACATTGGGCTCCAACTAAGTTTGGAGTCGAGTTGAATACAAAGTCGAAGCCAGAAGTTTTTTTTTTTTTAGGAATCAAAATTGAATCGTAAATTTTACGAGAGTTAAAATATAATTTTATCATTATATTAGCTTTATAAATTTATAATTTTTAAAAAGATTAAATCAATCTTTTTTATTCTTGGGATCAAAATATAATTTTATCATCTATTAACATATTAATTTACAACTTTTAAAGAGACTAAAACATAAAATTTCCATCTAAAAGTACCCTTAGTTGGATCAAACTCTTGAAGAAATCCTCCTAATATTATTTTATACAACTACAAAATTTAAACTCGAAATTTTATTTAAATTAGATCCAGCTCTTTACTTTTGATCCAAATACTATTCAAAATTATACCCAAATAAATAAATAAATAGAAGAATCATTTAGAAGGTGCATTGCACCAACCCCCTTCCAACAAAACTTACTTCTGGTTCATTATTTAATGCTAGTTACATAATGCATTATGTACTTATTTAGTTGTTTCATATATTTTTTTCCTATTATAATTATATTTAAAATACTTTATATTATATTTGTATTGTATTTTTTTTGGTAATTTATAATAAAAGAGTAAAGCCTTAACAACAACACAATTAACATGACTTAAACTCAGGTCACATTAAAATCGATGAACACATTGATCATTAGGCCGACATATTGAATTTTACTTGTATTTTAATTATGTTGTATAATAATTTTTCAAATCTAGGGGTTAAAAAATAGTATATGCTTCAAATATTCTTATAGCCTATAGGTGAACAATTATTATAATGGAAATCATATCCAACACACCATCCCTAACCCTATATAAGAAGTTAAAACTGAAAAGGAATGCATTATTAATTAATTAATCAATTAATTGCTTTTTGTAACATTTTTCAAATCTTGGAATAATTACCATTTAAAAACAAAAGATTTGGTAATGATTGAAAATTCAATAGGAAAAATATTGATTTGTTTTTTTTTTTTTTTATGTGGAAAAATTTCAGCGGATATTGAGAGAGAGTAATAGAATGGCCGATTATATCGGGAAAGAGGTTCGAGGCGAAATGAATTGCTTGATTATTCATGAAAAATCATCGAAAAATGTGAGAGGTTCATTAGATGATGATACCCATTGCGCTACACATCCATTGTTTGATGGCTATTAATTCTATTATAATCCTAGCTTAAAGCTTTACTATTTTATTTACCAAAAAAATGTCCCAATTTTCTCTTAATTTGCTTGAAAAAAAATTTATTTAATTAAGGGTTGATAATTTTTTTATTAAAAAATTTTTGTTATACAGCTGGAAACAAATAGATTCTTTTATTGCTAATAGTGCACATATTACACCAAATTATCCACCAAATAGCAAATGCATGCCCACAATAAATAGAAAAAGCTTCATCAATCATACGGAAGGCCACATTTCTATACACGAATAAATTAAAGTGAAAACCAATAATTAAAATAGAAAAAACACTCACTTCCTTCTTATGCCACTAAAATAAATAAAGAGCATGTGTAACATGGCTACCAAAGAAGTGGAAGTTATATGTAGGCCTGAATTATCAAAATTGTATCTCTCCAATGTAATGCTTAGACCCTTATTCCATGGACTTGAAAAGGAGCTATTGTGATGTCCAAATCTCCCTTCCTTCTTGGCACCTTCCTTTATTTTGCTAGCGAAATTAGAACCTGAAATTTTGATGTGGCCATTGAGTTAGAATATGAAATTAACTGTTATATGATAATTTATACTTAACTATTAATTTAATAAAATATTACTTACATGAACGGTGTGTGGTCGATCTTTTTAGATCTAGTAGGGTGTTGGTGGTGGAGGAGAAGCGTAGATGTAGACCGGAGGTGGAGGTGATTTCACTGGTGGGGGAGGTGAGTGGTAGTAGTATGGAGGAGGTGGTGAAGGAGATGGAGGAGGTGGAGATTTGTAGTAGTATGGTGGTGGGGGAGAGTGGACTGGTGGTGGGGGAGATTTGTAGTAGTATGGGGGAGGAGGAGATGGTGATGGTGGAGGAGGGGAGTTGTAGTGGTAGGTAGGTGCTGGAGCCTTCACTGGAGGTGGGGGTGACTTGTAGTAGTATGGTGGAGGTGGTGAAGGAGATGGTGGTGGTGGGGATTTGTAGTAGTATGGTGGGGGTGGAGAATGGACTGGTGGTGGTGGGGATTTGTAGTAGTATGGTGGAGGAGGAGATGGCGATGGTGGAGGAGGGGACTTGTAATAGTATGGAGGTGGTGGAGAGTGGACTGGTGGTGGTGGGGACTTGTAATAATATGGTGGAGGAGGAGATGGTGATGGTGGTGGAGGAGATTTGTAGATGTATGGGGGCTCCTCTACGTGTTTTGGTGGTGGTGGAGACTTGTAGTAGTATGGTGGGGGTGGGGAGTGGACTGGTGGTGGTGGAGACTTGTAGTAGTATGGTGGTGGTGGGAATGAACCGGGTGGTGGTGGGGACTTGTAATAGTATGGTGGTGGAGGAGATGGTGATGGTGGTGGAGGAGATTTGTAGATGTATGGGGGCTCCTCTACGTGTTTTGGTGGTGGTGGAGACTTGTAATAGTATGGTGGGGGTGGGGAGTGAACTGGTGGTGGTGGAGACTTGTAGTAGTATGGTGGTGGTGGGGAATGAACTGGTGGTGGTGGGGACTTGTAATAGTATGGTGGTGGAGGAGATGGTGATGGTGGTGGAGGGGATTTGTAGATGTATGGGGGCTCCTCTACATGTTTCGGTGGTGGTGGGGACTTGTAGTAGTATGGTGGTGGTGGGGAATGAACTGGTGGTGGTGGGGACTTGTAATAGTATGGTGGTGGAGGAGATGGCGATGGTGGTGGAGGGGATTTGTAGATGTATGGGGGCTCCTCTACATGTTTTGGCGGTGGTGGGGACTTGTAGTAGTATGGTGGAGGAGGAGATGGCGATGGTGGTGGGGGTGATTTGTAATAGTATGGTGGGGGTGGTGATGGAGATGGTGGTGGAGGGGACTTGTAGTAGTATGGTGGAGGAGGAGATGGTGATGGTGGTGGAGGAGATTTGTAATAGTATGGGGGCTCCTCTACATGTTTCGGTGGTGGTGGGGATTTGTAGTAGTATGGTGGTGGAGGAGATGGCGATGGTGGAGGAGGAGATTTGTAGTAGTATGGAGGTTGTTCCACATGTTTTGGTGGTGGTGGGGACTTGTAGTAGTATGGTGGTGGTGGAGAGTGAACTGGTGGTGGTGGGGACTTGTAATAGTATGGTGGAGGAGGAGATGGCGATGGTGGTGGAGGAGACTTGTAGTAGTACGGGGGCTGCTCTACATGCTTTGGTGGTGGTGGAGACTTGTAGACATAAGTGGGAGGTGGTGGTGATTTGTAGTAGTACACAGGTGGTGGAGGTGACTTGTAAACATAAGCCGGCGATGGTGGAGGTGGTGACTTGTAAACATAAGTGGGAGCCGGTGGAGGTGGAGACTTATAGTAGTATGGAGGTTGTTCCACATGCTTTGGTGGTGGTGGAGACTTGTAGTAGTACGCAGGAGGTGGAGGTGACTTGTAGACATAAGTTGGTGATGGTGGAGGTGGAGACTTGTAAACATAAGTGGGAGCCGGTGGAGGTGGAGACTTATAGTAGTATGGAGGTTGTTCCACATGCTTTGGTGGTGGTGGAGACTTGTAGTAGTACGCAGGAGGTGGAGGTGACTTGTAAACATAAGTTGGTGATGGTGGAGGTGGTGACTTATAAACATAAGTGGGAGCTGGTGGAGGTGGAGACTTATAGTAGTACGGTGGTGGCTTGTACGGATGAGTCGGAGGCTTAGGAGTGTACTCTTCACACTTCTCGTAAGGTTTCTTTGAACCATAACCAAATGGCTTAGCTTTAAGCACAACCTCGTACTTGTCCTCTGACTTAACCTTGAGCACAGCACCCTTGATGCCATCATGTACACTCATGGGTATGTTGCATGATGAACCCTTGGGTGGGGCATGAAGCTTGGCAATGCATGCCTTGGCTCCGTATTTGCCATAATCAAACCCATCAACAGTGACAGCAAATTTGCCATTGTTTTTGGTCTTTCCATAGACAGTGATTTCCTTTTCACCCTCCTTGCAAGTCACTTCCACTGTAGCACCTGCTCCATGTGCAATAATTGAAAATTTAACTTCTTTTTTGCTAAAAGGTCAATCAAAATATGCTTTTTTCTAGTTAGACATCAACCATTTTATAACTAATTTTGTCTTTCCATGAATTAATTTAATCATAATTATAAAAAAAATAAAATTCTATAGACATGACTTATGTGTTCACTACTTATATTGACTTGTGCATCCATATATGGTGCAGCCCTTAAAAGGAAAGCTATAATTTTAGAGTAATTTATAACAATAGTTTTTATCATTAAATTATTATGAATTGAATATTAAATTATATAAAATATTACACAGACAGACAATACAGTCATAATTTATTTTCAAACATATAAGAAACAAAAACAGACTTTGTTTATTTTTATAATCAATTTTATAATTTTTTTTTTAAATTTCCAGAAGAATAACTTCAGATTCCTTTAATTATTATGTTTACGTCTATTTGAATTAAAATATTCATAAACATCTTATTTTAACCTCTAAATCACATGACAAAGTTCCACAAAAATTTGAAACTAAGAAATAAATAAAACATACGGAATTGGAAATAAATCAATTAATAAATGTATTAATGTATGAATTAATTTACCTTCGAGATGTTTCTTGCCGTGTGATTTCTCTGGGTAGCTTGAGTCATAGCATCTGTAGCAGTAAACTTTTCCGACCACCCTGACTATGAGCGGATGTGGGTGGGGGTGAGGGTGGGGGTGGGGGTAGTAAGGAGTTGGTGGTGGAGGAGAATGGTAGTAGTAGGGAGGAGACTTCACTGGTGGTGGTGGAGATTTGTAGTAGTATGGTGGTGAGACGTAATGTGGGGGTGGTGGTGGAGATTTGTAGTAGTATGGGGGTTGTTCTTCATGCTTTGGTGGTGGTGGTGGAGATTTGTAGTAGTATGGAGGAGGTGGTGATGGAGATGGAGGTGGTGGGGACTTGTAGTAGTAAGGAGGTGGTGGAGATGGTGAAGGTGGTGGTGGAGATTTATAGTAGTAAGGTGGTGGTGGTGAGGGTGATGGAGGAGGAGGAGACTTGTAGTAGTATGGGGGTTGCTCTACGTGTTTTGGTGGTGGTGGAGACTTGTAGTAGTATGGAGGTGGTGGTGATGGTGAAGGAGGTGGTGGGGACTTGTAGTAGTATGGAGGAGGTGGTGATGGAGATGGAGGAGGAGGTGACTTGTAGTAGTATGGTGGTTGTTCTTCATGCTTTGGTGGTGGTGGTGGGGACTTGTAGTAATATGGAGGTGGTGGTGATGGTGATGGAGGTGGTGGAGATTTATAGTAGTACGGAGGAGGTGGTGATGGAGATGGAGGTGGTGGAGACTTGTACACATAAGGAGGTGGTGGAGAAGGTGATGGAGGTGGTGGAGATTTGTACTCATAAGGCTTCTCCTTCGGTGGTGGTGGTGGAGACTTGTATTCATAAGGCTTCTCCTTCGGTGGTGGTGGTGGAGACTTGTATTCATAAGGCTTCTCCTTCGGTGGTGGTGGTGGTGGAGACTTGTATTCATAAGGCTTCTCCTTCGGTGGTGGTGGTGGAGACTTGTATTCATAAGGCTTCTCCTCATGCTTTGGTGGTGGAGGTGGAGACTTGTACACATAAGGAGGTGGTGGAGAAGGTGATGGAGGTGGTGGAGATTTGTACTCATAAGGAGGTGGAGGAGAAGGTGATGGTGGGGGTGGAGACTTGTACTCATAAGGCTTCTCCTTTGGTGGTGGTGGTGGAGACTTGTATTCATAAGGCTTCTCCTCATGTTTAGGTGGTGGTGGTGGAGACTTGTACACATATGGAGGTGGAGGAGAAGGCGAAGGTGGTGGTGGAGATTTATACACATAAGGCGGTGGTGGAGAAGGAGAAGGCGGTGGTGGTGACTTATACTCATAAGGCGGAGGAGGTGATGCATAAATATATGCATCAGCAGACACTGAACCTACATTGCTCGCAAGAACAACTACAGCAACAGCCATAGCCATTAACATTTGAGGCCAAAACCGGCCCCTCGCCGGGTTACCCCGCGGAACCATCATGGATGACTACCAAAGAACACCACCGGCAGCCAATGTGCCTAGAATTTTCTCAAAGTTCCCTTACTCGAAAGAGAAAAATGGAAAGGGAGAGGCAACTTTATTTTTTGATTATGGTGGTGTGTATTGAGTTAAAGCTTGCATGCAATGGTGGGACTATATATAATAGAAATAGTCATTGATGGAGTGCTGTTCACAAGAGACAAATTCAATTAATCTTTAATTTAATTAATCTAAACCCCAAAATTCGATCCA
Organism: Gossypium sturtianum; assembly: GCA_025698515.1. NCBI lineage: Eukaryota > Viridiplantae > Streptophyta > Magnoliopsida > Malvales > Malvaceae > Gossypium > Gossypium sturtianum. The sequence continues at coordinate 169,024,869 of CM046945.1, forward strand.
AAACATAACATAATTTCATAAACATTTTTAGTAAATAAATATCTGTAAAATTAATCCCCCATTTTTCAAGCATCTTTTCAGGAGCAGTTAGGGACAAAAATAATTCAAAATTCTTTCCAACAACTTAGAAAATTTATATAAATAAAACAAAAGAAGAGGCTGCTTCCTCTTCTGCTTTCATTTATTTATTTTTCCTATGAAGATGGCTGATAGTAGAAAGAAATTTCATGCTACATTCTTTCCCTTACCATCCATTTTCATCCAACGGTCCATCTTAAAAACATGACTGTTAACTCACAAAGAAAATAATCAGATCGAAAATCAATAATTTATTTAGATAAAATATATTTTAATAATTTGTCATTTTTCAACATGTGACTAATACTACAAAATTCTTAACTAACATCAATTATACCTGGTAATTCGTGTATTAATATCATAATTATATTGAGGATTGCATGAAACAGTGATATTATCCCTTTCCAATAGTTTAATACCACATCAGCAATTTTATCAAAATTTTCATTAGAAAAAAAATACCGTGACATCACTGTTTAATACAGTCTCTTCTCGTAAAAAATTATGTGGTAATTACTTTAAAAAACTTAGATTATTCCTTGGCAAGTTGTAATGTTATTTATTTATCAAAATTTTTGACTAAGTATAATAATTAAATAATTTTTTTAAACAATGTACGTTTATGAAAAACAAAAGCACGTTCATATATGTATATATACACCCACCACGACTAACTCAATGACTTTAGTTTTTATTAAAAATTATTTATTTTTTAATATTTCTTTTTGCATGTGATTTCTCAATTATGAGGTAATGGCATGTGAAATTCAATCAAGTGGCAGTTCAGCTTTTGCTGGAGATTTTAATTATAATTGAAAATTAAAATGGAAAAAAAAAGGTGAAAAATAATTGTATTGAATTCCATTTTCGTGCAAGGTATAATAATTTCAAGTTTCTTACAACATGACCAGACATGTCCCCATTCTCCTAAAATTCAGCTAAATTTATTTCTTCAATCCTATTTAATTTTTTTTTTGGTGTTTTAGATTTGATTATTCTCACATAACATATACTTTTTTTTCCGATGCAAAGGATTGTCGATCAATGACGATTATAAACTAGTGAAATTCTTAAGTAGCAACTTTGTTGTGGTCTCTAGGGATATATTGAACTCGCACATTTCAATTGCGTTTTAAGAATTGGTCAATCAGTCACAACTCTGTCATCCTATTAATAACAATCTCTCCGGCCAAAATTGATTCAACTTTAAAAATTCTCTCCTTCCCGATTCTCATTGTGAAGCCATGTAACCAATGTGCAGACCAGTCTCTAAAAACTCTTCCTATTGACGCGCTATTAGTGTTATCCGAAACAACACCATTTGTATTTAATTTGACCCAACCCTTCTCCAAAGGCATCCAATGGTTAAATGTAAAATAAACTATAACACTAGAGGTGGCAAAAGAAAATCTCGAATTTGACAAATTTTGATTCGTTCCTATCATATTTTGGACGGGTTTTGAAGCAGGGTGTGGTGGTTTTTCTATTAAAATTTTCAAGGTTGGGTCGAGATCGATTTAGATAAAATCCGCTCTGGTCCCCATATATTTACTAAAACACTATTTTTTTAAAAATTTTATTATTATTTTATAATTAATTCTTTAGAAAATGAAACATGGAAGCTTCAATGTCGAGAAAGTCAACTTTTCAATATACTCTCAAACAATGTAGTTGTTACACAAAATTAGCTGTCCTAGATATATTATAATAAATTTAAACTAATTTATTTCATTTAGTTCTTACATATATTTTTATAAGATAAAATTCAATAAATTAAGAGTTTAAATTCCAATTATTAATACTATCTTTAATCTCAAGTCTTTCTTTATACGAAAAAACAATTGTACAATTAATGATCTGTTAAGAGTAATTAAACCCTACTTTCTTTTTTATTAATAAATAATGTAGTTAGTAACTTGGTATAAATCTAGATCAATCCCATTTATCATCCATAAATTAAATCCCTTATTATTTAAAAAAAAAAACTTAACTGTCAATCGAGACGTGAGTTCGAATGCGCTGAAACACATTATCCTCTTATTTATGGGTTGAAGAGGAGTTATGGGTAATTTTTGACATTGTGTAAAAAAACAGATATGACCAGAATCTATAATGAGATTGTTCAAAAAAAACCATCTAATTTGGTTAATGCTCGTAAATTTAAAAAATCAAAGGGGCAAATAGTGACTTTAGCCCTAAAAAAATAATAAATTCATCATTTAACCTCTTAAATTTTATAAAATTACATGTTAATTAATGATAAAATTATTCTTTAACTCTCTTAATAATTTATAATTCATCTTTTAACCCTTTAAACAATTTTCATAATCTGCATCGTTGATAATTTTTCTGGAGAAAACTAAAATATTTTTTTCTCATATCCTAAGAGATTAATATATATATATATATGTATGTGTATATATATATCCTCTTATATAGTCAATGGCGTGTAAGTAAAAACCATTGAAAAGTCCAATTTGGAGTGTGTTAAAAGGTGGATTTGAATACGAATAGAAATGAAACATTTGAATATAATAAACATTTAAAATAGTACGTTGAGTCACAAATCTTAAATATGAATCGTGAACACCATAAATCTTAAATATAAATTGTAAAATAGATACAAAAATAGAAATGAAAGTAGAGGGTTGAAAGGTACAGAGGCGAATCTAGGGGGCTGGCAGGGGTCCCGAGCCCCCTAAAATAAAAAAATTTATAAAATTTTAAATTAGTAAAAGTAAAATTGCACGTTGCCCCCCCTAAAATGATAAAAATTTAATTTAATCCTTTAAAAATTATAAATATATAGGCTATTAAAATTGTGAAATTGTATTTTTACAATCGCAAAAATTACAATTTAATTTCGACCCCCTTGAAAAAGATTTTTGGCTTCACCCCTGGATAGGTTCCCGACCTCTCTTAAAATTGAAATTTTAAATTTTGACCCTTTAAGATTTATAAAGTTTTAAATTAATAAATGGTAAAATTGCACTTTAACCTCAAAAAATAATTCTGACCAAAAAAGAAATTCTCATTCCACATTTAATATAAATTATATTTTTGTTAAAAAAATAAATCATTTTTTAGTAATATATATATTTTTATGTGAATTGGGGAAGAAGATAAAAGAAGATGGTAGTGAAAATGTCCTTTTCAATGCTAATAATGTGGGAATTATATGAGTAACTAAGAGGCACAATAAAGGGAAAGATTATATTAAATTTAGTAAAATATTGAAGTTGAAGTCATCACAAGGACCACTTTCAATTTAGCATTAAATTTTAGTAACTAAAATTTCTATTTAAGTATCTAATTTGGCTAACTTTGTTGCATTATTTATCTCTAGATTAGTCATGCTTAACTCTATAATTTATGTAATTTTTTTAAAAAGTAATTTCCTCGATATAATCAATTGATACTTTTGCTTCCTTTGAATTCATTGTACCTATAGTGTAGTGGAATCTTTTACCTTACAATTACATTAACTAATCTCACTATTACAGTTGTTTTTAACTTTATCGAAAGTAAACGCACCGCCTATTCAATTCCGAATTTGATTTTTAAACCATCCCTACCTTTAAAAAGTTTAAAAAAAAAATTGGATTATACGATAAACTGTTTTTAGTCTTTGATGGGGTTGGATTTTTCCATAAAATTAGGTTAAACTTTTCTTTAGTGTATCTTGGCAGATACATGCATAGGAGGTAACAGCTTTTAGTCTTTTTTGGAGTTGTTTCAATGAAATTATTTTGCTTATATTAATAGAATTTTAATTTCGTAAACGAAAACAAGAAAATAAAAACAAATTTAAAGATTTTCATCACTCTACTTTACGAAAATTGAAAAATTAGTCTGTTTACTTTAATTTATCAAAATTTAGTCATCGTACTCTACAAAAATTGAGAAGTTAGTGTCGGTAATTGTTCGTAAACACATGAACGTAAACTCTAATTTTTACTAATTTATTGGGTTGAATTTCCAATTTCTAAGTTAGCAATTTAACAAAAACGGGTTTAAAAACATTATCCAATTATGAAGATAAAATTTTGACAAATTAAAGTCGAAGAACTAACTTCTTAGCTTCTGTAAAATAGAGGGACGAAAATCACAATTAGACCATATTTTTTGTAAGTTCAAAAAAAAAATATTTTTAGTATATCAAAAACAAAGTTAAATATTTATATCATGAACCAATAAAAGTAAAGATAAAATTTATCATAAATGTCTAAATTGAGATATTTTGAAAATGGCAAAGACCCATTTTCAAACCCTAAAATTGGAAAATGGTGCGACAGTATCCCTTGGTTTATTGCTTCCTAATGAGATTAATTATTTTAATTAGATATTTTAAACCATAATTAAGAAGAAAAAAAAACTTAATTGAAGTGATACAATTGGGTCCTAATAGATCACTAAATCAGCATCAAATCAAATTAACATTGACCCCACGATTTGTCAGATGGATGGCATTGATATTCGATTTATATATTTCATTCATATTTTCTCTCATTTCGCTTCGTCGCTTCACATTGTTTATTTATTTTCATTAATATTCTCTTTTTTTTTTTTTTTTGCAAATTAGATTAAAAATTTTAGGGTTGTGAGTGGATTAATAGGATAGGTTTTGAGTTCGAGTTTTACGAGTAAAAAAATAATATTAGAAAAGTTTAGTTTGATCTGATTTGACTTTAAATTTAATCAGAACTCAATATGATTATCGATTTTTTTTTTTCATTTTCCAATGATTTTAGCAATTTGAGTTAGTATAGATCACATTATTATAAAATTTTGGTAAAAAAAAATCTATCCAATCCCTCTCAAAAAAATTAGAACAGTTTAATCTTTGATAACATCGAAAATGGGCAATTAAGGATAATTAATTATGACGTTAATGTTTTTCGTCAATTGTGCATAATTTTGATTGGTATAATAATAAATTTAACCCTCAAGGTTTACACAACCTGTCAATTTGATTATGATTTAATAAACTTAACCTGCAACATTTGTGTAAATATGTAAATGTTGAAGCTAAATTTGTTGAATTTTTTAGAATCAATACCAAATTAACAAAACATGTAAACATCGAGGACTAAATTTATTGTTATACCCATCAAAATTAAGTACAATTTACAAAAGACATTAACACCAGGATTAATTACACTTAATTGCTCACTTACAAAATTGAGAGGGGCGAAAGACATCTTTTTACCTATAATTCTATTTAAATTTAATTGTAAAAATATATATTAAATATTGAGAGGCGCAAAAGAGGTTATTATAGGTTCCGATCATATCTACTCTTTTTTAGATAATTCCTAAAATCACTCACAACCTCTCCTCAACCCATAAATAGGAGGATAATGCGCTTCAGCGCACTCGAACCCACGTTCTCTTGTATTGACAATAATACTCGTATCAATCGAGTTAAAACTCAATCTGCAATTTAATATTACAAATTGAATAATATAAAATTATTAAAAAATTACACGAAAATCAAAATTAAAATAAACATATAGTCTAAGGGTATCTTCTACATTATTTAAATTAAAAATTAAATTAAATCAAATCCTTTCTAATGACTACCCATGTTCTTGTAATCAATAACCACAAAAATAACGTTCTCTTTCATATATTCTTAATAATTTTTTCTTCACTTTCGTCACATCTTGGATGCCCTTTTTAATCAATAACCAGAAATAACTTTCTCTTTCATTAATTTTTAATAAAAAATTTCACTTTCATTACAGCTTGGATGCCAATTTTAGTAAGAATAAGTGTAAATATTTAAAAAAATTAAATAATTGCTAACGAAGTTTTGGTAACTTCAACGATGATTGAGGTCTCTATTATTTTTACAAATACATTATGTTAGGAAAATCGTCATGCAGTACTTGAAGGATTTTATCCGGTGATTGTTTGAATATATTTTTACCCAACGGTCTTGAGAACGTCATCTTTGTCAATCCATCTACTATCATGTTGGCCTCTCTGAACACATGTGTTAACCGTATCATCCAATCTTATTGAAGTAGGTCTCCAGATTTTAAGTATATAAGTTTGAGTCTTATCCAAAGATGAAGCCAAGTGAGGTAGGAAGGGTCTTAGTCCCCTTTGATTAAATGAAATAATTTTCCTTTCGGTCGTCTTTTAAAAATTAATACTTTTGGCCTTTTAAAATTAATAAAACTTTATGTTAGTATATAGTAAAATTATATTTTACCTTAAAAATATTAAATTTTAATTTAGCCATTTAAAAAATTATAAAGATATAAACTATTAAAATGGTTAAATTACATTTTAGTTCTCATAAAAATATACAACTTAATCTTACTTCTCTTCCCCTCAAAAAAAAAAAAAATCTAACTTCGCTGCTACTTTTTAAATAACTAATCAATTAACTTGATCCGGTGCTTTAATTGATCTACCTATCAATCTATAATTTAACCTTACTTTTATCAAATTTTTTAAATTGCGTGTACAATTATAAATATAGTCACAATTGCGATTACAAATATAATACAATTTGAGTAATTCTAACCAAAATCAGTGTTACAAAACACAATCAAACTAATAATCGAAATACATCAAGATTTAGATTTAAAAAAATATGAATATGACACACATAACGAGACTTAAACAAAAATAAATAATGATTAAAAACCCTACTAAATTTATATAAAATGAGACTCGAATATAGAATCTCAAAGCATTTTAAAGTATTTATTTATCTGGAAATTAAAATCAAATTATTGTTTATATAACCCCCTATCCACGAGAAATTATTTTATGGACCCTTCCCACCACATCATTCATGGTTCTTTTCCAATTATTTAATGGCATTTCAATAATTTTTCCATGTCATTGACATATAATTTTTTTTCATGTCACTAAGGTTCAAGGTTTAATGTTCAAGGTTTAGGGTTTAAATTCGGGTTTGAGATAAAAAAAATTACCAAAATTACGTGTTAATGACACGAAAAATTATTAAAATATTATTAAATAATTAAAAATGAATCATGGATAATGCGGTGGAAAGAATCCATAAAATATTAACCATTTTCATTAATGATAGTGAATCCAATTTTCACTTGTTAATTGGCTTTATGTATATGAGTCACCTTACCGTCGGTAATAAAATAGTTAACCGTTGCTAAAAAACAAAAAATTAAATGTATAAAATGTAAGGATAGTTGTTTGATTCATTGTCTGCTATTTGTCCCTTCTTATGATATTTTGTTAAGTTGTTTAAGTTTTATTCATATTATTAATTGCAATGTGCAATGTGCAATCTGAGGATTCGTTTAGTACTTAATTTTTATCTTTGTTTAATTACCGACACTAATTGTGATTATATTAAAAAATAGTAACAATAAAAAATTGTTAAGATCAGAGTTATATTTCCAAACAAAATCCCATTTTCGATGTTTGAAAGTATAGTTAACTAAGTCTTAATTTAGTTGATATCGTTACTATTGCAACAACTTGAAAGTTGTGTGTTTAATTACGTAATATCCTTTAATTTAGACCTTTTCTATAAATTGTTGAAAAAATTTAAATCAATTGACAATTAATATTTTCAAAGGTTTTTTTAGACGTGTATTTGATAACTCAAGATAAAAATAACTTGATAGAATTTTTTTATTAAAAAAGTGTGAAAAATTATAAGTAAATAAAAGTAACTTATCACTTAATGAAGAATATTTTCAATTGATTCAATTTTATTTTATTTATTTTAACATTGTGTTATTCAATTGATTCGGGTCTCCGACCCTTGACTCGGATAGACCCGACTCGGGAGAGGCGTATTCGCCAAGACAGCTCGCAAGAAGAGTTCGCGGGCACACCTGGTAGGAAGGATTGTGAGCCTACGAGTAATCTAAACTCGTGACCAACGGGTACGGAGCTCGCTGAGGATGTTAGCCCCAGGATCAAAAAGGACCACGTACGACGCAGACACGCGTCCAGCAAGCCAGGAGACGCGCAGAGAATGTCAACACCAAAAGCAGGGAATGTCAGTACCGGAGGCCCCAGGGATGAGACAAAATGGTGAGCCTAGTTATGAGTTGTAATAGTAACGATAGGAGCATGTATAAATACCTCCAACATTTCTCTCCAGGGGATACGAGAAAAACATGGCTCAACAATTATATATTTATCAAACAACCTAATTATATTCCATACTTAATTTTAATTTAAATAATATATAGTTAAATTGAGGTTTGAAGAAGTTTTTGGACAATTTAGTAGGGGTGGAGGGAGGGGGCACCTAGTGGCCATACCCCCTCCAAAAATATAAAGAAAAATAAAAAAAATTAGTTCTTATAATATAATAGTAAAATTACATTTTAGTTCCTCAAATTGCAGTGAAGGGACTAAATCCATTGAAAATGCATAGTAAAGGGGCCTTCTATAGAATTTAACCATAAAGTTATTATCTCGAAACGAAAATCTATTTAAGAAATGGACTGATCCCTAAATATGAACTTTTTTTCAACTTGACTCGTGAACCATTTTTGTACTAAATTAATTAAAAAATTACTTGGTTAACCAAGAGACCAAACAAAATAATTAAGTAAATATCATTTTTAAGATAATAACAAAACAAATTTAGATTATTGATACAAGTTTTATTAAAAAATTATTTAATTTTGGAATAATTTCTTTTTTCAGCATGTAGGGTTATAATTTAAAATTATTGTCAAAAATTGTATTTCTTGATGCACAAAGACAAGATATATCTAATTTCTGCCTTAAATCTTGCTGTTAAAGGGTCCCTTTATCAAGTCCAAAGCCTTTTTAATATGAAAAAGGAAAAAAAGAATTGTGTTGACTTGTATTTTAAGTTAATATTAATTATAAAAATATTATGTTTCAAAAAGTAATTATAAATAAATTGTTTGAGTCTTAGTTTGACTGGCATCAATATTGTTACCAGTGCAAGAGGACATGGGTTCGAGTGCGTTGAAGCGCATTATCCTCCTATTTAAGTTATAAAATAATCATTGAACTATTCAAAAGTTTTCATTTAGTCATTGGGTTGTTAAAATTGTTGTGGTATGGCCTTCCCTGTTCGCACCACCTATACCAATCAAAAGCTCTCATTCCCCTTCTCTTCTACAGTTCAAATTTTTTTCATGAAATAGTTTTGAAAGTCATGAATTTGCGAACCAAAATCCAAATAGTTTTTTTTTTAATCTCTGACACTAATCTTCAGATCGACTTGGATCTAAGCCCTAAGGTATGTTTTTCTACTCGTCAATGGGTATTGATCCATCGTACCAATCGTCAATTTGTCACTTGGAACTGCTAGCTGGACAATTAAAAAAAAACTTAACAATTCAGTGACTTAAATGAAAACTTTCGAATAGTTCAGTAACAATTTTGTAACCTTTTGAAGTTGGGTGACTAAAATGTAAACTTACTAATAATTTAATAACCTTAAATGTAGTTTACCCAAAAAATTATTTTTTACTTGTCAATGGGTATTGATCTAAGCCCTAAGATATGTTTGTCTACTTGTCAATGGGTATTGATCTACCATACCACAGGGGCGAAGCCAGAACAATTTTTAGGGAGGCCCGGATGAAATTTTAATTTTTTATACCCTATATCTTTATAATTTTTAAAGGATTAAATTGAATTTTGATAATTTTAGGCGGGGCGAAAGTGTAATTTTACCTTTACTAATTTAAAATATTTAAAAAATCTCAAGGGCCTAAATAGCAGTTTTACATTTTAGGGGGGCTGGGGCCCCTGCCAGCCCCCCTAGATTCGCCACTGCCATACCAATCGTCAATTTATCGCTTGGAGCTGCTAGTTAGACAATTAAAAAAAAATTAACAATTCAATGACTTAAATGAAAATTTTCGAATAATTCAGTAACCATTTTGTATCCTTTTGAAGTTGAGTGACTAAAACATAAACTTACTAATAATTTAGTAACCGTAAATACGGTTTACCCAAAAATATTTTCCATTTTCTCTTTTTGTTTCCTCGACCTTAGAAGGAAAGGAATAGTGACGTTTTAAATATTGGGATGCTAAGCAAGTACAGACACAGATAACGTATGCACATATTCTTACTTGAAAATTAAGCTTCAAGAACTTTATATATATATTATATATAGCCACCAACCTAAAGGCTAAAGGCGAAACTAATGAAAAAGACAGTCCAACCAAAGTGTTAGGCATAAATATGAACACCTGTGAGGCGAATTATAAGGAGGTTAATGTCTCAATCTCTTTAGGGGGATTAACGTACGTTGAATTATAAACTTTTAAATGAGTCAAGATTCATTTTTCATACTTTTTATTTAAGTGATTTATTGGGTTAATGTCGCCCCCAATCGGGTTATTAATTCAGTTATTAAATTACAAAAATGTCTTTCCGTAATTAAAATAACTTATATTATTCAGTGGTAGTTTAGTCTTGTTGTAGCCCAATTCTGCCCGTCAAAACCCAATAGCCTAACAAGACCAAAATCGGGGCCCATTTTACAATGACCCAACAAACCTAGCCCAAAACAGATAACCCTAACCCTAACCCACTTGCACCCGCTGCCTCGACCCTCGACCTGCGGCCACCTACCACCGTCTCTGCAGCACCGCCCCAACTTGCATAGCCCACGCACCTGCAAGGAGTAAAGGAGACAAGACAGAAGCAATAAAAGCATGTAAAATGGCTATAAAGCCGAAAGAAGGAACGAATGTACAGGACCTTTTTTTTCTCATTTTTTTCAATAGAAGCAGTTTTTTAAATATAAAAACAGAGAGATCGAAACAAAAGAAGAGGAGATTAGAGAAAAGTACGCGTAGGGTAAACAAAAAAAAACTAAAAACCTAAGGATCAAAACAGAGGCCAAGGAGGTAACCTATTTTCTTTCATTTTTAAGTTTTTTTTTCTCTTTTCTCTTCGGTCTATCCACAATATATTATTAAAGAGTAAAAAATGTAATAAAAAATATACGTTTTACCTTTTCCGGCCACCACGTGCGGTGGCCGGAGCGACGGCTCTAGCGACGGCGACTGTTTGAATCCTCCTCCTTTTAGACTGCGAGAGAGAAAAAAAAAGGAGAGGGGTTAGTTTTTTTAAAAAAGCAAGCGAGAAATGAAAAGAAAAGGAAAATTTTGCATTTATAAGGGGACCAAAACGACGCCGTTTAGGGCACTTTTACGTATTTAAAACGACGCCGTTTGGCGTGACCCGATCGACCCGACCCGCTCCGGCTTAAGATCCGCGTGTTTTTAAACCAGAGGGGAAATGCGCATGATCGACCATACGCATTTTTAGTTTCCAAAATCAAGTTTTCCATTATTGCAATATTGGCCCGTAGATTTCACATGATTGGCGATTCGGTCCCCCTCAAACGCTGCGTTTAACTTACTCAAAAATTACCTTTTGGTCCCCACCTTTTACGCGCGTTTTATTTAGCCCCAAACCTCATGTCTTATTTACAATTTGACCTGAAACTTCCGTTTTTGCAAGTTAACCCATTTTTCGATTATTTTACAATTTTTACCACTTTTACTCTTATTTAATATTTTTATTTTTATTTTTATTGATTATTTTATTATTATTATAATTATTATTTGTTATTTCGGTATATTTCACTACTATTTGTTTATTATTATTTATTGTGTGTGCTATTATTGTATTTTTATTACTAATATCATTATTTTATTTATTAATATTTATTTTGTTTTCATTATTATTATTATCTATTTTTATTATTATCGTTATTATCGCAATTATTATACTATTATTTTTTCATATATATGTATATATATTTATTTGTTTTTTACTCATTATTTTTTATATATCATCATTATCATCACTAGTATTACTATTATATTTATTACCGCTATTAATGCATCTTTATATGTATATTGTTATTACTATCATTTTATTTTTCTTTTCTTTAAAATTATTACTCTTATTTTACTCCCATTATTATTATTATTATTATTATTATTACTTATTATTATTGTTATTATTATCATGTTACTATTATTATTTCATCATTATTCCTATTACGGTTAATATACGTAATACTTTCAACATATTATCCTTACTTATACGTATATATGTATGTGTCTTTCATTATTCTTTTCACGTGTAACATCTCATCATTTGTCGCACTGATCTTTCTCGATACATCACGTTTTTAAAAAATAAGCCAATATTTCCGTATTAGCAATTCGGGAGAATCAAGCCCTAACTTCTTTGGGTTACGAATTTTCTCGTTCAAGCTAAACAACGGAAGATCCCTTTAAAACCGCAAATTTAAATTTTAAATCGACATTCCATATTAGCAACTCGAGTGAATCGAGCCCTAACTTCATTGGGTTACGATTTTTCTCGTTTAAGTTAAACAACGGAAGATCCCTTTCAAAATCACAAATTCCGGTTTTAAATCGACATTCCGTATTAGCAATTCGAGTGAATCGAGCCTAACTTACTGGGTTCCGGTTTCTTCTCGTTTGAAGCTAAACAACGGGATATCCCTTTTGAAATCGCAATTTAAATTTTAAACAAGACACTTAATCTCGGATATTGAAATGTCGCCTAACTTCTTGGACTCGACATCTAGACACTTCGAGATAAGTTTCTTTTCTTTCTTATAAAATGGAGGCAACATTCCTAATTTGGACCTTCGAGAAAACGAGCCCTAACTACTGGGTTCTGATTTCTCGTTTGACAAATGACGGAGATCCTCTCCAAAAATAAAACCAAGTTTTAAAAGCGAGCTTAGTTTCAAGAGTCTAAAGTGTCGCGACCTAACTTACTTGGACATGATACTTTATCTCTTGAAAATAAGAGAGCCTTAACGTCTCTTCCAATTCCTCCAAGTTTTGGAAATAAAAGTATCTATTTTCAAACCATTTCAAAGTTTTCAACATTAGGACATCAATCAATCGGTTTGGTACAAATTTCGGCGTGACGAGGGTGCTAATCCTTCCTCGCACGTGCTCGACTCGAGCCCATTTTCTCAAAATTCGCAGACCAAAAACATTGTTTTAGTAAATTGAAATATTTATTAAAACAAATGTGATCCGATCTCACCCAAATAAAGATCGGTGGCGACTCCCTTCCTTTTCATTTTTTAAAAAACCACGAGTCGACCGCGTTGTTTACTGTTTTATCAAAAAATTGGTTACGACAAGTCTTTTTTATTTTTAAAAATTTAATAAAAATATACATATGGTGAGATTCGAACCCAAACTAATTGCATTGGTAAAACCTTTAATTAACCACTCAGTTAATAGGGATAGCAAAAACTGAACCGCTCGATGTATTCCGAACCAATCCTTTTGAAAAGTGGATGCTGAACATGGTGGGTCTTCTAGATAGTGGGTATGGAATGGTTATGGTAATTGCTTGCCCCACCCCAACCAACTCTGCTATATGAAATCACTCTTTTATCCTTGTATATATAAACTATTAAAATGGTAAAAATGTAATAATATAATATAGAAAAAAAATCCATATATTTTATATTTAAATATTTTTTTGAAGAATTATGATTAAATATTTACTTGACTTTGAAAATATTGAAAACATTAAAGATAAGTAGCAAAGTTTAAATTGAAGCAGAGTGAGGTGAGGTGGGACGAGGATGGATATATCCAACATATACATTCATGGAGGTGATAGTGATTTTCAAGATTATGCATCCATAGTGGAGCGAAGTGGGTGTTGGAGAAAAGCGTGCCAACTGTGGAGTGGTGGTAAATTTAGCACTATTTGCCCTCACGCCGCTCCATTGAACTAATTTATAATTTATAAAATTTTACCATTTTAAGTGACCAAGGCTTCTACCTATCCTTCAACGCTATCCATTTCAATATCTAATACGACTTGATTCTAATCAAAATAATCAAAATTTAATATAACTACTAAAAATTCGAGATCCTACGGGAAAAAAAAATTGTTCCAAGAGAAATTGGACCTTTGGGGAAGAGCATATAGTAAGCAACACAATTTCATGGACTTTTCGTCACTGTATATATCCACGTATTGTTAATTAAGGAATACTAACGAAACTTCGACACATGATAATAAAATCCTTTTTCTCCACAATTACCGACGAAATTAATAATATTCTTTTACCAACGGAATCCATTTCATAAAATATTCATTAGGTCAAGATATTGTTATGATAAATGGTCTAATTTTGATATTCATCCCTTTTCTTTATGAAAACTAAAATGTTAGTCCTTTAATTTTATTTGTTAGAATTTGATCCTCGCATCTTATGAAAGCTGAGAACTTGGTCTAATTGAGTAATATTGTTAAACCTTATCATTAAATTGTTGACCTGGAAATCATAAATTTAGTAAGTTATATGCTAAACATTAACAGAAATCAACAATTCAACTGTCTGTATGTGAGAAATTAACAAAATTCAGCAATTATAGTTCATGTGTCTACTAACAACCGAACTAATTTCTCATAAAATATAAGGATGAAATTTTTAGCGAAAATCAAACGTTCAACAATTTACATGCAAGAAATTAGCGAATTCAACAGTTAAAATTCATGCGCTTATCAACAACTGAACTAATTTCTCGATTTTTGTGAAGTACAAAGATCAAATTCTAAAAACAGGGGGACTAACTTTCTAATTTTCATAAAATATAAAGATGAAATTTAGAATTAAACCTAAAAATTTCCATCATTAATGCTTCCAAGACAAAATAAACAACTAAATGTGCATACCATTTTTTTTAGTCGAGTGACTGTCCAACTTGTCTTATCTAACCAACCTTTTAAAATAATTATTTTTTTTATATCCGTTAGGACCGATATAATATATTACATTAGAAATAAATATAAATAATTTTATTTTTAATTAATCGAAAAAAATAAATAAATAAAATAAACAAGTTGATATGCATCATTATCATTCTTTCGTGTGATTCAGTACTACTAGCTGTATATCAGATATTAACCCTAATTAATAAATAAATAAATTTTTGATTGGTCAAATTTGCTTAATGATTATTCAATGTTGTGCCTATTAACAATCCCCCCCCCCCCCCCAGCTGGTGCTTTGAAATTATGGAGAAAAAATGTTATTCATGTCTGTCTTTTTTCCATTGGCAATTTTGCTTTTGCACATTTTCTATCATTGACAATTTAGATTTTGCTTTTCAATTATAAGGAAAAAAAAATCGGAAGTGGAGAAGAAGGGGAGGGTGTTTTGATGAAGAAGCAGAGAAGAAGAAGATCTCATAAAATGGAGTGTCTGGAGTGTTTGGAGTGTCGCCTCCCCTTAAAAAAGGTCTTTAAAAATGTATATAAGAGAGATTTTTCGAGTCGGACTTTGGATTGGGTTATAATATATTTTATTATAATTCTATAACAAAAATTCATAATAGAATTTATGTATTTTCTCAAAAAAAAAATTATCATTAGGTTAAATTTACAACATTTCTATAGAATATAGATTTTTTAAGAAATGGGTTTTATTTTTTATTTTTTATTTTATAATTTGTTGTAATAAATATTTACTTAATTTTATTTTTCATTTTCCTTTAATTTAAAGTTTAGTGCTATGGGATTTAAGAAATTATCATATAAAAGAAGAATGTAAGGAAATTTATGTTAGGGATTGAGATAAATTTTTTTAAAAATGGACTAAAAATAAACTTTGTATTTTTTAGGGGTCTGAAATGCACTTTTTTGGCCAAAGCTAAAAAGATTTATATTGAATTGTTATTTTTAAGAGAGATTAAAAGTGTAATTACACCATTACTTTTATTATTTTAGCTTTGCCCTCGAATAAAAAAAATTACAGTTTATTCTCTTATAAATAATGAAATTATAAGTCAGTATATAATAAAATTGTACTTTAATTCCAAAAAATAAAAAAATATTTTTAACTTTTTAAAAATAATAAAATTATGTTTTGATCTCTTAAATTTTATAATTAAATTTCACCCCTAAATTTTTTCTAGATTCACCATAAATTCATAATTTATGACAATTTTTAACTCGACTTATGAAATTAAAACTACACCACCAATATATCAAATAATTTTAATTTTTTTTCTCTTAAAAATATGCAAGTGTATTTTTTTTAAAAAATTTTAATATTTATCGAAGTAAATAATTTTTTTTAATATTTAGCTAGTGACAAGTGTCCACGTTTATTAAATTTTAGTTGATGTCATTTTCCAAAAATCTCACATAATTTCTACATAAATCAATGATTGTTTAATTTCACAGTCAATTTTCCAACGTCATAAGGAATAAAATAAAAATAAAAATATTTTCTCAAAATACCTTTGTTTTCAAAAGGGTAGGAATAAAATTGAAACCCTAATTTCAACATCACAACGGCTATCGGGACTTCCTATTGTGTAATTCATTCTCTTGACACTAGTTTCAAACCCCTTTTTTTTCATTCACCTAAACCAATTTAAAAAATCAAAGAGATAAGGTAAAAGAAGCAGCTTAATAAAATGGGTTATAGGATAAGGTTGTTGGAATGTCATTCATGAATATTCCAAGTTGAAAGTTACATCCCTAATTAAACAATTTACCCTTAAAAAATCACATTTCTAAACAAAATTACCTTTTGAAAATCCCCCCATTGCAACAACTTTATGCATCTAATTAATCTTAATCCAGCTGATTGAATCTTAGCTCAATTAGCATGAGCATTGTTGCTTATGCAGGAGAATGTAGGTTTGAGTGTGCTGAAGCACATTATCCTTTTATTTATGGGTTGAAGAGAAACTATAGGTAGTTCTAGGCATTGTGTCAAAAAAAGTGGATATGATCAGCACCTACAATAAGCTTAATCCATAAAATAATTTTGCTTCTTGAGACTTTAAATATACCTTTAAAGTTGGGTAAAATGACCCAACATGGATTGCATTTTAGCCTTTATACTTTTATAAATAGTATGAAGGTCTTAGTATAACGGTTGAAAAAATTGTTAATATTATGGGATAGACTTAATTAAATGATGTGGCATTAGATTAATTTATGATGTGAAAATTTTAAGTGTGCCATGTTCACCTGATCTATTGTAGCTTCAAAAACTTGAAATATTGCATTTAACTAGGGATGGAGTATGAAATCGGGTTGTTTAAAATGTAACAACTCGTATTTTTTAAGCTACAACGAGCCGAATGAACATGTCTTGTCACTTAAAAATGCAACATCATATTTTGAAATCAACACTACATCATTTTGTTAGATCAGTCTCATAAAATTAACATCTTTTTCAACTATTACGAAATTGATCATTTTTGTTCATTTTTCTAATTTATAAGAATTTTTCTAATCATTTTTACAACATAAGGACCAAAATTTCAAGAGTGAAAAAATGGGGTTAATGTGTACGTAACAACCATATTCATCTAATTTCTCAGAAGTCTAAGATTGAATAATTGGACTGATACAATATAAGTTTTTTAATATATATATATAAAGAATTCGAGTCACTTTTATATACACAATAAATGAGTAATGGTGTTCATGAATCGAGCACGGAAATGATAAAAGAAAGAACAAGAGGTGACTGACTGAAATGTTAGGTGGCTCTTCTTTTTCTAAGGAATAGAATTCACTAATTCCCTTTATAATTGACCATCACCTTCATTTTCATCTATTGTTTTAACCCTCCTATCATCTATACACACATATTATGTCATTATATCCTTTGTTGCTTTTTAAAATAAAAAAAATAAAAATCAATCACTCAGTAGACTTATATATATATATTTTTTTTGTACACAATACTTAGAACTATTTATAGTCTCTCATCAACCCATAAATAAGAGGATAATACACTTCAGCACACTCAAACCCACGTCATCCTGCATTGACAACAATGTCCATACCAATTAAACTAAGACTGATATTGATAAAAAAGGGGTTTTCTCTTTCACCTAGCTTAAACTTTTGTACCATATATATAATATTGAAATAGCATGTGGTCTATTTAAAGAATTGACTAATTTGGGGGTATCCAAATGTAGCTTATACACTTTAAACCTGTGGGCTCCTTTAACTTCAACTAATCTTTTACACCCAAGCAATGCAACCTATCCTTTTGCATTTTGTCTACCAGCATTTGGATATTTATTGCAAGTTTTGCCCACAGAAACACCATTTTACTTTTCAATTTTGTTTTTGTTTTGTTAAAGTTAGACTAAAAATATCAATGAATCGGATCACAACTCGATTTTTTATAATTAAATTTGAATAAAATAATTAATTTTTGTCCAACATTTTACTAAATCGAATAAGTAACTCGATTTATCTTATCGGAAGAAAATTAACTTCAGATCAATCCGTTTTAATCTAAGCTATTTATTAGTTAAGATTTATTCGATTCAAATTGAATTATAAAGTCGATAAATCCAACCAAACCAAATTAAAGAGGAAAGTTGTACATTAGGACATGAGCAGCCCTAGTTCTGACAACGAAACTTCCCCCAACCTTTTTTTTTTTTTTTTTTTTTTTTTTTTTTTTTTTTTTTTTTTTTCAGTTTTGGGAACTAATATTAGGTGAGGTTCGATTGTGACTTGGAAAAATGAATAAATAAATAAAAAGCCAAATGGCAAAATTATATAAGTAAAATTATAACTAAAAGAAGTCTTTCATCAGCACTAAGCTTATCTACTCATCTGCCAATAATAAGTCAACAATTTTAATATTAAATAGTTGGATTTTTAAAAAATTATAAATACAATCATAAATAATACAACATTTAAATAATTATAATATGGTAAAAATAAATTCAAACAAAGTTTACATATTAAACGCATCTGTCCATGGGTTGGACTATCCGGCCCGAATCAAAGGCCCGTCTGGAAAATAGGAGAGTTTAGGTAAAAATATAGATTCAAAAAATGGGTTCTCTTGCTGTTTTCTCACTGTTTTGTTGTCATTTCACTATTATATTGCTACTATTTTGTTGTTATTGTTTGAATATTATATAACTCTTATTTTCTTATTAATTTTGTTACTATTTTAGAGACGTTTTCATGTTAAGTTACACCCATGTTAATGTTATTTAAGTATAAAGATTTTTTAAATTTATTTTTCAATTTGTTGAGAAACATTTATTTTAATATTTTTAGTGTTTTTGATGTACTATACTTTTTTTTTAAAAATTATATAAAAAATATTAAAAAAATTAATACGAGTCCGGGTTTCAGTATTTTTATCTAGGCTAAATTTGGACAAAAAATTAGGCCCATTTTTCGGGCCAGATCGTGCCCAAGCCTATCAAACGAGTCTAAAATTTTATTAAGGCCTAATCCGACCCATGAACAAATTCAAATTTACGATCATAATAAAATTTAAAGAAAATCCCAACATAATTTACTCAAAGTAAAACTTGCCATTGTGGTAATTAAATAATATTGAATAAAAATTGATGGTGCATTTATTAAATAAAATAAATATAATACGTTTAATTTTATTCATCTTGATGAATTTTGTTCAATCATTGTTGATCTAATTCGAATTATCTAGCAAGTCATTTTGAATAATCTAATGCTTCATTCGAGTACTTGTAAATTTGATCGAACTTTTATTTTTAACTATAATTAATATTGAAAGTCTCAATGCGAATTGAAGCTTATGTATAAATAATCGAATTTGATACCAATTGCGGGAATAAATCCCATCTTTTTACTAGATTATGGCTGAGCTTAGTTAAATCTTATTTATCAATCTCAAACGATTCAAATTTTATATCGAAACAAACTTAAACTTCAAAATTAAAACAAGATAAATTTTATTTAATTTCAGTTGAATTCTAGTAACTAATAGCTTGATTTATACTCCTAAATTTAACTCTATCCTTGGCTTGAATTTGAAGCATCCATTCTAAATGTAGTAGGGAATCAATGTTGTTACCCTCCAATTAAAAATGTTTGTCCTCTATATAAAGTTTTGCATTAATGGTGGAGTATAAGTTGGGCAAAACATTTTAAGTAAAATTCCCCAATATTTAATAGTCAATGCCTCATATTATGTAGGTAATGTGCTTTAGAGACAACTAGTGTATGGGTTTACCAAGTTTTGCTTAAAGTCAATAATTTAATAAATTTTGATTTATGGGTAGGTAATTATCATCATCATCCTCATCACCATCATCATTGTAGCATATACTAAATTTCATTCTTGAAAGAAAACTTGTATTAGATAATAAGGTGGCACCAAGGTCCAAACAAGCAATAGGGATTGGTAGACCCCCAACTTGAAATAAAAAAAGGAACCATTGGGCTTTAGGCCCACTCCCCAAAAAAAACAACGCCTGGCTTAGAGGGCATCAAATACTAAAATACAGCAGTTATGAATAGATTTATCTATAGGTCGAGTGGCTCGCTTAAGTTGTCTTGAGACAAGAGGTGCCCATGAATCGGTTCAAGTTAAGCCTAAGCATGATATTAACGTACTTTATACTTGTCCAAGTCTAGCCCGGCCTGGAATATGGGCCTAAAATTCTGTCCGATCCCGCCCATATTTGCGAAAACACTAACTCAAGTCCATTTCAAACCGACTCATATTATATTTTAAATTTTAAAAAATATTTATATTATGTTATTTTAATATTTAATAAAATTTTAATATTTTTTTATTTATTGAAAGTTTTTATAGTCATCTTAACATTATTTTAATGTTTATATTAGAGTAGTATTATATATTTAGTACAGGTTTATTTTTTAATGTATAAAGTATTATAAACTTAAAAACGGGCCAAGCTCGGGTCTTGAATGTTCAAGCCTGATCCCAACCCATATTTTAAACGAGCCTAATTTTTTGCCCAAACCCTCCCAAATTTCGGGCGGGCCTTTGAGCTTAGGTAGGTAGCCTAACCCATGAACAGGTCTACTTGAGGCGAATTTGGATGAAAATCTTTATCCTTTGGTATTTTCCTAGTCTAAATTCGAATTAAATAATAAATTTAAATTTAATTATAAAATATAAAAATATTTTTAATATTTTATTAATATTTGAATAGTAAACGAGCTGACAAGTTTGATCATGTCAAAACGAGCTTGGACTTGAATATTATTTATTGTAATTGGATTAGAACTCAATCCATGAATAAGTCTAATCCGAAAAGCACACCAAACCTCCAATGAAGAATAAATCCAACCTTCCAACAGCCAAGCACTCGCTCCCAACCAGGGGCGAAGCCAGGACAATTTTTTAGGGGGGGCCGGATGAAATTTTAATTTTTTATAGTTTATATCTTTCTAATTTGTAAAGGATTAAATCGAATTTTTATAATTTTAGGGGGGGCCAAAGTGCAATTTTACCTTTACTAATTTAAAATTTTAAAAAATTTTCAAGAGCCTAAATAGTAATTTTACCTTTTAGGGGAGCTAGGGCCCATGCCAGTCCCCCTGGCTTCGCCCCTGCTGCCAACCACAAACAAGGGTCAAATATTAAAAAATAAAATTATATTTTAACCCTCAAAATTTTATTTCAATTTTAATTTTTAAAAGAATACTTGACTTTGCTCCTAATAGATTAGATTATTTAATTACTAATTCTACTAATTTGTTACATATAAATTGTTGAACCGTTGATTTTTATTAATTCAATCTTTGCATATAAATTATTGAATTGCTACCTTTAGGTCAGTGATTTAACAACAAAGTATTGAACTAGCTTCATAATTTTTGGACGTTACGATGACCAAATTTTGAGAAATTAACGTAGATGAATTAATATTTTAATTTTCATAACGTAGAGGGATGAAATTCATAAATTAGCTAAAAAAATTTAAAAAAATAAATTATTAAGGTAAATTATTTGTATAAGATGATAACATGGTTGGAATAAACTTTTAATAATTCCGATTAACTTGGATTTTATTTTTTTAATTCTCAATCTTGTATAATATTTAAATTACGAATAATATATAAAAATTCATAATAAAATATATTTTTCGATTTCCAATTTTTACAAATATTTTTCTCAAGCTTCAATGCCAAAGAAATGATAGTATAATATTTGTAAATTAGGATAAGAAAAAGACGATTCAACCGGTTATGAAAATTTGTTTTTATTTAATTATTATTCAGCTAATTGTTCTACCTGGAAGTCAACGGTCTGACATTAAGGTGTTCTTAAGTTAGGTAGCCTAGGCCACTTTGGTCCGACTTGAGTTTATATTTTTCAATTTTTGATTGCCCTGACCCAACTTGTTTTACTGGTTAGAGTCTGTTTGTTTCACCGAAAATAGTTTTCGAAAAATAATTTCTGAAAAATGACTTAATTTCCTGAGAATGTTTATATTCTCTGGTGTTTGAATAAATCTGTGTAAAATATTTTCTATTATTTGACAGATTTCTTAAAATTATTTCATAAAAGTTGTTTTCAACGAAACAAACATATATTTAAGATTTTCTTAATTAAAAGTATTTTGTTAATTTAAGTTTATTACAACGTCATTTTTTAGTTACATGACTACCAAGTGAGTTTTTTTTTTTATTTAAAAATGTGGTGTCAACAAAATTGACAAAAAAATTTAACAATGTCAACAATTGGACTTGATTTTCAAATCTAAAAAGTAGAGGGACTAAATTCTTGAAAAATAAAAGTATAGAGACTAAATTGAAAATTTGTGAAGAGTACATAGACTTATCACATATTTTAACATTTATACTACAAAGCATTTATTATTAATATATTTATAATTGTAATAAATATTTATTATTAAGATATTAATATTGAATATTTTCAATAATATGTGAAGAATATTATTTAAAATTATTGTTTTTAAAATTTATTATTAAAATAAAATTAAAATATTAAATAATTTATTTAATATAATTTATTATATGACTAAATATAAATAATTAAATATGTATGTTTAATAATATTTAAAAATATAATATTTTAAATATTTTTAAAAATAAAAATATAATTTATTATCAATATAATAATATTAAGCTTAATTTAAGTTAATTTTTATATAAAAATAAAATTACCTATAGAAGTGCTTTTTTTTTGGAAAATGACTTACGCTTTTTAAAAAAATAAACATTTTACAGAAAAAATAGCTTATTTTACGTTGAACTGTAAGTCATTTTCCGTTGACCAAGCTGTTTTCTGTTAAACAAACATAGGAAAATGCAGAAAATATTTTCCTTAAAACCCTTTACATGACAAACGGACACTTAAAAATAATAAAAATATAAAAAAATTGTTAATATTTATATATTTTTATAATTAAACTTAAATAAAAAATTAATTTTTATTATTTCTTAAACAGTGAAATGGGTCGTTCTGATAGGCCTAGAACTTTTTTTGGAACTGGCCCTCGGCCCGGTAAATGAACATCTCTAGTCTAATCCACTCAACCACAACATGCATGTATGGTTTTTCTCCCAAATTTATTTAATTTAAAATTTTTAAAAACTTTTAGGGGTCAAATATAATTTTACCATTTTGTTTTTCAAATGAGGGGGGCCAGGCCTGTGAAAGAGGAATTGGAAGGAAAGAAAGGCAATTTATGAAACATTAAGACAGTGAAGTATATATTTGTTAAATGCATGGCAAAGTGGTTGAAAACCCTAAATTGTACAAAAAAACAGATGAAGTAGCCAGCAGTGTTCTGGTTTTCCTCATTTACTGCTACACCCAAAATCAATTAAAAATTTAAGGGTTTGGATCAATTAATGTAATGAATTAATGCATCGACCAGAAAAACACACAAATTTTGCTGCATTTCTTAGTAATAATTTGTTCAACCAAATTCACCTACACACATAAGTGGACACCTAAATCCATGCCCTTTGTTTGGATTTCGGATATTTGTAAATATTTGATTCGGTTTCTGGGTTTGAATAATATTCTAATTTTAACAATTCATAATAGATTCAGAGTATTATTAGTTAAATATGAAGTCGTAATATGCGAAATGAATCTTGTTAACGACTTGTATTCAAACGAGAATTAGGGTACGTTTGGTTCATTTTATGTAACAGTCCATCTTATAGGTTCATTTTATGTAACAGTCCATTTTATAGTTTCATTGTAACACTCCGGATTTTGGGGTTAGAAGTTTTGAGATTTGTGATTAAGGTCTGCGCGTAGCTCGACCAATTATGTGTGCTTTCGCGTTGTAGCTTCAGAATGGCCTGCTGGTTTGGTGGTTGGTTGTGTGTTAGTTTGTCTCTGGGTCCCTGGTTTGTTTTACACGTTCCCGCATTTCTCTATTTCTTCTTCAGCTTTTTTTTTTTATTTTCATTTTCTCTCTTTTCCCAATTTTGTTCTGTTGTTTATTTTCTGGTGCTTTGATCTTTTTTTTTTCGAGTCTCCAAGCGTTTTCGTTAGAGGAATTATTCGCTAAATCGTCAGGTGTGAGTCGGAATTGGCGGGTTTGAGGCGTCGATCGTTTTGGGCATTTTGATCGCGAATTAAGGTGTGGGTTCTGAGCTCTTCTTTTCGTTATCAAAATACTAAGTTGATTCTGTGAAATTCGACATAATGTGTGTGTTATGAACTGTGTAACTCAGTACCGAATTGTTGTGGAATTCGACAACCTTTAGGGTGATTTGGTAGTTGAGCAATTGAGGCTCGAATCGGTGTTAAGTTGCATGAAATTCGGTTTGTTATGTTATGTTTCTGAAATACTTTGATTGGGGGTCGACTTAGCTATCGGAAAGCTTGATTTTCAGGCTGGTTTTGGGTGGTTTAGTGACCACACGGGTGGCCGGCCACACGGGCGTGTGCCCCCACACGGGCGGTTCAAACGGCCGTGTACTTTTGGGATTTAAGGTTTTCGGGCAAATTTTGGTGCCACACGGTTGTGTTGCCAAATTGGGGATTTTAGTCAACTTCCACACGACCGTGTCCCATGGGCAAACGGACATGTGCATTTGGGAATTAGGGTTTGGGTGATTTGGTGCCACAAGGCCTGGCCATACGGTCGTGTGGCTAATTTGGGGATTTAGGGTTCCCACACGGGCGTGTGTTTTGGACACACGGTCGTGTCTGGTGGGCACACGAGCATGTGAGACCCTCACACGGCCATGTCCGCCTTGCACCCTAATCTAGCACTTTTGGATAGAGAGTTGCACGGCCGAATCACACGGCCATGTCCCTAGGTCACACGGCAGTGTGCCTTCTTCCACATGGGCGTGTTGACTCCCATACGGCCTAGGCATTTCCACACGGCCGGAGCACACAGTCGTGTGGCCCTATCTCACCAATTTTCGTACCATACTGGTTTGCGACTTGATTGTGTTTCTGTATGTTCCGACCCTTGGCTAGGTCTTAGTAAAGGTGGTCGGGAATCTGTTTTGGCTTAGTCTTGTGTACTACTCACAATTGCAACTAGCTCGGCAATTCGTTTGAGTGTTATTTGATGATTATGTTGCAATTGATTCTGGATCTGGACATTTGAACGTGTGCATTTCTGACATTGTGTTCTGTTTCAGTAAGTCTGTTTGCACACAGGCATTCGCTTAAAGCTTCTAATTCTGAATTTTGAATTTGTATTTGGTCAGTGGGGTTTATGTGTTTCCGATTCCGTTTGACTGTTTGTACGATGTATTCATTATTCTGTGAGACTATTCGCGTACATGCGCACTTATGACTTTGCTTAACTGGTGTGTTACTGACTGGAAACTATGTATTTTGATTCTGTACCCCTATCTGCATACATACATTTGCATAAAACTTTTAGGGTTTGGTTGTGAAGAGAAAGAAGATTGTTCTAATCTGGTAGTTAAACTGCAACCTATCTGTACAGCGAGTTACCACATTACACTGTACTGTATATACGTCAGCTTTGCTACGTATTATTATCTGAGTGGCCTAGTCCACATACGTGGTGTGTAGGGTTGGATGGGCCTTTCGAGGTCCTACGTGGTGTGTTGGGTTGGATGAGCTTAAAAAGCTCTTTTGGGATGTGATGTGGGTTTCTTTTCTACTTGACTACATTCATGCGCATATGGTTAAGTGATTGGGTGTGAATTTATTTGTTGGTATTCTGTCTGGTTGACTTAACATGTGTGACTGATTTTGCGTGTATTGAGGTGTTAGCGTAATGACGTTTTGGATCACCGTGTTCGTGATGATAAGTGTTTTGGTATCGACCCGTTGACAGGTTATTGGTTGAGTTTCTGTCTATGATGTGTTGTGCTTGATTGTTACGTTCTGTTGGGATGTTGGCCTCGAATTTACCTTCTGTTTTTGTATATCTCTGTAAGTATGTTTTGCTATTGAACTGCTATCTAGAATTCTCTTCTGTAAATTTGTTGTTAGTCACGTTTCGAACTCACACTGAGCTCGTGTAGCTCACCCCCTCAGTTTCCCTTTTTTAGGTATTTTCGTATACTGTTCCTGGACTCAGCACGCCGGAGGTCTCGGACAGCCACGTTTTAGAACAAACTTTAAAAATATTTTCATAAATTCCGCATTTATAAATAAATGGTTTGAATTGTAAGTTTTATTTTAAATACTGTGGTACGAAATGTTGTGTTATATGCACGTAAGCGTCTTTTGGACTAAATTTTTTGCAATATCGGGATTTCACAACTGAGAGTTTTTACGTAACTTAAATACCGTTTGTTTTCTAGCTGGTTAAACTAAAATTTTTCTACGATCACTTTGGTGATCAATGTAACCTTCGATATTCGGTCTAAACTTCTAGGCCGGGTTTTGGGGCGTTACATTCCTATTCCGAATTAAGTTTACTTTGTTTTGAGTTCAAAACATTCACAATATCTTATAATCTCACATTCCAAGCAATGTAAAAATATCGGAATATAAAATGTAATCTCAAAACCACTTGTTCCTTAAGTTATCTTAGATTATAAGTGAACTTACGTTTTTTTTTAATCTGTTTCGTTATAATTATATTTACTTTAAATATTTATTTGTTAGTATATTAATTATCATTATAATTATGATTTCAAATTATAGTTTGTAATGTAATCACTTTTCATGAACTATTATAATTATGATTAATAAATTAATTTCAACATCATATATTTACCTATTAATATATATAAATTGTAATAGAAACAAAATTTATAGTAATTTTATGGAAATTGAGACTAAAAAATATCAAAGAAATTAAATTTATTAGAAAAAAACACATTCTATAACAAGGACAAATTAGTAAAATTACTTCTAAGTAATCTTATATTCCGTCAACAAAACACCAAAATCTTACCTTCTAACCAAATGAACTAAACATGATAATGTAACATACAAGACAATCCACCTCGTAGTCTTACATTTTTATAATCTTGTTACCAAAGGTAATCTTACATCCCTTAAACCAAACACATTTTAATGTAAAATCTATCTTGAAAGGAATTCTTCTAGGGTAACATAGGTTATCGATCATAAGTGTGTATGAATCTGAAAATTAATCTAATGAATTAATGTAATTGTTGGATTAAAATGATCAGCCATGGGCACATATGTATAATGTTATTATAAAATGGGACACAAAATTAAGTGACCAATTATGTTATAAGTGTCATAGGTATTAAAGTGTCATGGAAATAATGTGTAGATACCATAAGTAGTATTTATAAGTTGATGAGGGGCCAAATTATAAATATCCAAAACTAATTTAATAATTAGTTATTTTAAAACCAGTAGTGTTTCCCAAGAAATAGATATACCTCATATTTATTTTCCATCCTCATCAGAGAAATATACAAAGAGGAAAAAAAAAACCTATTTTATTGGAAGATCAAAACCTTCTGGACAATCTCCAACAATGAATTTAGGTACGTTTCCGCTTATAGTTTTGTTCTTACTAATCTGACATGACAGATCTTGGTTTACAGTTTTAAGTTTACATCAGAGTTGTTCGGTTCTAACAATAATCACCTTTAAGAAGTGACATTCATCAGGATTAGGGTTTATACTTTAGTATTTTCCACTCTTTTCTTATCCCGAGTTAGACTTTTTTGACATAATGGCAAATTTAATACTTAACAATTAAATCTTTTATCAATTTGGCTCTTTTCTTTTCTTTTCTTTTTTTGAGCTAAATTTGACCCTTGACCTTTTAAAAAAAAAATCGAATTTGACCATCAACTTTTCAAAAAGAGTTGAATTGTTGTTTTTTTTTAATGAAATACTAACTAAAACGTTAAATTTTTAAACATGGCAATCCACGTGTACTTCATGCTATTTCTTTTTATTTTTTAAGGAATTTTGTTTTTTTTTATATTTTTAAAATTTTAAATTATTTGTTGATGTTGCATATAAGATAAATAGTTTCGTGTCAACATGAAGTATACGCGTACTGTCACATGGGTTGTCGTGCCAACATCGGTGAAAAAAACTAATATTTTAGTTAGCATTTTCGTTTAAAAATAACAATTTGACTATTTTTGAAAAATTAATAACTAAATTTAACTAAAAAAAGAATAAAGACTAAATTGATAAAAATATAAACATTAAAAACTAAATTTATTAGGGTAAATGTTGTGTAATTTATAACCACATATTAATGTTGTTTCCTTAGTCATTTGTTAAAATGTCTTTAAATACATGTGCTTTGTTATATACTTATTAAATACTATTTATGAAAAAATATATATATTTTTATTGGTTAATTAATTGATGTATTTATTTCACAATTGAAATTTATTAAATGATGAAAATCTTAATTATAACTCTTTTGACAAACTTATATAAAATTTTATTGATTTTTTCGATACAATGTCTAGAATTTCCCATGATATTTTTTCACTCTTAAATAGGAGGATAAATGTACTTTTTTTTTTCACTCTTAAATAGGAGGATAAATGTACTTTAGCGTGCTCGAACACACGTCATCTTATTCAGGTAATAATGCCAATGCCAATCAAGCTAAGACTCAATCATTAAACTCCATTGATTCTAATACGAGAAACCAAGTTGCTAGTTTAGTGGCAAAAGATTTCGATTTATTTAATATCTTAATTGATATATCACGTTCAAAATTCGAATTTGGACAATTCCCCTCTTCTCTTGTCTAAGAAAAAGAAAAATATGAGCATGCAATTCTATAATTAAATGGTTTCAACTTTTAAAAAATAAATTATTTGAACAAAATTTATATAAATATGTCAGTTGAGTTTTAGTGTGATTGGAATTATTCACAAGCAAATTTAAGGTGTAAGCAGGGGCCTTGGCCCTCAAAAAATGAAAACTTACTTATTTAGTCTCTTCTAAAATACTAAAATTATAAATTAATATATGATAAAATTCTATTTTGACCTCCGAAAATGAAAAAAAAATATTTTTAGTCCATTTAAAATGATGAATCATAAATTAATAAATAATAAAATTTTGTTTTAACCTCTCAAAAATTTATAATTAAATTTCGACCCCTCTTAAAAAATTTCTAGATTCGCTTTTGACATGATTATTACTACAATACTTTAAAAGACGTGAGTTCGAATTTGCTTAAGTGTATATCTTCTACTATAAAGCTTTGAATGGAAAAAACTATACAAATACGATACGAATATATGAACGGTCGGCACCAACTTTGAAATTCAAAAAATAACCAAAAAATTTATAGGTGAACTACCATGGTAGTATTTATGGTTTAGGGTATAGTACATTAGGAATACCAAAATGGTTAATAATAAATATTTGAGGATATCTAATGTCATGTACAAATTTATAGGTGGCCCATGTTCTTATAAGAGGAACAATCAATTTATCCTTTGCCATCATCACACAAGCTAAGCTTAGCTTGTTTCATTGAGTACCCCATTTCTTTTATTTTCTCATGTACTTTTAGGTAGATATTTAAAGGGTTTTCGAGTTTATGAATCATAAATTATTGAAAAGTTAAAGTGCAATTTATCATTATATTAATATGTGATTTTATAAAAAAAATTAAAAGATTAAATGATAAATCTATCATTTTGGGACTAGGGCCATCACCTACCCCACTTTGTCTTCGTCCATGGTGCCATGCGAAAGATCAATCAGGGCTCTTGATTGCGGTTATGTGCATCTATCTTTGAATAGTTTGCAAGATGTCACGAGTTGCTTTTGAGATTAAGATATGATGGTTAGGGGTATCGACTATCTTGCCAAGACAATTGGAGTTCCTTGTGATCTCTAATTCGTCAAGCTATATTTTTCTTATCTTTTATGAGAAAGTTATTATATTTGATGATATTTAACTCTTGGAATTTATAGTCAGGTAGTGTTTGGAAAGTCCCCTAATAATTAAATCTTGGTGTAATTGCTTGGATAACCAGCATAATTGGTGGGTCCCACCAATTTGGGTGTAATTAGAGTAATTACACACAAATTCAATTTTAAAAATTATTTTTGTACAAGCTATAAAAATTAAATTATAACCATGAACATGTATGAGTGTTTGGGATAATTATAACAAAAAATTTATTATATTATAAAAATTATTTATGTATTTTATAAAGTTATAGCAAAAAATATATTATTCAAATCTTAAAAAAATTCCAAACTTATGGCTAAAATATTTATTATAAAAAAATATTTATAATTCCATGCTATACATTATAAATATAATATACTTTTCATAAAAAATATTATAGTTTTTTTAATTTATTTATAAAAAATAACTTTCTAAAGTTATAGAAAAAATTATATTATTTATAAAAAGTGTTATAAAAGTTTGGAGAATTTATAAAAAAAATTTATAAAGGTTGTGTATTATAAATTTTATTTTGTTTTTCTACTTAATTTACGTATTATAAAAAGAGATATAACATAGTATAAGTCTTTCTCCAAATTAAGTTTATATAAGTTTTTATAATTAAAGCTACAGACTATTTAGATTGTAAACCCAGATATTATAAAATCAGTGCTAATTATGCAAATAGAAAATGTTATCTTGCACCATATCGTGGGATATTATACCATTTAAGAGAATGGTACTCGACACAAGCACAATAGACAGCTCACAAACTTTTTAATTTGAAACATTCAAGGCCTCAAAATGTGGTTTAGAAGATATTTATTGTTCTAAAAATTATTTCCTATATTAACATCACCTTAGTATAACATAAAAAAAACAAGGTTGAATCGTACTAGTATGTTGCATATTTCATAACTTCAATCATACGTGGAATTGAAATGATTCATACTTATCTTGATAATCTTAATAATGCAGATTCAAATTCAAATGATGGTGAACTCGGTTAAGGACCAACAAACGATAATAAGGAGCATATGTCAAATATTAAAGAGGGAATAACCTAACAAATATAAACTAGAACAATTAGATAAAATTGAATATGATATTTAATTTTCTTGTTTTTTTTAGTAATCGTATTATCAACTATTTTTTTAGACTAACACAGAACATATGATTATTTGATTTTAACTTTTTATTACTTGTTTAGAAATTATTTTTATTTATAGTAATCAATATTTTTTTTAAAAACGTAAATTATGTAACTATGTAATTACTATTTGTACTACCAAATATGATATATAGAATTAAGATGTAATTACACTATGTCAGTCAAACACGTCTAAAAAATTATAATTCCTTGTAATTATTACCCTAATAATTACATTTCCATTCAATTACTCTGTGCTATCCAAACAGTATCAGCTGCTATATTTCGAAGAAAAAAAAGTTTGTACCATTTAGTTAAAGAGTTTGTATTTAATACATGCAAAGTGAATTACATGCTAACACATAACTCTTAAAATCAAATACTATAAATAATGAAAATAATTGATTAAATTTGTTAACAATGGCATCACATAATTCACAAACAATTTATGAACTCATACATCATCAATACATTGAATATAAATATTTTGGATAAATTATCCCCAAAGTCACTAAACTATTAGTAAGTTTATGTTTTGATCATTCAATTTCAAAAGGTTACAAAATAGTCATCCAACTATTCCAAATGTTTCATTTTAGTCATTGAATTATTCAAAAGTTTTTATTCAAGTCACTGAGTTGTTAAGTTTCTTTTTTAAAAGTTTGGCTAAAACTCCAAGTGACGATTCGACGATCAGTACGATGGATCAGTAGTACCTTTTGATGAGTAGAAAAACATATCTTAGATCCAAGTTGATCTAATCGTTAGTACTGGAGATCGGAGAAGAGCTACTGAACTATAGAAAAGAAGAGGCAAGAGATCTTTCGATTGGTGCTGGTGATATGAATAGAGAAGGACATACAATATTGATTTTAATAGTCCAATGATTTAGATAAAAAGTTTCGAATAATTTAGAGACTATTTTATAATTTTTTAAAGTTAAATGACTAAAATATAAATTTATTAATAGTTTAGTGACCTTTAAATATAATTTATTCAAATCTTTAATAAAATAAATATCAATTATATTTAAATTATTTTTCTTGTTCAACCACTTAGTTCAACCAATGGAGGTCTCATCAGCTTGACGTCCTGTTAGCGAAGTTAAAAGGAGGCTGGCAGTGGCCTTGGCCCCCTCCTCAAAGTGGTAGAATTTTTTAGAGTCCCTTTAAAAATTGTAAGAATACAATTTAATATAGTAGTTAAATTTCATTTTGACCCTCAAACATTTACAATTTACTTCTAGTCTGGCCCTCCAAGAAAATTTTCTGGTTTCACCCTTGTCTCCTGTCCAATTTTTTAATGGCTAGGAAGCACTCTTGCATCTCTCTCTCTCATATATATATATATATATATATATAAAGCTAGTAAGTTCAAATTCTTACATATAATTACTCCCCCAAGAACTCAACTCATGAAAATTTAAGATGAAGAAAGGAAGGGGAGTTGGAGGAATTTATGAACTTTCACCAATTTAAAGAGGGGGGGAGGGGGTTAGATTTTGAGGTTGTCATGTTTAGTTCAATTTTAATGTTCAATAGTTTTTTTTTTGGTAAGAAGAGATGCAAAATTTGGGTGCATTAAAGTGATATCTACTTGCCACTTTTAATGCTTGGCTCTGTCCTCCTTTTTAATGGAGTTTGATGAACCCAATTTAAGAACCAACCCCTTCTTCTTTAAGCATTACAATCCCCCTCCTTGCATGTCTCTTATCTGTTTGATGATTTTCCCCAAAGATCCATAGTTTTTATGGAACTTACTGAGTTGTCTTTGGCTTCAAGCCAATGTGTCTCAGCTGATAAATCATGCAATTTTAGTCCATCGTCTGGTCTTCATCATCATCAAGTTGAAGGTTTCAATTTTCCTTCAAAGAAAAGGAAGCTTTTCTCAGATCAGTTCTTCAATGTTGATTCACAGTTTCAAACCAGTGTTGATCTTCAAGTTAAAGACCCTTTGCCATTAGATTGGGAACAATGCCTTGATCTTGAAGTATGTTCTGCTTTTTTTATTCTCTGAATTCTTTCATTGTTAGTTCATGTTGTTTATATTGTATATGCATATACTATGTTGGTTTCGGTGTATGTATGTTATATACGAGTATAAAGTTTTTCCTATATTTGGAGGATTATTAACGAATAGTCGAAGTAAAATCGGGTTGTTTCGATTTTTTTTTTTTTGTGCAGTCAGGTAAAATGTACTACATGAACAGGAAAACCTTGGAAAAGACATGGAATTGGCCTAAAGATCATAAACTAGACCTGGAGCTCAACATCTCACCAACAAGCTCCAACGGCTCGGAACATTTCAATGGCGGTTCGATCTCCAGTGAGGACTCGAACAACAACAACAAGCAACAACAACATTTTTCAAGTACCACTAACATGGTGGCTTTGCCATGTTTAAATTGTCATCTTCTTGTAATCCTCCCCAAATCCTCCCCTGCTTGTCCTAATTGCAAGTATGTCCACTCTTTCCCTACATTGCAACCTACCAAGTGTCCCAATACCTTAAGTCTCTTAAACTAACACACTCGTGTCAAACTCGGGTTTAGCTCAATTGGTTCATATAACTATGACCCGTTTTCGTTTTCCTCGAGTTATGACTTCTTAAGAAAATCCTTTGGAAGAACTTGTAATGTTTTGTTCAATGTACTCAATAACAGTAAATATAATCTTTCCTTTTTCATGTAATATATAAATATATGTATATGTATTATATTTTGGCCCTTGGGGGGCCTTCTTTGATAAGAAGCATTAAATTTGCAGAATGAAGGTCTGCCAAAATATTAAGGCAATTTCAGCAAGAAAGTAATGAGATTTAGCTACTCAAAAACTTCTGAAGTACAAGGGGCTTTTAATGACCATTTTTAATGTTTTGTTACCCAACTTTATGGTACAACCTTTTTGTTTATGTTTCCACCTTCCCAATTTCATGAAATCACTTAACTATTTTGTTTAGTGACATGATTTATGTGAGTTCAGGTGCTTTAGTGTCGGATCAAGTCGGATTTATATATATATATATATATATATATATATTACATTTGTTCAAGTTTGGCTCAACCTGAAATATAGATTTAAAATTTTGTTCAAATCCGACTATATGCTTACTCTACTTATAAATATACACCCGAACTTGCTCCACTTCAAGTTTTATTATTACTTAGGTCCTTCATACCAAATGCTCCATTTCAAGTTATATTTTACAGTCCTAGCTTAATTGATAACGGTATTGTTGTCAATGTGTGAGGACATAAATTTGAGTGTGCTGAAACGAATTATCATTCTATTTAAGAGTTGAGAAGGAACTACGAGTAATTTTAGACATTGCATCACAAAAATATATATTATAAAATTATATAAATTTAGTAAAAATATATAAAAAAAACTATAAAATTGAGAACAAAACTACCCTAGTGGCAAGAGTTATGTAAGTTGGCATGAAACCTTAGGTTTCAAACGCTATATATCTATACTATTATTGAAGTGGTTGAATGAGTTGATATCATGAGTCAATTGAGTATCAATTTCATCAAGGTATTTCGTAATTAAAATAAATTATATTAAATAAACCCGCACTAATTAGATTAAAAAAACAAAACTTTATTTTAATATTTTTTATACAATTTTATTTAATATGTACAATTTATTACCTTAGTGAGTTGTATTTCTATACTTACTATTTATAAAACCCTTTATTGAGTTGGTGTAACGAATCAACCCAAGTGTAAACTTGACTAGAGAAATTATGGAAATATTCTTCATGATAAAAGTAACATTTTGGTTTACGGTTTCCAAGTTCAGGTACCAATACGGTAATAAATTGTGACTAAATTTCTAATTTCACAAAAGTACAAGGACTTACACCAAATTTTAACCAAAACGATTCGAACGAGGAACAAAAAAGCTGACTATAAATCCATAAACGCCAAAGCCAACATATGCATGATAATAATTTGCAGAGAGCCCCATCTCCTCTCCTGCAATGGAAGTCCTTAGTGCGTGAAATCAGCCAAACACCAAAAAACAAATTTCACGTCCTGCTTTGGATCTCCATTTTCGTTTCCTTTTTTCCATCAAAAACAACGAAGAAAAACCCAATTTAATCTTAACGATGTACCCAAAAAACAACATATTTTCATTCATATAGATAGTCCTTTAATTCAATTTGATTGTTAAAAAAAAAAAAAAAAAGCAAATACCCAAAGAACAAAACAATCCCCAGCAATGTGGATCAAGAGCTTGAGATTAATATCTATACTTATCGGATTGTTGAATTTGCTGGTGGTTGTTTTGGGTGGAATCGTGGTTGCCATTTCATTCCCTGGATGTAGACCCCATAAAGTTTTGCCGATCATCGTTGTCTCGTTTTTTTCCGCCGTTAGGATCGGGACTATGATTGGACTGGGAATTACCCAAGAAGCTACTGCTAAGATTGTAACCCAGAACTCTTCTGAATCTCAAGTACTGGATTCTGTTATTCGTCAGCATAGAAGGGTATTAATTCCCCTCTCCCTTGCTCTTTACTAACTTTTTAATGGGTTTTTCTTCTTGTAGAATGTACATTGAAATCTAAAATGGGTTTTTTTTTGGGGGTTGGGGGGGGTTAATAGGTGACATATAAAGCATGGCTTTGGTGGAGCCGGTTTGCCATGGTGGTTACCGTGCTACAAATTCTGGGTGCTTTTTATCTTATAGTTAATGTGGCTACATATGTCTCTGAAGACGCACATTTTTCAACTAAGTGTTTTGTAGGTAAAAAAGTTGGGTTCATTCACTTTGTTTTACATTTTAAAGTAATAAGCTTAAGTTGATATTGCTTGTTCTGGAAAATTTCATATGGAATTATGCAATGTTTTTTTTTTCTTTCAATATTTTTATCAATGTGTAGTAAGTAGATAAGGAATAAAGAAAGGACTTGTTACTGAATTTATAGCATTTGCTGTATATGGGAAAGAAGTTTCAAACCTTGAACTTGTATGTTTTATATTAGTCCAACAAGCATTGTAGGAAGTAATGAAGAAACATGTCATTTGAAGTTAATAGCTGAAGTATAGTGAAAAAATATCTTTGTTATCTTTGATTAAATGTTCATTATATGCATGCAAGTCATTGCTTAAATGTCACTTTTCCTACACTGGTATTAAGCCCTTAATGTTTGGGCGTATGCTAACAATTTCCACAATTACGAAAAAGTAGTGTTTCATGATTTAGTTTAAGATCTCTGAATGTCTACATTGCTCTTAGCCTTAGTTTTACTACTTAACTCGTGTGTGACACATCACAATGGTTTAAAATGTCTATATGTGAGATAATGACCGTGGGAAAAGCTCACTGAAATTTGAATTTGTGAAGCTTGAATTGAATCTGACAATTAGGGGTTTAATTGTTTTAATCTTACTATTTCAAATCCCTTGTTCTTGTATGCTTTTCTGTGTCGAATAGTCGGTTCATTTTCTTGTGGAATTCATGAAGGGTAAAAGTACTATGGAGGCCCTTGTACTAGGAGTTGGATTGCATTTGCCCTCTCTACTAAAAAAATAGACAAATTAGTTTCTGTATTTTAGATCAAAGAGTAAACTAGTCCTTTTATTAAAAATTCCATCTATTTCTACTGTTAAAAACTGGTCTTTGTACATCAACATGAGGTATACACAGCACATCATGCGTCGCTGTCTGGTTATTTCGTCAGCACACTAGTTTTTAACAGTACAAATGGATGTAATTTTTAACAAAAAGGACCAATTTGCTCTTTAATTAATGTACATGGACTAATTTGCCCATTTTTTTAGTAGGGAGATCAAAATGCAATCTGACTCCTAGTACAAGGGCCTCCATAGCACTTTTACCATTCATGAAGGCTTTCCAAAAGTTTATATTCATTTGTTGCTAATACAACACCTTATCTTTGAAGTTGCAAAAAGAATTGATTTTTCAATATAGAGAAGAAGAAATCTCAACAAACATAACTAGGTTCATTTAACTTCCAGTACTTTAAATTGTTGATCCTATAGTTTGTTCTGTGATCTAATTCAAAGTAAGTAATATTTTGATATTCTTTGAAAGTTGCAATTTTAATCGGTTTAAAATTTGATTGAAAAAAATTCCTTTTTCCTAGTTTTTGTGGAAACTTGCACTGATCTTTGGCAATGTTTTGAATGCAGGAGGGTTTCCACTCAGTCGTGCATGGAAGCGAAAAGTAATGCTTTCATTTCTGGTCACGGCTTGTTGTATTGCA
Source organism: Gossypium sturtianum (assembly GCA_025698515.1). Classification (NCBI taxonomy): domain Eukaryota; kingdom Viridiplantae; phylum Streptophyta; class Magnoliopsida; order Malvales; family Malvaceae; genus Gossypium; species Gossypium sturtianum. The sequence goes on from CM046945.1 coordinate 169,062,474, forward strand.
TTTCTACAATGTTGTGCCGGATCTGATGTCTTAAGATGGAGGTTTTATTATGCATCCCAAGATGATGCATGGAAAGCTCATTATCAAGAGATATTTGATCATGGAATTCGTGAAGCTTTGTGTTGTATGGGACGTATTGAATACTTGTAGGGATCTCTGCAATTTGAAATGAAATGCAGACATTATTGTACGAGCCGTTGGATTTTATTTTTTTTTAATTATTTCATTTCTTTGTCTAGAACTGTGATTGAAGACGATGAAGTATATTCAGTAGCAAAACTATTGGGTGATCTTGTTGCTTACCGTGCATCAGGGACTGGTCATTTAGAACTTTTGACAGGTTTGTTTCATTTTATGGATTGCATATCAAATCCAAAAGCATTTTTTGCATGACACATGAGAAGCATCATCTTTTCAGGTCTAGCATTGTTGCAGAAGCATGGTCAAGCCAGTAAATCCAGTGAACATGTTGTCGAGGCACCTGTAGAACACCTGCAAGCAGCTTTAGCTTTTCATAAGTTTGCTGAGGCTGCATACACGGTACTATGACAGAGCATACTGCTTTTATTATACTTACTGTGATTTACATGTTAAATTTAAGTAAAACTTTACAAATGCAGGGACCTTTGCTTGATTTTGGAAGAAATCCTTTTGTATTTCCTTGTGTATGGCTCCATAGGCAAGGGGTTTTAACGCCGTGGACTCGTAAAAGGTTGTCAATATAAAGGCGAATTTCACTTGAGGTGCATGATTACTTATATAGCATGATCATCAATTTATGCAATCTTATGTTTCACATGTTTGAGTAGATATTTGCATGCAATACTTCTTCATACTTAAGGATTTGACTTTTACCGTGTTAAAACATTAGCTCTTCACTTCTCGGCACATGTTAATGATATCATCTAGAGATCTATTGGATGCCAGTTTCTTTATACAAGTTCTTCTTTCATTGTTAGGCGTCCTACCCTCGATGGTGATAACTGGTTGCGAGGTCATGCAGCAGCATTTATAAATTTTGTCAATTTACCCTCTGAAGTACTTCGGAGAGGTCGTGTTCGTCAAGTGAGTTTACTTTCATTCTTTTGATTTAATCTACATGTCAAAGCATGAACCGCTTCTGATATGTTTATTATCATATGGTTGCTTTGCAATCGTCGTCAGGAATGAGTTTATATGTTTTTACTTCTAACTCATTGCTATTTTCTGAACTAGAAAAAGTGTGAAGCTGCATATTTCATTGTGGTTTTACATGAGCTAAGAACTGTAGTGATTGCCGTACGAGGAACTGAGACCCCTGAAGACCTCATAATTGATGGTTTAGGCCTGGAACGTTCCCTGACTGAGGTGGATTTGGATGGACTGATAAAGTTAGTTTCTCTCTCGCTCCCCCCCCCCCTTTTCCTTCCTTTTTTGTGCATGCATGCTTATCTGCAGGACAGTATATGTGGGTGCCAAATTTACGTACACGTATTTTCATATATGCATATAAATATGGTTGTTATAGCTATGTTACTCTAACTCTTCATTTTCTCAAAGTACATGTGTTTGACACGTGGATATGGGGATATGACCTCCAAGGTCTCTCTAAATATATAGAATAATCTGACCTTACCTGTCTCTGTAGTACGAGTGTCGGACACATACCCGTATAGTCTGGCTTTGCTAAAACATCACTCTTTTCCCCTCCAAAATACAAGTAAATTATGTTATTCTATTTTGTTTTTGTTTTGTTTGATGGTGTCTTTAACCAACGTGACATGTTTTCCACTTTGCAGTAGCAGTTGTATTCATCCTTCTGTCAAGAAACGAGTAAAATCATCTTTCCCGCACTTTGGGCACTCAGGTATAGTAGAAACTGCTCGGGATCTTTACACACAGATTGAAGGGTATTCGGGAGATGGTAAGGAAATTGTTATTTTTACTCTTGTTTTTGTTATTAGCTCGACTTATAAAACTGTACATACTATGGTCTTGGTAAAAATACCATGGAGGCTCCTGTATAAGAGTCAGATTACATTTTGCCCCATTTACTCAAAAAAGGGTCAAATTAGCCTTGTAAGTTAGATTAGATGGCCAATTGGTCCTTTCTATTAAAAATTTTATTAAAATTTTCATCTATTTCTACCGTTAAAAATTGGCTAATTAGACAATTACACATGGCATGCCACTTGTAAATTGTGTTTATGTATAGAGACCAGATTTTAACAGTAGAAATTGATGGAATTTTCAATAGTAGAACCGGTTTATTCTAACATACAGGGACTAATTTGCCCATTTAATAAGTAGAGGGGGCAAAATGCAATCTGACTCCTAGTACAAGGGCCTCTATGGTACTTTTACCCTATTGTGTCTTATGCATTAGCTGATCTCTATGGAATGTGAATGGTGATGCAGAATCTCAGTCTGGTGGCTTTGTTTCTTCATTGCTCGGAGTGGGATGTGAATGTGAAGGTTATAATTTACGGGTAGTCGGGCATTCCTTGGGAGGTTCGATTGCTGCATTGCTAGGAATAAGAGTATGGTTTCCCTTATTTGATATTCTATTGTTTGCTTGTATACCATGCTGAATGATTGAAATAGACTTAAGCACGTTAAAAAATACAAATGAATTACGGGAAATTGATATCTGACACCTGTATCCAGTGTATATATAGATACGGGTATGGGGATGTCACCCTCTACAAATCTTTCAAATATATGGAAAAACTTAGAAAAACTGGTAAAAATACCATAGAGGCCCCTATACTAGGAGTCAGAGTGCATTTTGCATGAAATTTTTAACAGAAAGGGTCAGTTTGTTCTTTGATCTAATGTACAATAACTAACTTGTTCAGTTTTTGAGTAAATGGGGTAAAATGCAATCTGACTCCTAGTATAGGGCATTTATGGTACTTTTACCTTGAAAAACATGAAACATACTCATATTAGATACATATCAAACGCTCGCACCTAAGTACGAGTAGATCATCCACCCATAGATTTTTGTATTCTTTGTGTCTTGAAGTTTTACTTCTTAAGATGTGATGCATTTTCTTTCTCTTCGGAAATGTCTGACGATGTAACCATTTATTTCACTGGAAAAGCTTTTTATTTTGTTTTATGTTGAAGTTTCTGTCCTTGCTTTCCATGCAGCTATATGGGAAATTCCCGAATTTACATGTTTATTCCTATGGACCTCTTCCATGTGTGGATTCAGTTGTGGCTGATGCATGTTCCGATTTTATAACAAGGTAATATTCTGAATGTGATCGTACAACTGATTATTTAAAGGCATGATGACTAATTTTATCCAAAAATTTCATGTTTTCCTTTTCTTTCTTTTTCTTTTTCGTTGTAAGTGTTTGAGCTTTCTGCAGCATTATACACGACAATGAATTTTCTACCCGCCTTTCAGTTGGATCGATCCTCCGGCTTCGTGCATCTGCAATAACAGCATTATCAGAAAATACCCAAGCTGATGCAACATTGATTTTGAGACTCGCACGTCAATTTCTTTATGCAAGCAAAAATAACAGTATAGAGCTTGAGCCAGAACCGGCCAAATCTTCTACCAGATCAAGCAAAGGTGAAGTATTTGAATGATGGTAAAAATAACATCTTTTGCTACTACCTATACGTAAAAGTTGAACTTGTTTGTATCATTGCATGTAAAGCTATGTTTTTCAGACTCGTCCATTTTCCGAATACCCATATCTGAAACATACCCATATGTTAGACATAAAGTCATATTCAGGTAAAAGTATCATGCAAGCCCTGTAGTAGGAATCAGACTGCATTTTGCCCTCCTCTATTCAAAAAAGGGGAATTAGTCCCTATACATTAAATTAAAGAGTAAAATGATCCTTTTGTTACAAATTCCGTTATTTCTACTGATAAAAACTGATCCCTGTATGTTAACATGAAGTACACGTGGTTCGTCAGCGAAACCAACTTTTACCAGTACAAATGGATGAAATTTTTAATTGAAAGGACCAATTTGCTCTTTGATATGGCGTATAAAGACTAATTTGCACGTTTTCTTAATAAAGGAGGCAAAATGCATTCTAACTCCTACTACAAGGGTTTCCATGATACTTTTACAGCTGTATCTAACATTCATACCTGAATCCAACTCATATAGATGTAAAGTTTTACTAAAAGGGTTAACTACTTGTGCAGAAAATGAGGACAAAGAGCAAGAGTCTTGCCTCTATGACAGGAATGACGGAAGACAAAACCATGTCGATATCGAGAATACCGATCAAGTTAATCCTTTTGCTTCTGTTCTGAACCAATCGGATGATCCGATATCTCAGTTTATGCAAACTGTCTCGAGATCTGAAAACAGTTCAGCCACTGATCCTACCGAGATGTATTTACCAGGTCTCCTAATTCATATAGTACCTCAATCACAAAACCTAAGCATCCCACTCTGGAAAAGCTGGCGGATCAATGACGACCATCAGAAATACAAAGCCTTCTTCGCAAACCGGGATGATTTAAAAGATATCATCGTTTCTCCCAATATGTTCTTCGATCATCTTCCTTGGAGGTATACAATTTTTTACCCTTTTGCTCCGTGTTACAATATCGATCTTTTGATTCAAACCATTTGATAATTTTCGGATCTTTCCTCAGATGTCACAAAGCAATGCAAAAGGTTGTGGAAGCCGGGAACACCGCAGGTAGCCCGGGTGTTTCTCACATCGTGTGACAGACATCTTTTGATGCCAACTTGGGAATTTGACTACATTGCTGGAATCCTGCAAACTCGATGCTATGTACCCGGAAAAGCCTTGTTGTGCTTATCCAGAGTTGCGGTATTCATATTTTCAACCCTTAATTACCTTCACAAGAATGTTCATTTACATACTAAGTTGGCAAAAGGACTTCCACCCTAATTGCAAAAAATCAGGTAACTTCAATTGTTAAGAGGATGATGGGCATCTGTTGTATAATGTTTTATAAAGAAATTTACAAATCTTTGGTGTAAAAGCCACAAATTTAAATGAATTAACTTATTTTCATGTATTATTAAGCCCATTATTCATCTTTATTTTCGTGTCTTAAAATTGAAATCGTAACCGGTTTAGACCGAAACCGTTTTAACTGAACCGACTTAATTGAATTTGTATAGGTTTCATTGATCTTTTCTTGATTCAGTTAATAACTATAATAAACCTATTTAAATTAGGGCAAAATTTATTTATTTTTTCTTTTTCAAATATGTTAAGATTGAAAAGCATCCAATGAACAATGGGGCATGGTACGTTGCAGGTAACCTCGACTCAGAGTACATTAATGTTTTAAAAGAGCAATGTTGGAATAAGATTTATGGCTTAAAAGTTGCTACTTTGGAAGAAAATTACGGATGCTATCAAAAGAAGCGAAAACTTGTTATAAATGTGGTGGTAAGAGAGGTTATGGTGGATGCTTAGAAATAAAACTGTTTATGGGTTGAGTTACCCGTCCACGAATAAAAGTCTGTCTGAAATTTGGGAGGGTTTAGGCAAAAATATTAGACTCCCGTTTAAAATATGAGTCGGATTTGAACTTTAACGTTCAAAGCCTAAATCCAACCTGACCCGGCTCGTTTTTAAGTATCCATTAAAAAATAAACTTATACTGAATATATATAATATTGCTCTAATATAAATATTAAAATAATGTTAAGATGACTATATAAAAAATTTCAATAAATAAAAAATGTATAAAATTATTAAATATTAAAATAATATAATATAAATATTTTTTAAAAAAATTAAAATAATGTGAACAAGCTTAAAATGAGCTTGGGTTAGTCTTTTGCAAAGATGGGTGGGTTTAAGTAAAATTTTAAGCCCATATTTCGGGTCGGGCTTGGATAAGCATAAGATATTTTAATATCATGCTTAGGCTTGGCCCGGCCCACAAATACCTCTACTTAGAACTACCAAAAACCTTTTTCACTCTTAAATAGAAAGATAAATACATTTCATCGTGCTCGATTCCACCTGTTCCTACTCTGACAACAATATCAATGCTGATGTCAACCAAACTAAGACTCAGTTAATAGATAATTAATGAATTTGAATGTACATTCTTGAATGTTTTTTATACTCTAGGTTGGATATATATATATATATATCGCTAATTTGGTTTATTGGTTATTTGCTTGTTTGTTGAACTCTTTATTTCTTTCTTTGAATGATACAATGATTTGATTATTTCTGCATGTGTGAATTTTAAAAAAATTAAAAATATTAATAATTAAATTTAAATTTTAAAATTTAAAAAAAAACAATGGATTAAATTCTTGAAACTAAAATTAATATGATTAAATTACAAATGTATAAAAGAATACAGACATTTAGATCATATTTTAATAAAAAAAATATAAGTTCAGGTATTAATATCGTTAAAATTATTTTATTAAATTTAATTTTAAAAATATTAAAATTGAATTTTGAAATCTGGAAGAGAAAATATTAAAATATTAAAAATTAAATGTATAAATACTAAATTATAAATAAATATATGAAAAAGGACAAAATTTTAGAATATATTTTAACTTTAACAGATGTTTTTTTTTTTTTTTTTCACATTATGTTGGAACATAAATATGAAGGGGACAAAAACAAGAGACTACTAAATAAAAGACAGTTAAGAGCTTTGTCGGCATTTAATGATGTTCAATTATTTCGAACATTTTCATGGTACCTCTCTTGTCATTAGGGGTGTAATCGGGATTAGAAAAGTTTGAGTTGAATTTGAAATTTAGAATACAATTTTCAGTTCGAATTGGATCGAATATTTGTGTCTTTAAGTTTGAGCTCAGTTCAAGATTTAGTCGAGCTACTTGAATTTGAGCTCGATTTAGTTCATTTATCAATTTTCGTATTTGAACTCAAGTTTGAATTCTATTCAATAAAAATTTAGAATTAATAATATATGTTAAGGTTAATAATATAAAAATATAAAAAGTTCGATAAAGCTTACAAGCCGTTTGAATTAAATATTACTAAGCTCGGATTTGACGTAACCGATACACAACCGATAGCTCAAGCTGCTTGAGTTCGAGTGACTTGCAAACACCCTTCCTCATTTATACCCTTACTTTCTAAACCATATTTCTAAAAGACTTTTTTAAAAAAAAAATCTTATAAACCAAAAAAAGCATTCTCTATATTTATATTTTTATCAATTTAATTTTGATTTTTTATTTCCTCTAAATTCGACTCGACTTTTTAAAATTAAATTGCTATATTTTTAACAAAAATATTGACAAAATGATTAAACTTTTAACAGCATTGATGTGATAATACGCGTGACAATTCACATTTGTTTCATTTATTTTGATACTTACGGAGATATCCCACTGAAAAATAGTCAATACGAATTGTTATTATAAAGACAGTCATTCACGAGTTGGATTGAGTCATGGTTTAAAATATTTTCGGGAAAAAAATCTCTCCAGTCCAGCTTAACTTTGATATTAAGTAAATTAGTCCCTTTCAAAAAAAATTGAAGCAATTTAATCCCTATCAATTTCAAAAGTGAACAACTAAGGACAATTAATCACAACATTAATGTTTTTCGTCAATTTTACATAAATGAGACTGGCATAATCACAAATTTAGCTATCATAATTTACGCATTTGATCATAATTTAACAAATTTAGCCCCTAATATTTTTGTAAATGTGTAGATGTCGAGGCTAAATTTGTTGAATCTTTTAGAATCAATACCAAATGAACAAAACATATAAACAACGAGAGCTAAATTTGTTATTATATCAATCAGAATTGTGCAAATTGACGAAATACATTACCACCGTGATTAATTATCTTTAACTGCTCACTTTCAAAATCGACATGAACTAAATTGCTCCGATTTTTTTAAAGAGACTAATTTACTCAATTTCGAAATTAAGAGGAACTAGAGAAGTTTTTTTTTTTTTACCACAATATTTTTATCTAATTTTAGTTGGTCCAATTTGAGATCCTTTTAAAAAGATGACCACTTCATAGGAAAATTGATAACTACTTCAATGGCGGCATTGTAATTCTCCCTAACTTCAAAGAAAATGGAAGAATTAAATTTTGGGGGAAATTTTTTCTCAAATTTCTTAACTAATGGTTTTGGACCAAAAATATCTATGGGTTGGATCGAGTCCGGTTCGAATTTTCGAAAAAAATATTTAAATCCAACCTTTTAATTATTTACCTTTTTTAAATATATTAATATATTAAAATTATATGTTTTATAATTTTTTATTAATTAAATAATAATTCTAGTCTATTTATATTATTATCAAAATATCTCTAGTTTTGTTCCTCAATTTGTAAATAATCCAACTACGAGTAGACCTACCCATGGTCATGCCAAACCCGGTTTTGAAAAAATTCTAAGTATAACGTCAATTTGAACCGAGTAGACCCAATTTCAAAAAATTCCAGCTTAAGCTCGAATTTGACCTGGTTCGACCCAATGGCCTATTCAATTGTTACATATTAATTAAATATTTTATATATGAATATTCATCTATTTTAAATAAAATTCAAGTCAAACAAAATTGATTAAAATTAAAATTCTTTTATCTAAACTCGATCCGAACCAAGCTGAGCTTTCTCTAAAAAATGATTTCTAGGAAAATTTACCATAACTTCTTAGCATGGCTCAGACAATATCACCAGGGGATCTACAAAATCCATAGAAGATATATATACATAGCAAAGAGCTCGTGACAACATATGTCAATCCATCACATCTCAAATATTTTATCTAGTCTCATCCAAGTCGACTCCAACAATATCTTAAGCTAACACACGTCACCCTATCGCTGCATTCAAGGTAAAAACAACTCAATAGTTGGGATCTATATCGAACCCCCATTCCCCAATAAATACCCCTCACCAAGGTAAAGGAAGAGCAAGCAACTTTATAAAAACTCTTCCTCATGATCTCTCCAATATAACGATTCTCTACACCATTACATCCCACAATACAAACCATCACTAAAAACTACATCTACATTTTGCATTGTAACACTAAGGGGTATATTTGGGCACAATTTGATGCTTTATATTTGAAAAATATATGTTAATTTAAGTAATATTTTCGAAATAGAAGAAACCCAGAATAAATAAAATCCATAACAAAAAATTAAATTAAATTTCGTTCTCAAAATAGAAGAAAAAGGACAGAAGATTTCATATATATATATACATTATTTGCTTTTCAGTATTGGGAATATTCTTTCTAATTAATTATTTGCTTTATTTGAATATTATTTCGATTCGAAAAAAATTAATTTTTAACAGTACAATGGATAAACATTTATAATTAAATAAAAAAATAAAATTTAAGTTCGAAGAGGTTTAATTAATTCAATTATTATTTTTAAATAATTTTTTAATAAGTGAAGTTTTAATCAAAATCACATCCCCATCCCATGTTTATTAGCAATTTTGGTAAGAACTTGAAGGGGAAAAAAGAAAGATAATTTTGAGAACAATTGATGATAAAGGTAAAGATAGTATAGTGAAAGGTGTATTTCATTTTATAAGATTTTAGTCCATTTATTTTTTAGATTTTAAAATTCAGGTCCTACTGTTAATACTGTTAATTTTTTTGTTAAATTCAAGTTATTTTCAACATATTTTTTTTAATTATATGGCTACCAAGTAAATATTTTTTTAATTTTAAAATATAAAAAATAAATTTAACAAAGAAAATAATATTAACAGTTGAACCTTAATTTTAAAATCTAAAAAAAAAAAACTAAATTTCTAATTTTCAAAAAATACAGGTAGTATACACAAATTTCAACCTACATATTTCTATGAAAGGCTGTGAGCTAGCAAGAGAATCCAAAGAAGAATCAAACCCTGGGCACCGTACAATAGAGGAACTACTATTATATAGATTTTTAAATTTTTGTCTATATTTATTATAAAGCCTCTGATCAAATTGGTATTATGGATTAATCGGGTAACAATTCAATTGAAAAAGGAAGAAAACGCCGTCATTTTACAAAATAATTTATATTATTTTAAAAGTATTTTTATCATTTACATCATTTATATAAAACATATACACAAAAAAGATTTAAACCCGTACCTTTTTAGTGTTCCAAATTTATACTTACTTTTTTATAAATATATTTATTAAATAACTTTATTTTTCACTAGAGGTGCCCATGGGTTGAGCTGGGCCCTAATAAAATTTTAGGCCCATTTGATATGCCTGGGCACAACCCGAAAAATGGGCTTAAAATTTTATCCAAGCCCGACCCAAATAAAAAATACTAAAACTCGAGTCCAGCCCAACCCGCCCTATTAAAAATTTTTAGATAAAAAATTTTGAAAAAAACATAATACATCAAAAACACTAAAAACATTAAAATAAATGTTTTCCAACAAATTTTAAAAAAAAATCTTTATACTTAAATAACACGAAAATAGGTGCAACTCAACAAGTAAATACCTCTAAAATAGTAACAAAATTAACAATAAAACAAAAGTTATACAATATCTAAACAATAACAACAGGCCAAAAAACTTACATCAGGCCGGACCCGTTTCCTAAACATGCCTTACTTTTTTTACCCGAATCTATTTTCCTGTAATAGCCCGATCTTGGGCCTAGTCGGAACAGTGGTTTTAGGGCCACAAATCCGACAAGAAAAATCTTATTTTTATTATATTTTTATGATCTACGATTTCACGAAAAGATTTCGTGAAAATTTCGTTTGAAAATTTCGACGTTTGGGCACTCAATTTAGTCAAAAGGACTAAATTGTAAATAGTGCAAAAGTTGAGTTCCACATGTTAGAAGTGTCCAATTTCTATGAATTTTTTTTTTGTAGGTCATTAAATGGTAATTAGACCATTGGTTAAATTGTTGGACAAAAATGGACATGAGATAAGTGAAATAGGATATTTTTAAGTTAGGGGCATTTTGGTAATTTGGTAATTAAATGGACTAAAAGACAAAATAAAAGCCAAAAACCCTTGTCCATCTTCTTGCTTGGCCGAATTTAGCATGGGGGAAGCCATGGCTAGGGTTTTCAAGCTTTCAAGCTCAATAATAAAGAAAACGAGTTTCAGACTTAGAACGGGGAAAAGACGAATATTGGACGACTCGGTCCCTTTTGCCATTTTAAGTCGAGGTAAGTTTGTGTGTAATAGATGTAATCAATCAACATTATGTTATTCAGTATTTAAATGCTTGATATTACATGAAATTTATATTCTTTTTATGAAATTGGTTAATGAGGTCTCGATGAATAAAATGATGAAGATTTACTATATCGAAGTCCTGGTTGAACCTTTGGAATAGAAAAGATACCTTTGTCACAATATTAAATTAATAAGGTCCCGTATAAGACCGTATCTAGGATGGCAACGAATTGAGATCCCGTGTAAGACCATATCTGGGATATGGCATCGGCATCGAATAGTGATTCTATGTAAGACCACGTCTGGGACTTGGCTTCGGTATGAAATCGTGTAAGACCATGTCTGGGACATGGCATCGACATGCGATCTCGTGTAAGACCATATCTGGGATATGGCGTCGATATCAATATGAGATCCTGTATAAGACCATATCTGGGATATAGCACTGGCATCGACATGCTGTCTCGTGTAAGACCATATCTGGGATATGGCATCGACATCAATATGAGATCCCGTATAAGACTATATCCGGGATATGGTATCGGCACCGACATGTGATCCCATGTAAGACCATATCTGGGATATGGCATTGGCATCTTATTACGTGTATGAAAATTTCTGAATATCCTTAGATATTCCAAATGGTTCAACAGGGTAAAGAATTAAAATTTATGTTAAAGATAGAAAAAAGGGCTAAAATTATGTGATTGAGTGATACAGGTACATATGCAAAACTCATGAGCAATATGTTGTAATCTCTGTTAATGATAATGAAATCTGGGATTATAAGCATCTGGGATTATAAGCATGTGAAAAGAATAATTAATAGAAAAGGGAAAGTTTGAGAATGGCCAAAATTAGGCAATGTTAAACACCGCGTTGAATTTCAACAACTTAATTGATTAATATTAAAAACTCAAAGCAAAAGTGTTCAGTCAAATCAAGTAAGCCAACAATAATTGGTGCTCTGTGTGTGTACTCATTTTACTACAATAATTTTAATTACCCCTTTTTCTTCTTACACCAATACCTTAATTGTCGGCTAAATTCCAAACCTTTTTGCTTTGTTTTTTTCAAATTTTTAAAACTATTTTAACAAAATTTCGTCCCTGGTTATCCATATTTTCCGACCATATATTTATTAAATAATTTTATATTTGATTTCCATACCTTATCTAAAAAAAACAGATCTGTTTAAGATGATAAAACTCGAATTACTTTATAGAATTTATATTAATGTGTTTGGAATAGGGAGAGTTTCAAAAGAAAATGAATGCACGACGATAGAATAGGGCACTTGCAATAAATGCTTGCTCTATCTAGTCTTGTCCGTAATTATAAATTTAGCACTTAACGTTTATATTTTGTTAATTTGGCTTTTTTTTTATAGCTAAATTTGAGCACCAACATTTTAAAAATAGTAGAATTTGACCATCAATCTTTTAAAAAAAGTGACAAAAATATTAGCTGAAATGTTAAATTTTCAAACATGGTCACTCATAGGGCAATCCACGTTTATTTTATATTCTTCTTTCATTTTTTAATTTTTTTTATAAATATAAGACAAATAGTGCCATGCAGGTTGCCATGTCAACATTGTTAAAAAAAGAATATTTTAGTCTGCATTTCTGTTAAAGAAAAGCAATTTGACTATTTTTTAAAAGTTAATGGCCAATTTTTAAAGTTCAAAATAAAGAGAATAAAGATCAAATTAACAAAAAGTATAAACATTATGGATTATATATATATTGAAATTAGATTAAAACTTACTACATGTCCTTGTACCCAGGGGCGAAGCCAGGGGGGCTGGCATGGGCTCCGGCCCCCCTAAAATGTAAAATTATTATTTAAGCCCTTAAAATTTTTTAAAATTTTAAATTAGTAAAGATAAAATTTCACTTTGACCCTCTTTAAAATTATAAAAATTCGATTTAATCATTTACAAATTATAAAGATATAAACTATCAACCGGCTCCCCTAAAAAATTGTTCTGGCTTTGCCCCTGCTTGTACCATATTGAAAAGTTCATTTTAACTCCTTTTACCATTAAAATAAGCATTTTAGTTTCCGTATGTTTGAAAATCAAACATTTTAGTGCTTGCACATTAACTTTATTGTTAATGGGATGGCGTGACTAAACGGCGGCTGATATGATTTTAAATTAATTACTAAGTTGAATTGAAAAGCTTACTTGCCTTTGAATATTAAACTGACTTAAATCAAATATTAAACCCATGTCCTTCAACTAATAAAAAAAATTAAGGTACAATGATTAAATTGTTAGGTTTTCAAACATACATGAACTAAAATGATTGTTTTAATAGTAAATAGATTGAAATGAACATTTCGATATGGTATAAAGACTTATAGTAAGCTTTAACAATCAAAATTATGTTCACGAATAAATTTATATATAATTTTGTGTATCAACAGAGATTAAAATCGGAGGTTAAGATGGAGGGGATAGTGCTCTGATCCAGAAAATAGAGAAGAAGACCCTCTGAAATGAAGTGACTGAGGTTACTTAAACTATGGGTATTTCGGATTAAATTTTTATATATTTTTTATAGTTATATAACAAATTTTATATTATTAAACTGAAAAATAAATAATAATAAAAGCGAAATATTAGAACAGTGTGGAGCGGTAATGAATATAACCAAATGATATGACATAAATGTCATATCTACGATTATATCGATAAATTTAATAATTGATTTATTAAAAACCATATAAATTAATTAATTTATATACATTATCCAAAAAAATTCTTTTATTACAATGAATCCAAAAGCAATCTACACATATAAAAAGATTGGGTTTTATTTTTATTTTTATTTTTATTTTTATTATTGTTTGTTCATAGTTAGTTCAACTCACTTAGAAAGCTTTTTGAAGTCAACCCCACAAAGTAACACCTTAAAAAGCTGATGCTTGTTTTCTCACTTAAAATACAATAATATATTTTGGGTTACATGTCCAAGTTCAAAGGCTTAGTAAATATTTGAGTAAAAACATTAAACCTCGAAAATAAATATGAGCAAAACAATTAAGTCGGTTTAAAATATTTGCCATGTTTAAATTTCAATATTCAAAGCTCAAGTTCGAACTCAGTCCAGTTTGACTCGTTTTCAAGTTTATATATGTTGTTTTTCTTTTATTTTGTGTTTTATTTAATCGATATAAAATTATAATATGTTATACTATAATATAAATATTAAAAAATGACGAGTTGTTTATATTTATAATGGTAGTAAAAGAAATGTCCGTATATAAAATTTCTAAATATTAAATAAAAAATTTATATAAGTGAGCTTAAAGGGGCTCAGATTAGTTATTTACAAGCAAGCATGGACATAATTTTGACAACTATATATACTATTATAATATTATACATTAACCTGGCTCGAGCTTGACACGATTCAACCCATAAATTACTCTACTTATGTGATTTATCAAAAATATTTTAATTTTAAAAATAATATAAAAGAGCTTAAAACAACTATGAGTTAATCACTTATAAATATGTGCGAGCTTGCCACTATTTCTTTTAGAGGTAAGAGATAAAAAGTAATCTAAGCATTAAACTCGTAATATTGTTATCAATTGAAGATACGAACCTTTTATTAATATACTTATGATTGAATGAATAAATACATAAATTCATCCAGGTGTGGCCTGAGTTCGAGTCGCGCTAGTCACGTTAATTGTTCGAATTTTGCCTTGTTATTGTAATTCACAAAAAAATACATAAATTCGACTTTATTCATCAACACAGCTTAATTTTCTAGATCGTACCATTTTTATATTTTATATAAAAGATAAATAATTATTCTTTTTAACATAAAAGGTAAATATAATTATTTACTAAAAATTTATAGAATCAATTACTACTACTATTTCTGTTAAGGTTAGTATTTGATACTTGACAGTGTGTTTTTTTATTTCACAAACAATTTTAAAAAACGTCCGCATGTCTCTTTTTCTTATAGAAAAAAATCAAAGTTATCTACACATTAATCTCATAATTAAATGAAGATATGAATCTTTTATCGTTGTACCTATGATTAAATCGATTTATTTTATTTAAGGATAAAGTAACATTTAGTCCCTGAACTTAACAATTTTTCTCAACTTAACCCTTGAACCTTTTTTTGGTCCACATCAGTTCATAAACTTATATTTTTCCCAGCTTTAGTACATGTGATGATGCAACACTCTAAGATTATGTCATGTCTTAAAATGAAAAAAAAATATAAACTTTACATAACGATATGCCACAACCTCAGAACGTCACATCATCTCACAGACCAAAACTTTGCTAAGTTCATAGACTAATGCGGACAAGAAAAAACCAAGGACCAAGTTGAAAAAAATTACAAATTTTAATGACTAAATATAACGGTATCCCTTTTATTTATTTATAAAAACAATGATGATGACCAGCCGTAAGAATTTCAGCCTTCGAAAAACCCTACCGACCACTTAAAATATATAAAAATAAATAAAATTCCATTTTTCTTTTTATAAAATAAAGTTTTTTTTAATTTTATAAAATTTCCAGTCAAATGTCAAATACACGCCCAACGTGCTGTTTTGTTTTTTTTCTTTTCTTTTAGATTTTCCTCCTTCTCTCAATTTCACCATAAAAGAAACACCGTTTTCATGGCCTTTAATTTTTTACAACTTTCCTTCCTTTTTATATAAATCCCATTTAATCTCTTCCATTTTCATCCCCCAAATTTCATCTCTTTTCTCTCCTTCTAACAGTGTCTTCAAATGGCGTCCAAAGCTTTAATGAAGCCAACCTTGAACTTTAAACATGGTACCCTAAAGAACAATGAAGCTCTAGTTCAGTCACATTCTTTTGGTCAAGTTTGTTTCCCGGGAAAGAATGGGGTTTCTTCGTCGAGAAAATCTGTTGTCGTCTCAGTAGTAACAACAAAGACAGCATCGCCGGCGACGGTGGTGGCAGTGCCGGTGAAAACTGGTTCGACGGTTTTGTTATCCCAGAAATGGAGAGAAATCCAGGGGCTAAACAACTGGGAAAGCTTGGTGGAACCTTTGCATCCTCTCCTTCGAAACGAGATAATCCGATATGGCGAGTTCGTTGCCGCTTGTTATAAGGCTTTTGATCTCGACTCGAACTCGAAACGTTACTTGAATTGTAAGTATGGCAAAAAGACCATGTTGAAAGAAGTGGGAATGGATGATTCTGGGTACGAAGTGACCAAGTACATTTACGCCACCCCAGATGTCAACATCCCAACCCAGAACGACGCCGCACCTGGTCGTTGGATTGGGTACGTAGCCGTTTCATCGGACGAAGTGACGAAACAGTTAGGAAGAAGAGACATGCTGGTTACGTTCAGAGGGACGGTGACGAACCACGAATGGGTAGCCAACTTCATGAGCTCACTAACCCCAGCACGCCTCGACCCACTCCATGATCGCCCAGACGTGAAAGTAGAATCCGGGTTTTTAAGCTTATACACATCGGAAGAAGCCGAGACCAAGTTTGGCCTCGAGAGTTGCCGGCAACAGCTATTATCCGAGGTTTCGAGGCTAATAAACAAATACAAAGGCGAAGAATTAAGTATCACTTTAGCTGGTCATAGCATGGGAAGTGCTTTAGCCCTACTATTAGCTTATGACATATCAGAGCTTGGGTTAAACAAAGCTGATCATCGTCGTAAAATACCAGTCACAGTGTTCTCTTTCGGGGGACCAAGAGTTGGTAACTTGAGCTTCAAGCAAAGATGTGAACAATTAGGGGTTAAAGTACTAAGAATTGTGAATGTCAATGACCCCATCACCAAGCTACCAGGGGTGTTATTCAATGAGAATTTTAGGGGTTTAATCGGCGGCAGCAGATACGAATTCCCCTGGTTCGCTTGCTCCTGTTACGTCCACGTTGGGGTCGAATTAGTCCTCGACTTTTTCAATGTTCAAAACCCTTCATGTGTTCATGATCTTGAAACCTACATCAACTTACTCAAATGGCCTCAAAGATTAGGGATTCAAAAAGAGGGTTTTGATTGGATGAACAAAGCTAGGGATTTGCTTATAAGTGCTCAAAGCCTTAACATCAATTTGATGCCATGGAAAGATGTTGCAATCAACATGGTAAACATGGTTCAATCTCAAAGAACATAAAAAAAAAGTTTACTTTGTTATTTGTTGTTAGTTTTGTATATTATTAACCCTAGGGCTAGACTTAAAAGGTGAAAAAATAGCTAAATTATACATTTACGGTAAATATTTTTGTAATCTCTAACTAAAATAAAGAGATTATCTTGAAAAAATTAAAAACTTAGTGTATAGATTATCCAATAATAAATTCGAGATGAGTGTTAATTAAATAAAGATAAATGTGTAGAGATGATTCGATGATCGGACTCTGCATTGAAATATGCATTTGAGGTTCAATCAATAACTCACATGAATGTTTGATTCTATGCAACTTTTTTATTTTTGATTTCTTTTAAAAAAAAAACCCTAATCTTATTTATGGTAATAGCTAAATACTCTAAATATAATTTATTACCTTTTATTCATTTTCTGATTATGAAAAATTACCTTCCTTTTATTCATTATCAGCATGGTTCTCGTTCACATATTTAGAATTTAATCTCTACTTTTATTTTCAAAAATTTAGTTTCTGTATTTTTCAAATTGAAAAATTTATGTCCAGTTGTTATCGTCGTTAAAATTCTTCTATTAAATTTACTGTTGTATCCTTTTGAAATTAATATATATTCAATTGGCATTCATGTAACATTAAAAATAATGTTGAAAATATTGATTAGAATTTTTCTTAAAAACACTCATTCAAATGCCAACATTTGATTAAAATAGTTAACAATATTAACTATTTAGATTAACTAATGACATTATAAAAGTAAAGGAACCGAATTATCTAAAAGAATGAAGTATATTATAAAAACTACACGTCAGTCGCTAAGACTCTTAAGACATTCAAATTATATATAACCATATAATATTTCAATATAAAAATTAACAATATTAACTATTTCGAACTAATTAATAATATTATAAAGTGATCAAATCATGTTAGAAATTAATAGATATATATTTATATATATATATATATATATATATCAAATTTAAGCATATTAAAGAGACCAAAATTAAAATTTAATTATTTTTTTACAATAAAAAAGAAAAAAAAAGTATACCCATGTGTCATTAGAAGGAAAATCCTTTGATCTTTCTATAGATATATAATTATAGAAATTGTTATAAATTTGTAAAAGAAAAGATATAGATTGTTATAAGGGTAAATTTTATGTGTATTTATGGACCGACCTTTTGACTTCATGGATTTCATAAGAGTTTTCGACATGAAATCAATAGGACGGTGTGGCTTTATGTTGTTTAATATTAGATGTATTTGTAATGAATATATTTATAACTTACATAATGTATAAATATAAAATATTTCAACCACGTCGATTGAGTATTAACTCGATTGGCATGGCTATTATTGTCAATGAGGAAGGATGTGAGTTTTAGTGCTCTAAAAGCGCATTATCCTCCAGTTTATGAGTTAGGGAGGGCTATGGATAGTTCTAGGTATTTGTGTGAAAAAGAACGGATATGATCAGAATCTATAATAAGATTGCTCAAGAAAAGATACTTTAACCATAATTATGATACCATACAATATATGATCGAAAGAATGATACATTAACCCTAGAGTTTTGCTTTCATTGGCTTTACTCGATAAATTAAAAATTTTCCAAAATTTTATATTCTCAAGATGTCGAGATATGATATTCGTGTTCACCAGGGATGAGTTTAGAAAATTTTAAAAAGAGGTTGGAATTGATTTTTAACCGGTCAAAATATAATTTTAGAAGGATTAAAGTGTAATTCTATCATTTTAAGAGAGCCAAAATACATTTTTTTTTCATTTTTGACAAGACTAAAACCCCTGCCTGCCCCCTTTGCATTCATTATTGTGTATTCTCTAGTGATGTTAGATATGAATATGTATTTATATTTAAAAAATGTTTTTTTTATAATATTTTTGTATTTATATAAGATAAAATATAAATAAAAAATACGAATATTAACTTATTGACCCTTAGATCATTTGGCACCATTATTTTTGCATTAACGAAGAGGGCGCGGGTAGGTTCGATGCATTTAAGCGCGTTTTTTCTCCGATTTAAAGATTTAGGGGTTATATGTAGAAGTATTATATAAAAAAAACAAATATTATTATGCTTTATTTATATATTTTATATCCCAATCATGTTCAATGTATCATATTTATACTATATTTAAAACCCATGATTGAGTTAGTTTCACAAGTCAATCGAACGCCAACTCAATTGAAAAATAACTAATACATCCAGGGGCGAAGCCAGGATAATTTTTTAGGGGGGGCCGGATGAAATTTTAATTTTTTATAGTTTATATCTTTATAATTTATAAAGGATTAAATCGAATTTTTATAATTTTAGGGGGGCCAAAGTGCAATTTTACCTTTACTAATTTAAATTTTTTAAAAAATTTTAAGCGCCTAAACAGAAATATTACATTTTAGGGGGGGCCGGGGCCCATGCCAGCTCCTCCCTGGCTTCGCCTCTGAATACATCCTCTCTCTTTTTTTACAAAATAAAACTATATTATTACAAGAATATTTTTATCTTTTTATATATTTTTATAAAAAAGCAGTAAAAAAAACCCACGCCATACAAATTTTGATATTTTAATAATTCAATATTTTTTATATAAAATACTTCACTTGAATTAGTATTATACTTTAATCATATAAAATACATAAATATATTGAGAATTTTTCTTCTTCTTCTTCTTCTAAAACTTGGACCAAAGGTTTTTTAAGCACATCATTCGTCTATGCATGGAGCAAGTGTGAAAATAATTGAATACTAATCTAATTATTACGTTAATTATATTTTTTTTCACATTTTTTTCTTATAATTTCTTTTCTCAAGGTATCTACAAGAATGAGCCTAATAATTAATCATTCGTATTCTATAGACCCATTAAAGAGTAGATACTGATCACGAGTTTTAAAGCTGCTCTTACCCGAGTCGATAATCAAATCTTCAATCACTAGTTAAAGTAAGAGAAATCCTTACCATCTTACTAAATTCTGGTGATTATATTTTTTTAAATTTTAATATTACATAATTTAGGAACAAAAAAATTATTTTTTTTATGTAGATAAGAATGTCTGCAATCGTGCATGCAAATTATGAAAACCGACAAAAAAAACTATGGTAGAGTGAAACACGTGAAAACCCATTCTGTCACTAAAAATTGCATTTTGTCTCAATCAAATCGAAGTGGGTTCGCAAATTCCATGTTCGCTGCTTGTCCAAAAGTCTTGGATTTGTTTGAAAAAACAAAACATATTTTTTTTAATATTAATATCAAATATTTGAATTAGAATATTTGACTCAAACAATAGTGGAATTAATAATAAAATAATGACCAATGATTTGATACAGGAAATTTTTAGATTTTATAAGCAGATTGAGAGTGTGGCAAGTATCGTATTTTTTATATTTTTAAAATTTTTTATTACATCTTATAAGATACTTGTTATACCTTAAACTCGTTTGTGGAGTTACTCCACAAGCATTGGATTGTGTTGAGAGGAGGTTAATTCCTTTCGAAGTGTCGTTGGTTTGAGTCGATAAACCCCTCAACAGGCTGGTATTATCTCTAGGTTGAGTTGAGGTTTTCTCTCTCGACTTTATAGAGAGCCTGAGTGCTAGAGGTAGGGTTCACAGAGTAGGAACACCTCGTCAAATTAGGTTGTGCGCCACGCATGATTTGATACAAAATCTCGGCTTATTGAGAGGTCTATTGGCTCCGGACGGACGATATTTCGAATGCTTCTCCAAAAAGAATCGATTTCCTCTTAACAGATTGAATATTTATATATTGGCAAGGACAACACCAAAAAGGATTGACAATGGTCTTTATTCCCCTAAAGTGATAAAATTTTATTTCTGCTTCTTTGACATCTCCCCTAATTTATGACATCTCCCCTAATTTTTATTTATACTAATATTGATTTTTCTTAAAATATTATATATATAAAATTATTTATAAAAAAAAAAAAAACTTTGCTTTCACATAACAAACTTGGTTGATGGTAAGGTCACCTTCAATCTCTAGAGAGAGAGGAAAGGAGAGAATGTGTTGAAATCTCATCAATTTGAATTTTTTTTAAATTGATTTTTTTAAAAAATAATTATAAAATTTGTTTTTTATAAATTTAAAATCCAATCAATTAAAAAAATCAATAAATTTGATATTTTAAGACTTCTGAATTTTACAAGTTTCAAATTTTGAAAAAAAAAAGATTCTTTTAAAAGTTAAACATGTTATTTATAAAATATTTTTTCCAAATATGAATACGAGTTCGAGCCAAAGTCAAAAAGAAGGTTGAGAAGTTAGGTGTCTTTGACTTTGAATTATTTTGAGTTTAGATTCAATTTTTGTTTCAATCGTTTAGTGTTTGATTAATCTTGGATTTAAATAATTTTAGATTCAATCTCGAATATTTTTCGAATCTAAACTCGAAAATGAAATTGAATCCAAAATTATTCAGAATCAAAAGAACATTTAAGTTTAAAATTATCTAAAGCTGAAAATCCGAGTCTAAATAATTTGAATTCGAAAATAGCTCCATCTGAATCAATTCAAATCTATTTAAATCATTTAACTATTCATCTAAAATTTCTAAAATATATTTAACTTTTGTAAAATAAAACTTATAAAATATAAAACCTTAAAAGATCAAATTTATTAATAAGAAAATAAATTTTATTGTATTTTAAATCCCAATTTTATATAGAAATATATATTTGAGAAATAAAAAAAATTAACATCAATTTAGAAAAAAAAATATATTTATATGTCTTGTCATGTGGCATCTCAACGTTGTTTCAGACAGCAAGAAAAAAAGTGGAAGCTTTGGCGTGTATCAAGTGCTTAATGTTTAAAGAAATTATTGAGTCAATATCAAGTTTTCTTGTTTAAGGATTGAATTATTTGTTTAAGTTTATAGTACTGCTCGTGAAGATTTGGTAAAAATGATATCTTAAAAAAATGAGTTTGGATAAAAAAAAATTAGGCTCGATTAAAGTATGATTTGGGTTTGAGCTTCAATACTTAAGGTTCGAGTTTAAACTGACCTGTTTTTTTTATATTGTAATATTTTATATTACTTTATTTTTATATATTTTTTAATTTATATTTAATAAAAAATAAATATATGATAATATACAATACTTTAATGTAAAACATTAAAAATATGTTAAATTATCTATATTTAAAATTTAAATAAACTATCTATATTAATCATTTTCAAACACGAGTGTACTTGGTCAAAATTTGACTTTTATATTTCAAGTTGAATCGGGCTTAGGCAAGCATAGATTGTGTTAATACCATATAACAGTCTAGCTTGAGCTTAGCCCATAAACACTTCTAATAACAAGGTTGAAGCAGTGAGAATTTTGACATCCCAAGTTTGAGTCAGTACACATTGTGTAAATTATGTGTGGGTTCTCTTCCAAATTTATTTTGATTTATATCCCACTACATGTAAGCTTTGTCTACATATATTCTGATTTTTAGTCTAATGCCAAACTTCTAACCATTTAGAGGGCTTCAAAGCATAGAAAGGAACGATCAAAATGTGTTGTTATGGGTGAGAAGTGTAACACCCCCTAACCCTAAATCGTCGCCGGAACAGGGTTACAAGGTATTACCGGACATATCAGACAATTTACTAATCACTCACAAATAAAATAACATTCATAGTATAATTTAATAATTAAATCCCTATATTGGACTCTCAATGCCCAAAGCATATATTAATAGTAGAATGGAACTTGTTCAATCATTCTAGAATTTATTTTTTTTTATAAAAAATTTCGGCAGCATTTCTGCTTATTTTCACCTAAATCCCCCTGCAAATTCAAACCAAAACAACCAATACCAATTTATCATTTTATAACTTTATATCATTTTCCTCATCCAAAACATTATAATCATTTAAATACAACCAAAGTCATTTAATTTATGTATATATATATATATATATATATATATATATATATTTATAATTCATATAACTATCTAGTACATGCCACTTAACAAAAGGAAGAAATTCATCACCAAAATCCTCTTGTTGGAGTCGGGTTTGATTTGGATGATGGACCGGATCAGAAACTCTACTAACCTGCGCACGGAAAACAAACCGTACGCTGAGTATTGGAATTACTCAGTGGTATTATCATAGTTCAATTTATAACAATGATCAAATATCGTAAACATACTTAGATAAATAACACATTATACATATAATTTATACTAAGTTATTATATTTCCAATGTAACAATTTTAATATTTGAATTAATATCTCATCCATAGAATTCCAATTGTTCATGAACCTTTGGTTCATCTCTCAATCACATATAGCATAATTTCATTTCACAATATCTCTTTAACTATTCATTCAGAGGTTCAAATGATCAAATTCATATGATTTTCTCATTTCACATAATTACCCCTATTAACATGACTTGGACTTTGGCGGATACTCGGATCCAACCAAACACACCATACTGGCACCCAGTGCCTAATCAGATAGTTCGAAGCAATATAGTGACACCCAGTGTCTCATCGGCCTAGCCGAAGTAAAGTGGTACCCAGTACCTTATTGAATCTATCCGAAATAAATAATATGACACACAGTGTCTCATCGACTCAAGGTCGAAGAATCCCTGAATACTTCCAATCCTATGGCATGCCAATTATATCCGACTCAGCCCGACTAGTTAATAGGGTATTTAAATCACATATCCATATCACTTTCACTTTCATTTTCAACTGATCATAATCATTCGGATTCAGTTCATACATATTATCAATGCAATCTCAATCTCAATCTCAAATCACTTCCAATTTAATTTCACAAATTAATTCAATATACCTTTCATATCAATCATATGTAGTTCAATTTTTAATTCAATACTAACACATATTCATCAATTAAGTCCAAGTCATATTCAATTCAAACATCAATACTTACCTAAATTTCATTTTTCATACACATACATTGAAATTAAACATGCAATTATAAATAACTTGAATTATGATAATACAAACCGATATTTTCTCGAGCTACTCCTCGATCACTTTTTCCTTCCCCTTCGTATTAGACGTCTCGGTTTCCTTGTTTGCTACGAAAATAATAATAAAAATTTACATTATTAATTACAGCATTAAATTACAACAAATAATTGAATTTTATTCAATTCCTACCCTTGCTCTTCATTCCACATTCTTTGTACACAATTCTATTATTTACTTATAAGTTCTTTCAAGGCTATTTACCTGAGTCATTGTCACTAAATTAGCTATATCTTGAGTTACAAAATTCCAAATCAACATCCGTAAATTTTATATGAAACTAGACTCACATATATTCTTACCATAAAATTTTAATAATTTTTGATTTAGCCAATAAGTACAGTTTATTCTTTAAAATCACCCCTGTTCTGTTGTCTGACAGTTCCGACCACTCTTTACTAAAATTTAATTATCTTTTTATACAGAATTCAAATGATGTTATAGTTTATTTCTTATAAAAATAAACTCATTAAGGAATCTAACCATATAAATTATATCCCCTAATTATTTTTGTACAATTTTTAATGATTTTTCCAAGTCAGAATAGGGGATCTCGAAATCACTCTGAACCAGTCTCACAAAAATCTAAATATCTCAAAATAAAGAATTTCTTTACTTTCCCTGTTTCTTTAATATGAAAATAGACTCAATAAGCTTTAATTCTATATCTCACACAACTTCTAATTCCACTTCTACGATTTTTAGTGATTTTTCAAAGTTACTCTACTGCTGTTGTCCCAAAACTGTTTTCTTATAGCTTATTTTACAATTTAATCCTAATTAAGTTTACTTATTTTCTTAACTTGAATTTCTATCAATTTAACCCTTAATTCATCATTTTCTTCAACATAAACAATGTCTAATAATTAACTATCTTTCAAAATATCAACTTATCTTCATCAAAACCTTGTTCCAAGGCTTCTAAAACATCAAAATTAAGTAAAAAGGGCTAAATTGACTTATCTATCAACTTCCAAGCTTCAAACTTTCAATTTTTCCTTTCTTCTTTCTTTTCTTTCCTTCCTTCTTTCCTTCTCTGTTTCGTTTGCCTATTCTGTTTCTTCTCTTTTATTTCTTTGCTTTATTATATAATATTATATTATATTAATAAAGTTATCTAATAATAATATATTTTAACACATAAAAATCTTAGATTTTATGCTTATGCCGCCTCAAGTTTGGCAATTGGCATAATTTCCTCTTTAGTCCTTTTTATTTTCTATAATCTTTAATTAGACTTTCACTCTTTATTCAATTTGATCCTTTTTCCTAACTACTTTAAATTAAACTAAATTCACTTATCAAAAATCTAATTCAACCTATGCTAACTTCGTAAATATTTTTAATAAATATTTACGGACTCGTTTTCCTAAGACGGAGGCCCTAAACTCACTTTTTCGGTGCCCGTAGAATTTGGGTTATTACAAGAAGAGTACCAACATCCTTCTTTCGAAATGGGTGGACGGAGATGCACCTAAAGGCAACTTGTAAATGGCCATGTTATTGATGGTGGATTTAGCAATGAAAAAGTTCAAGTTAGGTCTCGACACGTTAACAATTCAAGACAGGGAGAACTTGCTACACAAGATGGAATTATAACTGAGCTCTCCCCAATAGCATACCATTATGAAAGCAACTCGATCAGTACTCGTCCAATGACATTGTCATAAGTGTGTTACCCTCATAAGTATCCTTAATCTCTTTGGGATAATATTCGTTCTCCTAATATGATCCTATTTTATCTCATGGTAATCATTATATTTTCCTATATGAAAAGTCAATTACTATCAAATAGTAATCCAATCATCCATTACAAAGACGAACGACTCATGGCCACGTTTACTTTTCATTAACCATATAATGCCAATGAAAGGATATCATTTACCCATGTCTTGGGCTGTAAATTCTACTGTTGTGAATGACGCTACATACTGCAGAAGTCTTACACCTAACGCACCAGTTTTTGGTTCATTATCTATTCAAACTCAGGCTTTTACTTACATCAAAGTGTACGAGTCACGCATACATAACCCGTCATCCCATTAAGATTTAGGTATGCCACACTATGAACGTCGCAAGTGAATAAATCCATAAACAGATTCAATATCTATTCTTCTTACATCTAGTCTGATGTACTATTAGTCCAATCAGTTATATTCATGTCTCTACCTTCTAAGAGTCATCCGCTCCGATGCCCAAGGCAAAGCATATCCCCAATTGGACTTAATAGACGTCATATTAGTCTTTCAATCGGTTTGCTCATTTTCGATTAGAATAAGGACATGTTTAGGCTCATCTACTAATATAAGTTGTCTTTTTGTATCACGATCCGACCATGTAATACCACTTAGTATTAGTTTAAACATTAGACAATCAATAAGCAATATTTGCTTTCATTTTGCTTTGCGTGCAAAAATCATGTGAGGACAATCATATAAAATATATTACTGTAATCAATTAATTTGTTTTATTAGTCAATCTATTCGAAAAAATTACAAGTTTACAAATGAATATACTACACTCAGGGTACCAGATCCAACAATATTCAGACTCACTGAGGTTCGAAAGGTGCCTGGAAATTCCTCTTTACAACAAGCCAATGACCTACTAGTATGGGAATTGTAGGGTTGCAGGTCATCTCAGCTTCATCCCGATAATTTGAGAAATGGTTTGACTACACAACCTCCAAATAATAGAAATTTTTTTTCATTTAGACCTTTTAAAAATTTTAAGATTTTAAATTAATAAAAGTAAAATTACACTTTGTTCCCTTAAAATGACAAAAAATTTATTTAATCCTTTAAAAATTATAAAGATATAAGCTATTAAAATAGTGAAATTGTATTTTTACTGTCGTTAAAATTACAAGTTAATTTCAACCCCTAAAAATTTTCTAAATTTGCCCGTATTATTCAATAATCAAAAAATTTTAATACTATATGAAATAATTTAAATAATAAAAATGTAGTAAATTTCCATTTCCTAATTTGACTTAGCAAATCATTTATAGCTTGCTTTTCAACAACCCAATTGTAAAATCCACAGTCTAAAACGATCACCAATCCCCAACACAATTTTTTTTATATAATTCAATTTAAATTTATTATGTACAAAATTTTTATAATTAATAAAATATCATAAATTTGTATACAAATGACTTTCACAAAATTAATTAATTAATTAAATCTAGGAAGTTTCCAAATTAATTATCTAAAACTGTTTTAAAATAATATCAAAATTTTGCGTCTGGGTTCCATTTCAGATTACTTCCATTAATTCCCCCAGTTTTTGTTTTTATTTTCTGAGTTGACCAAGTAATAATATTATTATTCATTCATTAAATTATTACATAATTTGGTGGGAACTGTTGAGATTTTCCCATGGTTTCTTAAAATATTAAATAAAATATTAATTAAATTTTAACACTGTTTAAGTGGTGGCTGTTTGATTAAGTGTAATCATTAAATCCAATAAAAAAATCATAATTAAATAATCTTTTACCTTTTTTAAGATTTCCGACTATCATTTTAATTTTTTTGATTAACCCTAATTTAATTGAGTTTTTGAAACTTTCAATGCCGATTTGTGGGACACTGCTTTTTTTTTTTTAATTAATTTTTCATATCTTTTTGGATATGACATCCTTTAATTGTGTTTGACATTTTTTTCTGCTTTTTATTTTATTCAGTGACTTTCAATTAATTGTGAATGTTCATACGGTTCTACATTTTAGATTATATCGTTTAATTATTGAGGTTTTAATTAGATTGGTGATTAAATCGATTAATTTTCGATTCAGTTGATGTAATCGAATTATTTTTATAATATTATATTAAATATGGAAGTGTATATTGTTTAATAATGTAAACGATGGTTTTTGATTAGTCGGGTTTTATAATTTTTGTTTAAATTTTTGTTTGTCGATTGGTTTAGAGTGAATCTATGCAAGAAGATGAAAAACACCCAGACTTAATTCATGAAAAATATAGAGACTGATTGTATAAATTAACCTAAAATTTTTGTTTAAAATGATGATTTAACGTGCCACGTCAGCTTACCGTTACACCGTTAACAACAATTAACGGCTCAGTGACTAAAATGTTACAAGACGATAACGTAAGTGACTAAAATGTAACTTAGAGTAAACAAAAGTGACTATTTTAATAGTTTACCCTTAAAATCTTAAAAACAAAATGCAACGATGAATTATTTGTCTAACCCGACAAGACCGACCAACAAGCAATCTGAACAAGAGATTATCAACTGATTGAACAATGCAAATAATATAAATTTAAATTTATTAAAAATTCAACCCTAAGTCGAACTTTCAACATGTGCAATATTATTTTCAGTAAGGGTTTTGTTTCTCGACTCCTAACTGGTTCAAACCAACAAAAAGATGAAATAAAGTCTAAGTAGGTAGTAAAGTGTAGACTATTATTGCATGGACCATGGTGGAGAGGTTACGTAGCCATAAACTTTAGAATAATGTATTAAGTGAAGTAATTAATTGCATGAAAATAATGTTTAGTGGGACATAAATAAAAATAGAAGCAATTTTTTTGTGATTAATTTAGTTAACCTTTTCAGTTAAGAGGGGCCACTTTTGCCTGCTAAAGCACAAACAAATAAATGTGGGTAAAAATATTAGAAAAATTTAAACCCAAATATATATATATTTTTTTAATTGAAATTTAATCTTTAATATTAATTAATAAATTAATTATCTAGAAAGAATGTTGCTAGTCCCTAGAGCTAGCACAGTAGGCCAAGAAAAACATGTGTTTTTATTTTTTTATTTTTAAATAATGCTGTGATGATTAAAATTATTTACCACATGGGAAGTGGATTTTAACTTACTTTTTCTTCTATTTCACTGTGATTAGTGAGTTAAAAAGAATAATAAAAAATTTTTCTTAGTTTCCAAACACGCAGCTAAATATGACTGAAATTATGACATTTTGATCATTGCTTTTGCGGATTCAATGACTCCGTGAATCTAAATCTTAATTTAATGTTATATTTTAAAATAATTGTACGAAAATATTATCGACTGAATTAGTTTATAGTTTTTATATATTAGTAAAATTATTTCACACAATTAGTGGTGTTTAAAAACTTTGTAAATAATTGTCGATTTAGTCTTAATTCGATTGGCATGAACATTATTGTTAATGTAGGAGGATGTGGGTTCGAGTATACCGAAGCGTATTATCCTCCTATTTATAGGTTAGTGAGGGGTTATGGGTAGTTCTAGGCATTGTCTTAAAAAGAACAGAGAGGCAGGTAAGGGCACTAACCCTCTAAGTTGATAAAATTTTAATTTAATTCTTTTAAAAACTATAAAGATATATCTCGATATAATGATGAAATTACATTTTAACTTTTGTAAAAATATATAACTCAATTTTAACCCTCGAAAAAAGAATTTTTGGCTTTGTACTGCAAGTAATGTAAAACAAGTAACACCTATCTCTTGAAGGAGTTGTAAAAATATGATGGGATGAAATAAATTATGTAAAAATATATTTATTAAAAAATATATAAAAATTAAATGAAGCTCTAATTAAAATGGTAAAATCGAAAGATAAAAAAATTATAAATTGTTTTTTATTTATTTATAAAAATATTTTTATCATTTAAAGTTCAAAAATTCTCAACTCATAATATCATTTTTAAGGATAAAAGTAATATTTAGTCTCTAAATTTGTTAGTTTATTTAATTTAGTCCCTAATTTTTTTTTCCCGTTAATCTTGAAACTTAAATTTTTTTTTTTAGGTTAGTCTCTTAACTTGGATTCCATTTATGTGTAATGACATGACATGACACTCACATCATCACTTGAAGTTTTAAAATATACATAATATAAAAAATACATGAAAATATAAAAATTTACAAAAGAAATTATATATTTTTAAAATTTTTCACGAGATGATGTGGTACAATCTTAGATTGCTACATCATCACACTTTAACAGAATCTAAATTTAGGGACTAAATTGAAAAAAATTCAAAGATCAAGATGGGAAAAGTCGACAAACTCAAGGATTGAAAGCCACTACATCCCCGAAAGTAATTTTGATTATTTTTTAAACAATGAAGCACTCCTTTAGGCTCAAACTTGAATTTTTTTTTAAAAGAATCAAATCTTTAATTTATCCCGATTCAACTCATAAATAATTCGAACAATCGAAATAATTTATATGTAACTATAGTCAATATGTATATTTGTTTAATATAATCTTTTGGGGTTAGTATATTTCTTTATTGCAATTATGAGCTTGATTAGGGTCTATTTTCTATGATGAAAGTTTGAATTTTTTTAAAGTTAATGTTTTTATTTATGAGTTAGTGGCGTATGATTTGGGTTGTAGGGTTTTATTTTTATTTTTTTGTTATAATTATGATTTTTGAAGAAATTAATTTATAATTATACTTAAAATTTTCTAATTAATTGATATCACGATTCAATTAGACAATAATTAAATTAAAATATGACTAAAAAATCTATAAGTTAATTTTTGTATTTAAATTTTCTTTGTGTCATGTTTAAAAACGTAAGATTTATAATTGCTTTAATTAAGATAATTACTCAAATTAGTTATTGTCGTTAAAAATTTCGTCAATTCGCTAACGAATTGTGACTAAAGTTAGGGAGCTTGTTGTAATTAGTCCAAAACATTTTATTTTTTATTGGCAACATAAGATTAAAGTTTGTAAGTTTTCTCTTTTTCTTTCTTCTTGTTTGTTTCTCGAGAAAAGTAACATAGTAAAATGAGGACAATTTGGACTATTTTAAAACAATCGAACCTCACTTTTATGAACAACAACTAGTAAACGATACCATTACTACTCCTATTAATATTACACTCGCGGGAAACAAAAATTAAAATAGTAAAACTTTAAAAAAAAAATTAATTAATATTTTAACAATAAAAATAAAGAAAAACTCTCCTGATTTATCTTTAACTCTGTCAGTTTCCTTTTAATTTTCAAATTATATAAAAAAAAGAGTTAAGAATGTGGTTGGAGATCATTTGTGGAATTATCATTTACCAATTATTTGACACTTTTTCTATGATAGCAACGGCGTTTTAAATGTCAAAACCTCTGATTTCAATACTATTTTCTCATTCACCAATTGGTACTCTTTTTTTTTTTTTTTTGACAAATTCAATATCTTTATCAGAGGCAATTCTAGGGGGGCTGGCATGGGCCTCGGCTCCCCTAAAATGAAAAATTATCATTTAGGCTCTTTAAATTTTTTAAAATTTTAAATTAGTAAATGTAAAATTGTACTTTGGTCCCCCTAAAATTATAAAAATTCGATTTAATCATTTAAAAATTATAAAGATATAAACTATAAAAAATTAAAATTTCATTCGGTCCCCCTAAAAAACTGTTCTGGCTTCGCCCCTGATCTTTATAAATAAAACATAGAAAAATTTTTGATTTTGGTATATCTTGTTGCTGAAATGAATTTGATTGTATAAATATTACTGGATTGTTAAGTCTTGCTTGATTTCCTGGAAAGTTGATTTCACAATACGAGCTTGATTACCAAGGGCTAAGAAGAACCTCATGGCAAACAACAAGGCTAGAACCAAGACAAGAGAAACGATGACCAGGATGTCAAGTTGAGGATGAAAGTGGGATTGGGTTGTTTTAAAACTGTCAAAACTATCCTTATTTCCCTCTGTTACTTTTTATAGAAAACAAATAAGGAGGAGGAAAAAGAGAAATCTTACAAACGTTGTTCTTATGTTGTAAATAAACCAAAAAAAGCATTATGGATTAACTACAAAGAGATCCATAGCTTTAGCCAAAAGTAAAAAAAAAAATGCCACATCTGCATTCTGTTAGCGGATTAACAAAATTTTTAACAACAGTGACCAATTTGAGCAATTATCTTAATTAGAGTGACTAAAATGACAAAAAAAAAATTTAGAGTGACCTAAATAGGAACAACACTATTTTAGAGTGACTTGCTGCGTAGTTGTTCTCACGAGTTTATCGAACATCAAAGCAATTGAAAAATGATTAAAAATATATAATTTTAAGGGATAATTTAAAAAAAAAGGATTTTTATGAAATCAAAATTCATGGACTAAATTGAAAAAACTGTCGATTTATAGGACTAATGTAAAAAACAAAAATTTCAAAAACCAATGTGAAAAAAAGTTTCCAAATTGAGTACGTTTTTTAAAAATATTTTTATATTAAAAAAAATATATAAAGAGGGATAAATAATAATTGTAAAAACCTTCATTCATTTAGCTTTGGTCTCATTTTGGGCCGAGAGATCTGGATTCTGTCGAATTAACTGGGACAATTAATGGGCCTCGCCCAAGCCCACTCACTGTCACTGGTTATCTTCCTAAGGACAGGCTTTTGACATATTTTCTAAAGGGCAAGGACATATCGCGATCAAGTAAAGGCAAATTACAATAGTAAATTTCTTTTTTAAAATTGGTATAATAGTAATTTTAACTCTCATCATTTATACGATGTATCAATTTAATATTGATTCTAAAAGATTCAACGTTCAACATTTACACATCGTGTAATTTAACCTTTTTGGCAATATTATTGTGCTTTGGATAGTGATATTGGTTATTTGAACAAGCGAGGTCGAGCCTAAATTTGTTTTTAAAATTCGAGTTTTGACTCGGTCAATAAATAAATCTACTTATCAAATGTTTACAGAGTAAGTTACTTTATATATATATATCAGGGGCGAAGCCAGAACAATTTTTTAGGGGGGCGGATGAAATTTTAATTTTTTATAGTTTATATCTTTATAATTTGTAAAGGATTAAATCGAATTTTTATAATTTTAGGGGGGCCAAAGTGCAATTTTACCTTTACTAATTTAAAATTTTTAAAAAATTTTAAGGGCCTAAATAATAATTTTATATTTTAAGGGGGCCGGGACCCATGCCAACCCCCTCTAGCTTCGCCCCTGATATATATATATATATATATATATAATATGTAAACTTCTCATTAGAATTTTTTTCACTTTTCAAAATTATTTTATTTATGAAATGTTGAAAAAATTGAAAAAAAAAAAACACATTTCAATAAATACACAATACTATAAAATTTTAAAATTTTTATTAAAAAATAAAAAATAATATAGAAAATGTTTCAGCTACTTTCCATTATAGGTTCTGATCGTATTTGAGATTTTTTAATATAATACCGTTTAGAACTACTCATGGCAGTGGTTGGGGTTGAATTAAATTGTATATTGCCCCCCTTAACTTCGCCACTGGCTCATAATTCCTCTTTAACTCATAAATAAAAAATAATACGTTTTAACGTACTCGTCCTATGTTGATAATAATATTTATGCCAAAGAGCGTAAAACTTATAAAAAAAGAAAGTTTATTGTTTCTAAATTTAAAATTCAACGGTTGGAATTCGCTTACACATAATCTAACGACTCGCATTTTGGCAGCTTTTCCTACGTTTATATTATTATTATTATTTTGAGCTTATGTTAGAAGTTTCCATACCATCCCCTTGTCTTTATTTCCTTTTTTTTTTTTTTTTTATCCTTCGTGCTTGTCTTAAACACCAAGAAAAACCCCTCACCGCAACGGCGAAACCATGTCGGACTCCGACGACGATTCCGGCGGACAAGAATACCTTTTCAAAATAGTCATAATCGGAGACTCCGCAGTCGGCAAATCCAACCTCTTATCCCGCTACGCTCGTAACGAGTTCAACCCACATTCAAAAGCCACCATCGGCGTGGAGTTCCAGACGCAAAGCATGGGAATTGACGGTAAAGAAGTCAAAGCTCAGATTTGGGACACCGCCGGCCAAGAAAGGTTCCGTGCCGTCACTTCAGCTTATTACAGAGGTGCTGTCGGTGCTCTTATTGTTTATGATATTAGCCGTAGAACTACCTTCGATAGTGTCGGCCGTTGGCTTGATGAACTCAAAAGTAAGTCTTTGCTGCTTTTTTCTAGATACCCTTTCCTTAGTTTTTGATTTTCAATTTGGGTTTTTCTTAATGTTGAATATAGATTGACTATATATATATATATATATATATATATATGGAATTTTAAGGGTATTATTGGATTTTAGTATTTGATTTGGTGGTTTTAGGTCAAAAAGTTGAAGCTTTATGAGAAGATTCATTGAAAATTTTAGGGTTGTTTTTAAAGATTCTATCTTTGATTCGTTGATTCCATTGATGATTGTGGTTTAAAAAGTATTGGATCTGATGCTGAAAAATGATTGTAATGTAAGGCTTTAAGTTAGTAGAAAGCTGACAATGAGGCCAAATTGAGGCCTCGGATCTGCCCGGTTCGAGTCTCACATTGCGTAAATTTCGTGATGTTTGTCTACTTGTAGTAATTCAGACTTGATCGAAAACTTTGAGATGAATTCTCAAAGAAAAAAGGGTTAGTATAAAGCTGAAAAGAGCCATAACAAAATGTTACCTAAAAGAAAATAGAGAAAAGTTGGCAAGGGACTAGTAGAATATAGGTTTTGGAAAAAGATTACAGTTAACACGACATATTATTGTGTGTTTTTATCAAATTGAACGGAATGTGGTTGGTAAAAACATAATAGATACCAAACCGAACACTATCGATAATCGAATTGGCCTGAATTGAATACTTTCAATTATTTTTAGGGTCAAAACTGAATTGAATTCAATAAAAACTTGAGTCAAACAAAATGCCAATGATGTTTGAACCAGATAGGACTGGCCGGGGTACCTGTCCGGAGAATGGTATTGAGTTGGTTGGATCGGGAACCGGTATGGAACATTTGAACTGGCTAAAAACCGGTTGAACAGATTGAACTGGATTTTTATTTTTAAATATATAATTTTTAATTAAACCGGTTGAACTAGCGAACGTTGGCTTGACCGGTTCGACCGCTGGTCCGGTTTTCCGTTATTAACCGAAGTGAAAACAAACCACATTGAGTACACAACCCGAATAGAATACATTCACGTATTACTCAGATCAAAATCGAGCCACATTCAATAAAAACCCAACCTGACATTATGGTTGGAGTCTTTTCAGTTTTCTCGATTTTTTTAAACTTGTTGCAAGTTTCTTAAATTGTATTGCCTTTTGGTAGATAATGCACCTTTTCGGATATAGATTTATTAAACTTGAATTTCCAATTTCTGTAAATTCTTGTGTTCTGTAATTAGAGTCGATTGCTTCTATTCTGTCTGGTTTTATGATGAGGATTCTGCTCACTTAAAACCTTCTGTGCAGTGCATTCCGATACGACGGTAGCAAGGATGTTGGTAGGCAACAAATGCGACCTTGAAACTATTCGAGACGTGAGTGTCGAAGAAGGCAAAGCCCTAGCCGAAGAACATGATTTGTTCTTCATGGAGACATCTGCTTTAGACTCGATGAACGTCAAGAAAGCGTTCGAGCTTGTTATACGAGAGATTTACAACAACGTCAGCCGGAAAGTACTAAACTCGGATACTTATAAAGCCGAGTTAACCGTCAATCGGGTAAGCCTTACTAAAACCGAAACTGATGCTTCGAAGCAAACCCAAAATTTCTCTTGCTGCTCTAGGTGAGGTATCGTTTATTCTGAAAAGTGTACAATGTCGTCGAGACCTTCCCATGGTTATTCAATTCATTTCGATTGTTTGTTTTTGTGTTTTCTCGAAGGATATGTGTTTCGGGATTCTTTATTACCGAACAATATCATGTTATATAGTTAAATTATTGTCTTCGGGTCAAAGAAACTCGGAGGCAGCCATGTTTTTTTTCACACCTTGTATTATTGTATGTTGAGAACTTGATATCTTGGTATCATATACATTATTTTTCTATGGCATTTGATATTTGATTAATCACTATGTTACTCGGATTTTACCGGGTTGGGTTAATAGTCCATATGTGACTCGAATTCTACTACTATCGTTTCACTAGTTTCCTACTGGATCAAGTGGATAACCCGTATGATATTCGGACTCGGTTATAAACATCGTCACTAGTTTCTTACCGGGTCGGGTTGATAGCTCATATGTGATTTGGACTCTATTGTGATATAGTCACTAGTTATGTTTCGGGACGAGTGGACAACCCATATGATATTCGGACTCGGTTATAAATATCGTCACTAGTTTCCTACCGAGTTGAGTGTTCTTACCGGGTTGGTTCAATAGCCCATACGTGACTTGGAGACTATGATATTCGAACTCTGTTATAAACAGAGTCGGGTGGATACCGTCACTAGTTATTTTTCAGGACGTGTGGATAACAAAAGTGTTGTTTGAATCAGATTGGATCGATCAGGGTATTGGTCTAAAAAGTGATTTTAAATTGGTTAGATCGGAAATATGTACGAATCGGGATTTTTAATTATTTTAAATTTTTAATAATTTTTTAATTTGACCGGTTGGACCGGCGAATTGGTAGTCTAATCGGTTCAATTTAGAAAACATTGATTATAAATATCATTGGGTCAGTTAGATGGCCCAAATGCAACATGGACTCTATTGTGATATTGTCACTAGTTTTAGTTCTTATACTTTAAGAAAGTTGTGAATATAATCTCAGTACTTTAAGTTGGTTAATTTTAGT
Source organism: Gossypium sturtianum (assembly GCA_025698515.1). Taxonomy (NCBI): domain Eukaryota; kingdom Viridiplantae; phylum Streptophyta; class Magnoliopsida; order Malvales; family Malvaceae; genus Gossypium; species Gossypium sturtianum. The sequence continues at coordinate 169,099,414 of CM046945.1, forward strand.
CCATTTACTTTCTAAATTAGTCAATTTTAGTCCCTATAAGTTTTGAAATTTGATATTTTAGTTCCGAACCAAATAGTAGTAGTTAACATCCGTTTGATTAATTTCAATTACTAGTCATGTACTATGTGTACATTTAATGATTTAGTCTGTTTCTCCAAATGGATCATTTCAAGTCACTGTACTTTTAAAAATTTGAAATTTCAGTCTTAACGCTAACAATATTTAATCCATTAAATGGATTTTTAGTAAATAATATGTAGAAATAATAAGTTAAAACGATATTATACATATATCAATGCCGTATCAAATTTTGGAAATAACTTAACTTAATGAATAACTATAAATCGGTGAGGGTTGAAATTTTAAAATTTAAAAAATATAAAGATTAAAAATAATCAAATTAAAGTACAAAGATTAAATCAACAACTTTCATAAAATACATAAACTAATAGCGGAATTTAACCAAAATATAAACCTAATCTCGACTCGTCTTAATCGATGAATATCTCTACTATGAACTTAATAAACGTATTTGATAATAAATAAAATTTGACATAAAAATAATAATTGCGGTAACTTGGATTAAAACTTTTAAATAATAAAAAAAATAAAATATGTCATATTACGTCATTTTTTTAGTTATATTGTTATAAAGTGTATATATTTTTAAATTTCAAATTTTTACACTAACAAATTTACAAAAAAAAATTAGCAGTGTTATTTGGACTTTAATTTTGAAATTCGAAAAGTACAAGGATTAAATTTTTGGAAATAAAAATATAGAAACTAAATTAAAATTTTATGAAGATTAAGGACCTATGGCATATTTTCACCACAAGAAAACTAAAAAAAGCTATCTTTTTACTTTTTATGCATAGGGATGAAATATTAAACTTTATCAAAATACAGGGGCTTAAATAAAATTTACCCATTATATAATAAGATTCGAGTTTAAGGAACCAATTTATTGGGTCCCACTTTCTCTCCCCCCACACAAACACAAAATCGTCTCAAAGCTTTTCATAGACTTGAAAATGGAACTTCTTTTTCTCCCACTTTAAAAAGCAATTTCCCCCTTTTTTTTTTTCAATATGAAAATAGCTCTGAATAAAAAAAATAAGGATTTTTTTTTTGTTAATTTCAATTTCGATTTTCCATTAAAGCTTAAGCTATGATTCTTCGAGGAGTTATTGGCTCTCACTATTCGCTTCTTCTTCTTCTAATTGGCTTTCTAGTAGTTTCTTCTTCAATAACCAGAGTTCTCAGTGGGGGTGTTATTCACGTTAAATACAAATTCGCTGGCAGTCAACGTTCGATCGTTGACTTAAAAGTCCACGACAGCGTTCGTCAACTCCGGATCCTCGCTGGTGTTGATCTTCCCTTGGGTGGTTCCGGTCGACCCGACGGTCTTGGGTAAGTGTTCCGTTTTTTTCCCCCTCTTTCAATCATTGAATTCGCTATGTTTGTATGGAATTCGAATTAGCTTGGGTCAGTGTTTCATTAATTCTTCTTTAAATTATTCAGCTTGCTAAGTTTGTACTAAATTTGATTTTTTTTAAACAAAGTTTGTGTGTGTTTAAATGGTGATTATTTTTTTGTAGGCTTTATTATGCTAGAATAGGGATAGGAACACCTTCAAAGGATTACTATGTGCAAGTAGATACAGGAAGTGATATAATGTGGGTTAATTGTATTCAATGTAAAGAATGCCCCAGAAGAAGCTCTCTTGGTGTAAGTCTTCCCCTTTTTTTTTATCATTCTTTTTGTGTTTTCATTAAGCTTTATTTGGTTATGGCTTTTGCTGATTATATTTTGCTTACTTTTAATCTTTGGTTCTTAAAGTAACACCTGGCTGGAAGTAAAATTACGCTAAATGATTGAATATTTATATATAAAGATTGATAAAATTCTGGGAAAATAGTTATTTGTTTTTGTATTCAAACCCAAACAGTGAAAGTTGAAAGTAACAATGAGTTGCTTTTGAAGTTCAATTTGTAAAAAATATTCATTGCGCTTTTATAGCCAAATATGTTATTAGGGTAACAACTAACTGCTAAAGATTGTCCTAAATTCTTGGTATATTTATCACATTTGATTGTTTTTTGTTTTACTTTATATGCTATGGTTACAGATAGATCTTACTTTGTACAATATTAAGGACTCTGCCACTGGCAAGTTGGTTTCATGTGATCAAGATTTTTGTTATGCCATAAATGGAGGTCCACTGGCTGGTTGTACGGCTAATATGTCTTGTCCGTATCTTGAGATATATGGAGATGGGAGTTCCACTGCTGGATACTTTGTAAATGACATTGTGCTATATGATCGAGTGTCTGGTGATTTGAAGACCTCATCTGCAAATGGAAGTGTTATATTTGGGTGAGTCGTCAATCCTTCTCATACTCTTCTCTAATTCATACTTGTGCTACATGTGGTACTGTGTTAGCTTTTAAATTCTGAACTTGTAACTTTCTATGCACTTCATTGCTAAATATTCTAACTTGCATGTGTAACTACTGCTGATATCATTACAAGTTAATCTCTTTGATTTTAAAATTCAAAGTTCTTATGTTTCCTTTCTAGGTAGCATAACATTATAGTCATCTAGATTTTAAGAACCATTTACAAATTATTCCTGAAAAGTAGAAAAAGTTTTTGAAAATTGAATCTAAGTTCTTTAGCGCTCCACGTACTTTCCTGATTAGTTTGTTTTGTGAGATTTTGTTTGAACTGTATACCCCTTTCAGGGTTCTTCAGAATCATGTCATGAGATTACTTTAGTTTCAAACATGCCTGGGTTAATGAATGCTTTTGCATATGTAACTTACAAATTGTGTTTGTAGAGTATGCGTATGTTTGCTGTTTTATTCACCTTTTTTTAAAGGTATTTTATGGTTACTCTACCTTTCTTTTTTCATAGGTGTGGTGCTACACAATCAGGGAATCTAGGTTCATCTAATGAAGAATCACTTGATGGAATACTTGGTTTTGGAAAAGCTAATTCATCAATGATTTCCCAGCTTGCTTCATCTGGAAAAGTGAAAAATATGTTTGCTCACTGCTTAGATGGGGTTAATGGAGGCGGTATCTTTGCTATTGGGCATGTTGTGCGACCAAAAGTTAATATGACCCCATTGGTACCAAATCAGTATGTGACATCTTTGGTGAATATCATTGCTTGTACTTTAGCATCAATGTTTTCACTTGCTGATATTTTATTTTTCATTGATTTGGTTTAGTTTAGCATTGTGTTATAAAACTACATTAGTTTTTCAAGGAAAGTATCACTGTTCATGGAGAATCATTTGCCTGAGTGGATTGAATGAGATAGTGTGTTGTTAAACTTTTTTCTGTTTTGGTCAACAAATTTTTTTTAACATAGTTGAAGTGGTCAAATTCTGGAAATGCTCTCTTGTGAAATGCTGCATGAAATTGTTCACTTACTACATCTGAAATTTCTTTATGGCTTAAAACCATTGTTTAGGTCAGCAACACATTGGTATTGTCTGGATTGTAGACTAGCTTCTCCAGCATACAATATTCAATTGACTCATTTTCATGATTTTGATAATCAATCTTTTGAGATTATCAGCTTATTCACTTATGCATGTGTTTCTGTACATTGAACTCAATCTTGTTATGTGAAATTTCAGGCCACATTACAATGTCAATATGACAGCAATTCAAGTTGGTCATGATTTCCTAAGTTTTACGCCAGATATTTTCGATTCAGGAGACCGACAAGGGGTAATAATAGACAGTGGAACAACCTTAGCTTATCTCCCAGAAATGGTTTATGAACCATTAGTTAGTAAGGTATGTGATATAAATTTGGTTTATATATTTCAGATAGTTTCACTTCAGTCTGCTAAAGTGTTACATTTTTTTTCCTTTTTAATCTCTGGTTAGATACTTTCTCGGCAGCCTGATTTGAAGCTTCAAACTCTTCATGATGAATATACATGTTTTCAGTACTCTAAGAGGTATGAAACATGGGATATAGCAATTGTGACCTTTGAGCACCTATGTACATCCCCCTCTTGTTGCTTCTTTGAAAATGTTTATCATGCTTAAATTTGGATTTTTTTTTCTTTTGTTTCTTATCTTAAATTTCTTTAAGTAACTAAATTTTATGTGGCATCCTAATCTTATTGTGGGAATATTTTTATCAGATTTTTGCACTTTGCATTTTCTTTTGGTTTGTGTTTCAATTTTTAATTAATTTTTCCTTAGTAATAGTTTGTGCTTGCTTCCTTTGTGCTTGCTTGAACCTGCCTTTTAGGTGCTTCTAATAAATTTTTCTGATCAAGGAAATTGTATGCCATTAGTACATTTCTTAATGGTTATTGATTCAAATTTTATTTCTAGCTATATATTTCTTGATGACGCTAGTGTTAGTGCTTGACTCTCTTTTCCCCCCTCCAAATGTTCTGAATACAATCTTTTGCTCCCATTGGCCAGATTAACTGGAGTAAATGACTCATATACTGAATGCTATATGCTACACCTATTTTAATTCCTAGTTTGTCACGGAACAATTTTATTTACATGTATTTATTTTCTTGCAGTCTTGATGAGGCATTTCCAAATGTCACTTTCCATTTTGAAAATTCAGTTACTCTGAAGGTTTATCCACATGAGTACCTATTTCCCTATGTAAGTATGTTTCAGTGCAGAAATTTAGAGTCTTTATTATTAATGGTGGCCGTATCTTTATGTTCTGATGAAATAAATATTTGTATCTCCATTCAATTTGGACTATGCTTTATGCTTGTGTGAAGAAGTCTTTCAAAACACTTGCCATTTCTCTTCCTTGGTCTAATTTTAGTTTAGGAAAGTCTTTAGGTTTGCTACTATTTAAGGGCCCCTTGTGTTATATTTACCTGGTCTTTGGCTCAACATGTAACTATTAGATTAGGTTCAATGAATTTTAAATAGGTTTTATTTGGGAACTACAATGTTTTTGAATGCAGACCAGAAGTATAATTTTAACAATTACTACATATTAGGATTGTTTATGCCATGTGATTAAATCTATAGTGTTTTACAGGTTCTTCAGAATATTTATAATTTTAACAATTACTGCATATTAGGATTATTTATGCTGCATGGTTAAATCTAAAGTATAAAACATGTAGAGTTTGCATAAATTTATATTTACAAGAATGGATTTGTGCAGAATGGGTTGTGGTGCATTGGATGGCAAAACAGTGGAATGCAATCCAGGGATCGAAAGAATATGACCCTTTTGGGAGGTATGCCTTCCAAACCTACTTTTTATTATGTCAGTATTAAAGACCTATCTTCCAACTGAGAATAACATGACTTAATGTAGATTTAGTCCCTGTTGCTTAAGTAAATAACATGAATTTTGTAACTTTATCTGCCTTAATATTACTCTCAGCTGGGAGGACTTGCATCGAATTAATGAAACTATTGGCTTCACACTACTAGGGTTGCCTCACTCAATCCCATTGAGAATAATGATTGTCTAAAAATCTCTTAAGCATGCTCCATTTATTGAAAAATGTCGTATACAGACTTTCAGAACAGCTCAGATAGAAAACTTTCAAGATTGCTTTAAGCCAAATCTTAAGACTATATAAATGTCTGACATAAGTAAAACCTAAAATAAGATTCTATGGCCAAAATGTGCGAAATCCAGTGAATCCAAAACTCATCATAATTCTTAAAGAAACATATACCCCTTGACATTAGATGTCCTTTATATTACAGTGCGAAAATATTTTGTTGCTTGTTCTTTTAAATTATCATTAAAAATACCTTTTTACCATGCCCTTTTCAGACATGTTTTTTTAGGTTGTCCTGAATGATTGGTTATTTTTATAACTTGGATTAAAAAGGTTTTACTCATCAAATCCAAGTGAATACTAATGGAATTCTTGAGTGTGTACCGTGTAGCATTGATTTTATTAGACTGTAAAATGCAATAGTATTTGCTGAAATTAGAGTAATTTGAATTTTCCATGGAACTTTGTTTTGTTGCTTACAGATTTAGTGCTTTCCAACAAGCTGGTTTTGTATGATTTGGAAAATCAGACCATTGGATGGACTGAGTACAATTGTGAGTATTGTGTTACTTTCTCTTTCACGATTGCTTTATAAATTTTGTACTAATTGGTATAAATCTCAGTGTATTATTATTGTTTCTTTTGTTTTTTAAGAGATGTTTCTGCTTTACTTATCTTACTTGATTGTGTCCCAGTAAGTATTACTATAATAGAATGTTTTTGATAGTTACATTGCCCTTTCTATAAATATATGCCAATCTTTTAAAGATATTCAAATTTTCCATCTATACTCCCGACCTATGTTAGTTGGAGTAGGATGTAAGTGCGGTTTACGAGTATATGTCCGACATCAGTATGTTCAATTTTTATTAGAAGTTTTTCCATGTATTTGGAGGGTTCTTTGAAAGTCATATCCCTACACCCATATGGGTATTTCAAGCAAAACTAAGGATTGGAGCAACCTAGACTCCAATTATTAACTCGTTCATGTTAAGAAAAGATATTTTCCAAAATTACTTCTGTTTTTGACTTTCGATTGAATACAATTCTTTTATCTAGTGTGTTTGATGGTTTTCAGCAGCGAAGTATCTATTATAGCTAGAAAGAAGCACATGATCTGTTGTAGAGATCTAGGGTTCTTCGTGTTCCTGTTTCATGACATTTTTCTATGGTTATTTTTAGGTTCTTCGAGCATACAAGTGCTGGACGAAAGGACCGGAACTGTGCATTTAGTAGGTTCCCAAAACATTTCTTCTGCTTGCCATTTGAATGCCTGGTTTATTACGGTTTTGATCTTGTTAGCTACGTTACTGCACTTTTTTGGGCTGCTAGTAAATCTGTAGACAATACGAAAAAAAAGCTAACAATCAATTTAAAGATAAAAGAAATCAAATATAAAATAGAAATCAAGATATTCATCTTGATATAGTTTGTTGAAATGATAGAATAGAATAGATAACTTGTACATCTCTATATGTATCCATCCATACATGGCATAGCAATAAACTGGGATAAAAAAAATTGTAAGACAACCACTATTGTTCTATATTTTTTGCTTTGCCTGGTGAATATGTGGAAATACAGGAAATTAACCAGCTTCACTTGTTCTATTCCTATTTATGGTAGAGCTTAGCTTGTGGTGAAAATTATTTTATTTTTTTTGTTGGGTTCAAATGAGGTCGTAGTTGAGGAATAAGAAAATTTATTACTGCACTAATTATTACTCTCTTTTTATGTATAAAAATAAAAAAATATTATCGATAGAGCTTTAACTCGATTGATATGGGTATTATTACTAATGTAAGAGGATGTCAGTTCGAGTATGTCAAAATATATTATCCTCTTATTTATTGGTTTGAGGTCTGAGTAAAAATAAATAATTCGCTTCTACGTGAAACATACGCTCGGAGACAGCAAGTGCGGTTGATATTATTTTACTCTTCTCTGAAACGGCAAAGTATTTTGCAGGTTGCTTTATTATAGAGACTAGATCAAATTAATCTATTTATTATTGAAATTAAAACTTTTTGTCGTACTATTAAAAAAATATAAAATTTGGAAAAAATTTATGATTCAATAAAATCTTTTTGTCTAGAACTACAAAAAAAAATTATATAATCTTTTAAATAATAAACATTAACTCTATTACAATTTAACATTATTTGATATAACGACACATAGATTAAATTCTTTCATTTAATAATAGATAGATTAATTTGATCTAGTTCTTATAATAGAGGGACTTTGTACGTACTTTCACCTTGTACGCATAAACAGACATCATTTTTAACATGTAAAGGAAAAATGGTTAAATTTATTTTTTTTACTCTACTCTTTGTATATTTAAAATTTAATTCATCTAATTTTATTTTTCGAAATTTATTTTTTTATTTTCAAATTTCATAGTAATTTAGGTTGAATTGTTTACGTTGCATTTTGAAACAAAAAGGGTTTTAATTACAACTTTGGCTTCCAAATTATACACTTTTTGACTTAGATACCTAAAGGTTTTTTTTGTCAAAAGTGATATTCAAGCTATCAATTTCATCTCATTTTATCTAAAAATGTCTACGATGTCCAATAACAAACTGTTATGTGCCACGTTCTTATTGGTTAATATCTCGTTTTTGGGTAAAACGAGACAAAATTGATAGTTTGTGTACCACTTTTGACAAAAAAATTAAGTATTTAAGTAAGAAAAATAATATAGTTTGAGGGCTAGTTTTACATTTAAACCTAAAAAAATACTTAACTTGTTAGTCCCATAACAAAAAAACAAAAAAAAAAACCTATTAAAATTGAGTTAACAAAAGGATTATAACGATTTTAATAATTAAACTTCCAATTTTAAATTCGAAAAAATTAAAATTTTGAAATAAAAATAATAACACTAAATGTTAAATTGACAAAAATTACAAGGACCTATATAATATTTTAACCCATTAAAATTTTATTTACTGTGCGTGAAAACTGTAAAACCAAGTTAAAGTTTATTTGTTTTATTATTTATATATTAATTTTATAGCTAAAACCCTAATCATTTAAATACCTCTTTTCCTCTCTAAGTTTCTAGCAGTGTTCCTCAGCAAGCAAACATTTCTCTTATTTTTGTTTTAATTTTTTTCACAAATTTCCTCTCTTTTTTCTAAACCCTAGAATCTCATCTCATTGAACTGAATTTGAGCATCTAGGGTTTAGGTTTTTTTTTGGGTTTAAAATTTTAAGTTTACAATTTTTTTCATAACAAAAAATGGATGTTCCAAGTCTTGTTGTTGTTCTTCAAGCTGCTCTTAGTCCCAATCCTGCTGAACGCAAAGCTGCTGAAGAAAGCCTTACTAAGGTTTTTTTTTTAGTTTAATTGTTATGTAATTGGCTTTGATTATCTGTTTTTAGATCAGAAGATTGATTTTCTTTGGTTTTCTTTTTTTGGATATTTTGGTTTCAGTTTCAGTATACGCCACAGCATCTGGTGAGATTGTTACAGATCGTCATTGATGACAATTGCCCTATGGCTGTTCGTCAAGTTGCTTCTATTCAGTTCAAGAACTTCATTGCTAAGAACTGGGCTCCTCTTGATCCTAGTATAAAAATTTTAATCAATCAATTTTACTTTTTTAGTATATTTTTCTCTCTATATTTATGTTTATGAATATGATTATGGATATATATTTGTTTTGTCTTTAATGAATGTAGATGAGCCACAGAAAATATTGCAAAGCGATAAAGATATGGTTCGTGATCATATTCTCGTATTTATTGCTCAAGTTCCTCCTTTGTTAAGGTACCATTGTGTAGTGCCCCTCTTTTTTTGGTTTTTTTTTTTTTTCTTTCAGAATTGTTTACTAGTTCATTGGTTGTCTCGCAGATTGCATTCTTAAGTTGCTTTTTGATTCATATTGTATTTTATTGCAGGGTGCAATTGGGTGAGTGTCTCAAGACCATTATCCATGCTGATTATCCGGAGCAGTGGCCACGGCTACTGGATTGGGTGAAGCATAATCTACAAGGTCAGCAGGTTTATGGGGCTTTGTTCGTGTTGCAGATTCTTGCTAGAAAATATGAGTAAGAATATATATATATATATCACATTCTCTTTTTGGCTGCATGTTTTCTTTATTTCAGTTTCCAGTTACTATCTTTGTATTGTTGCATTTGTATTGTAATTCTTTTAACGTAAAGTGCCTGCTGAAGGTGATGCAAACTTATTTGTTTTAATGCAATTAACATCATTTGACGGCTTTAATGATTGATTACGGTATTTGCTTGGAGGAAATGTTTTAATTCAAATAACCAGTCCTTGTTCTCTTAGTTTGGTGCATCCTTATGTTGTTACTCTTTGATTCTTTAATGTTAATTTATAATTTTCTTTAATATTCTAGGTTCAAGTCAGAGGAGGAGAGAACTCCAGTTCAGCACATTGTTCAGGAGACATTTCCTCATCTTCTCAATATATTCAGCAGACTTGTCCAGATTGAAAAACCAGCAGTTGAAGTAGCAGATCTGATAAAGCTTATTTGTAAAATTTTCTGGTCATCAATCTATGTAAGTCCAAATTGCTACTTTTATTGTTCATCATTTTACTAGAATGCTAAATAATAGTCCATTTTAGTGCTTCCCTTTGTATTTTATTTTTATCTCAAGGAACAGCATGTGCCAAATAATTTGAGCAGAACTATATATAGTACGGTATTTTTATGTCTACGGTTACTAGTTTTCTTTGATTTGTTTTATGAGGTTTTTTGATTCATATGCCATCTTTGGGATATCTTTTCTACTTTTCAGTTGGAGATTCCAAAGCAGTTACTTGATCCTAATGCATTCAATGCTTGGATGATGCTTTTCTTAAATGTTCTGGAGAGGTCTGTCCCTTTGGAAGGCCAACCTCTAGATCCCGAGCTCCGGAAATCATGGGGCTGGTGGAAGGTGAAAAAATGGACTGTTCATATCTTAAATAGGCTATATACTAGGTAAGCTGAGAAATTGGAACATGGTTTGGAGTTATTTTTGGTAGTCCTCAAATTATCAATCTTGTTTGTGATTTTGGTGGCTATATTACAGGTTTGGAGATTTAAAGCTTAGGAATCCAGAAAACAGGGCTTTTGCCCAAATGTTTCAGAAGAACTATGCAGGAAAAATTTTGGAATGCCACTTAAACTTGTTGGGTGTTATTCGTGTTGGTGGCTATCTCCCTGACAGAGTTACCAACCTTATTCTTCAATATCTAAGTAACAGGTTTGCAGTGTGTTAATGCTTAAATCGGGTTAATAATTGGTGCTTTGATTTGTTTAGTCAGTTTAAGATGTTCTGTGAGAGCTGGCAATTATTTTGGGATAATTGGATCATCCACTTTTTCAAGGCTACAGTTGCCTGTATTTAACTGAAAGAATAGGTTTTTTTGAATATCTCCTTTCCATTGGTGCCTGTTTCTTTCTCTCTGTTGCTGAGTGAGAAATATGCTGAGCTTAATGGAGGATTTATGACTACCTAGGATGTGATATTCATTTTGCGTTAACATAAAAGCCACGAATTTTTCTGTTGCAGTGCTAATAAGAGTAATTTCTCTTTGTATTGTATAACTTCGTTTTATTTTTGTAAACAAACAAAACCACCATGCCAGTTCCTACTTTTCTGCCCTATATTGATGATGGTAGGGTTCCTTGATTGCATCACACAAACAAGAAGAATGGACAGTGCAGTATCACACCTAGGGTTCCTTAGGAGTCATTTCCAAGGATGATTGTATCTCACAACCACAAAAGCTATAAGCTAAGATTGAAATGTATGCATATACCTTCAATAGAGGAGTACCCTAATTTATATATGGACCCTTAAACTTGCAGTGTAAGTTAACAAGCTTTACTTGACTTGAAACTCAAGAAAATGGAAAAACAAACTTCACTTGAAAACAAAACTAATAGGGTAAGGAAAACAACACTAAGATACTAAGCCCTGATTAAATGTAAAGTACTAAATGATATATGAACAATTAAGCTCAACAAGTGTAACAAATAAAATACTAAATAAACCATGAACAATTATCTTCTAAGTTTTCTGCATATCCCATGTTTTCATTCTGCAAATTGTATTTAGTTTACAAATGTTTCACATGGATTTTGACAGAAATAACATTTATTTATATGCAGCATCTCGAAAAATAGCATGTATACTTTATTGCAGCCACAGCTTGATGTTCTTCTTTTTGAGATAGTCTTCCCTCTCATGTGCTTCAATGACAATGATCAAAAGCTTTGGGAGGAAGATCCACATGAGTACGTAAGGAAGGGCTATGGTAAGCTCCAAAAACCTGGTATGTCTGTTGCAAAACCTTGAATGAGCCACATTGGTCATACATTTTATTCTTGCACTCCAGATATAATTGAAGATTTATATAGTCCAAGGACTGCTTCCATGGACTTTGTGAGCGAGTTAGTCAGAAAACGTGGAAAAGAGAATCTTCAAAAGTTCATTCAATTCGTTGTGGAAATTTTCAAGAGGTATTCTTTTACTTTTGAAGCTTAATAGAGACAGGAATATTGGGATTCTTTGATTTTGACTTGTTGGTATATTCATGCCATCTTTTTCTTATTCCAGATATGATGAAGCACCGTTAGAATATAAGCCCTACCGACAGAAGGATGGTGCCCTCCTGGCTGTTGGAGCACTTTGTGATAAACTGAAACAGACCGAGCCCTATAAATCTGAATTGGAACATATGTTGATGCAGCATGTTTTCCCAGAGTTCCGCAGTCCTGTTGGTCATCTTAGAGCCAAGGTTTGTTTCAATTTTTTCTCATAGGGACATCATAATCTTCTTCTTTCGATGCTCTTTTCTGAGGTTTCATAGAGATATATATAGATACATTTGCATCTGAGAGAGTTCTCTTAGTTTTATACCTTTTTTATATGGATTTTAGGCGGCATGGGTAGCAGGACAATATGCCCATGTAAACTTCTCTGACAAGAATAATTTCCTCCAAGCACTGCATAGCGTTGTTTCTGGGTTGCGTGATCCAGAACTTCCTGTTCGTGTCGATTCAGTTTTTGCATTGAGATCATTTGTTGAAGCTTGCAAAGGTAGATATATGATACTTTTGCTTTGAGCATTATTTTATAATTTGTATGAGTTGATTTTGGATTAAGCAAGCTTGCAGTTAAGTCTGCATTTGTAGTAATCTGGTTTCTAATTACTACCTATGTTATGCCCATATACACCTCTTTTTTTGTAATTAATTGTAGTGTTGACTGCCTTACTGATATGAAGTTGTTTAAATGCAGATTTAAATGATATCCGTCCTATTCTTCCTCAACTACTTGATGGTAAGTGACATTTAGTGCTTGTAGTATCCTATTAGCAGCTCCTGATGATCTGATGTTTCAACTTTAACTTGGCACTTGAGACACTGCTATTTCCTTTTCTTCTTTTCTCAACTCTCGAATCATTTATATGATTATATTGAGAATTCCGTCAATTCACACAGTACCCAGTTACTTTTTCTCATTCAAGTGATCTAGTCAATAATTTGCAATTTCATTTCCTACAGAGATTTTTAAACTTATGAATGAGGTTGAGAATGAGGACCTTGTTTTTACTCTGGAGACCATAGTTGACAAGTTTGGGGAGGAGATGGCGCCATATGCTCTTGGATTGTGTCAGAATCTGGTAATGCATGTTTTCATCATTTTTTAAATTACCAAGTTTCTAATTTTCTGGACCCGAAACTATCGTCTTGTCTCTGCTTTCAGGCAGCTGCATTTTGGAGGTGTATGAACACCGCAGAAGCTGATGATGAGGCTGATGATCCCGGTGCTCTTGCTGCAGTCGGCTGTTTGCGTGCCATAAGCACAATACTTGAATCAGTTAGCAGGCTTCCTCACTTGTTTGTTCAGGTTGAGACAACTTTGCTTCCAATCATGCAAAGGATGCTGACAACTGATGGACAAGGTCTGTACAGTCTCTCTCTCTCTCAACTGTCCGAATTATTATTTTTATTTGTTTTATTTTCTCAATAGTGAAATGTACTGTTGCCACCAGAAATGAGACTGGATTGAATATGCATTATATTATTTTATTAAAGAATCTAATGTTTAGGTGTGAAATTTCAAGCTGCTATAGTAAAGATACTGTTTTTCCCTAGAAATTTCAAGTGTTTATTAGATTATTTTGGGCGTGGGCAAGTTGAAGAGGAAGGAAAATTTTTGCTCTATCCTTATTGGCATGTAAGACCTAACTTTATCTTTAGATATCACCTACTCTTTAGTTATGTTCAAAACTTATTTAAATTTTATAATCTTGGATCAAAGAGCAACTTATGGCACCAGTGCAAGTTGGTTTTAGAATTTTGTCAGACTATCAGTAATAGTGGCAAATGTAGTTAGACTTAGATCTAGAATGTGTTCATGTAGAATAGGATATACCCATAAACACATTAAACATCAGCAAAAATGATTAAAAAAACCCCAACTATAAAAAGTCAACTTTTTTGATGAGTTAATAGCTGGCGTGCTCTTTGATAAGTTATAGCTGCATGGTTTAAGTAAACCTAGCTTTGTTGTAAAGATACCTTAAAAGGTTTATGTCATTAATATTGTTGGTTAAAGCCACTTAGAGTTTTAAATTTTGTGCTGAGAGAACTTAAAAGTGAGTTGATAAAATACATTATCAAATAGTTTATGGGATGGCTACTGCATTTTCATACATGCCAAATTTGACTTTTATAAGATGGTATTTGGTCTATATCATTTTATAGGGTCATTTTATTGAACCTTTTCTTTTTGTACTCTTTTGCAGAGGTTTTTGAAGAAGTCTTGGAGATTGTTTCATATATGACATTCTTTTCTCCAACTATATCCTTGGAAATGTGGAGCCTTTGGCCTTTGATGATTGAAGCATTAGCTGATTGGGCAATTGACTTCTTTCCAAGTATGATTTGATTTGAATTGATATTTCTTTTGCCTCATATCTGAATGTTTTAGGATTGTTAAGTAGACTTTTTATCTTAGCAGTTTAAGCATTTTCTGCTTATTTAGTTATTCGCTGAAATTTGTCATGATCAACATGACACTATTTTTCTTTTTAGGATATTTGAAAATTTTCCATTTATCCAAAAAGAAGTAGATGTCTGCTACAATGAAAAACTTGGGTAAAGCCTTACAATCAACTATTCTAGTACCACACTGTAAACAATTAATAGTGATACTATTTACTCTTTGAAAATCTGCGTCAAATATAACTCTGATCAGAAGCTTGTTTTTCATGCATGTTTGCCTAAGATCCACATTGCCAAATAAATTGTGAATTTGTGTCAAATTTGTTGATAGAACTAACTGTGTTTATTAACTTGTATGTTAAAGCATATGTTCTTACAAATCCTAGAGAGTTTTAGTTCATAAATGAACCACACTGAACTTTGGGGTCAGGTTGCCACTGCAATATAGACATCCAGATTTTTTTATGGTAGAATTTGGATAGTTCATTTGTGTTGGTTCTAGTAGGTCCATATGATTACACAAGGTGAGAAGTTTATACCCATTTTTTGTTATTTAATTTCAATTTATCATTATTTGTTCTTATTTCATCTATATTTTTTGTGTCATTTCTAAGTAATAGCTGCTTTCATGCAGATATTTTGGTTCCTTTGGACAACTACATATCCAGGGGAACTGCACATTTTCTTACTTGCAAGGAACCCGACTACCAGCAGAGTCTTTGGAATATGATTTCTTCTGTGAGTCCCATTTTAGTTATAAAAATTGCCTTTTGATGGGAAACACACTAGGAAAATGAAAATAAACCATACATTCTTCAGTCTTCTTATCTTGCAAATTTTTATAATACCTTTATGTCAGTCCCTTTGGTTTATAAAGCTCTGTTATTTGCTTTGTCTTTGGCAGATTATGGCAGATAAAAATTTAGAGGACAATGATATTGAACCAGCCCCAAAGCTGATTGAAGTAGTGTTTCAAAACTGTAGAGGACAGGTGGATCACTGGGTTGAGCCATATTTGAGAATTACACTTGATCGATTGAATCGAACGGAGAAACCACGGTTGAAATGTCTTCTTGTACAAGTGGTATGGCGTCAAGCCATAGCTTTATTCTTTTGTAAGATGATGTCATATTTTTATATGCTCATCTCGTGTCTTGTAAATTTACACATTTGATATTTTGCCTGTTGCTTTTCTTCTATCAGAAATACTCTTTTATTCCTGGAAACATTTTTGGCCTGTGATTTTATAACACGACACTGTTCTTCCTTACCCAGATTGCCAATGCAGTCTATTACAATGCAGCCTTGACACTCAGCATATTAAACAAGTTCTCTGTTACAACAGAAGTGTTCAATCTTTGGTTCCAGTTGTTGCAACAAGTTAGAAAGAGTGGTTTACGGGCTAATTTTAAGCGGTAGGTAGTTTTGTATTTGCTTTGATCATTTTCCATGTCACTATGTTTAAGCCTTGAGAATAATATTGTTACTTTTACAATGAACTTTCACACTTCGGGTATTGTCTTGCTATGACTCAATAAGTTATCTTGCTTCGATAGGGAACATGATAAGAAAGTGTGCTGCTTGGGCCTTACATCACTTCTTGCACTTCCCGGTGACCAGATTGGCGGGGAGGCTCTTGGGCGTGTATTCAGGGCTGCCCTTGATCTCCTAGTTGCTTACAAGGATCAAGTTGCAGGTCTCTCTCTCTCTCTCTATGTATATATATGTATATGGGTGTGTGTGTCAATGCGCTTATACTATCATGTTGTGTGTCTGAATTTGCAATCTTTTTGAGATTGTATCCTTAAATCCTTCTCTGATATTTATTTATTTACTTCATTTGAGTGAGCAGAAGCTGCAAAGGAGGAAGAGGCTGAAGATGATGATGATATGGATGGTTTCCAGACTGATGATGACGAGGATGATGGTTCTGACAAGGAAATGGGAGTCGATGCGGAGGACGAAGATGAAGCTGATAGCATGAGGCTTCAAAAATTAGCTGCCCAGGTATGCATTATTTTGGTCTTTGAAGGTTATTTGATACTTGGCTTGTCATGAATATCACAAATTGGTAAATAAGATGGGAATGTCTAGCTACTGTATGGACAAAGATGGAAGATTCTCGAATGTTTGTACCGGTGACTAGCATGGCAAGGAGGGCTGGAATGATGAACTTTGGAAATTAATAATAATGCTTCGATGGGACCTTTTTAACGAGCCTATTATATTTCCTTTTTGTAATTGGTCCTTGGACTTTCCAGTCCTTTATTTCACTCCATCTTTGTTTTCTATAGGCTAAAGCTTTCCGCACAAATGATGATGATGACGAGGATGACTCTGATGATGACTTTAGTGACGAAGAAGAACTACAGTCACCAATCGATGAAGTTGACCCGTTTATTTTCTTTGTCGATATTGTCAAGGGTAAATGTCGATTGTCCCTTTAATATTGTTTCTATCTTCTGGTTTTGTTCGATGTTTCCATGTCATTAGCTGAAACGAGGACTTTTTTCTTCCCTTCCCTGATTTTGAATCAAGCTATGCAAGCATCGGATCCTATGAGGTTGCAGAACCTTACACAGACTCTGGATTTCCATTATCAAGCTCTTGCAAATGGTGTAGCTCAACATGCAGAACAGAGGAGAGCGGAGATCGAAAAGGAACAAATGGAGAAGGCATCAGCTGCCGCCGCTCCACCATCATGAGTTCAGTTTCGAACTCGATGTTCATCCATAATTTCCATTCATTCAGAAATGGTTATTTTATGAAACCAAGATTTGTTTCCACTTGCAGTCCATTCAAGTCATTCATTGGTTCATACGGTCTTGAAGGTGATCAAAACCCCAAAAAAGTCAAGTTTCAAATCCATCGAGATTTTTTGTGTATAAAGTACTCTTCATCCGCAAAACACGGGGTTAGGGAGCTCCGAGTTTGCCAGTTTTGGCTAGTCTGGTGAGTCCGGTCCAACTCATCCATCAGTTTCTGTTTTGCATCTTTTCACACTATCGGTCAAAGTTATCCCCAATTAGTTGTTTCCGGAGTCGGATCTTCTCCCGGGGATGACTGGTCGGGGACCATGCATATAGTCTCTCTATAATATGCCATGTTTAATCAAATGGCAAAGTTTTTGTGTTTTGCATTGATGATTTTGGTGAAGAAAATTTTGCCTTTTACCTCATTTCCCTGTCAGATATAGTGTATCAATACCAGGGAATTTTATTTTTGTTTGGGATTAAGATTTTTGTTTTGTTTTTTTTTGCCCTTTAGAGGGCTACTTTGGTTGCCAATTTGTAAGAATATGATTCTTTGATGTTATGGGATTAATGAAAAAGAATATATTGGGATTTTGATTGTTTGCAATGTTGTAGTTGTGTTATTTTTAGTTACTAACAACGCAATCAATAGTATTAGTATTTTGGGAAATATAGTTTATTGCATGAGAATAATTATTGTCAATTTTACTACCCACTCTTTTGGGCATGTTTATGTTCATTTTCTCTTTCAAGTAATTATATACTTTATAATTATATATTTGTAGACCAATATTTTTTTTTAATTTTTGATAATTTATTCAATTAAACTAGATAAATCGATCCAATCGGGAACTTATTTTTTGATCTATCAGTTTGGTTTTAAAATCTTTGTTATTCATATTAAATTCGAGATTGGTTTAATAATGAACAATTATTTGATACAAAGCTTTTCGATTTCATAATAATTATGTTTGAAATTTGACATTTCATAATAATTATGTTTGAAATTTGACAAGTTTCTCATTTGCTTATCTATCTAAATTTTATATTTTCACATCTTTACTCTACTCTATTTGTTGAATTTAAAAAATTTACTGAATAATTTTCTTTTAAATATTTTAATATAAAAACATAAATAACTAAATGTATTTATATTTAAATGTTTTCTATTCATGAGAATGACTTCCGGCGGCTATTTTAACAGCTATACGATGGTGGTTATCGATGAGAATGAGTTCCCATCCTGAAGAAGACGAGTAAGGAAACTACATACAAGGTTGTGATATACGAGAGATAAATGAACTAATCTTTCAATTTTATTTGGAACTGTAGTAATTTTAGTTTCAAACGCATAACCTAATTTGAATGTGCAGCAAAAGAGAAATAATTTCAGAAAAAAGTTAAGCATTCAACAACAGCTTTATTATTGTAAGTACAATCACACTCCCAAATTACAAGAAAATCTAAAATCAACGATCAAACACCAATGCAAACCAGACAAGTTTCAACTCCAGATTATTACATGATATTTATTTAAAACTTAAAAAGCCGGATAAACCAAATTATAATGACAACAACAACTAACATCACAAGTAACAAGGTAAAGATCAAACCTTGTGTTTCACTCTTGAGTTTTCCTGCAAATGAAGTGGTAGGTTTCAAATATGATTACATCTGAATTGCTACATGATCCATTTCCACCAAGTTAGAAAATCGGGTGCTACACAATCCCAGTGGACAATATATTTGCACTCCGACTTTGAGCATTCAAGAGCCACATCTTCACAAGGCTTATTGCATTTATCACAATTAGGGTAGTAATACTCCTTCTTCACAATGGTGAGTGGGTGTGGATGACCTGTTTCTTCATAGATGCTCCCGAGTTTGAGGGATGGATATTTTCCAAGAACACAACCAACATGAGCAGAAGTATCGCATGTTGCACAATGATAAAACCAACGATTTGGATCTCGACAGTTTTCACAGATATCACAATGATGACTTTTTGAATAACTGTTATCATCATGATCAGTGAGCGAAAGAAGATGCTCATCGCATTTGTGACGAGCTGTAATTGGAAGTGAAAAACAATCAAAATGTAGCACAAAATTGCAATCCTTACAACAAAGTACTCTAGTTGTAGGTTGACCACAAGCATTGCATTTCCCATCGTGGCTGTAGAAAAAGAGGGGGTGTTCATGTTTCAAACATGTTCGAGCACCAGGAGTAAAAGCAATTACACATCGGAGACATATTTTTTCCTCACATCCACAACATTCATAAGCAAAGGCATTAGATACATCACAACATGCTTCACACCTAAAAACCTTGTCTGAAATAAGGGCGAGAGGCTCTCGGCAACTATGATGCCAAACACTCTTCATCTTAGGTAACTCGGCACACTCTTTATGAAGAAAAAAAACACATTCTGAACAGTAGTAAAATGGATCCGAGATTGGCAACATACACCCGTCGCAACTATTTTCATATCCTCCAACAAAGGGACCTAACATTAGATTATGCTTATGCTTGAAATGCTTTATTTTTGTAGCTTCTCTAGCATCGTTCCTCTCAATAACACTGATGGAACTTTCATTAGGCATCTCATCTTCATTTTCTACTATTTCATACGAATCTTTATCCTCCATTGCACACTTCACATGGAAAATAACATTACACTTTGAACAATAGTAACTACCATGCTCTGTATTGACTTCACCATGGCATATTATGCAATCCAAAACTCTAAAATCTTCTGTGTGATGGAAATATTTGTGAAAAATGCGATCATCATGCCACTTGCTTTTGATAATGCGTGGTAATGAAGTGCACTTGTTATGGACCATAATGTTGCATGTACAACATATGTAGGAAGCATAACTTCCTTCCTCACCACATGCATCACAAATGAATGATGATCTCCTTGTAAACAAAGTAAAAGGATGTTCATGGCTTTTATCTTCAACAACAAGATCTAAAGATACTGATACACATTCAATGTGAACAGCAAACTTACAAGGTGAACAACCATAAACAAATCCTCTTTGCCTTGTTACTCCGCATATCTTGCAAGAGAGTCGTTCACTATTGAATTGTAGAACAAGAGGATGCTTGCGATGGCAGCCATGATTCAGTTTGAAAGGAAGGTCAGTGCATTTCTCATGTAAGTTAAATCCACAGTCAGGAGAAAAGTGTGTATACTTTGTTAATGGTTCCCAACATCCAAAGCACTTAGCAGCATCTTTGAGTTTTTCATCACCATTTTCAGTGGAAATCAAGCTCTTTCAAATTATTCTCAGCAACATTAAATGTAAACAAAGCACATTTAATATGTAAGTCCAATTCACAACAAGAGCAGTGATAAACAAACTTATTATCCTTTTTATCACAAAAATCACAAATGTACCCTGATGAATAACCCGGATTCCTTATAAGATGTGAATCCATAAGAAGAAGAGGATGATGAGGATGAAAAGGATGATTAAGCTCCAAAGGTGCGTCGGCACATACCTTGTGAAGGTAAAACCCACAATCCTCAGCACAGCAAAAACATGGAGTTGACACATTCTCTCCACACCTTGAGCAGTCAGCTACAATCAGCAGCTGATCTTCATTCAAAAGAAGAAGCAAGGGATGTTGGTGGCCATAATTCTGTGGCTCCTCCATTTCTCCTTACTCTTTGGTTTTTCCCGTCGACGTAGCAAGAAAGAAAAAAAACTGAAACTCAATGTTTGAAGTAAAGTACAAATTTGAAAGAAAGAGACACCAAAACCATGATAGTAGATTGCTTTTAATCTGTCTTTGTTTTGATACTTCACTTCAGCGGGTTTCCTTTCTTTGTTTACATTTGTTAATTTTTTAAATATATATATATATTCTTAATAATAAAGTTAAAGTTTAATAAAGTATAAGACAAACCATTATGGTAAAGTTACGAGGGTATATTGCCTTTAACGAGTTGCTTTATACTACCTTAATACTTTGCTTGAGTGAGTGAGTTTCTTATAAATGTTCTTATAATTCAACGAGGCTTGATACTTTGTTTGCCTGAGTGTATTTTATCAAAGATATTTTTCTTACCCATACAATATTAGAGGATTGAAAAGAGGATGACAGAGTTTAAATCACATCTAAGTGTGAGACAAAAGCTTTAATTTGTACATGCATGGAAGATGAGCTATTAACAAAAAAACAATATAAAACATCCTTTTATATTTTTAGTGGACATATATTGAAGATGAGATAAAGTAACTTAAATTCCTTAGCAATGTTAACCGAATTTGCCCATCAACTCACCAATTGGTGAACAAAGCTAGAGAACATATGCAACAATGAGTTATCCTCTTAAGCAACTGCTTCAAATCCTAACTTTTCTTTTTTAAATTTGGGCCAAGGTGAAGGAAAGGTTTGGGGTTGCAAAGTTTGTACCTTCAATAATACTTTCATGGCAATGAAGCTATGCTCATGACTATTAATAACATAACTTTGCTCTCTTAATTGTCTAAACAATCTTTGCTTTTAGCCTTCACTAGATTTCTAAAACATGCAACATTAAGAAAATCAGGCATTGACCCTAAATCTTGTGTTTCGACTTTCGAGCCATATTGCTTCGACTCTTTCATTTTACATGAAATATTTATCCGGTATGAATATGTTTATGTTAAACACGTACTTATATTTATCATTCATATCCGAATTCGAATAACATAAGTTTAGAGTGAAAGAAGAATGAAAAAAAGGTATAGTGAAAACACTGAAAATAAAAGTAGTTGCGATACCACATTTATATTTTTCTTTATTTTCAAAGTCATTTAGCAGCACTAAGGTTTGTTTACGTAGTTCAATTTCCTTGTGTCTGTGGAGTCTAGGTCAGTGTGTAATTTCACTATTTTTAATCATAAATACAAC
Source organism: Gossypium sturtianum (assembly GCA_025698515.1). NCBI lineage: Eukaryota > Viridiplantae > Streptophyta > Magnoliopsida > Malvales > Malvaceae > Gossypium > Gossypium sturtianum. Next base: position 169,121,593 of record CM046945.1, read on the forward strand.
AAATAATCCACATTCTATCACTCCCCAAGTATTGAGATCTCACCTTTATACCGAAAGACTAGAACACTCATCTCCAAAATCTCCCTAAGAACTTGAGAAGTAAACACTCAACAATATTTACGATAATAGTTTGCACTCTCTTACAAAAACAGTTCCTCAATGAATAGATTAAAGTGCTCTCAATAAGCTCTCATATAAAACCTAGAGAAGCCTTAAAGCATATATCAATTTTGGCTTACTAACATAAAATCTAAGTGAATACAAAATAACTCCTTGAAAATAGCTATTACAACATAAACATCTAAAGCATAACCAATCAAATATATGCTCAACGCAATCTCGATTGAATCTCCACATTTTAAGGATAAAATTGATTTACTCATATCTAAACCGATCTTCAAATGCCAAGGACAAAGGTTAAAAATCATAATTTACCCCAATAACAGTAGGTTAAAACAAAATTCACAATTAACTCAAAATCCTCTCCCATAATAATTTAGAGTAAACACAACCAGTATATAAATGATCCCTAGTTTCTTTCTCATTTCCCCAAAGAAGACACAATGAATCAACTTGACACCCCATGCAAGTAACCCACTCTCGGTGGGCAATCTGTTCTGCACAGCTAACCAAGCACAAAAGGAATGCCTAGGAATTGAGAGGCTCCCCCAAACAATTTTACTCCAAGGCACTTTCTCCGGCGTTATAAACTCCCACATTTTCATTGCCTTGAATGTGCTTTAGGGGTACGTTTTATCAAATAGAGTAAAAATTTATTGAGTTAATCGAATTAACGAGTCTCATTTTATCATTTTAAGTACTTGATTTGAATTTTTTTGAATAGAGTTGATTCGAGCAAAATTGTTTGAGTTAAATTTAAAAAAAATTAAAAATATCAAATTAACATCTTCTTCAAGTAAAATTGTTCGAATAGAGTGTTTTATAAGATTATATAAAAAACTATTGTTAATCGATTATAAAAAGTTATGGATGTTTGTATAGATGAAACATAGTGTCTTTGTTTCGAGGAGATTAATCACTAATAATGTCCTCCTTACCTAAGAAATCCTACATGCTTTCAAGCAACGAAGAATTAGAAGAAAACGTTTTTTTGCACTCAAACTCAATATGAGTAAAGCCTATGACAGGGCTGAATGACCTTTTCTATGGAATATGGTGTTAAAGATAAGCTTCGTTGTCTCATGGATGAATTTCATTATGCATTGCATAACTACTGTCTTTTACTCGATTGTTATTAATGAAGAGGGGGGAGAACTTTAAATCGACAAGAGGCATTAGACTGGGAGATCCACTTAGTCCTTACATCTTTTTTATTTGTTGTGAAGAACTCTCATCTCTTATGAGATTGGCAAAGCGGGAAGAGTTATTGTTTGGAGCAAAAGAGTTATTTTCTTTAGCGTTTTTCATTTTTTTTAAAAACTAAAAAAGAAAATAATTTGGTAAAAGTACCATGAAGGCACTTATAGTAGTAGTCGAATTGTATTTTGCCCATATTACTCAAAACATGAGTAAAGTAGTCTCTATATGTTATATCAAAGAGCAAAATTGTCATTTCTATTAAAAATTTCATCCATTTTTACTATTAAAAACTAACTTAACTGATGGAATAACTAGACAGTTACACATGGCATGTCGCGTGTACTTCATATTAATGTATAAGGACATTTTACTCGTATAAAGACTAAATTACTATCTTTTGAGTAGAAAGAGAAAAATGCATTTCAACTCTTGTACAAAAATTTGCATAATACTTTTATCAAATAATCTCTATTTCTTAAAACCAAACGCATTTAGTAAAGACTAGGGGCATAACTATGGGCTGGCAGGGGCTTTGACCCCCCTAAAATGTAATTTTTTTTTTCATTTAGGCCATTGAACATTTTTAAAATTTTAAATTAGTGAAGGTAAAATTTCACTTTGACCCCCTAAAAATGATAAAAAATTGATTTAATCATTCAAAAATTATAAAGATATAAACTATTAAAATAGTAAAATTATATTTTTACTATTGTAAAAATTACAATTTAAATTCGGCCCTCTAAAATTTTTTTTTGATTTCGCTCCTAATAAAGACGATGATACTTGTCCGCATGAAATTTGACATTTTAAGACATCTTACCAAATTGTTTTAATGCCTTTGTCAAAATTAATGTGAGAATTAATGCACCTAAAAAATTGCAAAAATATCGAGTTATTGATGTGACCTTTTTTCTATGATAACAAATTAATTTTTTATTACTTACAGATTTTATCAAATTGATTTTAAATTTAAAAAAATCAACAAATTTAATCTTCAACTTTATATATTCTATCAATTTTATTTTAATTCTTAAAAATTTAAAAAATAATTTAAAAATAAAAAATTTTAAAATTTTATTTTTCAATAAAAATTACAAACAAAAACTACATTTTGAGGCACCTTATTAGTGCATTATCAGAAAATTACGTGAGAATTAATGCACATATACATACAAAAAAAAAGTGAGAACTAATAGTGACCTATTTATTAGTATATTTATGGTTTGGTTACCTAAGTTAAATTTTTTTTTTTTTAGTCCATTACTGAAATATAATCTTTTAGTCACTTTTCTATTAAATCTTTAATAGAATGTTGGTGTGACCTAATAACAAATTTAGTCCTTCATTGTTTATAAATTCTATCAATTTAATTTTAATTTCAAAAAATTTAATAAATATAAACTTCAACTTTACACATTCTATCAATTTACTTTTCACCTTTAAAAATTATATATATAAGTTAATAAAAATACATACAAAAATGTAGTATTTATCGAAATTTTTCGCATTCTATAGGTTCATTAAAAGTAAATTTTTTTTGATACGATACCTAAAATTACACATAGTCCCTCTTAACCCTTAAATAAAAAAGATAATATGCTGAAACACACTCGAACCCACATCTTTTTATATTAGCCACGATATCAATGTCAATCGAGCTAAGACTCAATTCAGATCTAGATTTTAACACCCTTTCCCAAACCATTTTAATGCCTTGTCTGGGAGAATTAATGCACTTGCATTTACACCCACACAAAAATGTGAGAAGCCAATTCCCAACTACCATGGGACCGCCATTATTAACCTTCAAAACCAGATTCAGAGTTCGTCACTGAAACCCACAATTTTCCCGAGAGCATCCAAACAAACAAAAAAACACCCCATCTTCAACAGCTCAATCATGGGTTCATCCAATGATTACATTCACATCGTAATGGTTCCATTCATGGCTCATGGCCATCTCATTCCATTCTTAGCTTTAGCAAAACAAATCCATCACCAAACTGGCTTCAACATCGCCATTGCTAATACCCCTCTTAACATCCAATACCTCCGTTCAACTCTCCGAGGAAACCCCATTCCCGCTATCCATTTTTTGGAGCTTCAATTCAACAGTTCCGACCATGGGTTACCACCCAACACAGAGAACACGGAGAACTTATCGTTAGATCTCATCGGTAAATTCTTTGCTTCATCGGTTTATTTGAAAACTCCGTTTTATAATTTGTTAAAAGATATTATTAAAAAACAGCGCAGACCACCTGTTTGTGTTATTGCCGATGTGTTTTTTGGGTGGGCTGTTGATGTTGCTAATAGTTTAAACACTATAAACATTGCGTTTTCAACCGGTGGTGCTTATGGTACTTTAGCTTATGTTTCGTTATGGACTAATCTCCCACATCGTAGAACAGATAATGAAGAGTTTAATATGCCTGGATTCCCTGATAGATGCAAATTTCATGTTTCTCAACTCCATGAATTTTTGAGAAAAGCTGATGGGACTGATTTATGGTCCAAGTTTATGCAACCACAGATTTTAAGCTCTTTTAAATCCATTGGGTGGTTGTGTAATACTGTTGAAGAGATCGAACCATTTGGGTTGGATTTATTGAGGAAATACATCAAATCCCCTGTTTGGTCCATTGGTCCTCTTTTGCCTAAATCCTGGTTAATCAACTCATCGGCACCGGCATCGGTGAGACAACATGCAGGGAAAGAGCCAGGGATATCACCTGAGAAATGTGTTCAATGGCTTGGTATGCATAGTGATGATTCAGTTCTATACATTTCATTTGGTTCACAAAACACTATTAGTCCATCACATATGATGGAACTAGCAACCGGGTTAGAAAAAGCTGGGAAACCGTTCATTTGGGTTATCAGGCCACCGCTTGGTTTCGACTTGAAAGCCGAATTCAAACCGGAATGGTTACCGGAAGGTTTCGAAGACCGAATGAGTAGGAATAACCAAGGGTTGTTGGTGAAAAACTGGGCACCCCAACTTGAAATATTGTCGCATAGATCAACAGGGGCATTTTTGAGTCATTGCGGGTGGAATTCAACGATGGAAAGCTTGAGTCAAGGTGTGAAAATCATAGGGTGGCCATTGGCAGCCGAACAAGCTTACAATTCGAAGATGTTGGTGGAGGAAATGGGGGTCGCGGTGGAGTTGACAAGAGGGGTTCGGAGTAGTATTTCGAGCGATAAGGTTAAGGAAGTGATTGAAATGGTGATGGGGAAAGAAGGGAAAGGAAGGGATATGAAGAGAAAAGCTCGAGAAATTGCAGAACATATAGTGGCAGCTGTTAAAGATGAAGGAAATGAAAAAGGGTCTTCCATTAAAGCATTGGATGATTTTGTTTCAACCATTACAACAGCAAGGAAATAACCAGATCAATGTCTTGTTTTGAGCTTATAATGAATAGATTTTGTAGTTTTTAATGAAGTGTTCTATCATTTACTTTTTATAAATTTTGAGCTTATAATGAATTTCTTTTTACTTTTAATTTTTACATTTAGTTTTACAATCCCAAAACTCAGATTTTTAAAAGAAAAATCTAAGCTCAGACTTAGCTCGACCCTGGAACACCGACACCAACCCTACTGCCTTACACCCGCCTATATGCTAGATTAGATAATGTTGTTTGAATCAAGCTAGACTGGCCAATCAAATTAAAAATTGGTTAGGGTATCAGTCTAGAGACAACCATATAAGACTAATTGATCCGAGTAAAAAATTGATTGAATCAGATGGTTGAATCGAACTTTTTAATAATTTATTTAATTCGATCGAGCGAATCAATCAAGTTGATTGGATTGATTAAGCCAACAAACTAATAATTTGACTAATTTAACTATCGATCTGATTTTTAAAATCTTATATCTTCCCTACACCTTTTGCCAATGGACATACCTTCTTGTAACGCCTATTAGCTCTAAGCCAATATCCTGTTGTGTAACACCTATTAACTCTTAAGTCTTTATTGCTTGTCCTTACACTATAAACAAAATCCTCTAAAAATAATTAAAATTTTAATTAAATTATTAATAAAAAATGTGAATCAATTGAATTCCTTGAATTGTATATTTCTCTCAATTATTTTATGGATCTTTCTCATCATATCATTTATGGTCTCTTTTTAATTATTTAATGAGATTTCAGTAATTTTTTCCATATCATTGATATATAATTTTAGTAATTTTTTTACCATGAAACCCGAACCCTGAATACAAACTTGTACCCTAAACATTAAACTCTAAATCTCAAGATTTAGGGTTTGAGGTTCGAGATTCGAGATTTAATATTTAGGGTTTGAATTTTAAGATTCAAGATTTAGGGTTTAGGATAAAAATTACCAAAATTGTGTATCTATGACATGAATTTTTTTTTTTAGAATATTATTAAATAATTGAAAAGGGACTATAGATAATATGGTGAGAAAAGTTCATAAAATAATTTTCCGAGATTTAATTTTAAGAATGATGATGTGGTGACTTAATTGATTTTTTTAAAAAAATAATTTTACGATGATTTAATTGATTTTTTAATTATTTTACAATAATTTTATAGCATTTAAGCCTTAAAAATATTAAAATTATAAAAATTGTAATAAAAATTATTATAAATTATAAATTTGAAAAGTGCATGGATAAGACTAACAATAGACTACTCATTATAAATTAAAATTTTTTTGTAAATTTTTTTGTTAGTTATTTTACTTTTCAGAAGTTGTGGATTTTGTCGAGCTCGGATTTGGATCGGTAAAGATGGCTTTACAGAGGTGACATTGTGAGCAGTGTCAAGCTTGGAATTTTTATTATGCGATGATGTTGAGTTGGATAAGATAGACTACTAGTAAGCGAAGGCGACGTTCCCGGCAGTGCCAAGCCCTGTATCGAGCTAGAGTTCGACAATATCAATGGTTTAGAGGAACCTATAGGCGCCATTCCAAGATGTGTCAAGCTCGGCAATGATGAACTATTAGTAGGCAAAAACAGTTCCATCATAGTTAAAGGCAACATTCATAGTAGTGCCAAGCCTGATGTTGAGTTCCATCGTTGAGGAAAATCTATAGGTGCCATTGCAGGCAAAACCAAACTCGATTTAGAGTTTGAGTTTGACAATGAAGGTCGATATATGAACCCATAGGTGCCATTCCTCAGTGCGCCGAGTTCGAGACCGGTGGAATATTAGTAGGCAAAGATGGTTTATCCGGTGCATATGGATGAGTCGAAGTCATAGGTGCCATAGCAGGTTGTTTCAAGCTCGACATTGAAGTCGATTTAGTCGTAGAAACCATAGGTACCATTGCTGGTTGAGCCATTGGAGCCATTGTGGACTCTTTTGAACTCGAAACCGGCGGTTGAGAACTCGCCGTAAAAGGCTCGGCAAGTGACATAAACACAAGATATCGAGCAGTATGGAAAATGTTGATACGTAAATTTGGACCAACTCGACCTATGAACACATTTTCTTTAATTTAATACGGTTGAATTTTTTTTTAAATTTTATTTTAAATTATTTCATCCATCCCAAGGCAAGATAAAGACCAGACACCAACAAAAAGACAGATAAGAGAATTTGCAGACACAAATGTTTGCTAAACAAATGACTACTTGTCTCTTCTTCATGGACCATTTCATTGGCTTAGTAAATAAAATATAATTTACTCAAATATATAAATTTATTTTTTTTAGAAGAAATATACTCTTAATATACTTATATTAAATGCATATCATTGGAATATCACAACTTTGATACTAGCTAAAGTCAAAATATATAAGTTAAATTATGTTATTAGTCCCTGTATTATGTGTAAGTTTTGAATTTAGTTCTTATGCTCTAACTTGGTCAATTTTAGTTCTGTATTTTTTAAATTTTAAAATTTTAGTTTTGACCCAAACTGTAGAAGTTAAATTTATTAGGTCAAATTTTTCTATTAGTGCCATACTATGTGTAAGCTATGGGTTTAGTCTTTGTTTTCAATTTGATCATTTTTAATTCCTATATTTTTCGGATTTTGAAATCTCAGTTATGAATTAAACGGTAATTGTTAAATCAATTAACGAAAAATACGTGACTTTTTTTTTTCGAGTGTTATGTGAAAAGCGCAAGCTGACATTGCATTACATATACAATAATATGTTTTCGCATAAAATTTTGAAAATATCATTTTAATTGCTACTGTTTCGTCAAGAATGAAATTTCAAAATTCGAAAAGTATAGACTAAATCTGTAATTTATGCACAGTACGGGGACTAATAGCTAAATTTAACCCATATTAAATATATCATATCAATTGTCAACCAAAGCATTGATGCAATGGCAAAAACCTTATCAAATTTATTTTAGGTTTTATTAGTAATTTGGTCCTTGTATACCTCAATTACCGTATTAGTCTTTAAAGTTTTTTTAATAAGAAATTATACCTAAACTATTACTTTTGTCTAATTTTATAAAAAAAATGACAACATCCAATAAGAACATGCCATGTGTCATATTCTTATTGGATGATATTGTAATTCTTTTTAAAACTGAAATAAAATTGATAGTTTAGATATAATTTTTGACCAAAACACTTTAAGGACCAATCTGAAAATTGAGATATAATTTTGGGATTAATTTACTAATAAAACCTTTATTTTATTATTTCCATTTCCTAAGATCCGTTATCGACGGTCCAATTCTTTAATTAAAAAATACATGATAATATAATAAACAACAACGCGTTTTAATAAACTTTATAATAAGCATTAATTTAATATAAAAAACATTAGGTTATATTAAAAATCATAATATAAATAATGTCACACCTAATTTGATTAGTCTCCCCCAACTTACACTTCTCTAAAAAGGGTGTTGTTGCATCTAAATTTTCTCCCCACCATGGAAATAGGGTTTTGTTTTTCCCTTCAATTCTAACTATTTTCTCGAGGATTTTCTCACCATACAAACAACATATTTTGTATTATTTGATTTCTGAAAAAACTTAATTTCTCCTTGCCTTCGATTAATTCTTTACCCAATCAAAACATACATCTCTAGTTCCTCTTCGAAACCCGACAAGGCACCGACATCGATATCGATATCGGTATTGACATCTTTGTTGGAATGGATGAGACGGAGTTGAAAAGGGTTTTCCAAATGTTCGACAAGAACGGAGATGGAAAGATTACGAAGAAAGACTTGATCGAGTCATTGGAGAGCTTGGGTATCTTTATTCCCGAAGGTGACTTAATCCAAATGATTGAAAAATACGATGTCAATGGCGACAATTGCATCGACTTCGACGAGTTCGGTGAGTTGTATCAATCCATCATGAGTGATAAAGATGAAGAGGAAGATATAAAGGAAGCTTTTAAGGTTTTCGATCAGAACGGAGATGGTTACATTTCCGTCGATGAATTGGGGTCCATTTTGGTCTCTCTAGGGCTCAAACAAGGGGAAAAGGCCGAGGATTGCAAGAGGATGATAATGCAAGTGGATGCAGACGGTGATGGTAGAGTTAATTTTAGCGAATTCAAACAAATGATGAAAGGAGGCGGTCTCAGTGCATTAACTTGACAAAGGGATCAATCTCCGAAAAATCAATACAATCTTTGTCTTCGGCTTCGACTGCACCAACCAATCGATTCTTGCCAACCGTCACTCGAACTCGTAGTACGGAAATCTATATGAGGGTGCAATGGGATAGGTGATGATCTTTTTTAGAGGTTGTAAAATTTGATTTGGGATAGTGTATAAGTGTATATTGATATATAATATGTTTATTTAAAATGAAAGGTAAAATTATTCGAATTTGGAATGAGTGCTGACTATGAATATGTATTTAATAAGAATATGATTTTTATATATATATTTGGAGTATTTTTATCTTATAAAATATTGTTAAAAAATAAAAAAGTTTGAATAATATAAAACAAGAGTCTTTGATAGCTTGTTTGATTTTAAAAACACATCCGTGTTCGATTTTTTTTCTTAGTTATAACAAAAATGTTAATTTCGAGTTACACAATGGGAAATGATAGTACTTTACAATCCGATAAACCTAGGCATGAAAATTCGTATATTGGTATCGTATTATTGTGTAATTCTAACACATCGATAATTTACCTTATATAGATTTTGATATGTTGGTATATTCATGTCGTGTTTTAGTTATATTCTCATCTCATGTCCGGATTAAATCTTAACCTCCTTTTATTAGTAGTAGGACTTGGTGTTATTTTGTAGAATCACATGATGGTACCAAAATTCGAGTCCGAAGATGGTGCCAAGATCTTCTACGATGAATATGAAAGGTGAGTATGCTTCATCATGTGTGTGATGTCTTCTCGTTGATCCAAAAGAGATGGGAGGATTTTGGCTTGTCGATTAGGATAAGAAAGGTTATTGCGTTAGTATTCAAGGTAAATTGGGTCCTATTGGAAAGTCAGTGTCGAAATGTGTCATTTTCATGTATCTATATGTTGGCCTCTTCCACTTAAGCTTCATTCATCATATCTAGCATATGATTATCACCTCATACTAAAGCCTGGATTAGTTGATTGAAATGTGTTGTATAAATTATTAAATTTTTGTTTTTCTTTTGTATTCTTCAGAGTTGAGTCACATGACTTAACTCAAAGGTCTGTTCGAAAAGTGGAATAATTTGGATAAAAATATAAATTTAAAAAATAGGTTTGGACAAAAAATAAGACCCATTTTCTAAATGAATCAGGCCTTGATAAGTTTCTTTTACCTGGTTCGGCCTGAATTTGCAAAAAAAAAAAAAACTTTTATTGTTTGTTGTTTTGCCACTGTTTTGTCGTTGTTTTGTTGGCAATTTACTATTATATTATTACTATTTTGTTATTATTATTTGCTACTATTTTAAAGACATTTGCTTGTTAAGTTGCACCTATCTTAATGTTGTTTAAGTATAAAGATTTTTAAAAATTTATTTTCAATTTATTGGTAAACATTTATTTTAATGTTTTTAGTGTATTTGATGGATTATATTTTTAAAATTTATTTTTATATAAAAAATAATATAAAAAAATTAATACGAGCAGACCGGGCAAAGCACGGGTTGTAGTATTTTTATTTGGATTGGGCTTGGATAAAATTTTAGATATATTTTTTTAGCCGAGCCCGAGCCTAAACTTTTGTCCAAACCCGACCTGACCCATTATCAACTTTAGATTTCCAATGCAAATACACAAAATGAGATTGACAACTAACACAGCGAATTAAGTTTGTATGTAGAGTGATAGATCGTTTTTCCATTTTGAGAGGAAATCTTTTTCATTTAACAAAAGGATTAAATTAACTAACAATCGATGAATGCAGTGGTAAGATTACGCTCACAATTAAATTTCGAATTTTGAAGATACATTATGGAGAAAAACAATCAGGAAATTCAAAAAAAATACTTTTCATAAATTATAAAGCAGGTATTGAGAATATATTAATTACAAAAAATAAATTATTTAGGTAGGTAACAAATGTTTTTTTAATATAAATTCCCTTTAATTTTTTTAAATTATATTTACTTATTTATCTTTTTACAGTTTTTATTTTTATTTATAATAAAATGAAATCAATCAAATGGAGTATTAACTCTTAAAAAAATGAATTAATATTTTTTTTTTGGTTTTTAGCCTTTTCTTAATCAAATTTAACTGAAAATAAAATAGGAACTTACTTAAATATAATTAAATAATAAATATGTATTTTTTGTTGCAAAATAAGTAAGAATTTTCTCCAAAAATGGAAAATACCAAAAAAAATAAAAAAAATATTTAATGATTAGCCTTAAATACTCCAAAACATTCACTTAAAAGATTTTTTTTTTCTTTTTTCTCTTTGAAATTATAATGCTTTTTTTTTTTTTTATCAACATGTCAACCACTCGACAATAATAAGTGAAGAAGGAGAAGAAGAAAATCAAGTAAGTTTTTTTTTTTAATATTTTTAAAAATAATAATTTTTTTTCTTTGCTGTTGCATTTTAGTTTCTTCTAATTCGATTTTGCGATTCAACTTTTTCCAAATTTTTTAGATTTATTCCTGAAATTCTAATTTGAATTCTTTTTAGTGGTTATATATGCGCTATCTCCCTGTTTGTTTCTCGAGAAAACCACTGGATTGTAGCTTAGTTAAACGGGGTAAATCGTCTTTTTTTGTATCCTTTAGCTGCCGCTAAATGTACTAAGCACCTTTTTGGTTCCTTGGAAAATGCACGGAAAGTACAGGAAATTGAAAATTTTTTACTCTTCAGATAAATAGAAAAAAAATGGAAATAACTTGAAAAAAAGAAAAGAAAATTCGGGAAAAACTTGGCTCGCTCGACCTAACCAGTAACCAGAAATACTAAAAGTTCTTAATTTAATTTTTTATTCACTTTCTTTCCCGGTTCCCAAAGAGCTAAAGGAAAGAAAATGTTAAATTTAGCTTATGCATATATGTATATACATGTGTGCGCTTGTGCATGTTCTTTTGTGGCCAGTAGGGCTGTAATAGAGTCGAGCAGAGCCGGAACAGTCAGAGGCTCGAGCTCGATTCGAAACTTGATGCTTGAAGCTCAGTTTGAGCTCAACCGAATGCCATTATCTAAGCTCGAGCTTGGCTTGATTTAAGCTTGTTTACACTGTTTATATACTCAAACTCGAGTTTGAGCTCGAGTCCGTTTGCATATACAAATTTTTGGATAAAGTAGTAAAAGCTCAAGCTTGATTAAGTTAATGAGTTGCTCAGATCAAGTATTGAGATACTCAAAGTTGGCTCGCTCAATAGCTCGAGCTTAACTCAGCTCGAGAATGACTGAATTGAATTAGATCGTTTTCGAGTCAAAAGCATTGTCTCACACTAGTATTTGTGGGTGTATCTAAGCTCGAGTTTGACTCAGTTTGACTAAAGTTCGAGCTTGAGTCTGTTGCATATACAAATTTTTTGGATAAAGTAGTAAAAGCTCGAGCTTGATTAAGTTCGCGAATTGCTCAAATCGAGTGTTAAGATACTCATACTTAGCCCATTCTATAGCTTGAACTCGACTCAGCTCGAGAATGACTGAATTGAACCAGAGCTTTTTTTCGAGTCAAAAGCATTGTCTCACACTACTATTTGTGGGTGTATATCCAATTAATTAGGTGTTTCTATAAGCATTAAATGTATAAATTTGCAGGGTTTCTGTTCAACTTACTATGTGATTTTGATCACTAAATTTCGAGTCAATAAACGATATCGGATTTGTAAAATAAGTTGTTATTATTACCAGTTTTCTGAAGCTTATGTTTATGGTATTGAGTACCATTGTGTACTTTTTTTCGCCAGGTAAATGTATAAATTGTGCTAATGTTTGTAGACCATTGTATGTTATCGGCTATTTGAAAGCCGATAACTCCACACTTCCAGAATGCTGATATGTTTACAAATTATGGTTGTTTGTGTTTGTGATTATTGGCATATGATAAATTGTTTTGTCCAGGTTTGCAGTGGAAAAGGAGAACCTCATGGAAAGTATCGTGATAACAGAAAGTTGTATCAAAGGTGAATCCGGCATAAGCGAAGCTGACAAAAGCAAAGAAGATAAAGTGTTAATCGTAGAAAGTTGTTTAGATGGTGAATCTGGTGTAACTGAAGTTGAAAAAAGCAAAGAAGAAAAAATTCTAGTTACAGAAAGTTGTGCAGGAGATGAATCCGAGTTACGCAAACTTAACCTAAACCAAGAACCATATGAGGGTATGCTATTTGAATCCATGCAAGCAGCGAAAGCTTTCTATGATGAATATGCTAAACGCATGGGTTTTTTAACACGAATTATCTCGTCCCGAAAGTGTGAGCTCGATGGATCTATCATCCATCGTCGACTTGCATGTAACAAAGAAGGTTTTAATCAGAACAGACAAAAGAGTACTCATGTTCGGGTTCGAAAGCGAGAGAGCAAACGGGAAGGGTGCATGGCGAGGATGAACGTGAAGCAAGAAAAACCCGGGAAATACGTAATCACGAAATTCGTTAAGGAGCATAATCATCCTCTTTTTGTTACCTCAGGAGAAGATCAACCATATACCGTAAGTTATTACCCTTCATTTTTGGTTTGAAATAATTAGGCTGATATTTCTTACTGTTCTGCTTTTACTTCTTGGAGAGATAGAGGATTGTTATGTTGCTTCGACTATTCGTTTTTCTTGAAGTACATGTGTCCGGAACTTACGTTTGATGCTTATCTAGACACGGGTAGCCCTTCAAAGACCCTCCAAATACGTGAAAATCCTAGAAAAAATTGAATATACTTGTATCATATACATATTTAAGTCCAATGAATGAAAAAACCAGACCAGACCTGTCTGTTCAACCCGTTGAAGTTGGTCGGTGGTTCAACTATGTTTGTTGAATCGGAAAATTAGGGAACCGGCCAAAACCAGTAAAAAAAACGGGGAACTAGGAAGCAAAACCCGGTTAAAAACTGGTAAAACCAGATTTTTTTTTCAACTTTGAATTCTTTGAATTTATTATTATTTTAAGTTTTCAAGATGATTGAACAGTCCGGTCAAATATGGAATCAAAAGTTCAATTGGTTGGACCTCCGGTTTGGTTTTTTCAACGTTGCCGAGTACATGTTTATAAATCAAATCAACCATGTTCTTTTTTTATGCAACAGGATGACAAAGATAAGAAAATCCAGGAATTATCATCCAAGTTGAATCAAGCAAATGAAGAATTAGTGTTTTGTAGGGAACAATTATGTGCATTTTTGGCCTCCATCGAGGAACACACAAACCAGTTATCGAAAAAAGTCGAGGGTGTGGTTCGAAACATCAAAGAAGTTGAATCTAGAGATCATCACAGTCATAATTTGTAGCATTCATGGTGTTCAAGATAATGGAGAATTATGTGCCTTTTTTGGCCTCCATCAAGGAACACACACACCGGTTTTCGAGAACGATCGAGGGCGCCAGTCGGAACATCGGTGTGGTTGAATCTAGAGATCATCACAGCCATTATTTTGTAGCATTCATGATGTTCTACCCTTTGATAAATATATGAAAAGGGTAAGTAAATTCTCGCAAATATATTATTTTTGTTGTGTAGATCTCATAGGTTTTGTAAATTGGTTGTATGCTGTTAAACTTTATGAACAATGAGAGATCGGGATACAAGATATATATACATATATATTTAATGTATTTGAAAAGTTTTTAGAAATTTATGTTTTCATATTCGGTAAAAGTATCTAGAGTTGAATTACATTTTGTTCCCATTAAAAAAAATGAGTAAATTAGTCTTTTTATTAAAAACTGGTCATTGTACCTCAACATAAGATACACGTGGCATGCCACAAATTACTATTTGATTATTTCGTCAGTATGTTAATTTTTAACGGTACAAATGAATAAAATTTAGCCCTTGGAATTTTCACATTTGTGCAATCAAATCAAAGTATGTTTTAATTTTATTTTTATCCCAAATCAAAATAAAGCAAAGTCACATTTTAGGAAAATTACTATGAAAGCCTTTATATTAAAACTCAAATTGTACTTTTGGCATCCTATTCAAAAAAATGGGTAAACTAATCTGTATAGTTAAATAAAAAAAGCAACCCATTTGTACTAATAAAAACTGACATTACTGATGAAATAACGTGCCACATGAATAAAAACTGACATTACTGATGAAATAACGTGTCACATGTACCTGACACTAACATACATGAATCAATTTTTAACAATGAAAATAAATAGATTTCTTAACTAAAGAATCAGTTTACTTTTTGATCTAATATATAAACTGATTTACTCATTTTTTTTATTAAAAGAGACAATGAAATCCAACATCTAGTATTAAAACATTCATTTGACTTTTAACATTTCTGCATATAATTAAATTAAGAGATCCAATTCTTTAAAGTTTTAAAAATTTCAAATTTAAATCTCAAAATGATTCGTTAACTCAGAATTCTTAGCCTTAGCTTTAAAGTTTAAATCTTGAAACGATTTGTTCACTTATAGGTCTCGTACTCGAATCTTAGAATGATTTGTTAACTTAAAGGTTTCAAGTTTGAATCTTGTATCAATCCGATAACTCGGTCCGCATAATGTAACATCTAACTAGATTTCACTCAACAAATATTAATGTTAATGTAATAATAAAGCAATATTATAATGCAAAACTTAAGGAAATATAATTTTAAGGAAATATTAGTAGCCATCTCTATATCTGGTTTACTTGTAAGTTTTACTGGATACGCCTTATATACTGCTTTTGGGCAACCCTCTCAACAATTAAGAGATCCATTTGAGGAACACGGGGACTAATTGAAGTAATGAGTCTCCCAAACCCCTAGAGGGAGATAGGGCTAAGCGGAGCGAAAAGGGTTTTCCACGAGACGGGAAATGAAAACTATTAGCCCCACACGAAATAAACAAATTCAGAACATGATATACATATTCAGACATATTCATAATACAGAGTTAAAGTTTGTTCTTAACTTTTTTTCCTAGTAAAGTCTACTACAAAACAATATAATTAATACATGAAATCATTTCTGAATCTTCAAGATCCTGATCCCAACAGGCCAACACAATCACTGAAACCTGGTTGGAAAAAAAAAAACATGTAGCATGTTGTTGTAAGGAAAATATGTGGAACTTTATTCAAATCATCAACACTATATAAATGCTGAACTCGATTAGATTTGATCATAACTTATGTTACTCGGACTCAGGTGAGAGTATCATGTACGAGTATGTATATGACATGAGCATATTCGTTTCCTTTCAAGTTTTTCCGTGTATTTGGAGATTCGTTGAAGGGTTATAACACATATCCATGTCACTATATGGGTGGAACATGTGTACAAGAAAAACGAGTCGGAGAAACATGGCTGATGATAAGATGGTACCGATAAACATGATGTTTATATGACCCGATGAAAATAATATATTTCATAGGTGCATGAAATCTACTAGTGCTCTAGGTTTGGCGGTAAAAGTACTATCGAGGCCCTTATACTAAATCAAAGAGCAATTAGTCTTTCTGTTAAAAATTGTATTCATTTTTACTATTAAAAATTTATTCCTATACGTCAGCATGATGTACACATGGTATGCCACATATCACTATCGGGTTATTTCAATAACCACACCAGTTTTTAACAGTACAAATGAATGAAATTTTTAACAGAAAGGACCAATATGCTTTTTGAACTAATGTAGGGAGACTAATTTACCCATTTTTTAGTAGAGAGAGCAAAATGTAATCTTACTCCTAGTGCAGGAACTTCCATAATACTTTTACCAGGTTTAGCCTATAATGTTTCGACTCCTCATTTTTCTTTAAGTACCCTAGACTGCCACCTTATCCGACACAGCTTCGAACATAGTTTTGAGGATATGACCTTCTAAACACCTTTCAAGAACATGGAAAAGCCTTGGAAAAATTGAACGTGCCTGTGTTAGACACATACTCATATTCGGCACACATGAATCATATTCGACACACATGAATCGAGAACAATAGGGTTTTACGTTTAGTAAATACGAAACTTTGGAAATTTGAAACTTAACCATCGAAACTTTCTAAAACAACAAAATAAAGATTAAAAGACAAGATAACATACATACCTTAATAGCAACTTGCATTTAGATTCCTCCATCCGGAAGAGCACTCAAGTCACCCGACTCTTGTTTCTCTCTCCAGATTGCGTGCACCTCATCAGTACGAAACCGTTGGGTGAATGTTGACTCCTCGAGTGGTGTTGAGTACCCATGAGCAAAGGCAAGGAGACCTGTATATGCTATCATCGCTCCATTGTCAATGCAGTACCTGTCATCGGTTGCAAACAATCTCCCACCTCGTTCGGAACACATTATTCGCATCATCTCTTGTAACCGCTCATTGCAACCCACACCACCAACAATAAGAACATCTTTCGAGTCACAATGAGCCATTGCTCGTTCCGTAATCTCCACAAGCATTGCAAATAGAGTTTCCTGTAATGTATTGTAGAATAAGTTGAAAACCATATGATACAGTGCTTGTAAAAGGATCCTTGGACACATCCTAGTCTGAATATACTCTTGAAGTAAAGAACGAAAAAGGGTAATTCACCTGAAGGGAGTAGCATAAATCCGCAGGGGTGCATTCATTATTTTTGAGCTTCTCCTCGGCAGTAGCTTCGATGTAGCTCAATATTCCACTAAACGAAACATCCATCCCTTTGACCACGTATGGAAGATCGATAAATTTTTCACCTTTCTTTGCTAGCTGGAAATGGAGAAAATCATATCGGAAAAGTTTAACGGAAAACTGGAAATACATTAGGCTGTTTGAGAAAAACTTTATTCCAAGAAAAGAAACAATAAACAAATCTAGTAATATGGAAACGCTGCTAAAAGCATCTAATTTGTCTCAAAAAGAAGCCCGAAAACATCGACTAAATGCTTAATCAAGCTTCAGCAAGACATATCCGAAATGGCTGAAATCAC
Organism: Gossypium sturtianum; assembly: GCA_025698515.1. Classification (NCBI taxonomy): domain Eukaryota; kingdom Viridiplantae; phylum Streptophyta; class Magnoliopsida; order Malvales; family Malvaceae; genus Gossypium; species Gossypium sturtianum. Next base: position 169,139,382 of record CM046945.1, read on the forward strand.
TCAAAAGTATGAAGCATGCACTGCATTATCGACCTAAAAGTATTCAATCAGTGGCAAAACAGCATAACAGTAGATGACTGCAACAATGTTTACGAACTTGAAAAACACGATATAACGTCTTTTAAAGTACCTGCTCAATGTTATATCCAGGACTTGGATCGTTCGAAAGGGTTAAAACACGAGCAAACCGATCCAAGCAATTCCCAACAGCAATATCAATAGTCTCTCCGAAGATTCTATATCGTCCTTCACTATACGCAATAACCTGAGTATTCCCACCGCTAACATACAACACAACAGGATCATCGGCCCCAGTAACAATCCTTCCCATCTCAATATGCGCAACGCAGTGATTAACCGCAACAATGGGCTTCTTCCATAGCAGTGAAAGAACCCGAACAACAATTGCAGACACTTGTAACGGTGCACCCATACCCGGACCCTTAGTGTAACAAATACAGTCGATTTCATCGGGGGTAATCTCAGCTGTTTTTAAAGCCGATTTAACCAATGGGAGCACATGTTGGAGATGATGTTGAGCAGTTTCACGTGGAAGGAAACCTTGGCCGGGTGGAGTAATGTAGGTGTGACGTGGGTTCGATAAAATGGTGCCGTCTAATGTTACAACACCGATACCGATTTTGTTGGCTGATCCTTCGAAACCAATAGCTATCATTTTCTTCTTCATTTTCATAGATATGTAATGTGCCAAGTACAAACCTTTGAAAATCAAAACAAACACAAATGATCTTTAATTAGCAAATAAGTACCACAAAAATTATACAAAAATTCACTCATCTACAAATATTTTAATCATTTATCCACAATTCCACCCCCAAAAAAACAAGTTATTCAATTAAACAGTTCATTTAAGAAAAACTTTATCCTTTGGAGCCTATAATTTTATTAAGAAAAACCTCAAATTTTTTAATCTTTTACATATTCCACCAAAAATTAGCAGATATGCACCAAAATAAACTACACAAAATTCACTCATCTAAATATATTTGAAGCATTTATCCACAACTCCACAACCAAAAAGCAAGTAATTCAAGAAGGTTTTAAATTAAACTGTTCATTAATAAAAAAACATAAACTTTATCCTTTGGAGCCTATAATTTTATAAATAAATAAAAACCCCTTAAATTTTTAATTTTGTACATATTACTCCAAAATTAGCAAATAAGCACCAAAATAAACAACACAAAATTCACTCATCTACATATATTTGAAGGCATCCAAATTAAGAAAACAACATTTATTCATAAATCCATCTCCAAAAATCAAGTCATCGGAGAAGATTTTAGTTAAAACTGTTTTTAAGAAATCACTTCACCCTTTGGAGATTCTACACGAGAAACCCACCTTAAATTTCTTTTTCTTTTTCTTTTTTGTTACAAATTCAATCACTCTTGCCCTGAATACACAATACCCAAGTTTATCTAGGATTGTGTTTAAATTCTTTTAATTTTATGAGAAAATACTTACCTATTTTGATTCAATAAAGAAAAAGAGACGCATGAAACTGAACTTACCAAAGATGAGCACAACTTTATGAGACACTTAGCGCCCAAAAAAATGGCTGTGGCGGCGGAGCGGGAAGCAATAAAACGGCTACTGACAGTGGAAACAAAGAGAGAGGGGGAAAAAATGAATAGAATAGGGTTTCTGCTTATCTTTTCCCGCAACGTTTGACTTCTTTATGCTTTTTTTTGTCATAAATAATAATAATAATAATAATTCTTATTTTACATTTTACATTTTCAAAAATAATATTAACAAAAGTAAACTAATTTATATAATTTTGTTTCAAGAGTAAAAAATGAGAAATTAAAAAAAATATGATTTTTTTAAATGAAATTAAATTGGTAAAAATACATCTTTTCATTTAGTAAATTGATCCCTCTAAAAAATATAAGCAAATTAATTCTATCAATTTTGAAAATGAGCAATTATGGATAAATTAATAATTGCACATATTTTTTATTAGTATAATAATAAATTTAGCCCTTAGTATTTACATATATTGTCAATTGATCTTGATATAACAAATTTAACCCACAATATTTATACATTATGTCAAATTGGTCTTGATTAAACAAATTTAATCAACAACCTCAAATTGACAAAATATATAAACTTTGAGGGCTAAATTTATTATTATACCAATCAAATTTATATACAATTACTAGAAAAATATTTATATGGTGATTAATTATCTTTAATTACTCATTTTCAAAATCGATTGAAATTATATTGCTTCGATTTTTGAAAAAAAAAACAATTTATATGGAAATTAAACCAAAATTCTCTCCACATAAAATGTAATTATTCAATTATATAATTATTCAAATAAATATTACCTTTAAAAAATGACTAACACTAAACCCGGGGTAAACTACACCTAATGTTACTACACTATTAGTAAGTTTATTAGCCACTTATTTTTAAAATTCAAATAAAAACTTTCGAATGTATTGAGCTTTTTTTTTTTTTAAATCTGACTAGTGAGCTCCAAAAGACGTTTCAATAATCGGTACGGTAGATCAATATCAATCGACGAGTAGTGCAGACCTTACATCCAAGTCTAAAGGTCAGTTTCAAATATCGAAGAAGAAAGCTGTTTGGATTTTAGTTCGCATATTTGTGACATTTAAAGTTGTTTCATAAAAAAACTAAATTGTAAAAGTAAAGAGGAAGAAAAGCTTTCGATTGGTGTAGATGGTAAGAACAGAGAAAACCATACAACAAAAATTTTAATAGCATAGTTATTTAAATGAAAACTTTCAAATAGTTCAGTGACCATTTTGTAACTTTTAGAAGTTGAATAGCCAAAACGTAAATGTATTAATAGTTTAGTGATCTTAGGTGCAATTTACCCCCAAAAAAAAAAGCACAAGGCTGGCCTCAAAAGACTGTACATTGATTGATCCTAGTCCTTAAAAAGCACAAGGATTGGCATCCAACACAACTAGCTAGAGTCTAGCAAAGACCTACGACAACATCAAGATGTGGCTTTTCTATGAAAACTGAATCGTATAAACACCGGCGTATACCCGAAATCGTAACGCTATACTTGGTTTTGGTTTCGGTTTTGGTCCTATATGTTGTCAACAATGTATGAGAAAGCCACACAGAAACTATACACGACTCAGCTGCTATTTGTTTTCGATTTCCCGAACACTGTCGACTATTTGTTGGATCTTCTTTGACAGGCTTTTGTTGTACTCGTCGATTTGCTCGAATATCAATTCTAAATGTCTTTTATAGGTTGCAGATCTCTTTTTCTCAATGGCCAGTTGATGTGTTAATTCTCGGATTTTGTCGTGTTCATTCTGCAAAAAGAACCAAGATAGATAGAAACCAGTAAACAAAAAGGCCATTTGAGCAATGAATACACAAAAAAGCAGCACTTATGTCTACTGAGGCAATCCTCAATATTAGTTTTGCAGCGAAGATGTTATCGGTTATGTCGAACAACTCTGGTAAGACAACACTTCATAAAAGCTAAACTTCGAAAGCACGTATTACTACGGCTCAAGTTAGGGCATACAAGCTCCAATGAAATCCGAATACGAGAACAACATCACACAAGAACACAGATTTTATGAAATTATTAATGTTAATTCTAACCTACGACACTAGCAGACTTCAAATGTGACATATTTCTATGTTGCTCCGACTCTTTTCTAAAGTATCGGTATCCCTTCGACCATGCCTTCTCGTTTACACTATATTTCAACCATCTCCATCCCCAACTAGAGAAAAAAAGTTCAATTTCCAATCAGCAAGAACAAACTGGTCTCAGCTAATACGAAACATCATCTTCAATTATAGATATTCGGGTGAAAGTAAATGAAATTGTTTTACCCCAATACTGAAAAGAACAAGCATAGATATTTTAGAAACCAGAAAAGAAATGCACACAGTTGCATCATAAAAAAATCTGTTTACTTGTATTCAAGCTACTACAAGGTCAGTGCTTCTTCTATAAGATATTTCACTCATATATATATATATATATATCAACAGACTTGAGCATAAACGAATCTATTATGAAAGTGAAAACTGACCGGATATTGATCATAAATGCAATCTGTTCGACCTTTTCCGGGCGTTAAAGGATGTGTGTGTTCCTTAACGAATTTTGTGACAACCCATTTACCAGAACTTACTTTCCTCACCAAAATCATTGCCCTGCATCCGACCCTCGTCTCTGCCCTGTGCCTCATAATTTTTTCTCGTTTGTCAGGCATTCTAAAACCTTCTTTGTTACAAACAAGAGCCCTACCGATAGCAGATCCGTCACACCTCGAACGGGAAAGTTTGCTCACACGAATGATGAATCCTACCCTCGTTGCATATGCATTATAAAAAGCATGTGCAGATGCCTCAGATTCAAACTCCTGACCGACGTAAGGCTCATCAGCCAGAACGATCTCTGGGATGTCATCCCTTTGCGGAGAAGTTCGATCCAACTTTTCATTCAAACCCGGTTGAAAAATTCCTTCAACGGGCTTTTCTCCAGTTCCATTATCATTTTCCATGCTACAACTAGCCTCTGCTTGGACCGGATTCAACATCATGCCACCATTACCATCACCATGAACCCGGAACTCCACTGCAAGAACAAGCATTTTTTCCAACAATTGCTCGAAGATGAAATGAAAGCATGCAGAGAAACATAAATAAACTCATCTCCGATGAGGTCAAAAAGCACTCAACACATTCGAACTCCAAGTAACATTTACATTATATTGCTTCTCAAGTAATATGCAACAGATTGATATAACTATCTTTTTTTAATTCGTTTTTCTTATTCCAATTTCCGATCTACCAATTCGAACAAAATCCATCCGCAGATCAAAAATCGAACACGAATAAATTTCCTTAACAAATTGCATCCAATGGGACCTACATTGAATCTGAATGCCAACAAAGCTATGTTAGTTTAAAAGTTCTCGAGTCCAACATGAAGTCAATACTATTATACAAGTTCTCCTTTAGTCATTTTTTCTATTTAATTTTCCTTTATTTTACTAGCAACCAAACAGATTGTAATTTGTAAGCATAAAATTTAATGGAAATCATCAAATAATTCTACAAAAACGAGGCCCTAATGCTATACTTTACTTGCTAATTACATTCTTAAGGGAGGAAATGGGGGGAAAAGTAAAATTACCAGAAAAGAAAAAATATATATAAAACCCAATAAAAATTCAAAGTTTAAACTTTCTCGCATACACGCACATTTTCTCGGAAATCAAACAGAAAACAAAATCAATAATTCAAACGAAAAAAAGCAAAAATAGAATTAGTTCCTCCATTAAAAGAGAAAATAAATGAACAATTAATCAAAAAATTAATTAAAAGAAACTGATATATAAATATATATATATATAATAAACTTACTTGAAATTATACCGTTAATGGAGATAATTATTGATGATCGATTAGGTAATCGGAAAAGGGCGAAAACATTTTGGGAATGCGAGATCAGCGTAGGGATTATGGGGACGCAAAAAGAACTTGACGTGGCGAGAGTATATTGGTTTCGACATACAATAAAGTCAAAAAGCTTTATAATTACCTAATGCAATATTGGCACGTGTAAGAACGAGTGGACTTGACTACGCTTGATTATCTCTTTGCACTTGGTTGGCCAAAGCCGCATAAAACTCGGGTTTGCCTCCAAAGTCCGGTCCGTTAGAATGGTTCCATGAATTATATATATATGGTCAAAATTCTGTACAAGTCCTTGTGATTTGGCAAAGCTTGATATTTAGTCCATACACTTTAATCTTATAATTTTTTAAATTAAAAAAAAAATCCTAATCAAATATTTAATATCATTAGTATTTTCTATCAAAATTTTCAAATCTAAAATTTTAATTTTTCATCAATCACATGTTACAATAAGCAAAAATAACTTTATCAATTGCTATATTAACAAATTTTGATATAAAAATACTAAATTTTAATTATCATATTAAAATTTTTAAATCGAAAAGGTAAAAAAATTCAATTTTTATTTTTTAAATACAATAATAAATCTCAAATTTTAGGTGAATATACCTGAAAGATCTCTCTAGTATAGATACATGATCAAATTAGTCCTTCTATTATAAATCGAATCAATTTAGTTTATGTACAATTAAAAAAAAATCAAACAAAATTAAATTGGAATAAAGATAACATTCACCATTTGAAAAAAATATGATTTACTATATAACACAGTTGATATTTTTAGATTTAAACTGTAATTGGAAAAAACATTTTTTATACATTAAATGTTAACTTATTACAATTAAAACTTATTTAATTTTTTTAATAATATAAGAATTATATTGATCCATTTAATAATAGAGAGACTATTTTGATCGAAATTACAATCCCGGATTTAGATTAATTGAATAAAGGAGTACGTAAAACAAAAAATTCAAGTTCTAATATTTCCGTGTATTTAAAAGATCATATCTTTATATTCGTATCCAAATATACAAACACATATACTTCAAGAAAACATAAAAGTATACCCTGAGTTTCTTGGAAGAGGAAAACTAGATTATTAGCCCACAGCTAAGCTTCCATGGTTGCTCATACATACATATAACAGAAAGTTCATTAAAATCAATATTTTGTTCTTCCATCACCATCCGTGATCACATCTTTGAATGCCCCTCCACCAGGGATCATAGGCAAGACGTGTTCTTGATGCGGTACGATTACGTCTAACAGGTACGGTCCAGGTGTTTCCAACATTTTCTGAATCGCTTGTCGGAGATCATCCTTCTTCGTCACACGAGCAGCGGGTATTCCGCATGCTTCGGCGAATTTCAACATGTTTGGGAATATATCAGACTCGTCGGATGGGTTGCCTAAATAAGTATGAGCTCGGTTTGCCTTGTAAAACCGATCCTCCCATTGAACAACCATGCCTAAATGTTGATTATTTAACAATAGTATCTTGATGGGAAGATTCTCTACACGGATCGTTGCTAATTCTTGGACGTTCATCATGAAACTTCCGTCACCGTCGATGTCTACAACAATGGACCCAGGATTTGCAACGGCAGCTCCAATGGCAGCAGGTAATCCGAATCCCATCGCCCCTAAGCCCCCAGATGTTAACCATTGACGAGGCTTTTTGTACTTATAAAACTGAGCAGCCCACATTTGATGTTGACCGACACCGGTACTTATAATCGCATTACCATCAGTTAATTCATCGAGAACCTGAATTGCGTATTGAGGCGGAATTGCTTCACCAAAGGTCTTATAATTCAAAGGGTATTTCACCTTTTGCTCATTTAACTCATTCCTCCATGCCGAATAATTGAGTTTCACCTTAGCTCCTTTACTCTCCAATATCTTATTTATCCCTTTCAACACCAATTTAACATCCGAACAAACCGATACATGAGGCTGTTTATTCTTCCCGATCTCAGCTGAATCGATATCGATATGCACGATCTTCGCTCGGTTGGCAAAAGCCTCGAGTTTCCCAGTTACCCGATCATCAAACCGAACACCAAAAGCAAGTAAAAGATCACTCTTATCAACAGCATAGTTAGCATAGACAGTTCCATGCATTCCGAGCATTTGTAACGATAATGGATCCGGACTCGGAAACGAGCCGAGACCCATTAAGGTAGTCGTGACGGGTATTCCCGTAAGCTCAACAAATCTCTTCAACTCTTCATTAGAGTTCAAACAGCCACCACCAACATACAAAACAGGTTTCTTAGATTCAAAAACTAACCTCACAATCTGTTCTAAAAGGGATTCATTGGGTTCTTTAGGCAACCTAGACATATAACCAGACAATCTAAAAGGTTGGTTCCAATTAGGAACAGCAAGCTGTTGTTGTATATCCTTAGGTATATCGATTAAAACAGGACCTGGTCTGCCAGATGTAGCTAAAAAGAAAGCTTCACTAACGATCCTAGGTATATCATCTATATCAAGAACAAGATAATTATGTTTTGTAATAGACCTTGTTACCTCAACAATGGGAGTTTCTTGGAAAGCATCAGTGCCGATCATTCTCCGAGGGACTTGGCCGGTGATTGCTACTAACGGAATACTATCGATCATCGCATCAGCTAGGCCGCTCACTAAGTTAGTTGCTCCCGGGCCGGAAGTTGCGATGCAAACGCCGGCGAGGCCGGAGGAGCGAGCATAACCCTCGGCGGCGAAAACCCCACCTTGTTCGTGTCGTGGAAGGACATTTCGGATCAGTTTGGATCGTGTTAAAGCTTGGTGGATCTCCACTGAAGCTCCACCTGGGTAAGCAAATACGTCCTTGACCCCTTCACGTTCAAGGGCTTCAACGAGGATATCGGCGCCTTTCCGAGGCTCGTCGGGGGCATAACGGGAAATGAAATCATGGGTAGGGGCCTTCGTTGGGGTGACGGCGGAGGCGGTGGATCCGGGGGTGGAATTTGATTGTGAAAGAGAGCTGGAAACGGAGAGGGAACGTGGCGGCGTGAGCTTTCGAGGGATTGTTCGAAAGTGGAGGACGGATTTGGAAATGGGTATTGAAGATTTGGAGGAGGAACCTAAAGGAGAAGGCTTGTGTAATGGTGTATTTGCAGTGGTCGCCGCCATGGTCAATGGGAGTTTGGCAATGAACTCTTCTTTGATGTGGAAAGCAAATTTAGAAGCCTTTTAAAGTTCCCTAAAATATTGGATTAATTACACAACAAGTCACTAAACTATGACCTAATCTTAATTAATCCTAAAACTTTAAAATATTCTAATTAAGTCCTCAAGTTATTAGTATCATATCAATTAAATCCTTCTATCACCCTAACTATAATCTTAAAACTCCGATTCTGCAACGGATAAGTGAAGAGGAGGCTCGTCGATTTAACCGTGATTTGCAGTTCTTTAAGAGCCTTAATGGTATGGTATTGTACATAGATGGAGGACCTATATTGGGGACTCTTCGCTTGAAAACACCTACAGTTGACTGTTTGCCGTTTTTCATGTTGAGGTTGCATCGATGGGTCTGTAGGAGCATCGTAGCCGAATCTAGGAAGCATTGAGGATCGATTTATCGATTTTGTGCCAACTAAATGAGGCCTCAATGGCATAGAAATTGTACATGACATCTTGTCAATGTCGTAAACTAGGCCCGGATTTTCAGTTGTTGCAAGATTCAGATGACCGGCACCATAGGCGAACTCGGCATCGTTGTTTACCCTCCAGCTCATCGGTTTTGCTAGATTATTATATATTGCAAGTAGGAGTGTAAGGGATGATAGATAACATTGTAAGTAGCGAATTACATTAAGAATGAATAACATCTTTACCTGTGGTCACAATTGCAGATTTGATAGTGCTGTGTCCAAGTACGGGGAAATGATTTTATATAGGCTGCAACACCTGCAGCACGAGGGCAGTCCGTGCAACTGCCTCATACGCGGGTGTCACCTTTGAACCCTGCGTGTGACTTTACAAGTGTATGCAGCCACTGCACCAGGGTACAAAAGAGACTATTGGTTTAGGTATGAAGCACTTGATGGTCGAGGGACAAGACGGTCCGGTTTAAAGACGGAATTCAAAGCTTATAGTTACATACCTTGAGAAGGTTCCCTGAGCCCGGATTCGGACCCCGAGATGAAAATGAAGCAACAAATGGAGCTGAAATTTGACTTCCTCAGACTTATATACCGCTGCTGAAGGTGATCTTCCATTTTTCATTTGATAGTTTCAGCATTTATCATTATCAAAAACTAAAATCGTAACTTCTAACCTCGGAGAAGAGGACTCGCTTCATAGCCTTCACCAAGAAGACTCCCACGCATAAGTACGTCCACGGCATCAAAAAGTAGTACGAGTATCTCCATACAATCCTTCCAAGGACAGCCAAACACATTCCCATGAAAGTATACCCTGCATAAACCAGAACGTCAAGCAAAGGCAATGGGAGTAATGTTACCTTCAGCAGCACGACTTGCGGAAGTAAGCCGAACAATAAGAATATGAGAAACTCAACAGACAGATAATGCTAGTTTGGTTTTGGTCTTTTTATTATCCTTAGTTCAATATCAGTTCAGGTAATAGTAAGAACCATTTAGTACAACGGGTCCTTATAGGATCATACATCCATGTCTGGATATGCGTAGAAAAGGGATTTTGATACAGGAACTTAAAGAAAACACATATTATTATGATGCAACAAGGAGTATAAGTAATACATTATTTAAGCATATTGTAGTGGTAGGCTGGTAGCTGCACCAGCATGTTATTTGCATTGCTTTGGACGTACTCAGAACTTGAAATTTTCTCTCCATATGCACTGAGACCACCTTAGATAAGACCCGAACCAGCACCATAAAATGCATTATGAAATGGAGTTAGCTGAGGATTTGTTGGCAGCCTTGGCACACCAGGCTGGGTGTGAGGGGTGAAATTAAATTGTATAGTTTTACAATGGTAAAAATGAAATTTTACTATTTTAATAGTCTATATCTTTATAATTTTTAAATGATTAAATCAAAATTTTATCATTTTTGGGAGTCAAAGTACAAATTTATCATTATAAATTTAAAATTTTAAGGGACCTAGATGAAAATTTTTCATTTTAGGGGGGGCCGAGGCCCCTGCCAACCCTTCGAATTCGCCACTACTGGTTGTAACACAAATGAACCGATGCATCTCGAGTAAGGAAAGGTAACATTTGGTCACTAAGACTACTTAACTTGAACATCAATTTTCAAAACTTGTTTTAACATAAATAAATTCTTTTGAAACTAATCAAATTATTTCCAAGCTTCCTTTAAAGTTCAGTTACGAACGAAAAATATTCGAATCTTTTCGAGTCAAATAATATAACAATTAACTAATTAAATAATATAAAATATCATCAATATCATGATTATAATTCAAATGCTCGTATTTTGGTAATTTTCCCTAAAATTATCTTTTCGAGTCAAATAATATAACAATTAACAAATTCAGCGGTCACAATTTATCCACACATTTAAAGGTATTTTGGTAATTTTCTCTAAAATTATCTTTCTTATTAAATGACCATGTCAAATTTTATATTTTTATTTATGACCTTTCCTCTTTTTGGTTATTTTCACTTTTAATCCTTTAAATTTTTTTAATTTACACTTAAATCCCTCAATTTTTGAATATTCACATTTTGACTGTATCACTTTTCACTTCTTCATAATTTAATCATACCTCGGATTTATATCTTGTTTCAACTTTCTCCAGTATCCAATACCTTCATCTTGATGTGCCTTATTTTTTTTAACTTCTGACTGAGTATAACACTTTATAAGTATAACATTTCTAAAATCAAACAAAAGATGACAAAACATAGTGAGAAGACTTCATTCAACGTACATTCATATGTATGTGTACATACATGCATGCATGCATAATCTGTTCAGAAAATTAGCAATGCTTATTGACTACTGCTCGTAAATACATTATGACTAACACATGTTCGATGTTTATTAAAATTAATATTTTGTCCTTCCATCACCCTCAGTAATCACATCTTTGAAAGCCCCTCCTCTGGGGATTATAGGCAAGACATGTTCTTGATGCGGGATGATTACGTCTAAGAAGTAAGGTCCGGGTGTTTCCAACATTTTGCAAATCGCTTCTCTCAGACCTTCCTTCTTTGTAATGCGAGCGGCAGGTATTTCGCATGCTTCTGCGAATTTCAACATGTTTGGGAACACCTCAGACTTGTTGGACGGGTTGCCCAAATACGAATCAGCTCTGTTTGCCTCGCAAAATCTATCTTCCCATTGAACAACCATGCCTAAATGCTGATTATTTAACAACAGTATCTTGATGGGAAGATTCTCTACGCGGACCGTCGCCAACTCTTGGACGTTCATGATGAAACTTCCGTCACCGTCGATGTCTACGACAACAGCCCCTGGATTCGCAACAGCAGCTCCGATGGCAGCAGGCAATCCAAACCCCATCGCCCCAAATCCCCCAGATGTCAACCATTGCCTCGGCCTCTTGTACTTGTAAAACTGAGCAGCCCACATTTGATGTTGACCGACACCGGTACTTATAATCACATTCCCATCGGTTAATTCATAAAGAAGCTGAACAGCGTATTGAGGCGGAATTGCTTCACCAAAGGTCTTATAAGTCAAGGGGTATTTCACCTTCTGCTCAATTAACTCCTCCCACCAACCCGAATAATCAAGTTTAAGCTTAGCTCCTTTACTCTCTAATGTCCTGTTTATCCCCTTCAATGCCAATTTGACATCCGAATGAACCGACACATGAGGCTGTTTATTCTTCCCTATCTCTGCTGAATCGACATCGATATGCACAATCTTGGCCCTGCTGGCAAAAGCCTCAAGTTTCCCGGTCACGTGATCATCAAACCGCACACCAAAAGAAAGCAACAAATCACTCTTATCCACAGCATAGTTAGCATACACAGTTCCATACATCCCAAGCATTTGTAACGACAACGGATCCGAAGTCGGAAACGAGCCGAGACCCATCAACGTACACGTGACGGGTATTCCCGTAAGCTCGGCAAACCTCTTCAACTCCTCACTAGAGTTCAAACACCCACCACCAACATACAAAACAGGCTTCTTAGATTCAAAAATCAACCTCACAATCTGCTCTAAATGAGCCTCACTGGGTTCCTTAGGCAACCTAGACATATAACCAGACAATCTAAAAGGCTGGTTCCAATTAGGAACAGCAAGTTGTTCCTGTATATCCTTAGGTACATCAATCAATACAGGGCCTGGCCTGCCTGAGGTAGCTAAAAAGAAAGCTTCACTAACTATCCTAGGGATATCATTCACATCAAGAACAAAATAATTATGCTTTGTAATAGACCTTGTTACCTCAACAATGGGAGTTTCTTGAAAAGCACCGGTGCCGATCGTTCTCTGAGGGACTTGGCCGGTGATTGCCACTAGTGGGATACTATCGAACATAGCATCGGCGAGACCGCTCACCAAGTTAGTCGCCCCTGGACCGGAAGTTGAAATGCAAACGCCAGGAAGGCCGGAGGAACGCGCGTAACCCTCGGCGGCGAAGACCCCACCTTGTTCGTGTCGTGGAAGGACATTTCGGATTACATTGGACCGGGTTAAAGCTTGGTGGATCTCCACTGAAGCTTCACCCGGGTAAGCAAACACGTGCTTGACCCCTTCACGTTCGAGTGCTTCCACGATGATATCAGAGCCTTTTCGGGACTCTTCAGGGGCATAACGGGAAACTAAGTCACTTGAAGGGAATGTCGTCGTCGGGGTGACCTCCTTGGCGGTTGCCGCCATGGTCGATGAGGGCTTGCTAAGAGGCATTTTCATTGGTTTATGTATGAGTCGAGAAAGTATGTACATTTAAATATTTTTCACATACATATATTTATAGCCTAATTTTAGTTTCTTAATAAATTATATATTATTTTGAAAAATATATATTATATATACATATAAATATATCAAAATTACACCGATATAAATATATTTATATATAAATATAAATTTTAAAATTATTATAATAGAAAATTTTCAAATCATAAAAAAAACATTTTCAACCTATTCAATATATAACATAGTTTTAATGTAAAACAACATTATCCAAATTAATAACTAATTAACAATAATTAATTCTAATATTAATTAAATGATAATTAAAAATTTTAGAATTTTATTCAAGTAATAATCCTATTTTATATCAATAAAATTAGAGCAACTTTTTTTACATAAAAAAATAACAAATAATTGTAATTTAAATTATAATTATAATTATAATTATCATAATTTTTTTCTTAATGCTTAGAGTTTTATTCAAATAATAAATAAAAAATATTCTCATCAATTCAAAAAATTTTCAAACTCGAGCTTTTATATATATATTCAAACTTTATTTTTGATATAATTCAGATTTTTATTTTTAGTTAAGAAGTCATCCCATCTCTTTATTTATTTTATTTATTTACCTTAAAAAAAAACTTGTTTCTATTTTCTCATATAATTTTGGTCATGTACAGGGCGAAGCCAGAACAATTTTTAGGGGGCCGAATGAAATTTTAATTTTTTATAGTCTATATCTTTATAATTTTTAAAGGATTAAATTAAATTTTTATAATTTTAGGGGGGCAAAGTGCAATTTTACATTTACTAATTTAAATTTTTAAAAAATTTTAAAGGGCTTAATGTAACACCCCTAACCCATATTCGTCGACGGAATAGGGTTTCGGAGTATTACCGAAGTTTACTAATTAAACATACACAAATTTAAACATTTCATATCATATAATATTCAGGTCAGAAACCAATTAAACTCATACATACTGTCCCTTATTCGAGCTCTCGAGGCCCAAAATACGTGTTAGAAACAAGTCGGGACTAATTGGGAAACTCAGAAAATTTTTCGAAAAATATTAAAAAATTTCAAAGCTGCAAGGCTCACACGGCCAAGAGACACGCCCATATCTTAGACTGTATAACTCTCTGACTTAGGTCACACGGCCAAGCCACACGCCCGTGTGCCAAACCGTGTGCCCTTTCGAAATGGCTTAGCACGCCCGTGTACTAGCCGTGTGTCTCACACGCCCGTGTGTCTTGCCGTGTGAACTCAAAATGTACCTTAAACAACAAATTTATCATCCCCTGCAAGCTTGGACATTAAGCAACTCAAAAATCATTCGTTTAACTAATTCAAAACACGATCAAACACATCAAAATCATATCAAAACAAACATCCTAGGTGCCTAACCAATATACCATCATAGGTACCACAATTATATCACCATTTCATATCATTAAAACATCATTCAAATCAATTTATAAACATGCCCAATTCAATTTATTTTGCCTAATTCATGAACACTTAAACATTAACTTAATTTCACATGTTTATATATATATAGCAAACTAATATATTTATAACCTCATTTACAATCCATTCACAAAATAATTAATAGTTAGACACCCTAGGTACATGCCGACACAAAATGATAAACATCACCACATTTGAGATCGGGATCGTTGTTGGATGCTGAATCGGCGATCAAAATTAAGTACCTAACTTGTACACGGAAGAAAAAACCGTACGCTGAGTAAAACTCAGTGGTATTTCTATAATCCGAATATTTATAGACAAGATAATATAATATGCACACTTTAATTATAAGCACAATTGAATATTAAAAGCCACGTTTATTCAACAATGACATTAGTCATTCAATATTCAATTCATAAATACATCATTCATACCATACTCAATTCTCATCATTTGCTATATAATAGCTTTTCACAATATGATACACATTTCATTTAAATAACAATATTGTTCATTCCATATCCAATTCATGAATACACAATTCATGTGTCTCAATCCATATTTCAATTCACTGTCCCATTTTCATTTCACATACAATATCATCTGATATCAATCATAGTGCCATTTCAATTAATTACCCTTATTAACACGACTCGGACTCGGACGGATACACGGATTCAACCAAACACACCAGTTTGACACCCAGTGTCTCATCGGTTAAACCAAAGTAAATTGGCACCCAGTGCCTCATCGAATAAATCTGAAGTAATAAATTGACACCCAGTGTCTCATCGACTCGAAGTCGAAGAAATCCCTAAACTCTTCCAATCCTATGGCATGCCATCTAAATCCAACTCAGCCCGATATAATTAATAGGGTTTAATTTCACTTTTCAAATACAACCAATATTCAATATCCAAATTTCACATTAACAAATATATTTATTTCAATTCAATTCAATTCAATTCAATCAACTTTAAATCAATTCAATAATCAAAGTGTCATATACTCACATTAACACTTACCATATGCATTAAATAAAAAATACAACAATTAATAACTAAGTTCGGATTATAGAAATACAAACCAGAAATTCCGAGCTATTCCTCGTCGACTTTATCTTTTCCCTTTTTAGTCGAGGATTCAGGTACAACGTTAGCTACAGAATTAAAACAATCAAAATTCATCAATACAACACAATTTAATTTCATATTGAAGATTTCAATTTTTACTTAATATTTGTCTAAATTCCAATTTAGTCCCTAAAGCGAGACTAATTTTATTTCTTCACAATTAATCTTATATTTTTACAAATTCCACTTTAAACTAAATTTAAATCCTTATTTTCACTTAAATCCCTAAATTTCTAATTTTTACAATTTAGTCCCTATTACTCAAAATTTATAATTTATTCTACAATTTAATCCTTTTTCATTTATAACTTAAAAATCTATCAATTTAATCCCTAATACTAAAATTATTCAACATAGACAACACTTAAAAACTCAATAATTTCTAAAATTTCAGCATGGGTCAGAAAGTATTTAACACTAAAATTCTAAAAACATAAAAATTACAAGAAAAAGGGACTAAATTGACTAACCAATTGAACTTGTAAACTTTGAAACCCTTGGTCGTGGCTTCCTTTCTTAAATCCCTAAATTTCTAATTTTCATAATTTAGTCCCTATTACTCAAAATTTACAAGTTATTTTACAATTTTTTCATTTCTAACTTAAAAATCTATCAATTTAATCTCTAATACTAAAATTATTCAACATAGACAACACTTAAAAACTTAATAATTTCTAAAATTTCAGCATGGGTCGAGTAGTTTTTAACACTGGTATTCCAAAAACATAAAAATTACAAAAAAAATAGACTAAATTGACTAACCAATTGAACTTGTAAACTTTAAAACCCTTGGTCGTGGCTTCCTTTCTTCTTTCCCTTTTTCTTTTTCTTTCTGCTTTGTTTCTTTTTAATTCATTCTTTTATTATTTTATTTTATTATACATTAATATATTATTATTATAATATATATACTTAAATGTTAAGTAAAAATATTTTAATATATATATATATATATTTTAACTTTAAATTTTATATTAATTTTCACCTTATGCCGCCTCATTTTGGCATAATTGCTTCTTTAATCCCTTTAATTTTTCTTTAATCTATAATTCAACTTTCACCCTATATGTAATTTAGTCTTTATACCTAATTACTCTTGATTCATGCAAATTCACTTAACCAAAACCTAATTAACAACACAACTAACTTCGTAAATATTTTTAATAAATATTTACGAATCCGATTTACGGGAACGAAGTCTCGGAAATGCACTTTTCCGACACCCGTGACTATTAGGTCGTTACACTTAAACAGCAATTTTACATTTTAGGGGAGCCGAAACCCTTGCCAGCCCTTAGATTCGCCTCTGGTCATGTATTTTTGTTATAATGTGTGACACTTCAATTTCAACTCTTCACATTTATCCTTTTATGCTTTTATGCTTTTACTTGTATTTTTATTCATATTATCTCTTATGATTTGTTCTTGACATTTTTTGTGATTTTGGGTTGTTAGTAAAATTTAGATTTAAATTTAAATCTTTATATTTAGGATTTATTTGGTTAGATATTATTATTGGAATTTTGGTTTAATTTTAGCTTTAGATATATTTTAGGTTTAGGTATTAAGTTTTAAGTTAGTTTTTTTTTAACTTTATATTTTTAGATCTAAATATTAAATTTTAAGTTACATTTTTGGATTTTAGGCATCAAGATTTAAATATTAGGTATAATTTAGGTTGGATTCTATAAAATTTTTTAGGCTGAAATACAAAATTTTAGGCTGGATTCCTCTTTTGATTTTAGATAAGTTAGATTTTTAGGTTTAGGTTTTAGCTTTCAAGTTTCAAAATTTAATTATATTCTAGACTTTATGACTTTAAAATTAGATTTATTTTTATTTAATTTTTGGGTTTTAATTGGTCGAATTAGACTTTAGTTTAGACTGTACTTTAAAATTCTTCTATTAAATGCAAGTCCTTTACAAATATAATTTTTTTTTTGTTATATGGTTAAGTTTTTTTTTTTTTTTTAAATGTCACACTAGTGAAGAATATTAACTATATTAACAATTGAATCTGGATTTTTAAATTTGAGAATTAGAGGAATAAAAATCCTGAAAATAAAAATAGAAGGACTAAATTCTAAATGTATAAAGAGTACAGGAACTTGAAGTATATTTTAACTAAACCATATTTAATTATTTAATTAATAAAAAAATTGAGAATAGTACGTACTTGTTCAAGAACCGGATTATCCGCTCAAATCAAATTTGAATGCCCATCCCAAATTTACGAGGGCTTAAATAAAAGTATTAAATTTGGAAAAATAAGATTAGACAAAAAATTAAGTCCTTTTAAATTATGAACCGAGTTCAGGTTGGGCTTTGAAAAGTTTAACCCCAGTTTGGAAATAATTGTCAAGTTTAGGAAAAAAAATTTAAACCCCTATATGAGAATTATCTAATTCAAAGTTTAACTTGGACAAAAAAAAATTTATGCCTTAACATGAGGATAGTTGTCAAGTTTAAGCCCCTAAACAATAATTTAACCATTTTCGAAATGAAGAGTTTGAACTCGAACCACGTACATTCGAGTATATTTTTGGTTAGGAGTTTGATGTTTTCATTGTCTTCTAGGTATGGAAGATGCATAAAGACAATCTTGATTTCGAGTTGTCACCAATTTTACTTTAGATTTTAATATGGGAATAATTACTAAATTTAGATCCCAAAATAAACCTCTTTCTCACTTAAAGAGCGGCGAAAGCAAATCCAAATGGATCACTTGCTTTTGTTCTTAAAATAGTTGGACAAGTCTACCATATTTTCTTCAATGTATGCATCATTTCTTATAGAAGATGTATTTCTATATGTTGTGTGTATGCTTTGTGAATTTATTCGACTTAAAACGTCTTGTGGGAACTTGACTCTGATCTTGCTAGCCGAGGTACGAGGCAAGTACATATGCTTTTTCTGTCTTCATTTGAGATTCAAAACATGTGTCACATTTAGACACTATTATATAAGAGAGAGTTATCGGTTTAGTTGATCGGTTTGATTGATTTTTTTACAAACGATTTGGACGCATCGAAATTGAATTCATTGATTTTCATTGATAAAAATGAACTTAACTAAACGGAAGATGAAACCAACAAATAAAATTAATTTATATTTTTTATTTTGAAACAAATAAGATAAATATTTTTAAGTTTAAACTTAAAACTTAATATATTATTTATTGAACGCAAAATCTTGATATATACATATATTAGGAGCATTTTTTGTAAATATCTCAAGGTAAGATGGATTTACCTCAACCCCAACCCAATCATTTTAATTTCACCCAATCTAGCCTATACTGAACCCGATTTTCCAAAATAAAAAATATAACCCTAACGGGCAGAGTTGAATTGAAACTCGTCGAATTCAAGATTTTTTGTGATCCCAAAGAGTAATTATGATAATTACTTGCATTGATTCGTCTTCTTCACTATATGAAATTATCATTTTGTTTTTGTATAAATATAGTTATTAAATGGATAAAATTGTAACAATGCATTATAGAAAAAACAACAATATATTTTATATTTAAATATTTTTTTGAAAAATTATATTTACTTGAATTTAAAAAAATTAAAAAAATTAAAAATAAATAAGTGAAGTGAGGTGAGACAGATAAATGCATCCAACATCCATATTCATGAACTCCAATTAAAATGTCATAGAACTATGTCCACTTAATTTTGTTAGAGCAAGATTTCGAAAAAAGAATTCAGTAACCAAAATGAAAACGACTTAAAAATTGGGTAGCCAAAATGAAACCGACCTAATAATTGAATGACCAAAATGAACGTGCATGATCGGCCGCGACTAAAAATTTAACACTTGGTAGCTAACATAAAAATACCCTTAGTAACAAAATTACAAAAATTATTTTTACCAAAATAAAAACGCCCAAAAATTAGATGACCAACTTAATAGTTTACCCTAAGTATAAAATATAGATATGTTATTTGTCAACCAATTATGCAACTTTCAATTTGTTTCTATTTTGGTCACCCAATTATGAATACATTAATATTTTTTTGCAATATCTTTTGACATACCAAATATGTGAAATCATTAATAACATTTGGTCATATCAAACACCCTCTTAATTCTACCAATTGACGAACCACATAGACCATATAGGAACTAATATTTTTAGATTTCTCAGTACATGGAAATTGGTTTTTATGAATTTGGGGAACAAAAAAATTCTAGACAGAGAAGAAATTCTCTAATGTAAAAATTGCCTAAAATCACAGTTAAAAAAAGCTGGTATAAACACACAATTGAGACAGTGGTTGCAGTTTTAGAAAAGCCAATTAACACTAATGTTACCTAGCCATGTGAAAAGCGGGAATTGAACCAGGGCGATAAAGAGCAAAAGATAGTGATGCTTGCTAGAATCGTAACTTCTAACCTCGGCGAAGAGGACTCGTTTCATCGTCTTTACCAAGAAGACTCCCATGCATAAGCACGTCCATGGCATCAAAAAGTAGTATGAATATCTCCATATGATCTTTCCGAGAACAGCCAAACAGAGTCCCGTGAAAGTATACCCTGCGTATGCCATAATGTCGAGCAAAGGTGCCTCACCGCTGCCTAATGAGAGTAATGTTACTTTCAGCAGCATGACTTGCAGAAACCAGCCAAATAATCCCTTAACAAACAACCAGTTGAGTACTTCGGGGCTAAACCTGGTGGAAAAGAAGAGAATAGATATCATTTGAGCGAAAAAGAAAAAGAGAGTAGTCTAGCCAAGCACTGCACACAAAGAAAACAAAAAGCTGGGTAAAAGTATAATGTAAGCCCCGGTACTTGGAGTCAGATTGCATTTGACCTCTACCCAAAGAATGGGCAAATTAATCTTTGTATGTTAGATCAAAAAGCAAATTAGTGTTTTCTGTTAAAAATTCCCTCCAATTGTACTGTTAAAAATTGACATAGTTGACGAAATAACCAGATAATGACATGTGACGTACCATGTGTACCTCATGTTGAGATACATGAACCAGTTTTTAACAATAAAAATGAATGGAATTTTTAACAAAAAGACCAGTTTACTCTTTAATCTAACATATAAGGATTAATTTGCTCATTTTTGTAGTAGAGGGGGCAAAATGTAATTCAACTCTTAGTACAAGAGCTTCCATGGTACTTTTACCCAAAAAGCTGCTAAAAGTCCTTAACCATTGACACACAAATAACACTACCCATTTCTTTTCCTTTCATAATTTGGATACTATCTGGAGAAAGCTGTCTATGGTGTCAGAATGTAAACCTTAACTTGCCTTCATCTCAATCGTGTATTCCGCTATAGAATAAAAAAATGCTAGCTTCCATACACATCGGTTTATCTACTGGTTACACAAAGGGAAAGCCTCTCTGGTTAGTATTGTATTATTTAGCTATTGGGCTTAGACCCCTCAAAATTGCCAAGGTATTGTTAGCAAGTGTTTAGAGGTACAATAATAATAAACACTGCCCAGATTTTGGTTTATGGATTAAAACATATGCTACTGTAGCTCAGATGTGAATGTCATACGTGGGTATTTTCAAATTTCAATCACTCCAAGACTTCCCATATTTCTGTAAGGTCCTTCAATGGTTATATCCTCATCCATCTTCAAGTCTGAATATGTCAGACACCGGTTTTGGATATAGATACTTAAAGAAAAGTGAAAAACTGTAGCAACATAGATTAAAACCTTTAAAATGAACATTGCAAAGTTTGGGAAAAGAAGGTAGGAATAAGAGCAAATACAAGAATGAGGGGGGATAAACACTTATATATAAAGAAAAATGAAAAATCGGAGCAACATAGATTAAAACCATTAAAATGAACACTGCAAAGTGAGGGAAAAGAAGGTAGGAATAGAAAAAGCTATTAGAATGAGGGGGGAAAATCACTTACTTTCCTTGAAGGCCGAGCGATAATCCAGCAAGAACAACGTAGGTACCAAATGCCATAAATGGGATGTATAAATCTGGTGCATTTATGTCATAAATCGGGGGTTTATAGGAAAGCCTACCACCTACTGGCTCGGTTATTCTTGTCCAATGGCCCTGAAGGAAAAGAGAAAGTATGAGAAGGTAAATTGTATAAAAACAAGGAAAATGTCACAAATCTGAGTGTATGCTTACCCTGTGCAGAAATGGCAGTAAAACAACCTTCAATTTGTTTCTCACATATTGATCATTCACTTGAAAGTAGTATTGAGGATCAGAGAAGTATCTACTTATCTGCTCATTTCAAGATGTAAATAGTAAAAAAATAATAGTCCCAAGCAAAATCCATAATTTCAGATACACATCCCTTTTTTAAACTGAAGGCCTTTTATTGTAATAGGAATGTATTTCAACATTTTTAACCCTTTATTACATGATTAACACATCCTTATTACAAACATTAAGACCGCATATAGAATTGTTTCCATAGAACTCAACTGACAAATAAAGCTAGTTTGGTTCAGTCTTTTATTGTTCTTAGTTCAATTTTAGTTACAGTATTAGTAAGAACCATTTAGTACGATGGGTGTTTTACTAAAAATACAAAATATTAATCCTAACCAGAACAAATTTCGTTTTAATTACTTCAATACTTTCATAAATTTTTTCTTCTTCTTAAAGTTCAAGTAGATTATAAAAACTTAAAAATTTAAAAACCCTTTTAATATAAAGACCAGGTTAGAAGTTTAAGAACTTTTCCATTTAAAAAGCAGACATCTTAGTTTGATTGAAGTTTCATTGAAACCTGAATGGAAACCTATCAAATGCACCCCTAAAAGCAGTCAGAGACCTCACAAACAGACTGCTATACTACTTGGGCTCAGTGTGAGAGTCATACGAATATATTCAATATTTTCCAAGGTTTCCATGTATTTGGAGGGTCTATGTAGGATCATATCTCCTATACCAATACCACGATATGCGTCAGACAGGGATTTTCTTTTGACACAGGAACTTCAAGAAAACATATAAAACTATGATGCAACAAGGAGTAAGAGTGATACATTATTCAAGCATATTGTAATGATAACTGCACCAGCTACTTACATTGCTTTGCACATACTCAGAACTTGATCCAAAAATTTTCTCTCCATATGCACCTAGACCACCTCGGATAAGACCAGAACCAGCACCATAAAATGCATTACCAAATGGTGTTGGTTGAGGATTTACAGGCGGCCTAGGCAACCCAGGCTGGGCTCCCAAGTTATTGTACATTTCTAAAATGAAACAAAAGGCGACAAAACATAATGAGAAAACTTTATTCAACAAGCACAGACACATCTCGTCATGGTACAAGAATAGTAAGTCATGAACTTCAAAATTTGAAAGCATCAGTATATCCTACTACATATAAATTGAAGCCAAAGTTGATATTCGCTTAATAATATGTCATAACTATCATAATAAGGTTCGACATACATGAATGCTTAATCTGTTCAGAAGTTAGCAATTTCAATTGACCACTGCTATTGTTAGATGCCAAAATGCACTTAGGAAAATGGTAAAAGCTACAGAGACTGGTGCTAATTTAAACAAAACGCAGAAAATGAAGAATACATCATATGGGATCCCTATTTAAAACTAACAAGATGGGTTATTTAGCTCAATTTCTCTTCGTCTTGCAACAAAAAGTTCTGAAAAAATTAGTTTCTTGCAAATTTAAACCTCTCACAATATTACTATTGGTTTTCTCCACAAACCAACCTTGTTTAAAATAGGGAAATTATAATCTTTTAGACTATTTAGCTATGAAAACTGCAAAGAAGGATCCTTCTCTTGTGTCACTATTTTATGTTTATTAATCATAATTCATAAGTAATTCATCACCCTCTCCCACCTCGGACAACACCATTCATTCTAAAAAGCATATAATAGTGAAAGGGGCTTTCAATTCCAAATACCTTTTCTTTGCAACTTGATAATATTATCGATCGAAAGATTGCATGTTATAAAATTGAATAGAACTTCAACTTCTACTCATACCACAGAGCCCAATCGTCACAATCATTTAAAAACCCCATTTTTTTATCTGGGTCAAATTGACCTAAACCCTAAAGTAACAACAGCAAAGAAATGCAAGAACAGCCCAAATTTCATTCAATGATATCTAATCTTTACATCCAGATTGAACCCAAGCAATGAATTATCAACTGATTTGTGTATTTTTAAGTTAGTTATCAACTTTCCAAAATGCAAAGATATCGAGAGTAATCAGATCACGCAAAAATGTACATCTAGTAAAAATATTTTATTAGAATTTACAAAGAAAGAGAGAGATTTGAATCGGAAAAGAAAGAACCTTTCGACTAAAGAGAAAGCTGATGGTTTGAAGAATATCCCGGCGATATAGATCGAACCTCCGACAATATTCCGGTGAGGGCGGCAGCGGAAAACCCAGAGAAGAAGTAACGGTGATAGATCTAGAGAAAAATGATATAAGCGAAAAAAAAGGGAAAAATCTTGTGAGGCACGTGTCATCCACCTTGTACGTTTTAAGTCATTGGACCAAGGAACAAAAAGGTAAAAATACCTTCTAAGTCCCTTTATTATAGTAACTGGATCAATTTAGTCCTTTACTATTAAATAAACCAATTAAATCCATGTATTATTAAAAAGAATTAAATAAATCCAAATTGTAACACAGTTAACAAATAAAAAATATTTTTTTTAGTTTAACAGAGCCATAAAGAATTTCAAAATATTGATTTTTTTAGCTACTTTTCATGTCCATCGATTCATGTTCGGAGTTTATAATTATTCTTTCTAATAATATTATCTCCAAAATTCGAACACAATATTGGTTTTATATACCATTAATATCATTATTTGCTTGTTATTATTTTACGTTTATTTTCTACATGCACAAATAAAATAAAAGGTTAATTTGCAAATTTGGTACTACACTTTAGATAGAAATTAAAAATTGCCATTATATTTTAGTTTTGTTGATATTTTCCATTGTATTTTTAAATTAAAGGTAAATTTACCACTTTACTTAAATTCTATATTGAATTTTACACTTCACTTTATTTGGTTAAATAATGAAACTAAAATTTGATTTTCTTAATTAAATTCTACCGTTCAATTTTAATTTAAATTAAGTTAGATTTAATATATTTTAAATATTTATATTTAAATCATTAAAAATATTCAATTAAAATAATATTAAATATTAATAAAAAATGTGATTTATAAAATAAAATAAAGTAATGTGTTTTATATTAGAAGTTTTCAAGTCTTCTTTCCATTAAATACATTTTCGAAGATAATTTATAATGTTTTATAATATTATAAATTAACTTCATGTTTACTATTAAAATAAAATATTTTAAATAATATTTATTCTACTGAATTTTGTTTTTGAATAATTATTATCAATGTCTAATGGTGAAAATTTATTTTAAAATAATCAAAGTTGATGACAAAATTAATCAAAATTCAAAGTTAAGTGGCTAATTTTAATTACGTAAAAGTTGAGTAGTAAATTTATCCATATTCTTAAAATTTAATAGCTAACGTCAATCAGAACAAAATATAGTGACAAATTTCAATATCCAGTTGTAGTATAGTGACAAATTTACACTATCATGATGTAAAAAGCTTTTATTTTCTTAATTTTCTTTAATAATTTTTCTAAAATTTAAAAAATATAATGATGTCGTGATATTATTGATGGGTTTGGTCTTATTATATTTTTGTTGATGGACAGGGCATTTACTTTCGATTATGGTAAAAACAGCGATAATAGTGATATTAAATATTGTAGTGATATTATAATGTGGGGGCAAAACAAAAGTTAAACGCATTGCACTGGAAGTAAACACCTATCCAAAGAGTAATTTCAATATTTTTCAGAATTTGAAATTTTAACCCTAACTAAATGATAATGATAGCAATTAAATTTGTTTAGTTAAATTGTACTATCAGTTAGTCATGTACGTATATAAAGTTGTAAATTTAGTCATTGTTCTTTAATTGGGTCGTTCTTAATTCTCGTAGTTTTCAAAGTTTGAAATTTCAATCTTGATGGAAAGACTGTTGTTAAATCCACTAACTAGCTTTTTTGTGAGTAGTATATGTAAATAACAAGTTGCATTGCGTTCTAAATGTGATAATATGTTTATTGCATCTTCTTTTGAAAATAGTTAAACTTGATGAATTTAAAAAGGTTAAAATATGCTACAAGTCCTTGTACTCTTCGTACATTTGAAAACTAATCCCCCTACTTTTATTTAATAAAATTTAGTCCTTTGACTTTCTGACTTAAAAAATGCTACTTGACTCGCATTTTTTAAGTCGAAAAGTTAAAAGGACTAAATTCTAAGGATTAAATTATAAATTTATGAAAAATTTAGAAACCTAGAGCATATTGTAACCATTTAACACCTAACATTTAGCCAACGATGAAAATTTAAAATTTGAAAACTATAAAGATTAAAAATAAATAAATAAATATATAAGGACTAAATTCATAATTTATGTATAATATAAGAACTAATAACAAAATTTAACCTAAACTTTATTTTAAAGAACTCGGGTCGGGTCACTCAAATAAACCCGACCCATCTCCCATCTTATATCCCAAGTCCCGCCCCGTAACCATACCCCCAAGCTCAACTTCATTTCCCCAAAAATCTCAAAGAACCCGCACAGGCAACACCACCACTCGCGCTCGTTCTCTGCGCGTGCAATATCTTTGCCTTCTCTTCCTCTTCGGTCACCTTCTCCCGCCCCACCGCTCCTGCTCTGGTTCACCCGATTCCTGACCCGAGTTATCGCTTCCGGTCCCGCCTTCAAGTTCTCGACGGGTCAAACCAAAACCTATAAAGAAAACTATTAAATGAGGTAATTTTCAATGCCTAAGCTAATAGATTTCTTCCTCAACTATGAGATTTTTGACTTTTTTATTTGATTTGTGGTTATGTGATATCCGATTCTGCATTTTTTTGTGGCGTGTTTCGTATACTGTTTTCAGTTTACATTTTCTGATTGTTGTTTTCTCTTTCATGTTTGAATTATAGAGGTTTAATTTGGCTTTGTAATTTTGCAGATAAGTTTTGTAAGTGATTCAGTTCGCATATTTGAATTAAAAAAAAATGTTTGTATTCTAGAGTTTTTATTTGGCTTTGTAATTTTGCAGATGAATTTTGTAAGTGGTTCCGTTCACATATTTGAATTTTTGTAAAAAAAAGTTTGAATTATAGAGTTTTAATTTAGCTTTGTAATTTTGCAGATGAGTCTTGTAAGTGATTCACTTCACATATTTGATTTTTTTTAAATGTTTAAATTATAGAGTTTTAATTTGGCTTTGTAATTATGCAGATGAAATTTGTCAGTGATTCAAATATTTGAGTTTTTTAAAAAAAGAGTTTGAATTCTAGAGATTTTTTTTTTTGTTGGCTCTGTAATTTTGGAGATGAGTTTTGTAACTGATTTAGTTCTAGTATTTTGATTTTTGTTTTCTTTTTAAATGTTTGAATTATTAGAGTTTTCATTTGGCTCCGTAATTTCGCAGATGAGTTTTGCAACTGATTCCCCAGTACACTCGTCTAGCAGTGACGATTTTGCTGCATTAATTGATGCGGAGCTCGAAGTTGGTTCTTCAGGCTCATCGCCGGATGAACAAGACAACGAAGAGGAAGAAGTTGATGCTGATAGTGATGATGACGACGGCGACGATGAAGAGGATGACAGTAATGATGACCTTAACGATCATAGGTGCATTTTCTAGAAATATTGAACTTTTAATTTGTTAAGAGTTATTATCAAAGAAATTTTGCAAACAATGAAAAGTGAACACATTATTAACTTTGTGTTTTAATGGTTGCTATGGGAAGTTTTACTATTTCATTTGTTATGTTATTATAACAGTATTTGTATATTTTCTTTATGTTACATGGAACTCTGCTAATTTTGTGATCCATGACTTTCTTGACGGATGCACACAACATATGGTTTTCCTTGGTTGACTTCCTACAAGTTTTTGTTGTGTGTTTCGATTCAATTCACTACAGATAGATATCTATTGATGTGTAGATGAATTCGAATTCAAGGAAATAGTAAAAAATTGCTATGGATTTTGCTTTGATTGGTGTAAAAGCTACTATGGCACTGGATTATGTTATGTTCTTGGCAGAACTCAAGAATTGATTATCTTAGCATCTTAATGAATATATCATTTGAAGTTTGAATTGAACTTGCTACCTTTATCACTTTCTCTTTACTAAAGGACTTGTGTAAATTTAACTTGCAGGAACAAAAGGTGCAAGACCGAGAAGTTGGATGACCTAGAAGGACCTCAAGGGTCAACCTCTCAGGGTTTGATAGAAGAAAAGTTAGGTAAAGTTCCTTAATTTGGTTAGCTGCCCCTCTAGTTTATTTGAAACTTGGGTCCCCTCCCACTCCCTGAACTTCAGCACATGTAACTATCTGGAGATCTGCTCAGAAATACCTCAAGTTAGTAATGACTTTTAGGAGATACAGGAAGAGAATGTTCTGGTTGAAACTAGTCTATTCTTAAGTTTTAATCTAATCTGCTGGTAAATGCTCAAGTTGGACGAGTCTGTTTTAGATGGTTTGCCATACTGAAGCTTTCAAAGTTTTAAAACATAAACTGACTTTCTTTGTTAAGCTTCATGAAGTTGTTTTCAAATGATATTGCCTATCCAATGCATGCATGCATCAACATATTCTTGCTCTTTCTTGGACTGTGTTCCACCCCCCCCCCCCCCCCCGAAACTTCTATTGAGAACACCCACTAGAAAAAGGTTTTTGCAAAAGGATTAATATCTGTGTCTAAAGATGTTAAAAACATATGTCTAGTCTCTAGTGATGGAATTGCATGCTATTGCATATCACTTTGAATGTACTGTTAAAGAAAATGAGAAAAAAGGTTTACGTACATAAATTGCAACTATCTAGAAGTTAAGTTTAATTTTAGTTTAGTGCTTTACTTTCTTTGCTAATTTCACATTTTATGCATGCAGAAGTATCCTTGAACAAGGATACATGTACACATCCCGGTTCTTTTGGACAAATGTGCATCCTTTGTGGGCAAAGAGTGGATGATGAATCCGGTGTAACATTTGGTTATATACATAAGGTGAAATTATCCAAATGAGAATAGTAATAGTTAGCTGTGCTTTTTATTGATTGTGTCTCGACTAAGATGTGGGGAACAACGGTACTTTTCAGGGTTTAAGGCTAGGAAATGATGAAATTGTTCGATTACGCGGCACGGACATGAAAAATCTGTTACGTCATAAAAAGCTTTACTTAGTTCTTGATTTAGACCACACACTCCTTAATTCTACTCAACTGAATCACCTAACAGCTGAGGAAGAATATTTGAAGGGCCAATCTGATTCTCTTCAAGGTATGTTTTGTTAAACTGTTTAACTTCTCCTGCCTTCAATATTCTTGTAGTGTAATTGTTTGAATTCCAATGCTTGTATGTTTTCTCTTGAAATTCAATTTTCTTTTCCTGGTTGCTGCCTTTATTGTGTCTGGTTTGTGTATGTGTTTAGATATCATGGGAATATAAGCTTTGCCTTCAAAGTTTGATTTGGTGAGTTCTAAACATAAATCAACTAGGCCTCTGAGTGTAAAATATTTTGGTATGTTTTGACCAGACATTTTTTGTTTGTAAACTGTTGCATCATTTTTCATTCTAATTTCTCAAGTTATGTAAAATTCTCAACAGAAGAAACTGCAGCATTGTTGTTATATGCTGATAAAGCTTATGTACCCTTATTTCGGGATTGAAAAATGGGCAAAGGTTTTATTGGATGCATCAATCCTTTTCTGGACAAAGCTATATCGTGTGGAATAAGTTACACTTGGACTAGGATAATGAATTGTAGTCAAAATATAACAGGGAATGTGCGATCTTAAACTCTGATTTCGAGATATAAATTAATTTTTAAAGAATTAATCAAATTTGATGCATTGTACTTGTTGCTATCAGTTTAAGTTTGGTGCTTGTAATTCTTAGGACTGAACATCTAGACTGGTATTATCAAAGCTTAAACTGAACAATAGAAAAATGACAAGAAATCTGTGTTGCTTGAATGTAATGAGTTTCGAGTTTTGCATGTCACATTACTTGGTACTCATACATCATCGATGATCTTTTCCACTCTCGCTCGCTCTCCATATATATATATGCACGTGTGTGTATTATGTCATCGATCTACTTTGATGGATTTACGATCATTGTGCTCTTTGGTATTCTTGGACAGATGTTTCAAAGGGCAGCCTGTTCATGTTGGAATTTATGCATATGATGACCAAATTGAGGCCTTTTGTTCGTACATTTCTCAAAGAAGCAAGTGAGATGTTTGAGATGTACATTTATACAATGGGCGATCGACCCTATGCGTTAGAAATGGCTAAACTGCTTGATCCAAAAAAGGAGTACTTCAATGGCCGAGTGATTTCACGAGACGATGGCACCCTTAAACACCAAAAGGGTCTTGATGTGGTACTAGGGCAAGACAGTGCTGTCGTGATCCTTGACGATACAGAAAATGTGAGTTCACTTTTAATAAGTTGACATTGTGTTTCTTGTTTTAAATTTGGAAGTATATTTCGATAAGCAGTTGAATATGGTGTGTGAAATTTGCCTTGATGCAATGTTTTTAGAACCGGACCGGTGGTCAAACTGGTTAGGCCATTAGTTCGTCGGTCTTACAGGTTCGATTAAAAAATCATTAAAATTCAAAAAAAATTCCTGTTTAACTGGATTTTTACCTGGTTCAACCGGTCCGTACCAGTTCTCGGTCTAACCAGTTCAAAGCCATTCTCCAGATTCCCAGTCCAACCGGTCTGACTGGCCATTCCGGTCCGGTGTTGCTTGAATGTTTTGAGTGTTGAATCCTGTTACATGTTTGAATAAATTTTTCTTAAAAGCTTGATGAAATTATTGCCTTCTCTTATTATAGGCATGGACGAAGCATAAAGACAATCTGATACTGATGGAGAGATATCATTTCTTTGCTTCGAGTTGTCGCCAATTCGGCTTTGATTGCAAGTCTCTTTCTCAGTTGAAGAGTGACGAAAGTGAGCCCGATGGAGCACTTGCTTCCATTCTTAAAATACTTCGACAAATCCACCATATTTTCTTCGATGTATGTAATCATTTGTTATAGATGTTGTTTTCTATATGTTGTGGCTGGATTGTGAGTTTTTTTTTTTGGACTTTATTTATTTTAAACTTCTTGCAGGAACTTGATTCCGATCTTGCTAGCCGAGATGTGAGGCAGGTATGCTTTTTGTTATCATTTGAGATTCAAAATAGGTTAAAGTACCTAGGAGGTAGAATCAAATATGTCCAAATTGTAACAGAGTTAACTCTATTCTAATTTGGCTTTATTTGATTCTTTTTAAATAGTACATGGACTAATTTGATCAAGGCCTTATAGTAGAGGGACCAAACATTTAGACTCTACTCGAGGCACCAAACAAATATCTTTTGTTTCCTGAGGGGATGTCGTCATTTAGTTAAACTCCGAGCAGGGGCGACGGCAACAGGAGAGGGGCTGCCCCTCTCTCCTCCCCAAAATGGGAAATTGTCTTTAGACCTCCAAAAATTTTATAAAATCTTAAAATTAATTTATGGTAAAATTATTGTTTGCCCCTCCAAAAATGCTAGAATTTCAATTTAGTCATTTTGAAAACCATAAAGATATAAGTCAATATAATGGTGAAATTGTATCTTTAACTCTCGTAAAAATATATAACTTAATCGGCCCTTCCCCAAAAAAATTTGGCTTCGCCCCTGACTCCAAGTTTTTCCCCTGTTTCTTACAGGTCCTGAAAACAGTTCGTAAGGAAGTGTTGAAGGATTGCAAAATCGTTTTCAGCCGTGTTTTTCCCACGAAATTCCAGCCAGAGAATCATCTTCTATGGAAAATGGCAGAACAGTTAGGAGCTACGTGTTCAACAGAAACCGATTCTTCAGTAACACACGTCGTTTCAATGGATGCTGGAACGGAGAAGTCCCGTTGGGCTGTGAAAGAGAACAAGTTTTTGGTCCATCCGCGGTGGATAGAAGCTGCAAATTTCTTTTGGCAGAAACAACCCGAAGAAAATTTTCCAGTTAGCCAAACAAAGAATCAATGACCATTAATTCATTAATGTAGTGTTTTCATCTTATTTTGGATTGACAGTTACATTAGTAGCAGAAAATTTGATGAATGACCATATTTTAGTGTACACATTAAAAAATGCCTCCATGTTGGCTTGGAAGGATTCTTAACACTTTTTGGTAGTTCAAATGAGTTCTCTAATTATCTGAGACTCGGAATTCGATATCCAAACTCGATTCGATTCGAGCTTTATTTTTTAAAAAAGTTAGTCTAATTTTTTACTATTCCTTAGTAAAAGGAAATTTGATTCTTGTGTTTGATGTTAAATGTGATTATTTATGCTTTGTGTATGAGTTTAGATTAAAATTTTTTAATTTTAATTAATAAAAATATATGGGTAAATTTTATTAAGGTCACTAAACTATTAGTAAATTTACGATTTGGTTACTTAAGTTTTAAAAGTTACAAAATGGTTATTGAACTATTTGAAAGTTCTCATTAACTAAAGTATCAAATTGAAAAAAACTTGGGTGCCATTTTGAATATTGAAGTAAAGGTCGGGTACCATATTGAGAAAAAAATTTAAGTATCAATTTGAACATTGAAGCTAAGTTCAAGTACCAAATAATATATTAACTTCATAACAAATTAAGAAAAAATTAGGTAAAAGAACCTCTTTAGCCCTTCTTAATTTTGATATTGAGCAAATTGATCCCTCTCAAAAAAAGCAGAGTAATTTAATCCTTATCAAATTTAAAAGTGAGTAACTAAGGACAATTAATCACAATATTAACAAATTTCGTCAAATGTTCATATTTTTATTGATATAATAATAAATTAGCCTTCAAATTTTACACGTTCTGTCAATTTAGTCTTGATTTAAATAAATTTAGCTTACAATATTCATACATTCTGTTAACATTTATACAGAATATATAAACAACAAAAACTAAATTTATTATTATACCATTCAAAAAAATATTCAATTACCGAAAAACATTAATTCTATAATTAATTATATTCAATTATTCCATTTTGACTCTAATTTTTTGAGAGGACCATAAAGTTTTTTTTACCAAAATTTTAATTAATTTACAAAGCACGGAATTTAAAAAATCTTTTTGCTCTTATTGGAGCATAGTCACAGAAAAATGGCGGCAACTAGCGACCTTTGCATGGATTCGCTTCTTTCTGGTTTCGATCAAATTTACGAGGTAAATCCCTCTGTTTATCTGTTTTTTTTTTTTTTTAGTTTTTCATTTTCTTTTGTCTTAGCTTAATTGGGTTGTAAATGGCGTTTTTACATGGATTACGTGAGAACTTTTTCAAATTCCCAAAAAGATTTAAGCTTACCAAATATTATCCTTCGCAGTTCCTTTCTTCACTTTTTATGATGGATTAATTGAAAGGAATTTATTAGCTCTTTGAGTTTGTTTTTTTTTTTTTTTGGATTATGCAGGATTTCAAGAGGAGAACCGAAGAGATTCAGTTTCTGAAATCAAATTGGAATGCAGAAATAAAAAGAGGAGAGGCTCTTAAAATCACTTGTGATTCTCTAAAACAAGGTTGTTTTCCTTAAATCCTTTTTTATTTATTTGAGGATTATAATCTGATCAAAGCTTTGAGTTATAGTTTTGTTTGGTATGAAGGAAAAAGAAAAGGTGAAGATGAGAAATGTAAGGAAAGAAAGGGGGTGTAAATGAGATACTCGCAAGTTTCAAATTTGAACTTGATTTGGTAATTACCGAGCTGAGCTTGAGCTACCGATCAAGCTGAATTCAAGCTTAGTAATAATTGGCTCGAACGGCTCGCGAGCATTATCGAGCTTTTCATATATTATTAAATTACGTTATTACCTTTAATATATATTATTAACCCTAAGCTTAATTATTAAGTTGAGCTTAAGCTTGAGTACAAAATTTGGTAAACGAGCTTAATAAAACTTAAGTAGTTTGATTATATCTTAAAAATAGATGTTCGATTGAGCTCAAGCCGAGTATCGAGCACTGAATTTCGAGTTAAGTTCAAACTTGAACTTGATAGTATTCGGGCTCGGCTCGATTACATCCCTAGGGAGTATAAATAAAATGATTTTTCCCCTCTTAACATATTTGACAGAATAGGTTTCTGAGGGAATTAGAAGGTGCAAATCCAATTATTTTCCTTGTTTTTCTCCTACCAAACATGATGTGAATTTTGGGAGAAGAAATTGTAAAGATTTTATGCCTATAAATTACATCTAATTTAGGATGAGAGATTTAGTTCAATGTTTACCAAGAACGTGTATAGGTTTGATTCGAGAAACAAAAATTAAAAAGCAAATTGCTACTTATTTAGTAGGAACAAAATACAATTTTGTTGGAATGCTAAATGTATTTTTGGGAACTTACATATTGATAGTTTTTGTGTTTATATGAATACACAATTCAATGGAAATAAATTCTGAAACTTGCGAGTTGTTTGTTTTACTCAATAATTTTATAATGAACTGTTTGCTTATTAGATTATTGGTCTCATTGAATTGAACCTCTAGCATTCCTTAACTGGGATCGTGCATACCGATTCGAAAATCGTTGATCCACTGATTGCAAGTGTAGTTGCTTGTAATGAATCAGTTTGCATGTAGTGGTTTCTATGGTGCAAAATCCGAAAATGGATTTCAAACCGATTCTTTAAGAAAGTGAGTTTTTTCTTTTGGAAATTGGACACGGAGTGATTATAATAATTGCTTGTCCCACCGCACTCTGCTCCACTTTATCATTTTATCCTTATATATAACTATTAAAAAGGTGAATGTAATAATATGCTACAGAAAAAATTATATATGTTATGTTTAAATAATATTTTTGAAAAATTATGTTTATATTTTTTACTCGCCTTCAAAAGACTGAAAATATTAAAGATAAGTAGCAAAAAAATAAATTTAAGTGGATATCCATAGAAGTGGTAGTGATTTTCAAGATTATATATCTATAGTAAAGCGGGGTGAGTGATGGAACAGAGTGTACCAATTGTGAATTAGTGATGGATTTAGCAACATTCGTTTCAGTTCCGCTCTATTGCCATCCCTAGTTACACTAGTTTTTACATTACATTGAACTAAAGGGCCCTAGTTACACTAGTTTTTAGCTTACATTGAACTAAAGGACATAGGTTTCTTCCCTTCTAATTTCATATTCTACTCGTATGTTTTTCATATATAGTTTCTTGTGAAGAGGACAGTTTGTAATACTCCTTTGTGTAGTTCCAATTTTTCTAGAATTGCAGAGTGGAAATTTTGTTTGTTCAAAACTTAAAATGGAAAATTTTCTCCCATAATTTGTAGATAATGCACGACTTACAAAACTGTACACAGAATCCTTGAACAATTTTGCTGAGCAGGTGCAACATCCTTTTTCATGTCCTTGGTGGTCTACACATCTTTTAAGATTTATTTACTTAAATTTTGTTGTGACCTAATCCTCTTCAATTTTCTGAAACCAGCTTGAAAATCATGCTGAATGTCAGAAATTGAAAGAAGAACTCTGGAGAAGAAAGGATGAATATACGAGTAAAGAAGAGGTAAGCATCTTTGATGCTGAGTTCTTTTTAAGTTATGTTTGTGTGCCCATAAAAGGCTAAATGTTCAAATTGGGGCCCAAGGTTTTAAGAGTTGCTTACATAAGAGCTAAACATTTTTAAATGGTCAAATAAGGGTCAAATATTTTCAAAAGTGTTCAAATAAAGGCTTCTCAAATGTTGTAAATGTTAGGTCCTTATATGACCATTTTAAAAGGTTTGGCCTTTATATGAACAACCCCTAAAAGGGGCCTTAATTTGAGCATTTAACCGCCAATAAAATATGGATGATTGAAATGAAAGAGAAAATGGCTCCATCAAATGTCTGGAGGTGAGTTCCATAATCTTGTTGGGGCTAAAGACAACTGTTTTAAACAAGTTGCATGACAATGAGAAGTTGAAATCTTTGAGCAGGAACATAGGAAGGCTATGGAATTGCTTAAGAAAGACCATGCAAAGGAAGCTGCGGATCTAGAGGCTAAAGTCAGGTAAGTTTCTGGTAATTTGCTCCTGTATATTCTTGTTGGGGGGGGAGGGGGACTGGGGAGGTTCCTTTGAGAAAAGTCTTCCAGG
Source organism: Gossypium sturtianum (assembly GCA_025698515.1). Classification (NCBI taxonomy): domain Eukaryota; kingdom Viridiplantae; phylum Streptophyta; class Magnoliopsida; order Malvales; family Malvaceae; genus Gossypium; species Gossypium sturtianum. The sequence goes on from CM046945.1 coordinate 169,175,536, forward strand.
GAGGGTGCCTCCCATGCTCTGCCGAAAGCCACTGGCATAGGTCTGGGGTTGGAACCCCACCAAGGGCAAGATGCTCACATCACATCTTGATGAGTGGTCGTATGTCCATATATGGTTGAGGCGCTCTACGCTCTTTGAACTAGGCCCTTAGGGTAGCCGCTCACCGCAAGCTAGTTCTTGATAGAGTACAAAAGACAAAACCCTCCCTGAGAGACAATACCTTCGATTGTTGGGAGATCAGATTGGCTGTCCGGCGGACGAAACTTCGAAGACTTCTCCCAAAAGAGCCAACCCCCCTCAAGAATTCTGTTTTTGTGGCTGTAAATATAATTTGCCTTCTGTTAGAGGTCTTCTACTTGAAAAAGCAACAAATGAAGCAACCATAATTCAGCTGCGTAAAGATTTAGCAACACATAAATCCCATGCACAAGTGCTATCAAAAAAGCTGGATCAACTACAGTCTGACGAGGAATCAAAATGTGAGATCCTAAGTTTAAAACTGTTCAATAATTACCAACCTAATTTTGTTGCATAATCTTATAAATACTAAATATACATCACAGATCTTCTCGAGATTTGGGACTTAAAAGATTGTCTGCTGATAGAACAAGAAGAGAAAAATGAGTTGACTAAGAAACTACAAGAAGCTGAAAAGGAATGTAAGTTTGTGATTGGTAAATAGTAAATCATTTAACACCGGGTTTTGATGAAACTTAGTATGCTAGCTTAATTAAGCAAAAATCTTGCCTGACACTATAATAGGGATTTCTGTAACTCTTACTCGAGTTCATTGCTTAAGAATTTAGGATGTTCTTTCGTATAATGCCATTGATATAATTATAATGAGTTTGCTGCAGTATTGATCAGCAGAACAAAGCTTGGAGAACAACAACAAGATTCAGCTTCAAATCAGCAAGTTGAAACACTCAAGCTGAAGATTATGAAATTAAGAAAGGAAAATGAGATCCTCAAAAGGAAGCTTTCCTCTATGGAAGCGTGTTAGAGGTGCAGTATCTCAAACTATATCCTTCATGATTTGGAAACCGAGCTGTTTACCATTCAACTTTATGCAAGTTTAGTTGGCTGCAATATTCTAGAAAAAAAAAATGCAGTACATATACAAGTCATAACTCATAATTGAATGCTTCAATTTTCCTTTAAAATTCTTGACTGTGATACCATGGAAAAATTTTAGGTGGAAATAAGTATAGGGGTAGTCTATTTGTTACCCTCATATACAGTTTGGTTGAGAACTAGTTGGTGGAATGACACAAAATCTGAATTGGATTAAACTAAATCTATAAAATAACAGATAGAAAATGTCGTTAGATTCTTTTATTGTTATCATTATTTTATTTTCTTAAAGAGTTAATTGCACTAGACATTCTTAAATTATAACCCTTATTCTAAATTAATACCTAAACTTTAAAGCATTTTAATTATATCCCAAATTATTGATATTATATCAGTAAGGTTCTTAAGTTACTAAAATCGTTAATTTAACTGTTAAATTAGACATCATATCTAATGTGACATAATTGAGTCACAACGCTTTTGCCTTGTTTAAAAATGACAAATTGATGATTTTTAGAAATATGATACATCCCAATATCCTCCAATCTCAAATGAGTCCAGTCTCTGATTTCCTTAGAAATCTTAAAGGTGTATGAAAGGTGATTCAGAAATATATAATTAGAGAGGTGAGATACGTAGGAAAGTATTATTAATTAGTTCTTGTTTTTAATTGATCAATGAGCATCATATCTGTGATCTCTTGTTTCATCAGCTTGAAGAATTTATTTAGTTGTCTGTGATCTAATAGATGCATGTAGTTCCTTAATGATTTATAAGTTTCATATATATATATATATTATTGTTACTAGAAGCATGGAGTTCATTTGCAGGGAACCAAATACTAATCCAAAATAGTTTTTGTGCAAACTAGCTATTAGCTGATGTTAAATATGATGATCTGCTTCTTGTGTTAAATTTGTTTTCTGAGGGCCACAACTTGCTATTGGGGCTGAGAATTGTACTTACAAATATTAAATAAAACGTACCAAAAAGAACATGAAAGATAATCTTGTGCCAGTAAAAATTATTCTATTTGATCATTTATTCTTCTATATTTGTTTATTTGCTATATATATTTATATAGCCCACTGTGGATTTATTATTAAGTACTCTGATGAAATCATCAATGCTTAATAGTGTTTCTTCCTTGGGCACCAGATGCCTGAACAAGCTATCCTTGGTTGTTTCATCACCTCCTGGAATTTCATCTTTCCAATCCCAACTGCATGAAAGCACCACCACAAGTTAATCATAACTGGCATCAAGGATACAAAAACCGAACCTTGGATTTAGCGTAGTTGGTTCCTACAGTCTTCTTAGCAAATCCGAGATTCGGATCTTGACATTTGCAACCCTTTCTAGTTATTTCCAAACTATGGCCTCATTTGTACCCAGGAAATAAGGATAATATAATTTTTGGCTTTTGAACTTGACAATTAGGTTTACTTTAGTATATGTATTCTTTTTCATTTATTTTAGTACTTAAACTTGGCAACTAAATTGGTCCCTAAACTCGAAAAAATATAAAAGTTTGATGATGACATTGTATAATCTTAGAGTGTCACATGCAATGTTCTAATAACCGGATCAGTGGTTGAACCAATCAAACCCCTAGTTTCCGATTTAATTGGTTTAATTGGTTCAACTGTTAGATCAACAATAATTAAATAAATAGCTAAAAATTCATAAAAAAAATTAAAATATAATAAATTAATTCAATTTGTTCAACTAGTGGTTTTAATCCCACTTTTATATTTTTATTGGTTTCAATTAATTTTTGATTCAATCGGTTTAACCTCTTTTTTTGAACCAGTATACCAATTGGTTCCCAGTTCAATTGGCCTGACCGGTCAATCTAGTCATGTTCCAAGAATATTAGTTACATCATTAAATCTTGATAGAATCCAAGTTTAAGGATCAAAATGGATCTAGTTGCCAAGTTTTAAGTACCAAAGTGAACAAAAAAAAAAATAGTTACTAAAGTGAACTTAGTTGCCAAGTTATGAAACTAAAATTTATATTATCTAAAAAAATACAAAAAAACGAATATTAAACATAAAATCTGTGATTAAAAAGATTCATCTTGTATATTGTAAATTACTTACTGTTCAGGAGTTTGCTCTCAACCATGGTGATCATGAGAAGAAATGATATCAGCAGAATGAAGTTAAAGAGCATTGATACTTTGACGTTCAGCCTAGCCATTGATTATCAAATGTGCCCCAAATTGCAGGTACGAACTCTTTCTTGTTTATATGTATAGATTTTTGTTTTGATTTCATTTTGAGCATGTTGAAACCTATTTATAGGGATTAGCTACATTAGAGGAACAAAATACATATAGGATTGATGATATTTTCTAGAAGTTTGTCTCTATATATGTGTAGTATAGGTATTACTCAATTTAGCATGGCGGATCTTACAACTTAAGCCATTGCAATTATCGTAAATATGAAAAAGGTTAAATTTGCTATGTATAAATTGTGGATATATTACTTGTACTTTAATTTGGTTATTTTCGGTCTTTGTACATCTAAAATTTTAAAATTTTAGTCCTAATCAAACTATTAGCTATTTGTTATTTTCAAAAATTGATACGACATGTGTAATGTCATATCAGCTTGTTATTTTCACAAGTTACTCTCAAAAAAAAAAAACTCAATTAATAGATATAACCGCTATCGCTTGCATTAAGACTGAAATTTTAAAATTCAAAAAATATAAAGACTAAGAATAATTTAGTTAAAGAACATAAACTAAATTTATAACTTTACACATAATACACGATTATTAAAAGAATTTAACTCTTGTTGTTTATTCAAGACTAAAATTTTATAAATTGAAAAGTATAAGGACTAAAAATGATCAATTCAAAAAGTGTAATACTAAAATTGATAAAATTAAAATATAAGTATTAAATTCATAATTTAAGCAAGTAGAAGGTTTAATAGCAGAAATTGACCTTTGAAAAATGAAAAACTTACTTTTGTCATTTCATGCTTCATTACATCCATTTGGTTGAATTATGGTGTAAGGATGCATGTATGTATTGGTAAGTTATTTAGGATTAGGAAAGAAAATTGAAGTTTTGGTCATTATTGACTCGAGAAATTTAAGTTTTTTAATGTTGGACTTGAGTACTCATTAAATATATATTTTATTTTTATTTGGTATTGAAAATTTTAATTTAAACTTAAATTTGAGTCCGAACTCAAATATTAATAATAAGTTTAAAGTTGAGAAAATAAAAATTATTTATATTAAATAAATAAATTTAATTGAGTTATCTCGAATAATTTGATCTTTATCTTAAATCGAATTCGAGTTGGATGAGTCTTAAATATTAACTCAAATTTGAGTTTTTTTATTGTTTGAGCCTAGTTTGGTTGAATTAAAAAAAAATGCAATGATTACTACAATAGGATGTTATTGGTGAAAGTGTACTAGAAGTATTTTACCTAAAATTGCTATGGATCAGTCTTTTTATATTAAAATTTTATTCAAATTATGATACTGTTGTAATTTGTCGTTAATTTATCCGTAATTTAGATAAATATCATATTTAATTGATTTACTCATAATTTCATTCGGCCCATAAAAAATTTAACCATCACCCAAAAAAATTATGTATTTTTTAGGTATCATGTGGTTGAAAAGATAAGTTAAGTTTGTATTTATTTTATCTACGCGATAGTTAAAAAATACACCGATTTTCTTAGATATTTTTTTTAGTCGGATCTTTGAGTAAATCAGTTGGGTATGATATATTTTGTCCAAATTATCAATAACTTAACAATAAATTATAAGTGTCATTATTTGAATAAATTTTTAATGTACAAAGACTAATTTGGAGCAACTTTTAGTTGGCCTAATAGTCACGGTGTTCACCGTTCCAGATATGCTCTGAGTTTGAGTTGCGCTAGTCGCTTTGTTATTAGAGCTTTACCTTCCTCTTATAATTCACCAAAAACAATTATAATTACCTTTGCTTAAAGAAAAAAAAATACATACTACTGGTTCATTGCAATAAAAGTATTTAATATGTTTTCTATTTTATAGAAATTAAAATGTGTCCCTATCAATCAACAATTAGCCTTAAGAAATGAAAATTTCCCCATAAATCCAAATTTATGTAGTGATGTAAAGAGAGAAAAAAAAACTATTTTATATCAATATAAATTATATTATAATTTTTTAATATTTTAAAATATTTTTAAAACAAGTCAAATTATGATTTTGGTCAATTTATTATTCTCAAATATGATATTTAATCCCTATATTTTTTGAATAAATTAATCCCTATATTTTTAATTTGGCATAATTTAATTCTTCATATTATTATTATTATTAAAAAAGCCAATGGGAAATATAATAATTTAGTTGGTGTTCTTATGGAAAAAAAAATTAACCAAAATAGTTTGTGTTAAGTGTTAACTATCTAAACCAACTAGTAGAATTAAATTAATTTAGAAGACCAAATTGTGCCAAATTAAAGTATAAGCATTAAATTTTAAATTTGATCATAATAGAGGGACCAACAATTAAAATTTGACCTTTTAAAATAAATGAAAATTTCGGATTACCTCCCACCGATTATGAAAAAAAAAATCACCCAACCCAACCCGGTTAAGTTTTAATTTTGGATTTAGCTCTAGAACTATACATTTTCTTCATTTAGGTACCTAAATCTTTTTGTCCCACTTTGATAACTAAATTATCATTTTCATCCCATTTTACCCAAAAAGAAAATTTGTCCATAATATGTCACATGGCACATTCTTATTAAACATCAGTAATTTTTGGATAAAATGGGAAAAAACTTATAGTTAATTACCAAAATGGAACAAAAAAAAGTTTAAATACCAAAATGAGAAAAAGAACATAGTTAAAGGATCAAATCTTAGTATAAACCTTTTATTTTAACACTCTTTCGCGAGAGTCCCAGACACATTTATTAATCAAATAAAAAACATTGAATCATTTCCCTGATCTTCTATTGGTAAAGTACGAAAAGAGAAACCAGAAGTAAAATCTAGAAAGGCAACAACAAAAAAAAGTGACATCGATTTACAAAATTACAATCAAAGCTCATAAAGTAAGATCCCAAATCTCCCTTCTTAAATTTCCTTTTAAATTCTCTCAATTTTCTCTTTTTTTTTTGCTTCAACCAGTTTATCCATCCACTCTGAAACACCCCCAATTCCTCTTGTTCTTTTTTCTGTATTTAATTTATTAGTATTTGAAAATTATTGGGTATTTTAGATCTGGGTTTTTCAGTTCATGCAAGATTTGGGTTTTTTTAGTGAATTTTTTTGATTGGTTCTTGAATAGAAATTCTGGGTTTTGATCCATTGATTGAATAAAGTACAAAATTAGGAGGCTGAAGCAATTTTCTTTTAGAAATGGGGAAGCCATTGTTTTATGAGGTAATGGAGAAACCAGCAACAAGTTGTATAATAGGTATATGTACAACAATATGGTTTTACATACAAAAGAAGAACATTGGTTATCAACATGTTGGTATAAGTTATGAAACCGCCATTGAAGGTCACTATTGGAGGTTAATTACTTCAGCTTTTTCACATATCAGTGTTATTCATCTTGTTTTCAATATGAGTGCACTTTGGAGTCTTGGTATTGTTGAACAATTAGATTATTTAGGTCTTGGAATAGCTTATTATCTACAATATACACTTGTTTTAGTCGTATTATCCGGTTTACTTGTATTAGGAATGTACCATATCTTGATTCAACGGTTTAAGATCGAGTATTTCCGGCGAGTTACCGCTGTTGGGTATTCTTGTGTTGTTTTTGGTTGGATGACGATTTTGTCCGTTAAGCAACCTTCGTCGAAATTGGATCTTTTCGGATTCGTTTCGCTTCCTATTAGTTTCGCGCCATTCGAGTCGTTGATATTCACTTCGATTATTGTCCCGCAAGCGAGTTTTCTCGGTCATTTATCGGGAATCATAGTGGGGTATGCTATAGCTTGGGGTTTGATTCATGGGATGACTAATTATTGGGCTGTTTCGATGTTGGGATGGATTGTACTTCTTTTTGTATTCAGTTTGAAACGGTCTGGTGCATATGATTTCAACTTCCTCGAAATCGAATCCGTTACGGATCCTTCTCTGCCTTCTGTTCGGTTTATGGGAAACAGTAGAACGTTGCAGATGAGTTCGGTTCCACTCGGAGGCATCGAAATAGCGTAGATCATTTCTGAAGATGTTGCCATTATATGTACAATGTAGGTCAGAATCATTGTCTCATCCCTTAACAGCACTGCAGTTCAATGGTAATTCCGGAGTTGGAAAAACCGGGATATTCTTGATGATTTGATGTTTCTGATCGATTGCGTTCATCGGGTATGATCGGATAAGTTTTCAGGGCTGGTTTTGAACTTACAAAAGATGTTTACATAAATTTCTTTGTTGCTAAGTGTGGACTTCAATTTTACTGATAATTGTTCATCATTATTGTTATTTTACCATGTAGTTTATGATGTTGAAAATTCAAATTCATATGAAATTTATGTTTGAATATAACTTGAATAAATAAAAGAAACATGTATTTCTCTGGGTTTTATCTTTTTTATTCAGTTTGAAGGTGGAGTTCTATTGGCTGTGTTATTCGAACTCGGGTGCGAGTCATAACTATGGGTGTGATTAGATTCAGGGGTGAATCCAGAAATTTTTTACGGAGACCAAAATCGAATAATAAATTTTTTAGAGATTAAAACATAATTTTATAGTATATTAGTATATGATTATATCGTTTTTAAAGGAATTAAATATTTTTTTTATATATTTTTGAAGGTTAAAGTGTAATTATATCGTAAATTAATTTATAATATAAATGAGACTTTAAGATCAAATTAATTGAATTACATAATGTAAATGCTTAAATTATAAAATTTTTATTTTGAATTATTATTTATGTAATTTACCTTTTTTATAAATATCTATTTATAGAGTTAAAAAATCCTAACCAACAACTCCATACGACAAATGAAACATGGTTATTAAATAATAATAATCTAAATACCATATTATAAAATTAAAAACAACTAAAATTTAATTAAACTCTATATTTTATTTTATTTTATATTCGGGATTTAATATTTTTAAGATCCATTCAAATATCGAACGAACTTTCTATTTCGATTTATAATTCGACTCGATTTGATTCAATCATTAAAATATAATAATATAGAAATCCTTATCGAATGAATTAACTTTATCACCAATAAAATCGCTCTTTAGCTTTTTCCGATATATATTTAAAGATTTATCTATAAAAAATAATTTATATAAATATTCTAATTTCCAATTTCGAAGAGGTAGTATTCATAAGTCTATAAGGATTCTATGTGAACAAGTCTTATCTATAATTTTTAAAATATTTTTATATCGATATATATGGATATGTATTTAAGCTTTAGCTGTTGATTCATAATGTTGAATTCTCCAGTTCCCTATGGTTATCAATTTCGTCCCTCAAGACAAGAAATTTTCATTCGTTTCCTTTTCCCAATTGTAAATGGAGAGTGTTTGCCTTCCAGTCCTTTAATCCAGGTTGAAATTTATGGTGCAAACAAAGAGCCTTGGAATATTTTCGACAAAAATTCGAAAACTCCGTATTGGGTTTTCACGAAGTTGAAGAAGAAGAGTAAATTGAGAATCGATCGGACCGCCGGTTCGGGATGTTGGCTTGCTCGGAATACGAAAGAAGTTTATGACGACAGTGGTAAGCTTTTAGGGTATCATAAGTATTTTACTTTTAGTTGCAAAAACGATGGATTTATGAATCAGGATAATGGGCATTGGATTATGCATGAGTTTTCTTTGAAACGGGAACATTCGAACGATTCTGTTATTTGCGAGATCAGAAATAAAAATGCCGCTGATTCGGATTCGGATTCGAAATTGAATACGAAGAGGAGAAGAATCTTATGTTCGGAGAAGAATCATGAAGAGATGAACCTACCTTCAAAGCCAAATGATGAAGAGACGGGGTTGATTTCGATATTCTTTAATCCAGATCATAAAGATTTGAGTAGCGATGTTACTTTTGAGACCAGAAATAGGAATGATGTTTTGGATTTGAATTTGAATTTGAAGTTGAACGATGAAAATACGAGATTTTATGTGAATCATGAAGATCCTAAGATTATATATAAAGATATTGCAGGTTCGAATCAAAATTCGAGTAAGTTGGAGTTAGATGATGAAGAGATGGAGTCAATTTCCAGATTCTCTAATTCAAATCACGAAGATTTGAGCAGCGATGTTACTTTTGGGATCAGAAATAGGAATGATGGTTTGGGTTTAAATTTGAATTTGAAGTCGAAAGATAAAGATGGAAATAGGCATTATTTACGACAAAATATGAGGATTAGTGACGATTCTCCTTTGTACATTTTCCCAAATTTTATCATTGAATCAAATACGTTTGAAGAGGAAAATTTGATCAAATCCGTATATGAAAATCTGTTCAGATCTGAAAATGGTTAGTTTTTTGGGTTTGAAGTAGTTTATCTGCAGTTCATAGTTTGTAATTACCACGTTTAGAGGTTATTTTCTAATTTTTATTAGAACGGCTTAAACTGTTATTTCCATCATATTTTTTTTAATGGAATTATTTATAATTCTGTTATTATATTTATTATGAGTAAGTTAATTTATGAATTTTTTTTATTCAATCCTAATATTTATAGGAGTTGATATTTTCTAATCTTATAGGAGTTGATCGGTTTTATTTGTCTCAGATTACATTTTAGTTATTTATGCTTGAAATGTTATGTTTTAATCATTTACATTATCGTTTTGTTATAAAGTGATCACTCTACCATTAAGCTCTATTACTTTCCTCCTGGTGGTCGTACGTGGCAGTCCAAATGAGTTTTAATTAAACAAGGGCAAAACCACTGGAGCTGGTAGGGGCCTAGGCCTCACTAAAATGGAAATTTTTTTATTTAGGCCCTTTGAAATTTTAAAATTTAAAATTAGTAATGGTAAATTTGTACTTTGGCCCCCTTTAAAAATAATAAAAATTTGATTTAACCCTTTAAAAATTGATTTTACCCTGATTAAAAACCTATTTTCATCTCAATAATTGGACATCCAAGTTGGCATTAAAAACTCATTTGGGCTGCCATGTCGGATTGTCGTTAGGGAGGTAACGGAGTTTAAAGGTAGAGTGACCACTTCGTAACAAAACGATAACGTAAGTGACTAAAATGTAACATTTCAAATATAAGTGACTAAATATAATATGGGATAAACAAAAGTGAATATTTTTATAGTTTACCCTTATTATTATTGTTGTTGTTCGAAGATATAGTTAAATCAAAATAGTAATTTTGATATGAACCTTATATTTGAAACCCTAAATTCAAAATCAAAGTAATGATAAGGAGGATTCCAATAATTTTGATTTAAACTCTATATCTAAAATTTTAAATCCAAAGCCAAATCATGAAGAGATAGAGATGAATATACAAGATTTTATCTAAATCATGAAGATTCCAACAATCACTATATCTGCAAGGTAATAAATAAAAGATGTTGTCGAGTAGTTTGGAGTCCAACAACGAAGAGATGGGGATTGATTTCAGAGTTTTCTTCAAATCAGGAGGATTCACATGATTACCGCATTTGGTTCGGTTACCAACTTCTTTATGGATTCAATCGTTGGAATACTTCTTCAACGAAGTTATTTTGTTGCAACGATCTCAAATACTTGCGAGTAGTTGACAAAAATGGGAACAAAATTGTTACTATTTTCATCACCACCTTTCACAACACCGATCGAGCTGAGCTGGGTGTGGGAACAAAAATGGGCTCTATTCTCCGCCTCTGCATCGCTCTGCTATATTTTGATTGAGATCCCGGTCGAAAATCTTTGTGATCTTCGATGATGGGAGAAAGAAAAGTACTGAACAAATATTACCCGCAGGACTTCGATCCGTCGAAGCTTCCGAGGGCCCGGCGGCCGAAGAATCAACAGATGAATTGCAAGACATGCGGAAATTATATCTATCAAGGCACCAAGTTCAATTCCCGCAAAGATGTTAAAGGCGAGACATCTAAGGGAATCCGAATGCATAGGTTTTATTTCAAATGCACCAATTGCTTTGCTGAGATGACGATAAAGATGCAACAAGAAATTTTGAACATTGGCGTGCTGAAGATGAGGAAGTGAAGAGAGAGAGAGAAACAGAAATGAAAATCTCAAGGGATGGTTGGAGAACCGAACGTTGGATTTGAAAAGAGAGATGGACATCCTTGCTGCACTTTATGAGATGAAATCTAGGAAGTCCAGACATGCTACGGTGAGCGTAGATTCAATTCTGGACGCCTTGCAACGCACTGCTGCAGAAAAGGTAAGATACTTCGTGGCAGTCCAAATCTGAGCTCTGATGTTAGTAAGATAGTCTTCTTGAATTATGCTTAATGAATGCAAGTTCTCTTAAATCTGAACTCTGATATTATAATCTTTATGAATGCTCGCATACTTGTTGTGAGAGGGAGATGAGTATGCATACATACAAACATGGATTGGAGTGATAAGTAGTACTCACGTTGCTTAGCATGCTTATATTTCTTCTCTTTTGTGATTCTGACTACAAGGTTATAATGCTAACAGGAAAAGAAACTAGAAGAAGAAGAAGATGAAGCCCTCATTAAATCGATTTTCCAGGTTAGAATTGGTGTATTGCTTTTATCATCACCACTTGTGATTGCTCTTTGTTCTAGGCGGCCATGTTTCTAACATTGATGTCATCTTTAATGCAGAAGCCAAAGGAATTTGTTCGAAGGATTTCAGATGATGTTTTCATGTATGATGGGGATTTGACCTGTTTATCGAATGGCTTAAATAGGAGAAAGGTGTCAGAAGAATCTTCAAGTAACCCTGCTCGATTCAAGTCGTCGGTGGTGAAGAAGAAACCAAAGATATAAATACAGGTGAGCCAACTTATTTTCCTGATGATTTTGGATTATGACATGGAAGCTCAAACCTTCAACTCAGCTAGATACACAGATGCTACCTCCTTTTCCTATTTATGATAAACTAAGCTACTATTTTTATTTCCAAGGGAATCCAATTGGTGAACTCAACAAGTTTTAGCTCCTAGAAATTCTACGAAGGAAAAGTACCTTTCAGAAATTGCTTTTCCATTCGTTTAACCTACTTGTCCAAGCTTAAAAGTCCGCTCGAAATTTTTGAAAGGATTTAGACAAACATATTAAGCTTAAAAAATTAGCTTGGAAAAAAAAATTAGACTCGTTTAAAATATGGGTCAGGCTTGAGTTTGAACATTCAAGGCTTGAATCCGGTCTGACCCAACCCGTTTTAAATTTATGATACTTTATATTTTTTTTTATATATTGTGTAATTTAGAACACATCAAAAAAACAAAATTTATACTAAATATATAATGCTAATCTATTTATATTAAAATAATGTTAAGAGGGCTATATAAAAATTTTTAATAAATAAAAAAATGTATAAAAATATAGACTTAGGTTAATCTTTTGTAAATATAGGCAGATCTTGGCAAAATTTTAGGTGTAGATTCTGGATTAGACCAGACTTGAACAAGTATAAAATATGTTAATATCATGTTTAGGCCTGATTCAAACCCAACCCGACCTGACCCATTAACACCTTTAGTGCTGGTCCTCTCCGGTCGTAGTTAAAGCCTTCTATTTTGCTACCCCATTAGATAAAAGCAAAATTATAAATATTTACATAAAAAATTTAACCCTAGGATTTGAATTTTAGTTGTTTTATCACTGACCTGTGTGAAGCATGTCCGGATCTATCGTATCAAAGAGACTTCCTCTATGGCCTTTTAAGTAACATCACCTTTATACAGGGAGACACTTAGCTTGCAAAAATGCAAAAGCCATAGGATAAGAAAGAAAATGGTGGCCAACCGCATCAGCGCGAGCGCAGAAACCAAACAATTTTATAAATCGATAAATTTGATTATTAATATTTTATTAAAAATAGTGATTAAAATGTTAAATTTTTTAACATTTTAACCCACATGATAATTTACATGTACTCCATGCTTATTTTTGAAAATTTTTATAATTTTGATTTTTAAAAATATTTTTTTATAATTTTTAAATTACTTGTTAATGTGATATATAAGATTAACCGTATCATGTCAGCTTTAAGTATAAAAGAACTGCCACGCGATGTTGCTATGTCAATATTGTTAAAAATATTATGCTACATTTGGTTGAAGTATTATTTTTTCCACGTGTTTTAGTCATTGGTTAATTATAAACTAGTTCACAATTGATAGTTTTTTAACCACTTACATGATTTGTCTGTAGCAAAGAAAATGAAAATTTTTCGTTTATTTTAAAAATGTCTTATTTTTTACAATAGTTTTATTTATCTTTCTAATTTGCGCGTTTAAATTTATACTAACTATTCTTTATTTTATGTCTAAATATTTTAAAACACATGTTAAACATGTTTTTTACTCGTTTATTATACTATAGTAACCAAATGAAGCATTAATGTTTTAGTCAAAATTTTCATTAAAAAAATGATTTAACTCTTTTTGAAAGGTCAATGACCAAATTTAGCTCAAAAAAGAATAAAACTAAATTGATAAAAGAAATAAATATTAAAGGCTAAATTTGACATTATACCTAAATTAAAAGTGTCTCCGCATTATACCATACCAAATTACAATTTACAAGAATGGTTAAATGCAAATTTAAAAGGATTAAATTAAAAACTTAAGGAGCTTAATTAAAGGGGTTGAATATAATTTTATATTACACTTTTATTTGGTGAAATAAAACAAAACTAACAATTAATTACTAGAAACATTATGAAATACTACATTTTTAACTCTATCTCTTTCTGGGATTTCTTCAATCTCCCTTATAGTACAATCAAGAATTTGCATATCTTCCTTCTGTTCAAAAGCCAATTTGGCTAAAGCGTTCGCCACATTGTTGTATTCCCTTAATATATGTCTTACAAGTCGGTGATCTTCCTGAGATAAAAGATGTTGGATCCTCCTAATTAGAGTAGAATTCGATATGGTTAATGCACTGTCTTGAATCGATTTAACTACCTCCAAACTATCAGTTTGGATTATAACCTTGTCATGGCCTCTTCTTTGAACTATTTTGAGACCATCTAGAATGCCTCATAGTTCAGCATCAAAGATTGAGCGTTTTCTCAAATGGTGGTTATACCCAAGGATCCACTCCCCATTTTCATCTCGCACTACACCCCCAACAGTAGCAAGGTTAGAACTCGACGAAACAATTTCATCAGTATTTAGGAAAACCCAATTCCCTGCTTTTGGTTTCTCAACCGTAGGTTCCTGGCAGCAAATGGAATCATCTCTAGACACCATAGAGTATTGTTTGGCCCAAGTATCTGAAACTTTGACAATCTTTCTCAGATTCCTCGTTAAACTCTAAAAGAAAAAGAGATTGCAGTTGTTCCAAATACACTAAAATAGGAGTCCAAAACGACAGGCCCAATTGACTCCTCCCACATGCACTTTCGAAAAGTCCTGCATATTAGAAACTAGCCAGTCATGCCAATTATCCCAAAAAAAAAAGTTCTTTGTTGGTTTACCGCTATGACGTTTAGCCAGACATCCTTAGCCACTGAACAATATCTAAGCATGTGTAAAACGTCTTCCGAACCATGGCCACAAATGGGACATGAAGGGTCAACTCCAATTCCTCTTCTAACTCTTTCGGTATTTGTAAGGAGTCTTTATTTTAGAGCAGTCCAAATGAAGAAACGAACTCTGAGATCCTGGGTATCTCCATGCCATTTTCCATTTATTTTCTCTTAAATTCCAAGAATCTTCTTTTAACATCTTGTAAGCACTTTTGACCGAAAAGTCACCTGTAATTGTATGGCACCATGAAATCCTAGCTGAACCCCCTGAAAGATGCGGTGGAGGGACACTCACAATACATCGTATAACGTCAGACGATATCCATACACGTAAAAGTTCAAGATTCCATGCCCCTTCCTCTGTATTCATATCCTTAAGAAAGCAATTTGAAACAAAATTTGCTGAAACAAGTATATGATTAATCAAAGGCCCTATACTTGGAATCCAAGGATCCTTCTAGCATCTAATGTTGTTTCCATCACCCTCTAATCAGATTAAGTTGTCTCATAAGAGAGGCCAAACTTTTGAGATAGCCTTCCAAAGGAACGAACTGTGGCCTCTTGCAATATTTTTCAGCATACTCTCCTTCATCCCATATTTTGAACGGATTACACGAACCCATAAAGCATCAGTATTTGCCACAATATTATATCCAAGTTTCATCAGAAAAGCAGTATTTTGGTCACGTAGTTGCCTCATTCCAAGCCCTCCGCAATCTCTTAGTTAACGTCTCATCCCACCAAGGGCATCTTCTTCTTGCCATCGTAAGAACCCCAAATGAATTTCCTAACCATGTTTTCAATTTCTTCACAGGTTTTTGCAGGAACCCTTAATGATTGCATAAAATAGCTAGGGATAGACAAGAGAACCGATTGAGCCAAAGGAAACCCGACCAACAAAGGATAGCTTTTTAGCATCCCAACTTTTTGCGAACTTTTTTCACAACGAAGTATAAGGTGCTATTAGTTATTCTTTGGTGAAAAAGAGGAATTCCCATATAGTAACCAGGATTTTGCACCAGTTGAAAGCTGAACGAGTTACTGATATTTTCTATTGTAGCCTCATCCACGTTTGAACAGAAAATATTAGTCTTCTAAGCATTGATTCTATGACCTGAAAACTCACAAAATTGTGCTAAAATCCTATTAAGGATTCTGTCGTGCTTCAAATCTGTTTTGCAAAAGATGACAAGATCATCAACAAAAAATAGATGAGAAAGGGCAGGTCCTGATCTGGACAAATGTATAGGACCCCACTCCCCAACTGAAATAGCATTATGTATACTGTGACCAAACCATTTCATGCATAACACAAAATGGTAGGGAGAAAGTAGACAACTATATCGAATCCCTCTGCCTGATACGGGACTCCATTCCACAAAACCTGTAAGGTGGAGTTAGTAATAGCAGATAATATAACATTTCTAAGATAATCCGGCATACTTGCCGCCTGTAATGAAACATCGATGAAATCCTATCGATGATATGCTTTCTTTAGGTCGATTTTGATCGCCATCCACTTCCTTTTATTTCTGCTTCGCATAGATTGCATTGCCTCTTGCGTGATGACAATGTTGTCAGTGATATTCCTTCTGGCAATAAATCCAGTCTGCTCATGAGCTATAATTTTGGGGAAATAAGCTTGAAGCGAGTAGCTATCACCTTCATAATAAGCTTATAAAGAACCGTGCAAAGGCTTATACGACAGAACTGTGTAAAGCTCTCAGGATTTGAAATCTTAGGGAAAAGAACAATCAGGATGTTATTTAAATTCGAATCCATAGTACCATTAGCGAAAATTGTTTTAACCCATTCGCAAACTACTCCCCCTGCTATACTCTATTGTTTCTGGAAGAAAAAGGCATGGAAGTCATCACTAATGTCAAAAAGAGCATCCCTTATTTTCTCATCAATAATTGATTTACCCAAAAATTCGATATGAACAAGATCAAGCTGGAGGAAGGCATTAGGGGCAAACTTCCCATGAGATCGGGATTTTCTCCATACAAATTTTTGAAAAAGCTAATCGCCTCAGATTGAAGTATCTCCAGGTCATAAATCCACTCACCATTAGAATTACGAATCGCAAAAATTCGGTTGTTTTTTTCTTTTTTGAAGAGCATGACTATGAAAGAACTTTGTATTACGATCTCCCAAACTTAACCAATCACACGACGCCTTTTGTATTACACTTTCAAGTCCAGTTAGAAGGTTAATTCAAAGGTTAAAAAAAAAAAAAAAGTGTGTTTACCTGCTATTAGTGTAAAAATAGCGGTGACAGTGAAATTAGATATTGTAACGATATTGTAGCGTGAGACAAAAAGAAAATTAAATACACCGCACCATCCATCCAAACTCACACTAAAGAACGAAGGCCCTGCCTGGTACTTTAGCTTTATGTAGGTAAAAAACTAAAAAAACATGACAAATACCCAAGTAAAAGTACCATAAAAATCCTTATATTAGGAGGAAAATCACATTTTGCCTTTTTTACTCAGAAAAATGGATAAATAAATTCCTGTCTGTAAAATTAAAGGGCAAATTAATTCTTTTGTTTACAATTTCATCCTTTTTTATTGTTAAAAACTTATCATTGTACGTCAAAATGAGTTTTTTATATAAAAAAAATACCACTTTACTCTTTGATCTAATGTATAAACATTAATCTACCCATTTTTTTTAGTAAAAGAGCAAAATGCAAGACTCCGTGGTACTTTTGCCCAAATACCCATATCAGACACATTCAAATCCAAGTAACATGACACACAACAAGCAGAGCAACAAAAATGGGGCACGAAACAGATTGAAAATCGGACAATTTCGGAAACGGTAAAACTATACCGGATAATATTATATATAAATCTTAGTTCAGTCTCCACCTACATGTAAATATAACAACCTAGAAATAAAGTTTATATGGAAAAAAGCCTAGAGAGATAAAGAGATGTGAAACAACAAATATGGAAGGGAACATATGCCCTATCTATAAAAAGGAACCCAAAATACCAAGTCTTAATCCTTTGATGAAGCATCCGATGCTGTCAATCCTTTGATGAAGCAAAATGCCCTATCTAACCCATCAATCCTTTGATGCTGTCAAGGTGACATCCGATGAAGCATCTTTGTGGTTAGGGGTTTGCAAGGGACCTCTAACTCCCATGTCCCCCATTTGATGTTGCGGCTGGAATGGATGCGGCTGTTTCTGGGATTGGATTTGAAGTTGCTGGAACTGCTGCGCGGTTAGCAGAGTATGCATAGCTTGATTATTGGGGTAGTATTGTTGATTAGCTCCATAAGACGCATAGTTCATCATCGGTCCACCGTTTGGTATAGATTGGCCGGTCAGTACTTTCAGATGCTGGATTTCATCTTTCAGTGCTTCGTTTAATGCTACCAAACAACAAAAAGAAAAAGAATCATGAATATGAGCGATAATGAAAGCAGTTCAAACATAAATCCCATGTTTATGGTAGTAGAACAAGAGGCATTTATATTCATAACTTATATACAAAACCACATCAAAAACTACTCACTACATCATAATAACTGATATACAAACCAAAAGTGGAAAAACTACATCATGCACCACTCGAGTACATCGGAATAGTAAATACTGTCTCTGTGCATGAAAAGAAATCTGAGGTACAGTTGAGTAAAACACATATTATCAAAAGCTAGGGGTATTACTTGTAATCTACTCAGGCTTCACTCGATAAACATTTTACTCTCTTATCAAACTCGAATTGCTAGAGCTCGAGCTCAACTCAACAAAGATTGAATATTCAGAACCTATATCAGCCATATTATAGATCTTACTTCGATATGTAAGTGCAAAAATATGATTGAAACTGGTTTCACCTAAACATGCTACATTTAGTGCAATTAGGAGTCCAACAAAGGTTATAGTATATACTATCTGCTTCCAACTGAAGTCAAACTCAAAGGGTCATACAGCCATTCATAATAAATACCTACTTTTTCTCTCAAATTTGATACATATCCGTATCGTTACTAGCACATTGTCACAAATAAAGTAATAAAAGCCAAATTAATCAAAAGCAAGCAGGATTTCTTAGTCTAGCCAAGAAAGAATAGCCTTAAACTGCGACCAGTGTGACCCTATACACACACGTCCATACCAATGAATACATAATCTCAAATCTTTGCAACAAGTAGCAGAAGTACATAAAAGCGTTTAAAAAGGTGCAGTGGAAAGAATGAAAAACACAATTGTTTACAAACATCAACAACAACAACAATTGCTTACTTGTGGTTGTCATCAATAATGAACCTCTTCATGTTATAAGAGATAAAATAAAGTGCCACAATTCAATAAACTAAATAACAATTTAAGCACATATTGAAACATCTCTCCAAGAGTCTTGTTTATTCTATTATTAAAACTAAAAATGTCCATTCAACCAGATTCTCACATGTAAAATGTTCACATCATCATGAAATAGCATATTGTCCCATGATATATTTTTCCATCAAGATGAAGAGGACTACACAAAAAAGGTATACGGAAAGATGCAATAAAGCAAACATATTGGTATTTGGTATTTAAAAATAACAAGTTCTCAAGAGGCGCCCACCATCTTGCAAATGAACCTGCTGCTCCATTGTTGTCAAACGCAGTTTCAACTCATTGTTTTCAGCAGTCAGAGTACCAGTGTCTCTCTGTTCATAGTTACCAGATAAAGAGTTATATGAAACATTAGATCTAAATAAGTTAAAAGAACACTAAATCATAATATATATATGAAGGTCCAATATATATAACAGCATTTGGCACACAATCAAGGAGAGGGTGTGGAGCTTATGAAACCACCTGTAACAGAGACAGCTGGGCATTGAGTGATGTTGCTTCAGTTTGCAACGTCTGAACTTTCCTTTCGAGTTCAGCTATATATCGCATCTTTCTTTCCTTTGACCTAGCAGCAGACTGCCTATTTGCCCAGATCCTGTTTTTTTAAAAGAAAAAAGAAGGTGGCATCAAATTGAAAAAAAAAAAAATCAGGGTAACAACAATCATCCCTGTTGTGGAGAAGATAAGTCTAATACAAAGGGGAAGATTCTTTTAAGGAGAGGGAAGAAGAGGGGACAGAGGAGGTTACCAAGAGATGCAAACAAGGGAAGATAAAAAAGCCAACAAAAACTTAGGCAACTACCCTAGTTTCAAGCTAGCTTCAAGTTAAAACCTAGTTAAGTAGTCTCTGAGCCATGGCATCTTTATGAAGATGGCCTTGCCATGACAGTGAAAGGCTTAATGCTGGGAATTGAGCTAAAAAAAGAGTAACAACATCACTTAATGCTGGACTTTAAACTAACATGTGGAGCAAATTGGAAAAGACTTAATGCTGGGATTTAAGCTAACAACAAATTAACATCATGTGGAGCACGTTATGAAAGGCTTAATGCAAGACTTTAAGCTAACAACAAACTAATGACACGCGGAGCACATCGGAAAGGTTTAATGCTGGGATTTAAGCAAACAACAAATTAACATCACGTGGAGCACGTTACAAAAGGCTTAAGGCTGGACTTTAAGCTAACGGCAAATTAACATCACGTGGAACACGTTACAAAAGGCTTAAGGGTGGACTTTAAGCTAACGGCAAATTAACATCACGTGGAGCACGTTACAAAAGGTTTAGGGCTGGACTTTAAGCTAACAACAAATTAATATCACGTGGAGCATGTCATGAAAGGCTTAATGCTGGACTTTAAGCTAACAAGAAATTAACAACATGTGGAGCACATTGCGAACATTTAATGCAGGGATTTAAGCTAACAACAAATTAACATCACATGGAACTCGATGCAAAAGGCTTAATGCTGGGATTTAAGCTAACTACAAATTAATATCTTGAGAGCAAGTAGCACAATTCTTTCACTAACACATACCACACTGATATAACTTCAGCCATGAGTTAGATCACACTTCCATTCCAAAATATAATCACCAAACTCATAAAACAGAATTGTGTCGTCATTAAAACAAATATCATAGTAAAAAAAGTAAAAATCCCTACCTCCTTAAACAGCAATCCTTCCTTCTAAAGCATGAATCTTTTAACTAAATTCATAATTAAAAAAGCTAACAATATATTCCAATTCAATCAACTGAGTATATATTTAAGAAATTGTAATGAAAAAAAAAAGAGATACCTCTTAGCACGCTTGGGATCAATAATAGCAAGCTCAGCAAGCTTAGTAGCAGACAGAGCTTTCTTAGCCTCAGCAGGTGAAACTTCCTCCGAACCGGACATAAGCATTTCCGGCTTAATACTGGTCGACCCATCCATCGACTGGCTATGTTGGTGCCTAACCCTCGGTTTCTCCGAAGACCCAACAGTAACACTCTGGTTCTCACCATTCATCCCAGTCCATGCAGCAGCAGCCACCTGAGCAGTCGCCGGAGCAGCGGCGGGGGCTGACGACTCACCAACCTGAAAAGTCGATGTTGCAGAAGAAGAATTGAACTTATCCATATCAATAAACATAGAGAACACATCCTCCTCCGTATCATCAGAGTACGACGGTCCATCAGCCGCCCCAACAACACCGAGATCACTATCAAAGCTAATATCATCAGGAAGAGTAAGGATTTCAGAATGAGCACGGCGATGACCTAAGTTCTTTGGTGGATTATCAGGCATTTTGCTAATATCCTGACTAAAACCATTCGCATCAGAACTTTGACCAAAACATCCAGTTGAGTTCAAAACATTCCCGACGGCCGCAAACCCAGTATACCGACCAGACGGCGGTGGCAAGCCTGGGGATTTGTCCTTCTCCATTTTCTCAGAAAAATTCAAAAAGAAACCCCTAAATCTCTTTTTTTTTTTTTTTTTGAACTAAAACCCAAGCAGAAACAAAAACCCTAAGAAAAGCAAAGATCTGAAACTAGAAAAAGAAGAAGAAAAAAAAAGAAGAAGAGGGGTACTGAAAACAAATGGGAAACGATAAATAAAAAGAAAATTACTGAAAATCGAACTGAGAATTTGGTGAAGAAAAATGGAAAACAAAAAACAACAACAGCAGTAGTTTAAATAGAGATTTTTTTCCCCCGGAAAATGATGGGGTTTTTCAGGGACTTGAAAATCTAACGCTAGATTCTTTTTAAAAAAATTAAATTAAAATGAGAATAAATGGAAATAAATCAAAAAAATTCATATAAGGAAGGAAATTGGGAGGAATTAATGATGAAATGTTCTTTTTTTTAAAAAAAATTAAAAGTGAAACGGAATCGAAAACAAAGGATATGATTTCACATGGTGGGAAAAGGGCCAAACAGAGAAAAAGGGAAAATTATATATAATAAGAGATCTACGACATTATATTTTACTCCTTTTTATTTCCAGGTATAATTTAAAATTAGTCCCTGTACATTTTAAACTTTTCAAATTTAGTTTTACTTTTAATTATTTGTCTGATTTAAAAATTAAATCCTAATTAATAATTATTTTAAATATTAGGCTTTAATTTTTAAATCTTACTTTTTAATATTTAAATATAATGCACTCAAATTTAACAAATGTTTCATTAATAGTGTTAACGGTTGGATTTTAATTTTCAAATTAGACAAGTAAATGGACTAAATTATTAAAAATAAAAATAGAAAAACTAAATTTCAAATGTTTTAATAGTGATATAATAGAACCTATTTTGTGCCATTTTTGTTTTCTTTGATGTGATAGTAAGTAATATCGTAATCTACTTGAGTTTAATTCAGAAAATCTAAATTTAATATGATCGATGATCGTTTTTTAATTACAGTCAAGTAGCTCGATTCTTCAAGCTAAAGTCTAAATTGTAATACTTAATTAACTAGTACTTTTCTAATATTAATTTAACGAAAATTTTATTAATGGTGTTTTTTTGTTAGACATTAGTTTCTAAATCAGGCAAGTAAAACGACTAAATTTTTAAAAATAAAAGCAGGTGAACTAACTAAACTTATTTTCGGGTTTTTTATATATTCTTTGAAGTAAAAGTAAGTAAGATTGCAATCTAACAGGAATTTAATTCGATAAATTCAAATCTAATTTGATCATTGTCGATTCCAATTTGGAAAGAGAACTCAAATGTTTAATATGATCGATGACCGTTGCCTAATTATATTCAAGTAGGTCGATGTAATATGACCATTGTTTGTTGTCTAATTAGATTAAGCAGTTAAACTTGTCGAACTAAAATCTAGATCATAATACTTAATTAACTCAAAATACGTAGTCGGTTTCTATTTTTGGCTTAGTGATAAATTGAGTCCTCAACATTTACATTTTTGTCAATTAAATCTTATTTTTTAGCTAAATTTAACTGTTAATTTTTGAATGATGTTTGCACGCGAATATGTGTGACAGTCCATTTGTACCTCATGTTGATATGACATTATTTATCTTATATATCACATCAATAAATAATTTAAAATTATAAAAATATTAAAAAATCAAAAATATATATATAATTCATAAAATTTTAAAAAAAATGAAGTACACGTGGATTGCCATATAGGCTGCTATATTTATAAATTTAATTTTTATTCAATATTAAAAAAAAAACAATTCGACTATTTTTATAAGAATAATGGTCAATTTTGTCTCCTTTTTAAAAAGTTGAAGGTCAAATTTAGCTAAAAAAAATGAATAAGGACCAAATTGACAAAAAATATAAATATTAAGAACTAGATTTGTCATTATACCTTTTTTTATTGTATACTATTTTGAATGAAAATCAAACTTGCTTAACAGATGGATTTAATTGAACAAGCTTGAATTTTGAAAGTAAAATTCAATAAATGACATAAATATGGGTTAAAATATTAATTTCTCAAAAAAAAATGAGACAATTAATAAAAAAAATAAAAAAAATTAACAATAATTGACGTTACATTAATATTCAATCAATTAATGAATATTTAAGTAATTAATGCACAAAAATTAATTACAAACTATTTTTAGTTAATTATTAGGAAATTAAAACAAGCGTTAAATATGCCATGAAAATCATGATTACACTTGTTTTAGATAACTATTTTTAGTTAATTATTACTAAATAATTACTCACTTTACTTTTAAAATCAAGTGCCTAAATTAATGCCATAAATGGAATTTCAATATGAAATCTTGTGTTCACATTGGAAGGATTTGAAATTTTCTTAAAAAGGTTCAAAAAGGGTAAAATTGGCATATAAATAAATTAAGAATATATATATATATATATATATATATATATATGATTATAGAAAAATGACCTTAGAAGATGGATGAGGGAAGAGAAGCAAAGAAAGACCATGGAATCGAAAATCTTCGTTATTTAGTTTGTAATTTTTTCGATTTAGTTATTATATTGTAAAAGTATTATGTAAGTCTTTATACTAAGAGTTGGATTGTATTTCGTTCCTTCAATTAAGAAATGATCAAATTAGTCCATGTATGTTAGATCAAAGAGCAAATTGATCATTCTGTTCAAAATTGTATCTATTTTTATTGTCAGAAATTGATACTTGTATGTTGACATGAGGTATACATGATAGTGGTGAAGCCAGAGGGGCTGGTAGAGGCCAATGGCGGAGCTAGAAACTTTTTTTGGGGAGGCAGGAAGTAAATTGTATATTTTTCCGATAGTAAAAAAATAATTTCATCGTTTTAATAGCCTATACCTTTACAATTTTTAAAGGGTTAGATTAACATTTTATCATTTTTGGGGGGCAAAATGTAATTTTACCATTACTAATTTAAATTTTTATAAATTATAAAGGGCCTAAATTTAAATTTTACCATTTTAGAGGGTGTCATGGTAGGGGCCGGTCCCCCTTAAAATGGAAAATTTTCCATTTAGACCCTTTTATAATTTATAAGATTTCAAATTAAAAATGGTAAAATTACACGTAGGCCCCCTAAAAATGATAAAAAATTGATTTAATCTTTTAAAAATTATAAAGATATAGGCTATTAAAATAATGAAATTGCATTTTTACTATCGTAAAAATATACATTTTAATTCCGGTCTCCCAAAAAAATTTTCTTGCTTCACCCCTAATACATGACACGCTATATGTAACTGTTTGGTTATTTCATCAGCTACATTAATTTTTAACTGTAGAAATAGATTATTTTTTTAAATTAAACTGACTAGTTTGTTCTTTGATTTAACATACAAAGACTAGTTGCTTATATTTTAAGTAAATGGAGCAAAATGCAACCTGACTCATGATGCAAGGGTCTCTATGGTACTTTTACCATCACTAAACTTTTCAAAATTAAAATTTTAGTCATTCTCCTGGTAGTTACTGCTAGATGAGGGATTGAAGGCTAACGTGTGTTTTTTTTTGTTAATATAATAATAAATTTAGCCCTCTAATGTTTACATATTCGATTAATCTGATCCTAAATATAAAACAATTCAACAAATTTAACCCTCAATATTTATGAAAATTTTCATTTTAGTCCAAATTCTAAAAATTCAATAAATTTAGTCCTTAACATTTACAAAATGACAAATTTTGATTTTTTAAAGTTTTTGTAAATGTTGAGGGCTAAATTTTGTTTTTAGTACCTAAAGTATCGTTCCCTTAAGGTTTTTTGGTCTAAATTTTTAACAGGGGTTTAAAAAAATTCTTGGCTATTTTAGCCAATCAAATAGCACAATGTGGCATTTTGTAAATGTTGAGGGCTAAATTTATTAAATTTTTTAGAATCTGAACTAAAATGACAAATTTTGTAAACATTGAGGGTCAAATTTGTCTGATTTTTTATATTTAAGATCAAATTGATAAAATATGTAAACATTAAAGGGCTAATTTTATTTTTTAGAATCTCGAAAAGTTTAGTGATTAAATCAAAAAAATTAATAATTGAATCACCAAAATAGAATGAAGTCAATAATTGAATAATCAAAATAGAACTAACGTCACCTTTCCGTCACTCGTTTAACTACAAGTAAAGAGTTTTATGTTTTGATTTTTGTGTTAATATTTTCTATGTTTAAAATATTATAATCTTATTTAAATAATTTAAATAATTTTTTAAGTGTTAGTATTTTGTGTAAGTTTTGGCAAATTGGTTTTTATTATATTTTCATTTTGCATATTATTTCTTTTAAATTTCATTAAGAAGAAAAGAACAGTTACAAAATCAAGTAATCAACACAAATATTCATGTAAAATACAATGTGAAACATTTTGACTAAATTATGGAAAAAGCCCTTCACCTTTACCATTTAATTTAAGCAAGCCCTCAGTACTTAAATCAATTCAATAACAAGATCGAAGAGGCGATGCGTGTGTTGGACAAAATGGCTGCTGCTGACTTTATTACGGACCTCTGGAACATCTAGAACAGCAGGAACAACCGTGTATTCCGGGGGGTTGAAGAAGATGCCAGAGTCATATGGGAAAGAGCATCGTGTCTAAGTCATGATTTTCGGATCTTCAACTTGGTGGAGACGCCGATGCTGCCAAGATCGAGTGTGGACAATGGGTGGAAGAAGCCTGAGCCAGGAGTGATAAAAGCCAACTTTGATGCTGCGATTTATGGCAACCAAGTGTGTTTTGGTTTGGTAGCTAGAGACACCGACGAGTTCGTGCTTGGAGGACGAATGGGTAAGTTGAATAAGGACATGAGCGCCGAGTGGGCGGAAATGAGAGCCATGGAAGAGAGCTTTAACTACGTGCGTATGAAAGGTTGGAGCAAAGTGATTTTCGAGACCGAGCCTTTTCTTTTTTTTTCACTTTTAAATGGATCCCTAGATCTTGTAATAAAGTAGCTGACAAATTATGTAAATTGGCTAAGGATAATTCTTGTAACATGGATTTCAATGTGAACTATCCGATGGAAGTCCATGATTTTATTTTAAAGGATGCAATAAATTGATGTGACCGTTGAGTCGTTTTTATAAAAAAAAAAAATTCAATAACAAGAACAAACCACATAACCAAAAACAAAAACCTTAACATTAAACACAGTGAAAAGAATTAAGAAAAGTGCCTAATTATTTAATTTAAAAATGGGCTAAAACATGCGACAGAAGTCGAATTCAAGTGCCAATTTAAACAAAAAAAAATCGTAAGTATCAATTCGAACATTGAAACTAATTTAAAGGTATCAAGAGATATATTTACCCCTAGAAAAGCTATGTTATTTAAATAGACGTATGGCAGTATTCTTTTTTAATATGAGGTCGGATTCTAGGCACTTTTCTATTAAAGTTATGCTAAGGCTCAAATTGGTTTGAGTTTAAATCACATAGAAGCATTCAAATGAATACGACTTATTCCGACCCCAACCCCGACGAGTTCCCTAGAAACGAAAAATGAGATGAAACTTAACAAAAACCGGGTTATAATCCATCCTATAGTTTCAACCCTTTTCGGCCCCTTAAACGTCGATACAAAATAAGCCGAAAAGGGTATCGATAGTTTGATAACATTTCAATGCATGCATATATGTAACATCATAGTGAATAATGCAACACCAAACGTTATATGGCAACACTAATTTATGTATGCAAATAGTTGAAGATTAATGCACATCTTAGTGGGTAAGCTCATAGATAAGAAAATTTCACATCAACATTCAACATCGTTCCAACCCTTCGATACCAACGAAACCAAAACTCGGAACATGAAATACGTTATCCATTCAAGTTGACATGTTTCGTAAAAGTTAAATCGCAGATGATATAAATTGTATTTGGATTTTGAAAAATATTTCTCAAATTTAGTCCAATGTGATGATATGGTGCCACGCATGTCATTACAAAAATTGAAAAGATATCAAATTCGATAACTCAATGACCATCTTGTAACTTTTTAAAATTGGGTGACTAAAGCATAAACTTACTAATTGTTTAATTGTTTAATGACCTTGAGTGTAATTTACCCAATATATTCTGTGTTTTACACACAAGCAAACCCCATTCATTAATGACCAGTAACAAATTTTATGATGAGAGTAAAATGGCAAAATGTAATGAAAGAGCAAAATAGGGTTTTCACACATACAAACAGACAAAACGCCTGAAATCAGGAATTTTTGTCAAAAAACATAATCTGGCATTTCTAATGGGAACCTTGCCACTTGAACTTCAAATGGAGCGCCTGTTGGATCAGCCAACCTAACCACAAAATAATCAAAGTTTACATTAGTAACTATCTGTGTTCACTTCACATATTCCGACATCAGTCTGAGGAATGATGGGCATACTTGGGCATCATAAAAGTAAGGGTGTACTCGAATTGAGATGAACTCGACCAGTGGCAAGTTTGAGCTACTCAAACCTTGAGCTCAATTAAGCTCGTTTATCAATTTTCGTTGCTGTTTATCGGGAAAATATTGCTGGTCTTAACCAAAAAGAAACTAAATGTAGGAAGAAAACGATGTTTATGTAATAATTCTCATACAAAAGTGAACTCATTGGTTACGCTCGAAATACATTCCGGACTTTCCTATTTTCTCTTAAAAGTATTTATATCACTTTCACACCCATTCTTCTCAACAGATTTCTACGATCACATCGGATTTAAATCTAAACTCTGTTGCTGAAGGATTTCGACTCTCATTACAAGACATTGGGACAAGACGGTCGGTCAAAGGTAGCATGATTCATTGAAATAGACCTTCTAAAAGTAATCAAAAGTTTGTTTCACATACCTTCCAGGGACAAATGTGAAATGACCTTCAACGGAACCTGAAGGAGATGGTAAGGGCGTGCAGCTCTCATAAACAAATTCGCCTTCTCCTGGAAGCAACAGAGGGAACTGCAAGTATAAAGGAAAACAAGATTTATAGAAAACGTTGATGACTTGATGATTCTTGTCAATAATATATACAAAAAAAAACGTGCAAGTCTAGTGATAGTCCACAGAAAACAGCACTCGAACATCGAACTTCCTTCTTTAATCATTGTCGCTCACGTAACTCAATAGTGAAGAAACCTGGTAGTGCTATGTCATTTCAAAAGCTTATTTTCTGATAAGGCTCGCTTATATAAAGAAAATCAAGCAAGATAAAAGGAAATGAAGAGTCAGACCAGCATAAATTTTTATAGGAGAAATTAAACTGAGAGAAATAGGCATTTCATCACCTTTCCAATCACGGCCTCATCATCAACAATGGATACGACTTCTTCGTCAGCACGAATGATCCAATGCCTCCTATTCAATTGGCAGGAGCAAAAGGTCATTCCATTAATGACGCACCCTTCGGGTAGGAGTGACATGCGGATTGAATAAGCAAACGTGAACTTCTGGGCTTCATCTAGTAGGTCAGCAAATTCTGGAACGAACACAGCCGAAGCACGAACCTGGAAGATAATACTTCTTGTTAGTACCATCATGTCAAAAATAATGAAAACAATTATCGCAATACCATTAAGAGTAGTGTCATGAATATAAAAAACGACTAAAAAATGTTAAAATAATTATGTAGTTTCCAGCATGGATAGAAATATACAAAAACCGATAAATCTTTTGGTTAGTCAAAGTCAACTCAGCTAGCCACACACATGTACTAACTCTTCGTTAAAATCAATTCAAAGCAATGAAGTATCCAAAAATTACCTGCACACCATTTGTTACAGTAGTAACACATAAGGGAGGAACCTCGGGAAATAAATTGATACTTCGATCATCTCCTTCTTTACGGACTTTGATAATACCATTCTCTAAACGGCGTCCGTGTTCCTCTAACCACAGCAACATGGCGTCTTGTTGCTCTTCACCATACAAATCGTGCACGGAACGAATAAGTGTATTCGGGACACACGGAATCATTTCACTATCTGTAAGAGGCTTCCTTGTACCGACAAAAAGTTGGCCATTGGTACAGTTCAAGAAAAACAGTTTCCTACTAAAAGCGAAAGAAGAAGCCACGACGATGCACTTGGATCGGCTCGAAAAGCCTAGGTAACGAATGACATATCTCGTCTTGGCAATAACCTGATGTAACGGTAACAAGTAAACATTAACCGAATGGTTATAGAAAGAGTAACCACCTATAATTCCCAACCAGCTACTAGAAGCTGTCATCGGGTTCTTTTTGTCCGGCAGTTCTTGACCGTCATGAAAGCGATAGAGAAGCCGAGTGGGAAGCGGCAATTTGACTTTTAAAAGTGTTTGTAATTGTTCAATATCGGATTCTGATGCACCCCTTCTAAGTGTCGCCTCAGCCTCCGGGAAATTGTTGTTAAACCATTTCTTAAGCTTATCCCAACATCTTTTAACTCGTTTAACGAGCGGCCATGGATACATCGAGAAAGCCTCTCGCCACAACTGATAAGCTAACTGGAAAGAAAAAAGAAACAAATATAAAAACATTACTTGAAAGAATTTAATCATCTACATTTCCATAAATCCATAAATTCATCATATCATATAGCATTCAATCCTAATGAAACATTTTGACTAAAATATAAAAAAGCCCTTGACTTTACCATTGTATTTAAATAAGTTATTCGTTTTTGTACACAAAAATAATCCTTTAATATTTTTAACTTGTATTCTAATAAACCCTTAAACTTTAACTTAACCCTAAACAATCACTTAATCTTTAATCTATACCTAAAACCCTTAACATAAATAAACTTTTCACTAGAAAATAAGGGCTTCCTTAGGTATCAATAAAAGAATAAGGGTTTGATTAGGTGCAGAAAAAGTATAAGGGCTTATCTAAGTAAAACAATATGGTTCAGGGGCTATTTTAATATTTTATTCCAATATTTTCCTCCTTATAAATTCCAAACTTATTTTCTTATAAAATTTCCAAAATTTGAGTCTCTGGTCCCATTAAACTGATTTATTTGCAAAATGGTCCTTTTATCCAAAAAAATCCATTAAAGAAACCCAGACGAAGAAAAGAATTAGAAAATTAAACAACATAAAATATTTTACAACATATAAGTTTCAACTTATTTTCGTCTAAAATTTCCTAAATTTGAGTCTCTGGTCACCTTAAACTGATTTATTAAATATTTCAGCCAAATTTGTTCCTCGTTATAAATTCCAACTTATTAAGTAAAATTTCAAGAGTTTGAGTCATCGATCCCAATAAACTGATTTAACTAACCAATATAAAGTTAGATCTTTTCCTAATTCAATAACAAGAACATCCGCATAATAAAAAACAAAAAACAAAATATTTCACAGAAAAACACAATGAAGAACAAAAAATCCAAGCATCCAAACTAAGAAAAGAATTAGAAAAACAAATAAAGAAATGGGTTTTGGAAAAATGAAATCAAAATTACCATAAAACAAGGTAGAGGGTTTCCATGATAATCTTGAGGGGTTGAAAGCTGAAGTTCTTGATAACAAATTTGAGCCCAAAGGGAATCGTCAGAAGCTGAACCTCTAAACCTTTTATTAGCGCAAGAAACTTTAATAATATCTGAAGGAGATAATTTTGATAGAATTATGCGGAGAGGTAAATACCCTAGCCCATCTAATTCTTTTTCCATTGAAAAACAATTCCAAAACTTCAAAAACCCTGAATTTAGAAAATGAGAGAAAGAAAAGAAAAGTTGGGACAAGTTTCTATGACTAAATCTTGAACAGAATTGTGCTAAAATTTGGGTTTTTTTTTTCAACTATGGTGAAAGGATAGAGAGAGACAGCAAAGATCTTATATATTTGTTGGCTGCTTTATACTGTGCTATCTCGCGGTGTGGTAGAGTGATTTGTATTTACATGAGAAATCTATCAAATGCTTTTCGAGATTTTTCATTTTAAAAAGGGTAAATTGCATCAGCAGTCCCTAAACATGATTTAAAATTATATTAAGTAAACTACACTAGTAGTCATCCAACTATTAATAAGTTTCTTTTTTGGGTCGTCAACTATGAAAAGTTACAAAATAGTCATCCAACTATTAGTAAATTTCTTTTTTGGCCACCCAATTATGACAAGTTACAAAATGATTTTTGAACTATTTAATTTTGTCTTTCTTGGTTACCAATTGGCTAATATAAAAATGGAAACACCTAAAAATCCAAGATAGTTGGATGATAAATAATAGACAAAACTGAATAATTGATGACCATTTTGTAACTTTTCATAGTTAGGTGACCAAAAAAGAAATTTACTAATAATTAGTGATCATTTTGTAGCTTTTCATGTTGGGTGACCGAAAAAAATTACTAATAATTTGGTGATAGTAACTTTTCATAGTTGGGTGACAAAAAAAAAATACTAATACTTAGATGATTACTAGTGTAATTTATCATTAACCTTTCAAAAAGAGCCAAATTGCCTTTTTTTAACGAAAATATTGACTAAAACATCAATTTTCAATCCAAAATATAATAATTAGATAAGGTTAGTGCGTAACTTTTGAAATTTAAATGACTGAAATATAATTGGGTAAACTACATTAGTAATCACCAACTATTAATAAATTTCTTTTTTGGTCACCAACTATGAGGAGTTACAAAATCATCACTCAACTTTTCAATTTTTTTTTTTGATCATTCAACTATCTTAGATTTTTGGGTGCTTTCATTTTTATGTTAGCCAATTAGTGACCAAAAAAGACAAATTTGAATAGTTAGGTGACCATTTTGTAACTTTTTATGGTTGAATGATTCTTTTTTAACATTTCACAATTAGGTGACCACAAAAGAAATTCACTAATAGCTGGATTACTACTAGTGTGGTTTACCCAAAAGTTAATAACCAAAGATTGAAAAAAGATGTAAACATCAAAGGCTAAATTTATCATTATCCCAAAATAAATGTTACTAATATGCCACGTGTACATCTACAAGGACCAATTTTTCCTATCAGAAGAGTTTTTGTTGAAGGTTTCATTAAAATAAATCTTAAGTTTTAATCAATGACGTTTCACTTTGACATGAAACCAACCTAAAACATGATACATGGCAGGTGTTTTTCGGCCGAGATGATGCAAGGCATGTTTAGAGCCCAAGTTTAGGATTAAATTGAACAAAAAGTCAAAACTCAGTGATTAACCGTGTTAAGAAAAATGAAGATCCAAAGTGAGAACAGCAGCTTTTATCCCATTACATAATTTCACTGAATTAAACTTAATTATTTGTTCTGTTTTTTTTTTTTAATCCATATTTCAACTTTCTTCCAGATTAAATATAACAAAACGATAAAACAGCGAGAAAATTGAACATAAATTGTGCCGAAATATTTGACATGGCTAAATAAAAATCAAAGCCAATATTCATTAACTAAAGGAAAAAAAAATAATTTGTACAATCTAGTCCTTGATCGAAGTCAATCTTGTACCCACAAAATTTGCATAACAAGGATTTTTCATTCACGAACAGTCGACGGCTGATGATAGTTGTTCATTTTCAGAAAAAATCGAAATTTGCTTCGTTTCTACGGATTCACAGCCCAAATTTTTTGCCTACATAAATCGAATAAATGAATCAATATAAAAGGGCTTTGTTATGTTGGGAATTGGAAACAAACGGAATAAACATGGAAAATTATTTTGGATTTTATTTTTGCCATGAATATGAATCCTAAATCCTACTGCAATTATGTTGACAAACTTCTTCGAAAGAGCTAGTAAACATATTCATATCCGACATTCAACCGAACATATATAACGTCGACGAGCTCGTGTAAAAACAGGAATACCCGTAAACATATTCATATCCGATATTTAAATAAATGCTAATAAGTTCGAATAGAAAACAGCTATTTGCATTAGAAATAGTAAGATAAGTTACCCTCATATTTTAGTATCAGAAAATCAAAAAATTATGATCCTACCGTTGCTAAAAAATGGTAAAAGACACCTTTTGACAACTTAATTTAGTTTCAATATTCAAATTGGGTACCCAAAGAGACATTATCAACTGATGTAGTTGCCACTTGCAATAGCTTGATTGGTCCACATCACACAATTTTAATGATGTTACAGAAATGGGCTAAAACATGCGACAGAAATCGAATTCCAGTACCAAATTTGAGCATTGAAACTAATATAAGGTATCACGAGATATATTTACCAGTAGAAAAGCTATGTTATTTGAATAGACGTCTGGAGATTGTTTGCAGTATTCTTTTTTAATCAGAACTCGGATTCTATGCACTTTTCTATTAAAGTTATGCTAAAGCTCAGATTGGTTTGAGTTTAAATCATATAGAAGCATTCAAATGAATACGACCTATTCCGACCCCAACCCCGACGAGTTCCCTACGCGATCTGTTTTATGTTAAAAAGGAAACGAAAAATGAGATGAACCTTGACAAAAACTGGGTTGTAATGCATCCTGTAGTTTCAACCCTTTTCGGCCCCTTAAACGTCGATACAAATGAACCAAAAAGGGTATCGACAGTTCAATGGCATTTCAATGCATTCATGTATGTAACATCGTAGTGAATAATGCAACACCAAACGTTATATGACAACATTGATTTATGTATGCAAATAATTGAGGATTAATGCACATCTCAGTGGGCAAGCTCATAGATAAGAAATTTCACATCATAAAGCATCGGATTCAACATCGTTCCAACGCTTCAAAACTAACGGAACTCAACGAAACCGAAACTCGGAACATGAAATACGTTATCCATTCAAGTTGACATGTTTCGTCAAAGTTAAAGGGCAGATAATATAAATTGTATTGCGAAGCCAACCACAGTTTGATACCTAAGTTTAATTGAATCCCCAACCAAAATCAGAACGGACCCGGACGTTTTTAACAAGTGCCTTAACATTCTTGTCACCAAATTCCAATGTATTTGGAATTTGGCTGACTAGATTCTCAAATGCTACTATAGAGCCTTAATCAAGATTAATATATTACTTTATATACTATTAAGAATATCTCTTTTACGAAAATTGCTTTCTTTGTGTGTGTATATACCAGATCAATTTGAAAATATACCAGTAACCTTCAGATCATTTGTTTCGCAAAAAATTGACTTCAGAAGAATGATTTTTGCAGTATTTGTTTCGAGGATTTGGGATTAACTACGAACTAGGTAGAGGGGGATCCCATCTTGAAGCAAAGCAAAAACAATCCCCTAAGTATAAAAGATTGATCACTTAAAAGAGTAAAAACTAAAACAAATGAAAAATATAGTAGACCATCCAAATTCCTATCTCCTGAATCATTGTAACGAATGTCAATACGATTGGCCGCAATTTGTGTTTACTGAGTACTTTAAAATGTACAATTGTGGCTTTGGAGAAATTCAAGATGGGGATGATGATGATGACAGGAGTGTGTTTGTAAATGGTGATTTGAGTTTATTGCTCTTTAAATAATTAGGGACACTACGCTAAGGTTAAGTTTCAAACGTCATTTAATAGCCGAGTGGCTGACTCAACACAGTTAGAGGCTTATGGCACCTAGCTTTACGATAAATATTTGAGTGAAAAAGCAGTTTTGGCATTTCAACTTAAGTCTCAAATTCAGTAAAACTCAGTTTTACAAAGCAAAATTACAAATTTGAATCCCATAAATATTTACATTTCTAGAATTCTAAGAAAGGTTCATCCTATAGTCTAGTGAAAAGGGCAAAATCTTCAAAATTAATGCTTTGAAATATATGCAAACAATAAGATAAATAGCATAAGATGCGATATGTATAAATACGGTAATAATGCTCATAAAGCAAAGAATAAAGAAACTAACATTTACTATTTCTAGAGGAAAACATATGCATACAATAATTTCTATAAAGATAAAACTAGTGAGCTAGAGAAAAAAGAACATCCCCGTGCGGGGAAAACAAAGAGGAAAAAGATACCAATGCAAATGTTGTTCATGGATTCAGTTAAGAAATAACTAAATATAAAAACCTATGTTACATGGACTCACATGTGAATGTCAGAAATGGTTGTGTTTGACACGGGTATTTTCAATTTTCTAAAAAATTTTACATGTATTTGGAAGGTCTTTATAGGGTTATATCTCAGAGCAATGCACCAATTGTTTAACTATCCAACAGGTATATTTTTGTTGATTAGATCAATCTGGAACTACCCAGCACCACAAAATTTGCAGCTTAATTCTTAACCATGTGAATAAGCATCCAAACATTTTCCAATGCAATACTTCTAAAATAAAAACCTATTCTCAGTTCGGAGAAAAGTCTTTTTGTCCAACATGATAAAGGAACAAAAAGAACAGGCTTCAGATCAAACCACATCATCTTAGCTTGAACCATTAAATAATCGCCATCCTACAATGGGAAGGCTAATGAGAATGGTGCATAAAAAAATGACTAGAAAGTTTCAACTTTTGATATTCCGCACATCCTTTGCACCACCTAAACAGCAAATTCGCTTTCAACCTCCAAACCATCTCTTAAAAAACACATCAGATTAAATCGAACTCTCATATCCTTGTTGTCACAACCAATCCCATAACAATCTCGAAATACCATTATACCTTGAAACACTTCGACAAACAAAAAAAGATTCCAACCATCTCATTACATGACATAACATCCCAACACTTTGATATTAATGCCCCACTTCCTATTCTCAAAATAGTAAAAGGTCTAGCCGAATCTAATGACACTTGCCCTAAACACTACCAACATTTTCTAAGTTCTAAATCCAAAAGGTTATGCATAATTTTTAGAATGCATATGCAACCATCTAAAAGAAGGATTAATAATAGTCAACAAACATCCATCATCACATGATAAACAAATATCAAGACATATCCCTAGATTAACCAATTAGCATGTATCCATTCAAGAAAATAAGTTGTGGAAAGGATAATTACCTAGATTGAAGAAGATATCACAGCTGACTCCCTGTCCCTTGTCCACCTGGAGTATTTGTCTGCTGCTGTTGCTGAATCTGGAGGAGAAGACTAGCTGCAAATTGCAGTGTTGATTGGTATCGCTGGTTTTTATCAACTTCTACATCTGATGTGCCCTGACCAGCTCCGGGAACCACAGACTGCAGCTGCTGTCCGTGACTAGGAAGCTCCAAATTTTGTTTGTCACCTTGCATCAAATTTTGTGGCTGGAATACATTAGCACCATTAACCTGATTAGACAAAACATTAGGATTGCTCGGCTGCTGAAAAGCTGGCGCACCATACAACCCACTAGTATCTGCTCCATGCATCATTCCATATCCATTCTGTGTATTCGAAGGGGCCTCGGGATGATACTGTTGGCTAAAAGGGGCAGAAACATGTTCTCTTTGAGAAGGGATACCGAAATTAGTTAATGGCCTTGAAGATGAAGCAGTTTGCTGTGGTAAGCTCGCTGCAGAATCCACAGATTGGGTGCTGCCATGGGCCACTTGGGCAGAACGGATGGGTGTATTGGATATCGATGAGTAATGCTGAGCTGGTGGTAACTGTGCTGGAGGATTGAACTGTTGGAAAGATGAGGCTGCAGGGTCATAAGCTTGCTGCTCCTGGTTCCAATTTTGTGCAGGAGCTCCTTTCGGTGCAATGCCTTGAGGAAATGAGGACTGTGTAGTTGATGTCACCAATGGAGGCTGAACACCACCAACAGCAGTAGACTGTGACACCGTTGGGAGAAAAGAGGCCAGAGTAGCAATCAGATCTGGTGTTAAAGAAACACCAGTTTGGGGAAGTGCTGCAGCATTGCTGGGTGGTTGATTTTGCACAGTAGTTTGCGCAAGAGGCCTTGCAGAAGGTACGGACTCCTCGTGTGGAACCCTTCCATACTCCCTCTGCAAAGCTTGTTCTTCCTTCAAATGTGGAAGACTATAATCATGCTGAGAAAGAGAAGGTGGATGCGATTGTAGAGGTGCAGTGGAAGGCACCTGTGGAGGCAACTTTAAAACAACTCCGTAGAGTCGTTCAGGTCCTGTAACTTTAAGAACCTTGGTTAAGAATTCTGATGGGGGCACCAAAAATAGTGTTGTCCCATCATCAAACTTAGCAACACCAGCTCTGTTTTTTGAGCCAAGGTAGCGAAGGAATTCAGTATATGATGCAAAATCATCTTCACTATCTGGTAAGAAGAAAACAATATCAAATCCAATGGCCTCACAATAGTGTTTTGCTAGCATATCCAATCCTGTTCTGGCTGAACAGTTAACAACTTCGGGACTGAGGAAAAGAAAAGAAGGAAATTCAGTAACATAATAATATCCAACTGGAAGGAATTAAAAATAAATAAATAAACAAAAGAACACCGAAGTACAACAAAGAAAACTCAAATTTAACATATTTTGAGGAAGTGAGCACTCAAAGAAAATAACCTTACAGGATAAGAAATTTCATTCAGATACTACGAATAAAACGAAACCCAAGAGGAGTTTAAAACTACAACAAATTACAAGAGTAGCATGCAAAACATTTATGAATAGCACATAAATTACAACAGGAATGTTTATGGAATACGCCCTTCATCAATCTAATAGAACATTAACCACAGAAAACAGAGTCAAAAGAATGGTTCCAGTAAAACCACAATATACTCTGTCCAGAATTCAAAACTGAAAGTAAGCCTTAATGGAAATCTAACCAGATCAAACAAATATCAAGCATTTCCTTCACAAATAGGGAAGTCTAAATGGAAAGATGTACCAAGGAAAATAACAGCACTTACAGTTCTATCTCGAGCCCTTTTCCGATGGGAACACATCGGGCATGACAAACAGGGGTTCCACCCTTGGCAATAATGCCACGCCAAATGTAATCATTATCAGGATGAGCTCGTCCAGGTCCACCAGCAGGGAGCTTTCCAGGCACTGGACTCAAACGACCCTTTCCCTGGACATTCAAAAATGGACTTGAAGCACCCCCACCAATTACTGGCCCAAAATGGTCTGAGCCAGGCCCAAGATCATCCATCTTTCTTAAAGGAAAAGAAGCATCATCAATAGGCAATGAAGCCTCTATCCTCGAACGTTTTGCATCTCTTTGAAATTGGTTCACATCATAAACATCCCAAGAACCAGACGTCTGTCTCATTGGAGGCCTGACACCTTGAGCAGAAGGGAGAGAAGGAGAAGATTTTCTCCAATTAGGACCCGTGAGATTTTTAAGATCAGCATCCAATATATTATGATGTGAAGATAAATCGTTGTATTCTGGACCAGAAAGCAAAGGGTCATAGCTACCTTGATGATTAAAAGGCCTGACTGGCACATTCGATCCAAGAATACCACTAGTTGCCAATGGTCCAGTTACTGTATTTGGTGGTAGTGTATGATTTTGACCAAACATGTCCATTTGTGAAGATCTAAATGGATGATCACTTAAGAGCATGGCAAGCCCTGGCCCCTTTATGCCTGAATAAAGGCCAGAGTAATCTTTGCCAGGTGCAAGTTCACTGCTTGAGAACATAATAGTAATCCTTGGATCGTTAAATAAACGACCCTGTAAACCCTCCTTTGCACGACGAGCTTCCTCCACGCTCCTGAACTCCACAAAAGCATAGTGTCTTGAAGGGAAGCTCTTAATGTTCTCAATCTCACCAAACAGTATCATGGCATTATGAAGCATTTGTTCATCAATTTGCACAGACGGAGGATAGCCTACCCACAAAACATTGGTAGGCTGACTGTCTCCCTTTCGACCAACTATTTGAGAATGCTACAAAGATGATTTACATGAAAAATGTATAAATATTCAATTTAGGCAATAAATGTAGGTGCAAGAACAATGAAGAATAATTATGCAAAATCTAGTTCAACAGAGGCTTTAGGTTTATTACTCACTGGTCTTTTCACCAAATGGCTATCAGAAGGCCCCATTCTACCAGTAAAAGGCCCATCTCTGAGATCATGAGAGTTAGGCCACTGTTCCTGTCAAAAGGATCGAGGAGAAAGTTCATTCAATATGACAACTACTAGCACATTAAGCATTTGAAATGAGTGTTTCAACTTTGAAGTTACATGGAAGAAATGGAAAAACGGTTGAACAGGTGTTAAGCACAGGGAAGTACTAGTCTGGGAATATAGTTGCTAACCAATTGGTAATCTAACTATTAAAAGCAGATTTAACATTCTAAATGTATGTACTTACTCTTCTTGAAGGATGGGATCGCAAAAAATCAACACGTATCTGTGCACCACCTACTCTCTTTCCATTCATGCTTCTCATGGCCTGGGAAGCATCTTCCATTCTAAAATACTCTACAAATGCAGTATTACGATCTCTAAGGAACTTGAAGTCTTCAATTTTACCAAACTTGGAAAACTCTTCTTCCAATTCTTCCTTCGAAATAGTTTGACTAATTCCACCAACCCATAGACTCTTACAAGGCTTTGCCTGAGGAATTTCACAACAAACCCCAAAAAGATAAAAGATTAGACATTATTTATCACATAAGGCAGGACAAGTTAGAAGGAAAAAGAAAATAGATGATCCAAGTTTAAACACACTAATTACTGGAGGAATATAGATCATATAACTGCAAAATTTGAATCACAACCTACTGATGTGATGCTAGCATTCTATTACTATGAATTCATATAAATGCAAAATATTTATTCTATTGCAAGCAAAAGTCTAGATCTGCCATTCTACCATCCTTGAAGTCAAGAACAAGGAACAAGGGAAAAAATAGCAAATAAAAACAATATAAACCACTTTCAGCATGACAAACTTCTCTTTCAAGTCAAGAGAAAACAAGTAATTAGAAATACACTTCTAAGAGGAACTTAAGCATATTTAAAGAATAAAAGAACAAACGAAAGTCTCAAAGGATTCCCACAAGATCAATTTCTGCTTAATGTTGTATAAATTTGACCCTTCGCTCTAGATGTCAGAATGAAAAGGACTTCAATCAAGCTTAGTAAAATAGGAGTATGACACTCCAATTAAGATTGATGACCACATCAAATTTTTTTTCTTTTGTTCTCTTTTCTCATGGGCACAAAGGCCCAATGCACACAAGAGAAACCATATTTAGAAAAAAGATGGAAGGGAAATGAAGATGGGTTTTAGGAAGAAGACAATGAAGAAACAAATTTGTATCTTGAGATCTTTTAAATTATGTTCCTACAACTTTTTCATTTTTCTTTAAGTATAAATACCCGAAACATATCCAAACACGGTTGGGGGAATACAACCCTCATAGAACCCTCTGTTAATTCATATGGAATGACATTTAAAAAGGTAGGCCAATGAATTCACAGAGCACTTTGGTTTCTCTTTAACATTATAGTTTGTGATTCTTTATGGAAGGTTTCTAGTTTATAATTCTAGTTTATAAGGGCTTTAGTCTTCTCTTAGACAAAATACCATATATCTTGTCAATTTTCATTGCAAACATGTCAGTAAGTAGTTTGTAGTTTACCTCAGTCAACAATAGCCACCAAATGAACCATGTTAATTTTTTACCAATGATTATCGGCTAGATTAGAAGCCAATTAAGCTAACAGTGATGATTTAGCTATCAATAGAGGAATGGTTGAACTCATTTTACAAAGGAAACTAGTTTTGAAAGGGCATGCATGGCATTTTGAAGATACTTGTTTCTCCTATAAAGTTTCCCACATTATAGAAACAAAAGGAAAGGAAGTAGCACTTTTTTATACAAATATTACTAACTAAATATTATTTAATTTCATCAACCTTCATACTTCATATCCCTTTTTATTGCTTGTTGCTAGGTTATTAAGGGGAGAAGTGATAAGACAAAAAAATGAAATAAAAAAGTAGAGTTTTGTGAATAATAAAGAATACACGTTAAGATCATGTATCAATCCATTGAGCACGCATGTTAAAATTGGAAATTTTGCTTGGTGTAAGATCATTACTGCACCCGTTTTTCTATTCATATAGCTAGAAGAATAATAGTACATGTTAAAATTCAAAATATTGCTTGGTGTACGATTATTATCGCTATACCGATATGTAACAATCCAAATACAATAAGGAAAAACTAGGATTCGTATACTTTGGACTACTAATTGCACATTTTTCTGAGAAAAGCTTTATAGAGTTAGAACACTGGAAATTGTCTTAAAAGTTTCACACCATTACCCTCCTTAAGCCATAAATCCATAAAATTTGAAGCATTTTCGCATTAGATTGATACGCCTTTAACAGTTGCAAAGATTTCCCAGTTCCACTAAAGAAAGAATTAAGAAACTTCGGCAATCTCATGCCTAAATTGCTTTCTCATCTAAACCCAGATTACACCTTGACTCTTTTTAATTTCGCCTACTCTTTCAATACAAAAGAATTGTATCATATTGAGCCCGCATTCCTTAATTTTTATATCCCATTATAAAATTTAAATTCTGATTTTCATATTTGGTTGCATTCCTTAGAATTCCAAGATTTATTCCGAGCATTGATATAAATGAGACGAATAATATATGACAAACTGTAAAACTAGAATGTAAATATATGCATTCAGAACTAAAACATCAAACTTTCTTTTGTTTCTTTCAAGACACAAATAAATATACAAAAACCGAGCAAAAACTGAAAAAGCTAAAAAATAGTCAGAAAAGATAAGAACATCGAAACGAACCGGTCGAGCAAACTCAATCTTGATCTGGTTTCCATGCAAGGTGGCTCCTCGTAGAGCTTCCTTAGCCGCCTTTGCATCTTCCACACGCTTGAAGAACACGAAAGCGAAGCTTCTAGAAGAGTACGTAGCGACGCTATCGAGTTCACCGAACTTGCCGAACAAATCCATCAGATCTGAATCCACCGTCTCACCCGATAAGTTCCCTACCCATAAATTGCTGGACGGCGTATCGGATACTTCCGATTGTTTCCCGATGTTTTGTTGCTTCATCGGCGGGAACATTGTTAGAGATATCCAAACGGTAGTGATTTAATAATTTTTTTTTCTTAAATTGTGTGAGAGTGATATGAAATCTGAAAGAAACCCTAAAAATTAGAAAATCAAATTGAAAGAATTTTCCTAGAGAAAAAACCGAACAACCGAAATCTGTAGAATATGTGGGAACAGTTATTTATATATATACAGGGAGGAGAAACAAGGTAAACGTCGTCGTTTCAATAAAAGAAGCCCTAGCCCGTGACCCAAAGGCCGTGCCGCTCGTGAGGTGCATGTAAGTGATGTCAGCAATGACTGCTTTTTTTTTCTTTTCTTTTCTTTTTCATTTCGGCACTTTTTATCAATATATTTAGAACTAGATTAGTGGTTAAATTTGGAAGTGTTTATGGGCCGGATCATTCAGTTCATCCTGAAGACCCGTTTACAAAGTGTGAGGTATTGGACTAAAAATAAAATTTATTTAAAAAGTGGGTCGTGTTTCAGGTAAGTTTTTTTTTTATCTAAGCTCAACTCGGCCCAAATACATATTTAAGGTATTAATACCCTCCCAAGGTATTGATACATTCCTAAAGAAAAATTGGCTGAGTCTTGATACTTTCCCCAATGTATTGATACCTTCTGTATTATATTGATACTATAGGCTTTAATACGAGTCGAGTCAGTCCGGACTCAGGTTTAGCATCTATAATGGATCAGACTTTGGCAAAAATTTAGGCTCATTTTGAGTAGAGCCTAAAATTTTGTTAGGACTCGGTCCAAACCTGACTTGACCTATAGATACCTTTAATTGAATTGATTAAATAATTGATTCATCAGTCCGACCGATTAAATTAAAATTTATAAAATAAAAAAAAATCTCAATTCAATTCATCGTATTGATTCAATTAATTTGTATCCATTCACAATAATAAAATGGGACAAACAAAATTTTAAGTATAGAAATAGGAAATTAGGTGAAGCTATGATTTAAGATATTTATTTATAAATTCGATGATACAACTTGTTTATTTATGATCCCATCGCTGTATTTTTATATATATAAAATTTAGTTTTATTTTAAATTTAAAAATTTAGCTCTCTATTTGTTAATAATAAAATTCCTATTGATAATTATATTGAA
Source organism: Gossypium sturtianum (assembly GCA_025698515.1). Classification (NCBI taxonomy): domain Eukaryota; kingdom Viridiplantae; phylum Streptophyta; class Magnoliopsida; order Malvales; family Malvaceae; genus Gossypium; species Gossypium sturtianum. Next base: position 169,219,104 of record CM046945.1, read on the forward strand.
ATTCAATTAAATTGAATTATATAGAATTTAGAAAAGAGAATGTTTACTTACGTGATCAATTTAAGTAGCCTCAAAGCTGTGTAATATTTATAAATGAAAACCTTATGATCCTAAATTTAACATTTTTATTCATCTATTTGATTTTTTAAATGTGTAATATTAATTTAATTTTAAAAAAGTTATTTGAGAGTATTATCAAATCATAACACACATTATTAAATCAAAAACCCTAACAGCTTATTTTTTTTCCAATTCAATTTTTTTTTTTTTTTTGCTTTACTTGAAATGGTATCAATCTTCAAGTTAGTTGTGGGTTACGGTTTCTTTAATGATGTTTTTTTAAATGATATTTTTTTTAAAAAATTGTTTTTAATTTTCGTTTATGGTATCATGTTTTTTGTCTATACTTTCGTAATTTTTGTTTTATCCACTCTATTTTCTTTGAAAGTAATTGTAGTTTTTGTTTTAATTTTTAGTTTCTAATCATGTTTAAAACATTTATATGTGATTTGCTTAAATAAGAATGTTGATATGTCTATTGAGAATCGTTCTCAAAGTGACTTATCATGATAGAGCACAATGATGATACTTGTAAAGTTGAAATCAGATTAAGATGATGCATCTCTAATTTATTTATAATTTTTTCCAATGTTACAGTTAGTGTCATTTTGCTTTTCCCCTCATTAGAAATTATTTTACAAATATGACATTTAAACATCGATTCGTAAAATCTTATTTATCGTATATATTACGTGCCATGTTTTAATAAAAGGAATTGGATTATTAATACTTAATCTAAGACTTTGGTGGTTAAAAGGAAAAATAATTGGACTAAAAATGTTTTAATAAAGAATTCTTTCAATTTTTAGAACAATTTTAATTAAAATTCATTATGTATCAGATAGTATGTATTTTAAAAAAGATTTCTCAAAGTTATGATCGGAATTTGGAAATAATAAAATTAAGGGTATAAGAGAAAAGCTTAATATTCTCTTCAAATGAATTAAAATAGACAAAAATCGAGAATGAAAAATCAAGATCGAAATTTCTAAGTACAACTTTATAAATTATATAAATTCTAAATTTATAATTAGGACAAAATGCAACTCAAATTACAATCTCAATACATGAAAAAGTTTAGAAAATATTAAACATACCGCATTAAGTCTGAATAACTTACCCCAGCAATATGACCGAAGAAAGGTGAAAAACAGAAAAATGCTTGATACAAAACATCTCTAGCTGAACTTGAGGATTACTATAATTTATTTAAGGGTAAATAGATTATGAAGGTCTCTTAGATTACATTTTACCCCCTTTAATAAAAAAAAAAAAAAGATAAATTAGTCCCTGTATAGTATATCAAAGAGTAAATTAGTTCTTTTTGTTGTTAAAAAATTAATCCATTTTTATTATTTAAAACTAACATAGTTGACAAAATAACCAGACAGTTAATACGTGACACGTACACCTTGTGCTGACATACATGGACTAATTTTTAATAGTATAAAATGGATAAAACTTTTAACAGAAGAACCAATTTGTTCTTGAATCTAACGTGTAAGACCTAATTTGCATTTATGTAGCTACATAAAAGAGTGAACATCTAATAAATCTAGAATTCGAACTACAACATCTACAGCCTTTTCTCAATTTCGAATCTACCTGGAAAAGGGAGTCCCCGATGGAATGTAGATTTAGAACACTACATTTGGCCAGTAACCACATTTCAACAGTTGAAATATTCAGGTAACATGTGCTACATAGTTGTCCCCTATGTTACTCGGAATCTTCATTTTCTCTAAAACTAGGCATATATTCGAATACGGATGTTGAAAAATGATGAGATACGAAAAGATAACAATATGAACGTACCTGTATTCAACACTCACCGTCAAGTCTGGTAACATGTGTATTTTACCCTGATTTACTTTTAATGATACGGGGTAGAATTTATGCTGTTCATTTAAGCTACTATATTTTGATAGGAAAACAATTTCTATAGTCTGATCATCGATGTAGTCTAAGCTAGTCTAAACACAATACAAGCCGATCAGTAAGGAAAACTAAATACCACTACAAGAGCTTGAACTGGTAATTACCGTGCATTTACGAAAAGTGAGCTTTTTCTTGATGCGAACCGTCGTTGTTTCGAAGAAATGCTGTGACGGAATCTGGCAGGGTATTTATTATCAATCCTTTTGATTCCATGATACCAAACAACAAAACTGCCCATAATCCTTCGATCACTGATTCATATTGTTCGTAAATGAAGAATGCAGTGAAGGCAAAAACCAGAACTGCATTACGGATTATTTCCAAAGTCAGTATCACACAATGAACCACTATAATTACCCATTTATCCAAAAAGGAAAATCGTTACTGACCGATGCCAACAAGAACAGCCAAGGAATAAGATACAATCCACTTGAACAAATAAAGGAAAGCCACAACCTGTATAAGTTACATGCATATGTAAGTATTTGTATGGACCTATGCATAGCTCATATGGTTATAATCAATCAAAAAATTTCAGGTTGCTTCAAGACGAAGTTTGCAACAGATCCACATTGAGTTTTCAGTAAAGTTTATGCATGTCAGGCTATAAAAGAAGCTAACCCCTCGGTTAGATTCAAAATTTTTGACAGGGAAACCAATTTCGTCGATGAGTACGTATAATGAGGAGATGGACAGTTATAACTCAATAACCCGATAACATTATTATATTTATTTAAAACCTAAGATGCAATGGGAAATTATAGTGGCACATTTTGTAAAACAATGAAGTACCAGAATGCACCTGGATACAAAATTTCAACTGAAATAAATGAGGGTTTCAAGGGGGCATATAAGGCCGGACTGTCAGAGATTTCAGGTAGAAGTACTATGTAGGGCCTTGTTATAAGAGTCAGATTACATTTTGCCCCCTCTATAAAAAAAAAGGACAAATTAGCCTCTGCACATTAGATCAAAGAGAAAACTGGTCTTTCCGTAAAATATTCCATTCATTTCTACCATTAGCTAATTTGCCCCCTTTTTAAAGTAGAAGGGGCAAAATAATCCAACTCTTAGTACAGGGGCGTCCATGATACTTTTACCGAGATTACGTGTTTGACATGTTCAAGAATGAAAAGTTTAAAAAGTAAAAGAAACTAAAAAAGAAAGCTTGAAACCGTAAACACATTGCCATCAAAATACAGACCTTGAAAAACCTGCTCCAATCCTCTCCCTTGGCCAACAATCGGATACTACAAACTACTCTATTCCACATATAAGATATGGATCTGATTGAATTTTTCACATCTGAGTTTTGGATTTCAAAACAAGATGAAGGTATCTTTTGAACAGCAAAACCACATCTGTCGGAAAGGCAATCATAATTAAGACAGAAAAGTATATTTCAATAATACGATATTCAGCAGGTTACTGAATAAAAAATAAAAAGCTAATAGTAGGAATGTAAATACTATAAGAGAAAATTGGTTCAGGTAGGTGTCCCAATTGTTTCAAGGGGGAAAAGGGCGTGGCATCTAATAAACTAGTTTACCAGAAAGGAAGAAAGCCCGATTTGGTCATTTCGATAGAAATGGTAAAAGTGAACCAAGGGAAACATGATTAGTACTTTAGAACATTTCTTTAACTATTTAAAAAGAAATTCTAAAGGAAAACAAGCAATCAAACCCCATCTCTCTATTGGCAATGACATTCCCGAAGCTGGGGTATATGCAAAAACAAGGAAATGGAAAAGAAGAGAGGTAATAGAAAGAGTATCTTAATCAAAAGAGTTTGGCATCAAACACAGACACTGGAAAACAAAAAGTGAAAGAGGTCCAAAGAGGACCATGGAACTGGTTCACATTCCAGATTGAATCAATCAATGAGTAAAAACGGGGAGCTACAACAAATTGACCCAATGAACTGCGATGAAACAACCAAGGGATGTAATTAGCAATACTCACATATCTGATGCTAAAATACCGTATCCATAAAGAATGGCTGTAACTAGCAGCAGAAGCTGGGCTGCAGATGAGGTAAAAGTTTTTCCACAGAAAAAGAACCAGTAAAATGCCAAAGCCAGTATAAGGAAGCACATAAATGTTCTCCTTTCATCTCTCCACAGCAGGACATCTGCAACTGAATCGAAGTAATTCAAGGTCACTATATGGAGAAAATTGCACTATCATGCCTCATTTATGTTAGAATCCCTAGAATTAGGGATAGATTATTGAGGAAATCTTGTAAATAGAAATTAATCATAGTTACTGATTCTTAGGATAATTACAGTCTTTTAGGGATTATTTCCTTTCTTAGAGTAGTTTATCTCTTTTTATACCTGTAACCTAATTAGCTAAAGTAAGAATCTGATTTCTACAGTTTCTACATGGTATCGGAGCTTTAGGAATTTTCCGATCCTCTCATTCATCTTCCTAAAAATTCCTCCGAGTTCTCTTCCATTTTCCTAAAAATCCTCAAATTTTTTTCTCCCATGGGTGACCTTAATGAAACCTTGTCTGAAACTGAGATGTCACAAATGTCTCAGAATATTAACCAGTCTGTCAATCAAAGTGATCTTAATTCTTCACTTATGATCACTAGTCATCGACTAGATGGGAAGAATTTTCTACAATGGTCTCAATCTGTTCTTATGGTGATCCGTGGCCGAGGCAAATTAGGATACATCAATGGAGAACTTCCACGACCGGACGTGAGCAGACCCTACTTATGCTACTTGGGAACTCAATAACTCCATTGTTATGGCATGGCTGATCAATTCGATGGAAGGCCATATAAGCCGAACTTACCTTCTCTTCAAGACTGCAAAAGACATGTGGGATGCAGTCAAAGAGAACTACTCTGATATTGGAAACGCTTCCCAGGTTTTTGAGATCAAACTCAAGTTGAGAGACACTCGACAAGGGACACTTGAGGTAACTCACTACTACAACAATCTGAAAATATTGTGGCAGGAGTTAGACATGTACTATGAAGCTAATTGGGGGGAAGGCCTAGAACACACTAGGTTTATGACTCACCTCAACAACGAGCGTCTCTATGAGTTTCTAGCTGGGCTGAGGCATGAGTTAGACGAGGTTCGTGGCAGAATTTTGGGCAGATCACCTCTCCCAACCATTAGTGAAGCTTTTGCAGAAGTGAGGAGAGAAGAGACACGTCGTCTCGTCATGATGGGAGAACCCAAACCAATAATCTCTACTGACCAGCCTGTTGAATCTGCTGCTCTTGTGTCCAAAGGTCCTCAAACACAAAAACTCGTCTGGGAATGAGTCCGGATCAAATGACCATGGTGTAGTCACTGCAATCGTGTTGGACACACAAAGGAAAAATGTTTTAAACTCCATGGTTATCCAGATAAAAAACAGAAAGGCAAGAAAACTGCTCTGTTATCTTCCAATACGGCTGATGAGGTGCTAGATGTGCGCCTAACCAAGACACAACTCGAAAATCTCCATAAAATTCTGAGTACCTCTACTAGTCATGGGAATTTAGCCACTCAAGGTCACGCCCTCAATATTGCTCTTGAATCTAATAACCACTCTCCTTGGATACTAGATTCGGTGCTTCGACCACATGACAGTAACCTCACTCTATTCCAAACTTACACCACCTGTCATAACAAGTCCCGAATCAGATTGCTTGATGGTTCATACTCACCGTGGTTGGAGTAGGGAAAGTAAAAGTAGGCTGAGAATTTTTCCTTGATAATGTTCTACATGTTCCAAAATTATCTTGTAATTTACTTTCAATAAGTAAACTTACTAAAGATGGGAAAATGCTTGCTGAATTTTCTGCATTTGGTTGTGTAATACAGAGGCAAATCGGGGGAAGATGATTGGCACCGCTAAGGTTGATGATGGATCAGTATGTGTGGAATAAAGACAAACACACACAAGGGGGATTAGCTCTATCTACTGCAAAAAGAGGATACTATTATGCTATGGCACACCGTAGGTTAGGACATCCAAATCTTTTGTACCTAAAAAGCATCTTCCACATGTTATTTCAAATAAAAAGATAAATACCTTGAAGTGTGATATTTGTGAATTGTCCAAACATACCCGTGTTCCATATCCTTTCAAACCATATACACAGTCCAAACCTTTTCGTTAATACACAAAGTGACTTATGGGGAGCTAGCCGAGTGAAAAACATTACCGGTGAGAAGTGGTTTATTACTTTTATTGATGATCACACTAGGGTATGTTGGGTCTATCTTTTAAAAGACAAATCTGAAACTCCCAAAGTTTTTCAAAAATTCCACTCAATGGTTCGAACCCAATTCAACTCTACCATCCAAACTCTCCACACCGACGACAACGGGAGAGAATACTTTAATTCTGTCCTAAGGTCATACCTTTCGCACCAAGGAATTATACACCGAGTTCATGCCCAAACACCCCTCAAATGTAATGGGATCGCCGAGAGAAAAACCGACACCTCCTTGCATTTGCTCGAGCCTTAATGTTCACAATGAACGTCCCTAAATATTTATGGGGCGAAAGTCGTTCTTACTTGCTTGCTACCTAATAAATAGGATGCCTTCAAAAGTCCTAATTTTCCAAACACCTCTAAACACTCTTCACAAATCATTTCCTCTATTTCATATTCCTACTATTCCAACAAAAATATTCGGTGCAAAGCCTTTGTCCATAATCATCAACCCAACCAATCCAAGCTTGATCCTCGAGCCCACCTCTCAGATATTTGTTGGGTATTCTCCTACTCAAAAAGGCTACAAATGCTACTCACCAACCTTACACCTATTATTTGTCTCTCGGGATGTCACCTTCTTTGAAACCGAACCTTTCTTTAGACCTTCTCATCTTCAAGGGGAGATTCTTAATGAAGATGAGAACCTTAATACCCTCCTTATTGACTCAATTGGATGTTAAAAATGCTTTTCTCAATGGAGAGTTAAATGAAGAAGTTTACATGGACTTCCCACCGGGATTTGAAGAAAGAAAGGGCCAAGTGTGTAAGTTGAAAAAGTCTTTGTACGGGCTGAAACAATCTCTAAGAGCGTGGTTTAGTCAATTTGCGCAAGCCATGATGAGCAGGGAGTATACTCAAGGTCAGGCAGACCACACCATGTTCTACAAGCATTCGGAACAAGGAAAATGTTGCATCCTAATTGTCTATGTGGACGATATAATAGTGACAGGAGATGATACAAGTGAAATTGGGAGATTGAAAGAGTTTCTTGGAACAGAATTTGAACTTAAAGATTTGGGAAATCTTAAATATTTTCTGGGTATGGAGATAGCAAGGTCTCAAAAAGGTATTTCTATCTCCCAAAGGAAATATGTCCTCGATTTGCTATCGGTTGGGATGATGGGTTGTAAATCAAATTGAACTCCTATGGAGTTTAATCTCAAGTTAGGTACTAATGAAGATGGAGAAGAAGTCGACAGGGGAGATATCAACGCCTAGTAGGGAGACTTATCTACTTGGCTCACACTGCCTTGACATTGCTTTTAGTGTCGGCGCCGTCAGAAGTCAATATATGCATGCTCCAAGGAAAAACACCTAGAAGTCGCATATCGGATACTAAGGTACCTAAAGGGAACTCCCGGTAAGGGCCTATACATCAAGAAAAATGACAGAGAAATGTGGAAGTGTATACCGATGTCTTTGGTTTGGCGTGTTCTATTAATGACAGACGATCAACCAGGTGGTTATTGCAGCTATGTTTGGGGTAATCTAGTGACATGGAGGAGTAAGAAACAATCAGTGGTAGCACGCAGCAGCGGCGTGTTTGAGTATCGAGCACTTGCACAAGGTATTTGTGAAGGAATTTGGATACAAAGGCTGATGAGAGAACTAAAGGTTCCTTATAATAGACCTATACAAATTGCATTGTGACAACCAAGTCGCTTTGTCAATATAGCTCACAACCCCATGCATCATGATCGTACCAAACATGTCGAGATAGACCGACACTTCATAAAAGAGAAGATACACTCGGGGGAGTGAGCGTCACCTATCCTGCTCTACCGCATACAACGGGTTGCGAGATATGTTGACAAAAAGTTTAAACAAAAACATGTTTGAACAACATGTTGGCAAGTCGGGTTTAATAAACATCTACACTCCACTTTGAGGGGGTGTGTTAGAATCCCTAGAATTAGGGATAGATTATTGAGAAATCTTGTAAATAGAAATTAATCATAGTTACTTGATTCTTAGGATAATTACAGATCTTTTAGGGATTATTTCCTTTCTTAGAGTAGTTTATCTCTTTTATACCAGTAACCTAATTAGCTAAAGTAAGAATCTGATTTCTACAGTTTCTACAATTTATTTATAAGAGCCTATTTGGATGCATCTATCTATATGCCATAATACAGTGTTTGATTGAGCTTTGACACCAACTTGGTAAAATTACTAAAAGTTTAAATAAACTATTATTAATAAAATAAAAATCAAAGATATTTTTTTCTTTTAAAATTTTTAAGAAAACATATATTAGAAAAACCCTAACCACATCTTATGACTGCTAAAAACAACACATAATAGATTAAAAAATAAATGTAACACTCAGGTATGGAGTGCATCCAAAGAAACGATGCTGGCTCAAGTGTTCAACTAGTGACCAATTGATGCATCTTGTTTTATGCCTCCATCTGATTGTACAGTTTGCCATGAAATGTTGCCTCGGCTTAGGCTTAAAGCTGAAGTCAAGATGGACTATGTAGCCTGTCGGCTACAATTACAACCTCAAAGACCTTCACCAACTTTAGAAGAAAGAATCATTTAAGAATCATTTTAACTATTCAATCCCATAGTACATTCTCATGGCATAGCATGACATGCTCAAAAGTAGTACGCAAAAATAAATCTACAAACTGACTAATCATGTGCTCAATTGTTGAAAGGACACCACAAATTCTTTGTCTAAGCATAAACTTCAGAGAAATAGCTATGCAATAACATTATCGAAATCAGCATAAAAAACATATAATAGAATACCTATTCCGCTGCCTAGCAGCTTCTCTGCTTTGGATTGTTCATCAAAATTGCCGAATCTCATAAAAGATGAGCCTTTAGATAAATGAGAGAATGATGCAACTGTTGACTTGATACCATCCTGCATTATCAGCAACAAATATAAAAAGGGTATGTCAAACTTTCAGATAAAAAAGTTGCAGTCACCCTAGTGGATCTTTGAAAACTACTTTATGTGATTGATGTGATCACGAGATGACAAAAACGATCTTCAGATAAAACCATTCTATGAGCTCAATTCAATTTCTTAAAGGTATAACAAAATGTAACATGAATGGGAAAAAGTGTAATAGAGAATGAAAATTGTCTTTCCATTTATCAACTTAGGGAAGAAAAGGATAAGGCGTAAAGGACAAAAATAGTTATTAGTTTCTACAAGAAAATTCTACACCCAACAGCCATTCCTTTGCTTCAAAAATTCCTGCAGCTTTCAAATTTAGCAAAGCAATGAGGATACCCAATTCCACCAAGTTCCATTCATCCTAGTGTTCAGTTCATGAAAATAAGCTGAATTAACCTAAACTCTAGCTAACTTCCCACCAAAGATATGTTCATGTGTCAACTTACGAGTTATAACCACTCAATCCCTTAGAAGTGGAGACAATAATTAGTGCTTCTACTCTATAAAGATGAATATTATTCAGAAATACCAAGAGATGAAAAATATATGTTCAGATATTGAAAAGGATGTTGAATACACTAAGTTTAAACTTTGGCTAGTCAACTGAATTTTTTTTCTATTTTTGTAAAAGTCCTAAATAAATCATGAAAAACTAACAGCCAATAGAGGATCTGGAAATATTCTGTATAAAATAGGGGTGCCAAAAGAAAAGACAGATGACAAGAATATTACATGTTACAAAAGAATGGATTTACATATAAGGAAAAACAGCAGAAACTTACTTCTAGTGAGACAACAGGTGAGTATCCAAGATGCTTTTGAGCTGCAGAGCAGTCAAAAGTTCTGTTACGTGAAGCTAACTGAACAATGTAATGAGGTGACACAGAATATTTATACATTCTGTAGCCCAACTTGTCGTGTATATATTGACTAAGTATGACTACATAGGAAACCATCCAAGTAGGAACTTTTATGAACGGTCTGCAATGCAATTGACAACTCCAGTTAGGAGAATACTAAAGGTGACAAAAAAGAAAAGAAAAGAGAAAAGGGATTTTGCAATTGCTTCAGCAGCCAATTTAGCAGAAAGAAAAAAAAGTACATAAATTGTCAACCAAAAGAAAAAGAGAATTCAAATAAGGAAGTCAAACAGGACACTAAAACATAAACCAGCAGATTTTTGTATATCATATTAGTAGGATTCCACTTCCAAACAAGAAAGAACATCCATTCCTACACTAAAATTCTTGTATCTAATGGTATGCCAAAATCTAGCAGTATTTGTGCTGATGAATTGGCAATGAAAACATATTTCAAATTTCAAAGACCAAAGGAAAGGATCCAAATAAGGAACAAGGCTTCATAAAATGATCACAGTTTCTTTGTTCCCTTCTCTGGCCCATGATAACCGTCTTAGTAACACAAGTAAATTATGAACAAAAAATGTAACACAATTATTTATATTACATGTCACAATCATGTTAGTTTGATGAATCTACAGCATAGTAACCTACCACGAATCAGTACGATATCGCAGACTTTCACACATTGGAAAACCAGCATGCTTTACCTTTGATACCCTAAGCCTTCAAGTATGAGAGATATAAATTCCCAGAACATTATAGGATCGAGATTTGTAATGAAAAAAGCCTGCATATTGAGAACATCTCCCTTAGACATAGTTTTAATATTAATTAAAATATGAGAGAACTTTACATATCTTTCAAACTTAAGGAGTACCTTTCCAGCCACCGAGACTACCCGAGAATCTATAGTTTCTGCAGCACAGATATGAGCATGAGCAACATTCTCGACATAGGTAAAGTCAGACATATTTCCACCACTTCCTGTAATGAACTGAAATGAGAGCTGTTACTATAAAAAGGATTAATAGGAATACTACATATTCCAGCATAACATAAAGTAAACATATATTTTCCAAAAAAAAAAAAGCAAGACATAATATAATTTTAGAAACAGACAACTAGCTGCGCATTCCCAAAAGGCATAAATGATCTGGGATGCAAAAAGGATCTTACTTGAGATAAATCAAACATGGGAAATTAGGGCTAAAAGTAAAGAGGTTCCTAAAGACAAATTGCCATATTTCACTTTAAGCGTATACTTTGATAATCAATGTAGAAATATCCATTACGATACAGTAGATAACAGTAAGAATTTTAAGATAATCAAGATAATAGTAAAACTACAGCTCTACACAAATAAAGTGAAGTTAAGATTGTTCACAAACCTTTGCCAAACCGAATTTGGCTAGATTCGCTAGCAAAGGCACAAATTGTGTTTCACCAGGTCCAAAGACATTGCTAGGGCGAAGTACACATGTTTGAAGACCGCCAATATTGTTAGTTAACCTGATTAGTCCTTCTGCTTGAAACTTAAGGTCAACTGTCATATCCTTAAACTGTAGGGGCGCATCAATAAACAAAGGGACAATTAGCAAACAGATGGAAACTCAAAACCCAAAATAGTTTTATCAGATTGAAGCAATATGAAACATACTTTCCCTGGGTGAGTGAAGGACTCATCACCATTAAGTATATCTTGTGAACCATCAAAAACAATATCTGCAGAACTATTGTATACAAGTCGCTTAACTTTACTTTCTCGGCATGCATTAATGACATTTTTTGCACCTGAAAATATTGTCAACGCAATGGTATGATTTTAAAATATAGTATATAGTTATAAATCTCATCAAAAGAGGCAAACAAGAAAGGCCCGTTACCTTGAACTATGATCATGTAGCAATTACAGAAATCATGTGTGTCTAAATCTTTCGGTTCCATGTAAAATACAACATCTGCACCTGTAGTTACTGCAAGAGGTGAATTGTCAGAACAGAGCCAATTTCTCAAACATTTCCAAAGTTGCAATGATATTTTAAAACTGAAGAGGACATAAAAATGCAACATATGTGAATTCAATTTATTTCCTTTCTGTCTCAGCATACGCTTCAGTTCCTTAACAAAAAAAAATTCAGATACTAATTTCTTTTATCTAATTTTCTCGCAAACAAACAGAAACAAATACATCCAGTATCTTCCTTGATTAGCTTGCAAAGGGTGAAAATAAACAAGATTGATAAAACTAACATTTTCAACTCTCAAACATTTTTTCATGGCTTCTCACGAACTAACTATTGTGTATCCCTAATTTTCTAAGATTTCCTGCTAAAGTTAAAGCCATCTAGTAATATTAATCTCTGAGGTAACAACAAAAAGCCTCTATTTCAATTAATGTAAATCTAATACTATTTTAACAATCGCTTTTTCAACTCACGTTTCATTTCCAGAGACAAAACGAACAAGTTTTAAATCGAAAGCAAAACAGCATATTTTTAAATATATATATGATTTTACTTTTATAGAGACCGATTATGCTATAACGGATATGACCTGTCAATCATTTGTTCATTTATGATCAACTATGAGTTTTATTTGACTTCACTGCAACTTCTTTAGAAAGCAAAAATCAACAATCAACAAAAATGCTAAGCGCAAACTCCATTCTCAGTTAAACTAACTTTAAATCACCTTAAACTTAAATAGATAACTGATCGAGCTCTCTTTCCTAGCATTTATCCAGTATCTCCATCGGAAATGCTTATATATTTAAAGAGGTATATATACACATGCGAATATTGATCATATATCTACTTTACTTTTTACCTTTGACGATTTGAGAAGGATCGAGAACATCGACGTGACAAAAGGAGGCTTGACCAGAACTGATAGCATCAGAGAGGAGAGAATCTGAACCAGAGGAAGAATCGAGCAGCAGCGAGTGAGATGATGAGTCAGCGACTCGGACGATCCAGCCTCCGAGTCGCAGTAACCTGTTGACTAACGTTCTTCCTATGAATCCTCGACCTCCTAGAACAACGCACGTCCGAGTTTCGCTCCAACCTCCACGCGCCACGTCATACGCCGCCGCCTTCTCCTCCATTTCCTCTCCTTTTTCTTTTTTTTCCCTTTTTTTTTAGCAAAAAATGGGGATCGTCGATGTTATCGATTAGTGTGCGGAAAAATTGATAAATATTATGGGCGTTGTGAATAAAAAAGCTGTTTGGCGGGGCGAAACGTTGATTTATTTTTTTCCCTTCTCAACGTGAAGGAAAATTTATAGGACTAATTCTTATTTTAGTCCCTCTACTATACTGAAATTTGGTATTTAATCTCACTATCATGAGTTTGACATTTTTTTAATATGATATATGTATATTTTTTTATCCAATGTGATATTTATATTTCACAAATATTGTACATTTTGGGATTTAAAGATCATTATGTTAATTTTTTAGTATTTAATTTAAATTTTAAATTTAATTTGATGAGAGTTAATTGCTAATATTAAGTTCGAGTTCTCATGATTTTGTTAATATACTAATTTTAGTGGTAAAAGTATGAGGGAAGCCCTTCTATTGAGGGGTGGATTGCATTTTGACCCTATACTGAAATATGGGTAAATTAACCTTTATACCATTTGAAATTTTGAAAAGTGAAAATTAACCCTTTATCAAAATGATATTTTAGCTATAGTTTAGGGACCAAATTAGGAATTAACCATTTAAATTAACATTCCACATTATTATTTTACAGATAAAATTTAACAGAATGGCTAATTTGCATATTTTAAAATGTATAAGTGTTAATTTGTTTATTTTTCCAGTAAAATAGCAAAAATGTAATCTGCCCTGAGTACATGAGCTTCTCTGGTACTTTTACCTCATCTTAGCTTAATTTGACGAAAATTAATCTCTAGAACTCGAAATTTGATTGTTAATGTTATTAGTTAAATTATATTTTTTTTGGTATCCACCAAAAGTAGATGGATTGTCACTGAACCACTAGTGAGTGAAAAAATACTTGCGTTAGAATATTTAGTTAACACCAATCTCGAGTTTGATCCGTAGACAATCCTTTTAAACTTTACCAATTATCAGAAAAGGACTAAATTTTAAATTCCAAAGTAATAGAGGATTAAAACCAAAATTAGACCACATAATAAATCTTATGTAACTAATATTTTGGTTGAAAGGAAAAAAAGTGGGGTAGTGACTAGTGGCCAGTGGGTGGTAGGGACCAGAAATCGGGTGAGAAGGTCCATGGGGCGTCAGATACATGGGCGCTTTCAGGTGAAAATTACAGCTCCCACTAAACTTCATTTGTCACCTACTGGCTACTATTTGTCTTCCTAAATTCTTTCCAAATTTTTCTTTAAATATGATGATATAAATATTACATAAATATGACATAACTTATAAATAAAAACAATTAATATATATGATAAACATGGTGATTAAAGTATTTGCTTGTTTGATACGGGTTTAAACCGTGTTATCTCGTTTTTATCTTTAATCTTAAATAAAAAATTATTAAAAAGACTATTGATTAATACCTCTACTCTAAGCGGTAGATGTAGTGGTAAGGCATATTATAATTTCGAAAATAGAATGTAACTTCGAACTTTAATGATGATATAGTTGAAAATGATAGTCACAAATCTTGAATATAGACTGTAAAACGGACATGAATGATAGAACAAATAAAAAAACCACACATATTATACACATATGGTGAGACTTTGACCTAAGTACTCAACGGATTTGAGCCATTCACTTTAACCATATATATAAACAGTTAAAATATGCTCTAAATTCTTATACTTTTCGTATTTTTAGAATTTAAATTTCTACTTTTATTTATCAAATTTTAGTCTCTTTATTTTTTTAATTTTAAAAAATTAAGTCCAATTATCAAGGTTTTCAAAAATCAAATCAATCAAATCACCTCTTCGCTAGTCCAATTGGTTCGTCCAATTTAATTAAATAAATTATTTCAAATTTTCAAAATAAAAATATTAAAAAGAATAAAAAATATGGTTCAATTGTTCCTTGGCTTAATTGATTCAAAGCCTTTCTTTGAATCAATACATTTAAGAAAAAGAAACTCAGTCATTAATGCTCTGCGTTTTGTAAACCCTCAATCGGTTTAAAACCTTTCACTGAATCACATCTAACAAAAGAAGCCTAATCACCAATCCTTAGCATTTTGTAGGCCCATTAAAAGGGCAGACGATGGCCACGAGTTTTAAAGTTACTTCATACTTAGGGTGAGGATTAAACCCTAGATCATTGTTTAAAGTAGAAGAAACACTTACCATGTCACCTAACCCCGTGGTTATTGAACCTAAATTTTAAAATCTTCACTTTGTCGTCTTTTACTCAAATAAGTAAACTATATCAAGATTTCAGAGTTTGGGTTAATCAAAAGTTGTGCAGATTAATATTTTTTTTCATTTTTTTGGTATGATTTAATCAGAATGCAATTGTTTTGTGGTTTCAGTGTTTGGGTTAACAGAAGGCTTTGTATTTAAAAAAAAAACCCTTAATACATATAGTTTCTGTTTAAAGAGTAATCATCTTTTCATAAATCAAAGTGCTTTTGAAAAAACAGTGCAACTGAACTATTAAGTTGGAAAATAAATAAATGGAAAACACGAGTAATTAAGGGTGGGTTTGGATGGGCGATTGAGTGCGGTGCGGTGCGTTTATCTTACTTTTTGTCTCACGCTACAGTATCGTTATAGTATCTAATCTCACCGCCACCGCTGTTTTTACACTAACCGCAGGTAAACTCACCGCCCATCCAAACCCACCCTAAGAAATTTATCTCAATGTCTAGAGCGGAGGAGGAAACAGAAGAAATAGTGGGGGAAGATGGTGGTGAAATCATATTGGAAGTTCGGAACCTAGATCTAGCATTTTTTTATGTTATTTAATATGGGGATTTAAAGGGCTAACTTAAAAATTTTGTAAATTTTAAAGGGATTATAAGAAATATTTTTCTTTTTCTTTTTGCAAATCCAGTCAACAAACTACTGTATAACCATGTTGATTAATTTTTCTAACAGCAATGACTAAATTGACAAAAAAAAAATTAGAATAACCAAAATAAGAACGATGCTATTTTAAGATAATCTTCGTGTAATTTACCAATTTTGATTAAATCAATATGAAATAACAAAAGTTTTATATTTAAATTTTCCATTGATATTTTTCTAAAGAAAATTTCCATCGACATTCTCTCCAAATTCATCTTTTAAACTATCCTTATCTTTATAAAAAATATATTAAATTCCGACTCAATTAATTCAAACCTAAACTCGACCGATTAACCTAATTTATTAACCAAAAAACAACTTAAACTTCTCCAATCACACCTAAATTGATTCAAACTTAAAGATAGCGCAAATAAATAACCTAATATCGAAGTGATTAAAATCCAAAATGATCTATATCAATAATAATTCAACCCAAAAATCTCAAACCTCGAACACAAATGAACTCAAAATTGAATCAGATTCAAAATGATCCGAACTTGAAACTTACATGACCAAAAAAACCTGAAATTTTTAAAACTTCAAATTGGCATGATCGAAATTGACCTAACCCAAAACCAATCAACCCAATCAATTAAACTAATTGGACCGTAAAACAAATCAATTCGATCTCCAATCCGATTTTGGGATTTTGATGTTAAACAATTACATGTATATAAGAGGCAAAGGAATAAAAAATTGTTATGATGAAATAAGCAAAATAATATTTTGAGATTAGCTCAAGAGAATTTCGA
Organism: Gossypium sturtianum; assembly: GCA_025698515.1. Taxonomy (NCBI): domain Eukaryota; kingdom Viridiplantae; phylum Streptophyta; class Magnoliopsida; order Malvales; family Malvaceae; genus Gossypium; species Gossypium sturtianum. The sequence goes on from CM046945.1 coordinate 169,235,901, forward strand.
AAGAACCAAAAAGAAAATTCAAAGCATATGAACATTGGTAAACATTTGTGGTTTTTTATTTCACATATGGAAGAGCTAACATCACCTATACACATACAGCAATCGTGTCTAAACAAGCCCTAGAAATTATCCTTTGCTTGACGAATGACACCCAACGCTTCGGCCGCATTTGCATCGGCCGGAATATTTAATGCCTGCCTGATTTCTGAGCTTGATGTTCGAAGGAACGGATTACACGCCTTCTCTTTTTTCAGTGTAGTTGGAATCTGAAAAACAGCAGATTGTTAGTTGATGCTACATTATCGGGCAATTCGGGGGAGCTTGCTCGACTCGTATGGATCGAGTTGAGCCAACGGTCAAACACAGTTGCATAAATAACTAAAAAAAGATTATTAAACCGTTTCAACCTATTCAATTACTGGTTTTTGTCCTAGTTTTTTATTTTTACTGGTTTCAAGCAGTTTTTGATTCAATCGGTTCAACCCTTTGTTTGGATCAGTATACCGGTCAATTATCATTCCAATTAATTCAACTGACCAATCTAGTCATGTTCCAAGCACACTAGTCACATCATTAAATCTTGACGAAATCCAAGTTCAATTACTAAAGTAGACTTAATTACTAAGTTCAATGACCAAAAATTATATTATCCCTATCTAAAACAATTGACATGACTAGTTTAGGGCTGAACAACATATAGTCCGATAAACGAAGGAAAACCCATGTTATCGAAGGTAAGAAGATCGAGAACCAGATGCAAATAGCAGTGTGACGATGTCCTTAAACACATGTATGCAATAGGCATTTACATAAATGCATTAAGAAGAACAAATGCCCCAAAGCTCGGTGAAATAAATCATTATCGGTTTGTTCGACAAATTTTATGATCTAGTCCTTGAAAGGTATATTGAACAAAAAAGAAATCCTTGAAAGTATGAGAAATTAGCTAAGAAAGACAAACTATAGAAATTACCGTAGGCAACCCTTTGTTGCGAAGGTGAGTTACATGCGCTGCATACGACTGAAGTGCTTCGTTCTTGGGTTCTATCGACAATGCAAATTTCGAATTACTCTGCCAAAACAGGTACGTAATATGGTTAGTGCCTTTCTGAATTCCGCGTGGGGAAAACTGAAGGGTTCGATTGAAAAGATTAATAGACTAACCAAAGTATATTCGTGACCACAATATATATTTGTATCATCAGGCAGAGACATGATCCTCTGAAGGGAAGAAAGCATCTGCCAGGTAGAATTCAGCCGTTAAGATATGTATTGATAATAACACAGATGATTCACCAGAATGTGAAAGTTCGTGATATATGGCGCCAGAATTTTACATTTGTTTCACATTTAATTCTATGTTACTTTGACTTATCCGGACTCTTCATTTTTCCTAACCTATGTATGATAGTCATGTCTAATGCCGGATATAGGTGCAGGGATACTGGATCAACCCCCGAATACATGGAAAACTTGAAAAATATCGAACATACCGACATTCGATACTAACAGCCAAGTCCAAATCGCCCTTTAGGGTATCCACTGTTAACTAAGATATCGTAAATTTTAGATGTCAAAGAAGATACCTGTTCCGGGGTTCCTTCGAAAAGCTTGCCACATGATAAGCTGAACAATGTGTCCCCGGTAAATATTGCAGCAGAACTTGGAAAATAGAAGCTGATATGGCCTGCATGACATGTTTCAATTTAATAATAACAATAAATACTAATAAACTATGTTACTTCGGCTCTTCATTTTTCTTTAAGTACTTGTGATGCTTGGATTTGATGCATATATGAACATTAGTATGATGAGATATGACCCTCCAAAGACATGAAAAACTTTTAAAAAATGAAAATACCCTGGTTGGACATATATACATATCCAACACTCACGACCAACTCCAAATAATATAGCTAATAAATAAAAAAAGGGGGATTGAGAAGGTACAAGCTACCACAAAGCGGAGACCAGAATATGACTGCTATAAGTTCATACATTATTCAGTTGAATTTCAGATAAAATGGGGTAATGAATCTAACCTCGGGTATGACCAGGAGTTTCAATGACATGCACCTCATGACCTGCAAACATCCACTTGTCTCCATCATTTAGAACAATATCAATTCCAGGAATCCTATCCTTGTCTATTCCTGAACCGATAACCTACACGAAGAACAACAGTTATTAATACTATCATTATCCCGGTCATGATATACAAAACCATGATTCAAATGCCTTTCCAAACAATTGAAACCCATATATATGTCATTGTCTAAAAACCGTTAATAAGCTTCACTTGCACGTGCATTGTAAATAACCTGTCTATGGGCCAGGCTGGGATATGGCTCGTTTTTACTTGCCAAGCCCAGCTGATACCCTGTTCTGTACCTTGCTTTCACAGACTACAAATGGATATTCCAGTCAAGTTTATGATTTTAATGTCTGATAGGAGCTGAAAAGATGACTGAACCAAGAGGTAACAATTTTCATACCTTTGCTCCATACCTTGCTTTCAGCTCTGCATTCCCACCATTATGATCGTGATGGTGATGGGTATTCAATATATAAGTCAAGTTCCGGTTTTTCCGGCTCAAAGCATCGATAATGGGCATAGCTATTGAAGGATCAACGACTCCAACCGTGCCTGTGTCCACGTCGTGTAAAAGATATGCATAGTTGTCTCTAAGACATGGTACCTGCAAAAAACAATGAGTTGACAAAATGAAGGCGAACAAACAATCACAAAAACAAAACAAGTAAAAGATTATTAAAACGAAACATTTTAAACACGAGAAATATTAAAAGAGGTGTGCTCACCAATTCGATTTGCAATGAGGAAGACACGTTGGTGACACTACAAAACTCTGCGACCCTAAGAGAACGACTTGCCCCGCGCAAGGTTTTGAGGGGCATCGATAACAAGCGCAAGCCATACTCGAGACCCTTTCTTATGCAAAGTTGCCTCAAGCCTGGCCAAACACAAAGCCCACTCCTCACCTAAAACATTCGAAAATAGGCTTTCAAATATAACCATAAACCAACATATATTCAAGACAAAAGTTCCTGCAATAACAATCAAATACAAAATCACATAAAATGATTTTGAATTATAATCATGATTGCAATACCAATTCATATACGGATATCTACATACATACAAGACAAGCAAATGTATAGAGAGAAAGCAGGTTCATATCAAAGTCGAGGCTTTATTTTAATGACTTGTGGGAAATGATTCATAACATGCAACTTTGTTATAGGGCTTGAATCCTACATCGGGAAGTATGAGATTTCCTTAAAAGGGTTTATATGGACCTAGACTAGACTCTCTCGCCCTAATATCTACATACATACAAGACAAGTAAATGTATATAGAGAAAGCAGCAAGTTCGTATCAAAGTCAAGGCTTTAGTTTAATGACTTGTGGGAAATGATTCATATCATGCAAATCTGTTATAGGGCTCAGATCGGAACATACATTGGAAAGTACAGGATTTCCTTAGAAGGGTTTATATGGACCTAGACTTTCACACCCTAATATCTAGCTTTTTGGGTATGGTTCTCCGAAGATCCATATCAATTGGTATCGAAACTTCACATCATAGGTGAAATCAGTATTGTAGCATTCCAAACCTAGACCACATAACATAGCTGGTGATATCATGCAACTCTGTTATAGGGCTTGGATCCTACATTGGAAAGTAGGGGATCTCTCGCCCTAATATCTAGCTTTTTGGGTATGGTTCTCCGGAGATCCACATCAATTGGTATCGAAGCTTCCCGTATAGGTGAAATCGGTATTGTAGCATTGCAAACCTAGACCACATAACATAGCTGGTGATATAGATAATATAGCGCAAGCCTGAGGCTCGAGAAACAATAGAAACTAATGGAAAGTCACTTGAGGCTCGTATCTGACATTGGTATTGCAATGCTTACCCTAAACTAGAATAAGCCATCGCAAAGCCAACCTCGGAACCGGGACTGCCGAGCATGGTGAATTGTTATGTATCTAAGTACAAGGAATGGGACTTAGATCCCACCTTAATAAGTTCTCTTTTTTAAAGTGCATCATATGAAATTCAGATAACGGAAACACTAACTATAAATCACAACATATTGAACAAGATTCATATCAACATATAGTGACAAAACAAGTTTCAAATGTTCATACAAGGCAAAACCAGTTAAAATCATATGAACCCTAATTTGGGAAAAAAAAAAAAACAGATGGCTAAAAATGGCATAAAAAGAGCAAATTATATATCACAAAAGACAAAACCCAGATTTCCCATCAAGCTAAAACTAGTCCAACACCCATTTCTTCGATTAGCCATAAAAGGAAATGTCATTTTTCTCAAATTGGGTATTAAAAAAAAAATCAGATCTTTGCTATTATATTTCATTATATTTTCAGTTTCCTTCCTAAAAAAAATTCAAATTCAAGGATTAAAAAAAGGGAAAATGAAAATGAAAAAAAGAAGAAGAAAACAAACCCTTGAACAAGGAAAGGAGGCCATAGCAGATGAAGCTTTAGAGAGCATTTGCATATAGCTCTCTTTTTTCTCCTTCTAAAAATGGATTCTCCTTTAGGGAAAGCTTTCTCTTTTTAGAGAGAGATACAGTGTATGTACATTGTGGGCTGTCACTTGTCAATAAAATGTCTGTTTTTGGTTGAGTGAAACACATGAAAAAAGATTTATTTTGAGGAAAAACATAGATTTTCATTATTGAGTAAATTGTACTCAAGATCATTAATTTATTAAAAAATTTACATTTTGATCACTTAATTTAAAAAAGTTATAAAATGGTCACCGAATTATTTAAAAAATTTCATTTAAGTTATTAAACTATATGAAAATTTTCATTTAAGTTACTAGATTGTTGTTTTTTTTTAAAGTTCAGATAACGAGCTCTAAACTATGATTTAACGATTTGTACGGTGAATCAGTAGTTCAATACCATTGATGAGTAGAAAAACATACTTTAGATCCAAATCGAGTTGACGATCAATCACGGAGATCGGAGAAGAAATCTATTTGAATTTTGATTCGTAGATTCATGACATTCAAAGTTGTTTCATGAAAAAAATCAAACTGTAAAAAAGAAGGGGAAGAGAGCTTTCGGTTTGTGCAAGCGGTGCAAGCAAAGAAGGCCATACAACATCGATTTTAATAGCCCTATGACTTAATTAAAAACTTTCGAACAATTTAGTGATCACTTTGTAATTTTTTAAAGTTAAATGACCAAAAAGTAAAAATACTAACAGTTTAGTGACCTCGGTTGTAGTTTACCCCAAACTATTGATTTTCAAATATTTTGGAAAAAAATATTGATTTTGTGATATTATTGAGATATTCTATGATTTTTTTTATATTATTCAATTTTTATTTTATTTAACATCAAGTAAAATAAATGGTATTTATTATTAAAAAAATTGTCAATTTCGCCTTTACTTTCTAAAGTAATAGGAATAAATTAAATTAAAAACATTTTTTTCTACGAGGTATAAATAAAATTTAATCAAATTGTAAACCAAAGTTTTTTTTTTATTTGTGGATATTAAAAAACAATTAATTTATTTTGAAAAAATAAGTTTATTAGTAAAAAGTAAATTTTGATAATTTTTTATTTTACGAGGGAGAGAAAAATTCTAATTTTTTTTTAAAAGAGCGACTAAGAAAATATTTTGTTAAATTATTTAAATATTTCCACTTTTTTTTTTAATTTTCATCGCCTTGACACTTTTGATGGAATATAGAATATAAAGGAACGCTTTCTATATATATTTATTATAGTTATTATATATTACTTTAATTTTATAAATTTAATTATTTATTGTAATTTAGTTATTTTTTTATTTTTCAAGGCGTGTATTTTAATTTTAATATCAATTTTTTTCTCGTTAATTTTTTATTTATGTTTTAAAATAGGCATATGCTTCTTTTTTTGACAACTTGATAATATTATATATTTTTATTATTTTATGTTTTTCTAAAACGGTAAAAAAGAGCATTTGACTATAAAAATTCAAGGTGTATATGTCATATTATTTAAAAAATAAATCAAATTATTTTGGTTAAATTCTACTATTATTTCATGTTCTTTGCAAAATTTATGGATTTAGTCCTTATACTTTAATCTGATTCATTATTATTTCTGGTACTTTTCGAATTGGTCAATGTTAATCCCTGTACTTTTTAAATTTTGAAAAACTATTCCTAATTCAAATAATAGCAATTAAATTCGCTCAGTTAAATTCAATTAACAGTCTTGTATTATGTGTATAGTTGTTACATATTTTCTGATTAGATCATTCTAAGTCTCTGTACTTTTCAAAATTTAAAATTTCAATGTTATCGCAAATGACACTTGTTAATCTATTAACTGAATTTTCAAAGAAAAATGTTGAAATAGCGAGCCGATAGATATGGCATTACACATATGGTCAAATGTTTGCCACATCATATTTTGGAAATAGTAAAATTTAACTTAATGGATGTAATAGTTATTGTTCGGTGAAGATTAAAATTTTAAAATTTAAAAAATACAAAGATTAAAATTAATTAAATTATAGAAACTAAATCTATAATCTTCGCAAAGTACAAGGACTAATAGCAAAATTTAAGCAACTATTTTATAGAATTAATGGAAAATCGACTTCAAAATTAAAATTATATATTTCGAAATATAGAAAACTATAAATAATTAAATTTATAATAAATGAGCTATATATATTAGATTTCAATAAGATTTTGACTATTTTAAAAGGTGATGATACAGTTACTAGTCGGTGACGATTTTATAAAGGTTGTGGAACTACACGTAGAAGGGAAATTGAGCCAACTTGGTGACATAATTGCTGTCCCCTTTTTATGAGACATTTGTTGGCTTCACCTACCGCTCTTTGAAATGGGGCAAATTTTAAGATAAGTTTGTTCAACAAGTTTGGTCCCTCGATCAAAACAGAGCTGCTCACCTCATCATCAAAAAAATGATTAAATATTTACATTGGAATTAAAACTTTTTAGTTTTCGGAATCGTATTATAGTTAAATTGATCAAATTATCAATTTATTAATCCAATTAATTTAATAAATTTATTAAATAAATTATTAAAGATTTATTATATATGTTAAAATTTTGGTTTAATTGCCCGATTGATCCGTAATCGATTTTTAAGTCAACTTATTCAAGACTAATATTTTGATAGATTCTTGATCTAACCGGTCTGATTCGATTCAAGCTATCTTACTTTTTGAATATGCTCAAATAAGAGCTAATTCTTTTTTCAAAAATAAATAATAAATATTAAGTAATATCTTATTCAATTATCATGTGTTCCTATATTAAATAAGTCACTATTCATTTATTTTTTATTATAAATCTAATGAAATGCATGAAAGTTTGAACATTTTAAAAAAAATTAACTTTTGAGCATTTAATCTAAAAAATAAAAAAGAAACGGTAAAATTTAATATTGTAATTTTACATAATTAAATGCTTTTATGTTTATAATATTATTAATTAATCTAAATTATTAACACTTATTTTTTTCTTGTTGAAATGTTAACTTGAAATTCAATGTAAAGTCAATAATTGTTCAACTATTTTTTTTTAAGTTCACATAAATTTATTTTAAAAATTTGTGTTAATATTTTCAACTAACTAATAAACATTTTAAAAATAAAATAATATAAACTAAACCCCTAATATAATAACAAAAGATTTCCCATTTCAATAAAATCTGGGCTGATATTCTCAAAAGGATAAAACAAAATAAAATAAAATATTGGCTTACACTTAAATTTAGGGTTCCATCTCAATAACCCACCACCACAACCACCACCACCACCATAATAATACAAAATTTAGCATAATAAACATACTAAACTGATAACTACACCAAAATACAATTAGCTTCGAAATTAGACCGATTCATAAGTAAAACTCAACTTTTATTTTTGCACAACACGAGTTGACTTGTAACTCAAAATTTTGTGTTTATCTATAATTTGAAATATATATATATTATAATTAAATTTAAAAATAATTTGTAAATGACGTGGAAAAGTTGAATCAGATGCAAAGTGTAAGCAAAACAACAATAATTGAAAGTTCCAATTTATTCAACAAAATTAGCATCCAAACATGAGGGGGATCACGGAATGTTAGCAGTTTTCAGCTTAAATGTTCATATTACAACAATGATGTTACAACAACGACGACAACAATGAAAACAACCAGTACACGGTAGCCCCAACTCTCTCAGCGTGGAACCTTGATTCGATTTTTTTCTTTTTCGTCATCGAAATGGGATCCTAAAACTCGCGAAATTGTGGTGGAAAACCTCATAGTTCATCCTAAAGAATAAGGAAAGAAAAAAGAATCTGTGGTTAGGTGTTTGGTCGGGAATGCTATCGAGTTATGTGTTGCTCGGACTCTAGTGTGTCGGATATTTGATTATGCATTGTGTTGTACTTATTTTGTCTGTGTCGTGTCTAATATAGACAGATCTAATTCGAAGCTAGTAACAAAGAAAAAAAGAAAGGAGAGAACAATCTATGATGGCCCTAAACCTAAATGCAAAGGACATTAACAATTTATGATGGCACTGAATGTCACAAATACCAACTTTTACCACAATTGTATTCATCGATTTGAGATAAAAACTCGACCAAAACGAATAAATGGTTTCATAAAAAGATTTATTATGAAGGAATAGAAAGGAAAGTTGCACTTACATGGTAATCGTCCAGATAATCACGAGGATCGTGCTGCCAAGAAAAAAAAAAGCGAATAAACTTCAACTCATACTATAATGCAGCTTGGTAAAGAAAGGCAATATTCTAACGATTTGCAGTTCAGACCTCTCTTTCTAACATGGTGCAAACAATTACAATCTAATTCTTCACACTAACCCATGATTACTTCCATCACCACTATATACGTAACATAGAAATGCTTTCTTCCAAATCATTGGCGTGTGTATAATATATATACGTATGTATATTATATATACACATACCACCAGCCACCACTACTTAGGAAAAGAACTAAAGTTACCATAGACTTCATTTATTATGATTAAAACTCGATCTCACTTTCTTCAACAATGAACACTCATGGGGTCATTGACTTTTGTTGATTAAATGATTTACAAAGGTAAAAAGAAAGTGTTAGAGAAAAGTAAATAAAGAAGACAAATAAAATACCCTTCTACGGTGCCTCCTGTCTCTATGTCGGTGGTCCCTCTCTCTTCTCCGCTTTTCACCTTCCTCTCTAGCTCTTTTTGCTTCCTGCACAAATAGAGATTCAAAGACTTAATATTCAGAAATAATGCAACGAATTCCAGATTCAAAGTTCGAAGAGAAACTATATTGGGCTAACAACCTCCTCTTCCCGGGCTCTTCGTTCTTTCTCTGCTTCTTCAAAGGCTTCCTTTTCGGCCTGAAATATTCCATGCAAATTGTTAGCTAGTTAGACACTTCAATTCACTCTAAATCTGAAGTCTGAAAATCAACATCTCACCTCCCTATTCCTGGCCCATATATCTTCTACAACTTCTCTTGCATATTGTGGGTCATCACAAATCAATATGTTGTCAAAAACCGAACCAGCCTTTACCTTCAATATGAAATATAATCCATTTAGTTTTGCCATACAGCTTACTGTACCCCCTCCCCCCTTCCACATATATGTTTCTTTCGATGTGGGTTGGCAACCAACATGCAAATGTACCATAGGAACAAGAGGTATGCCTCTTTAACGTGTCATTTAATAAACATTATCGAAAAAGGAAACAAGATTGGAAGTAATCAACTTCCACCAAAAGCATATGAAGAAATGTTTGATGCTTACCTGCCAGACTTCAATACCCACGTATTTTATTGGTCTCAGCACATAGAGGTCCGGATCATCTTCGAACTCTGGAGGACAGGAAAATCAAGACATTGGAAAATTCACCAACTAATTAGAGTTTATGCAACATATCAGAAGAAACAATGAAAAAAAAGGGACAGTACATATTCAGCCTGTATCGAAGACAGGCATGGATAGCAAATGCATAAATCCATCAGAACTCAATATAAATGCGAAGAGTAGCTTGGATAGTCATAGCAGCTCGGTGACTACTTATAGCCTATATTAAGCATTTATGGCAAGTTAAAGTCCCCTGGTTACGCTCTAGTTGTGTGATTTTACCATTGAGCGGCTGACATCTAGCAAGGACATACCTGGGTTATCAATCCATGGAGTCTTCCACTTTCCCTTATAGTTGGGGTTCTTGATTTTCTGAATAAGGGATGAAGAAGTTAGAACTTTAGCAGAGGTTTTACTTTCTATCTTACGTTAATAGCTTGAAAGTACCTTACGCTTCCATGGTCCTTTGTATGCTGGGTTTGGGATCTTAGGTGGTTTCCAAATACCATCCTCTTCATCATCCCAGTCATCAGGCTATGAGAACAAAATTAAAAGAAATTTTAAATAACTTCTTATCATTGAAAGCATATCAACTACAAGAATAAGAGCCTAATAATCATCCTTCAGTGGGAGGGGGGGGGGGAGGGAACACATGATCAGTAGAAAGCATCATGTTTTGACAAAAGAAAGGAATAAGAATATGGGCACAAATTATATCTGTACTGAAATTGTTCTATCCATCTGAAAATACGAACTTTGGACGTTGAACAATGAGCACAAACCTCTTTTGCCTTTGGATCTGAAATCTGAGCTGGAATTTTATCATATCCCTGCATAAAACCAGATAATAGAAGTGTTTAGTTCACAGTAAATCACATGATCGTTTCAGAGATCACATTCCGAAGGGATGAGAAGCATGTGTTACCTCCGGTTTGACATCATTAGGATCCTCAATGTATTCTCTATCATCCCAATCTGCAGGCTGTGAAAAGAACAAATGTGAGTTAATTTTTTGAGGCAGCAGGTAAATAGACCAGGACATACCAGCATATTCAAAAAAATAATGAGAGGAACTCTAATTCTTTCTGGGTAGTAACATTATATAAATCAGTGCTTCTTCAAGGTCTTTTGCATAAGTACGTTCTTAAAGTTGAATTTCAAATATAAGAGCGTAGATGCATCATATCAGATATCATAGTTGGTATCCATCAATGAATACCTCATGTTGACACTTGGAGTCCTACCTTTTTGGCTTTAACATCCTTTATTTTTCGTGGAGGAAGGATATCCCAATCAGTATACATGCTGCCTGTTTCTCTCTCTCTGTTATCAATTAAGACGCTATAAGAGGCATCAGGCCTTAGAATAAATGTGTAAAAGTGAGTTAGCTTGTCCGTTTCACATTGTAGATCCTTTCTAATAGGATAATTTTGTCCCTGGTAGGATAGTATAACATGGAGCTTTTTGGTCTGTGTGCCACAAATATCTGGTCCGAACATCAAACTGCACCATGATGAAAGACCCATCAGCTAGTGTTTAAAGTATATATGAAGTCAGAAAATGGCATCAGTTTCTATAATAACATCTATTGAAAAGGCAAACGTCACCAAGAGGAAAAGAAAAAAATGCAATCTAACCAGAAAATTATATATGGTACCAAAATATACATACAAAAGCAATAGATATACTTTGAAAAACAAACAGCAGGTCAACAGTCTGAAATTTCTGTTGTAGATAACTGATTATTTCAGTCTGGATTAGCATTGAAATAATCTAAGATGTGGAAATATGAAATTTGTCATTGGCAAAATTTATATATTAATGCTATGTTTGGTGGGAGTATTATTTTTTCCACATGTTTTAGTCATTGGTTAGCTATAAACTAATCACAATTGGTAATTTTTAGTCACTCTAATGACTTGTTTGTGGCAAAGAGAAGGAAAACTTATTGCTTATTTTGAAGTGGTCTTAATTTTCACAAAAGTTTATACTCATCTTTCTAACGGCAAGTTTAAATTTGTACTAAATATTCTTTATTTTAAGTCTAACTATTTTAGAACATGTGTGTTAAATAAGCTTTTTTCCTCATGTTATTACACTAGTAACCGAATGTAGATAAATGAATTGCTACACCTGTAAGGAGTGTCGCCACCAAATTTCTTCTGGTTTACGTAACCGGAGAGAAGCTTGATGTAACCACCACCACATTCAATGTCTTGTTCAATTTTAATAGAATACTGGACCACTAGAGTTCTGTTTTTGTTGCTAAACTCTGGTATCTTAGCAGAGATGGCATAATGTTTGGCATCATTATAAGTCTGAATACCTGCAAGATTTCCAAGCATAAAAAAATCAGCTATAGCCAGCAGTGCTTTCCCATATATGTAATAAATACACCAAGACTCTAATTTGGTAGGCCTTCCATAAATGTAACCATGTATATTTAGACATCCTTTCTTTTAAACCCTATTAGGTAAACATAAATATGTATGAATATGTAACAATTACTAGTAATGCTTGATAAAAAGATCATAGAAGAACGCAATCAATTCACAAAATCATTATATATAACAGTCATCGCATTTTTTTTATCTTAAATTACTAGGATTCATGACTCAGCATTTAAATCTCTAAAATCCAAATATATATTATAACAGTGTAAATATACCTTTATCATCAGGATCGCCAGACCACTTGCCGGCGGTGTGCTTAAAGGTGCCGGCTTTTCCCTCACTCCTTTTCCAATCTGACAGCACCCATCGGCTCTTCCACCCATCTGTCTCCGAATTCCAAAAAGAAAACAAAAAATATCAAAAAATCTTTTCATAAGTAATCACACTTTACTCAAATAAATCAATTCAAATCATTCAAATACACAGGATCCATCACTGAACGTGGTAACTACAAGTATAATGATCCAGTCAAACTGTTTGACCAAAACTTCTAGAATCTTCTTTTCCTATCACTACAGTTAAACCCCTCTATGTTTAATTTAGCTACAAATGTTCCTTCACTAAATCCTAAAAGAAGAAAATATAAATTTCTTCACTGGTTTGCTAAGAACAAATTAATCCAAAAATACTCTAGAAACCAAAAATGAAAAATCGAATATCATTTTTCATAAGCAATCACACTTTACTCAAAATAAATAAATACAAATCATTGAAATACACAGGATCCATCATTGAAAACGATAACTACAAGCACAATAAGCTACAGTCAAACTATTTGACCAAAATTTCCAGAATCTTATTTTCCCATCAGTACCTCAAAAATCCTTTATGTTTGATTTAGCTACAAATTTTTCGTTACTAAATCCTAAAAGAAGAGAACAGGAACTTTTTGGCTACTTTGCAAAGAACAAATTAAATCCAAAAGCATTCCAGAAACCAAAAGAAGAAAAATCCAATATCATTTTCATAAGCAATCACACTTCACTCAAAATAAATCAATTCAAATCATTGAAATACACAGGATCCATCATTGAAAACGATAATTAAAAGCACAATAGACTACAGTCAAACTGTTTGACCAAAAGCTTCCAGAACCTTCTTCTTTCCAATCACTACCGTAAAAATACTCTATGTTTAACTTAGTTACAAATTTTCCGTTATTAAAATCCTAAAAGAAGAAAACAGCAAATTCTTTCACTAATTAGCTAAGAACAACTAATCCAAAAGTATTCTAGAAACTTCTACAAATCACCAAAAAAACAATTATAGAAGGATACAACAGATGAAATGAAGCTCAACGATATTAGATTTAATAGTATTTACATAACAAGAAATGATGAATTAAATCTTTTTTACCTTCGAAGCGTTCTTCGAAGAAAATCTCAGAGAGAGCGAAATCGAAGAGGAGAAAGTGAAGAAAAAGGAAAAATAAAAGGAAAACCGAGCGATTGGGAACGAGTTTGCCCATTTCCGGTAAAGACTTTTAACTCATTAAAATGGTGTTTCAATGGAGTTTTGATCTAAAAGAAGCTAAGCAAAGCTAAGCTATAAGCCAATCGTGGAAAACGGACACTGGCTCGGTGTGTTGACTCACTGAAGTCTTCTCTTTCCCATTTTGCCTGTAAATATATGCTTACTTTTAAAAATGGAGAAAGCGTAATGTCATTTAAGCCCTTTCTACTAATGATCATATTTACGGCAATATTTGTCCATACCTTACGGGTTAATGTACCATTTGGTACCTGAGTTCTTTTCTTTTTGCAATTTCATACATGAGTTTGGCTCCAATGTTCAATTTGGTACAAAAACTAAATGACATCGTGTGAGCCAATAAATTTTTGACATGTGTGCTTTAGTAAAAAATAGGTACTTAATTAGGATAATGAAAAAAGTATGTACTAAATTAAACATTGAAGCCAAAATCAAGTACTAATTTGGGACAAAAAAACCACAATTATCAAATTGAAAAAAATTTAAGTACCAATGTGAAAATTGAAGCTAAACTCAGGTGCAAAATTGGGATAAATAAAACTTAGGTATCAAATTGAATATTGAAGCTAAACTTAGATACCAAATAATGTATTAACTCATAACTTACCCATATGTATATTTCTCTTGGTCAAATTCTGATTTTGGTCCTTCTAGCTCAAATTTGAGATTTAGTTCTTTGTATTTGATTTGGCATAATTTGGTCACTACTTTTATAATATTATTAGTTAGTCCCAACAATTAACATAACAAACTATTCCAATTAAAATATTGATATGTTTTTAGAACGTACTTTTCAAAACTTGTTTTTTTTTTATATAAAAAAATCACTTCAGTATTTTAATCGGAATAGTTAATTGTGTTAACTATTTGAATTAACTAAAGGTAAATTATATTGTTAGCCACCCAACTATTAGTAAATTTATTTTTTGATCACCCAATTATTTAACTTTTTATCTTTTGGTCACCAACCGTTAAATTACTAACAAAAAGAAAACTTCGCAACTTTTAAAATTGGTATAATAGTAATTTTAACCTTAAAACATTTATACATTGTGTCAATTTAGTTTTGATTCTAAAAAAAATTAATCTTCAACATTTACACATTGTCTAATTTGGTAATTTTTGTAGTTTTGTTTTTTTTTTTCTTTGTGATATTGAGGGTTAAATCTAAAAGAATAAGAAAATATGAAAAATATTATCTTGGATCTTTCTGCTGGTCCTATTTGTTGGTTTATTATTATTATTATCAAATTTAGCTAATAAATTTGTTTTTTGTAGCTTTTTAGGTGAAATGTCACAAACAAAAATTGTTTTTCTTGTGACATTAAGGTTTAATTTTAAAACAATGAGAAGAGATGAAAAGTATTATCTTGGATCTTTATGGTGTTCTTATTTTTGGTATTTTTTTTAATCAAATTTAACTGATAAATTTGTTTTTGTAGTGTAGTGACCCATTTGTGCCCGGGCCCGTATAAAGCAGAATAAAACCGAAAATAAAAAATAATAAAATGTCCATATACAGTCCACTTACAACCAGAGCCCAAAATGGATTACAAAGCCCAACAGACTACCCAGCAAACCCAATTACCTCAGACCCGTTCCTAAATAGACTACCTTGACCCAATTGCAAAACCCCAGAGCACCACAACCCAGACCCAAAACAAGAGACGGCCCAAAAGGGCCCAACACTAAACAGAAACAGAAGGCTTAGGGTTTCTGGAAAACCCTAGGCGCCGCAAGCTCGACACCAGAGCTGTGATCGCGCCGCAATCCTCGCAAACCACACCCCATCGTCGCCAGATTCGTCGACGGCCACCTGCAAAAAGGAAAGAAAAGCAGTAGTAAAAATGGCATCAACAATAATTTCCTTTTTATTTTTATTTTCAAGGCTATAAAAGCTTGATTATTTTGTAACAGAGGGATACACGTACAAAATACACACTCAGACAGAGAATACAAAAAATACAAAAAAAAAAAAACAAATCTTTTGCAATACAGAGGTGATTTTATTTTCGCATTCTTTTTGTTTTTTTTATTCGCACATGTATATTTTTATATATAAAAAATATACAAAAACAGAGAAAAAGAACTTTACCTTTTAATTCTACTTTGAGAAATGAAGTTTACGCCTCCTCGTGTCGGCCACGGAGGCGCGTGTGGCGCGTAAGGCGCGTAGTCCAGGAGCCCGATGATGGACTTCATCAGAGAAGGGGAAGGCTTCTGAGAGAATTCTTTTAGTTTTTTTTTTTAAAAAAAATCAGATGCCAAATGAATTTTTGGCTCGAAAGTTAACATATATAGTATTTAAAAAACGATACCGTTTTCGTTTAGGCAAATAAGTGTTAAAACGATGCCATTTAGAAGGCCAGGATCCGCGCGTTGACCCGACCCGGGGAGGATCCGTGCGTTTTTGATGAATGGTCTAATTGCCATTTTAGTCCTCCATCATTTTATTTTTTTAAATTTCTTTTAAATTCAATTTTTTTATAATTTGGCCCTAAAAGTTTATTTACATTTCAATTTAGTCCCTCGGGCTGCATCAAGGGCTAAATTCATTACGACGCCGTTTTGAAGAAAGGCATAATTGCCCAGTAAATCCCTGTGGATTAAGGCGCGTTTTGATTTAATCATTTTAATCTGTTTTAATTGCTATTTGACCCCTGTTTTCTTTGTTTTCTTTTATTTTTATCCTTTTATTTCATTTTATTATTTTACATTGTATTAAACTATTTTATTATATTAAATAGTTTATATTATTTTCCTTATTATCTATATATTAATTTATTTATGTATATATATTTTTTATGTATTATTTATATATATACATTAAATTATTATTTATTATTCGGTTTAATATTTTTTATTACATGTTTTTATAATTTATTTATTATATTATACACTTTTTCTATATTATATAGTATCATATTATATCATATATTATTTTTAAAATTTTATTTTATAAAATTTATTTAATTATATAACCTATTTTATTTACATATGTAATTTTTTTTATGATTAGTGTATTATATATATATTTTATATAAAATTATTATATATTGTTTATTAATTGTTTTTATTATGTATAATTATTTATATGTATTAAATTAGATATTTGTTATAAATATTCTTATTTTTTTATACTTTAAATTTTTATTCATTTTTTATATTGTTTATATTTATATTAAATCATTTTAAAAATCGTAATATTCTTTTATTTTTTATTCAAAGTTTAAATATATCATCCCCTTTTCATTTGATTTTGTTATTTCGTGAATATCCTAATTACTGTTACCTATTTATTTATTTATGTCTCTTTAATTGTTTATTATTGTTTAACATAATTCTTTATTTATTCATTCATGTTATATTATTCTATTATTTATTGTTAGTATGATTTGTAGTTATGCAAAATTGCTATTAAATATGTATGTTGCCATATCTACTCCAAAATTATTTGTTTTATAAAACACATTTAATTATATTTATGCATTTTATTCAAAGACTTTTAAATACAGCGATATATGATATTTGGGGACTTCGAGAGAAATTATACCCTAACTTACTGGGTTTTGATTTTTCTCGTAGAACTTAAAATATCAAGTATTCTTTTTAAAACCTATAAATTTTAAATAAAAACTTATCCTCGAGAATTCAAAATTGTCGTGTCCTAACTCACTGGATATGACGATTTATTATCTTGGGATAAGAATTTCAGAAAACAAGGCAATGTTTCATGTTTGGAAGTTCGAGAAATTGTGCTTTAACGTGTTGGGTTTCGGTTTTTTATTCGTCCAAATAACTAAATATCCTTTTAATAAATTTTGTAAATCATGAGATGATTTTGGTCACGAGGGTTTAAAACATCATGTCCTAACGTGCTGGATGTGATGTTTGTATGCTTCGGGAACAAAAGAATCTCCAATTTCAACTCAAATTGTTCAAATTTTTAAAGAAATCATATTCCAAAATCTTTTTCAAATTCTCGACATAAGGGCATTAATTAATCAATTAGGTACCAATTTTTTGGCGTTACGAGGGTGCTAACCCTTCCTCGTACGTAACTGACTCCCGAACCTGTTTTCTGGTATTTTGTGGACCAAAAATCAATGTTTTGAAATAAAACGTCTTATAAGGTGATCTGATCCCACCTAATTAAAAAGGGATTGGTGGCGACTCCTATTTTTGTTTTTAAAAGTCAATCCCTATTTTTAAATCAAACTTTAAAATAGTTTCGACATGTAGCTTTTTAGGTGAAATGTCGTAAAGAAAAGCAAAACTAAAAAAAATCAAATCAAATTACACAATGTATAAATGTTAAGGGTTAAATTGTTTAGAATCAAAACTAAATTAACACAATGTATAAATATTGAGGATTAAAAATGCTATTATGCCAAATAAAAAGTTGCCTCGTTATATTTCCGTTAGTCATTTAACGACAAGTGATCAACAAAGACAAAATCGAATGGTTAAGTGACTATCTTGTAACTTTAAATAATTGAGAGACCAAAAAAAGAAATTTACTAATAGTTAGATAACTATTTATAACTACTAATGTAGTTTACCCATTAACTAATAGCACTTTAAAAATGAAAAGATTAATTTATGTGGACTAAGGATTAAAACCATAAATTGACCTTTTCTGTTTTAGGTACTTACTAATAAATCTACTTATTTAGCAGGCTTCTTTTTCTTCTCTAAAAAGAAAACATATTAAAATATAAAAATAAAAATATACATATTTAATGAGTTTTATTCAACTTCTAAATTATTACAAAAGGATGAGAGGCTCACTAAAAACTAATATGGGAATTTCTTTAATAAGGATAAATTCAATTTTTTATTTAATTCTTTATAATTTATAAAATTTTAAATTATTAATTATAAAATTACACTTTAGTTTTTTAAAAATAAAAAAATAATTTAATCTTTTAAAAATTATAAAAATATAAATTATTAAAATAATATAATTACGTTATTGACTATTATAAAAATACATAATTTAATTTTATTAAAAAAATTTCTGATTTCGCCTCTCCATCTTCTCTTTTAAGCCTTATGAAAAATTTCAGTCACCGATAACTGGCCTTCGATGTGTTGGTAGTGAAACTATTGATGAGCAGAGTAAGGATGTGGGTTGGTTTCGGAAAAAAAAAAGAGTCCAGTTCTGTAGCCCGTTTCGAAATTTAAAAATTATTTAAATATATTTTTATATAAATATTTACATATTTTTATAATTAATTTTAAATTTAAAAATAATTTTATTATTATTTAAATTAAATTCGAGTTAGAACAAAATATGAAAATTTGTCTAAACTCAACTGAATTGTATTGGGTCTATTGGGTTGGGCTAGGTTTGTTATTAGGTCTTCTACAGGTTTAATTGGCGATATGAGTGAAAGCGAGTTAGGTATCTGTATTTTTTTTACTTATCTCAATTTGATTATGCAAATATGCATAAAAATTCGAATAATCTTATAATTTTCAAATTATTTGAATATTATTTGTCTAATTCTGAATTCAAATTAAATATTATTATTCATTAGATATGCAAAGAAACGCATTCAAAATTTATCAATCATTTCTCAAATATTTAAATTTGCTATTTTTTTATATATATTTTAAATCAAAATTATAAGGTAGATTTGGATATTTAAATTCAAATTTCAAGTAATGAATATTTGGATTTTATCTGGATTCGCTTCAAATCCGCAACGGTCAATAAATTTAAAATCCAAAATTGAATATTATTCAAATCCAAAAAAAAAAAAACAGCTCGGATTCTGCAATTCGAATAGCTATCTCTAATTGTCAATGATATGATAAGGTTATCAGGTATAAATACAAAATACAATACAAATACATGATCAAGTAACCACAAATATAAAACTACAACACGCTTATAGTACAAGCAAGGGAAAAAATTGTATGAAACAGTGACGCCACGTCATCTGTATCCCTTTTCTAATAGATTTATGCCATATCAGCATTTTTATCCTGAATTTCAGCATTTTCATCCTGAAAAAAATTAAATCCAAATTAAAATCCTGAAATTCAGGACAAGAATACTGATGTGGCATAAAACTATTGGAAAGTGACACAAATGACGTGGCGTCACTGTTTCATACAATCCTTTCTCGTACGGGCAAACCATATGGATAATCACAAATAGACTAAGAATTGATACAATTCAAACTAAAGTTAACGAACTAAACTAAAACTCACACATGACAATTGTACGGGTCTCGAGATAATTGTGCATGAAAAAATCTCAAATGTGAGTATTTCAGAACCCAAACCCAAGATTTTCAGAATCAGAAAAAGATCAAACCAGTCAAGATTCCAATTCACCGCCTCCAATTAGTTCGACTGATGCGATTATATAAATTATTAAAAATCCATAAAATAAAAATATTTAAAAATATGATCCAACAGATTCAACCGTCCAATTCAATTTAATCGAAAACAAACAGATTGAATCGAATAATCAAACCAATTCAAACAACCATTCCATACCAATGCCTTTATCAACTGTACCAAACGAGAGGGCCTCGTTGGCATAATGGATGTTAATAAATGACCAACAATCAACTAGATAAGAGGTGGGAATGGGGAAACGAGGTGTGTAGTGTGAAAATTTGGACCTTTTGATGTTGATATCACGTGAAAAAAGCAGTCCTTGGACGGGCGGAGAAAAAGCACACATCAATTTGTTGCACAAACTCATGGGCCACGCAACTTTTTAAAGCTGTACCACTAAAAACAAAAGACAAAGGTTGTTCCTTTAGGTTGTGTAACTTGAAGTGAGTCAATGTTTAATATTTTAATATTTAATTCCAACCATATGTAATTTTAATTTAATTGTTTAATTATTATATATATATATTAATATTTTTAATATTTTTATGAATATTTTAATACTTAGAATATAAAATATTACTCAATTATCATGAATTACAGTAAATACGCGTTGTATTCTTTTTCTTTTAATCGAGGTTTTATTTCACTGAATTTTCTTGGTAAAATTTGTAATGAGACAACTTGTTATATGTATTATAAATATTTGCACTCTTTTTACTTGACTAATAATATTTTTTTCATAGGGATTTTATCTTAATAAGGCTTAATGGATAAACTATTTTATGGACCCTTTCTACCACATCATTCATAGTCCATTTCTAATTATTTAATTACTTTTCAGAAAATAATTCCATGTCATTGACACATAATTTTGGTAATTTTTTTACGTTGAACCCTGAACCTCAAACCTGAACTCGAACTCAAACTCGAACCATGAACCACGAACCCTGAACCCCGAATGAGTTCAAATTTCAAGGTTAAGGGGTAAAAAAATACCAAAAATATGTATCAATGACACGGAAAAAAATATTAAAATGTCATTAAATAATTAAAAATGGACCATAAATGATGTGATGGGAAAGATCCATAAAATAGTTTCTCGATTTAATGAGAGATATTATCTTCTTATGGACATTCAAATGGGTGTGAAGTAGATGTCCATCAAAATCAATATAAGTTTGATATACTTTAGGATTCTGATAGTCATTAGAAATAGAGTTTTATTTCATTTATACTTTCAATGTCTATAAATATAAATTGTAAAATTGTAAAAATTTTCATTGATCAATAAAAATACGTATTTTTCTTTTACTTTCTGTTTCTCTTGTTTTTATTCTCTTTATTATTCATACCAAATACTAAATTATTATTTTATAAAATATATATCTTTAAAACCGAAATCCTAAATCTTGTTATTTATATATAAACTAAAATATTTGTGTACAAATCATAATTAACAACTTAATCAAGCTAAGTTGTATGGTTTAATTTTACTTTAAACCGAGTTGAAGCTTCTATAATAAGATTCAATTGAGTTGAATCTAATTTTAAATTAAACTCAAACTTCTTACGGCTCTTATTGAACATAAAGACAACCTTTTTTTTGCTATTCGAGTTTGACCCAATCTAGTCCGACCATGAACACCTTTCTACTTGTGCATGGTGTGATACTATCAACAATACTACAATGCAAGAGGAGAAAAAGTTTCAATATACTATAAGTCGATAGACTCTTCGTAAATGTAAGATTTAATCCCTATACTTTTATTTTTAGGAAATTAGTGTTTCTACTTTTTAAAATTTAAAAAATAAAAAACTAAATTCCACATTTACGAATATTATAAAGACTTATGGCATATTTTGACCAAAGGAAAACAATATCTCATTGCCATTGGAAATGAGTTGTATAAATACCTTTCAAACTGTTTTCACTTGTATAAATTGCATGCAACAAATACCAATATGGGGAGGAAAAAGAAAAAGAAAATGAAATGACCTCAACTTTCAATTGAAACCCTAATTTTTTGACATTTTATGCATCTATACCTCCAAACCCATGTAGGATTTATATACATATCAATGAATCGGTAAACCAACTTCGGCTCCAGCTTTCGTTGTGCCTAACCGCATTGTAATGATGATCGAATGAGTTACTTCCTCGCTTTTGTTTCAACTGTTCGGATGGGAGGTGACGACTGTGATCCGCCACCTAGAGCTGCGGCAGCAGACTCTACATGTGTAAGAAGATAATCATATATTTTCTTCCGGAGCCGATCAACTGTTTCTAACGAAACATGTGGGGGTGTCTCACCTTCGTCTTTACTCAAACTAATTTCGTCTAACCAGTCATTAACACTCTTGAGCTGTGTCAACATCCCGGCTATTTGACCATTGTCGGATAGAGCAGATGTGTCTACATCGGCATCCAAGAATTTCTCGACAAATCCTAGGAACCAATCTTGGGATTCCATTTGCAACATATCCGCCATGTCAACAACTTCATCAAGGCCATTTCCCCTTGTCCATATTTCTGGTGGTGGTTGAACCGGAGCCTTGGGACCAAGAGCTGAACCATTCCCAGGTTTACGAAGAACACCTTGTGCGACAAGCTTAGAACCAACTACTGGACGGGCTTTTACTTGGGTTTTTGTGGAACCGCTCTTAGCCGAATTTTCGAGAATTAACATGTTTTGGTTGGCAGGGATGATCTTCTGGCTTTGTGCAAAAGCTGAACCATGACTCGAGTTTGAATGATGTTCTTTGGTAAATACAGAGAATGATGACATATTGGTAGCCAATGCGGCTTGCACCCATGAAACTGCGTATTTCCGTCTATCTGATGCGACTTTTACTGCCTCTTCTGATACGGTACCTTCAGATTCCGGAGATGAACCGACTGGGATAGTTCTCGATAAAGAATCTGCAACCATGCGAGCATTATTCAAGCTTGCATGGAGAGTCAAGAACTGATCCACGGTCGGCTGAGGGTTGTCTTCCTTGGCCGAGGTAGTAAGATCGGAATATAAGCTGCAAGATAAAATAGTATACCTAATTTGTCATAAAAGCAAAGAACAAAAAGTTTTCCGGCAAGACCGAAGACATGCAAAATGAGGATACAATAGAAACAATTGATTGAGGAATGTATAGTTCCATCGAGATTAGCATGTTCTAAAGGTTTCTGTCCCAAACATATTAATAAATTTGACAAAGTGGTAAAGAGAATCAAAACACAGACAGTTAACATATTTGATGTTTCCTCATTTTGGAATTTTCTTCAATCAAATTTCTTCATTTTATTGTTTAAAATCTGTACCTTAAACATCGAAGTAAGCTCTCAGAAGCAGCAGCCTCTTGTAAAGCTTCTATTGCAGCTGTTTGTGCTGCATCCCGGTGTCTCATGACGTCCTGTAACAACAAACACAAAATTTGGCATGAATAAAAGAAGCAACCATATATTTCCCAATGCTAGAATGTGTCAAAGACAAACAATGACCCTTAAACATCGATTAATAGTTGTTGTAGCCATGCAAAAAGTATATCGTATGGTCCCGAAGGCTGGAATGCTGTAAATATCCCAAAAGTCATATGTTCATACCTTCCCGAGCCTCGAAAGTGAAGAGGGGAGTGAGCCCCATGAAACACTACTTCCATCTGTCAATCTTTTACTATTGATCTGAACCTTAACCAAGTTTCCAAGGCCACCATTATTAGTTGGTTCTCCGCATTTATTCCCAACATGCGTTTTGGGTTTGTTTTGTTTGTCGTGGTCACTCGACATTCCATTTCCCACGACTTTCCTAGTTGACACCTGAGATTTGCTCTCCTCTTTTAACGACCTGGTAGATGTCGGGAGCTTAGTCTCCTCCCTGGACGACAACTTTTCACTTGATGTGCTTTTCCTTGGAGCCTGGCATCGAAATTACAATTATAAGATGGGGAAAAAGTAGCTCAATGAAACATGAATTCAAGACAATGAAGAAATAATTCACATGTACTTCCAATTCTAGAACATTTTTGACATTAGAAGATAATAGGGGAGGAGAAGTCGTATTCAATGCTTAAACTCTTTCGATCAAAATCCACAAAAATAGATCGAATCGTTCTACAGTGCCCAAACCTTAAGCTCCGATGTACCTATATCTAACACGCATCAAGCACTTCAAAAAAATCTACTGCAAATTGAAGTAAAAACTAAACGACCCCTACACTTAATAGCACTGTCCAAGAATCAAATCATGTCCTTAGAGAAATACCAGTCCGGAAATCTAACAACTAATATAGAATAGTAAAAACCAATGTTCGACAAAAGAACATAACAGATTCTATTATCTCTTATTTTAAACTTTCTTATGTTTTATATGGTTAGCGACAACAGACCAAGAACAAGAATACATACCGAAGTGCTCCAAGATTCTCCCTTGGTATCATGCTTGGTCGCCTTTGGTTTGTTCAAATGGTTCTTACCCTTTACTTCCATATTCCCTTCCCAGCTCTTTCTCAAAGCCTTGGCCCCTAATTCAATCCCATGAACCAAAGTTTTGATGACAGGTGCTTTCTTTCCAGTTGAACTCGGCCCATTAAAGGAATTTGTCTTCTCCAAAGATCCCACCTTGGGACTTCCTTTCTTCATCCCCTTTATTTCAGTTTGATGCTTAACCCTGGCTGCAAACTTCTCAAAAGAAGTTGGCAACGAGTAACAACTTGTTGGGGACGAAGGAATTGACCGCGAACTTAATGCTTTCAATTTCCCTGAAGAATCCTTCTTCACATCCACACTCAATGCCGGTTTACTCAATAAAGACTTCGTTCGAGTCAAAGAACCTGGTTTTGTTTTCTTGTCCGTTCCATCATCCTTTGATCCAACATTTGATCTACTCCCAACAGATTTCCCTTTCTCTCCACCATAACCACTACCTAACACCACTTTTGATGGTGACTTAACTTTCTCTCCAGGTTTTGAACCCAACCCACTTTTACTACCGTTATTGAGGAACCCAAGAGAATGAGTTGCAACAATATCCTCAGGGCTTCCTACACAAGGGTGCCGACCGGGAACCGGTCGAACCCCACGAAGAATCGGAACCGGTGAAGCGGATTCTAACCGGTCTACATGTATAAACTGACCTAATTGGATCTTATCACTAAGAATTAAATCATCATGTTCATCAGGCAATGATACATATGTAGCATGAGATGAATCTGAAACTTTAAGATAAAAACCTTGGTTAGGGAACAACTCACCACCTGCTAATGCAGGAACTATACTCACTACTTGTAATAATGATGACCTATGTTCACCAGCAACCTTAACATCAGTGTTCATATGTTGTAAAAGCTTCAAAAGAACCCCTGGAACAAGATTTGCCATTTTGGACGCCTCCAATTTGCATTACTTTTACAACAACAACAAAAAAACCCCAAGAAAATGAAAACCCAAAGATTTTCTATATGAAAAGAGAGAATCAAAGAGACCTTTAATGAAAGAAACTGAAAAAAAAAAAGAACTTTTTGTGAATACCCGGATTGGAAAAAAGTGACAAAACCCAAGTTGAAACAAGGAATCAAGAATTACAGCTAGGGATTTTGACAAACAGATGGTAGGTGTAAGATTGGGATTATGGTTTTATAGTGAAATAAAACATGTTACCATAAACAAAGGGTTCATATTGTACAATATTCAAAGGGGTCTTTAATATTGGTCTATAACAAAGAAAAAGGACGACAATCCAGAAGAGATTTATTAACAAAAAAACCCAAAAAAAATTGAATTAAAATGGGATTATTTTAAATAATTTACTAGTAAAAATGAACAAAAATGGTAGTACAAGAAAGAAAGAACAAAAGAGGGAAAAATTACCAAATATAATCCACCAAATCCAGATAAGAAAAATGAACAAACAATATAATTTCCAAAACCCAATATGGAAATGGTTAAAAAAGGTGAAAAAAAAAACTTGATAAACTTTGGGTTGGTTTTGAAGTCACATAATATACAAGGAAAATACAGCTTTTAAGAAGGGCTGAAACTTGAAGTTATAGCTGAAAATTTTCCAGGAAAAGTAAGTGAAAAGGAAAATACAGGAGAAAAAATTGAATGGTTCACTATATGAATGACATAACATTAAAAAAAAGGGGGAGAGAGAAACTAAGATAGAAATTGTGTGTCAGAATCTGACAACACCTATACTGTAAGAAAACCAAACATGGAACCCTTGACTACACTTTGGCTTCAAGATTGAGTTCCCAGTACATAGGCAAACATGAGAGATCTTAGGATAAAGAAATGGGTTTTATTTTATATTTTTTTTTTCATTTCAATGTTTTTTTGGAGCCAAATAATATGAAGTAAATTTGGGTTTTGATTCTTTTTTGTTCAACTTAAAATTTGGGTTTTGATTTGAAGAAGACTTTTACAAGAATTGATTGAAATAGGAATATTTTGGTAGAGAGAATAAGTTATTAATTAATATTTCAGTTTTTTATTACAAACTATTTTAATATTTATTTATGAATTCAGCAATTATTGAGCTACAATTCAATAAAAAATTATTAAAATTTCATTTTTTTAAATTAGTAAATATTATTATAAATGAGATTGAGACGGTTGATCTATGAATCGATATAGACTCGTTGAACCCAGTTTTTTTATTATCTAATATTTAACCTTTTAATTTTACCAAACTTTCATGATTTTTAATCAAGTCAGACCGATAAATCGGTAGTCTAATCGGTTCGACCGCCAAAATAGTTTTAAAAACTTTGATATTTTTATCCTTTTATACTTTACGTAAAATTTTAAAACAAATAGATTTAATAAGACTTGAACTTAGAACATTATCATTTTTAATGTTTTAAATTTTATCATTTTAACCAAAATCTCATTATTTTTTATATAATTTTTTTATAAAATTATCCATACATCCATAAATGAAATTAAAAAATAATCAAGCCCTTTTAATTAATATTTAAAAATTTGAATAAATGAGATATTTTTAATCCACTTATGAAATTAACTTTTTTTAAACAATAATCCATTTATATTTAACACAGTAGTCATATTATTTTTATTTACTTTTGAAAATTTTATTTTTTGTATTTCTTGATAAAATAATATTTAAATTTTATTAATCATTTAATATATTTTTAAAATATTAAAAGCAAGAATTCTGAAATAAGAATCTGGTCAGAGAGAATAAGTTAAGCATAACAAATAAACTATTTCTTTCAAAATGGTGGAGATTTTCCTTTAGTATTTTAAATTAAATTAATAATGGAATATTTTATTATATGTATGCTAATGGTTGCATGTGCAAAGCAATGGGGGTGTTTGAAACTATGTAATTTCCTTTGTCGGCTACCTCAAAATAAATAAATATATGTCACATCCCCAAGATTATTGCTCTTCCCTACACATTTTTTTATTTGTTTTTATTGGGTAAATAAAATTAATTAACAAAAAAACAATTTACTTATTTATTTGAATAAATTGTTTTTATCATTCATATCCGTTTTACTGTTTATATTTGAGATTTATAGTTATTGGTTCAATAATGTCGGTTTTAAGGTTTAAACTTATGTTCTCTCTTTGAAATTAGACCGACTAAGGCTGAAATAAGAGGTTGGATCGATTGAATTGATTTTTTCTATTTATAATTTTTTAAAATAATTTATTCAATTAAATTAGACAAATCGATCAAACCAAGAATTGATGGTTTGATCAGTTCAATTACTGGCTCGATTCTAAAAATCTTGCTCATCACTACACTCAACACTTATTGGTAGTATTATATTTTTATTATCTTTACATAATTTGAACTCAAATATGTGAAATATAGCTTTTTCAAAATAAAAAAAAAATTAATCACTTTAAATTTCAAAAATAAAATTTTGAGTTTGGGTTTTATGAATGAAAATAAAACATAGTTGCGAGAATTTATCACTTTAAATTTCAACTTAGAATTTATTCAAAACCCAATATAATTATTAAAAATTAAATATCATTTTTTTTGAAAAAATGCATTAATTAAATAAGATAAATTTCGGATCCAATGTAAATTAATCTTTCACTAGAGATTTATTTTTTTTTCTAAAAGATTTTTTTTTTAGAATTTTTATGCTTTCGATTTTATAAAAAATAAATAAATTTGGTCTTTCAATGTGATTCACGTTTGTTTAATGGAAAAATGGACTATCAAATATCATGAATCAAAAAGTAGGGTATGGGTAACCGTTAGCATATTAGATGATTAAGAATAAAATTTTTCGAATTTAATTATATTTTTTAATAATACGCATAAATAATTTTATTTTAAAATGTGATGTGGATAAATTTTATAAAATAATTCTAATAATGTTAACAGTTAAATTTATTTTTTTTAAAAAATAAATTTAAAATATATAAATAGTGCAAGAAATTGGAGTGTATTTTTAAAAAAAGAAAAGTATTGTAAGGAAAATTATCTCCTACCGGGGTACATTAAATATATAAATAGTAGGGTTGATGTTTTGAGATTTTTGAAAACTTAGATTCTAGTTTTATGTATGGTTACTTCAACTAGTTGGACCAATTACATGAATTGAAAATTGGTTAAAGTATCGGTCAGTGGAGGAGTATCCTATTAGTTAATTTGAGAATTGGTATAGACCGGTTAAACTAGATTTTTATTTAATGTTTTTTTTTTATAAATTTTTAATGATTTACTTAATTGAATCGGACGAAGTGGTTGGACCCGACGAATCAATTAGACTGACAAACTAATGCCTGATCAGTTTGACCACCAATTCAATGTAAACTATGTGCGCATTTTCTTTAAATTTATTACTGTTTAAGCCAGGGATTAAAATAGTGGTTGGGTAGTGGAATAGCGGCCGCTATATAGCGGTAGCGGCGCCGTCCGAAATCGCTACTGTTGAAAATAGCGGTGTGAAGCGGAGTCACACCAATGCGGTGGATTGCGGCCGCAATTTAACGGGTAACGACCAATTGCGGCAATAACAGTTCGCTATTCCCGTTATTTTTTTGCTATTCCCGTTGATATCTATTTATTTTTTTTACTTTGTTATTAGTTATTAGTTGGGTGAGTTTTAAAAAAAAATTCACGATCGCGATACTCGCAGTGACCGCAATAGCATCCGTTATGTCCGCAACCGCGATTTAAATCCCTAGTTTAAGCCTTATCATGTGTGGATCCATTCAAATTTATTTTGATATTGGTTTGATTATTTGTTGTATCTTACTTTTCTAATGATTAATTCTAATTATAATTATTCGAATATATTATTTATAATTATAATTATGATTATACTAATAATTTCTTAAAATGTACATATACATATATATATATATATATATATGAACATGCTCATGAGTTGAAAAGCTGATCCAACTTGGTAGGTTTCGGCTCAATTTGAATCAAATTTGGATAAAAAATTATACATTTTGACCGATTCAATTTAAATAATAAAAATATTTATATCAAATATATATTTATTATTTTATTAATTTTAAACAACTATGAGCGTAATATGTGTGTTTTTTATTTTAGTTTTAAATTTTGGTTAACCGTATTTGGATTATTATTTAATAAGTAAATTATTATTTAAATTTAATTATAATATATATAAATATAAATATTAAAATAAAAATTTAATATTTACTATTTGATAATGACCAAAGTTTTAAGCCATAGAGAACAGCCAAATTTATGCAGTATTGGTGGAAAAGCAATAATTAATAAACAAGATAAATTGTTGAAGAATAAAGTGACATGAAATTTATTCTCAAGTCAACTTAAAAAAAAAAAAAAGTAGCTGCAGAAGCATCTTTCATAGACTTTTTATTTTTATTTTTTTAATATTCTCAAGTCAATAATTTTAAAAAAAAAAAATTCCTTTTTGACATTGTCAAGTAAAAACAAGAAAATAGTACATCAATATTATATGCATAAATTATATAATAAATATAATTTTTATACATTAGTAATATAAAAATAGTTATTTGTTACGTTAGTAGTGAATTTTTTTTTTTTTTAAATTTTATAAATGGAATTAAAAGGTGACATATATTCTTAATTGGTATGATATTGATACGAGCGTGTTAGTCAATATGCATCGTTCTAGTCCTAAACCATCCCCAATAGTCTAAGTATTGTTCAGTTAAAATTGCAATGCATTTTAACCTATTTCGATCAAATACCGATTGATATAAATGCGTGCTAGTTTGTACAAAATTATGATATTTTAAAATTTAAACCAACTTCTAATTTTTTTTAATCTTAACCATTTTGATGGTAAAAGTATCATGGACCCCGATATTAGGAGTCAAATTGTATTTGCCCCATCTACTAAAAATAGATAAATTAGTCCATGCATGTTAAATCAAAGAGTAATTTGGTCCTTTTTATTAAAAATTTCATCCATTTTGACGGTGACACATGATGTGTCATATGTACTTTATGCTGGCATATAGGGACTCGTTTTCAATAATAGAAATGGATGGGATTCTTAATAGAAGGACTAATTTACTTTTTGATCTAATGTATAAGGATCGATTTGCCTATTTTTTGAGTAGAGAAAAAACAATGTAACCCGATTCTTAATATAAGGACATCAATAGTACTTTTACCCATTGATATTCTTATTTTTATTAAATTATTATTAAATCAATAATTTAATGGGTTGAATTATGTTTTGATATAATTAAGTATAAATAATGAAAAACACCTACTTTTTGGGGAATATTTTGTATTAAAAAAAACATTGGATTCGTTAGCTTTAAAAATTGTATTAATTTATTTATATTTAATTAAGAAAAGGGTTGTTTACCTAATTATTTTAATTTAGATAATGAAAGAGAATCCGGAGTACTTTCTATTAATAATTAATGGGTTTTAATTGTTTTATTTTAATCCATTTTTTGTAAGAATATTTCAATTAAAAAAGAAAAAAATATTAATTAATGTTTAATATCAATTATTAGAAAATTAAGATGGTATTAAAGAAAATATTAACCGTGTTTTAATTAAAATAATATTTTTTTTATTTTTAATAAATCTCAAAATTTATCAAACTAGATACTAATTTATGTATTTATTTTACATTTAATACACTACTTTGGTCGATTTTTAAAATAATCCATTAATTTTATTTTTTAAATGTCATATTAATTAATGTAAAAAAAAAAGATATTTTAAAAGTTAAATAATGATTGAGATTCAACATCATTTTATTTCATATATTCACCAATTATATTTCACTCAAAAAGAGAACTAAAAATCTTCTTAACCTCATGGCCGACACAAGGATTATTGATTATTTAACTAATTAATTTTTTATTGAAAAAATTCTTTCAAAATCATGAAATTGTTGAGTATTTTAGAGTTTGTCTTCTTTAAATGGGTTAAACTGTGTACTTATAAGAACTGATATCATAGGTAGGTTTTTATACATATCAACACGTATTTTACTTTAGGGTTAACACGTGTTTTCTAGATGTGAGTTTGCCCACATGGTGAGGCAAGCCCACATCGTGCAGTCTCATAAAAGAGCGTGAACACCTCACTTACAAAACCAACGTGCAAATTGCATAAAATACGGAACAGGACCCAATAGAGTAATTGGGTAACGGATAGATAATAATAAAACAAAAAGAACAAAGCATTTAATTATTTTTCCTTAAAAAACCCAAATATTAAATATACTAAAGAGTAGTAATTAGTATTGATTGCCTTAAAGTTAATAAAGAAAAAGCAACAAATATTTGGTCATTGGCCACACCAATCATCATTTAATAAGCAATCTTCAACCAAAAGATTCAATAATGTTTGTTAACATATTAATTAATTAAAGTATTAAAGCATTTCATACTCAAAAGATTTTTACCCTATTTTTTTAATTTAATTTATTTATAAAAGGATTTTTGTTAAGAATATTTTTTATTATTATATATAATAGTAGTTTCAACCAATTCAATAAAAGAATGGATTAAGTTATCAATTATTGAACTTTACTCCAAGTTTATAATTATAAATATTATATTAGTTGACTTTAGATTTTTAAATTAATATTTTCTATTTTTTAAGAAATTAAAAGTATGATTAAAAGTAAAATTACAATTAAAAATATTATATGACGTGTCCGGTTAATTATAATTAGAATCGAATTGTAAAGTACAATCAAATTAATAATTAGAATATATCTATATATAACTTACATTGCGGGATTTAAACTAAAATAAACGAAATATATTTAAATAAAGCACATGTGATAATATTGAAACTAAAATAAATATAATTGAGAACCTACGAATACTTTACCTAAGGTGGGAACCGAACTTGAAGTCTCAAAATTTTCGGAATCTAAGAACGTAGCTGGGGGCAGGCAAGCCTTTAATCCCCTTTTATATGAAAAATATTCAATAAACTCAAATCGGTACACCAAAACACATTGATATTGATATGCATTAGTAACGTAACAAAAACAATAGCTCTACTAGTACGATATAGACTACCTTATATATATCATTCAACATTATCTTAAATTGATTTGCAATAATCTAAAATTGTATATATATATATATACTTTTTATTAGGGGTGTAATCAAACCGAGCTGAGTTCAAATAATGTCAAGCTCAAGTTTGACTCGAAATTCAGAGCTCGGTATTTTGCTTGAGCTTGATCAAACATTTATTTTTAAGCTTGAGCTTGGCTCAAGATATAACTGAGCTACGCATGTTGGAGCTCGGTTAAGCTTATTTATTAATTTTTGTATTTAAACTCGAATTCTAGCTTGATAAACAAGCTTAGGGTTAATAATATATATTAAGGCAATAACATAATTTAATATAAAAAAATAAAAAGCTCGATAAGGTTCACGAGCCGTTTGAGTAAAGTAGATTAAGCTTGAATTCGGCTTAGTTTGAATTTTTTTTCCGAATCAAACTCAAATAGCTTGCGAGTACTAGTATTTCATTTACATCTAATGATGTTTGAATCAGATCGGACCGAACCAGATAGTTGAACTGAAAACTGACCGAAATACCAATCTAAAAAATGACAATGAACCGATTGAACCGAAAATCTAAACGTATTAAATGAACTGACAACTTGACCTATTCAACTACCGATGTGATTCTAAAACCATGATTTAGAAGCCTTATTTTTACACAACACGTGAAATGTAAGATAGGCGTTTTACGAGTTGAAACGTTGAAGTAAACGATTGAATGGATCAATGGTAGGAAGTCAGTGTAATGCATCTTTTTAGCTCAGATGTTGCTGTCAAACACAAAAACTTCAGTTTCAGTACCTCACGATGTGCATCCATGCTGTATATCTTAAAAAAAAAAAATTAATAATTAAATTTAAATAAAATTATTTATTTTGCGTTTTTTTTTATCATATTAATACTGAAGAGGAAAAAATGTCATGCTTATTATTTTATAAAATTATATGTAATTTGACATTTTTTTCATTCAAATTAAACCGTTTAATCTACTAATTTTCAACTGAATTGGTACAATTAATCGATTTAATTTAGTTAGACCTAAAAAAATAAAAAAAAATATTGAAATTTGACCCAATCTAAGCCAACTTAATTACCGGATCAAACTAGTATGAAATATACTTCTTTATTATTGTTGTTTGGTACTTTGATATTTGATATTTGATATTTACATTGAGCTCCAATTATATTCAGACTCAGGCTACATCGGAGGGAAAAATATTCTTCTAACATTATTGTTTTTATTTACAAGATTCAAACTCGAGACCTTATTTAAGAAACATTAAACTTCTTTTCTGCTTGACCCAATAAATGTTTATCGAAATTATTATTAATTTTATCTTATACCTTTAAAATTTAATAGTAATAATAATAAAAGAAGAAAATAAATAAGTGTTCAGATTTTATAAATGGTAGGATGGTGACACTTACATCCAACTGCTTGTGGTGTGTAGGGTCTCATAGTAATTGTAGGACTATGGTGTTCTAAACCATCAACACATATAATAACTACAAATGTCGGCTGCAAACCAAGATAAAAAATGGAAAATAAATGTCAGTGAAATTCGAGTTTTTCATCTTTTCTATTTAAACTCTAAATAATTGAGATATAATCCGAATAATTGAAAATATGTGTTGAGGATGCTAAAAGCACGAATGCCATAAATCACAAACTTTGTTTTCGGACTTAGTAATTTATATCTACTTGGTGCCTAATTTTTTTTTTTATCTTATGTTAATATGTAAGTTTGTCACGTGCCATTATGCTATTGGTTGTTAACATAATGTTAACGAATTTTAATAATGTTAGTCGAGTACCTAAAAAAGACACCAAGTTGGTTTATGATTTTTAAGTTTAAATACTGGTTAGGTCTAAAAAATATTTAGGCACCATATAGATATAAATTGCCAAATTTAGGTACCTTGTAGAAACTTAAGCGGTTAAGATAAAGGAAAAAAAATGTAGAAGAGACGAAAGATATTAAATAATCAAGGGTGAAGCTGAGAATTTGGTATTGAGGGTTTGAAGTAAAGTTTTCAAAGGTAAAATTTTTGTCTAAAAAGGGGTTTAAATTGAATACTTGATAATAATAAGGGACTAAAATTGGAATTATTCTATTTAACCAAGAGGTGGCCAAGACCCTTGCCTACCTCCCTAGGTACACCTAGACTAGTTCATGAGTTGATTACCCATCCAGGCTTGAAAACCTGTCCAAATTTTGAGAGGGTTTGAGTAAAAATATTAAGATTAAAAAATGGGCTTGTTAAAAAAAATAGATTCATTTAAAATATGGGCCGAGCTCAAGCTTAAACATTTAAGATTTGAGCTCGACCCTTTTTTAAGTTTATAATTCTTTATATTATATATATTTTATATCATGTAATTTACAACACATTAAAAAAATAAACCTATATTAAATAGATAATATTACTTTAATGTAAACATTAAAATAGAGTTAAGATGATTATATAAAAAAAATTCAATAAATAAAAAAATAAAAAAATAAAATCATTAAATATTAAATTAAAATAATATAAATATTTTTTAAAAAATAAAAATAATATGGGCCGCGTAAAATGGGTTTGCATTAGTCTTTTATAAATACGGGTGAACTTGGACAAAATTTTAGGCCCATATTTTGGACCGGGCTGGACTTGAATAAGTATAAAGTATGTTAATATCATATTTAGATTCGACTCATGAACAACTCTAGGCCTACACCGTTGAAGTTGATAATTTTAAAAATAATAACAACTAAATGTTTAAACTACTAAAATTTGTTTCCACAAAGAATGAGAAGTTCAATTAAGAGAACATGGTAGGGAAAAAGTATCACAGAGGATCTTGTACTAGGAGTCGGATTGCATTTCGCCCATTCTACTAAAAAATGCGCAACTTAGTCCTTGTACGTTAGCATGATGTAAACGTGGCATGCCACATATCACTATCTGGTTATTTCATCAGTCATATTAGTTTTTAACCATAAAAAATGAAAGAAATTTTTCTTCTTCCTAATAAAGGAATGTTAGTAGTGGGTAAATATAATCTTACCTCAATATTCTTCAAAGTGAAAATCAGTGTATAAATTGATTTTTGAAGTAATTTAGTGTTCTTTGGGGTCATAATGGATGAATGCACTCTTCTGCACAAAGCAAGAAGAATATTTGTAAGGTTATAACGAGGAACAGGGCAGGCGGTACATAAACCAAGGGACTGCAACTTATTTTCAACATGAAGATGTTGAGTGGAATCCTTTATCTTAAATGAATCTTAGTTATAAGCATGTGAGAGGTAAAAGTATCGTGGAGTTTTTGTATCAGGAGTTAGATTATATTTTGTCTTTTTTATTCAGAAAATGGGCAAATTAGTACCTATACGTTAGATCAAATAATAAATTAATCATTCTGTTAAAAAATTCATCCATTTTTACTGTTAAAAGCTTATCCTTGCACGTTAGCATGAGGTACACGTGGCACATCATGTGTTACTGTTTGGTTATTGATAAACTATAATTTATACATATTTTAACCCCATGCTTTGTTTATTTTTGGATGAATTTTCATTAGATTTAATGAATTCGATGCTCCTAATCCTTTAATTTCATGTTTCACACTCAGAAGAGCTTAAGGAGTCAAAAAGAACGAGAAACGGGCCAAAAAGGGACAAAATGGGCCTACATCAGAAATTAACACGACCTGGACCAACGTACACGAGCAGACCACACGGCCGTGTGTGGCGAGCAAAAGTGAGCACGGTCTAAGGAATCGAACACGAGCGTGTCACACGGGCGTGTCCCTGCCGTACCTAAGTTTAATTCTATTCGGAATAGGCTACTTGTGGGCCAAGAAAGGCGTTTCAAAGCCTATATAAACACCCTAGGGGATGACCTGAAGGGAGACGGAGAGTAGAACGCAGAAAACACTCAAAGACAGCCATCGGGAGCTGCTCGGAAGAAGGATCTCCATCAAGATTGAAGATCTCCTATCAATTTCTCTTGAAGTTTTTGAGTTTTTTTATGTTTTGTAGTTTTCCTTATTTTAAGATGTTTCCCTCTATCAGTATGAATTAAATCCCTTAGATACATGAGGGGATGAAACCTAAGACGAATCTTATTATTATTTGATTTATAAGATAAATACTTGTTCTTATTCTTAATTGTGAGTTCTTATTCTTGTTTTGATAATTCAGGTTATTGATTCAAGTCGAATGTGCTTATTCAGAGGAGCAAAAGTCCCTGTTTAAGAGTAGATCAACACAATTAAGCGGAGTTGATTGCAACCCTAGAAATAGGGCGACGAAAATCTGTCGGATTAGAGTCAAATCTAATAAGGGGATCCATAGATCGAGTTAATGCGACAATAAGGGTTTTAATTAGAAAGAGATTTCAATTAATCAACCTAGAGTCAGTTGTTTTTAGTCTTGAAAGAGATATTAACATAAATCAGGGATTTCTACGGATTAAGTCAAGTGAATAAATCGTATGAATCAGAAGTAATAAGTGAAGTCTAGGTGGATTCTTCCTTGGGTATTGCCTTTCTCATAAAGTTGTCTAAAAGTATTTTCTCAATTTATTCTCTGTCGTGCTTTTAATTAGTTTTAGTTTTAAAGAAATCACTCCAATTCTTATGCTAGATAATAGAAAGATAGTAATTACTAGTACTCTTGGTCTTTGTGGATACGATATTTCTGGTCTTACCATAACTATACTATTAAACGATAGGTGCGCTTGCCTTTATTGTGGTCATAGTTAGTTAGAGACACATCAATTATTCTATCACCCATGCCAGTTTTTAAGAGTAGAAATGCAATCCACTAATACGACCTCAAAACTTTTACCTTTATATGTGTTACTGATAAGCTTTCTTATAGTTAAATTCTGCTATTGATCTCTGTAATTTATGAAAGTCATGGATTTAGTCTTGTATCTTAATTTGGTAAATAAGACATTAAAATACTATATGTGCATAAAAGACATTAAAAAAAACAATAAAAAAAATTAACAAAATTATGGATTTGCGATGGAAAAAAAGTATAAATCTAAGGACGAAAATACTATATGTGCATAAAAGGGTCAGATTTAACAAAATTAACAATAAAAAGACATTAAAAAGAAACACATCCATTGAATTTCAGCTCCAAAACAAGTGGCAAAATTGTCTATCTTTTACCATGCAATCTTCCACGGTATATATCAAGAAAGACACGACTTCGGAAATGAATCATATCTTTTTGTGTAAAAGGGAAGAAATCACCATGCGTTAGGCAATCACCATATTTCATCACGAATACTCCACAATCAATCGAGCTTTAGTTGTAGTAAAAGAAATGAAAAAAAATAAAATTGTAAGATAATAAGTAAATAAAATATAGAAAATCAGTAAGTACTGAAAGATGAAATCTTACTTTTCTTGCTTTGGAATATCAGTACGCACTACAAATGGCCATTCATCTGCATCATTATAACCAAACTCTGGCAGTAGGTAGCTTGTGAACCACTGTAATATTATTTGTTTTTCGACATTATTAGACTTTATCCGAGAAGATGGTATCGGATCTAACCATGAAATCTTCTTCTCTCTGGTATCCACACAGAAAAGAACCCAATGTGCTGATAAACACATTGGTAGAAACAACTACAAAAACAAATAAAGAAAAAGAATTACAGTTAGATATGATCAACGATTTAAAACCAGATTACATCACAAGCTACAATGATGAAAAGTTGAGCTTACTTTATGGACCCCTCTTAACTTCTCAGCTTTAAACCAAGCTAATACTTCATCTTCTAATTTGGATCCTTTTATTAAGCAAGCCTGGTAATTGCAAAATATACTGGTTAAAATAATATACTAATAATTTCATTTCAAAATACCAATAATTTTTGGCAAGATAAAAATTCTTACAGCTATTTGAGGATCAAACGAATAATGTTTGATGTATATATTTGGAAATTTGTCGGATCTCTTCTTAAGCAATTTAAAAAAGGCATTAACGACCTGCAAGTAACATTAATAATTAATATCATTAGTATACCTTCAACCAAAATGATACCAATATACGAATTAAATGGCTCAATCACGTAATAAGTAATTACCGAATCATCGATATAGTACTCTATTAGTGTTTCATCACAATGAGGCACCATGAGTAAAGGTGTTAGCTTCTCGCCCATTAATTTAAAGTCCTTGTCTCGTCCAATCAATTTTCTGTGAAAAGTAAATTTTAATTTAGAGTTAGATTTTCGGTGAAACATAAACTCTTATATATATACTTATTCCTATATTAACTAATTAAAACTAGCAACATACCCGCTCAACTCACTCCTTTTCCATCTATTTAATCGTTTGTTCTCCTTGTTTGTAAAGCTTGAGACTAAATATGTCCGAACATCCTATAAGAATAAGAAAATAAAATTCATAATGTAACAACACTATTATATGCATAAAAAGTCAAGGAATGTATATAAAAAATTGAAATAAAGTATGAACCTCCCTACACCATGACCCTTGCTCCCTCAATGTTGTCTCATCATCAGACTCCGAAGACTCGGAAGATGAGCTTTGAAACTGATCCAATTGATTACTGTTGAATGATAGTTCATCATTTGGAATTTCGATTGAGGCACCAATGTTTCTTCTATGATTAGGTTCTGTATCAAGAAATTTTGCTTAACAATGGAGTCAGCCATTGCCAAATGTTAAAGGAAACCATTGTTTAAGTAGTTTTGGATTTGTCTCCACTAGTAGTTTCTCCATGAGAACTTACTTCCTATTGACGATTCCAACCTATCTCGATTGCGAACCGAAGCTTCCATGATCTCTGTTTTTTCACCAACGGACTCTGAAGAAGAACACTGTGCCTCCATCCAATTGTCAAAAGATAGATCACCATCTGGCATTTCAACAGTTCAATTGATACCAAGTTTAAGTAGCAAAACAGATAATAATGGCAAGTAGTTCAAATACCATTTTTGTTGAAATCACTAGCAATGTTTCCATTACTACTAGCTTGTTCATGATTCCGGTGTTTGAAAACTTTTACAGTTGAAGTGCCATTCTCTTCCATCTTTCTTTTCTTTTTATCCTGTGAAATGAAAATGCATTAATGTAATTCAATCTTTTTAAATTATTAGCCATGTTGTTGGAAAAAGAATTGA
Organism: Gossypium sturtianum; assembly: GCA_025698515.1. Lineage (NCBI taxonomy): Eukaryota > Viridiplantae > Streptophyta > Magnoliopsida > Malvales > Malvaceae > Gossypium > Gossypium sturtianum. Next base: position 169,275,784 of record CM046945.1, read on the forward strand.
ATGGATATTAGTACCATATTTTGCATGGGTTCATGATGTTCTCCATCATCTGTGATAGAAAATGAATTCATATAAGTGAACTTGATGTAACTCTAAAAGGTAGACCCTCTATTGAAGTGTAGGAAAATAGAATGATAAACTCTAGCTAAATAAAAGGGTCTAAACAAAGTCAAAGTTAGACTTACTTTCTTTTGTAGATTCCAACCAATTTTGACTGCATACCAAAGCTTCCATGCTCTCAGGGTCTAAGCTACTGTAGGCTGGATTTATGGTCATAGCACTAATATTCGAACATGGTGCGGAAACTGATACCGGGATTGCGAGGAAATCACGAGCCATCTTTGCAAGTGTAGGGAACCTTTGAGAATTAACACGCCACCAACCAAGTATGTCTGCATCCGAGGGAAGCATAGTCTCTTCTAAGTAACAGTCAAGCTCTGACTTCCGTGAAGCCACCTCTTTAACATTGCTTGGAGATGCAAATTTACTGAAGTAGCTCACGATACAATCTTTTGTGGTCTCTGCTGTTAAAGAATTGGAACCATCCAAGACCAAAGATGATGCACTCAGATTTTTGGCTTCATTAGCATACTCAAAGTAAACATCCATGAGAACTTTACAAAATCTTTTCAGCTTCATCATATTTTCAAGATCATAGGTCTCATTACATGAGGATGTAAACTTTAACCTTGGATCAAGAACAGCTGCAATAGTGAAAGCCACATTACATAAGCTCCAATAGTTGTCAAATTTCCTCTTCATCAATATAACAAACGGATGATTGCTCTTTTTTAGTTGACCAAATTCCTCATACATGTTGCAGAGCTTCGGGAAATACAAATTTGCAGTAAGGGATTGAGTTCCTTTGATATCATCAAAACATTTGAAACAACTTTGTAGAGTTACTGCCTTCTCCCATTCCTCCATTGATAGGTTTAGCATAAAATTGTCATCAATTTGCTCCAGCGTACAAAATATTTCTCTTGATCTCAAGGCACTATCAAGTATGTCAGAGTCTGATTCCAGCTTGAAAGAAAGTTCGTCCCATGATTTCCCACCTTGTAGCTTCACTTGATTTACAGCTTCTTGAAAGTTCAGTTTTCCATGTGTTGTTTCAGTGACATATTCAATGGATTTCCATAACTTTGAAAGTATGCTATCCATCTCACGAAACCCATCCTCAAGAAGTGTGAAACTGATGAACCAATGAGCTGAAGAAAGGGAGCCCTGCTCACTAACACAATTTTCTCTTATCTGATGAAGCATAACATCATTCAGAAAAGAGTTATCCACAGTTATGGAACATACTTTCTTACTTATATTCCATTCTGAAACAAAGCTCCGAATAATTCCACCTACGACCTTTGTGTCATATACATGCTCTAATTTCCTCAAGCCAAGAATCTTCATCTTTAGTTCCCAACCATCATCAATAAAATGTGCTATCAAACAACAATATGCAGTCTTTCCATGATTGTTCTTCCACAAACTTACTATCAAATTTAATTTGCAAGCAAGCCGATCAAAATACAACTGAAGTTTCTCTCTCTCTTCATTGTAGATGCGATGTATGTCAGATAACAATTTATCTCTTGATTGAAACTCATACATTGGCTGCAACCCTTTCACAAAATTCTTTAAGGCTTCTTGACCAGCCAGATCTAATGGATACTGATGCTTAATAACCATTTTCACAAGATCCAAGTGACTCCTTTCTTGATCAAACGTTGAGCATCTTTCATTGGTATCAACTGGAAGTATCAACTGGCTTTCTTGATTTTGTTTTTTCTTACCAGGACATACTTTCGAGTGGTTCTTCAAGTGTGTGGTTCCACTCTTGCTTGACCCTGTAAGCTCCTTGGGGCAGTGTTTACATTTGGCTACTTGTTTTCCACCTTCTTCAAACTTATCAAAATCCACCCAAACCTTTGACCACGACTTTCTCTGTTTGTTTCGTTTTGTTTCCACAATCTGAGAGTCATCATTGAAAATAATGTATGAAAAATGAGAATAATAAATCATGTATATTACTTTATATGATTTCAATATTTTATCCAAAGGGAAAATCTATTTGATACTACATATATATGCAATATTAAAGCAGTACATATTAATACAATGTTGAAAAGATATTCCACCAATATTGTAAAAAAGGTAACTACATTTACTGTGAAATTAATTTTATTAAGCTGCATTCTTGATGTAAGTTTTTCCTTATGGGTTTCTATGGAACTAATTAGGTTTAAAAAAAACTAGACTCGGTAACTAATTAGGTTTTTTGAGCTAAGGACTCAGTAAATTGTTGCATGCTTTTCATGTACATATCCACTATGTCTTGTTGTACCACCTTCATTTCAGGCTCGATATTGACGGAAACAACCAGTTTCGCCCCGGATAAATTGCTGTCACCGTCACCCACATCGACGGTTTTCTCTTTTGAAAGGGAAACCCCATTGGTGGAAACACTACTTGGGGGAGAATCAAGCTTAGGGAATTGGATTGAATCCAATACATTAACTCCCATTTCCGAATTCTCGGAATCCAAATTCGAACACGAGATCCCAAAGTACTCGGCCACCATCATGTGGTTCTTGTTAATGATTTTCGGATCCGGGAACTCGATCTTTTCGAGTTCGTCTGTTTCCGAATCCTTAACGGTTTCATCAACAACAATATTAGGGATAGTCATAACATCGGGAGATGATCCGATATACTCAAGCGACAATTGAACGAAACCAGCCGGCGAATGAAACATATCGGTTGAAGAAAGAGAGAACTCTTCCTCCAATTTCCCATTTTTGAGTAGTACTTCAGACAATGGTACCAATGCAAACCCCAATAACTGATCTTCAAGATAATTCTTCACTCTACTCATCATGAATATCTCGATTTTAAGACACGAATCGATGTTCCCAACATCAAGACGGAGGTTGTCGTTGAACACCGGACTGCTTCCACCACCATTGATGATCTTGGTGGAAACAGTGGTTTGAGGATCAGTGGTGAGACAAAGCTTAGCATACACATCTTGTTTGTGATAAATGCAGATGATATGAATGTCCCTTGCTTGATGAACATAAACTTCAAGAACACCTAGGATGTTGTTGTCTTTGTTGGACAAAACAGCTTCTTTTGTGTTGGATTTTTGTTTCTCACCAGATTCAGCTATAACTGTGTTCTTCAATGGTGACACAACTGGTTGTGGGGAATCCATAGTCAAATGAAACCTGTCAAAAAACAAAAGAAAAAGTTTTTTCCCCAAATCAGTTCTAAGAGGAGAAACAATTCCCAAATAAAAAACCCTAAATTCTTCAATCAAAACACTAGGATATGAAAATTTCAAATTGAAGCCTAATTATTAACCTTTATCTAACCAAGAACACCAACCAAAAACTCAAAAGATTTGCCTTTTAAAACCAAAAAAGAAAAATCCAGAATTTAAAATTATCTAAAGAAGACCCAACATTTATATTATATTATATAGTTGAAATTTTGAAGTTCGGGAGACTTGGCAAAGACCCATAAACAGTTAAAGCTCAGATTCCAATAAAGCAACCAACCTTTTTTAATTTTTCTTCACAAAAACCAGAATCCAAGGAAGAGTAAAAACAGGAAAAAGAAAATCCCAATGAAAATTCCCAAATTTCCTCTTAACCTAAAGCAATTCCAAAGCAATATTAAATAATAATAATAATAATAACATGTACTGTATATTCACCTTGGGGCTCTGGCTCTAATGTCTATGTGACTTTAAAGTCAAACAAACTTTAAAAAAAAAACACAAACCCAGTTCCAAAATCGAGGTCTTTTTTTGGGGGTTTTCTTTGTAAAGAACTGAGCTTTTTTTTTTTTTTCTTTTTGGTAGTTTCTAACAAGAAGCACTGTATTCTATATAATACCAAAAAAAAAAAAAGGAATAAAAAGAACAAAATCTCTTACAAATAAAAAAAACCAGTAGATTCTCAGTTCTGAGAGGCGTGTATGGAAGCTTGTCGGAAAGAGAGAGTGTGTGCTGTTGGGGCTGTTGGGTCAGTGGTAATGTTTTATGGATATTTTAAATTTTTTTTTCCTTATCTAAAGCTTAATGATTACAATGACATGGGAAATTTTATATTCATATAGATTTTTATTATATAGTATTTTTTTCCCTTTATATTGCTATTTTACCTAAACTGTTCATTGTCAGAGACAAGTTCATTTGGATGTGTGGTTCCATAATTATTCTGTATATCATTAACTATGAGTAATTATAGAATCAAAATACTGTCTTTTTAAAGTTTTCTTTTATTTCTTTTATCATTAACTAAGATTATCTTCGAATGTACGGTGGGTTTCGAATGAAGCAAAGACTTTAAAAGGGTTAATTTTGTCCGGCCTCGTCGAATTTTGACCTCTTGGTGCTCATCTTCTTTAAGTAGTCTCATTTCGATCTACCGTATCTTCAAGGGTGTAAGAATTATTGCTTCGATCCACTCCACTGCAACTTAAGGGAGATAAGATTGATAGCTTGAATATGCTTTACTGCAATTTCAAAGAAACAATGTTTGTAGCTTTAATCTACTCTACTGCAACTTCAGAGAGATAAGATTTGCTATCATCAATCTGCTCCATTGCAATTTTAGAGAGATAAGCTTAGTGGCTTCAATCTGCTCCAGTGCAACTTCAAGGAGACAAGATTTGTAGCTTCAATCTGCTTCACTGTAACTTCAGAGAGATAAGATTTGTGGCTTCAATCTGCTCCACTGTAACTTTAGAGAGATAAGATTCGTCATTTTCAATCTGTTCTACTGCAACTTTAAGGAGATAAAATTAGTGGCTTCAATCTCCTCCACTACAACTTCAGGGAGATAAGATTCGCCGTGATAGCTTCAATCCGTCCTACTGTAACTTCGGGGTATATGATTTGTGGCTTTAATCCGCTTTTTTGCAACTTCAGAGAGATAAGATTCACTATCTTCAGTCTGCTCCACTACAACTTCAGGGAGATTAGACTTGTAGCTTCAATCTGCTCCACTGCAACTTTAAGGATATAAGATTTTCTATCTTCAGTTTGCTCTACTGCAACTTCAAGGAAATAAGATTAGTAACTTCAATCTGCTCCACTGCAACTTCAAGGAGATAAGATTTGTAATTTGTAGCTTTAATTTGTTTCATTGCCACTTCAAAGAAATAAGATTCACTATTTTCAGTCTGTTCCACTGCAACTTCAAGGAGATAACTTGTAACTTCTGTACAACCCCAATTTTGCCCGGGTTTACAAGTCCATTTTAAACCCAACCAAACATAACCCGAATTAAAACCCAAACCCAATTACAACTAACCAGGCCCAATTAGCCCAATGCCAAATCAAAAAAAGAAAAAACCAAAACCCTAGCCCCTAACGCAAGTGGCGCCGCAAACCTAGTGCGCCCCTATCCACTTGCTCTGCCCACTGCTGCCATCGCCACTGACCACTGCGCTCAGCTGTAATACCCCTTACCCGAGACCGTTGCCGGAGTCGAGCACGAGGCATTACTAATCTTAACTACTAATTCAGCATAAAATTTAAAACTGTCCATCTGCGTCATAGTCACTAAATTATTTTTATCTGGAGCTACAGAACTCCAGATTAAGATCTGTTAATTTTCCCTGAAACTAGACTCATATATCTTTTTACTATAATTTTTCCAGAATTTTTCATGTGGCCAATTAGTACAGTTTATTCGTCAAAGTTTCCCCTGTTTTACTGTTTGACTGTTCTGACCTCTCCTCGCTATGAATCAAATTACTCTTCGCACAGAATTCATATGACCTTATTATTTATTTCATTTGAAAATAGACTCATTCAGGATTCCATGCATATAAACTATATCCCACAATTATTTTTATACAATTTCTAATGATTTTTCAAAGACAGAACAGGGGATCACATAATCATTCTGAACTAGTCTCATAAAAATTCAAATATCTCCAAACCTAAGAATAATTTGTTTGTTATGCTTCTTTTATGTGAAAATAGACTCAATAAGATTTAATTATATATCTTATTCACTTCCTAATTCCATTTCTTCTATTTTTGGTGATTTTTCACAATCACGTCACTGCTGTAATTTAAAAACTGTTTCATTGCAAAATATTGTTAACTAGTTTATAACATCTTTACTCCATCTCATTTAAACTCTATACATGCCATATAAATCTTTAAACATAAAACAAAAGCTACCGGAATTGATCTGGATAGTGAGCTTTGCTGTGATGATCCAATCTACCAACTTCTCTTTAAATCAATCTACATAAAAATATCAAACACACACAAGTAAGCTTAATGAAGCTTAGTAAGTTCATTGGTTTAAAAGTAACCTACCACACATAATATTTCCAAAACAATAACAAAACATTTACTAAAATTCCCTGCCATTCACAACCATTGTTAAAATACTTCACATAGTTGAGCTCAACATTAATAACTACTCAATTTCTTCCATTTGATTCACTCATTTTATATTACTTTTTATCAAATTAGGAAACGTCTTACGAATTTGAGTACGTCGTTGTCTAATGCCACGTTTCACAACTCAGTATGGATGATACCATACCTACATCTCTTAACTCAGTATGGTTAATACCATACCTACATTTCACAACTCGGTATGGATGATACCATACCTACATTTCACAACTCGGTATGGATGATACCATACCTACATTTCACAACTTGGTATGGGAATTACCATACCTACATTTCATTCTTTGCCATGGATTAACCATGGTCTTATCCGTCAATTCATCACATGTCACGATACAACGTACTCAATTCTGCGTTTTTCCTAATTTGAATTACCGCCTTTATTCTTTCATTTTATCATAATTTTCATAATTCCACAGCAAATTCATATTTAACAGCACATTATATCATACAATCCTTCACAAATAAACATATAAATTCAACCATATGAACTTACCCGGCTGATTTGTAGAAGATTTTGAAATTTAGGGACTACTCTGCAACTTTTTCTTTTCCTCTTTCTTCTTTGGTTTCTTGATCTATAATGTAAAATATTTTCACTCATTAGCATATATTTCATTTCTATTTCACTTCATAAATTATGCTCTTCAAATTTCAAAATTGCACTTTTACCCCAAAATTTACAGTTTTTACAATTTAGTCCCTGCTCAATTCAGCCATCAATTGAACTAATTTTTCTCAATCAACACTTTATTCTATCATTACAAACTATTTCACAACCTTTGATATTCTGAATTTCAACACCAACCTCTAATTCACAACTTTTTCACAATTAGGTCCTAAATATCATTTCCTATCAAAATCACTTAATAAAACCACCTTAATATGAAATTAGAATTTAAATTTCATAATAATTCATCATAAACTTCCATTTCTCAGCAAGGGTAACTTTTAATTTTACCCACTAAATCAAAAACTAATGAATTCTATAAGTGGATCTAGTTGTAAAAGTCATAAAAACATAAAAATTATCAAGAAAAAGCAAGAATCAAACTCACATGATGTAAAGGTATGAATAACCAGCTTTCTCCAGAACTCCTATGGTGTTTTGGCTGAGATAATGTGAAGATATCTCTAGGTTTTTCAATTTTATCTTTATTATACATGTTAAAATTATTAAATTTCCAATTTTGCCCTTATTTCCCTTATCTTTGTGATGATTTTCTTCCCCTTGCCGTCCAGCCTTTTCACCTTTAGGTTTAATTGCTCTTTAAATCCTTTTTATTTTAACACTTGAGCTATTTAGTTCTTCTAGCAATTTTTGCATTTGTTACAATTTAGTCCTTTTTACTTAATTGACTATCCAAACATTTAAATTTCTCAACCAAACTTTAATACTGACTTAATAACACTCCATAAATATTTCTAAAAATATTTATGGATCGTTTTCAAATTCGAGATCTCGATACCTCGTTTTTGACCCATTTGACCTAATAAATTCTTTTAATTCACTAAATTCACCAATTCACAAATTCTTCTAAATTCTCACTTGACTCATAAATATTAAATTACTATCTTACTCAATCTTACCTGTCGGATTTAGTGAACTCATATCACCATTTCCGATACCACTGAAAATTAGGCCGTTACATCAGCACCGCCTAAGCCTGCAAAACGTCAAAGAAGAAAGGACAACAATAAAGAATAAAATAAATTGGTGTAAAATGGCTATATAAGCCACACTAAACTGATTGTAAAAAGGGGGGGAATAAAAAAAAAACGGAGAAAATCAGGAAAAGAAAGGGATTTGAACCCATCAAAAATCAATGTAAAAGGGGTTCCCTATTTTTTCAAAAACAGAGATTGGATCAATACAAAAACAAGAGATTTGATTTACAAACACTGCAAACAAAGATTAATTCAAGAATACAACAGGCAATCGAAGAGAAAAAGAAACATTTAAGGTTTTATTCTATTTTTCTTTTATCCTATTTTTCGAAACTATAAACCTATTTCCTTTATTATTTTTTTTAAAAGCAGCTTATATATACAATATCAAAGTATTAAAAAAAAGAAAAAAATACAAAGCTTTACTGTTCGCCATCACGCGTGGTGTGATGGTGCATACTACGCAAGGCGACGAGGAACGGTGGTCCGATGACCGAAGCGACGCCGAAAACCCCCCTCTCTCTGGACCTGCAGAGAACAAAAGAAGAGGAGTCAGATTTTTTTAAAAAATCCCAAAGGAGAAATGAAATTTTTCAGAAAAGTTCGCCTTTTATAGGCGCGCGAATGGGCACCGTTTTGGCCGGCGTCCCAAAGCCCCAAAACGACGTCGTTTCACCCCCAGGATCCGCGTGTTGCCCGACCCGCCTCAGGATCCGCGTGCTTTTTAAAAAAGGGTTATTTGCTCGCGCGGTCCTTTCGCATTTTTATTTTTTTAAATCAAGTCTTCCATATTCGCACATTGGCCCCAAAATTTACTCCGGTTTGCAATCTAGTCCTCGTCGCTGCTGCGCGTTTTGGCTGAAAGGGAATATTACCTCTTTGGTCCCCCATCTTTTATGCGCGTTTCTAATTTAGTCCCCAAATCCCTATTTTATTTACGATTTGACCCGAAACTTCTGTTTTTAATGCAATTCAACCCATTTTTCAATTATTTTTGCAATTTTTACCACTTTTACTATTATTTAATATTCTTATTATTCTTATTGTTATTATTATTATTACCTTATCATTATTACTATATCTCTATTATTACTATTATTTTATTATAATATATATTTACTCATTCTTTTGCATATATTGCATTATTTATTTATTAACGACTATTACTATTATCACTATATTATTATATTAGTATTATTATTACTATAGTACTATTACTATATTATTATTATTATTATTATTATTATTATTATTATTTGTTATTGTGATTATATTTTTACTATTATTTGTTTGCTATCACTATTATACATTATTACGATTGTATGCGTCATTATTTTTCTATTGTTATTATTAACTAAGATTATTATTTTATTTATTATTATTTGTTGTTTTCATTATTATTATTATCTATTTTTATCATTATTTTATCATTATTATTACTACTATTATGTTTTTTTATATGTATATATTTTTATGTATTTATTTTATATATATTATGTCATTTATTAACTGCCATCATTATTTTTTACATATTACCATTATTATTTTATTTTATTTCTAGTATCATCATTATTTTTTCTTTTTCTTATTTTAAGTATCATCATTATTATTTTGTCATTATTATTTCTTGTTTTATCTTTTTTTACTTCTATTACCATTTTGTTATTATCATATTATTATCATCATCATTATTATTATTATTATTATTATTATTTATTTTACATATTATTTACTTGTTTCCTCATTTCTTGTTAATTTTTCTTATATATTAAATATATTCAGCTTGCATATTATCTTCTTTCCCTTTTTTTTACTTATTCATTCTATTTATTTATTTCATTTTTGCCCTCTATGTTGTCACTCGCACTAACGCATTTCTTACTATTTCGCTACACGCATTTATATTGCAATTTATTTTTTTATATTTGATTACAAACTCGCGTTACATCAACTTTCGCCCGACACAAAGTTGCTTTCTTTTCCAAAGGCAATATTTCGTATTTAGAAACTCGAGAAATCGAGCCCTAACTTACTGGGTTCCGATTTTTCTCGTTTAATCTGAACAACGGAATATCCCTTTTAAAAAAATCGCAATACAAATTTTAAACAAAACACTTAATCTCGGATATTTGAAATATCGCGCCCTAACTTACTGGACATGACATCTAGATACCCTGAGATAAGTATTTAAAAAAGGAAGCAATCTTCTGTATTCGGAATCTCGAGAAATCGAGCCCCAACTTACTGGGTTCCGGTTTCTCATTTGACGAATAACGGAATATCTTCTTCAAACTTAAAAATAAGTTTTAAAGGGCAGGCTTAGTTTCAGGAGTCTAAAGTATTGCGCCCTAACTTACTGGACATGATGCTTTATCTCTTCGAAAATAAGAGAGTCATAGCGTCCCTTCTAGTGCCTTCAAGTTTCGGGAACAAAAAGTATCGTATTTTCAAATCATTTCAAAGTTTTCAACATTAGGACATCGATCAATCAGTTTGGTACCGATTTCGGGCGTGTCGAGGGTGTTAATCCTTCCTCGCACGTAATTGACTTTCGAACCCGTTTTCTCAAAGTTCGTGGACCAAAAAGCATTGTTTTGGTAAATTAAAATGTTTATTAAAACAAAGGTGATCCGATCACACCCAAATAAAGATCAGTGGTGACTCCTTTCCTTTTCGTTTTCAAAAATCAAGTCGACCGCGTCGTTTACTGTTTCATCAAAAAAATGGTTACGACAGCTTGGCGACTCCACTGGGGACTTCGAAAGTCAGGCCATAAATTGATTGATTCTCGTCCTTTTGATTAAAATTGGAAAATGGTTTCGGAATTCATGTTTCTTTAAATGCACTTTCAATGTTATATTGGATCTCTTGAATACTTTGGCATTACATTGCATGACCCTTGTGGTCACACCTTTAAGTGGGAGCGAGAAGCTATGCCTTCGTGAGGTTTTCACCTCCGCATGGGCTAGTGGACTGCTTTCGGGATACATCCGTACCTATGTCTTCGTGAAGTTTTCACTTTCGCATGGCCATAGGGAAATGTATTCCCCTGAATCGAACTCGGTCCGTATGAGCCTATAATGGGTGAGGATCGAGGAATCTGCTGGTTCGGGTACCTCGAACTTTAGAACTCAACCGCACGTAAAGAGCTTAAGAACCCACCCCGAGCTGAACTATGCCAAACCTTAGTAGTTACCCAGATAGGCGTTTATGTCTTTTACATTCTGTGGTACTAATTGGTGATATTTTATTTCCTCTGCATGTTATTTCCATTTTTTAGAGGTATCGATTCACGGTCAGTTTCTAAGTTAGAAAGCTGGTTATGGAAAACGGGTTCCTTGATAAAGTGGAAGACAATGCAGTCGTTCGTATAGTTAGAACCTAAGCAGTTAGAAGGGCCTGGATCCATTTGAGCAAAAGGAAATAGGGCAGTGTTAAAATCTCAGCCACCTGTGCTTCCTGATGTTGTTCTGATCAAAGCTGATTTGGAAGTGAAGAAGATTGTATGACATTTTATGACCAGGCATGGTTTTGGAACTAAAAGATGAAAGTAATTATGCTCACCGATCACTTCAAAGTGAGCGGAAAGGATACGGATAGACACTTCTACCATTACAGCGTTTCTCTTTCATGAGAAGATGATCACCCTATAAACGGCAAGGATGTTGGAAGGAAAGTGATTGGCCGAGGGTAAGAGACCTGTGACAATGAATCGGCCGGAAAGGACTTTGCTTACGATGGGGAGACAAGTTTATTTACCATTGACGCTCTTCCAAATAACAAGCATGAGTTCACAGTTGTATTTGAATATATTACATCTAACAGAAACGACGGTAATGCAAGACCTGATTACTCAAATGGGTAAAACAGGAAGAGAATTAAACCGCCTTATCGGTCAAATCAGCTTTGTTGTAAAGACACCCATGCAAGCAACTCAAAATGATCGGCGCAGACAGGAATCTGAAAATCTCAAGAAGCACTGAGGGTGATGGATGTCATTTTAAGGTAACGCGCTGCGAAACAGGGGTGTTTACTTGTTTGCCGATCTTTCAAGATAATCAGAGCAACTTCACAGACATTGGAGGAGGTGCCCTTGGCTATAGAGGTTTCCATTCAAGTCAATGAGGCCTTTCCCTGAATATTGATGATAATTCGTCCTAGTCCGTTGTGGATTTTTTGCCAATCAGAATGCCATAGATCCATACTCCTGGACTGGACCATGGCTAAACGAAGCCTTAAGAATCTGAGGATAAAAGTCAATCCATCCAATCATGAGTACAAGATCACATGGATTGAGCGAGCAGTTGTGCAAAGATCAGTTGTTTTCATTGAAGCAGAAAAGTATGAAGAATGCCAATGGTGAAGCTGAGAATCTAGAGATTATTGTCTACAATTATTTTCGACCATCACAACTCACAGTCGTGCTTCTCTGCAGAATTGCCTTAATGTTGGAGAGCCGAAATGGCCTACACATATTCCTTTGGAGCTCTATTCCTTGATATATTTGCAATTAACAAAGTGCTAACTAGAGAGCTTCTGTGGTTAAGACAAGAAGCCTCAGGAAAAGATTGGAAGTCTTATCCAATGCTTCACAGAGGAGCAACCATAGTACCGAGCCGATGCTGCGTTCTGGTGGTGTTTCTATCAGCACTAATTTCACCCAAGTCAAAGTTCGTATTCTGTCAGTACCAAGGGGCAATGATGGAAATTTCTTTCTGAAGAATGGGCGTTGGATTTAGTGGGACCATCTAGGATGGAAAGATAGGTTGTTGTGAACTTCTTGGCTCATCGTTGTGATCCAAACAATATTACAAGGGATTTGGTTCGTGTGAAGAAGTGAAAGGAATTTGTATTGACCCCATTGGTTAGATCCAAAGAGACGAACTAGAATAGACGACCTTCACCTGTGGTTAGAATTGGAAAAGCTATTGAACAGGTACAATCTAAAATGTTTGGAGCTCCGTAGTTCCTTCTTCGTCTAGAAAAACTCTAATCCTTATGAGCCATGGAAGCGGAAGAATCCCTCAGAGTACGACGCTAGATAGAGTAAATGGTCAATACATTTCTGGAAAACTGATGCTAAGCTGGGATAGTCTCCTCACTACTCTCGAAGCTGTAACTCTGCCATCGAGTTGAAGTTAAGTCTGAACTAGATTAAGGAAATGAAGTGTAGTTAAAATCAGCATTACACAATTATGAACTGCGGATCGAGCCTTTTGAAACGAGAGAGGAATGTTGGAAAGAAGAACTTCATTATTCTTATGATCATCGAGTTAAAAAGTGGAGATTACCTCATGAGGGAAATGATAGTTCAGATTTAAGAGATAGCTGGTCGTCTACAGATTTTGGCATTATAGGTGGATATGTTAAGCATAAAATATGAGCTACAGTCTGATCATAGTCAAGAGCTAACTCCATTGCTTGGGAAACCGAAACCTTTAGGGGTTAGGATGAAAGCATATAGTAGTCCGTTTTATGTAAAAGAACTTGTTTTCTAATAAAGTTTCCTAAAATGAAGTTGATCAGAATCGATGCCTCTTTGCATTCATGCATTCGCACTACATGCGCATTACATTACATTCATTTGCATTAGACCTTTACAAAAAGGACCATAATTAGGTAAAATGTTTCAGTTAACCTGGAAAACATGGAACAAAGGTTGGTGAGGATCGAGCAAAGGCAAAAACAGATGCAAGAGCAATTGTCCCAAATTCAATGAGAAATGCGAGAGCAAATGCTAGATTTCCAAAAGACCATGATCGGCCAGCTAGCTCAGTTATTAGCCGGAGGACTTGAAAAAAGGAATGACCCAGTGGCTAACAATGCAGATGATGATGAAGACATCGTTCATTCCCCAATAAGTGCTCCGACTCAACCAGGCGCGCACTCCCGAGAGGTACCTGTCATTGTCAGATCTTAATATAGGACCGACACCTCAGTACTGCTGAACTCTCTGATGGGTCCCGGTAATGATCAAGTCAATCCTGTTGTTATTGGCCTACCAAAGGCAAAGAAAAAGGGAGAGGGGACTTCAAAATCCCCGAAGAGGAAAGACAAGGATGTGGATAACACAAGTGTGTATACCAAGGGTCACCCGAAGCCGTTTACAATAAACCAGCCAAAGGGGGCAGTCACCAGTCACCCAGTCCCCCCAAAGCAAAAACCCAGTCCAAGATCGAGTTCAGACAAGCTTCAGTTTACTCCTATTCCCATGACGTATAGGGAGTTATACCAGAACTTATTTGATATGCATGTTGTAGCTCCTTGTTATATAAAACCACTGCAACCTCCATACCCAGAATGGTATAACCTAAATGTCCAATGCGAGTATCACGCGGGGGTTACAGGGCATTCGATAGAAAATTGCACAGCTTTCAAGAAGTTGGTGGAAAAATTCATCAAAATGGGCATTGTGGAGATAGATAACGCGCCAAAAGCAGAAGCATGAACCTGGAAGCGTTTTGAGCAATAAGACCGCGGAAGAAATTCCTGTAGTATTTAGGAGCTTACCTGGAGTAATGTACGAAATATACTTGTTGCTTTAAGCCTAGAAGCAATAAGATCTCTTTTGTGAAATAGGCTCGTGCTCAGAATTACTATTTCAGTGAAATGCATCTTTTTGAACAAATATTTTTCTTTTTCATGCTATACATTCTATTGAACATTCTTTTATTCTTCATTCATAAATAACCATTCTTGGAATCATCTGTTCTCTGGAAGTTACTTTCATACCCACAATGGGTCCTAGATATCAATGACATGAGCGACGCTGTTACTGACTCCCTTTCTAGTGGGATATGTGTTTAGAGGGATCTAAGAACTTGGAAGATGACAGAGATTGCAACTTATTTCCTAACTTGTTAAAAGTGGTAGATCTTACCTTACGAAGTGACAGCGGACACTACAAGCTAACAAGGGAGATGAAAATGGAAGATTTGCCCACTGCAGGAATAAGGCAAGGCATCATTGAGTTATCTTCAAGAATTCAAAGATGTTATCATATGATTACCAAGACACACACAGGCTACTGAAACGTGGGTATGCTGTTAAGATTGATATTTAAAGAACCCATGTTAATGGTTCTACAACGGACAGGAGATTCACAAATTCCCTATATGTGGGGCATGGACATTATTAAGCCAGTCTCCTCAAAAGCTTTTAGCCAACATCGATTCATATTCATGGTCATTGGTTACTGAAAGGGAAAAGGTCGCTTCATATGCCAAAGTTACAAAGTCAGCAGTTATCAAATTCAAATTTCAAAAAAAGAAGAAGAAGAAGAAGAAGAAGAAGAAGAAGAAGAAGAAGAAGAAGAAGAAGAAGAGTGGCAAATGTCAGAAAGGAACATAATTGCACAATGTCAAAGATTTACAGTTTGTTCAAAGATCAGACACCATTCAGTGCAAAAACAAAAAAAAAAAGAAGAAAAAACCATTCAAAATTTTTGAAAAAATGATTGAGACTTGTAAAGGTTGGCATAGATAAGTTACCATTTACCTTCTAGGTTTTTTGAATGTTGGTCAGGACTTTCACCAAGGAATCTTTCCCATTGGTTTATGAAAGGGAAACAATTGTTGGAAGATAAGATTCCTTTTCCCAAGCTTTGATTTGGTTGGATGAAGCAGAATGTCTATAGCAAGCCTGATTGAAAGTATTCATGGTCCAATGTACCAAAAATGGATGATATAGGCTTATGACAAAAATGTTCGCTCAAGAGAATTTCAGGAAAAGGACCTGGCATTAAGAAGGGTTCTTCTTATCCGAAAGGACTCCAAACGAAAAGTAAATGCCTTATGCAGCAAAGAAGGCTTGCTCTGGGAAAACATGGATACTAATCAAGATGGATGGCAAGGACCTGCCCAATCCGGTGAGTTCAGATTCAAAAAAAAAAAGAGTTTTGCAGAAAAAAAACAAAAAAACAAAAAGCAAAAAAAAACACAAAAAAACTAAAAAAATAAAAAAACAAAAAAACATGAAAAAAGAAAAAAGGAAAAAGGAGAGGTCGAGGCAAAAACCCGCAATGGGCGCCTTGGGATCAAAGGGGATTTGAGTTGAAAACCCGAGAAGGGCAGCTCAAATTTTGATCGAAAGTAGGGCATACAGCAGTCTCGCTACGCTTAAACTAACAATGAAGAAGTGGGATGCGTCTTGGGGCATCGACAAAGTACTTCGGATCCCCTAAACACATATTGAGCCTAAAATGGTCCTCAAGAAGTTTGAACAGAGAAGCTCAGGCTGCGATAGCTGGGGCACCTAGTTTCTATTTTACCCATTTTTGTTATTTGTGGTTATTTTCCTTGCAAAATACACTGCCAATAAATTTCCTTCCGATTGCATTTATTATTTTTGCTTAACTTGTTTGTTTCAAGCTATACTCCTAATCAATTTCCTTCTTGTCTATTGTTTCAATCTTTTTCAAGCATTTGTGCATAGAAATAACGATTAATGGACTAACGACACTTTCACAAAAGGAGTTTTGCATATTACTCTGGAAACTTCTAAATAGTATAGGAATCTGAAACAGGACTATTGCTTAAAGCTCCTCGAGTTTAAAGGATAGAAATAATGGTGGAGGAAAAGTCTAAATCGAAGCTATCTCTTTGGATTTTGTCAAAAAATGATGATCGAACAAAATGACGAGATATTACGTCAGTATAACCATCTCGACGAAAAAAGGGCAATGTTAACCCATGTGTAAATGGGGAATCATTCACGCGAAAATGATATTTTGTATCCGTGCAAGGGTTACGCATGCACACTTGGTCACGACCCCTAGGAATGGTAAGGTGCAGCAGACCAAATCGTTTACAAATTCTATACCCTTGAGTGATAGTGGGGTGGATTGAAGACGACACAAAATATATATCCTTAAGTCGCAATAGGATGGTCTGAAGATGGTATAAGCCTTAAAGTCCTATAGGTGCCGTGGAGTGGACCTTGAAGTTACATTGGGGCAAATTATTTAAGCAAAATGTGATCGTTTCTTTGAGTTTCTGGCGGAGGTACCAGCAAGAGCGAGGTAGCAGCTTTGTACGACTCTAGTGGACGGCGAGCGGTGACAACCCTAAACATTAAAAAGGGGTCGTTTCTTTTTCATACATCATTAGGAGCGTTTCGATCATCGCATCCTGATCCTTATACATTTTTAACAATGAGTCATCATCATGACATTCTACATTCATGCAAATGTCCTCCATAATGTCATTTAGTTGGAAGCATTCGATCATTGCATCTTAATCATTGGAAAAATCATCATTATCGTGACATTCTGCATTCATGTAAATGTCATCCATAGCACATATAGTTAGGAGCATTTGAGTCATTCCGATCATAACATCCGCATCATTTGCATAAGCATAAGCACATAAAACTAATTCTACAAGACAGGTTCCTCAGAGAACGATGTAGCAATATCAAAGATTTCAGATGTTGTCCCTTAGCGGGACAGATCAAAGATTAAATATAGCAGATCTTATCTTCCTGAGTTTGCAGTGGAGCAGATCGAAGATAGTAAATCTGGCAATCCTGATGTTGTAGGAGCAGATTGAAGATAGCAGATCTTATCTTCCTGAGTTTGCAGTGGAGCAGATCGAAGATAGCAAATCTGGCAATCCTGATGTTGTAGGAGCAGATTGAAGATAGCGAGATCTTATCTTCCCGAGTTTGCGATGGAAGCGGATCGAAGATAGCAACCGCAATCCCGATGTTGCAGGAGCAGATCAAAGATAACAAATCTGGCAATCCTGATGTTGCAGGAGCAGATCGAAGATAACAAATCTGGCAATCCTGATGTTGCAGGGGCAGATTGAAGATAGCAGATCTTATCTCCCTGAGTTTGCAGTGGAGCAGATCGAACATGACAAATCTGGCAATCCTGATGATGTAGGAGCAGATCGAAGATAACAAATCTGGCAATCCTGATGTTGTAGGAGCAGATTGAAGATAGCAGATCTTATCTCTCTGAGTTTGCAGTGGAGCAGATCGAAGATAGCAAATCTGGCAATCCTGATGTTGCAGGAGCAGATCAAAGATAACAAATCTGGCAATCCTGGTATTGCAGGAGCAGATCGAAGATAACAAATCTGGTGATCCTTGAGTTTGCAGGGATCAGATTGAAATAACAGAGTTGGCGATTCCTGATGATTGCAGGAGCAGATCGAAGATACAAGTCTTATCTCCATAAAGGCGCAACAGAATAAATTGGCGCTACAAGTTCTATCTCTCTGAAGCAGTGGTGGAGGGGATCAAAACGACAAGAGGCGGTGTACAGGAATGAAGCTACCTGTGGAAAAGCAACAAAGAAGTCAAGACTTAGCGGCACCGGGCAAAATTGGTATTTCTTAAAAGTCTTTGCCCTGTTCTCGTTACACGACAACGAGCAAAGAGGGGCACCAGATAACCCCAATTTTGCCCAAGCCAAGCCCATTTTAAACCCAACCAAACATAACCCAAATTAAAACCCAAACCCAATTACAACTAACTGTGCCCAATTAGCCCAATGCCAAATCAAAAGAAAAAACCAAAACCCTAGCCCCTTACGCAAGTGGCGCCGCAAACCTAGTGCGCCCTACCCACTTGCTCGCCCCTTTCGCCGCCACCGCCATCGACCATCGCTGCGCCAAGACCGCCAAGCTCTGCAAAAACGTCAAAGAAGAAAGGACAACAATAAAGAATAAAATAAATTGGTGTAAAATGGCTATATAAACCACACTAAACTGATTGTAAAAAGGGGGGAATAAAAAAAACGGAGAAAATCAGGAAAAGAAAGGGATTTGAACCCATCAAAAATCAATGTAAAAGGGGTTCCCTATTTTTTCAAAAACAGAGATTGGATCAATACAAAAACAAGAGATTTCGGTTTCAAACACCTGCAAACAAAGATTAATTCAAGAATACAACAGGCAATCGAAGAGAAAAAGAAACATTTAAGGTTTTATTCTATTTTTCTTTTATCCTATTTTTCGAAACTATAAACCTATTTCTTTTATTATTATTTTTTAAAGCAGCTTATATATACAATATCAAAGTATTAAAAAAAAGAAAAAAATACAAAGCTTTACATTGTTCCGCCATCATGCAAGTGGTGCTGTGCGCAAGCAGCGACGAGGAACGGTGGTCCGATGACTGGAGCGACGCCGAAAACCCCCCTCTCTCTGGACCTGCAGAGAACAAAAGAAGAGGAGTCAGATTTTTTTAAAAAAACCCAAAGGAGAAATGAAATTTTTCAGAAAAGTTCGCCTTTTATAGGCGCGCGAAACGGCGCCGTTTTGGCCGGCATCCCAAAGCCCCAAAACGACGTCGTTTCACCCCCAGGATCCGCGTGTTGCCCGACCCGCCTCAGGATCCGCGTGCTTTTTTAAAAAGGGTTATTTGCTCCCGCGGTCCTTCCGTATTTTTATTTTTTTAAATCAAGTCTTCCATATTCGCACATTGGCCCCAAAATTTACTCCGGTTTGCAATCTGGTCCTCGTCGCTGCTGCGCGTTTTGGCCGAAAGGGAATATTACCTCTTTGGTCCCCCATCTTTTATGCGCGTTTCTAATTTAGTCCCCAAATCCCTATTTTATTTACGATTTGACCCGAAACTTCTATTTTTAATACAATTCAACCCATTTTTCAATTATTTTTGCAATTTTTACCACTTTTACTATTATTTAATATTCTTATTATTCTTATTGTATTATTACCTTATCATTATTACTATATCTCTATTATTACTATTATTTTATTATAATATATATTTACTCATTCTTTTGCATATATTGCATTATTTATTTATTAACGACTATTACTATTATCACTATATTATTATATTAGTATTATTATTACTATAGTACTATTACTATATTATTATTATTATTATTATTATTATTATTATTATTATTATTATTTGTTATTGTGATTATATTTTTACTATTATTTGTTTGCTATCACTATTATTCATTATTACGATTGTATGCGTCATTATTTTTCTATTGTTATTATTAACTAAGATTATTATTTTATTTATTATTATTTGTTGTTTTCATTATTATTATTATCTATTTTTTATCATTATTTTATCATTATTATTACTACTATTATGTTTTTTTATATGTATATATTTTTATGTATTTATTTTATATATATTATGTCATTTATTAACTGCCAACATTATTTTTTACATATTACCATTATTATTTTATTTTATTTCTAGTATCATCATTATTTTTTCTTTTTCTTATTTTAAGTATCATCATTATTATTTTTTCATTATTATTTCTTGTTTTATCTTTTTTACTTCTATTACCATTTTGTTATTATCATATTATTATCATTATTATTATTATTATTATTTATTTTACATATTATTTAATTGTTTCCTCATTTCTTGTTAATTTTTCTTATATATTAAATATATTCAGCTTGCTTATTATCTTCTTTCCCTTTTTTTTACTTATTCATTCTATTTATTTATTTCATTTTTGCCCTCTATGTTGTCACTCGCACTAACGCATTTCTTACTATTTCGCTACACGCATTTATATTGCAATTTATATTTTTTATATTTTATTACAAACTCGCGTTACATCAACTT
Organism: Gossypium sturtianum; assembly: GCA_025698515.1. NCBI lineage: Eukaryota > Viridiplantae > Streptophyta > Magnoliopsida > Malvales > Malvaceae > Gossypium > Gossypium sturtianum. Next base: position 169,296,473 of record CM046945.1, read on the forward strand.
TCGCCCGACACAAAGTTGCTTTCTTTCCCAAAGGCAATATTTCGTATTTAGAAACTCGAGAAATCGAGCCCTAACTTACTGGGTTCCAATTTTTCTCGTTTAATCTGAACAACGGAATATCCCTTTTAAAAAAATCGCAATACAAATTTTAAACAAAACACTTAATCTCGGGTATTTGAAATATCGCGCCCTAACTTACTGGACATGACATCTAGATACCCTGAGATAAGTATTTAAAAAAGGAAACAATCTTCCGTATTCAGAATCTCGAGAAATCGAGCCCCAACTTACTGGGTTCCGGTTTCTCATTTGACGAATAACGGAATATCTTCTTCAAACTTAAAACTAAGTTTTAAAGGGCAGGCTTAGTTTCAGGAGTCTAAAGTATTGCGCCCTAACTTACTGGACATGATGCTTTATCTCTTCGAAAATAATAGAGTCATAGCGTCCCTTCTAGTGCCTTCAAGTTTCGGGAACAAAAAGTATCGTATTTTCAAATCATTTCAAAGTTTTCAACATTAGGACATCGATCAATCAGTTTGGTACCGATTTCGGGCGTGTCGAGGGCGCTAATTCTTCCTCGCACGTAATTGACTTCCGAACCCGTTTTCTCAAAGTTCGTGGACCAAAAAGTATTGTTTTGGTAAATTAAAATGTTTATTAAAACAAAGGTGATCCGATCACACCCAAATAAAGATCGGTGGCGACTCCTTTCCTTTTCATTTTCAAAAATCGAGTCGACCGCGTCGTTTACTGTTTCATCAAAAAAATGGTTACGACAACTTCAATCTGCCCCACTGCAACTTAAAGGAGATAAGGTTTATAGCTTTAATCTGCTCTACTACAACTTTAGAGAGATAAGATTTGCTATCTTCAGTCTACTCTACTATAACTTTAGAGAGATCCGATTTGTAACTTCAATCTGCTCCACTGTAACTTCAGGGAGATCAGATTTATAATTTGTAGCCTTAATTTGTTCCACTGTACTTCAGGGAAATAAGATTCGCTATATTCAATCTGCTTCACTACAATTTTAGGGAGATAAGATTTGTGGCTTTAATCTGCTCCACTGTAACTTCAGAGAGATCAGATTTATAATTTGTAGCCTTAATTTGTTCCACTGTACTTCAGGGAAATAAGATTCGCTATATTCAATCTGCTTCACTACAATTTTAGGGAGATCCGATTTGTAACTTTAATCATCCATCAGAACTTCAGGGAGATCAGATTTATAATTTGTAGCCTTAATTTGTTCCACTGTACTTCAGGGAAATAAGATTCGCTATATTCAATCTGCTTCACTACAATTTTAGGGAGATAAGATTTGTGGTTTTAATCTGTTCCACTACAACTTCAGGGAGATAAGATTCGCCACGATAACTATAATTCATCCCACTGCAACTTTAGGGGCATAGGATTTATGTTTTCTCTAATCTTGTTATATAATTCTTTAGAGAACATAACCTGTAGAATCTATTTCATGGGCTTATTTATACATAGTGATTAGGATGTCATTATCAGAATGAATAAAATGCTCCTAACTAGATGTGTATGAATGATATTTGCATGAATGCATAATGTCATTTTTCGAGAATGATCCCTTTTTAATGCTTGTCATTGCTCGTTGTTCACTAAAGTTCTATCATTGACGTGTTATCATGTCTTCTTGTTCATCTAGTATCTTTGACAGAAAATCTGAAGAAATAGTCACAATTTAGACTATTCTTTCTCAAATGTTTCCAACCCTTAAGTTCAGTTAGTTCTGAATAGTGGTCCTATTTTCAGATCCTTGTACTACTTAGCAGCTTTTTAGAGCAATATGCATAACTCTTTTTACTTAAATATTATTAATCCATTAATTGTTATTTCAACGTAAAAATGCTTGAAAAAAGATTGTAATAATGGACAAAATCAAAATTTATTGAGAGCAATGCTCGAAATGGGTTGATCAAAGATAGTAAACATTGATGAAATACAAGATGAATAAGATGGAAATAGGTGCCCCAGATATCATAGCATGAGCTTCTTCGCGCTAACTTCTCGAGGACTTTTTTGAACTTGATATATGTTTAAGAGATCCATAGTACTTCGTTAATGCCCCAAGATGTAAAGTTTCTTCTCTTTGTTATTTCTAAGGGAACAAGACTACCACATGCCTTATCCTCTGGTCGAAATTTGAGCCGTCCTTTTCAGGCTTTCAACTCAAAACCCCTTTAATCTCAAGGCGTCCTTTGCAGGTTTTCGCCTTGGTCTCTCCTCTTTTTTTTAGGTGAAGTATTTTTTTACTGAATCTGAATTCACAGGATTGGGCAAGTTTTTGCCATTCATCTCAGTCAAAATCAGCGCTCCTCCCAAAAAGCCTTCTTTACCACATAAGGCCCTTCCTAATTTGGCATCCATTTCCCTCTGAAATCCTTTTGTATGGGCAGGATCTTTTTCAATACTAGGTCCCCCTCATGGAATTCTCTGGGACGAACCTTTTTACTGTAAGCTCACATCATTCGCTTTTGGTATATCTGACCATGGCGGATGACTTTCAACCTTTTCTCTTCAATCAAGTTTAACTAGATCATATCAGGATCGAATCCATTCTACTTCATCCAATTTCAATTTTTCCAAAACTCGAAGAGAAGGAATCTTGACTTTAATTAGTAAAACTGCCTCAATTCCATAAACCAATGAGAAAGGCGTTACCCTGGTGAAAGTCCTAAAAGACGTTCGTTAAGCATAGAGGGCGAATGGTAACTTCTCATGCCAATCTTTATAAGTCTCAGTCATTTTCCCTACGATATTCTTAATGTTTTTATTGGCTGCTTCAACTGCACCGTTCATTTTTGGGCAATATGGTGACGAGTTGTGGTGTTTGATCTTGAATTGACTACAGACTTTTGATATCGTATTGTTATTCAAATTTAATGTATTGTCAGATATGAACCTTTCTGGCATTCCATACCGACATATGATCTCTTTCTTCAAGAATTTGCTGACTGCCGACTTTATGACATTGGCATATGAAGTGGCTTCTACCTACTTGGTGAAGTAATTGATGACCACGAAGATAGATCGATGCCCATTGGAAGCTTTTGGTGAAATTGACCCAATGGCATCCGTACCCCACATAGAGAAAGGCCATGGAAAAATCATTAAGATGAAGAGGTGAAGGAGACACATGAATTTTGTCTCCATAAATTTGGCTCTTATGGTATTTCTTGGCATAACTGATATAATCCTCTTTCATGGTAGAACAATAATACCCGAATCTCATAATTTGCCTGGCTATTGTAAAACCATTAGCATGTGTTCCACAAATGCCCTCATAGACTTCTTCTAAAATCTTCTTGGCTTCAACGACGTCCACACCTCTTAGTAGCACTTGATCATTTCTTCTTTTATACAAGATCTCCCCATCTAAGACATAGCCATTGGCTAGTCTTCTTAACGTCCTTTTATCATTCTCGGTCGCCTAATCAGGGTATTCACTATTCTTCACATATCGCAGTATATCGTGGTACCAAGGGTGATCATCTTTTCCTTCTTCCTCGATGTTGTAATAATGAGCCGGAGCCTCATGAATACCCATTTGGATCTTGTTTGTTCATTTTGACCATGGAAGTTAAGGTAGCTAAGGCATTAACTATCTAATTTTCATCTCGCGGGAGGTAGCAGAACGTGATGTCATCAAACTCTTTTATTAACGAATGTGATGTCATTAAACTCTTTTATTAACTCTAGGACCAGCCTTCTATACTCGATCAACTTAGGATATCGTGTCTCCTATTCTCCTTTGAGTTGATAGATCACTAGTGCAGAATCCCCATATACCTCCAGTACCTTGATCTTGCATTCTATAGTTGCACGGATACCCATGATGCATGCTTCATATTCTGCCATATTGTTCGTGTAATCAAAATCCAATTTACTAGTAAAGAGGTAATGATCTCCGTTCGGGGATATCAAGACTGCCCCACTTCAGTTACCTATGGCATTGGAAGCCTCAGCAAAATTTAGTTTCTAGGGATGTACTTCTTGAGCTCTTTCTTCAATAGTCGCGACATACATCAGATCTTCATTTGGAAAATCAAAATTCAAAGGTTCGTAATCTTCTAGAGATCTACTGGCTAGAAAATATGCTATTGCACTCCCTTTTACTGCCTTTTGGTTCACATAGACTATATCGAACTCAAAAAGTAGAATTTGCCATTTGGCCATCCTTCCATTTTGAGTGGTCGACTCCATCATGTACTTTAGAGGGTCAATTTTTGAGATAAGCTGAGTTGTGTGGTACAACATATACTATCTCAGTCTTTGGGTTGTCCAGATCAAGTCGTAACACAACTTCTCGATTGGCAAATATCTTGTCTCTCATTTAGTGAATTTTTTACTAAGATAATATATCGCTCTTTCTTTTCTTCCTGACTCATCATGTTGACTAAGCACGCATCCCATGAAATTATCAAATATTGCCAAGTATAGTATTAGTGGCTTATCTAGGCTAGGTGGCATCAGCACTGGGCATTGGACAGGTAATGTTTGACATTGTCGAAAGTTTTTTAGCACTTCTTATCCCATACACCTAGATTGTATTTCTTAAGGAGACGAAATATGGGGTCACATTTCTCCGTTAGTTGTGAAATGAAACGAGCGATGTAATTTAACCTCCCTAAGAAACCTCAAACTTTTTCTTGGATACACGGCAGAGGTAGTTCCTGTATAACCTTGACTTTATTCGGGTCATTCTCGATCCCTTTTTCACTAACTACAAATCCTAGCAATTTATCCGACATAGCCCCAAAGGTACATTTTGCTGGATTGAGCTTTAACTAAAATTTTCTCAATCTCAAGAATAATATCTTCAAGACTTGTATGTGCTCCTTCTCTGTTCGGGACTTTGCGATCATATCATCAACATAAACTTCAATTATTTTGTGCATCATGTCATAAAACAAGGTTACCATGGCTCTTTAGTACGTGGCTCCCACATTTTCAGTCCAAATGGCATCACCTTATAGCAAAATATCCCCCACATTGTTACGAATGTGGTCTTCTACATGTCTTCAGAATGCATCTTTATCTGGTTGTATCTTGAGAAACCATCCATGAAGGAGAATAGTGAATAACCTGCCGTATGAGGCAATGAGAAATTGTCATTCGGGCTGGCTTTGTTTAAATCCCATGTAGTCTACGCACATTCATACTTTCCTATCTTTTTTAGGGACGGGGATGATATTAGCTACTTATTCTGAGTATTTAAGCACTTGTAAGAAACCAACATCAAATTGCTTCTTAACCTCCTCTTTTATTTTCAGAAAAAACGTCGGGCCTCATCGTTTGAAGTTTCCATTGAACTTACTTTCACTATTCCTTTATGGGCAGTCGGGGTGCCACGATATCAGCGCTTAACCCGAGTATGTCTTGATATGACTATGCGAAGACATCTTTGAATTCTTGGAGTACTCAACGAGGTCTTACCTTGTATTTACAGTGATGCAAGTTCTAATTTTCACCTCTTTCTTTTCTTGTTCATCTCCTAAGCTCACAATTTTTGACTCTTTGTGAGGTAGGATCTGTTTCCCTTCTTGTTCTACCATCCTTAACAAATCAGGAGATAGATCACAGTCTCGATCACCTTCAAAGTCCTAAGGTTCCTCTAAACACATATCTTGCTCAAAAGGAGATTCTGAGTCAGTAGCAGCGTCGCTCATATCTTTGATATCTAGAGCCTTATTATAGGAACGAAGAAAGACCCAAATAACAAATGAATCTAAGAATAACTACCTGTGTAGTATGATTATGAATGAAATAGAAAGAATAAAGGAATATTTGCTCAAGATGATACACAAAGATACATTATTTTTATTGAAATAAAAATAGTGGACATGTGTCTTTTCCACAAAAGGATTCTTATTGCTCCCAGGCTTAGAGCAATAAGTGTGTTGTGTGTTTTGAACATTAATCTGAAATGGTCCTAAAAACTACAGGGATCTCCTCTACAATCCAGTTGTTCAGAACACTTTTTTAGTTCCTTCTAAACTCGACGCACTTTTGGATTTTATGAAATTTATTGTATGCAATGAAATGTAATGTTAATGAATGGAAAAGATGCATGCAAAAAGGCATTGATTCTAATTCAATTCCATTAGAACAACTTTACTAGAAAAAAAGTTTCTTTACATAAAGCAGATACATATACGACCTTCTTTCACAATCAAAACCTTAACTGTCCCAAAAAACAAAGCTAATTCTTAGCTTTGATCCGCCTCCGATTCATATTTCAGGCTTTGAACGGCTGGGGTCTGCAAGTGGTCAGCCACTTCTCGTACTCGGACTAAAGTTTCGCTCATAACGTGGTCCATATCCCTGACCTGCCCCTGTCACATTTCTCTTGTTGCTTTTTCTTGGACCATATTCACGCAGCCGTGTTGTCTTCCACTTTATCAAGAAATTCCATGACAAGCTCTCTATTTAGCAACTGAACATGAATCAACATCATTTTCTATGATGAAAATGCAATGCAATCACAGTCAAAACAAAACAAAACAAGTCAGTATACTTCATACAAAGCTAGAATTTAAAGCAAGCAAGAAATAATAAATAGAGTACCTATTCGGGTGACCACTTAAGGTTTGGTGTGGTTCTACCTATGGTGAGCTCTTAGGGTTCATTATATGCGGTTCGGTTCTAAAGTAAAGGTACCTAAACTGGCAGATTCCTCGATCCTTACCCACTATAGGCTCATACGGACCTTGTTCAGTTCAGGGGAATACATTTCCCTATGGCTATACGGAGATGAAAATCTCACGAAGACACAGATATGGATGTATCCCAAAAGCGATCCACTATCCTATACAGAGGTGAAAACCTCACGAAGGAATAGTTTCTCACTCCCACTTAAAAAGGTATAACCGACTGGTTATGAAATGCAAAATGCGAAGGTATATCCAAAGACTCGAACCAATAAAGAAAATATATCAAAATGATGCAGACCATAAAAATGAAATGCAACTAAAGGATCGTAAATTTAAACTAAATTATCAATTTTCGACAAAAAAGACAAGAAGTAATCAACTCGTGGTTTGATTCTCTTATTTTAGTCCCCAGCGGAGTCGCCAAGCTGTCGAAAAACGAAGATGGGAGTCGCCACCAATCCTTTTTATATGAGATGTGATCGGGTCACCTCGAAACTTGATCTTTTTAATAAAATTTTCAATTTATTAAAATGATGTTTTTCGGTCTACAAAAATCCAGAAAACGGGTTCAAGAGTCGGTTACACACGAGGAAGGATTAGCACCCTCGTGACGCCCATAATTGGTACCTAATTGACTAATTAATGTCTTAGTGTCGAAAGTTGAGAACTCGAAAAGAATTTAAAATACGATCCATCTTTGTGTTATGTTATTTTTATTCACAAATTACTTGAATAAATAGAAATAAACGTTAAAGACCCTCTCGTCTTGAGATAACAAAATGTTGCATCCCGTAAGTTAGGACACGATACCTTGAACCTTTGAGAATAAGCTTGCCTTTAGTTTTTTATTATTATTTGAAATCTTATGTATTTTGATTTTGAAAGGATATTCAGTTATTCAAGTTCAACGAGAAAATCGAAACCTCGTAAGTTAGGGTGCAATTTCTCTAATCTCCCAAATACGGAACATTGCCTATTTTTTTAAAAAAATTGTTTTGAATAGTAATAGGTGTAATATTAAAACAATATGTATTTTTTATTTAAACGATGATATGCGAATGAAATTGTTGCGCCAATAAATAACAATAATATGAATACACTAATAAAACAATTCACGATAAATTTCATTTTATATATAATGACGATAATCACATAATATATATACTATTTTAATACTAACATGAACACCTGAAATATAAAATAAACTATAAAATAAATAGTAACAATAATAATAAGAACAATAAAATGTACAAGTAAAAAACATAAATAGTCTGATTTTTGAAAGTATATAAAAAAAGAGTAATAAATAAATAGATGAATAGATAATAATAAAATAGTGATAATAATAATGGAGGCATAAATAAAATAAATAACTATGAATGAAAATAAAAATATTAAAAATGAAGGAATAATAAATAAACGAATATAAGGATTAAAATAATAAATAAATACGTGAATGAATAATATATAAATAAGTAAATGAACAAATAAATGAATAAAATAAAAGGACTAATGAATAAATAAACAAGTGAATAAGTGAATAAATAAAATAATTAAAATAAAAAAGGCTTAATTGTAACTTAAACGAAATTAAAAGGACAGACTAAATAAAATAAAATAACAAAGGGGCTAATTTGAAGCTTAAATTAAACTTTAAGGGAGAAATCGGGGTAAAAATAAAATAAAGGACCACATCGTAACGCACGAATAAAAGGGATGGACCAAATGGAAAATATTCCATGTCCTCCAAAACGCGCAGTTCCAAGGTGGACTAAAATGAAGCAAAGCCGAAATTACAGGGCCAAATTAAAAAGAAAAAAAAATGGGGCCGAATTGAAACATCACTAAAAAGTGGAAGGACTGAAAGGGAAAATAACCTATTTATTAAAAAACACGCGAATCCTCCTTGTTTGCGGGTCGGATCAGTTCGATCCGGCTCAAATCAACGTTGTTTTGACGTCTGTGAGTAATGGCCAAAACGGCGCCGTTTCATGCACCTATTTAAATAAATAAAAAACTTCATTTCTTCCTCATTTTCAAAAAAAAAAAACTAAAAAATTGAAGCTCCCTTTTTCCTCTCAATCCTCTCTCCTTCGGCCATGGCTCCGGTCGTCGGACCACCGTGGCGTCCGTCGGTCACCGGTGATGACGCAGCCGCTCAGGGTGGCCGGCGAAATAAAAAATATCCTTTTTATCCCTTTTTTCACCCTTAGCCCCGAGTTAAAACCAAAATATCCAAAAAGACACCAAAATTTCAAAAAAATGAAGAAAAGGAAAAACAAAACGACTAGGTTTTCGGCGAACCACCACGGGCCCCGCCGTCTTCCAAGCCAAAGAAGTCTCCGGCGACGGCAGTGAAGGTAAGAGTTTCGTATTTTTTATATATATGTTTAAAAAATGTAAAAGCAATGATACCTTTCTCAGAAACTATTATAAGTTTTTTGATTGATATTGTTTCTCTCTCTATTACAATCTAGATCCAACTTTTTATAGCCGATTATACATTTTGTTTGTTTTTATTTTTTTCTACTGTTTATGCTTTCGCTTCTTTACTGTTTCTCTTCTTTCTTTCTTTCCTTTTTGCAGGTATTCATGGGGAGTCAACGGAGGCGGGAGAGGCGGTCTTCTTGCCTTTTTGGTGAAAGGGCGACAGACCTCGGGACGAGCGAGCTGACGTGGCTGAGGAACGGCGCCAAAGGTGGTCTAGGGTTTTAGTTATGCTGAGTATGTTTAAGTTTTTGGGCCAATGGACCTCTTTTGTATTTGGGTTCATATATTTTTTAGGGTATGTAATTTTTTGGACTTGGACTTATTTAATTTTGATTTTATTTGATTTTGGGCCCAGACAAATTGGGCCTATTACAGGTAACCTATGGAATTTTTTGAACTTCCATACATATTTTGAACTTTTTAAATATTTTTCCTTCTTTTAAACTTTTCACATTAAAATTAAATTGATAAATTTAATAACTTTATTGAGTTTTTTAAAAATTAGAACTAAATAAAATTTTTTGTAAACATTGAACGTTAAATTTGTTGAAGTTTTAAATTTAGGATCAAATTAATAAAATATATAAACATTGGATGGCTAAATTTGTTATTAGATTAATAAAAGCAGGCCCGCATCAACTTTCCGTTAAGTATTTAACTGTGGGTGACTAAAATTTTAAATTTTGAAAACTTTGGTGATGAAATTAAAAAAAAATTGAAATTGAATGACCAAAATAGAACCTACCTTAAAGTTGGGTGACCACCCAAATAATTTACTCTAAATATTATTAGAATGAATGATTATTTACTACAATATCAAGTGTTCTATTTTTTGTTTGGTTAATTTGAATGGAAAGTAAGATATATATAAAATTATTTAAAAGTATATTTTCTTAAATTGTTCATTTGATTTTTTTTAAAAAATATATAAGAAAAAATGAAATTATTTTAGACTCTAAAATAAAATGATTTAAATTGAATTATTGATATTTGGGAGGAACTAAAAAAAATACTTAATCAACTTAAATATATTGGATTAGAATTAAATTTAAAAAAACTAAAATTTATCATATTCATGATGTGGGTACAAAAAAACATGATATTAAAAATATAATAAACGAAACATTTTCCTCAAATATGGTGGAAGATGATCATAATTCAACTTTAAAATTGACAAAATGTATGAGTGCAAGTATCATGCATGCATTAAAAAACAACAATTTCCATCCAATTTCAAGAATTCGAATTCACATCCATTTTACTTTGAGTTCTTAAACAAGGCATCAATCTTTACTTTTTCTATGTAATCTTCCACAATATATATCAAGAAAAATGCGACGACGAAAATGGACCATGTCTTCTTGTTTGAAAGGAAAGCATTCACCATGCGTAAGACAATCACCATATTTCATCACAAACACTGCACAATCAACCGAGCTTCACATTATAGTAAAAAGAAAAAAAGAGAGACATATTTGTGAGATAACAAGTAAATAAAAAGTTACGAAGCTGTAGATTACGAAAAGTACTTACTTTTTTTGCTTTGGGATATTATTACGCACCACAAATGGCCATTCATCTGCATCACCATAACCAAGCTTTGGGAGTAGAAAGCTTTTAAAGCACTGTAATACTTTAACAGGTTTTTCGAAATGGTAAGATAGTATTCGAGAAGATGGATCTGGATCCAACCATGAAAATATTTTTTCCTTGATATCAACATATAAAAGAACCCAATGTGATGATAAGCACAATGGTAAAAACATCTGCAATCACAAAAAGAAACAACATAACATTATATTTGTTTTTGTTAGTTATGGTTAGAAATTTAAATAACATTCAACATTTTCGGTTTGAGTTTTCTTATCGTATCATAATTTAAAGTAATTTATCGCTTGCATTCACAAACACAATTTAAATCTCAATTATAAGCTAAAAGGAAAATTTTTAAAAAAATTTCAGAGAGCTTACTTTATGTACACCCCTTAGCTTCTCAACTTTAAACCAAGCTAATACTTCATGCTCTGATTTGAATCCTCTTATCAACTGAGTCTGATGGTTGCAAAATATATGTTACTTTATTATATATAATGTTTATAGAATAATAACAATTTCAATTCTAAATACCAATATAGATTTTGGCAAGATAAAGGTACTTACAACTAAATGAGAGCTAAATGAATAGTGATTGATGTATGAATCTGGAAATTTGTCGGATCTCTTCTTAAGCAGTTCGAAGAAAACGTTAACAACCTGTATCATAACATAAAAAGTTAACATAAATTGATTTATCTACAATTAGTTTCATACTAAATTGTAGACATGATGACATTAAACGTAACTTGATAACTAATGCATGACACAAAATATAATTATGAAATTGATACACATATATGAATTACTGAATTAATTTATGCCCGCTTACCGAATCATTAATATAGTACTCTTCTCGAGTTTCATCATCTTGAGGTACCATGAATAAAGGTGCCAATTCATTATCCATCAATTTAAACTCTACATCTCGTCCAATCATTTTTCTATGAAATATAAACATTGTTATATATAGTTAAATTATGATGATCACTTCATATTCTAATATTAACTCATCAAAGCTAGGAACATACCCATTTAACTCATTCCTTTGACATTTCTTTTGCCATTTATCTAGCCGTTTATGCTCCTTGCTTGTAAATCTTGAAAGTAAATATGCCTTAACGTCCTATAAGAACAATAATCAAATAAAATCATGATGTAAAAACATTAATTTATGCATAAAAGCAAAGGAATGTAGGTGTATATATAACCAACGAAATGAAGTATGAACCTGGTCACTCCATGATCCTTGCTCCTTCAATGTTGTTTCATTATCAGACTCGGAAGATGAGCTTTCGGCCTCATCTAATTGATTAGTATCGATCGACGTATCTTCACTCAAAATTTCTATTACGTCATTAGTGTTTCTTCTAAGATTAAGTTCTGTATTAAGAAGCTTTGCTTAATAATTTAATTCATTTTCATTTTTAAGGAAAACCAAATTCAAGTAGTTTGTTAAAATAAGTGTAGTTCAATTACCATTGTTGTTGGAATCTTTGGCAATGTCTTTGGTACTATTAGCTTTTTCGCAATTCGAAGGTTTGAAACTTTTTACCACATAAGTGTCCTCCTCATCCATCTTCCTTTTCCTTTTTTCCTATGAAATGAAAATGCATCCAGAGAGTTCAGTCTTCATGGTGTATGAAAAAAAAGATTCAATGGAGATAGCTTCTAATCATAATTCATGTACACTACCTACCGTATTTTGTGTGAGTTCATGATTTTCTCCCTCATCTGTGATAGTAAATGAACTTAGTTAAGTGATGAATAATGTAGCTTTAAAGAATATATTAGACTCTCTCAGTGAAGTGTACTAGATCAAATGAAAGCATATAAACAAATTAAAAGTTATGACTTACTTTCTTTAAGAGTTTCCAACCAATTTTGACTGCATACCAAAGCTTCCATGCTATCAGGGTCCAAGCTATTATAGCTTGAATGTGTGATCATGGCACTAACAACCGAACATGGCATCGAAACTGATACCAACATTGCAAGGTGATCACGAGCCATCTTTGCAAGAGTAGGGAACCTTAGAGAATTAACACGCCACCAACCAAGTATGTCTCCATCTAAGGGAAGTGCTGGCTCACCTAAGTAATCCTCAAGCTCCGACTTCCATGAGGGTAAAAAGTTATTGAAGGAGTCCAAAATACAATCATTTGCAGTCTCTGTTGTCAAAGAATTGGAATCATCCAATATTGAAGTGGATGCAATCGAATTTCTAGCTCCATTGGTATATTCACAGTAAACATCTGTAAGAACTTTATGAAACTCGTTCAATTGCATCTTACTGTCATGCCCATAAATCACATTATATGAGAGCTCCACAATTTTAAATTTTAACCTTGGATCAAGAACAGATGCAACAGCTAATTCCAAATTACATAAGCTCCAATAGCGATCAAATTTCCTCTTCATCAATGTAAGAACTGAATGATTGCTCTTTTCCAGCTGAAGAAATTTCTTGTATATGTCACAAAGCATCGGAAAGTACAAACTTACAGTAATGGATTGAGTTCCTTTGATATCATTAAAACATTTCAAACAACTCTTTAGAGCTATGACCTTCTCCCATTCCTCCATTGATGGGTTTAGCTTAAAACTGCCATCAATTTGCTCCAACTGACAAACGATTTCTCTTGATCCCAAAGCACTAGCAAGTATGTCAAATTCTGATTCCAACTTGAAAGAAAGATCATCCAATGATTTCCTACGTTGTAGCTTCACTTGATCTACAGCTTCTTGGAATTTTAGTCTCCCATGTGTTGTTTCAGTGACATATTCAATGGATTCCCTAAACTTATGAAGTATACTATACATCTCACGAGACCCATCCTCAAGAAAAGTGCAACTAATGAACCAATGAGCTGAAGAAAGCGAGCCTTGATCACGAACACAAGTTTCTTTTATTTGCTGAAACATTTCCTCATTCAAAGAAGGGTCATCCATAGTTATGGAATATATTTTCTCATCTAGATTCCATTCTGAAATTGATCTCTGGATAATTTCACTTAAAGCCTTTGTGTCATATATATGCTTCAAAGTTTTGAAGGCAAGAATCTTCATCTTCAGTTTCCAATCATCATCAATAAAGTGTGCTATCAGACAACAATATGCAGTCTTTCCAAGACCATTTTTCCACAAAGTGACTCTCAAATTGAACTTACAAGCAAGTTTATCAAAACCCTGCCGAACTTCTCTTTTCTTTTCCTTATAGAAGTCAGATAACAATTTATCTATTGATTGAAACTCATACATTGGCTGCAAATCTTTCACAAAATTCTTGAAGGCTTCTTGACCAGCCAGATCTAATGGATATTGATGCTTAATAACCATTTTCACAAGATCCAAGTGACTCCTTTCTTGATCAAACGTTGAGCATCTTTCATTGGTATCAACTGGAAGTATCAACTGGCATTCTTGATTTTGTTTTTTCTTACCAGGACATACTTTCGAGTGGTTCTTCAAGTGTGTGGTTCCACTCTTGCTTGACCCTGTAAGCACCCTGGGGCAGTGTTTACATTTGGCTACTTGTTTTCCATCTTCTTCAAACTTATCAAAATCCTCCCAAACCTTTGACCACGACTTTCTCTGTTTGTTTCGTTTTGTTTCCACAATCTGAGAGTCATCATTGAAAATAATGTATGAAAAATGAGAATAATAAATCATGTACATTACTTTATAAGATTTCAATATTTTATCCAAAGGGAAAATCTATTTGATACTACATATATATGCAATATTTAAGCAGAACATATTAATACAATGTTGAAAAGATATTCCACCAATATTGTAAAAAAAGGTAACTAGATTTACTGTGAAATTAATTTTATTAAGCTGCATTCTTGATGTAAGGTTTTCCTTATGGGTTTCTATGGAACTAATTAGGTTAAAAAAAATCTAGATTTCCAGTCTATGACATTATCAAGGAAGAATAAATAATTACCTGGTTATAAGGCTCTTCTAGTGTGTTAAAAGGAGCTGCAACAACCTTTGATGAAGGATGTATAGAAATCGGAGAGTCAAAATTTGGATCCACCCCCTTCTTAGAGCAAATGTTATTATCATATTAGACCCATAAATGGTAATCCATAATTAATTCAGTGTTGAAATAATATAAGAATATATAAAGGTAATGTAATTACCTGCTCAATATGCCCATTTATATATTCCATGAATATATAAAGGTAATGTAATGTAAAAAAAATTAATTTTTATAATTAAATTTAAATAAAAATTATACCTTTTATTGTAAAAAAAAATTCAAGCCGACTGGCCCAAATGCATTTAAACATGTACAACAATGACATATTTACTCTGTTTTTAATATGATTAAAACTTATCAATAATGAACAATAAATATTTTGTATGAAAAAAATAGGGGTTAACTGTGAAGGTAATACCTGTAGAAAAGGTTGAAGAGGTTGAAGAGGCAGAGGATTTGGATCGAAACCTACAAACATATTCCATTCAATCAAAATGTTATAATTACTCAAATAAAAAAAAAAAAACATAAAAACATAACAATAAGTGAAGGAAAGGACAAATGAATCAACTTTTATTAATTTATAAAAATGCAAAAAAAAAAATTGTATAAAATTACAAAAAAATTATTCAACAAATAATAGAAAATTTTAAAAAATAAAAATTATATCAAATATTTGAAATATATATAAATATCTACAATTTTATATACAACCTTAGTTGTCACTTCACTTCTCAACTTATTTTCCGACCTTAGTATCTCTTATATATTTATATTTTGTCTTATATTTTTAATTTGTTTTTATAATTTTTATAATATTTTGTAATTTTTTATTAATTTATTAAATTTTAATTATTTTCTATATTTTTCAATTTTGTTCATATTTTTACAATATTTACTTTTTGCGATTTATATAATTTTTAATTTTTAAATTTTAATATTTTTGCAAGTTTTTAATTATTTTTTGTTATAATAATTTTATCATTTTTGTGCACTTTTCTATTTTCAATAAATTTTTTTATTTTTTGAAATATTTTTGTATATTATATATTTTTATAATGATTATAATTTTTATTATTTTTAATAAAAAATTAGTTTTCACCATGTGATACAATCGTACCATGCCATGCGATGAAAATAACACAAAAAGGTAACTATTACCATTTAACAATTGACTGTTAATTTTAATAGGAAAATCCTTTAATTGATTGAAATTCTAACATGTGAAAGTTCAGTGAAAAAAATATAAGGAGTTATTTATTTTAACTTATTTATTTTTAGTAATTTTAAAATAATTTATTTTAGTATGGATGTATCATATGGTTTGGTATTAATATAGAAATTTATAGATTTTTAATGCATCAAATAAAAATTTATATAAAAAATTAATATATAATTTAAGATGGTTTGAATTGAGTCGAAATAAAAAACAATTGATTGAATCAATAAATTGATATTTTGATTTGTTCAATCCTTAATTTAGTTGTGAAATTGTTATATAATTTAAAAAGAAAAGAAGAAAAAAAAATACCTTCTCCAAACTTATGGTTGGTGGAAATGGAATTGAAGTGTCCATCTTCAACTTTGGGTTTCCATGCCGACAAGAAAAATAATGGACATCCCTCATAACCTAAAATCAAACACTCTTCTTCCTCCCTCATTATTTCCAAAACACTATTATCGCCAAAACCAGCCAATGAAAAACCAACAATGAGTTCATCTTTCTCGTGGCTTAATGGAATTCGAGTAAAACCAGTCATTGAAAAGAGATTTTGCCATTCACTCAACGTTTGGTGCCGCCTAATTATATTATTACTTTCACTTGCATCTCTGTTACACTCCCACAGATACTCCGAATTAAAATTAATGCCCAACCAACTATTTAATACGCAAGTAATGGAGTAATACTGAAAACAATCCTTCAAACATGTCAAGAAATTGGGGTGGGTATGATTAGAATAGAAGTCTAGCAGGATTACAATCGTCGGATTTATCTCCTTCAATCTAACTAACTCTCTCTCCATTGCTTTTGCATCTCTTACCAACTTATCAAGTTTAAATTTATAGTAAACTACCACCATTTCATCATCTCTTCTTCTTTTAAAAACTATTTCACATTCATCCACTTCTGCCAAACTATTGCCATAAACCTCTTTCAACTCATCCTCCAACTTTACATTAACTTCCTTGGCATCCCTAGTCAAAATCTTCATTTCGTCTGAGAAATCTACATAATTTTTCAGAAATGGTGGAAGTATGTGACTTACACGGACGGGTAGAGAACCGCCGGAGAAGGTCGGTAGTGTACGAAGAACTGAACCCGCAAAAAAGCGATACGGGATGGAGAAATCAATGAGGTGCAATCGCCTGTTTCCCATCAAAGCATCATCGATGATGTTTTTTATGACGCCATTAATACGGTAGCTGTCATACTGATAATATAGTGCAGGATCCACCGGGAAAGTGAAGTAGGAAGAAGCAGGATGCAGTCCGTAGGCTCGGCGAACCAGAGCGTCCGCAAAGTATTTCACCACTTTGCTTTCATTTAAGTAGGGTCGCTCATCAGCAAGAATCAAGATGTTCTGAAGGAACGCATCGGCGCTTTTCAGATCCCCATCTTCAATAGCTTCAGCGCAGGATAGTAACCATCTCAAGGCGGTGTCGGTGTCGATGTCAAAAAAAGAAGAAGCCATGAAAGAAGGTGAGATTCAACAGAGTTTGGGTAAAGCAGAAGAGAAATATGGTAGAAAAGTAAGTGAAAGCAGCAAGATGATCACTCAGGAAAAGCAAAAGCAGTAGGAAAAGCGCGTCATTGAACACTCAGGCGGAATACTCACTGTTTCTATTTTGTTTTCTTTTTGCTTCCTACAAATTACCTGCCTGCAAATTAAATAATATCTGAACCTAGTCTCTGATTTTTTTTGTCTACATTATTACTATAATTTCACAATTTTGATACCTGATTTTGTATTCTAAAACTGTGTGATGTTATTATTTAATTTTTTATAGAAAAATATATATATTTAAAGGTAAATTTATTAATTAACGAAGGAAATCATATAATTTAGAGAAAAAATAACAAAGATTTGTAGTAGATAGTGAAGAACAAACTCCAACAACACAATAAAGACTTTAGCTTCAGCATCAATAGAGCAGCATGACCCGACCTGTTGACAATTGGCTTTGTCACAACTCAAGCATAACATATATAGAGTGATTGCAAGTACTTAATGTGATAAGGAAATCAACCACGGATAGTCCAAAGCAACGGGTAAAAATCGAAACAAGATTCGAGCATTCACCAAACTAAAAAAGACGATAACAAAATTATCCATAAAATCACTTGTAAAATTAAGGTTACTTGTATAAGTAAGACTAAGAAAATGTGCTACAAAAGCATATAAAAATTCCTAAAACGGAAAGAAAAATATATATTTTAAGTGATAACATAGTGCAATATCATATTATAGTGTCATTACATGAACTAAAACTAAAAAAAATTATCAAATTCTAAAATTAAATTAAACCAAAAAAATCAAGGACTAAATTAAAAAAATATCAAATTCAAAGATTAAATTTTAGTTTATTCCAAAGTAAAAGCAATGGCACGTCATTGATTGATGGAGGAACCCCACGCGGAATACACTGTTTCAACTTTGGATTTTCTTCTTTCCTGTGCTTCCTGGAAATAATGTAATAAAGCCTTTTCCATTTTTCGCTTGCACTTGGATTTAATTATTTGCCAAATTATTATTATTTCAAAATAATATTTTAAAAACTAATAAAATACATGATAATTTTCCTCAAAGTCTCAAGTGGGATAACTTCTATGTTTTGTTTTTCTACACTTCCTCTCACTTTCCATCGCAAAAAAAAAAAAAAGAAAAAAGAAAAAGAAAAAGAGTAGGATAACTTGTACGTTCTGTTTTTCCGCAAAGAGATTGTCCCAAAGTTGAGTCTATTTCTACACATTCTCCCACATTCCATCTTCTATTCATTTTCATTCACTTCTTTTTTATTTGCATTTTTATTAAAAATTTAGATAAATGGATATTTTAATTATGACTTAATATTGATTAAATTTCTACTTACCGGTTATCTTTTTTGCTTAACAAAATCATATTTTATTATACTTAAATAATCATATTATTAGTAATAATAGATAATAATTCCATCCTTGATGAAATATAAATATTTTATAAACAAAATTAGTGGCTATTCTTCTTTTAAAAAAAAATTATTTTGTTGTTCCCAATTTGATAAAAAATAAGCTTTAATCACAGATGCTTGAACTCAAAAATTATATCTCGTGTCGAGCTTGAACTCAAAAATTATGCTCAATCAAGACCGAGTTTAAAAATCGATGCTCCATCAAATTCAAGCCGAGTATTAAGCTTCAAGTTTTGAATCAAACTTGAACTTACAACTATTTAAACTCAACTTGGCTTAATTGCACCTCTAGTCAAACCTATTAATAGCTTAAGGTTGAATTCCTCCCACATTGGTTCTTCAATTGATATTTTACTGAGTTTTTTATTTATATTTTTATTAAAAATTTAGATAAATTAATATTTTAATTATCACCTAACACGGATTATATTTTAAAGTTTTTTTTGATGTGGAAATGAAGTTGTGGTACATATATGAGAACTGAATTTTGTTGATGAATTTGTCATTTTCAAGTTTCCAGCATTCAAAGTAGAAACATTTCTTTAATATAGAATGGATAAAGACAGCATAAAAAGTCCAGAAATTAAGACATTGAAATTTCCCCAAAGTCACCTTATTTGCATTTCTTTAATAGGCCAGCTTTGTCACTTTGCTGAAAACACTAATCTATATTCTGCTGAAAATTAATAAGATAATTGTTGAATACATTGTCTTTGAAATGTAAAAATTTCCAAAACAAATTCATTGAATAAATGGCATAGTCTGCTATGGTGTTTCTGTCAATCATCAAGGTAGTTGTTGCCATTTTAAAATTCAGTGGAAGATGATGATGGCTCAATTTTAAAATTGTAAAATAAATAAGTAAATAAAATGTGGAAAAGATGTAAATTTTGGACCATGTGGGTGAATCCTTCTAGATTGCATGATTGACTACGGAAAAGTGGGTTCTTTAGGGATCAATATATCCATGGCTGAAGGTTGCTCTATGGCTTTGGTCTCTATTCATGCTATGACTTTGTTGATTGTGAGTGAATATCTATTTCCGGATGTTGCTGGTTGTCATGTTTCGACTGATTATGCTACATGAGGTGTGTAACGGCCTAATTTTCAGTGGTGTCGGAAATAGTGATATGAGATCACTAAATCTGACAGGTAAGATTGAATAAGATAGTAATTTAATATTTATGAGTCAAGTGAGAATTTAGAAGAATTTGTGGATTGGTAAATTTGGTAAATTAAAAGAATTTAGTAGGTCAAATGGGTCAAAAACGAGGTATCGAGATCTCGAATTTGAAAACCGAGGCATAAATATTTTTATAAATATTTATGGAGTGTTATTAAGTTAATATTAAAGTTTGGTTGAGAAATTTAAATGTTTGGGTAGTCAATTAAATAAAAAGGACTAAATTGTAACAAATGCAAAATTGCTACAAGAATTAAATAGCTCAAGTGTTAAAAGAAGGAGGGTTTAAAGGAAAATTAAACATAAAGGTGAAAAGGTTGGACGGTAAGGGGAAGAAAATCATCAGAAGATAAGGGAAATAAGGGCATAATTGGAAATTTAATAATTTTAACATGTATAATAATGATAAAATTGAAAGATCTAGAGATATCTTCATATTTTCTCAGCCAAAACGCCATAGGAGGTCTGGAGAAAGCTGGTTTTTCATATTTTCACATCATGTGAGTTTATTTCTTGCTTTTTCTTGATAATTTTTATGTTTTTATGACTTTTACAACTAGATCCACTTATAGAATTCATTAGTTTTTGATTTGATGGGTGAAATTAGAAGTTACCCTGGCTGGGTAATGGAATTTTATGATAAATTATTGTGAAATTTAAATTCTAATTTCATATTAAGGTGGTTTTATTAAGTGATTTTGATAGAAAATGGTATTTAGGACCTAGTTGTGAAAAAGTTATGAATTAGAGGTTGGTGTTGTAATTAAGAATATAAAAGGTTGTGAAATAGTTTAGAATGATAAAATAAAGTGTTAATTGAGAAAAATCAGTTCAATTGATTGGTGAATTGAGCAGGGACTAAATTGTAAAAATAGTAAATTTTGGGGTAAAAGTGCAATTACAAAAATTGAAGAGCATAAATTATGAAGTGAAATAGAAATGAAATAAATGCTAATGATTGAAAATATTTTACATTATAGATCAAGAATCCAAAGAAGAACGAGGAAAAGAAAAAGTTGCAGAATAGTCCCTAAATTTCAATATCATCTACAAATCAGTCGGGTAAGTTCATATGGTTGAATTTATATGTTTTATTGTGAATGGTTGAATGATATAATGTGTTATTGAATATGAATTTGTTGTTGGGTTGTGAAAACTATGATAAAATAAAAGAATAAATGTGGTAATTCAAATTAGGAAAAACGCAAGATTGAGTACGTTCGCATCGTGACATGTGATGAATTGACGGAAAAGACCATGGTTGATCCATGGCAAAGTATGAAATGTAGGTGTGGTATCATCCATACTGAGTTGTGAAATGTAGGTATGGTATTAACCATACTGAGTTAAGTAACGTAGGTATGACATTTCCCATACTGAGTTGTGAAATGTAGGTATGGTATTTCAACGAGGAAAACCATACTGAGTTGTGAAACGTGGCACTGAGCAACGACGTACTCAAATTAAATAAGGCGTTTCCTAATTTGATAATAAGTAATACAATAGAAGTGAATCAAATGAAAGAGATTGAGTAGTTGTTAATGTTGAGCTCAACTATGTGAAATATTATAACAATGGTTGTGAATGGCAGGGAACTTTAGTAAATGTTTTGTTATTGTTTGGAAATATTATGTGTGGTAAGCATTACTTTAAACCTATGAACTTACTAAGCTTCATTAAGCTTACTTGTGTCTGTTTGATATTTTTATGTAGATTGAATTAAAGAGAAGTTGGTAGATCGGATCATCACAAAGAAAGCTCACTATCCAGATCAATTCCGGTAGCTTTTGTTTTATGTTTAAAGATTTATATGGCATGTATAGAGTTTAAATGAGATGGAGTAAAGATGTTATAAACTGGTTAACAATATTTTGCAATGAAACAGTTTTTGAATTACAACAGTAATTAAGAAAAATCACCAAAAATAGAAGAAATGGAATTAAGAAGTGAATAAGATATATAATTGAAGCTTATTGAGTCTATTTTCACATAAAAGAAACATAACAATCAAATTATTCTTATGTTTGGAGATATTTGAATTTTTGTGAGACTAGTTCAGAATGATTACGTGATCCCCTATTCTGTCTTTGAAAAATCATTAGAAATTGTATAATAATAATTGAGGGATATAGTTTATATGCATGGAATCCTGAATGAGTCTATTTTCAAATGAAATAAATAGGAAGGTCATATGAATTCTGTACGAAGAGTAATTTGATTCGTAGTGAAGAGAGGTCAGAATAGTTGAACAGTAAAACAGGGGAAATTTTAATGAATAAACTGTACTAATTGGCTAAGCCAAAAATTCTGGAAAAATTATAGTAAGAATATATATGAGTCTAGTTTCAAGGAAAATTTACGGATCTTAATTTGGAATTCTGTAGCTCCAGATATAAATAATTTAGTGACTATCACGCAGATGAACAGTTTTAAATTATTATGCTGAATTAGTAGTAAAGTCTAGTAATGCCTCGTGCTCGACTCCGGTAACGGCCTCGGGTAAGGGGTGTTACAAGGTGGGTAGACTAGTGGCAAGAAGTGGTGCTGCTTTCTCTCTAATTACAGCTCGCGGCAGTACCTGGTGGTTGTCGGTAGAGGTTTTAGAAAAAAGATTATATATGTATAAAAAATGAAAAAAAAAAAAACAATTTCCATCAAATTCCAAAAAGTTCAAATATACATCCTTCCACCTTGAGGTACAAGCAACGCATCAACTTTGTTTATTTTTTTATACAATCTTTCACATGTATATAAAAAAAAAATAAGTTTTCAGAAATAAATCATATTTTCTTGTTCAAAGTAATTATCATGCCTAAAACAATCACTATATTTCATTACGAAGACCCCAAAATCTATGGAGCTTTACATTGTTGTACAAAGGAAAAAAAAAATGTAAGAATAAATAAACAAAAAGTAGCTAGAAAAGCTGTATATTCCTTGATCCTTTATCTACCCCTCTATGCTCCTTGTTTATAAAGCTTGAGACTAAATACCCTATTTTGTTTATTTCAAGTAAAATAATAATATTAAATCTTTAAATAAATAAAAATACGATAAAAATCAACATTCAATTCCTTACCATTTTCTAGTTCAATTACCATTGTTGATGGAATTCCTTTTATCACATGTTAAGAGTTATATGACTCAAATTCTTATTAAAGAAATATAATATAATGACAAAACAAGGAGATCTATGTAGGGCTTAAGGCCGAGGGCCATGCCATATAAGTAAAATCCATAAAGAATTACACTTATTCTATTTGACATTTATTAGAATAAGATTTTTTAACATTTAAATAAATGTAGTCGAAACTCCTCTTATATTGTTCGAATTCAACATTATTGAATTTCTCTTCTTCTGCTCGTGATCTTTCTCACAAGGGTTTTCCACTTAAATATGTGTGTTTTGTTTTGTTTTTTTTTTTTTTACTTTGCAATCATTCTATTTTCATTATTAACATTAGTTTTAACATCACAACATATTTATCAGCTTGAAATATTTAAAACTGATTTAACAATCTCATCGACATTTGCCAAAAAAATCAATAAAATTATAAATTCAAATTTTAATATTTAATTAATCAAATTGACAATAATTTTACTCTTCGACATAGAAAAATAAGTATAGATCTGATGTTGAAAATATCATACATGCATAAAAGATGAAAAA
Source organism: Gossypium sturtianum (assembly GCA_025698515.1). Lineage (NCBI taxonomy): Eukaryota > Viridiplantae > Streptophyta > Magnoliopsida > Malvales > Malvaceae > Gossypium > Gossypium sturtianum. The sequence continues at coordinate 169,320,253 of CM046945.1, forward strand.
AGAAAAAGAAAACCGATAAAATTCATCAAATTCTAGAAACTCGAATACACATTCTTTGACCTTAAGCGCGCCCAAACAAGGCATTAATCTTGTTTATTTTATGATATGCAATCTTCCACGGTATAAATCAAGAAAGATACGTCGTCGGAAATGAATCATATCTTTTTGTGTAAAAGGGAAGAAATCACCATACGTAAGATAATCACCATATTTCATCACGAACACCCCACAATCAACCGAGCTTTACGTTATAGTACAAAAGAAACGAAATGAACGTAAGATACTAAGTAAATAAAGGTTAGAAAAGTCGTAGATTTTCAAAGATGGATGCTTACTTCTTCTGCTGAGGAATATCATTACGCACCACATATGGCCATTCATTTGCATCTTTATAACCAAATTCTGGCAATAAAAAGCTTTTGAACCATTGTAATATCTTATCAACATTTTTGGAATTGAAAGATAGTATTCCAGACGATTGGTACGGATCCAAGCATGAAAATTTCTTCGCGTTGACATCAACATAAAAAAGAACCCAATGATCTGATAAGCACAATGGTAGAAATATCTGCAATCACACAAAAACAACAACAAAACATTATATTCATAAACACTTTAAATCTCAATTATAAGCCAAAAGAAAAAAAGAAAAAAAAGAGATGTTTTTACTTACCTTACGTACACCGCTTAGGTGATCAGGTTTATACCGAGCTAACACCTCTTGTTCTGATCTGGATCCTTTTATCAAGAGGTTCTAATGATAGAATGAATATAGGTTAAATGGTACCTTAAATATAATTAGTTTTCATAAATAGTAACAATTTTAATTTGAAATATTATTAGTTTTTGACAAGATAAAGTTCTTACAGCTACTTGAGAGTCAAATGAATAGTGACTGATGAATGCTTTTGGAAATTTATGAGATCTCTTCTTCAGCAATTTGAAAAAAGCATTAATGACCTTCATAACATAAAAAAAGTAACACCATTGAGTTATCTCCAATCAAATTGATAGGACATGAGAAAATATATAACTATTACACCACACAAATACATGATTATGAAAGCGATACGAGTATATGAATTACGAGTTACGGAATTAATTTATGCCCCAAATGCTATACATTTAATAATTACTTACAACTTCATTAATATGGAACTTTTTTTGAGTTTCAGTACTTCTTGGCACCATGAGTAAAGGTTCCAATTTTTCACCCGTCAAATCGAGTTCTTTATCTCGTCCAATTGATTTTCTGTGAAACATAAACTTAAATATATCGTTAGATTATAGTAATCAGTTTATATTCCAAAATTTAATTCATCACCGATTCAATTTTTTCCTTTCCAACTTATCTAGCCGTTCATAGTCCTTGTTTGTAAAGTTTGAGACTAAATATACCCGAACATCCTATAAAAACAAAAACATAATGATGTAAAACCAAAGGAATGTATGTATATATATAACCAAAGAAATGAAGTGTGAACCTGTTCACACCATTGCCCTTGCTCCTTTAATGTTGTTTCATCATCAGACTCGGAAGATGAGCTCTGAACTTGATCTGATTGATCATTGTCGGACGATGAATCACCACTCGAAATTTCATTTACGTCCTTAGAGTTTCTTCCATGATTAAATTCTGTAACAAAAAGCTTTGCTTAAAAATTTAAGCCTTTCCAATTTCATATTCACATTGACATTCGAGTTTGAGTAACATAGTAGTTAATAATAAGTATAGATTAATTACCATTGTTGTTGGAATCTTTGGCAATATCTTCAGTACTTATAGCTTTCTCACAATTCGAAGGTTTGGATTTTTTTCTGACACAAGTGTCCTCATCCAGCTTCCTTTTTCCTTTATCCTATGAAGTGAAAATGCATTAAAGTAATTCAATTTTCAAGGTACATGAAAAAAAATTCAATGGAGACAGTTTCTAATCATAATTTATATACAATGCCTACCGTAGTTTGGGTGGGTTCATGATTTTCTCCATCATCTGTGATAGCAAATCAACTCTGTTAAGTGATAAGATAATGTAATACTAAAGAACAGAGTAAACCTTCTAAGTGAAGTGTAGGAAAATATAATTGAAGGATCTAAACAAATTAAGAGTAAAGACTTACTTTCTTTTGGAGTTTCCAGCCAGTTTTGACTGCATACCAAAGCTTCCATGGTCTCAGAGTTCAAGCTACTGTAGTCTGGATTCCTGGTCACGGCACATGGCGCAGAAACTGATACTGGCATTGTAAGGAAATCTCGAGCTATCTTTTCAAGTATAGGAAACCTTTGAGAATTAACGCGCCACCAATCAAGTATGTCAAAGAAGGCTCCATCCAGGGGAAGTAAAGGTTATCGAAAAATTGAACTGGATAAATTCTATATGAACTTACCTCCTATTGACATTTCAAACCTATTTGATTGTAGACCGAAGCTTCCTTCACCTGCGAACTCCCCAAGTACGTGCGAATTGATATTACGAACTCTCCTTGTGGGCCTTCTTTGACATGTGCGAGCTGAGACATGATCCTTTGTTGACATCATGCTTTAAGGTTCGCAGGCCTCCACTTAACGGGGTCTGGCTACCGGGTCGCAGGCGGGCGACCCTGATCATATCCATTTCTCGGGTTAGTGATCATGAGCACATAACAGTTGTAGAAATGAAAAATAAGAGGTCCATTAATGTATATTAATAAATTTATTATGGTTTGTATGTTGTTTCTAGTTTATAATGTAATTATTAATATTTATATCTGACTAGCTTATATTTAAAAAATTATAAATATATCTTTTTTGTTGGTTTGTTCATTATTCATTAATACGTACGTTTAATGCTCATGAGTATTTTTATTTAATTTAAACGAATGAATATGAACACGTATAATTTTAAATAAACGAACACAATAACAAACACTAACTAAAACACGAACAAACTTAAAAACAAACAAACAAACATGTACAAAACTCTATTTGTTTAAACTCAGTTCATTTACTGACCTACTATTAACATAATTTTACTATTAACATACCTTTTATCAATTAAAAGGCATCTTTAAACCAAGTAAACTATCAACAAAGTTGATGAAACTATCAAGTTTCATCACTTCGGGGGAGTGAGGATGCCAAACTATCACCCATTAATATTATTAGATTATAATGATCATTTTATATTCCAATATTAACTCATCAAAGCTAGCAACATACTCATTCAACTGATTCCTTCGCCATTTATCCAGTCGTCTATGCTCTGTGTGTGAAATGAAGTATGAACCTGTTCAAACCATGGTCCTTGCTCTATCAATGGTTTTTCATCATCGAACTCAGAAGACGAACTCTGATTAAGTATACACAGCAATTATCAATGTCCACAAGAAAGTCTACCATTTCGAATACTCATTGAGCCGAGACAATGTCACCACACTTTGCAGCGACTTTGCATACATATTAGGGACCGAGTTGTCAATCAAAGTTTCACCACCATATCCAAATTCCTAGATTTGTCACAACCTGAAATGATCTGAATCTGTATTGATGCATATCCGATTGCATATGCAATGATCCGAGCTAACACCACTTAACTGGAGCAAAAATGTCAACTTGTGATGCAACATTCAGTCACAGCAACAGAGCATGCAATGCAAGATCATGCATTATTAAGCTCTCCACAATTCCCAAATCATCTTGTCTTGTAACTTGAAAATAGAATCTCCATGAAATACTAATGGTGGCTGGATAAACACTTAAGGCCATCCAAAAAATGTGATCAATTGTTTCACCTCAAGCTCAATGTCCTTCGAGATTAAAGAGCAATAAACTAAACATTATTTCAAATGCAAAGGAAAATGATCATAACTCAACTTTAAAATTGGAAAAATCCGATTCTATTGTCAAGTCATATTTTTAAGTACATTGTTCTTCACCTTTAACAGTAGAAAGTAAGTATAAACTGAGGATAATAGTACCATGTATGCATAAAAAAGGGTCAGGTTTCACAAAAGTAAGAAAAAAGAAAAAACAAGGCATCAAACTTGTCTAGTTTTACCATACAATCTTCCACGGTATATATCAAGAAAGATACGACGTCGAAAATGAACCATGTCATTTTGTGTGAAAGGGAAGAAATCACCATGCGTAAGGCAATCACCATATTTCATCACGAATACCCCACAATCAACCCAGCTTACATTGTAGTACAAGAGAAACGAAAAAAAGAAAGGTAAGATAATAAGTAAATAAAAGGTAGAAAATGTGTAGATTTTAATAGACGAATACTTACTTTTTTTGCACTGGAATATCAGTACGCACTACAAATGGCCATTCATTTGCATCATTATAACCAAACTCTGGCAGTAGAAAGGTCGTGAACCATTGTAATATTGTTTGTTTTTCAACATTATTAGACATTATTCGAGAAGATGGATTTGAATCCAACCATGAAATTTTCTTCTCCTTGGTATTAACATAGAAAAGAACCCAATGGGCTGATAAACACAATGGTAAAAATAACTGCAATCACAAAAAGGAAAGCAAAAAAGATTACATCCATCTTTGCTAGTTACAATCAAGGATTTACGTTGCTGTTGATATTTTCGATTTGGGTTTTTTCTACTGCAATAGTTAATGTAATTTATCACAATTACAAAGCATATAGCAAAAATTGAAGAGCTTACTTTATGAGCACCTCTTAGTTTCTCAACTTTAAACCAAGCTAATACTTCTTGTTCTGATCTGGATCCTTGTATCAAGGAAGTCTAGTGATTGCAAAATATATAGGTTAAACTGTACTATGTATAGTATTTGATATAAAATACTAACAATTTCAATTCGAAATATCAATATAGTTCCTCGTGCAAGATAAAATTTCTTACAGCTATTTGAGAGTCGAATGAATAATGATTAATGTATGCCTTTGGAAATCTATCAGATCTCTTCTTAAGTAATTTGAAGAATGTATTAACGACCTGCATACCATAATGAATTAACAACATTTGTTTATTTCCAACTCATACTACCTGATAACTTCGAACATGACATGAGAAAATACATAATTAATACACAACACAGTTCTATAATTATGAAAATTATATGAATATATGGATTACCAAATTAGGTTATGCCCATATCTCTAAAAAATTGATGATTACTTACAGAATCATCAATATAATACTCTTTTCGAGTTTCATCACCATGGGGCACCATGAGTAAAGGTGCTAATTTGTCACTCATTAAGCAGAACTCCTTATCTCGTCCAATCAATTTTCTGTGAAGCATAAACTTCAATGCATAGTTAGATTATAATCATCACTTCATATGCCAATATTAACTTATCAAAGCTAGCACATACCCAATCAACTCATTTTTTTGCCATCTATTTAGCCGTTTCTTCTCCTTGCCTGTAAATCTCGAGACTAAATATGCCCGAACATCCTAAAGAAGAATTAAAAAAAAAGGAAAACTCTTAGATGTAAAAGCCTTAATATATGCACAAAAGCAAAGAAATGTGTTTAAGGAACGGAATGAAGTATGAACCTCTTTACACCATGATCCTTGCTCCTTCAATGTTGTTTCGTTATCAGACTCAGAAGACAAGCTCTGAAACTGACCTGACTTATTATTGTTGAATGGTGAGTCATCTTCTGGAATTTCGATTAAGGCAGTAATGTTTCTTCCATGATTAGGTTCTGTATAAAGAAATTTTGCTTAATAATGGATTGAGCCATTGCCAATGTTAAAATGGAAACATTATTTAAGTTGTTTCCACTGCTAATTTCTTCATAAGATCAATTTTTGTAACTTATCACTGTTTGCACACCTTTTAGATTCAGTTCAAGATGAGGATTTGATAAAAAATTGGTTGGAAAACTGAACTAGATAAGTGATAAAACGATCAAATAAGGAACTTACTTCCTGTTGATATTTCCAACCTATTTCGATTGCAAACTGAAGCTTCTATGTTCTATGCTTTTTCAACAACAAGTGGATTACCATTTGGCATTTCAAGTTAAATAAGAACAAAGTTCTTTTCATCCTTCTTGAAATACCCTTGTCCAAAACATTTCCACATCAAAGCTCACATTTGAATCCAAGTAACACAATAGATAGCAATAGTAAGTATGGTTCAATTACCATTTTTGATGGATCCTTTGGCAATGTCTCCACTACTATTAGCTTCTTCTCGATTCCAATTTTTAGAAACTTTTACCACATTAGAGTGGTCTTCCATCTTCCTTTTATACTATTTAATGAAAATGCATTAAGGTAACTCATTCTTCAGCTTAGTCATAGTATAGGAAAAAGAATTCAATCGAGATCATTTTCTAAGCATAATTCATACGTAATACGTACCATATTTTGCATGGGTCCATGATTTTCTCCATCATCTGCGATAACAAAATGAACTCAATTAAGTGATAAGATAAGTAACTCTAAAGAACAGACCCTCCAAGTGAAGTGCAATAAAATAGAATGAAAGGATCTAAAACAAATTAAAAGTTAAGACTTACTTTCTTTTGGAATTTCCAACCAGTTTTGACTACATACTAAAGCTTCCATACTCTCAGGATTCAAGTTGTTGTAGGCTGGATTTGTGATCATGGCATTGAATTTCAAACATGGTGCGAGTATTGATATTGGCATTGCAAGGAAATCTCGAGCCATCTTTGCTAGTGTAGGAAACCTTTTAGTATTAATACACCACCAGTAAAGTATGTCAAAGGCTCCATCCAAGGGAAGTAACGGCTCATCCAAGTAACAGTCAAGCTCAGACTTCCATGAGGCCACCTCATTAAAGTTGCTTGCAGATGCAAATTTACTGAAAGATTCCAGAATACAATCATTAGCAATCTCTGTTGTTGAAGAATTGGAATCATCCAAGTCTGAAGAGGATTTACACAGATTTCTGGCTTCATTGGCATATTCATAGTAAACATCTGTGAGGACTTTATGGAATCTGTTCAAATGCATCTTACTATCATGGCCATAAATCTCAGTATATGAGAACTCCACAAATTTAAACTTTAACCTTGGATCAAGAATAGTTGCAACAGCGAATGCCGAATTACATAAGCTCCAATAGTAGTCAAATTTCCTCTTCATCAATGTAACAATTGGATGGTTGCTCTTATCCTGATGAAGAAATTTCTTATATATGTTGCAGAGCTTTGGGAAGTACAAATTTGCAGTAAGTGATTGAGTTCCTTCGATATCATCAAAACATTTCAAACAACTGTGGAAAGCTAGTACCATCTCCCATTCCTCCACTGATGGGTTTAATTTAAAGTTGCCATCAATTTTCTCCAGTTGACAAAATATTTCTCTTGATTCCAAGGCACTATGAAGCACACCAAAGTCTGAATCCAACCTTAAAGAAAGATCATCCCATGATTTCCCACCTTGTAGCTTCACTTGATTTACAACTTCTTCAAATTTCAGTTTTCCTTGTGCTATTTCACTTACATATTCAATGGATTTTCTTAATTTCAAAAGTATTAGATCCATCTCACGAAAACCATCTTCAATGAAAGTGCAACCGGTGAACCAGTGAGTTGAAGGAAACGAACCTTGGTCACTAAAACAAGTTTCCTTTATCTTCTGAAACATTTCATCATTCAAATAAGGGTTATCCATAGTTATGGAAAATACTTTCTTACTTATATTCCACCCCAAAACCGAGCTCTGAATAATTTCGTTTAAAGCCTTTGTGTCATAGATATGCTCCAAAGGTTTGCAGGCAATAATCTTCATTTTTGGTTCCCAATTATCATCAATGAAGTGTGCTATCAGACAGCAATATGCAGTCTTTCGGAGGTTGTTCTTCCACAAACTGATTGTCAAATTGAAGTTACAAGCAAGCTGATCAAAATATAACTGAAGTTTCTCCTTTTCTTCTTTATAGATGCGATGTATGTCAGATAATAAAATATCTTTTGATTGAAACTCAAACATTGGCTGTAAATTTTTCACGAAAATCATAAAGAACTCTTGTTCAGCCATATCCAATGGACTTTGATGCTTGATAATCATTTTCGCAAAATCCAAGCGACTCCTTTCTTGATCGAATGTGAAGTTGCTTTCATCACCATCCCGAGTGATCAAATCACCTATTTCAGATGTGATTAACTGCCTTTCCTGATTTTTTATTTTCTTACTTTGGCATCTTTCCAAATGGTTTTTCAAGTGTGTGGTTCCACTCTTACTTGACCCTGTAAAATCCTTATTGCAGTGTTTACATTTGGCTACTTGTTTTCCATTCACTTCAAACTTATCGAAATCCAGCCAAACTTTAGACGAGTACTTTCTCCGTTTGGTTCGTGGGACTTTACAGGTCTCCATGTATGCTTTCACAATCTCATAGTCACCAATGGATACAGTCTGAGAAATGAAATCCTTCTCACCGATTTCCTTTCAAAAAGTAGACAAACTAAGAATAAGTTGTCTATAAGTAAAACTTCAAAGCACATTACAATAGCTAAAGCTCTCAAAATTATATATAATCATTTGAATACTTAGCTTAGGCATGCAGCACTACATTATATATATAAGCATACAATGTTAATATAATGCTGACAATCTATCAACCAAACCCTTCTTCTTTTAAAAGAAAAAGGAAAAAAAGTGGCAGGCAACTAATTCTAATGCTGTTCACTTAAGTTCCATTCGTGTTGTTTAAAAACAATATTCAAGATAATTGATCTAGGGCTTTATCCTACTAATCAGATTTCAAGTGTTAGACCAACTATATAGAAATGATTACCTGTTTATGAGGCCCTTGTGCTTGTAGTATTCCTCCATAACTCATGGGATTGGGTGTGCTAAAGGGAGCTGATTCAACCTAAAAGAAAATATTGTTATTCATTATACACATGAACTAAAATACTTCAAGTCTATAACAATAATATCATACCTGCTCAACAAGCCCATGTCTTTCCATTTCATGAACATCACATGGTTGAAATGCATTCAAAGACCATGTTGTGTTTGAGCTTAGTAAATCATTGGTGGATGAAGCTGGCTGAGCATTTCTCGTATGCATTGTCCCCTGCAGAGTGGTTGAAATGGTTTCTCTCTTGAATCCACCTTCATTACCTCCAACCCGTATAGTTACAAACTTTTTCTTCATATTTTTTAAGTCATTGAAGATATCAAGTGCTAAAGATTCTGATTTCTCACTTTCGATTTCAGGCCAATAAAATTCTACTATATAAACATCACCAATGATGTAGTGATTTTGTAGACAGATTGCAACAACTGCATGGCTACCAAACAACTGTGCAGCATTAAACAGTGGGTAGTCACTTTTCATAAGATTTGTAATACTTGGTTCGAAATGAAAGTTAGCACTTGATTGGAGTGCTTTCCCAGCAATGGCTTGCCCTTCTTGAATATGATGTTTTGCACATGCTTCCATGAAACATTGAGACCCCTCATTACTTGCATAAGAAGAAGTCCTTTCCATGAAAAGAGTATGTTTCTTGCCATCCAACATAATTTTATCTGTATTAGCCTCACAAGCCCATGTTAAAGCCACTGGAAGCTCATATCTAAAACATAAATCTTCCAACATGTCATAAATCTCAGCAAAAGTAGCTAACCGGTTCAATATGAAACCCTGTTAAAATATTAACTTAACAATGAACTACAAGAAATAAAATTAGAAAATCCAAAATAACTCAATGACAAGATCCCTAAGTGAACAGTTTTCGACCATTTTATAAGCAGTTTCTAAGTTTATATCCCAAAATTCAAAAACTATATATATATATGTATGTATATCTTTACAAGAAATGAGAATGTATGGTTATATGTGTGCATTTAAGAATCTTTAAATGATGTATCAAGTTGAATTCGAAGAAGATGAAATGAATTTGGATGCTCTTCGCTCTTTCTCTTCCATTAAAACTTCTTCATTAGCTGAACTTCTTTCTCTATGAGAATATACCATTCAATGACTTGAACATCAAAGAGTGTCTCAAACTATTAACCTCCGATGCCCTATAGCTCACATTTGTCTTGTAAGAATCCGAGAATATTTGATCCTATTTCATGTTGGTCGAAAAACATATATCTTAATTTGATCCATCACCTAAACAAGTGTAAACTATATATATAATGCTCAAAATATGTATCCTCTAAGCAAGTTTAAAAGACCTTTTATTTTTCTTATAAAATAGTTTATGGTTTTTTTATCATTCCAATCAAAATAAAAGCATACTGTTAGAATTGCATAAATTTTATTTCTTTTACAGCAAGTAAAGGAGTATATCTTTATATTTTATCTGTTTATAAAACATACAAACCAGTAATACTAATAACTTTTTAAAGCTAAACCAAAGTGAAACTCTTAATAAATAAAAGTGGATACCTCTTGGAATGGTTGAAAAGGTCTTGGATTGAAACCTATGAATGTAGAAAGGTAATAATGCTATTGTTAGTTAATGCAATCATATAACTAAATAAAAATGTTGAATTTTACATATAAACATAAATACGAAAAAAAATCTACGAAATGGGTAATGGATATTTAGTATATCTCAAATTTATTGCTCTACCAACAAGTGTTGAGTGTAGTAGTAAGATAAATTGCACTCTCCAATGGAGAAGGTAGGTTCGAACATTGAAAATCACATTATTATTTAAAAAGAGAAATCTCAATTTTAAATAATTTTTTTTTAATTTAATGAAAAATCATTCATTAAATATGTTTTAATTCTTTTCATTAATCTTAAATTTTAATGAAATTAATTTAGTGAAAAGATAAAAGTATTAACATCTGCAATCTAATTTCCATATTTTTATTATTTTATTTTATATTAAAATTAAAAATAATAAATTTCTGTAAGTAAAACATACAACTAAATTATTAAAACTAGATTATATCATAATGAAGTGTCCATAACTTGAATCAAGAATTTAAGAAAAACTTCCAAAGTCAAGGCCTGACCCTTTCTCAGCCCACCTAAAAGTTTAAAAATAATAAAATATATTTTTATAATTAAATTTAAATAAATTATTTTACAAATTATTTTATTTAAATTCAGATTAAATTGGGCCAGGGATAAAAAAACTCTTTATCCAAACCCAGTTTAACTCTCCAAGTTGGGCCAAACCAATCAGGTCAGGCGGGCCACTTGACCTATGGCCATGGACAGCTCAATTGCACACTACTATGAGGATTAATAGAAAATAAAAAAAATGTTTGGGAAAAGTTAAATTCGTGAGAAGGTGAAGTGGGTATACTAATAATAAATATGATTAACAAAAATATTTAAAATTTATATTAAATAACTTTTACACTATTAATTATAGACTTAATCATGGATTAAATCACTCGTTTAAATTCGAAGATCTGCTTGAAAAGTGAAGATATAGACAAAAATATAAGTTCAAAAAAATGACTTGGACAAAAAATAATGCACATATTTTAAATGGATCAGACTTCCAGTAAACTTCTTTCAACCCGCCTGAATCTACCTAAATTTTTTTTTCTTGTTGTTTGTTGTCATATTGTTGTTATTATTTGAATATTATATAACTCTTATTTTATTATTAATTTTGCTACTGCATTAAAGGTATTTACTTGCTAAGTTACATCTTTTTTAATATTATTTAAGTATAAAAGCTTTTTTTAATATGTTTTCAATTTATTAAGAAACATTTATTTTAAAGTTTTTAGTATTTTTGATATATTATATTTTTTAAAATTTATTTTTATATAAAAAATTAATATGAGCAAATCAGGTCAGATCCGAGTTTATCATTTTTTTTATCTAACTCGAGTTTAGATAAAATTTTAAGTCTATTTTCAAGTTAGACTGGACTTACATCTAAAAAAGGAACTCTAATTTATGATCAGGTGTAACTTATTTTTAATAAGTTAAGAAATTGAGTGAAGATAAAGTAAATAATGGATATTCACCTATGACTATAATAATTCAACAATGGAAAACAAAAATACCTTGCCCTAACTTATTGCTGTTTAGATTGAATTTGAAATGCTCCTCTCCAGCTCTGGGTCTCCAACATGATACGAACAAGATTGGGCAATCCTTATGAGTTAAAACCAAGCACCCTTTTTCCTCCTTGATTTCCTCTACCCAATACAGAGCATGTAAATTCTCAACATCTTTCTGGAATGGAATTTGAAGAAAGCCCGCTGTTAACAACAGATCTCGCCATTCATCCAAACTCTGGTGTCGCATAATTCGATCCCTGCCTTCACATGCCACAATGTTATGAATCTGTCTCATATAATATTTAGCTGGATTGTAGTCCAGAGGTTTCCCAGATTTGAAAAGATTAGAATAATATTGGAAAAAGTTAGAGTAATATCGAAAAGAGTACTCCAAGCGTTTGACGAAATTCCCGTCGTTATCGTTAGCGTATTGTTCTTGCATGATCACAATTTCTGGATTTATCTGCCTCAATTTGACCAATTCTTTCTTCATTGCTTCTGCCTCTGCCAACAGTGTATGAAATTTGAAGTTATAATAAACCACCAAAGCCTCATCATCGTTTGTTCTTCTCAAATCCAACGTAGATTCATCCACTTCTCCCAAACTATTAGCGTAAACAACTCTCAGATCTTCCTTCTTCAACTCTATTTTCAATAGCTTACCCGCTTCAGTCAAATACTCCATTTCTTCTTGGAAATCGATGGTATTTTTCAGAAAAGTTGGTAATATGACGGTTATACGGACCGACATGGGATCGCTGGAGCGATTGGGTAGTGTCTTGAACAAGTATCCCCTTCCGTACAGATGCGGAATGTGGAAATCAATAAGATGAAATCCCTTCTTTCCTATCGCGGCACTTTCGATGGCTTCTCCCACCATTTCATTGATATCAAACCTCGAGTAATAATAATAGTAATACAGCGGATGAGGTATTTGCAGATTCGAATAGGTAGAATAAGGAGGATGGAGACCGTAAGCTCGTCGAACTAGAGCTTCGGCAAAGCATCTCACGAGTTTGCTTATGAGGCCGAGTTCTTCAGGAGCAAGGTTCCAGATCTGGTGCAGGAATGAATCGGCAGTTTTCAAATTCCCATCTTCAATTGCATGAGCACACGATACTAAGAGCTCCAAAGCAGCATCAGCAGAAGAAAAAGAAGACGAAGAGGTCATCGTAGGCAAAAACTGTAGCTGTTGAGTGTTGATCGATGAATTCTCGGTTTTTCATCAAAAGGAACAGCAATCGAGACATGGATTGATTGAATAATTTAGACCTAGCGCACAAAGCCGAACAACCATTCCCTAAAGTCCAAGTTCTCGCCAATAAGATACTGATCTAGTGTTAAAAGTCTGATGGTTTTGAATTGGGGTAAATTACCCAATCAGTCACCCAACTTTTAGGGTAAACTAATCAAATATAGATAGAATTATAAATATGTTGTTACTTAATTCGCTGCTTTTTGCTTGAACTTTAAAACTAAGAAAATATAGAGAAGCAACATCAAATTTTTCTGTGTTTTTCATTAAAAAGTACATTCATTGTAATTGAAAAGTGCATATCTCGCTAAAATCCTTAATCAACAAAAAAAACAAAGATCCAATTACAGAAAATTGAGCTCACTGTTGCAGAATGACCAGAAATACAATAAACCCAAAACTAAAATCTAGCTTTCATCACCTATAAATCAGGTGACAAACCTGGGGCTGCCATATTTTCACAGGTCTTGAACACTCAAACCTGCAAACCAGAACAACATGAGATAAGTAAGTCAAGACGGAACCTTGAAATGTTACCAAGTTACCGACATGGCGAAAAGAATACATTCTATTGCCACCAGCATGGCAAAAAAGAGAGAATACTTCATTTTAGCTTCGAACAATTTATTTCAAATAAGGATTCTGGTTGCATCAAGATAAGAAAAACGAGGCTATTCAGTGGTTTCATCCAAGAACCTTGAGATATTACCAGCATGGCAAGAAAGAACAGTAGGATTGATTGTACTGATACCAATATGATAACAGTAGGAAACAATGATTCATTTCTGCTATGGGTTTATGATTCTATAGCACATATCTCAATTTCAAAAAAGGTTGCTGGTTGAAACATAATTAGAAAAACAAGGCTCCACCATCATAGCAAAGACCAAGAAACTTTGAGATGTTATCTACATGGTAAGAAAGAACAGTAAGACAGATTGTAATTCTGTCAGTACAGCAGCAATGAGAACAATGGTTTGTTTCTGCTATGGACCTACAATTCAATAATATATTTTCTGATTTGAAATAAGGATGCTAGTTGAACCGAAACAAGAAAAACGATAACTGTATAATTTATATAGATGTACCTGGAGGAAGGGACTGCTTCAACTTGTCCGCCTTCTCAGCATCCGACACACAAAGTGTGTACAAGTACTTGGAGCAGCGGACCTTGAACTTGACAACATCTTTGCTCTTCTTGATCTTTACAGAGCGTGCATCTTTCCTTCTGGCAGTCAGAAGGAAGTCCTTGATCTCATGAATCTGCTTAGGCTGTAAATCATAACCCAGAAAACATTCAGTTAACCCAGGAAGTCGAATCATAGTTAAAGACATAAATCAATTATAGTACAGAGGCTGGTGAGAGCCAAAATCGCAAAATAAGGATCATAATAAGTACATAAGCAACTCAATGAACAAGGAAAATACAGATTGAAACTAAAAGAATATACACATTCTTAACAAATGATATCATAATCAGATATTCTAGAATTAAAATGTCGTAACATGTAGTAAAAACATTTGCAAGTCCTTCAAATATAAGCCAAATCCAAAAGAAAAGACATAACATTGCATTAGGACGTCTATTTGCAAATAAGCAAATCAGCAACTCAAAGCGCAAGTAAAAACACAAATTAGAACTAAAGATCTGAGAACAGCAAACACACATTCTTAAACATATTCAGATGTTTTAGACTGAAAATATCATTAAATGATGCAGCAAAAACATGGGCAAATGTTTCAACTTTTTCCCATCTTCAAACACAGTTCATTGAGGCATACCAGATTTACATGAAACAATTTTCTCATTATTTAGGCCAACATAAACGGATATATGATAATCAGTTGCATTATATTAGTACCCAAATTTCTACAAAGCTCCATCAAATGAGGAGAAAATCAAAAAGATGCAAACAAAGCATTCAAATGCAGACCAAGTGAAAAACGAAGTAAGAACAGAGCATCAAAATGAGAACAATTTCAGAGAATTAAAGAGAGAAATGAGTTTTACCATTTTGGATTGAAGATTTCAGAGTATTCTTCAACTTGCTATAACCCAAGCACAAAAAGGCGCCACAAAACTTCGATATTTAACTATATATATGGTGCACACAAAAAACCCTAGAGAAAATTTTATATTGTATTGACTGTTTTAACCTTGGTTAAATCGTTATATGACGTTAGAGTTCTACTTCTTCTTAGGTTAAATCTCTTCTTAGTCCCCGTACTTTGGTAGAATTTGAGGTTTAGTCCCTATACGTAACAAGTTAAATATCCAATCCTCCTACTTTTATCATCGTTTGTAATTTCCGTCATATACCTTATCACATGATGATAGTCTAAGTTGATAAATTTTGACAAAAAAATATTTACTATTTTAATGATTAGACTAAAGTTTTTAAATAAAAAATTAAAGATTTTAACTTTTAACTTTTCAAGTATAGAAACTAAATTTAAAATTTTTCAAAATAAAAAACTAAAATTTAAATTTTATTAAAATATATGAACTAAGGGCATATTTTAACCTTCTTATATTAAGAAGACGAGGACTAATTGAAATATTTACGCTTAAAAGTTATTCTAAGTGTTCGGTATATTAATAAAACATATTACACTTTAATAAAATAATATAGGTTCAAACATCGAAAATAATATTATTAGAGGTCCCAAAATATCATAATTATGTTTAAGTTATTTTATAGTTATATAATTTTAATAATTCATATTATATCAATTTAATTTATTTAAAAGTACAAATTTTATACAAAGAAATACAATTTTTATTAATATTTCCTTATTTTTAAAATTAAATTTAAATAATTGTTTAAATAATATTTAATTTAAATATTAGGCTTGAAAAGTAAGTTTAGACAAAAAATTAGACTCATTTAAAATATGATTCGGACTCGGAGTTGAATATTGAAGACTGAATCTCGGTCCGACCAACCTAAAATATATTATTATTATTATGGTTAACCACACCCCTAACGCAAACCAACATTTCTATTGTTTCCATTTTTTAATGTGCATTGCATTGCTTTCTTTTCTTGTGATAATAACCACCAAATGTTTGGAACTTGTAAATGCGACACTTTCCTTTGAATTCAATAACTTCAAGGAAGCGTCCACTTTATCTGTTCAACTTGAAAATCAGAACCTCAACCAACAATGGCGATTTCGCTGACACTCTCAAAATCTACTCTTCAATGTTACGAGACACTCATGTTCATGGCAATAGCTTTACTTTCCCATTACTCTTCAAAGCCTGCGCTTCCCTTAATTCTATTCATGATGGTACAAAGCTCCATGCCCACGTGCTTCAGCTTGGTTTCCAACAAGACATCTTCGTACAAACATCTCTTCTCGATATGTACTCGAAATGCTCTGACTTGGCCTCTGCACGGAACGTGTTCGACGAAATGGTTATGAGAAATGTTGTTTGTTGGAACACTATGATTTCTGCTTATTGTCGTTGTTTCCGTGTGATGGAAGCAATGAATTTGTTGAAAGAAATGTGGGTTCTTGGTTTTGAGCTGAGTGCTTCCACTTTTATTAGTGTTATAGCAGCTTGTACTAATCTTCGACTAGGCTTATCAATGCACTGTTGTGTGTTTAAGCTTGGGTTGCTACATTGCGAGATACCTTTGGCGAATTCGGTTGTGAATATGTATGTTAAATTTGGGTTAATTGGTGATGCTCGTTCTATTTTTGATACAATGGATGAAAGATCGATCCTTTCATGGACTACTATTATTGGTGGCTATGTAAGTGTTGGGAATGTTGGGGAAGCATTCAATCTTTTTAATAGAATGAGACAAATGGGGTGTGTTAGTCAAGATATGGTGCTGTTTGTTAAGATCATTTCGGGTTGTGTGGAATCTGGGAATTTGTTATTGGCATCATCAGTTCATTCCCTTGTTCTAAAAAGTGGATTTCATGGTGAAGCTTCGATCGATAACTCAGTTCTTAATATGTATTCAAAATGTGGTGACATTGTGTCGGCTCGACGAGTATTCGAAATGGTAGACGAGAAATGTATTTTCTTGTGGACATCGATGATTGCAGCAAATACTCAGCATGGTTACCCTGCTGAAGCATTGGATTTATTCAAGAGTTTATTAAGAACCGATCTTAAACCAAATGAAGCTACCATTGCCAGCATACTCTCTGCTTGTGCTGATTTGGGGTCACTGAGCATCGGGAATGAGATTGAACATTATGTGAAATTGAATGGGTTGGCGTCAAATCAGCAGGTCCAGACCTCATTGATTCACATGTACTGTAAATGTGGGAGGATAGACAAGGCAGAAGAAGTATTTGCAGGAGTGTTACATAAAGACTTAGCTGTTTGGAGTTCCATGATAAACGGTTACGCGATTCACGGAATGGGTAACGAGGCTCTAAAACTATTTCACTGGATGCAGATAACCAAACCTTGCAGCCTAGATCATGTTGTTTTCACAAGCATATTATTGGCTTGCAGTCATTCAGGGTTGGTAGAAGATGGATTGAAGTACTTCAAAAGCATGAAAGGCGATTACGGAATAGAGCCCGGAATAGAGCATTATACTTGCTTGGTCGATCTCCTTGGACGAGCTGGTCACTTTGACTTGGCTTTGAAAACCATCCAAGAGATGCCTCTGCAAGTACAAGCTCAAGTTTGGGCTCCATTGCTTAGTTCATGTAGGAAACATCATAATATCGAACTCGGTGAATATGTAGCCAAGAAATTGTTAGATTTAAATCCCGGAAACACCAGCAGTTATGTTTTGATGGCTAATATATATACATCGGCTGGTAAGTGGAAGGAAGCAGCTAAAACAAGAAGCATGATGAGGAATAAAGGATTGGTTAAAGAACCCGGTTGGAGCCAGATCGAGATCAATGGCTCGATACATGTTTTTATGGCCGGAGATAGATCACATCATCGGTCTGCTGGTATCTATGAAAAGTTGAATGAGCTTAATACAAAACTTAAAGAAGCTGGATATGTTGCTGAAACAGATATGGTAGTTCATGACTTGGAAAATGAAGAGAAAGAGGAGTCTATGAAGGTTCATAGCGAACGATTGGCTGTTGCTTGGGGACTTATCGGTACTGAGCCGGGAACTACTCTTATGATCATAAAGAACCTACAAACTTGTGGTGATTGTCACTCGTTTTTGAAGTTTACTTCCAAGGTTACAGGCAGGCATCTTATTGTAAGAGACGGACAACGGTTCCACCATTTTCAATTGGGTTCATGTTCTTGCAAGGATTTCTGGTGAAGTTCTTGGGACTATTTAATCTTTGTCTTGAAAAGAACGTGGTCTCTGAAAAGACATCGGGGTATTTAGTGGACAATGGCAATGTGAGGAAGGCTCTGATAGTCATTTGGTGCTTGTGTTATGTTGGGTTCATAATTTAAGCATTATGAATTGCTGAATTTATCATTCTGGTTCTGCTGAGAAAGGGATACCTCCTATGTTACTCGGATTTGGATATGAGTGTTTATGTAACTATTTGTACAGCACAAAAATGTTTGCATGGTTTTTAAAAATTGTAGTAAAAATCAATTGAATAAGATTGAAGCACATTTCTCTTCACCAAGTAAAAATAAAAAATGATTGCATTAATTGAAGTTATAAGCTTCCATTGTTTTGTAATCCCTAGTGCAGATGTATCAGTTAATTAGTCACTTATAGTAACAATGCATGAACATGTTTGATATTCTATTTACTTCTGCAGTATACCTTTGTCATGTTTAAGAGCATTGAAGTTTGTTCTTTGGTAGAAGAGAAATTGTAGTTTTGAATTACCTATTGTTAATAGTTAGGTGATTTTGATCGTAATTTTATAGTAATACTAAACCCTTTAAATTTCAATGTAATATCACAATAATTTTTAGAAAATATATTATTTTCCAAACTATGGTTCTGATTGGTTTTAAAAAAATATTTTCTATTTTATTTTCATTTTCAAAAAATTATTTTTATTTTTAAATAAAGTGGGACCATGAAAATTTTTTATTATTTATAAATAGTTAAAAGATTTTCTTTTAGCTAAATTTCTTTCTCTGTAAACCTTGGGAGAATCTTTTTGTAAAAAAAGAAAACATAAAAGTTATCCCACTTGAGACTTTGAGAGACCATGCTAGTCTTTTTTTTTTTCTCTTCTAATAAAATATTATTTAATATGTTAATAGTGGTTTTTTAAATTTTACAAGTGAAATTAGAAAAGTTTTATAATGTATTTTATTTATTTTTTAGTTTTTAAAATATTTACTTTAGAATAAATAATAAATTGGCTAATAATTAATGTGAGGAAAGGTCCAAGACAGTTGGGCTGCTGCAAACAAGTATCCCTCTACCACACCCTTTAGCTGGCCCTAATAGAATCTTTTAGATACTTACAACAAATGGAGGATTTTCGGTAAGAAATGCATATCATATGTTGAAAGCAGATATGAGGGACCTAAGAGATTTTAAGTGGAAAGCTGTTTGGAAGTATAACTGTTTGCTTCTTCTTATGGCTTATTTGCAAACAAAGATTGCTTATCAATCAAGATCGTGTACGAAGGTGCATTGGACAAAGTATGTCCTACCCAGTCTGCCACCATGAGATAGAAGGTATCTTACCAAAGAAATTTTATTAGAACCAACGTGTAATAACTGGTTAATATGATTTTGTATGTAAAGTTTTTTTTTTTTTTAAATTCTCTCTCAAAAAACAAAATAATGAAAGGAAAAAGGAGATATTACTTAATTTGCAGGCAGGTAATTTGTAGGAAGCAAAGAGAAAAGTCAAAGTAGAAACAGTGAGTATTCCGCGTGACGAGGCGCTTTTCCTACTGCTTTTGCTTTTCCTGAATTATACATATCAATCATTGCTGTTTTCACTCACTTTTCTACCATATTTCTCTTCTGCTTTACCCAAACTCTGTTGAATCTCACCTTCTTTCATGGCTTCTTCTTTTTTTGACACCGACACCGCCTTGAGATTGTTACTATCCTGCGCTGAAGCTATTGAAGTTGGGAATCTGAAAAGCGCCGATGCGTTCCTTCGGAACATCTTGATTCTTGCTGATGAGAGACCCTACCTAGATAAAAGCAGAGTGGTGAAATACTTTGCCGACGCTCTGGTTCGCCGAGCCTACGGACTGCATCCCGCTTTTTCCTACTTCGCTTTCCCGGTGGATCCCGCACCATGTTATCATTATAACAGCTACCGTATTAATGGCGTCATAGAAAATGTCATCCATGATGCTTTAATGGAAAAGATTGCTTTGATGGGAAACAGGCGATTGCACCTCATTGATTTCTCCATCTCGAATTACAGTTTTCAGGGTTCAGTTCTTCGTACGCTACCGAACTTCTCCGGCGATCCTCTATCCGTCCATGTAAGTTACATACTTCCTCCATTTCAGGCTAAACATGTAAAGCTCACATACGAAAAGGAGATTTTGACTAGTGATGTCAAGGGAGTTAATGTAAAGTTGGAGGATGAGTTGAAAGTGGTTTACGCCAATAGTTTGGCAGATGTGGATGAATGTGAAATAGATTTCAAAAGAAGAGAAGATGAAATGGTGGTGGTTTACTATAAATTTAAACTTGATAAGTTGGTAAGAGATGCAAAAGCAATGAAGAGAGAGTTGGAAAGATTGAAGGAGATAAATCCGACGATTGTGATCATGCTAGACATTTATTCTAATCATAGAGACATTTATTCTAATCATAGCGACTCCAATTTCTTGACATGTTTCAAGGATTCATTTCAGTATTCCTTGAAGACTCTTGAGTGCTGGGCGGAGTCGAAATTTGTTATTGATAAGTGGCAGCTGAGCAGAGACGTAAGTGAAGGTAATAATGTAATTAGGCGGTACCAAACGTTGAGTGAATGGCAACGTCTCTTTTCAATGGCTGGTTTTACTCGAATTCCATTAAGCCACAAGAAAGATGATCTTATCGTTGGTGTAGGTGGTTTTCTCCATAGCGATAAGAGTTTTTTAGAAATAATGAGGGAGGAAGAAGAGTGTCTGATTTTAGGTTACAAGGGATGTCCATTGTTTTTCTTATCGGCATGGAAACCCAAAGTTGAAGATGGACACTTTAATTCCATTTCCACCGACCCTAAGTTTGGAGAAGGTACTTTCCTTTTTCTTTTTTCAATTTATATATAGATTTGTATTTTTCTCTTTAATATATGAATCTATATTTAGTGGATTAAAAATCTATATAAATTTATATTTAGTGTCTTTTCCTTAACTTATTTTTATTTATTTATTGGATAAAAGTTTTTTCTTTAACATTAAACTGACTAATTATAAGGTTTTTATGTAATGGAATTTCTTTGTAGGTTTCAATCCAAAGCCATCACCTCTTCAGCCTCGTCAACCTCGTGAACCAGTTCCGGAGGTATTAACTAAACATTTTCTTTTTCATACAAAATACTGCAAAAATTTATATAAAATAATTACTAATGTATTAAATTTTATATTAAAAATTACAAACATATCACAAACATGGGCATGAATATATACATATTTTCTTAAATTAAATTTATATGATAAATTATGTTATGAATTAATACAAAAATTTGACTATTCTTTTTAAACAAGGGCGAAGCCAGGGGGCTGGCATAGGCCTCGGCCCCTCTAAAATGTAAAATTACTATTTAAACCCTTAAAATTATAAAAATTCGATTTAATCATTTACAAATTATAAATATATAAACTATAAAAAATTAAAATTTCATCCGACTCCTTAAAAAATTGTTCTGGCTTCGCCCCAGTTTTTATATATAGGATGACAATAATAATTTATATGCACACATTATGACATGTTTCGGAAATAATATGAGCAAAAATAATTACAAAATAATTATAATTTTTATTAAAATTTAATTATAAAAAATATAAATGTTAATATAAAAATATTTTAATTTTTAAATAGTACAATTTTAGCTAGAAACTGAATATGAATGAGCTTTTAATTTTTTTAAGGATGCAGCTCAATCCAAATTGATCTATGGATACCTTTATATGTATGAAGATTTAAATTTATTTGAATAAATATAATTATGACATTATGTTTTATAATTTTTTAAAATTATGAATAAGTAACAAAAAAAAAAAAAAACACCACCTTTTAGTTTTATTTCTTTTATCAAATTAGGAATACAATGTCAAAATTCTTTTTATTTAGAGTGTGATTTTAAATTTTATTTTTTGTAATTATTTTTTATTTACTAATTACAGGATTGGGCATTGAATCGATTAGCTGCGTTTGCTGAGATATACAATATACTAGAATGTTTATGTTGTCAACATGAGCTTCCATTGGCTTTAACATGGGCTTCTAAGGTTAACAGTAAGAAGAATATTATGTCGGATCCAAACCAAAAACATACTTTTTTTATCCAAAGTGGTCCTTGTTATGTGAAAGATTACTCGGCTTTTGCTTTTATGGATATATATAGACGTGATATGCGTGAACAATCCTTTGCTAAGAAGGCATTTGCTGGGAAAGCACTTGAATCAAGTCACGGCTACCATTTTGAACCATCTATTCGTATGCTTGACAAAAAAGACTACTCAAATTACACATTTTGTGACATAGATGTTGTTCTTGCAATCCGCTTGCAAAATCGTTACACAAGTAATGATGTTTATGTAGTAGAATTTTATTGGCCTGCTAAAAAACCAAAATCTTTGGCTCTTGGTATCCTCAATGACTTGAAACATAGGGAGACAAAGTTTATAACAGTACAGGTTCAAAGCACCGAAGTTAGGTTCCAAAAGGAAGCCATTTCAAACATTCCCACATCATCAAACACAATAAGGTCAGTAAAAGCAGCTGAAGAAACAGAGGATGTTCAAGCAGTAGAAAGAAATGGGGTTAATGTCGAGGTAATTATACTACCTTATATATTATTCTATTATTTCAACACTAAGTTAATCATAAATTAGCATTCATGGTTGTAATGATGATAATATCATTTGCTTTTAGAGGGGAGTGGTTCCAAATCTTCCTTCGCCAATGCCTATACATTCTTCATCAAAGGTTGTTGCAGCTCCTTCTAACACACCAGAAGGACCTCATAACCCGGTAATTATTTATTCTTCCTTGTTAATACTTTATTCTAGTCGATAACTGATTTATAATTTCTCTATGGAAGATGTTACTTTAATTACTTTTTTACACTCCAATTATTCATCTTTCACATTTAAATCCATCTAATTGGTCTAAAACTTAAAATCAAGTGTTTTTCAATCTAATTAGTTCCAAAAATTAAATGAGTTATATAAAGTAGTATACATGATTTATTATTCTCAATTTTCTTAGATTGTTTCCAATGGTGACCCTGAGACTGGCAAAGCAAATAAGGAGAAACTTCCAGAAACCACACAGAGAAAGTTGACGTCTGCGGTTTGGAAGGACTTTGTTAAGTGTGTAGACGTAGTAACGGGCAAAGAAAAATCCAGATGTACACATTGCTCCATGGAGCTTACAAGGAAAAAGAAGAGGGGAAACAAACACATGAAAAACCATTTGATTTACCACTGTCCAGTGACGAAAATACAAAATCAAGAAAGGAGGCGCTTGAATTTTGTGAAAATGATTATCAAGCATCGATATCCATTGGATATGGCTGATCAAGAATTCTTCAAGAATTTTGTGAAAGATATGCAACCCATGTTTGAGTTTGAATCGAAAGATATTTCATCTTACATACGTAGCATCTATAAGGAAGAGAAGGAGAAACTTCAGCTGTATTTTGATAAGCTTGCTAGTAAATTCAATCTGACAGTAAGTTTGTGGAAGAACAATAGTGGAAAGACTGCATATTGCTGTTTGATAGCACATTTTATTGATGATAGTTGGGAACTAAAGATGAAGACTCTTGGCTTGAGAACTTTGGAGCATATCAATGACACTAAAGCTGTTGGTGGAATTATTCAGAGCTTAGTTTCGGAGTGGAATATAGGCAGTAAAGTATGTTCCATAACTGTGGATAACTCTTTTTTGGATGACAGTATGGTTCAACAGATAAAAGAAAATTGTCTCAGTAATCTAGTCTCCCTTTCTTCAACTCATTGGTTCATCAATTGCACTCTTCTTGAGGATGGGTTTCGTGAGATGGATGACCTACTTTTTCATTTAAAGAAGTCCATTGAATATGTCACTGAAACAAAACATGGAAGATTGAAATTCCAAGAAGCTGTAGATCAAGTGAAGCTACAAGATGGGAAATCATGGGATGATCTTTCTTTCAAGCTGGAATCAGACTTTGGCATACTTGATAGTGCTTTGAGATCAAGAGAAGTCTTTTGTAAACTGGAGCAAATTGATGGCAATTTTAAACTAAACCCATCAATGGAGGAATGGGAGAATGCAGCAGCTCTACAGAGTTGTTTGAGATGCTTTGATGCTATCAAAGGAACTCAATCCATTACTGTAAGCTTGTACTTTCCAAAGCTTTGTGACATATACAAGAAATTTCTTCAGTTGGAAAAAAGCAATCCTTCATTCGTTACATTGATGAAGAGGAGATTCGACCACTATTGGAGATTATGCAATTCGGCATTAGCTGTTGCATCTGTTCTTGATCCAAGGTTAAAATTTAAATTTGTGGAGTTCTCATATATATTGATTTATGGCCATGATAGTAAGGTGCAATTGAACACGTTTCGTGAAGTTCTTACGAATGTCTACAATGAGTATGCCAATGAAACCAAAAATCAAACTACATCCGCTTCAGTCGTGGATGATATCAATTGGCTTGGAAATGATAGTATTTTGGACTCCTTCAGTAAATTTGTAACTGCAAGCAACTTTAATGAGGCCTCATCGAAGTCAGAGCTTGGGCTTTACTTAGATGAACCTTTACTTCCCAAGGATGGAGCAATCTTTGACATACTTGGTTGGTGGTGTGATAAATCTCGAAAGTTTCCAATACTTGCAAAGATGGCTCGAGATTTCCTCGCGATTCCGGTATCAATTATCACACCATGTTCAAATATTAAGGCCACGATCAATAATCCAGCCAACAGTATCTTGAATCCTGAAGAGCATGAAGCTTTGGTATGCAGTGAAAACTGGTTGGAAACTCCAAAAGGAAGTAAGTCTTTACTCTTAATTTGTTTAGATCCTTCAATTATATTTTCCTACACTTTATTTAGGGTCTACTCTGTTCTTTAGTATTACATTATCTTATCACTTAACAGTGTTGATTTGCTATCACAGATGATGGAGAAAATCATGAACCCACGCAAACCAGGGTAGGCATTGTACATAAATTATAATTCGAAGCCGTCTCCATTGAATTTCTTATCATATACCTTGAAAACTGAATTACCTTAATGCATTTTCATTTTATAGGGTAAAGGAAAAAGAAAGTCGGATGTGGACACTTGTGTCAGAAAAAAATCCAAACCTTCAAATTGTGAGAAAGTTATTAGTACAGAAGATATTGCCAAAGATTCCAACAACAATGGTAATTCATTTATACTTCTTATTAACTACTATGTTACCCGAACTCGAATGTCAGTGTCAATAGGAGTATTTGACTGACATAGATACTATATTTAATTTGAAATCATTTAAACTGGTATATCAATTGAATTGTTGAAATACCAGATGGTAATCCATCTTCTGACAAATGGATGAAGCCACAATGTTCTTCTTCAAAGTGTGTTGGTGAAAAAGCAGAGATCATGGAAGCTTCAGTTTGCAATCGTAATAGGTCGGAATCATCAATGGAAAGTAAGTTCTTTATTTGATACTTTATTACTTGTTTGCTTCAGTTTTCCAACCTTTTATTTATTTATTTCTCATCTTGAACTAAATACATTTTATTTAACTTGAAATTAATTAAACGGTTGAAATATAATGTGGAAATACATTTTATTTTAATTGGATGGTGTCACAATGTCTTGAGATGAACCTGTTGGTGAAATTTCAATAGCAGGAAAATACATACCTTAATTTGTTTATTTAATTTGCAATTAAATTGTAGTTGAATTTCTTGACGAAGTTTTATTTTTTCCCCTTTATTTCTCATCTTGGACTGAATCTAAAAGAGCAGCAAACAGTGAAAAGTAACAAAAATTGGTGTTATGGAGAAACTAGTAGTGGAAACAAATCCAGAGCTTCTAATAAGATGGTAGGAGGTTGAATGTTGATTTTTACCTTCTTTTTTTTTCTCTTTTATAGGACATTCAGCAAGAAAAGCCATCATCAAGTATTTTCAACTAAATGGGCTACTTCAATAATGGTTTTCTTCAACATTGGAATGGCTTAAATTATTAAGCAAGTGTTGAAGTTTGGTCAACATGTAGCACCAGAAGCAGTCAAGAAGCATGCCATGCAGTCCGAGCGATGCAGGAGCTGCTGAAGCAAGTGCAGCTGTTTGTTTTTGTTCATTTTGTAACCTTAGTTTGATGTAATGTAATTTAGTTCATTTTAAACTATGTTAGTTTAATGTTTGATATAATTTGATAGTGATTGAGCTGTTAACTCAGCTTTGTTCTTGTGTACAAGCTTGGTTTTCCAAGTTTTAATGTATTAGTGGAAGTAGGTATTGGTTAGATTACCATATACTAATTTTGACAAGCTGAATGCTTTGTTTATGTATTGGCATTATGCCATTATTTATCTTTTGAATGAAAACTTATTATTTTTCTTCTATATACTCTTTCTCTTTTGTTTTTGCTTTTGATTTTGTTCTTGAGTTTTGTTTGTTTCTTCTGTTAGTCTTGAGCCTTGTTGCTCAAGTCTCAGCTGAATTTGCTTGCATATTGTTCATAACACCAACTATTGGCATCTGGAGCTATAATCTTAGTGGACCTGTTGTAGTTCAACATTTTTTTCAAACGATGGCTTCATCAGGCTTCTCACCAGCTGCACCACCAGTCTTCAATGGAGAGTGTTTTCACATATAGGTGGTCAAAATGAAGATCTACCTGCAGGTATTCGACACTTGTACTGTAAAAGTTTCCGAAAACCGAAATAATGAAAAAGCTAGTAGTAATGGAGACATTGCCAGTGATTCCAACAAAAATGGTAGAACCATAATTACCATTATTATTTGGTGTGTTACTTAACTTGATATCAATGGAATTGTTGAAATGCCAGACCATAGTCTTATCTTTTGATAATTGGATAAAGGCACAATGTTCTTCTTCAGAATCTGTTGGTGAAAAAACAGCGATCATGGAAGCTTCGGCTCGCAATCGAAATAGGTTGGAATCGTCAATAGGAAGTAGGTTCTTTATTTGATCCTTTTATCACTCATCTGCTTCAGTTTTCCAACCTTTATTTAGTTATTTATTTCTCATCTTGAACTGAATCCAAAAGGTTTGCAAACTGAAAAGTTGCAAAAATTGTTATTATGGAGAAACTAGTAGTGGAGACAAATCCAAAACTACTTGAACAATGGTTTCCTTTAACCTTTGGCAATGGCTCACTACATTATTAAGCAAAATTTTTTAATACAGAACCTAATCATGGAAGCAGCATTGCTGCCTCGATCGAAATTTCAAATGATGAACCATTGTTGAACAATAATCAATTGGATCAGTTTCAAAGCTCATCCTCCGAGTCTGATGATGAGACAACATTGAAGGAGAAAGGGTCATGGCGTAAAGAGGTTCATACTTTATTTCAATTTTTTTATATACATTCCTTTACTTTTATGCATATATTAGTGCTCTTACATTGTGAATATTATTTCCATGTTATTATAGGATGTTCGGATATATTTAGTTTCAAGCTTTACAGAGGAGAAGGAAAAACAATTAAATAAATGGAGAATGAGTGAGTCGGAGTGGGTATGTTGATAGTTTTGATAAGTTAATATTGGAATAAGAAAATATAACTATATATATATATATATATATTAGAGTTTATGTTTCATAGAAAATCTAATTTATTTCACAGAAAATTGATTGGACGAGACGAGGAGAAACTAGCACCTTTACTCACGGTGCCTCGTAGTGATGAAACTCGGTTAGAGTACTATATTGATGATTCGGTAATAACTTATCTCTTTTTTTTTTTTTTTTAATTCGTATATTAGTTCTATATTGATAAACCAATTATATTAATTATTTACTTTATATGTAGGTTGTTAGTACTTTTTTCAGATTGCTTAAGAAGAGATCTAACAGATTTTCAAAGACATACATCGATCACTATTCATTTGATTCTCATATAGCTATAAGAACTTTAATCTTATAAAAAATTGTTGGTATTTCGAATTAAAATTATTAATATCTTATATAGGATTATATAGAAAGAACCATTTAACTTATATATGTTTTGCAATTATCAGACTTTCTTGATAACAGGATCCAAATTAGAACAAGAAGTATTAGATTGGTTTAAAGCCGAGAAGCTAATGTTAGACTTTGGCCTGCAATATTGCAACAGGAAACCAGCAAGCAGAAGCAGCAGTGGAGCTGAACCTAGTGCAGCAGCTAGTTTTGTTCCTATGTAACTTAGCTTAATCCTTTTGTAATGAAATAGCTAAGATAGTAGGATATAATGTTTGATTTGAATTGATGTAATAGCTAGTGTATTAGCTATTATTTTATGTATAATCTAAGTTTGTATTGGTCAAAGTCTAGTGGGAGTGGTTGATTCACTAGGTTATAGTCTTTTTGACTATTCAATTCTTGTATTTTATGTATATATCCACATATCAATGAAATGGTTGACAAGTTTTAGCCATTAATTTGTGTTTTCAAGTTCCTTTGTTTAAGTTTCTGTTCTCTCCTTTTCTTCTTTTATTTTTGCACATAAAATCATATGCACATTAAATGCATTGTGCATGCTAAGTTGCTGTCATCACTCCAACAGCTAAGAGGTGTCCACAAAGTAAGCTCAAAAGCTTTTGCTACATGCTTTAAAATTTCATTATAATTTGTGATGTAATTGGAATTTTAATTGTGTTCATGATTGTAGAAGTAATAGATGTAATTTTTTACAATACGGTAAGAAAAACCAATCGTAATCTAAATCGTTGATCGTTGTCGACAATAATTGTTTTTTCTTCTTCTTTTTTTGATCTGTGACTGTAGATGTTTCTACCAATGTGTTTATCAGTACATTGGGTTCTTTTCTATGTCGATACCAAAAAGAAGAAGATTTCATGGTTGGATCCAAGACCATCTTCTGGAATGTCTAATAATGTTGAAAAAGAAATAATATTTCAATGGTTTACAACTTTTCTACTGCCAGAGTTTGGTTATAATGATGCAAAAGAATGGCCATTTATAGTAAGCACTGATATTCCACAACAAAAAAAGTAAGCATTCATCTCTCAAAAATCTGTAGCTTTTTTACCTTTTATTTACTCATTATCTTACTTTCTTTTCTTTTCTTTCTTTTCTACTACTACGTAAAATTCTGTTGATTGTGGGGTGTTCGTGATGAAATTTGGTGATTGTCTTACACATGATGAGTTATTTCCTTTTACACAAGAAGACATGGTTTATTTCCAACTTCGTATTTTTCTTGATATTTATCATGCATGATTACATAGTAAAAAATATAGATAAGTTTGCCTCAAGGTCAAAGGATGTGTATCTTCTTTTAAGAAGAGTCATTTCGAACTTGATGAAATTTTTGTTATTGTTAATTTTGTTAAATCTGAACTTTTTTTATCGACATATAGTATTTTCATCTTTAGATTTATACTTATTTTCTACATTGAAGTGTAATGGTTAAAGGTGAAAAGCAATGTATATGTCTCAACAATAGAATCATGAGATTTTGCCAAATTTTAGTTGAGTTATAATTATGACTTCCTGGGTTAAACAAATGTTTTCTGGGTTATGATTTACAGCCTAAGCAGATTCATAAGATCAAGGACTTCCTTCTGACTGCCAGAAGGAAAAGATGCACGCTCTGTAAAGATCAAGAAGAGCAAAGATGTTGTCAAGTTCAAGGTCCGCTGCTCCAAGTACTTTGTACACACTTTGCGTGTCGGATGCTGAGAAGGCTGACAAGTTGAAGCAGTCCCTTCCTCCAGGTACATCTATATAAATGCTACAGGAGTTTCATTATTCTTGTTTATATTCAACTAGATACCTTATTTCAAATCAACAAATATATCATAGAATCGTAGATACATGGCAAAAACAAACCAATGTTCTCGTTGCTGCTGTGCATACAGCATTACAATCTGTCTTACTGCTCTTTCTTACCATGTAGATAACATCTCAAAGTTTCTTGGTCTTTGCTATGATGGTGGAGCCTTGTTTTTCTTATTTTGATTCAACCCAAATCCTTTTTTGAAATTGAGAAACATGTTATAGAATCATAAACCCATGGCAGAAATGAATCATTGTTTCCCACTGTTGTCATACTGGTATCAGTACAATCGATCCTACTATTTTTTCTTGCCATGTTGGTAATATCTCAAGGTTCTTGGTTGAAACCACTGAATAGCCTCGTTTTTTTTATCTTGATGCAACCAGACTCCTTATTTGAAATGAATTGTTTGAAGCTAAAATGAAGTATTCTCTCTTTGTTGCCATGCTGGTGGCAATGGAACGTATTCTTTTCGCAATGTTGGTAACTTGGTAACATTTCAAGGTTCTCGGTCTTGACTTACTTATCTCATGTTCTTGATTGCAGATTTGAGTGTTCAAGACCTGTGAAAATATGGCAGCCCCAGGTTTGTCACCTGATTTATAGGTGATGAAAGCTAGATTTTAGTTTTGGGTTTATTGTATTTCTGGCCATTCTGCAACAGTGAAGCTCAATTTTCTGTAATTGGATCTATATTTTTCTGCTGATTAAGGATTTTAGTGAGATATGCACTTTTCAATGGCAATGAATGTTCTTTTTAATGAAAAACACAAAAAAATTTGATGTTGCTTCTCTACATTTTGTTAGTTTTAAAGTTCAAGCAAAAAGCAATGTTATTTTCTAAATATCAACATATTTATATTTATAATTTATACTAAAAAAAACTAATAAGGGATTTATAAGAACTAATAAGTTACTCTTCGTTTTTTTTGTCATTATAATAAATTTATTTTTAGCCGCGGTTTTTTATCTTCTTTGAAGTGGTTTTTTCATATTAAATTTGTATATTTAATTTATTAATTTCTTTCGTTATTTTTACTTGTTCCTATAATGACCACTTAAGATTTTAATTTATCAATAGCCTTAAAGAACAAAAGAGACCTTTCTAACAAACTAATGCACATCAAGGTTTATTTAAGTTAGATTGCATGCTCACAGTACACAAATTATTATGCAATCACCACAATTATCATAAACCAATTGATCAACTAATTATCTAACTCACAAAACAATTATTCTAAGCTTTCACATACTGGTCATGTATTTAACAAACTTGAATAATTGTAATTAAACCAAAAGACATGCAAATATCAAAGAGTACAGAAAAGATTAAGAACAATTAAATCGCACAACTTGTAGAATCGAACTTCAAATGTTAATTTAACTAGAAAAGAGAAATTTAGCAAGTCATAAAGAAAATAAAAACGCAAAGCGAATTAAAATTGGAACCAGAGATCCTTCATCTCTATTCTAAGATCCTATTTATAAAATTAGGATTACAAATTAGCGTGGGTTTGGATAGGGGGTGAGATGCAGCGTGTTTAGCTTACTGTTTCTTTTCTTTTGTAGTATAATGTAAAGGTTGATTGATTGTAAGGTATTCATAATGAAATGTGGTAATTGTTTGACGCATGATGATTTCTTCTATTTCACACAAAAAAATTATAATCCATTCTTAACGTCGAATTATTTTATATATTGCGTCGAACATTATCCCGTGAAAAGTAGACAAATTTGACTCTATTGATTTCCTTCGAAAATGGTCCAAAAAAAAGCAATGTAACTCCAGAAGAAAATGAGATTCTGTGAACTTTAAAATTGAGCCATCATCATCTTCCACTGAATTTCAAAATGGCAACAACTACCTTGATGATTGACAGAAACACCATAGCAGACTATGCCATTTATTCAATGAATTTGTTTTGGAAATTTTTACATTTCAAAGACAATGTATTCAACAATTATCTTATTAATTTTCAGCAGAATATAGATTAGTGTTTTCAGCAAAGTGACAAAGCTGGCCTATTAAAGAAATGCAAATAAGGTGACTTTGGGGAAATTTCAATGTCTTAATTTCTGGAGTTTTTATGCTGTCTTTATCCATTCTATATTAAAGAAATGTTTCTACTTTGAATGCTGGAAACTTGAAAATGACAAATTCATCAACAAAATTCAGTTCTCATATATGTACCACAACTTCATTTCCACATCAAAAAAAACTTTAAAATATAATCCGTGTTAGGTGATAATTAAAATATTAATTTATCTAAATTTTAATAAAAATATAAATAAATAAATAAATAACTCAGTAAAATATCAATTGAAAAACCAATGTGGGAGGAATTCAGCCTCAAGCTAATAGGTTTGACTAGAGGTGCAACTAAGCCAAGTTGAGTTCAAAAACTTGAAGCTTAATACTCGGCTTGAATTTGATGGAGCATCGATTTTTAAGCTCGGTCTTGATTGAGTATAATTTTTTAGTACACGAGATATAATTTTTGAGTTCAAGCATCCGTGATTAAAGCTTATTTTTTATAAAATTGGGAACAACAAATAATTTTTTTTAAAGAAGAATAGCCACTAATTTTGTTTATAAAATATTGATATTCCATCAAGAATGGAACTATTATCTATTATTGCTAATAATATGATTATTTAAGTATAATAAAATATAATTTTGTTAAGCAAAAAAGGTAAGCGGTAAGTAGAAAATTTAATCAATAGTAGGTCATAATTAAAATATCCATTTATCTAAATTTTTAATAAAAATGCAAATAAAAAGAAGTGAATGAAAATGAATAGAAGCTGGAAAGTGGGATGAAGTGTAGAAATAGACTTAACTTTGGGAAAATCTTTTTGCAGAAAAAGCAAAATGTAGAAGTTATCCCACTTGAGACTTTGAGGGACCATGTCTACTTTCTTTTTCTTTTTTTTTTTCTAAAAAAGAAATTTATTATTTAATATTTAATATTTTAATAGTGGTTTTTTAATAATGTAGAAAAAAAATAAAAATCAGAGACTATGTTGAGATATAATTTAATTTGCAGGCAGGTAATTTGTAGGAAGCAAAAAGAAAAGTCAAAATAGAAACAGTTACTATTCCGCCTGAGTTTTCCTACTGCTTTTGCTTTTCCTGAGTCATCATCTTGCTGCTTTCACTTACTTTTCTACCATATTTCTCTTCTGCTTTACCCAAACTCTGTTGAATCTCACCTTCTTTCATGGCTTCTTCTTTTTCTGACATCGACATCGACATCGCCTTGAGATTTTTACTATCCTGCGCTGAAGCTATTGAAGATGGGGATCTGAAATGCGCCGATTCGCTCCTTCAGAACATCTTGATTCTTGCTGATAAGAGACCCTACTTAAATGAAAGCAAAGTGGTGAAATACTTTGCGGACGCTCTGGTTCGCCGAGCCTACGGACTGCATCCTGCTCCTTCCTGCTTCACTTTACCGGTGGATCCTGCACCATATTATCACTATAACAGCTACCGTATTAATGGCGTCATAAAAAACGTTATCGATGATGCTTTGATGGGAAACAGGCGATTTCACCTCATTGATTTCTTCATCCCGTATTCCAATTTTCAGAATTCAGTTCTTCGTACACTACCGACCTTCTCCGGCGATCCTCTACCCGTCCGTGTAAGTTACATACTTCCACCATTTCTGAAAAAATATGTAGATTTCTCAGACGGAATGGAGTTTTTGACTAGGGATGCCGAGGAAGTTAATGTAAAGTTGGAGGATGAGTTCAAAGTGGTTTGTGGCAATAGTTTGGCAGAAGTGGATGAATGTGAAATAGATTTCAAAAGAAGAAGAGCTGATGAAATGGTGGTGGTTTACTATAAATTTGAACTTCATAAGTTGGTAAGAGATGCAAAAGCAATCGAGAGAGAGCTAGTTAGATTGAAGGAGATAAATCCGACGATTGTAATCCTGCTGGACTTCTATTCTAATCATACCCACCCCAATTTCTTGACATGTTTCAAGGATTCTTTTCAGTATTACTCCAATACTTGCACATTCTGGCGTCGGTCCGGCATTAATTTTGATTGGGAGTATCTGTGGGAGTGCAACAGAGATGCAAGTGAAGGTAAAAATATAATTAGGCGGCACCAAACGTTGAGTGAATGGCAACGTCTCTTTTCAATGGCTGGTTTTATTCGAATTCCATTAAGCCACGAGAAACATGATCTTATCGATGATTTAGATACATTAGAAATAATGAGGGAGGAAGAAGAGTGTTTGATTTTAGGTTACGAGGAATGTCCATTGTTTTTTTTATCGGCATGGAAAGCTAAAGTTAAAGATGGACACTTCAATTCCATTTCCACCAACCATAAGTTTGGAGAAGGTATTTTTTTCTTTCTTTTCACTTTTCTTTTTAAATTATATAACAATTTTACAATTGAATTAGTAGTTGAGCGAATCAAAATATCAATTTATTGAGTCAATCAATTGCTTTTGCTTCGACCCAATTCAAACCATCTTAAATAATAAATCAATTTTTTATATAAATTTTTATTTGATGCATTAAAAATCTATAAATTTCAATATTAATACCAAACCATATGATACATCCATACTAAAACTAAATAAGTTAAAATAAATAACTCCTTATATTTTTTCACTCAATTAAACTTTTAAATGTTAAAATTTCAACCAATTGAAGGATTTTCCTATTAAAATTAACTGTCAATTGTTAAATGATAATAGTTACCTTTTTGTGTTATTTTCACAGCATGGCATGGTAGGATTGTGTCACATGGTGAAAACTAATTTTTTTATTAAAAATAATAAAAATTATAATCATTATAAAAATATAGCAATATACAAAAATATTTTAAAAAATAAAAAAAAATTATTGAAAATAGAAAAGTGCACAAAAATGATAAAAGTTATTATAACTAAAAATAATTAAAAACTTGCAAAAATGTTAAAATTTAAAAATTAAAAATTATATAAATTGCAAAAATTAAATATTGTAAAAATATGAACAAAATTTAAAAATATAGAAAATAATTAAAATTAGTAAATTAATAAAAATCTACAAAATATTATAAAAATTATAAAAACAAATTAAAAATATAAGAGAAAAAATATAAAAATATAAGAGAAACTAAGGTCGGAAAATAAGTTGAAAAGTGAAGTGATAACTAAGGTTGTATATAAAATTGTATATATTTATATATATTTCAAATCTTTGATATAATTTTTATTTTTTAAAATTTTCTATTATTTGTTGAATAATTTTATACAATTTTTTTTTTTGCATTTTTTATAATTTAAAATATATATTGAGGACATTATTGGGTTTAATGACATTATTAGTAATAAGCTGAATTAAAGAGAAAGTGACGAAATTAAAAAAAGATGATTCATTTGTCCTTTTCTTCACTTCTTGTTATGTTTTTATGTTAATTTGAGTAATTATAACATTTTGATTGAATGGAATATCTTTGTAGGTTTCAATCCAAATCCTCTGCCTCTTCAACCTCTTCAACCTTTTCTACAGGTATTACCTTCACATTTAACCCTTCTTTTTTTTGTTTCATACAAAATATTTATTGTTCATTATTAATAAATTTTAATCATATTAAAAACATGGTGTAAATATGTCATTATTGTACATGTTTAAATGCATTTGGGGCAGTCGGCTTGAATTTTTTTTTTTACAATAAAAGGTATAATTTTTATTTAAATTTAATTATAAAAATTAAAATTTTTTTGGTTCAATCCAACTTCAACTTATGAACCCCCGTAAGAAAAAATCAAATTTATTTAAATAAGTATAATTATGATATTATGTGTTTTTAATTTGTTTAAAATTATGAATAATTGACTGAAAAAAGCCACCTTTCAAATTTAATTATCTTTATCAAATTAAAAGTACAATGTCAAATTTCTTTTATTTCAAAATTTATTTATGGTGACTGTTTCTTATTTAATAATTTTACAAGGTTTGACATTGAATCGATTAGCTGCTTTTTTTGAGATACACGACATATCAAAAGAATTATGTTGTAAACATAACCTTTAATTGGCTTTAACATCGACTTCTAAATTTAACAATATGAATGAAATTATGTGGGGTCGAAGCAAGAAATTTACTTTTTTTTATCCAAATTAATTCTTGTTATGTGAAAGATTACAAATCTTTTCTATTTATGAATTATGTAGTAGAGATGATTAATGACCCTATTATTAAGAAAGCATTAGAATCAGGGGACGGCTACCATTTTGAACCATCTATTACTAAAGACTGCCAATCTTCCCTAGTAAAGAGTTATAACATAGATGATGCTGTTGCAATCTGTCTACAAAATCGTTACACAAGTAATGATGTTTATGTAGTAGAATTTTTTTGGCCTGCAACTGAGATTGAAAAATCAAAATCTTTGGCTCTTGATATCCTCAGTGACTTGATATCCTCAATAAATGGGCATATTGAGCAGGTAATTACATTACCTTTATATATTCTTATATTATTTCAACACTGAATTAATTATGGATTAGCATTTATGGGTCTAATATGATAATAACATTTGCTTTAAGAAGGGGGTGGTTCCCAATTTTGACTCACCGATTCCTATACATTCTTCATCAAAGTTTGTTGCAGCTCCTTTTAACACACTAGGACCTCATAACCAGGTAATTATTTATTCTGCCTTGTTAATATCATATTCCAGTTGATAACTGATTTATAATTTCTCTATGAAAGATGTTACTTCAATTACTTTTTTACACTCCAATTATTCATCTTTCACATTTAAATCCATCTAATTGGTCTTAAATTTAAAATCAAGTGTTTTTCAATCTAATTAGTTCCAAAAATCAAATTATTTATATACAGTAGTATACATGATTTATTATTCTCAATTTTCTTAGATTGTTTCCAATGGTGACCCTGAGATTGGCAAAGCAAATAAGGAGAAACTTCAAAGAACCAGACAGAGAAACTCGAGGCCTAAGACTGTCAAAGCAAATAAGGAGAAACTTCCAGAAACCACACAGAGAAGGTTGACGTCTGCGGTTTGGGAGCATTTTGATAAGTGTGTAAACGTAGTAACGGGCGAAGAAAAATCCAGATGTAAACATTGCTCCACGGAGCTTACAAGGAAAGAAAATAGTGGAACCAAACACATGAAAAACCATTTGAATTACCACTGTTCAGTAATGAAAATACGAAATCAAGAAAGGAGGCGCTTGAATTTTGTGAAAATGATTATCAAGCATCGATATCCATTGGATATGGCTGATCAAGAATTCTTCAAGAATTTTGTGAAAGATATGCAACCATTGATGATAGTTGGGAACTAAAGATGAAGACTCTTGGCTTGAGAACTTTGGAAGATATATATGACACAAAAGCTGTTGGTGGAATTATTCAGAGCTTAGTTTCGGAGTGGAATATAGGCTGTAAAGTATGTTCCATAACTGTGGATAACTCTTTTTTGGATGACAGTATGATCCAGCAGATAAAAGAAAATTGTCTTAGTGATCAAACCTCCCTTTCTTCTGCTCATTGGTTCATCAGTTTCACACTTCTTGAGGATGGGTTTCGAGAGATGGATGACCTACTTTTCAAGTTAAAGAAGTCCATTAGATATGTCACTGAAACAAGACATGGAAAGCTGAAACTCCAAGAGGCTGTAGATCAAGTGAAGCTACAAGGTGGGAAATCATTGGATGATCTTTCTTTCAAGCGGGAATCAGACTTTGACATACTTGATAGTGCTTTGAGATCAAGAGAAATCTTTTGTAAACTGGAGCAAATTGATGGTAATTTTAAACTAAACCCGTCAATGGAGGAATGGGAGAATGCAGCAGCTCTACAGAGTTGTTTGAGATGCTTTGATGATATCAAAGGAACTCAATCCCTTACTGTAAGCTTGTACTTTCCAAAGCTTTGTGACATATACAAGAAATTTCTTCAGTTGGAAAAAAGCAATCATCCATTTGTTCCATCGATGAAGAGGAAATTTGACTACTATTGGATCTTATGTAGTTTGGCTTTCGCTGTTGCAGCTGTTCTTGATCCAAGGTTAAAATTCAAATTTGTGGAGTTTTCATATACTGAGATTTATGGCCGTGACAGAAGGATGCATTTGAATGGATTTAATACATTTCTTAGAGATATTTACTATAAATATGCCGATGAAGCCAATAATCTGACCGAATCTACTTCATTCTTGGGTGACTCCAATTGTTCATCAACAGAGCCTACAAATGATTGTCTTTTGGACTCCTTCAGAAAATTTGAATCTGCAAGCAACTTGAATGAGGAGGCCTCAGAGCTTGACTGTTACTTAAATGAACCTTTACTTCCCCTGGATGGAGCCTTCTTTGACATACTTGATTGGTGGCGCGTTAATTCTCAAAGGTTTCCTATACTTGAAAAGATAGCTCGAGATTTCCTTACAACGCCAATATCAGTTTCTGCGCCATGTGCCGTGACCAGGAATCCAGACTACAGTAGCTTGAACTCTGAGACCATGGAAGCTTTGGTATGCAGTCAAAACTGGTTGGAAACTCCAAAAGAAAGTAAGTCTTTACTCTTAATTTGTATTAGATCCTTCAATTATATTTTCCTACACTTAGAAGGTTTACTCTGTTCTTTAGTATTACATTATCTTGTCACTTAACAGAGTTGATTTGCTATCACAGATGATGGAGAAAATCATGAACCCACCCAAACTACGGTAGGCATTGTATATAAATTATGATTAGAAACTGTCTCCATTGAATTTTTTTTCATGTACCTTGAAAATTGAATTACTTTAATGCATTTTCATTTCATAGGATAAAGGAAAAAGGAAGCTGGATGAGGACACTTGTGTCAGAAAAAAATCCAAACCTTCGAATTATGAGAAAGCTACAAGTACTGAAGATATTGCCAAAGATTCCAACAACAGTGGTAATTAATATGAACTTATTATTAAGTCAATGTTAATATGAAGTATTAACTTAAAATTAATTAAACTGTTGAAATATCATATGGTAGTACATTTTATTTTAATTAAATGGTGTTGCAATGTTTTCGGATGAACCAGTTGGTGAAATTTCAATAGGAAGTAAGTACATTAGTTAATTTGTTTATTTAATTTGCTATTAAATTGTAGTTGAATTTCTTGACAAGGTTTTTTTTTTTTTCTTTATTTCTCATCTTGGACTGAATCTAAAAGAGCTGCAAACAGGGAAAATTAGCAAAAATGGGTGTTATAGAGAAACTAGTAGTGGAAACAAATCCAAAGCTTCCAACAAAATGGTAGGAGGTTGAATGTTAATTTTTACTTTTTTTTTTCTTTATTTAAAGAATAAATGTTATTATTTTACTTGAAATGAAAAGATGGGAACTATTTCTTTACAGGACATTCACCAAGAAAAGTCATCATCAGGTACTTTCAACTAAATGAACTACTTGAATAATGGTTTTCTTCAACATTGAAATGACTTAAATTATTAAGCAAAGCTTTTTGTTACAGAAATTAATCATGGAAGAAACTTTAAGGATGTAAATGAAATTTTGAGTGGTGATTCATCATCCGACAATGATCAATCAGATCAAGTTCAGAGCTCGTCTTCCGAGTCTGATGATGAAGCAACATTAAAGGAGCAAGGGCAATGGTGTGAACAGGTTCACACTTCATTTCTTCGGTTATATATATACATACATTCCTTTGGTTTTATGCAAATATTAATGGTTTTACATCATAATTTTTTTATTTTTATAGGATGTTCGGGTATATTTAGTCTCAAACTTCACAAACAAGGACTATGAACGGCTAGATAAGTTGGAAAGGAAAAAATTGAATCGGTATGTTACTAGCTTCGATGAATTAAATTTTGGAATATAAACTGATTACTATAACCTAACTATATATCTAAGTTTATGTTTCACAGAAAATCAATTGGACGAGATAAAGAACTCGATTTGACAGGTGATAAATTGGAACCTTTACTCATGGTGCCAAGAAGTACTAAAACTCCAAAAAATTACCATATTAATGAAGTTGTAAGTAATCATTAAATGAATAGCATTTGGGGCATAAATTAATTCCATAACTCGTAATTCATATACTCGTATTGCTTTCATAATTATGTATTTGTGTGGTGTAATAGTTATATATTTTCTCATGTCCTATCAATTTGATTGGAGATAACTCAATGGTGTTACTTTTTTTATGTTATGTAGGTCATTAATGCTTTTTTCAAATTGCTGAAGAAGAGATCTCATAAATTTCCAAAAGCATTCATCAGTCGCTATTCATTTGACTCTCAAGTAGCTGTAAGAATCTTTATCATGTCAAAAACTAATAATGTTTCAAATTAAAATTGTTACTATTTACAAAAACTACATATATTTAAGGTACCATTTAACCTATATTCATTCTATCATTAGAACCTCTTGATAAAAGGATCCAGATCAGAACAAGATGTGTTAGCTCGGTATAAACCTGATCAGCTAAGCGGTGTACATAAGGTAAGTAAAAACATCTCTTTTTTTTGGCTTATAATTGAGATTTAAATTGTGTTAATGAATATAAATGTAAATTGAATTCAATTGCAACAAATATTAAAGTAGAAAAAACTCAAATCGAAAATATCAAACATTATTTAAATCATCGATACCAAGTAATAAGAATGGATATAATGTTTTGTTGTTGTTTTTTGAGTGATTGCAGTTATTTCTACCATTGTGCTTATCAGATCATTGGGTTCCTTTTTATGTTGATATCAACGTGAAGAAATTTTCATGCTTGGATCCATACCAATCGTCTGGAATACTATCTTTCAATTCCAAAAATGTTGATAAGATATTGCAATGGTTCAAAAGCTTTTTATTGCCAGAATTTGGTTATAGAGATGCAAATGAATGGCCATATGTGGTGCGTAATGATATTCCTCAGCAGAAGAAGTAAGCATCCATCTTTGAAAATCTACGACTTTTCTAACCTTTATTTATTTAGTATCTTACGTTCATTTCTTTTCTTTTGTACTATAATATAAAGCTCGGTTAATTGTGGGGTGTTCGTGATGAAATATGGTGACTGTCTTACGTATGGTGGTGATTTCTTCCCTTTTACTCAAAAAGATATGATTCATTTCCGACGACGTATCTTTCTTGATTTATACCGTGGAAGATTGCATATCAAAAAATAAACAAGACTAATGCCTTGTTTGGACGCGCTCAAGGTCAAAGAATGTGTATTCAAGTTTCTAGAATTTGATGAATTGTATTGGTTTTCTTTTTCTTTTTTCATCTTTTATGCATGTATGATATTCGGATCTATACTTATTTTTCTATGTCGAAGAGTAAAATTATTTTCAAATTGATTAATTAAATATTAAATTTTCAATTTATAATTTTGTTGATTTTTTTTGGCAAATGTCAATGAGATTGTTAAATCAATTTTAAATATTTCAATTTGATAAATATGTTGTGATGTTAAAACTAATGTCAGTAATGACAATATAATGATTACAAAGCAATAAGGAAAAAAAATAAAACACAGATTTATGTGGAAAACCCTTGTGAGAAAGATCATGGGCGGAAAAGGAGAAATTCAGTAATGTTGAATTCAAATGATATAAGAGAAGTTTCGATTACATCTATTTAAATGTTGAAAAATCTTATTCTAATCAATGTCAAATAGAATAAGTATAATTCTCTATGAATTCTACTTGTGTGGCATGGTCCTCGGCCTTAAGCCCTGCATAGATCCCCTTGTTTTGTCATTATATTTTATTTCTTTAATAACGATTTGGGTCATATAACTCTTAACATGCGATAAAAGGAATTCCAACAACAATGGTAATTGAACTAGAAAATGGTAAGAAATTGAATGTTGATTTTTATCCTATTTTTATTTATTTAATGATTTAATATTATTATTTCACTTGAATTAAAAAAAAAAGATTTAATATTGAATGTTTGATGTTTTGTACTTACCATCACATAGGGTTCTCTGTGTTGATACCAAGGAGAAAAAGTTTTCATGGTTGGATTCGAGTTCATCTTCTCCAATAGTTTCTTGGCATTTCAAAAAACTTGCTAATGTGTTATGGTGGTTTAGAAGGTTTTTAGTGTCAATATTTGGTTATAATGATGCAAAAGTTTGGTCATTTGAAGAGAGTACTGATATTCCACTGCAGAAAAACTGAGTATTCATCTTTCAAAATATACAGCTTTTCTAGCTACTTTTATTTATTTATCTACTTTTTTTTTTCCTTTGTACAACAATGTAAAGCTCCATAGATTTTGGGGTTTTCGTAATGAAATATGATGTACTTTGAACAAGAAAATATGATTCATTTCTGAAAACTTACATACATATATATGTGTGTATGTGTGAAAGATTGTATAAAAAAAATAAAGAAAGTTTGATGCGTTGCTTGTACCTCAAGGTGGAAGGATGTATATTTGAACTTTTTGGAATTTGATGGAAATTGTTTTTTTTTTCATTTTTTATACATATATATTATTTTTCCCAAAACTTCTACCGACAACCACCAAGTACTGCCGCCAGCTGTAATTAGAGAGAAAGCAGCACCACATCTTGCCACTAGTCATCCCTGCAAAGAACGAAATAGAAAAGTAAAAATTACAACTGAAAAGAAATATATGGATTTTACGGAAAATATTTTTTACATTTTTTTACAGAAAATAGATAATAAATATTTATTACAATTATAAATATATTAATAATAAATATTTTGTAGTATAAAGGTTAAAATATGTCATAAGTCTATGTACACTTCACATATTTATAATTTAGTCTTTATATTTTTATTTTCAAGAATTTAGTCCCTTTACTTTTCAAATTTGAAAATCAAGTCCAATTGTTGACATCGTTAATTTTTTTGTCAGTTTTGTTAATGTCACATTTTTAAATAATAAATACTCACTTAGTAGTCATGCAATTAAAAAATGACGTTGTAATGAATCTGAATTTA
The DNA here is from genome assembly GCA_025698515.1 of Gossypium sturtianum. NCBI lineage: Eukaryota > Viridiplantae > Streptophyta > Magnoliopsida > Malvales > Malvaceae > Gossypium > Gossypium sturtianum. Next base: position 169,363,490 of record CM046945.1, read on the forward strand.
ACATAATATTTTTAATATATGCAAAAACAATGTAAAATATAAAACTATAGATAATAATAAATTCAATTAAACAATGAAAAAATAACAAAATCTCAAATGTATGTTTGTTTAATTGAAAACAACTTTTATGAAATATTTTTAAGAAATTTACCAAACAACAGAAAATATTTTACACAGATTCCTCCAAACACCAGAAAATATTAGTTTTTCCAGAAAAGTAAATCATTTTCCATAAATCGTTTTCTGAAAGTCATTTTCAGTGAAACAAACGGAGCCTAAATTACAATTGAAAGTAAAATTAAAATAAGTAAAAAGTTGTTCATAAACTGTTCAAAGCAATTCTATTTATAAGCCTAGGTTTGGCCACTAATCCTTGACCTAATTTGGCTGACTATTTTGCATTTAAGTTCATTGTGTGGACAAAATACCCTTGGCTCATTAAGTGACCTCGTCACGTATGTGTTGCGACACCCTCTGGCCTGTGTCGCAACACTGATGACAGTCTACTCCTTAGGGCATATCTTTAGGGCTATCTTGCGACACCTTATGGTTGTGTCGCAACACTAATGCCGAACTGCTCTTTTGATATTTTGTTTATCGTGTTGCGACATCCAAGCTCCATGTTGCAACATCACGGGCAGTCCACTGTTGAGAAGATTCTTGGATCCCAAAAGTAGGATCGTTGAAAATGTATGTCTCTGCCACGGATAGGCTCATCACAAACTATTTTATTAAAGATATGGTAACAGAGGATAGAGCGTGGAATATGGAAGCTTTTAAGGAACGATTGCTAGAAGAAGTTGTCAAAAGGATCGCAAGTATCCTTTCACCACACCCACTAGTTGGCCTTGATAGAATCTTTTAGATACATACAACAAACGGAGGATTTTCTGTAAGAAGTGCATATCATATTGATGATGAATAATGTGGTTCACTTAACTAATAACTAAAATCACGACAAAGGCAGGCGCACCTATCGAATAGTAGAATAGCTATGGTGAGACGGGAATATCGTATCCACAAGAACTAAAAGTACTAGTAATTACTATCTTTATATTATTTAGCCGATAAATTGAAGGGAATTGTTTTTAAATCTAAAATTAACTAAATTAATTACTAAGCAACAGAGAGCGAATTGGGAAAATATTTGAAGAAAACTTACGAGAGAGACAATACCCAGAAAAGAATCCACCTAGACTTCACTTATTATTCTAAATCTGACTTAAACGGTTTATTCACTTATCTTGATCCGTAGAAATCCCTAAATTATATTAATATCTCTTTCGAGAGTAAAAATAACTGACTCTAAGTTGATTAATTGAAATCTCTTTCTAATTAAAACCCCTATTGTCGCATTAACTCGATCTATAGACTCCCCTATTAGATTTGACTCTAATCTAGTAGATTTATGTCGTCTATTTTTAAGATTACATGAAACTCCACTCAATTATACCAGATCTACTCTTAAACAGGAACTTTTGCTCCACTAAATTAAGCACATCAACAATGAATTAATATCCTGAAAATATTAAAACATGAAATAAGTACACATAATTAAGATCAAAAATCAAGTATTTATCATGTAATTCATAAAAATTAAATAATAAGATCTGTTGTAGGTTTTATCTTCCTTAAGTATATAGGGTAAGTGATTATTAAAATATTAAGTATTTAGTTTTGTTTTGTTTTTCAAAATAAAAAAAAAATTGATAACTTTTCTTAAGTTCATACGATGACATGACAATATAATGTTGTGTCATGCCATCACTTAAAAATATTTTTTTATCAACATATTTGACATTCGGTTTGCGTATGCATTATACATTGGTTATGTTAGTGTTGAGGTTGGTTTATAACAATAGATCATGTTAATGTTTAAATATTAAAACCAGGCTTATTAGAACCAACATGAAACGCGTAATAACTGGTTAATATGATTTTGGGTGGGTTTGGATGAGCGATTGAGTGCGGTGCAGTGCGTTTAGTTTTTTTTTTGTCTCACGCTACAGTATCACTACAGTATCTAATCTCACCGCCACCGCTGTTTTTACACTAACCGTAGGTAAACGCACCGCCCATCTAAACCCACCCTTTATATGTAATTTTTTTAAAAAAAATGTCTCAAAAAAGAAAATAATGAAAGGAAAAAGGAGATATTACTTTATTTGCAGGCGGGTAATTTGTAGGAATCAAAAAGAAAAGTGAAAGTAGAAACAGTGAGTATTCCCGTGACGAGGCGCTTTTCCTACTGCTTTTGCTTTTCCTGAATTATACATATCAATCATTGCTGCTTTCACTTACTTTTCTACCATATTTCTCTTCTGCTTTACCCAAACTCTGTTGAATCTCACCTTCTTTCATGGCTTCTTCTTTTTTTGACATCGACACCGACACCGCCTTGAGATTGTTACTATTCTGCGCTGAAGCTATTGAAGATGGGGATCTGAAAAGCGCCGATGCGTTCCTTCAGAACATCTTGATTCTTGCTGATGAGAGACCCTACCTAAATAAAAGCAGAGTGGTGAAATACTTTGCGGACGCTCTGGTTCGCCGAGCCTACGGACTGCATCCCGCTTCTTCCTACTTCACTTTCCCGGTGGATCCTTCACCATATTATCATTGTGGCAGCTACCTTATTAATGGCGTCATAGAGAATGTCATCCATGATGCTTTAATGGAAAAGAATGCCTTGATGGGAAACAGGCTATTGCACCTCATTGATTTCTCCATCCCGTATTCCAGTTTTCAGAATTCAGTTCTTCGTACACTACCGACCTTCTCCGGCGATCCTCTACCCGTCCGTGTAAGTTACGTTCTTCCACCATTTCTGAAAAAATATGTAAAGTTCTCACGCCAAATGGAGTTTTTGACTAGGGATGCCAAGGAAGTTAATGTAAAGTTGGAGGATGAGTTCAAAGTGGTTTATGGCAATAGTTTGGCAGAAGTGGATGACTGTGAAATAGATTTCAAAAGAAGAAGAGATGATGAAATGGTGGTGGTTTACTATAAATTTAAACTTCATAAGTTGGTAAGAGATGCAAAAGCAATGGAGAGAGAGTTTGTAAGATTGAAGGAGATAAATCCGACGATTGTAATCATGCTAGACTTTCATTCTAACCATGCCCACACCAATTTCTCGACATGTTTGGAGGATTCATTTCAGTATTCCTTGAAGACTCTTGATTGCTGGGCGGAGTTGGACCTTTATTTTGATGAGGAGTATGAGTGGGAGTGCCACATAGAGGCATCGGAAGGTAATAATGTAATTAGGCGGCACCCAACTTTGACAGAATGGCAACATCTCTTTTCAATGGCTAGCTTTAGTCGAATTCCATTAAACTACAGGAAAGGTATTGACCTTATTGTTAAGGATGTAAATCCCCTAAATGATATTTTTTCAACGTGGAATCAAAGTTGGCTACAAATAATGGGGGAGGAAGAAGAATGTTTGATTATAGGTTACAAGGAATGTCCAATGTTTTTCTTATCAGCATGGAAACCCAAAGTTGAAGAAGAGCACTTAAATTTCAAGTCCAGCAACGATAAGTTTGGACAAGGTACTTTTCTTTTTCTTTTTTTCAATTAATCATAAATTGCATATGCAAAACTAAGTTATTTTAATTACACTATTAGTTTAATCATATATTAAATATTATAATTTATTTTAAGTTTAAAAAATATAATTTCATGAAATTATTAGTTTAATAATATATTAAATATAAGTTCAGTTAAACAGAAACTGACCAAATTAATTAAAGCTAATTTCGTTCATCCTTAATTTTATAATAAATCATCTTTTCCTTTAACTTATTTTTATTTATTGGATAAAAGTTATTTTTGTTTATCATTAAGCTGACTAATTGTAATGGAATTTTTTTGTAGGTTTCAATCCATATCCATCACCTCTTCGGCTTCTTCAACCATTTCAGGAGGTATTAATTTCACATTTAATTATTTTATGGACTCTTCCATCGTATTATTTATGGTCCCTATTTTTTTAAAAAAAAATTAAGTTTCTACTTTTTTGCACTCAATTGGGTACTTGAACTTTTTAAATGTATCAAAAAGACCCTCAAACTTTTTCAAAAAAGTAATTAAGTCTCTGCTTTTATTAAAAATTAGAAAAAAATAAAATCAATAAAAGCTATAAATATTATTAATTTTTAATAAAAAATTCAAATATTAAAATTTATTAAAAATTAAAAAAATAAAAATAAAACATATAGAAGTATAAAATTTTATAAAGTCGTAAGAAAATTAAACAAAATGTAAAAGAAATATAAATTTCATAAAAAATATTTATAAAAATTATTGTACCAAAAGAAGCATTTTATAATTTTTCTATAACTTTTATTGATTTTTATTTTTTATCATTTTTGCCACATGTGACGTTGTGTTGTGACACGTGATGACTTTAATTAAAAAAAAACTAGGGGTCATTTTTTATGATATTTATAAATTTTTACAATTTTTTTATTTTTTTACAATTTTTTATAAAAAATTCTAATTTTTAATAAATTTTAATTTTTTAAGTTTTTATTAAAATTTAATAATTTTTCTAAAATTTATTTTTTTTTATAATTTTTTTCTAATTTTTAATAAGAGCAGGGGCTTATTTGCTTTTTGAAAAATTTTGAAGGGTTTTTTTTATGCACTTTGAAAGTTCAAGTACCCAATTAAGTGAAAAAAAAAAGGTAGGGGCTTAATTGCTTTTTTTGAAGAAGTTTGAGGGCCTTTTTGATGCATTTTCAAAGTTCAAGTGGTCAATTGAGTGCAAAAAAAAGGAGGAGCTTAATTTTTTATTTTTTTATTTTTAAGTTTGAGAGCTTTTTATACCTTTAAATCAAATTAAAATTTACGATGGCTCGAATTAAACTTTTCATAGTAAAAATTAGAACTAAAATTTAATTATAAAAATATTAATATTAATATAAAAATACTTTAATTTTTAAAATAATAAAATGAATCATTTCAAGTAGCCTAGATTAGGGGCAAAATACCCAAATATACCAAAAAAAAAATTATTCACGGAAAAGGGCCGGTTTTTTTAAAATTTACGAAAAATGGTCATTTCCCCACAAAACGCGTCCACGTCAGCGCGTTTTGTGGGGATGCAGCAGGAAAGCGCGCCCCTAGGGGAGCGCTTTTGCCACATCAGCACAAAGCGCGATAACGAGGACGCGCTTTGCTGATGTGGCAAAAGCGCTCTCCCAGGGGCGTGCTTTTGCCCTCCTTCCCCGTCTGCCTTTTCAGCTACTTTTAGTGTCAGGGTATGAAATTTTAAGGTTTCTAGGCTAGGATTTATGATTTTTTAGGGTCGTTAGATTTAGGATTTTTAAGGAAAATTTAATGGAGTAGATTATGGTTAATTAGGGTTTAGTAAAAATATATTTAGGGTTTTGGGCAAAATATATTAGAAAAAAATTATTTGAATTTTTTTACAGCTTGTATCTGCAAAAAATAATTTTGAGAAGACGTTTCAACAAACAAAGGTGTCAAAACGCTTCAAGCAGGATGCACTATCGCCAGAGTACTCGAAAAGAGCTCCCACGTGGACACTCTTTTTGCTACAATGAGTCTCCGTAAAATAATTTTGAGAAGACGTTTAAACAAATAGTGTCCAAAACGCTTCAAGCGGATGCACTATCGCCAGGAGTAATCAAAAAAGCTCCCACGTGGATGCTCTTTTGCTCTGATGATCTCCGGTAAAATAATTTTGAGAATACATTTCAACAAACAAAGGCCCAAAATGCTTCAAGCGGGGATGCACTCGTCAAGAAGAGTACTAAAAGAGCTCCCCATGTGGACGCTCTTTTGCTACTGATAGTCTGTGGCAATCCTTAGACTATAAATCACCAAATTTCATTCTCAAAGTTGCATAACGTAAATTGAGGCAAAAGAAAAATAGAAATCGAAAATAAGTGATCGTATTAATGTTGTTATTTACTACGATGGTGAGGTTTGTGACACCGAAAATGGTGTTGTTTTTTTCGAGAGAACACAACGCGATCGGATTTTAATCGAACATAGATTTGTTAGAATTTCGCAAAAAGAATTAGGCGTAAAATCTTGAACAACAACGCCAATGAAAGTTCACTCTATTAAGTATAGATTTTGCGCCGGTTGATCCGGTGAGATATGAATCATTCGACATCAAAGGTCCTCGGAGCTTTGAGGCAATGATGGAGACTCATCTTGCCAGTGGGTCACCCTATCTTGAGGTATATGTACAATTTTCATCGCCAAGTGATCTTCCTTCGACCTCAACATCTACTGCTCAAGCGGAATACACGACCCTGCCGACACTCTGTTAGTGGGAGGCGCGATCACGAAAGTGCCTGTGTTTGGTGGTAGTATGGAAAACATAACCTCTCATTTACACTCGGTTGGTGGATGGGACATGCATATCCTTCCTTCGACGTCCGATGATAGAAATACGTATTGGGGAACGTCATCAACTTCTAGTGGTTGGCAATCCACATATGATTAGGAACGTTACAAAAGATGTCTAAGGAGGGATAATGTACTCCCCACGACATCCACTGGCGAGGGGCCCTCGTTCGTTGCAGATTATGGTGGATCGGGTGATAAGTTGGATATGGATCCACCTCGAGAGCCCGAGCCCGATGGTGCAGAAGTTGGATCATTTTTTGAACCGGAGCCTATTCCAATCGTACCTGAAGATGTTGAGGGTGGTTCAGACGAAGAAGAAGAAGATCCGCTATTCAGGGCATACTCGCCTCCAGCCCACATGCATAATGTCGATCTATCTCAAGACGATGCATTGGAGTTTTCTGAACTACCACATCGGACGCGTGACTGTACAACTTTTTCGTTAGATTCGGGCGAATTAGAAGTTGGTAACGAGTTTTCCAACAAGAATGCTTTTCTTGCTGCATTGAAACAATACAGCATCAAGCACGGGGTTAACTACAACGTGGTTAAATCCAAGCTCGATAAGTACGAGGCGAATTATGCAGTGAAAAACGGTACATGTTCATGGAAAATCATGGCCTCGTTGAGGAAAAAGACAGGCTTGTGGGAGATCAAAAAGTACAAAGGTCCACATACATGTCTTCACGGTACAGTATCACTATGTGTTCAATGTTTTTGAATAATACTAATATTACGTAATGTTGCATTATTTAACGTACTTCGTTGACAGGTGTTATACAAGATCATTCGAAGATGGATTCAGAGATGTTGGCTTACTTAATAATACCGACGGTGAAGGCCGATCCCAAGACTACAGTGCCGGCCTTAATTGGTAATATTCATAGCCAATTGGGGTACACGCCCTCTTACAAGAAGGCTTGGATAGCCAAACAGAAGGCGTTGGAAAAGTTGCATGGTCGGTGGGACGCTTCATATAATGAAGTGTGGCAGTGCTGTCAGGTGCTGGAGAGATATGTCCCAGGCAGCACAACAAACCTTGAAACGGAACCGGCGTACTACAACGATCGTTTGCTCCATGGATGCGTAGTGTTCAAGCGTCTTTTCTGGACATTTAAGTAATGCTGAGATGCATTTATATACTGCAAGTCATTGGTACAAATTGACGGTACCTTTATATATGGTAGATATACGCATCAGCTATTGCTAGTTGTGGCACAGGACGGTAGTGGGAGAATCCTTCCGATTACATTCGCAATAACACCGCGGGAGTCAGCTGATGACTGAGATTTCTTACTATCTAGGTTAAGGAGGCATGTCTACCCCCAACCTGATATATGCGTTATATCGGATCGGGGCCCTGGAATACTAGCCGCAATAGAGCGACAGGGAAGCCTGTGGCATCGCACACACTATCGATATTACCTAAGGCATGTTGCTTTCAACTACTACGGGCAACATCGATCTAGAAGTCAGCGACAACATATGACCAATATGGGTATGTAATATCTATTAATATAATTTTGTTTGTAATATTCAATTTATTCTTAATTGAAGAGTGGTATGTAATATTCGCTATCAACGTATATTGGTAGGGTACGAGATCAATAAGGACCGTTTCCAGGAGATGTTGGCGAGTTTGCGATCAGATAACGAAGAAGGTGCAAACTACCTGTGCAATATTCCTTTCGAACAGTGGACACAAGCATACGACGGCGGCCTACGATATGGTCATATGACCTCAAACCTGGCAGAATGCATAAATTCTGTTCTAAAAGGAACGCGTCATCTGTCGATAACATCGGTTGTGCGAGAGACATATTTTCGTTTAGCGGCACTATTTCCGGCGAGCGAAATGAGTTATAAAGGCCAAATGCAAGGAGGCCATGTATGGAGCGCGAAGGTCTTGCGAAATTAATTAACGGGGAGGCACGGGCCAACACTATGCACACAGTGTGTCACGATCGCGACAACTTAAGGTTTCGTGTGACGGAGTTTGACAGACCGAACCAAGGTATTGTTGGCGGGCAGTATCGTGTACATTTGAGAAATAGGACCTGCGACTGTGGGATATTTGATGCACTTCGTTACCCATGCGCTCATGTACTTGTGGCTTGTCAGAATCTCTATCTTAATCCCATGAGCTATGTCGACGAAGTGTATAAATTAGAAAACATGTACAACGTGTGGAGACACGTATTCCCACCAGTCCCAGATGAACGTAAGTGGCCGTCGGTATCGCTTGCACCGTATAAGCTGTTGCCGAATAGACAATTGAGGTGCAAACCAAAAGGTCGACCTCGCTCGAGTAGAATACACAACAATATGGATATCCGAGAAACGAGCAACCAACGTAGGTTGTGCGGATGGTGTAGGAACCTAGGCCATACATCTCGCTCGTGTCCAAATCGGAATAGCTGACAGTCTTCTTAACTTTTTTTGTCTTTTGGTGTCTATGTAAATTCCATTTATTTGTTTATGAAAACGGTAAACTTTTGTAGAAGGACTAATTTGGAAAAAAAACCCTTTAAGTTACAATAAAATTACAAATATTGAACTTTTATTTTTAAAATTAAATTTCAATAAAAAAATTAAACAAATTCTATTTTATTAAAGATATTAAAATTAAATTACAAAAAATATAAACAACTATTATTTTATTAAATATATTAAAACTAAATTACAAAAAATTAAAAAAATAAAAACAACTATTATTTTATTAAAGATATTAAAACTAAATTACAAAAAACAAAAAATAAAAAACAACTTTTTATTTTATTAAATATATTAAAACTAAGTTACAAAAAAAACAACTTTTTATTTTATTAAATATATTAAAACTAAATTACAAAAAATAAAAAAATAAAAAAAACAACTTTTTTATGTTATTACATATATTAAAATTAAATTACAATAAAAAAATAAACAACATCTATTTTATTAAAGATATTAAAATTAAATTACGATAAAAAAATGAACAACTTCTATTTTATTAAATATATTAAAACTAAATTACAAATAAATAAAAAATAAAAAAAACTTTTTATTTTATTAAAAAATTAAAATTAAATTACATATAAAAACTAAACAACTTCTATTTTATTGAAGATATTAAAATTAAATTACAAACACAAATAAAAAACAATTTTTATTTTTTAAAAAAAAAAAAATTATTACAATTAAAAATAAAAAGCCCGTCCAATCAAATGTTGATGCTTGGTCGAATCGATCTCTACACACGGGGTGGTCGGCGATTCGCATCGATTCCTCCTTCTTCTAGCTTCCGGCGGGGGTCGTGGAACTTTGGGCGTTGATTCTGGTTCCTCCGGCAGTGGGTCTGGTTGTGGGTGTTGGGAGGATGACCCACCTTGATAAAATAATAACTGCGGAGGTGTTTGCATAAACCACGGCGGGGTTGTCTGAAACTCGTATGGCGAAGGAGACTGGTAAAAAGAAGTGCTCCCCGACAGCGCCTCTCATGATCCTTCACGCGACGACGGCCTCAAGATCGGCTGGCCAGTTGGAGTAGTCGGGAACGGACTTGAACCGGGCCATGCATTCCAACCTGGGGTGGGACTGGGAAAAGGAAACATATATGGGTTAGGATATATATAAGGGCTAGAATGCACGCGACACGGCATAAAGGCCAAAGGTCGTGATGTCGGTGTCGTTCTTTGAAGTGATTGGCTCGATAGCGTGTGTGGCGCCGTTGATGGGCCGGTGGATCGTGTCGACGCTGTTGATGGTTCCGTCTCATCACCCCTTCTCCTTGGATTTAAAGGGCCTCGTCGTTCACTTTGTTCACGAAGTTGCCTTCGCCTCTCTTCTTCCGACAACAAATACGGCTTGCCATGGATCCTAAACCATGGCATGTATTTCAAAGACGCACGCTAACTCGAGAACGACGATCGGTTCCGGATAGGTAAATAGTCATCACGTTTCTCCCACATCTCGATATATCTTGACCAAAATTTTGGCCAATCCGTAGTGCAATCGCCGTAAAGTCGACTTTGTGCTCATCATCGAGCACTTCGGTGGCACGAGAATCGCGGTTGTCCGGAATCAAATTGTCGCGAGAACCCGATCGACCGTGCATCTCCACGGTCGCATAGTTGATCAATGGGATCTTCACGTGCCAAATGTTTGATTTTTGCAAGAACTCCTCCGACATCGCTCGCCCGAATTGCGGATCCTCGTGATGCGTGTCCATTGAAACTATATTAACATGACCAAAATATTAGTTATATACATAATACTAAACACTAAGTACGAAATACTAAATTATAAATACGAAATTCGAAACTTACTTGTGATTCCGACCGTTGGTCTAATAGAAGTCGTATATCTTCAAGCGAGGTAGGTATTCCAAAGATAACTTCGCGAATGGTTCTACCTAATTAAATAAATTTTTAGCATACAATTATACTATAAATTTACGTAATAATTGTAAAATATAACATTAAATTTACCTCGTTATCGATGGGAATGAATATGGGTGGTCGAGTCGAGGACATAAAAATTAATTTTAATTTTAATTTTTCAATATTATTTAATATTTTTTAGGTTTATGAAATTTTAATTAATTTTTATTTTATAATTTTTTACGTCCTCGACTCGACCACCCATATTCATTCCCACTGATAACGAGGTAAATTTAATGTTATATTTTACAATTATTACGTAGATTTATAGTATAATTGTATGCTAAAAATTTATTTAATTAGGTGGAACCATTCGGCGAGTTATGCTGGAATACCTACCTCGCTTGAAGATATACAGTTTCTATTAGACCAACGGTCGGAATCACAAGTAAGTTTCGAATTTCGTATTTATAATTTAGTATTTCGTACTTAGTGTTTAGTATTATGTATATAACTAATATTTTGGTCATGTTAATATAGTTTCAATGGACACCGTACGAGGATCTCACAATTCGGGCAGCTATTCCGAAGGAGTTCTTACAAAATCCAAACATTTGGCACGTGAAGGTCCCATTGATCAACTATGCGACCGTGGAGATGCACCAGTCAGATCGGGTTATGCGACAATTTGGATTCCGACAACCGATTCCCGTGCCACCTGAGGTGCTCGATGATGAGCATAAAGTCGAATTACGACAGTTGCACACGGATTGGCCAAGATTTTGGTCAGCATATATCGAGATGTGGGAGAACCGGTATGACTATTTACCTATCCGGGAACCGATCGTCGTTCCTGAGTTAGCGTGCGTGCCGGAATACATGCCATGGTTTAGGATCCATGGTAAGCTGTATTTGTTGTCGGAAGAAGAGAGGCGACGACAACTTCGTGAACAAAGTGAACGACGAGGCCCTTTAAATCCAATGAGAAGGGGTGATGAGACGGTACCATCAACAACACCGACGACACTCCATCCCCATCAACGCCACACACACCACCGGCCCATTACTTCAGCCGACGACACTGACATCATAGCCTTTGGCCTTTATGCTAGGTGCGTACCCTATCCCTTATATGTATCATAACCCATATATGTTTCCTTTTCCCAGTCTCACCCCATGTTGGAATGCATGGCCCAGTTCGAGTCCGTTCCTGACTACTCCGACTGGCCAGTCGATCTTGAGGTCGTTGTCGCGTGAGGGATCACAGGAGGCGCCGTCGGGGAGCACTTTTTTTTACCAGTCTTCTTCGCCATACAGGATTCAGACACCCCGCCGTGGTTTATGCAAACATCTCCGCAGTCATTATTTTATCAAGGTGGGTCATCCTCCCAACACCCACAACTGCACTCCATCACGGGAGGAACTGAATCCCCGCCGAGGTTCCACGACCCCCGCCGAAAGCTAGAAGAAGGAGGAATCCAGTGCGTAATCGCCGACCACCCCGTGGCACTGATTCACCCCTACATCAACATTGATTCTGGATGGGCTTTTTTATTTTTAATTGTAATAATTTTTTATTTTTTAATAAAATAAAAGTTGTTTTTTATTTGTGTCTGTAATTTAATTTTAATATCTTCAATAAAATAGAAGTTGTTTATTTTTTTATATGTAATTTAATTTTAATTTTTTAATAAAATAAAAGTTGTTTTTATTTTTATTTTTGTAATTTAGTTTTAATATATTTAATAAAATAGAAGTTGTTTATTTTTATTGTAATTTAATTTTAATATCTTTAATAAAATAGAAGTTGTTTATTTTTTTTATGTAATTTAAGTTTAATATCTTTAATAAAATAGAAATTGTTTAATTTTTTATTGTAATTTAATTTTAATATATGTAATAAAATAAAAAAGTTGTTTTTTATTTTTTATTTTTTGTAATTTAGTTTCAATATATTTAATAAAATAAAAAGTTGTTTTTTATTTTTATTTTTTGTAATTTTGTTTTAATATCTTTAATAAAATAATAGTTGTTTTTTATTTTTTTAATTTTTTGTAATTTAGTTTTAATATATTTAATAAAATAATAGTTGTTTATATTTTTTGTAATTTAATTTTAATATCTTTAATAAAATAGAATTTGTTTAATTTTTTATTGAAATTTAATTTTAAAAATAAAAGTCCAATATTTGTAATTTTATTGTAACTTAAATGTTTTTTTTCCAAATTAGTCCTTCTACAAAAGTTCACCGCTTTAATCAACAAATAAATAGAATTTACATAGACACCAAGAGACAAAAAGTCAAGAAGATCACAACTATTCCGATTTGGACACGAGCGGGATGTATGGCTCGGGTTTCTACACCATCCGCACAACCTACGTTGGTTGCTCGCTTCTGATATCCATATTGTTGCGTATTCTACTCGAGCAAGGTCGACCTTTTGGGTTTGCGCCTCGCTTGTCTATCCGATAACAAATTATACGGTGCAAGCGATACCGACGCCCACTTACGCTCATCCGGGATCGTGGGAATACGTGTCTCCACACGTTGTACATGTTTTCTAATTTATACACTTCTTCAACATAGCTCATGAGATCAAGATGGAGATTCTGACAAGTCGCAAGTACATGAGCGCATGGGTAACGAAGTGCATCAAATATCCCACAGTCGCAGGTCCTATTTATCAAGTGTACACGATATTGCCCGTCAACAATACCTTGGTTCGGTCTGTCAAACTCCGTCACACGAAACCATAGGTTGTCGCGATCGTGACACACTGTGTGCATGGTGTTGGCCCGTGCCTTCCCCCTATTAATTTCTCGCAAGACCTTCGTGCTTCATACATGGCCTCCTTGCATTTGGCCTTTATAACTCGCTGCTCGCTTCGGAAATAGTGCCGCTAAACGAAAATATGTCTCTCGCACAACCGATGTTATCGGCAGATGAAGCATTCCTTTTAGAACAGAATTTATGCATTCTGCCAGGTTTGAGGTCATATGACCATATCGTAGGCCGCCGTCGTATGCTTGTGTCCACTGTTTGAAAGGAATATTGCACAGGTAGTTTGCGCCTTCTTCGTTATTTGATCTCAAACTCGCCAACATCTCCTGGAAACGGTCCTTATTGATCTCATACCCTACCAATATACGTTGATAGCGAATATTACATACCACTCTTCAATTAAAAATAAATTGAATATTACAAACGAAATTATATTAATAGATATTACATACCCATATTGGTCACTTACTGTCGCTGACTTCTAGATCGATGTTGCCCATAGTAGTTGGATGCAACATGCCTTAGGCAATATCGATGGGGTGTGCGATGCCACAGGCTTCCCTGTCGCTCTATTGCGGCTAGTATTCCAGGGCCCCGATTCGATATAACGCATATATCAGGTTAGGGGCAGACATGCCTCCTTAACCTAAATAGGAAGAAATTCTAGTCACCAGCTGACTCCCCCGGTGTTATTGCAAACGCAATCGGAAGGATTCTCCTACTGTCGTCCTGTGCCACAGCTAGCAATAACCGATGCGTATATCTACCATACATAAAGGTACCGTCAATTTGTACCAATGGCTTGCAGTATATAAATGCATCTCGGCATTGCTTAAATGTCTAGAAAAGACGCTTGAACACTGCGCATCCACGAGAGCAAACGATCGTTGTAGTACGCCGTTCTGCTTCAAGGTCCGTTATCTTTGCTCGGACATATCTCTCCAAAGACTGACACACCGCCACACTTCATTATATGAAGCGTCCCCACCGACCATGTAACTTTTCCAACGCCTTCTGCTTGGCTATCCAAGCCTTCCTGTAAGAGGGCGTGTACCCCAATTGGCTACGAATATTGCCAATTAAGGCCGGCACTGTAGTCTTAGGATCGGCCTTCACCGTCGGTATTATTAAGTCAGCCAACATCTCTGAATCCATCTTCGAATGATCTTGTGTAACACCTGTCAACAAAGTACGTTAAATAATGCAACATTACGTAATATTAGTATTATTCAAAAACATTGAACACATAGTGATACTGTACCGGCAAGACATGTATGTGGACCTTTGTACTTTTTGATCTCCCACAAGTTTGTCATTTTCCTTAACGAGGCCATGATTTTCCATGAACATGTACCATCTTGCACTGCACACTTTGCCTCGTACTTATCGAGCTTGGATTTAACAACATTGTAGTTAACCCCGTGCTTGAAGTTGTATTATTTCAATGCAGCAAGAAAAGCATTCTTGTTGGAAAACTCGTTACCAACTTCTAATTCACTCGAATCCAACGACGAAGTTATACGGTCAGGCGTCCAGTGTGATAGTTTAGGAAACTCCAATGCATCGTCTTGAGATAGATCGACATTATGCATGTGGGCTGGAGGCGAGTACGTCCTGAATAGCGGATCTTCTTCTTCTTCTTCTTCATCTGAACCGCCCTCAACATCTTCAGGTACAGTTGGAACAGGCTCCGGTTCAGAAAATAATCCAACTTCTGCATCATCGGGCCCGGGCTCTCGAGGTGGATCCACATCCGACTTATCATCCGATCCATCATAATCTGCAACGAACGCGGGCCCCTCGCTGGTGGATGTCATGGGTAGTACATTATCCTTCCTTAAACATCTTTCGTAACATTCTCAATCATATGTGGATTGCCAACCACTAGAAGTTGATGACGTTCCCCAATACGTATTTCTATCATCGAACGTCGAAGGAAGGATATGCATGTCCCATCCACCAACCGAGTGTCGTGCAGGGGTTATGTTTTCCATACTACCACCAAACACGGGCACTTCCGTATTCTGCCTCCCACTAATAGAGTGTCGGCTTGGGGTCGTGTATTTCCCTCGAATAGAAGTAGATGTTGAGGTCGAAGGAAGATCACTTGGCGATGAAAATTATACATATACCTCAAGATAGGGTGATCCACTGGCAAGATAGTCTCCACCATTGCCTCAAAGCTCCGAGGACCTTTGATATCGAATGATTCATATCTCACCGTATCAACCGAATCGCAAAATCTATACTTAATAGACTGAACTTTCATTGGCGTTGTTCCAAATATTTTACGCCTAATTCTTTTGCGAAGTTCTAACAAATCTATGTTCCGATTAAAACCCAGTCGCGCTGTGTTTTCCGATAAAAAAACAACACCATTTTTGGTGTCACAAACCTCACCATCGTAGTAAATAACAGCATTAATACCATCACTCATTTTCAGTTTCAATTTTTCTTTTGCCTCAATTTCTGTTATGCAACCTAAGAATGAAATTTGGCTGATTTATAGTATAAGGATTGCCACAGACTATTGTAGCAAAAGAGCGTCCACGTGGGAGCTCTTTTTAGTACTCCTGCTGACAGTGCATCCTGCTTGAAGCGTTTTGGGCACTGTTTGTTCAGAAACGTCTTCTCAAAATTATTTTACCGGAGACTACTGTAGCAAAAGAGCGTCCACGTGGGAGCTCCTTTCAAGACTCTCTCACGACAATGCATCCCGCTTGAAGCATTTTGGGCAATCGCTTGTTCGAAACGCCTTCTCAAAATTATTTTACCGGAGACTCATCAGAGCAAAAGAGCGTCCCACGTGGGAGCTCTTTTCAAGACTCTGCTGACAAAGGCATCCTACTTGAAGCGTTTTGGCCACTGCTTGTTCGTAAACGTCTTCTCAAAATTATTTTGCTAGATTCAATCACAAAAAATTCAAATAATTTTTTTAATATATTTTGCCCAAAACCCTAAATATATTTTTTTACTAAACCCTAATTAACCCTAATCTACTCCATTAAATTTCCCTAAAACCCTAAATCTAACTACCCTAAAAATCATAAACCCTAGCCTGAAACCTTAAAATTTCATACCCTAACACTAAAAACAAATTAAAAAGGCGAGACGGGAAGGAGGGTAAAGCGTGCCTGGGAGCGCTTTTGCCACATCGCAAAGCGCGTCCTCGTCGCAAGCTTTGTCTTGATGTGGCAAAAGCGCTCCCCATGGGCGCTTTTCTCTTGCATCCCCACAAAACGCTACCGACGTGGACGCGCTTTTGTGGGGAAATGACCCTTTTCCGTAAATTTAAAAAAAACCGGCCCTTTTCCGTGAATAATTTTTTTTTGATATATTTGGGTATTTTGCCCCTAGATTAGACCTGAATAAGTTTTTAATTTATTTTTGAAATGCGGTTCAATCCAACTTGATCTATGAATACCTCTTTATGTATGAAATAATCAAATTTGTCTGAATAAGTATAATTATAACATTATGTTTTTTAAATTTTTTTACAATTACGAATAAAAAAAAACACCTTTTTAATTTTATTTCTTTTATCAAACCAAGAGTACAATATCAAAATTATTTTCATTTGTTTTGTTTTTGGTAATTGCTTCTTATTTAATAATTACAGGGTTTGACATTGAGTCGAGTAGCTGCCCTTGCTGAGATACATGACATACTAAACCATTTATATTGTGAACACAAGTTTTCATCTGCTTTAACATGGGCTTCTAAAGTTGACAATATGAATGAAATTATGTCGGATCCAAACAAGAATTACACTTTTTCAATTCAAAGTAATTCTTGTTATTCGAAAGATTTGAACTCTTATAAATTTATGCATTCATGTGAATATAAGATTGAGAAAACCATTATTGAGAAAGCACTTGAATCAAAGGATGGCTACCATTTTGAGCCATCTATTACTAAGCTTGACATAGACGACTACATGTATCTCCAACGTGCAAAGAATAGTGACGTAGATGTTGTTGTTGCAATCTGTCTACAAAATCGGTACACAAGTAATGATGTTTATGTAGTAGAATTTTATTGGCCTGCAACGGAGAGTGAAACATCAGCTCTTCGTATCTTCAATGACTTGAAACATATGGAGAAAAAGTTTGTAACAGTAAAGGTTCAAGGCACCGAAAAAGCTATCTCAAACATTCCAACATCTTCGTACACAGCAAGGCCTTTGAAAATTGCTGAAGAAACAGAGGACGTTGATGCAGTAGAAATAAATGGGGTTAATGTCCAGGTAATTGCATTGTCTTATATATTATTCTATTATTTCAACACTAAATTAATCATAAATTAGCATTCATGGTTCTAATGATGATAATATCATTTGCTTTTAGAGGGGAGTGGTTCTAAATTTTCCCTCGCCAATAACTATACAGTCTTCATCAAATGTTGTTGCAGCTCCTTCTAACACACTAGAAGGACCTCATAACCAGGTAATTATTTATTCTTCCTTGTTAATATCATACATTCTAGTTGATAACTGATTTATAATTTCTAAGATAAAAAGGGTTATTAGGGGAATGCTTGTCAAGATGTATGCTTAAATATAAAAAGTTTAATCAGTGGTCTTATGCTTAAATTATATAATGTAGGATAAATGATTTATTCTCAATTTCTCAGATTTTTCCCAATGGTGACCCTGAGATTGTAAAAGCAAATAAGGAGAAACCCTCAAAAGCCACACAGAGAAAGTTGGGGTCTAAGGTTTGGGATCACTTTGATAGGTTTGAAGAAGATGAAAAACAAGTACCCAGATGCAAACATTGCCCCAGGGTGCTTACAAGGTCAAGCAAGACTGGGACCACACACTTGAATAACCACTCGAAAGTATGTCCTAGTAAGAAGCAGCAAAATCAAGAAAGCCAGTTGATACTTGCAGTTGATACCAATGAAGGAAGCTTGAGGTTTGATAAAAAAGGGAGTCACATGGATCTTGCGAAAATGATGATTAAGCTTCAATGTCCTTTGGATATGTCTGAACAATAAACCTTTAAGAATTTTGTGAAAGGTTTGCAACCCATGTTTGAGTTTCAATCCAAAGATATTTTATCTTATATACATCTCATTTATGACGAAGAGAAGGAGAAACTTCAGCTGTATTTTGATAAGCTTGCTAGTAAATTCAATCTGACAGTGAGTTTGTGGAAGAACAATTCTGGGAAGACTACATATTGCTGTTTGATATCACATTTTATTGATGATGGTTGGGAACTAAAGAGGAAGATTCTTGCCTTGAAAACTTTGGAGCATATCAATGACACAAAGGCTTTAGGCGAAATTATTCGGAGCTTGGTTTTGGAGTGGAATATAAGCAACAAAGTATGCTCCATAACTGTGGATAACTCTTTTTTGCATGACAGTATGGTTGATCAGATAAAAGAAATCTGTCTTAGTAACCAGGGCTCTGTTTCTTCAGATCATTGGTTCATCAGTTTCACACTTCTTGAGGATGGGTTCCGTGAGATGGATGGCATACTTTTTAAGTTAAGGAAGTCCATTGAATATGTCACTGAAACAAGACATGGAAAATTGAAAATCCAAGAAGCTGTAGATCAAGTGAAGCTACAAGGTGGGAAATTATGGGATGATCTTTCTTTCAGGCTGGAATCAGACTTTGACATACTTGATAGTGCTTTGAGATCAAGAGAAATCTTTTGTAAACTGGAGCAAATTGATGACAATTTTAAACTAAACCCAACAATGGAGGAATGGGAGAATGCAGTAGCTCTACAGAGTTGTTTGAAATGCTTTGATGATATCAAAGGAACTCAATGCCTTCCTGTAAGTTTGTACTTTCCAAAGCTTTGTGACACATACAAGAAATTTCTTCAGTTGGAAAAAAGCAGTCATTCATTTGTTGCATTGATGAAGAGGAAGTTCGACCGCTATTGGAGCTTATGCAATTTGGCATTAGCTGTTGCATCTGTTCTTGATCCAAGGTTAAAATTTAAAATTGTGGAGCTCTCATATAGGGTGTGATTTATGGCCATGACAGTAAGAAGAGATTGAACATGTTTCATAAAGTTCTTCGGGATGTCTACAATGAATATGCCAGTGAAGCCAAAAATCTAACTATATCTGCTTCAGTCTTGGATGATTTCAATTGTTCAACAATAGGGCTTGGAAATGATAGTATTTTGGACTCCTTGAGTAAATTTGCATCTGCAAGCAACTTCAATGAGGAGGCCTCATGGAAGTTAGAGCTTGAGCTTTACTTAGATGAACCTTTACTTCCCATGGATGGAGCATTCTTTGACATACTTGGTTGGTGGTGTGATAAATCTCAAAGGTTTCCAATACTTGCAAAGATGGCTCAAGATTTCCTTGCAATTCCGGTATCAATTTCCACATCATGTTCAAATATTAGTGCCATGATCAATAATCCAGCCTACAGTAGCTTGAATCCTGAGAGCATGGAAGCTTTGGTATGCAGTGAAAACTGGTTGGAAACTCCAAAAGAAAGTAAGTCTTAACTCCTAATGTGTTTAGATCCTTCAATTATATTTTCCTACACTTCACTTAGAAGGCCTTCTCGGCTCTTTAGTATTACATAATATCACTTAACATAGTTGATTTGTTGTTACAGATGATGGAGATAAAAGGATTATATGAAATTGTGATTACACGTCATCTCTATCCAATAGGAGAGTGACAAATAAGATTTTTCCTCCTAATTTTTAGTATTTTTAATTATATTTGAATTTTGTCAGGAGGAAAAAAGTTAAAAATCAAGAGGAAAAATCCGATTTGTCATTCTCCTATTGGAAAGGGATAAGGTTAACGTGGAATCACAGTTTCATACAATCCATACTCAGGCATTATACATGAATTATGATTAGAAGCTGTCTCCATTGAATTTTTTTTTTCATACAGTATAAGAATTTAATTCCCTTAATGCATTCTCATTTCATAGGATAAAAAGATAAGGACCAAGGGCGAAGCCAGGGGAGCTGGCATAGGCCCCGGCCCCCCTAAAATGTAAAATTATTATTTAGGCCCTTAAATTTTTAAAAAAAATTTAAATTAGTAAAAGTAAAATTGCACTTTGGCTCCCCCTAAAATTATAAAAATTTGATTTAATCCTTTACAAATTATAAAGATATAAACTATAAAAAATTAAAATTTCATCCGACCCCCCTAAAAAATTGTTCTAGCTTCGCCCCTGAAAAAGACCATGGTGTGAACAGGTTCATACTTCATTTCTTTGGTTCTATATATACGTACATTCCTTTGTAGTTATTCATATATTAATGGTTTTATTTGGTTATTACTCTTATAGGATATTAAGGCATATTTAATCTCAAGGTTTACTAGCAAGGAGCATAAATGGCTAGATAAATGGCAAAGGAATGAGTTGAATGGGTATATTGCTAGTTTTGATGTGTTAATATTGGAATATGGAATGATCATTGTAAAGCTCGGCTGATTGTGGGGTATTCGTGATGAAATATGGTGATTGCTTTCCTTTTAAACAAGAAGACATGGTTCATTTTTGTCGTCGTATCTTTCTTGATATATACCGTGGAAGATTACATAGAAAGAAAATAAACAATGATTGATGTCTTATTTAGGACTCAAAGAAGGGATGTGAATTCGAATTTTTGAAATTTGACAGAAATTATTGTTATATTTTTTTCTTTACTTTTTTTTATGCATGTATGATACTTTCGCTCTCCCGGATCTATGTTTAGTTTCTATGCCAAAAAGAAAAACTATTTTCATATTAATTAATTAAAAAATATAGGCTTAATAATTCATTTGGTACTCGAGTTTGACACTTTTTTTAATGTAGTATCAGTGTTATTTTTTAGTTCAATTTGGTATTTATATTTGAAAAAAATTATATATTTTGATATCCAAAGATAAGGGTGTTAACTTTTTAATATTTAATTCAGATTTTAATGTTGATTTGATGAAAGTTATATAGTACTATTATTATATGTTTTAATTTTTCATAATTTTGTTAATAAAATAAATTTAGTGTTAATTGTGAATTTATTTAATTTTACGTTTAATTTTGTGAAATACAATAAGATCGATGTGATTTGATTTGAGTTTTAAGATTGATTTGATGACATAAGTGTTAATATTATTATCTAATTATAGATTTTCATCAAATTAACTCTAAAACCCGAATTAAACGCTAAAAAATTAACATTGTTACTTTTAGGTATCGAAATGTATAAATTTTGTCATATACAAGTACTGCATTGAAACAGAAAATAACAAATGTATCTCATTAAAAAAAATGTCAAACTCAGATACCAAATTCCACTTTGATTTTTTAAAACAAGACTATTTCTTATTGGTATTTTTTTTTTCTTTTGCAAATTATAAGTTCTAAATGAACAAAGATTTTGTGACAATGGTACGCGAAAAATAAAATTATCTTAATTGTGGTTATTAAAATAATGACAATAAAAAACGAACAATATGAGTGATGATCAATCTAATTGCGGATCGATTGTATAAAGATAATTATAATTTTTACTCTCTTACGAGTAAAAATTAAAGATAATTAGAGACGAAAGATCAATGATTAATAATTTTCATATTTAAAAATTATTTAAAAGCAATCATTTTATTCAACCATCAATTATATTCTAAAACCTTAAATTATAACAGCTTTTCAACTAAACTTTCCAGTTTTAGTAACCCTTCTAATAGAATTCCAATTTTCTCCTCTACGACTTGAAATCTCGTTAACCAGTTACTAAGATTTCCCTTTATAGTAACTTTTTCTCTTCCTCTAGATTTCTGGGTTTTCTTTAGGGATTTTATGGAGCTTCAGATTCCAGAGGTCAGTAGTTTTTTTTTTCTTTTTTTCTTTGGAATATCATTTGCAGTTCATTTCGTTTCACTTGAATTTCCTTTGGATATAATACTAAATGGAAAATTTTACTAATTTCAGCAATTTCTTATCTTACTCTGTTACATGGTATTTTCAGTAAGTTAATTTTTTGATTGGGAATCACTTGGGTCTTCAGAATTTGATATTCGATTCATTTCACCTAAATTCTCATTTCATCTTCTTGATGTATGTACTTCTTTTCTGGGTTTTTATTTTGAAATTTTGATATATATATTTTTTTCTATAAATGGATGAATCTGAGGTGGGTTTTGTGAGTAATATTGATTGAAAATTGTGGATTTTTCTTGCAGAATTTGCGGCAGCTTTGGGGACTTAAATTTTGGCTGTCATCTTTGTTTCCCCACTCTGAGGTCAGTTCTTGAGCTTTCTATTACTATTTTTAGGAACTATAATGGTTGAATTAACTTAGGATGTGCAGTAATTGCAAATTTTGTCTCTATTTTTGGTTAGGTATTATATGTTTATTTATTTTTATATATATGTATGTATATATCTTTCTTCAATTTTGGGTTTTGTTTGTGGGTTTTCCAGGTTGAGGTTGGTGTTTGAAAAAAGTGGGAGAATAGATGAATTTGTTGGGGAAATTCCTGGGTTTTGGGAAGAAGATAGGGAAAGATTTTCGGGATCGAATTGTCCAGTTGAGTTAATTCTTTTTCGTAGAACTCTAGCATTTGTTGATTTTAGTTGGAAGTTGTTTTTTTTTTTTTTTTTTTTTTTTTTTTTTTTTGAAATGGAGTACCCCTTTTCATCTAGAGAAAAGGGGAATGGCTATTGGGTTCCTCCGAGAACACAAATGGAGGTCGGCGAACAATTTGGTGGCAATACCCGGAATTTGCTTTTTGAGGATCCTTTTAACTATTCAGAGCTCATGAACTTGGATGCTTATGGTGGTTGGTGTAGTAGCAGTGCAACTACAGATCAGATGTTTGCCTCCTTTGGGTTCTTTTCATATCCATCCATGTCACATGCCTCTTTTGATTCAACAAATAGTATAGGACAAAGTTCTAGTACATATGTTGAATCTGGTTATGCATTAGGTAGAATGGATAGTTCTTATAATTGTGCGGACAGAACGGTGTTCCGGCAAACAGATGAACACTTTGGTAATACTGTGGATTCCAAAGGTGTAGAACTCGGTGTTAGACAACATACTGATGGTAACAAGCAAAATGATACTTCATATTTGGGTAATTTGTTAATATCTAGGCCAATTGGACGATCACTTGATGAGAAGATGCTTAAAGCACTGTCCTTGTTTAAGGATTTATCCGGAGAGGGCATTTTGGCACAAGTTTGGGTTCCAATTAAGCATGGAGATCAGTACATGTTGACCACCTCAGATCAGCCGTATTTACTAGACCAGATGCTTTTAGGTTATCGTGAAGTTTCGAGGACGTATACCTTCTCTGCAGAACAGAAACCGGGTTCTTTTCCAGGGCTTCCTGGTCGTGTTTTTTTATCTAGAGTTCCTGAGTGGACTTCCAATGTAATCCATTACAGTAAGGCTGAGTACTTGCGGATTACACATGCCGTCAATCATGAAGTCCGTGGTTCTATTGGCTTACCGGTTTTTCAGCCTTCCGAGATGTCTTGTTGTGCTGTGCTTGAACTTGTGACTACAAAAGAGAAACCTAATTTTCATTCAGAAATGGAGCATGTCTGCCGTGCTCTCGAGGTTAGTTTCTATTATTTCTGTTCTATAGTAGTTCAAGTTTGTGTTTTTCGAGTTTGAAATGAATATCCACTTCCTTCTTTTCATAATTCTCACAACATATCAACATCATCGGCCTAGCTACCTTATTAGCTTATTTGAGAACTTAAACTCTTTGCAAAGATGACATAAAGAAGACTATAATCAAGGAGGTAAAAAAAAGTCATGTAACACGAAGAATTTGGTAATGGTGTCGTGCAGTACAAAATTTTACCCTTTTATGCAACTGCAAAATCATGCATATTCACACTGAAATTAAGCAGAATATTTGGATTTTCAATGTTAAAAATGAAAATCTATTTTATAGCTAACATCTTCATTTAGGTGCTATGCTATTGCCGTATGCTGAATGTTTTGGTTATAAATGTTTGAACTATGAGGTTCTCAACTGTATATTAAAACTTTTATGGCTGGTATCATGAAATATGTCTTGATCTCTATCTGCAGGCTGTGAATTTAAGGACCCTTGCTCGTCCTCGATTTCTTCCACAGGTATGTTAATACCTGTATATGTATATGTATATGTATATGTATATGTATATGTATATGTATACGTATACGTATATGCATGTCACCTGAACAAATAAGACAATACAGTTCCTTTTTCTCTAAGGTCTTTCCTTTTTTTTGTTCTTAGTGCCTCTCAAAGAATCAGAGAGCTGCTTTAGCTGAAATAACTGATGTTTTACGAGCTGTATGTCATGCGCATAGCTTGCCTTTGGCTCTAACATGGATTCCTTGTAATTACACCGAGGAAGCTGAGAATGAATATATAGAAATGCGTGTTAGAGAGGGTAATAAGAGTTCGGATGTGAAGTGTGTTTTATGTATCAAAGATACAGCCTGTTACGTTAATGAAAGAGAGATGCAAGATTTTGTGCATACATGTGTGGAACATTATCTCGAAGGAGGACAGGGTATAGCCGGAAAAGCACTTCAATCCAATCATCCGTTCTTCTCTGCAGATGTAAAGACATATGACGTAAGTGATTATCCACTCGTCCATCATGCACGTAAGTTTAACCTGAATGCTGCAGTTGCAATCCGGCTGAGAAGCACCTACACCGGTGATGATGATTATATACTCGAGCTTTTTCTTCCTATTAACATGAAAGGAAGTTTGGAACAACAACTCTTGTTGAATAACCTCTCGGGCACCATGCAACGAATCTGTAGGACTTTGAGAACTGTTTCAGATGCAGAAATTGTCGGAGAACGGTCAAAATTTGAGTTTCAGAGGGTAACGGTCCCGACCTTCCCCTCAATGGCTATGTCTCAGAGGAGCTCAGAAACAGCATTATCTGCTGATAGTGACATGAATTCCAATCATAGCATTCCCTTTAATGAATCTAATTCAATAAGTGATGGAAAGGAAGCTGATGGTCCTCCTGAAAAGGTATTGTGTCAAACATTCTTTCCCTTCGTGTATTATCAATAGAAGTCCTGATTTTTGGTTCACTGAGCATTTTATGATCTCAAATCTGTGTGTTTGTTTGCATGAATACACACACACACACAAAACATATTTTCTTTATGTTGTTAAGTAATTCCTTGGTACCTATATCTATAGGCAATCAGTGGACTGCCGAGGCAAAAGAGAAGTACAACAGAAAAAAATGTGAGCTTCAGTGTTCTTCAGCAGTATTTCTCAGGGAGTCTGAAGGATGCTGCAAAAAGCATCGGTGGTAAGCTTCGATGTTAAAGTTCTATATGCATCATATAGTCACTATATACTCGGATCTATTTCGGGTTTCGGTAATAATATGATTTTGAAACTGGTCCTTGCTCCTTGTAGTTTGCCCCACTACACTGAAAAGGATATGCAGACAACACGGTATCTCAAGATGGCCGTCTCGCAAGATTAACAAGGTGAATCGATCATTGAAAAAGATACAAACTGTTCTGGACTCTGTGCAAGGAGTTGATGGAGGATTGAAGTTCGATCCAGCCACAGGAGAATTTGTTGCAGCAGGGACTGTTATCCAAGAACATAATCCCGAGAAAACACTATCGTTCTCGAACAAAAACCTTCCCATCGGAATATCCGAAGCTTTCAATCACGATAAATCATCAGCACCTTTAGCATCTTGCCTTGATGGAGAGGAGTCAGTGGTTAAGTGGGATGAAAACGAGTGTTCTTTTGGTGGAAACAACAACGAGGCTGCGAGGAGTGTGCTCATTCCAAGTATCTGTCAAGAAGTAAAGAAATCTGTTGTCCCTTTAAATGATTGTAGTGAGGACTCTAAGTCGATTTCCGGTGCTGCATCTTGGATTTGTCCCGAAAATGCAACTATGGGTTCGTATTTCCGGCAAGGAGACGACAGGTGGGCCTTGAACAAGGGGAATCCGAAAGTAGAGATTGCTGACTGCCACTTCGTGTCTCTGAACTCAAGCTCCTTAGCTGCTTCCGATGAGATGGATACTCGAAAGGAAGGTGATGATGGGATTGATGAATATAACCGCCAACATACTTCTTCAAGCATGACAGACACTTCAAATGTCTCTGGTTCAAGGTTACATGGAAGTTCATCAAGCTCTGAGAAATCTATGGAAGCCAAAAATTCTAGAATGAAAACTTGTGTTGATAGCAGCTCAAAAATTACCATAAAAGCTACTTACAAAGAAAATACAGTCCGTTTTAAGTTTGAGCCATCTGCAGGATGCTTCCAAGTATATGAAGAAGTTGCAAAAAGGTTCAAAGTTCAAAACGGGACATTCCAACTGAACTATTTGGATGATGAAGAGGAATGGGTGATGTTAGTCAGCGACTCGGATTTACACGAGTGTCTCGAAATAATGGAGTATGTTGGAACTCGAAGCGTTAAGTTTCAAGTTCGAGATGTACCTTTTACTATGGGCAGTTCTAGCAGTAGCAATTGTTTCTTATCCCGTAACTCATAGCAGATATGCTGATGCTCCTCGGCTATCAATCATCAGTCTTCGTAGTAGTATTTTGAACTCGATCCGGGTTCTGCATTCATGCATTGCTTCATTTGATTTTCCATCACACATGAAAGGATAAGAAGATGTGAGCATAGATTATATTTATTAAGTTGTATAGGTTGTATATGTTAGGAGGGAGCAATAGAAATAGGATCATAGTTATAGTTTATGTTACACGAAACTTTTTTTCTTGAAGTATCAGTTTCCGTTATGTTGTATTTTAGAAATACCTTTATCTGCCATTCTCCCAAGTCTGGATAATATAGGTTATAATTGTAGTTGTAGCATCGTTTATTCAAATCCATGTATAATAACTTATTTATTATCATGTCAATCCTACAAAAATGGAGGTTAGTAGGTTGATCATCACATTGCAAATGTCAAATTTGAGTTTAGCTTAATTCAAGCATTATCACATGAAAAACCAATACCATTGCACATTTAAGAATTTGAGTGTGCAAATTGCAATGAATGTGTCTAAATATATACAACTCATAGCATTAACATGCCAAAATTTTGAAAAACATATAATATCGTAAAAACGATTACGATACAAGAAAATAACATAAACATGACGTATACACTAATTGACAACAAACTTTTGAGGGTAACTAACTATTGCTTTCTTAATTCTTTCCACGAGCATTCTATCAAGGA
Source organism: Gossypium sturtianum (assembly GCA_025698515.1). Classification (NCBI taxonomy): domain Eukaryota; kingdom Viridiplantae; phylum Streptophyta; class Magnoliopsida; order Malvales; family Malvaceae; genus Gossypium; species Gossypium sturtianum. The sequence goes on from CM046945.1 coordinate 169,391,221, forward strand.
GAGAGAACTCGTTAACAATTGGTACATGTTAAAAGAAATGTTTATTTCTGAAATCCGAATGAATGTGAAACAATATATAGATCTCAGCTTTCCAAAATTTCGATTACCTAAGCGCATCGTTTGGATGGGGACCCGGATTTGCAAGCAAGATGATCATAACTCACCTCACCACTGACCAGCAATTACTTTTCTGTACAATGAATCAGTGAAGACATGTGAATGTGTTTGATTTTTTATCCTTGTAAGCCAAGCCACATCTCAAATAAATGAATTTGAATAGGTTGTGTTGAATCAATAAACACGGATGCGATAGAAAATCTGCGCCGATATAATAAAAGGGCACCTAAAATTTGCCTCCATCAATTCTTTCGACTTTGATGCCCTGGCAGGCTGCGGCAAACAAACGACAGTTTACATCTCAATATCAAGCGTTTGGTTGATAAAATATGGGCTAATAGATTAGATAGGATTGAAGAGTCAATAAACCGAGAAGTCATATACTGGAATAAGCATGGATAAGAAAAATACCTCTTTGTAACAAAAGGCATAAGCTCCTTCAATGTTCCGATAAGATTATCTCCCATGTCTTCCTCGGTCAATTTCTGTTTCTTTTCTGCACGAATAGTGAAAATGGAGTATTTTTTACTATGAATCGTAGAAGGTGAAGAAAGTGCATATAAAGCAATTAGACATTGGGAAACTATTTTTTATATAACATTGAAGTCAATGTAGTCTAAAACTGCGTGATAGTCAATATGCTCATGTTAACAGTTTTTTGGAAAATTTGGCCGAGTAAGAACATGGTTTATAAAGCTCGACTGAGGGGAGAAACAAGGGTGGGGACAGAAAAGAAGTTAGATACCTTGTCCTTGAATATGTTGTTGAGTTGAAGAGTCACCTCCGAGATACAAGCTATCACTCCAATCTAAATCCATATCCTGCTCCTTAGCAAACTTTTCCAGTAACCGACCAATTAGTTTGTGTGCAACTAAACTTGTTTCATCACATGCCTCTTGGATGGCAAGGTATCGATTTCTGCACTTGCTTGTTTTGTTGTCTGCAAACCTTCCATTCGAAGCATTTTCTGGATCCACTCCAATCTTCTGATCAACCTCATCTCTCTCAATTGATCGGCAATTTAACTCTCCTCTTGGTGAACTGAAAGGGGCCTTGTTCTTTACTCTGTTTTTATCTTCGCTACTTTTTGCATTACTCGAGGCATATTCTGGATCCATTTTCACGTCCTGTATAACCTCATCTCTCTCAATTGACTTGACAGAATGGGACATACAACTCTCCAAGTCCTTATTCACCATTTTCCAATCATTTTCATAACAACCACTATCCTCAATACAACTATCATCATCACTTCCTTCTAAACCTTCCCCATAGGCATCAGCAAATTCCTCATCCAACTCGTGATCAGGAAGCAAGTCCCAAAGAATTTGTTTCATCTCAGCACTCACGCTGAGTATACATTCCACCTCTTCTTCAATTTCATCCTTTAGGAAGCTTTGATGTGGCAAAGATCGGGAAATCTTGTTTGGCAAAGATCGGGAATCTCTGTTAATAACAGAAAGTGCTTCTAAGAAAGACTTGGGAATTGTATCCATATCACTGCACTCAAAGAGGAACTCTGTTAATGCATCTATAATTGCTCCTCTTAAAGAACGAGTTGCTATTTCAATATTTGGATCCAACAAAAGCTGTAAGGCTTTCAGCTCTGGGAATCTAGCCTTCGTTTTAAGAGTCCAAATAGCCTTCACAATATCATTCTGCAAGCTTACTATTTCTGGTGTGAATTGGCGAAAGCTTGTCGTGGAGGAATTTTGACAACCCATAGTTAGGTTTAGTGATAAGTCTGCTACTGCCAATGCTTTAGCTAATGGCCCTTGTAGTTTCCCCTCTTCATCAAGATCCATAAGCATCCTTCTAGCGGTTTTACCCACTTTCTGAACTAAACGTTTCCGTTTCTGACCCCGTTCACGTGTCTTTAACTGGGGCACAGTTTTGACGCAACTAAGCTTCCTATCCATTGCAATCAAGGTCTGGAAAGGCAAATCCTCTAACCCATCCAGCACCTGGATTGCAGCAGCATGATGAAACAGAGATGTTGGAGTCATTGGTTTCATAGTATTGTTCCGGAAATTTTTAGGATCATTGAGAATTTTATATAGCTGCATAATAGAGGTCTTCTGTTCATGCTCAAGGTTTTTATTGCTCAAAAAGCTTGGCAAAGATTCTCTAATAGCTTTTTTCATTTCGCACTGAGTTTTCTTAATCATTCCTGAGCCACCTGAAAGTATCATAACAATAAGGTGAAGCCCATCATTAGTCAAAGCATCGAGATATGAGAAAAGAACTCCAGTTATCTTGGATGCATCAAATGATTGGACATCATCTTGAATTACATGATTTCCTCTTCTGGAATTGCTTGCTCCGAAGGCATCTTGAACATGAGCTTTAATAATCTCATAGAACATCTGCAAAACATAATACAAAATTTTTTTATGGAAGAACATATTTATAGTAGCAAATTAAGGGAAGTAAAGAACATGACATCCACCATTATCTTAGAATGCTGCATTAACTTACATCATCCTCCCTCAGAAAAGATTCAGGCAAAGTCCTGGAATAAAGAACCGAATGCAAACACATTGATTAACCATTACAGGAAAGAACAACAATAACAAATATAAGTACAAGTAAGCTCTCCCACTTACTTGCACTTGAAAAACTCAGGTTCCTTGAATTGCTTCTTTTTCGACCTGGAAGTCGAAAGTCCCATCAACCACCTGTAAAAGATCTCAACTGAGTAACTCCGTTCTGAGTTCTGATACAAACATAACTCCCATAATACACCAAAAGCATTTTTCTATAACAATATGAAATACATTCCAATAACATCACTAGAATCAACATTCAAGACTGCAACACTAGCACACTATTCGACTCGAATTGGCTTTTCTAGTAGGCATTCTTACAAGAAACAACATATTTCCCTTCACACACACACACATACACATATATGCACTGAGAAAAAGGACGATCTTTAACGTGTTTCAACAAGAAATAAACAAATAAAAAGACCACCAGTATATTTTATATTACAAATTACTAGCTAATTTTCAGAATTATGAAGAATTATAAGAAAAGTATATATATTGAAGAAATCAAAGAGAATAAATTTAATAGGCAAGAAATTAAAGAAAAGAAAGAAGAGAAAGAACCTTCTTTTGAGATTAAGCAGCTTCTCTTGATGCTTAATTTGAGATAAAATTTCAATGCAATCTGTTTGATGAAACTTGTCCATTCTTATTGTAATCCTGAAAAAGGAAATACATAAATGAAAAAGAGAGAATTAGGGTTTAGTTGAATGGGGTTAAAGAACCAAATTAGTAATCCAACCAATCAAACCATTAATTCCCTATTTAACCGGTTGAAAATCTTTAAAAAAAATCTAAAAATTTTAATAAATACAAATAATTGCATGAAAATCAGTCACGTCCATTGACTTGCAAATCAACCCTCATATACATACATATATATAGATATGTGTGTGTGTGTGTGTGTGTGTGTGTGTGTGTTTGTGTGTTCATATTGCATATTGCTAACAAAAAACTGACTCTGATAATCGATCAATATTGCAAATTTGCTAAAACCTTAAAACAGTAAAAACAAATAGTTTCAATAGGTTTATTCTGTTGTGAAATTTCTTGTTTTAAAGCAACACTTTCAATGCATCAAATTATAAATCAATATTCACTTAAGAAGAAGCCTAAGGTTCATAAACAACATAGATAGCATGTGCTTACTTATTCTAGCACTATCGAATAAAATTTAAAAAGAAAAAAGAAAAAAAAGAACTTACCGGAGCCGACAACAGCAGCAAATCGATACAAATCACTACGGCAGCAGCAAGCAAAGCAGAGAACTTCAATGAAGCAAAGGCTCACGGCTAAAGAAGAAGAAAGAGTAGATGAAGCAATACTCAGCTGCCTAGGGCTCAAAGAAAATAAATTTAAAATTAAATCAGAAAATTAAAACAGTAAATAGAAAATTAAAATTCAATATTTTTGGGCTAAGAATCACGAAATTTTGGGCAGACCTAAAGTTTTTTAGAAAATTCAATAAACGAAGAGTTGGGTTGAGCTTGCTTTTGTTGGGTCGGTTTTTTTAGATTTTTCAAATCCTCTAATAATTCGATTCTATAAACCGGTTGGATCAATTTTTTAGGGTAAATTACATTCAAGGTAATTAGACTATTAGTAAATTTACGTTTTAGTTACTTAACTTTAAAAAGTTATAAAATGATCACTAAACTATTCGAAAGTTTTCATTTAAGTCGCTAGGCTAATAAAATCATTGTTGTATGACTTTTTTTGTCTATACCACTTGCACCAATCGAAAATTTGCATTCTCCTTCTTTTCCACAATTCAATTTTTTTTCATAAAATAATTTTAAAAATTACGAATCGAATTTACAAACTAAAATTCAAACAGCTTTTTTCTAGAACCTTTGACATGAATCGTCTGATTCACTAGGATTCTTCTTTTAAATTGCCATTAGCCACCTACCTTTTTGGCCGTTTCCAAATTTTTCTTTGGCCTACTTTAGTTTGTTATGCTCCCCACTAATCTGGTTGTCCTTCTATTATAAACACACGTAAAAAGGTCTTTCTTGGGCACCAATTTTGCTTCGAATATATCCCTATCTTCATCCCAATCTTTTCGTAGAAAAAATAACACTCAACTCTTACCTTACTTGCGTCCAAAGCTTCTTTGCCTTTATGCTTGTTGACAAAGTTTTTTAGAACTAAATCGATAATCGAATTGGTCAGGCAAATAGATTATTGATTTAATCAGTTTGTTCGGTGCATCCTATTCAATTAAATAACTTATTAGAAATATTAAAAATCTAGTTCAATCAATTTAATCGTTTGATTCAATCGATTTTTTGTTTAGTTTAATTAGTCCATATTGATTCTTGAGTTAACCAGTTCAATATCTTTCTCCGAACCCATACCTCAAACAATTTTTAGTCCAACCTATCCGATTGAAATCTGGTCCGGTTTAAACAATCCTAGTTGTTCATATACGTAAAAAAAAAAAAAAAAACTTAAAGATGTATCATCTACTATCAACACCATGCACTAATCATCTACTATCAACACCATGCACTAACACTTTTCTTTTTATTGGTAAAAGTACCATGGAGGTCCTTTTACTAGGAGTTAAATTATAGTTTGCTTCATTTATTCAAAAAAATGGGCAAAATAATCTTTGTACGTTAGATCAAAGAGCAGACTGGTCATTATATTAAAAATTTCTTCCATTTCTACTGTTAAAAATTTATCTTTGTACGTCAGCATGAGGAACACGTGACGTCACTGTCTAGTTGTTCCGTCAGGCACACCAGTTTATAACAGTACAAATGGACGAAAATTTTAATAAAAATGACTATTTTACTCTATTATGTAATGTACAAGGGCTAATTGCACTTTTTCAATAGAGGAAACAAAATGAAATATGACTCCTAATATAAGGGCCTTTATAGTATTTTTACGCTATTTATTTCAATAAATTATGACATTATTTTCTTATAAAGATTTTTTTTTTAATTAGAGAGAAGGAAAAGGGATTATTTAGATTTGAACTCGAGACTTAATTTCTTGACTTAAATAAAGCTAAATAATTCGTAACTTCACCTATAACTAATTGGCATAAAAGTTGATTTTTGTTAATGAGACGTTATTTTCTTGTAAATTTAATGAAAAATATTTGTTTAGCTTTGAACCCGTTGTTTTGACTTAAATAATGTAAATTATTCGTCATTTCCCCTATAACTAATCGACATAAAAAGTATTGATCCATCGAACATTGATATTATTATTATACAAGTTGGTTAGAATTATCCATAGTCGCTCTCCAACCTTTCAATAGAAGGATAAATGTGTTTCAGCACGTTCAAACTCACGTCATCTTACGTAGACAATAATACTAATACCAATCGAGCTAGAACTTAGCCGGCAACATTGATATTATTTTTTTTCTTTAATCTCTTAAAAATGTGACAATTTTATTTTTCTTGAATGAAATTACTTTCAAACTTTTATGCTTTTTTTCCAACCCTCATTTTTCTTCATTATTCTCTTCCTTTTTGACCACTAACCTATTGTTCTTTTGCCACTTTAGTTTGTTATGCTCCCCACTATATGGTTCTGTGTCTTTACTCTTACAACATCAACAAATGTCAAGAAATTACATGTTAAAATTTTTGAAATAAATATATATATATATAAAAAAAACATATCAAGCAAGCCACACTTTGCTATTATAGATGTCCATATATATAGTTCAAACATATTGAAACACACGACCTCAAAACCTAACTTGTAATACAAGCAACGTAAACCCAAGTCAAATAGACATAAACCCAACCTCGAAAACTAACTTATAAGAGGATGGGTCTAACATTACGACTTATAAGCACTAATCAAATACGGGAGATAAGCAACACAAACTTTATGATCTACTTCTCTCTGCTTGTTGTTGAGCCAATTCAGTTTCTACACCGGTACCCGATCCTTCAACCTCCAAGGCTGATCTTTTACGGACTGAATCCGTCGAGTAGGAAGATTCAGCCACATCCAAAGGGGGCAAATTGGTGCACTCTATCTCAGCACCAGCAGCAACTTGCTGGTTAATACCGCATTGATTTTGTGGCCCGAGCTCTTGCGGCTTGTCAGACAACTCGTCGAGAAAAAGCCCGTCATCGTAACCGCCGAAGAAGTTGAATAAGTCGGACCATTCCTGGATCATATTGAACAACCAAATATTAGATTTTTCAACATGTTTATGCCTTATATTTGATGAAAAATATAAAAGTTACTCACCATTTGATTTATAAAATCTATTATGTTGATTGAGCTTTCATTCTCTGCAACTTCAACTATATTATGTTGATTGCTTCCATAGGGGATTGTTCGATCATTATCGATCCCAATATTCCGGTATGATTGATTTTGATCCTCAATACCTATATTAGGTACTTCCAAGCTTCTAATTAGCTCCATATTTATCTGTAGATTTCGAGACACGTTTTAACAGTAATTACATGAATTAAATGAACTAAACTTCAAAATTTCGGAGAAAAGTGTTCTTACTTGTGACTGGCGATTGGAGATCACTTCATTCCCGTAACCAGTAAAGTTTTCGTTGTCGAAAACCAGACAGGGAGTTATAGATTCATCAGTTTGTTCACTTTGAGTCCACCCGTACTCATTAGTTACTTCGGTTTCAACTAATGACTCTGAACCGAGTTCTACTCGAACCTGAAATATACATAAAACATAAACTCAATGTGTAGTATTTTAAAATTTTCCGAGAAAAGTGTTCTTACTTGTGACTGGTGATAGGAAATCACTTCATTCCCGTCATCAATGAAGTTCTCATTGACAAAAACTGGATAGGGTGTTATAAATTCATTAGTTTGTTCACTTTGAGTCCACTCGTACTCATTAGTTACTTCGGTTTGAGCTAATGGCTCCGGACCAAGTTCTACTCGAACCTGAAATATACATAAAACATAAACTCGATGTGTAGTATTTTAAAAATTTCGGAGAAAAGTGTTCTTACTGGTGACTGGAGATAGGAAATCACTTCATTCCCGTCATCAATGAAGTTCTCATTGACAAAAACTGGATAGGATGTTATAAATTCATTAGTTTGTTCACTTTGAGTCCACTCGTACTCATTAGTTACTTCGGTTTGAACTAATGGCTCCGGACCAAGTTCTACTCGAACCTGAAATATACACAAAACGTAAACTCGATGTGTAGTATTTTACTTAGTCACCATTGTTGGCACGAATTGAAGTTAACTAACCTGCGGAATTGAGATCCGATCGTCTATATTGTTACTTGAAATATTGCTTGGATTTTTCATTATCACTTTACCAAGAAAATATTTATCCTACAAAAATCAATGAAAAGAAAAATTCATTACAATAATCGAAACGCAACGCAACCGAAAATCGATTCGAGTTTCAGGAATATCTTACTTGGCAAGGATCAATACCAACAAGTTCGTACTGATATAATATATATAGTGTTTTGTTTGGGCAGCTATTGTGCCTGAAATACAACCTTGTCTTAATACCAATCACTTGTTTAGTATCATCATTAGACTTTACTTCAACTCGATCCCCCGAGACTTTCCAGTTTCCGTTCTTGGTAGCTCGATTTATCATCGGCTTCCATTGTTCACCTTTCGGTACTTGTCCTGTAGGCTTACCGATCACCTTGGGCTTACTGTTTGCATACTTATACGTTTTCGGGTAAGTAAAAAACCGTTCCGAATCGTTCGGTGTGATAGAATCGCAACCTACGAATAGAAAGAATCGAATTTAAAGAGAATGTTAATAAGTAATTGAATAAAAGAAAGACAAAAACAAGGGAACATACTAGGTAGATCCCATGGATCATAGTTGCAAATATCGTGACTGAGGTCGATGATGTCTTGGACTAAGTAATCACGGCCGAACAGTGTTCGGTTTCGGAGATAGCTGATGAGGATTTGCTCGGTGGGGTTGAAGCCATAGCCTTCGAGCTTGGGGTTGTTCATTGCGTGGATAGGAAGGCACAAACGGATGATTTGCTTTGCTTTGCTTTGATGGGGGAAATGAGCATATAGTAAGTGTTTAATAAAGCAGTGACTACTTCGGCCCGAAGATCAGGTTGTGGAAAATATTACAAGTGGGTCCCAAAATCCGTGTCCTTATTTTCCATTTTTTTTTTCTTTATGTAAATATTTAACAGTGTAATTATAATTGGTGAAATTATGGTTTTGGTCCTTGATATTTAGTTTTTGAAGGCTCATACTTCATGCTCTCATATTTACACTTCAACGAGAATAAGTATATATCGAGCACACATGTCAAGCATTTATTAAACAGCATGATGCCGTTTGGTATGAATACCAAATTGAACTTTGGAACACAATTTAAGTACCAAATTGAATATTAAAATAAATTTAAGTCCTAAATGATATATTAATCCTTAATAGCACTTTCACCGATTTTTCTCGGTAATTCCTCTGCTGTGGGCATCACTTTCCGACCTTCTTCCTTTTGATCAGTGAAAAAAAGGGAATATTATTTATATTTTGTTTGAACTTCTAGAATCTTCTATCACACTGATTATTTTTCTTAAAATATGATAATATTAAATATGATATACATAAAAATAACATAATATCAAAATATTCCAAACTATATTATAATAATATAGTACAAATATTATAAGGACTCAACATTTGACCAGTTGATCAAAGGTGTTTACCATATTCTAATTAATATAAGTAATTAATGATTTTATTTGTGTGGTTGTTTAAGTAGATATGCGTTTAAGTGCGTGAATCTAATATTGTATTATATAAAAATACATAAATATTATAAAATAATTAAAATTTATATAATTAGTGAGGTTTTGATTGAAATAATAAAATTAAAGTTATGAGAATTATATGTATAAAGTCTAAATAATATATTTTCGATCAATTAGAATATAATAAACTTAATAAAAACATAAAGGTTTCGGATTTGAGCATTTATGTGTAGTTATGATCATATATTTATATTTATAAATCTGCTCTATTAAAAAAAAAACTAGATTTGTTATACTACACGTTATATGAATAAAAAATAATAAATATATTTATTAAAATTCTACATAAATAATTTACTGATGTTTTGGTTACCACGATAAAATTAAAGTTAAATGTATATCATACATGGTGTTTTGGGTTTAAATTGTATATATAATAACTAATTTAGCCTTCCAACTTTACAAAAAAAGTCATTTTATTCTTCTATTTAAATTTTCGTCTATTTGTTAACTTTCCTAACGGTCATACAAATGGATACTACGTTAACAATTAATTAAAATTTTAAATAAAAATTCAAAAAATTTAAAAATATAAAAAGTATAAAATTACAATTTTTTAATATTTTATAATTTTTTAAAAAAATTAACTGTTAACGTGGCATATACGTGGACTCCTACATGCATGTCACATCAATAGAGTTAATATGTGCTAAATTTTTTATTCATTTGAGATGATTTAATAAATAATACAAGTTTAAGAGTCAAAAATAAGAAAAAATTTAAATAAAGAGCTAAGATGACACTATTTTTAAGTTGAATGACCAAATAAGTGATTATACGTTTTAGTAATTTTATAATAAATACTCGATCATTCAATAAAACCATTAAAATAAGACTAAGATTATAAATGTGTGAGTGGTTGAGTTTTAGCTCGATTAATATAAATATAGTTATCAATGTAAGAAAACTAGGGACGAAGCTAGAATAAGTTTTTAGATAGGCCAAATAAAATTTTAATTTTTTATACTCTACATCTTTTCAAGAACATATGAATTTGAGTAAGTTGAAGCGGATTATATTTTTGTTTAACGGCGAGAATGAATACGTTGAGAGAGAGATTTTTCAAAAAAGAAAAAATTTATAGATGTGTAATCACGTGGTACTGCCATGCTTTGTCTCTACGCCACCAGTTTAATTTAAAAGGTCAAAATCTTTGAATCCTTACACTATTCTAGCCGTCGTCTTCTCCTCTCGTTTTTCCATTTTTTTTTCTCTCCCTTATTATATATAACCATCATCAAACCTTCATTCAAATCTTAATTAAAATACAAACATTCGAAGCTTAACAACAATGGCGAGTTCGGGACAAGTATCGTTTAAATTAGAGGACCACCCAAAGCTTCCAAAGGGAAAACGTATCGCCGTCGTGGTCCTCGATGGTTGGGGCGAATATAAACCCGATCAATACAATTGTATCCATGTTGCTCAAACACCCACCATGGATTCCCTCAAACAGGTCCCGCCCTTTTTCTTCTTTTAAGATTCTATTTGTTTTTGTGATTTTAGATCTGGGATTTTCTTGGTTTTTGATTCGATAATAGTTTGTTAATGGTATTGGTTGGTTTGGATCTCGTTTCTTTATGAAAATGAGGCTTTCAATCTTGTTTTTAGAGTAGGTTTTTTTTAGCCTGTGTTTTAATATTGGGATTTAGTGAGATGACTGTTTGATTTGATTGACTGATAATACAGAGAATCGAACTATATATATGTGGTTAAAATATGCTGTTAGTCCCTGTACTTTGACAAAATTTGAGATTAGTCCCTGTCCTTGTGCTTGAAAAGTTGAAAATTAAGTCCTTTTTTTTATTTATTAAAAATCTAAGCCCAGTCATTCAAATCTTAATTATTTTTTCTTAAAATTTGTCAACTAGGCTATACTCACATGTCAAATTGACAAATTTTGACAGGAACTATCAATGACTAATGATTGGACTAATTGGACTGGGATTTTTAAATTGAAAAAATAGGAGAGTGATTTTTTAACTTTTAAAATAGAGTGACCAAATCTCAAATTCTATACATTAAAATCGTAATTTATTTTTTTTAAAATTTGTCGACTTGGTGTTTTGATGAGGCTATACTCACATTTTAATTTGACAAATTTTGGTAGAAACTATCAATGACTATAATGATTGGACTAGGATTTTTAAATTGAAAAAAGTAGGACTGAATTTTTAACTCTTAAAGTATAGGGACCAAATATCAAATTTTATACAAGGGACTAACAGCACAATTTAACCTGTATATGTTTGTTGGTTCCAGCAATTTGAGGAAAATGTGTAGATATGTTTGCTTTAAGTTATGGGAACTGTAAGTATTTTTTTTCTTCATATGGACATTATTACAATCTTTTGATTAATAAAAGGATTTACAGTATACCATTCTGTTATGAGGCTTATATTTTGATTGAAATTGATGTTATTGAATATAGGGTGCCCCGGACAGATGGAGATTAATCCGAGCTCATGGAAATGCTGTAGGGCTTCCAACAGAGGATGACATGGGAAACAGTGAAGTTGGTCACAATGCTCTCGGTGCAGGCCGTATTTTCGCTCAAGGGTAAGCTTATTTTCATGATTATTGCTTTATATATGTGTGTGTGTGTGATGTGTATGGATGGATGGATATGCTTGCTATCTTGATGGAAAATTAGCTGTGCTGCAAGTGTTCTAACGTGTTAATTCATTTTTAACCATAGGGCTAAGCTTGTTGATCTTGCTCTTGCCTCGGGGAAGATCTATGATGGTGAAGGATTTAAGTATATAAGTGAATCTTTTGAGAAGGGTACCCTTCACTTGATCGGATTACTTAGCGATGGAGGTGTTCACTCCCGTCTCGATCAATTGCAGGTAATTTTTGGTGATTCTTGGTTTCTTTAATGAATTCATTTCCTTTCTTTAAGTTTAATTAGTTGTTTTTTTAAATCTTTTTGTGCAGTTGTTGCTGAAGGGAGCTAGTGAGCGTGGTGCTAAAAGAATCCGTGTTCATGTTCTCACTGATGGTCGTGATGTTTTGGATGGTTCGAGTGTAGGCTTTGTGGAGACTCTCGAGAATGACCTTGCAAAGTTACGTGAAAAAGGTGTAGATGCCCGCATCGCATCTGGTGGTGGCCGTATGTATGTTACAATGGACCGTTATGAGGTGAGAAATCATTGTCAAAGATCTAAAAGATTCATTTGAATTGATTAAGAAGCTAACTTTTGTGACTGGATTTTTCGTAGAATGATTGGGATGTTGTTAAAAGAGGATGGGACGCTCAGGTTCTCGGCGAAGCCCCACACAAGTTTAAGAATGCCATTGAAGCTGTAAAGAAACTGAGAGAAAATGCCAATGACCAGTACTTACCTCCCTTTGTCATCGTTGATGATAACAACAAGGCTGTGGGTCCGATAGTAGATGGTGATGCTGTTGTTACCATTAACTTCCGAGCAGATCGAATGGTTATGCTTGCTAAGGCACTTGAATATCAAGATTTCAACAAATTTGATCGTGTACGGGTCCCTAAAATCCGTTATGCTGGAATGCTTCAGTATGATGGCGAGTTGAAGCTTCCAAGCCGCTACCTTGTTTCTCCTCCAGAGATTGATAGAACATCGGGTGAATATTTGGTGCATAATGGTGTCCGTACTTTTGCCTGCAGGTGCGTTTTAGGACAACTCATTGTAATCCGTACCTCCCATTTCCTTGAAATATTCAATATGTTAAATGCTTTGTTTGTTTATCGGCAGTGAGACTGTCAAATTTGGCCATGTCACTTTCTTCTGGAACGGGAATCGCTCCGGGTATTTCAATCCTCAAATGGAAGAATATGTGGAAATCCCGAGCGATGTTGGCATTACGTTCAATGTTCAACCTAAGATGAAGGCATTGGAAATCGGTGAAAAGGCTAGGGATGCTATTCTGAGTGGGAAATTTGACCAGGTGATTATTAATGGAGTAAAATTCAAGAACTGACAATTCACCGAACTTAATCTATTAAAACTGATTATTCTAACTGAAACCAAAACCGAACCGGCTGACCTTTACTCAGCCCATGCTGAATGGCTTTTTTGTTGTTTAGGTACGTGTGAACATACCAAATGGTGACATGGTGGGTCATACCGGAGATATCGAGGCTACGGTTGTGGCATGCAAGGCTGCCGATGAAGCTGTCAAGGTACAATGGCTTTGGCTTGAGTTCATTCTTTAATTGTTACTTCAAAAATTTCTAATGATTTTACAGCATTCTAATGAATTGTAATCAGTCGTATTTCACACTAGTTATTCATATGATGCTGACGGGATATTTGTCATCGGAAATCAATATTACTTTTTCTTCTTATTACGAATGTATCATCCATTTTTGACATTTATACTGAAGTCGTTCTATTCTTGAGTTGTATTTTCATATCCGATATTATTCTAAAGCATACATTGTCTTGTAAGAGGGCTTTTCTTGATCTTATTGCTTGGTACAGATGATCCTTGATGCGATTGAGCAAGTTGGCGGAATATACGTTGTGACTGCAGACCACGGTAATGCCGAGGACATGGTGAAGAGAAATAAATCCGGGGAACCTCTTCTCGACAAGAATGGAGATCTCCAGATACTCACCTCCCACACTTGTCAACCTGTAAGTTTCCAATATCTTATATTTTTTGCACCAAAGAACAATGGATGGTCGCATTATCAAATCTATATTAGGTTCTGAACATGTGATGTATATTACGGATGTTTCGATTAGGTGCCTATTGCGATCGGAGGTCCAGGATTGGCACCTGGTGTTAGATTCCGCAGCGATGTTCCGAATGGTGGACTTGCGAACGTGGCTGCAACCGTCATGAACCTCCACGGTTTCGTAGCTCCGAATGACTACGAGACAACACTCATCGAAGTGGCTGACAACTAGGCTCGCCGATAGAACATTGCCTCGATTTTTATATATTTGCTCTGTTCCTATACCCAAACATCAATTTAGAATAAGGTTCAAAATGTTACATTTTTGTTCTTTTTTTGGCCAAAAAACGTTATATTTTTGCTAGACATTTGTGGTTGAAGTGTTTTTCCAGGAAAACTTTGGGCTTCATTGGCCCTTCTCTTTAAATTTGACCTCATAATTTTCCCTTTTAATGGGGCCTTTTTATGATGTTTTCTGAGGGTCGGCCTTGATCGGTTCGTAGACAACGTTATTGTAACGTAATGCTTTGCAGACAGTGTGTGTATTGAGTTTTTTCCCAAAATATAATTTTATGAAATTAAAAGTATTTTATTATCTTTATTATATTATTTTCATGTTTATAAATAAAAATTGTTTTCCTTAACATATAAGTATTTTAAAACCTTCATTTAAATTTACATTTTGGCTCTCAAAATGGTAAACTTATAGTTTTAACCCTTTTAAAATTGTAAATTTTAAGTTAAAACAATAATAAAAGTACAATTGACCCACTCTTTGAGTAAAAATTCTGGTTTCACCCTAAAAATTTTACTCATCAATACATCAAATATAAATTCGTATATATAGATATTGTGTATTATAAAAGAATTGTAAATATATATATTGCGTATCATATGTATTAATTTGTACATTTGTGACGTTTTAAAGTTGTTTTAATGAAAAAAATTTGAACTTTGAAAGTGAAGGAGAATGAGAGCTTTCGATTTTAACAGCACAATGACTTAAATAAAAACATTCAAATTGTTCAATAACCAATTTTGTAATATTTTGAAGTTGAGTAACCAAAACGTAAACTTACTAATAGTTTAGTGATATCAGGTGTAGTTTACAATTGTGACTTTGGGTCGATGAACAATTGTTGCCACATTTAGCCTTCACTTTTATCGGCAATGATTAAATTCAAACCGTTTAATGAATTTTAAATAATCTATTTCGGATGATGTGATTTTTTTTTTTTATATTTTTCTTGGTGAATTATAAGAGGGCAAAACCCTTACAACAACGTGACTAGCGCGACTCGAATTCAAACCCCATCTAGAATGATAAACACCCTAACCATCAAATCAATATAATTTTTTTTATATTAATAGAGGTAAAATGAGATGGGACAATTCTTTTTTATTTAAAATTTTAAATAATTACAATGTTACAATTACGATTTGGCTTCTCAAAATGGTAAATTATAGTTCAACCCTCTTAAAAATTGCAATAAAATAATAATAATAATAATAAAATTATATTTCGACCATCCTCACAATTTTATAATTTAATTTGGGTTGTCTACGAAATATATGTGAATACATCAAATATAAATATATATATATAGATATTGTGTATCGTAAAATAATTTCAAACGAATATATATATTATAGGCATAATGACAACTTAGCTCTTAATATTTATATTTTTTTGTCAAATTGGCTCTTATTCCTTTTTTTTAAGCTAAAATTAGCTCTCGGCATTTAAAAAAGAGTCGAATTAAAATTTTTAACGAAAATATTGACTAAAACGTTAATTTTTGAGCATGGCAACTTGTATGGCAATTCGTGTATACTTCATACTAATTCTTTTGAATTTTTATAATTTTAAAATTATTTGTTGACGTGGAATATAAGTCAAATAATGTTATATGAGCATAAAGTATATGTGAACTATCACGTGGGTCGCAACACCAGTATCTTTAAAAATATATTTTAATAAACATTTCCATTAAAAAATTAATTTAACTCCTTTTTTTAAATAAAAACTAAATTGACAAAAAATATAAATATTCAGATAAAGTTAATATTTAATTTAATTTAAAAATAAATATAAATATTTCTTTTTATATTTGATACCACTCTTAAATTAGAAACAATTTCTATTTAAAAATTCATTTCAACTCATTTTCTTAGAAACAAAAATTTTATTTATAATTTAAATAATTTTTTATCAAAATAAAAGAAAAAAATTATTGACACATTATTTTTCAATTATTATTTCCTTTCATTAAGGAAATAATATAATTAAAAAAATTGTTGATTGCTTCAAAAAAAGAAAAAAAAAGAAAAAAATTAATCTTCTTCTTCTTCATCAATAATCATGGCTATGGAGATTAGATATCTTGATTGTATATTAGTTCCAATAGGTCTTTTAATAATGACTGTTTATCATCTATGGCTTCTTCATCGTGTTATCAAATACCCTATCAAAACTATCATCGGCATTAATGCAATTAGTCGCCGATTCTGGGTTCATTGCATGATGGAGGTTCGTGGCTGTTCTTCATCATTAATTCGATATATTTTTTTTTGAATTAATTTGAAATTAAATCCTCGTTTTTTCACAGGATGTACAGGGCAATGGTGTCTTAGCAGTTCAAACGTTACGTAACAACATAATGGCATCAACGGTATTAGCCTCGACGGCGATAACGTTAAGTTCGCTCATCGCGTTATTAATGACGAGTAACGCCGGCGAGAAATCGGCGATCGATGTCGGGGATTTAAGTCACCGGGTTTTTTCGATCAAGTATTTTGCTATGTTACTTTGTTTTATGGTGGTCTTCTTATTGAATATACAATCTATAAGGTATTATAGCCATGCGAGTATACTTGTTTGTATACCGCCGAAGAAGAAGAGTACGGAGAACCAGTTCCGCCACTGTCTTACGGCGGATTACGTGGCGACGATTGTGAACCGTGGAAGTTATTTTTGGTCGTTGGGATTACGTGGCTTTTATTTCTCTTTGCCTCTTTTTTTGTGGATATTTGGACCAATTCCCATGGTTTTGTGTTGTTTGGTCCTGGTTTTTTTGCTTTATTTTCTGGATAATAATGTTGAATTTGGTTCGCCGGTTGTGGAAATTTCCGACGATAATCACGGTGGTTCTGAGGATGATACCGAGGTTGGTGTTGTTTACCCCATCGGTTAAATTATGTTGTTAGTCCCTATACTTACTTAGAATTTAAAAATTAGTTCATATACTTTTTCAATTTAAAAATTATAGTCCGACCATCATTATTGTTGGTAGTTTCTATCAAAATTTGCTAACTTATCATATTTATTTCATGTTAATCATATTTTTTAGTATTTAAAAATACATAATAAAAACTCTTTTAAAAAGGTACATAATAATTAAAAAAAAAGTTGTCCATATTTTCAATAAAAAATTCTTTAAGAAATTTAAAAACTTATTTTTTGATTTTTTTTAATAATTTCAATGTCAATGTGAGTAACAACAAATTTGAATATATATATTTTTCATGTTAATTAATAATATTAAAAATTTTATTACACACGTATGTTTGTAGAAACTATATATTTAGAATACATGTATGCGTTTAAAAATAATATAAAATAAATAATAAAGTGTATAGTTTGAAACTAATAATAACAACACATGTAATATCGAGGCTTTAGGTGGATGGCAAAATTTAATACTCTTGATGTTTTGAGTTTAAATAGCATTATTTGCATATTGTCTTAATTTAAAGTTGTTGTTTTTTTATTAATTTTTATATAAATATAAGAAAATTCAGAAATATTCTATAACAATATAAATTAATTATTTAAAATGAGTTTTTAGTAATTTTATTGGTGTCGAGTTAACTTGTGACATCAATTAAGTGCATATTTAAAATTTAAACCAAAATTTTCAAAAGTCATCTTAAAAAACAATGTTAAACTAGTCTTTAGTGTTGATGCAATTCAAAGAGGTTGATTTTCTCTTCTCCGACATGAAACCTTAAGATGAACCATCTGCTAGTGTCATGAGCCACGATTCGGTTTGTAAGACTAAAGTCCCAACCTCATGACATTAGAATCTAACAATAATGCACATGCAATACCTACAAAGAAAGAAAGCCTTCGACTTTCGTTAAATTCTTGATTAGTAGTCATATATATAAATATATATTATAATTTAGGTTAAAATACTTAGGTGATGCTTGTATTACACAGACTAAATTAAATTAGTTTCTTTATTATTAAATGGATTGATTTAATCATTATATTATTAAAAAAAATCAAATAAGTTTAAATTATAACAGAGTTACATTGATTTGGCACCGTCAAATTTAATCGTATTTAAGTGTAGTATTTTTCAATTTACATTTTATTCAACACTAAAATCTTTTTTTTTTAATATTAAACAACTCCATTTTAAAGGATTGAACAAAATACATCTTCCTTGTATTAAGTTAATTCAAAATGACAACAAATTATATACATGGAAGGCAAAATAATCAGAGAAAGTTCCTAATGTAACAAGGTCTTTAAACCCTCAATTCAGGGCTTCGACATGTCTAGATGTATGGAGAACTAAAAATATTAGTTCTTGACCCATACCTTTCCGGAATTCCGATAAATCGACTGTCAACGGATGCGAGTGTTGTTAGTGATGCTGCCATGGTTGTCTGTCTACTTCCTCTTAACACATTATGGGCAATCCATGAGGGAATTGGGAAGGAAGCAATAGTTTTATCTACAATGGTAGTTCTGTTTTTCAGAAATTGTTCCAGAAAAGGTTATCTCTAATTGTTTGCATTCGCTATACCAATAGCACTGGTTGTCAACGGACAGCCATTTCCGCCTTTCTCTTTGTTTGCCAGTGTGAGGAGCTGATTTGCTGCCGGAAACTCTTTGCAGGCAAGGAATTTCAAAGCTCCCCAAGGAGTGACCTAAAAAAGGAGAATTATCAATAATCTTGATTGGAAAGTTATGCATGGAAAAATAAAACAAAGTAGCAAATAAGGCATGCTAAACCATGAAACATTGAACCAACCACAATTTAGATGAAAAGAATTGAATAAAAATACCATGAAGGCCCCTATACTAGAAATTGGATTGCATTTTACCCCTCTACTAAAAAAATAGGCAAATTAATCCTTATAAATTAGACTAAAAAGCAAATTAGTCATTTCGGTTAAAAATTTCATCAATTTGTACGGTTAAAATCTGATGTGGTTGACAGAATAATCAGACAATGACGTGACGTGCCACGTGTATCTCATATTGACATACAATGACCAATTTTTAACAGAAAATATGGATGAAATTTTTAATAGAAAGACCAATTTACTCTTTGATCTAATATATAAGGACTAATTTGCCCCCTTTTTTAGTAGAGGGGCAAAATGCAATCCACCTCCTAATCCAGGAGCTTTCATGTTACTTTTACCAAAGAATTGACCAAATAATTACCTTTTTACTATTTGTCGATGTTAACAGGAACTCAATTTTTGTGAAAATGTGCCGGACATGGATACTTTAGGAAAAATGAAGAAGAAATAACGAGGTACTCACTGCTAAGTGATATTCAGCTACTATATAAGCATGCTTGAATTTCAAATAAATATAAATGCTTCATAATCCTGGAAAAAGGAAAAATAGACAATACCTCTTCAGCCTTGATTTATTTTCTGCAGGTAAAAATTCTTGATTCTTACACATCATTGACTCAAGCGATGAAAATAGCATCAATTGATACTATCTCCTCATATATCATCCTCAGAAACTAGAGTAAACAAGTCGTTGAAATGTATGCTTAGAGAAGGTTCTTTCCATTCTAATGAATCCCACCAATCCTTCTCACCTTTAATCCCCTTCAGTGTGTGTTTCGACTTGGAATCTAAATTGATTTTCTTGAAATTAGGGCAGTTGCATACACTGATATATTCAAACGAGGGCCAAACACCTTCTCGAATGGTTTCTAATGCGGGAAGGTAGTGAAGAGTTAGTCTTTTGAAACAGGAATCCGACATGTGACTCAATTCAGTGGTCATATCATCATCAAGTATGATCTTCTCAATTGCTGTACAATCATCGACTATCAACTCCTCTAGGTTCAAGAAGAATCGAAGCATGGAGCTTTTCAAGACGTACTTCAACTTTGGACATGCGTGCACATACAAGATCCGTAGCATAGTGAAGCTTCCTTCAGGAAGAAGGTCGTTGCAGATGTATTCCAAATTCCACAAATAGTGAAGATTCAAGTGCTCTAGGCATGGAAATACAACCTCGGTAAATTCCTTATCGTCCAAAACAGCTTTAACTGTGGGACACTCACTCACAATGCAGTGTTTCAACTTATTCATGTTGGCAATCCCGAACTTCGATATGCTGATTACGTCCAGGTGATGATCTAAATAAAAAGCTGAGCAATATGCTAGTACTTTGACGATTGCATCAGGTACCTTCTCACCGTTAACAAATCTCAAGCGTTGGCTTGTTCGATCATAATCAAGCTCCACGTATTGTGGAACTCGAGAGACAATACGCTTGATGTCATGGCCAACCACAAAATTATACTCAGTTAAGCATTGATCAATCCAGGCTGCACTTTTTTGGAGGAACAGTTCAAGAAGCTCTACTTCCGGGAAATAAAAAGACAGAGAAGTTAGCCCCGTCAATTTACTTACCTCGTAAATGATGGATTTGACACATTTGTCCCACCGCTCATCTCCTGGGCACACCCTAATCCCGAGTGATTGCAATGCACTGAGCCTCGATATTATCCCACTAGAAATCAAGCCTTGTGGCAATTTAAGATGCTCACTTCGGTTGATAGATCCATAGAAGTATATATCAAAGTATGTCAAAGAGGATAGTTCACCGATCTCATCAGGTAATAAGTTGATCTCAGTGCCTCTAAGATCAAGTACTTGAAGAAGTTTGAGGGATCCAATATCAGAGGGAAGCATAGAAAGGCGTTCACAATGACGAAGGATGAGAGTTTCCAGGCTTACAAGTTTTGAAATTGTTCTTGGCAGAGACTTTATTCGGGTATTTGACAAGTTTAGCACTTTCAAACAAGGCATGCAGTCGAAAAAGGACACGGGTATCACTCTGAGCCTGAAATTTCTTTGAAGAAACAGTGTCAAAAGTCCAGAGCAACTTGGGCTCTCAGGTAAGGCGGACAAATTATTGTCCATCAAAAAGATCATACTAGACTTTCCCCATTCCTCTACTGAAGGTGGTTGGGTCAGTTTTGAACCGGCTCTCAATATGAATTGACAATCATCAGGAATAAACAATCTATTGTTCTCGGGGCTTTCACGTAGTACGAGCGATGAATGATTTTCTCCGCTCACCGGTTTTGAGTAAGCTCTCAACAGAAATTGACTGCCTTTTTCCTGCAACAAGATGGCCAGTGCCAAGTCTCTCATCATATCATGCATTATGATGGAAGAACTGGAAGTAGTTTCTAACAAAAAGGCACGTACGAGAACAGTAATTATCTCATGGCCCCTCTTATATGCATCAGCCGTATTCCCAGCAATCAAACCTTCTTCGATACAATATGTAACAAATTCAGAAATATTAACCTCTTGATCTTCAGGGAAAAAAGCACAATGAAGGAAGCAACTCTGAATGTCATGAACCTCCAATCGGTCAAAACTGAATTTTAACAATTGGATTATGTCATTTCGGTTTCTTAGATCTCCACAAGGCCCTGAAAATTGCTTGAATGCTTGCTCCCATGCAAAGACATCTTCTTCCCCTGCCAGAGCTCTTCCAGTGACAATAACCAGCAGAGGCAGACCTCCACACCTCTCAACGATAACTCGAGCAAAGGGCAGGATACCTGGTATGTTGACAACTCTACCTACTTGTTCACAGAACAGCTTCCATGCTTCTTCATTAGAAAGAGTTCCAACTTCGATCATATTTATGAAACGCATATTATCACAAACCTCCAAATTCCTAGTTGCCAGTATTATCGCACTGCCATTTTCCGAGCTAGGATCAGGAATACCGACTGCTTCTAAATCTATACTCTCCCAGACATCATCCAAAACAAGCAAAAACTTCCTGCCTTCCAAATATCGGAACAATTCTTCTCGATTTTCAGATTCAGCCTTGAAATCTGTTGATAATTGCCTTAAAACTTCATCCTGCATCTTCCCTATACTCCAGTATTTTGATACTGTCACCCAAATGATTAAATCAAACATGTCATTTATCTGGGGATGATTGATAAAGGCTTTCAGCACAGTCGTCTTCCCAACCCTTCCAATGCCATAAACACCAATTCTTCTGACTGTATCATTTCTCAAAAGATCCAAAATCTTCAACACAGTGCGCTCAACATTTGTCTTGGCGTCAGTTTGACTAGGACCCTTAGTCTCCACTTCATCAGGAAGTAGAATTTCCTCTTCCGAAGATGCTACTGAAAGTCTATCTAAAAGTGTATCTAATGAGAATATCTCTCTTTGGGGTGTATCTAAAGAGAATATCTCTCTTTGGGAAGAGATGAATGCTCCCACTTCAATAGGAGGTTCAACTGATTGGTTGACAGTTTTTAGTGATTCAGGAATTTGACTTGCTGCTGGTAAACTAGTCTCAGATTCTGTTTCGTGACTGGAGGAAATTTCTTCAATTTCATTAAGCACGGTCTTAGATATTTCAGGTCGCAGAGATGGTTTTCTTTCTTCTTCTTCTTCTTCAAAAGAAATAAGTTCAATCTCATGTCCAGCAGTTGGTGAGATGTAGGTTAGTGAAGATGATACCTCCTCAGGCTTTGTCTTGAGGTCTACACTATCTGATGGCAACGAAGAGCTTGTAATCAATGAAGATTCCGACCAATAAGCACCTGCATTACCAGATAAAGGACCTTTCATGTCAATCATTGATCCAACTGTTGTAGTTGATCTATCTTTGGTCCACACCTGAGGTAAGGAGAAAAATGGTCCTTTTTTTTTTTTCATTTTTTTTGTCATTTTTATTGGCTTCTGATCTCCCTCAGCTTTTCTCGATGATGATAGCAATTTCGACTGATCATAAATAAGCGGCATCTCTTTTCCCTTTTCAACTTCCTTCCCCGTAGCACGAGATCTTCCAGCTTCTAGATACATGTCGACAGGATCTTCACTTTTGCTCCTCAAGTAAGCATTTGAAGTTCTTTCAGCAAGTCCAAAGCTCTTGCCCTCAATCATTGAAGAACTCCTTGTTCTAGTTGCCCTTTGCAACGGAGAACTCTCCAAGAGACGGGTGATTTCATCAAGCACATTCATCAAATCAGCATGTGGTTGTTTCTTGGAAAATCTCAAGTTATCCGAAGTCTTCTCATGAAACAGCAGTAATTCTTTTGCATTAGTTTCAAACTCGCTCACCTTGATCAGCCATTCTCGACATTCTTTTGTTCGCTTTGTCCCAACCATTAATTCTTTGATCATTTCTTCCTTCACCGAATCACGTAGATCAAACAGATATTCAGTCTTTGGTCTAAGTGACGGATAAATCTTTTTCCGGCGTTTTGCACCTGTGATTTTTTTACACCAGGACACCACATGTGAAAAACCGGTATCCTGCCTACAATCCATCTCACCTGCAGAATATAAACCACCAAATTAAAACCATATAAAGCCATCAACTCTAGTATCAAGAAAAAACCTGAAATAAATTGTAACTACTCTCACAGGGCTTGTTCGGTTTCAATAAAATGTTCAATTTTCCCTACCTCAGATTCATTACATTAAACCGCGATTAATATAAACCATAAAGTACTATTTTGAAGTTTATTAGGGGATACAAGTTTAAAAACCCTTATTTTCTGGTTTTATAGAAGATCGGAAACTTTCCAGACAAAGAAGATTTAAAAGGTTCATCATTCGGTCAAAAAAGGCAGCCTCAACAAAAAAGATTTACAGAAGAAGATTTCTCTTGAAAGAGTCAGAAATCCCTCAACAAAAAAGGCAGCCTCAAGCACTCAAGCTCTTGCCAAAGTCGGGAGCATTGGTGGTGCACGATCACCTACCAAGGAAATGTAAGAATTTATGGGCAATTATGCTACCACTTGGGCTAGGTAGGTCGGGCTTTCATCAGAGTCGATACACAAAACTCCGCCCGAGAGCACGATTGGGAATAACACCGACTCATTGAGAGGTCAATCGGCTCCCGGCAGATAACACCTCGAAAATTTTTCGGTCTCACCTCAACAAAATTCAATTATTTACATTAAGTTTTTGGCTTAAGTGGCTCCATTGTTATAAACAATAAGGAGAACGTGGATTCATGGATTTAAGCACATTTTCCTCTCATTCAGGGTTAGAGATTATGGATAGAAGTAGTTATCTAAAATTGTTTCCATTAACATAAAAATTTCAATAATTTACCAGACGGATGCATTCCAATTATCTTCCTTGAATAACTGACCGAGAAAAGCTTCAAACAAATCTGATTTTCCACGAAGACTAGGCCGATGCAAGAATCCCTTCGGAAAAAAAATAATCTAAAAATAACACATCGAAATCAAAGTCAAATATAAGTGAAACTAAACGAATTTAATTTGATTTCAACATTTCAGAAATGAAGGAAAAAAAGAGAGAGAGAGGAAATGATAAATCTAGAAAAAGGCAGAACTAACAGTAAAATTTCAGCTCAAGCCATAAACAACTGCCGGCCGCCGCAATCAGCGAAGTTGGTGAAAACCAGAGCCAACTAAAGGGCTAAAATTTCAAAAGCGTAATCTTGTAGCGTCCGACACGAATAATTGAACTGAAATTTTATTTAACTAGCGTTGCTTTGAAAATATAATATGGTTTGACTATTCTATCCAAAAAGAAAAGTTTAATTACACCAAAGTTCAATTTTAGCTACTAAGAATAGAAAGTGCAGTTTCGTAAATTTACACCTTTATTTAATTTTCGGTAATATTAGTTAATGTAAATATGGAGCTAAAGTCAAATTCTTTGGTTTACTGGATATTCCATAGAGGGAATCCAATTCAACTGTAATTTAGAGACAGGGTTTAATGGCGGATTCAATTGTGTCTCCCCTTCTCCAATCGCTTCTCAACAGGTTGGATTCCATTTGCCTTTCAATTGGCGGCGGGCGCGGCGGCGACGAGATCTTGACCAGGTCGCGAAGTGTTGTGGCGGCAGTCAAAGACTTAGCTACAGTGGCGGAGCAGCGGTTTGAAATGGCGGAGGAAATCAAACTGTGGTTGACTGAAGTCAAACGTTTAGCTTACCGATTGAGCTATCTGTTGGACGACTATGAACAGCAAATACGCAAGGTAAGGAATCAAAAACTAATGAGCTGTTGTTTTGGTTTCTTCACTAAAACTGGAGACCGGCGTCCGATAGCGAATGTGCTCCAGAAGTTGGCCACACTCGCCGGAGAAGGCAATTGGCCACTGGAAAGTAATTGGAGACCAGATCTTTATTTTCGATTGAATTCTGGATCTGGAACTAGTTCTTTAGGTTTAGAACTTGAAATTGTGGGCAGGGATATGGATAGGGATAAGGTGATTAGTTTATTATTGAGCGAGGCCAAGGAGATATGTCGGGTGGTATCCATTGTAGGCGTTGGAGGAGTGGGAAAAACAACACTAGCTCGTCTGGTTTACAATGATGAGGCACTAGGGCGTAATTTCAGGTTCAAATATTGGGTTTCTCTTGGAAATGGTCTTCGTTTCAATGTTGAAAGGATTGGGGAAGCAATTTGCTCTAAAAAATTTACGAGCTTGGTTGACTTGATGGATGGTGTTAGAAGGGAACTGCTGAGGAAGAGATTTTTGGTTGTGCTTGATAATTTGTGTATTGAGGAGATGGATCTATGGTTCATGTTAATAAACTCATTCAATGTGGGTTCTCCTGGATCCACTATTTTAATCACGACTCGCTCAGTTGGAGTTACAGATAGTTTAGGTAGCATGCCTTTGTATTACTTGCAGCCTTTGCATGATGCAGATTGTTTGGATATGCTTTGGAAGGTGGCATTGTTACCCAGGGAAGAAAAAGAGGAAAAACAGAATATTGAATTGTTACAAATTAGCAAGATTCTTGTTGCGCATTGTGGGGGGTTGCCTCTTGCTGTGAAGGTACTTGGTGCTTTGTTGCCCTATAATGGAGAAATGGGCGATTGGTTATCTGCTGCTACTCTTGCTTTACTGGAGCTGCAAAAGTATAGTTATACTTCTAATATTTTGCCAGTTCTGCGCCTCAGCTATGATCTTTTACCATCCAATGTGAAACAATGCTTCGCGTATTGTTCAATATTCCCAAGAGAATATTGGATCAGTAAGGAAAAATTGTTGCAGTTGTGGAAATCTGAGGGTTTTCTGCAAACAAGTGGCTCATTTTTTGAGGACATAGCGGAGGACTGCTTTATGAAATTGTTGCAACGCTTATTTTTTGAGGACATTGTAAGAGATGAATCTGGCAACATGTTTTGCAGAATGCATGATGTAGTGTATGATTTTGTGTTGACTGTTAGTTTGACTACATGCTCAGTTGTGGGACCTGAAATTGTTTCTAAAGAACTTCATCATTGCTCCTTGGTATTTGAATCTGAGCCGTCAACACAACTAAGATATTTGAGTAATAAAGAAGACCTGCAGACTTTGCTTTTCATATCGAGTAAATTTGACAGTATCCCCGATACGATATTCTCTAGACTTAGCCACCTGCACGTGTTGGACTTTAGCCAAAGCGGCATTTCTGAGTTGCCTGTTTCTCTTGGGGCTTTAAAACACTTGAGATACCTCGATGCATCTCGCACATATATAAGAAAGATACCAGAAACCATCATTAACTTGAAGTATTTGCAGACATTGGAACTCTCTGAGTGTTACAACCTTGAAGAGTTGCCCAAAACTGTCCCCCAGTTGACAAGTCTGGTAAATCTCGGTGTTTCATCATGCTGCTCTTTGACTTATCTTCCCTCAGGGATTGAAAAGTTGAGGCTTCTTGAGAAGCTGCCAACATTTGTTCTTGGAAAGCAATCTGATAGTGCTAAATTAAATGAGTTGAGTGAGCTGGACCTTAAAGAGAGACTAGAGATTAAGAATCTTGAAAATGTGACTAAGGAGGCAGAAGCACAAGGCGCAGAGCTGTTTAAGAAAGTAAGCATTCACTCATTGGAATTATCTTGGGGCCACAGTGGTGTTATGAGTGCTCAAATGTCTGCCAAAATACTAGAATACCTCTACCCACCCCTGAACCTAAGGGATTTTTGTTTAAAAGGCTACAGAGGTTCCAGGTTTCCATCATGGATGAACTGGGGTCTTCAGAATCTGTCGAGTATTTCATTAATCAGTTGCAGTTGTCAAACACTTCCACCACTTGGACAGCTACCTTCCCTTAAGTTTCTCTATTTGAAAGGGATGTCTGAAGTGCAGTTAATAGGCCTTGAATTTTATGGGGATGGAGGATTCCCTTGCCTGGAACAGCTTGAAATATATGATATGCCTAACTTGGAGGAATGGATGAGTATAGAAGGATCTTCTGGTCCCTTGTCACTTGAAGTTTTCCCCTGCCTTGACAAACTTGTGGTCAAAGGATGTCATAGGTTGACTGTGTTGCCAGTTATACCAAATCTTAGAAGCTTAGCTCTTTGTGACAGCAATGAGATGCTACTGCACTCAGTAGTCCATCTACCATCGCTTTCCTCTTTGGTGGTAGAAAAATTCAAGCTCAAGTTTTTAACCTTTTACTTTAAAAACTTCTCTATCGAGAAACTGACATTTTACGATTGTGATAATTTGGATCATCTATTTGAGAATAACCAAGCACCTTCCTCTCTTAAACATTTGAGTATTCTGTACTGTGATAGACTGATGTCATTGTCTTTGGACCTGATATCACTGACTTCCCTTCAGAGATTTGATGTTATGGAGTGTGAACAACTGAGGGACATTTCCGGTTTGGTGTCCCTTGGTTCTCTTGAGGAATTAAGCATCGTGAGTTGCCCAATGTTGCAATCGCTACCATCAGGCATACATTACCTTACCAATCTCCAAAGGCTGGTAATCAAAGGATGCCCTGCTTCACAAGGACGCCTGGAAAAGAAGAATGGTTGGGACTGGTCCAAAATTGCACATATCCCATACTTAGAAATAGAACACAAAGAGATGGTTCTTGAAGATAAGTAAAGACCAAAGAAGCCAAATGTCAACTATTTCTTTTGCAAATCACCTGCAGATCTTTCAACTCAAAGGTAAACTCTTGTTACACTCAAATACACCTTTATCAAGATGCATACCAACTTAAACTATATCTTTAGATGAAGTCTTTTTTGCATCTCGAATTATGATGTCCTATAGAGGAGATTAGACACAATAGAGGACGTTATATCCTCTATGTTGTTCGAAAAGAACAGTTTGAGTAAATGCAGATAAACAAAACAATTTGTCATTAACATACCTCTTAGGAACCATTAATAAAAGGATATTTTATAATATACTGGCAGTAGAGTTTAAAATTTACACTATTGGGTTTATATAGTAGCCACATATATTCTTGGAGTTGTAATCTCGGATTTGGAGCTTTGTAAAATTTAGTGCTGGTTTATTTGATTATAATCTTTTGTAAAGTTCATATGAAACCTGCAATTCGTGCATTCAGCTTCAAACCTTTGTGGCAAGATAGCTCTAGCAATTAATGTTTTCATCCATCCCATTCATACCTGTTTTCCTTATGCAGTGATGGAGCTGTAGGTTAAATCCTGAAATTCATGCAAACAGTTCAAATCTCCGTGGCTGATGGTAGCAGCCCTTTCATTCAGACCTGTTATCGTACGCCATACTGGAGCGGTGTGTTTTGCGAAGTTCTTCCCTCATCAAGGTACATCTCCATTTTGTTGGGTTTTTTTTTTCTTTTTTGTATGATTTATAATTAGAGTTCGTAGTTGTCCCTCCCAACAATGTTATTGAATTTGTGTTCTCTCCTAAGAAGTGCAATGTGCCTTACATTATCCCCAACACTTCGTTGGTCATTTTGTTGGTTTATTGATTTGTACTGTAAGTACAAATAAATAGAAATTTTCTCTTTTGCTCCCAAAAAATAGCAACACTTTGCTACCAATATTAACTGTTATCTTTGTTTCTCAGGTCTTCCAGGGATAGATTCGTACCTTCAAAATGAATGGCAGGGAAAGGATCATGGAAATACAATGAAAATGCAGACAAAAGCTGAATGGTTTGCTGCAGAACATAAATGGGATGTTGGTAAAAGTACCATAGATATACTTATACTAAGAGTCAGATTGTATTTTACCTATTCTACTAAAAAAATGAACAATTCAATCGTTGTGCATTAAATTAAGAAGCAAACTGGTCTTTCTGTTAAAAAATCTATCTATTTTTACTGGTAAAAACTGGTTTATGTACATCAACATGAAATACACATGAAAGATCATGTATAACTTGTCTGGTTATTTTGTCGCTTACGTTAACTTTTAGCAGTAAAAATAGATGAAATTTTTAACTGAGATAATTATTTTATTCTTTAATTTAACTTATAAAAACTAATTTGCTTTTTTTTGTGTAATAATACCATGATATGTTCTTAAATTAAAAGGATAAACATTAAGCTTTAGTATTGTCGTAAATATCATTATCCGACCTTGTTTCAACATCAGTTTCTTGGAATAATATGTCCAGGTATGAACAATGAGATTCAACCCATTGTGAACATGTCAAATTTATATAACTCGAATTATTAATGTGTCAAATTTTAATTAATATATAACATCTTAAAAACAATTATGATGAGTGAAGAATTGTTATGTCTCGCTCATAAACAACAATATATGTGTACTCAGTTCTCTCTTTCCCATAGAAAAAATAGGAAAACAGAAACGAATGCTACATATCAAAACTGGTAAATGGTGACTGCAAAGCATCAAGGTCTAAATAGTTTGATTGGTAATTAGGCTAAAACTGCAATTTTTTCATGTAGCACCAGATGCCGCTGCCGCCTCGGCGGCCTTTTTCTCCTTCTGTTTCTCCCTCTTCTTCTTGTTTTTGAGTGCATTCTTGCTCATTTCTCTACATTATTAGAGCATACATGTGAGAATCAGAAAATGCAGAAATCAAAGACCGGTATAGATGTTAGACACGGAATTCATAATGAAAGAAAACTCACCCTGTAGAACTCCCTCCGAACAACTGCAATTACACAATGATAGAGACAGTCAGGGTTACGAAAAGATTTTTCTTTTTTTTGGACTTACGAAAAGAAATTGAAAACATAGGAATGTCATCGTAATAATGCAATCATATCGAAGATATTTCAGAAGGCAAGTTGGCTAGAATGAGAAGCCTCAGAGGTCATATTTTCGTATCATGGTCCAATACAGATCAAACATGGATACTCCAAGGAAAAATGAAAAATCGGAACAATATAGGTTATACAATCCAAAAAGTATTTGTTTGCAGGGTGACACTGTAACTAATCCTCAACTAGAGGGTCATTGTATTATACCGTATTGCTATTGTCTCGCTAATCGTGTTTTTACTGCTCAGTGAACTCGTCATTTAGTTTCTTGTTTATACATTGCATTTCATTCAAATCGTTATCTTAAGACTTGTCAGAGAAGTACCTCTGCCTGAACTGCCGCTGCATTCTTAGCATGCGGAGGACGATAAGCAGCAGGCTTCTGTGCGGGAGGGTTAGCCGATGCAGGCTTTTTGGTGGTTGACCCTTGTCCTGAAAAAGGAGTAAAACAACATCAACACATCTACAAATGAGAATTTAATAATCAAATCT
Source organism: Gossypium sturtianum (assembly GCA_025698515.1). Lineage (NCBI taxonomy): Eukaryota > Viridiplantae > Streptophyta > Magnoliopsida > Malvales > Malvaceae > Gossypium > Gossypium sturtianum. Next base: position 169,422,079 of record CM046945.1, read on the forward strand.
AAGTTAATTGGACTCAAGTGCAAGTGTCAAGTACAAGTATGGTCCGAACTCAAACCAATGTTGAATTAAAATACATTAGAGAATTTGATGAAATAGAACCTTGTGATTTGGTTTCTTCAATCTTCACAGAACCAACGGACTTTATAAGTTCAGCAATTTCACCGAACTTATCTGGTGACTCCGGCTTCCAATCAGCCTGCATGATGAATATCAAGTAACGAAAAGTGCATACAAAACCAATTCATGAAAATAGCACTAAATAATCACGATACTCACCTGGAACAACTTGTTAAACATCTTCTTGAAGAGCAACGATCCATTGTAGTTAAAAATTTTAACACTTCAAAAACAAGATAATCGGAAATTAGTAAATAAACTATTTGGTAAATAATGGTTACTCTTGACTCGGGTCAAATGGTAGATATGATATCACTATCGTCTATATATGGTTTCTAAAGAGAGGAAAGAACATAGATCATTCTATTCATATAAAATACGGAGAGATAATAGCACGGATGTTAGTACTTTTTCACTTAACAACAATATCTCCATAGTCATTGAAATACTGAGGTTAACTAGTCTATTTGGTTTTTAAAAGAGAACAACTCAGTCTCTAATTCAGCCAATGGACCAACTCGCTGCCGCAAACAGCTAAATCCTCATTATAAGAAAACATCAACAATCAACATACCAATTGTCGACTTGGAGTCGGGGAGCTGTTGTAGCAGTCATGAAATAGCATCCATCCGCAGACCACTCACTTGTTACCGAGCATTCAGCCCTAGTTGTTCCAAGCTGCTTTTTGTCTACAATATCCCAGAATGCCTGAAGCATAAAACTAAACATTAGCTCCATTAAGAACGAGGGAGGCAGGACGATTCATTGAGAAGAGGCCTAATGAGGAAAAAAAAAAAAACCCAAAAGATTGTCCCTTCCTTATAAGGAAACGAGAAAAAAAAAAAGACAAACTAGCTCAAAGTGAAAAGAAAAAGTGGAGAATAGAACATAAGGACCAAAATGTAAATATCAGAAGGCAGATATAAGCCAGAGACCCTCCAAGAAAAAGGGTCAACTGACTCGGAAAAACAAATCCACAGGAACCACCCAAATACCAAACTTGACTCCACCAGGTGAATACATACAGCAAATAAAGTGTATGCATACCATATCGCCAGGCAAGTTACCGAAACCGGCCAAACACAGTACTGTATATCATAGACTTAAGGCTACAAATATGTATAGTCAAAAAGTACAATGAACAGTTAATTAAAGCTCATGAGACAAGGTAAATAGGAAGAATATTATGAATTATTTACAAAAGGATACATTTCCCCTTCAGATTCCATCGAACGGTATTGTAAGGACCAGATCCTAGCTCAAGTACTGGTTTGCACTTCTTGTCAAATACTGTTGCACTAGCAGGCATAACTGAAAGTATGTCAAGGGGCACAGTGGTAGAAAGGATTCATCAAGAATGAAGTGAAAGGCTAACCCTTGTTATACGGATACCCTTGTTTTACATGTCAACACAATATATGTAACAAATTAAATAATGGGAGAACTACACTAGTAGTCACCCAACTATTAGTTTTTTTTGTCACCAACCATGAAAGTTATTAGTAAATTTCGTTTTTGGTCACCCAATTATGAAAAATTATAAAATGGTCACCTAACTATTCAATTTTTTTCTGTTTTGGTCACCCAACTAACTTGGATTTTTGGGTGTTTCCATTTTTACGTTAGCCAACTGGTGATCAAAAAACAAAAAATTGAATAGTTGGGTGACTGAAAAAGAAATTTATTAATAGTTGGGTGACTACTAGTGTAATTTACCCTTAAATAATTCATAAATATGATTTGTATGTACTACAGTAGAGGATCTATTCATAAATAGCCTACCTCGGGGGATCAAAAGTGCATGCCATTATCACTCCAAATCCCATTACATTTCATAAACACACTAGCTAAATGTAGCCCTGATAAAAATCAAAATCCAATCATCGACCAAGAGTTGAACACGTGGTCATGTCTTTTATGACGAGAAAAGGATACATCCATAAACAACAGCAAACTCTTTCCCGGAATATGACCATTGAACATCATGAATAGGCCCCTCCTTACCTGCCAATATATGTAACAAAGTCAATAAATTGTACATGGTGAAGAAGGGGAAAAAAAGCAGAAGTTTAAGCAAGAACATACGAAGGGGAACAAGTCCTTCAAAGGCTCCATCAGTTGTAAGGTAGTGCAGCTTTGACTCTCCGTAATAGCTCTGGTTAGTCTTATCAACATCAGATTGAACCACAACTAGAAGTCCTGTTGAACCATGGTTCCAATGTAACTGCACAGTAGAACATCGAAAAAAGCTTCGTCGAGCTAGAGGTTGGCTCTGCAACTCTTTCGCACATGCATATATCTGGACACTAGCTGGACTCCCCTACAAGAAAGAAAAACAAAACCCAAATTTATCGAAAGTGTAAAAAGTTAGGCTCCCGTGTCACGTACATCTACTACAATCAGGAGGTAATTAAATCATTTCCAATTTACAACACAAAATATATCAGTCCCGGAACTTCAAGGCACTTTTATATGTGAACACTTCCTACATACTAGCTCTTGAAGAAGTGCTCTACTAGAGCTGCATTGCTCGTTTCTCATCAGTTATCAGTATCTAACATCCTTAGCATGTAAACACAAAAAAGTCCACATTTTATTCAAGTCTCGCAAATGAAATACCCTGAATCTATACGATCAAATCATTTAGTATTTATTATACGCTTTTAACTAACTTCGACATGTTCCTTCACTACCACAAATGAAACAAATTGATGTTCAAGTTCAAGACACATCACGTTAACAAATCATCAGAACATTACTAATCCGGGACAAGATGATACCAGTCCTAGACACTTCTCAGGCTCTTTCTTTCATTATAAGAAACCAACGGAAGTGAAAGAAACACCGACCTTAGATTCTGGAACAAATGCTGCCATATGGGACCCAGGAGCTCTGGAAAGCTCCACTGCAGCCACCCCAGGAACTCTTAGCCGATGCGAAATTCCTTTAGAGAAATCAGCAGCATCGAAAAACTGTATTTCATTTGTAGCAAGCCGGCATGCAACAGCTTCATCGGAGCTGAATCGGATTGATGGCCTGAGACACAGATTTACAAGTACACTTAAAATAATGTAATGTGTGCAACCAATATATGCATATGTTCATATATGGTACCATGTAGCTTTTGTCATGTTTTTCTGGAACTGCTCGTAAACAGGATCCCCGGTCTCTACGCTCCATAAGACCACATTCTTTTCCTGCGGCGTGGTAGATTTCTGAAAGGTTTGAAGATAAGCCCCACACGGGGACAAGGCCGAAGCGACTACATTCGGGATTTGAAAACATCTTATCTCTTTCAAAGTGTTGGAATCATAAATACCAATAGCAGAGTCCGTTTTCGTCACCATAATCCTTGAACCATCCTCACTATACTTAGCATTACTGCAAGGAACTTTTTCAAGCTTAATCCCAGGTTGATTATTATTCTTGAATGGAGGTCCATTCCAGATAGAATATCCATCCGGTTCTCGAACTACAAATATTCAATAAAAATAATAGAAAATTTAGCAAATTATATACAGAAAACAAATTCTAGAGGGTTAAATACTTTCGGTAACTCTTTCCTAGGACCTGAATTTTTTTTTTTGTCCAAGTTCAGGGACTAACTTGGACCAAAAGAAGTCCAAACTCCAACATGAGAATAGTTGCCTAGTTCAAGGCCTAACTTGGACAAAAGAAAGTTCAGACCCTGTGGGAAAAACTGTCAAATTCAGACCTCAAATAGTGATTTAACCCAATTCTGAAAAGAAGCATAGTTATTAAGTACCTAAAATCTCTAAAACTGGTGAAGTTTCCACAGCTGCTGCCATTGGATGCTTAGATAATTAAAAGAAAAAATTGCAAAAACCCAATGTCAGAATCAATTCAAGCACATTGTTTTTTAATAGCAACTGAACTTCATTCGTAATTTACATTAAGCAGATACAATTATATGCATATGACTTAAAACAAAATAAATAATCAATCTTTCAATCAAATTGGATAAAAGGAAATTAAAAATAAATAAATTGAAAGCTACTTGATTCGAGCTAAATTACTATAAAACTAAAAAAATGGCAAAAAAATATAAAAATTATTAAACGCAAAAAAAAAAAAAAAGTTTGGGTTTTTAATTTCTTGAGAACTAAAAGATGGAACTTTAAGAAGAAGAGAAAAAAAAATTACTGATCGGATTGAGAAACCGACGTCGTCTCGGGCGATCTGTGCTGCCGTTGGCTGAATCTTTTTTCCTTGCAAATCAGCTACTGAAAACTTGCCCGCTCCGTCTATGGGAGTCGGCTACTACATACTATTCCTAATTGCTTCCAAGACAAACGACGTCGTATTATGTTCCTATGTTTTTCCCCTAATAAATATCAGTTTAGGATAATTTCTGGAATTTTTTTGTAATTTGGGTCGATGGGAACTTTTTTTCTGGTTTATATTAATTTGGTATTTTTTTTCAAAAAATATTTTAAATATTCTTAAAGGGTAAATATATTACTGGTTGGTACTCGAGTTTAATTTGAATGTTGTGATATATATATGGTTCTTTTGGCTTCAAATTTGTACTTTAATTTGGATTTAGTCACGAATTTTAATCTATTTTTATAATTCCACTAAAATCGGATAATATGGACCAAATATGTTGTTACACGTGACATATACATCATTTAATTATGTAGCATGTGTCACATGTCTAAACCTAATAGGTCACGTCATTCAATTTTAGTTCAGTTTTGTAACATCCCGAAATAGGGCCTAAACGGAACAGTGGTTGTGAAACCACGAATCTGAGATAGAAAAGTTTATTACGATTATTAATATGATTTACCGAGTGATTAAATACATGTGTTAGAGTATCGATAAGAAATTTTATTGATTGCATGCTTAAATTGCCTATTAGGACTTGTTTGCAAAAGTTGCTAAATAGGGGTTCTAATTCATAGAGTACTTGATTGAAATGGGGGTTTGAAGTAAGAGTCCTTAAATGGAAATTAGACCATTATATTTTCCATGGAAAAAAATGGACATACATAGATTAAAATAAGTAAAGTTTTAATGAAGGGCATTTTAGTCATTTGGAATTAAAAATGAATTAAAAGGGAAAAAGATGGCAAAATGTTGTCCATCTTCTTCATTAGGCAGAAATTTCAAAGGGGACACCATAGCTACGGCTTCTTCAACTTCTCAAGCTCATAGTAAGTGGATCTAAGCCCCGTTTTTAATGTTCTTTACGTTTTTGGAGTCTCGGTAACTTGATTTAGCTTAATCTAGCAATAATTTAACTTAGGGTTCATATTTGGAAAAATACCCATAGGTGAAATGTGTTTATTTTGATGTTTTATGATAGAATATGAAGTCTGAAATTATGTTAAACAACTTTTGCTAAGCGATTTTAAGTGAAAACGAGTAAAACAACTTAATCGGTAAAAATACCTAATGTTCATAAGTACATGTTAGAGTGAGAATTTGATGTTGTCATAGAAGGGAAAAATTATCAGCATGTCATAAAACATAAGAATAAGGGATAAAGTTTAATTTCCGAGCTTTGGGGCAAATGTGTAAATATGTAAAAGTTTAGGGGCAAAAATCATAATTTTGCCAAAGTTAGAGTCAAAGACTGTTTTAATAAATGTGAGTATTAAATAAGCTAAATTTTCTATTATAGATCAAGAGGAACGAAATCCAGAGTTAGACCGAGGAAAGAAAAAGATAGTGGACTAAATCAATATAGTTGATCGTATTTTGTTCCGAGGTAAGTTTGCGGTAAATAAATGCAATATTCTATTATTTTACATTTAATACTATTAAATTCCAGCATTTACATATTTATTCTGTAAATTTATCATTTAAAGACTCAAGCATGAATTGACGGAGAAGCAATCTCAAAAAGTCCCGGTTGAACCTTAGGAATGTGTAGGATACAAATGTCATGACATTAGGGTTTAAGGAAATCATGTAAGACCATGGCATTGATAAGTTACTGTAAGACAAAGATCCCATGTAAGACCATGCCAAGGCATGGCATTGGTGAGTTCATAAGGCAAGGATACCACGAAAGACCATGTCAAGACATGGCAATGGTAAGTTTCAAAAGGAAAGGTACCTGTGTATCCTTAGTATTCCAAGTGGTTCAACGGAAAATTCAAAGAGTATACCAAAGGAAAGGTAAGACAAGTTCATGCTAAAAAGGTACAGGTAAGAATTCAAGACTTAAGCATATTGAGTTAAAGGCTTAAATGATCTTGATAAGAAAAGAATAAGATAATTCATTAAGAATGTTGTTATTCATTTACATGCAAATTTACTAAGCTTTATGCTTACTCCCATTCATTTCTCTCTTTTTATAGTATCGCAAGCCAACTCGGGGATCGCAAGGACGTCAGAGATCGTTTCACATTATCAAAGGATTATCTCGGTATTTTGTGACTCGAAACGTTTTAAGTTATGACATGCATAGGGACTTAGCCATTTTGTGTGTATGTCCTTATGATATGGGTAAAGAATGGCTTGTAAATACTTGATAATGATTATCCATTAAAATGGCTAAGTAAGAACATGTTTTGGATGTTATGTATGCCTAAATGATAGTTATTACAAAAAAATTATGAAAGAGTAAAATTTGCAAAGGAACAGTTTTTGGGCAGCAACAGTGACGTGATTTTGAAAAATCACTAAGGATAGTAGAAATGGAATTAGGGTGTGAATGAGGTATAGAATTAAATCTTATTGAGTCTATTTTTATATGAAAGAAACGGTGTAGGCAAAAGAATTGTACATTATGAGATAAATGATTTTTAGTGAAGAGGGGTCAGAACCGTCGGACAGTGTAACAGGGGAGACTTTAACTAATAAACTGTACTAATTGACCACACCAAAAATTCTGGAAAAATTATGGTAACAAGATATATGAGTCTAGTTTCAAGGAAAATTTACGGATCTAAATTTCGAGTTTCATAACTTGAGTTATAGTAAATTTAGTGACTATGACGCAAATAGACTGTTTCATTATGAATAGGGGAATAAATTGTTTTGATTTGTTTAAGAAATCAGAAAATTTTTAATGTTTTCAGTTTGGTCCCAAACCGTTTCAATTGCATGTTTTAGGGCCTCGAAGGCCCTTTTTAGGAACATATTAGATGTACGTGAACGAATTAATTTTAAAAGCAAATTTTTATGCCCCGAACTAGTAAGTTAAGTATGGTAATGCCTCGTGCTCAACTCTGGCGACGGTCTCGGGTAAGGGGTGTTACATTTATTGGTATCAGATCGAGAGTTTAGTCGGTTCTCGGAATACTCAGTATGAGTAAAAGTCTAGCTATACATGCCATACTTATATTTTGATAGTGTGACGACTCCTGACGATTTTAAAAATATTTTTCTTTTATAGTTATGAATCCCGAACGAGCTGGTGCAGATGATGTAGAGAGCAATGCGCCAGCTCCCACAGAAGGGACGGTGCCACCAGATAGTATTGAAAGGCCCGTTACAGTTGGTCAGGGAGAAGGGGCTCGAGAAGCCTTCTTTCAAGTTATGAATGAATGGTTTGCCGAGTTCGTTCGTACGAATCCGGCCGTTAGACCTCCACCCCCTCATGATCATCAGACCACCCATGTAGCTTCCCCAGTCACAGATACAGTCAGAAGAGAGAAGCCACTCGTTGACAAGATTAGAAAACAATGGGCCGAAGAGTTTCGGGCTACCAAAGATGATGATGCAGAGAAAGTTGAATTTTGGCTCGAGAATACTATCAAAGTTTTTGACGAGTTATCCTGCACACCGGAAGAGTGTATTAAGTGTGTGGTGTCACTTCTTAGAGATTCAGCCTACCAGTGGTGGAAGACACTTGTGTCAGTAGTACCGAAAGAAAGAGTTACCTGGGATTTCTTTCAGGAGGAGTTCCGAACGTGAATTTGTCAGACTCAGCAATTATGCTCGAGAGTGTGTGCCTACAGAGGCTATCATGTGCAAAAGATTTGAGGATGGGCTCAATGATGATATCCGACTGTCAGTTGGTGTTCTAGAGATAAAGAGTTTGTTGTTTTAATTGAACGAGCCTGTAAGGCAGAGGAGTTGTTGAAAGGAAAGGGTAAAGCTAAAATTGAGATGTAAGATACGAAGAAAAGACAGATGAGCAAGTCGCTTCAGTCTACATCCAAGAGGCCTAGAGAGTTCTCTACGATATCTAATTTTTCAATTGAGTATTCTAGCCGATACAAGATGTTTGAGCTTTCGGACCCATAAATCTTCTATCTCAAAAGCTCAAACATCTTGTATCGGCTAGAATACTCGATTGAAAAATTAGATCTCGTAGAGAACTCTCTAGGCCTCTTGGATGTAGATTGAAACGACTTGCTCATCTGTCTTTTCTTCGTATCTTGCATCTCAATTTCAGCTTTACCCTTTCCTTTCAACAACTCTTCTGCCTTACAGGCTCGTTCAACTAAAACAACAAACTCTTTTATCTCTAGAACACCAACTGACAGTCGGATATCATCATTGAGCCCATCCTCAAACCTTTTGCACATGATAGCCTCTGTAGGCACACACTCTCGAGCATAATTGCTGAGTCTGACAAATTCACGTTCATACTCGGTCACAGTCATCTTACCCTGTTTTAACTCAAAGAACTCTTTTCTTTTCTGGTCAATGAACCTCTAATTGATGTATTTCTTACGGAACTCCTCCTGAAAGAAATCCCAGGTAACTCTTTCTTTCGGTACTACTGACACAAGTGTCTTCCACCACTGGTAGGCTGAATCTCTAAGAAGTTTGATACTTACGATTATTCAGACATATATTTATATCAGCAGGGTAACCAGGTGGACTGATTGGTTTGATCCAATTCAAATAACATTGTCTAAACACATGCCTTAATAACATTATATAAACTACTGCAACTTCTACAATACTTTGTATAACATTGGAGATGACAAAAAACTCGAAACTTTTCTTTATTTTATTAGAAAACTGTGTAGGTTCAAATACTGGAGACAACATTGTTATTAAAAGTAGTTACAAATTTGAACGTAAATAATAAAATGAACGTGAAAAATATTGTTTTTTTTTACATACTTCAAATTCAAGTTGTTTATGCAATAAATACATACACGTTTATAAATTAATCCATGTATTTTAAATATGCTCTATATTAAATCTAATTTGACATTTAATGCCTAAATTGATGATGAGATCAACGAAAGTTGCCCAAATGATAGCATACTTACCCATAATTCTATACTCTAAAATATTGTTTAGATTTTAAGTTGCCCATAAGTACCTTACATGCTCTACGTTTTATTCGAATTGACATTTTATTCGAATTGACATTTTAAATATACTCAAAATTTAAGTTGCCTACATGATAGCATAGTATATTATAGGGCACGAGTTCAGTTCAAACCTTATCAAATGTAAATGCTTATATTTCTTTGGTAGGTAGTCGTCTATCACACACAATCCATCCCAACGAGATGCTTTCGCTCCATTGAACTTGACTCTTTTTCAGGTATCCTCGATTACTCACGCTCTCGATAGACAAAATCTCAATAAAAAACAGTATCAAACTTATTGAAAAATAGTTAAATTCTACTATTAACCCCTGTACTTTGTAAGAATTGTGGGTTTAATCCTTATACTTTTATTTGGTCATTTTTAGTTTCTGTATCTTTCAAATTTTAAAATTACAGTCCTCACCAAATAGTAGCCGTTAAAGTCATCAAATAAAGTTCTGCTATTTTTCTAAAATCTGATATACCAAACATATTATATTATGTGTAATGTCATGTCAGCTTATCATTTCCACCTATTACTCACTAAAAATTCAATTGATGGATTAATAACTATTGTCAATATTGAAATTTCAAAACTTGAAAAATATAGACTTTGAATGATTTAATTAGAGAAAATAGACTAAATATATAACTATACACATAATACAATATTAGTAATTGAATTTAACCAAATGAATTTAATTGTTACTATTTAGGTCAAGACTAAAATTTCAAAAGTATAAAAACCAAAAGTAACAAATTCGAAAAGTATAAGATTAAAACTGATCAAATAAAAGCACAAAGACTAAATCTATAACATTTTTACACAATCTCATTATAGGTTCTGATCATATCTGTTTTCTTTTACACAATGCCTAAAACTACCCATAACCCCTCACCAACCTATTAATAGGAGGATAATGCGCTTCAGCGCACTCAAACCCACGTCCTATTGTATTGACAACAATAATCATACTAATCGAGTTAAGACTCAATTGATCAAATGAAAGCACAAAGACTAAATCTATAACTTTTTTACATATCATTGTAGGTTCTGATCATATCTGTTTTCTTTTATGCAATGCCTAAAACTACGTATAGCCCCTCACCAACTCATTAATAGGAGGATAATGCGCGCTTCAGCGCACTCGAACCCACATCCTATTGTATTGACAACAATACTCATATTAATCGAGTTAAAACTCAATACGCAACACTTTTAAAATTTCTAAAAAAATTTTGAAAATCCCTCGATAATATCATATTGAAATTAACATTAAAAAAGAAAATTAGGAACACTGGTGACCTCATATCATAAAAGCAGAAATAATTTCACGTTAGACCGAAAAAAACATTGAATCATGCTTTATTTTAGTCTATGTTCCAACAACTCTCTCACCTGTCCTTTTGAAAAATTACAAAATCATTACTGCTCATAAATAATCACTCTTTTGTCATAAATTATATAAAATTATTTTAGGTGGGAAAAAACAAAATAAATTCCATTTAAAGTATAGAATAAAATAATTTTAATTTAAATACTAAAATCATTTTCAATATTTTAATGATAAAACTAAATTTAAATATATAAGCCAACTTAGGTTTCAACTTAGGTCATCAAATAATTTTAGATTTGGTAGTGCATGCACTTTTTTTGTACTAATTTTATTATATATCATAATATTTTTTAAGTTATTTATTTATATATATATTAATAATTTATATTATATAATTTTAAGATATTAGTATAATTCATTGCGAGTATTAAATGAGTTGAATTAAAAATTTCAAAAATCACTTATACGAAATTAATTTATAAAATTGTACAAATAAATCGTATTGATTTATTTAATCGATTAATGCTTACCCCTAAATATTTCGTATGATATAGTTTGGGTAAAAGTATCATAGAGGTTCTTGTTTTATAAGTTAGATTGCATTTTGTTCTCTTTACTTAAAAAATGAGCAAATTAGTCCCTTTACATTTGATCAAAGAGCAAATTTGTCATTTTTATTAATTTCATCCATTTGCATAGTTAAAAATTAGCGTAGCTGACGAAATAACCAAAAAGTGACACGTGGCGTGCCATGTGTACCTCATGCTGATGTATAGAGATCAGTTTTTAACAGTAGAAATGGATTTATTTTTAACAGAATAACCAATTTACTTTTTATTTTAATGGATAAGAACTATTTAACTCATTTTTTGAGTAAAAAAGATAAAATACAATTCAAAACTCTTGGAACAAAAATTTTCACAGTTGAGTCTAATTAATCAAAAAAATCCTCTACTATTTTTGGAAATTGACACTGTTATTTTATCATTTTGCCCGTTCTAAAAACAATATAAATAGCAGGTTATTCTACTCATTTTTTACAAAAAAAAAAAAAACAAACAATAAAACTCAGTTCTTTCTTTTCTATTTCATTCTTGCTCTCTAAAAATTCGGTGTTTTACTAAATTACATTAGTGCGATATTCTGTCTAGGAGATTGAGTTTTAAGTTGGACAATCCGTGACCCCTCAAATCTTTACTGAGAATTGAACTTAATATGGTTTACCCGAGTTTCTTCCGTATTATTTCTCGACTTTTACAATAAGAGCAATCATTTTAAGTTCCATCTTTCTTATTCGGGTATACGAATTTAAAAATATTGTGTTAACCTTGGGAGGGCGAAATCCATTTCTGATTATATCGATCAGGACAAAATAACTTTTAAGGTAGGCACAATAATTAGTTTATTTATTTACTCTTATAAATGCTATTTTGAAACCTAGAACTTTATGCCTAAGCTATACCATTGGCCATTTGATTGAATTTTAGAACATAAATTATTGGACCAAAAATCACATGTTGTCTACATAATCTCAATTATGGACCTACCCTATACCTCAAAAATCTAATGCTCATAAAAGGAGAGGAAAAATTAAGGAAAAAAAAACATTTGCACATGTTTAGATTAATTATTAAAAAAAGGTGATTTGCCACTAATGCATGAATTTTACACACCATTGTCATTATCTTTAATTTATTTCACATAAATAATCATGTTAGGTTTTGATATTAATTTTGAAAAATTCATTCTCATTATCTTTAATTTAATTCACATAAACAATCATGTTAGGTTTTGACATAATTAAAAAAAAATTGAGCTAAAATAGCATAGGCGGATATAGGGGCTCGTAGGGGCCTGGCCCCTTAAAATAGAAAATTTTTTATTTAGACCATTGAATTTTTTTAAAAAAATTTTAAATTAGTAAAAATAAAATTATACTTTGGCTTCCCTAAAATTATAAAAATTCGACTTAATCCTTTAAAAATTATAAAGGTTTAGACTATAAAAAATTAAAATTTCATTCAGACCCCCCTAAAAATTTGTTCTGGCTTCGCCCCTGTAAAATAGTATTACTTCTTTTATTGAAAATTGTTATTTTACTAATTAATTGAGTTTACATAATAAAAAAAGGCAATAAATTGTAGACTTTGAAATATTAAGTATATATATATTATTACTATTAGAAATAATATCTACCATTCTATCATGATTTTTTTTAAGTTTTTACAATAAAATTAGAGTATATTTAGAAATAATAAAATAATTATCAACTATATAATATTATGTAAAATTGCAATACAAACTTTACAAAAATATTAAAATATACAATAGATAAATCTTAAAATTATACATTAATTTTGATTAAATGTGCAATATTATACATAAAAATATAATTTGCTTCAATTTACATATGGCATAAACAGATAATTATATTGATTTGATATAAAAATAAGTTGATATTTTTTTTATAAATGCATACAACTTTTTTAAAATTAAAATCAAAATTCACGCATCAAATTACGCACTAAATTAAAGTTTATGTATAATTTAAAGACTTTCCGATATACAACTATCAAATTTGGATACAATATAAAAGTGACATAATTTATACGAATTTAATCATATAAATATATAACATGTTTAAATTATGCCAATCAGTATTCGGTTGATATACATCGTTTTTGTCTTAAATCGATACCAAGTATTTATGGCTTTATTTTGATAAAAAAATTTAATGCTTTTTGGTCATTTCGTTGCGTTCCGAGTTGAGTCTATTTTAGCCAATATAATCTTGTACGGGCCAATAACAATTAATGCAAAGTTATAATATTTTATTTTTATAATTATATTTAATAATAAAAATATAATCATTTATTTTTAAACTTAATTAATAATTTTAAATTTTATAGTTAGATACAAAAATATTTATATATATAATTAAGATATATTTATATATATAAATAGTAGATATTTAAAAAATAATATAATTTAATTTAATTTAAAATTCACTTTTTTTGGTTTGCTGAAATAGGAAGAACCAAAGTACTGAGGAAAAGTACTGAATAGGATTGGATTTATGAGGAAAATAGATGACTTCTTTTAAATATCAAAACCGTGTGGGTCCCACCCATCTAATCTCTTTTTTGGACTTCTTTTGTAAACATTTTCCCCACTCTTATCACTCAACTCGTGAACCTCACTTCCCTTTAATAAGACAGCCGCGTGTAAAATCTAGACAGAAGAGTGCGAGTTAGAGCGAGTATTGTGGATACGGGAGAAGGTGATTTTCAAACTCACCCGTGTTTCCAAAACCACCCCCATTTTCAGACAACGATTTCCCGCCAAATTAAAAACACAACAGTATCCCCTTTTTCGTGTAATTTTAATTTATTAATTAAAATAAAATTAGAAAAATATAGCAATAACTTAATGAAAATTGCCAATTTTGAAAATAAATTCAATAAAAATATTTATCGGATCGAGCGATAAAAAATAATGTTTTATTAAAAATCTTATTTTTTAAATGCTTAATTCGATTTTTAATGTGATTATCGAATTTTTTTTAATAATTTTCATAAATCATAAGAAAGAAAATTAATTTGTTGGGCTCTTTACATGGTTGGATATTAGCTGTCAAATATTAAGAAAGAACAAATCAATTCACATATTTTTCATTTTCTTTTTTTTTTCCCATAATATTTATAATTTATTGCTTTAAAAACCTTAAAAAAAAAAAAAACACAAAGCCTTTCCCTTTCCATATAGATACTCTCTCAACTTCTTTGAGCCTTCATCTATTTTGGGGTTTAAGGCAAAAAAAAAAAAAAAATTCTTGATTAAAGTTTTCAACTTCTTTCAATACTATAAGAAGTTTCAATATTTAACTAAAAAAAAAAAAGTTTGGTGTTTTTTAATGCTATGGTGAAGAAAAACAAAAAAAATTGCCTTTTGGACTTTGGGTTTTTGTTGAAAAACTGAATCATAAAGCCTTAAACTTTGGCTTTCACTTCAAAAAAAAAAAAAAAAAGGTTTTTTTTTTTTTTTTGCTTTCAAAGCTTCACAATTTATAGTATAAAGAGCTTTGAGATTTTGTGCTTTGAGTTGCTTTGCAAATGCAGGCTTTATGTTCTTGGTGAGTTGCTTTATCTCTTATTTGTATTTCCTATCATGGGTTTGTTTCATTAAGTTATTATTTGAAATTAAATTGAAGGAATTAGAAGGATTAGAAATGCAAATTTGCATATTTGTTTTAGTAAAAAAGGGTCCTTGAAATTAATTTTATTTTATATTATGTATATTAGACTGAAATTTGGAGCTTCATCCACCATCCAATTTGATTAATCAAGATGATAGTGTATGTATGGACTTATTCTTTTATTCCATGAAATATTTTAATTTAGCTTAATTTTTGTCCTTTTTTTTTTTTTTCAATTTTTTAATGTCTGTAGGTTGTTGTGTTGTTCATTGATTCTTGCAACATGTTGTCTGTTTGTAAGGCTACAAATTAATATAATTAAATATGTTGATATTGTTTTTTTTTTGTTTTAAATTATGTTGTTGTGATTAAATTAATGTAAATGGATAATTATCTGCTAATTTCTTATGCTCCAATTGTTTGTATTTCCTTGTTGATGCTTGTTTTGGTATATATTACTCGGATTTAAGTGTGAGTGTTGCGTATGAGCATTCGGAAGTAGGGTTTATATTCTCGTATTCATGTCCAAATATGACAAATATTGTCGGATAGGGGTGTCTGACACGAGTAACGAGTCGAAACAATGTAGTTTCTCTGATTAAAATATATGTTCCATTGATGGTCAACTAATAATATCAACACGCATGGCCTTTGGCCATGATATATATGTATGTATGTGTATATATATATATATGCAATGTACAAGGCAAAAGGAACGTGCACTATTTTTGAGCTTTGCTGGATTCTAATTTTTGGGTATTTTTTGTTTTTGCCTTTTAAGATTGTCCTTTTAGTTATTTTTGAGCTTTCGTATCGAATTAGTATCGTGCTTTTAGTTTTGAAGTCGAAAAGCGTTTGATTATTTGATCTTATATTATTTGTAATGAATGTTTTGTGGTGTTTTTCGATGTCGATGAATAAAATCGGATTCGCGAGATAGCTAAGTTTGTTTGTCGTGTGTTATTACTTCGGTTGGGTGATTTTCTTTTTCTTGTTTTTAACTAGTGAAGAAGCGGTTGATATCGGAACGATGATGGAAAACAAACGGAGCCCTTTTTCTATTGATCATACCGGGTTTACGTCTTTGGCATCGAAACGGCAGAAGGCCACAAAGGTTTTTAGTTCTCTCTGTTCTCGGTTTTATATATCTTCGGCATTCATTTCGTAGTTAGAAATATCGTGTACCGAAGCTCGTGTTTATGTATCATCTCTATGTATTTATTACTGATATTAATCTTTACTCGCTGTTTCTGGGAATAGGAGAAAAAAGATCAGGTCAGCGAACGGATTGCTGCTCTGCAGCAACTTGTTTCGCCATACGGAAAGGTGCTTTCGGCAATTAATTTGTTTACATTTATGGTGACTTCTGTCAATTGTTTCTGGGGAAAATTGAGTCAGAAAGTTGAGTCTAATATTCTAAATCCGCAAATAATCTGATTAGTGATGCTATATTTGTTCCTTTTAGTGTTTATTAAGGCTTTTAATGGAGTTGTCGGTTTGCCATAAGTGTGAAGTAATGTTTGGTTCGTTGCAGACGGATACAGCTTCCGTCCTACTCGAGGCAATGGGATACATACGATTTCTTCACGAACAAGTTAAGGTCTGTTTTTCTTGCCTACTTTTACTTGTATTATCCGTTGTTCAATTATTTAGTTTTCTTGAAGGCCCGTTTTCGAATACTTATGATCGCTCATGTCATTGGAAATGTTTACTATATACAGAAAACCGTTCTCCGTATAAATGGCAATTTTAACTAAAAAAATCTCGGTTTTTCTGTTCTTTTCGGATGGTTTCAGGTGTTGAGTGCTCCGTATCTCCAAACCATACCAACAAATAGTTTACAGGTTAGCATTAAACTGACTCCTAACACGGAGATATAAAAGTATCCGACACACTAGAGACATACAAGCTAGGGTCAGTGATAGTAGTTCAAAAGTTCTGATTTTGGATTCGATTTAAAATTTTCTTTCTCTTTCCAGGATGATGATCAGTATAGCTTGAGAAACCGAGGTTTATGCCTTGCACCGATCTCGTGTACCGTAGGACTTGCTCGCAGCAATGGAGCCGATATTTGGGCTCCTATAAAGACCACATCTCCAAAATTTGAAAAGGTTATCTCACAATTCACTTGAAGCTTTCATTTTCACAGCCAAACTTTGTGACATAGATAGGATGATGATGGTAGGCGGAATCGGTATAGTCTATGATATTCAAGAAATGTGTAATCGGAAATGGTATTGCACCGTCGTGACGGAGTTATAAACTTTTATAAAAGTTAGGAATTTTGGGGTGATTGGTTCAGATATCCTTGATTGCCTCATAGCTCCGTCGAACACATCTGTATTATTGGAAACTTGTTGGTTTCACATGTATATTGATGAAACATAATTAGTAGTTCAATTTTATGCACTTTTATTGTTTCACTAACTAGCAGCTCTGGGATCTCAAGTCTCAACCCAATTACTTGCTCATCAATGTTATTGAAATTTTAAATTGCTCTTTCATTGAATTTGAATTTTTACAATATTAAGATTTTAATTTTTTTTTGTCTAAATTAATCTCTGAAATTTCTTTGAAAATTTTAAAATTTAAACCTTAATGTGAAAGTAATTTCAAGTAAATTCTAGTATGAAAACAATTACTAAGTCAAGGCCAAGAATCAAGGGATTATTATGTTAACCCTTTTTATAAAATTTAGTAAATTTTATAATATTTTATAATAAGATTTATAGTACATATTAATTTAATTTTGCAAAAATTAATATATTATAAAATATTATATAGAATTTCGAAATCAGACACATATATATATATGTCTTGTTACCATCCCTAAAAACATATCACATATCACATTCTAAAAAAAAAAAACACATAGGATAACAGTTCTAACTAAAATTTAAAGGATGAAATTATCCAAATTTTTGTAACTTTTTTTCATTTACATATAAATTAAATCAGGAAGAAACAGTGTGTGTATATATTCACTGACAGTGAAAATTAAGGTTGACATTAGCCCACCATTATAGTTAAAAATGCATTACAAGAACCTCAAAGAAAAAGAAGGGTTAAGTTACATTATACACCCAAGGTCATTGCAAAAACCTTGGTACCTCTACATATAATTCTTACATTACTTGTATTAAAAAAAAAAAGAAAATAAAATAAAATCAAAGAGTTTATTGCTAGCTGATACCTTGTTGTATAACTTGGGGTGAGGATGATGAGTTATTGGTCTCACCACCGGTTGTATGTGATTTGATATAAGAGCGGGCGACGTCTAACATCACCTCTACCTCTTTCTTGTACTGCATGGAAAGCCGGAAAATGGTTAAAATTTTGACATTTAATGTTTACGAAAATGATGAAAAAAAAGTTTTTGGAAGAATGGGATTCGTGATCGTGATCGTGATCGGCAAAGAGCATAGTTCAAGATATACCAACCTCGTTGATAGCGCCTGATCTAATTTTTGATTGCATCACACACCATTTCTTGAAATGTGCACCTGCAAAAATTGAGACAATGCCGTCGATACAATTCAGTGATGTTCAGATAGAAGAAAATGAAAAAAAAATTGAAAACTAAGTTACTTTAATGGGAAAGGATGTGTTTTGGATGTTCTTTACTTCCACCATTGTCTGTTCGCATGCACCAACTAAATTTCATATTGGTATAAATTGAAAGACAGTCTTCGAAAAAGAGTTCGACTAGGAGAAGAGCTAATGCTGCCAAAAATATTTGTCAAGAGATGTATCCAAGGGGACACCCTAGAAGCTAGAACTTAAGACTGATCTGGAAGTCTCGGTTTGAACCCTTTGCAATGACGGGTGGATTTTGCAGGATGGGAGAGGGCTACCCTATTGTGTGGTTCAAGGACCAATGGATCTTTGTATTAGAAAACGTTTTCAAGAGATGAAAAGCCAACAGAAAACCTACCCACTTTTACATCTAGAATGGATGAATTTTCGCCATTGGTCTCCACACCCCATCGGCAATGTACCTGGTACAGCACATAAATAAAACGATGTCCAATACATCTAGTAATTACAAAAGCGGGACATAAATATCATAAGCAAATTGTTCTTCCTAGAAGTTTGAACTTAGAACTGCCACCGGAACTGAAAACATAAATATCCAGCTAATACTTACCTCGAAGTAGCTGCCGAATGGAACATCGTGTGCCTGTTGTACAGTTTCAAAAACCTACAAGAAGAGACAAAATTGACTAAATTCAATTAAATGAAACAAACATAAAACCAACATAAAAAATAGGCCAAAGTATCACAAGAAATGAATTTTTTAACTGAGACTGAGATCATTAAATAAGAATTGACGGAATTAATAAGAACGAAATCATACAAGCTTTTTCTTATCGGGTGATAAAATGGAATGCTGGTACTCTGTCATGGCAGTGTCTGGAGGACACATGGGACTGTTACAAATGGTTCTGAACGTTATCTCTCTCACTAGGCCGTCATATTCATCAGCAGGGTGCCACTGTCCCATCTGAAAATAACAGAGGAGAGTTGGTACAAACTTTCAAGACATTTTCAATAGAATATGCATGAGGAAATACTAAATGATCTTAGCTTACCAAAAGATTTGTATCCTTCCGTACTGCACGATACTCATTAGTAAAACTAGAGTCATCACTTAATAACAAATTATAAAACTGCTCTGCAGTGCACGGAAATACATCCTGCAAGAAACATTCATGAATCATAAATATACAGATTCACAACATAATAAAACTGGAAAAGGCTGGAAAATATAAGATGCATACATTGTAGATACCAACAAGAACTTCTTCTTTGATAAAAGCTTGTGATTTTTCAGGTTTAGATGCATTATCTTTGGGAGCCGTAGCTTGCCTTCTACTACCTCTAATAGAGCTGCTGTGTGCACGCAATGCTGATTCTGCTATTTCCTACATACCGACAAAATAAATCAAATAAAAATTCCCTGAATCAATTTAAAAGGACAAAATTTACACATAAATACAAGCAAGGATCTTTGAAACAAAGGCATTATTATAAATCAAATGGTCTCAGTTTTGTCCTACCAGTATATGCATCACCGACAATTATCTACACAACATTTTATACTTGCTAAGCTAAATAATGAAATATCTTGAAGAAATTGCTACACCTATATAGGTATGCCCTACAAAAAGGATCTTTCCGTGTAGTGCTCCAATAATCATTACAATAAACTAATTCAACCAAAAAATAATCAGTTAAAATTATATTTTTTTTGAAAGTTCAGCAATCTCTAAGTTACTTGAAGTTCAAACCTTCACATAGTTTTAGTTTATATCCATACATCATTTATCTAGCTTTTACTTTAAACATAAATTTGTTACCACAAAAGCAAATAGCAATAGCAACAACAAATGAGCTTTCATTATATTTGAGTTCACAGACAAATGTATTCACCCATCACATTCTCATTGGTCCAACCATATAACTTCCTATTCCAGACTCCTGAGTAGTTAAAATATATCATTGAGCACCTCACAGGTTCAAAGAGTGCCCCCGAAAAACTATACTTCATCATTTAGAAAAGGAAATCTTATACAATTCAGCTTTCACAATCCCTCCATCCACTTATTCACAATATGTTCTCTTTACATTTTTAATCCAACACAATGTATAATCCAACATTTTCCTACTACTTGGCCAAGAAATAACTATTTACTGCACTAACATTTTCCAATATCCAGTCATCTTTACCAGCTCCTAGACAATGTCAACAAGATTCTAGCAAAATTAATACTAAATGGAAAGTAAATGCCCCTTCTTTGGCAGTAAGAAAAGCTTTCAGCTACCAAATTTTGCTGTTTCTAAGGATGTGAAGAAAACTAATGCCTCTGATCATATCAAAATAATAATAATCAAGACTACAGTTCAACAAAAGTTAATTCACAGATCATAGAGAAAAGGCAAGAAAACCTTCTTTTCAGCTTCCAACATTGTGTGGTAGTTCTTTGATGAGCGCTGTAATGCTCTTAATGCATGGTTCCGGTTCCAAAATGATGCAAATTTATACCTGACTCTACCTGAAATAGACAAAAGAAAAATTATAAACACTCTTTTACTGGTTTCATGCTAAGACCAGACTCTCACTCTTGTAAAGTGAACTAACTCTTCCCAATTAATAATAGGGATCTTTAAAGGAAAGATCTCTGAATGCATAACTGAATGGAGCAAGCAAAAGGCGCTAGTGTGTAAGACACAAACCTGTACAAATGACCATAAGTGCGCATAATTTTAAATGATAAAGAAGAGTGCTTATTCAGAATATAATCATTGGATTGCTAGAGAATATTATATCTATCATGCTATGTACAAGAGAAACATGTCTTGATGCTTCCCTCTACTCTTCTGTTCAACAAATACATTCTTGTTTCCACAGTCAAAAAACCTTTCAGCCCATTAACTAAGGAGAAACCCGTATGAAACAAATAAACACCTAAGAATAAGCCATAATAATTTTCCCTCCATGAATTATTTTTTGAGCTCAATTATGCATAAAACTTTAATGCAGTGCAATCTAAAAGTAGGGAGAGCCAACATGAAAAATGAAATCAGCTAAATGCCAGTACATTGGCCAAAAATTATCCCCATAAAGCAGCCAAAAACCTCACATTTGGTAAACTCAAGCGGGCATCAATAAGTCACACCAAACTAGGAAAAGAAAAAAAATTAAAGAATAATTGTCAACAGTGATCTTTATGTCATGTTGATGGAGAAAAATAAAATCACTGAGGTACAATCCTCTTTTAGTTCAAGATATTAAAAACTATAAATCCCACCAGCTTCCTAGCATTTAGTAAAAAGAATATAGTTGCTCACCATCGGAGCTCCCCAATGGAGGTACACCATGCCCACCAGCACCCATGCGAAGAATAATTGTTATTGCAGGATTAATGAATGCATGCTGACTTCTACGAATCTGCATAAACCAAATGAAAATTATAAGCATTAACAAATTAAAAAAAAATGATCTCCACCATGGTCAAGACAATGCATTTAACATTTATAAAATAATTCTTTTTAATATCACAGAACTAACTTTAACTAATTTATCAGAAGAACAAAGTTTACCTCATCTATATCCCCAAATGGTATCACCACCTGTCATGTAAAAAAAGGATTGTTAAGATTTGAAACACTGAACATCTCTTTTCGGTTTATAATGCCATAGAAGGTGTCAAATCTATTTCTTTTACTATCTTTATATAGTTTAATTGTTTTTGCCTTTAGAAAAGGAAGATGGGGAGATTTTAATGTGAAAGTTTACATGTCTCTGGATTCTACTGTAAGTAAAATTGCCATTAATTCAGCATATATTTTGACAGGGTTACTGAAATTCAACAGGCTAAACCTTGGTAACTTATTAACCAAAATGGCAACCTAACCTTCATTTGTTTTGAGAACACATTAGAATGGAAACAAATGTGCCATGCGGAGACATACATACGACCATGGTACAAGAATGATCTCTCAAGCGCACATGAGTAACTATGCTCAACAACCTGAAAGAAAATGCCTGTTAGATAACCCAAGGCTTGAAGTGATTAAATGGGATTGCCTAGAACTCCTATTTGTTAGTACAACCATATCATGCCTAATTTAAATAAAACTTGCAAATACAATCTAAGAAACTTGCCTCATCTGGAAGGAGCTTAAATATTGTTTGTAAAGGCCCTGGCTTTTGATGAACCACAGTAGGTCCTTGTTTATCTGAAGAAATCCTTCTTCGAGTATTAGCTCCAGCATATCCATTCATACCCCTGTTAGTAAAAGCTTTCCAGCTATTCAATGACATATTGAGAGAATAAAAATAATTCCACCAGTATTTATCATTATGTGCGGCCAACATAGAAAAAGCAGCTTAACACAAATATTTCATTTTAAGATATATATATATATACTGAAAGCTGAATAATATACCTGGAATTCACAGGAAGTTTTATAGTTTTGATATGTAGACAGACCTGAAAAGCAGTGAAGCCTTCTATGAGCATTACAAGAAGAAAGATTGAACAGGAGCCAGACTAATATGATAAATATGAAACTTGGGAATAAAATATCACCTGTCCAGATGTGCTATCTAAGGTATGCCATACTGCATTACTTTGACCTTCAGTGTCAACCGGAATTGTAACTGAACCGAGAACAGCACTCTTCCAAATTATATCCCAGTCATATATTGTCACATTTATCTGCATGAGTAAGAAGGATTCTATTAGACAAACCATGCCACACAAGAAAACAAAAACTGTTAACACAAGTGTCTCCATTTATTTTTCTCTTCCGCATACATCCTTAATTGAATTACACTATCTCACTTCTCTTTTTTTCAATAATTATGCAAGTCAGTATTCAAACTATTGCAAATAAAATTCCTTCTGATGACAATGCCAAGAATCAGGAGAGGAATACTGACAGTTATATTATTAGGAACATTCTGGTTACATGGCTTTGGAAAGCAAAGATATAATCACAATTTGCAGCAGCAACTTTGTAGAAGCAACTAAATGTAAAATTGTACAGCCAAGGATCAATGTATAAGTCCAATTGAAAATAAAGCTTTGATGCTTAAAGAATTTTGAACAATTTATTCTAAAGCATGGTTGATATTCATTATATAAAAGCCCCGTACAGAAAATATAAAGGTTAAAAGGCATTACACATAGAGAAAGACACAAAAAAAGTGTTTCTCATCACTAGTTTGAGACTAAGCAAGGGAACACCCACATAAAATGAACATCAAAGAATCTAAAGGATGAAAAGTGCATTTTATTAACAAAACCTTTCTCTCTGAAACTTGGAAGAAAAATCATTCAAACCATCATAAATATATAGGTTGAAACCATAGTTCAAAAGCTGCTATGCATCTGGTAGTATATACCATAGTGTTCCAAGAAGAAGCAAAATGGAAAATCTCCAAATACAAGTCTAAAACGAGAATAAATTATAATGTAAACCTGTACAGGAAGCTCATCTACAGAGAAATCGAACTCCTCTCCCCACATGGGGTTTCTTGAACCAGGAACCATCGAACTGCAACAGCAAGACAATTAAATTCTTAGGTATGTGACAAAATGGAGATATTGTACATCTATCATGCAAAACTTTTAAAAAAAGGACTCATGGATGTATCATATATATGGAACCATATTGTACTATACTACCAATATCATAATCCCTAAGACCAACGGGTAAACACGAAACAACACCATCCTTTATACATCAGTACTTAACTCTTTCACTAGTTTTACTTCATAAGCATTTTCTTTGTTATTAAGCCTGGAAATATCAGAGGGATTTCCATTAACCGCGGTTGAAATTTCATCAACCCAACATGAACCAGGAAAATAATGTACACATGTATAATGCAGAATTTGTTCCCAAATGCGAACTATTGTTAAGCACTAAAGTCCATTTTCATTTTTGTTTGAAGATCAGTTGTTTTGTTTATTTAGAAATATTATATATGCTTTTTAAGAGCTCCTATAGTAGCAATAATGTCAATCTGCAAGAAAAAATGCCATGGAATATCATTTAGCAAAAAACCTACACTCTTATAGTCTTATTCATAACCTACTAAACAGAAAAAATCCATATAAACACTACAAACATAAAAGCACTGCAACTTGAAAGAATGATCATGAAGCCATATGATGTAAGTGTTTAAAGACCCCCAGAACAGTAATTGTCCATTTGCCCTTTTAGTTTTTAACACTAACCTCAAATACCATAGACAGTTTTCCGTTAAAGAACCAAAAATGCAACTATAGACCTAAAATCGTGAACAAACAACAATGTTGAAAGGAGAACTTAACAAATAAGTTCAAAAGTCCTCATGAACAGGTAACTACTAAGGAGCAAACATAAAAGTACTAAAGCCAAAATAAACCAAAGTACAAGGTGAGATTGTAATAACTAATAATATGATAAGGACAAAAAGAAAGGTAATGCTCCCTTCCCCTGCAAGTGCTTCTCATGCATGCTACTTATATTGCTTATTTGTAATCATAAAAAACTTAATCTCAGATAACCAGTATTGCTAAAATAGCTTGAATTCATCAACCTTCAGAAACTTGCAATGAAAAAAGAAAAAGGAAATATATAAACATCTAACCTGAATCTCTTTTCAGAACCACAAGTAATGATAGCATAAGGATCTGAAGTGCCATTCAAGTTAGCACCAATGAGATTCTTAGCTGCCAGCAATTCCACCTTAAAAACAGAGCAGAAGCAATCTCATTTTGGGTTCGAAACAAGTTGCATCACATGAAATAAATTCCCAAAGTACCTTGATTAGATATCGAGAATTAGTTTGGACATCTCCTTTCAACTGGACTATCTACAAAATAAGTGCACAACTGCATGTCAAAGAAGTGAAAAATTACTCCATGAAAAGAGCGCATGCTCCATTTTGTACTGCAATAAAATAAGATTGACAATATTCATGTTTTTAGAGATGGGATTGAGTACTATAACAACTTTAGCAATGCATTTAACACACACACATGTACACAGAAAGTATCAGATAAACCATGTAATACTAAAACATAGTGACTGTTTTGCCCTCCATCAAAGGAAGTCCCAACTTGTGGAAGTTCTATCAACAGATCAAGTCAATCAAAACTTTCAGCCAAACTTGCTTAGAGAAGTCACATGCAAAAACAAGTGACCCCTACTCTTCTTCAGTATTGCACAGAGACAGGTAGCGAACTGTAAATATGGCTAACCAAGTAATGAAGGAGAATTCTGACACAGATAGAAAAGACTATCAATTGACAGTGACAGACATCGATACTTCATGTGAATTTTACCACCAATAATTAATATACAACACAGAAGAAACTAAGCAACTTATAGATCACACTGGACATATGTACTCTATTGAAGATCATATTGCCTACAAAAGTCTATAAAATTCTATATAAATAGGAATAAGACTAAAAAGAAAACCCAATCAAAATTCACAGAAAAAGAACCTTTTTAAACTGAAAACAAGTTACACATATATTATCCATTAATAAAGAAAAAAATTGCTACAAAATTTATCATCAAATAAGAAACATGAATTGAACTTGTGTTAGACTCATCAGTTAAAGAAACCAATAGCATGAAGGGCTTAAAACTTACACTGACATATTTTAATGAAAGAAAGAAAGGAAGCAAGTTCAATTCTTATTAATGAAGAAAACAAAATTCACAAAACTTTACTGAAAACCAAAACTAACAAAATCGAGAAATAAGTAACTAAATTGACGTTGACTAACTGCCATTGGTAACCAAAATAAAAACACTTAAAAACTTACCCTTAAAAATAGAGATATAATTGTTAATAAATGAACAAAAAATAAAACCCAAAAAGAAAAAGCTCGGATTTTCCTACATTCAATGTCATCATCTACATCAAAACATAATTCATAGAAAATAGAATTCACAAAAACAAAACCTTCAAAGAAAATGCTTCTTTCTTTAAAAAGTCAAAGAATTGACCTTGTCTTTATCGTCAAGAATTCCTTCAGCAGAACTCTCCGAAACCTGCGATCGATCACCGCCGTCACCATCTTTACCTTGTAATGCAAAAAACCAATAAGAAACGATCACGAACACCGACGCCGCGACCGCCACTTTGACCTCCCACCAGGACGGCACCAAATAATCAACCACCACCGCCGTTTCAATCATCATAAAAATATTTGATCCCTAAAAAAAATTTCCTCTTTGCTAATTTTTTTCAGTAATCACTATTACAAAACTAAATTAAAAACACTTTATTCAACATTTTGATTAAAATTTAAAAGGGTTTAATATTAGGGTTCTTTGATTTGTAATTTTGTTAAAAAGAAAAAAAAAAATTCAAGAGTCAAAGATGGAGACTTTTGGACTTGGCCTTTAACCGGAAAAAATTATGGTTATTGGATATTTTTAGTGACGGAATTGCCCTTCCATTCTTTCTATAATTAAAGTGAATTTGTGCATGTTTATTTTGTGGTTTTGATGAAATTGAGGGGTAATTTGGTGCCGCGAATTTAAAAGTTGTAAAGCTTTGAAAAGCAGCCTTCGCATGTAATGGAAAGAAAGAGACTAAAAGAGAAAATAGTTTACTTTGATTAATGGGTTGTTTATCCAAAAAAACAATAATAAATAAAACTATAAATTTAGTCCTTAATGTTTATCTTTTTATCATTTTGGTCCTAATTCTTTTTTTTTAAATCACTTTGGCCCTGAATGTTTTAAATTTAGTCATTTTTATTTTTATTTTGTTTTTGGATCAAACAATTCACTAAACTGTTAAAATTTTAATTGCACTGACTTGATAACTTGTGTGATAATTTATGTGTATTTCATAAAAAATTTTAAAAAAAACCTAGAAATTTAAAATTTCGTATATTTAAAAATCTTTATAAATTTTAACAGTTTAATGAATTTTTTCATCTGAAGAAACAAATTAATTAATTTTGAAAGATTGAGGATCATAATAAAAAAATATTAACCGATAACTGAAATTTCAAAAAATTATTAACTGACCTCCAATCGAACTAAATTCGGCTACCGACCGATTAACCGAATTAGATCGGCTCGATTGGTTAATTCAGTTTTAACCAATGAACACCCCTACTCACGACTTATTTTTAATTTCACTAACAATTAAGTCCTATTTGGTATTGTTTTTTTTTTGACAATTAGATTCATTTTAATTTCTAAATTTGGATTCCATTAAAATTTTATGACGTGACAATTTAATATCGTATCACATCATCACCTAAAAAAATTTAAAAAAAATCAAAATAACACATTATAAAACTTTTACATTTGCCAAATTTTGGGACCAAAATGGTCTTAGTTACCAAATTCAAATACCAAAGTAGACAAAAAAAATA
Organism: Gossypium sturtianum; assembly: GCA_025698515.1. Classification (NCBI taxonomy): domain Eukaryota; kingdom Viridiplantae; phylum Streptophyta; class Magnoliopsida; order Malvales; family Malvaceae; genus Gossypium; species Gossypium sturtianum. Next base: position 169,449,890 of record CM046945.1, read on the forward strand.
TAAGTGTCAAAATTGACCTAGTTATCAAGTTCAGGGACTAAAAGTTAAATTAACCCAATGAAAATCAAACGGTGGTCAATTTTAGGAATCTTATTTGTTTTATTTATACAATATAAAAAAAATACAAATTATGGACAAATTCTAGAATCTTTTCACGTTTTATGTGTGTATTTATTTGTTTTATTAAAATTTTAAACATTGAACTTAATTTTAAAATTTTTGTGAATTTTTTTTTATAATTTTTGAATGTTTTTAATATTTTTATATTTTAAAATTATTTATTAATGTGGTATATAAGATAAATAGTGTTATATCAATCTGAAGTATAAGTGGATTGCTATGCGGGTTGTCAGGTCAACGCCGTTAAAAAATAATGTTTTGGTCAGCACGTCGTTAAAGCAATAATTTGAGTCTTTTTAAAAAGTTAATAGTCAAATTTAACTCGAAAATAGAGTAAGGCCATATTGACACAAATATAAACGTTAATGACTAAATTTATCATTATGCCTTTTTTGTCAAAAGTGATACTTGAACTATCAATTTATTAAGATATTATTACGGGATATTATCTTTTAAGAATATATTATATATCTTTTCTATTTAGAAATATATTATATAATATGGAATATATTATATATCTTTCCTATTCCGTGACTACTGCAGTATAAATATTATGTATACTCTTGAGGTTTATCAATCAGATTAAAAGGGATTACCCTATTCTTGTCACAAATTTACTTTATTTTACCAAAAATACGATACCAACCAATATGACCATGACATATGGCATGTTTTTATTGTACACTTGTTGAATAAAATGGGATAAAATTGATTTTATCAAAAAAATTTAAATACCTGAATGGGAAAAACTATAATATAAGGACCAGTTTTATAATTAAAACTTGATGTAAAATCTTGATTGGACTAATGACTTATTCGATTTGAATATTAATATATAAATTTAGTTCGATTAATAATATAAGTCATTTGAGATCGAGCTCGATTTAATAATTAAATCTGAATTAGTATTAGACTATTTTCCCTAACATAGAATTGTCAATGCATGTATGAACATTTCAATGATTCTAATGTGAGAAAAAATAAAAAGTCTACATTGGAATAGAAAGACCTATTCTTAGTTTCTAATTTGGTTCCTTTGTTTTTTTCAAACCTATGCTTTGAAAATGTTTGCCATTGTTAAGACAAGATAGAAGAGACTTTAAATTGATTTGAAGTTGCTCTAAATTAGAAAATTAAGAAAAATTTTGTAATTTAGTATTTATATTTTTTATATTAGTCTCGAAATTTGATTTTTTTTTTGTAATTTAGTTTATGAACTTGGGTTATGTTAAAATGTGATGACGCAACACTCTAAAATGATGCCACGTAATCACTTAGAAATTTTTAAAAAATTATATAAAATCTAAGAAAAAATCGAAGTGATGATGTGGCACAATCCCAAAGTATCACATCATCAGATTTTAATAGAATTTAATTTTATGAACCAAATTAGAAAAAATTATAAAATTTGTCAAGTTCAAGTCTAAGGACTAACTATTACTTTATCCCATTTTTTACTATATATTTACATGCTAAATAAAATTAGATTGGTCCTTCAACATATTATCTAAAACCTTTTTTAGAAAAAAAAATGTGGAATCTAATTGGCATATTATAATCCAATGACAAATCTAGGGGTTTGGCAGGTCCGACCTCTAAAATGAATTTTTTTTTTAGGCTTTTTATAGTTTATAAAATTTTAAATTAGTAATAATAAAATTGTATTTTATCCTCCAAAAGTGATAAAAATTGATTTAATCCTTTAAAAATTATAAATATATAAGCTATTAAAATGGTAAAAATATACAATTAATAAGAGTTTTACATTTTGGTATGTGAAGATAATAGTGTTAACATTTTAGTATTTAATTCAAGTTTTAGAGTCAATTTGATGAAAATTCATAATTAGCTCGTAATATTAGCAATTAACTTTCATCCAATCAATCATAAAACCCGAATTAAATCACATCCGTCAGATTGTATTTGATAAATTAAACACAGAATTTAAAAAAAAAATCACAATTAACACTAGGTTTATTCTATTAACAAATTCATGAAAAATTCAAACCTAATAATATTAGCAATTAACTTTTATCAAATCAATTCTAAAATCTAAATTATATACTAAAAAGTTAATATTGTTACTTTTGGGTATCAAAAAATATTTTTTTATCAAATATATATACCGCATTGGACCAAAAAATAACACATGTACCGTATTAAAAAATATTAAATTCATGTACCAAATGATATATTAAGTCTGTTTTTTTACCGTCTTCTTTTTGTTTGATTTTCTATTTGTTTTCCTAAAAATAAATTAGCATACTTATTTTTGTAAAAAAAAAAAATTTACTAATATACTTTCTCCGGATGAAGTTAAAACTCTAAAAAGATATTATTTTCTCGAAAAAAAAAGTTGCTACAAAAATAATAAAAAAATAAGCATGAAAGGTAGGGAAAAAAGTTAATTTTTTCATCCATTGTAAGATAATTTGATAAAAATAAATAAAAATAAATTTAAAGACAAAAAAAAAAGAAAAATTAAATTGAATGAAAGATATTAACAATGGAGAGTAAAATAATAACACATAAAGGTATTTTGGTAATAATCTCGAGATAAGACGATCTTTTTAATAATATTTGATTATAGTACACTTATAATATGAGTGAAAATTTATATAACAAATTTAAAAAATATTGATACAATAATCAAATATGGTTTTTGGTGAAATTGTAACATTATGTTATTAAGCGTTTATTTGTTTTGAGTTCGAATTTTATCATGTGCGATTATTTTTCTAGATTTTATATGAAAAGATAAAATTGTCCTTAAAATAATATTTATTGCTTTGTATAAATAAGGAGCTTTTGGTAAATTTTCCACTGAGTTGGGGCTCGATCGGAAGGTGACATCAACTCAATAAAAATCTTAAACATTAGAATAGAAGTATAGATTTGACCCAAATTTGATTAAATAAAATCAAACCTTATCGAATCGGAACCTAATGATTTTGAATTTTTTTTTTTGCATGATTTATAAATCTAGTATTAATATAATTTTTGTTCCTAGAAATGTTTATGGGTTAGGTTTGAGTTTATATTTTTCAACTTTGGGTCGGTCTAATCCAACTCAGTACATTTTACTATTTATAATTAATAAAAATAGTTTATACAAATAATTATATATTCTATAATTAAATTTAAATTTAAATAAATTATTATTATTATTTGAACAAAAAAGGGTCATTTGGATGAGCTTGAACAGGTCAGGTTCGGGCCTAAAACCTTTTTTTGGAACCAAGCCTCAATTTATCTCATCTCAGTTCATGAACATCGCTACCTTAAACTTGACAACTAGGTCTATTTTGATATCTAATTTTTTTTTTATTCACTCTAGTTTCGAAACTTGATAGCTTTTTCTAATTTGGACTAACAACCCATTATAAGGGTGCCCAGGCCCTTGTTTGCCCTCCTTGATGCTACCCTACATCATACATAATTGTCATGTAGGGGTGATAACAGTTCAATTTGATCAGATTTTTTGAATTTTTGAACCATCCATCATAATTCGATTCGTGTCTTGGTTTTTTTATATTTTTTTTGTTTTGAATTTTTAGATTTATTTTGACAAAATGAGCTTTGTTTTAAGGCTTTTAAATATTGTTTAACAAAATTTTAAAGTATTTATTCATAAATATTTCTAAAAAAAATTCAAAAACTTTTAAATTGTCTTTACTATTTTAAATATAAAATATTTATTTTTATATAATAAAATTTTAAATTAATTATATATTAAATAAAAAATAGAACTCGGATTGGTTTCGAGTAATAATAATTTTTAAATTTGCATTCTATAAACCGTTCAAACAGGTCGGATTTCAATTTTTTAATTTTTCTTACCTAATTTTATTATCATGTATAAGTCTTCAATTTCATTATATACGACACCAACTAATTATAATAAATTTTATCCAAATATTTATAATTCTCGATTCGTTTATACTTTATATTAATTTGATTATAATTAAGGGTGGGTTTGGATAGGCGATTGAGTGCAGTTCGATGCGTTTAGTTTACTTTTTGTCTCACGCTACAGTATCTAATCTCACCACTACCGTTATTTTTACACTAACCACAAATAAATGCCCCGTCTATCTAAACACACCCTAATTTTACTCAACATAAATCGGTGTTTGAATTTACATCCAAGTGGGGAAAATGATTTCAATTAAAGGTGAATAGAAAACCCTACTAATGTCTTTTTGGCCCTCTAAAAGCCTAATATGTCCGCAGGCTATGGCTATGGCTATGGCTATGGAGGATCATTAAATCTTCCTTTTTCCATTTCACTATTTTTTTTCCTGTGATAAATAGAAGAAAATTACATCAAAGTAAACTAAGCATAAACACCATTAGTTTTGTTTTTGTCGAAGAAACTCCGAGAACTCGATTAGTGCAATATCAAAAGTTTGTAATCTTGACCTTCATATTAAGCTTAACTTGACTAGACGATCAGTAATTTGTGTTAGTATTCTTGCTCATGTAAGAGAATATAAGTTCAAGCATGTTGAAGCGTATTTATCCTCTTATTAAAATGTTGTAGAGAGATTATGGATAGTTCTAAGTAATTTGTATTAAATTATTTAAGTCATTGGGTTGTTAAGTGTTTTTAAAAGTCTGATTAGTGAGCTCTAAGTGACGATTTGATAATCGGTATGATGGATCAGTACTCATCGACGAGTAGAAGAACATACCCTAGATTCAAGTCGATCTAGCGGTCAATGTCGGAGATCAGAAAACAAAGCTATTTGAATTTTGGTTCCAAGATTTGTGACGTTCAAAGTTGTTTCATGAAAAAAAAATGAACCGTAAAAGCAAGGCTTTTAGAACTAGACCAGTGGTCAAACTGATCAGACCATCTGTTTTCCAATTCAACCGGTCAGACCAATTCAACCGACCCATCTAGTTTGATTAAATAATATATTAAAAATTCATTAAAAATATATATATATTAAAATTTTGGTTTAACTTCCCAAGTCAACCCGTTCAATGCCCTTCTCTGGACTGATACCTTGATCGGTTCTCGGTCCGATCAACCAATCCAGTCTGGTTCAAATAGCCTTGTATAGAAGAGAAGGAGAATGATATATTTTGATTGGTGCAGACGATGCGAATAGAGAAGACCATACAACATCGATCTTAACAATCTAATGACTTAAACGAAAATTTTTAAATAGTTCGATGATCATTTTGTAACTTCTTGAAATTAAATGATTAAAATGTAAATTTTGTAGTCTAACATTTTTATTTTATTTTATTATCCTTAAATATAAACTCTTATCACTAATTTAAAATATTGTTGAAGAGTTTCTAGTATTCTGCGAATTTAAATTATTTTATAACAATATTGACATAACAATTTGCTTTAATTTTTGTCTATTTTGTTTTTTAAATACTAATATTTTATAATTAAATTTATTTTTTATCACGTAAACAACAATTTCTAGTTCAAATCAATTCATGAAAATATTTCTATGTTAATTGTAGTTATTTGGGTAAGAGATGTTTAAAAATTAGGCTGGATCGAGTCTGAACATTACGTTAAGATATTTTATACTTACCAAAGTTCAGTCTAACCGTAAAAAATGAGTTTAAAATTTTACTCAAATTTGTCCGTATTTACAAATGATTAACCCAAACTCATTTTAAGCTCGTTAATATTAATTTTTTAAAAATAAATTTATATTATTTTAATTTAATATTAAAAATTTTATATATTATTTATTAAAAATTTAAATATAGTCATCTTATAACATTCTAATGTTTACATTATAGTAGCATTTTACTATAGATTTAGTTTTTACGTGTTATAAATTACATAATATAAAACATTATAAACATAAATAACAGGCCGAGCTCAGACCTTGAATGTTCAAGCTTTAGTCCAACTCATATTTTAAACGGGCCTAATTTCTTTACCTAAATTTTCTCAAATTTCAAGTGAATTTTCGAGCTTGAACAAATGACCCAACTCATTAACAAAGTCCAGTTTGATTATCCAGCCCATACTAGTTAGGTTTTTGATAAAAATTCTTCACCAGCCAGCCTCCCTTCGTCCCCGCCTTTGTGATGGGAGAAAAAAAGGTACTCAACAAGTATTACTCGCCGGACCTCGATCCGTCGAAGCTTCCGAGGGCCCGGCGGCCGAAGAATCAACAGATGAAGGTTCGTTCGATGCTTCCTATGAGCATACGTTGTAATGCATGCGGAAGTTATATATGTGAAGCCACTAAGTTCAATTTCCGCAAAGAAAATGTTATCGGCGAGACATATAAGGGAATCCGAATGCATAGGTTTTATTTCAAATGCACCAAGTGCTCTGCTGAGATGACGATATAGACTGATCCGCAAAATAAATAAATTTTGAACCTTGGCGTGCTGAAGATGAGGAAGTGGAGAAAGAGAAACAGAAAAGAAAATCTCAAGGAATGGGGGATGCGATGAAATCTTTGGAGAACCGAACATTGGATTCGAAAAGAGAGATGGACATCCTTGCTGCACTTGATGAGATGAAATCTATGAAGTCTACACATGCTACGGTGAGCGTAGATTAATCAATGCTGGAGGCCTTGCAACAACGCACTGCTGCAGAAAAGGAAAATAAAATAGAAGAAGCCCTCGTTAAATCAATTTTCCAGAAGCCAAAGGAAGTTGTTCCAAGGATAACAGATGAGGATTCGACCCGTTTATCGAGTGGCAATGATGGCTTAAAGAGGAGAAAGGTGTCTTCAAGTAACCCACAGATGCTTTGACAAAAGCTAGTTTGCCTGATGATTCCAGAAGTAAAGAAGGTCCGAGTGGTTCGGGGAGTCGTCTAGTTAAAGCTCCATCCAAGCCGTCGGTGATAATCTTTCTTCTGAAGCAGAAACCAGAGAAGAAACAAGAAGAAACCGGTCTCCTTTCTTTGCAGCAAAACTATGCTGAAAGTGATGATTAGTGTTGCTTTTTTTTTTTAAGGACAACTTGAATGTAATGAAATCTCAGAGATTTTTTTATGTATTTGATCATTTTCCAATCTGGGTCTTTGTCAATCTTCCAGTCTTCATTGCTTTTTAATGGGCTAATCTTATTTTGCTTTGAATGCCCTTATAATGTTAATGATATGTGTAGACGGAAAGACTGATTACAGGGCTAGGATTCGCTTAACCAATCAAGACAAGAACAAATACAACACGTCCAAATACAGATTCCTGTCCGAAAATCTGCTTGTTCTAATGATATGTTTCGCTGATTTTATTAGGTGTAGAGAGTACATAATGTAGCCTTTGAAATTGATATGCATTGGTTGGACCAGACCGATTGGATTGAGAGCTGGATCGGTTGAAATTGATATGTGTGGAGGGAAATTACTTTGTTCCGATTTGGTCCAAACTTAATTTTCAAGTCAATCTGATCAGAGCCACTTATTTTTTATCAGAAGCTTGTAATTTAGTTTTTGATATAGCAAGTAAGGGAAAACAATTCTTAATTGTTGGTATAAGAGCTTGGTGTCACTATGTTAATAAAAACTGGCTCAGTGGTATGTTAACAAATTGACCCACTACAGAAATGAGGCTTCATAAGTTCAAGGACTTGATAACAGAACAAAAGATGGGGAGACTCAATCGTCTTCCGAAAAGAGATGCAGCTATGTTGAAGAGACAATTATCTCGCTTGCAAACATATCTGGGCGGGATTAAATATATGACGAGATTGTCTGATATTGTAATCATCGTTATTCATATTCATTCAATACCGATACAAGTAACTCGACTTTTATACAAGTATATAATAAAATAATTATACTTTTGGATCACTCAAATTGCTTATACGCCACTCTAAACAAAACCATATGCTAAAAATTGTAAATGAAGGATAGTAGTTGCTTAATCTATATCATGTTCCTATTATTATTATTATTATTATTATTATTATTATTATTATTATTATTATTATTATTATTATTATTATTACAAACACTTTGACAACTAGCTTCATCATGTTTTCTCTTCTAAGTCTTTGTAATGATACAAACTTTTATTTATTTATTATAAAATATTTTTTTGAAGAAATAAAATAATTTCTTTAGGATTATTGTTTTTAAAAACTATAAATTTTGTTTTCTTTTTTAAATTATTTTTATACAACTCAACCTTAAATAAGTAAAAATTTTATTGGTTTTAATACTTTTACGATGTTAAAATTTGAGAATTGATCCTTATATTTTTATAATATTATTAGTAGGTCCAAGTTATTAAACAATCTTTAAGCATTTAATTGACACGTAAATTTATTATTGATCGAACATGATTAATTGCATTTTTACGTGACTTTGATTGTATGATCAATATGGAAAATCAAAGTAAAGAGATTATATCTCGAATTTAAACATATTAAAAAGGTCTAAAACTATAATTAAATTGTCCTTAAATCTAAATATCCAAAGTTTGCAATATCTACCATAAGTGGGCCTATGGTATATATCTCATTAAAGAGATAAACAAAGAATATATGAATTTAAAAAAAGGGTAAACTACTAAAATAATCGAATTTTAGTTACTTATGTTTAAAATGTTACGTTTTAGTCACTTACGTTATCACGTTGTAACATTTTAGTCACCGGGTCGTTAATTACCGTTAATGATGTAACGGTAAACTGACGTGGCACGTTAAATCATCATTTCAAACAAAAAAATTTAGGTTAATTTATACAACCGGTCCCCATATTTTTTTGTTTTGAGCAATTTAATTTTTTTTCTTTTATGTTCTTTTAACTTTTCTTCTTTTTTTCTTTATTTTCCATTCTCTTCTGCTTCTCCCTCTGTTTTCCTCCCTTCTCCGCTACTTTTAATGTAGCTTTTCTATGTTTGCCATTTGTTAAAACTAGTCCTTATGCTTTTATTTTTTGAACAATTTTACTTTTTCGAGTGAGGCAAGCTTGTGGACCAGTTAAATTTTTGTCACCCAATTATACTTTTTTTGGTCACTTAATTATGAAAAGTTACAAAATGGTAACTTAACTATTCAATTTTATCTTTTTTGATCACCCAACTATATTAAATTTTTATGTGTTTCCATTGTTTCGTTAATCAACTGGTGACAAAAAGAGTAGTTGAAGGACCATTTTATAACTTTTCATAATTTAGTGACAAAAAAAAAAATTATTAAATGACTATTTTATAACTTTTTATAGTTGAATGACTATTAATGTAATTTGCCATTAATTACAACAAAAATGAGTATTAATTGAGACATGAATTTATTTAAGCAATCAAAATCTTAAAATCTCATTTAAAAAATAGATATTATTAATAGAAAAACAAAACAAAACAATGTAGTTGTCGTCCCATGTTGTGGTATGACAACAACATTATATCTGTCTATTATAATGGTGTCCCCATATTTATTGTAATAAAAGGGGAAAAAATATATCTTTCATGATGTAATGAGAATCTATCTTAGGATACCACTTTCATATAATGATTTAAAGACACTTTACCCTACACATCTTTCACGTCATTATTTTTTAATTAATCCACACGTTTTCACTATTTTCTTTTTAAAAAATAATATGATGTTTATTCTTTCAATTTGGTATTTAAAAAATATGTTATTAATCATTGTATTTTATAGAATTTAAGATTTAGTCCCTGTATTTTAAAAGTTAAAAATTCAATCCTCTTACTTTTAAATTTTAAAACTCTGGTCCGGTCATTCTTGTAATGGGTAGTTTTCATTAAAATCTGTCAACTTAACATGTTTATTTTCTGTTAATTATATGCCGTGTTATATGAAGACAACTTAACCTATATGCCAAAGTGATAAATTTTGACAAAAAATACTTATAATTTTAATGATTAGACTAAGGTTTTTTTTTAAAAAAAGTAGGGGACTTAATTTCTAACTTTTTAAGTATACAGACGAAATCTCAAGTTTTGTCAAAGTATGAGACTAATAACGTATTTTAACCATTTGGAATTTAAAATATTTTGGATTTCGTTAAGGTACGATGACATGGCATTGTCATCATCTATTTTTTTTTTTTGAAGTTATAATTTCTTAATAAATTATTTGATTTGATATATATTTTATATTTTTTAAGTGACGACATCACATAATCTTAGAGTGTCATATCGTCACTTTGAATAGAATCAAAGTTTAAGGACTAAATTGAAAAAAAAAATGTCAATTATTTGAGATTGATGCAAAACAAAAAAGTTTAAAGATCAAGTTAAAAAATTACCAAATTTTAAAACTAAATATTACTTTATTCCATAAAAATATATTTTTTATTCTTTTTAAAAAATCAAATACTATTAAAATAATTATTAAATTTTTTTTTTGATATAATACATTTGATGACTATTTAATTTTTTTTTAAAATAAGTTAAAATGGTAAATCTAAATATTTTTTTTTTAGTGAATTATAAGAATAGTAACACGATTAATGTAACTTGAATTCAGACAATAACTAGGATGGTGAATAGAGGTGATCATGGGCCGGGCCGGGCCCAGACAAAAAATTTAGGCCTGTTTTCTAGGCCCAAGCCCGGCCCGGCCCGAAATATGGGCCTAAAAATTTGTCCAAGCCCGGCCCAAAATAAAATTGATAAACCCGAGCCCGGCCCGGCCCATATTAAAATCTTTTAAGCTTTTTTCATTAAATAAAAAATTTTAAAACAAAAAAAAATATGTAAATTTTAAAAAGTATATTTGATTAAAAATAAAATATATATTTAATATATAATTCGAAGCCGTGCCCGCCAAAAAAATTTACTCGAGGCCCTACCGTTTCTAAACGGGCCTCGTTTTTTTGCCCAAACCTATATTTCGGGCCTATATTTTTACCTGAACCCTCCCATTTTTCAGGTGGGCTGTCGAGCCGAGTCGGTAGCCCAACCCATGATCACCTCTAATGGTGAACACTCTGAGCATCAGGCAAACACGAGGTTTATCCAAATATTATTTCTAATATTTCTTTGGTGGTCCTAACATACCAGGGGGATGTTGTGTCTGACACATAATTTACAAACATGTCTTGTGCCCCATAAATTGTTTTGCACACTACTCTCACGTGCTCTTTGCATATTTATTATTCATATTATATTCATGTATTTTGTATTAGGGTTAATTTACTCAACCCCTCAAATTATCACTTCGATTTTAAATTTGATCTTTAAATTTTAAAATATTTCAATTTAGTTCTTAAAAAATTAATATTGTACCAATTAGATCTTTCTATTAGTCTACCAATCAATTTAGGCATTAAATACCAATTTGCATTTATTGTGGAATATATTCAAAATACGTGACTCAAATTGTAAACACGTGTACTAATCAACGTATAATTTAGATTTAATTCACGTGTTTTAAAAATACTTCATGTCAAATTTGAGCTAACATTTAACACTTAGATTAATGATAGATTGATGGAAGGATTTGATTGATACAATATTAATACTTTGAGAATTTAATTAGAATATTTTAAAATTTGAAAACCAATTTAGAATTTAGATTATAATTTGGAGGATATTTGACGCAATTAACCCTTTGTAATATTATAATTATATTAAATATTTAATACCTATATATGTTATTTTTGACACAATATATAAAATTACTTATAGTTACTTCCCAACTCATAAATAGGAGGATAATTCGTTTCGGTGCACTCAAATTCACGTCTTCGTATATTGATAATAATACCCATACCAGTCAAATTAAGATTTAATCGGCATAATTCAAAATTTTAATATATTTAATTATAATTTATAATTATATTCTTCATTATTTTACGATTATGTTGATCCAATCTGGTCCCGCATCCTCACCCATGATAATGAGGACCACCACACTCCACCATTACCCTTTTTTTATTGCAAGACAAATGTAATGCCTAGCCCCACCGCAATGAATGGCAGGTGCTGAACACGCTCCTGCTCACAAGAAAGGGACAGTCGAATTGATGCCATTACAAATAGAATAAACTAATATTTAGTCCTGAATTTACCAAGTTGTATAAATTTTGAAAATTGATATTTTTCTCAATTTAATTTTTAAATTTAAATTTTTATTAAGGTACGATGATATAACACTTTTATCGTCACGTTACGTCATTAATTAAAAGAATCCAAATTTAAAAGAAATAAAAAAATTATCAATTAAAAACTAATTCGATAAAAAAAGTATAAATATGTAAAAAAAAACATAATATTAGTTATTTAAAATATAGGAATTATAAAATCTAAATACAATTGAGCTAGACAAGGCTTCTTTACAACATTGTATCAATCATTATTATCAACAACCTTATTTAATTTTAACTTCACTCTTTATTTTTCCATAAAATTATAGTGATACTTTTATTTATCATTTTTAATGTATGGGATATAAGATCATTGCTTCTTAGTTGTTACCTTAATGATTAGACAATTAAAATATATTATTACAGCAATAATTAGACTTGATCATGGGTCGGGTCACTCGGCAATGTGGAAGGATTTGGATAAAAATATAGGCTAGAAAAATGGGCCGGGCCTCGAGTAAGGTATTTTTGGCCCAGCCCGGCCCGAATTCACTAAAAGACAAAAAAAATCTCTCTTTTTTTTTTTGAATGTTATTTTCTTATTGTTTTCTCCCTATTTTGCTACCATTTTACTATTGTGTTGCTACTATTTTATTGTTATTGTTTGGATATTGTATAAAACTTATTTTATTGTTAATTTTGTTTTTATTTTAAAGGCATTTGTTAATTTTGTTATTATTTTAGAGGCATTTGCTTGTTAAGTTGTATTTATCTTAGTGTTATTTAAGTCTTACATATTTTTTAAAATTTATTTTCAATTTGTTGGGAAATATTTATTTTGATGTTTTTAGTATTTTTGATGTATTATATATATTTAAAAATTATATAAAAATAATATAAAAATTAATACGGGCGGGTCGGGTCGGGTTCTAGTTTTAGCATTTTTATCCAGGTCGGGCTTGGGCAAAATTTTAGGCCCATTTTTCGGGCTGGGCCCAGGCCTAATAAATGGGACTAAATTTTTAGTTGAGCCCGAACCAAACCCGGCCCGACCCATAAGCACCTCTGACAATAATTATATTAATGTATTTATTATTGATAAAAGCTTTTAAAATAATTTCATAAAAATTGATTGGGTGTTAGTTCGATCAATATTAATATTGTTGTCAGTGCAGGAAAACGTTGGTTTGAGTGCGCTGAAGCGCATTATCCTTCTATTTAAGAGATGAGAAGAGGTTATGAATAGCTTTAGACGATATATAAAAAATAAAATAAATAAAAACTTATAATAAAATTAATATTAAAAAAACTTCATAAAAAATAAATAAAAATAATATAAGGTAAAAGAAAAAAAAAAGAAAAGAAAAGAAGGGCAAACAATTGTACCCATATCTATATCTCTATATGTCTAACTATATTTAAAAGCCACTCATTTAGTTGGTTGCCACGTTTTAGTCAAGATGTTGACCTATAATTATTAGTGTTTGTTGTTTTTTTAATTTTTATTAAAATAAAATAAAATAAAATAAATTATTTTAAAGAGTCTTTTTTATATTTTTATAAATAAATAAAATTTACATACGATAAGATTTGAATTCTCCCATAAGTAAATGTTTACATTTTTTTTGGAAGATGACATTTGCTCTCGCTTTTGAAGTCGTCGCCTCTTCAGACAATATTAGCCACTCAAGCTCTTCATTAAGTTGGGAGACAAAACCTCGACCTAACTTAAGGATAATACCAATCCATTGAGAAGTCTGTCGACTTTCGATGGACAACACTTTGAAAACTTCTTTGGAAGGAATCGATAGAAAGTTAAAATATGCCGTAAGTTTCTATACTCTTCAAAAATTTAGAATTCAGTTATTTTATTTTTCAGATTTTAAAATTTAGATTCAACAGTTAATAATGCTAATTTGTTAAATTCAGATTCATTACAATGTTATTTTTGTAGTTACATTCAGGGGTTGTATCCAAGGTGGGCATGTAAGTGCCTTGACCCCTTGGCTAAATGGTCAAATTGCTTTTTAGCCCCTCCCAAATTAAAAGATTTGATTTCAATCTCTTTGATTAAATGAAAAAAAAATATTATAATTTTAGTCCTTTGAAAAAATTAAGGATTCAATTTAAGCTTTTTCTTAATACAACCTTTTTTAGCTTTGACCCTTCTAAATTTCATAATCTTTTCTCAGCCCCCTAAACAAAATTTCTAGCTTTGCTCTTAGTTAACATTGCTACCAAGTGAGTATTTTTTTTTATTTCAAAATGTCAAACCAACAAATTTAACCAAAAAAAAAAAGAATTAACAATATTAACAATTGGACTTGAATTTTGAAATATGAAAAGTAAGGGGACTAAATTCTTAAAAATAAAAATACAATGACTAAATTTCAAATTTTTAAAGAGTACAAGGACTTATTCCATATTCCAACCTATTTTTTTATAAGAAAAAAACCCATAAAAATGAGTATCCATCCAATATTCCATAATAATTATCATAAGAAAAATCCACAATAATAATGATGAAAATAATAATAATAATAATAATAAAGAAAAGGGAAAGAGTACCAAACTTAACGGTTATAGTTGCTATCAACTACAAGATAGTCTTCCAAATGAAGTAAAGCCTTTTAAAAGTAGTTGAACAATACATTGAGTGAGAAATTGGCCAACCACCTCCTTTTATTCTCTCTTTTTTACTCTATTTCATTATATTAATTATTATTATTATAATCATCATCATCATTTCATCAAACACTAACCCAACCCCCTTTAATCATTTCCCCTTTCAATTTTAATGCTATAATTATTAATAAATCCATCAAAAGCTGAAAGTTGGGGGCCAAAGTGAAAGAAAATAAAGTTGGTATAAATTTTTTTTTTCAAAGCCCTTCAAAAGTAGAAAATGAAAAACAGGCTAGGAACTTGTAAGAAAATTTATTTAGAACATTAAGTATGTTGTGTAAGAAAGGTGAGGGAGGCTAGAAAGGAAGAGTGGGTTCTTTTGGTAAGGTACATATCTCTTTTTTCGGGTTCGGGTCGTTCTTACCTGCATTTCCATCATGTTTCATGGTTGAGAACTTGAATTCTTTGTCTTAAAAGGTTTGTGATTGTGTGTTGTGTGTATACAGATCGACGGTATCGATATATTTCGGGTGCATTTGATTAGGCCCTGCAGAGTTTTCGTTCTTCGGTTTCAGTAATGCTGGCAGTATGGGAAAGAAAGGAAGTTGGTTTTCTGCAATCAAAAGAGTTTTCGTATCGAATTCGAAGGAGAAGCTAGATATTGTAAGTCGGTATTTCGATGTTTTTAAGGTTGAAGTCGGTTTTGTTATGTATGTGGCTTATTGAGATTTATGTCCTAATAGATTGTTATGCAGCATGTATGTCGTAAAATCGGGAATTTTTACGGCTTGTTTTGTTTCGATGAATCGTTTTAGGAATCGGATAAAAAGGGCGGTAAAGAAAGGAGGAAGAAAGGTCAAGCAAATTACAAGCATGGAGAAGCTAATTCCTTCATTCCCCTGT
Organism: Gossypium sturtianum; assembly: GCA_025698515.1. Lineage (NCBI taxonomy): Eukaryota > Viridiplantae > Streptophyta > Magnoliopsida > Malvales > Malvaceae > Gossypium > Gossypium sturtianum. Next base: position 169,465,542 of record CM046945.1, read on the forward strand.
TTAGAGAACCGAGTAGTATCGAGAAAATTCTCGGGGAGGCTGAAAGAGATCGGAAACTATCGTTCCGGCCTTCAACACCACCTGATCAACTTAGAACACCACCTTTCATGCTTCCTAGAGCTGCGTCTCCTCGTGTTCGTTCTCAAAGGATTGCCTCTCCAAGGGCTGCTTCTCCGAAGACTGCTGCTTCTCCACGAGCCAATTCACCTAGAGCTGCTTCTCCGTTTCTGCCTCCACCTCCAAGAGCTGCTTCTCCGAGAGCAGGACCTCCTAGGCTTGTTCGTCCTAGACTGGAACCAACGTTAAGGAACCATCATGCTTCAGCTACAAAGATTCAAGCAGCCTATCGGGGTTACATGGTAAGGTCCTTTATTCTTATTAATAACTAAAATTTCCGAGTCCGGATTCATGGAGACAACTGTTCTGACATTGCAAACAATGCTAAAAATTCGGCAGTTTCTGTTAAAGATATCTCGTTTTTAAGGATTTTACAATGAATGCCGATGTGCGAAGTTACTTGTTATGCAAGTCTGGTGCATATGTAGTCACTTTCCCCTTCCGTTGATATGTTTTTGACCGATGTTTGATATCCGAACTTGATTATCTCGAAACTTGTAATACAGGCAAGGAGAAGTTTTAGAGCTTTGAAAGGATTTGTAAGGCTTCAAGGAGTTGTGAGAGGTCACAATGTGAAACGTCAAACTATTACGGCCATGAAATATATGCAGCTTTTGGTTCGAGTTCAGTCTCAGATTCAGTCACGCCGGATCCAAATGTTAGAAAATCAAGCACGACGTCAAGCTCAGTTTAAGAATGACAAGGAGGCCGAGAGCGGCTCCGGCAAATGGACCTTTGGCCAGGTATTAAGTTTTTGTGTATGATTGCATGCATTTAGTGTTGTTTTGTTTTAAGTAAGTTAAAGCTTGTTAAATATCGAGATGGCCCCGAAATCCAACCGTTCGTGTCACTGAAAGCTTTTATACAGGTATTTATTTGTGTTAAGAAAGTGAAATGAACTGTAAAACTGACTGTGATCGGCCTCGGTTGCCCTCTTCCTATGAGATTGTGTATTCGGTTTGTTTCGTACATATTTGCTCAATATATCGGTATTACAAAGAGTAACTTAAGTTGGATGTCGGATTAGTCCGAGACAGGGAATGAAAACTGGGATGATAGCTTGCTGACAAAGGAAGAAATCGAGGCAAGAATGCAGAGAAAGGTGGAGGCAGTCATCAAAAGAGAAAGGGCCATGGCGTATGCATATTCTCACCAGGTACTCTATTTTCACTAGTCTGGTCCAGTTTTAAGTTCGACCTGGCTTCGGGTATGTCGTAAAGTTCGCATATTTTACATGTTCATTTGCAGCTATGGAAAGATGCAATGAAATCACATCACACAGGTGTACCCAACATTCGGTCCGGTGTATTCCCATGGTGGTGGAACTGGTTAGAACGTCGATTACCACCAACCGATTTACCCGAAAACCAAGCCACAAAGACCTTCCAATTTACACCAACAAGGCCAAACTCCGAATTAAAGCCTAGCCCGAGGCCACAATCCAGTCAGTTCACATTCGACAACATCATCGACATCCCTACACCGAAATCGACAAGGTCCACCATTCTCCCCACCACAAGGCCAATGCAAACACCAACAACACCGAGTAAACTTGTGCCGCAAGCAACCAACTCAGGGTTATTAAACTCAAAGCATTCACGACCCCGACCTACCATAATCAATTCACCATCGAACTTACCACTCAAAGACGACGACAGCCTCACGAGTTGCCCACCGTTTTCGGTCCCAAACTACATGACACCAACAGTTTCAGCTAAAGCCAAAGCGAGAGCCAACAGCGACATGAAAGAGAGGTTCATGGGGACACCCGGGAACGAATCGAAGAGGCGACTTTCATTCCATTTAACGCAAGGGATAGTCGGATCGTTCAAATGGAGTAAAGGGTCGTCGTTGTTTTCGGGCAAGGATTCAAGGTCACAAAGGGAGTTAGATAAGCATCAAACATTGCAATCGTTGGGGAATTTGAGTGTGGATTCTACTGTTTCTATGCCTGCTACGATGGGAAGAAAGCCATTTAATAGATTTGTGTGATTTGTTGTTCAATTTGGTTATTTTTTTTAAATTGAGTGAATGATGATATGTTGAATTTATAACATTTTCTCATGTAAAATAAAAAAGAACAGAAACTAAAGGAAAATGGTGCTTTGAATGTTGAAGACTTTGGGGGTATGGAGAAATATTATAGTAAATTTTCTTTATTTTTTAATATAATTTTGAATTTTTTGTGTATGTTAGTAGTAATATTTAGGGTAAATTGCATCGATGGTCATTTAGATATTAGCGTGTTTTTGTTTTGATCGCTTAACTTTGAAAATTTTCAACTTCGTTACCAATGTTATCAATATTGAAATTTTTGGTCAGACTGACGAGTCTTTTTTTAATGGCACAATAGCAAATTTAATCATTAAATGTTTATGTATTCTGTTAATTTGATATTAATTTTAAAAAATTCAATAAATTTAACCCTTAGCTTTTATACATTATGTCAAATTCATCCACTTGTGGAGCCACAGAAAGGGGAACATCTTCTACCCGATAAATACTATAGTCTTCGTTCAAGCTCATCTGTGCAAGGCCACGAGCTACTAAATCACCATATCACAATATATGAGAAATTTTGTAGCTCTAATAGAAGCCTTCAAAGTGTCATCCGTTAAGGAACGACGGATTCTTTCAATAGCAATATTGGATTCTAAATGTCTATACTCAATTTTGTTTTTAGAATTTGTCTCCTACTTTCGGATTGAGCCTCTTCAAGTTCATGAAATGGGAGTGTCTTCACCCACAGTAAATTCACAATTTGCATTTGATGAGATTTGAACCCTGCTGTAATCCATATAGGAGTTGAAAGGGAAACTAGGGTACCATTTGATCTAGCATTCAACTCCTATATATATTAATACATGAGTTCAAATCTCACTAAATACAAATTGTAAATGTATATGTACATGCGTATTCAGATAAACATGTATATATACATTTGTATGCAAGGCGAATTCAGAAATAAAATTAAAAAAATTTGAGGCTAAAGATAAAAAAATTGTATTAAAATATTTATAGTTTAATACATTAACATAAAATTTACAATTTGATCCCATTTATTAAGATCATGATTTGGAGATTGCAACATTCAGGGTCGTTCATATTCATAAAATGTGCTAATTGATGGACAGGGGCAAAGCCAGAACAATTTTTTAGGGGGGCCGGATGAAATTTTAATTTTTTATAGTTTATATCTTTATAATTTGTAAAGGATTAAATCGAATTTTTATAATTTTAGGGGAGCCAAAGTGTAATTTTACCTTTACTAATTTAAATTTTTTAAAAAAATTTAAAGACCTAAATAGTAATTTTATATTTTAAGGGGTCGGGCCCATGCCAGCGCCCTGGCTTCCCCCTGTTGATGGACCCATATTGGTGCAACTTTAATGTCTAGTTGTCGCATTCATCTACCAATATGGATATGACTTTAATATCTTGTTTGCCAAAATATGGAGATGACAATAATGTCTACTTGACAAATGTGGATATTTTGTTCTTTTCCTTTTATCATTTAATATTGCAATAAATTTCATTTATTTTTTAATTTAAAATAGTCGAGTGACAAGAAGTTGAATGTCTCGGGTTCATGTCTTATGAAAGGAGAAAATAAGTATTTGGAGAGTTATTCTTATTTAAAATCTGACCGAAATCAAATCTGAATCAATCAAGACCCAATTTAATTATCAAGAGAATTTCGGTCTTTCCATTATTAGTAAGTTATTACATCAGGGGGTTAATAGGGAACTCAACTCCTTTAAAATGAAAAAAATTTAACTTTAACCCTTTTATAATTTATAAAATTTTAAGTCAGATTGAGTCTTGACTCGGTTGGCATTAATATTGTTGTCAGTGTAAGAGGACTTGGGTTTGAGTGTACTGAAACGTCTTATCCTCTTATTTAAGAGTTGAGAAAAAGACTATAAATAATTTTAGGTATTGTATATAAAAAAAAATCTCAAATCTCAAACAAACTCACATAAATACTTGACATAATAATGCCAATTTATTTATTATTATTATTATTATTATTATTATTATTATTATTTTTCATAATAAAGAGTGCATGACATAGTTACTAATAAGAAAACAGAGAGTGCTTCGACAAAAGGAAACACAAATTTATTTAGCTTAATTGAACAAGTCTTCAAGCTCCTCGCTTGTTATTTTCATGGCCTTACTAGCAATGGCGTTCAAGAGGTGAGTGGTTCTTCTTTGGTATCATAGTGGGCGTTGTAGTAATTAGAACCGACGTAAGTGTTTCCTACGACATCAGTTTTGACGATGGTCCCATTGAAAAGAGTGTCTTTTTGAGTGAACATGAAGTTAACATCACACTTGCCTCTGGTCATCAATAGATACACTGTCACCTTTGTCATCGGGGGCACATGAACTTGATGGTTAACTTCCATGACGGTCGTCGTTGTCTTGGTCTCTCCCCATTCAATCCCGGTTTCAACATTAGTAGATATCTCAACACTCCCTTCCGCGATCATCGGGACGCCGAATTCGAAACTAGCTTTAGCTTCAAGACCTAGTGTAAAATGAGAATTCCAAGTACTAGTGGTGGTGTCTGTATAGGTAAGTTTCACATCCATTGTGTTGGACTGTGTAGTATGGTTGCTAGCTGAATTTTTGGCCACAATTTGGACCTTTTCATCATACACCCTAGCGTTCTCGGTATCGTATCGGAGATTTTCGATCTTTCTCGACAACACAGGCTCCACCACATTTAGGTAAGCCTCTCTGGTAACAGAAGGGATGCGTGCACTAAGACAGCTCGTCCTCCCTTCACCTGTGAAACGCTTACAGAACATTTTGTTGCCTAAATTGAGAAGAGCTATGGTCTTACCATCAACTTTAAAGGGATGAAACAACGTGTCCTTATCGTTACCTTTAGTGTCATCAGAATCAACCCAAATCCAATCCGGTTTACGCTTCCAATATTTATCGGAACAAACCGGTTTGATCCTAATGTGACCATTGGGAGTATAGAAAACCTCCATTGCCGCAGCCGTCTCACCAATATCCTCACCTAAAAACTGTAAATACGGGTGACCATCGATCTCGGCGAGACGCAAGAACATGTCATTGTTTCCTTTGAACGCAATGTACCGAGGTAGACTCACCAACGTGTCCCAATCGATAACTTTGAATACATCGTTGCCATTAGCATCGATCTTCGTGCTGGTCGCCAACACCCCGGCAGTAATATCCGAGGAATAGGATTGGCGTAGGCGTAAATAGCAGCCTGATTGAACATGCATGAACCGGTAAGTTTTATCCACCGAGTCTTCTTCCAGTGGCTGGAACAAGGTGCACCATTCTTTGGATTGGTCCTCTTCTTTCTTCTCGGCTGTTGCAGTGATCCAATACCGCTCATCTGCTTTACCAGAGATGGAACCCTCTTCGGTTCGTTCTAAGTATTTCATGTTAATACAGTTCCTTATGTGAACCAGTCCACCTTTAGCTGACTCCACTTCGAATTTTGCATTTGGGCTCGTAACCATTGATTCTGAGAATTCGGCATAGCCTTCATAGGGATCGTCTTGTTTGAAGCCAAGGCACGCGTTGGCATCGATGGATTTGATCACGATGAACCTTGGCAATGACATTTTCTTATGTTTTTTTAAGGCTATGCTTATGGTTTACTAAAATCTCATGAGCTTAGCCTATTTATACACAAAAACTTACTCTTCTAAGCTGTTTTCCTTGAAATTTGTGCCAGAAAACTAGAGCCATTAGAAAAAATAATAATATCTTTTTGCTTTTTAAATATTTTAAGGGTAAATTAACCCAATGTCATTAAATTATTAGTAAGTTTAGTTTTTTAATCCAACTTTTATACAAGTGTTTCTATGTGTCCTCCTCTTGAAGCCAATTTATTATTTATATTTCACAGTTCCATAATTTGACATATTAATATTAAGTAGACCCCATATAAGTTAACACGTATCCTATTATAAGATCAACACGTGTTTCTTAAATAGAAATTTGCTTGCATGGTGATACAAACCCATGTAGATGAACTATATATTAGCGAGCTATTGCGTGGCAAAGCATAATTGACAAGTTTTATACAAGAGGTGTACCTAACAAGTTTCATTCAAAGTCCCCATGTCACGCACATACCAGATCTCAAAAGAGTCATTTTGCAATTCTTCTTCGACCAAGTGGGGGACAAATTGTTATGGTATTCACCTCTACTCGATTATCAGATCGACTCGGTTCGCATACCAACCCACAACCCAGCTAGCGAAGTATAGCTCACTGATATATAGTTTGCCTGCATGGGTTAGCATCACCATGCAGGAGAACTCCTATTCAGAAAACTCGTGTTGATCCTATAGTAGGATATGTGTTGACCTCCATGGGGTCTACTTAATCCTAATACATCAAATCATTAACGATCATTCAATTATTATTTTAAATTTTTTATTTAATTAAGAAATGCAATAAAACTTTATTTCAAAAAAAATATAATATATGTTTAATAAATATGAATGCTTAAATGCTTTGAAATTCGATAATATATGAATTAATAAAGCATTAAAACTTATTTAAATATAAAAAATATTGTAAATCGGATTATATTTATTATTATATTATGAAATATATGATGGAACAAGTTTTGAGAGGTTTAATTTTTACTCAATTTTGTTCTATTCCTTTTCCTTTTAACTTTTAACTTTAGTATTAGTTATGTACTCTAAATTATTCAAGTAATTAAAGAAAAAAAATGTATTACTTTTCGAAACGGATCAATAATTGAACTAGTCAGATTATAAATTCAATTGATTCAATTTATTTATTTAGTTCAAATTTAATTAAAAATCTTATAAAATTATAAATTTTTTTATTTTTTCAAATTAATACTTTTATCAATTCTCGATTTTATCGATTTAGTTTTGAAAATATCGATAAGTATCCTCTTTGATGAACATTTTAGACTGATGGAATGCCATCTGCTCTAAGTTGGGTGTTTGGTTGATGAGCGTTACGTGCATGTGTGAGACTACCTTGTGTTTGTGTTTGTACAAGTGTTACTTTTTTTTGATCAGTGTACAAGTGTTACTTGTATTATGAAATGTTTGCATGACTGAAAATTGAAGATATATAGAAAAAGAACAAACATATTTTATAATTTATTTTTCGAATCAAGAAAAATATAGCATACGGTTAAATGTATTCATGGGTTAGATCAGTGGCGAAGCCAGGATAACTTTTTAGGGGGGTTGGATGAAATTTTAATTTTTTATAGTTTATATCTTTCAATTTATAAAGGATTAAATCAAATTTTTATAATTTTAGGGGGGCCAAAGTGTAATTTTACCTTTACTAATTTAAAATTTTTAAAAAATTTTAAGAGCCTAAATAGAAATTTTACCTTTTAGGGGGGGCCGGGGCCCATGCCAGCCCCCCTTGGCTTCGCCACTGGGTTAGATTGAGTTAGGTGTAAGCATGATATTAATATACTTCATATTTGTTTAAGTTTAGTTCAACTCGAAATATAGACTTAAAATTTTATCCGAACCCATCCATATTTACGAAAGACTAATCCAAATTCATTTTAGGCCCGTCCTATTATTTTTTAAACATTTTAAAAATATTTAAACTATATTATTTTAATATTTAATATTTAATTTACTCAATATTTATACTTTTCAAATTCCATTCATGCAAACATTTCTTAATTCAGGTAACACTTGTACACTGAACAAAAAAAATAAATGTGACACTTGTACAAATACAAACACAAACACCATTTGTACGTAACACTCATCATCAAACACTCAACTTAGAGCAGATGGCATTCCATCTGTCTAAAATGTTCACCAAAGTATTTTCAAAACCAAATCGATAAAATTAAAAACTGTTGAATTAAATAAATAATTCGAATAATTTAGAGTAGAAAAAAGAAAAATGTTAAAGATTGCGTGATCCGAATCCTCGAGGGTTGAGAAGGTGAAGGACCGAGGGTTGAGTCCCCGTAATATGGACCATACTACACAAGTTAAATTCGTATAGAATTATACTTTTTTTCTATTTGATTTTGATTATAATTAGGTTTTTTAACCTTTAAATAGATGTAGTCGCAACTCCTTTTGTATCATTCGGTTTTTCTACTCATGGTTTTTCCCAACGAAAATTTCTACTTAATAATCTCAAGGTGGTGTCGGTATCAAAAACAGAAGAAGCCATGAAAGAAGGTGAGATTCAACAGAGTTTGGGTAAAGCAGAAGAGAAATATGGTAGAAAAGTAAGTGAAAGCAGCAAGATGATCACTCAGGAAAAGCAAAAGCAGTAGGAAAAAATAACACAACAAAGATTTTAGCCTCAGTATCATGACTCGACCTGTTGACAATTGGCTTTATCACAATTCAAGCACGACATATATAGAGTGATTACAAACACTTAATGCGATAAAGAAATCAACCACGGATGATCTAAAGCGACGGGTAAAAATTGAAAAAAGATTAGAGCATTCACCAAACTAGAGAGGACGACAATAAAACTGTTCATAAAATCACTTGTAAAACTAAGGTTACTTGTATAAATAAGACTAAAAAAACGTGCTACAAAAAAAGATAAAAATTCTTAAAATAGAAAGAAAAATATATTTTTTAAGTGATAACATAGTACAATATCATATTATCATGTCATCACATTACCTAAAACTAAATTTTTTTAATCAAATTCTAAAACAAAACTAAACCAAAAAAGTTAAGGACTAAATTAAAAAAAAATCAAATTCAAAGATTAAAAGTTAGTTTATCCCAAAGTAAAAGCAATCGCGAGCCATTGATTGATGGAGAAACCCCACGTGGAATACACTGTTTCAACTTTGAATTTTCTTCTTTCCCTGTTGTCCGAATCCTCAAGGGTTGAGGAGGTGAAAGATCGAGGGCCAAATTCTCGCGGTATGGATTATACCGCACAAGTTAAATTTATATATAATTATAATTTTTTTATTTAATTTTGATTAGAATATAATTTTTCAATCCTTAAATAGATATATCTGAAACTCTTTATTTTGTTTTCACCATTAGTAAATTTATTCTTCTCTAACCATGGTTTTTCCTAAAAAGATTTTTTATGTAAAATTAGTGTGTTCTTATTTTTCTTTTTTTATTACTTTGCGATCGTTCTACCGCTATTATTTATATTTATTATAACAACCAGAAATACAATAAAATTGAGTAAAAATTATACCTCTCAAAACTTGTTAATTTGTGTAATCCATCATATATTTCATAATATAATCCGATTTAGAATATTTTTATATTTAAATAAGTTTTAATACATTATTAATTCATATATTATAAATTTCAAAGCATTTAAGCATTCATATTAATTTAACATATATTATATATATTGAAATAACGTTTTATTGCATTTCTAAAATTTAAAAAAAATAGTTCTAAAATAGTAATTGAATAATGGTTAATGTTTTTGGTACACATTAAAAACATGTCTTAGCAAAGAGGCATAATCACACAAATTAAAATATTAATTAATTTTATCATACAAAGAGGCATAATCACACAAAGAGGCATAATCACACAAATTGAATAATTAGTTGGAATGGACTTACAAAAACGTGGTAAGAGCAATTAAGTTTTATCTATAAAAAGCAAAGCCATTGAGGCTTAATATATACCAAAGCATAAGCACAAGATTGACAGAGTTACTTTGTTATTCAAAATGTCATTGCCAAGGTTCATCGTGCTCAAATCCCCCGGCGCCGAAACATACTGTAGCACCCCTTATCCGTGTTCGACGCCGAAACAGGGTACGAGGCATTACCGAGGAGTACGGAACACTTACAGATGATTTAAACCATTTATCGCTCAAATACCAAAATTGATTATAAAAGTTCCTTTAACGGACCCTTGAAGTCCAAATCATGCATTAGGATCGGGTCGGGACTAAATCAGAATCGTATGAAATTTTTCGCAAAATCCCTAAGTTTATCTCATTTACAAGGGTCCCACGCCCGTGTGGCTCACACGGCCGTGCCTCTGGGGCGTATAACTCTCTGACTTGCATCTATGAAGGAACTTGGGTCACACGGCCTTAGTACACGCTCGTGTTGCTAGGCCGTGTGGTAAAGTTAATTTTCACAAATTAGGCTATTTACCAAGCCATATTTCTCACTCATTTGATCCTTATTCTTCACCCACATTTAATACATACAAAAACCAATTCAAGATATTCAACCGAGCCTTATACTTAATACCATTTGTTAGTCATACACTTCATATAAATAACAAGAAACGTATATGGGCTCAATTCTCATTAAATTTCTCTTGTACTTATACTTTTTCACACTATGTATTCATATAACATATAGCAATCATACCTCTGTATTTCATATACATTTTTATAACAATTTTTCTTGGTTTCAAACTATTTCATATTTGAGTTTTACTTATCAAATCATTTGAAACATCATCTTTACACATATAGTGCACTTAAGATGCACAATTCTATAATTATGAATGAACACATTTATCAAACATATTCCATATTTTTATATATTATAGTCTCATATTTCCATGTATCAATTACCATCATTTCCTCGTATTTTGACAAATACATGTAACAATTCATAAACATGCAATTCACTAACTCTTCCCGCCAATCATAATTTAAATTGACAAATCACTCATTGAGCCCAATTTCAATGTTCACTAAAATTTATTAGAATGTACGTATCCACCAATAAATTCCATGTACAAGTATCATTACCTCATATTTTCACATACATTTACTTTCCATATTATGAACTCAAACAACATATACAAGACATACCAATGTATTCCAAGTACGTTTTCATAATATTTCATTTCAAATTTAGATTATGTCATATTAGAACTCTTCTCATTAACTCATTTGGAATACCAATTCATACGGATAATACACTCAAGGGTGTACAAATATATAATCACAAGTGAACTCATTCATCAACCAAGTTCTATGTTCATGTCTTATCAACTCATATTTTCTTATATCACATAATTCTATGTAACACTTATCAAACTTCGTCAAATTAGTGAACGTCTTACGGAATCGTTCTACACTGGTATGCATTAAATTTCGCTGATAATCACTGATGCATAACATAGCTATGGTCTTTTCACTAGAATGCCATAGCTCAGCCATGGTCTTACATCTTCACTATCATTATGCCATGGTGAAACCATGGACTTATCCGTTAATTCATCACTTTTCACTAGAATGCCATAGCCCAGCTATGGTCTTACATCTTAAACACGTATCACACTGATGCCACATTCCAGATATGGTCTTACACGGAAATCACTTGTCACTTGTAGCCAAAGCTATCACTATTCACTGATCAGGTAGCCAGAGCTACCACTTTTCACTGATCAGGTAGCCGGAGCTACCACTTTTCACTGATCAGGTAGCCGGAGCTATCACTTTTCACTTGATCAGGTAGCCGAAGCTACCACTTATCACTTTCACTTGTCCTTGATCAGATAAGTATAGCCGAAGCTATCACTTATCACTTGTTGCCATGGTTCAACCATGGTCTTTTCCGTCAATTCATCTTGTCACTGAACTGAAGTGCTCAATTTGATCATTTATTCATTTTTCATGCTTTTACATTATTCACGGTTTTATCATCAATACATATGAAATAACACATCATGAAGTTCATAAAATTAACAAATGATCACTAAAATTTAGCCATATAAACTCACAAGTTCAATTTTTGTATTATAACGATAATCATAATTTCATAATAAATATTCCAAATAAAACATTATATCATTTCTAATTCAACATTTATCAATTATAATCGAGCATGTGATCAATTTATACACAAATAGTTCATATATTATTTTTCCTCCTCCTCCTCTCCATCCACATCCTTAGTATAAACAACACACTTGTAAGTAACATTATCTATAATTTTCACTATTTACTTATGTGAATATTCAAGCTGTCCATCTGTGTCATAGTCACTAAATTATTTTTGTCTTGAGCTATAAAACTCCAAATTAAGATCCATTAATTTTATTTGAAACTAGACTCACATGTCTTCTTACTATAATTTTTCCAGAATTTTTGGTGTGGCCAATTAGTATAGTTTATTAGTTAAGTTCTCCCCTGTTACACAGTCCGACAGCTCTGACCTCTCTTCACTAAAAATCAATTATCTCATAGTACGATTTTCATATAGTGTTTCCTATTATTTAAAATGAAAATAGGCTCACTAAGTAATACAAACATATAAATTATAACTCATAATTATTTTTTTACAAATTTTAGTGAATTTCTAAAGTAAGAACAGGGGATCACGGAGTTATTCTAAACCAGTCTTACAAAAATTTAAATATCTCAATATGTAGACTTTCTTTGCTTGCTATATTTCTTTTATATGAAAATAGACTCAACAAGATTTAATTCTATATCTCACTCAACTTATAATTAAATTTCTACCATTTTTGGTGATTTTTCAAAGTTAGACAACTGCTACTGTCCAAAACTGCTTTAGTGTAACATGTTGATTTCTATTTTGTCCCAAATTCCACAATTCATACAATTCAGTCCTTGCTCAATTAACCCCTCAATTGAGCTAATTTTCTCATTTAATACTTTTATCTATCATTTTAAACTACTTCATAACCTTTGAAAATCAGAATTCCCACATAAAACCCTAACTTCAAACTCTTTTACAATTAGGTCTCAAACAGTCACTCTCTATTCAATTCTTTCAATAAAATCGACAAATAAACAATTTAAAGCTCTAATTCCATGCTAAATCATCATATACTTCCAGCACATATTCATATCAACTTTCAATTTCATTCATAAAATCTAAAACTAATGAATTCAACAAGTGGACCAAGTTGTAAAAGTCACAAAAACACAAAAATTTCAAGAAATAATCAAGAATTGAACTTACATGAAGCTAGAGTATGAAACCAGATTGAACCCTCTTCCATGGCTGTTTTTCAGCTGATGAAAATGAAGAGAAATGAAGAGAATTCTAGATATTCCAATTTGGTCCTATTTTTATTTAGCTAATTTTGACAAATTTCCAATTTTACCCTTATTTCACCCATTTCCTGATTTTTCTCAGCTATTGCCGCCCAAAATATCTCCTTTGGGCTTATTTTCACTTTAGGTCCTTCCTCATTTGACAATTAAGCTATTTAATCCTTCTAGCAACTTTTACACTTTTTTCAATTTAGTCCTTTTATTTAATTAACCCCCCAAACGTCAAAATTTTCTAACGAAATTTTTATACTACCTTATTGACATTCCGTAAATATTCATAAAAATATTTATAACTTGGTTTATAACACCGAGATCTCGATACCTCTTTTTCTCGATTTTTTGACCAAATAAATCTTTATAAAACACAATTTACTATTTCAAAAATCTTTTAAAAGCTACATTTGGCTCTTAAATATTAAATAATATAATCTACGAGTTCATTTGTCAGATTTGGTAGTCTCGAACCACTATTTCTGATATCATTGAAATTTGGGCTATTACACATACCTTGGCTCCAAACACGACAACGGAGAGTAGAACGGGTACGCCGAGTTCACCGAACCAAAGGTCGTGAGCGCAAATGCGAAATTCGAAGTGGAGTTTACTAAAGATGGGCTGGTGCACATAAGGAGCTGTACCACCAACAAGAACTTGAAGCGAACTCATAATCCTTCCATCACCAAAAAACCAAATGAGGAGTATTGGATTACTATAACCACCAATATTCTATCACAGTATTAGTAGCAGTAACAGTTATGCAGTAGCAAAATCCTACCCAACCAGCCTCTACACACCATCTCCGTCCAACCCTACACTCCATGTGGAGATAAAATCAACCCACCCATCCCTACACTTCAAGTAGTACCAAATGCTGCACAAAATAGTAGTTTGCAGCTGAGCTGCCAGTAAATTAGGCTTAAAGCCTTTCAGTACACTTCCTCTGAATAACAACCCCCAACCCAATGCAATGCAACATACAATGGATGACATGCTATTTTACAATTTCAGTACATGTATTCAGTTCAGATATTAACATGCTCAGTACAGATATCATTCAGTCAATTTCACACATTTAGGGGTCTAAGTAGTGCTTACCGACCCTACAGTAGGTTCACAGTCGACTTAGGCGACCTGTGCAACCTTAGAAACATTTCAGTAAAAAAGGGCTCACACGCCCATGTGATCTGCCCGTGTGGCCCACTCGGCCCAAATTGGCCTTGGCCATGTGATCCATTTTTAATGTAATCCATGATAGCTAAATATTCATATATGTTTTTTTCCCTCCTCCTCCTCTCCATTCCACATTCTTAATAAATATATATTTTCACTATTTACTTATATGTTCATTCAAAGTTGTCTACTTGAGCAATTGTCACTAAATTATTCATATATTGAGCTACAGAGTTCCAAATTATGATCCGCTTGATGTTTTTGAAACTAGACTCAAATATCTTTCTACCATAAAATTTTTAGAATTTATAGTTTATCCAATAAATACAATAAAATCTTCAAATTTATCCCCATTCTGCTATTTGACAGCTTCAACCTTTCCTTACTAAATATTATTTATCTCTTAGTACGGAATTTGGATGATGTTTCAGTTTGTTTCTATTGAAAATAGACTCATTAAGGATTTAAACATATAAATTTAAACCCCCTAATTATTTTTTTTTTACAATTTTTGATGATTTTCCAAAGTCAGAACAGGGGAACTCAAATTCATTCTGACCTTCTCTCACAAATTTTTTTATATCTCATAATTTACAATTCCATTTCTTACAATGTTTCTTCCATAAAAAACTAAACTCAATAAAATTTAATTTCATATTTTATTCAACCTCTAACTCAATTTCCACTATTTTTTATGATTTTTCAAAGTTAGACAACTACTGCTGTCCAAAACTATTTTAGTGCAAAATATTGATTTCCAAGTTTATAACACCATTATTTCCTTTCTCTAAAATTTTTCCCATCATTTTCTCTTATTTCTCGAAAGAAAGCAATTTCAGCTTTTCGCCGAATCCCGTTTTCTACCTTTCGGGTACACACCTGTATCGTTTTCGACGTAAAAGTAACTCTAAGCAATCCCCAACCTGAAATTGATCAATATTTCATTCCATTAATCACTTAAACAATCGAATTAAACTAAACCCAGTGGCGAAGCCAAGGGGGGCTGGCATGGGCCCCGGCCCCCTAAAAGGTAAAATTACTATTTAGGCCATTGAATTTTTTTTTTAAATTTTAAATTAGTAAAGGTAAAATTGCACTTTGGCCCCCCTAAAATTATAAAAATTCGATTTAATTCTTTACAAATTAGAAAGATATAAACTATAAAAAATTAAAATTTCATCCGGCCCCCTAAAAAATTGTCCTGGCTTCGCCCCTGACTAAACCCAAAACGGGGTATTCATCTATCAAATGAAAAACCATTACCTTCAATCGAATAATCAGGAATTCCACGCCCTTAGAAAGCCGTTGATCGATATTCAACCCTTTAAAAAACCCCTAAACACCAAACGAACCCTTCTTAATATTTGACCAAAACATAATTAAAGTTTAGCCTAAAACTAAACTTATCGAATGTGTGCAGTCCACGAAGCACAACAGAATTGAAAGAAAAGAATCAAAAAAGGAAAGGATGAGGGAAAAATCAGAAGAAAAGTTGGTAGCAAGAAGACAATGGAAAAGGGAACGGCAGCAAAGAGGGAGAATAGGAGAAGAGAAAATAAAAAAATTTGTTTTGGGGAAAAGAAAAAATGAACAGAAGCTGATAACCCCCAAATCTTTTCCCTTAATTTTCTCTACCAAACTCCCCACTAAATCCACTACTCAGATTTTTAGTCCATCTCAAACTCTTCTAGACGGGCGAGCCAAAAAAATAATGCCCAAGCCAAGGTTCGAACACAAGACCTCCTTCACACCAACACTCTACTTAACCACCAGACCAGCTCAGTAGACTTAACATCACTCAGTGTTATATCCATTCATAAACATGTTCTAAGTGTAATGACCCAAAATTCACTGGCATCGAAAAAGTACATTATCGAGCCTCCGTCTTAGTAAACTGAGTCCGTAAATAATTATTAGAAGTAATTATGAGCCTAGTTGTGTGTCTAATTAGGTTTTTATTAAGTGAGTTTAGCTAATTAAGAGTAATTAGGAAAAAGGGACTAAAGTGAATAAAGGGTAAAAGTTGAATTGTAGATTAAAAGAAAATAAAAAGGACTAAAAGGGCAATTAGGCCAATCCTCATAAATGAGGCGGCAAACCATGCTAAAAATCTTAGATATTTTATATTTTAATTATATAATTATATATGATTTGATTATAAAATATATTATTAAATTAAGTTATTATAAATATTATATTATGAAAATAAACTAAATTATGCCAAATGTATGGTGATGATAAAATATATGTGTAATGTTTGTATTTATACACTTGTAAAATATTTATATATTTCCTTAAATAATAAGTAAAAGATATTTATATATTAATTATATTATAAGATTTTTATATGATAAATAAATTAAAATAAAGACAAATGTATGGTGATTAAATTATACAAGTGTAATAATATAAATATGAACAAATGTAATTAAATAATTGATTTACTTAAAATTTAAGCATAAGATATTTTATATTGATATTATATTAATTATTAAGTAATTAAAACAATAACGTAAATAAAATAAAGTAAATAAAAGAAACTAAAGAAATAAAAGAAATAAAAGAAGTAAAAGAAACAATAAAGAACAGCAGAAGCCATTCAAACAGGGGTAGAAAGAATAGGAAAGAAAAATAAAAGGGAAAATTAGGGATTTGAAGCTTAAAGTTTAATTGCTAACAAGGTACTCGAGGCATCGGCACATAAAGGAAAGGAGAAGGTTATTGAGGAATAATCGAGTAAATTCGGGTTTATATTACTATAATTCAAATTATTTATTTATTCATTAAATGTTAAACTAATTTATGTATATGGTAAGTAAATTATAAGGTAAGTGTTTTTGTTGAATTGAATGAAAATTGAGTTGAATGATGAATATGTATTGAAATTGAATTGTATGTGGATTGAAATGGAAAAGTATATTGAATTGAGTTGTAATTAAATTGAGAATAAAATTGAAATTGAAAAGTAATATGGAATACCCTATTAACTAGTCGGGCTGAGTCGGATATAATTGGCATGCCATAGGATTTGGAAGAGAACGGGATTTATCGGCTTTGCCGATTAGGCACTTTATGTGTCGTATATCAGGCACTTTATGTGTCGTATTTCAAGCATCTCGTGTGTCGTATCAGGCACCTCGTGTGTCGTTTTAGGCACTTATGTGTCTTATACTGATCAGGTACTATGTATCGTTTTAGGCACAATGTGCCGTACTGGTGTGTTTGGGTTGGAATCCGTGTATCTGTCAAAGTCTGGGTTCGTTAATAGGGTGAATAACTGAATTGAAAAAAAAATTAAATGAATTTGATCGATTGTAGAAAATGTGAGAAAGTTGAATTGTGGATTGAAATTGAGATTGAAAATGAAAGGCATGAACTTAATGTTCATGTAATGATTGAAATTGAGACATATGATATGTGAATGAAATTGAAGAATAGCTAATATATATATATATATATAGTTATTGTTAAATAATGAAAGTTTAAGAATGAATTGATATTTGAGAAATTGGTTAGTTATATGCTTGATAATTATATTCCATTATTATTATTATAATTTGAATTATGGTAATACCACTGAGTATGAAGTACTCAGTATAAGGTTGTTTCCGTGTGCAAGTTAATAGGAGTCCAGAGTCCCGGTCCAACATCCAAGCAATCCCGACTCCAGCATAAAGATTTTGGTGATGTTTCCTTTCTTTAAGTGAAAGTGGCATGTACATAGAGATTATAATGGTTATTTTGGTATGTTATATAATGTTGTTGTAAAGAAAGGTATTTGGTGTTTTGATGATTAAATTAGTGAAATGGTAGAAATTGTTTATGGCATTGGTATTGAATTGAAATGATTTGAATAGTTTTATGAGCTAATTAGAAATGATAATAGAGTTTTCATTAATTAAGTTGTTAAGTCAATATGTCAAGTATGATTTAAGTATATTTGGGTATACAAATGCATTGGTTGAAATACTGGAATTGGTTTTGTTGCGATTTGAAATTTGCAGGGAAGGTTAAATATTTTTAAAGGGCTTATATTGAATTTTTTTAAAAAATAAAAATAAAAATAAAAAAATGAATGAAGTCAATTAGAAAAAAATAAAAATAAAAATAAATTTATGATTATATTATAATATGATTGTTATTTTTTTTAAGAATTATTTGTAAATTATCCGATATATCCGGTAATACATCGTAATCCTGTTTTGGCGACGGTTTAGGATTAAGGGGTATTACAAAAACTGATCCAAAAAGACAAAAGAAACCAATTGATGTATGACGTACGTTGACCAATTAAATTAATTTTAAAAATTAATTAAATCAAATTTTATAATTTTATAATATTTTAATCAAATTTGAATTAAATAATTAATTCGAATTGATTAAACTTATAATTTAACTAGTTGAATCCTCAATCCATTTTAAAAAGCATTACATTTTCTCCATTAATTACTTGAATAATTAAGAGTAGAAAAAAAAAAAACTACTAATTCTAAAGTTAAAAAAGAAAAAATGTTAAAGATTGTGTGATCCGAATCCTCGAGGGTTGAGAAGGTGAAGGACTGAGGGTTGGGTCCCCGTAATATGGACCATACTACACAAGTTAAATTCGTATAGAATTATACTTTTTTCTATTTGATTTTGATTATAATAGAGTTTTTTAACCCTTAAATAGATGTAGTCGAAACTCTTTTTGTATCATTCGATTTTTCTAGTCATGGTTTTTCCCAAAAAAAATTTCTACGTAATAATCTCAAGGCAGTGTCGGTATCAAAAACAGAGGAAGCCATGAAAGAAGGTGAGATTCAACAGAGTTTGGGTAAAGCAGAAGAGAAATATGGTAGAAAAGTAAGTGAAAGCAGCAAGATGATGACTCAGGAAAAGCAAAAGCAGTAGGAAAACTCAGGCGGAATACTCACTGTTTCCATTTTGACTTTTCTTATTGCTTCCTACAAATTACCTGCCTGCAAATTAAATAATATCTCAACCTAGTCTGATTTTTTTTGTCTATATTAATACTAGAATTTCACAAATTTGAACCGTGATTTTGTATTTTAAAATGGTATTGTAATAGTTCAATTTTATCTGGGTCCGGTGTCAAAACCAAACAAGACCAAAAAATAAAAATTGAGTCCAAAATATAAAGAGTCTATTTATAATAGACAAGCTCAAATTACTTAAAATCCACTACTCAAACTTTACAGACTCAAAAAGCCCAAATTAACCCTAGACTCAAACAAACCCTAACCTAAATTACAACAGCCCATTGGCCCAAAATCTAAAAATTTTAGAACCCTAACTTCTCTTTGGTGCGCCGCATCCTTCCCTCCATCCGTGACACATCAGCAAGCCTCGTCCTGAGGTCTGACACCCCTCCTTTGTTAACCTTTCACCAAAATGGCAAGGGTTACCTTCCAAATGCTCGTTGACCTCGCCTGCAAAGAAAAAGAAACAAAAACAGAGCAAGAATGCAACAGAGACGACAGCATAAACACTTGTATTTTCGGCTATAAAAGCCTTGAGACCAAACAATGTATTTTTTACGAACACACAGAGATTCGGAACACAAAGAAATCAAATACAAAAGGTGGTTTATTTATTTGTTTTTTTACTCGTATTTAAAAAATAAAAAATATAAAAAAAGGAGTAAAGTTTTTTTACCTGTTGTTGTGTCGGGGTGTCGCCGCCGGGGCCACCGTCGGTTCGCAAGGCCCCCGATTCCTCTGGGATTCGACTGAGGGCTGCAACGACGAACAGTGGAAGTCGAAAGGTTTTCTCCTTTCGGGAGTTTTCTTTTTCTTTTTTTTTCCTTTTTGAAGATTTTTGGGCTCTAAAATAGGTTTTATACGAAAAAGGAAGTAAAATGGGTATGGGGCGATTTTCGACCACCGTGACACCAGCAAGACGCTTGCAGATGATCGGTGATTGGCGCAATGCCGATAGATGATGAGTCATGTCATGGCGGAATTCAGGCCACAGAGAGAGAGGAAGGAGAGAAAACTTTTGGTTTTTGAAGAAGAAAGGAGGAAAATGTTTTTTTTTTTTTTTTTGACTTATATAGAATTAGTGAAACGGCGTCGTTTTACCCTGGGGGATTTAACGCCAAAACGACGTCGTTTTGAGCTTGGTCGGACCGACCCGACCCAAACCACCAAGGATCCGCGTGTTTTTTTTTTTGTTTTAGGGGTTATTTACCCTTTTGATCATTCCGTATTTTTTATATTGTTTCAATCTGTTTTTTTAAATTTACCCCGCTAATTTTATTTTGATTACAATTCAGTCCTTACTAAAGTTATGCGTTTTGAAGGATAGGGATAATTTCCCATTTAGTCCTCGCTCCTTTACGCGCCTTTTAGTTTGGTTCTAATTCTTTTTTTAATTTGCCTATTTATTTTTATTTTATTTTTAATTTAATCTGTGGCCTTGCTAGTTGAAACGCAACGCATAAGGATTAGGGATATTTTCCCATTTAGTCCTTGCTAGTTTCAGCGCATTATATTCTGGTCCTTGTCAGCTTTTTTATTATTTGCAATTTATACCTTTTAATTTTATTTTAATGTCAATTAAATCCTTTTTTTATTTTAACTCTTATATTTATCCATTTATTCATTTACTTGTTTAGTTATTCATTATTCTTTTTATTTTAGTCATTTACTTTCCTATCTATATATTGTTCATTTATTTATTTATTTATTTTTATTTTAATCCTCGTATATATTTATTTATTATGCTTTCTTTTTTTATTTTCTTTATTTTTTTATTTATGCTTCCATTATTATTACTACATTATTATTCATTATTATTTTATTATCATCTATCCGTTTATTTATTTTTTACCCTTTTTTTATACTTAAAAAATTAGATTATATATATATATATATTTACACTTATTGTTCTTATTATTATCATTATTATTATTGTTGTTGTTGTTGTTGATGATGATGATTATTGTTTTTATTTATATTATCGTTTCCATCATCATTATTATTATTCATGCATATTAACATTTTAGTTTATTAACCAATGCTCTATATTATATTGTATTATGTATATTACGCTACCGTTACTCTAAATTTATGTCGCACTACCATTATTCGTCAAGTACGACCTTTTTCACGTTTTAAACGATTTTTCTTTAAAACATAATCAATTAAACATATATCATATTTAAATATTTCATTAATTTTTATCCAAATTCGTAAAAAGGGAAACCTTAAAAATAGAGGCAATGTTCCGTATTTTGGAGATTCGAGAAATCATACCCTAACTTATGGGGTTTCGATCTTTTCTCGTCGAACCTAAATAATCGAATATCCTTTTAAAATTAGAATACATAAGTTTTTAATAAAAATTAAAAAGGCAACCTTATCCTCGGGGGTTCAAATATCGTGTCCTAACTTACGGGATGTGATATTTTGTTATCTCAAGACGAGAGGGCCTTTAGTGCTCGTTTTAATTTATTCAAGCGTTTTTATTAATATTAATACAAAGGATCATATTTTTTTTAGGAGTTTTCAACTTTCGACATAAAGACATTAATTAATCAATTTGGTACCAATTTTGGGCGTTACGAGGGTGCTAATCCTTTCTCGTGCGTAACCAACTCCCGAATCCGTTTACTCGAATTTCGTAGACCAAAATTGTTATTTTAGTAAAATTAAAACATTTTATTAAAATGATCAAATTACGAGGTGACCCGATCCTACCTCATCAAAAAGGATTGGTGGCGACTCCTGTTTTTCATTTTCATTTTTAAATCAAAGTCGACCCCTTATACAAAAAAATGGTTTCGACATGTGTGATGTTATTATCTAATTTTTATATAAAAGTATATATATTTAAAGGTTAATTTATTAATTAATAAAGGGAATCATATAATTTAGAGAAAAAAATAACAAACACTTATCGTAGATAGTGAAAGACAAGCTCAAATAACACAACAAAGACTTTAGCCTCAGTATCATGACTCGACCTGTTGACAATTGGCTTTATCACAATTCAAGCACGACATATATAGAGTGATTGCAAACACTTAATGCGATAAAGAAATCAACCACGGATGATCTAAAGCGGCGGGTAAAAATCGAAAAAAGATTAGAGCATTCACCAAACTAGAGAGGACGACAACAAAATTATCCATAAAATCACTTGTAAAACTAAGGTTACTTGTATAAACAAGACTAAAAAAGCGTGCTACAAAAACATATAAAAATTCCTAAAACGGAAAGAAAAATATATATTTTAAGTGATAACATATTACAATATCATATTATCATGTCATCACATTACCTAAAACTAAAAAAAATTATCAAATTCTAAAACTAAAGTAAACCAAAAAAGTTAAGGACTAAATTAAAAAAAAATCAAATTCAAAGATTAAAAGTTAGTTTATCCCAAAGTAAAAGCAATCGCGAGTCATTGATTGATGGAGAAACCCCACGTGAAATACACTGTTTCAACTTTGAAATTTCTTCTTTCCCTGTGGTTCCTGGAAATAATGTGATACAGCCTTTTCAATTTTTGGCTTCCACTTGGATTTAATTATTTGCCAAATTATTATTTATTCTAATATAATATTTTAAAAATTAAAAAATAAATAAAAGGCATGATAATTTTTTTTTTAAATTTCACTTGTAAAATTTTAAAAACCACTATAAAAATATTAAATAATAAATTTTCTTTTTTTGATGGACTACAAAAGAAAAGTGTTAAAAATTGTGTGATCCGAATCCCCAAGGGTTGAGGAGGTGAAGGATCGAGGGCCAAGTCCTCGCGGTATGGATCATACCGGACAAGTTAAATCTGTATATAATTATATTTCTTCTATTTAATTTTGATTAGAACAGGGTTTTTTAACCCTTAAATAGATGTAATCGAAACTCTTTATTTGATTTTCATCATTAGTGATTTTCCTCTTCTCTAGCCATGGTTTTTCCCAAAAAGATTTTCTATGTAAAATCAGTGTGTTCTTATTTTTCTTTTCTTATTACTTTGCGATCGTTCTATTATCGATATTTATTATAACAACAAGAAATACAACAAAATTGAGTAAAAATTATACCTCTCAAAACTTGTTAATTTGTGTAATCCATCATATATTTCATAATATAATCCGATTTAGAATATTTTTATATTTAAATAAGTTTTAATACATTATTAATTCATATATTATAAATTTCAAAGCATTTAAGCATTTATATTAATTTAACATATATTATATATATTGAAATAACGTTTTATTGCATTTCTAAAATTTAAAAAAATAGTTCTAAAATAGTAATTGAATAATGGTTAATGTTTTTGGTACACATTAAAAACATGTCTTAGCAAAGAGGCATAATCACACAAATTAAAATATTAATTAATTTTATCATACAAAGAGGCATAATCACACAAAGAGGCATAATCACACAAATTGAATAATTAGTTGGAATGGACTTACAAAAACGTGGTAAGAGCAATTAAGTTTTATCTATAAAAAGCTAAGCCATTGAGGCTTAATGTATACCAAAGCATAAGCACAAGATTGAGAGAGTTACTTTGTTATTCAAAATGTCATTGCCAAGGTTCATCGTGCTCAAATCCCCCGGCGCCGAAACATACCTTGGTTCCAAACACGACAACGGAGAGTACAACGGGTACGCCGAGTTCACCGAACCAAAGGTCGTGAGCGCAAATGCAAAATTCGAAGTGGAGTTTGTTAAAGATGGGCTGGTGCACATAAGGAGCTGTACCACCAACAAGTACTTGAAGCGAACTCATAATCCTTCCATCACCGGAAAACCAAATGAGGAGTATTGGATTACTATAACCGCCGATAAGCCGGAAGAAGACCAATCCAAGGAGTCATGCACATTGTTCAAGCCTATCTCGGAGGACCCTGTATATGAAAATTGTCGATTTGTCCATGTTCAATCTGGATGCTATTTATGCTTATGGCCATTGGCTAAATCGGAACTCGGTCGTGGCGTGTTGGCAAACAACAATCATGTTGCGGCTAATGGCGATGATATCTTCGAAGTTATTGATTGGGAGTCGTTGGTGATTCTGCCCCGGTATGTTGCTTTCAAAGGAAACAATGATATGTTCCTTCGTCTTACCCAGGTCGAGGGTCACCCATATTTAGAATTCTCGAGTGCGGATATCGGTGCTGGATCTGTGCCAATGGAGGTTTTTTATATGAAGAATGGAGACATCCGGATCAAGCCGGTTTCTTCCGATAAGTTCTGGAGGCGTAGCCCGAATTGGATTTGGGCGGATTCTAATGACACTGAAGGAACCGATAAGAACACTTTGTTTCGTGCCTTCAAAGTCGACAGCAAGACCATAGCTCTGCTCAACTTGGGCAACAATAAGTTCTGCAAGCGCCTCACGACCGAGGGAAAGACGAATTGCCTTAATGCAGCCGTCCCTTCTATAACAAGAGAGGCCTACTTAATGGTTCAAGAGCCTGTGTTGTCAAGGCAGATTTATAATCTCCGATACGATATTGAAAATGCTCGAGTCTATAACGAAAAAGTCCTTGTTGTGGCGAAAAATTCTGCCACAAACCGTGCCACTCAAACCAGCACACTCGATGTGAAACTTTCTTATACAGATACCAGTACCAGTACTTGGCTAGCTCATTTTACGTTAGGCCTTGAAACCAAAGCTACCTTCCAAGTAGGGGTTCCAATCATCGGACAAACGGGAGTCGAAATATCTTCCAAATACGAAACAGGAATCGAGTGGGGAGAGACCAAGACGACAGCCACCATGATGGAAGTTAACCACCAAGTTCAAGTGCCACCGATGACTAAGGTGACGGTGTATCTATTGATGTCCCATGGCGTGTGTGATGTTCCCTTCGTATTCACTCAAAGAGATACTCTTTATAATGGGACGGTTGTCACAACTGATGTCATTGGTAACACTTTCACTGGTGCTAA
Source organism: Gossypium sturtianum (assembly GCA_025698515.1). Classification (NCBI taxonomy): domain Eukaryota; kingdom Viridiplantae; phylum Streptophyta; class Magnoliopsida; order Malvales; family Malvaceae; genus Gossypium; species Gossypium sturtianum. The sequence continues at coordinate 169,490,786 of CM046945.1, forward strand.
TTATTACAATATCCAATATGATACCAAAGAAGAACCTCTCACCTCTTGAATTGAGAAAAACCCCACAATTCCATGGAAACTTGAAGATTTGTGTGTGGCGTACTTTATAAATTTAACTAAATAAATTGGTGTTTCCTTCATGGTAGAAGCACTATTTGTCTGTTATTTGTCTGTTATCTTATTATTAACTATGTCATGTACTTCAATTATGAGAATAAATGAATAAATAATTTGGTAGCTTTATCATGCCAAAGCACAGTGAAGTTACTCCTTCCAACGTTCGTTGTTTGTCTCAAGGAGTTCAACTCGAATTTCACAATTTTGTAGTGCGATCTCGAGCTTTTTTATCTTCCTTTTTAGCTCCTCAATCTTGCTTAGGCTGAGCTTCAACTTAATTACGGAGTTACGACTACGGTGCTGATGCATTGACTTTATAAATTATTTTCGAGCTTGATAGCTCATTCATACATATTTGGCCCCCAGCGCTCATTCTCAACTCAACCGAGTAACATCAGAATTCATATTGCAACAACATTTCATTTCATTATCATTTAATCAATTCTTTTATTATTAACCCTATTAACTAAACACAGACTCGGTACGGATACACGGATCTGTCACCTCAGGTTGCCCGATAACGAATATAATCTCACCCCTGATTTCTCAACAATAATGGTTTTCTCAACTCAATTAATTTGTCACCTCGGGTTGCCCGAAAACGATTACTGTAACAGTCCGATTTAGACCCTAATCGGAATGGTGGTTTTGGGACCACAAATCCGAGTCCGAAAAATACTTTAAAATTATTTTCTATGTTTATTATGTGTGAATTTGCTTGTGCAAAATTTTCTGTGTGATAATTTTATCGACTGTGTGCTGATTTATGAAAAAGGACTTAATCGCATAAAGTATAAAAGCTGTGTGCTGATTTATAAGTACCTAATTGTGGTTGTCTTTATAATGAGGAGGACTTATGATGTAATTTGACCAAAATTGAGTGTATTGGACGGTTTGATGATAACATATATGTTTTATATGTTAAAAATTTATTAAGTTAAAATTTATATTTTATATTATATTATAATATAATAATAAAAACATGAGTTAGTGGAATTTCTTTTCATGTTCATCTTTGTTTCCACCGAAAAACAAAAACAAGAAAGGGGTTTTGAGCTTTGTAACATTCGGCCTTGGTGTAATTCAAAATCGGGTATGTGTTTTTGATCGGTTTTTGATAATTTTTACGTTTTTGTAATCGTTGCTTTGTGCTCTACAAAACTCATGCTTAAATTTTGAATTTGATGAATATTTTGAGTTGAGCCATTGATGATAGCTTGTTGTTTATGTTGTTTGAGGATGAATTATGATAAATATGTGTTAGATTAACAAGTTTTGTCTTTGAATTTTGGATGAAATTGAGTATATTGGACTAAATTGCAAAAATAAAATTTTGAGGGACTAAAATGTTAAATAAATGAAATTAATGGGCTGCTAGGGACCTATGGAAGATTCGGCCAAGCATGGGTTTAAGGAAATTTTGTGTATTTTGTGTTGTTTTGAAATGGGGACTAAATTGAGAAAATGTGAAATATTAGGGGTTAAAGTGCAAAATGCTCATTTATGTGTTTTTGGATTAAATTGAATGAAAATATGTTTGAATGAGCTTAATTTGAATATATTTAGATCAAGAACCAAAGAAATCGGACTTGGATTGGGGAAAAACAAAGTTGAACGAATAGTCGGGAAACTTAATCCGTCAATTTCCGAGGTAAGTTTTTAAGTAGTTGGGTCAAATTGAATTTTTATTTATATTGATGTGCATATATTAAATAGAAGTAAGTATGTTTACTATATGAAAGCCGAATGTGAGGTTGATATTTATATATATAAGATTTTGATTTATTTGAGTCAAATGATTACACATTATGATATAGTTGAAGGTGGAATTGAATTGGAAGATGGATATATTCGAATAGGTGAGTATATATATGTAACGATTAATGCCGAATGTGTCAATGAATTAGTATGAGTTGGCCGAATGTAAGATTTGGTATATGTATAAATAAACCTTGATTAATTGAGTTGTTTGAAGATATATGTATGGATTAAGAGATAATTAAATGTGAGGATGAATAGAGAAAGGTGATTGTATTCGAAATGGTGGACATGTGTCTATGTGTATATTAAGTGTGCCGAATGTGATGGTAATTGATAGGAGAATGAGTTGTTGAACTCGTACATAAATATATGTATATAGAATGTGCTGAATGTGATGATAGATAGCATGAGAAATGATTTGTTTGGACATGTATATATCTATGTTTATATATAAATGAAAATGAAATTATATGTGTTTTTGTGAATGAGGAAAAATAGATTAAAGAGCACTATGTGTGCGAGCTTAAATACCGAGCACTGTGTGTGCGAAATAGGTCGAATGGCACTATATGTGCGAGTTTGAAAAAAACCGAGCACTGTGTGTACGAAATCGGTCAATAAGCACTAAGTGTGCGAACTTATATACTGAGTACTAAGTGTACGAAATCGGTAATTGAGCACTAAGTGTGCGAACTTATATACCGAGTACTAAGTGTACGAAATCGGTTAATGAGCCTTATGTGTGCGAGCTTGAATACCAAGCACTAAGTGTGCGAAATCGGTTGTATAGCTCTAATCATGTGTGAAGATTAAGTAACGACACTAAGTATGCGATACGTTACAAGAATTTTTACATTAAATTCACAAGGTATTAATATGCCAATACTCAGCATTTGATATGTTAATATGTTATAGCATGAAATACGCAGGATATCAATATTTCTCTTGTACTATGTAACGAATGTATCAAATGGAATGTATATTGAATAGGTACGTAATGATAAGCTATCCTTGGATGGTAGTAAGTGTAGTTGTTGAAATGATAATACCGAATTATGGGTATTTATATAAAAATTAAAAGATTTGAAAGTGAGTTTGAATTTCGATACTTTATACATGTATGTGTAGTTGTTTAAGGCAAGAAGAGGATTATAAACTTAGATGAATGCAGTTATTAAATGTTGAGATAACTAGTATTATGGGTTATGAAATGTGCGAGTTGGTCATATAATGTTTAGTACATTGTTTGAAATTGCTTAAAACTTACTAAGCTATGTTAGCTTACTGTGTGTGTTTATTTGACTATATTATAGATTTTTTGAAGGCCAAAGTCGAGCTCGGGGATCGTTTTGGAACATCGTCACACTATCGATCGCTATTTCGGTATTTTAAAAGTTTGAAACTATGAACATATATGGCATGTATAGGCTAGTATTATTATGTTTGGTTTTGAAGTTGTATATATTTGTATAAGCCATGCGAAAATGGCTTGTCCGTCTTGTTAATCTTGGAATTTATATTTTGGCTTGATGATTATGTTTGGTTGTGGTTTTGGTTGATTTGGTTTTGTTATATATATAAGTATGGTTAATGTATAGAGTTTAAATGAAATGGAGTAAAGATGTTATAAACTAGTTAATCATATTTTGCAATGAAACAGTTTTTGGTTAGCAGCAGTGACGTGATTTTGAAAAATCACCAAAAATAGGAGAAATGTAATTAGAAAGTGAATAAGATATAGAATTAAATCTATTTGTGTCTATTTTTATATGAAAGAAACAGAGTAGGCAAAGGAATTTTATATTCTGTGATATTTGAAGTTTAGTGAGACAGGGTCAAGATGGTATTTGAAGTCCCCCGTTTTGACTTTAGAAAATCATTAAAAATTGTAAAAAATGAATTATGAGTTATATTTTATATTTCTAGATTCCTTACTGAGTCTATTTTCAATAGAAACAAGTGGAAACATCATATGAAAACTGTACAATGAGATATTTGAATTTAGATTAAGAGAGGTCAGAACCGTTGGTCAGTGAAACATGGGAAACTTTAATGAATAAACTGTACTAATTGGCCACATGAAAAATTCTGGAAAAATTATAGTAAGAAGATTACGGATCTAAATTTTGAGTTTCGTAACTCGAGTTATAGTCAATTTAGTCAACATGACGCAGTTGAACAGTTTCAATTTTTATGCCCCGAATTAGTAGTTAAGTCTAGTAATGCCTCATGCTCGACTCCGGCAACGGTCTCGGGTAAGAGGTATTACAATTACTCAATACATAATTTTTACCACCCGGATTGCCTGAAAATGGTAGCTTTACTCAATACTCTGTCCTTATGGCATGCCAACTATGTCCGACATAGTCTGAACAGCTAATAGGGTAACCAAATTCCAATTCATTATGCCATTCAATTTATGCTTTAACATGCTAATTTCAAAAAACAATAATCAATTTAATATGTAATTCAACATGTTCCAACTCAATTTCATACCAATTGCATAAATCAAGCAAGTCATGAAATTCTCTATTATATTCAATTTACTCCCTACCTTGATACTTAATCTAGATCGCATCATTTTAGCTCAAATAATCATCGATACTCACCTCCAATTCCATTAGAAAAAAAAAATATTTTTGCTTTTTAAATATTTTAAGGGTAAATTATACCCAAGGTCATTAAACTATTAGTAACTTTATTTTTTGGTTACCCAATTTTAAAAAATTACAAAATAGTTATTAAACTATTTAAAAGTTTTTATTTAAGTCACTAGTCTATTTGTATTTTTTTTAATAAACTAAATTATAGTACACTCACGATATGAGTAGAATTATTATATAATAAATTTATAAAAATAATATAAGAATTAAATGAGGTTATGATAGAAATGGTAAAGTCAACATATTGTAATCATGATATTTAAAAAATTCAAATCCTATTATTTACATGTATTATTTAGTATATATAAAAAATATAAAATAATAAAAACACCCTTAATATAATATTTAGGTTAAAATATACTCTAAGTCGTTGTACTGTTTTTATATTTAGAATTTAATCCCTCTACTTTATCGTAAGGAATTTGGACTTTTTACCTTTTAGATTTCAAAATTTAGGTTTTATTGTGAACACTACTAGAATTCTTTTTTTAAATTTATTTTATTAAATTTAGGCCCATTAAAACTTCAATTTTTTTATTATTTCAAATATACAAAGAGTACAAGAATTTGTAGCATATTTTAACTTAGTATTTATTACTTTATAAAAATAAGGGACTTTTGGTAATTTCACAATTGAGTTGAGACTCGATTAAGGAGTGACAACAATTCAATCAAATACTTAATATTAGTTTAGATTAGTATAGATTGTAAATAGACTTGATAATTTGAATATTTTAGGTTAGAGTTTTATTATATATTTTAGGGTAAAGTATAAAAATGGTCACTAAAGTAGTGCTCGCGTTCTATATTGGTCACTTAACTATTTGAAATAAAATTTTTTGGTCACCGAACGTTAACAATTGTTTGAAATTTGAAGGAAGTGCTGATGTGGGCTTTTTATTTATTGATCTAATAATAAATTTAACTCTAATGTTTATACATTTTATCGATTTGATCCTAAATTAAAAAATACAATAAATTTAGCCCTCCATGTTTATGAAATTTGTTATTTTAGTTCAAATTCTAAAAAAAAAAATTAATAAATTTGTTAGCAAAAAGGATGTTGCTAAGAGCAATTACTACACAAAGAAATTGATGTTTAAGTTTGTAGGCATTTCACCATGCACTAAATGAGAAAGCAGAAAATATACAAAACACAAAAAGATGATTACGCAGTTCAATTTCCCTACATCTGCAGAGCCCCTAGCTCAGTGAGAAATATGCATTCTCTTCAACAATTACAAAATGAACTTACTCAACACAGACCGCGATTGTTTCTCTCACCCTTGCACTTTGAAAATACAATACTCTCACCACTGTAAACACCCATTGTGATCACAAAAAATAAAACCACAATAATAGGGTTTACTTAAAAAATAACACTCTTATAAACGTATTCTCTCAATATCAAATTAGTTGCCTAACTCTTCTGTTCATTATTTTAGGCAAGTCTTTCAAATATATAGATGTAGATTCCGAGACTTGTTTACAATAGAAGATCTAATACAATTCCAATAAAACAATAATACCATAAAAAGTAATACAATATATGAAATAAATATGGACTCTATGACAAATTACCATCAGAATCATAATTCGATCCAGAGTTCTTAATCTAACGGATTGCTTTGAGAAATTTTGGTCCAAATCAATTACCAAAGTTTTGTATTCTCAAGTAGTATGATCTTCCATAATAGGTTAGATACTAACCATTTAATCATCAATATGGAAATTGTCTCCGCGCAAATTTAGTGGGCAAGAAAGGGGTAGTTTCCTCTAGCATTAAATTATGTTTCATATTTTTCAACAAAATTTAATTCTCAACATTTATAAAATGATTTTTTTTTAAAACAGCTAAATTTGTTATTAGTGCATAAATGGGCACCCCAGGTCCCCAACTAGAGACATTATCCCACAAATCTACCTCTGCTTTTTTAAGTCAGTGTAGATGGATTTCGGTGCTTGAATCTTTGAGTCATGGTGTGCCATTACTAGGGTGGGCAATGGCTGTGGAGCAGTTTTCAATGTGAAATTGCTGGTGGAACAAGTTGGGGTTTGCGTGGAAGTGGCAAGAGGGAAAACCTGCTGTGAAGTGAAGCATAAAGAAGTGGCAGCCAAGTTTGAATTGGTGATGCGCGATAGCGAGGAAGGAAAGGAAATAAGAAGGAAAGCTTGTGAAGTGAGGGAGATGATCGAGAGTGCCATGAAAAAAGACGATGAGGAGGAAGGTTTCAAGGGCTCTTCTGCGAAAGCCATGGATGAGTTCTTCAACGCAGCCAGGACGATGAGGTTTCAGACTCATACCCGAAACCAACAAAACAACAGCCAAGTGGTATAATAGCAGTTATAATCCTTTTCTAAGTTCCTTTAAAACAATTAACCCCGTCAAAATTTAATAAAATTTTATTTTGATCACTGATATCCAATTCATGACTTTCGATAGGAGTTAAGCCGAAACTTAAACAGTAAAAAAAGAATGATTTTGATAGAGAAACAAGTAAAAAAATTACAAAATTTTAAAAAATAAAATTTGTCACAAAATTGTCGAGGCCTAAATTTATAGATTTTTTTTTTTAAAAAATTTGAACTAAAATGATATTTTGTAAATATTGAGGGCAAAATTTGTTAATTTATACTAAGGATCAAATTAACAGAATGTGTAAATATTAGAGATCTCAATTTATTATTAAACTTTTGTAAAATTTCAAAAAGGGGGTTAATGTTCGGTGACCAAATAATTTGAATACGAATTGTTTAATAACCAAAATAGAAAAAATTAAAAGTTTAATGACCAAAATAGAACATGAGCAATACTTTAATGACATTTCTGATTTATTTTGGATTTAAATATTATCATGTGATTTATGTTAAGATTTAGATCTAAATATATCTTAATAACATTAAGCTTCTAAACTAGCCTCATAAAATTAAGAATAAATCAAAGATCTACCAGATATGACTTCAAGTCAATCTCTACAAATTAGAGGAATTTTATTTGCATCAATCTAATTTTCGAAGATTTATTGTTCCACAAAATGGATTTTTAAACATGGGTTAGCACACGTCCACAAAATCATCTTAGTCATGGCTCAATTGATTTCGTTCAAATGATTGTCAACTCCAAAAAAGACAAGTTAAAATTCTTGAGTAGTGTCAAGTGCAGTTGCAACTGCTCTCATAACAGCTCCAACACAATTACCTCTTTCAAGGTTTAACAAGTCTTTCATATTTAAAGCACAAATTTAGCTTCTCAAAGTAACTATTCATCCTGATCTATTCAAAGCTCATTAAATCAATTTCCCTTAATATAAGGATACAAAGTATTGAGATAAATCTTCATAAAGTTAGCTCATATATTCTTGGATTGCATATCTCAGTATATAAAGTAAGTAGATCACATTATAATCCTTGAAAAATAATCTTACTTAATCCAATCTCATCTTCAATTATAATCATGAGATTGGCTGCACAAAATCCTCAATATGTACCATCGATAATTTGAATATGTAATTAGAATGTTTTAAAGTTTAAGGACCAATTTGGAATGAGGGTTTTAGTTTGGGGGTTTCAATACAATTAACCCTAAGATATTCGTTTCAGACATATGAAGCCACCCATTTATTTAATGATTTATTCTTATAATGAAAGCACATGACATAGTTAGTAATAAGATAATAGACAGTGCTTCTTCCATAGGGGAAATACGAATTTAGTTAGTTTGGCTTAATAAGTACGTAACACACACAGATCTTTGAGCTTCCATGAGGTTGTGGGGGATTTTCTCAGTTCAAGAGGTGAGGGGTTCTTCTTTGCTATCATATTGAATGTTCTATGATATCAGTTGTGACGAAGGTCCAATTATAAAGAGTGTCTTTTTGAGTGAACACGAAGGGAACATCGCACGTGGCATTGGTCATTAGTACGTAGATACACCGTCACCTTAGTCATCGGCGGCACACGAACTTGGTGCTTAACTTCCATGACAGTGGTCGTCGTCTTCATATTGGAAGATATTTCGACACCCGTTTCACAGATGAATGGAACCCCGACTTGGAAGGTGGCTTTGGTTTCAAGACCTAGTGTAAAATGAGCTAGCCATGTACTGGTATTGGTTTCACTATAGGAAAGTTTCACATCGAGTGTGTTGACAGAACAACAACACTCCCCGTTCCGAAAATGAAACAGCTTCCAATGCTTTCAATTTACCGGAGGGTTATTCGCCACACGAACTTCACCTAAATAACCAAATGAGAACACACCAACTATAATCGAATCCAGAAGAGGCAACAACCTAGGGAAACACGTCTTCATAGCAACCAATTGAAGAACTTGATGCCATATTTTCAAGCCCTTCAGCAAGATTGAAGCTGCAACTGACGGAAAACATCAATGATTTGGCGAGAATGAACAGCAAATTATTGAGGGGTGAAAATGGGAGTGAAACGATGCAAAGTAAGGTTCATGGCAAAAAATTGGAAGTATTCGATGAACCAAAAATTGAATCGAATGGCCATCAAATAACAATAAAAAAAACCGCCGCTACTAATTCTGTAAACAATGCAGCAAGGCAACAATTGTACGGTGAAATTGAGGGAGGCTATAGCAAGGATGTAAACAATAATTGCAGCAATTATTTGGAGGTACATGTTGCTGCAAACGGTGCAAATAGCAAGTATAAATTGGATGTAAATGGACCCACAATTTGAGGGCTATTAACGAAGACTTTGGCAGTAAAAGAGCAATTAATATAATTTGGATGCTAATCGGTACAAAGATTTAGTGGACAACAAAGGTAAAATAATTACAGGGCACTAAATGTTTTAAGGAAATTTGGCGTTGCAATTTTAAAAGCCAATCGGTGTGCATTTTTAAAGAAGAATGACGACAAGAAGTTGGTGCAACAAATTTTTGAGAAGCCAATCGACAGAATTTGACGAGCAATATGTCTAGCAAATAAATTCGACGTTGAAATCCAAATTGGAGAGCAAGATCGACAAGGGGAAAGCAGCCGATTCCTTGAAGGTAGGAGATAACTTCCTCCAAAAAAAAAAAAAACTGTATTATCACATTAGATATTAACTTGAAATTTTACAATTTAAGATCTATCATATCAAATTATTAAGAAAAATAAATAAATTTATTGTGTCGGACGTTTTTATTAGAGGACAAACTCCCGCAATTAAAAAAACCTCGTTCCTCTCCTATTTACTACATAGTATCAAATATTATTTTGAAGATATTTTCAAATTCTAACAATGGAATTCCAAACAAATGAACAATTATTGTTAAGCAGTGACAAAGGGGGAATGGCGGAGCTATGCGTATGCTCCCTTTTAATGTTCCGTATCAACCTTTGTTTTGGTTTTCAGCAGTTTCATGTGAATCCTTTAGATTTCGTATGATGATTCATTATTAAAAAAATATACAAGTTTCATGTGTCTTTATATTCCTTTCAAAATTGAAATTTAATCCTAACTCATAAATAGGAGAATAATATGCTTCAACGCACTCACTTACGATATCTTGCATTGACATCAATGCCCATGCCAATTGAACTAAGAATCAACAGACCATTACTAATTCACATCTTAAAAGATTAGTTTAAACCTTATAATAGTCATCTCCTACTCCATTTATAATGTGTACCAAAATTATTGAAACGTAGGTTACATCAATAAGAACAAGTGGGCTGTAATGTTAATTGGCACAAAGTTGTAAGAAAAAAAATCTTAAAAAGAACTACTAAAACAAAAGAGCAATAAATTTTTTCTATAAAAAGCTTAGCCCTTGAGGTTTAATGTATACCAAAGCATAAGCACAAGATTGAGAGAGTTACTTTGTTATTGAAAATGTCAGTGCCAAGGTTCATCGTGCTCAAATCCCCCGGTTCAGAAACATACCTTGGCTACAAGCACGACAAAGGAAAGTACAACGGATACGCCGAGTTCACCGAACCAACGGTCGTGAGCGCAAATGCAAAATTCGAAGTGGAGTTTGCTAAAGATGGGCTGGTGCACATAAGGAGCTGTACCAACAACAAATACTTGGAGCGAACTCATAATCCTTCCATCACCGGAAAACCAGATGAGGAGTATTGGATTACTATAACCGCGGATAAGCCGGAAGAAGACCGATCCAAGGAGTCATGCACATTGTTCGAGCCTATCTTGAAAGACTCTGTATATAAAAATTTTCGATTTGTCCATGTTCAATCTGGATGCTATTTATGCTTATGGCCATTGGCTAAATCGGAACTCAGTCGGGGCGTGTTGGCAAACAACAAAAATGTTGCGGATAATGGCAATGATATCTTCAAAGTTATTGATTGGGAGTCGTTGGTGATTCTGCCTCGGTACGTTGCTTTCAAAGGAAACAATGATATGTTCCTTTGTCTTACCCAGGTCGAGGGTCACCCATATTTAGAATTCTCGAGTGCGGATGTTGGTGTTGGATCTGTGCCAATGGAGGTTTTTTATATGAAGAATGGAGACATCCGCTTCAAGCCAATTTCTTCCGATTAGTTCTGGAGGCGTAGCCCGAATTGGATTTGGGTGGATTCTAATGACACTAAAGGCACCGATAAGGACACTCGGTTTCGTGCCTTCAAAGTCGACAACAAGACAATAGCCCTGCTCAACTTGGGCAATAATAAGTTCTGCAAGCGCCTCACGATCGAGGGAAAGACAAATTGCCTTAATGCAGCCGTCCCTTCTATTACCAGAGAGGCCTTCTTAATGGTTCAAGAGCCTGTGTTGTCAACCCAGATTTATAATCTCCGATACGATATTGAAAATGCTCGAGTCTATAACAAAAAAGTCCTTGTTCTGGCCGAGAATTCTGCCACTAACCGTACCACTCAAGCCAACACACTCGATGTGAAACTTTCTTATACAGAGACCAATACCAGTACTTGGCTAGCTCATTTTACGTTAGGCCTTGAAACCAAAGCCACCTTCGAAGTAGGGGTTCCATTAATCGGCAAAGCGGGTGTCGAAATATCTGCCAAACTCGAAGCAGGAATCGAGTGGGGAGAGACAAAGACAACGAGCACCGTGATGGAAGTTAACCACCAAGCTCATGTGCCACCGATGACTAAGGTGACGGTGTATCTATCGATGACCCATGGCACGTGTGATGTTCCCTTCGTATTCACTCAAAAAGACACTCTTTATAATGGGACCGTTGTCACAACTGATGTCACTGGTAACACTTTCACTGGTGCTAATTACTACAACATCCAATACGATACCAAAGAAGAACCTCTCACCTCTTGAATTGAGAAAAACCCCACAACTCCATGGAAGCTTGAAGATTTGTGTGTGTTGCGTCCTTAATAAATTAAACTAAATAAATTGGTGTTCCCTTCATGGATGAAGCACTATTTGTCTGTCATCTCATTATTAACTATGTCATGTACTGTCATTATGAGAATAAGTGAATAAATATAATTTGGTAGCTTTATTATGCCAAAGCTTGATTCTGGTTGGGTTGAGATTTGTGTTTCAATGTTATTATATATGTAATATAAAAAAAAAAATCTTTTTTTACGGAGAAATAATTTCATGATGCCAAATTAATAACACTGATTGATAAAAGAGAGGATAAAAACTAAGTTCTAAGCCAACTGGCTTACCTTGTACTCTCGGTCCAAACATCTTCTACGTTCATGGTCTAAATTAAACATTCATGGTTTAAAATAAAGGAATGATTGGAAGGATGACTTTTCCATTCAGAGTGGGTCGCATAAGATAAGACTACTCTCATAAATATATGAGCTGCCTTGCTTCCTGTCTCGTCCAACAAAAGGAAAAATTATGAAACTGAGATGCAAGAGCTGAAATAAACATACTGAAACCAGAGGCATCGTCATCAACCCGCATCAGAGCTGAAATCGCTTGGAGGTTGTCGCTCACAATCATGATACCGAGCCTTCAATCAAGAAAGAGCTTCACAGACCGCAAAATCTTCAGCAAACTTTGGCTCCAAGCTGGCTCAGTAATGACCCGTATTACCCTTAACAAAATCGTCGTTAGAGTCCCTCACCACTGCTACAAAGCTAGTCGACTGATCCGCCCCAAAACTTGCTGCATCAACGTTGCGTTTCAGTCGATTCTCAGGCGGCTTCATCTACCGTCGGCCACCACTGCTCAGGCGACCGCCAGTAACATTAGGCAGGTGACCAGCAACACATTGAACTATATCAAACACCGATTCTGCACTCAACTAATCCTGCAGATTGGGCATGTCGAAAGATAAAACAACAGCCGCCAACATCGACTCAATCTTCTAATAAAACCTGTTTCGAAAGAACTGAATACTCCACATCGTCATTAACACCTTATTCCGTATGACACTATCCGACGAATCAAAAAGTGAAGCAATCAGACTTAAAATAGTATATTAGAAAATTTTAATCCAGCTAATTGCCAAAGTTCAACTGCTTTCGAGTAGTGCAGCTACGCATGATTGATAAAACCCGCTCGTTAAAATCTGAAATTTTGACAGACGCATAGCATCGCTTCCTTTATGCTGGTTTTGTATGATTGTCCATGCCTCCTTAGCAAATTCACACATAGAAATGACTTTAAGTTTATCCAAGTTAACACCATTGAAAATGACATTTGGAGCTTGTGAATTTTCATGAGCAGCTTTTCTTTCTTCGATAGTGTATTTGTTTCTTCTTTAAGACATGTGAGGCCATTAGCAATAGTCACAAGGGGTCGAGTCCATCAATCTTCAATAACTTCCTAAGTTGCTTCATTAATAAATGTGATGAAAGTCCTCATACGAGCCTCTCAATATGAATCGTTTTTTGTACCAAGAAGTAAGGGGGATTGAGTAATCGAACTACATTCAAATCCATGGTTGCAAATTAAATATAGGATCACTTTCAAACATCTCTTGAAATTTATTCTGATACCAATTGGAAAAGTTTTGATTTTCTCCTTATCCCAATTCGATGTTCCAACTGATGTTTAAACAAAAGTTGAAACAAGATAGTTTAACAAACAAATTATAAAAAAGAGAGTAAGGCAAGGAAAGAAATCAACACATTATATTTGTTAATACTATTCAGATTCATCAATTTTACTTTGTGGAGCCTCATTTAGTGAATAATTTCATTTAACAATCGTTTGGATCATCCATATGATTAAGCTTAACATAGCCTCTCCAAAATCAACGATACAGATTAAAGTACATCAATTGCTAGGATTAAAAGCTATCTATAAATCAAATGATCTCTAAGATTACATTATCATATCTTTTAAGATTACAAATTATCTCTAAGATTCCATATCTTTAAAGATTATGTTCTATATTTGTCATGCTTTGTAGATGGGCCTTCAATCTCTCAAAACAACAGGCTAGTCTAATTGGGCCAAATGACCTCTCTTGAACATGATAGATCACATAATTATGCCATTGTCGCAGGCTCCCAAGCACAACCCATGACACAAGCACACCACTATGTGCAACAATAGAACCTATTTATAAGCTCATATAAGATCTCTTTTAACAATTATTCGATAAGCTTAAAACTCTAAGTTAAAAGTTGAATTTATATATTGAATTACCTTCTATAATTATCCTATAAGTTCCTTCATATCCAAAGAAATTCAACTAAGTTATTTTATTAGTAAAAATTTTGAATTTTTAAGAATTAAAACTAAATTAACAAAATGTGTAAAGTTGAAGGTTAAATTTGTTAATTTTTTGAATTAGGATCAAATTGAAAGAATCTGTAAACTTGAAAGTCTAAATTTATTATTATATCAATAAAAAAAGTTCACGTCAATCTTGATAATATTAATGACTAAAATTTAATTTTTTTAAAACTTGAGTAAAGGTGCTCATCAGTCGGGTCTAAACATGATATTAACATACTTTATGTTTGCCCAAGTCCAATCCGGCTCTAAATTTGGGCCTAAAATTTTACTCAAACCCGTTCATATTTGCAAAAGATTAACCCAAACCCATTTTAGGCCGGCCCATATTATTTTAATTTTTTTAAAATATTTATATTATATTAATTTTTAATAATTTTATATATTTTTTATTTATTGAATTTTTTTATATAGTTATCTTAACATTATTTTAATGTTTACATTAGAGTATTATTATATATTTAGTATAGGTTTTTTTTAATGTGTTCTAAATTACATAATATATAAAAATAACATAATATAAAGTATTATAAACTTAAAATAGGTTGGGCCGAACTCGGGCTTGAAATATTTTAAACGGGTCTAAATTTTTTATCTAAATTCATTTTTCGAGCCTAATAATTTTATCCAGACCTTCCTAAATTTAGAACAGAACAAATAATTTGACCCATAAATACGTCTAAACCTGAATCACTAATAACTCGGATCCAGTTTTGGAAAGCGCATCTTTTGTCTCATTCACATTTATAATTTTTTTTTCTTTTTTCAGGAATGAAGAGAATTTATTAATATAAAGCCAATTACAAACAATGCCAGCTACCGCCATGCCTTTAAGAACAAAAAAAAATTAAATCCTAGTTGACACATAGCAACCGATAACATTCGGCAAACAAGTTTTTAATCTACAAAATTAAGTTATATATTTTAATAAAAGTTCAATTATAATTTTATATTTATGTTTAAGGATTGAATTAAAATTCTAATATTTTTAAAGGCCAACTTATAATTTTATAATATATTAACTTAAGATCTTATAAATTTTAAAGCAGAAGTTCAAGCTAAGAATATTAAAGCAAGTTAAATAACATATAATGACGAATCTCGAGTTAATATTCGATGGCGAAGATTTGCTGCCTTGATTACAATAGTTTGGTCAATTTCGCTAAGATTTAATTGGAACAATGATTAAAGCTTTCGCTGATACTTGATGACATGAGTTCAAATTCTATCATCATCTCTTAGTGGCGAAGTTAGAAAATATTTTTGGGGGTCGAAATTAAATTGTATATTTTTACGATAGTAAAAATGCAACTTCACCATTTTAATAGTCTATATCTTTATAATTCTTAAAGAATTAAATCAAATTTTTATCATTTTGGAGGGGCCCAAGTGTAATTTTATCATTACTAATTTAAAATTTTATAAATTATAAAGGGCCTAAATGGAAAATTTTCCATTTTAGGGGAGTCGAGGTCCCTGCCAACCCCCTAGCTCCGCCACTGGCCCCGGTCCCTCCTAAAATGAAATTTTTTTTCATTTAGGCTCCTTTATAATTTATAAAATTTTAAATTAGTAATGATAAAATTGCATTTTGATCCCAAAATAATAAAAAATTGATTTCATCCTTTAAAAATTATAAAGATATAAACTATTAAAATGGTGAAATTATAACTTTTTACTATCGTAAAAATATACAATTTAATTCCACCCCTAAAAAATTTCTAGCTTCGTAGCCTCCCCTCTCTTAATAACATTGTAATTTAATGGGATATAAACCTTGCGTTAATATTAATTAAACACAAAATTATTAGATCATTTCAATTAAATATCAAGTTACAATGCTATCATTAGGTAAACAACAACCAATATTAAATTGGTAAGTCGAGCAATTGTTGTGTTTTCCAATTTTTTTATATTAGGTTTATTATTACACATAACCCTTAACCTTTTAAATCGAAGAAAAATGAGTTTAAATATACTCAAATTCATATCCTCCTCATTATCGCATTAGTAATAATACGAACTCAATTATGATTCAATCTTGTTTTTCCTTAAAATTGCCATCATAATACATGAAGTAATCCAATTAGATGAGGCCGAATTAGAGTAGAGCATTATGGTTTTGGATTCCGTTAAGATGAATTATCATTGATAGCTATTATCTTATATCCGTTTTATGATTTACGAAAACTAATCTTTTAGAAGTTTGTGGTTGTTATCTCTAATAATGTTATTTTTTAACTTTAAATTTAAATTCTTGCTTTAAAATATCTTATCACTGTATTATTATTTGATAATTGGGGGAGGGGAATGGAATTCTTTGGGAGCGAATATAAGTTCTCATACCTATAACATAATGCTTTTGTCATTGCGCCAAATGGTTGCTGGCAAAATAATTTCTAAATTTATTAATTAGATGTAGGGAATTGTTTAAATTAGATTAATTCGAGTTGATTATCTAAGTTTCTAAATTTATCTAGCAAACTAAGCAAAGCCCTTGATGGAAATGTTGAGAATTACTGTGTTGGTAATGAAGATTAATCTTTTCGGGGTTCTTGATTGTCTTTCCAATATTTCATTTGTAGAATTCGAACTTGAGTTCTCTCTGTTTTTTTGAAAGGTAAATTTATTAATTCATTCAATGAATGGAACCATACAATTAAGAGAAATAAAATAGCAAACACTCGTCGTAGATGGTGAATGATAAGCTCCATCAACACAACAAAGGCTTTAGCCTCAGCACCAATAGAACATTATGACACGTTGACAATTGACTTTGTCACAACTCAAGCACGACATATCTGGAGTGATTGCAAGCACTTAGTATGATAAGGATATCAGCCCTGAATGGTCCAAAGTGGCGAGCAAAAATCGACAAAAAATCGAGCATTCACCAAACTAGAGAGGACGACAACAAAATCATCCCTAAAATCACTTGTAAAACTAATATTACATGCATAAACAAGACTAAAAAATGTTCTATAAGAGCAGACAAAAACTTCTAAAACTGAAGACTTATTAAACAATGGAAAAACAAACAAAAAACATATAACACTTGAGTTCTCTCTTTTAAATGGGGCCTTTTGTGATTGATGGAATGTCAATTCTATGAAATGTATTGATTAAAATCCCGAGAAAGTTATATTAACACATTTGGTACACTAACACATTTTATTATTATAGTCTCGTATTTATTGCCTATCGTTCTATAATTTTATATATTAACAGGGAATGATATAATGTTATATGTCAAAAAAAAATTAATTTTTAAAATTTTATTTATTTAGACTTCAAAGGAATTTAATGAGATAACTAAACATGTAATAAGGCCGATCCCTCCCTAAAAAATATTCTTTTCAAAGTTTCACTATCATAAATATGATACAGTTATAGGTATGATATAAGTACATACATATGTTTGATCAATTACAATGTAGAATCAAACCAATACACAACACAATAGATGAAGAAGAACTGGACAAAACCACACATAAGCATATGCACATGATGGGACTCGAACTTGGATATTCAAGCCTAGGGTTGACAATAAAGCAAGGCAAGGGAAGATGTTGCTAAATTCACTGCCGCTCCATAATTGACACGTTTCTCCATTACTCAACCCACTCCAATATGGATGTAGAGGTAAATTGCACTTTGCCTCCCTAAAAATAATAAAAATTTGATTTAATCCTTTAAAAGTTATAAAGATATAAAAATTAAAATTTAATTTCGACCCCTAAAAATTTTCTACCTTCGCCCCTGATTATAATAATAATTAAAATTAACAAAATATTCAAATTTTTGTCTGGTGTGTTAACTTTGAGTTTTCGTATCAAATCTTTCATGCAATCTATATATTTATTCATTTCTCAACACATTAGATAATAATTATACTTACATAAATTGATTAAGTGCCAAATTAGATAAAATTCATGTTTAAAATTAATTAAAAATAAATAATAAAATATTTCGATTAAGTGGATTATCATTTATTCAACGGGCTATCTTTTTAGGTGATTTTGCTTCAATTCTTTTATATTTTTTTTTCGATTTTTCAGATCTTGAGATCTTCATCACTATCTCTTATCTAATTGATGTACGTCCATATATTCATCACATGCAGCAATTCATGGACCAATATGGTTGTCACTTTAATGTCTAATTGCTGCTACGTTAATCTGCAGAAGATTTTTAAGTTTCTTACGTCGTTTTCTTCTATCATTCAATATTCCATTCTTGTATATGTCCAATAATTGATAAAATCTTGAATATTTTTTTTTATTTGGTAAAATCTCATCACCATTGAAATTAATTGTGTTTGTCATGATCAGATTTATGTACATTTTCTTTTCCCTATAAAATAAAATGTAGGTGAACTATAAATGTTTATTCAGTCTGAGTGTTTCTACTAATCAATTATTAGTTATTAAACTATTATTTTAGAAATTGAGTCTTAACTTGATTGGTACGGATATTATTGTCAATGCAAGAGGACGTGGGTTCGAGTGCGTTGAAGCGCATTATCCTCTTATTTATGGGTTGGGGAGGGACTATGGGTAGTTCTAGGTATTGTGTCAAAAAGAACAGATATGATCAGAACCTATAAAAAATTGTTAAAAAAAAATATTATTTTTGATATTGTTTTATTTGATACTTATTGTATTGTATTAAATTTTAAAAAATAATATCGATTGAACCTTAGTTTACTTGATATTATTACTAATGAAATAATTAGGAGGACATAGATTCGACCACATTTAAGAGTGTTTTTTCTCCAATTTAATAGTTGAGAACAATTTTGGATTGAAGGAGGCATTGTTAAAAAAAAAAAAAACATTTCCTTAATAATTGAGACGTGCAAATTCATAAATTATTTTAGGAAGCTAGAATTGAATTATAAAATTTTGAGAGAATAAAAAATAATTTTACCATCTATTACTGTACTATCTCTAAACTGGGTCTAGTAGTTTTGGGTATATTTTTTGGGTTCCGACTGTGAAACTAGGAATTTATAGGGTTTTTAGTAATTTTTAATTTAATTTAGGAGGTTAAATTTATCTAAAATCGATTAAATAATAATATGGAAAAATAAAAATATTTTTAGAAAATTAATTTTAAAGTAATTAAATAATTATTAGTGAAAATAATTAATTTGGGTTCGAAAATAATTTTAAAATAATTTTTATTGGGGGTTAATTTGAGTTAAATTTAAATATTAATTAAATTAGATTTAATTGTAAAATAAGGGAAATTTTGGAGTATTTATATTACAAATAAATCTTAAAATTTGGGATTTTGAACGGAAATGTGGGAGTGGCCATTAGGCAAATTCCCCAATTTTTAAATTTCTTGTAGGTTATTTCAATTTTAAAAACAATGCATCTAGCCTAGTTTTTACACCATTTACATCATATCAGAGAGCTATAAATTTTGTTTTATTTGTATGGTTTTAAAGATCTATAATAGAGAATAGATCCAACTAATTTTCTTCTCAAAATACTCTCTCAATTCATCTGAAATTATTCTCAAAAGTAGCCAAAAATATTCTGAATTTCTCGAGCTTCTTAAATCAAGATTTTCAATCAACGAATTTATAGCAAATCAAAGGTAATTATTATTTCTAAACTTGTTTTTATGAAGATTAAAAATATTTTTACATGATTTTTTATCAATGTCATCTTCTTCAAAAGCTTAAGGTGCTTTAATGGTAAATCTTCAATTTTGAGAGGAAATTCACAAATCAATGGATGTTCCAACTCAAAATGGATCTATTAAAAGGTTTTTGATCTTATTTATCAATATTAAACATGAATTGTGAGGTCATTTGAAGAAATCTGAATTTCATCATCTTCATGAACTAATTTTCCGGATTTTTGTGAAATTGATTTAAATGTGAAATTGATACTTAGTTTATGTGTATATAGTTTAGTATTGATGTTTGGAAGTGATTAGGAGGGCTGGAGAGGTCGATTTTGTGAGGAATCAAGTTTTCGACTTGATGTTACAAATCCGGTAAGGTATCTTTGTGAGGGAATTTCAATTAGCATAGTTAATTAAAATTTATGTCTAATATAGCTTTGAAAAGGTGGTAATGTCTACTTTACCTCTGTTGAAGCTAAAAATCTTGAAGAGAACCGAGACAACCAGAATTGAAGCTTGAAATTGCCTAGTTGATCGCTTATTGTGGTAGAAAAATAATTATGCGGTGAGTGTTTCTAAGGGCGATTTGGTAAATTGATCCTCAGTTATGTTTAATTAGTAGCTTAATTGATGATTACAATTAATTAATTATGGATTAATGGTTGATTTTGCAGTATTGGTAATAAATGTGCAAAACAATTGAATTTGTATTGAAAAAAGGTAAGTGAGTTTTTGGGTGATGTTGTGCTATTTAATTGGATTAATTTTAAGGATGATTTAAAGCATGTGTACTGAAATTTTTTATCATGATATGTTGGTGTTATATTTGATAATTGAATATGGGAAATTGGTGTATGAATTGCTTGATATAGTTTGATGCTAAATGGCTATGTTACATGTTATACATAAGCATCTTGTCACATTAAATTGAGCACCATAATGGCTTATTTATATGCTATGTTTGATTGAATATATTGAAAATATGCATGGTGGATCCATTGGATATAGTTGGCATGCCATAGGATTTGTGAGTATTCACCATTATTTATGACATTGTGAGCATATGGCTTTAGGAGGACTGATTTGTTTGGAGTAGATAAGGGAGTGTTGAGCATGAGTCTCCACTCAATGGGTTATTTGAGGTGCTATAAGGGAGCGTGTGCTTCAGCCCGTTCAACTCGGTGGACTATATTTGATATTTGTGGGAGTTTGGAGATCCGTTTATCCGATGTATGAGCACCCAATTAAGCCATGAAAAGTGTATGCCAATATATATTTATGTGTGATTGTTGCTATATCAATTGATAATGAAAGCCATGAATAATTGATTTTTGGTATGGAAAATGCTTTTGAAAATTAAATTGGTATGTTTAATTATTTTAGCTGACAATTGGTGAATGATGGATTGTGAATTAAGCATGAATTGGATGTTAATTTGCTTGTCGTTTTTATTAACATTCACTGAGCTTTTTAAAGCTCACACCTCACAATTCGTGTTGATAATCGTCGGGATTAAGGAGCTAAGGAGCGAGTAAGAGAGTTCTAAGAGACTTAGGCTTGGTAGAGACTTTAATATACATTTTAGAGACTGTAATTGGGCATTGTGGAACTCGCGGGAATTAGTTTAATTTTGGTTGTAATTGGAATTTAGACATTGGAAATTTTATTTGGATGGTTTTATAATAATTTTGGGGCATGTTTGAGTTTAATTATTGAATGATTTACGGTGTTTTGTTCCTTGATAACACGGTGATTGATAACACAGTGTGTGAAGCATGAAATTTTTACTAACGATTGTTTAAATGAAACTTCCATGGAGTAGTTTACTAGCGACTAAGGTATGCCACTTGTTTGATTTATTCTGTGTTTGACATGCATGAAATTGATTGCCTATTTCTATTAAATTGAGGCTTAATTGATGTCAATAAATTTAATTGAAGTTGTGTGTATATGTGTGTTAATTAAAAGTAGTTAAATCGAATTTAATTGGTCATTAAAATATGCAAAATTGGGTTTTAAAATGAGTTTTTCGCAAAAATAGGTGCAGTGTTTTTCACACTGGCGTGTGGAAACTCAAGCTATCACACATGAGCGTGTGGGATTTCCACATGGGTGTGTGCAATCTGCCAAAAAGTTTTTCACGACATGAACACTGGCATTTAATGACACACGGTCTGGGGGACACAGCCGTATGGGTTTTTGGGGGTTTAAATTTTTATCTTTTTAAATTGGTATTCTAATTTGTTTAAGTTACAATTTAGTCCTGCAAATTAATTAGTCTAATTAGAGCCCTAAATGATAAGGAAATTTGGTAAAATTTTAGAATTGGTCTTGTAATGGGTAAAATTCTATATAAACACACTTAATTCATAATTTTGAATAGGTTTTGATAGTTTGTATTTATTACAATTTAGTCTCTAATAATAAAACTTGAATTAGACATAGTAAACGAGCTCAAATTAAGCTAAAATTTTTAGGCTTGCATAATTTTGGCTAAAAGAAGGTTGGTAAACATCTAGATCTAAAATCAGATTAGTTTTACCATAGGTGGTAAAATGACGAAAATGCCCTTAGGTTAAATTACCTAGGAAAAGTTTTAAATTGGCTCATAATTTGCTTCTGCATTAATAATTAACTAATCATCAGATAAGATTGAGGTGTTATAAGGTCGGGGTGTGTCTTGGGTGGTCGTTAGTCAGAGAGTCACTTAAGTGGCTAATGTAACGCTTCGAATTCAGGCCAGTCTGTTCTAGTCAGGTTTGGGGTGTCACAATTACTTTATGATTTCATCTTTTTTTTAAAGGACTAAAAATGACTATTTAGGGACTAAATTAACAACTTATGCATTTTCCGCTTCAAACTTCAAATTTTAAAAAGTATAAAGATTAAAAATGATCAAATTAAAGAATATGAACTAAATCAATAACTTACGCAAAGTACAAGACTACTTGCAGAATTTGATCTAATGAATTTAATTGCTATTATTTGGTTCATGATCAAATAATTTTATTGCTGAATGTATTATTATATGATAATAACAAAAATAATATTAATTAACTACTTTTTGGATATAATTGGATAATAAAATAAAAATAAAACCCCAAGATAAATGATAAATAGATACAGGGACGAAGCCGGGGGGACTGGCATGGGCCCCGGCCCCCCTAAAATGTAAAATTATTATTTAGGCCCTTAAATTTTTTTTAAAAATTTTAAATTAGTAAAGGTAAAATTGTACTTTGGCCCCCCTAAAATTATAAAAATTCGATTTAATCCTTTACAAATTATAAAGATATAAACTATAAAAAATTAAAATTTCATCCAACCCCCCTAAAAAATTGTTCTGGCTTCGCCCCTGAATAAATATTACATATTATTAATTATTATATGATGATAACAAAAGTATTTTAATCATGATGCAAGTTTTTACGTTCATGTTTTTTTTAAAGGATTATTAATATAAAATTACAATTATAACTAATTTATTAATATCAATTTTTATAAAAAAACAAAACAAAACAATTTATATTTATTTTATTAAAAAAAATCATTATTAATAATTTAATTAGACTTTGGATCCATATTAAATTATATTTATTATTTTAAATTGATTATCACTTAATTAGTACAGTTATATGTGAATTAAAACTACGATTTAACATGTTCGATTTTTTGTTATTTTATTATTATTATTTGACATGTTTGATTTTTGTTATTTTATTTTTAATTATTTATTATAATTTGATATCTAATAATATTTTTATTATTTGATATTAATAGTATTTGTTTTCTGGAAAATAAAATAAAATTAGGAATTAAATAAGTAGACAAACAACAATTTCTCTTGATGCAATCATTCAAAAAGACACCCTAACATTTACACCGGTTCAAATTTTTTTAAAAAAAATGGAAAATGTTAAGGAAAACATGTTTAATTAAAAAATTTAAATTAAATAGTTGGAGTTATTCGAGTTATTCAAATCAATTCGAATAAATAAAATTAAATTTTTCAGTTTAACTTGAATATGAATTACACAATTTAAGCTATCAGAAAATCCGAATAAGAAAAAGCAAAACTACATCATTTTGATAAATATTTATCTTTTCTAAAGTTAAAAATCAAAATCATTAAGTTAAAAGAGAAAACTATGTCGTTTCGATAAATGCTTACCCATCGGTCTTACTTATATAGTTAAATAATCGTATACTTCGTCTACTAGTTAAATTATCTATCCATATAAACGCAACATTGAGTATAAATAATATGATTCGTTAACTTGACTGGACTTGACTCGAATTTTTTTTACTCAATTTGATTCAATTTGAAAATTTTTCAAATTGAGTTCGGTTGATAAATAGAATTCGTCAACTCGACTCAATTGAATTCTCACCCCTAATTACGTGTAGCCTAAACTTTTAAAAATTGTAAAAATTTAAATTAATTCAATGATAAAATTATATTTTTAATCATAGATTTTCAAAAAATGAAAACTTTATAGTCTAATCCCTTAAAAAATATATAAATTTTATGTTGATACAATCACAAAATTACATTTTAATCTATAAAAAAAATTTATAATTCAAATTTCTCCCTAGAAAATTAGTTTTAGCTTCGCCCTACACACTGAACATCATTCAACCCATATCGTATAGGTTGTTGGTACAACTACAACAACGATGCCAATTAATCAACTGATTGTTTTCGTAGGTGATGACTAGTTTCTAATTTTGTTTCCTAAAAAATTCATAAAATAATAATTTTTATACATAAATTATTAATCTATATAATTTGAATATTCCATAATAAACCCTGCATAAATTTTCTTATATGTCTAACAAATTTTTACTCTTTTGTCTTTCTTTTTTTCTCTTTATCACATTAAATTGCCTTACAAATGGGTTAAGAATCCAATTTTCCTAGGAAAATTATTTTGTTGTGTAAAGGGAATCACTTGAACCTAGTTTACAAGTAAGAAATTGAAGTTTTTACTTTGAAAAGAATTACATTTTTCTGTGGTGAATAAACTTTATTCTCCCCTTTTGTTCTTTGCTTAAAGGAATAGATTATTTCAAAGAAACAAAAGGTTGAATTGTATAAATTCATTTGTTATTATCAATTCGTTAATACTAAAAGAGATAAAATTATCCAAGAAAATACTTCAATCCAATTAGTAAAGTAGTCCATCTATTCAAACTCAAATCAAAGTGTTTTCTTTAGATAAAAAAGAGAGAGCCAGTAAAGATGGTATTTGCATCACCAAGGTTTATCGTGATCAAATCCAATGAGGACAAATATTTGACCATTGACCAAGAGGAAGATTGTCTTTTGGTTGTCTCAAATGCAAAATTTGAGGTGGAGACGGCTCAAAGTGGTGGCACAGATGGCTTGGTGCACATAAGGAGCTGTCGAAACAACAAATATTGGGGTAATTTCAAAGGTATCATTACTGTAACCGCCGACAAGCCGGAGGAAGATCAGTCCAAGATCTCATGCACATTGTTCAAGCTTCTGAACATGATGCAAAGAATATAGTCCGAATTATGCATGTGCGACGAAGAGAATATTTATGGACATCACGCAAATTTTCTTACTTGTTCCGTAATGCTTCGGGTTTACCTGATGGTTTGTCAACTACGTTCAGAATCATTGATTGGGAGACGCTGGTGTTTTTGCCAAGGCATGTGGCATTCAAAGGAAACAATGGACAATATCTTTGTCTTCGTCAAATCGACGGTCACCCGTATTTGCAGTTTGCATCTGGTGATATTGGTGATCCGACCGTGACCATGGAGGTTTTCATGGATAATGACGGAAACATACGAATCAAACCCGCTTGTTCCAACAAGTTTTGGCGGCGCAGTCTGAATTGGATTTGGGCGGATTCTGTTGACACTAGCAGCAACAACAAGGATACCTTGTTTCGACTCTTCAAAGTTAACGACCAGACAATAGCACTTCGTAATTTGGGTAACAATAACTTCTGCAGGAGGCTCACTAAGGGGTTTAAGGCGAATTGCCTTAACGCAAATGTCTCTTCTGTTACCAAGGAGGTCCAACTTGGAGTGGAACTTCCTGTCTTGGAAAGTAAAACTTATGATATCAAATATGATCTTGGAAATTCCAGGATCTACGACGAAAGCATACTTTTTGCTGCGAAGAATTTCGCTAGTAACCAATGATTCATCGATAGGTGTAAATGTGATGTTCCTTTCACATTTATGCTAAAGTACACTCTTTATAATGGCGACTCTTTAATAGAAGTTGTACACGTTCACATTTGCACTAACACCGGTTTTAATCACTGCAACATCCACTTTTGTTGAAAAATATAAAACTGGTAATTTGGTGTCAAAGCCCCTGCTCACCAAGTCTGTGAAAGTTCCCATATTTATGATGGTAATTTATTGAACCAATGATTTTAGCTATGTTATTGTATGGTTGATATCTAACTCATTATGAAAGAGTCTATATTTATCGTATGTGTTATTCTTATGGTATTATTGTTTTAGTGGGATTGAATTAGATCTTCATTTGTAAGCAAGCCTAAAAATTAAAATCTATATATTTGAGAGATTTACTTAAATGAATGTATTGAGAGTCAGACGCTTAATCTATTCTTAATCTATTCTTGTGAGAATATTATTGTAAGTATGTTACTTTTGCCAAAGTATACTTAATTGTATACATATGAGAAGGGGAGAGATTGGGATTATTTCAAACCAAAGGCTTGAAGCCTTATTATATAGAGGGTAAGAGGTGGCTTAGTAAAATCAACCAAACATAAAAGATCTCCATCTTTGGCGAGTTATCTATTTCACTAAACTTTCAGTGTCTTCCCTTCCTCATCTCTGATGAAGTCATCTTTAATAGTGCCTCTAAATGTGCTCTTGAGAGGTGATTCATCCATAGGTGTTTAAACATGCAGGATATTAACAAGTTTAAACAGTGATTATTGTTACCACCTTGGTAATCATATTTGCAAGAGTTTCAGTTGTTGCAATCTTTTGAAGTAGAATATTTCCTTTTTCAAAGATTTGTCGCACAAAGCGATATGTCGATGTGTTTAGTTCTTGAATGGCAAACACAATTTTCGTCAAGTGAATAGCACACTGTCACGATAAAGATTTATGTGACTTTGAACTACTCCCAAATCTTTGACAGTCCAATAAGCCAAACAGCCTCTTTAACAACCATTGAAAGTGCCATATAATCTGGCTCTGTAGTTTTTAAAATTACAAGTAGACTTTCAACTTACTGGAGCTCTAGGAAGAGTAAATGAGTATTTGGATTAAAAATATTAAAAATTAAATCAAATAATTTTAAAAAATTAAAAATATTTATTTTCTTACATGGCTAACATACAATTTCCATGTCTTCTGCTATATTCTTAACAAATAGATATCAATTTAGGTTTTTTTTTATATATTAAATAAAAATTCTAAAATCAACATCATACAAAAATTGGGTTTTAAATATTAATGGGTTTGGGCTTTTAAGAATATTAAGTTTTAATGCGTGTTTTGATCAGTTTAAATTTGAATTTAGGTATGTAAATAGTTTATGGACTTTTGGTCTTATGGGTTATGGTCTTAATCGGTTTATTCAGTTTAAAATGTTAAAATAAAAACCAACCAAATAAATCAATTAAACTGAACATGAAAACTCAAATAAATCGAAAAAGTTCGCTTTTCTCATGTTAGTTCACTTCAATTTTTTTGGTTTAAATTTTTTGTTGCACACCCCTGGTTTAGGTATGTTTTTACTTAACTACTTTAATTTTAGGGATTATTTGAGAACTTGTTGAAAAATCAAATCAACAAAAAATTAATATTTTGAGTTATTTTATTTTTTAAGCATGTATGATAAACCATAATAAAAAAAATTATTTTAATTTTCAATGAAAAAATATGAAAAATTATAAATAAACTACTTATTCTTTAATGTAGAATATTTTTTAATTATTTTTATTTTATTTTATTTCTTTTCAATATTATTTTTTAAATACTTTTATCTTTAAAATTTTAAAAATTATATTTATGAAAAAATATAATTATAGTTCATACTTAATTTTAAATAATACACCAAACTGATTTTATAATCTAATTGAATACTAATTCTTCAAGATTTAAATTTCTAATGCTTCAATTTACCCGACCAATTTTCCTTGCGAAATTACTTTAGTTATGTCATGGGAATCACTTAAACTTAGTTTACAAGTGAGAATATGTAATTTTTACTTTAAAAAAGATGTAATGTCTTGGAATTACATTTGTCTTTAGTGAATAAATTTTGCTGTCTGTCCCTTTTGTCCTTTGCTTAATCATGCCCAAAGAAATGGATAAATTAAAGAAATAAAATGTTGGATTCCATAAATTCCTTCCTATTAACAATTTATAAATATTATAAATATAGCATTAATTTTATTAGTTAAAAGAAAATATTTCAATACTTGATTTACTCTAATTTAATTGTTATTATTTTAGTTTATTTTTACCAATTTAATTCAATTTATTTATTATTTTGATGATTTAATAGAGAAGAATATGAGTAATTATAACTGGTACGTTGCTATCTTAAGTAGCCTATTTGCTTAAAATGAAAATTACAATAGAAGTACTATACTACAGTGGTCACTACGATTGTGAAAATAAAAACTTAAATAACACAGGTTTATTTATGCATTTCGGTTTCTCTACCTCTGCAGAGCTTAACTTAGCAAGTAATATCACTATCTTTAATGCTCAACACAACAAGTGATTCGTACTCTATCACTTCCCAATTATAGAGATCTCTCATTTGTACCTAAAGATGAGAACACTCACCTTCAAATTCTGAGAACTTAGGTAATAAACACTTCAATAATGTTTACAATAATAGTTTACACTCTCTCACAAAAAATAATTCATCAATGAACAAATTAGAATATACTCAATAAGCTCTATTACAAAACCTAGACAAGCCTTAAAGCATATATTAATTTACACTTGCTAACATAGCGTTTAAATGCATACAAAGTAACTCCTTGAAAATAACTATTACATAAATAACAATGAAAGCACAATCACTCGAAGATATGCTCTCCAATATCAGCAACATTATCTCAGTCAAAGCACAATAACATAGATGTAATGTTTATGGATTGCATTCTACATTGTTATGTCATAGAATTTACATTTAGTGTTTTAATAATAGGATCGATGGTTGAACAAGTCAAATCAATATGATTCCTGATTCAATCATTCCGATCGATTCAATTCTAGATCAACAATAATTAATTAATTAAAAATTCATAAAATTTTAAAAAAATAAAAAAAAATATTAAATCGGTTCAACTTGTTCAATTGTTAATTTTTGTCTCGGTTTTCGATTTTATCCAATTTTAAGTAGTTTTTGAGTTAATTTGTTTAACCCTTTGTTCGGCTATAATATCAATCAGTTTTCAATCAGTCCAACCTAGACTTGTTCCAATAACACAAGTCATATCATCTGATAAAATCCAAATTTAAGAACTAAAGTAGACCTAGTCACCAAGTTTAGGGACCAAAAATTATTTTATTTGTTTTTACTCGACTACTTTTGTATGCCAGAATTCACTTTTACTTTATAGTTTTTACTTTGAAAAGATGTAATGTTTTTGGATTGCATTTTCTTATTGGTCTCTCCTTTGGTACTTTGCTTGAACATGCGGGAAAGAATGTGATAAATTATAGAAACAAAATTTTAGTTATAAATTGTGAAGTCTAGGAGGTTGTGGTAAGCATAAGCAAGAAAGAAACAAAATAGAAGCTAATTGGTAGAGACTCATCTATCAGTTCAAGTTTAGATTAAAAAAAGAGAGAAAGAGAGGGGTAGTGAAAATGGCAATTACATGGCCAAGGTTTATGGTGCTCAAATGTGAGGCGAGGAACAAATATTTGAGCTATATGCATGAGAGTAACGATTGTCATGGGTATCTCAGATTCTCGGAAACTTTGGCTTGCAGTCCATACACAAAATTTGAGGTGGAGAGGGCCAAATGCAGTGAAGATGGGTTGGTGCACATAAAGAGCTGCCACAACAACAAATACTGCAAACGAGTCAAAAATGTTTCCATCACTGGAAACTCGAGAGAGCAGTATTGGATTTCTGCAGCCGCCGACAAGCCGGAGGAAGGCCGATCCGAGGAGTCGTGCACGTTGTTCAAGCTTATCCCAGTGGACACTGCAACAAATAAGATCCGAATTATGCATGTGCAATCAGGTTGCTATTTATGCTTATGGTGGGTAGATTCTCCAACGTTTAATAACTGTGTGTTGGCAAACTACAAAGTTTTCGATGGTAATTCCTGTGATCTTTTCACAGTCATCGACTGGGAGTTGCTTGCGAAGCCATTTGCGTCGCCAAGGTTTATGGTGCTCAAATGTGAGGCGAGGAACAAATATTTGAGCTATATGCATGAGAGTTACGATTGTAATGGGTATCTCAAATTTTCAGAAACTTTGGCTTTCAGTCCATACACAAAATTTGAGGTGGAAAGGGCCAAATGCAGTGGGGAAGATGGGTTGGTGCACATAAAGAGCTGCCACAACAAAAAATTCTGTAAACGAGTCAAAAATGTTTCAATCACTGGAAACTCAAAAGAGCAGTATTGGATTTCTGCAGCAGCCGACAAGCCGGAGGAAGGCCGATCCGAGGAGTCGTGCACGTTGTTCAAACTTATCCCGGTGGACACTGCAACAAATAAGATCCGAATTATGCATGTGCAATCAGGTTGCTATTTATGCTTATGGTGGGTAGATTCTCCAACGTTTAATAACTGTGTGTTGGCAAACTACAAAGTTTTCGATGGTAACTCCTGTGATCTCTTCACAGTTATCGACTGGGAGTTGCTTGCGAATAAGCCATTTGCGTCGCCAAGGTTTATTGTGCTCAAATCCCATCAGAATAACAAATACTTGGGCTTTGACCATGAAAAGGGAGATTATAAAGATGGGAATCTCAAATTTTCTGAAACTCGGGTTGCGAGCCCATATGCAAAATTTGAGGTTGAGATTGCTCAACGCGGTGGCATAGATGGCTTAGTGCACATAAGGAGCAGTCAGAACAACAAATATTTGGTTTCCGATGAAACCAGAATCACCGCGACCGCCAGGAAGCCGGAGGAAGACCGATCCAAGAAGTCATGCACATTGTTCAAGCTTATCTCTGTAGATGATGCAGCAAATGAAGTCCAAATTGTACATGTGCAATCGAGAAAACATTTATGGATAATACGTGAAACTCCCAACCTCTTCACGTCCGAACATCTCGATGAGTATTCCCGTGATATGTTCACAATCATTGATTGGGAATCGCTCGTGTTTTTGCCAAGGCATGTGGCATTCAAAGGAAACAATGGCCAGTATCTTTGTCTTCGTCAGATCGAGGGTCATCCGTATTTGCAATTTTCATCTGGTGATATTGGGGATGCGGGTGTGACCATGGAGGTTTTCATGAATAATGATGGAAGCATTCGCATCAAGCCTGCTTGTTCCAATAAGTTTTGGCGACGGAGTCCGAATTGGATTTGGGCGGATTCTGATGACACTACCAGCAACAAGGACACCTTGTTTCGACCCTTCAAAGTTAACGACCAGACAATAGCTCTTCGCAATTTGGGCAACAATAACTTCTGCAAGAGCCTCAGTAAGGAGGGAAAGACTTGTTGCCTTAACGCAGATGTCTCCTCTATTACAAAGGAAGTCCAGCTTCAAGTGGAAGTTCCTGTTTTGGAAAGGAAAATTTATAATATCAAGTATGATCTTGATAATTGCAGGATCTACGACGAAAGCAAACTTGTGATTGCGATGAATTCTGCTAGTAACTATACCCGGAAATCCGAATCTTTAGACCTGAAACTTTCTTACACAGACACCCACACTCGTACTTGGAAGGCTAATGTATCACTAAAGCTAGGGGCAAAAGCTACAATGAACTTCGGCCTTCCAAAAATTTTTGAGGGAAGCATTGA
Organism: Gossypium sturtianum; assembly: GCA_025698515.1. Lineage (NCBI taxonomy): Eukaryota > Viridiplantae > Streptophyta > Magnoliopsida > Malvales > Malvaceae > Gossypium > Gossypium sturtianum. Next base: position 169,522,622 of record CM046945.1, read on the forward strand.
GTTATCTGGCGAAATTCAGACAGGATTTGAGTGGCAAGATACCAAGACAGTGACTTCTGTGATGGATGTTCTACACAAAGTTGTTGTGCCTCCGATGACTAAGGTGACAGTGAATCTGACTGCAATAAATGGTACATGTGATGTTCCCTTCACGTACATGCAAAAGGACACTCTTTATAATGGCAACATTGTCATATCTGAAGTGCAAGGCGGTACTTACACTGGTTCTAATTACTACAGTCTCAACTTTCAAACCAAAGAAGAATTACTCAGCTCTTCCGTTTAAGCAACTACTGCTACGGGGAAGGCACGACAGGATCTGAGTCAGGCAGGGTGTGTGTATGTACGAAATTAAATAAAACTGTGCTTCTTTCATGGAAGCCAATGTGTGTGCACTTTTATTTTTATTATGTATCGATAATATCATGTACTTTTGATATGTGAATAAATAAAGAGATTTGTGTGTGGTGTGCTCAAATACTCTAAATATAGTGTCCAGAATGTGTTGTTTTGAAACTTACACAGCAAAATATGAACTTCGAGGCAATTCAATTAAAAGAAATTTACTTCCGCGGAAGCAATGAGTTTTCAAGCAATAAAGCCACACTGACATGATGGAGCTCTCTCATATGCAGAGCTCTCAAATATGGAGAAGGGTCCTTCTTTTTACACAAACGTACGTATTAATAATAGTTCGAAATATAGTGGAGCTCACTGCTTGGCAAGAGACCAACCCACACTAACACAGGTACAAAGTCATCAAGCTTTGCATTTAAAGGGGTGAAAATAGTGAGTGGGTATGTTGAATAGAAGAGACTAACCTGTTTTAGATCAAATTTTATCATGTGAACGCAAGTAATTTTGATCAATTGTTGGAAGAGTCACATTTTATTTACTAGATCTAAATATCAAGAGTGAGTTGATGCTCAGCACATCAATTATTGATGTAAAATTTCAACAAAATAGAGAAGATGGTGGAGGTTAGGAGCGGTTCACTCGTGTAGGGTGGAGAGCTGTTAGTGATTGAGATGAGGGGCTTGAAATATGGTGCATGGTTCCTAAAAAGTGTATATAGAGAGGTCTTTGGTGGAGATGATTGTGGCTTGTGGAGCAGCTGGTAGTAAGATGTTTTTTTTTTTTTCTTTGGTGAATTATAATGACAGGAAAAAGTTTGGACAACAAACACGACTAGAGCAACTTGAACTCAAGTCACACCTGGGGCAATGAACACCCTTAACTATCAGGCTATCACATAGAGTTCAATTGATAGTAATATGTTGGAATTATGCTCTATTCATTGAATGATAAATTTAATTTGGAAGGTTTGTATACGCCATATTCCAAGAGCTCATAATGCAGTTGCTGACCATATGGCTAAAGTTACGGCTACAAGTTTCACAAAGGTCCAAGTGTTTGAAGAACCATCCTATTCAATACGGGATTTAATTCAAGCAGATTATATTGGTTCTAAAAGGAACTGATGCGTTTTCTTAGTAATGTCGCTTAAAGCTGTTTTATTTTACAAAAAAAAAACACATTTCGCTATAACAACCAACTTTCTAGTAAAATCGATTTTTAATATTTTATTTTAATCCTTTATAACAATTTTCCACTTATAAAAGCAACAACCATAGTTATGAAGTACATTCTTTATTAAATTAGTTCTCCGAACTAGCATATTGTCAAAAATTTCAAGTAAAATTATAACTATGTTCTATAAGCAAACATATTAATTATAATTTATTAAATAAAAATTATCTTAATTAAAATATTATTTCAATAAAATAATTAAATTCCACATCAAAAATTTACTTTTTTATATTTTATTAAATGAAAATAATCTTCAATTAGTAAGATTAAAGATATCAATTCAATAAACCCCTAATTAAACATTCGACTATGAATTTGGAACCTCACACACTTATAAATTGATTACTTGAATTTAATAATTCATACTGATTAATTGAATTTGTTAGATTTACGAACTTCATAATTAGTCCTGTAAAAAAACGTACAGTAAAATATACAAACTATTAAAATGGTAAAAATTACAATCTAATTTCCCCCGCTCAAAAACTTTTCTGGCTTCGTCTAGACTATCCATGTCAGCACAAATCAGACTAAATTTCTACTTAAAAAGACAAAATTTTAACATTTTCAAATTACACGAGGACATATATAGTCAAACTGATGTACTTTAGTTCCACAAGTTAAAAGCTCAAGCCAATACCAACCTATCATTATTAAGAGTTTTCATCCTCTGAATTACTTTTATTTTTTCTCAATCATTAACAATTACAGGAAAAGGCCATGGAGAATCCAAGCCATTCCAGCCTCAAAAACTTGTAGCATATAATAAACTCTACCAAAGCCAATAAAAGCAACTCTGCAAAATTTCCTTAACTAAATACATAGCAGCAGAAATAAAACAACTATGGTAATATTCTCTTCAACACTCTCCCCATCATGCTTTAAAGGTATCCGAATGTTTAACCCCAGCAATTGCCAGTGCAGAAGCCTCTGAATTACTTATTGGTCTAGACGTCCTTTGATTCAACTTAAGAGCTGCTAAACTCTTTTGTTAATCAAACAATTTTCCATGCTTTGATTTTTTAAGTTTGTGGGTTCTATGTTATTTTTAATTTTTTAATATTCTTTGGTATTTGTATATATTTTGCTTTAACTATAAATATTCAGGTTTGTTGAATATAGAACTCATATTAGATAGCTTGATATATATGTCTTATCAATTATACTTTAATTGTTCTATTGATTCTAATACTTGTGGCAAATAGCATGGTTGTGTATGTCGTTCGAATTTGATACAAATTTATATTTTTGGGGAATTAGTTGAAATGTGTTCTTATATATTAATAGGATTTTGTATTATACGACCCGCTATGGAAAACGCTTGTGAAAAAGCGTTTGTAACTAATCGGATAGGCAATTTTGATTTATTATTAGGAATTTTTATGCTTTTATTGGGTTAACGGTAAGTTCGAATTTCAAGATTTGTTTGAAATATTAATATTTTTTTGGAGGGAAAAATATTTAATAATTTGATTTATAATAATGAGGTCCATTTTTTATTTGTTATTCTATGTGCCTCTTTATTATTTGTTGGCACAGTTGCTAAATCTGCGCAATTTCCTCTTCATGTATGGTTACTTGATGCCATGGAGGGGTCTACTCCTATTTCGGCTCTTATACATGCTGCCACTATGGTAGCTATGGGATTTTTTCTTGTAGCCCATATTCTTCCTCTTTTTATAGTTATATCATACATAATGAATCTAAAATCTTTGATAGGTATAATAACCGTATTTTTAGGGGCTACTTTAGCCCTTGCTCAAAAATATATTGAGAGGGATTTAGCCTATTCTACTGTTCCAACTGGGTCATATGATGTTAGCTCTAGGTATGGGGTCATATCGAGCCGCTTTATTTCATTTGATTACCCATGTTTATTCGAAAACATTGTTGTTTTTAGTATTTGGACCGATTATTCATTCCATGGAAGTTATTGGTAGATATTCTCTATAGAAAAGCCAAAATATGATTTTTATGGGCGGTTTAAGAAAGCACGTGCCCATTACACATTATTTTTTTAGTAGGTACACTTTTTCTTTGTGGTATTCCACTCCTTGCTTGTTTTTGGTCCAAAGATGAAATTAGATGAAATTAATTATTATGTGGATATATGATTTTGTCTCAATGAATCTTGTTCGTGTATTTACTTACAAGAATTGAGTCGGTAAATTGAATTTTAGCCATTTCTTGTAGGATTATTTATCGATAAAGGAAGTAATCAATGGTGTTCATCTTAATTATCGAGAATGTTGGAAGAGTTTGATCGTTGGAGGTTCGTCAACAATTATAACCAATTTATGATAGGATTGAATGTACAATTAAAAGAAACTACGCATTCATTTAATTTAGTAGATGAACACACACCTGCCTGCATGAAGGAAATACAAACATTATTTAATTTAGTAGATGCACACACTCATACATAGAGTTTCACAAAGGAAACACATTATTTTTAAAGGTGCCTCATTAAAAAACCACTCTTTATATGTATACATACAAAAAGTGGAAAAAGAGTACACCTATTTGACCAAACTCAGAATTCTACACACACAGTTTTATTTAATTTAATACACACACAGACAACAAACAAACAAGCACTATCATCTAATTATAATTTTGTGATGCTCTCGTAGTAGCAAACATTATATAGTTGCTCTGAAATTCAAGAGCTGAACGGCACTTCTTTGATTTCGAATCTGGTGTTGTAGAAATTAGAACCGGTGTAAGTGCCACCTTGCACATCATATATGACAGTTTTTCCATTATAAAGAGTGTCCTTTTGCATGTAGGTGAAGGGAATATCGTACTTACCAAGTGTTGAAACCAGATTTGCGGTCATCTTATTCATGGGAGACACCTCAACTTTGTGGGTGAATTCCATGTTAGAGGTATTGGTATAGGTCTTTCCAAACTCGTATCCTGCATGAAGTTCCGTTGATAGTTCAGTCTTCCCATCAACCAATAAGGGAAGTCCGACATCAAAGGTGGCTTTCAGTGCTAGCTTGAGTGAAAGATTGGCCTTCCAAGTGTGAGTGGCAGTATTTTGAAGAGAAAATTTCATATCATAAAACTGTGAATGGGGGGTACTGTTTTCGTAAGTATGCTTGGCCATAACCATGACAGTTTCCTTAAGCATCCTCAAATTATCAAGATCATATTTGATACCCTGGATACGCCTTTCCATGACAGGCTCTTCCACCAACAGTTGGGCTTCTTGGGTAATGGTGGGGATGCACGCATCAAGGCAATTATCCTTTCCATCAGCTGTGAGGCGCTTACAAAAGTAATTGTTGCGAAGGGTGAGGAGAGCTATAGTGTTGTCGTTAACTTTGACGGGGCGGAACCAAGTGTTTCGATCACTGGTGTCGTTGGAATCTACCCAAATCCAACCCATGCTGTCCCTCCAATAATTATCGGAAGAAACGGGCTTGATGAGGAGCATTCCGTCATTGTTGACAAAACGCTCCATTGCCACATTTGGGTCGCTAATATCACTAGATGAAAACTGCAAATATGGGCGACCCTTCATGTGACGAAGACGAAGATAATGAGTATTATCTCCTTTGAATGCCAGATACCTTGGCAAATCCAGCAGCGTCTCCCTGTTGATGATTGTGAAGATATCATCGGAACTACCGTCGAAAACGTGGTTGTTCACCAACACGTAGCGGTTAGTACTTAGGCATAAAGGGAATTTTGACTGGACATGTATAATTCGGACAGTATTTGCTGCAGTGTCCATTGGGATAAACTTGAACAATGTGCAGGAGCCCTTGGATTGGTCTTCCTTCCGCTTTTTGGCAGTTGCAGCAATCCAGTATTGGCTGTCTGAATTTTCCTCCGTCGGATTCTTTTGGACTCGTTCCCAGTATTTGTTGTTTCGGCAGCTCCTTATGTGCACCAAGCCATATCCGGAAGCCGCCTCCTCTACCTCAAATTTTGCATATGAGCTTGTAGCTTGTGTTTCCGATGAAATTTTGAGATACCCATCACCCGCTCCATTTCCATCGGTAATGCCCAAATATTCCTCCTTGGATTTCAGCACCATAAGCCTTGGCGCAGCGAAAGACATTCTGTTTTTATTTTTAGGCAGAAGCAATTTCTAACTATCGATTAATTTGATCTCTCTCTCTCTTTCTATGTGTTCTCACTCTTATGCTTATTCTTTACATGAGCTTCACTATTTATAGACAGAACTTAATAGCTAGCCTGAGTTTATTATGTGTTTGAACACTACCAAAAAAGTGGTGGCAATAAAATAAGTTTAGTGGAAAGAGACAATAAACCTTAAAATATGATATTAGAATTTCTATATAATCAAACTTATTATGTATTCGCTATGCTTGTAAACTTATACTAAGAGAAACAATAAAACATAATATAATTGAGTTGTTTATTCAATTCAGTTCCTTACATTTACAAAGCTTAGTTCAATGAGAAATATCAACTCTCTTCAACAATTATAATAAGTGATTCTAATCTATCATACATATAACATCTTTAACACCCCCAAATGAGAATAATCATTTCGGGTTGTGCACGTGTTAAAACTTTTGATGTAGATAAATTAAGATTTTTTTATTATTAATGAAAAAGGTAGTTGGATATCATAAGAAATTAAAAGGATTTTTAAATAAAGAGAAATTAATTTAAGGTATGGACTAAATTGTAAAAGTGTGAGAAGCGATGGGTAATAGTGTAAAAATTAGAAATAATAAATAACTAGATCAATTAGATGAGAAAAAGAGGAAGGACTTAGAGCAATTTAACCCAAATGGGTACATGAGTTTGTGGATGAAAATAAATTGCAATGTGGTTCACCTGTTTGGACGATGATACTTGATTTTTTTTTATTAGTAATTTAAAATATAAAAAAATTAGTAGATATTTTTTGGGATAGATTTAGAAAACTCATTTCACCATCATTTGGCATTATCCTCCATCATTTTTTTTTCCTTTCTCTTGATAAGTCACTAAACTAATTAAAATTACGACAAAAGCAAACGCACCTATCGAATAGTAGTATAGTTATGGTGAGTCAGGAATATTGTATTCACGAGGACTAAAAGTACTAGTAATTATCATTTTTTCTATTATTTAGGCTATAAATTAAAGGGGATGTTTTTAATCTAAAATTAACTAAACTAATCACTAGGAAAGCAACAGAGAGCGAATTGGGAAAATATTTGAATAAAACCAATGAGATAGACAATACCCAGGAAAAAATACACCTAGACTTCACTTATTATTCTGAATCTGAATTAAACGATTTATTCATTTGTGCCTTGATCCATATAAATCCCTAAATTATTTTAATATCTCTTTCGAGAATAAGAACAACTAACTCTAGGTTGATTAATTGAAATATCTTTCTAATTAAAACCCCTATTGTCGCATTAACTCGATCTATGGATTCCCCTATTAGATTTGACTCTAATCCAGTAGATTTATGTCGTCCTATTTCTATGATTGCATGCAACTCCACTCAATTATGCTAGATCTACTCTTAAACAGGAACTTTTGCTCCACTGAAATAAGCACGTCACACTTGAATTAATATCCTGAAATTATTAAAACAAGAAATAAGCATACATAATTGAGAACAAGAAATCAAGTATTTATCATGTAAATCAGAAATTAAATTAAAAGATTCACCATAGGTTTCATCCTCCCTAGGTGTCTAGGGAATTTAGTTCATAATCTGTGAAGGAAACATCTCAAAATTAGAATAACAACAAGACATAAAAAACCTAATAAAACTTCGAAGAAAATTTGAATGGAGATCTTTAATCTTAAAGGAAATCTACTTCTGAGTTGATTCCAACGACGTTCTTCGAGTAATTTCTTCTTTCTTCTCTGTGTGTTCCCTTTAGTCCCCTTCTAATATGTATTTATAAACTTTAGAATGCTTAGAAACCCTAAAAATTAAGTTTTTCTGCGTAAAAGAGAAGCAGGGTTCAAAATTGACACGGGCTGGCACATGGGCGTGTGGCCAGCCCGTGTGAAAATGCCCAAGCCGTGTGGTTCCTAAAAATATCTCTTTTTGTCTGATTTTGGTCCATTTTTCGCTCTTTTTACTTCTCTATGCTCACCTAAGTATAAAAACATAAATTTAAAGGATTAGAAGCATCAAATTCACCAATTCACATAATAAATCATCCAAAAACATGCCAAGCATGGGATTAAAATATGCTACTTTTATGGTTTATCATCTCTCATTCACACCACCTTCATCCCTTTCTATAGCAAGTTCCATTTTCTTCCATTTTCGTCCCTTTCCTTTATTTCCAATCATTTCAAGCTTTAAACTTCAAATTTCTTCCATAGATTCTAAGTGAAATCAATAGAACAACTTCATGACAAGTAATATATCACAAAACTAACTAAAATTTTGACTAAAACAAGTGTACCTATTAATTAATAGTATAACTATGGTGAGTAAAGATATCGTTCCCAAGAGAACTACAAATACTAGTAATTACCGTCTTTCTATTATTTAACTGAATAATCCAAGTGATTTATTAAAACTAGAATTAATTAATTTAGCTACTAACGAACACGACAAATAATAAATCACGAAAATAATTGAGTAACAACCAAGAAGCAAAACAATATTCAGGAAAGAATCTGCCTAGATTTCGTCTGTCACTATCAATCGAAATTATGCAATTTCTTTACTTAGCGTCTTAATCCGTAAAAATCTCTAAATTATGCAAACCTCTTTTGAGCATAATAATAACTGATTTTAGGTTGATTAATTAGAAAAAAAAATCTAATTAAAACCTCTATTATCACTTTCATATTTTCTTCAACCTTTCACTATTTGTCAGTCCAATGAATGAAAAACCTTTCAAAATCCCGTAGCATCCACAACTATTGAAATTTATTTGTATTTTAAATTTATGTATGATTTTGAATTAATCCAATACTATTTTCATTATATCAATTTAGATATTAGCTTTATTAAATATATTTAACAATCATAATTTTTTTATAATAAATACAAAAATTACACAGAGTTAAATTATTATTTTTAACGAAAATACTAACTAAAACATTAAATTTTTAAACATGACGATCCACATATATTTCATGTTAACTTTTTTGAATTTTTGTTTAATTTTTTAATATTTTAATTTAAATTATTGGATGTGTATATAAGATAAATAGTGTCATGTCAGCATGAAGTACACGTGGATTATCATGTGAACTGTCATGCCAACATTGTTAAAAGAAATTAATGTTTTAGTCACCATTTCCGTTAAAAGTAGCGATTTAAGTCTTTTTGAAAAGTTAATGGTTAAATTTAACTCAAAAAATAAAGACAAATTAACAAAATATGTAAGCATTAATGTCTAAATTTATCATTATGCCTAAAACCGAGTGAATAAAGATGATTTATTATTTGTTTATTGGGTAAACTACACAAATGGTCACCCAACTTATAAGTTTTCATTTTAGACACTATGTGGTGTGTAGGGTTGGGTGAGTGTTTCAAACCCCACAAGGTGTGTTGGGATGGTCGAAGATGTGTGTAGAGGATGGGGATAGGACTTTGCATATCTGTATGACTTTGTTGATCTGATTCTGTTGAGGACTATGTCCGTATCTGTATTTGTTCTGTATTTGAAAAATCTGAGTTTAGGTGCATGTATGACTCTGTTTAGTTGCACACTGAGTTTATGAAAACTCACGTCTGTTTGTCTGTTATGTTCAGGTAATACTCAGACATAGGCGGGTTGGTGCGATGGAGTTTCAGCAGTGACCACTAATTCACGAACTGGTTTCATTATTGGTTTTATTTAAATTCTGGATTATTTTGAGAATTTATAATTTTGGGACTCTACTGTGGGTTTTAATTTTTGGATTTTGAAATGGTTTAGATTATTATTCCACGACTTCTAAACAAAACGATTTACAAAAACAATGGTTTACTCAAACAAATATTTTTTCTGAAATCAAGCTTGGCTTTGAACTATAACGTCTTATAAATTTCCGCTGCAAAATTTATGTTACACTTAAAAGGGCAATAAATAACGAATTTGTTAAAGAGGATAATAATAAGCTTTTCCGAAAATGTGATTTCTTTTAGAACAATTTATACGGCGAGTTTTAACATGAAAAAAAAAATCAAGTTGACTCGAATAACTTGTTTAACTCAAAATTTAATTTTATTTTTATTTTTTTGATTCGAATCGAGTTTTACTCACCCCTACAAATGCATACCGTATAATATAAAAATAATATTGCGAATGTGACAAGATTGGCTCTTGAATTCATTAGGGGTACTTTTTTATATGCATAGTTTGAAGTTTAGAATCATAACAACTAATCAAACAACTAATCAACTAATCAAACAAAGACAAACTTTTCAAATAAATTCAATTCATACACGTATATATAAAATCAATAATATTATCACTTTCCGTTAAAAGTAAAATCAATAATATTTCTGGTTTGGGCCCCAGGTAAAATAAGCCCATTACATCCTCCATTTTTTTTCCTTTCTCTTGATGAGTCACTAAACTAACTAAAATCACGACAAAAGCAAACGCACATATCGGATAGTAATATAGCTATAGTGAGTCGGGAATATTATATCCACGATGACTAAAAGTACTAGTAATTACTTTTTTCTATTATTTAGCCAATAAATTAAATGGGATGTTTTTAATCTAAAATTAACTAAACTAATTATTAAGAACGCGACAGAGAGCGAATTAGGAAAATATTTGAATAAAACCAATGAGATAGACAATACCTAGGAAAGAATCCACCTAGACTTTACTTATTATTCTGAATCTGAATTAAACGATTTATTCACTTGTGCCTTGATCCGTAGAAATCCCTAAATTATGTTAATATCTCTTTCGAGAATAAGAACAACTGACTCTAGGTTAATTAATTCAAATATCTTTCTAATTAAAACCCATATTGTCTTATTAACTCGATTTATGGATTCCCTTATTAGATTTGACTCTAATCCGGTAGATTTATGTCGTCCTATTTCTAGTATTGCATGCAACTCCACTCAATTATACTAGATCTACTCTTAAACAGAGACTTTTGCTCCACTGGAATAAGCACATCACACTTGAATTAATATCCTAAAAATATTAAAGCAAGAAATAAGCATACATAATTGAGAACAAGAAATCAAGTATTTGGCATGTAAATCAGAAATTAAATTAAAAGACCCACCTGTTGGGTCCCCTATGTGGGAAACCATTGGCTATAGCCCATCTTTGACTTTTTAAAGATGGTGGCTATAGCAAGTTGAAGCAAATAGTTTTGTTAGGCACCGAAAGTTTTTTTTTGGAAAGGGATAATTGCAATTTTGGTCCCTATTTGAATAGGTACTTTGCAAGATTGATCCCTGAACCTCAACTATAAATAGGCCTAACCATTTCTCATTTTCTTCATCCCACAATTTGCCATTCTCTACTTAAGGCATTGTTCTCTCTCCCTATTTGTAAATTTTCACTTGTATTTTTGGAGTGAAATATATTTGTTAGTGCCCGAGGACGTAGGCGAAATTTGCCGAACCTCGTTAAAATTCTGGTGTTCTTTATTATTTATTTTTCATATCTTGTGAGTGTGATTGTAGTTATTTATTGTGCTATTAAATTACGATAGAGGGATATTCTGGCTAGGAAAGATCTGGTACTTAAGTGATCCTCTTGATCCACCTCTCTTTCCCGGGAATTGAACTCGGTGTGATTTTTCAATTACAATAATTATACTCTTTTACACGCTTCGCACAACAATTGGTATCGAGCTAGATTCGCACTGGGAGTGCGATCGTTTATGGCACTATTTACGATATCGACCTTCGCTCACGTATCGATGAGTTGGGATTGAGGAGAAAAATAGCGAGCTCTCGTTATTGTTTCAAATAATTATGGAAATCAATACGAGCAAGATGATTATGTTGAATGGCACAAATTATCAACTTTGGCGGAATAAAATGAAGGACTTGTTATTTGTGAAGGCCCCGCATCTTCCTGGTCTTTGCTACTCGAAACCCGATTCGAAAAGTGATGAAGAATGGGAATTTGAGCATCAACAAGTGTGTGGCTTTATTCGGCAATTTGTTGAAGAAAATGTTTACAATCACATTGATCGTGAGACACATGCTCGAACATTGTGGGAGAAGCTTGAAAGCTTGTATGCTTCGAGGCGGGCAATAACAAGTTGTTTTTGTCAAGAAAATGATGGCGTTGAAATACAAAGAAGGAACGCTCACACCACCATGTGAGCGAATTTGAGCGTGATGAATCGGTTGCTTGGTATGGGTGTCCAATTTGATGACGAGATCTTAGGGCTTTGGTTGCTTGCTACTCTACCAGACTCTTGGGAGACTTTCCGGGTTTCGCTCATTAATTCTGCCCCACAGGGTATTATTACCTTGGATTTGGCTAAGAGTGGTGTGTTGAATGAAGAGGTCAGAAGACGATCTCAGGGTTCTACATCACAGTCCGAGGTGCTGGTTACCGAGAACAAGGGAAGGAACAGAGACAAAGATGGAAAGGGTAGAGATAAAAGCCGAAGCAAGTCAAGACCGAGATACAAGAATCTTGAGTGCAATTATTGTGGCAAGAAAGGCCATATCAAAAAATATTGCTTCAAGTGGAAGAAAGAGAACAAAGGTGGTGATAAACACGATCGGAACGACGATGAAAAATCCGAGCGTGTTGCTACTGCCACTCGTGAAGATCTGTTGGTCATTCGTGATGAGAATTTGGTCAACTTAGCATGTGACGAGGCTAGTTGGGTGATTGATACTGGTGCATCACTTCATGTCACGTCGAGGAAGGATTTCTTCACATCTTATACTCCTGGTGATTTTGGGGTATTGAAGATGGGTAATGACGGTTTGGTTCCGGTTGTTGGTATGGGAGATGTTCACTTGGTGAGTAACAATGGAACAAAGTTAACTCTCAAGGATGTCAGACATGCACCGGATATCCGTTTGAATTTGATCTCTGCAGAAAGCTTGATGATGAGGATTCGTAACACCTTCAAGAAGAGGCGTGGAAGTTTCACTAAAGGCTCCTTGGTTGTGGCTCGAGGAAAGAAGAGCTCAAATTTATATTTGATGCAAGCTTCAGCTTCTCGAGAGACGGTGAATGTGACAGTGAATGACAGCTCAACTGAGTTGTGGCATAAAAGACTCAGTCACATGAGTGAAAAGGGGCTTAACTATTTAGCAAGGAAGAATCAACTTTCAGGTTTGAAGAATGCTTCACTGAAGGATTGCGCTCATTGTCTAGCAGGAAAGCAGAGAAGAGTTTCATTCAGGAGCCATCCTCCTCATAGAAGATCAGAGTTACTAGAGTTGGTCCATTCAGATGTCTGTGGTTCGATAAAAGTAAGGTCACTTGGCGGTGTACTTTATTTTGTGACTTTCATTGATGACTGTTCGAGAAAGCTATGGGTTTACACTTTGAAGTCTAAAGATCAAGTCTTTGAGGTGTTTAAACAGTTTCATGCATCAGTTGAGAGAGAAACGGGGAAGAAGTTGAAGTGTATTCGTACTGATAATGGAGGCGAGTACACAGGCCTGTTTCATGAGTATTGTCTGCGACAGGGAATCAGACATCAGAGAACACCACCAAAGACTCCACAGTTAAATGGGTTAGCTGAAAGAATGAACCGAACACTGATTGAGAGAGTCGATGTTTGTTGTCGATGCAAAGTCGCCAAGATCATTTTGGGTGAAGCTTTGAATATCAGAACACATGTGATAAATCGTCTCCTAGTGTTCCTTTGCGAGGTGATGTGCCGATAGAGTTTGGTTTGGCAAAGACGTGTCATATGATCACCTACGTGTGTTCGGTTGTAAAGTATTTGTTCATGTTCCAAAGGATGAAAGATCCAAGTTGGATGCCAAGACTCGACAATGCATTTTTATTGGTTATGGTCTAGATGGTGAGTTTGGTTACGACTCTATGATCCAGCCTCGTAAGAAACTCGTGAGAAGCGAGATGTTGTCTTCATTGAGGATCGCACCATCGATGACATTGATAAGACGGAGAAAGTGAATTCACAAGACAATAATGATTTGATCGATGTGAATCCGGTTCCCTAAACTCTTCACCACTCCTATACAGATAATATGCATGGTGATGTTACGATGACCATCGAATATAGGTGACTTTGGTGCTCCCATTGATGATGTTGTGAATGATCAACAACAAGCACCTATAGCTCCACCACCAGCGAGCTTCCACTTCAAGGTCTTCTAGAGATCGAAGATCTTACATCGTATTATTCTTCGATGAATATGTTCTTTTAACTGACGGGGGAGAACCTGAATGTTATGAAGAGGCTATGGAGAGTGAATGCAAAAATCAGTGGGTTGAAGCGATGAAAGATGAACTTCAATCCTTGCATGAAAACCATACCTTTGAGTTAGTGAAACTGCCCAAGGGCAAAAGAGCTTTGAAGAATCGGTGGGTTTACAGGTTGAAGCAAGAAGAGAAGTCTTCATCTCCACGATACAAGGCTAGATTGGTCGTCAAGGGTTATACTCAGAAAAAGGGGGTTGATTTTGAAGAAATATTTTCTCCAGTTGTGAAGATGTCCTCTATCAGAACCATACTGAGTTTGGCAGCCTGTTATGACTTAGAGGTTGAACAAATGGATGTGAAAACCGCTTTTCTTCATGGTGACTTGGAAGAAGAGCTTTACATGGAGCAACCAGAGGGTTTGTTGCACAAGGGAAAGAGGACTATGTGTGCAGATTGAAGAAGAGCTTGTATGGTTTGAAACAAGCTCCAAGGCAATGGTACAAGAAGTTTGAGTCTGCATGGGGAGCAAGGCTACAAGAAGACTACTTCGATCATTGTGTATTTGTTAAGAGATTCTCTGGTGATGATTTTATAATTCTTTTGCTCTATGTTGATGACATGCTTATTGTTGGTCGAAATGCTTCTAGAATTGAGAAGTTGAAGCAAGAGTTGAGTAAATCCTTTGCAATGAAGGATTTGGGGCCAAAGAAAGCAAATTCTTGGCATAAAGTTGACACGTGATAGAAAGGCCAAGAAATTATGGTTATCACAAGAGAGGTACATCGAGAAAGTACTTCAAAGGTTCAAATGGACAAAGCTAAAGTGGTGAGCACTCCCTTTGCTACGCACTTCAGATTGAGTGTTAAGCATAGTCCTTCCACAGAAAAGGAGAAGGAAGAGATGCAGAAAATTCCTTACTCTTCAGCCGTGGGGAGTCTGATGTATGCAATGGTTTGTACGAGGCCAGACTTGGCTTATGCCGTTGGTACAGTCAGTCGTTTTCTTTCTAATCCAGGCAGAGAGCATTGGAATGCAGTGAAGTGGATTATGAGATATCTTCGTGGCACTTCCAACATGAAACTTTGTTTTGGCAATGAGAAACCTTTCTTGTTGGTTATACTGATTCGCACATGGCGGAGATATTGACTCGAGGAGATCTACTTCGTGTTACTTGATCACTTATGCGGGGAGTCGTGGCATGGCAATCGAGATTGCAAAAGTGTGTTGCATTGTCCACCACCGAATCGAGTTCATTGCAAAGAACCGGCGTGCAAGGAGATGCTTTGGATGAAGAAGTTTATGCATGAGCTTGGTTTTACTCGGAGAAGTATGTCTGTATTGTGATAGCCGAGTGCTATTCATCTTGGTAAGAACCCAACTTTTCATGCTAGATCTAAGCATATTGATGTTCTGCACCATTGGATACGAGATGTTCTTGAAGCTAAAAGCCGCTAGAGCTTGAGAATATACATACCGATGATAATGGTGCTGATATGTTGACGAAGGCTTTACCAAGAGAAAAGTTTGAAGCATGTTGTTTGATCTCGTGAATGGAGGCATTCCCACATAGTTGGAGGGAGATTTGTTGGGTCCCCTATGTGGAAACCATTGGCTATAGCCCATCTTTGACTTTTCAAAGATGGTGGCTATAGCAAGTTGAAGCAAATAGTTTTGTTAGGCACCGATCGAAAGTTTTTTTTGAAAGGGATAATTGCAATTTTGGTCCCTATTTGAATAGGTACTTTGCAAGATTGATCCTCTAAACCTCAACTATAAATAGGCCTAACCATTTCTCATTTTCTTCATCCCACAATTTGCCATTCTCTACTTAAGGCATTGTTCTCTCTCCTATTTGTAAATTTTCACTTGTATTTTTGGAGTGAAATATATTTGTTAGTGCCCGAGGACGTAGGCGAAATTTGCCGAACCTCGTTAAAATTCTGGTGTTCTTTATTATTTATTTTTTATATCTTGTGAGTGTGATTGTAGTTATTTATTGTGCTATTAAATTACGATAGAGGGATATTCTGGCTAGGAAAGATCTGGTACTTAAGTGATCCTCTTGATCCACCTCTCTTTCCTGGGAATTGAACTCAGTGTGATTTTTCAGTACAATAATTATACTCTTTTACACGCTTCCGCACAACACCACCATAGGTTTCATCCTCCCTAAGTGTCTAGGAAATTTAGTTCATAATCTGGGAAGGAAACATCTCAAAATTAGAATAACAACAAGACATAAGAAGCCTAATAAAACTTCGAAGGAAATTTGAATGGAGATCTTCAATCTTGAAGGAGATCTACTTTTGAGTTGATTCCAACAGCGTTCTTCGAATAATTTCTTCGTTCTTCTCTATGTGTTCTCTTTAATCCCCTTCTAATATGTATTTATAAACTTTAGAATGTTCAGAAACCCTAAAAATAAGGTTTTTCCGCATAAAAGAGAAGCAGGGTTCAAAATCGACACGGGCTGGCACATGGCCGTGTGGCTAGCCCCTGTGGCTCACACAGGCGTGTCCCCAGCTTGTGTGAAAATGCCCAGGCCGTGTGGTTCCTAAAAACAGCTCTTTTTGTCTGATTTTGGCCCATTTTTCGCTCCTTTTACTGCCTTATGCTCACCTAAGTATAAAAACATAAATTTAAAGGATTAGGAGCATCAAATTCACATAATAAATCATCCAAAAACATGCGAAGCATGGGATTAAAATATGCTACTTTTATGGTTTATCATCTTTCATTCACACCACCTTCATCCCTTTTTATAGCAAGCTTCATTTTCTTCCATTTTCGTCCCTTTCCTTCATTTTCAATCATTTCAAGCTTTAAACTTCAAATTTCTTCCATAGATTCTAAGTGAAATCAATAGAACAACTTCATGACAAGTAATGTGTCACAAAATTAACTAAAATTTTGACTAAGACAAGTGTACCTATTAATTAATAGTATAACTATGGTGAGTAAAATATCGTTCCTAGGAAAACTACAAGTACTAGTAATTACCGTCTTTCTATTATTTAACTGATTAACTCAAGTGATTGATTAAAACTAGAATTACCTAATTTAACTACTAACGAACACGATAAAGAATAAATCACGAAAATAATTAAATAACAACCAAGAAGCGAAACAATATTCGGGAAAGGATCTACCTAGATTTCATCTGTCACTATCAATCGAAATTACGCAATTTCTTTACTTAGCATCTTAATCCGTAAAAATCTCTAAATTATGCAAATCTCTATTGAGCATAATAATAATTGACTTTAGGTTGATTAATTAAAAAAAAATCTAATTAAAACCTCTATTATCACTTTCATATTTTCTTCAATCTGTCACTATTTGTCGGTCCAATGAATGAAAAGCCTTTCAATATCCCGTAGCATCCACAACTATTGAAATTTATTTGTATTTTAAATTTATGTATGATTTTGAATTAATCCAATACTATTTTCATTATATCAATTTAGATATTATCTTTATTAAATATATTTAACAATCGTAAATTTTTTATAATAAATACAAAAATTACAGAGAGTTAAATTATTATTTTTTAACAAAAATACTAACTAAAACATTAAATTTTTAAACATGGCGATCCACATGTATTTCATGTTAACTTATTTGAATTTTTATATTTTTATATTTTTGAAATTTGAAATTTTGTTTATTTTTTTGAATATTTTAATTTAAATTCTTTGATGTGTATATAAGATAAATAGTGTCATGTCAACATAAAGTACACGTGGACTATCATGTGAATTGTCATGCCAACATTGTTAAAAGAAATTAATGTTTTAGTCACTATTTCCGTTAAAAGTAGCGATTTTAAGTCTTTTTGAAAAGTTAATGGTCAAATTTAACTCAAAAAATAAAGACAAATTAACAAAAAATATGTACACATTAAAGTCTAAATTTATCATTATGCCTAAGATAGAGCGAATAAATATTATTTATTATTTATTTATTAGGTAAACTACACAAATGGTCACCCAACTTATAAGTTTTCATTTTAGACACTCAAATTATTATTTTTTATCATTTTGGACACTCCTCTTACTATTTGTTTTCATTTTAGTCACTAGAACAGTCTCGGCTTTTGTCAACAGAAATATCATAGAGTGACTAAAATGAAAACATATAATAATGAGAGTGCCTCAAATGATAGAAAAAGTTACGAATGCCTAAAATAAAAACTTATGAAACTTGGGTCATCATTTATCCTTATTTATTTGGGTTTTAGCTAGGAAACAAAATATATATTTTCTGATTAAGTGGTGTATGGTCCATACTTGTTGAATATTGTAGATAGCTATTAAAAAAAATGAGTGAAGCATAATTTTCTATGTTCCATAAATATCATTTCTAAAAATGGTCTCCCTTGAATCAATTTCACTTCTTCTTCTTCTTCTTCTTCCCTTGTGTGGCTAAGCAAATTGTTTATAATTTGGTGTTTCTAAAATCTGAAAATGGAGAAAAACCAAGCTTACAAAGCTATGCAAAGACCAAAGCAAGGCTCTTCTGCTGGACCTGAAGACATGGAAGATGCCATGGTTTGTACCCTTTCCATATTTTCAAACAATTTCTTTTCCTTTTACGTATTTTCAAGGTTAAAATATTTTATAAGTCCCTGTATTTTTCAAATATTTGAAATTTAGTTCTTTATACTTTTATTTCTAAAATTTTATTTTCTCTTCTTTTTAGATTTCAAAATTCAATTTTTTTTAGGTTAAATTTGTTGTTGTTGCATTTTGATTTTTTTTTTTTTTAAAAAAACCCTCAATTGGTAGCCATATAATTAAAAAACATCGTAATTAACAAAATTTAAATATTTAATTAATATACACAAATAAATAATAATGAAAAAAATAAACATTCATTTTGTAGTTGTAAAAACATAATTAAATATTTAATTTAATTTAAATTCGGTTCAAATAGGTTTTTAACCAATTTTCACCAGATTCGACTAGTTTTTTTTTTTTTTACCCGCTTAACGCTTCTCCATTTTTATGGTATCGATTAGACCTTTCATTTTTCAGTTTAACCGATGAAGCCTCAGGTTACGCAGCGGTCAAAAGTGAAGTCTTGGGATTGTAGCTCAAGTTCCTCCTCCTCCTCTTCTGACTCTGATTCATCATCGTCCTCACAATCTTCGAGTTGCGATGATGAAGAGAGAAGATCAAGAATATTGAAGTCAAAATCTAGAAGAAATAAGAAAAAGAAGAGCAAGTCAACAAAAAACAAGAGCTCAACAAGCTGATGAGGTCCTGTCTGAAGACATTTAATGGTATGCATGTATGTATGTATGTAAGTATGTATGTATGTGTATTGAGTGTTCGTAAGTCCGAGTTTATATTGTCTTATGGTTGACGTTCATCGTTAAATGAATAAATATTGGGAAGTATAGGATTGGATAGTATCCCTTTGTTATTAATAAAAAAGGTAATTGTATTTAAGAGGTCTCTCAATTATTAAATGAATCAATTTAGTCCTTGAATTATTTAAAAAAATCAAATAATGTTAAATTAGAATAGAGTTAATATTCATTGTTTAACGTCATTAATATTTTTGAAGTTTTTATAGTTCTGTAGATGAAATATTTTGCTTAGAATTGAATGTAATTGAAAAAAATAATTTTGAAGATA
The DNA here is from genome assembly GCA_025698515.1 of Gossypium sturtianum. Lineage (NCBI taxonomy): Eukaryota > Viridiplantae > Streptophyta > Magnoliopsida > Malvales > Malvaceae > Gossypium > Gossypium sturtianum. Next base: position 169,542,147 of record CM046945.1, read on the forward strand.
TTTTTTTTATATAATAAATGTTAACTTTGTTACAGTTTAAACTTATTCTTTTTTTTTAATAGTATAGAGGCCGAACTAATCCATTCAATAATAAACGGATTAATTTAATCTAGTCCTTATAATATTTAAAAAAAAATTCACATAAACCCAAAAAGAAAACCTTGAAAAATGTGAGGTGAAGGGTAACATGGGCCCATTGAATAATTAGTTTTTTTAATATTTATTTGTTTTTTTATATGATGATTTTTTTTAAAAGGTTGATAATCAAATTTAAACTAAAAAAAATAATGGTTAAATTGATAAAAGTTACAAACATATGAAGGGTTAAATTTGAAATTACGTCTATTTTCTTTTCTCTAAAATACTCATGTGACCCTACTTAGCAACTTATATGTTTTTAGAGGATAAAAAAGAGTTTACCTCCAAAAGCAATCGCAGCTGATGCACATCATCTCTTCCAGGAAATAATGGCTTCCGATCCGTCAGTTCCATAAAAATGCAACCCACTGACCATACATCAACCGCTGCACTATAATCTGAAGAGTTCAGCAACAGTTCAGGTGCACCATACCATCTTGTAACAACATATTCTGTCATAAAACAACTTTCGGAGGTGACACAAACCATTCCAAAATCACATATTTTCAGGTCACAATTAGCATTCAAGAGAAGGTTGCTAGGCTTCAAGTCCCTGTGAAGAACATTTGCAGAGTGTATATACTTCAGCCCACGTAAAATTTGATAGAGGAAATACGGCAGAAACACAAAATATCCAGCATAAACTAAGGTCACTGTTCCTCAGAACCAGGCAGAGTATACACAACTTCATAAAAAGCAACCAACTGTCTACATTCGAACCTGACAATGCTCTTCTGATAAAGCTTGATTAGAATGGATTATCTGATGCAGGTCAGTGTCCATCAGCTCATAAGCAATATAAACATCATTAAAGCATTCTATCCTGGGTGGTGGGATTATATCCCTGATCGCAATTACCTGTAATGAAAGATGCAATTGAGACTAACTCAGAATGATAACAAAAGAGATGTTGCTCTCTCTACATGTGTCTCTCTCAAGGTTTTTGTGTATCCATCACTAGAGAAAAAAGAATCAGGACAAAGAAAGGACAACTTATAATCAAATACTGATCCTAACAGCCCTTTAGTAGAGGAGGAGAGGAAGAAGATGATACTAGGAGAGCTCGGAGAGGGAGAGTGTTGGTGTGTGTTTATCCACACGTTTTCATGGTCCATTTGAAGAAGCATCTTGATCTCACGAAGAATTCTCTTTGCATAATTTAGGTTACCAAATGCATTCGCTATCTTCTTCAATGCCACTTCTTAATTTGTCTCGGAATTCAATACAGAACCAGAAGAAGAGTTTACCATACAATGCCATAGCCCCCCATACCAATGGGTTCAATAGGAGGTTTATACTTAGCAGTGACCTCAAATATGTTGCCGTATATATCAAACCCAATAAACCTATTACCGTGCCTAAGAATTACCGGAAAATTCTCCAACCCAACAGCTATTTGCTGTGGCGGTTGCTGGTGACATCGTCGGTTGAGTTTGAGGCTTTTATTTTTGGGTAAACAACATCCAAAGTCACTAAAACTATTAATAAATTTACGTTTTGGTAACTTAACTTTAGAAAGTTAATGGTCGCTGAACTATTTGAAAGTTTTTGTTTAAGTTACCATGGTATTATCTGTTTACACTGCTTGCACCAATCGAAAGTTTTCCTTTCCCTTATCTTTTACAACCCAATTTTTTTTATGAAACAATTTTGAATATCACCAATCTGCAAACAAAATCCAAACAAATTTGTTCTTTAATTTCTCCCATTGATCGTTAGATCAACTTGGATCTAAGGTATATTCTTCTATTCGTTGATGGGTACTAATCCACCATATCGATCGTTGATTCGTCACTTGAAACTTACTAATCAAACTTTTAAGGAAAAAAAAATTTTAACCCAGTAATTTAAATAAAAACTTTCAAATAGTTCAATGACTTGAATGAAAACTTTCAAATAACTTAATAATCATTTCGTAATTTTGTGAAGTTAAATGACCAAAATATAAACTTACTAATAGTTTTATCTTCAAATGTAATTTACAGTTATTTTTCTAATTTGATCCAAATGTTCAACCATAAAACTTACTCAGATTCAAACGTCCATAGAGCAAATAGAAAACCTTTATTTAGACAATTCCCTCTTTTGATGAGCTCTAATTTTAAAGGAAAAAGGTCAATGATACAAATTTTATATTAAAAACAATTAAATTAAATTATTAATTTTCGACAAGCGTAAAAGGTATAATTTTCCAAAGAGCCTTCAAGTAAACAAAAAGCCTTTAAAAGAATTAAATATATTCATGTTAAATACATATCTAGCGCTCGGATTAAACAACAAAAGAAATCAAGAGAGCCATTACAAACACCAACTGAACTGTTTTAGCTTCCCGCATTCTGCCAATAATTAAAGTTATCTTCCCTTCAAGATTTCATCCCGTCATGGATGGAACATATATACAGGAAGGAGGCAATCATAAAGCATTTTTAACCACACCGATCGACAAATAGATGGCATGTAAATCATCACGGTTGCACGTATTCCGGGTTGAATGCAAGCACTTCCCGATATATTAGCTCCTTCATATGTTCCTCGGTTAATGCATGTTGCTCGAAGTCGAAGTTGAATGGGGTCATGCAGACAGGCTCATCACTTAGGTCATGCAGCGATGATAGGTAAGGATGAGCTAGTGCATCCCCAACTGCAACATATACAGAAGCATGGTACATGAGTTCCAAGGTAAAAGTACTATGGAGGCTCCTATAGTAGGAGCCAGATTGCATTTTTCTTCCTCTACTCAAAAAATGGGCAAATTAGCCCCTATACATTAGATCAAAGAGCAAACTAGTCTTTTTATTAAAAATTTCATCTATTTCTACAGTTAAAAACTGGTTCGTGTACGCTAACATAAGGTACATGTGGCACACCACATGTCTATGTCTGGTTATCCCGTCAGTCAACTTAGTTTTTAACAGTATAAAGATGTAATTTTTAACAGAAATGACCAATTTACTCTTTAATCTAACATACAGTGACTAATTTACCCATTTTTTGAATAGAGGAGCCTCATGGTACTTTTACCTGATGACTCAAGAGTGAAAAGAATTGCGAGATGGAATAAGCTAGAGGCAAGAAAAAATTAACTTAAAAAAAGGTGACTATTTTGCATGCATTGGCAAACTTTCGTACGAGAATTAAAAAAGAAAAAAGTATAAGAACTCACCGGTAATCCTTAGTCTAGGATCAAATGTCAACATCTTTTCGACAAGACCAATAGCTAAAGGGTGGACGGGTGGAAACTTTTCGGTGAAAGATTGTCGGTGATAAAGAGGAAGTTGCTGGATGTATCTCCTGGTATTTGCATTCAGAAACCCCAACTCAGCCTCTGATGGGGTGCCAATCAGCTGCACGCAAAGAGTCAATCATTCATGGAGAAATGTTACAAGCATTTTATTAGTTTATCGTGTGAATCTACTTAGCAACTTATTTGTTTGAACATTTGTCAACTTAACATGTTTAATTTTTCCAATCATATGCCACGTCACATGGGGACAGCCTAATCAACTTGTCAATTTGATAAATTTTGACGAAAAATATTTAAAATTTTAATAATTGAACTAAGATTTTTAAATTGAAAATTTTTAAAATTTTAACAACATGAGCTAAATATCAAAATTTGTCAAAGTGCAAGGACTAACCTCATGTTTTAACCAAAGGAAAATGATCAAGTTTTGGCTATACCCATTTTGGAGTTAAATAAATAAATAATTTTAATTAAAGTATTCTTTTATCTTTTTATTTATTTTTATATATGTCATATTAAAACTCTTTAAAAAATAGCATCAACTCTATTCATCTAATTGATGAATAATTTGTAAGTATTAGGATTAATATCAGTGACACCCACGAGCCCTAAGATCATTCTACATCCTGCACAATTTTCTAGTCGATGCTATTCCATTTCCTTTTTTTAAATTTTGATATATTAAGCTTAGTAAATTATTTAGATTAAATATTTGTAATTAATAAAATTATGACAGGTTTAAAAATAAAAATAAAAAGATAATTTTTTTAATTTAATTAAAATTAATAGATTTAATGATTATGACCTCTTTTTATGACAAGCTAAGTACAAGGGATTATTTGAATATATTGAAATAGTTTGAGGATATTTTTTATACATTAACCTCAAATTTCTTCGCAAGTTAATGATGTATATAGTTATTAAATTTATGGCACACTTCCGAAGGGAGTGAGAAATTTATCATACATGATGTTCTCGATTCAAAACTTATTATGATCAAATTTTTATCAAGTTATTATATAAAAAAAAACTTCATAAAAATATAACTTAATTTGTATAATTTTATCAAATAAAACATTTAAAATAATTATAGATATTAAACTTATTCATCTCTACTAATACTAAATTCTTTCGAGTAACGATTAAAAACATTTACTTTACAAAATAAATAAATTATATTCTTTCAAATTTTTTTTTTTACTTTTTGTGATTTCATATATTTTATACAGAAAAATAATAGGATTTAAACTAAAATGACTATAATTTTTAATAATTTTTCTATAAACATACTTATTATGTAATTCTATTTTCATCCACATAATGAGTATACCATAATGTAATATTCATAAATTTGGAGACAACACAACAGTGTTAGGAGGAATAACTAAAACCTGAACCCAGACATGAAAAATATCAAAAAATTCAAACCGAAACCTTAAACAAAAGTCCTCATTACTCTATCCAATAGACATTGGTTCAAGCAGTTAAAACTTTTCAATATTTTGATTGAGGCAAGTCACAGATCCTGAAATATATGTCATTCTGAAAACTGTGAACTGCTAGTCAATTTTAGTCTCTTTAAGAAATCACTCCATCGATTGAATCTATCAATATGCATAGAATTAATGTACAAGAAGCTCGGCAAACAAAATCGGGTAAGCGTAAATTATTCGTAATTGCCATCAGAAATATCAGTTTGAACTTTGCGGTAAATAATAGTTGGCTCACACTTTAATTCGTCCGCAGAGACGCCAGTGAGCCCCGGAATGAAAGAGAGACTTCTCGAACACCCAGATGGAACGGACAGGAACCTGCAGATCACGGAGACATAGTCATGGTAGCAGCTGTGATACAGGATACATAGACAATAATGCATGTGAATATGGAGTGGTAATGGTATACCATCTAAGTGCGCCCGACTTTTCATGAATGCCTTTTCATTCCACAGACCGACACAATATATCTTTTCAAATAGGTTAATTCCAGAATCTCCAAGTATCTAACTGACCAACTTATAATAGATTCTTAAGCAATTCGAATTTAAAGTCTTCTAGAGTGAAGTCAGAATGTCGCAAAAAATTAAACCGAGAAAACAGAGGAGAACTGAAAAGGGAGGAAACAATCGAGGGTCCACATCATAGAAAAGAGTAACGAACAATACCTCCTTAGTTTTATCCCCAGCAACAACAGCGCCTTTAGAATCATATGCTTTGAATTTCTGCCAAAACAACAGAGACAATATCAAGGTCAATCCATGACCAATGATATGAACAAGTGGTCTTCTACAATTGTTGCGGAACCATCAATAACACAGCAACAAGTTTATCCGATAAACGACAAAGGATATGGCTGCAAAGTCATATAAGCAGCATATCAAGGATGGATATCTTCAAAGTATGGATTGACAAGCATGTAACCATATGAAGATGTGTAGGAAATTGAAGTAGGATCAGTTTACCTCCCTAGTCAGGAACTAGAGAGTAAGTTGGATGAAAGCTTTATTAAGGTCATTCTTACCAACACCAATCTGTAATGTAGAAACACCAAAAGACAAGCCACTAGTTAGAATAAAGAAAAGGTGACACCGGTAATTAATTAAGATTAGGAGTTTAATCTATATTTTTCCTCCATTTTTATAATATATTCTTTATGATTTAAAAACTATATCACAATCTTATGTAAAGGGTCTGATTTGAATATTGCAAGCATACAGACAGCATTCATTATGCTGATTGAAATATTTTAGTTACCATGCCAAGATGCAAGACCTAAAATTGTATTGGGTCAATTACACCTTCAAAGAAATAATGAATTGGGTACTAACCAATCGGGCTCGCAAAGTTCGTATTTTAACAATAGGTTCGACCAACTCCCAGTAAACCTTACTCCATATAGATTCCCTTTGCTTAATTTCATTCTTGAGTGCCTATCAGATATCAAATGATGAATCACGTAGGATTAGGTATAAATTAGAAAGCAATATGCTGTTAGTAGCCTAACCAACCCATTAGAAGAGGAAACACAAGAAGTTTAGAAAACCAACAGAATGACCACATGTAGAAGGAGCAGAGACATACAGAGAACATATTTTCCGTAATGATGTTTTGTCACCATTTGCTATTAGAGTACTTATCCGTGAGAAACGAGAAGTAGTTTCAGCAATGGAGAGAAGGAACATCAATGGAATAAATTTAAAGAGAGCAAATTCAGGATGTTGGATCCGCATACCTCTTTGTATAATGCTACGGCTTCCTTATAGAACTTCTGTTCTGAGTACCCCGTTTTCCTTAACTTAGCAATTGCATAGGCACTCTTCAGCTGCAAACAAGAAACTAGAATGTAACTTCGCTAGACAATGATGCAGTGGATCTCCTCTAGTCCATATCTTCATTTCTACAATGCATTTTGAATATGAAGAGAGATCGTTCAGAAAAATAGTATATCATGTCCCGATGGTGTTGCAAAAGGATGGTCATGGCATCATAAAGCAAGATTTTTTAACATTGTAAAGTTGAGTTAGAATAAACAGTATAAAGTACCTCACACTTGATATCTTCTTTTGTTTGTCTCCAACCGGTGCTTGTAAAATACCTGATACACCACAGATTAGAAGACATCTGAGGAAAAATGCATATTGATGATTTGTATGTGAAAATAAGTTGAAAAGGCTGCATACAAAGACGTAGGTCTAATGAGAATGAACCGAGCGATTTTCTAAATTTCAACACAATATGAAGTTGGACCGGTTCTAACATGGCAACCAAGCCATTTTTAAAATTCTAGTTCGCCCTAAATCTTGAAATTTATTAACCTTGTCCTCAAATAGCTATGTCCAGAAAAGGCAACCACCCAATTTAGTTTCAAGCATTTTTTATCTGCTTCTTCACAATATCGATCCCGTCCAAACAGAAAGCATAAATATTGGGTTGAATAAAATAGACAGTTGACTTTCAATATAGTGCTACAGGCGCTTTTAGGAGAATCCCTTTTAAGCATGGTCTGATAACAACTTCACGAAAGCCAGACTAACCTCTTCCAAAATGGGATCGGTTCACGAAGTGCATAAGGTTCATACACAAATCCTGCGAGCATAGGCTTAAATAAATTTGTAAACCTGATTATAGAATAATAGAACACCAGTATAAATGCCCTCCAATCTACGGTCCAACTAAGAACGAATCAGAAAAGCACAATGAAGGAAATAACAATCATTCTGAACCTGAATAGAAATGAATAAAAATAGAACATGGGCAGTTCAGGTGTTACAAACCACTTTCCGTGTTTGATTAGGCGCTTGTGTGGATAAGGACTTTTTGTCATTCAAAGGAAAAAAAGAAAAAGATGCCACATTCACTGCCTCAACATCTAGCATCAAGAGGTCTAAAAACTAAATAATAAATAAATTAATTTATGCATTTCATACTTGAGAATGTTACCATGGTTGAACGAAGTGTCAGTGTGTTTCTACATGTTCAAGGAAGAGCATTAGTTTGTGTCTTCTATAAGCAAGAAGTTACACCTTGGCCGTAGAATTGAGATACTGAGAACAATGAAAAGCCTATAAATTTATGATCAAAAGAAATACTTTCTATTTATTTTGGTGGCATATGAAAACTAACTCATGTTATAAACAAAACTTACAAAGTGAAAATTACTTACCATTTGAAAACCCAGTGGAATAGCTTCTTGGGCTTCTGGTAGGAAATAAATAAAAATAAAATCAAAGCTTCAATATATAAAAATAAAAATAAAAATTGGATATTCTTCTAATCACTATGAGTTTAGGTGGGAAGAAGTTCACTACTCAGATGAGATGATTTTTTTTTTTTTTTTTGTTTTGCCGTCCTAGAGTAATAAACTGTTCTAAAAGGAAAAAGCCAACCTAAAAGCAATCCTAATGGCCCTTGTGTAATCGGCCCAAAACCAAACCGTAAAAAAGCACTCCTTCCATTCTTCCCTCTGTTTTTTCTTCCTTTAAGACTAAAAACTAAAAGCAACAAACAACAGGGGTAATAAAGAGAACAAGGGTAGCAATTTCATAACAGAATTCTCTCTGTTTTTTCTGCAAATTACCTCTTATTTTCATTTCAAATTTCTCTCTGTCATTTCTTTTCCCCAAGAAAGAAAAGAACTCCTGCAAATGGCTCCCAACCGACATGGTACTGGCAGCTACAGATGCAGTCGTTGCGAGAAACTTTTTTATTCTTTCGCCGAGATGAGACACGACGTGGCTGAGGTGCATAGTAAAGAGATGTGCATGAGAGAACAGAACCGAGTTAGTGAGTTGAATAGAAAAGAAGAGGCACGGAAGGAGCAGAGGCAACGTGAAGAGAAGAACAGGAACCTGGCTCAAGAAATCCGAAAAAAGAAAGAAAAGAAACAGAAGCAGAAACAAAACCAGGACGAGAAGAAGGAGAAGAAGAAATCTGGCTCCAAGAAAGGTACTAAAAATTCTAATAGTTTCTGGTTTTTAGTGAATATTAATATCTAACTTATTTTCATTCGTATTTCAGGCGACCGGAAATAAGCCTCAAACGAGAGGGAGGTGTGAATGTGCGATGGTGTTTGGTTTTTCTTTTTTTCTCAGTATTTCAGTTTTAAAATGTAGTTCTTGACAGTATACTTCTCACTATTGAAATGTAGACATTGACGGTAAGGAGATCATCAGTTTTGACTAATAAAAAAACTACCCCGCAGATGAACTATACCACATTTAGTACACACACACATATATATATATATATATATATATATACACACACATGTGCATACAACACATACAAGAACTCAAACGTATATATTGTGCTTTACTCTACAGAGGCTAGTGCTTTCTTTTGCACCTTGCGCTTGAGCCAATGTAAGGGTTCCGGCGCCTAGACTGCACCTGGTGCCATTGACAACACTGGGTAACGATAGCGATAACTGATTCTGTTTTTCTGAGTGACATGCCTTGCTGCATTAAAAGAGTTATCGGAGTCAATAGAGAGAGTGGGAATTTGGTTTAAAATAGCTAGGAAGAGAACTTTAAATCTTCGACTAATGGTTTGTAGACTGTCATGTCTGTTTAAGATGATCGTGAAGTTTGCCTTAAAGTGCAAATACTTTTTGTTTTGTGTTCCTACACAAAGGAGAGGCTGTAGTAGTTTGAAATAAAATTTACTTTGATCAGTATGGTTGTTACTTAGAGCAAACTAGAATGTTGTATAAGGATATGTGTTTGATCAGTATGGTTGTATATATATATATTGTATTTAAAAGGTCTATGGATTCTCGTATCTCCTTAACATGTCGGGGTATGTCGGATATGGATCTCGGAAAGAGTCGGAGTAGCATGGTAGTTAAATAACTTGAAAGGTTGGAGAATGAGGCAGTTATCTCATAGGACCCAAGTTGTGCAAATGAATGAGCTTAGCAAGATTGATAGTCGATAGATCATGGGTATGGTTTAATTGGTTACAAGACACGAGATGTCTGTTTTAAGATGAGATGGTAGAAAATGTTTATAATGTTTTAAAGGAACTTATGGACTTATAGGTCGGGAAAAAATGAGTTGGTTTTGTTGATGCTTGTTGAATTTGAAGTGTCAATGAACCTTTCGGCAAAGGTTGAAGTTGTAGTCAAAACTCTTAACGAGTAAATTGATTAAATTTTAGTTTAATTTAAAAATAAAGCATTCAATTTTAATAATTAATTTTCAAAATATTTATGTTTTTTTAATAGGCTTAATTTACGATAGTTGCCGGTCAAGTGCACTTTGTTAATCCATAAAACTGGCTATATGGAGATGAAAATGCGACCCAAAATGGAGCACTAAAGAACTTGACAATTCGATTTAAGCAAAATCCTTTTTTTCCCTTGACTAGCACGATTTGAAGTTAAAATAGCTAAACAGGAAATCAAAACATTGAGGCTTATATTCCTGATGGTAAGAAATGTACATGATTACATCCAGCGAATCCTCTCCACCCTGTCAGCAACCATTGAAACTATGGAACTTTCTTTTTGCAATTCATAGAACTCATCTCACTCAGGGTCATGAATCTTCGGCTTCAAATTCTCTCATGAGCATTTCCATATATATGACTTACTACATGGAATGCTGGAGGTATCCAAGGGATTTATTGGAGATTGCATACTCATATAGCTATGGCAGTGGTATTTGGTACGTGTTTAAAGTTTACGAAGATTCTTTGTAGAGTGTTTATAATGTGAATGGAGTTAAAATGAAAATTTTGGATCTTTAATTTTTATTTTTATTTTTAGTTTCCCTTCGCTGGAAAAAATTATTCATAGAATATTTAGATCTTATTAGTTTCAACACATCCGAAAAAGCAATTCGAGGTCTCCATAAAGATGGAGAACATTTTCACCACCCTTTCTCAAGCAATAAGAATAGCATTCTTCTTGACTTTAATATGAAGAGTTGAGACAAAGGAGGTGAAGAGCAGCCACAAAAAGCATGTTTATCTGATATGGTTTCAGATTTCGAGTAACAACGGCTACACTCGCTCAATAATCCTTAAAGCAGAGGAGGTATTCCCCCGCTCGTTCCTCACTTCCAGTGCTTTCATCGATGAAAATCAAGTCTACTAGCTGTTTTACAATGACTTCCTGGATGTGGAGACTGTTATATGCAATGTGGTGTCACCTGAACTAGTGATTTTGGCCACATGAATCGTTGGATCCCACTCGTTCCAGCTACTGGGTGAGGTCAATAACTAAGAAGCGACGACTTATTTGGCTAACAGAACACTTATTTATAAAATATAATGGCCATCACTATGCTTTTGGTGCAGACAACTGAAATAAGAAAACATAGTTGTTCTTGTATAGAAAACGGGAAAGATTAATGTTTAGATACAAATAGTAATAATGATAAAACATAAAACTATAAAACTACATGCACTAGATTAGCTTAACGTTAGTGCAGTCCACTCAAAACCATTCATGTCTACTTCTGGAAATGGCAAAGAAACAGAAATACTTCCATCTTCAAAGTCAAAAGCATAAACGTTTTCATCGTCTGGAAAAGAATCGATAAAGTATATGCAGTTTCCTTTTCCTTTCTCCATGCATGAGCTTGCTACGCAGCAACTGTGTCCATAACAAAAGAAAGCAATATTCTCTCCTAGGCATCCCACCTTCTCCCATATTTTTCTCGTCAAACTTAACTTGAAAACTTCCACTTCTGTAATTTTGCTTGCATTTTCAGTACACTCACCACGTAAATTTATTCGAACCACGAAAAGTTCGTCACATGATTCAACCATGTAAATCTTATTATCTACGGTTCCAAGAGAGGCTGCCAAGGGTAACCTAACTCTATCCCATGCACCGCTTTTCACAAACTTCACTTGAAAAATTGGATCAAAATCTATTTTCACCAAGTCTGACCTAGCCATTAGCCCAAAAATCTTACCTTGGTAGCCAGTTAAATTTGCGATGGTACCTATAGTTAGGATCTTCGGCTCTATTTCCTCGTCCTCCTCCTCATCATCATAATCCAAATCTGTTGCATTTTCGGATTCATCCGAGCTAGAATTCACCTCTTCCTCCTCGTCTTCCTCATTATCAGAATCTGTTGAATTTTGTGATTCATCCGAGCTAGAATTCACCTCTTCCTCCTCGTCTTCCTCATTATCAGAATCTGTTGAATTTTGTGATTCATCCGAGCTAGAACTCACCTCTTCCGATACCGTTACAATTGTCCATTCACTCTCACCAGGCCTACAGTAAATAAAATCGACCCTCCTACCATTTTCAAAAGAATAATAATCAATAAGCAAGACACTACAACTAGGATCTTTAGGAGACGACGAGATTCCACATTCATTGAATATTTTGGGTAGTCGAGGGAGGTGGATCTTCTCCATGGTTTTCGGATTAATTAACAAACAATCCGAACAGCCCCAGTCAACCTGAAATAACCAACCGAAAGCACATTTTTCCGTCCGCATTTGGCAAACTTCAAGTATCTGCTTAGCATTGTGAGGGGTATTGAACATGTTAAAGAAGAGTTGATTGTTCGAGTGCTCAAGATTTGTGAGGACAAATGAGGGATGTGTGTGGGTTGCCCCCATGACGCTCACTCTTCCGCTAGAAGGAATAAAATTCTCACCATTCGGAAACCATCTAAGCTCATCGTCCGTATAAACTTCCAAAGCGGTTGGTGTAATCCAAGCACAATGTAACATCCGTTTGGTATTATACAAATCTTTTCTAGGTAATGCTGCCCCAAGTGAGTGAAATTTACGTGAGGCAAGAGAATAAAACAGCCCATTACCTCCATTGTCGAAGTTCGGAAAATATATAGTATTCCCCATAGAATGAGTTCGCATGCACGTACTACCTGTTCGACTAGCAAAAATCATCTCATCTCCTAAGTTGTGAACTTCTTCCCACCCAATATCACAGTGATAATTAAGTCGAAACACCCTGACATACTCTCCAATATGGCCCATACAGATCGAAATCAGTTCTCCATTGGACTCAACTAAAAAGTTCTCTTGAATTGAGTCACAAGGATGTTTTAGCTTGTCAATTATCTCCCAACAACGGCTTCCCCTTTTGCTGGGATGGAAGATGCCCAGTTTTCCATCTATGCCCAAACAATAGAAAGCACCCCTGTAGAAAACAGGATTACCATGAGATGAATAGAACCTTACATTATTTTTCTCGTAATCGATGTTTGGCCATGAACTTTCTCCTCGATGAATGATTGTTACGGCACTTACTGTTGGAGAATCATCTAGAATACCGAAAACCATGCAATTAGGTGAAGTGGGTGGAGTGGAGAAGCACATTCTGCCATACTCTTCTAAGTTGAGACGTTCAATGCTTGGTAAGTCAATCCTTTGATTGGAGAATGGATGGAAGAAAAAGAGTTGAGTATCTTGACACATGAGCAACCAGCCGTAGTTGGAGAAGAAAATTCTTGCATCAATCAATTCATCAGGAATCTGAGCAACATATGTGCCATTGTAAAAAGGGTCAAAGAATTTGCACTTGGAATTGTTACCGGAGAAGTGGAAAAGAGACGGATACGGACTTGCAGAAGGGTTGGGGATGGATCTCAGTGGAGGTGGAGCTGACCTCCATGAACGACAAACAGCTAGCAAATTGGCATAATCTTTACCAAAAAGATGAGAAAGGACGATAGTTAAAAGATCACCAGGGAGGTTACACCATTGTACCTCCTGTTCAGCTGTTGAGGAACTACACTTGGCCATGGAAACCTAATTCCTCCTCCTTTCTAAAAACACACAAAAATTCTTAATTAATAGACTCGGAGGGAAAGAGGAGAGAAGAAAAACACTCGAGAGTTGCAGTGAATAGGGCGGCAAGAGTCCTCCTGCTGTTAAGAATCATGTTTTAACCCTAACACCTACTCAAACGATTTTGTTTTTGGAAAATAATTCTGGGACTTTTTCATTATTAAAAGGCCAAGCCCAACATTATATAAATCCTAGAGTTATAAACTATTCTAAAAGGAAAAAATCAACCTAAAAGCAATCCTAATGCCCCTTGTCTAATCGGCCCAAAACTAAAATACTAATAAACTGAAAAAAAGCACCATTTTGGGTTTCCTTTTCTCAAAACATCAATAGACCACCATCAGCATCTTTGAATTTGAAATAACCTTATTCGTAATTTTGTGAAATTAATTCTAATTTGATCCAAATGTTCAACCATAAAACTTACTCAGATTCAAACGTCCATAGAGCAAATAGAAAACCTTTATTTAGACAATTCCTTCTTTTGATGAGCTCTAATTTTAAAGGAAAAAGGTCAATGATACAAATTTTATATTAAAAATAATTAAATTAAATTATTAATTTTCGAGAAGGGTAAAAGGTATAATTTTCCAAAGAGCCTTCAAGTAAACAAAAAGCCTTTAAAAGAATTAAATATATTCATGTTAAATACATATCCAGCGCTCGGATTAAACAACAAAAGAAATCAAGAGAGCCATTACAAACACCAACAGAACTGTTTTAGTTTCCCGCATTCTGCCAATAATTAAAGTTATCTTCCCTTCAAGATTTCATCCCGTCATGGATGGAACATATATACAGGAAGGAGCCAATCATAAAGCATTTTTAACCACACCGATCGACAAATAGATGGCATGTAAATCATCACGGTTGCACGTATTCCGGGTTGAATGCAAGCACTTCCCGATATATTAGCTCCTTCATCTGTTCCTCGGTTAATGCATGTTGCTCGAAGTCGAAGTTAAATGGGGTCATGCAGACAGGCTCATCGCTTAGGTCATGCAGCGATGATAGGTAAGGATGAGCTAGTGCATCCTCAACTGCAACATATACAAGAAGCATGGTACATGAGTTCCAAGGTAAAAGGACTATGGAGGCCCCTATAGTAGGAGCCAGGTTACATTTTTCTTCCTCTACTCAAAAAATGGACAAATTAGCCCCTATATATTAGATCAAAGAGCAAACTAGTCTTTTTATTAAAAATTTCATCTATTTCTACAGTTAAAAACTGGTTCGTGTACGCCAACATAAGGTACATATGGCACACCACATGTCTATGTCTAGTTATTCCGTCAGTCAACTTAGCTTTTAACAGTACAAAAGATGCAATTTTTAACAGAAATGACCAATTTACTCTTTGATCTAATATACAGTGACTAATTTACCCATTTTTTGAATAGAGGAGTCTCATGGTACTTTTACCTGATTTCCAGCTCAAGAGTGAAAAGAATTGTGAGATGGAATAAGCTAGAGGCAAGAAAAAATTAACTAAAAAAAAGGTGACTATTTTGCATGCATTGGCGAACTTTCGTAAGAGAATTGAAAAAGAAAAAGTACAAGAACTCACCGGTAATCCTTAGTCTAGGATCAAATGTCAACATCTTTTCAACAAGATCAATAGCTAAAGGGTGGACGGTTGGAAACTTTTCGGTGAAAGATTGTCGGTGATAAAGAGGAAGTTGCTGGATGTATCTCCTGGCATTTGCATTCAAAAACCCCAACTCAGCCTCTGATGGGGTGCCAATCAGCTGCACGCAAAGAGTCAATCATTCATGGTGAAATGTTACAAGCATTTTATTAGTTTATCGTGTGAACCTACTTAGCAACTTATTTGTTTGAATTTCAGAAAATTTTATACTGGTTGGAGGATAAAAAGAATTTACCTCAATAAGCAATCGCAGCTGATGCACATGATCTCGTCCAGGAAATAACGGCTTCCGATCCATCAATTCCATAAAAATGCAACCTACTGACCATACATCAATAGCTGCAGTATAATCTGAAGAGTTTAGCAACAGTTCCGGTGCACGATACCATCTTGTAACAACATATTCTGTCATAAAATCACTTTCGGAGGTGACACGAGCCAGTCCAAAATCACATATTTTCAAGTCACAATTAGCATTCAAGAGAAGGTTGCTAGGTTTCAAGTCCCTGTGCAGAACATTTGCAGAATGTATATACTTGAGCCCTCGTAAGATTTGATAAAGAAAATACTGCAGAACACCAAAAAGAGGCCATTAGTTAGAGGCTAGTTATGTTAGAAATGGTGTTGCTTTTAGCCATTTGTTCATTATTCAAGTTCAAATTTTGATAAGATTAAAATTACTAGAACTTCGCATTACAAAAGGTTGCTTTACTTTTTGCAATGCTTTCCTGCGAAATTGTTTGAATCAACCGTAATCCTATGTACAAAGCCTTTGGTGCCTTAAACTAGAGACCTAAGAAAATAACGGGGTCGAAAACTGCTTGTCTTCATTTTCGTTTTTGCTTATCATTTCAATTTCAGTAATCATTCCGATCTAAAACCAAGGTCATTGTTCCTCAGAACAAGGCAGAATCTACCCAACTTCATAAAACTTCAAATTTCTCATATGCAATATAGACATCACATACAATATTAACTAGTGATTTAAGGAATATAATTCTTAACATAAAAAGCAACTGAATGTTTACATTCGAACCTGACAATGCTCTTCTGATAAAGCTTGATTAGAACGAATTATCTGATGCAAGTCAGTATCCATCAGCTCATATGCAATATAAACATCATTAAAGCATTCTCTCTTTGGTGGCGGGATTATATCCCTGATTGCAACTACCTGCAATGGAAAATACGAATGAGACTAACTCACAATTATAACAAAATCGAGATTGCACTCCTATGTGTGTCTCTCTCTAAATATAATACTTGTTTCTGTGTATTCATCACTACAGAAAAAAGAATTGGTACAAAGAAATAAAAAGTTATAATCATATAATTTCAAGGTTTAGATGGGAAAGCTGACATTCAAACAAAAACTGCTAGCACTAACATTGGCATTAGCAAACACAAATCTGACAAGAGTGTTCATCAACCTGAACAATTGAACAATCAAGTTTTGCCCAAAGAAGACTTATACATGGATCGGTAAAAGCACCATAGAGATTTTGTACTAGGAGTCAGATTGCATTTTGCCCCTCCTTAAAAAATGGGCAAATTAATCCCTGTACCTTAGAACAAAGAGCAAATTGGTCCATTTTATTAAAAATTTCAATCATTTATATATTGTTAAAAACTGACGCGGTTGATGGTATAATCAGACAGTGACACATGGTATGCCACGTGAAACTCATGTTAACGTACAAATACCAGTTTTTAACAACAGAAATGGATGGAATTTTAACAGAAGGTCTAGTTTGCTCTTTAACCTAACATACAAAGACTATTTTACTCATTTTTTTAGTAGAGGGGGCAAAATGCAATTCGGCCTCCATGATACTTTTACCTACATGGATCCTATTTATACATAATAATCAGATTAATGTAACCACTGTAAGATCAAACAACACTGTCTTACAACTTGGTAATACAATTTAAGGGCTTTGAAGCTTTTTAATGTTAAATATAACCCAACTTCTAAGGTAACATAGAAAAGCTCTTAATCCCTGTTCTTCATTCAAGGTTTCCAAATGCTGTAAAACAGCATAAAAATACTTATCATTGCAATTCCCCTCTTGAATCATTTACAACTAACATGATGCACATTGAATGTATCTGATAATTATAGAAAAAGTATTAGTTATGTCCATGCAAGCGGAAAACGTATGACACTAATGAATTAAATAAGCTACTTTCATATGAAATAACACCTGAGCATAGCTCATTCGTCATTATGAGACGTTATTAACTCTAACCCTGTTGAACTCTCAAGTTAAAGTTAACTTAATACACCTATGATTCTTCGAATCCTTTGTTTTTCGCTAAAGTACCTATGTCGGCCACATATTCAACACCTCAAAATGTAAACGAAAACAGGTTATGATACTTCAAATATATGAAAAATTTTAGCTAAAAAACAAATGCACCCATATCCACATCCACACCTAAATTTGAGTAACATAGCCATCAATCAACAACGTTTAAACGGCCAAAACACAGCCAAAAAGGAGGGAAATATAAACACCAAATACAGAAAGAATTAATAACAAATGTATCGAATTAAATGCTTTTTTTTTTAAAAAAGGGGGGGAATTAAATCAATTTCCACTCACTGACGTTTTCATGATCCATGTGACGAAGCAATTTGATCTCACGAAGAGTTCTCTTAGCATCAATTTTGTTATCAAAAGCATTCGCTATCTTCTTCAACGCCACTTGTTCATTCGTCTCGGAATTCAACGCAGAACTACCCAAAAAAATCGGGAAAAAAATTTAAAAATCATAATTTCATTAATTAACAAAACCCAATCAAATAACTTAGGTGAAATCAGAAAGATGAAGAGTTTACCATACGATACCATAGGCTCCTTTGCCAATGGGCATAATAGGAGGTTTATATTTAGCAGTGACCTCAAAAATGTTTCCGAATATATTATACTGAATAAACCTCCCGCCATGGCTAAGAGTTGCCGGGATATTCTCCAACCCAATTGCCATTTGTGGCGGCTGTTGCTGGTGGTGTTGTGGGTTGGGTTGCTCCGCCATCTCGGTGTCCGCCGCCTGTGGTGGTCCACCGCCTTCCATTATTAGGTGAAAATGAAAAAATGAAACAAATTGGGAGCAGGTGGATGGTTTAGGGTATTTTATTGGTCAATGGATCTGTTCTTATTTTTGGTGGGGAATATTTTGCCGTCCCGTACATTTGTTTTGCTGTTTATTTTCCCTTTTTAGTTTCTTTTAGGTAAATTACACCCAAGGTCATTAATTTATTAATAAATTAATATTTTAGTCACTTAATTTTAAAAAAATTATAAAATATCTTTAAATTATTCAAAAATTATCATTTAAATCATAAATTTTTTGTTTAAGTCATTAGGCTATTAATTTCATTTTTCAAAGATCAGCAAAGCGAAAAAATTATTTTTTTAAAGATAACATGGCTGAATGATGTGCTGTAAAATATAAAATCATAAGTCGTATAATATACGACATTTACTTTTAATCGAACATACTCATATTTGTGTTTGTTCAACCATTCGAAATCATAATATTCAAATTCAATTTAAAATCAAAATCAAGAATTTACTCGGTTTATAATTGAAATCATAGTTTTCAATTCGAAACATAATCTTTTAAATACTAATTAAATCATTCAAAATCCATAAGAATAAAACTAATATAGTTAGATATAGTAAATTAACTACAGATGACAAGCTTGAATACACATGGTTTATCAAGTTGACATCTTAAGTTTCTTGATCCGAAATTCATATAACTTTCGACTCAGTTAACCATTTTTTATTTCGTTTTCACCAGAATACTCACTGTTTCACAAGCTATCATTTGATATAATTTTAAACAACAAAGCAGCTAAGGTTTTCTTTCTCTCCTTCACTTTGGCCGAAACTTACTATAACATCATCTAGCTATTTTTGTTTCGTTTTTACAGTTCTAACAAGTTAGAAAACGTCTCTTAATTATTTTTATCTAAAAACATATATATTTCGCTTAATTTTATAAGCTTCTATCAATATCCTTTAATGACAACTTTTAATACACTTGATAAAACAAAATAAAAAACTATTAGTACATATATATATATATATATAAATATATATATAAATATATATATATATATATATATATAAAACAAGGTTTAAATATTCAAAAATCTATGAAAAATTTGAAGAAAAACATAGCTTATACTTAAAATTTGGAGGAAAAATGATGGGAAAAGCTAGGCACGAATATGAAGAAAAAATATGATAAAAATATATTCATCTTTTCTTTTCTTTATATATATTATTATTTTAAGTACAATATTAAATAAATATTAAATTATTATTTAACAAAAATATTATTTAAAAGTTATCATGAATAGTTTACAATATTCAACAAGATTTTCCTTTTATTTTTAGAAAGAAAAATTTTCTAAATAATATTTTTAATATTATAAAAAAATTGGAGGGAGCGTATTTATATTTTTAGAGGGCTATAGTATATTTACAAAGGGGAAAATTACAAAATTCTTAAATGTTGGGTGACCTACTTATATTTTTGAAAGGGCTATAGTATATCTACAAAGGGCTAAATTGTAACAATTTTAAACCCTATCCAACCAATTGACCTCCATGAGACGCATTTATGCAATGATCACAAACTTTCCACCTTAGCCCGTAAGCAGCTCCAAAAGAAATGAACAAGATAATAAATGTGCCTAATCTAAAGACACTTATAGTTGGTCTAGTATTAAGTTTTGTTCAAGTATCCGTATTTGTTGCAAGCAATTGATTGTTTTAGTGCCAGTTGCATTTACAATTACAATAAACTTAAAAAGAAATGAAAAACATGTTAGATATCACCTAAATCTAAGTTACAAATCAGATAACATTTCTCTTCTTTTTTCTCATGAGTGTAGGCTGTTGGGAAAACTCGATTGAAGGCTTTACCATGAGAAGTTTCTTCTTGTTTATCATCTCAATTCAAGGAGATACACATATGCTTGAAATGATATACATTACACACGAAGCTGTGAAAGGAACATCAAGCTATGGAGATTTGTACATTCATTCTTACTTTGGTTCAAGACAGGCCATTGAAGATGAAGGTTTGAGAACTTTGGGATTTAGCCTGTTATAATACTGGAATTAAGCCTCTCTGTGATGAACTGATGTTTGAAGACAATGGGACATCACCACCCTGATTTGACTATGGAACTCACACCACCAATGCTTGTATTTCACAGGTTGATCGGTTTATTACGACATGGATGTCACCCGATGCCGAGTCTCGGCACAGACCAAATTGGTTAGTCACTGGAACAAGTAGTTCCAGAAATCGAAACATTTGTTAAACCATGCATAAATGGAAATCACATGCAGAGTTGTTTCACTTTGTTTATCATAAAATCACATGCTGGTAAGAAATGGTTCGAAAAGAAACATTCAGTTAATGTACTTTTGGAAAAGAATATGGCTTTTCAACAATAGATTTTCTGATATGCCATATATTGGAATGGAGATCAAATTAGGACACTTACATATGACCACAGATCTCAGACATGCAGAGGCAAGTAATCTGGTTTTCCTAACAGCCTAAACCCGGTGGAAAACAAGACGAGAAATGTTATCTGGTTTGTGAACATATTTTCGATTTCGTTTTATTGTGAAAGTAAATTGCAACAAATACAAATACTTAAACAAGACTTCATACCAGATCGCAATGTAGAAACTCCACAAGCCAAGTTCCTCTCCAATCAGCACCCTTATTATGAAATTCCAATTCGACAAGTTAATGAAATGCAAGCACTGGATCGAGACTCGTTTGGAGAAGTTGTATAAAAAAGCTTGAAACTATTATACAATGTTAAGATATTCAATACTCAATAAACTGACATGAAAAACAAAGTTTACTAGCCGGTTCCTCAATGGTTAAGATATCAATTTCAAAAGCTACATAAATATACATACACACATGCACATAAACCAACCATCAGATATACTTTATTGCCATTAGTGAAATATATATCACAAACAAGACGTCTATACAAACCAAACGAGACACTAATAAGTTCTAACCATAATATAAAACAGTACTACAAAATCACAAGTAGACATTTCTTAGAACGCTTTAGTAACTGCAATAATCGGATATGGGCTTCCCATTTCTGTCTCCAAGTCAGGGCAGCCGTACTTATTATGAGCTTTTCCAGAACCATTGCATTATCCAAGAAATAACTAACCATTTCAATCATACGAGTCTCAAAGTATGAAATTTCAATCTCCTTGAGGTGAAATGACAAACAAGAAGGAACTTTCATACGTAAAGCCTTCCATCGAGTTCCCGCATCATCCTAAACTCATAAAAAAAGAAGAAAAGTTATTTGGTTTGTACCATGAATTTAGGTGATCTTGAACATGCTTTCAATTTTTTTGAAGTTAATTGTAATTGTGGATGTAACTGACACTAAAACAATCACTTGCAACGAAGTACTTAGACAAAGACTTCATACCGGAAAATTGAGGGTAAGTGTCTTTAGATTAGGCACACAATGTAGAAACTCCACAAGCCAAGTTTCTCTCCCATTAAAACCAACACCAAGATATTTGAATTCAATAAGGTTGTGAAATATAGGAAGTCGAATTGTTCTGAAAATCTGCACACACAAAAACTTGGAGCTATTATATAATGTTATACTATATAATGTTAAAAGAAAAAAAAAAATACATGAATACTAAGTTTACTAACCACTTCATGAATGGTTAAACTTAGAGACCGCACATTGCAAATTCCTTGAATAAGATGAATTGCACTTGTTTCACAATCAATGGAATCAAACCGATAGATGCTAATATCGGCTTTTTCTAGGGACTTCATGGTACTCAAAGTATAACTTTCAGCTACTGCGGCATCATATTGAAAATAAACAAGATTGGGAGCATTAATCACCACCACATAATTGAAATATCTGCCTTCTGTCACATCAAACTCTAAAACCAATCTCTTAAGCGAAGGACTATGGATATTGACCTCACTTATATTATCAAAACCACATTCAATAAAAGCCAAATCTTCTAAGACATGGCAATTGGAAATTAACCTATGAATGGAATCACCGAAAAGTACCGAGTTTCTAAGCTGAAAAGTCTTCAGATTCCCTAAACAAACGTCAGATGGGACCTTAATCTCAGAACCTACTGCATCCAATTCCGGTGTCACCAGTGAGTGGCAAGTGAATAAAAGAGCTGGTAAAGTATCCCCAAGATTCTTTAAGCCCAAATCAATCTCCTTAACACCACGGCACAATGCAGCACATATCCAGCCAGAAACATCAAAATCATGATCTTTATCATTCCATGAAACAATATCATTTAGCCTAAAGCAATCTAAACTTACCTGATCGGGGAATTTCAATAACCTATCAACAAAGTTCTTGAAGCTGTCAACATTTCTGTCAGTCAAACCACTCATTAAATAACCATCAAATTTAATGGTAGAAATTGAAGCGAAGAGGTATCTCCACTTGGTTGAAATAATAGAGGTTCGAACTGCTTCTTTGATGGGAAGGAATGACAAAATATAACAAAGAATATGATCAGGAAAACTACTGACCCTGTCTTCCACACACATCGCCATAAGATAAGAAAACTACAGACCTGTCCGACTGCCGGCGATAGGAACCGGAGTGTTTTTCGCTTTTGTTTTGTGGTTCGGCTTCACTGGCTTATGTCTGGCTTCTGAGCAAACTTTGAAGACTTGAGTATAGAGGAGGTCCGGCAAGCTGAGCTGAGAACGCTGACGACCGTCGTGAGTGGCTGTGAAGAATGCTTTCGTAGAAGCAGCTAGGGATGCAAAAAATTAGTGTTAAATGTGAAAAGAGATGACTATTTTCGTTTTCCCGTACCTTTATATACGATTTAAGGTTAATATCAAAACTGGTCCCTTAACTTTTATCCAATGTGCAATATAATACATATACAAAGTAAATGTCATATTTAATAACTGTACCATTCTTTCATGTCTTTTCTTGATTGATCAAGTATAAAGTATGTAAGCCCCATCATCTCCACAAGAAATGAACAAGACATGATATGTGTGCCTAATCTAAATATACTTATCAGCGATCCATTGATTGGCTTAGTGTCTGTTATATTCACAATTGGGATAAACTTAAAAAGAAATGGAAACCTGTTCGAGATCACCTAAATCCATGTTACAAACCAGATAACATTTTTCTTCTTTTTTCTCACTAGCTTGGACTGTTGGGAAAACTATATTGAAGGCTTTTCCAAGAGAAGTTTCTTCTTGTTTATCATTTTCAATTCAAGGAGATGCACCTATGTTTGAAATTATATACACAAGAAGCTGTAAGAGAAAAGGAACATCAAGCTATGGAGATTTGTACATTCTTATAAGCAGCAAAGAAGGCTTCCATTGTTCCTGTTAAAGGCTACTACAAACTTTGGTTTAAGACAGGCCATTGAAAATGAAGGTTTGAGAGCTTTGGGATTTAGCCTGTTAGAATACTGAAATTTAGCCTCGCTGTGATGAATTGATGTTTGAAGATAATGGGACATCACCACCCCTGATTTGACAATGGAACTCACACCACCAATGCTTGTGCTTCACAGGTTGGTCAGTTTAGTACGACATGGATGATTGGATGTCAACTTACATAGTTCAACCAGAACAGACCAAATTGGTTAGTAACTGGAACAAGTAGTTCCGTCCCTTCAGGCAAGCACCCTTTTATCACCAAATAATCTTGAAGGTCTGCAAATGGTAGAGCTGGCAGATGACTTTGGTAATCTACATATGTAAGTTCTTGAAATCTCAATGTATCTTAAATGCTTTAGCCTGCCAATAGAGTGTGACAAGGAGACTAACAAAAAATAAGAACTCGTAAGCTTTTGAAGTCCCTTACAGCACGGATGGAGCTAGACTCGAAGAACAAAGAGTGCCACAATCTCACACCATTAACAACATTTTCTTGTCGAATATGAGAAATGGATTTTGCAAGATCATGAACTAAATCATTCATCTTACATGTTGTAATGCGACCATATTGACCCTGCTCCACCTCCTGCAATAAGGAATATGATAGCAACCCATTGAAGTTTGACTGACAGAAATGGTGTGAGTTCTTGATAGGTTATTGAAATCCCCCAATCAGGTAAGTTCAGATTGCTTTAGGCTGAGTGATGGGATTTTCTTGGAATGACTGCCTTGTGCCATGATGTTAAGGAAAGTGATTTACATTTAGCTAATATTGGGGATGTTCTCACTTCACCAGCTCTTTCATTTACTTGCCATGACACTTACCCTCACACTTAGAAGAAACCAAAAGCATGTTCGAGATCACCTTAACTTCATGGTACAAACCAAATCACTTTTTTCATGAGTTTAGGATGGTGTGGAAACTCCATGGAAAGTTTTACCTATACAAGTTCCTTCTTGTTTGTTCGAAATGATTACTTATTTCTTTGATAATGCAATGGTACCGGAAAAGCTCATGATAAGGATGTGAACCCTGTCTGGGAGACGGTAATGGAAAGTCTGCAAACAATTTTTGCAGTTACCAAGTAATTCAAATAAAAGTATATGCATAAATATATTGTAACCAAAAGAAAGCCTACGCTTGCAGTGTTCCTGTTGTAGGCTAGCTTTGATTCAGCACAGGCCATTGGAAATGAAGGTTTGAGAACTTTAGATTTTAGCCTGCCAGAATACTGGAATTTAGATTCTCTAGGAATGAAGTAATGTTTGAAGATCCCTTAATTTGACTATAGAACTCACACCATTTACACCAAAGCTTGCGCCTTACAGGTCTGTCAGTGTCGATAATATCAACTCTAATCTTCATCTCTGGACCTCTGGTGCATTCTTCCGTTAAAATATCATCTCAAAATTAATTTGGGAAAAGTATCATCGAGGCCCTTTTATTGAGAGTTAAATTATATTTTGACCCTTTTACTTAAAAAATAAGTAAATTTGTTCTTATATGTTAAATTAAAATGTAAATTGGTCTTTCTATTAAAAATTTCATCCATTCTTACTATTAAAAACTTATTATTATAAATCATTAGCTTGAGATACATGTGAGTCGTAAAATGATTATTTTATCAGTCATGTCTAATTTTAGGGATGATATTTTTAGCAGAGACTAATTTACTCATTTTTTTAAATAAAATAGGTAAAATACAATTTAACTCTTAGTAGAGGGACCTTGATGGTACTTCTACCAAGAAATTTCTATCATTATGTATTGTGAATATTATAGGAGCGTATTAAAGTAAAATTTGCTTACACTGGAGGCGTTTCTTTGTACTGTTTTATGTTATGGTTAAAACTTATTAGTACCTGATTTGGTTTTGTATAAACTACATCCAAAATTACTAATCTTTTAGTAAATATACATTTTAATCATTAAATTTTAAAAAATTAAAAAATGATCATTGGATTATTCAAAATTTTGATAAAACCACAGATAAAATCACAAGTTGCTAGCATATTTGTGACATTCAATCACAAGAACACCATATATACATCAAAAGTTGCTAGCAAATAAGAGAAGAAAGATGGATTAGATTATAAAATTTATAATTTTCAGCCACAAAAATGAAAAAAAATAAAAATCCAAACCCCTATTAAATTAAAATACTTTGACTCAACCGAATTTGCATTTCACAAGAATCTAACAATTCAGTTGCCTTCAAAAACTGTTCAACACTGACCGACCTGTTATTATGAGCTTTTCTAGAACCATTGAATTATCTAATAAATAATAAACTATTTCAATCACATATGCCACATAGTCTAAAATTTCAATCTTCTCAACGTGAAATGACAAACAAGAAGGAATGCCTATATTCCATCGAGTTTTCGCAACATCCTAAACTCATGACAAAAGGTGAAAAGTTATTTGGTTTGTACAATCA
This sequence comes from Gossypium sturtianum, assembly GCA_025698515.1. NCBI lineage: Eukaryota > Viridiplantae > Streptophyta > Magnoliopsida > Malvales > Malvaceae > Gossypium > Gossypium sturtianum. The sequence goes on from CM046945.1 coordinate 169,568,382, forward strand.
ATGCCCTTTATGCTCAGGAGCAAAGGAGAGCCAGCAGAATAGAGGAGCATCAAAAAGGCGCTTTTCAAGCCAAGGCCAAGGCTGCCTCGAGCACCAATGGCTATAAAGGCAAAAAGAACTGGAAAAACAGGCCTAAGCCTGATACTGCAAGAAAAGGGAACCAACTCTGCAGGCACTGCAAAACACCAGGTCATCTTGAAGATAGATGCTGGTTTCGACCAGATGCAATATGTCAATATTGCAAGAAAAAGGGGCATGTTGAAAGGGTCTGCAAGAACAAAAGCAGACCTAGGCAGAATCAAGCACAACAGAAAAATGTTGAAGCTTAAGTAGATGAAGACAATAGTGACCATGAGGAGCGGGTCTTTGCTGTGTCATGCTCAGCTTGTCAGAAGAAGGGCTCAAAAGGATGGCTATTGGACAGTGGCTGCATTAATCACATGTCACCAGATGCAACCATTTTCAAAACCTTGGATACAAGCTACAAAACTAAGGTGAAAGTTGGAAATGGTCAGTTTATCAAGGCTGAAGGAAGAGGGGAAGTGTTGATATGCACTCCCACAGGTGACAAGGTTATCACAAATGTTCTGTTGGTACCTGAAATTAATTTGGGAAAAGTATCATCAAGGCCTTTTTACTAAGAGTTAAATTATATTTTGACCCCTTTACTTAAAAAATAGGTAAATTCATTCTTATATGTTAAATTAAAAAGTAAATTGATCTTTCTACTAAAATTTTCATCCATTCCTATTATTAAAAACTTATTCTTATAAAGCATTAGCTTGAGATACAGTGAGTCGTAACGTGATTATTTTGTAAATCATGTCTAGTTTTAGGGATAATATTTTTAGCAGAGACTAATTTACTCATTTTTTTAAATAAAAGAGGTAAAATAAAATTTAACTCTTAGTAGAGGGACCTTGATGGTACTTCTACCAAGAAATTTCTATCATTATGTATTGTGAATATTATAGGAGCGTATTAAAGTAAAATTTGCTTACACTGGAGGGGTTTCTTTGTACTGTTTTATGTTATGGTTAAAACTTATTAGTACCTGATTTGGTTTTGTATAAACTACATCCAAAATTACTAAAAATTATAAAATAATCATTGGATTATTCAAAATTTTGATAAAACCACAGATAAAATCACATGTTGCTAGCATATTTGTGACATTCAATCACAAGAACAACATATATACATCAAAAGTTGCTAGCAAATAAGAGAAGAAAGATGGATTAGATTATAAAATTTATAATCTTCAGCCACAAAAATGCAAAAAAAAATAATAATCCAAACCCCTATTAAATTAAAATATTTTGACTCAACCGGATTTGCATTTCACAAGAATCTGACAATTCAGTTGATTTCAAAAACTGTTCAACACTGACCGACCTGTAAGGCGCAAGCATCATTTAAACATCATTTCAGTCCTAGGAAAGCTAAATTCCAGTATTCTAGCAGGCTAAAATCTCAAGGGCTCAAACCTTCATCTTCAATGGCCTGTGTTGAACCAAAGCTAGCCTATAACAGGAACAATGGAAGCATTCTTTGCTGTTGGTAAGAATGTACAAATCTCTATAGCTAGAGAGCTCCCCTTTTTATTGTTCTAAAATAGCCCCAAATCAATCTGATATTCTTCCTATCAGAGCTTGTTGTGTAACGCATATCATACGATTGTTTCTTACAAATTAATATATGTTTCTATTTTGCCAATCATGGGGCTACATATCAATTTCAAAGGCTATTTTTGGCTACAATACATATATATACCAATAAATATACATACAGACATACACATATAAACCAACTATTTAATTTCAGTATTGCTATTAGTGAACGTATAGGATATTAACACTAAAATGTATATTTCAAACAACACATCCATACCAAACCAAACCAGACACTGATCAGTTCTAACCATAACATAAACAGTACTAGAAAATCACAACTTGACATTTCTTTGAACTCTTTGGTAACTGCAATAACTGGTTGAAGACAGTCGATTGTTGTGTCTCAGACAGGGTTTTCATTCCTATCATGAGCTTTTCCAGAACCATAGCATTATCCAAGAAATAACTAATCATTTCAAACATTCGCGTGCCTCCCTGAAAGTTCAAAATTTTAATCTCCTTGAGGTGAAAAGACAAACAAGAAGGAACTTCCATCTGTAAAACCTTCCATTGAGTTTCCGCAACAACCTAAACTCATGACAAGAGAAGAAAACTTAGAAAAGTTACTTGGTTTGTACCATGAATTTAGTTGATCCTGAACATGCTTTCAATTTCTTTTAAGTTTATCATGATTGTGAAAATAACTGACACTAAAACAATCAATCGCAACGAATACACATACTCAGAAAAAGACTTCATACCAGAAAATTGAGGGTAAGTGTCTTTAGATTAGGCACACAATGTAGAAACTCCACAAGCCAAGCTTCTCTGCCATTAAAACCAAGACCACGATATTCGAATTCAATAAGGTTGTGAAATATAGGAAGTCGACCCGTTCGGAAAAGCTGCGCACACAAAAACTTGAAGCTATTATATAATGTTAAATTATATGATGTTAAAAGGAAAATCACACATGAATACTAAGTTTACTAACCACTTCATCAATGGTTAAACTCAGAGACCGCACAGTGCAAATGGTTAAACTCAGAGACCGCACAGTGCAAAATCCTTGAATAAGATGGGTTGCACTTGTTTCACAATCACTGGAATCAAACCGATAGATGCTAATATCGGCTTTTTCTAGAGACTTCATGTTACTCAAAGCATAGCCTTCAGCTACTGCGTCAGTATATTGAAAATAAACAAGATTTGGAGCATTAATCACCAGCACATAATTGAAATCTCTGTATTCTAACGCTAACGCATGAAAATCTAAAACCAATCTCTTAAGAGAAGGAGTTTGGATATTGAGCTCCCTTGCATACGCAAGAAAACATTGAAAAAACGACAAATCTTCTAAGACATGGCAATTGGAAATTAACCGACTAATGGAATCACCGTCAACTGCCGACCCTCTGAGCTGCAAAGTCTTCAGATTCCCTAAACAAACGTCAGATGGGACCTCAATCTTAGAACCTTCTACATTCAATTTCAGTGTCACCAGTGAGTGGCTAGTGAATAAAACAGCTGGAAAAGTGCGAACATCCTCAAGATAATCTATATCGAGGTGCAAATCAATTTCCTTAACACCACGGCACAATGCAGCACATATCCAACCAGAAACATCAAAATCATGAACTTCATCATTCCATGAAACCCTATCACTTAGCCTAAAGCAATCTAAACTTACCTGATCGGGGAATTTCAATAATCTATCAACAAAGTTCTTGAAGCTGTCAACATTTCTGTCAGTCAAACGCCTCAGTAAACAACGATCAAATTCAATGGTAGAAATTGAAGCAAAAAGGTATCTCCACTTGGTTGAAATAATAGAGGTTCGAACTGCTTCTTTAATAGGAAGGAAAGACAAAATAAGACAAAGAATATGATCCGGGAAACTACTGATTCTGTCTTCGGAACACAACGCCATAAGATAAGAAAACTGCAGACCCGCCCGACGGCCGGCGATAGGAACCAGAGAGTTTTTCGCTTTTGTTTTGTGGTTCGGCTTCACTAGCTTATATCTGGCTTCGAACTCTGATGGCGGCCGTGGGTGGCGGAGACAGCCACCGACTCGGATTTGTGGAAGGAAGAAAAGGGAAGTTCTTACCTTTGGGAGAAGCTGTTAGAGATACTAAAAAGTTCAAGTTAATGCCGTATTTTCATAGCTTTATATAAGATTTAGGGTTAATGTCAAAATTGATCCCTTAATTTTTACCCAATGTGCAATATAATACATATACAAAGTAAATGTCAAAGTTAATACCTGTACTATTCCTTCATGTCTTTTCTTCATTGATCAAGTATGAAGCATGTAACCCCCATCATCTCCTGAAGAAATGAACAAGACATAATGGGTGTGTCTAATTTAAAGAAATTTATCTTCGATCTAGTATGAAGTTTTGTTAAATACTCGTATTTGTTGCAATGGACTATTTTCGATATTCACAATTACGATAATATTTCTCTTTTTCTTCTCTCATGAATTTAGGTTCTTGTAAAAACTTGATTGAACCCAACTTTGGCCTAGGATAAGCTCCCAATAAGATTTTTAAGATTTTTACTCCAACGGTTGGTTCAATTGGTTCATACCGTTTTGAAAGTCAGACAATTCAACCTCATATTCCATATCAATATCCCGGTCCAACTAGCTCGTCCAGTTTAAAAAACAATGGTTCCCAGCAGCTAGCTTTTGCGATCTAAGATGCATAATTAACATGATATTGGACAATCCATTTCTCATATTAGACTAGTAAAGCCATGGCGTAAAGGACCTAAGTTTTGAACTTCTGTGATGATCACATTTCAAGAACTTACATCACATATGCAGATTACCTATGTCCATCAGCCAACTCTTACCATTTGCAGACATGCTCATAGTAGGATAAGAGATAAGAGGAAGCATTACCTGCATTCACAAGGTTGGAAACATTAGAGGTAACAGTTTCTCCTCTCTTCAATAGTTAGCGATTCATTAAATCTGGACCATCTGCCACGCAAAGGAGCTGTGTATCGTCTCTCCGATATACAGTCTTACTATCATACACTGTCGACGATTAAAGGCAGACCGCACTTGAATAGGCGGGGGGTTTAAGAAGCTTGGTTGTTTGTTTCAGTTCACATGTTAATCGATTCAACCTTTTATCTTCAGACCAAAACCGCAATCAATTAAATTTTCAACCGAACCATCTAGTTTGATTCTAATAACATTTATTTAATCGATGAAAAAAAAAAGGAATAATAGCTATCAATTCGTACAAAGGAGCACAATAAAAAATTATACATCAATTATTTTAACTAATTAATGATTTAAATGAAAACTTTTAAATAATTAAATGAAGTTGCTAGGAAATAAGAGAAGAAAGATACAGAAATGCAAAAACAAAATCCAAACCCCTATTAAATTAAAATAGTTTAACTCAAAACCGAATATCACAAAAATATGATAATTTAGTACTACAAAATAACAATTAGACATTTCTTTGAACTCTTCGGTAACGGCAATAATTGGTTGCGGGTTTTACTTTCTTGTGCCGTAGTCATGGCATCCACTCTTATTATGAGCTTTTATAGAACCATTGAATTGTCTAATAAATAATAAACTATTTCAATCACATATGCCACATAGTCTAAAATTTCAATCTTCTCAACGTGAAATGACAAACAAGAAGGAATGCCTATATTCCATCGAGTTTTCGCAACATCCTAAACTCATGACAAAAGGTGAAAAGTTATTTGGTTTGTACAATCAATGCCCTTTATGCTCAGGAGCAAAGGAGAGCCAGCAGAATAGAGGAGCATCAAAAAGGCGCTTTTCAAGCCAAGGCCAAGGCTGCCTCGAGCACCAATGGCTATAAAGGCAAAAAGAACTGAAAAAACAGGCCTAAGCCTGATACTGCAAGAAAAGGGAACCAACTCTGCAGGCACTGCAAAACACCAGGTCATCTTGAAGATAGATGCTGGTTTCGACCAGATGCAATATGTCAATATTGCAAGAAAAAGGGGCATGTTGAAAGGGTCTGCAAGAACAAAAGCAGACCTAGGCAGAATCAAGCACAACAGAAAAATGTTGAAGCTTAAGTAGATGAAGACAATAGTGACCATGAGGAGCGGGTCTTTCTTTGTGTCATGCTCGACTTTGTCGGAAGAAGGGCTCAAAAGGATGGCTATTGGACGATGGCGCATTAATCACATGTCACGGATGCAACCATTTTCAAAACCTTGGATACAAGCTACAAAACTAAGGTGAAAGTTGGAAATGGTCGGTTTGTCAAGGTTTTGAAGGAAGAGGGGAAGTGTTGATATGCACTCCCACAGTGACAAGGTTATCACAAATGTTCTGTTGGTACCTGAAATTAATTTGGGAAAAGTATCATCAAGGCCTTTTTACTAAGAGTTAAATTATATTTTGACCCCTTTACTTAAAAAATAAGTAAATTCATTCTTATATGTTAAATTAAAAAGTAAATTGATCTTTCTACTAATATTTTCATTCATTCCTACTATTAAAAACTTATTCTTATAAATCATTAGCTTGAGATACAGTGAGTCGTAACGTGATTATTTTGTCAATCATGTCTAGTTTTAGGGATAATATTTTTAGCAGAGACTAATTTACTCATTTTTTTAAATAAAAGAGGTAAAATAAAATTTAACTCTTAGTAGAGGGACCTTGATGGTACTTCTACCAAGAATTTTCTATCATTATGTATTGTGAATATTATAGGAGCGTATTAAAGTAAAATTTGCTTACATTGGAGGGGTTTCTTTGTACTGTTTTATGTTATGGTTAAAACTTATTAGTACCTGATTTGGTTTTGTATAAACTACATCCAAAATTACTAAAAATTATAAAATAGTCATTAGATTATTCAAAATTTTGATAAAACCACAGATAAAATCACATGTTGCTAGCATATTTGTGACATTCAATCGCAAGAACACCATATATACATCAAAAGTTGCTGGCAAATAAGAGAAGAAAGATGGATTAGATTATAAAATTTATAATCTTCAGCCACAAACATGCAAAAAAAATAAAAATCCAAACCCCTATTAAATTAAAATATTTTGACTCAACCGAATTTGCATTTCACAAGAATCTGACAATTCAGTTGCTTTCAAAAACTGTTCAACACTGACTGACCTGTAAGGCGCAAGCATCATTTAAACATCATTTCAGTCCTAGGAAAGCTAAATTCCAGTATTCTAGCAGGCTAAAATCTCAAGGGCTCAAACCTTCATCTTCAATGGCCTGTGTTGAACCAAAGCTAGCCTATAACAGGAACAATGGAAGCATTCTTTGCTGTTGGTAAGAATGTACAAATCTCTATAGCTAGAGAGCTCCCCTTTTTCTTGTTCTAAAATAGCTCCAAATCAATCTGATATTCTTCCTATCAGAGCTTGTTGTGTAACGCATATCATACGATTGTTTCTTACAAATTAAAATATGTTTCTATTTTGCCAATCATGGGGCTACATATCAATTTCAAAGGCTACTTTCGGCTACAATACATTATAACACAAGTATACATGCACACATACATATAAACCAACCATCAGGTATAGTCTATTGCCATTAGTGAATGTACCGGATATTAACAGTGAAATATAATTACAACACATCTATACAAAACCAAACCAGATACTGATAAGTTCTAACCATAATATAAAACAGTACTACAAAATCACAATTAGACATTTCTTTGAACTCTTTGGTAACTGCAATAATTGGTTGCTGACTTTCCTTTTCTGTGTCATAGTCATGGCCTTCATTCTTATTACGAGATTTTCCAAAACCATTGCATTATCCAAGAAATAACTAACCATTTCAATCATATGTGGCTCAAAGCATGAAATTTCAATCTCCTTTAGATGAAATGACAAAGAAGAAGGAATAGGTAAAGCATTCCATCGAGTTCTCGTATCAACCTAAACTCATGAAAAAAGAAGAGAAGTTATTTGGTTTGTACCATGAATTTAGGTGATCTCGAACATGCTTTCGATTTATTTTAAATTTATCGTAACTGTGGATGTAACTGACACTAAAACAATCAACTGCAACGAATACACATGAACTTAGACAAAGACTTCATACCGGAAAATTGAGGGTAAGTATCTCTAGATTAGGCGCACAATGTAAAAACTCCACAAGCCAAGTTTCTCTCCCATTAAAACCACGACCATCATATTCGAATTCAATAAGGTTGTGAAATATAGGAAGTCGAATTGTTCGGAGAATCTGCACAGACAAAAACTTGGAGCTATTATATAATGTTAAATTATATAATGTTAAAAGGAAAATCACACATGAATACTAAGCTTACTAACCGCTTCATCAGTGGTTAAACTTAGAGACCGCACATTGCGAATTCCTTGAATAAGATGAGGTGCACTTGTTTCACAAACAACGGCATCACTCACGCAGATGTTAATATGGGCTTTTTCTAGAGACTTCATGTTAGTCAAAGTATAGCCTTCAACTACTGCGTCAGTATATTGAAAATAAACAAGATTTGGAGCATTAATCACCACCACATAATCTATATTTCCGAATATTCGAAGATCAAAATCTAAAACAAAATCTAAAACCAATCTCTTAAGCGATGGACTTTGGATATTGACCTCACGCAAGTAATCTAAATCACATTCAATAAAAGCCAAATCTTCTAAGACATGGCAATTGGAAATTAACCTATGAACGGAATCACCTACAAATGCCGAGTTTCTAATCTGCAAAGTCTTCAGATTCCCTAAACAGACGTCAGATGGGACCTCAATCTCAGAACCTACTGCATCCAATTTCAATGTCACCAGTGAGTGGCAAGTGAATAAAAGAGCTGGTAAAATATCCCCAAGATTCTTTAAGTCCAAATCAATTTCCTTAACACCACGGCACAATGCAGCACATATCCAGCCAGAAACATCAAAATCATGATCTTTATCATTCCATGAAACAATATCATTTAGCCCAAACCAATCTAAACTTACCTGATCGGGGAATTTCAATAACCTATCAACAAAGTTCTTGAAGCTGTCAACATTTCTGTCAGTCAAACCCCTCATTTAATGACCATCAAATTTAATGGTAGAAATTGAAGCAAAGAGGTATCTCCACTTGGTTGAAATCATAGATGTTCGAACTGCTTCTTCGATGGGAAGGAATGACAAAATATGACAAAGAATATGATCAGGAAAACTACTCATCCTGTCTTCAACATACATCGCCATAAGGTAAGAAAACTACATACCTGTCCGACGGCCGGCGATAGGAACCGGAGTGTTTTACGCTTTTGTTTTATGGTTCGGCTCCACTAGCTTATATCTGGCTTCGGAGCAAACTTTGAAGACTTGAGTATAGAGGAGGTCCGGGAAGCCGAGCTGAGAACGCTGACGGCCGCTGTGAATGGCGGTGAAGAAAGAGAAATGTCTTTGCTTTCGTAGAAGAGGCTTTCGTAGAAGAGGCTACTGATGCAAAAAGTTAGTGTTAAATGCCAAAAGAGACAAGTATTTTCGTACTTCCGTACCTTTACAAAAATTTAAGGTTAATAGCAAAATTGGTCCCTTAGCTTTTACCCAATCTGCAATATAATACTTATACAAAGTGAATGACATATTTAATACCTCTACTATTCTTTCATGTCTTTTCTTGATTGTTCAAGTATGAAGCATGTAAGCCCATCATCTCCAGAATAAATGAACAAGACATGATATGTGTGCCTAATCTAAAAACACTTATTATTAATATCGTATGAAGTTTGATTTAAATATTCATATTCGTTACAAGCAACTGACTATTTTAATGTCAGTTATATTTACACTTACGATAAAATTAAAAAGAAATGGAAAACATGTTCGAGATCACCAATTCATATTACAAACCATATAACATTTCTCTTCTTTTCTCACATGAGCTTAGGCTTTACCAAGAGAAGTTTCTTCTTGGTTATCATTTCAATTCAAGGAGATACACATATGTTTGAAATGATATACATTACAGAAAAAGCTATTATAGAAAAGGAACAAGCAGCTATGGAGATTTGTACATTCTTATAAGCATCAAAGAAGGCTTCCATTGTTTCTGTTACAGGCAACTAACTTTGATTCAGGATAGGCCATTGAAGATGAAGGTTTGGGAACTTTGGGATTTAACCTGTTAGAATACAAGAATTTAGCCTCTCTATGATGAACTGGCGTTTGAAGATAATGGAACATCACCACCCCTGATTTGACTAAAAGAATTTTAAATGATAAATGTTGAATAATTCAATGAAATTGAGTTATCAATTTAATGTCCTTCAATGCAATTTACCCTACATATAAATATTTTTCTATACATATTTTTGAAAATTATTGATAAAATCACATGTTGCTGGCATATTTGACATTCAATCACAAAAACACCATATACAAATCACAAGTTGCTCACAAATAAGAGAAGAAAGATGGATTGGATTATAAATTTTACAATCTTTACCCACAAAAAAAAAATCCAAACCCCTATAACAAAATTGAAATTGAGAAGTAAATAAGCTCAACCTAAACAAGAAAAGAAATTAACTTCAAATAGTTATTTATAGAACAGCAGTAAAACAGTAAAAATAAAAGCAGGTAAACAAGTTCAGTATTTTCGAAATCAGCATACTACGTTCAATTTTCGTCTTCGGAATCAGCACCGGCAGCGGCATTATGTGTGTGTAATCGTTCATTCAACTTAGCTTTCCTTTCCTCATACGTCAGCTTCTTCAAGTTGATCGCACGCATAAATACTTCAGCTATGAAGTGATCACCTTAGCCCGATCCAAGCATACAAGGACAAGGGTAACTCAAAGCAAAGCTATACACGGAAATACTAGTGGGAAACAGTACAAACTAACATAGGCCAAAATCGGAAATTGAAAATTGAATGCTTAAAAGGCATGTATAAATATTTCAGCTATGAAGTGGTCTCCTTAGCGCCCCATCCAAGCTTACAAAGAAAACGGTAACTCAAAGGAAAGCTACACACCAAAATACTAATGGAAAACAGTAAAAACTAACAACGATCATGTTACAAAAGTGGACAGTTCGCAACAAAAATGAAATGAAATGATCACTTTGAATCACTTCTATAAGCCAACACCCAACAGCCTTATCTAAAACAGGTAAACTTGCCATTCGATTTTTATGATGCCTTTAGTGCACCAAAAACATGGTTTCCAGTTGCTGTCCTGATCAGTCCAACATCGAGGACAGCTCGAAAATGCCTCCTTGTGTCAGTTGGTTCAACCGAGAAATCCTCTCCGGTAGCCTAGAAATATACAAACCTTCAATAAGGAAACTATGCAAAAATAAACCAGATACCGTAGCATGATCATATATGTATAATTCCTCCACACTGCCTCGATATTCATTGTCCATTTCAAGTACGTTAAGGACACGGAGTCCCAAAAGTAATCCAGTGCAATAAGCTGGCCAAATATATATAAAAAAAAACATATGACACGAAACTGATTTATCAATGCACAATCCAGGTGAAATAAATAACATTTCCTGCAGCATAGTTTGTAAGACCGACTTCAAGTCCATAACAAGGAAGCTCGTGTGAGTAAGCCGAAGCAAGAACCATATCACCAGAGTTAGCAGAAATTATTTGTGCAGTGATATCTTTGTTGCTCTAATCACAAAGGTTAAGGTTTGAAACATAAATAGAAATAAAGTTACAAACTAGAAAAACGAATCCAGAAAATAGTCGAATCTCAAACAACTTCAAACAAAAACGTGATCCATGTCAGCAACGTTTGTGCTTAAACAACATAAAAACATGGTATAAAAACAAAAGATTTATCAACTATATGGTCATTGGACTAAAACTATAACGAGACATTATAAGAATAGGCAGATTTTTGGATACAAATCGAACAACGAATCAGTTTATAGAACCTAAAACAACTGTTTGAACTAGTAAGGTTTTGACCAAAGTTTTCAAAATCGGACCAGTCATAACTGGTCAAGCCACCAGTTTGTTGGTTCAACCGGTTCGATTAAATAAATTATCAAAAGATTCATAAAAACAAAAAAATTTCCGGTTCAACCATTTCTTGGTTCAATCGGTCCATAATAGTTCCTAGGTCAACTGGTCCAACTTTGTTTATCATATAATCTCAGGTTCTTCAAAAAGCTCAATACAAGCAAATAATAATTTGTTGCCCCCACAAAACTGAAACAAAGACAAAGGAAAAAAAGACAAAGCAAAGATTATGCATATAAGGTAGAGAAACATACAATTAATCTACTTTTTGGAAAAGAACATGGCTTTTGAACAAAAGATTTTCTGACAAGGGAAAAACAAGAACAAAATTTGAGGAACTTACCAGCATTGGTTTCATCAAGGATGACTAAAACTTTAAGGTATTCAACTGGATTGGAGAGGTGTTGTATAGCTTTATCAGATGACAGTTGCACAAGGTTCTTACAATCAGAAATTCTCAAAAGTGAAGCAGAAAAGAGCTTTTTCAGTCCTTTCCATGCTGGTATGCAATGAGATGTTGAAGTTGACATGAAAGAGAGCTTGGTTGTTCCGATCCATTCAATCTCAAGGGTTCAATGGGATGAGTTGAGGTGGTGGCCCGGGATGTTGAAGTTGACTGCAACCTAGGAATTCGTCATCTCTCTGGTGCATCCTTCAATCAAAATATCATCTCAAAATTTCAGTGTTGCATGAAAGAAACTTCTTTCATTAGGATGTATTGTGAATATTATAGGAGCATATCGATGAGACTTGAACTTACATTCTTAATGTTCATAGACTTCGATTTGGTTGGCAGGGATCTTGAACCTCTTGCTGATGTAACTCCGGTCTCCTTTAAATCGTGGACAGTTTGTAATAGAAAGATGTTGAATATTGGAGAGACGATATGTGGCTCCCTTAGATGGCAGATGCTCCAGATTTCGACAAAAATCTATTGTCATATCTTGAAGAGAGGAGAGGTTTCCCAACCACTCAGGTAAAGTTGTGACTCCATCAAATCCAGAAATAATTAAATACCTGAGGGCGGCTAGGTGTTGAAGTTGATAAGGCAGCGAGCATAGTTTTTCCCATCCATTCAATGTCAAAATTTCAAGGGAAGAGTGGAGGTGGTGGATGGAACTAAGACCTGGGAATTCATCTAGCTCTTGTGAGAAAGGACCCAATTTCAATGTCTTCAAACGGGTGAGGCACCTAAGGCTGTCCTCTGGAACACTCTTCAAGTTTTGACAACTCAAGATACACAGTTCCTTCAGAGAATGCAATTGCCCTAAATCTTCTGGAATCGACTCCAGATCAGTGCAATAGTCCACGACCAAAAACTGAAGACAAGTACAGCTTCGCAATCCACTTGGTAGACTTGTCAGTCCATGACATCCTTCCAGCGATAATTGTATAAGAGAGGAGAAAACATCTAAACAGGGAAGGGGAATGGGAATCAGATTAGGACAGTTTCCTATTCGTAATGTTTCCAACCTTGTGAATGCAGATAACGCACCCTCTATCTCCCGTAATCCTCGACAATGATCCAACTCAAGCTTCACAAGAGACTCAGATATGCCATATACTGGAATGGAGGTCAAATTAGGACAGTCACATATGACCACAACTCTTAGACATGTGGAAGTAAGTAATCCTTGTCCTATTTTACATAACTGGTCACAAAGCTTCACCTCAAGATGCTGAAGAAAAGAGATACCGCCCTCTACACTTGGAACTGTCGTTAACTTATAGCACCTCTGTATGGTTAATTTTTTGAGGCTAGGGGGAAAGGGAAATTGTTCATCTCCTATACAACTTAATGCATTGTTACCTGTAATAGTGAGTGCCTCAAGACAAGAAAGTCTACTCATTCTTGGAACACTGCTTAGCTTACGGCAACCTTCAATATGTAGCTCTTTTAGTGAAGGATACACAGTAACTGTTGGTTCCACTTCTAACCATTCTTCTACTTCTTCCATATTCCATAGGCTCAACTTTTCCAATGCTGGAAATAAGGTGATTGGCTTATTCTTATCAGAACTACTATCATCATCACTGAAATAAAATTCTTTTCCAATGCACCTCACATTATTTAAACCTTCTACTTCAAGAATTTTTAGATTGGGGTAGTGCCCAAGAGTTGGCAGTTTCTCTAAATTCTTACAATTAGACAGCTTCAACTTCACCAAATTGATGGGTTGAAAACAAGCACTTGGACCACTAATATTAGTAAACCTTGCCAACCATGATGGATAGTGCTTTCCGTTATAGTACATAATGCTTAAGCTTTTCAAATTTGAGTGAGGTTCCAATCCTTCCAGTACTTCCTCGTCATTGCAAGATTCTTCCCTGTTATAGCCCCAAAGGTATTCTAACTCATGTAGCTTCTTTTTCTCCAACAATTTTGCTTCCCTAGCTTCTCCTTCATTTCTAACATTCTGAAGATTGAATATGACTAGTTCTCCACCAAGTTCAACTAAACCTCCTAATTCACCAATTCTACTTCCCCTTTCTGTACCCACTCTAAATATTGGCAAAGTTTGAAGATTAGTTAGACATCCTATCTTATAAGGAACAGTTCTATAATGACCAATATACAGATGCCTCAAGTTTACTAGATTTTCCATTCCTTCAGGCATGTGCCCTTCATAACCCGATAATCTTAATGTCTGCAAATGGTAAAGCTGGCTGATGGACTTCGGTAATCTACATACGTAAGTTCTTGAAATGTCAAAGTACCTTAAATGCTTTAGCCTGCCAATTGAGTGTGACAAGGAGACAATGGGAGCACGGCAAAAAATAAGAACTCGTAAGCTTTTGAAGTCCCTTACAGCATGGACGGAGCTAGAATTGGAGAACAAAGAGTGCCACAATCTCACACCATTAACGATGTTTCCTTGTCTAATATGAGAAATGGATTGTGCAAGATCATGAACTAAATCATGCATCTTACATGTTGTAATGCGACCGTATTGATCCGGCTCCACATCCTGCAATAAGGAATTTGATAGCAACGCATTGAAGTATTCATTGCCGATATCCTCAACGGCTGGCTGCTGGGAACTTATCCTGGACTGCTGAAGAAAGCCTTCAGCCATCCAAAGCTGGATCAATTGGTCCTTTTGGATCCTAAAATCCTTAGGAAAGATGGAACAATATGCAAAACACTGCTTCAAAGATGGGGAAGACAAGCGATCAAAACTCAATCTCAGAACACGTACAATCCCTTCATTCTTTTCCAAAGAACCCCAAAGAGAACTATCCCTGAGTGACACCCATTCATCCCTATCCCATCTGTTGCACATTGTGCTCCCTATAACATTTGCCACCAATGGCACACCTGAGCATTTACTGGCAATATCCCTCCCTATAACTTCTAATTCTTGTGATACAGAAGAGTTTCCGAAGGCACTATCTCTGATTATGGACCAACACTCCTCATCCACCATTGTCTTCAGATGATGCCTGTACTCAGGGAGGGTTTCTTTCACCACTGCCACATTTTCACTACGACTAGTAACAAGAATACAACTTTGTTTACTTTCATTTATCCCCAACAAACTACCTTTTAAGTCCCCCCAGTTTTTAATATCCTCATCCCACACATCATCAAGCACAAGAAGGAAGCTTTTGCCTTTCAACTTCTTCTGTATTTCTCTAACCACAACATCATCATTCTTGATCTCACAAGGTTTTCTAGTTAGAGATTCTAAGATCTCCAATAAAATCCTTCGAACATCGAAAGTTTCAGCCACACACACCCAAATTATTTCACCAAAACAGTTCTGCACTTTCTCATTGTTACAAACAGACTTGGCTAAAGTAGTTTTCCCCAAGCCTCCCATACCTACTATGGACACCATCGAAAACCCATGGTGATCAGTGTTTGAGCCAATCAAAAGATCAACTATTTTCTGAACATCAGCTTCCCTTCCAACAACTCGTGATGAGTTACAGGAATGGGTGCCTCCAATTCCACTAAACACAGGACCCATACTTTGAACTCTTTGTTGGAGTCCGAATTTCAAGGCTCGATCAATAATTTCATCCATGGATATGCTAATATTCTTAATATTTTTACCCATCTTTACAGAAAATGCCATGGGATTCTTGGAGAGGGAGAAGAAATTGCTAACCTTTTTAGCCATTTGGTTAGCCTCCGTCGTCCTTCGGAGATTTTCATGAGCAAGCTCATCCAATACATCGTCGGCAGCATAGGCGATATACCTTAGCTGTTGAAGCCAAACCTTGATGGGTTCATCGACTCGCCTACTCTCCGCGTCTTGCAAGAAAGCTCGAGCGAGATCTAGTGAGGAACGAAGCTTGTTGAGGTCGTCTTTGAAATCCCAAGTCACTACCAGGTTGATTTGGTCTTCGATGATAGAGATAGCCTTGGACAAAGCCACCTCTATGGATGCACCGATTATAGCTTCGGTCATTCCTGGTTCCCAGTAGTCAAGAAAGCAAGTCAACGAACAAGTATGCAAGAAACAAAACAGAGATGGTACTGTGAAATGCTTGTTTACTTATTACTAGCATTTCCCAGCGTCTGCTGCTTGCCGGGTTTCTATTTTTTTAATCAGGACAAGTGGTAGTTTCGAATATTTTGACACGTGGCAATTTTATTTATAAATTTTAAATAAACATTTATTTTAATCTTTGAAAAAAACAAAAATGCTGAATTCAATTTTATTTCACCTATTTTATGAAAATTAAAATGTTAAAAGAATTTTACTCTTAATAGAACGGGTACTTCAACCAAAAAAATTTCTATCATTATGTATTGTGAATTTTACAGGAGCATATTAGAGTACGATTTGCTTGGCAGGGAATTTCAGCCTCTTGTCGGCGTTATGTTACAGTAGAGGTTAGGGTGTTCAGTCGGTTAATCGATTCGAAATAACATTAATTAAATTAACTGATCTTTCAAAATTTTTAACCGTTAATTGAATTGAAATTTTTTCAAAAAAAGTAACCGAACTGAAATTTTTTCGGTTAATTTGGCCGATTAACCGAAAATTATATATATTTTATTTTTGGTTAAAAATTAACCGAATTACCCCGAAATGAATCACTACATAATTAAATATTTTTATTTATTAAATTATTTGTAATTTTTATGATTAGGTTGGATTGGGTAATTGGGTTGAGTTGGATATTTGGGTTTGGATTGGGTTTAAGTGAATAGTAGGCCTATTTATATACTATAATTTTATTTATTAATTTTTTTGGTTAACTGACCGGTTTCAAACTGAATTAACCATTAACTGAAAAATCACAAAATAATTAACCGACCCCCGACCGAAAGAATTTGGTTAACCGACCGATTAACTGAATTCGGTCGGTTAACCGAATTTTTTCGGTTTTACCCAAATTTTGCACACCCCTAAGTAGAGGAGCTTCTTGATACTATTTTATGTTATGGTTATAACTTATTGGTTCCCGATTTAGTTTTGTATAAATTACATCCAAAGTTATTATACATTTTAGTCATTAAAATTTAATGGTATTTGAAATTATTTATTTAACTATTCAAAAATATTCTTTTAATCACTGAACTATTTGAAATTTTTATTTAAGTTATTGGGTTTAAAAAAAATTCAAGTTAAAACCTTTTGACTCAAAACCGAATTTACATTTCACAAGAATCTGCAATGATAATTACGGTACTAAAAAATCACAATCGAACATTTATTTGAAGTCTTTAGTAACTTCAATAATTGGTTGCGATCTGTATCCAAGTCAGGAGATCTATACTTATTATGAGCTTTTCCAGAACCATTGCATTATCCAAGAAATAATTTACCATTTCAATCGTATGTATGTCAAAGCATGAATATTCAATCTCCTTGAGGTGAAAGAACAAACAAGAAGGAACTTCTATAGTTAAAGACTTCCATCGAGTTCCTACAAAATAACTCATGAAAATAGAAGAAAAATTATTTGGTTTGTACCATGAATTTAGGTGATCTCAAACATGCTTTCAAGTTTTTTTTTTTTTAATTTATAAATCATATGTACTTAGACAAAAACTTCATACCATAAATTTGATGGTAAGGGTTTTTAGATTAGGCGCACGATGTAGAAACTCAATTTCTCTCCCACAAAATTTGAATTCAATAAGATTGTGAAATATAGAAAGTCGACTTGTTCCGGAAATTTGCACACCCAAAAACTTGGAACTATTATATAATGTTATGTCATATAATGATAAAAAGGGAAAATAAACACATAATACTTAGATACCGTACATTGCAAATTCCTTGAATAAGATGAGTTGCATCAATGCTTAAATTGGAATGAAAGCCATAGATGTAAATATCGACTTTTTCTAGGGACTTCATATGACTGTAACATTCAACTTGTAATAGCCTAAATTTTCAGTGGTGTCGGAATGGTGATTCGAGGTCACTAAATCCGACAAGTGAGTAGAAAATATTATTAATTTAGTGAGTATAAGTTAAATGTGAAGTTAAAAAAAAATTGAAATAGTAAATAGTGTATTAAAATAATAATAAAAAATAATTAGAATCGAAAATGAGGTATCGAGACCTCGGAGATTTTTAATCTAGCCATAAATGTTTTATAAATATTTATGAAGTGTTAATAGGTTAGTATTAAAGTTTTGTCAAGAAATTTTAAAGTTTCGATAGTTAATTGAACAAAAAGGACTAAGTTGTAACAAATGCAAAGTTATGAGAAATGATTAAATAGCTTAAATGATAAAAGAAGGAGGGCTTAAAAGGCAAATAGACCTAAGGTCTATTTGGGCTGGACGGCAAGGGCATGAAATCAGACAGAAAATAAGGAGAAATAAGGGTAAAATTGGAATATTGCAAAATTTACTTAATAAAGCTAGGACTAAAGTGGAATTATCTAGATTTCTCTTTATTTTTCTGCATTCTCATCAGCAAAACACCATATAAGGGTTTTCCCTAAGCTGGTTTTTCATATTTTTACTGCAAGTAAGTTCAATTCTTGATTATTTCTTGAAATTTATGTGTTTTTGTGACTTTTACAACTAGGCCCACTTGTTGAATTCATTAGTTTTAGATTTTATGAATGAAGTTGGAAGTTGCTATGAATATGTTCTGGAAGTATATGATGATTTAGCATGGAATTATAACTTTAAATGGTTTATATGCTGATTTTATTGAAAGAATTGGATAGAAAGTGAATGTTTGAGACCTAATTTTAAAAGAATTTGAAGTTAGGGTTTTTATGTGAAAATTCTGAATTCCAATAGGTTTGAAATAACTCATATTGATTAGGTAAAGTATTAATTTACAAAAATTAGCTTAATTGAGGGGTAATTGATCAAGGACTGAATTGTATGAACTCTGAAATTTGGGGCAAAATAGAAATCAACACTTTGCACTGAAACAGTTTTGGACAGCAGCAGTAGTCTAACTTTGAAAAATCACCAAAAATTTTAGAAATCGAATTAAAGGATGAATAAAATATGAAATTAAATCTTATTGAGTCTAGTTTCTTATAGAAGAAACGATGTAAGCAATAGATTTGTAAATCATGAGATATAATAGGTTTTATGAGACAAGATCAGAATGATTTCGGGTTCCCCTGTTCTGACTTTGAAAAATCATCAAAAATTGTATAAAAATAATTGGGGTCTTAAATTTATATCATTAAGATCCTGAGTGAGTCTATTTTCAATAGAAACAAACGTTAACATCATCCGAATCCTGAAAAAGGAGATAATTAATTTTTAGTGAAGATGGGTCGGAACTGTCAGACAGCAGAACAGGGGTGAATTTAAAGAATAAACTGTACTTATTGGCCAAACCAAAAATTCTAAAAATTTTATGGTAAAAATATATGTGAGTCTAGTTTCAAGTAAAATTAACGGATCTTAATTTGGAGTTCTGTAGCTCAAGATAAAAATAATTTAGTGACTCTAACACAGATGGACAGCTTGAATATCCATATAAGTAAATAGTGAAATTATAGATAATGTTACTTATATGTGGGTTGTAATCATTAAGGATGTGAAATAGAGTAAAGGTGAAATCAATACTGATAAGTGAATGATTTTACTATGATAGATCAAGAACCCAAAGCAAGTCGAGGAAAAGAAAAAGTAGCTGATTAGTCCATGAAATTTCTCAAATTCTGCAAATCGACTCAGGTAAGTTCATATGGCTGAAATTTAATGATTAAATGTTAATTTTATGAATTATATCATGTATGATGAGATATATTTGTTGATGAATTGAGAATAAAATGACAATGCGAAAAGTGATTAAATGATCAAATTGAGCAGAACATCGGATTTGAGTACTTCTGATCAGTGGCAAGTGAAAGTGAAAAGTGGTAGCTTCAGCTACCTGATCAGTGAAAAGTGGTAGCTCCGGCTACCTGATCAGTGAATAATGCTAGCTTCGGCTACAAGTGACAAGTGATAAGTGGTAGCTTTAGCTACGCTTATCTGATCAGTGATAAGTGATCATACGTAAAACCATAGTTATACTATGGTAAAGTGGAAGTGAAGTACTCAATTTTCCGTAACCGTTCCCTAATTTGATTAAGGATGGTAAGTGACAAAAAGGGGCCCAAAAGAGTTAAGTAAATGGATAAATGGTAGTGAGATTATACAAAAGCACTCACCAAATTGTGGTTGACAGGTGAACTTAATAATTGTACATAGTGTATAAGTGTATGAATGTTGGTAAAATTTATATTTTATGCCTATGAACTTACTAAGTTTCTATAAACTTACTTGAGTGTATTCAATGTCTCATGTAGATTGACGTATAAATATACGGAGGATCGGATCAACACTAAGGATCACACTATCAAGATTATCTCCGGTTGCTTTTGTAAATTTCCTTTTTGATTTATATGGCATGTACATGTTTGATGATTATATAAATACTAAAACTTGTTTAATGAGTATGTATTAAAGTAAACAGTGATAAATATGCTAAATAATATAATTATAGTAGAAGTATGATTTGGTTTGAATTGGACTGGATTGTTTTGTTTTAAAATTGCAGGGAAGACTGGATATTTATAAAAGGACTATATTGAATTCATAATAAAAATAATATTAACTCGTTAAACTTAGGTAATGCCTCATACCCTATTCCGGCAACGAATACGGGTAGGGGGTGTTACACAACTAGTGCCGCATTATATCGAAAATAAACAAGATTTGGAACATCAATCACCACCCCCTAGTTTAAATCTCGGTCTCCTCTCGCAACAAAATGTAAAACCAAGCTCATAAGCGAAGGAATTTGGATATGGAGCTCCCTTGCATTCTTAACAAAACTTTCAATGAAAGCCAAATCTTCTAAGACATGGCAATTGGAAATTAACCTATGAATGGAATCATCACCGAAAAGGACCCAGTGTATAAGCTGCAAAGTCTTCAGATTCTCTAAACAAACCTCAGATGGGACCTCAATCTTACAACCTCTTGCATCCAATCTCAGTGTCACTAGTGAGTGGCAAGTGAATAAAACAGGTGGAACATCCCCAAGATTATGTAGTTCCAAATCGATTTCCTTAACACCACGGCACAGTGCAGCACATATCCAACCAGAAACATCAAAATCATGATCTCTAACATTGCATGAAATCCCATCACGTAGCCTAAAGGAATCTAAACTTACTTGATCGGGGAATTTCAACATCCTATTAACAAAGTTCTTGAAGCTGTCAACGTTTCTGTGGGTCAAACCGCGCAGTAAATAACGATCTAGTTCAATGGTAGAAATTGAAGCAAAGAGGTCTCTCCACTTGGTTGAAATAATAGAGGTTCGAACTGCTGCTTTAATGGGGAGGAATGACAAAATGTGACAACGAATATGATCCGGACAATTACTGATCCTGTCTTCGTTACACATCGCCATAAGATAAGAAAATTACAGACGGTGGCCGCGATAGGAACCGAAACTTTTTTGCTTTTGTTTTGTGGTTCAGCTTCACTAGCTTATGTTGACAGCGGCCGCGGGTGGAGGTAACAGCCACCAGATTGGATTTGTGGAAGAAAAAAAAAGAGATTTAGGGTTAAATGTCAAAATTAGTCTGGAAGGCTATCCATTTATAATTAAGTTACTCAAAATCGAAGGTATAGATCGAATTAAATCATCGGATGAGATCGAAGTATATATACAATTGATGGGCTCGAAACTAACTAATATTTCGACAAAGGCAAGCGCACCTATCGAACAGTAATATAGCTAACTATCTTTTTATTATTTAACCTAATAATTGAGAGGATTTGTTTTAATCTAAAATTTAACTAACTAATTAACTATGAACACGACAGAGAGTGAAGAGAGTAATTGAATAAACCAATGAATAAAGACAACACCCAAGGAAGAATCCAAACAACTGACTCTAGGTTGATTAACTAAAATCTTTTTCTAATTAAAACCCCTATCGTCGCATTAACTTAATCTATGGATTCCCTTATTAGATTTGACTCTAATGCGGCAGATTTATGTCATCCTATTTATAGGTTTGCAATCAACTTCGCTTAATTATGCTAGATCTTCTCTTCAACAAGGACTTTTTGTAACATCCCGAAATAGGGCCTAAACGGAATAGTGGTCACGAAACCACAAATTCGAGCTATAAAAGTTTATTACGTTTAATTATTATGATTTACAGAGTGATTAAATACATGTGTTAGAGTATTGATAAGAAATTTTATTGATTTCATGCTTAAATTGCCTATTAGGACTTGTTTGTAAAAGTTGCTAAATAGGGGTTCTAATTTATAAAGTACTTGATTGAAATGGGGGTTTGAAGTAAGAGTATTTAAATGGTAATTAGACTATTATATTTCCATGGACAAAAATGGACATATATGGGTAGAAAGAACCAAAGTTTTTAATGAAGGGTAATTTAGTCATTTGGTAATAAAAAAAATTAAAAGGGAAAAAGATGGCAAAATATGCTCATCTTCTTCATTAGGCCGAATTTTCAAGTGTTCACCATAGCTAGGGTTTGTTTCAAGCTTCCAAGCTCCATAGTAAGTGAAAAGTGGTAGCTCCGGTATCCTTAGTATTCCAAAGTGGTTCAACGGGAAAATTCAAGGAGTATTCCAAAGTAAAGGTAAGACAAGTTCAAGCTAAAAAGGTAAGGTAAGATAAATTCATGTTAAAGGGTAAGGCAAGTATACAAGTTTTAAGTATATTGAGTTAAAAGCTTAAGTGATCTTGATAAGAAAAACATAAGATAATTCATTAAGAATGTTGTTATCTATTTACATGTAAACTTACTAAGCTTTATGCTTACACCCATTCTTTATATTTTTTATAGTATTACAAGCCAACTCGGGGATCGAAAGGACGTCGGAGATCGTTACACACTATCAAAGGATTATATTGGTATTTTGTGACTCGAACGTTTTAAGTTATGGCATGTATAGGGACTTAGCTATCTTGTGTGTATAACATTATGATATGGCTTAAGATTGGCTTGTAAATGTTTGGTAATGATTAGCTATTAAAATGGCTAATTAAGAGCATGTTTTGGATATTATGTAATGCCTAGTTGGTAATTATTAGAAAGAAATTATGTAAGTATATGCAGGGGAACAGTTTGTACAGCAGCAGTGACGTGATTTTGAAAAATCACCAAAAATAGTAGAAATGGAATTAGGTTGTGCATGAGATATAGAATTAAAGCTTATTGAGCCTATTTTTATATGAAAGAAACGGTGTAGGAAAAAGAGTTGTATATTATGAGATAATTGATTTTTAGTGAAGAGAGGTCAGAACTGTCAAACTGTGTAACAGGGGAGACTTTAACTAATAAACTGTACAAATTGGCCACACCAAAAATTCTAGAAAAATTATAGTCAGAAGATATATGAGTCTAGTTTCAGGGAAAATTTACGGATCTAGATTTCGAGTTTCGTAACTCGAGTTATAATTGATTTAGTGAACATGACGCAGATGGACAGTTTTAAACTTTTATGCCCCGAACTAGTAAGTTAAGTCTAATAATGCCTCGTACTCGACTCCGGCAACGGTCTCGAGTAAGGGGTGTTACATTATTAAAAGTTTAAGGAAATCACTTACCATGGAGCTTGGAAGCTTGAAACAAACCCTAGCTATGGTGAACACTTGAAAATTCGGCCTAATGAAGAAGATGAGCATATTTTGCCATCTTTTTCCCTTTTAATTTCTTTTTATTACCAAATGACTAAATTACCCTTCATTAAAAACTTTGGTTCTTTCTACCCATATATGTCCATTTTTGTCCATGGAAATATAATAGTCTAATTACCATTTAAAGACTCTTACTTCAAACCCCCATTTCAATCAAGTACTTTATAAATTAGAACCCCTATTTAGCAACTTTTACAAACAAGTCCTAATAGGCAATTTAAGCATGAAATCAATAAAATTTCTTATCAATACTCTAACACATGTATTTAATCACTCTGTAAATCATAATAATTAAACGTAATAAACTTTTATAGCTCGAATTTGTGGTTTCGTGACCACTATTTCGTTTAGGCCCTATTTCGGGATGTTACACTTTTGCTCCACTAAATAAGCACATTAAACTTTAATAAATATCCTGAACAAGACAAAAAGATCCCAAAAACTTCTAAAGAACTTGATGGAGATATTCAATTTTGGAGTGAATCTACTTCCGGGATGATTCCGACAGCTTCCTTCGAGTAATTTCTTTGTTCTACTCTGCGTGTTCCTTTAGGTCTTCTTCTGATGTATATTTATAGACTTTAAAGTGCTCAAAAACTCTAAAAATTGGCTTTTTTGTGTGAAAATGAAATAGGGTGCGATAGGGACAAGGGCGTGTGATCAGCCCGTGTGAGGATGCCCAGGCCGTGTGAAAATTTGCATGGCTCGCGATTGACACGGGCGTGTGTCCAGCCCGTGTGGAACTGGCTTGGCCGTGTGGATCCTTAAGATGGCCCGTTTTGTCCGATTTTTGTCCGTTTTCCATTCCTTTCGCTCCCCTATGCTCTCCTAAGTATAGAAACATGAATTTAAAGGATTTAGGAGTATCGAATTCACAAAATTGTATAATAAAACATCTAAAAACACACTAAGCATGGGATTAAAATATGTTATTTGTATGGTTTATCAACAATTAAGGGATTTACATACTTTTCTAGATTATAAAATCAAATCTTATCATATTACCTATCCCTTTTACATAATCTTATCAGTTTAATTTCTCATATTTAAGTAGACAATCTCCTGGGTCAAATGAGCCTCATCTATTCAAGTTTGTAAAAGGAAAAACTAAAACGATCATTTTGTGATTTTTTAAAATTAAGTGACGTTGAGTGTAATTTACCCTTTAAAAAATTGTTTTCTCTATTATTAAAAGATAAGTGTTAAATATAAATAAATTGTTTAATAAATCCAATGACAATGATAACGAACCATGATCATGTCTCCGCTCTTTATGGTGATCCCACCAGCCAACCTACCACCACCGATGACCAGGACAACGCTGTCTTTTCTGTTACTTAAAGCTTCTTTCTTAATAGGATAATCACTTTGTTCTTTAATTTTCTTACCTACACAATTAATTTACTGATTTTTTTAAATTAAGAGACCTCGATAATTTCACCAAATTTCTTTCACGTAACACCGAAACTTTCAGATGATATTTTGACAGAGGAATGCACCAGGGAGACGAGTTTAGAGTTGGATATTATCAACACTGACTGACCTGTAAGGCGCAAGCATTGTTGTCAATGGTGTGAGTTCCATAGTCAAATCAAGGGATCTTTAAACATCATTTCAGTCTGAAGGAAGCTAAATTCCAGCATTCTAGCAGGCTAAAATCTCAAGTTCTCAAACCTTACTCTTCAATGGCCTGTGTTGAACCAAAGCTAGCCTATAACAGGAACAATGGAAGCCTTCTTTGCTGTTGGTAAGAATGTACAAATCCCCATAACTAGAGAGCTCCCCTTTTTCTTGTTCTCAAATAGTTCCAAATAAATCTGATGTTCTTCCTATTAGAGCTTGTTGTGTAACGCATATCATACGATTGTTTCTTACAAATTAAAATATGTTTCTATTTTGCCAATCATGGGGCTACATATCAATTTCAAAGGCTACTTTCGGCTACAATACATTATATACACAAGTATACATACACACATACATATAAACCAACCATCAGGTATAGTCTATTGCCATTAGTGAATGTACCAGATATTAACAGTGAAATATATATTTCAACACATCAATACAAAACCAAACCAGACACTAATAAGTTCTAACCATAATATAAAACAGTACTACAAAATCACAATTAGACATTTCTTTGAACTCTTTAGGAACTGCAATAATTGGTTGCTGACTTTCCTTTTCTGTGTCATAGTCATGGCCTTCATTCTTATTATGAGATTTTCCAAAACCATTGCATTATCCAAGAAATAACTAACCATTTCAATCATATGTGGCTCAAAGCATGAAATTTCAATCTCCTTTAGATGAAATGACAAACAAGACGGAACTTGTATAGGTAAAGCATTCCATTGAGTTCTCGTATCAACCTAAACTCATGAAAAAATAAGAGAAGTTATTTGGTTTGTACCATGAATTTAGGTGATCTCGAACATGCTTTCGATGTCTTTTGGATTTATCGTAACTGTGGATGTAACTGACACTAAAACAATCAACTGCAACGAATACACATGAACTTACACAAGGACTTCATACCGGAAAATTGAGGGTAAGTGTCTCTAGATTAGGCACACAATGTAGAAACTCCACAAGCCAAGTTTCTCTCCCATTAAAACCACGACCACTATATTCGAATTCAATAAGGTTGTGAAATATAGGAAGTCGACTTGTTCGGAAAATCTGCACAGACAAAAACTTGGAGCTATTATATAATGTTAGAAGGAAAATCACAAATGAATACTAAGTTTACTAACCGCTTCATCAGTGGTTAAACTTAGAGACCGCACATTGCGAATTCCTTGAATAAGATGAGTTGCACTTGTTTCACAATCAATGGAATCACTCTCGCAGATGTAAATATGGGCTTTTTCTAGAGACTTCATGTTAGCCAAAGTATAGCCTTCAACTACTGCGTCAGTATATTGAAAATAAACAAGATTTGGAGCATTAATCACTAGCACATAATCTATATTTCCAAATTCTCGAAGATCAAAATCTAAAACCAATCTCTTAAGCGAAGAACTTTGGATATTGACTTCACGCAAATATTCAAACTCACAGTCAATAAAAGCCAAATCTTCTAAGACATGGCAATTGGAAATTAACCTATGAACGGAATCACCTACAAATGCCGAGTTTCTAATCTGCAAAGTCTTCAGGTTCCCTAAACAAACGTCAGATGGGACCTTAATCTCAGAACCTACAGCAACCAATTTCAATGTCACCAGTGAGTGGCAAGTGAATAAAAGAGCCGGTAAAATATCCCCAAGATTCTCTAAGTCCAAATCAATTTCCTTAACACCACGGCACAATGCAGCACATATCCAACCAGACACATCAAAATCATGATCTTTATCATTCCATGAAACAATATCATTTAGCCCAAAGCAATCTAAACTTCCCTGATCGGGGAATTTCAATAACCTATCAACAAAGTTCTTGAAGCTGTCAACATTTCTGTCAGTCAAACCACTCATTAAACGACCATCAAATTTAATGATAGAAATTGAAGCAAAGAGGTATCTCCACTTAGTTGAAATAATAGAGGTTCGAACTGCTTCTTCGATGGGAAGGAATGACAAAATATGACAAAGAATATGATCAGGAAAACTACTGATCCTGTCTTCCACACACATCTCCATAATATAAGAAAACTACAGACCGGTCCGATGGCCGGTGATAGGAACCGGAGAGTTTTTCGCTTTTGTTTGGTCGTTCGGCTTCACTAGCATTATCTCTGGCTTCTGAGCAAACTTTGGAGACTTGAACAGAAGTGGCCCGGGAAGCACAGCTGAAAACGCTGACGGAGGCCGTGGGTGGCTGTGACAGCCACCGGATCTGATTTGTGGAAGAAAGAAAGAGAAATGTCTTTGCTTTAGTAGAAGAGCTAGGGATGCAAAAAAAATTAGTGTTAAATGTCAGAACAGACAAGTACTTCCATATTTCCGTATTAAATCTTATATAAGATTTAAGGTTAATATCAAGATTGGTCCCTCAACTTTTACCTAATCTGTAATATTTAATACCTGTACTATTCTTTCACGTCTTTTATTGATTGATCAAGTCCCCAGAAGAAATGAACAAGACAAGATATGTGTGCCTAATCTAAAGACACTTATTACCGATCTCGTATAAAGGTTCGTTATAAGCAAAACATGTCCCAGATCACCAAAATTCATATTACCAACCATATAGCATTTCTCTTCTTTTCTCACATGACCTTAGGCTGTTGCGTAAACTCGATTGAAGGCTTTACCAAGAGAAGTTTCTTCTTGTTCATCATTTCAATTCAAGGAGATACACATATGTTTGATATACATTACAGAAGAGGCTATGAGAGAAAAGGAACATCAAGCCATGGAAATTTGTACATTCTTATAAGCATCAAAGAAGGCTTCCATTGTTCCTGTTACAGGCAACTAACTTTGATTCAAGACAGGCCATTGAAGATGAAGGTTTGAGAACTTTGGGATTTAACCTGTTAGAAGACAGGAATTTAGCCTCTCCGTGATGAACTGATGTTTGAAGATAATGGAACATCACCACCCCTGATTTGACTAAAACCTGGTAAACAAGTTCAGTATTTTCGAAATCAGCATCCTATGTTCAATCCTCGTCTTCGGAATCCGGCAGCGGCATTAAGTGTGTGTAATCGTTCAATCAACTTAGCTTTCCTTTCCTCATACGTCAGCTTCTTCAAGTTGATAGCACGCATAAATATTTCAGCTATGAAGTGGTCTCCTTAGCCCGATCCAAGCATACAAGGAAAAGGGTAACTCAAAGGAAAGCTATACACGGAAATACTAATGGGAAACAGTACAAACTAACAATAACGATTGAACTCTAGAATATTAACACTAAAATGTATATTTCAGACAACACATCTATACAAAACCAAACCAGACACTGATCAGTTCCAACCATAACATAAAACAGTACTAGAAAATCACAACTTGACATTTCTTTGAACTCTTTGGTAACTGCAATAGTTGGTTGAAGACAGTCGATTGTTGTGTCTCAGACAGGGTTTTCATTCCTATCATGAGCTTTTCCAGAACCATAGCATTATCCAAGAAATAACTAATCATTTCAAACATTCGCGTGCCTCCCTGAAAGTTCAAAATTTTGATCTCCTTGAGGTGAAAAGACAAACAAGAAGGAACTTCCATCTGTAAAACCTTCCATTGAGTTTCCGCAACAACCTAAACTCATGACAAGAGAAGAAAACTTAGAAAAGTTACTTGGTTTGAACCATGAATTTAGTTGATCCCAAACATGCTTTCGATTTCTTTTAGAAAAGTTACTTGGTTTGTAACATGAATATAACTGACACTAAAACAATCAATCGCAACGAATACACGTACTCAGAAAAAGACTTCATACCAGAAAATTGAGGGTAAGTATCTTTAGATTAGGCACACAATGTAGAAACTCCACAAGCCAAGTTTCTCTGCCATTAAAACCAAGACCACGATATTCGAATTCAATAAGGTTGTCAAATTTAGGAAGTAGACACGATCGGAAAAGCTGCGCACACACAAAAACTTAAAGCTATTATATAATGTTAAATTATATGATGTTAAAAGGAAAATCACACATGAATACTAAGTTTACTAACCACTTCATCAATGGTTAAACTCAGAGCCCGCACAGTGCAAATTCCTCGAATAAGATGGGTTGCACTTGTTTCACAATCACTGGAATCAAACCGATAGATGCTAATATTGGCTTTTTCTAGAGACTTCATGTTACTCAAAGCATAGCCTTCAGCTACTGCGTCAGTATATTGAAAATAAACAAGATTTGGAGCATTAATCACCAGCACATAATTGAAATCTCTGTATTCTACCACATCAAAATCTAAAACCAATCTCTTAAGAGAAGGAATTTGGATATTGAGCTCCCTTGCATACGCAAGAAAACATTCAAAAAAAGCCAAATCTTCTAAGACATGGCAATTGGAAATTAACCTATTAATGGAATCACCGTCAACTACCGAGTTTCTAAGCTGCAAAGTCTTCAGATTCCCTAAACAAACGTCAGATGGGACCTCAATCTTAGAACCTTCTGCATTCAATTTCAGCGTCACCAGTGAGTGGCAAGTGAATAAAACAGCTGGTAAAGTGAGAACATCCGCAAGATAATCTAAGTGCAAATCAATTTCCTTAACACCACGGCACAATGCAGCACGTATCCAACCAGAAACATCAAAATCATGATCTTCATCATTCCATGAAATCCCATCACTTAGCCTAAAGCAATCTAAACTTACCTGATCGGGGAATTTCAATAACCTATCAACAAAGTTCTTGAAGCTGTCAACATTTCTGTCAGTCAAACCACTCAGTAAACAACGATCAAATTCAATGGTAGAAATTGAAGCAAAGAGGTATCTCCACTTGGTTGAAATAATAGAGGTTCGAACTGCTTCTTTAATAGGAAGGAAAGACAAAATATGACAAAGAATATGATACGGTAAACTACTGATTCTGTCTTCGGAACACATCGCCATAAGATAAGAAAACTGCAGACCTGCCCGACGGCCGGCGATAGGAACCGGAGGGTTTTTCGCTTTTGTTTTGTGGTTCGGCTTCACTAGCTTATGTCTGGCTTCGAACTCTGATGGCGGCCGTGGGTGGCGGTGACAGCCACCGACTCGGATTTGTGGAAGGAAGAAAAGGAAAGTTCTTACCTTTGGCAGAGCTGTTAGAGATACTAAAAAGTTCGTGTTAATGCCGTATTTTCATAGCTTTATATAAGATTTAGGGTTAATATCAAAATTGATCCCTTAATTGTTACCCAATGTGCAATATAATACATATACAAAGTAAAGGTCAAAGTTAATACCTGTACTATTCCTTCATGTCTTTTCTTCATTGATCAAGTATGAAGTATGTAACCCCCATCATCTCCTGAAGAAATGAACAAGACATAATGGGTGTGTCTAATTTAGAGAAATTTATCTTCGATATAGTATGAAGTCTTGTTAAGTACTTGTATTTGATGCAATTGACTATTTTCGATATTCACAACTGCAATAATATTTCTCTTTTTCTTCTCTCATGAATTTAGGTTCTTGTAAAAACTTGATTGAACCCAACTTTGGCCTAGGATAAGTTCCCAATAAGATTTTTAAGATTTTTACTCCAACGGTGTTCATGCCGTTTTGAAAGTCAGACAATTCAACCTCGTATTCCATATCAATATCCCAGTCCAACTAGCTCGTCCAGTTTAAAAAACAATGGTTCCCAGCAGCTAGCTTTTGCGATCTAAGATGCATAATTAACATGATATTGGACAATCCATTTCTCATATTAGACTAGTAAAGCCATGGCGTAAAGGACCTAAGTTTTTAACTTCTGTGATGATCACATTTCAAGAACTTACATTACATATGCAGATTACCTATGTCCATCAGCCAACTCTTTCCATTTGCAGACATGCTCATAGTAAGATAAGAGATAAGAGGAAGCATTACCTGCATTCACAAGGTTGGAAACATTAGAGATAACAGTTTCTCCTCTCTTCAATAGTTAGCGATTCATTAAATCTGGACCATCTGCCACGAAAAGGAGCTGTGTATCGTCTCTCCGATATACAGTTTTACTATCATACACTGTCGACGATTAAAGGCAGACCGGACTTGAATAGGCGGGAGGTTAAGAAGCTTGGTTATTTGTTTCCGTTCACAGGTTAATCGATTCAACTTTTTATCTTCAGACCAATACCGCAATCAATTAAATTTTCAACCGAACCGTCTAGTTTGATTCTAATAACATTTATTTAATCGATGGAACAAAAAAAATAATAGCTGTCAATTCGTACAAGCGAGCACAATAAAAAATTATACATAAATTATTTTAACTAATTAATGATTTGAATGAAAACTTTTAAATAATTAAATGAAGTTGCTAGGAAATAAGAGAAGAAAGATATAGAAATGCAAAAACAAAATCCAAACCCCTATTATGAGCATCCACATTTATGCAAAAACAAAATCCAAATGAAGTTGCTAGGTTAATCGATTCACTTTCTTGCGTTATGGCATCCACATTTATTATGAGCTTTTCTAAAACCATTGAATTATTTAATAAATAATGAACTATTTCAATCATGTATGTGGCATACTCTAAAATTTCAATCTTCTTAAGGTGAAATGACAAACAAGATGGAATGCCTATATTCAATTGAGTTCCCGCAACATCCTAAACTCATGACAAAAGAAGAAAAGTTATTTGATTTGGGCCATGAATGTAGGTGATATCGAGCATGTTTTTGATTTCTTGACAAAGACTTCATACCTGAAATTTGACGATAAGTGTCTTTAGATTAGGCGCAAAATGTAAAAACTCCACAAGCCAGCTATCTCTCCCATAAAATTCAAATTCAATAAGATTGTGAAATATAAGAATTCGACTTGTTAGAGGACACACAGAAACTTGGAGCTGTTATATTATATAATGTTGAAAGGAAAAAAGAACACATGAACATTAGGTTTACTAACCACTTCATGAATGTTTAACCTGAGAGACCGTACATTGCAGATTCCTTGAAAAAGATAAGTTGCACTTGTTTCATACTTACTGGAATCAAACCAGATGCAAATATCGGCTTGTTCTAGGGATTTCATGTTACTCAGACTATAACCTTTAACTATTACGGAATCATATCGAAAATAAACAAAAATTTAGGGTTGTCAAACTTGGTCGCTTAACTTTTACTCAAAAGAATAGAATAGTATAGGAATACAATGGGCGAGGGAGACTCTTTATTTATAGTCCGACTTGTAGATTGAGTTACGTTGGTGGATGAGATCAAAGCATATTGAGATTATGTTAATCTCTTATATTACAAAATCAAATGTATTCCGGTTAATAATGGGTTCCTACAATAATCGTTTAATATAATATTTGGTATCTAAACTTCACATTTTTTTTAATTTGATATCTATTTTTTTGCAGGGGTTCACAAATAATTTAATAATATTTGCAGGGGTTGGTGGATTTCCCATGGAAGTAATAATTTGGATATAGAAAGGAAGCTAATTAAAGAGGTGGGTAGAAGCAACCTAGACTCAATCATCTTTGATCTAAGCACTACAAATTTTGTAAGACAATTATAAGATTTAGGGTTAATATCAATTATAATTGTAGGATAATTATAATGTCAAAAGAGACATCTATTTTAGTAGCTTTATATAAGATTTAGGGTTAATATCAAAATTAATCCCTTAACTTTTACCCAATGTGCAGTGTGTAATACATATACAAAGTAAATGTCAAAGTTAATACCTGTACTATTCCTTCATGTCTTTTCTTAATTGATCAAGTATGAAGTATCCAATGGGTGTATCTAATTTAAAGACACTTATCCTCTATTAAGTATGAAGTTTTGTTTAAGTACTCGTATTTATTGCAATTGATTATTTTCAACAGTAACATTTCTAGTTTTCTTCTCTCATGAATTTAGGTTCTTGCAAAAACTTGATTGAATCTAACTTTGGCTTAGGATAAGTTCCCAATAAGATTTTTAAGATTTTTACTCCAACGGTTGGTTCAATTGGTTCATACCGTTTTGAAAATCAGACGATTCAATCTCGTATTCCATATCAATATGCCCATCCAACTAGCTCGTCCAGTTTTAAAAACAATGGTTCCCAGCAGCTAGCTTTTGCGATCTAAGATGCATAATTAACATGATATTGGACAATCCATTTCTCATATTAGACTAGTAAAGCCATAGTGTAAAGGACCTAAGTTTTGAACTTTTGTGATGATCACATTTCAAGAACTTACATTACCTATGCAGAT
The DNA here is from genome assembly GCA_025698515.1 of Gossypium sturtianum. Lineage (NCBI taxonomy): Eukaryota > Viridiplantae > Streptophyta > Magnoliopsida > Malvales > Malvaceae > Gossypium > Gossypium sturtianum. Next base: position 169,601,944 of record CM046945.1, read on the forward strand.
TACCTATGTCCATCAGCCAACTCTTACCATTTGCAGACATATGTTCATAGTAAGATAACAGATGTCGAAACCATTTTTTGAAAAAACAGAAATCGAACTTTGGGTTTTGAAAATGAATAAGAACAGGAGTCGCCACCGACCTTTATTGGGTGTGATCGGATCACCTTTGTTTTAATAAAACATTTCGGTTTACTAAAACGAGGTTTTTTTTTGGTCTACGAACATTCGAGAAAATAGGTTCGGGAGTCGGTTACATGCGAGGAAGGATTAGCACCCTCGCAACGCCCAAAATCAGTACCAAATTGATTGATCAATGCCCTAATGTTACAAAGCTTGAAAAGATTCTGACATTTTATTCTATTTTTTTGATTTTAAACAACTTGATCGAATATCGAGTTTCCCTTGTTTCGAAGGAATAGAGTCTCACATCCAGCACGATTGGACACAATAATCTAAGTCCTTGAACTCAAGATCATCCCCAAAATTCTCCAAGCACACATTTTTGAAATTTTGGAAAGGGTATTTGCTCATTCGGTCGTACCAAAAAAACACACCCAGCACGATTGGGCACGATCTTTTCGAACTTCCAAACGCACAAATATCACCTTATTTGAAGATAGAAACAAAATTTGAAAGGCTATTCACTTGTTCGGTCAAACAAAACGTCGCACCCAGCACGATTGGGTACAAATGTTTGAATTCCCAAATTCATGAATATTACATTTGTGAAGCCTCTCTTTTTTTTTTATAAAAAAAAAGATATTGAAATGCAATTCAAAAAATGGTGATTTACATGGGATATAACATTAAGATAACAACAATAAATAAAAACTGAAAGATGTTAGTAAATATAATAATAATAATAATAATGATATACATAATAATAATAATAGTAGTATAGTAATAATAATAATAAAATAATAGTAGTATAGTAATAATAATAAAAGGTAATAGTGATACAAAATATATACAACATAATAATATAAATATAATATAATAATATAATAAGTATATATATACAAATAATAGTATAATAATAATAATAATAATAATAATAATAATAATAATAATAATAATAATAATAATAATAATAATAATAATAATAGAAGTAATAACATACAAGAAAAATAAAGTAAACCAATAAAATAATAATGATAATAATAATAAAGTTAGTAATAATAATAATAGTAAATATATATATACAGCTAATAATATTACTAATAATAACTAATAATAATAATAATGACTAATAATAATAATAATAATAATAATAATAAACACTAATGACATACATATTAATATTACATATAATGAAAGCAATGAATTTAACTAAAAACAATTAAAAATGGCAAAAATCGAATAAAATCAAAATGTTTGGGGTAAATTCGAAGTAAAATGAGAGGGGAGAAGGGTTTATTTGCAACGCGCGCGTAACCTGGAGGGTTTAAAACAGCAATAAACCCCTTCGCTGAAACGGTGCGCTGAATGGGGGTTAATTTGAAATAATGGGAAAATTTTCGGGTCAAAATCGAAATAAAGAAAACGATTGCACAGACATGGAAAAGCGGAGGGACTGAAAAGGCAATTAGCCCATTTAACGAAAACACGCGGATCCCCTGGCCGGGTCGGGTCGCGCGCGCGGGTTGAGGTCTAAACGGCGTCGTTTTGGCGCCTGGGCTCCCAACCTCAAAACGGCACCGTTTTGATCTGGTATAAAACATCCTTTTCCTTTTTTTTTTCCATTTTGTGCTGTTTCTTAAAAAAATTCTCTCTTTCTCTCTTTTCTCTCTGCAAGTCCGAGCAAGGAGGGGAGGGATTCCGGCGTCGCTCCGGCCAGGCCCCGCCGTGGGCTCTGTCACATGCCACCACATAGCTGTGTGTAGAAATTCGCCAAAGGTTGTTGTTTTTTTTTGTATATGCGTATATATTTGTAAAAAAGGAACGGAAAAAGAAAAAGAAAAAGAAAAAGAAAAAAAAGCGATTTGAAATGGACTAAATACCTTCCAAAGTTACTCGTCTGATTTTGTTTTTTTGAATCTTTTGTTCGATTCTTTTGCTGCTATATTTTTGTTTTTTTGAAACTGTTTCTTTTGTGTTTTTTTGATTGATTGTGAGAAAAGAAAGGTCCGAATACATTCTTTTTTGAAGGCTTTATAGCCGAATAACAGTAAGTAAAATAAATAAATAAGTAAAATCTGTTTTGTATTGTGGTTTTGTTGTTCTTTGTCTTCTTCTTGCAGGGTGGATGAACAGCGCCATGGAGGATTCGATGGTCGACAAAGGGCGAGTCTTGAGTGGGTGTCTTCTTTGAGTGGGGTTATGCGCGCTTAGGTTCCCTGGAACCCTAGGTTTTTCTGAAGGATTTTTTTAATTTTCGGGCTTATTGGGCCTCTTGTAAATTGGGCCTATTTTATTTTATTTTTTGATTAGGGCCCGGATAATTTGGGCTGTTTACAGCTGCCCCTCTTTCCTCATTGTCGTGTAACGAGAATAGAGCAAAGACATAAAGAAGGCCCAAATTTGTCGGGATCCACCTGGTCTGGATTCTTCGGTGCTCTTATTCTCTAGTCCATTACCTCTTGTCGCTTTGATCCAATTCACTGCAACTTTGAAGAATGGTTTTTTTTTACTTCAATATGCTCCTGAAACATCAGGATTGCCAGACTTGCTATCTTCAACTCGCTTCTCAAAAGCTCAGAATGCGCTTCTTCGTCTTCAATTCGCTTCGCAAAGCTCGTGAATGCGGATCTTACGTCTTCAATCTGCTTCCTACAAAGCTCAGGAATGCCAGTTCTTCTGTCTTCAATCTGCTTCCTGCAAAGCTCAGGAATGCCAGACTCACTGTCTTCAATCTGCTTCCTGCAAAGCTCAAAATGTCAGATCTTCTGTCTTCAATCTGCTTCCTGCAAAGCTCAGGAATGCCAAACTCGCTGTCTTTAATCTGCTTCCTGCAAAGCTCAGGAATGCCAGATCTTCTGTCTTCAATCGCTTCTCGCAAAGCTCGGAATGCCGGATCTTCGTCTTCAATCGCATACGCGCATACGGGAATGCCGATTTGTTTCTTTCAATCGCTTCCCGCAAAGCTCGGGAATGCCGATTTGTTGTCTTCAATCTGCTTCTGCAAAGCTCGGGAATGCGGATCTTCGTCTTCAATCTGCTTCTCATGCATACTCGTGAATGCCGATTTTGTTGTCTTCAATCTGCTTCCTGCAAAGCTCAGGAATGCCAGATTTGTTGTCTTCAATCTGCTTCCTGCAAAGCTCAGGAATGCCAGATTTGCTGTCTTCACCACCTTACTTTACTGCCCTCTTGAGGACAGTATAGTATAATGGGTGCATGCTTATGCCTAATGATTAGGATGTCATGATCAAAGCGAGTCAAATGCTCCTATTTAGACATGTTATGATGCAAATATGTTATGAGTTTGATTCCTTTTTAAGACGTTATCGCTTATTTATCCTTCAGGGTTTCGTCTTCGTTCATCTCGAAGCATCGTTTTTTCGAACACTTGGCCCTTATGGTAATTTTGGGGTCCGTGAGCTGTAAGTCGTATATCAAATCATCTCTTTTTTGGGAACTACAACCTTTTTTGTCTATCATTCGGTTCACAATCGGCCTGCCATTCCATCCCCTAAATGTCCCAAAGGTATATTTCAATCACAACTGCTGATCTGCTCAAAGAATTCAGTCCTGTCACGTGCTCGGGGAATTTTAAACAACTGTCCTGCTTTGGTTCGCTGTTTTGTCTAGAAATTTCCAAAGTAAATTAAAGGACTTCTTTTGTGAAGTTATTAGTTCATCACTCATCATTTTAATGAAATATGTGGCAATGAATTGATCTTGAAAGAAAGTCGAATAAATTATCCGAAATACAAGAAAAACTGTCAGAGAACATGTCTTGAAAAAGTATCAAAGATAACAAGGGTCAGGTGTCCTGGATATCATTGATGGGCTTCTACATACAAACTTTATGGAGACTATTTCGGGCCTAGCATGTGTTTAGACGACTCAAAGCACTTTGTCGATGCCTCGACTTCACTTCTCATCTAGTTCGGTGTAGCAGGATCATTTGAATCCGCGGTGCCCTTTTGTGAGTTTCTACCTCGGCTTCTCTGTTTTTTTTTTGAGACCCAAAGCGCCCTTTGCGGGTTTTCACCTTGGCCTCTTTAAGCATAGTATTTCTTGACTGAATCTGAGTTCACAGGATTAGGTAAGGTTTTTCTATCCATTTCAGCCAGAATCAATGCACCTCCAGAGAAAGCTTCTTTCACCACATATGGTCCTTCCCAGTTCTGCATCAATTTTCCTCTGAAATCCTTTTACATGGGAAGGATCTTTTTTAGCACAAGATCTCCTTCTTTAAACTCTCTTGGGCGAATCTTTTTATCATAAGCTCGCATCATTCGTTTTTGGTACATCTGACCATGACGGATAGCCCTTAGCCTTTTTTCTTCGATTAAGTTCAGCTGATCGTATCGAGCCTGGATCCATTCAGCTTCATCCAGTTTTATTTCTGACAAAACCCGAAGAGAAGGTATTTCCACTTCAATGGGTAGGACTGCCTCCATCCCGTAAACTAACGAGAAAGGTGTTGCCCCAGTAGAGGTTCTGACCGACGTTCGATAAGCGTAGAGTGCAAATGGTAATTTCTCATGCCAATCCTTATAAGTCTCGGTCATTTTCCCTATTATCTTCTTGATATTTTTATTGGCTGCTTCCACTGCACCATTCATTTTTGGGCGGTAGGGAGACGAGTTGTGGTGTTTGATACCGAATTGGTTGCAAACACCTACTATGGTGCTGTTGTTCAGGTTCAATGCGTTGTCAGATATAACTCTCTCAAGCATTCCATAACGACATATGATCTCCTTTTTTAAGAATTTACTGACTGCCGATTTTGTGACATTGGCATACGAGGCAGCTTCCACCCACTTGGTGAAGTAATCAATGACTACGAAGATGAATCGATGCCCGTTAGAAGCCTTTGGTGAGATTGGTCCAATAACATCCATGCCCCACATGGAAAAGGGCCATGGGGAAGTCATCACGTGTAAAGGTGACGGAGGCACATGAATTTTATCACCATAAATCTGACATTTATGACACCTCTTAGCGTAGTTGATGCAATCTCCTTCCATGGTGGACCAATAATATCCAAACCTCATGATCTGCCTGGCCATTGTAAAACCATTGGCATGCGTTCCACAAACGCCTTCATGAACTTCTTCTAGGATTTTCCTGGCCTCTATAGCATCAACGCATCTCAGTAACACCTGATCTTTTCTCCTTTTGTAGAGGATGTCCCCATCTAAGACATAGTCAGAGGCCAATCTCCTGAGCGTCCTTTTCTCATTCTCAGTTGCATGCTCCGGGTATTCACGGTTTTTTATATACTGCAACACATTTCGATACCAAGGGTGACCATCTCTTTCTTCATCTTCTAGATTACAAAAATAGGCTGGGACTTCGAGAATACTCATCTGGATGGGTCTCATATCTTCTGGCTTGTTTACCTTGATCATAGAAGCCAGATTTGCCAAGGCATCCGCCATCTGGTTTTCATCACGTGGGAGATAATTAAAAGTGATGTCGTCAAACTCCTCAATAAATCCCAAAACTATCTTCTGATATTCGATTAGTTTAGGATCTCGGGTCTCCCATTTACCTTTGAATTGATAAATCACTAGTGCAGAATCTCCATAGACTTCTAGCACCCTGATCTTCCGTTCTATGGCTGCTCAAATTCCCATGATACAAGCTTCGTATTCTGCCATGTTATTTTTACAATCAAAATCCAATCTGCATGTGAGTGGATGATGATCACCACTAGGAGACACCAAGATTGCCCCAATTCCATTTCCCACAGCGTTAGACGCTCCATCAAAGTTCAACTTCCACGGAATTTCTTCAGCATTTGCCACATACATCAGCTCTTCATTGGGGAATTCGAAGCTCAAAGGCTCGTAATCTTCTGAGGCTCTGCTAGCCAAACCTTTTATGGCCTTTTGATTTACGTAGACTATGTCAAATTCAGATAGCAAAATCTGCCACCTTGCCATCCTCCCGTTCAGAGCAGTTGACTCCATCATATATTTCAACGGGTCAAGCTTTGAAATTAGCCAGGTCGTATGGTATAACATATACTGCCTTAGCCTCCGGGTTGCCCAGATCAAAGCGCAACATAATTTTTCGATCGACGAATATCTCATTTCACATTTGGTGAACTTCTTACTGAGATAGTATATCGCCTTTTCTTTCCTTCCTGACTTATCATGTTGACCAAGCACACATCCCATGGAGTTATCGAACACTGATAGATACAGTATCAATGGTCTATCTGGATTTGGCGGAGATAGCACTGGGGCAGTCGACAGATATTGTTTGACCTTGTCAAAAGCTCTTTGGCATTCTTCGTCCCATACCCCTTGGTTGTGTTTCTTGAGAAGACGGAATATAGGATCGCATTTTTCGGTTAATTGTGAAATGAACCGAGCAATGTAATTTAATCTTCCAAGAAAACCTTGAACTTCTTTTTGAGTGCGTGGTGGAGGCATATCTTGTATAGCTTTAACTTTATCTGAGTCAACTTCAATCCCTTTCTCGCTGACCACGAAACCCAACAGTTTCCCTGACCTAGCTCCAAAAGTACATTTGGTCGGGTTGAGCTTTAATTGGAATTCGCCAAAAGGTTGTTTTTTTTGTTTTTTTTTTGTATATGCGTATATATTTGTAAAAAAGGAACGGAAAAAGAAAAAGAAAACGAAAAAGAAAAAAAAGCGATTTGAAATGGACTAAATACCTTCCAAAGTTACTCGTCTGATTTTGTTTTTTTGATTCTTTTGTTCGATTCTTTTGCTGCTATATTTTTGTTTTTTTGAAACTGTTTCTTTTGTGTTTTTTTGATTGATTGTGAAGAGAAAAGAAAGGTCCGAATACATTCTTTTTTGAAGGCTTTATAGCCGAATAACAGTAAGTAAAATAAATAAATAAGTAAAATCTGTTTTGTATTGTGGTTTTGTTGTTCTTTGTCTTCTTCTTGCAGGTGGATGAACGGCACCAGTGGAGGATTCAATGGCCGACAGTGGCGAGTGCGCGAGTGGGTGCTGCTAAGTGGGGTTGCGGCGCCTAGGGTTCCTGGAACCCTAGGTTTTTCTGAAGAATTTTTTTAATTTTCGAGCTTATTGTGTAACACCCCTAAACCCGTATCCGTCACCGGATTTGGGGTTAAGAGGCATTACTACACTACACTTATTTTCGAAATAAGTTTCAATTGGATTTCAAGTATAAACAATGCAATCATGTTCATATTGAATAATATTACAATCAATCAAACTAATCTATCATTCACAAATCAGTTACTAATCAACATATATAATATTACTCTTGGCCGATTACACTATGGCACCATTCATCTGAATTCGTAACTAACCCACCTGTAAACATATTCATCTCTTATCATTAATAATGACATTCGAAGGTTTATTAACTATTAATCACATATCTCACATATATATATATATATATATATATATATATATTCTAAACCAGACAAAACATTTCAATAAAGAAAATGTTATATTCCATATCATTTATGGTATTGAAATTAGTTATTATAAACTATTGACTTATCACAATTAATAAACAACAATGTACTTCTTTTCTATTTGCAAGGCCATGTACATGTGATTATTTTGCTAAAACCCATGAAAACAAAATGTATACTTATTTTATTTCAAAAGACATATTCGACCCAAGCATACAATAATTATTCGTCAGGTACAAATGAAATTCCAACTCAAATATAGCATCCAAAAATATTTCCTACTTAATACTATGTATTGCCGAATACATAACTCATGGGGTTTGTATCTACATCTCACATTTTAACTAAACATGTGAATTGAATTTTTTAATATCACATACTTAAACACATCATGCCTAAATGACATAACTAACCTTTATCCATATATGTATTAGATATGCCCTAGGTTATGACCGAATATACCCACATACAATTCATATTGTCCATGCATTTTAATCATTTATTCAAATTAACTTATACCTAAAACATTCGCATATTATCATAACATCCTCGATTTATTAACAAAGCACAACTATGGTTCTATATAATCGAGTGTACCATTGGTTACTTACCACAATACCTAATTCAAAGGTTCATTTCATAAACATACATTTCCTTATCAAATACGATTAAAACTTCGATTGAATTTGCACAAACATTAACATCATAAACCGACATTTGTATTAAAAGCACAAAAAGCGTACTTAACTAAAAATTTAGCCATATTCGCATGGCTATTATATACATGAACCAAAAGTTTTCATCAAAACAAAGACAAAGCCTTTCCTGTACATGCCTTCATTCGAAAACCAAAATGAAAGAGTACCAAATTAGTTTGATAGTGTGGACGACTTTCTGAACGATCCCGACGAGCTTGTAGCTTGCACCTAGTCTATAAAACAGAGGAAACATTTCGCACAAATAAGCTTACTAGCTTAGTAAGTCCTAAGCTCCTAATAATATAATGTTCAAACATTAAACATTTAAATTATATAATACTTATTCACATCAACCTTAACATTCAATGTACTTAACATTGTTCTCATAGTATTTACTTGACTCAAGTAAAATTAAACATAACATACATTACATGCTTACCTGAGCCATTAACTCGATAAATTAGCTATAATTTACCTTGAACAAAATTTGGTTTCCCTTTTTGTAAAACGCATCACCGGCATCAAGCCTGCTAGGCGTAAAAGCCCGATAAGTAACACCGGCACAAAGCCTGCTAGGCGTAAAAGCCCGATACACATCAATGTAGTTAAACATTCCAGACACACTTCATAACTATTTTATATATATGTATATCCAATTCAATTGAGCTCACTCACATTAAACCAATACAATCATTATATCATTATACCATCCAACAATTCACATCGAAACATTTATTCACATCACATAACCAACTTTAATCATCAACCTAGTATACCTATATACATTCGGCCATGACATAAACAAGTACTAAAATTCATCAATTCCTACTATTTAATATATTCATAATTAGTTCCTTGATATATTTTAGCTAAAGGACTTACCTCGATTGTCGATAGACCGTGTAAATCGGCTATTCGAGAACCTTTGTCTTTCCCCGGTCCAACTCCGTTTTTCTTTGTTCTTGATCTAAACACATTAAAATTTAACCCATTCAAGCACATTTTATCTCAATTTGATCCAAAAACACTTAAATAAACAATTTACCATTTTGCCCCTAATGTTTCCCATTTTTACAAATTGGTCCTATTTACACAAAACACAAAATATGCAAAATTTCCCAACACCATAGCTAGGCCGAATCTTCCCCATAGCAATATGAGTCCATGCATTTCATTTATTTATCATTTTAACCCTTCATAAATTTATTTTCTCAATTTAGCCCTATTTACTCAAAATCACCAAAAACTTCAATACAAAACTTGTAAATCTTTAACATATATTTAATCTAAAACCATCAAATATCAAAACCATCCAAGCATGTTAATGGCCGAATCCTATATACATAATATTTTCAAAAATTTAGGCATGGGTCGGGTAATATACGAAGCAACGATCTCAAAAACGTAAAAATTATCAAAAACTAAAAACCGACCATACCTTAATCAAGCTCCCTAAGTTGCCGAAACTCAAAGCTCTACAATGGTGTTTTCTTTTCTTACAATCGGCTATGAGAGGAGGAAGGTGTTGATGGCTTTATTTTATGTTTTGTTTAATATACACACTAACATTATTTCTTTATAAAATACTAACATAACCTTATATAAAAAAATAATTAAACTAACATATATATAAGGCTAACTTGGACCATTGCCGTGCATCACTATGGTCAATGGGCTAATTCTCCTTTTAGGACACCCACTTAAAAAGCCACAAGCAAATTAGTACATTTCACTTTAGCATGTAACTTTTACGCTTTTCTCGATTAAATCCTTTTTATCAAATTAAGCACTTAAACGATAAAATTTTTCTACGATATTTTCACACACATTAATTCACATATAATAAGCACAGAATATAATATCAAAATATTTCTCGGGCTCGGATTCGTGGTCTCGAAACTACCGTTCCGATTAGGGTCAAAATTGGTCTGTTACATATTGGGCCTCTTGTAAATTGAGCCTATTTTATTTTATTTTTTGATTAGGGCCCGAATAATTTGGGCTGTTTACAACAGATATGAGGAAGTCTGAATTCACAAGGTTGGAAGCATTAGAGATAACAATTTCTCCTCTCTTCAATAGTTAGCGATTCATTAAATCTGGACCATCTGCCACCCAAAGGAGCTGTGTCTCGTCTATCCGATATACAGTCTTACTATCATACACTGTCGACGATTAAAGGCAGACCGGACTTGCATTGGCAGGAGGTTTAAGATTGGGTTATTTGTTTAAAAAAATCATAAAATAAAAAATAAATTATTTAAAGAATAGAAAAAAAAACAATTCAACTAGTTCATAGATTTTCCTAAGCTTCGTCATTTGTTTCAGTTCACAGGCTAAACGATTCAACCTTTATCTTTGAACCAGTACCGCAATCAATTAAATTTTCAATCGAATCTAGTTTAATTCTAAAAACATTTATTTAATCAATGAAAAAAAATGTTAAATTCAATTTTAACTCTTAATAGATTGTACTTCTACCAAAAAATTTCTGTCATTATTATTAGAGTACAATTTGCTTGACAGGGATCTTCAGCCTCTTGTCGATGTTATATTACAGTAGAGGGGCTTTTTGGTACTATTTTATGTAAGTCATTGCGGTGTTAATTTTTGTTAAGTCTAGCAAGTTCTATGAAAAAATTTAGAAAAATAAAGAATAAGAGCTGTCGATTCTATAAGCGAGGACGATAACAAATCATACATAAATTACTTTAACTAATTAATTAAATGAAAACTTTTAAATAATTAAATGAAATTGCTAGCAAGTAAGAGAAGAAAGATACAAAAATGTAAAATAAAAATAAAAATCCAAACCTTGTTAAATTAAAATATTTTGACTCAAATCCGAATTTGTATTTCACAAGAATATGATAATTTAGTACTACAAAATCACAGTTAGACATTTCTTTGAACTCTTTAGTAACGACAATAATTGGTTGCGGGCTTTAAATCCACGTGTCGCATTCATGGCCTTCACCCTTATTATGAGCTTTTCTAGAACCATTGAATTATCTACTAAATAACGAACTATTTCAACCATATTTGTGGCATATATTATATACTCTGAAAATTCTAATCTTCTTGAGGTGAAATGACAACCAAGAAGGAATGCCTACATTCCATTGAGTTCCTGCAACATCCTAAACTCATGACAAAAGAAGAAAGTTATTTGGTTTGTACCATGAATTTAGGTCATATCGAGTAAGTTTATCGGACTTAGACAAACACTTCATACCAGAAGTTGGACGGTAAGTGTCTTTAGATTAGGCGCATAATGTAGAAACTCCACAAGCCAACTTTCTCTCCCAAAAAATTCTAATTCAATAAGATTGTGAAGTATAGGAAATTGACCTGTTAGGGAATTCTGCACACACAAAAACTTGGAGCTGTTATATTATATAATGTTAAAAGGAAAAAAGAACACATGAACATTAAGTTTACTCACCACTTCATGAATGGTTAACCTGAGAGACCGTACATTGTAAATTCCTTGAAAAAGATGAGTTGCACTTGTTTCATACTTACTAGAATAAAACCAGATGCAAATCTCGGCTTTTTCTAGGGATTTCATGTTACTCAAACTATAACCTTTAACTATTACGGAATCATATCGAAAATAAACAAGATTTGGAGCATTAATCACCACCACATAATTTAAAACTCCCATCAGGGAAAAAAACCCTAAATGCAAGCTCTTAAGTGATGGAATTTGGATATTGATCTCCCTTGCATTCTCAACAGTACATTCATCAAAAGTCAAATCTTCTAAGACATGACAATTGGAGAATAACCTATTAAGAGAATCACCGACGAGTACCGAGTTTGTAATGCACAAAGTCTTCAGATTCCTGAAACAAACCTCGGATGGGACCTCAAAAATATAATCTTTTGCTGTCAATTTCAGTGTCAGCAGTGAGTGGCAAGTGAATAAAAGAGGTGGTAAAGTATGATAAAAATTATCTAAGTACAAATCAATTTCCTTAACACCACGGCACACTGCAGCACATATCCAACCAGAAACATCAAACTCAGGACCATCATTCCATGCATCAAATTCATCACCACGTAGCCTAAAGCAATCTAAACTTAGTTGATCGGGGAATTTCAGCAACCTATCAACAAAGTTCTTGAAGCTGTCAACGTTTCTTTCAGCCAAACGCCACTGTAAATAAGCATCAAAGTTTACGGTGGAAATTGAAGCAAAGAGGTTTCTCCACTTGGTTGAAATAACCGAGGTTCGAACTGCTTCTTCAATGGGAAGGAAAGACAAAATATGACAACGAATATGATCAGGAAGATTACTGATCCTGTCTTCGACACACATCGCCATAAGATAAGAAAACTACACCGGTGCGACGGCCGGCGATAGGAAGCTGCTAGAGATACAAAAATTTAGGGTTAAATGTCAAACTTGGTGCTTAACTTTTACTCAAAAGAATAGAATAGGAAGGGAATATAATGGGCGAGCGAGGCTCTCTATTTATACTCCGACTTATAAGGGTATAGTTACATTGGTGGACGAGATCAAAGCATATTGAGATTATGTTAATCTCTTATATTACAAAATTAAATCTTATCAAATCATTCGGTTAATAACGGGTTCCTACAATAATCGTTTAATATAATATTTGGTATTTAAACTTCACATTTTTTTTTAATTTGATATCTATTTTTTTGTTCAATTTAGTATCCAAACTTGATTCTTTTTTTTTTAAAAATTGGTACTTATATTTTTTGGGATCTAATTTAGTACCCGAACTTACTCTTTTTCCTAATTTGGCACATAATCTTTTTTTTTTATCATGAAGGGTCAAAGTATAATTTTATCATGTACTAACTTAAAATCTTATCAATTCTAAATGTCCAAAAGTGAAAATTTTTATTTTAGGAGATCAGGTGCCTACCTCCCACCAACACTAGCCTGAGTTTACTTATTCGAGTTATTTTAGGTTCTAATTAAATTAAATTTAGATTCAACCAGCTCAGTAGGTTCACAAATAATTTAATAATATTTGCAAGGGTTGGTGGATTTCCCATGGAAGTAATAATTTGGATATAGAACGGAAGCTGATTAAAGAGATGGGTAGAAGCCAACCTAGACTCAATCATCTTTGATCTAAGCACTACAAATTTTGTAAGACAATTATAAGATTTAGGGTTAATATCAATTATAATTGTAGGACAATTATAATGTCAAAAGAGATATCTGTTTTCGTAGCTGTATATAAGATTAGGTTTAATATCAAAATTAATCCCTCAATGTTTACCCAGTGTGCAATGTAATACATATACAAAGTAAATGTCAAAGTTAATACCTCTACTATTCCTTCATGTCTTCTTAATTGATCAAGTATGAAGTATGTAACCCCCAATATCTCCAATTGGTGTATCTAATTTAAAGATACTTATCTTCGATTTAGTATGAAGTTTTGTTTAAGTACTCGTATTTATTGCAATTGATTATTTTCAACGATAACATTTCTCGTTTTCTTCTCTCATGAATTTAGGTTCTTGAAAAAATTTGATTGAACCCAACTTTGGTCTAGGATAAGTTCCCAATAAGATTTTTAAGATTTTTACTCCAACGGTTGGTTCAATTGATTCATACCGTTTTGAAAGTCAGACGATTCAACCTCGTATTCCATATCAATATCCCGGTCCAACTAGCTCGTCCAGTTTTAAAAACAATGGTTCCCAGAAGCTAGCTTTTGCGATCTAAGATGCATAATTAACATGATATTAATGGACAATCCATTTCTCATATTAGACTGGTAAAGCCATAGTTTAAAGGACCTAAGTTTTTAACTTCTGTGATGATCACATTTCAAGAACTTACATTACATATGCAGATTACCTATGTCCAGCAGACAACTCTTTCCATTTGCAGACATGTTCATAGTAGGATAAGAGATAAGAGGAAGCATTACCTGCATTCACAAGGTTGGAAACATTAGAGATAACAAATTCTCCTCTCTTCAATAGTTAGCGATTCATTAAATCTGGACCATCTGCCATCCAAAGGAGCTGTGTGTCGTCTATCCGATATACAGTCTTACTATCATACACTGTTGACGATTAATGCAGACCGGACTTGCATTGGCGGGAGGTTTAAGATTGGGTTCTTTGTTTTAAAAAAAAAACCATAAAATAAAAAAATAAATTATTTAAAGAATAGAAAAAAACAATTCGACTAGTTCATAGATTTCCCTAAGCTTCGTCATTTGTTTCAGTTTCGAACCAGTACCGTAATCAATTAAATTTTCAACCCAACGATCTAGTTTATTTCTAAAAACATTTATTTAATCGATGAAAAACAATGTTAAATTCAATTTTATTCCACCTACTTTATGAAAATGAAAATGTTAAAAGAATTCATTGTACTTCTACCAAAAAAATTCTGTCATTATTATTAGAGTACAATTTTGCTTGACAGGGATCTTCAGCCTCTTGTCGATGTTATATTACACTAGAGGGGCTTTTTGGTACTATTTTATGTAAGTCATTGCCATGTTAATTTTTTTTAAGTCTAGCAAGCTCTATGAAAAAATTGAGAAAAAATAAATAATAAGAGCTGTCGATTCTATAAGCGAGGACGATAACAAATCATACATAAATTATTTTAACTGACTAATTAAATGAAAACTTTTAAATAATTAAATGATTGCTAGCAAATAAGAGAAGAAAGATACAAAAATGTAAAAAAAAAAAAACCAAACCCCTATTAAATTAAAATATTTTGACTCAAAACCGAATTTGTATTTCACAAGAATCTGATAATTTAGTACTACAAAATCACAATTAGACCTTTCTTTGAACTCTTTAGTAACGGCAATAATTGGTTGCGGGCTTTAAATTCACGTGCCGCATTCATGGCCTTCACCTTTATTATGAGCTTTTCTAGAACTATTGAATTATCTAATAAATAACGAACTATTTCAATCATATCTGTAGTATAGTCTGAAATTTCAATCTTCTTGAGGTGAAATGACAAACAAGAAGGAGCGTCTATATTCCACCGAGTTCCCGCAACACCCTAAACTCAGACAAAAAGAAGAAAAGTCATCGAGTAAGTTTATCGTACTTAGACAAAGACTTCATACCTGAAGTAGGATGGTAAGTGTCTTTAGATTAGGCGTATAATGTAAAAATTCCACAAACCAACTTTCGCTCCCAAAAAATTCCAATTCAATAAGATTGTGAAGTATAGGAAATCGACCTGTTAGGGAATTCTGCACGCACAAAAACTTGGAGTTGTTATATTATATAATGTTAAAAGGAAAAAAGAACACATGAACATTAGGTTTACTAACCACTTCATGAATGTTTAACCTGAGAGACCGTACATTGCAGATTCCTTGAAAAAGATGAGTTGCACTTGTTTCATAATTACTGGAATAAAAACAGATGCAAATCTCGGCTTTTTCTAGGGATTTCATGTTACTCAGACTATAACCTTTAACTACTACGGAATCATATCGAAAATAAACAAGATTTGGAGCTTTAATCACCAACACATAATCTAAAGCTCCGATCGGGGGCAAAAAACCTAAATGTAAGCTCTTAAGTGATGGAATTTGGATGTTGATCTCCCTTGCATGCTCAACAGAACATTCATCAAAAGTCAACTCTTCTAAGACATGACAATTGGAGATTAACCTATTAAGAGAATCACCGACAAGCACCGAGTTTGTAATGCACAGAGTCTTCAGATTCCTTAAACAAACCTCGGATGGGACATCAAAAATCTTAGAATATTTTGCAGTCAATGTCAGTGTCAGCAGTGAGTGGCATGTGAATAAAAGAGGTGGTAAAGTATGACAAAAATTATCTAAGTACAAATCAATTTCCTTAACACCACGGCACACTGCAGCACATATCCAACCAGAAACATCAAACTCATGACCTCCATCATTCCATGGATCAATTTCATCACCACGTAGCCTAAAGCAATCTAAGCTTAGTTGATCGGGGAATTTCAGCAACCTATCAACAAAGTTCTTGAAGCTGTCAACGTTTCTGTCAGTCAAACGACACAGTAAATAAGCATCAATTTCAACGGTAGAAATTGAAGCAAAGAGGTTTCTCCACTTGGTTGAAATAACAGAGGTTCGAACTGCTTCTTCAATGGAAAGGAATGACAAAATATGACAACGAATATGATCCGGAAAATTACTGATCCTGTCTTCGACACACATCGCCGTAAGATAAGAAAACTACAGACCGGTGAGACGGCCGGCAATTGGAAGCTGCTAGAAATACAAAAATTTAGGGTTAAATGTCAAAATCGGTGGCTTAACCTTTTTTCAAAAGGAATACAATAGGTCTCCTATATATAAATTGAGTTACATCAATGGATGAGATCAAAGCATATCTACAATTAAAAGATAATGTTAATCTCTTATATTAAAAATCAAATCTTATCAAATTAAATATGTTAAATAAATTATAAATTTAATAAAAATTAAAAAATAGTTGGGAAATTCACTTAAAATAATAAGCAGTTAAATTTCCAGTTAATAATGGGTTCTTAAAATAATAGTTTAATATAATATTTGGTATCTAAACTTCACATTTTTTTTTAAATTTAATATCTATTTTTTTATATCCAATTTTGTATCTAAACTTGACTCTTTTTTCTCAAATATTTGCTTAACAATGGACTTAAAATAATCTATTACGTAGATAATTTAAATATGATGTTCAAGCCATCAATTTGTTGGTTCAACTGAAGCAGCAGAGAGATTTTTCAGTCCTTTCCATGGCGGTATGCAGTGAGATGTTGAAGTTGACATGGAAGAGAGCTTGCTTGTTCCGATCCATTCAATCTCAAGGGTTCGAAGGGATGAGTTGAGGTGGTGGCCGGGGATGTTGAAGTTGACTGCAACCTAGGAATTCGTCATCTCTCTGGTGCATCCTTCAGTCAAAATATCAGTAGTGTTGCATGAAAGAAATTTCTTTCACAAGGATGTATTGTGAATATTATAGGAGCACATCGGTGAGACTTGAACTTACATTCTTAATGTTCATAGACTTGTATTTGGTTGGCAGGGATCTTGAACCTCTTGCTGATGTAAGTCCGGTCTCCTTTCAATGGTGGACAGTTTGTAATAGAAAGATGTTGAATATTGGAGAGATGATATGTGGCTTCCTTAGATGGCAGATGCTCCAGATTTCGACAAAAATCTATTGTCAAATCTTGAAGAGAGGAGAGGTTTCCCAACCACTCAGGTAAAGTTGTGACTCCATCGAATCCAGAAATAATTAAATACTTGAGTGCGGCTAGGTGTTGAAGTTGATAATCTCATCCAGGGAAGAGTGGAGGTGGTGGGAATTCATCTAGCTCTTGTGAGAAAGGACCCAATTTCAATGTCTTCAAACTGAAGACAAGTACAGGTTCGCAATCCACTTGGTATACTTGTTAATCCGTCTAATTTACCCTATATATACATATTTTTCAAAAATTTTGATAAAATCACAAGTTGCTAGCAGATAAGAGAAGATAAAAATGCAAAATAGTTGATAAAATCTAAAAATACACAACATAATTTCTAAAGCGAAGATTTGGAGCAGTAATCACCACCACATGGTCTGTCGAAAGCGGACGACTTTGGATAT
Source organism: Gossypium sturtianum (assembly GCA_025698515.1). NCBI lineage: Eukaryota > Viridiplantae > Streptophyta > Magnoliopsida > Malvales > Malvaceae > Gossypium > Gossypium sturtianum. Next base: position 169,619,800 of record CM046945.1, read on the forward strand.
TAAGCTCACTTGCATTCGCAACAGAACATTCAGTAAAAGCCAAATCTTGTAGACATGACAATTGGAAATTAGCCTATTAATGGAATCATCGAAAAATACCCTTCAAATTACCTAAACAAACGTCAGATGGGACCTCAATCTTAGAACCTTGGAAGCATTTTGCTTCCAATGTCAGTGGCAAGTGAATAAAAGAGCTGGTAAAGTATCCTCAACACCACGGTACAATGCAGCACATATCCAACCACAGACATCAAAATCATGATCTCCATCATTCCATGAAGAAATCCCATCACCACGTAGCCTAAAGCAATCTAAACTTACTTGATCGGGGAATTTCAACAACCTATCAACAAAGTTCTTGAAGCTGTCAACGTTTCTGTCAGTCAAACCACGCAGTAAAGAACGATCAAATACAATGGTAGAAATTGAAGCAAAGAGGTATATCCACTTGGTTGAAATAATAGAGGTTCGGACTGCTTCTTTAATGGGAAGGAATGACAAAATACTACAAAGAATATGATCTGGAAAACTACTGATCCTGTCTTCCACACACATCGCCATAAGATAAGAAAACTACAAACCTTAGTAGAGGGGCCTTGATGGTACTTCCACCAAAAAAATTCAATATGTACTGTGAAAATTATAGTAGCTTATTAGAGTAGGATTTGCTTGGCAGGGATCTTCAGCCTCTTGTCGATGTTGTATTACAGTAGAGGGGCTTCTTGATACTATTTTATCTTATGGATAGAATTATTCCAAAATAGTTTTTGAAATATTCAAAATATTTATTTGAAATGCTTTATTTACTTAAATTTAAAAAACTATAAAATGATTATTTAACTATTTAAAAGTATTCTTTTAAATTGTTCAATTATTTGAATTTTTTTATTCAAATCGCTGGGATGCTAAATTTTTTTAAGTAAAACAAGTCCTATGAAAAAATTAAGGAAAAAAAAGGTGTAGTGAGAATTAAAAAAACCATACATCAACTATTTTAACATTTAAATGAAAACTTTTAAATAATTCAATTAAATGATCAATATATAATTATTTTTATATACATATTTTCCAAAAATTTTAATAAAATCACAAAGTTGCCAGCAAATAAGAGAAGAAAGATTATTAAAATATAAATTTCTTCATCCACAAAAATGAAAAAAAAAATTCCAAACCCCTATTAAATTGAAATCTTTCAACTCAAAACCGAATTCGTATTTCACATGATAATTTAGTACTATAAAATTACAATTGAACATTTCCTTGAATTTTTTAGGTATTGGGATAATTGGTTGCGGGCTTTCTCTCTTTGTGTCGCAGTCAGACCACTCACCCTTATTATTAGCCTTTCCAGAACCATTGCATTATCCAAGAAATAACTAATGATATGCCTGTCAGAGCATGAAATTTGCATCTCAATCTCCTTGAGGTGAAATAACAGACAAGAAGGAACGTCTGTAAATAAAGTCTTCCATCGAGTTCCTACAACTTCCTAAACTCATGACAAAAGAAGAAAAGTTATTTGGTTTGTACCATCTCGCATGCTTTCGATTTCTTTTAAGTTTATCGAAATTGTGAATGTAACTAACACAAAAACAATCAATTGCAACAAATACACATGCTTAAACAAAGATTTACATACCGAAAAACTGAATTTAAGTGTCTTTAGATTAGGAGCACAATATAGAAACTCCGCAAGCCAAGTTTCTCTCCCATAAAAGTTGAATTCAATAAGGTGGTCAAATATAGGAAATGGACTTATTGGGGGAATCTGCGCACACGAAAATTTGGAGCTGTTATATAATGCTGAAAGAAGAAAAAACACATGAATACTAAGAGTACTAACCACTCCATCAATGACTAAGGTTAGAGACTGAAGATTGCAAATTCCTTGAATAAGACGAGTTGCATTTATTTCATCATCACTGAAAAGATGGGTTGCAGTAGTTTCATCATCTTCGAAATCAAACGCGTCAATGCGAATATCGGCATTTTCTAGGGAGTTCATGTTACTTAAAGTATAACCATTAACTATTTTGGAGTAATATCGAAAATAGACAAGATTTGGAGCGTTAATCACCAGCACATAATTGAAATCTCCGACGTCTTGCGAAAAAAAATCTAAAACCAATTGCTTAAGCGAAGGACTCTGGATAGTAAGCTCACTTGTATTCGTGACAGAGCTATCAGTAAAAGCCAAATCTTCTAAGACATGACAATTGGAAATCAATCTATTGATGGAATCACCGAAAAGATCCCAGTGTTCAAGCCACAAAGTCTTCAGATTCCCTAAACAAACGTCAGGTGGGACCTCAAGCTTAGAACCGTTTCCTTCCAATGTCAGTTTCACCAGTGAATGGCAAGTGAACAAAACAGGTGGAGCATCCCCAAGATTATCTAATTGCAAATCAATTTCCTTAACACCACGGCACAGTGCAGCACATATCCAACCAGAAACATCAAAATCATGATCTTCATCATTCCATGAAGAAATCCCATCAATTAGCCTAAAGCAATCTAAACTTACTTTATCGGGGGATTTCAATAACCTATCAACAAAGTTCTTGAAGCTGTCAACATTTCTGTCAGTCAAACCACTCAGTAAACAACGATCAAATTCAATGGTAGAAATGGAAGAAAAGAGGCATCTCCACTTGGTTGAAATAATAGAGGTTCGAACTGCTTCTTTAATGGGAAGGAATGACAAAATATGGCAAAGAATATGATCCGGAAAACTACTGATTCTGTCTTCGGCACACATCTCCATAAGATAAGAAAACTACAGACCTGTCCGACGCCCGGCGATAGGAACCGGAGAGTTTTTCGCTTCTTTTTTGTGGTTCGGCTTCACTAGCTTATGTTTGGCTTCGGAGCAAACTTTGGAGACTTGAGAATAGAGAGGAGGTCCGGGAAGCTGAGCTAAGAACGCCGACAGCGGTCGTGGGTGGCGGTGAGAGTAGAAGGAAGGCAGAGAAAGGTCTTTGTTTTCGTAGAAGCGGCTAGATATACAAAAATTTAGGGTTAAATGTAAAAATCGGACCGGACTCTCTATTTATAGTTAAATTTATCAAAAATCGACGCTATAGATCAAATTACGTATCGGCGAATGAGATCAAAACATATATATTGATGGGAGACGTCACGGAAGGCTCAACATTTGGGCCCGAGCTGATCCTTTGTCTTCGGATTGAAATTCATGTTACAAATGACTTGATAAAGCTGCCACGGCCTCATGCAATTGCTTAGTCCGAGCTCGAGTCATAGGGCCTTTGGGAAACTCGAAAACATCGGAATTCGAATTCACGGTTGCCCCGAGTATACTTACATCATATATCATCAAAAAATTAAATCTTATTAGATTACATGAAATTTGATTTGTTTATGTTAAGTTAAAGAAATTTAAATAAGAAAAAAGTAAATTACTCCCAACGTTGCAAAATGATTGGTAATTTTGTATTTTACTCAATTAATTTCAAAAAATTATAAAAGAATCGTTAATTTAAATGAAAATTTTTGAATAATTCAATAACCATTTTATGATTTAGCTATGAGAAATAAAGAATATCAAGTTACGAAAATTTGTACATTCTTATAAGTAAAAAAAAAAATTTGAACTGTTCAATAACCATTATTCCTGTTACAGGCTAACTTTGGTTCAAGATATACCATTGAAGATGAAAGTTTGAGAACTCTGGGATTTTGCCTATTAGAATACTGGAATTTAGCCTCTCTGTAATGAACTGATGTTTGAAGATAATGGGACATCAACACCCCTTATTTGACTATAAAACTCACACCACCAATGCTTGTGCTTCACATTACCATATCGTTCTGATGATCAGTGTTAAAATATCACTTGAATTTTAAATCACACTTAAAATTATTTCATAAAAAAATTAAACTGTAAAAAAAAAATTTAACAGTCCAATAACTTAAATTATAATTTTTGATCAATTTAAAGACGTTTAATATAATTTACCTTATATATAAATATTTTTCTATACATATTTTTGAAAATTATTGATAAAATCACATGTTGCTGCATATTTGACATTCAATCACAAAAACACCGTATACAAATAATAAGTAGGGGTGAGTATTTGATTGAGTTAAAAATTTTCGAGTTAGCCGAGTTGACGAATCATATTTTAGCAATCGAATTCAATTTAAATTTTTTACGAATCGAATAAAAAAAGTTCGAGTCAAATCAAGTCAACTTTACGAATGTTATTATTTATACTCAATGTTGTGTTTATTCGATCGAGTTAAAAAATTTCGATTTAATCGAATTGACAAATCCTGTTTTTGCAATCGAACTCAAATCGATTTTTTTTCGAATCGAGTCAAAAAATTTCGAGTCAAATTAATGAATCCTATTATTTATACTCAATATTTCGTTTAAATAGACTGACTATTTAACTAGTAAACAAAGTATAAGATTATTTAACTATATAAATAATATAATAATTTTATTTCCTAACTTTATAAATAAACATTTATTAAAACACGTAATTTTACCTTTTAACTTAGTGGTTTTAACTGTTGACTTAAATAAAAGTAAATATTATCAAAATGACATAATTTTACATTTTTTTATTCAGATTTTTAGATAACTCAAATTATATAATTCATATTCAAGTTAAACCAAAAAATTTAAATTTTTATTCGAATTGATCCAAATCACTTAATTAACTCAAATAACTTAAACTATTTAATTCAAAATTTAAAATTTTTATCAAATTTTTCGAATCAAATCGAATTTTGCTCACCCTTAATCATAAGTTACTCAAAATAAGAGAAGAAAAATGGATTAGATTATAAATTTTACAATCTTTACCCACAAAAATGCAAAAAAATAAAATAAAAATCTGAACCCCTATAAAATTTTGACTCCATTTCACAAGAATCTGATCATTCAGTTGCCTTCAAAAACTGTTTAAAAAAAAAGTACAAAACTCCTAATAACAAAATTGAAATTGAGAAGTAAATAAGCTCAACCTAAACAAAAAGAGAAATTAACTTCAAATAGTTCTTTATAGAACAGCAGTAGAACAGTAAAATTAAAAGCAGGTAAACAAGTTCAGTATTTTTCGTAATCAGCATCCTACGTTCAATCCTCGTCTTCAGAATCGGCACCGGCAGCGGCATTAAGGGTGTGTAATCGATCAATCAACTTAGCTTTCCTTTCCTCGTACGTCAGCTTCTTCAAGTTGAACCTGCAATTAGAAAACACGAACACGGTAAAACAAAGCATAGAGAAATTTCAAGCTGTACGAGTTTCGTAGCATCTGAATGAAACAGGTTGCAGATGAAAACCGACCTCTTGTGTTGCTTAGGAGGAGCCTTTTCAGACTTCTTTGCAGAGGGATCGGCACGGATAGCAGCGTGAACCTTTTTGTACAAGGACTCGATGTTATCTGCTTCGATTCCTCTCTTGATATACTCGCTGAAGTGAGACTGATACTTTTCTGGCTCGTCTTCCATCAAAATCTACGACACGAACATATATTATATTAACTAACAAAACTATATATATGACAAAGAAATGGGATGAACAATGATATACAGATAGCTTTTTTTTACCCTCATATATGTGGCTACGTGACCACCGTAAATGTATTTCCGGTGAACTTCAGCATCGAGCTGCTTACTGTCCTTGGAAAACCCGGCAAATCTCTTATCACTATGAGGAATATCCAAACCGGCATCCAAAGCTCCCTGACAAAAGCAAATTCTATTAACTCGATAGTTTAAAACCCGAGTAAATCAAAAGCCCTAACTGATTACATTAGATTGAATTCTCGACCAAAAATGAAAATCAAATGCTTAAAAGGCACGCATAAATGTTTCAGCTATGAAGTGATCTCTTAACTCGATCCAAGCTTTACAAAGAAAAGGGTAACTCAAAGGAAAAAAGTACAAACTACCAACCATTGCATCACAAAAGTGGACAATTCACGACAAAAAAGCAATGAAACGATCACTCTGAATCACATCTATAAGCCAACAGCTTTATATCTAAAACAGATAAACTTGTGATTAAATTTTTATGATACCTTTAGCGCACCAAAAACATTGTTTCCAGTGGTTGTCCTGATCAGTCCTACATCAAGGAGAGCTCGGAAAGGCCTCCTTGTGTCAGTTGGCTCAACTGAGAAATCCTCTCCGGTAGCCTAGGAATATAAACCTTCAATAAAGAAACTACACGAAATAGACCATAGTATGGTAGCAAGATCGTATATGTAAAATACCTCCACATTGCCTTGATATTCATCGTCCATTTCAAGCAACTTAAGGACACGGCGTCCCAAAAGTAACCCAGTGCAATAAGCTGGCCAAATGTATTAAAAAAACATATGAGAAACAGAACTGATTTATCGATACACAATCCAGGTCAAATAAATAGCTTACCAGCGGCATAGTTTGTAAGACCGACTTCAAGTCCATAACGAGGAAGCTCATGTGAGTAAGCCGAAGCAAGAACCATATCACCAGTAATATTAGCAGAAATTATTTGTGCAGTGATATCTTTGTTGCTCTAATCACAAAGGTTAAGGTTCGAAACATAAATCAAAATAAAGTTACAAACTAGAAAATTGAACCCAACAAAGACATGGTGATCCGTGTCAGCAATGGTTGCATAATTAAATTACTCAACGAGCTATGCTTAGACAACATAAAACCATGGTATGAAAACAAAAGATTTATCAACTATATGTTCATTGGGCTAAAACTATAATGAGACATTGTAAAAAATAAGCAGATTTTCAGATACAAATCGAACAACGAATCAGTTTAGAGAACCTAATGCAACTGTTTGAACTAGTAAGCTTTTGCCCAAAATTTTCAAAATCGGACTGGCACTCAAACTGGTCAGGCCACTGGTTTGCCGGTTTAACCAGTTCTATTAATCATTAAAAATTTCCAATTCAACCAGGCCGTATGAGTTCCTAGGTCAACCAGTCTAATACATCTTTCCAGACCAGTAGCCCAGCCAGTTCTCAATCCAACCGGTCCAGTCAATACATATCAATTTCAAAGGCTACATTATGTACTCTCTACACATAATAAAGTCGGTGAAACATATCATTAGAACAAGCAGATTTTCGGATACAAATCGAACAACGAATCGGTATTTAGGCGTGTTGTATTTGTTCTTGTCTTGATTGGTTAAGCGAATCCTAGCCCTGTAATCAGTCTTTCCCTCTACACATAATAAATTCAATAAATCATTAACATTATAAGGGCATTCAAAGGACTAAAATATTCAACATTCCAAAATTCAATAGCATTTCTAAGAAAAAATTGAACACAAAATAATCACAAAAAATATGAACTTAATACCTCTCCTTCTCTTGAATGGAACCTGAAAACGCTTAAAGTAAGCTCTGGTTTTTTGAGCCTTAACAAAGACCTACAATCAACAAAGAGAAACATCCACTGTTGTTAAAGTTTTTATCAAAGAAATAGAAACCAAAAAGGTTTGAACTTTTTGAATAAAATGACTGTAATGCAATAGCCAGAAGAAAAAGTCCATTAATAAGCAAATTATGAAGTGAATATTGGAAGATTGAAAAAGTCCCAGATTGGAAAATGATCAAATACATAAAAAATTCCATGAGATTTCACTACATTCAAGCTGTTTTAAGATCGTTTAAAAAGAAGAAATATGAACTCAGCTTAAAACCCTTCATAAAAAAGAATCATTTTTTCAGTTGATGTTACCATTGTTGAAGGTTTTGATGATCTGAAAGTGAAGGAGGAAGAGACGGCTAACAGAGAAAGAGAGGGAGAAAAGAAGAGAAGCGTATATAAGGCGAAGTTTAGAACTTTAAAACCCTAAAGATGAAGGCCCATGATGATGGGTAGAGCAGACCTGCTTTCGGGTCAGTGGCCCGGACTGGCCCATTTGATCAGATCCACTTTGAGCTGGGCTTGAATAACAATTTTTTTTGCAATTTTAGGGTCATAATTAAGTACTTTTTTATTTTATTTTTCTTTTTGGGCTCGGCTCGGGTTTAGACTTAAAAATATTTTTGTAATAAAGTTTCGAATAGACCCGATCATGAACAATTTTAACACAAAAAAACTTATCATTAACAACTGTGATTTATTTCGAGTCAAATCATTTCAAATTTTACAATTTTTAAATTATTTTTATGTTTAAATTAATTTAAATTTTGATCACTTTGCATTTGGATTCATATAAAGTTTTATATTGATTTGAGTTTAAATTGTTTAAATCATTTTATTTTTCTAAATCTACTCGATTTTTTAAGTTTAAGTTCAAGTCATATTAATTTTAAATTATTTATATTTTTTTCATTTTTATTATTTGTGTCGATTTTTCAAATATTTTAAATTTAATTTAATATTAAATTAAATCAAATTCAAGCAATTATTTAATTAATTTATATTTATTTAGAAATAATCATAATTTATAAAATAAATAATAAATATTATTAAAAAAAATTAAAAAAAAAACATAGCTTTTAAATATAAAATAAAACTCTTTACTTATATTCCATGTAAGAATTATTATAATACTTAAAATTTATAGAAGTTAAATTGATTTTTTACAAAATAAAAAATCAAAAGCTTGTACTAAATGGTACAATCATTATATGTAAATGTATAAAAAATGTATAATTTAATATCAACACATATTTATATACTAAATCTGATCGATATTAATATAAAAATATATATTATTTTATAATATTGATACATATTGGTATCATATTAATTATACGAATAACTATACAGCTTGATTCAATTTGATAAGGTTAAAAATATTCTAGCAAGCTTCCTATAAATAAAGTTTAAAATTGAGCATATTTTCATAAGGTTAAGTTGATCTTTGGGCATGAGCGAATGCCATACATATAGACTGGTTATATTTCGAATGAGTCGAAATTTAATTTAATTAGTGACATCTAATAAATTTGAGATTCGAATTGACACCCAAAAACCCCACAAAAACAACAGTCTTTAATTGACACCCACTCATCCCAGTCGATTTTATTCACAACCAATGACTAATTCTACTATATAATTTTATTTTCTATTCACATAGTTCGTATAGATCAAATTTAGTACACTTGATATATGCATAAAATTTCAAATAAATCCAACATATATATTATATCCATTGAAAATATTATATTTTAGTAAAAATCAAATTCTTGTATTAACCAATATAAATAGATACTTATTCATATGAACCGATACTTAACACACAAACTATAGAGTACAAACATATATAATCTAATACGTGTAGATATTTTAGTAACGATATGTACCGGTATCGTAATGATTATATGAATAGTGATACAGCTTGATTTTGTTTGATAGAGATAAACTTGCAGGTGGAGCTCTAAATCCCGAACCATCCTGCTCCGTCGTATCGTCTGCGAATGCCGACACATCTCCGACGAGTTTGAAACAGATTCTTCGAGTTTGTATTTGTTTAGGGAAATCAAAGAACATAGGTGTTCCTGGTTTGGTCTCTGGTAATCTATATTCCGCAATAGGTACCATGTTGGACCCTTTTCCTTCCTGCAAATATGTGGTAAGTTGTAGGAAATAGGGACAAACAAATGAAAGCAGGGTTAAGTTGAGATTGAATCTAATTGCAAGTGAATAGGTGGATTGTATTATTGGAGAAATAACTTAATTGGTATTCTTATCGCTATCTTTAAAAGATGATATTTAATAAATTTGAGATTTGAATCTTAATATCTGCAACTCTTTTTTTAAATCGAAAATACGAATAGTTTTTTGTTAATCCGCACAATGAAAATTTCCCAAGTTTAGTCAATGTGGCAACATTTGTAATGGGCAGTCAATGACCTTAAGCACAGTTGAATAAATTAGTATTATTTCAGTCATAAGTCATGATATGAAACTATATCTCTATGATTAGAGATGACTGGAAGTTGAGTATAGCTTTGATTTTTTGGACTGGACTGAGTTGGTATAGTTTTGTTTTTTCGGGACGAGTTCAAAATAGGTAAATTAATATTTAATTTCAGGTTTCAGGTTGAGTCGAGGTCTGATATGTTGGGTATATTACGATTGGGGCGGGCAAAAAGCTACTCAACCCGCCCCGTTACTGTCTCAAAATTGACTATGGGCAAAGAGTTAAGAGTTAGCAAAGTCCAAGACTTATTGAAATTTGAAACTACTGTGACTTCCTAGATTCAGCTGCCAAGGAATCTTTCCATTGTCCGGTTTTCACTAAAAAGTGCATTCCTCTAGTAAAAAGAACGAGAATAAAGCTACGTTGGAAAAAACCATGCCTAGTATATATCTCGATATGGGGTATAGAGATAGAATCCTCCAAATACTCTCCAAATACATGAAAAACTTGAAAAGAATTGAACATACCATGTCGGACACATACATCCATTCATCAATTTCAATGTAAAAATTTACAAGTACCATAAAGGCAGGTTTGAGAGATACCTGGATTGCAGATACTTGAATACATAAAACAGCTGGAGAGATATGCCTGTCCTCTAAGCTTGTTATTGATATATCCAAGATATCTGCATCTGAAGACGGTAAATGAGTTATTCGAGGCTTTATCGCATTGAAAGCATCCAGTTGGAATCCGGCAAGCAACGGTAAAGAAGGAGGCAGATACTGTTCTAAGACGAGATCATGGTACATTAGCCTCTCAGCCTCAATCGGAACCTAAAAGTGAACAAAGGATTAACAAAAGCAATGCACACACACACAGAGTGAACTTAGAGATCACTAAAGCACAATTATTACCTTGAATCTTAACTGCGGAGTTTGGTTCAACCGGTTTATATAATTTATTTGATCAGTACTTTGTGATGATCTAAGTCCTATCTCTTCGTTTGCAGGGCTTCCAGCTATCACAATTCGTTTGGCATGAAGGCATGGATACCGTGGCATTGCTGCTTCGAAAGATGAACGTCGAGTTTCTTGAGGAAAGGGAGTATCATCTAGAGACAAGAGATTAATGTCTTTATCAAAATTCACGGAGCTTGAACCAGGCTGCTGAAGGGGAAGGCTTAGTGTTATTTGAACAATGCGGCATCTAACAGGATTTGTGAAAGGAAATTTTATATGCCGAGGCAGCTTATTGTCTCTACCGGACTTTTCAGGTCCGTAAAATTCCGGTGAAGAGCTGATCAGAGACTGGACATCCCATTTTCCTATAAAGGACCTTTCTTCCCTCTCAAGTTTCTTGCAAACCCTGATTTGCACCTATGGAATAATAGGAGAAATTGAACCAAAATCAATCGCTAGACAAAAGGAAAAGAAACTCAAGGTGTATGACACATTGAGCAATGAAACAAGATCAACGCACGTTTAAACAGAACAAAAAGAAATGACAGGGAATGACTGAGCATAAAAGCATCAACCTCTATAGCACGAACACAACATGAATATACAAATGTGTTACTAAATTACTATCTTGCATTCCTTTATAAGAAAATTTTAGGGCAAAAATGATTTAGAATTTAGTATTTGAGAATGAAAACAGCTTAAAGAAAGCATATCCAAGAATCATTCTAAGCCATGATAGCAATATCAAATTCATTTCTCAATTAGAGGTCTTTGGATAGGATATTAAAGAGGGGAATGGGGATTAATGGCCTTGGAGAGGGTTTATCCTATATTCCTATTGTAACTCATTTCATATGTACTATAACAAAAACAAATAGATTCCTTGTTCATGTACTGTAACTAAAGCTCAACATTTCCACAGTAAAACATAACAGAGAAAAGATACTAACTTAAGACGGCAACCAAAGTTCAACATTAGATCATAGATATTAATTTCAAGTTGCTTTTAAGAATGATACATGCACAAAAAAGGGTTTATTATGGATAGGATACTACTAGACCTTAGCCTTTAACAAGATAGAAGGAAGAGTTACACTTACCATGGGAGCATCAGCTTCAGAATAACCACATGGACTTACAATCAATATGACTCCTTTGACATCTGAAAGTGTGTCAAGCACAATAACAAAATCAACAGAGGTAGTATTAAGGGGAGCCTTCCAATATGAATGCCATGATCCAGAATCCAGTGGAGTGAGTAACGACAAGAACGGTGCTGAATCTTTAGCTGTCTCAACCTACAGTTTTCTGGAAGTGGTTAGACCAAGCATGAAGCAATCTACAACTTATCCAGACATCACATCAATAGTAAAACAATGAACAAACATATCAAAGTAGAAGCCAAGGTTATACCGGGTGTAGAAAGCTGGCGAATGGGAACTCAGCAAGTGATTTCTCCCCAGAAAGTAATTGTTCCAAAACTTTAACACCTTGCTGATTACGATAGGGATGACTTCTGTCAGGAAGGCCATCCAGGAATGAGGATCCCATTACCTCATCCAAAGCCATATTGGCTGCACTATAGGCACGGGCTCTTCTTCGTGAGCTAATCAACACCCTAACATAGTCCAAGGCCAATGCATCAAGAATTATCTTATGGCAGCACTTCTTGCAAATATAAGTGTCCAGTATCACTGAATGATTTGCTGTACGATCAACTTGGCTACCATGACTTAACAAGCCATTATAATTTGTTTCTTCCCGGATATAATTTTGCAGAAGAAGGGCTCCTCCCCCTGCACAACAAACTCGACAAGCCTTTCTCTTACATTGAGAACACATGAAAACAGACTCCGAGCCTTCTTTATATGACACCATCAAGGATGAAGATATAGTTGCCTTAGTCTTAACACGCACTTCACACATCCTACGAGAACAGCTCTCGCCTATTCTACTAATGTTCCAGAAATCTATAACATTATACTTGATCTTCCCAAGACCAATAGCGCCAATCGTATTGTCCTCAAGAGCATTTTGTCCAAGCAATGCAAGGATATTTGCAACCCTGTATAATCTTCCCATGTATGATTCATCAAGCAAAATATTTGGATTTACGCTAGCCTGATCTGTTCCAATAGACAACAAAGCTCTATCTCTTTCAGCTGCAGAAAGATTAAGCTGGAGACGTTCAATTTCCAATTTCATTGCTTCAAGGAAGTGTAAGTTTCTTTCCTGCAAAATTGGATAAATTGAATGGCAAGTTTTATATTCAATCAGGTCGACAATTGGCACCTAAAAATTGTATATTCGTCTATCTTAAGTGATCCAAATGATTATAATATGCATTATTTAATCCTCAAGATAAAAAAATACATGCATTCAGATCATGCAGCACTGAAAACGTTGAAAGCAATGTGGTACAATGAAATCCAAAAGAGGAAGAGGTGGAATATTCATAACATTTTGAACCTTAATTTAGAAGAGATACTGCTATTGAGATAAACAGGGAACTGAAGCCCCTAGATATATCATCTTTAGCCTCACAGCAATGTTCCTAGGAATTCATCTCATTTTTTGTGCTAGTTGGGTTATGCTTCAAACAAACAGGGAGCTCATTGCTAATTGCAGAAAGGAAAACCTAAAAATGACTGTGACCAAAAAAAGAAAAAAGAAAAACTCAGCACATCTCTTGCAGAGTTGATGACGAGGAGATACAGTGGAAATTTCAATTGAGCAGATCTTTCACATTAGAGACTAATTCTTGCTTAAGGGATTATTTTCAAGTTTAACTACTGATCATTTTACAGTATTTTTGGTTAAAAGTATTTTTCATCAGCAAAAGACTGTTTGGATGGGGAAAAGAGATGATCAGCCAAAATAGCAAAGTGACATCAAATAATGGAGTAGAGATCATTCCAAGTAAAAAATGTAAGAGGATTCAGAGAACAAAAATTCAAAGCTCTATATCCTCACACTCCCTCATGTGCGTGCATATAAATTGAAACAACAAACCATTGAGCAAATCTCTAATCAGAGATGACCTTCAATACAGATATGATAACTATGGGAATGTTATCCCATCATGTGCTTTCCATGACCAATTCTTATTTATCTTCTATTTGTGATATAGGATGTTGAATACATATAAATATTCATCTATAAACCCATTAATACACAAGAGCAATCACTTCATCAAGAAACAGGAATGATCAAAGGTAAAAAAAAGTAAATGGAGACAAGAAGGAACCATAAGTAGCACTCAGTTGACTCAGTGAGGACCAATTTAGTGTTTCATAGGAAACATATGAGGTCAAGGAAACATGCAAGCAACAAGTAGTCACATACCATATTTGGCCCAGCAAGGGATTTTAGGCAATTTAAGTACTTCTCCGAACCATTCTCTTGAGGCTTACTATCCTGGGATGTAGAGGATTTACAATCTGTTTCAGGACCATGACAGCCACCAACGAAAGCTTGGTCGAGATCTGTAACTGGATAAGAAACAGGTTCAGAGGACAGGTCACCAGGAGTTAACAGGTCAAACCCTTTATAGGCAGCACCCTGCTTTGCTGATGCTGGCACAGCTTCATTGGATATACTAGTGCTAGAAAATAGGTTTGTGTCAGAACCAGACAAAGAAGGATTGGTTTCCTTTTGATATTTCGTTGCAAGCTCAGTTAGTTTGGCCCCACGCTCTTCATTAGCAAACACTTCATTCCAGGGGAGAGAAACTCCAAGGATTTCTACCTACATGCAGATGCCACACAGTTCAGCAGGCACACGTTTATTATAATTGCACAATGAGATGCAAACTTAGAACAAAAGACATTAAGTACATCAAGCAACATATTTCTGAGGACTATTGTTACCTCACCAAGAGTTATAGGACTTCCAGAAGCAGCAGGATAAAATGTAAGTGCCACTATACGGGTAAGAAAGTCCAAATCTCCCTCTAATTCCTCAAAATCATACAATAATGATAAAGATGTAGCTTCATTGGGAAGGTATGCACCAGCTCCAGTGACAGTCATGTCATCTGCACTAATTGGGCCTGTTAATGGAATCAAAAGATTTGTCCCATTTCCACACTGGGGTATGAAAGCCCCCTGTCAACACAGTCAAAAATAAGATTAGAACACTAGTTGAATTCAAATAAATCAGAAAGTATGAAAAAACCATGCTATTTTAGGGGAGGGAACTTTAGAGAAGTTTATATAAATTTCAAGGTAGACACTTTAAGCTACAATATGATAAGCCAAAGTAAACTGGGCAATTCGCAGAGGGCAACAATATAAGTGTACAAACCTCGACAACCAGTTTAAGCCCATCTAGGCTGCGCCCTGTTCTCACATCGACAGTTGAAGGATATGTTGAATCATCTGCACCATGGGAAACTGTGAGTAGCAGCTGACAGACATGGCAGGGTTCACAAAGATAGATAAAAACTTCAACAACATCAACGCCTTCAGGGCAAACCTGCAAATGCATTCCAAAATAGAATAAAAACAACACAATAAAGAAGGGCATATCTCCCTGCAAATAACAATTGCTAAGTTGCATGGAATTTTCCTAGATGATGAAGAGGGAACTGTAAGTACCCAGATTAGATCCTTTTTCTTGAAACTCAGCAGACTATCTCCACCATTAGAGGTTTCAAACATGCCTCTGATTGGCTTAAGAAAGAAACCAGATGGACGAGAAAGTACCTGTGATGAGCAGCATGATAAGTAATGCGGGCTGATACAAATAAACAGCAAAATCACCTGTGACTTTCTTTCCAAATCGAAAATTGTTTTTAGACAAGAACAAAAACCCTTCATGATGAAACAAAATGTACACTTAAAACAAAATCAAAATCTCTAATAAGTTAAAACTAATATTCCAAGTTAAAAGGACGCACAAGGTAACTCCGAATACTAAATCCATGTACTAACATATTGGCTTATTGTCTTCTTATAACCAATTAGCACCAAAAGTAGCTGACAAGGTAGCAATGAGTCTGGTTTCAGCAATAGAGTTTAGTATCCAAGGCCATTTTCAATTTTTTTTGAAAAATTCCTTTTACCTATATAAGGTCAAGCTAAATATATAATAAAGAAGAGGCATATGAAGTAAAAGAAAAACCAAACATGTACTGCAATCCCAGGACAGTACAGGACTATCATCATGGTCAGATTGTAACAATAACCTGAAAATCCAGACATGCACTAGAATTACCTACTTGCAAAGGTTGAATTGGAACAGATGGAAGATGCTTGAAAAGCCTTATTCCAAGGAACATCTCTAACTGCTTTTGACGTGAACTATCCACAACTGCGTTTTTATATCTCCTTTGAAGAGTGATTTTCATATTTTGTGCAGCAGAAAACTGCTTGAATTTTCCTGCTTCTTCATTGAATATGTTTAGAATATGGCTATGCATGGCTTTGGAACCTGTATATAGTGTTGCATGGATATCACCAGCAAGCAGGAAAAGATCTGCTAGCTGAGATACAGGTGATAGAATTGTTGATCTCTTGAACTCGTCAAATGTCATTTCAAATCTCTTCCATGGTTTATCTGGACATGGATGATTCCACGTTGTGGTCCTCGTATTGTGATCAATATAGTAAGTTTTCCCTGTTGTTGCATCAGATCGTTTCTCCCAACCACGTGGGAGTGGTGCAGTATAGCCATCATAGTTCTTAACTGACTGGTATCCATATGCCAAATCATTATCAAGAGATAACTGTAGTCGCTGACACTGCTCCACAAACACTTGCAGTGCCCCGAAGTAACTAGCAGCATTGGTTCTATCCAAAGAATCTGCACAATTGAAACGAAACACGCCATTTTGATGGTATCTTAAGCAGAAAGCCCCTTCAAAGTCATCATTGTAGATGATTTCACCTCTGCAATCCTTAAGGTGCTGTCGCGATGGCAAATAATCACCTTCAGAAATGCCTATAGCCAGTGTGGGCGCCTTCAAAAGTTTCCATAATTCTTCAATTGTTTGTTGTTCACCTTGTAACTTTATCCGAGCATGCCAATCATAATTCATCAAATGAATTCGGGTACAAGGAAGTTTGCCAGTGGATTTAATATGGTTCAATGATTCCTCAAAATGCTGAACTAAAATGCGTTCAGACTTTCCTTCACCATTTCGAAGCAAGTTGATACATGCAATTGGAACAAAAGCCTTTTTGCTCTGATTTTCCCCAGTATCACCATCTAAGGTACGAGTATCATATCGTTTACTTAATCTTTGATAATACTGTAGACTTCCTTTATAGGGATGCCGATCTGAAACATATATTTCTGCTTCAGCAGCAGTGATCTTTAGTTCTGCACCCCACCAGATCGGAATTGTGCCCCGTCGCCAAGTGAATGTGTTAAAAGGTACACTCTGATCAGTCCTTTTAGGCACCCATACAAGTTGTTCACACTCTACTTCATTCCCTATGAATATGAACATTCTTGATAAGTTACTAGTAAAACATGCAATAACAAACTGTGATGAAAATTTATGATAAAGTTAGCAATGCAAAATGAAATGAAAAACAAGTTAACTTCAACAAAAATAAAGAAACTTAGATCTACATGACATGACATGACATACAATACAAATCCTGAGTTATACGAGATGCAGTCGGATGGAGACACTAGAAGAGAAGGTTTACCTTCAGGTTATACACATCTTGAACTCATTTTTTTGTTTCCATTCCAGTTGCTCAAAATAGATTACATAGATCAGGGGTATTGTCATTAAGAGATTACAAAACCAGTTATGTTGCATAAAGCTGAAAACATTTACAAATGAAGCTCTCACAAAAGGTGCCATGCCACATCTCATGCATGCTACTTATGTGGATAACTAATCATCATTGTAACCCAAAGAAACAATATAGCTATGCACTGTAAGCTATTGTCAATCTCCTCCTAGTTTGAAATACAAAAAGCTGACCGAAAAGGAAAAAGAAAATAGTTACAATAAGAGAATGCGTTGATTAACCGTAGCTAACTATTTGTATAAAAGAAAAAAAAAATCCTCATGATAACCAACAACTGGAAAGGTTCTAAGAGAATGGATCTGTTTTAAGACAGATTATCTTACCTGTGCTGAAACATGAATTTATACCCCTAGCCAAGTATCGAGTACCAGGATGCAGCCTGCTTCGACGAGCTATGAGAGCAACAACACCTGCCTGACCTGAACTACCAAAACTTCGACTTTCTGCAAAACCCTATACATTAATATAAAGTAAGAAGTATCAAAATATCAAGTAAATCTAATACATCATAGCATTGTGTGGTAAACAATGATAAACCATTATTAAAGTAGTAGATTAGGCAGAGAATGTAAGAAAAGACAAGTTAGACTATCCAAACACAGGTTACAAGGACTAAAAGGGGAGTGTAAACAACTAGAGATGAGAAAAAAACTTTAAAAGGATTTTAGGACATAGCCATAAGCTTGTAACTTCTTAAGAAAACAAAAGAAACAAGCAAACTAGCATTAAAATAAAGATACCGAGTATGAAGCAAAACCTGTAGAAGAATAACACAGTGCTGCTTCAGCCCGGTGTTTTTAAAAGGCATTGAAAGCCATCCATTCCAAACAAATTCATTATCAGGACTAAGCACAGGCATCCGACTTGGAAAAGGTCGAGTAAGATCTCTTGTCTCACAAAAGTAGTGCTTCCCATCAATGTCTAGCTCAGTCAATTCTTGTATATTCTTTACTTCCCCTCTACCCTGGGGTTGAGGATTATGAAGTGGTATTTTGATCCATTGACTCTCTATGACTGTAAACGCACATCCCCCACCAGGCAAAGAGGGAATGGTATCAGCTAATCTTGTAGCAACAAGAAGTAACCCATAACTTCCCAAAGCAGCATAGCCCAATATTGCCTTGGCATGGATTTTACTCTTACATAACCAGGGTGATCCATTGGTAAGATAATCTAAAGCTTTTTTCTCTGACTTAAAAACATCTAAACCAAATTTCCCATGATAACGAAGCACCCCAGTTGTTGGATCAACATAAATCACCTGAGTGTCAATCCTAGTAGACAAGCTAACAATAATATAAACTTCACCAGGATCCACCCCAACCACAACAACTGATGTGTTTCTTGAACCACCGACTACAAGTAAAAATAAACACAATCAACTAAACCAATCACTAAAAACACGATTAAATCAGCGCAATAAATACATAAATGTTATCACCTGGTGATTCCATGCGCTCTTAAAATGAAACTACTAGCTTAAAACTTCCTGAAAATCCACAATTTTTAGTATCCATAAAGGAGAAATTCAATAGCCTGTTCAAAACCACACTAAGCCACAAATTATAAAAAAGGAAAAAGTCAATTTCTCTACTTTTCTCTTATTTACGTGAACAAATTGTGGAACTCTGTCAAATAACCAATAAATCCATCAAAATGCAAAATCAATTACAACGATCAATAAATTGATTAAATATAAAGAATAAATAAATTCACTAAATCAAGATCACAAGATTCAGAATTTCTCATTCCTAACATCAAAAGCATGCCAAAAAAAAAAAACGAAAAAAAATGAGATTAAGAAACAAGGAAATACTTGAGCTAAAACTAAGACCGCTTGATTCATGTTCTTCTATAACAATCTCAATTCAAAGAATGCATTGAAAATAAAAATTATGCAATAAAATTACTTCTCATAATTAATGAAATATAAAATTAAAATTTGAAAAGTAAAAGATGAACTTAGCGGAAAGTTAGAGCATCCAGCATCGCAGAGAAAAAAGCGCGGGGAAAATCAAAAAATGCCGGAGAAATGTTTAAACAGTAACCAATAAAGAATTAAAGATTCTCTGCGGTCGTATGCAGAAACTTTTATGAGTCTCATCCAATGATACATAGCCATGATGTATTTAACTTGTTTTTATTTGGTTTAAATTATGTTTTTAATCCTTACATTATATGTAAATTATAGATTTTGTTTTTATATTTTAGTTGAGTCCATTTTAACCCTCTATACATTTTGAGTTTTAAATTCGATCGATCAATCAAACAATAATTATTGAATTCATTAAATTTTATTATTTTTAAATTTTGATACAACAAACATATTATTATAAATGATACATCAAATTATTATTTTCAATTATTATTAAGCATAAAAATTTTTAATAAATTTAATAGATATTATTTAAGTCAAGATTAAATTTTTGAAAATTTGAAAAAGTATAGAAATTAAAAATAATTCAATTAAAAAATATGAATTAAATTATAACTTTTCGCACCATGCAAGTCTAATAATAAAATTCAACCAGATTAAGATTGAAATTTCAAATTTTATATAGAGTACTCGGAAATGGAAAATCAAGTTTTAAAATTACAAGAATATTAACTAAAATAAAGTAGCACTAATCATCATCACTTTCACCATAGCTTTGGCAAAGGGATAGGAGACCGGTGCTTGTGTCATTACCAACTTTTTCTTCTTTTTCTTCTTTCTTCTCTGGTTTCTTCTTCACAACCGAGATTATCACCGACGACTTGAATGGAGCTTTAACTTGATGACTCCCCGAGCCACTTGAACCTTCTGTTATTGAATAGATACGTTCATTATCATATTTGCAATATAAAATCAATATATACCAATTCAAACAAGTTAAAAACATTAGCCAGTAAATCATTTCCAAAATTTTATTTCAAGGATCTTTGAATCCTTACAGATACATACTATGGTGCGTGATAGCAGGCAGTAGGTGGATAGCAAGATTGACAGAAAGCACTAATGAGGCAGTGAAGCCTTGGTGCTAACGTATTTTTTTTTTATATTTCTGAATTTTTAATGATTTTTAATCAGACTGGTCAGACCCACAAACCAATTACCTGACCAGTTCGACCACCAGTCTGATTCTAAAAACATTGATAAAATGTTTAGTTTTCTTTACAATTTCGGTGTTATGGAATGTATGAAAAAAAATGAATTGGTGATGAATACTGCAAATACCTTTACTGCTGGAATCATCAGGCAAACTAGCTTTTGTCAAAGCATCTGTAGGGTTACTTGAAGATTCTTCTGACACCTTTCTCCTCTGCAAACCATACACACCAAACCATGAGTTCACGGATTCAATAATAGCAATTTTATTTTCAACAATTGAGGTAAAAAAAAGAAAAAATACAGCAAATCCCAGTTCTACAAACATAAATCGTTATGTGAAACTTTGCATTGATGCAGGTCAAACTGACTACCCAATGGTATATTCCCGAACAAGCCTATTCCATTTTGAAACTAAAACTGAAAGTTCAAGCACATCCATCTTTTCATCAGATAATAATTCATTCAGACAGCTTGGTTTCCTCCATATGGTTTCCTCTATATTAAACCGACTCTCAATTGCTCCTATAGTTGCTGATTTCAACAACTCAAAGTAAACATCGTATTTTGGATCTTGTCCCTTCACGTATAGTAAAACATTAAACATATCTCACACTTGACCCTCTTAGTCTATGCAATATTGTTAACCCTTTACAACCCTAAGAAAATCTTGTTCTATCTTCAATATTACATGAAAACTATTACTAACGGTCAGTAATCAATTTGGGTGTTAAATAAAAATTGCCTTAAATATAGATAATTTACTTAAAACTTGTATGCATTTAAAAGAAGTTTTGACCATGAGTATAGGATGTGTTTGTTAACTAAATTCACACCATATACCTTTAAGCCATCATTTGAGGTTTCACTATTGCCACTCAATAAACGGGTCAGATCCTCATCATCGTTGAAAACATCATCTGAGATCCTTCGAACAAATTCCTTTGGCTTCTGCATTAAAGATGACACCAATGTTAGAAACATGCCCGCCTAGAACAAGTAGCAATCACAACTGGTGATACTAAAAGCAATACACCGATTCTAACCTGGAAAATCGATTTAATGAGAGCTTCATCTTCTTCTTCTATTTTCTTTTCCTGTTAGCATTATAAACTTGAAGTCAGAATCACAAAAGAGAATATATATAAGCATGCTAAGCGACGTGATTACCACTTATCACTTCAATCCACACTTGTATGTATTTGTACTCATCTCCCTCTCACATCAAGTATTAAGGTAAATAATGCAAGCATTCATAAAGATTCTAATATCAGAATAAAATTAAGTTGGCATATTTCAGGGGAAAGATTTATCCATAGAAAGCAAATTCAACTTTTTCCCCTATTTTCTAGGATTATGTATAATTAAAGAAATGCAGCATAAAAGTGTTCTCAGCGAAACCATAAATTCCAATCAGGATTCGCAATTGCAACCAAAGATGCACCTTTGATTTAGAAGAAACTGGAAATTTTCAAATAGAATACAAACGAAACACAATCATGAAATTTCTATTCAAAGAAGCCGCTTAAGCTATTAAGAAATAAGTAGAAGTATCTTACCTTTTCTGCAGCAGTGCGTTGCAAGGCCTCCAGCATTGAATCTACACTCACCGTAGCATGTCTGGACTGCAATATAAGATAGTAAGATAGACTACCATTAGCATCAGAGAAAAGAAAATTGTACCTATTCCCATTTTGATAGACAAATGTCTAACAGTAGACCCGTTAACAGAGATTATTTTGGTCATATCAATCGAAACTCAACATGTGCTCTTCCTAGCTTCAGATTCTAAAAATAAAAGACTCAAAAACCTGGTTCATTTGACATCCACAACAATCAAAAACAACGTAAAAGCTTTATTTTCTTTTTATGACAGCAATGTTGCAGTTATCTCCTGCATGTTAAACAAAAGTTGGTTTAAGTGTTTAGCTACCTTCATAGACTTCATTTCATCTAGCGCTGCAAGGATATCCATCTCTCTTTTTGAATCCAACGTTCTGTTCTCCAAAGATTTCATCGCATCCCCCATTTCTTCAGATTCCCTTTTCTGTCTCTCTTTATCAGCTTCCTAACAAAAGGAAAGATGAAAGAATATTATTATACATATCCAGCAATGTTAAAAGAACTATAGCTACATTTAGCTTCATACACAAAGCTCTCACCTCATCTTCAGCACGCCAAGGTTCAAAATTTCTTGTTGCACCCGATTCAACAACATAATCTGAATTTTGTGGATCAGTCTTTATCGTCATCTCCGCAGAGCACTTGGTGCATTTGAAATAAAACCTAAATATTTGGATTCCCAAATATGTCTGCAAATAAGAAAAAAGTAACTAAATGCACTAAAACACATAAAATAACTTCTAATTATTGCTACTTCTACGTATTTTTTTTCTTAAACTTAAAGTTAGATTTGAAAAAAAAAAAAAAACCTAATATTACTAAATAAATAAACCGAAACTAAAGTGTAAAAAGAAAGCTCAAAACAAACCTCGCCGATAACATCTTCTTTGCGTGAATTGAACTTGGTGCCTTTATAAATATAGTTTCCGCAGGTATTACAACGTATGCTCATCGGAAGCATCATACGAACCTTCATCTGTTGATTCTTCGGTCGCCGGACCCTCGGAAGCTTCGACGGATCGAAGTCCGGTGGGTAATATTTGTTCAGTACTTTTCTTTCTCCCATCTTTGAAGATCACAAAAATTTTCGATCTGGATCTCAAATCAAAATATAGCAGAGCGATGCAGAGGCGGGGTTTGAGAAACTGGGACATGAAACATGTTTGAGCAACAACCAAAAATAACAATCTGTTTGAGCAGTAAAATAGAACACTCTACTTCATACAGCATAGAGACAGAGCAACAAAGAACAGTACAATAAAAGGGTTCAAATCTATGATAAAATCGTGAAACATGAAAAACGTGAAATGGTAAAAGACAGCAAATTTGTAAAACAGTAGAAACGCAAACAAAAAAAGCAAAGACAAGCTTAAAAACGCAAAACAGTAGAAAGAAAGACTCAAATCTATGAAAAATGTTTCTTTAACAGAAAAGAAGTTGAAGAAAAGATGAACAGTAAAGATATAACCTTCGAAAAGGGAGAGATATCGGCACCGGAAATGAGTTGTTTCTTCGATAGTAAAGAAAGCTTCCTCTTTGTTACTCTAAACGCTTCCCTTTTTTGTTTCTTCAACAATAAAAACAATGAACAGAACATTACTAGTTTGAAAAATATCTTACCGAAAAAATTTGCTAAGATATTTGACGAGAATAAGAAGAAATCAGAAATTGCTGAAAATATTTTCCGTAAAAAAATTTACATGAAATAATCGGAGCCTAAAATATAATGATGAACCATCAGAAACCAAAAATTATCCCCAAAAGCAAAATAGCCATACGGTCCGCATCATGGTTCAATCTTCTCTTTAAAGAAGATGGCATCATCTGGTTCCTTTATTTTATTTTTTTCTTTTAATCTAGGGATTGAAAAACTGGAGGAAAAAACAGGGTTTAACGAAGATAAAACGCAGTAAATAAATTGATTTCTAAAGAATAAAGATCGATAATAGAAAAAATAATAGAGGAAAAAGGAGCTCAGAAAAAAATATGGGTAGAGAGACTTATCAGCACAAATTAAAATCAGCGTGGTGCATGACTTTCTCTAATTTTCTCATCATTGCCCAAATTCTACAATAAGAAATGAAATTTGAAAAGAAATTAATAAGAAAAAAGAACCTGCAGACTGAACTGAGAGATCCATAGGCGGAGGCACTTTGCTAGATTTGACACTTCATAAAGGAAGAAGAAGAACCCTAATCCTATTTACCGTTTTTATCATGGCTTTGTTTTTGGACTCTGGTTTTGGGATAGTCGTGGGCTCAAACGCCGAAGACTTCAATTTAATCAAATTAAATGGAAAAGTTTTGATTAATCAATTTAAAAAATTCAAATCCAATAAAATTATTTAAGTTTAAATTTAAATATGTTAAATTAAAATATTTATATAATATAATAATTTTATATAAAAATATATAAATTTAAAATCATATATAATTTATAAAAATTTAAAAGTAAAATAAAATAAAATACTTAAAATAACAAAAGTTAATAAAAGTTAGATTATTAACTTACTTTATTTCATTTAAAAAATATTTTAAGTTTGTTTATCTATTCTTTAGAATCTCTTTTATAAGTTTTATTAAAAATAAAGATTTTTAAATTTTTATATATTTTTCATTTCTAAAATTATTTTAATTTTTTTAAATTTTTTTAATTTTTTTATGAAAGTTATTGATTTAATCTATAAACTTTAATTTCGCCATTTTTAGTCCATGTACCTTTTGAAATTTAAAATTTAAGTGCTCACCAAAATGATAACTATTAAATTTATTAAATTTTGCTATTTTCAAAATCTAATCCGTCAAAATTATTATCATATGTGCAATGTTATGTTGCTCGTTATTTTTAAATATTACTTACTAAAAATCAAATTAATGAATTAATGATTGTAATTTCCATTAATATTGAAATTTCAAATCTTAAAAAGTATCAGGACTTAGAATGATTCAAATGGAGAAAACGGACTAAATTTACAACTATATGTATAGTACAAAATTAGTAATTGAACTTAACCAATCGAATTTAACTACTATTTTTTGTGCGAAAAGTATAGGGACTAAACCAACCAATTTGAAAAGTAAAGAGAGTAAAATTGATCAAATTAATGTAAATGAACTAAGTTTCACAACTTTCACAAAGTATAAAGACTATTAGCACAATTTAACTTCTAACATTTAAATAATTATTATATATATTAATTTAATATTTTTATATTAATTTTGAATTAACTTATATTTTTTATTATAATAAAATTTATTAAATAATATTAGAATTAGGCTTATATTATTTTAGGGTAAACTGCACAAAGGTCACTAAATTATTAATAAATTACGTTTTAGTCACTCAACTTCAAAAAGTTATAAAATGATAATTAAAATATTATTTAAGTTATTGAGTTGCTAAAATTATTATTGTGTCGAGTTCTCTGTTCGTACCGGCTACACCAATAAATAAAAACTCTTATTCTCCTTTTCTACAATTCATTTCTTTTTCATGAAACAACTTCGAATATCATAAATCTACAAATCAAAATCTAAACAGCTTTCTTCTTCTACTCGTCGATAAGTATGGATCCATCGTACCGATTATCAAACCACCACTTGGAATTTGCTAGCTAAACTTTTAATAAAAAGAACATAACTTAATGACTTAAATAAAAAAATTTGAATAGTTCAGTGACTTAAACGAAAACTTTCAAATAATTTAATGGTCTATTTATAACTTCTTAAAATTGAATAGACAAAACGTAAACTTAATAACAGTATAATGGTCATGAGTGTAATTTACCCTATCCAAAATTACTTATTAATAATAGTTTAATGGTCTCTTGTAATTCTCGTCAGTGGGGGCGGCTGATAGTTTAATGCTCATTGACTTTGCAATTTGCATTTACCAAAAGCAATTCATCTTCAAATCTCTCCTGCATTTCCTTTCCTTGACTCGGTATGATCTTTCACCCTTTTCAATTATCTGTTGCTTTAATTTCGTTTTCATTTACAAATGTTCTTCGCTTCTTTGATATAGATTTAAGAATTCAAGCCTTTTATTTTTGAAGCAAAGATGGCTGAAGCTTTCGTTAGTGCTGTTGTGGGAGAAGTGGTGTCAAAAGCGGCGTCAGTTGCGGATGAGATAATAAGCCTTGGATGGGGCTTCAAGGATGAGATGCAGAGGCTTGGTAACTCACTAGAAATGATTGGAGCTTTCTTGCAAGATGCAGAGGGAAACAAAAAGCAAATGAACTCGGTGAAGCTTTGGTTGAAGAGGCTCAGAGATGTTGCTTATGAGGCTGATGAGGTCCTGGATGAGATTGCTTATGAGTTTCTCAGAAGGAAAGTGGAGATTGGGGATCAGATGTGGAGAAAGCTACAGGACACTCCATCTACTGTCACATTTCAGCACAACATGGCTAATAAAGTTAAGGACATCCTTAATTCCTTGGACGACCTTAACAAAATAGCCAAAGACTATGGTCTCCAACAATTAGCCATAGATCAAAGAATTTTTATTCCATCAAATGTGGAGACAGTCTCCTTCCTGGATGACTCGAACATTGTTGGAAGGAAAAATGATGTCTCAAAAGTTGTTGACATGTTACTCAGTCCCCAAGATGATCGAACTGTCTCTGTTGTGCCTATAGTTGGAATGGCGGGTATCGGGAAAACTACTTTAGCAAGGCTAGTTTACCATGATGTGGATGTGGAAAGGCGTTTTGATGTAAGATTTTGGGTGTGTGTTTCGGATGATTTCAATGTCAAAAGAATTTTAAGAGAAATGCTGGAGCATGATATGAATTATCAGCAGACCTCGATACCTCAAAACTTGAATGCTTTAACGGCGAAACTGAAGGGGAAGATTGAGCAGGCCAAAAGGGGAAATGAACAGATCAAATATCTTCTTGTACTTGATGATGTGTGGAATGTTGAACAATGGGAGGAACTAATGTCGTGTTTGGAAGGGGTTAATAAGAATGGGGGGAATAAAGTTATTGTAACAACCCGCATTGAAGATGTGGCATTAAAAGTAGAAACACTTCCTAATCAAAGGCATCAGCCTGGAAAATTAAAAGATGAGGAGTGCTGGTCCATAATTAAAGAAAAAACATGTGGAGACTCCCCAATTTCTCCAAGCTTAGTGTTAATTGGCGAGGAAATTGCTAAACAATGTCATGGTGTGCCTTTAGCAGCAAAAGTTATTGGAGGGACAATGCGCAAAATTGAAAGGAGTCGGGCTGCATGGTTGAAAATTCAAAAAAGTGATGTATGGGATTCGGTTTATAGTGTGCTGAGGTTAAGTTTCGACCACTTGTCTTCTCCATGTTTGAAGAAGTGTTTTGCATACTGCGCCATGTTTCCTAAAGATTTTTGCTTTAGAAAGGAGCAATTAATCCAACTCTGGATGGCTGAAGGATTTCTTGGCGCTTCTAAAGAAATGATGGATACTGGTAAGAGATATTTCCATGAATTGTTATCAAATTCCTTATTCCAAGATGTGGGGAAGGACAGTTGCGGAAATATTTTGACTTGCAAGATGCATGACTTGGTGCATGATCTGGCTTTGTCTGTCTCAAAGTTTGAGACTTTGATTTTCCAAGAAAATTCCAGTTCCAGCACAGATGAAGTTTCTCATATTCGGCATCTCAGTATTGGTTATGATGGGGAATCCTTACCAATAATTTTAACGGCTGCTGCTCCAAAATTGCACTCTTTGTTCTCAGAGATTGATGTGTTCAAGAAATTGTCAAGAACCTTCACAGGCTTACGAGTCCTAAAATTTTCCGGTGCTGATTATATTCTTGACTTGCCTGCTTCCCTCGGCGAATTGAAGCACTTGAGGTATGTGGACATCTCGAAGACTTCTATCAAAGTGCTGCCTCAATCCATAACCAAACTTTACATGTTACAAACATTATGGTTCATGGGTTGTAGGGAGCTCGCATTTCCAGATGGATTGAGAAATTTGATAAGCTTGAAGCACATCCATTTTGACCAGCGAAGTTCTCAACCAATTGAGCTTCGACACCTAATTTCTCTCCAAACATTGCCAGTGGTTTTTGTTAGGGATAACGAACTTCATCTTGATGCTCTAGAATGCCTAAACGAACTTGGTGGACAATTGAAGATATGCGATCTTCAAAGTGTTAGAGACAAGGAAGAGGCTCGCAAAGCAAATCTACGGCTTAAAACAAAATTGTGCAAGGTAATATTTGAATGGTCAAATTTTAGCAGTGATACCTGTGAGGAAGTGCTGGAAGGTCTCCAACCCCACTCAGGTTTGCAAAGCTTAATTGTTTGGAATTATGGAGGAGAAAAGCTCCCATCTTGGATGTCAAGATCTGTTCATGGTTCTAATATTGGTTCACTGATTCTTGACAATTTGATGGAGTTGGAATTAAACAATTGCATCAATTGTAAAAGTCTTCCACCATTGGGCCAACTGCACAGTCTCAAATTTCTTGCACTGAGGTATATGAAGAAGGTGAAGTGCATCGGTAATGAGTTTTATTGCGATGGAAATAGTCAAGGTGAGATTGAGGTGTTTCCTGCATTAAAAACATTCATCCTACGGCGACTGGAAAATCTGAAAGAATGGACAGCAATGACAGCAGCAATCATGTTTCCTTGCTTAGAAGAGTTGCTTGTTTCTAACTGCCCCTTATTGGAAAGTGTTCCCCTGACGGGACAATGTTTATCCCTTAAAAAGCTCTGTATTGAGGATTGTTCACGATTAAGCAGTATAGGGGATGGACTAGCTACTTCCACGGTTCTTGAGGAGCTAACTATAGTAAAGTGTGGAGATTTGTTCTCAATTCCAAATTAAAATGGGTTTTCCGCTCTTCGAAGTGTCTATGTTTCTGATTGCAGAAGCTTGGGAATTGTTCCAATAGCAGGAATATGTTCATCTCTTGAAGAATTTTGCATTTCTAAGTGCAATAGATTAAGCAAGATTGGAGAGGGGTTGTCTACCTCCATTTGTCTTAAAGAATTAAAGCTAAGTGATTGTGCTAAACTAAGTTCCATTCCAGATTTGGAAGAATTTTCCTCTCTCCGAATTTTAGATATATCAGACTGTCACGAATTGGAAATTGTTCCGATAAGAGGAAGATGTTTATCTCTTGAGAAGCTTCTCATTTCCTCGTGTCCTAAATTAAGCAAGATTGGAGACGGGTTGTCTACCTCCACCAGTCTTGAAGAATTAAAGCTAAATGGTTGTGCTAATTTAAGTTCCATTCCAGATTTGGAAGAATTTTCCTCTCTCCGAATTTTAGATATATCAGACTGCCACGAATTGGAAATTGTTCCGATTAGGGGAAGATGTTCATCTCTTGAAAAGCTTCACGTTTCCTCGTGTCGAAAATTAAGCAAGATAGGAGACTGGTTGTCTACCTCCACTAGTCTTGAAGAATTAAAGCTAAGTGATTGTGCTAATTTAAGTTCCATTCCAGATTTGGAAGGATTTTCCTCTCTCCAAATTTTAGATATATCAGCCTGCTACAAACTGGAAACTATTCCGATAACAGAAAGATGTTCATCTCTTGAAAAGCTTCACGTTTCTTGGTGTCCAAAATTAAGCAAGATAGGAGACGGGTTGTCGACCTGCACCAGTCTTGAAGAATTAAAGCTAAGTGGTTGTGCTAATTTAAGTTCCATTCCAGATTTGGAAGGATTTTCCTCTCTCCGAATTTTAGTTATATCAAACTGCCACGAATTGGAAATTGTTCCGATTAGAGGAAGATGTTCATCTCTTGAAAAGCTTCACGTTTCCTCGTGTCGGAAATTAAGCAAGATAGGAGACTGGTTGTCTACCTCCACTAGTCTTGAAGAATTAAAGCTAAATGATTGTGCTAATTTAAGTTCCATTCTAGATTTGGAAGAATTTTTCTCTCTCCGAATTTTAGATATATCAGACTGCCATGAATTAGAAATTGTTCCGAGTAGAGGGAGATGCTCATCTCTTGAAAAGCTTCACGTTTCCTCGTGTCCAAAAGTAAGCAAGATAGGAGACTGGTTGCCTACCTCCACTAGTCTTGAAGAATTAAAGCTAAGTCGTTGTGCTAATTTAAGTTCCATTCCAAATTTGGAAGGATTTTCTTCTCTACGAATTTTAGATATATCAGATTGCCATGAACTAGAAACTATTCCAATAAGAGGAAGATGTTCATCTCTTGAAAAGCTTCACGTTTCCTCGTGTCCAAAATTAAGCAAGATAGGAGAACGGTTGTCTACCGCCACTAGTCTTAAAGAATTAAAGCTAAGTGGTTGTTATAATTTAGGTTCCATTCCAGATTTGGTAGGATTTTCCTCTCTCCGAATTTTAGATATATCAGACTGCCACGAACTGGAAACTATTCCTATAAGAGGAAGATGTTCATCTCTTGAAAAGCTTCACATTTCCTCATGTCCAAAATTAAGCAAGATAGGAGACCGGTTGTCTACCGCCACTAGTCTTGGAGAATTAAAGCTAAGTGGTTGTTCTAATTTAAGTTCCATTCCAGATTTGGTAGGATTTTCCTCTCTCCGAATTTTAGATATATCAGACTGCCACAAACTGGAAACTATTCCGATAAGAGAAAGATGTTCATCTCTTGAAAAGCTTCACATTTCCTCATGTCCAAAATTAAGCAAGATAGGAGACTGGTTGTCTACCTCCACTAGTCTTGAAGAATTAAAGTTAGGTGGTGGTCCTAATTTAAGTTCCATTCCAGATTTGGAAGGATTTTCCTCTCTCCGAATTTTAGAAATATCAAACTTCCACCAACTGGAAACTATTCCGATAAGAGGATGTTTATCTCTTGAAAAGCTTCAAATTTCTTCGTGTCCAAAATTAAGCAAGATAGGAGACTGGTTGTCTACCTCTACTAGTCTTGAAGAATTAAAGCTATCCCACTGTGGTAACTTAAATTCTATTCCAGATTTAGACGGATTTTCCTCTCTTCATATTTTAAATATATCAAACTGCAACAATCTGGAAATTGTTCGAATAACAGAAAGGAACTCAACTCTCCAAGTGCTTGAAATTATTGCATGTAAAAAATTAAGCCAAATAGGAGATGCACTGCTTACCTTCACTTTTCTCACAAAATTGAGGATAGTGAACTGCCCGAATATGAGGCCCATTCCAAGAATACATAATGCTTATCTCACGGAATTAGACTTCACTGGTGTAGGCGAAGGCTTAACTCGTCTGTTACCAGATTTGCTGCAACCCAACGTTTGCCTTCACAATCTGACACTATCTGATTTGCCTGATCTAAGATCGATTCCCGAAAGTCTGGGGGACATGTGTTTTCTTGATCATTTAACAATCAAAAGGTGTCCAACATTGAGGAGCATTCCAATTGACCTCCTTGGCCGCCTTTATTTCTTGAGAAGGTTAGATATTGGTGGTTTCTCAGAAGATCTAGAAGAATTCCCAGGTATGGATTCCATTCAACATCTCAGACTTAAAGAATTGCGTTTGCTCGGATGGGAAAAGCTAAGTTCTCTTCCTTACCAACTCCAACACCTCACTGCCCTTGAAGAACTGGAGATACAGAAGTTTCATGGCATAGAAGCCTTGCCTGATTGGTTGGGAAACCTCTCCTCTGTAAAGTGTCTGAGAATCGTTTCATGTGATAAGCTCATGTATCTGCCTTCTGAACATGTTATGCGAAGCCTCTCCAGATTAACAACATTTATAATTTCAGCGTGTCCTCGATTAGAGGCAAGATGTTCCAATGAAAGCGGCCCTGAGTGGTCCAAGATTTCCCACATTTGTAGAATCTCAATTATGTGCAAGCGGTAAGTTCAATATCTGAAACCAAAACACCTGTACTTTTTGCTTTTGATAAAAGAATGTCATTTTCTCTAAACTCTTCTTATAGTTATCCTCCTAAACTCTTTTGTCTAGTTTCAAACTAAACTTTCATTTTTTGGGGGCATTTTCGCCAGACCATTACAGGATTTGGATGGATATGAATGATTAATATACTTATCGTCTCAGAAGTAAATATATAGATAGAAAAGTAAGTTCTTTTCAATGCAATTTACATCAGTTCATTCTTCCTGTGATTATCTTTGCATTTTAGTAGACAACCTTTTAATTTTGCTTGGATAAACATTTCATGGATATGAGAAGTCCCTTTGTATATATAGTCATTTTGGCAATTCTTTCAAGTTTTTGGTCGATTTCTCCATTTAGACAAGACATTTCCCTTCAACTTGGTAGGCTTTTTTATTTATTCTTTTTAAAAAAATAAAAGGTTACTTGTTCACAAATTTGGTTGATTAATCCGTAGGACAGATTTTTTGGCTTAATTTTGCAGGATTCACTAATTAGCTTGTACAGCTCAAAGACTCATCAGTCATAGAGAGAACGTAGAAACTAAATTTATCCATCGAAAAGTAAGTCCTGGTCACAATTTCTTTTCCATGTAATTAATGACACTAGTTCAATTTATTAACTTTTAATTTTGCTTTGATGAAGACTACTTAAAAATTTATTTTCAAATTTTAACAAACTATATAATTGAACATTTTTTGTGTTTTGACCACTTGTTTTTCCTTGCTTATGAAGTCTTTGGTTTGGCAACTTATCTGAAGCATTAAGGATTACTACATGTAAAGCTCTAGTCACATCTGTGAGGTATTCATTATCGTTCTTGTCTTGTTGAAGCCCATTCTTATTCTGCTTCCAATGGAAGTTATGGTACTACCATCCTTGTTCCATTTTTACCCAAATCAGCAGTTCTTGACAACATATCACGTACTTGTTCATTGCAGACAGCCTATCTTGCCGCTTTACCTCCGTTCTCTTTCTGTTTTCCGGAAGGCATCAACTATTATAGTAGGTCAACTAAACAAGAATACTGCTTATGAAATTTTTTCAAAACTCAACTCACTAGGTAATTATCATTGATTATGCATTTTGACCACTTATCTTAACTTGTTTGTAATGTCTTTGGTCATGCAACATTTGCTAAATATATCTCCTACTTGTCTGAAGCATCAAGGATTATGAATAAGGGTTCTCATGAGATCCAACTGGAATTTAGCTTTGTTCCTGAATCCCGTTCTTGTTTAGCTCCTGATGGAAGCACTTAGGATAGCCACCCGTTGTGGTACTAACCTTGTTACATGTTTCTCCATGTCAGCTGTCCTTGACAAACATATCATATGCTTGTTCATCATATCTTGCTGCTTTACCACCATTCTCTTTCTTAACCTAGCCTTTTGCATTTTGGCAGCAAAGTGTCTCCATGCAGAGAAGTAGTGTTACTTAAGATCATAGAGGAAGTCTCTTGCAAGAATCTTCAATATGAGAGATCCAGGCATGCTTCAGATAGGTCAGTGATGAGTGATGACCAACTTAAGTTTTAATCTGAGTATTAAACTTTTTTTCTCTACGTAAAGGATTTATGATTTTGCTTGATCAGATGAGCTAGTGAGCTAAAAGGCCTCAGCCAAGACCGGAGAGGCCCAGCACCATACATGAATGGTGTGACTACTTGATGCTATTGAGCTGTGTTTGATTGCAGTCACAGAAAAGGTCCAAGTCAGCTGCGACTACTTGTACAGATTTAGTTTTTTTGTACATAAAATGTTTCTGACAGATTAGCCGGGCAAAAGCTGCATTTTTCCAAAAGGCATCAACTATTATAGTAAGTCAACTAAACAGGAAGACTGCTTATGAAAAATTTTAAAATTTCAACTCACTAGGTAATTATCATTGTTTATGCATTTTGACCACTTATTTTGCCCTGTTGTCTTCAGTCATGCAACATCACCTAAGTATTTCTCCTACTTGTCTGAAGCATCAAGGGTTGCGAATAAGGTTTCTCGTGATATCCGACCGGAATTTAGTTCTGTTCCTGAAAGCCATTCTTGTTTTGCTCCTGACGGAAGCACTTACGATTGCCACCCCGTTATGGAACTAACATTGGCTACCCAAATCAGCTGTCCTTGACAACATATTGTATGCTTGTTCATTGCAACATCTTGCCACTTCACCACCATCTATTTCTTAACCTATGCCTTTTGCATTTTTACAGGCCAAGTGTCTCCCTGTAGAGAAGTGGTGTAAATAGAGGAAGTCTCTTGCAAGACTCTTTGATATGAGAGATCCATACGTGCTTCACATAGGTCAGTGATAAAACAACTAAAATTCAAATCCAAGGGTTTAATTTTTTTCTTCATGTAAAGATTTATGATTTTGCTTTATCTGATGGGGTAGTAAGCTAGAAGGCCTTAGCCATGACCGGAGAGGACCAGCACCAAATATGAATGGAAAAGCTATTCACAAAGGTACTTTTCCTTCATAGAATTTCTAGGAGCTAAAACTTATTGAGTTCACCAATTGGATTGCCTTGGAAATAAAAATAGTAACTTAGTTTATCATAAATACTGTGTTTGGATTTTATCAGGTGAAGGAGCTAGCATCTGTGTATCGAGCTAAGTTGAAGATTTGAGCTTCCATGTCATAATCCAAAATCATCAGAAAAAAAAGTTGGCTACCTTGTATTTATATAAAAGAGAGCTTGTTAGTGTCGATTATAATTGTCAGCTTCAGTGGTGGTACATCAGTGCAGACTTTACATGCGAGAATCAAGCCAAGTAAAGATTTAAATAGAAGATTTGATCTTCAAGGAATTTAATGACAGTAAGATGTTTTTAGTGGGATTAGCGAATGTCATTGATTGTACTTGAACGCCCCTTTTATATAGTGAACGACTAGCGTAGGTTAATTGTAGAAATCAGGAACTACTTTTTTAGAACAGAATTGTAAGTAAACTGAATTGTGTTCATCAGCTTGGATCTAAGCTTTCAAGGGGAAAATATTTAGATGGGAAGTTATTTAGTTAGAAGTATAGGAGTGGGACTGTAACTGCCTGAGTGAGTTGGAGTTATATCATAATTTGTAACTGTTGTTATAGTGGATTAACCTCTGAGCAAGGCTCCGCAGACGTAGGAAATTTCCGAACTGCGTAAACAATTCTGATGTCCATCTCTATTATTCTTCTAGTAGTTACTTCGTCCAGCTACAACTAACGAATATTTAATAAGCAAAATCGACAATTCTCAAAGCTTTCCTCCTTCATCCATACATCCAAAAGCGAGATGAAGAAAGTAATTACCAAAGGATATGCTTGAAATCAGCCCTGGTTGAACTTCTTTCGTTTATGGTTGGAAGGTCCAAAATCTCTTCTCAAAGTCCATTGACACTGAAAAATTAGGTTTTAGGTAAAAGCTAAGAGTTCTGATGTTGATGATAAATGATAATAGTACAATAGTACTTGTATTAGGAGTTAAATTATTGTAACCTTGGTGAAGCCTTGGTGAAGCAAACCACCGCCTTTAATCGACGAAGGAAAACCGCTCAAATAGAACTTCTGCTTGAGTTAATTTATCAAAAATAAAGACAAAAGGAAAGCTTTTTAAAGTTAAATGGACAAAACGTAAACATAATAATAGTATAAGGATCTTTAATGTAATTTACCCATTTCAATCATCTATTGCTTTTCGTTTACAATTGTTCTTCGCTTCTCTGATACAGGGTTAACAGTTTTTTCTAACATTTCAAGCTTGTTATTTTTGAAGCAAAGATGGCTGAAGCTTTCGTTAGTGCTGTTGTGGGAGTAGTGGCGTCAAAAGTGGCGTCAGTTGCGGTTGAGAAGATTAACCAAACCAGGTTAATGAACAAATGAATCATGAAAATCCGTAATTTCAATTCCCTCCAATTCCAAAAATCTCATCTCCAACGATCTCACCCTTCTTCTTTTCCCCGTTTTCAAACCTCAGCTACTTCAAGCCACGCCAAAAAATCCAACCCTTTCCTCAGCTTAACCCAAGACCCCAATCCCACATCATTCTCTGTTCCCTACTACTCAAAACTCTTGTCAAAATGCAATGCCTCCAAGACCCTATATCCAGGCATGCAAATCCATGCCCATACACTCAAATTTGGTTCAACCAATGACCCCAAAAGTAGGAACTTTTTGATCAGCTTGTATGCAAAATGTAAACTTTTTGGCTATGCCAGGAAACTGGTCGACGAAAGTCCTGAACCAGACTTGGTTTCTTGGTCTGCTTTGATTTCTGGATATGCCCAAAATGGGTTTGCTAGAGATGCCATTTGGGCTTTCCATGAGATGCATTTGTTGGGTCTTAAGTCCAATGAGTTCACTTTTCCTAGCGTTCTAAAAGCTTGTGCTTTTACAAAGGATTTGGAGTTAGGGAGGCAGGTTCATGGAATTGTGGTGGTTAACGGGTTTGAGTCTGATGAATATGTAGGTAACAGTTTGGTTGTCTTGTACTCAAAATGCGGGAAATTTGGTGATTCGAGGAGGCTCTTTGAGGATATACCTGAAAGGAGTGTTGTTTCATGGAATGCATTGTTTTCTTGTTATGTGCAGAGTGATTACTTTGGTGAAGCAGTGGAGTTGTTTCGTGATATGGTTTTGAGTGGAATAAGGCCTAATGAATTTAGTTTGTCTAGCATGATAAACGCCTGCACTGGGTTGGAGGATAGTGGTGAAGGAAGGAAAATTCACGGGTTCTTGATAAAGCTAGGTTATGATTCAGATCCTTTCTCGAAGAATGCACTTGTGGACATGTATGCAAAGATAGGGAATCTTGAGAATGCTGTTGTCGTGTTTGAGGAGATAAGGGAACCTGATATTGTCTCTTGGAATGCTCTCATTGCTGGTTGCGTTCTTCATGATAAGCATGATTCTGCTTTAGAGTTTTTT
Organism: Gossypium sturtianum; assembly: GCA_025698515.1. NCBI lineage: Eukaryota > Viridiplantae > Streptophyta > Magnoliopsida > Malvales > Malvaceae > Gossypium > Gossypium sturtianum. Next base: position 169,656,824 of record CM046945.1, read on the forward strand.
GGGCAAATGAGATTGTCTGGAGCACATTCAAATATGTTTACCTTGTCGAGTGCTCTAAAAGCTTGTGCTGGCATCGGTCTTAAGGAATTGGGCAGACAGTTGCACTGTAACTTGTTAAAGCTGAATGTAGGATCAGATCCTTTTGTGCATGTTGGACTTATAGACATGTATTCGAAAAGTGGTTTGATGAATGATGCAAGAATGGTTTTTAATTTGATGCCAGACAAGGACTTGATTGCATGGAATGCTGTTATCTCTGCGCATTCACAAAATGGGGAAGATATGGAAGCTCTATTGCTGTTTCCTTTGATGCATGAGGCAGGAGTTGGATTCAATCAAACAACATTATCAACAGTCCTCAAATCTGTTGCTAGCTTGCAGCTGAACTACGTTTGCAAACAGGTTCATGCACTCTCTGCAAAATCAGGATTTGAGTCTGACAGTTATGTTGTAAACAGCCTTATTGATGCATATGGAAAATGTGCCCTTCTTGAAGATGCAACAAGAATATTCAGAGAGTGCTTGATTGTAGATCTGGTGGGTTTCACATCTATGATCACAGCTTATTCTCAGTCCGGACAAGGTGAAGAAGCTCTTAAGCTGTATCTAGAAATGCTAGATAGAGGGATAAAGCCGGATCCATATGTTTGTAGTTCACTCCTAAATGCATGTGCAAATCTATCAGCATATGAACAAGGGAAACAAGTGCATGTTCATGTCTTGAAGCATGGATTTATGTATGATAACTTTGCAGGAAATTCTCTGGTGAACATGTATGCCAAATGTGGAAGCATAGATGATGCTGAATGTGCATTCTCTAGTATTCCTGAGAGAGGAATAGTCTCATGGTCTGCAATGATAGGAGGACTAGCTCAACATGGGCATGGGAAAGAAGCACTACGGGTTTTTAATCAAATGCTTAAATATGGTGTTTCTCCCAATCAGATAACTTTGGTCAGTGTCCTTTGTGCTTGTAACCATGCTGGTTTGGTTACTGAAGCCCAAAAATACTTCAGATCAATGAAGGAGTTGTTTGGATTTGAACCTATGCAAGAGCATTATGCTTGCATGATTGACCTACTTGGTCGAGCAGGGAGATTAGATGAGGCAATGGAACTTGTAGATACCATGCCTTTCCAAGCGGATGGCTCAGTTTGGGGTGCACTTCTTGGTGCTGCTAGAATCCACAAGAATGTTGAGATTGGCCAACGTGCTGCAGAGATGCTTTTGACTCTTGAGCCGGAGAAATCCGGTACCCATGTTCTTCTTGCTAACATATATGCATCAGTTGGCATGTGGAATAATGTAGCAAAGATGAGAAGACTCATGAAAGACTGTAACGTGAAGAAAGAACCCGGGGTTAGTTGGATTGAGGTTAAAGACAAGATATACACTTTCATAGCGGGAGACCGAAGCCATGTTCGAAGTGAAGAAATCTACGCAAAGCTTGATGAGCTAAGTGAGCGTTTGAGCAAAGCCGGGTACATCCCCCAGGTGGAGTTTGATCTTCATGATGTGGAACGTGATGAAAAGGAAAAACTTCTATACCACCACAGTGAAAAACTTGCAGTAGCCTTCGGGTTGATTGCCACTCCGGCAGGAGCTCCAATTAGAGTTAAAAAGAATCTTAGAGTCTGCATTGATTGCCATACTGCATTCAAATTCATTAGTAAAATTGTGTCCAGGGAAATTATTTTGAGAGACATCAACAGATACCACCATTTTAGAGATGGTTCATGCACTTGTGGGGATTACTGGTGACAATATTTTTTCATGGGTATTGATACTTTTGACATTTAATGCCTTAATTTAGTGACCCCTTGATCATCTATACCTGGTTAAAGGTATCCTTACTTTAGAGTAGGTATTGATACTCTCAGAGCATTTTATTTGTTAAATTAGGAACTACTTTTTTAGTACAAAATTGTAAGTAAACTGATTTGTGTATATATACATAGTTTCGAAGAGAAAAAAAGAAGAAAGAAAAAAATATAAAGAAAAAGAAGATAAAATCAAAATCTGATCTACTTTTTTTTGTTACTTTGTATTGATTCTGTCGGGACCCAAAATACAATGTTCTTTCATGGCTTTTATAGCCGAAATCGAAAATGAAAATGAAAATACAACGTTTCTGCATGTTTGTCCTCTTTTTTGCGTGTTGGCTTGGTTTTGCAGGTGTCAGACCCGTGGAGGTGGCATGAAACGGTGGTGGTAAGCGTGGCAGTGTACGGAGGTCAGAAGAGGCGCTGGAAGCTGTACGGCGCAAGAGGCTAGCTAGAGTTTTCATTTTTGTTTTTGTGTTGGGCTAGGGTTTAGGGTTAATTTGGGCTAGGTTTGGGCCGTATGTAAATTGGGCCTTTATTGTTCTGTGTGTTTTTTTTTTGTTTTGATTTTCGGTTCCTAGGCCCCGGGCAAAAATGGGCCATTACACTAGCTTTTGTCAAAGCATCTGTAGGGTTACTTGAAGATTCTTCCGACACCTTTCTCCTCTGCAAACCATACACACAAAATCATGAGTTCACGGATTCAAAAATGGCAACTTTATTTTCAACAATTGAGGTAAAAAAAAGAAAAATACAACAAATCCCAGTCCTACAAACATAAATCGTTATGTGAAACTTTGCATTGATGCAGGTCAAACTGACTACCCAATGGTATATTCTCGAACAAGCCTATTCCATTTTGAAACTAAAACTGAAAGTTCAAGCACATCCATCTTTTCATGAGATAATAATTCATTCGGACAGCTTGGTTTCCTCCATATGGTTTCCTCTATATTAAACCGACTCTCAATTGCTCCTATAGTTGCTGATTTCAACAACTCAAAGTAAACATCGTATTTTGGATCTTGTCCCTTCACGTAAAGTAAAACATTAAACATATCTCACACTTGACCCTCTTAGTCTATGCAATATTGTTAACCCTTTACCACCCTAAGAAAATCTTGTCCTATCTTTTCAATATTACATGAAAACTATTGCTAACGGTCAGTAATCAATTTGGGTGTTAAATAAAAATTGCCTTAAATATAGATAATTTACTTAAAACTTGTATGCATTTAAAAGAAGTTCTGACCATGAGTATAGGATGTGTTTGTTAACTAAATTCACACCATATACCTTTAAGCCATCATTTGAGGTTTCACCATTGCCACTCGATAAACGGGTCAGATCCTCATCATCGTTGAAAACATCATCTGAAATCCTCCGAACAAATACCTTTGGCTTCTGCATTAAAGATGACACCAATGTTAGAAACATGCCCGCCTACAACATGGAGCAATCACAACTGGTGATACTAAAAGCAATACACCAATTCTAACCTGGAAAATCGATTTAATGAGGGCTTCATCTTCTTCTTCTATTTTCTTTTCCTGTTAGCATTACAACCTTGTAGTCAGAATCACAAAAGAGAAGAAATATAAGCATGCTAAGCGACGTCATTACTAGTACTTATCACTTCAATCCACGCTTGTATGTATTTGTACTCATCTCCCTCTCACATCAAGTATTAAGGTAAATAATGCTTGCATTCATAAAGATTCTAATATCAGAGTTCAGATTTAAGAGAAATTACCTGATATAATAAAATTAAGTTGGCATATTTCAGGGGAAAGATTTATCCATAGAAAGCAAATTCAACTTTTTCCCCTATTTTCTAGCATCATGTATAATTAAAGAAATGCAGCATAAAAGTGTTGTCAGCGAAACCATAAATTCCATTCAGGATTCGCAATTGCAACCAAAGATGCACCTTTGATTTAGAAGAAATTGGAAATTTTCAAATAGAATACAAACGAAACACAATCATGAGATTTCTATTCAAAGAAGCCGCTTAAGCTATTGAGAAATAAGTAGAAGTATCTTACCTTTTCTGCAGCAGTGCGTTGCAAGGCCTCCAGCATTGAATCTACGCTCACCGTAGCATGTCTGGACTGCAATATAAGATAGTAAGATAGACTACCATTAGCATCAGAGAAAAGAAAATTGTACCTATTCCCATTTTGATAGACAAATGTCTAACAGTAGACCCGTTAACAGAGATTATTTTGGTCATATCAATCGAAACTCAACATGTGCTCTTCCTAGCTTCAGATTCTAAAAATAAAAGACTCAAAAACCTGGTTCATTTGACATCCACAACAATCAAAAACAAGGTAAAAGCTTTATTTTCTTTTTATGACAGTAATGTTGCAGTTATCTCCTGCATATTAAACAAAAGTTGGTTTAAGTGTTTAGCTACCTTCATAGACTTCATTTCATCAAGCGCAGCAAGGATATCCATCCCTCTTTTTGAATCCAACGTTCTGTTCTCCAAAGATTTCATCGCATCCCCCATTTCTTCAGATTCCCTTTTCTGTCTCTCTTTCTCCGCTTCCTAACAAAAGGAAAGATGAAAGAATATTGTTATACATATCCAGCAATGTTAAAAGAACTATAGCTACATTTAGCTTGATACACAAAGCTCTCACCACATCTTCAGCACGCCAAGGTTCAAAATTTCTTGTTGCACCCGATTCAACAACATAATCTGAATTTTGTGGATCAGTCTTTATCGTCATCTCCGCAGAGCACTTGGTGCATTTGAAATAAAACCTAAATTTTTGAATTCCCAAATATGTCTGCAAATAAGAAGAAAGTAACTAAATGCATTAAAACATTAAGCTCTCAATCATGATTTTAATTACTATTAATATTAGAATTGAAAAAAAAAAAAACCCTAATATTACTAAACAAATAAACCGAAGCTAAAGTGTAAAAAGAAAGCTCAAAACAAACCTCGCCGATAACATCTTCTTTGCGTGAATTGAACTTGGTGCCTTTATAAATATAGTTTCCGCAGGTATTACAACGTATGCTCATCGGAAGCATCATACGAACCTTCATCTGTTGATTCTTCAGTCGCCGGACCCTCGGAAGCTTCGACGGATCGAAGTTCGGCGGGTAATATTTGTTCAGTACTTTTCTTTCTCCCATCTTTGAAGGTTATAGCAGAGCGATATTTTCAAATGAATGATGTTGTATGTTATATATAATAGTTAACCTGATAGGATGTAATGAAATTCTAGTTGCAGTTGGATTTCATATTACAAATCCTAGTAGGAATTTGAGTTGAATTAATTCTGTAATTGTAATTGTTTCTTTTTAACTCAATTTTATTTCAACGTACAAATTTCTGATTTTTTCATCAGACAGGTTTGGATAAAGAATTCAGAATTTCATTAATTAATAGTTATCTTGATATAATTTTTTAAAATTATCCTGATCACAAATTTAATTTAAAATTTGATTTCATTAGAAATTTAGAATCCCAGTTGAATTTGGGTTTTAAGATGTAATCTTATTTTTTATTAATAGTTATCCTAATAGGAAATGGATTTCTTGATGTAAACCCTAATAGAATGGTTTGGTGAATGATGCAAGAATGGTTTTTAATTTGATGCCAAACAAGGACTTGATTGCATGGAATGCTGTTATCTCTGCGCATTCACAAAATGGGGAAGATATGGAAGCTCTATTGCTGTTTCCTTTGATGCATGAGGCAGGAGTTGGATTCAATCAAACAACATTATCGACAGTCCTCAAATCTGTTGCTAGCTTGCAGGTAAACTACGTTTGCAAACAGGTTCATGCACTCTCTGCAAAATCAGGATTTGAGTCTGACCGTTATGTTGTAAACAGCCTTATTGATGCATATGGAAAATGTGCCCTTCTTGAAGATGCAACAAGAATATTCAGAGAGTGCTTGATTGTAGATCTGGTGGGTTTCACATCTATGATCACAGCTTATTCTCAGTCCGGACAAGGTGAAGAAGCTCTTAAGCTGTATCTAGAAATGCTAGATAGAGGGATTGAGCCGGATCCATATGTTTGTAGTTCACTCCTAAATGCATGTGCAAATCTATCAGCATATGAACAAGGGAAACAAGTGCATGTTCATGTCTTGAAGCATGGATTTATGTATGATAACTTTGCAGGAAATTCTCTGGTGAACATGTATGCCAAATGTGGAAGCATAGATGATGCTGAATGTGCATTCTCTAGTATTCCTGAGAGAGGAATAGTCTCATGGTCTGCAATGATAGGAGGACTAGCTCAACATGGGCATGGGAAAGAAGCACTACGGGTTTTTAATCAAATGCTTAAATATGGTGTTTCTCCCAATCAGATAACTTTGGTCAGTGTCCTTTGTGCTTGTAACCATGCCGGTTTGGTTACTGAAGCCCAAAAATACTTCAGATCAATGAAGGAGTTGTTTGGATTTGAACCTATGCAAGAGCATTGTGCTTGCATGATTGACCTACTTGGTCGAGCAGGGAGATTAGATGAGGCAATGGAACTTGTAGATACCATGCCTTTCCAAGCGGATGGCTCAGTTTGGGGTGCACTTCTTGGTGCTGCTAGAATCCACAAGAATGTTGAGATTGGCCAACGTGCTGCAGAGATGCTTTTGACTCTTGAGCCGGGGAAATCCGGTACCCATGTTCTTCTTGCTAACATATATGCATCAGTTGGCATGTGGAATAATGTAGCAAAGATGAGAAGACTCATGAAAGACTGTAACGTGAAGAAAGAACCCGGGGTTAGTTGGATTGAGGTTAAAGACAAGATATACACTTTCATAGCGGGAGACCGAAGCCATGTTCGAAGTGAAGAAATCTACGCAAAGCTTGATGAGCTAAGTGAGCGTTTGAGCAAAGCCGGGTACATCCCCCAGGTGGAGTTTGATCTTCATGATGTGGAACGTGATGAAAAGGAAAAACTTCTATACCACCACAGTGAAAAACTTGCAGTAGCCTTCGGGTTGATTGCCACTCCGGCAGGAGCTCCAATTAGAGTTAAAAAGAATCTAAGAGTCTGCATTGATTGCCATACTGCATTCAAATTCATTAGTAAAATTGTGTCCAGGGAAATTATTTTGAGAGACATCAACAGATACCACCATTTTAGAGATGGTTCATGCTCTTGTGGCGATTACTGGTGACAATATTTTTTCATGGGTATTGATACTTTTGACATTTAATGTCTCAATTTAGTGACTGGTAGCGCTTTTATCATCTATACCTGATTAAAGGTATCCTTACTTTAGAGTAGGTATTGATAATCTCAGAGCATTTTATTTGTTAAATTAGGAACTACTTTTTTAGTACAAAATTGTAAGTAAACTGATTTGTGTTCAAGTTTTCAAGGGGAGAAGACTTAAGAGGGGGAATTATTTAGTTAGAAATATAGGAGTGAGGATGTAATTTGCTGAGTGAGTGACTTAAATCACAATTTGTAGTTATTGTTATACTAAATTATTCTCTAACCAAGGCTGTGCAGACATAGAAAATTCCCGAAATTGCGTAAATAATTTTTTTATTTTTATCTCTATTTTTCTTCTAGTAGTTACAAATTTACTAATCAAAATCTAAACCGATTTCCTCTTCAATTTCTAACATTAACCATCAGATCGATTTAAATCTATAGTATGTATTTGAAATATTTCGCATGTAAAAATAATGATATTTGAAATAATTAATTGAAATGTTTCACATATGAAAAAATTTGAAATACATTCTTACAATGTAGATGAAAAATAATGATAACTGAAATATTTTACATATAAAAATAATAATGATTTTTAAAATAATTATTTGATTTATAATATTAGAAATCATCATATCCATAATATAAGTGGAGAAAATAAATATTTGACAAATAAATATTATATATAATGAAAAATATAAAAAAAAACTAGTTGATGTTTTTAAAATAATAAAATTTATTTAATATAATGATAAATATAAAAGATATATTTTTATTATATAATTATTATTTGATTTTATAAATAAAAGAGTTATTAATTAAACAAATTGATTAAAAATCAAGATGACTTAAAATAGTATATTTATTAATTAAAAATAAAAAATTGAAACAACACGAAATAAAAAATATAAATATGCTTAGAAGAGGAATTTGAACCGAGAACTCAATAATTAAATCACTATTAGTTAACCATCTAACCAGAAAAGTTGATGTATTAAAATATTCATTAAAAATAAAAATAAAAACTTAAAATAACATGAAATAAAAAATATAAATACAAGTAAGAGTGGAATCAAACTCAAGACTCGATGATAAAACCACTAATATTATTTTTTTTGTCAAATAAAAGACTGAATTTTTATTAATTGCAAGGGAACAAGCATCTGACGAAACAGTAAATAAAGACTAAACAAATAGAAAAGAAACGTCAATATCAAGGAAAGCTGAAAAGACAAAACCAAACTAGAAGAAAAACTAAGCACACAGAAAAACAAACGAGGAAAAAACTCCAAAACCATTTGCCAGATAATTCCCAAGAAATCAAACAAAACCCAGTGAAATCCTCCCTACCTCAATAAAGAAACCCAGATCGACGAACAGGGAGGAGTTTGCTTTGAAAAAGGTAAAACCCATGGAGATTCTGAGAACCTTCTCCACGTCTCAAAGCATCGAAGAATCTCAAAGCAATTAGCCTCGAGTATTGATCCAATCTGCCCAATCCTCAACTACAAATCGATTAACCCAGTCAGGAACCTCTTCAACCCAGCAGCATGGGAGACTCCGGTGATGACCCTCCGTCGCCAAACAGTGCGCTGCACGATTCCCTCTACGCGGGATAAAACTGTAAGTTATCTCTTCTATAAATCTCTCCTTCTTACGAATGTTTATCTTGTTATAGGACGAATCACCGATCTATCCTCCATATTGGAACCCGCTTTCTTGATGACCGTTAAAGAGTCCCCTCCGGATGATTTTTTGAAGCCCATATCAATCGCAAAGAGAATCGCCTGCTCACAAGCTCTTGCTTCGCCACAAATGCATCCACAATATCCACATGCTGGTAAACACATGCACCCATTACTAATCCTTTGTCGTTACGAGCAATTACTGCTGCTTTTGATGAATTAGAGTCATTGTTGAACGATGCATCAAAATTTAATTTGATAACTCCTAAGGGTGGAGGTCGCCATAAGACAGTGTCTGTAGTGAGTATAGGGGAGTCAATCGCATCCCCCAACTTTAACTCCCAAGCATATTTCTGTATAAAGCATAAGAGATTCTGAAAAGAAAACTTCCGACCTTCATGAATTAACTTATTGCGCTCAAACCACAGAGCCCAGTAAGTAATTGTTAAAAAACTCCTATTTACGGTGGATGTAGTAATAAACATACTAATCAAATTATTTTTGCCATCCGAGGTATCATTAGACACACTCACCGGAATATTCAACAAGTTCCAGAGCCGACGTAGCACATCACAGGACCATAGTAAATGATCCGAGTCTTCCGGGGACATTTTACATAACGGACAGACAACTTCCCGAATAAGTCCACGTTTATTAAGATTACAAAGATGAGGAACAAAGTTTTTAATTACCCTCCATAGATGTATCTTGATTTTAGAAGGTACCTGAAGTTCCCAAAGTTTCTTGTAAAAATTGTTGTAATTGTCATCAATGGACGAATTGTAGTTAATAGCCCGAGAGCTTCCAGAGATTAGCACCCTATAGCCGCTTTTAACCGTGTATTCCCCCGTATTGTCATGTCGCCAAACCAGAGTATCAGCAACATTAGTCTGAGCCAATGGAATATTAAGAATACGTCTCGCTTGGTCACGATCGAAGAACTTTGATGAACAATATCTTCCTTCCAGGTAAACGAGTTCTTGTCCATTAGTTGATTAACAGTAGTCCACTGAGTGCAAATTTTCTGTACTGATAATCGACTGTTCCCAGGCCCAGGCAACCAAGGATCATTCCAAATATTCACTTCCCTCCCATTACCGATTCGCCAGATTAAGCCATTTTCAAGCAAATCACGAGCACCACAGATACTTCTCCAGGTAAAAGAAGGGTAAGACCCAACTTTAGCAGATAAAAAAAATTAGTAAGAGGAAAATAACGGGCTTTTAAAACCTTTGATAAAAGACAATTTGGGTGAGACAGAATCCTCCGTGCTTGTTTTGCTAACAAAGCCTTGTTGAAAAATGACAAATCACGAAACCCCATACCACGTAAGATTTAGGATAACAAAGATCCTTCCAAGAACTCCAGTGAATGCCTTTTCCCGACTTACCATTTGCCCACCAAAATTTATTCATAATACCCTCCAACTTTGTACACAATGTTTTCGGAAACTCAAAACATTGCATAGCGTAAATAGGGATAGCTTGTAAAACAGCTTTGACAAAAACTTCTTTCCCACCCATTGAGAGCAAACGAAAATCCCACCGCTCCACCTGCTTACGAAAACGGTCCACAAAATTCGCAAAAGCCCACCGCTTCTTTTTACCCACCATCATAGGAAGTCCCAAGTATTTTTCTGGATTAGCCGCAAGTCTAACTCCCAAAATGTTTGTAATTTGGGTCCCATCGCCCATCTACACTTGCGCCAAAATAAATAAGGGATTTGTCAAAATTAACCTTTTGACCCGGCCGCCTCGTATTCATTAAGAATATTCCGACAGAAAAGCACCTTCCACCGCTAAGTGCGTCTCCAAATAAGATGCAATCATCTGCAAAAAGTAGATGATTAACCGTGAAACGTTCTCTGCCTATTGGAGCACCTAACATTAATCTCTTCGTTTAGCTTCATAAAGCGAGTAGAGACCTCAAAGCACATATCAAGAAAAGATAAGGGCTCGTGAGGATCACCCCAGACGCAAGCCTCGCGTTGGAGTGAACACATCACCGATACCCTCGTTGATGCCCACAGAGATATATAACCGAAGCGGACACACCTCATGATTAGAATAATCCAATCTCGACGAACCCCAATCTCGACATCATACCACCCAAAAATCCCATTCAACCCGATCATAGGCCTTGCTCATATCGAGTTTAAGCGCGAAATTCCCTTTTTGCAATGCTTCCTAATCTTGAGAGAATGCAAAATTTCATAGGCTATCAAAGTATTATCCAAATTTACCTTCCCGCAATAAAAGCTCCTTGTACTTCATTGATACAAAGACCCCAAAACAAGACTCATACGGTTCACTAAAACTTTAGCAAGAATCTTATAGATCACATTGCATAAACTAATTGGCCTGAACTGAGTTAATTTTTTGGGTTTATCGATTTTAGGAATTAGCACTATATGGGTTCTATTCATCTCATCCATTTCAATCTCCTCTAAGTGCCGCTAAGCAATAAGACGATATATCACTCCCAACAATGTCCCAATATCTTTGGAAAAACAAGGCTGGAAAGCCATCAATGCCCGGAGCCTTGAGAGAGGCCATCGATTTAACAACTTCCCAAATTTCATTTTCCGTAAAGGGTTTCAGTAGCTCATCGTTCATTTCCGCGGAGACCCGTTGCTCAACAAGCTCAAGAATCCGATTGTCACTATCGAATCAGAGCGATAAAAAGTTCCCCAAAATAATTCGCAGACCATGCCCAACAAATCATCCGCTTTAGAAACCCAATCTCCCGATCATTCTCCAAGCCTACAATGCGATTACGGTAATGACGTGAAATAGCTGTTCGGTGGAAAAAGCTAGTATTCTTATCACCATGCTGCAGCCAGTTAACCCTCGCTCTTTGCGCCCAAAAAATCTCTTCTTTCTCCGCCTCCCAATTAAGATCTAATTGCACCTCTATTATTTCTTCCAAAACATCATCACTTGGGTCCTGCATCTGAAGAAAGTTCAGCCTTCCTTCAAGTCTCGTACGTTGTTTTTAAGCTCGCGCGACGTGAGTGATTCCATTGTTTGAAAAATCGCCTGCTTTTTGGCTAATTTAGCAACCAAATTATCACATGGTTCAGCCCATGTATGCACGAAACAACCTCCCAAAAAGATTGTTCTAAACACCAGCTAGCTTCAAATTTGAATCGACAACCACCAAAATTCTTTGTACTCAGCTCTCCACTGTTCGTATCGATGAGGATTGGGCAATGATCAGAAAACGAGTGGCTTAAATGTTTGACCGAGTACGAATAGAACAATTCCATCCAATCACTATTAGCAACCCCCCTATCCAAGCGTTCGCGAATATTTGTGGCTTGAAACCTTCCTCTTTCCCACGTGAACCATCTTCCACTGTACCCAAGATCCACAAGATCACATATATCTAGAGCATTTCGAAATTGAGCCATTTGACTCTCCGATCTTAGTCGACCTCCTTTTTTCTCAAAGGAGCTGGTAATTTCATTAAAATCACCAACCACAAGCCATGGTCCAGTATTATTATGGTGAAGGTGGTAAAGAAGATCCCAAGACAACAACCTTAAGCTCTCCACAGGATTACCATAGAATCCCGTCAGTCTCCAATTGATGCCATTATCACAATCAGTAATGTCAGTGTCTATATGAAAAGAAGAAAAGCTTCTAAGTTTAACCAGCGAATTTCCTTTCCAGCATAAAGATAAACCACCTTTTGAACCGTCAGCACCAACATCAATTCCACAAGAAAAACCCAATTTTCGCCTAACCATCTCCATACTTTTTACACAAAGTTTTGTTTCAATAAGAAACAAAATATGGGGATTGATGGCCCGTAATTTATTCTTGAGCCTTTTTACCGTCCGTGATCTCCCCAAACCACGGACATTCCAACTAACAATTTTCATTGCCCCCGGCTGCTCTGTCCAGCAGAGCCAGCCGATAATTCATTATTTTCCTTAACAAGGTTAACACCGGAAATAATTGCATCAGTATGTGCCACACGTTGTCATTTCTTCCCATCAAGAGAATGGATTGGATTGGTTTCCTCTATTATATCCGAAACCAAAGGCCCAATACGATCACCAAACCCAAGAGATTCAGCCACCTCCATATACTGCCTTGGCTCATTATCCTTAATTTCCGCCAATTGATTTTTTAAAAAAGGATAATTAATAGCAGAATTATTAGGGATCGCATCACTCCCCTGATTACTCACGAAATCCCCACTAATTCCTGAAAATTCTCTTGTTTGATTTCTTGCCATAATCGGACCTCCACACACCGAACCGTCAGCTTCCCTCAGCCATTTACTCGCCATAGAACTCCGTCGCCTGCCCTCCGCTCTAAGAGAAATATCCCAGCCAAAAGTTATCATGGCCGGATCCAATACAGTACGAAGGGGGCAGAAACTCTCCCCATGCCCGAGTTTCCCACAAATGAAACAGAACAAGCTTAATTTCTCGTAACGAAATTTTGCATAAACGATTCGATTCGAACCGATCACCAATTTCTTTTTCCTTCTCAAAGGATTCAGCACATTGATACAGACCCGAATTCTCATAAAGTTGCGTGAACCCAAAAGAGAAACCCCCGTGTCATATTCGAGATATTGACCAATAAAATTCCCCAACTGTTTCGCCATATTCTCAGACATCACTCCTGGAGGGAGTTCATGAACTTGTACCCAAAAAGCCGATTGGTTTTGAGGAACAGATAGAGGATATTCCCCATCTTGTATCCTATGAATCAGTAAAAGATGGTTATTAAGAAACCAGGGGGAACCCACAATAACTCTCTGAATATCGACTTCATGAAAAAACTTTAAGAGATATCGCTTCTCACCCAGATCAGAGATGTGTATACCCTTTATAGGGTGCCAAAGATCCGCCAAAGTGTTACGAAGAGAGGGAAAATGAACAACACTCTCAGTGAGACAACGACCCACCAAACAGAGATGAAAAGATTGATCCTTCAAACAGTCTTCTTCCTGAAACGCAATCTCTTCCTCATCAGCCAACTGTAGTCTAGCCAAATCATTCTCCATTCCAGCCTGGACAAAGAAACAAAACGAGAGATTCTATCCCAGCAAAATAGTAAAGACGGAAGAAAAATAAACCAGCAAAATCGTGTCAAAAGACAGACGAAATCGTGTCAAAAGACAGACTCTTATCTTAACCTTAAAAAACCACTAATATTTAATCATCTAATCAAAAGAACTGATGCATTAAATTGTTTTCAGAAAGCTAACACATTCTCTCTTTCTCTCTAAAATACCGACTTATTTAATTAAATTTGGAAGAAGAAGAAAAACGGCATACTTTGCTAAATATTTAAAAAATCGGCCTTTTTATCTATTTTACCATTAATGATTGTTATTTCCATCCATATTGAAATTTCAAATTTTGAAAAGTATAGAGACTTAAAATAATTTAAATAGAGAATGTAGACTAAATTTACAATTATACACATTGTACAAAATTAGTAAATGAATTTAACTATTTTTTAATACTATAATTTCAAAATTCAAAAAGTATAGGGACTAAAACCAACCAATTTGAAAAGTAAACGGACTAAAATTAATCTAATTAAAGCACATAGAATAAATCCATAATTTTCACAAACTATAAGAAATAATAGCATAATTTAACCACTATTTAAATAATTATTATATATTACATTAAATTTGAATTAACGTATATTTTTATTATAATTAAATTTTATTAAATAATATAAGAATTAAGTTTATTATAATATTTATTTATAGGGTAAACTACACGTAGGTCACTAAATTATTACTAAATTACGTTTTGATCACTCAACTTTAGAAAGTTATAAAATAATCATTAGATTATTCAAAAGTTTTCGTTTAAGTTATTGAGTTTTAAATCGTTATTGTGTGGACTTCTCTTTTTGCACCGCTTGCACTAATAGAAAAAAACACTCTAGTTCCTCTTCTCTTCTACAATCCAGTTTTTTTTCATCAAACGACTTTCAAAGTCACAAATGTACAAACCAAAATCCAAACAAATTTCTTCTTTGATCTCTGACATTGACCATCAAATTAACTTGAATTTAAGGTATATTTTTTTACTCGTCAAAGAGTATTAATCCGTCGTATCGATCATTAGATTACGCTTAAAATTTGCTAGCTAAACTTTTAATTAAAAAAAACACAGCGTAGTGACTTAAATAAAAACTTTTAATAAGTAAGTGACTTAAACAGAAATTTTCGTATAGTTTAATTCTAATTTTTGTAATTTTTTTAAAGTTAAATTTTAATAATGTTGAGAGCAATTTAAGGTATCCAAAATTACTTATTAATAATAGTTTAATGGTCTCTTGTAATTCTCGACAGTGGGTGCAGCGGATAGCATTATTAGGAAAGGATTGTATGAAACACTGATATCATGGCATAAAACTATTAAAAAAAATACAGATAACATGGCGTCACTGTTTCATACAATCCTTTCTCTAGCATTATTTCCTTTACTTTGATTTTGGTGCCAAGCTCATTGATATATTTTTTTGCTTTTTGTTTTTCATCAAAGAAGAGCACTTTCCAATTTGCATTTACCAAAAGCAATTCATCTTCAATTCTCTCCTGCATTTGGTTTCATTGACTCGGTATGATCTTTCACCATTTCAATTATCTGTTGCTTTTTGTTTACAATTGTTCTTCGCTTCTTTGATATAGAGTTAAGAGCTTTCCCTAACATTTCAAGCTTTTTATTTTTGAAACAAAGATGGCTGAAGCTTTCGTTAGTGCTGTTGTGGTAGAAGTGGCTTCAAAAGTGGCGTCGGTTGCGGTTGAGAAGATGAGCCTTGCATGGGGTTTCAAGGATGAGATGCAGAGGCTTGGTCACTCACTAGAGATGATTGGAGCTTTCTTGCAAGATGCACAGGGAAACCAAAAGCAAATGAACTCAGTGAAGCTTTGGTTGAAGAGGCTCGGAGATGTTGCTTATGAGGCTGATGAGGTCCTGGATGAGATGGCTTATGAATTTCTCAGAAGGAAAGTGAAGGTTAGGGATCAGATGTTGAGAAAGGTACGAGACACTTGTTCTCCATCTACTGTCACATTCCAGCTCAGCATGGCTAATAAAGTTAAGAACATCCTTAATTCCTTGGATGACCTTAACAAATTAGCCAAAGACTATGGTCTCCAACAGTTAGCCATTGATCATAGAATTTTTATTCCATCAAATGTGGAGACAGTCTCCTTCCTGGATGACTCAAACATTGTTGGAAGGAAAAATGATGTCTCAAAAGTTGTTGACATGTTAGTCAGTCCCCAAGATGATCGAATTGTCTCTGTTGTGCCTATAGTTGGAATGGCGGGTATCGGGAAAACTACTTTAGCAAGGCTAGTTTACCATAATGTGGATGTGGAAAGGCGTTTTCATGTAAGATTTTGGGTGTGTGTTTCGGATGATTTCAATGTCAAAAGAATTTTAAGAGAAATGCTGGAGCATGATATGAATTATCAGCAGAACTCGATACCTCAAAACTTGAATGCTTTAACGGCGAAACTGAAGGGGAAGATTGAGCAGGCCAAAAGGGGGAATGAACAGATCAAATATCTTCTTGTACTTGATGATGTGTGGAATGTTGAACAATGGGATGAACTAATGTGGTGTTTGGAAGGGGTTAATAAGAATCGGGGGAATAAAATTATTGTAACAACCCGCATTGAAGATGTGGCATTAAAAGTGGAAACACTTCCTAATCAAAGGCATCAGCCTGGAAAATTAAAAGATGAGGAGTGCTGGTCCATAATTAAAGAAAAAGCATGTGGAGACTCCCCAATATCTCCAAGCTTAGTGTTAATCGGCGAGGAAATTGCTAAACAATGTCATGGTGTGCCTTTAGCAGCAAAAGTTATTGGAGGGACAATGCGCAAAATTGAAAGGAGTCGGGCTGCATGGTTGAAAATTCAAAAAAGTGATGTATGGGATTCGGTTTATAGTGTGCTGAGGTTAAGTTTCGACCACTTGTCTTCTCCATGTTTGAAGAAGTGTTTTGCATACTGCGCCATGTTTCCTAAAGATTTTTGCTTTAGAAAGGAGCAATTAATCCAACTCTGGATGGCTGAAGGATTTCTTGGCGGTTCTAAAGAAATGATGGATACTGGTAACAGATATTTCCATGAATTGTTATCAAATTCCTTATTCCAAGATGTGGGGAAGGACAGGTGCGGAAATATTTGGACGTGCAAGATGCATGACTTGGTGCATGATCTGGCTTTGTCTGTCTCAAACTTTGAGACTTTGATTTTCCAAGAAAATTCCAGTTCCAGCACAGATGAAGTTTCTCATATTCGGCATCTCAGTATTGGTTATGATGGGGAATCCTTACCAATAATTTTAACAGCTGTTGCTCCAAAATTGCACTCTTTGTTCTCAGAGATTGATGTGTTCAAGAAATTGTCAAGAACCTTCACAAGCTTACGAGTCCTAAAATTTTCAGGTGCTGATTATATTCTTGAGTTGCCTGCTTCCCTCGGCGAATTGAAGCACTTGAGGTATATGGACATCTCGAAGACTTCTATCAAAGTGCTGCCTCAATCCATAACCAAACTTTACATGTTACAAACATTAAGGTTCATGGGTTGTAGGAAACTCGCATTTCCGGATGGATTGAGAAATTTGATAAGCTTGAAGCACATCCATTTTGACCAGCAAAGTTCTCAACCAATTGAGCTTCGGCACCTAATTTCTCTCCAAACATTGCCAATGTTTTTTGTTAGGGATATCGAACTTCATCTTGATGCTCTAGAATGCCTCAACGGACTTGGTGGAGAATTGAGGATATGCAATCTTCAAAGTGTTAGACACAAGAAAGAGGCTTGCAAAGCTAATCTAGGGCTTAAAACAAAATTGTGCAAGGTAATATTTGAATGGACAGAATTTAGCTACGATACCTGTGAGGAAGTGCTGGAAGGTCTCCAACCTCATTCAGGTTTGCAAAGCTTAATTGTTTGGAATTATGGCGGGGAAAAGCTCCCATCTTGGATGTTGAGACCTGTTCATGGCTCTAATATTGGTCTTGACAATTTGATGGAGTTGGAATTAAACAATTGCATCAATTGTAGAAGTCTTCCACCATTGGGCCAACTGCACAGTCAAATTTCTTGCACTGAGGAATATGAAGAAGGTGAAATGCATCGGTAATGAGTTTTATTGCGATGGAAGTAATCAAGGTCAGAAGGAGGTGTTTCCTGCATTAAAAACATTCATCCTACGGCAAATGAAAAATCTGGAAGAATGGACAGCAATGACAGCAGCAATCATGTTTCCTTGCTTAGAAGAGTTGCTTGTTTCTAACTGCCCCTTATTGGAAAGTGTTCCCCTGACGGGACAATGTTTATCGCTTAAAAAGCTCTGTATTGAGGATTGTTCAAGGTTAAGTGTTATAGAGGAACTAACTATAGTAAAGTGTCAAAGTTTGTGCTCAATTCCAAATTTAAATGGGTTTTCCGCTCTTCGAAGGGTATATGTTTATGATTGCAGCAAATTGGAAACTGTTCCAATAGCAGGAATATGTTCATCTCTTGAAGAACTTTGCATTTCTGAGTGTAAGGAATTAAGCGAGATAGGAGACGGGTTGTCTACCTCCACTTGTCTTAAAGAATTAAAGCTTAGTGGTTGTGCTAATTTAAGTTCCATTCCATTTATGGATGGATTTTCCTTTCTTCGAAAGCTAGATATATCAAAGTGCAGCAAACTAGAAATTGTTCCAATAAGAGGAAGATGTTCATCTCTTGAAAAACTTCTCATTTCCCGGTGTTCTAAATTAAGCAAGATAGAAGATTGGTGGTCTACCTCTGCTTGTCTTAAAGAATTAGTGCTAAGCAATTGTCCTAATTTAAGCTCCATTTCAGATTTGGAAGGATTTTCCTCTCTTCGGATTTTAGATGTATCAAACTGCGACAATCTGGAAATTGTTCCGATAGGAGGACAGTGTTCATCTCTTGAAAAGCTTCACATTTCCTCATGTCGAAAATTAAGCAAGATAGGAGATGGGTTGTCTACCTCCACTTATCTTAAAGAATTAAAGTTAAGGAATTGTCCTAATTTAAGTTCCATTCCAGATTTGGAAGGGTTTTCCTCTCTTCGAATTTTAGATATATCAATCTGCAACAATCTGGAAATTGTTCCGATAGGAGGACAGTGTTCATCTCTTGAAAAGCTTCACATTTCCTCATGTCAAAAATTAAGCAAGATAGAAGATTGGCTGTCTATCGCCCCTTGTGTCAAAGAGGTAAAGCTATCCCGTTATGGTAACTTAAATTCCATTCCTGATTTGGAATCTCTTCGAACTTTAGATGTATCTGAATGTGACAATCTGGAAATTATTCCAACAGGAAGATTTCCTTTTCTTGAAAAGCTTAGCATTTTTTAGTGTGAAAAAATAAGCAAGGTAGGAGATGGGTTGTCTATTTCCTCTTGTCTCCAAGAATTGAGCATAAGGCTTTGCCCTAATTTAAGTTCCATTCCAGATTTGGAAGGATTTCCCTCTCTTCAAAGTTTATATCTGTCTGAGTGCAACAAACTGGAAATTGTTCCAATAACAAAAAGCTGCTCATCTCTCAAAGTCCTTGACATTATAGCATGTGAAAAATTAAGCCACATAGGAAATGGACTGTCAACCTTCACTTGTCTCAAAAAATTGAGGATAGTGATGTGCCCGAATTTGAGGTCCATTCCTAGTATATGTCATGGTTCTCTCACTGAATTAGACTTCACTGGTGTAGGCGAAGGCTTAACTTGTCTGCTACCAGATTTGCTGAAATCCAACACTTGCCTTCGCAATCTGACACTATCTGATTTGCCTGATCTAAGATCGATTCCAGGAACTGTGTGGAAATTGTATTCCCTTGATCATTTAACAATCAAAAGGTGTCCAACATTGAGGGGCATTCCGAATAACTGCCTTCGCAGCCTGCCTTGCTTGAGAAGTTTAGATATTGGTGGTTTCTCAGAAAAGCTAGAAGAATTCCCAGGTTTTGATTTCATCCAACGCCTCAGTGCCTCCCTTCAAGAGTTGCGATTGCTTGGATGGGAAAAGCTAAGCTCTCTTCCTTACCAACTCCAGCACCTCACTGCCCTCGAAGAGCTGGAAATACGGAGGTTTCACGGCATGGTAGCCTTGCCTGATTGGTTGGGAAACCTCTCCTCTGTAAAGTTGCTGAGGATTGTTTCTTGTGATAAGCTCATGTATCTGCCTTCTAAACGTGTTATGCGAAGTCTCTCCAAATTAAGAGCATTTGAAATTTCAGCGTGTCCTCGATTAGAAGCAAGATGTTCCAAGGAAAGCGGCCCTGAGTGGTCCAAGATTTCCCACATTTGTAGAATCTCAATTAAGTGCAAGCGGTAAGTTCAATATCTGAAACCAAAACACCTGTACTTTTTGCTTTTGATAAAAGAATGTCATTTTCTCTAAATTCTTCTTATAATTATTCTCCTTGTTCTTTTCCTCCTAAACTCTTTTGTCTAGTTTCAAACTAAACTTTCATTTTTTGGGGGCATTTTCGCCAGACCATTACAGGATTTGGATGGATATGAATGATTCATAGACTTATCGTCTCAGAAGTAAATATATAGATAGAAAAGTAAGTTCTTTTTTTATCCCCATTTCTTTTCAATGCAATTTACATCAGTTCATTCTTCCTGTGATTATCTTTGCATTTTAGTAGACAACCTTTTAATTTTGCTTGGATAAACATTTCATGGATATGAGAAATCCCTTTGTAAATATAGTCATTTTGGCAATTCTTTCAAGCTTTTGGTCGATTTCTCCATTTAGACAAGATATTTCCCTTCAACTTGGTAGGCTTTTTTATTTATTCTTTTTAAAAAATAAAAGGTTATTTGTTCACAAATTTGGTTGATTAATCCATATGACAGATTTTTTGGCTTAATTTTGCAGGATTCACTAATTAGCTTGTACAGCTCAAAGACTCAATTTCTTTTCCATGTAATTGTGCTATTCTTGTTTTGCTCCTAACAGAAGCACTTACGATTGCCACCCCGTTATGGAACTAACCTTGGCTACCCAAATCACCTGTCCTTGACAACATATTGTACGCTTGTTCATTGTAGCATCTTGCCACTTTACCACCATTCTCTTTCTTAACCTATGCCTTTTGCATTTCTGCAGGCCAAGTGTCTCCCTGTCGAGAAGTGATGTTACTTAAGGTCATAGAGGAAATCTCTTGCAAGATACTTTGATATGGGAAATCCGGATATGCTTCACATAGGTCAGTGATAAAACAACTAAAATTCAAATCCAAGGGTTAAAAGTTTTTCTTCATGTAAAGATTTATGATTTTGCTTTATCTGATGGGGTAGTAAGCTAGAAGGCCTTAGCCATGACCGGAGAGGACCAGCACCAAAGTTGATTGGAAAAGCTATTCACAAAGGTACTTTTCCTTCGTAGAATTTCTAGGAGCTAAAACTTATTGAGTTCACCAATTGGATTCCCTTGGAAATAAAAATAGTAACTTAATTTATCATAAATACTGTGTTTGGATTGTACCAGGAAAAGGAGCTAGCATCTGTGTATCTAGCTAAGTTGAAGATTTGAGCTTCCATGTCATAATCCAAAATCATCAGAAAAAAATGTTGGCTACCCTGTATTTATATCAACGAGAGCTTGTTAGTGCCGATTATAATTGTCAGCTTCAATGGTGGTACATCAGTGCAGACTTTACATGCGAGAATCAAGAGTAAAGATTGTTTCAATACAGTCAAAGTTCTCGTAAATAGAAGATTTGATCTTGAATTTGATGACAGTAAGATGTTTATCAAATATACATTTTATTGAAGATCTTCTTAAATGGCTATTTTAGTGGGATTAGCGATTGTTATTGCTTGTACTAGAACGCAGTGAACGCTAGTGTGGGTTAAGTGTACAAATTAGAGAGCATTTTATTTGTTAAATCAGAAACTACTTTGTTAGTGCAAAATTCAGCTTACAGAGGGAGTAATTTAGTTAGAAGAATAGAAGTGAGGCTGTAATTTGCTGAGTGAATTGGAGTTAAATCACAACTTGTGGATTTTGTTATAGTGGATTAGTTTCTGAGCAAGGCTCCGCAGACGTAGGAAATTTCCGAACTGCGTAAACAATTTTCCGATCTCTATTTCTATTTTTCTTCTAGTAGTTATTTGAATATTTAACAAGCAAAATCAAAGAATTCTGAAAGCTTTCATTTTTCATCCTTACATTCAAAAGCGACGAAGAAGGTAGTTGCCAAAGGATATGCTTGATGAATCACAAAGAAGTTTCAAAAGGAATGTGATTATGTTTGTTCAAAGTATCATGCTATCCATGGACTAGCAAATCTTTCTTGAAATCAGCCATGGTGGAACTTATTTTGTCCTTTTAACACTGAAATTATTGGAACGTTAAAAACAGAAGTCAAGGAAACTAAAAGCAGCCTAACAGTGCGAAAAACCTTTAACCGACGAAGGAAAACCGCACAAAAAGTACTGCTTGAGTTATGTTATCGAAAATAAAGGCGATGGGAGGAGGACTTACTATAGCAGTCGGAGATGTGAGCGATGCCAGCCCTAAAGCCGGGTTGGCTGCTCACAAAAAGGCCAAGACAGCAAAAATAGGGGTGAAAGAAAGGAGGGTTCTCGTTGCCACTAAAGTCTAAATCAAAATTCCTGTAATTTTTTAAATAAAAGGATCTTTTAATAATTTTCTCACTGCACCAGGGCAATAATACTTAAATTCAACTGCAGGAACAAGTTGGTTATCGGTAAGAAAACAATACAATGCAATAATACTTGAATCCTGTCATGAATCTGAGATTCAAAAAAAAAAATCACTGCCTTCTTCACCAAAGATTTTAACATACATTGGTTAAATCCAGGAGTCAAACTCAAGAAATGGCATGCATATTGAACAATTCAAAACAATGTTCAAGTGAAGGGCTTAACACCCTATATTAATTACTATTTGGACATTCTATATATATATATGCTGCTTCATACTCTATTAAATCCTAAATCCATTTGTTTTCTTTCACCACCATGGATCAAAAATGACAGGTAATGCAATCCCCCAACTTTCACACCAATACCCAGAATGATACAAAACCGAGCTTTTTCATTTGCTGTCAGTGAAATCTGCATCGATTACATCCCCTTCAGGACCCTTGTTTGATGAATCTGAAGGCCCGGTTTCACCACCAGGTGCAGGTCCTGCACTGCTGCCTCCGGCACCAGGTTGGTTGTAAAGTGACTGGCCTAGTTGCATAACTTCTTGGTTGAGTGCAGCCATGGCATCCTTCATCCCTTGTGTTGAGTCCCCTGCAATTGCATCCTTGAGTTCTTGTAACTTTGCCTCAACTTTCTCTTTGACTGGACCAGGAACCTTGTCTCCAAGCTCTTTCAGCTGCTTCTCGGTCTGGTAGACAACGGAATCAGCTTGGTTCTTTGTGTCAATGGCATCCCTTCTCTCCTTATCCTCCTTTGAAAACTTCTCAGCTTCCTTTACCATTCTATCAACCTGTATATTTTAACAGAAGAATCAAGCAAACAGGTTATCATCAAGACTTACATCGGAAAGGGTTTCAGAGCAATTTAAATTTAAATGCACACCTCGTCATTTGGTAAAGTACTGGCACCAGTAATAGTGATGTCCTGCTTCTTCCCTGTTCCTTTATCGACAGCAGTTACAGAAAGGATGCCATTGGCATCAATGTCAAATTTAACTTCAATCTGGGGAACACCACGTGGTGCTGGTGGAATACCATCGAGTCGGAAGCTGCCAAGAGATTTGTTGTCCCGAACAAATTCTCTTTCACCTTGGAGTACATTGATCTCAACACTTGTCTGGCCATCAGCAGCTGTTGAAAACACCTCCGATTTGGAGGTGGGAAGTGTGGTGTTTCTTGGGATGATTTTGGTCATGACACCACCAAGAGTTTCGAGACCAAGTGACAACGGGGACACATCCAAAAGCACGATATCACTGACATCTCCAGATAAAACACCAGCCTACAACCGATAGGGGCAGACAGGAAACATCAAAACAAGAATTTAACATTAGTAAGATGAGTTGTAGCAAGTAAACAACAAACACACCTGAACTGCAGCACCCAAGGCAACAACTTCATCTGGATTGACAGTCACATTAGGTTCCTTGCCGGTCATCTTCCTCACAAGTTCCTGAACAGCTGGGATACGTGTTGATCCACCAACAAGAATAACCTCATCTATGTCTTTAAAGGACAATTTTGCATCCCTAAGGGAATTCTCCACTGGTGTCTTGAGCCTATAGCATATATTAGATACCGAAACTTAACACCTTCAATGATTAACACGATAGAGACCAAACAGTGTATATATAGAGAGAGAGAGAGATTAGCATGATAAAAACTACCTGTCAAGAAGGTCTGAGCACAATTCCTCAAACTTAACCCTGGTAATGGTGGTCTCAATGTGTTTAGGCCCATCTGCCGTGGCAGTAATGAAAGGTAAACTGGAAACACGAAAAGGTTACGTTATTAACACAATGTAGAAAATGCACAATCACTAGTATGCACAAGAAGAAAATACAGACAAACAATTTTACCTTATATTTGCCTGAGTCAAAGATGATAACTCCATTTTAGCTTTCTCAGCTGTCTCGGTTAACCGCTGAAGAGCTTGTTTGTCTTTCAAAAGATCAATGCCTTCATCTCTCTTGAAGCTGTCGGCAAGCCAGTCAACAATTCTCTGCACACAAAAACATAACATATACAACATACTTCAGCACTGAAAAATACAATTAATATTAAAGAAAAATTCATCGGTCCAAGTATAAATATACCTTATCAAAGTCATCACCACCCAAATGTGTGTCCCCAGATGTAGAAAGCACCTCAAACACTCCATCACCAACTTCAAGCACTGTAACATATTAACACATGAACAATCAAACATTTGCTAGTATCCTCTCACTTATATTGCTCCAAGGTACCAATGTCCAACACTTGTGTCTAATACATGAGTTTGAGATATAACCTTGAAAGAAACTCCAAACACATGAAAAAACTTAAAAAATTTTACCATGCCCCTTTATTTGACATTCACCCCAGTAAAAAATACCATAGAGATCCTTGTATTAGGATTCGTACTGCAATTTGAAATCCGCTCAAAAAATGGGCAAATTAATCCTTGTATGTTAGATCAAAAAGTAAATTAGTCCTTCAGTTTCCATACATTTCTACTGTTAGCCACGCCAATTTTTCAAAAAATAGATAAAACCTTTAACAAAACAGACCAGTTTACTCTTTAATTCAACCTACATGGACTAATTTACCCCTTTTTTAGTAAATAGGCAAAATACAATCCGACTCCTAGTACAAAGACCTCCATAGTACTTTCACTCATTCACTCAGATTCCAATTAACATATATTATGTCCAATATAGGTACATTCAATATTTCCAAGACTAATGTATTATCACATTCCCAAATCCATGTTCGGATATAAGTCGAATATAAGTCGGCAAAGTTACCTGAAACATCAAAAGTACCACCTCCAAGATCAAACACAAGGATGGTTTCATTGTTCTTCTTCTCAAACCCATATGCCAAAGAGGCAGCCGTAGGTTCATTGATAATCCGAAGAACTTCTAACCCGGCGATTCGACCGGCATCCTTTGTTGCTGTCCGTTGGGAATCATTGAAGTAAGCAGGGACAGTAACAACAGCTTTTGTCACTTTATCGTTTAAAAACTTTGAAGCATCATCAACAAGCTTTCTTAAAACCTACATCCAAAAGTAAAAACAACCCATTAACGATAGAAACATAGAAATATGCTAAATATTGAACACAATAAACACATCAAGTAAATTATAGTTTAAATTATGCTATTAGTCCCTGTACTTTACAAAAGTTGTAGATTCAGTCATTTTTAGTCCTGTAGTTTTCAAATTTTAAAATTCCAGTCCTCACAGTTAAATTCATTAGGTTCTGATATTTCTAAAATCTGAAGGGACAAGTATATCATAATATTTATAATATCATGTCAGATATTACTCGCTAAAGTCCAGTTAACTGGATTAATGACTGTCATCTGTTGCAAGACTAAAATGAACAAATTTAAGTGCAAGGACTAAATCAATCACCTCCGCAAAGAACAGGGACTGATAGCAGAATTTAACCTAAATATTAACAGTACCTGAGCTGAAATTTCCTCGGCGGCGAATTGTTTACCAATGGCAGGACACTCAAGCTTAACATTACCATTGTCATCCCTTACAACCTTATAAGAAACCTGTTTAGATTCCTCGTCCACTTCTGACATCTTCCTCCCAATAAACCTCTTAACAGAGAAGAACGTATTCTCAGGGTTAACGACGGCTTGTCGTTTAGCAATCTGCCCAACCAACCTATCCCCAGTCTTTGTATACGCCACTACTGACGGCGTCGTTCTTTGCCCTTCCGCGTTCGTAACAATCGTGGGTTTCCCTCCTTCCATAGCCGCAACCGCCGAGTTAGTAGTCCCGAGATCGATTCCGACCACTTTCTCGTTCACAACTCTAACCGGCCCAACATTGTACCGTTTTCCATTGCTTTTCGCTAACCGTAAGAAGGCTGCGTTTAACGGCGACGGTTTACCAAGTCGTTGACCGAAGAAAACGGTTCTGGGTGAATGGTGGTTGGGTTTTCGAGAAGAAGCGAAACCGATGCCACCGAGTACGTGGATTTGAGCAGTGGAAGAAGCCATTTTAAAAACAATTGGGATTGAGAAATTGAGAGAAACCCAAAACCCCAAAGGGAAAAGAGAGAGTGAACTAACAAAAGGGAAGGTCAAAGGGGGATAGGCTTATAGGAAGAAGATAAGGGGGAAAAAGCGGAGTAAGGGTTTATAGGATTTTATATTTTTTCTTAAAAAGAGAAAACAAAGGGAGTAGTGTGAATGTTTGCGTGCGGTGTATGTGAGGGTTAGGTGGTGACACGTGGACTAGTTTCTAGAATGCTCTAAAGTGTTGGGCTTCTTTTAGGACCTTGATGATGATACTTTGAGGCTGTTTGGATGGAGAGAAAAATCCAGGTGGTTGGAAAATTTGGGCTGAAAATTCAGATACTTTGTTTTGTTTGAAACATCTCTTGAACAAAGCCCCAAAAGCCCAAAAATGATTTCTATTTTCTTTTTTATTATTATTAAATAAAAAATTTATTTAACCCCTTAATTTAAAAAAAAAAAATCATTTCAATCATTCATTTAAATTTTTTGATTTTTTGGATTGCCATGTGAATATCACATCGGGAATTAATTAATTTTTTAAATTTTTATAAAAATTATTTTAAAATTATTAAAAAGATATTTTTAATATTTTTTTAAAAATTAATTAATTGCTTATGTGACATGCACAATAGATATCACATCAACAAAGTTAATACACGTTTATTTTTCTATCCATTTTGAGGTGATTTGACAAACAACTCAAGTTCAAAGGCTAAAAGAAACAAAAAATTTAAAGGACGGCTAAAATGACTTTTTTATAAAGCTGTAAAGCCAAATAAAACATTATACTTTAAAATTTTAGTTTATATATTTTAATTTTGAGACATTGAGTTCTTATACTCTTTTTTATTTAAAATCTTAATCCTCCGTCAATTTTGTTGTTAAAATGATTTTTTTGTAAAGTTGTACGACTAAATAACACAAACATAGTTGCAACTTAGCAAACAAATGTCTTTAACAATAAAATAATAGTTATAAAATATCCAAACAACAACAACAAAATAATAACAATATAACAGTGAAATGACAACAAAACAGTAACAAAAAGAAAGTTTAGGTTGAACTGAGTCAAAGTTGGGCCAAAAAAACCTACCCGATGTTTAAACCATTTAGAAAACGAACTTTATTTTTTGTCCAAATATATTTTTTAAGCATGTATTTTAACTCAAACTCTCCCGTTTTTTCAAATAAACCTTCGTGCCTGGACAAGTGACTCAGCCCATAATCAAAGTCTAGTTCTGAATCTATCTAATAAATCATTATAAAAATAAAGTTGAATATGTAAATTTTTTTTTGGAAATTTGAATATGTAAAATTAAGTAAATTACATCTAAAGTAACTAAATTATTAATAAATTTATATTTTGGTCACTCATATTTAAAAAAAGTTACAATGATCCGAATATACCGATTTAGATTTGACTTTCTATATAAATTTGCTTAACCCACCCTAGGTATTCAGGCTTGTATCATCAATAAGCAAGTCATACATTGTACTCTTTTGTATTAGAACCAGGTACGAAGCCAAGGGAGCTGGCATGGGCCCAACCTTCCCTAAAATGTAAAATTGTTATTTAGTCTTTAAAATTTTTAAATCAATAAAGGTAAAATTGCACTTTGATCCCCCTAAAATTATAAAAATTTGA
The DNA here is from genome assembly GCA_025698515.1 of Gossypium sturtianum. NCBI lineage: Eukaryota > Viridiplantae > Streptophyta > Magnoliopsida > Malvales > Malvaceae > Gossypium > Gossypium sturtianum. Next base: position 169,684,911 of record CM046945.1, read on the forward strand.
TTTAATCCTTTACAAATTATAAACATATAAACTATAAAAAATTAAAAAATTTCATCCGGCCCCCTAAAAAATTGTTCTGGCTTCGCCCCTGATTAGAACATGATGAAAATTATTAAATATGTCAAATTTCGAACTTATATTAAATATATCATATTAATCATGTTTAAATACAAAAAAATCATTTTGTATTTTCGAGATTATTGAAGCTATTGCAGTCGCAACATACATACATCAAGAAGGGATGATCTATAGTTTAGAATCTCGAGCCGCTTCCATGAATCAAAAACTGGAAGATCAGTGCTTTTCCCATTGATTTCCGAGGTAAGGAAGATCGAATTTCGATCTGTTCTGCATGTAATGTGTGAGCTCTCGGGGTGTAAGAGCTTCGATTCTTCGGCAACTTCAAACTGAATCTTACTTTGCCATGGATGAACTCTTGAAGTATCATGACGTATAGCACAAGCAATCTCATTCCTTCTCAGTGATTACCACAAACACATCCTTCACTGACCATCTTCTTCTCTCGTTTTTGTTTGGCGGATTGATAACGGCTCTCTCGGCATTTGCTAAACGGTAACCGATAACAATCTCTCTCTTTTGTCGAGCTCGTAAGATTATTTCGTAGAAACTCATTTCTTCACCTTCATGAAGGTAAAGCTCTGCTAATCTAATTTGCAGCTCATTTCCCTGAAAACAGAGTATCCAAAATTACATGAATGAGTAACTTTAGTCCTTATACATTAAAACAAAAAGTAAATTGGTCTTTTCTGTTAAAAATTTCATTCATTTGTACGGTTAAAAACTGGCATGGTTGATGGAATAACCAAACAATGACACATGACGTGCCACGTATACCTCATGCTGACGATACTAGTTTTATTAGTAAAAATGGATGAAATTTTTAATAAAATAAATTTACTTTTTAATCTAACGTATAAGCTCTAATATGCCCATTTTTAAGTAGAAGAGTCAAAATGCAATCTAGCACCTAGTACAAGGCCATCCATGATACTTTTACCCATGATAAGTATGTTGTAAGATCATATAAACCGAAGCAAGGAACTGAATAACCTAATATATATATATATATATATAAATATATAAGCCTAAGTGACTTTTTTAGCATTTCCAACCTGTGTCCAACATGAGTATGGAGATGTGAACCTCAAAAAATCCTCCAAATAGTTGGGAAAAAATTGAAAATACCAATATCAGATACATACACTCACATCTGAGTCCAAGCAACAAGGATTTTCATCATTATCTTTTAATCCTTTGAATGACCATGCCAATGGTATAAATCTTTTTTGATAGGGTGATCGATTCTTGTATCTGATATGTAAAAAAGGAAATGAAGAAGCTTATCCTGTCCAATCTTATTCAACTTCGGCAGCTTTTTGGGCCACTAAATGTCCTTCAGTCAAAAGGATATTGATTTACGGAAGCTTATCCTATCCAATCTTATTCAACGAGGTATTAACTTCTGCCTCGAACCAAATCGACTCATTTCTTATTCTCAACCCGGTAATAAATAAGGAAACTTTTAGTGTTATGCTATGAATACTATTTGGACAAGTCTCATGACATGATTTAGCAGATCAGGGGCAACTTCTGCACAAGTTAAAAGTCGACATAAAGGTTACGGGAAAGAGAGAGTACCTCCTCTGCAAAAAGCTCTTCTAGTACATCATTTATTTGCCGATCCTCTGCAACCATGGCCAAGGCCATACTGACCAGCTCATTTGATAAAACATAATCACTAATCTTTGACATGGACAATAAATTTTTAGTCCTCGGATCAAGTATTTCACTAATTATTACTGATCTATCGGAAGCTTGCTGCATCTCCCCAATCCAAGAACCTCGGGAGAAACTTCCTCTTTGACCTCGGGTTACCATAGCTTCTCTATAAGGAAGACGCTTAGCCTGCCAAAAGCAAAATATTCAAATTTATGGCTGACAAAGACAAAGACCGGAAGTCGATATCTGAAGTATAAGCATGTAATATGCTATCAAGATTCACGAATATGCCTGTTTTCATGGATAATAATAAATAGTTAAAAATATGGTTATAGTTTGTTGATGAAAACCAAATAGTTCACAAAGAAATTGAGTCGAGCCGTAGCAACAACAAGGAAAGCTTTTCCTACTAAGCAAGTAGAAAAACTATGGACCGAAAAGAATCCATTGAATTGAACTAGACGTAAAGATCAAAACTCATAACACCTGAATATCGCGAATCAATAGCAATGTGGCAAGAGATCTGGAATCTGCTTGAATGGCCGAGTCTTCCACAGATTCATCAGCCAGAATTAGGATCTGTACAGACCATAAAATATATATTTAGAAACCAAAAAAAAAAATCCCTGAAACTTACCTCTTCAATCATCACATATCCTAATTTAGAAGGGTATAAAGGACCTATTATTTGTCAAATAGCACAAAAAAAATCATGCTGTGAGGAAAATCCTTTTTCATCTTAAAATGCTCATTATCCGACATTCATCTAAAAATGTATGTTATCGCGACAAATCTGCAAGGTGGCTGCCAATGGCACGCCTTCTAAAAATTACCAAGATTATTATGAACTGAAAATTTCTTGTAATTTTCTATCATAATATACCATTGATAAAGATACTTACTGAATCAAACGATTCCAATGGAAGACTTTCTAGGTGACGCCGTATCACTGCATTACCTTCACGATGAACCAGTGTTATATTAACCAATCTACTGAGGTCCAGACCACCATCAATGAGCTTCCTTTCCCTCTCACTTTCAACTACCTCATTGAACATCCAGAGCTCTGATCCAGGAGCTAGGAAGGCATCCAAAACCTAAACAAACATTAACAAGTACACATCCGTCATAAGACAAAGAACAAAATGTGTTCCTATTTTGTGCATCAAAAGTAAAAACACAAGGGGGAGTCTTGAAATTGGTGAAGATTTCTTGGAGTTAATAGCTGATATTGAGTGACAATTTGCAGAGTGGGAGTATCATCATTGATTCCACATAATATTACCATAATCATGTCTTCCATATCTCGTCGCCAACCACAAAGAAGTATTTTTTCCGTCAACTTTGGGACAATAAAGTCTCCAGGTAAACTCCCTCTCCATACCTGCAGCATTCAGCCGAAGAGAAACAGGATTAGGAGCTACAAAAAGAACGTACCACAATCATATCATCAACGTCTCTCCTCCATCCACAAAGTAGAATCTTCTGGGGCTTTCTTGCTGGTCGAGCAATGTGCATGAATGATGCTCCATTGACCTGAATGACCAAATTGATTATATTTTTGTAAGTTGTTTTAACTATGGTATGCCCCACTTATTAAATTTCATCATCGGCACCACCCTGTTGTGACAAGCCATACCAGCTCCTTTTCCAGTCCCTTTTGGTTCCTAAATTCTCTTAATCAGTTTTCTAGATTACTCCACAATCATAACAACAGATTCTTTATCAGATTAGACTGAGAGAGAAAGAGAAACAATCAATAAGCAATTCTCTCCAGTTCTTGGTTCAGTTTTCCACTAGTTTCTTGTGCCACCGTTGATGGTGTTGACTGCAGAACATAGTTATGGCCAAAATTTAGTTAAAATAGACTAAAGGCAGACAACAAATCTATCATAAATCTACAGTTTCCTTCATAAAGTGTGCATAAATATACAAATGACCACTCCAGATTGAGACAATTTAGAAGAACTACCTGAAAACTGACTGAAGACCTGATAACAAAAACTATGTTCTAGTTCTTGCCATGAATGTTTTCTTTATTACACTCATTTGTTTCTGTCTTTAGTTTATTCATTTAATTGATTTCTCCAACTACTGAGCCTCAAGGCAGCCTGATTCGAACAAAGCAACATATAGGCCAAATAGAACCACAAAATGAAAAAATGGATAAGGCTAGCAAGAATAACCACAAAACATATTTTGCATTTAGAGAAAGAAAAAAGCAAATGAAATCACCATAGGTAATGCGCCTGGAGCATAGGTGTCATCATCTTCTGCTATAACAAGAACTTCGTCTCCTTCTTGCAGAACATACGAGTCTTCAGGGTTCAGGATAATTTTACCCCCTCGTGAAGCAACTTTGACTCCACAAGGAATAGCATCAGGAAAACTAATCAACACATCCTCAAATTGCATGCCGTCCAATTGTGGCCATCTTTTTATGTAGAACTCACAATTTTCAAACCCAAGGATATCTTCCCATATCTGTCATTATCACTCCAATATTACTAAAGGTATAACTGATAGGATGCTAAATATTGTCCAAAAAGATCAGCAAGAAATGTCACACTATAAATTGGAGAAGCTAACCTGTGCAAGTCCAGGTTGCCTTGCGCATTGAATCATCAAGCGCCCAATAACATCATGAGCTACAACTGTTTCAACAAGTTCACCACCAACAAGTTTCACCAGAACCTCATTGTCAAGATCACTTAGTTCCACTACAATATGTCCTCTTAGACCTTCTTTTACTCCAGTCAAACTTAAAACTGTTCTCAAAGCGCGAGCATCACTCTGCATTACACCATGAACAAGAGTCAGCATCCATCATCAAACCATCAGAGATACATCAGATTAACACGTTTGCAAAGACCTGGTCAGCATTTCCGTCATCAGCAAGGACAATAATTGCACGGGCCTTGGACACAGAAACCTGAAAGAATTGGCATGTTAGCAGAATCATTAGTGGCCCCAGCATGTACAAATCCTTTAAGCTTTAAATATCTTCAACACCAAATGCATGGATGAAATTAAAACAAAATGAAGCTGCAGCTATCACACTGGAGTGTTGTAAGGTTTCCTCAACTACATTAGCTGATTCAGCTTTATATTTTTAGATTATCTTTAAAGAGGGTTGAGCCTGCTAAATCTGATAGTGAGATTTTTAGCCAACTTATTTTGAAATACGAATCAAATAGAAAGGAACTGTACTTTTTTAAGGTCAGCCAGAATTAGAGGGCTTCCACTTCTGCATATCACAGATGTCCCTCTGAAATCAAACTCCATTTTAGCAATATCTAGCTCCATCTCCTCCTTGTCCCGTTCAGCCATCACCACAACAATCCCTCCACCCAAACTCTCATTAGCTATGACAAGTTGATTGAGCAATGAACCCTGCATTGACAACAAAATAATCAACAATGTAGAGAACAACAGCATAAAACCTATCACATATATAATGTTGAGTCTGAAATTTGTAGAGATACTCATAGGTCATCAAAGTGGAATACAACAATTTTTAAAATACTAAACGAAAATGCCAAAGTGTCTTCTGTGAATTCAGAAACGTAATTCTATACTGAACATTAAATCAGGTGGTAAGCCCTGGATCTTGCATAAGGTATGTGCAAAGACAAATTCAGATGTTTGTATGATGTAGAACAAGAATCTGGAAAGAGTTAGGGAGTAGAGATTGTAGGAAAACTTCAGAGAGAGAGAGAGAAGAAATTAGGGAGAAATAAAAAGAACTAGGGATGGAAAACCAGAGAGAATAATATTTTTTTTATTAAAGGGGGGAAAAAAGAAGGAAACAAAGAGAATCAACACAGTAGAAATCTCAATATCATAATTTACAACAATTGAAATCAACAACATAAGTGCTTATAAACTCAACCATGAGGGGAAAATGTCAAATATAAACACGTGTCCAAAATTTCTGATTGAACCCAAAAGATAACTAATTATATTTCTTCAATCAACTTCCTTCATCCTGTACCACCAGACATTAATAAATATATAATACATATGCACATGGTGTAAATATATGTAAAGGTCCAAATACTAGAAAGATTGGCCTTTATTCAGGAGGAAAATGAATTACATCAACCAAGAGTGCACAAACTTAATAGACCAAACCCAATGAGATTCGTAACCATAGATAAATTGTCTGATTAAAAGTTTACCAATTTATCACTCCACCCAAGAATTAGAGTGTGGTTTTGCTCAACAACCTCACTTCTTCCTTTTCTCAACGAATCGAGCTTCTCAGAAATTGCATCAGAAACAAGCCCAAGCATCATTGCAAATATAAGCATCCCACCAAAGCTTATTGAAACAGAAACTAATCTGGGACCCATTCCTTCAGAGTTGGCATGGTTACCTGAATCAGCAACATAAGTCCAAGATAACCAAAGGCAATCGGCTAGGCTATCATCAGTGACGCCAAAGAGTGCCAATCCTCCAAGGCAAATAAGCATTAGAGTTGCAACCAATAAAGCAAGTGCCTTAGCATAAGGATGAACTGATAAAAGGACATCTACCCGATATTCAAGTTGCTTATTAAGAGAAACCTTTTCAGAACAATTGTATGAGGATCTAAACTTAGAGATATAGTCAATATACTTGAAAACAAAGAGAGGCAGGGATAGCAGTGCAATTGAGACAGTCAGAGCTAGAATTTTTAATCCTTTACTGGAAAGATGATCACTCTCTTGCAATATGGAAATGGTATCAAAAGTGTCTGACGAATTGCAAGCTTGTAATCTAATATTCATAATTGAAATTTGGTCCTGCAATCAAGAAACAATTTTTGTTTAGCAAGTTTTCTCATATTAACTAGTTAACAATGAGTCGTAGATGGATCCTATAGTATGAGCAGATGCACATTCACTTAATTATTATTAAGCACACTAAACCTAGATTTTATATGTTCGAAAAGGTATTTGCAAGCAGAGGCTTCATTTTGTCATTACTGTTTTCCTTTAGTTCAAAGAAATGAAGCTAAAAATGCATTTCCATACAAAAACACATACTAATATTTTTGCATGATAAGAAACCAAATTTGTGACTACAAACTATGGAGCATTTTTATGTTATATGAGACAAATATGTTCTCACTAAACCTAGATTTTATATGTTCGAAAAGGTATTTGCAAGCAGAGGCTTCATTTTGTCATTACTGTTTTCCTTTAGTTCAAAGAAATGAAGCTAAAAATGCATTTCCATACAAAAACACATACTAATATTTTTGCATGATAAGAAACCAAATTTGTGACTACAAACTATGGAGCATTTTTATGTTATATGAGACAAATATGTTCTTTTTTTATACAATACAAGTTCAAAAACACATACGCTCACCTTAGTCTCAAGTATGGATCAACTCACTTCAGCTAATGGGCCTACCAGACAAATATGTTTGAATGTGCATTATTTTATATCTATTTGACATAGTTAGTTTCATGGCAATTTTTCCAGAAGCAAAAAGTAATAATCAAAATATAGTCTCAATAAATAAATCATTGAGGCATTAACTTCTCATGCAAGTTAACAGCAGTAAGAATCAGTTACTGAAAACTCTTTAAAGTACAAAAAAAAAAATGATAAACATATAAAAATAAACTGAATCATAAGACCAAAAACAAAAAAAGACCAACTTGTTGGCCATTGAAGCAAGTACATGCACTAAAATAGAATAGTTCCAGTTAATTAAACAACATAATTATAAAATAGGATCAGCTCTATAGGGAAATGTACCTGCAAGTCAATGACTTGATTATGTAAAGAGAAATTCTTGTGCACTAAAGAACCAAAAGCTGTAATTAAAATCTGTAAAAACAAAGTATACAAACACTGTCAAATATCGACCAAAAAATAAGAAGAAGAAAGTCAACTAGAACAAAATGGGGAAAAAACAAAAAAACATACAGCTATGTAAGAGGCCATCTGCCACCGGATTTTGACCCGTTGACCGAATACCCGAATACCCATTTCGCCGATATCTGTTTTCGCACCGGAAACAGCCTTAGAAACGTCCCGTTTCTGTTCCAAAACGGGGTCCTCCTTTTCTTGTTTTGCCGTTTTCTCGCTCCTGCGAATAAGTTCAATTCTCCGACGAACCCTACCATACTTTGGGTCTCCATAGGCGGCGGAACCAGAGGAAGAAACGCTACGGAACGTTGAAGTTTTGGGTGGCTTCCAATCAGTAGGAGAAGAGCGAGAGTGTCTTGGAATAGTGGAGAACTTACGGGGGTAATTTGGGGATCGTGGAGAATTAGAAGTGGAGTGGATGAAGGAAGGTGAAGGGAAGAACCAGTCCCTGCTGGAGGAAGGAGATGATTCTGCTGAATCCAGGGACATGAATAGAAGAATTGGAAATGTTTGGGGGTTTTTTTGCAATTTGTGGATTTTTCTTTCCTTTATTTTCTTTGAAATAATTTCTGTGAAGTCTTACTTTGGAACCAAATTTATTAATACACTATTGATTAGTTGTGAGATTTTAAAATAATCAAAAGACTATTTTGATTGATGGTGAGGTTCTTTGAATCCTATACAAATAATAATATTTTAAAAAATAAAGCTTTTTTTTAATAATAAAAGGACCAAATAAAAAATAAAAAATTTTAAGAGTTAAAATGTAATTTTTATCATTATATTAATTTATGTTTTCTAAAATTAAAGGGATTATAAAAATAATTTTTCATTTGAAGGAGGCCAAGGCCATTACTCGCTCTCTCCCTCTGCCCTTGATAAAGGGTTTGCTTTGTATACAGCATTCCATTTATAGGTATACATAGTAGAGCGATGAATTGTTAAACGGATTAACATATACAAAGCAATAAATTGGAAAAAGCTCTAATTTCGAGAGTCTAAAAAATCAAAATGGGAGAGATTATTAAACGATGAGTTAACAATGATAGGGGAAGAAGTGTGCTTGGAGGAGCGAAGGAAGCGAGAAATGAAACGATTGGATTCCAAATTTCCAAACAATACTTTACTAGTTTTTCATTTCAACAGAAAGGAACAGGAAAAATAATGAAAAATGGAAAATAAAATTCAACAGAAATGAAGATTACCAGTCTTGCATTTGCGGTAGAATCTCTGACGCTTTCAGCCGAAGAGGAACAGGAAATTTTCTGAGAAAGAGAGAAAGAAATTTGGCTGAGAAAGAATGAAGGAAGGAAAAGGGGAATCTGCCTGAGAGCTTTAGGAAAATGTCTTATAGAAATTGAAACGGTAAGACAATTTCTCAACATGTAAGCTATTTTACCCGTGTTTTGGAATTCATTTTCCAAATGGAAAATGTTTTCCGGCAAACAAACACTGAAAAACTAGGAAAACAATTTCTGGAAAATGAAGTACTGGCAAACAAACGCACCCTAAAGCTCGAATAGAAAAACTAGCTTAAGGAGATACAAACAACTATACAAGTAAAGATGATAGTTGGTAAATCGTCTTCCCTCGAACAGGACAGGTCATCTAAAAATATTAGTACAATCTATTTTTATAGTCCATATTATATATGTACTAAGAATTTTGTTAATATTAATGGAATAGTTTCTTACTTTGTGTGACTACTTTGCATTCTTCATTATTTTTTGTTTACTCATTTCATGATTTTGTCTTTTTTTAATCAAAACATTTTATTGATTGGCTTAGTTCAAATAGGCAACAATAGTTTTTCATACAATTTGTTCGACTTTGTGAGGTAGTTTTATTACAAATAAGGGGATCAAACCTTACGCCTCTAAGTCTTCTGTAGGCTTCAAAGGGAGATGAGACCTCTCACCTTGACCATTGTTCATCAAGTAGGACAAACCTATTACCTTAATCTTCATTGGGCTCAAGGGGGACAAGACACCTCACCTTGGTCATTTTTCATCAAGGGGACGATATCTCTCACATTGGTCTTGATTAGGCTCTAAGGGGAGACGAGGCCCCTCACCTTGGCTATTTTTTCATCAAGAGGATAAGCATCTCATCTCGATCTTCATTAAGCTTTAATGGGGGAGCTAGACCTCTCACCTTAGCCATTCTTCATAAAAAAAAAGACAACACCTCTCACTTCGGTCTTCACTTGGCTTCAAGGGTAACAAGAACCCTCGCATTAGCCATTTTTCATCAAGGATAAAACATCTCGCCCTGGTCCTTATTAGGCTCCAGGGGGGACAAGATCCCTTGCCTAAATATATACACCAAAGCTTATACTATAGCACACTCGTAAGTAGCTCTCACTAAGCTTTCTTCTATGTTACAAATGATGAGAAGGGTGCATCTTATTTACAGGTAAGCCAAAATGCATCATACTACTAAATTTGATCCATTTAGACAATTAGGATTGCTTTTAGCATAAATATTTTAGTTAAAGGCGGTTTAAGACCCTTTAAAGCTAACAATGGTCTAATTTGTTCAATATTTTTAGTTAGCGGAGACAAAATACAATTTGACTCTTAATATAAAGACCTTCATGGTACTTTTACCGCTCACCCTTCAACTTATTAGCATGTATTCAGTATAGATTATTTACTGCCCCATTTGTGTAGTTCATCGGTCTGTTTCATATCTGGACGTGGCATGGCGTTTCGATTAGTTGAATGTAAGATGTTTTTGGCTTTGCAGTTCATGCTCATATTCGCTTCCGATATGTATGGTTGTGATGTTATTTTAGGCTTGCTGGGAAGAAGGATAGGATCTCTTACTAGATTTTCGTTAAATTTGCAGTATAGGTTGTGAAGTCTAGGCCGGCAGACGATGTGCCTATGCTATCCCGATGCAATCTTTTACTTATAATGTTACGTTTCAGGCTGTAGCTCCGAGAAGTGTATATTTCTACCCTTTAAATACTAAACTAGGTATGGAAATTGTAGCAAGGGAGGGTGGAAATGCTCTGTCGAGTCCAAGGTCGATGGAATGGTGAAATGAGCATACATCGAATCTGGAATCACCAATAATGTTGCTAACCGGACATCAGAGTGCTACATATACGATGAAGTTCAACCCTGCCAGGACCATCATCGCATCTGGATCACATGAACGAGAAATTTTTCTTTGGAATATCCATGGGGACTGCAAAAACTTTATGGTTCTAAAAGGACACACGAATGCAGTCTTGGATCTTCATTGGATGGATCCTAGATATTAATATCGGCTAGCCCCGAGTAGAAACGGGAAAACAAATCAAAAAATGGCGGAACACTCTTCTTTTGTGAATTCATGCTTTCCATCGCGAAGAGGACCACCTCTTGTTGTTAGTAGTTCCGATGACGGAACGGCTAAACTTTGGGATATGCACCAAAGAGGTGCTATCCAAACATTTCCTGATAAATCTGATGTATCACTGTATCAGATAAGATCTTTACAGGCGGGATCGATAGTAAAGGTGAAGTAACGATGACACCTTCAAGGTCATCAAGATATGATAACGGGTATGAGTTTAAGTCCCAATGGTTCCTATCTTCTAACTAATGGTATGGATTGCAAACTCTGAATATGGTATATGCGCCCTTACGCACCACAGAATCGTTGCGAACAGATTCTCGAAGGGCACGAACACAATTTCGAAAAGAACTTGCTGAAATGTAGCTGGTCACCCGATGGAAGCAAGGTCACAGCTGGTAGTTCAGATAGGATGGTGTACATACGGGATACAACATCCCGGCGCATCTTGTTTAAGCTACCTGGCCATACAGGATCTGTTAACGAAACCATCTTCCATCCTAAAGAACCTATCGTCAGTTCATGTAGCAGCGATAAACAGATTTATCCTGGGGCTTACGTAGGCTTTTCGGAATGTTGTTTTCGATCTTCGAAGTTATTAAGCTGAACATTACACCTTTTATCGACAATGTTTTACATTTTTTTTATACAATACAATCTGCAGATCAAACTCTAATCTTGGGTATGGGTGAACTTCCTTTCGATCAATGGGTCTACTTCTCAACTTCGACAATGTTCTACATTTTCTTTCATTAAAAGGAACACTGGTAGTATTTATACCATGCATAGCTTGCATATTTAGTCTTTATTCTTTAATTTGATCAATTTTAGTCTTTATATTTTTTTAATTGGTTAAATTTAGTTTTTGTACTTGTCAAAGTTTAAAATTGAGATTCTAACTCGAACAGTAGTAATTAAAGTCGTCTGGTTAATTATATTATTAGTCACGTATTATGTGTAAGCTTGTAGATTTAGGGTGGGTTTGGATGGGCGGTGCGTTTACCTGCGGTTAGTGTAAAAACAGCGGTGGCGGTGAGATTAGATACTGTAGCGATACTGTAGCGTGAGACAAAAAGTAAGCTAAACGCACCGCACCGCACTCAATCGCCCATCCAAACCCACCCTTAGTCTATATTTTTCAATTAAATCATCCTTTGTAACAACCCGATTTTGGGCTTAGTCGGAACAGTAGTTTTGGGACCACAATTCGACATTGAAAATTTTATTTTATTATTATTTTAATATTTACAACACGATATTAGAGTTGTGTGAAATTTTCGTAAAGAAGTTTTATTGTTTAAGTGGTTAATTCGGTAAAAGGATTAAATTAATGTAAAGCGTAAAAGTTGGGTTCTATAAGTTAAAAGTGTCAAATAGCTATAGAACAATAAAGGAAAGGTCCTTATATGATAATTAATCCAATTGTGAGTTAGTGGATGATATTTGGTTTGGCATTTGTGTAAATTTAATTATTTTTAAAGGTTAATTTAGTAAAAAGGCAAATAATGATAATAAAATATAATAAAACCAAATTTTATCTTCCTATTCATTATCTTCCACCGAAAATGAGAAAGATGAACAGCCATGAAAGCTTCAAGCATTCGGCCAAGCTTCTTAGCTTATTGATCCCAAAAAATGAGATTTGGATGTAGAACTGGAGGAAAATCGAAAATCGAGAAAGTTGGTAAAATAGTCGTTTTAGCATTCGAGGTAAGTTCGTGTGTTAATAATAATGCAACATTGTGCTTGAATTGTAATTTTCTATTGATATGGCATAAATTGTAAGATTTAATATGTTTAGGAGAAGTTGATGTATGATATGGAAAATGTGATGTTTGTTGTGTTATGTGAATTTAAATGGCAAAATTAATGTTACATAGATTGAATGTTAAATTAATATTAGATGGGTTGTATGAGTTGCTACTGCAAATGCACTGACGAGATTTCGGCAAGCAAGTTCATATAGTGAGTTTACATGTTTATTGGTGAATGATTGAATGATATAATGCGTTGTTAATTATGAATTTGCTTTGTGGGATTGTGAAAATTTTGATAAAATGGGAGAATAAATGCGTTAATTCAAATTAGGAAAAACGCAGAAATTGAGTAATGTTAGTATCGTGACATGTGATGAATTGATTTTATAAGACCATGGTTAATCCATGGCAAAGTGTGAAATGTAGGTATGGTATCATCCATACCGAGTTATGAAATGTAGGTATGGTATCATCCATACTTGAGATATGAAATGTAGGTATGGTATCATCCATACCGAGTTGTGAAATGTAGGTATGGTATTAACCATACTAAGTTAAGAAATGTAGGTATGGTATTTCCATACCGAGTTGTGAAAATGTAGGTATGGTATTTCAATGAGGAAAACCATACTTGAGTTGTGAAACGTGGCACCGAGAGCAACGACGTACTCAAATTCGTAAGACGTATCCTAATTTGATAATAAGTAATACAAAAGGAGTGAATCAAATGAAAGAGATTGAATGATTGTTAATGTTGAGCTCAACTATGTGTACAAGAGAGTTTCTGAAATGGTTTTGGTCACATGTATAGTACTAAGTGCAGGCTACTATGTGTACCAGGATAGCTTACAAGGGTGGTACCATGTGTAGGCCACCGTGTATCTATTATTATTACGATGAGTTCAACGAAAAATTGACTAAGAGAAAATACATGTGATTGTGTGATGACTAAGTGGACTAAGAGAAAATACATGTGATTGTGTGATGACTAAGTGTAATTGAATACGATCATGTTATGAATAAGTGCAAGTGTGAATGTGACCAATTGAGAAATGTGTCAAATGTACGCATGAACAATATGCTCAATATGTAATCGGAAATTGGAAAGATTGGTATAAGCAAGTGATGAACACAATTAAAGTGAAAGAGAGCAAAAATTTACAATAGAACTGCTTTGGACAGTAACAGTGATGTAAATTTGAAAAATCACCAAAAATAGTAGAAATTGAATTATAAGTTGAATTAGATATTGATTTAAAGATTATTGAGTCTATTTTCATATAAAAGAAATATAGCAAACAAATGATTCGTATATTTTGAGATATTTGAATTTCTGTGAGATTGGTTCAGAATGATTACGTGATCCCCTGTTTTGCATTTGAAAAATCATTAAAATTTGTAAAAAAATAATTATGAGATATAATTTATATTCCTGAAATCTTGAATGAGTCTAGTTTCAAATGAACAAAACAAGGAGGCCATATAAATTCTTTACAAAGAGAAAATTGATTTATAGTGAAGAGAGGTCAGAATAGTTGAATAGTGAAATAGGGGAAACTTTAATGAATAAACTCTACTAATTGGCTAAGCCAAAAATTCTGAAAATTTTATGGTAAGAAGATAAATGAGTTTAGTTTCAGGGAAAATTTACGGATCTTAATTTGAAGTTCCATAGCTCCAGATATAAATTATTTAATGACTATGACTCGAGAAAACAGCTTAACTGGAATTTGAATAAATAGAAAGAATATGAAAATAGCATATTATCGTATTGCTTATTATTTTCATGCGGGCTTACTAAGCGTAAAGCTTACTCCCTCCTTTCCATTTCTTTTAGTTTTGTCAAGTCAGCTCGGGGTTGGAGATCGTCGAAGGCAAACATCACACTATCGAACCATTATCCTAGGAGTATTGGCATGTGTAGGGTTTTAGTTTTTCTATGACGGATGTTGTTGTGATTAGCCAAACGTATTGGCTTATATTGATTTGTTAATTACAGCCATGAGATGTGGCTTATAATGATTTTGGCTTGTAAGCCTATTTGTCCATGGTATATGTTAATGTCTTGCTATGTAGTATAAATGATTAAATAGATGACAATGTCAAATGCATATGTTTGAAAAGTTTTAAATTTTAGGCAAAATTTGGTAACCCGGTTTTGTAAGATTGTGAATTTTAAGTCCGATAATGTCTCAAACCCTATTCTGGTTTGGATAAGGGTGAGAGGTGTTACATCCTTAGTCCTTATACTTTTTAAAATTTGAATTTTCAAGTCCTCACACAAATCACAGTTGTCAAATTATTCAAGTCTTTACACAAATGACAGTCATCAAATTATTAATCAATTTTTTTGTGAATGGACTTTTTAATGAGTAATATGTGGATATATGGAAATAACAAAGTTTACGTGGCATTATACATCACAAGAAATTTTAATTCGAATACAACTAAAAATGACCAAATTAAACTAAAATATCTAAATTCACAACTTACACATAGTACGATAATTAGTACCATAATTTAACTTTTTTGCTAATTTTTTTTATACGATTTAAACTCATAAGCCCATCACGTCAACCAATGAATCTATTGCTTACGATGAATTTAAGTAAATTAACATTTCAATTTTTTTTTGTTAGATAAAAAAATTGGAACTAATCACAAAATTATTCGGGTGTTACATGCATAAGTCGAACATCCAATTATAGTTTCTTCACGACCATTGCCAAAGTCTCTTGGAATACTATCGAATCATAAAGGAAAGCTCTCGTCATCCCAGTCAGTGTATGTGCACTTATATTGACTTTTTTAAGAATATGTTGTATGACCACCAGCCATTATCTCCTACATAATTCCTGAATTCTCGGGACCAGATCTGCGTTCAAATGCTGATACTTAACCAATCAATCCATTGAATTAAGAATCTAAATTAAATTTAAATTATAATTTTGGTCTTTTTTAAGGGGAAAAAAAGGGACATATTGTCTGTTTTATAATGCTTCATTATTACACTTTATAGTTTAGCAAATGGCAAAAAAGCTAGCCGTTACAAAAGCTTTCGACTTCAAATTTTTCTTAGCGCTCTAAATTCGAACGTTAAACCCCCAACACTATATATACACTCTTTCATCTCCTCCCTTTCTTCATCAACAAAACCCTAAATTTCGATTCAAATCCAAGCTCTCATCAATGGGGTTTTCAATTAACAACTCAGTAACCCAATCCCACACTCGTACCCACAAAACCTTCCTTATAGCCAGCTATTTCCTCTTGGGAACAGCCTCCGGTTGTATCTTCCTCACTCTCTCCCTCCGTTTACTCCCTTCCTTATGTGGTCTCTTCTTCATCCTTCTCCACGCCATCACCATAGCTGGTGCCGTCACCGGTTGTTCCGTCGCCGTTTCTGGGTCAAACAGATTCTACGCAGCTCACATGGTGGTTATGGTGTTAACATCGATATTTCAAGGATCCGTTTCGGTTTTGATCTTGACCCGAAGTAGTGATTTCTTGGGGTATTTGAAATCTTATGTTAGGGAAGATGATGGGATCGTGATATTGAAGCTTGTTGGTGGGCTTTGTGTGACGGTTTTTTGTTTGGAATGGATGGTATTAGGGTTGGGATTTGTGTTGAGGTATTATGCTTTTGTTGAAGGTCATGAAGGTGTCGTTAATGGCGGACAGTATCAAAGGAATGGGAAAGTTCAAGTTTAAAGAAATGAGATTTGTGTTTGAAGTATTGTAAAAAGCTTTGCTTTTTGCTTTTTGATTTCATATTCTTGTATTGTTTGTTGAATTATCACTTTGTGATTCATAAATTATATTCTTGATTTATATGATATTTAATTTGTTAAAAATGTGATCTATGCTCTCTTTAATTGTACATCAATAAATGTAAGCAAATACAGCATCGGCATTATTCAGGGGCGAAGCCAGAATAATTTTTTAGGAGGGTCCGGATGAAATTTTAATTTTTTATAGTTTATATCTTTATAATTTGTAAAGGATTAAATTGACTTTTTATAATTTTAGGAGGGCCAAAGTGCAATTTTACATTTATTAATTTAAAATTTTTTAAAAATTTTAAAGGTCTAAATAATAATTTTACATTTTAGGGGGGCCGGGGCCCATGCCAGCCCCCCTCTGGCTTCGGCCCTGGCATTATTGTCTATGTAAATGTTGAAAATGTGATCTATGCTCTTTTTAATTGTACATCAATAAATGTAAGCAAATACAACATCGACATTGTTGTCTATGTAGAAGGATGTAAATATAAACGTGTTGAAATATATTTATCTTTCTATTAAAGTGTTGGGAAAAAATTATAATAATTCTAAATAATTATAATAGTTCTGAATCTCGAGAGAATTATAAATTAAAGTATTTTATATATTAAATTCATAATATTTTTAGAAATTTCAAAAAAAAAAACAGACATCTTACATTTTTTAAATCGAAATTTTCAATCATGGAAATTCGTAATTCAAAAACTATAAAAAGTAAAAAATTGACTAAATTAAACCATAAAGACTAACTATATTAATAATGGTAAAAGTACAATGGAGACCCCTATATTAGAAATCGAATTGCATTTCTCCTACTCAAAACATGGGCAAATTAATCTATGTATATTATATCAAAGAAAAAACTGGCCCTTTTGTTAAAAACTCCATCAATTTCAACCATAAAAAACTAGTCATTATACATCAGCATGAGATACATTTGGCACACCATGTGTCATTCTCTAGTTATTCACTTAGTCACGTTAGTTTTTAACAATACAAATAGATAAAAAAAATTAACAAAAAAGATCAACTTCCATTTTGATCTAACATATATAGATTAATTTACTCTTTTTTTAAGTAAAAAATGATCAAATACAATCTGACTCTAAATATAACTAAGAGAATCTTTGAATTTTTTAACGATGATAATAAAATTAATAACTATAACTACAAGGTAAAAAGATTTTAATTACAACAATTTTTTAAAGACATTATTGTGAAATTTTAATTGTAAGTAAACACTGTGTTTGAAAAAGACAACCTGGGAATCACATTCACAGGACAACCGCATCTTTGTTTGAATTTTGAGGGACCCCTTCACGTTTTTCCATGGCCATGGGAATGGAATTCTATACTTGGACTTCTTTGTAATTTTAAAAAAATTATGAAAAATATAAAATATATATATATATATATTAAATTGAATTTATTCTATTTCATATCATTTGAAACCTGCAACAAGTTATTTGGTACGAAAAATTAATAATTCCATCCGTACTTAAATTATGCTTAGTCCTTTAATTTTAAAATATTTTAATTAAATTCTCATAGTATCAATATTATATCAATTAAGTCCTTCTCATCAAACGTCTTCAAATAATAGCTAATCTTTAAACTTTAATATATTTTGATTGAGCCCTCAAAGTATTAGAATTGTATGAATTAAATCCTTCCATCACCGTGGTATTATCTTGGGTTTTCAATAGCCACTCAAATGTGATGTGAAATATATTTATATAATTTGGATCAATTTGTAAACGTGTGTGTACATATTGCACAGACAACGTTTATCCGATGTGTTAAGAAAAAAAAAAGAAATATTCTCCTAACATGTTAGATCTACACTCACTATCAATACGGTAGATACATATGAGTTTACAATTTAATCCACGTGTTTTAAATATACTTCATATCAAATCTGAATAATATTTAACATCTAAATTGATGACTAGGTTGACGAAAGAACCTCGTTGATACAATATCAATACTTTGGGGATTCAAAGGTTTAAGACCGATTTAAATTTTGGACAATAATTTAAGGAGATTTGGTGGAATTAACTGTAAAAAAAATAAAATTATGTTGTGTTTTATCTATGTTAATTTAATAAATATCCTTTCACTTAGGGGTGTTTATGAACTGGACCAAGACTCGATCCCAAAATTTTTTAGGCCCGAGCTCAACTCACCCAAAAGAATATGATTAGCTAATTATGAATTTTCATAAAAACAACTCTAAAATCACATAGGTGTATTAAAAAAAAGTGTCAAACACAGGTACTAAATTATATATATATATATATATATATATTGCTAAAAAGGCTTTAGTTGCATCGATAAACATTGATGTATTGAGATTTTGAGTATTTAAATTTGAATCTCACTGTATATAAATTATACATAGATTCTTCTCCATATTTTTACTTTGATTATTTATTTTCTTGCTTGGCAAAAGTACTATGGAGAACTTTGTATTACGAGTCAAAATTGCATTTTGCTCATTTTACTCAAAAAAGAGCAAACTAGTTGTTTCTATTAAAAATTTCACCCATTTTTAACATTGAAAATTTCCACGTGTATCTTATACTGACATACAATGATCAATTTTTAATAGTAAAATTTGATGAAATTTAACACAATACCTAAAACTACCCATAACCCCTCCCAACCCATAAATAGGAAGATAATGCACTTCAGCGCGCTCAAACCCACGTCTTCTTGCATTGACAATAATATTTATACCAATCGAATTAAAATTTAATCGACGTAAATTTACATTACAAGAGAATCAACAAAAGAAGCCGGTCCAAAATTATATCATTTAAAATGATTCTTTTTAAGTGTAAACTTTATAGTGATTAATTCTTTTCAATAATTTAAAGCTTATAATTTTTATTTTTTATAAAAATATATATTAAAAAATGTAAAAACCTTCAATTATTGATGATAATAGGAAAGACTAATAGCATATTATATGACTGTCTAACATGAAATAAGACAAGATATTAGTGGCGACAATTTCCTATGTTTAGACACAAATCTCATCGACATATTCTATTTATAAAATATGTCTTAATGAAATCTATAGCTTTATGAGTTTATAGGATGAATTTCTTTGCTTTATTTTACAATGAAATAAATGTTATTTTTTATATTAAATATTTTGTTTTTCCTAAAATAAAAAATAATGTATTGAATAAAATAAATATTTGGGTTAAAATAAAATTCTATTTTAAATAACTAATGAGGTCTTCAGGGGTAAAATTAAAAAAATATGTTTATGTGAGAACTAAAGTGTAAATTAATTATTGTATTAGCTTATATTTTATAGTTTTTAAAAAGACTAAATCAAAATTTTATCACTTTTAAGAGCTTAAACTGCAATTTTGCCTTGTATTAACTAATGTATAATTTTAAAATTTTTAGAGAGTTTAAAGTCCATTCTTTCTATTTTAGGAGGTCAAGGTCCTACCACCGTTGGAGGTCTTGGTTTAAAGGCAAGGTTGAGGTCAAAAGTTTTTAAGTTCGAGTCTCACTCTATGGGCTAGTTTGGCAATGCTTTTAAAAAGTGCTGTGGAAAAGTGTTTTTGAGAAGTGCTTTTGAAAAGTTTGTTTTAAAATTTGAGTGTTTAGCATTGCTGTCAAAAAGTGCTTTTGAGAAATAAAATGTCTATTTTAGACATGTTATTATCAAGTAACAAATATATATATTTAAATAAAATTTAAATTAGTTAATATTATTATATTTTAGTAAGAATATAAAAAAATTACCATAACTTGTTAATATTTTAATATATGAAATATAAATTTTAAATATTTTTAAGTAATAAATATTAATTACTTATAAAATTTAATTAGAATATATAAACTACATTTTAAATATTTAAATATAACCATTAAATATTTGTAATTAATATTTTAAAAATATTTTTTTATTTTTAATTAATGATTTTAACACATTTGTAATTAAGCACTACGAAAAAAAAGGGGAAAGTACTATGTTATTAAAGGGGTGAAAATGTAATTAAGCACTAAAAGTGTTTTTGGGAGAGGAAAAGCTAAAAATTATAGCTTCTCCTTTTTAAAAGTGTTTTTCAAAAGCATTTTTGAAAAGCCAAAAATTTCAACCAAAAGCAGCTTGTTCTGCACAGTTTTCCTCCAAAAGTGCTTTTGGAGCCAGAAGTGCTTTTGAAAAGCAATGAAGAACTGGCCTTATGTAAACTATACGTGGATCTTTGATCCAAAAATTTATTCTAATTTAAGTCTCACCATTTTAATAATTTTAATAACTGTTAATATTTTATTGTGAAAAAATATTTTAAATAAGAAATTGATTTCTATTATAATCAATCAAATGCAAATTAAAAGATTATAAATTTATTTAAATATAATAATATATATTTAAATTTTAACCTTATTTTTCTTGAGAGAATGGAAGGAACTTAGAATATATATATATATATATGTATATATATAATTATGCTTATAAATTTAGAAAACAATAGGTCAGAGAATAATAATAAAAAGAGCCCACCAAATTGGATTAAATACAAACCAACATTCTCATCTCTCAAAGCAATCACAGTATTAATTAATATAATTATTATAAAATTCCAATACATTGGAAGGCACAATGTTGTATACCATTCTGATTTTTTCTTTTTTCTTTTCTTATAACTTAAAAATATGAATTAAGTTTTAGCTCGATTAGTATAAATATTATTGTTAATGCAGAATGATATGGGTTCGAGTGTACTGAAATACATTATTCTCCTATTTATGAGTCGGGAACAGATATTATCAAAAATCATAATGAAATTTGGTCAACTTTTTGAATGAAGAGCAAAATTTATTGTTTTTTTTCCATTGAAATAAAAAAAAATTAATATACAATTTAGTACATACTTGTGTTATTTTTTAATCCAATGTGATACATATATATTAACAAAAGTTATACATTTTGGTACTTAAAAGTAACATAATCAAACGTAATTATCTAATAATATTAGTAATTAATTTTCATTAAAAAATCAAACGTAATTTTTAATGTTTAATTTGGGTTTTAAAATTGATTTGATAAAAAATCATAATTATCTAATGATATTAGTAATTAATTTTCATTAAATTAATCCTAAAACCAGAATTAAATATAATATATTGGATGATATTTGACAAATCAAACGCAAAATTAAACAAATTCACAATTAACACTAAATTTATTCTATTAATAATATCATAAAAAATCCAAACATAATAATATTAGCAAGTAACTTTCATCAAATCAATTTTAAAACTCAAATTAAACACTAAAAAATTAACACAGTTTTCTTTAGGTACCAAATACAGGTACCAGATTGAACAAAAAAATAACATAATTACTATATTAAAAAAATGTTAAACTCGAGTATCATATAATATATTAAGCCAAAAAGTTTTTTCCTTTTTTTTTTTTACTTATTTTAAAAGCCAAAATGAAAGGTAAAAGTAAAAAATTGAAGTAACCAATTATATATATATATATATATATTCTTTTAAGTCCTTTTTACATGATGAATGGTAGCTTTGAATTTGATAAAGCATGTAGGGGCAATAAAGAGGGAAGAGCCTCATAGATTGTTAATAATTTCTGACTAATTTACTTGGTCTTTACTTTTACAAGTGGGTGGATGTCAAATAACTTTGGGAATATTAATTTATTATTTTTTTTGCATATTTAAAAAAAATTGCAATATGAAAGGGCTAAATTGATAATATTTAAACTTTTGGTTAAATCCTGCTATTAGTTTTTATATTTTTATGAAAGTTTTGGATCTAGTTTTTGTACATTGATTTTATCAATTTCGTCCTTATATTTTTCGGATTGGTCAATTTTAGTCACTGTATTTTTTAACCCAAATAGTAGAAGTTGGATTCGTTTGGTCAATTTTAATTATTAGTCGTGTACTATGCGTACAATTATACACTGACTGTATATTTTTCAATTAAATCATTTTAAGTCCCTATATTTTTTGAATTGTGAAGTTTCAAATTTGATACAAGTGACAATTGTTAATCCACTATCTAGATTTTTTAGTAGTAATATGTGAAAAATAACAAATTGAATTGATATCACATATATGATAATATGTTTGGCGCATTAGATTTCAAAAATAGCATAACTTAATTAATTTAACGATTCTCGTTTAGTGAGGACTGAAATTTAAATTTTAAAAATTGCAAGGACCAAAATTGATCAAATTAAAATACAAAAATTAAATCCACAACTTTTGTAAAGTAGAAAGACTAATAGTAAAATTTAACCTTTGAATTTTGACACAAAAATAAATAAATTTTCACGATTTAGAATCAGGTTTGAGTCGAGCGGATTATTACAAGATCGTATTAAAGCACTATAAAAATTAATTTATATCTATTTTTATGTTTAGTTTAATTATATATTAATTTTAGATTAAATCATTGATTTTTTAAATAAATAAATTATATATTTATTTATATTTGAATATAAATAATTCTTAATTTAATTTAATATTAATCAAAATATTTTAATAACTCGTTGTTGGGAGAGTCAACAGATAAACCTCGAACATAAACAGTAAAACACGTATAAAAGGTTTCCAAAAGAATATAATTAAATATTTTTATATTTTTATTGAAAATTATTGAGTGAAAAAATGAAGAGGATAAAATTAATTAATTAATTAATATTTAATTAATAGTACATTCTTATTTTTATTTAAATTTCACTTAAAAATATTAAGTAATTAACTATTTTTTTATTAAAAATGAATAAATTAAACGCCAAAAAAGTTGAATTAAAAGCATTAATTAGAAGAGATTTTTATAATAATAATTAGAAAAAATAATTTTCTAAAAATTTTATTTTTGAAAAACTTTTTCTAAAATTTTTATTATCATATAAAATTATAGAAATTTATTAATTTTGAGTTCGCAAACAAACAGTCCAATTTGGTTGGCTTACCTAATATTCACAAAAATTTCACCAAACTATGTTTTTTTTTTTTTTTTATTATGTAATTTCCTCTTCTTCTTTTTTAAGAAATAAAGAAGGAATCCCATGAAAAAAAAATAAAAAAAAATGTGTTCCTTTAGAGTAGATCTGTTCGTGAGTTGGGCCACTTTACCTGGCCTGAAAGCCCACCGAAATGTGAGAAGATTTGGACAAAAATATAGGCTCGAAAATAGGCTTGGACAAAAAATAAGGCCCGTTTAAAAAGCGGACCAGGCCTCGGGTAAGGCATTTTTTGCTCAAGCCCGGCCCAAATTCACTAAAAGATAAAAAAAACTATTTTTTTTATTTTTTATTATTATTTTCTTCCTATTTTGCTATCATATTATTATTATGTTGCTACTATTTTGTTATTGTATAAAACTTATTTTATTGTTAATTTTATTATTATTTTAAAGACATTTGCTAATTTTGTTGTTATTTTTGCTTGTTAAGTTGCATCTATCCTAATGTTATTTAAGTATACATATTTTTAAAATTTTATTTTCAATTTTTTGGGAAATATTTATTTTGATGTTTTTAGTATTTTTGATGTATTATGTATATTTTAAAATTATATAAAAATAATACAAAAATTAATATGGGCGGGTCGGGACGGGCCCGAGTTTTAACATTTTTATCTGGGTTGGGCTTAAGCAAAATTTTAGGCCTATTTTTTGAGTCAGACCTAGCAAACGGGCCTAAACTTTTAGTTGAGTCTGCCCAGGCCCGGCCCAGGCCCACCTCTACTTTAGAGTTGAGAAGAATAGGAAGCAATCATTGCAAACAAATATAGGAGAAATTACATAATATAATATTATGAAGAGTTAATATAATTTTTCACTTTCGGTTTTTGAATTTAATAATTAGATTTATTTTGGTTCCTAAATTTAAATTTATGGAATATAAGTAAATCAGATAGATGCAGAACTGATCGATATAATGATCCAAATAAAAGGATTAAACATATTGATTCGAAAACTACTTGAAAATGATTAAAAAAAGATGACAAAAACTGATAAGTGAAAAAGTTGAACCCGTTTAATATTTTTTTATTTTTTAGATTTTATGAAATTTTAATTATTTCTTTCACTATTGTTGGTCTAGTGGTCGAACAAATTAAACTAGTTGAATCATGAGCCGATGGTCTGACTTGTTCAAACGATGATGTAATACAATCTCAAATTGAAACGTAATTACTAAATTTAGGAACCAAACATTATATTATCTTTATTATAAAATTAAAAATTGATTAGATCGAATCAAACTAGATCTTAATTATCAAATTTGAAGTTAACATAATTTTTTAACTTATTTTTCAAATTTAATAATTTTTCTAAAATATCTTTTTAGCATATAAAATTATAAAAAAACATATATATAATAATTTTAATTTGCAAACAAACATTCCAATTTTGTTGGCTCACCTAACCTTCACAAATTTTAAACCAAACTATATTTATTTATTTATTTATTTTCTTTTTAATAAAAAAAAATAAAGGAGCCCCATAAGAAAAACATGCTCCTTTCCTACTTTCCCTATATCCATATGAGAAAATATTGTATGAAATTGGAGCACGGGAATACTTTGGATCGTCTGAGTCACTTAATAGTCAGTTTATTAACTCCCATAACCTAAGTTGCTCTGTTCGATATTGACAAATACTTGCCGTTCCAAGTGATTTGACTTCATGATTGACAACTGGATGAGCTGGATGTTCATCCATGATGACTTGCTATATCTAATTATTATTTGGGGTTTAACTCTCATATTTATTCAAGTTAATCTCTCAATTTGGTAATTATTCTCATATTAGAGTTTAATTTTTTTTTATCTAAATTGATTTTAAATTTGACAATTGTACTTATATCGAGACTTCAACTTAACAATTGTTGCTATGTTGGGACCAAAACTTTAAAGTTTTCAAGAAAATATTCAAACTCCAATATGGGAAAGTTGGAAAAAAAAAGTTCAGGTTCCAAAAAATATTTTAACCCTTATTTTTCTTGAAAGTTTTATTACTATAAATATAAATATATATAAATTCGTACGTACGAAGACATGTTCGAGTAGCTACAGTATAGAATCAAATCAATACAAATAATCACAGAAAAAACTCATACATAATATACATACACAATAATATTAAAGATTCACACGCTGTAATTATGTATGATATGATTTGAACTTATATTGTTCAAGGTCCGAGGCCTCCACGTTAACCAACAATGCTAAGGTCTCGTAATAATTTAGTGTGGTGGATATTATTATTTTTAAAAAATAAAATATAATAATTAATTAAAGTAGCTCTTAGTTTTCCCTATTGACGCAATATTTGAATTAAAGGGGAGAAAAAAGAGAGAGAGAAAAGATAAATCCACCACTCAGCCACCACATTACTTGCTCGGTTAGTGCTTATTTGTCTTTTGATTTTATTGGTTAAATTTTGTTAAAAGTCCCTGTACTTTCTGTAAGTTTGAAATTTAGTCACTTCACTTTTATTTCTAAGAAGTTAATCCCTCTATTTTTCAAATTCAAAAATGAAATCCTATTATTAAAACTATTATTTTTTTATTAAATTTAGGTCAATTATATTACTACTGAACGAGTTTTTTTTTTTTTTAATTTCAAAATATTATACTACCAAATTTAATGGAAGAATGTTAGCTAGGGATGAATTTAGAGGGGTAGGCACAAAGCTAGGGCTCGCAGGGGCGAAGCCAGAGGGGGGCTGGCATGGGCCCCGGCCCCCCCTAAAATGTAAAATTATTATTTAGGCCCTTAAATTTTTTTAAAAATTTTAAATTAATAAAGGTAAAATTACACTTTGGCCCCCCTAAAATTATAAAAATTTGATTTAATCCTTTACAAATTATAAAGATATAAACTATAAAAAATTAAAATTTCATCCGGCCCCCCCTAAAAATTGTTCTAACTTCGCCCCTGAGGGCTCGGCCCCCTCTCGGACGGAAAAAATATTTTGAGTCACCTAATAAATGCTAGAATTAAAAGTTATTATGAGGAAAAATATGTAGTCCTTTCAAAAGTGATGAAATCGTAAGTGAATGTAAGATAAAATTTTATTTTAGCCGAATTGCCCCTGATGTTAATAGTATCAACAACTGGACTTAAAATTTAAAATTCGAAAATAGATAGATTAAATTTTTAAAAATAAAAATAATAAGACTAAATTCTAAATTTATGGAGAATACAAGGATCTATAACATATTTGACCTTTCTTTTGGGTAGGTGGGAGCATAAAGGTTTTACCTTTCACGTTCTTTTTGGCGACAAAAAAAGAGAATTAATACACTTTTTTATTCTAAAAAATATTTTTTAAAATAAAATAAAATATTGGTAAACCCCTTTTCTTTGGTGCCTTTTTCTCTTTATTTTCTTAAAAAAAAAATTATAGATCAACGAATATTCTGCCCTTTTTTTGCTACAGAGAAGAAAAATTAAAAATAAAAAGTTAGGGGTAATTTCGTAAAAGCAGAAGTGGATTGGATAAATTTATATTTACAAGTAATTACAACAACATCTCTTTGAAGGATGACGGACAATAGCCGGTGGAACAGTGGGGCACGACGAACGAGAAATGACAGGTGTCGTTTCCCACGCGAATCACGGGTTTTCTTGCCCTTTTCAAAAAATCGTACCCGAATATCTGATGTGCTCGGATGGGTCTATTCCCACCGACTAGTTTTTGTAATTTTATGTTGGATTTATTTAAATCAAGCGGTAAATTTTGATATTTATTAAATGTGATTTTTTTTCAATTTTATTAAAGAAAAAAATTATTGTTGTTAATGTTTATATTATTTTTGAAAATTAAATTTTATAAAAATATTATTCTTAATATTTAACAAATAAATATAATTTTAATTTTTTAATAATAGTAAATATAGAATGATAATAGTTCAAAAGTGATTGGGTTAAGTTCAATACAGATGATGCAGTTTCACTTAATTTTTACTCGGCTATAATTAGGAGAGTCATTAGAGATGCTGATGAAAACAAGGGTTACGTTTATTATGGAATGAGAATATTGTTAAGCTGAACTTAAATGTAATAATGCCTTTCTGGTGAAAATAATTTTGACTGGAGAAGCTATTGATAGTCATTTATAGAACTATGAGCTATTCATAAGTTGAACCAAAAGAATTAGAGGATTCATATCCGTCATATTCCTAGAACTCTTAACGTAGTTGTGGATTTCATGGCCAAGCATACTGTTATAAGTTTCACAAATACTCTGGTATTTATAGAACCCCACATTCTGTGAGGGAGCTAGTTCAAAAGAATCTTTATGAGTTTTTTTATTTATTTTTGATTGCTTTTGTAATCACTCAATGCTATTTTATTTACCAAAAAAAAATTGGGGGTGTGAGTTCAGTTTAGTTCAATAAGTTCTCTTAGATTTGTTTTTTAATATTCATGTTAAATCATTCGAAAATTTTCTATCATTTAAGTTCAACTCGATTCGATTACATCCTAATTAACTTAGTTAATTTGAATGCTACAAAGTAATACTTTTTTTTTTCTCATTATATGCCATAACTAGGTTGACCAAAGAATGGAAAATTGCAATTGCAAGTGTAGTTTGTAATTAGATAATATATAAATTTTTTTTTCATTAAAAAAATAAATAGAGTTGTTGTTTTGTTTTAAAAAGAGGTAAAAAAAAATATAGGTTTAATATAAATTGGTATTTGAATTTGACAATTTTTTTAATTTGGAAAAAAGAGTACCAAATTGGACTCCCTAAAAAAATTAAGTACCAACTTAAGAAAAAATGTCAAGTCTAGGTACCAAATTAGATAAAAAAATATTTAGGTACTAAATTAAGAAAAAAGTGTCAAGTTCAGATACTAAATATTATATTAAGCCAAAAATATAATCACCTTTTCCTACATATCAAAACATTGTACATCATCTTGATATAAGGGTAATGGCAAATTTATAGAGTTAATTATTGGAAAATTTGGTCCACCCTATCTTTTAATTTGACACCAAAGGGTTTTAGAAAAAAAAAAGAGAATTTTATTTGAAATTTTATATTTTAAAAGTTGAAAACTAGTAGTATTTTTGTAATAAAGTCATGTAAATATAACAATCATAATTATTTTTTTAAAAATTTTTATATGCTTATTTAATGATAAATTAAAATTGTCTAGGGGCGAAGCTAATAATTTTATAGAAGTAGCATACCCTATAGCAGATATTTACAGGGGTGAAACCCGAAAAATATTTAGGGGTTGGAATTAAATCATAATTTTTGTGGGGTTAAAGTGTAATTTTATCTCGTATGAATTTACGATTTCGTCACTTTTGAAGAGATTGAATAGAAATTATTTTATTTTAGGAAGCAAAGTACAATTTTACCATTTATTATGGGACTAAAAAATAAATTTTCCATTTGAGGGGGCCAAGGCCACTCATTGCCCCCTCTAAATTCGCCTTTTGAACCAACTAATGCTATTGTAAAAGTAAAGGACCAAATTATGATATTTTAAAATATAATAATTAAATCTCAAATGTAAACATAATAAAGGGATTAAAAAATGTAATTTGACCATTTTTTATAACAACTAAAACAAACTACTTGACTAGTGACTAGTTTGATGTATATTTGTTTCCTTAATTTAATTTATAAAACATTTAAATTCCTTTAAAACCCTCAAATCACATGTTTATGGTAACTAACCAATGCATGCATTTATGTACTTTGTTGGTATTTGGCAAATTTCAAATAAAGTGGCATTTTCTATAAATAAAAAACATTGAACTTCTCCATTCATTACTAATTACTATATTAGATTTTGTAATCATTAATATGATGTTTATGTTGTTATATGAAAAGATTAATGTGTTAGTTATGATGAAATATGATTATTAAATTATTTTTGATTGAATTTTAATTCGATTGGTATGAACATTGTTGTTAATGTAGGAGAATATGGGTTCGAGTGTGCTAAAGCATATTATCCTCCCATTTATGCAATGAGGAGGGGCTATGGGTAGTTCTAGATATTATATTAAAAATAACATATATGATAATAACATATAATTAAATTATTCAAAAGAATAATTAGATCGAAATTTAATATTACTATTTTAATAATCATTTCAAAAAATTAAGTATTATTGTTTAGTATGAAAGTGATGGTTTGTCCCCAATTATTATTATTATTTGATTAGACAATAATATTTTTTTAATGTAGAAAAAGGGGAAAGTTTGAATTTGAAAGTAATTGACCCCAAATGGCCATAATATATATATATATATAAAGTTCATCATTAGATTTTCAAATTCAGCTAAAATTAGACAGTGAAATATTAAAAAAAATCATGGAGATAATAGTTAATCCCAATATTATTAAAAAAATAGAGAAAAATAAAATATAATTATTTTCATAAAAATAAATTAACTGTATTAATAAAACAATAAAAATGAATGATTTATTAATAAAGGTGAATGTATTTAATAGGTCTTTCTATTATAGAAATTGTATCAAATTAGTCCATTTACTATTAAATTAATTAATTTAGTCATCGTATTATTAAAAAAGAACAAATTAAGTTCAAATTTCAAAGATTAAACATTTAGCGTTCAACGTAGTTATATTTTGAAAGCTTTTTATGATTTTGCGCATGAAATATTTTGTTTGGAGTTGAACTTTAGATGAAAATAAATCATTTTCATGTCATTTTTAAACCATAAATGTTAATTCTATTCCAATTTGATCATATTTAATTCTTTTTAACAGTACATGGATTAAATTGATCTATTTAATAGTAGAGGGACTAATTTGATTTAGTTCATATAATAAAAGGACTTTGCAGGTGCTTTCACCTATAAATAAATGGTTAAATTTTGTTTGTGATATAGTCCATGTACTTTAAAAAACCTATTCAATTTAAAAACCCAATCCAATCATTATCATCGTTGATATTTTTCATTAAAATTTGTCAGCTTAGGATCTTTAATTTTCTGTCAATTATATGGTACGTCACATGAGAGCAACCTAATACAATATCAAACTGATAAAATTTAACAGAAAGTACTTATAATTTTAATAATTAGACTGTGATTTTTAAATAAACAACTTGGTCTCAATTTTAACTTCTTAAATACATAGATTAAATTTGTCAAATTACAAAAGCTAGCTACATATTTTAACCTAAACAAATACTAATAACTTTACTCAAGTATAATTAAATAATAATTAATTATAAATAAATACTAAAACCCTAAGCTCAAATTCAAGAATTATCAATATTTATAATAATTATAATTAATTGGCATTTAATTAGGTTTAAATAAAAATATTAGTATTTACTTATAAGTGACAATTTTTTTATTTTATTTAATGTTATTATTTAATGATGATACATAAAACTCATGTACAAAAATTAAACTATTCTTTTATATATCGAAAATGCAAGTTTTATTAGTAAATAAGATTATTTTATAAATATATTTTTATTTATTAGTTTTTATATGAAGTATCATAATTTTTAGTTTTTGCTTTTGGATACAATGTTTGCAACTATTTATAACTCATTTCAACCATTAAATAAGAGGATAATACACTTTAGCGCACTCAAATTCACGTCTTATTGTAATAATAACAATACTAATATCAACTGACAAACATTTTTATAACCATAGAGAATGTCCAAAATCCAAATCCCAAAAACATAGTTTAAGTTAGATTTTGAAGAAAAAAAATATTTTAAGTTGGATTATGCTTAGATTTTGATATTTTTAGGACAAAGATATGGTACACTATGTATGTGTGTATCTTTGTCTTTTTATTACATCCTGCCTCATGCCGTGCTGTCTTCAACTCTTCCACTTGCAAATTCCCAGTCGCACCCGTGAGCGCGTGAGCTCATCCCGATAAAGTGCGTCTTTCATGAGCTTAAAAATAAGATGGATTTAATAAATAGGTTTAACTGCAAAATTGCCCCTCAAACTATACTATTTTTAATTTAAGCATCCAATTTTTTTTCGAAGTACTTAAATTATCAATTTCATCTTATTTTATATAAAAAAATGTACGATATCCAATAAAATTGACTGGTATTGTGAGTTTAAGTAAACGAGACAAAATTAATAGACTAAGTATTCACTTTTAATAAAAAAATACCAATACCTAAATAAGAATTAGGATATAGTTTGAGGACCGATTTTGTAATTAAGCTTTAAGGCCTTAGGATGTATGGGTTTTAATAAAAAAATATTTTCGAGAAATTAGAAAATCGATCAGAAATGTAGTAATCAAATCGAAAACTATTAGCTTTTATTTTTTTATTTATATATTATTTTAATATTAATAAAAGAGCATTTATAAATAAATAATATATTTATTTAAATATAATTAAATATTAATTATAATTATTATTTTTATTCTCTTTCAAGATATCATCGTAAAATCCTAATATTTAAATATAATAATATTTATTTATAAATATTCTGTTTTTATTTTATTCTATGATAAATTATAATGCATCAAATACATTTTTTTATTTTATTAAACCCTAAACCATTTTATATAAAAAAATATAAAAGTAAAAGGTGAAATTATTATTTAGAAATATTTATGGGTAAGACAATTTACTCGAATTGATTCAACATTTTGATTAAGTTTGAGTTTAAAATATTTACTTTCGACTTATTTGATTCAACTCGTTTTATTATTTAAATTTAATAAAAATTATTTTTTATAATTAAAATTAAAATTTATCCAACCCAACTTATAAATACCTTTACAAATTATCTCATCAAATCACAGGCAAAACAGTGTAAGCAGCTCATCTTTTTACCACGCCCCGAAAGTCTTTTTATATATAATTGCAAGAATCTCACCACAGTTCTTTTTATTTATTTATTTAAATAATGATGCAAATCCCAATAATGAAAAAATGTCTGTCTGTCTGACATTTTTAACCTCTTCTTCATTTTTTTCCTTTTTATTTTTTACAAATAAATTTATTCATTTTTGGGTTAATTTAGAATTGCCTATAAAAAGCAAAAAAAAGTTTAAGATTAAAGTTAAAATATGAAAAGTAAAATATTTGATATTACTGTAAAAAGAAATGTTTTTAGTCAAATTTTGGTTTTTTTCCTCATTATATTTTAATTTAAAATAATTTAATCATAATTTCATTAGTTAATTTAATTATATATCATTAATTATTTTAATTAAAATATTGACGGAAATTTTAAGAAAAAAAATCCTTCCATCGGTTTTATATTGGTATGATAAAATAACATTTAGTCCTTAAACTTAGTATTGTTTTTACTTGGTCGTAAGTTTTTTATCTATATTAGTCTTGAAACATTATAATTTTTCTCAATTTGATCCCTAAGTTTAAATTCCATAAGGTGTGATGACGACCTTATTTTGTTTTAAAAAATTACATAAAATCTAAAAAAATTGAAAATATAAAAATTATAAATAAAGTATATGTTTTTTATAAAATAGATGATGATGTGATAGAATCTTAAAATGTCATGTCATCACAATTTAACATATTTCGAATTTAGGGACTAAATTTAAAAAATACTAAATTCCAAAACTAATATGAAAATAAAGTCCAAAGACTAAAGTAAGAAAAGCAGAATAAGGATTAAACTGAGTGAGTCTTAATTCAATTAGCAAAGAATAGGAAGACGTGAATTATAATATGTTAAAACGCGTTTATCCTCCTATTTAAAAGTAAAAAAAAAAATATTCGGGTAATTGTAGACATGGTATTAAAAAAAGTCTTTAAAGGATAAAATTCTAAAATTGAGTAGAGGGATCAAGCCCATAATTTCCCCAAAATTTTCAATCTCCATTATCATCACACCTGGATGTAAACTTCACATATTAATGTTTACTGTGTCTGTTATTATGTTTATTTTTTCTTCTTACAAATTTTGAAAGATTGGGTTTTTGGTTTAAAGTTCATCACTTTCAAAGTTTCATCTCTGTAAAAAAGTGGTGAAAAAGTCTGTCTGTTTATAGCTCTAAATCTCTTAAACTAAACTTAAACTACCATTCTTCTTCTTCTTCCCCTCTCTGACTTTGAGTTGGAACTTGAGACATACATGCCCATGTTGTCTGGTTTGGTCTTTTTTTTGTAAACACCCATTGTTGTTCTTCTCTGTAATAAACTGAAAACTCCATTGTTGCAGCTTTCAAGGTTGTTCAAAGGTGGGGGGTTTTTTTTTGAGAAATGATAATGCTGATAACTAAAGCGAGGGATTTTGTTGTTTTGTTTGTTCTCCTCTTTTTCTCCGCAGTGTTGACCGCCGAGTGTTTCGAGTATCACCGCCGTTTACTCCACCAGCCTTTTTTCCCGGTTACTTCACAGCCGCCGGTTTATCCTCCTTCTTCATCTTCGCCGTTTCCGTCGCCGGAGCCACAACCTCACTTGAAACAACAACCGAAATATCCTTTCTCCACCACTCCTCCTTCCACTCCTCGTAGTCCTTTCTTCCTTTCTTTCCCTTCTCCGCCGCCTCCTCCGCCGCAACCTTCCACGCTCCCTACTTTTCCCGCCAATATTTCTTCTTTGCTCATACCTCATTCCCATTCCCCTTCTTCCCACCGCCGTCACCTCCTCCTTATATCCCTCTCTTCCGCTCTCCTTGCCGCCGCCATCATCCTCTCTCTCGCCGTTTTAACACTCTTCCTCCGTCATCGTAGCCACCAAAACACTTCCTCCGACGACAAAGCTTCCCGTTCAGACTCTCTTCGTTTATTCCCTCCAAATATTCCACCTTCAGATGCTTCTCAAAAAACCCCACCTACTCCACCACCGCCACCGCAGCAACAACCACAACAACCGCCGCGATATGTTTCAACGAACCGAAGCTCGGAGTTTCTTTACTTAGGCACACTCGTTAACTCTAGAGTAGACGCATCTAAAGCCACCATTTCAAGCAATGGCGGCATCAAGCTAGGTGTTTCATCGCCACCGTACCAAAAGCTTGGCTCACCGGAGCTAAACCCATTGCCGCCATTGCCAAAAGTTCAAACCTTTCAAAGTGGTGAACAGTTCCTTCAAAGTCCATCTATGGGTTGTTTTGAAAACACCATTGAAGTTGAAGAAGATGAGTTTTTTTCGCCAAGAGGGTCTTCACATGGCAAAGAAAGCCCACCGCCACCACCACAACAACCGCCGCAACCACCACCACAACAACCAGCAGTAAGAGTAGAGTCAAGCTCGAGAAGGGAATTTAATGGCGATAACTATGGTAGTCGAAGCTTCAATTCAAGAACAGCTTCATACCCATATTCCAACTCATGTTCACCTTCTAACTCCTTCTTGAACTCAAGTCCACCGAGTCAAAGATCCACTGTTGTCCCTATCTATACAGTGCAAATAAAAAACCCATCTTCAACCTCACCTTCATCTTCAAGATTATCTTCATCATCTTCAGAAAGGTATTCACCTGATAGAAGTTCAAGTTTTTCAGCTCAAAACAAAGAATCTCCATCAAGGGTTGTTCATAAAAAGCTTCCACCACCACCTCCACCGCTTCCACCACCATGTTTTTGGGAGGTTCCCGCCGCGAAAAACCCTGAACCTGGTGGTCCACCGGTTCTCGTTGCACCTTCCAGGCCAGTGGTGTTACAGAACAATGAATCCATAGAGAAGACTACAGCTGAGACCCCGAAACCGAAACTGAAACCTTTGCATTGGGATAAAGTTCGAGCGAGTTCGGATCGGGCTATGGTGTGGGATCAAATAAAAGCAAGCTCATTTCAGTAAGATTCATGGTCTTGAATTACATTTATGTATCTGTTTATAGTTTTGAATTGCATTTATGTTGTAATGGTGGTTGCAGGTTGAATGAGGAAATGATCGAGACGTTGTTTACGGCGAATAATTTGAATTCGGCTACTAAAGAAAACAGTCGTAGGCAGAGTTTGCCGTCTGTTAATCAAGAAAATCGTGTTCTCGATCCGAAGAAGTCTCAAAACATTGCGATTCTATTGAGGGCATTGAATGTTACCATTGAAGAAGTCTGTGAAGCTCTCATGGAAGGTAAGCCCGAGCTTGAAATGATTTACTTATGCCATTACCGGAATATATTGAGTTCGATATTCAAACAAAACCGAACCCTTTTGTAGCTTTGGTATATGAACTAGTTCTGTGTCCTTTAGAGTTAAGACAGGTTACTAATTTGTCGCGTATTTGCAGTCTGCTTTTGGTTTATCTCTAAATTGTTTAGACTTTTTTCACTGCAAACAGGTAATTCAGACACTCTTGGGACTGAGCTCCTAGAAAGCTTATTAAAGATGGCTCCAACGAACGAAGAAGAGCGTAAGCTGAAGGATTTCACTGACGAGTCCCCATTCAAGCTAGGTCCAGCCGAGAAATTCCTCAAGGCTGTGCTCGACATACCTTTTGCCTTCAAGAGGGTTGATGCGATGCTTTACATTGCTAATTTCGACTCCGAAATCGAGTACCTGAAAAGGTCTTTTGAAACTTTAGAGGTAAGTCTCAATTTCCCGTGTGTATGCCACTTGCATGAGCATGTTGTTCCCTTTTTTTAACTTTTATTCTTGATATTCTGATATTTTACAAATTCATAACGAAGGATTTTAATGTTTCGGTTTATCTGTGTTTCTCATATTGGCAGGCCGCTTGTGGAGAGTTACGGAATAGCAAAATGTTTCTTAAGCTTTTGGAGGCAGTGCTTAAAACCGGGAACCGTATGAATGTTGGTACCAACCGAGGGGACGCCCATGCTTTCAAGCTCGACACACTCTTAAAGCTCGTTGATGTAAAGGGCACGGATGGAAAAACCACGCTTCTGCATTTTGTTGTGCAGGAAATCATCAGAGCCGAAGGTTCTCGTCTTTCCAATGCCAATCAGAACCCGAAAGCTGAGAAAATACAACAATCCGATCTTCAAGATGATGTTGAGTTTCGTAAACTTGGCCTGGAAGTTGTGTCTGGTTTAAGTGGGGAGCTAACCAACGTGAAGAAAGCTGCTGCTATGGACTCAGATGTTCTCAGCATCGATGTTGCAAAACTTGCAACCGGCATTTCTAAAATCCGAGAAGTCATAAAACTAAACGAAGAGGTTGCTTTGAAAGACAGCAGCCGGAAATTCTCGGAATCAATGAACGAGTTCTTAAAGAAGGCGGAAGAAGAGATCATAAAGATCCAAGCACAAGACCAAGTTGCCCTCTCGATGGTAAAGGAGATAACCGAGTACTTCCACGGAAACTCGACCAAGGAAGAAGCTCATCCGTTCCGTATCTTCATGGTCGTAAGAGACTTCCTTTCGATCCTTGATCAAGTATGCAAGGAAGTCTCAAAGGTCAACGAGAGAACAATATACAGTTCGGCACGACCGTTACCGAATCCCATTCCGCCCCCGGTTTTCCCCGGACTCAACACGCAGCATTACGGTTCCTCAGATGACGAAACCTCATCATCCTCGTCATAGTTCCTCGGGTAAATCCCATCATCGTCATCGCTAAAAACCCAATATCTAACCGGGGCCTCATTTTCATAATCCAAATGTGCTTTTGCTAGTAAAAATGTCTCAACATTATAATATATAATGTGTAATTTCTTTTTTTCTTTTTTGTTGGTTAAATCTGTACTTAAAAAATATGTTTAGACTTTTAACAAGATTTTGGAACTTGTTTTGGTTATGTGTAATATATAGAAGAGGAAATTATGTAAGTGATAAAAAAACTAGAGGACCTATCCTGTAAATAAACCACTTTCAATGAATCTTATATATAATGTTGATGCTATTATTGTAACAGAATGAAGTGGACAATGATTTGCAGATTAGGGTTAGGCAATGATGTTTTTTGTGGGTATTAAAGCCTATTCTGGGTATTAGTGGACTTCTTACAAAGATGATGCAATAAAAGGTGGGTTGCATGAAAAATCTTGAAATAATTTTTGAACAATGTGAAAATTCAGACATGTGTTGATGTGAACTATGAGTGGGGGGACACAGCAATTGAAGAGCATGTCCAATCAAATCAATGCTATGTATGATAAGATTGGGACATGCAATTTGTTTGTACCTACTAAG
This sequence comes from Gossypium sturtianum, assembly GCA_025698515.1. NCBI lineage: Eukaryota > Viridiplantae > Streptophyta > Magnoliopsida > Malvales > Malvaceae > Gossypium > Gossypium sturtianum. The sequence goes on from CM046945.1 coordinate 169,722,475, forward strand.
GCATAGTGAGATTTGGGCATGGCATAATGATAGTTGATCCATTGGCTTTTCAATTGTTTAAAGGTGAGTTTAGATGTGCGGTGCGTTTATTTGTGTTTAATATAAAAACAGCAGTAACGGTGAGATTAGATATTGTAGCGTGAGACAAAAAGTAAGCTAAACGCACCGTACCTCACTCAATCGCCCATTCAAACCTACCTTAAGATGGTAATAAATACACCATTGCATTTTTTAAGGGTAAATTACACTATAGGTCATTCAATTATGAACTTTTTAAAATTGATCATCTAATTAATCGAGATTTTTCTTTGCCTATTTCCGTTGATTGCACAAACAGGAGGGTGACGTGGTAGTTGAAAAATCGGTTAATAAAAAATTTAGCCTTCAATTTTTACATATTGTATTTAGTCATAAATTTAAAAATTAACCCTCAAAATTTTAAATGGTCTTAATTTAATCCTAATTCTTAAAAAAATTTAAAATATATAGATATACATAAATATTTTTTTAAAATATCATATTAAATTTATATTTTATATTAATATTAAATAAAAATAAAAAAACTCCTCTCCCTCTCCCTTCCCCACGTCTTCCCCCCTCTCTCCCTCCCATCACCTTCATAAATTTTATCTTAATATAATTATTTTTATTTAATATTAATATAAAATGTAAATTTATTATTTATGTATTTTTATATATTTCTTTAATTTTTTTAAAATTAGGGTTAATTTTTAAATTTATGACTAAATATTGGTTTAGACATAATTTATAAATTTTGAGGGTTAATTTTTAAAATTTATGTCTAAACCAATATAGTATGTAAAAGTTGAGGTCTCAATTTGCTATTATACAGCTTTTTCTACTGTCACGTTCCCCGCCCCCCGTTTAGTGAAATTAATAGAAATGGACAAAAAAAATCTCAATTGGTTAGGCGGCCAGTTAAAAAAAAATTTATAATTGACTGACCAAAAAAAGAAACAAATCTATAGTTAGATGACAAAAAAAAATCCATAATTTAGTGATCCGTGATTTAGTTTACGGGTGGGTTTGGATTGGTGTTGCGTTTACCTGCGGTTAGTATAAAAATAACGGTGGCGGTGAGATTAGATACTGTAACGATACTGTAGCGTGAGACAAAAAGTAAACTATACGTACTGCACCATACTCAATCGCCCATCAAAATCCACCCTACGTCGTGGTTTTGTCTAGACAAATTATTTAGGGACAGAGATAAATCCAATCAAGCTATGTATGGTGTTAATGTCATGCTAAGTGGTCTAAAAAGTAGGTAGGATCCCACGTCAAAAAAGAAAGGAAAGATATTTGGATGTAAAATCGGGGGTATTGCAGAGACTATCATACATGTCTTTTGGGAATAGGCTAATAATCTCGTGATAAATGGTATTAGAGTCATCCTTAATTGCTTGACTTCACATTGAGCACCGCAATGAGCGAAGCAGGGTGGGTCTTCTGTGATGGAGCTTGTGACAATGGAGAAGACATTGAGGCAAGCAAGGTGGATCAATCATGATGAAGGAGCTCGTGACAAAGGCGTTGCGTTGTATGTATTTTATGGTTTGAGAATCCTCAATATCCAATAATCACTTTAAGCTTTAATTAAATTCCGAGTTAAGTCAAATTAGATTATCAAACCAAAATCCAGGGGCGAAGTCAGGGGAGCTGGCATGGGCCTCGGCCACCCCTAAAATATAAAATTACTATTTAGGCTCTTGTAAAGGTAAAATTGTATTTTGACCCATTAAAATTATAAAAAATTGATTTAATCCTTTATAAATTATAAAGATATAAACTATAAAAAATTAAAATTTCATCCGGCCCTCCCTAAAAAATTGTTCTGACTTCGCCCCTGCCAAAACCAATATATATATATATATATATTCTTTTAATAAGATTCAAATCTTAAACCTTAAAGAGATATTGTTGAACTATTGATTATTCTCATATTAGCAATTCAATGATAAGATTCAATAGCGTTACTCGATTGGACTAAGTTCTGAATTTTCGTAAAGCATGATGACCAAATCCCAACAAATTAAAGGACTAGCTTCTCAATTATTATAAACTAGAGGGATGAAATTCAGAACTAGATCATATATACGAAAATGTTATAATATGTCATCAGTCCATGTACTTTTCTCATATTTAAAATTTAGTCTCTGTACTTTTACTTTCAGGAATTTAGTCTCTCTACTTTTTAAATTTCAAAAGTCATGTTGAACCGTTAACAATGTTAATTTTTTTCCTTAAATTTGTTGATGTGACATTTTGAAATAAAAAAAAATGCTCCCTTGATAGCCATGCAACTAAAAAATAATGTTGAAATGAACTTGAATGTAACAAAATAATTTAACAGGGTTAAAAATTGGACTTGAATTTTGAAATCTAAGAAGTAGAGGGACTGAATTGCTAGAAATAAAAATATAGGGACTAAATTCCAAATTTACGAAGAGTACAGGGACTAATATCAGATTTTAAGCATCCGAAACATTAAGGGTACGTTTGGTTCACTGTAATGGAATAGGGCTGTAATTGAATAGAGCTGTAATGGAATAGAGGTGTAATGGAATAGAACTGTAATAAATAATTCAACTGTTTGGTTGAATGGAATAGCAAAATTTTTTTTTTAGGTAGATGATTATTGTTATTGTTATTAAATTTTAATAAGATTATTATTGAAAATAATTTAATAAAAATAATAAATAATTTAACCATATTATAAAATAAATATTTTTAAATATAAATTAATAAAAAAATAATTTAATAGCATTCTTAATATAATTATTATTATATGAATTAAAAAATTAAAATATATAATACTATAAAAATATATATAATCTAATTTATTATTTTTAAACTGCAATACATATTTAATGTGCTAAAATATCATTACTGAAACAAATAATTTAATTATTCTACAATAAAAAATAATTTAATATTAAAAGTAATAAATAACTTGAGAATTATATTGAACATCCAAGCATAATATTCATATATTAACAAAAAGTTACATGATTTCATTAGTTTATTATATAATGCTTGTAATTTTTTATTATAAATATGATATTAATATTTTTAATTATCAATTTTTGAAAGTTAGATTTTAATTTTTATTACTTAATATAGGTATGGATTTTAATTATTTAGTATATTATAAGAACTTTTAAACTAATGTCTATAATAATTATTTCTATTGTCATCACACTACTATTGTTGCATTTGAATACAAACATAATTTCGTTATTTATTTTAAATTTATCACTATTATATTCAATCTCACCGCTACAATTATTGTTAATCTCATTAGAATCAATCTTACTGTTCATCCAAAAAGAGCTTTAAAGGGCTAAAAATTAAAGATTAAAAAATATTAAATATATTTATTAGTAATACGAAGCTAGATGTTTCCCATTTACAGAGACTATTTAAACCAAAAATTCTTTAACGAGGCTTTATATTAGGCTTACAACAATGAGTATATGTTATATCTAACGTTCAAGATAATAACTAGCACCGTTTTGAACCATTATGAAACCAATTCTGGTGTAAACACCATCACAACCACGCGGCCTAAAATAAGCAACCTACTCCTTTGCTGCGTATTCGACATCCTGGCTTTGGAACACAATTGAATATAAGATATCATATTCGTTTTTGGAATAATTCAAAAACAATTACAACCTTATGATTTAAAAAAATTGAAATGAATAAGACATTTCACTTAAAAGTAATTGCAAGTATTAAATAAATTTAAATTGTCCCATTTACAATAAACCGATATTAAAGATGATCAAGCGCAATATCAAGTTACAATTCTTGAATCAAACAAGCAAAATATAAGGTTTGTGTCTCAAAATTTTGATATCTATGTCTCAAAACAATGGACCATGTCTCAGCACATTACACTCAATATTTGAACATTTAACTTCAATGTTTTATGTGCTCCATTTTCTTCAGACAATATGCCTAATGTATCGAGATATGCATCTGAAAATGCATGAATATTCACAAAATATTCTTAATATCTCAAGTCATGTTCTTGAGGTCTTGAGCATGAACCTAAAAATGCAAATTTTTTTCAAGTCATAATATCATGCCTCTATTTGTTTCTAAATATGTTTAACATGCAACCAAAATTATGTAAACATATTAGGAATACTAAAACAAGATATCTCACAACTAAAAACTCTTTAAATCAAGAATTCATCGTATAAGTAAATGTAGATGAATTCATAACTGAAAAGGTATGCACAACTTACTTGCAAGCTAACAAGGGAGTAAATGCACTTTGCAGTTATAATTATTGTCATTATTAACATAATCAATCAAGTTAGCAAAGGTTCTATGCCACGCATCAAGCCATAGAAATAACCCAAAATTACCAAAAGCCAAAGGTGATTGAGAATATTGCTAAGAAATGGGAATGTATAGTGTTCAGGTTAAATGGTCTCAACCCTACCCTTGTGATGGAAAAATTCGCAACAAGGACCAATAGGCTCACTCATTAGCGACAGTGAGCTAGGGAAAGGTAATCCTTTTCTCTATTTACATACCTACATACCTCCATTCAACTCCTAATAACTAAAATGGAATTACAAACAATTAAACTTACCGCTGTCAAAGCACACTCTGCACCTTTGTTCTCAGATTTACCACCCGCTCGATTTAATGCCTGCAGTTGTCATGTGAAATAATTACATAAAAATTCCACTATTGAAATCATTTTGTTTCTTCAATTGCATCCAAGAATAAAAGATGTCAAACCCCTCACACATTCAAATATATCATCTCAATCTTCAAAAAAGATGAAGTGAGATACATATCTATCATCTCATGCATTAAGTCAAAACACATACACACACACACACGAGTACAAAGAAGTTCAAAATTTTAGAAGCCAAATTACAGAACAAAAATGCATTGTATCATGCCAAGTATTACTTGGAATGCAAATTGATCCAATACAGGTAACAGGAAATAGAATACAAATCACTACTGGTCTGGAACGTAATTTAAAAGGCAGTATTCCACAATTCACTTAAGTATAGTTCTTAAAACTTATACAAGTTACTACTTTTAGTGATATATAAAACAAACAAACAAAAAACTTAGCTGTAAGATGTCATAGAAATCCAACTAAATTGGCTTATCACATCAGCACTGTTTCTTTAGAAATACAAGAAGTTTGATCAAGCTGACTGTAGTATATATCACATTAACAGGACTAAGATGATCATGTAGCTGTTGCAGATAAAAAACAACCATAATAAATGAAGAACAAACAAATTTCAACACGAAGGTAGGACTAAGTGCATTGGGTACATTTATGGACCTTAAAAGACGACTTAATATGAATATAAATGTTCCCGAAGCAAAGCCTATAGGTGTTACAAGCAAAAACACAAAAGAAACAGAAAACAAACAGATAAGCTACACTAATGTCGTCCAGAAAGGCATACAAAAGCCATCTCTAAACAGGTGCATACTAAAATTTCCTCTGTTCAGATCTTTTTACAAAAGAAAATATTTTCTCTAATGGTTTACTTTGTTGGCTGGAATAATTAGCTCTATCATTAAGTATATAGGATCCTCTGATTCAATGTCGATTTAAGAGTTACTTTCATACTCCTTCATAGGACTGACAATGGAATATACTTCTGCTATTGTTGCAGCAGCTACCACAAATGAAGAGGCAGATCCCATCATCAGGCATTCGGAACCATTCCGAAGGTAACTCTACCAGGACTTCTGATAATTCTACTGCATTTCCATTTGAAACCAATTTTATCACCCAAATGGTGGCGAATCAGAATATTGAAAGTTATGAATGGATACAATATTACTGCTGCTGCTCTCTTAATACCCCTTCATCAGATTTGGTTTGGTGCACAACTCACAGAATCTAATGGGCATCATATTACTGCAAAGCAGTGTTTCACATAAAAGAAACATGGTATGGTACCCACTATCAAACTAATCAAAAGCATCGACTAATTTTTTGAAAAAGGACCAAATTTTGAGCATGAACGAGTCGAATAAAAGTAACCCATATCAGATGAAATAAAACGATGAAATTAATACCGAGCTTTATACCTTGGAAAGGGTATTGTAGTGTCTTCTCCTCGGTTTCAGCCTTGGAGCTTCTGGGAAGGTTGGAAGCTTGAAAGCGTGGGTAGCTGAAAGAAAATGGGAAGAAGAGGGAGAAGGTAGGAAGGAGATGGGAAGAAAAATGAAAAAGGGAAAATGCTTCAGAGACTGGAAAAGAGGGGAAGAAGAATGAAAGAAAAAAAAGATGCTTCAGAAAAAAAAATTGGAAGAGAATGAAAAAGGGATTCAGACGAGAGAATAAAAAAGGGGAGAAGAGTAAAGTTGAAACTCACGTACCGAATGGCTATTCAGTGGTTAAAGTGACGAATGGGTAAACGGCGATTTTAGCTTGAAAAGCTATTCTGAATGGCTGTATGGAATAGGGCTGTAATAGCCCATTACAACCAACCAAACTATGGAATAGGTATAGGTCACTAAATAAGGAGGGAATGGAATAGCCATTCCCTCCAACCAAACATAGTGTAATAATATTTAAAGGGTAAAAACGTAATTTAGTAAACACAGACTAGGGTTCGTAATTTTAAACGACCCGCTAACATAGCTATTCTCAGATCCCAAAATATATAAGCAAATTACACAGTACCCATTCCCTTTGTGAACGAATTGTCGTCGAACTGTCAAGGTAAGCTCTATTTTGCTGCAATTTTCTTTTTAAAAATTCAGATTCCATTGAGCTACTTGTGTCAGCTTGAAGACCCTATTTTGGCTTCGCCTATGTATTTCCGCCTCCTGTTTATTTGAATTTGTTTTGAGTTTTTATAATCATGGGTACCCTTTTTATGGATTCTATTTTTTCTTTGAAGAGAATAGATTTTTAATTTTGATGTTTAGATTTTTAGGGTACCCTTTGAATGCATTTAAAAAAAAAATTTAAATTGAATTGTTTTAGATGTTTGCAGTTTCTTAGTTGAAAATTGCCTTTAGGGTAGTCATTGTTTGCTTATTTATGGGATTTTCTTATTATAATTTCAGAAAAAAAAAATATTTATAGAGTATTTGGAGTTCTATGCTTTGTAAAAGGAGGGAATTGGCTACATTTATATATATATATATATATATATGAGTTGTGAGATGTCGTTTTTAATTTATATAATATGAAAATCCAGTATCTAAAAGTACCATAGAGGACTTTTTACCAGGAGTTAGATTGCATTTTGCCACTTCTACTTGAAAAATGGGCAAATTAATCTCTGTACGTTAGAACAAATAGCAAATTGGTCTTTTTTGTTAAAAAATTCATTCATTCTGTCGTACAAGGACCAATTTTTAATAGCAGAAATGGATGGAATTTTCAACAGGACTAGTTTGCTCTTTGATTTAACATATAGGTATTATTTTGCTCATTTTTTGTGTAGTGGGGGCAAAATGCAATTCGGATGTTGCTAGGTTGAAGTTGATTTGATGTGTTTGAATCAGTTTGTGTGGACTCGTGATGTTCTTTACTCTGGATTCGTAAGCATGTATGGTTTAATATATGTATGTGTTTTTGTGTGTGTGTATATGCACTATCCATATATGCTAGCCTTAATAGCTTGGCTTCCTTGTTGTCTGCTCATTTATTTGATTTTTGTATGCTTACTTCCATGGGATTATTCGCTTGACTGTAACTGTCATATGGTTTGTAGTTTTGTATGCTGGGAAAGCTTTCGGTATAATTACGGTAAGGAAGATGAGTACAGCAGGAGAGAAAGGGTCGGCAACTACGAAAACTCCTGCAGATTTCCTCAAATCGATTCGTGGTCGACCAGTTGTCGTGAAACTCAATTCCGGTGTTGATTATAGAGGTTGGTTACTCTTTGTTCTTTCTGGCTTTATGATTGTTTCGTCTATATATGTTTCTGTTACATTATCCTTTTAGATTTATTTATTCATTTCTTCTTCAATTTTTTAAGTTAAATTATGACTGTTTATGTCTTGAATTAAGTTAAAGACCGAACATCTTCGTAGTGTGTGTTCTTGGAGATAGATTTGGATTGACAGCTTGTTTGAGTTTGTTTGTCCCATGAAGTTTTTCTGTCTCTTTCATGCATGTGTAACGCTTAACTCAAATTCTCGAACAGGGAAATGATTACCACTTGTTTTCTTGTAAACATCACGGTTTTCACCTTTTTTCTAATGCTTATGGTCTATGCTATTCAGACTCGAATATGTTGAATACGGATAATGTTTCCAAACACGGGTATGTTCATGACAGCTTGTTTGAGCTTTGTTTATTACACGAAGTCTTTCTCTTTCATGCGTGTGTAGAGTAGCTCAAATTCTTGGAAAAGTAAACGAGTACTGGTTTACTTTCTTGTAAACATCAGGTTTTACACTCTTTCCCATGCTGATGGTCTATGTTACTCAGGCTCGAGTGTGTTTGATACGTGTCCAAACATGGGGTTGTTCACTAATTTTTAGAAGCTTTTTCATGGGTAAAGGTACCATGGAGGCTCTTGAACTACGAGTCAAAATGCATTTTGTCCCCTTTACTCAAAAAATGGGAAAATTAGTCCCTGTATATTAAATAAAAAGGCAGATCGATGTTGTCTGTAAAAAAATTCATCCATTTGTACTGTTAAAAACTAGCGTGAATGACGAAATAACTAGGCAGTGATAATAGAAGGACCGGTTTGCTTTTTGATCTAACATACAGGTACTAATTTGCTCATGTTTTGAGTAGGGGCCTCTATGGTAATTTTACCCTTTTTCATGAATTTGAGAGATCATATATCCATACCCAAGTCTAGATATGTGTCTAACAGAGTATTTCAAGAAAAATGAAAAGTAGGAGCAATATAACACAAGTCTTCCCTAGAGTTTTATGTCCTTAATATTCCGGCCTCTTTTACAGGTATCCTAGCTTGCCTAGATGGATATATGAACATAGCTATGGAACAAACAGAAGAATATGTCAATGGACAATTAAAAAACAAATACGGCGACGCATTTATTCGCGGGAATAACGGTAACAATCCTTATATAAACCTTATTAACACTTTTCCATTCTATCAGTTGTGCATTTTTGTTGGCAATGATGGTGAATTTTCATTTTTGCTTATGCAGTACTTTATATAAGCACATCAAAGAGGACATTAGCTGATGGTGCATAGTGTGTTGAGAGTTTTAGACTTAAATTTCAAGACCAATGTGCCCTTTTCCTATTCTAAGTTTGTATGTTGATTTTTATTTCAAATTGAAGCGACTCTTCTTTTTGCCACAATGTCATTCTCTTCCAAATGCACAAGTCCTTTTATTTGTTAAATTCTACCATTAATCCGGCTTTAGTTTATATATATTTTAATTTGGTCATTCTCGATTCTTGTACTTTTTTATAGTTTTGAAATTTTAGTTTAGATCAAATGGCAGCTATTAATTTCATTAAGTTTGCTATTTTCAAATTTTGATGTAGCAAATATATTATCGCATATGAAATATCACGTCAACTTACTATTTTTATATGTTACTGAAAAAAATCAGTAAATATATTATGTATTGTACAATGAAATCAAATCTAGTCTATGAGTAGGTGTTAAACCCTTGATTTAATAGGTGTAACGAATTAATTAGACATCGATTCAACCTAGACTCAATTATAATTTATTAAAGTTTTAGTACTTAATTTCATTTTCCCCCTTATTTTTCTTTTTAATGATGGCTTAAAATAATCTATTGCATAGACAACTTGAATCTGATGTGTTTTAGAAAATAAAATTTCAAGACAACAATTTTTATAATTTTTAGAGGATTAAATCAAAATTTTATCATTTTTGGGGGCCAAAGTGTAATTTCACCATTACTAATTTAAAATTTTATACTTTATAAAGGGCCTATATAGAAAATTTTTCATTTTAAGATGTCTTGCCAATCCCCTAGATTCGCCCGTCTTAGATGTTTAATTGTGGTTTTAGTCCCTTTTTCATGTTGAAATTTATGATTCGGTACTTATAATTTGATTCAGCGTAATTTGATTTATCTACTTTTATAATATTGTTAGTAGGCTTAGATTGATAAAATCGTTGGTTTGCAGAGCAGTTGTTAAAGTGATTATATGAATTTTTATTATTGTTATTCAATCATTTACGACTGCTTGGAAATCTAATCTACCATGATTAATAAATTTACATGCTAGTCAATAATATTGTGGGTAAACTACACCCAATGTCACTAAACTATTTATAAGTTTATGTTTTGGTCATTCAACTTTTAAAAAATTACAAAATGGTCATGAAATTATTCAAAAAATTATAGAGTATTTGGAGTTCTGTGCTTTGTAAAGGGAGGGAATTGGCTGCATAGTGTGTTGAGAGTTTTAGACATTGAAAGTGTCGTTACACTTAAATTTCAACACCAATGTGCCCTTTTCCTATTCCAAGTTTGTATGTTGATTTTTATTACAAATTGAAGGACTCTCCTTTTTGCCATAATGTCAATTCTCTTCCAAATGCACAAGTTTTTTTATTGGTTAAATTCTACCATTAGTCCCTGTATTATGCGTAAGTTGTAGCTTTAGTTTATATATTTTAATTTGGTCATTTTAGGTCCTTGTACTTTTAAAGTTTTGAAATTTTAGTCTTGATCAAATGGCTGCTATTAACCTCATTAAGTTTGCTATTTTCAAAATTTGATGTGGCAAATATATTATCGCATATGAAATGTCATGTCAGCTTATTATTTTCATATGTTACAAAAAAAAGCAGTAAATAGATTTAACAATTGACATTTTTATTAAGATCAGTATTTCGAAATTTTAAAAATAAAACAACTAAAAATGGTCCGGATGGGGAACGTGGACTTAATCAAGTAGATTTAATTGTTATTGTTTGGTCAGGATTAAAATTTTAATATTCAAAAAGTAAATGAATTAAAATTGATCAAATTAAAGTACAAGTACTAAAATTACAGCTTATGCAAAGTACACCTTCATGACCTAATAGTAGAATTTGACCCAAATATGGTTCTAGTTGTTTTATTAGGCTGAAATTTGAAATTTAATTGCTTTATAATTATGTTATTTTATTTTTATAATAGTAGATCTAAATTGATTAAAATGTTGATTGCTGTTGTAAATAGTTTAAATTTTTGGAGGTAAATAAAGCAGGTGTTTAACCCTTGATTGAGTAGGTGTAACGAGTTAATTAGACATCGATTCAATTGAGAAATGATCAAAAACGTATTTTTTACAAAATATCAAATATATTTGCAAGTGTATTTTATTTTTTCTTTTCTTATAATTTTATATAAAATCTAAACATACACCAATAATAAGATTTCAACTTAAGACAACATAATTTCTAAAGCTTTGACTTTATAACTCTATTATTCAAACAATTTTTCTCAGCTTTCAGTGATGAAACGATGGGTTGTGATAACTTGTCCATTGACGACCGACCTTTTAGACAACATATTATCCTTAAGACCAACGGTGCCGTACACCTGGAATCAGGAAACACAACAGCTGGGGGGTACTTCGTGATAATAATGGAGAGTGGATCTCTGGTTTAATCGATATATTGGGAGGTGCTCGATCTTTGATGCCGAACTTTGAGCCATTCTAGAGGGCCTCAAGCTTATTCAACATAAAGGTCATAGAAATGTCATTATCCAATCTTACAATTTGGAGGTTGATAAAGCTATCCAAGGAAGTGTCTCCACTACGTCTAATTCAACCTTGATTAGGAGAATTCAAACCATCTTGGCGCACGAAAAATAGTGGCTCTTACATTACATACCCAGAGAGCAGAATCAAGCTGCAAATTATATATATTAAGATCAAGCCTCATCCAATCATATATTAAGTACAATATTTTGAGTCTTTACTTCATGAACCAATGCAAAAAGGCACTTATCTTGATACATTAAATTAATAGTCAATATTTTTCGAATCGAATCAACGATCAAACAGATCAAACTATCGATTTGTCAATTTGATTGGTTCAATTAAATAATTTATTAAAAAAATTCAATCAATAACAGTCCAATTCAATTCAAACATTATATTAAGGCATTTTTTTTTATATATTAATATAATGAGAAGGTGGTGGCAAAAGAGTTGACTCATGACTTGGAGTGGGGTGCAAGGCCTTTGGGTTTTAATTAAACCCTTTTAAAGTCTTAAGCTACATAGTTCACACCATTTCTTAATTTATCATATTTAGCATCTGTTTTTGTTGCCTTTGAAAGGCCAAATCAAGGTAACCAACTATTTGTATTTTGTATGCTCTTATTTCTTTGTTCTTCCCTCATATCGAACATATATTTGTATCTGATTTTCATTTGATTTTATGCCGATTCGTAATCTCAATTTCATAGCTTCTTGTGTATCAACTTTGAAAGCAAATTTTATGTATGCAGAAAAATAAACATGGCAATGGACAGTTCAGAAGCTAGTTCTACACAGCAAGTCCCGATTCTCGGAGGCAAACAACATGAAAATTCGACTGTAATTGATCCAACCCTTAATTATGAAGCCACTAATAAGCCTCAAAGAAAGGTTCATCAATTCTATTTCGTCAAGTTTTGGCCATATAAAGACTTAGATGAAGAATCCAAAATTTCAAAATCTCAGCAACTGGTTGAAGAAGTGGATCAAAAGTTGAATCGAATGGACCAAGACTACAAACTTTTAAAGGTATGTTTTATGAAATACAGGTTCGTAAGTATCATCTTTTTAACGTATGAAAAAACTGTGAAAGGAACACGGAAGTCTATATTATGAGTTAGATTTTATTTTGTTTCCTTCACTCAAAAAATGAATGAATTAGTCTTTGTATGTTAGATTAAAGAGTAAATTAGTTCTTTTTGTTAAAAATTAGTGATGTTCACGTGTACTTCATGTTGATGTAAAAGGACCCGTCTTTAATAGAAGGACTAATTTGATTTTTGATCTAACATACATGAACTGATTTATTTATTTATTAATAAATGGAGCAAAATGCAATTTAACTCAATATATATATATATATATATATTTCGAAATTTGGATAAGATATCATAAATTATTGTGGTGGGATTTTGTGGACAGTTGAAATGGAGAGACACACACTCGCAGCTTTATCGTCTAAGCAATAGAAAATTAAGCATTTTTTATGGATTGAATTTGCAAAAAGACTTGTTGCATCATTTGCAACTTGTTTTGGATAAGCTTAATTTAGCTTGCAAGATTCCTCTTAAGCACAAAGGAGGACCAAATCATACTCAAGTAAGTTGCTCTTTACAATTCATTTTAGCCTTTTTTATGTGTACTTTTTTTTGTTAAGTTATTCAGATTCGAGTTAGAGTGTCGAATAATAATTAGTGTTCAATAAAAAACATTAAATTTTTTAGAATATTTTTCATGTGGTTGAATGGTTGTTGAATGATTATATTTCTATATTCATGTTTTGGTATGTTTTGGAAAACCGAAGTTGAAGCTACATTCATTGTAGGTTAAATTCAAGTTTTGAAATTTTCATATCATTTCGGATTTAGGGTTATAGGTTTGGGTTTTTCAGGTTGGGTCACTATATATTCTTATCATTTCGAGTTTGGGTTATTTTGGGTTTATTTAAGGGTGAAGTCAGAATTTTTTTATCATTTGAAGGATCAAAGTGTAATTTTATCAATTCTAAAGGGCCAAAAGTGAAATTTTTTATTTTAGGGGATCAGGCCCCTACCTCCCACCAGCGTTGCCCATGAGTTTACTTATTCGAGTTATTTTAAATTCGAATTATTTCAAGTTGTAATTAATTCAAGTTTGGATTGAACCAGCTTGAATTGTTAATTGGGTATCAAAATTCACAAATAATTTAACAATATTTGCAGGGCTTTCAAAGGTGGATTTCCCATGGAAGTAATAATTTGGTCGTAGAAAGGGAGCTCATTAAAGAGATGGGTAGAAGGCAACCTAGACTCAATGATCTTGATCTAAGCACTACATCATTACTACAAAACTTTGTAAGATAATTATAATTTATTAAAGTTTTAGTGCATGAATTTCATTTGTTTCCCCTTATTTTTCTTTTTAATGATGGCATTGGCAGATTGGTTGTTTTAATTGGGGAAATATAGATAAATCCAGGTATACCCATATGCTTGAAGAGCTTAAACAAATTGAAGAGAAAAAAGAGAAAGCTTTGGCTGCTGAGAAATGCCATAGAGGAGCAAATCAAAGTAAATTCCCTATACTTAATCCTATGTTTTCATTTTATCTACATGTCTCTCAAATATCTGTGATAAAGATTTTAATCGAATAATCAAAGCATTATTATATCAATAACGTTCTTTCGTAAGTTTTCAAAGTATCTTCCGTTAGGAGTTGACAAATTTTTCAATGAGCTGTATTGTCCTTGATAGGAGTTTTGCCTCTTAACTTTGTGGAGAGCTTGAGTGAAGCTGCCTAAAGAGGCTGTAGGTTCAATAAAATGGGAGCACCTGATCGGACACGACCACCTACCAAGTAAATATAAGTATTTACGCTTGGTAGGTTTAAGAGATGCTCCTATTCTGTTGAACCCCCTCTGGCTCTTTGCAAAGTTGGGAGACAAAACCCCGATCAGGGACAATAATAACCCGTTGAGGGGTCCAACATCTCTTAACAAACAACACTTCGAAGACTTCTCCGGAAAAAGTCGACCTCCCCTCAACAGTTAGTAAATTTAGACATTAAATATCAATTCAAATATGATGTGTGTATCTATTGTATAGACAACTTGAATATGATTTGTTATAGAAAATAATTTTTTAAGACAATAAGTTTTGTTAACAATCAAATTCAAATTGTCTACTCAATAGGGCACGTAGGTGTTTACAATTTCATCCACGTGTTTCAAACATGCTCTATGTCATATTTAAGCTAGAGGCAAAGCAAGAATATTACTTAGGGGGCAGAATTGAATGATAATTTTTTAGGGGCTAAGGTGTAATTTAACCATTAATTTGTAATTTCATAAATTCTATAGGGGCTAAAGGCAAAAATTGACCATGTTGAGGGGCAAGGCCACTACCTATCCCCTTACCTCCGCCCTTGCATTCAACACTCAAGCTACTGGTTAAGCTTTAGAGAAAAACACAATTGATACGATAATAATACTTTGAAAACTCGGTTAAAATATTTTGAATTCTGAAATCATTTCAAAATTCGAGTCATAGGTTGAAGACGTCCGGTGAAATTAACTATATATATATATATATTCACATGCGTAGATCGTTAAGAAAATATCACTAGAACTGAGAATCGAGCAACATGAGGTGAAATCAACCATTGAAGGTTTAGAGAAAGAACTTATTGCTATGAAAGAAGAGGTGTCTGTTTACTATGATCAACGACGAGAGATGTTGAAGCAAAAAGAAGCAGCCCAATATTGCATTTTGAACCTGAGGCAAACCTTTGTTGAAATGTTAAACACAAATTTTAACTTCTATTTAATCATGGTTTTAGTCCCTTTTTCATGTTGAAATTTATGATTCGATACCTATACTTTGATTCGGCGTGATTTGGTATATCTACTTTTATAATATTATTAGTAGGCTTAGATTGATAATACTGTTGGTTTAATGTTGTTAAAGTGATGATATGAATTTTTATTATTGTTATTCGATCACTTAGGGCCACTTGGAAATCTAATCTGCCATGATTAATAAATTTACATGCTTGTCAAGAATATTATGGGTAAATTACACCAAAGATCAATAAACTATTAATAAGTTTATATTTTGGTCATTTAACTTTAAAAAGTTACAAAATAAATACGGAATTATTCAGAAGTTTTTATTTAAGTTATTGAGTGTGATATAATCTAATATATATCTAAATCGACTTAAAATTTGGATTTTCAGTGTCTATATATTTAGTCATAACATTTGATTTCCATGATTATCTATTGATTTAGAATGGTATTTATGATGAATACGTTTCACTGTTGAACAATGCCAAAGAGCTTGCTAGGAATAAAGATGTCTCAGCATTTAGTAAACTCTCGCATCAACAGGTTTAATTTGTTAAACCCCCAAAACATATATTTTTTAATGAATTTGATTCGATTATTAATTTAAAGCTAAATCTATAACTGTATTTGGTTTCTGATTGTTTAGGTTGAAGAATTTATGTCGGAATGGAATCATCCGTATGTTAAAACTTTCAGAATCAATTACGAGTTTAGTATTTTGCCTTCGTTGAGTGATCGCCGGTTGAGTAGCGATGGACGGATCGGATTCAGAGATGACGATTGAGAAACACTTCGGTACATAGAAGACATATGTAGCATAAAATAGTTGGACTTCGGGTGGATATCTATATCAAACATAGGTGACAAGTACATATTTAAAAATGTAAGTCCAACTATGAACATAGTTAAATATTTTTTTATGTTAAATTCAAGTTCAAAACAATTTCGTTTTCTTGTGACTTATCAAGTGAATATTCTTTTTATGTCTGAATATCACACCAACAAATTTAATAAAAAAAATTAACGGTATTAATAATTGGATTTATATTTTAAAATATGAAAAATAAAAGGACTGTTCTTGAAATTAGTTCAATATGGAACATTTAAAGAAAATGGAAGAACAACAAAATAAGAGTATTTATTTTGTAATTAACTCATATTAACATTTCTATTATTATTTTCCCATTTTCAAACTTCTGTAATTCATATGAAGCATTAACCATTCCACTAAAAATACATGGTAATGCCATATATATATATATATATATATCACCTAGAGGAGAACAAATAGCTTCCATTTTTTGCTGCAATAACTTTGTTAACCAATAGCTTCCATTTAGTCTCATCTTTCTTGCATTGCTGCTGTATTTTCTCCTTAAAATGCCTACGAAACATTAAAAAGAACAACGATTTAGTCCCTCGAATCGGCTGTCGGTCCGGTTTTGAAGCATTGTATATGGCACTGATGTGTTCTAAAGAAACCAACATTTCGATTGACATATGACACACAAATATGAGTTTTGATCGAAGGTTTGCTTACCTGCAAAGAGGAACCTTACAAGAATCGGGTTCGTTGCACATACGGGAATGAAGTTCGAGAAGTTGCCACATGCGTTTACAATGACCGCATCCTCCGGGAACACGAGTCTTACAACCGGAGAAATGACGGACTAAAGATTCAAGTCCTTTACAAGCTGGAAAATTGCAGGCAATCTGGTTTCCTTTCAGCATTTTGTCACGAGGACCAATTGTTCGACAACCGTCTTTGCAAATGTGAAGAAGGGCTTCCATCGCTTCATATAATTGCGTATAGACCTTTTGCTCTTCGATTTTCCTTTGCCTCTCTTGCTTTTTCTAAGGGAAAAAGAAAGCAATTAAAACAAGTCAATCTTATAAAAATATAACCATAAATCGAAAAACGATAAGGGCTCGAGTTCGACATACAGAATCCGCTTCAACAACGGACTCAACAAGTTCTTGCTCAATATCTGGAAAAATACGTTTCATCAATTTCCATCCTTCGGTTGAAGATACGGATTTGAAATTCTTTACGACCATACGAACACAAATGAGGACGAGCCTTGGTGCATCACATTTCCGAGCTAACAAAAGGGTATCGATCACGTTTTCGGTGGTAAGAAAGTCTTGCTCGAGATAACAAATGCAAACTCGTTTCAATTGCGGAACTGAGCAACAATGCGACAACAACAATAGATGGAGTGCATACTTTTTCAGCTCTTCCTCTTCATAGCTGCAATTTCCGTATCCAAAAAAACATCGGGTATACCGGATTACAACTTGCATAACCCGAGAAAATTGAAAAGAGACCCTAACAAGTTTAAAACAGCTAGGAAACTATCTTCCTATAACGATTTTGGACTCAGTTTGCATACTATTTGAAACTTCTGGTAACTAGTATGCAAAAAACAGTCTCGAAACGTACCATGATGAATATAAAAAACGAATGAATACTCGAACAGCATCGTGTGGTAATCCCGGGATTTGGATGTATTTCATGCCATGCTTGATTTTTGATTGCCCGATACGATAACCGAGCACAGGCGATGCAATACTCTGCAAACAAGAATTATATATATAGCTTCAACTTCACCACACATGCTCGGATTCCTGATTCCGAGTCCGGTCGATGAACATTAAAAACAAACATGATCAACTCACCAGAACACTAGAATGAGCAAAAATACACGATTTATCCTCAGTGAAAATGCAAAGATCCGCACCATTACCGTCCTTGAAAAGCTTGTCCCACATATCTTTCGTTTCCTTTGGGGCAAAGCTACTCTCGGGAGGCCATTTGGGATGCTTGTTTCTCGTAACAATCTTACTCGGAAGAGCCGGCGGTTTCGGTATGTTACAGTTGTTCAACACCGAAGAAGACATCGGAGCTTCCGCTTCCGGCATAGGCAAAGTACCGACCATATCTGCATTCCATGACACAGTTTCGATACGGGATGATAAACCGGCCGAATCAGTCACCGGTGAAGCCATCAAAGAGAACAACCTGCACTAAAAAATCAAACAGATAAGCTTAAAAAGTAGATTTAAACAAAGGAATCAACCAAAATTACGAACAAAACTCGAATTATAATAAACTAATGAACATGAACTTGCAAGATGATTATATGTATAAAAATTCATCAATATATATATATATATATATATAATTTTTCTTGAATGGAATCTTAAGGTTGCACCGTTTTAATGTCAAAAATATCATCCTACAAGGAAAGTTAACATTAAAAAAAATCAATAAGAAAAAAGCAGAAAACTTAATAGAATCAAAGAGGGAAAAGTATCAAATTAGGGCTAAGACTTGATAATTCGTGTATTCGAATCGTATTACACGAATTAAGATATTCTTTAAAACAATCAACATACAAGAACAAAAAAATCAAATAATAATAAAAAAAAAGAATAAATTAGTAAAATGAATCTTAGTATTATTATCTTATGATTTACATAAAATAATCAGAGCTAAAATAAGAAAATCTCAACCGCCCAATTCCAATATGAATAAAATAATAGTTTCACGAAAAAAATTAATTAAATAAATAACTTCAGTTTTAAGCCTTATATGATTTTTTTTTCTTGCTGATATTTTTTTTCCGGGAAAATAACGTACCTTTATAAATAAAGCGGGAAAATCTTCAGTGTAAAAAAAAAAACAATCGAAATTTGCTCGATCTTCTTCTAAGCTGAAGAACCTGAAAGAAAATTATTATATTACAAAAAATAAATTATAAAATTATATATTCACTAAAATATATAGAAAAATTAATTGAAACCCCAAAAAATAGAGAAAAACGATGATGATCGATAAAAAATATATCTTTAAAAGAAATGAAATGAATTTTTTTTTAAAGAAAATTGGAATTAAAAAGAAGAGCAAAGCAAAGCTTAAAACTTTGTTTACCTTTTGGATGATGAACTGCTAGAAGAGCATTGGTGTATGGAGCTTCGAAAAACGACGCAGTTTCAGTGCAAAGATAAGGAGAGAAAGAGAGTTTGGTTTATGAGACTTCAGAGCGGAGAAGACGAGAGAATTGTAATAAAATAAATAAATAAATAAATAATAAAGTACACAATTTATATCTCGTGATAAATTTCAGATTTCAATATATCGTTTTATGATAGTCAATTATCGCAGTATATTTACGTTTTGGTTATTCAATTTTAAAAAATTATAAAATAGTCATTGAATTATTAAAAGATTTTCTTTTAAGTTATTAGGTTGTTAAAATCGTTGTTGTACGACCTTCTTTACTCATACCGGCTGCACCAACCAAAAGCTCTTATTTTTACTTCTCTTTTACAGTTTATTTTTTTTCATGAAACGACTTTCAACGTCCCAACCTACGAACCAAAACTCAAAAAACTTTCTTAACCAATTTTCGACATTGACCCCAATCGACTTGGATCTAAGGTATATTATTCTATTCATTGATAGGTATTGATACATCATACTCATCATCAAATTATTGCTTCGAGCTTACTAGTAAGAATTTTGTATAAAAAAAAAAACTTAACAGCCCAGTGACTTAAATGAAAGCTTTCGAATAGTTTAGTGAACATTTTGTAACTTTTTTGAAGTTGAATGATCGAAATGTAAACTTAGTAATAATTTAGTGACATTGGATGTAGTTTACAAATTTAACAATTAGATCGTTAAAATATTAATCTTATACAAATTTATATGTTTACAATTTGATCCACTTGTTTTAAATATGTTTCAAATCGAATTTGGGCTACCATTTAACACTCAAGCTAAGGTTAAATTATGCTATTAATCCTTATGCTTTGTGAAAGTTGTGGATTTACTTTTATTTTTTGCTTTTCAAATTTTAAAATTTTAGTCCTTGCCCGAATAATAGCAGTTAATTTTGTTTGGTTAATTTTAGTGAGAAACATGTGAAAATAATAAGTTGACACGACATTACACATAATAATATGTCTGACGCATCAGATTTTAGAAATAACATAACTTTACTTAATGAGTTTAACAAATATTATTCGGTGAGGACTGAAATTTTAAATTTTGAAAAAATAAAAGGACTAAAATCTATTAAATGTTGTCTCTTTCTTTTCACTTTCATCCCTTTCACGTAATTCCCATATGGAGTTAATATTTTTATTTATCAACATCCCATCTCTACCAAAAAGGCTATTTTGGGAATGTCGGCAAACTTTTATTTTAAAAATATTAGATAATGGCAACTTTGATTGACAAACTTTATTTTTATTTTTATTTTCCATTTTTCTCCAAATTGCTTTAATATTTTGCCTTATGAATATCTTTACCAAAACTTTTGAACTACCAATTTTTTTTATAAAAAAATTATTTTTTGGGTATTATTATTATTATTTTTTAATAATTTTATTATAAATTCTGGTTATATCTGTTTTTTCTAACACGATGGCTAGAACTACTCATAGTCCTCCCCAACTCATAAATAGGAAGATAATACGTTTCAGCGCATTCGAATCTACCTCTTCTTGTATTGACAATAATGCTCATATAGCTAAGAAAAAAAATATTCTCGTATTCTCCATATTTTATTCCAAATATAAATATAATTCTAAAAAAAATAAAAATAATGTTAAATACTTTAAACGTTTTATTCATTCTTTGACAAAAAAAAAAAAAAAAGGTTTGAATGATTATTTTTTTCTAAAAGAAGATAAAAAAAAAATCAATTTTTTCCCTTTAGTGGTGTGCTTGAAAAAGAAGAAGAAGATAACTTGAAAGGTACAAAAAGATGAAATGATGATAAAATGAGAAAAAGAAAGCTACGATCTTTTTAATTTTATTTAAAAATTTTAAAAAAAATAATTATCAAAATAATGTGAAAATAAATGTGAAAATAAATAATTATATTAATCTAATGTGAAAATAAATGTGAGTATTTATTTATTTAAATGTGTACAATATGACAATGAACTTTAGTAAGTTTACATTTTGGTCTCTCAACTTCAAAAAGTTACAAAATGGTCATTGAACTATTCAGAAGTTTTTATTGAAGTCACTGGGATTTTAATATTGTTGTTGTATGGTCTTCTTTGTTCGCATCACCTGCACCAGTCGAATGCTTTTCTTCCTATTCTCTTTTATAGTTCATTTTTTTTTCCATGAAACAAATTTGAACACCACAAATCTTCGAATCAAAATCCAACCAACTTATTCTTCGATCTCTGACACTGACCGCTAGATCGATTTAGATCTATAGTACAATCTTCTACTCGTCGATGAGTACTGATCCACTATATCAATTGTTGAATTGTTGCTTGAAGCTCGCTAAATGAAAATTTTTAAATAATTCAGTGGCTTAAATAAAAACTTTCAATAAATTTAATGATCAATTTGTAAGCTTTTGAAATTGAGTGATAGAAATATAAACTTGCTGATAGTTAGTGACATTAGGTGTAGTTTACCCTAGTTAATAAAGGTAAAAATGAGGAGATTTTGAATTTATCAAGAGATGCGAGACGATAAAGAAAAGGTAAACGAGACGATACGAGGGACGTGGATGTGACCGTGTGTAGTATCAATTTCATCACAAAGTGGGGACCACATAGTACCCGCCACACGACCCATACATTAACGAACCAATACTGTATCGGCACGTGGATAAGATGATAGGGCGCTCAGAAAAGGAGAGACATGGAAAGTGGGGCGGTTTTAAGAAAGACAAAGAAAAGGACATGCTAGATTCTCTGTGTCTTTTTCAATTTTGTTGTTTAAGGCTTTATAAGTTTTTTATTTTTACAATTTGGTCCCTTCGGTTTTGGCCTTGAATATTCTTGATTATTCTTTTGAAAAACTTCCTCATTTTCTTCATATATTATTGGTACACTTTCGCTTTAAAAAGTCGACCGAAAGCAATTTGGAAATCCAATTCATGAATCATTATTATTTTTTGTTTGATTAAATTGGAATATTAAATAAAATATTTATTTATTTTATAAATATTTGATATGACTGTATGATAAATTTAGGGGAGAACATAATTTTCATTTATTATTTTAAATATTTTGGAATTATGAAATATTTGATTGAAATACTGCCACGTGTTTTATTTGATCAGGTCAAATAAATTGAATTAAAGGCTCAAATTGAGGCTAAACGTTTGAATATAATAAAACAAGATAATGTTTTTTGAAAATATTTAAATAAAAGATTTTCAATTTATAATATAAAATTAAGTGCATAATGATGTATTTAAAAATAAATATATAATAGCTAAATCAAATATTATTTAAAAAATAAAAAAACATAATTTGGAAGCTGTTAATAAAGAAATAAATCCATAAAGAAAAGACTTGTCCTAATTTCGGCACCTTAAAAAAGGATTAGTCTTTTATTTGACTAATGAAAACCTTTGACCTGATTCAACATTTCGCTTCTATAAAAATATTTCAATATAGATATTTTATATATTTTTGTCATTAAAAGTAAATAAAAAACAATATTTTTATAATTAATTAATAATTCAACCGGATCAAACTAGCCCAAATTCAAGAATATCTTATAAACCCAGACCTATTAGGCATTCTAAATAATCTGAAATATACATAAAATAAAATAAAAAAAATCAACCTTCTTTAAGGTCATGATCCTTTGAACTTGTATTAGCATAGATGAAATATAAAATCCAAAGGTGAGAATACCATAAACAAATTAATCCCCATATGTTTGATCAAAAAATAAATTGATGCTTTCTATTAAAAATTACATACATTTTTACTGTTAAAAATTAACGTGATAAACGGAATAACTAAACACACTTGGCACGCCAAGTGCACCTCATTTTGAGGTACATGACCAGTTTTTAACCGTAGAAATAGATGCAATTTTGTAGTAGAAGAACCAATTTACTTTTTGATCTAATATATAAAAACTAATTTGCCCAATTTTTTAGTAGAAAAGGTAAAATGTAATCTGATTTTTAGTACAAGGACATCCGTATTTTTACTGAAATCCAAAGCATGTAAACACAGAAAAGCAAGGTGAACAAATAGCTATAATTCTACTTTTTTTGAACCTTGATGAGAGATACAAGAAGATTTTCAAAGGGAAATGTTGTGAATGTGAATCCCTTTAGAGGTCACACAACTCAGTCAGAAGGTGTACATAAAATATAAGTAGAATCACATCAACAAATATGAACATTAGGGTAGTAACATACCAGTCGTTCATATAAACTTCGGACATAAAGAAACTGAAATCTCCAGCGAGACCATAACCATCGTCTCATTCCATGCTGAAGTAATGGTACAACAAGAACTGCAACCTCTCTGCTTAATTGAAGCCTGCAGAGAACTGAAAATTTGAACAGATAAATAGAATTCAGTATCAACAATAAACCAAAACAAGCATAAACCGGAATTTATTAGAAACAGCATATACCGGAATATATCGGAAACACAACATCAACGTCTAAAAGCATTTCCTTCTGATTCATAACGGCCTTGTGAATAATGCGCCCTACGACGGACGCTCTCTTCTATTGTTGAGCTTCCACCCTTCTCAGCACCATAAATGCTTCTATTGGCAGCATCCAAGAAGTTTTTGCCAACAGATGTGCTGGACAGTGTAGCCTCCCGAGCATCATTCTCCTCGGCCTTTTTCAACCGCTTCCACCTTTGCTCTTCATGCAACTCAGCATCCTCTTGCATTTCACGAAGCCGGGCAGCTCTCTCCTCTTCAGAAAGTTTATGGGAAACACCCCGGCGCTTGTTATCCCGAGGTCCAGTGTCTCTATGGTCATAAGACCGTCGATCTTTTTCTTGATTTTTATCTGCATCTATACTTCGTGGAGCTTGAGAAGAATATTTATCACACTTAGACTTGTCATGGCTCCTCTTATCAACATCTTGATCATCATATCCATATTTCTGCCTGCGGTGACTCTTATCTTCCCTTTCTGTTTCCTTTAATTCATGTTCTGAATCTGATTCTGTTCTGCGATGGTGCCCCTCATAATCTGACCTCTTGCGATGGTGATTTTTATCTTTTTTGTCCTCCTTAGAAGTGTCATCTTCAGAATATGAATGCCGTTTAGACGATGAATGTTTCCGATGCTTGGAACTACTATGGTGATGCTTCTTACGGTGTTCCTTATGATCAGGGGATTTTTCCTTTTGTTTCTTCTCTACAACCTATTAAACCATTAACCAAAACGGAAAAATGATTAGTAATTGCAACAGTAACTTCAAAGATCAATGGGTTCTCTACTCCTACTTAAAAGTACAATCATATTCACAATGAAACCTATAAGAACACACATTAAAAGCAATAGAATAGATGAATAACATACAGATTTGCGAATCATGGCCATTTGGACAGGGTTGTTCTTGATACGAGCAAGTGCTTCTTGTTCGCGCTGGCGTATCATAAGCAACGGATCTGAATGGAGCTTACGCCAGGCATCATTAGCCGAGTGAGGTTTGTCTTCAAACAAGGCACCGGGCGCAGAAGAAGACTGGTTGGCATTACCATCAGTACCCGCCTTCGACCCCGGGAGGGCTTCTTCGAGAGCCTTGAAACCTCCACCTCCGCTACCTCCAGCAGCGGAGCTACTAGTACCTTTCCCAACAGCAAGTCCAGAATCGTAGAGAAAATCCAACCTCTCCTGCTTCCTACAAAATTTGTAAAAAAAATTGAAATCGAATCAAAACCCTAAACCCTAATTTTCGAATCACAAAAAGGGGGAAACAAGGAAATAGACTTACGGGACAAGGCCAGCTTGTTCTTGGAGAAGACGGAACTCAGAGCGTTCCCTCTCTTCATGAATCTGCTTACGAAGCTCTTCCAATTTCTTCTGCTCAGCCTCGTGCTTTTGTTCCGCTTTCCACACGTTTTCGATGTTCCTCAAGCTACCGGTATGCCATCCTTTCTTGTTCAGAAACTTCAATGCCATTTTTCAGATACCAAATCAATTACCCAATCCTCAATTACGATGAATTTTCAAATCTTCCCTAAATCAGATCCTCTGCAAGATTGAATAAAATTGACTGTAAACCCTAACCACTATCAAGTTGATTAAATTTGCAGTAAGCCCTATAATCAAATCAAAATTAGAAATTATTGAAATTATATATCGTTACTGAAATCAATTTCAATTTCAAACAAAAAACATACCTAAAAGGAAGCAGTCGATTGGAGAATTATGGAGTCTATTTGAACAAGTTTTCGTATAATTTTGTTATTTATTAAATAAAAATTCATAATTTTATATAAAATAAATAAATAGAATAAAAAATATTGGCGGTTCATGACTACAGCAATTTTCGGTTCGGCCGAGCTGAAATATGGGTTTTTTTTTTCTCATTGGATTGGGCTTGAGTCCACGTTATAAAACTTTATCGGCTTAAATGCAAAGTTGGACCTCAAAGTATATTATTTTTTATTTAAAAGTGGTATCTAAATTAGACTGCTCACGTAGCCGAAATTTATTCGCTTTCAAAAAAGCAAGCATTTCAAAATTTAGAAGGATTTGGGCAAAAATATTAGGCCCGAAAAATGGGTCTGGGTAAAATAATTAGGCTTGTTTAAAATATGGGTCGAGCTCATGCTTAAACATTTAAGGCCCAAGCCCAACCTGACCCATTTTCAAGTTTATAATACCTTATATTATGTAATTTATAACACATTAAAAAAATAAATATATACTAAATATATAATAGTACTCTAATGTAAACATTAAAATAATGTTAAGATGACTATATAAAAATTTTCAATAAATAAAAAATGTATAAAATTATTAAATATTAAAATAATATAATATAAATATTTTTACAAAAATTAAAAAATAATATGGGCGGTGCTAAATTGGGCTTGGGTTAGCCTTTTACAAGTATGCGGGTTTGGGCAAAATTTAGGCCCATATTCTTGGTCGGGTTTGGACAAACATAAAGTATATTAAAATCATGCTTATGCCCAGCCCGAACCCGGCCCATGAGCACCTCTAAGTCTAAGCTATCAATTTTATCTCATTTTATTCCAAAACACGACAATGGCCAATAAGAATGTGACATATAGCATGTTTTTATTGGATTTCATACACCTTTTTAGGTAAAATGAGATGAAATTGACAGTTTAGATATTATTTTTAACAAAAAAAAAATTTTAAGTACCGAAGTGAAAAAAAAAAATATAATTTAGGGTCTAATATTGTAGTTAAGCCGACATTATTCAATAATTGTTGCATGAAAAGGAAAAAAGATCTCAAAACTACACCAACTTTCGTTTGTGCGAGACAATATCATTTTGTATTTACATATTGTGTAACCAAAGAATTACATATTTAAATCAAAATCGAGTTTCATATATACAATTATTTTTATTTCTTATATTTGCAAATGATTAATCCAAATTTTTTTAGGTACCCTATTTTGATTTGCATATATATTTAGTACAGCTCACGTGCCACTGATAGTAGCAAACCATATATATATACACATCATCCGCAGACAATTCCTGTGACTCGAACTTACAAAATGAGTATAGAGATGAACATTTTTTGCATGGACTGAATTTTATAATATTTAAACTTAAATATTATTTAATATTAATATTATAATGTTATATTTTTAATATTCATATGATATATAAAAAATAAACAATAAAATGTTATAAAATTGAAAAATTGATACAAAGGGAGTAATATTTTTGACTTCTTCTTTATTTTAAAATTCAAATTTTATGAACGGAGATAACAATGTTAAAAGAGTTTTGCTTCTCACTTAGAAATTTAGCCTGATTCAACTCTAAATTAATCAAAATTCAATACAGAATGAAGTAAAAAGAAATATATGTGATTAGAGTTGTCCATGGGTCGGGCTGGGTTTGAACAAGATTTTAAGTTCGGCCCGAAAATGGGTGTTAATTTTTATCCAAACCCGGCCTAGATTATATATGCTAACCCCGGGCTCGGACTAACCTGGCATGTATTAAAGCCTATAATATCGATACATTATGAGGTATCGACACTCAAGCAACTTTTCTTTAATTTCCAAAACATCTAACCTTAAAATGGTATTGATACCAGGCAGGGTATCGATATTTTTGTGAAAGTACAAATACTTTGTTAAGAGTATCGATACTTTTAGACATGTATCTGGGCCGGGCTCGGGGCCAAAAAAACTTTACCTGGGACTCAACCCGTTTTCTAAACGAGCCTTATTTTTTTGTCAAAACCCATCCTTTAGGCTTATATTTATATTTTTATTTTTCGGGCAGGCCTTCGGGTCAGGCTGTACAAGTCTACATATGGTATGTGGTAGAAGATTATTTGTTGAATTATTTAACGTTTGAACCCAAAAGGTATCATTAACATGAAAGGGATGGATGGTTGAATAATTTTACATGCAATTAAGGAACATTGTTTGTATTCGGTG
Organism: Gossypium sturtianum; assembly: GCA_025698515.1. Taxonomy (NCBI): domain Eukaryota; kingdom Viridiplantae; phylum Streptophyta; class Magnoliopsida; order Malvales; family Malvaceae; genus Gossypium; species Gossypium sturtianum. Next base: position 169,750,422 of record CM046945.1, read on the forward strand.
TAAAGTTGAAAATATTGCCTATATTTCGTGTGGATGAAATCATCTTAATTAATAAATATTATAGATATTTTTCTGAGATCCTATGATCAAAATCCTTTCAAAGTTGTATCGGTACTCAAATTTAGTATCGGTTTGATTGGCATGAACATTATTGTCAATGTAGGACGGCGTGAGTTCGAGTGTGTTGAAGCACGTTTATTCACTTATTTAAGGGTTAGGAGTTATAAATAATTCTATGCACTGTATCACTCGATCGGTTATGAAGATAAACAACTCAAAGAAAAGCTCGTTACTTTTTTGTTTCCCTATAATTGGGGCGGTGAACTCTATCCATTGATATGACATAAGCTTTTTTCCATCCACTCGTTTCAAAATTAGTCGTGGTCTTACACACTCTACCGATGGTGGTATTTTATCTATTAATTTAATTTACACATTCCTATATAAATAGCATACTCCCCAATATTCTTGAAGATCATAAATTATATTGGAGAGCAAAAACAAATGGAGAAAAAAGCTAACAATAGGGTTCATGTATTGGTCATTCCATATCCAAGCCAAGGCCATATTAACCCAATGCTTCAATTCTCCAAACGCTTGTCCTCCAAAGGACTCAAAGCAACCTTTGCCACCACCGTCTTCATCTCCGAAACCATGAAACCCGAAGTACTCAACTCCGACATCGATTTCGACACGATATCAGATGGTTGTGATAAAGGCGGATTCTTAGAAGTCGGGAGTGTTGACGACTACCTTGTACGATTACAAGCTGTTGGGTCAAAAACCTTGACCGAACTTATCATAAAGCATAAGAAGTCACCCCGTCCTATTGATTGCATACTCTATGATGCTTTCCTTCCATGGGTTCTTGATGTTGCCCAACAATTAGGTATTGTTGGAATCGCTTTTTTTACGCAGGCGTGCGCTGTGAATTACATATATTATTGTGCTCATAACGGGCTTTTGAGTCTTCCGATTTCATCGTCAATGACGCCAATTGTCATTCCCGGGTTGCCGTTGCTTGATCTTCGAGACATGCCGTCATTTATCTATGTTGTGGGTTCGTATCCATCTTATTTCGAGTTAGTGTTGAATCAATTCTCTAATATAGACAAAGCTGATTTCATCGTAGTTAATACCTTCTACAAGTTGGAACAAGAGGTTAGTTTACTTCAACTATATAAAGCTCTCTCTCTCTCTTTTCTTCTCAATTATAGGACTTGATTGAGTTCTGCTCTAATATTTTTGGGCTTAGTTAATAATAACTTCAATTAATAATAATTCTAGATGTCAATCGTATCAATATAAATTAATAGTATTTAAATATTTCATTTTATTATTATATTAAATTTATCTTTCTTTCGAGAAATTCAACGACATCATATTGCCTAATGAATGTTTGATATGTGTTTTCTTGTAGAAAAATACATATACTTAATTGTGACTAAAAAAAAATTCAGGTACCAAATTGAATATTTAAGCCAAACTTAAGTACCAAATTGAGTCTATTCACTCTGGTGGTAGTGATAGCTAGAGAATTGGTTTCAAAACCCTAACTAAAACCTAGACTTATCTATGGGCCGAGTCACCCAGTTCGACCCGAAGGCCAGCCTGAAAAGTGAGAGGATTTGGGTAAAAATATAAGCCCGAAAAATGGGTAAGCTTTTTTTTGTCTAGGCTCGGCCCGAATTTGTAAAAAAAAAAACTGTTACTATTTTATCACTGATTTTTATTATTTTGTTATCATTTCGTTATTATATTGCTATTATTTTTAAAAGTATAAAAACCAAAATGCAGCAAGTGGTATAGGGACATGCAAGATACTTTTACCATTTTGTAATGATCTCTTTGATATAAACAGGTTGTTGATTCGATGTCGAAGGTGATGACTCAACCATTGTTAACGATAGGCCCAACAATCCCATCCATGTATTTAGATAAAAGACTTGAAAACGACAAAGATTACGATCTCAATCTCTTTAAACTAGACTCTACCAGTACATGTTGGCTAACCACCAAGCCACCATGCTCGGTCGTTTACGTCTCATTTGGAAGCATGGCTAACCTAACCATCGACCAGATGAAGGAACTCGCACGGGGTTTAAAGCAAACTGGGTTCCATTTCTTGTGGGTGGTTCGGTCTTCCGAGTTACCGAAAGTCCCACACGGGTTCATTGAGGAAATGGGTGATAAAGCATTGATAGTTACTTGGATACCACAAACCGAGGTACTTGCGAATGAGGCCATAGGGTGTTTTTTCACGCATTGTGGGTGGAACTCGACGATTGAGGCCTTGTGTTTGGGGGTACCGATGGTGGCGATGCCGCAGTGGACCGACCAAACCACGGATGCTAAGCTAGTTGAGGATGTTTGGAAAGTTGGGGTTCGAGTTAATGTCAGGGAGGATGGGATTGTGAGTGGAGATGAAATAGAGAGGTGTATTAGACAAGTTATGGAAGGGGAACAAGGGATTGAAATGAAAAGAAATGCTATGAAATGGAAGGAATTGGCTGTGGAAGCAGTGTGTGAAGGTGGAAGTTCGGACAAGAATATTGATGAATTGGTCTCTAAAATATTGGCACGATGTAAATAGGGTTAGTGTTCTTAGTAAACAAAATATCTAAAATCACAAATCCGAGACTTAGTTCAATTGATTTATGCAATAACACATATTATATGTTATTAGCAAATAGGTAAAAAGCTAGAGTGATTCAGTTATGATCAAAACACAAATTTCACTCGAACTTTCTTAAATCGATATGATTATTCGGCTCTCTTTAGTACAATGGATGTAAAGAGGGGTGATTAAGTGTTATTTGTGAATCTGCCGTCTTACCCTTTAAATCAATAATTTTATAATTTTTTTCATTGTTTTGACACTGAAATAATTTTAGGCATAAATTAGAACACAAAATATTTTACTCGAAAAACTATATATTCATATAATCATTCATAAGTAAACACAATCAACACCCAAATAAGAACACTACAGAATCATCCAATTCCTGATAAAATTCATGTGGGCAGTTGATAAAAAGTTCCAACATTCGGTCATCATTTTTCTGATGCATTGAACATCCTTTTTACGAGTTACTTATGCCATTTTATTTTGGTATCTCATATGTTTCTGGCATGGTGGCAAGAGGAGTTTACCTTTCATCATTTGTTTATGTTTTGTCAAAGAGTCACAGAAGAAGATTGTTGAGACTTTAAATGTCTTGGTGTTGATGTTTCAATCCATGTTCCAACACCTCTTTGATCTGCTTGTTTATTCTCGCGATCTTTAGACAATAATCTGGACATGTCTTCAGGATAGCTTTGACCTCCAAACAAATGACCCTTAGAATATGTTTTATCCCTACATTAATGATGTTGATCGAGATTGGCTAAAGAAAAGATTGGTGATCAACTTACCTTATCCCATAAAGTTTATCTTTATTTTTTGAGTCATTTACTTGGTGATTAAGTTGTCGATTTTACTTGGCTTAGAAGGCTGTTGAGATACGATTGATGATGAACACCAACTCAATTAAAATCTTAAATATAATATAGAAGCTAGGATAATTATTCTATACATTGTAGGTGAATAAAAATACTCCACAAGCAAATCTAAGACATGCACGTAGCATGTGACCTTTTCTGGGTTTTTTTTTTTTTTTTTTGTAAACACAATATTGCTTGTGAAGTTTTTTTCTTCTTAAAAAGAGAAAAACCAGTGATCCTGTTATAATCAAAACACAACCTATAGCCAATGAGGGCTGCCCTTTAACTACAACAATAAAAATTCATTAATCAATTGATTTTTTCATTCTAAAATTGCTTTTAAAATCTTCCCAAAATAGAGATGAATGATGCAAATAGTAGATATTTTTATTTACCAAACACAAATTATAGCATAAATTAAATGCTGCAATTCTTTAAGAACTTACCCCTCAAAAAAGCCTAATCACCAGCATCAAGTTCAAGCAAAAGCTTTTCGTTTCCTTCAACAAGCTCCTAATTTGAAGAAGATGAAAGCACAAATATTAGCATGGAAAGATTAACACCATTACCGGTTTGTCCAATGCTTGTGCTTAGCTCTTTGAGAAACAAATAAACAAATTGCTGTAATCTTTTCCACCAGTGTTTATCATCAGCTCCGAAATCAGGCCTTTCAGAGAGCCGCATTATGTGTACGATCTTGGGGCAGTTAATGCCATATATTATCATTTGATTTTTGGAGTTTTGGGGTCCCTTTTTATGAGTCCATTGCTCCATTTTCTTTGAACATTATGCTGGAGATGATTCATCATTTGTTTATAACTCCGCGTCGTAAATCGAACCTCATTGTTAATCAGTTGTCAGAATTTCCTAGAAGCAAGATGGCTCTTCTGCAACACTTCAGATAAGCTGGAAGAAGAAGAAATGAGTTCAAAAACCCTGTATGCTCGTTCATCGAACATACTAATCTTTGCAGTATCAAAGATGTGGTGGGCAGAAAGAAGGGATAAATATCAAAACAATACATGAACTTTGATTTTATGCGATTTTATACATGAACTTTTAATTTGATTAAATTCTCACAAATCACAAACAACAGTATCGGATTAGCACCATTTTATGTTGTTATATTGCATACACAAACAATTATATTAATCCAATATGAAAATAAATGTGCGCATTCATTTCTTTAAATGTGTACAATTGAATCAAATCAAAGTTTCATGAATACACATGAACCACAATTCAAGTTTCATGTGAAAAAAGTTCATGTATTAAAATTGCACATTGGACCAAAGTCCATTTATAAATTTGATATTTATCCCTCAAAAGAATGCAGATGAAGTTCTAAATCGGGGAAACTCAGTTACAAGAAAACGGAAATAGATATATGATTAAAACGAAAATTACCTAATAATCATCATCACCATCACTAGAACTGGAGCTATCATCTTCAGGTTTGCTTTCCATAGAGCCTAAACCTCCTACAGAGATTTTAAACAAAGCAGTTATGCATGGTATAACAGTAATTACTATATGCAATCAAATAAGGCGACTTACTTGTTCTATCAGAAGCCAACATCCAATCTTGAAGACAAACCACTGCTTGTAACATCTTTGGTTTTAAAGAGCTACGATCAGTGCTAATCACTTGAGGACTAATGTCAAATGCACTGTCAGAAGCAATGGTGGACACTGGAATGGTTAAAACATCGCGGGCCATTTTTGAAAGCTCTGGATACCTCAAGGAACATAAAGTCCAATACTCCAAGACATCTATTTCACTGTTTAGATCATGGCTTGGTTCTTCTAAATAAAGATCGAGTTGAGACTTCTCCACTTGAGTTCGGAACCTGGCACTTTGAAAGGTTTCATAATCTTCAAACCCATCGTTTTCGTCTTTATCATTGGATATTTTACTGGCAGCAGTTGATAATAAGGTAGTCTGAGAAGGGCGTGCTGAATTTTGCATGTATTCATCAAACAAGCCATACAAAGTGTTAACGCTTACGCTAACATATTTCTGAGCACCACTACCATACAGTTTGGTGTAACAATATTCAACAAACTTAATCTTGTATCTAGGATCCAAAATCGCAGCACATGACAAGATCAAATTATAAGCTGACCAGTATTGGTTCAATTTCGAGTGCATTTCTCTGACCATGCGAGTCATGAAATTTTCTGGACCTCTAACCATATCAAATAAGCGACTATGAACTTTCCATGCTGCTTTGAAATACAAATTTGAAGTCGGCTGTCTGTTTCTAAAAAATACACACGTCACCTCGTAAAAGACTTTCAGAAATTTGTATAAGACACTCATCTTTTCCCACTCATCTTCTGATAATTTGTGTAGAAAGTTTTTGTCTTGTTCCGCCAAGTACACAAATGCATTCTTATAACAAAAAGCAACTTCTATCATGTTATATGTGGAATTCCATCTGGCAGGGGTATCGAGACACAACTTTCTTTGAGTATCCAAGTTCAAAGTCTTAGCAATTATGTAAAAGTTCTTCTTCCTATGGGGAGATTGCTGCACATACTTAATACCGAGTCTCAACTTTGCAATGATATCAACAACTAGGTTCAAACCAGCTTGCACAATCGAATTCAAAATGCGAAAGAAACAACTGACATGAAAAAACACACCCTTACAAGGGAGATACTTTTTCGCAGCAAGTCGTGATCTCAGCATGTCAGCGACATAATCATCACTCGACAAATTCTCCAGCGTAACACTGAAAACCTTGTGCTCGATGTTCCATTGAACCATACACAAAGCTATCTCATCAGCAACAGACAAACTATCATATGGAGGAGGCATAAGCTTGAACCTTAAAATCCTCTTCTGCAACCTCCATTCATGGTCAATGAAATGCGTGGTGACACAATTGAAGTGATCATCGGAATCGAATTTCCATGTGCTGGATGTCAAACAAATCCGACCAGGACATGTTGCTAACAATTCACGAATATTCTCTCTCTCCTTCACGTATATGGAAATTATATCCCTTTTAATAGAACTCCTACTCAGCACCGGAAATTCAGGACATGCAGCACTCAATAAACGTCTAAAACCCGCATCTTCAACCACACTGAATGGTTGTTCATCAACAATGATCATCATTGCAATCGCCCGATGAATCTCATCGACATCTAGTTTATAGTTCTTTAAGGATGTAGTAGCAGCAATCAAGGTGTCATGCGAAAGAGTGAGACGATTGGCATTCCGTTTAACAGGTTTAAAGCATGCTTCTATTGAGCGCTGATCTACTTCATGATTACCACGTTTAACGCAAGCTTCAATATGACGTCTCAAGTGAGAAGTACCACTAGTAGTTTTAGCAGTATATATTCTCCTGCATAACTTACATATCGCCTTTGAATCTCCTTGTTGCGCTGGAAGTTTCTCGAAAATATCCCAGACTTTGGATGTCGTTTTCGGTCGCTTCGAAGAACTTTCATATATCTCTTCATGAACCACATTTAATGGCGTAACAGCTTCCGCTGAGAGATTCTTGAAAAATTCTGCAGTTGAGACAAATGGAAACACAATAATCTCACACAAATCGAAATTACAGACTAAACAAAGTGCTTTATTGCAAAAATAGAATGAGAGCTTACCTGGACCAAGCTTCTGATCAAAGTTATCCATTAGTTGATAATATATAAAATCCAAAGGGAAAAACTCCAGAGAATCAATGAATCAGTTCCAATGACGCAAAGTTCATGCATGAGAACTGAAAAACCCTGAAAAATTGAGATGATAATTGAGATTGGGATTATAATTAAATTCTAAAATACACCAAAAAATCTTAGGGTTCTTCAAACTTTCTAATCCATAAAAAAAAAAAAAAAAAAAACCCAATTTCTATTTTATTTGACTCGGCAGATTGACAAATTTCAACTTCCAATATATAAAATCCAAAGGGAAAAACTCCAGAGAATCAATGAATCAGTTCCAATGACGCAAAGTTCATGCATGAGAACTGAAAAACCCTGAAAAATTGAGATGATAATTGAGATTGGGATTATAATAAAATTCTAAAATACACCAAAAAATCTTAGGGTTCTTCAACTTTCTAATCCATCAAAAAAAAAAAAAAAACCCAATTTCTATTTTATTTGACTCGGCAGATTGACAAATTTCAACTTCCAACATAAAAACTTTAGCGACGAATGAAAACCCTACAATCCAAAACAAAAAAAAGCGAGAGAGAGAAAAGGGATCGAACCTTAAATTGTGATCGCTAAGCAAATAAATATCTGATATTAAAGAATAAAAATTCACATAAACCTTAAATGAAAAATGACCCAATTCCAAAATCAATCTTTGTTCCACACTCACTAAAAGACTTGATTGGTTACAAATTACTCAATTACACCATGAAAGACATAATTTTTTTAAAAAAAGGGGGCAGAAATTGGAATAAAATAAGAGAAGATCGTGGAGTTCCTAAACTCTCGTAGTGTTAATAGATTGTTCGTAGCAGTGAGTATACAAACGAATAAATTACATATTGGGAAAATGAAATGTAACAAAAGATATGGTACTAAATGTGTAAATTTTGTAAAATTTAGTTTGGGAAATTTATTTCAAAAAGGTAAACCGAGGACAGCATGAGCGTGGGTTTGGATAAACGATGCGTTATTTGCGGTGACGGTGAGATTAAATACCAAAAAATAAACTAAACGCATAGCTCCGACAATCCAAATCCACCCTAAATTAGTTAAAATCCACTTTATCTATCAATTTGAAAATAAAAAAAAATTGCAAATTGGGTACTATCGTTAACAACTATTTTTATTTTAGTTGCTCAACTTTAATAAATTTTCATTTTGGTCATACTGTCGTTAATTCAATGTTATTATACACTCATTTTAGTCATCTAAATTTAATAAGCATTCATTTTGTCAATCATTTTATCTTTTAGTGACTTAAATGAAAATTTTCGAATAGTTTAATGGCCATTTTATAAATTTTTAAAGTTAAGTGGCCAAAAGATAAACTTACTAATAATTTAGTAACATTGGATATAATTTACCTTATATCATTTTAATCCTCAATGTTTACACATTATATCAATTTGGTTCTATTTTTAAATTTTCAAAAAATCATTATATATTTTTCGTTAATATAACATTATTGTCATTTGTAAATTATGCCGTACGTTCATGATTTTTGTCAATCTATATACCCATATAGTAGAGGAAGGTCCAGCATGCACGTGCACATACTAGGCTCAAAATGGTTAATTTTCAGTTTTGGTCCTTCTAATATGTTTATATTTAAGATTTAATCTTTATACTTTAATTTCTAACTTAATTTAGTATTTATATTTTTATAATGTTATTAATTAATTCAAATAGTTAATATCGTTAACTTCTCAATTAAAGTGTTACGTGGTTATATTATATAATTTAAAAATAGATTTTTAAATCCAAAATGTAGAGGGATTAAATTGTCGAAACCATTTTTTACTTTAAAGTTTGAAAAAATGGGGAATCGACTTTTAAAAAATAGGGAGTCGCCACCGATCCTTTTTGTCTAGGTGCGATCGGATCACCTATAAAATATTTTGGTCTGCGAAATTTGAGAAAACGAGTTCGGAAGTCGGTTACGTGCAAGGAAGGGTTATCACCCTTGCAACGCCCAAAGTTGGTACCAAATTGATTAACGTTGTCCTAATGTTGAAAAACTTGAAATTATTTAGGGTAAAAATAAAAAAATTCGTTAAATTGGAATTGAATCTCAAGATTAACTCGTTTCAAAGGAATAAAAATGTCATACCCAGCACGTTAGGATATAACACGTTTATACTTTGACACCGGGATTATCTTTAATCTTCAAAACATATAAAAAGGGTATTCGGTTATTTAGTTGAACCAAAAATCGACACCCAGCACGTTAGGATGTAATTTTTCGTACTTCTAAACACACAAATATTGCCCTATTTTTCATTAAATCGGAATTGAATCTCAAGATTAACCCGTTTCAAAGGAATAAAAGTATCATACCCAGCACGTTAGGATATAACACAATTTATACCCTGACACCGAGATCATCTTTGATCTTCAAATCATATGAAAAGGGTATTTGATTATTTAGTTGAACGAAAAATCAACACCCAGCACGTTAGGATGTAATTTTCGCACTTCTAAACACACAAATATTGCCCCCTCTTTTTTTTTTTTAAAATTTTACGTACATGAATTTTTATAAGGGACTTAATATATACAAAATATTTGATAATGGCATACACATATTGGAATTTGAAACATTAAAAATTTAATTTCCAAAATGATTTCATAAAAAAAAACTTTAGTAATAGCTAAAATTGATACTATAAAAGGGTTATATAAAAAAAAACAAAGATTCAAGCTTAATTGAAATAAACATGTAATTAGAGGGCTAATTTATAAATAAGCAAAATATCTACACAGAATCAAGGATCTGATTGAACTTCGCAAAAATAACAGGGGACCGAATTAGCAAATATCATAATATCGAAACGCAGCACATTAACAGGATTTAATTAAAATAACGCATAAATTATTGAGGTCGATTAAACAATAAGAACCATGCATAAACAGATTTAATTAAAAACAGTACAGAAATATAAAGGACCAAATGCGCAATTTCCTTCAACACATAAACGCGCGGACCCTAAAGAGTTTCGGATCGGGTCGCTGGGTATAGGCCAATACGGCGCCGTTTTGGTGTCAATGAATCGGACTTCAAACGGTACCGTTTCAGGCCATTTACAAAACAAAAAAAAAAAACCCTAAACTATCAATGCTCAGCCATTTTTTAAAAGAAAAGGGAAATGAAAACCCTAGCCCCTCTATTTCTTGCTCTCTCGGTATACAAGGAATCCCCAGATTTATCACTAAAGCGTCATTGAAATCAACGAATAGTGACGCATCAGTTTGCCTTGCTATGTGTTGATTCACCCTTTGTTCTCCGATCAAGACCCTTGTCCAGCCCCGATGGCGACGGAGTAAACGAGGATCTAACCCTCACTGAGATCTGTATCTAGACTCCGATCGTGACGGAGAAGACGCAGATCAAATAGATTCGCGGTAAGCACTTTCTTCTTTTTTAAATAAACATAGAAATCGATTCAAAAGGAAAAAAAACGAAAGAACAAAGATTTACTAGGTATGAAAATCACCTTTCTTTTCTGATTTTTGTATTTCTTCTATTCGTATGCATGCGTAAAAAAACAGTGGTTTTGGTTCGGCCCTTTTTATAGCCGATCTAAAAAATCCAAAAAAATACAAGTTTTTTGTTATTTTATTCTATTTTTATTCTGTATTTGCTGCTGTCGTGCTCTGGTTTGCAGGTACAGAGGCGACGTGTTATTCGGCGCGAGGTGTATTGGATGTACGGAGGTGCGTGGTGAGGAGCGTGAAGGCCCGCGTGGTCGCGCGCGTGGGTAGCTGAAACGACGCAAGGTGCATGCGAGGGAACTGTTGCGGCGCTTGGAACCCTCTGGAAGGTTTCTAGGGTTTTCTGAAACCCTAAAAAGTTTGGGCCATTCGGGTATTGGGCTTGGTTCGAGCTTGTGGACATTTTAGGTAGTCTGGGCTTATTTAATTAGGGCCCTGGTACTTGTAAAAATGAATTTGGACATTGGGTTGTTATTGGATTTTTATTGGACATGGACTTTAATAATAAAAAATTTGGTTTTGTTTTGGTTAATGGGCCCGGGCAAATTTTGGGCCCTACATAAATTATTGAAAATAAAGGTATGAGGGTTAAATTCCAAGCGTATGAAGTATAGAGAGTTAGAATCATGGTTGTTTGAACCGAATCGGACCAATCAGGATATCAATCCAAAGAGAGGCATCAAATTAGTTGACCCATGAACTAGTAAGGGTGTAACACCCCTTACCCGTATTCGACGCCGGAACAGGGTACGAGGCATTACCGAAGAGTACGGAACACTTACAGATGATTTAAACCATTTATCGCTCAAATATCAAAATTGATTATAAAAGTTCCTTTAACGGACCCTTGAAATCCAAATCATGCATTGGGATTGGGTCGGGACTAAATCAGAATCGTATGAATTTTTTTGCAAAATCCCTAAGTTTATCTCATTTACAAGGGTCCCACGCTCGTGTGGCTCACATGGTCGTGCCTCTGGGGCGTATAACTCTCTGACTTGCATCTATGAAGGAAATTGGGTCACACGGCCTTAGTACACGCCCGTGTTGCTAGGCCGTGTGGTAAAGTTAATTTTCACAAATTAGGCTATTTTCTAAGCCATATTTCTCTCTCATTTGATCCTTATTCTTCACCCACATTTCATACATACAAAAACCAATTTAAGATATTCAACTGAGCCTTATACTTAATACCACTTGTTAGTCGTACACTTCATATAAATAACAAGAAACGTATATGGGTTCAATTCTCATTAAATTTCTCTTGTACTTATACTTTTTCACACTATGTATTCATATAACATATAACAATCACACCTCTATATTTCATATACATTTTTATAACAAATTGTCTTGGTTTCAAACTACTTCATATTTGAGTTTTACTTATCAAATCATTTGAAACATCATCTTTACACATATAGTGCACTTGAGATGCACAATTCTATAATTATGAATGAACACATTTATCAAACATATTCCATGTTTTTATATATTATAGTCTCATATTTCCATGTATCAATTACCATCTTTTCCTTGTATTTTGAAAAATACATGTAACAATTCATAAACATGCAATTCACTAACTCTTCCTGCCAATCACAATTTAAATTTACAAATCACTTATTGAGCCTAATTTCAATGTTCACTAAAATCTATTAGGATGTACGTATCCACCAATAAATTCCATATACAGGTATCATCACCTCATATTTTCACATACATTTACTTTTCACATTATGAACTCAAATAACATATACAAGACATACCAATGTATTCCAAGTATGTTTTCATAATATTTCATTTCAAATTTAGATTATGTCATATTAGAACTCTTCTCATTAACTCATTTGGAATACCCATTCATACGGATAATACACTCAAGGGTGTACAAATATATAATCACAAATGAACTCATTCATCAACCAAGTTCTATGTTCATGTCTCATCAACTCATACTTCCTTATATCACATAATTCTATGTAACACTTACCAAGCTTTGTCAAATTAGTGAACTTCTTATGGAATTGGTCTGCACTTGTATGCACCGAATTTCACCGATAATCACCGATGCCATAACATAGCTATGGTCTTTTCACTAGAATGCCATAGCTCAGCCATGGCCTTACATCTTCACTATCATTATGCCATGGTGAAACCATGGACTTATCCGTCAATTCATCACTTTTCACTAGAATGCCATAGCCCAAACTATGGTCTTACATCTTAAACACGTATCACACCGATGCCATATCCTAGATATGGTCTTACACCGAAATCACTTGTCACTTGTAGCCGAAGCTACCACTATCCATCGATCGGTAGCCGAGCTACCACTTTTCATCGATCGGTGGCCGAAGCTACCACTTTTCACTTGATCGGTGGCCGAAGCTACCACTTATCACTTTCACTTGTCCTGATAAGATAAGTGTAGCCAAGCTATCACTTATCACTTTCACTTGTCATTGATCGATAAGTGTAGCCGGAAGCTATCACTTATCACTTGTTGCCATAGTTCAACTATGGTCTTTTCCAAAATCAATTCATCTTGTCACAACGAATCAAGTGCTCAATTTGATCATTTATTCAAGTTTCATGCTTTTACATTATTCACGATTTTATCATCAATACATATGAAATAACACATCATGAAGTTCATAAAATTAACAAATGATCACTAAAATTTAGCCATATAAACTCACAAGTTCAATTTTTGTATTATAATGATAATCATAATTTCATAATAAATATTCCAAATAAAACATTATATCATTTCTAATTCAACATTTATCAATTATAATCGAGCATGTAATCAATTTATACACAAGTCGTTCATATATTATTTTTCCTCCTCCTCCTCTCCATCCACATCCTTAATATAAACAACACACTTGTAAGTAACATTATTTATAATTTTCACTATTTACTTATGTGAATATTCAAGCTGTCCATCTGTGTCATAGTCACTAAATTATTCTTATCTTGAGCTACAAAACTCCAAATTAAGATCCGTTAATTTTATTTAAAACTAGACTCATATATATTCTTACTAAAATTTTTCTAGAATTTTTGGTGTGGCCAATTAGTACAGTTTATTAGTTAAGTTCTCCCCTGTTACACAGTCCAATAGCTCTGACCTCTCTTCACTAAAAATCAATTATCTCATAGTGCGATTTTCATATAGTGTTTTTGATTATTTCTAATGAAAATAGGCTCACTAAGGAATACAAAAATATAAATTATAACTCATAATTATTTTTGTACAATTTTTAGTGAATTTCTAAAGTAAGAACAGGGGATCAAGAAGTTATTCTAAACCAGTCATACAAAAATTTAAATATATCAATATGTAGACTTCCTTTGCTTGATCTGTTTATTTTATATGAAAATAGACTCAACAAGCTTTAATTCTATATCTCATTCAACTTCTAGTTCAATTTCTACCATTTTTGGTGATTTTTCAAAGTTAGACAACTGCTGCTGTCCAAAATTACTTTAGTGTAACATGTTGATTTCTATTTTGTCCCAAATTCCACAATTCATACAATTCAGTCCTTGCTCAATTCACCCCTAAATTGAGCTAATTTTCTCATTTAATACTTTTATCTATCATTTTAAACTACTTCATAACCTTTGAAAATCAGAATTTTAACACTAGGCCTTAATTTCAACTCTTTCACAATTAAGTCCTAAACCAATTTCCATCAATTTCACTTGATAAAATCATCATATAACAAAATTAAAGCTTCAATTCAATATTTATTCATCATATTCTTCCAGCAATAATCCACATCAACTTTAAAAATTTGCCATAGAATAAAAAAACTAATGAATTAATAAGTTGGACCCAATTGTAAAAGTCCAAAAACATAGAAATTTCAAGGAGAAAGCAAGAATTAAACTTACATGAAGCTTGAGTATGAAAAACAGCTTGAACTCTCTCCCATGGCTGTTTTTCAGCTGAAGAAAATGAAGAGAAATGAAGAGAATTCTAGATATTCCAATTTGGTCCCATATTTATTTAACTAATTTTAGCAATTTTCCAATTTTACCCTTATTTCACCCATTTCCTGATTTTTCTCAACTATTGCCGCCCAAAATATCTCCTTTGGGATTATTTACACTTTAGGTCCTTCCTCATTTAACAATTAAGCTATTTAATCCTTCTAGCAACTTTTATACATTTTTCAATTTAGTCCTTTTTATTTAATTAACCACCCAAACGTCAAAATTTTCTAACGAAATTTTTATATTACTTTATTGACATTCCGTAAATATTCATAAAAATATTTATGACTCGGTTTATAACACCGAGATCTCGATACCTCTTTTTCTCGATTTCTTGACCAAATAAATCTTTATAAAACACAATTTACTATTTCAAAAATATTTTTAAAGCTACATTTGGCTGGTAAATATTAAATAATACAATCTACGAGTTCATTTGTTAGATTTGATGGTCTCGAACCACTATTTCTAATATCACTGAAATTTGGGTTATTACAAAGGGCCGGTTGAACTAGGCTAAAAAATTGATTAAACTGATTTTTTTTATTTTTTAAGATGTATATTTTTATTTTTATGATTTTTAATGTTTAATTGAACCGTATGAACCAGTGACCTGATTAGTTCGATCATCAATCTGGTTCTGAAAACCTTGCTTAAAGTTTATTTTAATCTTCAAATTTTTATTCTATGGTTTAACATAAATAAACCGTGCTAATAATTAATTATTTGTTAAGACGTGTCGTATTATTATACAATGCCACATGCCAAAATATGATTATGCATATTTAAAAGTACATATATCACATTGAAAGATTTTTTATAGTTTAAGTACTATTAGTGCAATTATCCCAAACGTGATCTAAGTAAAATTACAGTGAACCTTTGGATATATATACTCTGTTCCATTTTTAAGCTCTTTTACCCATCAAACACAACAAAGAAAGAGACTAAAAAGTGAAGGAAGTTCATCTTCTTTTTTTTCTTTTAATGTGAACATGATTCAGTAGTTTGTCTAGCTCGAGTTTATAACATACAATCTCGAAGATGAAGGTTTGAAAACTCGATATCAAAATCGGAATCTCCCATGAAATCCTCGTCTGGTTTTTGCTTTTTCCGAATGAACCCAAGTTTCCCCTCATTTCCTGCAACAACAAAACATATTTACTAAGACATTTATCCAAGGCTACCCGGTGGTCAAAACTCGGAACTCGAAAGAATGAGAGCAATGTAGGTATTCAGTAAGTTTGGATTTATGTCGAATCCGGTCGTTAACCGCCACGATTTAAGTAGGCTTGTCACTCACATGTAGGTATCCATTTACCTATCATGTATGACCCAGAAAAAACCTGATTCTTGCACCCGTGTCCAAGCAACATAGATTGTAACCATGTCAAAGTAGTCCGATAACATGTCATTCATATCTAACATATAGAAACGACCACTTAAATCGAGAAAATCAAGTTATAGAACCATACCAAGGAAGCTTGAAAGTGTCTTTCCACCACCCTTGTTTCGTGCAACTGGCAACTATTCTTTCTAATCGTACGATGATTTCCGAAAAAGTGGGTCTTATGAGTGGTTCTGGATCCCAACATTCTCCGATGAGCCTGTTCATACATTATAATTGAAATAAAGCTTAGAATACAAGATAAACTGCACTAATGAACTTGAAGCTTGGAAAGCAAGGAAAGTCTCCGAGACTTACTCCCTTAATTCTGCGGGACAACTTTTCGATTTGATCTTGAGTGGCGGTCTCTTTTGCTCGAAACACATCAATTTTACGGCCTCTTCGGCGGGTTTAGGATGAAACGGCACTCCTTCAATCATCTGAACACTCATATAGGAAAAACCAGTCAATACCCCGTGAAATCTGGGCATGATCACAATGAATGAAACATCGTGTTTGTTACCTCGTATAGCATAACACCAAAAGAATATGCATCAACACTTCGATCGAATATCATATCTTTATGAATTTCGGGTGCCATATATATATCTACAATAGAAACAGAAGCTAAATCATTAGCAGAAAAGATTATAACATCCAGAGGGAAGTTTTTTTTTTTGTTTGTCACATAACATACTTGATGGATCAAGTTGATCGTCTGGACGTGCTAATTTGGCCTTGTCAGCTGATAATTTTGATAACCTCAATAAACCGAAACCGGCTATCTTCAACTTACCACCATTATCCAGCAAAACATTTCTGGCACCTTACCAAAATTTCAAATATTAAAGGACAGTTCATTACAATAACGTAACATTCAAGTAATTCAACCTGCAAGGCATTCCCTTACTTTGGCTGTAAATTGCAATGGATGATCGGATCCGGTTTACATTCATGAAGGTAATTCATTCCCCTGATATCAAGAAAACGACGGTCATCGAAGCTGTCCCATGTATGATTATGTATGATTATATATATATACAATATACGATAATATGATACCTGGCAATGTCAACAGCAAATCTTAAAACTTTGGATGTTGATAGACGCCCTTTCTTTTGAAGGTAGTTTTGGAAGTTGCCCTGAAACGAGGATCGTTGCCATGGTAATGTCAACAGCAATGCATATATACTGGTTAAATAGACGAATCAACATAACAAAAAGACATGCTTACTTTTGCATGATACTCCAAAACAATCATCATGGGAATGTTTTGTGTAACGGCTCCGACGAATTGAACCACATTTGGATGTCGAACTTTTTCTAGCAAAGTTAACTCGTATTTGAAAGCATTTCTGTTAAGGGAACAATTGTGAATGTAACTCAGTGTTAGGCCCTGCAAGAACTACTTTTGGTGTATGCACAAATATACATTAACAGGAATGACAAACACTTTGAATCCCACGAAAGTGTACAAAGTACATCGGAAGTGTAAAGAACGGATATCGAAAAGGAAAGTACTTATCGGAAAAGAAACCAAGGTAAGTGCATACATGCTTTCAGGGTCTGAATAGCTGTCCTTATCGAATATCTTTACAGATACCCTAGTGCCATTCCATTTTGCCACTTGATATGATCCCTGGCAAGTGATTTATGAAATGTCAACTTATAAAAAGGCATAGAATACAAAAAAAAATAAAAATTTGCCAGCCCCCAGAGGGAAACAACCATGATTGCCTAAAATACGTGTCGAAGTTCGCTCGAACGAAAATACGAGAACATGTCTACTAATCTGTCAATACTTTAGTGAATGCTGGATGAAATGCAGAATACCATCTGCAAATCAACCGAACCGTCTTTCGTATTGGACCATACATTAGTTTCCGACAGCATCAATCCCAAAAAATGAAATGATGGGGAATCCGTACCTTTGTTATACCGTCAGACTTCCGAATTTTAAGCTCCATCGGGTTAAGCTCGTACTCAGGCACCTCTTGAGGATTAGCAACTGTCATTGGCGTCTTCCTGGTTTTCTAATATCATGGTAGATAGTAAATAACAATCTTCATACATGCATAATAACGGTAAAAGTACTATGGAAGTCCTTATACTAAGAGTCAAATTAGTCTCTATATGTTAGACCAAAGAGCAAATTAATCCTTTCTGCTAAAAAGTTTATTCATTTCTACTGTTAAAAACTGACGTGACTAATAGAATAATTAAACAGTTACACATTTTAACGTACAGGGACCAGTTTGTAATAGTAGAAATGGATGGAATTTTTAACAAAAGGGCCCGTTTGTTCTTTGATTTAAAAGACAAGAACTAGTTTGCCCATGTTTTGAGTAGAGGGGGCAAAATGCAATTGACTCTTGGTACAAGGACCTCTATGATACTTTTACTGCATAATGACATATAGATAGAAGCAAAATAGGAAGAAAATTCATTATCTTACAGGAACTTTGGCTCCTCGGGCCTTCAAACTCTCGTACACTTCTACATTGCCATAGTACTTTGCATCTGCAGCTGCCTGGCCATATAAGAATATAAGTATATTTACATTGCTCAACGTTCATTCATATCATCATCATGAAAATTGATAAGTAATCAGTTATAAACAGTGTTGTCAAGGCATATATATCATCCTAATTTGCCAAATCCAACACCACCAGATTATTCACTGACCTCCACAAAATCCCAAACCACATTAATCAAAGCTAATGTGTCCAACTTTCTATTTTTTTACAAGTTTTTTCATGTATTTAGAAGGGAATATCCTGAATCCCATATATGCATATTAATCAAAGCTATTTAGGACATATCCCCATGTACTTGACCCACAAAATTAATCAAAGCTTATGCGTCCAACTTTCAATATTTTTCTAAGTTCTTTCGTGTATTTAAATGATCCTATTTCCATTCCTATATCGAGTCCTTCTAAAGAAGTCTTCGGTGCACCAATGAGATCTCTTGTTTTATTGAGCTTACTGCCTCTTCAGGTAGCCTCAAACACTGGAGCTCTTCCGTAGGATAAGGAGACAAAACCCGGGTAGACCACCTCTTCAGTCAGCCTCAAACACGATAAAAAGACAAAACCTCGATAAAAGACCATACGAACTCTATATACAAGAATCAACCTCCGCTCAACACGAAAAAAGTAAATTAAAGAAGAAATGTACCGTGCTACCCCAACGATCACGAGCATCAATATTAGCCTTTCTACTAAGAAGAAGCTTAACAACCTCAACATGACCTTCACAAGCAGCAATATGCAAAGCAGTACGGCCATCAAGATCAATACTATTAACATCAATCCCTTCATTCAACAAATCTTCTACTCCTTTAACATCCCCTCTACACGCCATAAACAAAAGCTGCATAGTCGAATCCAAATTCTCCGGCACCGACATCTCATCTTGACTATTCCTTCGTCGAATTGGGTCCAACGATGATTGCCGTCCAAAGCTAAACCGCAAATTGTTCCGCCGTGGGTCAAGCGACGATTGCCGAGTGAACTGACGGCTTAAACTCCGTTTTAAAGACCCGGTTGAGAATTGCCGGGAAATTCCCCGTTTTAACTGCGATGCTAAGTTCTCCATCTTCATTTAAGAAAACCCAAAGCGTAAAATGATTAGTTCTTCTCTTTTTTTTTGGCTCTGAAAAAGATCGAGAGCCAAAAAAAAGGAAGAAGAGTTTAAGCTTAGGGGCTCTCGATAATGGAACAGAGGAAAGGGAAACAAATATGATATTATGATGAAGATGATGATGAACAAGTGATGTTGATGACGATGAAGGGAAGAAGGTGACTTTGGTTTCTTTGGCTCCGAAGTAAACGCATAGCCAACAATGGTGAAAGAGAAAAAAGTGGGAAAATGGTAGAAAAAAGTGGGAAAATGGTGGAAAAATTTTTGTTTTTTTTAGACGACAACAAAGCCTTTTGCTTTTTAGCTTTTACTCTGTTTTCATTCAAGTTTTTAGTTTTTGAGATTTAGTTATTTTACTTAAAAAGGTAAATCTACTTGGTAGGTTGTTTTATTATATAGATTGTATCAAATTAGTCCCTCTACTATTAAATGTATCAATTTAGTCTCTATATTATTAAAAAAAAAATCAAATAAGCCCAAATTTCAACAGAGTTAACAGTTACGGTTAAAAATTGTTATTAACTTTTTACTAGAGTATATATTTCGTAGGCTTCTTATGATAAAATTTGGAGTTAAACTGTGAATGAAAAAACAATTTTCATGTCATTTATTAAATAGTAAATGTTAACTATTTTTCGATTTGGCCTTATTTGATTCCTTTTAATAACATTAGAGGGACTAGTTCGATCTTTATAATAGAGGGACTTCCTAGATACATTCACTGTAATTAAAAGGTTAAAATATGTCATCAATCTATTTACTCTTACCAAATTTGAAAATTAGTCCATTTACTTTGGTCTAATTGTTAACACGGTTAAAAATATTTTTATTAATTTTATTTGTGTGACATTTTGAAATTAAAAAAATATTCACTTAGTAGCCATGTAACTAAAAAAAATGTCGTAATAAAATTGAATTTAACAAAATAGTTTTAACAATGTTAACAATTAGACTTGAAGTTTGAAATTTGAAAAGCAGAGGGATTGATTTCCTAAAAATAAAAGTATAGGGACTAGATTCCAAATTTATGAATAGTACATGAACTTGTGCCATATTTTAACCTATTTAAAAAGTTATCTAATTTAAAAACCGTAATCTAATCATTAACATATTGTTAATATTTTCTGTCAAAATTCATCGACTTGACACGTGACATATAATTGGCAGGAAATAAATATGTTAAGTTGACATATGATTAGGAATTTTAAATTGGAAAAGTAGGAGGATAGAATTTTTAACTTTTAAAGTATAAGGACTAGTTCTCAACTTGTATAGAAGTACAGGGACTAATAGCATATTTCAACTTTTTTATTAGGATAAGCAAAGATTGGTTTTAACGGATAAGATCGATCAAAATAGAATCGGTTTAAGTTAGTTAAGATTTTTGGCATGTGAAATGAATAGATTATTTTATATTAATAGTTAGGGTTAATTGCATCAAACATACTCAAACTTTTGTTTAGAGTTTAAATTGGTCCATAAGTTTTAAACATTTTAATTTAATCTTTAAAGTATTAATATTATATCAATGGTGTCGATTTATCACTCTAGCCATCAATTTACGCTCTAAATGTCACAATCAATTCATATGACTTACACATGTGTAGTTCAACTTAGACTCAACGTGTTAGAAAACTAGATAATGCCAATAAAATTAGGAGGGAAATGCCCTTTTTTTTTTAACATATCAAATCCAAGTTGTCCACGTAATAAGTATACATATATTTACAATTTGATCCGCATGTTTTAAATTTACTCCCTATTTGATTTGATCTTGCATTTAACGTCCAAGGTAATGGCTAGACTAATAGAAATGCTTGATTGATATGATATTAATGTTTTAAGAACTCAATCACAATGTCTTGAATTTTGAGGATCAATTTAAAATCAATGTCGTAATTTGAGGCTATCTGATGAGATTAACCATGATATTGAGATATTTTTGGTAAAATGCCTAGAAGTAACCATAATCCCCCCAACCCTAAAAAATGAAGATAAAACAAGCGCATTGACAAATAATATCTATATCAATCGAACTATTACAGGGATTGAATGAAATTAGTCTCTTTATTAAAAATAGATCCTATAATCGAGATACCTTTCAAATTCATTCACCTTTTATAATTAAACTTTTTTTTTAATAATCTTATTATAGATTCTGATCATATCTGTTAAATTTGACACAATGTCTAGAACTACTCATAGCTCATCTCTAACCATAAACTTTAAAGGATAATACACTTCAGCACACTCGAACCCACATTCTCCTACATCAGCAATAATATTCATGCCAATCGAGTTAATACTCAATCCACGTAATTAAACTTTAAATTATTTTTTTTTTGTTTTTTTACTAGAAAAGAGAATATTTTTGTTATTAAAATATGTAATCCTATCAATTCATAAAATTTTGTATAAATCAAAGGTTGTTGTGCTGGCAGTCACGAGTCTTTCAGACAATAAATCATTTGTTTTTTTCAGACAATATATATATATAATGGTAGTTGTAATTTGTAAAGTTTACTTTTGCTTTTGGCCGACCTCAATTTGAACAATCAAAGTGGATATCATTTTCCTACTTTTTATTTATTTATTTTTATAATTTGGAATAATTTAAAATATTTTTATTAAATTATCTTTGAAACCTTCAAATCTTTAATTAATTGTGATTACCCACAATAATTTTTTTAAAATTAATACTGTAATGTCAATTAACCTAATATTTAATCAATGAATTTTATTTATAATAGCAAAGTATTTTGGGTTGTTGATAAGTGAAAAGGGTTAGGGGTCACCAATAATTGAGATAAGTAATGGGGATGGGTCACCCCACATTTAAGCTAACATGTGGAATTCTCCACCTTTCAATTTTCAAGCCTTTCAACCCATCCTCTTTTTAATTATTGTTGCCATCCTTATTACCCTACAATATGTTACCATTTTAATATTTTTTTGATATTATGTATGTCGCTATTCATGTTCGGGGTTCGTGATTATCCCGTTGTCTTCAAGATTTAAACTTATGTTCTCTCATTGAAAATATAATGTGCCTTACTATTGCACCCAACCACTTGTTGGTGAGTATTTTAATATTTTAATTATATTTTTTTAGATGAAAAAAAAATTCATACTACTTATAAGGGGTCATTAGGTTATGTTATAAAAATTAGCTTAGTAGTTGAATTGATCAAGTTATCAGTTTTTGGTTTAAACAGTGAACAATAATTAAATTAACAATTAAAATTTTATAAAAAATTATTAAATAATTATAAATTGATTCAACCACCGAGTTTTTGTCTTGATTTTAAATTTTATTTTTTACAAACAGTTCACTTAAAGGTCAATTCAAATCGATTTTTTATCTATCCGATCTAATTGATCAATCCAGCCTGGATCCAAAACAGTACTATTGTAAACAATCACTTAGAGCATTACTATTAGGTTTTTGTGTCTTTAGTGCAATTATTTTGTCATATATGCGTGTAATTTTTCAAATAGATTGGTTAATAAAATTTCATAGTTATAATTATTATCTTCTGTATTTTATTCTCACTTGTTTTTGCACAAAAAGTAAAATGAACAAAGCAAATATTGACTCACAATTACCTAAGGTCTAACTAATACCAAGTGGCATCGTAAGGTTAGATTATGATGCGAGAAGATAACTTATATTAGTAGGTAACCTAAATGACCTATAATTTAAAGAATCAAAATAAGCAATTGACTAAATACAGTATTATGTTGTCTATCAAGTTCAATTTGAGAGATATATTATCTTGGTATCGGAGCGAATAACTTTCAAAAAGATAGATACATAGGTGTGATTGTCTGGTTTGATAATACTAAATCCGTTTATGGATAAATTCACTTGTGACATTCATAATGTGGTTTACCTTAATCCCGACTAAGTAACTGGCTATGAATACGTAACTCATTTACTTTGAAATATTGAAAGTTTGAGCTCGGTTGATGTCAAAGTTGAAAGTTAGTATGTTAGGTATATGACTTATGTATTGCATGACTTCATTTACGATAGTGGAATTTATAGCTCGATCAAAGAGTAAATGACATCTTTTCATTGACATTACATGGATTATGAAAAATGAACGTGATCACAAGTCATTTGTCGAGATAAATGATTGCTATTACTATTTGTTAGTAATAATCTTTTTCATCATAGAAAGATGCAATTATGACTATGAGATAAAATAGGATCATATTGGACGAACGGATTTAATCGAAATAGATTAAGGATATCCTACGAGGGTAATATACTTATGACAATGCAATTGAGCAATGCAAAAAAAAAAAAAAAAAAATCTACAAAGATAATTTAGTAAAATATGCTTTTAGATAATATTACAATCCTTCAACTAAACAACAAAATCTTATTTTCCAGCAAAATAAACTATCAATATAATGTAACATACCCGATAATATGCTAAATAATATTACATTATGGTAAATCTTATTACCAATAATCTTACATTTCGTAAACTGAACCACCATTTTTCTAACATTATGGAGATATATTTCTTCAAACTTTAGTTGTTTCAATTTAATCCCTTTCTAAGTACTTTTCATATTAATTTAAAGGATAAAATATACTCCAAGTTCTTATACTTTTGTACATTTGAAATTTAGTCTTTCTATTTTTATTTCAAGGAATATGGTCCCCTACTATTCAAATTTAACAATGCAAGTTCAATTGTTAACACTGTTAAATTCAAGTTCATTTTAACATTGTTGATAGCTTGATGCTAAGATCAAACAAGGTGGAGATGACGGTTGGATCGTGCAATTCACCTTGCTTAGGCAAGGTGAAGAGCCATCTTAGAGGGTGTTTAGGTTATGGTTGTGGTTGAGTCAATTATTGAGGATGAAGAAGAAGGTAAGAGAGAGAGGTCCCCTTTTTTGGCGGAGCTTAGGGTATATACCCTAAGCTATGATGCTAAGGTGGCAATGAGATATTCTTTCAATTACATTAGATGGATATGGTAGTTGAAATCGAGAATGGCGATTAATGTGTAGGATCTGCTAGTGTTCACGTTTGTTTATGCGACTTGTGAAGATGAGGAGTACCTTTGAGAACTAGATGTATAACAAATGTCATTTTTTTTGGTTAAATGGTTACGAAGTTGAGCATTTTTTTTAAAGTGTCACACTAATAAATTTTACCGAAAAGTTTTAACGGTCTTAACATTTTGACAAAAATTTCAAAATATGAAAAGTAAAGATACTAAATTTCTAAAAATAAAATAAAAAATTTCAATTTCAATTTTTTTTTTTTGTTTAAATAAAAGCAATACTGTAAAGGTCTTCATGGAATGCATTCAGAGCAAAATTAGGGGGTTGAAACCAACAATAAATGTCAATGCCCATTCTTTCTGCAGCTTTTCCTAAGCAATCAACCAACCTATTGCTTTCTCGATGCACGTGTTTTAAGTTGGTATCCCAATCACAACTCAACAAATTTCGAATCGCATTAACGACATATGATTCCTCCTAATGTATCGTCAGGTTCCCCTTAATATAGTGTAGCTTCTCCAAACAATCTGTTTCTAACAAAACATCTCAACATCCAAACTTCCAAGCTTAGTCAAGACCACCCAGAATGCCCTAGAGTTCTACCTCATACTCATTGCACATCTCGATGTTTCTTGCTAATCTCAAAAACCACAAATCAGTTGCATCTCGGACCACACCACCCGCGGTAGCTACTCAATTTCAATTTTAATTGTACGAAAAGAATAAAAACTTGAAGTAGAATTTAACCTAATTTAAAATTTTGTCCTTAATAACCGGATCTATCCATGTGGATAAAAGAAATTAGCATCGTTGAAAGGAGATAAGCTATGAGAACCTCAAATTTTTCTTTATTCACGTGAATGGTATATTAATAGCTTCATTGTCAACCATGCTGATCTAATTTTTTTTGGAAAGATAATAAATTCGAGTGGATTTAATTGTGTAATGCAAAAAATGTTTATATATTTTTTTAATTTGGTCCTTTTTTTTTAGTTAAATTTGGTAATTAACCTTTCAAAAATAGTCAAATCGTTGCTAAAATATTAATTTTTTTAAAAAAATAATTTTAAAAATCGTTAACATGAAATTATTTGTCTTATATTCTACATAAAAAAATAATTTAAAATTTATAAAAACATATAAAATAAAAAAATTCAAAAATATATAAAGTTCATAAAAAAATTAAAAAAATAGCATAAAGTACATGCGGATCATCATGTGGGCTGTCATGTTTAAAAGTTTGACATTTGAGTAAGTACTTTCATTGAAAAAATTAATTCAACTCTTTTTGAAATGTTAATGGTCAAATTCGACTCTTTTTAAAATGTTAAAGGTCAAATTTAACTAAAAAATGCCTAAATTGATAAAAAAAAAATACAAACGTTGATGGTTAAATTTATTATTATGCCGTTCGAATAATGACAAAATTTATGTAATTAAGTTGAACTATCTTTTCCCCGACGATTTGTTAAAGTCAAATTGTGAAACCAAACAACACCAAATTGAATTTGTCTTTGGATAATTAGAGGATTCTTTGACTTCCCCAAAGTATTCTTAAACCAAATAAAGTTTAATAACCTTTTATTTGTCCCTTTCGAAAAGAACTATAGCTCGACTGGCATGAGTATTGTTATCAATACAGTAGGACATGGGTTTAAATGCGCTGAAGCGCATTATTCTCCAATTTATGGGTTGGGGAAGGGCTATAAATAGTTCTAGGCATTATGTCAAAAAGAGCAGATATGATCAGAACCTATAATGAAATTGTTCTAAAAAAAATCAATCATTTATCATTTCACTCGTGATTGAATTTTATGGAATTTCAGTGATGGAGAAGAAGTATTAACAAAAGTGAGGCAAATTTTTAGCCCATTTCACACATGTATAGGCACTAGCTATTCTTTATGGGCTAGGCATAGTGTTGGGATTGATTATAGCGTACAACATTAATACATCAATAGTTTTGGGCTCGATTAGTTAGAGGTATTCATAACTGTATTAGATTAGGTTGGATCGGACGTAAGAATGATATTAACACATTTTATATTTGTTTAAGTTCGATGTAGCTTAAAATATAAATCTAAAATTTTACCCAAATCTATTAATATTTGTAAACAATTAATCAAAGCCCATTTCTGGTATGCTCATATTATTTTTTAGTTTAATATTTAATATTTTATACTTTTTTATTTATTAAAATTTTATATATAATCATGTTAACGTTTTTTAATATTTATATTATAACTTACATAATATAAAATATTATAAACTTAAAAAACGAGTTGAGCCAAGCTCGGGCGTTAAATGTTCAAACTCCAGCTTGTCCCATATTTTAAATGGGCTTGATTTCTTTTTTGCATAAACTAATTTTTCAGACCTAATATCTTAGCTCAGACCCTTTCAAATTTCGGATGAGCCTTCAAGCCTGGACAGATAGCCCGTCCATGAACAAGTCTACAATTATGTAACATTAAGATAATTAATATGATACGGACATGTATAATAATAATTACTAAAATACTAGATTATATTGTTAATAAATCATTTGTTCAATGATAAAATTAAATTTTTTTTACATTAATCTCATTATAGGTTCTTATCATATCTGTTTATATATATATATATATATAATAACTCCTCTCCACCCCTTAAATAGGAGAATAATATGCTTCAACACACTCGAACCCATGTCTTCTTGCACGGGCAACAATGTCAATGTCAATCAAGCTAAGACTCAATCGACATAAAATTAAAGTCTTAAAAATTTTGTAATAGTAGGTTTGAGTATTATCATATATGAATATTTAAACCTTTGTCGAAAATACTAGAGAATTTAAATAAAAATAAAAAAATGAATTAAAAAGTTATATTTTATCTGTAAAGAGGCTAAAAATGTTTGTTTATGAGTAAGTTTCCTCTTTTGTCCCCCCTTAAAATCAGTTGTTTCTAGAAAGGAAAAATGGAGAAATCCAAACGGCGCCGTTTAAGCTACCGGTCATTTCTCTTCTGTCAAATTTTGTTTTTAATCCCTATATTTTGTGTAAATTATGGATTTAGTACATATATTTTAATTTAATCAATTTTAGTTCAGTTGGTCAAATTTAATCCTTATATTTTTCAAAATTTAAATTTTAGTCCTGAATTAAATAATAGTAGTCTAATCCATTTAGTTAAATTGTGATATTAGTCTTGTACCATGCATAAAACTATAGATTTAGTCTTTGTTCTCTAATTGGATCGGTTTTAGTCTCTATACTTTTCGAATTTCAAATTTTCAATCTAAATACAAATGACAACTATTGAATCTATTAACTTTTTTTTTTTTGTGAGTAATATATGACATTACAATATGATAATATAATTATCGCATTGTATTTAGAAGGGAAAATTATCAGATTTATACATGATCTTTAGTCCAATGTGCAATTTGATATATGAACTTTGATTTGATGCAATTATACACATGAAACTTGAATTGCGATCCATATGTGTATATGGAACTTTGATTTTGATTCAATTGTCCACATTTAAATAAATGAATACATGCATTTATTTTTATATTGGATTAATATAATTATTTGTGTATCAATATAGTCGGTTCTGCACTGATTCCAATTGCACCAACCGGTGCGTACCGTTCCTATAACAAACCAGAATGACTACTTCTCTTTTCCACACCAGTGTAAATTCTAGTCTATACCAGTTGCACCGGCTTGTTCTAGCCAATTTCAATTGCATCAGCTGAGGCATTACTCACCGACCAGTACATGAATAATGTTAAAAAGTAGATAAAATTTATTATTTTTAACCCAACTTTAATATTTTTTATTAATCAATTTAAATTTTAAATTTTAACTAAGGGAAAATAGCAACTTTAGAATTTTAAGTAGAAAAATAACGAATATTAAAAAAGTACAGACTAAAGAAAAAAGAAGAAGACAATTTTTAAATGCTTTACGAGCACAACATATTATGTATGTTTTTGTTAAACTTTCATTTTATAGATTTAGTATGTGATGATTTTATTGTGGATTTTTTAAAATAATGTCGTGGATAATTTTATTGTTTAATGTGTGGACTATGCATCCACCGTTGCGATATTGACTACCTTGTTATGTATGCAATATATGAATGTAAACTTGTGTTAATTCGATGATGTTATTGGTGATTTGTGAAAATTAAATCCAATTAAAATTTTATGTATAAAATCGCATAAAACCAAATTTAATGTATGACATTACACACAGGGGCGAAGCCAGGGGGGCTGGCATGGGCCCCGGCCCCCCTAAAATGTAAAATTACTATTTAGGCCCTTAATTTTTTTTTTAAATTTTAAATTTCATCCGGCCCCCCTAAAAAATTGTTCTGGCTTCGCTCCTGATTACACATGAATCAAAGTTCATGTATAATTTTGATATTTATCCCTATTTAGATTTCATTTATTATATAAATGGTAAGAATAAAATTCATATATTATGAATGTATTAGTTGGGATTCGATTTAATATATATCACGAACAAATTATCATGAATTTCTCATTTCTAACTATTTAACTATTCAATTCACACTATTTTTAAAATCCAAATCTAAATTCTAAAATTCAAGTTTCGAAATGCTAGCTTAATAAATCTAACTTGGGCTTAGCAAGAAAAATCGAAAACTGACTCAAATCAAGGTGTTTAGATGATTTATAGAATGTAAGTTTAAAGATCGTGATTACTCGAAATCGAGCTAAATTTTATTTTTATTTAATATATAATTAGTATTTAATTTTCTATGATATAAAAATAAATATTTTATATTTAGTGAAGGTAATTTAAAAGTCTAAAAATCCAAAACTAAAAATTAATATATAAAAACCGAAAACTTAATCGAATTATGATAGACGATTCACAAAATCCAATAGGTTAAATTTTGCTATTAGTCTCTATACTTTATAAAATTTGTGGATTTGGTCCTTATACTTTAATTTGATCAATATTAATTCCTATACTTTTTAATTGTTTAATTTTAAATCTCGTACTTTTTGAATTTTGAAATTTAGTATTGATCTAAATAGTAGCAACTAAATCTATTCGATTAAATTTAATTACTAGTCTCGTACTATGCGTGCGGTTGTAGATTTTATCCATATTCTCTAATTGGATCACTCTAAGTCCCTATACTTTTCAAAATTTAAAATTTTAGACTTGACGTAAAAGACCGTTGTTAATCCATTAACTGAAATTTTAGTAATATGTAGAAATAACAAGCCGACATGACATTATATATATGATAATATGTATGTCTTATTAGATATTGGAAATAAAAAAACTTAAATGAATGAATTTAAAAATTATCGTTTGATGAAGATTAAAATTTTAAAATTTGCAAAGTACAAGAACTAAATACACAACTTTCGCAAAGTATAGTGACTAATGAAAGAATTTTACCAATACTATAACAATGCAGGGACTAAAAGAGAAATTTAACCAGTTTTATTTCCTCAATTTATATCTGACTCTAATTTAGTAACAGTATCGTATCTCCTTTTTTTTTTTTTTTTTTTTTTTTCTTTCTTTGCTGTCATGGCGGCTCTCTCCCCTGTTCCACACCTACAGATCCACTGCTCAAAGACCGAGTCAGACTCAGTTCATAAGCCCATTACTTTCCCTTCAAAAACAATAAGACCCATCGTCCATGTCCCGAAAAAACTGGTCTTTTCCCCAAAGAGTGTCGACGATAAGATCTCAAACAGCAATTTCCTTGCCAATGGATCCGTTCCTTCAACTCCAACTCGTTCAAAGTACGTATTTTAATCTAACCTCTTTGTTTTACGTTTAACGTTTAACGTTTCACGTTTTGGTTTTTTGTTTTTGTTTCAATTTACTTACTATAATTGCTGCTTTGCTGTTGGTTATGGTGAATTAAAGGGTGAGGCGGCATACGATTTCGGTGTTTGTTGGGGATGAAAGTGGGATGATTAATAGGATTGCTGGAGTTTTTGCTAGAAGAGGGTATAATATTGAGTCACTTGCGGTTGGTTTAAATAAAGATAAGGCACTTTTTACTATTGTTGTCTCTGGTACTGATAGAGTGCTTCAGCAAGTTGTGGAGCAGTTACAAAAGCTTGTGAATGTTTGGAAGGTATGATCTTATCCTGAAAATTCTTCATTATATTGTAGTGATGTTTATTAGGCATGATGAAATTGAAGGATAGGGGTGGAAAGAAGGTAGTTTCCTTTCCTGCCACTGTTAACGTGCATAAAGGTCGGATTTAAATTATAAATTTTTGAGATTATCAGTTTTAAATTTATGATTTTATCATTTGAAACGTGCTAAATAGAAACTTTTTAGGGCCAAAGTGCAAATTTATCATATATAAATTTATAATTTAATAATTCTTAAGGGGTTGAACTAAAAGTTTCCATTTTTGGGGCCAAGCTCCTCCCTACCCTCTTTAGATTCGCCTTTGAGAGGTACACTTCTTTAGGTGAAGTCTGCAAAGTGTGGTTGGTACGAAGCCGACCCGACTCTTCAATGGGTTGGTATTGTCTTCGAGACGAGCTGAGATTTTGTTTTTCGGCTCTGCAGAGAGTGAGTGCTTAAAGTGGCTTCCTAGGGCACGGGTCCACAGAGTAAGAGTGACTTCAAAATGGACCGTGTGTAGTGCATGGTCAACTATGGAAGAAATGACCTATAACATATAGGTCACTAGAGGGGAGGCATGGTACCACTTGATCTAGCTTAATCAAGTAGTAGCATATGTGCCTATAGTGGGTAAGAGTTCAAATCCTACCGTGTGTGGATGCCCATGTTTCTTTGGTAGGAGGTTGAGCGTCATGGATGGTCCAATCCAACGAGACATTTTGTCTTGTAAACTTTGCCTTTGGTTCGGGCTCTCATTAGAGTCGAGAAACATAATACCGGCTCGATCAGGGGATTTTCATGGAAGAAGTCGACCTTCTCTCAACACACCTTATGAAGTTTTTAAGTATCTCAAGATTGTCCATTATGATATCTTAAAAGGGTTGATGACATTTTTGCATATGTCAATTTATTAAATTTACATCTTTTAATATGATGGATAGGTTGAAGATCTCTCAAATGAGCCTCAGGTTGAACGTGAGCTAATGCTAATAAAAGTGAATGCAGACCCAAAGTTCAGAGCTGAGGTAAATCCTGCTTGTGATTTTTAGAATGTTAAGACTTAAGAGTTCCTTCTAGATTTCCCTTTGATTGGCTGACCTTTTCTTGCTTATCAGATCATGTGGTTAGTGGACATCTTCAGGGCAAAGATTGTGGATATCTCAGAACATTCACTAACTATTGAGGTAATGAATGGATTATCTTCTTGTTGCTTCAGAATTTTTGGTGTTAATTGCCTGCAGATGAATTATTGTTCAATAGATTAATAAACTTGAGGGGTAAAAGTACCATGGATGGCCTTGTAAGAGTCAGATTGCATTTTGCCCCATTTACTCAAAAAAAGGGCAAAATAGTCTTTGTACATTAGATCAAAGAGTAAATTGATCCTTTCTGTTAAAAATTTCATCCATTTGTACTGTTAAAAACTAGTGTGGCTGACAAAATTACCGAACAGTGACATGTGATGTGTCATGTATACCTCATACTGATGTATTGGGATCAGTTTTTAACAGTAGAAAAGAATGGAACTTTTAACAGAAAGATTAGTTTGCTCTTTAATTTAACATATAGATACTAATTTGCTCATTTTTTCAGTAGAGGAGGCAAAATACAATCCAACTCTTAGCACAAAAGTGTCCATGATACTTTTACCAAACTTAAAGCATTTCTTTCAAATTTTGGACTAAGGGATTCAATTACATATCATGTGTTAAACACAGGTAACAGGTGATCCAGGGAAGATGGTTGCTGTGCAAAGAAATTTAAGCAAGTTTGGGATCAAAGAAATTGCTAGAACAGGAAAGGTAAATGAGCTTGATGAAAATTTTAGTTGGTTCTTTATTAGTTCAAGGCTAGTAATGCATATGTTTATCCTCAAATCCCCTATTAGATTGCTCTTAGAAGGGAAAAAATGGGTGCATCTGCTCCATTCTGGCGTTTTTCAGCAGCTTCGTATCCTGATCTTGAAGAAACAGTACCTGATAACGCTCTTGCAGGGGCTAGAAAGCAATCAGTATTTAGTGAGGCCGATGTTTCTGGAGGGGTAAGCCTTTCTGTGCTCCTATATTCCGTCATTGCATAATGCATATACCTTCTGCTCCAAAATCTATAGTTTTATGTGTTTTTGTCTGCTCATGCAGGGAGACGTCTATCCGGTGGAGTCGCCTGATGGCTTTACGATGAGTCAAGTTCTTGATGCTCATTGGGGTGTTCTCACTGACGACGATGTAAGTATGCTTATTTCTGGTTGTTGAGTGTCCCCTCTCTCTTTGTTACACACATATCCACACTAATAGATCTTTTGTTGGTAAAAGTATCATGGAGGCCCCTGTACTTGGAGTTGGATTGCATTTTGCCCCTTTTATTCAAAAAATGAGCAAATTAGTCCCTATATGTTAGATCAAAGAGCAAACTGGTCCTTTTGTTAAAAATTGGTTATTGTACGTCGAATTGAGGTACACGTGGCACGTCATGTGTAGTCGTCTGGTTATTTCGTCAGCTACACCAATTTTTAATAATAGAAAAGGATGAAAATTTAAACTGATAGGACTGGTTTACTCTTTTGATTTAATGTACAAGAATTAAGTTGCTCAATTTTTTTAGTAAAGGAGATAAAGTGTAATTTGGTTCCTAGTACATGGGTCATCATAAGTTCTGTTAGTTGTTAAGCATAAACGAGTAAGCCACCAGCTTCATGACTCGAGAGAATGATGTAGTTTCACTTTGAAATTTCACTTGTTCTTAGAACACGCTTGGTTCTATGTTCCAAGATTAATGTCCTTACTGGTGCTGAGCTACCTTTTTTTCACGAGTCACTGTTTAAAACGTATCTTCGTGGTATTTTATTGTAACATTAACATTTTTGCTGATGTTTCTCAGACAAGTGGACATCAATCTCATACTTTATCCATGCTCGTAAATGACTCTCCGGGAGTTCTAAATCTTGTTACAGGTGTTTTTGCTCGAAGAGGCTATAATCTTCAGGTGAGTTTGCAGTCATTATTTCTTATCTCTTTCCTGCTCTGTTTTTTAGGGGTTTTAATCGGCTAAATCCTTTTTACCATCATCAGAGTTTGGCTGTTGGACATGCTGAAGTTGAGGGGCTTTCCCGTATTACAACTGTTGTCCCCGGTACTGATGAATCAATTAGCAAATTAGTGCAGCAACTCTATAAGCTCGTAGATATGCATGTGGTAAGATTATACCGAAGGGTGCATTTGGAATCATTCACTAGTGAAGCAACTTAAAACTATTAATTTCTTACACCTGAATCTGAGTAACATACTTTAACTATTTTGTGTTCAATACCGTGTAACTTCCGTAACCAACTTGCAATTATGTTAGCCTTTGCTCCGTAATTTCTTGAGTGAACCCAACGGCTGACAATCGATTTCACTTCTTAGGTACAGGATCTTACACAGTTGCCATTTGCTGAACGAGAATTAATGTTGATAAAGATTGCTGTGAATGCCGCTGCTCGAAGAGATGTCCTTGACATTGCCAACATTTTTAGGGCCAAGGCTGTCGATGTTTCTGACCACACGGTCACCCTCGAGGTAATTATTTGGACACTTAGGTGTTGATCTTTTGTATAATATATGGAAAAGCATGTTCGTATCCGATACGTTTAGTCCGAACAACATAAACCCATTGCATTTGTCTACGTTACTCTAGCCCTTCATCCCCTAAAATATGTGTCTGATATCCGTATTCCGACACATTCATACATAACATGGAGGTCCAAATATGTAAAAACAAACTTGAGCTTATCTGTATTTGACACTTTTTTTTCCAAGTCCAAGTATAACAATATGTTTGGATGCATATTCCAGCTTACAGGAGATCTAGACAAGATGGTTGCACTGCAGAGATTGTTGGAGCCCTACGGTATCTGTGAGGTTCGTCGATAACATTTGGCATCCAGTGTAACAATCACATCATCTATCTTCATAGTATAACGACATTCCTTCATTCTTTTTGTACGTATTTAGGTTGCTCGAACTGGACGTCTCGCACTGGTGAGAGAGTCGGGTGTCGACTCCAAATATCTGCGTGGATACTCTTTACCTCTATAAAATTTCAAAGTATTTTTAAGGTATTGGTGTGATATGTAGGACATATTTTGCTCTTTGTATACAGTTTGTGTTATGTTTTGAATAATCAGAACTCTAGTGAAATAGACGGTTTATTTATTTATTTATCAAAATAATATGAAAAAAAAAATATGAAAATGGCATAAGATCCCGATTAATTACAAGAATAGACCGTATTCTACAGTAAACTTGGGTGCCGCTACATTATCAGGCGACACCACTTTACATTTTTTCCCATTTGCTGCCATCAATCCCGGTGAAGTAAAAAAATAAATTTTTAACTAGTATTGTTAAGTGGTCAAGTGGCCCAAAAAAAATACGAATATTTTTTAAATATGAAACAAATATTATACGAATACGATTTTTTTTTATAGTGGTGCTGTCAATGTGTTATTTTTTTATAAAAAAAGTGGCAGAGGGCGTGAAAAGAAAAAGCTAAGAAAAAGGAAAAAAAAAAGGTGATGTATGGTAGGGGTGTGCAAAATTCAGGTAAAATCGAAAAAATTCGATAAACTTTATTATTACATGCACCCAACATGAGGTAAGTACATTAGGTGAACTTTATTATTACATGCATCCAACATGAGTACCCCCTATCAGCTCCAGTATATACATCCGAACAACACACATCTTCTTCCATTCTGAGATACTACTTGGTAAAGTTTTGAAATTTTGCTCTAGCTAGAAAAATTTCAATCTGGTAAATTTAACAACACCATCACCCAACGATTGTCCAAGCAACTGATAGCAAAATGATGTAGGTTCGATCACTTTACTTGAACCCATGACCACAACACCATCAACTGGGAGCCCAAATTACAATGTAACATCTTCCAAGGTGATGGTGTACTCCCCACAAGACAAATGAAATGTGTGGGTCTCCGGGCGTCACCTCTCAATCAAGGTGGATGTCAAGTTGGTCCTAAGCTCAAACATCCTAATCAATGTCGTCGTTCCAAATCTTGCGACATCCAAATAGGGGAAAATACATCCGTCCGACTGATAGCTTGGACCATGGACACGCGTTCTCAAGACACGATACTCACCCTATCCATAACAAATTACCATATTAGTTAAATATGCTAATTAAAAAATAAAGACGTGCAAATTTGTAAAATACCCGTGAATAGCAAGTAACAATTTATTTTTACTGGGACATTAATCATCATGGCAATGTGATCGGTTGCTCTACTCAATGAACCCATTTCGACATCTAAACAAGCAAAATTGAATAAACATATCATTTTAAAACATAAACCCTTCCACATAATAATATTTACCACAACCCATTTTTGTAAATAATTTTATTTATATTTTATTTAAATATAATATACAAATTATTATTACAAACAATGAAAACATCCATCAAAACTACATAATTTCTTCCTAAAATTTCAGCCCAAACAATTTTTTCCTCCCAAATCCCATGTTGTGTATGGAAGGGACCAGTATCATATATAATGAGTAAAGTAACTTAAGAAAAAAACAAGTGTACATTTTAGGATAGAGAGGCATGACCGATTGTCAGGCGGCACTGGCCTGCCGCCGATGTGACTAATCGATCACGACTCCTTACCCTAAAATGCACATAACATTTTTTACCATTTTTTTTTGTTAGGCTCTTTTTATAAAAAAAAATATCGATACCGTCAATGTTTTAAGCGGCACAATTTTTTTTTCCCAAATATAATTTGAATTGCACTTAGGAGGAAATATGGATATTTTTAAAAAATACATGTCAGTACCACCATTATGTTAGGCATCATCACTTACGAAATTATTTTTAACTGTATGATTGACTAAAGATAGGAAATAATTTATAGTGGTGCTGCCTGATAGGTTGGCGACACCCATATTTACTATAAAAAAACAATCTATTTTTATAAATAATTTAGATCCAATACCATTTTCGTAATTAATTTTTTTATATTATTTGTATGAAAACCCCAAATAGACTCTTTTGTTTAAACGCACATGTTCAACGCATATCAGAACATAAATACAAAATACATTGAAATAAAACACCACACACATGCACGAATTATACCGGTGTTATTTTCCGTATAAGTGCATCAATCACGGGAGACCACGACTAACTGTTTCCCGACATTGCGACCGATGAAGAGGCCAATGAGAGATGTTGGAGCACTCTCAATACCTTCGGCTACGTCTTCAATGTACGTTATCTTCCCTTCTTTGATGCTAGGTATAACCATTTCTAGATACTTGGGATACAAGTGATAGAAATCACTGACGATAAACCCTTGCATCC
The DNA here is from genome assembly GCA_025698515.1 of Gossypium sturtianum. NCBI lineage: Eukaryota > Viridiplantae > Streptophyta > Magnoliopsida > Malvales > Malvaceae > Gossypium > Gossypium sturtianum. Next base: position 169,787,637 of record CM046945.1, read on the forward strand.
GGACCCGTTTCGGAATGATGTACATCAAGTTGTGCGTTGCTTCGGGTTTGTCATTGTTGTACTGTGAGATCATTCCACATACAGCGATACGACCATGGACTCTCATGTTGAGCAGCACTGCATCGAGCATCTTTCCCCCGACATTTTCAAAGTAAATATCGATGCCTTCTGGAAAGTACCTGGAAAAACATAGTAAAACATATCACATCCGATTAAAGTCGGATAACAGATCATGTGATTCGACTGTCGAACCAATCTGAGTTCTAGTAACTACTGACCTTTTTAAAGCAGCATCCAAGTCCGGCTCTTCCTTGTAGTTGAATGCCTCATCGAACCCAAACTTATTCTTCAGCAGATCAATCTTTGATACGGAAATCATCGAAGATGTTTAGATAAAAAGGGGAAGAAACAAGAAATGGAGGAATAAATGACAAAACCGAGAACTTACTTTCTCTTTGCTTCCGGCACTTCCGACAACATAGCAGCCTAACAATTTCGCAAATTGCCCGACAAGCTGACCAACTGCTCCGGATGCAGCCGATACATAGACATATTCCCCTTTCTTCGGGGTGCAGATTTCGTAAAAACCAATATAAGCAGTCATACCAGTCATACCTATAATGATGAAATCAATGAACAATCAAACGAGCACAAGTATGTTCTTATTACGTTATCAAGATTGACCTATTACTAACCATGAAACATAACCCAGATCATATAAGTGGCAAGAATCTAAACCATGCGACTCGACTTTGTGTCGCACATACATATATCTGACACTCAGCAATCGAGTCCGAGTATCAACTTACCAAGAAGTCCAGTATAGTAGGTGAGAGGCACATCTGTGTGTTGAATTTTGAACAAAAGACCAGGCGCCGTTAAGAGAGAATACTCTTCCCAACCGGTCATCCCCCACACGAGATCGCCGTTTTTGTATTCCGGATGAGTCGAATCCACGACTCTGGCCACTCCGTAACCGGATATAGGCTGCGTAATGTAACTAGTTAAAAGGTAAATTAAGGCATTGTTCGATAAAATGTTGATCTTTTATTACTCGAAATTGATTATCAGAGTAGGTGTCCATGGATCAAGATCTGATGTTAACCAAGACTTTATCATTATGTTACGAGCTCGGTTGACAAATTGCAACATTTGTACTGCTCGGCGTCAGGGGGCCGGCAGGATTAAATCAAATTTTTATCATTTTTTGGCGGCCAAAGTGCAATTTTACCACTGAATACACGTATTTGACACTGAATCAACTCAATCCTAAACAGCCAGAACTCACCATTAGGAACTATAAACCTTGATTTGAGCTAAAAATTCTAATTAAACCCTCCAAACTTTTTTCTTTTTGAAATTCTCATTAAATTCCCCCACCAAGCTTCTTATAAACCGTACCAGCAAAGTCATCAAACAAAACCTATTTACTAAAAAAAGCAGATCAAAATTGAAAATCCTCGAAAAACATGGGAAAAAAGGGAAATTTTTTCAGTTCAGATTCATGAAACTCACCGATCCGGGCTCAAAAGACGGCACATACGAATCTTCGAGCTTCTTCATACGATTCCTCATGTAAGGATCGCAAGATAAGTAGAGATTTTTCACTAAAATTGCATCTTTAGTCCCTTCTGGAACTTTCAATTGAATGCTTTTTTCTTTAATTTCCATATCTGATTCTTTGGGCAAACCGGCATTCACATAGTTCTTGAGAACCACTTGCTTGTTCTTCACTAACGCTTCATCAGCCATTTTTGTTGCTTGAAACTAAAAAAAAAAAAAATAGATTGAAGGTTTTAAGGAAAAAAAGAGCGAGACTTTAATGGCAAAAGTTAAAAAGATGGAAATGACCGGGTGATTATTTCAAAGAAAATAATTGATAGAAAAACAAAAAAAAAAAAGAGAGAGTAAAGTTGGGAAGATATTTTTTTAGAGGGAAACCTTTTAGGAAGATATTTTATTAGAGGGAAATTATACCTATTCATTGGCCGAGTTATTTGTTCAGGTTCAAAAGCCCGTTCGAAGGGCTCGGAAAAAAATATTAGATTTGAAAAATAAGTTTAAACAAAAAAATTAGATCTGTTTAAAATATGGGTTGGGCTTGAATTTAAACATTGAAGGCCCTAGCTCAACTCGACCCAACCCATTTTTAAGTTTATAATTCTTTATATTATATTATTTTTAGATATTATATAATTCAGAACACATTAAAAAAATAAATCTATATTAAATATATAACACTACTCTAATATAAACATTAAAATAATGTTAAGATGATTATATAAAAAATTTCAATAAATAAAAAATGTATAAAATTATTAAATAATTTTTTAAATAAAATGGACGAGCCTAAAATAGGCTTGGGTTAGTTTTTTTTTTTTTACAAATATAGATAAATTTAGGCAAAATTTTAAGCATATATTTCGGGCCAAGTCGAGCTTGGACAATCATAAAGGTGAATAGGAGCTTGTGGCATCAACCTATACCTGTTTGTGACATTTTTTTTACTCCACTAACCGTGTATAAAATAATAATCCAAGCAAAATTATATTTCTTAAAAATAAATAATATATTCATAGTTTCAAAAATAATAAATTAGGAAACTTTGATACATTAGATTTGATATGATTTTTCCATAATGTGTATTTATATGTTTCCATGTATATATATTACCATATATTTATTTATATTCCTGCAATTTGGAAATACATCCACTGTGGTGTTTATACATATAGTCGTCGCTAAATGTATATGGTGGTGGCATTTTTTACCATAAACACCGCTGTAAATCGCCATTAATTCTACATTTTGCTTTAGTGCCTTTTTATGCATCATTAATGCGGCAAGTCTCTTAAGGCTCTAGATAATGGTTTCTTGGTTGGCCAAAGTTTATTGTCAATTAGGTCTGATGGTGGCAGGGCAAGAATGCAAATTTCAACGGTTTGATCAATGTGATACATTTTTGGTTTGTCTTTGAATTCTTCAAGTGTTGCTATTATTGTCAGATTGCCTTTCTACTTTTTGGGGATTTTTTTTTCAGACTTTGTTGAACATCAGTTTGTAGTGTCTTAATTATCATTTGTACCATATGTTGTGCCTTTATATTCTTATTGTTCATGATTTCTATTAATGAAAACATTTTCTTAAAAAAAACAAAAACAAAAACAAAAATTCCACAAGCAAAATTAAATTAACTTATGCTTTTTTTTTTCTAATGAAATAAATGTAGAAATAAAAAATACATACAAAAATAAGTTCCAGCCCCAAAAGTGTCCATATTTTGATTTAGCTTAATTCACAATTTGACCCTTAAATTATATTCATTTTCCCACTTTAGCATCTAAAACTTTTGTCCCACTTTGGTATTTGAACTATCCTTTTCATCTTAGTTTACCCCCAAAAATAAAAAATTAACAATAAGAACATGACATGTAGCACATTCTTATCGAGCGACAATAATTTTGGAGGTAAAATAATATGAAAATGATAATTCATATACCAAAGTGAAAAATCGAATATACTTTGAGGGCCAAATTATAAATAAAGCGTTTCGATCTAAAATTTGGATTACAAGCAATTAACAGCCACCACTTGTTTACCAATATTACGGCCACTAAAGATCCCAACGAGCGCTTTGGGAGCATTTTCCAAGCCATCAGCAACATCTTCAACATACACTACTTTGGATTCTTTGATCAATGGCAATATCATTTCCAGGTATTTGGGGTAAAGATGGTAGTAGTTCGTTGCTAGATAGCCTTGCATTCGAGCTTCTTTCAATACCATCGACGACAAATTCTGGACACCGTCGGGTTGTTCTCTGTTGTATTGCGAGATCATGCCACACACCGCAATGCGGGCGTGGGGTCTCAGGTTGAGTAGCACCGCGTCTAGCATCTTCCCGCCGACATTGTCGAAGTAAATGTCAATGCCTTCGGGACAATGCCTGTTTCGAAAATAAAGGGTCGACGTTAGATTTCGATTACGGTGCTTGGATTCAAGCATGAATGTCAGAAATTGTGCGTTACTAACCTTTTCAATGTTGCATCGAAGTTGGGCTCGTCTTTATAGTTGAAAGCCTCATCAAAACCAAATTTGTTCTTCAAGATATCAACCTTAAATTGAAGAAGTGAAAAAAAAGGCTAATTATGATTTTGGTCTCTCTACTATGTTGAAATTTGGGATTTAATCCCTTTACATTAATTTGATGTAATTTGGTCTCAATTTTTAACCATATTAGTTGCCATCATAAAGTGATGACATGGATTTTTTTTCAAACTTTTATTTGTTAACTAGCAATGCTATCAATTTAGAATCCTAGATAACCATTTTCAATCAATAGGCTTAAATATGCTCCAAGTCTCTGTACTCTTCATATATTCGGAATTCAGTCCCCTACTTATATTTCCAGAAATTTAACTCTCTACTTTTTGAATTTAAAAATGTCATAAGGTCCATTATAACGTCACTTTTTTGTTCCAAGGCTATCAAATAAAAAAAATTTCAAAATGTCACACTTATAAATTTAAAAGGATTTTAATAGTGTTGATAATTGGACTTGAATTTTTAAAATTGAAAAGTAAAGGGACTAAATTTCAAATGTACAAGAGTACAAGGACTTGGAGAATTTTTTAACCTCATTTGATAATAACATTACATATCAATCGAATGCTTAATCCTATTTTTTTTTAAAAAAAAAATCCATGTCTACGCTTTAACGACATCAACTAATGGCATTATCGATTTCTACCTACATGGCCAAAGAAATCAATTTCTACCTACTAATAGCATCATAGCAAATTAAAGGGATTAAATCCAAAATTTAACATAATAGAGGGACTAGAACCGGGATTAGACCATAAAGGAAACAATGGTATTCAGACTCAAGGTCCTGTATTCTTTCAAATGCAATAACAATCCAATTGAAAAAAGTTTTCTCTTTTGTCAGAATTGCAATAAGCAGTGGTAAAACACTGGTGTATAAATATCATAAATGAATATAGGTTGGTCCAACTTCCGAGTTTAGTTTTAATATTCAATTCAATACTTACGTTTTTTGTTTTAATTAAAAACCTGAGTTTAGCTTCAATGTTCAATTCAGTACCTGAACTTTTTGTGTCATAATTAAGCACCTATGTTTTATTTGCTAAAACATACTAGTCAAATATTCATCGGGCCGCATAATGGTGATTGATCTGGGTACCAAATTGAACATTTAAGCCAAATCTAGATATCAAATAGTATATTAACACTAAAAAGAATAGGAATAGCATGCAAAGGGGCTACCTTCTCTGGGCTACCAGCACTTCCAACAACATGGCAACCATGGAGCTTGGCAAATTGCCCCACTAGCTGACCGACTGCACCACATGCTGCTGAAACAAACACATAGTCTCCTTTCTTTGGAGCACAAAGCTCATAGAAACCAATATATGCTGTTATCCCAGGCATACCTATTAACCATCTTACGTTTATTATCGATATTACATAACTGTATTCAACACTCACACAGAGTCTAAGTAACATATTTTATTATATATCAATTCCCTCTTTTATGCATTCGTTCTTATATGTTCTTAGATTTTCTTTGGTTCCATTTTTCTATTAAGTTTTGCTATTTCTATAATCTGATGTACCAAACTTATTATCATATGTGTAACGCTACGTCAGCTTATTATTTCCATATATTACTCACTAAAAATCTAGTTAAAATGATCCAATTGGAGAAAATGAACTAAATCTACGACTGTACACATAGTATAGGACTAGTATTTGAATTTAACTAAACGAGTTTAACTACTATTGTTTGGGTCAAGACTAAAGTTTCAAATTTGAAAAGTATTGGGACTAAAATTGATCAAATAAAAGTATAAGGACTAAATCCATAACTTTAACAAAGTATAGGGGCTAATAGTAGAATCTAACCATTTCTTTCCCTATGATTTGGGTCAAATTATCATTTTGATTCTTTTACCATGCTCAGATGTTGAATTTAACCCTCATAATTTAATTTAACACAGTTAAGCTAGCATTTCTATTTTTTGATGTCATTGATTAGCCCAAATACTTAGCTATTTATTAGAAGGATTATTTTTAAGGAAAAATCAATATCAACGATTTAACATGAACAATTCAACCCGAACAATTCAATCCCCAATAACCTTAACCTAAGATAGAAGAGAATTGATAGTTACCAAGAATTCCAGCATAGTAGGAAAGAGGTACATCTGTATGTTGGATTTTAAAGAAATTTTTAGGGTCTGAAACTAGACTATGCTCTTCCCAACCAGTTATTCCCCACACCAAATCATCCTTTGCAAAGCCAGGATGTGCTGAATCCAAAACTTTAGCCACTCCATATCCCGTTATAGGCTGCAAATTCGAGCTAAAATTAGTTCGTGTGTCCGAATTACTAATAATATGCATACCTGACTCTATCGATGATTACATATCATTAAAAATGAAGTTAAATGAATTTACTTTTAAAAATTTTTGATGAAGTGTTATTATTTGGTTCACTTATTGCAATGAAATTAAAGAACCTAGTGTAAAAAGAATTTCGCCTGTTGGCCTAATGGGCAAAATATTTCAGTGTTTATTTTTTATATTGCAAAGAATCGAAAAGAAATATCGAATTTCTTACCACTCGACGCAATGCTATAAATATCCATCACTAATAATGAAAAGGTGATAGAAATTTATGAGGCTTAATTATTTTCTACACTTATTGAAACAATCTCGGATCTTTGACAATGTAGTTGAGAATTTGTAGGCTAAATCCAAACAAAAATCAATCACATTTCACTTTTTTACGATCATCCAATGGTTCATTTTAACAGATGTTGAAATTTAAATATCAAATATTCGATTTTTTTAAAACCGTAAACAAGAAAATATATCAAAACACAATAAAACTTAATTACGATAACGATGATGAAGATGAAAGGAAGTGATTAAAATTACCGAACCGAGGACGTAAGGATCGGTTAATTGTTGTTCGAGCTTCATCATTTTGAAGATCATGTAGGGATCGCATGAGAGATAAAGATTCTTGAGGATGATGGAATTAGAATCCTTTGGTACTTTGAGTTTGATGGTTCCGGCTGTCAAATGCATGTCGGTTTCTTGTGCTGAACCAGATACATAGTGTTTCAGTACCACCTTCATGTTGCTTGCTTCATCCATGCCACCCGTCGCCATTTTCCTTGGTAATGAATACTATGGAGAGAGATCTAGATTTACAAAAGTGGCTAGTAATTTATAGGAGAGATATTCGGGGTTGATTTCGATTTGGTTCAATTTAGTTATTTTTTTAAAAAAATTGTGATTGATGTGATATGTTAATTTTAATTTGAATATTTAGAAATTGGATTTTATCAAATTAAATACAAATTAGATGTGGTTTGATTTGATTAAAAAAAATTAATCCAACGCGATTAAATATGAATGATCTGAAATCGAATTTGATTTGAACCAGGAATTAATTAGAACGAAAATGATTCGAAAATTTTAAAACCCAATTTGATTAAAAAATAATCCAACACCGTTCTATATGAACCTGAAATGATCAAATTTGAAATCGAAATTGATTTAAACTTGAAACTAACCCGAATCAAAATGATCTGGAAATTTTAAAACCTGATTTGACTAAAATAGATAATCCAACACCGTTCAATATGAGCCCAAAATGATCAAATCCAAAATTGATTTGAACCTGAAACTGAACCAAAATGATTTAGAAATTTTAAACTCGATTTGACTAAAAAAAAATATCCAACACCGTTCAATATGAGCCCGAAATTATTCGAAATCGAATGACTTGAACTTAAAATGAATTGAACTTGAAACTAATTCGAACCAAAATGATCCAAAAATTTTAAAACCCGATTTGACTAAAAAAAATAATCCAACACCATTCAATATTAGTCTAAAATGATCAATTTTGAAATGATCCGAAATTAAAATTGATTTGAACGTGAAACTAACCTGAACCAAATATTTTAAATTTGAGAATTTGAAGAATCTTGGGTTTGGGATTCGAACTGGTTTAAATCATGTTGTGTTATTATTATTTCTGATTTAAATTGTTAAATTTTATGGTCAAACTAGATTGGTCGGATATGGATTCGTATTAGTAAGATCAACTTTTTAAGTCTGGGTCATTGAATATATTAATTCGAGTTATTTTGAATTTTTATTTGAATTTGACGCTTGAGTTTGGATAATTTTGAGATATTTGTTTAAATCATATCTTAATATTATTGAAATACTCAAATTTTAATTTGATTCTATGTCTTAATATTTATTTATTATTTTACTGTTGATTTTTAATTATCACACTCTAAAGATTTGACCATGTAAATTTCATTCAAAAAATTTTATTAATTGCTGCATCATTATGATTTGTTCCATGTAAATTCGTGAGCCCCGTTCTTCGTGGGATTTTTTACCATTTTGCATATCTGTTCACCGTCGAGAGCGACCATCCCCACCAGGTCTGTCAGCAGACTAGTCACCTTACCTTGGCTCTTAATCTTCATAGTTTCGTCTAGGAATTCACCAATTTTGAGCGCGGTATAGGCTTCCCAGCCACTGCTTGCATCTGCTTCATATGCTCCAATATGCTTTGCAGAGCAGATTCATCGCTTTATTAATATTCATTAAAAAAGCAGCTTTATATAAAAGAAAAATAATTAAAAACAACATTAAATCAATTATCACTATAGCTCATCTCTGACCAGGCCTGTTAGATTTCTTTGCTGTCTTGGTTTTTGTTGGGAACTCGATGAGCCCAACACACCGACTATAAAAGACCTAGGACTTACATGTAATGTTACCTAAGACCTAGGACTTTTTAGAGAAGTCGAGCAATCGAATGAGGTGAAGCTGGTTAATTATAGTTCAGATGTCTAACATGCTGATATTCTCACAAAACCTCTTGGAAGAATGAGGTTTGAGAGGCTAAGGCAATATATTGGAGTTTGCAGCATTATGACCAAAGAGGAGTGTTGTGAAGTGGTCATTTCTATAATGGCGAACTCTTCCTATGAAGCTACGAGCTCACTTGAAGTTGTGAGCTCTACATTTGCGAGCTCACCACCAAAACTGCAAGTTCAACCAAAAGTGTAGGCTCAATTGAAGTTGCGAGCTCATCAGAGTGTGAGCTGTTATATGTTGTTGACGAACCACCTGATGTATTTTAAGAAAGGTTCGCATATGCTGATGGTGATTTTTGTATTAGTCTGCTTGCTAAGATCACTTGTTAGATAACAGAGTTAGATAAGCAACAGAGAAATAATTTCAGAAAAAGCTTATATAAGAAAAACAAAGAGAAGCATCTAGCAACGCTTTTATTATTGTAAGCACAATCACACTCTCAAATTATAAGAAATTCTAAAATCAATAATCAAACCTCACAAGTTTTAGCTCCAGATTTTTACATGACTTTTATTTAAAACTTCAAAGTAGGAAAAGCCAAATTACAGTTTCAAAAATAACTAATATCATAAGTAACAAGGCAAAGGTCAAATCCTGTTTTCTAATGTTTTCCTGCAAATGAAGTGATAGGTTTCAAATATGATTACATCTGAATTACCGCTTGTACCACACTCATCAACCCAATAGAGAAGTGGGTATTACACAACTCTAGTGGACAATATATTTGCACTCCGACTTTGAGTATTCAAGAGCTACATCTTCACAAGGCTCACTACATTTATCACAATATGGGTAGTAATACTTCTTCTTCACAAAGGTGAGTGGGTGTGGATGATCATTTTCTTCATAAATGCTCCTGGGTTTGCGGAATGGATATTCTCCAAGAACACAATAAACATGAGCAGAAGTATCACATGTTACACAATTATAAAACCAACGATGTGGATCTCGACTTTGTTCACAGATATCACAAAAATGATGTTCTGAATAACTGTTATCATCATGATGAGTGAGTGAAAGAAGATGCTCATCGCATTTGTAATGAGCTATAATTGGAAGTGAAAAACAATGAAGATGTAGCACAAAATTGCAATCCTTACAATAGAATGCCACCTATGTAGTCATGCTACAAGCATTGCATTTCCCATTATGCTTTGTGTAGTAAAAGAGGGGGTGTTCATGTTTCAAACATGTTCGAGCACCAAGAGTAAGAGCAATCACACATCAGAGACATATTTTTCTCTCACATCCACAAAATTCATAAGCAAAGGCATTAGATATGTCCCAACATTGTCGACACTCAAAAGCTTTGTCAGAAATAAGGGCTAGAGGCTCTTTGCAATCATGATGCCAAACATTCTTCATCTTAGGTAACTCAGCACACGCTTTATGAAGAAAGAAAACACATTCTGAACAGTAGTAAAACGGAATTAAATATTTTCATATATAAAACAATTAGACATTAACAAATAATTTTTTATTATTTTAATTTAAATTAAAATGAAATTAAATATAAAAAAATTAATTACAAAAATGAGGCATGTTATAGATTATTTACGTAAATAATGGCGAACTCTTCCTATGAAGCTACGAGCTCACTTGAAGTTGTCAGCTCTACATTTGCAAGCTCACCACCAAAACTGCAAGTTCAACCAAAAGTGTAGGCTCAATTGAAGTTGCGAGCTCATCAGAGTGTGAGCTGTTATATGTTGTTGGCGAACCACCTGACGTATTTTAAGAAAGGTTCGCATATGCTGATGATGATTTTTGTCTTAGTCTGCTTGCTAAGATCACTTGTTAGATAAGCAGAGTTAGTATATTAATGTACAAGTTATTTATTTCTATTTTCAAAGTGTATTAATGTGGTTTGTTGACTTTCTTATAACCACTACACTTATATATATATATATATATATATTGTATTTCTTGTTGAATGAAAAGCATATGAGAAAATTTGATAGCAGTCAAAAAATTTCTGCCAAGTATTTTTCTTTGTTCTCTCAACTTCTCTAAACTCCAATACCATCCCAGACAAGATACAGGTTGTGATATAAGAGAGTAAAAAAAGAGATGAGAAAATAGCTAAAACATTAGGTGTGGGGAATGGAATCCCAAAGTTTGTTTAATCAATTTCTGCAATAAAATTTTAATATGCGAAATATATCATTAAAAGACATGTTTGGTTTTTGGAAGGAGACAGGTCCTTGTTACTTTATCTAATACATAAAGCTAAACGTTAAATGTAATTTTATTGCAGCAACAGAGAAATAATTTCAGAAAAAGCTTATATAAAAAAAAAAAACAAAGAGATCTAGCAACGCTTTTATTATTGTAAGCACAATCACACTCTCAAATTATAAGAAATTCTAAAATCAACAATCAAACCTCACAAGTTTCAGCTCCAGATTTTTGCATGACATTTAACAAGGCAAAGGTCAAATCCTGTTTGCTAGTCTTGAGATTTCCTGCAAATGAAGTGATAGGTTTCAAATTTTGATTACACAATTGCAGTGGACAATATATTTGCACTCCGACTTTGAGCATTCAAGAGCCACATCTTCACAAAGCTTACCACATTTATCACAATCTGGGTAGTAATACTTCTTCTTCACAAAGGTGAGTGGGTGAGGATGATCATTTTCTTCATAAATACTCCCGAGTTTGAGGAATGGATAATCATTTAGAAGAACACAATAAAAATGAGCAGAAGTGTCACATGTTGCACAATTATAAAACCAATGATTTGGATCTCGACTATGTTCACAGATATCACAGAAATGATGTTCTGAATAACTGTTATCATCATGATGAGTGAGTGAAAGAAGATGCTCATCGCATTTGTGACGAGCTGTAATTGGGAGTGAAAAACAACCATGATGTAGCACAAAATTGCAATCCTTACAACAAAATGCACCCAGTGTAGTCATACCACAAGCATTGCATATCCCATTGTGCTTTGTGTAGAAAAAGAGGGGGTGTTCATGTTTCAAACATGTTCGAGCACCAGGAGTAAGAGCAATCACACATCGGAAACATATTTTTCTCTTACATCCACAACATTCATAAGCAAAGGCATTAGATATGGTCAAACATTGTTGACAGAAAAAAACTTTGTCAGAAATAAGGGCTAGAGGCTCTTTGCAATCATGATGCCAAACATTCTTCATCTTAGGTAACTCAGCACACGCTTTATGAAGAAAGAAAACACATTCTGAACAGTAGTAAAACGGATCCGAGATTGGCAACATACACCCGTCGCAACTATTTTCATATCCTCCAACAAATGGACCTAACATTAGATTATGCATATGCTTGAAATGCTTTATTTTTGTAGCTTCTCTAGCATCGTTGCTCTCAATAACAATGATGGAACTTTCATTGGGCATCTCAATCTCATCTTCATTTTCTACTATTTCATATGAATATTTATCCTTCAGTGCACACTTCACATGGAATATAGCATTGCACTTTGAACAATAGTAACTACCATGCTCTGTATTGACTTCATCATGGCATCTTAGGCAATTCAAAACCCTAAAATCTTCTATGTGATGGAAATATGTGTGAAGAAGGCGATGATCATGCCACTTACTTTTGATAATGTGAGGCAATGAAATGCAATTTTTATGGATTATGATGTTGCATGTACCACATGTATAGGCAACATGATTTCCTTCAGTGCCACACCCATCACATGTGAATGGAACTTGTCTCAACAACAAGGTGAATGGATGTTCATGATTTGTGCTCTTAATAACTTGTAATGGTGATTGTGATGCACATTCAATGTGAACAACAAACTTACAAGGAGAACAACCATAAACAAATCCTCTTCGCATTGTTACCTGGCAGCATAGCTTGCAAGAGAGCCGTTCGCTATTAAATTGTAGGACAAGAGGATGCTTGCGATGATACACATGATTCAATTTGAAAGGAATCTCAATGCATTTCTCATGTAAGTGAAATCCACGGCAAGGAGAAAAGTGTGTATAATTTGCTAATGGTTTCCGGCACCCAAAGCAGTTAGTAACATCTTTAAGTTTTTCATCACCATTTTCAGTGGGAATCAATGGATGTTGAAGGGCAACATGCTCAAGCTCTTTCAAATTATTCAGCAATATTAAATGTAAACAAAGCACATTTAATATGAAAGTCCAATTCACAAGAAGAGCAATGATAAATGGACTTGTGACCCGATTTATTGCAAAAATTGCAAATGTAAATTCTTGGATGAATAAGGTGCATTTTGCATAAGAAGAGGATGGTTGAGATGCAAAGGGTGATTAAGCTCCAAAGGTGCCTCGGCACATACCTTGTGAAGATAAAACCATGAGTTGCTTCGCACAAAGAAAAACATGGAGCGTACACCTTCTCCCCACACCTCGAGCAATCGCTACACCCTTTGATTGTCCATCAGCTGCTCTTGATTCAACATAAGAAACAGGGGATGTTGGTGCCCGTTAAACAGGGTAAATGGATGTTCATGATTTGTACTCTTAATAACTTGTAATGGTGATTGCGATGCACATTCAATGTGAACAACAAACTTACAAGGTGAACAACCATAAAAAAATCCTATAGCTTTTCCATCGCTTTCTCCGCATATCTTGCAAGAGAGCCCTTGGATATTAAACTGTAGAACAAGAGGATGTTCGCGATGGCACACAAGATTCAATTTGAAGGGAAGCTCAGCGCATTTCACATGTAATTTAAATCCACAGTCAGGAGAAAAGTGTGTATACTTTGCTAATGGTTCCCAACACAAAAAGCACTGTGTATACTTTGCTAATGGTTCGCAACACAATAAGCAGTTACTATCATCTTCAAGTTCTTCATCTTGAAGGGCGACATGGTCAAGCTCTTTCAAATTATTCTCAGCAATATTAAATGTAAATAAAGCACATTTAATATGAAAGTCCAATTCGCAAGAGCAGTGATAAACAAACTTGCCACCAATTTGACGGCAGAAAGTGCAAATGTACTCTCCAGAGGGATAAGGGGGATCTTGCATAAGAAGAAGAGGATGGTCGTGATGAAAAGGGTGATTAAGCTCCAAAGGTGCCTCAGCACATACCTTGTGAAGATAAAACCCACAATCGTCGGCACAGCTAAAACATGGAGTTGACACCTTCTCGCCACACCTTGAGCACTTAGCTACATTCAGCAGCTGATCTTCATTCAAGATAAGAAGCAGGGGATGTTGGTGGCCATAATTGTTAGACCCCTCCATTTCTCCCTCCCCAAGCAATATAAATAAAGGAAAAAGCTTGATTTTGGGAGCAAAGTGTCAATGGGAAAACAAGAATACAAGTGAAGACAGATAAAGATTGAGGAAGTGGAAGAGCATTTGATATTTAGAGGCAGAGGCAGAGGGTCACTTCTAGTAAACAGAGGTCAACTTAATTAGCCAGTCGATGCTTTTACTCAAGGTTACACTTGCTTTTCACCATAATTTTAGCTCATTTTACATCAAAAATTGTAATGAAATAAGCATTGGTTAACGTTAATTTGACTGATTTCACTATAAAAGAATCATTATAATTAGTGTGATATTGGGTTTGGAGCTGAGTAGCATGTGCCATGCATTTATGTAATATATTATATGTTTATGTAACTTGTAATATAATATATTATTCCCTATAATATTAAGAGACAAATTGTTTCAGAAAAACTTATATTTTCAAATAAGCTTATATAAAGAAACAAAGACAAGCATCCAACAACATTTCTCAAATTATAAAAAATTCTAAAATAATAATCAAATTTTAATGCAACTTTAGATTATTACATGACATTTATTTAAAACAAACTAAATTATAACCACAACAACTAATATCATAAGTAATAAGGCAAAGATCAAACTTTGTTTTTCTATTTTGAGTTCTCCAGCAAATGAAGTTGCAAATTTCAAATATGATTAGAATAAAAATGAATTTAGCATCTTTCTACCCTAAGGAAAAAAAAAAAAAAATACTTCACAGCCTCCATGAAATCCTTCCCAGCTATACCCCAAGTAGCTTGAAAAAAATTAGCAGAATATCCATCTGGCCCCAAGGCCTTATTACTACAGATAAAGAACATACCCTGTTATACCCTATTATCCACAGTGTCAAGAGTATTACTAATGAAATGTACCAATTCAGTAGAAATAGCCTCAAAAGAATCCAACTTTTGTCCTTGGCTATCAATAAGAACCTGATTGGTGTTTCATTTTAGCCTAAAAAACTTGCAAGGTGTCGTTCGCTATTGAATCGCAAAACTAGAGGATGTTGACTATGGCACATATGACTCATCTCTTGAGGTAGCTCAGCACATTTATTATGTAAATTAAATTCACATTTATTATGTTAATGGTTCTCAACACCCAAAGCAGTTAACATCATGTTTAAGTTCATCATCAATTTTAGTGGAAATTAATGGATGTTGAAGGGCAACATATTCAATATCTTTCAAGTTATTCTCAGCAATATTAAGTTTAAATAAAGCACTTTTAATATGTTAAGTTCAATTCACAAGCACAATGATAAACAAATTCATTACTGCTTTTATCGTTAAAAAAATTGGCAAATGTAGGTTGATGAATTGTAACACCTCAAAATTTGGCTCAAAAATTTTGATCGAATTTCGAAAGTCACGTTGGTCATTGAAATAGTTCAAAACAAAATCACTATTTTAAACATATGAACTCTTTTCGAAAATCTTTTTCTCTTGCAATTTATTAAAACTATAAATAAAATTTAATTACATATCACTTCAAACCAGGTCAAAAACAAGTTACTATTTTTGTACTAATTTTGCAATCAAAACAGAATAGTACTTTTGAGAAAAACTGAAATTTCAAAACGGAATTGCAGCAACAAAATTTGATGATGTTACACTAGCTCAATGTGAGACTGAAACTTAGACAAAAAGCAAATGATGATGTAAAGAAACAAAAATAGTATCCTAAAATTTAAAACTGGTAACCAAATATACGGATAGACTCCACTAACCTACATAAAGCAAATACATTAATCTATTACACATATCCCAACATTAATATAGACAGACATACAATTAGATACGTAAAATATGCAATAAATCGAAATTTCTCACCCGACCAATTAAACACCACCCCAACCACCCTACACACCACAATTGGGCTATGATAGCCCATCAAACAATTGTGCTTTGTTTACATATTATATTAATTTTAAATGAATTTTTATTCTTTAAATTTATATTTGAGTACAATATTTTTTTATTAAAACTCAAATTGTAATAAAATAAGCATTGGTTAACGTTAATTTGACTGATTTCACTATAAAAGAATCATTATAATTAGTGAGGTATTGGGTTTGGAGCTAAGAAGCATGTGCCATGCATTTATGTAATATAAGATATGATTATTACAGTACATGACTTGCTGTGGTTTGTTTACATTTAGTCTTAATTAATTAATATGCCATTGCTGCTTTTATGTTTTAATTTTTTTTTGGTTATTTTAATTTCACTTTCGCTATTGCAAATGGCTGCGGCTGCCGCTTAATATTTGAAATTTTCATATATAAAACAATTTCACATTAACAAATAATTTTTTATTATTCTAATTTAAATTAAAATGGAATTAAATAAAAAAATTAATTATGAAAATGAGGCATATTATAAATTATTTACGTAAATGGCATTTTTCTACTGTAAATTTAGGTTTTGTCAATTTGCTAGGCAGCATCAGCCACCCATCATCACTCAATCATTCTAGAAAAATTATTTTTTAAGTGTTGCTATCATATTATCAGACAATACTACAAAAAAATGTTGGGGCGTCATGAGTCACATCGGGGAGATTGTCGCCTAACAGTGTGGCGGCACCAAATTTGTATTTAAACCAATCTTCCAAGTCCCAAAAATAAATTTGTTGTTGTTTATCAGTTCCAAAACAAAACGAGTGAGAAAAATATTGAGTTATTAAAGTTAAACGAGAGAAATCTTAAGTTTGAAACCATGACAGAAATCTCAAACTTGCATACCCACAACTATTAGAAATCAAAATCGAAATCAAGAATATTTATTTTTCATTTCAGAAATCAAGTTTTTTTTTATTATTTTGACTTCAGAAATCAAAATTGAGTTGATAATGTTAGTTTGTAATTAATTTTTATGTAATTATGTATAACTTCTAGTATTAATAATATGTATAATCATGTGATCATATATTGATAATAATTTCTAGTATGACATGCAAATTATTGTGCTTGATATAAATTTTTTATCGCTTTAACATAGTATGATTGGTTTGAATAGAAACTAGTATATTTTTGTAATTTTAAATTTATTTTATAGATTTATTATAGAAGATGATTAATAAATGCTGCATATATGTCCATTTTAATGAGATAAATTGTAGTATGGAGTTGGTTATATATTTGAATCATGCAATCAAATAGGAATGATGTTTAACATGAGAATGAGTTTCCATCCCAGAGAAAAGGAGTAAGGAAATTAGATACAAGGTTGTGATATAAGAGTGTAAAAAGGAGGTGGAAAAATAGCTAAAACATTAGGCGTGGGGAATGGAATCCCAAAGTAGAAGCTGGCAGATGGGATCCATGTTTATTGTCATTCTTGGTTAAGCTATTGCAGTGTTTGGGCCATAATCACTCCTTCCATTGAGTACTGGTTTAAGCTGCTGTGAAATTGTGTGGATAATGACCTTTCTCGGCTTTGCTAGATCGAAAGATTATGGAGGCTGTTGAATCTTTTGTTTTCAAAATTATTTGGTAAGGCAATAATAGGGTCAAGTTATGATGAAGTGTTATAGTATAATATGAGCCACGTGTTTTGCATTGTCAATAGGTAGCTAACAATATTTGTTAGTAAGTTAGCATTCTGGTACAGCTAGCTGGTAGTCTGTTAGGCATTGTTGCCTATATATTCATGTATTAACACCTTGAAGAGTAGAGATTCATTTACAAATAATATCATCATCAGTCACTAGTTAACGACTCCTGGTGTGCCAACCATGACCACGCATACCGCTGATCCTGAGTCTTCCTTCTTCGGTGATCGGGTTGTTAGTTCGTTTCCTCGTCATGAAGTTGTCAAATTGGATGACACTACGTTTCTTCAATGGCAAAAGCAAGTCCGTCTCATCCTTGTCAGTTATGGCTTAGAAGGATTCCTTGATGGCTCTGTCATTGCTCCTGACAAATTTGTTCAAACTACTGATGGATCTCGTGTTGTCAATCCAGCCGTGATAGCATTCAATCAACAAAACAGTTTGCTTACCTCGTGATTGTTATCAACTATTAATCCTTCGCGTCTTCTTCCTTTCATCATGTTGAGACGGCCTCGGATGTATAGACGACGGCCACGAAGCTCTTTGCTGCTGATACTCGCGCCAAACAGTCCCGGTTACGTCATGCTCTTCATTCGCTTAAGAAAGGTAATCTCTCGATCTGTGATCTTGTTGATAAGATGCAGGGACTATGTGCTCTCTTGAAGGCGTCAGGATCCATGGTTTCCGAGGATGACCGAATCGACTTACTTTTGGCGAGTCTTCCCCCGGAGTTTGGTGCCATAATCTCGTCGATCTCTCTTTCTCCGGTCTCCTTGCCTCTTCAACGTGTTGTGGATGTCTTGCTCGAGTTCGAACAGTGTCAAGAACGTGTTGCTCAGGATACTATTGTTGCGGCGAATCTGGTTGAACGCTCCTCTGACACGGCGGAGGCTCATGGTCGTGGTGGTCGCTCCATCGCTCGTGGACGGGGTCGCGGTTTTTGCCCTCGCGTTCAATGCCAAATCTGTAGCCGCTATGGTCATTTTGCACAACGCTGCTTCTACCGGTACCAACGTGATGATCAGACTCGTAATGATCGAAATACTTGGCCTGACGTTGGTGCGAATTTTGGAAGAGAGAATGAACAGAATGAAGATTGGAATGGTCAAAATTGGGGAGCCTATGGTCAACAAAACATTTTTAATTCAAAAGAAGGGTGTGGTTACCAAAATAGTTGGCAAGTGGTGGACAAAGGTGATACACGTGGGCCGCATGGTGCAGGACCACGTTCAAATGGCTTTCCACCTTTTCAATTTGCAAGGCATGATTATGGTGGGTCATCTAATGCTCATTTCAATGTTGGATTTTCTAATAATGCATGGCGTGATTATGGTAGACCCCCTGATGCTCCTTTTAATACTCAGTTTGATGGACAATTTGGGCCGCGTGGTCATGTTTCAGCAAGCCCTCATGGGCTGCATGAAATTGGAAATAATTCTGTGCCTCGTGGACTGGTTCAAACACGGATTTAGGATGAACGAAATTATTCTACACCTAATGTCTATTGTGCTACTATTCATCCGTCTCGGGAAATTGGTGATCCTGCTATTCCATGTCGCACAAAACCGAGAGCTCGAGTTTTTCCTGTTGATTCCTCTCCGTACGACTCCTCTCACTTTGTTGGGCTACCTCCGCGGGTTTCTGACTTACATGCATCTAACTACTCGGATGCCACAGCTTATGATTCGAATTTCAACAATACAAATCCATATGTTCCGTTGCCAGTAGGAGGTGCAACTTGGTGCCCAGACTCGGGTGCTACCCATCATGTGTGTCAGAATACGTCTGCTCTCAATTCTTCCAATCCGTATACAGTAACTCGTCACTTAAAATGGGTAATGGCGTCTCTACTAAAATCGCATCTATTGGGAGTTCGTTGTTTACTACAGAAAAGAAAGTCTTACACCTATCAAATGTTCTGTGTGTGCCTAGCATTCGCAAGAATTTGCTTTCTGTGTCTAAATTTGCTGCAGATAACAAGGTTTATTTCGAATTTCACCCCTCTTATTGTGCGGTTAAGGATATCCAGACGCATGAAATTTTGATGCGGGGCCGAGTTCGTGATAGACTATACTATTTTTCGCCCAACTTGACGGATGATTCTCCAGTGGTGCATAATGCCTCCGTTCGAGACACTACCTTAAGTAATAATGTGTTTACATTGTGGCACAGGAGACTAGGCCATCCTTCGTTCACTATAGTAAAAAATGTTCTTCGTACTTGTCGTATTCAATTCAATAAAACTTGTGTTGATGAAGTATGTGTAGCATGTCAGCAAGGGAAATTGCATAAACTTCCGTTTTCACAATCTCTTACAAAGTATGAAGAGTTGTTTGAACTTGTAGTTTCTGATCTCTGGGGACTAGCCTCGGTTTCATCTGAAGGGAATCTTTACTATGTGTCTTTTATTGATATGTATAGTCGTTTCACATGGATTTATTTGATTAAACGAAAATCTCAAGCTCTCGAGTGTTTTCTACAGTTTCGACAGATGGTTCAGACTCAGTTTGGAAAATGTATTAAGAAGTTTCAAAGTGATTGGGGTGGTGAATTTCGAAATTTTACGTCTGTCTTAGCCGCACATGGTATTCTTCACCGTTTATCTTGTCCTTATACATCTGAACAAAATGGGGTTGCTGAACGTAAGCATCGACACATTATGGAGACGGGTATTACATTGTTGGCTCAGGCTAATGTGCCTATGGACTACTGGAGCTATGCCTTTCGTAGTGCGGTACATCTCATTAATCGACTACCCACCTCGGTCTTGGGTGATCAATCTCCGTATCAACGTCTGTATGGTCATCCTCCAGAGTATAAGCATCTTCGAGTATTTGGGTGCTGTTGTTTCCCCTGCTTACGACCGTTTGTTCGACACAAGCTTGACTATCGCTCTCAACCTTCTACGTTTCTTGGGTACAGCTCTCAGCACAAAGGTTATTTTTGCTTTCTACCGGATGGGAAGATCGTTATGTCCCGTCATGTGATTTTTGACGAACAAAAGTTTTTTGTTTTCTTCCTCTGGTACTTTTCATAGTCAGCAGTCTCAACCTGTGAACTCTTCTACATATGTTCCCATTGTCAGGTCGGTTGTTCCTCAGAGTTGTGCAGCACCTTCTGGAGCTTATGAAGATCTCCTTGTTGAATCTATAAATGCTCATCAAAATTCAAGTGAAACTAGTCCTTTACCATTTGTCTTGGGCTCTTCAGAAAATGCTCATCGAAGTTCCAGAGTTACTAGTCCTTTGGGCTCTTCAGAGAACATCAGTATCTTGCGAAATGGTTCAAGCCCTTCAGCAAACGGCTCTCTGGAAAGGTTGTCGCCTGCCAAAATAGATGAGCCTGTTAACACTCATTCCATGGTTACTCGGTCTAAAGTAGGGATATTTAAGCCAAAGGTATTATCTGTTGACATAGCTGAATTTGAGTCTAGTTCGATTGAAGAGGCTCTTGCACATCCTGAATGGAGACAGGCAGTTCAAGTCGAGTTTGATGCTTTATTAGCCAACTCTACCTGGGATCTTGTTCCTCTTCCGTCTGGTCGAAAAGCAATTGGATGCAAATGGTTGTTTAAAGTAAAAAAGAATCTTGACGGATCTGTTGATCGGCAGAAGGCTCGGTTAGTTGCAAAAAGGATGTTCTCAGGTGCCGGGATGTGATTTCACAGAAACATTCAGTCCAGTAGTCAAACCAGCAACTATACGTGTTATTATTTCTATTGCTGTGTCTCGTGGGTGGCAACTCAGGCAAGTTGATGTTAATAATGCTTTTTTGAACGACGATTTAACTAATGAAGTTTTCATGCAGCAACCTCCGGGGTTCGTTCGATATGGCGCAAGTGGTGAACAATTGGTGTGTCATCTGACTAAAGCTCTCTATGGTTTACGGCAAGCTCCTCGTGCCTGGTTTGACAAATTGAGAAATTTTTTGGTTGGTACTGGGTTTACTGTCTCTAAGTCTGATGCTTCATTATTTGTCAAAGTTCTTAACGAGTCTACTTTGTATGTTCTTGTTTATGTGGACGACATTATTGTCACTGGAGATTCATCTGCTGCAATTGATAGTTTTATTCAGCAGCTTAACGATAAATTTGCTCTTAAAGATTTGGGTGAGCTTCATTATTTTTTGGGGGTAGAAGTAAACAAATCTGCTTCTGGTAGTCTACATCTGAGTCAGCAGAAATACATTAAAGAACTTCTTAATCGCTGTTCTATGGCTAATGCGAAACCTGTTCATACACCAATGGTCAGTTCGCCGCTGATGTCTAAAGATGAAGGTGAATGACTTGCTGATCCAACTGAGTATCGGAGTTTGGCTGGAGCTCTTCAGTATATTATGTTAACAAGACCAGATATTTCGTATGCTGTAAATCGGGTATGTCAGTTCATGCATGCACCTACTACAGTACATATGACAGCCCTTAAACGTATCCTACGATATCTACGTGGCACATTGTCTCATGGTCTGATGTTTTCTCGATCGGATAGCCTTTCTTTGGTAGGATATGCAGATGCAAACTGGGGTCTTGATTTTGATGATCGTCGCTCTACAACAGGTTATTGTGTCTATTTTGGGAATACCCCTATCTCGTGGTGTTCCAAGAAACAGCAAGTTGTTTCTAGATCCACAGCTGAAGCGGAGTATCGGAGTTTGGCTGGAGCCACTAGTGAGATTGCGTGGCTTGTGTCTCTTTTGTCCGAATTAAAGACCTTTTTTGTTTCAATACTTACCTTTTTTGTTTCAATTAAAGACCTGAGTTTGGCTTCAATATTCAATTCAGTACCTGAACTTTTTGTGTCATAATTAAGCACCTATGTTCTATTTGCTAAAGCATACTAGTCAAATATTCATCGGGCTGCATAATGCTGATTGATCTGGGTACCAAATTGAACATTTAAGCCAAATCCATATATCAAATAGTGTATTAACCCTAAAAAGAATAGGAATAGCATGCAAAGGGGCTACCTTCTCTGGGCTACCAGCACTTCCAACAACGTGGCAACCATGGAGCTTGGCAAATTGCCCCACTAGCTGACCAACTGCACCACATGCTGCTGAAACAAACACATAGTCTCCTTTCTTTGGAGCGCAAAGCTCTTAGAAACCAATATATGCTGTATCCCAGGCATACCTATTAACCCTCTTTCATTTATTATCGATATTATATAACCATATTCAACACTTACATCGAGTCTAAGTAACATATTTTTTTATATATCAATTCCCTCTTTTATGCATTCGTTCTTATATGTTCTTAGATTTTCTTTGGTTACATTCTTCTATTAAGTTCAACTATTTCCAAAAGCTGATTTACCAAACTTATAATTATATATGTAGTACTATGTCAACTTATTATTTCCACATAGTACTCACTAAATTGTTAATGGATTAATGGATTAATTAAGACTGAAATTTCAAATTCGAAAAGTATAGAGACTTAGAATGATTTAATTGGAGAAAATGAACTAAATCTACAGCTGTACATAGTACAGGACTAGTAATTGAATTTAACTAAACGAATTTAACTACTATTGTTTGGGTCAAGACTAAAGTTTCAAATTTGAAAAGTATTGGGACTAAAATTGATCAAATAAAAGTATAAGGACTAAATCCATAACTTTAACAAAGTATAGGGACTAATAGTAGAATTTAACCATTTCGTTCCCTATGATTTGAGTCAAATTATCATTCTGATTCTTTTTCTATGCTCAAATTTTGAATTTAACCCTCATACTTTAATTTAACACAGTTAAGCATTTCTATTTTTTGATGTCATTGATTAGCCCAAATACTTATCTATTCTGATTAAAATGTTGCTGATATGGCTTTTTCTCTTCTTAAAAACACTCCCTCCAACTCATCATAGAACCTTTTATTTGTTGGAAGGATTATTTTTAAGGAAAAATCAATATCAACTATTTAACATGAACAATTCAATCCCGAACAACCTTAACCTAAGATAGAAGAGAATTGATAGTTACCAAGATTTCCAGCATAGTAGGAAAGAGGTACATCGGTATGTTGGATTTTAAAGAAATTTTTAGGGTCTGAAATTAGACTATACTCTTCCCAACCAGTTATTCCCCACACCAAATCATCCTTTGCAAAGCCAGGATGTGCTGAATCCAAAACTTTAGCCACTCCATATCCAGTTATAGGCTGCAAATTCGAGCTAAAATTAGTCAGTGTGTCCGAATTACTAATAATATTCATACCGGCGCTATCGATGATTACATATCATTAACAATGAAGTAAAATAAATTTACTTTTAAAAAATTTTGATGAAGTGTTATTATTTGGTTCACTTATTGCAATGAAATTAAAGAACCTAGTGTAAAAAGAATCTCGTGTGTTGGAATGATAGGCAAAATCTAAAAGAAATATCGAATTTCTTACCACTCGACGCAATGCTATAAATATCCATCACTAATAATGAAAAGGTGATAGAAATTTATGAGGCTTAATTAGTTTCTACACTTATTGAAACAATCACGGATCTTTGACAACGTAGTTGAGAATTTGTAGGCTAAATCACAACAAAAATCAATCACATTTCACTTTTTTACGATCATCCAATGATTCATTTTAAGGGATGTCGAAATTCAAATATCAAATATTCAATTTTTTCAAAACCGTAAACAAGAAAATATATCAAAACACAATAAAACATGATTACGATAACAATGATGAAGATGAAAGGAAGTGATTAAAATTACCGAACCGAGGACATAAGGATCGGTTAATTGTTGTTCGAGCTTCATCATTTTAAAGATCATGTAGGGATCGCATGAGAGATAAAGATTCTTGAGGATGATGGAATTAGAATCCTTTGGTACTTTGAGTTTGATGGTTCCGGCTGTCAAATGCATATCGGTTTCTTGTGCTGAACCAGATACATAGTGTTTCAGTACCACCTTCATGTTGCTTGCTTCATCCATGCCACCCGTCGCCATTTTCCTTGGTAATGAATACTATGGTAATGAATACTGTCGAAACCATTTTAAAATCGGTTTTAGAAAAATGGGGATCGACTTTAAAAACAAAAACAAGAGTCGCCACCAATCCCTTTTTACTTAGGTTTGATTGGATCACCTTATAAAACGTTTCATTTTAAAACATTTAATTTTGACCTACGAAAAACGAGAAAACGGGTTCGGGAGTCGGTTACGTATGAGGAAGGGTTAGCACCCTCATAACGCCCAAAAATTGGTACCTAATTGATAAAATCATGTCCAAATGTTCGAAATTTAAAAAGTTTAAAATAAGATCCCTTATTAGAAGTAAAACCAAGATTCACCTATTTCAAAGAAATATAAATACCACATCCAATAAGTTAGGATACAACATTTTATAACTTTGAAGCTAGGTGTATCTTTATTTTAGAAAATTCTTACCTCAAGACACAAAACATCACACCGAATAAGTTAGGATACAACATTTTATAATTCTCAAGAATAAGTTTTTTATTTGAAAGTTGAGATATCTTTATTCCGAGAGAATATAAACATCACATCCAACACGTTAGGACACGACATTTTTTAAACCCTCGTATTTAAAGTTATCTCATGATTTACAAAACTTGTTAAAAGGATATTTGGCTATTTATCCAAACGGAAAATTGCACCCAACACGTTAGGGCACTATTTCTCGAATTTCTAAATACCGAAACATTGCCTCATTTTAAAACTTTGGATAAATATAGTAAAAAATATATTTTAAACAATAATTTATGAGGCAATATTGCATTTATACGTGAATATCAAAGGCAATTATAACACATTAACATTTAATATTAATATAGACAATAAAAAAAACAATAGCACATATAAAATAAAATAGCACATGAAAAATAGCATACATAAAATATTAAAAATATAAAATGATATATAAACAACAAAAATAGCATAAATATATTTGAGAAAGTAAATAAGTTTTGACAAAAACAATTGATTCATAACTTAAAAACATGCTCATAATATTCTAATACGTAAAATATGTTAAAGAATAAACAATGTTATACTATATAAATAGTTTCAGATAAAAAATATATATATGGGATATAATATTATATAATACTTTTAATATATAAGTTAAGAGATAGTATGTAAGTAAATAATCAAATTAAATAATAATTAATAAGAATTTAAAATACATAAGGATAATATATAATAAAAATATACAAGTTTAATAAATTAATATATGAATAATAAGGGTAATATAATATACTCAAAACAATTAACGAATATTATAACATTTTTTTTAAAAAATAAAAAAGTATAAAAATGATATGGATAAATAAAAAAAGAGTTAAAAAAACACATATGTCAACCTAACTCCCGCAATATGAGGATTCAACGAAATTCCTCCACCAAAATCTAACTCGAACGGAAGCAGCACAAAAAGAAATGAAAATGAGCGAAGAACAAAATAAAAACAAGCCACGTAAAATAAGAACGCAAGAGGAAGAGAAATTTGAGTGAATGCTCTCAAGAATTCTTATTGCTTTCAAATTCCAGTGTCCTTTACAATGAAGGGAGAGGCCTCTATTTATAGTTGAGCCTCCCCAAATCCAACGGTACAGATCAATTACATCAACGGCTAAGATTAAAAGGTATCTACAAATTAGATCTCTAAGATTACAAAATCATATCTTTTAATATTATATACTATATCTTCTAAGATTTCATATCATATTTAAGATTGCATACCATAACTTATAGGATTGCATATCATATCTAAGATTGCATATCCTTGAAGATTGTACTTCCATATACGTCAAGCTTGTAGATGGACCTTCAATCTTTAAATGATATATTTTGGACTGGACTTGGACTTTATTTTATTATTTCCGGTTTATTATTTTTTGTATGGGCCCGGGCTAAATTCGGTTCCTACAAATACTATAGAGAGAGGTCTAGATTTACAAAGTGGCTAGTAATTTATAGGAGAGATATTCGGGGTTGATTTCGATTTGGTTCAATTTAGTTTTTTTTTTAAATTGTGATTGATGTGATATGTTAATTTTGATTTGAATTTAGAAATTCAATTTTATCAAATTGAATATAAATTAGATATGGTTTGATTTGATTAAAAAAATTAATCCAACACGGTTAAATATGAGCTCGAAATGATTTGAAATCGAATTTGATTTGAATCAGGAATTAACTAGAACGAAAATGATTCGAAAATTTCAAAACCCAATTTGATTAAAAAATAATCCAACACCGTTCTATATGATCAAATCTGAAATCAAGATTGATTTAAACCTGAAACTAACCCGAATCAAAATGACCTGGAAATTTTAAAACCTGATTTGACTAAAAAAGATAATCCAACACCGTTCAATATGAGCCTAAAATGATCAAATCCGAAATTGATTTGAACCTGAAACTAACCTGAACCAAAATAATTTGGAAATTTTAAACTCGATTTAACTAAAAAAATTTATCCAACACCGTTCAATATGAGCCCCGAAATTATCTGAAACTGAATGACTTGAACCTAAAATGATTAATGATTAATGATTAACTAAAAATCTAGTTAACGGATTAATGATTGTCATATGTGCTAAGACTGAAATTTTAAATTCAAAAAGTAGAGACTTAAAATGATCCAATTGAAGAAAATGAACTAAATCTACAACTGTACACATAGTATAGGACTAGTATTTGAATTTAACTAAACCAATTTAACTACTATTGTTTGGGTCAAGACTAAAGTTTAAAATTTGAAAAGTATTGGGACTAAAATTGATCAAATAAAAGTATAAAGACTAAATCCATAACTTTAACAAAGTATAGGGACTAATAGTAGAATTTAACAATTTAATCCCGAACAACCTTAACCTAAGATAGAAGAGAATTGATAGTTACCAAGAATTCCAACATTGTAGGAAAGAGGTACATCGGTATGTTGGATTTTAAAGAAATTTTTAGGGTCTAAAATTAGACTATACTCTTCCCAACCAGTTATTCCCCACACCAAATCATCCTTTGCAAAGCCAGGATGTGTTGAATCCAAAACTTTAGCCACTCCATATCCAGTTATAGGCTGCAAATTCGAGCTAAAATTAGTCAGTGTGTCCGGATTACTAATAATATGCATACCGGCGCTATCGATGATTACATATCATTAACAATGAAGTAAAATGAATTAACTTTTAAAAAATTTTGATGAAGTGTTATTATTTGGTTCACTTATTGCAATGAAATTAAAGAACCTAGTGTAAAAAGAATCTCGTGTGTTGAAATGATGGGCAAAATCGAAAAGAAATATCGAATTTCTTACCACTCGACGCAATGCTATAAATATCCATCACTAATAATGAAAAGGTGATAGAAATTTATGAGGCTTAATTAGTTTCTACACTTACTGAAACGATCTCGGATCTTTGACAACGTAGTTGAGAATTTGTAGGCTAAATCACAACAAAAATCAATCACATTTCACTTTTTTACGATTATCCAATGATTCATTTTAACGGATGTTGAAATTCAAATATCAAATATTCGATTTTTTCAAAACCGTAAATAAGAAAATATATCAAAACACAATAAAACTTGATTACGATAACGATGAATGAAAGGAAGTGATTAAAATTACCGAACCGAGGACGTAGGGATCGGTTAATTGTTGTTCGAGCTTCATCATTTTGAAGATCATGTAGGGATCGCATGAGAGATAAAGATTCTTGAGGATGATGGAATTAGAATCCTTTGGTACTTTGAGTTTGATGGTTCCGGCTGTCAACCGCATGTCGGTTTCTTGTCTTTGAACCCGGATACATAGTGTTTCAGTACCACCTTCATGTTGCTTGCTTCATCCATGCCACCCGTCGCCATTTTCCCTGGTAATGAATACTATGGAGAGAGATCTAGATTTACAAAGTGGCTAGTAATTTATAGGAGATATATTCGGGGTTGATTTCGATTTGGTTCAATTTAGTTATTTTTTTAAAAAAATTGTGATTGATGTGATATGTTATTTTTTTTATTTGAATTTAGAAATTCGATTTTATCAAATTGAATACAAATTAGATACGGTTTGATTTGATTAAAAAAATTCATCCAACACAGTTAAATATGAGTTCGAAATGATCTGAAATCGAATTTGATTTGAACCAGGAATTAACTAGAACGAAAATGATTTAAAAATTTTAAAACCTGATTTGATTAAAAAATAATCCAACGCCGTTCTATATGATCAAACCTGAAATTGAAATTGATCAAGTCAGGGTCATTGAATATATTGATTCGAGTTATTTTGGATTTTTATTTGAATTTGACACTTGAGTTTGGATAATTTTGAGATATTTGTTTAAATCATACCTTAATCTCGTGAAATACTCAAATTTTAATTTGATTCCATATCTTAATAATTATTTATTATTTTACTGTTGATTTTTAATTATCACACTCTAAAGATTTGACCATGTAAATTTCATTCAAACAATTTTATTAATTGCTGCATCATTATGATTTGTTCCATGTAAATTCGTGAGCCCCGTTCTTCGTGGGATTTTTTGCCATTTTGCATATCTTTTCACCGTCGAGAGCGACCATCCCCACCAGGTCTGTCAGCAGACTAGTCACCTTGGCTCTTAATCTTCATAGTTTCGTCTAGGAATGTCACCAATTTTGAGCGCAGTATAGGCTTCCCAGCCACTTGTCGCATCTGCTTCGTATGTGTTGGTGATTTGAACACAACTTTAATGGTTGATCAGGAGATTTTAAGTGAAAGAAGAGAAATGAAGCTTTTTAGAGAGAAAATAATTGAAGACATAATTTATATATTGAATACGTACAGCACTTATATAGTAGTCTTCACAACCAAAAAATCAAAAATAAGCCTAAAAATCAGCAAATAAAATGGAAGCTAAACTCCTAAAATGAAGAAGACTTATTCAAATTCAATAACAGTAAAACTAAGTGGCAGCAATCTAAGCATGTAATCTCAACACTCCTCCTTGTTTAGATGCTGCAAACTCCAAGCTTTTTCCTGAAATTTTCAAACTTGCTAAGTGGCAGAGGTTTGGTAAAGATATCTGCAATTTGATCTTCAGATTTGCAATAACAAAGAGACACATCGCCATTCTTTTGAACTTCTCGAACAAAGTATAACTTGATGTTGAAATGCTTTTACTTAAAAACCTTCAGGTTGCTCGACAAAAATTTCTTCTTGCAAGACTCCATTCAAGAATGCAGATTTAACATCTAATTGGAATACTTTCCAATTTTTTTGAGCAGCAAGAGCAAGCAACAATCTTACAGTGTCAAGCCTGGCAATAGGTGCAAATGTTTCTGAATAGTCAACTCCAAAGACTTGTGCATATCCCTTCACAACAAGTCTTGCTTTGAATTTGTTGACTGAACCATCAGAATTTAGTTTGGTTCTAAACACCCATCTTACTCCAATTACCTTCCTGTCTAGGGGTCGATCAATCAGCTCCCATGTTTTGTTTTTCTCTATCATCGAAAGCTCCTCCTGTATTGCAACCATCCAATGTTGACTGCTTTTTGCATCATCGAACCCCGCAGGCTCACAAATAGCTACATTACAGCTTTGATAAATATCAGATAGCAGCCTTGTGCCTCTGACAGGTGTATCATCAGTCAAAACATCTTGGTCTTCGTCTTCAGGTTCTTCTGACATGCTGCCAATGATAAAATTATTTGGTGCACTAGAAATCTGGTCCACCTTGGTCGAATCTTCCCAGTTCCATTGCTCATTTTCAACAAAATGAACATCACGACTCACAATAACACTTCCAGTGTGTGGTTGAAAGACCCTATAAGCTTTAGATATAGTGCTATACCCAACAAATATGCCAACTTCTGCCTTTTTGTCAGGCTTGTCACCATCAATGTCTGTGAGTCCTTCAACCAGCTTCTTCAACTGCATCTGAAGCAATCCTCGATGATGAAAGTGCCCTAGTCTTTTGTGCCAAGTCTCGATGTGCAATCGGCTCTCGAATTAAAGGCCACTTGCTCCTTCTCCATTGGATCAAGAGCAAAGCTTTTTCCCTTCATTTTGACATTGAACAAGTCTTTGCCACTAGCATCTCTGATCAAACACTGCTTATTCTCAAATAGCACTTTATAGCCTTTATCCAGTAACTGACCAACACTTAAGAGATTTTGATCAATTTTAGGTACAAACAAAACATCTGAAATGAACTTTGTACCTTCATAGCTTGTTATAGCTACTGTGCCTTTTCCCTTAACCTCCAGGTGTTCTCCATTTCTGACCCTCACTCTCTTGATTTCAGTGTTTCTTATCTCCTCGAAGAGCTCTTTGTTATATGTCATGTGATTTGTGCACCCACTATCAATCAACCAGCTCTCACTTGATTCTCTGCCTGAGAAACAAGTGGCCACGAACAATAGATCTTCTTCTTCTTGATCAGCCTCCTGTGCATCTACTTCTTGCACTTGACCTTTGACTTTGCAAATCACAGCTTCATGTCCAAGTTGATTGCATTTGGAGCATTTGGCATCCGGTCTTCTCCAACACTTGAATGGTGGATGACCTTTCTTCTCACAATGGTGACAAGGTGGGTAGGATTTCTTGGCACCTTCACCTTTGCTCTTCTGATAATTGCCTGATGATCCTCCACTTGTCGACTGGTTTTTGAAATTTTTCTTCTTTTTATACCTGCCGTAGTCTTGATGCTTGGCAAGTAAGGCACCTTCAATCACACCTTCTTGCCTCATAGACCTTCTTTGCTCTTGTGCTTGTAAAGCATTCAAGAGCTCTGCAAGAGAAATTTTTGACAGATCCTTGGTGTTTTCCAGAGCAGTAATGGTGGCTTCAAACTTCTCTGGAGCAGTGACCAGCAGCTTTTCCACGATTCTAGAGTCGTTTAACTCAGAACCAAGCAATCTCACCTTGTTGGCAATGCTGAGGAGTTTGTCAGAATATTCTTTCACTGACTCAGACTCCTTCATCTTCTGCAACTCAAAATCCTTGATCAGATTCAGGACTTTCATTCCACGAATCCTCTCATCTCCTGCATACTCAGCCTTGAGGTAATCCCAGATTTCCTTTGCTGATTTCAGGGACATTATTCGTGTGAAGATCATTTGAGATACAGCTGCAAATAGGTAAGCTTTTGCCTTTGATTTTCTTGTCTTCTTCTCCTTCTACAGGCTTTAACTGCACTCACGTAGGATTTGGCTGGAAGTGGAGGGACCACGTAATCCTCTTCTGACTTCCCAAAGATCCAAAGCCTCTGTAAGTCTCCATACTGAATCGCCCACATCTAATAATTGTCTCCATCAAGACTGTGGTGGTGCAAAGAATCGAAAAACTTGATTCTCTTTCCATTTTAAACAAATAACCTCACAGATCCCTTAAGAAGATAGCTCTGATTACCAAATTGTTGGTGATTTGAACACAACTTTAATGGTTGATCAGGAGATTTTAAGTGAAAGAAGAGAAATGGAGCTTTTTGGAGAGAAAATAATTGAAGACATAATTTATATATTGAATACGTACAGCACTTATATAGTAGTCTTCACAACCAAAAAATCAAAAATAAGCCTAAAAATCAGCAAATAAAATGGAAGCTAAACTCCTAAAATGAAGAAGACTTATTCAAATTCAATAACAGTAAAACTAAGTGGCAGCAATCTAAGCATGTAATCTCAACAGTATGCTCCAATATGCTTTGCGGAGCAGATTCATCGCTTTATTAATATTCATTAAAAAAATCAGCTTTATATAAAGAAAATTAATTAAAAACAACTTTAAATCAATTATCACTATAGCTCATCTCTGACCAGGCCTATTAGATTTTGTTGAATTATGAACTCCATGCAGCCCATGCAACGTCCAAAAGCCACTCAATCTTCATGGCTATGCTGCTGACAATATTTCATGTGAACTAAGTGCTTCATTCTAGTCTTTTGTGAACCAATGCCATTGTAACTTAGTTTGGTTTATTTTGAACCATGTTAGGTTGATATTTCATGTCATTTTGATGGTGACAAAGTGATCAAATCAGCAAGATTAAGCTTGCAAGTTTTTTATTTCAAGTTTCCATAAGTTTAAGTGGGATTAGGTATGTTTAGGTAAAGATTTGATATGATTTACTTTGACTAAGCTTTTTATATATTGGCAATATATCTTTAATGTAATGTAATGAAATATAGTTGTAATTCATTCACACTTAAGCTCCATTTTCCTTAGCTTTCTTTTCTCTCAAAGAATTCTCATCTCTCTTTCTTTCTTCTTCAAAGAAGTCTCAACACTTACACTGCAAGTTACAGACCATACACAAGCTGCTATATGCTTCTAACTCCAACAATTGGTATCGAGCTTCATTCTTTGAGGACTGTTCTTGTTTAAGATCAATTTGGAATGGCTTCATCAAGCTTCACCTTGTGCCTTTGATCTTCAATGGAGAAGGTTTTCATATATGGCAAGTTAAAATGAAGACCTACCTTCAAGCTCTTGATCTATGGGAGGTTGTGAACACCGATGCTTTGAACTGTGAACCTCTTCGAGCCAACCCAACTGTGGCTCAAATACGACAAAGACATCTTTGAGGAGAAGACCAAGAAACATAAAGCCTTGTCATGCATCCAAAATTGTGTCTCGGACATCATTTTTACAAGAATTATGGCTGTGAGACTCCAAAACAGGGCATGGGACAAGCTTAAGGAGGAGTTTCAAGGTACAGAAAGGACTAGGCAAAGCAAGAACTTCTAAACTTGAGGAGAGACTTGAAACTTGAAGATGAAAGAGGAAGAGATCAGAAACAAGATTACTCAGACAGATAATGGTCATTGTAAATGAGATAAGGCTCCTTGGTGAGCAAATTAGTGAAGCAAGGATAGTGGAGAAGGTGCTTTCAACCTTACAGAAAGGTATGAAGCAAAAATATCCTCCTCGAGGACTCCAAGGACCTCTCAAGCATCACCTTGACCGAATTAATCAATGCCCTTTATGCTCAAGAGCAAAGAAGGGCAAGCAGGAACGAGGAGCACCAAGAAGGTGCTTTCCAAGCTAAAGCCAGGACTTCCTCATCCAACACTGCCTACAAAGGCAAGAAAACCTGGAAAAGCAAGCCTAAGCCTGATGCTGCAAGGACCAATGATCGCCTTTGCAGATTTTGCAAAAAGCCAGGCCATCCTGAAGATAGATGTTGGTTTCGGCCTGTTGCAGTATGCCAACACTGTAAGAAGAAGGGACATGTTGAAAGAGTGTGCAAGGCAAAAGGCGCACAGCAGCGGCTCAACAACAAACTAAGACCGAGGCTCGAGTGGCTGAAGGTAGCAGTGATCAAGAAGAAGAAGTTTTTGCTGTGTCATGCTCAAGTGACCAGAAGAAAGGCTCCAAAATTTGGCTCCTCGATAGTGGATGTACAAACCACATGTCTCCTAATGAAGCCATCTTTAAAACCTTGGACAAGACTGTTCAAACCAAGGTCAAAGTTGCAAATGGTCAGTACATCAATGCTGTAGGCAAGGGTGATGTTTTGATATCAACTCCAAAGGGTAACAAGGTGATTTCTAATGTACTACTTGTACCCGATATTGACAAAAACCTGTTGAGCATATCTCAACTCATTGACAAAGGGTATTCACTTATGTTTAAAGATAAACTGTGTCAAATAACTGATCCATGTGGATCATGCTTCTTGACAGTCACTATGGCTGATAAATCCTTTGAGATTGACTGGTCGAAAAGCTCGAATGAAGCCTATCTTCGCCTCGAGAATGACTCAAAGAAATGGCACAAAAGGCTCGGCCATGCAAACTTTAAAACAATGGCCAGGATGATTCATGAAGAATTGGTTGAAAACTTCACAAACTCAGCATGCAATAATGAAGTTTGTGAAGTGTGTCAGCTTGGAAAACAAGCTAGACTACCCTTTCCCTCGAACCAAGCCTGGAGAGCAACCGAGAAGCTTCACTTGTTCATACAGAGATGTCTGTGGCCCCATGAAGACAGAATCAATCGGTGGGAACAGGTACTTCATTCTCTTTATCGATGACTACTCAAGATTCTCATTGGATTTATTTTTAAAACACAAGTCCAAAGTTTCACAAATGTTCATGAAGTTCAAAGCTCATGTAGAAACCGAGACAAAGTTGCAAGTCAAGACCATCGGGTCGAGATAATGGGGTGAATACATTTCACTCAATTCCAAAGATTTGTGATGAAGCGGGCATTAAACACCAAATAACCAATGTGTATACACCTCAAAGAAAAAATGGAGTGAGTGAAAGAAAAATCGAAGCATCATGGATATGGCAAGATATCTCATTGCTTGAGAAGAAAATGCCAAAGTTCATGTGGGCGTAAGTCACAACACAAAGATCTATCTTCAAAATAGACTACCAACAAAGGCCCTGATTCGAATGACACCTTTTGAAGCTTGGTATGGCTTCAAACCCTCTCTTGCTCATCTAAAACTCTTTGGATGTCTATGTTATGTGCAGATTCCATCTCAGAAAGAGGATAAACTATCAAGGAGAGCTGCTCCAGTGTTTTAGTAGGATATAGCTCAGTTAAAAAGGGCTATAGGATTATTGATCCAACAACAAAGAAAGTTCAAGTAAGTAGGGATGTTGTCTTCGATGAAAATGCCTCACTGGAACTGGGATAACAATCAACCAATGGAGACTATCAAGAGCTTGAAGTGGGGCGATCGTAAACTCGAACAAGGTGGTCAAGAGATGGACATTGATGATGTTCCAGCTTAGAGGACCAGATCATTGATAGATGTTTATGAAAGGGCTGAAGTAGCCATCATGGAGCCAACAAGTTTCAAGAGGTTTGAGCTCACAAAGGTTGGAAGGCTGCAATGATTGAAGAAATAAAGATGATCGAGAAGAACCAAACACTCGGATTTGGTTGATAGGCCACAAGACAGAAGGTCATAGGTGTTAAATGGGTGTATCGTGCTAAGCGCATCACGGATGGGAGCTTGAATAAGCTCAAGGCAAGGCCGGTTATCAAGGGATTTAGTCGAAATATGGCCTGGACTACATGGAAACCTTTGCTCCAAAGAGCTGGCTCTCGACACCATCGAGAATGTTGATTGCTTTAGCAAAGACAAAAGCAATGGTCCATACACCAACTCGATGTCAAGTCGGCATTTCTAAATGGATCGCTTGAAGAGGAGATATACATCGACCAACCTCAAGGCTTTGAAGTGCCGGGTAAAGAACACATGGTTTATAAACTCAAGAAGGCCCTATATGGTCTCAAACAAGCTCCCGAGCTTGGTATGCACGAATCGATAGCTATCTCATCGGTTTGGGATTTCAAAGGAGCATC
Source organism: Gossypium sturtianum (assembly GCA_025698515.1). NCBI lineage: Eukaryota > Viridiplantae > Streptophyta > Magnoliopsida > Malvales > Malvaceae > Gossypium > Gossypium sturtianum. The sequence goes on from CM046945.1 coordinate 169,823,680, forward strand.
GGTGAGCCCACACTTTGTATGTTAAGAAGAATGAAGTCAAACTCGACTTATTGTGTCTCTCTATGTCGATAATTTGCTCGGTTACAGAGGAGAGACAACATTGTCTTGAAGAATTTCAAGAACAAAATGAAGAAGATGTTCAAATGTCGGACCTCGGGCATATGACTTACTTCCTTGGAATGGAAGTGATCCAAGTCAAGGAGAGATTTTCCTAAGCCAACAAGCATTTGCCAAGAAAATTTCAAACAAGTTTTCCATGGAAAACAAAGAAACCAATGAACACACCTATGGTCAGCTGAAAGTTAAAGTTGACAAGCCAAGGTAACTATGATGCAGTCGAGGAGTCCACCTACAGAAGTTTGGTGGGATGCCTTCTTTATTTAACAGCTACAAGACCGGATATAATGTTTGCTGTGAGCATGTTATCACGGTTCATGCATTGTTGCAACATGCAACATTTCCAAGCAGGAAAAAGAGTCATGAGATATATCAAAGGAACATTATCCTATGGCTTAAAGTTTAGCACAACTGAAAACTTAAAGCTAGTTGGATACACAGACAGTGATTGGGCAGGATCAAAGGATGATTTAAAAAGCACTTCAGGTTATTGTTTTTCTCTTGGTTCAGCAATGTTTTGCTGGTGTTCGAAGAAGCAAAACCTTGTAGCCCAATCAACGGTAGAAGCTGAATATGTAGCCACTGCAGCTGCTGTGAATCAAGCCATATGGCTTAGGAAGCTACTCACTGACTTAAACCTACAGCAAGAGGGAGCAACAGAGATGCTATGTGACAACAAATCGGCTGTTGCAATTGCAAAGAACCCTGTGTTTCATGGACGAACCAAACACTTTAGTATAAAGCTTCATGTGGTGAGGGAGATGGAACAGCTCATGAAATTGAACTGGTTCATTGCAATTCGTAAGATCAAATCACGACATCTTCACCAAAGCCCTCAAAACAACTAGATTCACTCAATTGAGAAGAAAACTTGGTGTATCTTTGCAAGGAGTCCAAGGAGGAGTGTTGAATTATGAACTCCATGCAGCCCATGTAACGTCCAAAAGCCACTCAATCTTCATGGCTATGCTGCTGACAATATTTCATGTGAACTAAGTGCTTCATTCTAGTCTTTTGTGAACCAATGCCATTGTAACTTAGTTTGGTTTATTTTGAACCACGTTAGGTTGATATTTCATGTCATTTTGATGGTGACAAAGCTGATCAAATCAGCAAGATTAAGCTTGCAAGTTTTTTATTTCAAGTTTCCATAAGTTTAAGTGGGATTAGGTATGTTTAGGTAAAGATTTGATATGATTTACTTTGACTAAGCTTTTTATATATTGGCAATATATCTTTAATGTAATGTAATGAAATATAGTTGTAATTCATTCACACTTAAGCTCCATTTTCCTTAGCTTTCTTTTCTCTCAAAGAATTCTGTCATCTCTCTTTCTTTCTTCTTCAGCAAGTCTCAACACTTACACTGCAAGTTACAGCCATACACAAGCTGCTATATGCTTCTAACTCCAACAGATTTCTTTGATGTCTTGGTTTTTGTTGGGAACTCGATGAGCCCAAAACACTCACTATAGAACACCTAGGACCTACATGTAATGTTACCTAAGACCTAGGACTTTTTAGAGAAGTCGAGCAATCAAATGAGGTGAAGCTGGTTCATTATAGTTCAGATGTCCAACTTGCTGATATTCTCACAAAACCTCTTGGAAGAATGAGGTTTGAGAGGCTAAGACAATATATTGGAGTTTGCAGCATTATGACCAAGAAGGAGGAGTGTTGTGAAGTGGTCATTTCTGTAATGGCGAACTCCTCCTATAATGCTACGAGCTCACTTGAAGTTGTGAGCTCTACATTTGCGAGCCCATCAAAACTGCAAGTTCAACCAAAAGTGTAGGCTCAATTGAAGTTGCGAGCTCATCAGAGTGTGAGCTGTTATATGCTGTTGGAGAACCACCTGACGTATTTTAAGAAAGGTTCGCATATGCTGATGATGATTTTTGTATTAGTCTGCTTGCTAAGATCACTTGTTAGATAAGCAGAGTTAGTGTATTAATGTACACGTTATGTTCAAAAAAATTCTGCCAAGTATTTTTCTTTGTTCTCTCAACTTCTCTAAACTCCAACACCATCCCAGACAAGATACAGGTTGAGATATAAGAGAGTAAAAAAGAGATGGGAAAATAGCTAAAACATTAGGTGTGGGGAATGAAATCCCAAAGTTTGTTTAATCAATTTCTGCAATAAAATTTTAATATGGGAAAAATATCATCAAAAGACATGTTTGTTTTTTTGAAGGAGACAGGTTCTTGTTACTTTATCTAATACATAGAGCTAAACGTTAAACGTAATTTTATTGCAGCAACAGAGAAATAATTTCAGAAAAAGCTTATATAAAAAAAACAAAGAGAAGCATCTAGCAACGCTTTTATTATTGTAAGCACAATCACACTCTCAAATTATAAGAAATTCTAAAATCAACAATCAAACCTCATAAGTTTCAGCTCCAAATTTTTACATGACATTTATTTAAAACTTAAAAAATCGGAAAAATCAAATTACAGTTACAACAATAACTAATATCACAAGTAATCAAACCCTGTTTTCCAGTCTTTGAGTTTTCTTGCAAATGAAGTGGCAAGTTTCAAATATGATTACATCTGAATTACCACCTCTTCAACTGCACCAACCCACTCCATAGAGAAAGGGGTACTGCACAGATCCAGTGGATAATATATTTGCACTCCGATTTTGAGCATTCAAGAGCCACATCTACACAAGGCATACTGCAGTTATCACAATCTGGATAGTAATACTTCTTCTTCACAATTGTGAGTGGGTGTGGATGATTCTTCTTCACAATTGTGAGTGGGTGTGGATGATTATTTTGTTCAAAAATGCTCCTGAGTTTGAGGAATGAATAACTTCCAAGAACACAATAAACATGAGCAGAAGTATCACATGTTGCACAATTATAAAACCAACGATTTGGATCTCGACTTTGCTCACAGATATCACAAAAATGATGTTCTGCATAACTGTTATCATCATGATAAGTGAGTGAAAGAAGATGCTCATCGCATTTGTGACGAGCTGTAATTGGAAGTGAAAAACAATAAAGATGTAGCACAAAATTGCAATCCTTACAACAGAATGCCGCCTGTGTAGTCATACCACAAGCATTGCATTTCCCATTGTGCTTTGTGTAGTAAAAGAGGGGGTGTTCATGTTTCAAACATATTCGAGCACCAGGTGTAAGAGCAATCACACATCGAAGACATATTTTTCCCTCACATCCACAACATTCATAAGCAAAGGCATTAGATATGTGCTTACATTGTAGACACTCAAAAGCTTTGTCAGAAATAAGGGCTAGAGGCTCTTTGCAATCATGATGCCAAACATTCTTCATCTTAGGTAACTCAGCACACGCTTTATGAAGAAAGAAAACACATTCTGAACAGTAGTAAAACGGATCCGAGATTGGCAACATACACCCGTCACAACTATTTTCATATCCTCCAACAAAGGGACCTAACATTAGATTATGCATATGCTTGAAATGCTTTATTTTTGTAGCTTCTCCAGCATCGTTGCGCTCAATAACAATGATGGAGCTTTCATTGGGCATCTCAATCTCATCTTCATTTTCTACTATTTCATATGAATCTTTATCCTTCAGTGCACACTTTACATGGAATATACCATTGCACTTTGAACAATAGTAACTACCATGCTCTATATTGACTTCATCATGGCATATTAGGCAATTCAAAACCCTAAAATCTTCTATGTGATGGAAATACGTGTGAAGAAGGCGATGGTCATGCCACTTACTTTTGATAATGCGAGGCAATGAAATGCAATTTTTATGGATTGTAATGTAGCATGTACCACATGTATAGGCAACATGATTTCCTTCAGTGCCACACCCATCACATGTGACTGGAACTTGTCTCAACAACAAGGTGAATGGATGTTCATGATTTGTGCTCTTAATAACTTGTAATGGTGATTGTGATGCACATTCAATGTGAACAACAAACTTACAAGGAGAACAACCATAAACAAATCCTCTTCGCATTGTTACCTGGCAGCATAGCTTGCAAGAGAGCTGTTCGCTATTAAATTGTAGGACAAGAGGATGCTTGCGATGACACACATGATTCAATTTGAAAGGAACCTTAATGCATTTCTCATGTAAGTTAAATCCACGGCAAGGAGAAAAGTGTGTATAATTTGCTAATGGTTCCCGGCACCCAAAGCAGTTAGCAACATCTTTAAGTTTTTCATCACCATTTTCAGTGGGAATCAATGGATGTCGAAGGGCAACATGCTCAAGCTCTTTCAAATTATTCTCAGCAATATTAAATGTAAACAAAGCACATTTAATATGAAAGTCCAATTCACAAGAAGAGCAGCGATAAACAGACTTGTGACCCGATTTATTGCAAAAATTGCAAATGTAAATTCCGGATGAATAAGGTGCATTTTGCATAAGAAGAGGATGGTTGAGATGCAAAGGGTGATTAAGCTCCAAAGGTGCCTCGGCACATACCTTGTGAAGATAAAACCCGCGATTGCTCCATACAAAGAAAAACATGGAGCGCATACCTTTCTCCCCACACCTCGAGCAATCGGTTACACCCTTTGATTGTCCATCACCGCTCGGATTCAACATAAGAAACAGGGGATGTTGGTGCCCGTTAAACAAGGTAAATGGATGTTCATGATTTGTACTCTTAATAACTTGTAATGGTGATTGCGATGCACATTCAATGTGAACAACAAACTTACAAGGCGAACAACCATAAACAAATCCTCTTGGACTTGTTTCTTGGCATATCTTGCAAGAGAGCCGTTGGCAATTAAATTGTAGAACAAGAGGATGTTCGCGATGGCACACAAGATGCAGTTTGAAAGGAAGCTCAGCGCATTTCTCATGTAAATTAAATCCACAGTCAGGAGAAAAGTGTGTATACTTTGCTAATGGCTCCCAACACCCAAAGCAGTTACTATCATCTTCAAGTGCTTCATCTTGAAGGGCGACATGCTCAAGCTCTTTCAAATTATTCTCAGCAATATTAAATGTAAACAATGCACATTTAATATGAAAGTCAAAATCGCAAGAGCAAAGTGATAAACAAACTCATTACCTTTATCATAAAAAAATTGCAAATGTACCCTCCGAATAAGGTGCATTTTGCATCGTAAGAAGAGGATGATCAGGATGAAAAGGGTGATTAAGCTCCAAAGGTGCCTCAGCACATACCTTGTGAAGGTAAAACCCACAATCCTCGGCACAGCTAAAACATGGAGTTGACACCTTCTCGCCACACCTTGAGCACTTAGCTACATTCAGCAGCTGATCTTCATTCAAGATAAGAAGCAGGGGATGTTGGTGGCCATAATTGTTAGACCCCTCCATTTCTCCTTCCCCAAGCAATATAAATAAAGGAAAAAGCTTGATTTTGGGAGCAAAGTGTCAATGGGAAAACAAGAATACAAGTGAAGAAAGATAAAGATTGAGGAAGTGGAAGTGAAGAGTATTTGATATTTAGAGGCAGAGACAGAGGGTCGCTTCTAGTAAACAGAGGTCAACTCAATTAGCCAGTCGATGCTTTTACTCAAGGTTACACTCGCTTTTCATAGTGGGTTGATTTGATATTGATGAGATTTATTTATAAATCCTTCGTTGTTTTATTTCGAAATTCCCATATTATATTATACAATACACCATATGTATACGTGTGAATGTATATATATACCCCATAATTTTATCTCATTTTACATCAAAAATTGTAATGAAATAAGCATTGGTTAACGTTAATTTGACTGATTTCACTATAAAAGAATCATTGGAATTAGTGTGGTATTGGGTTTGGAGCAGAGTAGCATGTGCCATGTATTTATGTAATATATTATATGTTTATGTAACTTGTAATATAATATATTATTCCCTATAACATTAAGAGACAAATAGTTTCAGAAAAACTTATATTTTCAAATAAGCTTATATAAAGAAACAAAGGCAAGCATCCAACAATATTTCTACAATCACACTCTCAAATTATAAAAAATTCTAAAATAATAATCAAATTTTAATGCAACTTTAGATTATTATATGACATTTATTTAAAACAAACTAAATTACAACCACAACAACTAATATCATAAGTAATAAGGTAAAGATCAAACTCTGTTTTCCTATTTTGAGTTTTCCTAAAATGAAGCCATGCAGTTTCAAATATGATTAGAATAAAAATGAATTTAGCATCTTTCTACCTTCAGAAAAAATAAATACTTCACAGCCTCCATGAAATCCTTCCCAGCTATACCCCAAGTAGCTTGAAAAAAATTAGCAGAATATCCATCTGGCCCCAAGGCCTTATTACTACAGAAATAGAACATAACCTATTATCCACAGTGTCAAGAGTATTACTAAAGAAATGTGCCAATTCAGTAGAAATAGCCTCAAAAGAATCCAACTTTTGTCCTTGGCTATCAATAAGAACCTGATTGGTGTTTCATTTTAGCCTAAAAAACTTGCAAGGTATCGTTCGCTATTGAATCGCAAAACTAGAGGATGTTGTCTGTGGCTCATATGACTCATCTCTTGAGGTAGCTCAGCACATTTATTATGTAAATTAAATTCACAATCAAGAGAAAAGTATGTATATTTTGTTAATGGTTCTCAACACCCAAAGCAGTTAACATCATGTTATGTATATTTTGTTAATGGTTCTCAACACCCAAAGCAGTTAACATCATGTTTAAGTTCATCATCATTTTTAGTGGAAATTCATGGATGTTGAAGGGCAACATACCCAATCTCTTTCAAGTTATTCTCAGCAATATTAAGTTTAAATAAAGCACTTTTAATATGTTAAGTTCAATTCACAAGTACAATGATAAACAAATTCGTTATTGCTTTTATCGCTAAAAAAATTGGCAAATGTAGGTTGATGAATTGTAACACCCCAAAATTTAGCCTAAAAATTTTGATCGAATTTCGAAATTTACATTGGTTATTGAAATAGCTCAAAACAAAATCATTATTTTAAATATATGAACTCTTTTTGAAAATCTTTTTCTCTTGCAACTTATTGAAACTATAAATAAAATTTAATTACATTAAACTTTGTTATCACTTCAAACCAGTTCAAAAACAAGTTACTATTTTGTACTAATTTTGCAATCAAAACATAGTACTTTTGAGAAAAACTGAAATTTCAAAACGGAATTGCAGCAACAAAATTTGATAATGTTACATTAGCTCAATGTGAGACTGAAAGTTAGACAAAAGGCAAATGATGATGTAACGAAACAAAAATAGTTTCAGAAAAAGTAAATACAAATGTCATACTAAAATTTAAAACATGTAACCAAATATACGAATAGACTCCACTAACACTAACATACATAACGCAAATACATTAATCTATTGCACATATCCCAACATTAATATAGATAGACATAGAATTAGATATATAAAATATGCAATAAACTGAAATTTCCCACCCAACCAATGAAACACCGTCCCTACCACCCTACACACCACAATTGAGCTAAGGTAGTCCATCAGACAATTGTGCTTTGTTTACATATTAAATTATTTTTAAATAAATTTTATTCTTTAAATTTATATTTGAGTAGAATATCTTTTTTATTAAAACTCAAATTGTAATAAAATAAGCATTGGTTAACGTTAATTTGACTAATTTCACTATAAAAGAATCATCGTAATTAGTGTGGTATTGGGTTGGAGCTGAGTAGCATGTGCCATGTATTTATGTAATATTAAGATAAGATTATTACAGTACTTGACTTGCTGTGGTTTGTTTACATTTAGTCATAATTAATTAATATGCCATTGCTGCTTTAATGTTTTTTATTGTTATTTTAGTTCCACTATTGCTATTGCTATGGCTGCGGCTGCCGCTTAATATTTGATATTTTCATATATAAAACTATTTCACATTAACAAATAATTTTTTATTATTTTAATTTAAATTAAAATAGAATTAAATATAAAAAAATTAATTACGAAAATGAGGTATGTTATAGATTATTTATGTAAATGGCATTTTTCTATAGTAAATTTAGGTTTTGTCAATTTGTTAGGCAACATCAGCCACTCATCATCACCCAATCATTCTAGATAAAAAAATTTATTTTTTAAGTGGTGTTGTCACATTATCAGACAATACTAAAAATTATTTGTATTTTCTTTAAATATCATATAATGCCGAAGAAATAAATCAAATTATAAAAAAATGAAAATGTTGGGGTGTCATGAGTCACATTGGGGAGGGTGCCGCCTAACAGTGTGGTGGCACCAAATTTGTATTTAAATCAATCTTCTAAGTCCCAAAAGTAAATTTGTTGTTGTTTATCAGTTCCAAAACAAAACCAGAGAGAAAAATATTCAGTTATTAAAGTTAAAAGGAGAGAAATTTTAAGTTTGAAACCATGACAAGTCTCAAACTTGGGTCCCTACAGCTATTAGAAATCAAAATCGAAATCAAGAATATTTATTTTTCATGCAATCAAATAGGAATGATGTTTAGCATGAGAATGAGTTCCCATCCAGAGAAAAAAGAGCAAGGAAATTAGATACAAGGTTGTGATATAAAAGTGTAAAAAGGAGATGGGAAAATAGCTAAAACATTAGGCGTGGGGAATGAATCCCAAAGTAGAAGCTGGCAGATGGGATCCATGTTTATTGTCATTCTTGGTTAAGCTATTGCAGTGTTTGGGCCATAATCACTCCTTCCATTGATTACTGGGTTTGAACTGCTGTGAAATTGTGTGGATGATGACCTTTCTCGGCTTTGCTAGATCGAAAGATTATGGAGGCTGTTTAATCTTTTGTTTTCAAAATTATTTGGTAAGGCAAAAATAGGGTTAAGTTATGATGAAGCTTCATAAATTCTGCAATACAATTTTAATATGCGAAATATACCATTGAAAGACATGTTTGGTTTTTTGAAGGAGACAGGTTCTTGTTACTTTATCTAATACATAGAGCTGAACGTTAAACGTAATTTTTGTTGGGGTTTTGGTCAGCAAGCGAACTTGAACTGCTGAAGCTTGAGCAGCAAGGCTCGAGGCTTGCAGAAGAAACAATGTAGAAAACAGAACAGAAATGAAAGTGAAGCTAAGAAAATGGAGCATATGGAAGAAAACTTCTTGAGATTTCATTCAAAATGAACAAATGGCATAATGCCAATACATAAACAAGTTGATAGCTGGTAATCACATGTGAAAAATTACCTAAACTTCCACCTAACACCACTAATTACATGGAAACTTGTAAAACATAACTTGTAAACTTAAACAAAGCTGATAAGTCAGCTCAATCACCACCTAATTACATCAAAAGATTTACTAAGTCCTAAATGAACTAAGTTACAAACTATAAACTTAAAGCAACAAAATAAGTTGATTTTGGACAACATCAGCAAGCTTCAGCTGCTGCCTTCACGTGCTGCATGGAAATTAACTTCAACACTAAACATAACAGCTGCACTTGCATTAGCAATGCAGCTTCTGCATGCATGGCTCGACTGCATGGTTTGTTGTTGTTGTCCTTCTAGCTGCATGCTATCCAAACTTCAACAATTTTATTGCAGCAACAGAGAAATAATTTTATATAAAAAAACAAAGAGAAGCATCTAGCAACGTTTTTATTATTACAAGCACAATCACACTCCTAAATTATAAGAAATTTTAAAATCAACAATCAAACTTTACAAGTTTCAGCTTCAGATTTTTTAACCAAATTTCAGTTACAACAATAACTAATATCACAAGTAACAAGGTAAAGATCAAACCCTGTTTTCCAGTCTTGAGTTTTCCTGCAAATGATGTGGTAGGTTTCTAATATGATTACATCTGAACTACCACTTGTCCAACGTCCACCAACTCTTTAGAAGAAAGGGTGCTACACAATGCCAGTGGATAATATATTTGCACTCCGGGTTTGAGCATTCAAGAGACACATCTTCACAAGGCTTACCGCAATCATCACAATCTGGGTAGTAATACTTCTTCTTCACAAGGTTGAGTAGGTGTGGATGGTCATTATCTTCATAAATGCTCCTGAGTTTAAGGAATAAATAATTTCCAAGAACACAACTAACATGAGCAGAAGTATCACATGTTGAACAATTATAAAACCAACGATTTGGATCTCGACTTTCTTCACAGATATCACAATGATGATATTCTGAATAACTGTTATCATCATGATCAGTGAGTGAAAGAAGATGCTCATCGCATTTGTGACTAGCTGTAATTGGAAGTGAAAAACAACCAAGATGTAGCACAAAATTGCAATCCTTACAACAAACTGCCGCCTGTGTAGTCCTACCACAAGCATTGCATCTCCCATTGTGCTTTGTGTAGTAAAAGAGGGGGTGTTCATGTTTCAAACATGTTCGAGCACCAGGAGTAAGAGCAATCACACATCGGAGACATATGTTTCTCTCACATCGACAACATTCATAAGCAAAGGCATTAGATATGTGCTGACATTGTTGACAGTCAAAAGTTTTGTCAGAAAAAAGGGCTAGAGGCTCTTTGCAATCATGATACCAAACATTCTTCATCTTAGGTAACTCGACACACACTTTATGAAGAAAGAAAATACATTCTGAACAATAGTAAAACGGATCCGAGATTGGCAACATACACCCGTCGCAACTATTTTCATATCTTCCAACAAAGGGACCTAACATTAGATTATGCATATGCTTGAAATGCTTTATTTTTGTAGCTTCTCCAGCATCGTTGCTCTCAATAACAATAATGGAACTTTCATTGGGCATCTCAATCTCATCTTCATTTTCTACTATTTCATATGAATCTTTATCCTTCAGTGCACACTTCACATGGAATATACCATTGCACTTTGAACAATAGTAACTACCATGCTCTGTATTGACTTCATCATGGCATATTAGGCAATTCAAAACCCTAAAATCTTCTATGTGATGGAAATACGTGTGAAGAAGGCGATGGTCATGCCACTTACTTTTGATAATGCGAGGCAATGGAATGCAATTTTTATGGATTATAATGTTGCATGTACCACATGTATAGGCAACATGATTTCCTTCAGTGCCACACCCATCACATGTGAATGGAACTTGTCTCAACAACAAGGTGAATGGATGTTCATGATTTGTACTCTTAATAACTTGTAATGGTGATTGTGATGCACATTCAATGTGAATAACAAACTTACAAGGAGAACAACCATAAACAAATCCTCTTTGCATTGTTACCTGGCAGCATAGCTTGCAAGAGAGCCGTTCGCTATTAAATTGTAGGAGAAGAGGATGCTTGCGATGCCCCACATGATTCAATTTGAAAGGAATCTCAATGCATTTCTCATGTAAGTTAAATCCACGGCAAGGAGAAAAGTGTGTATAATTTGCTAATGGTTCCCGGCACCCAAAGCACTTAGAATCATCTTTAAGTTTTTCATCACCATTTTCAGTGGGAATCAATGGATGTTGAAGGGCAACATGCTCAAGCTCTTTCAAATTATTCTCAGCAATATTAAATGTAAACAAAGCACATTTAATATGAAAGTCCAATTCACAAGAAGAGCAGCGATAAACAGACTTGTGACCCGATTTATTGCAAAAATTGCAAATGTACATTCCGGATGAATAAGGTGCATTTTGCATAAGAAGAGGATGGTTGAGATGAAAAGGGTGATTAAGCTCCAAAGGTGCCTCGGCACATACCTTGTGAAGATAAAACCCGCAGGTTCTCATACAAAGAAAAACATGGAGCAGACAACTTCTCCCCACACCTCGAGCAATCAGTTACACCTCTTTGATTGTCCATCAGCTGGTCTTGATTCAACATAAGAAACAGGGGATGTTGGTGCCCGTTAAACAAGGTAAATGGATGTTCATGATTTGTACTCTTAATAACTTGTAATGGTGATTGCGATGCACATTCAATGTGAACAACAAACTTACAAGGAGAACAACCATAAAAAAATCCTATAGCTTCTTTAGTTTTTTTTCTCCGCATATCTTGCAAGAGAGCCCTTGGTTATTAAATTGTAGAAGAAGAGGATGTTCGCGATGGCACACAAGATTCAATTTGAAAGGAAGCTCAGCGCATTTCTCATGTAAATTAAATCCACAGTCAGGAGAAAAGTGTGTATACTTTTCTAATGGTTCCCAACACCCAAAGCAGTTACTATAATCTCCAAGTTCTTCTTCTTGAAGGGCGAAATGCTCAAGCTCTTTCAAATTATTCTCAGCAATATTAAATGTAAACAAAGCACATTTAATATGAAAGTCAAAATTGCAAGAGCAGTGATAAACAAACTCATTACCGCCTTTACCGCAAAAATTGCAAATGTACCGTCCAGAGGAATAAGGGGCTTTTTGCATAAGAAGAAGAGGATGATCAGGATGAAAAGGGTGATTAAGCTCCAAAGGTGCCTCATCACATACCTTGTGAAGGTAAAACCCACAGTCCTCGGCACAGCTAAAACATGGAGTTGACACCTTCTCGCCACACCTTGAGCACTTAGCTATATTCAGCAGCTGATCTTCATTCAAGATAAGAAGCAGGGGGTGTTGGTGGCCATAATTGTTAGACCCCTCCATTTCTCCTTCCCCAAGCAATATAAATAAAGGAAAAAGCTTGATTTTGGGAGCAAAGTGTCAATGGGAAAACAAGAATACAAGTGAAGAAAGATAAAGATTGAGGCAGTGTAAGAGCATTTGATATTTAGAGGCAGAGGCAGAGGGTCGCTTCTAGTAAACAGAGGTCAACTCAATTAGCCAGTCGATGCTTTTACACTTGCTTTTCATAGTGGATTACACTTACTTTTCATAGTGGGTTGATTTGATATTGATGAGATTTATTTATAAATCCTTTGTTGCTTTATTTCGAAATTCCCATATTATATTATACAATACACCATATGTATACGTGTGAATATATATATACACCATAATTTTAGCTCATTTTACATAAAAAAATTGTAATGAAATAAGCATTGGTTAACGTTAATTTGACTGATTTCACTATAAAAGAATCATTGTTGGAATAGCCCATTTTCGCCCCCAACTAACCAAATTAATCAAATGTAAAAACTAAAATAAAACAATAATAAAATAAGTCCATTAAAATAGTTTAGTTTCTATTACAACCCCAATAAAATAGCAGACTTAAACACCGGTTGCCAAAACGGCATCGTTTTGTCCTTAACCGACCCGATCCAACCTGACCCGCCTCGCCTCGAGATCCGCATGTGTTTAAGAAGAAGGGTCATTTGTGCTTTTGGCCCTTCCTCTTTTTCAATTTGTTTCAGTTTAGTCCATTTGCTACCTTTTTATTTTTTTAAATTCGGCCACAGCATTTGTTTAGCATTCCAATTTAGTCCCTGGTGAGCATATCTTCTGGGGAAGGGACGCATGTCTAGGGGAGGGATTTATTGCCCATTTGGTCCTCTACCCTTTAGCGCTCTTTCAGTTTGGTCCTTCTTTGTTTATTTATTTATAGTTTTTACCTTTAATTTCATTTTTATTCTAATTTAATCCCTAATCTGTTTAATTTCAATTTATTTTAGCGATTTGTCACTTATTTATTTATTTTAAAACTTTTATATAACCTATTTTAAACCTTTTTATATGTCTTTTTTTTAAAAACTGTTTTGTATATTATTTGTTTTAAATTTCTTTTACATGTTATTTATTTTAAACTTTTTATATGATTATTTTAAATTATTGCATATATTATTTTTTATATTAATTATTTACATTGTTTTATACTATTCATTTCAAGTTGCCATTTATAGAATATATTTTTAACTTTTTATATATTATTTATTTAAAATTGTCTTATTATTTATTTTTGAATTGTTTTATTATTATAAATGTTTTTACATATACTGTTTGTTTTTAAGCCATTTTATACATTATTTGTTTTTAAATTTATACATATTATTTATTATTTTTAAACTTTTGTATATATCATCTATTTTAAATTTTTATATAAATTATTTAGTTTAAACTGTTTTATATGTTATTTATTTTATTTTGTTTATTTTAAACTCTCTTATTATTATTTTATTTTTATTTTTCTTTTTTATAAATTGTTTATCTTAAATCATTATCTACTTTAAATTGTTTCTTATATTATTTATTTTATTTTTCTTTGATTATTGATGTTAGCATTTAAATGATGTATGTCGTGTAATTTTCTCGAAATATTCCTTTAGTATTTGTATCTTGTAGTTTATTGGTGTGACGATTTTATTTACAAGGTTCAAAATGTTTTCACAACGAGGCTGTTGGAATATTTTCAAATATTTATAGTGTTCCAATAACTATAAATGAATGTGTGTAATTAATCAAAAGATTATATTTTTAGATTTTTTGAAAAAGAAATATAACTATTTAAATAATATTATTTGAATAGTTATAGTTAAATGAATAATTATGTTTTTATTTTAAAAACATTATTATTCAAAAAGACACCTATTGATGAAATGTGTCTCTATGAAGAGACATGAAAATTCCTATAAATAGGAATAAAATTTCATTTGGAAATCATACCAACAAATTCTAATATTCTTTCTTTCTTCCTTCATTTTCTAATATTGTTAGACTGTTCTATAAAGTATTACTGCAAAAATCCTTTATAGAAATTAAGTTTCTTGTCATACATTGCTCAGTGTGTAGTGGTGTAACACCCCTTAACCCCAAACCGTCACCGGAATAGGGTTACGAGGCATTACCAGACATATCAGACTATTTACAAATAATTCACAAATAAAATAACATTCATAGTATAATTATTAAATAAGTCTCTATAATAGACTTTCAAAGCCCAAAACATTTATTAAAAGTAGAACGAGACTTATTCGAATTTTCTAGATTTTTTTTTTAAATCCTATACAAATTTCGGCAGCATTTCTACTTATTTTTACCTAACTCCCCCTGCAAATTCAAACCAAAACAACCAATACCAAATCATTTTATAACTTCATATCATTTTCCTCATCCAAAACATTATAATCATTTATATACAACCAAAATCATTTAACTTTATGTATGTTTATAATTCATATAACTATCTAGTACATGCCACTTAACAAAAAAGAAGAAATTCATCACCAAAATCTTCTTGTTGGAGTCGGGTTTGTTTTGGATGCTTTGGACCGGATCCGAAACTCTAATGACTCACGCATCGGAAACAACCGTCGTGACGCTGAGTATTTCATACTCAGTGGTATTACTATAAATCAAAATTATTTAACATTAATAAATTACAAACATCACCATAAACTTTATAAATTATTAAAACTAATTATACATAATTATATATATCACTTCATAAATCTTAAATTCACATTTCATTTAACACATACTAATTCAATTTATAATTTAACACGTACATTCTTTCACATACCTTTCAATAGGGCCAAATCAATCCATCTCATTTTCAAAGTTCCATTTCAATTATTTACCCTATTAACAATGCTCGGACTCTGACAGATACGTGGATTCCACCCAAGCACACCAAAATATCCAACCCAATCACACCCGAAATAATATAAATCCTCCATAACACACCAGTATAATATAACCTCCAAAACACACCAATATATCATATCCTCCCAAACACACCAATAAGGCATTAAATGCCTCTTCGGATAAACCGAAGCATATAATAACAGAATCATCTTCTCAGCCGAGCTACAAATCTCCTCATCACATCACAAATCCAATGGCATGCCATTTGTATCAAATCTAGTCCGACAAGTTAATAGGGTATTCAAATCATTTCTCAATTCAATTTTTAATTCAATTCAAAACACACCTTTCATTTTAATGCATTTTCCACTTTCTAATTACTAAACAATTTAAATACTCAAACATATTCACACTTCATCTCAGTTTCATTCATGTCAATAATAATACTTACCTTATAAATTACTTACCATACATATGAATTTAAATATAACATTAACTAAATAGTAGTTTGAATTATAGTAATACAAACCCGAAATACAAGTTTACTCCTCCACGATCTTTTCTTTTCCCTTGGATGCCGATGCCTCGTTTTCCTTGTTATCTACGAAAATAATAATAATTTACATTATTAATTACAACATTAAATTACAATAAATAATGGATTTTATTCAATTTCTACTCTTCCTCTCCATTCTACATTCTTTATACACAATTCTATCATTTACTTATAAGTTCTTTCAAAGCTGTCTATCTGAGTCATTGTCGCTAAATTATCTATATCTCGAGTTACAGAATTCCGAATTAAGATCCGTAAATTTTATATGAAACTAGACTCATATATATACTTTACATAAAATTTTCAGAATTTTTTATTTAGCCAATAAGTACAGTTTATTCTTTGAAATCACCCCTATTCTGTTGTCTGACAGTTCCGACCAATCTTTGCTAAAATTTAATTATCTTTTTGTACAGAATTAAAATGATGTTCTAGTTTGTTTCTTATAAAAATAGACTCAATAAGGAATCTAACCATATAAATTATGTCCCATAATTATTTTTGTATAATTTTTAATGAATTTTCCAAGTCAGAACAGGGGATCTCAAAATCACTCTAAACCAGTCTCACAAAAATCTAAATATCTCAAGATACATAATTGCTTTGCTTTCTATGTTTATTTCATATGAAAATAGACTCAATAAGCTTTAATTTCATATCTCACTCAACTACTACTTCCATTTCTACTATTTTTGGTGATTTTTCAAAATTACTCTTCTGCTGCTGTCCCAAAACTGTTTTTTTTTATAGCTTACTTTACAATTTAATCCTTTTACTAATTCTAACTTAAATTTCATTCAATTTAATCTTTAATTCATCTTTTTCTTCAACATCAACTGTACTTGAAAACCTATAAACTCTCAAAATATCAACTTAGTTTCATCAAAATCTTGTATTAAAGCTTCTAAAACATCAAAATTAAGAGAAAAGGGCTAAATTTAGCTTACCAATTAAACTTGAAGCTTTAAAATCCCAATTTTCCCTTCTCTTTTCTTTCCCTTTTTCTTCCCCTGTCTTCGTCTTGTTCTCTGTTTCTTTTTCTGTTCTTCTTTCTTTTTACTTTTGTTTTTACTTCTTTTAGTTTTTATTTACTTTATGTTATAATAATATAATATATAATTATTATTTTAAATTAATTTAATATAATTTATTACTAATATATATATTTTATAATAAAAATCTAAGTAAAAATCTTAGATTTTTATCTCATATGCCGCCTCAGCTTATGCTAAATGGCTTAATTGCCATTTTAGCCTTTTTTACTTTCTTTTAATCTATAATTAGACTTTCACTCTTTATTCAATTTGATCCTTTTTTCCTAATTGCTTTAAATTAAACTAAATTCACTAAATAAAAATCTAATTAAGCACACTATTAGACTCATAATTACTCCTAATGATTATTTAATAACTCGATTTACTAAGACGGAGGCTCGATAACACATTTTTTTTCGGTGCCCATGGATTTTGGGTCATTACAAGTGGGCTATTCTCGTCAGTGCAAAACGCAAATAGCCATTGGCTTCATTGTATCCTTGAGGTTAATTTTCTTGGAACTCATTTGCACACCAAAGATAGGTGGGGGCGAATATAACCTTAAAGATAGTGGTTTGATACACGCCTTGGAGCCTTGTCCTGTTTCTTCTTCTGTTCGAGTTTCGTTCGTGTGTTCGAGATTTTCCTCACCGGAGATTTATACTAACAATTTTAAGGTTATAATTCATGATGACTACCACAACTCACGAAAGTGGAACACTAAGGGAGTTGGCTTCCAATTTTGTCAAACTTGATCGGTTTGATGGTGGCAATTTTTGACTATGGCAGAAAAAGATGCACTTCTTATTATCAACTTTGAAGATTGCTTATGTTTTGGATACTCCAAGACCGACGAGACCGAAAACGAATCATGGTTTCAGCAACCCGAGAAAGACAAAAATGGGACAATGCTGATTACATGTGCATGGGCCACATATTGAATGGTTTATCTGATGGTTTGTTCGACACCTACCAAAACGAGGCCACCGCTAAAGAATTATGGGACAAATTGGAGAAAAGATACATGACCGAAGATGTTACAAGTAAGAAATTTATTGTCAGCCGTTTCAATAATTATCAAATGGTTGATGGTCGTTCTGTTATGGTACAATTCCGTGATATTGAAAAGATGCTGAATCAATTGAAGCAATATGATATGAAAGTGGATGAAATGATTGTTGTATCCTCCATAATAGACAAACTTTCTCCATCTTGGAAAGACTTTAAAAGAAGTCTAAAACATAAGAAAGAGGAAATATCTCTTGAGGCTTTGGCAAATCATCTTCGTATTGAAGAAGAATATCGAAAGCAAGATCAGAATCTAAATTCAGAAAATGCCAAAGTGCATGTTACGGAGGAAGTACAGACTACTAAACCATTCAAGAGAAAGTTCAAACAGACTGATAGAACGCTAAGTTTAAAAAGAAACAAAAGGGCTCATGCTATCATTGTGGTAAGCCAGGACATTTCAAGAATGAATGTCAATTTTTAAAGAAGAAATCATCTTCAAAGGCTGATAATAATGAAAAATTCATTGCAATGATATCTGAAATTAATATGACACAAGATGATAATACATGGTGGATTGATACCGGAGCAACCAAACATGTGTGCAAAGACAAAAGCATGTTCACAAAGTTCACACAATGTGAAAATGACAATGTCTTGTACATGGGAAATTCTCCCACCGTAGCAATCAAAGGCAAAGGGTCTGTTGAACTGCAATTCACTTCTGGAAAGGTTTAAACCTTAAATGATGTATATTATGTACCAGAAGTTAGAAAGAATTTAGTGTCTTGAAGTCTGTTAAATAAGTTTGGTTTCAAACTTGTTTTTGAGGCAGATAAGTTTATTTTGTCTAAGGGAGGAATTTTTGTAGGGAAAGGGTATATGTATCAGAGTATGTTCAAACTGAATATTATTAACAAGAATAAAAATACTATTTCTACTTATATGGTTGAATCTTTTTGTTTATGGCATTATAGATTAGGTCATTTGAATTATAGAAAATTGAATGACATGTATAAGTTAGATTTAATTCTTGTTTTTAATAATAATATTGAAAAATGCAATACATGTATGTTGACTAAAATTACAAGAAACCCTTTCCCTAAGGTTAAAAGAAAAACAAAATTGCTTGATTTGATACATAGTGATTTATGTGACATGCATAATACTCCTACATTAGGTGGAAAAAAATATTTTGCTACTTTTATTGATAATTGTTCTAGATATTGTTATGTATATTTATTGCATTCAAAAGATGAAGCGCTTGATAAATTTAAAGTTTATAAATCTGCAGTTGAACTTCAGTGTGAATCATTTATAAAGTGCTTAAGATCGGATAGATGTGTAGAATACAATAATCCAAGTTATTTTGAATCCACTGGGATTGTCCATCAAGTTTTAGCCCCTTACGCACCACAACAAAATGGTGTAGCTGAGTATTGACTGAAATGGTAAATTCAATGTTATCATGTTCAAGTCTTGGACAAGGTTTTTGGGGAGAAGCTGTTCTAACAGCTTGTGATAACATGATTATTTTGCATGATTTCTTGTATTAAATTCGGTGTATTTTTGAATTAATCCCTGCTAATTTGTATTTTTATGATTTAATTCTTGTCAGGGATGCAATTGATCGAAAGCATGCTAAAAAAGGGCCAAATTGAAATAAAATCATGGAAATGGGGCCAAATCAAAAAGATGGAGGAAGCCAAGGACTCATCAAGTAATTGACTTTGTAAAAAGCAAAGAATAGGAAATTCTATTTTTAGTTTATTTTATTTTTATTTATTTATTTATATTTTTATTTTAAGATTTTATATTAATTAATTAAGCCTATTTTTAGTAAATCCATTAGTATAAATAGGGGTTATTTGTATTTGGAAATCACCAATCAAATTCTCTTTTTCCTATTTCTATTTGGAGTTGAATTATCCTGTCGAAACCGTTTTTTTTTTGTCGGTTTGAAAAAATGGGAATCGGCTTTAAAAATATGGAAATGGAGTCGCCACCGATCTTTTATTTGAGGTGTGACCGAATCACCTTGTGATGGATTATTTTAATAAAACATTTTGATTTATTAAAACAATAATTTTGGTCTGCGAAATCTAAGGAAATAGGTTCGGGAGTCGGTTATGCACGAGGAAGGATTAGCACCCTCGCAACGCCCAAAATTGGTACCAAATTGATTAATTAATGTCTTAATGCTGAAAATTTGAAAAGATTCTAGATTACAATCCTTTTACTTAAAATATATATTTGAACAGAATTATATTGGATGCCAAAGCTTCTTATTTCGAAAATAAAATGCCATACTCAGTAAGTTAGGGCATAACACCTTATATTCTCGAAGTTGAATTTATCCTTCGACATTCAATACTTGTAAAAGAAAAAAAGAAGAAGGATATTCTCTTATTTGGGTCAAATGAAAAATCGTAACCTAGTAAGTTAGGGCACTATTTCTCAAAATTCCCGAATACGGAATATTGCCTTTGTTCTTTTAAAAGTCTTATCTCGAGATAATAAAATATCACACCCAGTAAGTTAGGGCGCAATATCTCGAAAATCCCAAGAATAAGTTTTTTTTATTTGAAATATTATGTATTTTGATTTAAAAGAGAAAGGATACTCGGTTGCTAGGTTTTAAACGAAAAGAATCGGAACTCAGTAAGTTAGAGCACGATTTTCCCGAAACCTTTAAACGCGAGCCTTGCCTTATGATTTTGAAACCGAAATGACATTAAAACACAACATTTTCCATGGGATACAATAGAATACTAATACACAAAGCAATATATCAATCCATACATCAAACATTACAACGATAAATCACGAATAAATAATAGTTACAAGTTAACAAATTACAATTCATATAATAGTGATAATCATGCAACATAATTTCCACATTAGTAATTGAAGAGAATAGAACGAGATAACACATGACTATCCATAAGAAACGAATCAAAATCTATTAATAAATAAAATTCAAACAAATCAATGTAAAAATGATTCGAAATAGATAAATAAAATTTAATATAAAAGCTATAAAAAGTCTAAAATATATATACGTATATACAAAAAAGACAAACTATATGATATGACAACAATTTAAAATAAATAATATTGAAAAAAAGGTAATTTATAATCTAATTAATAAATTAGTTAAACGAAAAAAAGGCAAGAACTGTATATGAAGACAGAAAAAGGATTTAATTAAATCGAAATAAAATTAAAAGACTAAAAAAAATCATTTTACATGTGTGGGGTTGAATTGAAGTACATGCGAATTATCGAGGGTTAAATCGGCAAATATTCCCCTAACCCCAAAGCGCTGTGTACAGGTTTGGACTAAAATGAAAACGCCTTTTAAAAGATAGAGACTAATTTAAAAAGGCAATGTACATGGAACCTAATCGAATCGCAACTAAACAGGGAAGGATTAAATGCACAAATTAACCCAATATAACAAAATGCGCGGATCCCGAATGGACATCGGGTCGGTCGCATCGGATCAGCTCATACGACGTCGTTTCAAGGTTATCGCCTTAACCCGAAACGTTGTCGCTTTGTTAATGACCATATAATCAGGTTGTGGCTTATCGTGGGTCATTAAAACTAAACCCTAGCTCCCTAATGTTTCTCCTCTCCGCCGCAGAAAGAATACCTTCTGCTTGCTCACCGCTCAATCGCCATCGAGCTCGCGAAGAGCAACGCGAATGGAAGATCCCCTCTATTTACCACCAAATCGCCTCATATCCGGCGACAAGCGATTCGAGGGGTCCGTCTGCCGAGTTTCCACGACACCGACTTTGAAACCTCGCTCGCTTATCGACGCCCAACTCCGATTATGACGGAGAAGATGAAAGCAAGCGCTCGCCCAGTAAACCTCTTTTCCTCCTTTTTTATTTGTATACTAATAGTAACGTAAAAGAAAGCCGTAAATGCATTGAAATCCTAAATGAATCGAAAAAGAAGAAATGCTCAAAAGAAAAAGAATCCAAAAGGCAACCTTTTTTGAATTTCTCTGCTATTGACTTTGTATTACTCTGCTATGTGTGCCTAAAAAAAAACATACAGTGATTGCCTTTTTATTTTTATAGTCGAAACAAAAGAAAAATAAGAATATAAATCTATTCTCTCCTTTTTCTATACATTTTTGTTGTTTCTTTGCTATTGGAGCCTCTGTTTTGTAGGTACGGACGGTGCGAACGTGGCGTACGGAGGCATGTGGGGCATGCGAAAATACGTGTGGTCGCAAGCGTGGAGGCACGCGGTAGCCCAACTGTCAGTAGAGCTGCGGTGCACGAAGCATCCAGAAGGTTTCTAGGGTTTCCTGAAACCCTGAAATGTTTGGGTCATTCGGGTATTGGGCCGTGTAATTGGATCGGGATAGTCTTTATTATCCTGGGCTGAAATCTTGTAAACGGGTTGTAAATGGATTATTGGGCTGTAACTTAATGTATTGTTTTGGATCAAATTTTATTGTCTTTTGGTTTTTGGCTAAATGGGTCAATCGGGCTGGTCTGGATATTGGGTCTATTAGGTTCAGTGATAGTGGGTAGGCTGATTTGGGATAGGATAAGTGGGCCCTATTCTTTGTAATCTGGACTTTTGATTATTGGACTCTATTATTATTGGTTTTTTCATTTAATTTTGATTTTTGGTTGATGAATGGGCCCGGGCAGATTTGGGCTCCTACAGCTGCCCCTCTTTGCTCATTATCGTGTAACAGGAATGGAGCAAAGACTTTAAAGAGGGCCAAATTTGCCCGGTCTCGCCGAGTCTTGATTTCTTGGTGCTTTTTTCCTTCAAGTAGCTTTAATCTGCCCAACTGTAACCTCAAGGAGATAGAGATTTAGGGAGAAGAGATTTGTAACTTCAATATTCTCTGCTGAAACTTTAAAGAAATACTGACTGATCCTCATTGTAAACTCAGGGATGAGGGATTTGTAGCCTCAACCTACTCCACTGGAACTTCGAGGAGATAGAGATTCAAGGAGAAGAGATTTGTAACTTCAATCTTCTCTGCTGAAACTTCGAAGAAATATTGACTAATCCTCATTGTAAACTCAGGGAGGAGGGATTTGTAGCCTCAACCTACTCTACTAGAACTTCGAGGAGATAGAGATTCGAGGAGAAGAGATTTGTAACTTCAATCTTCTCTGCTGAAACTTCGAAGAAATATTGACTGATCCTCATTGTAAACTTAGGGAGGAGGGGATTTTTAGCCTCAACCTACTCCACTGGAACTTCGAGGAGAAAGAGATTCAGGGAGAAGAGATTTATAACTTCAATATTCTCTACTGAAACTTAGAAGAAATATTGACTGATCCTCATTGTAAACTCAGCGAGGCACAATCTGATATCTTCAATCTGCTTCTGTAACTTCAGGATTGCCAGATCTGCTGTCTTCGATCTGCTTCGTTCAGGAAGGCAGGATCTTCGAATTCATTGATATTGCAACAATGTCCTCTAGGAATCTGTCCTGTAAAATCAGTTTTGTGTTTATGCTTTATGCAAAATAGTTAGGATGCCATGATCAGAATGAATCTAATGCTCCTAGCTAAATGTAGCACGGATGATATATACATGAATGCAAAATGAAGATGATCTTTTTCAAATGTTTTAAGGGCACCCTTGCTCGCATCATGTTGTCCTTGTTCAACCGGTAATTTGACCCCGAAACTCAAAGAAATCACTACTATGCCCCACTGTTTTGCCCTTGTGGTGGCTTCAATGCCTTTTCCCTCATATCCCGAAGGTGTGAGGTTTGTATTT
This sequence comes from Gossypium sturtianum, assembly GCA_025698515.1. Taxonomy (NCBI): domain Eukaryota; kingdom Viridiplantae; phylum Streptophyta; class Magnoliopsida; order Malvales; family Malvaceae; genus Gossypium; species Gossypium sturtianum. The sequence goes on from CM046945.1 coordinate 169,847,583, forward strand.
TTGCCTGGTCCCTTGCCGTGTCTTCAGCATATAGGATCACAATAATTTGTAACCTATTCTCATAGCATTTCATCTTTGAGAACAGTTTCCTTTTTATTGTTTGCTAAAGCCTCACCTTTGTCGTGGTACTTTAAAATGAAGAGATCATCATTTATATAAATACCTTCTTTTCTAACATTATCAACCCCTTAAACCTGGTGAGTTTTACACAACCGTCTTGTTTTTGGGTTCTTTATTTAGAAACCTCTAGAGTAATGCGTAGAACTTCTTTCATAAAAGTATTATTAGTTCATCCATCATTATTTCAATGCAACATTCTTGCATGAGGGTAATATTAATAGATGAGAATAAAATTGGTGGGGAGTAAAGCTTATAATTAATAAAATAAACTAATCAAAAGGTACGTCTTGAAAAGAACCAAGTATTCAAAGATAGCACAAAAATGAATACTATGCGATCTCTAGATATCGTCGCCAGAGCTTCTCTGCCCCAACGCCTGGAAGACTATTTTGAGTGTGACATGTATTTAGAAGATCTTAAGTATTTTGTCGAAGCACCAAGACGCAACATACCCTTTCCTTGTTAATTCAAGTATGACAGAGTCACCGCATGCCTCATTATAATCTAATCACCATTTGAGCCGCCCTTTTTGGGTTTTTGACTCAAAACCCCTTTGGTCTCAAGGCGCCCTTTGCGGGTTTTCACTTTGGCTTCTTTTCTTTTCAAGTATATTACTTCTTGACAGAATCTGAATTTACAGGATTGGGTAAGTTTTTCCCATACATCACGGCCAGGATCAATGCTCATCCGGAGAAAGCCTTTTTCACCACATAAGGTCCTTCCCAATTTGGCATCCACTTCTTCTTGAAATCTCTTCGTAAAATTCTCTTGGGCGAACTTTTTTGTCATAAGCCCGCATCATCCTCTTTTGGTATATCCGACTATAACGGATGACCTTTAACTTTTTTTCTCAATCAAGTTCAGTTGATCGTATCGAGATTGGACCCATTCGACTTCATCTAACTTTAGCTCCGTCAAGACTCGTAATGAGGGTATTTTAACCTTGATGGGTAGCACCGTCTCCATTCCGTAAACTAGTGAGAAAATAGTTGCCCCGGTAGAGGTTCTGACTGATGTCCGATAAGCATAGAGGGCGAATGGTAACTTCTCGTGCCAATCTTTATAAGTTTCAGCCATTTTCCCCATAATCTTCTTAATGTTCTTATTGGTTGCTTCTACTGCACCATTCATTTTTGGACGATATGGTGACGAATTGTGGTGTCTGATCTTAAATTGACTGCAGACTTCTATAATTGTGCTATTGTTCAGGTTTAACGCATTGTCAATATGATTCTTTCTGGCATTTCATATCGACATATAATTTCTTTTTTTAGGAACTCGCTAATCACGACTTTCGGTAATCTTTGCGTATATGGCGCCTTTTCGCCCATTTGGTGAAATAATCGATAACTACGAAGATAAAATGATGCCCGTTTGAAGCTTTCGGAGAGATCAGCCTGATGACATCCATGCCCCACATAGAGAAAGGCCATGGGGAAGTCATAACATGCAACGGTGAAGGGGGCACGTGAATTTTGTCCCCGTATATCTGACATTTGTGACATGTTTTAGCATAATTGATGCAATCTCCTTTCATGGTAGACCAATAGTATCCAAATCTCATAATCTATCTGGCCATTGTAAAGCCATTAGCGTGAGTCCCACAGACACCCTCATGGACTTCTTCTAGGATTTTCTTAGCTTCAACAGCATCGACACATCTCAATAGTACCTGATCCTTTCTTCTTTTGTACATGATCTCCCCGTCTAAGATATAGTCACAAGTTAGTCTTCTCAATGTTCTCTTTTCATTCTCGGTTGCTTGTTTAGGATATTCGCGATTTCTTATGTATCGCAATATATCTCGGTACCAGGGGTGATCATCCCTTTCTTCCTCATCCATATTGCAACAATAAGCTGGGGCTTCGTAAATACTCATCCAGATGGGCTTCATATTTTCCTGGTTATTTATTCTGATCATGGAGGCTAATGTGGCTAGTGCGTCAGCCATCTGGTTTTCATCACGCGGGAGATAAAAGAATGCGATATCATCAAACTTCTCAATTAACTTCAAGATTAATTTTCGGTAACTGATCAGTCTGGGATCCCTCGTTTCCCATTCTCCTTTGATCTGATAGATCACTAATGTGGAATCTCTAAATACTTCTAGCACTTTGACTTTGCAGTCTATGGCTGCTTGAATTCTCATGATACAAGTTTCGTATTCTGCCATATTATTTGTGCAATCGAAATCCAACTTGCAAGTGAACGGGTAATGTTCTCCATTTGGGGATACTAGGATTGCCCCAATTCCATTACCAACAGCATTTGATGCTCCGTCGAAATTCAACCTCCAGGGGAGTCTTCTAAGGTATCTTCCTCGGTAGTCGCTACAAACAGCAGATCCTCATTGGGAAAATCGAAGTTCAAGGGTTCATAATCATTTAGCGCTCTACTGGCTAGAAAGTTAGCTATTGTACTTCCCTTTACTGCCTTCTGGCTCACATAGACTATGTCAAACTCAGAGAGTAAGATCTGCCATAGAGCCATTCTCCCATTCAAGGCGGTGGACTCCATCATATATTTAAGAGGATCTAGTTTCGAGATTAACCAGGTCGTACGGTACAACATGTACTGCCTCAACCTTCGAGTTGTCCAGATCAAGACACAATACAAATTTTCAATTAGCGAATATCTCATCTCACACTCAGTAAATTTCTTACTGAGGTAGTATATCGCCTTTTCTCTTCTCCCTGAGTCGTCATGCTGACCCAACACACACCCCATAGAGTGATCAAACACTGCTAAATATAGGATTAGCGACATATCTGGGCAAGGCGGTGATAAGACTGGAGGATTTGACAAGTACTGCTTGACCCTATCAAAAGCTTTCTGGTATTGATCGTCCCACACACCTGGATTATGTTTATTCAAAAGGCGAAATATGGGATCACACTTTTCGATTAACTGTGAAATAAACCGAGCAATGTAATTTAATCTCCCGAGGAAACCTCGAACTTCTTTTTGAGTGTGTGGTGGAGGTAATTCCTGTATAGCCTTGACCTTATCTAAGTCGATCTCAATTCCCCTTTCGCTGACTATGAAACCCAGCAATTTACCCAATCTAGCTCTAAAAGTGCATTTTGTGGGATTTAGCTTTAACTGGAATTTTCTTAGTCTCAAGAATAGCTTTCTCAAAACTTGAATATGTTCTTCTTCCGTTCTAGACTTCGCAATCATGTCGTCTACATAAACCTCTATTTTTTTATGCATCATATCATGGAATAAAGTCACCATAGCTCTTTGATATGTAGCCCCCACATTTTTCAACCCAAACGGCATTACTTTATAACAGAACATGCCCCACAATGTTATGAAGGTAGTCTTTCCCATATCCTCAGGATGCATTTTTATCTGATTGTACCCGGAGAAACCATCCATGAAAGAAAACAGTGAAAAGCCTGCCGTATTGTCTACTAGAGTATCAATATGAGGTAGAGGAAAATTGTCCTTTGGGCTCGCCTTATTTAGGTCCTTATAATCCACGCACATTCGTACCTTCCCATCTTTTTTTGGGACAGGCACAATGTTGGCTACCCATTCTGAATATTTGATCTCTTGTAAGAATCCGACATCAAACTACTTTTTAACCTCTTCCTTTATTTTTAACACAATATCCGGTCTCATCCTTCGGAGCTTCTACTGAACTGGCTTGCAATCTCCTTTTATGGGCAGGCGGTGTACTACAATGTCGGTGTTTAAACCGGGCATATCCTTGTATGACCATGCGAAGACATCTTTGAATTCTTGTAGTAGTTCGATAAGATCTCGCCTTGTTTCCCCAGTTATGCGTGTTCCAATTTTTACTACCTTTCCTTCCTCCAATGTCACAGTCTCTACTGTTTCCTCATGAGGTAGAATTTGTTTCTCCTCCTGCTCTACCATTCTTAACAATTCAGGGTATAAATCACTGTCTATATCATCTTCAAAATCTTGTGATCCTTCCAAACACATGTCCTACTCAAAAGGATATTTCGAGTTTGTGGCAGCGTTGCTCACGTCATTGATATCTGAAGACCTGTTGTAGTTCAAGAATATGGAAAGAATGAATGAATTTATGAATGGTTATTTGAATGTATAATGGTTATGAAAGAATGATTTGAAGGAATCACAAAATGAAGAAAGGAATCAAAGAGTGTTTGCTTCAAATGATAGCAAAATGTACTTCATTAATATTATAGTATTTGAACATGAGCCTATTTCACAAAAGAAATCTTATCACTTCTAGGCTTAAAGTAATAAGTGCGTTCTGAACATTACTCAGAATAAGTTTTAAATACTACAGGAATCTCATCTGCAGTCTAGTTGTCTAAAACACTTCTAGGTTCGTAGGGTCGAATATCAGATAGGGTCTCTTCTTCCACTGTCTCCTCAAATACGGTATTGATGCAGACATTACCCAACATCACTACGATGTCTTTTCCTTTTGGTGCACAGGGCTCAACATGAATTACCCCACCCGACACAAAAGTTTTAGATATGTGTGGAATTATCATTGGTTCCCACTTGGTTTCTTCACCATTCAAACTGGCATGCCTTCTTTCTTATCTCTTTTCCAGTTCTTTCATTTTCTGTTTTGCATCTGGCCTAAATCCTAAGCCAAAGCGATCTTGTTTTTCTCTCAATGTCGGGGCCACGGCTCTCCCCTAAAGATATTTTCCAAATCTTCTTCCCGGTAAAGCTCCTTTCTCCACGGTCATTTTCAATCCTATTTTTGTAGTCTTGGAGATCCTTGGTGCCGGGATTTTATTTCCTTCCGCAACGAAAGTTGCGTTCATGAACTCAAGAGACCGGAAAGAACATTCAATTGTCTCGTCGCTTATCTCCAAGTATGGCATCTCACTAGTCACAGCTGCAATAATGTCCTCCTCAGCTTTTATTGTTATTAGCCGACCATCCGCTATCAACTTCACTTTCTGATGTAATGATAAAGGCACCGCCCCTGACCCATGTATCCACGGCCTCCCTAATAAGTAGTTATAGGAAGGCTTGATGTCCATTACCAGAAAATCTACTTCGTAAATGGTCGGGCCAATCAATAAAGGTATCTCGATTCTTCCCAACACTTTCCTTTGCGTGCCATCAAATGCCTTCACTATGCTCTGGCACTCTTTCATGTGCAAGTTGTCTATTGGTAATCTGTTTAGAGTGGACAATGGCAATACGTTCAATGCCGACCCGTTGTTTATTAGGACCCCTGGTAGCGTGTACCCTTTGCATCTAGTGGTAATATGCAAAGCCTTGGTGGATCCTCTACCACCTGGTGGTATCTCATTGTCACTGAAATGAATGAAGTTGTCCGCACTTATGTTACCTACCAACCGATCCAATTTATCAACTGAGATATCATTGGCGACATAGGTCTCATTTAAGACTTTCATTAATGCGTTCCTGTGTACCTCCAAATTCTGAAGCAAAACCAACAAAGATATACGCGTGGGTTGCTTATGCAGCTGCTCTACCACACAATATTCACTGTGTTTCAGGAACTTTAGGAACTCCTTGGCTTCTTCCTCTTTCACTGATTCCTTGATGAGTGATTCAGAATCCACTAATTTTTCTCCCTCTAGCTCTACCATTGGGGCTTTCCCTTTTGCCAAATCGTAGCGTCTCTCACTACGAGTATGAGAACCTATATCCAACTCTTCTTTTGAAGCACTAGCCAATTTCTCCTTCCCTGGGATTGTCATACTACATTCATAGTTCCAGGGGACCCTCTTGCTATCCTCACAAGCAGAGGCTACAGGTCTTTGTATTATAACTTCCGGTGTTATCTACATTCTAGGTCCACTATGCTTGGGTTTCACGGGTCTGTGTATTATCACTTTCGGTGCTGTTTGCACTCCAGCTTCATTGTTCTTGGGTGCCGATATAACAATCAGAGGGAATTTGACTTTTGGGCTCCTTGTTGTCGACTCTGAGGTGCATATACTCTTTTCTTCTGCGCCCTCTTCACAGAACTCGATTTCTTTATTGCTCATCAAATTTTGTACCACAGTTCTGAACTCCTCATAGTTTTGAATCTCGTGCCTCGTTTCCCGATGGTACTCACAATAATTTATCAACTTTCTCTGACTCTCTTTTGCAATGATTAGCCCCTGCTTGACTAATTCTTTCCAGACCAATCTTAAGGGAGTCTTAACCTCCGCAACACTTGTTTTGACCCTTCTCTCTGAACTTTCACTGATTGCATTGACCCCATTATGATCGGGTAATGGATTCTCTGCCTTTGCCAGATCTGCCAACTCTATAACTCCCATATTGACAAGCTTTTCTACCAATTACTTGAAGGCTAGGCAATTCTCTATTGAATGCCCCGTAATTCCAGCATGATATTCGCATTCTGCATTCGGGTCATACCACTTGGGGTACGGGGGCTGCATTGGTGTTAAATAGTGAGGAGACACTATATGCGTGTCAAATAGGTTTTTATACATTGCCTTGTATGTTATCGGGATCGGTGTAAATTAAAGCTTCTCATTGTTCTGTCTTGCGGTGCCAGATTCTTTCTTGGACGAGCCCTGATGCCCTGTAGCCACTGCCCTAGGCTAATTAACAGTGACCGACTTTGAATACCCTATGCTCGCGTTATTCACCTCGCTTTCTTTCCTTATTGTAGTCGTTCTTCTGTTATTTTCTCCCGCCTCAATCTTTCCACTTTTTATAACATTCTCGATCATCTCTCCGGTCATTACGATTTCCGAGAAACTCTTGGTTGCGCTCCCTAGCATGTGAGTAAGGAATGGGGCCTTCAATGTATTGATAAAGAGCATCGTGGTCTCTTTTTCCAAAAGTGGTGGCTGAACTTGAATGGCAACCTCCCTCCACCTCTGTGCGTACTGCCGAAAACTCTTGTTTAGTTTCTTTTCCATGTTTTGCAGAATAATTCTGTCAGGGGTCATATCAGTTACATGACTATATTGTCTCCTAAATGCCTGTGCCAGGTCTCTCCAAGAACCGATTTCTGTACGGCTCAACTGATTATACCATCTGGCTGCTGCTCCGACTAGGCTATCCTGGAAGCAATGTATCAACAATTGGTCATTGTTAATATACCTGGTCATTTTCCGGCAAAACATAGTTATATGAGCTTCGGGGCAAGTAATTCTCTTGTACTTTTCAAACTCTGGCATCTTGAATTTGTGGGGGAGTATTAGATCTGGAACCAAGCTTAGATCTTTAGCGTCAACTTCGCTCTGCCTATCAGCGTCCTCCATAGCCCGAAATTTGTCTTCTAACCATTTGCAACGCTCTTCTAGCTGTCTTGGCAATTCAGACTTTGCCTTTTCCTCTTCCACTGCCTCATCAAGGTCGGGAATAACATCATTGATTAGATGGTCAACTAAATTGGAACCTGACCCAGCTTGGAAATTTGGCGGCATCGAGACACCTTCTTGAAATTGTTGAGATTTAATTACGATGGATGTCCTTCGTGGATGTACTTCAAGATGTGCTGGGGTGAGACCAAGGAGAGATAGTCGCTCCTCACTATCTTCAACCGTGTTAACCATGGGGGCTTTCCCTTTGCCCGCCAGTAATTGAGTTAATTGGGACATCATGGTTTTTTGCGATTCCATCATCTGATCCATCATATCATGCTGGATCTTAGCAAGCTGCTCTTGCATTTGCAGCTGGAGTTTTTCCTGCATCTCCTTTTGGAGTTGTTCAAATTTCTTTATTCTCTGATCCATATTTTTTGTTTTCTTTCTTGTGCCGTAGGGATGTGTCTCTGGTAGACTTTTGTTGGTTTCCAGGTTGCTGAAATGATTTTTACTTCAATTAGAATCTTTTAATGACTTTTAATGCATATGAAATGAATGACAAATGCGACTGCATGAAATGTGAAAGAAATCGATTCTGATTCAATTCCATTTAGGAAACTTTATTTGAAAACAAAGCTCTTTACATAAAGTGGATTACAAATACGGCTTTGCTCTATCACCTAAGGCTTTAATTTTTGCAAGTAGAGAAGCTAATTCTCTTCCACGATCTGACCGTATCTCAAATTGCATGCTCAATACATCGACTTGTACAGCTAAAGTCTGTAAATATTCGGTTATCTCTCGCATCTGGGTTATAGCTTCCCCCATGAGGTAATCTCTATCTTTGACTTGATTCCGGGAATGGCGAAGCTCCTCTTCCCTTCGTTCTTCATTCGCCTCTAGATACTTGATATGATTCTGACAATTTAGCAAGGCCATTTCTAATTCTTCAATCTTCTTCTTCATTTCCTCTATTTGGTTCAAACTTGTTATTAATTCTTTCACCAAGTTACGGCTTCGGTGATAATAAAGGGATCTCTCGAGTTCCACAACTCTAGCCTTTAACTCATTTTGTTTACTTTGGCTTTCTGAAAGGCTCTTTTCCATGAGTTCATTTCGTGCTTGTGCCTCTCTGAACTTCTCCTCCCATTGGTTAGCTTTAACCCTTTCACCTTGAATTTTCTGATGCCATTGATCGGGGGTTTTTCCTAAGCCTGTAGTTCTCATTGATAGCCGTATCTTCTTATAATCGGTCTTTAAGCTATTGAGATCTTCTTCAACTCGTTCTTTTCCTTTCCTGAATCTTTCTGCCTCTGCCTTTTGGACATCAACATCTAGCCCTAAATGCATCTTCTCTTCCTCTAATTGCTCTATTTTCTTTTCTAGCTCTCGATTCCTCTTTTCAAAATCTTGCTTTATTATCTCCAATTCAGACGGGACAACTCGTAGGCATTCTTCTATTGATCGGGCACCTTCTAAACTTGGTCTGGGTATATTATCGTTAATCCTCTGGTTGAACCAACTATTATACTCTGGCGTCGTCATGGGAACTACTGACAATCTCTTCATACGTCGAATCTGGTTCCAAGCAACAGAAATTTCTTTGATTTTCTTCTTGTAATCATCTCCTTTAAACGGGAACTCGCATTGCGCTAGGCCATGAGTTACCGGTACAAACTGCCTTGACCTATATTGTCTTAGTACCAGTAAGGGAGCATAAATCGTGGCTCCCCAAACCCTGAGCAAAGGAACCCATTTGAAACTCCCGCATCGGAAGAAAATATCACTGGACCCCAACCAAGAAGCTCTCCATTGAATATCCTTTTCTCGAAGACTTTATAGCAGTGTAGTCCAATTTTCTTCTGACACGTCATTTCTTCTTGGCGTAGCAGCTATTTCTTTTAATAAAGAATAATTATCACTGAAAACACGGCAAGAGATCCTATCCACCTACCAGAAATGGCTATGAAACCAAACTAATAACAACTGCACACATCCTATGAACCTGCTCTCTCCGAATCTTCTACAGGCGGTTAATGACCTAAAAGTCTCGACCAAGATTGCGAGAACTGGTGTGGTCCCTTTACTGAGTAGGTCGAATAGATCCGTGTCTGCTTTGTCTACATGTCCTAGAGCCTTAGGAAATAGCACCAACCCGTAAATGCTCAATGCAAAGATATCTATTCTCTTTTTCGAATCAAGATGAGCTAGAACCAAATCCCTCAAATTCCTCCATGGAATGCACTTATATTCACCCTTTTGCTTTATTTTAGCTGTTATCCATTCCTCATTCATTCCCGTAATATTCATTAGTTTCTTCCAAAAGGCTGGTACATAAGCAGCTTTCGAGTAAATCCTATCCACTTGGGCTGTTGGGAAATGCAGTAGGGCGGTATATTCCTCCACGGTAGGCACCAAGTCTAACTTTCCAAAAGTAAAACAACTATATGCGGCGTTCCAATACTGAGTGATGGCTCAAAACAGTTGTTCATCTATTTTGATATCCAGTAAGTACGACAAATCTCCATAACTCTGAAAGAACAATCTCCTAGCCTCATCGTCCCATTGATCCCATATTGCTTTCAACTATTGGAGATTATTCTGTGTAACATTAATGAGAGTGTAGTCCCCTAACTCCGATTCATGTCCTGTAACTAAGCTATCCCCTTGCTCTAACTGTGTCGTTTCTGACCAAATTTAGACCGTCGCATTGTCTTCCACCTTATCAAGAAAGTCATTTTCCATGTCGAGCTCCCTAATTTAGCAACCAAACCCGAATCGACACCTTTCTCTAATATGAAAATGCATGCACAGCAACAAAAATAAGACAAATAGTTAGTACGATATAAATGAAATTCAAAGCATAAAAACATTCAAGCTCCTATTGGGTAATCACTAGGGTTCATCGCAACTCTTTCTTGGGTAGGTTCTTAGGGTCTTCTATATGTGGTTTGAGTTCTAAAGTGGAGGGTACCTGAACCAGCAGATTCCTCAATCCTCACCCATTATAGGCTCATATGGATCGAGTTCAGTTCAGGGGAATACATTTCCCTATGGCTGCACGGAGATGAAAATCTCACGAAGACATAGGTACGGATGTATCCCGGAAGTGATTCACTATCCTGCACGGAGGTGAAAACCTCACGAAGGAGTAGCTTCTCACTCCCACTTAAAGGTGTGACCCAGCAGTCATGCAATATGATGCAAAGTATTCTACAAGACTCGAACCATAGCAATTAGATGAGATGATGCAAGCGAATGCAATAAAAGTATCATAAATTTTCAAATCAAATTTTCAATTTTCGACAAAATGACAGAAATTAGTCAATTTATGGCATGACTCTCAACCAGTCCCCAGTGGAGTCGTCAAGCTGTCGAAACCATTTTTTTTTGTCAGTTTGAAAAAATGGGAATCGACTTTAAAAATATGGAAATGGAATCGCCACCGATCTTTTATTTGAGGTGTGATTGGATCACCTTGTGATGGATTATTTTAATAAAACATTTTGATTTATTAAAAAAATAATTTTGGTCTGTGAAACCTAAGGAAACAGGTTCGGGAGTCGGTTACGCACGAGGAAGGATTAGCACCCTTGCAACGCCCAAAATTGGTACCAAATTGATTAATTAATGTCTTAATGCTGAAAACTTGAAAAGATTCTAGATTACAATCCTTTTACTTAAAATATATATTTGGACAGAATCATATTGGATGCCAAAGCTTCTTATTTCGAAAATAAAATGCCATACTCAGTAAGTTAGGGCATACTTATATTCTCGAAGTTAGATTTATCCTTCGACATTCAATACTTGTAAAAGAAAAAAAATAAGAAGGATATTCCCTTATTTGGGTCAAAAGAAAAATCGCAACCTAGGAAGTTAGGGCACTATTTCTCAAAATTCCCGAATACGGAATATTACCTTTGTTCTTTTAAAAGTCTTATCTCGAGATAATAAAATATCACACCCAGTAAGTTAGGGCGCAATATCTCGAAAATCCCAAGAATAAGTGTTTTTTTATTTGAAATATTATGTATTTTGATTTAAAAGAGAAAGGATACTCGGTTGCTAGGTTTTAAAAGGATACTCGGTTGCTAGGTTTTAAACGAAAAGAATCGGAACTTAGTAAGTTAGAACACGATTTTCCCGAAACCTTTAAACGCGAGCCTTGCCTTATGATTTTGAAACCGAACTGACATTAAAACACAACATTTTCCATGGGATACAATAGAATACTAATACACAAAGCAATATATCAATCCATACATCAAACATTACATTGATAAATCACGAATAAATAATAGTTACAAGTTAACAAATTACAATTCATATAATAGTGATAATCATGCAACATAATTTCGACATTAGTAATTGAAAAGAATAGAGCGAGATAACACATGACTATCCATAAGAAGCGAATCAAAATCTATTAATAAATAAAATTCAAACAAATCAATGTAAAAATGATTCGAAATAGATAAATAAAATTTAATATAAAAGCTATAAAAAGTCTAAAATATATATACGTATATACAAAAAAGACAAACTATATGATATGAGAACAATTTAAAATAAATAATATTAAAAAAAGGCAATTTATAATCTAATTAATAAATTAGTTAAACGAAAAAAGGCAAGAACTGTATATGAAGACAGAAAAAGGATTTAATTAAATCGAAATAGAATTAAAAGACTAAAAAACCATTTTACAAGTATGGGGTTGAATTGAAGTACGCGCGAATTATCGAGGGTTAAATCGGAAAATATTCCCCTAACCCCAAAGCGCTGCGTACAGGTTTGGACTAAAATGAAAACGCCTTTAAAATATAGAGACTAATTTAAAAAGGCAATGTACATGGGACCTAATCAAATCGCAACTAAACAGGGAAGGATTAAATGCACAAATTAACCCAATATAACAAAATGCGCGGATCCTGAATGGACATCGGGTCGGGTCGCATCGGATCAGCTCATACGACGTCGTTTCAAGGTTATCAGTCTTAACCCGAAACGTTGGCGTTTTGTTAATGACCATATAATCAGGTTGTGGCTTATCAGGGGTCATTAGAACTAAACCCTAGCTCCCTAATGTTTCTCCTCTGCGCCGCAGAGAAGAATACCCTCTTGCTCGCTGCTCAATCGCCATCGGAGCCGGCGAAGAGCAACGCGAATGGAAGATCCCCTTTATTTACCACCAAATTGCCCTCATATCCGGCGACAAGCAGTATTCGAGGGGTCCGACTGGTTTCCATGACACCGACTTTGAAACCTCACTCGTTTACCGACGTCCGACTCTGATTATGACGGAGAAGACGAAAGCGAGCGTTCGGCCCAGGTAAACCTCTTTTCCCCTCCCTTTTTTATTTGTATACTAACAGTAAGGTAAAAGAAAGCCAGAAATAGATTGAAATCCGGAAACAGATTCGAAAAAGAAGAAATGCTCAAAAGAAAAAGAATCCAAAAGGCAACCTTTTTTGAATTTCTCTACTATTGACTTTGTATTACTCTGCTATGTGTGCCTAAAAAAAAACATACAGTGATGGCCTTTTTCTTTTATAGCCGAAACAAAAGAAAAATAAGAATATAAATCTATTCTCTCCTTTTTCTATACATTTTTGCTGTTTCTTTGCTATTGGAGCCTCTGTTTTGCAGGTACGGACGGTGCGGACGTGGCGTACGGAGGCGCGTGGGGCGTGCGGAAATACGTGTGGTCGCGCTCGTGGAGGCAGGCGGTAGCCCAACCGTCAGTAGAGCTGCGACGCACGAAGCATCCAGAAGGTTTCTAGGATTTCCTGAAACCCTGAAATGTTTGGGTCATTCGGGTATTGGGCCGTGTAATTGGACCAGGATAATAAAGACTATCCCGTGTGAATGTATACGTGTGAATTTATATATATACACCATAATTTTAGCTCATTTTACATCAAAAATTGTTATGAAAAAATTATTGGTTTACGTTAATTTGACTGATTTCACTATAAAAGAATCATTGTAATTAGTGTGATATTGAGTTTGGAGCTGAGTAGCATGTGCCATGCATTTATGTAATATATTATATGTTTATGTAACTTGTAATATAATATATTATTCCCTATAATATTAAGAGAAGAGACAAATAGTTTCGGAAAAACTTGTATTTCCAGTTTATATAAAGAAACAAAGACAAGCATCTAACAACATCTGTACAATCACACTCTCAAATTATAAAAAAATTCTAAAATAATAATCAAATTCCAATGCAACTTCAGATTATTACATGACATTTATTTAAAACAAACTAAATTACAACCACAACAACTAATATCATAAGTAATAAGGCAAAGATCAAACTCTGTTTTCCTATTTTGAGTTTTCCAGCAAATGAAGCCGCAGGTTTCAAATATGATTAGAATAAAAATGAATTTAGCATCTTTCTACCTTAAGAAAAAAAAAAATACTTCACAGCCTCCATGAAATCCTTCCCAGCTATACCCCAAGTAGCTTGAAAAAAATTAGCAGAATATCCATCTGGCCCCAAGGCCTTATTACTACAGAAATAGAACATACCCTATTATCCCCCGTGTCAAGAGTATTACTAAAGAAATGTACTAATTCAGTAGAAATAGCCTCAAAAGAATCCAACTTTTGTCCTTGGCAATCAATAAGAACCTGATTGGTGTTTTATTTTAGCCTAAAAAACTTGCAAGGAGTCGTTGGCTATTGAATTGCAAAACTAGAGGATGTTGTCTATGGCACATATGACCCATCTCCAGAGGTAGCTCAGCACATTTCTTATGTAAATTAAATTCACAATCAAGAGAAAAGTATGTATATTTTGTTAATGGTTCTCAACACCCAAAGCAGTTAACATCATGTTTAAGTTCATCATCATTTTTAGTGGAAATTAATGCCGAAGAAATAAATTAAATTATAAAAAAATAAAAATGTTGGGGCATCGTGAGTCACATCGGGGAGGGTTTCGCCTAACAGTATGGTAGCACCAAATTTGTATTTAAACCAATATTCCAAGTCCCAAAAATAAATTTGTTGTTATTTATCAAAATCTTTAAGTTTGAGACCATGACAAAAGTCTCAAACTTGGGTCCCTACAGTTATTAGAAATCAAAATCGAAATCAAGAATATTTATTTTTCATTTCAAAAATCAAGTTATTTATTTTTTTTATTTTGACTTCAAAAATCAAAATTGAGTTGATAATGTTAGTTTGTAATTAATTTTTATGTAATTATGTATAATTTCTAGTATAACTATTATGTATTATCATGTGATTATATATTGATAATAATTTCTAGTATGACATGTAAATTATTGTGCTTCATATAAATTTTTTATTGCTTTAACATGGTATGATTGGTTCGAATAGAAACTAGTATATTTTTGTAATTTTAAATTTATTTTATAGATTTATTATAGAAGATGATTAATAAATGCTCCATCTTAATGGGATAAATTGTACTGTGGAAGTTGGTTATATATTTGAATCATGCAAACAAATAGAAATGATTTTTAACATGAGAATGAGTTCCCATCCCAGAGGAAAGTAGTAAGGAAATTAGATACAAGGTTGTGATATAAGAGTGTAAAAAGGAGATGGGAAAATAGCTAAAACATTAGGCGTGGGGAATGGAATCCCAAAGTAGAAGCTGGCAGATGGGATCCATGTTTATTGTCATTCTTGGTTAAGCTATTGCAGTGTTTGGGCCATAATCACTCCTTCCATTGATTACTGGTTTGAGCTGCTGTGAAATTGTGTGGATGATGACCTTTCTCGGCTTTGCTAGATCGAAAGATTATGGAGGCTGTTGAATCTTTTGTTTTCAAAATTATTTGGTAAGGCAATAATAGGGTTAAGTTATGATGAAGCTTCATAAATTCTGCAATACAATTTTAATATGCGAAGTATACCATTGAAAGACATGTTTGGTTTTTTGAAGGAGACAGGTTCTTGTTACTTTATCTAATACATAGAGCTAAATGTTAAACGTAATGTTATTGCAGCAACAGAGAAGTAATTTTATATAAAAAAAAAAACAAAGAGAAGCATCTAGCAACTTTTTTATTATTGTATTTATTATTGTAAGCACAATCACACTCCCAAATTATAAGAAATTTTAAAATCAACAATCAAACTTCACAAGTTTCAGCCCAGATTTTTCATGACATTTATTTAAAACTTAAAAAGTCGAAAAAAACCAAATTACAGTTAAAACAATAACTAACATCACGAGTAACAAGGCAAAGATCAAACCTTGTTTCCTAGTCTTGAGTTTTCCCACAAATGAAGTGGCAGGTGTGGGGAATGGAATCCCAAAGTTTGTTTAATCAATTTATGCAATAAAATTTTAATATGCGAAATATATCATTAAAAGACATGTTTGGTTTTTTGGAAGGAGACAAGTCCTTGTTACTTTATCTAATACATAGAGCTAAACGTTAAACGTAATTTATTGCAGCTCTAAATGGCCTAAATTCAAAGTTATTGGAACAATGGTTTCGTAACCACAAATTTGATTTAAAGAGAAATTTATTTTAATATTTTTGCATGAATATTTATATGATAGGAAAATCGTATTAAAATATCGATAGAAAAATTTTACCGATTTAGTGGTTAGTTAGAAAAAAGAATTACTGAAGGAATTGGGTAAAAACAAGGTATCGAGACCTTGATTTTATAAAATTGAGTAGAATTTTTTTTTTATAAATATTTATAAAATGTTAGTAATGTAGTTTTAAAATTTCGTTAAATTTTAACGTTTGGGCAGTCAATTAAATGAAAATGACTAAATTGAAAAAGATGTAAAAGTTACTAGAAGGATTAAATAGCTCAATTGTCAAATGAGGAGGGATAAAGAGCAAATAAGCCCAAAGGAGATATTTTGGGCTGCATAAGCTAAGACAAATCAGGAGAATTACTGAAATAAGGACAAAATGGGAAAATAACAAAATTTACTAAATAAAAGTAGGACTAATTTGGGAATATCTAGAAATCTCTTCATTTTTCTTCATTCTCATCAGCCAAAAACGCCATAGGAGGGTTTTCTAAGCTAGTATTTCAAAGTAAGTTAATCCTTGCCTATTTCTTGAAATTTTTGTGTTTTTAAGACTTTTACAACTAGGTCCTACTATTAAATTCATTAGTCTTTGATTTCATGGATGAAATTGAAAGTCACCATGGTTGAGTGCTGTAAGTTTATGATGAAGTAGAATTAAATTGATGCTTTAATTTGTTTATGAGATGATTTTATTAAGTAATTTCAATAGAAATTGATTTTTAGGATCTAATTGTGAAAATGTTTGGAATAAAGTCTATTACTGAAATTATGATTACTAAAGGTTATAAAGTAATTTAAAGTGATAGAATAAAGTGTTAATTGAGAAAAATCAGCTCAATTGAGAGGCTAATTGAGTAGGTACGAAATTATTATTTATTAAAAGTTTAGGAGAAAAATGGTAATAAACAGCTTGTACTAAAACAGTTTTGGTCAGTAGCAGTATACTAACTTTGAAAAATCACCATAAATTTTAGAAATCGAATGGATATGAACAAAATATGAAATTAAAGCTTATTGACTCTAGTTTTTCATAGAGGAAACGGTGTAAGCAATTGATTTTTAAATCATGAGATATAATGAATTTTGTGAGACAAGGTCAGAATGAATTCAGGTTGCCCTATTCTGACTTTTAAAAATCATAAAAAACTGAATAAAAATAATTAGGCACTTAAATTTATATTTTTAGAATCCTGAATGATTCTATTTTCAATAGAAACAAACAAAAACATCATTTGAACAATGTATGAAGAGATAATTAATTTTTAGTGAAGAAGGGTCAGAATTGTCAAACAGCCAAATAGAGGTGACTTTAAAGAATAAAATGTACTTATTGGCTAAACCAAAAATTCTGAAGATTTTATAGTTAGAAGATATGTGAGTCTAGTTTCAGGGAAAATTAGCAGATCTTAATTTGGAGTTCTGTAGCTCAAGATAAAAATAATTTAGTGACTATGACTCAAGTAGACAACTTTGAATGAACTATAAATAATAATAGAATTATAGTGAATGCTACATGTGAACATGAAATGTATTGAATTGATGATTGAATTTATTTATTTAGATTCGGAAAACTCAAATACAAAGCTAGATCGAGGAAAGGAAAGAGTCCCGGATTAGTAGATTTTGCATACAAACTAGCATCGAGGTAAGTTCGTGTAACTTGAATTATATTCTTAAATGCTTGAAATGTATGTTATTTATGTGAATATAATTTGAATGTTCATTGTATGAAAAACATTGGTATATTTGATAAAAAAAAGGAATAAATCCCGTTTGAATGAAAGGAAAATTCGATGGATATCTGAAAAGGAATTGACGGTAAAAAGGATCTAGCCCGGACGGGTGATCCTATCCTGATATAGCCCTCCCGAAGAATTTGTGGAAAATGGATTTAGCCCGTACGGGTAATCCGAATTAGGGTCTGAATTTAGCCTGGACTGGTAATTCAGATCCAAGCTCATTAGAGTAACTGTCATTGCAGGGGATTTAGCCTGGATTGGTAATCTCGACAATAATCTATGAGTTTATATTACAGGGGATTTAGCCTGGACTGGTAATCCCGCTGTAAGGATGAGGTTCGCGAGAGTGTGCTCTCTGAAATGGAAATGTGTGTACATGAACATGATTTGACGGACCTGGATTTGTACACTAAAGTGTACCCCTGAAAATCCATCGAAATTCCGAGAAATTCAACGGGAGAAATAAGGAAAAATAATAAAGAAATGGAAATCATGGTATTGATGAGCTCATCAATCATGGTATATATTATTGATACATGAAAATTATTAGACTAACTTGAATGTTGAGTTTGTGCGTGTTAGGGTAATATTGCATTGAATGGATATATGAATATTTATTGCTGATCGCTGAAATCAGAGATTTAAAATTTATAAAAGTATGATCGAACCTCGAAACTAACTCTGACAATGATTAAAGGCAAGTGTACCTATCGAACAGTAGTATAGTTAAGGCAAGACTGGATTGTCGAACCCACAGGGACTAAAAGTACTAATACTAACTTTCTTTTTATTATTTAGCCTAAAACTAATGAAGTTGTTATCTACTCTAATTTAATGAACTGCTAAGCTAAAGACACAAAGACAAAAAGAGCGAATTGAGACAATAACTTTAGGCAAAACTCAATTGATTTAGACGATACCCTCAAGAAGAATCCACCTAGACTTCACTCATTATTAAACACTGAACCATATGATTTATTTACTTAGTTTGATCCGTGAGACTCCCTAACCTATATTAAACCTCTCTCGAGGCAAATAATGTCTAACCCTAGGTTAATTAGTGGAACTCTCATTCTCTTATAATAACCCCCTAGGATAGCAGTAAATCGATCAATGGACTCCCATATTAGGTTTCACCCTAATCTAGCAAAATCTCGTCACCCTATCTCTAGGCCTGCGATCAACTCCTCTTAATTATGTTAGATCTTCTCTTAGGCATGGTCTATTCCTCTTCCACCTAAGCACATCAAATTTGGATTAAAAACATAATTAAGAACAAACTAAGTATTTATCATATAATTCAATAATTAAATAAAAAGATCATCATAGGTTTCATCCCCTTCGGGTATCCAAAAGGTTTAGTTCATGACAATAAAAGAAAACATCTCAAAAGAAAAGATAAAACAAAACATAGAAAATCCCTAAAACCCCCTGAAGGAATTGAAGGAGAATTTCGCCATCTTGAGTAGAATTCCGGCTTTTAGAGATGAATCAACTGGCTATCTTCGAGTTATTCCCACAGTTCTGATCATTCCGGCTCGGCTCCTTGGCCTTGCTGAACGCCCTCTCAATGGTGGTACTTAGGGGGTTTATATAGGCTTTCAAAAATAGGTTTCTTTCCCCCAAAGTATCCAAATCCGAATGAAATTGCTCTATGCCACGACAGAGACACGGCCATGTAGCATGCCCGTGTGGATCGACTTCAAACCGTGTTCGGACTTCTTTATTGAGGCATGGCCGTGCAAGTCGAGATTAGGCCGTGTTCTAGATGCTCTGATGAGGCACGACCGTGTGAGCTTTGGGCCAGGTCGTGTTGATTTCGTGATATGGCCCATTTACTCCGTTTTGGGCCCGTTTTACGTTCTTTTCATCCTCGGGTGCTTTCCTGGGTATAAGACATGAAAAGAAAGGATTAAAAACACCTTTTTACATAAATCAATGAATAAATCATCCAAAAGCATACTAAATGTGGGATTAAAATATGTTATAGTTTCGGTTTATCAAATACCCCCACACTTAAGCTTTTGCTTGTCTTCAAGCAAAATTCTCAACTTACAATTAAAATGAACTTTCCATGATTCATAATTCCTATCAACAATGCCTTATCATAATTCGAAGATAATTTATACATGGATAATTCACTTCAAAGAGTCCTAAAGATTCAAACAAGATAAGTCATACATTTGTAGCATGAAAACATAGGTGTTTCCCTTTATCTAAATAATTGCCTCTTTGATTTAAAATTGACAAGGATTGATATCCTCACAAAAGATTCACTCAAATCACTCTAAAGTGTTTAAGGTTTAGGAAAAAGCACTCATAAGTCGAACCTGAAAAGTTAATCCCATAGGCTTGCCTGAAAATCAAATATCCACCATTGTAAAATGAGATGATAAACAGATCAAAAGGTCTTTGTTAGGGTTGTAAGGGGGCTAGGGTTAAAGGTGTGGATAAAGGCTGAAATCAAAAGGTTAGAATCGAGATTGAATTGACAAGCACCTACCTAAAAATTTCTGGAATAATAGTTACATCAACTGAAAATAATGATAAGCCTACTAATACAAGCTTTTCTTTTGATAATTTGAACTTCAACTGTATAAGCTCATTCTTCATAATACTAATACTGAATAAACTTTGATTTTTTTTGACTGAATACATAATAAATGATAAATTCACAACTGAAATAAGATAACTAGATAACTTGATCAAATCAAATCTCGATATAAGGGTAGTAAAAAAGGAATGATGATAACAAATACAAAGGGGTCTTGGTTAAATATTAATGGGTGAGTCAATAAAAAGGGTTGTTAGGATCAACTAGGTTCACTAGGGGTTAATTGTGAGGGTAGGCTTTTTAGTGGTATAAGTGGGTTAGATCCTAGGTGCCTTTATCATCTCAGTATATCAAATCATAACTGTGGTCTCAACATGTATAATCAAGGCAAGTTCTAGAATAACAATTCGAGGTTGACACACTAATAATAAAAAAATGAACAAGAAAAAAAAATATGCTCTATAAGGCTCAAAATCTCATAAAAATTATGGGTGTTTTTAACATCAACCTCGTCAAATTCACATCTCAAAGTAATATTCAGATTCAGGTAGACAACCTAAAATTTTTTGAATTTTTGAAAATTAGACTTATCATGCTTGATTCCCTAGTATTATTCAATTTTAATTATCAATGCACAATTATCAATGACTTACTCTAAAACATATCGATAAAATCATAAATCATAAGAAATTTCATCCTAATTTATAATATGAGAAATTTGCTTTAAAACAAGTCAAAACTCAGGAATTTGAGAACAATGCAAAAAGTTAGGCACTGTTACCCCCCACACTTAAGATGTACATTGCCCTCAATGTACAAAGATAAATAATCACATTTAAGGGATAAATCAAAAGAGAAGTGGAAAGAATACTCCCTGAGTTTTGGATGTTTTTCCCGGAGGGGTGTCTTTGGTGGTGGTGATGGTCGGTCTGGATGACGAACCTACGCTAGATGAAGAAATTGGGTAGCGCTTTGAGAAGTAGCCAGTAATTATTAGGACCTAATTTAAATAAAGTAAATAGAAAATTAAGGATAAGAGAAATAAAGAAAGAGGAAACAAAAATGTAAACAAAATGAAAATAAAATATAAATGGACTGAAAAGTCCTTATTGTTGTATGGTTCGCGAGGTGGGTGTGACCTTGAAGGCTGGGGAGGTGACGTTGGTGGCGGTGGTGGCGTGATTTCTTAGCAGCCTTTCGAACCTGATCCTAAGAAACTAAGATGAAATAAACAAAATAAAGCATAAAAAAGTCAAAGAGAAGGAAAATAAAGGAGAATAGAAAAGAAAAATAAAAATTAAATGGTCTCAAATGTCCTTGGCTTGTTGTTTGGATGAAGCTGCTGGCATGAACTCATGTGAATTGGTCTCCTTTGAGGAGATTGGCCTTTTATGCTTCTTCGGCATGGTTCTTGTGTGGCTCAAGGGTTTGGACACTGTTCCTAAAGAAAGAAAAAAAGATTTTGAAAGAAGAAAGAAGGAAAGAGGAGGTGGAGAGAGGGAGAAGGGCTGTGGGGATTATATAGAATTTCAAATCTGGCTCATTCCCACGCCCGTGGATCGAGGGTGTGTCGATTCGCACGGCCTCCTCGCACGGCCGTGTTCCTAAGCGTGTTGGTACTCCATGCCCGTGTCTAGCCTGTGTTTGACAAGTCAGTATGTTGGCACGGTGTGAAGGCATGGGCGTGTTCAGCCTGTGGTCGGCAAGTCAATAGCTTCACACGGTTGTGAAGCACGACCGTGCCACCTTTTCGGAGCCCGTGGTGCAGTAGGTAGATCTGTGACATTGAAGAGGTGGTTGGGACTGAATCGCACAGCCTCTGATATGTCAGTACGGGGATTCTGGTGGTCCACACGGCCACGGACACAGCCGTGTGCAAGGCCGTGTGACTTGGAGATCTGCATTTTTTGGTTAGGTTAAACTAAACTCAAGGAAGGAAAGGAAAGAAACTAAAAATAAATATGGAAATAAAAAGAGTTAGTGCTCGGGTTGCCTCCCGAGAAGTGCTCGTTTATAGTCTTAAGCTAGACTTTCCTCGTGGTTAAAAGAATTTAGGGAGGTTTAAAGGTTTGGATATCTTCCCTCATGCTTAAGTTCTATTTTCTTGACAAAGTCTGAGTCGAGAAGCGTTTACCTTAAAAGTGTCGAATGTTGGGTTGCTTACCTCGACTGTTTCATGTGGGAAGATATTGCTTACCTCAAGAGAAATTTCCTTATTCAGGTCTGCTGTGGTGATGCGAAGATCAGCTTTATCTAACAGTACCTGGTCTCCTATTTTGAAGTGATTTGATATTCCTATGAGTTTTTCTGGATATTCCTTTGGTTTTTCTTCATGTGATTTTGGCTCTTCATCGTGTAACCCTAGTTTTTCCTTGAAGTGCGTTTTCCATTCATCTAAGTCATCGGTTTGAACCCTTTGCTCCTCGTGAGTTATTTCTTTGTTGGCACTAAACTGAGGATCGAGTTTGGTCGTGCCATTTTTCGGTGGTTCCTGAAAAGAAGGTGTAATCGAGTGGTTGATAAACCGTAAAAGTAACATATTTTTATCCCACATTTAATATGCTTTTGGATGATTTATCCCATGTTTTATATAAAAAGGTGCTTGTAATCCTTTCTTTTCATGTCTTATACCCAGGAAAGCACCTGAGGATGAAAAGAACACAAAACGGGCTTAAAACGAAGAAAATGGGCCTTAGCACGAAATCGACACAGCCTGACCCAAAGCCCACACGACCGTGCCTCGACAAACACCTAGAGCACGACCTCAACCCGATCACACATGGCCGTGCCTCAAGAGAAATCTGAACACGGTCAGGTCTCGATTCACACGGGCGTGTGACATGGCCGTGCCTCTGACGCTGGAAAGAGCAATTTTAGTCGGAAAAGGATACTTAGGGAGAAAGAATTGCATTCCAAGAGCCTATAAATAAGACCCAAGTATCACCAATTAAGGGGAGCGAAAGCGAGGCCAAGGAGCCAAGCCAAGAAGGTCAGAGCTAGGGAATAACACGAAGGATAGCCAGTTGATCCATCCCAAGAAGCTGGAATTATACTCAAGACGGCGGAATTCTCCTTCGATTCCTTCAGGGGGTTTTAGGATTTTTCTTATATTTTGTTTTATCTTTTCTCTTGCGATGGTTTGTTATTTCGTTATGAACTAAACTCCTCAGATACCTAAAGGGGATGAAACCTAGATAGATTTTATTATTTGATTTTTAAGCTATATGATGAATTACTTAGTTTGTTCTTAATTATATTGGTTAATCCAAATCTAATGTGCTTAGGTGGAGGAGGAATAGACCCTGCCTAAGAGAAGATCTAACATAATTAAGCGGAGTTGATCGAACGCCTAGAGATAGGGTTACGAGACTTTGCCGGATTAGGGTGAAACCTAATATGGGAGTCTATTGATTGATTTACTGTTATCCTAGAGGGTTATTATAAGCGAACGAGAGTTCCACTAATTAACGTAGGGTTAGACGTTATTCGCCTCGAGAGAGGGTTTAATATAGGTTAGGGAGTCTCACGGATCAAACTAAGTAAAAAGGTTAGATAATAAGTGAAGTCTAGGTGGATTCTTCCTGAGGGTATCGTTAAAATCAACTGAGTTTTTTCCTAAAAGTTATTTGCTAATTCGTCTTCTTGTCCTTGTGTCCTTAGTTTAGTTGTCGTCAATTTAGTTTAAAAGCAATCTTCACTCTAACTTTAAGACTAAATAATAAAAAGAAAGTGAGTATTAATACTTTTAGTTCCTTTGGGTTCGATACCGGTCTTGCCTAAGCTATACTACTGTTCAATAGGTACACTTGCCTTAATATCGTTGTCAGAGTTAGTCTCTAGGTTTGATCATTCTTTTATAAATATTTAAAGCTCTGATTTTACAGCGATCAAAGTTTTTGGCGTCGTTGCTGGGGAACTAAAATATTAAGAAAACTCTATTTTTATTACCTTAGTCCTAATTTTTATTTTTTGCAATTTATTTTCCTTTTCATTGTTATTTTTGTTTGCTGAAATTTTCCTTCTTTCTCTTCTAACAGATACCTCTAGTTTATGACTAGAAGGAACCCGAGAGGACCTTTGATGTTCGACAACGAAATCGAAGCTACCGCTCATAGGAATTATCGGGAAACCAGGCGAGCCCTAGATTACACGGAGAGAGAGGAAGAAGATAGATCCAATCCTACTGAAGGGATGGACGAAAACAACCCACCACCACGCGATATGGGTGACAACAATACTCCACGCATAATGTTTGATTATGTTAAACCGCATTTAACAGGAGTAGAATCTAGTATTGTCAGGCCTGCTTTATCTGCTAACAATTTCGAATTAAAGCCTAACACAATTCAAATGATTCAACAGTTTGTTCAATTTGATGGTTTGCAGGACGAA
Source organism: Gossypium sturtianum (assembly GCA_025698515.1). NCBI lineage: Eukaryota > Viridiplantae > Streptophyta > Magnoliopsida > Malvales > Malvaceae > Gossypium > Gossypium sturtianum. The sequence continues at coordinate 169,872,201 of CM046945.1, forward strand.
GATCCAAACACGCATATAGCAAACTTTTTAGAGTTCTGTGATACCTTTTAAAATAAATGGCATTTCTGATGATGCCATACGTCTTCGGTTATTCCCGTTTTCATTAAGAAACAAAGCTAAACAATGGTTAAACTCGTTACAACGAGGGTCAATCACTATATGGGATCAGATGACCGAAAAGTTTCTGATGAAATATTTTCCATCAGCCAAAATTGCCAAATTACGAAATGATATTTCTTCTTTTGTGCAGATGGATGTAGAGACGCTCTACGACGCATGGGAGAGATTCAAAGATCTCTTGAGAAGGTGCCCACACCATGGCTACCCTTGTGGCTACAAGTCCAAACCTTTTACAATGGTGTAAACCGCTCAACGAGATAACTGATAGATTCAGCCGCCAGTGGAACATTAAATAACAAAACTCCAGAAGAAGCCTACGAGTTCATTGAGGAGATGTCATTAAACAATTAACAGTGGCAAGCTTCAAGGACCAAACCGACAAAATCGGCAGGAGCTTTCAACATCGATGCCATGACTATGCTATCAACGCAGCTAGAGATGATGAATAAAAAGCTTGATAATTTGTGTTCATCACAGGTACATCCAGTCATGCAATGCGATGCAAGTGGAACTGTGGGGAATCCTGAGTACCCACCCTACCAACCAGGAGCAGAAGATGAACAGACGAATTATATAGGTAACAATTTTCGATCTAATAATAATCCTTATAGTAATACTTACAATCCAGGTTAGAGGAACCACCCAAATTTTTCGTGGGGAGGACAAGGAAACCAATGAAATCAAAGGCAACAACCTCCTCAGAACTTCCGAAATCAGCCATATCCACAAGAAAAGAAACCAACCTTCGAGGACCATCTTCAAAAAACTGATAGAGCAGTCAAAGACAATGAAAGACGACTCGATGAAATTGCCAAATCGGTCAAGGAAGTGACTAATGTAGTCGAACAACTCGCAAAACTAATGTCAGAACGACAGCAAGGACGTCTACCAAGTAACACTGAGGTCAATCCTAAGGAGCAAATTCAAGCAATCACAGCTCAGGACAGTAGTGAATGGGCTGAGCCAAAGTCAATACCGGAAAAGAAGGTAGACGAAGGTAAAGCAGAGGTACCACAAGAGAAGTCAAAACCGGTAATTAAAGAATACCAACCTCGCATACCTTACCCTGAAGCCTTAAAAAGAGAAGATTCGGAGAAACAGTTCGGTAAGTTTCTTAAACTCTTAAAGAAATTACATATTAACTTACCCCTTCTTGAAGCTCTTTTTCAGATGCCAGATTCAAGAAAATTTTTAAGACAGCTCTTGACCAACAAACGCAAAATAGACGAAGAGCACCATGTGGAACTAAACGCAACATGCTCAGCGATGCTACAAAACAGACTACCACAGAAACTAAAAGATCCAGGGAGTTTTACAATTCCATGTTTAATTGGTAGCCTACATATTGATAATGCGTTAGCTGATCTAGGGGCAAGCATAAACGTCATGCCTTACTCACTGTTTAAACAACTAGGTCTAGGGAAGCCCAAACAAACTAGGATGAGTATTCAATTAGCTAATAAAACTATTAGAATTCCTAGGGGCATTATCGAAGATGTTCTAGTAAAAATCGATAAATTTTTTTCCCAGTAGACTTTGTTGTTTTAGACATGGATGAGGATAATTCAATCCCTTTAATTTTAGGAAGACCTTTTCTAGCAACTGCCAGAACTAAAATTGATGTTGCTACAAGAGAGCTCATACTTCGTGTAGGAGATGAATCAATCAATCTTCAAGCTCTCGACTCTGCCAGGACAACAGTCGATGAAGTGAAGTTACATGAGGAACAAAGTATCAAGGTCGACAATTTCGAGAAGCAAAAAACAGAGATCAAAGGAGAGCCAGAATCACACGAAGTAAAACCCGAGGAACCACAAGAAGAGCTCATGGGGACATCGAATCACTTCAAAATAAAAGACCAAATACGATTAGACAAAACCAATCCCCAAAACCTAAACGCAAAGGAAGAGATCCTTCTCAAAGTACATGACATTTTCCCAAACGGCATAGTCGAGGTAAGCAATCCAATATTCGGCAAGGTAAATGCTTCTCGACTCTAACTTTGTTAAGAGAATAAAATCGTAAGTACGTGGGAAGATATTCAAACCTTTAAACCTCCCTAAAATTTTCAAACACGAGGTAGTCTAGCTTAAGACTATAAACGAGCACTTCTCGGGAGGCAACCCGAGCACTAACCTTATTTTTCTTTCTTTTCTTTCTTTTCCTTTTTAAACTAACCAAAAATGTAGGATTTCCAGGCCACACGGCCTTACACACGGTCGTGTCCGTGGTCGTGTGGACCACCTAAACCACCACATTGACAGAGGCACAGGCCGTGCAGTCAGCCCAACCACCCTCCCCAACGTCACGGATCCAACAACCCATCCCCACGGGCACCGAAAAAAAGGGCACGCCCCTGCCCAAAACCGTGTGAAGCTACTGACTTATTCAACACGGCGGAGACACGCCCGTACAGAATGACCGTGCCAAAAGAAAGAATGCATTAGCATGGGCATGGGAGGATCAAGCATGGCCACAAGAGAGACAACACCACTTATAACACGGCCGTGTGAGGTGGCCGTGTAAATCGACACACCCTGTGACCACGGCCGTAGGGGAGCCCAGAATTTGAAATCCTATTTAAACCCCTCACCTCTTCTCATTCCCTCCATCTGAACTCTCATCTCCTTTTCACTCTCCTCAGTCTCAAACCCTTCAAGACACTAAAATCATTAAGCAAATCAACACCATGCCAAAGAAGCGGAAGAAGCTACGCATAAACTCTTCAACAAAGAACGATCAACATGAGTTCATGCCGACAGCTTCGTCTCAACAAGAAGCCAAGGCTCTTTGAGACCAATTAGTTTTTATCTTCTTTTTCTCTCTTGCTTCAATTTCCTACTCTTCTCCTTTATTTTCCCCATCTAAGTCCCTCTACTGCTATTTTCGTTTAATTTTCTTTTACTATCTTAATGTCAGGTTCGTCAGGCTGTTAGGGAATCACGCCGACCACCACGACAACCTCACCACTCTCACCACTGCTACCACATCCCCAATCTTAGCATTGATTCCCACCTTGCGAACCATCCCTTAATAAGGACTTTATAGTCCATTAGTATTTTCTTTTTTATTTCAGTTTTCTTCTTAGTCTCCTTCACTTTAGCTTGCTTTTCTTTAATTTCATTTTTAGTTTATTTATATTAGGGTTAAATAACCCCTGGCTAATCCTTCATGAGTTCCCCAATTTCTTCATCTAGTGCAGAGCTCGGGAACCACCACCACCACCATACCGACGCCTTCGCCGTAATTGCCACCCCTCCACCATAACCTCCACGACCCCGGCCCTCCTCCAAGGAAACAGCCCACACCTCAGGGAGTATTCTATCCCCTCCCTTTTGATTTTGAATTTAAATGATTTATATATCTTTGTACATTGAGGGCAATGTACATCTTAAGTGTGGGGGGTAAAAAGACCCTAACTTTCTGCATTATTCTCAAATCCCTGAGGTTAAAAATGGGGTAAAATTGCCAAACATTTTTCATTATTCTCAAATCCCTGATTTAGTCTTGTTTTTATGCAAAATTGTCATATAACTAATTAAGATGAAATTTCTGATGATTTGTGATAATTATTGATATGTTTTGGAATAATTCATAGTTAATTGTACATTGATGTTTAATTTAAATAATACTAGAGAATCAAGTATGATAAGTCTGTTTTTCATGAATTAGAAATTTTTGCTAGGTTGTTGACATAATTTTAAAGGCTACCTTGAAATTTACAATTTATAAGGATGATATCAAAACACCCATAATTTTTGTGAGTATTTGAACTGTTATTCTAGAACTTGCCTTGATTATACATGTCAAGACCACAGTTATGATTTGATATACCGAGATGATAAAGGCATTTAGGTTTTAACCCACTAATTCCACTAAAAAGCCTACCTTTGTAATTAACCCCTAGTGAACCCAGTTGAGCCTAACAACCCTTTTTATTGACTCACTTACTAATTTTAACCAAAAACCCCTTGTATTTGTTACCACCAATTCTTTTAACTACCTTTTTGTCGAGATTTGATGTTAAACAAGTTTCCTAACTATGTTTTATATTTCAGATGTATCAACTATTTATTACAATTATATTAGTTTGTACTTAAAAAAAATTTCATTATTAGTGCTATGATTAAAAGAGCTTACATGATCAAGTTCAAATCCTCAAAGGAAAGCTCATATTATTAGTCTTTAATGTAAGATTAAGTGCATTTTTCTAGTTAGGTAACTTATCAAGTCAATCTCGGTTCTAACCCTCTAATTTCAGCCTTTATTCACACCTTTAACCCGAGCCCCATTACAACCCTGTTAAAGACCTTTTGATCTGTTTGTCATCTCATATTACAGTGGTGGAGATCTGATTTTCAGGCAAGCCTATGGGATTAACTTTTCAGGTTCGACTTATGAGCGATCTTTTTCTAAACCTTAAACACTTTAGAGTTATTTGAGTGAATCCTAAGTAAGGATATCAATCCTTGTCAATTTTGAATTAGCTACGTAGTTATTTAAAAGAGGGAAGACACCTATGTTTTCAAGGTACAAAATTATGTCTTATCTCGTTTGAATCTTTAGGATGCTTTGAATCAAATCATCCATGTATGAATTTTCTATGAATTAGGATAAAACATTGTTGATAAGAATTACAGATCATGGAAAGTTTGTTTTAATTGTAAGTTGAGAATTTTGCTTGATGACAAGCAAAAACTTAAGTGTGGGGGTATTTGATAAACCGTAAAAGTAACATATTTTTATCCCACATTTAATATGCTTTTGGATGATTTATCCCGTGTTTTATATAAAAAGGTGCTTGTAATCCTTTCTTTTCATGTTTTATACCCAGGAAAGCACCGAGGATGAAAAGAACACAAAACGGGACTAAAACGAAGAAAATGAGCCCTAGTACGAAATCGACACAGCCTGACCCAAAGCCCACACGGCCGTGCTTCGATAAACACCTAGAGCATAGCCTCAACCCGATCACACACGGTCGTGCCTCAAGAGAAATCCAAACACGGTCAGGTCTCGGTTCACATGGGCGTGTGACATGGTCGTGCCTCTAACGCTGGAAAGAGCAATTTTAGTCGAAAAAGGATAGTTAGGGAGAAAGAATCGTGTTCCAAGAGCCTATAAATAAGACCCAAGTATCACCAATTAAGAGGAGCAAAAGCGAGGCCAAGGAGCCAAGCCGAGAAAGTCAGAGCTAGGGAATAACACGAAGGATAGCCAGTTGATCCATCCCAAGAAGCCGGAATTATACTTAAGACTGCGAAATTCTTCTTCGATTCCTTTAGGGGGTTTAGGATTTTTATTATGTTTTGTTTTATCTTTTCTCTTGCAATGGTTTGTTATTTCGTTATGAACTAAACCCCTCAGATACCTAAAGGGGATGAAACCTAGATGGATTTTATTATTTGATTTTTAAGTTATATGATGAATTACTTAGTTTGTTCTTAATTATGTTGCTTAATCCAAATCTAATGTGCTTAGGTGGAGGAGGAATAGACCCTGCCTAAGAGAAGATCTAACATAATTAAGCGGAGTTAATCGAACGCCTAGAGATAGGGTTACGAAACTTTGCCAGATTAGGGTGAAACCTAATATGGGAGTCCATTGATCGATTTACTGCTATCCTAGAGGGTTATTATAAGCGAACAAGAGTTCTACTAATTAACCTAGGGTTAGACGTTATTCGCCTCGAGAGAGGGTTTAATATAGGTTAGGGAGTCTCACGGATCAAGCTAAGTAAAAGAGATCATATAATTGAAGGTTAGGTAATAAGTAAAGTCTAGGTGGATTCTTCCCGAAGGTATCATTAAAATCAACTGAGTTTTTTTCCTAAAAGTTATTTGCTAATTCGTCTTCTTGTCCTTGTGTCCTTAGTTTAGTTGTCGTCAATTTAGTTTAAAAGCAATCTTCACTCTAACTTTAAGACTAAATAATAAAAAGAAAGTGAGTATTAATACTTTTAGTTTTTTTGGGTTCGATACTGGTCTTGCCTAAGCTATACTACTGTTCGATAGGTACACTTACCTTAATATCGTTGTCAGAGTTAGTCTCCAGGTTTGGTCATTCTTTTATAAATATTTAAAGCTCTAATTTTACAGCGATCAGTGGTTATCAAAAAGATTTTCTTTCTCACCTTTGTTATTTGACGTCCTGACCGAATCGAGGGCTTGAAGACTAATTGAGTCGTCACCTACACAAAGTATGAGCTCGCCTGTGGCAACATCAATTTTAGTCTTGGCAGTTTCTAGAAAAGGTCTTCCTAAAATTAAGAGGATCTAATTGTCCTCATCCATGTCTAAAACAACAAAATCTACTGGGAACACAAATTTATCGATTTTAACAAGAACATCTTCGATAATGCCCCTAGGATTTCTAACGGTTTTATCAGCTAATTGAATACTCATCCTAGTTTGTTTGGGCTTCCCTAGACCTAGTCGTTTAAACAACGTATAAGGCATGACATTTATACTTGCCCCTAAATCAGCTAACACATTATCAATAGTTAAACTACCAATTAAACATGGATTTGTAAAACTCCCTAGATCTGTTTGCTTCTGAGGTAGTTTATTTTGTAGAATTGTTGAGCACTTTGCGTTGAGTTCCACATGTGGCTCTTCGTCTAATTTGCGTTTGTTTGTCAAGAGCTGCCTTAAAAATTTCCTCGAGTCTGACATCTGAAAAAGAGCTTCAAGAAGAGGTAAGTTAATATGTAATTTCTTTAAAAGTTTAAGAAACTTACCGAACTGTTCTTCTGTATCATCTCTTTTCATGGCTTCTGGATAAGGTATGCGAGGTTGGTACTCTTTGATTACCGGTTTTGGCTTTTCTTGCTTTACCTCTACTTTACCTTCATCTACCTCTTTTGGTTCGTCTATCCTTTCACTATCCTAGGCTATGATAGCTTGAATTTGCTCATTTGGGTTAATCTCAGTGTTACTTGGTAGACGTCATTGCGGTCGTTCTGACATTATCTTTGCGAGTTGTTCGACTGCATTAGTGACTTCCCTGACTGACTTAGTAACATTGTCAATCATCGCTTTTTGATCTTTCATTATTTTTTCATTTTCTTTGAAATGGTTTTCTGTGTTTTCCATAAATTTTGTCAACATCTCTTCGAGGCTTGGCTTCTTCTCTTGCGGATATGGCTGATTTTGGAAGTTTTGAGGAGGTTGTTGTCTTTGATTTCCTTGATTTCCTTGTCCTCCCCACGAAAAATTTGGGTGGTTCCTCCAACATGGATTGTAAGTATTTCTATAAGGGTTATTATTGGATCTAAAATTATTACCTATATAGTTCATCTGTTCGCTTTTTCCTCCTGGTTGGTAAGGTAGGTACTCAGGATTCGCCACAGTTCTACTTGCTTCACACTGCATTACTGGATGAACCTGTGAAGAACACAAACTATCAATCTTTTTATTCATCAATTCTACCTGGTTTGATAGCATGGTTACTGCATCGAGGTTGTAAACTTCGACTGATTTTGTTGGTTTCGTCCTTGTAACTTGCCACTGATAGTTATTTAGTGACATCTCTTCAATGAATTCGTAAGCTGCTTCAGGAGTTTTATTATTCAAAGTTCCACCGGTGGCTGAATCAATTAGTTGTCTCGTTGAAGGGTTCACACCATTGTAAAAAGTTTGGACTTGAAGCCACAAAGGTAAGCAATGGTGTGGACATCTCTTCAAGAGATCCTTGTATCTCTCCTATGCATCGTATAATGTTTCTAAATCCATCTGCACAAAAGAAGAAATATCATTTCGAAATTTTGCCGTTTTGGCCGGTGGAAAATATTTTAGCAGAAATTTTTCGGTCATTTGTTCCCATGTAGTGATTGACCCTCGTGGTAACGAGGTTAACCACTGTTTGGCTTTATTCCTTAATGAAAAAGGGAATAACCAAAGATGTATAGCATCATCAGAAACGCCATTTATTTTGAAAGTATCATAGAACTCTAAAAAGTTAGCTATATGAGCGTTTGGGTCTTCGTCTTGCAAACCATCAAATTGAACAAATTGTTGAATCATTTGTATTGTGTTAGGCTTTAATTCAAAATTATTAGCAGCTATAGCAGGCCTAACAATACTTGATTCTGCTCCTGTTAAATGCGATTTCGCATAATCAAGCATTGTACGTGGAGCATTGTGGTCTCCCACATCATGTGGTTGTGGGTTGTTCTCGTCCATCCCTTCAGTAGGATCGAATCTGTCTTCTTCCTCTCTTCCTGTATAGTTTAGGGCTCGCCTGATTTCTCGGCGATTCCTTCGAGCGGTAGCTTCAATATCACTTTCGTATACTAAAGGTCCTCTCGGGTTCCTTCTAGTCATAAACTAAAGGTACCTGAAAAGAGAAGAAAGAAAGAAAGATTAGCAAAAAAAATGTAAATTGCGAAAAATAAAAATAGAAATAATGGCTAAAGTAATAAAAATAGAGTTTTCTTAATATTTTAGTCCCCAGCAACGGCGCCAAAAACTTGATCGCTGAAATCAGAGCTTTAAAATTTATAAAAGTATGATCGAACCTCGAAACTAACTCTGATAATGATTAAAGGCAAGTGTACCTATCGAACAGTAGTATAGTTAAGGCAAGACCGGATTGTCAAACCCACAGGGATTAAAAGTACTAATACTAACTTTCTTTTTATTATTTAGCCTAAAACTAATGAAGTTGTTATCTACTCTAATTTAACGAACTGCTAAGCTAAAGACACAAAGACAAAAAGAGCGAATTGAGACAATAACTTTAGGAAAAACTCAGTTGATTTAGACGATACCCTCAGGAAGAATCCACCTAGACTTCACTCATTATTAAACACTGAACCATATGATTTATTTACTTAGTTTGATCCATGAGACTCCCTAACCTATATTAAACCCTCTCTCGAGGAGAATAACATCTAACCCTAGGTTAATTAGTGGAACTCTCGTTCTCTTATAATAACCCCTAGGATAGCAGTAAATCAATCAATGGACTCCCATATTAGGTTTCACCCTAATCCGGCAAAATCTCGTCACCCTATCTCTAGGCGTGCGATCAACTCCTCTTAATTATGTTAGATCTTCTCTTAGGCAGGGTCTATTCCTCCTCCACCTAATCACATCAAATTTGGATTAAAAACATAATTAAGAACAAACTAAGTATTTATCATATAATTCAATAATTAAATAAAAAGATCCATCATATGTTTCATCCCCTTCGGGTATCCGAAAGTTTTAGTTCATGACAATAAAAGAAAACATCTCAAAAGAAAAGATAAAATAAAACATAGAAAATCCCTAAAACCCCCTGAAGGAATTGAAGGAGAATTTTGCCGTCTTGAGTAGAATTCTGGCTTTTGGAGATGAATCAACTGGCTATCTTCGAGTTATTCCCACAGTTCTGATCTTTTCGGCTCGGCTCATTGGCCTTGCTGAACGCCCCCTCAATGGTGGTACTTAGGGGGTTTATATAGGCTTTCAAAAATAGGTTTTTTTGCCCCAAAGTATCCAAATCTGAATGAAATTGCTCTATGCCAAGACAGGGACACGGCCATGTAGCACGCCCGTGTGGATCGACTTCAAACTGTGTTTGGACTTCTTTATTGAGGCACGGCTATGCAAGTCGGGATTATGTCGTGTTCTAGATGCTCTGATGAGGCACGACCGTGTGAGCTTTGGGCCACGCTGTGTTGATTTCGTGATATGGCCCATTTACTCTGTTTTGGGCCCGTTTTACGTTCTTTTCATCCTCGGGTGCTTTCCTGGGTATAAGACATGAAAAGAAAGGATTAAAAGCACCTTTTTACATAAATCAAGGAATAAATCATCCAAAAGCATACTAAATGTGGGATTAAAATATATTATAATTCTGATTTATCAATTGCATTGTATTGAAAATATTAGGCAAGTATAATTCTTGTTACATGGGCTTACTAAGCACAAAGTGCTTACCCTGTTTCCTTTTCCCTTATTTTGTAGTGTTAAGAGCTCGGAGATCGCATTTGGTCGGAGACACATCACACTATCAACCCCAAGATTTCGGTATATAAAGAAACTTTATTTGGAAATCAATGGCATGTATAAGCTAATAAAGTAAATGTTAATATGAAATGAATGTAAAGTCAGCCATTGGTATGGCTAACAAGTCTTGGTTTTGGTATGTGTTGAGGTTATCTTATAAATATGCATGAATCTATTTTGAAAATATGTTGAATTGGATTGGTTGATGTGGATTGGTCTTGGTTTAAAATTTGCAGGAAAGGCTAGATATATATAAAAGGGCTATATTGAGTAAAAAAAAAGAGAGGAAAGAATTAAAATTAATTCGTAAACTCCTGTAATGCCTCGTACCCTATTCCGACAACGAATACGGGTAGGGGGTGTTACAGCAACAGCAGAGAAATAATTTCAGAAAAAGCTTATATAAAAAAACAAAGAGAAGCATCTAGCTACGCTTTTATTATTGTAAGCACAATCACACTTTCAAATTATAAGAAATTCTAAAATCAACAATTAAACCTCACAAGTTTCAGCTCCAGATTTTTACATGACATTTATTTAAAACTTAAAAAGTCGAAAAAACCAAATTATAGTTACAACAATAACTAATATCACAAGTAACAAGGCAAAGGTCAAATCTTGTTTTCCCGTCTTGAGTTTTCCTGCAAAAGAACCCGATTGTACCGTATTCGCCAACCCCATAGAGAAACGGGTATTACACAATTCCAGTGGACAATATATTTGCACTCCGACTTTGAGCATTCAAGAGCTACATCTTCACAAGGCTTACTACATTTATCACAATCTGGGTAGTAATACTTCTTCTTCACAAAGGTGGGTGGGTGTGGATGATCATTTTCTTCATAAATGCTCTCGAGTTTGAGGAATGGACAATTTCCAAGAACACAATGAACATGAGCAGAAGTATCACATGTTGCACAATTATAAAACCAACGATTTGGATCTCGACTTTGTTTACAGATATCACAAAAATGATCTTCTGAATAACTGTTATCATCATGATGAATGAGTGAAAGAATATGCTCATCGCATTTGTGACAAGCTGTAATTGGAAGTGAAAAACAACCAAGATTTAGCACAAAATTGCAATCCTTACAATAGAATGCCGCCTTTGTAGGGAAACCACAAGCATTGCATTTCCCTCTGTGCTTTGTGTAGTAAAAGAGGGGGTGCTCATGTTTCAAACATGTTCGAGCACCAGGAGTAAGAGAAATCACACATCGGAGACATATTTTTCTCTCACATCCACAACATTCATAAGCAAAGGCATTATATATGTCCAAAAATTGTTGATACTCAAAAGCTTTGTCAGAAATAAGGGCTAGAGGCTCTTTGCAATCATGATGCCAAACATTCTTCATCTTAGGTAACTCGGCACACGCTTTATGAAGAAAGAAAACACATTCTGAACAGCAGTAAAACGAATCCGAGATTGGCAACATACACCCGTCGCAACTATTTTCATATCCTCCAACAAAGGGACCTAACATTAGATTATGCATATGCTTGAAATGCTTTACTTTTGTAGCTTCTCCAGCATCGTTGCTCTCAATAACAATGATGGAACTTTCATTGGGCATCTCAATCTCATCTTCATTTTCTACTATTTCATATGAATCTTTATCCTTCATTGCACACTTCACATGGAATATACCATTGCACTTTGAACAATAGTAACTACCATGCTCTGTATTGACTTCATCATGGCATATTAGGCAATTCAAAACCCTAAAATCTTCTATGTGATGGAAATAAGTGTGAAGAAGGCGATGGTCATGCCACTTGCTTTTGATAATGTGAGGCAATGAAATGCAATTTTTATGGATTATAATGTTGCATGTACCACATGTATAGGCAACATGATTTCCTTCTGTGCCACACCCATCACATGTGAATGGAACTTGTCTCAACAAGGTGAATGGATGTTCATAATTTGTACTCTTAATAACTTGTAATGGTGATTGTGATGCACATTCAATGTGAACAACGAACTTACAAGGAGAACAACCATAAACAAATCCTCTTCGCATTGTTACCTGGCAGCATATCTTGCAAGAGAGCCGTTCGCTATTAAATTGTAGGACAAGAGGATGCTTGCGATGCCACACATGATTCAATTTGAAAGGAATTTCAGTGCATTTCTCATGTAAGTTAAATCCACGGCAAGGAGAGAAGTGTGTATAATTTGCTAATGGTTCCCGGCACCCAAAGCACTTAGAAACATCTTTAAGTTTTTCATCACCATTTTCAGTGGGAACCAATGGATGTTGAGGGGCAACATGCTCAAGCTCTTTCAAATTATTCTCAGCAATATTAAATGTAAACAAAGCACATTTAATATGAAAGTCTAATTCACAAGAAGAGCAGCGATAAGCAGACTTGTGACCAGATTTATTGCAAAAATTTTCCGGATGAATAAGGTGCATTTTGCATAAGAAGAGGATGGTTGAGATGAAAAGGGTGATTTAGCTCCAAAGGTGCCTCGGCACATACCTTGTGAAGATAAAACCCGCAGTGCTCCGCACAGCAAAAACATGGAGCAGACACCTTCTCCCCACACCTCGAGCAATCAGTTACACCCCTTTGATTGTCCATCAGCTGCTCTTGATTCAACATAAGAAACAGGGGATGTTGGTGCCCGTTAAACAAGGTAAATGGATGTTCATGATTTGTACTCTTAATAACTTGTAGTGGTGATTGCGATGCACATTCAATGTGAACAACAAACTTACAAGGAGAACAACCATAACAAAATCCTATAGCTTTTCCGTTTTTTTCTCCGCATATCTTGCAAGAGAGCCCTTGGCTATTAAATTGTAGAACAAGAGGATGTTCGCGATGGCACACAAGATTCAATTTGAAGGGAAGCTCAGCGCATTTCACATGTAAATTAAATCCACAGTCAGGAGAAAGGTGTGTATACTTTGCTAATGGTTCCCAACACCAAAAGCACTTACTATCATCATTAAGTTCTTCATCTTGAAGGGCGACATGGTCAAGCTCTTTCAAATTATTCTCAGCAATATTAAATGTAAATAAAGCACATTTAATATGAAAGTCCAATTCGCAAGAGCAGTGAGAAACAAACTTGCCACCAATTTGACGGCAGAAAGTGCAAAAGTACTCTCCAGAGGGATAAGGGGCATTTTGCATTAGAAGAAGAGGATGGTCGTGATGAAAAGGGTGATTAAGCTCCAAAGGTGCCTCAGCACATACCTTGTGAAGGTAAAACCCACAATCCTCGGCACAGCTAAAACATGGAGTTGATACCTTCTCGCCACACCTTGAGCACTTAGCTACATTCAGCAGCTGATCTTCATTCAAGATAAGAAGCAGGGGATGTTGGTGGCCATAATTGTTAGACCCCTCCATTTCTCCTTCCCCAAGCAATATAAATAAAGGAAAAAGCTTGATTTTGGGAGCAAAGTGTCAAATGGGAAAACAAGAATACAAGTGAAGAAAGATAAAGAATGAGGAAGGGGAAGAGCATTTGATATTTAGAGGCAGAGGCAGAGGGTCGCTTCTAGTAAACAGAGGTCAACTCAATTAGCCAGTCGATGCTTTTACACTTGCTTTTCATAGTGGGTTACACTTGCTTTTCATAGTGGGTTGATTTGATATTGATGAGATTTATTTATAAATCCTTTGTTGTTTTATTTCGAAATTCCCATATTAATTATACAATACACCATATGTATACGTGTGAATGTCTATATATACCCCATAATTTTAGCTCATTTTACATCAAAAATTGTAATGAAATAAGCATTGGTTAACGTTAATTTGACTGATTATAAAAGAATCATTGTAATTAGTGTGATATTGGGTTTGGAGCTGAGTAGCATGTGCCATGCATTTATGTAATATAAGATATGATTATTACAGTACATGACTTGCTGTGGTTTGTTTACATACAGTCTTAATTAATTAATATGGCATTGCTGCTTTTATTTTATTTTTTTTTGCTTATTTTAATTTCACTTTCGCTATTGCTAATGGCTGCAGCTGCCGCTTAATATTTGATATTTTCATATATAAAACAATTTGACATTAACAAATAATTTTTTATTATTCTAATTTAAATTAAAATTAAATTAAATATAAAAAATAATTACAAAAATAGGCATGTTATAAATTATTTACATAAATGACATTTTTCTACCATAAATTTAGGTTTTGCCAATTTGTTAGGCAACATCAGCCACCTATCATAACCCAATCATTTTAGATAAAAAAATTATTTTTTAAATGGTGTTGCCACATTATCAGAAGATACTAAAAACTATTTGCATTTTCTTTAAATATCGTATAATGCCGAAGAAATAAATCAAATTATAAAAAATAAAAATGCTGGGGCGTCATGAGTCACATCGGGAGAGGGTGTCGCCTAACAGTGTGACGGCACCAAATTTGTATTTAAACCAATCTTTGTAACACCCCTTACCCGTATTCGACGCCGGAATAGGGTACGAGGCATTACCGGAATTACAAATTTATTTATCAGACATTTTATTTTAATTCAATATTTATATTTGAAACCAATCAAAATCAAACATATTGTCCCTTAAATATATTTAATTTTTAACGACATGTCTTACTTGAATTTATTACTCGTTTCATCATACTTAATTACCTTTTATTATCATATTAAAGATAATCACATATTTACATGTCGTGATAAATATCATTCACTTGCCGTTTCTTCATAAACATAAAACAGTTAATTCATCATATCAATATTTCACGTACCATCAACTTATATTTCCTTATATCACATAATTAAGTTACACGAACTTACCTGGTTAAATTTGCAGAAATATCAAAATTAAAGGGGCACTTTGGAAATTTTCTATTTTCATTGATTTTCCAGTCGATCTTAATCTAAATTAATAATTTCATTCAATTTTGCAATTTTAAATAATAAAATAATCCATTTCATGCAAATTGATCATTTCCACATTTTTACAAAATTAATCATAAAGTTTTACTTTTATTCAATTTAGTCCCTGAGTCTAAAACATTACAAATTAGCCATGCTAGCTGAATATTCATACATATTTTCCTCCTCCTCCTCTCCATTCCACATCCTTAATGTATATAACATGCTATAAATAACATTATCAATAATTTCATTAATTACTCATAAGTTTATTCAAAACTGTCCATTTGAGTTATAGTCACTAAATTATTTATTTCCAGAGCTACAGAACTCGAAATGAAGAACCGTTAATTTTTCCTGAAACTAGACTCACATATCTTCTTACCATAAAATTTTCAGAATTTTTGATTTAGCCAATTAGTACAGTTTATTCTTTAAATTCACCCCTGTTCTGCTGTCTGGCAGTTCCGACCCTTCTTCACTAAAAATTAATTATCTTTTTATATAGAATTCATATGATGTCATGGTTTATTTCTTCTAAAACTAGACTCATTAAGGAATCTAACCATATAAATTATATTCCCAAATTATTTTTATACAATTTTTAATGAATTTCTAAAGTAAGAACAGGGGATCACGAAGTTGTTCTAAACCAGTCTTACAAAAATTTAAATATCTCAAAATGTAGACTTCCTTTACTTTCTCTGTTTCTTTTATATGAAAATAGACTCAATAAGCTTTAATTCCATATCTCACTCGACTTCTAATTCGATTTATAAAATTTTTGGTGATTTTTCAAAGTTAGACAACTGCTGCTGTCCAAAACTGCTTTAGTGTAACATGTTGATTTCTATTTTGTCCCAAATTCCACATTTCATACAATTCAATCCTTGCTCAATTAACCCCTCAATTTAGCTAATTTTCTCATTTAATACTTTTCTCTATCATTTTAAACTACTTCATAACCTTTAAAAATCAGAATTTTAACTCTAGGCCTTAATTTCAACTCTTTCACAATTAGGTCCTAAAATCAATTTCTATCAATTTTACTTAATAAAATCATCATATAACAAAATTAAAGCTTCAATTCAATATTTATTCATCATATTCTTCCAGCACTAATCCACATAAACTTTAAAAATTAGCCATAGAATCAAAAACTAATGAATTAATAAATTGGACCCAATTGTAAAAGTCTAAAACATAGAAATTTCAAGGAGAAAGCAAGAATTAAACTTACATGAAGCTTGAGTATGAAAACCAGCTTGAACTCTCTCCCATGGCTATTTTTCAGCTGAAGAAGATGAAGAGAAATGAAGAGAATTCTCCCTATATTTCAATTTGATCCCCTTTTTATTTAGCTAATTTTGAAAATTTTCCAATTTTCCCCCCCTTTTTCTTCTTTCTCTTCTCTTCTTCTTTCTTTCCTGCTCTCTGCTTCTTCGTTTGGGTTTCTGTTCTCTATTCTCTTTTTGTTTGTTTTTATATATAATATAATAATATAATAATATAATAATATAATAATATAATAATATAATATAATATTAAACATAAAAAAAAATCTCAGATTTTCTTCACAATAACCGCCTCAATTAAACAAAATGGCTTAATTGCCATTTTGGTCCTTTATACTTTCTTTAATCTATAATGAAACTTTTACACCTTTTTCAATTTAGTCTTTTTCATTTAATTACATATCCAAACGTTAAAATTTCTCAACTAAACTTTAATAATAACTTAATGACACTCCATAAATATTTTTAAAAATATTTATGGCTCATTTTATGAATTCGAGGTCTCAATACCTTGTTTTTGGCCCAATTTTTCTAATTAATTCTTTTAGTTCACAAAATTCACTAATTTTAAAATATTTCTAAAATCACACTTAACTTATAATTATCGATTAATAAAATTTTCTAACTTTTCGTCAGATTTAGTGATCTCGAATCACTGTTCCGACGCTATTAAAATTGGGCTGTTACAATCTTCCAAGTCCCAATAATAAATTTGTTGTTGTTTATCAATTCCAAAACAAAACCAAAGAGAAAAATATTGAGTTATTAAAGTTAAAGGAGAGAAACCTTAAGTTTGAAACTATGACAAAAGTCTCAAACTTGGATCCCTACAAATATTAGAAATCAAAATCGAAATCAAAAATATTTATTTTTCATTTCAGAAATCAAGTTTTTTTATTATTTTGACTTCAGAAATCAAAATTGAGTTTGTAATTAATTTTTATGTAATTATGTATAACTTCTAGTATTACTATTATGTATAATCATGCGATCATATATTGATAGTAATTTCTAGTATGACATGCAAATTGTTGTGTTTGATATAAAATTTTTATTGCTTTAACATGGTATGATTGGTTTGAATAGAAACTAGTATATTTTTGTAATTTTAAATTTATTTTATAGATTTATTATAGAAGATGATTAATAAATGCTGCATATATGTCCATCTTAATGGGATAAATTGTACTATGGAAGTTGGTTATATATTTTGGTTACA
This sequence comes from Gossypium sturtianum, assembly GCA_025698515.1. Classification (NCBI taxonomy): domain Eukaryota; kingdom Viridiplantae; phylum Streptophyta; class Magnoliopsida; order Malvales; family Malvaceae; genus Gossypium; species Gossypium sturtianum. The sequence continues at coordinate 169,889,709 of CM046945.1, forward strand.
TATTTGAATCATGCAATCAAATAGGAATGATGTTTAACATGAGAATGAGTTCCCATCCCAGAGAAAAGGAGTAAAGGAAATTAGATACAAGGTTGTGATACAAGGTTGGGAAAATAGCTAAAACATTAGGCGTGGGGAATGAATCCCAAAGTAGAAGCTGGCAGATGAGATCCATGTTTATTGTCATTCTTGGTTAAGCTATTGCAGTGTTTGGGCCATAATCACTCCTTCCATTGATTACTGAACTGACAAGAAAACTGAAATGACGAAGAAAACTGAATTGAGAAGTCAAGTAATTGAAATGGAAAAATGTATGTTTTATTGAACTGAAACTAGTTGTTTATATAGTAAACTAGTTAACAACTACTAACAAAAAATAGGCTAATAACAGAATTATAATCTTTAACAAAAATCTCTAGAAAATTTGAAATAAATCAAAGTTATGATTATATCTAAAAATAGCTAGATTATGATAACTGAAGCAAATCTTCAACACTCCTCTTTGCTTCAGTTGTTGCAAACACCAAATGTTGTTCTCAAAACTTCAATCAATGAGTTAAAATATGCTCAAGTCTCTGTACTCTTCGTATATTTGGAATTCAGTCCCCTACTTATTGTTGTGCGGAAGCGTGTAAAAGAGTATAATTATTGTACTGAAAAATCACACTAAGTTCAATTCCCAGGAAAGAGAGGTGGATCACAAGGATCACTTAAGTACCAGATCTTTCCTAGCCAGAATATCCCTCAATCGTAATTTAATAGCACAATAAATAACTACGATCACACTCACAAGATATGAAAAATAAATAATAATGAACACCAGAATTTTAACGAGGTTCGGCAAATTTTGCCTACGTCCTCGGGCACTACCAAATATATTTCACTCCAAAATTACAAGTGAAAATTTACAAATAGGGAGAGAGAACAATGCCTTAAGTAGAGAATGGCAAATGTTGGGATGAAGAAAATGAGCAATGGTTAGGCCTATTTATAGTTGAGGTTCATGGATCAATCTTGCAAAGTACCTATTCAAATAGGGACCAAAATTGCAATTATCCCATGCCAAATTTCACATCAACTTTTGGTGCCTAACTTCTTCCCACTTACTATACTTTTTACAGCCCCCCATCTTTGACTTTTCAAAGATGGGCTGTTGCCTAATAATCTCCACCTTGAAGATTTGATTAGAATAATCTTATCTTTACACAATTCTTTCTGCCTTTGCCAACAATGCTTGATAGTGCCTTTTTCAACTATTAAACTTGCAGGATATTGATCAAGTTCAAACAAAGTTCGAACTTGATTGCTGTTACCACCTTGGTCATCATATCTGCGGGATTATCTGCAGTCTTAATCTTCTGAAGGCGAATCTTCCCTTCATCAATAATTTCCCGCACAAAATGGAATCGTACATCGATATGCTTTGTACGTGCATGATAGACTTGATTCTTTGCTAAATGAATAGCACTTTGACTATCACAATACACGTTAATATGCTCCTGAACCAATCCCAAGGTTTTAACCATACCTTGTAACCAAATAGCTTCCTTTACACCTCTCTGATACAGACCATGTACTCGCTTCGTGGTTGACAACGCAATCAGATATCTTGTGTAGAGTAGAGTTCCAACTAATTGGTCCTCCAGCAAGTGTAAAAACGTAACCGGTGGTTGATCTTCGTTTGTCCAAATCACCGGCATAGTCAGAATCAACGTACCCAATAACACCTTCACCAAGTGTATTATCCTCGCTTTCGATAAAGAATCCAAAATCCACAGTCTTTTGAATATATCGTAGAATCCATTTCACAGCTTGCCAATGTCCTTTTCCAGGATTATGCATATACCTGCCCACTATACTAACTGCCTGTGAAATGTCGGGTCTTGTACACACCATTGCATACATCAAGCTACCCACTGCATTAGAATACGGAACTTGCAACATGTATTCTCGTTCTGTATCCGTCGAAGGAGATAGTTGTGCAAAAAGCTTGAAATGAGAAGCCAACGGGGTACTTACAGGTTTTGTCTGCTCATTCATGCGAAACTGCTGTAGTACCTTCTTCAAATACTGCTTCTGAGACAAGCTAACTTTGCCATGGGCTCTATCTCTACATATTTCCATGCCAAGAATCTTCTTAGCTTCACCAAGATCTTTCATCTCAAACTCGAGATTGAGTTGAGTCTTCAATCTCTCAATCTCAACTTTGCTCTTAGATGCTATTAGCATATCATCAACATATAAGAGCAAGTATATGAAAGTTCCTTCTTGTAGCTTCTGGAAATACACGCAATGGTTAAATTAACTTCTTGTGTACCTTTGCCCTTTCATGAACTGATCAAATCGCTTATACCACTGCCTCGGAGATTGTTTCAATCCATAAAGCGACTTTGTCAGTTTGCACACCCAGTTTTCTTTACCAGCAACCTTGAATCCATCTGGCTGAGTCATATAGATTTCCTCTTCCAAATCATCGTGTAAAAATGCGGTCTTCACATCAAGCTGAACTAGTTCTAGATCATATTGCGCAACCAAGGCTAGCAAAATTCGAATAGACGAATGCTTCACAACTGGAGAAAATACTTCATTGTAGTCTATTCCTTCTTTCTGAGCATAACCCTTTGCTACCAATCTAGCCTTGTACAGAATTTCATTTTTACCAGGAAAACATTCCTTCTTTGCATATACCCATTTGCATCCAATTGCCTTCTTTCCCTTGGGTAGTGTCATCAACTCCCAAGTCCTATTTTGACGAAGAGACTGCATTTCTTCATTCATGGCTTGCTTCCACTTTACACCATCAGGGTTACTTATTGCTTCTGTGTAAGTAGAAGGAGCATCATCATCTGCAATTGGAAGTGCATAGGCCACTATATCATCAAAGCGAGCAGGCTTACGAATCTCTCTTCTTGGCCTCCTATATGCAATTGAATCTTGTTGCTATAGAAGTTCTTGGGTCAGAACTTCTTCATCCTTTGTTCTTTCAATATTAGCTGGATCATTATTAACCTTTTCAAGCTCCACCTGCTACAAAGTACTACTGGTTTTGTCATCCTTTTGTGAATCCTTTAACATGCTTGATTCATCAAAAGTCACATCTCTACTAAAGACAATCTTCCTTGTATCAGGACTCCAGAGACGATATCCTTTTACTCCACTAGTTATACCCAAGAATAATGCTTTCTTTGCTCTTGGGTCTAACTTTGATTCTTTTACATGATAATATGCAGTGGAACCAAAAACATGTAAAGAATCATAATCAGTAGCAGATTTACCAGTCCACATCTCCATAGGAGTTTTTCCATTTATTGCAGCTGATGGCAAACGGTTAATTAGATGGCATGCATATGTAACAGCCTCAGCCCAAAATTCCTTGCCCAATCTAGCATTGGACAACATACATCGAACTTTCTCCAGTATAGTTCGATTCATGCGTTCTGCCACCCCATTCTGCTGTGGTGTATCCCGAACAGTGAAGTGTCATACGATGCCCTCATCTTGACATACTTGTAGAAATGGATCATTTTTGTACTCAGTACCATTGTTTGATCGAAGTCGTTTGACCTTTCGACCAGTCTGAGTTTCCACCATCTTCTTCCATTTCAGAAATGCATCCAATACTTCACTTTTTCTTTTCATTAGATACACCCATACTTTTCTTGAATAATCATCAACAAAAGTAACAAAATATTGCATACCTCCCAAAGAAGCCACTTTGGTAGGTCCCCACACATCACTGTGAACGTAGTCTAGAATTCCTTTCGTATTATGAATTGCTGAACCAAACTTTACCCTCGTCTGCTTGCCCAGAACAGAATGTTCATAGAATTCCAATTTGCAAGAATTTGCACCTTTCAATAAGCCTTGCTTCGCCAAAGTCTGCAAAGCTTTTTCACCAGCATGTCCCAATCGCATATGCCATAACCTGGTAGCCTCTGAATCTACATCTTTCGCAGAAACTGTTGATATTGATCCAATAACTATACTTCCATTTAAAAAGTACAAGTTATTTCTTCTTGTGTCTTTCATCACCGTCAAATTCCCAGCTGCTACCTTTAGTAATCCATCTCTCAAAGTGATTTTGAGCCATTTAGATTCTAAGGCCCCTAATGAGATGAGATTTTTCTTCAAGCTGGGTACATAGCGAACATCAGTCAAGACTTGGATTGAGCCGTCGTGATTCTTCAATTGGATTGTACCTACTCCCATTGTCTTACAAGCACTATCATTGCCCATAAGAACAACTCCACCTTCTAGTTCATTAAGACTAGAAAACCAGTCCTTATTAGGACACATATGGTAAGTACATCCAGAATCCAAAATCCATTCATCAGTATGACATGCCATTGCCATGCCAACCAAGCTAAAGTCTGACTCCTCATCATGCTCCGTTACACATGCATTAGAAATAGCCTTGCCCTTTTGTAACTTAGGACAATTCTTTTTCCAATGCCCTTTCTCACGACAAAAGGCACACTCATCTTTGGCGGGTCTCCCTTTGGACTTTCCCCTTCTACCAGTTTGCTGTTTGCTTGAACGACCTCTTCATCATTAAGACTTCGCAGCTTGTATCTCTGTGATCTCTTTTATCTTTCTTTCGAGTCTCAGATCCATACAACGCACTGCAGACTGCATCAAATGTGATTGTGTCCTTCCCATAAAGCAATGTGGTGGTAAGATGATCATATTCATCAGGAAGGGAATTCAACAACAATAATGCCTTGTCTTCGTCTCCAAATTTCTCATCCAAATTTAGCAAGTCTGCTAAAATTTTATTGAATGAGTTTACATGGTCATTCATCGACATACTGGGTGCATACGTGAATCGAAAAAGTTTCTTTTTCATATAAAGCCTTTTTTCAAGGCTTTTCATTAAAAACTTTTCTTCCAATGTATCCCACAATTTCCTCGCTGATGTCTCCCTCATGACAGAGTACTTCTGCTCTTTGGCTAAACATAGACGGATTGTACCACACGCTTGTCTATTAATCTTGGCCCACTCTTGTCATCCATATTGTCGTTTTTACTTCAAAGGCTATATCCAAATCTTGCGACATAAGACATCCAGATCTCACATTGCCACATACCAAAATTATTGGTACTATCAAATTTCTCTACTTCAAATTTTGCATTGGTCACCGTAGTCCTTGCCGATGACGATGCTCGTGCCATTTTTCTCCTCAATCCCAACTCAGATATGCGTGAATGCGAGATCAGATATCGTGAATAGTGCCACAAACGATCGTACTCCCCAAGTACGAATCTAGCTCTGTACCAATTGTTGTGCGGAAGCGTGTAAAGAGTATAATTATTGTAATCAAAAATTACACTAAGTTCAATTCCCGGGAAAGAGAGGTGGATCACAAGGATCACTTAAGTACCGGATCTTTCCTAGGCGAATATCCTCAATCGTAATTTAATAGCACAATAAATAACTACGATCACACTCACAAGATATGAAAAATAAATAATAATGAACACCAGAATTTTAACGAGGTTTGGCAAATTTTGCCTACGTCCTCGGGCACTACCAAATATATTTCACTCCAAAAATACAAGTGAAAATTTACAAATAGGGAGAGAGAACAATGCCTTAAGTAGAGAATGGCAAATGTTGGGATGAAGAAAATGAGCAATGGTTAGGCCTATTTATAGTTGAGGTTCAGGGATCAATCTTGCAAAGTACCTATTCAAATAGGGACCAAAATTGCAATTATCCCATGCCAAATTTCACATCAACTTTTGGTGCCTAACTTCTTCCCACTTACTATACTTTTTACAGCCCCCCATCTTTGACTTTTCAAAGATGGGCTGTTGCCTAATACTTATATTTCTAGAAATTTAACCCTCTACTTTTTGAATTTAAAAATGTAATAAGGTCCATTATAACGTCATTTTTTTGTTCCAAGGTTATCAAATGAGTTTTTTTTTTTAATTTCAAAATGTCACACCTATAAATTTAAAAAATTTAAAATGGTTTTAATAGTGTTAATAATTGGACTTGAATTTTTAAAATTGATAAGTAAAGGGACTAAATTTCAAATGTACAAGAGTACAAGGACTTGGAGCATATTTTAACCTCATTCGATAATAAAATTACATATCAATTGAATGCTTAATCCTATTAAAAAAAATTCATGTCATCACTTTAACCACATCAACTAATGGTATTATCAATTTCTACCTACATGGCTAAAAAAATCTAACATCATAAGATAAAAAAAAAATTAGGGCAAATTAAAGGGATTTATAGGAGAGATATTAGGGGTTGATTTCGATTTGGTTCAATTTAGTTTTTTTTTAAAAAAATTGTGATTGATGTGATATGTTAATTTTGATTTGAATTTAGAAATTCGATTTTATCAAATTGAATACAAATTAGATATGGTTTGATTTGATTAAAAAAAATTAATCCAACAAGGTTAAATATGAGCTCGAAATTATCTGAAATCGAATTTGGTTTGAACCAGGAATTAACTAGAACGAAAATGATTCGAAAATTTTAAAACCCAATTTGAAATAATCCAACACCGTTCTATATGAACTTGAAATGATCAAATCTGAAATCGAAATTGATTTAAACCAGAAACTAACCCGAATCAAAGTGATCTGAAAATTTTAAAACCAGATTTGACTAAAAAAGATAATCCAACACCATTCAATATGAGCCCAAAATGATCAAATCCGAAATTGATTTGAACCTGAAACTAACTTGAACCAAAATGATTTGGAAATTTTAAACTTGATTTGACTAAAAAAAATTATCCAACACCGTTCAATATGAGCCCGAAATTATCCGAAACCGAATGACTTGAACCTAAAATGATTTGAACTTGAAACTAACTCGAACCAAAATGATCCAAAAATTTTAAAACCCGATTTGACTAAAAAAAATAATCCAACACCATTCAATATTAGTCTACTATGATCAATTTTGAAATGATCCGAAATTAAAATTGATTTGAACGTGAAACTAACCCGAATCAAATATTTTAAATTTGAGAATTTGAAGAATCTAGGGTTTGGGATTCGAACTGGTTTAAATCATTTTGTGTTATTGTTATTACTGATTTAAATTGTTAAATTTTATGGTCAAACTAGGTTGGTCGGATATGGATTCGTATTAGTAAAATCAACTTTTTAAGTCTAGGTCATTGAATATATTGATTCGAGTTATTTTGGATTTTTATTTGAATTTGACGCTTGAGTTTGGATAATTTTGAGGTATTTATTTAAATCATATCTTAATCTCTTGAAATACTCAAATTTTAATTTGATTCCATATCTTAATATTTATTTATTATTTTACTGTTGATTTTTAATTATCACACTCTTAAAGATTTCACCATGTAAATTTCATTCAAAAAATTTTATTAATTGCTGCATCATTATGATTTGTTCCATGTAAATTCGTGAGCCCCGTTCTTTGTGGGATTTTTTGCCATTCTGCATATCTGTTCACCGTCGAGAGCGAGCATCCCCACCAGGTCTGTCAGCAGACTAGTCACCTTGGCCCTTAATCTTCATAGTTTCGTCTAGGAATGTCACCAATTTTGAGCGCAGTATATGCTTCCCAGCCACTTGTCGCATCTGCTTCATATGCTCCAGTATGCTTTGCAGAGCAGATTCATCGCTTTATTAATATTCATTAAAAAACGCAGCTTTATATAAAGAAAATTAATTAAAAACAACATTAAATCAATTGTAATATTAATTTTCTTCATAAATGCTCCTGAGTTTGAGGAATGAATAATTTCCAAGAACACAATAAAAATGAGCAGAAGTATCAATTGTAATATAATATATTATTCCCCATAATATTAAGAGAAGAGACAGGTCCTTGTTACTTTATCTAGTACATAGAGCTAAACTTTAAATATAATTTTATTGCAGCAACAGAGAAATAATTTCAGAAAAAGCTTATATAAAAAAAAACAAAGAGAAGCATCTAGCAACGCTTTTATTATTGTAAGCACAATCTCACTCTTAAATTATAAGAAATTCTAAAATCAACAATCAAACCTCACAAGTTTCAGCTCCAAATTTTTACATGACATTTATTTAAAACTTAAAAAGTTGGAAAAACTAAATTATAGTTACAACAATAACTAATATCACAAGTAACAAGGCAAAGGTCAAATCATGTTTTTCAGTCTTGAGTTTCCTGCAACCGAATTAACTGCGCTACCTGCAACCGAATTTCCGAATTAACTGCGCCACCGGACACAACAAATGAATGGGTACTGCACAGTTCCAGTGGACAATATATTTGCACTCCGACTTTGAGCATTCAAGAGCCACATCTTCACAAGGCTGACTGCATTTATCACAATCTGGATAGTAATACTTCTTCTTCACAATGGTGAGTGGGTGTGGATGATCATTTTCTTCATAAATGCTCCTGAGTTTGAGGAATGGATAGTCTCCAAGAACACAATAAACATGAGCAGAAGTATCACATGTTGCACAATTATAAAACCAACGATTTAGATTTCGACTTTGTTCACAGATATCACAAAAATGATGTTCTGAATAACTGTTATCATCATGATGAGTGAGTGAAAGAAGATGCTCATCGCATTTGTGACGAGCTGTAATTGGAAGTGAAAAACAACGAAGATGTAGCACAAGATTGCAATCCTTACAACAGAATGCCGCCTGTGTAGTCATACCACAAGCATTGCATTTCCCATTGTGCTTTGTGTAGTAAAAGAGGGGGTGTTCATGTTTCAAACAAATTCGAGCACCAGGAGTAAGAGCAATCACACATCGGAGACATATTTCTCCCTCACATCCACAACATTCATAAGCAAAGGCATTAGATATGTGCCTACATCGTAGACACCTAAAAGCTTTGTCAGAAATAAGGGTTAGGCGCTCTTTGCAATCATGATGCCAAACATTCTTCATCTTAGGTAACTCAGCACACGCTTTATGAAGAAAGAAAACACATTCTGAACAATAGTAAAACGGATCCGAGATTGGCAACATACACCCGTCGCAACTATTTTCATATCCTCCAAAAAAGGGACCTAACATTAGATTATGCATATGCTTGAAATGCTTTATTTTTGTAGCTTCTCCAACATCGTTGCTCTCAATAACAATGATGGAACTTTCATTGGGCATCTCAATCTCATCTTCATTTTCTACTATTTCATATGAATCTTTATCTTTCATTGCACACTTCACATGGAATATACCATTGCACTTTGAACAATAGTAACTACCATGCTCTGTATTGACTTCATCATGGCATATTAGGCAATTCAAAACCCTAAAATCTTCTATGTGATGGAAATACGTGTGAAGAAGGCGATGGTCATGCCACTTACTTTTGATAATGCGAGGCAATGAAATGCAATTTTTATGGATTATAATGTTGCATGTACCGCATGTATAGGCAACATGATTTCCTTCAGTGCCACACCCATCACATGTGAATGGAACTTGTCTCAACAACAAGGTGAATGGATGTTCATGATTTGTGCTCTTAATAACTTGAAATGGTGATTGTGATGCACATTCAATGTGAACAACAAACTTACAAGGAGAACAACCATAAACAAATCCTCTTCGCATTGTTACCTGGCAGCATATCTTGCAGGAGAGCCGTTCGCTATTAAATTGTAGGAGAAGAGGATGCTTGCGATGCCACACATGATTCAATTTGAAAGGAATCTCAGTGCATTTCTCATGTAAGTTAAATCCACGACAAGGAGAAAACTGTGTATAATTTGCTAATGATTCCCGGCAACCAACGCACTTAGAAACATCTTTAAGTTTTTCATCACCATTTTCAGTGGGAATCAATGGATGTTGAAGGGCAACATGCTCAAGCTCTTTCAAATTATTCTCAGCAATATTAAATGTAAACAAAGCACATTTAATATGAAAGTCCAATTCACAGGAAGAAGAGCGATGATAAATGTACTTGTGACCCGATTTATTGCAAAATTGCAAATGTACATTCCGGATGAATAAGGTGCATTTTGCATAAGAAGAGGATGGTTGAGATGTAAAGGGTGATTAAGCTCCAAAGGTGCCTTGGCACATACCTTGTGAAGATAAAACCCGCAGTGCTCCGCACAGCAAAAACATGGAGCAGACACCTTCTCCCCACACCTCGAGCAATCAGTTACACCCCTTTGATTGTCCATCAGCTGCTCTTGATTCAACATAAGAAACAGGGGATGTTGGTGCCCGTTAAACAAGGTAAATGGATGTTCATGATTTGTACTCTTAATAACTTGTAATGGTGATTGCGATGCACATTCAATGTGAACAAAAAACTTACAAGGAGAACAACAATAAGCAAATCCTAAAGGTTTTACATTGGTTTTTCCGCATATCTTGCAAGTGAGCCATTGGCAATTAAATTGTAGAACAAGAGGATGTTCGCGATGGCACACAAGATTCAGTTTGAAGGGAAGCTCAGCGCATTTCTCATGTAAATCAAATCCACAGTCAGGAGAAAAGTGTGTATACTTTGCTAACGGTTCCCCACACCCAAAGCAGTTACTATCATCTTCAAGTTCTTCATCTTGAAGGGCGACATGCTCAAGCTCTTTCGAATTATTCTCAGCAATATTAAATGTAAACAAAGCACATTTAATATGAAAGTATAAATCGCAAGAGCAGTGGTAAACAAACTCATAACCGCCTTTATCGCAAAAATTGCAAATGTACCCTCCAGAATAAGGTGCATTTTGCATAAGAAGAAGAGGATGATCAGGATGAAAAGGGTGATTAAGCACCAAAGGTGCCTCAGCACATACCTTGTGAAGGTAAAACCCACAATCCTCGGCACAGCTAAAACATGGTGTTGACACCTTCTCGCCACACCTTGAGCACTTAGCTACATTAAGCAGCTGATCTTCATTCAAGATAAGAAGCAGGGGATGTTGGTGGCCATAATTGTTAGACCCCTCCATTTCTCCTTCCCCAAGCAATATAAATAAAGGAAAAAGCTTGATTTTGGGAGCAAAGTGTCAATGGGAAAACAAGAATACAAGTGAAGAAAGATAAAGATTGAGGAAGTGGAAGAGCATTTGATATTTAGAGGCAGAGGCAGAGGGTCGCTTCTAGTAAACAGAGGTCAACTCAATTAGCCAGTCGATGCTTTTCATAGTGGATTGATTTGATATTGATGAATTTTTTTTATAAATCCTTTGTTGTTTTATTTCGAAATTCCCATATTATATGTATACGTGTGAATGTATATATACACACCATAATTTTAGCTCATTTTACATCAAAAATTGTGATGAAATAGGCATTGGTTAACGTTAATTTGACTGATTTCACTATAAAAGAATCATTGTAATTAGTGTAATATTGAGTTTGGAGCTGAGTAGCATGTGCCATGCATTTATGTAATATATTATATGTTTATGTAACTTGTAATATAATATATTATTCCCTATAATATTAAGAGAAGAGACAAATAGTTTCGAAAAAATAGTTTCAAATAAGCTTATATAAAGAAACAAAGACAAGCATCCAACCACATCTGTACAATCACACTCTCAAATTAAAAAAAGTTCTAAAATAATAATCAAATTCCAATGCAACTTCACATTATTACATGACAACAACTAATATCATTGGTAATAAGGCAAAGATCAAACTCTGTTTTCCTATTTTGAATTTTCCGACAAATGAAGCGGCAGATTTCAAATATGATTAGAATAAAAATGAATTTAGCATCTTTCTACTTTTAAGAAAAAAAATACTTCACAGCCTCCATGAAATCCTTCTTCACAGCCTCCATGAAATCCTTCTTCACAGCTATACCCCAAGTAGCTTGAAAAAAATTAGCAGTATATCCATCTGGCCCCAAGGCCTTATTACTACAAAAAAAGAACATACCCTATTATCCACAGTGTCAAGAGTATTACTAAAGAAATGTACCAATTCAGTAGAAATAGCCTCAAAAGAACCCAACTTTCGTCCTTGGCTATCAATAAGAACCTGATTGGTGTTTCATTTTAGCCTAAAAAACTTGCAAGGTGTCGTTCGCTATTGAATTGCAAAACTAGAGGATGTTGTCTATGGCACATATGACTAATCTCCAGAGGTAGCTCAGCACATTTCTTACGTAAATTAAGTTCACAATCAAGAGAAAAGTATGTATATTTTGTTAATGGTTCTCAACACCCAAAGCAGTTAACAGCATGTTTAAGTTCATCATCATTTTTAGTGGAAATTAATGGATGTTGAAGGGCACCATACTCAATCTTTTTCGAGTTATTCTCAGCAATATTAAGCTTAAATAAAGCACTTTTAATATGCAAGTTCAATTCACAAGCTTAATGATAAATGAACTCATTACTGCTTTTATCGCAAAAAAAAAAGGTAAATGTGGTTGATGAATTGTAACGTCCCAAAACTTGGCTCAAAAATTTTGACCGGATTCCGGAGATTACATTAGTCATCGAAATAGCTCTAAAAATAATCATTGTTTTAAACACAAAAACTTTTTTCGAAATGTTTTTCTCTTGCAACTTATTGAAACCGTAAATAAGATTTAATTACATTAAACCATGTTATCGCTTCAAACCAGTTCAAAAACAAATTACTATTTTCGTACTAATTTTGCAATGAAAACAAAGTAGTAGTTTTGAGAAAAATTGAAATTTCAAAACAGAATTGCAACAGCGAAATTTGATGTCTTTCAGTCAAAAAACTCATAGATTAATACCTTAAAAATCATATGTTTATAAAATGAATAAGAACATGTGATGAAATTAAATCCATGCGTGGCATCGAATATTTTAAAACCAAATCAAGTAGTCATAACTGATGGGCGTCGAAACCACCAAATATAATTCCTACAAATGGCTCTAAATAGTAGTAGAGTGATAGTAGGGTCGATTCCACAGGGATCAGACGTTTTTTGTCAATTTCTGTGTTTAACTTGTGAACAGAAGTTTGTCGTGGCAAAGGTCGTGCCCACGACTTCAACGAACCTGCTAAAAAATAAATAAATTAGGGGGTTTAAGATGTAAAAAAAAACTGAATAAATGAAATAGAGTAATTAGATAAATTAGAAATCAATTAAAAATTAAACTAGAATATATATATAATCAGAGTAAATAAGCCTTAGCCTTAGACTTGGTAAATTCGGTGTCAAAAATCGATCCTCGAAGATTGGTCTTTTCCTCTAAACGATAAGCTGGTTATAGTGATTAAGAACGTCCTAACCACCAATTCCTCCTTGCGTAGCTGGTTCCGGTACGACCTGCAAACCAACCCTTACCGATTATCTAACCGAGATACACGTGTTCCCGGTTGAAGATTCCAATAGCCTTGCAATTTGAAGAACCCAACTCGAATCAACGGCCTCAACCGCGTGGGTCGTTTAAACCCGATCACCTCTTCCTTGATTTGTTCTCGGAAACTCGAATACAGCACGGTCGACTCGAATCTCCAACTGTCGGCAAACACAACCCCAATCCAACGTGCACTTTGACTTGGAATCAATTTCAACCTTAAGGGATGAGTTATCAATCCCGATACTTAGGAAAAAGGTGAATACCGATTTGGAGGATTATTTGTGCGGATACAAATCTCACGATTCCCGACCGAAAAGAGCGCCAGCCTAAGGCTAAGATAGGATTTAGTGTAGCATGAATTTATTCATGCTTGCAAGTTGTGGAAGGTGTTTGGCTTGGTGTGAAAGGTGATGGAATTTTGGAAAGGGAAGGGGTTTGGAAGGTAATTAAACCAATTTTGGAAAGGAAACAAAAATTGGAATTGAAATGGCAGATTGTTTCACGTTAACTTGAAGAAAAATAAAATAAAAAATAATCGTATCCTAAATTGAAATAGGATAAGAGAAATAGAACTTCAAATAGGAATAGAAAAAAGCTAAATTTGATTCATCCTATCCCAATACAAACAACCCCTATTTATACTAATGGATTTACTAAAATAGGCTTAACTAATTTAATATAAAATCTTAAATAAAAAATAATAAAATAATAAAATAAACTAAGAATAGAATTTTCTATTCTTGGCTTTTTACAAAGTCAAATTGCTTGATGAGTCCTTGGCTTCCTCCATCTTTTTTATTTGGCCCAATTTCCATGATTTTCTTTCAATTTAGCCCTTTTAAGCATGTTTCCGATCAATTGCGTCCCTAACAAGAATTAAATCATAAAAAAATGCAAATTAGCAGGGATTAATTTCATAAATACACCGAATTAAATACAAGAAATTATGCAAAATAATCATGTTATCAAATCCCTCTACTTAGCTCATGCTTGCCCTCAAGCATGTTGTTCTTTCAAACATTAAAATTAATTCCACAATTTATTAAGAATCGAGCCTATTTTCCACATCCATACTCAATATAGACAACATAGGTAAAAAAATAATTAAATAAATGCTTAGAACATATAGTTTAATCAACAAAACTAGTGTCATAAAAATCGAAGTATGCGAACTAGATAATTAAATTGAGTTTGAATCCAATAAATTGCAAGGCATTATTAATTAACTATACTTTAGAAAAATAAACTAGACATGGTCAAACCTTTTTACGCGAACTAGGATGACAACCCAAGCACCCTATCCCGGATACTCAGTTCAAGCAGTCTTCATTATTTGGCTCTGTTAGCGGAGTGTTATTAAGTTATCGACTCGTCACTCGAACCTTTTTACGTGAGATGAGATGACAACCCAAGCACCTCACCCTGGTTACTCAATCCGGTCACATTTTCGAGACTTTCACTCATAACTTGAGCCTTTATTTATTTATTTAATTTTTTTTCTCTTTTTTCCTCTTTTTTTTTCGTGCACAAGCAAATATTTTTCAAACAATCAATTCATAAAAATCTAGTTACATACATCAACCTTAAAACACAAGTGTCGATTAATCTATATACTTAAGCATTTAAATTCAAAAAAAAAAATTTACCCAATTGTCCAAGTTGACTAAGTATGAGATTAAAGGCTCATCGTCAAAATAAACTGCTGAATGAATTCAATGCAAGATTGAACATATGCAAAAGAGAATCATGCAGCAAAAATCAATCAACCATCCATGCATACTTACTATATTCATCCCCCCTACTTATTCTATGCTTGTCCTCAAACATGCATCATATAATAGAAAAGAAAAATAGCAGCTCAAATAACAAGTAAAAATGAAAAATTAAGAGTACTCCCCATGTGTGGCTTCAATGATTTTATCGATGTTGGGGGTAACGGCTTTGCAGGATATTAAGGATTGTGGAGACTTGGTTAAAGTGAACAGATACTATGCACCAGGTAGGATTCCAGAGAAGAGGAGGTGGGTCATTAAGACCGCTTAAGTACCATGCTCTCCCTAAATCCAATCCTAGACATGCATATACCCATTGCCACACCTTAACCTTATAACAAAGAGGGGGGAAAACATCGACGGTAGTGCAGTGGCGTCGGTGATGGTAGTGCGACAGCGATGGAGATGGTGAAGGCAGCGTGGGTTGGTTGTAGGGGAGAGGGTTTGTTTTGAGGGTGTTTTGGGGTAAGTGTGGATGGGTTTTTTTTTATGTAAATATTTGTCACCAAATTAGCATGTCGTGCCCGTGCCACCACTGTTACCCGACTTTCGGGAAAAATTCATGCTCTCAATTGTTTCCCTGAAAACATCAAAAATTGAACTAAGTAAAAATTTATTTATCTACACCCTAGATTTACTAAAAATTTAAAATTAAATAAATGAGAAGAAATTTGGGTTGCCTCCTAAAAAGCGCTTTTGTTTAATGTCGTTAGCTCGACGACCTTAAATGTTATCCGTTTGGCTTATTGAGAATTAATTTCTCCATTTTGTGCACTTGGATGTCATTGCAGAAAGGTTTCGACCTTTTTCCACTATCCTTGAAGCCCTTCCCAGGTTCCTTTATCATTAGTGGATTGAGGAGTATTTGAGCTTCTTCGTTCAAGTATGCATTTTTCTCTGTCGGAATACTTGTACGTTCTAGAAATGATTTCAGCTCTAATTTCGAGGCTTTCATGACAGCTTCACGTACTGGTTTTTGAATTATTGGTAATTCCTCTTGCTTAACATCAAGATCAGCATTCCTGCAAGGCACAGTTTGTAACTTATCATTGGGATGTCCCATATCATCATAAACATTAAACCTAACCACTTCGCCATCAAATTCCATGGTGAGTGTTCCACTCCAAACGTCAATTTTCGTTCACGCAGTACTCAAGAATGGTCTTCCAAGCAAAATGTCAGACGAATTAGTTGAGTTATCATCTTTCATATTAATAATGTAGAAATCTACAGGGAAAACTAATTCGTTAACTTTAACAAGGACATATTCAAGTAACCCTTCGGGATAGACGACTGACCTGTCCGCCAACTGGATTATTACTCTTGTTTCTTTTAAAGGACCCGCGTTAATCAACTTATAAGTAGAATAAGGCATAACATTAATGGAAGCCCCTAAATCACACATGGCTTTCTTAATACCTACATTACCTATCTCACAAGAAATAGCAAACATACCTTGGTCCTTGTATTTGGGAGGAACTTTCTTTTGCAGAACTGCGGAGACATTTTCTCCTACATTTACTCTTTCGTTCCCTATCAACCTTCTCTTGCTAGTACACAATTCTTTAAGGAATTTCGCATAACGAGGGATTTGTTTGATAGCGTCGAGTAAAGGGATATTTACCTCCACCTTCCTGAATGTCTCGAGGATTTCTTTTTCCTCCTTCTCTTTCTTATCCTTTGCAAGCCTTCCTGGAAAAGGAGGTGGCATCTAGCCGGTCTCTCGAATTTCAGTTCGGCCTCATTTGTTGGATCCGAGGTTTGCTTTTCCCGTTCCTTGTCTTGCCCATGACTTTTGGCTGGCACTGTTTCCAGAACCTTTTCGCTACGAGTCGAGGATTCGGCTCTGTCTGGGAAGGTAATTTACCTTGAGATTCCAAACGATTAACTGCCATCGAGAGTTTACTAACCTGATTAGTCAACTCTTGTATTGATGCGTCTGTTATCTGTTGATATTTTGCAGCATCAGCGGCAAGTCTTTCCATAATGGCTTCTAGAGATGGCTTGGGTTGCTGTTGTGGTGGTTGCAGAGGTCTCGGTTGGTACGATTGATTATATCGGGGATTACCTCTGTAGCTCAAGTGGGGTGATCCTTCCACCCAGGATTGTAGGTGTTGGAGAAAGGATCATAACGTCTTTGAGGAGGTCCCGAAAAACCTCCGACAGCATCAACATGTGCCATTGAATTGTCGTTAAGGATTGGGCACGAATCTGTCAGATGTTCGGATGTAAAACAAATTCCACACAATTGAGTTGGATTCTTCTTCTCTGTAAGCAAAGATTGAACAACATTGGTAAGCTTATCCAACTTATCTTCTAAATATGAAACGTTTACCCCATGAACCCGTCTTGTGGGTTCCGAATTCGGCCGATACTGTTGAGAATTTTCCGCCATGGTGGATATCAGTTCTCTCGCCCTTTGAGGAGTCATATTGACAAGCGCCCCTCCACTAGCAGCATCGATCATTTTCATTTCCATAGGGAGCAATCCCTCGTAGAAATACTGAAGGAGTGATTGTTCGGTCAACCCGTGTTGAGGACAACTTACACATAGTTTTTTATACCGCTCCCAATAGTCGTAGAGCGATTCATTCTCCATTTGGCAAATTCCCACTATGTCCCTCCGAAGTTCAGCTGCTCGTGATGCTGGGAAGAACCTGTCAAGAAAGATACGAGATAAGTCATCCCACATTGTGATAGAACCGGGGGGTAAGTAAAATAACCATTCTTTTGCTGTATCAACTAAAGAAAAAGGAAAAGCCCGAAGTTTGATTTCATCTTCAGGTACTCCCTGCGGTTTCATGCTTGAGCAGACCATGTGGAATTCTCTCAAGTGGGTGTGTGGATTTTCATTCTTCAGGCCTCAAAAGGTGGGAAAAAGGTGAATCAAGCCTGATTTCAGCTCGAACGGGGTTCCTCCGGTTGGATAATTGATGCATAATGGTGTTTGCTCGTTAGGAGCAGCGGCTAGTTGACGAATGGTTCGGTTCGTCATCCTTTCTGGTTTACTGAGGTTGCCTTTTGCTTCTTTTGTTTCAAGAAATGGTTCGGTCTCAGTTCCAACCACTTCGACTTGTTTTCCACGTCGAATTGCCTCTGTACGAATTGCTTTGTTCAATTTTTCGACGTCAGATTCTAGGATCCCTTGTCCTAGCTCAGCTTCTGCTTTACCTGTGCGTTTAAGAGCTTCTGTCTCCTTTTGTCGCGCTCGCGCTGATTTATCGATTTCTGGGTCGTATTCGAGACCTCCTGATGAAGATCTGGTCATAAGGTAAACAAACAAAAATTAAAAAAAAAGTATATCCAATCCCCGGCAACGGCGCCAAAATTTGATGGGCACCGAAACCACCAAATATAATTCCTACAAATGGCTCTAAATAGTAGTAGAGTGGTAGTAGGGTCGATTCCACAGGGATCAGACGTTTTTTGTCAATTTCTGTGTTTAACTTGTGAACAGAAGTTTGTCGTGGCAAAGGTCGTGCCCACGACTTCAACGAACCTGCTAAAAAAATAAATAAATTAGGGGGGTTTAAGATGTAAAAAAAAAATTGAATAAATGAAACAGGGTAATTAGATAAATTAGAAATGAATTAAAAATTAAACTATAATATATATAATCAGAGTAAATAAGCCTTAGCCTTAGACTTGGTAAATTCGGTGTCAAAAATCGATCCTCGAAGATTGGTCTTTTCCTCTAAACGATAAGCTGGTTATAGTGATTAAGAACGTCCTAACCACCAATTCCTCCTTGCGTAGCTGGTTCCGGTACGACCTGCAAACCAACCCTTACCGATTATCTAACCGAGATACACGTGTTCCCGATTGAAGATTCCAGTAGCCTTGCAATCTGAAGAACCCAACTCGAATCAACGGCCTCAACTGCGTGGGTCGTTTAAACCCGATCACCTCTTCCTTGATTTGTTCTCGGAAACTCGAATACAGCACGACCGACTCGAATCTCCAACTGTCGGCAAACACGACCCAATCCAACGTGCACTTTGACTTGGAATCAATTTCAACCTTAAGGGATGAGTTATCAATCCCGATACTTAGGAAAAAGGTGAATACCGATTTGGAGGATTATTTGTGCGGATACAAATCTCACGATTACCGACCGAAAAGAGCACCAGCCTAAGGCTAAGATAGGATTTAGTGTAGCATGAATTTATTCATGCTTGCAAGTTGTGGAAGGTGTTTGGCTTGGTGTGAAAGGTGATGGAATTTTGGAAAGGGAAGGGGTTTGGAAGGTAATTAAACCAATTTTGGAAAGGAAATAAAAATTGGAATTGAAATGGCAGATTGTTTCACGTTAACTTGAAGAAAAATAAAAATAAAAATAATCCTATTCTAAATTGAAATAGGATAAGAGAAATAGAACTTCAAATAGGAATAGAAAAAAGCTAAATTTGATTCATCCTATCCCAATACAAACAACTCCTATTTATACTAATGGATTTACTAAAATAGGCTTAACTAATTTAATATAAAATCTTAAATAAAAAAATAAAAATAAAATAAAATAAACTAAGAATAGAATTTTCTATTCTTGGCTTTTTACAAAGTCAAATTGCTTGATGAGTCCTTGGCTTCCTCCATCTTTTTTATTTGGCCCAATTTCCATGATTTTCTTTCAATTTAGCCCTTTTAAGCATGTTTCCGATCAATTGCGTCCCTAACAAGAATTAAATCATAAAAAAATGCAAATTGGCAGGGATTAATTTCAGAAATACACCGAATTAAATACAAGAAATTATGCAAAATAATCATGTTATCAATAACCCCTACTATAGTTTATATAATCGCCTTACAAATCACCATACTAATCTTATGGAAATTTAATTTAAACCAAACCAATACACACACAAAAAAAAAAGAAAAAAACCTTCTGAAACCTCTGATGCGCCGAGTCCACAAACTAACCTTGCAAAATACCTAAAAGAGAGAAACTAAAAGGGATAAACTACACGAGCTCAATGTGAGACTGAAACTTAGGCAAAAAGGCAAATGATGAGGTAACCAAACAAAAATAGTTTCAAAAAAACTAAATATAGATGTCATACTAAAATTTAAAACCGGTAACCAAATATACAAATAAACTCCACTAACGTACAGAACACAGATACATTAATCTATTACACATATTCCAACGTTAATATAGACAGACATAGATTTAGATATATAAAATATGCAATAAACTGAAATTTCCCACCCAACCAATTAAACACCATCCCTACCACCCTACACACCACAATTGAGCTATGATAGCCCATCAAACAATTGTGCTTTATTTACATATTGTATTAATTTTAAATGAATTTTTATTCTGTAAATATATATTTGAGTCCAATATTTTTTTTATTAAAACTCAAATTGTAATAAAATAAGCATTGGTTAACGTTAATTTGACTGATTTCACAATAAAAGAATCATTGTAATTAGTGTGGTATTGGGTTTGGAGCTGAGTAGCATATGCCATGCATTTATGTAATATAAGATATGATTATTACAGTACATGACTTGCTGTGGTTTGTTTACATTTAGTCTTAATTAATTAATATGGCATTGCTGCTTTTATGTTTTTTTTTTGGTTATTTTAATTTCACTTTCGCTATTGCTAATGGCTGCGGCTGCCGCTTAATATTTGATATTTTCATATATAAAACAAATAATTTTTTGTTATTCTAATTTAAATTAAAATGGAATTAAATACAAAAAAATTTAATTACGAAAATGAGGCATGTTATAAATTATTTACGTAAATGACATTTTTCTATGGTAAATTTAGGTTTTGTCAATTGGTTAGGCAACATCAGCCACCCATCATCACCCAATCATTCTAGATGAAAAAAATAATTTTTTAAGTGGTGTTGTCACATTATCAGACAATACTAAATATTATTTGTATTTTCTTTAAATATCGTATAATGCCGAAGAAATAAATCAAATTATAAAAAAATGAATATGTTGGGGCGTCATGAGTCACATCGGGGAGGGTGTCGCCTAACAGTGTGGTGGCACCAAATTTGTATTTAAACCAATCTTCCAAGTCCTAAAAATAAATTTGTTGTTGTTTATTTCCAAAACAAAACAAGAGAAAAATATTGAGTTATTAAAGTTAAAGGAGAGAAATCTTAAGTTTGAAACCAGGACAAAAGTCTCAAACTTGGGTCTCTACAGTTACTAGAAATCAAAATCGAAATCAAGAATATTTATTTTTCATTTCAAAAATCAAGTTTTTTATTATTATTTTGACTTCAGAAATCAAAATTGAGTTGATAATGTTAGTTTGTAATTAATTTTTATGTAATAATGTTAATTTTGATTTGAATCTATAAATTCGGTTTTATCAAATTGAATACAAATTAGATATGGTTTGATTTGATTAAAAAAATTAATCCAACACGGTTAAATATGAGCTCGAAATGATCTTAAATCGAATTTGATTTGAACTAGGAATTAACTAGAACGAAAATGATTCGAAAATTTTAAAGCCCAATTTGATTAAAAATTAATCCAACACCGTTCTATATGAACCTGAAATGATCATATCTGAAATCGAAATTGATTTAAACTTGAAACTAACCCGAATCAAAATGATCTGAAATTTTAAAATCTGATTTAACTAAAAACGATATTCCAACACCGTTCAATATGAGCCTAAAATGATCAAATCCAAAATTGATTTGAACCTGAAACTAACCTGAACCAAAATGATTTGGAAATTTTAAACTCAATTTGACTAAAGAAATTTATCCAACACTGTTCAATATGAGCCCGAAGTTATCCAAAACTGAATGACTTGAACCTAAAATGATTTGAACTTGAAACTAACTCGAACCAAAATGATCCAAAAATTTTAAAACCTGATTTGACTAAAAAAATAATCCAACACCATTCAATATTAGTCTAAAATGATCAATTTTGAAATGATCCGAAATTAAAATTGATTTGAACGTGAAACTAACACGAACCAAATATTTTAAACTTGAGAATTTGAAGAATCTTGAGTTTGGGATTCGAACTGGTTTAAATCATTTTCTGGTATTGTTATTTCTGATTTAAATTGTTAAATTTTATGGTCAAATTAGGTTGGTCGGATATGGATTCGTATTAGTAGGATCAACTTTTCAAGTCTGGGTCATTGAATATATTGATTCGAGTTATTTAAGATTTTTATTTGAATTTGACATTTGAGTTTAGATAATTTTAAGATATTTGTTAAAATCATATCTTAATCTTGTGAAATACTCAAATTTTAATTTGATTTCATATCTTAATATTTATTTATTATTTTACTGTTGATTTTTAATTATCACACTCTAGAGATTTGACCATGTAAATTTCATTCAAAAAATTTTATTAATTTCTGCATCAAGATGATTTGTTCCATGTAAATTCGTGAGCCCCGTTCTTCGTGGGATTTTCTGTCATTTTGCATATCTGCTCCCCGTTCTTTGCTGTCTTGGTTTTTGTTGGGAACTCGATGAGCCCAACAGACCCAATATAAAAGACCTAGGACCAACATGTAATGTTACCTAAGACCTAGGACATTTTAGAGAAATCGAGCAATCGAATGAGGTGAAGCTGGTTCATTATAGTTCAGATGTCCAACTTGCTGATATTCTCACAAAACCTCTTGGAAGAATGAGGTTTGAGAGGCTAAGACAATATATTGGGGTTTGCAGCATTATGACCAAGGAGGAGTGTTGTGAAGTGGTCATTTCTGTAAGGGCGAACTCTTCCTATGAAGCTACGAGCTCACTTGAAGTTCTGAGCTCTACATTTGCGAGCTCACCAAAACTGCAAGTTCAACCAAAAGTGTAGGCTCAATTGAAGTTGCGAGCTCATCAGAGTGTGAGCTGTTATATGTTGTTGGTGAACCACCTGACGTAATTTAAGAAAGGTTCGCATATGCTGATGATGATTTTTGTATTAGTCTGCTTGCTAAGATCACTTGTTAGATAAGCAGAGTTAGTGTATTAATGTACAAGTTATGTACAAGTTATGTATTTGTATTTTCAAAGTGTATTAATGTGGTTTGTTGCCTTTCTTATAACCACTACACTTATATGTGTGTGTATATATATATATTGTATTTCTTGTTGAATGAAAAGCATATGAGAAAATTTGATAGCAGTCAAATAAATTCTGCTAAGTATTTTTCTTTGTTCTCTCAACTTCTCTAAACTCCAACACCATCCCAGACAAGATACAGGTTGTGATATAAGAGAGTAAAAAAGAGATGGGAAAATAGCTAAAACATTGTGTGTGGGGAATGGAATCCCAAAGTTTGTTTAATCAATTTCTAATTTTAATATACGAAATATATCATTAAAAGACATGTTTGTTTTTTTGAAGGAGACAGGTCCTTGTTACTTTATCTAATACATAGAGCTAAATGTTAAACGTAATTTTATTGCAGCAACAGAGAAATAATTTCAGAAAAAGCTGATATAAAAAAAAAACAAAGAGAAGCATCTAGCAACGCATTTATTATTGTAAGCACAATCACACTCCCAAATTATAAGAAATTCTAAAATCAACAATCAAACCTCACAAGTTTCAGCTCCAGATTTTTTCATGACATTTATTTAAAACTTAAAAAGTTGGAAAAACTAAATTACAGTTACAACAATAACTAATATCACAGGTAACAAGGCAAAGGTCAAATCCTGTTTTCCAGTCTTGAGTTTTCCTCCAAATGAAGTGATAGGTTTCAAATATGATTACATCTGAATTACCGCTTTTACCACACTCACCCACCCCATAGAGTAGCGGGTCTTACACAACGCCAGTGGACAATATATTTGCACTCCGACTTTGAGCATTCAAGAGCTACATCTTCACAAGGCTTACTACATTTATCACAATCTGGGTAGTAATACTTCTTCTTCACAAAGGTGAGTGGGTGAGGATGATCATTTTCTTCATAAATACTCCTGAGTTTGAGGAATGGATATTTTCTAATAACACAATAAAAATGAGCAGAAGTATCACACGTTGCACAATTATAAAACCAATGATTTGGATCTCGTCTTTGTACACAAATATCACAAAAATGATGTTCTGAATAACTATTATCATCATGATGAGTGAGTGAAAGAAGATGCTCATCGCATTTGTGATGAGCTGTAATTGGAAGTGAAAAACAACGAAGATGTAGCACAAAATTGCAATCCTTACAACAGAATGCCGCCTTTGTAGTGAAACCACAAGCATTGCAATTCCCATTGTGCTTTGTGTAGTAAAAGAGGGGGTGTTCATGTTTCAAACATGTTCGAGCACCAGGAGTAAGAGCAATCACACATCGGAGACATATTTTTATCTCACATCCACAACATTCATAAGCAAAGGCATTAGATGTGTTCCAACATTGTTGACACCTAAAAGCTTTGTCAGAAATAAGGGCTAGAGGCACTTTGCAATCATGATGCCAAACATTCTTCATCTTAGGTAACTCGGCACACACTTTATGAAGAAAAAAAACACATTCTGAACAGTAATAAAACGGATCCGAGATTGGCAACATACACCCGTCGCAACTATTTTCATATCCTCCAACAAAGGGACCGAACATTAGATTATGCATATGCTTGAAATGCTTTATTTTTGTAGCTTCTCCAGCATCGTTGCTCTCAATAACAATGATGGAACTTTCATTGGGCATCTCAATCTCATCTTCATTTTCTACTATTTCATATGAATCTTTATCCTTCAGTGCACACTTCACATGGAATATACCATTGCACTTTGAACAATAGTAACTACCATGCTCTGTTTGGACTTCGTCATGGCATATTAGGCAATTCAAAACCCTAAAATCTTCTATGTGATGGAAATATGTGTGAAGAAAGCGATGGTCATGCCACTTGCTTTTGATAATGCGAGGCAATGAAATGCAGTTTTTATGGATTATAATGTTGCATGTACCACATGTATAGGCAACATGATTTCCTTCAGTGCCACACCCATCACATGTGAATGGAACTTGTCTCAACAACAAGGTGAATGGATGTTCATGATTTGTACTCTTAATAACTTGTAATGGTGATTGTGATGCACATTCAATGTGAACAACAAACTTACAAGGAGAACAACCATAAACAAATCCTCTTAGCATTGTTACCTGGCAGCATATCTTGCACGACAGCCGTCCACTATTAAATTGTAGGACAAGAGGATGCTTGCGATGCGACACATGATTCAATTTGAAAGGAATCTCAATGCATTTCTCATGTAAGTTAAATCCACGGCAAGGAGAAAAGTGTGTATAATTTGATAATGGTTCCCGGCACCCAAAGCACTTAGAAACATCTTTAAGTTTTTCATCACCATTTTCAGTGGGAATCAGTGGATGTAGAAGGGCAACATGCTCAAGCTCTTTCAAATTATTCTCAGCAATATTAAATGTAAACAAAGCACATTTAATATGAAAGTCCAATTCACAAGAAGAGCAATGATAAATGATTTGTGACCCGATTTATTGCAAAAATTGCAAATGTACATTCCGGATGAATAAGGTGCATTTTGCATAAGAAGAGGATGGTTGAGATGAAAAGGGTGATTAAGCTCCAAAGGTGCCTCGGCACATACCTTGTGAAGATAAAACCATGAAAGGTCTCATGACAAAAAAAGATGGAGCGAGACACCTTCTCCCCACACTCGAGCAATCATTTACCCCCTTTGATTGTCCATCAGCTGCTCTTGATTCAACATAAGAAACAGGGGGTGTTGGTGCCCGTTAAACAAGGTAAATGGATGTTCATGATTTGTACTCTTAATAACTTGTAATGGTGATTGCGATGCACATTCAGTGTCAACAACAAACTTACAAGGAGAACAACCATAAACAAATCCTCTTCGACTTGTTATATGGCAGCATATCTTGCAAGAGAGCCATTCGCTATAAAATTGTAGAACAAGAGGATGTTCGCGATGGCACGCAAGATTCAGTTTGAAGGGAAGCTCTGCGCATTTCTCATGTAAATTAAATCCACAGTCAGGAGAAAAGTGAGTATACTTTGCTAATGGTTCCCAACACCCAAAGCAGTTACTATCATCTTCAAGTTCTTCATCTTGAAGGGCGACATGCTCAAGCTCTTTCAAATTATTCTCAGCAATACTAAATGTAAACAAAGCACATTTAATATGAAAGTCAAAATCGCAAGAGCAGTGATAAACAAACTCATTACCGCCTTTACCGCAAAAATTGCAAGTGTACCCTCCAGATAAGGTGCATTTTGCATAAGAAGAAGAGGATGATCAGGATGAAAAGGGTGATTAAGCTCCAAAGGTGCCTCAGCACATACCTTGTGAAGGTAAAACCCACAATCCTCGGCACAGCTAAAACATGGAGTTGACACCTTCTCGCCACACCTTGAGCACTTAGCTACATTCAGCAGCTGATCTTCATTCAAGATAAGAAGCAGGGGATGTTGGTGGCCATAATTGTTAGACCCCTCCATTTCTCCTTCCCCAAGCAATATAAATAAAGGAAAAAGCTTGATTTTGGGAGCAAAGTGTCAATGGGAAAACAAGAATACAAGTGAAGACAGATAAAGATTGAGGAAGTGGAAGAGCATTTGATATTTAGAGGCAAAGACAGAGGGTCGCTTCTAATAAACAGAGGTCAACTCAATTAGCCAGTCGATGCTTTTACACTTGCTTTTCATAGTGGGTTGATTTGATATTGACGAGATTTATTTATAAATCCTTTGTTGTTTTATTTCGAAATTCCCACATTATATTATACAATACACCATAATTTTAGGTCATTTTACATAAAAATTTGTAATGAAATAAGCATTGGTTAACGATAATTTGACTGATTTCACTATAAAGGAATCATTGTAAATAGTGTGATATTGGGTTTGGAGCTGAGTAGCATGTAATATAATATATTATATGTTTATGTAACTTGTAATATAATATATTATTCCCTATAATATTAAGAGAAGAGACAAATAGTTTCGAAAAAACTTGTATTTTCAAATAAGCTTATATAAAGAAACAAAGACAAGCATCCAACAACATCTATACAATCACACTCTCAAATTATAAAAAATTCTAAAATAATAATCAAATTTCAATGCAACTTCAGATTATTTCATTACATTTAATTAAAACAAACTAAATTACAACCACAACAACTAATATTATAAATAATAAGGCAAAGATCAAACTCTGTTTTCCTATTTTGAGTTTTTCGACAAATGAAGTCGCAGATTTCAAATATGATTAGAATAAAAATGAATTTAGCATATTTCTACCTTAAGAAAAAAAATACTTTACAGCCTGCATGAAATCCTTCCCAGCTATACCCCAAGTAGCTTGAAAAAAATTAGCAGAATATCCATCTGGCCCCAAGGCCTTATTATTACAGAAAAAGAACATACCCTATTATCCACAGTGTCAAAGAGTATTACTAAAGAAATGTACCAATTCAGTAGAAATAGCCTCAAAAGAATCCAACTTCTGTCCTTGGCTATCAATAAGAACCTGATTGGTGTTTCATTTTAGCCTAAAAGACTTGCAATGATGCGTCGTTGGATACACCAAATATATCCTACTCCCTGCAAAATAATGAAAATAACAGTAAAGGGCAAGTAGGGTCGAATCCACAGAGATCGAATTATACAAATGCCTGTTTCTCGAAATCCTGGGCAGAATCGTGCCCAAGAAAACGTGCGTTCCTGGAAAAATAAAAAAACGGAATTAATAATTTCGATCTAGAATAAAAACAGAATATAAAGTGAATTGAAATCGTGAAAGTAAATTGCGAAAATAAAAAGGAAAATAAAAGAGTTTAAAGAATAGTGAGTTTCTTATTTGGCGAGATTCTAGCCTCCGGTTGTCTCGTTCCTCCTTGGGTTCAATCTTCGGCTTTTGGTTGGCTTTTCTCTGCCCAAGGAAGCCAGTTATAGTGGAAGAGGACGCCTACAACCACCAGCTCCAAGAATCTAGACTTACGAATTTAGAGAGCCTGACTCTAGCCTACAATTGCTTTTGTGGAGTTATTTATGCTAGATCAACGCTTCTCAATAGCGAATCCCACGCCATTTTGTCTCTTGGGCTCGCCAACCTCTGACGCAGTAAGCTTACGAACCGACGGTGCAATCCTTCCAAAACACACAAAGCGGCTGCCTTTGCATACGTTGAAAGGGTTACTTTTAAAGGGACCTGGACGAAAGCGCCAGCCCCGTAATGCGGAGAAACGATGAATACCTAGGTGAGAAAGTTAAGTGCGGGTTCTAAGCCTCAAGAACCTCTTTGGGGTATTCGACAACCTTCGGCTAGATGGATTTTAGTGGCTCATAATTGTAGTGGAAAAGTAAATAAATATATAAGTATAAAAAAGGGAATTTTTATTGAAAGAAAAAAATAAAGGAAGCACAAAAGACTTATGGGAGAAGAGTGTATAGAAAAAGATGAACAACCAAAATGAGTCACTTCATCCCCTATTTATAGTGCTAAGGTAGATGGACTAGTCATACTCAAACTCCCAAAGATAATTACAATTTAATTAAAGATAAATAGAGATAAATAAAGAAATTAAATAATCATCAATAATTATCCTAATGTTAATTATCCTAATATAATTAAAATAGAGTTTGATAAAGCAAAGTCTTTTCTTTTTGCATTTCAATCCTTCTGTCCTTCATGTTTGCACTTTTGGCACCATCTTTTCCCTTTGCTGCACATTTGATACGAACGCACCTATAACGGAACTAAACCGAAACACCCTCGAGCTACCCAATGGACCAATTACGCGTAGCCGTGCTAAACGACTTAAGGATGCCACTTCAGTTTTAGTGGCACAAATCTGGAACGGAGAAAGAAAGGACTTCAAGAACACACCGAATATTTACAATTTATTTAAAACCAACTATACTAGCTACCAAACAATCACATGAGCTCGTTATTAGCTCATTCTTAGCTCATTTTAATTATTTTATTGCTAGGTGTCTTTTCAAAAACCTAAAGGTTAAGGGACAAGGTTACTGGTGCCTTTTCAAAAACTTAAGGGTTAAAACGTTGTTAGGTGCCTCTTCAAAAACTCAAGAGTTAAGGGTTAAAGGTTGCTGGTGCCCTTTCAAAAACTTAAGGGTTAAGAGGCAAGATTAGAAGACTATTTGGCTAGCCTTTGTTCAGCCTATAAAAAGGCTATGTAATTCTCATTTGACACAATTCAAACTTTAAGAAAATTTTTTGAACTTTTGTTCATTTGAGTGAGTTTATTTCCTCTTCATTTTCGTACAAGTTTCGTTAGACTTATCAAGCTTGCTTGTGGCGTCTTCGACTTGTTTGAACTTATCACCAAATTCCCTTTGGTGTGGCGTTCATTAACCTATTTTCATCTTTTCACCTTAAACATTATAGAATCCGGGGTGACACTCTTTAGTGTCGAATCGCTTCTTGTTTAAGTTCGTTTATCCACCCCCATCAAAATTATCCTTTATCTATTTTTTTATTCTATTTATCCATTTTTCATTTCTTTTCATCAAACCGAACCATTTCTTATTTTTATTCACTTAAAACTTCCGCAAACGCATCCATATTTTCCAATTATTTTCCAAAGGCTTGATTCCTCCTCGTAGACGATTGGGCAACCCGCATACGTTTCGACTCATCCCGAGTCGGCCCGTATCAACATTGGTTAATTTTTATCTTTAAATTCACAATTTTGGCCCTTAATTTCACTTTGGTCTCCAATTTAGTCCCTGCGAGATAAAAGTTCATAAATAGCCCAAATTAGTAGAATCACACTCAAAATTAATATACAATTAGCACATAAAAACATGACATTCTAGAGTGTTATCAAAGGAGTCGTTCGCTATTGAATTGCAAAACTAGAGGATGTTGTCTATGGCGCATATGACTCATCTCCAGAGATAGCTCAGCACATTTCTTATGTAAATTAAATTCACAATCAAGAGAAAGTATGTATATTTTGTTAATGGTTCTCAACACCCAAAGCAGTTAACATCATGTTTAAGTTCATCATCATTTTTAGTGGAAATTAATGGATGTTGAAGGGCAACATACTCAATCTCTTTCAAGTTATTCTCAGCAATATTAAGTTTAAATAAAGCACTTTTAATATGTAAGTTCAATTCACAATGATAAACAAATTCATTACTCCTTTTATTGCAAAAAAAAAAAAAAAATGTAAGTTGATTAATTACGCCCGAAAATTTGACCCAAAAATTTTGATCGAAATAGCTCAAAACAAAATCACTGTTTTAAACACATGAACTCTTTTCGAAAATCTTTTTCTGTTGCAACTTATTGAAACCGTCAATAAAATTTAATTACATTAAACCATGTTATCACTTCAAACCAGTTCAAAAACAAGTTATCATTTTCGTACTAATTTTTCAATCAAAACAGAGTAGTAGTTTTGAGAAAAACTGAAATTTCAAAACAGAATTGCAGCAACAAAATTTGATGTCTTTTAGTCGAAAAACCCACAGATTAATACCTTAAAAATCGTATGTTTATAAAATGAATAATCACATGTGATGAAATTAAATCCATGCGTGGCATCGAATATTTTAAAACCAAATCAAGTAGCCATAACTCATACCACAGTTTATATAATCACCTTACAAATTGATTACAAGTCACCATATTAATCTTCTCGAAATCTTATTTAAACCAAACCAACACATACAAAAAAAAAAACTTTTGAGACCTCTGATATGCCGAGTCCACAAACTAACCTTGCGAAATACCTAAAAGGGAGAAATTAAAAGGGATGAGCTACACGAACACGAGCTCAATGTGAGACAAAAATAATTTCAGAAAAAGTAAATACAAATGTCATACTAAAATTTAAAACCGGTAACCAAATATACGAATAGACTCCACTAACATACATAACGCAAATACATTAATCTATTACACATATCCCAACATTAATATAGACAGACATAGAATTAGATATGTAAAATATGCAATTAATCGAAATTTTTCATCCAACCAATTAAACTTCACCCCGTCCACCCTACACACCACAATTGGGCTATGGTAGCCCATCAAACAATTGTGCTTTGTTAACATATTGTATTAATTTTAAATGAATTTTTATTCTTTAAATTTATATTTGAGTCCAATATTTTTTTTATTAAAACTCAAATTGTAATAAAAATAAGCATTGGTTAACGTTAATTTGACTGATTTCACAATAAAGGAATCATTGTAATTAGTGTGGTATTGGGTTTGGAGCTGAGTAGCATGTGCCATGCATTTATGTAATATAAGATATGATTATTACAGTACATGACTTCTTGTGGTTTGTTTTAATATAATTAGTGTGGCATTGCCGCTTTTATGTTTTTTTTTTTTTGGTTATTTTAATTTCACATTCGCTATTGCTAATGGCTGCGGCTGCCTCTTAATATTTGATATTTTCATATATAAAACAATTTGACATTAACAAATAATTTTTTATTATTCTAATTTAAATTAAAATAGAATTAAATACAAAAAGATAATTACAAAAATGAGGCAATGTTATAGATTATTTACGTAAATGGCATTTTTCTATGGTAAATTTAGGTTTTGTCAATTTGTTAGATAACATTAGCCACCCATCATCACTTAATCATTCTAGATGAAAAAAATTTACTTTTTAAGTGGTGCTGTCACATTATCAGACAATACTAAAAGTTATTTGTATTTTCTTTAAATATCGTATAATGCAGAAAAAAATCAAATTATAAAAAAATAAAAATGTTGGGGCGTCATGAGTCACATCGGGGGAGGGTGTCGCCTAACAGTGTGGTGGCACCAAATTTGTAGTTAAACCAATCTTCCAAGTCCCAAAAATAAATTTGTTATTGTTTATCAGTTCCAAAACAAAACGAGAGAGAAAAATATTGAGTTATTAAAGTTAAACGAGAGAAATCTTAAATTTGAAACCATTACAAAAGTCTCAAACTTGGGTCCCTACAGATATTAGAAATCAAAATCGAAATCAAGAATATTTATTTTTCATTTCAGAAATCAGATTTTTTTATTATTTTGACTTCAGAAATCACAATTGAGTTGATAATGTTAGTTTGTAATTAATTTTTATGTAATTATGTATAACTTCTAGTATTACTATTATGTATAATCATGTGATGATATATTGATAATAATTTCTAGTATGACATGCAAATTATTGTGTTTGATATAAAACTTTTATTGCTTTAACATGGTATGTGATAGAGTAACTAATAAGATGGTTAGCTATTCGTCAGTTAGTATGTTAGTTGCTAGTTAGTTTTACTATTAACTGCCTATTAACTCAGCCTATTAACTAATAAGATACGGACTGGGCATCGTCTGTTGAAGATCGTCGTTCTACCACTGGTTATGTTGTCTACCTAGGACATAATCCTGTTGCATGGAGCTCCAAAAAGCAGCCTATTGTATCAAGGTCATCCTCCGAAGCAGAATACAGAAGTCTCGCCAATTGTGTATCTGAGTTGCTATGGGTAAAGCAACTGTTGCATGAGCTTGGAATGCCTCTTGTGATAATACTTCTGCTGTTTCTATGGCCGCAAACCCCACTCATCATGCCAGAGTGAAGCATGTAGAGATCGATCATCATTTTGTTCGAGAAAAGGTCCTCGATGGCACATTACAAGTCAATTATGTTCCCTCTGAAAAACAAATAGCAGACATTCTTACCAAGCCTGTTACACTCAAGCAATTTGCCAACCTGCGTTCTGCTCTTCGTGTCTGGTCAAAAGATGAAGTTTTTCAACAAAAAAACGAGAGGTTCAAGGAACGGGGAGAATGATAGAGTAACTAATAAGATGGTTAGCTGTTAGTCAGTTAGTATGTTAGTTGCTAGTCAGTTTTACTATTAACTGCCTATTAACTCAGCTTATTAATACTGCATGTAATCCATCGTTCAACATATGTGAAAAATATCAATGATGTTCTCTTTCTGTTCGTTGTATTTTCTTGTATACTTTGTATAGTTAACAGTATGGTATGATCAGAGCCGGCCCTGGGGCAGGGCAGGTGGGGCCCCTGCCCAGGGCCCAACAAAATTTATTAAGTTTTATTAAAAAAAAATCAATTAGGGGCCCATTTTTTTTAAAAAAATTTATTAAATTGTAAGGATTAATTGCATGCGTGGAAGACATCATCATGCTTCCAGCTTCCCTATGTGATTGATAGGTTTTTATTATATTTTAATATTTATGTATTATAATTAATTATCATTGATATAATAATAAAATGAGAAAAAGATGAGAACTTTTCATTCTTTTCCCCAAATGACATTCGAAACACAGCCAAAGAAAAAAATAAAGGAAAGCTTAGTTTCATTCAGCCATATTTGAGCTTGATTAAGGTAAAATTTAGCTTGATTTTTTGATAATTCTTGCATTTTTTAGATAGTTGTGGTGAGCTTTATTTAGCCCATGTTGTAATTTGTGATTTGGTTATGTTTTTCATGAGATGCCATTGAAGGAAACTTGATGTTCTTGTTGATTAAGGATGAAATATTGATGATAGATGATAGATTAGTATATTTTGTTCTTGAACCTTTGATGAAATTAAGTGAATTAAAATATGATGTTAAAATAAATAGTTGAAAGGACTAAATAGCAAGAAAAATGGAAGAAATGAGTTTATATAGGGACTAGGGATATTCGGCCATTAATAGGTGTGGTGAAATTCTTAATATTTTGTGTTTTGAGCTATAAGGACTAAACTGTAGACATTGTAAAATGTTGGGGGTAAATTGGTAAATTTGCATAATTATGTATTTTTGGATTAAATTGAATGAAAATGTATTTGAATAAGTTCAATTTGGAATTATTAGATCAAGAGCAAAAGGAAAAGGGATTGGATCGGGGAAAAACGAAACTAATTTTCGAATTATTAATTCTGATTTTCGATTTTTTTGGTTTGAAGATTTCGATTTTTTGAATGGGAAAAATTAGGAGTTTTTGTTTGAAAATATCTAATTGGGAATTAGGAATTTTTCCTTATAAAAATTGACGATTTGATCTAGTTTTCTGTAGTTTGATTGTGATTATTTGTTTTTGGCTTTGGTTAATTAGTCAATTTTATTGGCAGGAACCTTGACTCATCATTGCAAATTAAGAACGCTAAGGATTAAGCTGATTATTTGTTCAATTCTACAGCCCTACAGGTGCCATTGTTCTAACCTATATTAGTTTTATTAGGTATTAGTTATATTGTTAAATAATGTTGCCTAAATATTTGTCCGAAGTGAGAAAAGAAAGAAACGAAAACAAAGAGATGAGTTAGTAGAATCACAAAGGGATCTCTTAATAGATTTTTAAGAAAAAATAGGAGAGACTTCAAGAAGTGGAAGTAGACAAGGTGGACCAATTTAATGAAAATTTAAATGATAATGCTATTAATTTGGATGATCCGAATTATGACTATGACCGTGCAATGTGGTTGAACTTGATCCAAATGAACATAATAATTCTCCAAATCATATCAATGAGGAATTTGCTCATGTGAATGACCCTAATGATGTACAAAATGAGTCAAATGTTGAAGATGTTAGGGATGATCCGCATTTTATTCCTCCTTTAGACATTTATGATCCTAGAAATTGGGGTATCCTTGATAACAAGTCTAGAGATATTTTAGTTGAAAAGGGGCCTTTAAGGGAATTGAATCTTAAATTTCCCTTAGATGGTAATTCTAGGCATTTCTCGTATGCTTATTTTTCTAGAAAGTTGATTAATGGAGAGACTAGCGATAGAAAATGGTTAGTTTACTCTAAATATGTAGATAAAGTTTTTTGTTTTTGTTGTAAGTTATTCACAAAACTAAATAGAAAGAGTTACTTGGCCACTGATGGTGTGAATGATTGGAAACACTTGAGTGAAAAACTCAAAGAACATGAGAATAGTTTTGACCATATGACTAACATGAATGTTTGGACTGAATTAAGAGTGAGATTGAAGACTAATCAGACTCTTGATAAAGACTTGCAACAAGGAATCTCAAAAGAGAAAAAACGTTTATGACATGTTTTCTTGAGAATACTTGCTGTAGTTAAATGTCTTGGTAAGAATAATTTAGCTTTTCGAGGATCAAATGAGAAACTTTATGAGGAGAATAATGGTAATTTTTTGAGCCTAATTGAAATGATTGTTGAATTTGATTTGTCAATGCAAGACCATATTAGATGCATTCAAAATGAAGAAATGCATTATCATTATCTTGGTCACAAAATTCAAAATGAGCTAATTTCTATATTGGCCCATAGTGTTAGAAGTTCTATTTTGAAAATCATTCAAGAGGCAAAATATTTCTCTATTATTCTTGATTGTACCCCTGATGTGAGCCATCAAGAACAGATGACTTTAATAATACGATGCGTTAATATGTCAAGTGACAAAGTAAAAATAGAAGAATACTTTTTAGAGTTCTTGAAAATAGATGATACATCTGGGATGGGGCTTTATAATGAGTTATTAAATGCGTTAAAATC
This sequence comes from Gossypium sturtianum, assembly GCA_025698515.1. Taxonomy (NCBI): domain Eukaryota; kingdom Viridiplantae; phylum Streptophyta; class Magnoliopsida; order Malvales; family Malvaceae; genus Gossypium; species Gossypium sturtianum. The sequence goes on from CM046945.1 coordinate 169,925,240, forward strand.
TCTTGAGCTTAATGTTGATAATGTGAGAGGCCAAGGATATGATAATGGTTCTAATATGAAAGGAAAACATCAAGGTGTTCAAAAGAGACTACTTGAATTAAATCCAAGAGCTTTGTATATGTCGTGTGCTTGTCATAGTCTTAATCTCACTCTTTCTGATATGGCACATTCTTGTACAAAAGCTATTTCATTTTTCAGTATTGTGCAACGTATATATACATTATTCGCAAGTTCTACCAAAAGGTGGACAATTTTGCGTGATAATGTTTCAGAAACTGTGAAATCTCTATCGAATACTCGATGGGAAAGTCGAATTAAAAGTGTTAAAACTATTAGATTTCATGCTTCCAAGATAATATTAGCTTTGTCAAAATTATACGAATCTTCAGGTAATGATGCTAAGGTGAAAAGTGAAGCAGAAAGTTTGGCTAATGCACTTCAAAATTTTGAATTTTTACTTGGAATTGTTATTTGGTATGATATCTTGTTTTCAATTAACAAGGTGAGTAAAAAGTTACAATCCATGACAATGTGCATTGATACTACGATGAAAGAAGTGGAAGGTATAATATTATATTTTGAAAATTATAGAAAAGAAGGGTTTGAAGCTAGCATTAGTGTTGCCAAAGATCTTGCTTTTAGTATGGATATAGATCCAAAATTTTCAACTAAACGTCCTATTTTTAGAAAAAAAACAATTTGGTAAGGATGGTCATGATGAAGATTTGCAATCACCTGAGGAATCTTTTAGAGTTAACTACTTTTTGGTGATTGTGGATATGGCAATTACTTCTTTGAAAGAAAGATTTGATCAATTAAAGATTTTTGAAAATGTTTTTGGATTTTTAATTGACTCAACAAGGTTGAAGTCTTTAGAAAGCAATAGATTAAGAGATTGTTGCAATAACTTCAAAGATACATTTTCTCATAATAATTTGTCAGATGTTGATGCTGATGACCTTTATTCTGAAATGAAAGTGTTACAAATGACTTTACCAAATGAGTCAATAACAGCAATTGATATTCTTGAATTTGTCAAAAATGCAGATTGTTATCCTAACGTTTCCATTGCATATCGGATCCTATTGACGATGCCTGTAAGAGTAGCTTCCGCGGAAAGAAGTTTTTCGAAGTTGAAATTATTGAAAAATTACTTGAGATCGACAATGTCGCAGGAGAGATTAAATGGTCTAGCAATGTTATCTATTGAGAGAAATATGTTAGACAAAATTGATGTAGATATGATCATAAATGACTTTGCATCAAGAAATGCTCGAAGGAAATGCTTTTTATAAGTATAATATGTATCTTTCATATACATTTTTTAAATTTATATGGGATGTAATGAATTTTTATATCTTTTTATATGAATTGGTATTTTAAAGAAGAAGTGTGTTAGGGGCCCAATTTTTTTCAGTTCGCCCCGGGCCAAAAAAAATTCAAGACCGGCCCTGGGTATGATTGGTTCGAATAGAAACTAGTATATTTTTGTAATTTTAAATTTATTTTATAGATTTATTATAGAAGATGATTAATAAATGCTCCATCTTAATGGGATAAATTGTACTGTGGAAGTTGGTTATATATTTGAATCATGCAAACAAATAGAAATGATTTTTAACATGAGAATGAGTTCCCATCCCAGAGGAAAGTAGTAAGGAAATTAGATACAAGGTTGTGATATAAGAGTGTAAAAAGGAGATGGGAAAATAGCTAAAACATTAGGCGTGGGAATGGAATCCCAAAGTAGAAGTCAGCGAGATGGGATCCATGTTTATTGTCATTCTTGGTTAAGCTATTGCGATGTTTGGGCCATAATCACTCCTTCCATTGATTACTGGTTTGAGCTGCTGTGAAATTGTGTGGATGATGACCTTCAATTTTATATGGGACTGTAGTAATTTCAGTTTATCTGTTACAGAAGCTAGGTTGAAAGATTACGGAGGCTGTTGAATCTTTTGTTTTCAAAATTATTTGGTAAGGCAATAATAGGGTTAAGTTATGATGAAGCTTCATAAATTCTGCAATAAAATTTTAATATGCAAAGTATACCATTGAAAGACATGTTTGGTTTTTTGAAGGAGACAGGTTCTTGTTACTTTATCTAATACATAGAGCTAAACGTTAAACGTAATTTTATTGCAGCAACAGAGAAATAATTTCAGAAAAAGCTTATATAAAAAAAACAAAGAGAAGCATCTAGCAGAGCTTTTATTATTGTAAGCACAATCACACTCTCAAACTATAAGAAATTCTAAAATCAACAGTCAAACCTCACAAGTTTCAACTCCAGATTTTTACATGATATTTATTTAAAACTTAAAAAGTCGGAAAAACCAAATCACAGTTACAACAATAACTAATATCACAAGTAACAAGGCAAAGGTCAAATCCTGTTTTCCAGTCTTGAGTTTTCCTGCAAATGAAGTGATAGGTTTCAAATATGATTGCATCTGAATTACCGCTTGTACCACACTCACCAACCCTATAGAGAAGCGGGTTTTACACAATTCCAGTGGACAATATATTTGCACTCCGACTTTGAGCATTCAAGAGCCACATCTTCACAACACTTATTGCATTTATCACAATCTGGATAGTAATACTTCTTCTTCACAATGGTGATTGGGTGTGGATGATTATTTTCTTCATAAATGCTCCCGAGTTTGAGGAATGGACAATTTCCAAGAACACAGTAAACATGAGCCGAAGTATCACATGCTGCACAATTATAAAACCAACAATTTGGATCTCAACTTTCTTCACAGATATCACAAAAATGATGTTCTGAATAACTGTTATCATCACGATGAGTGAGTGAAAGAAGATGCTCATCGCATTTGTGACGAGCTGTAATTGGAAGTGAAAAACAATGAAGATGTAGCACTGAGAATATATATATATATATATATAAAGTCGGTAATGACAATATATATCGCAAAAAAAAAATAATAAAGAACACACAGATTTTACGTGGAAACCCTTTCGGGAAAAAACCACGGGCAGAGGAGAAGAAAATTCACTATGTCGAATTTTGAATCAAATACAAGAGGAACAGACCATGTCTATTTATAGGCTTATAAAGCCATATTCTAATAGGAGTAGTAAAATTGAAACTCCTTATTCTAATCAATATCAAATAGATGGAGTTTAATAAGGTTTAAAAAACCTTATTTAAAATAAAATAAAAGAAGTGTAATTCTATAGGGATTCTTCTTTTATTTTATTTTACCATTGTATTTTATTTAAATAAGAATTTGGGTCACTTAATTCTAACAATCTCCACCTTAACACGAATTCTCAATAAACAAGTTCTTCATCGCGAACTCTCAACGAACAAGTTCTCCACCTCTTCCATAAAACCCCTTAAGGGTTTAACTTCAACAATGAACACCAACCAAGTCTAAGCAATACTCAAACTTGGTTATAGGAAGTGACTTAGTCATCATATCTGCAGGATTTTCATGAGTACTAATTTTGCTCACAACAATATCACCACGAGCAATAATATCACGAACAAAATGATACCGAACATCAATGTGTTTTGTTCTCTCATGAAACATTTGATCTTTTGTAAGGAAGATGGCACTCATTTGTCACAAAATATCTTGGCTGATTTGAAGGTCTTCATTGAGCTCACTAAAGAGTCCCTTCAACCAAATAGCTTCTTTACAAGCCTCGATGTCGCCATGTACTCGGCTTGAGGTGGTAGACAAAGCAATCAGTAGTTTGCAAAGTAGCTTTCAACCGATTGCACAACCTCCGATTGTAAAGACATAACCAAAGTGAGAGATCTTCTTCTATCAAGGTCTCCATAAAATCAAGCATCAACATACCCAATGACTCCATCTCTAGTTCTTCCAAACTATAAGCAAACATCAGTAGTACCTCGTAAGTATCTTAAAATCCATCAAATCGCTTTCCAATGTTCTTTACCGGATTCGCCATGTATCTCGCTAATCTGCATCGATCGCATATGATAAATGCGGGCGTGAACAAACCATAGCATACATGAGAGATCCCATTGCACTAGAGTATGGAACATGTGACATGTACTCAATCTCATCATCCGATTGTGGAGACAAAGCCGATGAAAGTCCGAAATGGTCACGCTAAAGGAGTACTAACGAGCTTAGCACTCTGCATATTGAACTCACAAAGAACTTTCTCAATGTACCCTTCCGACTTAGGTACAATTTACTTGCTTTTCTATCTCTGAATCTCCATACCAAGTATCTTCTTTGTTTGGTCCTAAATCTTTCATCTCAAATTCTTCACTTAGTTGGGCTTTGACCTTTCTTATCTCTCCTTTATCTTTTGCCGCTATCAACATGTCATCAACATAAAGAAGTAGATACACAAAAGAACCATCACTGCTTTTTCTTAAAGTAAACACAATTTGTCAAAACTACTTCTTTTAAAATCATGAGAAGTCATAAAGGAATCAAACCTCTTGTACCACTTTGTCTTGGTGGTCATGTTTCAAACCGTAAAGAGACTTTTTCAAAGAAGCAAACATAGTCATCTTTTTCGAGAGATCAAAACCCTCTCGTTTGTTGCATGTAAATATCTTCCTCAAGCTCTCCATGCAAAAATGCGGTTTTTACATCTAATCGCTCAAGCTCCAAATCTTGCATGGCCACAATACCAAGCAAAGCTCGAATTGAACTATGCTTCACAACCGGGAGAACACATCAGTAAAGTCCACTCCTGAATTTGATGTAACCCTTTGCAACAAGCCTTGCTTTATATCTCGGGTTCTTCAACTCCTGAGTCCCTTCTTTCTTTTTAAACACCCATTTACAGCGAACAACCTTTTTACCTTTAGGAAGTTTCACAAGATCCCATCCTTTGTTTTTGTGGAGTGATTCTATTTCCTCTTGCATAGCAAACATCCACTTTTCTGAGTCCTCACAGCTAACCGCCTCAGAATAATTTGACGGCTCTTGGTTTGCATCTATATCTTCAGCCACATTTAAAGCATAAGCAACTAGGTCAGCCTCAGCATTCTTCTTTGGAGGTTTAATTTCTCTTCTAGTTCTGTTTTTGGCGATAGAGTATTGTGGTGAAGAAGCAACTCTATTCTCAATTTTTGTACTGGCTTGAGGAGTTGACTCTGTATTAATCTGATGCTCCACCTGCTTTTGATTTTCTTTATTGGAAAAGTCTTTAAGAGATAAGTTAGGTAGCATAGCAGTTTCATCAAAAACAACATCTCTGCTAATCACAACTTTTCTATTTTCAGGACACCATAACTTATACCCTTTTACACCAGCTTTATAACCAAGAAAACCACATTTAATGGATCTTGGTTCCAATTTTCCATTATTAACATGAGCATCACGCAGAGACACCCAAAGATCTTTAAATCGAATAATTTGCGGGATTACGGACCATACCTCTTGTGGAGTCTTTTTCTCAATGGCAGCGGATGGAGATCGGTTGATCAAAAACATGCGATGAGAATTCGCTTGGCCCAAAACGACTTTGGTAAGTTGGCATTTGACAACATGCATCGAACCTTCTCCATAATCGTTCTGTTCATTCGTTCTGCAACGCCGTTTTGTTGTGGAGTATGACGAACTGTCAAGTGTCTCACGATTCCTTCTAACTTACACAGTTTATTAAACTCGTCAGAACAAAACTCTAAGCCATTATCTGTGCGGAGGTATTTTATTTGTTTTCCCGTATGTTTTTCAATCATAGTTTTCCAAGACTTAAATGCGGGAAACACATCGCTTTTCTGCTTCAGGAAGAATGCCCAAACTTTTCTGGAAAAATCATCAATAAAAGTTAGCATATAATTAGCTCCACCTCTCGAAGGCACTCTTGATGGCCCCCACAGATCAGAATGAATATACTCCAATGTTCCCTTCGTGTTATGGATTCCTCTGGTGAATCGAACTCTCTTTTGCTTCCCAAAAACACAGTGCTCACAAAACTTCAGTTTGCAAATTCCTTGCCCATCAAGAAGTCCTCTTTTGCTCAATTCTGCCATGCCATTCTCACTCATATGCCCTAGGCGCATATGCCAAAGTTTAGTAATATCATCATCTGACAAAGAAGAGGAAGCAACAGCTGCATCACCAATAACAGTAGAACCCTGCAAAACATATAACTTGGCAGTCTTTCTCTGCCCTTTCATCACAATGAGGGAACCTTTGGAAATCTTCAACATCCCACTTTCAGCTGTGTATTTGTACCCTTTTGAATCAAGAGTACTCAATGAAATTAAATTTCTCTTCAATTCTGGAACATGCCGTACGTCACTAAGTGTTCTGACAACTCCATCAAACATCTTAACTTTAATTGTTCCAACACCTGCGATTTTACACGAAGCATTATTTCCCATCAAAACAACACCTTCAGACACCGTTTCGTAATTTGTAAACCAATCCCGATTGGGACTCATGTGGAAGGTACAGCCTGAATCAAGTATCCACTCCTCGCTCTCTTTAGAATTGTTAACAGAAGCGACTAGAAGTTCACCATCACTGTAGTCTTCTACAATATCAGCTTCACCAGAATTTTCTGGTTGTTTTCCCTTTTGATTCGCAGCCTCCCTTTTAATCTTGTTCTGTAACTTATAGCACTCAGATTTAATGTGCCCTTTCTTCTTGCAGAAGTTACAAGTTTTACCTCTGTTTGAAGACTTTGATCTACCCTTAGATTTACCGCGAGGATTCCTTTCCTGTGTCCTTCCACGATCATCATCAGCATTCCGATCTTGTCTCCCACGAACAATAAGACCCTCTCCCTGGGAGTCGGGTTTAACCACAAGATGCTTCATCTTATCATACGAGGTCAAAGAATCATAAACCTCATCAACTGTGAGAGACTCGCGGCTATATAAAATCGTGTCTCTAAAGGTTGAATAAGACGGGGGCAACGAACAAAGTAGAATCAACCCTAGATCTTCCTTATCATCACCAACCTCCATGGCCTCCAAGTTTGAGAGAATTTCTTTAAACAACTCATTAAGTGTTCGTGCCTGACGCACCTTCCTCCAAACGATGAGTATAAAGTCGTTGCTTCATATGCAACTTGCTGGTTAGAGTTTTCGACATACATATTTGTTCTAGCCTCTTCCATAATACTGCGGCAGTCTTCTCCTTCATCACATCCTGCAAAATTTCATTAGACAAATGCAGGTGTAACTGTGTTAGTGCCTTTCGATCCTTGCGCTTCTTATCTTCCTCTGTCAATGTCGAAGGCATCTTATCTACCACTAGCGGGGCTTCCTCTAAATCCATCTCGTGCAAGAATCGCTGCATCTTTATCGCGCCACAACGCGAATCGTGTTGCGATCCAACAGCGGAATTTCATACTTTAAAGACGCCATTACCGTGATCGAGATAAAAAAACCCAGAAGCACTTGATACCAATTTGAGAATATATATATATATATATATAAAGTCGGTAATGACAATATATATCGCAAAAAAAAATAATAAAGAACACACAGATTTTACGTGGAAACCCTTTCGGGAAAAAACCACGGGCGAGAGGAGAAGAAAATTCACTATGTCGAATTTTGAATCAAATACAAGAGGAACAGACCATGTCTATTTATAGGCTTATAAAGCCATATTCTAATAGGAGTAGTAAAATTGAAACTCCTTATTCTAATCAATATCAAATAGATGGAGTTTAATAAGGTTTAAAAAACCTTATTTAAAATAAAATAAAAGAAGTGTAATTCTATAGGGATTCTTCTTTTATTTTATTTTACCATTGTATTTTATTTAAATAAGAATTTGGGTCACTTAATTCTAACAAGCACAAAATTGCAATCCTTACAATAGAATGCCGCCCGTGTGGTGAAACCACAAGCATTGCATTTCCCATTGTGCTTTGTGTAGTAAAAGAGGGGGTGTTCATGTTTCAAACATGTTCGAGCACCAGGAGTAAGAGCAATCACACATCGGAGACATATTTTTCTCTCACATCCACAACATTCATAAGCAAAGGCATTAGATGTGTCCCAACATTGTCGACACCTAAAAGCTTTGTCAGAAATAAGGGTTAGAGGCTCTTTGAAATCATGATGCCAAACATTCTTCATCTTAGGTAACTCGGCACACGCTTTATGAAGAAAGAAAACACATTTTGAACAGTAGTAAAACGGATCCGAGATTGGCAACATACACCCGTGGCAACTATTTTCATATCCTCCAACAAAGGGACCTAACATTAGATTATGCACATGCTTGAAATATTTTATTTTTGTAGCTTCTCCAGCATCGTTGCTCTCAATAACAATGAAAGAACTTTCATTGGGCATCTCAATCTCATCTTCATTTTCTACTATTTCATATGAATCTTTATTCTTCAGTGCACACTTCACATGGAATATACCATTGAACTTTGAACAATAGTAACTACCATGCTCTGTATTGACTTCATCATGGCATATTAGGCAATTCAAAACCCTAAAATCTTCTATGTGATAGAAATATGTGTGAAGAAGGCGATGGTCATGCCACTTACTTTTGATAATGCGAGGCAATGAAATGCAATTTTTATGGATTATGATGTTGCATGTACCACATGTATAGGCAACATGATTTCCTTCAGTGCCACACCCATCACATGTGACTGGAACTTGTCTCAACAAAAAGGTGAATGGATGTTCATGATTTGTACTCTTAATTACTTGTAATGGTGATTGTGATGCACATTCAATGTGAACAACAAACTTACAAGGAGAACAAACATAAACAAATCCTCTTCGCATTGTTACCTGGCCGCATAGCTTGCAAGACAGCCGTTCACTATTAAATTGTAGGACAAGAGGATGCTTGCGATGACACACATGATTCAATTTGAAAGGAATCTCAATGCATTTCTCATGTAAGTTAAATCCATGGCAAGGAGAAAAGCGTGTATAATTTGCTAATGGTTCCCGGCAACCAAAGCAGTTAGAAACATTTTAAGTTTTTCATCACCATTTTCAGTGGGAATCAATGGATGTTGAAGGCAAACATGCTCAAGCTCTTTCAAATTATTCTCAGCAATATTAAATGTAAACAAAGCACATTTAATATGAAAGTCCAATTCACAAGAAGAGCAGCGATAAACAGACTTGTGACCCGATTTATTGCAAAAATTGCAAATGTACATTCCGGATGAATAAGGTGCATTTTGCATAAGAAGAGGATGGTTGAGATGAAAAGGGTGATTAAGCTCCAAAGGTGCCTCGGCACATACCTTGTGAAGATAAAACCCGCAGATGCTTCGCATACACAAAAAAAATGGAGCGAAACCTTCTCCCCACACCTCGAACAATCGGTCGACACCCCTTTTGATTGTCCATCAGCTGCTCTTGATTCAACATAAGAAACAGGGGATGTTGGTGCCCGTTGAACAAGGTAAATGGATGTTCATGATTTGTACTCTTAATAACTTGTAATGGTGATTGCGATGCACATTCAATGTGAACAACAAACTTACAAGGAGAACAACCATAAACAAATCCTTTTCTCCTTGTTACTTGGCATATCTTGCAAAAGAGCAGTTGGCTATTAAATTGTAGGACAAGAGGATGTTCGCGATGGCACACAAGATTCAGTTTGAAGGGAAGCTCAGCGCATTTCTCATGTAAATTAAATCCACAGTCAGGAGAAAAGTGTGTATACTTTGCTAATGGCTCCCAACACCCAAAGCAGTTACTATCATCTTCAAGTTCTTCATCTTGAAGGGCGACATGCTCAAGCTCTTTCAAATTATTCTCAGCAATATTAAATGTAAACAAAGCACATTTAATATGAAAGTCAAAATTGCAAGAGCAGTGATAAACAAACTCCTTACCCAATTTACCGCAAAAATTGCAAAAGTACCCTCCAGAATAAGGTGCATTTTGCATAAGAAGAAGAGGATGATCAGGATGAAAAGGGTGATTAAGCACCAAAGGTGCCTCAGCACATACCTTGTGAAGGTAAAACCCACAATCCTCGGCACAGCTAAAACATGGAGTTGACACCTTCTCGCCACACCTTGTGCACTTAGCTACATTCAGCAGCTGATCTTCATTCAAGATAAGAAGCAGGGGATGTTGGTGGCCATAATTGTTAGACCCCCCCATTTCTGCTTCCCCAAGCAATATAAATAAAGGAAAAAGCTTGATTTTGGGAGCAAAGTGTCAATGAGAAAACAAGAATACAAGTGAAGAAAGATAAAGATTGAGGCAGTGGAAGAGCATTTGATATTTAGAGGCAGAGGCAGAGGGTCACTTCTAGTAAACAGAGGTCAACTCAAATAGCCAGTCGATGCTTTTGCACTTGCTTTTCATAGTGGGTTACACTTGCTTTTCATGGTGGGTTGATTTGATATTGATGATATCTATTTATAAATCCTTTGTTGTTTTATTTCGAAATTCCCATATTATATTATACAATACACAATATGTATACGTGCGAATGTATATGTAATACCCAAATCTTGTCCGGACCCATTAAACCAGACCCAAATAAATAAAAATAAAACTTAGGCCCAAAAGGCCCATATTTTTCAGAGTTTTCAGAAAATTTTAGGGTTTTGAAACACTAAAATTTCCTAGCGCCGCAACTCCACTTAGCCACCAGCCTCTGCCCATGTGCCTGCCACCAGCGCCGACCTCCACCACGCTCCTCCACTTCCCTCTGTTCCCCACGACCTGCAAAAAAGGACAAAGGAACAGCTAGACCACAAGCAAAAGGGATTGTATTTTTTATTTATGTTATTCGGCTATAAAGCCATGAAGAAAGAATGTATTAAGGCTTTTTTTTTTTTTTACCTTTTTTTCAATCAAAAGAATACAAAAGTACTTTCAACCAAAAAACAGTTGCAAACATCTATAAACAGGGATCAATACAAGTTTACAACAGTGAATCGAGGAGAGCAACAAACAAAGTTTGAAGGTTTATTTTCTATTTTATTTTTCTATTTCGAAACTATATACGTTAATCCATTTTATTTATTATTATTTTTTTAAAATAGTATATGTATATAATATATCAAAAATAAAAAAAAGGAGGAGAAGGGCCTACCATTTTCGCGAATTCCGGCCACCGTGTACGGCGGCCGGCACTGGCGCGGGGGCGACGGAGAACGGCGGTCCGGTCGCCGGAAATCGTCCCTCCCCATTTGAACCTGCAGAGAATAAAAGAAGAAGAAATCAGTTTTTTTTAGAACGAAGAAGAAATGAATTTTGAAAAGAATTTTGGCGTAATATAGTTGTGTGAAACGACGCCGTTTTGGTCAGCGTCCAAAAGCCCCGAAACGACGTCGTTTCACCCTGACCCGACCCGCTCCAGCCTAGGATCCGCGCGTTTTTGATTGGTTGGGCTAATTGCCCTTTTAGTCCTTCTGCATTTCCAGGTGTTTAAATTAGGTTTTCTTTTATTTTAAATTGTGCCCTGGAATTTTACACAGTTTTAAATCCGGTCCCTGCCCAAACGCTGCGTCTAATAACCCGAGAAAATTGTGCTAGTAGCCCCTTTTACTTTTCGCACATTAAAATTTAATCCCTATTTCCCTTTTATTTATTTAATTTTTGCAAATTTACCTCAAGCATTTCGATTTTATTCAATTTTAGTCATTTTTAATTGTTTTGATTGAACTTACTACTTTTGTTATATGTATTATTATTATTCGTGTCATTGGTGTTATTATTATTATTATTATGTTTATATTTATATTATTATTATACTCTTATTATTTCTACTTGTACATATACTTATTATTATTATTATTATTATTATTATTATTATTATTATTAGCATTGTTATTATTATTATTATCATTGTCATTATTACTGTTATTATTATTATTATTAGCATTATTATTATTACTATATTACTATTATTATTATTATTACTATGTATTATTACACTGTACATATTTTGTATCATTATTATTATTATTTTATTATTATTATTATACTATTATTATCATTATTATCATTATTATTATTATTATTATTGTTATTATTATATCTGTTATTCTTACTATTATCACCTCTATTATTAACATAGTTTTGTTTCAATTTTCTTTGTTGCATTTTCAATACTTTTTTTAATTTCGTTTTCGTTGTGACATTTTTATGTTTATTCTCGTTTACGTCGTTGCATGTAGATTGACAACTCTAAGACGCATTTAAACATTTTTTTATCTTTTTTTTAATTTCATAAAAAAGGTTTCACAAAGGTAATAGTCATAAGTTTGAGAATTCAAAAACTTGGGCCCAATCGTGCTGGGTGTGACTTTTTATTTGACTAAACAAATGGACATCCTTTCAAATTTTGATTCTATTTTTAAATAAGGTGATATTTGCGTGTTTGGAAGTTCGAAAGGATCGTGCCCAATCGTGCTGGGTGTGTTTTTTTTTTTTTTTGTATGACCAAATGAGCAAATACCCTTTCCAAAATTTCAAAAAATGTGTACTTGGAGATTTTTTGGAGATAATCTTGAATTCGGGGACTTAGATTATCGTGTCCAATCGTGCTGGATGTGAGACTCTATTCCTTCGAAATAAGGGAAACTCGATATCCAATCAAGTTGTTTAAAATCAAAAAGGGGAATAAAATTTCAAAATCATTTCAAACTTTTCGACATTAGGACATTGATTAATCAATTTGGTACCGATTTTGGGCGTTGCGAGGGTGCTAATCCTTCATCGCACGTAACCGACTCCCGAACCTATTTTTCGAATATTCGCAGACCAAAAGAACAGTTTTAGTAAACCGAAATGTTTATTTAAAACAAAGGTGATCCGAACACATCTAATAAAAGATCGGTGGCGACTCCCGTTTTTATTCATTTTCAAAACCCAAGTCGATACCTGTCTCTTTTCCAAAAGAGGATGGTTTCGACAATATATATACACCATAATTTTAGCTCATTTTACATCAAAAATTTTTATGAAATAAGCATTGGTTAACATTAATTTTATGTAATAGCACATTTTCGCCCGAGGCTAGCTAACCAAATTAATCAAATATAAAAACTAAAATAAAACAATAATAAACCAAGTCCATTAAAACAATTCAGTTTTTATTACAAACCCAATAAAATAGCATATTTAAACATCAGTTGTCAAAACGACATCATTTTGCCCTTAACCGATCCAATCCGACCCGACCCGCTTCAGGATCAGCGTGTTTTTAAGTAGAAGGGCCATTTGTGCTTTTGACCCTTCCTCTTTTTCAATTTGTTTCAGCTTAGTCCATTTGCTACCTTTTTATTTTTTTTAAATTCGGCCACAACATTTGTTTAGCGTTCCAATTTAGTCCCTAGTGCGCCGATCCTCTGGGGAAGGGACGCGTGTCCAAGGGAGGGATTTATTGCCAATTTGGTCCTCTACCCTTTAGCGCTTTTTCAATTTGGTCCTTCTTTGTTTATTTATTTATAGTTTTTGCCTTTAATTTCATTTTTATTCTAATTTAATCTCTAATCTGTTTAATTTCAATTTATTTTAGCAATTTGTCACTTATTTATTTATTTTAAAACTTTTGTATAACCTATTTTAAACCTTTTTATATGTAATTTTTTTAAAACTGTTTTGTATATTATTTGTTTTAAATTTCCTTTACATGTTATTTATTTTAAACTTTTTATATGATTATTTTAAATTATTGTATACATTATTTTTTATATTAATTATTTACATTGTTTTATATTATTCATTTCAAGTTGCCATTTATAGTATATATTTTAAACTTTTTATGTATTATTTATTTAAAATTGTCTTATTATTTATTTTTGAATTGTTTTATTATTATAAATGTTTTTACATATACTGTTTGTTTTTAAGCCTTTTTATACATTATTTGTTTTTAAATTTATACATATTATTTATTATTTTTAAACTTTTGTATATATTATCTATTTTAAATTTTTTTATAAATTACTTAGTTTAAATTGTTTTATATGTTATTTATTTTAATTTTTTTATTTTGTTTATTTTAAACTCTCTTATTATTATTTTATTTTGATTTTTTTTATAAATTGTTTATCTTAAATCATTATCTACTCTAAATTGTTTCTTATATTATTTATTTCATTTTTCTTTGATTATTGATGTTAGCATTTAAATGATGTATGCCGTGTAATTTTCTCGAAATATTCCTTTAGTATTTGTATCTTGTAGTTTATTGGTGTGACGATTTTATTCACAAACCATCGTTTTTTTAATAAAAATGCATTTCATTTTATTACTACATTCTAGTTCAAAATGTTTTCACAATAAGGCAATGCTCGGAATTTGGGAGCTTCGAGAAATCGTACCCTAACTTATTGGGTTTCGGTTTTTCTCGTCGAGCCTAAAGAACCAATTATTTTTAAGAAAATCAAAGTGTAAGTTAAATAAAAACTTATTCTTGGGAATTCAAAAATGTTGTGTCCTAACTCACTGGATGTGACATTTTGTTATTTCGAGGTAAGGATGTCTAAAAACAAAGGCAATATTTCGTATTTAGAATTTTGAGAAATTGTGCCCAAACTCACTGGGTTCTGATTTTTCATTTGACCCAAATAACCGAATATCCTTGATAAACTTAAATGCACAAATTTTAAAAGTCAAAAAGTAAGCTTGGTTTCGATGATTCGAAATGTCGTATCCTAACTCACTGGGTATGACATTTCTACTTCTTCGAAATAAGTAGGTCTCAGCATCCAATTTAATTTATTTAAGTTTTAAAAAAAAAAAAACAAAGAGGATCATATTTTAAAAATCTTTCCAAATTTTCGACATTAGGACATTAATCAATCAATTCGGTACCAATTTTGGACGTTACGAGAGTGCTAATCCTTCCTCATACGTAACCGACTCTCGAACCCATTTTCTTGAATTTTGTAGGCCAAAATCATCGTTTTAATAAATTAAAATATTTTAACGAATAGTCTCAAGGTGACCCGATCATACCTAAAAAAGGATTGGTGGCGACTCCATTTTCATTTTAAAAGTCAACTCCATTTTTCAACGACAAAAAAAATGGTTTCGACAATTGTAATTAGTGTGATATTGGGTTTGGAGCTGAGTAGCATGTGCCATGCATTTATGTAATATATTATGTGTTTATGTAACTTGTAATATATATATTATTCCCTATAATATTAAGAGAAGAGAGAAATAGTTGGAAAAAAACTTGTATTTTCAAATAAGTTTATATAAAGAAACAAAGACATGCATCCAACAACATCTGTACAATCGCACTCTCAAATTATAAAAATTCTAAAATAATAATCAAATTTCAATGCAACTTCAAATTATTACATGACAACAACTAATATCATAAGTGATAAGGCAAAGATCAAACTCTATTTTTCTATTTTGAGTTTTCCGACAAATGAAGCTGTAGATTTCAAATATGATTAGAATAAAAATGAAAACCCACATATTAATACCTTAAAAATCGTATGTTTATAAAATGAATAATCACATGTGATGAAATTAAATCCATGTGTGGCATTGAATATTTTAAAACCAAATCAAGTAGTCATAACTCATAACACAGTTTATATAATCGCCTTACAAATTGATTATAAATCACCGTACTAATTTTATGGAAATCTTATTTAAACCAAACCAACACAGAAAAAAAAAAAAACCTTTCTGAGACCTCCGATATGCCGAGTCCACAAACTAACCTTGTGAAATACTTAAAAGAGAGAAACTAAAAGGGATGAACTACACAAGCTCAATGTGAGACTGAAACTTAGACAAAAGGCAAATGATGATGTAACAAAACAAAAATAGTTTTAAAAAAAAGTAAATACAGAGTTATGGGGTATTTTGAATGGTCTTACCCTATTAAAAGAACAGAGTTGGAGTGAATTTTGATCCATACAGATAATCTCGAGATAGTCCAGGCAATAAAAAGGGACTCTTCAACTAATTCAATCTCCGCACTGGTTAGGCAAATCCAAAAGCTGCTACAACATAAAGAGTTTTTGGTGGTTAAACACATCCCAGGTGAAGCTAATTGTGTTGCTGACAGGATTGCTAAAATGGTCTTTGCTAATATGATGGGAGTTAATGTGTTACAACAGCTCCTATGAAATTATTAGAAGCCATTGACAGTACTAAAAGCTAATGCTAAAGTTGTTTTGTAAATATTATAGATTGAAGTCAATTTGATCCAATTACAGTTTCAACCCAAACCCCACAAGTTTCAATCCAATCAATTGACTAAATCACATTATTTCAACTTACAATTGAAATGCCAATTAAAAGTCTCTACCTATCAAGCATCCATATTGAGAGCCATATGGTTTCATACATTTCCAGTGAACGAGATAGTTGCACTCTGGTTCTGCACATTCAAGAGTGAGCTCTTCACAGGGTTCACCACATTTAGTGCATTCAAGGTAGTAATTTATCTTCTTCACTAATGTGACAGGGTGCTGATGATCCCCTTCTTTGCAGATTCACTAAGAACACATTTCACATGGGCAGATGTGTAGCAAGTTGTGCAATGATAAAATCAGCTCTTCGAATCTCTTTTTTGCTCACAAATGTCACAGTAATGATGTTCTGAATAATCATTTATCTCGTGATAAGTGAGTGTAAGAAAATGCTCATTTGTATCTGGCTCTAGTTGGTAGTAGCATACAGTAAGGATCTACAGAATAATTGCAATCCTTGCAGTTGAATGCCCCTTTTATATCCTCACCACAAGCACAATACTGCACATAAAAATCATAATAGAAAAGAAGGGGATGTTCATGTACTGGACATGTTAGAGCATCAGGACGAAGTGTCGCACAACGAAGGCAAACATGCCCTCCACATTCGTTACATTTGTAGGCAAAGCCATTAGAAAGGAAACAACAAATTTCACATTTGAAAATGTTGTCTGAAGTCAAGACAAGGGCTTCTAATTGGCATGCATGATGCCAAACAGGCTTCATCTTTATGAAGAAAGAATTGACAATGAAAGCAATAGTAGAATGAAGCCGAGATTAGCAACATGCACCCATCACAACATTTATCACCATACTCCCTGATTTTGTCACTTAATGTTAAGTAGTGATTATGCTTGAAATGCTCTATTATTGTGGCTTCTCCTGCATCATTCCTCTCTAGAACATTAGTGATGGAGTTCAAAGATATATCAAGAGATTTTTCATCTTCATTTTCATCTCTAAATTTTCAAACATTCCGGTAATAGAAGAAGGCAAGGTTTGTTCGTTGATCATTCCAGAGGTACTATTGTCGCGATCATTTTGTTGTTGTATCCTGGGAGATAGACGACCAACGGTTCTTCAAGTAGCATATGAGCGGCCGAATCTGTCTTTAAGAAAACTGTGAAAACAGATCTCAACATCTAGTAAAACTCGATTCTCTTAATTGTTTTTCCATATTTGATGTTTTAAATAGATATAAATATTTATTTAATTTGTAACACTCCTATACCATGTTCGACTTAAGGAACCTGATATAGTAATATTACATTTGGTGCCAAAGTAATTCTTGGCTAATTATTATTGTATTTGAACATAAAAACAGATAAATAATAAATTTAAAAAATTTAAATTTAAATCAATTACTACTACTTGGGACATACTTAATTTTTCCTAAGTACATGCCATTCTATTCAAAATTTTAAAACATACGTTGTTGTTGCTTGAAGATGTGATGAGATGAAAGCTTGCAATCTCAAATTCTGTACCTAATATGCGCACGGAAACAAACCATACGTTGAGTATACACCCAGTGGTATTACTATAATTCAAATAGTTAAGGTAAAAACAATATATATACACATTAAATCTTACCACTATTTTACCTTCAATAAATCATTCATGCATTTAAACTTTAAATTTATTCTAATAATATGCATCTTAAATAGCATTTCTCTATTTTAATTTATATATCTTCTTATTATATTAATATCCATTTCATGCATTTCATCAATAACTATTTCATAAAACCATTATTTAATATATTTCATTTCAATATCCTAATTCAATAACATATTCTATTCCATATCTAAAACCTTACAATATTAGTCTTTCAATAATTATTTATACCAACATTTTTCAATAAAAATAATTATAATTAATTCAAAAGATTATATTCAATTAACTCCTACACTATTTCGTTATTTCCAATTCATTCTATTTTCACTTCTTATTTCGATATCTCAATTTCAATTCATAATTTCACTTTATCATATTTTTAATAGTACAATCAATCAAATTTATTTAATTTTCTCATTTTAGTTATTCACCCTATTAACAAACCCGGACTTTGACAGATACAAGGATTCCAACCCAAACACACCAGTACGATATAGTACCTGATCAGTATATGACACATAAGTGCCTGAAACAACACACGAGGTGTCTGATACGACACACGATGTGCCTGAAATACGACATAAAGTGCTTGATTGGCAAAGCCGATATATCCCGTACTCTTCCAAATCCTATGGCATGCTAACTATATCCGACTCAGTCCGACTAGTTAATAGGGTATTCAAATCATTTTTTATTTATTTCAAATTCTCTTTCAATTCAATCACAATTCAATTCAAGTTCACCTTTTCACTTTCTAACCAATACACAATTCAATACCAATACATATTTCAGGTAATCACATATAATCATACTTTGATTCAATTCAATCCACTTTTCAATCAATACACAATTCACATATTCACCATATTCATAATTTAATTCACTTTTATTCAATTCATATTTTCGATTCATTTTTCAATCAAGTTCAAATCAATAATCACTTTTCAATTAATATACATTTCAAATAATCACATATTTTCTTCATTCAATTCATTTTGATTTAATTCAAATCACTTTTAATTTCCAATTTGTTCACATTCAATTTCAATAGCCATAAACATTTTTAAATCAATTTCATTCAAATCAATATCATTATTTCAATTACTTTCCTAAATTTATCTACCATGCATTTTGGTTAAAATATAACAATTAATAATAAATAGATTGAATTATAGTAATACAAACTCGGATTTGTTCGATTACTCCTCGATAACTTTTCCTTTCCTTTCAGTGCTGCTGCCTCGAGTTCCTTGCTAACTACGAAAATAATAATAATTTACACTTATTAATTACAGCACTAATTTATAATAAATGATTGAATTTCTATTCAATTTATACCCTAATTCCAATTTAATCATAATTAACTCATTTACTTTTATAATTCAATTCATACTTCATTTCTATTCAATTTCCTTTCATATTTCACTTAACTATCTAATGTTCATAATAAAATTATAATTTAAAATTTCTTTCAATTTAGTCCTTTAAACACAAAACTTATAGCTTCTTTTACAATTCAATCCCTTACCAAATCTAACTTGAAATTCATTCAATTAAATCCCTAATTCATCTTTTTGTTCAACATGAACTATACTTATAAACCTATGAACTTTCAAAGTATCAACTTAATTTCATCAAAACCTTGTTCTAAAGCTTCTAAAATATCAAAATTAAGTAAAAAGAACTTAATTAACTTACCTATTAAAGCTTTAAACCTTCAAACCCTAGTTTTCCCCTTTTTCTTTTCTTTTCCCTTTCTTTCTTCTTTTTTTCGAATGGCTTCTGCTATTCTTTCTTTATTTCATTTCTTTTATATCTTATATAAATATATATATATATATATATATATATATTAGTTAGTAATGATAATAATTAAAATAGATATCTTTTAATAACACATATTTACATTACATTTATCACCACTTAATTGTTTATCATACACAAAAAATCTCATAATATAATTATTTAATTAATAACTATCTTTTACTTAATTTTCAAGTAAATAAATAAATATAATACAAACGTATATATTTACATTATTACAATTGTCACTATCCAATTGGTTTATTATACAAAAATCTCACAATTTAATTATTTATCTAATAAATATATTTTAAATAATAAATATCTATTTACTAATTAAATATAAGTATTACAAATGTACATTTTTTTTTTTACAATTGTACAATATCGTCACCATCCATTTGGCAAATTTTTTATTTATTCATATAATATAATATTTTTAATTTATAACTAATATAAATTACCATATAATAAAATAATTATATTAATTATAATTTAATAATAATTAAACAATAAAAATCTTAGATTTTTATGAACATTTGCCGCCTCATTTATGGTAAATGGTATATTTGCCATTTTGATTTCCCTTTCTTTTTATTAATGTATAATTCTACTTTTACCCCTTATTCAATTTAGCCCTTTTTCCTAATTTCTCTTAATTAAGCTAAATTCACTTAATTAAAGCCTAATTAAACACACAACTAGCCTCACAAATATTCCTAATAAATATTTACGAACTCGGTTCACTAAGACGGAGGCCATATAACACACTTTTTCGGTACCCGTAAATTTTGGGTCATTAAATAATTTATTTTGTTTAAATATGTTAGTTTTTTACATAAATATAAATATGTATTTAAAAAATTTATTTGCTAACGTGTGTTTTGTCCTACATATTTTTTATACAAATAAAAATGTTGGTAAAGCATTGTAATTATCAGATTGATCGAAAAATGATAATAATTTACCCAAACGATTATCATATTAGGTTGGTTACGTGTAGGCATTGGATAATCAAATATGAGATTTATTTTTCATATTTTAATTTATCATAATATAGTCATCTATATTTATAATATCAGTAGTTAATCTAATAGTAATAGTTAAACCATTTTTATTAAAATATTGATGAGGGTTTTTCTACTCAATGATACCTTTACACCGATATATCATATGTTCAAAATGCTTGAGTGATGAATAAGAAATTTATGAACAAAGTAAGCTATTTGTGAATTATGTTGAAAAAAATGAAAAATATTAGTCTCACATTGATTGGAAATCAAGTGTGGAACTTGTATATATATGTAAACCAACTTAGTGCTCTCCCTTGTGCATAGCGTGGGTGCAAATCCAAATTCATTGGGGTTGGGTGTGTACTTGCACGACGTGGACAATGCGAAATGTTTGAGCATGTAGATATTTTAGTCCAATACGTAATTTATTTTTTTTCTCAGCAGATATTATACAGACTCTGTTTTAAAAGGACAAGTATCTCTATTTGATTTGATTCCAATCAAATTGATTTAAAATCTTCTTTAATGCATATTTGTATCTTTAGAATTCATTAGAGACACAATGAATTTATTTCACTCTCAAAATTCTTTCTTTTTCTCTCCAAATTTTTAAAAGTTTTGGTGATAAAAGAAGGCAAAGTTTGTTCGTTGATTACTACAGAGATGCTACCGCTTTGATGATCTTGTTATTGTAACTTGAGAGACAGATGACTAACAGTTCTACAAGTACCATAAGAGCAGCAGAATCTGTCTTAAGAAAACTATAAAAATAGGCCTCAATATCTAGTAAAACTCGATCTTCTTATTCCATTTCTAGATTTTTAAAATTTTCTATTTTCAAATTTGAAGTTTTTAAATAAATATTAATATTTATTTATATTATTTTTCAGATCTCGCATTTTTCAGAGCAATAATTTCTCATAATAATTTACCCAAACGATTATCACATTGGTTGCTTACGTGGAGGCATTGGAGCCCTATATTGATTTTAAATGAAATTTATTGAAAAAGAGATTCTACGGTCCAAATTTAAATACCCTTTTCAAGTTTTCAGCCTCACAATACAATCAGTATACGGAATCAAATTATAATGGAAATTTAAAAGGTAAAATTTTGGTTTTAGTCCCTATCTTATAATCAAATATGAGACTTAGTTTTCATGTTTTAATTTATTATAATGTAGTCATATTTATAATGTCCTTAGTTAATCTAATACTTAACCAATTCTAAAAAAATATTTATTCCAATTCATCCTTCAACATGATTTTTTTTGAAGGATATTTTTAAGAAAAAATCAAATCCGCATTTTAATTAGAACAGTTAGGTTAAATTCTGCCAGAAGGATTAAAAATAACAAGATTTTTTATTTTTTATTTTGTGCAAATAACAAATGACATGTCATTACACATTTGATAATATGTTTGCCACGTAAACTTTAGAAAATATCATAATTTAACAAATACCATTTTGATTAAGATTAAAATTTCAAAATTCAAACAGTAGCAGAGACCAATAGTATAAAATTTGACAGAATAGTTAACTATTTCAACTAACTAATACGATTACAAAGATTAAATTATACCAAATTAAAATAAATAGACTAGTTTTCAAATTTGAAAATAATAGAAGGACCAAAACCATAATTTGACCTCTTTAAGACCTACTTTATAACAGACGAGAAGCTCAGCTTATTTCAGAGAGTGATATTCACCATATAAAAAAAAAAAAAAAAGCACCAAGCAAAACAATAATGGCGGATGGTAGTGAGAAAAATGCAGTGGTGAGCAACAAAAAGGTGATATTCAAGGATTATGTTTCCGGGTTTCCAAAAGAATCAGACATGGTGGTCACCGTCGACGAGAATCTAAAACTTGAGGTTGCCAGTGATTCCAAAGACATTCTCGTGAAGAATCTTTACTTATCATGTGATCCTTTTATGCGACTCTTGATGACGAACCAAAGTTCAGAAATCTTCGATCCATACACTCTGGGCGCTGTAAGTTACGGATTCAGTCTTTGTTCTTTTATTTTATTCTAGTAGTATGTAAATTTGTAATTATTACGTTTTGGTCATTAATCTTCAAAACGTTACAAAATGGTTTGCGAGAGAAGGCTATACATTAACAGTGACTTGAATGAATGTTTTTGATTAGTTTAGTGATCATTTCATAACTTTTTAAAATTGAGTGACTAAAACAAAAACTTACCAATTTAGTGACCTTAGATATAATATGGTTGACCCTTCTAAAAATGGAAAATTGCTCTTTAGACCCTTCTAAAATTAGAACAAAAAACCAAATTCATAATTTATGTATGGTTGATGGATTAATGACAGAATTTTACTTTTTTATTTTTTTGATTAATGGTGTAATTATTTGCAGCCAATAACTGGGTTTGGAGTGGGTAAAGTTATTGATTCAAGAAACCCAGAATTCAAGGAAGGAGATTTGGTTTGGGGCATGACAGGATGGGAAGAGTATTCACTGCTGAAATCAAGTGAAGGGCTCTTTAAAATCCATCATACTGATATACCCCTTTCCTACTATACTGGAATTCTTGGTAATTTCTTGCAATTATGGTTTCGTTTCCTTTTCCTTTTTATATTATAATTTTGGGACTTAGTCCCTATTTTGGGCATAATTTCATCATCTCTTATTTTATGGGTAAACTACACTAGTAATCCTCCAACTATTAGTAAATTTCTTTTTTGGTTGTCCAAAAATGATCGTCTAACTATTCAACTATTAGTAAATTTCTATTTCTACAAAATGATTAATTGATAAAATTATAATAATAGAAGGATCAAATTATATCAACTTAAAATGTAATGAGTAAATCTGAAATTTTAACAGGGATGCCTGGTTTGACTGCATATGGAGGATTCTATGAGGTTTGTGCACCAAAGAAAGGGGAATATGTGTTTGTGTCAGCTGCATCTGGTGCTGTTGGACAGCTTGTTGGCCAATTTGCAAAGCTAATGGGTTGCTATGTTGTTGGCAGTGCTGGGACTCAAGACAAGGTTATAAATTCATTTTAATTTAAAAAATATGGCATCATTGATTTTAAGAGAAAATTGTTAATCATGTTTACAATTGGACTTGAGTTTTTAAATTTAAAGAGTTGACGATTTATTTTTTTAAAAAAAATAATAATAAAAGAACTAAATTTCAAATATAAAAAAATATAGGGACTTGAAGCATATTTTAACCAATTATACATATAAATATGTGGATGATAAATATGGGTAATAACTCTTTTAAAAACATCAATATTAGAACCCTCTGTGATGGCACGATGATCTAGGTGTTCATCGTCCTAGATGTGATTTAGGTTTGAGTCCCACTAGTTACCTTTATTATTCGGACTTTACCCTTTTATTGTAATTCATAAAAAAAAATCTTAATAATGTTTTTTCTATAGTATAATCAATTTTATTCTTTGGATAATATTTTTTTAATCAAAGAATAAGGGGTTTACAAGTATTCTATAGAGCTATAGTAAAATATTAAAGAAATAGATATTTACAAAAAAGAGACATGTCAATTTTTTAAGACTGCTTGTGGAATAAAAAACCGTTTGCAATATACCAAATACTCACCCATAAATTGAACTTTTTTTTATATATGCGTCCTTGCATATGAATATAGCATCACAATTCCTAGCCTTAAACAAAAGGATAATGCGCTTTAGTGCACTCGAACTCACGTCCTCCTACATTGATAATAATGTCCATACCAATCGAACTTAAACTCAATCAACTATTTTTACTTTTTAAAATACTTGTATATGTGTCAATTAACGAAAATATCCATTTATGCAAAATTTCCATGTTATCATATACCCTATCTATTTTATATATCATTATATTTTGTATATTTAGAAAACCAACTTTCATTTGTTTTGAAAAAAAACAAGGTTGAATTATTGAAGAATAAATTTGGGTTTGATGATGCTTTCAACTACAAGGAAGAGCCTGATCTGAATGCAGCTTTGAAAAGGTCAGAATATATGTGTAGTGATTTATTATCCCATATGTGTTTAAGTTAATAGGAAATGATCCAACTGTTTTAGTGTTAATTGCATTCGACATCCTCAATTTATAAGTTCAATTTTGAATTAATCTCGAAACTCCAAAACGTTCTAATTGAATTTTCAAAATATTGTTTCAATCACTTTCTGTTAATCTAGCTGTTAGTTTTAGCATTAAATGTATCTTGGATCTAATAGTTAGTTTTGGGGGTAATTAAAATTTTTATAAATTTTGAGGGGTTTAATGAGAATTTTTTTAAAAAAAATTAAATTTTGAGAGGCTTAATGAGAATTCTAGAAAATTTTAAGAAAATTAAATTTTTCAAAAAAATTTACTAACTTATTAGAATTTTTTAATTTTTTTCTGGGTTGGGCGCGATGGCCCCCACCACACTCTTGTTTAAATCCAAGCTAATATTTAATGTTAAAGTCGTCTACTAAAGTGGTAGAAAGATCTTGTTGAAATGATATTTTAATTTGAGGATTCGATTAAAATGCTTTGAAGCTTATGAATAGATTTAAAATTTGATCCATAGTTGAGGTACGTTTGAACTCTTATGATTGGCTTGGTGACTAATGATTATTCATCCTAGATCCCACCTAGGTTCGTCGAACCTTCAAGAGTGTAGTGGTAGGCTTTTTTGGGCAATTCCTTTTGAATGTAGTTTGTGAAAAAAAAATTTCGATGGACAACAAAATATTACATGAATACATATAAAAAGGAAAAATGATTGACAAGATTCAAATAAAAAAACTTTCGAACCATGTTAGATTGGGTGATTGATTATCTCAATACATTAAACTAACTAAAAAATCACTTCTATAGAGACTTTGGGTGGGTTTGGATGGGCGATTGAGTGCGGTGCGGTGCGTTTAGCTTACTTTTTGTCTCACGCTACAATATCGCTACAGTATCTAATCTCACCGCCACCGCTGTTTTTACACTAACTGCAGGTAAACGCACCGCCCATCCAAACCCACCCTTTGTCAATTGGATAGTTTGGATCAGGTCAATTTAGGTTTACATACTTTAGACTATTTCGATTTAGGTCAAGTTAATGTTTGGATATTTCGGATTCAAGTTGTTTAGTGGGACATGTTTGAATTGTCGACTCTCTTTTATGATCCAATAGAATCAAGTTTTATATGAGTTCAAGTTCATTGAATCAACTTTTTGAATTCAGGTATTTTCCCGAAGGCATCGACATCTACTTCGAGAACGTCGGGGGTAAAATGTTGGATGCTGTGATTCTCAACATGAGAGTCCATGGTCGCATCGCCGTCTGTGGAATGATCTCACAATACAACCGTGATCAACCTGAAGGGGTACACAATCTAATGTCGATTGTTCACAAGAGGGTCCGAATTGAAGGATTCGCGGTATTCGATTACTATCCTCAATATTCGAAGTTCTTGGACTTTATATTGCCTTACATTAGAGAAGGGAAGGTAAAGTATGTGGAAGACATTGTTGAAGGTTTGGAGAATGGCCCTGCCGCTTTAATCGGGCTCTTTAGTGGTCGCAATGTGGGCAAACAAGTGGTTGTAATTGCCCCGCAATGATTTTAATAAAGGTTTGTATTTGATAAAGTGAACTATATTTAGACGCATTATCAATAAATTGATTCATAATATGAATTTATGTTCGTTGTTTTTGGTATTTTTCATGTCTATTTTGTTGTTCATATTCGGGTGCGTAGCTGTCCTTTCTAATAAGGTCATCTTCAAGACTCGAACTTGCATTCTCTTTTTAAAGATGCAATGCGTCTTACTATATATGAAAATAACTAATACTGATTATGTATCACTTTTTTAATTACATTGTTGCTCACCTTTCGGTTAGTTTACATGTTAATGATTCTTTTTTTATGTCAATTTTGACGTGTTTGATATTTTTACGTGTGCATTTTTATTTTTTGTGAAGACAATAAAGATCTGTAAATTAAAAAGAGAAAAGAAAAAGAAAATTGATGGGGGGAAGAAAAAGGAAGGAGGTAATCAATTTATATGTTGATATTATCGCTGGGCAAAACAAAAAAGAGAAAGCAAACTTAAGAGATTCAACTCATTTTTACAAGATTGATCGTTTTTAAAGAGAGATTAATCATTAACCTCTTTGAGGTAGATCTATACAAATTCGATGATGTTTTACAAGATGATCTTTGATGTCGGATCAAACTTGAACAAACAAAATATTTGTTAATATAAAAATTAATTTCGATCTATTTCCTACCCAATCCAATTTTTAATCACCTTTAGTACATTCATGGTCTCTGATATAATCTATTAATTGATTTTTTTTTACATGTAATACTTGGATTTAATTATAAATTTTCAAAAATAATAATGATTTTTGTTTTGAAATAACATTTATTGAAAATCAAATAAAAAGATCAAATAAAAACCCTAAATGAAATGTGGATCTAAAAATATACAAACCTTATCTCAATTTTGGAACTTTAAGATAGGGCTTTGTTGTCCATTCATATTAAGGGATAAGGACATTTTCACTATTAAGAAATTATTAGATTTTTAATTATTTTATTGAAAAGGAATGATTGATTTTTTTTTTTTTTTGTAATGTGTAATTAAATGGTTAGTATTTATGGTACGGGGTTAGAATTTTAATCTCGTAAACCGTGTGGTCTTAGGTAATATTTTTGTTTCGAATTTGTCTAAGTCAATTTAACTCTCGCAAAGTGAGAATTCTGAAAATATAATGGAAGCATACTCGAAACGAAAGTGCACCGAAGAACAGAAAAGCCAAAGGAAAATAGCACGAATATATTCAGAACTATGAATGAAATAACAAATGAGGGGGAAGGCTTTTATACAATGTTACATCGACGGTCAAGATCAGAGCCTATCTACAATTGAGAGTCCTAAGAGATTTGAAATCTATACAATCTTATCCCTTTAGGATTTACACTATTTACCGTGGCAACTCTAGTTTTACTGGAGTGTTTCACTAGGCCACCAAAGCTTCAAGTAGATGAGTTTTTCCATGGGTTTCACGAGTCGAGCTAGTTCCATCGGATTAAATGAGCTCAATTTCATCAGTTGACCTTTATGGGACACTTTTTACACAATTGTCACAGGCTTTGATCCGCGGCCCGTGATACTTAGACATTCATTGTAAGAACATTCCTACACCACTCACGCACTTACTATGCCCAAATGGACTTGCCCAAATAAAGACCTACCACTACTCCCTTGGATTATTCAAGTTAGAGTTATGGTATTTATTTTATCATATGATTATTTTTCTTCATTGTTATTGGTCTATTCATGCTTTCAATCCTTATACTTTTGGCACATTTGAAATTTAGTCCTATTTGAATCCTATAAATTTAGTCCTCTACTTTTTTTCATTTAATAATTAAACTTCAATTGATAACATCATCAAAGAAATTCAATTAAAGTACACATGTGGAAACCTAGATAAGCAAATAAAAATGAAAAATCTAAGGTTGTAAGGTCTCCAATTCTGTATCCGATATTATAAGATAAAATTGTTTTACAACATTATTAAATAAAAAATTAAAAAAATTAAACTTTTAGATCAACAAGTGGTTAGGTGCAATAGTAAGGCATATTGACTCTTAAGAGGAGAACGTAAGTTTAAATCTTGGAGATAATATTGTTGGAAAGGATAGACACGAACCCCGAACATAAATCGTAAAACGAACAGGTCTTGGCTAAAGATTGTTTAATAAATTCATACATGTTTCTTTACATGAAAATGAATGTTACTCATACTCGATTGTCATAGCTTTTTAATGGTGAAAAAGGATTATTATGTATGATAAACTATTGTAAAAGCTTTTTAATTGTGTAAAATCTATCATAAGGACTAGAACTCAAAAAATTTAGTTATCGATTGTATAAAAATCTTTAACTAATAAGAAAGGAATCCAACTATTATATTTAAGTTTCAATGATGATCTCCAGGTATTTTCCCAAAGGAATCTATATCTACTTCGAGAACGTCGGAGGCAAAAATGTCGGATGTTGTGCTTCTCAACATGAGAGTCCGCGATCGTGTTGCCGTCTGTGGGATGATCTTGCAATACAATCATGATGAACATGAAGGGGTACACAATCTAGTGACAATTGTTTACAAGAGAGTTCGAATTGAAGGATTCATAACACCCGATTAGAGTCAGCAGTATTCGAAGCTCTTGGAGTTTATATTGCCTTACATTAAAGAAGGGAAGGTAAAGTATGTGGAAGACATTGTTGAAGGGTTGGAGAACGGTCCTGCTACTTTAATAAGACTGTTTAATGGTCACAATGTCGGAAAATAAGTTATTGTAGTTGCTCTGAACCGATTGAATCAGCTTTCTCTCATGTTTTAAGTTGATATTTGAATCTTAGTATGTGTATATTTGACGAGATACAAGTTGAATTGATTTTCGATTGTATTTATCTAAGTTTTGGTCTTTTGATTTAAAAATCTTTTTGTCAATTTCATACATGGGTAATTGACTAATTTCTCACAAGTCATTTTGAGTTCATATTGTTTTATATTTTATTCTGTCCACTTCGATTTCAAATTATTTCGAGTTCAGGTCAGGGTCTGAATTGTTTCAGATCATTATGCCCAGGTTGACGTTTAAGTTGACAAAAAAGACTTAATTGATAGAATAGTAATCATTTGAGGGTTCAATTAGAACATTTTAAAGTTTATGGACTAATCTAGAATCTAAGCCATAGTTCAAGGCTATCTAGTGGATTAACCCAAATTAAACCTTTATATGTTGGTAAGTGGTATTGGTTTTGGGTGGAACCAATTTGGGTTTAGTTTTAAAATTTTGGGTAAAGTGAACTATTAGTCATTATGGATAAGTGACTTAACTAAAAAAGTTATAATTTGGTTACTAAATTAATCGAAAGTTTTCATTTAAGTCACTAGACTGTTAAAATCGATACTCTATGGCTTTCTCTGTTCGCACTACCTGCACCAATCGAAAGCTCTCTTTCCTCTTCTTTTCTACAGTTCAATTTCTTTCATGAAACATCATTAGACGTCACAAATTTTGCGAACTAAAATTCAAACAACTTTTTTCTCCGATCTTCGATACTAACCGTCAAATTAAATTGGATTAAAGGTATGTTCTTCTACTCGTCGATGAGTACTGATCCACCGTATCGGTCGTCGAATCGTCACTTAAAACTCATTGATTGGACTTTTAAAAAAAAAAAAAAAAACTTAATAACCCAATGACTTAAATAAAAACTTTTGAATAGTTCAGCAACTTAAATGAAAACTTTCGAATAGTTCAATGACCAAATTGTAACTTTTTTTAGTTAAGTGATCAAAACAAAAACTTACCCATAATTTAGTGACTAATGGTGTAATTTACCTTAAAATTTTTGAGTTAATTTATTTTGAATTCTAATTATTTCGAGTTTGAGTTGCGTAGATTTAGATTATTGACCTTGTTAAATCAAATTGACTCAAATTCCAATACAAATTGACGGCATAGAATTTTCATATTCAAATCAAAATTAACATGTATAATTCAACTCAAAAATTCCAACTTCAAATCTATATAATTAACAACAACCTGGAAATTACAACAAAAAGAAATGGCAACAATTCAAAAGAGTCAAGAACACCCAAAGTCACGCCTACACTACCACCAAGCCGGAAAAAGGCACGAACGCTCCACACCAGCCTTCGCCAAGCCATCTGCCATGGAATTGGCTTCACGAAACACATTAGTCAAAGACACATTTCCTATATATTGATTTCCAAAGCTGATCAATAATGTTGAAAGTCTTCCATAGCTTCGTAATTAAAACCTTGAATTGACCCTCTGCTGTAATTTTTGCTAGATCATGGCCCAGCACCAGCAATGTATATATTATATACAGTGTTTATGAATATAGGTGCAGGGATGGGGCTTATAATTGTTGGTGATCATCGATTGCAGGCCTGCAATTCACTTTTCGGTCGGGGTCTGTTTCGAAAGCAGGAGTATCCTAGGCTTTGTTATCATTGCCAACAAAACATACATTCACATGTATAACCAAATTCCTATATTCAAATATTTACGTATCAAAATTTGGGTGAAATAAAAAGGGGAAAAAAAATATTAATTCACCACTGATGTAAGTTTACTTTTTAATCAATACAACTAGTTTCAACACTAAAGAAGAGAAAAGTAATGTATTTGGTAATCGATTTACCAAGTCACCAACACAATATCTTAGTTTCTGATATAGCTTGATCAAATGATTATAGTCTCTTAATCTCTGTCTTTTAACCATAGTCGTTGATTCTTACGAGATCTCATCTTAGACATTACCCTAAATTTGTTATTTAGGTAAATAAATAGATATTTGATGATTAATATTTGTTTCCATTCTGAATCCGTTATGATTCTAATCAGAATCCAAAATTTCAGTATCTAATCCACAAATAATGAATTTAATATTTATATTGTGTTGATATTAGACCTAATCATGGGTCGAGCCACCCACTCAAGCCCGAAGGCCCG
Source organism: Gossypium sturtianum (assembly GCA_025698515.1). Taxonomy (NCBI): domain Eukaryota; kingdom Viridiplantae; phylum Streptophyta; class Magnoliopsida; order Malvales; family Malvaceae; genus Gossypium; species Gossypium sturtianum. The sequence continues at coordinate 169,956,372 of CM046945.1, forward strand.
CTCGAAAAGTATGAGGATTTGTGCAAAAATATAGACCCAAAAAATGGGATTGGACAAAAAACAAGGCCTGTCTTCTTAACGAGATAGGTCTCGAGTAAGATTTTTCTAGCCCGAGTCCGACCTGGCCTAAATCAACCTAAACTTTCTTTTTTGATGTTTTGCTATTGTTTTGCTGCCATTTCGCTATTATATTGCTACTATTTTAGAGGCATTTGCTTGTCAAGTTGTAACTATTTTGGTGTTATTTAAGTATAAAGATTTTTTTAATATTTTAGTGTATTTGATGTATTATATTTTTTAAATTTGTTTTTATATAAAAAAATCTAAAAAATTTAATACGAACGGGCCGATTCGGGCTCGAGTTTAACATTTTTAATCTGGGCTAAGTTTGGGTAGAATTTTAAGTTCATCTTTTGGACCAGGCCAAGCCCGAACCTAGAAAATGGGCCTAAAATTTTGTACCAGCCCGGCCCATGATATTATATATTTATATATAAAATAATAATTTATGATATATATTTTATATTACTAATTGGTTAAATTATATTTGTATGATTAAAGAAAAAAAAATCTGCTTTTTGCAATTTGTAGTAAATGGGGAATGATTGTATACCTGAAATCATATTGGGGGTGGCATAGGGAATGATTGGCTTATATTAGCGTTGACTTGCTTTTTGCCTCTCATTTTCTCACCCCCAACTATAATAATAATTGCGGAGAAACTTCAAAGAAAAAAGCTTAAAATAAGGTGTTAGTCCCTGTATTTCTACAGAATTTGATATTTAATCCCTATACTTAAAAAGATAAAAATTCAATTCTCCTACTAATTCAGTTTAAAAATCCTTTGCTTTGAAAGACTAGTCTATGGGTTGTAACAATTTTCACATAATGATTTCTCTTAGTTATCTTTGACAACTATCGTGATTTTAAATAAAGCTTTTATCATCTGAGTTATCTTAAGAGTTCAAGATATATGAAAATCATGGCATCGACATTGTTGCCAGTGTAGGGGGACGTGAGTTCGAGTGCACTGAAGCGCATTATCCTCCTATTTAAAGGTTGAGGAGGGGCTATGGGTAGTTCTAAGCATTGTATCAAAAAGAGCAGATATGATAAGAACATATAATGAGATTAATGTTCAAAAAAATGCAATTAAGCGTCATTAAACATAATGTTATGTAATAACACAGTTTATATCAATAGTTAAATGCCTATTATAGGTTACTTTACATAGCTTATATAAAAGACCTCTATATTAAATCATTTTCACTATCCTGCTTGATATAGCATCATTTTATATTTATATATTATATGCACAAATAATTATATTTATCCAATATAAAAATAAATTAATGTATTTATTTCATTCTTCTTCTTTTTTGTCAATAAAACATATTCATAAAATTATTGGAAAAACACAAAACATCATCGTATCAATAGAGAAGAACACCAGAAAAACAGCAGAGAAAGAAAGGCCTAACAATGATAAATGAGTTGACATAAAATCAACTTTACCAAAGTGAGGCCGAACCCAAAACTATGCAACAGGCGGAGTTGGCAAGCCGTCCTTGTTCAAAATAAACACCAATGAAGATGGTGGATGATTTATCCAACCCTCCAAGTACATCTCCACTTTAACATGCTTAGCCACCCAATCTGCAGCTTTGTTAGCATCCATTTTGATCCTTTGGATTAAAAAATTATTCACCTGATCTTTCAGAATATCAAATCTCTTTAAAATCGGTTTCAGCTTCCACCGCCTCTCAAAATCCTTTTTTATTTAAATGTATATGATTGAATCAAAATTAAAGTTTCATGTATACATTTTAACCATAATCAAAGTTAATTTATGTATCAAATTACATATTAAATCAAATTTCATCTATAATTTTAAAATTATCCCGGGTCTATACTAAACAACCAAACCAATTAAAAATTTAATCCATAATTAAATAACTTTAAGCTAAAGTTAGATTAAAATTAATGAGACTTGCTTAAAATCTTAAACCCCTAATATCTTTACTTAAAAGATCTTGAAATCTTAATTCTTTTGTGAGACTTGCAAGTTACAAGCAACTCCATTCCTTAAAGGATTATGTAATTTTGGATATTTGTTAAGCCAATTGTTTGAAAGTTTCATTTCTATTTAATAAAATTTGACGTATTCGTCTTATGTTATTGTCGAGAAAAATAACCACGAATTTTAAAAAATAATTCTTCATGAACTATTACAATTATTTAAACATTTTCAAAAAGTTTCTTATTTAAAAAAACACACACTTAAAAGTCAATACAATATTCATGATTATATCACTTTCTCATCACTTCAACATGAAAAACACTATGGGTCATTGATGATTAGGTATTATGGATAATAATTTTAAACTTTTTTTTTATTTTAGAAAAATAAAATAAAGAGTTATATCTTATATTTTATAAGAAAATTCATTTATCAAAGAAACATAAAAGAAATTTTGAATGAAAAATTAAAGTAAAATATGATTAAATTAGTTGAATATTTTGGAAAATTTTAATTAGTTGAATAGGTCGTTTTTGGAGAAAGCGTGGACGCGCGCTTTCTTCACAATTGACAAGAAAATACGTCTAGTTTAAAGAATTTTCTTGCTGACATGTTAGGGAAAGCGCACCTAGCTGAATGTACTTTCCCTGACATGTCAACAGGAAAATTCATCCAAATGGGTGCGCTTTTACATTCTCTCTCTAAAAATAGTTTATTTTTCTAAACTTTAAAAAAAAACCGTATTTGTCAACATATTTTATTAATTTAACCAAAAAAATATAGTGAAAGGGGAAAGTAAAAAAAATTATTAAATAAAGTCATAAATAATAATTAAAAAAAAAGTGATGTTAGATTTATTTGTTGTCATTGATTGATACATTTATTTATTTTTATTAAATTGCTAAGAAACAAAAGTGAAAAGTCATATGGCAATTGCTATTGTTAAAAGGGTATAAGTAAAGATACACGTGTTAAAACTAAATTCATGAATTTAAAGGCAAACCTTTTAAAAAGTATTTGTTTCCCTTTTTAGCTCTCTTTTTGTTGGTGGGTTTAGTGAGTGGAATTCTTATCTCTAATCAATCAACTTACAATGGATTATTACGAGTATTGTTAACAATGCAGAAGAGAGTAGATTCGAGTGTACTGAAGCGTATTATTCTCTTATTTATGAGTTGAAAAGGGGCTATGGATAGTTCTAGGTATTGTGTAAAAAAACAGATATGATTAAAACCTATAATGAGATTGTTAAAAAAAAGTTTGATTATGTAGAGAAATAGAACACGTACATAAAAAAATAAGGTCAAATTCTGCTATTAATCTTTGTATGATACGTTATACTATTTCAAATCTTGAAATTTTATTCCTACCTAAAATATTAGTCATTAAATTCATTAAGTTAAACTATGTTATATCCAAGATCTTATATGGATTATCATATGTGTAATGCCATGTTAACTTATTATTTTCGTATAATTCTCACAAAAAAATGTCATTTTAATTAATCGATTTAATGTTGCTGTTTGGGATAGTATCGAAATTTTAAAATCAAGAAAGTATAAAAGCTAAAAATGATTAAATCGAATAAAATAGACTAAATTCAAAACTTACACGTAATATGACACTAATGATAAGAATTTGATAGAGAGTAAAATTGATTAAATTAAAGTACAAGAGCTAAATCCACATATTGACCAAATAATAAGGTTTTCATGTAAAATAAGAAATAATTCTAGGTGGAATTTATAGTGTAACAAGTGTCGGGTCTCGTTAGTTTACACGTCGGTATTTTAAAATATTAAAATAAAAATTAAGACCCACTTTTTTTTTTTTGGTGAATTGTATGATTGTAATACGACTAACATGACTTGAACCTAGGTCACACCTGATGCGACCAACACTCTGGCCATCAAGTCAAAACACAGGGTTCATTAAGACCCACTTTTAATCACAATAAATTCAAACTTAAATATTTTTTTTTCTTTTATGATATTAGAGGGCATAAATATAAATTACCACCTCTACACTCCATTCTTATTAATTATAATTTTAGTATTTTTTTCCTCAAAAAAAAAAAAAGAGGAAATACATAGTTTGGGTAGGATGATGATGACCACTCTAAATTAATTAAAAGGAATTTATGGGTGTAATTGATATTAATTGCTTAAGCCAAAGATTTACGCTTTCAACAAATATAAAATTACATGTCACAATCATTTTTCTTTCCACTAAAATTAATAAATTTCGTGAATTGAATCTTAATTCGATTAGTATGAATATTATTGTCAATACGGGAGGACGTCGATTCGAGTACGCTGAAGCGCATTATCCTCCTATTTATGGGTTAGGGAGAGGCTTTGGGTAGTTTTAAGTATGGGTAAACTACAAAAATAGTCACTTTTGTTTGCCTCATATTACATTTTAGTCACTCACGTTTGAAATGTTATGTTTTAGTCACTTTTGGGTAGTTTTAGGCTCAAATGCCACTATAGTAACATCTTATAAAAATATAAAATAATAATAATAACATCATATTAATATTTGTTACTTCGTAAAAATAATAGGTTTTTAGTCATTTTTCAATGGAGTTGGTATTTGATTGACTTATGACATTAATTCATTATAAATTTAAATTATAATACAGATATAAATTATCATCTAATGACTTAAATTACGATTTCATCTCTTAAATATATTTAATCTACCACTTTGGTGCTTAAATTCTTTTACCTAATACTTAAAATATTCATCAATTTAGTCCTTAACTTTTCATTTAATAAAAAATCTTTTAAAATTCCTTTTTTCATATTTACTATTTTTGATACAATACCTAAAACTACCTATAGCCCCTCCTCAACCTTTAAATAAGAGGAACCACGTCCTCCTATACAGACAACAATACTAATACCAATCGACCTAAGACTCAATCAAATTTTATTTTATAATTTTTGAAAAATATAAATTAAAATAAAACCTACAATGAAATGATACTTTAAGTAGATAAATAGATAAGTGTTAAAGGCTAAATTTATCATTATATGTGTTAGAATTGTCTGACTCGAATCTCGTAACTTGTTAAATAAATAAAATAGAGAGGCAAAACAAGGGGATCTGTGGAGGCGAAGGACCGAGGGTTGAACAATGCCTCACAAGTTGAAACCGTATAGGACTATACTTTTTCTATTAGACCTTAATTATAACATGGTTGTTTAACCTTTAAATAGATGTAGTCGAAGTCCTCTTGTATTGTGTGTGTTTTCAACATAGTGAATTTCTCCTCCTCTGCCCGTGGTTTTTCCGAATAAGGTTTTCCCATAAAATCTATGTGTTCTTATTTTCTTTATGTATTGCTTTGCGATCATTTTACTTCCATTATCGATGTTTATTATAACAATATGTAAATAAAAATTATTTAACTTAAATTAAATTAATTTTACTATTAATATTTTTTAAATATAATTGTTAAAATATTTTTTTTCTCTTCTAGGGATAATATATTTTTTCGTCCTTAAACTTGGCAATTAGTTTCACTTTGGTATTTGTACTTTTTTTAACCCACTTTGACATTTAAACTTGATAACTAGGTCTATTTTGGTCCCTAAACTTGAAAAATATAAAAGCTTGATGATGTAGCACAATATCAGAGTGTCACATTCAGTGTTTTAATAACCAAACCGATGGTTGAACAAGTCAGACCATCAATTCCCTATTCAATCAGTTTGATCAATTCGACCACCAGAACAACAATAATTCAATAAATAATTAAAAATCTAGAAATAAAAAAGTATTAAAATGTTCAATTTGTTCAGATGTCGATTTTTACAAACTTCAAGCAGTTTTCAAGTCAGCCAGTTCAATCCCTTTGTTTGGACCATTATATCGATCATTTCTCGATCCGTCTGATCAAGTCTTATTCTAATAACACTGATCATATCATCAAATTTTGACAGAATCCAAATTCAGTGACTAAAATGGGTCAAAAATATTCAAATACCAATTTCAATAGCTGTTATAATAGATGTCGATAATGGCAATAGAACGATCGCGAAGCAATAAGAAAATGAAAAATAAAACACATGGATTCTACGTGGAAACCCTTTTGGAAAAAAAACCACGAGCAGGGGAGGAGAAATTCACTAATGTTGAAAACTGAATGATACAAGAGGAGTTTCAACTACATCTATTTATTTCTTCAACAAGTGACGAGATTCAAGTCACACAAATTCTAACCGTAGCTAATATATATATAACCAAATTTCTTCGTTCGGCAAAAACAATGAGATTACAAGTGGACGAAGTTTTGGGGCAAAAAGAAGATAAAAGAAACATAAATTCTATTTGTTTAATAGATACAATAACTTGGTAATCCTAGGTTTCACCACTAGAATCAAGAATATACTTAAAATTATATTTTTTATATAAATTTTAATATTAATAATTTTATTTCTATATAAATTTGTTTAATAGATTTTTTTATATAATGTTTTTTTTATTATATTTTTATTATGTTTTAATTATTAAAAGAGAAATAAATAACTTACGTCGGTTAAATAGAGATGTTCATAAGCCAGATTGGGTTGGAGTTATGTGTAGTAAGTAGACTTAATGTTTGTTTAAGTCAAACTCAACTCAAAATATGTACCTCAAAAATTGCCTTTAGAAATAGTTAACTTAAGCACATTTACAAGGGTTAAAAGTGCACCACGTATCGGACATGCATACGTTTACAAGGGTCATGGTTTGGTGAAGTGTTGTTCATAGGTGAAGTCATGATAGACAAGGTTGTGGTCGGGAAGATGAGGGTGGCAAAATTGATTATGGCGAGGTATTGACAACAATTGCCCCCCAGATGAGGGCAGGGGCGAAATTAAGAAATTTTTTTGCGGTGAAAATTAAATTATAATTTTTACGATAGTAAAAAGTACAATTTTATCATTTTAATATCTATATCTTTATAAATTTTAAAGGATTAAATCAAATTTTTATATTTTTAGAGAGACCAAAGTACAATTTTACTATTACTAATTTAAAATTTTAAAAAATTGAAAGGACTTAAATAAAAAAAAAATCATTTTAAGAGGGGTCAAGACCCTTACGGACCCCTCTAATTTCGCCTCTGGACGAAGGGGAGGTTATAAAGTAGCTTTATCTCGAGATGATTCGCTTTTTTGCTTGTTATGGGGAGGGTAATGTTGAGGGCATTGTGCGTGTGTTTTTAAAAGAACTGCTAAAGGTTCAAACAAAACCTTAGTTTCGAGACGAAGTTCACCCTATTAGTACAATGACCTACCTCAACATGCCATGAAATTCAACCTTAATTGTTTAAGGAAGATTTTAGAGGAATTGTCTGTTGTCTAAGTTCTCGTCGGAAATTTTGCTTTCAAATTTCATTGGTAAATTCCAAAATTTTGCCATTTGTTTTTGTGTATTAGGCTTTTAGTGAAGTTTTTAGCAAAGATTTGATGATGGATAGGACCTCCTATAAAGTATAAATATTCACAATTTTTGGGTAAGTGATCGTATGTCATGCATTATTCGTTTTTTACTTTAGGTAATCTCTTGGCATTCAGGCTTTTTTCACGTAGTTGGGAGACAAAAACCCAACCTGTTACAAACCTAAGAAAAAGAAAGAGGAATGAATTTCGATGTGAAAGAAAAATATTATTTCTTAATTTACATTGGGTTACATAGCCTATTTATATTAGAAATTAGATACGGAAAGATATGATATGATATGATGCTAATAACTTAGATACAAATAAAGAAATATATGATATATATGATATGAATTAATCATGTAAGATATTACATTAACACAACCAAAGACGTTGGCTCTACGTGAACCCCATGTGTTGGCCTGATGATTAAGATATTCACTGCCTTAAGTGTGGCCTAAGTTCAAGTTACGCTAGTCGTGTTGCTATTTGAGCTTTGCCCTCTTCTTGTAGTTCACTTTAAAAAAAAAAAGACATCGGATTTACGTAGTTCGAAGAGTTATAATATTAATTAACTAGAAGATAATAAAAATTTAAAAAAAATCAACAAATTGGTGGAATAAATGCATTAAATGTAGGGGAATTAGAATTTCTGACTTGTACTAAGAAAATCACAGACAAAAGCATATATCATAAGCATAGTTACAATAATTGGCATTATCCGTAAATTTCTATGAAACTTTTGTCCCATTTCACCACACTTTCCCACTCACTTCACAAAATTTAAATATAATAAATAAATAAAAGTAGAATAAGCCGGCTCTATTTTTGACAATTTTTTAGTAATTAAAAATAAAGCTGTTGTAATTACCTTTTTACCCTCTAAACTAAATATGAACAAAAAAAATAAATAAATCTGACTTTGATTATTTATTATTGAGTTGAATTTTAGATGCTCAATTCGGTTCGTGTTTTACTCTATGTAAATTATGTTGAAGTTATATCTAAATTTATTTTGGCTTAAATCTCATTCTATCAAACTATGTTCGATTTCTGTTTTGTAAGGATTAACTCTACTTAGAAGAGACTAAATTTTGGGGTCTAGTAAATTTTTTAAAAAAAATCTTAGAAGTTTAATAAGAATTTTATTTAAAATAATTGAACGGTCTAATTAAAATTTTAAATTTTTTTTAAAATTAATGAGAATTTTTGTGAGATTAAAATTTTCTAAAAAGTTAATAATTTAGAAAATTATATGCAAGAAATTTAAAAAAAAAAATTGTAGTTCAAAACAGACTAATTTCTCAATAATCATAAAATAAAATAAAAAATAAAACTTGTTGATACATTAACGGTAGTGATCCAAGAAGGAAGAAGAGTCCTGATTCAGGAGAAGAAAGGAAGAAGATAATCAAGATGGGGTCTTTTTCCGTCCCCCCTCCTCAAATGGAGTGTTTGAGGCTATTTAAATCATGAATATTTCGAGTTGAATCCCGAGTCGGATTATTATATATTTTGTTATAACTAAATTAAATTGAAACATTTATTAATAAAACTTTAAATGGAATTTTTTCCATTTAAATGATAAGGGTAAAGTAGTACTTACAATAACTTGAAGATAAGGGTGACATTCCTTTTCCTATTCCAATAAATACTTTTATAATATGATTGTTGACTAAAATAATTTCTAGTCCACCGCCTCATTTTGAAATTCTCCCTAAATGGAAACGAATTTCCCGTAGAAAAATGAAAATTTCTTGCTTTAAAGCCTCTTTATAAAAGGGAAAGCTGAGGAAAGAATTTTCCTTTTATAATTTTCTCTTAGGGGTTTGGTTTTTTTTTTTTTTTTTTTAAATTTCCTAGGATCCAAACAGAAGGTAAGGAAAAAAGGTGGTGGGGTTTTGCAGAGAAAAAAAAGAACTTGAAATTATCATCTTCATCGTCGTCGTTTGTTCCTTAGGTGGAATTTTCTCGGGAAACAAGCAGAAAATTGCTGTAAAGAAAAGGAAAAAGAAGAGAAGAGAAAAACAGAAAAAGAAAACATGATGATGATGTCATCAGCTTCATCATCAGCAGCGACAGTAGCTGTGGATAAGGCAACGAGCGATCTTCTAATGGGTCCTGATTGGACTATGAATATCGATATTTGCGATTCTGTTAATTCTAATCATTGGTAAAAAAAAAAAAAAAATTAATCTTTGTTCTTTTTAATTTTGTTAAATTTTTTTTTGTAAAGGAGTTGACTTTGATATTTTTTTTTTAAAAATTTTCTTAGGCTTTACGTGCATGTTTTTATGTTGGTATTTATTTTAATTTAATTTTTTCTATGTTGTAGAATATTTTTCATTAAATTTCTCATCAGGTTTGAGTATTTAATATGATATTGAACTATGGATTTTTTTTTTTTTATGTTTCTTTTTGTGGATGAAATTGATTGATTGAAAAAAAATATGATTCTTGTTTAAGGATTTAATTAAATTACTTTTTTAGGTTGAATTATATGAAGATAATTGAATTAAAAAGGTGATATAAATTTTCAACCATCACTTTAAAGTATTTATGAAGATAGGCAATAAATAAAGAGACTTTCTAATGAAAAGAAACATTATTTTGGTTATAATTTCTCTGTTAATTCGATTTTGATGGCTCAATTTAGTAGTTTTTTTGGGGGTTTTATCAATTAATGTTTCGGAAATTAATGTAAAATTGAGCTAGATTTAGCTAGGAGCTCGATTTTCTACTTTTTCCAGGGTTTGATCGACTAATGTTCGGTAATTAATGGAATATTTAGCTAGTTTTACTGATTTGGTTGAACTTTGTATGTTGATATTTTAGGCCAGCAAAGGATGTTGTAAAAGCTGTGAAGAGAAGGTTGCAGCACAAGAGTTCTAAAGTTCAATTACTAGCTTTGACGGTAAATTTTAGTCGGAAAAACAATTTCTTGAATTCCCGGCTTCGTTATTTAGGGATTTTGTGTGTTGTTGTATTTGCGGATTAACTGAGTTTTGTTTTCCCCTTTTGTAGCTTTTGGAAACAATGGTGAAGAATTGTGGTGATTATGTTCATTTTCAGATTGCTGAGAGGAATATATTGGGGGAGATGGTTAAAATTGTGAAGAAGAAGGTAATTCTTTGAGTTTTTACCAATTTGATTATTACACGAATTGTTGGTCATATTCATTTGTTTTGGACTATGCTTACTTTATTGCCTTTCCAAAATGGATTTTTTGTCGCCTTGCCCCCGAATAAGCATATTAATTCAACGGTCTTTAGAATGAATTGAACTAGCTTGGAGCCATTAGGTTTCAAGGGATTGTCGCTAGCTAAATGGAGTAAAAGCTTACAATAAATGCAAGAAGCACTGCGAGTGTTGTTGCGAGACAATTTGTATATATGGTATGAATATGTTGGAGGAAAACAAAAGCTGTTGCATAAATCCCATGAAAGAACACGATCCTGCTTGGTGCTAATGACTGATGTTAGTGACTATACCTATGTAATACAGATTAGTGGCCATATACACGTTATTGAAATTTTAGTTCGGTTCACTATTAACCGGGAGGACATGAGCTGTTCTAGAAAGACGGGATGATAGTTGCTGAAAATCATTGAGCTAGTCATGAATGTTAATGTTAGTGGTTGTCTGGTACTTTTTTACATGGTCATTGGTCGTCCTGAAACGCGGCGTGTTTTGACTTCAATGCATGGATTTCAGCATCTGGTTTCTATCTATTTTGATCTTGTTCTCGTGTTATTTTGCCAGCATATGACTCTGTTTATTAGCATCTCAAGTCTATCTGTCGGTTTTAACGAGCCTGGCTTCGTGAATACTGCAGGCGGATATGCTAGTGAGGGATAAAATTTTGGCTTTGTTGGACTCTTGGCAAGAGGCATTTGGCGGTCCGGGGGGTAAACATCCACAGTACTACTGGGCATATGATGAGCTAAGGGTAAGCATAGCACCCTTAAATAACATGTCGTAGCGGACTGGCATCAAGGATATGATATCCGAGGATGTCCACTTCTAAGATCAACTACTCTCATCGTCTTTAACTATAGTGATTCTAAAATTTTGTAAATGTATAAATGACAGCGTTCGGGAGTAGAATTTCCCAAGCGTTCATCAAATACAGCTCCTATCTTTACACCACCTGCTACACATCCAACCTTGAATCCTGGTTATGGAATGCCAAGCAATTCTTCTAGAAGGCTTGATGAAACAATGGCTACCGAGATCGAAAGTTTAAGGTCTAAAAAATCACTTTTTAAGTTTTGTTTATTAAGTTTCTTTGTTTATTTACAGGTGTCTTTGTGTCTCACTCCTTTTTCGGATTGATAATCTTAGTTTGTCTAGCTTGGACTCAATGAAGGATGTTATGGAGCTCTTAAGTGACATGCTACAAGCTGTAAACCCGAGTCATAGTGCGGTATGAATGATAATAATGAAACCTTTTCTTTTAAATTGTCGGTGGAATGTTTAACTGTGATTTTTAGTTCGTATTAACAGGCAGTGAAAGATGAAGTGATAGTTGATCTCGTTAATCGATGTCGTTCCAACCAAAAAAAGCTGATGCAGATGCTTACAACTACAGGGTTAGTCTGTCTCCGAATTTTGTTTTTCTATAATGACTTGGAACTTATCCTTGAAACAGTTTTGTAAAAATGTCGAAGTTCTTTCTTTTATACATGGCCTATGTGCAGATGTCAAAAGTTTTTTTTTATTGGCTGTGTGGCAGGGATGAGGAACTTTTAGCTCGAGGTCTTGAACTAAATGACAGTCTGCAAAGCTTACTTGCGAAACACGATGCTATAGCTTTAGGTTCCCCCTTGCCAGTTGAAGCTACTGGTGTAAGCCCGATGCATAATGAAGCAAGTTCCTCCAACAAATCAAGTGAAGCGAAGAGCCCAGCACCTAATATAAGTCCACCCACACCGGTTGCCACTGTAACAAAAAGCCATATCGATGAAGAGGAAGAAGAGGAAGACGACTTCGCACAGCTAGCTAGAAGGTTTCGTATGCTAACCTCTAATTCACCTTATTTCACCTGTTGCAGTCCTACAAATGACTAATTTTATGTTGGTGTATATGGCTTGTCGTTAGGAAAAATCCTTTGCTCATTTGGTAAGTACCATTAAGGCCCCTGTAATAGGAGTCGGATTGCATTTTGCTTCCTTTACTCAAAAAATGGGCAAATTAGTCTTTGTATTTTAGATTAAAGAGTTGGTCTTTTTTATTAAAAATTCATCCATTTTTACTACTAAAAACGGACGTGGTTGACAAAATTAACCAGATAGCACGTGTACCTTCTGATGACGTACAAGGACCAGTTTTTAACAATAAAATGGATGAAATTTTTTAATAGAAGAACCAGTTTGCTCTTTGATCCAGCGTATAGAGATTAATTTGCCTATTTTTTTAATAGAGGGGCAAAATAGAATCCGACTCACAGTTCAAGGGCCTCCATGGTGCTTTTACCTTGCTCGTCTATAATCAAACCTTGTGTAAATGTGATAGGTTTAGCTTAGTTCTTGACTGGTTCACCTTTTGTTCTGAGTGCAGGCATTCCAGAGCACAGTTCACATCTCCTCAGAACGCTTCTCCTGGAACAAGTGAAGCTACTGCGCCAGTCAGTAATGCCAATGTGACGACATCGTATACACCAACTGCCTCGACCGCTATTCCGAGCAATGCTTTAGCTTTGCCTGATCCACCTGCACCAGTTAAAACTTCGAAAGAACAGGACTTGATTGATCTTTTAAGCCTTACCTTGTCAACAACAACGGCTTCCTCTCCGCATGCCCCTCCCACACCACCATCTGCATCTCAACATCAGGTACCTGTTCCTCCTAGCAGCCAAGGATATCCTTATGCTTCCCAAACATACCCTACAAGTCAGGCGCAGCTGCCGTATAATAGTTATGTGGTTCCTTGGGCTCAACCTCAAAAACCGTCCCAGTCCCAAGTCCAGCCACAACCAACCCAGTTCCAAACTGAACTGCAAGCTCAAAATCAGTCGAATTCACCATCTCAGGCTCAACATCAGTTCCAAGCACGACCCCAGCCTCATCAGTTAAACACACAGTCTCAAATCCGACTCCAACCCCAATCACCATCCCAGTCCCAATCACCGCACCAGTCATTCGGACAACCTCAATACCAACCATATTTCCAGCCTCAATACACATCCGCATATCCCCCTCCACCATGGGCTGCAACTCCCGGTTATTTCAACAGCCAAAACCACCACTCTTCTACAAATAACATGTTCTCTACTCCCCGAGCGAACACCACTGCATCAAATTCCATCACAGGGACCAGGCCCTTGCAGCATAACAGCTCATTCCCCATAAGAGGAACCAACGGCGGAGCACCAATGAACGGAGGTGATTCTTGGATGAGTACCGGTCCTAGGAACCCTGCTCCCACATCAGGACAAAAGCCCTTTATCCCATCATACCTATTGTTCGAAGATCTGAACGTGCTCGGAAATGGCGACGGAAGGCGTAATAGTACATCACCAAACTTGTCAGGTAGTAATACACAAAGTATGGTTGGTGGAAGGAAGTAAAAAAAGTGTTGTAGTTTTAAGGTTTATGCAAAAGGATATATATGTCCATTGTGAATCTTTGGTGTAAATCACAGTATCTAAGACATGGATTTGTTTTTGTTTTTTTTAGATTGATTTGCTGTGGAATTTGTCTTATTAGATTTGATTTGTGATTCAATATTATTGTTGTTATATTAGTATATAGTTTTTTGGTGCCTTTTAAATATGTTTATTTATAGCCTCTGCCATTGCCATTCTCACCTTCAAAATTAATAATTATAATGCAATAATTTTGGTTCTTACTGAAATTGCCATTTATGATTTGTGAATTATTTTATGAAGTTAGAACTATAAATATTTTCATAGGATTGTTGGGATTTGGATATTGTGGATTTTATATGAATTCAGAGTGGGGATAGATATTTTAGATGTCTCTTATTAGAATTTGCATTTTTTATTTAGATAATCGATATAGGTCCAAATTCCACTTGTTAAATTTAGTGGATCTTTATTTCCATTTTTGCATATCTAGATATTTTTTTATATTTAAAAGATGATGGGAGATTTTTTATTTTTTTTTTTCGAATGGATAATAATATTTAATTTAATTTCTCAAATAATGTGGATAATAAATGGATTCATATTTTTAGACAAATCTATAAATTGGAATTAAAATAATTCAAAAATAAAAATATTTGATCTCCTGTCAAAATAATTCAGAAAACACAAATATTCAATCCCATTCATGGCAACAATTAAAGGAAGTTCTGCAAAATTACTGAAAAAAAATCTGATTGACTCAAACCAATACAAATTTATTTAACTGAATCAAAACCAAAATCCAACAATTAAACCGATTGAAGAATTTATTTAATCAAAATCGGAACTTAATCGGTTTTACCATTGATCTGGTTCCAAAAATATAGCTTTAGAATGGCAACTTAGGGCTTGACCATAAACCAATCTGCTTGCAATACTTAAAATTTATGACAATGGCAAATGTTGTAGCCTTTACAATTTCAACACATTGAAAACCATGAAATAATGGGAACCAAAAAAAAAAAAAAAACGAAGGAAAATATTTACAATGCATCACCTATATATATATAACATAGTATTTGCCAAAGCCACCCCCACCAAACCCCCCGTATATATATATGCAAAGATAAACGTGTGACAGGAGGCTAATGAATTAATATATATCTCTGTTTATACCCCTGAATTTCCAATAACACCCATAGTGTTGTAAATCTGGCAGCAGTATATCCTGAAACACGAAGATGATCCGAACTCGAATAAATTTTTGCAACTATTAACTTGGATCACTGACCTTCCATGAAATTTGTGCCTAAGACGGTTTCATTCACCGTGATCTGCCTCCGGATTTTGTGAAATTGTGGAAGGATTTATACATTTATCTTGTATGAGAGTTGTCATCAGCATAGATTGAAACGCAGGCATCGGCAGCACCGGCAGCGAGTAACACTTGGTAGGGATGGAAGGTAAGGCAGCTTACGGAACCAATCTTCTGGGCCATGAAGGTATGTTGGTATCTAATGGTGCCGAGTTGTTCGCCTTTTAGACTGAAAACTTTGATTAGCTGTTTTGCTGAACCACTGGCAATTATCGGGGCATGTCTGTGAACGGCTAAAGCTGTAAGTGATCCTCGGTGAGCATCGATTGTAAGGTCTGTATCTCTTTGACTTCTAATATCGAGGAACTGAATATCACCAGCCTGGGATGCACTAACAATCTGAAAAATAACATGAAAGTTCATCAATGTTTTGTGTTTCCTAGATCAAAATCTCGAATGAGATGTTCAACGAGGAACAAGAATGTTGACAACATCGATACACCTTTTTTTACCAGACATAAGAAATGTGAGTTGCCTTACCTTTCCTTGATCAAGTCCGGGTTGAAAGCCGATACCCACAACTCTTGCTACTTGTTGAGTATGCGGCCTGGTTGTGCGAACCAGCCTAAACATTAAAAGAACAAATGCTGGTCAGATAGATAAATACGGATAACATGAGAGGTAAAAGTACCATGAGGATACCTATATTATGAGTCAGATTGCATTTTGCCCTCTTTACTAAAAAATGGGCAAATTAGTCCTTATATATTAGATCAAAGAGCAAACTAATCGTTTCTGTTAAAATTTCATCCATTTCTACTGTTAAAAATTGGCATTGCTGATAAAATAACCAGATAGTTACACGTGATATGCCATGTGTACCTCATTCTGACATACACAGACCAAATTTTAAAAGTAGATATGGATGAAAATTTTAACAGAAGGACCAGTTTACTCGTCTAACGTTCAATGACTAATTTGCCTATTTTTTAGTAAAGGCAAAATGCAATCCAACTCTTAGAATAAGAGCCTCCATGGTACTTTTACACAACACGAGATAGCATTTTCTTCTGAAAATAAAGAGATGGGATTGAATAATAAATAGAGTTGTATGTTAAGCACTATAAGAATGTGGTCGAGTCCTCCGAAGAAAAGCTCAAATGACATCACAAACAGGCAAAAATTCCAGAAAAAAAATTATCTTGTCAAGAAATAAAAAAGTTGATCAGAATGTTTACATGTCGGGTGTCCGGATGTCATATAGTCTAACAGAACCATCCACAAAACCAGCTGCAAATTGACCAGCATGGACTTGAGAAGAAGCCTGTTAATGTGAAGAAAATATGCAACACAAGATGAACTACCCAAAAAAAAAACGACGACCAAAACAAATCTGATGACAAGATAAAATATAAGAGCTAAATCTTAAAACAAAATAGAACGAGAAGAATCACAAAGGCACTTCAATTTTTTCATCGAGAACTTTGTTTAACATTAGGTTCATTTAACTCAATATTTGGGAAAGCATCCAAACTAATAAAACTTAACAAGCTTTCCAACATAGCATGTACCCAGTTAAAGCATACCCTCGTATATGCCAACTCAATAGTTATAAGCCGTAATTTTCCATTTTTCTTATAAGGTACGGTAAAAGTACCAAGGAAGCCCATATATTAGGAGTTAGATTGCATTTTGCCCCCTTCACTCAAAAAATGAGCAAATTAGTCCCTATATGTTAAATCAAAAATTAAATTGGTCATTTCTGTTAAAGATTTCATCTATTTCTACTGTTAAAAACTGGTGTAACTGACGAAATAACCAGATAGTTACACGTAGCGTGCCATGTGTACCTCATGCTGATGTACAGGGACTAATTTTTAATAGTAAAAATGGATGGAATTTTTAACAGATGGACCAATTTGCTATTTGATCTAATGTACAAGGACTAATTTGTCCGGTTGAGTAGAGAGGACAAAATGCAATCTGATTCCTAGTACAAGAGCCTCCATGGTACTTTTACCTATAAGGTACCTGTTGCAACCAACATGTATATAACCAAGCTCAATCCAATCATTTAAACATAAATTAATATATGCAAAAGAGATTGAAGACTCACCAATGCCGAGACACTACAATCCGAGGATGATGGTATTGAATTAACAAGTTGCTCCTTATCCAAGTCCCAAAGCATGATGGATGATATCTCTCCAGATGCATACTAGTAGTGTAACATCAGAGCAATGAAGAAAACTATATTAGGCATCAAATTGTAAGTGGCAATAATGTCCTAGAGATAAAACCGTCTAGAAGAAATACATACGAGATATCCAGACTGCTGTTGCCAGTCCACAACAGCATTCAAACTCCGCACACCAGGTTTGTGACCTTGGATAGAAGAAAATGCGGTAACATGTTTTTGTTTCCCCCTCAGTGTATAATCTTTCCAAATCCGTATATTTCCATCACCTGTACAAGATCAGCCCCGAGCTAATTTTAGAAAAAAGAAAACCTCGCAAAAACACTGGGAGAAAGAAGTGGTGAAGAATATTACTTGAAGCAACAAGCAACAAGCTGTCATCAAGCTCATTCAAAAGACAAAGTTTAGATATTCCCTTTTCCGGAAAATCATGATTATCAAAACCATTGAGGAGGGTGGCTTCCTCATAATTCCATACCCTGAAAAGAAAAACCAAAAAATTAATATGGCCGAGAAGTTCCAAACTCGCTTAAGTCTTAACTCATTTCAGATCTTCTAGGAAACACAAAATATAGAACTTCTTAAGAGTTTATATCAGATGCACACCAAGTGAATGCCAATCAGAACTTGCCACCTTGTTGATCTTTTCTAGAACCTATATCAAATTGATGCATTTATGGTGTACAACTTAATATCTGGATCAATTACCACACACCATAACCGGTCAACGCAAGCAAATTATCAAGGCACATTATTGTAACCCGTACCCACAGGTTTAAGATGAGTAAAAACAATCCACTCGCTATGGCATGTTAACTCAAATCATGTAACATTGGAATTAACTTGCTTTAGGAATCCATAAAAACATAAATCACATACCTGATCCGTTCATTCTCATCTGCCGCAATCACAATAGGAGAGAAAGGTTGCAGCAAGGCAGTTCTTGTACCTGTCTCGAATCTGGTATCCCAGCTAGCAATTTGACTATTATTGTTAAGTTTGCTAACAGCTAGCACAGGAAATCAGAAACCTATTAGTTCCAAAGTAAAAAATTGGCATTTGAATAGAATGAAAAGAACAAAAATACAAGTCAAAAGGAATACATGAGTGCTGGCACTTAGCAATATGCTCCAGTGCAAATCTCTCCTGCTCTTCTCTTTTGGCCAATAGTTCTTCACTGTCATCTGATGCAGTAAGCAGAGACTTGGAGAAGTGGCCACAACTAAAATTATATATTGTTGACTGAGGAAGTAAACTGCGCTCTGATCCAGAAGTAGAGCCTAGAAGTGGGTCAGCCAATCCTGAGTCCGGAGAATTCATCAGGTGAGGCCTGAAGTCTAAAGAGCAAACCCTACGAATTCCTGCAAAGTAATTTTGTCGAGGAGGGCTAACAGGAGGAGTTCTAAATGTTATAGGCATATGACCTGTCAATATCATCTCCCAATTAAATCCTGTAACTTTAATATCTAACCAGAATAAAATATAGCATCATAGCAAGCAGATATCAGGGAACAAACGAAGAACAAAAGAGTTACCTCCATTAATGTCCAACCAGGAAGAAGAACGAGCTAATCCAGAAATACTAGGGGTTGATGAGGAATTTGCAGGATCACTAGGCCAGGCACTATTACTAGCAGGCTTCACAGATTTTGTTACTTGTTCAATTCCAATAATGGAAAGAACCCGCCGTCCTAGACTTGCTACACGTGGAGATGGATCCCTAGCTAAAGTAAACATGGCCAGTACACACTGTGAATACATTGCATTGTCCAAAGGTTTTGGCCTTGAATGATTAACTTCCCCATTACTGACACCATCGTTCAGTATTCCAGAATCAGAAAGTTGAGATGAATCATCGGATAATGGAGATCCATGCATGATTCCAGCAGTAGCAAGAGGACTGCTGGTGGATACCCTTCCATCCCGAACCATGGCTGTTAAAGGACCAATCTGAGAAGAAACTATATTTCCACTTCCTTTGCCCTTTATATTAGCCAGTGAAGGCAATGAATTCAAAAGGGAATTAGGCTGAGGTTTCCAATATGCAGCAGCAATTGACTTGAGGTGCTGCTTATGTCCAAAGGCAAAGTGTGCCAGAGCTGCCAAGACAAACAAAGCATCAACACTGATCCACCAACATAATTCAGGGACAGAGTGAACCTGTACAACACCCGCTCACAACCACCAATCAGGAAAGAAAGCAATTTGAAGACAAGGAATCATGTTTGCACAAAACATGCAAATAGTAGGTTCTAATGATGGTTTCAGAGGCTGAGAAAAATATGCATAAAAAAGAAGAGTATTCTAGGATCATAATTGCAAGTTGCTCTAATGTTTTGCGTCACACCATAGAACAGAAATGTTATATATATAAACAAGCATCTTAAGAATTCTAGGAAGCTAACGCCTCACAGTGACCTAGATTTGGAATATATTACAGGTAAAATCATCAGCCAATTACAAAAGCAATAGAAACTTTTCAAGGTGTTTCAAAGTGCCATGTTTGTGTCATGTTCATTCAACCGTCACGTTAATGTTAATAATTGGGAAGAGAACTCTGAAGAAAACTGTTAAGCAATTACCAATCCTGACATATGAAATATGAATGAACATAACCACCACATACCTACAGCAACTTCTGCCCGGACAAGAGGGCTTCCATCAGAAACAACATTCAAAAGGCTTTTAATTATAATCATCTCAGCTCTATTCTTTTCAACATCATCACATTCTTCATCCCCTCCAATACCATCTCTAAACGAGTCAAACCCAACATCAAGCAAGGTAGCTAATGCATAAACCGCTGAAGCTCTAACCTGAAATAAAACAGCTTCTATAATTTTGCAAATGTCTATAATTAGAAAACCGAAAACTATCCATTTATAAGGAAAAAAATAAAATAAGAGAGAAGATATACCTCTGGCTGAGGCTCAGAGAGTAGAGGAGCACATATTGCAGGCACATCTGCCTGCAGACCTATTGTCTGAGCCTCAGTAAAATCCTCCCACAGCTTTCCAAGACAAAGGCAAAGCCACTGAAGCAATAAGGGTTCAGTTTGTGCCTCATTTTGCGTGAAACCATGAAGCTGCTTCAAGCAAACCTGGATTAACCCTGCTTCAATACAGGCTTCCTGGCCTCGTCTATGACCATCCACAATGACAGCCAGAACAAATGCAGCCATTGCACGCTGTTCAGGATATGCCTCTGCACTATTAAGAAACCTAATGAAATAAACATGACCACCATCCTTTACAAGATCAACCTGACATGACTGCAAACAAAGATGACAGAATTTCAAAATTACTATTGTAGTAGGTAAAAGGAATATGATAGTGCTGCAATAAAGCATCAAGTAGAATAAGAGAAGCAGAATCAATTCCTAAGTGTCAATAAACAAAAACAGCAAACTATCAATGGATAATTATTCAGGTACCAAGAAGAAGTGAACCCACAGAAGTTTGACTGCTACAACAACATAAGAGCACTTAACAACTCCTTAAATGCTAAAATGAAAGGCAGGCATGGACATGCTACAGCATGTTATCACAGTACATAAGTAACATTGTATGCAGAAAGAGCTACATTAACATATGCAAACAAATATTCATCCCAAACTTATGAAGCATCAGCTAAAACACCTTATCAAGTGCCAAAATTTTTGTCCAAATGAAGACAAGGATTTGACGCAGTTCTGGAGTGGTTGTTTGCAACAGCTTCAGAACATAAGGAAATATTCCAACAGAAAGGGCCTAAAAACAGAATCCACCCTGTAAGTAAACAACAGCATGAAACACAATGAAATGCAAATAGTGAAGAGTACACCCCTAAAGAACTACCAGATCTACAGCCCATGGTCCCATATCAAGGAATCTTCCAAGAAGAACTAGAGCACGGAATCGATGACATTGACTAAGCAAAACCTGAAACATCAATAGTGAGCTGGTCAGATATTACATTTAAATTTTTTGTATAACTAAGCCACAGTAAATATGAACTGTTTGCACGTCACTGTTAGTGGCCCTGAAAAGCAGGCAGACCTATAATGAATGTACTTCAACATAGACTACTCTTCATGAGAACAAATCAGCTCAAATTCATAGTAAATGGGATTTCAATCCAAAAATCAAGTGGTTAGAAACTATGGCAATAGACATCCGTTATTCTGAAGGACCATTTCCCCACCTTACAATAAAAAATAACTTAGGTCACTGAGGACTCGATATAGAGTAAAATTGTTTAACATAAATCTGACCAAATATGAAATCACCATAAAGAAGGGCAACCAAACAATGGCCGACACTGCTAGAATGACAAGGAAAGATTACAGCACCTGAAGCACAATAGGCAATTGCTCTGGTGGCTTTTTATGCTCAGATCCATGGTCAAGCCATACCTCAAAGGCTATCAGCTGTTCAGTGAAAAATGAACTTGGCTGAAACAAAACAAAAGTACACTCAGGTATGAGGGAACATGATGAGCAGTAAATAGGCACCCTCTCATTCTGCTACTCAATTCTTGTCTGGATCCAATACACGTCAGCGAAATTCAGGATAACAAATCAATATTAGCAAAGAAATTGGAAGAAAAACACACCTGGAACTCTGCATTAGGATCCTCAACCAATGATGGAAGCTGAGAAAGGCAAATTTCAGCAGCCATGTCCCATGCATCCCTGGAATGTGCAGAAGAAAATTTTAAAATAAACAACTGAGAAACAAGTTGTAAAGTAAGTCAATATCCCTTGTAGTACCACATATGGTGCTGATGGGTTGGTGGCAACATTGGGTAAGAAATTGGAGAACAATTTGCAGAGCGCATAATCCTCTCGGCAAGCAAAAAATTTCTGAACAAACTAGCAACTAGTAAATCCTGTCTAAACAACCTTCGGAAAAGGTCTGCATCACAAAAAGAAGAGTTGATTAAATAGATTAGAATACAGGAACCGCTTAAATAAAAGAAGGCACACAACTGATCAATACACTGAAGGAACTACCATGAGGGAGAACATTCCAAGCAATTGTGTCAGTCACTGCAGTAAATATCCAATTCAATTCCCCTAGAAGTGTTTTACGGTCATTTTGACGGCCAGGAATTTTATCAATAAGTGAAGAGTCAAGAGACTCGTGAAGCAATGAACGTGTACAAAACCTGGAAGAGATAACAACCATCAGAAGATTAATAAGCTCATTTTACACAAAATAATTAAATAAATTAAAATCAGATAAGCAAATTATTAAAAGTGCTCAATAAGGTGAATACCATGTTTACAAATCCAGAAACAATGAAAAGTAAACAGAAAAACTTAGTAAAAGTTAATTCAAGATGCAAATACAAAGGAGATAATATTTAGCTTAGCAAATAGGCAAATACTATTTGAGTATTAAATGCAGCACTAAGTCCTAATCAAGCATATCAAATGAGAACTTTTACCATCTCAATGCCATTTTGATAGGTGTAGTAAGACAAGAAGTAAACACATCAGCAGGAAATTCAGCACTTTGAGGAAGAGTCTCATGTGCTTCACATGCAGCCAGAAGAATGCAGTCTCTTGAAGATCCAGGGTAGTTAGAAGTGCCACAGTCAAGAAGCTATCAGTCAAATTCAAATAAAGAAAAAAAAGAAAATCAAATAAGGCTAGAGAAGGAAGACAATGATGTCTATTTGAATAGCGCCAGCCAGAAAATATACGAGTGACAAATTGAGGATAGAACGCAAGCAAGTACCTCAATGAAGGCATTAACAACCATTCCTGCAGCAGAGCAATCAAAAACATATATAGAAGGTGTTTTTAACCAAGAATCAAGATCGCTGATAGGCAAGGGAATATACTGTGTATAACTCTGCACAGGAAATGTTCAGGCTTAGCAAGGAGAAAAATTGCCAAATAGAGCAAAAGAAAAGCAACAAGAATTGATTCCTAACAGTTAAACAAGTGAACACCTTATTAAACAGCCAGATTTCACCATTTGCAGTTGGCTTTGGAACACCATGTCCATTGTAATGAAATAAAACTCTCTCTGACTTGGCATATTTGCGACATGTATTACAAAGTTTCTTCACTTCATCCACTGTAGGATCAAGTTCAACCTTACTGCGAGCCTGGCCATGTTTAATAGAAAGAATTAGATTCTAAACTTGATGGAATAGCCTGTAATGAGACGTGGTATAAGATGGTGTTCAAACCTTGGGCTGCCACCTCTCATATTGATCTCTCAAGTTTTTCCCAATAGTTTCCAGTGCTTTTTGTGGTGCCATAGAAAAAGGGTCTGCAACAATGAAAGAAAGAAAAAGTGGAACATACTAATATCAATGAAGAACATTAGATTGAAATATATATATATATATATATTTTAATCATTTTGTGACCAAAGAATAGATGATGGATAGAAAATATGATTGAAAACTTATTTTGTGCAAGTGCAGCACTAGGATTCCAACTTTTTCCTCCTTGGCAACCAATAAAGCAAGGCCAGAACAAGGGTTGTATATAGAAACAATAAATAGATAAGCATTCCTGAGACTGCATGCAAAATACTATGTTGGTGCAGCAATAACCCTACAAAAAGTGACACTTTCTTAACCACCGAACTTGTTAATTATTTCAATTTTCTATCCAATTTTCTGTTGGTCGTTTGCCACTGCTTCAAACACCATAAACAGTAAAACAATACTTCAAAAGAAGGTACTCCGAAGCTCCAAAATTTACCTTCCTCTTTGAAAAAGTTCAATATGTTAAAAGATCCAAACTACTTATAGTTACAAAATATTCCCTTTTTTACCCTAACAAACATAAAAGGAGATACTTGTTTCCCAACTGATAAAAAGAAATATAGAGAAGAGCTCAGTTTGAAGTAGGATCATAATTAGCACTCTTGGACAGGATTTATAGTAATTCTCAACATCCCAATGCAAATATAAAGACAACTAAGGAGCAGATACAGTTTAGAGCCAAGGGAAAACAATATCCAAACTTAAAAATTCATGCATGCTCAACGAATCAACTAGCATTTAGTTCGGTCACATATTAAAATAACACGAAACTTATTAAAGATTTCTTGAGGAATAATCATGAGCATTAAAGCTTCAATAACCATTAAATAGCAAAAATGCAAAAATAAGAGAGAATTGACTCAAAAAACATACCAGTCCAGCACTCCATTCTTGCGCAAGGAGATATTTTTATTACATCAGGTGGATCAACACTGATATTTAAACATAAAACTAGGGCCACACATCCTGTCTTCATCTGCATATGAAGTCGTAAGTCAAGTGAATATGGTCAAGCACACCATATCAAGACAAATTAAAGGGAAAATAGTTCTTAGGGGATGGTTTCTAATATTTATCAAGAAGAAACATACTATTATCTAAGAATCAAATTCAGTTCCAAGAAAGAAAATATTACTTAATGAATTGCAAAGAAACCCGAGCAAAGAGGCTGCTGAAAGATAAAAACAATCTTTTTAATGCACACTTTAGGAAGTAGAATGCGAACAAATTTGGTATAGTATAACACTATTTCAAATTATTTGTATTCTGCATGTTTAGGCTTTATAAATCTCTTTAAGCAGACATAACAATCTTCCACAATATTCTCTCCTTATTTTGCTTTTAGATTCAAAATTCATGTCAAAACCTAAAAGGTAAAAATAGAATACATTTCACTGGCATGTTCAAAACACTAAGCTACAGGAGAAGGTATGGGAATTGTTACTTTACTACAGATGAAATTAAAAAGGATTAAAAGAATGAGTTTCTACTGTGAAGGCTCTAGTGTGCAAATACATAAACAACCAACCATTCAAAATATATTCCTTAGTCAGTAGTTCATCACAAGGCAAATGACATTCTGGGATGGTAAAAACAACAGCAGATTACTTAATGTACAAAGTATTGAACTCTTCCAGACTCTAATGCTTTGATCTGGAGGAGTACAATGTCTTCATGTCTTCCATTGCTAGGTGACCACATCAAATTCAAGGATTTCACACTTAATTGACAGTACTAATTCCATAATGTTATGCTAGCACATCTAAGAATCCCCCTCCCTTCTATCAAATGTACTAAAGCCCTATTAAAATTTTAGTTTTAGACCCAAAATGGCATAGATATGAACCAATTTTAGCAACATTTCTAATAACCTCTAAACGAAGTCAAATTTTCTTACTTCCGAACATCAATAGGAAATTCTAATTATTTGCACAATCCCATCTTTTCCTACTGCAGTGTAAATATTTTTTTTCTCTTAAACCCATTATTAGATATAATCAGTCAAACGAATGGTAAGCAAAAAAAGAAGAAAACAAGCTAGAAAGGAAAGGACTTACTCGGTCCTTGGGGCGCCATTTGGAAACAAGACCACTATCAGAGGGTCCAGTTGGCGTGGAAGCTTCAAAGGCAGCATGCCGAAGCTCGCATAAAACAACAGTTTGCGGCAAGTAAGCCATCGTGGTAGGCACAGTGGCCGTGGAAGTAACGGCATAGGCGTAACTGCTAGTTGATGCAGCATCTAAATCCCTCCTCTGAGACATCAAGTCAGCATAAGCAACATCGTCCTCATGATAGCCGCCACTGCTGACGTTACCGTCGATGACATGATTCGATACCGCCAACGACAATTGCGAAAATCGTGACGTCATCAGATCGCCTAATGCCATTCAAATCCCGCGAAACAAAAAAAAAATACAAATACAAATACAAAAACCCTCGGATTCAAAATTTTAATTAATAGAAACTAATCTCACCAAAACCTAGCCTTTTTTTTTGCTCCAAACTGATCAACAAGAGAAACTGATACACATATAGAGAGAGAGATGGGAAAGGAAAGAGATTTGATCAACGAAGCCGCTGAACCAGCGGCGCATTGAGATTCGCCAGAAGAAAGAGAGATAATCCAGCTCGGAAATTTGTAGAAGGAAACCGAGAAAGGGGAAAGTTGAAGGATTTGAAACCCTAGGTGACTGCGGCGGCGACAACGACGACGATGCTGGTGTGGTGGTGGAGCATAGAACAGTGACGGCACAATAAAAAAAATGCTGTATTAAAATTAAATTTTAATTTTAATTTTTTGAATAATAAAAATAAAAATGAAAGAGAGAAAGGGTGGGGAAGTGTCTCTTAAGTCTCGAAGCTGAAATAAGGATTTTTTTTTTTTTTTGGTTAAAAAAAGTGTTATGCGTTTCCACTGTGTATTGTTTTTGCGCCTGCGTTTGCTATATATTTGTATATTCTACTCTATCCGAATTTAAATCCGATTTAATTATAAAAAAATTAATAATATTAATCCGAATTGATTCGATCCAAAATTAATTTGAGTCGAAGCAATTTGTTAATGATAAAACTTTAGCTCCTCCTCAACTCATAATACATTTTAACGCTCTCGAACCTACATCCTCCTACATTAACAATAATGCTGATACCAATCGGGATAAGACTCAATCGACAAATTTTATTAAAAGCTTAAATGACTAAAAAGGTAATGAATTCATAAAGTATAGGTTCAAATCCAATAATTGTATATAAGATAAGGATTCGATCTCATCCATGCACAACACACATGATTCGCCTTCTCAAGCACTTGATGAGACGTTATTGCTCAATAAACCCATTGCTTTTGCAATCATTCAGGCTTTTGATAGAATTAAGAGTTAAAACTCCATCGAAGATAATAGGTGACCAAAAAAGATAAAATTGAATAGTTGAGTGACGATTTTGTAATTTTTTATAGTTGTGTGGCCAAAAAAGAAATTTACTAATAATTAATGATTATTTTGTAATTTTTCATAATTAAATAACCAAAAAATATTAATAATTGAGTAATTATCGATGTAATTTACTCTTAATTTAATTTGAATGAAATAACGGATTTTCTTTAATTTCTTGTTGATATAAATTAAGCCAAAATCTTTTGGGGTCAATTTGTTAAATTTATTGAAGCAGAAATCTATAGATGCATTGATGATTTTCACATATAAGACTAAGGGAGTTTATGATACACATTGATAACATCAGATGGGTTTGGATGGGCGATTGAGTGCAGTACGGTGCGTTTAGCTTACTTTTTGTCTCACGCTATAGTATCTAATCTCACCGCCACCGCTGTTTTTACACTAACCGCAGGTAAACGCACCGCCCATCCAAACTCAACCTTAAGCATCTAATTATATTCTATTTTTTTTTCTACATTTAATCAAACGCTTCGTAATTCGTTCGAGGCTTAACTTAATTGGTTCATGTAATCTTTTTTTTGTAATCTTTTCTCGTATTATTGAGCTACAACCTCGTTTGCATGAAAGAATAACGGAGGCGTTACATCTTTGACATGGTGTAATCCATAGCATCTACAAGGAAATCTGCAACAAGAAATTCAGAAGGAAATGAACTTACGTTATTTGGACTTGGATGTGAGTTTTACATATGGATATATATTACCTCCTAGATCCATGTCGAGAATCTAGAAATAAGTAGGACACGAGTATTTAAAAAGATAAAATTATAAATTTAACCCTCAATGTTTACATTTTTATTAATTTAGGCTTTATTTTTTAAAGCTAAATTTGGCTTTTAACCTTTACAAAAAGAGTCAAATCACTTTTCTTTAACAGAAAATGTTGACTAAAACATTAGTTTTGTAACATTATTGGCGTGACAACCCACATGACAGTCCATGTACACTTCATGATTACATGCCCTATTTTTTTTATACGTCACGCCAACAACTAATTTAAAAATTGTAAAAATAAAAAATAAATCAAAATTCAAAAAAGTATAAAAGTTCATAAAGATTCAAAAAATTTAACATGAAGTATACGCGGATTGCCATGGAGGCTATCGCGTTTATAAAATTAACATTTTAGCTAGTATTTTTGTTTAAAAAAAATTATTTCGACTCCGTTTCAAAATGTTGATGGCCAAATTTAACTCTTTTTAAAAGGTTGAGAGCCAAGTCTAGCTCAAAAAAAGAATAATGGTTAAATTGAAAAAAGATGTAAATGTTAAAGAGCTAAATTTGATATTATGCCATTTAAAAAAAAAAGTAATCCATGTTAGTAGTCACCCATCTATGTTTTCTTTTTTCTTTTTTAGCCACCCAATTATAAAAAGTTACAAAATGATCATCCAATTATTAGTTTTTTTTTTTGTCACTCAACTATTCAATTTTGTCTTTTTTGGTCACCCAACTATCTTGAATTTTTGGGTGTTTTCATTTTTACATTAGTCAACTGATGACAAAGAAAGACAAAATTGAATAGTCAGGTAACTTTTTTGTAACTTTTTCATAATTGAATAATAGTAATAAAAAACAATAGTTGGGTGACTTTTACTGTAATTTACCCAAAAAATAGTGTCGGAATAACATCCGAAACGGAGTAACTCACCTGCATCTTCCTTAGTAAAGCAGAGTGGAGGTGTAATTCTAAATACATTGCCATAAAATCCACCTTTCCCAACCAATACACCGATCTCTACAATAAGATTACCAGATCATTAGTAACTTAAACAAAGTACATTCCATGGCAGGCTTAATGTGAAGAAACCTAACCTTTCATTTGGTCCAATACATGAAGTGTTTCAAGCTTTGCCGGTGTCTTGAGCTCGTGATCAGTGACAAGTTCGACTCCGAGCATCAATCCTCGTCCTCTCACATCCCCGATAACTGCATTTACATGGTACAATCAGGCAATCAGCAATGCCGGTTCCGAATTGAATGATGTTTACAAAGTCTTAAAGCTTACGGTCATGTTTATCTTTTAGTGCAATTAGTCTCTCTTTCAAGTAAGATCCTACGACGAAGGCATTGTCTTGAAGCTTTTCTTTTTCGATGACGTTCAAAACGGCTAACCCTGCAGCCGTACATACAGGGTTCCCACCAAAGGTGTTGAAGTAATTTCGTCGGGTCAAGACCTCCGCGATCTCGGGAGTGGTTATCACAGCGCCTAGAGGGATGCCATTTCCGATCCCCTGTCAATACATAAAAGCTAGCTGCAAGTGAATACATAAGGGATGCAGATAGAATACTTTTATAGCTAAGAAAATCGAGAAAAGTTAACCTTTGCCATTGTGACAATGTCAGGTACAACGCCGTGATTCTCGAATCCCCAGAAATGGCTACCGGTGCGACCGAACCCCCCTTGAACCTCATCAGCAATGCAAAGACCTCCAGCTTTCTTTATAATGTTATAAGCAGCAGGTAAGTAACCCGGGGCTAATTCTATGATTCCTCCAACTCCCTGTCAATGAAAATCGTGACATGTTATTTGGAATAAAGTGTAAATATCGGGCACTAGCAACATAGAACATGAAAATCGAAGGTGACGGTGAATATTGGGGATGCCTGTATAGCTTCGGAAATGAAACCGGCGATGTTGCCCGAAGTTCCGAACTGGATAAGATCTTGGATATCTTTCGCGTACTTGTCTCCTTCGGAACCGAAAACACCTCGGTATGGATCCGGGTTTATGGCATGATGAACACCACTCTGATGAACATACATATGAGTTAGCCATACTTATGATAAGCATATAAGTCCATACACGGTTTATATATATCAGATATGTATGCAATAACACATCAAGACACGAACACATGTAAGATATTTTTAGCATTTTTAGGCACATTATACTTCGAGATAGAAAATTCAGGTTCAAAACTTTAGTATGATATTATTAAAAAAGATAGTCACGAACCTTGTAAGAATAAAAAGATGGAAACCAAGTAGATTTGATGTAACTTTCACTTAAAACGTTCAACCCGATAGCAAAATAATGTTTGGGGTCATAATCAAACAATAATTGTTAAATTCTGCTATTAGTCTTTATTCATTGCGAAAGTTATGGATTTAGTTTTTATATTTTAATCTGATCAATTTAAGTCCCTATACTTTTTGAATTAGTCAATTTTAGTTTCTGTACTTTTTAAATTTTGAGATTTTAGTCTTGACCCAAACAGTAACAGTTAAATTCGTTAGGTTAAAATGAATTACTAGTCTTGAACTATGTGTACAGTTGTAATTTTAGTCTTAACACAAATGTCTATAGTTAATTTATTAACCAAATTTTTAGTGAGTAATATGTGAAAATAACCAACTAGCTAATGAGTTTAACGGTTAATGTTCGACGAAGACTAAAATTTTAAATTAAAAAAATACAAAAATTAAATGCATAATTTTCAGAAAGTACAAAAACAAACAGTAAAACAAGATTGACATAAAGTTGAATACAAGTCATAATCACTACCTACCATTGTTATTTCATTTTCAACTACTTAAATCACACATTGATATCTATGTCAATAATGGTACCAGGAAGGAATAGTATAGCATTAAAATCTCAAGGAAAAAAGCAAAGAAAGCTGCAGCATATATACCTGTATAACATTGAACTTCCAGTTACTTTGGGCAGTGGCTCCCATGGTCCCTGCTGCATTCCCATGATATGCATTCCTCAATGATATTATGTCATGACATCCAGTATATAATCTTGCCATCATTATTGCCAATTCGTTAGCTTCTGTCCCTGAATTTGTAAAGAACACAACCTGCATAGCCGAAAAAACAAGACCCCCAATCTAAGATGCAGAAAAGAAGAAAGAAAATTTGAGCTAGGTAGTGTTTTTTTTAGCAAAACCATAAAATTGGGGACTATATACGTTTCAACTGTAACAGCAATGATGGACTATCTTTAAGAGGTAACATCTAAGCATACTTAGAAGCTAACTTTTTTGAGAGACGTCTACACAATTAGACATGGTTCACCATCTCAAGCATCTGACAAGATGCTCATGCTTTGTGATCCACCGAGCACTGAGACTTTTAGCAGAATCAAAAAACAAAACTCCCACCGCAACAACACTTTTTAGAAAATCTCTCGACACATCCAATAGAGTTACTGTATAAATTACAAACAATGAAAAAAAGGGGATGTTCGTGTGTATATATATTGTCTACGGGAGATTAGACCCTCTCCTTGGAATAAGTCTTCGAAGAATCATTTGTTGGAAGTCAACCAACCCTTCAATGGTGGAGATATTGTGTCTCCAGTGTCTACAAGGTCGGCACCAAAGGTGACAAATGATAAAATTTCTTTTTAGTCCCTTTGAAAATTTTGAATTTTTAAGTTAATACAATGGTTAAGTTGTACTTTGACCCCCCTAAGATGGTAAAATTTCTTTATAATCCCTTTAAAAATTATGAAATTATATGTTAATACAATGATAAAATTATACTTTAACCTCCCTCAAAAAGTATAATTTAATCTTGGCCTCCCTAAAATAATTTTTTGGCTTCATCCCTAGGTATATATCAGGGACGAAGCTAGAAATTTATTTTAGGTGGGCGAAATTAAATTGTATATTTTTACGATAGTGAAAATGCAATTTTATCATTTTAATATCTATATCTTTATAATTTTAAAGGATTAAATCAAAATTTTATTATTTTACCTTTACCAATTTAAACTTTTATAAACTTTAAAGGGCCTAAATATAAAATTTTCTATTTTAGAGGGCCGGGCCCCTGCCAACCCCCGGCTACGCCTCTAGTATATATGCTCAATTTGATCCTCGAGTTTTGTCTCTCAGACTCTCTGTAAAGAGTTTAAACCCATGCTTTTATATGGCATTAGTGGGTAAAAATGATACCACTTGAGCTAAAAGGGATATTCCTACAGATATGTTTTGATCCTTGTTGAATCCAAATATAGAATGATGTTTCCTATCAAAAACCATTGAGCATATAATAGTCAAGAAGAGAGCAAAGAACCTTGAGATTGCCGGGCAACTTATTAGCAAGGGCTTCAGCAAGATCAGCGATGGCATGGTTAAGGTAAAGGATAGTTGAGTGTTGCAAGCGCTTGGTTTGGTTAACAATGGCGTCCACCACATGAGGATGGCAATGGCCACAACACACCGTAGCTATCCCTCCAAATGCATCCAAGTATCGTCTCCCCTTTTCATCGAACAAATACTGCATCTTCCCATCCACTACATTCAGCTGCACCCCAAAAAAAAACAACAAAAACTCACAAAATTGTAAATAAAGGACAAAATCTACTTTATACAGTTCATTGAATCTGAGAAAACAGCCAAATTGATCCTAAATTATTGAAGTAATGAATAAAATTCTTCTGTAATTTCCATTTTTTTACCTCCTTTAAATTCAATCATTTGTATGAACAAAAAAGCAGCTCATAGAACAGTTTTTAAAGGACAGTCTCCAGTCATCAAGAGCAAAAACTTAAAGAAATGTATCTCCAAACTCCATAGATCCTTCAATTTTTTGGGGTTAATTCTACTAGTAGTCCCAAACTATGATCCTAAATTCAATTTGGTCCCTAATCAAGAACAAGCCGTTATCTTTAACTTTAAATTCCAGCTCAAATTCCAGGCGTAATATATTTAAAACAGGTAAATCACTGTTGTTTATTTAATATATACACTGTTTACAACTTAATAATGTGTCACGCCATGTTTCAGTTGACGGCTACGCTGATAGAAGTACATAATTTGATAATTTGATGCTTCGATGACTAAATTAAAAATATTTTAAAGTTTAAGGATTAATATAAATTTAGGCGATGGTTTGGGGATTTTAATGAGATTAAGCCCATTTTTTAAAGGTAAAAATTTTCTTATAGTCCCTGTACTTTTTGAAAATTATAAATTTAGTCTCTATACTTATATTTTTAAGAATTTAGTCCTTAACTTTTTAGATTATAAAATTCAAGTCCAACTGTTAACACTGTTTTTTTTTTATTATTGTGACATTTTTAAATAAAAAAACTACTCATTTGGTAGTGATATAATTTTAAAAAAGATATTGTAATTAACCTGAATTTTTAAAAAATATTAACAGTTGGGTCTGAATTTTGAAATCTGAAAAGTAAAGGAATTAAATTCCTGAAAATATAAGTACAAGGACTAAATTTTTAATTTTTGAAAATTACAGGGACTATAGGCATATTTTAACCTTTTTTAAGAAAGGAAACTCACGGGTTTATTGTACAAGTAGAACATGGCGGGGCTAAGATACTCCTTCCTTTTGGAGATGATCTCAGCGGCGGAGGGACCGGTGTAAGGCGGCGGAGCATAATCAAAGGAAGGCATTTTGGGAACCACAACGCCACCTTTGTTATCAAACTCCTTCTGAGCCACCTGAGAGAAGCACCGCCATCGCCATCGCCGCAATGGAAGAGAGTATTTAGTTTTTTCCGACAATACTGCCGTCGCCGGAATGAACCTCCGCATCTTTTCCGAAAATAAAGGGGAAAAAAGGATTTAACTGTAAACGAAGATGGTTTATACGTGGAAGAGAGTATTTAAGGAGGGAAAGTTTATTTATATAGCAAAAATGGAGTCCTGCTGACGTGTAATTGAGTTTGTTTTTTTTATGGCGGGTAAGGTTGTTAATCAAAATACCCGATTTTCGGATCATGTGTAATTTTTATGTGTGGATTTTGATCGATGATGGTAGATTTTGCTTATTTAATTTTTTAAAACTTAATTGAATTTTCAAAAATTTTGAAGGGTATAATTAAAGTTTTTAAATAATTAAGGGGCATGATAAAAATTTCTAAAAATTTTGTGAGAGTGTAATTCAAATTTTCTAAAATTTTGAGTGGTCTAATGAGAATTTTTAAAAAGTATGAGGGGTATAATTAAAATTTTTAAGGGGTTTAATGATAATTTTTTAAATCACTAGCTTTGTTTAACCCATATAACTTGGATACCAAAAATTATGTTTGTAATTTATACTATGCTTAAATTTAAAATTAGTCCCTCTTATTTAACTCTTATTTAATTTGGCATAAATTGTTTGTTTTTATTTTTATAATGTTATTAGTTAGTTAAAATAGTTAACACGTTAATTACTCTTGTTAAAATGCTAATGTATGTATTCTTATCAAACTGCTTATGTGTATTTATTCTTGAAAACGCTCTCATTTTGCATATATATATATATATAGGTTAGTATTTGGTACATTGGCAGTGTACTTTTTTTTTATTCCACAGTAGCCTTAAGAAATTGTCAGGTGCCTTTTTTTTTAATATTTTACTATACATTTATAGGACACTTGTTAACTCCCTGACCTTGCTTGCGGAGTCTACAAACTCCACTGGTAGTGTATTAAATATTTTTAATATATATTCATATATATTGTGTGTGCTGGAAAAGAGTGTTTTTAAGAAAAAATCATGCTAACAATATAGTTTTCACTATTAACGGTCTATGCTAACTAATAATATTATAAAAGTAAAATAACCAAATTAGTCCAAATTAAAAGGTAAGGATTAAAACCCAAATTTAAGCATAGTAAAATGATCAAAATCATGGTTTAATCGTGGGATTGAAAATTGAGACGTAAAATTCTTAGAAAGCACAAACACAATAAACAACTACGAAGTAAAATTCAATCAATAGAAAGCACAATAGACAAATAATTAGAAAGAATTGGACAAAACCTGTTCATGGCAAACACGCGTGGTGGGGCTGGAGACCCTGTCACAAATGCGCAAGATAGGATTCGAACCTAAATACCCAAGGATCTAAAACCTTAGTCTTAACCAACAATATAAATGTTGATAAAAGTACCACGAAGGTTCCTGTACTAGGAGTCATATTGCATTTTGCCCCCTACTAAAAAATTGATTAATTAGTACATGTACATTAGCTCAAAGAGCAAACTAGTCTTTCTGTTAAAATTTGTATCCATTTCTATGGTTAAAAACTGATATTTGTACATCAACATGAGGTACACGTGGCGTTACTATCTGGTTATTCTGTCAGCCACGATAATTTTTAACAATATATAAATAGATGAAAATTTTAATAAAAAGAATCGATTTGCTCTTTAATTTAACGTACAAAAATTGATTTACCTATTTTTCTAATAGAGGGAGTAAAATACAATCTGACCCCTAAACAGGGGCCTCTATGATACTTTTACCTACAAGTGCCTCATTGGACATCTTAAAGCCTTTCTCTTAATCCTATCATTAGAGCAACAAAACATTATCTTTTATCCAATATTTTAGTCACTAATTCTCTTAATTCCATAAACAATGCTAAATTAATTATGATGTGTTGTACAGTGGTTGCTCACCTCGTCTCCTAATCATGTTGTCGAGGGTTTGATCACCATTCATGGAAATAATGCACATTTCATAGCTAACCATTTAATTCTTCGGAGAACACCCGCGACGAGAGGATTAGTTACAACTACTGATAATGATACCTAGTTTGAAAAAAAAACAATGATAAAATCAAAAATCACATCCTCAACCTGAATGTATCTGGCTCAAAATTCAGGTTAGATGGGAACTTATTATTAAATTAAGGATCTTTTTCTTTCAACACACACTTCATTGGTTTTACAATTACGTCCCTTTCTCAAGTACTAAATGTCTTAATCTTTGCCAACTTCAAAGCAATAGCAAAGAATATACTTTTTAGTTGCATTAAGTGATGTAAACTCAATAAAATTTTACGACTTATTCAAATTTGATTCGATAAATATTTGAGTTTAAATTATTTATAATCGAATGACTTCGAATAATGATTGATAAAATCAGGGGCGAAGCCAGGACAATTTTTTAGGGGGCGGATGAAATTTTAATTTTTTTATAGTTTATATCTTTCTAATTTGTAAAGGATTAAATCGAATTTTTATAATTTGAGGGAAGCCAAAGTGCAATTTTACCTTTACTAATTTAAAATTTAAAAAAAATTCAAGGGCCTAAATAACAATTTTACCTTTTAAGGGGGCCGGGGCCCATGCCAGCCCCCCTGGCTTCGCCCCTGGATAAAATCGTTATGGTGTTGAGTTAACTCGTTACACTAACTCGATATGTCATTTTATATATAGTATAGATAACAAAAAGACATTATTTAATGCATATATTTATTATTTCCAAACCCTATTGAATTTTTTAAACCGAGCTCAAACGATTCAAATAAAATGAAAAATCAGAATTTTTTTAAGGCACGAGATTAAATCAAACTTAAAAGTTAATAATGTACCAACTCGGTTGAAATATAATTATAGGTACAATAATTTAAAATAATTTCCACATTAAAAAAAATTAAATCTCAAATCATTTTCAAATAGAAAAAAAAAACAGGGAAAAAGAATCCCTTTCAGTGACTCTACTAATACCAGTTTAATCAGATTCCACCAATAAAACTGTGGGTATAATATATAACAAATCA
Source organism: Gossypium sturtianum (assembly GCA_025698515.1). NCBI lineage: Eukaryota > Viridiplantae > Streptophyta > Magnoliopsida > Malvales > Malvaceae > Gossypium > Gossypium sturtianum. The sequence goes on from CM046945.1 coordinate 169,993,129, forward strand.
TCTTTAAAGAAATGCATATATATATATATATATATGATGTATCGATAATAAATTGATTGATAATATAATATATTATTAAATATTGACCGTTCTACCGAAAATTTCCTCTATTTTTACCGTACTCCAGCTTGATAGTTTTCACTGTCTATTTAGGGTTGAGTCTTCTTATCATATCTATTTTTTTTTTTATACAATGCTTAAAATTATTCATTGTCCCTCCCGAACCCTTAAAAGGAGGATAATATGCTTCAATGCACTCAAACTCACGCCCTCCTACACTGAGAACAATACCGATACTAATCGAACTAAGACTCAATCGATAATTTTGAATATATTTTTTAATGATGATAAGTTTGTGGTCATAGTTGTTAGTCACCAAGGCAATAATTATTTTTAAAAGAATAATTGTTTAGAGTTTAGGCCATAACGATGACGATGTGGGAGAGGCTTTCAACATCAAAGTTCTTTGTTTAGACATATGACAACTTTGTTTTATGTGTTGTCATGTAGGAATTCCACATTTCTTACCTCTTCTATTATATATATATAGACAAGTGTTGTGAATTATGTAAAGAAGGAAGTGATTGAAGTTATGGGAAAAATATACATTAAAAAATACAATAATAAAAAATACTCGAATACATTTGATTGAATATTAGTTTAGTTAATATTATTTATCATAATCAGAAGAACGTAGATTCAAACGTGTTTAAGTCGAGTTTAAATTGAGTGTTTTCATTTATAATTTAATTATTTTGATTGAATGCCGTTTAATATAATATAAAATTCTAGGTTTCAATTATTACTAAGATATATTTTATTTGGTACTCTTCTTTTTCAAATGTCATATGATAAGCCTTTTTTTGTCATCTATTTTCCTAATTTAATTAATTTTTGGGTAAAATATATCCATGGTCACTAAACTATTAATAACTTTACGTATTGGTCACTGAATTTCAAAAAGTTACAAAATCGTTTTTAAACTATTTGGAACTTTTTATTTAAGTCACTAGACTGATAATTTTTTTTTTTTGTAAGTTTGACTATTGAGCTCCAACTCCAAGTGACGATTCAATGAATAGTATGATGGATTAGTACTCATCGACGAGTAGAAAAACATACTTTAAATCCAAGTAAATCTGACGGTTAGTGTCAGAGATGGGTGAAGAAAGCTATTTAGAATTTGGTTCGCTAATTTATGATGTTCAAAACTATTTCATGAAAAAAAAAGTTAAATTGTAGAAGAGGAGAATAAAAGCTTTCGATTGGTGAAAGCGATGCAAACAGAGAAGGTCATATAGTAGCAATTTTAATAGCTGAATGACTTAAATGAAAACTTTCGAATAGTTTAATGATCATTTTGTAACTTTTTGAAGTTGAGTGACCGAAATGTAAACTTATTAATAATTTAATGACCTTAGGTGTAGTTTACCCCTAATTTTTTTATCTATTTATTTTGAATTAATTTTAACTTGGATGCTGCTTAATATGCTATGTGTGAAAATTTTATGTCATAAAATTTTAAAAAAAAATTATATAACAATCGAATATGATTTTGGTTGAAACGATAAAATTGAGATATTAAAAATCATAATAATATTTTTTGTTTGAATCCATTATGTGTAAATATTTTTCTAAAATTTATATGAAAAAAATAAAATTGCCATCAAAATAATCTCTACCGTCGTATAAAAATTTAAGATACTAACTCAACAACTTAGTATAGATGTAGATAATAAAAAACTACTGTCAATGTCACTAAACTAGTAGTAAGTTTATATTTTGATCACTCAACTTTAAATAGTTATAAAATGGTCACTAAACTTTTTGAAAACTTTCATTTAAGTCACTAAACTATTCAAAAAACTTATTTAAATCACTGGGTGTTAAGTTTTTTTTTTTTTTTAAGTTCTGGCTAGTGAGCTCCAATCAACGATTTAATGATTGATATAGTAGATCAATACTCGTTGATGAGTAGAAGAACATAATTTATATTCAAGTCAATCTGACTGGCAATATCGAAGATTGGAGAAGAAAGCTGTTTGGATTTTAGCTCGTAGATTCATAATGTTCAAAGTTGTTTCATAAAAAGATTGAACTGTAGAAGAGAAAGAGAATGGGAGCTTTTGATTGGTGCATATGATGCGAACAAAGAAGGCCATACAACAACGGTTTTAATAGTCCAATGAATTAAAACGAAACTTTCGAATAGTTCAATGATCATTTTGTAACTTTTTGAAGTTAAGTGACTAAAATATAAACTTACTAATAGTTTAGTGAACTCGGGTGTAATTTACCCATAAATAATATTTTATTAAAATAAATAATAATGGAAACCAACCAGCTTGGAGAGAGACAATGAAGGCACATTGGGATGACAGAGCATCTTATCTTGTTGATAGCCACAGCCCAATTATGCGTTTTCATTGCGTGGCATAGGATCATCTATGGTTTTTGGTAATGACATGTTTCATATATATATATATATATATATAAATATTACTTGCCGTAAAGGATAATATGAAACACGTGTTGTTGTAATGGAAATTGTATTTTTAGGTCATTTTTGTAATAATGTTTATTAGCGGTAGATCTTGAGGTTAAGTTTTATAGGATTTTATTAAAATGTTAAAATTTTTTAGAAGTTTAATGAATCTTTTTAAAAAGAAAAATTGAAGAGTCTAATTGAAATTTTTAAAAACTTTGTGAGATTAATAAGAATTTTCAAAAATTTTAGAAAAACTTGATTAAAAATTTTGAAAACAATAGGTGAAATAAAAATTTTAAAAAAATTTAAAGGCTAAGGCCCCCTTGGCCACCATTACGACCTGCCCCTAACGTTCTATCTCTAAATCGTATTTAAGCTTATATGCTTTGACTCCTTTTCGCTTTCTTGATTGGATGGGTCTTTGTTATCCAATTACAACTCTTGTAATTTTTTTTATCGTTTGATAAAAATAATTATCGGATGATAATATTACTAGAATGTAATGTTATTTAGCACATAATCGAGTATGTTATATTGTTTGATTATTTGACCGAAATGTAAATTTTTTCTTCTAATCAAAGTGGTAGGGAAAAGAAAGAATAAAAATATGGGTTTTTTTTTCATAATTAAAGCATGTTAGTTGTTATCAACAAATGTTAGTTGTAGCGATAAATTATATTGTACATCTAAGGAAAAATGCAGGTTCAAACTTTGAAGATGACATTATTGGAAGGAACAACCATGAACCTTAAATATGGATCGTAAAATAGATTTGTAAAAAAAAAAATATAAAGAATATGTTTGTTGCTTTGGTTTAAGAGTAAATTTGACAAAAATAATAAAATTGTTATGAAAGTAATAAATAGAATAAAAGTGTGTTTGGTTGAGTGGAAAATTGAAAAAATAGAATGGGAGAATGGAAAATTGAAAGAAAATAAAATTTGAGTGTGCTCGGTAAAGAAGAAATAAGAGAGGTAAGAAAATAGGAGGAATGATCATTTTCCATCATAATGCATAAAAATAAACCTTTCCAATTTAGAATGATAAGACGAGAGAAAATAAGAGAATTTCATTTTCTTTCCGCGCTAATTTTTAAACTCTATTGACTAATGAATGGGAAGAAAATTACTTTCAATTTTTCTATATTTCTTACCGAGCACACGTACAGAAAGAAAATTTGTATTTTCTATCTTTTTATTTTTCTACTCTTTCAATTTTCTATTTTTGCAATATTCTTTCCACTTTACCAAGAAAAATTATATTACACACTGATATATGAACCTTTTGATGTTCCATCTTTTAACGGAGAAAAATATTTTGACACATTTATTGATGATTTTTTGCGATATTGTTATATTTATTTGCTTAATGAAAAATCTCAATTAGTAAACGCCATTAAAGTATATATTAATGAGGTAGAAAGATAGATAGATAGATAGATAGAAAAATGATAATAGTAAGATTGAGAAAGGATTGTATGAAACAGTGACGCCACGTCATCTGTATCACTTTCCAATAGTTTTATGCCACATCAGTATTCTTATAGAGAAAGGATTGTATGAAACAATGACGCCACGTCATCTGTATCTATTTCCAATAGTTTTATGCCACATCAGTATTCTTATCCTGAATTTCAGGATTTAATTTGGATTTGATTTGTTTCAGATTTTTCAACAACCACCACTATCTAATCTTACTAGGGATTGGATTTGATTTTTTTCAGGATGAAAATGCTAATGTGGCATAAATCTATTGGAAAAGGGATACAAATGATGTGGCGTCACTGTTTCATATAATCCTTTCTCTACTCGAGCATTGGAACTGTTGAGTGACAATTTCTATATTTGAATATTTACAATTTATTGAACGATTGGAATGGATTGTACTGATTATTTGGAGGATATTTAGCGCAACAATGAAAAAATTGGATCGAATTAAATCACCAAAAACAATCCCTTGCAACATAGACATTTGGATTGGATTGAAACTCTATACCTAAAGTCCATATTTAATTTATTGTTTTAATAGGATTGTGAAAGAACTTTTTGTGTTAGCAAGTCTCGAACATAAATCTATTATATACCTTAAATTAAATTTCAATTTATGTACAAATACTTAGTAGAATATTTGACCTTTTTTCTTCTCTTGGAGCTAAGTTCTTCACGCAATATAGCATTGCTTATTGTGTCGGCTTGGTCTTCCATTAGTGGAGACAAAATAAAGTGTTAATAATAAAGATGTTTACTATGTCTTCTTCATTCAATACATTTCCATTGTAAATATCCTACAATTCAGGATATATAATAGATTAAATAGTGTGCGACCGGAATGGAGGGTGGATTTTCGACTACAACGGATATTTGAGACATTTTGAATGATTTGATACTTTGCTGGATCGAGATTATAATAGCGTGATAATTTAAACTGATAGTCTCGAGGCAGTTAAGGCTATTCAGAATAGTTCCTCAAGTGATTCCAATTTCCCTTTGCTCAGGAGAATTCATCAGCTTTTGACAAAGGTAAAGCATTGGAGTCTATGGCATATATCTAGAGAGGATAATAATGATGTTGATGACCTGGCCAAATGGTCCAAGATAGAAGGGAAGGACTACGGTTGTTTGAGGACTCTCTTTGGGAAAGCTGACTTAGTTTTATGTAATTAAATTATTTTATTTTCTTTTCATAAAAAACATAAAATAAAATTAAAGTAAAACAAATATAATATATTTGATATTTAAAAATTTAATATTTATATAAAATTGAATTAAATTGAAAAAAACATTATTTCCACTTTAATTATTTTAAATTTACAAAATATTTTTTATTGAAAACAATAAAAACTATTTTTTATTATTTTCTAATTTTCACATAAATTTATTTTTATTTTCAAAACTTTATTTAACACATTTTATTTACTATTTTTAATTTTTCAAAAAAAATAAATTATTTTAAAAGTTCTAAATATAAATACTAAATCTCAAATTTTATTTTCTTTTAATGAAAAATCCCAAACTTTATTTAAATATATTTTGGCTATGCCATTTATTAATATAAGCAATAATACATTTCCAGGTGGTTGTGGGCTATGAATGCCCGGCCCAACTGGCCAACAAAGGAAATCTCCAGGTGTCACATAAATGCTCTTTGCTGACATGGTAAACTAAACACGTCACCCAAACGTGAGAGCAGAGTCAGCATGAAAAGGACTTTCCACGTGGCGAAACGATTCAACTACACGTGGAAGTCACCGACCGAATCCCTTTTTGTTTCATGATTTTACCCGCCATGCGCACTCAAACTCAACTTACCTCACCCAATAATTTTTGTCTTTTCATTATATTTAATATATTTTTGTTCGAGATTCGTAACTACATCTCTTAACAGTATTATTTTTAAGGTTTGAACTTAAGTTTTGATCATATCTGTTCTTTTTGACACCTAAAATTACCCATAATTTTTTTTCTTGAACTCACGTCTTTCTGCATTGATAATATTATCCATGCCAATCGAATTAAGACTTAATCGATAACTCAATAAAATTCTTAAATATAAATATTACAACTTTTTGATTATCATATATTATTTATCGATTAATAAATAATAAAATATATCTGAATTATATAAAAAATAGATATTATCAGAACATATAATAATTTTTTTTTAAAATATATATGTATTTTACACTAATAATACTTAAAAAAAAATAATTAGATTAATTTTGTGTGCTTCATAAATTGCTTCACATGGGACAGCCAGGCTGTGCCAACCACCATCTGCTGCTTTACTCTTTTGGTTCCAACTTTAATTAGACAAAATCAAAACTTGGTAATTAACAATCCTTTCCTTTCCACCTTATATCCAATCAATAGGGATGACAATGAAGCGAGATGGATAAATTTCAATTTTTATATATCTGAATTTATTCTATTTTAAATTTTATATAATATTTTTATTTTTAATAATATCGTGTGATGGGTAGTATGGATTTCACCTAAATTTAATTTCGAAAATTTTAATAGAAAACCCGATTCACTTCTTGTTTTGAAACTCAATTTTAAGAGAAAAAACTTGTTCTTGATACAGTCAAATTCAGGGTTTTTTTATACCCGTCAATAAGGATGACAACAAGGCGAGATGGGATAGGCGAACAATTGCTTTAATTTCAATCTCGATTTTTATTTTTATACACTTGGATTCAACTTATTTCAAATTTTATATAATTAAGGACAATACAGATTTTACCTAAACCCCACCTCGAAAATCTTAATAGAAAACTCGAATCACTTCTTACTTCGAAACTCAATTTCAAGAAAAAAACCCCAACTAAATTGTACCAAATTGAATTTAGGGTTTTTTTTTTCCTACCATTTTTATGTCCTAAAATAACATTACAACAAAAAAAATTGAGAGCTCTTCACCTTTTTGGAAGTGGGTTTCAACTTTCAAAAAAAAAAAAAAAAAAAAAAAAAAACCAAAACTTTCTCTCATGCCACCGTTTTCTTTCACTTTCTCTTCCTTTCTTAGCTTCAATCCCATCAAGAAAAGAAGAAAAAAAAAGGGATTTTTATTTCAGTACAAATGAAGCTCTATCTTTATGCCATTTTGATTCTAATATTGGTGATGATAAACCATGGAAGCTGTGATTCAACCATTCATGTTGGTCATAGGGTAAGCTTAGCAATCCCTTTGGAATACAATGATGGGTTCATTGGTAGAGCTTTTCTAATGGACTATGGTGATGATACTAAGCAAATAGAACCAAGTTTTAGAGTTGCATTAAGCACTGAAGCTAACAAAGGGAAATATTCATGTTCTTTAGAGGTTTTTCTTGGTGATGTTAAGGTATGGAATTCTGGGCATTACTCCAAGTTTTATACCTCTGATGTATGCTTCCTTGAACTTACTGAAGATGGAGATTTACAGTTGAAGGGTCCTAAAAATCGGATCGGTTGGCGAACTGGTACTTCGGGACAAGGTGTAGAGGTAAAAGAATACTCGTAGTCATTCAATTATTAATATTTTTTCTTTATTTTTTTTGGTTGCAATGACAAATTTTAAAATTTGTATAATAGCAATTTTAACCTTCAACATTTATACATTGTATCAATTTAGGCTTGATTTTTTTTAGAAAAATTAACCCTCAACATTTACATATTATGTAATTTGATATTTTTTTTTGTAGTTTTGCTTTTTTCTTATGATATTGAGGGTTAATTTTAAAAGAATGAGAAAATATGAAATTTTTTATCTTGGATTTTTGTGGTGTTTCCATTTCTTGTATATTTACAATTTAGTCGATAATTTTTTTTAAAACTAATTAGGTAAAATGGTCACAAGAAAAAGCAAAACTACAAAAAAAGAAAAGAAAAAGAGACTAAATTACATAATGTTTAAATGCTGAGGGTTGAATTTTTTATAATCAAGACTAAACTGACACAGTGTATAAATGTTAAGGGTTAAAGTTGCTATTATGCCAATTTTAAAAGTTGTCAGGTTAGCTAGATGGTGACTAAAAAAGACAAAATTTACTAATAGTCGGGTGGTAAAAAAAAAAATTTACTAATAGCTGGGTGACTACTTGTAGAATTTACCCTTTTATTTTTGTAAAAGTATATGTGTTGGACACCTTAACTCTGTGTGTGTGTGTTTGTATTGTATTGCAGAGATTACAAATATTGAGGACTGGTAATTTGGTACTTCTTGATGTTTTGAACCAGATAAAATGGCAAAGTTTCAATTTCCCAACTGATGTAATGTTATGGGGACAAAGATTAGATGTATCTACTTGGTTAACTTCTTTCCCAAGGAACACAACATCATTCTACACATTTGAAATCTTATACAACAAGGTAGCTCTTTATTTAAATTCTGGTAGGTTGAAGTATTCTTATTGGGAATTTAAGCCTTCCAAGAATAGAAACATCACATTTGTTGAATTGGGTTCTAAAGGGTTAGAGTTATTCGATGATAAACATAAAAAAATGGCACAGATTGTTGCTTCATGGAAGGTTCAGCCAGTGAGGTTTTTAGCACTGGGGAATAGAACTGGGAATTTAGGGATTTACTTTTATTCATCAACCACCAGAAAATTCGAGGCTTCATTTCAAGCCCTTAATACCACTTGTGACCTACCTTTAGCTTGTAAGCCTTATGGTATATGTACATTCTCCAATTCTTGTTCATGCATAGGGCTTTTAACACAGAAAAGCCATGTGGTTTCCGATTGCAACGAAAGGGTTCCGAACCGTTTCTGCGGCAGAGGAACAACTCAAGTCGAGATGCTTGAATTGAACGATGTTGTTACAGTACTCAAAGATGCTCCTAAAAGGATTAATGTTACCAAGACAACATGTGCGAATCTGTGCTTGAACGACTGCAAATGCGTCGCTGCGTTACATTCCTACGGAAATTACGGTGACCCAAGCTCCGAACAATGCTCGCTTTACTGGCTTGTTGCAGGTATCAAACAAGTTGAAAAAGGGTTAGGGTTGAGTTACATGGTGAAGGTTCCAAAAGGGACAAGTTACCATCATAACAATCCTAGTGTTAAGAAATGGGTGTTGATTGTTGTGGGAGTGGTTGATGGCTTGATTATCATATTGGTCTTGGGTGGCCTTGTTTATTATTTGGTTCATAAAAGAAGAAACAACTTACAAGGTACTAACAATGATACTTGATTATTATCATGTGATTCATTTTTGTTCTTTATACTGATTCGTATGTGTCTGACACGGATATGAAAATACTCGTGTTTTGAATCATTAAATTTTTTTCCGAATGATGTTGATATATAGAAAGTAGTGCAATTTATTGCCAAAATAGTTTGAAATATCAGTAACAGGTGGAGTTGCATTGCTAGTAAGGCAAGTTTTTAAGATCATTAAATATGTCAAAACCTAACATGGGACACTCTTGTTTATTCAATGTCTAACTGTAGTTACTAAGACAAAGCCAAAGAATATGAATGTAGGAATCATTATGGTGAATGGGAAGAGAAAACACTTTATTTATAAATCTATTCTTTCGGTTTCATATTGTTTTTCTTTTGATGTTTCTCGAGTTTACGTGAGTCGAATGCCTTATATATAGTATAGAATATTTTCGGTTTCATATTGTTTTTCTTGGTTCATAAAAATTCGATTTAATCATTTACAAATTATAAAGATATAAACTATAAAAAATTAAAATTTCATCCGGTCCCCCTAAAAAATTGTTCTGGCTTTGCTCCTAGCGCGCACACACACAAATTTAATCCAAATTTGACACAATAGGGATCTAATAAGGAAATAAATTCTTTTCAAGGGAGGTTAACTTCAAAAGAAGTCTAAGAAGTGTTGTTTGTTGTAAAACCAGCCAACACCTAGATGAATCGGTATTGTCTTTGGTGGGGGAGGCATAAACTAAGGTAGAAAATTGCTTTAGGGGGGGTCAGAGATGAATCATAAGTTATTGAGGGTCAAAGTGCAAATTTACCATTATATTAACATGTAATTTCATAAAAATTTAAGGGGTTAAATGATAAATCTACCATTATTAGGGGCCAAGGGCACTGCTTGCCCTCTTTGTCTTTGTTCCTAAGGGGTTGAAGATTCGGCATGAAGAGGCGATGGGTTCAAGAATAAGACCGTCTCATCGGATATACAAGAATATACTTACTAAAGAAATCTCATATTTACACGTGTATTTGAATCCATGCTTTATAGCATATAGGTCATTTTTGGATAAATATACTAACACTTGAGCTCTCGACAAAATTAAGAGAAAAAACTCGAAATGAAGAGAATATTAACACATTGATGAATTTGATCAAATATTCCACATTGGGTTTAACAGTTAAAGTTAAGGGGTAAATTACCCAAATATACCAAAAAAATTAAAAATTTACGGAATTGAGCCGATTTTTAGAAAATTTACGGAAAAGGGCCATTTTCCATCAAAACGCGTCCACGTCAGCGCGTTTTGAGGGGAAATGCCAGCAAAGCGCGCCTACGTGGACACGCTTTGCTGAGGTGGCGCAAAACGCGTCCCTAGGGGAGCGCTTTGCTGGCATTTCCCCTCAAAATGAGCTGACGTGGACGCGTTTTGAGGGGAAATGGCATTTTTCCGTAAATTTTCTAGAAATCGGCCTAATTCCATAAATTTTTTATTTTTTTGGTATATTTGGGTATTTTACCCAAAGTTAAGAGTCACTCAACACTATAAACAGTTTACATTTATGTTTTAACCCAAAAAGAAAACAGATTGAGACAATAGTATTGGGCTTTATAATTAATCTATAGGAATAAGACACCCCTCCTTAATTCCACCAAAAGAAAAACACAACCCAAAAACATAAATTAAACTGGATCAAGATTGAGTTATATATATATATTGATAGAAAAAACACAGTATAAAGTGATTATATCAATTAGTCCATATTAAATTGAAATAGACCCATTACAATCTAACAATTACCACATCTTTTATCGATTTCGACGGAGCTTCAAACAATTGGAGTAAAGAGTTTTCTATTACAGCATGTTTAGTCATATGATCTGCAATACCACTTTGATCCCTCGAAATATGAAGATCTCTTACTTTCCATTTCTTATGCAGCGATTGATGTAAACTTTTATTACTTTTAAAGGTCTTTATAAATTTATTATTTTTAAAGGATTAAACCGGTTCAAAACTCTTTTCCGAACCGATACTCCAACGGATCCTATTCGATTGAAACAATATTGAGCTAAACCTCAAAAGTTTCCTATTTTGTGGGGGATTTAAACATCAAAGTTCAAAAGTAATAATGATGATGTCTAGTAGGGGTAGTGTCCCTAGCTAGTGTATTTCTAATTTCTAAGCCTCGTTCCCTATCATCAATTAGCTTGTTGTACATGTTTGGCTTCAACTTTTGAAGTCTTGATTTAGATGGAGGATCCCACATGTGAGGAGATAGGGACATGGGACAACATATGAGCTTCATATACTATATGTTTTTTTTTGGTTTGTGTTTCAAAGCTAAGAACTAAATTGCCCCGTGAACCCTTAAATTTCATAAAACAATATTTACCCCACGTCACACAACAGAAACACAGTTTGGCTTTGTCTGAGGACCCTTAATGTGACTTTAAAACATCACTTGTCATGCTTACAAGGAAAGACCCCATCTTCTTCATCATCATCATCATCATCGTCATCAGACAAATTCGGAATTGAATTCGTTTTGCTCCATTATTATCTCATTTCATCATTCAATCTGATCTGCTTGTCTATGGTAGGCAAGGTATCTTATTCTTCTTTCATATATATATATGCCCATTATTGGTAAAAATACAATGAATGATTGTGTATCTAACGTACCTCATTATGATGTATATGGACAAATTTTTAACAAAAAGACGAGTTTGCTTTTTTATCTAACGTACATATGAGCATATGAACATGATGATGCTTGTTTGCCCGATGATATCTTGACTCAATGGCAAGATTGAAATCTTAAAAATTTTGAGATCCCATATTTGAGTTTCTTATTCCGAGTAGAATTAATTACACAAATTCGATTTTAAGAAAAAAATAATGGATGTTGGAGAGGGTATTTTGGGGTGTTTGAGTGCCGAAATTTGGCATTGCTAAATTCAATGTTGACAAATAGATATAGCTGTCAAGAGATATTGTGGAGCTTATTTTGTTTGCAAGCCATGGCTGCCTTTGTCTGTATTATATATAATACATATATATCTTACTTTACATAAATGTAAGAATTTGGTTTCTTCATTACAATAAAATCCCTTTGGATATGATCATCTTTGCATACATATATATATATATGCATACATATATCAACGTGGTTAATCGGATATCAATACAGTTAAAAAAATATCACTTCAAAATTTTAACTTTACCGTCTGAACCACCGTTTTAAGAGTTTAGAGTTAATTTAGTTAAATACATTGATATCGTCAATTAAATATACCATATTATTAAAATGTTTAAAAATTAAAGATAGATAATTTCATTTTTTATTAGGCAATCAACACAACTTGACCTAGTCCATCATGAATGGCTATTTCGAGTTTGAATATATAGAGACACATTCAAATGTGACAAAATATTAAAGTCATTTTTGAATTATACTCTCATGACACGGTCGGTAAAAGTATTATAGAGGTTTTTATATTAGGAGTAGAATTGTATTTTGTCATCTTTATTAAAAAAAAATAGGAAATTAGTCCTTGTATGTTAGATCAAAGAGCAAACTAATTCTTCGACTGTTAAAAACTAGTTCATGTATGTCAGAATGAGGTACACATGGGTTATTCTGTTAGCCACTTCAATTTTTAACAGAAATGACCAGTTTGCTCTTTGATCTCACATATAAGGACTAATTTATCCATTTTTTTGATTAAATGAGACAAATACAATCTAACTCTTAATATAGAAACTCCATCATATTTTTACAAACACGTTCTAGTACGTATGCACGAATAAAAGTTAATGAAGCAACATATTTCGATAATTAAATTTATACACTATCAATACATCAAACAATCCATTAATATTAATGAATTAATTTCCATAATATTTGAATTAAATGCATGCCCCTCATGGAATACTATTGTCTTGTCTCTATGTATTGGAATCTACTATGCTAGAAAACATATATATGTCTAGAAAAACAAAGGTTTTGTCACGAGACACTTTTCCAAATTTAGTACTATTTACATAATTATTCGAATTGTCTGATTGGACAATAAATCACACACAAATATATATGTTCTATAGTGTTACATTATTTAATTTATAAATGGTTTACAGATCATAATATTCTTCTTCACTCACTTAGGGACATGCATGTTTATTTTTCAAAATAGTGAAATTAGCATTCTTTAATAAGTCAGAACTATAATATAATAATTTAGATGTCAATTTTTGAAATTTTCATGTTTTATATGGATTGATTTGAGCTAATTTAATTATAAAATAAAATCGATTGATTATTAACTCGATTGATATAGGAATAGGTAAATATCCTATATATATCAAAAAATTTGATTATTTACGGAAATGGGCCAGTTTGAAGAATATTTACGGAAAAGGGTCGTTTCCCCAAAAAACGCGTCCACGTCAGCGCCAGCGTTTTGGGAAACAACAAAGCGCGCCCCGAGGACGCGCTTTGTGCCACCTAGCAAAAGCGCGCTTATGTGGGCGCGCTTTGCTCGAGGTGGCACAGCTGCCGCCCTCGTGAAGGCACGCTTTAGCCTCTCGCAATGGTCAAAACCAACGGCCAATTTTTTTGACCGTTGGGGCCCAACAAAAAAAAAGAAGTATAAACCCCCAACCCTTTATTTTTTTCACACACTTCAATCCTTTCTCAATTTTCTCTCAAAGTCCTTGAAATTTACGCTCAAAATTCAAAATAGTCCTTTACTATTTACTTAAAAAGCCCTTTATAATTTTTGTAATATATTTTTTTTTGAAAAATTTATTAAAATTTTTATCGAATTACAATGGCAGGGAATTACTTAGCCTAGACGACAACCACATCTCCGTCGAGCAAATGAAAATGATAAGTTTTAATTTTTAATTTTTCAATATGATTAATTTTTTCAATTATGCAATTTTAATTAATTTTTAATTTTATAATTTTTAAATAGTTCAGTAGATAGGGTGTTGGAATGTTATATTCGCAACATACATGGTCCCCATCGCCGCTTGATCGAGAATTACTGCGGGAGCGAGTTTTTGCACGTGGCCGGGATAGGCGGGGGTTCAAGTTGGAGCCGCCTTTGATCGGCGTGTTGATAGAGAGGTGGAGACCGAGGAGACACACTTTCCATCGCCATGCGGAGAGTGTACCATCACTCTAGAAGATGTGCGATTGCGATTGGGATTACGGTGGGCGGTCGGTAGTCACGGGTCCGCAACATCTACCGATTGGGTGGCGTATGCTACGAGCTTAGGGTGCCATTCGGATAAAATTCAAGGAGCTCGGATCGATCCGCCGGTTACGATACACATTCCCGAGCCGAACGAGGTTCGACCGTAGAAAGAATACCTCGCTCGGCTCCGGAATGTGTCTCGTAACCGTGCCGATCGATCCGAGCTCCTTGAATTTTATCCGAATGGCACCCGTAAGCTCGTGAGCATACGCCATCCAATCGGTGAGATGTTGCGGACCCGTGACTACCGAATTCGCCCACCTAATCCCAACCGCCATCGCACATCTTCTAGAGTGATGGTACACTCTCCGCATGGCGATGGAAAGTGTGCGCCTCTGCTCCCACCTCTATCAACACACGATCAAAGGCGGCTCCAACTTGAACCCCTACTATCTATCCTCGGCCACGCGTGCCAAAACCCGCTTCCCGCAGTAATTCTCGATCAACAAATGATGGGGACCATGCATGTTGCGAATATAACATTCCAACACCCGATCTACGATCGTTTAAAAATTATAAAATTAAAAATTAATTAAAATTGCATAATTGAAAAAAAATTTAATCATATTGAAAAATTAAAAATTAAAACTTACCATTTTCATTTGCTCGACGAGATGTGGTTGTCGCCTAGGCAAAGTAATTCCCTGCCATTGTAATTTGATAAAAATTTTAATAAATTTTCCAAAAAAATATATTACAAAAATTATAAAGGGCTTTTTCAGAAATAGTAAAGGACTATTTTGAATTTTGAGCGTAAATTTCAAGGACTTTGAGAGAAAATTGAGAGAAAATTGAGAAAGGATTGAAGTGTGAAAAATAAAGGGTTGAAGGTTTTATACTTTTTTTACCGTTGGGCCCCAACGGTCAAAAAAAAATTGGCCGTTGGGTTTTGACTGTTGCGAGGCTAAAGCGCATTCCCGAGGACGCTTTCATCGTTGTTTCCTAAAAACGCTACCGACGTGGACGCGCTTTTTGGGAAACGCCCTTTCCGTAAATATTCTTCAAACTAGCCCATTTTCGTAAATAATCAATTTTTTTGGTATATATGGGATATTTACCCTATAGGTATTGCTGTCAATGTAGGAGGATAGGGGTTCGAATGCGCTGAAACGTATTATCCTCTTATTTATGGGTTAGGGAGGGACTATGGGTAGTTCTAAGCATTGTGTCAAAAAAAAACAAGATACGATTTATAATGAGATTGTTTAAAAAAAAATATTTATGTAATATCTTTTAAAAAATAATTAACCTCAAGATATGTGGTTGGTATCTTTTTCCTATTAGATACGTTTACTATTAGTTAATTATAGTGTTTAGTGTAATGATAAAATATATTATACTCTTAAAGAGAAATTCGAGTTCAAACATTAAAGATGACACTCGTGGAAGAGGCAACTTCAAACCCCAAACACGGACATGAAAGATTAAAAAAATATGGTAATTGATGAAATATTTTAATGGAAAATACTAATAATGTCAATGACAATAGAGTTAATATTTGATGCATTAGCTACGTATAACTCTTAGTAAACTAGATGTTGTTAGTCCATGTACTTTGAAAAATTTTGAGATTTAGTTTTTGTACTTTAACAGTAAAAAATTCAATCCTCCTATTTTTTTCAATTTAAGAATCCCAGTCCAATCATTATTGCCGTTAATAGTTTCAGTTAAAAATTCCCAATCATATGCCACATTATATGATGATAGCCGAATCAACATGCCAAATTAATAAATTTTGACAGAAAATACTTACAATTTTAATGGCTGGACTAGAATTTTTAAATCAAGAAAGTAGGACTTAATTTTTAACATTTAAAGTACAAAGACTAAATCTCAAAAATTGTCAAAGTATAGAGACTAACAACATATTTTAACTTATTAATATTTGGTGTACTGAAAGTGTATAATTCTATATCTTTTAGTAAGAAATTTAATTTTTAAGTATATGACTTTAACTCAATGGTAAGGTTACTTTGAGGTTTCAGGTTTGAGTCCTACCTTATATAAATGTATAGATTCTCGTTTGGGCGGCAGCCATTTAAAAACCATTTAAATTGAATATTTTTAAATATTTTTTTTTAAAATAAAAGGGCTATTTTGGTTGGTCGAGCTGGGTCTAAACCCGAGACTAGAAAATTATTTAGAATCAAATTGGGCCCAATCCCAATCGGATCCATAGAAGAACTTATTTTCTTTCTTTTTTTTAATTACCTTCCTTGTGTAACATTAAACCCATTCGGCTTTTAAAACAGATTACTGATTCTTAATTTTTCGAGTAATCCTTCATCAGTGGTTGTAAATATAAACAATGATTTCAAAATTAAAATTTAATCGTACTCTAACAACTTTACATGAAGCAAAATTAGGGTTTTTAGGAATGATAATGGAAAAATTGACAGATAAGTTATCTTTATTGTCACTTTATAAAACCGTACATGAGATTTTCATCTCATTCAGCTCCTTATGTCCCTCCAAAAAAAAATTATTTTTGTGATGTATTGACTTATAATTTTAAAGCTCAATTTCATTATAGAATCTGATCATATCTGTTCTTTTTGATACAATATTTAGAACTACCTGTAGCTTATCCCCAACCCATAAATAGGAAGATAATACGCTATAGCACACTCAAACCCACATCCTCCTACATTGATAACAATACCCACGTTAATCGAGCTAAAATTTAATCGAAAAATTCAACCATTATTTATACTCTCGTCCTATTTAATAAATGGTATCAATTGTAATGCATATATAGTTTATGATTCATATTGATAAGCACTAAGTCACCCTCATCATCTACCAAAAGTTGTTGTCAAAATTTTCAAACACCAAAGCTGTCCAATTATGAACCACTTCATTCACTAGTGTCGTACTAAGTGATTGGAACTTGTTCAAAGCAAGACAAATCAAGTTAAATCAACAACTCAGTACACAATCAGTCAAGAAAGAAGAATTCTTGTTTTATTTATTATTTTAATTTTCCACATAATTCCATTGTATGATGCAAATTGATGGGACCCCATTTTTATTTTTATTTTTATTTTTATTGCTTGTAAAAGTAGTAAAGGAAAGATCCAAATTTTGGTTATTATTATCCCTTGGGTTTGTAGTTAATGATTAATTTAGGAAATGGAATGTTCAATAGAATAATGATTTAAGTGTTAATCTCAAGATTGTGATGGTAAAGTAAATAATAATCCACTTCAAGAAAAATTAATAATTCCATCCTATTTACCTCCCTAATCTAATCTAGAGGTGTAACTCAATTATAGGGATTGTTTGATAGAGTATATATTTTTTTTAAAGTTGTATGATTCTGTAAATGAAATATTTTGTTAAAATATGGTCGTATTTGATATGATTCTTATAATAGAAGTACTTACGTTTACTTTCACCTATATTTGAAAGAGAGTATCGAATAGGAACATGTTTTCGATATGGGTATATTCAATTTTTTAAAATTTCCTTTCAGTTTGGAGGATTATTTGTAGAGGTGTCAATGGGATTGAGTCTGAGTTGGTCTAAGTTATTAAAGACCTGACTTTGGAATATGTCAAATCATCTATTTTTTAGAATACATTTCTTTTTTATTCATTCTTTGGGTTTAACCACGAATGCCTTTAACTGTATTACGGTTTGAGATTAATCTTGTTCAGGTCGGGGTGATATTCAAGTAATCCCTTTTTAATATGGGTGACTCTAGAATTCAAACTCTATCTAAATGCTCAGGAAAGAAGTCCACCACTTATTCGCGGGGATACGTTTCGTAATCAACCCTTAATACTCTCATTAATGAGGTGGGCATTGCATGCATAAGTCCACTTAGACTTATAACCTCCAACAGTTTGTAAAAGCATAAATGTTGCCATATGAATTAATTTTCAGTCAACTGATCATATCTCATATTTGTGTCTGAATACGTCTAGGATATAGATATTGTTAGAGTTGTGTGACTAAAATCTCAGTTTGAAAAGTTCGAGATACAACTCACTTGTTAAAGAAATAAAATAGAAAGGCAAAATTAGGGGCATTACCGCACAAGTTGAATCAGTATAGAACTATACTTCTTCTATTAGACGTTGATTATAAAATGGGTTTTTTAATCCTTAAAACTTGTGTAGTAGAGAACCTCTTGTATTGTTGTTTTTCAACATTAGTGAATTTCTCTTCCTTTGTCTGTGATTTTTTTATAAGGGTTTTTCACATAAAATCTATATGTTCTTTTTTTTTTCTTATTGGTTTATGATCATTTTTACTGCCATTATCGACGTATAACCGATATATTCAATAAAAAATAAAAAAAAATCAGGGTAAAATAACCTAACCCTAGAGAGAGCTAAATAAATGTGAATATGAATGGAAAGGGATAGGGCAAGGGACAAAGGGTTGGGTATTAGCAAACATGCATGTGAGTTGGTGGTGGGTACGTTTTCGCTTTTGTTTGTACATGTTTATATGTTCAAAAGCTTGCATATAATGCAGACACGTTTTATCAAATTCTCCATGATTTTTGCTCATGTCCTTCAGTTTTGATTGCTATGGAGAATTTTTAGTGATTTTAATTGTAGTGGCTAATCCTTACTTGGAGTTTTACTATTTCTTTTAGTTGTTGTTGATATGAATGTTGTTGGAATAGAATTGATCAATTGGACAAATATCGGCGATTTAACTAAAGACAAATAATTAGAAATCGAGAAATGAAAAAACCAATTAAAAACTGAAAGATAATTTTTGGTTAGGGACTCTTTACAACAGTAGCAAAGTGAATTTCAATGCCTTGAAGGATGAAGAAAGAGATTTTGTAAAAGGAATCATCCAAGACATGAATGGTGAATATGTGAGGTTGATTATGCTTCAGAAATATTCGCTGACTGATGGGCGTCGAAACCACCAAAAATAATTCCTACAAATAATTCTAAATAGTATAGTAGAGTGGTAGTAGGGTCGAGTCCACATGGATTGGATGTTATTATCAACTTCTGCGTTTATCTCGTGAACAGAACGTTTGTCGTGTCAAAGGTCGTGGCAAGGGTCGTGCCCACGACTCCAATCGTACCTATAAAAATAAACAATTAAAGTAAATCAGGGGGAATTTCAAGAATTTTTAGAAAGTAAATAAACTAATCAGCGTAATAAATAATTGATTAATATTAAAAATAAAATAAAATCGAGAAATAAATTCAGAATTTTGCAAACAGAAATAATAAGCCTTAGCCTTAGACTCGGTAAATTTCGTGTTAAGAATCGATCCTCGAAAATTGATTTTCTCCCCCCAATCGATAAGCTGGTTATAGCGATTAAGAACATCCTAACCACCAATTTTTCCTCTCGTAGCTGGTCCCGGTACGTCCTGCAAACCAACCCTTACCGATTATCTAACCAAGATACATGTGTTCCCGATTGAAGATTCCGGTAGCCTTGCGTTCTGAAGAACCCAACTCGAATCAACGGCCTCAACTGCGTGGGTCGTTTAAACCCGATCACTTCTTCCTTGATTTGTTCTCGAAAATCCGAATACAGCACGACCGACTCGAATCTCCAACTGTCGGCAAACACGACTCCAACCCAACGTGCACTTTGACTTGAAATCGAATTTAACCTTAAGGGATGATTTGTGCTATCCCGATACTTAGGAAAAAGGTGAATATCGATTGGAAGGATTTTTTTGCACGAATACGAATCTCACGATTCCTGACCAGAAAGAGTACCGGCCTAAGGCTAATATAGAATTTAGTGTAGCATGAATTTAATCATGCTTGAAGGTTGTGGAATGTGATTGGATTTGTATAAAGGATGATGGAATTTGGAAAGGAAAAGGGCTTGGAAGACAATTGGACCAATTTTGGAAGAACAAAGAAATTGAAATGAAATGAACAAAATTCCCACGTCAAATTGAAAGAGAAAAGAGAATAATTCAATTTTAAATTGAAGTAGAAAAAGACAAAGAGGATAATACAACTCCAAATTGAAGTAGGAAAAGAATTAATTGATGATTTCCTAAGAACAAAAAACCCCTATTTATATACATAGGTTTACTAAAAATAGCCTAAACTAATTTAATATAAAATCTAAAATAAAAAATAAATAAAATAAGATTTTCCTATTTTTGGCTTTTACAAAGTCAAAATATTTGATGTATTCTTGGCTTCCTCCATCTTTTTGATTTGGCCCCATTTCAATGATTGTCTTTCAATTTGGCACTTTTTAGCTATTTTTGACCAATTGCATCCCTGACAAGATTTTTAAATCATAAAAACACTAATTTAGCAGGGATTGATTCAGAAATAAACCGAATTAAACACAAGAAATCATGCAAATTAACATGTTATCACTGACTAAAATTTATGACATGTTTCTGGACGAGAGTTTGTCATTGGACAAGAAAAGATGTGGGAATTGGGGCTTTAACTGATGTTGATAATGTGGTTGGAGGAAAGGCAGTGACAAGTAGGATTGCTGGTGGGAAAGGTTGCACCTAAAAGACTTCCTATCATTTCATCCTATGACTCTTCATTTTCATCAAAGGGTGATGCATCTAAAGTTGAATCAAACTCTATTAATAAAGGATTGCTGGAAAGGTTATGCACAACATCCTTCACAATGGATGGGATTGTGCATTAAGGATGAAAGAACCGCAACACTTGATTTTTGTTCTTTAATGGGCGAAACTGACGAGTCTTCGCTTAATGATATGTAGGAGGCCTTGAGATTTTATATTTATTTTTATTGAAGTTCATTTATATTTCGGTTATTAGCTCGATAATATTGTAATTGTTATATCATTATTAGAGCACGACATGTGGAAAGTTATTGGACAGTCCATGGATTACCCTTTGTATGGAACAATTCGTAAACGACCCTTCACATGGGAAGATCTGCGGACACCTCTCTACAGACCTTGTCTGAGTGAATCTAGAGGCAATCCATTGCGTACCTATTGCTGGTACTACCAAAACATAACCGCCTTATACGATCCTAAAGATAAGAATGTCAAAATAGGACCATACAGAACATTCCATGGTGACAATTAACTTATAACAATATTACCACTTGACCAACTCGCACAACCATACAAAACACTCTATTGTCAACTATATGATACTACAAAATAAAATATGACCCGTATATAAGCCTGTATGCACAAAAAACCAAGGATCAACTCCTTCCCTTTCTCACCTATATACTCACAAAGGCATCTCCTTATCCTGCTCCTTCTCCTTCCTCTATACCCCGGCTCTTCATCTTACATGTATGAACCAATACATCTCTGTACTTCTCTCCACCATCCTCTCTTTCCAAATAATAACCCGTATCAACAATAATGATCACAAGAGCGTGTAGGCACAAGATCCTAGAGAAAGCAAAGTGCAGCTGAAAATAATAGAGAAAATTATTAGAAAAGAGAGGAGAAAGAATGATGCACGTGCAAAAGAGTGTGGGGGCCGGCTATTGTGGGGGATGCTACGTACGCGTTTCATATAAAGGAATCTGCTCGTGAACGAAGGAACAAACAATAATTTATATATATATATATATACACACATCGAAAGCAGCGAAGGAAAAGGAAGAAGCGTCAAAGCCTTTGTTTTGTTTAGCTGTGAATCCCTCCAAATCCCTACCCTCACGGGGACCAATTATCACCCTCTCTCTCTTCCGCTCCATCATTTTATTCCTCTCTCATCCATATATATATATATATACATATCATTCACTCTTAAAATCCATCGGGTGAGTCAAGTGATAAGAAGTTCAATGATTATTATGAAAGAGTTTATCTCCTATTTTAAGGATTTAATTTGACTCAACTCCGAATTTAGTAAAGACATATCAATATATATATATCATTCACTCAAGAGTCATGCATGTTGAATCAATTGGTAAGAAGTTTGATAACAATTATGAAAGGTTACGAGTAAAGAAAACAATGGAAAATCCTGTGTCCTATTTTAAGGACTGGAATTGACTTGACTTTAAAATTAATTGAGACCCAATGTAATTACTGGATATCAAATGATGTCATATTAAATATATGTAATTGATAAATGTATTATGGAAGCCCTTTTATTAGGATTTAGATTGCATTCTACCTCCTCTATTAAAAAAATAGACAAATTAGTCATTGCATGTTAGATTAAAGAGCAAATAGGTCTTTTACCTTTTCAGTCAAGAATTTTTTTTGAACAATTTCATTATAAGTTCTGATTATATCTGCTCTTTTTGACATAATGCCTAGAACTACCTATAGGCCCTCCCCAACCCATATTAAACCCACATCATCCTGCATTTACAACAATATCCATGTCAATTCAGCTAAAACTTAATCAAATTCACTCAAGAATATTATATATATATATATATATATAATCATTGATTGATTTTTTTTTTGTTATTACCTAACACCAAAATATTGACGCGGTTTGAGAGATTATATTCAATAACTTTTGACATGGATTATGAAAAATATTAATCCATGCATGCATATAGTATAATATAATTCAATTTAATTAATTCTATTTTTTTTAATAATCTCATTATATCAACACTTTTTTGACACAATGTAGTTCCTTCTTAACCCATAAATAGGAGGACAATGTGCTTCAGCGCATTCGAACCAACATTCTTTTGCATTAACAACAATATCCATACCAATCGAGCTAAGACTCGATCGACAATTTATATATATAATTGAAATAAGCTGTATTAAGTTATAATTAACCAACAATTTTAGTAATTAGTCAAATTAGTTTTTATTACCAAAAAAAAATATATGGCCCCATTATGAATGACAAATTTTGTTAGGATTTTCAAAAGGGGAGATGGCCTATCTTTTTCTTTTAATATTAAAAGTTCATTCAATATTTGTATGTATGAATGTGTGTGTGTGAACAATGTGGTGTTGAAGATAATATTGATGAATGGAATATTTTGAATGTGTTTATGTTTAAGCCTATGATTCAAAAACAAATTGACTAATAGTTTATATAGAGGGGCTTTTTTTTTTTCCTTTCTAGAAATGAGAATATTAAAAATTCAATTTTAAGAGAAAATAAATTAAAAATGTAAATATTAAAAGAGGTTGGAATTTAAAATAAAGTTAAAAAAATAGATTTATTATACTTGGGTTTTAGATAAAATCTTTTTATAATTTGATCCAACTTGACCTAACATAAATTACACTTTAAGCCCTAACAGCAACACAACTAGCGCGGCTCGAACCCAAGTCACACTTAAGGCAATGACCACCCTAACCATTAAGCCAACACACGAGCATAAAATACAATTTTGGGTTTCAGTCGAGACAGATCATAAACGAGTTTAGACCCAAAAAAAATTGGTTATTGTTATTTTTATATAGTTAATAGGATTAATTAAAGGGTAAATTACACCAACAGTCACCCAACTTTGGGGTAGCTGACAAAACAGTCACCTAGGTTTTATTTCAGTCACTCAACTTTCAAAAAGTTACAAAACAGTCACCAACGTTATAAAAAAGTTACAAAATAGTCACTGATTAACAGTTACCGTTAGGATGTTAACGAAATTGCTGACGTGGCAAGTTAACCAGCTGATGTGGCAAGTTAACTTGCCACGTTAGCGAAGCGGCTGATGGGTGCTTGGTTTGGGGCGGGTTTAGGGAAAAAAATTGAAGGGTTATGCTTAATGTTTTAGGGTTAAAAATAGATTAAGATTAAGGGGATTTGGGGAAAAAAAGGAAATCGATTTGGGAAATTTTTTCTTGCTGATTTGGGGTTTTTTAGGGTTTAAACTAAATTGGGAATCGATTAAGAAGGTTTTAGGGTTAGAAATCAGTTCAATAATCGATTAACAGGGTATAAGGGAAGGAGTTCTTTGTGGCAGATGGAGGTGATTATAGTTGGGAAGGAGTTGCAGCGTTTTGCCCTCCCATAGTCCTTAACCTTATGGAGAAGTCACACACTTCATCAAAAGGAACAAGAAGAATTTGTCATCGTCGGAAAAGGCAACTTTAGATTCTCGTGGTGTAGAAAGGGCTCTCTCGGTGGTACCTTGTAATCTTTTGCTATTTTTGGTTATGAAAGGCTACAGATTTTTTGCTTTGTCGGTGTGTGTGGAAAACTGGACGACCTAAACGATGAAGATGTCACATTGCATTCCAAACGACAAGTAGAATTTGACATGGTTGTGGTGGTTGGTGAGACAGGGGTTTCCCAAGAAAGAGGAAGCTGGGGACTGTGTTGTATCCAAAGGTGTTGAAATAACAGGATTACCTTTTGAGAGAAAATCATGTTATTTCTTTCTCTCCACACCAGGTAAATCAATGCATTCCAAGGGATCTTATAATAATTGGTTACTAGTGCTTTGCCCTTTAGATGATTTGTTGCCCATTTCAATTCTTGCACTAAACCTGTCACCCATCTTCTTACTCGACGTTGCTCCAGAATCTAACGTCTCCTTTTCCTGTTTGCATAAGGGACAACCCTCCTCCACTACCATTAACACCATTAACACCATCTCATTTTCCTTTTTCCTGTTGGTAAGGCTGTTCGAGTGAGAGTAACCGGCCAGCTGGACGGTTTTTTGACACCAACGACGCCATCACTTGCCATGTCACTTTCCCGTGACGTCTGCGACGACAAATGTCAAAAGGACTGTTTTGTAACTTTTTGAAAGTTGAGTGACTGAAATGAAACTTAGGTGACTGTTTTGTCAGCTACATCAAAGTTGGGTGACTGTTGGTATAATTTACCCTTAATTAAAATGGACTCAAAGTGGATGACTTAGATTTCCAAAAACCTTAAATTAAGGAAACTTCTAATTGAAAATCCCCCCCCAAAAAAAAACATTTTAAAGCACCAATATCAATACAAATTAAATTGATTGCAACATCTTCTAGAGATTAATTAAAATAATAATGGTACGTCATACAAGCTTGTGTTGTGCATATATATATATATATAATATTTATGGTTTAAAGGTCCTTTTTCTTGGAAATTTCTTTATATTATTTTTTTTAATATATGGATTTGTGATACAAATTCATCATTCAATATATTGTGATATAAAATTGATTGTTTAATTGGTGGCATAAAATCAATATTGTAAACCAATAAAAAATTAAAAATTAAAACGAAAAAATCGATAAGTAAATTGATTGAACTGATTTATGAATTTCTTTTAATTAATTATCATTATTAAACTAATAGATGAATCAATTTATGCATAATTTGACCAATTCAACTACGTATCTCATTTTATATAATGACACACATCTTACTTACTCAAGTAGAGTGTTTATATTCATAGTCAATTGAATTGACAATTAACCTTAATTTCTATTTTATAAGCATTAATTCCACATAAATATGATTGCAAGCAAAGAAATTAACTAATTATATGGTAGATTAGGTATATATATATATTTAGAGAAGACAATATAATTACGGATCATTTGGGTAAATTGGGTTTAATATGAAAGTCAAGCTTACATGTCTTTGACGCCGTTTTTAATGAAGTTTCAGGGATTCTACAACAAAACAAAGCGAGGGACGCTTTTGAATAATTAATTTAATATAATTTTGTTTTTTTATTCATTTAAGTGTCTTCTAGAATATAAAATTTTTATGTTTTTTTCTTATAAAAAATTCGAAGGATCAAAATTGTTGTAAATTAGTCACTAATAGAGTAGCAAAATTGTTTCGAATTCAATCTTTAAGCAACCTTTACTCCTATCCTTTATTTAAAAAAATGTAAAATAATGATGCTAATTTTGTAAATTGAGTATAAATGAGGGATAAAATAACATTTAATCATTGAATTTGATAATTTTTATCAATTTAGCCCCTGAATTTGGATTACAATAAGGTGCAATTATGTGATACACACTCTCTCAGAGTATCACATGACCTAAATTTTTTAAAAGCATATAAAATCTAAAAATTAAAGAAAAAATTTATTTATTTTTTAATTTTTAGGTGGTGATATCATCAAACTTTAATGTAATTCAAGCTTAAGGACCAAATTGAAGAAAGGTGTCAAATTTCGAAACCAAAAATAAAAGTTATGGAAAAAATTATTGAGTTTAATAAATGAAAAATAATTTCAAGTGGGGAAGAAAAGAGGGCCTCTCATGCAGGAAACAAACAACAATAATATGTAGGAGGTATTATAGAGAAGATGAAATGAAAAACAAAGCTGCTTCTTTAAATACTCCCCTTCAAAATTAATCCCAGTTCTAAACCACCCCCACCCCCCAAAAAAAAAAAAAAAATCAGACAATATTTTAAGGAATTAGAAGCTCAAAATCCATGTCTTCCAAAGCTGGTCGGAAAAAAGCATCATCGTCATCATCATCTTCATCAGTTCATGAACAACTGCAACAGCTTCGATCTCTCACCAACTCCACTGCAGTAAATACATACATACTATATATTGATTGCCTTAAAAACACTCTAAATCTTGTTGATTGCATGTTTTGCAGGTGAACAAGACCTCAATTATTGTAGATGCTTCGAGATATATAGAGGAGTTGAAAGATAAAGTTGATAAAATGAACCAAGAAACTGCAACTTCTTCACAAGCTTCAACTTCATCCCAGAATCCTCTTCCTATGGTAAATATATATATATATACACATGTGTGTGTGTGTGTGTATATACAGTGTTTTAATGGAGTTTCTTTTTATTTCATTAGGTTACAGTGGAAACCCTAGAGAAGGGTTTCCTTATAAATGTGTTTTTAGAGAAGAATTGCCCTGGTTTGCTTGTTTCCATATTGGAAACCTTTCAAGAGCTTGGCCTTGACGTGCTTGAAGCTAGGGTTTCTTGTGAAGAAAGTTTCAAACTAGAAGCCATTGGAGGAGAAGTAAGTCTATATATATATATATGTATATATATATATATATGTATATGTGTGAATGTATGTGTATGTGAACCCTACTTTATATTTTTGGTGATTTCTCATAAACCCCAAAGTGAAATACAATTTAAAAGACCCAATATTTCGAATTTCTTAATTTGGGTGAATACACTTGGAGGACCTTTTATTATAAGGATTTGATCAAACTAGTCCCTCTATTATTAAATGAACTAATTTAGTCATTGTACGGTTAAAAAGAATCAAATAAGGTTGAATTAGAATAGAGTTAACATTTACTGTTTTAAAAATATTATTTTTAAAGTTTTTATGGTTCTGTAAATAAAATTTTTTGTTTAGAATTGAACTATAATTGAGAAAAATATTTTTCAAAATATTTTTATATGGTAATTGTTAGCTATGATTGCAATTTGGACTTTATTTAGTTCTTTTTAATATTACATGGACTAGATTGATCCATCTAATAATAGAAGAACTAATTTAATCTAGTCCCTATAACACAGGGACCTCCTAAGTACTTTAACCGATTATGGATTATTTGCTTGTTTATGAATTTGTTATATTCTGAGTTATGGAGTCTATTTTGAGGTTGTAATTAGTTTTAGTAATATTAACCTTTTCTTCAAAAAAATATTAACCTATTTTTGAGAAATATATAGGGTAAAGTACTTAGGAGATCTCTGTATTATAGGAATTGTATCAAATTAGTCCCTTTATCACTAAATGAATCAATTTAATTCTTGTACTATAAAAAAAATCAAATAAGCCAAACTGTAACAGAGTTAATAGTTGCAATATAAAAATATCTTAAAAATTATATTTTTTTCAATTGCAATTCAATTCTAAACAAAAAATTTTATTTACAAAAAACCAAAAAAAAAAATATTAACTCGGTTAAATAGTAAATGATATCTTTTTAAATAGTCAAAGTTACCTCTATTAAATTTAGTTTTATTTGATTCTTTTTAATAGTACAGTGACTAAATTGACCTATTTAATGATAGAGGGACAAATTCGATACATTCCCTACAATGTAAGGATCTCCTATGTACTTTCACCTATATATGTGAAGAAAAGAAGATTTAGATGAAGACAGAAGAAATCTCACATGAAAATTGTACAGCATGAGTTTCAACCACACATTGATTATGTTTTTTCTAGGGTTAATATATATTATTTGGTACATGAATTTAGCTTTAATATTTAATTTAGTACCTATCTTTTTGGTCCCAAATTGGTACCGAGTTCTTTTTTGTCCCACTTAAGTACGTGAGTTTAGATTCAATATTCAATTTAATACCAATGCTTTTCTTTTATCCCAATTAAATACCTATGCTTTTTTTACCAGAGCACACATGTTCGATACTCATTAGAAGTACGAAATTGAAAAAAAAAAAAAAGAACTCAAGTAGCAAATAGTGTATTACTTAACTGCTACATTTCTTTGCAATTGTACACTTTTAGCTATTGAAAATGCAATTGGGGATTTATCTTATATATATATATGTATATATGTATGTATTACAAAATTTCAGAATCAAGGTAATGCTGAATGCATTGATGCTCAAATGGTGAAGCAAGCAGTGATGCAAGCTATAAGGAAATGGGGTGAAAATTAAATAGCCACCAGGAGTAGGACTACTTTCTCGGTTTTTAACGGCGGTTCACGACGGCGTTTTATTTAAAAACGCCATTTTGACGACGAAGTGCAGTGTTTTCAGATATGAATATGACATATCTTCGTCGATTCCTTCGGGTCAGTTGCAAAATTTACAATGTAACATCTTTTATCTTTTACCAATAGAAGTTTCGACTTTCTAAAAAATCTTCATTTTATAGCAATATACATAATTAATAATATTAAAAATATCAAAGAAATTCTAAAAGATTTACGTTTTAACGAGATTCGTTAAGTTAGTTCATACAAACACGTTAAAAATCAATATTCAATAGATTAAGGATTTGAATCTCAACATATACATTGCATCGGATCATAGGAGAACATTAGGTAAAAGGGGTAGATAGTGATCTTGGCCCCCCAAATAATAGATTTTTCATTTAACCCCTTAAATTTTTATAAAGTTACCCTTTGACCCTCCAATAATTTATAATTCATCTTTAACCTCCTCCAAAGCAATTTTTGGCTTTGTCCCTGAACGTTGGAGTTTCTTGATGTAAGCTTTGATGTTATGATAAGCCTATTCAAAGTTATCACATTTTCGTATATGATATTTAGATCATTTGGCACGAGTTCGAGGTAATTTTTTTTCAAATTCTTCATTTTTACTTGAAATGTTAGTATTTGAGCCCTATTTCAAAATGAAAATAAGGGTACGATCTTTTCACATACGAGCATATCAATATCAAAGGTAAAAGTATCATGGAGGTCTTGTAATAGAAGTCGGATTGCATTTTACTCGTTCTACTAAAAAAATGAGCAAATTAGTCATTGTATGTTAGATCAAAGAGCAAACTAGCCCTTCTGTTAAAATTTTTATCTATTTATACTGTTAAAAATTGGTTCACGTATGTCGACATAAGGTATACGTAACATGTCGTGTGTAACTGTATGGTTATTTCATCAATCACATGTTAGTTTTTAACAGTAAAAATATATGAAAATTTTAATTAAAGGGACTAATTTATTTTTTAATCTAACATACAGAAACTAATTTCCTTAGATAGGTACAAATTGAACATCTTAATTAAGAAAAAGTGACATATGATATGGTTTGTCTTAATTTGAAACCATGGCCAGTTAAAGCTGTTTTTTTTTTTTTTTTTGGTATAAAATATCACATAGAGAAAAAATGGCCCATCCTCGGTTCACATGCATGGAACTGATGAGGACAACTGAACAGGCCCAGGCTACAAAACTGCCGACAACTAAGTATTTGGTCCTTTTAATTATTTTAGGGTAAATTACATCGGTAGTCACCCAACTATTAATAAACTTCTTTTTTGATCATTTAATTATGAAAAGTTACAAAACAGTTACTTAACCATTCGATTGTTTTTTTGCCACTTGTAGTTAAATGGCTAATCAAAAGATGACGTGGTAGCTTTTAAAATTGGCATAATAGTTACTTTAACCCTCTACAGCCATACATTGTGTCAGTTTAGTTTCGATTCTAAAAAATATAACCCTCAACATTTACACATTGTGTAATTTAGTCTCTCTTTTTTTCAATTTTACTTTTTCTTTTTGACCCTTTCACCTAAAATACTAAACAGAAAAAATACCAACAATGGAAACACCCTTAGTTCCACAAAGACAAGCTAAACAAAATCAAATTTATTAGCTAAATTTGATTTTTTTAAAAACCAACAATGAAAACACCTAAAAAACCAAGATAATAATTTTCATATCTTCTCACTCTTTTAAAACTAACCCCTAGTGCCACACAAAAAAGGGATCAAATTACACTATGTGTAAATTTTGAGGGTTAAAATTTCTAGAATCAAGACTAAATTGACACAATATATAAACGTTGAGGGTCAAACTTGTTATTATGCCAATTTTAAAAACTGCCACATCATCTTTTTATTATCCATTTAACCGCTAGTGACAAAAAAAACAGTCAAATAGTTGGACGACCATTTTGTAATTTTTCATAGTTGAGCAACCAAAAAAGAAACTTACTAATAGTTAAGTGACTAACAGTGTAATTTACCCTTATTTTTATTACCAACCTTTTTCACCTTCGAATGAAAGTTAAAAGAATGTTCAAATGATAGTTGTTTTTAGTACATTATTCATTGTTTTTCATGTTCATGTAAGAGCTTTTTGTCTATACACTATTATTATCTTTGAAACATTGTTCATAAATTAGGGGTTTTTTGGCAGGTTATGGTAGTATTTTAGTGAATGTATACATTGGATCCGAATTAAATTTAAAGTCGAGCTGAGTTGAATCCCTTTAAAAGGGGTAAGTTCTTCCAGCATTATCTTTTTATATACACTAAGAATAAACTTTGGCGCCCTTAATAAATGCCGAGCTTTTTATCATTTGACTCATACCTATGGTTTGACTAACAATTTATTTTAAATTAATGCTTTAAGATTTGGGCCGGTGATTGAACTGCTCAAACCATAAATTCTTAGCTTGACCAGTTCAATCAATCGGATGTTCAACAGTTACAAAATAAAAATAAAATCTAAAAGATTTTAAGAATCCATAAAAACCCAGAATAGATAAGAATTCTTGGTTTGAATTGATTCAAACTTTTTCCGATTTTTAATATCAAATAAATCACCGATTCTTGGTTCAATCAATGAATTTTGTTCGGT
Organism: Gossypium sturtianum; assembly: GCA_025698515.1. Classification (NCBI taxonomy): domain Eukaryota; kingdom Viridiplantae; phylum Streptophyta; class Magnoliopsida; order Malvales; family Malvaceae; genus Gossypium; species Gossypium sturtianum. Next base: position 170,024,681 of record CM046945.1, read on the forward strand.
TTTAACAACCATGCTTTAAGCATGAAAGAATGGAAACAATGGATAGTGACTCCACAAAATAAATTTGGCAATATTGATGAAAAAGTTGGAGTAGGTGGGGAAATTTATGTCCTTAATTCTAAACTAAATTATAAACCAATGTGCTCCTTTCCAAGTGAGGACAAGATTTGTATACTTTGGTAAGAAAGTGGCAGTGTCGCTGAGAGAACTCCCAAAAATTTAAAACATTGAACTGAAAAAAAAAAAAAAAAAAAACCAATAAATACCAAGATGGGAACTTTTATCTATCTTCCCATGGGGTATTAAATAAGTCACAAATTATATGAGAGAGAAAAAGAAAGAATATGCCCCCAATCAATTAAGGATGTTTGACTCGGAATGGACAGGTTGGATCGAGATATCAGTTTGAAGAAGGATAAAGAATTGGTTGAATTGCGAATCGGCTAAATCAGGTTTTTAAATATCCTTTTTTTTATTTTTATGAATTTTTTTTATCAAATCGGTCAGATCGATGGATGACTTGAGTAATTTGATTATCGATTCGATTCTAAAAATATTGCGATCAATCATTTACAATTTGAAGTGTTGAAGAATTGGGTCGGGATTATATATGGCAGTATCATAATATTTACTTAAGTTTAGTTTGATTCGAATTTGTTTAATAAGGTCTGTTTAAATTTTTCAAAAATTTTGAAGAATCTGATTAAGTTCCAATAATTTTAGAAAATCATAGCTCCCGCTACATTGAACTACTGATAAATTGAGTAGGTTACGAATAACAACGTACGAAGTTAGATTATGCATATAAATTGGCATGATAATAAATTTAACGCTTAATGTTTATATTTTTATCAATTTGATCTTCTTCTTTTTTAACTATATAAATTTGGTCATTACCTTTTAAAAAGATCAAATTGTTCTTTTTAATGGAAATTCTGATTAAAACATTAATTTTTTTAGTGATATTGACGTGGTAACCTGCGTAGCAGTCCACATACACTTCAAGTTAACATGGTTCTATTTGTTTTATATATTACGTCAACAAATAATTTAAAATTTATGAATAAAATAAAATAAAAATTGCATAAAAAATAACATGAAGTACATTTGGATTGCTATATTTAATAACTTAACGTTTTAGTCAATATTTTTGATTAAAAAAATCAATTTGACTCTTTTTTAAAAGATTGGTGATTAAATTTCACTATTTCTAAAAGGTTGAAGACTAAATTTTACTTAAAAAAAAGAAGAAGAATTATGACCAAATTGACAAAAGACATAAACATTAAAGGCTAATTTTGACATTATGCCATTGAGAGACATAAGAAGTGGCTTGTGCTCTGTTATCTGTACTGATTGCATCGGCGCTGATTATTGGTATGGTTAGCATGTGAAAGTCCCATTAGTATGTAATCTAGTTTGCGCGAGCATTGGTGTAACACCCCTTACCCGAGTCCGACACCGAGACCGGATACGAGGCAATACTATGCTTAATCTTACTTAACACTTCGAAACGGTCTATAAAATTTCATTTAAGCCTATCACTTACTCAATCTCGACTTACGAGACCTTAAACATACCTCCGAGAGGTTTCGGAACTAATCCCGAAGCTTTTACGAATTCTCGAAACTTTTCATCAAAACAGGGCTCACACGCCCGTGTAGAACGAGACACGCCCGTGCATAGGCACACACGTCCATGTCCCCAGACCGTGCCTAACAATTGGAGTGGTAGTTGGAAAGAAATTATAAACGTGGATATTGCGGAATCTAGTCATTGGTATTGGTTGTAGTATTGATCAGCTGTGTTGAGTTTATTTCGTAGTTGTTTAATGGCAATGAAATAGTATGGCTGATGCTGTGGCAATAGCAGGTATAAGGAGTCCTTCGTTTTTTGAAAGTCGGGAGGTGATTATTATGGGCTGCATATTAGTTTTGGTTTGAGTTGATGTTGATTGTTTCAGGTCGAGTGTATTTCAAAGCGAAAGATTACTCTAGGAGTTTTTGTAATGTTTTTGTCTTTGAAAGATGTTGGTATTCTCTAACGTCTTTCTATCTTTGTCATTTTTATATCGACCGAGAAAAAAATATTAAAAATGATGGTGTTAAATTTTCTAAAAGAAATCACTCTTCCTAACTTTTGAAAAAAAAAATCTAGTTGAAAATGGTGTTTCTTATTACTTAATAACATCATAGAAAGATGAAATATTTTATTGAGATTAAATCTCAAACAAGATCATAATAGAGGGACCAAACCATAATTTGACCTAGGCGTATATTGTATTTAGCAGCAATAGCATCCACGACACTTACCGATAGTACTCCTCCCCCCACCAACGGCGAAACACCGAGTCGAAGTTCCCGATCCAACGGCAGCAATCCCTTCATCATCCGTCGTTGAATCGAATGAGGAACTCGGGGTCGATAACCGTCTCCTCTGATACTTCCCGGAACTTGTGGTCGACGACGACGAAGGCACAACATTAGCTTTCTTCAACCTCAATACCATTTTCCAAAACAAAGCGTTCAAAAGACCAGATCTCGAGTGTTTCTTTACGGGTTTTGTATTAGACTTGGTGTAGTACGACGGTGGAGGAGTTAGTGGAGGAACTAAAGATGTACCGGCGAGTGCATGTTTTGGTGTACCAGGCCGAGATTCCCACGTGAAAGGGACGGAACCGGAGGCTCCGCCATAGTAGACCCTGAAAGAAGGGTTTCTTCCCATTGAGTTTTGTTTAGATAAAAGCTTGGCAAAGAACTTGCTATCGTCTTCATGCTTGATTTCGAGGGTGGTCTTGTTTTGGGGAAGGGGAAGATCAGTGCTCGTGTTGATGAACATTATGTTTTGATCGGACTTTTGGACGGTGGTGGTGTTTTTTTTTTTTTGGGGTTCAGTGACGATATGAGGAGCTAGATGATGATTGATGAAAGCTTCAGGCTTTATACAGGTTTCATAATATTAAGGGGTTAATTGCACTGAACGTCCTTAAATTATGATCTAAATTTAATTTGGTTTTTAATCTTTTAAGATCGAATCTATCAAGTCATTCCATCAAGCTAATGTTAGCTTTGGTTGTAAAATGGCAGACTGGATATGTAAATGGATCGAAGTTTAAACATGTTATCCATCATGAGCTGACTCCATGCCCTATTGATCTTGTGGGACAATATCCCTAAGGTACTTACCACTCCTACATTCGTTGTTTTGATATGACAATTTATACGTTCGAAAACAAATTTGAATTGATTCGAAGAAATTGAACAACTAAATTCGATTAACTTAAATTTATTCGAATTACATAGAGTTTTACTCACGAAAAAAGTATTTACGGAGACAATAATTGCATTATTTCTTTTTACCTTTTTTATTCCTAGTCAATCTGTTTAATTTTTATGAAAGCTCTTGAGAAGTTTAATCATACGAGAGAATATTTGATGGGCCGTTAGTGTATAAGTTTCATACACATAAATAATAATATATATGATATCATCATTGGATAAACAAAAACAACAGTCGAAGATTTATAAATAAATATTAATAATTTTATTTAAACATAATTAATTAATATTAATTAAATTTAAATAAGAATACATTAAAACGTAGATATTATAGTTTATGTGAAGTTGTGGGTTTTGGGCATCTTCTTCACCCATTGAAGCGTGTGGACCGACGGATGCTGATATGAGAAAAAGCCATTTTGGTCCTATGATTATGATTTTATATTATGATAGTTACATTGCTTGAATTGTTATTTATACTCAATTTTGAGAGGGAGGCTATTTTTTTTTTTTTGAGAGTTGGTTAATGTGTTGTCGGTCTGAAGTTGATGGATGTCACAACGGAATGATGTTGTTTTAGATTAAGGTTTTGTCTCTTGATTTTACGGAGAATTTGAGTGCTTGAAGAGGTGGAGGGTTTAACAGAGTAAGAGTGTCTCGTTAGATTGGACCATACGTGGCGCCCAACCACCTACCAAGGAAACGTGAGCATTTGTACTTGATAGGGTTTGAACCTATACCCCTTAAATGGCAACAATAGGAATCTATGGCATTATTGGCACTCAAGCTTTCTATAGAGTCAAGAGACAGAATTCCAACAAAGGACAATACCGATCTATTGAGAGGTTCGTTGGCTCTGGATGACCAACATTTTGTAGACTTCTCCAAATGGAGTTGGTCTTCCCTCAACAAGAAAGCAAACGCCTCGTCAATAAGGGACACGCAAGGTGCACACTCATCTCCCAAATGAAATGTGAGCATTTCCTTATGAGAGGGTTTGAGTCCTCAACCCATAACTTATAGGTCATATTGAGCTGAGTATGGTACCACTTAAGGTTGTTGGAATCAGACTGGATTGGCCGGTCGGATCAATAATTGACTAGTATATCAGTCTGAACAAAGCTTTTAACTGGGTTTTGAGTGAAACACTTGGTACCGGTTGAATCGGTTGTCTCTATATTTTAAATATATTTCCTAATTTCTATGAATATTTGATCATTTATTTAATTAAAACCAAATTGATCGATTGAATTGATAGAATTGAAAACTGGTGGTCTAACTGATTCGACCATTGGTCCAGTTTTAAAAACCTTAGTATCACTTGGCCTTCTAAAATCAACAGACCCCTTAATGAGTTGATATTGTTCCCGATTATCTTCAAACTCTATGGAGAGCTCAAATGTTGTTAGCTACCTCGAGAGATGAGCACTTTATCAAGAAGAACCATGTGTGGGGGCATAAGCACAAATCTCCAAGCCCAAGCTTGTGAATTCGTTTTAGGGTGGGTTTAGATGGGCGATTGAGTGCGGTGCGGTGTGTTTAGCTTACTTTTTGTCTTAAGTTACAGTATCGCTACAGTATCTAATCTCACCGCCACCGTTGTTTTTACACTAACCGCAGATAAACGCACCGCCCATCCAAACCCAGCCTTAATGTTTAGTTTAAGGTACCTCATAAGTTGGGTCCAATTTGGATGGACCAATTATTTTTTACTTTTTACCCAATCTTCATACACTTCACTTTAATAATATATATTGTAACGGTCGAGTAATAATTAAACTTACGCTGGTAAAAGAAAAAAAAAAACACAGCGCATGCAACAGTTAAAAGTAAAAAGCTTCTTTGATTTCAACACAACAAATTTAAATAAAAAAGAAGACTAACATCAAATATCAAATTATCAATCATTTTAGTCGATTGAGTTTTACTCGATTGGTATGGGTATTATTGTCAGTGTAGAATAACGTGGATTTAAGTATACTGAAACACATTATCCTCCTATTTATAAGTTGGAGAGAGACTAAAAAACAGATACGATGAATTTTTTTTTTTTACTTTTCCTAAAGCTAAAAGAAAATAAACATAAAGCATTGATTGTGTTTGAAACTTTAAGTTGACCAACCAGTTATTAAATTACCATAATTTCTTCCTTTAATTATACAATTATATTTAAGGAGCGTTTCTTGTCCTCTTTTAAACTATCTTTTTTTTTTTTCTAAACTATTTAGTTTAAATTAAAAATAGATCATGATGTTACTTTGTGTTTCGAATTTAGCTTTACTTCGATGAATTAAACAGTTAAGAACTACTGAGTGATAAGACATGTGCTTAGAGAAAGTAATTAAGTCGCTGATTTTATTACTAAACTGTCTTCTGGTGAAAAGAGGGTATGTAAATAATTGAAAATGTACTTAGGGAGTTATTTGATACTTTTGGACGAGATAAGGTTTCTGGGATTTTTGTTCATTTTAGTTTAATATTTTTTTCTTGTTACTATTTACCAAAAAAAAATTGGATTAAGAAATTATAAACCATTTTACTATATTGGGATAAAATGATATTCAATCCTTGAAATTGACAAAATTTTTCAATTTGATCCTTAAATTTTTTTTGGTCCATATTAGCTTCGAAACTTGGTAAATTTTCTCAATTTGATCCCTAAACTTACATTTTTGTTAAGGTGTAGTGATGATGTGGCACAATCTTAGATTGCCACGTTATTATACGTTAATGTAATTCAAATTTTGGGACTAAATTGGAAAAACCTGTCAAGTTTCAAGACCAATGCAGACAAAACAATCAAGGACCAAAATGAAAAAATTGTCAAGTTGTCCCTAAAATTTAAGAAATTAACGACAATCATTAAAATTAAAATAAAATAAAGACAAAGAAAAAGAAAAAGAAAATCTCAACCGTCCAACACTCAAAAAATAAGGTTCTTGTCCTTTTAAAGTCCGTTAAGATTTATTGCCGTTGAAGCACTGTGTCCCCCCCATATTGCCCCCACACACGCTTTAAATTTCCCATTCCCCATAAAGGGCACCCACCAAAAACCAAAATCCCCGCTTTTTTTACCTCACAACTCCACTTAACCCATAGCAATTTTCTCCAAACATCAAGGACATTTCTGTCAATAAAAGAAAAAAAATCAAAATCTTCCCTTTTTCTTCCTCAGTCTCATAGTTCAGTACCGTTCCCTCTTTTATAGCACTGTCGCTTTGTATTTTCCAGACAGTAGCAAAAACCGAAACCCCCCACAAAAACCAAACATTATTAAGTTCTTCGCAGATTTTAAGGTGTTTTAGTGTTCTTTTTTGTTTAGGATTCTGGGTTTTGATTATTTTTTGTAATGGAAGTGGAAAGCTGTGAAATTGGTGGTGGTGGTGGTTCAGCCACCAAAAACGGTGGTTTGTGCGGCGGTGTAAGAGCTGAGATCGATACTTCGGCACCGTTTGAATCTGTTAAAGAGGCTGCTTCTCGATTTGGTGGAATCGGTTATTGGAAACCCTCTCAACCTAAGCTCATGTCTGAAACTGAGGTAAAAATAAAATATTGGTTTTTATTTTTGGTTCTTTTTAAGGAAAATGTTACTGGGTTTCATGTTTTTCTTGTTTAAATTTTCAATGTGGGTTCATAAAGTTCTTAACTTTGAAAATTTTAATGTGCTATCTGGCTGTCAAATTTGTGTTTTTTTTTTTTCAAATTTTTGCTTAAATTCTTGCTTTGAGGTAAAATAAATGGTGGAAAATCAGAATAATAAGTGTTTAGAAACGAATAATCCACTGTATTTTGCTTAATGCAGCTAAAAAACTTAAGCTTTTCATTGTTAAATTAAATCTTTTAGGGTTGTTTTGTATGGATTTTGCTGTCTTATACATACATACATTATGTATGTATGTTTGCATGTATGTATGTATCATTGTTTACTAGGTTTCATTATGGCTTCTTTATACTATAACTTTGAAGTTGTTGTTGTAGTCTTCTTGTTAGTTCAATGATACATATAGATGGATTTTGCTGTCTTATAAACACGTATATATACATGTATACATTCATACATACATATATATGTATGTATCATGTTTCATCATGACTTCTTATTACTGTAACTTCGAAGTTTATTGTTGTAGTCTTCTTGTTAGTGCAATGAAACATATATATGGATTTTGCTGTCTTATAAAGACATATATATATATATATACATATATACATGCATACAAACATACATATGTATCATTGTTTACTAGGATTCCTCATGGCTTCTTTATTACTGTAACTTTGTAGTCTTCCTGTTAATGCAACAGCTTTTGTAATATGAATTGACTAGAAGGCCCTCTAGTTTCAATTGATTGATGTTTCGATTTTAAACTTTTTTCATGTTCATTGAATGTTTCGCAGCATGATGGGGAAGAAGTTGACATTGCGAAATTGGAGGAACAAGCTGCGAAATTGGAGAAAGATCTCATTGTTAAAGAAAGAGAAACATTGGATGTGCTGAAAGAACTCGAAACAACAAAGTTAACCGTCGAAGAACTAAAATTAAAGCTGAAGAAAGAAGCATCCGAAGTGGATGTGAAGAACACGGATGCAGAGAAAGAGAATCGTCGTGGTGACCATCCGAACTTGGTGGGAAGTTTAAGCCCCTGTCCTTCGGCAGCTCCAGGTTTAATCTTGATGGAGTTGAAACAGGCGAAACTGAACCTTTCGAGGACAACTAATGATCTTGCTGATATTCGAGGTTCGGTGGAATCACTAAACAAGAAATTAGAGAAGGAAAGGAATTCTCTCAAAAAGACTCGAGAGAGGCTAAGTCAGAATTCTTCGAAGATATCGTCGCTCGAAGAAGAGTTAACTCAAACAAGACTGAAACTGCAAGTAGCAAAAGAGGCTGAAATCAAAACCGGGGTTGATAATCCTTTGGATATATCAAGGGAACTTCAAAGACTAAGTTCCGAAGCTGAGCAATTCAAGAAAATAGGACAAGCAGCGAAATCGGAGGTTTCAAGAGCAGTATCCGAGATTGAACAGACTAAAACGAGAATAAAAACGACTGAGATGAGGATATTTGCTGCTAAGAAAATGAAGGAAGCTGCCCGAGCTGCTGAAGCTTTGGCTCTTGCTGAGATAAAAAACCTTTCACACAAGGAGAGCTCGTCTGGAAATCCTGTGCAAAAAGCCGAAGGGGTGACTATTTCATATGAGGAGTACTCTGCCTTGATGTCCAAGGCACAAAACGCCGAGGAACTTTCTAATAAGAAAGTAGTCGATGCTATGGTCCAAGTTGATGAAGCAAATGTTTCGAAAATGGAAATCTTGAAGAAAGTAGAAGAGGCCACGGAGGAAATTAAAACGAGTAAGAACGCCTTGGAAGAAGCATTAAACCGAGTAGAAGCTGCGAACAAAGGCAAGCTGGAAGTCGAGGAAGCTCTTCGGAAATGGAGATCTGAGCATGGTCAGAAACGACGATCCTTACACAACCCTACCAAGTTCAAGAATTCTTACCCATCTCACAATCGAAAAGATTCTCGTTTATTCGACGTGAATGGATTGAATCTGGTTAACGACGGTCCGACCCCGGTTTTGAAACCAACCCTATCCATAGGTCAAATACTTAGCCGAAAGTTGCTTCTTCCTGAAGACTTTGAAACTGAGATGCTAGCAGAGAAAGGCACTGTGAAAAGAAAAGTGTCATTGGGTCAAATGCTCGGCAAACAAAACGGTGATTACATAATCAACTCTCAGAAAACCGAGAGAGAAACCGGTCACAAACAGTTCTCAGGAAAAAGGAAGAAGTTCGGGTTTGCTCGGTTTTCGCTCCTTTTAGCTAAACAAAATAAGAAAAAGAAGAAGCCAACTCTCAACTTGAGGTAGATGCTGTGAGATATTATATATATATATATTATATAAGTGAAGCACTAACTCTATTAATTACTTGTATTGTTTGACCTCATTTCTCTTCAAAGCTTCATGCGTTTTTATGTTATGTTTGTTTAGGTTCTTCTCTAGGCCATGTCTGCCATGTTTGAATATCATGTTTGCTCAACTTAAATGAAATATGACTTGAATGTTGTGCCATTTTATGCATCTGTTTACTTTGCCATGGTTTCGCAAATGTTGAGATTCGAATCTTAGATATGTTTGATGTCATGATAACCACATAAATCGATTAAGCATATCAACAAGTGTTGGGTGCAATAGTTTTCTCGGGAGAGTGAATACAGGTTGGAATTATAGAGATGATATTGCTAATAATCACAAAGCTCAAAAGGATTAATCTTTATGGACTGCAAAATAGACATGAAAAAAACTTTAATTATATGAAAACTAACAAAGGATTAAGCTCATTAACATCAAGAACTTCAAAGGTAAAAATACCATGAAGATCATTGCACTAGGAATTTGATTGCAATTGGCTCTCTTTATGTTAGAACAAAGAGCAAATTTATCATTTCTATTAAAAATTTCATCATTTTCTAGTGTTAAACTAGCATGGTTAATGCACGTGTTCCTTATGGTAACATATATGGATCAATTTTTTACTGTAAAAATGGATGAAATTAACAGAAGGGACCAATTTACTATTTGATTTAACGTACTAGTACTAATTTACTTATTTTTTAGTACGATCCAACTCTTAGTACAAGGATATTTTATGCTACTTTTACCGTACCTTATTCTACATGAGGATGATAAGCAATGGGGATTGCAAACAGTTCATGTTTTCTTCTTATTGACAAACCAAGAGCCTCTGTCATGTCCAAATCTTCAGGCTTCATTCCATTTGGAAGTTTCCAATCAAAGTGATACAACAAGTTTGCAATTGGCAACTCAATGTTGCTCAAAGCAAATGAAATACCGGGACATATCCTTCTTCCGGCACCGAACGGTATGTATTTGAAATCCGTTCCTTTAAAATCAATTGAATTATCAAGGAACCTTTCAGGACAAAATGTCTCGGCATTATTCCAATGCTTAGGATCTTTTCCGATCGCTCCTGCGTTAACGAGGACTTTAAATTTGGCGGGTATATCGTAACCGTCGAGCCGACAACCCTCGCGGCATTCTCTTAGTACTAGAGGCACAGCAGGATGTAGCCTTATGGATTCTTTGATGACTGCTTTCACGTACTTCAGCTCATGAATGCTTCCTTCATCTACATATCCTTTGCCGGTAAATACCCGTCTTACCTCGTTCTTTGCCTTTTCCATAATCCCGGGGTTCTTCAGCAGTTCTGCCATTGTCCATTCCACGGTTATCGACGATGTTTCGCTCCCGGCACTGAACATGTCCTGAAAGTGGAGAATGGAGTCTTACTAAGCAATTATGCATACTATGCTACAAATGAAAAACAAAAACTGACCAAGATGATTGCTTTGATGTTGTCAACCGATAGAGGAAACTCGAGCTCACTGTTTTCTTGAAGATCTAAAAGAATATCAACCAAATCTTTCATTTCTTCACTGTCGCCACCGTATATTTTCCTTCTCTCTTGGTGCTCGGCAATGATGTCCTCGAGTATCCTATCGGCTTCCTTATGCAGCTTCTCGAATTCGAGTCTCCCGCTAAGTAATTCGAGCAGTTTAAGAGATGGGAACATATCGGCAATAGTGAACCTTCCCGATAACTTACTAACTCGAGTGATGATCGATATGAAAGCTTCTTCATCTTTGCATTTCTCACTGAAAGCTGCTCTTGATGTTACCCCATATGTCAATGAGAAAATCTTTTTACTAAGATTGATACCTGATCTACTCCCCGATAAAGCGATCGAGTTGATAAAACTCGACACCTCCTCTTCTCGAACTTTCCGGAACGATTCAACACGTTTCGGGCTTAAAAGCTCGGTGACGCAGATTTTCCGTAGGTGTCTCCAATAACTACCGTAAGGCGAGAAAACGATGTTGGTTGAATCATAAGACATGATCTTAGAAGCTAATATGGTAGGCCTTGAAGCAAAGCTGATATCGTTGGTTTTCAAAGCTTCTTCGGCTAATTCCGGTGACGATATTACGATATACGAAATGGACCCGGTTTTGAGATGGATCAAAGAACCATATGTTTTAGCCATGTTTGCTAATGTTTGGTGAGGCAATGAACCAGCCAGTTGGTGCATGTTACCTATCAAAGGTAGCTTCCATGGCCCTGGAGGTAACTTTTTCACTGGTTTTTTGGGTTTTAGTAGATGAACTATGACCAGAATGATGAACAAGGATATGATTATGTTGATCATGATGAGCATAAGTGATAACAAACATGTAATCTACATACATACATATGTATATGAGTGTGTGTGGGGGGGGTTTGGGGAATCAAATCAATCCAAGGAAGCTGCCATATGGATAAGTACAAAGCAAAACCAGCACTCCAAAAATTTATGGCGTCTTGAACTAATAACATTTAATGAAGCAACCCATTTTTGTTTATTTTAATTTAGGATAAACAAAACAAATACAAATACCTACAAATAAGGTACGAATTTCTGAATAACTACACAAAAGCTTTGCTCAGCAGCACTGACTAACAACAGTGGACCTAAATAAATAAATATGTATGTTCTTGAAATGCTCCCCGGACTGTCGGTGGAGAGTAGAGGAGTTTATAGGCGGGGTCGGGGTTAGGTATGAGACTAATATGGGGTTAGTTACAGGGCGAAATTAAAATAATTTTTTATAGGATCGGATAAAATTTTAATTTTTTATAGTTTATATATTTATAATTTATAAAGAATTAAATCGAATTTTTATAATTTTAAGAGCACCAAAGTGTAATTTTATCTTTACTAATTTAATTTTTTTTTTAAATTTTAAAGACCTAAATAGCAAGTTTATATTTTAGGGGGCTTGGGGCCCATGCCAGCCCCCTGACTTCGCCCCTGGTTAGTTATGACATTAACACATTTTAAATGAAGTTCAAGTTAATTAATATTTGTAAATAGTTAATCCAATTTTATTTTAAATTCGACTCATTTTATTTTTTTAAAAATAAAAATATATTTCTATTTTTTTAATTTAATATTTTTATTTATTAAAATTTTGGGTAAACTACAATCAAGATCACTTAACTTCAAAATGTTACAAAATGGTCACTGAACTATTCGAAAATTTTTATTTAAGTCGCCGGATTGTTAAAATCACTGTTATATGGTCTTATTTGTTTGCACCATCTGCACCGATTGAAAGTTCTTCCCCTTTTTTTACAGTTCATTTTTTTTTATAAAATAACTTTGAACATCATGAATTTGCAAGCCAAAATCCAAACAGCATTCTTTTTTAATCTCCGACACTGATCGTCAGATTGACTTAAATTTAAGTTATGTTCTTCTACTCGTTGATGGATACTAATCCCTGGTCTTAATCGTCGAATCGTCGCTTGGAGCTCGATAGCCAAGCCTCTTTTTTTTAAAAATAACAATCTTCTGACTTAAATAAAAACTTTCGAATAGTTCAGTGACCATTTTGTAACTTTTGAAGTTGAGTGACTAAAATGTAAACTTACTACTAATAGTTTAGTGACCTTGGGTGTAGTTTACTATTAAAATTTTATATGGGTAAACTACCACAATAGTCACTTTTGTTTCCCTCAAGTAACATTTTAGTCATTTTAGTCACTAAGCCATTAATTGCCGTTAATGGTGTAACTGTAAGTTGATATGGCACGTTAAATCATAATTTTAAACAAAAATTTTAGGTTAAATTATACAATTGGTCCCAATATTTTTTCGTTTTAAGTAATTTTTTATGTTCTTTTAACTTTTCTTTTTTTGTCTATTCTCTTCTGCTTCTCCTTCTATTTTCCTTCCTTCTCCATCTTTTTTAACGTAAAAGAAAAAAATTAAATTGCTCAAAAAATATATATATATATAGGAATTAATTGTATAATTTAACGTAAATTTTTTTTTGAAATGATGATTTAACATGCCATGCCAGCTTACAGTTACACCATTAATGACAATTAACACTCAATTACTAAAATGTTACAATATGATAACGTAAGTGACTAAAACGCAATATTTCAAATATAAGTGACTAAAACATAACTTGAGGGAAACAAAAGTGACTATTTTGATAGTTTACCTATTTTATATATAGTATCTTAACATTTTTTTTAAGTTTAATTTTTGTATTATAAATTATATAAATATAAAAATAACATAATATAAAACATTACAGACTTATAAAAAAGATCGGGTTGGGCATGGGTCTTGAATATTCAAGCTTGAACCCATACCATATTTTAAATGATCTTAATTTTTTTTGTCCAAACTTATTTTTCGAGCTTAATATTTTTACTCAAACTTTTCCAAAATTCTAGCTATCCTTCGGACTTAGACAAATAGCTTGACTCGTGAACAAATCTAATGGAGAGTGATTTTCACAGTTGAATAGTGATGTCGAGTGTTACAAGCAATGCTGACTCCTATTGTATGTAAATTGATTTTCCTGTTAAATATTTTATTTATTTATATTGTTAAAAATTGGTCCTTTCATATTAGAATGAGGTATACATACCGTTTAGTTATTCTATCAGCTACACCATATTTTTACGGTAGAAATTGATGAAATTTTTAATAAAAATGATCAGTTTACTCTTTTATCTAATGGGCAGAGATTAATTTATTATTTTTTGAGTAAATGGAGTAAAAAACAATCTAACTCCTAGTTCAAGGGGATCAATTTTTTTCCATAAAATTTCTTTAAGTATTACAAATCTGTGAATCAAAATCCAAACAACTTTATTCTTTGATCTTCGACACTGATCGTTAGATCAATTTAGGTCTACGGTATGTTCTTCTACTTGTAGGCAAGTACTAATCCACCGTACCGATCGTTCAATTTTTTCTTGTGGCTTGTTAGCTGGACTTCAAAAAAAAATTAATGGAAATGTAACGCCCCAAAAATTGTTGTCATAAAAGTGGTATTAAGTTGAAATTATGTGTAGTAGATTTCTTGATAAAGCGAAATAAGGCATAAGATCAATAAAAGGAAGGGTGTTGGATGTCAAAAGAAGTTGAATCAAGAAGTATGACATGACATATTAATTTAAGGTAGGGACTAAATCGTAAAAATGTGAAAGGCTTAGTGTAAATACTCAAAATTCATTGAGTCAATATAAATATGGAAAAATTGAAGGACCAAAAAGGAAAATAGCCAAAAGGAGGGAAGGACTAAAGGGTAAAATAATTTGGAGAATGAGGGACTAAATTGCATAAGTGAAAAAATAAGAGGGATTAAATTAAAATTGTACCAAAACGGAGAAATGAAACAAAAGTGAATATATTTTACCAAATTGAAATTTTACCAAAATAAGAGGGACTAACTTACAATTTTACCAAAAGTGAAAAATGTCAAAAGCTTTGAAAATTGTCAAATAACGAAAAATATTTTACACGAAGTCAATCAAACACCAAAAAAAATATAACATTTTTCAAAAAATTATTCCATTTTCCAGAAATCATTTTTCGAAGCTGTTTTCAGCCAATCAAGCAGGCCATTAATCTTGAGTCATTTCAAATTTACGTTATTTAAAAAATATTAGGTTTGTTTGCATAGATGTCGGTACGTTTAAATATTATCAATATTTCATCCTTAAACTTGACAACTTTTTTTACATTGATCCCTAAACTTTTCTTTCACATTAGTCTCGGAGCTTGACAACTTTTTTTATTTGATCCACAAACTTAGATTTCGTTAAGGTACAATGACATGACACTCTAACACTATACTGCTAGTGGCGTTTTAAACTCCACAAGCAGGGCTAGGGGGTTGACAAATATTTTATAGGGATAAAGTAAAATATTAAAAAAAATAAACACATGGTAATTTTTTAAAGCTACTTGTAAAATAAAAAAATATATATTATCAGTATACTAAATACTAATCATATATATATATAAATAATTTTTGGAAATTTTTAGATTTTATATAATTTTTTAAAATTCCCAGATAACGACGTGACATAATGTTAGAGTATCATTTCATCATACCATAACGAAATCCAAGCCTAAGGATCAAAGTGAAAAAATTACCAAGTTTTAGGACCAATACAAACAAAAAAAATTTAGGGATTAAATTGGAGATATTATCAAATTCAAATACTAAAGATGATATCGACCGCAGGGTATCAAAACCTCGAGAAAGGATGAGCTTTAAGAATAGGCGACGACAATTCGAAGGCTTTGCCCAGTTCAACACTCAAAAAAGGGAATAATTTTCGTATCCATTCAATCTTTCTGCCGCTGACCATTCTTTCCTAAGGGTAAAAGATCACTTTTTTCTTCAATTATTTCCTTTATTTCCGTTCAACTTCCATAGATCTTTTATTATCTTAATCTGGGTTTCTTTTAATTTGACAATTAATTTCTAATTGCTTGTTTAATTTCATGCTTTCACGGGTTTTTCTTCTTTTTCTTTGTTGATTAGCTTTTGGTTTCTGTTTCATCTTATGTTTAGGGTTCATCATGTGCAATTTGAAGACCCAAATCAGAATATGCTATTGTTATAAGATTAATTCTTAAGAATTGGTGTTGGATATTATCTGTTTTTGAATAGTTTGATTAGTTTAATCTTTGTTGATATAAAATTCAAGTTATGGAAGCTGAAGGTGGTTCACACGGTGGTGTCGAGAACCGAAGTAGAGTTGATAGGTTTTGGATGGTTGAGTCAAGCTATATATATATATATATATATATATCTTCCTTGACCGGTCCAACGTAGTATAGGTGTTGAACCGATGGGAAGTTATTAGCAGAGTCATGGAGGGTCTTAACCTTGGAAGTTGTTGGGAGGTTTCTGTCCCCACGTGGGTTCAAATGTGATTGGTGAAGTCCCGTGTGCTATGCTTGTAAGGTTCTGTTTTTGGATGGTTTGATTAGTTTCATATTTGTTGATACAAAATTCTAGTTACGGAAGAGGGAGGAGGTTCACATGCTGGTGTGGAGAACCTAATTGACGTTGTTAGGTTTTGGATGGTTGAGTCAAACTATATATATGTATATCATCCTTGATCAATCCATCATAATATAGGTGTTGGACCAATGGGAAGTTAATAGCTGAGTGATGGAGGGTCTTAACATGTGTGCTTGGAAGTGATTGAGAGGTCTGCTGTCCCCATGTGTGTTCATATATGATTAGACTTTCTGTTAGTAGTTTGATCTCCATGTGTTTGGCTAAGAGATTTCTTTCGGGTGTAGTTGTTGGGTGATCCTGATGTGCTAGGACTATCTCTTAGGCAAAGTGATTAGGTGAAGCGTGGTGGTTTTCGAGCTTTCTTGGTGTTAGGCCCAACAATCTTATTTTGGTGTTTGGCCTCGGTTGTACATAGCTTGTTAGAGTTTTGGTTGTTTTGGCCCCAACTATCAAGTGATTTCATGTATTAGTTTTAAGGATATCGAGTGTTGTTATTATATAATCTTTTAGCTCCTTTTATGCTAGTATAGAAGACATCGACTTTTCCTTTCTTTAGCATTATGTGAAACTCATGCTATTTAATGAAAAACTCCAGGCATTATGGATGCGAGATTCGGGCTCTTGTTCCTCTTCATGTTGGGTGCTACTTGGGCATGTAACGCCCGACAGCTAGAAGTTGTTGAGGTAGTAATCTCGGATCCATCAGGTAAATTCTCTTACTTTCTTTTTCCTAGTAGCGGGGGAGGGTGGATTTTTATGCTGCGGGGGAGGCTTTAATAGTAAATTAGCCCTTAAACTATATCACAATTCCTGAGAAGTGATCCATAAAGTATTAATTTTGCCCCAGTTTACATAAAAGCAATATCAACCAATAAGAATGTGACACATGGTACATTCTTATGGGATGTTGTACATATTTTGGTAAACAGGACAAAATTGATAGTTTAGGGACCACTTTGGGAAAAGAAAGAACTTTAATGACCAATCTAGGAATTGGGGTATAGTTTAGAGGACAAAATTGATAGTTTAATGACCCGGAATTCTCGGTTCAGTTGTCCAGGTAAACTGGAGGCAAGATGAAAAAGTGATAGAAACGGTTGCTCGGAACGACAACGTGTGCACCTTGTGTGAGCAATTTACTACTGATGCAGTTGATTACCTTTCACAGAATAAAACGCAGACTGAGATAATTGAGATTCTTCACAAAAGTTGCTCCCGTTTACGAGCTTTTGAGCAGCAGGTAAAAGCATAAAACATTACGGAATTCTTGTTCTTCCTTCCGTCCTCTTTTATTCTCTTCCTAAATTCGAGAAATACTAAATTAATCACTACCCGATTTATACTGCACAGTGCATTACACTTGTGGACTACTATGCACCTCTCTTCTTCTTGGAAATATCTTCGGTACAACCTCAAGATTTCTGTACAAAGTTCAACCTTTGTCAAAAAGTTGCACTTATATCTTCACAATTACGCGAAGATAGTTGTGGCATGTGCCACCGTGCTATTTCTGAAGTACTAATGAAGTTGCAAGATCCCGATACAAAGGTGTGATCTTAATACGTATTTGCTATGAACATACATGCAAGTAGTTTTTCCTTTTGGTTGAATTAGTATAGTGTAGGTAAAAGTACCATGAATGTCTCTATACTAAGAGTCAAATTGTATTTTGGCCTTTTTACTAAAAAATGGGCAAATTAGCCTCTGTATATTAAATCAAAGAGCAAATTGATCTTTTCTGTGAAAATTTCATCTATTTTTACTGTTAAAAACTGGTTCTTGAGGTACACGAGCCTTGCTAGTTTTTATTAGTAAAAATAAATGAAATTTTCAGCAGAAAAGATCAAATTGCTCTTTGATTTACGTTCAGGGATTAATTTGCCCATTTTTTAGTAAAGAGGCCAAAATGCAATCTGACAATTAGCCTAAATGTCTCCATAATACTTTTACCGTATAATGTATGATTAGCTCAAGACTAATTCATACACACACTTTTTATTGAACAAGTTCTTGTTTTAATGTGAGTTGTCTCCTTTTGTTCATCGATGCCAGTTGGAGATACTCGAGCTTCTTTTGAAAGGATGTAATTCAGTGCAGAACTATGTGCAAAAGGTTAGTGTAATCAGTTTTAGACTTCATCGAGCTTTTGCTTTCTTTTTTATTGGTTTTGTTCTGCTAAACACTTAAACCTGCCGTTGTGGTGTTCTTTTTGTCAGTGTAAGCGGTTGGTTTTCGAGTATGGGCCATTGATCCTCGCAAATGCTGAGCAGTTCTTGGAAACTACCGATGTTTGCACCATACTTCATGCCTGTGATGGTGGAAAGCAAGAATCAGTGGCAGATTCTTGATTTTATTTTATGAAAACCACAAAGGATATTTTGTTGTAATATAGTGTATATATATATACACACGTAAAACATTTTAATCCCAGGTTTGCAAATTGTGTGTTGAACGAATTATAAACATTGAAAATGTTATGTATTTGCTTGAATTTGAACTTGACTCGAAATTATTTGTTATTCGAAAAAATTTTCGATCCTAATGATCAACCTGATCCCAGCTATTTGCCATAGAGAAATTATTTCAGTTCTAAACGATTGAGTTGTGTTTGGTGAATTTTTTTTGTCATAAAGAGACTTTCCACTCACTTGTCATAGAGTATTGTGTAAATGCTAGGTTATTGACGTAGCATGTTGTTGACACTAAACTCTTTAACTCTATTAATTTTCACTGTAGATTTTAGCTCATTTATTTATTTAATAAAAGAATTATCATTTATATGATTAATAAAAAAATTTAGATTAGTTTTCGTTAGAGAGTGTTGATTTACATAAGGGATGAGGTCAGGATCGAGGATGCTTATTGGATCCCTCCTATTGCATACAAACAAATTGCATGCCATGCCCTACTCTTCCTATGCCTTACTATATACAAACAAATTGCATGGCCCAATCATATCATACATAGCATTGATTTGATTGCTATGTCTCACTCATAATTCACATCTAACACGTCTAAATTTTCACATGCAACAACAACAACAAAAAAAAAAACAAAACAAAACAAAACATTTGACGGTCCTTTAAAATAGTCAAATCCTTATCCCATTGCACGATCCTTTCTTGTGTAACCAGAAACTCTTTTCATTCCTTTGAAAAGCAATGAGATAAAGCTTCTGTTGCGGTCTCAGATTCGATGGTGAGTTTTATAATGAATCTTGTTAACTTTTATGAGCTCTTTCGAAGTATGCGTTTAGAGTAGTAATACTTGGGTACTCTAATGTTACCCTGTACACAATTTTTTTTTCCGATCACTTTGATAACTCAGACTAAGTGTTTCGGGTGAAAGCTTTGAATTATCAATTTTATAGTAAGAATTTTCTCTAACATGTCCAATAGCATTTCTCATTCCGATTGGACCGAGGCAAGGATAAGGCCCTAAAATTTAAAAATCATTGAAATGAAAAAAGAAAAAAAAAACTACAAAGAGAGAATGCTACTTCTTGAAGAGTATGATCCATTCTCAACAAAAGGAAAAGGTTCCAGTCACGTTGAAGCAACTTTTAGAAATGAATAACATTTTGAAACAGCAGAAATTAAAGGGACATGAAAATCATAATCTCAAAAACCAACTTAGTTCATTTACACATAATGATTATGCTTTAAAAACAACTCATCCATTTAAATCCCAAGTCTAGATTTGAAAATTTGGATACCTTTCAGGAATAAGAAACAGCTAGCTACTTGCGCAACATAAACATTAATAACGTAACAAAATGGAGATAAGAGGAAGTGATCAACGAAGCCTCCTAGCTTCCCTCTCAGACTCGAGCAAGGTGAGAATATCTCCCTCCCTGACCGGTCCCTTCACGTTCCTCATAATAAAACGGTTCTGATCATCCAAAAACTTGACTCTCACTTGAGTCACCTGACCTCTCGATCCCGTCCTTCCCATAATTTTCACCACCACAGCAAACTTAATTTGCGAATCCATCCTGCAAACAATCATGCAGCATTGTTTTTAACATCATGGCTCAAAAAAGTTTGAATTTAAGATGCTCGATAAGGATAGCTAAAACAGAATTATTGATTGCATATTTGAAGGCCCCATCTAAACAAATTGGATAGAAAAATGTTCCAGCAGAGCAGAAATGGTTCATTATGATCCATACACTAGCATTTTCGCAACTTAACAGCAAACTTTCAACAGATAATTAAGTAAACTAATCTTGAAAATCGATTGAACAGGACTATTGCTGATTTAATTAAATCAATAGCTTGAAAAGGGTACCTTAAGACAACATTGTTTGTCGTAAAATTGAAAACCCATTACACCAAATTAGATAGATAATGCACCAGCAAAGTAGCATAAGTTCATGAAGATCCTTGCACTTACAGTTTTGCAAATTAACAGCAGACTTCAACAGATAACCAAGTAATCTACTCTTCAAAACAGATTTAACACGACCATTGCAGATTCAATTTGACCCCGTTATGCCAAATTTGATAGAAAAAAGCTTCGGCAAAGCAGCATGGTTCATTGAGATCAATACACATTCTACTTTGCAAATTAACAGCATGCTTCATGAGATAATCAAGTGATCTACTCTTAAAAACAAATTAAACAGTACTACTGCTGAATATATTTAATGAAACACTTGAAAAGGGACCTCAAAAAAAGATTATTGACCATGAATTAGAAAACTCATTTCACCGAATTTGACAGAAAAACGCTTCAGCAGAATCAGCAACGGTTCATTAAGATTCATACACTTTCATCACATATTGGCAGCATGGCTCAACAAATAATCTATTGCTGATTAAACTTAATAAAAAACAACTTAGTTCTTCCATAAACAAAGAAAAAAAAAAGAGATGCCAAAGAAATTTATAAACAGCGAAACAACAATAGATCTGACCTTAAATGTAACTAAAGGAAACTACAAAAAAGCTGAACCGGAATAGATAAAACGGACCTTAAATTTGGCTAAGTACGAGGGCCGACGACAAGGTAGCGGCTGCTTCTTGTGAATTTCAGAGTGAGGGAATGATAAAAGCCCTAGAATTAGGGTTTATATAGGCAAGTTTGTGAAATGACGATTATATTCAAGGGGATTTGGGCTTGTAGCCAAAGGCTGATAGGGGGGAGATGCCAGGGCCCATGGAAATTTTCAATTTTGGCCCATAAATTTTTTTTAAAATTTTAAATTATTAAAGATAAAATTGCACTTTGACCTATCTAAAATTATAAAAATTTAATTTAATCCTTTAAAAATTATAAATATAGACTATAAAAAATTAAAATTTTATTCGGCCCCCTAAAATTGTTCTGCCTTCACCCCTACTTGTAACTTGGGGTATTACGGTCCACTTAGGGCTTTAGAGACGTGTAGGCGGGTGTAGGTGACAGTCCTTTAAAATAGTCAAATTCTTATCCCATAGCACGATCCTTCCTTGTGTAACTAGAAACTCTTTTCATTCATTTGCTCTTTAACCTCTTCCTTTGAAAAGCAACGAGATAAAGCTTCTGCTGCAGTCTCAGATGATGAATCATCAAAAGAGGATTATTAAAAGATGATGAATCATCACCATCTTCCAGATGATGAATCATCAAAAGATGATTATTAAAAGCCCATGGAGCCCAATTTAGTACCTGATCCATATCCATTTTGTGAAAAAATCGAAACAAAAACATCTTCTCCTCAAAATCCGAGATTTGGACCCATCTAACAGGATGCCATAGATTCGCCATCGTGCTCCTCATCGCTGGGAAGTAAATTACACTTGCCGTAAGAAAGCATCCTACTAGGCAAAACTCAAATACCGCCGTCGCAGAATCAGATTCCTTTTGAGCCTGCAAAATCTCTTCTTCTCTTCTTCCTTATCCTCCAACGAAAAGCCAGCCAATTATTGTTGCCAAAACCAAGATAACCAAACTAAAAATCTCTAAAAAAAAAAAATGCTATAGCAGCAGACTAGAGACGTGCTAGAGTAGTAGACACATTATTACCTCAGTTCTATCTAAGATTTTGATTGTTATAAAGAAGTGATTGTTATACATCTCAACTCAACTAAATTAGATTTCCTCTTACAATATCTCTCTACACACGGGTTTGTTGTTTTTTTTCCTCAATATACAATGAAAGATTATTAAAAATTTGTTATAAAAATTAAAATTTTAATAATTATTTAGGCAGTGGCAGAGCCAAGTTAAGGTCCAGGGGGGCCATGACCCCCCAAAGTTTAATTTTTTACTAACAGTATCACAACTTTACCGACAACGCAGATATTTAAAAATATAAAAATGCAATGATGTATTTCAAAAAGAGGTAAACTACGCCACAGGTCACCGAAATATGGACCATTTTCTTTTTTGATCATCTAATTATGGATTTTTTATCCATTTCAGTTAATTGCATTAACGGGAGGGTAAAGAGCTTTATCTCGTTGCTTTTCAAAGGAAGAGGTTAAAGAGCAAATGAATGAAAAGAGCTTTATCATTAACAGTTTGAAGATTTTTCTTAGAGGAGTTGATCCCCCCTCGACAATAAAAGGCTAAATTGAAAATAAAGTTAACATTTACTATTTTAAAAATATCATTTATTGTTTAACGAAGTTAATATTTTTGAAGTTTTATGGTTTTATAAATGAAATATTTTGTTTGGAATTGAACTGCGATTGAAACAAATAATTTTCAAGACATTTTTTATACTACAAATGTTAACTTTGTTACAATTTAGACTTATTTAATTATTTTTAATCGTGTTGTTGAGGGGGGATCGACTCCTCCTGGAGAAGTCTTCGAAGTGTCGTCCCTGGGACGCCAACCCGGTTCCTCAACAATGAAAGGTATTGTCCCCCGAATGAGGGTTTTGTCCCTCTACGGACAGCCATGTACGGTTCATGGAGGGAAGCGCCTCAACTGTACATGAATGTATGACCATATATGAAGAGTCGACGTGAGCGTCTTGCCCTTGGTGGGATTCAAACCCCTAACCTATACCATATAGGTCAATTGTTGGGGTATATGATCTCCCGAGGGATAATATCTTCTGTTGTTGAGGGATTAGGTTGGCATTACCTAGGACAACACTTCAAAGACTTCTCCCAGAGGAGTCGGTCCCCCTTTAACAACATGATTAAAAAGAATTAAATAAGTTTAACAAATGTCTTGAAAATTATTTGTTTTAATTGCAGTTCAATTCCAAACAAAAATATTTAATTTATAAAACCATAAAAACTTTAAAAATATTAACTTTGTTAAATTTTAACTCTATTTCAATTTAGCCTTAGTTGATTCTTTTTAATAATACAATGACTAAATTTTTCCATTTAATAGTAGATGGACTATTTTAATCAGGTCCCTATAATAGTGGAACCTTTCAAGTACATGCATCCATTTTGTTTTTTATTTTCCTTTGTCTAAATAAGACTAAAAATATAAGCATCACATCGTGTAAATCAAATTCCTCTATTAACCGTCAACTGGAGAAATTAATATTGGATAATATGGATGTCATATATATAAAAAGAATAATTGCATATTATTATTAACTATTATAAAAGGTGCGGCTAAATTAAAAGTACTCTAATCTGAATAAAGTTTATTGAATTTCAGTTACCAAATAAAGTATGAGTCATATATATATAGATATTTTAGAAACTAAACGATTATGAGCTAATAGAAATTAATGTTAATCTGCAAAATATTAGGGTTATGGTCTTTTTTTTTAATCTGCAAAATAGGCAAATTAGTCCCCATACATTGGACCAAAGAACAAAATGGTCGTTATGTCAAAAATTTCATCCATTTCTATTGTTAAAAACTGGTAATTGTAAGTCAGAAAAACTGGTAATTGTAAGTCAGAATGGGTGCACATGACATTCCATGTGTAAGCAACATTATTCCGTCAGCGACATTAGTTTTTAACAATAAAAATGGATGAACTTTTTAACAGAAAAGACTGGCTTACTCTTTGATCTACTATATAGGGTCTAATTTACTTGTTTTTTGAATAAAGATGACAAATTACAATTTAACTCCTAATATAAAAGCTTCAATAATACATTTACCGAAGTAGATATAACTCAAACAAAGAATAAGCATTAAACTCATATTCTAACCATGCAAAACATGAAAGAAACACACAAACAGGGGCCGTCCTTTTTGAAAACTAGTGTTGAAATATTGAATGTCTAAAAACCACACAAAAATATGGGGAATCTCGTACATGTTATTTGTAGTGTCGTGTGATCCATGATGATGAGGCTATTATGTATATATCTACATGAAATTTATTACAGGAAAGAAAACTGAGACACGTGTTGCAATGTATTGTGGTTGCTAAATTGGAGATCTTTTATTGCATACACATACAAAGAGTGTAGGATGAAAAACTTTGTAGGAGGACAAAGTTGGATTTGGAGGTTTTCTTTTAGGAGTGTTTAATCGGATAATCGATCAGTTAATCGAATTGAATAATTTTTAATTGATTTTTAAATCTATAACTGTTAATCGAACCGAATTTTTTTCAAAAAATATTGACCTAACCGAACTATTTCGGTTAATTCGATACGTTAACCGAATTAACTGAAGTTTTTATGTGTTTATGTTTTTTTGTTAAACATAAAATCACCTATTTGCTTTGCTAAAGATTTAGTAAAAAAACCCTGGTGGAATATCGTGCCCTTGTGCCCAAAAAATCGCATAGATTAGTGGTACAATATTCATCGAATCATCACCATCTTCCAGATGATGAATCATCAAAAGATGATTATTAAAAGCCCATGGAGCCCAATTTAGTACCTGATCCATATCCATTTTGTTAAAAAATCGAAACAAAAACCTCTTTCTCCTCCAGATCCGAGATTTGGACCCATCTAACAGGATACCATAGATTCGTCATCGTGCTCCTCATCGCTGGGAAGTAAATTACACTTGCCGTAAGAAGGCATCCTACTAGGCAAAACTCAAATACTGCCGTCGCAAAATCAAATTCCTTTTGATCTTGCAAAATCTCTTCTTCCTTATCCTCCAACGATAAGCCAGCCAATTCATTCTCCATAAACACATATCAAAACCAACCTGGTTGGAAAGAAAACAAAACACTCCTATCTAATTACCATTGTTGCCAAAACCAAGATAACCAAATTAAAAAACTCTAAAAAAAACAAAACATGCTATAGCAGCAGACTAGAGACGTGCTAGAGTAGTACACACATTATTACCTCAGTTTTATCTAAGATTTTGATTGTTATAAAGAAGTGATTGTTATACATCTCAACTCAACTAAATTAGATTTCCTCTTACAATATCTCTCTACACACGGGCTTGTTGTTTTTTTCCTCAATATACAATGAAAAATGTTTTTTTATTATGTATTAAAAATTTATTATAAAAATTAAAATTTTAATAATTATTTAGGCAGTGGCAGAGCCACGTTAAGGCCCAAGGGGGCCATGAACCCCCAAAGTTTAATTTTTTACTAACAGTATCACAGCTTTACTGACAACGCAGATATTTAAAAATATAAAAATGCAATGATGTATTTCAAAATGAGGTAAACTACGACACAGGTCACCGAACTATAGACCATTTTCTTTTTTGATCATCCAATTATGGATTTTTTATCCATTTCCCTTAATTGCATTAACAGGAGGGTGGCGTGGTAGTTAAAAAAGCGATATAATGATAAATTTAACTTTCAGCTTTTACATAATATATTGATTTAGTCGTAATTTTAAAAGTTAACCCTCAATTTACAAATCGCCTCAACTTCTTGTGATGACTTCGGTCGCCTTCTCATTTTCTTAGTTGCTCTTGCAATGGCTGTACTAGAACTATCACTAGTATCGTCCACCATCTTAAAATTTAATCAAAATTAAATTATTTTGCAAGGAAAAAGAATTTACAATTGCCTTGCTTTATTACTACTACTTATTTTTTTTTTATAATAAAAAAACTACTTATAATAAGTGTTTTCCATAGTCTATGAAAAGAGTTTAAAGAGGTTAAACTCTGGTTACACAATGAATGAAAAAGAATGAAAAGAGTTTCTGGTTACACAAGGAAGGATCGTGCTATGGGATAAGAATTTGACTATTTTAAAAGAGTGTCACCTACACCCGCCTACACGTCTCTAAAGCCCTAAGTGGACCGTAATACCCAAGTTACAAGTAGGGGTGAAGCCAAAACAAATTTTTAGGGGGCGAATAAAATTTTAATTTTTTATAGTTTATATATTTATAATTTTTAAAGGATTAAATCAAATTTTTATAATTTTAGAAAAGCCAAAGTAAAATTTTACCTTTAGTAATTTAAAAATTTTAAAAAAATTTCATGGGCCAAAATTCAAAATTTCCATGGGGCCCTGGCATCTCCCCCATATCAGCCTCTGGCTACAAGCCCAAATCCCCTTGAATATAATCGTCATTTCACAAACTTGCCTATATAAACCCTAATTCTAGGGCTTTTATCATTCCCTCACTCTGAAATTCACCAGAAGCAGCCGCTACCTTGTCGTCGGCCCTCGTACTTAGCCAAATTTAAGGTCCGTTTTATCTATTCCGGTTCAGCTTTTTTGTAGTTTCCTTTAGTTACATTTAAGGTCAGATCTATTGTTGTTTCGCTGTTTATAAATTTCTTTGGCATCTCTTTTTTTTTTCTTTGTTTATGGAAGAACTAAGTTGTTTTTTTATTAAGTTTAATCAGCAATAGATTATTTGTTGAGCCATGCTGCCAATATGTGATGAAAGTGTATGAATCTTAATGAACCGTTGCTGATTCTGCTGAAGCGTTTTTCTGTCAAATTCGGTGAAATGAGTTTTCTAATTCATGGTCAATAATCTTTTTTTGAGGTCCCTTTTCAAGTGTTTCATTAAATATATTCAGCAGTAGTACTGTTTAATTTGTTTTTAAGAGTAGATCACTTGATTATCTCATGAAGCATGCTGTTAATTTGCAAAGTAGAATGTGTATTGATCTCAATGAACCATGCTGCTTTGCCGAAGCTTTTTTCTATCAAATTTGGCATAACGGGGTTAAATTGAATCTGCAATGGTCGTGTTAAATCTGTTTTGAAGAGTAGATTACTTGGTTATCTGTTGAAGTCTGCTGTTAATTTGCAAAACTGTAAGTGCAAGGATCTTCATGAACTTATGCTACTTTGCTGGTGCATTATCTATCTAATTTGGTGTAATGGGTTTTCAAGTTTACGACAAACAATGTTGTCTTAAGGTACCCTTTTCAAGCTATTGATTTAATTAAATCAGCAATAGTCCTGTTCAATTGATTTTCAAGATTAGTTTACTTAACTATCTGTTGAAAGTTTGCTGTTAAGTTGCGAAAATGCTAGTGTATGGATCATAATGAACCATTTCTGCTCTGCTGGAACATTTTTCTATCCAATTTGTTTAGATGGGGCCTTCAAATATGCAATCAATAATTTCGTTTTAGCTATCCTTATCGAGCATCTTAAATTCAAACTTTTTTGAGCCATGATGTTAAAAACAATGCCGCATGATTGTTTGCAGGATGGATTCGCAAATTAAGTTTGCTGTGGTGGTGAAAATTATGGGAAGGACGGGATCGAGAGGTCAGGTGACTCAAGTGAGAGTCAAGTTTTTGGATGATCAGAACCGTTTTATTATGAGGAACGTGAAGGGACCGGTCAGGGAGGGAGATATTCTCACCTTGCTCGAGTCTGAGAGGGAAGCTAGGAGGCTTCGTTGATCACTTCCTCTTATCTCCATTTTGTTACGTTATTAATGTTTATGTTGCGCAAGTAGCTAGCTGTTTCTTATTCCTGAAAGGTATCCAAATTTTCAAATCTAGACTTGGGATTTAAATGGATGAGTTGTTTTTAAAGCATAATCATTATGTGTAAATGAACTAAGTTGGTTTTTGAGATTATGATTTTCATGTCCCTTTAATTTCTGCTGTTTCAAAATGTTATTCATTTCTAAAAGTTGCTTCAACGTGACTGGAACCTTTTCCTTTTGTTGAGAATGGATCATACTCTTCAAGAAGTAGCATTCTCTCTTTGTAAGTTTTTTTTTTTTTTTTTTTCATTTCAATGATTTTTAAATTTTAGGGCCTTATCCTTGCCTCGGTCCAATCGGAATGAGAAATGCTATTGGACATGTTAGAGAAAATTCTTACTATAAAATTGATAATTCAAAGCTTTCACCCGAAACACTTAGTCTGAGTTATCAAAGTGATCGGAAAAAAAAAATTGTGTACAGGGTAACATTAGAGTACCCAAGTATTACTACTCTAAACGCATACTTCGAAAGAGCTCATAAAAGTTAACACAAGTATATTAATTCTTTTATTAAAAATTCTATCAATTTTTACTGTTGAAATTTGGTATCTGTACATCAACATGAGGTACATGTAGCATATCATATTTAATTAGTTAGTTATTTTGTCAATAATGTCATTTTCTAACAGTAGAAATGAATAAAATTTTAACAGAAAGGACCGGTTCACTTCTTTAATCTAACACAATATACAATAATCAATTTATTCGTTTTTAAATAGAAAAAATAAAATACAATCCGACTCTCCGTCCAGTTAAAATATGTACATGAATCATTGTTGAACAAAAGGGACTTGACATTACATGTCAAGATATAATAATTTGTAAATGAAATAAGAAAATGGTCCACCAAACATTCCTTAAACGACAAATATTTGAACATTGAACGACGGGCAGATTGCCAGATACCCAAAAAACAACCAACACGTCATAAGGAGAAGTCTAGAAACCCCGTGGGACCCACCAGTACTAAAATCACCGTTACGTGTCATGCTCCAAATGAATTTGTGACACGCGTGCGATAACAACTGGTCGTTGATGCATCTCCGAATCATGATTAACGACAGCTCGTCTCGGTGTAACTCGCAAACGAGTTTCCCGAGGAAGGTAACACCTAGGTTCTTGTGTACCCAGGGAAATGCAACGCGTCGTTTAATGATTGGTTGTTGTTGATTCCCACAGTTGTCACACCGAATCTTCACATGGCTGCTAAAAAAAGAAATAAAATTAACAAATTTAAAATTTAAACTATAAAAATTACGTACCAAATCTCTAACTTTTCCAATATTAAAGAAAAATATAATAGGGTAAATTGCAACCAAGGTCACTAAATCATTAGTAAAATTACTTTTGGGTTATTCAACTTTAAAAAATAATAAAATACTCACTAAATTATTTGAATGTTTTTAATGGATTGTTAAAATCGTTGTATGTCATTCTCTATTTGCACTACTTGCATCAATCGAAAGTTTTTCTTCCTCTTCTTTTCTGTAGTTTAATTTTTTTTTTCATGAAACAACTTTGAATGTCACGATTTGCGAACCAAAATTCAAATAACTTTCTTCTCCGGTATTCGACACTAGTCATCAAATCGACTAGGATCTAAGGTATGTTCTTCTACTCGTCGATGGGTACTAATCCACCATACTGATAATCAAATTGTGGCTTAGAGCTTATTAGCCAAACTTTAAAAAAAAAAACTTAACAACTCAGTGACTTAAAAAAATTTTCAAATAGTTTAGTGACCAAAACGTAAAATTACTAATAATTTAGTGATTTTAGATATAATTTACCTAAAAAACTTAGTCTCGAATAATTAAGTGATCGAAATATAAATTAAAATAAAATAAATCTCCAATAAAATTCACATATAATCAAATTAAATTGAGTAGATATTTACTAGGGTTAGATATAGGGTTTATGGTGGATTGAGGTTGACGAATAAAAAAATCAATAATTAATTTTCCATAATAAAATATTCATGTTTGGTAGACTTCCCTTTTTTTAATCATAAAAACCCATCACATTACCTCATAAACCTTTCAAAAAAAAAGTTCATTTGTTCACATTTTCATTTTCTCACGCCTCTGTTTGTTTCCTAGGAAAATAAAGTGAAGAAAGAAAACATTCTAAACCCATTTAAAGGTACAATTTTCAACCTTGAATTTGTAGTTTTTTCATTACTTTGGGGTATCATAATTTTGTCTCAGATCTTTAAAGTTTGTTCCTTTTTTTTATTTTTTATGGAAAATTGAGACTTTTTGAAGATTAGAAACTAGAGGTTGTAGTTTCATGGTTGCTAACTAGTTATGCCACTTAGGGATTAAATAAATTTTGATCCACTCAATTAATAATATTGAAAAAAAAAGGGTTCAATTTTATGTTAAATAAAAATTTCCCCTTTGCTACAAATCAATGAAAAAAGAAGAGACCTTTATTAAAGATTTCATTTTTTTCCCTTTAGATTTTTCAAAGATTATACCTTTAATTGTGTGTTTCATATACAATTTGATCTTTAATTAAGCACCAATTTAATAGATTTTGTTTGAAACCCTTTCTCTTTTTTTTTTCAGGTGAAAAATCCCATCTTTTTTAGGCCAAATCCGAAACCCGGGTCTGGTCCGGTCTGGTCTAAACCGGTTCGTGGTTCACAAGGGAAACCAGGGAATGCTGAAAGATGAGGTTCAAAGTTGAGCACCATTTGTTTGAGATTAATGAAGATATTGCTTCATTTGAACTGCCCTTATTATCTATACCTAATGAAAGTCAACACTTAACTTTGTATAGTCAACTGTGTTTCAATGGTATTTTGACTAGAAATTTAAGGGAACATGTTATGTCAAAGCATGATGTTTGTGAAGATGGTTGAACTTTTCCTGGTTTTCGGGTCGGTTTTCGGTTAGTCGGTAACCTAGGTGAGATATATAGTACTAGTTAAGGTATAGACTGGTGTTGTTTTGGACTATATTCGGAATGGAACCGAAAGGGGTTGTGTTGATGGGAAGGTATGAAATAGGGAGGTTATTAGGGCAAGGAACCTTTGCTAAGGTTCACCGTGCTAGGAATCTCGAAACTGGTATGAACGTGGCTATTAAGATAGTTGACAAAGAGAAGGTATTGAAAGTTGGGATGATTGATCAGATTAAACGCGAAATCTCGGTTATGAGATTGGTTAGACACCCGAATGTCATCGAGCTTTACGAGGTGATGGCTACTAAGGCGAAGATTTATTTCGTTATGGAATATGCTAAAGGTGGTGAATTGTTCAATAAGGTTGTGAAAGGGAAATTGAAAGAGGATGCTGCAAGAAAGTACTTTCAACAGTTAATCAGTGCTGTTGATTTTTGTCATAGCCGAGGCGTGTGTCATCGAGATCTTAAACCAGAAAACTTGTTGTTGGACGAGAATGGTAACCTTAAGGTTACAGATTTCGGGTTGAGTGCTCTTGCTGAATCGAAACAGCAAGATGGGTTGCTCCACACAACGTGCGGGACACCTGCTTATGTTGCACCCGAAGTGATCAACAGACGAGGCTATGACGGGTGCAAAGCTGATATCTGGTCCTGTGGGGTAATCTTATATGTTTTACTGGCTGGTTATCTACCGTTCCAGGATTCGAATCTGATGGAGATGTATCGTAAGATCGGGAAAGGTGAGTTCAAGTTCCCGAACTGGTTTGCTCCCGATGTACGCAGGTTGGTATCGAAAATCTTGGATCCGAATCCAAAAACAAGGATCTCCATGGAAAAAATAATGGAGAATCCATGGTTCCGTAAGGGGCTAGACCCGAAACCTGAACTTGTCGATCCTGAAGTCAAAGAACCGGCTATTGGACTCCAAACTGGAACTCCTTGCAACTTGAATGCTTTTGATATAATCTCTTTGTCTGCAGGCTTCGATTTATCCGGTTTATTCAGGGAACAAGAACAAAAGAAAGAGGTCCGATTCACATCCAACAAAACGGCTTCGACCATCCTTTCAAAACTGGAAGATGTTGCTAAGCGTTTACGGCTGAAAATAATGAAGAAAGGAGGAGGGTTGATGAAAATGGAAGGGTGTAAAGAAGGACGGAAAGGTGTATTGGGGATCGATGCCGAAATCTTCGAAATCACACCGTTTTTCCATCTGGTTGAGGTAAAGAAGAGCAATGGGGATACATTGGAGTATCAAAAGGTAATGAAACAAGATATAAGACCGGCTTTGAGTGACATCGTTTGGGCTTGGCAAGGCGAGCCGCTGCCGCAACAACTGCCGCCACCACCACCTATGGAGGAGCAGCATCACGAGTCGTAACCATTTCATGTAGTTTCAACTCAGAGTTCATGATGATCATCACCATGTTAAGTCACTTTAAACTATCTTCTTCCTTAATAAGCTATATATACATATGCATGTATGCATGGTTCGTGTAATAAAACTAGACTTGTGTTTGGATCGGTTCTTGTTAGGTTTGTACAAGTACTAAAGTTAAATCACATCTTTGGTTTGAGTTTGAATTGAGTTAATTTTAGATCTGTTTCCAATTTAGTTCATTTCGAGATCGAATCATTATGAGTTTAGATTATTTGGATTTGATATTCGATTTCTTGTGTTGAGACATTACAAGGTCAATATCATTTCGAGTTTAAGTCGTTTCAAAAGATTAAGGTAATTTTAAATTCAGATCATTTCGAGTTTGAATCAGTTGGAGCTTGAACTAATTGTTGCACACTACACATTTGAGTTATGTCTTTACTATGAGTACCTCAACACATTAAATATTTATATATGATACTAGTTCGAGTTTGAATAGAGTTTCAAGCGAATTAAACCTAAACATGGAATAATATGTCAAGCCATAAAAATAAAGTTTTCAAAATTGGACTATTGGTTAAATCGGTTAGGTCGTTGCTTCATCAATCCAATCAGTGCATCCGGTTCGATTAAATAAATTATTAAAAATATTTGAAAAAAAAGTTCAACTAAATTTTTTACTCGGTTCAGCCAATTCATAATGATTCTTAAGTCAATCAGTCTAATAACTTTCTTCAAATTGATACCCCGATCCAACTGGTTCGACACGGTTCAAATATCATTACATGAAAATACACAAATTTATCAGTCAGGCGATGACAAAATATTAAATTTGTGAATAATTCATAACAAATGATTCAAAGCATATTTCATATCAAAACATATAATAAAGATGAATTAATAATTTTTTTTAAAAAAAAAATTCAAAAAAAAAGTAAAATACCAATAAATAAAAA
The DNA here is from genome assembly GCA_025698515.1 of Gossypium sturtianum. NCBI lineage: Eukaryota > Viridiplantae > Streptophyta > Magnoliopsida > Malvales > Malvaceae > Gossypium > Gossypium sturtianum. Next base: position 170,057,931 of record CM046945.1, read on the forward strand.
TGAACTCTTTTTATGGTTATGGTCACCTTTAACCTCAACGAAGGCAAAAAAAAAAAATCACAGTTGATCGTAGTGGTAGTGGGTTGGAACAAAAATTACAATTCACCGCAGTGCCAATGAATAAAAAGCCATTATTCTAAACAGGTGGCACAGTTAAAACCGATTTCTAAGCACAAAATACATGTCGATATGACCAATATTTAACCCCCATTACAAGGTTGAAACATAGCATACAATGTAAATTTAAGTATAAAAAAGAATAGCACTTAGATATTTCATAATTATACAAAGTAAATTTAAAGCCATGGTAGCATTCTTAACTCATTTCTCATAAAACATGCACAAAAATATTATATATCACATATATAACAAAACATTGAACGTCGAGTTATTTATCTGGTCTATTCAATTGACACTTGAATAACGATTTTCGCAAATCTCCTAGTTACTTAAAATTTTAAGAACGGAACTTGAAAATTAAAATTCGATCAATAAATTAGAAGCTTATAAAGTTACGTATTTCCGTGATAATCCTAAAACATCTCGGTCGTGTGACAACTCACATAATTATACATTTTAATAAAACTATATAGGGTGCTAATGCATATAGGGTCCTAAGCCATAGTTTTTTGAACAATGGTGATGGCAGTCCAAAATGGATGGGATTGTCAAATGTTTTGTATTGTTGAATAATGGCATATAGGGTCTTCAAAAGATTAAAATTTAACATTTAACATTACTTTATCCCAAAATATATTAACTTAAATTCTTTTAGGGTATACAAATCTAAATACGGCACGATTATAATTAGAACTAAATCAATATAAAATATAGGTTAAAATCCGAAATAATTCATATTAAAATCTATGCATGACAATAGCACATGATAAGGCCAGAGACTCAAATACAACAATTACATATGGTGAGACTTAAACCTGAATATTAAAATACCCAAAACCTCAACCGTTGCCAACAAAAGCAAAGACTCGTTGACAACTTAAAGTAGTTTTTAGGCATGTTCATAAATTTTTGGGTAAACTCTAAAATTAGTTAATTAATTTAATATCTAAAAATTATTATTCCATAAATTTATAATTTGGGTTTTAATATTTATATTTAGAATTTCTTTTAATTTTAAATTATGATTTTTCTAATAAAAAAAATAAGAGGAATCTCTGAAGAAAACATGAAAATGAGCAGTGCAAAGCCATTGTTCACAAACTTTTTGTTCTTTTTCTTTTCATTTCAATACTAAATTCCAAACAATTTTTATTAATGGAGTTTTGACTTCAAATATGCAATGATTATAAAATTTGGACATTTTACTAAAAAAAAATTTACTCCAATTGTCTAATAAATTTCGAATTGATTTATATATGATTCTTATCATATCTGTTCTTTTTGATACAATGCTTAGAACTAGTTATAACCCATTCTCAAACCTTAAATAGAAGGATGATACGCTTCAACGCACTCAAACCCACACTCTCCTGCACTACCTATATTAATCGAGCTAAGATTCAATCGCCTAAAATTTAAAGATTGAGAGTCAAAATCATCTAAATAAAAAAGAACTAAAACTAAAATGAAAAAAAAAGTAAAAATTAGGACTAATTTTAGTATTATTCCTAACAATGATAAAAAGGGTAAAAGAATCTAATAAAAATGTTGCAATTTCATGTGACCCATGCCATAGTAAGAAATGGTCTATCAAATATCATTGCACGCTTTGATTTGACATACAATGCATTGTATTCATCTTAATCTTATAAACACATTTTATTAGATCCAAGTAACGATTTGATGATCAATACAATATATTAGTATCCATTGACGAGTAGAAATCATCTCAAAGATTTAAGTCAATCTGATAATCAATGTCGGAAATTAGAGAAGAAAGTTGTTTGGGTTTGGTTCGTAGATTTGTTATTTGTGACGTTTAAAACTGTTTCATGAAAAAAAATCGAACTGTAGAAGAGAAGGGAAGAAGAGTTTTCAATTGATGCAGGTAATGCAAATAGAAAAAACCATACAACAATGATTTTAACAGCCCAGTAACTTAAATGAAAACTTTCAAATAGTTCAATGATCATTTTGTATCTTTTTGAAGTTGAGTAACCAAAACTTAAACTTACTAATAATTTAATGACCTTGGGTACAGTTCACCTTATGATTTTAGAAACTACCCATAACCTTACCCGCAACCCTTAAATAAAAGGATAAACACACTTTAGTGTACTTAAACTCACGTCGCGTTGCATTGATAATATCATTGATGCAAGTCTATTACACCATTTTTAACATTTATTAGTTCTTTGATTCACGAAATTGTTTTCGGCCAATCCCAAATATTCAAAACAATATTAGGCCATATGCAATGGAATATGTCAATGGCATCAAAATCATTGTCACAAATGCAGGGATGGCCTGCCTCATGTCCTCCCACTCCACCTCCACCGCCGATCTCATCATCAACACCCCAACCAGTATCAACGGCGGCCCAACGGCCCATGCCGGGATCGATGCCAACAACGGTGTAAAGAAGAATGCCAAAAGGAAATACCCCGCAACCGTTAAGGCAGTTAGGCCAGTTCGTCCCCCTTCTCGAATCCCTGTTGAGGATTCGATGAATGTGGTCACCGGTGATGTCCCGAGGAGCGATCCCACCATGATGGACGCCGCGTCTGACATGAAAGCAAAGTACTGGCCCTCGAAATCGCCGGTTTCGTTGACGAAACCGGCGAATCGAGCCATTGAGTATAATGTAGCCGTGGTATCTAATATGTCCACATATAGAAACCTTACCAATGCTTCCCAAAAGTATCCTTTATTCATACCCTTGAAATTCAATGCCCCCGCCGTGGTTTTTATACCGTGAACGTCGACGATGTTTCTGAAATACCGATATGCCGAGTTTCCGGCATCGGTGTTGGGGAAAGCCGTGACGGAAGTGTTCCGAAACCACGAAACAACCGTGACGAAAACGATACCATATATCATTGCACCTTTGATGTTTTTCACTAAACAAACGGCAATGATACAAAAACCAACAACCCCAAGCCAAAACGTAGGGCTTTCCATACGGTGGTTCATACAAAATACGTCACTCGACACGGTTCCGCCATCGACAAAGCTTAAACTACTGTTCGCCGCAGTAACAACCGGAGCTAAACCTTTCCTTGAAGATCTAGGACAAGCTGCTAGTGTAACCAACGTTGAAGGGCTAAAACCAACGAGACCAATGCCTTGGTTACTTTGTAAACCGATGAAAGCGAGGAACAACCCGATACCGGCCGACGAAGAGATTCGTACCGGTTTCGGAACAAGTTTAGCAAGCTTTGCTCGTAAACCAATGGCGGAAACGATGAAAAAAAGTAACCCTTCAATGAATATAGCTGTTAAAGCACTTTGGTAAGGTAAGTTACCAGTGCCATGATACCCCACAACGGTATAAGCAAAATAAGCATTAGTGCCCATCCCTGGAGCTAAAGCTAAAGGAAGGTTAGCGAATATACCCATGATTAAACACCCAATAAAAGACGATATTATTGTGGCTACAATCAAGTCCTTACGGGTCCTTTCGAGGCAAGCTGCATAGCCTGGGTCAAGTGGTGGAAACTTGCAGGTTTCGCTCGGGTTGTGACAGTCGGTGAGGCCGAATGAACCGCCTGAATCCGTTAATATGCTGGCGTTTACGGCTAAGATATAGGCCATGGTAAGGAAAGTGGCGGTGCCGGCTCTTAACTCGGTGGTGAAACTGGTGTTTCTTTGGGTTAGTTTGAATCTTTTGCCTACTTTGGTGTTGGCTATGAATGAATTTAAACGGGTTGGGATTGAATGGATTGTGGATCCTGGTGGAGTATCCATTGAAACCCAGGATCCGAAATCTTTTGCTAAGATTTAGCTTGAAGTAAGTGTGATTTGGTGAAGATGAAATGAAAGGGAAAATGTAAGAAAACGTGAGCTATGGATTTGGTTTCGGACAAGGAAGAGATTTATGGGGGGTTTTGGGTTCGTTTAGGAATCGATTGAAAGGTGTCAATTAAACAACATGTTGAAACACAGATCAGTAAATTCGATTATGTTCCGTTTAATCGGTCTGATCATTTAATTTAAAAGTTATAAAAACTTTTTTTGAACAATTTCATTATAGGTTCTGATCATGTGTTTCCTTTTCAACACAATGTCTAGAACTACTCATAGCTCCTCCCCGATTCATAAGTAAGAGAATAATGCACTTCAACGTACCCAAACTCACATCCTCTTGCATTAATAATAATATCATGTCAATCGAATTACGACTCAATTCACTTTTAGCGAGAATCAAATCAAATTATTTGAATCATTGGCAAGGATATATGGGCAGTATGAGAAAAAGGTGAAAGCATTGGCAAGGATATGGAGGCAGAAGCTTTGAATCATAGCATAAAAAGTGGGCCAAAGGCTGTCTTATTATGTTTAAATATTTTTATATTGTTATAATTTAAGAATTAGATGCACAAATTGTTGTGTATATTAATATTATAATATTTTTATAATTTTATATTTGTTTGAATTAATTAATTATTTGAAAAGAATATATTTTTATTAATTTCATTCTTATTTTTTTAGTTAAATTTGACGCTCAACTTTTTTTTAAAATCATCTTTGAGTATTAATCTTTTAAAAAGAATTGAATTGTTTTTTAATAGAAATACTAAGTAAAAGATAAATTTTAAAACATAGAAACCCGTAAGACCGTCCCCGTGTACTTCATACCCTTTTTTTTTTAATTTTATGAACATTTTATAATTTTTTGAATATTTTATAATTTTTAAATTATTTGTTGACATGATATATAAGACAAATAATGTCATGTTATCATGAAACACACGTGGACTACCACGTAGATTATCATGCCAATATTATTAAAAAAATTAATGTTTTAGTCAACATTTTCTTTAAAAAAAAGTAATTTGACTTTTTTTGAAAGGTTGAGGACTAAATTTAGCTTTAAAAAAAGAATAAGGATCAAATTGAGAAAAAATATAAACGTTAAGGGCTAAATTTATCATTTTGTCAAGGAATTTGCCTTGAATTATTATTATTTTAAATATAATCAACAGTTACATGTGACAAATTATTATTGTGACAAATCGTAATTTATAAGTTATGCCACATAGGATTTGTTTCTTTCTTCTTCTTTTTTTTGTAACGTCGTATTGCCATAGTGTGTGTATATATATAAAAATTAGATTTGGATATAACTTTGAACGTAATGAATCTACGAACCAAAATCTAAACAATTTTCTTCTACAATCTCTAACACTAACTGATAGATCACTTGGATCTATGTTCCTTTACTTATATGTGGGTATTCACTAATCTATTGTACCGGTCATCGAATCGTTGCTTGAAGCTTACGAGTTAGACTTTTTAAAAAAAAAAAAAACCTTAATAGCCCAATGACTTAAATAAAAACTTTTGAATAATTTAATGACATAAATGAAAACTTCCGAATAGTTGAATAACTATTTTGTAACTTTTTAAAATTGAATGACTAAAACATCTAATAGTTTAGTGACCTTGGGTGTAATTCACATTTTTTTTATATTTATGTTGTGTTAATTTTTCTATATTGCATTTTAATTTTTTTTAGTTAATTTATGGTTTTAGTTTTTTTTTTTATATCTTAAAGTTTAAGATTTAATCTTTTATTTGAATTTTTTTATTTTTCTATTTTTATAATGTTATTAATTAAACAAAATGATCTTATCTATGTGACTAGATAGCAATAAGGGAAAAGTTAAAATATGCTTCAAGTCTCTATACTCTTCGTGCATTTTAAATTTAATCCTTCTACTTATATTTCCAGGAGTTTGGTCCTTCTACTTTTCATATTTAAGAATGCAAGTTCAATTGTTGAAATCGTTAAAATTATTCTATCAAATTTGACGACGTAATGAACTAAATTTAACATAAAAATTTTAACGGGGTTCACAATTGGACTTTAATTTTTAAATCTGAAAAATAGAATGATTAAATTCCAAAAAAAATATAAATAGAGCAACTAAATTTCAAATTTACGAAAAATACAAAAAAAACTCGTAACAATTTTAACCTAAAAGTTCTTTTTATATTAAAAATATTATGAGATATCTGATTGTTAACATTGTAAAGGATGATTTGTGGATCATATTTGGATAGAACCTCATGGCATCAAGGCATTTTGCACAGTTTATTTCAAGGTGGATTAGATAAAGATAATATTTAGTGGGTTGATTTAGTAATTATTTTTAAAAATATTTATAATAGTCGATTGGTATTAGTATTGTTGTTAGTGTAGAAATATGCGGGTTTAAATGCGCTGAAGTGTATTATCCTCCTATTCAATGGTTGGAAGGAACTATGGATAGTTCTAGGCATTATATCAGAAAAAGTAGATATTTTCTTTTATTTAAATAAAAATTATCCAAATAAATTATCCAAAAATAATGTTAATTTTTTTTTTAAAAATCACTTTATATATTTAATTTAAACCCAAAATTCCTCTTGCGAAAATGTTCATATAATTCTCAAATAATTTTTTTAAAATAAATAAAGAAATAAAAAAATTTCATTTCTTCATAATATGAACCCTACGTATTGGCCAAAATTTAAGTAATAATATAAAAACCCGGTTTTTAAAAAATTTAGCTTTGCTCCCATTTCCCGGGGGAAAAAAAGACGCGGCGACTGGTACGGCGGCGCTGACAGCCTTTCATTCCCGGTTGGGTTCTTTCAGAGCTACCCCATCAAATCCGTCCATCAAAGTTCACTTTCAGAATTATATACCAAATCGGAAAGTCTGGGTTTCAATTTTTCATTCCAGATTTCATCACTTGACCCGGCTGTGAGTTCCCGGCGACCAGCTTCAACCACCACGAGCTCCTCCGTCAACTGGTTAATATCAATAGCAATAACCAAATTATTCCCCTGGTGTTCTAGCCGTATCCCACTTTCTCTCGTACTTATAACCTCCACATTCTCCATTTTCGCCACCTCTTCTTTAATTCTCTCTATAATCCTCCACGGCTTCTCCGCCGATACAAAACGTTCCCGTTGAACGGAAAATTCAGTATCATTAAATAAACCGGAAAGATCAAAACCGGTCGAAAAAGAAATTAAATCAAAAGCATTGAATCGAACATTGCTTTGAGTTTCTTCTTTTAAATCAAAATCAACCGGCTGAACTTTAACTTCTTTATACCCGTTTTTAAACCATGGGTCATTGATGATTTCATCAATGGTGATTCTTGTTTCTGGGTTTGTATCTAAAAGGAGGGAAATCAATCGCCGGAGCTCCGGTGATGTCCATTTCGGGAATTTATATTCACCTCTGTAAATGTTACGATACATTACCGTCATATTTGCATCATTAAAAGGAAGATAACCAGCATGAAGAACGTACAAAACGATGCCGCATGACCAAATATCAGCTTTAGCACCGTCGTATCCTTTTTTAGATAAAATCTCCGGCGCTACGTAAGCTGGGGTACCGCAAAACGTATGGAGGAGACCGTCTTGTCGGACTTGTTCCGTCATGGCGCTGAGTCCGAAATCGGTCACTTTTAAATTCCAATTCTCGTCGAGTAAGAGGTTCTCCGGTTTCAAATCACGGTGGAAAACGCCTCTAGAGTGGCAAAATCCGACGGCGGAGATTAATTGTTGGAAATACCGGCGGCAGAGTTCTTCACTGAACCGGCCTTTATTTATCCTTGTTAAAAACTCGCCGCCTTTAGCGTATTCCATTACGAAATAAACCTTGCTCTTCGTTGCTAAAACTTCGACGAGTTTCACGATGTTGGGATGGTTCAGCCGGCGCATGATAGCAATCTCTCTTTTAACTTGCGCCATCATCTTACCACGGAGGACTTTCTTTTTACTCACCGCCTTGATCGCCACCGTCTCCCCCGTCTGCATGTTACGCGCTTGGTAAACCTTAGCGAACGCGCCGTACCCCAACAATTTCCCGACCTCGTACTTCCCTAACAACGCCATCTCCGATGAAACCTCCAACAATTCATTGCTAGTGCTAGAACGGTCTCCGGTCTCCGCCATGTTGTCTGAACCCTGAAAAACTGTTGAGTACTGAGTTCACAAAACCGAGTTTAAAACTTTTAAACTCAGTACTCAAGGTTTTTCTTTTTTTTTTATTTTTTCTGGAGGGGAAGAGATTTACTTGGTGTTTTTAAGGGGACCGGTTAAGGGCATTTTTGTCATATTCTATCAGGTGAACACGTGGAATTTTCTAGAATTTTAATTTATTTTTATATTGAATAAACTGTTGGTATTCGTATAAGTGAGCTGTAGACAAATGGTAGCCATCCACGTGGCATAGTTGATTTCGTTGCAAAACATAGTTAGTAGTTTTGTTTTGTTATGTTTAACGGTTAACCATAACGAAAAAGAAAATTCGTATTATAATTTGTTTTTTTTGAATTAATTTGTTAATAAAATTAGTTTTAAAAATATTTTCTTTCCAGATATTCCCAGAAAAGAATTGTAAAAATTTCAAATATTTTCTGTTTTATTTTATTTTCAGAAATATTTAAATTTGGCACCTTTGATTTCAACTGAATTTTAATTTCATTACAATATAACTGTATTAGTTTTTTTAGTTTTAAATTTGTAATGAAATATTATTTTTCTTACTAGTATTAAATAATTAAAAAAATTAATAATTAACAATCTGCATGGCAGTGCACATGTGCTTTATGAGTTTAGGGTTTAGAGTTTAGGGTGTCACTATTTATCTTGTATGTCACATCAATAAATAATTTAATAATTATAAAATTATTCAAAAAGGTATAAATAAATTAGCATTAAGTACATGTGGATGGCTTCTTAGGCTGCTTTATTTAAAAATTAATATTTTAGTTAAAAAATAGCAATTCAACTCTTTTTAAACTGTTGATAGTCAAATTCGACTATTTGAGACAAACAAAAAAACACTTGAGTATGAAGTTGAAAAAAACTCAGGTATCAAGTGGAATATTAAAGCCAAACTCAGGTACTGAATTTTAGGGGCGATACCGATTCAATTCGGTCAAGTTTTTTATATTTTTTTATATTTTTATTTTTTAGACTTATTTTGATAAAATAAACTCTGTTGTATGGCTTTTTAATATTAATTGACAAAATTTTTAAAAAAAATTCATAAATATTTCCAAAACACAATAAGTTTTCTAGAACTTTTAAATTTTTTTCACTATTTTATATATTAAATAAAAAATAGAATTTGGTTCGGTTTCGGGTAACTGCGATTTTTGAACTTGCATTCCATAAACCGTCTAAATACCTCAATTCAGGTCGGTTTTTTGCATTAAAATTATAATATTAATCCTTTTAAATTGGCACAAAACAAACCTCAGGTGCCAAATAGTATATTAATCCGTTTAAATTATAATATAATTATATCATACATTCATATATATAACATTGTTTATTGATGGGTGCATCAAATATTATCTATACGCATGTTCAGGGAGAAGTTTGGGAAGTCATTCGCTAAGAATTGGCGAATCCCTTAACGTATTCGGTACTAAGCTCAGGGTGTTTGTGCTTGGTTTTACTCTTGGGTTTTGTCTACTCAACTTCATCTAGAGCCTCGAGGAAGGGGGAGGGGGGTTCACGGAGTGGTACGTAGCGTCTTCACCTACCAAGGAAATTCACAATTTAATCTTGGTTAGATTTAAACCCATGCCCTAACATTTATTGGTAAGATATAGTTAAAACTTGAAGACAAAACGGAGCACATACACCTTGAGTTGAATACCAGATGAATACAACCTAAGCTAGTTCTTGTATGGATATTTATTTTAACAAAATACGAGACACACTTCACAATTTGTGATATGTAGAAGTTATCACAGATATTAAATACGTAAAATTCATTTTCAAAAGAATCTATGAAGCAATATTAATAAGCTTCCACATCCTTCTCCATTGTTGAATGCAAGAAAAATCTAAAGTTAAACCTACACTTAGAAGACTGGTAATTGTTGAGATGCTGACATCAAACTCTATATATATATATATATATATAGTTATATATAGTTTAAGATAAGATTTTTAACTAGGGTTTCAATATCTTTGGCTGAAAGTAGAAGCAAATTAATTAATAAGAGAAGGAAGTTGAAGAAGATGATTGTTTGAAGAGTAAGCAACTTAAAATGCTGCTAAGTTTTCCATTTTCTGTTACTAATTTAATCCCATATTATTAATCAAAAAATTATTTCGATTAAATCGTAATTCAATTGGCATCATTATTAACGCAACAATTAAAAGAATGGGCAAATTCTCAAAATTTAACCCTCGGAATTAAAAGAATGGAACTCGTGAAGAAGCTAATCTACTTGAAGCCTTGATGGCTTAATGAAAAACTCTAGTAAAACTAGAGTTACCAGTGTAAATTAGCTATTAGCTTTATATGCTCTCTTTTTTTAATTAGGTTTATAATTTGATTTTTTTTAAAAAAAAATTAAGAAAATAGGTCGTTTTTTGAGAAAGAAAGGGAAAGGGGGCAACGGTCAAATCCAATGACTTTTTGAACGTTGTCCGTGCAACGGTAAAAAAAAATTAAAAGGGGGGACGACGGTAACAATTTTTTACCTATAAATGCCCCCAAATTTATTTTTTTTCACTCGCATCCTATTTTTCCAAATCTCTCAACGTAGGGAATGAGGAATGAATCAGGAAATGCTTCTGCTCGTATTAGAGAAAATTCTTGTAACAATCCGTTTTTCAGTGGTTTCGGGACCACAATTCAGATATGTCAGTCCGTAAATATTAATTATTTAATATTTACAATGTCATAAGTGTCGTATTAAAATTTGGTTAAGAAATTTCATTGTTGAGATAGTTAATTAATTAAAATGACTAAAATTTAAAAGATGGAAAAAACTGCAAGTGAGTGCGAAGAAGTTACCCAATTTCAATAAACGGTACATCATGGGATTGGATGATCAATTTTAAAAAATTCATAATTGAATGACCTATAGTGTAATTTACCCTTAAAAAAATGCAATGGTGATGGTGTATTTATTACCATCTTAAACCCTTGAAAAGCCCAATGGATCAACTATCATTATGCTATGCCCAAATCTCCCTATGCCTTAGTAGATACAAACAAATTGCATGTTAGCAATAACTTCTGGTCTTCCACACATGGATTTATAATTCTTCTTTTTAAATTTATGGCTAAATCGATATAATATGTCATAATTGAAGGCTAAATTTATTATTATATCGATTTTTCAACTGTCATGTCACAACAGAAATAGACAAAAAAAATCTTGATTAATTGGATGATCAATTTTAAAAAATTCATAATTGAATAACTTATAAGTGTAATTTACCCTTAAAAATGCAATGGTTTATTTTTTTTTAATTTATTATTCGTAATTCACCCTTCGGGTGGGTTTGGATGGGCGGTGCGTTTACCTGCGTTTAGTGTAAAAACAGCGGTGGCGGTGAGATTAGATACTGTAGCGATACTGTAACGTGAGACAAAAAGTAAGCTAAACGCACTGCACCGCACTCAATCACCCATCCAAACCTACCCGAAAAGCAAAAAAAATGTGCAACAGAACCAAGAGCCACGAGCAATGGTGTATTTTTTTCATTGCCTAGATTTATATTCAATTTCAAAAAAAAATTAAGCTCGAGTCCAGCTCACCTAGGCCCGACCAAATTGTTCATTTCACTATTCAAAAAATAAAATATGTATTTAAATTTAATTATAAAAATAAATAAACATTACTATAAAATTATCTTGGTGATAAATTTAGCCCTCGACGTTTACATCTTTTGTCCATTTGGGTCTTATTATTTTTTTAAGCTAAATTTGGCCCTCAATATTTTAAAAAGAGTCAAATTCGACCATCAAGCTTTCAAAAAAGAATCAAATTAATATTTTTTTTATGAAAATACCAAGTTAAACATTGATTTTTTTTTTAAATATGACAGTATGCATGGCAATCCACACGTACTTCATGATTTTTTTTTTGAATATTTATAATTTTTAAATTATTTATTGACGTGACGTATAATACAAATAATGACATGTTATCATAAAATACACGTGGCATTAAAAAATTAATGTTTTAGTTAACATTTTCATTTATAAAATCATATAATTACTTTTTTATTGGAAAATACCAACCTTATGAAATGCCTCTACGATACCCACTTTTTATTGGATATTTTTGTCTAATTTCATGCCAAACCTTAGCCACCATGATTATACTTCAAACCCATACTTCCATTATTTTGGTTAATTATAAATTGAGCTTTCCAATGGCCAATGACCTCATCTTTAAGAGCTTCCTCCACCTTCATCAATTTCCTTTGGATAAATAAAATATTTTCATTATACCTCACTTTGTATGTTTGGTAGATGAGAGAGTGTGGACAAATGATATATACATATTCTCCCCTAATCATAATGGTGGTTGAGGACCATGCCATAAAAAGCAGCTCAAATGGCATTATCACCATACCTTTAGCATTGCATCAATTTCCACATATAAAATGCTCCAAACCCTTATCATAGAAGCCTAGAATCTTTTCAATATGAAATATAATTTCCATTAGAAAATGAAACTCCAACAAACCCAAACCCAAACCCAAAACTTCCATCCAACATTCACCCAACTTAGCAATCTAGAGCTTAACTATGCTAGTGGCCGCCATTGATGAATGCTTCTTGTGATTTCAATTCCAATGCATGCATGAAAAAGATAGCTTCCAAGGATGTTGTATGAAGCATTCAATAAAGAATCAAAGGATTATTTGATGCGATACTTTTAAAGAAAGAACTTAGATTCGAGCTCTGAAAATGATATCATTAAGAGAAGTAATCACAGACCATAAAACATATATTTTACTATTAATTTCAATTTTATTATTATAATAATTAATTTTACCATCACCGTTATTTTTAATTTTACGACATAAATCTTACAAACACCCATCAAGTTATTATTGCCTCAAAGCATTAAATTGTGACATAGAAACATTATCCAGTAAGGGAAAAACTCTATTATAGGAAGTCATGGGGCACATCATGTAGCAGTCACTTTCAAGCTTTTGATTATGTTAATAGATAAGAATATCTTAATTTATTTATTATTATTTTATGTTAATTAAATTTGAGAATGAATGTCATGTATGTATATTATTTCTATTAAATTTGACTTGAATATGATGATTTGTTCCCATCAATTTGAATTTATATTCGATTTAGTCCTAAAAAATTAATATCATGAATCTGAATTGATTTAAATTTAATGTGATTCGAACTTAAAATTAGTTGAATTCAAAATAATTTAAATAAGTAACTCGAAATTATCGATTTTAAAGTGATAAAATACTCGAAATTATTTAAATCTATAAGATTGAAGTTTCACCAATTATGATAGAATTTTATAGTAAGAGTTAGATTGTGTTTTTTTTTTATTTATTCAAAAAATAGACAAATTAATCCTATACGTAAGAGCATACGAGTCCTCCTATTAGAATTTCTATCAATTTCTATTATTAAAAATTAGTCTATGTACATTAGTATGAGGTATACGTAGCATACCACGTGTAACCATCTGGTTATTTCGTCAACCACGTCAGATTTTAATAGTAAAAATAGATGAAATTTTTAATCAAAAGAAGATCAATTTGCCCTTTGATCTAATTTGTACGCATCAGTTTACCTGTTTCTTTAATAAATGGAATAAAATGTAATTTAACTCCTAATACATGAGTCTCCATAATACAATTACCCACCAGTCATCACGAGAAAGGATTGTATAAAACATGGATATTATCACTTTCCAATAGTTTAATGCCACATCAATAATTTTACCCTGAATTTCAGGATTTTTATTCGGATTTGATTTTTTAGGATGAAAATACTGATGTGACATTAAACTATTGAAAAAGAAATACAAATAACGTGACGTCACTATTTTATATAATTCTTTCTCGATCATCACATTTTAAAAATAATTTTTTTAATCTTTATCACCAATAATAATAATCTCATTTTGACATTAATAAATAATAATTTAATTTTATTATCCCCAATTTCACTAAAAACAAATACTGATTTTGACTTTTAAATTTCCCCACTGAAACCCCACAAGTGGTGCATTATCTAAAATCAATCATCTTTATCAACACTTTTTTCTTGACATTGACTCCCATTTTATCTTCAATGCTTCCTTTCCTAATTATCTAAAAATTTAGCCTTGATCTAAACAGTAGCAGTTAAATCTATTTGATAAAATTCAATTTCTAGTCTTGTTTTATGTGTACAATTATAGATTTAGTCAATATTCTCCCAATCGGATCATTCTAAATCCCTATACTCTTTGAATTTTGAAATTTTAGTTTTAAGGCAAATGACAGTTGTTAATCCGTTATCTGAATTTTTAGTGAGTAATATGTTGAAATAACAAGTTGATATAACATTACGCATATGATAATATATTTGTCGCATCAGATTTTGGAAAGAGTAAAATCTAATAGTTATTGTTTAGTGAGGACTGAATTTTTAAAATTTTAAAAACATAGAGACGAAAAAATAACCAAATTAAAATATAAAGACTTAAATCCATAACTTTTGCGAAGTACAGAGACTAATAGTGGTATTTCAAAATTTGTTGTGTTTTTTCTTACTTGTTTTACCTTATTAGTTTGATTTCTATATAGAATTTTTTTAAAGTTAATTCAACAATTAATTAAACTTGAATTAATTAACTATAATGATAACAAATTTGGAGAAAAACCCGTACATTTACATAAAGTGAGATTCGAACCCGAAATTTAAAAGTTTTAAAGATCTCAACTTTATCATTGAACTTGAATTTCATTGAAGATCCTAATAAAATTTAAAGTATCTATGTTTGATACATATTTAAATATACTATAATTGATACTAATCTTTACATAAGTTTAAAAAATTATAATTATTTATGTAGGCCCAGACCTGGGGGTCATCTGGAGGTGTGGCCGCTTATGACCCAAGGCTGAAAGGGATTCAAAATATTATTTTCTAGTTTTTAAAGGACTAAAACCCCATTTTATTGTTTTACCTAGGGCCTCAAAAATATAAAAACGAACCTGATGTATGGAAAAGCTAATTTTTTTGTATGAATTAACCAAAATAAATTTAAAAGAAAATTCACGCATTTACATATTCGAACTTAAAATTTTAAAATTCGAAATAATGCATTAAAATATAAAGTAAAAGAAAAAGTGGATTAGGAGTGATTGAGAACAAGTCCACAACAAACTTCACCTACTGTCTCATTTGCCATTTGTGTTTAAACATATTTATTATGTGTCTTTTAATTCCATTATTCATTATTATCAATTTGACATTTTCTTAATGGACCATTTATTTTAACTATTAAAATAATATTTCCATATCTTTTTATGATATTCTTACAATCTCTTTCCTTATTTGAATAGAAAATTTAAAAAAAATAAAATAACTTTCGAGTTAAATAAGTTGAATTCGGAGATATTTGAGATATTCGAGTTAAAGAAATATCCTTCGTCAGTAACAACGATTAATCTCTTTCTCGCGAGTATAAACATCTAATCATGAAATGTACTCCATTTATCATTTTTCAAACTCCTGATTATATGATTGAGACTGAGCAAAACTCGATTCAATTCAATTAGAAAAAAAATCGAAAAAAAATAGAATACCGAGTTGTTCGAGTTGAAATTTACAGCTTGAATAATTCGAATAACAGATTGGTGTAAATATTCTTTTGGTCCTTCTCAACTTTTTGAAAATGAGCAAATTGATCTATCTCTCAACAAAAATTACAAAAATTCTAAAAAAATAAATAAATAAAGTTAAAATTTTAAAAAATTTCTAAAATAATAATTTTAGAGGTTTAAATAAGTTAATTTAATGATCTTAATTTTTTATTATTTTATTTTGGAAAAGTTTTCAACTAACATAAAATTAGTTATACTGTTTTGACATGTTTAGTTTTTAATTTAACTCGTTTCGATTCGAAAAAATTTGATATCAAATTAAGACAATAAAATTAGACTCTTAACTCGATTAACTTAAAAAAATTTCATTCGATTATTCATTTATCATTTATCCGGACATACACCTTCATTTTGGTTCCGCAACTTTTGTGTAAAGGTTGTTGATATACGACCAAGTATTACCATAAATGATAGCATCCCAGCCGGAATGGATAAGCCAAAAGATGAGCTGTAGAATGAGAACCAAGCAGCCGGCGTATTTGTGTGTTGGAGCGAGCTTTAAAACAATGTGATGGAAAGCAAAAGAATTTTCTTACAAGACACAAATTCTTACCTGGTAAACCGCCAGCCGCAAGCCAACAGCAAATTTAAAAATTCCAGTCAAAAACCAACTCCTCTTATCAAAATCATATAAATTAATCACTAATTGCACCATGATTATCGTTTTATATTAAATTTGAAGCAAAACCCAAAATCATTTTCTTTTCGTAATCAACTACTATACCACCTTCTTCTGGAAAGTTTCAATGGCTGTTTCTCCTCATGCTTTTCCGCCGAGAAAGCGGCGGCCTTCGGCCGGAGCTTTTGTATCGCCCAAACTAGCCGATATCAACTTGGTAAAGTCCCTTCTTTCTTTGTCACAAGAAATCTCTTCTTTTAAACCATTTCAATGTCTTCTAAAACGGAACTCGGTTTCCGCCATTAACAAATCCAAGCTTCTCTCGATATTATTCGACGAGCTGATAAAAAACCCAGCTTCTGTTTTCTTTTCTCCTTCAACCCTTTTGTGCTTTGAAGAAATGTACATAGTTTTACAAAGGATTAAAACATTGCTCGAAGATTGTTCAAATGGAAGCAAGATGTGGATGTTAATGCAAATCCAGGTATTATCTAATAATTTCCATGAACTCACCCTCGAGTTATCGACTCTACTCGATATTTTCCCTTTTAAAGAGATTGAACTGAGTCAAGACGTGGAAGAACTCGTGGTTTTGGTACGGAAACAGTGTGGTAAGTCGAAGCCGGTTGCGGATCCCTGCGATGTGTTTCTCCGGCGAGAAGTTTTGACCATGTTGGATCGTATCGAAAAAGAGATCGTTCCCGATCAGTTGAAGCTTAAAAAAGTCATCGAGGATCTGGGATTACGTGACGGTTCGAGTTGCAGAGAAGAAATCGAGAGCTTACAAGACGAAATCCAGAATCAAGTCGACGAGAAATCGAAATCGGATATCGTTTCTTTGATTGGCCTTGTTCGTTACGCTAATTGCGTGTTGTTCGGATCTTCGACGGCAAGTAAACCGGATCATCGGCGGCAAAAATCGACGTCGGATTTGACTATCCCGGCTGATTTCCGGTGTCCGATTACTCTTGAGTTGATGAGGGATCCGGTTGTCGTGGCGACGGGACAGACGTACGATCGGGAATCTATCAATCTATGGATTGAATCTGGGCATTCCACATGTCCTAAAACGGGTCAAACCCTGATCCATACCAACCTTATACCGAATCGAGCTTTGAGGAATCTTATAGCTATGTGGTGCCGTGAGCAAGGAATTCCGTTTGAGACCGTCGGAAATAACGAGAAAGTTAACAGCGTTAAAGGTACTAAAGCCGCCTTTGAAGCTACGAAGATGACGGTTTCTTTTTTGGTCAACAAACTATCGGGTAGTCAAACCATGGATGCGGCTAACGGTGTTGTTTATGAGCTTCGTGCTTTGTCGAAAACCGACTCGGATAGCCGAGCCTGCATTGCAGAAGCTGGAGCGATTCCGATCTTGGTTAGGTATTTAGGTTCAAGTGTAGGTTTGGAGCATCCGAACCTCCAGGTCAACGCTGTTACTACTATTCTTAATCTTTCCATCTTAGAAGCAAACAAAACGAGAATCGTGGAGACTGACGGAGCTTTAAATGGCGTTATCGAGGTGTTACGTTCAGGTGCCACGTGGGAAGCCAAAGGGAATGCGGCGGCGACGATATTCAGCTTATCGGGCATACACGCGTACAGAAAAGGTTTAGGAAGGAAGACACGTGTCATAAAGGGATTGTTGGATTTAGCCAAAGACGGACCCACGAGCTCCCAAAAGGATGCACTCGTGGCTATTTTGAATTTGGCTGGAGATAGGGAGACTGTAGGGAGGTTAGTTGAAGGAGGGGTGATACAGATGGTGAGCGGAGTCATCGACGAGCTACCGGAGGAAGCGGTGACAATACTCGAGGCGGTGACTAGGAGAGGCGGATTGGCAGCGATCGCGGCGGCTTTCAACATAATTAAGAAACTGGGTGTTACCCTGAGGGAAGGGTCAGATAATGCAAGGGAAAGCACCGCAGCTACTTTGGTCACCATGTGTAGGAAAGGGGGACCGGAGATGGTAGCGGAGTTGGCAGTGATTCCGGGGATTGAAAGGATAATATGGGAAGTAATGGGTGGTGGAACCACAAGAGGGAGACGGAAAGCGGCGACGTTGTTGCGGATTCTTCGAAGATGGGCGGCCGGTTTGGATTTGGATACAAATAATGTTGTGGATAGTTCAAACATGATAACCATGACTGTTGGTACATCAAGAACAATATTGCAAGCATGATAGGATACAAATTTTTTTCCAAATTTATTGTCAAATTGTAAATTGTGAATGCAATTTGTAAAATCTTAATGGGAAAAATATCATTTTTTTTATAATTACAAGACCTAAAATTATTTATCTATTTTTTTTTTACAGAATGTTTAAAATTATTAATAGCTCTTCTCGGCATATAAATAGGAGGATAATTCACTTCAATACACTTAAACTCACGCCCTCCTACATAAAAAATAATACTCATGCCAATCGAGCTAAGACGCAATCGACAAGACTTAATTATTTTTAAATCAAATTATTGTACTTTTAAAACAGTTTATTTATATGTGTTGGGAAATTAAAAAGAAGAATCAATGCTTTATTGGCTATGATTAACTACTTTAGCAGACAAAAAAGGAAGCTTGATTTATTTATTGGCTAGAAATCAAAGCCTTTTTAAGTTGCTTTTATGCCATTGTTAAATGCTTATACTCTTTGATGTAACAACCATTGGGGAAGAAGGGTAACAGAATGACAAATATAAAAGGGTAAACTATATATAAGGTTACTAATTTATTAATTAGTTTACATTTTAGTCATTTGACTTCAAAAAGTTACAAAATGGTCACTAAAAATTGTCAATTAAGACACAAAACTATTAAAATTGTCAATCGGAAGCTCTCATTCTCTTTTTTTTTTCTACAATTCAGTTTTTTCTTTATGAAACAACTTTGAACATCACGAATCTACGAACCAAAATCAAAATAGCTTTTTTCTCCAATCTTTGACACGAAATGTCAGATCGAATTGGATCTAAGGTATATCCTTCTAATCATTAATGGGTATTGATCCATCATATTAATCGTCAAATTGTCGCTTGAAACTCCCCAGTCAAACTTTTTTTCTTTTTAAATTTAATAGCCCGATAACTTAAGTAAAAACATTTGAATAGTTCAGTGACTTAAATGAAAGCTTACGAGTAATTGAGTGACCATTTTGTAACTTTTTAAAATTGAATGAAAAAGACGTAAACTTACTAATATTTTAGTGACCTTGGGTGTACTTTACCTAATAGAAAATAATTATACTTGTTTAAGGGCCAGGTTATTGGTCCAAGTTTGAAATTTGGAGAAAAATATTAGCCAAAAAATATACTTGAATTTTAGATCTGACACGAAGCAAACTTAAAACATATGGATCAAATTGTAAGCACATGTGTACTTATTGCATGGAGAGTTGAGAGCTAATATGTTTTAACATGCTCTAGGTCATATTTCTTTCTTTTAATACGTCTCTTTTTTATATAACGCCTAGAACTACCCATAACTCTTCTGTAACCCTTAAATAGGAAGATAATGTGCTTCAGCATACTCGAATCCATGTACTCCTACACTGACAACAATACTGATACCAATCGAACAAAGACCCAATCGATTGATTTATGTGTTTTAATATACTCTAAGTTACATTTGAATTGATATTTAACGTTTAAACTAAATGCCACGTAGGCAAGAATAAATCTTCTTTTTCCTAATGGATCCAAAAAAGGGCTTGTTTGGGCTTTCAATCTCCAAATCCAATACACAATCAACAAGCCCAACAATGTGAAAAAGATTCTAACAAAGAAACTACACAAACATCATTGTCAAGAAAAAAACATTCTGGGTTTTTGTACAGAAAAACATAAAAGAAAAGGAAAACAAAAAACCTTCTTGAAGTTTATTCCTTGTCCTTGGTTGAAGATACCAACAAGGCAACATTAACTGCAAAATATTTTCAGGCACCACAACAAATCATTAGGTCCCCCACTCTCAATTGATTAGTGTTTTGGAACCATTTCCTTAACTTTAACCTTTTGTCGTGTTCTTCTGAACGACCAGTTTGATACCAACAAGTGTTAAACGGAGCAGTAAGTCAATCACGAATTTTGAATAGATTAATTTTTACGGATAGTAAAATTAACATGAAAGATATTTTAAGTCTTAAAAAAGGGTAAATTATACTAGTAGTCATCTAACTATTAAAAAAATAAAATTGGTATAATAACAACTAGTAACTAATTTTAAAAGTTATCACATCATCTTCCTATTTTCCATTTAATGACAAGTGACTAAAAAATAACAAAAAAAATTTACCCTAAAAAGAAGGGACCAGTTGACTAGAAACCTCAAAGGTGCATATAGTTGTGAAACACCGCCATACATGACCATGAATGCTTTGATAATGATTTGGAAGGACAAAGAATGGCTATGGGTTGAAGCCAATCACTACTTTGGTAAGAGAATTTCATGTGCTTTCGAGCTGTTTCTGTTTTGTTGTCACTTGCTGTTTTGTCTTTTTTTTAAAGGTCTTAATTAATGAGACGACTCACCGCCCAGAGCAGATAAAAAGATTGCTTGGTCTTAATGGCATTTGCATATATATATATATATATATATAGGTTTTGAGCTTTTGGAATTGGTCACGATGAGATATGTTTGGGGGTGTGTGAAAATTTATCTAAGAGATAAAGGTTGTAATAATCATCAGTACAGTAGATTAGTATTTATCAACGAGTAAAAAAATATATCTTAAAATTAAGTCGATTTGAAGGTCAGTATATATGACAAGAAAGCTATTTGGATTTTAGTTTGTAGATTTTTTATATTCAAAATTGTTTCGTGAAAAAAATTTAAATTGTGGAAGAAAAGGGGATGAGAGCTTTCAATTGGTGCAAGCAGTATGAACAGAAAAGGCCATGCAACAATAATTTTAACAGCTCATAGATTTAAATAAAACCTTTCAAATAGTTCAGTGTCTATTTTGTAACTTTTTTTTTAAGTTAAATGATCAAAACGTAAATTTACAAATAATTTAATGACCTTTAAGTATAGTTCACTCATTAACTAATTAGAATAAATCTGGAGAAAACTGTTGATTGAGTCTTAGCTCAGTTGGCATCGGCGTTGTTGCCAATGCAAAAGGACGCGAGTTTGAGTGCGTCGAAGTGCATTATCCTCTTAGTTAAGAGTTGAGGAGGAACTATGGGTAGTTCTAAGTATTTTATCAAAAAAAAAGACTAGAAATCGTGATGTTGCACTCGTATGAAAATAAGTAAATAAAAAAAATCTAGAGAAAACTTGAACATGAAAGTTACCCGATCTCAACCTTACCTTTGAGTCAAGGTTTTATTGTCTACTTTACTCAAGGGTGGTTAAGAGCCTTCCCCAAGGGCATAGCCATGGTAGGGGTGTAATCGAGTCTAATCGAGTTTGAATGTTGTTAAGCTCGAGCTCGACTCAAAATTCGAAGTTCGATCGATACTCAGTTCGGACTCAACTAAATATCTGTTTTTAAGCTCAAACTCGACTCAAGTTATAATTGATCAGCTAATCAAATTCTTGCTCAAGCTTAGCTCGATAATTAAGCTTAAGGTTAATAATATATATTAAGTGTAATAACATAATTTAATAATATAAAACTATGAAAAATTTGGTAAGGCTCACAATCTGTACAAGCCAAGTATTACTAAGCTTAAATTCAGCTCGATTGGCAGCTCGAGCTTGGTTCAATAATTACCTAATCAAGTTCGATTTTTTTGGAATTTATCTCGAGTATTCTAAGCACTAGTATTTCATTTACACCCCCTAAGGTGTGAAGCCTTGGCCTCCCTTGGCCAAATGGGCAAATTGTTATTTTACCCTTCTCAAAAATTAAAAGCTTCAATTTAATCCTTTTAACCTTTGATTAAATATAAAATTTGAAATTTTTTTATAATTTTATCTCCACCTGCTTAAAATAAAAAAAATTGTTTCACCATGGCGTTCCCTTTTTAAAATATTATAAAATTGTAAGCTAATTATAAAATTACTGAAAAAAATATAGCTAATTTATAAAATTGTATTAATAGATAATTTCTATTGTGGGCAAAAAAAGAAAAAAAGAAAAAAAAAAAAGGGAATTGTTTGTGGGGTCAATCCAATGGCCTGCATGATAGCCACGTCGATGGAACTTATGGGGAAAACCATGCAAAACCACTATTTTAGCCGTACTACCAAAACAAACGTAGCAGTAGTTCGAATTTTAGGCCTAATTGTAGTTTTAGTCCTTTTAGCATATTTAAATTTAATCCCACTACTTTTTTATATTTTTTTTCTGAACCATCCATAAACCCTTTAACTTTAAACTAATTAAATTGTAGGAAGACGTCTTGTCTAATTTAACAACAATGGTGCTAATCTAAGCCAGGACTTGATTGGAAATTCTTCTATTTGGTATAATTTGGTCTACTTATTTTTATAATGTTATTATTAGGTCTAAATTGACAATATCGTTAACTCTATTGCTAAAGTGACGATGTAAAAAAATTATTGTTATTCGATTATATAATTAGCGCCACGTGAAAATTATATTAATCATGTTTAACTAATTATAAATTTATATGTTAATTTAATGATTAAGGTTGTTTTTTAAAGAGAATTGAAGCCTTTATTAAGGATTAAAATTAAAATTTTGGTACCCGAATTTTAATTAGGTTAACTGGATAAAAGTATCATGGAGGTGTCTGTATTAAGTGTGAGATTGTATTTTGCCCATTCTAATCAAAAAATGGGGAAAAAGACCTTTCCAAACCCTCTCAATTTTGAATTTGAGCAAATTGCTCCCTCTAAAAAAATTAGAGCAATTTAATCCCTATGAATTTTAAAAATGAGCAACTAAGGACAATTAATCACGACATTGGTGCTTTCTATCAATCGTACATGATTTTGATAGGTATAATAGCTCTCAAAATTTACACATTCTGTAATTTGGTCCTAATTTAATAAAAAATTCTCGCAACATTTGTGTAACTGTGTAAATATTGAGGCTGAATTTGTTAAATATTTTTAGAATTACGATCAAAATAACAAAATATATAAACATTGATGGACAAATTAGTCCATAACTTTTGCAAACTACAAGAATTTAACCAAATATTTATTGAAATAATAAAAAAAATCTTGCAAATAAAAAATAAAAAAATAAAGCAAAAAGCTAGTTACCACCTGGGACCAATGTTTTATTTTCCCTTTATGCCAACTATTTTTTCTTCCATTGTGGACCCCCAAACTTTTCTTTTCTTTATTTTCAATCACACTTTCCCTGTTTTTATACACCTTCTTACTCACCTTCTTCTTCTTCAATCACTTCCCCCCATATCTCTCATCATCATCATCATCATCATCATCATCAAAGTTTTCATATTTCTTCAAAATAATCCCTTTTTCTTCATACAAAAGTTGCTATTTTCAATGGGTAATTCCAGGTTCAAGTTATCAGACATGTTCCCCAATGTCTGGTTTTACAAACTCAAAGACATGAACAAAACCAAACACCATGAAAAAAAACAACACCACCCATCATCATCAAAACAAGAACAACCCCATTTTAATCCCAGAAAATCCTATCATTTCACTAGAGAGCTTGCTCCAATTCATGTTTCCCCTGATCAACCACTGAGAAAATCCACCAAGAAACGGAATCCCAGAAGGAATTTCCGGTCACCGCCGTCAAAGGTGCTTACTTCTTCCGTCTCCGCCGGTTGTAGTTGCCGTGAAACTATCAAGAATAAACCCGATTCTCCACCGGAATACTCAGCTTCTTCTTCATCTTCTCTATCGTCTTCCGACGACAGTTCTTTACCGCGAGAATCGTTCGATAACTTGGTGTGGTCAAGTTCCAAAGCCAACGACGATATAATCTCCGATGCGGACGTTAAGAAAATCGACGAGTTCTTACCGGAGCTCGAACTCCCTCCGATCGTAACGAAACCGGCTAAATTCAACGACATGGTGAAGGACATCAAGAACAAAACAAAAAAATTCGGTCACAGTCCTCCGGGTGTAAAGCTGAGAGTGAATTCTCCGAAAATTGCGAATAGGAGATTAGTTCAGGGTCATGCTCGGCGATGCATCTCGTCGAACAGTTCGAGTTCAAGTTCGAGGAGGAGCTTATCGGATAGTTTTGCAGTGGTGAAATCGTCGGTCGATCCTCAAAGAGATTTTAGGGAATCAATGGTGGAGATGATAATGGAGAATAACATTAGAGCATCTAAGGATTTGGAGGATTTGCTTGCTTGTTACCTTTCTCTCAATTCCGATGAATACCATGAAATTATCATCAAGGTTTTCAAGCAAATCTGGTTCGATTTGATCGATGTCCGGTGATGTTTAACGGTGGATGAAGACTGTTTATTCTAACAACAGTTCTCTATGAGGTTCCAATTTTAGAATATGCTTTACTGTAATTACTCTCTGTAATTTAATTCCCTTAAATACTCAATTTTAATCGCTTTTCTTTTTGCAAACTATTTATACTTTAATACCATTAATTTTTCGAATTTTTAAAGTTTAGTCCTGACTCGAAAGAATAACAGTTAAATCTGTTCGGTTAAATTCAATTATCAACCATAAACTATGCGTGCAATTATAAACTGAATTTTTAATGAGTAATATGTAAAAATAATAAGTTGACATGGTATAATAATATCTTTGCCGCATTATATTTTGGAAATAACAAAATTAAATAATTTCACAATTATCGTTTGGTGAGGACTGAAATTTTAGAATTTGAAAAGTATATGGACTAAAAATGACCAAATTAAAGTATAAAGATTAAATTCACAACTTTCATAAAGTAAGGAAACTAATAACAGAATTTAACCAAATTGATAACGCGGCAATAAATAGTAGTAAAAAGCGCGACACATATACAAAATGTCATTTTAAGATCGCTTCATCCAATGCTACCATTAAGCCGATAAAATGACTTGATTTATATCATATTGATATTTTAAAAACTCGGAAGCAATTTAGGAATTAGAGTCTCACAATTTTGATTTTCTTTTTCGTCATTGGCATGCCCATAGTGATTAATTCATCCGGGGTTTGTAACTATTGATACTAACACCGTCGTCTCTAATATTTGAACCCGAATTCTCGACGAAAACTGTGAATAGATACATGGAAAATGGTGAAAAAATAATAGAAATTGAAATTGTAAAAGGGGTCCCTCAAACAATGTCCTATAAGACAATTTACTGACAATTTCTTCCATCAGGGTTTTGGGCTCTAAAAGAAGATAGTCTTTTTTTCTCCACCCAAAATGTCCTCTTTTCCCACATCCTTTCAAATTTATATATACATATAGGGTTTATATAGTATTTGGTGCTTGAGCTTAATCTTAATATTCGATTTGGTATTTTCTAGTTCGGTACCCGAATTTTTTTCAATTTTATACTTGAGTTACTTCTGTTCCAATTAAACACATGTTTGTTTACTAGAGCACACGAGTCGAATATTCATTCAGTCATATGATGCTGTTTGATTTAGGTACCAAATTAAAAATCTAAACTAAACTCATGTACAAAACAATGTATTAACCCATACTAGATGAAGTAAATTTTGGGAAGTGTGGAATTCAAATTTCTGCACTGTGTTAAAGCCTCAAGGCTTTTTTTTTCTTTTTTTTTTTAAATATATAATTTTTAATTTTGGTTGGACTTGGAGGATATAGGCATACAACTTTACCTAAAGTTGAAAAATTGATCTCTTGAAATAAAGTTAAAGTTGCTTCGGTTATTACAAAAGCCAACATGTTTCTTGAAATCCGGGCCTATATTCATGTTAATATGTTTCATGATTTATATATATATATATATAATTTTATACATAACTGTGATTGTCAACTGTTAAGTTCTATGGCGGGGAGTGAGTTATAGTGATTCTGCTACTGTAAAAAAATATGTTAGACGTGTTTAATTGAGTGAAATTTTTAAATTAGACTATGCTATTTTGAAATTTGATAGTGTTTTTCGTAATAGTTTTAGAGGTTGATTTACTTTTGGGCATGCTTCGTTTGCCTTGCTTTTCTTTTTTGGACACATTGGGCATGGTGTTAAAACCCTGTTCAGAGATGTTTTTGCTGGTATTGATCCAAATTTGGATGCTCAAGTGGAATTTGGAGCATTCCAATGTGTAATGTCATATATGGACTTTGATTTTATGTGATTTTGTACGTGAATTTTTAACTTGATTCAGTTTTCACAAATCTTAACAATATTATCGAATTAGCACAATTTTACGTTGAAATATTGCATACACAAATAATTATATTAACCCAATATGAAAATAAATGTATGTATTTATTTCTTTAAACGTGTATAGTTGAATCAACATCGAAGTTTCATGTATACATATGACCTACAATTCAAGTTTCATGTGTACAATTGTATCAAATTACACATTGAGTCAAAATTAATGTGTAAATTTAATATTAAAATCTTTTCGGGCAAATCCAAATAGGCGGTGGGGACTTTAACCCCTCAAAATTGAAAAAAAAAATTAATTTTAAATCCTTTTATAAATTATGAAACTATAAATTGCACTTTATTCTACCCAATGAAAATCTTTTATCTAGTCCCTTCAAAAATATAAAGTTACATTTAACCCCCTACAATTTTATAATTCAATATCTTTAATGAAGCTTTTGAGAACTCTTTGCCTTTGTGCAATTGAATACTTCTTTTGTTTCTTGGTAACATGCTTTTACCATTCTTTTCTTAACTCGATTGGTATGGGTATTGTTGTCAGTACAGGAGGACGTAGACTCAAGTGCACTGAAACACATTATCTTCTTATTTAAGGGTTCGAGAGTGAATACAGATAATTCCAAACATTGTTTAAAAAAAAAAATTAAAATAGGAGAATGAGATTGAAGCTTGGTTTTACCTAAACCATATAATCTATATAATCAAATTATTTTTAATCTTATAATAAAATAATTTAGATTTTGGTAATAGGGTTTTTTCTGTTCATAATCCCTAATTTTGCGGTTCATCATACCTTTTTTTCAGCTAATTTGCATTATGCGTTGACTTTAATCACTTTCCCCACCGATGATAATCATTATATAAATTTACACACGTTAATTTTGAGGTGGATTCTAAAATTTGATCCTAATAATATGAAACGAGATTTACGATGTTTGAAAAATTACGTAATAATCAGATTTAAGTATAATTGTTTATTGTTGATTGAGTCTTAGTTCGATTAGTATTAGTATTGTTATCAATACAGAAGGACGTGGGTTCGAGTGTACTGAAGCGCATTATCTTTCTATTTAAGAGTTGATGATGGACTATTAGTAGTTCTAAGTGTTTATTCTCAACTCAGAAGTGAAGCAACCAGAACTCAGAAAATCACCCACCCCAAATGTTGCATATCTACAGCTTTCTAATCAACATAATATTTTTTTTATTCATTAGTATCTCCTTAATTTACTCGAACCTTAATCACTTATATTCAACCGATTAGAGAGGTTAGGTTAGTCGACCTGTAAATTTAATCACTTAAATTTATAATAAGTTATTTAACAGTTTAACTATCGGTCTGAGTTTGAAAACTTTGCTTACATTACCGGAAAATCATAAACATTATAAAAATTGCAATAGTTTAATGATAGAAGATATTAGGAAAATTGTAATAATTTGTATAATCTAATTGCTTCACTGAATTTAGTATTGTAAATTAGTCCAAAAATAAAAATAAAAACTTGGATTTATTACAAAGATGAAGTGCACGAGTGGGGGACAAAAAATCTTGGGGGAATCTAAGATTGAAGAAGTTAGCTTTAGTTTGTGTCTATTATTAATGTTTGGCAATATTCATGTCCTTTCTCTCCATGTCTTTCCAACACAAACGACGAACCTATACACATCTAATAAACACACATACTACCAAATTCTGGGTTTTATTGCCAATTCCATCCTCTTTTTTCTCTTATAATTTTACCAATACCAATACTTGGTTAAGGACCTGGTGACAAAGCTTGTGACGGTTCACTCGAGGGTGTCAAGAGTGATTTAGAAAATTTATTGAGGGTGGGAATTGAATTATAGAATTTCGACTTTTAGGATGACACTTTTAGGGGTCAAGACCCCTGCCTGCTTGTCCCCTTGGATTCGTCTCTTGTTGTTGTAGTTAATTTGGAGAGGTATGGGAAGTTTTAGGAAACTTTTGGCGGAGTTTTGGTACGTAACTTTAGCCAACGAGTTAGATTTAGATTTTCTTAGATCTATGTCTTGTTAACAGGAATTAGTAGTTAAGTCATGACGGAACTTGATAACAACCCTTACAAAAATTGTAAAGTTTTAAACTAATGCAACGATAAATTTATATTTTAACCTCTCGTAATTTTATAATTGGCTGACTAGAAAAGTTTTCTGGCTTTGACCTATGGCCCCTAATGGATTTTAACATGACAATCACCCAATATCGTATAAGGTGTTCCCTTTGAGTAAAGTAGCTCCTTAGATCCGAGTTAGACGAACTCCTTATTATCTTCCCTAATCAAAATGATTAACTTAACAAGATCGATTACGTAAAATCTTGAACATATAACTTGTTAATATCACATGTATTTTACATGAAAAGAGGAATGTAAGAAGCACCACTCATTTGGCATTATGAAAAGCCAAAATAAGGGGGGAAAAGAGGATCAAAAGGTCAAGTGGATTAGGACCCCCAACATGGCCATTAAAATTGTTATGTGTGAATTGAATTAATTTAGGTGGACTTTTTTGACAAAGTAATAAAGTGATGGGTGACACTTTGATATTGATATAAATCACTATGTCACTGCCAAAATCTTTCTACCCATTATTTTGGTTGGGCTTTTCCTTTAATTTTACCCTTTTCTACAAGCTACTCCATATATATATATAATTTTGCATTTCATCCCTCTACTTTATAAAAATTAAAAAAATTAATCTCTAACACTTTTCATATGTTAAATTGAATTATGTTAAATATTATTTATACCCTTTATTTTATATTTATGTAAACGTTGAATATAAATTTATTTTTGGTCATCTTCAATTGAGTTTATGTATGGTTAACTCGTGAGTCATAATATCAACTCAATAAATTTTTTTAATAATAATTAAGTTAAAAAGTTATGTAACAAATATATTAATAAAAATTTAATATAAAATTGAAATTAGGCTTTGGTCAAAATAATATTTTCATAGGTGTTTATTTTTTCAGATTTGATATAAAAATACAAAAAAAAAATAAGCGTAAACTACACCTAAGGTCATTAAACTATTAGTAAGGTTACGTTTTGGTCACTCAACTTCAAAAGGTTATAAAATAGTCATTGAACTATTCTAAAGTTTTCATTTAAGTTGCTGGGATGTTAAAATTGTTGTTGCATGACATTCTCTGTTCGCACCGTTTGCATCAATAAAAAGCTTTCCTTCCCTTCTCTTCTACAATTGATTTTTTTTTTCATGAAACAACTTTGAACGTTACGAATCTATGAACCAAAATCCAAACAACTTTATTCTCCAATTTTCGACACTAACCATCAGATTGACTTGAATCTAAGGTATGTTCTACTTGTCAATGGGTATTGATCCATTGTACCGATCGTCGAATCGTCACTTGGAGCTCGGTAGTCAAACTTGAAAAAAAAAAAAAAAAACTTAATAGCTCAGTAACTTAAATGAAAACTTTCGAATAGTTCAATGATCATTTTGTAACTTTTTTAAATTAAGTGACCGAAACATAAACTTACTAATAGTTTAGGGACTTTAAGTGTAATTCATCTAGAAATAAAAGCATCATTATAAATTATACCAATATCTGACACTTTGTGAAAAAAATTTTTAATAAATTTTTAACTTAACTAAATCGTGATCGTGATTGATGAATAACGACAATTCAATCAAATTTTTAAATAATAATATAAATATAATTTTTATATTATAGTATAAATATAATATAAATATATATGATATGATTATAATTGTTGATAGATGAACTGCAAAATTTAATGTGTTAAATCATCTTGAAAAACACCACAAAACAACTATAATATTTAACATTAGAGATTTGATGAATTGGATCTTTACCAACTAATGATCTTGAAATCCTTCCATTCTGGCCGGTTCCTGAAATCCAATGTTCTCGACGGCTCCGATGGTCTTTAAACAAGCGCCTTTTGTTTATCTCTGCCGTTACGTAATGGTGAAGCAAGCGGCTACCTGTGTCGACGAGTGAACGGATCTTTGTTAGCTTTCGCTGGCCGTTTACGTTCAAAGATCTCCATGAATCGAGTTGAGCGTCGTATTGCTTGTAGCTGTAAGAACTCGTGCTCTCTGATAGACAAAACCTCGTAGACTTGACAGTCTTCGGGATGTCAAGAAGCTTACCTTGTCGGAGATTCGAATCGAAGTCATTTTCGTAGTTCATGCTAGAGTTTCGGAACGAATTCGTAGAGCAAGTTGAACTTGCATCATCGCCATGACGAATACGTCTTTCGTACAATGAAACAAGTGTTGGGAGGGAGACATGGGAGGAATGGGAGGAGACGGCATAGAACGGATGGCAGATTTCGTTACGATCATCTTCGTCATCGTACTCGAAGCTGTGTCGGTGATGAATTCAATAGGATCCCCAGTCTTTCCAAGTTGGGATAAGGGAAGATATCTCCTTTTCAATCATATTAGCAATCTCCAATGGCTCCCGATCATTAATCTCCAGTTCTTTCACCATTTCCGAGGCGATACTGATTGCAGTATCGTTCACTATATCGAACGGAAAATAGATGTTCCGAGCATGACCTACAAAACCCGGGTTTAGATCGGTCTTATAAACAACATATCAAAGTAACAAGTTAATACCATAGTACCTTCATTGTCTATAATTTGCACTTTGAGAAAAATTGTATCATCAGCAGGGTCCATTGTGGCAGTTATTAACATATTTTATTTTTGGCTCAAGACACATGGGAATGGTAGAAACTTCGGCAAATTCTCTTCATCTGAGGCTAAAAACGGATCGAGCAAGAGCTCGTAAGCACGCAGTCTCTTCGAAACATGGTCGAGGCATTTCCCTTCCCGACCAATCTCCGAGCTTCATCATCTCGAACCTTTTAGAATGACTTACAAAGTTAAAAGAAAATGTCATAGATTGAATTCCGTGTTAACAAAACTGATAAATAACTCACCAAAGTCACTTTCTTGTAGATTTGAGCTGGATTCGAGCACTTGCTATACGGATACTCGGAAGTAAGCATCTCTAACATACACATACCGAAGGAGTATATGTCTATAAGCTCATTGTACTCTTCCTCGTATAGTTCCAGTGCCATAAATTCCGGCGTACCTATAACACTATGAGCATGTTTCGAGCCATGAAGGATGGCGGCTAATCCGAGATCACCTATCTTTACTTGTCCGAGGTGACCATGGACAAAGATGTTATCACATTTGAGATCTCCATGTATCACTGGAGGATCATGGCAATGGGGATAAGCTAGACCACGTAGGATTTGGCAAAACCAGTTTTTAATCACTCGAATATCGACACGCTGGCGCCGCGGCCAGTACCTGTATGATTGCGTATTAGAAAATGGTACTACGAATAAGGTTTCGTTGGATTGACGGTTAAGTTAAATGCGGTTTTACTCTCGAAGGGTTCTGGAGGTGAACATCTCGTTGACGAAGTTGAATGTGTTTCTATGGATATCGATCCACGATTCATAGAATTGCATGATGGAACTGTGGTCGAGGTACTTGAGAAGGTGGATTTTAGAGTAAAGTCTTTGTAATTCGTCCGGTGAACGGAAAACATCGGCGAGCTTCACTTGATTCCATGCCACTTCCATTCCAAGGACCTCATCAAATGCCTTGTACACTGTCTTCATTGCTCCTTTACCCAGAATCTCTCTGAACTGTATGAATATATACATACATACATAAGAGATTAACATAAAAAAAATGTTGTCCAAATTTTCCAGGGAAAATGAAAGAATCTTTTCAGTGAGCTAGTCGTTGACCAAATGAATGGATCAACTAGTTCAATTTTATATGGCTTTATCTGATACCTTAATTCTCATACTAAAACTATCAGTTTTGCCAATAAGAATGTATACTTTTCACTAAATTGATAGTTTTTTTTGTGTGTGTGTGAACAATACTAAATTGATCGTTGAGTTACCACTTCTTATCAACAAAAAAAATAAAAAATCTAAGGATTAATGTGAGAATTAATAACACTATAGCTCACCTCTGAGCAGACCATTTGGAGTTTTTTACTTCTTTTCCCTTACTTGGCTTGTAAAGAGTATTTTGTTTATCATTCTTCTGCTTCGGTTTCTTTGCTGTCTGGGTTTTGAAGCTTTCTCCGTGGACCTTCCTCTTACAGCTCTTCCCATTTGTCTCCATGATCTCATCATCACTAACTGTCTCTTCTTCCTCCTCCTCTTTATCATCTTCTTCATTGTCTTCCTCCATGGACAATGAGGAAAATGACAAAGAGGAGGAAGAAGAGGAAGAGAAGAAGAGAATATATATAGGGTTGGGTTGTAAAACGGTGGGTAAGTCTGTTAGTAATGGAAGGACGCAAATGCAAATTGCAGCATTTGCAGAGAGAGAGAGAGAGAGCATGACTAGTTTGATTCCTGTTAGTGTGAGGGTCGCATGAGCTATTTTTCCCGCTACCCGCAGCTAATATCAATAAAACAATTTACCACAAACTTGTATGCATCTCTTGCTAAATGTTATGTTAACTCCGGAACCTGGGTGCAATCACATTAATTTGTTCCCTAAAATTCAAGTGACGAGTCCAAGGCCTAGCATTTACACAATACTCAATGAGAAGAGAGTAGAAAGTATAACAATGTATCAACTAATCTGCTGTATGGACGAGCTCTCTGGGTAGCAGAGAAGAGGCTTTTGGTTTTTCTTTTCTTTTCTGGAAACTGCTATCTCTTGGCATGGGCGATAAATGCGTGAAATGATGGAACTTATCTTTTCGGTTCTTTTATTTTCTTTGGGTCTGCTCTGTTTTGTAATTTTATTTCTGGTTTTGGGCTCCCTTAGGCGCTCTATCCAGTACAGTATAATTTCAAAAAACCAAAGAGTAGATACATGATAAGATCATTACTATATCACAATTTCTTTTTTATTATAACACAAATCTACTTGATTTTTATGATACTTCATTGGCGGATCTGGTAACAAAACAGCACATGTAATCGCACAAGAGGGTTTAAGTCAGGATGATGATGGCTTCTATATCGACGATGCTCCAGCGTTGGTAGAAGCGGCGGCTGCAGAAGACTGTCGCAGTGGGGATTTGCTATTCGAAGACCCCATTTGCCAGTCGGAATCTCATAGCTGAGGGTTTCCTTTTCGTGTTTTCCTTTTGACCGTTGGTTCATTTGAAGAATTCACTTGTTAATAGACCTATTCGGCTCGTTTGAATACTAACACAAATTCCCGATGAATCAAAAAAACAAAAACAGGCATTATAGAAAGCTAAAAAAAAGACTACTTTGCGGTCTAACTTACATGAACAAACATCAATAACAATATCTGTGTCTATACTTTTTTTTTCTTTGCCAGAACCAGTGGCAAAGATATCAAAAAAAGGGGCATAATTCAACAATCCTATACATCAATATAACTCACTATAAAAGTACAGCTATGACCAGATTCAGGAAAGGGACCAAAATAAAATTAGTTGAAATGTACATTATATGCCTTTGAACCACAC
This sequence comes from Gossypium sturtianum, assembly GCA_025698515.1. NCBI lineage: Eukaryota > Viridiplantae > Streptophyta > Magnoliopsida > Malvales > Malvaceae > Gossypium > Gossypium sturtianum. The sequence goes on from CM046945.1 coordinate 170,092,096, forward strand.
AAAAACTAATCAAACTTCATACATGTAAACGAGCTCTTGTATACGCCTATATTCCAAGAGCAATATTCACACGAGCTGAGGGCTCAGGCTTGCCTTTGTTAGCGTTTTTACTGTCTCTATTCTTTGGTGTTTTTCAGATGGATAAAGGTGGGAAATCTTCTTCGTTTTTTAAACGGAATGGTTGTATAAATATCCTGCGTGTTAGGAGCGGTAAGAAAAAGGCTCAGAGAATAGTATTACATATTTCAGATGGAAAAGATGAATTGTCAAACCTGCCTCGACCCATGCTTGCGGCCGATTTTAGCCTTTCTGTTCCAGTTGAGTTTTGAGTGTTAGGAGATCCTGGATTTTTCTGCTTGCTAGTTTCTGTACAGGCAGGCGCCAAAGGTAGGGCTCCGAAGGACCCGAATTCTACAAGCCTGTCTGGCTGATCCATCGAGCCATTGGCATTAGGGGATAATGCTTTTTCAGAACCAGAGTGGCGGAGTTCCAAAGACCCGGATTTTCCAACACCCTGATTTATTGACTGCATTTGTGCCAGATCACGGTTGCTTCTCTCTGGTGAATTTGGCTCGGAGAATGTAATGGCACGGCCATTGTTGCGAGGAGATCTTGCCAACGCTGGGTTCCTTCCCCTAGCTGTCAGGGACCTATCCTTGTAATAGTTCTGCAAAAAGAGTTAGACATAAAACCACATTGCGGAAACAAGGCCCAACCAGAAAATTTAACAAATAATAACATCGGTAGTAGTAAAACCAACAATAGCAAAATGACACTATGATGCTGTATGTTTACAGCAGACTAAGTTTGAGAAGCCCAATCCAAAGGATAGAATGAGTATACCGTTTTGGGATTGGGGAAGTATGTCCCTGTTCCTCGAGGCTTTGGCATTTCTTCCATTCCGAAGCCAGAACCATGTAGAAGTGGTGGGTTAATAGGATAGTAGGCTTGTCGAGGGACACCACCGTTGGCATTCATTGGGGAAATTGCATTTCGCCTGAACTGCACTGACTTGTGAACCGCGTCCCATGAATTCTTGCTCTGGAACTGAGAAACCAAAGGTGAAGAAATCGGAGGAACAGATGCACTAAAGGCATAGTCATAGCACCACTGGCCATAACTCAAACTGTGTATATTGGCATTGTAATCCCCACAGAGATCAGACAATGAGCTCAAAAGCTCCTGACTTGGAGAAGCACTACTGGAAGCTGGATTACTAGAATATCCAGGATACAGATCCTCGGATGACCAAGCAAAATTTGAAATCAATGGATGATTCTTCGGTCCAACAGGGGACTGAACCCCTCTACTAGCAACCAATTGATTCTCACTGTGATCACCATGTTCATTCGCACCCGTCTCCTCACTGCTTGCACAAAGAATACCCGAAGTCGCATTCCTTTCAGACAAACCAGAGTTTTCAGGCTGTTTACGTTCCACGTTTCCATTTCTTATCTCTCCATTATCCAAAGACGAGTTACAAAAATAGAGATGAGGTGCATGCCTTACAGTACCTGATGTGGAAAAACCATCCTCTGCATTTGGAGGGCAAGATTTATGTTCATCATTTGAAATTACAAGACCTTGAAATCTGGAGGTTGCCAGGTCTTTAGCATCCCCTGTGAGACGGATTTCTGAAATACTTGATGCATTTGCAGAACCCTGTGGCTCCTTAAAGGTTATACCAACATCTGTTTCCCTCTCAGACATATTACCATTAATGACTTTGTACAATGATCCCTCATTATCAGAAGATCTATAATTCCCAGTCACAGTACTTGAATTTGAAGATTCTGATTCATAAAAGTTTTGATCTTCTTGACAAGACTCTGTACCTGACACTGATGGTGTTGCACCAAGTCCTCTGAATCTAGACAATGGAGCAGGATCTTGAACATCAGGTCTCTGTCCATTTCCATGCCTATCCAGAGTGTTCGAGAAAAACTTATGAAGTTCATCTCCTAGAGTGTCTTCAGACTGGGAAAGAATCTGCCCTAGCTTCCGAGCCCCGTAAGTGAAAGCGCTTCTTATTCGGTAAAAGTTCCCTAGAGAGGAAAACGTACATCATGATTAACTTTTATCCCTCTCAATCGGTTCAAGAATCACTAAACACCACTAAAACAAGATTGCCAAAATATCCATCACAATATCTAAAGACAAATGGCATTTGCCTATGGCAAAATGACCATACCTTTGCTCACACTGCGACCAAGATTATTGTTTTCTCTTAGAGGATCTACTATATTTAGATGCTTTTGAGGGAATATGCGTGAATTAGCTTCAAATCCCCTTGATGGAACCGAGAACTTTTCCACACATTCCCTGAGAAAATCATTGCTAAGCAGCAAATCTCCCCCACCGTTTTCAGGCGTCTCAACTGCAAAATATAAGATAAATGAAATAAGCATCTTAATCATGTATTGAGTAGAACAAACTAGATTTGGCATGATCGAAAAATGTAGTTGCTTACCCACAATATCTGGTAGGGAGGATATAGGGATTGGACCATTTAAACTGATGCAGTAATTTTCCCAATCAAATTTGCTAAAGTAATCCAAAAACTTATACAGAACCTGCAATATATTCAATCACTTAAAAGTAATTGAATCAATTAGTGTAAACTGCCAAAATCCAGCTGTACTCACCGCCAAAGGGCCATCTAGGGATGAATGGAATAGATGGAAAATGTACAGCACCAAAGTCTCCAAACCATAGGTAGAAATCAAGCCATGATGAGCCCCCAGAATACGACTCTCATAGTAGCACCAAGCCTTGATAAGTATAATACTGCGTTTAAATAGATGATCTTTTCCGATAAGACGATCAACCTGTAACATTATCAGCAAAGTAAAAACTTCTTATAAAGGTGCATTTATGGTTACTGCAATATTATATAGCCAATTAACCACCCCTAAACGCATGCTAGCTTTCCTAGTATGGGTAAATACAAATATAGATATAAACATATATAAAGATAGAATAGCAGAGATCTGAAGTCCATATCTAAATATAACATCGATTGGCAAACATTAGCAAAGAAATCAGGAAAGAAAAGAAGTATTGCCATCTATTTATTGTGCATGAGAAAGAGAAAGAGAGATTACACTGGAAATGACTAGGGAAAGTAAACAGAAAACTATTTGTCAATTATACTAAATAAAATATAAACATTGCAGAAATTATCAGGTGAATTTCCTTACTTGACATAGTAAAGTTTCAAAGATCCTAGAAGAATACATTCATCCCGCAAATTTCTCAACAAATGGAATGGAAGCAACTTTTTTTACTTCCAAAAAATGAAGAAGAAACACTAGAAACGCACCAAAAGATCCAAACCCAAGAAACATAAAGATGTGTCTGCATCAAAATGTTTCCAATATATACTAGCAACTAAACATTGCATATCCTTATTTCTATTTGCAAATGAACAGAACGAACTTGTAAGAAAAACAGATTTCATTCACACCTAAATTTTTACGGTGAAACCTACCTGCTCAAGAAAGCACAAGGTGCATAGCCCCCCTAATTGATTGAATGAGATATCCACCACAATGTTCTGCACTAAACACTTTACAAGCTTAACCTGCCACCAGAGAAGCCAACCTTAACATAGCCAAACATATGATACAAAAGATTTCGAAATTGTAAACTGTTACAATAATAAACCATCTTAAATAATAACCATGAAGTAGATCTCATATAATGGAAATGTATAAAAAATTCATTCACATCCAAATTGTAAACTGTTACAATGACCAAGGTTGGGCTGCTGATTGACTAAGCTCCCTGATGCCTCTTTTATTAGGTTTTGTGGGAATATCTACTTTTCTTATTTCTGTAGTAAATTATTTTTGCCTTTTCGCAGAACGGAAAAAAATGGAAGTCTTATTCCATTAAAATGGGAAAAGCATAGACATATCACTCAATCTAAAACGCAATAACCAACAAAGTAATGCTTGAACTGCACAAAAAACTGGCAAGGATGAGAAAGTATTCCTAATCAACTTATTAATTACTGAGTAAATGGAATTTAAAATCAAAGAAAGGAGAAAAAGGAAAACCTTAACAACCCACAAAACAATTGCTCACTTAGAGGCTTCAGCAAGATCAATTAAAGAAGAAAAAAGTTACCACAGTCCATGTTTTGACAAATAAGATCAAGCTATAGGAAAGTATTTATTTAGGAGAAATTAATTAATTGGCTGCAAAAACCGCTATATCCAATATTTATAAAATGAATGGTTGTCACAAATATCAGAATGCACAAAAGAAGAAGAGTGAACTCTTACTAAAGCTTGGAATATCTGAAAAATATAAATTCATAAACTTTTTAAATGTTTTACTTCTACTCTTGTGAGGAAAAAACTACAACTCTGCTATCTGGTCAGAGCATAGAAATCATTAGTCCTTTTGCTTTTCCCAAAACAGCATTCATCAAATTGAAAAGGGAAAACATGTCAATGCATCAAGACCTTTTACTGCTGAGTTTTCTACGTAATAATGATGTTAAAATAATGGTTCAGGAGGCAAAACTCAAAATGAAAATAGATATAAAATGTCAACAAAAAGAATAAAGAATGAAGTAAACCTTATGTAAACAGGTTAGTCTCTTATGGATCACAAAACAAACAATTTGACTTAAGCAAAGATCTACAGAAACATATCAGTTGAAGTTAAAAACCTCTGCCCGAATTAACTGGACATCCTTCACTACAAACTCAGCAGCAGTGTTATGATCTTCTCTTTCAAGGACAGAACACACATCATTTGCCAGAGCCTCCTCAAAGATTAAGCCTCCGAAGGCAGTCAAATCGATATCTCCATCAGGAAGATAGGTCTTCAAGGGCACTGACCCAAACGGAAATACCTGTAATAAATACAAGCTAAAGGATTAATATCTATACAAATCAATCGCTAATTTAAATGAATGCTCTTAGGTTCATGATCACACCAATTGATAGCTATGAAAACCAAGACAGCTCGTAGGTTGATGATCACACCAATCGATAGCTATGAAAACCAAGACAGCAAAACGACAAAAACTATATACGAGACAATTATCACCATATTACTGAAAAAAAATGTATACGTCATATCATCATTAACAGCCAGGTTGTTTTCAGCTGGAAACATTAAATGACAAATTTCCAAACTGAATTTTACCGTTATAGATAATTCCTTTTATGTACTCCGCTGTAATGTAACATATATGAACCGCATTCAGTCAATCACAGATGTCAAATACTCAAAAGCACCCAATGAATAGTCCCATTATCACATCTAACTCCCAATGGACGAGACTTTAGCTACACGTGACATTCATAAAAGTAGAACATTAACATGATAGAAACCTCATCCATGTGATAGAGAATTTGCAATTTCCAAATGGATCAATCTCTACAACAACTATTAAGCCTGATTAACAGTTTCCATCTATAACAGACACTTGATTATTAAAGAATGATGGAGATTTAACAATAACAAACACCCCCACTTTCCATATACTAAAGTAATGAAGCTTCAGTTCGTCGGAAACCACATTAGCTTACGCTGAATTAGAGGTTCTTCCACCACCATTCTTAGTTTTTATTTTATCAACAAATACTAATCCTGTTTTCTCTTAGGTGACTCCAAACTACACAAGAATTAAGTTTAAAGCTTACACTCCATCCTAAAAATTCTTGTACTAGTAAATATAACAAATACGGTAGCCATTTCCATTTTCCACCTAAATTACTAGTTTCGAGAAAATGCTAACATTCTATCCATTTAAATCAATAAAAAGCATAATTGAAAACTTAATTAATGTTTTTTTCTTCAAAAACCTAACCTCACAACCAAGATAATTTCTAATTAATCTCTGAACGTAATCGGTAACCGCTTTTCTCCTCTCTTCGGAAACAACAGTTGGCTGGACACGGGCTATGATCCCCTGCGTTGCTTCCTCGGCTTTTCTCCAATACTCCGCACTAATCCCCGTTTGATTCGATGATGAAGATGGTGACGATGAATACCTGTCTCTTGACGAGACGCCGTTTGGTTCAGGCGACCAATCTCGGAGATCGCCCATCAAAAACATCAACAACAAAAAAACAGCCGCCCCTCTTCCTCCCTACGGCAAAACAATTCCGCCGCTTCACGTCTCAACGGAACGTCCGATCATTCAACACGCTTTAGGTCGCCGCCGCCGCTGCCCTAAAACCAACATCCCTTCTGATCTAAAAACACGTTTTATTTTTTTGTTATTGTTATTCACGATCAGCGTTTCCCCGGGGGGGGGGGGGAGGGGAAGGGGAAGGGGGTGGGGAAGACACACAGGAAATAAAACGACAGGGGAAATTACGACAAAACGACGGTGAAAAACTGCGGATTATCTTTTTCTTTTTGCGTTTTATTGAAATTGGGGAAAAATAAAATTGATGGTTGTAAAAAGGTAGAATCTAAAAGTGTGCGATCACGGCGGCGGCTGGAAACAGTGGTGGTTAGGGTTTGTTCCTTTTAGGACTGGGCTGGGCCTTGATTGCCCTTCTACTATTTGTCTTAATTTAAAGAATTTAAAATTATTTTTATTTAAAATTATTTGTCTTAATTTAATATAACAAATTTTTATTTGTTATATTTTGGTGAAATTTTTTTATTATAAATATATTTTAGGGTTAAGTCAAAAAATTATTTTAGACCATAAATTTAAATTATAATTTTTTAGCAGTTAAAGTGCAATTATATCATTATACTAATTTATATTTTTATATTTTTTATATCATTTTGGACTCAAAGTTATTACATACCCCTTAAATTCACCTTTAGATGGAACTCGATCTTGAAAATCTATTGACCTGGGCTGGGACCTTAACTAGAGATGTTTATATTTTGAATATTGGATCTATTTTAGTGACCCATTTCCCTATTTAAAATTAATAAAAATAAATTTATATTTATATTGATATTGATATTGATATTTATATTTATATACTTTTATCATTGAAATTAAATAAAAATATTTTTATTATTTTTTGAATAGTAAAACGAGTCGTTTTGGGCATGTCTAGGCAAGTAAAGTTTGAGCTTTGAAATCAAGCTTCAACTTAACCCGATTAATGAACAATTAACCGACAATGCAAATACCTTATATACGGTTATGTGTCTTTTTTATTACATAAACTATGTCTTTAGGTAATATTTTAAAAAATTATTTTGACCACTTTCATTAAAATAATTTAAAAAAAAAAACTTGAATAGCATATTTAAAATGCTATCAAATGTCTTATTATTATTTTATTATATCATAAAAGATATGGGATATTATTAGTTATTCTAAACCTGGTTATGATTGTTTTTAAAAGAAATAAATCAAGGATAATAACTCATATCTTATTTAGCATAAACTAAATTAAAGGGGAAAATTTTTGAGTGAATTACAGGAGGAGGGTAAAGCCCTAATAACAATGTGATTAGGGTGACTCGAACTCAAACCACATCTGGAATAGTAAACACTCTAACCATCGAGCCAACACACAGGGTTCAAGGATATCAATTTTGAATAATAGTTTATAATAATATAGCCTTATTTAGCTTATATGGTTTGCCATATTCAAATTTAGTATATATTTTGCTAAAAAAATAATTCAAGGAACTTAATTACTTGGTAATTGAATAATCAATAAAAGAAATAACATTTTTAATGTTGTTATTATTTTTTTAAATCTTAAATTTTTTTTGTGTGTTTTATTCTAATTTTTTAGAGTTATTTTGCAAGTGACTTAAAATAAGATACTCTTTTCTTTAATATCTCGCGTAAGTTAGCTAATGGGTTATAAAGAACTAAAAGTAATCTTTAATTGTTTTTTTTTAAATTAAGACAAAATTGATAAATTTTATAAATGTTGAAGGTCAAAATTATTTATTGTTTTAGAATTAGAACTAAAATGAAAATTTTTGTAAACATTGAGGGCTAAATTTGTCGATTTTTTTTTATATTTAAGATCAAATTGATAAAATGTGTAAACATTAGAGGGTCTATTTTGTTACTAAACCAATAAAAAAAATCTCACATCAACGGAAAGATTAAAAGCTTCAAAGCTTCAAAGTGATAAAAAATATTTAATTAGCATTGATTTAACATTCCATATTATCATTTAACGGAAAGATTAAATTGCACGTTTTAAAATGTATAAAAGTTAATTTACCCATTATTTCAATAAAGAGGTCCAAATGCAGTCTACCTTTTAAGTACAAGTTTCCCTATTATTATTACCTCACGATGTTTATTACAACACATATCTACTTGATTTTAAGATACATTTATGTGCCAATTTAACATATAGATTGGGTGGTAAAAGTATCATGAAAGTCATTGTGCTAAAAGTCGAATTGCATTTTGCTCCCTTTATTCAAAAAAATAGTAAAATAATCCTTGCACACTAAATTTTTCATCTTTTTCTACTTCTAAAAACTTATATTGTTAACCAAATAACAAGACAATTACACTTGGAGTGCCAAGTATATCTCATGTCGACATTCAGGGACCAGTTTTTAATAGTAGAAATGGATAAAAATTTTAACTAAACCAATTTGCTCTTTAATCTAAGATACAAAGACTAGTTTGCTCATTTTTTATGTAGTTAGAACAAAATGCAATCCAACTACTAGTACAAGTGACTCCATGATACTTTTACCACGATAACACCTATCCAAAAACCGGATTATTTATTCGAGTCAGTTTTAATAGTAAAACAACAAATTTCAGTTTAATAGTAAAACAACAAATTAATAAAACAACATTATAGACAGCTAAAAGAAGACTATTTGACAGTATAAAGTTACATCAACAATGAGCAATAACAATATCTGTTTCTATACTTTTTTTTCTTTGCCAGAAAACCAGTGGCAAAGATATCAAAACCTGGGCAAAATTAACAACAAAAGAGAAGGCATAATTCAACAATCCTATACATCAATATCTCACTATAAAAAGTACAGCTACGACCAGATTTAAAAAGGGACCAAAATAAAATTAGTTGAAATGTACATTATACGCCTTCGAACCACACAAAAACTAATCAACTCCATACATGTAAACGAGCTTCGGAATATGGCTATATTCCGAGAGCAATATTCACACGAGCTGAGGGCTCAGGCTTTGTGGCTTTTGTTAGCGTTTTTACCTGTCTCTATTCTTCGGTGATTTTCAGATGGATAAAGGAGGGAAATCTTCTTCGTTTTTTAAATGGAATGATTGTACAAGTATCCTGCATGTTAGGAGCAGTAAGAAAAAAGGCTCAGAGAATAGTAATACGTATTTTAGATGGAAACAATGAATTGTCGAACCTGTCTTGATCCATGCTCGCGGCTGATTTTAGCCTTTCCGTTCCAGTTGAGTTTTGAGCGTTAGGAGATCCTGGATTATGCGGCTTGCCAGTTTCTGTAAAGGTTGGCACCAAAGGTAGGGCCCTCATTGACCCGAATTCTACAAGCCTGTCTGGTTGATGCATTGAGCCATTGGAATTAGGGGATAATGCTTTTTCAGAACCAGAGTGGCGGAGTTCCGATGACCCTGATTTTCCAACACCCTGATTTACTGAATGCATTTGTGCCACCTCACGGTTGTTTCTCTCTGGTGAATTTGGCTCTGGGGATGTAATGGCACGGCCATTGTTGCGAGGAGATCTTGCCGATGCTGGGTTCCTTCCCCTTGCTGTCAAGGACCTATCCTTGTAATAGTTCTGCAAAAATATTTAGACATAAAACCACATTGTGGCAACAAGGCCCAACAGAAACTTTGACAAATAATAGTAATAACGGTAGTAGTAAAACAAACAATGGCAAAACAACATCATGAGGCTGCATGTTTGCACCAGAAATCCAAAGGATTAGAATGAGGATACCGTATTGGGATTGGGGAAGTATGTCCCTGTTCCTCGAGGCTTTGGCATTTCTTCCATTCCGAAGCCAGAACCATGTAGAACTGGAGGGTTAATAGGATAGTAGGCTTGTCGAGGGACACCACCGTTGGCATTCATTGGGGAAATTGCATTTCGCCTGAACTGCCCTGACTTGCGTACTACATCCCATGAGTTCTTGCTCTGGAACTGAGAAACCAAAGGTGAAGACATTGGAGGAACAGCTGCACTAAAGGCATAGTCAAACCACCACTGGCCATAACTCAAACTGCGTATGTTAGCATCGTAATCCCCACAGAGATCAGACAATGAGCTCAAAAGTTCCTGACTTGGAGCAGCACTACATGAAGCTGGATTACTAGAATACCCAGGATATAGATCCTCGGATGACCAAGCAGAATTCAAACTCAATGGATGATTCTTCGATCCAACAGGGGACTGAACCCCTCTACTAGAAACCGACAGATTCTCACTGTGATCACCATGTACATCAGCACCCATCTTCTCACTGCTTTCACCAAGAATACCAGAAGTCGCATTCTCTTCAGACAAACCAGAATTTTCAGACTCTTTGCACTCCACATTTCCATTTCTTATCTCTCCATTATCCAAAGACGAGTTACAAAAATAGAGATGAGGTGCATGCCTTACAGTACCTGATGTGGAAAAACCATCCTCTGCATTTGGAGGGCAAGATTTATGTGCATCATTTGAAATTACAAGACCTTGAAATCTGGAGGTTGCCAGGTCTTTAGCATCCCCTGTGAGACGGATTTCTGAAATACGTGATGCATTTGCAGAACCCTGTGGCTCCTTAACAGTTATACCAACATCTGTTTCCCTCTCAGACATATTACCATTAATGACTTTGTACAATGATCCCTCATTATCAGAAGATCTATAATTCCCAGTCACAGTACTAGAATTTGAAGATTCTGATTCATAAAAGTTTTGATCTTCTTGACATGACTCTGTACCTGACACTGATGGTATTGCACCAAGTCCTCTGAATCTAGACAATTGAGCAGGATCTTGAACATCAGGCCTCTGTCCATTTCCATGCCTATCCAGAGTGTTCGAGAAAAACTTATGAAGTTCATCTCCTAGGGTTTCTTCAGACTGGGAAAGAATCTGCCCCAGCTTCCGAGCCCCATAAGTGAAAGCGCTTCTTATTCGGTAAAAGTTCCCTACAGAGGAAAACTTACATCATGATTAACTTTTATCCCTCTCAATCAGTTCAAGAATCACAATATCTAAAGAAATATTTCAGCAATTCTCAAGACTTAAAAGTTCTGAGTTAAACAAAAGAAAAATGGCATTTGCCTATGGAAAAAAGATCATACCTTTGCTCACACTGCGACCAAGATTATTGTTTTCTTTTAGAGGATCTACTATATTTAGATGCTTTTGAGGGAATATGCGTGAATTAGCATCAAATCCCCTTGATGGAACTGAGAATGTTTCCACACATTCCCTGAGAAAATCATTGCTAAGCAGCAAATCTCCCCCACCATTTTCAGGCGTCTCAACTGCAAAATATAAGATAATGAAATAAGCATCTTAATCTTGTATTTAGTAGAACAAACAGGATGTGGCATGAAAGAAAAATGTAGTTGCTTACCCACAATATCTGGTAGGGATGATATAGGGATTGGACCATTTAAACTAATGCAGTAATTTTCCCAATCAAATTTGCTAAAGTAATCCAAAAACTTATACAGAACCTGCAATATATTCAATCAGTTAAAGTAATTGAATCAGTTAGTTTAAACTGCCCAAATCCTGCTGTACTCACCGCCAAAGGGCCATCTAGGGATGAATGGAATAGATGGAAAATGTACAGCACCAAAGTCTCCAAACCATAGGTAGAAATCAAGCCATGATGAGCCCCCAGAATACGACTCTCATAGTAGCACCAAGCCTTGATAAGTATAATACTACGTTTAAATAGATGATCCTTTCCGATAAGACGATCAACCTGTAACATTATCAGCGAAGTTAAAACTTTTTATAAAGGTGCATTTCTGGTTACTGCAATATGATACAGCCAATTAGCCACCCTCGTACGCATGCTAGCTCTACCAGTATGTGCAAATGCAAATATAAATATATAAAGATTGAATAGCAGAGATCTGAAGTCCATATCTAAATATAACAACGATTGGCAAACATTAGCAAAGAAATGAGGAAAGGAAAGAGGTATTGTCATCTATTTATTGCACACAAGAAAGAGATAGAGAGATTAAACTGACAATGACTAGGGAAATAAAACAGAAATCTATTTGTCAATTATACTAAATAAAATATAAATATTGCAGAAGTAATCAGGTAAATTTCCTCAGTTGACATAGTAAAGTTTCAATGATCTTAGAAGAATATTCATCCCTCAAGTTTCTCAACCATTGCAATGGATTCATCTTTTTTTACTTCCAAAAAATGAAGAAGAAACGCTAGAAGGCACCAAAAGATCCAAAACCAAAAAACATAAAGACGTGTGTCTGCATCAAAATGTTTCAAATATATACTAGCAACTAAACATTGCAGATCCTTCTTCTTTCTATTTGAAAATGAACTGAACCAACTTGTAAGAAAAACAGCTTTCATTCACACCCAAATTTTTATGATGAAACCTACCTGCTCAAGAAAGCACAAGGTGCATAGCCCTCCTAATTGATTGAATGAGATATCCACCACAATATTCTGCACTAAACACTTTACAAGCTTAACCTGCCACCAGAGAAGCCAAACTTAACATGGCCAATTACATATGATACAAATGATTTCCAAATTGTAAACTGTAACAATAATTAACCACCTTAAATAATAACCATGAAGAAGATCGCATATAACAGAAGCATATAGAAAATTCATTCACATCCAAATTCTAAACTGTTACAATGACCAAGGTTGGGCTGCTGATTGACTAAGCTCCCTAATGCCTCTTTAGGTTTTGTGGGAATACCTACTTTTCTTATTTCTGTAGTAAATTATTTTTGCCTTTTTGCAGAACGGGGAAAAATGGAAGTCTTATTCCATTGAAAAGGCAAAAGCATATACCTATCTCTCAATCTAAAACGCAATAACCAACAAAGTAATGCTTGAACTGCACAAAAACCTGGCAAGGATGAGAAAGAATAGTATACTTGTGAATGCAATTAGAGCATTCCTTCGGTTGTTCCATAACAGTAAGATGTAAATCATGCAAGGGGGTGTATCTCTAATCACCTTATTAATTACCGAGTAAATGAAATTTAAAATCAAAGAAAGGAGAAGAAGGAAAACCTTAACAACCCACAAAACAATTGCTCACTTAGAGGCTTCAGCAAGATCAGTTAAAGAAGAAAAAAGTTTTATATACCACAGTCCATATTTTGACAAATAAGATCAGCCTGATAAGCTATAAGAAAGTATTTATTTAGGAGAAAACAATTAACTGGCCGCAAAAACCATTATATCCAATATTTATAAAATGAATGGTCGTCACAAATATCAGAATGCAAAAAAGAAGAGTGAACTCTTACTAAAGCTTGGAATAATATCTGAAAAATATAAATTCATAAACTTTTTAAAAGCTTTACTTCTACTCTTGTGAGGAAAAAATATAACTCCGCTATCTGGTCAGAGCATAGATATCATTAGTCCTCTTGCTTTTCAGAAGTAGCACTCATTAAATTGAAAAGGGAAAAACATGTGAATGCATCAAGCCCTTTTCCTGCTGCATTTTCTACTTAATAACAATGTTAAAATAATAGTCAAGGAGGGAAAACTGAAAATAAGAATAGATGTAAAACGTCAACAAAAAGAATAAAGAATGAAGTAAACCTTATGTAAACAGGTTAGTCTCTTATGCATCAGAAAACAAATAATTTGACTAAGCAAAGATCTACAGAATCATCAGTTGAAGTTAAAAACCTCTGCCCGAATTAATTGAACATCCTTCACCACAAACTCAGCAGCAGTGTTACGATCTTCTCTTTCAAGGACAGAACAAGCATCATTTGCCAGAGCCTCCTCAAAGTTTAAGCCACCGAAGGCTGTCAAGTCAATATCTCCATCAGGAAGATAGGTCTTCAAGGGCACTGACCCAAATGGAAATACCTGTAATAAATACAAGCTAAAGGATTAAGATCTAACCAAACAGACAACTAATTCAAGTGAATGCTCTTAGGTTCATGATCACACCAATCGATAGCTTTGAAAGCCAGGACAGCAAAACGACAAAAACTACATACGAGACAATTATCACCATAGTACTGAAAAAAAATGTATACGTCATATCGTCATTGACAGCCAGGTTGTTTTCAGCTGGAAACATCAAATGACAAATTTCCAAACTGAATTTTACCATTACAGGTGATTAATTTTAAGTACTCCGCTAAATTGAAGTTTAAAACACCCATTGATAACGTAATGTAAATGAACCGAGTTCGGTCAATCACAGATGTCAAATACTCAAAAGCACCCAATGAATAGCCCCATTATCACATCTAATTCCCAATGGATGAGACTTTGGCTGCATGTGATATTCATAAAAGTAGAACATTAACATGATAAAAACTTCATCCATGTGGTAAAGAATTTGCAATTTCCACATTAGTCAATTTCTACAACAACTATTAGTCCTTATTAACAGTTTTCATCTACCACAGACACTTGGTTATTGAAGAATGATAGAGATTAAACAATAACAAACACCCCACTTTCTATATACTAAAGTGATGAGGCTTCAGTTCATCATCTTGTGCCGAATTAGAGGTTCTTGAAGCTGGAAAACCGATAGCTATGGGATTAAAATCTATACAAACCGATCGCTAATTCAAATGAATGCTCTTAGGTTCGTGACCACACTAATCGATAGCTATGAAAACCAGGACAGCAAAACGACAAAAACTATATACGAGACAATTATCACCATATTACTGAAAAAAAAATGTATGTGTCGTATCACCATTAACAGCCAGGTTGTTTTCAGCTGCAAACATTAAATGACAAATTTCCAAACTGAATTTTACCGTTATAGGTAATTCCTTTTAAGTACTCCGCTATAGCGTAACGTATATGAACCGAGTTTTCATCTATTTCTACAACAAGTATTAAGCCTTATTAACAGTTTCCATCTATAACAGACACATGGTTATTAAAGAATGATGGAGATTTAACAATAACAAACACCCCCACTTTCCATATACTAAAGTACTGAAGCTTCAGTTCGTCGGAAACCACATTATCTTAAGCCGAATTAGAGGTTCTTCCACCACCATTCTTAGTTTTAATTTTATCAACAAATACTAATCATGTTTTATCTTAGGTGACTCCAAACTACACAAGAATTAAGTTCAAAACTTACACTCCATCCTAAAAATTTTTGTACTAGTAAATATAACAAATACGGTAGCCATTTCCATTTTCCGCCTAAATTACTAGTTTCGAGAAAAGGTCAACATTCTATCCATTTAAATAAATAAAAAGCATAATTGAAAACTTAATTAATGTTTTTTTTTCCTTCAAAAACCTAACCTCACAACCAAGATAATTTCTAATTAATCTCTGAACGTAATCGATAACCGCTTTTCTCCTCTCTTCGGAAACAACAGTTGG
This sequence comes from Gossypium sturtianum, assembly GCA_025698515.1. NCBI lineage: Eukaryota > Viridiplantae > Streptophyta > Magnoliopsida > Malvales > Malvaceae > Gossypium > Gossypium sturtianum. The sequence continues at coordinate 170,107,593 of CM046945.1, forward strand.
CTGGACACGGGCTATGATCCCCTGCGTTGCTTCCTCGGCTTTTCTCCAATACTCCGCACTAATCCCCGTTTGATTCGATGATGACAATGAATACCTGTCTCTTGACGAGACGCCGTTTGGTTCAGGCGACCAATCTCGGAGATCGCCCATCAAAAACATCAACAACAACAAAAAAAAAAACAGCCGCCCCTCTTCCTCCCTACGGAAAAACAATTCCGCCGCTTCACGTCTCAATGGAACGTCCGATCATTCAACGCGCTTTAGGTCGCCGCCGCCACCCTAAACCAACGTCCCTTCTGATCTAAAAACACGTTTTATTTTTTGTTATTGTTATTCACGATCAGGGTTTCGGGGGAAGGGAAAGGGGGTGGGGGAGAGACAAGGGAAATAAAACGACAGGGGAAATTACGACAAAACGACGGTGAAAAACTGTGGATTATCTTTTTCTTTTTTCTTTTTATTGAAATTGGGGGAAAATAAAATTAATGGTTGTAAAAAAGTAGAATCTAAAAGTGTGCTATCATGAGTTATTTTAAACCTTTTTCTTTTAGGAATTTATCTAATGACGATAGTTCAACTTTTTTATTATTACTAACTTGTAATATTAGAATTTAATTTTATGTGTTTAATATTTAATTATTTTTTAAAATATTATACTTTTAATTGTAGTAATTAAAATAAAATGATATTATTTATTTAATTTTATAAATATATTAACTTATCAATTCAAATAATATAATAGAAAATTTCCAAATAATAATTAAAACATTTTGATATAAATTTATTTGTTAATTAATACAAAGTTAAGTTATTCAAAATAATAATTAATTAATTTTAATATTAATTAAGTGATAATTAATATGGTTAGAATTCTATTTTTAAATATATAATTATTATAATTTCTATTAAAATATAATTATTTTTAAATGCATACATTTTATTTCAACTTTCTTTAACTAATAATTCTAAAATAAAAATTATAATTATTTTACATATGAATTTAGTAATATGAAGAAAAATAAAGGGTATTATCGCTAGTTCAAAATTCTTTCTAAACTCGTATTTTTATATATAGTTATATAGATTTTTCACTACAGTGAAAATACCATGGAAGTCCCTGTATTAAGAGTTGAATTGCATTTTGCTTTCTTTGTTCAAAAAATAGACAAATTAGGTCATGTATGTTAGATCAAATAGCAATTTCGTCAAATTGTTAAAATTTTTAGATCAAATAGCAATTTCGTCAAATTGTTAAAATTTTCATCGAAATACACTATTAAAAAATGGTCTTTGTACGTCAACATGAAGTACACATGACATATTTGGTTATTCCATTAGCAACGCCAATTTTTATTAGCACAAATTAATGGAATTTTTAATCGAAATGATCAATTTGCCATTTGATCTAACATATAAAGACTAAATAGCCCATTTTTTTAATAAATGGAACAATATAATATTTAACTTATAGTACAATAACCTTCATAATAATTTAACATATTTCGGCAACTTAAATAATATTTTAAGCATATCACCATGTCAACTTTCAATAGGTAAACAAAAAAATAAATTTAAAAAATGTAAAGTTATATTTGTTCCACTCGAGAAGTTAAAAAATCTCGATAAATGAGATAAAATATTGTTATATATTTCTGTGAAAGTTTATTACTGTTACAAATACAATACAAATGCAATTTCGAGTACAAAAGACGAAGAATCGTATAGAACTAAGTAGAACTCATTCATTGTAAATTTATGTTGGGACCGAAGATCTATACGTCAATTGTCACAAACGTGCATGGTAAATTTAGGGGTGAAGCTAAAAAATCCTTTTAGGGAGATAATTTTAAATTATAAATTTTTGGGAGGTTAAAATGCAATTCTATCATTGTACTAACTTATATTTTTATAATTTTTAGAAGTATTTCGATGTCATTTTATCATTTTGGTGAGCCAATGCCATTGTTTGCCTATTAGATTCGTTCCCGAAGGAACTCGAACATGAATATCCAATGACCTAGGGCTTCAACTAGAGGTATTTATATTTTTCAACCTCATTCCAACTCGATTTGAGTCAATTTGAGTTTACTATTTAAAAGTAATAAAAAATAAAAGATATATTAATATCTATATATTTTTATAATTGAAATTAAATTTAAAATATTTTTATCGTTTTTTGAACAATAAAACGAATCGTTTGAGCATGTCTAAGCGGGTAGGACTTAAGTTCAAGCTTGAATTTTTTTTTTTTTGAAATCGGGTTTCAACTTAATCCAACCAGTGAACACTTTTAATATGAAAACTAATATAAACTTATAAAAATTTTAAATGATCTAATAAATTATAAAAAAATATTTAAAATATTATAAAATTAGTAAAACATATTCGAAATGTTTAAATTTTTATAAAAATATATTGAAATTCTATAAAAAACTATAAAAATAAATTACTAATTATGAGATAACATCACGTGACCTATCCACGCATGGGCACGTGGTTGTTTAAAGATTTGGATTGGGCCAGAATCACCCACAGATAAGAGTTCAAGGGCTCATTGTATCCGATAAACTATGGTAAACAGAATAAATAGGTTAAATTATATAAAAGGTCCTTGTATTGTGTGTTTTTAACGGATTTAATCTTGTATTGATTTTCAAAATATGTATTTTTAATTTTGAGCCTATTTTTCATTAATTCTATCAAATAATTTGGCATTGATTATTTTTTTTAATCATGCAAATATACAATTTAGCTGCTTTTTTTTTTACAATCAAAATTTTTTGTATATTTGAAAAAAGGAAATCAATCTCAAATTTACCGGTGAATTTCAATTCAATGTAGTACAGTTATATATGTGAAATTTTAGTTTTAGTTCAAATGTACACATTTAGGGAAAAAAAACACGTCTATTTATTTTTCATGTTAGTTTAAGATAATTGTTCGTGCATACAATATACAAACATAAAATATTACTACAGCGATAACAGTGTTATTGTAATCTTAGAATTAAATCAAATTTTCATATATATAATTACACAAAATTAAAATTCGTGTATCTCGTATATATGCCACATCATCACGTACTTTAAGAAAACACATCATATTATTTGATGGAGTACATGTTTTTCGGGGAGAGAAAGCCCACAAATGATCAAATTATAGTAGATAGATTAAATCCGCAAAAAAAAAAAATATTGCAAAGTGTAGGGGCTTTCTAAAAGTTATACCAAATAAATAAAATCATAAAAGTGGGGAAAGGCCTAATTATGTGAAGACCATTTATTATTTTCTTATTGCGTGAAGTGACGTTATTTTCAATGATAGTCGAAATAGCAAGTCATCGGTTTGATTTGTCTAATCGATCCGATTAAAAAATTATTAATTTTTTTAAATAAAAGAAATTAAAAATTTTTATTTAACCGATTTTGTAATCGATTCATACCAGTTCTCGATTTAATCGGTTCAATTTCACTTTTCAAGTCGATTCTCGATCCAATCGATAATTTTATCTTTATACTATTTTATAATTTGATAATATTTCATGGGACCTGCAAATAATTTTTCTCAACTTTGATGGGTGGGGGAAAGGCAACTACCTTCCCCTAAATTTGCCCATGTTGGCAAGGACTCACATGTTGCTAGGGGGAAAGGATTGTATGAAACAGTGACGCCATGTTATCTGTATCCATTTTCTAATAGATTTATGCCACATCAGTATTTTCATCCTGAATTTCAGCATTTTCATCCTGAAAAAAATTAAATCCAAATTAAAATCCTGAAATTCAGGATAAGAATACTGATGTGGCATAAAACTATTAGAAAGGGATACAGATGACGTGGCGTCACTATTTCATACAATCATTTATCTGTTGTTAGGAGTCATATTCACTCATTCTACATCACAAAGCTCATAAAAAAACGAAAAATCAAACCAAACCTACTCATAATGATTGCATTTAGTGAAATTAAAGATCCATATATAAAATTTCATTTAATAGAACTCGAACTTAAAATCTCGAATGATATCAAAATTTGGCATGTGTACATATTGTTCAAAGTTGCCATCAAGCACTAAATTTCTGTTCGAATAAGAATGTTGATATATATATGTCAGCATTGCCTATAATTATGTTTCGTAGTAAAAAACATTACATGTATTTATATATATATTTAAATAATCTCGTTATAAGTTTTGATTATACCTGTTTTTTTTTTTACATAATGTATAGAACTATCATAGTTCATCCCAACCCATAAATTAGAGGATAATATACTTCAACACACTCAAACAGTCAAACTCATGTTTTATTATATTAATAATAATACTCATGTTAATCGAGTTCAGACTCGTGTATATTTGTAAATGTGAAATTTGAACTACCTTATCCAGCACTGCAGAAACAACGTATTGTTTCATGCCACGTCATCTTGCAAGTGTGTCGAGATGGATATATATTATAGGATCCATTGTCGTCTTTGGTAAAATGATTATTATTTGTCTTTTGGAAAAGGTGGGACCTCTCAATTAATGCTCTTCATGCCCTTTTATCAGGTGCCACCAATTGTATTGAACAAAACCATCCATGACTTATCACAAATATTTGTGTTTATCATAATAATTGCCATAGTCTTAGTGGTTGCTTCCATTAATCATATTTAATTCCCGCTCATAAAAATGAAATAAATCGATTCGATCGATTTTTTTAAAATTAATTTAATTAATTTTAATATAAAAAAATTACGTCAATGACTTTAATTAAGAAAATTAATTAAATCAATTTGAGATTATAGGGTTATATTTATAAGGTTATATATTTATTATATTTTATAAAATATAAATATTATTTTAATTAATTTAAAAACAATATAAAATAAGTTGATGTTTTTTGGGTCGATTTAGTTGACATTTAAAATCCAATAATCGACCGAATTAACCGATTAAATTGAGGTAAAAAACGAGCAACCTACCCTACACGACTAAACTAAAATTGAAAAAACTGAATAGATTAATTTTTCTGGATTAAAACAGAAAACTGCTCTCCCTTAAAAATGGAGCACATTAAAGTATCAAAGAGCCTCCTATAATAAGAGTTAATTTGTATTTTGCTTTCTTTGCTAAACAAATAGGCAAACTAGTCCTAGTGCGTTAAATCAAAGACTAAATCGGGCCATATCAGGTAAAAATCTGTTAAAAACTGACATAGTTGACGAAATAATCATATAGTTATACTCAACGTGCAATGACGAATTCAGGGGGGCTGACAGGGGCCCCGACCCCCTAAAATAGATTTTTATTTATTCAGGACCCTTTATAGTTTATAAAATTTTAAATTAGTAATGGTAAAATTGCACTTTGACCACCCAAAAAATGATAAAATTTTAATTTAATCATTTAAAATTATAAAGATATAGGCTATTAAAACTGTAAATTTATATTTTTACTATCATAAAAACATACAATTTAATTCTGAAAATTTTTGCCTTCGCCCCTAATGACGTGCCACGTATATCTCATACTAATATACAGAGACCAAGTTGTAATAGTCAAAATGGATTAATTTTTTAACAAAATAATTGATTTACTATATCATATAACGTTCAAGACTTAAATTACTTATTTTTTAAATAGAGAAAACGAAATGCAATTAAACTTCTAGCACGAATGTTTCCTTTTACCATACAAATTATATAAATTATTAAATCTAACTTTTAAGTGTAATTTTTTTTTTGTTAATTATTTGATACAATTGAAAGGGTGACGTATTTTTTTTATCGATAATTAAACCAAATATTATAAAAAAAATACAACTCGATTTTTTTATAAAATAAAAACAAAAGGAATTTATTTATTAATATAATATTCTCAATAATACCAAAAAAAAATGTTATAGTAGGGAGCTTGGTCCGAAGAGAAGAGACAGAATAAAGGAAATATTTATTGCCAAAATAATTAAGCCGCTTTAGTAAAGATTGGAAGTCGCCAAGCCGAGCCGAGAGGCACGCCTTCCAAGGTGATAACCATTAACACTAAACTCGGTCAAAAGTCAAGAACCATAAATCTACAGTGACGATGAAATTAAATATTATAATACAAGACAGAAAGTAAATTAATCGTATTGTACCGCTCATTTAAATTCACCCTAGGCCTTCAACCTATGAACACTTCTACTTAATTAAAACGAGGTAAGAATGTAAATTATATTAGTAGTCACTTAATTATGAAAAGTTACAAAATTATTATTTAACTATTTAATTTTATTTTTTTGTCACCCGATCATCTTAAATTTCTGAGCCTTTCCATTTTTACATTAACCAATTAATAACAAGAAAATATAAAATTAAATAGTTAAAATAACAATTTTGTAATTTTTCATGATAAAAAAAAGATAACCAAAAAACAAAGCCAACTTCAGCGGAGCATAATGGAGCCGAGTCAAGTCTCTCTCCTCTCGAGAGCTCCATCAGAGGCATCGTAGACCAGACACGTCCAAATCACTGATGCTCACAGGCGGCTCCTAATTGAAAAGCTCTCTGTTATCCACGTGTTATTCTCTCATTAGTCCTTTACTCGTCTCAAAAAAACACTGTTTTCCCCCATTTTCTCTATTATTATTTTCCATTTCCTTCTTTAAAAATAAATTATTAAAACCCTCATCGGAGCAAAGACACACAGAGAAGAAAAAAAAAAGAAAAAGAAAATCTGGGAATATTATCTTCATCGGAAGAGATTCTTACTCTCTTTTTTTTTTTTTTTTCTAAATATTTGATTGATAGTTAGGTTTTTAAACAAATCTCAACTCAATCTTTTCCCTTTAAAAAAATTATTCTTCCTTTAGATGTATTGAAAAAAATTCACTGTTTTAAAGCGATAGGTTAAGCCTCATCTGAGAATTTTCTTTTTTTCTTTTGGTTCTTGTTTTGCTTGCACTGTAAGCTGCTTGTTTTTTTTTCCCTTTTTGTTAGGTTTTCTTTTAAAATCTTCAGTGACGAGAATTTGAAGCTCAAGCGAAAATTCAAAGCAAATATGAATATAAAATCGTTGCGGAATTTAAAATCATTTCGAGATTCGGTGGTTTGAAGGTTATGTAGAAATCGAATGAAGCTTTCTTTTTCTTTTTTTTAAAAGATACGTTGATTGAAATGAGGAACTCGGGGATAATTTAGAAATTAAAAATTTCAAAAAAAACTTGCGGGAGTTGCAACTATGAGTTGCAGCGAAGCAGAAACGAGAAGCGTCGCCGTTTCAAATGGATTGATAACGAGTGCTGATGAGTTGACTATCGATCAAAATTTGCTTATTGACCCGAAATCGTTATTTATCGGCTCCAAAATCGGCGAAGGAGCTCATGGCAAAGTATACGAAGGAAGGTCAGTCTCTTAACACCTTTGTAAATATTAATATTAATTGTATTAATTTACTAATATATGTTTTCTCAGACGCCAAAATTATATATATGTAATAGCGATGGTTGATGGTAGTGGTAAAGATTTTTTTTATTTATATAATTATTTTTTATTGTAATCCAAACTTTTTGTAGTTAATTATCCTCAAATTAACAAGTTTAATTTGTTTTTTTAGATAGAAAAAATAGATATATTTTATGTTCTTATGTGGATGTAACAGTAGAAATCAATATATGAAGAACATTGCTATTTCTTCGTAATAATTATTAAAATTGCTGAACGAATTTTATTGAGTGAAGACAAAAATGATGGAGATGACATTTTAATTTGTCGAGTTTTCAAGTGAAACAATGTAAAAAAAAAAAAAATGGTTGTGCAAATAAGGGTACCCTCTTAGTTACATAGGGGTGAGTCTAACATTTTTTCCAGGTATGGTGATCGGATTGTTGCCATTAAAGTTCTTCACCGTGGGAGTACGGTTGAGGAAAGAGCTGCCCTCGAGAGTCGTTTTGCTCGTGAGGTTAACATGATGTCTCGAGTGAAACATGAGAATCTTGTCAAGGTGATGATTCTTTGAAACTTGCATTTCTGTGTAACTTGTTCATCAATGGAATATGCCGTTTATATGTTGTTCTCACCTGCGAATTACGGGATTTGTTTACCTTGACAGTTCTTTGGAGCTTGTAAGGACCCGCTGATGGCGATAGTAACCGAGTTATTACCGGGAATGTCCCTCCGCAAGTACTTAATAAGCATTCGTCCAAAAGTTTTAGACCCTCATGTGGCTTTGAATTTTGCACTGGACATTGCGCGTGCCATGGATTGTCTGCATGCTAACGGGATTATACATAGAGATCTGAAGCCTGGTACTTCTTGAATATTCTTCATCAGTTATGTTAAACGCTCTATATAGAATATTTGTTGGTGATTGGAGAGGCTGGCTTGTATAATTCAAAGGCCATGCAGTGAATTCCTTTTATAGCAGCATCGGGATCTCACTCTGTCCCTTTCATGAATGTGTGCACGAAATCTTCACAGCAGTTAACTAATTTGCTTTAATTCGTATTTTTTTTGTTCTTTTCTGTGCATTAGTGGCTTAAATGATTTTCTTTTTGAATTCTTTGCCGCTTCAGTTGTCTCTTTTCTGTGATTGTTTCCTATGTTTTGATTGAACTGTGTGCTTGAAAACTGGAACACCTGAATGTGCAATTACATGCATTTTACCATCAGATGCCCATCTGAATGAATCTCTGCCTCTGAGAGCAGAATGAAGCTTGCAATTTACTCATTGGTGTAATACATTTGTTCGTAGTTCAGTATGTATTTCTTGATTCCTTTTGCTAATCGCAAATATATGTTGGAATTTATCCATGCAGATAACTTGTTGCTTACAGCAAACCAGAGGTCTGTAAAACTTGCAGATTTTGGTCTTGCGAGGGAAGAATCCGTGACAGAGATGATGACTGCTGAGACCGGGACTTATCGTTGGATGGCCCCTGAGGTTTGTGCAATTGCGCCACTATTGTATTAGCAAAAATGAGAAGTTTTATTTAGGGTAAACTATATTCAAGGTCACTAAACTATTAGTAAGTTTATTTTTTAGTCACTCAACTTCAAAAAGTTACAAAATGGTTATTAAACTTTTTGGTCACTGAGCTGTGAAATCGTTGCTGTATGGCCTTCTTTGTTCGTATCGCTTGCCCCAATCGAAAGCTCTCTTTACCCTTCTTTTCTACAGTTCATTTTTTTTTTCATGAAACAATTTGGATGTTTATTGACATTCTGTAACTTTGTGAAAACTTTTGAATGGTTCAGTGATCATTTTGTAACTTTTTTGAGTTGAGTGACCAAAAAGGTAAACTTACTAATAGTTTAGTGACATTGGTTGTAGTTTATTCTTTTATTTATAATGGAGATTGAAGCATTTTGTTTCTGTTTAATTATTTGAGTGATGTTAGTTATGAAATTCTAATGTTCTAATGCTGATACGCCCACGCATTTATCTATATGCTTATATTTGAACATTTCAATTGAGAGTGAATACCCTTAGCTGCAGACCGAATGACCTACTCTTTATGCCAAAAATTTACGATCCTCGCAGTTTACATTAGAGATTGCTTGACAATTCATCTTTAGGTAATAAATGATTTGTGACTTTTGTTGTAGTTGTATAGCACGGTGACATTGCGTCGAGGGGAAAAAAAGCATTACAATAACAAGGTTGATGTTTACAGCTTTGGAATTGTCTTATGGGAATTATTGACCAATCGCATGCCATTTGAGGGCATGTCGAATTTGCAAGCAGCTTATGCTGCTGCTTTTAAGGTGAAAACTCTTTCAATGAACACAGTTATACAAGATAAATGTTTAAACTAACAGATAGCTAACTAGGTTGATGCTACATGAATGTGCAGCAAGAACGACCGAGCCTTCCGAAGGATATATCCCCTGATCTAGCTTTCATCATACAATCATGTTGGGTTGAGGACCCTAACATGAGGCCAAGCTTTAGTCAGATAGTACGTATGCTGAATGCTTTTCTCTTCACACTCACACCTCCTCCATCGTCAATACCTGAATCCGACACTAGCGAGAAAGCAGGAACAAGTAATGGAACCATAACTGAGTTATCTGTTCGGGCAAAGGGGAAATTTGCTTTCCTACGCCAATTGTTCGCTGCAAAGAGGACAAGGAACTGATAATGAGGGTAAAACCGGTAAAATTTTGAAAAAAAAAAGGTTTCTTTTTGTTCCAACTCAAGAAAGTTGGCATGTGACAGTAGATATATATGTTCTAACTGAACCTCTTCATAGTTAGCTTTTCTAGTGATGATTTTTTCATCAAGTAAATGTAGGAAAGATGTTTGTTTGGGGGTAACTTGGCAAAATAAAACAAAAATAGAACCATTTACGTCGTCTAGTCGACATTGTTGTAAAGAAGGTATACGATTTCGAATTTTCCCTGTTCATATTAATGTTACCCTTCATCTGAAAAAAGAAGGCTATTACAGTGCATTTCATTCTTGTTTTTGTTTCCTAATGAGATGATGGTATGCATTTCATGTGATACATTTAGATTCGACAGATGCTCGGGTTTGTGCTTTAGGCATTATTTACGAAGCCAGAATGGCGACAAATGAATAGGTTTTGGCTTTTTCACATCACGATGTTGATCGCAATGATGCATGAGGAGCCAGAGTAGCAGATCTAGGAATGGTGGTAATTTCTTTTGTCTGCCTTGACTTGTTCTAAATTGCCTTGGTAACTTTGAACTCGGCATGTTATACTTGAAAATTGCTCTGCATTGTTATTATGTTTGCCATTGCATTGCTCTGTGTTCATTTTGGTATCAAACATGTCTGATTTATGGTCTAAATTGTTCGTGGTTTGTGGTTGCCCGTCTAACAATGTTGTCTTTAAAGTTCGAATTTACATTCTCTCGTTAAGAGTGACAATATGTCTTACTATTACGCCCGAACACTATTAGCTGCATTGCAATGTACTGCTATCACCATTTATCATATTGAAGCCTTAGGCATCGACTTTTATTTGGAAAGATCAAATATAATAGAGATTCAAATTTTAAATTCGTAAATGTCGTCTTCAAGGATTGAAATTGTATTTTTATCTTAAGGTGACATTTGTTGGTTTTATTTATTGTCATTATACATATTATTAAAATTTTAAACATAAATAACATATTTTTTAATATTTACTCTATAATATAATATAATATATTTAACTTAACATGATATAGTTTACATAATATATAAAATAGAAAGGGATAATATAATTTTTGGCTTATGAATTTGACAATTAAGTTCACTTTGTTACTTGTATTTTTTCTTATATCTATTTTAGTAGCTAATTTATAATAAAAAAAAGTTTCATGATGTGTTACTATGAGATTGTGTTACATTATTAATTAAAAAAAAGTATATAAATTTTTAGATGATGATGTGGTACAATCTTAAAGTCTCACATACAGTGTTTTGATAATTGAACCAGTAGTTGAACTTCTCAGATCATTGGTTTTTGATGCAATCAGTTTGATAAATTCAATTGCTAGACGAACAATAATTAAAAATTCATAAAAAAAATTAATTATTGGTTTTTGTCTTAATTTTCGATATTTTACAAGTTTCAAGCCATTCTTGATTCAATTAGTTAAACTTTCTTGTTTAAACTGGTATACCAATTGGTTTTTGGTCCAATTAATTTGACCAATCAATAAAAACACTGATCATATTATTAAATCTTGACGGAATCTAAATTTAAGGACTAAAATAGATCTAATTGTCAAGTTTTGGTATCTAAGTGAACCTAAAAAATTACAAATATTAAAGTGAATTTAATTATCAAATTTAAGAGTTAAAAATAATTTTATCCCAAATAAAAATATTATATTATAAATTTAAAAATCGACTAGACTAAATCGAGCTTGGATGGTGAATATTAAAAAATATATATATTTTTAAATTTTTAAAAAAACTCATTCGACGAGCTAAATATGGAAGTAGTTGAAATAACTTTCCTTTGGATGAAATCGAGAGACTCAAGACTGGGTCTAGAAGAAATAAACGGCTGAGATTCATAAAAAAAAGTACACGCCACGATCTCAATCGTCCATTTGCCAAAATTAACTCTTTTCATTTTCTTTTAAGAGAGTCAATGGTTTTTTTTTTTTTTATAAAAAAGACAAAAACATATTCTACAGTGGAACACATATTTTTTTTTTTTTTTGAAGAACCCGACAATAACAAGGGGAAAAAAAGAGAACAGAATTTCAAGAGAAACCATCGGATTCGAATTAAATTGTGTTATCTTTTTCTTTTTAGATCTTTTCCCCAAATTACAAATTAAAATCCTTGGTTCCGTCATCATCGTATCTCTAGTAATAGTCACTTTGAGTCAACTCCACTTTTTTTTTCTCTATGTGCTTTGGTGAACTGCAACTCGAATTATCTTCACCATTCATTCGATTTCTTTTGTTTTCAGTACAATAGGAGAATTGGGTTTTTCTTTTTTTGGTCAATTGAGCTTATTTGATGGTCTGGGTATGATTCTAATCGAGGAAAAAGTTGGTATTTAAAGTGGGATTCGGGGGATGCAAAAATGGGGGAAAATGGAAATGCAGTTGCTTTACACACAGCAATCAACGCGGTTCAAGCATTGGGGAGAGGATTTGATGTTAATTACGATACGAGGTTATTGTACTGTAAAGGTGTGATGGGTTCTAGGATAGTTGAAATTGATGAAGAACATGTTAGGGATATTTACTTGGATGATCAAATTGTTCTACCTAATATTTCTAGAGATATTAAGAGCTCCAAGGAGTCTATTGGTCGTCATAGTTCTGGGGTTTGTAATTTTCATGAGGTAAATATTGTGATTTCGGCTTTTGGGCATGTTTTATTCATCAAATATGGTGTAGATTGTTAGTTTTTTCACTTTGGTTTTTTTTTATTATGTTATTGTGTTTTTTCTATGGCTTTGGTTGATCATATTCATGGTTAGAATTGAATGTTTCTTCTGGGAATGACCAATGTACCTCCATGTCCGTTTTATGGTTCATAATGACTAAATTTTAGGAATTTTTTTTGGGATTCGTAGCTATCTCCCTATCACTTCCAGGTTCAAGTTTAAGTTCTCTTTGGGAGTGCAGTGGTGTTTATCATTAGTGTTAATGGTTAGCCTAAAGGCTGGCAATTGATTCTGTTTGGACTTACATGTTATCTCCTATGGAAGTATGTAGGTCATGTTTGATTATTAGTGATTTGATTCCAAATTATGTTACTTGTTTGAAATTTAATTTGAGGGGTTAGCTTCAATAGAAGTATCATGGAGGCCTTGAATGTTAGATCAAAGAGCAAACTAGTCCTTCTAATTCCGTTCATTTCATACGATAGCATGAGGTATACGTCACTGTCTGGTTATTCCGTCAGCCAGACCAGTTTTTAATAGTGCAAATGGATGGAATTTTTAACAGAAAGAATCGATTTGCTCTTTGATCTAATGTTCAGGGATTAATTTGCCCATTTTTTGACTGGAGGGAGCAAAATGCAGTTTGACTCCTAGTACAAGGGCCTCCATGGTACTTTTAGCTTCTTAAAATGTAGTGTTTTTGGTGGTGATTAAGAAAATGCATTAGATCATTGAATTTGATTATGATGGGCCTACTTATGTTTAGGAGAAAGAGTGTATGCTAATTGAATTTCTTAGTACTTTGTAATCAATTATGAAATGAAGAATTAAGCATTATTTAAACTATTTCCGTCAATTGGCTTCGACTTGATGTGTTTCGATTTGTATTGCTTTAAGATTTTTCTAATTCACTTTTGTTAACTTACCAACTACAGATGGTGGAGTATTTCAATAAAAAAGCTAATGTGTCTGGTGGTTTTGCGCTCGGTAGTTTCAATTCTGTGTTTAGCTTTACCGGTTCAACAAATATTGATGCTGCAACCACAAAGATGCTCTCTTTGGATGGATTTTACATTCCACTTGCCAAGCTTCAGCTTACAAGGTCACCATTGGTGTTGCAAGAAAAGGTTAAACGTGCCGTCCCAACTTCTTGGGATCCATCATCCTTGGCTAGGTATGAACCGTTTGTCGGTTAGTGTAAAATTCTCAGAATATAGGCTTGAAGTCCTAATGTTGCTCTATTTTTACAGTTTCATTGAAAATTTTGGGACACATGTAGTTACTTCTGTAACTATTGGTGGTAAAGATGTGATATACATCAAACAACATCATTCTTCACCTTTATCTACCATGGAGATTAAAAACTATGTGCAGGATATCGGAAATCAAAGATTCTCTGATAAAGAAAGTCATATGAGTTCAGGTCAAATCAAATTAAAGGACAAGGCTAGTTCCACTATTTCCATCGGATGTTTGTCTTCCTTTATTTGTTTTACTTTCTTGACCATTGCTGACTTAACATAATTTGTTGAGTTTTACAGGGTCTTGATCCGGGCTTATTCAATAGTCAAGGGATATACCCTCAGCCTTCCAATGCGCCATGTCTTAACGGGAAAGAGGTATTTAGATGGCTTGACGGTTTATTGGTGGAAATCACTTTGCTAATGGATATTCAATATCTTTGGGATTCTATTCTGTTATTTGTTTATTGTCAAATCGAATCGCTGTAGCCAAGGCCGTGTACTGAGATTAACCTTTGTTTTGTCTGGTTGTTGTTCTTGTTGTACTTCCTACTTTTTCGGCTACATGCTCAAATTGTGGCCTAACCTTTTAGGGGTAGCTCATATAAGGGCCAAACTTTTTAAAATAGTCATATAAGGGCCAAACTTTTTAAAATAGTTATATAAGGGCTTAACCTTTACAAAAGTGATCAAATGAAGGTCAAACTTTTCAAAATGGTCAAATAAGGGCCAAACCTTTTCAAAAGCCCTCAAATAAGGGCTTCTCATATGTCATATATCAGGTTTCAAATTATGTTTTTTATTATTTTCTTTTTTTTAAGCAATATCTGATTCGACTGTTATGTGTTTTATTCTAAACATGTCAACATTCACCTAATTTTTACTACAAACTAGGCTGATGTGTGTGGAAAGCTCTTATTTGAGCACTTCTGTAAATGTTAGGCCCTTTTATGACTACTTTGAAAGGTTTGGTCCTTATATGAGCAACCCCAAAAAGGTTGGCTCTAATTTGAGCAATTAGGCCTACTTTTTCCTCTTAAAATATTTGTATGTCGATGATGTTGAATTGTATTTTATTATCGCTTTTGGTTGCCAAATTTTTTATTTATCATTCACTCTTTTAGTCAATACTAATTGTGTGACTAGATGATGTTTCACTCTGTGCCTTGGTTTCTTATTTTTGCAGGATGTTACAGTCATTTTTCGTAGGAGGGGAGGAGATGATCTGGAACAAAACCACACACAGTGGGCAAAAACCGTCCAGTCATCTCCGGATGTCATCGAAATGACTTTCTATCCTATTACTGCTCTACTTGATGGAGTAGCCGGAAAGGAGCAGCTGACTCGTGCTATCAGTCTTTATCTCGAATGTAATACTACTAATTCTTTCCAATTCCTTATGTTGCTAATGTTTAACCCTCTGTACCAACTTAAATCTTCTGACTGATTCTTGGCAGACAAGCCTCCAGTCGAAGAACTTAGATATTTCTTAGAGTTCCAGATTCCTAGGATATGGGCTCCGGTACAGGACAAGATTCCTGGCCACCAGAGGAAGGAACCTGTTTGCCCGTCTTTGCAATTCAGCATGATGGGGCAAAAACTTTATGTCAGCCAAGAACAGGTATATGTTTATGCAATAACATTTTGATCTTAAAAATTTCAAGCTCTTTGATTTGTTGGTGAAATGTGTTCGTAAGAACGGAAAGAGCATGATTAAGGCTCATGGTTATTGCTGCCCCCGGATAGCTCATTGTTGTGAAACAGGGGCAAAGTCAAATTCTTTTTTTTTTTTTTTTTTTGGGGCGAGATTAAGTTATACATTGTTGAGAGTTAAAATGTAATTTCATCTTTGTATTGGCTTATATCTTTATGGTTTTCAAAAGGACTAAATCGAAATTCTAGCATTTTTGGAGGGTTAAACTATAATTTTATCATATATTAACTTAAGATTTTATGAATTTTGGGGGTTTAAAGCTGCAATTTTTCTTTTTCTTTTTTTTTTTAGGGGAGGGGCCCTGCCCCCTCCTTCACCCCTGTCATGAAATGTTTAATAATGAAAGCCATCTTTGTGATGTCTCGTGCCATGAGAAACTTAACCAGCATTAGTAGCTGTTCTTTTTCTCCCAGAGTATCAAGTTGAGCTTTATCTAAGCTCGATAGCAATTGCATAACCTCTACGGGCATTCTAAGAGCCATAATTGTGGTGTATCATATATAACTAAAATGCATTGGTTATAGACCACTCCACGAAAGAGATACTGGTTGATAACATGAATTGTTATAAAAATATTTTGCATCTAATCTGGTGCTTGATGTAAATTGCAGGTCTCGGTTGGACGTAAGCCAGTAACAGGCTTGCGATTACGACTAGAAGGAATCAAGCAGAACCGTCTGAGTATTCATCTTCAACACTTAGCTTCTCTTCCGAAGATCCTACTCCCACATTGGGACACCCATGTTGCAATCGGTGCTCCTAAATGGCAAGGACCCGAGGAGCAAGATAGCAGATGGTTTGAACCTGTGAAATGGAAGAATTTTTCTCATGTTAGTACTGCACCAATTGAAAACCCCGAAACCTTTATAGGTGACCTCTCTGGCGTCTACATTGTCACTGGGGCACAACTCGGAGTCTGGAACTTCGGGTCAAGAAACGTCTTGTACATGAGGCTCTTGTATTCTAGGCTTCCGGGTTGCACGATACGAAGATCGTTGTGGGACCATTGTCCAAATGACAAATCGAAGAAAGTTGTTGCTACTATAGGTACTACCAACTCCGGTGATTCAAGTTCCGGTTCACAAGAAAATGTTGTAAACAAATTGGCTAAATTCGTTGATATGTCTGAGATGAGCAAAGGACCACAAGATCCTCCGGGTCATTGGCTAGTAACCGGTGGAAAGCTTGGTGTCGAGAAAGGCAAAATCATATTAAGGGTAAAGTACTCCTTACTGAATTATTGAATCTCTTGGCATATGCTTGGTATGGTCTTGTGCCGGTCCATGTTTAAGTAGAGGCGATGTTTTTCGTTCTTTTTGCACGTCTGTACGTGTTCGTCGTGCTTGTAAAGAATTGTGTTTTGATGAATTTGATTTTGAGTGGTTTTTTAGGATATGTATGTTTAAACATGGAGTTTTTCTTACAATTTTGGTAGCAACTTGTGTCTTGTAAGCATTTTTCAAGTGCTGTGAATTATGTAGAAATAACCTTGGAAGAAATATGTCTTAATTTTATCTACATGAGATGTATATATACACTTGCTAGGTAAATCATAAAACATGTTTAAGAAAGGTCTAATTTCGGTTTTAGTCCCTCTATGAAACTGGGATATCATGTTATTTGTATCATTCTTCAATAATTTAATGTTATTGTAGTATTTTTATCCTGAAAAAAAAATCAAATCTAACATGATGCGCTGAAATTTTAGATGAAAATTTTAAAATGACATTAAATTATTAGAAAGTGATACAAATGATATAATATCCCGATTTCGGAAATTCTTCAATTTTACCCCATCCAGGAGGCTCTACATTATCATCAATATGAGCTTCCACACTCTCTTCAATTTTACTGCATGCCACTCATGCTATAAAACAATATCACACTCACTAATCCGAATTCACGTAAACACAAAAAATTCTTTTCAAAATTTCGTAACTATAAAAATTATAAAAATTTCATGCTATAAAATTTATTTTTTTAAATTAAAATTATTTAAAAATTATAAAAAAAAATTAACCTTTAAAAAATTAATTAGTTACCGGTATAAATATATATAATAAAACTCGGACTTTGTCACTAAAACCCTAAAACCTTAACCTTAACAAGCCGAAATAGAGTAGTTGAGATTAGCATAATTTTTAAAAAATTATTTGATGTTAACCTGAAATTCAACGAAACCAACAATGAGGTCCCACGCCCCATTCCAATTGTGATTTAATTTATTGAAATAAATTAAATAATTAATTATTATCGTCTAATTTTTAGGGTGTTTTTATTTTTGTCATTTAATTTTTTTTTTTGTAATTTAGTCACTCAACTTTTAGGATGTTTCGTTTTTAGTTACTCAAGCGTTAAATTTCTACGGTTAGTTCTGCACGTCACATCATATTTATACTTTCATTTTGATTACTCAACTTTTTAATCGCTTTCATTTTGATTACCAAAAATTATTTTTTAAAATATTGATTTGGACAAAAAAAATCAAAGATTAAAGTAAAAAAAAAAAATGCTCTAAAAATATGACCTGTGTAAACATAATATGACCTGTGCAGTTAACCACCTTTAGAGATTTAACCCTTAAATGGTTGAAATAAAAACGCTCTAAAAATTGGATCATCAACTAAACAGTTTACCCATTATTATACAATAGAAATATCTATCATAGTATTTATATTAAAAAAGTAAAGCTTGATGTGTTGGATTCCATTTTGTTTTAGATTCTAATAAATAAATTGATTTTTTTTTATAGATTTTATATTTTAAAACATAAAAAGATAAAAGTAGTCTAAGAAAGATATTTTAGCTTTGTAAAAATAGGGTTTTTTAATCATTTCTTCAATTGAGCTAATAATATCCGATTAACTTATGATAACAACTCAATAATACAGATAACATGTAGTTCATTAATAATGTTTAAATATATGCACGATTATTATTATTTTAATTTAAAACTTTTCTTTAATTTAAGGTGGAGCCTTCGGGATTCTCCTCTCAATTTATTTAGAGTAGTTAATTTGAGCTGATTTAATTATTAAATCAATTATTCAATTCAGTACTTACAACGGTTGGATTTATTTTAGTAAATTAATTAGTTTAAATGTATTAATTATTAAATTAACTATTTAGTTCGGTGCTTGTAATTTTTATTTTTAATTGAAATCGGAAAATTATTATTTAGTAGTGTGATTTGTATTTGTAACATTATCAATATATAAATTCATACACTAACAATGAACCATATTACGTCACATATATTGTATTTTTTTTGGCGAATTACAAGAGTAAGGTAAAATCTTAACAGTAACCGACGATTTGAACCCAAGTTACATTTGAGTGTTGAACACCCTAACCATCAAGTCAACACACGAAATTCTTGATGATATATTTTTTAATAACATAATTTATACACTGTTAAAATATCAAATACAAATCGATTTATTTTATTATTAGAAGGGTGTTGGGATTATTTGCCCAACTTGGTAAACTTTTTGTATATATATATATATATATATAAATCCAAGTTGCATTTTCTTTTAATGAAAAATTGCATCCATTGTCAAAAGATGGATAAATATCAGTTCACTTTTCTATTGAGGAAAAGACCAAAAAGGATATGATTGTACCAATCATAAGAGTTATCTCCTTTTTCACTTGGCAAAATTAAGGTTACAAATAAATTAAGAATTAGAATAATTCGAACATTTCATATATTAGGATAACATATTTCAATATACTCAAATTTACATTCTCTTGCATTCATGTCAATCGAGTTAAGACTCAATCAGTAAGATTTAAACTTAATTATATATATATATATATATAATAGTTATCTCCTTATGATGATGTCAAAAGTGGTATGCAAGAACCCAATGAGAAGATGGCAGCCTAGTTCCCACTATATGACCAAAGCTATTGTGATTGGGTGCAACTACAAGGTTTTATCAAACAACTGTTACATCAATGGCATACACAATGGATTTGGTGCCCTACCCAAACTAAACCATTCAATTTTATCTCTTACTTTTTTTTTTATTACAAATTTTTAATAATATATGAACTAAATTAATCTATTTAATCAAGTCCCTGTAGTAGAGGGACCTTTTAAGTAAATTCACCGAATTTAGTTAGAGCCAATATAAGAACCAAACACCGAGTTGTCTCGAAATAATAAAACAAAAGTTGACCCCACAAACACAGCAATCGGTTTCATATAAATAAGGATTCCACCGATTGTTTCACTGCAACTCGGCGATTGCATATAAAGTTAAATTAGAGTTCTGGTTCTCATGATCTCCTTCCCCTACAAAAACAGACATTAAAGTAAGGCTTTAAACATCTTTTTCCATTAAAAAAATCTTCTTTTTTTTCTATCTTTTAATTGTTGGGATTTTTGGGATAAATAAAGAGACATGTTCCAGTATGATGAACGTTAAATCGGTCCCGAATTCGGATAAATACAATTTCCCTTCTTTTTTTTTTTGGCTTATCTGTTCTTTTTAAGACACACCACTTGTTATGTTAGCAGCAAGAATGGATCGGCGGAGCATGGGGGAGACACAGATCAGTACATTAGTACCTGCAGTTGAGAAACAAACCGATGGTTCTTACATTACCGAGACGACGAATTTCGACACCAATATGGTTATCATATTAGCAGCGCTTTTGTGTGCGGTGCTATGCGCGTTGGTGTTCAACTCCATCAACCGTTGTCGCCGTAGGGAGAGTCCGGAACAAGCGGCGGCTCGGCTTGCGGCGACGGGGTTGAAGAAACGAGATTTGAAACGGATCCCGGTGGCCGTTTACGGGATGGGCGGCGCTAGCTTTACGGCTACCGAGTGTCCCATTTGTCTTGGAGAGTTCTTGGATGGTGAAAAGGTACGAGTGTTACCAAAATGTAACCATGGGTTCCATGTGAAGTGCATAGATAAATGGTTAATGTCGCACTCGTCGTGCCCGAATTGTCGACACTCCTTGCTCGAACATAAGACGGAGAACAAGGATGTCACCGCCGGTTCCGGTCGGCAACCGACGGACAATGGCGATCTTGTTATATTTGTTCAGGAGGGAAGCTAGTACATTCGTTGCTTCATCGTACTTGTTTGCATATCTTTAGGGACTAAATTGCAAATACTAGGATTTCTTTTTTATTGTTTCTTGCCAGTCTCACAAGTTTGAAGTTTATTACATGATAGTTCGCTTACAGAGTTACATAGAAGATAGAACTGTTCCATTCATCATCATCTTGTATCATGATTTCAGAAACTTTTAGACTTTATTGGTCAAATATCGTTTTAGTTCCTCTACTGTGGTCAAATTTAATGATTAGCCCCTAAAATTTAATTTGGAACGGATTCCATGTAGTATTTTAACTGTATTACAAAAATATAAGGACTAAATCTCAAATTCAAACATATTAGAGGGATCTTGATCAATATTATTAGTAAATGTGTGGCCCATTTTGCAACTTGCAGTGTTTAAAAGAGCCTTATTGGCTCATAGATTCACTTTTGTTGCAAGTGTTAATTAAATAATTGAAGATAAATAGGAGAAACAACATCAATTGGAGAGACACGTGTCTCGATGGGGTAGGTACAAAAGGGAGGTTAGTTAACTATGCATTCCTATTTAATATATATATATATTAAAAAATTAATACGAATAAACGAAATCTTGACATTGTTAACAAAAGTTAAGGTCGGGCTAAGCCCTTAAGTACTAAGATTCGAGTCTTATTCAAAACAATATCGTACTTATAAAAAGCTCTTTATATTTT
This sequence comes from Gossypium sturtianum, assembly GCA_025698515.1. Lineage (NCBI taxonomy): Eukaryota > Viridiplantae > Streptophyta > Magnoliopsida > Malvales > Malvaceae > Gossypium > Gossypium sturtianum. The sequence continues at coordinate 170,129,151 of CM046945.1, forward strand.
AATTTATTATCGATATAAATTGGTATTGATCGGAAATGATCAATATTTACCTTATTAAAAAATAATCAAATTAAATTATTAACTTTATTGAAAAAATCCAACTCAACTCAAATCTGAAATTTAATAAGATATAGTATCACAACCAAACACTGAATTATCTCCGAAAACAGAAGAAATTCACCCCACAAACGCAACAATCAGTTTCATATAAATTAGGGTTCCGCCGATTGTTTCACTGCAACTCGGCGGAGACTGCATATAAAGTTAATTAGAGTTCTGGTTGTTATGGTCTTCTTCCTCAACACAAACTGAGACACTAAGCTAAGTCTTTCCGGGGGGGGGGGGGGTATATAAAGAAACATGTTCCAGTACGATGAACGTTACATCGGTCCCCAGTTCAGATAAATACAAATTTCAATCTTCTTTTTAAGCCACAACACTGATCAGCGTAGCACAAATGAGTACATTGGCACCATCCAATGAGGATCAAGCCTATGATCCTTTCCTTACCCCGATGGAGAATTTCTACTCCCATGCGATTATGAAATTGGCCGTACTTCTTTTCGCAATGATATTAGCGGTTCAGTTGAATTCGCTCATCCATGGTCGCTGTAGGGAGAATCCGGAACGAGCGGCGGCGACTCAGTTGGCGACGGTGGGGTTGAATAAACGGGACTTGAAACGAATCCCGGTGGCCGTTTACAGGACTGGCGGCACGAGCTTTACAGCCACCGACTGTCCCATTTGTCTTGGAGAGTTCTTAGATGGGGAAAAGGTACGAGTGTTACCAAAATGCAACCATGGATTCCATGTGAAGTGTATAGACAAATGGTTAATGTCGAACTCATCGTGCCCGATTTGTCGACATTCATTGATCGAACATGAGACGGTGAACCGGGATGTTATCGCCGGTCCCGACCGGCTACCGACGGATAGTGGCGATGTTGTTATAGTTGTTCAAGAGGGAAGCTAGTACATTCTTGCTTCATGGTACTTGTTTGTTATAGTTTGCATATCTTTAGGGACTAAATTGCAAATATTGAAATAATTTTTTATTTCTTGGTAAGTCTCACAAGTTTGAAGTTTATTGCATTATAGTTCATTAGAGAGTTACATTGAAGATAGAACTCTTCAGTTCATCATCTTGTATCTTGATTTCACAGAAATTGGAGCTTTTAGAAATTATTGGTCAAAATATCATTTTGGTCCCTGGTCAAATTTAAGAATTAGCCCCTAAACTTTAATTTTGCGTAAGGTTCAATTTTGGTCTATTACTTGTATTCTTTAACATTTCAATATTCACATATTCAAATTTAACAAATTGATCTCCAACTTTTATAATATTATAAGTTAGTCCAAATAGTCTTGGCATTATTAGCAAAGGTTGAGGCTTGGGTTGAGCCCTTAAGTATCAAGCTTCTAGTCTTATTCAAAATATTTAGTACCGTATCAATGGATGCATCGTTTTTTTAACTATAATTGGTATGTGCCAATAAAAAACTATTTTCATTCCAATTTACTACTGACTTACATTTTGACCGATATTGATCGGAATAGACTAAAACATTTTGATATGATTAATACTGACTTACATTTACACCGAAACGGAAGCTATAATTTATCGTTCCAATTTACTATCAAAATGGGGTATTTCGATTTGTATGAATAATATTGGTACAGAATCGACTTTCTATGATGTCAACTTAACTTAGTCCTAAATTTAATACGAAGGTACAATAATAAATTTAACTTTTAATGTTTATCACTTGAATCACTTTGGTCTTTTACCTTTAAGGGAGCATTTGATTCGTCGAGTCTTAGATTACATTTCGTAATAGAATTACCAGAATGTAAGGTTATAAGTGGAACGTGAGATTACATTGTTTGATTCATTTGGCTGGAATGCGAGATTACTCACTTTTAAAACAATAAAAAAAAAAAGTATAATAATAAATTTAACTTTTAATGTTTGGTTGACGGAATGTAAGATCCTAAAAGAACATTTTACTCAATTGTCCTTTATAGAATTTGTTTTTTTTAATATATTTAGTTGCTTTAATATTTTTTTAGTCTCAATTTCCATAAAATTATGATAAATTATTACTATTCATATTCTTTATTACAATTTATATATTAATAAGTAAATATATTGTGTTGAAATAAATTTATAAATTATAATTATAATAATGTAAGAAAAGTGATCGCAATACCAACTATAATTATAGTTATAACCATAATTAATATATTAATAAATAAATTAATGAATAATTATAATTGTAATGTATGATATCTACTGGTTCACTATTAAGAATTTTTGTTTTTGTTTTTAATTACTCTTAAACTTTATTTAAGAAAAAAAACCTAAATTGATTAAAATAATAAAAATAAAAGAAAAATTGGTCCAATATTTAAGATTACGTCCATAATCTAAAATTATCTAAGGAATGAGCCGTAATTAGGGGTGAACAAAACTCGGTTTGACTCGAAATATTCGAAAAAAATTCGAATTTTGAGTTAATTGAATCGACTTATTCTATTTTTTCGAGTCATATTGAATAAGTAATTCAAGTTTCGAGTTTGAGTCAAGTTGAATTTTACAATTCGAATAACTCAAATAACAAAATCCCTGTCAATTTTAAAAATAAACAAATTGGTCTCTTTTTCAAAAAAAAAAAAAAAAAAGATTCAAAATGATTTTTAAAAATTCAAAATATTTCTAAAAATTCTTAAATTTATATTTTTAAAAAAATTAAAAAAATTCTAAATTCTAAAGAATATGTAAAAAATGTTCAATTTTTTTTAAAAAAATTAAAATAATAATTTCGGTGGCCTAAATAAGTAAATTAACCATTCAAGTTTATCATGCTAAAGTTTTTTTTTTTCTCTTATCTTGCTTTGAAAGAATTTTCAAATATATACGGTTTCAACTTTATATGTTTTAACATGGAATTAGTTATACTTTAACGAGATTTTAATTTGACGTGTTTAATTTTTAATTTAACTCGAACAATTTCACTCAATTTGATTTGACTTGACTCGAATTTTATTTCACTTGACTTGGTTTGAAAAATTTTCAAATCAAGTTAGGGTGATAAAATGAAACTCGTCAACTTTATTAACTCAAAATTTTCACATTGATTCGACTCGATTTGATTGAACTCTCACCTTTAACCGTAATGAGATTACATCCTATATTACGAGATGATTGTAATGTGAGATTACAGCGTGGCTGGAATGTTGAAATCCAAACATTATAATCTTATTTCGAAATGTGACATTATGTGCCGTAATGTTACATTTGGCAAACCAAATACCCCCTAAAATTTAGTCAATTGTTTTATTCTTTTAAATAGAAAAGTTGATTCAAATATGAAAATTTCGATGGCACTAACATGGCAACTCGAATAGTAATCCACGTGTATTTCAAAAAAAAAAAATAAAGAAAATTCAACGAAGTTAACAAAAAAATACATATTTAAAAAAAGAGTTATCGATATCATATAAAGTACATATAAACTGTCACATAAGTTGTCACATCAGTGCCATTAAAATGTTAATAGTTAATCAATATTTCCATCTAAAACAAAACAATTTGACTAAATTGTTAAGATTGAAAGTCGAAGTGATAAAAGAAATTAGGACTAAAATGAAAGAATAATAAATGTTAGGGATTAAATTTGTCATTGATCCTAGAAAAGACCAAACCCTAAATATTCGATGTACAACGGCTAGCTTGAGATAGCTATGGTTTAAAAGCTTATATTGCTGCTTGTTACTATTTTCTTTCATCGATCAATGCGTTTTCGCGAATTAAAAAAATGCAACAATCCTGGAAATTAAACATCCAAGCCCGAACCCAGATCTTCAATTTCAAATTAAAAGCCACCAAAATCTTACCTACCGGCGAATTCCATCGATTCTCGCTACTCCTCAGGCTCCACAAATTCATCCTCAAGCTCCGGTTGAAATCAGGGTCAACGGTTTCAATTTCCTCTCAACAAAAACGAAGCTTCAAATCCAGATTTCTCAGTTTTCTCGAGAAAATCCTACTCCGCCGTGAGAGGAAAGGGCTAACGATCCAACACCCAGATGTTAAATCGGTGCTGAATCGAGTGAAGCAGTTCGCTGACAAGGTATTTGAAGTTTTTGCTTTGTCTTCTTTTTGGTCAAATTATGGTTTTGATCCCATTACTATACTCAAATTTAAGATTTAGTCCCTATAATTTGACATAACTTGCCTCTATTGATTTTCTTTTTTATTTGGAAAAATGTGCTTTTAATAAAAGCCACCTCTACATTTTAATTAGAATAATTAATTGCAATTGAGTTTAATGTATACTATGCATGAATTATGAATTTTGAAATTTCAATTTTGTCCTAAAATGGTAATAGTTAAATCCTTTTGGTAAGGCTGAAATTTCAAAAAAAAAAAAAAAACAAGAACTAAAAATGATCAAAATGCATAGTACAATGACCAATAGCAGAATTTAACCCAGTTTTATTTACTTTCATCAACTAATAAGTAGAGAAACTAAATTATACCAAATTAGAAAGGACCGAAATCAAAATTTAACCTTTTTTTAGTTCAAACACACAATTAAAAGGTATTTTTTTTTTTATTTTTTATTTGTAGAAATCAAACTGGGCTGGTTCTTTGGTAATTGCGATTCTCAGTTTGCTGCAGCAATCGATTTCCAAGAAAGATGGTAAAGGAATTATAATTCATACATGCATTATGTTATTGTCGTTGTATTGGATTTTGTATTTAAACAGAGTAAAAAACAGAAGGTTTTGGATGGTTGGAACAGCTGTTTCTTGGGTTGTCTTCAATGTAGGCAAAGATTATGTTTCAGAACATGCTTGGAATTGGACTCCATGGAGCCATGCCCATGGATGTACTGTTTTTTGGTTTTGGTTTGCAGCTTGTCGCCTGATTTTGGCTCTTCCTAATATCTTCTCCCATGTTTTGAAACTCAAAGAGAAATGATGGTTTTTGATGTATAGATTTTAGATCATTGTTTTGCTGTGGATTCTAACTTGAATAACAACACAAGTAACTTAAATGATTCGAATCTAAAACGGGTTAAATTCAACTTGACAGGACTCGAACTCGAAATAATCATAAAATTTAAGGTTAAATTAACTATTTAAAAGCTAAAACGGGCTAAACTATTAGTGAGTTTATGTTTTAGTTACTCAACTTCAAAAAGTTACAAAATAGTCATTGGATTATTTGAAAGTTTTTATTTAAGTCATTGAGCTGTTAAGACTATTTTTTTAAAGTTCAGTTAGCGAGTAGAAGAACATACCTTAGATCTAAGTTGATCTGATAGTTAGTGTTGAAGATCGAAGAAAAAAGCTGTTTGAAATTTGGTTCGTAGATTCATGACGTTCAAAGCTATTTCATGAAAAAAAAAATTGAACTATAAAAAAGGTCGAATGAAATCTTTCGATTTGTGCAAGCAATGGGAACAAAGAAGGCCATAGAATAATGATTTTAATAGCCCGGTGATTTAAATAAAAACTTTCGAATAGTTCAATAATTATTTTATAATTTTTTGAAATTAAATGACCAAAATATAAATTTACTAATATTTCAGTAATATTGAGCGTAGTTTACTCAAAATTTAATCATTAAGAACCAACTCAACTAACCCAATTCATAAGTTAATAGTAATTGAATTAATTCGTAAAGCACAAAGATCAAATTATAACACATCAAAATAAAAGGACTATTTTCTTAATTTTCTTAAAGTAAAATGATGAAATTCAAAATTAGACCCCCCGGCCCCCGCAGTTTTATTATAATTTTCCCTTTTCTTCTCATGAGCGCGTAGGCGCGTGTGGAACCGCTAGATTAAGGCAAAGGAAAAAAATTGTTGAATTCAGTTTGGGTCCCACCAAACAAAAATAAGGACAGATCTTAACCGACGGATTTTTCAACGGAGAACGAATCAGACGGTCAATGCCTAAAGTCAAATGCTTACCTTGATATCTAAGTTTGACCACACCCGAAACTGGCCTTTTTTGAAAAAATAAACCCTATTTTTTCCCTGAACTTTGACTGCCCAATCACTTAAATCGAGGCACCCTTCTTTGAAAATTTAGGTACTGAATTTACCCTTTTACCCCACTCTTCCTTTAATATTTTCCTTTATGCCACTACCTCCTTAAAATATAGGTTAAAATATATTGTTAGTCCCTATAATCTTCGTAAAAAAATTTAGTCTCTTAATTTTTTATATTTTCAAAATTAATGATGTTATTTTTTTAGTTACATGGTTATAAAGTGAATATTTTTTATTTTAAAATGTCACACTAATAAATTTAACAATGTTAATAATTGGAGCTAAATTTTGAAACTTGAAAAATAGGAGGACTAATCTTGAAAATAAAGTATAGGGACTACATCTCAAATTTGTGAATAGTACAAAGACTTATGACATATTATCCTTATTTTAATATATAAAAATTTAATAAAATATTAATATTTTATAATTAAATTTAAATAAAATGATATATATTTCATTTAATAATAATTTAAATTGACTTAATTTGAATTTGTAAAAAAATAAATGTACCTGAGTTTTTTTTTTCGATTTGATACTTAAAATTGGCTTCAATGTTCAATTTGATATCTAAACCAAATGGCATCATATGACCCCATGAATGTTTGACGCATGTACTCTAGTAAAAAAAAATATAAGTACTTAATTGTAACAAAATAAAAACTTGAGTACCAAACTGAACATTCAAACCAAACTTAAATACTTGACCGAGACAACAAAAGCTCAAAGTATCAAATTGAAAAAACCCATGTACCAGAATGAACATTAAGCCAAACTAAAGTATCAAATTGGGACATAATTGAATATTAAAGCCAAACTCAGACACTAAAAAATATATTAACCCTATTTAGAAAGCGAAGAGGACGAAAATGTCAAATAAAAAAATTGAAGGCAGGTTTCTGTTGTAAAGAGATGATAATAAAATTTGGTAAATTTGGTAAATTTGGTAAATTAAAATTTGGGTTTTGGTTACTTTGACCAGTGTTCGTCACCCTCCATTCTCTTCAATTTGTTTGGAAAATAAAATAGTAATAATTATATTAATATTTAGTAATAACATAGTTTTTCCATCTTCTACATGCTTTTTCTTTCTAAAAAATCTCTGAACTTTCAACAGCTTTTTAATTTCCCCATGTAACTTTCTTGACTTCCAAACAGGATTTCTGGGTTTTGTATTTTTTTTTCAACTTGCATGACCTGCTTTACAAGGTTTGATTTCTTAAACCTTTTTTTGTTGAAATTCATTGATGATTTCATGATGGGTTTTATCATTGCTTTAATGGGTCTTGTTTTGATTTGCAAATTCATTTATGATAGATTTGCAAATTGCTTTTTCGCCCCTTGTTGTGTATTCTGGGTATGGCTTGTTTCTATTTTTGTTGATTCAAATGCATGTTGCCCAGTTTAGGCTATGGTGAGTTGGGGCCATGGAAATGGTTTCTTGAGCAGTGAATTGCAGTGTTTTGTGCCATGAGATTGATGTTATTTTCAATGATTTATAGACAATATCTACTTGGTTCAGCTTAATCACTGTATTGGTTATTAAAGATTTGAACTTGAAACACTTTCCTTTGATCAGGTTTTGTTGTTGCCTCTGCTGTATAATTTTATGCAGTTTATTGAATTGGAAATTTTGGGGTTTGGTTTGATTTGATTTGGACATGATGTCAAATTGCAATGCAATCTTTGTGTACTTATCTATATGAAGGTAAAAGTAACATGGAGGTCCTTGTACAAGGAGTTGGATTGCATTTTGCCCCCTTTATTCAAAAAAATTAGTAAATTAGTCCCTGTATATTAGATTAAAGAGCAAACTGGTTTTTAACAATAGAACTGGATGAAAATTTTAAGAGATAGATTAATTTGCTCTCTAATCTTAAAGTATAGGGACTAATTTACCCAATTTTTTATAGTATAGAGGGCAACATGCAATGTGAGTCCTAGAATAGGAGCTTTCATGGTGCTTTTACCATATTTTGTATTATTGGTTTTGTTGGCGGACATAAATTGCTCCTATTGTATGATATGCAATAGAGTTCTTATGCCTATATATTGGCGTTATGTTCTCGGCCATGCAAAACCGGTGTTAATTCGTGTTTTTATTTTCTTGTGGCAGTAGTGTATGGGATTTGCATATATGATGGGGTGTTTTACAGTTTTGAAAAGTAAGAAGAAAAAGTCCGAGCAGGTAGTTTTTGTAAAGCCGATTGCTCGTAAGGAGCTTGTGCCCACGGCACTGCCTGAGCCCCAAGTTCAGACCCGGTCATTGCGGTCGGCGCCTCCAAGTTTTAGAACCAGAGTGAAACTGACTCATCTTAATAATAAGACAACCTGTGATAGGACGCGTGCATTATCTGCCCCATCAAGCTTTGATGCTGCCGAGCAAGATGCACTGACATTTGCTGAATTCGTAGAACAGGAAGAGTTAAAAAGTCATGTTGGATTAGTGAAGGAACCGAGGTCACCGAGTCCGCAACCTCTTCCACTTCCTTCTCCCCGTGGTACCGTGTTGAAGACAATGGGAAGCTTTAAATTAGCGAATGCTAGTGTCCCTTTGGTTGCTTCCGAACCATTGCCCCTGCCTCCCTGTGGAACACTACGAAACTTTGGTTACGAAGAAATCGCTGCGGCTTGCCATCATTTCGCTTCTGATAGATGCATATCCGAGGGTCTTTCTTTTGTTATGTATAAGGCTTCTTTCGGAGATGATGCATCGAGTTCAAAGAAGTTTGAAGCTACTGTTATTCGCCTTAACTCGTCTACTCAGGTAGGAGATCATTTCTACTAATGAAAATTTATGGCTCACGAGATGATTTCACCTGTCTGACCGTGTTTTTTTACGTGTTCGTGTAGGGTTTAAGGGAGTTTATCAACGAAGTAAACACTCTTGCATTGTTGCAAAATCCAAACCTCTGTAAATTGCTTGGATACCATTCACGTGATAGTTCGGAACAAAGAATGTTGGTCTACGAGAGGCTGTTTCACGGAAGTTTAGAGCAGCTTTTATACGGGAGGTCTGATGGACCACCACTTGATTGGAATGCCCGAATGAAAATCGCTCTATGTTCTGCACAGGGTCTTGCTTTCTTGCATGAGGAAGGACCGTTTCTGGTATGTATATATAAATATCTCCGTGCATCTACATTTCGAGATTATTAAAACGATGACAATGAGTCATGTATATGCAGGCAATGTACAATGAATTTTCAACTGCCAACATACAAATCGACAAAGATTTCAGTGCAAAGCTATCGGGATACGGGTGTGTTGGTCATATACCCGAGACAGGAGGGATTTCTGTTAATGCAGTTGTAAGTCATTTGCCTTGTTCTCGTAAAAAGACAAATCTTGGTGTTTTAAGTTATCGGGTGTTTGATTATCTTTCCATCTGTGCAGGCTGTGGCAAATCTTTCAGTCGAGACCGTGGAGAAAGGATGGTTAACTCCGAAGAGCAATGTTTGGAGTTTCGGAATTGTCTTACTGGAATTACTTACTGGCCGGAAAAACCTCGATAACCGTTATCCTAAAGAAGAGAGGAACTTAGTGAAATGGAGTCGGCCATTCTTAGCCGATGGTTGTAGATTATCACTCATCATGGATCCTCATCTTAAAGGTCGTTTTCCTATGAAAGCTGCTCGCACTATTGCTGACATTGCACAAAGATGCCTCCAAAAGGATCCATCCGAAAGACCGACAATGAGAACCGTAGTTGAGAATCTCAAAGTCGTCCAAGATATAAAATATTCGTGCTGGTTTCCGTTACAAGAGCCAGCGACAATTGTCGGAAAACAAATGTCAAGGTCACCTAGTTTTAACGGGGTTATTACTCCGGCACCTGGGTTAAGTTTCTTACCATCGCCACCGTCAAGAACCGGACTATTCATTTCTCTGACAAGACCACCTACTTTGGTATCGGCACTTCCGTCCCGAGCTTGTTCTTCTACACTTTCATTACAAGAACTTGAAAGGCAAGAAGCTAGAAGATCAGCAGCAACAACCATTGGAATGACTAGCGTGGAAGTGGAAGGATTTTGATTGTTTATAAATATGGATTTATTTCATTTGTTCCATTTAAAAAAAAAAAATTATTCATTTCAATCCAACATATACAAAAATTATTCATTTAAATTCTGTATATATATATATATATATATAAGAGTGAAAATCTAATCTGAAAATGGATCCATTATTTTGTGCCAATCCATATTGTTTATGGTAAATATTAGATATTTGTTTCATTCAACTTTATTTTAAGTAAAAAGAGCCCTTAGGTCATTAATTTTCATTGGTACAGTAATAAAAAAATGATGGACCAATTTAATCTATCAACATTAACGTTTGTCAATTGTACATGATTTTTATTCATACAGTAATAAATTTAGTTCTCGATATTTTTATATTTTATGTAAGTATTGATAGAATATGTAAATATTGCAGGTTAAATTTATTAAAAATGACTAAATGACAGAACATGTAAATATTATGAGCTAAATTTATTAAATCAATATCAAATCGATAAGATGTGTAAACTTTAAGCGCTAATTTCGTTATTATATCATTTAAAAAGATGTATAATTGTCCTTAGTTATTCACTTTTCAAATTAGCAAGGATTAAATTGGTATGTTTTTTTAGAAGGATCAATTTACTCAATATCAAAATTGAAAGGGACCAAAGAGATTTTTTACCTTAATATCATTAGTAAATAACTGATAAAAGGTTAGGTCATGGTTCGAGCTTGAAGGTCCATTTAAGTTTTTAATATATTATGTTATTTATAGCATATATTTATAAAAATTAAAAAAAATATTAAAGTTATCTATATATAAAATTTTAATAAATAACTAAAAAGTATTGAGTGTAATGGTAAAGTACATGATATTTTCAGAGAAAGATAATCAGATTCAAATATTTTTAGTTCTCTTTTCTTTTACAATAAATATTTTTAATTCTCATGCATCATAAAACAGACATAAAAGATACATTCCTTTCACTAAACAAAAATTTAATAAATTAAAAAAAATTAAATTAAAAATAATATAAACATTTTTTTAAAAATATTTTTAAAAATTGAATGCGAAAAAATGAGTTTAGATTAACCATTTATAAATATGAGTATGCTTAAGTAAAATTTTAAGCTCATATTTCAAGTCGAATTGAACTTAAGCTAGTGGCAAAGCCAAGGGAGGCTGGTAGAGCCCCGATCCCCTCTAAAATGAAAAATTTCCATTTAGATCATTTTATAATTTGTAAAATTTTAAATTAGTAATGATAAAATTACATTTGGACCCCAAAATGATAAAAAAATAATTTAATATCTAGACTATTAAAATGGTAAAATTATATTTTTACTAACGTAAAAATATACAATTTAATTCTGCCCCTCAAATTTATTTTTTTTTACTTTAATGGATATATCTAAATATATTTGAACTGAAATAAAATTAATTGGTTTGATTTAGTAGATAATTCAGCAATGTAAACGACATTTTGATGAGATTTGTTGTATATATGTATATAGTTTTGTGGGTCTTTCAAGTTTTGTATATAATACATACTTGGGGATTGAAAAGGCAAAAACAACCTCTAATGGAAACAATGCCAAATGCCTATAGACATTACTAGTAAAATGAACACCAAAGGGGTTAAAAGAGATTATAAATAAAATAACAGTAGAAATTCATCAAGGATCGATCTCGTTATTGATTCTAACCGTTTTAGTTTCGGTGTTTACTTCATCCCTAGTCTCATGCTCTTCGGTGGCAGAATGGAAACATTGATCGTCATGTGGCTCGCTTGTATTGCCAGTCTGTGGTGGAGCATGTGACGTCGAGATTGCTTGTCGATCGGGTACCAAGCTTGTAAGGCCATTCTCCTTAAGGTAAGTCTCCAATGGAAGGCTTGCAACATGAAGAAGATTCATCATGCTCATGCGGGTGGAGGAACCAAATTGCGAATCATCGTCACGACACGGGTCGCAGTTCAAGTCTATCCGTCCCTTGTTGGCTTCAACCGATTTGGACACTAGTTTGTTGTTGTTGCTCTGGTTCTTGGATTCTAACTCGTTAACTGACCTTGCTTCGTTCTCAGAAGGATCGTGGTGCGATGATACATGTCTAGAGCTGCTTTCAACTTCTGCTTCTTCTATGGGACCCCATGCTTGCTGATTCCTCAGAGCAATCTCTGCTTCACGCTCCGACTGACGCTTTTTCTTGCGCATCATGAGGGTTTTAAAACGACGTTTAACCGTCAAGCACACATTACACGTGCATGTTGGCTTGTGTTTTCCTTTCCCACTCGGAGGCTGGATGCACACAATGCAGGAGCAACCAGGACGATGCCTCGGGTGTTTAGTTGTTGTCGCCACCGACGTAGTGCCGGAATCAGCTACATTGTCTCCAAGGATTGCAGCATTGGCTAAAGCATTCAAACCAGGTGATGATTCATGCTCCTGAGTTTGCCTATGAAATGCTATGATTCTCCTTTTTTTGAAATCTATATATAAAAGATAGCTTAAAATTCATCATTTATATATCATATATATATATCTTAAACATATCTTGAAGTGTAATATTAGCATATTAATGTAGAATAATTAAAATCCAGTTAATTAGGTTAACTGATTGAATTAACTGAAATAATTTAAATAAGCAAAAGCACTGTGTTATATAGTCTTCAAGTAAGAATATCTAGTTTAACTTGAATCTGGCTTTACCTACGCACCCGTAATTAGTGTAATACAATATTTATTTGTGGGCAGTCATAGCCTACTAGAATAAAGATTAGGCAGAAATCTGGCATAGTTATATACAATCTTTTAAGAGGAAAATATTCTGAGAATGTACCTCTGTTCAATCTAAGAAGAATTTCTAGCTCCCTTGGGGTGAGTTCATCGGGTAAGGAACATGAAGACCTGACATGCAGAGAAAAGGAAACAGATTTCTTCCGGAACTTGTCAAGGATAAAATAGGATTGTGAATGAACTAAGATATAGAAAATGCTGACCTGCTTGGGTCCCAGTTGTTGTCTGCACATGTCCACTTAGGTGGAAGAAGAGCATCGACAGGCACCCTTCTCCATTTAGAACAATTATCACACTGAGCCCATTGCTCTTGTCCCCTGAAGATCATGCTTACTAATTCAAGACTAGATAGATATACACAACCATAAACTTGAGAAACAAATCGATCCTTCAAGCTCAGAAACAGAAACTAAACGTGTAATAAACATAAATGTGTATGCTCACCCCGTTGATCGAACTGCAAAGATACTCCTCTTCCCAAAAACTGGAGGTTCCTGTAGGACAAACATGTATGAACAGTTACATTATAAATCACACTGCTTTGCTGAAAATTGATAATTCCTCCAGGAGAAACATTGTGTTCATAAACATGTGCAGACCTTATTTCTATCACATGGTGAGATTAAAAAGATCAGTTAATGGTTTCCCGCCCCTCAAAAGAGAACAATAAAATCCATTTTTCTTTAAATTTTAACTAAAAATACCAAAAATACTGGCAACTACGTCTTACTCAGAGCATAATTGCCTTATTTTTTCATGCACTTGATAGAGTGGAATCACAAAAGAAAACTGGTATTTGAACAATCATCCAAGTGCACCAAAACAGCCCAACATACAAGCATTGTTAAACCCCAAGTATTCCAGGAAATGTACTCACATCATATTCTTCAAAATCATGATCCTCAATTGTAACAATGCTTGGCTTGATACTGGGGGGAGGGTGGAGCAAATCCTGAGCCTCTTCCCAAGTAAGTTTAAGCTCCAAAGCATCCTGACTGTCAATCAGCAACCTCTTGCTTTTGGACCCAATATTCCGAGTTCTTTTTCTCTCTGGGGTTAAAATAGATGGTAGTAATAAGTCCTCCCTGATCCTGTCCTCATGCATATCAGATTTATGCCCACTAATATCACCACCAGCTAAACTCGAATGTTTTGACAGTCCATTTAGGTGGGGATCTGTGCTTCCCTTCAATGACTGAAGAAGGCCAGAGTAACCACTAATTATAGGCAGGTTCTCAAAAACACCCGAAAAGTAACTTTCACTTGAAAGAGTGCCATTAGGAATGGCAGGTGGTAAGGTTTCCTGTTTATTTGATAATTTATATATCAATATTATATGATCAAATTTGCTAACATGGAAGGTGATTGTTACTTTACCTGCACCACAGCAGTGTTTGTTGCTTTACGAAACCCCATAACAAGCTTCCCTTCTGGATCCTTACGGCTAAATGTTACTATATAAGAGAACCGCAAGTGATGTTACTCAATTAGAGCTAACAACAAAATGCTTGGATTGTTCCATAACCAGGTTCAGAGTCGTACCAGTATCTCCAGCTTGCAACTGCATGGACTGTATGCAAGGAGTCACACCCTCCAAAACATACATCCTGCTGTTGTTATTAGGCCAGAATCTGAACTGAAACACCCATTCTTTTCCCTTCACATCTTGAATTCTTAGGGGAAGACCCTCTGGCTGAGATATGGGGGGAAAATAAGCCTGCCAATTCATTCTTTGTTATAACTTACGTGCAACAGCGCTTCTGAACAGACAAGGTAAATAAATATAAGTTGCAAGTGTAGCATTATTGAATAGAAACTAACTTCAGCACATGCTTTTGGCAGAACCAAACGACCAATCCGTCCAGCATCACTTGCACTCAAAACCTTTTCAAACAGTGGAACAATGGTGGAATTTGAACTGAAAATTTACATGGTTAAGGATTTGACATGACACCCCAGGTCATTAGATAGACATGAAAATTTTTGTAGTCTAACATTCAAGACATGGTTGTGCACATAAACCAATAATGACACAATGGTGGATACTCTCCAGAAATTTGTTGTAATTCTTGGTCCGTAATCCTAGGCCAATAACGAGGAAGCAACTGATTCCGTCCACGTCCCTCTGCTGGGGGCCTAGCAACACGTATCTGGGGTACCATTCCTGCATTCATCTCCAAACCTGTTGCAAGGACCGACCTTGGAGGCTTGGGCAGAAGATGGCGAGATTTGGATGCCTGTTGCAAGACTGAAGACATCTTACTCTTTTCATCTACAACTGAACTAGGAAAGCCATTTTGGTTCCCTAACGAGCCACCCAAAGAAATACTCAAGTTGGTTTGTGGCAATGAATCAAAAATATTAACTTTACTAGTGGTAGGTTTCACTGCTTGAACTGATCCATTAGATGCTTGATTAATACTTATCAAGCATGTGCTTCCAATTTCTCTAGGAGGAGGCAAAAATTCCTCCTGTTTCATTTGCCCTAGAGACCCACTTGAGTCATCATTGTGAAGCTGAAGCAATTGTCTCAACCCAATGCTTTCTGCATTGTTGCTCAACTGCAAAAGCTGTAGGTTTTCAATGCTCGCACCACTCAATTGGTTGTCTG
Source organism: Gossypium sturtianum (assembly GCA_025698515.1). Lineage (NCBI taxonomy): Eukaryota > Viridiplantae > Streptophyta > Magnoliopsida > Malvales > Malvaceae > Gossypium > Gossypium sturtianum. Next base: position 170,144,630 of record CM046945.1, read on the forward strand.
CAGAGGTTGAGTGCAATTGACCAGCATTGGCCTTCACCATACCAAACCCATTAGGCTTTTCATCTTCAATCATCTGAAATACATAAGCTTCATCATAAATATTTGAACTTTTACATGTAAAGTCCTAAAAGATCAAGCATCATTAAGCAATAATCAAACAGAAAGGGACTGAATCATAGAACTAATATAACAAAGATATCAACCAGAAAAAAGTCAATATCTTGACAGATACCATTTATCATCCTTTTTGTATCATTCATTTTATAATCGATTATCCTCAGTTACCCTCAGAATAGAGTACACAGGTCATAGGCCATGGTACAACCAGTGCAAGGCTACTCAGATTTGAAATGAGTAAACGCCAAGGTGTTTCAATGGAAATAATACAGAGCCTGTTTCTTTTACTGTTTCAAACCAAACCTAATATATTAATTTGTAATAGATCACAGATGAGATTACATCACAGGGTTGGGATAACAACTGAATCAAATTGAGATGGGGCAAAATGAAGTATGTTAGAGGCATACCCCGATTAAAATGTGTGTCCCATTACCATAAACCTTACAGTGTCATGTTTATCGTTGAATTCGGCATGAGACTATAATGCAGGGTTACAATTTGATCTTCTAAAAAGGGAAAAGATTGAATAAGCTGATCTTACATGGTTAAATCCTGACTTTTTAGCACAGCTTACACAGTTGATACCCCCACCATCAAGAAGCTCAAGCAAAAACCTTGAAGCAATGCATCCACAATGGAGAGGCTGCCAACAGCAAAAGCATTGAGATTAAGCACCATAGTATTGACGGGAACAAGGCAAGAAATTAAAAGTTTGGGGTGACCAACCTTGCCACATGAATTGCAATCCCTCCACCCAGAATCCTTTGTGTGGAACACGTCACAGAATATTGATTGTTCATATGCAGACCTACAACGAGTCAAAATCATAAATAAATTGTTTCTAACAATGGCGTTCTTAAAATAGCACCAGCTGGGCAAAAACACTTTGTCTTGTTTGGATTCCTCTGCTATATTTAACCACTTTATATGGTTCAAAACATGATCAAACTTTTGGCAGTGTTAAATAACTGTTCCATTACTCTTTATCTCCCATGAAAGAAGAATTATATTCCAAATTTCCAATTCACTATAGAACAATTTATTATAAGCTTCACTAATAAGAACAAAAACATTCTAACCATTCGTAAATCAAGTAAAACAAAATTTACAAATGTTCTGTCTAAGACTCGTCAGCACAAGCTTATCTAATTATTAAGCTTAAAAAAATACGATTAAGTGATTATAATTTTTACAATTTACCCGCACTTATCGCAGAGACTAGCAAAATCTCCAGATCGCAAAGTCCAACCGTTTCTCCACTCAATCGATGTGGACGCGCCGCAGAGTACATTCATGCAGCTCTTCGAAGCCATACTCCAAACTTAATTCCTACAAAAATTTCAAAATTCAATATATGTATCAAAAACAGTGAAAAATTCATCCGCAATAGATAAATTTCTCTCAAGGAAAATCAACGAGTAAGCTAAAAGCAAAACAGAACAGATTCAAAATTGGTCAAACAAAGAGACTAAATCAATTAAAAAAAAACAAACGAAAATAAATATAACCTTTTCGAATAAGATAATTAGAAACAGCTACTACCTTCACCGGCGTTAAATATCGTTACAAAAGGAAAACATGCTAAGTTTCCTTTTCGTTGTACTATTGCCGGCGTTAAATATATGTTCACTAACGATGCTTGAATATATATATATACGGAGAGAACCGTGAAAACGAGGAGCTCCGACGACGGAAAAGACAAATCGGCGATGAAAAGAAGTAACGGCAAACAAATCGTGTGCATGCAAAAGCAAAACAAAAAGAGAGAAGATGGAAAGAAAATAAAAGAGAGAGAGAGAGAGAGAGTTTGGTACTTTGTGAAAAAAAATGGAAATTGCATGCACGATGATACTTCAAGACTCGGCGAACTCCTTCCCCACCTTCGTTTTTGGTTAAATGTTAAATTTGCCCCTCATATTTTACAAGATTTTCAATTTTGTATCTATATCCTTAAATTTTGTAACATTATTAATTAAAGAAAAGATTTTACATTAAAAATATTTTTTTTAAAATTTATTCAACTATGAATATAAGTGAAATGGTAAGAAATTTGTATTTTAATACATTAGAGCACGCATTTAATTTTTTAATTTGTAATTTGTAATTCTTTTATTCGAAGATGGTATGAAAAGATAACACTGTTACCATAAATTATAAAAATATTAATTATAATTAAATAATAATAATATTTATGTAATTCTATAACTAAGTTGGTGATCCGATTAAGGATCACACCAACTAAGTAAAGAACTTAAATAAAGTATATAGATAGATAATTTAAAGAAGCAGTATTTCTATAATTTTATAGTTGAATTGATGATTCCGTTCAGAGTGACACCAACTCAGTAAAATGCTTAAATATAGTATAGATAGGTAATTTGATATTTTAAATTAACATTTTATACATAAATTATTTTTGTTTTTATTTTTATCAATAAATTAATAAATGATGTGATCAACTATACATAAATTTTGATTCATTGTGCAATATTATACATAATTTTGATTTGATTCAATTTGTATAAATCACTAACAACATTATCGAATTAATACCATTTTACATTGATATATTGCATACACAGATAATTATATTAATCCAATATGAAAATAAATGTATGTATTCCTTTATTAAATGTGTATAACTGAATCAAAATTAAATTTTTATGTATACATATGAACCGCAATCAAGTTTCATGTATATAATTACACAAAATCAAACACATACATTAGACCGAAAATCACATATAAATTTGATATTTATCTCTATCATATTATATTACAACTTCCAAAAGTGAATTATATATCACGTTAAAAAATTTCATTAAAGAGTCCAAAGATAACCTACAATATACATACATACATAAATATACGCGAATGATTCACTTACATCGGTGTAAAATAGTGGTTTTACACATTTTCATGACTTTTTTTTTATAATTAATATTTTAATATTTCAGTCGTTGAATTTACCTATATATTTATATTTATCATTCATATAAAACTTTGAATCAATCTTATATTTCTATTATATTTATCTAAAATATTATCTATATTAATATATATTTACTTCGAAAAGTTTAAAAAATTTTAACTTATTCCAAATTAAATATACAAATATAATCGAAATTTATTAATTTTCATCCCAAATCGTTTATATTTCCCTTTGGTTTTTATTGAACTTAAGAAAAAAATTAATATATATTTTTTATAAGTTTGATATTCCTTTTTAAATTTTATATTAAAATAAAAAATTACAAAAATTTCTAAAATATGAAAATATGTTTTTTTTATCAAAACCAAAAAATATAAAACAAATATTAATTAAATATTGAAAATTCTAAAAATAATATTTATGTTATTATGTTTTTGTTCTATTCAATTTTAATTATTTTAATTAAATAAAAATAGTTTAAATAAACGATTGGTTTATATTAAATGTTTATTTCAAGTATAATTTTTCTAAAAAAAATAATGTTGTATTTTGATAAATTAAAAGAAAAGTATAGAATTTGAAATTTTTGAAATATAATAAAAAATGTCGATTGAATTTTAGTTTGATTGACATCGGTATCATTGTTAATACAAAAAGACGTGAATTCGAGTACGTTGAAGTATATTATTATTTTATATATGAATTGATAATCAGATTATTAAAATATATATAGAAATTTATTTTTTGAGAGAAAGTATAATAAAAAATAATTTATAAATTTACGTTATTGCGTCGAAATTACATTTTTGTCGAAAGCGTATAAATATATACGGCGTGTGGACACCACCGTAAAGTGCGCCACTTCTCATGCAATAAATATGAGACTTGAAGTTCCTAACTTAGCCTCATCTCTATCCTTTTATTAGTATAAAACCACGAGAATTTGTTGTTTTCCTTTGGAGAAACTGGTCTTTTGAGTGACCACGCCGTCAACGGGATTCAGCGTGCACACTCGTCAACTGTCAACGATCATTATACCGTTGATTCTTTTTTTCACGTTTTGTCTATGACGTCATGTTAATGACGTGCTGATGTTAGGTTACCACTGGATGCCCGGTTTACCTACCGCGCTGAAAGAGAAAGGCCAACGCACGCGCCGGTGAACTCGAACGGTCTCGTTCGATGAGTGACTTCACGCATATCGGCGCGCGTAGAATGTAATGAAACAGTGAACCAGTTCGATTCTTGCGCCTAAATTCTTAAAAACCGGCTCTAAACATTTTTTTAGGAAAAAATAAGGTATAATGTGAAATTTAGTATTTAAGGTCAATTTAGTTTTTATTTTAAAAAAAATAAATTTGATCATAATCTTTTAAACAGAGAATAAATTAATTTTTAATAAAAATATTGACTAAAATATTAATTTTTTAAATATAATATACGTTTTTTTTATTTTAAATTTTTAAATAATTTATTGACATAACTCATGATATAAATAGTGTAACGTCAGCATGAAGTATACATATCATGTCACTTGAGTTGCCACACATCATTAAAAACTATTTTTTAGTCAATATTTTTGTTAAAGAAAATTATTAACCAGATTAAAATTTAAGCCAAAAAATGTCAAGCTAATGAGTAATGATGATTAGATTATGCCACGCTCGCAATATAAGTAAAAGAAACAAATTTTTTATTTAACAATAATTATAAGTTTATGTTTTAATCACTTAACTTCAAAAAGTTACTAAATGGTAATTAAACTATTCAAAAGTTTTCATTTAAGTTGTTAGGTTGTTAAAATTGTTGTTGTATAGCCTTCTGTGTTTGCACCACCTACACCAATTGAACGCTCTTCGTCCCCTTCTCTTCTATAGTTCAATTTTTTTATGAAATAACTTTGAATATCTTCTCTGATCTTCAGCACTGATCGTCAGATCAATTTAAATCTAAGATATGTTATTCCACCAGTTGATAGGTACTAATCTACCATATAAATCATTAAATCGTCTTTTAAACCTCATTAACAAACTTTAAAAACTCATGAAAATGTCAGCATGATGTATTGTGTTGATTCAAGTATATGTACATGAATGTGGGTTATTTTTATGTTAAAAGAATAATAAATATATTTTTGTGATGTACATTAGCTCATCCAATTATGGTCACATTTATGTAGTATTTTATATAAAGAAAAGAGACAATATGTTTAGATTTATGTCCTCTTATCCCACAAGATTTTTCTTCCACTTAACAGATTTGGTTATTTTGTTTTCAAGCAAAGGAAAATTCCATTTGATGTTGAGTGGGATGGTGGTCATCACCTACACTTTCAATATCCAACAACATTCTCTCTCTTTTTTCCATATAAAAAATTTCCACCATTTAAAAAAAAAAAAGTTATAATTGAGATTTTAATTTCATAAAATAATTGAATCTCTCTTTAATAAAAAACTATTTATACAAATTATAATTGGGATTTTAATTTCTATTTAATGTCTTTTTTTTATTAGATCAAATTATCAGTGGTAGCTTTTAAAATTGACATAATAATAAATTTAACCCTCAATATTTATAAATTATGTTAATTTAGTCTTATTTTATAAAAATTAACACTCAACATTTACACATTGTGTAATGTATTCTCTCTCTCTCTCTTTTTTTTTTGTGAGGGTTAATTCCGAAATAATGAGAAAAGATAAAAAACTATTATTTTGGATTTGTGGATGTTTCCGTTTTTTTGTATATTTTCATTAAAATTTAGCTGGTAAATTTGGTTTTTTTAGTTTTTTAGGTGAAAGGGTCACAAAGAAAAGTAAAATTGTAAAAAAAAAAAGAGATTAAATTACATAATGTGTAAATATTGAGGGTTAAAGTTGCTATTAAGACAATTTCAAAAGTTACATTTATCAGCTAGCAGGTGACCAGTAACCACAAAAGAAATTTACTAATTGCTGGGTGACTACTAGTGTAGTTTACTTTCTTTTAGTTACAAAGTTATAAAGTGAGGTATTTTTATATTTCAAAATATTATACCAATCAATTTAATAAAAAAATAATGTTAATAATTAGACCTGAATTTTAAAATTTAAAAAGTAGAGAGATTAAATTTCAAAAAAAAAAAAAGTATAGGTTATGAATTCCAAATTTATGAGATATTTTAACCTACCTAGTACAAGGAAGATTCAACAACTATGGCAATCTAATGGGGACCCTATGCCGGACTACACCTTGCTTCAAAGCAGCATAGTAGACAATACAAGCACCCAACAATTGGCTCTACCGATTGAAATTTTCAACAAGTATTGTATTAGGTCCGAGATACTTATTTTCGATTTCATCTTGAGTTGGATTCATGGAGTAAAAGCGTTTTCATCTCATCTATTAAAGAGATCTCAATATTTGCATTCAGTGAGATTTGATCCCAAAGATAAAATCTGTTGAGAGATCCATTGGTCTAGCTAGGAAGAGTCAAAAACTATGGCTATTTAGTCTTAGTGGGATCCTATGTGGGACTACACCTTGCTTCAAAGCAGCACCATAAACATTACAAGCACCCAACAACAATCCCTGTCGATTAAACTCTTTAACCAACATGTCATACGATGTTCTACTTGGGATTTTACCATTTTCATACATAGTAACCAACACCACCAATGCCTCATGGATCTTTCCTTCAACACAAAGCCCTTGAATCACATTGTTAAAGGTTATCGTCCTAGGAATGTACCCCATTCCAATCATTTCCTTCAAATGGTAAACAGCCTCCTCCATTTTCCTCACCATGCAAAGCGTTCGAATCATAAACCCATAAATACTATGATCAATGATAGAATCCCTCTTCCGCATTTTATCGAATACTTGGTATGCGTCTTGAACCAAGTCTTTTCCTTCCCATGATTTCATGCATAAACCTCTAAGCAAACTGCTCAGCATCTTTCCCTCAACTTCAAAGCCAATACCCATCATTTCTTTATACACTTTTAATGCAGCTCTTGTTTTTCCCCATTTCAATAACCCACTCATTAAGGTGCTGTAACTAATACTATCAGGGCTGCAATTTTTGTCCTTCATAAGCTTTAACACTTTAAACCCATGTTGTGGCCTTCCTTCTTTGTTATAACCCGTGAAAAGAGTGTTGAAAATGACCACATTTGGTTGTAACCCCATAACCAAAGCTTGGTTAAGCAATCCCATTGCCTCATCTGATCTACCCACTTTACAAAAACCATCCATAATAGCTGTATATGAATAAATATCAGGTTTTATTGATTCTTTCTCCATGTTCATCAGCATTTCATGAGCTTGTTCGACTTTCCCAATATAACATAATCCCTTTAACAAGCAATTGTATGTTTGAACATTTGGTTTGCACCCAATTCCACCCATTAGTTCAAGAACTCGAAAAGCATACCCCAATTTGCCTCTTTTGCACAATGAATCAATGAGAATTGTAAATGTTATCACATTTGGATTGTACCCATTTTCCATCATGTGGTGTAAAACTCGTTGAGCTTCATCAAGGTCGTTTTTCTTACACAAGCATCTAATGATGATGGAAAATGTCCAACCATTCGGTGATAAACCCAAACCTGATGCATTGGAGAACAGTTCCATGGCTAGATCAGCCTCGTCTGCTGTAAGCAATGCCATTAACAGACCATTGAAAGCTGATAAGGTCCAATTGCTCGCATCTTTCTCCATCAAGCTGAGAATTCCATTCGTGTCTTTAAAGGGTATTGCTTTGATTTTGTCCAGGAAATTCACAACCCGAATTCTGGCTGTTCTTTCATCAGAGCAGCCTGGTGATGTTATGGTTCCATGAGTTTTGGAAGGCATTGAAACCATTGTAAGAACATGAAGCTTGCAACCATGGGTTCTCGTGGGATTGCAGAAAATGGAAGGATTATGAAATAAAGAAGACATGGCTGATTATGATTACAGAGAATAAGAGAAAGGTATGGTGGACAAAATCAGCTGAGTGGCAGGAAAGCGAGCAAAACAGGGAAAAAATAGCCTTATCCAGATAAAGTAAACCTGAATCAAATCATTATTATAGGCATATGTCTCAGATTATGCACGAAAATAAATTGCATGAAATGATTTTTATATTTATTCATTAATAAAATATAACTTATTGTTATTTTTGTAGGTAGATTAATATTATTATAGGGTTTTAGGGCATTTTACCCAAAAACGCCTAATTTAACATTATTTACGAAAATGGACTAACTTTTTGATTATTTACCGGAAAGGGCTGAATTTCCAAAACACGCGTCCATGTCGGTAGCGATGTCGGTGTTGTGACATGAAAAGCAGCGTTCTTGGGGCGTTTTGTCCGTCAGCATAAAGCACTTCCTTGAGGGCGCTTTATGTTGGCGTGGACAAAACGCTCCCCCAGAACGCTGCTTTTACCCTTTTTTTAACTCCCCAACGATTTTTTTTTACCGTTTGGGCTCCAACGGTAAAAAAAAAAAAAACTATAAAAGGCCCCCTTTCATTTTTTTCACACAAAAGTCCTCTCAAATTTCTCTCAAATTTTCTCAAAGCTCTATTTAATTTTTGCAAAAAAGCTTTGTTTAAATTTTTTTTGAATTAGTTTTTTTTAAAATTAAAAAATATTCGATCGTGTTAGCAATAGTCGGAGAATTAATTCGTCTCGATAATAAACACATCTCCGTCGATCAAATGACAATGGTAAGTGATAATTTTAATTTTTCAATACTATTTAATATTTTTTTCATTTATGCAATTTTAATTAATTTTAATTTTATAATTTTTTATAACAGTCTGTAGATCGGGTGTTGCAATGCTATATTCGTAATATGTCTGGTCCGCCATCGCCGTTGATAGAGAATTACCTGCGGGAAGCGGGTTTTTGGCACGTGGCCACGATAGGCCAGGGGTGCAAGTTGGACCCGAAACTAATTAGTGCGTTGATAGAGAGGTGGAGACCTAAGACGCACACTTTCCATCTTCCATGCAGAGAGTGTACTATCACTCTGGAAGACGTGCAGTTGCAATTAGGATTGTCGGTGGATGAGTACGAAGTCATCGGGTCCGCCCAATCTGCTGATTGGGGAGCCGTATGCTACGAGCTTTTGGGTGCTATTCCGGATAATATTAACGGAGGTCGGATCGAGATGGGCTGGTTACGAGACACATTCCGAATCGATAATGATTCGATCAACTAGAAAGAATACGATATGCTCGGGCATACATTCTTGATATGATTGGAGGTTATCTCGATGCCGGACTTGTCACGAAACCTCGTTACATCCGAGATGGTGCTTTGAAACTCGTTGATTTTAGAGAACACCGTGAATTTAGTTGGGGGTCTGTCGTGTTAGCAACATTGTACCGGGAGATGTGTGGGGCGACGCGATCTAATAAAGCCAAAATCGGAGGTTGCCTATCACTACTGCAATCATGGGCACAGTTTCGTTTTCTATTTTTACGTCCTCGAGTGGACCACCCATATACATTCCCACTCATAACGAGGTAAATTTTATATTAGATTTTACAATTATTACGTAGATTTAAAATATAATTGTATGCTAAAAATTTATTTAATTAGGTGGAACTATTCGTGAATTATGTTGGAATACCTACCTCTCTTGAAGATATACAACTTCTATTAGACCAACGATTTAAGCACAAGTAAGTATTAAATAAAATATATATACATAATAAAATAATCGTTTCAGTATTTAGTATTTAGTATTTAGTATTATGTATATAACTAATATTTTTATCATGTTCATATAGTTTCAATGGACACCATATGATGATCTAGTAATTTGGGCAGTAATTTCGGATGAATTTTTTCAAAATCCGAACATTTGGCATGTGAAAGTCCCATTGGTCAACTATGCCACCGTGGAGATGCACCAGTCAGATAGAGTATTGTGACAATTTGGATTCCGACAACCGATTCCCGTGGTGCTCGATGATGAGCATAAAGTTAACTTACGGCAGTTGCATACGGATTGGCCGAGATTCTGGTAAGCATATATCGAAATGTGGGAAAATCGGTATGATTATATACCTACTCGGGAACCGATCATCGTTCCTGAGTTAGCGTGCGTGCCAGAATACATGCCATGGTTTAGGATCCATGGTAAGCCATATTTACTGTCGGAAACGGAGAGACGACAGCAAATTTGTGTCCAAAGGGAACGACGGGGCCCTTTAAATCCAAGAAGAATGGATGACAACACGGGCCCATCAACAGCGCCCACACAATCACCGGGCCCAACACTTCAACCGACGACACCCATATCACAGCTTTTCAGATTATGCCAGGTGCGTATCCTAGCCCTTATATGTATCCTAACATTTATATGTTTTCTTTTCCTAGACCTATGGCAGGTTGGAATGCATGGTCCGGTTCATCTCCATTCTCGATTACTCCGAGTCAACCGCCGATCTATAGGCCGCCGTTGCATGAGGGATCGCACGAGTCGTTGTCGGGGAGCTCTTCTTTTTACCAATCCCCATCGCCTTACGGGATTCAAACACATCCGCCATGGGTGATGCAAACACCTCCGCAGTCATTATTCTATCAAGGTGGGTCATCCTCCCAACACCCACAACCAGATCCCCAGCCGGAGGAACCACAATCCCCGCCGGAAGCTGAATCAAGGAGGAATCCAGCGCGTAACCATCGACGACCTCCATGTGGGACTAATTTTGACCGGCACCAACATTGATTTTTGTTAATATATTTGTACAAACTTTTTTATATTGTTTCATTTAATAAAATAAAAGTTATTCTTAATATTTTAATTGTAATTTACTTTTTATATTTTTAATAAAATAAAAGTTCTTTTGAATTGAGCAATATTTTTAATATTTTTATATTTTTAATAAAATATAAATAATGCAACATAATTTTATTACAACAACTATCAGCTATTCCAATTTGGACATGATCGAGTTGTATGGCTTGGGTTCCTACACCATCCACACAACTTCTGTTGGTTGGTTGTTTCTCGGATATCTATATTGTTACGTATTCTAGTCGAGCAAGGTTGACCCTTTGGTTTGCGACCACGCTTCTCTATCCGTGCATAAATTTAAACGAGAAGCGTCTGACGCGGCCAATTACGTTCATCCGGGGGGTGGTGGGAATACGTGTCTCCACACGTTGTACATGTATTCTATTTTGTACACTTCGTCGACATAGCTCATGGGATCCAGACGGAGATTCTGACAAGCTGCAATTACATGAGCGCATGGATAACGAAGTGCGACAAACATATACCTCAAGATAAGGTGATCCACTAGCAAGATGAGTCTGCACCATTGCCTCCAAGTTACGAGGACCTTTGATGTCGAATGAGTCATATCTCACGGATCAACCAAGCACAAAATCTATACTTAATAGACAAAACTTTCATTGCCGCTGCTACAAGATTTTACGCCTAATTCTTTTACGAAGTTCTGTCAAATCTATGTTCGTTAAAAATCGATGCATTGTGTTCTCCGATAAAAAAATTACGCCGTTCTCGGTGTCACGGACCTCACCATCATAGTAAATAACAGCACTAATACGTTCACTCATCTTCGCTTTCTTTTCTACTTTAGCCTCAATTTCTCTTGCTTTGTAACTTATGCAACTTTGAGAATGAAATTTGGCTCATTTATAGTCTAAGGCCAAATAGGAACTCATCAGAGAAAAAGAGCGTCCACGTGGGAGCTTTTTTCATAATCTTGCTAACGATTGCATCCCGCTTGAAGGCGTTTTGGATACTATTTTTTCGAAAATATCTTCTCAAAATTATTTTTTCAGATACTACTTTTGTCAGAAAAAGAGCGTCCACGTGGAAGCTTTTTTTAGTAATCTTAGTGACAGCGCATCCTGCTTGAAGCGTTTTGGACACTTTTTGTTCAGAAACGTCTTCTCAAAATTATTTTTTAGATACTCATCAGTAGAAAAGAGCGCGCGTGTGGGAGCTTTTTTCAGTAATCTTGCTGACAGTGCATCCTGCTTGAAGCGTTTTGGACACTATTTGTTCAGAAACGTCTTCTCAAATTTATTTTTTTAGACTGTAGAAAAAAAATAAAAAAAAATTTATATTGCTAATATATTTTTTTCAAAACCCTAAACACAAAATTATTTTTAAAAAACTAAAACATAATTTAATTAATTAACCTTAAAACCCTAAATCCTAATTTAATTAATTAACTATAAAGCCTAATTTAATTAATTTTTTCCTTAAAAACCCTAAAACTAAATAGAAAACCCTAACCCTAAAAAAAAGGGGGGCAAAACGCGTCCCTAGAGGAGCGTTTTGTCCACGTCAGCATAAAGCGCGCCATCAAAGAAGCGTTTTGTACTGACGTGGACAAAATGCTCCCCCAAGGATGCGTTTTGCTGACATAACACTTGACATCGCGCTGACGTGGACGCATTTTCAGGGAATTAGGCCTTTTCTGGTAAATAATCAAAAAATTAATCTATTTTCTTAAATAATGTTAAAATTAGGCATTTTTGGGTAAAATGACCTCTCAATTATACATTTTATTATTAAAAAAAAAATTAACCCAAAATTTCGTAAAACATAAGCGTTGGCATCGACTGAATTCTGAATTATGTAGCGTTTCTTCATATTTTTTTTTTTTAATTTCTGATTTTCTTGTTGTTTCCATTCTTCTTCTTTTCTCCACCAGATCTATTATATTGTTGTTGTTTAAGAAGGTGATGGATAGAAATGCAATGACAACATCGATTTTATTGTTTTTAATCGTCACTGATGTTTCCAATGCTTCTTCGTCGTCGTCTTTGAAGCTTAGATACTTAGCTAATGAATCTCCATCAAAGAATGACACCGTTTCTACTTCTACAACGCCGCCTGTACGTTTCTTTTTCGTTCTTCCAATCTAATCTATCTCCATCATTTATTATTTCATTTACTATTTTCGTTTTTTGTTTTTATTCATCATGAGATTTAAGAAAAAAACTATTTGTTGTTGGGATTTTAGAGCTCTCCGTTGCCAATTCTTTTATCGGCTTCAGGCAAGAAGAAATTGAATCCAACACTTGATCCGAATTCATCCAATAAAACGGATTTTGTGATGCCACTTCTCGGTGACAAGAAAGATCCAAAACCATTGGGTAAACCGAAGAAGGTGAGTGCATCTCCTCAAAAGGAAAAAGTTAGTGGAAACAATCCAAGTTTAACTTCAAATCCGAAAAGTGATAAAACAATGGAGGAAAATAAGGAGAAGAAAAATAATGTAGGTGGTGGAAACAATCTAAATAGTACAAACACTGTGAAAAGAGGTTATTCAAACAAGGATAAGGAAAAGAAGACCACGACAAAGTCAAATGTAATTGGAAATGATTCCAAGTCAGAGATTGATGATACATGTGCCGGCATAGCTAGTAGATGTGAAGACCAAAACTCTTTGATTGCATGCGTTAAGGGTTTTGGAACTGGTAATTTATTTTTCTCTTTATTATTCATTCAATGCATTGATGGAACTTCAATTAAGCTAATTGTATGTGTTGTTTTGCCTTTATTATAGAAATGAGAAGTGGAATTGAGTATGCATTGTATGCATTGAATGCCTAATAGAGTACTTATGTACAGTAAAAATTCTTGATTTTAAATCCTCTAAAATGATTGAAGAAATAGAGTTATGAAATGTTTGTAACTACTGGAGGAAGAAAGAAAATTTGTTTGGTAACTGTGTAATCCATGGACTGATTGTTAAAGTTGCATATGGCTACACCATTTGTACACTAATTGTGCAATCCCAAATTTCGTAACTTTTGGCTTTTGTTGTAGCCTTAAATTTGGGTTGATCCTTTATTGAACTGTCATTGCAACTTGTTCTGCTACTAAGGCTACTTGCAGTTTTCCCTAAACAACATGGTCTGAATAAGCCATCTAGCTCTAGCTTAGGATTGAAATATTACTAGAACCAAATATGATAATATCCTCTGCAAAACATGGATGATAGAGAGGCAATAACCTTCCTTCTATTTTCTTTTGAAGTTATTGATGTAAGGTGGTTTCAGGGAAAACAAATTGGAGGCTAAAAACTGGAGTCAATAAGGTAAAAACGGTGACAATGTTGATGTTTCTTAATGGTGCAAAATTTAGGTATGATGGAAAAGATCAATACTAGGAATAGTGGATTACAACTCCCTTTTAGGAGTTGTTTCTCCACAATGAAATATAAGTGATCGAAATCTTATTGTTAGGTATCTGGTTTTTTATGAAAATTAAAATCTTTAGAATATAAGGTTATGGTTTTCCTTTTCATGTGAATGTGTTGATTTAAATAATGTGGTTCTAGGTTTTATTTCCATTAGTACTTCTTATGTTGAGAGAACATATTTTGACAGATACAATAGATCAGTTAAGTGCTTGTTTCTATTTTCTCTGTCTCCTTTTTCTGTTGCTCACTATATTGTTCTCTCTTCCATCATCTTTCACAATCACTTCCCTTCTTCACCTTCTTCTCCACGACCTGTTCCTAGTTCCCTTTGTGTCCTTGTCTTGATTCACCACCCGATATATAGTTTTAGCACCAGTGTCCCTTCATTTCTTTTCTTTTTCCTTTTTTTAACATGTATTGCATCTGTTAAGTATATTTCCATCCTCCATCAAACTTGACAACCCATGTTTGTGTTTTATATGTCATGTTAACTGTGTAAATATGACACTATAAAATTAGTAAACATGTGTTTATTAAATCTATAGTGTTTCATGTCATGTCTACCTCCATAAATGCTTTTCCTTTTTAAATCTGACACGTCATCTAGTGGTGTTGAATTTTTTATTTGTCATTGTTGCCATAAGAAAAAGGGAAATTTATGCTAACAGTGATGTTTAATTCAGATGTATTATCTAACCTTGTTCCATCCAAAAGATAATCAATTAAAAGCAATAAATCAATAAATGTTTGTTTGAAAATTTTCATTTTTACCACGTTGAAGGCAATAAAATAGTATGTCTTGTGGTTTCATATTTACCACATCCTGGTTGGATTAAATATGGTATGCTAGATTGTTACTCCAGTGTTAAGTGATGGATCTCAGTAGAGATCAGAGCTGTTTACATATGTGTAAAGCTTTATGTAGTACATAATGTTTTGTGTGTTTAATCAGCTTGATACCCATCCCTTTTTCTTTCCCAAGTGAAAAATATAAGGAATAGGGTGAACATGTTTATATGCACATGTTGATTGATGACAACAAGAAAACTCCATTAGTAGCATAATCTTTCCTACATTTTCTAATGGATGAATAATTAATTCGATTTCCTTATTCCTTTCCAGGGTCCAAAGAAGGGGTTGTTTTGGTCCATAATAAGGGAGAAAAAACTTTGAATGTCAATCTTATGGGCCCTTTTGGAGCATCTTTTCCCAAGAGACTTAGAGTACCAAAACATGGTATTGAAAAGGTATCGTCTTATCTTTCTCTCTTATGCTTTGTCACTCTTTCCTCATTATCTTTAGACCTTGTGAGACCTATTTCACGAGGAATAAGATTCAGAATATATATATGTATATATATTTGTTTTTGGTAGGCTATAACATGAGTATGGAAGAAAATATTGTTGATGTTGGGACTTGGAACTTCAGATTTGTTAAGGTCGCCTCTTAAGATTGACCAAAACAAGGTGACCTCTTAAGTATGACTAAATATACCATCTAAGTTAAGCTCTAATGTTAGATGAAAGCACTTAATAGGACTTTTCCCTGTTGAATATTAAATATATTGTGTTCAATAACTTTGAGTTCATTAGGCATGAAGATACACACTTTGACTCTGAAAAATGTTCCAAAAAGTGTTCATGCTGGTAAAAATACCATGGAGGCCCTTGTACTAGAAGTTAAATTAGATTTTGCATCTTCTACTAAAAAAATGGTCAATTTAGTCCCTATACATTAGATCAAAGAGTAAATTGATCATTCTTTTAAAAACTGGTCCTTGTATGCTAGAATGAGATACACATGGCACACCATATGTAACTGTTTGGTTATTTCATTAGCCACACCAGTTTTAATAGTAAAAATAGAAGAAATTTTTAACAGGAATGATTAATTTGCTCTTTGATCTAACTTACAGGAACTAATTTGCCCATTTTTTGAGTTAATGGGACAAAATGCAATCTAACTCTTAATATAGGGACCTCCATGATACTTTTACCGTTCATGCTCAATAATTGTACCCCATTCCATGTACTTATATGTATCCAGTAGTAATATGTATATTTGCTTGTTTGTTTCAGTTGAATATCTCTTTGACTATTAGTGAACCCATTGCGCTAGTGTTAACTGCTGGAAATGGAGATTGTTTCCTTCCTCTAAATGCTCAGGCATCTGAAACATACTTTTTCTCAAAGCTCCCATCGTATGACAAGCTGTTGACTCCGATAAATGGTGCCTACTTCTTGATTGTAGCATTTATAATATTCGGAGGATCATTGGCTTGTTGCATGTTTAGGAAGAGTAGACGACATGATAGTGGTATACCTTACCAAGAGCTAGAAATGGGATTGCCTGAATCTATGGCAACTACCAATGTAGAAACAGCTGAAGGTTGGGACCAGGTTTGGGATGATGATTGGGACGAAGACATGGCTGTGAGGTCACCATTGGGACGAAATGTAGCTAATATATCAGCAAATGGCCTCACTGTTAGGTCTTCAAATAAAGATGGCTGGGAGAATGATTGGGATGATTAGCCTTAATTTTTCTTTTAGGGTAAACTACACCGATAGCCACCCAACTATTAGTAAATTCTACGGTAGCCACTCAACTATTAGTAAATTCTATTTTTTGGTCTTACAAAAAATTATCACCCAACTATTCAAATTTTTCTTTTTTTGGTCAGTTAAATTTCTAACAGAAAGATAACTTTGTCAGCTTTTAAAATTGGCATAATAGTAACTTTCACCCTTAACATTTATACATTGTATCAATTTAGTCTTGATTCCAAAAAAAATAACCCTCAACAATTACACATTGTGTAATTTGGTCCTTTTTTGCAGGTTTTTTTTTTTTTTTTTTGTGATATTGAGGGTTAATTTTAAAAGAATGAGAAAAGATGAAAATTATTATCTTGGATTTTCAAGTGTTTCTATTTTTGATATATTTCCGATCAAATGTAGTTTATAGATTATTATTTTTTTAGCTTTTTAGGTGAAAGTGTCACAAAGAAAAGCAAAATTTAAAAAGGATCAAATTACACAATATGTAAATGTTGAGGGTTAATTTTTTTTAGATTCAAGACTAAATTGACATGATATATAAATGTTAAGAGTTAAAGTTGTTATTATGGAAATTTTAAAACCTATTAGAGCATCTTTCCGTCAACCATTTAACAACTAATGACCAAAAAAAATCGAATAGTTAAATGAATTTTGTATCTTTTCATAATTGGGTAACTAAAAAAGAAATTTACCATTTTTTTGGTGAATACAAGTGTAATTTACCTTTTCTTTTATAGGAGAAAGGGAATCACTTGACATCAAAAGAGATAGGAGTGGTAACTTGATATAGAAATTGTTTATTGGTTCAAGCATTTGCCCTTGCCACCTTAAATATAAGGTCTAATTATGATTTTAATCCCTATGCAATGCTAAAATCTGGGGTTTTGATTTCTCAACTCTAATTTCACATACTTTGTTCCTCTATTTTTGTACTTTTATTAGTAGGCTGAAATTAGCACTATAAACTACTGCCATAAAAAGTGTGCTGGGTAGAAATTAAAAAGAAAAAAAAATTTCTATCTATTTTAATCAAAAATTTTATTTATCTTAAATATTCCACTTGATATTACTATTAATTAATTTCAAATAATTCATTTCGTTATTTATTATATATTATTTTAAACCCACCTTATGCTCTAAATAGGCATACTATGTAATAGAATTTCTAGTTTGTTGTTATGGTTAAAAAATGTAGAAAGGTAGAAAAAATAGGTTATAATGTGTTATTAGTCCATGTACTTGTATATAATTTGAGACTTGGTCCCTGTATTTTAAAAGTTAAAAATTCAACCCCCTTACTTTTTTAATTTAAAAACCCTAACCCAATCATTATTGTCGTTACTGGTTTCCATCAAATTTTGTTAATTATATGCCATGTCATATGAGGACAGTCTAATTAAAATTTTAAGTTGATAAATTCTGATAAAAAATACTTATGGTTTTAATGATTGGATCGAGTTTTTTAAATAATAAAAAGAGGATTGAATTTTTTAACTTTTTTAAGTACAATGATTAAATCTTTTTTTTTTCAAAGTACATGAACTAACAACATATTTTAACAAAAAAATTACTATGAATGTACCCGAGAGGTCCCTCTATTATAGGGACTTAATAAAATTAGTTCATCTACTATTAAATGGATCAATTTAGTCCCTATATAATTAAAAAAATCAAATAAGGTCAAATTAGAATAGATTAACATTCATTGTTTAAAAAAGATAATTTATTATTTAACAAAGATAATATTTTTAATTTTTTTATGGTTTTGTAAAGGAAAACTTTTATTTTGAGTTGAACCGTAATTGACAAAATAATTTAAGACATTTTTTATATAGAAACTACTATTACAGCTGGATCTTATTTGATTCTTTTTAATGGTATATGGATTAAATTGTTAAATTTAATAATAAAGGAACTAATTTGATCTAGTCTCTATAATAGAGCACCTCCCACGAACTTTAAGAAATCCAACGACCGAGAGTGGAGGATCGCAGCTACCACCTACCACGATTCTACTGGTCATGGGTCCGGCTGGTATAATTCTTTTCTATTACGTGTCATCATAACATAGCATCTCAAGAACACGTTGATGACAGTGTTTCACTAGCGACGTCGTTTCAACACCATTTATATTTTTCTTATAGAACTCCAATAAAACCCTTTAAAAAGTTAAATTGTACTACTAGGTCCTTATACTTTATGAAAATTGTAGATTTAATCTATATATTTTAACTTATTATTTTAAGTTTTTATACTTTTCAAATTTTAAAATTTAAGTCATTACCAAAAGATAATTATTAAGTTTATTAAGTATTGCTATTTTCAAAATCTGACGTGAAAAACACATTATCATATATGTAATGTCTTGTCAGCTCGTTATTTTCATGCTACTCACTAAAAATCTAATTAAGAGACTATCATTTGCATTAAGATTAAAATTTTAAAATTAAAAAAGTAGAAGGACTTAAAATGATCAAATTGGAGAAAATGGAAAAAACACGGGACTAATAGCAAAATTATTTCTCGAATATGTCGCCCATACCTTGCTTTTTTCCCATTTGTCTCTAATAAAAAAAATCAAAGGTTCACTGCAGAAAGTAAGAAATTTTGGTAATCCTGGAAATGTTGTCTATCAAAAACCCTAACCCTAGCTCCGGTTTGGAGCCCTTGAAGAGGTTCCATCGTGCTTCTTCTTCTTCTTCTTCTTCTCCGATGGCACTTTGCTCGTCACCGTCGTTACGGCTGAGATCGCCGGCTTACAGAGTCTCTCTCGCCGCTCCCAAAGGATTTGCAGTTGGTTTTCGCTCACTCCATTCACGGCTTCCCTTCCACCATTCCGTCGTCGCTTTCGCAGCTTCTCACGAGGAATCTGTAAGTTCTAATTCAAATCACTTCTCCTTTTTTTTTTTGTAGTTATTGGTAATGATAGTATTAAAATGGTTTTCTTTTTAACTTTTGGGGTTTAGAAGCATTCAGAAATGGAAGTTGATAGAGAAAAGGATGAATTGGAAATGGGGAGCGAAGAAGTATCAAACGAAGCATGGAAACAAGCTTTAGCTTCGTTTAAGGAACAAGCCTTGAAGTTGCAAAGCGTATCCCTTGAAGCTTACGAAGTTCACTCCAAGAAAGCTTTGATTACTCTTAAAGAAACTTCGGAGGTTCTCAAGGTTCAAGCTGAAAAGGCAAGAAATGATTTGACTGAAGTAGTCAAAGAAATGAGTGAAGAAGGCAAAGAATACCTCTCAACGGCTGCCGAGAATTCCCCTCCTGAAGTCAAAGAAATCGTTGAGACCTTCTCTTCCTCAGCCGAAGATTTCAATGACGTTTCCAAAGTTCATGACTTCCATGTCGGTATACCTTATGGTATGGTGTTTACTTTGGATTCTTTTTATATATTTTTTTATATGAACTGTGTTCCATCAATTCAACCATCGAAATTTATTTTGTGTATTTGGTTTTGGGCAGGTTTTATTCTTTCAGTTGGGGGATTCCTTTCTTTCATGGTGACAGGGAGTATATCTGCCATTAGGTTTGGTATTATTCTAGGTGGAGCTCTTCTTGCATTAAGTGTATCGAGCTTAAAATCTCATAAAAAAGGAGAGTCGTCTCCTCTTGCCATCAAAGGACAAGCAGGTTGCTACAATTTCCTTAATTTGCATGAATTTTACTATCAGTTATGTTGTATTAATGGGATTATGTTTTCTGCAGTGATCTCATCTGTACTATTTTTGAGGGAGTTAAGCTTGCTGATTTGGGTGGGGCTTCTATCTTTGTGTATAAAACCTTTGTTTACCTTACTGTCAGCTTATTTACGATTAGTGTTTGCCTTTGTTATTCTTTTTTGCAGAGATCAACTCTGTGCTCCTTTCTCACAACCGTAATCAGGTTAATATAACTCTTTCCATATTTTAAAACTTATCTGTGGCTAAGGGTTTGATGTTGATGACTATAAGTTTCCATCCCTTCGGTTTTGTAGAACATAATTAGCTTTGCTGCATGTGTTAATGTTCATTAGTGCGCGTTATATCTTTAGTTTGTGAAGGCAGTAAAGAAAAGTTCAAGTTGTCTAACAGCTTGCTTTTTTATATGCAGTGGTGCGGTGGTAGCATTCTATATGTATAAGCTTCTATCGAAGGACAAGCCTCGCTTGGAACCTGGGACAGGAAATTGATGTGCTCTTTTGAGGTTAGTTTATTTTGATATGCATGTTCTGCGCCCTCTGTTATTTTTTTCCCAACATGTGTACATGTACGATATGTTCTATCACCATCTATGGCCACTGTCTGGTTCATTGTAGGAAACTTGTCTGTTCATTACCTCTTTTCTTTAATCATAAGAGCTCAAATGTGCTGCATATAGAGCTGGTTTTGAGTATTGAGCAAACCAATATGCGCCTATTCATTTCTTTTTTTTCTTTTCGTTGTTTTTACATGAGTTTAGGTCAATCTGAATAGTGCTATTTCGGGGTTTTTTGGTCATTTCGGGTTCAGGTTGTTTTGTGTTTAGTTTGGATGGTTTTGGGTTGTTGGCCTGATCAAATCAGGTTTATGTTTGGGTTGTCGGATGTGATTCAGAATTGACAGGTCTACTAGAGAAGCATTCCCTCCCCCATGCACCCACCGACACTCTGTTTCTCGGTAGATATTGGATCAAATCATTTTAAGGAAGTGTACTTCCATCCATTTCTGATTCCAGTGCTGAAATATTCCAGTTTTCGTTTACATTTTTCTGAGAAGTTTAATCTTAAACTGGCCCAGGGAGTGATGAAAGAACATATAAATACTGCATTATTCTAGGCTCCGAAGAAAGCAGAATCGATAGCCAAAGAACAAAGTAGAAGCACTTGAAGAATGTGGAGTTGCAGCATTGTAGGTTTTGGTGTGACTTAGTTTTGTTTGTTCCGATTTGTTGTGAAACCAGTAGGATATATTATATGAAGATTGTTGTGAGAGGTAATTTAAAAGAATGGAGCGAGTGTTTCACGATGATATGATGAAAATGCCTTTTTGGTTCTTACTATATGTCCATTCTAACAGTAATGTGGATTTCTTGCCTGTTAAACTGTTATAAAAAGGTGAATAAAAAAAAAATCATGGTTTCATATCAAATTGTTGTAATGTGAATTTTGTTGGTTCCAAGTTAGTGGTTAATATTAAAAATCATCTTGGAAGCCTCTATTCATACAAATTCACTGTTCTAGTGACATGCTTGTTTCATCTTGTATTGGTTCCAATGACTGAATATTTTGTAACATTAAGGCCTAGTTTAGGAATACTTTTGAGATAAAAGTATTCTTAAGTCGAAAATTTCAAAAATTGAAAATTTTAGTTTCTCTTCAATTTTTTTTTTTTTGAGAATATTTTTAAATTAAGCTTAAGTTTTGAGCTTAAAATTTTTAAAAACTTTAAAGAAAATTTTCGAAAATTATGGTTGAAATATTAGTTCAACAATGACAATTAAAATTTGATAAAAATAAAGAATTATAAAATGGTTTAATTATAAGATATTGAATTTCATTGTCCAGATTGACTAATATCCTATCCCATCAGAAAGAGGGGAGTTAAGATGAAGCCTAAATGCCAAATGGTTAAATGCTGTATCCAGTAGGAAGTTTATTTGCTTGTAAGTAGATGTATATGGGCTCAAATTTTTACTCCACTGCAGCAAAGGAAACCAAAGACTGGCTTTCTGATTCACCAACAAAACCATCTCAAGAATGGGCCATCAAAGACAAACAACAACACTGGATGCTATTTATTATATGCCTTCATTTTGTGTAATCTGATTTTGTGAAGTTGAAGTTATCTTGACATTGTTGACAAAGGCTGAAACTTTAGGATTCTGATGCCCTGAATTCGACTCTTGCTATTTATTTTTCATATAAAATTTTAATAAATATATTTATTACATAACGACCCCATGCATAATATTAAAACAAAATAATGACCCCCAAAAATGGTCATTATAAGTGTAATTATACAATTACAATACAAACCATATTGATAAAATATAACGAATTAGAATCTCATGTGATGGCCTGACAGTCAGGGTGTTTACCGCTTCAGTTGTGGCTCGAGTTCAAGTCGCGTTAGTTGTTCGGGTTTTGTCCTATTATTGTAATTCACCGAATCAAATTAAAAAATATTAAAGGGAGAAAGCAGGTAGAGAAGCTTCCTTAATTACAAGATAATTTAAGATTTAATGTTTGTTGTGTAGAATAGTGGGATCCAATTAAACTTTCACATTAGGGTTTTGAATTCAAAAGCAGATTAGGAAAAACCAGAGATGTGAACATGGAATTTTTGTCCTGTTCAGACCTTTGGAAAAATATGGAACATAATCCTTAAAGTTGATGGAGACAAGGATGGGTTGTTGCAAGAATATCTTTCATTTTCATCATACTGCTTTTTGTTATTTCCACAAATTTCCATTCTTTTTCATCCATGGATGGATGGATGGGTCTCTCTTTACAATTTTCTTTTGCCTTTGCATTAACCAGCACGCCATGGACTCTCAACAACCCCTTTTTTAAATGAAAATTAATAATTTAAATTAATAAAGGTAAAATTGTACTTTGGCCTCCCTAAAAATGATAAAAATCTGATTTAATATTTTAAAAATTATAAAGATAGAGACTATTAAAAAGGTGAAATTATATTTTTACTATCGTAAAAATTATAATTTAATTTCACTCCCCTAAAAAAAATTTCTGGCTTCGCCCCTAATAAGGGTGGGAGGCATCTGAAGCCATAAAAAATTTTCCGAAGACGGTTTCGAATTATAAATGTTTAAGAGAGTTAGAATGTAATTTTATCATTATATTTATATAAAATTTCACAACTTCTTAAAGGACTAAACTATAAATTTTCTATTTTTGGAGGGTCAGAACTGAACTTTAAATTTTAGGGGTGAATGAAAATATACCATTGGATTAACTTTAAAAATATTGAAATATTTCTATTTTGAGAGGTCAAGGATCTATCTACCTCCTCTAGCCTCGGCCTTGTGTTACACCACAGGCAAGGGGGAATGCAAGAAGGTAGTCAACTGTCTTTAGCAGTTAGTTCTCCTACAATTGATAAATTTATTTTTAAATCCCTTGAAGAATTATAAAATTATAAATTAGTATAACTATAAATTATTTTTATTTTAAAAAAAAATTATAATTCAACCCCAATATTAAAAAAAAAAAAGTTTCCTTCGACCCCACGGTTGACCTAAAATCTAGTCTCTTAAAAAGCAAAAATTCAATCGCAATCCGTGGGGTGGATAATGGATGGATGCATTTATTCAATGTATGTGGTCTGGGTGACCATTGCTGTCCTAAAAGAACTTCCCCATCTCTTGTCTCTAACATACCATTTATATATATATATATATCATGGATTTAAATTGCGGTCACGGCCACGTTACGTTTATCGTAATTGCGGACATAACGGATGCTATTACGTGAATTTTTCTTAAAATTCGCACGACTTATTGTAAAACATAATAGCGGTTTCGGACGGCACTACTACCGCTATACCGATATCGGACCGCTATTTAAATCCCTGATATATATATATATATATATATGCATCATTCTCATTTTATGGGTGCCATTCGTATTCATACTCTCTATTTATTATATTTTTTTATTTAATTGATGACACGAATTAATCGGATATCAACTCGATATTTTAATTTTTTTCTTTAAAAGAGGTCGATAAAAGATTTTTCATAGGGTGGAATTTGAAGTCGAACCTATACCATTTACATGGATAAAATTTTAATTTTACAACTCAATCAAAGTTTTATTTTAATATATTTTATACATTTTGATTTTATTATGCATACATTATTACCTCCATCAATTTATTGATTGAGTTTATATTCAAATTTCGTTTCACTCACAATTTAATTTATTTTTTTATTTTAATATCTTTAATATTTCATGTGTTATTATTAATAATTAATTTCACATCATACGTTTCATTATTTATTATATATTATTTTTAATCATATTTCCTTTTCTTTTTTTTTTAGTACAAGAATAGATTAGAACATGTCTAATTGAACAAGCTTAACAGCTTCAACTCTCTTCCATACTCAAATTATAGATATCCTTCTCTAACAGATCCCGCACAGAGAGAGGTGGATCTTTAAGCGTGACCAATTAACAATTAATTCTGCTGTCTTCGTCCATCTTAGTTAAATTAAATTATGTAACAAGAATAAATTTTTCTTCAAGCGTGATCATATCTTTGTATTCTAAATACGCATTTTTCATATGTATACACGTATAATAGAATTTCTAGTATACAACAAAATACGAGATAAAAAGCTTTCAATTTCAAAAGTTAAATTTAACTTCTAGAAAAGTAAATGAATTTTATGATAATAAAGTCAAATTAATAGAAAATCATTTGCTTATGTTTGCCCATATGCCATATATATCACTTTCATGCTAAGCTGTATTTTAGTGAAGTAAGTAATAAGATAGCTTTTTTTTTTTTAGGTATAATAATTTGTGTACTTATTATATATACAGTCCTTTTCTTAACTTTCTTTTTGGTGAATTATAATATAATAAGGTAAAGTTCGAACAACAAACACGATTAGTGCGACTCGAACTCAAACCACAATTAGATCATCCTATGGATTCATGAATTAAATAGTTTTAACATAAGACAGATATTTTGTTGAATTTAGAAAAATGGTGGTGATAGTTTACCATATAAAACCAACAGCATGATGGTTCAAATCCTAAATTATGTCACTTTCTATCTACAGCATTAATTGTCATCATCAATGATTTTTGCTTTCTCTCTAAACCCACAAAAGTAAATATACTCTAATGATGATGTTCTTTTTCCACCATATATTCACTTTTCTTTAGAAGCAACACAGTAAAATATCAAATTTCATGGACATGGTAACAAGATAGTTTATCACTCAAATAACACGAGTTCAAATTTTGTTATTCTTTTATAATAAACGTTAGGGTTTGAATCTTGTTACCGACCTCGTTTAATAGGTGATACGTTAGTATTTTATATGATCGGTGATTTACCCTAAAAAAAATGGATTATTTCGGTTGGTTGAATGTTCGTTAGGGTTTTGAAAAGATTAAAATATACTATAAATACTGGATGATATGTATGTATCACTTTTAGCCATCCAGGAAGCTGGTGGCATAGCTGATCCTGAATTAGGGTGACCTTCCCTCACCTTTTTTTTTTTTTTTTGGATAAAAAAGAGAAAAAAGAAATGATTAAAGCATGGCAGCAAATAATATTAAAAATCTCCACTTTCTTCTCTGAGCAACTTGTTTTGGTGTAGATATGTTAAAATTTCTACAGCAGCAATATCCATTTTTGGTAATGGAGAGCTTAGCATATAAAAGGACTTTGATTGCGATATATATAACATATTATCATTTGCATGATTGAAACATTAACATAACACATATACACATACATATATATATATATATATAGAGAGAGAGAGAGGGGAGAAAGAGCTGTATGCACTTTGCAGCTCTATTCTTATTATAAGAAAAATGAGGCATAACCCAATATTTCTACATTAAGATTACAAAGAGATTTAACTTTCTTTTTAAAAAAACCTAACATCATCATCATCATAATCAAGATACACTAACAAAGCAAGCTAACCCTCCCCCACCCCCGGCCTTTCAAAACTGAAGCAAATCATCAAGATATACAGAATCTCCTACATCAGATAGAACATCATGATCAGGTGACAGCACTGTCATATCAGCTGACGACGGATCAAAGGTACTCAACTGATAATGATGAGGTGACAAAAGATACTCAGACGATGATGATCCATTGTAAGTGATTTCACTGATTGGTTTATAATCCTCTTTGCTCTCTTGTTTCACCGACGAGAGAAAAGGGTTGTCGTTGCCTTGCTTGTTTGAGAGAGTACTGTTGTTTGCAAAGCTAAGTAATATAGAGGAATCATTATTACGAGTTGAATCATCCACCATGAAATGACAAGGCTTGAGCATGTTTTTGCAAGTATGGTGACCATAGTATATTGTTTCATACTTTGGAGGATCATCTTCAAGCTTTTGGACTTGTTTGGTTGCTTGACAACCTTGATCTGTCTTGTGGGTGCATCTAAAATAGCTTCTGCAAATACATATACATACATATAGTCTATCAGTATTAGTTTAAGGGATCATTAAATAAATTAAAATAAATAGTGGCTAAAGCACTAAACTCTACACCAAAGACCCTAAACCCGAAATCCAAAATTCTAAATTCGAAAATTATTAGTATTCATTTCTTTAAATGTATACAATTAAATCACAATTACAGATTTATGTATACATTTGAATCACAATCAAAATATCATGTGTATAATTACATTAAATTAAAGTTCATGTATTAAAACTCAGATCGGTCTCGAAAATAAAAAAGGTGGAAGCAATCAAAGCAATAAAAAAAAACATTATTTAACCTAAAAAGATAAAGAGAATGTTGTTGTTTCCCTTATATACTGTTGGAATCTAATCAATATGTTGAAATGACATGAAGTGGCTTTATTTACTATAATTTTGGTACATCACTTTTTCCCTAAGATAATGTATCCATGGCATGAAACATGCTTCATTTATGAAGCAACTTTGTGTCTATTCTAATATATGACAACAAAAAAGAGAGAGAGAGAGAGAGAGAAGAGTATACTATATGAAGAGTTTCTAGTATTCCTTATAGTAAAAAGAGTTTTCAAGAATCAAAAATGGTGTTTTTTTTTTATATATATATATGAAAAAAAATTATATATATATGAAAAAAAATCACAATCTTGATGACATAGTACCTTGGGTGATTGGCATGAAGGATTTGTTTTTGGCCATATTTCCTCCATGCATACCCATCATCAACATGTGCTGAGGTGATTTTTTTCCTTGAATCAACACACTTCCTGTACATAAATATATGTAGTCATAAATTCCATTATCCAAAATAATAAAAAAATTCACTGTTCATCAGCCAGCTAGCTCTAAATATTAGGAAATTCATGAAAAAATTCAAAGTAAAATAATTATTCATTACTTTTTAAAGTGATGAAAAAAATATATTCTTAAAGTAATTTTTTTTAATGATGTAATTAAATTGGATATATATATATATATATATAAATACAGATAAAAGGATGAACTCAAACTATAACATATAGATCTAAATTATAGCTGAAAAACTGGGAAAAAAAGCTATATTTATCCTTTTTCAAAATAAAATATATATTAAAAAAAGCATATAATATAATCAACTGAGAATAATGTTTGCATTTATTTTAAGCAAATTAAATCCAAAAAAAGAAAAAAAGAATTTACCCTAAGCTAAAGGCTTAAATGCATTTTTTTTTTGTGGATAATATTGAAAAAAAAATGGAAGAAAATATTAAAATAAGAAATAATTAGGAAAAGAAAAAGGTACCTTCTCTTGTAAGATCCTCTTCGATCTCTAAGTGTAGAGGGAGGACTTTTAATGCTGTCGCCGGAATCTTCGGATTTCCGACCATCGGAAGTGATGTTAATGGTAGGTTTTTGAGAAAAGTCGTTAAGATCATCATTGTAATAATAATCGGCGACGGCAGTAGTAGTAGTAGTGTTAGGGTTTGTTAATAAGGAAAGGGTATTAGCAAAAGTGTCACAGATTTTAAGGACCAGATCTTCACTGTTCACAAAACCATCATCTGTTAAAGATTTAGTGAGCAGATCTCGTAGCTGTTTGGTTAACTCTTTGCCTCGGACAAGTTCTTCGATTGCTTTCTTTGTGTTCCAAGACATGTTTGTTTTGGGGGGGGGGGGGGGGGATAATGATGATATTATGGGGAAAATGAAGAAGGGAATGGAGAAAGAAAAGGCTTAATACTAAGTAAAAAGGTGAAAAAGGAAGAGGGACATCGCAAATTCTTAGAATAGAAAAGGAAAGAAAGGAGAAAATTCCACGAATGGAGGATTTTTTTTTTTTTTTTTTTTTGTTGTTGGTTAAGTTAGTGTATTTTCCCACGCGCGAATGTTATATACTCGCCCTAACTATGGATGGCAGCTTGTCTCATGTATTTATTGTTTGGTCCGCAAGTTTGGAACTTTATTGAAGGTGGAAATATTTTTGTCATTTTAGGGTTTTAAGAGAGAGAAAGTTGAAAATTGATTGGAGTGTACTGGGTTTAATTTTTTTTTTTTGAAAAATATTTGGTATAAAATTACGGGTCGATAAATGTCTTATAAGATTTAATAAATTTTAAATATATATATATTTAAAAAAGACATATGTCATTTTTTTTAAAGCCGATTTGCAGGGGCGAAGTCAGAATAATTTTTTAGGGGGGGTCGGATGAAATTTTAATTTTTTATAGTCTATATCTTTATAATTTGTAAATGATTAAATCGAATTTTTATAATTTTAGGAGGGCCAAAGTGCAATTTTACCTTTATTAATTTAAAATTTTTAAAAAAATTATAAGGGCCTAAATAGCAATTTTCTAGTTTAGGGGAGACCGAGGCACCTGCCAGCCCTCCCCTGGCTATGCCCCTGTCGATTTGGTTCACTTAGGTATACGATTTTTAAAATTCAAAACACTTCAAGATTATCGTATTTTTTTTCAAAACCGATACTAATGAATTATATGGTTAAAATTTTAAACCTTAAAATTCTATTTTTTTTAATTTAAAAAATTTAATTTAATAATTAACTTTGTTAATATTTTTCGTCAAATTTTACTTACCATATCATCTATGCATATTCTATAGAGGTGTATTAACGGTCTTAATGGTAAAATAGAATTTTTTAAATTGAAAAAGTAAAAGGTTTTAAATTTTTTTTAAAAAAAAAATTAAAGTATAATAATTAAATCTCGATTTCCATTTAAGTAACAAAGATAAAAAAACATACACAAATTTTGATTTTTTTTATACATGATAAATAAATCAAATTATTTTCTTGTCGTAACAAATAAATGTAAAATGAATGCCGGTTGAAACCAACAAAATGTAAATTCATGTTATATCGATGGAAAGTGAATCAAAATCAAAATTTTGCATGTTGAATATCAAAATTGATGTATTATTTTGAAATTTTTTACAAGGTTAACTACTCTTCTTTTTTTCTTTTTTTTTGCAACTGACTTTGATTAAGTTACTTTACTCGTGGTTCAATCGATAATATAAATTTTTTTATAGTTATACAAATATTTTAAGAAAAAAAAAGTAAATTAGATCTATAAATAGAATTTACAACTGACTTTGATTCGATTAATTAAATTTTATTTCGAATTTTCCATGATAATTTAATTCGATTCTTAATTATTTCATATTAAACTTGGATTTTGAGTTTTTTTTTCTTTAACCCTAAATTAAAATCTTTAGTTCGATTGGTAAAGGAAATATCATTAAAAATATAATATTTATAAAATGACTCATATGCTAAGCCAATAAAGTGTTGGTAGCATTGATTAAGGCTCTCAATTTTTGAGGGTTGATGAGTAAATATTATGTGTGTTAAATTATGTTGTGTTTAAGTCCCATCACTTATTATTCTGATTTAGATTTAAACATATTTCAATTTTCGATTCGTCGTGCTTTCGGTTGATTTCAGTTATAATTGATTAAATTTAAATTATTCATGATAATATTATATTTATATTTATAAATTAAACCCACATTGCATTCATTGTGCTTTGCATTCATATGAATAATTTATTTTAAAGAGATTATAAATACAATTATAATTACAATACATTCGAATAACAATAATTAATATTACTGGTAAGGCTTTAATCTAATGATAAGGTAGAGAGTTTGAGAACTTTGAGATTCTAAGCTCGAGCTTCATCTTATGTAAATGTACGGGTTCTTCACATTCCTCCATTTTTTTTAATTAGACTTTGTTTACCATTGAAGTTGAAAAATGATTTTAAACCCAAAACATGATCTCAAACAATGAGTTTGTCAAACCAAAGTCAAAAGAATCAATTTTTTTAGCTTTTGACTTTTTGTAAAAGTGTTTTTTTAATTATTTTTATATTCTCATTAAAAAATTCAACATATCTTTTACTTTATAACGTTATGTTTAAAAAAAAAAATTCAAAAGCATTTTTTGACATTAACAGTAAACCCTTAATTTGAATTGAAGTTATGAAATCTAGACATGACTTGACTAAATTATGGTACACTCGTGATATGAGTGAAAAATAAAATTATATAATTAATATATTCATAAAAAACATTACATAAAAATAAATGAAGCTTTAATTAAAATGGCAAAATAGAGATATTAAAAATCATATTGTTTAGTTTTTTTTTTTTTGGTATATAAAAGATATAAGAAGACTACATTTAAAATAATATAATTTATTGGTTAAAATATGCTATAAGTCCCTATACTCTTTATAAATCTAAAACCCAGTCCTTATTCTTTTATTTCTATGAATTTAGTCTAAACTTTTCAGATTTCAAAATTCGTGTCCAATTGTTAATATTGTTAAACTCAAATTCATTTACAACACAATTTTTATAGTTACAGTGTCACCAATTGAGCTTTTTTTAAATGTCACACAAATAAATTTAACAATGTTAATAATTGAATCTGAATTTTAAAATTTAAAAAGTAAATGGGCTAAATCTCTAAAAATAAAAATATAGGGACTAAATTCTAAATTTATAAAAAGTATAAGATCCTATGAGATATTTTAACCTAATTTATTTCGTTAATCATTATTCAATTTACTCGTAACATCATCTCGGTTAAGATCTTACTATAATATATACTATTTAAACAGTGATTATGGAAGTGTGACGGACGTTAAGTATGTCATTAGTAAATGGGCATACATTAACTTGAAACGCGTGGGAGAGATGTTCGAAAATTAGGGTGAGCCTCTTACAATGGTTTTACTGATGTCATCAACCTTGTGTCATACTTGTTACGTCATCAACAATCCACCTGGCATTTGCCTTTAAAAATTTTACAACTTGATTTATTATATACATTAAACTGTCAGAACTTTTAATCATATGACAAAGCTACCCTTATTAAACTGGTATTCGAGATGGATTTTTCTGGTGGTGGAGGTAAATTTCAGCAACTTTTAAGGCCATTATTGGGTGGCATAATATACCACAATTGCTGAGTTGTTTAAGAATGGTTAAAATATGCTACAAGTCCCTGTGCTTTTCTAAAATTAGGAATTTAGTCTCTGTACTTTTATTTAATAGAATTTAGTCTTTCTACTTTTAAGATTTCAAAATTCAAGTACAACTGTTAATAATAAAAAAAACTCAATTGGTAGTCATATAATTACAAAAACGACTTTATAATTAACTTAAATTTTTAAAAAAATTAATAGTTTTAAAATCTAAAAAATAGGAGAATTATAGGGACTAAATTCGAATTTTTTGAAAAGTGAGTTATGACACGTTTTAAACTTTAATAATCATAAAATGAAATTGTTTTACATATATAATAACATTCATTTTTTCATGGAAATACAGATATATAATAAATAAATAGCTTGATTGTGGATAAACATGCGGTTAGGAATGATAGGGTGCGGTGAGGCCTCATTTTCATCCATGTAGCATATGCTTTAGAATCTTGATGGATCAGATCATGTTTTGATTTTAATTTAATTTTGATCGAATATTAATTCAATTCACATCGTTATTGTTAATTATTATGATAATTAAGAATACGTGAATTTAAGCACGTTTAAGTATATATTATTTTTAAAATTTAATAATTTGAGGATATAAGTAGTAAAAAAAAAAGGTAATAAATGATATTTTTATTTTTCATATTTTTTATATAAACATTTTTAAAATAGAAACAATTAAATGTCTAAAGATGGAACTGAATGAATTTGTATATAAATCTTTAATACTCACTATTTTAAAAAATTAATTGCTCACCATTTTTAAATTAAATCTTTACTTGTTGGCGATTGTGATGGCGTCGATCTTCAGGTTGGTTGTTTGTTGCGACATTTTGAACAATATTTTCTAGTTTTCTTCTATTTTTAATTTCATTGTGATTTTTGTTTCGCCCATTTTCTTTTCTTTGAATGTAATAGTTACTTTTTTAATTTCTTATCGTGTTCTGATATATATATATATATATATGAGATTTTCCAAAGTAAGGGTGTCACTAGATCTATCAAGAACCGTTTTCGGAGGGCTTTATTATAATAAAGCACAATGATAGCGTTCGTAAAATTGGAATCCGAAATGATGAGTAGGATAAATCATTTAAGACTTGACCTTTTGTGCATTACTAATGTGGTGGGTCTTTTGGGATTCTTTGCAATAGTTACTCAGTTGATTGGAATTCATTGTTAGGTTGGTCTGATGATATGGAGCTGAGATGAAATTTTCAACGATTTGATTATGGTGATGCATTTTTTGTTTGTTTCTAAATTCTTCCAAAATTGCGATTTTTTGTCCGTTTGTCTTTCTCTTCTTTTGAAATTATTTTACAGACATGATAATTATGCATTAATTTATAATATCTTATTCGTTTTTATACTATATATCATGTTTTTATATCTTATTATCCATAATTTTTATTAATAATATTTTTTTCTAATAATTAAAAAAAAAACTTTAGCACTCCACCCCATGACTTAACTAATGCAAGTCAAATATATGTTTTTCTTTTAATTTGAATTTAAATCTATTTATTATATGTATTAAATTTCGTATTGTTTTTTTAACTTATATTTGATTTAATTGAAATTATTTCTTTAAATTGAATATCTAAATTAATTAATTATATAAATTTAGTTACTTGAAAAAGGTAGATGGTTGGATTTAGATATCCAAATCAAAATTTGTTATGTACAAAATTAAAGTAAATTTGATTAATAAATATTTAAGATTTGATATTCGCACCCCCTTTGAATTTATTGTAGATAGTAGTTAAACTATCTAAATATGAATGTTATCGGTAGTGTTCTATTAAGAGTTGGATTGTATTTTCTCCCTCCAATAAAAGAATTGGTAAATTAGTTATTGAATGTTAGATTAAAAAATCAACTAGTCCTTTTGTTAAAAATATAATCCATTTCTACTGTTAAAAACTGATCACTTCACATGTAAATGTATGGTTATGTTGTCAGCTACACCAGTTTTAACAGTAAAAATGAATGAAACTTTGAGCAAAATGGATTAATTTGCTCTTTGATCTAATGTACAAAGACTAATTTATTCGTTCCTTTAATTAAGGGAAAAATATAATCTAGCTCCTAATACAGAAGCCTCTATGATGCTTTTACCGAATATTAATACCGGTTCATATAATTCACAAAAATTGTGTGGGCTTAGACAAATGAAGGGCTAGTTTGGCAATGCTTTTGAAAAGTATTTTTGAAAAGTACTGTGGAAAAGTACTTTTCGTAAGTCTTTTAAAAGTTTCTTTTTAAAATTTGAGTGTTTAGCATTCTTTGTCAAAAAGTCTTTTGAGAAATAAAATGTCCATTTTTAGACATGTTATTATCAAGTAACAAATATACATTTAAATAAAATTTAAATTAGTTAATATTATTATATTTTAGTAAGAATATAAAAAAATTTACTATAACTTGTTAATATTTTAATATATGAAATATAAATTTTAAATATTTTTAAGTAATAAGTATTAATTACTTATAAAATTTAATTAGAATATATAAACTACATTTTAAATATTTAAATATAACCATTAAATATTTGTAATTAATATTTTAAAAAATATTTTTTTAATTTTTAATTAATGATTTTAACACATTTGTAATTAAGCACCACGAAAAAAAAGAAAAGTACTATGTTACTAGAGAGGTGAAAAAGTAATTAAGCACTAAAAGTGCTTTTGGAAGAGAAAAAGCTAAAAATTTTAGCTTCTCATTTTTAGAAGTGTTTTTAAAAAAACTTCTGAAAAGCTAAAAATTCCAGCCCAAATTAAAAATAGCTTGTTGTGCACAGCTTTTCCTCTAAAAGTGTTTTTAGAGCCAGAAATACTTTTAAAAAGTAATGAAGAACTGGCCGAAATGTCAGGAGATTACAATGGTGATAATTTGCGTAGCCCTAGAATATTGTGAAATTTGAATAGAATGAGAAGGATTTTTGACTTTCAAGTCTTCATCAAGTGTGAACCCTAAAAAGCATATGCCAATATTCATATATAGATTTATTTATTTACTAACGATGAAGACCGTCAGAAAACAGATCCAAAGTCACGTATTATAACTCACCAACCTTAATCCCAATCTACGACCATCCTCTTTTAGTGGGACTCATTTTGTCCCCATTACCACAAATCCAACAACTTCCTTTTCCTTATTAACATATATTCCTATTTCCTATCTAATCACACAACCAGTATATACTGCAACTCCTGTCACTAATTTATTAGTAAATTTATATTTTAATTATTTAATTTTAAAAATCATAAAATATCACTAAACTATTTAAAAAATTTATTCAAGCCATTGAACTATTAAAAACTCTTTTTACAGTTTGACTAACGAGTTTTAAACAATAACTCAACGATCGATATAGTGAATTAATACCACCAGGCAAGTAGGGCAACATGATTTACATCCAAATCGATTTCACGGCTAATATTTAAGATTGAGAAAAATTATTCGAAATTTAATTCATATATTCATATAATATTCAAAGCTTGTAAAAGAGAATAGAAAAGAGCTTGTGATTGGTGAAAGTGATGTGAAAAAATTAAGCCATAAAATAACAATTGTAATAGTTCAATGACTCAAATATAATTTTAAATAGTTTAATAATCATTTTGTGAGCATTTGAAGTTAAATGACCAAATCGAATGTAATTTACCCTTAAAAGAGAATAGAAAAGGGCCTGTGATTGGTGTAAATAATGTGAAAAAATTAAGCCATAAAATAACGATTTTAATAGTTCAAGGACTCAAAAAAGAATTTCAAATAGTTTAGTAACCATTTGAAGTTGAATGACCAAATCGCAAACCAAGATTGGATGTAACTTACCTTAAAAACATTATATGGTTGCTATTTACCTTACGCAGACATGAATCCAAAGAACTAGGCCCATCGGGATTGGAATTCTGATTTCATTTCAAATCCAGTACCACCATGCATGTTTTTCTTCTCCACCCAACCCCCACTATTCCACTTGCAATTAATATAAAAAAAAAAAAACACAAAAGGGTTAAAAGGGTAACCTGATTTCTACACAGCTATTTTAATATATATTATATGTACGTATACAGTTATCCACCTTTTTTTGTTTCCTTTAATTGACTCATTTCACTCTGAATGCTCTGTGATAGCTAACACCCTCCTAACAAGCACTCTAGATGGACTTACTTCTATTTACTCACAAAAACCAAGCATTCATTTCACCCTTTTTATATTTTTCCTCGAATTCTGGAGAAGACTATTTGTTGGGGGAGGCAAATTTCCACCATTTTGTTTCCTTCTTCATCAGACATATAAAGCACCAGGCCACTTCCCTTATACCAACCCTTTCCCTTTCCATAAGAAACTCGATTGATTATTCTGCTGTGCTTTTCATTCATGTTTCACAAGCTGCTGCAAATTCAGCTTTTTTTCCAAACTCATCATCTGAGGAACCATAGAATCACATAACATCAATAAGACTACAAATATGCTACGTTTGGTTACTAGTGTAATAACATACGAGGAAAAAGCTTATTTCACACGCAATGTTTGAAGATACAACATGAAACCAGAATTAGATACAAAATATTCCATTGAACCTTCTTGAAGTAAAATTCTAAAAAGATCTCTACATAATGTCACAGCCGAGAAAAGATTCTTTATGATATTAGTAAGTGGATCATCACAGTTTATTCATTTCATTGTTAAGTTGGGAATTGTGGGAAAACATTCAGAGGCAACCATTATTAATGCTAACTAATTTCATTAGAAACATGTGTATGAAACTTGAAGCACAAAAAGATTAGAATATGCACTTACCATAACTTACAATTGCATGCCACAGGAAAACCATATGAAGGATAGACTTGAGTAACAGGGTGTAATGTACATGTTAACTGGAATCTTCATCTGGCTTTGACCTCAAATTAGGAGTCACTTTTCTTAATATCTCGGCTTCTCTGGCTATTTGGATATCTGAAGGCCAAAAAATCTGATGTATAACTTTGAAAAGAAAACGAGGAAGTAAAGCCACAATTATTATAAGCAAAATGGTGAGCCAATAGGTGGGTGACTTCACCAGATGGTAGATTGTCCTGCCAAATATAAGAAGAACATAAAATCAATCCAATAAAAGTCTATAACTAAAGATCAAGAAAACATATTCTGAGGTGAAACTAACCAGTAATTTGGGAAGACAGGTATAGAATCCAATACTACCATACAGGCATATGTGATAATTATTGATCCCCACACTGCAGCATGAGTAATGAATACCCAGCGCCGAATGTCCATTGCCAAGTGTATATTAACAAGAATAACAACTGCTATAGTCCACAAATTGCCCATGCTCCATATATCGATTGTGCTCTCCTTATATGTGAATAGAGGTATATAGAACAGAACAAGGCTTTGCCATAGCGTGTCAATCATTGTGATCCAGAAGAGTTGCAGATTATACGCCTCATGTCTATGCCCCACGCCATAAAGTTTAGGATACTCTAGGAGTGTTTTACAACTTAAATTCTTGTCAAGAATGCCAACAACAATAGTAGGGACAGAGGTATATATGACAGAATAAAATACACTACTCCAGTCTGTTAATGCAGAAGTCGTTGAAAAGGCTGTGCATAATATGTACCTACAACATACAAAATAATGTAACGTGAAACCCAAATCTGTTAACTACAAAATTGCAGGAAAAGAGAGAACAGCTTAATATTTCAGTTAATTTAGTTGGTTTTCGTTGACGAAACAAAACTAACCTTCAACATTTTTTCAATGGATAATTCTACATATCCAACCAAAATATCAGAACAAATCAAAATCTAGAAGCACGATACAATGAAGATATTAATCACCATCAGATGTTAAATTAACACATACTAAAAGTTCAAAACAAATAAAATGAAGGTATAAAAACTTGACAGGACTAATCCTAACTGATAACCAAAATAGCATTCAAATATCAAATTTTCTTAAAATCTCTTCTGTTAACCAAACTGAATTTTTTATGGTTAACCAACAAACCAAATTTGGTCAGTTAATTCAGCTAAAAACGAATAACGAACACATGTGGGGAAATTGCCTAGTATGTTCCCCCTTTCTTTTGAGCAATGCATCCAGGAAATTCAAAAAGCTCAGATTTCACAACAAAAAACGGTACATACCAGAATAGCATCAACACAAAAACAGCATTGCGATAGAAGTTGTAAAGTACTAAGTAACCGACACGCTGATAATTCCAGTGACCATGAACCAATAGTAATCTTTTCAGAAACCGGAACTGGCCCATAGCAAAATCTGATGCCATCACAGCTTGCCGTCCTTCCTGACCACATATTCCAACACCAACATCCGCCATTTGGATCATTGAAACATCATTAGCCCCTGTCAAAATGTAATTATCAGAGAAATATCACTGCTAGCTTAAAACATGTAAACTGTAGAAACTAATGGAACCACTAGAGCAAAATCTAAGCAGAGCAAATAACACACAAGACTCACCATCACCAATAGCTAGTGTCATGTCATCAGTGCGGCTCTTGATAAGATCAACAATTCCAGCTTTCTGCAAGGGTGCAACACGACAACAGAGCACTACCTTACAGGAAGTTGCAATGTCAAAAAGCTGTTGAAAGGTGTAAAAAGAATAATAGATATATTCAGGAGTGAAGAAACAATGAGTAAATACACAAATAAAAGCAAGCCCAAAAACTGATTCATAGATAGAACCATCTCGAAAACAGCACGCTACAGATACTATAAGCATTTAATCAATCTAGCAAATAAAAATTAGTCTTACCTCTGATTGTAAATCCTTCTCCAAAATATAGACCAAACTGTTTCCATCAATTATAAGTGCCAGGGGTGCACAGACATCTGGTTCTTCCTTTCCAGAATGTTGCTGTAGCACATTGGATGATTTTGTATCATCCGGTATCTCAAGATAACCATTTTCAGAGTTCTTTCTCCTTTTCGAGTTTTGTTTTTTTCTGTTTGCTGGTTGCACTCCATGTCTAGTCATTGCATCAGTCAAAAGATTTCTGCATTCTTCCTCTGAATTGCCATTTATGATTATTTGCTGCATATCAGCAGTCAGAAGTTTACATGACAGTCCAATAGAAATTGCTGTTTCCTGTTTATCTCCAGTCAGAACCCAAACTTTTATTCCTGCTTGCCGAAGAGACTCAATGGCTTCTGGTACACCATCTTGTAGCTTATCCTCAATTGCAGTAGCACCAAGTAATTTTAAGTTGCATTCTACTAAAGCTGCTGTTTGACGTAGTTTTGCAGCTCTGTCAATTAAAGAAGTGCTCGCATCTTCATATCGGCATTGCCACTGCTCAAGTTCCGCATCTGTAAGATCCCTTGCAGCAACTACTAGAGTTCGAAGACCTTCTGATGAGTATTCAGTCAAATGACTTCGAGTTGCTTGTCTTATCTGATCAACCTTCTCGGTGTCTGCTAAAATGCTAAACATTGTGCTATCAGCACCTTTCACTAACACCTTGACCGTGTTGTCTGGAAATCTAATAACAACTGACATTCTCTTGCGCACGCTATCAAACTCGTGCAACCCCAAAACATCCAACCTGCAACATGAAAGTTCTATTTTAACATCACAAATTGCATAGATAAAAATAAATGTGAACCACTCAACACTTGGCCTTGGAAAAGTTACTAGGGCAGGATCAGTAGAAAATAATCTAATAGGCTGCATGGAGACAGAAGAAAAACTATATACCTTAGTTTATTGCCATTGATATCAATCACAATATGACCTGATGTTCGCTCATGGAGAGTGTACCCATAAGCAGAGGCTGCAGAAACTAGTGCTTGCTCATCAGGAGATTCACCCTGATAATCAATAGCTTTAACCTCTCCCCATGAGTCACTACTTCCATGACTAGAAGCAGCATCCTGGGAAACAATTGGGATCACAGTATTACACGCAGCCAGGGTGAGGAAAAATAGATGTGCAGCAATTCTTTCATCTCCAGCCAAGTCTTTATGCAACAAATCCATAAGTTCAGAATCAACAGAAATTTCAGACTTAAGCTTCCATCTGCTTGGGACTGCTGCATCTGCAAGGATTTACAAAAGATTGGAATTAATACCACTTCTTAACAATGTAACGTGCATTCCAAGAGGATGAGGAATTAAAACAGAATTTTTCATAGATACAGAGCTCCATTATCCATGAATAGGTGACCAATACAACAGCATAGAAAAGCATGTCAACCCAATCAAAGGCAAAGCCATACCTTTCCAACTTAACCTAGCATTTTATAAATTTACGAGTAGGGTTGCCACCTGAAGGATGCAGAGATTAAGCAAAGCAACCAAGAAGGAAGCTAAGTAATCTATCAAATCATGAGTTCAACCAAAAGTTGGAAGAAAGATTTTGTTGATATGTCCACTCAAGTTATTAAGTCAATAATCCAGGACTCAGGAATAAGTAAATAAATTTAAATTAATCCAAGAATAGCAGAACCAGTCCTGCAAATATATGGATATTAATGTATTGAAATTCACAACAATCGCAAAAACAACAAATAAAAAAGAAGACATAAAGAAAAGCTAACAAGTCCTAACCAACACTAAATTATAATTTGTAGCATATAGTAAGGTCATTACTGAATGATAGAGGGATTATTATGTTATACCTGTGATGCTATTGTCCTGTAGTGAGTCATCTGTAAGATTGGAGCTCCTATAATCTTTCCCATAGACACTTGCTTTTCGGAATTCCATTTTGTTCTCAGTGAGTGTCCCTGTTTTGTCAGAAAACACATATCGTATTTGACCCAAGTCCTCGTTTATGTTCAGCGATCGACACTGAAACCTTGAGCCAGAGTTGCTGCAGTACATGTGCTTATCTTCAATCATGAAATAAGACTGTCCCAAGCGAACTAACTCCATCGTAATATAAAGAGAGATTGGTATCATTATCTGAAAGACAATAACGGAACTTAAAAAGGAGAAAAAAGTCTCCATAGGGATCCCATAATATCTGTATGTTTTACCATTCTCCCTTCCTTCTCTTATGTATGTTTTTCTGTAATAAGGCAAGGTATCAAGTTCGTCCTTGTGACGATGGAGCCAAAGGCCCATACCAACAGCAACAACAGAACACATGACAAGAAGGAAAATGGACAACCAGAATGTTTCCCTGTTCATGTAGCCTTCCAATTTGCTTCGCTTTGAAGGGGAAACTGCACTGTTTAGCATTGCTTTTGTTTCCTGCCCAGCATAAACCACCACACCTATTATCCAATCAGTGTTCTTCAGCTGACAACCACGCAAAACAATGTTTGATTGGCTGAGGGGGAATTTATGTCCATTGAACTCCATATTGGCTGTGAACTCATAAATATTCCTATTAGGTTGCTCACATCTGATCAACCCCGATACATTACAAACTTCAAATATTGAAGAAGCTGTTTCCTGCCTAGCATATCTCGTCTTCAGGTTTGATTCACCATCCAAATTCATAGTCTGAATATAGGCAAGTCCGCTAGGGTCACTCGTCCCTAACAAAACCATGTCACAAGGAATTGTCTCATCAGCATGGATCTTGACAACCTCTCCAGCTCTTATCTTTTTCCATTTCTTCATTTGGAATTCCCCCACCTGGAGAACTAATGCTTCCCTATTGTTTTCATTCCGATCTGACCTATGTCTTCGCCAATCCTCATAACCATCTTTAATTGCCGTGACACAAAGCACAAACAAGAGTGGGAAAAGAGACACAGTTCTCCCAAAGACTGCCAGAGGTGGAAGTTGATTGAGAGCAGCAATTGCCAGGAAATACAAATAGGCCACTCGATGAAACTGAATGAAAAGATTCTTAGGTAAGAAGGTGATGAGCGTATACTTGCTAGTCCGAATCTCATTCCCCGTGAACTCATACTTGTCATTAGTTCTCCTTGGATCATTAATGTAGATCAACCTTGGATTTTCTGAATACGGAAGATTATCATCAAAATCCACACTTTTGTTGCGGATCCTCCGTGATTTGCTCAAATTTTCTTGAGCCTGAGATGAACTCCTGGAAATATCAAAGCTTGTATAAGTGTTATCGTTGTTATGCAGCTCCATGGAACCCCAGGATACCTGATTTCCACTATCCTTGGCGGGGCATTCCAATGAGAACTGCTGACGGGAAAGACAGTCAGCAGAATACAACTATTTTGAGGTAACAACAGAAAGGGAACGCGCAAGAGAGGAAAGAGGTCTCAAAGGACAATGTGGTGTAGCCCCACACAGACAGCAGTTTCTTCCAGAACCTCTTCCTGTTGGTCTTCTAAATAAAGAAAATCGATGGCAGCCGAGGCAGCTAAAGGAAGGCAAGCAGCAAGCAGAAGTACCTTGGTGATGCACCACCACAGAGGAAGAATCAGATGAAGGCAGTAAAGTTTGCCCTGAAATCATAAATAATACATTTCTCAAATGACACCGTACCCATAGGAGAATGCTATTAGTACTACTAGAATGCGGCAACTACCTCTGTTTTGTTCTTATATTCCCGTCACCAGCAAAATCAAACAACAAGTAACAGAATTACATCCCAAAACCTCCATTTCGTTCGCTTTGCCAACTACAATCTCGTTTCTTCTTCAATTCAGGCATAAAACAGAACGCATCTCAAAAAATCAAGAACAAATAAAGAGAAAGACAAAGAAGGTACAAGCCCTATGCAAAAATTGTCGATCCAATCCAAGAACAGGAGATTCAAACCATGTCCTACAACCAGAAAAAGGAAAATTAAATGAAAACAATGACAGATCCCTGCTAAAAACAACTCAACTCAGCTCCACAGACCTTCTCTATTCCATATAATGCCAAAACTAGAAACACACACTGACAAAACAAAAATTAAAAAGAAAAAGTAAAAGAA
This sequence comes from Gossypium sturtianum, assembly GCA_025698515.1. Lineage (NCBI taxonomy): Eukaryota > Viridiplantae > Streptophyta > Magnoliopsida > Malvales > Malvaceae > Gossypium > Gossypium sturtianum. The sequence continues at coordinate 170,187,480 of CM046945.1, forward strand.
AAACCTGAAAACTCCAAATGATGGCTATGACTATAATAATACTTGTAGCATTTAATTATCAATACAGCCCTAAAAACCCTAGTTCACAATTAAAAAGAAGCAAAGAAAAAAAAAAAAGAGATTATCGTATCGGGAAAAGCGCTGAGCACGAATCAATGCACTGAAAACGAAATCATAGTGAAATGGCAGATAAAGTAAAAGAAAAAAAAGGGAAAAGAGATCCAAAAACCTGAGAGAAGAAGAGATCTCGGATCGAAGGAGAGAAGCAAAGCAGAGCGATGGTGAAAGTTCAGTTTTGTTAGAAAGTGCACGAAATGCGAGGAAATCGGAAAAGAGATTGGATGGATGGCTTAGCATCAATCTTGGCTAATTGGTACTTTTAAATTTTATTTATTTATTTTTCTAAATTTTTGGGGGGTAAAATGAATATATGACAGATCAAAAACATGGATCTTGCTTGCTCTGTTTTTCTCCTACTACCAAACAACAATCACTTCCGTAATTCAATTAGCTATTCCATAACACTAACAGATCCCCTTTTTTTTTATTTTTTACTTTTTTTTTTATGTTTGCCTTTTAATTTATTTATTATAATTTATTTACAAAAATTTAAAAGATTATTTATTATAAGGTTAAATTCTGTTATTAGTCCCTGTACTTTGTGAAAGTTATGAATTTAGTCTTTGTATTTTAATTTGGTCACTTTTTAGTCCTTATACTTTTCAAATTTTAAAATTTCAGTCACGATAACCTATTAAATTCATTAATTATTTGGTTAACCTTTGAATTAGGGATTTAAATCGTTATTACTCCTAAATTGGCTTAATTTTACCTCTCGGCCTCAATTTTACCAATTTAGACAAATTAATTTGATTTATCTCTCGACCTCACCAAACTAACCCGAGGCTATCAAATTGGTGTCTGATAAGATCTCATTTCAGCCTCACTTACTTAATTTTCCCTTGGGAGCGTCAATCCTAAGTTTTGAAGTTTATTCGATTTAGTCTAGATTTTGTAATTTAGTCCCTAAACCCAAAAATCAACTACCCAACATTTACATCAACCAACCACCTATGATTTAGTTACTCATACTCAGATTTAAACAAAAAAAAAGACACAATAATCACACACAATAGGCATAAATCACAAGTACGCTGAGTTGATTCTCAACCACACCGAGTGCGATCAAAGATACATCTTTTGAGAGAGAGTGCCATGTTAAATTGCTTGATTATTCTTTGATATTTTCCCTTGTAATTCCACACTCAACTAGTAGGCTTTCTTTGTAAGAGATTCAACCTTTGTATATGAGGTTTCGGGTGAGTGGTTGTAACAAGTTGAGACAAGCTATTGGGGTTGCAATTACTTCTAGGTGTAATGGTGAATTGGGTTTTAGCCAATAGGTGGTTAGATTGGTTATAAAATGAAACCATTCGCTGAGTGAAGATCCTCGATCATTTCATGTACGGTTAATTATTTAAACTTTAGAAGCTTTTCATGTTTTGAGTAATTCTTTCATGTATTACAATTTACTTAATATCTTAGAAACCTTTAAAATTATTTAATTTCATAAAAACCTTCAGCAATTATTTCATGTATTACGAATTACTTCATTTCTTAAAAACTTTTCATGTTTCAAGTAATTCTTTCAAATATTACGAATTACTTAACTTCTTAAAAATCATTCATGTTTTGAGTATTCACTTCACATATAAAGTAATTCTTTCGTGTTTTACAAAATATTTACAAGTTTATGATTTTTTGGCATAATGATAAATTAAACCCGTAACATTTATATCTTGTGTTAATATGGCCCTTATTTTTTTTTAGCTAAATTTGGCCTTCAACATTTTAAAAGGAATCGAATTTGACTATCAACCTTTCAAAAAGAATCCAAATGTTGTTTTTTATGATGAAAATATTGACTAAAATATTAATTTTTTAAACATAGTAGCCTGCATGATAGTCCATGTATATTTCATGCTTTTTTTTAAAAAAAAATGAGTTTAATATATATATTTTAAAAATTTTGAATTTATTTTTAAAATTGGAATTTATTTTTAAAATTTAAATTGTTTATTAATGTGACATATAAGACAAATAATATCATGTCAGCATGAAATACATGTAACCGTCGTGTGGATTGCCATGCTAAAATTGTTAAAAGATAATGTTTTAGTCAACATTTTCGTTAAAAAAATGATTTGACTCCTTTTGAAATATTAATGTTCAAATTTAGTTTAAAAAAAGAATAATGGCCAAATTGAAAAAATATATAACATTGAGGGCTAAATTGATCATTATGCATTTTTTAGAATACAAGGTCATGCATATTATTGAATTTTAAAAAATTACAACCACCTTTTATTTTAAAATAATTAGCTTCTAATGTCACATTTGTTGCATATGATTTTTACATGTTTAATATTTAATTATTTTTTAAAATATTGTATTTTTATATGCAATAATTAATGTAAAATAATATTTCTTATTTAAATTATTGGGTATAGTTAAAATATATTAACTTATCAATTCAAATATTATAATAAAATATTTCAGATAATAAATTTTTGTTGGTATAAAACCACAAAGGCCCTCATCCGTTTTACGGTTTGAGTCTAGTCCTATTCGAACTGAGTGTGGTATTCAAGTAAAGCTCTCCCAACAATAATGACTCTAAGATTCAAATTTGGTCCAAATAATAACTCAATTATACATCAAGAAAATTAGCACAGATTTTAAAAAATAATTGGATGATTGTTAAGTTTTTTTTCTTTTTTTTTAAAAGTTCGGCTAGCGAGCTTCAATCAATAATTGGATGATTGTTATAGTGGATTAGTATCCATCAATGAATAGAATAATATATCTTATATCCAAGTTGATCTGATAGTCAATGTTTAAGATCGAAGAAGAAAGCTACTTGAACTTTGGCTTGCAAATTTGTAACATTTAAAACTATTTCATGAAAAAAAAAAAACTAAAAGTAGAAGAGAAGAGGAATAAATGCTTTCAATTGGTGCAGACGGTGCGAATAAAGAAGACCATGTAGCATCGATTTTAACAACTCAATGACTTAAATAAAAATTTTCAAATAATTTAATGACTATTTTATAACCTTTTAAAATTAAATAACTAAAATGTAAATTTATTAATAATTTAGTGACCTTTAATATAACATACCTCATGGAAACCCATATTAGGAGGTTAAAGGTTTTCTGTAAAATTTTCCCATGCATAATAAGTGAAAAGGGCAGCAATAAGAAGCCCAAATGAAATAAAGGAAGCAAGCTCAATAATGGACCGTCCATTCCCTAAGATCCAAGGGATATGTTAGTTCCGGTCCATATGCCTTGATATTTGACCCAATCCGGTTCCAACACTCCTAACTACGGGTGAGCAAAATCTGATTCGATTCGAAAAATTTGATAAAAATTTCAAATCTTGAATTAAATAGTTCGAGTTATTTGAGTTAATCAAGTTATTTGGACAAACTCGAATAAAAAGTTAAGTTTTTCGGTTTAACTCAAATGTAAATTATAAAATTCGAGTTATCCGAAAATCCGAATAAGAAAAAATAAAACTACGCCATTTTGATAAATGTTTACCTTTTTCTAAAATTAAAAATCAAAACCATTAAGTTAAAAGGTAAAATTACATTGTTTTGATAAATGTTTACTCATTAAGTTAAAAGGTAAAACCATTATATTTATTTATGTAGTTAAATAATTTTATATTTTATTTATTAATTAAATAATCGGTTCATGTAAACGCAACATTAAGTACAAATAATAGGATTCGTTAACTCGACTTAACTCTAAATTTTTTGATTCGATTCGATCCGATTCGAAAAAAAATTTTAAATTGAGTTCAGTTGCTAAAATAGGATTCTTCAACTCGACTAACTCAAAAAATTTTAACTCGATTCGACTCGATCGAACTGACCCCTACTCCTAACCATACTAAAACACCTTCTTCTCGGTTTTTGTTTCTCTTCAACAACATCCTTCGCTTTTAAAAAGGTAAAACAACGGCAGGAAATCCCTCCATATCTCTTTTACCTTTTTCATTCACTCTTTAGGTTTAAATTCTGTTCCGGCGAATGGAGAGAGAGCTCATGAAATTGTTTGACGCAGCCAGGAAAGCCGCGGATTTGGCTGCCGCCGCCTCCGATGCCGTTTCCTCCAAGGGTCCCGAAGTTTCTAGATGCGTCGACGCCTTGAACCAGCTCAAGACTTTCCCTGTCACTCACGACATTCTTGTTTCTACTCAGGTTTTTCACTTTCTCCGAAATCAATATATGTTTTACTCTCTCTCTCTTTTTTTTTTTTCCTTTTTAAAATAAAATTCCGATCAATGAATAATTTCCTGTATAGATTTTTACCTTGTTTTAATTTTTGTGACTGTGGATTAGGAGGGAAATCAAATTCTTTCACTACAAAATTTCGGTATTTGTTTGATTGAGAATTTAACTATATGCATGTATGCATGCATGCATGCATGGATACATGGATGTATGTATGTATGTGCTAGCAGTGCAGTTTACAAACTGTGGAAAGGTGGTTTAATTGTTTTCTTTGTGATCAGTTAAGTATAATCAACCATGTTAGGTGAAAAAATATTGGGGCATGAAATTTGATTTTTTTCAATTTTATAATTTGACATTTTGATTTGATTAAATTTTTGTAAATCCAATATAAAATAAATTGATGCATTCATTTATTTAAACCTGAACAATTGGATCAAAATAAAAGATTTATGTATACATTTGAACCAAAATCAAAGTTTAAGGTTTAAGGTGTGGAACTGCATAAAATCCAATTTTATGTACTAATTTGCACATTGAACTAAAGTTCATGTACAATTTTGATATTTATCCAAAAAAAAATTAGAGATTGCATGAATTGTTTGATTTTGCGCACACCCAGAAATTCACAATTTGAAGTCTGATATTGCTGCTTTTTAGAATCTTTGGACAGTTAAAATATAGAAATACTTGAATGTATTATGCTTTTACCATAGTAAGGCTCTCATTTTTTAGTATGATTTTGACTACCGATATAAAGGAATGATAGAAAAGTGGATGAATAGGATGTTAGGACTTAGGAGAACTAGTGTAGGTAGTGTTTTAAAAATTTTCGCCCTTTTCTTCATGTCTTATCTTATAGTAGGTAAAAATATCATGGAGTCGGATTGTATTTTGCTCTTTTTACTCAAAAAATGGGTAAAAAAGTCCTTATCCTTCTATCCATCAATCTCTACTATTAACCAAAATGACCAGTTTTCCATTTGATCTAACTACAAAGACTAATTGCAGGGGCCTCCATGATATTTTTACCTTAATAGTATGATTTATAACAACTTCATTTACGATACCCTCTTATTATTTTTTTTTACGAAGCTTGTGAGAAAGCTTCGACCTCTCACAAAGCATCCTACGGAGAAGATTCATAGAATGGCTTCGGATTTGCTGGAGTTATGGAGAAAAATTGTTATTGAAGAGCCTTCCAAGAGTGAGAAAAATGGCACTGCTAGTGCTGTCAAGGTTGAGAAAATTCAGAGGTTGAGTGCTCTGAAGGCTGAAAAGATCTCCAGTACGGAAACCATAAAGGTTAAGGAAGCGCCTAACGGTGGTTCAACAGTCAAAGTTGAGAAAAAGGAAGCAGATGGAAATACAGCAATGGCTGAGAAGATAAATCGCGGAGAGACTGGTAAGATTAAGAAGATTTATATCGACGGGAAAACAAAGGCGAAGAGTGCTCCAAAGTTGATTACATTGGTCAAATGTAATGATCCTTTGCGTGATAAATTTCGGGAGATTCTAGTAGAGGCCTTGTCTAAAGTTCCCAGTGAGACTGATGAAGACATGTTGGATCAAGTGAAAGCTTGTGATCCCATCTGGGTTGCGGTAACTGTGGAATCTGTGATGTTCAGGAAGATGGGTAAATCAAATGGCACCAACAAGATTAAATATAGATCGATAATGTTCAACATGAAGGATCCGAAAAATCCAGACTTAAGGAGGAAAGTTCTTGTAGGAGAAGTGAATCCGGAAAGGCTTATCACTATGACCGCAGAAGAAATGGCCAGCGAGCAAAGGCAACGCGAGGATAAAGAAATAAAAGAAAAAGCTCTATCTTATTGCGAGCGTGATGCTGCACCAAAGGCTACAACCGATCCATTTAAGTGCGGTCGTTGTGGTAAACGGGACACCAGTTACTATCAAATGCAGACTAGGAGTGCAGATGAACCTAGGACAACATACGTAACGTGTGTAAACTGCAACAACCAATGGGAATTCTGTTAGAGGAATCCGGAATATCCGTCATTCGTGCTGTGAAGATGTAGGGTTGATAATCTTGATAAGTTTAAAATAATCTTTCATTCATATATATTTTTCTACTACAGGGACTAAGGGATAACTAGGTATTGAGCTTTGGATGCAACCAGAGAGGCTCATGTTGGCTATATTTCATATATCGTGCCAGTCTCTGGCTATAAAAGGCTTTTCATGTGAAGTGCTTAAGGGTTGTCTTTTTTCACCATAACAGCTCGGGATTTATTCATTTGCAAAGGGTAGGGTAGTTGTAGAATTAGGCTTCTTAGTTTACCAACAACAATGCAAGCCATGTTTTTTAATTTTTCTAGTGCTGTTATTTTTGTATCATTTTCGTACTCCTTTTCCCGTTTTTTAAATAATTTAATAATTATTTTATAATTTTTTAAAAATAAGTGATTAAAACGTAAATTTATTAATAATTTAATAATTTGTAATGTATGTTCAAAGACCGAGGAAGAAACATTGATTAAAAAGAACAAAGATTTTGGGTATAATTTACCACTTTCCAACAAGATGAGTTACAACTATAATGAGATATTATACTATAATGTTTGCTTTTAAAATGACAAAAAGATAGGGAAAAGAGAAGATAAAAAAAGGAAAAAAAGCCTTAATCATTATTCTTTAAAATCTTTGAGAAGAATTGGATGGGGTTGAAGCCTGCAGTGGGTTTTCATCTCTGGATTCATACTCTTTTAATTCCTGAAGAAAATTTGAATATAAGTAGAAAGTGAGATAATTTTTTTCAAAGAAACCTGTGAAATGTTGTTTCCAGTATTATGGTAAAAGTGTTATAGATGCTCTTATTAAAAGTTAGATTACATTTAATTTTTTTTACTTAAAATAATTGACAAGTTAATTCATGTCATTATATCAAAGAGCAAATTGATTCTTTTTATTACTATTTAAAAATTAATGTGATTGATAAAATAATTAAACAGTTACGTGATGTGCCATCTGTAATTTGTCGGATCAATTTTTAATAATAAAAATAAATAATTTTTTTAACAAAAGAATTTTTTGCTCCTTGATATAATACATCGAACTAATTTATATATTTCTTAAATAGAATGAACAAAATGCGACTCCGTGATACCCGATATTGTCTCTCACTCTGCCAAGAGCCCAAATGGTTTCTTTGGCAGCTAAGGTGCTCTAGTTCTGTGAATCCGCCATCATCACCTTTTTCAGACATTCAAGCTCTCGGCAGAGTATATAAAACGCTAAACAAATGACAATTTACAGATTTTTTTCCAAAAAAAAAAATATAGGAGGATTGCATTTTCAGTCATAAAAACACTCACCAGCGAATGCACCTCATTCATGTTCCAACCACTCCGTTGTTTTTCCCTCAGTGATTTTAATGGAGATATCCTCTGATTCAAAAACCATCATAAATGTCAAACAAATGAATCTGAATCATTAAATTTGTTAAAAAAAAAGACATGAATTGATTAATTAATTACCATGGAATAAGATTTGAGCTCCTTCAATCTGAAGAGCCTATCAACTTGAATTTCGAGGTGTCTTTGAATCTGACCTCGCTCTTCGATCTCTTTCATTTGCAAAAGAAGCAATGCTTCCCTCTCTTTCAACATCTTCTCCGTCTTCTCTCTATCCAATCTCAAACGCTCCGTCTTCATCCTTACGGCGTTGAGCTCCTCCGCCAACGAGGAATTCAAATCTAACGCCGTCGTCTCCATTTTCTCGGTGCCGGTGGCCGTAACCGGATGTTGATGGTTCAGTAGGTTCCGTTCGTCGGAATGGAGAATCCGGTACTGTTGCTTGGGATTCGAAACAAGCACAGAGTCAGTGGCAGTGTTATTGTTATTCAGTGGATGGAGAGGCATGCGTTGGCTGAGACGTAAATGAGCCGTCGCCATTGCTAGAAATATGAGATTTTGATTTGACAATAGAATGGTCCAAATGAGAGGAAGATAAGAAAAGGAGAGGAGAGAGATATGCGCTGTTTGAATTTGAATAAAAAATAGGCTTTCAAACTATTTATTTTTCATTTACTTACACAAAAATTTATTAAGAGAAGACTAGTCTTTAAATTTGGTCTTTCAACTTCGTTGAGAACCTTGAGAGATTCACGACATGGTAGCACCTTCAACCACCAAAGAAAGGCATTTCTCCCTCAATGAATCCCTCGGGGCTCTTTATAGAATTAGGAGATAAAATTAAACATGAATACCTTAGAATCAATATTGGTCTCATTGAGTGATCCATACACTAGCGGAGCCACTAAGAGACCTATGAGGCTACGGCCCCTTAAAATGGTAGATTTTAAATTTAGGCTCTTAATAATTTGTAAAATTTTAAATTAATAATAATAAAATTATACTTTTAACTGTAAAAATGATAAAAACCTGATTTAACCTTATAAAAATCATAAAAATTAAACTATTAAAATAATAAAATTATAATTTTATCACCGTAAAATACGATGAAAATAACATAGGATTCGAAAGGTAGGTTACTAAAATTGATGATGTGTCAGTGAGGGGTAGGTAGGAGGGGAATAAATGGAGTGAGGAGTTGGTGAGATTTAGAATTACAAAATTTAAGTAAATGCATTCAATTGGATACAATAAGACAAACAAGACATGATTGGTTCCATGTTTCACTATTTTATCTGCTAATTAATCATTTATTTAAGCTTCATTAAAAGTTCATAAGATTAAAAGCATGTTGATTACGAGTTTTATTCAAAATATATTTTGTCTGCAAACTGCAAAGGGAATGAGATGAGCTATTTGAATACATGCAACGCCCATCACCAAAAAAAGTTTGATATCTATTGAGGATGGTTTCATGTTGGAGCTATTATGACTATAAAATTATTAGTAAATTTATGTTTTAATTATTTAATTTAAAAAAAATTAAAATATTATTAAATTATTTGATAAATTTTATTAAAATTATTAAAATTTACGCAAGTAAAAAATTTCCTTCCTCCAATAATGCGTTAACTTTGGAAGAAGAAAGTTCAGTGAACAAGGCACAGTGTACGCCTCGATTTTGTAAAATTTCAGAAGTGGGGCACGAATGACCGTACAAGGGCATAATATTGCTAAATAAATAACCATAAGATCCTTAGGATTAGAGGTGATAATGAGTTGGGCTACCCGGCCCTACTTGACGGCCTGCCTGAAAAATGAGAAGGTTCGAGTAAAAATATAGGTTCGAAATATGAGTTTGGACAAAAAAAAGGCCCGTTTAGAAAATAGGCCTGACCTCGGGTAAAACTTTTTTAACCCGAGCCCGGCCCGAATTATATATTAAATATATATTTTATTTTTAATCAAATATACTTTTAAAATTACATATTATTTATTTATTTATTTGTTTTAATATTTGTTTTAAAATTTTTTATTTAATGAAAAAAGCTAAAAAAAATTTAATATGGATCGGGCCGAGCAATTGGTTTATCAATTTTCTTTCGGACCGGGCTTGGACAAATTTTTAGGCCCATATTTTGGACCGGGCCGAGCTCGAGCCTAGAAAACGGGTCTAAAATTTTGTTTGGGCCCGGCCTGGCTCAGCCCATGATCACCTCTACTTAGGATCAAGTATTATATTTTATACAATATTAAAATATTAAATAAGAATTTTAACCATTGTTTTTTCGGTCCTAAAAAAAATAAAAAAATTCACAAACGAATTTCTTCTAACAAAGACCACTAATCGATCGATATCATCACTAATTGTCTTGGCTAGACGATCTGCCGTTTTGTTATTAGTTCTTCAAATGTTCTTAAATTCTACTAGCAGTGATTAACAATGTTATTGAAATTCAGATTTCTAAGAGTTTTGTGTATTAGTAGTAATAGAATGATTACAAATCTATTCTAATTTTAACTTCACTAAGAAATTAGTTTTTCTTATTAATGATCTTCTTATAGTGTTTACAATTGATACACATCTATCTATGGAAGAAAGCATGGATACCTTAACAAATTCAAAAATAATCCATTGGAAGTTCCCAATCATCATCTGCTTCCCTTGACTTCGAACGAGGTTTACGGCCACGGGAACGTCGCCTACTTCTCCGACCATCACGAAATCCCTCCGACCCTTCATTACCACCATATTCTATGTGTTCGTCTAGGGACACCTCCGAACTTTGGGCATCCCAAAAACCCTGGCATAAGCGAGTCACAGATTTAACTAATGGCAAAATTACCGGTAAAAGTACCATAGAGTCTCCTATACTAAGAGTCGGACTACATCTTGCCCCCTCTATTAAAAAATGGACAAATTCGTCTATGTATGTAAGATAAAAGAGCAAATTGATCATTCTATAATTTTTTTTTTTTTAATCTATTTCTACTGTTAAAAATTGATATAACTGACGAAATTACTGACGAACAAGGACCAATTTTTAATAGTAGAAATGAATAAAATTTTTATTAAAATGACCAATTTTCTCTTTGATCTAATGTACATGGATTACTTTGCCCATTTTTTTGTAAAGAGAGTAAAATACAATCTAACTCTTGATACATGGCCTCTATGGTACTTGAACCCTAAGTTATTTACATTATAAATAAGGAATAATCTTCGGTACACTACTTGTGAAATAAGAAAAAAGCACTGCTAGTGTACCAAATACTAACCCTATAAATAAAATGAAACATATATCAACTTCTCTAAATATATATCAACTTCTCTAAATATATGAGAAAAGTCATTAGACAACTTAGGGTGTTAAACCAAGTTTGGGTTATGGATGCATATAATCACAAACATACAAGATGTTGGGTAAAAGTATAATGGAGGTTCCAGTATTAAGAGTCAGATTGCATTTTACCTCCTTTACTAAAAACATGGATAAACTAATCCCTGTAAATTAGATTAAAGAGTAAATCAATCATTTCTGTTAAAAAATTATCAATTTCTATTGTTAAAAATTGGTATAGCTAATAGAATAACCAGACAATTATACGTGATATGTCGCGTGTACCTCATGCCGACGTATATGGACCAATTTTTAATAGTAAGAATAGATGTAATTTTTAACAAAAGGACCAGTCTGTTCTTTGATCTAATATACAGAGACTAATTTGCCCATATTTTTAGTAGAGGGGGCAAAATGCAATCTGACTCTTAATATAAGGGCCTCTATGATACTTTTACCCAAGATGTTGATATGCTACTATATACATATGCCTCAATACATCGTTCTAATAGTAGAAAATTGTACGCTTATCAAACAGGCTCCGGAAAGTTGCTTGTTTGCCACAATATGAGCTAAGCTTTATTCTAAGTGCATGTTCATGGGAATTTTGTTGCAGAAAGGTGGGATTTGCTGAGTTGAACTGGCCCCAAAAGGCATGGATCTCTAAATGAGTTCGAGTAGATGTGTTTGAGAAAGCAAGGGCTAGTTTAAAACTTCACCACTGGATCCGAAAAAAAGAAATAGAACATTCAGTGACAAGTAAGATACCTTTGTCAGCCTCTGTAAGCGTGAGGCTGCAGCTTCGTGAACGACTACTCTGTCAGCTATAACTTCAAGCACATCCTCAACAAGCAAAGCATAAGTGCTCACCTGGAATTATAATCCGGTTATGTCGGTAAAAACTACTGATATTCTGCAATCTTCTATGACTTGGTATCACCTATATGAAAAGATAAAAAGACTACCAAACTTGATGGAATGATGGATATCCCAAAAGAATCGAGCTCAAGAGATTCAACAGCCCCTGAATTAATGTTGAAAGTATAGCCCCGGACCTATAATTATATGAGATATATGATAAGATATATATATATATAATGAAATAGGCAGAGAGTTTCTAGCGTATAAAGCATGTATTTACCTTCCCGATGTTTCGATATCTTGGTGTTACAACTCGGTATCCTACCTAAAAAAAATTGTAAATTAAACTCGAGAAATATAAAGTCTAGAGAGATAAAATCATGATACTGTTCAACAGTTGATGGTTGCAGTCTAAATGAACTGTGCTCTAAATTACAATTCAAGTAAACAACTAATAGTTGCAAGGTGAAACAATACAACTCCACTTCAAATGAACAACTAATAATCATCTCTGCATCATACCAAAACTAGAATTTCATAGGATCGAACAAATAGAATAAAATTTGCATAAGAAAAATCAACTAATAGTTGCAAGTAGAAACTGTACAACTCCATTTCAAATGGTTAATACCAGCATGAGAATTTCATAGGATCAAACGCGGTAAAAAGTACCATGGAGATCATTGTACTAGGAGTCAGATTGCATTTTACCCCATTTACTTAAAAATTTAGCAAATTAGTTCCTGTACATTAGATTAAAGAGTAAACTGGACCTTTCTATTAAAATTTTCATCCATTTCTACTATTAAAAACTGACGTGGCTAACAAAATAATCAAACAGTTACACGTGGCATGCCAAGTGTATCTCATTCTCACACACAAATACCAGTTTTTAACAGTAAAAATGGATGAAAACTTTAACAGGAGGACCAGTTTGCTCTTTGATCTAATGTACATGGACTAATATGCTCATTTGTTGAGTAGAGAGGACAAAATGCAATCCAACTCCTAGTATAGAACATCTATGGTACTTTTACCAATCAAACACATGGAAGAAAATTTGCATAAGAAAATTCAGCAAGTTATAGATGAAAAAAATGACGAGATTTACACCCAAACAATAGAAGCAAGTACCGAAACCTACCAGAGTCTCGAGTCTAACCATCTTAAAGTCATTATCCATCACTCTCTCATCTTCAACAAGGACAACATCACCGACCTTCGAAAGCAAAAACAAAAATTACAGGCAAGGAAGGTAATTGGTAATAGTGGATGAAACCAGCATAATCCTTGAACAACAGATACATACTCTAGTATGTTTAAAAGTAAACTTTATTAGCAGTAGTAAAATGCAAATGCAAATGCAAATGCAAATGCAAAAAATGTTATTAATCCATTACCTTGTTGATATCTTGTAGAAGAATCCTTTCTGATTCCCCAGCAAGCAAGCTTGGCCTTACCTCCATAGCCAACACTAACCACTGAAAAAAATGAAAGAATACAAATATGTATTAAACAACTTGCCTAAATAACCTATGTTTAGTTTTAGTTGTAAACTTTGCTACATACCTTCTTTTCCTCTAAAGTTGCTAAAATCAATAAGCAAAGAGTAAAAAAAAGAAGAAGCACAATCATATTTGTTTAAAACTAAACAAATGGCTAAAATGAGAAACATGTTGTAAAATAAAGTTTCCATCATAGAAACAAAATAGACCATTTTGGTATTCAGAAGTTAAGATTTTATTAAAATATCAGTACCCCAAGAAAGGTTAAAATACTAAGGAGGCCTCTGTACTAAGTGTTAGATAGCATTTTGACCCTCTATTCAAAAAATGGGCAAATTAGTCACCGTACATTACATCAAAGATATGCTACTTTTACCCCTAAGAAAACATTTTGCATTCATGGATATCCAAAAATTCAAATTCAGCTGCAAATTGGGAATAAAACAATAACATGTTTAGCCTTGAATAAGGATCATCATCATAATAATAATAGTATGAAGAGGAAAGTACTGACTGAAGTAGTATCCACCCATAATTGAGACACAAAGCCTAAGGTTTGAGCAGATTGGATGCTTATCACTTGCTTGGCCACCATATTTGATCTCTTCATCAGTTGCTTCCTGCTAACCAATTTATCCCCATTATTGTTGCCCTTCTTCCCCTTCAACTCCTTGTCACTAGTTTTCTCCAAGGTAGCATCGGTACGACGTCGTTTGAGCTCCAATTCATCGTCGTCAAACTCCAACTGCCCATATCCATCTCCCTCCACGCTTGAACTTGGAGATGGGGTTGCTTTCATACAGCATCCAAGGAACTGTAATCGGCCATTATTCGTGATAATGGGGAAATGGGTATCTGAAATTTGTGGATTTTTGAGCAATGGGTTTCTAATTTTGACGATGGAGGAGGGAAAGGGGCTAAAAGGGACGCAATTGCACATGCTAATAATACTTCTTCAAGTTCGAAGGTTCAAGCTTTATCTTCCCATGCTGTATCGATGTTCACTTTTTTTTTTTTTTTTTAATTATGTTAAATTACATAATTCGAGGTTCTTATTTAATCATCTAATTATGGAAAAAATGGTAAAAAAAAAATTCAGTCCTTCTCATTTTCGAAATTTAGCAAATTAATCCCTTAACCTGACAATTTTGGAAGTGAGCAATTGTAAATAATTTTGATTGGTATAATAATAAATTTAACCCTTTGTATTTACATATTTTATTAGTTTAGTCTAGATTCTAAAAAAATTAACAAATTTAACCTCAGCATTTATATATTTATAAATTTATTTAATCATGACTAAATTGATAGAATGTATAAATCATGAGAGTTAAATTATATAAAATTGACGAAAAATATTAACTTTATGATTAATTATTATTAATTACTCACTTTTGAAATTGTTAAAAATTAAACCGCTCCCTTTTTTTTAGAAAGATCAATATGCTCAATATCAAAATTGAGAGAGACGAGGAGAGATTTTTTTACCAAAAAAATTGGTCACTCTACAAAAGTTATAGATTTAGTTATTTTACTTTTATTCCACCATATCTAGTCCTCATGCTTTTCAAATGGGTCATTTTCAGTCTCTATACTTTTCAAATTTTAAATTTTTGTCCTGACCCGAACTATAGTAGTTAAATTCAATTACTAGTAATGTATTATATGTATAGTTATAGATTTAGTCCATTTTCTCCAACTGAATCCTTCTAAATCCTTA
The DNA here is from genome assembly GCA_025698515.1 of Gossypium sturtianum. Classification (NCBI taxonomy): domain Eukaryota; kingdom Viridiplantae; phylum Streptophyta; class Magnoliopsida; order Malvales; family Malvaceae; genus Gossypium; species Gossypium sturtianum. The sequence goes on from CM046945.1 coordinate 170,202,587, forward strand.
TACTTTTCAAATTTTAAAATTTCAGTCTTACCACAAATGATGGTCTTTAATCCATTAATTGAATTTTTAGTGAATAATATGTGGAAATAATAAGCTGACATGATATTACGCATATGAGACTATGTTTGGCACATCGGATTTTAGAAATAGTAGAACTTTACTTAATGAAATTAATAGTTACTGTTTTGTGACGACTAAAATTTTAATTTTTGAAAAGTATAGAAGCTAAAAATGATCAAATACAAATACAGGAATTAAAACCACAGTTTTCATAAAGTACGAAGACTAATAGTAGAATGTAACCTTTTTTTAAATAAAAAAAGCCAACTAGTAAGTTACAAGTAATTTTTCGACAATTGATATGGTGGATTTTATATCTAAGTTGATTTGACGGTTAATGTCGGAGATTAAAAAGAAAATTGTTTAGATTTTGATTTGTAAATTCATAATGTTTACAGTAAAAGAGTAAAGAATAAGAACTTTCAATTAATGCATTCAATTAATGCACGTGGTGTAAAAAGAAAATGCCATAGAAAAGTAATTTTAACAAATTAAATAAAATTTTTTAAATAATTTAATTAGTGATATTTTATAATATTTTAAAATTAAATAAACAAAACATAAATTTAGAGTTAGATAGAGAGGCCATGCTTGTCATTTTCTATGAGGAAGGCATTGGTGCGGTGGCTTTAGAAAGTTATCACCTTTGATATCCACATATATTAAATCCTTCCTAAACCGATAAAAATATGGAATACTCGTGGAAAAAGACCAGCCTTTGGCCCTTTTGCTGACGCTTTATTTTTCGAAAAAACAGAACATAAAGTTTCAACCTTTCTGGAAAAGCCATGGCTTCCTTGCTCTGTCCAACTTCAGCAACTGTTCAGCAAAATCATAGGGTTCTTTGTTTTTCTCCTCTTAAATCTATCTCTCAAGTTAATCATTTGTCTTTAACAAAGCGTCACAAAAATACCACAGCAAGGTGCAATGCATTTGATTTATTGCAACAGTCTTTATCTCAATTCCCTGTTGTTAAATCCGAGTTTGAATCGGTTACTGGGGAATTAAACGAAGTGCAGAAATGGGGTTTCATTGTTTTTGCAGGGCTTACATGGATTTATTTGACCGCAAGGCCTGGTGTTCTTGTAGGTGCCATTGATGCTTACTTACTTGCTCCTTTGCAATTAGGATTGGATAGCTTGATTGGTAGGAGGAGTTTGAAAAGGAGTGATTTTTTGGTTGGGGATAAGCTAGGAGAAGGGTCTTTTGGTATTGTTTATTCTGGTGTTATTGTTCCTAAGAATGCTTCACTTGAAGATAGGTTACCGAAGAGAGGCAAAGCAAAAAAAGCACTGGTTGATGATGACAGATTTAAAGAAAAGGTTATTCTTAAAAAGGTAGTTTAGTTTGTTTGATCATATTTGTCCTCTTCATATACATTGGAATATATATGTATATAATTGTTGGAGGGGATTCACTCTCTTTCCGCTATGTTTTCGAAGTGTTGTACGTCGAATAATTGATCCATCCTTAAATGGTAAATGTATTGTGCTCGAAATATCTATGTTCGATTTTAATTTAGAAGAGCCTAAAAGAATCCATGGCACTACCAAGGAAATGTTTAGCATTTTACCTTGCTGGGGAGAACACTCAAATTCCGTGAACCTTGATCTTTCTTTGAAGTTGGATGACGGTTAAAACTGAGTATAGACACTTCAACTCTACTGTTTGAGATTCTGATGGACTGTTCGGTGAATAACATTTCGATGATTTCTTCCGAAGAGAGTTGATCCCCTCAACAATAATATATATCTCTCTATATATAACTTTGATGCTTTTTGTTCTAAAATGGTATATAATTGAAAATTGTTTTGTTGGGAACCTGCAGGTTAAAGTTGGTGTGCAAGGGGCTGAAGAATGTGGAGACTATGAGGAATGGTTTAACTACAGGCTTTCAAGAGCAGCTCCTGAGACATGTGCTGAGTTCTTAGGAAGTTTTGTTGCTGATCAAACAAATTCACAATTTGTGAAGGGTGGGAAGTGGCTTGTTTGGAAGTTTGAGGTATATTATAGCCATATTCAACTTCCTTAGATTACATGATACTTGGGATGGTTTTAATAAACATGGAGGACATATGCAATGCGGGTAAAGGTATCATGGAAGTCCTTGTGCTAGGAGTCAAATTGCTTTTTACTCCTTTTATTTAAAAAAAATGAGCAAATTAGTCACTATACATTAGATCAAAGAGTATTTGATCTATGTACAAGGACAAAATTCAATCTAACTCCTAATATAAGGGCCTTCATAGTACTTTTACCATACAATGTGCAGTTAAGTTTTATGGCCTATATATGATGGATCTTACTGGTTAATTCATTGTCTGCAACTGTGTTTTTATGTAAATGCGTGCAGATTATTGAACAATTATCAGTTCATGTAAGGACTTTTCTTCTTGGTTTAGCACTAATTTGTAGAGGTGTTCATGTGATAGGGCGATCGTACGCTTGCTGATTACATGAAAGATCGTAGCTTCCCTTTAAACATAGAGTCTGTAATGTTCGGACGTGTACTACAAGGAGTCGAATCCGTTAAACGGAACGCGTTAATCATCAAGCAAATATTACGCCAGATTATTACATCGCTTAAGAAAATCCATGACACGGGTATTGTTCATCGTGATGTAAAACCGGCCAACATAGTGGTGACAAAACGTGGACAGATTAAACTCATAGATTTCGGTGCAGCAACTGACCTTCGCATTGGTAAAAACTATGTACCAAACCGTGGACTGCTTGATCCTGATTATTGTCCCCCGGAACTATATGTCCTACCGGAAGAAACACCGAGTCCTCCTCCCGAGCCAATTGCCGCTCTTCTTTCCCCAATTTTGTGGCAGGTACGAGCACCTTCCTTGGTTAATGCTTCCGTGAGCTGCATATATTTGTAATGTGTTTCACAGTGGTAAATGGTAACCATTGTTGCAGCTTAACAGTCCGGATCTATTCGATATGTATTCGGCCGGCATTGTACTACTACAAATGGCAATACCTTCACTAAGATCACCAGCATATTTAAAGAACTTCAATTCAGAAATAAAAGCAGTTCAATATGATTTGAACAAATGGAGGGAGAGAACACGGTTAAGGCCGGATTTTACGATTTTGGATCTGGAGTCTGGTAGAGGATGGGATTTAGCAACAAAACTGATATCAGAAAGAGGTTCCCTTAGAAGGGGTCGTTTATCTGCTGCTGCTGCTTTAAGGCATCCTTACTTTTTGTTGGGTGGTGACCAGGCAGCTGCTGTTCTTTCGAAATTTGGGTTTTAAGTGAGTAAAAATCTTTGCCCCCGTCCATATGATCTTTGCTGCTAGCCTTCAACTTCTCCCTGCAGCTGTTTACAGTTACATTGTTGATATAATTTTTAATAGCTGATTCAATATTACAATTCTTGCATTTCAATCCTACAAGCTGATTAATTGACAAACCATATGCTTGTTTTGAGCTTCATTTATGACTTGTTCTAAATACCATCATACACGGAGCAATGATAATGGGGGATCACTACTGCTAAAACTGCTTCTAAAGCCTCCAATCCCACATTCAGTGTCGTGTATGTTAAAAGCAGGTATTGTATCCACGTGAACCACAGATGCTAATCCATCCAAACAAATGCTTATAGTTATAAACTATTAGTAAATTTATGTTTTAGTCACTTAACTTTAAAAAGTTATAAAATGATCACTAAACTATTTAAAAGTTTTTATTTAAGTCATTGAGCTGTTAATATTTTTTTTTGTTTAAAAAGAAGGGTTGTTTAGCGAGCTTTATGCGACGATTTGATGATGATAATGATGATTATTGGTATAGTGGATCATTAAAGGTAAAATTGCTATTTAGGTCCTTGAAATTTTTTTAAAATTTTAAATTAGTAAAGGTAAAATTACACTTTGCCCCCCTAAAATTATAAAAATTTGATTTAATCCTTTACAAATTAGAAAGATATAAACTATAAAAAAGTAAAATTTCATCCAGCCCCCCCTAAAAAATTGTCCTGGCTTCGCCCCTGAACATACTTTAGGTCAATTGATCTGACGGCCAGTATTAGAGATCGGAGAAAAAAGTTGTTTGGACTTTAATCGTAGATTTGTAATATTCAAAGCTATTTCATGAAAAAATCTTGAATTCTAGAAAATAAGGGGAATAAGAACTTCCGATTGGTGCAGACATTGAGAACAAAGAAGATCATACAATAGCTATTTTAATAGTCCAATGACTTAAATGAAAACTTTCAAATAGTTTAGTAACTATTTTGTAACTTTTTAAAGTATTATTAATAATTTAGTAACATTAGGTGTAATTTACGTTTTTATAAAGCAACAAATATTATTTTGATTATTTTTATATTTATATATAAAATCTAAAAAAATACGATATTATTTAAATTCAAAACATTAAAAATTAACTCTTTAACTAAAAACTATATTTAATTTTTATATCATTTTTTATAATAATAAGATAAATATATAAATTTTGGTATTTGAAGTTGACTTCAAAGTTTAATTTGGTACTTAAATTTTTTTTATCTAATTAAGTACTTTAACTTAACTTTAAGGTTCAATTTAGTTCCTAAAATTTATTTTGGTTCAATTAGGTATCTAAATTTGGCTTTTTGACATTTTAGTCCAAATTGGTACTTAATTATTTACATTAATTAGCCAAATTTAGACAAAAAAAAAAAAAACATTGAATACCAAATGGAAGCTTGAAGTAAAGTTGGGGTATCAAAATATATATTTACGCTAAAAATTAATATATCCTGATTGTCCTCATTATTGAGTTTTGAGTGGGGACATGACCGTGTCAGACTCTGACAAGAATAATAAGATCCGGAACCCTAATTCACAATTCCTCTTTCTCTGTCTCTGAGTTTTGAATCTAGGAATTTGCGGGTGGAGAAGACGAGAGCTCATCTCTCTGCTTCAAAGTTTGTTCCTTTATTCCTTTCAAACCCTTTCCTTTTTTTTAACTTGATTTCATTTTCTCAGATTTGTTCTTTTTTTTTTCTCTCTCTCTCTCTCCAGGCTCCTGTCCAGGTAGAATTCTCTTCTTCCTTTGCGTTGTGTTCTTTGCTGTTCAATCGCCATGGCTTCAAAGCGGATTTTGAAGGAACTCAAGGATTTGCAGAAAGATCCACCCACTTCTTGCAGTGCTGGTAACGTTTCATTATATCTCTATCCCATCCTCAGAAATTTCATTGTTTTTCAATTGCGTGCTTAATTTAGCATATGAATATAATCGATTTAATTCCAAGTTCCAAACTTGATTTGCTTTTAGAACTCTATATATATATATACATACTAGCTTGCCTTTATTTTTTTTTTGCTGAAAGTGAAAACCTTTAACCATGAACAAAGTTTCAAGTCCCTTCCTTTAAAACCTTGACTTTCATGTGGAAGTGATTTGCAAGCTTTTAGGTTCTCATTTATTATTGGTAAAAGTACTGGTGGCTCTGTCCTAAGAGTCTGATAGCATTTTGTCCCATATTTACTCAAAAAATGGTAAATTAGTTCCTATAAGTTTGAAAATTTTCATTCATTTCTACTGTTAAAAATTAGACCTTGTATATCAGCATAAGGTGCACATGACACGGCATGTATCAATGTTTGCTTATTTTGTCAGCCACGTTAGTTTTTAACAATGCAAATGGATGAAATTTTTAACAAAAAAGACCAATTTGCTCTTTGATCTAACATACAGGGACTAATTTGTTCATTTCTTTAGCAGACGGGGCAAAATGCAATCTGAATTCTAATACAGGAGCCTCCATGGTACTTATACCTATTATTAATAATGAATAAAAAGCTTTTGTTGACTTGTTGGGTATAGTTAAGTGGTATTTAAGCACTCACCCACTTGGGGTGGTTGTGGATTATATGATTCATTGCCATTTCTTATTATTATGATTATCAATGAATGTTACCTTTTGGATGCTTGCATTGTCTATAATAGGTCCAGTAGCTGAAGACGTGTTTCATTGGCAAGCAACAATCATGGGACCCTCTGACAGCCCTTATGCTGGAGGTGTGTTTTTAGTTACAATCCATTTTCCTCCAGATTATCCTTTCAAGCCTCCTAAGGTAATATATTTCACCTGCAATGTTTTTATCCCTGTGTGAAAGCTTTGTTCGAGTGATGCATACTCTTTTCATGGATTTAGGTTGCGTTTAGGACAAAGGTCTTCCATCCCAACATCAACAGCAATGGAAGCATTTGTCTTGATATCCTCAAAGAACAATGGAGCCCTGCACTAACCATTTCCAAGGTTTGTCTTTACTCTTGCTAATATGATGGTAATTATAGTACAATATATGTCCGGAATCTCTATTTTGGCTGGCTATGGCATGCATTTCTTTCATACATGACTCGAAAATGAGTGTCAATTGGTTATTGGTTTGACTTATGCATGTACAAATTTTAAGTAATCACTATGGTTACTTCCCGAGTTCAATTTATGTTTATGTATATCAATGATGATTGATATCAGAACATTGAGATGGGAATATGCACCAACGTAAGCCACATTCGATGATGAACAACTATGTTATTATTACAAACCCTTCCATGCATTGACTTATGCTGCGGCTTATTGGGATCTTTAAGTAATTCTATTCAAAATCAATAGAACTTGTCTGAAAATAGGCAAACAATATGGAAAAACTAACACAAGTGCAAAACCAGGTTCTGCTCTCAATCTGCTCGCTGCTGACCGATCCAAACCCTGATGACCCTCTTGTTCCGGAAATTGCTCACATGTATAAGACCGATCGGGCCAAGTATGAAGCCACTGCTCGTAGCTGGACCCAGAAGTATGCCATGGGATGACAGTGGTTGGTGTGTAATACCTATCAGCTTTCTTATGTGTTTTGGGGAAGGGAGGGGGTGTTTTTTCTTAAAGTAACTTGTCATTGTTATGGTAAAGATATGGAACATTCTTTTTATTTATTTCGCGCTTTATAACTTGTGTGAAACCCTTGTTTCGTTCAATGTCAAAGTCGCTGTGAAACCCTTTGTTTCGTTCAATGTAACAACAAAGTCTTTAGTTCTACGCTGCATAACTTAATGCTTGGTATTGACCTTTGTGGAAGGTAAGTTGGGGTTCCTTTTATAAGTAATGTGCCTTTGATGCCATTTCATGAAAGCTATATGAAAATGGACGACTATATGCAGTGCAGTACAGGCCCTTTGGTTTTGATGTTAAAAGCTTTGCTTTATGGACGTCTCCCTTTATTATTACTATTATTATGGCTATGACAAATGACAATTGGGGATTGAACCTCTCACCTCATGCCTCATAGTTGGCATAGAACCATTATTCCAACAATTATCAAAAACTATTATAAACAACTAGCATAATTATTTGATACACTTGTCACCATTTTATTATAGAGTAATTATCTGATGCATAATTTGATGTGTTTTTAGATTTCACAAACACGATTAAAAATGTGATAAGTTTTTTGTTTATAAATGTATAATATAATTTTTGAAGTATTAAATTATACTAAAATTGAGAAGTTATACATAAATTAATCTTTATATGTTAAATCAAATAACAAATTAGTCTTTTCTGTTAACATTTTCATCCATTTGTACGGTTAAAAACTGACGTAATTGACAAATAACCAGATAGTGGCGTATGCATGTGTGCCTCATCCTGATATACAAAGACTAATTTTAAAAATTGGGAGTTTAGTGAGTCTTGTAGAACAAGAGATAAGTACTGACATGCCACGTGTGCCTCATCCTGACATACAAAGATGACCTCATGTTGGATGTTGAAAGAGACCTCGCAAGAACATACTGCATAGCCATCATCGACAACAAACCGGCTCCCTTTTGTCTCCACCATTAGCATGTATATGCTACTATTTGAACTTGAACGTAAGAAAAGTGTGATAAAATGTAATATATGATCCTGGCCATACTGAAAATTTTGACAAAACCATTTTCAAATTGGTGGTGGTCATGGTTACGTCCTACCTATGAGCCATGAGGTGAGGGGTTCTATCCCCAATTGTCATTTGCCATAGCCATAATTAATCCATAAAGCAAAGTTTTTATGATCAAAACCAAAGAGCCTGTGCAGCACTGCATATTGTCCATTTCCATATAGCATTCATGAAATCGCAACAAAGCCATATTTCTTATAAAAAAGAACCCCAACTTACCTTGCACAAATTTCAATACCCAGTATTAAGTTAAGCAGTATAGAGCCAAAGACTTTTTTGTTACATTGAACGAAACAAAGGGTTTCACAGCGACTTCGAGAACGAAACAAGGGTTTCACACAAGTTATAAAGCGCGGAATAAATAAAAAGAATGTCCATATCTTCCCATATCCAAAGCACAATGACAAATTCCTTTAAGAAAAAACACCCCCTCCCTTCCCCAAAAGAAAACATAAAATGGTTCGACACAGTTGACAACATAAGAAAGCTGATAGGTATTACACACCAACAACTGTCATCCCATGGCATACTTCTGGGTCCAGCTACGAGCAGTGGCTTCATACTTGGCCCGATCGGTCTTATACATGTGAGCAATCTCCGGAACAAGAGGGTCATCAGGGTTTGGATCGGTCAGCAGCGAGCAGATTGAGAGCAGAACCTGGTTTGCACTTGTGTTAGTTTTTCCATATTGTTTGCCTATTTTCAGACAAGCTCTATTGATTTTGAATAGAATTACTTAAAGATCCCAATAAGCCGCAGCATAAGTCAATGCATGGAAGGGTTTGTAATAATAACATAGTGGTTCATCATCGAATGTGGTTCACGTTGGTGCATATTCCCATCTTAATGTTCTGACATCAATCATCATTGATATACATAAACATAAATTGAACTCGGGAAGTAACCATAGTGATTACTTAAATTTTGTACATGCATAAGTCAAACCAATAACCAATTGACACTCATTTTCGAGTCATGTATGAAAGAAATGCATGCCATAGCCAGCCAAAATAGAGATTCCGGACATATATTGTACTATAATTACCCTCATATTAGCAAGAGTAAAGACAAACCTTGGAAATGGTTAGTGCAGGGCTCCATTGTTCTTTGAGGATATCAAGACAAATGCTTCCATTGCTGTTGATGTTGGGATGGAAGACCTTGGTCCTAAACGCAACCTAAATCCACGAAAAGAGTATGCATCACTCAAACAAACCTTTCACACAGGGATTAAAACATTGCAGGTGAAATATATTACCTTAGGAGGCTTGAAAGGATAATCTGGAGGGAAATGGATAGTAACTAAAAACACACCTCCAGCATAAGGACTATCAGTGGGTCCCATGATTGTTGCTTGCCAATGAAACATGTCTTCAGCTACTGGACCTATTATAAACAATGCAAGCATCCAAAAGGTAACATTCATTGATAATCATAATAATAAGAAATGGCAATGAATCATATAATCCACAACCACCCCAAGTGGGTGAGTGCTTAAATACCACTTAACTATACCCAACAAGTCAACAAAAGCTTTTTATTCATTATTAATAATAGGTAAAACTAACATGGAGGCTCCTGTATTATAATTCAGATTATATTTTGCACCCTCTACTAAAAAAATAAACAAATAAGTCCATATATATTAGATCAAAGAGTAAATTATTTTTTTTGTTAAAATTTTATCCATTTGCATGGTTAAAAACTGACGTGGCTGACAGAATAACCAAACAGTGACACATACCGTGTCAAGGACTAATTTTTAACAATGAAAATGAATAAAAATTTCTAAAATTTAACTTTTTTTAGTAAATATTGGATAAAATGCAATCAAACACTTAGTGGAGAGCCACCATGGTTCTTTTACCAATAATAAATAAGAACATAAAAGCTTGCAAATCACATCCACAAGAGGCAAAGCCCGGAGAGTGGCATGGGCCCCGGCCCCCTAAAATGTAAAATTGCTATTTAGACTCTTAAATTTTTTTAAAAATTTTAAATTAATAAAGATAAAATTACATTTTGACCCTCCTAAAATTATAAAAATTTGATTTAATTCTTTATAAATTATAAAGATATAAACTATAAAAAATTAAAATTTCATCCAGCCCCTAAAAAATTGCTCTGATTTTGCCCTTGACATCCATATGAAAGTCAAGGTTTTAAAGGAAGGGACTTGAGACTTTGTTCATGGTAAAAGGCTTTCACTTTCAGCAAAAAACCCCGAGTGGATAAAGGCAAGCTAGTGTATGCAAAATATATATATATATATATATATATATAGTTCTAAAAGCAAATCAAGTTTGGAACTTGGAATTAAATCGATTATATTCATAAGCTAAATTAAGCACGCAATTTGAAAAACAATGAAATTTCAGAGGATGGGATAGAGATATAATGAAACGTTACCAGCACTGCAAGAAGTGGGTGGATCTTTCTGCAAATCCTTGAGTTCTTTCAAAATCCGCTTTGAAGCCATGGCGATTGAACAGGAAAGAACACAACGCAAGGGAAGAAGAGAATTCTACCTGGACAGGAGCCTAAAGAGAGAGAAAAAGAAAAACAAATCTGAGAAAATGATATCAAGTTAAAAAAAAAAAAAAGGAAAGGGTTTTGAAAGAAATGAAGGAACAAACTTTGAAGCAGAGAGATGGGCTCTCGTCTTCTCCACCCGCAAATCCCTAGATTTTGGCACTTGAAGCTTCAAACTCAGAGAAAATGAAAGAGAAATTGTGAATTAGGGTTTCCAGATCTTATTATTCTTGCACACATGTCAGAGCCTGACACGGTCCTGTCCCCACTCAAAACTCAATAATTAGGACAATCAGGATATATTATTTTATTATTTTTTATTGGATTTTACCATTATTATACAAAAAAAACTCTGTACTTAATCTGATAATTTCAGAATTAGGATTCACTTCATAGATAAGCATCAACTCAATTAAACTTCTAAATCATAGTATAGTTTGTTAGGTCTAATTAATAGATAGGGTAATTTTCAAATATATATTTTATAATTATAATTACAAATAATACATCCAAATAATTATCAAAATTAGTTATTTTAATTTCACAAATCGAATTAAAAATATTATAAATGTTTTATTTTATTCTAGAGTAAATTTTATAAAGTTTTTAAACTCTATAAACTTAGTTAAAAATGTGACAAATGTTTTTATTCGTTCATATATTATATCTTATAAGATGCATGTCATGCCATCAGCTTACTTGTCGAGTCTAAATGTATAAGATATTTTATTTTTTAATTTATTTTATTATACAAATATTACATTATCATCGGTTTTTAAAGTCTAAAAACTTTATCGTGAACTCCAACATTTATTTATGAAATAATTGTCCCAAAAAATATTAGATTAGTGATTAGTATATATTTAAACAAGACACCTTTTATATAGGGTAATTTACCATTAAACTCACTAGCAAAAATGATTAAGCTTATAAATATATGGATATTTTATTTATTAGTTTTTAAGCTATAAATAACTTATGGGACTTATTAGTGAAGAAAACTTGGCTTTTATTAGTTTTCTTGAAATTATAAAATTTAGGGGCAGAGTGATTGGGAGTTGGGATATTTAGAGTTTCGGGATGGTGTGAGAAAGAATCTAATCCTTGCCTCCACTGTAAGTTGTGTTGCCGCAATGATGTCCTGCTCTGCACTCAACTCTGTCCTTCCACAACCACAACATGGGCTTGTTGGGGTGAGCATCAACATCCTCAGTTGCCATAGGCCTTGTGGTCCTCAATCAAGTCCTTGGCAATTTAGAGTGCAAGGTTTCAATTCCGCTAAAAATATAATATTTACTTTATCTAATTGTTAAAAATTTCATCCATCTATTTTACTATTAAAAAACTGATATGATAATATAATTACCGTAACGTGTCACATGTACCTTATTTTCGGGTATAGTGATTAATTTTTAACAATAAAAATGAATGAAATTTTTAATAAAAACATCAGTTTGTTCTTTAATCTACAGTGCAGAGACTAATTTACTTATTCTTTTAATAGAAGAGGCAAAATCTAATCTGACTTTTAGTATAACCACCTGACCAGATTAAATTCTTGCGAAGTAAGCAAATAATTATAACAAATCACAATATTATAAACATTAAAATAGATGGCAACCAAGGACAAAAAAGAATGTTATAATAGGCCAAAAGGTTCAGGCAGAGGCTCAAATCCATCAGAGAAGGATACTAAATCGGATTTATCATCAATACTATGCAACCAGTTGGTATTCTTCAAGTCTTCTTTTAGCAATATAACATCATACCGGGAACTCTCGTAGATGTCCACCTCACTTAATTTGGCAGAATATCTTCCATCATGGAAATCACTTCCACACTCGGCAGCTCTGCTAATACTATTTCCGTTCTCGGGCAAGTCTCTGTTTTTCAACCTACCAGGGCTTCCGTTGCTATTATCAGAGTCTGAAGCACTTAAGGAACGAAGAGATTGGGTCTTAGCAGTGGCAGATCGAATGCTCTGAGGAAACAGAGTCGTGCTTGAAAGGGATCGAATGTTTGTTGTGCCATTTCTTATGTCCTGCATTGGAGATTATATATGGTGTTAAGATTATCCTGCATCATAAGTACATCAAGAACACTTGTTTTTTATTAACCTAACATGATTCAGTCTCTCACTAGCGCAGAAGCATCTATTGGAAAAATCACAACCAATTCCAAGTGTTAAAACATGCCATTGCAACTCAATGCTCTTATTTAGAAATCCAAGTTAAAACTCGAGACACTGACAATTTCTGCTAAAACCTCTGGATCATGGTAATGTTATCCATGGCAATAATAGACTATAAAAATATTTGAGCTGGTACTGGGGTAAACCAACATTTATTATCTACTTGAATGATGCTATTCCTACCCCTTAGCTGCAGTTGAATTGCTTAGCATATGATTAAGAAAAGGTTTTGGAACACATCAAATGGCTAGCATTTGCAGTAAGCAGATCTTCATGAGGAGTTAACATTTTCATTCAATAAAAAGCAGAGGGTAGCCATACCATATGCCTAATAGCTGAATCCAGTGATTTTTTTGAGATGGTCCTCCCAAATCCCGGGCTATCTGCAGTGGTTGTTGAAGACTTTAAATGTCTCCGCATAGTTGAGTCAGAGACAGGTGCGTTTTTTCGTGACTCGTGTATGTCAGATGGATGCCCATTGGAATGAACACGAGTCCTTCCATGGGGTTCTGCGAGTCTTCCCCTTGTGACAACTGGTGATGAATGTCTTCTTGGCGTATTTACAGAGCTAGTAGTGTCTTGGTTTGCCTTCTTGGTGACAGAACTGACAGGCCTAGACCTTCCAGCAGAGACTGGCCTATCAGGCAAGGTTGTTCTAAGGTTCGCTGGTGTGTCAAGAGGAAAGTCAGGGGGCACGACAGGTTGTTGTGAGGACCGGACTCGTGGACCTGGGGAGCTTGGTCGGGATGCTGGACCTGCACTGTGGCCATTTGAAACAGTGCGCCCAGTAGAAGGTGAAGCACCAGCTTCAGAAGATAGCATTGGATTCCGACGTGTGGGAGTTGATGGGCGAGAGTTTGAGCGAACAGCTGTTGAGTTCAAGTTTGCATGGATTTGTGGCCTAGAAGTTGGAGTTGATGGCCTTGAACTTTGAGAGGGCCGACTCTTGTCAATATAAGATCCATTTGGAGATGAACGGATTTTTGCAGGGGTTGAGGGCAGTGATGTTGAGCGGGGAGATGGGGCTGAAGGTCTTGCTGTAGATGGCGAGCGAGTAATAGGAGAGGATGGTCTGGTATAAGATGATCGAGTAATGGGAGAGGATGGTCTTGTATAAGATGACACAGAAGCTGAGCTTGTATTGAGAATTGAAGTTCCCCTATTCGAGGAATAGTTACTGTATGAAGAAACAGAAGACCGAGTTACTGAACTGCTTCTAGCAGGTCTTACAGAATGATTGTTCTCAGGTTGTGAAACTGAAAGCTGAAACAGAGAGATAAGAGATGAATCAGTCATTTGAAAATAACACATGACTGCGGCATTGGCCAATCCTAAGGCTACCCAATAGGAATCAAATGCCAACCAAAAGAGAGAGCAACCGCATAAAATATTTATCCCTAAATAATTTGGCAAAACTTGAAGTAACATAAAAGTTAGAGAAAACAAGTTTAAATTTAAGAAGTAAATGCATACCCTTGAAGCCTTTGTGGTTGAAACTGATCTAACTTTGGAATTGCTTCTTGGAGCTACTGACACCGTAGCAGACTGAGACTCAGATCCCTCAGATGAAGGGAAAAATGGAGTTCCAGGAGGAGTCAGAAGCCTGACAACAAAAGCAGTTATTACAAACCAGAAAGACAAGGATTTCCAAACACCGATTACAAATCCAAATTCTCAATTGAGTGACGCATCACCTAAATGTGTTCAAATGGTTATTTGGCCACAAAAGCAACTAAACTTTACATATTAAAACTTAGGGCCTAAATATTCGACCTTGAGTAAGTCAAGATTGGATGTATAACAATATTATCATACGATTAAGCTTCAGACCAACCAAAGACAACTTGATATTTGTAAAAATGGTGACAGGCAGAGAGTCACATGGAGGTAATTCATTTAGATGTTAGTATTCTGCATTCCATTCATCGCAGAGCAACCTCAAAGTGATATTGGTGCCTAGTACTATGTTCCATAGAGCTTTATAGATTGTGACTGTTCAATTCCTTAAAAAGGAAATGCATTTAGCTCTCACCTTTTTCTTTCAAAATCATTCTTGGGAAAATGTGTTACCTAGATGGGAGAATCTACATTCTGACTTTTCTAAGATAAGAGCTAAGAGATTCCGCAACCAAACAGATCCAAAGAGAATATGATGCAATTGATTAGCTTAAATTTTGGAAATGAAAGAGTAATGGTGGCAATGATTTACCAGTCGTAGTCATGCTTTCCTCCATCTGTAGACGAAAGTAGATCATCAAGCCCACCGTTCACTTTTGCTGATCCAAGTGATAGTCTTCCCAATTTTACTGAAATTTCAAAAATCAAAATCACCAAAATCCAAACATCAAACTTAATTCAACACTTGGAAAACTACAACGTCCACTGCAATTTGCAAACAGAATTGAATTTTTTGGTTACCGTACGCTTATACCCGACAAACTAATCTAATAATAATAGTAAGGAAGTAAACGGAAAGGTTGGCGAGCAAAGAAGTTAAAAATTGTTAATACCATCAGAGAATTCATCGGAGGAAGCGACGGAGAAGCTACGACGGTTCTTTGAGAAGAGATCTAGATTATCATCGGAACCCTTATGGAATGGTAATCCACCGTTCAAACTTTGACGACGACGGTGATGATGATGTGCCGAAATGTTATTCCTGGCGGTACCGAACAGAGATTGAGATGAATCCCTCAGATTCCTATTCATCATCTTGGTTAATGATTTGGCTGTACCAGTCCTAGTGAGTTACTGCTCCAAAGGCCATTACTGATTTTAAGATTTAAAAAAAAAAAATGATACTGGCTTCTTTGTAAAGAGAAGAGGAGAGATCAACCGCCAAACAGCCAATGCAAAAGCAAAAGACGGTTAGTCCCAAGTCCGAACCCGTCGGTCACTATATCTCTTTGGTTTTTTTTTTTTTGTTTGTTTTTCGTTTTTTTCTTTTAAAAAAAAAATCTAATCAACTAATAAACTTAAGACAAACTTATCAAATGTCGGTTCAAGGGCAAATTATAATTTTAATCATTTAACTTATGAAGTTTTAGAATTTAGGTACTTAACTTTAAAAAATTACTAAATGCTCACCTCCCGTTAATGATGTAACATCTAGTTGATTAGACACGTTTGCATCTCTAGAATTTTAATTTTAGGTTAAATTGTTAGTTAGTCCTTGTACTTTTTCCAATTAATTTTTTTCCTTTTTTATTTACAAAACATGATGTTCATATCAACCATAAGTGGAAACGATAAGCCAAAGAAAATCCCTTAATCTTCGCAATGATTTTATGCCTTGTATTAGAAAGCTAGTATTGAAACTAATGACGGAAGATATTACTAGAAAAAATCCCTAAAATATTACAGCAAAGGTGAAAAACCATATATGTTGGATTCCATTCATTACAGAAGAAGCATTATTTTCAATTAATTGAAAAATATAGGGACTAATTCTAGAATTTGACATAAAATTAATATCTTATAAGTGAAGTTAATGTCATATTGTGGTTACATGGCAGTTAACATCTCAATATTTATAAAGTGATTGTGACATAATGCATATAAATTTTTACGGCCTTTCCTTAACCTATAAATAGGAGTATAATACATTTTAACGTACTCGAACTCGTATCTTTTTGTATTGACAATAATGTCTATGCTAGTCGAGTTAACACTCAATCAATTAATAATTTTTTTAAAATTTAGTATCAAAACATAATTTAAATCATTGAAGGTGAATCAATTTGTAGTGAATTTATTATTATAAATTTAATTTACATAAAAAAATAATGCAATAATAAAAAAGTAGATTTATATTTGATACATTAAGAATATATTTATATAATGTGTTTAGATTTACTATCTAATTGTGGTTGATAATACGATTACTAGTAAAAATAACAAAAAATAAACATCATATGTAATTTTATCTAATTGTGTTTGTGCATATTTATTGGGTTATTATCTCTTTAATATTTAACATAAACTCTTATCATCAGCAGTCCTTGACCGAGTTCATCGTCATCTGAATTTGAATTTGCATAATTAAGATTATCAATATCTCTTTCTTAAAAAAAAAAAAAATCAATATCCCTTTTTCCTTAACTCTTCGAAGTACAGATCATCTCATTTCCACACATGACTTTAGTTCTGAAACATGCAACATGTTATAATACGATCTAACTTTTTTTTTTTTGCAATACTAAAGTGATGTTGCCAATATGGGAAATATTTTTTCACAATACCAAATATCTTCTCAACCACATTCTGAAGCTTTGAATATATCAAATTAAAGAGTTTACAAGCTATTTATGGTGCTTGCGTCTGATACCATTCTCTTAAAAGGTATCATACCCCATAATATGATGCAAGAAAATCTTTTGTATTTGCATTATTAGCATCGACCTCGTAATATTTGGGTTCACAATCCAAATTAATAGTTTACAACTTTAATTATAAAAAACTTATATAAACTTAATTCGGAAAAATATGTATTTTAAGTTATATCTTTTTATAATATGTAAATTAAATAAAAAATAATATAAAACTTATAAAATTTTATAAATTTTCTAGTAACATTCATACCATATATTATAAATAATATAATTGTTTGCCTATAAATTTAGAAGGTTATTTTTTATAAATAAGTTATGATAAAAAAAATTATAATATTTGTTTATAAATAAATATATTGTTTTTATAATATATAAGATGAAGACATAAATAAGTTATGTCCATACTTCTTGATCATAAATTTTTATAAATAAATATATTATAACATTTTTATAACATGTAAATTTTTTTTATGATAAAATAATTTATCATAACTTTAGAAATATTTTATGATTTAAATAATATAATTTTTGTTATAACTTTATAAAATACACAAATAATAATTTTTAGGATTTATAATATAACGATTTTTTTTGCCATAACAATCCCAAAACTTATACATGTTGATTCTTATAATATAATTTTTATATATTGTATAAAAATAATTTTTAAAATTAGATTCAGGTGTAATTACGTATGTAAATTCCTACTCTCCCCCTAAGAATCAGTGCTCCAATTACACCTAAATCGATGAGACCCACTAATAACAATAATTATCCAAATGTGTCATCATTACATAATTACAAATAATTACACCAAAATTTAATTATTAATAATTTTTCAAACATTGCCTAAATAATAATTCGCATGGACATTGAAATTATAAAATTCTCGTTGAATATATGATCATTTGTTCAACTTTTACTATACTCATTAATGATCAAATTCCTTTATTTATACTAAATTTTTTTATTAGTGGGTCTAAATTTATATTATTTATCATATAATGTGTGTTTTCTTTAATACAATATTTAGAATTACTTATAGTCATTTGCTAACTCTTAAATAGGAGGATAAACTGCTTTAGCACACACGAACCCACATCTTTCTTTATTGACAGCAATACTGATACCAATTGAACTTGTTATATGATAACTAGATTTAAAATAATTAATTCAAATAATTAAATTTAAATTTCTACCTTTAAGAACTTGATAGATTTGTAGTTAAATTTATATTAATGCCATGCAACGATATCAATGGCATAAAATCAAAATTATATTTATAAAATGGTAAAACTATTATGGAAATCTCTTTATTAAAAATTAGATTGTATTCTATTTCGTCTACTAAAAATAGTCACATTAGCTCATGTATGTTAGAAAAAAGTATAAATTGATCATCTCGTTAAAAATTTCATCTATTTGTGCCATTAAGTAATGATTTGACTTTTTCAAAAAATTTTCATGCAAGTGACGCGGAATTAAATGATGAGTAGAAAAAAGTTCTATGGAGACCTCTATACTAAGAGTCAGATTATATTTTATTCTCTACTTAAAAAATAAATAGAAGAATTAGTTCGTATATGCTGGGATTTTGCATATTAGTAGTTTGGCTTTTTTGTCGAAATAAATAAATAAAAATGGTTTCCTTTTATCAACCAAGGAAGTAACCAAGAAAAGAGACGAGACAGGCAGGTCCAGGTGGAGCTGCTAATGCTAATGGTAATAGCAAGGGTGAGATCTGGGTCTGGCGCATCTGCATGTGCCATCAATTATTGGTCACAAAATTTGGATCTACAAACCAACTTAATACATCCTGGACCTGCAATATAATATATTTTCCCTATTTATGTATATCCCATTATTATATTCCCATAATTCTACTATTTACATGTGCATGTCACTCCAGCTAATTTTGGGTACAAAAGGGGTACATATTAAATTTATATATGAAATTTTGATTTTGATCAATAATACATATTTAAAGAAATAAATACGTATATTTTTTATATTAAATTAATATAAATATTTGTGTATGCAATATATCAATGTAAATCGGTACTAATACGTAACAGCCGTAAAGCAAATTAAGGCATGTACAATCTGGATTCATTGCATTTGCATACTCCATATATCTATATAATATATATAGAGATAAATATATTTGGTAGGTCCCTAAAATGAAAATTTCAATTTTTTTTTTATTTTAAAACTTATAAAATTTATTAGTATATGGTAAATTTGTATTTTGGTTCTTCAAAAATGATAAAAAAAATATGATTTACTCCTATAAAGACTATAAAGCTATAAACTATTAAATGAAGAAATTGCATTTTAACTCTTATAAAATTATACAACTTAATTCCGATCCCACTAGAAAAATTTTCTAACTTCACCCTTGATTAAAGACGAATTTTTATTTATTAGAAAGACATATTGAATTGCTAACTTTCAAGAAAGGATCAAAATTTGAATTATAATCGTCATTCTTTAACTGCAATCCCTATCTACTCATTGGATTCGTCCCTTGAGAGGGTGGATGAGCAATCCATAGTTACCCAAACTTGCATTAGTTCATGACTTACAACTTACAAGCCACACAACCTCACTCGATTTCTCATTTCACTATACAACAGTTTTTCATATCGTTCCACTTACATAATTCATTATAATATCCAAGGGCGAAGTTAGGGGGGCTGGCATGGGCCCCGACCCCCCCTAAAATGTAAAATTATTATTTAAGCCCTTAAAATTTTTTAAAAATTTTAAATTAGTAAAGATAAAATTACACTTTGGCCCCCCTAAAATTATAAAAATTCGATTTAATCCTTTACGAATTATAAATATATAAACTATAAAAAAATTAAAATTTCATCTGGCCCCCCCTAAAAAATTGTTCTGGCTTCGCCCCTGATAATATCTATATTCAAACTCATATAAACTTCTAGATAAAGTATCTTAAAAAAGTTGTCTTGAGAGATGATCATCATTAAGTGGATGGTATTGGTTTTAAATTTTGTATGTTGAACAAGATTTAGTGAAGAATTTATTGGTAGAGGTTAGGTGGTAATGTTTAATTTTGGGTAAGGGAATCTATATTTTTCATTTTTTCAACTATAACATGGATGCTAGGGTACTATATCTCATATATATAATATGTATAAACCAAACAACTCACCATTCTCCAATATCCAATTGGGATAAAAAGTGCAAGTTTCAAATGAGGAGGTGGGTTTGGTAGTTGATAATGGGACATTCACAAACCACCCCATTAAATTATTTCTCTATCTCAAAAGTTGAATATACCGTATTGGAGATATATATATATATTTGTATTTGAATCATTCTGAATAAAAGTAAGTGGATTTGTTTTTAAAAAATTTAAATGATATGAATTGATGTACAAAATACTACGAGTCGAGTAGTATGGATGCAAATGTTAGCACATTTTGTTCCATACCTTTAAGATAGACTATGTTCTGTTTCAAAATTTTCCTTATTCTACCGGGTTGAATGCCTATTCAGTGATGAGGGAAGGGAATGACTATACAACCTTTTCCTGAAATAGAGCCTTATTCAACACAGGTTGTAATAGGTCCTTACAACCAACCAAATATTAGTTTGGTAGTGGGCCTGCTGAATTGGACTATAATCTATTTCTACTCCCCCAATCAAATATGGTGTAATAGAATGTTATTTGAATTGGCTTTAACAACAAAATTACATTGATTTATTCAAGGAAATTTCAACATAGATGATCATAAACATCCCAAAAATTAAGTTTTTCGGTTTAACTCGAATATGAATTACACAATTCGAGTTATCCGAAAATCTGAATAAGAAAAGGCAAAACTACGCCGTTTTGATAAACGTTTACCTTTTCTAAAGTTAAAAGTCAAAACTATTAATTTAAAAGGCAAAACTACGTTATTTTGATAAATGTTTACTCATTAAGTTAAAAGGCAAAACCATTATATTGTTTATATAGTTAAATAATTTTGTACTTTGTTTACTAGTTAAATAATCGGTTTGTGTAAACGCAACATTGAGTATAAATAATAGGATTCGTTAACTCAACTCGACTTGACTCGAACTTTTTTGACTCGATTCTATTCGATTCAAAAAAAATTCAGATTGAGTTTGGCTGCTAAAATAGGATTCGTCAACTCAACTAACTCGAAATTTTTTGACTCGATTCGATCGAATACTCACCCCTACTTCAGACACAAAACTAAACTTTATCAATATATCAAATATTAATTTCTTATGTTATCCCATTTTAGATTGTGATCACAATTATCCAATCCAATAAGGTTGACTTTAATCCCTCCTCACCATAATTTGCAATTGCCTTGCTTTATTACTACTACTTACTTTTTTTTTATTTATATATATTACTACTTATAATATGTGTTTTCCATACAATATTTATTTTATCTAATAGTCCACCAATAATCCAATCAAATCCACTCACCTCTCCATTCCCCATTTTATTGGTGAATTTATATTGTGACCCAACAAGTCAAGATTTCTACTCCACTACCTATTTAATTCACAATGTTTTAATGTAGAAAAAGTCTATATACCACTACTTTAGTGCTCAACATATTAATTTAACATGCATGTATTTTTCAAGGTGACTAATAAATTATTATTTTTTAAACAATAAATAAAAATTGGTCAAAGGACCTAAAACATTAACAATATTTGTTTTTGCTTAATGGTCTCCTATTTATCCATATGTTAGGTATTAGATTAGCATATGTGATTTAACTTGGAGGGACATAAATTAAATTAATCAATTCGTGTTGTTATTGATTCTAAGGATTCTGTTAGAGTTTGTGTGACCTGAATCCCGTTATTTATTGTAAAATAATGGGATCTGTGGGGGCGAGAGGCCGAGGGCTGTACGAAACTTTCTGCACAAGTTGAGTTCGTATAGAACTATACTTCTACTATTTGATTTTGATTAGAATAGGGTTATTCAACCTTTAAATAGATGAAGTCAAAACTCCTTCTGTAAATTTCTTCTCCTCTACCCGTAGTTTTTTCTCGAAAACGTAAAATCTGTGTGTTATTTTTTTCTTCTTCTACTTATTTTATAATCATTCTATTGCCATTATCGACATTTATTATAACAGATCCGCTATAGATCGATTCAATTTTTTTGTTCAAATCGGTACATTGATTGTTTTTAAATCAAATTGATCTTATTTCAACAACATTTCCCTAAAAAGTTAAATTGAATTATTGATTTTTGGAGTGATAAAAACATAATTATTTCATTTAATTAAGAGAACCAAAACCCTTACTTGCCCAGACTTAGCTCCTACATGAGGAGGATATTATGTGCTTTAGTTTGCTTGACTTGCAAGCTCAAAAATTTTGGTGCAAACTAAACTAATAATACTTAAATCGCATTTCACATTATCTTGTAAAATATATTATTACAACTCTATTTACAATTATTATAAATTCATTTTAAACGTGAATTATATTCGGGGATAAAGATGGGGTAAGAAGTGACCTTAGTCCTCAAATGATAAAATTTTATTTTGACTCTTCTAAAAATTTATTAATCATTTTTAATCTTCTGGTTTTACCCTGATTATATCCATTTATGTAACTATAATGATAGATTTAGTGGAGCTCATTTTTTTTTTTTGAACAATCTCATTATAAGTTCTGATTATATTTGCTCTTTTTTTACATAATGCCTAAAACTACCTATAACTCTTTTCCAGCTCATAGGAGGATAATGCGTTTCAACACACTCAAACCCACATTATTCTGTAGTGATAACAATACACATACCGATTGAGCTAAGACTCAATCAGCTGAAACTCATTTTTAAAAACCTTCGAATGACTTCATAAACAAAATAAAATATATGTGATTAGAATAAGAAATCAAATATTTGAAACATTGAGGAATTGCCGACCTTACTGTTAATGTAATTAAGTGTGTGTTATGAATGATTGTTAAAACGGATACATTGAACATGGAATGGTCGGCGGCACATTGTCGAGATGGAGTTTAATGTAGGATATTTACAGATATGTACTCAATGAAAAATGGAAACACTAGCAGTGGCTAACACATGCTTATACAAACGTGTGTTTTTTAGGTTAAAATTATATTAATAAATAGTTGTTCATTATATGTGTTTTACCCAATCCATAAATAGGAGGAGAATACGTTTTAGCGCACTCGAACTCACATTTTTGTATATTGACAATAATACTCATTCTAATCGAGTTAAAACTCAATCAGCTGAAGCTCATGATTTATAATTTAAAACGAATGGTTATGCATAATTAATTAAAGACACTAGTAGAAAAATAAGGCATGGCTGACGCAGGTCCTCCGGAGAGGGGAGTCCACTTAGTGAAAGTGGATGGGCTCTGACTCCAACCCCACTTTTAATCTTAATTATCTTAGACGGCCCGCAATGCACACCCTGGCGCTGCCGCTGGACCTTCATTTTGTCCATCATCAAATTTCACTCTTTTATGCTCTCTGACGGCATCCCCACCCACATTTTTTTGCCACCTTTTTTTCTATTATTATATAACGCCTGTTTATGACCTTTCTTCATCCTACCTCCAATATATAAACACACCCTCCTAACCTTGTTTTTTCTCATTTTTTCCCCTTCTTTGGTTTTACTTTATAATTTGTTAGGTAATATTTCAAAACCCCTTTGTTCAAATGCCAAGGATCACCTCTCCCTTTTTATATACACACATGCTCTAGTTGTATTCAGTCCTCCTATTTGTCAAAAAAAAAAAAAAATCTATGTTTGTGATTCATTTTCGTTTTTATCCACTGGTTCCGTGTTTTTATAATTTGCATGACATTGAGGCTGTCACCGGGTAAAAGTATCATGAAAGTCTTTGTATTACAAGTTAAATTGTATTTTATTTTTTCTATTAAAAAAATAGGAAAATTAATCCCTATATATTATACATTAGATCAAAGAGTAAATTAATCTTTCTGTCAATATGATTTACACGTGGTACGTCATGTGTAATTATCTTATTATTTCGTTAGCCATGCTAATTTTTAAGAGTAGAAATTGACGAAGTTTTTAACAAAAAAGGTAGGTTTACTATTTGATCCAATGTACATGGACTAATTTATCCTTTTTTTTTAGTAAAAGGGACAAAATACAATCTGACTTCTTCTACAGAGGCCTCCATGATACTTTTACCGTTGTCATTGTTGTTTATGAATGTGTTTATGCTGTTTTATTACCCTGTAATGATCGTTAATCTCAAACTTAGCTAGCTATATTCAATATTATTCATAGGCTGTCTTGTATGTAATGCAAAAGCTAAGACCAAGTCTGTGTTAAAGAAATGAATTATTGCCAATGAGGTTCTGTATAGTAAAAGAAGATTGGTCTTTAAATTATATATATTATGTCCTTTTAAGCTAGCTTTTACTTCCATGGCAGGCCAGCCACTTAATAAAGTTTGCTTCCTGGCCTTTGCTTTTCAAAACTAGCCAAAAACACAAGAACAGGAGTCAACCAACAATACTTTTCAAAATAATTAGGTGCATATAATTCCAATAACTCACATGGCTGAATAGGTAGATATGAATATATATTTTTAGATTCAAAGTATTATGTCCATTTTACGGGTTTAGCGAAGTCAGATTTTTTTTTTTTTAGGGTAGAAATAGTTAAAATACAATTTTATTATTTTAATAATTTTTAGAGATCAAAGTACAATTTTATTATATACTAATTTAAAAATTCATAAATTTTAAAGGGTTAAAAATGAAATTTCTCATTTTAGGAAGAACTGAGGTTCCTGCAAGCCCATTTAGTGCCACCCTAGATTGCATGTTCTAATAATGTTGTTTTCAAAATTCGATATTTCTTTTAACAATACGATAATGGGAATATATATACATAAATTTTCCACAAGGAAATGATATTTCCATGGCTTATGTGGGTATAGAATTCCAGCCCAAATCGTACGTTAATTTCATTGCCCATCGTCTACGATGGTTGCCAACTGGTCTCATCTTGCCATTTTTTTAAACTATATAAACAAATCAACCCCAGCCAATCCAAATCCCTCATCATCTCCATCTTGAGTGTTGTTCATGTGCTTACATTTACAGTACTTTCATAATGGTCATTATTACCCTTTTTTTTTTGTCTTCTTTTACTCCATTTGTTTCAATTAGCAACTAAATATCATGACGTTTTCTGGGTATTTGTTTATTGTAGGAACTGCGTACGATTTCAGCAATGGCGAAGCGAGTGAATGAGATTATCATATTTGTGTTCGTAGCGTTATTCTCAAAAGCATTTGGGGCGAAACCATACTGGAGAACGAGATGGCCAATTGATAGGGTGTCCAATGAGTGCTTGACTTGGCAACTAGCTGTGGAGGCTAACAATGTCCGTGGATGGCGCATCGTCCCGGCTCATTGCCTCAGCCACATTGAAGCTTACATGACCGGCGGCCAATATGAGCAGGATGTTAACTATATTGTGGAACAAATAGAGAGTTACGTTAGTGAACTTGTTGTAGGTGAAGATGGCATGGATGCTTGGATCCTTGATATTGACGACACTTGCCTCTCAAATCTCATTTATTACAAGAAAAAGAAATACGGGTATTCATTCTTTCATTCTAAGTTATTTTGTTAGGTAGACCAATTTTTAACTGTAAAGATAGATAAATTTTCAACAGAAAAGATCGGTTAGCTCTTTGATGTAACTTATAGGGACTAATTTGCTCTTCTTTTTTTTTAAATAAAAAGGGTAAAATACAATCTAACTTCTAGTACAGGGACCTCCATGGTACTTTTACCTATTTTAGAGCTATTTATATATGTGTATATGTATATATAGGTGTGAGCCTTATGATCCAATGGCATTCAAGGCATGGGCAATGAAGGGAGAGTGTCCGGCAATACCTGGTGTACTTGGATTGTTTTCGAAGCTGGTTGAGAATGGATTCAAGGTGTTCTTAATCACTGGAAGAGACGAAGAGACCTTAGCACCATCAACCATTGCTAATTTGCATGATCAAGGTTTCATTGGCTATGAAAGGTTGTTTTTTAGGTAAGATTTCAATTGCATGATCTAATTATTGTTTTATTCCCTCTATTATGCTCAAATTTAAATTTTATTCCTTTATTTTAATCTTATTGACATCTTCAAATTGATAATATCATTAGTTGCTGTAATTAAAATGATGATGTGAAATTTTTTTATTATCGAATACTTAAAGTCGATTAAGAAAAATTACATCATCACTTTATGAGGGCAGCAAGTAATTAGTGTTATCAATTTTAAGCTATTAATAAGAATATAAATATACAAGATCAAATTATGTCAAATTCAAAGAAATAGCGTAGTAGAAGGACCAAACTTTCAATTTGACACATATATATATATGTGGGTATTAATTAAACACTTGAGAAGACTCAGACTAGATATGGAGAAATTTCCAGGAAAGTTAGATGAAACATAACATATTTGGAGATTAGTGAATGCACTACAGGTGATCATGGACCGGGCCGGGCTGGGTTTGGGCCAGGCTAGACAAAATTTTAGGCCCAATTTTTAGGCCCGAGCCTGGCCCGAAAGAAAATTGATAAACCCAAGCCCGGCCCATATTAATTTTTTTTAGCTTTTTTCATTAAATAAAAAATTTAAAACAAATATTAAAACAAAAAAAATAAAAAATATGTAAATTTAAAAAGTATATTTGATTAAAAATAAAATAAATATTTAATATATAATTCAGGCCGGGCTCGGGTAAAAAAAGTTTTATCCGAGGCTCGTTTTTTGCCCAAACCCATATTTCGGGCCTATATTTTTACCCGAACCCTCCTATTTTTCGGGCGGGCCGTCGGGCCGGGCCTGGTAGCCCAACCCATGATCACCTCTAGAATGGACTATATTAGATTTACTTTTAAAAAAGTAATACTAGTAAATTTAGGTGAGAATAATTATATAATAAATTTATTAAATTTTTATATAAAAATTAAATATTATTTTATTTTAAATTTCATTATAAATATATATTTTAGATTTTATATAAAAAGATAAAAGTGTCTCGACCCGTAGTCTACGCAGTTCACACATTGAGTTTGCATGTGAGGTGTTCGTGTCCTTTCATGAGCTTATACAATGTGGATTCGTACTACCATGCACATGAATCCACATAGAGTAGGGTACGTATTGACATGCATGGGAATATACTTACGAGGTCACTCTATAAACAGTAACCGTATCATATAAACAAAAAAATTAACCCTTTCGAAGTACACAAATACATATATATGTATGTAGAATATATGAATAACTATAATGGGATTTAATTTGATGTTTGTAAATGAAAAACAGGAGTCCAGCATACAAAGGGAAAAGTGCAGTGGTGTACAAGTCAGGAATTCGGAAGCAAATAATGGAAGAAGGGTATAGGATATGGGGAAATGTTGGGGACCAATGGACTGATTTGCAAGGGGATTGTTTGGGCAATCGAACTTTCAAACTCCCTAATCCTATGTATTGTGTTCCTTAAATCGAACTCCTATGTCTACATTTGGTACCATTAATAATAATGCAGATGAAAAAGAAAATGTGAATAAAAAAAACACTCCAATTATATTAAATAATGAGTTTTTTTTAAATATTTAATTGGTATAATAATAAATTTTATCCTTAATATTTACATATTTTTTCAATTTGATCTTATTATTTTTTAGCTAAATTTGGTTCTCAGTATTTTAAAAATAGCTGAATTGCTTTCTTTAAATGAACATACTGACTAAAACATTAATTTTTTAATGATGTTAGTGTCACAACCCGTGTTGTAATCTATGCGTAATTCATACTGACATGAAACTATTTATCATATATAACACATCCAGGGGCGAAGCTAGGGGGGCTGGCATGGCCCCGCCCCCCCTAAAAGGTAAAATTGCTATTTATGTCCTTGAATTTTTTTTAAAATTTTAAATTAGTAAAGGTAAAATTGCATTTTGACCCCCCTAAAATTATAAAAATTCGATTTAATTCTTTACAAATTAGAAAGATATAAACTATAAAAAATTAAAATTTCATCTGGCCCCTCCTAAAAAATTATCCTGGCTTCGCCCCTGGTCACATCAATAAAAAAATTGAAAATGATTAAATATTCAATTTTTTTAAAATAGCATGAAGTATACGTGGATTGTCATGAATACTATCATGTTTAAAAATTTAACGTTTAAGTCGGGATTTCTGCTAAAAATAATAATTCGATTATTTTTGAAAGGTTGATGGTCAAATTTAATATTTTTAAAAAATATTTAGAGATAAATTTAAATAAAAAATAAAAATAAAAAATATAAATGTTATCTATTTAATTTTTTATTTTTATTTTTGCACAATAAGTCAAGCATCTAGCAATAATGGGTTTCTTTGATTGTTGATTGGTTTGACAGAAAATCATAATCCTTGGCCACCATTAATGGAACTTTCATGAAAACCAATCTAAATTATCCACATGTTGTAATCCATACATTATTTTGAAAAAACACACTCATAAAGTTATCCAAAGCAAAATGGGAACTTTTTGATTTGGTCAACTTTAAGGGATTAACATTGAAGAAAATTTGACAACACCTTTAATGGCATTACCAACAACAAAAGAAAATGCCTACTAAATTAATTGTGAAAAGAAAATATGGTTTAACTTAAGGATAAATATTAAAATTTTATATTAATTTGATTTAATGTATAATGTCGTATTTAAATTTTAATATGTGTGGTTTTATATATAGAATTTTTAATCCAAGTAATTTATGCTACATATGTCTTCGATATATTGACGTATTTTTCAATCGTCATCTCCAAATCCGACCCGTCCATCATTATTCAACCGACGATCACTCAATGAAGGCAAAAGCTAAACTTGTAACTGATTCTGAAAATTTTAACATCCGGATGATTCTATTTTGACATGAATTCTTCAACCTAAACAAATAGAAACCAAAAATAATTATGGAATTAACTTTAAATTAATAATTAAATAAAATTTATTAAATATATATATATGTTAATAATCTCATTATAGATTCTGATCATATTTGCTTTTTTATTTTTTTACACAATACTTAAAACTATCCATATTCCCTACCCAACCCATAAATAGGAGGAAAATGAGTTTCAACGCACTCAAATCCACGTCCTTTTACATTAGCAACAATATCCATGTCAATCGTGTTAGAACTGCTAAACTACAATTATTAATTTGTTGGAGGTTCATGGGAATAATTCTTTTTAATAGTAAAGGGACTAATTTTATCATATCTCTACAATAGAGCCATCTCTCAGCTATATTCACAATCATTCAAAATTTGGAACGATTCAAGGCAGGAAATTTCGGCTTAGGGAGGGGGGAAGGAAGCAGTTTTGTTAATTTCCTAAAGTACAAATTTTACAAAAACAATTGCATATGTATATATAGAAGATGAACACTATATTTGAACTTTGATTGATTTGTTGATAAAATAAAAATCCTTGGCAATTTAATCAATTTGTTCGTTTGCTAAGAAAAGAGAAGAAAAATGAACGACGGGGATGTATCGAAGCAAATCCAGCAGATGGTGAGATTCATCCGCCAAGAAGCTGAGGAGAAAGCCAATGAGATTTCAGTATCTGCTGAAGAAGAATTCAACATTGAAAAGCTGCAAATCGTAGAAGCTGAAAGGAGAAAGATTAAACAAGAGTACGAGCGCAAGGCAAAGCAGGTGGAAATACGCAAGAAAATGTGAGTGAATGAGTGTACTTAATTAAAGTTTTTGTGCACATGAGATGTATGAGGAAACGTGGAAATGAATTGATACGTGCAGTGAGTACTCAATGCAGCTGAATGCGTCGAGGATAAAAGTGCTACAAGGGCAGGAAGAGTTGGTGAACTCCATAAAAGAAAGCGCGAGGAAAGAGCTGCAGCGTTTGGGCACTGACAAAAGGGGATATAAAAACCTGGTGAAGGCGTTGGTGGTGCAGAGTCTGGTTCGGCTGAGGGAACCGTCGGTGTTGTTGAGGTGCCGAGAGGTGGATCGTAAGCTGGTGGAAACTATTATCGATGAAGCTAAACGAGAGTACGCAGAGAAATTCAATGTACCTCCACCTAAGATTGTTATCGACAGTGTTTATCTCCCACCACCACCGCCCGCTAACGGAGATGAGTTTGCCCATCAACCTTACTGGTATCTGCTAAATCATATGGTGATTGTATATATATAATTTGCATTGCCTTGGCTTATCTTTATGGTACGTGTTGTGTTGAACAATGATAGCTCGGGCGGAGTTGTGTTGGCTTCGGAAGACGGGAAGATTGTTTTGGAGAATACTTTAGATGCACGCCTAGAAGTTGCTTTCAAGCAGAAATTACCTGAGGTATATATATATATATATATAATTACTCCTACCCCATCAGTAAAATTGATTCTTTTAAACGAGAGATATATTTACATGTATATTAATTAGATTTTTTTTCTTTCTTTTATGTATCCTTGCAGATCCGAAGGCGATTGGTGGGACAATTGGGTGCATGACCAATTTTCCATACTTTATATATAATAAAAAATAAATTATATGGTAAGAAATAAATAAATAAATTTGAAATATGTTGGTTCTCAGTAAACTTTAGCTGCTTCTATAATAATAAAAATATCCTCATTTTATCCTAAAGCATGATACCGGCCAATAAAAACATGATACGTGCACATTTTTATTGAATATCGTATACTTTTTGAATAAAACAAAGGTACCTAAATAATATATATATATAATTTGAGGTCAATTTTGTAGTTAAATCTAAATAAATAGGTACATACATACAGTCAGAAATGAGAAGCTTCTTCACGTCCTACTACTTTCCTACTATTAAATACAAGCAAAGCAAATGTTTTAAGACACAGAGTACCTTCGACTCCTTCCGCTTTTCCCTTCTGATCCACGTGGCTTGCGACGTTTTCCTCCGCCGGGACCGCTAAATATCCCAATCCTCCCGATCCCTTTCGATAAAGAAGTGAAGAAAGTCTTCCCATTCCCCGATTTCTCCATCATCCCACGTTTCATCACCACTTGCTCTTTCTCCAACTCACTCAACCTTACTCTCATTCTTGATATCTCGAGCTTCAGTTCTCGGTTTTCTCTTCTTAACGACGCGTAGTTATCTCGAGGCGACATAGCGGCACTCGGGACACCGCTACTTATTTTCTGGGACAAGAATCCATCGCCACTGCTCCCGCACAAGGCATTCTTTAACCGTAGCTGCTCGAAATATAGTACCTTAATTGCCATTTGTACTGGGAGTCGCTCGTTTTGTGCTGCATGGTTGGTAGCTTCTTGAGATAGTTTTTGACAGTCTATGAATTTGCATAGCTTCTTGCATTCATGATCACTTAGCATTGGATGTGCCTGTAAGTACATTATTTGATTATAGTGTATAGTGCATACATATTTTGATGTATTTATGAACTGAAACTTAGTAACTTACCTTTAAGTATATGTCAATTGCTCTGTAAAGACCATCATCGATAACCCGAGCGTAATCTGGTAATGTTTCGATCATAGCAATGAATTTCTGCAGACTTAGATAAGGATCAGGTGCGATTTCAGCTAAATACGAATCGATAAGCCGTCCTACTTTCAATAAAGAACCATGGCCTAGAGAAGCAAGGCCATCCGACTCGTATCCACCGCAGTCTTCATTTTCTTCATCTTCGATTTGCTGTAAGAAATTTACGACTATTCGGTGGACAGTATCAATGTCGAAAAGAGAATCTCCGGCTCGGAGAGATGGTATAAGCAAATCATCAAGTGAAACCATTTCTAATCTAAAAGCTATTCTCCTCTCAAGTTCAAGCCTACAAGCAACTGTTGCTTCTACCATGATTGCCATCCTAAGTATCCCAAATAGGAAACTCAATGGAACATTAGAGCTTTTCAATGTTGGTAAAAGATTTACAAGGGCTTCCACTATTGTCTTTTGCTCATTTTCTGTTGTACCGGAGTTCGAGTTCGGTCTTGCCGGGTTCCAAATTTGACATTTTCCGATACTTTTCAATGATATTTGAGCATAATGCATCAATGATTCCACTATACTGTCTGGTCTAACACCTATTCTTGCCATGGAAGTGATAACCTTGTGATAATAATCAATTCTAAGGACTGATAGATCCTCAATCCACCATTCCATACACCCGGTTTTAAGTTCCGTTGATTCGCCGTTGCAATCTAAAGCGGATAAACCGGACACTAATTGCTCTTTACATGCATTCATAGCAATAGCTTCCACACATGTATTTATAATTCCCAATTCCTCAACTATTGGAGGGAGATTCTCGCAAGTACACAGTACTTCAACACATTTCTCAAGACTTTGAACTACAACATCATTCAAGTAAACTTCGGTTCGGGCAATAAGGTTTTCTTCACGGTAATCTTCGCTCATTTCCAAATATTCGGCCGCACAACGTAAGAGGGCGGCGTTTGCGGCAGTGATCTCGAAGTTCATGCCGTAACAAAACTTCATGGCGAGCTCGAATGTGTGTGGTCCACCCGGAAAATTAACCAGTTCTAGTTTTGAAACATTGTAATCTTTTCCATCAGCAACCATTTTTCGAATCTTTCCACTTCGAGATACCAATGGAAACTTAAGAATACAAAAAAGAAATTTAAAAAAATTTCAATTCAATTGCTAATTTGATGTAAAGGAAAAAAAAAAAAAAGGGGGTTACCTTATGAAGTAGAAAGGATTCTCCATCAACAGTAATGGTGATGTCCCCTGCAACATCTGAAAAGATTCTGAAACAACAAATTCAAGTCAGTAATATGACATAGTAGGTTGTACTAAGCTACCCTTGTTTCAACTTTCACCAACAGCTTTCATTAAAAACCTATGGAGAAGACAAGAGATCTGTGTCTTAAACAAAATAATTAACAAAAGCAAATGTAGTAATGATTTAAAGTGAAGAAGTAACATGATCATGTGAAGGTGTTAAGAAGACTTTGAGAGGAAGTAGAGATTTACCTAGTGGTGAAGGTGTTGGCAAACTTGGGAGCTTGGGAAGGATTGTTAGGACAAGACAGAGAGGTGTTGTCTGAGAATGACACCATTGTTTTTTGGCTTTAAATTTCTTGGCTTTCAGGTCCCAAGCAGATGCATTCGCAGGGTGGTATGGAGGGGAAAAGGAAACCAATCAATTACCTATTCCATACTCTACTCCTTGTATGTATGTATGTATGTATGTATGTATTCTTCTACATGATAGATAATACATAATGATAATAATGGAGATGGAGGGTGGATTTGCAAAATCCAACCTTTTTCTTTTAGAAGCTGTGAGAATGAGCCTGACAAAAACACAGGCTGTTCACTTTTCTCACCTTTTCGCAACAATACAAAACAAACAAATGTTCTCAGACCGAGTGCAACAACCATGGCAACAGTAGTTGTATTGTCTTGTGTGGTAATAGAAAAGGGAGGAAAAGAGGCCATTTCTTAAAAGTCGCAACAAATTATAAGTTTCCATGTTTATACTGCTTACGTTATCCCCTTTATGAGCCCCATCACTAACACGCTCCCACTCCATTACTTTCCTTTTCCTTCCGTTTTCCTTTTTCTTAAAGCAACTATTACTCACTTAATTTTGATAAGTTTATTTTTTTGTGATTCTACGAAAAATTACAAAATAGTTATTCAATTATTTTATTTTGCCTTTTTTTAGTCCCAAAAACATGATTTGTCAATTTTTTATATTTGACATAATAGTAATTTTAACTCTTAACATTTATACATTATGTTAATTTAGTCTTGATTCTAAAAAATTTGACCATCAACATTTACGCAGTGTAATTTAATCTTTTTTTTTTTAGTTTTATTTTTCTTTGTAACCTTTTTATCTAAAAAGCTACAAAAATAAATTTATCAACTAAATTTAATAAAAAAGACCAAATTACATAATGTGTAAATATTGAAGGTTAATTGTTTTTAAATCAAGACTAAACTGACATAATGTATAAATGTTGAGAGTTAAAGTTGATATTATACCAATTTTAAAAATTGATCCCTATATGTAAGATTAAAGTGTAAATTGATCATTTCTATTAAAAAATTCATACATTTATATTGTTAAAAGCTAACATATAGCTGGAGGAACAATCAGATAATTATCCGTGGTGTGCCACATGTAACTCATGTTAATGTATAGGGACTAATTTTTAACAGTATAAATGGATGGAATTTATAACAGGATCAATTTGTCCTTTAATCTAATATACAAAGATTAATTTGTCTATTTTTTAAAATAGAAGAGATAAAATGTAATCGAACTACTAGTATATTGAGCTTTATCGTATTTTTACCTTATTCCATAATATAAATTAAGATTAAATGTTTTCCTATTAGTCAAAGAAAATGAAAAAAAGTGAATGTGGAGTGGACCACCTTGGAATTTGGAAGGAATTTCAAAGGTAATTTGATAAATAAAAGGAAATCCTTGAATCTAAAGCTGAAAAGAAAAAGGTAATGGGCACGACAGGCACACAACATCAATTGGCACGGAACTCAATAAGCACCCAATTATTAACTTCACTATCATATACTTTGCAATTATTTTTATTTTTAGGTTAAAATATGCTATTAGTCTCTTTACTTTTACAAAATTTGAGATTTAGTCCCTATATTTAAAAAATTAGAAATTAAGTCTTCCAATTGTTTGGACTTAAAATTTTCAGTCCAATCATTAAAATAGTAAGTACTTTTTTTTGTTAAAAACTATCAATTTAGCATGTTGATTAAGTTGTCCTCATGTTAAATTGAAATTTTAATAGGAATTACTAACGACGATAATGATTGGACTAAGATTTTTAAATTGAAAAAGTAAGATGATTGAATTTGTAACTTTTATAGTATAAGGATTAAATTTTAAATTCTATAAAGTACATGGACTAATACTATATTTTATCCTTTTTTTTTATTTTTATTCCCTCCTCACCCTTCAATTATTATTACTTGTTTGTTTCTTAGCTATGTTTATAATTTTTTTTTGAATAATCTCGTTATAGGTTCTGATCATATCTGTTCTTTTTGACCCAGTATTTAGAACTACCCAAAGCTTCTCTCTAACCCATAAATAGGACAATAACGCGCTTCAGCGCACTCGAACCTATATCCTCCTGTATTGAGAACAATACCCATATCAATCGAGTTAAGACTCAATCGGTCATGTTTATAATAATTTGTGATAGGAGTTTATGTTAATATCTAAAGTTATATGAGCATTTTTATTTAAGCAAGGAGTAATTTACATTAATGATTCATAAAATAGTACACAATTTGATTAATTAACCATTTCCAATTTTAGCTAAAGTATTGGCTGCTGCATTTCCTTTCCTATTTTCGTGCTTCGTGTTGTGTAAAATGATAATAATAATAAAAAGAATCAAATACAATATAATTACTTTTATTTAGAGGACCTGAGTTGAAATTTTAAAATTTTGAAAGGGTGGAAGTTCAAAATTTTACTCTAAAAGAACTTATATAATATAATTAATTTTTAAGAGGAGCTAAAATTACAAATTTCCCATTTATTTAAATGATCGAAAGGTTTAAAATGAATTGTTAGTACTTAATTAGCAAAGATTACTAGTAATATTTTCTCGTTTGACCAAAGGAGGCCAAGGCCTGGGTTGCCCCCTTGGCTTCATCTCTACACACAACCTAATCACTAGATACATCAATTTCGTCATTGCCTACGTAAAAAACTATCATGCCCCCCTAATGGAATTAGCCATGACAAAACCCATACAAATACTAGGCCGACAGGTTAAGGTGGTGAATTAAGACGTAGTGATAATTTGAGTGTTTTATTAGCTTATTTGACTTGGGAGTTTAGGAAGTGATTTAGGGTGGGTTTAGATGAGCGGTGTGTTTACTTGCGGTTAGTGTACAAATAGTAGTGGCGGTGAGATTAGATACTGTAGCGTAACTATAGCGTGAGACAAAAAGTAAGTTAAACGCACCGCACCGCACTGCACTCAATCGCCCATCCAAACCCACCCTTAAACAAGTAAGATCGACTTAACTTTGTGGATAAAGTTTGTGCTTATACTTTGTATTTATTTTGGCAGATTTATGGGCTAAGTTTAAGAAGATTAATTCTACTTTATTTTGGATAATTCAAGAAAATATATTTATATTAAAATTGAGAGTTTTACTTTATCAATACTACATGAAGAATGTATATTTATATTAAAAACATAGTTGGACTATTATTAATGTAGTTTATCTAAAAATAAACTAAGCTCGTTTCAACTTTTTGCATCCAATTGAGCAAATTGACTAAATCAACCCTTAAATTGATGTTAATCGTTAATTTAATTGAATCGTAGGGTTGCCAAGTCAGCACCATTCTTTGACATGGCATTGCCACATCAACAAAATAAAAATTTCAAAAAAATCAAGAAAATAAAAAATATTTTAAAAATTAAAGTTTAGAATGAATGTGGACAAATGGTTGTCTAGGTTCATTTGAATCTAGGCAACCATTTATCCAGATTTATTTTGAAACTATAAAAATAAAAAATTTATTAAAAATTATAAAAATCATAAACTTTTATGAAATAAATCTCAAGCTAACTAATCTATTATGAGGCCAAAAAAGCATTACCCGAGTCCCGACCCATTTTCTAAACGTGCCTTATTTTTTTTGCCCAAGCCCATTTTTTGGGCCTATATTTTTACCCAAATCCTCCCACTTTTCGAGCCGGGCCATCCGCCAGCTCTAACTCAAATTTACCATATATAGTTACAATATTTGCCTTGTTTGTGAAAGCTTGCTTATTATTGTTATTGTCTAGGATTCTGAAAAATTGTTCGATAAATTAGTCTATGTATATTAGATTAAAGAGTAAAATGATCATTTTATTAAAAAAATTATCAATTTCTATTGTTAAAAATTGGTCACTATACCTTAGCATGAGGTATACGTGGCATGTCACGTGTTACTGTCTAATTATTCCATCAACATGCCAGTTTTTAACAGTACAAATAGATAACAAATGTTAACAAATGTTAATTTTTTTTTCATTTATTTTGGTGTGATTTGACCAACAATGCAATTTCAAAGATTAAAAGAGACAAAAGAAATTAAATAAAGGGCTAAAATGATTTTTCTTATAAAATTGGAGGACCAAATATAACATTATGCCATTAGTGTGAATGTTTCCTTTTTGTTTTTACTTATTAAATGATCCCATTTGCCATCTCCCAACGCATAACTGGTGAGGGTGGTTCCACAGCTCACATTTAATGTACTTTCACCTTAAATTTTATTATTTTGAAGGAGATCAATTTTGAGGAGGTTGGCTCCCCATAGCCGCCCCCTTCTCCTATATCTCAGGCATGAGGTGATCATATATGTAATGATGATGTTGAATCTGCATTAATTTCAACAACGAAATGCTTTGTTTCTATCCTCTCATTACTTGGATCATACGTTGCTCTGTTTGTTTTTACATCACAGAGGAGGTGATTTTTAAAGAAGAATATATTAGTAGTCTTTATATATTAGATAAAAGAGTAAATTAATTCTTAAAAAATAATGCAAAATTTATCGTTAAAAATTGATGCTTCTTATACGTTAACGTGTCACTGTTTAGTTATTCCGTCAATCACACCAGTTTTTAATGTATAATAATAGAAATAATAGGTATTAACATCAGTAAGACAGGGGCGAAGCCAGAACAATTTTTTAGGGGAGGCCGGATGAAATTTTAATTTTTTATAGTTTATATTTTTATAATTTGTAAAGGATTAAATCGAATTTTTATAATTTTAGGGGGCCAAAGTGCAATTTTACCTTTATTAATTTAAAAAATTTTAAAAAAAAATTTAAGAACATAAATAGCAATTTTACATTTTAGGGGGGCCGGGCCCATGTAGAGGTGATCATGGGTTGGGCTACCCGGCCCGGCCCGACGGTCCGCCCGAAAAATAGGAGGGCTCGGGTAAAAATATAGGCACAAAATATGGGTTTGGGCAAAAAAACGTGGCCTGTTTAGAAAACGGGCCGGGCCTCGGGTAAAACTTTTTAGCCCGGCTCGAATTATATATTAAATATATATTTTATTTTTAATCAAATATACTTTTTAAATTTACATATTTTTATTTGTTTTTTTGTTTTAATATTTGTTTTAAAATTTTTTATTTAATGAAAAAAGTTAAGAAAATTTTAATATGGGCCCGGCCGGGCCGGGCTCGGGTTTATCAATTTTCTTTCGGGCCGGGCTTGGTCAAATTTGTAGGCCCATATTTCGGGCCGGGTCGGGCTCGAGCCTAGAAACCGGGCCTAAAATTTTATCTGGGCTTGACCCGAACCTAGCCCGGCCCGGCCCATGCGAGCCCCTTGACTTCGCCCCTG
The DNA here is from genome assembly GCA_025698515.1 of Gossypium sturtianum. Lineage (NCBI taxonomy): Eukaryota > Viridiplantae > Streptophyta > Magnoliopsida > Malvales > Malvaceae > Gossypium > Gossypium sturtianum. Next base: position 170,241,104 of record CM046945.1, read on the forward strand.
CAGTAAGATTAAACTAATTGAGATGATTTACCATTTTCAAATTGAATAATAATAGTAAAAGCTTGAAACTTTTCCATCACGTAACCTATCCCTGTTATTGTTTTTATAAATTGACTATTATAAGGTGGTGAATTGCTTGAAAAAAAAAAATCAAAATCTCAATAAATGATTAATAAAAAAAGTTAATCAAACTTTTAATTAATATAAAATTTAAGTTCAACCTTGAACAGCAATACTCTCTTATTTATCGACTCATTGGTTCATTGAGATTTTAATTTAAGGTTTGTATTTCTTTTTCAATCAAGGTTTTTAAATTTAATTCATCACCTTATTATAAAAAATAAAAATAAAAACTATCCAATCACGGTAATGGTATGGCCATATATCCTTAAACCTTAACCTTCAAGTCAATTCAATGCTTTTGACTTGACCTTAGTTTTTAAATTTTGCAATTAAGTCCATTTTGGTATCTGAAATTAGTAAGTAAATTCGTTTTGGTCCCTAAACTTGAAAAATATAGAAGTTTGATAACGTGACACTTCGATATTGTGTTAGATCATTACTTTAAAATTAAAAGATATATAAATTTTTAAGTGATGACGTGCTACAATTTTAGAACCAGATCTGTGGTTGAACCAGTAAACCATTAGTTCTCGATTCAATCAGTTTGATCGGTTCATCTCGGTTCAACCTATTCAACTAGTGGCTTTGTTCTAGTTTATAGTATTTATTGGTTTTGAGCAGCTTTTAATTCTTTTACCGGTTGACAGAAAAAGTATAGTATCAAAGTGAATCCAATTACAAAGTTTAAGGGCAAAAAGTTATATTATCATTATGTTTTTTTTGAATGGTTTGTAGGGAGCTGTAAGAGGTAATATTAATGAGAAACAAGGAAATATCTGAATAAGATAATGTCTAAACTAAAAAATGTGTCTATCTTGACGATTTTATGATTGCTTAAATGAGGATGTGCAAACTATGACAACAATGGGGTTTACGAGGAAAAAGTCAACCCATCTCCATCATCATTCATTATTTCATTGTGTTTTATACAGCTGCTGTTCGTCGACCTAAAACGACTTCCCTTTGCTTCCTTTTCTTCCCTCCTAGCTACTACTAAATATAAAAGAGTAAGAGGTTAGTCAAGTTTTTTCATTTTTATTTTCTGGGTATTGTTTGTGTTTCTGTAAACATATAACTTTTGAGTGTTTGATGATAGTTGAAGTTGAAAGGTTATGAAGAAGATGATGATAAGAGTAAAGGAATGCTTATTGGCCTTGTGGCTATGGTGTGGTTGTCTCCTTCTTCTTGCTTCTGACTCTCCTGTTACCGATCCTTCTGAAGGTCTGAGTTATTATTCGTTTTCATCCCCTAATTTTCCATCTTTTCAGATTCCTAGTTGTTCACACCATGAATTATGTGTATTTGTATATGTCTATATCAACACTTTTTCATGCTAGCTCATCTTGATTGAATGTTATATTACACCCCAAATTGATCTAAAGCTACATCTTTAACATTCTTAGTTGTTCACACCATGAATTATATGTTTATGTATGTGTGTCTATATCGACACTTTTTCATGCTAGCTCATCTTGATTGAATGTTATATTACACCCCAAATAGATCTAAAGCTCCATCTTTAAGGTTCCTATTGTTCACACCATGAATTATATGTATATATGTTTATATCAACACTTTTTCATGCTAGCTCATCTTGATTGAATGTTTTATTACACCACAAATTGATCTAAAGCTACATCTTTTAAGATTCCTAGTTGTCCACACCATGAATTATATCCTTTCTTGCTCATCTTGATTGAATATGATATTACATATATAAATCAAGATACTGGTATTGTGTCATCCTTGTTACTGTCTGGGATTGAGTTTATTTCTGTTCTATGACTCAGCATATACATGTTCAATTTCCGAACTGCAGTTAGTGCGTTGCTTGCGGTGAAGGAGCAGTTGGTTGATCCCTTGAACCGTCTCAGAAAATGGAACAAAGGGGACCCTTGTACATCCAACTGGACTGGAGTTGAATGTTCTGATCATCAAGGCAATGATGGATACTTACATGTTGAGGAACTGTGTGTTTTCTCTTTCCCACATTTACTTTTCTCTTCATTTCAGCATTATCCATTTTATTGATTATATATATATATATATTAAAGTTGTGGACAAAGTTATGTTTAAGTTTGTTCTGTAAATTGATGCAGTCAGCTGCAAAATATGAATCTCTCTGGAACTTTAGCACCCGAACTTGGCCAACTTTATCATCTCAAAATACTGTGAGTTGTGAAATAAAGTGCATGTTATGTTGTTAACCATTCCTGATAAATTCCAGTTGTACTAACACCTTTTCTTTGAATTTCTTGAAGAGATTTCATGTGGAATGATTTTACGGGTAGTATACCCAAGGAGATAGGACATCTCTCTACCTTAAGACTCCTGTAAGTTAGATTTTCTTATGCCTTCTTCTTCTCTTAAATATAGGGATTAGAGTCAGAAAAGAATATATATATATATATATATATTTAGTTTTAACTTTCTGGGTGGCATTATGTTTTCAGACTCTTGAATGGGAACAACCTATCAGGTTCTTTGCCAGATGAACTTGGCTACCTCCAAGAACTGGACAGATTTCAAATAGACCAGAACAACCTATCTGGTCAAATACCAAAATCATTTGCTAACTTGAGCAATCTGAAACATCTGTAATTGAATCAACAAGCTAAATTCTATTTCAACTTAATAAGGAGGTTAACACTTCTGTGGATATTTATCTGCTCGTTTTTAATGTGCAGCCACTTCAACAACAACTCACTTAGTGGTCAAATTCCCCTTGAGCTGTCTCTATTATCCACTTTGCTTCATGTGTAAGATCATATAAAACATGCTCATGTCTATATTTATCTATATATGTTTGTGGTGAGTGATTAAAATTAAGAATTCCAATTCTCTGCAGGCTTTTGGATACTAATAACTTATCTGGATATCTTCCATCAGAGTTTTCGAACTTACCAAATTTGCGCATACTGTATGTGTCTTTTCTTTAACTATCTTTCTCGTTATGTGATTACTTGTGGATTCCTTATCTTCCAGGTTTAACTTACTACTTATTGTGCTCTTCATCTCTGCAGTCAACTTGATAACAACAACTTTAGTGGATCTGATATTCCAGCTTCTTATGGGAACTTTTCCAAATTAACAAAATTGTGAGTGTTAGTAAACCATTTACTTAGCCTTGCAGTTTATTTAGTGAAAAAATTTCAGTGTCTATGCTTACAAAGGTAACTATTCATTGTGCCACTCAAGATTTTAAGAAAATCATAGGGACCAGGCAATAGAGTACTGATTCTGTATACCTTCTTTGTCTGTCTTTTGTATTTAATGCACTAGAAAAGATCGTACAAGCAATATGTTGCATGATCTGTTTATGAGTACTGATTCTATATGATTTCTTGTGGTGGTTTTCAGAAGTCTTAGAAATTGCAGCTTGCAGGGAGCAGTTCCTGATCTTAGCAGGATATCGAACCTTAGCTATCTGTATGTCAGGATTACTGTTCAAATTATTGTGTGATCTACATTAATATCGTTTTTTTAATGCGGAAATTTCCATCGTGTTGCGGCCAACAAACTTGACTTCTATTGTTGTTGCTGTATTCATGTGGCAGGGATCTCAGCTGGAATCATCTTACTGGACCTATACCATCAAATAAGCTTTCTCATAATATGACAACCATGTAAGTGAATTGCTAATTTGAGCTTTACAATTGTTTTGTTTCAACTGCTTCAATCTGGATTTTTCCCATTTCATCACTGGATGATAGATTTAATCTTGTGAAATTACTTTCTCTTGCAAGGAAGACAAATTCCTGATAATTAATTACTTCTTGTTAATTGCAGTGATCTTTCATATAACCAACTAAACGGATCTATTCCTGGAAGTTTCTCGGACCTTCCTTCACTTCAGACCCTGTGAGATTCTATGTGCATGCTAAAATACTCCTATGTATATTTGCAAAGTCTAGAATCTAAATGCTGGTTTATTGCAGATCACTACGGAATAATTTCCTGACAGGTCCTGTACCGACCAACATATGGCAAAACATGTCCTTCGATGCTAGTGCTAAGCTTAATATGTAAGATCTTAAACCATTATACTTCATTGACAAACTATGTATTCATGCTTATTGCAAACATATCGCGGTTACTAAAATAGAATTCATCGGTAATAGCTTTCCTTTACTTGCACATTCAAAATGCAGTGATCTCAGAAACAATGCATTCCCAAGGATTGAAGGAAATCTTAATCCTCCAGTGAATGTTACCCTCAGGTAAACTTCTTATTTCACTGGTATCATGCTATAACTAGGTCAGCTACTGGTTTAATAATTCAATTTGATCATTATCAGATCTTGAAATACTACAATAGCATCCCCACAAAATTCTTCAAGATTTGACAGTTGACTAACCACACTTACTGCTAATGCAATGTTAAATTCATCATAAGCTAGAAATGGCTCATAATTTTAATGACATGCCCTGTTGTTTCTTTTGTATTTTTCAATGCATCCTCATTGCCTAAATAATTTCCATTCTTTTGCTACCGTTTGTAGTAAGGAAGTATTGACAGATTAACAGAAAGAATACCATCCCTTTGTATGAATTTGTCTTTAATTTCTTCTGTCAAATCCTTATAATCTTAGCAGTTTTTATTTAGGCTTGGAGGCAATCCTGTCTGCCGAAATGCGAACTCATTGAATATAAGCCTGTTCTGTGGATCTGAATCCGGAGAGGATGACATGCGAAACTTAAATAGGTCCAAAATGGAATGCGAAAGTCAATCATGCCCCATGAGCTACGAATATGTCCCAGCATCTCCTGTTCCATGTTTCTGTGCTGCTCCTCTTAGAGTCGGATATCGTCTAAAGAGCCCCAGTTTTTCTTATTTTCCTCCATATATCCGACCTTTTGAGGTGTACTTGACTAGTTCTTTGAACTTCAGCCTATATCAACTGTATATTGATACGTACGTTTGGGAAAAAGGACCACGTCTAAGGATGTATTTGAAGCTTTTTCCTAGTGTCAATAGTACCCCCTCTAATACTTTTAATGAAAGCGAAGTTCGGAGAATCTGGGACATATATGCATCATGGTCTTTTCCTGGTAGCGACTTCTTTGGACCATATGAGTTGCTCAACTTCACTCTACTAGGACCTTATGCAAATAGTACGTACTTCATTTCACATTTCTCGATACTTGATGGAAGATATGCTTTACAACAGTCTCATATTGTATATTATTATTATTATTAAAGATGCATTGTTTGATCTGTTATTGCTGTAGTTGACTTAGGGAGTGAAAATAAGGGTATCAGTACGGGCATTGTGGTAGCGGTTGTAGTCGGGGGTGTTGCCTGTGCAGTTGCAACGTCTGTTATCATAACAATTCTAATGAAAAGAAGATATGCTAGACACCACCGTGCAGTGTCAAGAAAACGCTTATGTAAGCTTCTTACTAGTTAAGATTTTTTTTTCCCACCAATGATACAGCCTCCAATTATCACTAGAAAAGGAGTCCCTAAATTTATTGTTACACTGTGCAGCTACAAAGGCTTCTATGAAAATTGAAGGAGTGAGAGACTTTACATTTAAAGAAGCGGCACTTGCTACTGACAATTTCAATAGCTCAACTCAAGTTGGACAAGGAGGATATGGAAAAGTGTATAAAGGCACTTTATCTGACAAAACAGTTGTTGCCATAAAACGTGCAGAAGAAGGATCATTGCAAGGACAAAAAGAATTTTTGACAGAGATAAAGCTTTTGTCAAGGCTGCATCACCGGAACCTGGTTTCACTCGTTGGATACTGTGATGAAGAAGGGGAACAGGTATATTCTTCTAGTCCTAACCCCTAAGTACCTGTATTATGTCGACTATGCGTGTGAGTCTGCATGTGCATTTTGTTGGTGTCTTAAGGAGGGCCTTGATCAACTTTTAGGTACATAACGTATACCTAATCAAAGATATAATTCATACGCTTGGGTTATTGGTGCATTTGCAGATGTTGGTGTACGAGTTCATGCCCAATGGCACCTTGAGGGACTGGCTTTCTGGTATGAATTTTCCAGGATTCATTGCTGTACAAGTCTTATATCAGGCTCTTACTTGCATCTTTCACATTGAGCTGCCCAAGTGCTATTGATGAAAGTTCTTTTAGCTCATGAGTATGTTGATGCAGATAATGTTTTCAAATTTTCCTATCATAAAACTGATTTAAACCATGATATATGCAGCTAAAGCTAAAAACACCCTGAATTTTGGAATGAGATTACGTATTGCACTGGGTTCAGCGAAAGGAATTCTTTATCTCCATACTGAAGCAAATCCTCCAGTATTCCACCGAGATATCAAAGCCACCAACATTCTTCTGGACTCCAACCTTAATGCAAAAGTTTCTGATTTTGGTCTCTCACGGTTAGCTCCAGTCCTGGAAGAAGAAGGGACTGTGCCGGATTATGTTTCCACGGTTGTGAAGGGAACACCGGTAAGTTACCTCTGTTTAGCATGTAAGACTCCTTGAAGATATTGCAGGAAAGGTTGCCTTACACTTAGAGTGGGAATAGACAGTGAAATATATAGCTAAGAGGCATCTTCCCTTCATACATTATACTTCCACCATTTCGGTTGTACTGTTGGTTAAGGATAAAGTACAGATTGTATTGAAGCTATTGTATTAGGAGTTAAATTGCATTTTGCCCCTTCTACTCAGAAAATAAGCAAATTAGCCCCTATATATTAGATCAAAGAGCAAGCTGGTCCTATTAAAAATTTCATCTACTGTTACAAATTGGTCTCTGTAGGTCAGAATGAGTTACACATGTAACTATTTGATTATTCTACCAGTCTCGGCAGTCTTTAACAATAAAAATAGATGAAATTTTTAATAGAAATTATCAGTTTGCTATTTGATCTAATGTACAAAGACTAATTTACACATTTTTTGAGTAAAAAGGGTAAGATGCAATCTAACTCCTAGTACAAGGACTTTCATGATATTTTTCCGATTGTATCCCTTGTTTTAGAAATGAACTTAACACATATTAGTGGCAATTAATACTCCATTTCTGAGTTTTTACTTGAGTGCTTTTTTGTTGCATGCAGGGTTACCTTGATCCAGAATACTTTTTGACGCATAAGTTGACTGACAAAAGTGATGTTTATAGCCTCGGAGTTGTTTTCTTGGAACTGTTGACGGGTATGCATCCAATATGGCATGGCAAAAACATTGTCCGAGAGGTACTTTCATAGCTGCAACAGTATTTGTGATGCATGTTTTACAATTGATAAAAGTATGATGGAGTACCTATATTAAGAGTTAGATTGCATTTTGTTCTTCAATTCAAAAATAACAAATTAATCCATGTACGTTAGATCAAAGAGCAAATTGTTCCTTTTGTTAAAATTTCCATCAATTTCTACTGTTAAAAATTGGTCTCAGTTTGTCAACGTGAAATACACGTGGCATTGTCTTTGTCTGGTTGTTTCATTAGCCACGCTAATTTTTAATAGTACAAATGGATGAAATTTTTAACAAAAAGGGGCCAATTTATATAGGGATTAATTTACCCATTTTTTTGTAGAGGGGGCAAAATACAATCTAAATCCTAGTATAGGGGCCTCCATGGTACTTTTTAACTTTACAATTTTCATTGATGTTGTGGATGCTAAAGCTAGCATAATACAAAACTCAGGTGAAAACAGCACATGAATCAGGCATGGTATTGTCTATAATAGACAGTAGAATGGGTTGGTATCCAGCTGAATGTATGGAGAGAATGGTAAGTTTAGCCCTGAGCTGCTGCAATGACGAGCCAGAAAAGCGGCCGTCTATGTTGGATGTGGTGAGACAACTAGAATACGTACTCAAAATGATGCCGGAAACTGATTCGGTTTCTTCATCAACCGAGTTGGTTCAATTATATTCAGGCAAGTCATTGACATCGTCCTCGTCGTACGGTGGCACTAGCAGGGAGGTATATGTTTCGTCATTGATTGTGACTGGGAGTGATCTTGTTAGTGGTGTAATTCCTACCATTGCACCCCGTTGACATTGATAGGCAACAAGTGAACTTATTGGTAGTATTGTCATTGTTAATAATATGTAAATATATACAACCAGTTTCAATTTTTCTTCATAATATAATAGAGGACTGTAATGTGATAATCTAGGAATGGTTGGCATTTCAGAATTGTACAAACAAATAATAGCCATTTTCCTTGAATGCATCAATTACATAATTTCTTATACAATATGACTCATATGGCATGTAAGTAAGGAATACATGTTAAATCTCATTATCGACAAGCAGAGGTGAAGCAAATTTTTTTTTTCCTTTTCTAGGGTTGAGAGCTAAAATGCAATTTTAACATTTATGATTTTCAAAAGGACTAAATTGAAATTATAACATTTATGAGAGGGCTAAACTATAATTTTACTATACATTAATTTAAGATTTTATAAACTTAAACTTATTTTCTATTTTAGGGGGAGGGCACGCCCTACCCCCTCCCTTGTCTGCAACTGCATTTCCAACCCTTAATTTCTACAACAAATGAATTTCCATTAGATAGCACCTCATATGTTGGAATATATTAATCAATTTAACAAATTATGAATACGAGTTGAATAGTTTGAGGAGTGTTGGATAATGTCCTTAAAAGATATTCCGTTGTATAGTATATCTCATAAAATTCAACAAGCTCTTCTGTTAGTATATCCCTAAAATTCAATAACATCACTCGTTATAAAATGAGAATGAAAATCTAATCATAGATTATGATAAAAAATACTCAATAGACTCCAATGGAGAGGAGGGGGAGTGAGACGAGAATGATAGATTTCTTTGAGGTGTAGAGAGTGAAAATGAACCTGATATATATAAGAGTTTTAATGACTTAATTATCTCGCATGACAACACTGGCTAATGGATTGCAAGTCTAGGGGAACAAAATTAAGAATAATAGAGGGAGGGAAGTGAAGCGGTTGACTAGGAGATTGGAGGAACTGAACTGTGATGAGAAATCGGAGGAGAATTTGGGAGAAATTGTCGAGGTCAAACTTCACTTGAATATGGAGATGGACAAGGAGGAGAAATATTGGGAGCAACGTGCAAGAGCGAATTGGTTGAAAATGGGGGACAAGAATACTTCGTTTTTTCATAAATTTGCTTCCCAAAGAAGGAGTGCCAATCGAATTAGGGGTTTGCAAAGAAGGGATGGATCTCTTGCTACGGATGGTAAGGAGGTGGAGAGCATTGCCCATGAGTATTTTTCAGATCTTTTTGCCTCTAGAGGAATTGGAGACTTGGAACACATTCTTTTTGGAGTCTAGTCGTGTGTGTCGGACAACATAAATCAAAGCTTGATGGCCACTTACAAGGAGGATGAAATAATTGAGGCACAGAAAGGAATGGGGGCAATGTAACAGTCCGGTTTACACCCTAGTCGGAATAGTAGTTTCGAGACCACAAGTCCGAGTTTGAAAAATATTTTAATATTATTTTTCGTGTTTACAGTATGTGATTAAGCCTGTGTGAAAGTTTCGTGAATTGATTTTATCGATTGGTTGCTTAATTTGATAAAAGGATTTAATTGCAGAAAGTGTAAAAGTTGTGTTCTATTTGTTGAAGTGCTGAATTGACATGGCTTTTTAAGTGAGAGGTCCTTATTATGTGATTAGACCAATGTTAGTGGATTTTGACTTAAATGGTCATTTATTATATGAACTTTTAATGTTTTAAAGGAAGGATAAATTGGTAATTGCGTTAATAAGCTTAATATAATAAAACAAAGCGTGAAAATTGGCCATTATGTTTATCTTTGGCCGAAAATCACAAGAAAAGAAAAGAAAAAGACTAAGCTAGGGTTCGGCACTTTTGGTTGTTGATTAAGGTATGTTCTTTGCTCAAATTTTGATAATTTTTACGTTTTTTAGATCGTTGCTTCGTGTTCTCTTAAGCCCATGCCTTAATTCATGAAATTGATAATGATTTTGGAAGTTTCTATTGATGAATTCATGAGTTTTATGATGTTTGATGATGAATTATGCAAGCTTGGTGTTTGATATACATGTTTTTATAAGTGATTTTTGATGAATTTGAGTATATTGGGCTAAGTTGTGAAAAGGAGAAATTGAAGGACTAAAATATGAAATAAATGAAAGATATGGGCTTATATGGACTAATGGAATATTCGGTCAAGCATGTGTATAAGAAAATTTTGTGTATTTTGTGATTCTATGAAATAGGGATTAAAATGTCAAAATGTAAAAATATGAGGGCTAATTTGTAAAATGCCCTAAATATGTGTATATGGATTAAAATGGATGAATTGTGTTATTAAATAGCTAAATTTGAATTTATACAGATCAAGAACCAAAGAAAACGGAATTAGATTTGGGGAAATCGAAAGTGGTCGAGTAATCGTTTCCATCCGTCCATATCCGTACGAGGTAAGTCGATATACAAATAAATGTATTTAGATTGAATTAATATTGTTATATGTGAATGAATTTTGATATATGATTATTTGATCTGAATATGTGAATTTCGACAAAATTCCGATAATGCGACGACGTCCGAAACGTCCCTATGAACTTTAGGAAATAGTTAGGATACATATGTCATGACATAGGATTCCGATATGTGTTATCGTGTAAGACCACGTCTGGGACGTTGGCATCGATTTGTGATTTACGTGTAAGACCATGTCTGGGACATCGGCATCGTATTTGATTTCGTATAAGACCCTGTCTGGGACAGTGGCATCGATATTGATTACATGTAAGACCACGTCTGGGACGTTGGCATTGTACGAACTTTTCGAGCTATCCGAGTATCCTATTTGATTCCGAATGGTTCAACGGGCACTCCGAGAAATGAATGAGTAAACGAATGTGCAACCAAATTCCGGTACGTATGTATGAATATGAAATTTGGCAATGAAAGGTATGTATGGAAATGAACATTTGATATGTGAGCTACATTACATGATATGAGATTTTGAGCAAGTGAACATGATCAATTGAGATATAAGAGTAATATGACTTGTAAAAGTTTTATGCCATGAATCATATGTATGAAATGACTTATAATTGTTCTATGTGATAAGTTTATTTGTATATGGCTTACTAAGCTTTTGAAAGCTTACTTTGTGTGTGATTGCATTATTTTATAGATTATCGAAGCTACTGGAAACTCGAGGATCGTCGAGGATCATCACCATACTATCAAACTATACTTTGGTACCTTTTGGAAATGTATATATTGAAGTATGGCATGTATAGGCTAGAAATGTTAATATATGTTTTGGTATATGTTTATATATATAGCTATGTGATATGGCTTGTTAATGAATGTAAATATGGGTTAATTTAGTCTATGATATGTAATGCAAAAGTTAGTATGTTTTTAATGAGAGGTTGATATATTGAAATTTGGTATGTTTTGGCTGCTTTTAGAACATGAAATGATGCTTGTTTAATGTTAGTAGGTATGATCTATGATGAGTGGAAATTTGGCCTTACAAATGGCCTATAATTGCCCACACGGTTGAGCACACGGGCGTGTGTCCTGACCATGTCCTTTACTGTCTTAATTCAATACAAATCAGACTTGCACACGGGCCAGACACATGGGCGTATGACAGGCCGTGTGACTTTAGTCAATTTTGTACACGGGCTGAGACACGGGCTAAGGCATGGCCGTGTGAGACACACGGCCTAGCCACATGGGCGTGTGCCCTGTTTTGAAAGAAAATTTTCTAAGTTTCATAAAGTTTTCGTATGAGATCGGTTTGGTCTCAAACCCTCTCTAAAGTATGTTAAAGTCTCGTAGATCTTCTAAAGGGACAAAATGATTGTGAATGATGATGTTTTGTTGATGTGAAATGTATGTTTGTGTAATGTTCTGATATGTCCGGTAATGCATCTTAACCTTAGTTCGGTGATGGATACGGGTTAAGAGTGTTACAGGCAATCTTTTATCAAAAGTTCTGGCACATTATTGGCAAGGATATTAGTGGTTTTTGTTTAGATATTCTAAATAATGGCAAATCTTTGGAGGATATAAATAAAACTAATTCCCAAGACGGCTAATCCTTGTAATCTGAAGAATTTTCGCCCTATTAGTTTATGCACAGTTATTTATAAGATTATTACAAAAACTGTTGCTAATCGGCTTCAAAAGGCTTTACATGAGTGCATTGATGATTCAGAGTGCTTTCGTACCTGGTAGACTCATTACCGACAATATGCTTCTGGCATATGAGGTGCTTTCATTCGTTTAAGAATAAAATATTTAGGAAGAAGGGTTTCATGGCTTTAAAACTAGATATGAGTAAGACCTATGATAGAGTGGAGTGGCCTTTCAATAAAAGCATGATGTCAAAAATGAGTTTTGATGAACGGTATATTGATGTTATTATCCGTTGTGTGAATTCTGTCCAATATTCTATCTTGCTTAATGGGCAAGAAGGGTCAAGTTTCAAGCCTTCTAGGGGTTTGCGCTAAGGGGATCCCTTGAGGTTGGCAAGTTTTGTGGAGAAGGGCTTTCTGCGTTAATGAGGTTGGCAAGTTTAGGGGAAGAGGAAAATGATGAGGTGGATGAAAGTGATTTTTGAATTTTCGGTTTAGCTAAAAGTATTCAAAAGGGATGTTTTTTCCAAAGTGCATCGGGGTAAATGAAAAGTTTCTTATGGGATTGGATTTGATGGATAATTAAAGCTTCTGCTTTGTTTGCTTCCCCATGCGGTTTTGCTGTTTTTCATAAGGGGTTTTGGTAATGGAGTATAGCTGGAGAGTGAAGTCTCTAGAGCTCCCCTTTTGTCGTCTGCTGGATCTCGTCTTGGGCCATGTTTCGTTTTCGTTTTGGTTTTTTTATTTGTTTGGGCTTTCGTCTGTTTTGGTTTTTTATCCTGTTTAGTTTGGGCTGGTTTTAAGACTTTTGTTTTAATGGGTTTTGGTTTTGTTTTGGCCTTTTGAATAAAAATCCAATGATTATTTTTCAAAAAAAATAAAATAGTAAAGATAAGTTGATTGAATTAGTTAAAAATAATTTGTGTTCAATTTGGGTTGTCTTATATTTTTGTTGGTAAAAATATTATGGAGGCTCATTTTGTTAAAAAAATCATCCAAATTTACTATTAAAAATTGGTTCTGGTACGTCAACATAATGTGTATGTAACATGCCATGTGTCATTATTTAGTTGTTTTGTCTACTATACCAGTTTTTAACAGAAAATGGGGAAGAAGAGAGAAAAGAGGAAGAAATATTTTGTTTTATATTTTGGTAACTTAATTTTAAAAAGTTACAAAATATTCACTAAATTATTTGAAAGTTTTCATTCAAGTCATTAAACCATTTGAAAGATTTTATTTAAGTCATTGGGCTAGTGAGCTTTATGCATTGGTTTGAGGATCGGCACGGTAGATCGATACCTATCAACAAGTAGAAGAATATACCTTAGGTTTAAATCGATTTGACGGTTAGTGCCAAAGATCAGAGAAAAGGATTGTTTGTATTTTAGTTCGTAGATTCGTGACGTTCAAAGTTGTCTCATGAGAAAAATTAAATCGTAAAAAAGAAACGGAATGAAAACTTTCGCTTGATGCACTCAATGCAAATAAAGAAAACCATACAGTAGCTATTTTAAAAATCTAGTAACATAAATACAGTGACCATTTTGTAATTTTTTTAAGTTAAGTACTAATAGTTGAATTTCAAAGTTAATTAGGTACCTAAATGGAAATAGTTAATTTCGAAGTTGAGTTTTCTTTAAGTGAAAAAATATTCCCTAATATGATATGGTAGTGAAATGATAGTAGGTTAAATTTACTGAAGGAGCAGTGAAATTTTAAATCCAAAAGTGATCCCTCACCTCAGCATCACCGATTCAAGGAGCGATCGGTAAGGCTGGCTGGGGGTTTCAGCAGCTGGAAACTGGAAAACAACGTGCTCACAATTATTATTAAATCCTTTTCTTTTATTTTATGTTGTAGTCAGTGTTTATTCCTCTGGAACCCAATTGTCTCTTCTTCGCATTATCAACAGAAAAATTAAATAAATAAAGAAATCGTTGAAGATCGTTCCTTTTTTTGTTTGTTTGGAAGCGCTTTTGCATTTGGTCCGTAAGTTTCCTTTACGCTTTTTTTTTTTATATCTTTATTATTAATTAGTCCTTCTCTGAAACTTTGGTTTTTGCCCCTTGATTGCAAAATTCAAGCCTTTTCTTTCCCACCATTAAATTTGCTTCACTCATTTTGTGTTTTACATCACTATTGGATACCAAAAAGGGTTGTCTTTGGCTTTGGGAATTGGGGAATCTTAAGGATCTTGCTTCATGTTAGTGTCTTTGATTGTTCATCTTATCAATTAGCTTGGGATTCTTTCTTGGGGGGATTTCTGTGGCAGGTAGCCTCTGCTGGATTGAAATAATTTTCAGATAACTATTTACGATTTCTTTATGATAATATTTCGTTTTAGCCTTGGATTACTTGTGAAGGACTTTTGTTGCAGATACATGAAAATTTTGCATTTTAATGTTGCGCAGGTGCGTTTCCAAACTTACTGCAGGATTGGCTTCACTAGGGGGATTCTATTTGATTAGTAACATTCATTATTGTTGATAGATTTCTGGAAAAAAAATTAGAGCAATGCTGTTTAGAGTCAAGCATCTGTTTCTCTCTTTGTTCTTCATCTTTGTGTTACTTGAATGCGCTACAGCAGTTGGTCAAAGCGAAATTTCGAAAGGGATAAGATCTTCCCCCAATAATGTAGGCAACAATGTTATAGATGGCACTGGTACGGAGAAAGTCATAAGTTTTAAGGATGACAACAACTTAATGAGTAACTGGAAGGGCAGTTACAGCAGAGTGTCTCTGTCCACAGTTGCCCTTTTGACACTAGCAATGGCTGCAGCAACTGGTTTAGGTGCAGTTCCATTTTTCTTTGTGGAACTCGATCCTCAGTGGGCTGGGATATGCAATGGAATGGCTGCTGGTGTCATGTTGGCTGCAAGTTTTGATCTCATACAGGAAGGGCAAGAACATGGTGCTGGAAGTTGGGTTGTTATTGGGATTTTAGCGGGTGGTGTTTTTATTCTGCTTTGTAAGAAGGTGATCACAATAGCTCTTTATCAGTTTTTCGGTTTGTAGAATTATTTTAGGATCATTGTTACTTCTCAGTGAGTTTAGACTGCTGATATTGCATGCCATACACAATGCTGTCTTTTTAACTTGTAATTTGTCTTATATTTCTCCTATCATTTTTGGGTTTCAGTTTCTTGAACAATATGGTGAAGTAAGTATGCTGGATATAAAAGGAGCAGATGCAACTAAAGTTGTTCTTGTTATTGGAATCATGACACTGCATTCATTTGGAGAGGGCTCTGGTGTTGGAGTTGCCTTTGCCGGCTCAAAAGGTTTTACTCAAGGCCTTTTGGTAACTTTGGCCATAGCTGTACATAACATACCGGAGGGATTGGCTGTGAGCACGGTTCTTGCATCAAGGGGTGTTTCTCCACAGAATGCAATGCTATGGAGCATTATTACATCCTTGCCACAGGTACCTAGTCATGTTAATTCTGTTGTCAGGAGCATATCTGTCTGTATCAAATGAAATTGGAACTTCCAAGATCAGGTTGAAAAAGAAACGTAGAAGAAGATATTGTGAAGTAGAAAAGTTGGTTAAATTTACAGACCAGGTAAATAACTTCAATGGAGAATAATTGTGAGCAGAAAATTAGTAAAATACCCACTTGTAAACTTTCAAGTGCATGCTTGATTTATATTGCAATAATGAAGGACTACTTGGTTTTATCTGTTAAATGGGCAAAAGGAATGATAGAAATAAAATATTAAGGTTGTTTGGGTACACCGATTGAACTTTTGTTCTTATTTGAGTATTATTTCTATGTAAAGTTAGTTTCCTCAATTTGTTGTTTATTCCCTTTAATTTTTTTTCTACAAAACATTTTTGCCAGCCAATTGTTGCAGTTCCTTCTTTTATGTGTGCCGATGCATTTAATAAATTCCTGCCCTTTTGTACTGGTTTTGCTGCTGGATGTATGATCTGGATGGTTGTTGCTGAGGTTCTCCCTGATGCATTTAAGGTAATTGTGATTCTTGCGCTTAAAAAATATATGTTTGAATCTTCAATCTACAATAATTTTTCTAGACCTTTTGTTCTATTTTGATTTGTATCCTATGAAGAACACTTCATTGGTTAGTTCACAATATACTATTATAATGGACTTACCTAGCTATGGTAATGTATAACTACTACTGCCATCCTCTTCACTGTCTCTCTTCTGCAAAGCCTAAAAAGCTATATAAAACAACTTTATTTGAACAGCAATTTGTAAATTGGAAAGATCTTGTTCGACCATGTTTAAATTTTTTTTTTTTATGCTTTCTTTTTTGTTCTAGAGAAGTGATGTCTTCCCTTCTCCATCATTTTTTTAATAGGAAGCTTCGCCAACTCCAGTGGCATCAGCTGCTACGCTTTCAGTAGCATTCATGGAAGCTCTAAGCACTCTGTTCCAGAACTTTACTCATGACTACAAGTGAGTTAACTGAACTATTGTTTGTTGAGAAGAATGCATGACTGGATATAACATCATTGCATGAGTAAATACGGCTTCTTTGGGTTTCTTTTTGCTTGATATATGGGTGTGTTGCCCTTGATACAATCTGGCCATCTGCTTTTGTTCTTAAATGCTGCCCTACTCTTAGCTGTTATATTGTGATTTCATTTTAACTTGTCTCATTGACTAAATTCTACTGTTTTAAATTTCCAGTTCTGAGGATGCTTCTGGCTTCTTTGTTTCATTGCTTTTTGGCCTTGGACCTTTACTGGGTGGCGTTGTGCTTGTTGCATTTGCTCTTGCTTTCCATCTTCAGCATGCCCTTCTCATGGGTACTGCATCTGGCATTGCCTTCATCCTTGGTGCCTGGCGACCGCTGCAACTACTATTGTCTTCCAAAATGGGATTCTTACCACTTATGTTGCTACTAACTGTAGGAGCTGCATTTGTCCATGTTTCAAGCTCTACTATTTTGTTGCTTGTTTGTAACAAAAGAAGTTCTTCCAATAACCTTCCGACAGTGACAAGATTTCCGGTGAGTGTTCTCACTCTCCAGTCATTTTTAGCGTGTGGAGCTGTGGCTTTTCATGCTCTGGCTGAAGGGCTTGCACTAGGAGTGGCTGCACCAAAAGCTTATGGACTTGGCCGGCACATGGTCCTTCCTGTATCCCTTCACGGGCTTCCACGTGGTGCAGCAGTGGCCAGCTGCATCTTTGGAGCTACTGGCAGTTGGTATGGCTCTCTTGCAGCAGCTGCTTTAATTGGCTTCATAGGCCCGATATCTGCAATTGGAGCAATATTGGCAGGAATTGACTACAGTGGTCTTGACCATGTGATGGTTTTGGCCTGTGGAGGATTGATCCCATGCTTTGTTAGAATAGTTCAAAGAGCAGTAAGGTTAGATATCCGAAAAAGCAGCTGCGGTCTTGCTGTTGGAGTCGGTTTTGCTACTCTTTGTTTAGCATGCACCAAGTTGGTTTGCTTGCATACACCTTATTGCAATTCTGCTCCGGAGGCTGTCAGATAAGATGATGGTGCTTTGAGTATGGCCTTTGCATTAGTTTTTACGGGTCAGTTTAGTTCCAGAGTCATGAAGGGAAGGACTCAATAGGATTTATAGTTCAACATGAGAGGATGGGGGGTTTCTTTCTTTTGTATGCTTTAGTTTTAATCATTCTTACAGACAAGGGGATCCCTAGGCATTGCTCGTTTGGATTTTCATTTGAGAGCCCTTGGCTCTAACATTTTAAGAATGTTTATATTGATTGACAGACAGACAGAGAAAGTGTTCATAGATTCTCCCACTGGTGAATACAAAAAAGTTCCCTTTTCTTTTTGTTCTTTCCTAAGGATATAGTAATATGTATATATATGTATCTATATATTATTCTCAAATAGGGTAAAAGAAAAATTGAAAGATCAAGACAAATCCTGCTTTTCATTTCCAAGGCTGCTATTTGCTGCTAAGCATCACTGTCCAAGTGAGTTCAATTCAAGGAAGACACTTTCTACAAAAATCACTAAGAAAATGCAACAGAAAACATCTCATCCACCCTCATGAATTATGACATTAAATCCGGAGACAGACTTGGATCTTATTCCAAACATTATGATCACATGCTACATCCTAGTTACAGAGATAGGCAGAGAAAAAGCTACGACAAAAAAGTAAACAAAAGGGGGTAAAAATCACTTAAAAGTCGATTGATTGTTGTCCAAACTGTCACCGTCCACCAACTTCTTCTCCTTGTCTATGTTTGGTGGCTTCTGTTCAACACTCTGAGACCCAGTAAATTTTGCTAGTATTACGAATGTCATTCCTCCAAGTACATTATTTAAGCATCTCAGAACCACCACTGATGACTTAAATGCCAGGGGAGGAAGTCCCTTAGCCAACAAAAACTCGACCCCATTCAAGGTTTGGTACCTCAAATTGCTGCTAACCCCCATGTGAGTAGCCCAAGTGAAGGCATTCAACAAGGTAGGAGGTGGCTTGTTAGGTGTTTCAAAGCTGGGATCCATTTTCTTCCTCATCATGATCAACCCATTTGAGATTGCAGTTCCAACAAGGCCTGCAGCAAATCCAACAGCAGCAAACACAGCTCCTTTATAGACAAAAGTCCCAAAACGGTTCATTAAGGTATAAGCACCTGGTTCAAACATATGACTTTGTGGACAGTTTGCAAAGATGGAAGGGAGACTTGAAGATGATGCAGAAGCCGTTGGTGCTAAAAGATACATAAGAAGGAAATTCAAAATTGAACCCACAACAAGAGTTGAGAAAACGAAGTCGAGCTCATTAAGACCAAAATTAGGACGTGAAGCCATGTCTCCAACAACACAAGCACTAACACCCACCAATTCTTCCATTAAAACCTTGAATGGGAACTGAGGATCTGCTGCAACCCTGTCTCTCCATCCACTTAGAAGAAGACCCAAAATGCCAAAGCGCTGCCATGGATCATCGTTGGAGTTGGAACCGCCATCGCCTTTACCACCACCTCCGTTACCACCAACCCCATGGTTTCCGTCGTCTCCTCCGCCGCATGAAAACTGAAGTTTGGGAATGGAAATCTGAGAAGGCTGAAACCGGAACTGTTGGTTTCGAGGGAAGGAAACAACATGGGGTGGTTGTGATTTGAGAGGACGAGCACCGCTCGTGTTAGGGAATTGTCTCGTCAGGTCCGAGAAACGATACCGAGCGATGGCAGCCATCTGAACAATCGAAAATCAACTCTGCAAAAGAGTTAAACTAAACCTGCACGGATTGATTCTTTTTAGGAAATTTGATTATCGTAAAAAGAGCAGAAGAGAACAAGGTTAGATGATGCAAGAAAAAAACAAAGAAAGTAAAGACAGAGATGGAGAATGCGAGAAATGTAGTTGAAATTTGAAAAGGGAATGCACAGTGTCTGAGATGGTATATGTAGACACGGAAGTGGTTGGTGAAGACTGAAGAGCGAGAAATAGGGTTGTATTGGATTTTACTTTGAATAAATTAACTTCTTTTATCAAATTGACGTGATCCGACCTTAGCTCAGTTGGTAGAGCGGAGGACTGTAGTAGGAACGTTTCCTGTCTGAAATCCTTAGGTCACTGGTTCGAATCCGGTAGGTCGGATTAAGCTTTTGCATTTTTATTTTTTTTGCCTTCTGACTTCCAAGTCTTTACTTGGCAATGACACAAACAACAAATAACAATCCATTTGATCGCCTTGTATTTATTTTTATGATTTTGCATTTTTATTCTAATTTCTTGCATTCTTCTAATTCTTTCCTTTGACAATAATAATAAATAAACAACAATTTATTGCGTTGACTATTTAAGTATGATATTAACATACTTTATAGTTATTGAAGTCTAGCTGAATCTAAAATATGATGTTAAAATTTTATTCAAGTTCGTCTATATTTGTAAACGACTAATTCAAACCCATTTTAAACTTGCTCATATTATTTTTTAAAATTTTTAACAAACATTTATATTATTTTTAATTTAATATTTAATAAATTTATATGTTTATTTGTTTATTAAAATTTTATATATTGTCAACTTAACATTTATAATATATATATAAAAGGTTAAATTATGCTATTTAGTCCCTGTATTTTATGAAAGTTGTGAATTTAATCTCCTTAATTTGGTCATTTTGAGTCGCTATACTTTTCAAATTTTAGAATTCCAACCCTCATCAAACAATAATTGTTAAATTCATTAAGTTCTTTAATTTTCAAAATCTGATGGGACAAACATATTGTCATGTTAGCTCATTTTTTTCACGTTTTACTTACAAAAAATCCAGTTAATGGGTTAACGATGACATTTGCGTCAATATTGAAATTTCAACTTTTGAAAAAAGGGCTTAGAATGATCCAATTGTAGAATATATACTAAATTTACAACTGTACACAGTATAACACTAGTAATTGAATTTAACTAAATGAATTTAACTACTATAGTTTGGGTCAAGACTAAAATTTCAAAATTTAAAAAATATAAGGACTAAAATTGATTGAATTAAAGTATAGGGGCTAAATACACAACTTACATAAAGTACAGGGACTGATAGCAAATTTAACCTATATAAAAATAACATAATATAATATAATATAAACTTTAAAAATGGGCGGATAGCCCGGCTCTTGAACCTACTTGTTTCCCGCAATTGAATTCCAGTTTTGTGGGTGATTGTGGCATGCAATGGCATCCAGGTCAGTACAGAATCCAAAATCCTGTCCTGAAGATATGAGATGGGAGGCAGTGCATCATAGTAACATATATTATTTATCATATGCTTCTGCATACACTGCTTTCTGCAGAGGCTCCTACTTCAGAAGAAGAAGATCCATCTCCACAAAACAATAATATAATAAACACAACTTACATTTCCATACTTCATTGATATAAATTTAGATTACAATGGAATAACATTAACAAACATGATCTTGCACCACCCCTAATGCTTTGCTTGCAACACAAACAGAATGAATCCAATGGACTTACCTGACCAAACCTAAAATGGAATGTCCATTACAAAGCTCCCTAGCAATCACTTTTAGCCTAATCATTTCAAGTTGTCCTGAACTGATATGCTGGCTCTTGATAAAATCTTGTAACTCATCATTCTATATATGAGAATATCAAGTTCAGTAAAAAAAACGGAAAACAGTTCTGCAGCATAATAGTAAAGATGCCAAAGCTTCCAATAGATGAAACCGCTTACACAAGAACAGCCGATAATTTTATGACATAATGGAGCTTCAAGATGGAAGCATATATGAGAGCAACCTACAGCTATGGCTATGGCTAACAGACTTAGAAATATAATATTACAATACATATCCCAGGTTCCAGTAATTCTTCTATGATTTCCTGAGCCTGTCTAAGCCTTATATGACAAAATTAGCAGAAGGGCTCAATCCACATAAGCGCAAGTAAGCACATGAAGTGATAACAAGTTTTAGCTAGAAATAATCCTCATGCACATAACTCACCTGACTTTCCAAGATAACAATTTCTCAGTGCTTCATTAAGGATCAGGTACTAAAATGTGATAAAATAGATTTAGAATGTTAAGTTCTTAACCAATTGAAATACATAATCATAAATGAGGGTAAAAGTTAAATACATCTTAGCAACTAGCAATGAACTGACAGATAGCCATTATATTGAGCTATTTGGCAACCATCGGATTTCAGACAGGAAATAACATGGTCCCCATCTGTGTTACTTATGATGACCCGTCGTCAAGTAAAGTATTAGAGACTAAATAAAAAATCTGTGGTTAGTGTTATCAACCAGAAACCGAGAGGATTAAACTCATGTATTCACCATTTGACAATAAGGGTTTCATTTAGTGATACTTTGGCTATTTTCCTTATTTTTTGAATTGAACTTAGCAACTAGAACCAAAAGCCATAGATTCGGAGAAGGAAAATATTATTCGAACCAACATATATGACTATGCATACACCATAACATATTGAAATGGGTCACCTGTAAAGGAACGGTGCATATAATGTGTGGCAATTTGAATGATACAAAATGCAACGAAGTATAAAAGGAAGTAGCAGGAAACTAAATTCATAATCTCTTTGATACGGTCTGCAATTTGAAGCAGAAAATAATTAGTGTAAGAACTGTCTTTGAAGCTCATTTGTCATACTAAAAAAGCAACGAGAAACTACTTCAAATTTTATTGTTTGTTTGTGATCTTTATGATGTCAGAAAACAGAGACTTCAGCATGTTATGATTCTCCTTTCCAACTTTTAGACACTCCAACTTTAATGGTGTTTTCAAAGAATTAAAAGCATAAAATAATCGCTTATTACACAAATTAACCAAACAAGAAATAAAACAATACCTCTTTAGTTTAGGAAGATTATCCCAGCTGCATAATCCAGTTCCAGAAACATTTGACACAATGTTTGAAGAAGCCATGGGACTGGGGCTTCTATGCCTCATCCTGTCTAAGTCACCAAATTCTTGGACATCATTCCAGAGACCAGAAATATTTCTACGCATGAAGACCATTATATAGGTATGTATATATAAAACAGATGAAGCTATATAAACATATCAATGCATGGAGGCAGTATAGCATCCACAATCAAATTAATCAAAGGACCACAATGGATTTTAAGGTTGTGAAGCATGGATACTAAGCACGAGTAAAAATAAAACAGATCCTCTATTAATAAAGCTACTCCTTTTCTAGGCTAGCTTTCATATTGTCAAACTTTCTTCTCAAGACTTCACTAAAACTTGGAATGCAATAAGCTTTCGAAAACCATAACTTAATAATCTCTTCGAAATTGAAATGCATCTGTGACAGATATATATAGCACTTGAAGTAAAAGGGAAAAGAAAAGCACACCATAACCCAAAATATTATGATCACATGAACTATAACTTCAAACTGAGACATCTTGGATCTTATTACAAACATTGTGATCACATGCTACGACCAAGTTACAGAGTCAGGCAGAGAAAATGCCAAAAAACAGCCAAGAACGAGAAAAAAACAAAAAAAGGGTAAAAATCACTTAAAAGTCGACTGATTGTTCTCCATATTGACACCACCATCCATCAACATCTCCTTCTCCTTGTCTATGTTTGCTGGCTTCTGTTCAACACTCTGAGACCCAGTCATCCTTGCTAGTATTACAAATGACATTCCTCCAATTACGTTATTTAAGCATCTCAGGACCACCACTGATGACTTAAATGCAAAGGGGGGAAGTCCCTTTTCCAACACAAACTCGATCCCATTCAAGGTTTGATACCTAAAATTGCTGCTAACACCCATATGAATGGCCCAGGTGATGGCATTCAACAAGGTAGGAGGAGGCTTGTTGGGTGTTTCAAAGGTGGGATCCATTTTCTTCCTCATCGTAATCAACCCGTTTGAGATTGCAGTCCCGACAAGTCCAGCAGCCAGTCCAACAGCAGCAAACACAGTTCCTTTATAAACTAAAGTCCCGAAACGGTTGATTAAGGTAAAAGCACCTGGTTCAAACATATGACTTTGAGGACAGTTTGCAAAGATAGAAGGGAGACTTGAAGAAGCTGCGGAAGCTGTTGGTGCTAAAAGATACATAAGAGTGAAATTCATAATGGAACCGACAATGAGAGTTGAGAAAACGAAGTCGAGCTCGTTAAGACCAAAATTAGGACGTGAAGCCATGTCTCCAAGAACACAAGCAGTGACACCCACCAACTCTTCCATTAAAACCTTGAATGGAAACTGCGGATCTGCTGCAACCCTGTCTCTCCATCCACTTAGGAAAAGACCCAGAATGCCAAAACGCTTCCATGGATCATCGCTGGAATTGGACCCGCCACCTCCTCCTCTGCCACCACCTCCGCTACCACCAACCCCATGGTTTCCACCGTCTCCTCCGCCGCATGAAATACGTAGCTTGGGAATGGACATCTGAGAACATTGAAAACGGAACGGTTGGTTTCTTGGGAAGGAAACAACATGAGGTGGTTGTGATCTGAGACGGCAGGTATCAGTCATGTTAGGTGATTGTCTCGGCAGGTCCGAGAAAAGATACCGAGCCATAGCAGCCATTTGATGGATCGCTTCAGTGATTTGATCGAACTTGTTTCCTCAAAACTCAACTCTGCAAAGTGTTAAATCTAAACCTGCACAGAATCTTTCATTTTAAATAAAAATTATTATATATGATTAAAAGAGCAGTTGAGAGAAAAATGTGACTAAGGTAACATGATGATGAAAAGGAGGAGCAAAGATATACAAAGAGAAAGCGAGAAATGTAGTTGAAAAGGAAATACCAGAATGTGAGATCGTATATGCAGAGATGGAAAAAGATGCTTGTTGAGCCTCGGGCGAAGAGTGAAAAATAGGGTTGTGTGGGAATTTGCTTTTAAATTATGTTAATAAAATAAAAAGTTAATTTCTTACCGCACAGTTGCAACCCGATCTTAGCTCAGTTGGTAGAGCGGAGGACTGTAGTAGGATGTCTTCCTGACTGAAATCCTTAGGTCGCTGGTTCGATTCCGGCAGGTCGGATATTTTTCCACTGAAACATTATTTTGTATTTGGTGAAAATACCTCTCCAGTCCTTAGCAATTTCGATACAGATCAAGTTGGTCTTTTCTAAAATTTTAAAACATCGAGCTTGTAATCATACCAATCAAAATTTTGTATTTGGTAAAAACATCTCTTAAGCCCCTCTTAAGATTGATATTGATCAAATTAGTCCCTCTCAAAATTTTAAACATCAAGGCTAATTATATAGGTTGGATTTTTTCCTTCTAAAACATGATTTTGTATTTGGTAAAAACACCTATCCAGTCCCTCTCAATTTCAATATTGATCAAATTGGTCTTTTTCAAAATTTTAAACATCGAAGTTAAATTTGTAATTATAGCAATCAAAATTTTGTATTTGATAGAAATACCTCTCCAATCCCTTTTATTTTTGATATTGATCAAATAGGTCAAAATTTTAAACATTGAGGCTCTAAATTTGTAATTATAACAATCAAAATTATATATAATTGATGAAAAACATTAACATTATGGTTAATTGATAGGGATTAATTTATTTGATTTTTTGTGTGAGGGACTAATTACTTAATATCGAAATAAAGAGTTTATTACTTCCAATTCTTTCCTTGAAGACTTGTAACAGCCGCAAGATATGGAATACGATGGTTTGTAGAATTGGATGGTTGTAACATGCCATGGCTTCCGTAGTCATCTAAACTTGAATGCTTGCTTGCGTTCTGGAGATGCTTTATGCACAACCTCAATATCAAATTCCTCTAAGACCTAATCAAATTAGTCCCTCTATTTTTATCAAATTAGTCCCTCTATTTTTGAATGAATCACTCTAAAAGATTCAAATAAACTGATTAAAAAATATAATTTACTGTTTAACAAAGTTCATAAGCTTGTATGATTTATTGAAAAAATAATTTTTATAAAAAAATTTGATTCATAGAGAAATTAAAATTAAATTGATCTAGTCCCTGGGACCTACCAAGTACTTTAAGCCAAATCAAATGGTCCCAACATTTTGGAATACTGCTGCTACATTCATTTGTGAAGACAAATATTCAAATTCCAGGCTCTATCGAGCCATTAAGAGATGGGTTGAAATGCTCTGCTAAATCCATCTGCTTCTCTAGCTCCCCATAAACCCAATAGTATAATAGGCCCAACTCATAGATGTATTACCACCCCTGATGATTTGCTTGCAACACAAGAAGTACATGTTATATTATTATTGCACACACCTTATAGCTACTAGCACAAGAATGAATCCAATGGATGTATCGAGTCTTACACCAAAACTGACCTCACCAAACCTAAAATGCAAGAACCAACTTTCTATCTATCTCTTCTGTTCAAAACACAAAAACAATGAAAGGACCATTACAAAGCTCCCCAGAGATATACTGGTTAGCCCAAATCATTTCAACTTGTGCTGGACTGATATATTGCATCAGATGAGAGGGTATGTTTGGTTTTGAATCCTGGGGGCAGGCAGTGTAGAAACAACTCAGATGATTTTATTGTTTAAACCCTCAGCGTCCTGTTTTGGGACGTTTCATTCCACTGCAATTAAAAGGAGAAACACTACCAGTTGGACCCGGACTTTCCTCTCGGAAATTCGAGTTCAGCATCGTCAGCTCACGCAACTGCTGCCTCTTGATAAAATCTTGTGACTCATCCTACATGTATGAATATCGAGTTTAGCAAAAGGAAATTAAGGAAAAATAATTCTACAGCAGGTAAAAGTACCATGAAGACCCCTGTAGTATAAGTTGAATTGTATTTTGTTCTCTTTACTCAAAAAAAGAGCAAGTCCCTATACGATAGATCAAACAGCAAACTTGTCCTTCTGTTAAAAATTTATCCCTATATGTCAACATGATGTACACGTATCGCTATCTAGTTATTCTATTAGCCATACTAATTTTTAATAGTACAAGTGATGAATTTTTTAAAAGAAAAGACTAATATGCTCTTTGAACTAATGTACAAGGACTAATTTATCTATTTTCTTGAGTAGAGGAGGTAAAATACAATTTTTCTCCTAGTACAGAAGCCTTTTGACAGAAGAATCAGCTAATACAAGAAAGGCCAGTAATGGAGTTTCAAGATGGAAGCATATATGAGAGTGACCTATGGGCTATGGCTGTGGATATGGCTAACAAATTTAGAAGATCGAAGATTGCAATACATACCACAGGTTTCAGTAATTCTTCTACAATTTCCTGAGCTTGTCTGAGCCTTATATCAACAAAATTAGCAGGTAAATCAGCTTCAATTAATATGTGGAGTGGATCATTGAGGTGCTCATAGCCGGATCTACCTCTGAGCTGCTCTTCCTTTAGATCGAAAAAGATGGTAAATTATTATCCAAACTATTTGATTTTTATGTCAAAACAAGACTACTTTTCCGGCTTTACCTTGTCTGGATCCTTTATTGATCCTTTGCCTCTGATGTATACACGGCAACCAGTAGTAGCTTCTACCCGCTTCAAAGAATTGCCTCTAGGGCCTAGGAGTCGTCCAACAAAATTGAACTAGCAAGTAAAAGTATAAAAAAAAGCAGAGTTGAAACATCAAATACTCATAAAAACATATGTTACATTCGATTGAATATGACAGTACAGATAACAAACAAATTTTAATCTAATGTACTAGCAGTTTTCATATTTAGCTTACATTTGGATATGTATCAACAGGAATTTCAAGACGCAAAATTCTCTTCACATTGTATGAACTAGGGCTTGCTGGTGCACCTTGCCAGTCCATTGTCATCCCAGGAGGTCCACTTAGTCTCTGTCAAAATACAAAATATCAGAAGGCTCAATCCACATAACTGTAAGTGGCACATGAATTGATAACAAGTTTTAGCTTGAAATAACCACACTAACTCGACTTTCCAAGATAATATTTTCCCAATGCTTCATTAAAGATCAGGTACTAAAATGTGATAAAATAGTAAAAAGTTGAATACATCTTAGCAACTAGAAAGGATCTGATCAATAGCCATTATATTGAGCAAAGACTTCTGCACTTAAAGCATGTTATAGGATACCATTTGGACCCCATCTATGTTAAGATGGTTCATTGTCAAGTAAACTATTGGAGACTAAATAAATAATCTTTTTGTTTAGAGTCATCAACCAGATACCAAGAGGGTTAAAAAGAAACCCAGATATTCACCATTTGAGAAAAATGGCTTTCATTTAGTGATAATTTGGCCTTTTTCCTTATTTGTTGAATTGAACTTTGCAACCAGAACCAAAGGCCATAGATTTGGAGTAAAAAATTATTACTTGCACTAACATATATGCCAATGGTAAAAGTACCATGGAAGCCCTTGTTTACGAGTCAGATTGCATTTTGCCTCCTCTATTAAAAAAATAGGCAAATCAGTCCCTATATGTTAGATCAAAGAGCAAATTAACCCTTTCTATTAAAAATTTCATCTTCATCCATTTGTACCGTGACAGAATAACCAAAAAGTGACACGTGGCGTATCACATGTACCTCATGCTGAGGTATAAGGACCATTTTTCAACAGTAGAAATGGATTAAATTTTTAACAGAAGGATCAAATTGCTCTTTGATATAATGTACATCGACTAATTTGCTCATTTTTTGAGCAGAGGGAACAAAATGCAATAGTGCAGGGGCCTCCATGATACTTTTACCTATGACAAATTGACAATGCATACAGAAAAACATATTGAAATGGATCACTTGTAGAGGAACAGTACATATAGTGTCTGTTCTGGCAGTCTGAATGCTATAGTATGCAATGAAGTATAAAAGGAAGTAGCAGGAAACTAACTTCATAATCTCTTTGATAAGGCCTGTGATTTGAAGCAGAAAATAATTAGTGTAAGAAGTGACTTTAAAGCTCATTTTTCATAGAAAGAGAAATTACTTCAAACTTTATTGTTTGTTTGTGATCTTTATGATGTACATATAAAAGAAAACATTCAATTAACCAAACAAGAATAAAAACAATACCTCCTGAGGAAGACTATTCCAGTTGCTTAATCCAGTTCCAGAAACATTTGACATAATGTTTGAAGAAGCCATGGGACTGGGGCTTCTATGCCTCATCCTGTCAAAGTCACCAAATCCTTGGTTGGACATCATTCCAGAGACCCTTAATATCTCTGCATATGAACACCATAAAATGAAGCTACATAAACATATCAAGGCGTGAAGGCAGTATAGCAATCACAATCAAATTAGAGAGACATAAAAGGATCACAATGGATAATGAAGGTTGTAAAGTATGGACATCAAGCACAAGTAAAATAAAACAGATCCTTGTTAATTGAACATTTCAAGGAAAGCCTTACAAAAGCAAAAACTTTGCTAATGTCAGTTGTAGTGGGGTAAACTAGTAGGTGAAGTATATAAACTTCTGTTTCGCATTAGAACACTTAGCCAGCTAACAAACATTGCTTTAAGTACATGATCAAGCCAAGACCATCAGAAACGAAGAGAATATAGGTAATAGAAAAGGCCATCTCATCACTACACTCAATCAGACTGATCTAATTAAAAGAAGAGGAAAAAAACCAGATCCAGGCGTGAGAGAGTAAAGATTTAACCTTGATTTAACAGTCGGCTACATGTGGGAAGGATTTGCATGAAAGGACCAAGCTTTTGATGCTCTGCCAACAGCTCTGATAAGAGCTGATTACTGAAGACAGGAAAAAGAAGCCAAAATCCGATTAAAAAAAAAGAAAACATTTGATATTGTTAATATTGAAATGGTTGAGGAGAAAGTGGTAATGAGAGTAGGGAGTACCTATCAATATTGGGGGTGTTTCTAATATGTGGAGAAGCAGTTCGGACAGGGGAGAAGCGGTGATTATACAGACCTGACATAGCTGAGGTTTGAGTTTGGGAGAAACAACAACCTAAAACAAAAAGGCGTATGTAAAGGAGCAAGGTAGGAAAAAGGACACGTATTTACTGCTGTGCTGACTGCTGAGTGGTGGTAAGAGGTGAAAGAAAAGGAAGGGTGGGCTGGCTGCGTTGGAGAGAAATTAGGGTGTGTGGATGAGTGCAGTGAGCTCTGTAGCATCAAAAGACACGTGTCGTCTAATAAGGAAATCAGAGAGAGAAGAGAAAGCAATGGCTAATGAATGAATGATAAAATGACAATGATGATGCCTGCCAAAGCAGTCTTAGCTGGAAATGTGTCATTGAAACTGCCCAACAACGCTCCACTTTAAAGTTTAAACCAAATTTCCATTTTTACGTGCCTGTTACCATTTTAGTTTCTTCATTCCATCTAATTACACGTTCATTTTCTCCGTTTTACTTTATCAAGCTATTTACGTTCGATTCATGTAATTTTATGAAGAGTTAGATTATATTTTATTTTAAATACAAAAAAGTTATTTTTTTTATAAATTAATCTTTATATATTATACTAAAGAATAAACTCATTTTTTTAATTAAAAATTTAATTTATTTCTACTATTAAAAATTGACATATTTAAAAAAATAATTAAACAATTATAAATAATATATCACATATACCTCATTCTAACATAAATAAATCAATTTTTAACAGTAAAAAAATAATTTTTTTATAAAAACATCAATTTACTTATATACAGAAATAGCAAACAAAACAAACAAGATTTGAAATGTTTAATGTGTGCACAGTGGACTCCACATGTCTGATTACGTTTTACTTGAAAAAAAATCAAAACATCCATACAACCTTCAAAACTTGAAGGATTCGTAAGCTTTGAACATAAAAATCAGAGCATAGAGATTCCAAACGATCAAGAAATCATGAATAATCTGGTAGATAAAGAATTTCCAAATACCAAAAGGAGCAAATAGAAAACAGATGCTCTAGATTATTAAAAAAAACTGCTAAATAATTCTCAAACAAGACAGATGTTGGAACAAATGCATATTTCATGCTCACAGTTCCGTACTATCTTTTTCCTTTTCTCCTTAAAATTGAATTGCTTAAAGTTTAAACCACAAGACGCAAAGATTCTATGTGACCCTGA
Source organism: Gossypium sturtianum (assembly GCA_025698515.1). Classification (NCBI taxonomy): domain Eukaryota; kingdom Viridiplantae; phylum Streptophyta; class Magnoliopsida; order Malvales; family Malvaceae; genus Gossypium; species Gossypium sturtianum. The sequence continues at coordinate 170,271,804 of CM046945.1, forward strand.
AAAATCCAGGGTAGTGAAAGTATCGAAGTGCAAATCAGGCTATGAGCTTCCTGCAAATGAAACTCAAGATCGTCGTATTCCCACAATAGAACTATCTAAAGCTTTTTTTTTTCCTAATCAAAAGGTAATTTAGCTAGCAACAGTTGCTTGTTTCTTCCCTTTCTTGTTTCCACTAGCTGCTGCACCTCCTTTAATCATTCTAGAGAGTATATCGGCTTGCTTTGTGTTCCCTTCCTGGTTAAGGCTCTTGATTAAATCCTCAAGGCTACTCCAGTTAGTGATCCCTCCTTTCTCCATTATTTTACACAATATTGAATACGCATTGAGAGTTTTTCCGGCAGTTAAGAGAGCATCCAACACCTTCTCGTAACTCGAAACATCTATGCTGCAGTCTCTCTCTAAACCAAAATCTAACAACTTGAGAGCAGCAATAGTCTTCCCTTTCTCAGAAAGAATAGATAGAAGGCTATCTAAATTGGTTGCACACCCATTTTGCATTAGTAGCTCGATTCGTCCAAGGGCTTCTTCAATATGACCTCTCATGAGGAGAGCTTCCAAGATCTTAGAAACCAAGTCCATATGCTCCTTCACTCCCTTCTCCACCATACTCTTCATAACTCTGCTTGCGGTTTGAATCCTTCCATCTTCAAACAAACTCTCCATTACCGACTTGAATATGCCAGAATCAGGAAGAAGCCCATCCTCGATCATACTGTCCAAAGCTGTTTTAGCATCAGCAGGCTCACCTTTCCTTAGGTAGCTTTCAATGAGCAATTTGTAAGCATCTGCATCTTTAGGCACCCCTCTCCTACCCATGATCTTTAGAATTTCAAAACCAAGACCAGGATTACCTTCTTTTGCATGCCCGCGGATCAAATTATTAAATGCAGTAGGATCCAGAACACCCTTCTTCATCAATTGGCGGAAAAAGGCTTCTGCTTTCCCTGTCTGACCATGATGGCATAGATATTGAATCAATGGATTATATGCATTAGCTTCTATGTCTAATGAATTTTCAGGCCTCAGGACAATTTCCTTCTCAACAAGCTTATCCAGCAACTTGATTGCCCGATCAAACTCATTCGCCTTGCAAAAGTTCTCAATCAAGACACCATAGTGACCAGCCTCAGTCGGAATACTCAATCGAATCATTGCCTTGAGCACATCAGCAGCTGCATTCAAGTCGCCAGATTTGCACTGACTATTTAACAGCTTGATGAAAATAGAATTATCCTTTGGTGCAATATAACTCTCCACCATCTCCTTCAAAATAGTCTTAGCCTCAGTCGTCTTGCCCGCTTCACACAGCCCTGGCAATAAAGTCGAATATGTTGTTGCATTAGGCTTTATACCAGAGGACTTCATCTCTTCAAACAATCTCAACCCATCATCAACTTGTTCCACTGCAACATATCCCTTTATCATGGTAGTGTAGCTGATTACAGTAGGGTCTAAGTTCTTTGCCTTCATCTCTACAAACAACTTCTCAGCTTCCTCCATTCTCTTGAACCGAGTATATCCATTAATCATTGTATTATAAGTCACAGCATCAGGTGAAATGCCCCGAGTCTTCATACCTTCATAAAACCGATTAGCAGTGTCGAGTCTCAGCGACAAAAAGAAGCCCCAAAGCATAATGTTATAGGTATGACGAGTAGGCTGTATCCCTTCACTCAACATCTTATTGAAATACCTTTTGGCCATCATATATCGACCACGTCGCAATATAACCTTAAAGAAAGCATCATAAGACTTAATGGTCCTATCCACACCCAACTCTTCCATTTTCTGGAATATTTTGACAGCTTCTTGAACTATACCAGCTTTACCATAACTATCAATCAGAACAACAAACAAATCCTCATCCCATTCAACGCCCTTTTTGGGCATGTCCAAAAGTATACATCTAGCATGATTAAGCTTAGAAGCTCGACCTAAAATCTGAATAATCTTCAAGTGGGCTTCACGGTCATGGTGTATCAATCCAGCCCGTTCAACCCACCGGAAGAACTGGAGGGCATGGTCGGAGTTCTTAGCACCATGGAGAACGTTATAAACTAAAGCATGGTCAAATTCAGGGACTAAAGCACGGATGGAGTTCTGTAAGCGGGTGGTCCAAGCCCGGTTCTCCATCATTCTACAAATGATATCCTCAACTTTCTCAGGGTTCCGAGTCTTACCTCGCGGGGTTCTGCGATTGTTGGGAACATGTTGTTCTTGCTGTTGAGGTGGCGCATTGTTTAAATCTTGGGTTGGATCTTGGGTTGTAGTGAAGAAATGAAGATGGATTGAGATTCTGGAGGGCTTCAGATTCAAATGGTAAGGCTTAGAAACAGAGAGGAAAGCCATTGAAATGTGAAGGGGAGAAGATTACAAATCAAAAACCCAGGACAGGACACGAAGCAGGGAAAAGAGCAAGGAAGAGAGAAAACGTTGTTAGGGTTTAAGGGACTGAACTGAGAGCTATAGGTTAGGCTCATAATTGTAGATCACATGAAGCCCAAAATAAACAAATTCCCTTGCCTGGAGACATCAGATTCGGCTCACTGTCTTTGATCCATATATACATTGATCTATTTTCCTTTTCATAACTGGGCTCATTGTCTTTGATATTTTTTTTTTTAAACATCATTTGTAGTCACCTAATTATTAGTAATTTTCATTTTTATCACTCAACTATAAAAAATTATAAAATAAATACTTAACTATTCAAATTTTCTTTTCTGGTCACCTGCTATTAAATTGCTAACAGGAAAATAACTTGAAAGATTTTAAAATTGGTATAATAGTAATTTTAATTCCCAACATTTATATTGTGTCAATTTAGTCTTCATTTTAAAAAAATTAACCCTCAACATTTACTCTTTATATAACTTGGTCTATTTTGTAGTTTTTCTTCTTCTTCTTTTTTTGTGACATTGAGGGTTAATTTTAAAAGAATGGGAAAAGATAAAAAAAAATCATTATCTTGGACTTTTGGGTGTTTTCATTTTTGGCATATTTTCGATAAAGTTTAGCTGATAAATCTATTATTTAGCTTTTTAGGTGAAAGGGTTACAAAGAAAAACGAACTATACAAAAATGATCAAATTACACAAAGTGTAAATAAAGGTTAAATTTTTCAGAATCAAGACTAAATTGACATAATATATAAATGTTGAGGGTTAAAGTTACTATTATGTTAAGTTTAAAAGTTATCACGTTATCTTTATGTTAGCCATTTAATGGCTGATGATAAAAAAGACAAAATCAAATAGTAGAATGACTATTTTATAATTTTTCATAATCGAATGACTAAAAAAGAAATCTATCAATAATTAGGTGGCTACCATTTTTTTTCATAATAGCTCAGTGTCTTTTTTCATAATTGGGCTCACTGTCTTTGATCTGTATATATACATTTATATATTATGGCTGATATAATATATATATACATGCATAGATAAATCTAATGTTTTTATTCCATGCTATGCATAAGTTAAGTTATATGTATCAATTCATATTTCTTTATTAAAAAATCGTTAAAAAATTTATAATGTGTAAGTAATACTCTATATATATAGTTAGGGTTAGTAAAATCCGATTTAATTCAAAAAATTTGATAAAAAAATTAAATTTTGAATTAAATAGTTTGAATATTTGAGTTAATCGAGTTATTCAGATCAACTCGAATAAAAATTTAAGTTTTTCTGTTTAACTCGAATATGATTTATACAATTCGAATTATCTGAAAATCTGAATAAGAAAAGGCAAAACTACGTCATTTTGATAAATGTTTACCCATTAAATTAAAAGAAAACCATTATATTGTTTATATAGTTAAATAGTATTGTATTTCATCTACTAGTTAAATAATCGGTCTATATAAACGCAATATTAAATATAAATAATAGGATTCATTAACTCGACTCGACTCTAAATTTTTTGACTCGATTCGACTCGACTAGATCAAATACTCACCCATTTTCAATAATAATTTGATAAATCTTACTGATAAAATATAATCGTACGCAAGCCTAGCTACTTGGCATACAAGACGTTTATGCCAAGGTGCAATGTTGATTGTTTTTATAGGAAAAGTTTGCTTTTACGTATGGCAAAACAGATGTGTGATTAATGTATAAGTAATTTTTATTCCTTCAAAACACATATTTCATAATAATAATAAAAACCCTAACATAGTAGGTCCTTTTGTATTTGAATCAACTATCATTAATGCTTTGTTTTGATTTGTTATGTTGTTTTATGTTAAGTATTACTAGTAAACAGGGTGGTTGTATGTATTGTGTTATTCATTGACCCCCAGGGTCTACAATAGCCATTAATTGTAGTATTGCGCAATGTGTTGATGGTGTTGCTGGCCATTTGCGTAAAAGTATTACTTATGTTTAAAGATGAGCAAAATTCGATTTTATTTGAAAAACTCGACAGAATTTTCAAATTTTGAATTAAATAGTTCGAGTTATCATGAGTTAATCAAGTTATTTGGATAAACTCGAATAAAAATTTAAGTTTTTCAGTTTAACTCGAATATGAAGTACACAATTCGAGTTATCCGAAAATCTGAATAATAAAAGGCAAAACTACGTCATTTTGATAAATGTTTACATTTTCTAAAGTTAAAAGTTAAAACCAATAAGTTAAAAGGCAAAATTACGTTGTTTTGATAAATATTTACTCATTAAGTTAAAAGGCAATTGTATTGTTTATATAGTTAAATAATTTTATACTTTATTTACTAGTTAAATAATCGATTCATGTAAACGCAACATTAAGTATAAATAATAGGATTTGTTAACTCGACTCGACTTGACTCAAAATTTTTTGACTCGATTCGATCCGATTCGAAAGAAATTCAAATTGAGTTCGGTTGCTAAAATAGGATTCGTCAACTCGACTAACTCGGATTTTTTTGACTCGATTCGACTCGACTCGATCGAATACTCATCCCTACTTATGTTTGTTTTTATGTTAAGAGTTCTGTTTATTTAAAAAATGAAGAAATTAATCTATTTGTGTTAGATTAAATAACAAATTAATCTTTTTCTATTAAAAGTATCATTCATGGATTAATTTATCTATTTTTTAGTAGAGATAACAAAATATCATGACACTTTTACGGCTTATTTCCAATACAATTGTTGATTGGAATATACTCCAATTATTAATTAAATTAACATAACATCATATCTAAGTTAGTACTTTTAATGTGATAAATGAAAAATCATCGAAGCGATTAACTTCACTTGAGATGGATGGATGGTAGGTTTGGAATAAATAAATTTTGCAGGAAAATACGGAGGAAACTTCGTTCCCTAGTTGTCGTTATCCATAAATATATACAAAATCTTGTTTGGATATTGAAGATAATGCATGTGATTGCGAGGCTCAGTACCACGTATCCCACTGCATGCTGCTTCTACTTTAGAAGGTTTTAAGTTTTGGGGCTGAGCAACGTCCTGGAAATGCCTTATTCAACCACAACCTACTTGCTATCACCTATGCCTTTATCTACATTTCTTGGGATTAATAATTGACATCATTTAACATTCTTCCTATGCTACCAAATAATTGAGAAAGAAAAAGGAGAAAAGTGAAGATGTTGTAAAGGGAAAAAACAAGGTCGACCCACCCATATGCCAACACTGACAAACAAATGAGGAAATTTCCTAAAAATATATATAGGAATTTGTTGAGACCGGCAAGAGGGACTGTTTTCATAACTTAAACATTACTATATATAAAAATATAACCCACAACAAATATCTCACTAAATAGAAAACGTATCTGAATTTTTTCTTTTTTTTTTTCTCTCGAATTTATTCTATTCTAATTCTTATGGATTGGATAAGTTTCATTGGATGTCAACTTCCTAGTTGTTTTATAACCTAGAAGTTAGAACTAAAATATACTATATACATATATAGATAACAAGCACTCAAAATAGAAAGAAAGAAAAAAAAATGGGAAGGTTTCTTCTGTCGTCGCTGAAGGAGGCAGCTGTTGTAGCGGCGGCGACCACCGCAGCAGCAGCTGGGGGACAATCATTGTTAGGAAGCATAAAGATAGCAGTTTTGCCAGTAGCAAAAGTATTCACTTTGTGTTTCCTGGGTTTCTTAATGGCTTCCAAGTATGTTAATATCTTTCCTGCAAATGGCAGAAAGCTTTTAAATGGGGTAAAAAATTTTTATTCTCAAAATATTGGGTGTTCTTTTGGCAAATGTATACTCACTGATCTAACATTGTTTCATCTATTACTTCATATGCAGTTAGTGTTTACACTTTTGCTGCCGTGTTTAATCTTTTCTCAACTCGGACAAGCTATTACTCTACATAAAATGCTTCAATGGTATGATTTTCCATCGCTTTTTTTCTTTGTTAGTTTCATATATATATTATATATATATATATCATCGAAAACCAATGCTATATCATGGTGTTGCAATGCATTTGCAGGTGGTTTATTCCGGTGAATGTTTTCTTAGGCGCAGTCTCTGGCTCTATAATAGGTTATGTTGTTGTCACCTTAGTCAAACCTCCATATCCATACTTCAAGTTCTCAATCATACAGATTGCAATTGGTAAGCCCTCTACATCATGTGCAAAACTAATATGCATTATCTTATATTCTTATGCTCACTTGATTTATGATATATATATTATCCTTTTCTGTTGCAAATTTTGTATGAATTGGTGTCTTGGATTGCAGGAAACATTGGGAACGTACCACTTGTTCTGATTGCAGCTTTATGTAGAGATACATCCAATCCTTTTGGAGACACTGAAACATGTAGCACTCAGGGAACTGCATATATTTCATTTGGACAGTGGGTATGTATGTATGTATGTATGTATGTATGTATGTATGTATGTATGCATGCATGTATGTATGTATGTTATTAAGAAATAGACATTCTATGGAGGAGTTTTGACCTATAATTAATGTTAGGTTGGTGCAATCATTCTCTACACATATGTATTTCATATGTTAGCCCCTCCCCCGGAAGGTACTTTTGACAATGAAGATGGGAATGTTCCCCTTAAGATCCCTCAGAAGGATGGCTCTCCAGAGAATGTTCCATTGCTGGAGCAAGAGGCTTCATCAATGGATTCAGACAATTCAAACAAAGGAAAGGTGAAGATCATGTTTGGTTTTTTCATGCTTTGCTTCCAATAAACTTTTTTTTTTTTGTGGTTAAATATCTGTTTTATTTTGGTGCAGATGAAAAGTTTTTTACTGTTTGTTTATGAAAAGTTAAAGCTTAAACAAATCCTTCAACCCCCTATTATTGCATCTGTAAGTCTCAGACTTTCTGTTGGTTTCTCTTTCATGAACTATAGTGACTGGTTTGCTTTGTTGTGTATATACTTGGTGCAGATCCTAGCTATGGTAATAGGTGCAGTGCCGGTTCTGAAGAAAATAATATTTACAAGAGATGCTCCACTTTATTTCTTTACTGACAGTTGTATAATTCTCGGGTATGTTTTGCTGAGGCTGATGAAAATAAGTTGCTTTTTTTTTCTATTAATGATGGTGTGTTGGTATTTGGTTCTATGATGAGTTAATGTGTTTGATGAAAACAGGAAAGCTATGATTCCATGCATCTTGTTGGCATTAGGAGGCAACCTTGTTGATGGTAAGTTAAAACATTTTTGTCGGTATATGTTTTGAGAAGGGCCTACATACCAAACCAAAGCATGTTGGATGATTTACAGGACCAGGGCCTGGAAGTTCAAGAATTGGTGTCCGAACACTAGTGGCAATTATAATTGGGCGGTTAATCTTGGTGCCTCCTGCAGGGCTGGGCATTGTAACACTGGCTGATAAGCTTGGTTTCCTTCCTGCTGATGATAAAATGTTCAGATTTGTCTTACTCCTTCAGCATTCTATGCCAACATCTGTCCTTTCTGGTAAAACATCATTCCTCAGTCTAAACATGTTGTAAAACATCATTTCTTGTTGGTCCATGGAATATCAAAGGGAATTGTGTTGCAATTGCAGGTGCTGTTGCTAATTTAAGAGGTTACGGAAAGGAGGCAGCAGCTTCGTTGTTCTGGGTTCATATATTTGCAGTTTTCTCCATGGCAGGATGGATTATTCTCTATCTCAACATACTCTTTTAAAACTAGCAATCACCAGTCCTTTTGGTAAGTAACAGCCTGAGAGACCGAGTAGATTAGATGGATGGTTTGTCGGGCCCTGCAACCATGAATACTGCTGATAGTATTTTATTTTATCTCTTGATACCATTTCTGTATCAGCAGATTGTTACATATTCATGTTAATGTTCATACCATCAAACATGGGAATGGATGGATGGACTTAAATTTAGTTTGTTATGAAGCCACAAATTTTAAAATCATTTAGTAATCAATTCCAAGGCCTCCACTCAGGAGGAGGGCTTACCAATGAAAGATTGCAGAAATGTTTTATATATGGCATCCGACCTGCTCCTTCAAATGCCAATAACATTTCCAGCAGGGGAATTAGGGTAGAATGATCTTATAATAAGAAATTTTGGAAACATGGGAGAGTGTGATTAAGGAAAAATGTAAAGGAAATAAAATGAAAGACTTCGCTTTTGGTTAAAAAAGAATATTAATTATGTTAAATAACGAATATTAAATCTATTCAAATTTAATTTGATTCTTTTTAATAGTATCGAACTAAATTAATCCAATGAACTAATTTCTCATGTACATTCACCCTTTGCTTTTCCTTCCAACTTTTTGGAAGAAAGAACTTTTTTGAGTTTCTGTCTAGGGAAAGTCACTTCCCTTTGACCCTATTACCAGAATTTGTTTGGTTTTGTTTGTATTATATTAACCCCCACCTGCCCTGCATCCTGATTTTCTTCCTTGCAGCACACCCCCATTCAAATCCAATCATACATAATAACACAATCAATAATATTAACAAGAAAAGCAACTCAGGCATTTGAGCACTCGTCAATCAGTCATCCATTCATTTAAAGGCAACTAGGTTTTCAGTTACTGATAATCAATCAATGTCCAGTGAATTGAAAGAAATCTTGGGCAAGCACAGCACACTTGGGATAGCAAACTATAACCATGTCCAATTCGGCTCCCGAGGCCAGAAACTGACATAATAAACCAAAATAAATAATGAAACTAATATACCAATGCGATGGCAAGGATTGCACTCACAACAATCCACGGGTGAAGTTAGAATATAAATACATAATTTAAGTCTGCACCACCAGATTACTGAAGCCTCTCAAAAGAGAGACCACCATCTCCTACCCCTGCTGCCCCTTTGGTTTAGTGATGATGCATTTGAAACCTGAATTTGATGCTGGCCCCATGAAGGTATTGATCCTCTTCTTCCAATTAGTGGCTTGCCTAACCATAAGACAAGAACAACACCAATAATACCAGCAACGGGAGCAGCAGCACGGAAAAGCCAGTCTCTACCAATCTCCCTGGAAGAGCTACTGATGGTAGGATCCACATGTGGCACATCATGTGATTGATGTGGACCAAATTCACAAGCTTCATCTGCATCAGCTTCATCAGAGTTCTCAGATGAACTGTCCTCACTTGCATTTTGCTGCTGGATTTCATGCATCCTCATCCTACTATTCATATTTTGTTTCCCTTCTTCATAATCTTTGTCATCAGTAGGAAGCTCATAGCGGCAAAGAGGGCATGAATTCCGTGCACTCAACCATGGCAAGATACAAGAAGGGTGATAGACATGAAGGCAAGGAAGCTGGTTTACTTCAGCGCCAACAGGCAAAACATCCTTGCAGATTGCACAGGCCAAACCATCAGATTTCTCATGTTCATCACTGACAATGACACGAGGTAGATTATTCACAAAAGATAAAGATGCAGGAGGTGCTCCTCTCCTAGAGCCATCAGTCTCAGCCAGATGGTCAAGCAGTTGTTCAAAGCCAGCTCTGGAGCGACGGAAATTAAAAGCAGGGAGATTGCTTTCATGTCGACTTGAAGTAAACAAATTTAGAAGTCCAGTTCTAGACATAGTATGTCCAACCACATATTCCTCAGCATCCGCTTCTTCCCATTCACCATCTTCATCCCCTTCATCATCTTCTTCTGGTTCATCCCAGTTCCATTGGTTCAGACCAGCATTCATTGGATCAATATCAGTGTCAGTGTCACTGTTAATATCACTCCTCTCAGCTTGAACAAATATTTCGGTATCCAGGAAACTGTGTCCATCCATAGAAGCATCAGAGTCCCCTCCATAAGTACTGAAAGATATCGCATCACTCTCACCCCGAAATAACCTGTATCGACCAAAACTAACATTTGATTCACTCTCACCATAAAAGGAATCCAGGTTATCAAAACCATCGCTATCAGAATCAGAGATAACACGCCGCCATCTTCTAGAACCACTAGGAGTTGTGCGTGAACTACTACGTCGCAATGACCTTACACTGGAACCACCATCCATAATTTGATCTTCGGAGCCAGAGACAGTGGATTGGTTCTGCCTCAACAGAGTAATCATATGCGAAAACTGTTGCGAGAAAAGATTTTCGATTGATTCAGAACTGCTTTGCCGATTCCTTCTTCTTCGAGCCTGTCGCCTTCTATTATAGACTTGAGGAGGTGTATCAAGATCCTCAAGCAACAAAAATTTGCAGTCCCCACATAGACCAACGGTTTCAAGATCAGGCATTGCCTCATATTCAGGTGCAAGACTTCTTCGACATAGAGTACACAAAGCAGGCAGGCCAGAATGATCTCCAACCAAACCACCACCCTCCATGTGGCCGGGACTACCGGGCAAAGGGACATCTTGAGAATTTCTTTCCGAGTCTTCTTCCATCCGCCAAAGAAGAACAAATGAAACAAGCAAAAAGAAACTGAAAAGAACAGAAAAAAGGTTAGCAAAAAAGACAGGCAAGTGCCATTAAAACCAGGCAAAAGAATACAATATCCCTCTCCATGCAATTAGTAACAGATAAATTAAGAAATTGAGCTCAAAAAGGAAAGAAATTTAAAAGGGACAAAGAAACCCTGATAATGAATTACAAAATTAGGGGAACAAAATCTAAAGCAGGGAGCTTAGTAGGTGTAACAGAAAAGCATTAAAACGGGGGTGAAGTGTAGACAAGCGAGCACGAAGGAGCATTCAAAGCATCATTCTTTGACATAAGAAAGAATAGTGCATAGCGATGAATACTATGTATGCTTAACATAGAATGGGCATTGGGCACGTCTTTTTTTGGGTAATTACAGTGGAATTGTAGTAATTACAAGCATAATAGACTAAGAAAGTTGCGAGCAATTGAATAATTAATAAAATTCAACAAACTTAAGAAACCCACCTTCTGGAATTGAACCACTAAAAAAATACAGAAATTATAGATGCGTACAATGAAAGAGATAGAGAATTAATAATGAAAATATAGAAAGCAAAGCGCAAATTAAAAGCTTTAAAGAATGAAATTAAATGATTACCGGATGAGATCTCCAGAAAGGGAAAACAACAAAGAGAGCGGGGGGACTGAATTAGGGAAAGGGTTAGCAAATGAAACAACAAAGAGAGCGAGGTGAAAGGGTTAGGCGCTGTTTGGGAAGGGACCAAAGCAAGCAATGTGGGCAGACGAAGAAGAAGATGAAGAAGAGTGAGCCGCGTCCTTTTTAGACGAGTTCGTTCGTTCCGCATCCAGTCCTCAACGGCAGCGGTCAACCGTCAGCGCCTGACCCGCACCGCACCCCTTCATTTTATAGTATCATATCAATGTCCAAATCTTCTTAAGCTTTTTTTTGCCTTTTATATTTTATTTTCCCCCGGAATAATTATTATTTTTTACCTTAATATTGAAATTTCTTTAATTTTCTAGCTTTTATGAAGAAAATATTTTATTTTTTTAATTGAATGCGTGTTTGATTTTTGAATTTTTAATTATTTTGTTTAAAGGTGTATAAAAATATGAAAAGATAAAAGTAGTATAATAATATTAATTATAATTTAAAATTTTGATATTTTTATAATTGAGTTGGTGATTCAATTAAAGTTGACATTAATTCAATGAAATATTTAAATACAAATATTAGATTAAATATAGATAAGAAGAGTTAAGAAATCTTTATGTATTTTATTTAATTTTTAATTATATATTTTATAATCTTTAGCAATGTCAAAATACATCTTTAAAAAAAAAAATCAATGTAGCCTACTTGTGAAGTAATTGATTTCTTTAATGTTTCTTTCTTACAGGGAAGAAGATGGCTTTAAGATATTTGATTTCTTCGTTTGTTTACATCAACAACATTTGATGCACAGCAACGGAATGTGATTGAGACAAAACTTGAACAGACATCCTTGTACGGTGTACTGTAATTGTGTGCAATGTGTTCCATGGTTTCCTCCGTTTCTTTTCAATATTTTGACTTGGAAGTTGAGATACAACTTAAAATAGAAAAAGGTCTGGACAGGTAAGCAGACAGGGGGAGGGGGTGTTTTTACTTTAACTGCATTTTCTTTTCCATGTCTGGAAGATTCACCATATCTTTTGCATAAAAAGAAATACGGTCATAGCTTTATGTACCTCTTAATATATATTAGTAATGTGATTGGTGATCACAAACAAATCCCCTATTGATTGCCAGTGTTTGGAATGGCCAGCTCAAGGTGGGTTTCTCTTTCTCATAGCAAAGATGCAAAATAAAAAGTGTGTTTGATTTTATATATGGGTGCATTTTGCAGTAGAAAAATAGGAATGTCAAAGTGGAAACAAGGGAAGAGGAGGAGCTCACGTTTATCTGGTGTACTGGATGCTTGCAAGGCACAGCAATCACAGAAAATGGCTTTACATGAAAACCTCACCAAGGGACCATATGATGATAAAGCAGCACCCTCCACTGGTTATACTCTAATACAAGATCAACCCTTAAGTATGCCAGAGAAACCTATACTAGAGCGTATTCTTGACATATTACAGAGGTTTGGTAAATTTATATATATATATATATTGCATAAATATGATATTCATATTTGAACCTTTTATCTTTCTAATGTTAGGAGAGACACCTATGAAATATTTGCTGAACCTGTTGACCCAGAAAAGGTATGTAATTGGTAGTTTCCATATGCATTTGGATTTGATCTCTTTTTTCATATAACCCTGCTGATGGATACTACAACCATGACAAGGTTGAGGGTTACTATGAAATCATTAAAGAACCTATGGATTTTGGCACAATGAGAGCTAAACTTCATGAAGGAATGTATACAAGTCTTCAACAATTTGAGGTGGAAATTTATATTTATTTAAACTGTGAATGATACATTTTATTGGTTTTGCGACTGATTGTGTCTTTTGTGCAGCATGATGTATATTTAATTCCTCAAAATGCAATGCATTTTAATTCGCCAACAACTATCTACTTCAAACAGGTTCTAGTATCAGCTAATACCACTATTTCTGAATTATGCTTACTATTAAATGAATGCCAAATTCCTGTTTTTTTACAGGCTCGAGCCATTTATGAACTAGCACAAAAGGCTTTCAGTTGTCTCAAAAATGACCCAAAGAACTTGGAGTCGGAATTTTCAGAGACAAAACGAAGAACTAACAGAAGGGTCATGTATGAAGCTAAAGCTCCATCAAGTTCTAAGCTTACAACAAATTTAAGGAGCAATATTAAGACCAACTTATCATCGAAAAGTATGTCGTGTTTTCTTGGCAATTCTGGTGGTTTTGGTTCAAGAGATCATGGAATACACTCTGGTAAGGAATAAATTTGGAATTTGGATTCGGTGGCATGATTCACTGATTTTAACAGATGGTTCTTTAACAGGTGCTATAAATTGTAAGAGAAATAGGTATGTTGAAGGAGATAAACGTTGCACATATGCACCCTGGACGTCTCTCTTAACTGAGAATGCTTCCATTGTTTCCACCGACTCGACACCATTAGGTCCTGTAAGTTATCATAGATACATGTTAAACAACTAAACTGACAGGTCCCATGTGGAATGATGACCTTGGTTTTGTAGGTTAATCAACAGGATATTGGTTACAAAGATAGCTTGATGATGTTTGTTAGAGACTTAGGACCAACAGCCCAAATGGTTGCCAAGCGGAAGTTGATGGGATGCTGGGTTGGTGCTTTGTTTCAGCAACCTGAATGTGAATATCCTAATGCATTTGGTTCAACCCAAAAAGGACTTCCTAGAGCAACTGTAAATATAACCGATCATCTTCATAGTCATAGGGGTCCTACCAATGACAAAGGCCAAATGCGAGGTGATGATGATCCGGTGGACAGGTTAAATGAGGAACAGTTGGAGTCTTGTCAACTAAAGCTCTCTATTGGTGGTGGGTTGGAAAGCAGATGTTATAGTAAGGAAGCAAAGGTGGAAACATCATCAGCTCCTCCAACTCAAATTGAGGAAAATAGGTTGGATTTGAGGAGTAGAAAAGATGAGGTTGAAGCAAGGAAAGGGTTTATATTTGATTTGCCATTTCTAAAGAAGCGGCTTCATGAGATTAATTCACTGGGGAAATAATAGTGAAATGCAAGTGATGCTGTTGCTGAGATCATGGAATGCATTATTATCTTAATTCTACTCATTTGGTGAGTCCATGGAAATAAATGAAGCCATCAGCCATCAACATGTGATTATATTAAATTTAAGATTAATGTCTTTTTTTTTTAAATATAATATAACTTAACGGTGTAAGTTAAACTACATGTCTACAACTCATTAGGTTTGTCAAGTGAGTTGTTCCACCCCTTAATTTGCCCATCACAAACTCATCATCTATGAAAATTCTTTTAAACTTATATAATTTTCAGTAAAAGTACTATCGAGACTCCTATCCTATTATAGGGATTAGATTGTATTTTGTCATTTTCATTTAAAAAATAAATAAATTAGTCTATGTATATTAAATTAAAAAATTAGCGTGATTGATGGACACATGGCGTACCACGTATACAAAATGGTATATAGAAATCAATTTTTAATAATAGAAATATATATAATTTTTAATGATTCAGCATATATAAACTAATTTGTTTATTTTTTAAGTCCGTAATTATAATTTTCTTATTGAAAAAGATACATATGTTATTCTTATAATCAATTGTGAAAGTTGGTAGTTTAAGCAGTTTTAATTATTTTATATTTATTGATATTGTAGTTGTGATTATAATTAGAAAGAGAAAGGATTGTATGAAACAGTGACGCCATGTCATCTGTATCCCTTTTCAATAGTTTTATGCCACATCAGTATTTTCATCCTAAATTTCAAGATTTTAATTTGAATTTGATTTGATTTTTTTCAGGATGAAAATCGGGATTTTAATTTAGATTTGATTTTTTTTCAGGATGAAAATCTTGAAATTCAGGATGAAAATACTGATGTGGCATAAAACTATTGAAAAGGGATACAAATGACATGGCGTCACTGTTTCATACAATCCTTTCTCTAATTAGAAATGCCAGAAACCATATTTATTATTTTACATTAAGTATGTTTGTCTTTTCCATTTTGTAAAAAAAAAAAAAAAATTAATAAATATTTTGATTACATGTTACTTTATAAATAAATAAATAAATATGGTTGGTTAAAAAAAGGAGGGAGGTTTGTTACGTGAATATTTGCAGAAAAAAGGAGGAGGAGGAGAAGGAGAGGAAGAAGAAAGAGTATAAGATTGTCGTGCCATGTTAATAAAGGAAAAACAGAGAAAAGGAGATGGCGTACAGGAGAAGGCAGGGACTGAGCAAATCCTCCACGTTCAAGGAAGAGATTCTCCACCATTTACCCGATGCCACCTCCTCTTCCTCCCCCTTTGACTCCGATTCTCTCGCCGCTCCGGCCCTTCATGCTTCTTCTGCTGCTCGCGATACCAACTCCCCTGTTCTTTCTAGTGTCGAGCCTACAAGATCTAAGGTTTGTCAGTTCTTTCTCATGATTCAACGCCAAATTATATCTGTATAAGTTGTAAGTGATTAGGTATTTTAAAATTATTATAGGCATAATAGATAAGCGCTTCAAAGGAGATCGATTTTGCTGCGAGCCAATAAATGATTGAATTGTTATTTTTATTTGGATTGCAGGGCTTTAATGCCTACGAAGACTCAATAAATGATTCTAAAGGTTTCTGGGGTGTTCTTGCTCGGAAAGCCAAAGCTATTCTAGACGATGATAATGTATCGCAGGACACTGAAACTCGTGGTAGAGTGTTGGATGCCTCAACAGCTTCCCAGGCGAGTCATTCTGTTGATCCATCGTCAAATTCAAGTGCTCCATTTTTCTTATGATTGAATTGATTATGTTCCTTGTCAATAGCAGAAGCAACAAGCAGCTGAGAGCTATAGACGAATGGACCATCCTGCAATAAGAAGGGGCTTGGATAGGCTCAACACTTCCCTTAATCAAATTGGTGACTCATTTGAAAAGACATTTGAGGTAAGATGCGAACCTCCTGGCAGTTGGCACTTTGGACTAGGCCTTGTTTCCTTTTTACTTTGTATGTAGCTCTTCTTGTGCTTTGTCAATCTCAATTGGTAGACAAATCATTGCTATTTTATATCCATCTGTCTGTCTATATATGTTCTGTAAGCTATGAATTGAAGATTCATCGATCATAGGAGTAAGTTTTCAACACTTACACCAGTTAACAGTCATTGGAACTTATTGCCAGGGTTTGTTGAAATGTAATTCATCGTATTCTTCAACGCAATTTCTTGTCTTTCTTTGCAGGAAGGTCGAACAATTGTGGAAAGTAAAACGCAAGATATCATCCATGAAACTCGCAAGCTTCAAATCAGGCGAAAGGGGAACAGTCCCATGGCACAAAATCAGTTCACTGGTTTCAATAGCACAGTGCAGCCACCAATGCAGCTCCAGAATCAAACCAACCATGATAACCAACTCAAGGCATCTCGAGACGTAAGGGGCAAAATTGTGTCACTGAACCATATAGTGAAAGCATTGAATTTGATTCTTTCAACCATTTCACAAATTTCTTGCCCTGCTTTACTGCATTGTGAACTTGGCAGCTTAAGAAACAATGATAAAGCAACCTCATTTAGGTTGTTTTCATGACAATTTTGGTTATTTCTAATCATGATAATTTTGTTTTCATGTATGGCATTGGGTGCGGTTGAACTCAACTATCCTGTCCTGTCCAGTTAAATGCATGATCTGGCTCTGTTTTACTTCCGCATGCAGGTTGCAATGGCCACAGCTGCTAAAGCAAAACTTCTTCTTCGGGAGCTGAAAACTGTTAAAGCAGATTTGGCTTTTGCAAAGGAACGATGTGCTCAACTGGAGGAGGAGAATAAACTCCTTCGGGAGAGTCGAGAGAAAGGGGATAATCCTGCAGACGATGACTTGGTACATACTATATACCTTTTTCTACTATTATGAGATCAATGTTGCTTTTTGTTGGATTTCTTGTGTTGGGCTACTGGTAGAAGCAATTCAAATGTTGAATGTTGGAAATGTGATAAAAAAAATCAGATTCGACTGCAACTGGAGACATTGTTGGCAGAAAAGGGACGATTGGCACATGAGAATTCGATATATGCTAGAGAGAACCGGTTTCTAAGAGAAATAATAGAGTATCATCAACTGAGCATGCAGGATGTTGTGTACTTAGATGAGGGGGCTGAAGAAGTTGCGCCAGTTGGTTCTCCCATCAACTTCCCCATCTCAAAAATGCTTTCCGGTGATTACACACCTGAGTTGGAGGTGTTGGACCCTTCTTCTAGTCCAAGTAAGCCTCGAATTCGCAGCCCCAGCCCCAGTCCAAGTCGGCCTCGAATTCGCAGCCCCAGCCCGAGTCTAAGTCAGCCTCGAATTCGCAGCCCCAGCCCCAGCCCATGCCGCCAACAGCCAATACTAACAAAGGAAATCTCACCTCACCCTAGCCAACCAGCAGAGGAAGCAAGCAAAGGAACTACTCCGCCTCATGTCTCCAACTCCAAAACTAATGTCCCACCTACTTCCACCCACTGATGGTCACTGCAACACCACCTCCTCCACTCTCTTCTCTTAGATTTAGTCTTTACCTTGGTATTTATATAGATGGTTTATATATCATTTTTACAGATTTTTTCCCTTTCTCTTTGACATGTAATTTGTTCATAGCCGTTTTTGCTTCTCTGGTCCATGATTAAATAAGAAATGCTTCTCCATCATTCGAGTTTAAATTGTAATGGCTTTCGACGGATAAACCTTTTTACTTGCTTATGCAGGTATTTAGAACACATGTAATGCTATGTAAAAAAATCATTTATTTCACATCCAATGAGTGTAGCCATTCAGAAGCCAATCATTAGGAATTGAGTTTATTATATAACCTGATAAAATGGTATGTAGACAAACAAAATATTAGGGCACGAAAAAAGGATGTAGCTGCCGCTCTACCTCTGGCAGGGCAGATTGCGTGTTCTTTCTTGAAGACCATTTCCAACACCAGCTTGCAAGACTAACAGCTCTACAAAACTTAAAACCCAGGATCCATCACAAAGTTTACTCTTTTTAAGAGGGAAAGAGAGAAAAAAAAAAAAGAGAATGTTTGCATTTACGCCAATAGAACCGTAACATATACTGATAAGACCAACTCTATGTGTTGCTTAGAGGGCCCATTAGATAGATACATTCAATTCAAATTCAACCCTTTCACATTACAACATACAAAAGGAACAGAAGACGTCCAAATTTTTTTTTTTTTTTACTTCTTTCCAAATCAGTTGTTTTGGTTTCAACTTCTTAGTTAAATTCACATTGACAAGACATGGCAAAACCAAACAATCCAATTTACCCCTCTAGAGGATGATGATGATGATGAGGTTCAGGATAGGGCTGCTCTGGATACATTTTAGGAACATCCAAGCAGATAAAGCTTCCCTGATTCTGATTCTGATTCTGATCGTATCTTAGCAATGATATTAGAATATCTGAAAAAACAAACTAGTAGATCCATCACCATATGATCTCAGATCTGCAGGTTTAACCAACGCCCTGCACAAAGGACAAGTTCTTTCCCTCTCAAACCTGGACAACACAAGTGGGCTTCATTATCATCACCAAACTTAAACCAAATAAACAAATGCAAACAGCAATCACAATCTATGGGAGATAAAGCCAATAAACTAACCACTCAGACACACAATCTTCACAAAAGATGTGTTTACAACGTAGTAGTATAGGAGCATGCATCTTCTCTTGGCAGATGGCACACAGGTCCCCAGCAGCATTCACCTAACATCATAAAAAAGTGTCTAGTTTAAAAAACCAAACATTCCTTTCTTAAAAATTAGCAATCGCTCTAAAAAAATGAAACACTCATTGCAAATAACAGCCTTGCTACATCTTTAAAATCTCAACCCAGATGAGTTACACAGCTAAGGAACACCGGCCAATAACAACCTAGGTACATTATCCTTTCAACCATTCAAAGCAAATCCCCTCATGGTAAGCTAACCAACATTTAGCAAATGAGAGCTCCAGAACCCTTCATATATGTAGAGAAAAAAAGAGTGGTAGAATAAGAAACAACGGACCAGTTGTGCATGTGAAAGACACATTATAAGGTTAGTTATTTTTCCCTTCTCTAAACATAATGTTCTCGAGTTCCTCATATGCAATAAATACACATAAGAACATTTCTTTTGGTGACTAGCTGTTAGCTTGCAAGCAAATAGGCACCTCAAACCTATCTATATATAAATGTAATATTCAGTTCACAAAACCCCCAAAATGAAATCCAGACTACCTGCTCTGATGTTGCATAAGCACCATAATGTACCTCTTTACGAGATAATGCCTTCAATGCAGCAAAGAAGGATTGCACCTGAAAGTTGACAGCCATGAAAGGGGGAAAAAACTTAGAAAGAGAGAAATTATAGACTAGGCCAGAAACCCATCTTTCACATGAAAAGTAAATTTCTAATGACTTCCCCAAAAGTACTCAAAACAAATTCATATTAATAGAAAAACAAACCTTCTCAACAACAGATGTCAGCTTGAAGGTTAAGTACAACCCTGTCATTAGTGATGAAAAGAGGCTTCCATAGTCTTTGTTTAAGAAGAAACGGTACCAAACTGGAGTTGGCAGTAAAGCACGGTAAAGTAGCATCATGTACTCAACCAATGTCAGCATTTGACCCTGGTAATATGCATTTCTTAAGTCAGCTTGAAGTAGAAAAAGCTATATGCATAGGCATGCATCTAAGTATGCATGTTCAAAATTGCAGCTATGACAAAGCAACAAGTCTGTTCTTTGCTGCGATTAAGGAGAATGAGATTTTCCAATTATGTGATGGTAGCCAGAACATAATTGAGCACTGGTACCATAGCAGATAGCTACATTCAATATGATGTGGCATGATATTCTTACAAACCGGGAAAAAAAAAAACCGAGACAAGATTAAAACACGGAAAAGATCGTCATATAGAAGCTCTTTTCACAAAAGAAGAAAAAACAATTTCACAATATAACAACCATAATTAACAACACAATCATGCAAAATCAATTCCAGATCAGGAAATGCATACTTTTTTCTTCCAAAATCAAAGGTTAATAATAAAATTAAGACAAAAGAGGAATTCTCAGTCAATGAAGACTGCCTAACTACTAAGTTGGACCGTATTACTACCTGTTCTTAATCAATTTCTCTTTCTATTTCTAGCATCATTGTTCTTCCATGCTTATTCTTTGACCTCACCAAAATTCACTATTCAACATCTCATGCATAAACATACATCGAGACATGCATGCACGTGCTATTTATAAATATTATATACAGTCCACTAAAAAAACAGAGCTAACCTGCTTCCGGTAATTTCTGCCTCTGCTGTTCTTGTAATACATTAACAGAAAGCACTTTAAAACCATTGCTTCCTGCCGAACTAAAGTATCTGAAAGAAGCCAGAATCATGACATAATATCAACAAATAACGTAAAATAATCCACAAAAGAAATGGGGAAACAAGCATCTTTAACAAAAGGACAAGGGAAAGAGTGGTGTAGCATTTGCATGCATGCAGACGAAAGATTTCAAATTATGCTGGTTAGAGTATGAACTATCACTCATTTAGATGCAGATGATATCCCCAAAAGTGCTGAATTTAGAAGGTCATGTTAGCTGAAGTTCACTAACCCAATCAACAAATTTATATGGGTACACACCTATAAAAAAAATTTCAAAAAACCATCTGTTTTAATAAATGAAAACATATTATTTTTACTTCAGCCACTTATTTTAACAGAAGAAAAAAAGATTGAAACTGAATATTGTACACTTATCCACACAGGAAAAGTGAACTTGCAATAGACATTGTTTAAACACAGGGCTGTCAAACAGTATCCATAAATTGTTTCTTCAGTAGAACAAGACAATATGATTGCATTTCAATTGATAAATATATTTGTGGAAAACAACCCACCATTAACCATGATAATAAAAATAGCATGCCAGAAAGGTGGAATATATTTCGGGGGAAGCATCACCAATGGATACAAAAGATCATCATTCCAATACCACCAATATACAGCGATAACATGGAGCGTGAAAGCAAGACAGATTCCAGTCAGAACAGAGATCTTTCTCTCCCCCTGCAGCCACAAACAGAAGGCATACTTAATTTTTCTACTAAAGATGGTAGAAGAAAACCTTTTAAATATTGGTTTCGGATAAAACATAGGACTGACAAATGAAGATAATTTATCACCTTCAAAGCGGTTTGTTTCCGTAAAATGTCATTAGACTTGAACATTACAGCAGCAATCCAAATTGTAACAAAGAAACCTGCAAATCTTTGCAGAAGGCAAATGTTATTAACTTGAAATGAATAGTACTTCAGTTTGAGAAGAGATGCAACTCTGAAAATGTTCATTTTAACCTTGCAGGAGCCATAAAGCCCAAATCTTAGTTCCACCCAAAGACATCATGTAGCCTACCAACTTAGTAATTAGGCAGTTGCAAGCTAGAAACATGATTCTCAGAATGTGTACCATATAAGGAAGAAAGTACTCTCTATAGGTTTGGATCCTTAAATTGCTCAAGCTAAAAGGCATAAAAAAAGCACTTCAACGATAAAGATATAGGAATGAGCATTAGGTCGGTTCTTTTTGAAACCCAAATTAACTTATAAAACTGACCTACCAATTAAATTAAATTGATTAACAAAAAAAAAAAAACAACTTAAGTCAATTGGTTTTGTTGGTTTAATTGGTTTTAACTATTCAGAAAATAAAATGGTCCGTTAATTCATTCTATTCAATTATCAAATTTGAAAACAAATAGCCAACCCAACTAACAGAATAAACCAGTTTTCAAAACTGAATAAACTGAACCGAAGTAAGCAAACATGATCAGTTAAATCGGTTTAAACCAATAAATGCTCACCTGTATAAAGACATTAATTCTAAAATATTATAAAGATTCACGTATCTATGATAACAAGTTATCATCATACCACTAGCTCAATTTTTCCTTCACTCCCATTTTCAAAAAAAGATCAAGCATAGACTAAATTACCCATCTTTTTATTCTTCCAAAGTGAGTTGGTATTGTTCTTTCTTAATACTAAAGGTATAACTAACAAAAATTTATTAGGAACTCAAAAAAAACAAATAAATCAGTGGATGCTTTCCACATACCTTCCACCGGTTATAATTTAAGGTGACCAACAAATCAAAGGCAACCTGCTTGAACAGGTCTGAGGTGATTTTGTTGATTTATGTTCCACTTAGGCATGCCAAACAACACAATAAAAGCTTTATGAACTAAAGCAATTCAAGACTAGACTAATAAGCTTCTAAAAGTGAAACCGGTGTTCATCAACTATTCCTCTAAAGAAACTTTCTTCATGCAAGTACTGTCGCATTTATATACCAGTAGATACTTGGTGTAAAGAAGCATAGAAGAGGGGGGGGGGGGGAAGCTACCATGCACTTAAATTCTCAATAATAGTTAAAGCCCAACTCCAGCTAATATTTGCAAAATGCATAAGGACACCAACCACTGTATATTCTCAATATTAAAGATTAAAATTATCTATATGCTGATGCTATATTTAACAGCTATACTAAAACAAAGGGTTGAAATTCTACTGCTAGGAGCAAATTGAAAAGCAAGAAAATGAGAGGAGTCACCTTGCAAATGTTGCCGGATAAAAACAACCAAGAGAAGTAAAGAAAAGGGCAGAACTTGCTCAATCCACCTAGCAGCCTGCTGAATGTCATATCTTTGGTAGGAGGAATCTCTGCTATTATTAACTCCAGAACCACCCCCACCTCCATCCCCAGCTTCTGCATCAGCACTAACACTCCCATTGGACGAGGAGTGGGAAACACCTTCTCCTTCTCCAGCAGCCACCCCTAGATCGCTGCTTCTGGAATTTCCTCCTTGACCATCAGATGTTCCCAACCCCAGAAACACCTCGTTCTGAGGAGTAACTTCCCTGAGTTGGCCCGGTACCATACCAGATGCATCTCTCTCGCTCTCATGGTTGTCTCCCGTCCCAATTATCCTAATAGCAACATGTCCATTGTTGGCAAGGGCAGAAGTGGAATTTTCTAGGTTCGGATTAGGGATAAGAGGGTCGGATTCTTGGTGGATAGAACGTGATGTACGGAGAAGACCTGAGTATTCTAACAAGGCTGAAAGAGGCGCTTGGATTATATTCGAAGCCGATAGTATTCTGTGTCTCCTTGAATTAGAAGAGGCACCTCCGTAAGCATCTGAATCCGTACCTGAAGCATCCATTTGCGCCGATGATGATGCCGATGATGAACCTGTTGCCCTAACCCTAAATCATAATTTCATGATCTAAATCAGAATTTCACTTTTTTTTTATTTTTTTTTTCATTTCGCGGTATACCAAGGAAACCTAAACAAACGACAACACACAATCTTAATTACATTGAAAAAAGAAAAAGATATACATACAAATCGGCTTACCTTCGAAGGCGAAATTCCGCGTCGAAAAATAAATAAATAAATAAATAAAATTAAAATCATCCGAAATGAAAAGAAGGAAAATACCTTAACCCTATGGTCGGAGTCAGAAGAGTAAAACAAGTAAAGAAAGTAGGAAGCGAAGCGATTTGACTGAATCAGAAGCGGATTGGGAGAAAAACCGGTGTATAGCGGGGATGATCGAAGACTGTTCCGATTGTTAATAAAAGAAATGCAGAGAGGAGAGAAAAATTCAGAGATTTCTTTCCTTTCCTTTCTCTTCCAATTGTTTTATTTTGTTTGTTTAATTCCTGTCTTTTTTTCTCCCTTCCTTTTTCCTTTTTCCTTTTACCTTTCTCGCTCGCGCGAGGGCAGGCAGGCGGGCAGCGAGCGAGAGATAAAAAAGACGGAAAAAAATTTAGTCAACTTTATTTATTTATTTTATTTGTTTTCTTTATATATATATATATATATATCTTTTAATTTGTGTCGTGAGTTGTGACATGTCATCCGTATATTTGCTAAGTACTATGCATTTGAAGATAAAATATTTTTTCCTTTTTTAAAATCATTAATATTAAATAATTTAATAATTATCAATATCATAAGTTAAGTTGAAATTGAAATTGATAATTTTTGATAGAGGTAGGAATGTATTATCATAAGATTCATTCAGAGCTTATAATGTTACAGTATATCAATATAAGTTCTTAAATTTAATATTAATTTGCAGTTGATCCATTAACATAACTAGTAGACAATAGAGTTTATATTAATGGTAATAAATATACGGAGGTATGTAGATATAGAAAAAGATGGATAGCGACTTTAGTTTTTTTGCTTCCTAATTAAGGTAGTTTGTTGTTACTAATTGGAAGAGGGAAAGTAAAGCTTGGATGTAGTGATAAAGGAAAGAAATTTATATGACATTATTAGATATGGTTACCATGAACTTTGAGAAAGGTTAATTTTTATAAATCATAAGGGTTTAGTTTTATAAAATGTCGTTTTATTTGGGAATTTGAAATTTTTAGAGATTTGTTATAGTGGGTGAAGATATTGATGTTGGTGCATTTAGGATCAATTGTTGTGATTGAAGTGGGATGTTGGTTGTTGAATTGGAACTAACCATTAAAAGGTAGGTTTGCTTTTGCAATTGCTCCTCTAACTCCATACTAACACAGCAATAGTCCATGTACCATTTAAAATAGGGCAAAAACTCAACTTGCATTGTCCACAGAAAACACAAACAAAAAAAATATTTGATCATAACCATCCTCCACTAGAATTACTTTGTGTGAAAAGATCCAAAAAAATCAGCTTCTAATGAGCAGATGCTGATGATGTTTGTTTCTTTACATCATCATTGGTACAACTAATACACAGTTGACAACAATAGAATTAAAGCAGGTAAGTAGTGAAGGAACTGAGGATTGTGGAAGAGGGGTAGGCATTAGGCAGCGCAGGAATTACAGTTGCAAGTCTTGGGTACAAAAGCACAAACGCCAAAGGGCTTGTTGGGAAGCTGGCAATCGATGCCAAAGCAGCAAGGCATTGAAGTACAGGTGGAGGCAGCGGTGGCGCTGCAACACTTGCACAGCAAGCACAGCTGGAAAGGGGCAAGCCTTCGCCGTGCACTATCATCCTTGCCTAAATCAGGTTGAAGAAGGCGATACTCAGTTGGCCCTACGGGTTTATACTCTCCATTACTCCTAGATGCTGTTGCGGAAGCCTTAACTGCAACTATGTCATCATCAATTAATTGACCCGATTACGTTAATTAAGATTTAAGAGAGGCAGCATGCATACCTAGACAAGCGGTGAAGAGGACTAGAATTGATAGTTTAAGGATACGAAGATCAGTGGCCCAGCTGTCCATATTTTGTTCACAGCGCTCATTCATAAAGAGGAAGACAAAGAGGACGGAGGAGAGTGAGGGAGTGATAAAACACTTTTTCCCTAATAAAATTCGTGTGGTGGATAGGGAAGGAGAAGGAGATTTGTTAAGAAAAGTGGGTCAAACAAACGTATGGATGATTTATTTATTTGTCATTTGTATTTCAGACTTAACCAATCATACAGGCTTATTATTATTGATGGGGTTTTGGGTTTGAAGGTTTTTTTGTGGCTTTACCTACAACATTTGCACGGTTAAAAACGTAAAACCAATGCTCCACAATCCACCCACCAATGCTTGGTTAAAGATCCAAACTAGTTTGTGCCTGTCATCACATCACTTGGAAATGCACTCCTCCCCATTTTCCCCAATGCTTTTAAACTCGTTTGTCAGATTACTGCTCATTTTCACTGTAGAGTTTCACCTTTCTTTTTGCTTCTTCAATCTTATGCCATGCTCTGTAGGCACAAAGCAGTTGTATGATACTAAACTAGTACGTTTAGAGAAATATAGACAGATACGATAATAAGAGGCAACGGTTTATTCAAACAAACAAAAAAGGGGGTGAACTCATTGTCATACACGCAAGTTGGTACACTGTTCATTTTCAGAGTTGCTGTCAACATTTTCCATTGTCTACCATCTTCATCAAAATTATTCACAGCTAAAAAGCATCTACTTACAAGTCTGAAACTGCATGCTTTTATGCTGAAGACAACTTTCCGACAGGAAATTCCAGTGGCAAAGGATAAAACAAAAAAAAAAAAAGTGATACAAGCTTCAGTTGAATAGCATAATCAACACATAATCAACACAGACTACAGACAACTTACACATTAGGTACAATTAAGTAAAACCACCCTTGTTTTAACAAGCAAATTTGTCACTTTTTGACAGGGGGTCATGCTACAAAAGCCACACCAAACAAGTATACAAGTAGGTGACATTTTCATCGAACTCTGCATGCTGCAGGGCCACCAGGGGAACAATTTGGATTAGGCGACCTACAAATGGCACCTGGACCAACATTGCTTGAAAATCTGTGTCGCACTCGATAATCTGGAACTCCACCCATTGCAAACGGACCAGCACTACCTCCTGTTACTTTTGAGTTCAAAGACGAGGAGACTTCATCTGCACTACCACCAGCGCATTGTAGAGGTTCCAGCGTTTCAACAACATCACTCATTAACGGCCTTGCTTTTGGATTCTGGCTCAAACAGTAGTATGCCAAGCTGCATGCCTTCTGGGCAGCCCTTGCTGAATACTGGTTCTCCAATCTTGGGTCAATTATTTGAAGTAATTTTCTCTTATCATTCAGTTTTGGTCGAGCCCAATCCACCAAATTCTGCTCCTTGCTTGGTCTTGTCTTATCAACAGATTTTCTTCCCGTCAAAAGCTCCAAAAGAACAACTCCGAAGCTGTATACATCACTCCTTGCAGTCAGATGACCTGCTCATTTTATAGGCAGAAATAATTAACAATAAATATCAAATATAATTGCTTCTTAATTTTATCAAACCATCAGAAGGAAAAAGTGAAGACTACAGAAGTAGTAGACAATATGATAAATGCTCAAATGTACCAAAATCCCAGAACTTGTGTAACAGCCACTTAAGAAGCATGAACTAAATCAACTTGAGGATTTTCACAATTCTGTCTATATCCTTGATAACTCTTTATTCTGTTAGACATGAATCATAGCTTTGGATCCCATTTGAAAATCACGATAAAAATGATCTGGTGAATTTACTTTAATTTATTTTCATAAATTCTTCATACACGGTGTGATAAAAACAAGATTTTCAACTGTCCTTCCCACACAACATTGATGACAAGAAATCCAAAATTATCTTCCCCTTTGACAATGCCAAGAGCACAAAACAAATGCAACTTGTTCCTTAAGCACTACCAGCAACAGTGACACTGAAGGACCAATATCTATCTATATGATGAATCAGCTAAATTGTTATTGGTTGCTGGTAGCTTGCACCCAACATGCTTTCAAGCTCTGCCTTTCTGTAAGGCCGCTCAGAGAGGTAATGTTATTATCAAAGATGGTTATCAACTCATTTCCCCAGCTGGGAGGACACCATTATTCCTATAAACATTATTATGATGTATCACACATTACTAAGATTTTAGTAGGTCATACCAGTCATAACATATTCAGGTGCAGCATATCCATATGTTCCCATCACTCGAGTTGATACGTGGGTCTCATCACCTTGTGGTCCAGCTTTTGCAAGTCCAAAATCAGAAAGTTTGGCTGTATAATCCTACATATTCAAGAGGCAAACCCATGGTTGAAGAGGAATTGAGGTCCCATAAATCAGAATCATGGTAGTATATTACTGAATGGATTTTTTTTTTTCTCAACTAGCATAGATTAAAGGGACAACAAATTCAACAATCAAGGGAAAAGAAGACAAGTGAAAGGTCTAGAATGAACAATGTATGCAAATACTTACAGAGTCCAACAATATATTGGAGGTTTTAAAATCCCTATATATTACGGGTCTTTCAGCATTGTGTAGGAAAGCAAGCCCTTTAGCAGCTCCTAGAGCAATCATCATTCTTTTCGCCCAGGATAAAGGTACAGTTGCCTCTGAATGGCATAGGAAAGCGATGTCAACCTTTGTTAACAATAAATAGAGAAGTTACCATAGACAAAGAGAATCATAACAAATTTCAGAAATGGAAGAAGCAAAAGGAAACCGTTGAAGTACTCAGTAGCTTTAGGTTCTAACTTGGATAATCATAATAAGCATGAGACACATCATGCTTTTAATTCCCAAGGAACACAGGATGACTGATGGAGGACACTACATATCCAGCAGTCCCGAGGCAATGATTATAGATGCTGGCCACACATACAGATTATGTTTCTTTTCATATGATTGCCTCATTTATCAAATAAGTTTAGAAGGTAGAAAATGGTGATATCTTAGAGCCTTGCAATAAAAGAGGACAGATAATCTCTCATGATATCAATTTATTTGGCTGTCACGGCTTTAAGAAAAAAATAGAGTTGCTGAAAAACCAAATTCTGTCAGTTTGAACAGATGCCGTCAGTTAGTGTCACCCCACTAAGTTCCTCTCAAGATTAATATCATATCAGCTGCACTTACCTTGTTCTCCTCCGTGTAAATTAGCAACATCGATGGTGCATTGAAATTATTTTGAAACAAAACTTCTAAAATAGCACCTCGTGGAGAGAGGTGCTTATGGCCCTGCAGGCCTCTTGTAGCAGTTAAACTGCTTTATTGGATAAAAAACCTGTTTACATATCCAAGAAAGTGGTGCTTATGACAGATTATGAAATCCTATCATGCAAATGAGCCATGCACTAGGTTGGATCAGTGCAATCTTTTCCTAAAAAGATTCATTATTCTGATAGTAACAGTTTTGGTTCATAACCAAGGAGCTACATCAAGTAAGTTTAAGATGCTCCACGCTAAAGAAGTCTGTCATGATAAAGGGTGGAAGCAATGCATTAACTACATTATTTTTAACTAGATAAACAAAATTTAAAGAGCCTAGTTGATGAGAACAAGTTAGCACTTAGCAGCAGGAAAGGAAATGCATTTGCAATACTAATTGAGATAGAGAAACAGGGAAAGAAGAAACACATATGGGCAGGGATTAATATAGGAATGATGTAAAATGTGGAGAAATGCCTACTTCGAAAAAGGTGGTTCTCAAGGCTACCACGGAACATGAATTCGTATACAAGTAGCCTGTGATCATCCTCACAACAATAGCCGATCAGCTTAACCAGATTGGGATGCCTGAGCTGGCCGAGGAAGTTGACCTCAGTCTGGAGACAGAGAGCAAAGCAGTTTCAGGGAATTAAAAAAAATGGGGGAGAAGAATGTAGGTAAATAGGGAAAGAGAGAGTACATACAAGCCATTCGCGGTGACCCTGAAGGCCCTCCTTGTTGAGGACCTTGACAGCGACAGGCAGAGATTTGAGACCGACCCGCACATTCTCGTCAATGTAACCTTTATAGACGGTTCCGAAGCCACCTTCCCCGAGAATATAGTCAGAACGGAAGCTCTTGGTAATAGTCTCAAGCTCGAATAAAGTGAAGGCAATAATGTGGGTATAGAGAAGCGCATTTTTCCTGGAATCCTCGAAGTCGCTCAGATCTGAGAGGGTACGATTCTGAGTCTGGCTCTGACTTCGAGTAAGCTTCTTGTCGGATAAGATATGGTTGTGGAGCTGCTGAACTGCGATTTTCAAAATTGGAAATTCAAGGAATGGGAAGAAGGAGAAAGATGCCCTAGCCCTAGTGCTGTGCTGGGCAGGGCAGATGGAAAAGTAGTAAAAGAAAAGAATGTAACCTAACCTTGAGCATGAGTAACAACGTCAGATTCCTCTCTAGTGCCACAGTTGCCCATGACGGAAGAATGAGTTGGCAATCGCAATCGCAGTAGCTTCTTCTTCGGCTTCCCAATTCCACAACCCTCTTCTGTCGTCACCTACTTTCATTCTGTGCCTGGAATTAAAATAATGTTACTTGGGGTGATTTCATATCAATCAATGTGAGTGAGATTGCTTCTTTTCCGCCCGCACCCGCACCCGCACCCGCACCCGTACCTTTCCGCGTGTACCAACCAACTTGTAGTGTAGACCTTTCAACATCATTGCCATCTTTTTCACTATACTCCTGCTTTACTTTCTACTTTCACTACAGTAATTTTATTTTATTTTTATAAAAGGGTAAACTAACTAATTGATGACCTAATTTTTGGGAGTTTTCATTTTAGTCACTTAAATGTTTAATCTCTAACAGTAATTGACTGTGCATGCCACATCATCATTTTTACCATTTTTTACCCCTGCTACTGTTCATCATCTTCCCCTCCACGTCACCCCTCCACCATTTTTTTTCTATAAATTCATTAATTATAGTTACACTACTTTTTAATCCACTGCTTCACCCTTTCTTCCATGTGTATGTTCTCACGTCGCATCCCTTCCAGTTCAGCTCTCATGGCTTCAAGGACATTCTTTGCATCTTGTATTAATTGCCCAAAACAATAAAAATCCAACCTGAACTAGAATATTATCACATTGACTTATTCAATCTAATTTCATTTTTGTTTATTTTTATTGTTATTTTGATTTTAATATTGTTATTATTTTGTTTTTATTAGATTTGAATTACCCTTTTTTATTTTTGTACAAATCATAATTGCCTAGCACGTAACCTAGTTAAATAAAAATGACAATTTTAGATATCCTACTCCCAATACTATTATTTATATACTGTTGAGATGTAAGAATTTATTTTTGATGGATTCGATACTCATCAAATTTTGGTGCCATTGTCAAGGATTGGTGTTAACTAATTTTGTGTTTTCTTTTTAATCAAGTTGTGACGTGCCGACGGCTCGAGCATGATTTAGAAGTAGAGAAGACTTCTCATGAAAAAAGAATGATGAACGATTGTGTAACATCCCAAAAACTCCATTGATCTTAAACAACATGATTTTAGAAAGTATATGTATTAGAATTTTTAAAAGAAATAAAAAATAAAAATTATCAGTGATAGTAGAAAAGACTGATGGATACCAAAGTTAGTTTAATTAAAGACTTATATTATGATGTATTAATTTAAAGTGGGGACTAAAACACAAAAATGTGAAAAGTGTTGTGGTCTTAGTATAAATATTCAAATTTTGTAGGTCAAAATGTAAATATGAAAAAAGGATAGGAGACCAAAAGTGCAAATACCTCAGAGTTGGAAAGGACCAACATGTGAAATAAATTGGTGTATAAAGACTAAATTGAATAAGTGGAGAAATGAGAGGAACTAAATTATAATTTTTCCTAAAGGGAAGAGTGACTCAATGGTGAAATTGTAGAAAATTGTGAGGAGCAAAATAATCATTTCTCAATTAGGACAACTATCATCTATTATCATGATAATAATTAAGGATTATTTGGTGTTAAAATATGATTGGTTGAAATGTTTTATTATAATTTTATTTTAGAATATTTTATTAATTAATAGAGATATTTTAATAGAAAAGTTGTATAGATTTCTTTCATTCACCATCAATCTCCCGCAATTCACCATTCGTGGATTTTTTTTTTTGTAATTTAATTATTTTCATCAAAATTCACCATTTTTTACTCGAAATTAAAAGGAATTTTCATAGCCTATGGTAAGTATGAATATTACCTTGGATTCAAGAGAATTGAAATTGGAGGAGAGAAAAAAAATCAAGCTAAGGGCTTGTAATCCATGGGACAATGTAAGAACATAAATATTTCATTTTGATTTTAAGTTCGATATTGTTGAAAAAGTAAGAAAATGATGCTAAACTGGAGTGTGTTTATATAAAATTTTGTGTTCTTAACATGTTAGTGAAAAGAATGTGATGAAAACTATTGTAGAGAAAGGAAAAGACGTGACAAATATGAGAAAATAAAGCGGTGAAGCTAGGGAAGTGAAAATTCTAGCTAAATACAGACAAATACTCAAAATAATTATTTTCCAAAAGACTAAAGTGTCCGTCATTAATAATTAATTTAAAATTTTGATAAAACAAATTCTTTTAAGAATGTGTAAGTTGTTTGATAAAAGAAATAACAATGGTTCAACTTTTAAAATTCAACAAAAATTATAGAAATTGAGATAGATGTTGAACCAAACATGAAATTCAAGCCTATCGAGTTTGTTTTGTATAGAAGAAATGATGTGAGTAACGGAATTGTAAATCATGAGATAAATAAATTTAAGTGAGACAAGGTCAAATTAATTTCGGGTTCCCCAATTTTGACATTGAAAATTTATTAAAAATTATAATAAAAAAAATATTTAGGAGATGAAATTTATATTTCTAAAAGATTAACGAGTCTATTTTCAAAAGAAACAAATGGAAACATTATATGAATTCTTTATTGAAAAATATTGTATTGATTTGCTTATATAAAAATTCTAAATTTTTTATCAATTGAGTCTAGTTTCAAAAACAACAAATAGATTTTAATTTCGAATTTTGTAGGCTAATATATAAGTAATTTAGCGACTACAACTCAACTAGACAGGCTTGTTAAGAGTATATGTGTAATTAATTTAAAAAAAATTAATTTTTAATGAGAAATTTAGTTTTAAAGGTAATAAAAATATTTTTATAGAAAAATTAATCAATACTTAATTAATAAAATAACCAATTAAAAATTAATTTAATAAGGAATTTTAATGTTAATAAAAATAATTAAAAAGTAATTTGTCTTTTAACAATGATTGAATCATTAATTTTAAATTTTTTAAATCAGCAATAAAACCCTACAATTCAATTTAAATATAAAGTCTCGATTTAATTTTTTCTCTTTTTAGTTAGTATATATTTATATATTATTCTTTTAGAAGCTTGAAATACAAATAACACGTTGAAACAATTATAAAATAAATATGAAATTTTACATCGAACAATTTAAATTTTATTAATTAGAATTTATTTTATCAATTCAAATATAAAAATAAAATTTAACTTTTTATTCAATATTTAATTATCAATTGAGGAATTTCACTTTAATAAGAAATTTAATGTTAATAGTAATCATAATATATTTTGAAAATATTTCATAATTTTACTTTAATATGGATTTTAATATCAATGGAAATATATATTTTATTAATAGTTTATTTTAATTAAAAAAATCAATTGTATAAATTATCAAGCAATTTGCAATTTTAAAATTGCTACTTTTATGCACATTATCTAAAACCAGAATTAGAAAAATAAAGAAAAACAAGGGAGTATCAGAGCCTTGATTTCCTACCTCATAATTTTTTGTTTTTCGGTCCACTAACCTTTATTATCTTCTTTCCATCACCCTAATTTGTAATTTCAGGAAGAAAAAAGAAAAAAAGGAAAAAGTCACTCGTCAGGTGGCATAAGCTGAAGGCTACAATATAATGATATTCCATATCGTGATTCTAAGCAATAGTAGAAAAAGAAAATGTGAAAAAAGCGAAAAAAAATCTATACTTGGCAATTGGAGTTTTTTTTTTGGCAATTAGAGTTGAAATGTTGGATAAATACTGATAAATATATATACATATTTTTTTTCTGGAAATAAATTGACAAAAATCAAGCAATGAACAAGATATCATCAACGTCCCTAATAGGTGGAGCAGTGGTAGTGGCCATGGCGGTAGGATTGTACCTTGGCGTAGCGAAAAGAGGCTTACCTCCTGAAGGATTTGGAATGGGTTTGTGGAGGAAAATAAAAAGGAAGAAGAAGCCATTGCGCGTGTATATGGACGGTTGTTTCGACATGATGCATTATGGTCACTGCAATGCCCTCCGTCAAGCTCGTGCGGTGGGCGACCAATTGGTGGTGGGGGTAGTTAGCGATGCGGAAATCATTGCAAACAAAGGCCCTCCTGTAACTCCTATGCATGAAAGGTAAAGGATTGATATATATATACATACATGAGTGGTCGATTCAATTTTTTCAATTCATTCACCCATTCATTCATTTTTGTTGTGAATTAAGGATGATAATGGTAAAGGCGGTGAAGTGGGTGGATGAGGTCATTTCTGATGCGCCGTATGCAATCACCGAAGATTTCATGAAGAAGCTGTTCGATGAATACAAGATGGACTACATTATTCACGGCGATGACCCTTGTGTTCTTCCCGATGGAACTGATGCTTATGCTGTTGCTAAGAAGGCTGGTCGTTTTAAGCAGATTAAGCGCACCGAAGGCATCTCTAGCACTGACATTGTCGGTCAGTTTAAGCATTTCCATGAATTTTAATAAAAGATCCATGGATGCTTTCTAATGTATTGCCTTGCATTCATTGTTCCTAACAGGCCGAATGCTTCTTTGTGTAAGAGAAAGATCAGTTAGTGACAGTCATAATCATTCCTCTCTACAAAGACAATTCAGCCACGGGCACAGCCAAAAATTTGAGGATGGCGGATCTGGATCTAGATCTGGAACTCGCGTATCTCATTTTCTACCAACATCCCGCAGAATCGTGCAATTTTCAAACGGAAAGGTATGCATAACCTCAGCTCTCCTTCATTCGACTCATATATATATTTTTTGTTTGTTTCAGTTGCATTTTTCTAGTTTTAGAAAAATTTGATCCAAGAGTTAAGGTCTCCATATAGGCAGTGTACAAAAAGAAATAAACATTCAAGTTAGTAACGCTATTTAAAACTCAAAATTTTAACAAGTTTCCCATAATATTTTTACAAAATGGTTGAAGAGGCCCAAAGTAACATTTTGTTTTGAAACCTACTTGATCTTGAAATGAATCATGATCGCATTGTAGAAATGTTGGATGCATGTACTGGGATTCTGCTCATCTATATTTTTATCGGATAAAAAAAAATTGCATTTTCTGTGATAGCTATTTCTACTCTTCTCATCTATTTTATCTTCTCTATGCCTTCTATATGAAAAAAAAAAAATATCCTTAAATTCTTGACATTTGATTGTTGGCAATGTTTGGCATGCAATCCATTCAAGCAGAATTATCTAAATTTCTCTACTGCTTGTTGTAGGGCCCCGGACCAAACGCTCACATTGTTTATATAGATGGTGCATTTGATCTTTTCCATGCTGGACATGTTGAGGTACGTTATATCATATTTGTTGTTGTTTTTTACATGGTGATTTTGTCGCCAGAAAGAAAGAAATAAAGAAAAAGTCACTAAACCTATGCTATATTAGATTCTGCGTGTTGCCCGAGAACTAGGAGATTTTCTTCTCGTTGGTACCCACAATGATCAAACTATCAGGTAAATTTACTCTCTTGCATTTTAATTTATTCCTCTTTTTAACTTGTCATTGCAGTATTTTTCTTTTTGGAATGAACTTTTAAAAAGTGATTGTTACATAAAGTTTTATTTTTTTTTTTGGAAAAAAAGAAAATATTTGTTGTTTTTGAAATTTCTTTATTTTTATTTTTTATGTTTTATCTTTTATTCTGGGAAATGGTAATGATGTTGTATTATTATAAATATTTTTCAAAATTATGTGTTATATTTAACTCGGTCATATATTTATTGTGTCACTCAACCTACATCATTCAATACTTGAAGATAAAAGTTGACTAAGCTCAACCTCGCCAAAAGCCTAACTTTGGTCTTGTCGAGTGTCGTGCTACATAAAATGAGCCCATGCAATCCTCAGAAGATATACAAGGAAGACTCCTATCAGCACTCATCAATCCATCACCTTTCAGGCTCAACGTTACTACGTTACTCCGCCTAATCACCTTACATTGACTCCAATGGTGTTCCTAGCTTACCCTTTATAGCTATGGAGTAAAGTGCTTAATGATTTTCACCATCCAAGCCAGAGGCGAAGCCAGGGGGGCTGGCATGGGCCCCGGCCCCCCCTAAAATGTAATATTTCTGTTTAGGCCCTTAAAATTTTTTAAAAATTTTAAATTAGTAAAGGTAAAATTGCACTTTGACCCCCCTAAAATTATAAAAATTCGATTTAATCCTTTACAAATTATAAAAATATAAACTATAAAAAATTAAAATTTCATCCAACCCCCCTAAAAAGTTATCCTGGCTTCGCCCCTGATCCAAGCTAACCTCCCTCAATAAATACTTACTCAAACATCTAAGTAGGGGTAGATGTAAGAACTCAACAATTTATTATTTTGACCACCCTGCAAAAATCCTCTCTCAACTTCTATATACATCTTAGGCTTTTATCCTAGCTCTTTGCACATAATATATAATGTGAACCACCATTATAGTTGCCCAAATACGATGTATAACTTATTTTTTATAATAATTGGTGCTGTCTGTAAAAAAATAAAAAAATACTTATCTACTCTATTATAATCAAGAAAAATAATATCAATATGTCATCCATTATCAACACCAAGGTGAAACCAAGGTCAAAATGATGTTGTAAAATTTTACATTCCATCATTTCCACAATTTCAACTATAGAGCAACAAGCATTATATTCCATTATCCCACCACCTTGACAAATCATCATGATGAAGGGTATTGTCGAGATTTAGGAGTGGGAGAAGATTCTAGCCCTAAAGTCCGATAGTATAGGGAGTTGCAAGCCCAAAATGAGTTTCTTTAGGCTCAAATCCAAAAATGTGCCCTAGAAAGTGCCATGAGGGACAAAATGCAACCGAGAAAGGACGAACAACCTTCTTGGGACCGAAGATGATCTCCAGGATGCTAGCATTGCCTTGATTCAGAGGGAAACCAAACTATGGTGCCAAATGAAGGGAAAATAAAGCTAAAATAGTTGAAATTGTTAACGCACAAATCACCTAAAAGGAGTTCCATCTGTGCCATTCCATCAATATTACACCCATTTAAATACCTTACAAGGAACATTCTTAGCAAGAGTAGGGAAATATTAGAGACCCCACATCCCATAGGTCTAATCCATGAAAAAGGAAGTCTACAGCTGAGTGCTTATATCACAAAGATGTAGGACATGCTATGAACAACTGCTTAAACTTAAAGGATGATATTAAAGTACTTGTAGAAGGGACAGTTGGAACGGTTCATAGAGCAAACACTTTACTCCCCAAAAGAAGGGGCAGGAGAGACATCGCAGTAAAAAGAATCTTAGAAGTGTCAAAATATCGGTGCAAAAAGCGGCCGGAAACTCTTTTGATTCTAGCACATAACCACCACCCCTTCAAAATAAACATATATAAAAGGGGGGAGGACGAATAGGTTCCCTTAAGGTCAACCACTTCGCTCATGTTAAAATGTTGTTCAACAACAAATGTGCAAATGGGGGTAGCTTAGAATGAAGGCGGAATACCCTTCAAAATAAAATGTGTGCAAGCTTTGTAGGAAGAAAAAGATCTTGAATGGCTCATAGATACACATTTCTCTTTTAAATGCAAAAGGAGAACACCTTGCTATGCCGAGCAAGGTAATGTT
This sequence comes from Gossypium sturtianum, assembly GCA_025698515.1. Lineage (NCBI taxonomy): Eukaryota > Viridiplantae > Streptophyta > Magnoliopsida > Malvales > Malvaceae > Gossypium > Gossypium sturtianum. The sequence goes on from CM046945.1 coordinate 170,309,550, forward strand.
ATGATTAAGCCAAGGCATTCAAAGAAATATTGTATTATATATCATGCAGTGCTAAACGAGGTACTCATCGCCCTATCATGAATCTACATGAAAGAAGCTTAAGTGTTTTAGCTTGTCGCTATGTGGATGAGGTGATAATCGGTGCTCCATGGGAAGTGTCTAAAGACATGGTTAGTACTATTCTTTGGTTTAATTTGTTAAGACTTTTTTTTTTTAAAAGTAGTATATGCTGGTTTATAATATCTTTATTTTTATTCTGGTGCCATTTAAAGATGGAACTACATTATATTTGTACTAAACTAATTTACATTATTTTTTTAACTCTTATTAATAAAAAAATCGAATACCCGAAATTTAAATTCTTAAATTTTAAAACCCTAAATTTTAATTCTAATTCTAACTCTAATCCTAAATCATAAATATTAAATCACTAAATATTATATTACTATTATTATTAGTTAATATTAATTAATTAACACAAAAAAACTACAATTAGAGTTAAACTATTATTAACAGAGAATTTATCTAGTGTTAGAAGCGTGCAAGAGGCACTAATTAAGAACTTTTTTAAAAAATATGATGTGCCATATTAGTAATAGACATCTAAAAAATGACTTTTTAAATATAATTGAAACTTTGTGTGAAATTGCATTTGAGCTAAATTATCCATTTGCTTTGCACTTATAAACTAATGTTTGTTTTATGAAAATTTAATTAAGAAATTGCCCCATAATTTTCTCTCACCACAATCTTGCAATTGCAGATCACAACTTTTAATATATCATTAGTTGTCCATGGAACAGTGGCAGAGAGCAGTGATTTTCAGAAGGTGAAGTGTAAAACTTGTTAATCATGACGAGTGATTAGAATGGCTAAGTTACATTATTTCATGTCATGCAGGAAAAAGATAACCCTTATGATGTTCCAATTAGTATGGGAATTTTCAAAGTTCTAGAAAGTCCGCTCGACATTACAACCACCACAATAATTAAGAGGATTGTAGCAAATCATAAAGCTTACCAGGTTCACTTTATTATAGTCATGCTATTTGTGACTGAATCTTATACTTTAAACCCTCTTTCAAGTGAGTTATAAAGTGGACTATATGGCCATAATGAAGGTTTGTGCTGAAAGTGCTTATAAGATATGTTTCCGTTGTGCAGAAACGTAATGAGAAGAAGGTTGCAAGTGAGAAAAGATATTATGACAATAAAACTTATGTTTCCAGCGACTGATTACATGTATGGTCTGCCCCACCTTTGTTAATTAATTAGTACTAACATCAAGATTGAGCATCCATTTCCCCTACATCACATGCTACCTTTGTTATTCAAATATTTGTAAAATTTGTGTCACTCTATTGTTTTTATTATAATATTATACTCTTTTCTTCATTATACTCTCTAATTTTTATTAAATTGAATTTCAAATTTCAAATTATTTAAGTTTCGTTCGAATTACCAAAAAGGTAAAGAAAAATTCGTTGTTAAGTACTTTATTGAAAATTATAACCAATTTATTAAAAAGTACTAAAATTCATCTTTATTGAGGGATAAACGGGGCTTAGCCCCTAAAATAGATCATTATAATTTTCTCCCTTTTATAAATTGTAAATTTATGTGGTAAAAATCCATTTTACCTCTCTAAATAAATATATATGTTTAGTCCTTTAAAAAAAATATAGATTAATAAATGATACAATTATATCTTCACCTCTATATTTAATATATTTGAATTTATTTTTTGCGTTGCATTTTAATTATTTTAATATTGTTATGTAGGAATTCATTGATGTTTCAATTTGTTATTATAACACAATTTATATATAAAAAATTTGATGTGTGATACACAATGATTTGATTTAAAATTTGGTTTAGAGAAAATAAATTATTATTTAAATATTTTATTTTTAAACTTATAGTTATAAAGTGTATATTTAAAATAGTTGGAACTCATGTTAACATATCAATCCATTTATAATCCTTGTGGCCAGCTAGGAAAAAATTAAATAATTTATTTTATTTAGAGTTCATATTCAATTCTCTAGTAATTTTTCTTTTGATAAATTAGGTTTTTTATTCTTAGAGAATATACTTAAATGAGTTAGCCTATAATTATTCTCAAGTTTGTTCACATTATTTAAATTATTAACTTGGTTCACATTATGTAGAAGGATCCAACAAACCATATTTATTTTGTTTTTTAAGTCTGCTGTGTTTTAATCTTTTCAAAGCATATTTTTTATTTATCTCATGTTTTATATAATTTATTATATATTTTTAGTTTAATTTTAAATTTACTTACTTAAAATATTAAAATAGTTAATATTTAATATAAATAAATTATATTAATTTATAATATCTTTTACAATCCTAGACAAAGTCAAATATATAAATGTAGTCATTTATAAAAGTTTGGTATAATGGTAAGACACGTTACATTATTAGCGAGAGATGTAAAGAGAGAGATGAAAATTTGACTTGGAGATTTTATTCTTGGGAGGAATAGTCATGAAATCTAAATATAAATCGTAAAACCTATATGGAGAATGTCAAATAAAAGTTTGGTTTTCAAAGTCTTTCTAAAATAAAAAGTTTAATATTAAATAAATATGAATTTATTTTGATTCTAACATAAAATTAATTTATTAATTGAATTTTTAGGGAGTAATATGTGAAAATAATAAATTGACATGATATTTCGTATGATAATATATTTTCTGCATTATTTTGAAAACAATATAACTTAATTTAATAAATTTAACAACAATTATTTAATGATTAATGAACTTGTAATATTAAAAAAAATACAATGATAAAAAATACCAAATTAAAATTCATAACTGTGGCATGCGGAATATAACCTATTAATTAATTTGCATGGAATTGGAATGGAAGGGTGTCCTCGCCTGGCCTCCAGGCAGAAGCAGTGAGCAAGCAAAGGTCTTTCCAACCAAGCTTGAGGGCGCCATTGTCCTCAACCAAAGTATAACCAAGAGATGGGAACATGCCTAAGAGCAGGGTGGCCTGCGTCGCCGCATTGCCAGCAAGTGATATACCCTTGAACCCACACTGCTGCAGCTTCTCCCTCCAATTATGGAATTTCATGGAACCTCCTCCTAAAGCCAGAACATTTCGTATCTCCTTGGATAGTAGCTGCTGCTCCACCACGTGCCTCTCCTCGCTCTCTTCCCCGTAGCTTGCCCCTAGTGAATCAAATACCGCTGAGTAGTAGTGTATGGCTTCCACAAACCTTCCCAAAAATGGTCCTTCCTGCCTCCTCAAGTCCTGTTCTACTACCGTCACTACTTTGGGTGCCAACCTGATCATGAATCATCATCATCAGTAGCTTCCTCTTCTTCAAACACATTCATTTTTTATTACACAAATTAACTGATTAATAAATGTGTAGTTATTCATGCTTGGATGAATGAAAACTAATTAATTTAGACTAGATTTCAGATAGAGAGGACAAACAGAGCTAAGGTTTATTATTATTCTTATTTATAAGTTGTTGTAGTAGTAGTAGACTTGTAGTGATGGATTCAGAGCATAGAAGACCAATTTTTATTTCTAATCAACGTCTAGGTCTAGCCTTCCATCTAAAAAATTTATGGCAATAATAAACTTGTAGGGTTAAAAGAAAAAGCAACTTGAGTTGCGTGTATTTGTGGATCGGAGTGCATTCGATGCGTATAGTTATATACTTATATGACAACAATATCATGTTTTCTGACTTCTGTGTTAACTAAACCATGAAACTAAAATATGACTGTCTACTTAGTGCCTACTTTAGGAAATTCATGCAAGCAAGAGCCAAAGGTCAAAAACTAAGGGCGTCATTTAGTCACCTTCGCAAGAGCCACAGCGTGTTGGTATCTGAACCAGTCACGTCGTAAAGAGAGTGCTGCAGCCAGTGAACTGCTACTGCCTCCGTCTTGCTAACTTTGAGTCTCTCGGGTTCCAGATTCCCCACCTTATCCGCCACCGGGCAAAATTGGAAGGGGAGCCCCAGTTTGTCGGCAAAATCAGATAAACGTTTCCCGGTTGCCTCCAGGGCCTCCAAGGAGGTTCCCAACCCCGTGAGGCGCACGTGCGGCGGCCCGCCTGGTCTTGAGGCCAGTATGTGAAACAGCCCTGGCCACTGCAGGCCTTGCATTATGTCGAGATCTATGATGTGCACTCTCTCCTCCCTTTCGAAAGCCTCTTGTATGGCTTGATTGGCTGTGAAATGCGAGAACTTGACGAATGGACTTATCCCGTTGAACACCTGGAATGCCGACACTATCTTTTGGGTATGGCTCTGTGACAGTGGAATCGGTGGAAGCGTAGCGCATATTCCCAGGCATGAGCTCAATAGCCTTGCGGACATAGCCTCTGAGAAATACGCTGCCACGCGCTGAGCAGACGTCCCAAATGGCGTCGACAGTTGCGACAGCTCTAACAGCATCCTATTTGCTTCCTCAAATTTATTAGCTGAAACCGCCTCAGCACACTGCAGGAGTAAGGTCAAGAGGTGCAATCCTTCTTCGTCTCTCTTTTGCTGCCGTATCTCCTCTTTCCTGTCTCTGGCGCTGCATGCTTGGACTATTTGAAAAGTGGACGTGGGAGTTGTGCAAGCAGTTGTCGAGGGAGTAGTCTTCTCAACTGGGGAAGGGTTTTCTTCTGGAACTGGAAGCGGCTGCTGCACCCGAGTCTGTTGTTGATGAGGCGGTGTCTGACATAGGGAAAGAACCGGTGGTGTAGTCGCAGAAGGGCTACTGCTAATCTGATTGTGATGCTGGTGTTGGGTAGCGACTGCGCTGTTAGAAACGGAGAGTGGATTTATATCCCAGTTCAAGTACTGGCTCATGGAACAAGATTCGGGCAAAGAGCAGTTAGGAAGGCTACCTAGGGCGGGGTCCAAGTTAAAAGTGAGTCCAGAGGAGCCTTGCTGCTGACTATGGTTCCTCTGCAACAAGGAAGCCTCGCCCTCCTTACTTCTCCTTTCAACTGGATCCACTAGGGAGCGGAGCCTGTACTCCAGGAGCGTAGCGAGGTTCGGGTTGCAAGGGTAGATGATCTCCCGGACGTTGTGGATGATTTGAGAAATGGAGACGTTAGAGGAGGTGTGGATGAGATCCCTTATGACACCGTCAATCCACACTGTAGCTGAAGTGTCATCCATCGAATTAGAGATCGGAGATATAATAACTGAGTCTGAGGCAGTAGTTGCGGTGACGGAGTTTCGGTTTCTGTCCGTTGGTGGAAATAAAGGCAAACCCGAGAAACCACAGACAGCCGGGGGGTGAGGTTTACTAGTGGAAATGGTATCGATGCAAGTAAAAGTAGAAGTGGTTGTAGATAAAACAGCAGGCCCGCCTGACGTCACGGCGATGAAGTTTGCAGAAGGAAAAATGGCGGTATTCATCTTGATAGTGGAGTGGTTGAGGAGTGGATTAGATGATGCTGGCGCTGGCAAGAAAGAGCAAACCCTGTTGTTATCAGGCTCAGGCTCAGAGGCAAGGGTGCGGCGAGGGAACCTTTGGTTGTCAGCAATCTCAGAAGCCATTCTCTTCCTCATCATTTTCCCATCTGATGTATTGTTTGCTACTGCTACTGGGTGTCCTCGGCTGTTGCTGCTGCCATTGATTTTACTATGATCTACCAAATCAGAAGCGCCCATGGCCCATCAACTACAACTCTTTGTACAACTGGAGGGGATGCTTGCTAGCTTATGGAGGGATATGGGTATGTACCTTATAATATTAAACCAGAAGCAGATGGGAGCATAAGTAGGAGCATCCAAACAGAAAACGGTACCAAAACTAGGACAGCGGCTTCGGGATTCCTCTCTAATCTTACCACCACCTTCTACGTTAGTTAGGCCTAGACCTCTTGTTATATAGTATATAATAAAAACTTTTCTTGCTCTTTTGATTTCTTGTCATCTTCAATCAAATTAATAATTTAATGCTTCAAGTACGCCGTAGCCATGCTTTTTGGATGCTTGAAAGTTTTGATTACAGTAGAGAAAAGAAATAAAGAAACTACAAAAAGGAAGAAGCAAGGGAGCGGTGATGGGTGGCGGTTAGCTAAGCGTCCTGATGTGGATGAATTTATTGCCAGCACTGGATATTAATTATTAAGAATGGAACATGCTAACGTTAATATTCATGAATGATGGTATACCATGTTTATTCTTGAATTAATTAATTAATTCATTAAAATCGGTGCTAAAGCGAAAAAAGAGAGGTAAACTCAGGGAGAGAATAAACTAAAGAGAGGAATTAGGAGCAGGTAAGATGATGGGCTGTCAAAGTAGAGAAAACAAGAAAAGAAGCAAGCAAGCAAAGACTGACTTTGGGATTGGTGGAGCTGGGGATGATAGCTTCAGCCTGTTTTGCTATTCGTCGTCTCCTGTTTGACGTCTTGCAACGACCAGTTCTATGAATCTATGCCCTCCCCCCTTACAAGCATAGCACAGCAGGCACACTACACCATACCACACCGCACACACAATATCTCGCCTTTTTTTTTTTTTGAATGTATATTTTTTCAAATTAATTACCATCTGCGCACAGTGAATCCTTCTGAAATATTTACAATTAATTTCTGTATATGCATATGATCACGAGAGCTACTTTGGAAGGAAGTCCTTCCAACATTGTATAACATGCTTGGCTTATCACTCTATAATTAATTCACGTTACATTGATTGTGTTGTCTAGCAAGTGTTTCGTCCAAACAATAATTAAGAGCTACCTAGCTATCTGTATCTGGTCAGCATCTTTGAAAAAAAAAAAAAAAAAAAAAAAGAGGCATGGGAACTAATACGTGAGCGATGTTGATATAGCCCAATTTGGGAAATTAAAATCAAGCCTGTTGCTGGTTTCTCTTTAATTAGGTAGTTAACTAGCTAGCTAGCTTTTATTCAACCCTGAAACCAATGTGAGAAATGAATGCATGCATGCATGCATTTTCGTCAATTTCCCAAAACAAATCTATTATTTTTATCTTATTTGTTCCCACTGTAAATACGCATCTTTATTAATAATTTTATCTCTTTCTTTTCAGTAATTTTAATCGGAGTACTCAATAACATAGAGTTAGTAGCAAATTTGGGTTGTTGAATTGCGGAATTGCCATTTGCGAAGCATAATAAGGCAGAACTACAGACTACTTACTTGCTAGGTTCTTGCTTTGGATAGACAGCTCCGGTAAAAATAAAAATAATGGTGGGAGCAAGATTAAATAGTGATGTAATAAGATTGAGTACTATGCGTTTGGATTAATTATAAAATATATAAATCTATTTATTAATAAAATTTTAATCATGGATTGTTAGATAAAAATCATCAGTAGTAAGCAGTTGAGCTTGGCAAATTCAATGACAGTCAATTATGAACAACAAAACACAACACAAGATGGTTAGAGATTTCCATTTATACTTAACAAATGAACGAAATAAATAACCAATCTTTTTGAGAGCTGAAGTCCAAGTCTGATTCCATCTATGAGTTGAGGCTGAGCCCACTCAAACAAACAACAGTTGATGCCAAATCCCCAACTATCGAGTATCCAATGATGAAGGACAATATATACCAATGCAAGAGGTTTTCTTTTTGTTTGCGTGCGTCTTGTTGTGTCAGTTTAACAGATAAACGATGTACAGCGACAATATAAAGTTAACACGCAAAAAGTCGCCTTGCTTGGAAAAATGAAGTAAGAAGAAAGAGGTAAGAGTTTGTTCAGGTTTTCGACCTATTAGCTTAGCCTTAAATGGTTTGGTTTGATTTGGGCAAAAGAATCTAAAATTAGATAATATCAGAGCGGATAGAAACGTCCCTCGCATTTGACAACAAAAATGGGAATTAATTCAAAGTAATTAATCTACATACAATAACTTCCTCTTTTTTATAATTTTATGTAAAGTTAATAACTTTAAGGTTAACAAGTAAAGGACAAAAGGGAAGGCAAAGCAGTATTGTCGACGGGGAGAAGGAACTAACCGTCAACACCAGGCCAGTGGTTTTGGCAGTTCCCAAAACTTAAACCCTAGTGATTGACATTTTGCGAAACAAAATGACATTTTGTATTCAACCTTACTTGAGCATCGATTTTAGAAAACAAACCATTAAAAAAAAAAAAGCTGCAGAAAGCTTAATTTGTAAAAAAATATATAGTGAAAATATCAAATTTAAAAATTTTTAGTATTTGAGATTGTTATAAGAAATTGCAATGTCAAAAACCTTTTTAACATGATAAAATTTCAAAATTTTGAGAATAATTAAATAACTTTTATCTTCATCTTTAATTTCAGTCATAAAAATGAAAATAAAAGATTTTGTTGGATTCTGATGTAGTTATTTCATCATTAATGCATGTGATATTTTGAATAAATTGATTACTAAAATTTCATTGTTAAAATTACTCTTTTTTTTTTTTTATATTTGTCCCTCATTGATTTTTAAATGAATAGTAAAATGTATAAATAAATATTGACTTTTTTATTACCTAATGTTAGATAATATCAAGTTAAACATGTGGTCAGATTATGATGCAAGAAGACAACTTATATTAGTAAGTAATTTAAACGCTCTATGGTCTGAAGAATCAAAATCGAGTAAATTGATTCGACAGAATATTATGTTGTCTAACCACTTTGTTTTTCCTCATTATTGAATTTTTTGAATTTGGTGTTATTGCATGTTAGTCCCTTGGATTATAATTTAGTATAAGTCCATTTGTTTTATAATTTGTCATACTATACGTTGCTTCGTTATTAGCTCTAGACTCCTTGTTGCATGTTTAACCTTTGTTGATTCATCGTATCACTCGATCTCCTTTCGGTCAGTCCTTAGAATATTTCGCATGTTCTTTTGTAATACTATAAATATTTTGTATCTATTACAACTGACTTGCCACACTTGCAATAAGATCGGTGAGTCGATATCAGGTGAATCTTGGCTCTAGACAGTGGTAGACAATTAAGCATATACTCAAGTATTGACAGAAAATAATGATTATATGCCTGTATATTATGGAAGGGACTTAACTTCCCTTGGTTATACAAACTTTGACTTCCAAACGTGTACAGAGTTAAGAAAATCAACATCGAGTTGTGTATTTATCCTTGGTAGAAGAACCATAGTGTGGATAAATGTTAGGAAGATTTCTATTCTAACTCCATTGTGGAGGTTGTATATGTGGGGGTTAATTTTTATGCAACAAAAAAACAATCCAGCTTCAAAAGTTCTTAACAGATCTTAAAGTAATTTCTGGTATGGAAAAAACAATCATATTGTATTGTGACAATAGTGCGGCAATAACTAATACTAAGGAGACAAGGAATCATAAACGAACAAAACACAATAATCGTAAGTATCATATTATACGAGAGACGATTGTAGACAGAATAGTGGATGTAGTTAAAGTTGCATCTGAGGAGTGAGGACAACCTTATGGATTTATTTACCAAGAATCTAGTGGCTAGGAGTTTCGAGAAACATGTAAAGGGTATGAGTATACGAAATATGAATCATCTACTTTACTAGGGCAAGTAGGAGATTATTGGAATCTAATACCCTTAGTGTAGCTATTTTGATACATATGCGGATGGGGTAAATTTATTAAATTCCATTCACAAAAGGTGTCAATTTTCAAATTTGGAAAATCAGTCAACTTGCGACAACTTTTTAGATGGGATTCAGGCATTTTTGGGTTGAGATGCCTTATGGCATTCAAATATCCATCTCTTTTGAATCACTCGATTACGAGTTCGAGAGCTCAAGTTATGACTGTTTTAGGGAAGACTACGCGAGTAGAATTTCTAGACGGGATTATTATGGAATTTACAAGTTTCGAGTTTAAACCATATTAGGTTAGATTTTTAGGCTTAATTTTTATTATATATGAGCCCGATATTGTATTTATTAGGTTTTATTATTTTATTATTTATTTATTCCAAATTTTGGATATATTTTTTAAGTATTTCCTAGTCAATAAGAAAGTTTAGTTTAAAACTACTTCTTATTTTAGATTAATTAGAGTTTTGGTATGTTTGAGAGTTACTTAGCTAACCCCATTAGGGGGTTTTCATTAATATAGTTTTCAACTCTCTGGGAGTTAGTTTCTTTGTACATTAATAAAATTTCATTGTTAAAATTATTATCTTTTGTACATTTGTCCTCAATGGTTTTTGTGTATAAGTAAATATTGGCTCACCGATTACATAATGTTTACAAATATCAAGTTGCATCATATGATCAAATTGTAATACGAGAAGACAACTTATATTAGTAAGTAATCTAAACGACCCATAGTCTGAAGAATCAAAATTTAACACATTGATTCAAGGGACTATTATGTTGTCTATTAAATCCAATTAGGAAGATATATTGTCTTAGGTATCAGAACTGATGAGTCCTAATAGATGTGATTGTTTGGACTGACAATACATCAGATAGGACGAAACGTGAATGATATCATCTCACTAGGGTTTTATTGTTTATGAAAAAGAAACATGCTCATGAGTCATTCGTCCAGGACGAATGATTTCTGTTACTATTTGTTAGTAATAGTTTTTTCCATATTAGAAAATGTAGTGGTTACCATGAGATAAAGAATCATATTGGGTAAACAAATTGAACCAAAAGAGATCAATGATATCTTATAAGGGTAACACACTAAGGGTAAGATCATTGGATGAGTACAATTATAAATTGTTTTCATAATGGTATATATTAAGAGAGAGTTAAGTCATGTTACTTTTAGTAGATTGACTCTATGACTAAATAATGTTATAATTAATAGACAAAGAGTTGAAACTTAATTATAAATTATTTTAACCCTAACTATATATGTCTAATCGGTCCCTCCGCTAGCTCAATACATCACTTTGTGAATTGCTTTTAGAATCAGTACGTTGAATTTAATGAAAAAGACTAAAAGATAGATAGATTCCATGGATTACTATCTACAATAAATACATTAATTAATTTAATTTCTTTAAATTATTATTTGATTAATTGTAACTAACTGAGTTTAGAGTGTAAATTAAATTAACTAGCCATCGTAGTTTTACAGAATGAGACAATTAAATTTATTTTCTTATAAATTTTAATATGATATAACCGTCGTGATTTTAAAGAAACTAAGATTGGCTTGAAAAAATATTTTAATTGAAAAAATTAATTAAATTTATTGTAATTAATTAATATTTCAATAAAAAAACTAATTATTAAATTAAAAAATTGGATAATACATATAATCATACCCAATCCATAACAAAATGTCAATAAACCCATCAGAACATGGGCAACTAAAGCCTCATTGTATGCCACCCACCAAATGAACTACTTATGGAAGTCAACTTTTTCTATTAAAATATTATAAAATTTAGTAAATTTTTTTTTTTCAAAAATAGATTTTATCTTTCGTGAGAAGTTAAAATTTGACTAGATTTCTTTTCCCTCATCTCATAGAGGTTAAAATTTTCCATAACAAACCAAATTTTATAAGATCTATTGCTATAGATAACACATACTTAGTTTTAATATAAAAAATTTAAAATTTTACCATGCAAAAAACCACATTTTCTGAACCAAATTTTCAAACAAATTTAACATTATATTTGTTAAAAAGAAGAGGTTGGAAGTAGATTGCTTAACAGACTTGCGGGAAAACGTTCATCAAACAAGCTATAACTTAGCCCGCGACACTGGTTGCGATGAACTTTTCGTTTCAGCAACCCAGCCCCAGGCACATCAAATTTGTTCTAATCTGTTACTTCATTATTCCATCTGTCCTCTCATCTTGCCTTGTGCTTCCGTGTATGCCCGTTTCTCTTCAGTTTTTTTCTTTTCTTTTTGCTGTCCGTAACAATTTATTTCTGTCCACGAAATAAATTCAATAGACAGACAATGTTAGATAAAAATCCTCTATAGCAAGCAGTTGAGCTTGGCAAATTCAATGACAGTCAATTAGATGTATCAATCATGAGCAACAAAACATAAGGTGGTTGGAGATGAACGAAATAAATAACTTGTCCTTTTTACAGTCATCACAAGTCAAAGTTGAAGTCCAAGTCTGATTCCATCTATGAATTTTAATGAGTTGAGGCTGAGCCCACTCAAACAAACAACAGTTGATGGATCGGATGCCAATTGCCCAACTATCGAGTATCCAATGATGGACAATACATTACGCAACAGATTTTCTTTTTCGTTTGCGTGCGTCTTGTTGTCAGTCAAACAGATAAACAATGTACAAAGGGTAAGGTTGGGCACAACAGCGACAACATAAAGTTAACACGCAAAAGTCGCATCCGATTCATATAGCATAGAATAAAAATACAAGACATGATCAAAGACGAAAACCAAGCCAGGGTACCAATTATCATCATCATTCTTCCACTTCATTTCTTTCACTGCCCTTCTCCGACTCCTCCAAAACCGGAGGTATACAGTCCACTTTGTATCGAAGGGCCTGTCCAACCAACCAGATTTAGATCAATACTAACTTTTACATGCTTAGTAAGAGTAGTCAGATTTCCTTTGGATTATTGAATAAGGATACCAACCTGTTAATAATTTCTCTTATAATCCATCAATAATACCATTTCTAGGTCATACTAAGCCATAATATAATAAACACAATTCCAATTATCAAACAGAACTACACAAACAACTATAGAGAGAGTGTGTTACACATCAGCTTTCATAGGTTTTACTCAAATGCATAGAAGAGTTTCCAGTTTTCAAAAGCTTTCAAAGAGTGGGTTATGCATCAAATCAAGCAGCAGAAATGTAACACTGAGGAGAAACTCCAGTCCTCAAATACCACTACTTACCTTCTTGAAAAAGGTTGAATATGAATTATCCCAGATGAGTTTGTAGTTTCCAGCCATGCATGTGCTGAAGTTTCCCTACACACGTATACATATACACATAACGGAAGAATTATAAGTGTCATGACAGGTAAACTTAACACTTTGTAGCCAGGGCAGTAACCCAATAACTTACTTGATCTGACTCATAGCGCCGGTAAGGTAATATTAGCTGAAGAATAATCAGTGATGCCCCCAACAAGATACAGGGAGAAGAAAAATAATTAAGAAAAAGGTTAGCACAGAGATTTGAAAGATACAAATAAGAGAAAGAGGGGGACAACCAAAAAGGAAAAAAAGAAGAAGCTACAATTTACTGGAAAAAGGAAAGCTACAATTGCAACTCAAGAAAATAAACCAGAGTGTCATCGAGCAACAAAGGAACAATATTTCTCCAACTTACTGTTTTTTCCCCACCATTATTTGTGTACTCCACACTAAATCCAATATCCTGCCATAAATAATGTAAAGTTCAACAGAGTAAAAAGTAATCCACCACATTTATATTCTATATAATCGCATAATGGAACTTGAATGCATTGAAGGGGAGTGACATGCAGTAAGAAGGGAGGGTATGATGAGAGATTTTTAAAAATTTCTTATGGATAATTTCAAGTTTTTATTAGTTTTGAGTAGTTGAGATATTTCTTACACTAGAAATTTCTTTTTGGAGAAATTTCCTACCATGTGTGGAAGAGTAAAAACCTTACCACATGTTTAATGAGTTTTGGATAAAAAAATTGTTTATCTTTTCTTACTTTCTTCATAAATAAATATATATATTAACATTAAAAGAACTACAATTTAAAATAAAGGGAGAAAAATATTATCATACATATACAATTATTTTATATTTGTAACCAAAAGACGTTAACATATGTAGTTTACATTTTGCTCAGCTACTACTTGACATGTGATTCTGACCTTATATATATTAATTTAAGGCATTATTTACCTTCCATAGTATATTTTATTATATATTTTAAAATCTAGGAAAAATCAAGAGATAAAAAAAATTAAAAACAAATATAGAGGAGAGAGAATAGCAAAATGAGTGCTAAAATAAATAATTAAAAAACTTATTTTGGAAAAAATAAATTATATATAAGTTTATAAAACAAGTAAAACTTTTATAATGGTAATAAAATCTAGGAGCATTTAAATAACTATAATTATATTTTGGAAAAAAAAAATTTATATATAACATTATAACACAAGCAAAACTTTTACAATGGTAATAAGAGGTAGGAGCATGTAAATAATTATAATTATTTATTCAATTTCTAGTTTTAGTTTTAGTTTTAGTTATTTTTTTGAAACTTCTAAGAAATCCTTTTAGTAGGATTCCCATCTGCAACTTATTATTCGCTTTTTAATATTATTTCTAGAATATTAATATCTTAGTGAAACCTATTATTGTTTAGATTTTTTTATTAAATTGATATTAACATGTTTTAATGCATAAAAATTAAAAACCATTTTCAAATATTTTAAAATAAACATTTAATAAAAAATTAAACCTGCAACAACATGGGAGTTATTTTCTATTATTAGTTAACAACAAATGCATAATGTCTTTAAAGATATTCAACCACCACACTACTTTATTTATCATGATATCACAAAATCATATTGAAAATCACTAGTAAGCTAGCTAAATGCTTCATTAAAGGTTCAAGAGAAAATAGTGGCAATACCATGCTCATCTTGCCCTGCACCAATGAGAAATCCCAGGCAATATATGAGTTTATTGACTCCACTGTCAATGAAACCTAGAAGACAATGCATAGAAAAGCAAAAAACCAAAAAAGGAGAGAATTAAGTAACTTCTCAAAATTCTTTGCCTCATATTTTTTTTTTCAAAAAGCAAAAGAATATCAGCTCATATACCAAAAATCCATTCCTGAAGTTTGATTTGATTTCAAACAAGTCACAAGCAGTTAAAATACTTAGAGACATTGTGTTTCACTACCCTCAATGACAGATTGATTGGGTCATTATAAATTCAAGTGGCCGGTCAACTGTGGTGCAGGAGCTTTATTTATTTTATAATCTTTTATTATTTCAGCCTTAGTTATTAAATATTAGATATTTTATGGACGGATAAGATTATTAGTTATATTTAGGGTTTTAAATCTAAGGGTAGGAATAAAGTTTTATTTGCAAGAAAACCTAGCAACTTTATGTGCAAGAAAGCTTAGTACAAATAAGTTGTAGACTTTACAACAAGCATTGTTCTTATTATTTCTTTGAACTAATATCTATGAAGCACCAACATGATTCTTCCCCTCTCGTATCAGTGTCGTATGGGTGTTCAACATGACATGCCAGAACACGTCAAAAGAAAAAAAGAAGTTGGACACGGACAGACACGGACAACTAGCGGCCGACGAGGAGATGAAGCAGCACTTCCAGCGGCTGAAAGAAAGGAGAAAGTGTCTGGGGTTATTTTTTGGTTTATTAAACTCACCATTTTTTTTCAATTTTTTTATCAAGTTGTTTTTAGCTGATAGGTTTTGGTTTTTTTAGGGGGTGGGCTTCGGTTATTTATTATAATATATTTGGGTTATATGGCCCAAACTATACTTCAAGTTTTAGAAACTACTACAAATAACATTTAATTTATAGAAATTTTAACTTAAAATATCTTAATTAATTAACATTAAATTAGATTAACATATGCTACTATTATTTTAATAAGATGGTGGTAAATAAATGAAGTATTTTCACATAAAATTCGTAACAGTATCCTCCCTTTTTAAAATTATCATGTCACTATGCCCGTATCATGTCGTGCCCATATAGCGTGTCCTTGTTCGTGCTCCATAGACTTAAATAAACTACAGGTTTTTTCATACCCCAAGTTTTCTGAAGTTCCAACTTCTTTGTACTCTTTTTTCAGTCCTAATTCTACTAATTTATTGTTGTCTTTCTCTACACCACCAGGTTTTGGTATCAAAGCTTAATTAGATCCTAGGGTTTAAAGTAGAATTTGCTTTAAGCCATGATTGGACATGCTAAAGGTCAAGGAATAAGAAATCAGGGTCAAGGGATAGATTTGGCTGCAATACGATGTGCAATTGAAGAATTATCACCTGCAATGTATGGTAGGCCGTGACCAGAACCAGCGGAAGCCCAAATGGAGATTCCAGAAGGTTGTTCGTTTGATATACCTCAAGGTATTCTTGCTGATGAATCTGGTTTTGGCAATGAAGAAAACCCACTTCTATCATGCCGGCCCCGCAAATTGCAAGTACAAGGTGGATTGGAGTAGTAGTTGGAGCACGCCCTTGAATTAAACGGGGAGGAATTAAGATCGAAGTTACTGATTTTCATGGTAAGATGCATATGGAAGATTATTTGGATTGAGAAGCTTGTTTGGAGAATTACTTCAGATGGAAAACTATGGTGGAGACTGGGAAGGTGTGGCTTGTGAAATTAAAATTGAAAGGCATTGTGCCTTAGTGGTGGAGAGTTGAAAAGCAATGTGCACGCCAAGGTAAGCCTAAAATCAGCACGTGGGAACACATGAAAGCAAAATTGCGCAAGCAACTCCAACCAGTTGATTATTCAACGGAGTTCTATGAGAAGCTCCACTCGGTTAAGGCAAAAGGGATTGGTACTGGGGGCGGAGTATACTTTTGAATTTAAAATCTTTCTATTTGGGTCGTGTTGAATGAGAGTAATGAGCAGGTTATATCTCATCATCTAGCAGGGTTAAACCAATCTATCAAGGATGACATGGGAGAGCTTCAACTATTCAACCTTGAAAATGCATGACAACATGCTTTAATGGCTGAAAGCATGTTTGGAGATATGATGCAAGAAAACCAATGTCTAGAAGGATAGCTGGAGTAGCAAAAAAGGGGATTGGAGTTGTTCAAGGTGTTAAAAGTAAACAAACCGCCTTCAAAAATAATTGTGAGTCTTCTTTTATGATTTGTGGTGGTGTTGGATATATGGCAAATCTTGAGAAGAGTGAGAAAGGGAAGGCTTTAGTGGTATTTGGCGAAAAAGGCCACAATTCTCATTATTGTCCTGAACGAAGGATGAACTTAACTGAGATGGAAGAGCAAGAGGGTGTTATATAATACCCTATTTATAATGAGTATACTAAAGAGAATGAAGAAATTGATGTATATTTTAGGGGAAGTCTTTGATTGTTCATAGAGTGTTGACAACAACAACATAAGGTGAAGAAAAAGATTGGAGGCGACACAACATTTTTCAAACTAAAGTGTATTGCAATGAAAAGGTTTGTGATTTGGTTATTGATGGAGATAGCATAGAGAATGTTATTCTGAAAGAGATAGTAGATAAGTTGCCTATAGAAAAGCATCCTTGTTGTCTTTGCTAATGGTATCAAACCAAATTTGGAGAGAGTTTGTACCATTAGAGAATGGCCTACGCCGCATCATTTTAAAGAAGTTCAAAGCTAACATGGGTTGGCTTCATTTTAAAGGAGGTTTATCAAGAATTTCAACATTGTTTCAAGTCCTATTACTGAATGTTTGAAGATGGACAGCTTCAATTTGGTGCAACCCAGAAGGCCTTTGAAGTGGTTAAAGTTTTGATGACAAAAGCACATGTTCTTGCACTTCTATTGAGAAGTTATTTGTCATCAAATATAATACATCTCAGGTAGGAATTGGGGTTGTTCTTAGCCATGCAACCATTGAATTTTTTAGGGAGAAGCTATCAAATGCTTAACATATTCGACCTGTAATCTAGAGTTTTATGCTTAGGTAAGGGTTGTTCAACATTTGGGAGCATTACTTGTCTTATCGAGAATTTGTGGTTTAATCAGATTATCAAGCGTTGCAATTTTTGAGTTCAAAAGAAAGGCTCAAGGATCGTCATACTAAGTGGAGTTCCTATCTTAATGTGTTTAACTTCTGAGTTATATACAAGACCGGTGAGACTAATGTTGTGGCAAATGCGCTTAGTAGACAATCTTCACTACTAATGGCAGTGAGTACTAAAGTGATGGGTTCCGAAGAATTTGGGAATCAATACAAAACTGACCCGTATTTTGGACTTATAATTCTTGAGTTGGAAGGTCAACTAAGCATGAACAATTGTCCTATTGATTACATGATGGGTATGTGTTTAGTGCAATCATTTGTGCATTCTGGAAAGTTCTTTACGTGAACAACTTATGAGGGAACTTCAAAAAAGTTGCTTGGAAGGCACCTTAGAAGAGGTAAGACCAGGAAATTATTGATGGATCAATATTTTGTGCCAAGAATGTATAAGGATGTGGACAGGTTGGTGAAAAGATGTCTTCTTTGTCAATTTAGCAAGGGTACTTCACCCAATTGAAATTTCCTAGCACTTTTCATCCACAAATAGATGAGCAAATAGAGGCTTTTAACCAAAGTTTAGGAAATATGCTTAGGTGTCTTGTTTGGAATCATGTGAAGAGTTAGGATTTGGTTATTCCTCAAGATGAGTTTACATACAACTCTATGAATAGAACAATTAAAATACACCTTTTGAAGCTACTTATGGACTTAAACCTCAACCGATTGAAATTTTCTAGCACTTTTCATCCAGAAATAGATGGGAAAATAGAGGTTGTTAAGTTTAGGAAATATGCTTAGGTGTCTGGTTTGGAATCATGTGAAGAGTTAGGATTTGGTTAGTCTTCAAGATGAGTTTACATTCAACTCTGTAAATAGAACAATTAAGAAGACACCTTTTGAAGCTACTTATGGACTCAAACCTCAACCAATTAAAATTTTCTAGCACTTTTCATCCACAAACAGATGGGCAAATAGAGGCTGTTAACCAAAGTTTAGGAAATATGCATAGGTGTCCTGTTTGGAATCATGTGAAGAGTTAGGATTTGGTTATTCCACAAGATGAGTTTACAAACAACCCTGTGAACAGAATAATTAAGAAGATACCTTTTGAAGCTACTTATGGACTCAAACCTCAACATGTGCTTTAGTTCCTTTGTCTCTTGGAACTAGGGTGAGTGATGACAGAGAAGCTTTTGCTGATATATATGGCAAGCTCATCGAGAGATGATGACTGCCAAGAAAGCAAGCAAAAGTGTTATGCTAATTATATAAAGAAACTTGAGGTTTTTTATACCCTAAGTTTTCTAGAATTCCAACTTCTACTCGTTTTTCAGTCCTAATTCTGCTAATTTATTGTTGTTTTCATCCTAAACGACATTAAACTGAGAATTTGTAACGAATATATCACAACCTCAGGGAATATGCTGTTATCATTATTTTCTACTATCACCAGTATCTCAAGGCAGGCCCAATAACCCCCAACACCAAGCAATAGTGGTCATAGAAACGTTAACACTTAACAGTTATGAAGTCTATAGTTATTGCACATGCAATTTGATTTGTAAAAGTTACAAACCATGGTCAAAATACAATAAACACTAGTTGATTTGATTTAATCTATAAAGATTATTTAAACTTGAAGATGCAAGGAAGCTTGTTTTAATGGCTGAAAGGCAATTGGCATGCAATGGTGTAAAGATATACGTAGGTAAGAAATTATTTTGCAGGACAAGAGACTTCAAGGCCTTCATAATGATCAAACCACTCAGATGTTATAGGGGAGGGCAACATCTAACAAGGCAAATTGGGAGAGTGACAAAAGGAAGAATGGAGCAACTTATGGAGTACAAAACAGTTCTAGATTGGTACATGTAAAGCTAGAAAAAGGTCATTGATGTCATTTTTTAGCCTTGGTGATAGAGCACATACCTCCTACAGTCCACAAAGAGGGGTAATCTTGTAAATGTAGAAAGGATTAAAAAGGAATTAGACTAGCTTAAGATGATTATGAAAACAATGCGGACATTGATATGTTTATCCAATTGAAGGAGACTCATTAGCGATTTAAAGAATTCAAAGAAACAAAAAGCAGTTGTAGAACAAGTATAAGATGGGAGGCAACATAGCATTTTTAAAACTTGCGTTGTTCAAGAAAAAGTGCATGATGTGATTACTAACAGCGACGAGTATGGAAAAGGATATTTCGAAGTGTTGAAGAAGTCAGACCTGCTAATAGACAAGCACCCTTATGCATACAGATTTGAGTAGCTTAAAAAGGAAAGTGAGTTTAGTTGACAATCTAACTTAGTCTCCTTTTGCAGGATGTGATATCAACACAAATGACACACAAACAGACTTACGGTACTAGTAACCAAGCATAGATAGATTAGGTCAGGTAATCAGATGTAGAGATGAAACTGCTTTAAGAACAAACCTCATAACTTTTCCCAGCAGGAACAGTTATCTCCTTGTATTCGTCATTTTTCCTGAAAAATAGAAAACCAAAAGAAAAAACTATTTAAACTGGAAAAACCACCACCAAGTTGAGGCAGAAACGTGGATGCTAACCTCATTTCTAACATACTGGCATCCTCTGCTGAAATAAAGAATGGCGAATTTGCAAAGACCTCACTGATAGATGCATATGTAAATAAATAAGCAGATAGTTCAATACAGTTGAATAATAATGCAAACAGCTTATACTTTCGTAGTGATGGAGACCGCTTTATAGTTAAACCATCAATGGGATACCTAAAATTGCTTAAGCAGTCATTTCATTTTTGTGGTCAGTTCGTGTAATTACTATTGACACAAAGTAGGAGTTTAGGACCAATTCTGATAAATTTTTGTTTTGATAAGGTAGATATACATAACGTATGCAGTCCAAGAATTTTTTCAGACATACCCAAGCAAAGTTGTGCAAGTAACAAGATTGTAATTTGTAAAACAAGTTCATTCAACAGATAAGCAATCAGTTTAATATTATGGTTTAAGACTCTTTCAGCAGAATGAACTCAAATGAGTAAAAGCATGTTCATTTTTTATGGCCACAAGAAAGATAGCTAAATGAGAGGAAATAAAGAGTTGATGGAACTGCTAAAACAAAACCCAGAATGCAAGTAAGCTAACTGAGAAAACACCAATTGTTAGACCTATCTCCCAAACATAAGTCTAACACCAAAACTATTCAAACCGCATAAAGAAACTATTGTAAGGCAAAAAAATATTAACATTGTCATTATTGTTGATATAAAAACAGCATCATCAACAAGAACAATGTCATGTACAACCCATATAAATCAAGAAAGAAACATACCTTATAAAGTTTATGAACCTCTGAAGCTCAGTGGTGTAAACATCAACCGCTTCTTCCAAGACTGAAATCTGAAGCCTATTTCTGAAGAAATGATATGGTAGAAAATCAGCCAGAAAAAAGTATACTACTACCAGCTAGATGCTATAAACATAGTTCTTGCCGTACGACAACAACAACGACAACAACAATAGTAATTAAATATACATCGGCAGAAGGATTTCTCACGGTTTAAAAGCTTCAAATCTCCGCCATGCTAATGAAAGAAAGAGACGGATAAAAAGCACCATCCTTGTAAGGCTATACAAAGGGGGTCCATAGCGTTGCCGCTGCTCTTCCATGGGCCTATTTAGAAGAAGATACTATGTTTCAATAAAGCTCTCCAGCAACTGCTAAACAGTCACCTCTAAAACTTCTAATTATTCTAATAGGCAGACACGTAACTATTAATGTATCAATATGGAAGGACTGATAAAAATGAAAAGCACTTACCCATCATCATCATTTATTTGCCGAATAAAATCCAACAAAACCTTCACAGAGGTTTAGAGGGCGGAAGAAGATGTTAGAACACTAGACAGAAGTATTATGCTTAAAAATACAAAATTTTCCTCATCAGTCAAAATTTTCATATGCAACTGTGCAAGTTCGCATAGAGTGTGCAACTCAGTATCTACACTTAAGGACAAAATATTAATAAACCAAGCAAAGCTACAAACAGGAGAACAGTGTAATTAGTATGTTTATCTACTTAAGCAATTCTGCACATTAAGCACTAACAACATGACTAAGAACAGATGAGTGAGCTAGAAGATATTCAGATGAAGGCTTGCATCGAAGAGCTTTTAATACATTTGAAATAAAGGACAGAAGGAAACAGTTTATGATTCGTCAAACAATAAAAGCAATATAATATCATCAGCAGGAAACAGGATAAACTGCATGGTTGAAAGCTCAGAGATTAAATAGGACAACTAACAGCATGTCTTGTTCAAAGAATGGAATAAGATACAAATGAGAAATATTTTATAAGGAAATACACTAAAGGAGAGAGCCATTTTTCCATTTGGTTCAAAGAACGGGAATAGAGTAGTAAATATCATGTCTGTTTGAAAGGAATAAGATCAAGGAATATAAAAATAATTGAAGCTGTCAATTAAAATAATGCCTACTTTAACTATATTGCATCAAGTAGGTTGAAAAAATGACCATATGAGGAATCCAATGTGCTAATCAGAATTAACAGCAGCAGTGAAATCTAAGAGTTTGCATCTGATTCCTGGGCATACATACCCACAGCCAGATCTAGTAGCTTTGTTTGGGGGGGAGGGAAGCAGAGTTGGACATGGAAATCACCAATGAAGCCTTTAAAATTCATGTAACATAATATAAAAGAAAAGGTCGGGAAAAATTATACAAATAACGGTGTTACTATTATCTTGCTGCTTCTGCAGAATAGCCATTTATGAACCAAACAAAGAATTGCTCTTCAACTTATCAGATCGCAACAGCTAAATAGAACAAGACAATGTAGACAAACCTGCGGAACTCCAACCAAGTACTTTACAAGGGTTTTATAGACACCGGTTGCAGAACCAAGTTGCGCTAGCTGTCTCCTCCTGATATGGTATTTCATAAATACAGCATCAGACTCTTCATTCATTACACATTAAAACTTGCAAACGGAAAACAAAGGAGGCTCACCGATCCATTTGTTGCTTCCATAGCAAAGAATATCGATCACGTATGCTTCCACCAGAATTAATTAGAGCATCTACCTCTGCTTGCTTATTCCTTTCTGATCTCTCCTTTTGTTGTCTGATTAGTGTTCCTCGAAAATCTTGAGGCATGTAGGTCATAACTGCAACCCAGAGAAATTGCATCAGTTGATCATATAATATCTACTCAAACATAAATGTCATATCTGTAGGTCAACAAGACAAATACTTGTTTGTAGCACACACTGATTAATAAATTTTTTGTCCCTTGCAAAACATAGACAATACCTACAGATGTGAAGATTTAACCTTTAAAGCTATTGGATGCAAAATACATAATTATATAAAGAAGCAAGTCAAGGTTACCAACCCCTTGACAAAGCAAAATCATGATTACATAATGCAGGTCATTACCCCTCTCCCCCAACACACACACACACACAAAAAAAAAAAGAAGAAAGAAAGCATTAAACCACATATTTAGGAGCTTTGGTGACGGCACCCTCCAAAGCTGTTCTTTTGCATTCCTCCAACAAGAGCCAAAATGCTTTTTTTTCTTATAAAAACAAAATCGAGAAAAAGATTAACTCTATCATTATTTTCCTGTTTAAGACAAAATTTCAGATTGGTTTGAATCTTCTGAGAACTAAATTAAATCATGCACACTCCAGAAGCCAACCTTCCAACCTACTGCAAAAATAAAAATGGACGAACAAGCATTTAGAAGGCTCTCCTTGTCTCTGCCAAGAAAAACAGATCTTGGAAAGGTCCTTCATAGGCACCATCACACAAATAGAAATACCAAAAGAAACAACTTCTACTCCCCACATCAGGGAAAAATAACATGAGTAATCAATTAATAGCAATCTCCCCAATCCACTCCCAGAAAGCACAACACTTCTAGGAATTCACTGAGAATCAGCAAGTTCACATATATTAGTCTGACAGAATTTTTTATTTCACCTGACCAATATTAAACCTGAAAAGAACACTGATGTGAATAATAAAATAGCATCACTCCTTGTGATGCCCAGATGTAAAAATGAGAAAAATAATTGAAGTTGCAGTGAGTAAAACATTTAGGCACTTATTTTTAGGTTAAATGAACCTATGAAACATATATACTACAGAAGCCCATCATCTACCACCCCAGACATGACCTGGACTCATGAGTGAAAGGACTCAGCTGAAGTCATTGTTCATGGAAAGGAAGACAAAAGAAAACAAGAGAGAAGTGCTAGGAATTGCTTGACTTCTGGTGCTTAGATCAGGGATGAAAACTTGAATGATGTTTCAAGGAAGTAGAAACACCACTGCATTTGTCAAGATAGAGAAATGAGTTTCTTATTCTGTGGAAATAAACTATAAAATTGGGCAAGGTCAAGTTAACTTTTAATTGAAAGATTCATAAGTTTATTCTAGTACAGTTTCTATGCCTATAAAGACACTGGGCCAGATTCATTAATTTGTAATGAAAATAGTTTTTTGAATGAATTTATATGATTTGAGAGACCTTTAACTGTATTTCAGTTTATTTTTAATTCAAAATTAAAATCATTATATAAGACACTTTACTTTCATATCCACCATCCGCCACGTCCACAAACTTTCAATCTGTAACTCTGTTCATACCATGGAACAGAACTAAAGGCAATAGGATGGAACAGAACTAAAGAATAGAGGAAATATATGATAAAAAAGCTTAGAAGAAAAGGAAACAACTTTCTCATCCTGTAGGACCTTATTAAGCTTTCCACTTCTTTGTCCTCTCTTAGCTATCCTCTTCATGATCTAGAATCTTAAAAACAACTCAAATAATCAATTGAGCTCACACAACACAAAACAAAATTTTCTTCATATTACAAACAGTTCAAATATTCATGGTGTCAGTACATCTGCTAGAGATCTCATTTACCCTAACATGGGACTAATCTTCTACGGAAAAAGAAAAAATCTGAACTTTCACAACCACATCGTACCTACAACCAATCACTAAAATAAAACATTCCCCTTAGCAACTCGTTAAACCAATTATAGCCATTGGTATAGCAAACACTCGTCCATCAAACAATTGCAGCAGCATCCAGCTAACGTCGTGATCATCTATGCATAAGGTACTACAACTTTAAGAACACTTTGAATATATGAAGAGCAATAATCTCAGCACTCTGCAGCAACTCATTTCTCAACAGGTTAATAGCTACAAGTCTTCCCAATTTACCAGCAGAAAATAATAGTGTTATCCAAATAATTTAGTCCAAATAAAAACACCTAGAAAATTCCTCAACTTAGTAAATAAATATGAAAGAGTAACATTTTGAATAGCTCTTCACCATTTTAACTACTTTACTTTTGGTATCTAACATAATTACAAGAAAGTTACAGAATTAGAAATTAGCATTGCTACTCAGTAAGAAGTATCCGAAAAAGCTTCGGAACAAAATTTCCTTTGAAATATAATTACTCAGATACAATGCTTACACCCACATAAACAAACCATACATTTTTACATTCACAATTATAGACATGCAAACAGAGTGAAAACCTAAGGATTTTAGGTTCATGCAAGCATCTATGAATTCACAAACAAGCAGAGTGGACCTGTGTTGAATACACGTTCTGAGTTTCTGGATTGGAAAGACTCCAATATCCTCAGAGTTGCCTGAAATTTATCCTTGAGCTGCCCAAGAGTAGTAGCAAATTCTGCAACCTCAGCCGTTGATGACTGCTGAAGCTGATGAAGCAGGAGTGTGATTATAAATTAACAGAAGTGTTATATTCATGATAAGAAATCTTGCGTAAAAGTCAATTCCAAGGAACTTAGAAATGAAAATATATATATATATAAAATAAAAAGTATATGCATATCCAAAACCAAAGGGGGGAGTAGATAGGAAAATTTTATGTTTCTTACCACAGATGGCCAGTGAGGTCTTTCAAGTAAAAACAGAATTTCTTCAATATGTTCTCTATTTTTCCACATGTTCTCATCCATTTTATGCGGAGGCTGACTATCTGCTTCTTGTATTAATAAGCTTTCACCTAAAGCATCAAAGGAGAGAGAAAATGGCAAAAACATAATTGCTCCATTGGAATTGAATCGATGTCATCTTATCATAATTTTCCCATAGGAAGAAAACCAAATCCTGTGATTTCATTTATGGTATATATAAGCAATTAGGTTATGGTTTTGCTTTTGCCTTTGCTTTAGAACATATTTCAGAAAGAAGCAAGCGCGCTAGGAAATAACACAAAGGCAAGCAGGTAGAAGAGGAAGCAAATATTTTTAACAAGCATTCTTCGTTTCAGAGATAAATATTTTATTATTAGTTAAATAAATCCCCGAATAAATTTCGGGTCATTGATTCTGTTTGTAACCCAAATAGAAACAAGTCCTACGACTTTTACTTGCTTTCATTATTTTTCTTCTAAATTTCTAATCCTAAGACTAAGGCAAAAATACAGGGAAGTCATGATAATAGCAATAGCTAATGACTCTAACATAAACTAAACATTAAAAACCTTGAGTTGGAGGAAAGCCTTGGATCAAATCCTGGATGAAAGACCGAATCTGAGAGGAAAGACGAGACACGTCGTCTGGGAGTGGATCGAATGGGTACTTTTCGTAATAAGAAGCGAGAAACGCCCTTGTTATGGGCACCAGAACCCCCGTTGAAGCCATTTATTTCTAAATTACTAGTATTTCTGAAAACTGCAAATTGTATTGGCTAGGAATATAGGATCAAAGAAGGCTTAAGAAAACTGTATTTTTGCTGGATCTAAACGGAAACCATCTTCTTCGACAGAGACTAACAGGCAAGCAATTTTCCAAGCTGCTTATCATAGGTTGGGTGGGTCGACTCGACGGGTCCTTTTCCTTTTTTGTTTTCTTCATGTAGGATCCGAATATATTATTTTTAATAATTATTATTGATAAAGGAGGAATTAATTGATTACAATAAACAAAATGCTTAAAAGTTAATTAAAATACTTTTACTGAATTAAGATGATCATATATATATTTTTTATAATCAAATGATTTATTTATCAACAAGTAAGCATTTTTCAATGAGAGCTTTATTATAATGAGGTGATTTTATTTATTCAAAACGAACAGTTAAATTTACTATTTGATCAAATTATTCTATTAAATAATTAATTTGTAAAATTAATAAAATCAAATAGATTTTGTCACAATTTGGTGATGAACTTTAGAATTAAATGGAAAAACAAGAGAGATAGAGAAAATGGAGACAAATACGAGAGAATGGTGTAAATTTTAAATAAATGTCTTTTTTTGAATTATATAATTTTATATTTTAGAAAATTGTGCTACCAATCATTATCATTGTTTCACTTATATTTCTTATGGGTTTTTATTTAAAATAGTTGTTCAAAATAACTATAGTTCAAAAATAACGATGTTCAAAATAAGATTTTAATTAGAACAGTTGTTAGTGTAGTTGTTATTCAAGAGTAACTCTTATTGAGGATAGCTAAAGTTTGGAATAACTTTTATTTAGAATAATGACATTTCTAAAATAATTGTATTTAGAATAATCATAATTTGGAACGGCTTGTATTTAGAATAATTATGTTTTCCCAAAATAATCATTATTTAAAACAAGTTCTACAAAAAAAAAAAAACATCAATACAAAATAACTTGACTTTAAAGTTTAAATTGGTATCTAAAGTTTTTTTTGGTCCAATTAAGTGTCTAAACTTAACCTTAATGTTCAATTTGATACTTAAATATTTTTTGGTCCAAACTTGAACTTAGTTTCATAGTTTAAATTGGTTTAAATAAATCATTTATCCCAAGTTCTAATTTAGACGAAAAAAAATTAAACCAATTTTTTAAAAAAAAAAACAAGTTTAGCTACGTAATTAAACTAAAATAATTTTTATGTATTAAGTTAAACATTAAAACCACAAAAACCTTAGGAAACAATTTAAGCATTAGAACGAAGTTGAATAACCAAAATTACCCTAAAAGGATCACACATATGAACAAAAGGGGCCCTTCCTTATAAGGTTTTGTTTTTTTTGAACGAACTATAGTTATTTAGATTTTTCACCCAGGATAGTGCTACCACTTTTATTCCCTTCTTCGCTGCGCGGCGGCTGCTGCTACTGTTTCTGTTCGCATTCAGCATTCGGCTTGGTTTCTCAAGTAAGCATTTTCTTTTTATTCGTCTTTACTATTGTCCCTATACACTCGTTGATTTTGTTAGACTTTTTTTTTTCTAGGGTTTCTGTGACTTAAAATGAAATAGCTCTCTCGTATTTTTCATTAATTTACTTTTCTGTTACTCTAAGATTATTAGGATTTTCTGCTTTCTGGGTTGAGTACAAAATTCCTCGTGTTGCATTTCCTAATTCAAATGAAAGAAGGATTCTGACTTGTGCTCATCTTTGCATATTTGATCCTCTGTTTTCCTTTTGCCTTAGTGTTACTTTTGAATCTAGGGTTTTTACATCTAAAAACGAATACAGGATGTAGTTTAAAACACAAAAACTTAGTTTTGAAACGGTGCTTTAGGGTTGGGAATAGGGTTAGAATTTCTTATTCATCTGCCGTCTTAAAGATTAGCCAACATGACCTCTCCTCTTGGCTTTTTTTTTCAATAATAATAATATTATTATTATTCCCTTCGTTGCAGCTACCTAGGCTTTGTTTTATGATTGGATCAATGGATTCTGGAAATTGTGCCAGCAAATGCAAAGACAATTCTCCCAAGTTAATTAAAAACCCAGATAAAGTTTGCACAGACGAAACTAATAGGGTAATTATTGATCCTTCGGCAACTACTAGACAAGGTAATAAGGAATCTTCTCTAGGGCCTATCACCCCTGATGCGAACAGAGGAATTGGAGAATTCCCCTATAAAGTTTATTCTCCACCCACCGAAGTGAAGAAAGCACAAAATCATCCTCACTTTGATCCTGATACCACCATAAACCAAGAGTCAATGGTTTCTGTCAACCATAGTAGTCCTAGAACCCCAAAGGATGGTATTTTCGACCCATTTGCTCCTGGCCCAGAATGCATGGTGTTTGCTCCTTCCTACAGGAAATATGTTGATGAAATGAGGATAACTGTTGCACGCCGCCTAAATTTTGACATCTCTGTTGGAACTGTGGGTTCTGTAAACCATAGAACTGCTGCAGATTCTATTTCAGATGAAGAAATGTTTGAGTCTGTTTATGAAAATCTCTTGGAAGTTATCGTTTCAAACCAAGCTGAGGTTTTTCTTACTGAATTTTCAAATATAGAATGTGATTCTGATGGTAGTAAGACACCCCCTTCAGCTCCTTGCCTAAATGGGGTTTCTGATACTTGCCCTGGTGCTCCTATTAAACTCACTGGGAGATCAAGGGTCATTGATTTGGGGTTCTGCAGAAAGCTTGAATTCTAAAACTACACTTAATGACATGGCAGGGGATCTAATTTGCTCTATTTGTTTCAACCCTAACAGCATGCCTCTAGTTTAAGCTTTTGCTTTTTGCAGATGTCTATCTGACTTCCGAGATAACAGAGTAACATTGTATAGTTATTTTCACTTGCAACTATTTTTTCTTCTTTTTGACAAGGGATAATGTTGCACAACGCATTGTAGCATGCATATCATTGTTCCAACTATCATGTATCTGGTTCTCTTTGACAGATAATCTTTTATGGTAATCAAGCTTGAAGAAACCTTTTTACTTTAGATGTCTTCCCACCCATTTTTCTGTTATTTTTTGACGTCTAGTAGTTTCCTTTTTTTTTCCTCCATTATTTTGTAATACCCGAATTGAGATGGTTCTGCAGTCAACACTTATGTACCCCTAACACGTTCAAAGGATAATTTTACATTGAACTATTTAACTGCAAAATATGTGATTCAGTATTCCTTTTCTTGTGTCTACAGATACAAGAGGATATTAAGATGCTAATATCTTAAACCCTATAATGCGGTGGTTTATATATATAGAGGGATTAATCAGATCATGTATGTTATTGTGAAAAATGAGACTTGTGGTGTGGTTTTTTTTTGGTTTGCTCAGTAATAAATGGTTGATACTTTCTTGATTTTTAGGTTCTATGCATTTGGAAAATGTCGAAGTGATTGAAAATGTATAGATATAATCTTAATGTCATATGGTTATTACTTGCATCATAAAACATATCTACTGCGATGTGGATGCCTCTTGGCTTGCGCACAAAGATTTGTGATCAAAGTGTGCATAACAATTAAAAGCAATCAAAGCGTGCATAACAAGAAGTTCTGGGTTTATTTTCATTCTTATTTTGCTCCAAGGATATCACCATTATATCCCGCTTCGGGATAAGCTATTCCAAGAATATTCCCATCATATCCCATCCTGGTTTGGTATTTTTAGTGCCCGGTTTAGCTGTTTTGGTGTCCGGTTCAGATTTTTTATGTGTTTGGACCGGGTTACCTGTCGTACTTATTCCACTGAGGGATATCCCATTCCAGGGGTATCCCGGTTTGGGATTTTCCTATTGAAGGATATCCCGGTTTTAGTATATACCATTCTAGGGATATCCGGGTTTGGGGTCTAAGGGTTTGAGGCTTGGGGCCTGGGTTTAGGTTTGGGCTAGAATTTTTGGACTTTTGTTTTAGTGTTTTGGGCTGTGGATCTCTGGTCAACATATGTGCCCATCTTATAATCTGAACTATAAAATTTAAACATTCTTGTACGATTTATATACTTTTTAAGCATAAAAACTTTAGTTTTGGTGTTACCATCAAGTATCTCAAATTAAGACTAAATTGTCATAGTGTATAAATGTGTATAAATGTTGAGGGTTAAATATTTTAGAATTAAAAGCAAATTGACATGATATATATACCAATTAGAAAAGCCATGTCATCTGGTGAACAAAATATATAATCTCAAATAGTTAGATGACTAAATTGTAATTTTTCATGGTTTAAAGATTAAAAAGGAAATTCACATTTAATCCAGTGACCCATGGACCAGAGTGTAGTTTAATAGCACTATAATCAAATATTCAAAACCCTATTTAGTTAACAATGGAAGTTTAATAAAACCCAGGGTTTTTAGCTGCTTCCATGCTCCTTTCTTCTTCATATCTGTAAAATATTGCTATCTAATTCAGAAGTACTTCTGGGTAAGTCTTTTTTTTTCTCAATTTTCTAATATGTCAATTAGAGTATATTATCGAGTGAAATCCAAAGCGAGTGTTTAGGTGCTGGAAATTGAGATGTTTTGTTGCTGTGATTGAGCTGTATAAATGTTATTAATTGAGATGTTAAAGTGCTGCAAATTGAAGTGTTTAAATGCCGTAAATTGAAGTGTTAAAAGTGCTGTAAATTAAAGTGTTTAAATGCTGTGAATTGAAGTGTTAGAGTGCTGCAAATTGAATTGTTTTAAGTACTGCAAATTGAATTGTTTAGTTGCTAGAAATTGAGATGTTTATGGCTGTAATTGAGTTGTATAGATGGATTGGGTTTTGTTACTGGTCAAAATGGATTTATTGGGATTACATTTAGGAGCTGATTGTAGCATTTTCCCGTCACCCTAACATAAATGAAATGTCAGAAAGGGTGTCAAAGAGAGAAAAAAGCCTTGCTAATCTTTGGGTGTTTGAGTTTCACATTTTGGTCCTTGTTTTAGACTTACTGGTGGAAACAAACAATAAATTATTGGAACTTCTTCTAAAGGAAAGTTTGTTGTTACCTTCCATTATTTTCTTTTCCTTTTTCTTAATTATTGCTTAGATTTGAATGTAGACGTACGCCTAAAGATCTAGAAGTTTCACTCCTCTTTGAAACAATTGTGCCAATTTGTGGGTGTTAGAATGCTCAAGTGTTTGATGGGGTTGCTGAAATGTTGTTTCACTTCTTACCAAGAATAGTTTGTCAGTCAAGTACTTTTTATATTTTTATCATTTTTACATGAATATGGTTACGAATATACATTTTATTACTGAGATTTTGAATTGGTTTCAAAATATTTAGTAACTCATATTGGCGCTATAAGTGCTATTATATAAAATATTATTATTGTATATTAACATCTGACTCGAATCAATGCATACGCATTGTATATTATAATATCTTATAATTATTAAATAAACTATTAATATCTTACTAAAATAAAATTTTAAAATAAAAATATGATTTTATAATAAAGGGTAATATTGACATTTTTGTTTTTTCTTTGCATATTCTGTAACCCAAACAATGTATTATTCTATTCCTTATCTATTACATTCCACCCAACCAAATTGCATAATATCTCTAAATTCCCACCGAATACCATTCCATTCCTTCTCTATTTCATTAGATCGAATTTAACAAAAACTAGAAAGACTAACTTGTAGATAAGCATATCTTAAAGGTAAGGTTGATCAGATTCTTCTTCTATTGTCCACACGTGTTTTCTTGGGTGTAGGTCCGGCTTGCAAATGTTCAGTGCTTGATTGAATCTAAAGCAAGAAATTGTAGAGTATAGGTTAAAAAAAAAGTCATATTACCATGAAAATATAACATAACTAAAAATATTTCTCTAAAGACAAGACAATCATGCAGTTCAGAGATTTATCACCTTATTGAGTTTGTCCCTAACCGTTTTAACCGTCTGATTCATTGACTGGGAAGGGAAGTAGTCCTGAAAGCAGTCCCCATATCAGCATAGAGCAAATATTTATCACACAAATTCCACAACCATGTATAATATTCTTATATTACTATAGCAACCAAGGCATTAATAAAGAACTATAGCAAAAGCAAAGAAAGCAATGGTGAAAAACAACGCAACAGTTAACCGACAAACACCTATATTAAAAACTTATTCCAATCATAAAACACCT
This sequence comes from Gossypium sturtianum, assembly GCA_025698515.1. Classification (NCBI taxonomy): domain Eukaryota; kingdom Viridiplantae; phylum Streptophyta; class Magnoliopsida; order Malvales; family Malvaceae; genus Gossypium; species Gossypium sturtianum. Next base: position 170,342,101 of record CM046945.1, read on the forward strand.
AGTTATTCGGCCGCGTATGCATTGATTCGAGTCAGATGTTAATATACAATAATAATATTTTATATAATAGCACTTAAAGGCCAATATGAGTTACTAAATATTTTGAAACCAATTCAAAATCTCAGTAATAAAATGTATATTCGTAACCATATTCATGTAAAAATGATAAAAATATAAAAAGTACTTGACTGACAGAAACTATTCTTGGTAAGAAGTGAAACAACATTTCAGCAACCCCATCAAACACTTGAGCATTCTAACACCCACAAATTTAAAAGAACATCTAGATCAAAATGCTTTAGCATGTTTGGCTCAATTGTTTCAAAGAGGAGTGAAACTTCTAGATCTTTAGGCGTACGTCTACATTCAAATCTGAGCAATAATTAAGAAAAAGGAAAAGAAAATAATGGAAGGTAACAACAAACTTTCCTTTAGAAGAAGTTCCAACAATTTATTGTTTGTTTCCACCAGTAAGTCTAAAACAAGGACCAAAATGTGAAACTCAAACACCCAAAGATTAGCAAGGCTTTTCTCTCTCTTTGACACCCTTTCTGACATTTCATTTATGTTAGGGTGACGGGAAAATGCTACAATCAGCTCCTAAATGTAATCCCAATAAATCCATTTTGACCAGTAACAAAACCCGATCCATCTCAGTCACAACAAAATGGATTACACAAACAAAGCCCTAAATTAAAGCATTATAATACACAGCCAGATGCACAATAAAAGAAGATTATACATACTCAGGAATGACATGTACTCTGTCCTAATTCAATCAACTGGACCTAACTTAATTCAACTGGGGTCGGCAGCTGAAAGGCATTTACAAACTTAGCCTTACAACATACTTCATCTAAGTCATAAACAACTACTAGAATACCATGTAGTGCCAGTGAACTTCACTGGTCAAATTGAAATAAAGAAGAAAAAATAAATAAAATGAGTTAATTTTTACTTTCAAACAGTAAACAAGTTAAAGGATTAAAATCTGGGATGATGTTGTTAGAAAGCATTCCACACCTTGTCAGATGACACTCTTGTTATTTGAGCATTATTACTGTGAGACCTGAACTCTGCATCCCCAACATCCCTAAGGAGAGGAAAAACCATAGTTTATTTAGAGAAAGAATGCAAAAAGGAAATAATGATAACAGTAGCAACATGAATTTGAACAGCGTAATACCTCAGTCGATTATTAATCTGGTTAGGAATATGATGAGATGAAGCAGGAAGTGATGGAGCCTCATTGGAAGAGAGCATGCGATGAACTGGATGCCCTTTAGATCTTTGAGCTGATATCACAGCATAACAACATAACATGCATGAGAATATATAATCACAACTAGAAAGCAGTTCCTATTTGAAACATGGACATTCTTTTTTCCAATTATATGTAAAAGATAGGTACGTCAAAAAGCTAAATTTTTAGAGTAATGTATAAGCATACAATTCAATCTTGCAAGGATTTCTTTCCTTCTGCCTTCTAACTTATCTTTGGTGTCATCAAGGCTTTCGAACTGAGGAGCATATGAGACCTGCAAACGATTCCCCAAGAACACAAACTCGTCCAATTTTCTCTTCGCAAACCTAATGGGTTAAATGGTTAACAAAATATATATTCAGTTTTTCACCAATTTCCATGGTTGCATATTCAAATTAGCTTTCCAACAGAGGTATATTATTGACTAAGTACATGAAACAGTGTGACAGTTATTGGAGGAAAATGATAGAAAAGGGTCAAGTTCAATGACCTGGCATTGCTAATGAGTCGAAATTTGATCCAATAAACATCAGTAAATTGCTCACAATCTTCTGCATCCATTGGTTTACATCTGAAAGGCAAAACAAAATGTGAGCATAAGCATCATCAAAAGTTTTCTTCAAATAATTAAAAATGGAAAGGAAAAAGTAAAAAAGGAGAGAGAACTTACTTACTCTTCAACGTCTCCGTAATTAGCAAAGAGTTTCAGCAAATCATCGCCACATCCCAACGCAGGAACGTTCCTCACAATCAAATATCTGTCAACCAACAATTCAATTTCATTTTTGGTTGTGTTTGTGGCAAGATAGATTCTAGCTTCAACAGTTTCAATTTTAGGACTTTTTGATGATTTGTTGGTGAAATAAAATGAACTTGAATTCTTCAACTGGAAACAATTGGTAAGTGAACAAGGAAAGGATTGACCTCGATTCGTCGCAGACTGTATAGACGCGAACCGCTGGCGGATCTTCTTTGTAACGAGGCATGTTGAAAATTGTTGGCTTTTTACCTCCAAAACTCACCACGCACTCCTCGCGCCAACGCTGACCCTTTTGTCAATTGCCTGCAAATCTCGATGTATCTTTTTAGGGTATTATTGATCATTTGGACAGTGTAAACGAATATTCGGACAGCTTACAATGACAACATAACATGTTTAAAAATAACATCAACTGCAATTTTGTTTTCTAACTTATTTTCGACTGCATTTAATCACCAAAAATGCAGTGCAATGACTAACTTTAGACTCATTTGTACACCACAATTTGCGGCACTTAAACACTTCAATTTACATCATTTAGGCACCTCAATTTACAGCAATTAAACACTTCAATTTACAGCATTTAAACACCTCAACTTACAACACTTTAACATCCCAATTAACAACATTTATACAACTCAATTACAGCCATAAACATCTCAATTTCCAGCAACTAAACAATTCAATTTGCAGTACTTAAAACAATTCAATTTGCAGCACTCTAACACTTCAATTCACAGCATTTAAACACTTCAATTTACAGCACTTTTAACACTTCAATTTACGGCATTTAAACAATTCAATTTGCAGCACTTTAACATCTCAATTAACAACATTTATACAGCTCAATCACAGCAATAAAACATCTCAATTTCCAGCAACTAAACACTCGCTTTGGATTTCACTTGATAATATACTCTAATTGCCATTTAGAAAATTGAGAAAAAAAAAAAAGACTTACCCAGAAGTACTTCTGAATTAGATAGCAATATTTTACAGATATGAAGAAGAAAGGAGCATGGAAGCAGCTAAAAACCCTGGGTTTTATTAAACTTCCATTGTTAACTAAATAGGGTTTTGAATATTGATTATAGTGCTATTAAACTACACTCTGGTCCATGGGTCACTGAATTAAATGTGAATTTCCGTTTTAATCTTTAAACCATGAAAAATTACAATTTAGTCATCCAACTATTTGAGATTATATATTTTGTTCACCAGATGACATGGCTTTTCTAATTGGTATATATATCATGTCAATTTGCTTTTAATTCTAAAATATTTAACCCTCAACATTTATACACTATGACAATTTAGTCTTAATTTTAAAATTTTAAAAGATTATAAAAAAATTGTAATAAATTAATATACTACATAAACTATTTCATTTTATATTAATTGTATAATATGAAGTAAATAATATTATAATTAGCATATATATCATGTCAATTTGATTTTAATTCTAAAATATTTAACCCTCAACATTTATACACTATGACAACATTGAAAAAAGAAAATCAAACAGCACATGTATAAGGTAATAATTATCAAATGATTGGTCAAAGACAATTTTTAAATTCTGTAAGCTAACCCAAAACAGAAAAATCAAAAGAAAAAAATATTATTCAGAACCAGCATGCATCGAGAAATCAACTAAGACAATAAATGAAGAAGAAATTGGTTATGACATCATTAGAGAATATATCCAACATATCTTTTTTTCAGTCTCATAAAACCATCAACCAATAAGCAAATTAAAATTATGTTAATCTAAGGGTTGTAACTAGAACCTATTCACTTAAAAGATTACAACTCAATTTCCCTTCATGTAAGGCTAGGTAACACAGATGAATATAATTCTATCTTTAACCAAAATCAGAGTATTTTCACCACATGTATATATCAATAATCACACAAAACTTCCCATTCAGCTGATATACAGAGATACCATGGGTCTACCTAAAACTTCCAATCAAAATTCATTTGCAAATCATACCCAACAGAACTCAAACAATCCCAACTATTTTAAAGAAAATATACCCAATACTTACCAACTAATGCAAGCACCTAGCAGTATGAAAAAGAAGACATATATGCATACACGAATCATGACAATCTCCACCGTATATGATCATGAAACCCAAATCGACAAAAACCTTTGCAATTAGCAAATCGGTTGAAATTCTCCAATTCTTTTCAATATCAACAATCATCCCAACTAGATTATTAGTATTATTATTATTATTTTAAAACTAAAGTACAGACATTTTGAGAAAACTAAGAAACAGAATGTCACAACTCACAACGGCATTCATCATTAAAACCCAGAAATCAATAAGCAAACAAAACTCTTACTGCGGATTTTGATTCATCACAGCCAGAAAAACTTGAGTTACTAAACCCAAAATTAAAGCATGAAAAATAAACAAAATTCAAACAAAGAACAAATAGAGGTAACACTTTCTTCAGTATCAGAAGATGATCATAAAATAAATAGCTGAGGATTTTGATTCATCACAGCCAGAAAAACTTGAGTTACTAAACTAAACTTTAGGAACGAAGAAAATGAAAAACAAAGTTAAAGAACTAAGAATTTATTGAGAAATCTCGGGAAACAAACAAATCGAGAAAATCGAGAAGGATCAAAGGAAGATAGAAAGAGGAACCTTGATGATTCTTCGAGGGAGATTACTATTCGCAATTGGCAAGCTTCCATTGATGAATTAAAAAGGGAAATAAAATATATATAATCAGGGTTTTGAGAATAGGGAGATAGAGAAAATTCGAGAATACAAAAAATAGAGGAAAGAAGAAAGGTCCCTATCCCTTAACTCTAAGCTGATAATTTTTTTGGTTGATTTAAATTTAAGGATTTGTGTTGTTCTTTTCATTTACCATATATGTTGTTTTTGGAGAGAAAGTAAAAACATGTCCTCAGGATGCGTTTTCATTGGAAAAGCGTTTTACAGGGAGCACTTTCAGCCACATCAGCTGAAATCGTGCCCTATAAGACACATTTTCACTAAAAAGCCTCTTTGCTCAGATGATTAAATGTTAGACCTGATTTATCATTTAATATAACAACTAATTTAAAGTGGTTGCAAAACAATTAATTAAAATGTTTATAAAAATATTGTGATACATATTAAATTGGATCAGACCTGATTTATCATTAATATAAAGAATGGTTAAAATATAAAATTAACTATCAAAATATATTAATAATAATAAATTTAATTTTTTAATATTTACATTTTTTTCAAAAGAGAATAAAGGAGAAGGAAACATGTCATTGAGAGAGTTTCATTCATTGTAATCTTTATGGAAAAAACAATATATAAAAGTAACATTTTCTCTATCATTTATTATTTGTTCATGTATCTGTCACGTTTCTTTAGATATGCTTTTTTTTTCAGTCTTTTTATTTAGAAATGCTAAAATGATACTTATATGTCAAAATAAATAACTACTACTTCAGAAAAGAAATATTCGTTAAAAAAAAACCTATCCAGTTTATTTGAGACATTAAAATATATAAATTTTACTAACAATTGTTGAATGTAATATTTGGGAAATCTCCAAAATATTATTGAAAAGGATAATCTCCAATTCAAAAAAAATTATAAATCGTAAAAAAGATACAAAAAATAAATAAACTATACAAATTAAAACTATTTGGGAAGCTATGTTAATGTACATTTGGGTTTCATTTATTGTCATAATTGTAGTACCCAGCTATCATCCACTTATATTGGTCTTATTTACTTCGTCTAACTTTTGTAGCTTTTAAGTGGTGTGTAATGCTTGAACCTAATGATACGGTTTAAATTTTTTTTTAAAACAATTCTTAAAATTTAAATTACATTAAAGTTTATTAAAATTATTTTATTTTAAAACAATTGCTTCAAAATTAAATTGTTTTGGTCAAAAATATTTTCTTTTTAAAATTAAATTCGATCCAAAGAAAATTCACTTTAATTTTGACAATTTAGAAAACAACAATCAAATAAAACAACATGCATCAATGTTATTCCAAACAAAACCATGAGATTGTAGAGAGAGATACCTTGGGTTAATATGAATGGCCGACATCCTCAAAAGAGAAACCTTTAGAGAAAATATTGATACTAAACAGACCTGGTAATATTGTACACAACACAAGAAAAATAGCTAAAATACAATATTACACAAGCACAAAAACATATCAAAATCAATATAACACCAATCATTTTAAAATGTCAAAACTTATAATAAATACATGACACCTTAAACATGATTATGACATAGAAAACAAATGGACAAGCCTTGGATACACAAATTGCAAATTCTAACACTAAATTATTTCATCGGACATCTTTGAGCCTTATGTTTGTTTCATTACACACCTTACAAGTGTTTTAATGATTGCAATAAGTTGATGGATTGAAATAACTTGGTGCTCAGCTTTTTAATTCTAGACTCGATGGCATACTTTCTGTTCATTGGGAAGGTCATCTATTTTGACTCAAGGAAGGGTATATGCAATTTAACTCTAAAGACAATTTCTTCCAACAAGGATGAATTATGGATATTGCTTTAAGGTTTTATTAGGGTTTTTCATTGGACGGATATATTTAGAAGCTCAATTTATCTCGTGGATTTATGGCCTATACCTATCAATACTTGCATATCAAGTTTTAAGGTTTTCCTCAGCATTGATGTTCTTTCAGTTCCCCACCTTCTTATAACCACTAATACTCTCTTAGTCTTTACCACTAGAATTTCATACAATTTCCATTTAATTTCACTCCTATTTTCCTTCTCTTTCTTTTCCTCATACAGCATCAAGAGTGAGCAAAACGCATAAAAAGGCAAATCAAATTGACAAAACTTGAGCAGCATTCTTTTAACAATACTCCATACTTTTTTCCAAATTAATACCCAGCATTAATTGTAGTTTCCTCTATGATAGAGGGCATAAATGTTTACTGCTCAGTTAGTCGTGAGGACAAAAAAAATTGTACCTTAGACAAACCAGTTAGGCCATCCTTTGATTTTGGAATAATTAAAATGTGCGTAGGAGACTGGCGAGCTATGTCCCTAAAAGCTAAGACCTACAAACAAAAAAAAAAGGCAAACAAACATAATGTTAGCGCAAATGAATGTCAAATAAACTTAAACCTAGCAGAAAAGAATTAACATATTAACCTAAAGAAACAGCAAGAATATATTCGTGTGAACCTGCCCCAAACAGATAAAAAAAAAGAGGTCATTCTCGCATGCAACTGACAAGGTGAATGCATCATTCATACAGAAAACAATAACATAAATTAACATTCGCAAATAGAAATCAAACTAAGAGGTTAAAAAGCTAAAACTTTCAATCATAGCTGAAGATTTTCATGCTTCTCTCATTAAAACGATTCATATTTTGTTATCACGTTTCACTTAATGTTGAGCAAATATCAGATATCAGCTAGTGTTAACAGAAAGGACAACGCATAACTGCTCAACATGCCAAACGCCTAAGCCAGCCTGACTAGAAGCTACAGAGAAATGAAAGGGCCTAACCTCGAGCCTAACGCAAAACTAAAGGCTATTTCTGAGCAAAGTAATATGAGAAAACATTGATCCATATTTGGAGATCAACCAAATCCAATCCAACCAAATTGACTAGAAAAAATTAAAAAACACTAACCCAAAACTGACACAAAAGTCGATCAAAGATTATTCAAACTCAAGGAACCTTTCCAATTGCTACATAATTGTAAGCAACAGACTAAAATGAAAAAGAAAGTTGAAAGAAGATAAGATTCACTTGATAGTTCCAAATTAAGTAGTTCCTGAAGAGTCCAAGACTTAGTACAATAACAAACTGTTGATGACCTTCTCATCCAGGTCCAAATGGAATTAATCACAATTCTATAAAAATATTTGTAAAATATACCAAAGAGCTTAAGTTATGTTCTAGCATCTCCAAATTTCATCTAAAAATAATCAATGAAATACTGTGCAGAGACCAAAATATCGATTATATGTTTTTACTTATAAAATGGATAAGACAAAAAATGCATACATTGAATACTAAGATGCTAAAATAATTCATACCATCATTTATCATCAATAATAACATTTGAAGAAATGAACAATTAAGGCCATATTTCTTTTGTTACCAATAAAATATCTTTTACTAGAAAGTCATTTATCTCTTCACTAAAAAAGGGAGAAAAAAAGAAAAATGAAGATACCAAAAAGGTGCTAAGTACATGTGTCAGAAAGATAAAATGAAGCAGGAAAAGGGTCGTTGTAAAGAGCAGAAATGTATCACATTACAGAAGAGAAGAAGCATAACAAGGTTGAGAAAGGAGAGACAAATTGAGAAGGTTGGTCGGTATTAAAAATGAACAAAGTGTTTGGCTAATAAAATAAAAAGGCTTATTGTAAAATCTTTACCAGAAGTGATAGCTTTAAAGCTTTCGGCCAATGGAAGCAAAATTCAAAGCTAATTAAAATTTTCTTCAGTGCAACAGTGAGTACTGATATTTCTTTGTTACGAAAGAAATAAAATAATAAGGATTTTTCATTAAGGCAGCAATAAACAGCCAACATCACATACATCAACTTCAAAACATCATACCAAACAATCCCCTAGCTGCTAATCCACACACCTCGACAGCTTAAATACAGTTACATACAATGTCTTTACCAGATTCAAACCACCTAATCAAGCTTTGTTACATACAATATCTCTACCTGATTCAGCTCACCTAATCAAGCTTTGTACATTAGGTCTCTAATTTTAGTTGCGGACATATTCCTGATTTTGCTAATGCCAACAACATTTTCATTTGTTCAATTTGGAATGGATCTTCCAAAGTTTCAGCTAGCATTCCTGAAAGCTACTTAAACTCTAATCTATCAATGAGTGGCCTTCACCAGTTTTCATCATCAAAATTATCTAAAATTTTAAACGTGGTCCAATTAACTTCTCTTGGAAGTGATAACCTCTTTCCATTAACAATTATGAAGCCAATTGCATTCTTTCTAACTCTTACTTGAACATGAAAAACCCTAGTATCTTCTTTTTTTGTTAAGACAACTTTCACTAATAACTGACAACACTCAACAAAAGCAAACAAAGGACAAAGACATTTCAGAACCAATATGTAGAATTAAAATATCAGTAGCACAAGTCAACCAAAACTCAAACACCAAGTAAGAACAGACAGCGCCAGGACATGGAAATACCAATGATCGCACAGAGAACTCAATAAAACAGAACAAATATCACCATCAAGCCATGAAAATACTTCCCTTTAAATGCCAACCTTACCTAATACATCTGCTATCTCATTTCCTGAAAACATTTGACCAGCTGACTGATCCAATTAATGAACCTAATAATTTCAAGGCATAAGGCCACTTCCACGTTCATTCCTTAGAATCCATCCTCTTAAATACAATAAGCATCCCTCAAAATTCCAACAAATTCTCATCTATTACCCTTAGCAAGACCACTAGTGAAAATAAATTAAACAAAAATAAAAAACACAGCCCTTTATATAGACAGCACTTAAGACAAACAAATGAACCTCTACTCTCTCATTCTAACTTAGAATGTGCTACCCCACAAGTCTCGATGCATTACTTTAGGCCAATAACGGGCTACTTGTCAAAATGCACAAGGACAACGTATCTTGTCCAACTTATAAGGGCAGGGGGTGTTTGCATTTCTATCCATTTTAAGATAAAAACGGAAAAGGTCAAAAGTAGTGCCTTTTGAATTGTTAAAAGCCAGACCAAGTTCCAGGTCGCGACCAGAATTTGTTCAAGGGAAATTTGTTTTAAGAAACAAATAGAAAAATATATATATAAAATAAGCATCACCTGTTGCAAGAATCAAGCCATAGTTCAAGAAGGAAAAAAAAATGCCTGATTTCTAAAAGATCTTTCCAGCGTACAAATAAGCAGTCACTGAATCCGTAGAATTTTAAATCAGAAGTAAAAAGAAAAAGAAAAAAGATCAGCACCTTATCATCTTCATACACTACGGTAGCTGGGATTTCCTTGTTGATGATTTTGTCAAATCTGAAAAAAAAAAAAAAAAACAAGTAAATGAGAAGGAATGATCCCGGTAATTCACATCGAAGTGAAAAGGGAAGGAACATTTACTGTCGAGAATTAGTCTAAAAAAAAACAGAATTCTTTTTTTTCTAAAAGAAGAAATTGATGAATAGAGGAGAAGGAGAAACATAGGGCTGGGCTGGCAGCAAGGGCAGCTTCTTTCTCCAAAGCCATGAGGGAATATGCCGGAGGCAAACGGGTTAAGTGAGAACTCAAAACAAACAATCGGCTCTTATTTATTTCATCATTCATCTATAAATATAATCACTAACCCTAGTTTCTTGCCTTTTTGCATCGGGTGAAAAATTTCTATAAAAATTATATTTAATATAAATTTGTGTAAACCGCATGATTAGGTCTCAAGCGAGGCGATGATAAATATAAATTTTTGTATATTTAATATAAATATAAATCACTAACCGCACAGTTAGGTTGAAAGGTACCCGCCACATATGCCAAGCTCACTTCCATGCATACCTAGCTAAAGGATAAGCATTGTATAACTTATGCATATTATAAATAATTACTGACATTCCTCAAGCTTTGGAGGGATAAATATCATGAGCATACTCCATTGGCGAGTACCTTTCAACCTTTTCAGGCATACCTCAATGAAGGTACAATTATATAAGTAATTACAAGTTTTTCAGGGAAAAATACTGTGCAATGTTCAAGCACATATTTCCAGGAACTTAGCTTTCAATGCATACTTCTACTTCTCAAACACTTAACCTACGAGACATACTTTCTATTCTTAAACACAGCCTTCAAGGCATACTTCATCTTCTTCGGCACTTAGCCTTTAAGGCAAACTTCGTCTTCTCAAATACTTAGCCTTCAAGGCATGCTTCGTCTTCTAAGACACTTAGCCTTCAAGGCATAATTCGTCTTCTTAGACACAGCCTTCAAGGCATACTTCAACTTCTCAAACAACTAAACTTTTCAAAAACAAAGCCTCTTCAGGCACATTTAACCTTTTTAGGTAAATAGCGTTTCTAAGAACACCTTGCACATTTATACTTTGCCTCCAAGGCTTCATGCATTCATACTTTGAATGTTTACACCTTGCCTTCAAGGCCTTGTGCGAATTTCACAAGAACAATCAAATCACAAACTTCGCAAAAATTTCCTCCAATTTTATGAAACAAAGTAGGCAGAAAATTTTCTTGACAGAACTTGCCCAGAACATAGACACTTCACTAATACTTTTTGTCTCAGGTAAGGTTACTTTATAACCTTCCCTTCAACAGAGGGCAATTGTTACACATATCCTCACTTAACATACCTTCACTGGACCTCATCAATTGGGACAACCCCACCAAGCGAAATAACCCCGCCAATCACCACCCTCCGCCCAAGGCCACGTCACGCCAAGCTAAACCACTCTGTTGTCACTACTCTTTATCCTCGTTACATCAAATCACATAGCCCCTAATATGGCACCCACTTTGAATAATAAGCCCAAAGAATAAAACAAGGACACATGGCTTATAAGTGTTCCACTTAAATACTCCCTAAAACCTCATAACAAGAGGGGACCAATCTATCTACTACCACTTACAACTCTCGGCCCATTGAGTGAACTGCCTCCAACCTTCTTGCCACATTCTTATATTGTATCAACAAAACCCTCTGTTTAATAAAGTTTAGGGTTTTTAAAATATTTTTATTTATTAGAAAAATGTATACTATTATATAGTTTACGTTAAGTATTTTATCTTTTACAAACACTAGAAGAGATCTACTTGAACAACGATTTTTATAAAACATCTAGGCCAAACAAATCCTAAGCATCCAATTTCAAAACGAACATGTCGGTTGATCCAATATTTCAAGGAGAGAGCGGCAGAGTACCAAAAGCTTATTTGAAGAAACACAATTATTGGTTAGCGGATGCTTTAAATCAAATTGCTTCGGGAACTGGGACCAATTCAGAGCGATAATATAAATAACATCGAGCATGATTCTCTACTTACATACTCGGACCTCCTAAAGCTGGAAATGCCAAGTCCGATAGAAAATAACCAATAGAGAACCGTATAAGAGAAAAATTACCAAATAAACTCTACATGCGTCACAACTCTCACCGGGTTCCTAGAACTAAAATCAAGCCAACACAGATCACGATGAAAACAATTTACATACGGATGCTTTTTGTTTAGGCAATTAGTATTCTGCTAAGCAAAGATTTAAAGGAAATAAAAATAACACAAAAGCAATAATATTAAACAGAGGGAAACAAACAATCCAAAAATAAAGAACAACGATAGTAGTAGATTTATAAACAAACAAAAATGAAGAACAAGACCGACATCTATAGATCTGAAAGACGGACAAAACAGTATTTCTAAAGTCAAAACCAAAACCCTAAGAAAAACCCACGAAATACAAGTAAAAAGCATGGAGTTTGAAACTAAAAAGAGATTGATACACATGAGTCTCCGTTTGAAGCAAATAATTTCAAAAATAACAAAAACCAGAAACGCCAGAGAAAAACTTAGGGTTTCTCTTTCACGAAAAACTCTCTTCCTACTCTAGCGTGTGTTTTTATGGCTGTGGATACCCAAAGCTAAAAAGAATGACAGAAAACGTTGAAAAGAGACCAAAGTGAGAGAGAATCGCCAAGAAATGGGGAGCAATGGATTGGATAGATATATTTGAGGATTTAAATTTGAATGATGGGAAGGAAGTCGCGCCGGATCGGAGGTAAGACGCCGGAAAGTGTGTGGAGGAAGCGCGCGGCGGCTTGTTAGAAAGGACAATAACCGAACTCGAGAGATATGAATGAAGAAAGAGTTCTTATATTATTTATTTTGAAAACGGTTTGAATTTTATTTTATTTTTTAAAAATATCTGAATTTGGATATTAAAATAACCAAATAAATGAATCACACCCAAACATCTGAAACGAAAGCCCAAAAACACAAGCCCAACCGTAAATCTTAAACCCTTAACCCAAGCCCAAAGCCTCAAACCCATAGACTCCAAACCCGAATATCCCTGGAGCAGAATAAGAATGAAAATTATGTAGAACAAAACACTAGAAAAATCTGTTCCGACGCAAGCTAGGCCCAATAACACAAGACTTATTAAAACATCGTTATGAAAATCTATTTGATTGGTCAAGAATAAATTTTATGGTCTAAAATGAAACCCATTATGTGTCCAAGATTAATACATTTTGGGCTTGGAGAATGGGCGTGGTTTTGGGGTTTCTGCTCAGTTACTGTCTTGTGATAATGGGCATTTTTTTTGGTAGTTTATTCTCATCTCATTTTCCTTTTTTTTCTAACATTGCTTTTCCTTTTACTCTCTCCTTTATTCTCGCCTGTCTCATTTCAAATTTTTCCTCTTATGTTTTTAGCTTTTTGTAACTCGACGCCTTCAAAGGAATGCAAAGACATTGCCGTTTCTGTTTTTTTGATTTTTGGAATCCCTTGCTTCATAAGGTATGAATCTTTGCTTCAACTTGTCTTTTCCATTCTCTGTTTTTTATTTAATAACTATGCTCTTGTACTTCTATTTCTTGGTTTATTTTATGGTTTTGGTTTTCGTGTTTAGAAATCACTTTGTTTCTATTCGTTGTTTCTTTTGTTTTTTTAATTTATTACTCATACACCGTTGGTGGCAAATTCTGCTCATTCATTCTCCGGAAGTCAAACAGAGACTTAAACGTTATTTATTTCAAAATTTTCTATTTTGTGCGAAATTTTAATTGTCATGCTGTAGTTAATTTTCTTTCTTATTCCGTTCGGCCTCTATCCCTGTCATATTCCGACTCGGAATAAGCTACTCCCCGGATATCCTGGCATTTCTTATTCCGGTTCAGAATTTTTATTAAATAAAAAAATTAAATAAAAAATAACAAGCCCAAAATTGATTTACTAAGTGACCGTTTATTAAATATCTCTTCAATCTATGCACATTTATTATCCGTTTCTTTCTCTCTCTCTCGGTCTCCCTTCTTTGTTTTCCTTTTCTTCCTCATTTCTTCTGTTTTCATAACAAATCATCAACTATATCTCTTCAATCCAAATCTCCTCCCATTTCTTTACCGATTCTCTCTCTCGGTCTCTTTTCAATTCCTTTCCTCTCATTTTTTTAGCTTTGGGTAACCAAAGGCCAAAAAACACACACACGCTACACTGTTTTTTGTGGTTTTTGAAATCCACTGCTTCATAGGAGACTGATTTTGAGGTATGAATCTTGAACTTGGTATGAATCTTGAACTTCGTCTTTTTCTGTCTTTGCCTTTTCATTTCTATTTTGGTTTCAGATGAATGTTTTTTTTACTTCTATTTCAGTGGGTTCATTTCTCTGACGTTACTTTGTTGCGATTTTTGTAACCCCTGCTTCATTGGAGACTGATTTCAGGTATGAATCTTTGCTTCAACATTTTTCTTTTGCTTTTTTCATCTCTTTTTTGGAGTGTGGTGTGTTTAGCTGTGTGGGTTTGGGGTGTTGTTGGTTCATGTTTGCAGTCTTTGGTCTGACCAAATTAAAGTCTCTTCTTTCATTTCCCTTTTATCTCACTTAAGATAATATAACTACGTTTGCAATATTTTGAGATTTTTTTTGTTAATATTTCCATTGCGTCTTCACCATTTTTTTTAGTAACTCATGTAACTGACAATTTCCTTCATCCAATTACTCAGTGCATTTATTCAGAAGTAGATCCTACTATCTTGTGGGCCGAATAAAGGATACTGTTTGAGAAATTGTTGATATGATTGGACTATTCTTTACAAAGAAATAGGAAGTGTAGGTTATTTAAATAAAAACAAAAGACGATTCATTGCTTGCATGATGCCACTTGGATAAAGGCACCAGTGATTGGTTAATGTGGAAAAAGATCTTTCGTTTAAATAATAAGGTTAACTTTAGCAACATAACATATAACAGTTATATTAATGAATCTTTGGATGCAGCATAAAAAATGCTTTCTTTTAGGTAAACCATAGTGGCCTTTTCTTTTTTCTCCAATGATTGGTAACATAAATTATTCATTCCTTATACCAAGTGTCCTGTCTTGCAATAAATCCAGAACTAAGACTACCCTCCAGGTTTTGTTTAATTTGGGATGTCATGGCCTATAGGTATCCAGCAAAACTTGCACAAAAGTTATAACTCACAACTCTGTATCCTTGTATGACTGACACATCACTTTTGTTCAGGATGATCGGTATTCGAAGTATGTTGGGAAAATGACAATTGTCCCTATGACATATGGTCGTCATGTTCCTATCATCTCTGATAAGGTAAAAGCATGTGTTTTTGTTTTTTTCTAAGTATTGTTGCATTCTCCAAACTCCAAATTTTGCATCAATGTATGAATGCTAATTTTTCCTTTCTTTGTCACTCAAATTGGTAGGAATGCACATGACAGAGGAACTGAAACACAATTTTTAAAGCAAAAAGTATGTTGGATTGTTTTAGCATAATAAAATCATATCATTTTAGTTGTAAAAGGTGTAGTACATTTTGGAATCTCTAATGTCCATTTCGTGCTTCAAAGAAATTGAGATGCACTGCCTTACAGAAGCTGTGGAATATCTGCCTTGCCTAAGGTTATTTTGGTCATCATAATGAAATTGTGCTTCAAATTTAGGATGTATTCCCTGCATAACCTATAGGCTTCTTCATTGTGGGCTTCGCCACTAGTTTTAGAAAACAAATGGTTTGCTTGACCTGCTTAATGGGATTAGTCGAGGTGGCAAATGTTTCAACTCTGTGCATTAAATTAAGAAATTTCAGGTTGACAATCTCACTTCTGCTTTCTTTGTTATGTCAAAGGTGGCAGTATGTTGATAAAGACTTTGGGACTGGTGTACTGAAGATAAGCCCGGGACATGATCATAATGATTATGTTCTAGCTAGAAAGCATGGCCTTCCTATTCTTAATGTCATGAACAAGGACGGGACATTAAATGAGGTTGCTGGACTGTACTGGCAATATTTGTGGACTTTCTGAACAAATGCTAAATTAAAGTTTCCTGTTCATCTTTTCTTTTGTCGTACTTATGGTGGTGGCTCTTAAAATTTAGTGGCCTTGATCGATTTGAGGCACGGAAGAAATTGTGGTCTGATCTTGAGGAGACTGACTTAGCTGTGAAAAAGGAACCCCACAGTTTAAGAGTACCGAGATCTCAGCGTGGCGGAGAGGTGTGCATGTTATCTTTCAGTTATATTCTTTTTGTTTTTGAAGTTAGTGTCGATAATTATTCTCTCAGTAATTCTTTCTCTTATCTTCCCCTTTTATGGTTCTTTTATTAGGTAATAGAGCCACTAGTAAGCAAGCAGTGGTTTGTAACAATGCAGCCTTAGCTGGAAAGGCTCTTCTTGCAGTTGAAAAGGGAGAATTGACTATTATTCCTGAAAGATTTGAGAAGGTATGATGGAAAGCATAACTCTTGATAACTTTACTCACCTCATCACTTTCCCTTAACCTATGCTGTTCTGCCTTATCCATGTTTCCTAATTAAAGTACCTGCATTTAATGCTCATGTCAACATGTTTAAATGGACACAAATAAAAAGAAATCTATTATTATTGCATAGGGTGTAACTTAATTTTTCTTTTGACATCATCACAATGTCCTGTTCCTAAGAAGATTGGCATCATCCTAATCAGTAAACTTTCCTTTTCAGTTTAACACGGAGGGGGATCTTCTAAGGCTTCCTCTTCCAGAATGTTGGGTGGTAAGAAAAAAAATACTGTGCTTGTTTTGCCACCATCTATTTATTTGTATACTTGAGCCAAGTTACCTCCATTCATACATACCCTGATTATTCTTTTTCTGAATGCTACAGAGAAGTTACTTGAGTATTGTTGTTCATTTTTCAGGTCTCAAAACTGCATTTGCTTATTGATGCTGTCACTGGGAGTTATAACAAATTTTTCTTTGGGGACATTGGGAGAGAAATATATGATTTCTTTTGGGGTGATTTTGCCGACTGGTATGTTGAACGTAGTTCTATTGTTTTATGCCATTAAGGTCTGGATTTTATGCTATTTACAGATCATGGAAACTGAAAAGTAATGAAGTTTATGCTGTTGTTATATAGCACATAATGCCCTTTTTTTCTAAGGTTAAAGTTGTAAAATTCATTTGGTGGATAGTGTTTGTTATTTTATTGTTATCATTACTAGAATTCTATTGTAAGTTGGATCAGTATGTGCTGTTGACACATACCTGTCATGGTCGTATGTTTTTTGCAAAAAATACTGGTATAATTTTTACTCTGATTAGCTGTAGTTATTTTTGTGTTATATGTCCAGTTTTAGAACTGCAACCCATTCTTGGGATTTATGTTTTTTTTTGTTTGCATGGGTATATTGAAGCCAGTAAAGCTTGCCTTTACCACTCTGGAGATGATTCAGTTGCTTTAGTAGCTCAGACAGTTCTAATCTACGTTTTCGAGAATATACTGAAATTATTACATCCATTCATGCCATTCGTAACTGAAGAACTGTGGCAGGTGTGGGCTTTGTAGTGTTTACCATGTTTTTTGTTAATATAATATTTATAATTTAAACTCATTTAGTTTACCATATTCTTGAATCTGATCATTCATGTTAATATTAAGTTCGGATAAAATCTGCTGGAACACAATTTCCATTGATGAGCACCTTATCAAGTCTAGATTTAATGTGCACACCTGACTTTGCACATGCACATGTACTTAAGTGAAATTTGGGTTCACATTACAGCATACATGAATAGTGCTTCATACAAGAAATGATATTTTTTCTTTTCTTTTATTGTTTTAGGCATCCCCTAAGGTTTTCTGCAGATGTAACTGTGGATTTTTCTTTTCTTTTATTTATCTTCAGGCACTTCCCAATCGGAGAGAAGCTCTTATGATATCTTCCTGGTCACAAACTTCTCTTCGCAGGAGTACTGATTTGGTAAAAAGATTTGAAAATTTACAAGCTCTGGTGAGTTTATAACCTCTCTTAATTCTACATGAATGTTTTGGTTGTGAAAACTTGTAGGTTCCTCAGCGGTCGGACGCTTCAAGGGGTGTCTATGTATTTTCTGATATGAATCCATATGTTGGTCATCAAAATCCTTTAAAAGAAGGTCAAGAGCTATTCAGGAAAGGACTTTTGAGTGAAGCAGTGCTTGCCCTAGAGGCTGAAGTTATGAAAAATCCTGAGAATGCTGAAGGTTTGAGATTGCTAGGAATAACCCATGCTGAAAATGATGATGACCAGCAGGTAATCCACTTTGCTCTAGTTTGTCAGAGTTGGATAGTTTATGTGTATTCTTACACCAAAAGGCATTGTTTTTGTGTTCTTTAATACTACAAGAATTTCTATTAAGAGATGTGACTGCTTGTCTAGTTCAGCCATCTGTTCAGCATCTTTGGTTATGATTCTTTGCCTGGCAAGGTTTACGATTTACCTTTCTATTCCACCTAAATCTAAATCATTTTTAATCTTGTCTAATGCCCTGTGAATACCATCATATTTTAGGAAACAGAACAGCCTATTGATTAAGCAAGCAAGAAAACCTTTTGAACACAAAGGATCTATTTTCTTGTACCGCTACATTTTGTGTTTTATTTGCTGGCTTGATATAGCCATGTTGGTGTACCATGCAATGTTGATTTCTTATATATGAAAACTTCTACTGGAAAAGGGATAGAAGGAGCTATTTTTCGTTTAAACATTGAAGTTTGCAATATGATTGGTATTACGTTTATCTTAGTGGCCTGAGGCTTCAGTCAGAGTACCAGATGTAAGGCCGCAGTCTTTGCCTGGCTGCTAATGTTCTGGATCAAACCTATTATCGTTTGTTGTCACATGAACTAGTAGTGCATTACATTTCACTTATCATCGCTTCTATTTATTCTTGAACCATGTCAAAACCGTTTTGTCTTAATTAAAATTAATTTGAATGGATAAGGTCCCATCTTAAACTATGTTTATATCAAGCCTATGAAGTGTAATGTTTCACATTTATTGCAAATTGTTTTGGATGATTAATGTGTCTGCTTGTCATTATCTTGAGACTTACATGGATTATGCAAGACCTTTTTATACTTCTGTTATTCTTGATTAATGCATCTGCAGTTTTATGTGGTCTTTATTGGGGTCCAAATATTTGACTTTGTAGAAAAAATGTAATTCACTGATTAGATATCTCTGTACAGGCTATTGCAGCAGTGATGTGCACTCAGGAGGCCGATCCTACCAATCTGGAAGTACTTATGAAATTAAAAATTTCAGAACATTAGCTTTGTGGTTTCGAGGATAGTGCTACCACTTTTATTCCCTTCTTCGCTGCGTGGCGGCTGCTGCTACTGTTTCTGTTCGCCTTCAGCATTCGGCTTGGTTTCTCAAGTAAGCATTTTCTTTTTATTCGTCTTTACTATTGTCCGTATCCACTCGTTGTTTTTGTTAGGCTTTTTTTTTCTAGGGTTTCTGTGACTTAAAATGAAATAGCTCTCTCGTATTTTTCATTAATTTACTTTTCTGTTACTCTAAGATTATTAGGATTTTCTGCTTTCTGGGTTGAGTACAAATTCCTCATATTGCATTTCCTAATTCAAATGAAAGAAGGATTCTGACTTGTGCTCATCTTTGCATATTTGATCCTCTGTTTTCCTTTTGCCTTAGTGTTACTTTTGAATCTAGGGTTTTTACATCTAAAAACGAATACAGGATGTAGTTTAAAACACAAAAACTTAGTTTTGAAACGGTGCTTTAGGGTTGGGAATAGGGTTAGAATTTCTTATTCATCCGCTGTCTCAAAAGATTCACCAACATGACCTCTCCTCTTGGCTTTTTTTTCAATAATAATAATATTATTATTCCCTTCGTTGCAGCTGCCTAGGCCTTGTTTTATGATTGGATCAATGGATTCTGGAAATTGTGCCAGCAAATGCATAGGGTAATTATTGATCCTTCGGCAACTACTAGACAGGGTAATAAGGAATCTTCTCTAGGGCCTATCACCTCTGATGCGAACAGATGAATTGGAGAGTTCCCCTATAAATTTAATTCTCCACCCATCGAAGTGATGAATGCACAGAATCATCCTCACTTTGATCCTGATACCACCATAAACCAAGAGTCAGTGGTTTCTGTCAACCACAGACTAGTCCTAGAACCCCAAAGGATGGTGTTTTTGACCCATTTGCTCCTGGCCCAGAATGCATGGTGTTTGCTCCTTCCTACAGGAAATATGTTGATGAAATGAGGATAACTGTGGCACGCCACCTAAATTTTGGCATCTCTGTTGGATCTGTGGGTTCTGTAAACCATAGAACTGCTGCCGATTCTATTTCGGATGAAGAAATGTTTGATTCTGATTATGAAAATCTCTTGGAAGTTATCGTTTCAAACCAAGCTGAGGGTTTTGTTATTGAATTTTCAAATATAGAATGTGATTCTGATGGTAGTGCCTAAATGGGGTTTCTGATACTTACCCTGGTGGGAGATCAAGGGTCATTGATTTGGGGTTCTGCAGAAAGCTTGAATTCTAAAACTACACTTAATGACATGGCAGGGGATCTAATTTGCTATATTTTTTTCAACCCTGACAGCATGCCTCTAGTTAAAGCTTTTGCTTTTTGCAGATGTCTATCAGACTTCCGAGATAACAGAGTATAGTTATTTTCACTTACAACTATTTTTTCTTCTTTTTGACAAGGGATAATGTTGCACAACGCATTGTAGCATGCATATCATTGTTCCAGCTATCATGTATCTGGTTCTCTTTGACAGATAATCTTTTATGGTAATCAAGCTTGAAGAATCCTTTTTATTTTAGATGTGTCCCCACCCATTTTTCTGTTATTTTTTGACGTCTAGTAGTTTCCTTTTTTTTTTCCTCCATTATTTTGTAATGCCCGAATTGAGATGGTTCTGCAGTCAACACATATGTACCCCTAACACGTTCAAAGGATAATTTTACATTGAACTATTTAACTGCAAAATATGTGATTCAGTATTCCTTTTCTTGTGTCTACAGTTACAAGAAGATATTAAGATGCTAATATCTTAAACCCTAGAATGCAGGGGTGTTTATATATAGAGAGAGATTTATCATAGCATTTATGTTATTGTGAAAACTGAGACTTGTGGTCCCTTTTTTTTTTTTTTTGGTTTGCTCAGTAATAAATGGTTGATACTTTCTTGATTTTTAGGTTCTATGCTTTTGGAAAATATCTAAGTGATTGAAAATGTATAGATATAATCTTAATGTCATATGGTTAGTACTTGCATCATAAAACATATCTACTGCGATGTGGATGCCTCTTGGTTTGCGCACAAAGATTTGTGATCAAAGCGTGCATAACAATTAAAAGTAATCAAAGCGTGCGTAACAGAAGTTCTGGGTTTATTTTCATTCTTATTCTGCTCCAGGGATATCCCCATTATATTATGTTTTGGGATAAGCTATTCCAAGAATATTCCCATCATATCCTGTCCTGGTTCGGTATTTTTAGTGCTCGGTTCAGCTATTTTAGTATCCGGTTCAGATTTTTTTACGTGTTTGGATCGGGTTACCTGTCGTACTTATTCCAGCAGGGATATCCCTTTCCAAGTATATTCCGGCTTGGGGTTATCCTATTGAAGGATATCTCGGTTTGGTATATCCCATTCCTGGGATATCCGGGTTTTGGGTATAGGGGTTTGAGGCTTGGGGCCTGAGTTTAGGTTTAGGCTGGTATTTTTCGGCTTTTGTTTCAGTGTTTTGGGCTGTGGATCTCTGGTCAACATATGTGCCCATTTCAGAATCTGAACTGTAACTTTAAAATTTAAACATTCTTGTACATTTATATAATCTTTAAGCATAAAAACTTTAATTTTGGTGTTCCCATCAACTATCTCAAAGATTAATTAAAGGGGTAAAATGCAATGTTACCCTACTCTTGTTTAATCGGTTTCCTCAAATTAATTGTCTTAAATTTGACGAATTAACTTTCACTACTTCCAAATTCAAGTCCATTTGCTTTGCTGTGAGTGAATTGGAGAGAGATGAGAGGTGGGAAAATTGCCCCAGGTGGCAATGAAGCGAGAAAGAGGAGCCAGAAAGGAGACTCGGAATCCCTCAATGCCTACTTCAAGCAGAGGAAATCACGAACAGAAGACTTCAAATGCCGGGATCTTGAAGTTGAAAATCAGGAACAAAGAAGAGAACTGGGAAATGAAAATAAGGGCAAGCCGGGAAAAGGGTTCTTCGCTTGCTATCTGCTAACCTCTCTCAGCCCTCGTCATAAAGTCCACACCTATATCGGGTCTGATTCTACTGTTCTCTTCCTATATTAATATTTTGCCTCATCCTCACCGTGTTTCTTTCTTATCTCAAATTATGGATGCTAATGCTTCTTTTTTTTGCTGTCATAGATAGATATTTTCTTTTTTGGCAAGATATCTTTTCCAATTTTACCTCTTAAGGTTCAGCTTTATGATTCTGTACTTCTCACTCGAGTGTTTTGAATGGTACATGACATGTTCCAAGGCTTTTATTAGATTCGTATTTACACCCTTTGAGGTTTATCTGAGTAAATTCAATTTTAACTCGATGTTTACCTGGTTATGATCTTTAAATTCAAATTTCGCTTTTTTCCCTTCAAATTTTCCGTGTAGTTTCTTTTCTGGTTCATGTTTGATTCGTTACCACTACCATGAACAAATTGATGCTACTATCTATGTGGCTTAATAAGTCACTTAAATAATATCAGCTTGCAGTTGTTTTCCTTTGATATGAGGTTCTCTAGTAAAAAATTCAAGCTGTCCAAACAGTTTGCAGTTTGAACTATTTATCTAACGGCAGTGTTGCCCAATTGCAGATTTACTGTGAACCCACTGCGTCGAATAAGACAGCACAATGGGGAAATAGGGAGGGGTGCTTGGAGGACAAAGAGCCGACGTCCGTGGGAAATGGTTGTGTGCATATATGGTTTTCCAACCAATGTATCTGCTCTTCAGGTCATATATATAATATATATTTTATATTTTATATATAGTCTATAACACGGTTGTATTCGAATCTGTTGCATCACCTTTTGGGCTTAGTAGAAAACTGGCAGGTTATGCTTGAAATGCCATTTATGACTATGAATTGGTCTATCTCACAAGCCTCATCATTTAGCGCTTGTTGATTTCCTTGTATACATGCGCTCAGGATCCTAGCTTGCTTGTTGTAACAAGGAATTTTGTTGGGCTCAACAGCTATATTCTTCCTTGAGTTTTCATGCATTTGTATCATCTTTTTTATTTTTATGGTATTTGGTTAACTTATTCCAGCGACTGCAGATGAATATCTTCTCACTCTAGATGAGATTTGGCTATGGCAGGAAACCTTTAGTTTAGGGGATTTTTTGGGTTCTTATCTACTTTATTGTGAAATTTAATTGTCTTATGTTGTCCATGCTTAGTTGATGAAGTGCTATATATAAATGTGTATGTTAAATTGAGCCATAAGGCAACAAGAGATAGAGAATGCCAGATTTTTTTTAAATGCAGAAAAGGCAGCTTTTTGACACTCGAAGAGACATTCTTGATTGGTGAAGAATGCTTCCAAAATTTAATATTTTCTGAGCTAATTGATTTTATTATATGTAATACTTCCAATAACTGTTCTGACTCATGGCTTATTACTAATAGATAAATGTTTTCTGATGGGTTGATGCCTGCAGTTTGAGTGGGCCTGGCAGCATCCTCAAGAATCAGCGGCTGTGAGGCAAGCAGCTGCAACATTTAAATCCTTCTCTGGTGTCACCAATAAGATAAAACTTGCATATATGATGCTCGCCCTCCCTGCCTGGCAGAGGTATATACTTGCCTTTTATCCCTGATAAATCCTGTTTTGTTTAGGTCAATAGTTGGTTAACCAATGTGTTATATTGTTTTTTGATCAGCTTGAACATCATGGTAAACTACTTCTCAACCAAATACACAAATCATTCTGCTAGTTGCCCAAGCTTGCCGGAGCAGATGAAAGTTAAAGTTTCACCAATGGATGAGCTCCCCTGCTATACTGAACCAAATGAGTTTGAATACAAAGATGATTGTGATAACTTGGATGAATATGACGAAGTCAGTGATACATGTGAAACTGTTCCAGAAACATATCCAAATGAAGTGGTTATTGTTTCAGCAGATAATTTGCATAGCATCATTCATGAGGCTTGTCATGAACAATCTGAACACATTGAAGAATATGGGACAAGAAAACCAGGGAAGTCATCCAATCTTGGAGTAGGTAATGTAGAATCACTAGTTTTCATTCATCCCCCTCCTAGCAAGGCAACCTCAATTGCTACTGGCTTCACCATGGTAAATGCTGCTGAATGTGCAGATATGAGCATTGCTGGGAAGGAGTCTTTGAGGGGCATGCGGTTTAAATATGCTGTGGAAGCTGATGAAGATCCACAACCATCGGTAAAAGAGAAACCATCAACTACTGTCGAGGAAAATGAAAAGCTAGGGGACACTTGCACTTTTGGAGTATATCACAGGCAGCCATTTGATGTCATTTGTTCACCAGTACGAGCATCTTCCTCAGTTGTTACTAGCCTTTCTAGTGAAGAGACAGCTGAAGGAACCAATATAAGCATTATTGAGAAGAAATGTTGGATTCAGAAGCAATTTTCAGCTTTTGTAGCGGCCAGTGGAGATCAACAGTCATGGAGAAAAGGGAAACCATTGGCCACTGAAGTTGCAGTTTTGAAAGATGTCACTCGTGAACCTGAGGTTATAGATTTATTAACTCCATCTCCCAGCTATAGAGTCAGGCCATGCACCAAGAAAAGAAGAATTTCCAAGTTTTCTCCCGAGATCATAGATCTCACTTGAGCTTTGTCTGAGCATAGAATGTTGGGCATGAATTAACAGGAGGATTAAGCAGGCCACAAGAGTAATTGTTTTATCCCTTAAATCAACTGGAAGGTCTGGGTAGGGAATTTTATTCATTTCTACTATGATAATGACCCGTTCTGCTTTAATGCTAATTGATCAGATCAGAAGTAATTGTTTTCATCAAATACTACAATCCTGCCTAGCTGATGATGAGGAAATTACTTCATTTTATATTGTCTTACCTTCGATCAGGCCAGCTTCCTTCCCATCATTCGAAATTTAAATCCTCGAATATATCTATTGAATTCATAGCTCCCTCATTTCTTCGCCAATTTCCTCTCACTCTCTCTTTCTTTTCAATTTTTTCTTGTCATTCTTTTTTAGCTTTGGGTAACCACAGGCCAAAAAAAACATGCTACAGTAGGTAGAGAGTTTTCGTGAGAGAGAAACCCTAAGTTTTCTCTGGCGTTTCTAGTTTTTGTGATTTTTTAAATCCGCTGCTTCATCTGAGACATAAATGAACACATAATGTTTTTCTTGGTAAAACCTTTGTTTCTATTGTAGAAATCTCCTGTTTCCCAATTTCTCAATGATCTCTCTCCTATAATGCCATCCAGAGCGAGAGCATCACTGTGTAAGAAAAGGCTTTCTGAGTCCAGTTTTACATTGATTTCTTCATTGTTTAACTCACCACATTTAAATATAGACCTACGACCAATAAGCTTAAGCTTCCTTCAAAGGTGTTTTTTTTTTTTTTTTCACTTAGGATATTTTTGGAAGTCTAACCAATCACTTTGCTCATAACTAAAGATTGTTTTGTTTATGTTAGAGATGAAATTGGCGGGTCAAGTTCAAATGGTCGCAACCAAGACGATTCTCTGATCAAACATGGTGAATACTGGGATCAACATGATGAACTACATGGTGCTTGTTTCAATGCCTCGGAAGTGACCACAGGAAAAACTAGTGATAACACGAATGATGGCATGGTTGAGATTTCCGATGATGAAAGGTTGGATAAGATGTTGGAATTTTTATCTAAGAACATCTGGGAACATGTTGAATCTGATGAATTTATGGAACATGTACGTCAAGGTGTGGATTCTCAGCCCTCTTCCCTTGGTGGAAATCAGGCGATGTTAATTCAGCTCCCATCTCATATTCTACCATTAAACCATGATCCCTTGATCTCACCAGCTGGGAGAGTCGGTGATCATGTTGATAATGATCACCGTGGAGTTCGACCATTAAACCCTGATCCCTTGATCTCATCAGCTAGGAGAGTTGGTGATCATGTTGATAGCGGTCCCCATGGACTTTGTGTACCAGAAAATATGGAGGATTCTCAGAAAGTGTCATGTTTTTACCAGCTCATAATCCCTTATGAACATTTTGCTGACAGGGCTGACCAACTATCCAAATCCCAAGATAGGTCAAAAGGGGAGAGGCAAGTTTCACATTGCTTTCTTAGCTGTGGGATTTATTGAATTCAGAAATAAACATTCCCAGATGAGACTGAAGCCTGGAAACACTGCAACTGTAGAAGATCCAGATGTTTGAAACTGTAAGTTCACATGCGAGACAGAACATTTCACTTGAGTAATATGTTACTCGGACTTGGTTTAAGCATATAGCCGAGATCGGTATGTTTCATTTTCTTTTAAGTTTTCCTCATGTATTTAGAAGATGTTTGGAACATCATACTCCAAATGCTCAGAGGGTGCTCAAAAAAAGTGAAGATGTTTGGAACATCTGTTGAGTTTTGTTGTTTGTTGTGATTGGCAGTTATTGTGAGTGCTTTGCAGCAGGGATTTACTGCAAGGATTGTTGTGCATGTGATAACTGTTTGAACAATTCGACATCAAATTGAATTGCGTAACCCTCTCACATTTGCTCCACCTATTGTTAACCCACCTAATGATTCCCCTAATTTTACTGTAATTATAACTTCTATGATCTTACACTTTTTTTCCCTTTAAATTTGTGTAATTTCATAAGTGTTTGACATGATGAACACTCCATCAGCCAGGCACAAAAGCGGATGCAAATGCAGGAGGTCAAAATGCCTAAAATAGTATTGCGAGTGCTATCAGGTAACTTTTTAGCTCCATGTTACTTATGTTGCTCCCAATTTCCTTTTTTACTTTTAAGAACTTGTATTCAAGATTCATGTGTAATATACACCTGGACATAGATATGTTATATGACCCTCCAAGTATATAAAAAAAACTCTTTAAATTATTAAACAAATCAGTGTTAGACATAAACTGACAACACTCAAGTTTGTGTTTAATAGATGGTTGTCATCTTATTTCCTTTTCGGATGAAAAGTCAACTTGTTAAGATGATATATAGTATATGAACTTAATTACCTCTAATCAATCCGACTGCACAAACATTCTTCATTTATTTTTAGGTTAAGGATGCCACTATGAGGATTGTGACAATTCTTTTGGCAAGAAGTCAGGTAATTTCTAAACTTGAAAATGATTTATCATATCTATAAGGCCGTCTACATTTGCACAAGCAGCCAAACTTAAGAGGGGGCTCCTGCCAAGGAGAAAGAACTAATAAATTGAGCTCACTTTCCTTTTTAAGCCATTGGTTAATGACTTCGGTTTTTATTGCATGAATTTGATTCTTTGAACAATCTTCTTGTGGTGTTTTGGGTTTAATTCAAAATTTCCCGAATCATGAATGGTTGATGTGGAAATTTGATTAGGACAATGTGAAAAAGTTATGCTGTAATTTTCTGAACTGTCAAGATATAGGTATGTTAGGGGAAGCCTACTCTCTGTTTACAGGTAAGTTTAATCTTGAGTGTTAAATGAGGTTGATATCCTTCAATCTACAGTTTATATATATTTAAGGTCAGGGAATAGCTGTTTCCAATTACTTGAACACTTGGCTGTTTTCATTTAATCTACAGTTAATATATATTTAAGGCCGCTTTCCTTATACAATTGCTGTTTGATTTTCTTTTTTCAAGGAAAAATGCAGTTTGTATGGCATTGTTGTGTGTTTTCTAATAGAATCTAAAGTAAGAGACTTTGGGCTCAATTAACATCAATTTTAGCTAGAAGAACATGGTCATATTTAGAGTGAAAAGTCTTGCATTTTATCTGGTGCTAAGGTAGTGCATATTAGTCCGTCCATGGATCAATGCATATTTGGTTTTCTTTTCACACTGGAAGGTGCTTTCACTCATCAGTAAGGATTGGGGTAGATTTTCTTTAAAATAGTTGAGTGGAGCTCATCGATGAGCTTAGTTGGAATTGTTTGTGTGCTGGTACTTACATGATTTGGAAATGGATTTTGATTGAAATATTCAGGTAATATCTAAATACATGGCATGGCTGGAATTAGGGATGCAATTTAGCTGAAAAGGTTGTTTTATATTACAAAGTAGTTACGAGTGGTTATTGTGTTGCATTAGAAGATGTTAACTAAGTGTTGTTTTCTTTCTTATGAAGAACACAGTACATGATTCTAGGAATACCTTTTGCTTCTCGTGTTTAATATGGTGCTGATGCTCTCTCATATAGCTTAATAGGATAGATAATTGATCATTTGCTTTCAATCAAGGTAGAACATAGAATGTGCCTAATGTTTTGAGCATCTGTGCATATCATACATAATGCTATAAATTTGCCTCATATAGGTTGATTGAGCTAAATCCATTAAAATTTCTTAAGATGACATCGTTTTTCCTGTTGGTTCATTAGATGATTACAGTGAAGACATTCCCATTGAAGACGAGGATGAAATTGAAGATGATGCAGAACCGAATAATGAAAACAGGTCCTCGTGAATGTCAATAATGTTTTCTATCAACCAAGAGGTTTATTAGTGCAAAAAGATTGATGGCAATATCTTGCTATTCCATGAGGCTTTACTGATTTGTGAAGTTGGCAGCTTAGTTTAATGGCCCACAATTTTCCAACTTTCATCAGCAGAGGAGAGCACCTATGCAAGTTGTGGGGTTTGTTGTTTTCTTTTTTCTTTCTAAAATCATGTATAAACATCAAACATTATATCAATAGCTATTATCACAGTCAATCATTATATGAGCTTGAATTTGGAATCTCAAAATTCCCGGGATTTTTCTAATTGAATTGATATTATTAAAATGGATAAATCACAATAGCATGGGGTTGTATCTTGCTTCTTGCAAATTTAGTAATTTGTTGAATTCCGACATCCAGGAACATCGGACAAGGCATGGCACCCTTTTTCAGGCATGAACTTATTTCTTTTTCAATAAGTAATTTTCAGACATGGCCATTGGTTTCAAAAGGGAAATGAAAATAAGGGCAAGCCGGGAAATGGCATTTAGTTGCCGTTACTTCTTTCACTGGTAGTGTCAAACATTTAGGATGCATTTGTCAGGCACTATTGATACAACATTCTGTGGTTTTCTGAATTTATTTATAAACTTGAAGGTGCAGATAACTACATTCGGGCAACCTTTGCATCTCAACTTCGAAAGATGTTTCATATAGCATAATCTGATTTTATTCAACCCATTTGAGTCTACAGTGGTCAATGTAACTCCTTGTACACAGAAAATGTCTTCTTAGTAAAAATGGCCAGATTCTCTTAATTGTAGTGGTTAGTGTCTTGGATGAACCTTGATGAAGATGTGGAGGAGGATGAGATATAAAGATACGAAGATCCTTCTAATTCTAACAGATTCTAACCTTTATTTTTTAGACATTGTAATTATTCTAAATTTTGTTGACTTTGCTATTGGTGTTGTCATGCTTATTTATTTAATTGTATCTGTTTCCTTTGGTGGTCTCCTTTAGGATATCATGGTTAGGTACCATCGCATGAGGGGAGACCAACACTTTGGCTTCCTGGAACTGATCATGCTGGTATTGCAACTCAGGTTAGTCTCTTGATGATCATGATTTCTGCTCATCTGATCTCCCGAACTAGTAAGAAAAAAAAGGAAGACATATTTTGGAATAGTCTAATAATCTAATCCAACTACCTTCAGTTTTAACTTGTGTAATGGTTTCTGGAAAAAGGATTGATATTTATGGTTGTATTATTTCTAGTAATCTTTTGTAAATATAATATTTTCAGCTTTGTTGTTGATTTATATTCTGCCCTCTTTATACATAATGTTCTGTGTAGAGAATGAGTATATATGTTGTATTCTGTTTAATGGGAATATATAATTGAACCTATTTTACTTTTCTTTTCCCAGTTGGTTGTGGAAAGAATGTTGGCTTTTGAAGGAATAAAAAGGGTAGAACTGGGCAGAGATGAATTTGAAAAACGAGTTTGGGAGTGGAAAGAGAAGTATGTCTTCCCTTAAATTATTTGCATACTTGGTTTTTCTGCTGTTCTTTACTGATATTGAATCTGTTACTTTGCACATATCATCTATGGTGTTTTTGTTGTTTCTGAAGAAAGGGCTTTTTTGGGGAGGGGGTTCTCCACAACTTCAATAAATTCTACTTCTTCTCCTTCCAAATACTGATACTTATGGAGTTTTATTGCTTTAACCCGTTGCTTAATTTCTGGTGTTTATTGTTCATATTTGACCATTAAGGTTTCGTATAGGTACTACTTTGTTTTGTATGTTTTATCTATTTTTTGTTCATTGCTGGTCTTTTTTCTTTTCAATTTCAGGTAGGGTGGGACCATTACTAATCAGATTAAGAGACTTGGGGCATCTTGTGACTGGACTAGAGAATGTTTCACCCTCGATGAGCAGCTAAGTCGTAAGACAAGTTTTATATCTAGTAAAAGTGAAATCTAGCTAATGTTCCAAGTCTTTAAGTTATGTGTAAATTTCCAATCTGTGACCTGTTTTACTTGTTACCTCATTTGTTTTCTTTGCATTGTACATATGGCAGTAATAATAGTAGTGATAATCATAGAAGTAATAATTAGGCGCTTACATTTGTTCAAATATCAGTAGGGTAAGTTTGTGTTCTGAAACTTGTATTCCTATTGCAGGAGCTGTTATAGAGGCGTTTATTAGACTTCACGAAAAAGGATTAATTTATCAAGGTATATGCCAAAATTCCATTGCTTACTATCATGTTTCACTTTGCTAACTGATATTTAGCATGTTTACTTTCTCATTTGATCATAATTTTCTATCTTCCTCCTTTTCACATGTCAATATTATCTTTCTGTGCACTAAAAATCTAGAAGAAATTATGATATCAAATGAAAAACAACAAAGAAAGACTAGTATTAACATTTAAAAGGAATTTTATATATCTTTTCCCCCTTAGAGTGTATTGATTTAGAAATACTGATGCTTCAATTTGACATCTAGTCTGAGTTAGTCATTGACTGGTCCAAACTTGGTAACATGGAACTGATGTAAATAGACTTTTCTGTACTTATTATTGTACATGTGCATATAGAATGTCTGGTCTGAAAATAGCTGAGCAAAAGACTGAAGGGAAGGAGGTTTTAAACCGACAAGCTTTCTTTTGGACTTCAAGTACAGTTATTTTTCATGGTGACTTGAATATATTCTCTGGTGTTTGGTGGTAGGATGTGGGAACTACTTTCTTTTCTGTTTGTTAATTTATCAAATATTCAACTATACAACTCAGCTCAGATTTTTCTGATTTGATTTTATTGTTAATTGCACTATATTAGTCTCAGTAACTAACCTAGTTTAACTGATATGATATCTTCTTTTAGGGTCTTACATGGTTAACTGGTCTCCAAAGTTACAGACTGCTGTTTCAGACTTGGTATGAATCTTGTTTGCATGGGGATATTGCTTTTCTTTTTATGCATTTTGTTTTACATTTTTTATCATTCAACATTGTCTTTTGCATGTTCCCATAGGAAGTAGAATACTCTGAAGAGCCTGGTACCCTCTACTATATTAAATATCGTGTTGCTGGAGGTTCAAGATACTTCTTGTTAGGCATTTTTTTTGTGTGTTTGCTTTGCTTTTCTGGAGTATGAATGGACTTAAATAACTCAAACAAGAAAATGTAGTAATTCAACTGGATTCATAATTGCCAGAGTAAAAAGATAGAAGGACTGAGAGAAGACAGGGAATGTTATGTTACCTTAAGAGCTTTAAAAATTTACTCTTATTGGAATGTCAAATGTGGTAACTAAGTGGTAGAGAATCTCCATATCGTATTGTTATTTTGTTTTTGATTTAATATAAAATTTACACATGCTTTCATTTCATATGGTATCTCTGTATATCAGCTGAATGGGAAGTTTTGTGTGATTATTGATATATCCATGTGGTGAAATACTCGGATTTTGGTTAAAGATAGAATTATATTCATCTGTGTTACCTAGCCTTACATGAAGGGAAATTGAGTTGTAATCTTTTAAGTGAATAGGTTCTAGTCGCAACCCTTAGATTAACATAATTTTGATTTGCTCATTGGTTGATGGTTTTTATGAGACTGAAAAAAAGATGCGTTGGATATATTCTCTAATGATGTCATAACCAATTTCTTCTTCATTTATTGTCTTAGTTGATTTCTCAATGCATTCTGGTTCCGAATAATTGTTTTTTTTCTTTTGATTTTTTTGTTTTGGGTTAGCATACGGAATTTAAAAATTGTCTTTGACCAATCGTTTGATAATTATTACCTTATACAAGTGCAGTTTGATTTTCTTTTTTTAATGTTGTCATAGTGTATAAATGTTAAGGGTTAAATATTTTAGAATTAAAAGCAAATTGATATGATATATATGCCAGTTATAATATTATTTAATTTCATATTATACAATTAATATAAAATGAAATAGTTTATGTAGTATTTTAATTTATTATAATTTTTTAATTTTTTTAAAATTTTTTAAAATTTAAAAATTAAGACTAAATTGTCATAGTGTATAAATGTTGAGGGTTAAATATTTTAGAATTAAAAGCAAATTGACATGATATATAAACCAATTAGAAAAGCCATGTCATCGGGTGAACAAAATGTATAATCTCAAATAGTTGGATGACTAAATTGTAATTTTTCATAACGGAAATTCACATTTAATTCAGTGTCCCATGGACCACAGTGTAGTTTAATAGCCCTATAATCAAATATTCAAAACCCTATTTGGTTAACAATGGAAGTTTAATAAAATCCAGGGTTTTTAGCTGCTTCCATGCTCTTTTCTTCATATTCAAAACCTTGCACAGACTTAGAGTTTTACATACGGTGACAGGAAATAATTTTCCTTAAGATTACTAGAAGCTTATCCCTAACATTTACATTTTGGAAATGTTATTGTTATATTCTGGTGTTAATCGAAGGATAGTTTGCTTATGTTGTGAATGCTGTGATTACAAGAGTGTCTTTTTGCATATGATTTCCATGACTGCAGTGATTATATTTTGGACTTAAGAGTTTTACATACGGTGACAGGAAATAATTTTCCTTACGATTACTAGAAGCTTATCCCTAACATTACATTTTGGAAATGTTATTGTTATATTCTGGTGTTAATCGAAGTGTTTTCTGCCATACAGGCTGCTAGATTATTCAATGAAGCTGCTCAGATGTCTCCTGAGGATGCTGATGTACACATTGTCCTTGGTGTTCTGTATAATTTGTCGAGAGAATATGATAAGGCCATTGCATCTTTCAAAACTGCTCTGAAAAATGATTATTCTCTTTGGAACAAGCTTGGTGCAACACAAGCCAACAGTGTGCAGAGTGCTGATGCAATATTAGCTTAACAACAGGTAGCCTCTACATGGTTCCCCCTTGAATAACGGTGGCCTATCTGTATACCGCCTGATATGTTAATTTCATAATTAGTTTTTATCTAATTAAAAATTTATTTTCCCTATCCTAAAATTTTGGGGTTCTCTTTACTAAGTTGGAGTACCTGTAATGTGTGAAATTCAAAATATATGAGTATTAGGATTTTACTAAGGATCAATTTGTATGGTGTGTTGCTCACTACTTTGCATGTTAGGCCAGAATAAAAAAAAATGAATTATGAAGGTGTTGACAATGTTGGCAAGGGTGCTGTAACTACCTGAACCATTTGAGGTGCAAGATGTAAAAAGAGCACTTTTTTTTGAGTAAATTAAGGTGAATATGTAAATTTGTGCTTCTTGAATCAAGGGGGCTTTTTCGCTTCTATACAAAAAAGTGTGCCTAGGACTTGGCTTGTGCTTAATCAATTGAAAGGATGGCATAAAGAAATGCAAAACATGTGATTACCCAACATGTCAATCTTCTGTGTGCCAAATTCATATGGGTTGTATCATCTTTTCCTCTATTTCTCTTCTTTCTTATCTTTCAATGGTAAAGTGATGCATTGGTGTGTTATACAGCTCTCTTATAGGGTTGAATTATTTACTTGCTCCATCTTTGTAACCTTAGGCTGCTAAAAAGATTCTCCAAATAACATGTTGCACCTAGTTGGACCTTAGAAGACAAACTAGCTCTTCTACTAAGCTCCATGTAATTAGTTATTTGATTTGTTGAAGCTATTGGTTAATTTAGATGATTTGATTATGCACTTCCTCAATTTACATATACCCTTGATCATCTCTTTCAAAATGCCTTTTTTAATGCATTCAGATCTTGCATATGCAGTTTGATTTGTTTAGCCTCTGTTACTGAGATTGTCCATTTAAAATTATTTGATGATAAACTTCCCTTTGCCTGTGGTGGCCATATTTTCAGCACTATTGAATTTAGTCTTTTGGTCTATGTCTGGATCTTTAGGCACTAGATTTGAAGCCAAACTAGGTGCGTGCTTGGGCAAACATGGGTATCAGTTACGCCAACCAGGTTTGTTATATCCTGCACTGTTCTCTCATTGTCTTGACATTCATGAAAAGGGAACTGCATTTCTTACTTTATGTCTTCATTTCCTTTTGCATATTTCTGAGATGGTCAATCCTTCTAAATGAAAATTTATGGGTATGTGATCAGGAATTTAATCACCTTGTTTTCAATATGTAGGTCTCAACAAATTTTGGAAAGAGAATTGGTTCGAAATAACAGTAATGTCGATGGAAAGATGAAAATCTATTTGATTGGTCAGTAATAAATTTTATGGTCTAAAATGAAACCCATTATGTATCCAAGATTAATACATTTTGGGCTGGGAGAATGGGCATGGTTTTGGGGTTTCTGCTCAGTTACTGTGTCTTGT
This sequence comes from Gossypium sturtianum, assembly GCA_025698515.1. Taxonomy (NCBI): domain Eukaryota; kingdom Viridiplantae; phylum Streptophyta; class Magnoliopsida; order Malvales; family Malvaceae; genus Gossypium; species Gossypium sturtianum. The sequence continues at coordinate 170,377,170 of CM046945.1, forward strand.
GATAATGGGCATTTTTTTCGTAGTTTATTCTCATCTCATTTTCCTTTTTTTCTAACATTGCTTTTCCCTTTACTCTCTCCTTTATTCTGCCCGTCTCATTTCAAATTTTTCCTCTTATGTTTTTTAGCTTTTTTGTAACCGACGCCCAAAGGAATGCAAAGACACTGCCGTTTCTGTTTTTGGGATTTTTGGAATCCCTTGCTTCATAAGGTATGAATCTTTGCTTCAACATTGTCTTTTCCGTTCTCTGTTTTTAATTTAAGAACTATGCTTTTGTACTTCTATTTCTTGGTTTATTTTATGGTTTTTGGTTTTCAGGTTTAGAAATCACTGTTTCTATTCGTTGTTTCTTTTGTTTTTTTAATTTATTACTCATACGCCTGTTGGTCGGCAAATTCTGTTCATTCTGCATTCTCCCGGAAGCCAAACAGGAGACTTAAACATTATTTATTTCGAAAATTTTCTATTCTGTGCAGAATTTTAATTGTCATGCTGTAGTTAATTTTCTTTCTTATTCTGTTCCGGCACTATTCCTGTCATATTCCGACTCGGAATAAGCTATTCCCCAGTGTGGTGTAGTTAATTTGGAGTGTGGTGTGTTTAGCTGTGTGTGTTTGCGGTCTTTGGTCTGACCAAATTAAAGTCTCTTCTTTCCTTTCCCTTTTATCTCACTTAAGATAATGCTTTAAACTTTTTCGGCTGGCTTTCTTTCTAATATGACAGTCCAGATATCCTACTGGTCTCGTGTATAAAAAACTGCTTTCTAGTCTGATGTCCTGCAAAAGAAAAATCTCTGTACAATAATTAGTTTAATTGATCGGTCTGAGGTATGTGCTTGTAAATCCTTGAATGAGATAGATTATAAGTACTGTGAAACCGGTATCCCAATTGTTAAGTCAACCATCAGGAAATCGGCACACATGAATGACTTTAATTAAATAATTCCCTGGGAAACTGTACAATAATTAGTTTAATTGATCGGTCTGAGGTATGTGCTTGTAAATCCTTGAATGAGATACATCTGTCCTTGGAATATGTAGTACTCTTCCTGTCCACAAATGACTGTCTTTAATTAGTAAATAAAGTGTGTATGACTAATGATTCTGTATTATTACATCTTCAGTTGAACTTTTAAATCAACTAAACCTGTAAATCTTATATGAGATTATCTATATTTGTTATTTATAAAATATGCTACTCACCGTTTTGGTGGTTCTTAGTATTTCTATGGGCCAAACCAACGGGTCATGGAGTTTGCTACTAAATTGAGCTTAGAGAGCTTATTGATCATGATAAGTTAGAAGATAAACTGTCACTGATGATAATTGTAATTGTATATCTTTGTTTGGTATTAAACCAGGTAAAAACATTGTAATTTGTATAAATGTTCTTATTATACAGAATCTGCTACTCTGGTTGGTGGTTCTTTGATTTTCTTCAACCTGGTCAATGGGCTGAGGAGTTTGCTACTGTATGAGAACAACTAGGGTCTTTTGATTTGTTTATTCAGGATACAAAGTGCAACTAATGATTCTGCGTGTTATGTATTATTTTGAGACTCTTAAACCGTGCTAAGCTCTTATTCTTAGTTGAAATAGTCTAATTTTCTTCATTTCATTAAATGTTCTTGACCTGATGGTTAATAGGTTTTCCGTGGACCTGACCATTGGGCCAATGAATTTGGTGCTGAAAGATTGCAACAAGAGTCTGTCGATGATCAATGGGTCAATGAATTCTCAAAGTTGCATGTTGATGACTGGGCAGAAGAATTTGGTCGTCAAGTTGGTGAGGGGGCTTTGGGAGATAGTTCATCCGATAACTGGGCAAATTCATATGATGAGTAAGTCTGGTAGCCTTGAAGAAGTTCACTTTATAACCTTTCTTAATTCTACATGAATGTTTTGGTTGTGAAAACTTGTAGGTTCCTCAGCGGTCGGACGCTTCAAGGGGTGTCTATGTATTTTCTGATTTGAATCCATATGTTGGTCATCAAAATCCTTTAAAAGAAGGTCAAGAGCTATTCAGGAAAGGACTTTTGAGTGAAGCAGTGCTTGCTCTAGAGGCCGAAGTTATGAAAAATCCTGAGAATGCTGAAGGTTGGAGATTGCTAGGAATAACCCATGCTGAAAATGATGATGACCAGCAGGTAATCCACTTTGCTCTAGTTTGTCAGAGTTGGATAGTTCATGTGTATTCTTACACCAAAAGGCATTGTTTTTGTGTTCTTTAATACTACAAGAATTTCTATTAAGAGATGTGACTGCTTGTCTAGTTCAGCCATCTGTTCAGCATCTTTGGTTATGATTCTTTGCCTGGCAAGGTTGACCATTGACCTTTCTATTCCACCTTAATCTAAATCATTTTTAATCATGTCTAATGCCCTGTGAATACCATCATATTTTAGGAAACAGAACAGCCTATTGATTAAGCAAGCAAGAAAACCTTTTGAACACAAAGGATCTATTTTCTTGTACCGCTACATTTTGTGTTTTATTTGCTGGCTTGATATAGCCATGTTGGTGTACCACGCTATGTTCATTTCTTATATATGAAAACTTCTACTGGAAAGGGATAGAAGGAGCTATTTTTCGTTTAAACATTGAAGTTTGCAATATGATTGGTATTACGTTTATCTTAGTGGCCTGAGGCTTCAGAGTACCAGATCTAAGGCCACAGTCTTTGCCTGGCTGCTAATGTTCTGGATCTAACCTATTATCGTTTGTTGTCACATGAACTAGTAGTGCATTACATTTCACTTATCATTGCTTCTATTTATTCTTGAACCATGTCAAAACCGTTTTTGCTTAATTAAAATTAATTTGAATGGATAAGGTCTCATCTTAAACTATGTTTATATCAAGCCTATGAAGTGTAATGTTTCACATTTATTGCAAATTGTTTTGGATGATTAATGTGTCTGCTTGTCATTATCTTGAGACTTACATGGATTATGCAAGACCTTTTTATACTTCTGTTATTCTTGATTAATGCATCTGCAGTTTTATGTGGTCTTTATTGGGGTCCAAATATTTGACTTTGTAGAAAAAATGTAATTCACTGATTAGATATCTCTGTACAGGCTATTGCAGCAATGATGCGCGCTCAGGAGGCCGATCCTACCAATCTGGAAGTACTTATGAAATTAAAATTTTCAGAACATTAGCTTTGTGGTTTCGAGGATAGTGCTACCACTTTTATTCCCTTCTTCGTTCTTGCGGCTGCTGCTACTGTTTCTGTTCGCCTTCAGCATTCGGCTTGGTTTGTCAAGTAAGCATTTTCTTTTTATTCGTCTTTACTATTGTCCCTATACACTCGTTGATTTTGTTAGGCTTTTTTTTTCTAGGGTTTCTGTGACTTAAAATGAAATAGCTCTCTCGTATTTTTCATTAATTTACTTTTCTGTTACTCTAAGATTATTAGGATTTTCTGCTTTCTGGGTTGAGTACAAAATTCCTCGTATTGCATTTCCTAATTCAAATGAAAGAAGGATTCTGACTTGTGCTCATCTTTGCATATTTGATCCTCTGTTTTCCTTTTGCCTTATTGTTACTTTTGAATCTAGGGTTTTTACATCTAAAAACGACTACAGGATGTAGTTTAAGACACAAAAACTTAGTTTTGAAAGGGTGCTTTAGGGTTGGGAATAGGGTTAGAATTTCTTATTCATCCGCCGTCTCAAAAGATTCGCCAACATGACCTCTCCTCTTGGCTTTTTTTTCATTAATAATATTATTATTCCCTTCGTTGCAGCTGCCTAGGCTTTGTTTTATGATTGGATCAATGGATTCTGGAAATTGTGCCAGCAAATGCAAAGACAATTCTCTCAAGTTAATTAAAAACTCAGATAAAGTTTGCACAGACGAAACTAATAGGGTAATTATTGATCCTTCGGCAACTACTAGACAGGGTAATAAGGAATCTTCTCTAGGGGCCTATCACCTCTGATGCGAACAGAGGAATTGGAGAGTTCCCCTATAAATTTAATTCTCCACCCATCGAAGTGAAGAATGCACAAAATCATCCTCACTTTGATCCTGATACCACCATAAACCAAGAGTCAATGGTTTCTGTCAACCATAGTAGTCCTAGAACCCCAAAGGATAGTATTTTTGACCCATTTGCTCCTGGCCCAGAATGCATGGTGTTTGCTCCTTCCTACAGGAAATATGTTGATGAAATGAGGATAACTGTTGCACGCGGCCTAAATTTTGACATCTCTGTTGGAACTGTGGGTTCTGTAAACCATAGAACTGCTGCAGATTCTATTTCAGATGAAGAAATGTTTGAGTCTGATTATGAAAATCTCTTGGAAGTTATCGTTTCAAACCAAGCTGAGGGTTTTCTTATTGAATTTTCAAATATAGAATGTGATTCTGATGGTAGTAAGACACCCCCTTCAGCTCCTTGCCTAAATGGGGTTTCTGATACTTGCCCTGGTGCTCCTATTAAACTCACTGGGAGATCAAGGGTCATTGTTCCAGCTGGAGTTGGCACTGAGTATTACATGAAGGATGTTCAGAAGGTACAGCCTCTTGAGTCACAGGTTTTCTCTGGGATTATTTTTATTTCTTGGATTGTGAATCCTATTTGGAGGCTTCTCAATGATATTCTCGAAAATTCTTCTCTTTTCTTCTCAATATTTTCCAACCTTCCTGTGATAGAAGAAGGCAAGGCTTGTTCATTGACCACTGTAGAGGTGCTACTGCTTTGATCATCGTGTTATTGGATCCTGGGAGACAGTCGACCAATGTTTCTCCAAGTATCGTTGGAGCGGCCAAATCTATCTTAAGAAAACTGTGTAAAACAGGCCTCAACATCTAGTAAAATTCGATTTCTGGCATTTATAATCTTATTTATTGATTTTTCGTATCGGATAGTTTAAATACAAATTATTTATTTTATTTTATATAAATAGTTGTTTATTTATATATATTTGTTCGTTAACATGTTTTGTCCAAGATCTTTTAACTTGAGTTTCAAAGGTTTTGATATGATTCTCTCATGCTATGGAAATGAAACTTGTCATGCACATTTTGTGTGATAAATGCTATATATTTTGGCTATGCATGATCTGCTTGCTCTATTGCAGTGCATTATGGCCTTTCAGTACTCTTGGGTGGCCAGATGAGTCGGCAGAGGATTTTGAAAAGTCAACAATGCTTGAAATTGGGTATATGAGCCCCTTTGTTTAACTCCTATTGCTTAAGAGAGTGCTGCTATTAATTATTCAATAACAAATTATAGCATACTTGGTCACAAGAAATTCCATATGATCTATTTTTCTATGTTTTAACTGTTGGCCTTAAAACTTTTTCACTTTGGATAGCCATGATATGTTGTTCTTTTGGATTGCAAGAACGGTCATGATGAGAATTGAATTCACAGGAATTGTTCCATTTTCATATGTATATCTTCATAGTGTAATCCGTGATTCACAATAGAGTAGAGTGTCTGAATTACGCTTCTACTTAGGTGCCCATTTTAAAGTACAAATTTTTTTCTCAAGTTGTGTTCCCCTTCAGCTGCATCAATATTTTTGTCATTATAGTTCATTTTCCAAATAACATAACACTAGTTTCATTGCTCCCAAGACTCGAGAAAATATATGCCTAATACTATTGTAATTTCTGCTAAGCAGAATACTTTTCCTCTCTTGTTTTTAGTTTCAGATATATGCTTCTTTTTACTAATATGTTTTGTGGGTTTTTGTCAGGGTGATTGGTTTTCAGTTTCAAAGAATTGTTATTTCGTTCTGTTGAAACTATGGATATCGGCTTGGTTCTTTTGGTTTATTTATATTGTATTATATGTTTTTATTTTTGTATTGTTTGTTTTCCTCTACTTACGATTGTAGCTATCGTGGTATCTTATATTTATTTTTTTCTCCACAAAATACTATGGGTTTTTTGTTTTTGGGCATCAATTTAGGCCTTTGGGCCTATGTCCTTGTTATATTTTGGGCTTGTGTCTCGCTTGGGCTTTGGCGCTATATAAAACTCTCTACTTTATACTTTCCTTCTTAGTGCTTTTATGTAAATTCAATATAAAAAATTTTAAAAATAAATTTAATATGATATTAATCTGAATAAAACATAATTTGGCCAACAATAATATTAAAATGAAATGAAATAAAATAAAAATAATTTATATTCTATATTTCTGAATCTCATTAACTTTTTGGCTCATTTTAAGTTATCAAAATTTTATACTATTTCAAATATTTGGTTGTTTTAATAATATTAATTTAGAGTTAAAATGTAATTCTAAAACAAGTATTTTTTTTTTATCAAATAGAGTAACCAAAAGCCTAATATTTGATGCTTAAAACTTTAAAAATCATCACAACTTGCCCAGAATTTCAAAGTTTTTTATTTTAAGTAGGTTATTTTGGGAGCATGGTTCTTTTAGCACATAACTCATTTTGACTTGAAAAATATGCCAATGAAAAGATCGCATTTCGTACAGTAGAAATAATCTCATGTTCGACTAGAATGAGTATCAATAGAAGGTTGTAGAAAGCTTTAATTTTTTTTTACCCAAATATGTTGAAAGCCTTAATTTTGAGATTTTGACTTAGATTTTAATTTAGGGTTCTGGTTTGGGGTTTTAGATTCGATTTTAATTTTGGTCTGGAATTTCCATTTGGAGGCGTTCAAGTAACTAAACAAGGGTTGTAATTCTATAAGTTTATAATATATATAAAATCAACAAAAAATTTAAAAATTTATTTAATATGACGTTTAGGTTAATAAAACTGTTGGTTTTTGCAGAGAACTAACAGAAGCATAGAAAAAATAAGAATGAAAGAGATGATTAAATTCATTAATTAATTAATTACCATACAATGACTAAATCATAAAAATAGTAAACATTAACCATTATTGATTTCTACTAATTAAAATGGCTTCAAAAGTAATTACTTAGGGTTTTAAGTGGGAATTTACCACTTTTACTATTAATGGACGGTGAATGCATGGTTTTGGGTGTTTTTTATATTAAAAATATTGATAAATATTAATGAATGAAACTTAAAGCATAAAAATTAAAAAGCCATCGTCCATTCCTTCTTCTTCAACCGTACGAAACAAAAAGCGACGGAGGAAGCCATAGTTTTAAAGCTTAAAATTTGGTAGCTTTACATGATTGAGAATTCAACCGAACGAAGTTTAATTGAGGAAAAACTAATTATTATGGATTAGTCCTCAAAGTTTTGTGTGTCGTTAGAATGCTTTTAAAGTACTTTGTTTGTTGATTTTAAGCTTTTAAGGCATCAGTGTTAGTTATCTTGTAGTAGGTTGAGATCCTGCATGTGTTGTAGACTCTCTCCAACTCATGCGAGCAATTTAAGTCTCGTGTATTTAAAATTACTTTATTATAGTTCTTCGGGCAAAAAATTATTTAACGAAATAGAAAAGTAGTGAATCGGAAAGATATTATTTATAAGGTTGTATGATGAGCTTGTATTAAATGATATAATTATTTGTGTATGAATAAAATCCTATGACATTTGTGTATGAATGAAATCTTATGATATTATTTGTATATGTTTCAGCTGAATTGAATGCTAGAATTTCAGTATACTTGTTCTCTTGTTTTAAAATGTTATAAGCTACTGAGGTAAATGAATGAAAATACTGGTTGTCATTATTTAAACTTGGTTACGGTCTGAATTGTTGTTTTAACAATTAGAATGTGTATTTTTATATCGTTTGAATCTCGTTTATTATTATGGGTTGAAATGAATTTAAACCTCTTGTTCTTAAATAGACAGTTATATCCATTTCTTTTTTATAGTTCAAAATTTTAGGTTGTATTCTCCTTTATATTTTTAGATATATATTTTATTAAGTTTTCTAACAATAAAATTATTTATAAATTGCTAGATAAAATTATTTATGAATTGCTAGAAAAGTTTAAAGTATTTACATTAAAAATATATGGGTAATAATAAAATTGACATTTCTTAGTTTGAAATGCTCAAAACCCATCCCAAATTTTAGGCTTCTCTTTGTTAATCACCATATTTAACATCACTAATCTACCAGATTTTAACTATCTTTTTTAACTCTTTATATATTTGATATAGTAAACAGTATTATTTTAAAAATAAATATATTTAGACATTGAGAATATTAAAGTGTATTAAATGAAAATTTGAAAGGTAAACAACTCAATTATCAATTTAGGCTCTGTTTGTTTGCCAGTAAAATGTTTTCCGCAATGTTTTTGTGTATATATATTACAATGTTTTATTTTTTTATAAATGTTATGGTCGTGCAATTTCTATTTCTAGGCTATTGCACATGAGAAAATAGTCTCCAAATCAGAGGATTTGTTTACAAGAGAACAGTTCTATTACAATTGAAAACTATACTCTGTGTAGTATAGAGCAAAATGTATGCTTCTGGAAAAAGCATTTCTTCAACACTAGTAACCCACAAAAGATAGAACATGACAATTAGGTCCAAGAAAATATGTTTTATTGTCTTTATAAGGCTAAAAAAACATGCCAATAATATTATATATATAAAAGGCTCAAAATATTATGATGAACCAACCTAGAAACAGAAATTGCACAACCATAATATTTTCCGTGTTGACATGTCTAACATGTATTCAAAAAAACAAATGCATGCATTTTCCATGTTATTCAGACATGTCTAACATGTATTCAAAATTTTCTTCTTAAAATGTTTTCTCAGATAATGACAGGATTGAATCTCTATACTATGCCCGCACGATATATCTTACAGACAAGTATTTTAAAGAAAATGACAAACTCAAATCAATGTGGGCATATTCTAAGCAAGGAGAAAATAGAAACTAGAGGGTAGAGAACCAACCGGCAACTTTATCAGCCTCTTCCTCACTCATGCAGGCTTCAAACAGATGATTAGCCTTATACCAATAGATAGAATCGATTTCAGATGAATCCCCGTCAAGGGAAGCACTGTTCCATGTATAGCAAGCTAATACTCAATCTTCATTTAAGTCCACCAAAGCAAGATGTTTAAATACCATTTAAGCACATCTACCGGCAAAGCTTTATGAGAATCCCGGTTTTTGTCATCTACCAAGCTGACTTCATACCACTGCCATCCCGGTTTATCAATATGCATTTTTTTCCCTCTGTGGTACAATGCCAAGAAGACCTTAATCTAGGAATAGGGGAACATGTTGCAGATATGCGATTCCAACTACAGATCTGTTGACCCCCTTAAAAAATGGTTGCATGAACTAACTGAGCTAGCTTCTAGGTTCTAGTAATAAATAATTCAGAAACATGAGAAATGAAAGTGAATGATGTCACAATCCTTATACCGGATAAATGGTCTACACTCAACAAACGACACCTAAATCAATAGATGTAAAGCCTACAAGAACCTATAAAAAGTAGTAAGATGAAGCTCATATATATTCAGTTTAGAACCTGTTTAAGGACCTTGGAAAAAGTTTTATTTTAGTTTTGGAATAAGGTAATCAGTGAACATTTTACAGCTAAAACATTGTTGTTTCCAAAACACATTTGGTTATTTCCAAAAAAGCAAATCCAACTTAACAAGGAAATCCACTCTGATTATCCATATTATAATATTTCAGTGGTTATTTCCAAAAAAATTTATTACCACAATTACACATCAAGATATTGACATCTGTGCTCAACGGATATTGGACATGATTATGGGAAATATAACCCTCCAAAGACCATCCAAACACATGAATGACTTCAAAAAATGTAAAACATACTCATATAGGATACATGCTCGTATCAGGCACTTACCCGATATTAAAAGATAGCTAGTAGCAAATGGTCAAAGGCAGCATATCTTACCTCCAATCCGTGCAACTCTACAACGAGCCGAACATGAGCAACTTGATTTTCAACGACTCCTCAAGGAAGTCCGTCACCTCCAGAAATAAAGAATTCCTAAGTAAACCAACATTAATGTGAATAGATCAGTGTCAAATTGTGTCAAATTGCACACAATAGAAAATGAAATTGAAGCAGTAAGTCCAATCAGTTTATAGCACCTTTCTCCAAAATTATTGTGATGGAATGATTTTATTGCCAACATAAAAATGGTTCATCTAAAGGTCTAAGTTTTTCTAAACAAAAAAAGGCACTCAAATCAGGGGAGAAAAATATACAGACTTCTAATACTGCAAAATCTATATGTTCAATATCATTAAAATCACATCACCATAACATTGTTAATTTGATTTAAGCAGCCAGTCAGATGATCACCTTTAAGATCTCCAGATCCTCTTTCAATAGCTTCGCATCAGTTGGGTAGAAAACTCGTGATGGGCCTCCGTCTAACAAAACTCTGAGTAAGCCTTCCTAAAAAAGAAACCATTTCGATAAATAGAAATTCAAGGAGCAGTTAAGTTTTTTGGGAAGAAGCAGGTTTCGGGAAAGACCAGTGATGCTTGAAGAAACTTGTCACTACCCGATCCCTTTTTGCATTTACTTGGATTGCAAATTTCCAAACAATACTTTACTGGTTTTGGTTTCCGGAGAAATTGAAGCTGAAGATAGAAATTTCGATTTTTTTCTCCTTTTACGATAAAGATATATATGAATCCATTTTTGGGACTAGGGTTTAAAATGGAGAAAATACCAAAATAAAAATGAAATGGGTTTTAGATTGAAGGCAAAACAAGATTATGCGAAGCATCAGAATTGGAAATAAAAAATGAAAAATAAAATTCAACTAGAAAGGAAGATTACCAGTCTTGCATTTGTGGTAGAATCTCTGACGCTCTCAGCCGAAGAGGAACAGGAATGAAAGAAAAGGATGAAGGAATTTTCAAAGAAAGAGAGAAAGAAATTTGGCTGAGAAAGAATGAAGGAAGGAAGGAAAAAGGGGAAAGATCTGCCTGAGAGCTAAGGAAAATGTCTTACAGAAAATGAAACGGTAAAGCAATTTCCCAAATTTTAAGCGTGTTTTGGAAAATATTGTTCAAATGGAAAATGTTTTTTTAAGCGTGTTTTGGAAAATATTGTTCAAATGGAAAATGTTTTCCAGTCAAACAAACACTGGAAAATTGGGAAAACAATTTCCGGAAAATATTTTCCCCTAAAGGGAAAATCGGAGAACTTGCATGACCAAGCTACGCTGACGCGTGGTTACTCCGAGAATGAGGAGAAATTAATATCAAATTTGAATCCTTAATTTTTTCAAAAATCAAATGAAACCAGTGAAACAATACAATTCGAAGCTTCTATCAAGGGATCAACTGAAAGACATGTATTTTTTCAATATTTCAGTAAGAGAATAAAATTTTCGAAATAAAAAAATTTTAACTCTCCTGTTTGGCTTCCGGGAAAATGCAGGATGAACAGAATTTGCCAACTCACAGGTGAAGCAGGAATTATTTAAAAAAAACAAGGACTAATGTCAAGTTTGATACAAATTTCCCAACCTGCTTTTTCTTGATACAAATACATATCTCGTGTCAACTTTAAAAAGATGATTTGTGAGGTATGTACATGGTAAAGGGTGTGCCAAATAAGGGAGTATCCTTACCAAAAATAAATTAATCTTGGATACATAATGGGTTTCATTTTAGACCATAAAAATTTATTACTGACCAATCAAATAAGCTTTCATCTTTCCATCGAGATTAGTGTTATTTCGAACAAATTCTTTTTCCAAAATTTGTTGAGACCTATATATTAAAAACAAGGTGATTAAATTCCTGATCACATACCTATAAATTTTAATTTAGAAGGATTGACCATCTCAGAAATATGCAAAAGGAAATGAAGACATAAAGTAAGAAATGCGCCTCCTTTTCATGAATGTCAAGACAATGAGAGAACAAAGGCAGGGATATAACAAACTGGTTGGCGTAATCGATACCCATGTTTGCCCAAGCACGCACATAGTTTGGCTTCAAATCTAGTGCCTAAAGATCCGGACATAGACCAAAAGACTAAATTCAATAGTCTTTGAAAATATGGCCACCACAGGCAAAGGGAAGTTTATCATCAAATAATTTTAAATGGACAATATCAAGAATGTGAAGCTAAACAAATCAAATCTGCATATGCAAAATCAATGCATTAAAAAGGCATTTTGAAAGAGATGTTCAAGGGTATATGTAAATTGAGGAAGTGCATAATCAAATCATCTAAATTAACCAATAGCTTCAACAAATCAAATAACTAACTACATGGAGCTTATAGAAGAGCTAGTTTGTCTTCTAAGGTCCAACTAGGTGCAACATGTTATTTGGAGAATCTTTTAGCACCTAAGGTTACAAAGATGGAGCAAGTAAATAATTCAACCCTATAAGAGAGTCAGATAATACACCAATGCATCACTTTACCATTGAAAGATGAGAAAGAAGAGAAATAGAGGAAAACATGATGCAAGTCATGCAACCCATATGAGTTTGGCACACGTAAGATTGACATGTTGGGTTATCACATGTTCTGCATTTCTTTATGCCATCCTTTCAATTGATTAAGCACAAGCCAAGTTCTAGGCACACTTTTTTGTATAGAAGCGAAAAAGCCCCCTTGATTCAAGAAGCACAAATTTACATATTCACCTTAATTTACTCAAAAAGTGCTTTTTTACATCTTGCACCTCAAATGGTTCGTAGTTACAAAGACCCTTGCCAACATAGTCAACACCTTCAGTAATTCATTTTTTTATTCGGCCTAACATGCAAAATAGTGAGCAACACACCATACAAATTGATCCTTAGTAAAATCCTAGTACTCATATATTTTGAATTTCACACATTACAGGTACTCCAACTTAGTAAAGAGAACCCCAAAATTTTAGGATAGGGAAAATAAATTTTTAATTATAAAAAAAGTAATTATGAAATTAACATATCGTGTGGTATACGAGATAGGCCACCACTATTCAAGGGGGAATCATGAAGAGGCTACCCGTTGATAAGCTAATATTGCATCAAAGATCAAGCACACTTGTTGGCTTGTGTTGCACCAAGCTTGTTCCAAAGAGAATAATCACTAGGTTTAAGTTTCAAAGAAGTTTTGAAAGATGCAATGGCCTTATCATATTCTCTCGACAAATTATACTGAACACCAAGGACAATGTGTACATCAAAGATCCTCCTGGAGACATCTCGAGCAGACTTCATTGAATAATCTAGCAACTCAGTATGGCGTAAAAACACTTCGATTAACACCAGAATATAACAATAACATTTCCAAAATGTAATGTTAGGGATAAGCTTCTAGTAATCTTAAGGAAAACTATATCCTGTCACCGTATGTAAAACTCTAAGTCCAAAATATAATCACTGCAGTCATGGAAATCATATGCAAAAAGACAATCTTGTAATCACAAAGATTCAAAACATAAGCAAACTATCCCACAAGTAACATTAGAGGAAGTGGCTTACACTCAAACCAAGATTGCAATATCAAGGCATTGTTCCAAAAGACAAAAACCGACCAAAAAACAAAGAATTATACCCTAGTGTACTTACATCAAATAATACAAAGAATTAGCAAGCTCGGTGGCGCAAGAGTATCATACTTTTTGGGTGATGATGTAACCATCCATACAGATACTTCAAAGCAAAGAAATTGTTCCACTCGAACTTTTCAAACATTATTATGTGTTTGACACTCCAAAATTTTAATCTCATCTTGATTAAAGGGATAAGCATTCACTAACCATTTGTATGACTCACGCCAAGAGCAAGAAGTACTTCCAGATTCGTAGGGTCACCTCCCGAGTACGCATCATTGCTTCATGCATAGCCTATACTGAGATATCTAATCGATGAATTACATTTTTCTACAAAGTCAAATATATGGACCCCAAGAAAGACCACATAAAAAACTGCAGATGCATTAATCAAGAATAACGAAGTATAAAAAGGTCTTGCATAATCCGTAAGTCTCAAGACAATGACAAGCGACGCATTAATCATCCAAAACAATTTGCAATAAATGTGAAACATTACACTTCATAGGCTTAATATAGACATAGTTTACGATGGAACCTTATCCATTCAAATTAATTTTAATTAAGCCAAAAAGGTTTTGACATGGTTCAAGAATAAATAGAAGCGGATGATAAGTGAAATGTAATGCACTACTAGTTCATGTGACAACAAATGATAATAGGTTAGATCCGAACATTAGCGACCAGGCAAAGATCGCGCTTCTAGATCTGCACTGATCAAGCCTCGTGCCACTAAGATAAACATGATATCAATCATATTGCAAACTTCAATGTTTAAACGAAAAATAGCTCCTCCTATCCCTTTCCAAAGAAAAGTTTTCATATATAAGAAATGATCATTGCATGGTACACCAAAGTGGCTATATCAAGCCAAAGAAATACAACACAAAATGCAGAGGTACAAGAAAACAGATCCTCTGTGTTGAAAGGTTTTCTTGCTTGCTAAATCAATAGGTTGTTCTCTTTCCTAAAATATGATCGTATTCACGGGGCATTAGACATGATTAAAAATTATTTAGATTCGGTGGAATAGAAAGGTAAATGGTCAACCTTGCCGCAAAGAATCATGTTGAGTATTTTTTGTTATGGTTGAGTATTTTGAGATAGTTATATGTAGCTAACTTTGAGTATTATATTGAGATGGAAATGGTTAATATGTGTTGATTTGTTGAATGGATGAAAAGGAATCGGTATGTTTAAGCTAGCATAAAGTTGGATAATTTCACAATTTAGTCCTTGGATAATTTCAACAATCATGGATGAAAAGGAATCGGTATGTTTAAGCTTGGGGAATCCGTGATGCATTGTACAATAATCGACCGTGCGAACAAACCAGATTATTAGAAAACAAAAATACAATTACTAATGCTTTGACAAATAATATTATACGATATCAAATAAAAGAAATATGGGTATCAAAGTTAAATCGGCATCTAATCTGTTTAACCCATACATTTAATGTAATTTTAACAATTTATACAAAGGCACAATTGCTTAAACAATTTCACTAGAAATGAAGTTATGTGGTCTTAGTTGAACTTTAAGCATTATATCCATAAAAGAAATATGGATATCGTGTTAAACGCATCTAATCCCCATTTATCTCAAGTTTTAGGGCATTAAAGAATGAATTTAAGCCATGGGAGAGAGCATAAGAACATTAAAATTGAAAAGAAAACATACTTTGGGATAAGAACATTACCGTGCAATACGATGAAGGGAATAGCGTGTCTATTTGGGATAAGAATCAATGTAATAGAGAAAATGAAGAATAAAGTAGTTGATCAGAAAAGAGAGGGCCATGGTCGTGTGAAATCTTGCGAACTGCATTTCTTTCTTTCCCAAAGCATCCAACAAGAACAACCACACCGACATCCATAAATTTGAAAAGACGAACCAAAACAATATTTCCTAGTAAGTAAAAACCCAAAATCTATGGATGAAACAAGTGATTTCAATATCACAATAAATAAATAAAAAAACAGAAACGATTGAGAAGGAAGAGATAAAAGATAAAAACGGACGAGAGAGGAAAATTTTGAAGAGAAAGAAATGGTGAAGAACTGGCTGTCAGTTTTCTTTCTTATTCTGCTCCAGCTTTATTCCTGTCTTACACCATCTCGGAATAAGCTATTCCAAGGATATCCTGTCATTTCTTATTCCGGTTCACAATTTTTAGCCGCTTGCCTAACTGCTTTTTAGTGGCCTGCCTCGATTATTTTTCTTGTCTGGACCGGGCAACCTGTCATACTTATCCCGGTTAGGGATATCCCATTTCAGGGATATCCCGGTTAAGGATATCCCATTCTAGGTATATCCCGGTTCATTGTTATCCCATATTAGTATATCCCGACCGGAGTATATCCCATTCTAGAAATATCCCGATTCCCCTCTATTTTTTCCGAACTCTCTTTATCCCCCCCCAAAAAAAAAAAATTAGCCTTTTCAAATCCCCTCCCTTCTCCATCGTTGGGAATTTCTCTCTTCCATTCATAGCTTCTCCATTTCTTCACCTATTCACCCATCTCTTTAAATTTATTTTCCTTTATTTATTTCCCCTTTTATTCTCTGTTGTTTTTCCATTCTTTGATCTCTGTTAATCCCCTCTTTCGTTTTCTTTATTCTCTCTCCCTTCCTTTCTTGTCCTTTGGTAACAAACCCTAGACACTTCCGCGCCATCAACACCTTCCGGCGTCTTACCTCCTGATACATCTCCGGCAATAAAACTCCACCGTTTCATTCCATCTTCGTTTGTTGGGTTTCGGCTCAGATCGACTCCCGGGTAAGAATTCGAGCCTTTGTTTCACAGTTCGACTCCTTTTTTCTCTTCTCCTAAAGATTCTTCTCATTTGAATCTTTGCCGTTATCGTTTTTACACAGCTTTTGGTTTGGAATTACGGGTCGATCATAGGATGGTTGACTGAATCGGTTTCCAAATTGGGTTTTTGTTTTGTATTGTAAGCAATTGAGTGAATTGGGATTATAAAACTCCAGACACTTCCGCGCCATCAACACCTTCCGGCGTCTTACCTCCTGATACATCTCCGGCAATAAAACTCCACCGTTTCATTCCATCTTCGTTTGTTGGGTTTCGGCTCAGATCGACTCCCGGGTAAGAATTCGAGCCTTTGTTTCACAGTTCGACTCCTTTTTTCTCTTCTCCTAAAGATTCTTCTCATTTGAATCTTTGCCGTTATCGTTTTTACACAGCTTTTGGTTTGGAATTACGGGTCGATCATAGGATGGTTGACTGAATCGGTTTCCAAATTGGGTTTTGTTTTGTATTGTAAGCAATTGAGTGAATTGGGATTATAAATCCATAAATGGGTTTTGGATTTCTTTGTCTTTGTTGTTTCAGAAAGTGATTTGTTTGTAATTTATGCTTTTGGTTGGTTTAAAATAGTTTAACTATTTTGGAGTGGCATAGGGATTGTTATAGTTCATTTTAAATGAAATAAAATACAGTTCATCCTCATCTACTCAACTACTATAAATTTAGGGAGACAAGATGTTTGGGAGTATGATTCGGTACTTTTCAACGAAACCCAAGCCGACTATGAAGCCAATCGAGTTGAAAACGTCGCCAGAGCAAACGCAGACCATAACCAGAGTCATCTTTGACATTCTCAAGGAGCATGGGCCCCTCACCGTCGGGGATACTTGGGAACGAGTCAAGGTCAGTTGTTTAGTGGACTATAATATGTATTCATTTTGTATCTATATTTGTTGTTTCCACATCTAATTAAGCCAAGCCCAAGAGTGAAGTACGGGCAGTGCAGTTTTATTTTTGCATAATTTTAGCATCTTTAATTCCATGCATTATTGTTTTTTTCATGCTTTACTTGCCCGTGCTTGACATAACGGAGTAGAAATGTGTTTATGAGTTCAGGAGGTTGGATTGAGAGGGCTTACAAGCAAGAGGCACATGAGGATCGTCCTGAGATGGATGAGAGAGAGACAAAAGATTAGGCTAATATGCAACCATGTGGGGCCTCACAAACAATTTCTGTATACAACTTGGTTCACTAGACCAAGCATCAGCCACACAAGAGCTGTATGAAAACTTTGTGTTGTATTTGCTGTCTTGATATAGCCACTTTGGTGTACCATGCAATGTTCATATCTTATATATGAAAACTTTTACTGGAAAGGGATAGAAGGAGCTATTTTTTGTTTAAACATTGAAGTTTTGCAATATGATTGATATCATGCTTGTCTTAGTGGCCTGAGGCTTCAGTCAGAGTACCAGATCTAAGGCCGCAGTCTTTGCCTGGCTGCTAATGTTCTGGATCTAACCTTTTATCATTTGTTGTAGTGCATTACATTTCACTTATCATCCGCTTCTATTTATTCTTGAACCATGTCAAAACCTTTTTGGCTTAATTAAAATTAATTTGAATGGATAAGGTTCCATCTTAAACTGTGTCTATATCAAGCCTATGAAGTGTAATGTTTCACATTTATTGCAAATTGTTTTGGATGATTAATGCGTCTGCTTGTCATTATCTTGAGACTTACATGGATTATGCAAGACCTTTTTATACTTCTGTTATTCTTGATTAATGCATCTGCAGTTTTATGTGCTCTTTACTGGGGTCCAAATATTTGACTTTGTAGAAAAAATGTAATTCACTGATTAGATATCTCTGTACAGGCTATTGCAGCAATGATGCGTGCTCAGGAAGCCGATCCTACCAATCTGGAAGTACTTCTTGCTCTTGGTGTGAGTCATACAAATGTTTAGTGAATGCTTATTGTCCCTTTAATCAAGATTAGATTAAAATTTTGAGTGTCAAACAAATAATACTGTTTGAAAAGTTCAGAATTGGAACAGAATGATGCTTTAAAGTATCTGTATGGATGGTTACGTCATCACCCAAAGTATGGTACTCTTGCGCCACGGAGCTTGCTAATTCTTTGTATTATGCTGATGTAAGTGCACTAGGGTATAATTCTTTGTTTTTTTGTTTGGTTTTTGTCTTTTGGAACAATGCCTTGATATTGCAATCTTGGTTTGAGTGTAAGCTGCTTCCTCTAATGTTACTGTGGGATAGTTTGCTTATGTTGTGAATGCTGTGATTACAAGAGTGTCTTTTGCATATGATTTCCATGACTGCAGTGATTATATTTTGGACTTAGAGTTTTACATATGGTGACAGGAAATAATTTTCCTTAAGATTACTAGAAGCTTATCCAATATGAGTTGTGATGAACTTATCATTGATGATAATCAGGTCAAACCAGCATCAGAGAACTGGGCAACAGAATATCAGCAACAGTACAATGGAGGTGCTTCTTGGGCTGATGAATTTGCTCATGATGAGGCAAGTAGAGATCTTGTGGAAGCCAAAGAAGCTTATAGATTAATATGTCCTGATAATCAGTCATAAATTGCGTTTAGCAGTTTCCTCCTTTTTTTTCTTCTGCCTTGCCTACGTAGACTAAAATGGAACTAACATCACTGACCTTTGGTAGTAATCTCATTCACCAACCCTAGGTGGTTGAAACTAGTTTTGATGATTTGAGAATGTCCCAAATGATAATGATGGTTTGGTTAGTGCTATTATCTATATATTTACTATAATTTAGCAAATAAAGTGTGAATGACTAATGATTCTGTATTATTACATCTTCAGTTGAACTTTTAAATCAACTAAACCTGTAAATCTTAGATGAGATTATCTTTATTTGTTATTTATAAAATATGCTACTCACGTTTTGGTGGTTCTTAGTATTTCTATGGGCCAAACCAATGGGTCATGGAGTTTGCTACTAAATTGAGCAGTGAGAGCTTATTGATTATAATAAGTTAGAAGATAAACTGTCACTGATGATTCTTGTAATTGTATATCTTTGTTTGGTATTAAACCAGGTAAAAACATTGTAATTTGTATAAATGTTCTTATTATACAGAATCTGCTACTCTGGTTGGTGGTTCTTTGATTTTCTTCAACCTGATCAATGGGCTGAGGAGTTTGCTACTGTATGAGAACAACTAGGGTCTTTTGATTTGTTTATTCAGGATACAAAGTGCAACTAATGATTCTATGTGTTATGTATTATTTTGAGACTCTTAAACCGTGCTAAGCTCTTATTCTTAGTTGAAATATTCTAATTTTCTTCATTTCATTAAATGTTCTTGACCTGATGGTTAATAGGTTTTCCGTGGACCTGACCATTGGGCCGATGAATTTGGTGCTGAAAGATTGCAACAAGAGTCTGTCGATGATCAATGGGTCAATGAATTCTCAAAGTTGCATGTAGTTGACTGGGCAGAAGAATTTGGTTGTCAAGTTGGTGAGGGGGCTTTGGGAGATAGTTCGTCTGATAACTGGGCAAATTCATATGATGAGTAAGTCTGGTAGCCTTGAAGAAGTTCACTTTATAACCTCTCTTAATTCTACGTGAATGTTTTGGTTGTGAAAACTTGTAGGTTCCTCAGCGGTCGGACGCTTCAAGGGGTGTCTATGTATTTTCTGATATGAATCCATATGTTGGTCATCAAAATCTTTTAAAAGAAGGTCAAGAGCTATTCAGGAAAGGACTTTTGAGTGAAGCAGTGCTTGCCCTAGAGGCTGAAGTTATGAAAAATCCTGAGAATGCTGAAGGTTGGAGATTGCTAGGAATAACCCATGCTGAAAATGATGACGACCAGCAGGTAATCCACTTTGCTCTAGTTTGTCAGAGTTGGATAGTTCATGTGTATTCTTACACCGAAAGTCATTGTTTTTGTGTAATTTCTATTAAGAGATGTGACTGCTTGTCTAGTTCAGCCATCTGTTCAGCATCTTCGGTTATGATTCTTTGCCTGGCAAGGTTGACCATTGACCTTTCTATTCCACCTAAATCTAAATCATTTTTAATCATGTCTAATGCCCTGTGAATACCATCATATTTTAGGAAACAGAACAGCCTATTGATTAAGCAAGCAAGAAAACCTTTTGACCACAAAGGATCTATTTTCTTGTACCGCTACATTTTGTGTTTTATTTGCTGGCTTGATATAGCCATGTTGGTGTACCATGCTATGTTCATTTCTTATATATGAAAACTTCTACTGGAAAGGGATAGAAGGAGCTATTTTTCGTTTAAACATTGAAGTTTGCAATATGATTGGTATTACGTTTATCTTAGTGGCCTGAGGCTTCAGAGTACCAGATCTAAGGCCGCAGTCTTTGCCTGGCTGCTAATGTTCTGGATCTAACCTATTATCGTTTGTTGTCACATGAACTAGTAGTGCATTACATTTCACTTATCATCGCTTCTATTTATTCTTGAACCATGTCAAAACCGTTTTGGCTTAATTAAAATTAATTTGAATGGATAAGGTCTCATCTTAAACTATGTTTATATCAAGCCTATGAAGTGTAATGTTTCACATTTATTGCAAATTGTTTTGGATGGTTCATGTGTCTGCTTGTCATTATCTTGAGACTTACATGGATTATGCAAGACCTTTTTATACTTCTGTTATTCTTGATTAATGCATCTGCAGTTTTATGTGGTCTTTATTGGGGTCCAAATATTTGACTTTGTAGAAAAAATGTAATTCACTGATTAGATATCTCTGTACAGGCTATTGCAGCAATGATGCGCGCTCAGGAGGCCGATCCTACCAATCTGGAAGTACTTATGAAATTAAAATTTCAGAACATTAGCTTTGTGGTTTCGAGGATAGTGCTACCACTTTTATTCCCTTATTCGCTGTGCGGCTGCTGCTGCTACTGTTTCTGTTCGCCTTCAGCATTCGGCTTGGTTTCTCAAGTAAGCATTTTCTTTTTATTCGTCTTTACTATTGTCCCTATCCACTCGTTGATTTTGTTAAGCTTTTTTTTTTTAGGGTTTTTGTGACGTAAAATGAAATAGCTCCCTCGTATTTTTCATTAATTTACTTTTCTGTTACTCTAAGATTATTAGGATTTTCTGCTTTCTGGGTTGAGTACAAAATTCCTCGTATTGCATTTCCTAATTCAAATGAAAGAAGGATTCTGACTTGTGCTCATCTTTGCATATTTGATCCTCTGTTTTCCTTTTGCCTTAGTGTTACTTTTGAATCTAGGGTTTTTACATCTAAAAACGAATACAGGATGTAGTTTAAAACACAAAAACTTAGTTTTGAAAGGGTGCTTTAGGGTTGGGAATAGGGTTAGAATTTCTTATTCATCCGCCGTCTCAAAAGATTCGCCAACATGACCTCTCCTCTTGGCTTTTTTTTCAATAATAATATTATTATTCCCTTCGTTGCAGCTGCCTAGGCTTTGTTTTATGATTGGATCAATGGATTCTGGAAATTGTGCCAGCAAATGCAAAGACAATTCTCTCAAGTTAATTAAAAACTCAGATAAAGTTTGCACAGACGAAACTAATAGGGTAATTATTGATCCTTCGGCAACTACTAGACAGGGTAATAAGGAATCTTCTCTAGGGGCCTATCACCTCTGATGCGAACAGAGGAATTGGAGAGTTAAGCCTATAAATTTAATTCTCCACCCATCGAAGTGAAGAATGCACAAAATCATCCTCACTTTGATCCTGATACTACCATAAACCTAGAGTCAATGGTTTCTGTCAACCGTAGTAGTCCTAGAACCCCAAAGGATAGTATTTTTGACCCATTTGCTCCTGGCCCAGAATGCATGGTGTTTGCTCCTTCCTACAGGAAATATGTTGATGAAATGAGGATAACTGTTGCACGCGGCCTAAATTTTGACATCTCTGTTGGAACTGTGGGTTCTGTAAACCATAGAACTGCTGCAGATTCTATTTCAGATGAAGAAATGTTTGAGTCTGATTATGAAAATCTCTTGGAAGTTATCGTTTCAAACCAAGCTGAGGGTTTTCTTATTGAATTTTCAAATATAGAATGTGATTCTGATGGTAGTAAGACACCCCCTTCAGCTCCTTGCCTAAATGGGGTTTCTGATACTTGCCCTGGTGCTCCTATTAAACTCACTGGGAGATCAAGGGTCATTGATTTGGGGTTCTGCAGAAAGCTTGAATTCTAAAACTACACTTAATGACATGGCAGGGGATATATTTTGCTCTATTTGTTTCAACCCTAACAGCATGCCTCTAGTTAAAGCTTTTGCTTTTTGCAGATCTGTCTGACTTCCGAGATAACAGAGTATAGTTATTTTCACTTACAACTATTTTTTCTTCTTTTTGACAAGGGATAATGTTGCACAACGCATTGTAGCATGCATATCATTGTTCCGGCTATCATGTATCTGGTTCTCTTTGACAGATAATCTTTTATGGTAATCAAGCTTGAAGCTACCTTTTTACTTTAGATGTGTCCCCACCCATTTTTCTGTTATTTTTTGACGTCTAGTAGTTTCCTTTTTTTTTTCCTCCATTATTTTGTAATGCCCGAATTGAGATGGTTCTGCAGTCAACACTTATGTACCCCTAACACGTTCAAAGGATAATTTTACATTGAACTATTTAACTGCAAAATATGTGATTCAGTATTCCTTTTCTTGTGTCTACAGATACAAGAAGATATTAAGATTCTAATATCTTAAACCCTAGAATGCAGGGGTTTATATATATAGAGAGATTAATCATATCATGTATGTTATTGTGAAAACTGAGACTTGTGATGTGTTTTTTTTTTTTGGTTTGCTCAGTAATAAATGGTTGATACTTTCTTGATTTTTAGGTTCTATGCATTTGGAAAATATCGAAGTGATTGAAAATGTATAGATATAATCTTAATGTCATATGGTTATTACTTGCATCATAGAACATATCTATTGCGATGTGGATGCCTCTTGGCTGGCGCACAAAGATTTGTGATTAAAGTGTGCATAACAGTTAAAAGTAATCAAAGCTTGCATAACAATAAGTACTGGGTTTATTCTTTGGGTTTATTTTCATTCTTACTCTGCTCCAGGGATATCCCCGTTATATCCTGTTTCAGGATAAGCTATTCCAAGAATATTCCCATCATATCCCGTCCCGGTTCGGTATTTTTGGTATCTGGTTCAGCTGTTTTGGTATACGGTTCAGATTTTTTATGTGTTTGGACCGGGTTACCTGTCATACTTATTCCAGCCAGGGATATTCCATTCCAAGGATATCCTGGTCTGGGGTTATCCTATCGAAGGATATATTGGTTTTGTATATTCCATTCCTGGGATATCCGGGTTTTGGGTATAGGGGTTTGAGGCTTGGGGCCTGGGTTTAGGTTTGGGCTGGTATTTTTGGGCTTTTGTTTCAGTGTTTTGGTTCGTGGATCTCTGGTCAACATATGTGCCCATCTCAGAATCTGAACTATAACTTTAAAATTTAAACATTCTTGTACGATTTATATACTCTTTAAGCATAAATAATTTAATTTTGATGTTCCCACCAACTATCTCAAAGATTAATTAAAGGGTAAATTACCCTACTCTTGTTTAATCGGTTTCCTCAAATTAATTGTCTTAAATTTGTGAATTAACTTCAACTACATCCAAATTCAAGTCCATTTGCTTTGCTGTGAGTGAATTGGAGAGAGATGAGAGGTGGGAAAATTGCCCAGTGTGGCAATGACGCGAGAAAGAGGAGCGAGATAGAAGACTCGAAATTCCTCAATGCCTACTTCAAGCAGAGGAAGTCACGAACAGAATTCAAATGCCGGGATCTTGAAGTTGAAAATCAGGAACAAATAAGAGAACCGGGAAATGAAATTACGGGCAAGCCGGAAAAGGGTTCTTCGCTTGCTATCTGCTAACCTTTCTCAGCCCTCGTCATAAAGGCCACACCTATATCGGGTCTGATTCTACTGTTCTCTTCCTATATTAATATTTTGCCTCATCCTCCCCGTGTTTCTTTCTTATCTCAACATTATGGATGCTAATGCTTCTTTTTTTTGCTGTCATAGATAGATATTTTCTTTTTTGGCAAGATATCTTTTCCAATTTTACCTCTTAAGGTTCAGCTTTATGATTCTGTACTTCTCACTCGAGTGTTTTGAATGGTACATGACATGTTCCAAGGCTTTTATTAGATTCGTATTTACACCCTTTGAGGTTTATCTGAGTAAATTCAATTTTAACTCGATGTTTACCTGGTTATGATCTTTAAATTCAAATTTCGCTTTTTCCCCTTCAAATTTTCCGTGTAGTTTCTTTTCTGGTTCATGTTTGATTCGTCACCACTACCATGAACAAATTGAATTGCGTAACCCTCTCGCATTTGCTCCACCTATTGTTAACCCACCTAATGATTCCCCTAATTTTACTGTAATTATAACTTCTATGATCTTACACTTTTTTTCCCTTTAAATTTGTGTAATTTCTTAAGTGTTTGACATGATGAACACTCCATCAGCCAGGCGCAAAAGCCGATGCAAATGCAGGAGGTCAAAATGCCTAAAATAGTATTGCGAGTGCTATCGGGTATGTTTTAACTTTTTAGCTCCATGTTACTTATGTTGCTCCCAATTTCCTTTTTTATTTTTAAGAACTTGTATTCAAGCTCCATGTTACTTATGTTGCTCCCAATTTTTAGGAAGATGAATGAGAAATCGGAGTGATTTTTAGGAAGATGGATGAGAGGATTGATTAATTCCTAGAGCTCCGATACCATGTAGATATTTAGAGATAAGATTCATCTATATTTCTGCTTGTTAGCTTACAAATATATAGAGAGAAATTATCCTAAGGTAAGAAACAATCCCTACAAAACAGGAACAGCCTAAGAATCAGTAATTAGGATTAGTTTCTATTTACAGAAGATCTCCTAGTAATCTATCCTTAATTTTAGGAATTCCAACAGAAAGGATGGCATAAAGAAATGCAAAACATGTGATAACCCAACATGT
Organism: Gossypium sturtianum; assembly: GCA_025698515.1. Taxonomy (NCBI): domain Eukaryota; kingdom Viridiplantae; phylum Streptophyta; class Magnoliopsida; order Malvales; family Malvaceae; genus Gossypium; species Gossypium sturtianum. Next base: position 170,402,439 of record CM046945.1, read on the forward strand.
CAATCTTCTGTGTGCCAAATTCATATGGGTTGCATCATCTTTTCCTCTATTTCTCTTCTTTCTTATCTTTCAATGGTAAAGTGATGCATTGGTGTGTTATACAGCTCTCTTATAGGGTTGAATTATTTACTTGCTCCATCTTTGTAACCTTAGGCTGCTAAAAAGATTGTTCAAATAACATGTTGCACCTAGTTGGACCTTAGAAGACAAACTAGCTCTTCTATTAAGCTCCATGTAATTAGTTATTTGATTTGTTGAAGCTATTGGTTAATTTAGATGATTTGATTATGCACTTCCTCAATTTACATATACCCTTGATCATCTCTTTCAAAATGCCTTTTTTAATGCATTCAGATCTTGCATATGCAGTTTGATTTGTTTAGCCTCTGTTACTGAGATTGTCCATTTAAAATTATTTGATGATAAACTTCCCTTTGCCTGTGGTGGCCATATTTTTAGCACTATTGAATTTAGTCTTTTGGTCTATGTCTGGATCTTTAGGCACTAGATTTGAAGCCAAACTAGGTGCGTGCTTGGGCAAACATGGGTATCAGTTACGCCAACCAGGTTTGTTATATCCTGCACTGTTCTCTCATTGTCTTGACATTCATGAAAAGGGAACTGCATTTCTTACTTTATGTCTTCATTTCCTTTTGCATATTTCTGAGATGGTCAATCCTTCTAAATGAAAATTTATGGGTATGTGATCAGGAATTTAATCACCTTGTTTTCAATATATAGGTCTCAACAAATTTTGGAAAGAGAATTGGTTCGAAATAACAGTAATGTCGATGGAAAGATGAAAATCTATTTGATTGGTCAGTAATAAATTTTATGGTCTAAAATGAAACCCATTATGTATCCAAGATTAATACATTTTGGGCTTGGAGAATGGGCATGGTTTTGGGGTTTCTGCTCAGTTACTGTGTCTTGTGATAATGGGCATTTTTTTCGTAGTTTATTCTCATCTCATTTTCCTTTTTTTCTAACATTGCTTTTCCCTTTACTCTCTCCTTTATTCTGCCCGTCTCATTTCAAATTTTTCCTCTTATGTTTTTAGCTTTTTGTAACCGATGCCCAAAGGAATGCAAAGACACTGCCGTTTCTGTTTTTGGGATTTTGGAATCCCTTGCTTCATAAGGTATGAATCTTTGCTTCAACATTGTCTTTTCCGTTCTCTGTTTTTAATTTAAGAACTATGCTTTTGTACTTCTATTTCTTGGTTTATTTTATGGTTTTTGGTTTTCAGGTTTAGAAATCACTGTTTCTATTCGTTGTTTCTTTTGTTTTTTTTTTAATTTATTACTCATACACCTGTTGGTCGGCAAATTCTGTTCATGCTGTAGTCAATTTTCTTTCTTATTCTGTTCCGGCTCTATCCCTGTCATATTCCGATTCGGAATAAGCTTCTTCCCGGATATCCTGGCATTTCTTATTCCGGTTCAGAATTTTTAGGTACAGGTTTATGGGTTTTAGTGGCCGGTTCAGATATTTTTCCTCGTCTGGACCGGGCAACCTGTCATGCTTATTCCGCCGGGGGATATCCCATTCCGGGTAACCAAAGGCCAAAAAGAACACACACGCTACACTCTGTTTTTTGTGGTTTTTGAAATCCACTGCCTTTTCATTTCTATTTTGGTTTCAGATCAATGTTTTTTTTACTTTAATTTCAGTAGGTTCATTTCTCTGCCATTTCTTTGTTGCGATTTTTGTAACCCCTGCTTCGTTGGACAACATTTGTCTTTTGCTTTTTTCATCTCTTTTTTGGAGTGTGGTGTGTTTAGCTGTGTGGGTTTGGGGTGTTGTTGGTTCATGTTTGCAGTCTTTGGTCTGACCAAATTAGAGTCTCTTCTTTCCATTCCCTTTTATCTCACTTAAGATAATGCTTTTAACTTTTTCGGCTGGCGTTCTTTCTAATATGACAGTCCAGATAGCCTACTGGTCTTGTGTATAAAAAACTGCTTTCTAGTCTGATGTCCTGCAAAAGAAAAATCTCTGATTGGCTGGATTATAAGTACTGTGAAACCGGTATCCCAATTGTTAAGTCAACCATCAGGAAATTGGCACACATGAATGACTTTAATTAAATAATTCCCTTGAAAACTGTACAATAATTAGTTTAATTGATCGGTCTGAGGTATGTGCTTGTAAATTAAAGGGGTAAAATGCAATGTTAAGCTTGCTTGTTTAATCTGTTTCCTCAAATTAATTGTCTTAAATTTGACGAATTAAAGGGTAAAATTAAACAAGATTAGGGTAACATTGGATTTTACCCTATAATTAAAGGGTAAATTAAAGTTATTTAATTAATTTAAGACAATTAAGCTTGCTTGTTGTAACAAGGAATTTTGTTGGGCTCAACAGCTATATTCTTCCTTGAGTTTTCATGCATTTGTATCATCTTTTTTATTTTTATGGTATTTGGTTAACTTATTCCAGCGACTGCAGATGAATATCTTCTCACTCTATATGAGATTTGGCTATGGCAGGAAACCTTTAATTTAGGGGATTTTTTGGGTTCTTATCTACTTTATTGTGAAATTTAATTGTCTTATGTTGTCCATGCTTAGTTGATGAAGTGCTATATATAAATGTGTATGTTAAATTGATGAAGTGCTATATATAAATGTGTATGTTAACTTGGGAACGTGTTAAGGTCAGTTGTTTAGTAGACTATAATCTGTATTCATTGTGTAGCTATATTTGTTGTTTCCACATCTAATTAAGCCAAGCCCAAGAGTGAAGTCAGGGCAGTGCAGTTTTATTGTTGCATAATTTTAGGATCTTGAATTCCATGCATTATTGTTTTTTTCTTGCTTTACTTGCCTGTGCTCGACATAATAGAGTAGAAATGTGTTTATGAGTTCAGGAGGTTGGAGACAAAAGATTAGGCTAATATGCAACCATGTGGGGCCTCACAAACAATTTCTGTATACAACTTGGTTCACTAGACCAAGCATCAGCCACACAAGAGCTGTCCATAATTCCTCAACTTCTACAACTAGTTTTTCTGTCGGTACTTCTAGTCCAAAGTCGTCTTCAGGTTAGGTTGTAGCACGCTTGTGCTGGCTGCAATATCATCGATTTCAGGACATGTACTGTTTTTTGCAATAGTGTAATATAATTGTTCTGTTGTCATGTTGTGGAAACTTTACCCTCTTCTTCCCATATATTTTCGATTTTAATGTACAAATTCCAAATTCGATTACTTATCATCATTTCTGCCATTCAGACAGCTCTATAAAAAAAATGAAAAACAAAGTAAAAGAGGTAAGAATTTATAGAGAAATCTCGGGAAACAAACAAATCGAGAAGGATCAGAGGAAGATAGAAAGAGGAACCTTGATGATTATCAACCAAAAAAATTATCAGCTCAGAGTTAAGGGAAAGGGACCTTTCTTCTTTCCTCTGTTTTTCTTATTCTCGAATTTTCTCTCTCTCCCAATTCTCAAAACCCTAATTATATATTTTTTATTTACCTTTTTGATTCATCAATAGAAGCTTTGCCAATTGCCAATAGTAATTTTCCTCTAAGAATCATCAAGGTTCTTTTTTCTATCTTCCTCTGATCCTTCCCGATTTTCCCGATTTGTTTGTTTCCCGAGATTTCTCAATAAATTCTTAGTTCTTTAAATTTGTTTTTCATTTTCTTCGTTCCTAAAGTTTAGCAAGTTTTTCTGGCTGTGATGAATCAAAATCCTCAGCTATTTATTTTATGATCATCTTCTGATATTGAAGAAAGCTTTACCTCTTTTTTTTCTTTGTTTGAATTTTGTTTATTTTTCATGCTTTAATTTTGGTATCTTTATCTTTGATCTAAGCAGGACCAAAAAGCTTACCTTCCGAAATCCGAGCTAGCTCCTAAAAACCTTGAAAATGTGTAAAAATGTTGCTTTCTTTTTGAAGCAAGTGATTTAAATAACATTGATTTCTATTTAATGGGATTAGCAGTCAGAACTGTATGATAAATAAATCTACTTAATTCATAGGCCATCTACATTTGTACAAGCAGCCAAACTTAAGAGAGGGGCTCCTGCCAAGGAGAAGGAACTAACAAAATTGAGGTCACTTTTCCTTTTTTAAGCCATTGGTTAATGACTTCGGTTTTCATCGTATTAGTTTGCATGAATTTGATTCTTTGAACAATCTTCTTGTGGTGTTTTAGGGTTAATTCATAATTTTCCATTTGGAAGTACTTTACGTTTGAACTATTAGCAATTTCTACTCAAATATGATGATTTTGCCACTTCCTTTTTTTAATATATATTTTTTTTGCTTTTGTTCCATTTAACAAATTTTAAAGAAGCATAATGGAAATTTGAAATTTCACAGATGCTAGCTGGTGATCAGGGTGGAAATTAGATCATTGGGATATTGAAATGATCAAATGACTTTTATGTACGGTTCTGCTTACTTGATGGTTAACTTAACCACTTGAATGTCAAATAATGCTCAAGAACCTATTATTTGACTATGCATTAGGGAATAAGAGGCATTTATTGTTAGTAGGAGCTCTATTATGTCGAACATGATCTTAGGGGTAAGCTACGATTTTATCAATATGTGAACTGATTGTCTGGGTTTATTCTTTTCCTTTGATTAACACAGCCTTGGGAGTTCAAATTAGTCTATAAGATGTACTAATATTTGGACTACCAATTTCTATAATTTAATGGTATGTGGTTTGCAAAATATGTTCAATGCTGCTTTACAATTTGCTAAACTTTGATCATGATGACTTTCTTTTCCTTCAACTTTGCCTGTAACATGCTTGGTATTATTTGTTGATGGTTAACTTGAAACATATTTTTTACTTATATTTCAGTGGGTTTATTTCTCTGCGGTTTCTTTGTTGCGATTTTTGTAACCCCTGCTTCATCGGAGACTGATTTCAGGTATGAATCTTTGCTTCAACATTGTCTTTGGCTTTCTCTGTTTTAATTTAAGATTTATGCTTTTTTACTTGTGTTTTTTTGTTTTTGTTATGTGTTTGAAATTTATTGATGTGGTCTGTGAGTTACTTTGTGGTTGTTTTATGCTATATCAGTTGGTTATTGTTAGGATTTTCTAAATAGGTGACCTAAATTAAAAAAGTAGGTGTTTAAAAAAAAGCGACAGATACATGAACAAATATTATTAGGATTTAATTATTGTTTTTTCAATAAAGTTTATAATCACCGAAACGTTCTTTATATTAACTCCTTTATATTAAATGATAAACCAGGTCGGATCCAATTTAATATTTATAAGAATATTTTTAGAAATATTTTAATTAATTGTTTTGCAGAAATTTAAATAGTACATATATAATTATTTCAATAGTTTTCCATTCTTTATAGAAATGCGAAGTACCCAGCAAAACGATCAAAACCGGCATATCGGATTCCAGACTGGGACATTCTGTTTCTTAGTTTTCTCAAAAAATCTGTACTTCAGTTTTAAAAAATAATAATAATAATCTAATTGGGATGCTTGTTAATATTGATAGTAATTGAAGAATTGGAGAATTTCAACCGATTTGCTAATTGCAAAGGTTTTTTTCGATTTGGGTTTCACGATCATAGATGGTGGAGATTGTCAAGATTCGTGTATGCATATATGTTTTCTTTTTCATACTGCTAGGTGCTTGCATTCATTAGTAAGGATTGGGTATATTTTCTTTAAAATAGTTGGGATTGTTCGTGTTCTGTTGGGTATGATTTGCAAATGGATTTTGATTGGAAGTTTTAGGTAAACCCATGGTATCTCTGTATATAAGTTAGAAGCACCTATTACTGGAACAACTAGTTCGCGCTCCTTGTTTTCATTTTCCTTGGTGTCAGTTATCTCGAATTCCATTAATGAAAGGTTGAAAACTCCTCCTACACATCCATATATTATTTAGCTTTCTTTTCCTTTTTTTTTTTATAAACATGAAGAAAGGACAAAATAGTTGTGAATTAACAACTGAGCAGTCCTCTTTCTCAAGGAAGCGAATCAGTTAATTAGAAAACCACAAAATCCAGATGAGGTAAAGGAAGAAAGGTAAGAAAATGAAAGCGAATGGGAAATCAGAATGACAGCTAAAATGAAAGGGGAAAAGAAGAAGGCCCCAATTTTAGCAGGTAGGTTAGAATCTCTTAAAATTTAACAAAAGAATGAGCCGGAAAAAAAGTCCCCAAAACAAAGAACAATCTTTACAATTTTATTGCAATGGCATAAAGATAATGCAACGAGGAAGAAAGAATGACTTGCCTGCTCCGTAGCTTGCTCAGGAAAATGAAGATGAAGAAGGAATCTTGAATCCAAATCTAATTAAACCCTACTTATCTTGTGTATCCACAGAGAACAACACGACAAAACAGAATCTGAGAATCCCTTCTAGTGTCTTAGCTTGCGTCGGAACAGATTTTTCTAGTGTCTTGTTCTACATAATTTTCATTCTTATTCTGGATATCCCATATCGGGATAAACTATTCCAACAATATCCCCATTATACCCCCGTTCCGGTTCAGTAATTTTAGTGCCCGGTTCAGTTGTTTTGGCACCCGGTTCAGATTTTTTACGTGTTTGAACCGGGAAACCTGTCATAGTTATTCCTAACAGGGATATCCTACTGAAGGATACCCCGGTTAAGGTATATCCCATACCAGGGATATCCCCTTTTTCTACTATTTTTCTTCTTTTTCTCTCTCCCTCCTTTATTGTCCTTTCTAACAAACCGCTGCCGCTGCCTCCACACACTTTCCAGCGTCTTACCTCCGATCTGGCCAGCTTCCTTCCCATCATTCGAAATTTAAATCCTCAAATATATCTATCCAATCCATTGCTCCCCATTTCTTCGGCGGTTCTCTCTCACTCTCGGTCTCTTTTCAACGTTTTCCTGTCATTCTTTTTTAGCTTTGGGTATCCACAGGCCAAAAAAACACGCTAGAGTAGGAAGAGAGTTTTCGTGAAAGAGAAACCCTAAGTTTTCTCTGGCGTATCTGGTTTTTGTTATTTTTGAAATTCGCTGCTTCAACGGAGACTCATTTCAGGTATCAATCTCTTTTTTAGTTTCAGCTCCATGCTTTTTTACTTGTATTTCAGTGGGTTTTTCTTAGGGTTTTTGGTTTTCAGCTTTAGAAATACTGTTTCGTTCCGTCTTTCAGATCTATAGATGTCGGTCTTGTTCTTCATTTTTGTTTGTTTATCGTCTACTATACGTTGTTCTTTATTTTTGGATTGTTTGTTTCCCTCTGTTTAATATTATAGCTTTTGTGTTATTTTCTATTTCTTTTAAATCTTTGCTTAGCAGAATACTAATTGCCTAAACAAAAAGCATCAGTATGTAAATTGTTTACTGCATCTGTGTTGGCTTGATTTTAGTTCTAGGAACCCGGTGGGAGTTGTGACGCATGTAGAGTTTATTTGGTAGTTTTTCTGGATGGTAATAACATGTCTTGTACGCAAGAACACTCATGGAAAGAGGTTATCACTTCCAAGAGAAGTTAAAGTGGACCACGTTTAAAATTTTAGATAATTTTGATGATGAAAACTGGTGAAGGCCACTCATTGATAGATTAGAGTTTAAGTAGCTTTCAGGAATGCTAGCTGAAACTTTGGAAGATCCATTCCAAATTGAACAAATGAAAATGTTGTTGGCATTAGCAAAATCAGGAATATGTCCGCAACTAAAATTAGAGACCTAATGTACAAAGCTTGATTAGGTGAGCTGAATCAGGTAGATATATTGTATGTAACAAAGCTTGATTAGGTGGTTTGAATCAGGTAAAGATACTGTATGTAACTGTATTGAAGCTGTGGAGGGTGTGTGGATTAGCAGCTAGGGGATTGTTTGGTATGATGTTTTGAAGTTGATGTATGTGATGTTTGCTGTTTATTGCTGCCTTAATGAAAAATCCTTATTATTTTATTTCTTTCGTAACAAAGAAATATCAGTACTCACTGTTGCACTGAAGAAAATTTTAATTAGCTTTGAATTTTGCTTCCATTGGCCGAAAGCTTTAAAGCTATCACTTCTGGTAAAGATTTTACAATAAGCCTTTTTATTTTATTAGCCAAACACTTTGTCCATTTTTAATACCGACCAACCTTCTCAATTTGTCTGTCCTTTCTCAAACGTGTTATGCATCTTCTCTTCTGTAATGTGATACATTTCTGCTCTTTACAACGACCCTTTTCCTGCTTCATTTCATCTTTCTGACACATGTACTTAGCACCTTTTTGGTATCTTCATTTTTCTTTTTTTCTCCCTTTTTTAGTGAAGAGATAAATGACTTTCTAGTAAAAGATATTTTATTGGTAACAAAAGAAATATGGCCTTAATTGTTCTTTTCTTCAAATGTTATTATTGATGATAAATGATGGTATGAATTATTTTAGCCTCTTAGTATTCAGTGTATACATTTTTTGTCTTATCCATTTTATAAGTAAAAACATATAATCGTTTCTGTTTTTTTTTTTTTTTTTTGTGATATTGAAATCACTTGCTTCATCCATAGATTTTGGGTTTTCAGCCCTATGAAATATTGTTTCGGTTCGTCTTTTCAAATCTATGGATGTCGGTGTGGTTGTTCTTGTTGGATGCTTTGGGAAAGAAAGAAACTCTGGTTCTGCAAGATTTCACCGGCAATGGCCTCTCTTTTGCAGTCAACTACTTTATTATTCATATTCTCTATTGCATTGATTCTTATCCGAAATAGACACGCTATTCCCTTCATCGTATTGCACGGTAATGTTCTTATCCCAATATCTTTTCTTTTCAATTTTAATGTTCTTATTCACTCGTCTGACATCCTCCTTCAAAATTACATGATATGAGGGACTGTCAAAATGTCTCACAGGCTGAATCAGAAAAAGGAACTAGCCTTCATTGCTACTCCTCTGCCTTGAGTCCTAAGCAACCATGTCGGAGTAAGGAGATTGATAATATCTGTGAGATCATGGTAGATGGTTTTCCTGACTACCACATGGAAACCTCCAACCCCATCGACACAGTAAAATCTGGCTCGGGTTTGGGGCTCTATAATGGTGAATGACTTTGATTTTTTTTCTTTTGTACAATTTGTTATGGTAATAAAATTGTGTGTTATGCCTAATAAAATTGATGAATGGATATCCCTCCAATTATGTTATCTCTATATTTTGCCTGAAATTTTATGAGTTTATGAATTTATTTACACTACCAGAGGCTCCAATGCATATGACCTTTGTGTTTGTGTGTATTTTGTTGTTGCAAGTACCATCCGTTTTCTTTTAATTATTTTGCTTTTATGCGTCTCACTTTTGCACTTTAATTTTGATTTAGGCTCATTTTTCTATAGGGGCATTTTTATACGGTTTAGTTTCATTTGTTATAAGAGAGGGATTTAAGCTCATTATTAGTGAGTGCTCTTGTAGGATAAAGCATTTCGCAAAATGTCTTTTTTAATGCATTCAGATCTTGCATATGCAGTTTGATATAGAGATGCGAAATGCTTTATCCTACAAGAGCACTCAAGAGGAGGCTGCCTTCAAGTGAAGCAAGTGTGGGGAACAATGCAAGTTCTCCAACAGTCATGGCTTGGCCATCTGCTGAAACTCAAGGGCATACTGGATATTTGACATTCGCAAGGAAGTGTTTCTTGAAAAAAAAATAACTCTAACAAGTTGTAATCAATTCAAACACTGAGTTTTCATCCTACTATTATGATTGATTCTTAGCCATGACACATTCCTGAGTATTCACTTTACAGGTTTTCATCCTATTTTTGGCCTGGTTTAAAATCACTGTTGTGAGTTTAATGTTGTCCAAGTTTAGGTCGGACCAGGCCTACAGGTATCATAGGGCTGATAATTAAATGATACATTAAACAGCTTCCAACGTCTCTCTAAATCCTTGATGAGAGACCTTTCTCTTACAAACTGTGTCTCTTCTGTCTCCTTTATTCTGATTTTTAACTTCTTTTTCTTTTTATTTATTTTCTCTTCCTCCTTTTTTTACTACCCAGATTCTATCTGGGTATCTTTCCATTTTTATCCTGATATCTTTTTAGCTTTTGTGTAAACACATGCCAAAAAAACACACTTGCTACAGCAGGATATTGAAGTCCCACCCTTCATCGGATTGTAATTTCAGGTATGATTTTCACTTCTACTAACTTTTTCTTTTCATTTCTTTTTTAGTTTCAGACCTATGCTTATCTTCTATTATTTCTATGGGTATTGTGGTTTTCATCTCTGTTTTAGTTTTCATATTTATGCTTCTTTTTTAGTTTTTTCAGTGTGTTTTTGTTATTCGTTTTGGTGTTCAGCCTTATGAAACACTGCTTATATTCAACTTTTTAAAACTTGTGATGTCGTCATTTTTTTGATAGTTTATCGCTTGTTATTTGTTTTATTTTTTTGATTGTTTGTTTCCCTCTGTATTTAAGGACATTTTCTTACAAATCATTTAGTTTGTTCTAGTTAATTTTCATTCTTATTCTGCTTATATGTTTCTAACAACTATATAAGTATCTACCCTAAAACCCTAACTGATTAGCAGAAAATAAATGGGAACATTTTCTTGTTTCTTTCCCTTTTATTCTCTTGATTTTCCCTTTTTGTTGTGGGAATAAGAAAACAATAATTAAATCATAATGAGTTTTTAAATATTTTCAGAGAATTTGACATTAAATATTTTCATAAAGACGTTTTAACAAGTACTGTGTTATTGGGCTTAGCTTATGCGTCGGAACAGATTTTTCTAGTGTCTTGTTCTACATAATTTTCATTCTTATTCTGTTCCACGGATATCCCATATCGGGATAAACTATTCCCAGAAGCAATTTGATTTAAAGCATTTGCTTAACCAATAATTGTGTTTCTTCAAATAAGCTTTTGGTATTTTGCTGCTCTCTCCTTGAAATATTGGATCAACTGACATGTTCGTTTTGAAATTGGATGCTTAGGATTTGTTTGGCCTAGATGTTTTATAGGAAACTGTTGTTCAAGTAGATCTCTTCTAGTGCTGTAAAAGATAAAATACTTAACGTAAACTATATAATAATATACATTTTTCTAATAAATAAAAAATATTTTAAAAAAAGCCTAAACTTTATTAAACTGAGGGTTTTGTTGATACAATATAAGAATGTGGCAAGAAGGTTGGAGGCAGTTCACTCGATGGGCCGAGAGTTGTAAGTGGTAGTAGATAGATTGGTCCCCTCTTGTTATGAGGTTTGAGGGGAGTATTTAAGGGGAACACTTATAAGCCATGTGTCCTTGTTCTATTGGTGGGCTTGTTATTCAAAGTGGGTGCCGTATTAGGGTGGCTATGTGATTTGATGTAACGAGGATAAAGAGTAGTGACAACAGAGTGGTTTAGCCATGTGACGTGGCCTTGGGCAGAGGGTGGTGATTGTCCGGGTTATTCTGTTTGGTGGGGTTGTCCCAATTGATGAGGTCTGGTGAAGGTATGTTAAGTGAGGATATGTGTAACAATTGCCCTCCGTTGAAGGGAAGGTTATAAAGTAACCTTACCTGGGACAAAAAGTATTAGTGAAGTGTCTATGTTCTGGGCAAGTTCTGTCTAGAAAATTTTCTGCCTACTTTGTTTCGTAAAATTGGAGGAAATTTAGACATTAAATATAAAAGACAAAGAAAAAGGCGAACCAATATATGGAGAAATAAAAATTGTGAGTTGTGACATTTTGTTTCTTAGTTTTCTCAAAAAAATCTGTACTTTAGTTTAAAAAAAAAATCTAATTGGGATGCTTGTTAATATTTATAGTAATTGAAGAATTGGCGAATTTCAACCGATCTGCTAATTGCAAAGGTTTTTGTAGATTTGGGTTTCATGATCATATTCGTGGAGATTGTCATGATTCGTGTATGCATTTATGATTTCTTTAAAATAGTTTTGAATGGAGGTCATCGATGAACTTAGTTGGGGATTGTTTGTGTTCTGTTGGAATTGAATACGTAAAAGCAACCTATTTAGAACTTATAAAAGCCCAAAGTGATAAAGGGCAAAAGCTGAAAGGGTAGTATATAAAACATAGTTCTTGTTGAGGGTTTAATGTGTCTATCTTGCTCAACCCATCTTTTTATTTTTTTATTTTTCGGTCTTTTGTCATTTGAATTATTGGCGATCAGTAGTAAAGGGAGAGAAGGTATGCCTTTTTTCGATCTGTTTTCCTTTTTGTTCTCTCAATTACTAAACTTGTTATAGTTTATTTTAAATGAAATAAAACACAGTTCATCCTCATCTACTCAACTACTATAAATATAGGGAGACAAGATGTTTGGGAGTATGATTCGGTACTTTTCAACGAAACCTGCCGGAAATGAAGCCAATCGAGTTGAAAACGTCGCCAGAGAAAACGCAGACCATAACCAGAGTCATCTTTGACATTCTCAAGGAGCATGGGCCCCCAACTGTCGGTGATACTTGGGAACGAGTCAAGGTCAGTTGTTTAGTCTACTATAATCTGTATTCATTGTGTATCTATATTTGTTGTTTCCACATCTAATTAAGCCAAGCCCAAGAGTGAAGTTAGGGCAGTGCAGTTTTATTGTTGCATAATTTTAGGATCTTGAATTCCATGCATTATTGTTTTTTTCTTGCTTTACTTGCCTGTGCTCGACATAATAGAGTAGAAATGTGTTTATGAGTTCAGGAGGTTGGATTGAGAGGGCTTACAAGCAAGAGGCACATGAAGATCGTCCTGAGATGGATGAGAGAGAGACAAAAGATTAGGCTAATATGCAACCATGTGGGGCCTCACAAACAATTTCTGTATACAACTTCGTTCACTACTAAACCAAGCATCAGCCACACAAGAGCTGTCCATAATTCCTCAACTTCTACAACTAGTTTTTCTGTAGATACTCCTAGTCCAAAGTCGTCTTCAGGTTAGGTTGTAGCACACTTGTGCTGGCTGCAATACCATCGATTTCAGGACATGTACTGTTTTTGCAATAGTGTAATACAATTGTTCTGTTGTCATGTTGTGTAAACTTTACCCTCTTCTTCCCATATATTTTTATTTTAATGTACAAATTCCAAATTCGATTACTTATCATCATTTCTGCCATTCAGACGGCTCTATAAAAAATGAAAAACAAAGTAAAGAGCTAAGAATTTATTGAGAAATCTCGAAAACAAACAAATCGAGAAGGATCAGAGGAAGATAGAAAGAGGAACCTTGATGATTATCAACCAAAAAAATTATCAGCTCAGAGTTAAGGGAAAGGGACCTTTCTTCTTTCCTCTGTTTTTCTTGTTCTCGAATTTTCTCTATCTCCCAATTCTCGAAACCCTAATTATATATATATTTTTTCCCTTTTTGACTCATCAATAGAAGCTTTGCCAATTGCCAATAGTAATTTTCCTCGAAGAATCATCAAGGCTCTTTTTTCTATGTTCCTCTGATCCTTCTCGATTTTCCCGATTTGTTTGTTTCCCGAGATTTCTCAATAAATTCTTAGTTCTTTAACTTTGTTTTTCATTTTCGTCGTTCCTAAAGTTTAGTTTAGTAACTCAAGTTTTTCTGGCTGTGATGAATCAAAATCCTCCGCTATTTATTTTATGATCATCTTCTGATATTGAAGAAAGCTTTACCTCTTTTTTTTCTTTGCTTGAATTTTGTTTATTTTTCATGCTTTAATTTTGGTATCTTTATCTTTGATCTAAGCAGGACCAAAAAGCTTGCCTTCCGAAATCCGAGCTAGCTCCTCAAAACCTTGAAAATGTGTAAAAATGTTGCTTTCTTTTTGCAGCAAGCGATAACATTGATTTCTATTTAATGGGATTAGCATTCAAAACTGCATGATAAATAAATCTACTTAATTCATAGGCCGTCTACATTTGTACAAGCAGCCAAACTTAAGAGAGGGGCTCCTGCCAAGGAGAAGGAACTAACAAAATTGAGGTCACTTTTCCTTTTTTAAGCCATTGGTTAATGACTTCGGTTTTCATTGTATTAGTTTGCATGAATTTGATTCTTTGAACAATCTTCTTGTGGTGTTTTGGGGTTAATTCAAAATTTTCCGTTTGGAAGTACTTTACGATTGAACTATTAGCAATTTCTACTCAAATATGATGATTTTGCCACTTTTTTTAATATATATTTTTTTTGCTTTTGTTCCATTTAACAAATTTTAAAGAAGCATAATGGAAATTTGAAATTTCACAGATGCTAGCTGGTGATCAGGGTGGAAATTAGATCATTGGGATATTGAAATGATCAAATGACTTTTATGTACTGTTCTGCTTACTTGATGGTTAACTTAACCACTTGAATGTCAAATAATGCTCAAGAACCTATTATTTGCCTATGCATTAGGGAATAAGAGGCATTTATTTTTAGTATATAAGTAGTAAAAACCTGTCATCCTTCTTAAGGTCTTGAAGGAGGCCTCTATGCTTTATGCTGCAAGCTGGGTAAGGGATATTGGTCCTGATCTTAGAACAAACGATAATAAGAAGGATGATGGGACTGAAGGTAAATCCAATGGAGATAAGAGTAGGAGTACAGAGACAGAACCTTCAACCTTGGAGGATATTGGTGAGGAACTTTACTTTGTGGTTTCTTATCTTGAAATGTTCTGATGTATAAGTTGTCTGTAATGAATCAAGAAGTATATATCATGACTTGCAAAATGTGCGGCATATTATATGTGCAATAAACCGTTAGATTCGTGCTTGAGACATCTTATGGAGGTCAAGGAACAAAGTCCCATAATGCTTGAGTTCAGTTAGGTTTTCATTTCAATTTCCTTTTCAGTAGAACTTGTCTGGAGGTAGCATGGAATTTACTCTTTGATTTCTTTTTCCCCTTGCTGGTCAGAGTCATCTGTGACTGCATTTTGTTTTATTATGTTGTTGGCACCTGTGTTCAAGTCTTAGATTTTACGCTTCCATTGGCATATTTTTGGTGAATCCCTTCTTCACCAGGCCAAGGTTCAGTTGTTAAGGAAGATATTAAATTACTGTTTATCTCCTAGCAGTCTTAGTTATCTGGGTTTCATTGTCTAGAGCCATTACAGTGACGATCATACCGTTATCTTATGCTTCCTAGGTACCTTTTTTTCTTCTCTTTGGTATCACTCTGAAGAATGATAGCAATATGTGCCATCTGCCAATATTCTATTTTCTGAACATCTTATTATATATTTCTTTAATTGATTTTAGAAAGAAAATTTTTAACTCGTGATAATTTTCTACGTATTCTGTCATCATTTACCTTGTTGGTACAACTTCTCTTTTTCAACTAAAATTTTTTAGGTCAAATTTCTCTCGTCTCACCCTTTTTTCTCTCTTATTTTCCTGGTATTATAGTTTATCTTGTTGAATGTTACATTGTTTTGATGTTGTCTATGGAAATGATTTAATAGCAATTGCTGCAAGAGGAGGGATGGAGACTTTGAGGCCTGCTTTACAGAGGTTATACATGACAAGGGCTTCTGCATATAGAGATGCTCTTAAGAGTTTCATAGAAGGATATCAAGAAGATATCTAGCAGGTCATGGAGAAAAAGGAAGATTCTTCTAAAGCATAGCAAGAAGGCAATACTGATAAAAATTCAACTTGATGACTGATAAATGCATAATCGGAGATGCATGTGAGTACTTCTCCAGTATACCTATTGTAGGGAAGTTAAATATATGGATAAGCTGTACAATTCAATTATTGAACTAAACTTGAAAAGGATTTGCAAAGATTTACCTTTGCCAAGTTCAATAATTGGCAAAGGTAAATCTTTTGCAAATCCTTTTCAAGTTTGAAAGATCAGCATAAGCTTTTGATTGTTTGTTGAGTAAATTCATTTACGGTTTTTGTTGGGTATTTTTTATTGTTGCTTTTGATTGTTTGTAGGACTGGTAGGAGGTGGAAATATCCGGTTTTCTATTGCCATAGACTCGGTAATCCTCTCTATCCTGTTTGCTA
The DNA here is from genome assembly GCA_025698515.1 of Gossypium sturtianum. NCBI lineage: Eukaryota > Viridiplantae > Streptophyta > Magnoliopsida > Malvales > Malvaceae > Gossypium > Gossypium sturtianum. The sequence goes on from CM046945.1 coordinate 170,418,334, forward strand.
ATGTTTGATTGAATGAAACTTGAACTTTTTTTTAACTAGTAAAATTTCGATGTACAGAAAAAAAAGAGTGAAGTATAGACAAAATCCAAGTAAGCATACTGGCGTTACATGATTAGTGTTTCTTTCAAAATATTTTTGTTGGATATCTAGCTGGGAGTTTTCTCTAGCTTGTAATGGAGTACAATCAAGAAGTTTGGAGCTTAATATGATTTTGTTTAATATGCTATTCTAATATGCGCAAGAACACAAAATTTTGTCTAGAAATTTTGTTAAACATGTCTTCTTAGTTCTTAAGAAGGTGCAAGGAAGTGTCGTCTAATAACAACAAAGTACCAGAAAATATTATGACTGATAGGTAGAATTTGTATGGTCAAGGGCACAAGGCGCATTCTAGGTGCTAAAATTCTTTTATTTCCTGAGGTGCGAGGGGCAAAAAATTTAAAAAGAGCCTAGATGCCATGGAATCCATGGAAAGATTTCTTTCAGTGTGCTAAAGTCGAAAATTCAGATTTATATTGCTTGGTTACATTGCTTGCTTTCACTATGTATAAATTGCTCTTGCTTAGTTCTAAACTTACATGGCTGTCATGGTCCAACTTTGGCACAATGGTGAAGAGCTTTTACCTTTTTATTATTATTTTATTTCCAAGTGTTTTGATTTTATTTTTGTTTGAGATTTTGGTTGTGTGATAACTTCCCGAGTAACTAAATACATTTTATAATTCTACAATTTTGTAATATATACAAGTAAAAGAATTGAACAAAAAACTTTGAAAATTATTTTAATAGAATGTCTAAGTTAATAAAACATGATTCATATAAAAATAATATTAAAATGAAATAAGAAAAAATTATTTTCTTTATTTCAGAATTTTCATGACTTTTTATCTAATTTTAAGCCATCCAAACTCTATGTTCTTTCAAATATTTTATTATTTCAAATATTTGGGACTGTAAATTTGAATAAAAGGATAATGCAATTGGAAACATAATGCATTTCTATCATTAAATATCATAAGTTGGCTTTAGCTTTAGAAGTAAATTGAGTAGCTGCATAAGAATTAGCTTTTTATACAGTAAAGGTAATTTCACTTCTCTTTTTGGGTCTATTTGTTGGTATTTTTGATAGTTGAAATGTTTTCGAGATTAATGCAACATATTGAGTTATATGTCTTTTTAAACTATGTTACCTAGACTCTTCATTTTTTTCTAAAATATGATGATCTAAATATATGGAAAAACTTTAAAAGGTTTAGTATACCCATGTTGGACGCATCCTTATATTGTATCGACACTAACCCTTGATTCTAAGTAACAGCCTTTTAATACTGTTTTGAGATAGTCTCTCTCCCTGTATTTAAGTTCTAAATATGTTCGATATTATTCTTACAGGTCTATGATATAAAAGGTTTTATCAGCCCTTTTTGTTTCAAAGGATATGGAAAACTTGTTTCAAAGGATATGGAAAACTAATTGATAAAGAAAAAGTGGAAAGGAACAATCGGTGCAATTTTGTCCTATGTTCTTTTCTTCTTTTCCTTTTTCTTGTATAAAAATTTGTTCAAAATATAACGTTCTTTCCTAAATTTCTTTGCAACATTGATCTAGATAGCCTTATCTTGTACAGGGGATTTTCAACTTTCCATGCTTTAATTGCAGCATGGGCTTCTCTCTACCTCCTACTATTCTCAGATCTTTTTGACGAGGATTCCAGTAATGACTTGATTGTTAATAGGAGCTCTATTATATCGAACATGATCTTAGGGGTAAGCTACGATTTTATCAATATGTGAACTGATTGTCTGGGTTTATTATTTTCCTTTGATTAACATAGCCTTGGGAGTTCAAATTAGTCTATAAGATGCACTACTATTTGGACTACCAATTTCTATAATTTAATGGTATCTGGTTTGCAAAATATGTTCAATGCTGCTTTACAATTTGCTAAACTTTGATCATGATGACTTTCTTTTCCTTCAACTTTGCCTGTAACATGCTTGGTATTATTTGTTGATGGTTAACTTGAAACATATTTTTTACTTATATTTCAGTGGGTTTATTTCTCTGCGTTTCTTTGTTGCGATTTTTGTAACCCCTGCTTCATTGGAGACTGATTTCAGGTATGAATCTTTGCTTTAACATTGTCTTTGGCTTTCTCTGTTTTAATTTAAGATTTATGCTTTTTTACTTGTGTTTTTTTGTTTTTGCTATGTGTTTGAAATTTATTGGTGTGGACTGTGAGTTACTTTGTGGTTGTTTTATGCTATATCAGTTGGTTATTATTAGGATTTTCTAAATAGGTGACCTAAATTAAAAAAGTAGGTGTTTAAAAAAACGACAGATACATGAACAAATATTATTAGGATTTAATTATTGTTTTTTCAATAAAGTTTATAATCACCAAACGTTTCTTTATATTAACTCCTTTATATTAAATGATAAGAATATTTTTAGAAATATTTTAATTAATTGTTTTGCAGAAATTTAAATAATGCATATATAATTATTTCAATAGTTTTCCATTCTTTATAGAAATGCTAAGTACCCACTAAACTATCAAAACCGGCATATAGGATTCTAGACTGGGACATTCTGTTTCTTAGTTCTCTCAAAAAATCTGTACTTTAGTTTTAAAAATAATAATAATCTAATTGGGATGCTTGTTAATATTGATAGTAAATTTGTAATTGAAGAATTGGAGAATTTCAACCGATTTGCTAATTGCAAAGGTTTTTTCGATTTGGGTTTCACGATCATATATGGTGGAGATTGTCAAGATTCGTGTATATATACCAGTTATAATATTATTTAATTTCATATTATACAATTAATATAAAATGAAATAGTTTATGTAGTATTTTAATTTATTATAATTGTTTAATTTTTTTAAATTTTTAAAATTTTAAAATTAAGACTAAATTGTCATAGTGTATAAATGTTGAGGGTTAAATATTTTAGAATTAAAAGCAAATTGACATGATATATAAACCAATTAGAAAAGCCATGTCATCGGGTGAACAAAATATATAATCTCAAATAGTTGGATGACTAAATTGTAATTTTTCATAACGGAAATTCACATTTAATTCAGTGTCCCATGGACCACAGTGTAGTTTAATAGCCCTATAATCAAATATTCAAAACCCTATTTGGTTAACAATGGAAGTTTAATAAAATCCAGGGTTTTTAGCTGCTTCCATGCTCTTTTCTTCATATTCAAAACCTTGCACAGACTTAGAGTTTTACATACGGTGACAGGAAATAATTTTCCTTAAGATTACTAGAAGCTTATCCCTAACATTACATTTTGGAAATGTTATTGTTATATTCTGGTGTTAATCGAAGGATAGTTTGCTTATGTTGTGAATGCTGTGATTACAAGTGTGTCTTTTTGCATATGATTTCCATGACTGCAGTGATTATATTTTGGACATAAGAGTTTTACATACGGTGACAGGAAATAATTTTCCTTACGATTACTAGAAGCTTATCCCTAACATTACATTTTGGAAATGTTATTGTTATATTCTGGTGTTAATCGAAGTGTTTTCTGCCATACAGGTTGCTAGATTATTCAATGAAGCTGCTCAGATGTCTCCTGAGGATGCTGATGTACACATTGTCCTTGGTGTTCTGTATAATTTGTCGAGAGAATATGATAAGGCCATTGTCCTTGGTGTACTTCTTGCTCTTGGTGTGAGTCATACAAATGGTTAGTGAATGCTTATTATCCCTTTAATCAAGATGAGATTAAAATTTTGAGTGTCAAACAAATAATACTGTTTGAAAAGTTCAGAATTGGAACAGACTGCTGCTTTAAAGTATCTGTATGGATGGTTACGTCATCACCCAAAGTATGGTACTCTTGCACCACCGGAGCTTGCTAATTTTTTGTATTATGCTGTTGTAAGTACACTAGGGTATAATTTTTTGTTTTTTTGGTTGGTTTTTGTCTTTTGGAACAATGCCTTGATATTGCATTCTTGGTTTGAGTGTAAGCCACTTCCTCTAATGTTACTGTGGGATAGTTTGCTTATGTTGTGAATGCTGTGATTACAAGAGTGTCTTTTTGCATATGATTTCCATGACTGCAGTGATTATATTTTGGACTTACATACGGTGACAGGAAATAATTTCCTTAAGATTACCAGAAGCTTATCCCTAACATTACATTTTGAAAATGTTATTGCTATATTCTGGTGTTAATCGAAGTGTTTTCTGCCATACAGGTTGCTAGATTATTCAATGAAGCTGCTCAGATGTCTCCTGAGGATGCTGATGTACACATTGTCCTTGGTGTTCTGTATAATTTGTCGAGAGAATATGATAAGGCCATTGCATCTTTCAAAACTGCTTTGAAACTTAAACCTAATGATTATTCTCTTTGGAACAAGCTTGGTGCAACACAAGCCAACAGTGTGCAGAGTGCTGATGCAATATTAGCTTATCAACAGGTAGCCTCTACATGATTCCCCCTTGAATAGTGGTGGCCTATCTGTATACCGCCTGATCTGTTAATTTCACGATTACTTTTTTATAATTAAAAATGTATTTTCCTATCCTAAAATTTTGGGGTTCTCTTTACTAAGTTGGAGTACCTGTACTGTGTGAAATTCAAAATATATGAGTATTAGGATTTTACTAAGGATCAATTTGTATGGTGTGTTGCTCACTATTTTGCATGTTAGGCCACAATAAAAAAAATGAATTATGAAGGTGTTGACAATGTTGGCAAGGGTGCTGTAACTACCTGAACCATTTGAGGTGCAAGATGTAAAAAGAGCACTTTTTTGAGTAAATTAAGGTGAATATGTAAATTTGTGCTTCTTGAATCAAGGGGGCTTTTTCGCTTCTATACAAAAAAGTGTGCCTAGGACTTGGCTTGTGCTTAATCAATTGAAAGGATGGCATAAAGAAATGCAAAACATGTGATAACCCAACATGTCAATCTTCTGTGTGCCAAATTCATATGGGTTGCATCATCTTTTCCTCTATTTCTCTTCTTTCTTATCTTTCAATGGTAAAGTGATGCATTGGTGTGTTATACAGCCCTCTTGTAGGGTTGAATTATTTACTTGCTCCATCTTTGTAACCTTAGGCTGCTAAAAAGATTCTCCAAATAACATGTTGCACCTAGTTGGACCTTAGAAGACAAACTAGCTCTTCTGTTAAGCTCCATGTAATTTAGTTATTTGATTTGTTGAAGCTATTGGTTAATTTAGATGATTTGATTATGCACTTCCTCAATTTACATATACCCTTGATCATCTCTTTCAAAATGCCTTTTTTAATGCATTCAGATCTTGCATATGCAGTTTGATTTGTTTAGCCTCTGTTACTGAGATTGTCCATTTAAAATTATTTGATGATGAACTTCCCTTTGCCAGTGGTGGCCATATTTTCAGCACTATTGAATTTAGTCTTTTGGTCTATGTCTGGATCTTTAGGCACTAGATTTGAAGCCAAACTAGGTGCGTGCTTGGGCAAACGTGGGTATCAGTTACGGCAACCAGGTTTGTTATATCCTGCTATGTTCTCTCATTGTCTTTACATTCATGAAAAGGGAACTGCATTTCTTACTTTATGTCTTCATTTCCTTTTGCATATTTCTGAGATGGTCAATCCTTCTAAATGAAAATTTATGGGTATGTGATCAGGAATTTAATCACCTTGTTTTCAATATATAGGTCTCAACAAATTTTGGATAGAGAATTGGTTCGTGTTCTTTTTGTCCTGGTCCTACTGGGCCATTGGTTTTTTGCTACTCGGGATAGTGGTCCTGGTTTTTTGGGCTTGGAGAATGGGCATGGTTTTGGGGTTTCTGCTCAGTTACGGTGTCTTGTGATAATGGGCATTTTTTTCGTAGTTTATTCTCAATCTCATTTTCCTTTTTTCTAACATTGCTTTTCCCTTTACTCTCTCCTTTATTCTGCCCGTCTCATCTCAAATTTTTCCTCTTATGTTTTTAGCTTTTTGTAACCGACGCCCAAAGGAATGCAAGGACACTGCCGTTTCTGTTTTTGGGATTTTGGAATCCCTTCATAAGGTATGAATCTTTGCTTCAACATTGTCTTTTCCGTTCTCTGTTTTTAATTTAAGAACTATGCTTTTATACTTCTATTTCTTGGTTTATTTTATGGTTTTTGGTTTTCAGGTTTAGAAATCACTGTTTCTATTCGTTGTTTCTTTTGTTTTTTTTTTAATTTATCACTCGTACACCTGTTGGTGGCAAATTCTGTTCATTCTGCATTCTCCCGGAAACCAAACAGGAGACTTAAACGTTATTTATTTCGAAAATTTTCTATTCTGTGCAGAATTTTAATTGTCATGCTGTAGGTAATTTTCTTTCTTATTCTGTTCCGGCTCCATCCCTGTCATATTCCGACTCGGAATAAGCTATTCCCCAGTTATCCTGGCGTTTCTTATTCCGGTTCAGAATTTTTAGGTGCCGGTTTTGGTGTTTTAGTGGCCGGTTCAGGTACTTTTTCTTGTCTGGACCGGGCAACCTGTCATGCTTATTCCGCCTAGGGATATCCCATTCCAGGGATATCCCGGTTGACTGTTATCCCGTATAGGAGTATCCCGGCTCAGGTATATCCTATTCTACGGATATCCCGATTCCCCTCTTTTTTTTCTAATGGCTCTTTACCTTCTTTGTAATTTAAAGAAGGTTTTAATTATTCTTCAGCCTTTTCAAATCCCCTCCCTTCTCCATCGTTGAAATTTCTCTCTCTTCCATTCATAGCTTTTTCATTAAATAAAAAATTAAATAAAAAATAATAAAATTAAATAAAAATAACAATTTAATAATTCAAATAAAATACTAAGTGACCGTTAAGATGGCCCAAAACTGATTTACTAAGTGAGCGTTTATTAAATATCTCTTCAATCTATGTCACATCTATTATCCGTTTTCTTTCTCTCTCTCTTGGTCTCCCTCTTTTGTTTTCTTTTTCTTCCTCATTTCTTCTGTTTTCATAACAAATCATCAAATATATTTCTTCAATCCAAATCTCCTCCCATTTCTTTACCGATTCTCTCTCTCGGTCTATTTTCAATTTCTTTCCTCCCATTTTTTTAGCTTTGGGTAACCAAAGGCCAAAAAAAACACACACGCTACACTCTGTTTTTTTGTGGTTTTTGAAATCCACTGCTTCATCGGGGACTGATTTTGAGGTATGAATCTTGAACTTGGTATGAATCTTGAACTTTGTCTTTGTCTGTCTTTGCCTTTTCATTTCTATTTTGGTTTCAGATCAATGGTTTTTTTTTTGCTTCTATTTCGGTGGGTTCATTTCTCTGCCGTTTCTTTGTTGCGATTTTTGTAACCCCTGCTTCATTGGAGACTGATTTCAGGTATGAATCTTTGCTTCAACATTTGTCTTTTTCTTTTTTCATCTCTTTTTTGGAGTGTGGTGTGTTTAGCTGTGTGGGTTTGGGGTGTTGTTGGTTCATGTTTGCGGTCTTTGGTCTGACCAAATTAAAGTCTCTTCTTTCATTTCCCTTTTATCTCACTTAAGATAATGCTTTAAACTTTTTCGGCTGGCTTTCTTTCTAATATGACAGTCCAGATAGCCTACTGGTCTCGTGTATAAAAAACTGCTTTCTAGTCTGATGTCCTGCAAAAGAAAAATCTCTGATTGGCTTGATTATAAGTACTGTGAAACCGGTATCCAAATTGTTAAGTCAACCATCAGGAAATCGTCACACATGAATGACTTTAATTAAATAATAGATCTGTCCTTGGAATATGTAGTACTCTTCCTGTCCACAAATGACTGTCTTTAATTAGTATCTTTCTTGCCCTGTAGCAGCAAGAAGTACACATTCATGGATTCCTTTCTATCTCTTTTGCAGGTGCAAATCTATAATAAATAGAAGTTGAAACCGCTTATGGTATTGGAATTTTTGTAAACATTGGCTCATTCCATATCATTCATCTCCACTTTCTTTTTAAAAATGGATGTTTTCTTTCGGTCTCTTGTCTCCGTCTTTCCATTCGTCCATGGCTATTATATTGTTAATCCTGCCGTCGCTCTTTACATTCCTGTTTTAGTTTCAGATATATGCTTCTTTTTACTTCTATTTTCAGAGTGTCTTTGTCATGGTTTTTGGTTTTCACCTTTAGAGAATCACTGTTTAGTTCATAAGAAACTATAGATGTTAGTGGTTAGATACCAAAATTGATAATTATGTACCAAAATGTGAATAAAAATTTAAGTAACAAAAATGTTAAAGAAATATATATAATTTAGAAGCTAAAATGGTGAATAAAGTCATTAAGAAAATACCTAAGGTTTTAAGTTTTTCTCAAACCCTATCACAGTATTGTGTCCAATTCAAATGGATTAAGATAGCAGTGGAAGAGTGCATGCATGGAGATCTCGACAAGGTCTACGACACCATTAAATACATTGAAAACACTCGCAACATCAAAATTGACCTCCTTTGTTGTGGTGATTTCCAGGTTCTTTCTCTTACACTCTCACTTTCTCCCTTCAATTTGTTGTTCTTATACGAAATTGAAATCATGAAGCTTCCAATTATTTATGGGAATTGTAAGTCACCCCCTTTCTTCATATGTTCTAGCTTGGGGATTTTGATTCTTTTATGAAAAGGCCTTGAATTTTACCAACTGCAATTGAAAGTTCTATGGAATGATGGAAGGCTGTCTGACCCTATTTGCAAATGCACTGTAAGTTGCTTCGATTGTGAAAGTCTCTAAATCTTTGTGTTCTCTTTTTGCATACTGGTTTGTGATCCTATTGCTTAGTAGCTCAGACAGTTCTAATCTACGTTTTCGAGAATATACTGAAATTATTACATCCATTCATGCCATTCGTAACTGAAGAACTGTGGCAGGTGTGGGCTTTGTAATGTTTACCATGTTTTTTGTTAATATAATATTTAACTCATTTAGTTTACCTAGTTCTTGAATCTGATCATTCATGTTAATATTAAGTTTGGATAAAATCCGCTGGAACACAATTTCCATTGATGAGCACCTTATTAAGTCTAGATTTAATGTGCACACCTGACTTTGCGCATGCACATGTACTAAAGTGAATTTTGGGTTCACATTACAGCATACATGAATAGTGCTTCATACAAGAAATGATATTTTTTCTTTTCTTTTATTGTTTTAGGCATCCCCTAAGGTTTTCTGCAGATGTAACTGTGGATTTTTCTTTTATTTTATTTATCTTCAGGCACTTCCCAATCGGAGAGAAGCTCTTATAATATCTTCCTGGCCACAAACTTCTCTTCCCAGGAGTACTGATTTGGTAAAAAGATTTGAAAATTTACAAGCTCTGGTGAGTTTATAGAGCTCTTCTTTTTCCCTCTACATTCGCCACCAAATACTCTTCAACCCAAGGTAAGGGAATCGCTAACCTCTGATAATTTATGTCCTAGACTCGAGCAATCCGGAATGCTAGAGCTGAGTATTCTGTTGAGCCAGCAAAGCGCATAACTGCTTCTATTGTTGGTAGTGAAGAAGTCATTCAGTATATATCTGTAAGTGTAGTTTGTTTCTTTAGGGATTGTCTTATTAATTATAAAGAAAAATGAATGGCACCGCTTTGTTTCTTTTTTCTTGATTGTGCCATCTTTCAATGCATAATATATACTTGTAACTATACTACCACAGGCTGTTGTAAAGTCTGGCGGAAAAAGGAATGGCTTAATGAACAATGCTAATGTCTTAAGTATCTGTATTCTTAGCATGTCCGCAAATCAATGTTGATAGGTTGTATCCTCTTGATGCAGGAAGAGAAGGAGGTGTTGGCTCTCTTATCCAAGCTAGGTTTAGACAATATTCATTTCGCTGATTCTCCTCCAGGCATGTTTACTTTGAACCATATATGCTTTGGTCCTAGGACAAAGAAATGCTTTGCATATTCATTTCACTAGTAGTACTTCCTATTGATTCTCTTTGATATATGAAATGTTGGACATCTATATGTATTTCTACTTGCAGAGGATGCAAAACAATCAGTTCACCTTATTGCAAGTGAAGGACTGGAGGCATATCTTCCCCTTGCTGATATGGTTGATTTTTCTGCTGAAGTGCTACGCCTTACCAAGCGCCTATCACGGTTCTCCCTTTATTCTCTCCTCATTTCCCCTTTTTCTACTATTTTTCTTCTTTCTCTTGTTTTCTTTTCTCTTCCTCCTTTATCGTCCTTTCTAACAAACCGCTGCCGCTGCCCCCACACCTTCCAGCGTCTTGCCTCCGATTAAAGGCCAGCTTCCTTCCCAGCATTCGAAATTTAAATTCTCATATATATCTATCCAATCCATAGCTCCCCATTTCTTCGGTGATTCTCTCTCACTGGGTATCCACAGGCCAAAAACACACACGCTACAGTAGGAAGAGAGCTTTTCGTGAGAGAGAAACCCTAAGTTTTCTCTGGCGTTTCTGGTTTTTGTGATTTTTGAAATCCGCTGCTTCATCGGAGACTCATTTCAGGTATCAGTCTCTTTTTAGTTTCAGCTCCATGCTTTTTTTTACTTGTATTTCAGTGGGTTTTTCTTATGGTTTTTGGTTTTCAACTTTAGAAATCACTGTTTCGTTCCGTCTTTCAAATCTATAGATGTCGGTCTTGTTCTTCATTTTTGTTTGTTTATCGTCTACTATATGTTGTTCTTTATTTTTGGATTGTTTGTTTCCCTCTGTTTAATATTATAGCTTTTGTGTTATTTTCTATTTCTTTTAAATCGTTGCTTAGCAGAATGCTAATTGCCTAAACAAAAAGCATCAGTATGTAAATTGTTTACTGCATCTGTGTTGGCTTGATTTTATTTCTAGGAACCCGGTGGGAGTTGTGACGCATGTAGAGTTTATTTGGTAGTTTTTCTGGATGGTAAAAACAGGTCTTTTTAATTCGTTGTGAGTTGTGACATTCTGTTTCTTAGTTTTCTCAAAAGTCTGTACTTTAGTTTTAAAAAAAAATCTAATTGGGATGCTTGTTAATATTTATAGTAATTGAAGAATTGAAGAATTTCAACCGATTTGCTAATTGCAAAGGTTTTTGTCGATTTGGGTTTCATGATCATATTCGTGGAGATTGTCATGATTCGTGTATGCATTTATGTTTTCTTTAAAATAGTTTTGAATGGAGGTCATCGATGAACTTAGTTGGGATTGTTTGTGTTCTGTTGGAATTGAATACATAAAAGCAACCTATTTAGAACTTATAAAAGCCCAAAATGATAAAGGGCAAAAGCCGAAAGGGTAGTATATAAAACAAACATAGTTCTTGTTGAAGGTATGCCTTTTTTCGATCTGTTTTCCTTTTTGTTCTCTCAATTACTAAACTTGTTATAGTTTATTTTAAATGAAATAAAACACAGTTCATCCTCATCTACTCAACTACTATAAATTTAGGGAGACAAGATGTTTGGGAGTATGATTCGGTACTTTTCAACGAAACCCAAGCTGGAAATGAAGCCAATTGAGTTGAAAACGTCGCCAGAGGAAACGCAGACCATAACCAGAGTCATCTTTGACATTCTCAAGGAGCATGGGCCCCTCACCGTTGGTGATACCTGGGAACGAGTCAAGGTCAGTTGTTTAGTAGACTATAATCTGTATTCATTGTGTATCTATATTTGTTGTTTCCACATCTAATTAAGCTAAGCCCAAGTGTGAAGTAAGGGCAGTGCAGTTTTATTGTTCCATAATTTTAGGATCTTGAATTCCATGCATTATTTTTTTTTTTTTTCATGCTTTACTTGCCTGTGCTCGACATAATGGAGTAGAAATGTGTTTATGAGTTCAGGAGGTTGGGTTGTGAGGACTTACAAGCAAGAGGCACATGAAGATCTTGCTGAGATGGATGAGAGGGAGACAAAAGATTAGGCTAATATGCAACCATGTGGGGCCTCACAAACAATTTCTGTATACAACTTGGTTCACAAAACCAAGCATCAGCCACACTAGAGCTGTCCATAATTCCTCAACTTCTACAACTAGTTTTTCTGTCGATACTTCTAGTCCAAGGTCAGTTGTTTAGTAGACTATAATCTGTATTCATTGTGTATCTATATTTGTTGTTTCCACATCTAATTAAGCTAAGCCCAAGTGTGAAGTAAGGGCAGTGCAGTTTTATTGTTCCATAATTTTAGGATCTTGAATTCCATGCATTATTTTTTTTTTTTTCATGCTTTACTTGCCTGTGCTCTACATAATGGAGTAGAAATGTGTTTATGAGTTCAGGAGGTTGGGTTGTGAGGACTTACAAGCAAGAGGCACATGAAGATCTTGCTGAGATGGATGAGAGGGAGACAAAAGATTAGGCTAATATGCAACCATGTGGGGCCTCACAAACAATTTCTGTATACAACTTGGTTCACAAAACCAAGCATCAGCCACACTAGAGCTGTCCATAATTCCTCAACTTCTACAACTAGTTTTTCTGTCGATACTTCTAGTCCAAAGTCGTCTTCAGGTTAGGTTGTAGCACGCTTGTGCTGGCTGCAATAATACCATCGATTTCAGGACATGTACTGTTTTTTGCAATAGTGTAATACAATTGTTTTGTTGTCATGTTGTGGAAACTTTACCCTCTTCTTCCATATATTTTCGATTTTAATGTACAAATTCCAAGTTCGATTACTTATCATCATTTCTGCCATTCAGATGGCTCTATAAGAAAATGAAAAACAAAGTAAAAGAGCTAAGAATTTATTGAGAAATTTCGGGAAACAAACAAATTGAGAAGGATCAGAGGAAGATAGAAAGAGGAAACTTGATGACTATCAACCAAAAAAATTATCAGCTCAGAGTTAAGGGAAAGGGACCTTTCTTCTTTCCTCTGTTTTTCTTATTCTCGATTTTTTTTCTATCTCCCAATTCTCAAAACCCTAATTATATATTTTTTTATTTCCCTTTTTCATTCATCAATTGAAGCTTTTCCAATTGCCAATAGTAATCTCCCTCGAAGAATCATCAAGGTTCCTCTTTCTATCTTCCTCTGATCTTTCTCGATTTTCCCGATATTTCTCAATAAACTCTTAGTTCTTTAACTTTGTTTTTCATTTTCTTCGTTCCTAAAGTTTAGTTTAGTAACTCAAGTTTTTCTGGCTGTGATGAAACAAAATCCTCAGCTATTTATTTTACGATCATCTTCTGATATTGAAGAAAGCATTACCTCTTTTTCTTCTTTGTTTGAATTTTGTTTATTTTTCATTCTTTAATTTTGGTTTCTTTATCTTTGATCTAAGCAGGACCAAACAGCTTTCCTTCCCAAATCCGAGCTAGCTCCTGAAAACCATGAAAAAGTTAAAAAAAAGAAAATCAAAAGCCCTTGGGCCTCAGTACCGCCGAACCCTGTTAATAGCCTGCTTCCCTTAAATATTTAGACCATGGAACAACAAAGATAATTCATTAGCTTAATCAAATTTGGTATCTCTTATATCAACCTCAAATTTGGTATCTCTTATATCAACCTAAAATGAAGGTAAAAGTTCTGTGCAGGAAGCTGTATGACTAGGTTCAATACGATCTCAAAGAAATAGCTTTCCCTTCTTCATTGCATGATCCTCCCCGCATCAAAAAGCGCCGCAAATTGACTAGGCACGAGCGCTTCTTGGTACTTTTCTTTTCCAATTTCTCTTCCGCAGTAAGAGTTTTGTTTGCTTATTGATTTCTGGGTTTTAATGATGAATGCTGTTAGATTCTGGGTTTCCCCCCTTCCTTTATATAATTGTATATTTTTTATGGTTTATGTGATGGAGAAGCTATATTAGTACTGGATTGTAGTTTAGATATTACTGCCAGTTTAAAGAGCATGGCTCTTTCATTTCTCCATCAGAGTAAAATAGTGAGCTTGGTTTGTTAATTAACCTTTTTTTTTTTCTTCTTCTTTTTTTGCGTCGTTGCTATTGCTGTAAGCAGAACATTTTCGAATTCTGAAGCCTTTTTTTGGAAGAAAAAATTGAATAGTTTTTTACTTTAAATCAAGAATGTATGTTTGGAAGTACTTTACGTTTGAACTATTAGCAATATCGACTCAAATATGATGATTTTGCCACTTCCTTTTTATAATATATATTTTTTGCTTTTGTTCCATTGAACAAATTTTAAAGAAGCATAATGGAAATTTGAAATTTCACAGATGCTAGCTGGTGATCAGTGTGGAAATTAGATCATTGGGATATTGAAATGATCAAATGACTTTTATGTACCGTTCTACTTACTTGATGGTTAACTTAACCACTTGAATGTCAAATAATGCTCAATTTGCCTATGCATTAGGGAATAAGAGGCATTTATTTTTAGTATATAAGTAGTAAAAACCTGTCATCCTTCTTTAGGTCTTGAAGGAGGCCTCTAGGCTTTATGTTGCAAGTTGGGTAAGGGATATTGGTCCTGATCTTAGACCAAACGATTATAAGGAGGATGATGGGACTGAAGGTAAATCCAATGGAGATAAGAGTAGGAGTACAGAGACAGAGAAGGTAAATCCAATGGAGATAAGGTAAATCCAATGAAGGTAAATCCTCTCTCCTTAACTCTCCCATTTCTTCACCATCTCTTTCTCTTCAAATTTGTCATCTCCACCTTCTCAATCGTTTCTGGTTATTTATTTATTTATTTTTTTTTTTTTTTGTGATATTGAAATCACTTGCTTCATCCATAGATTTTGGGTTTTCAGCCCTATGAAATATTGTTTGGTTCGTCTTTTCAAATCTTTGGATGTCGGTGTGGTTGTTCTTGTTGGATGCTTTGGGAAAGAAAGAAACTCTGGTTCTACAAGATTTCACCAGCAATGGCCTCTCTTTTGCAGTCAACTACTTTATTATTCATATTATCTATTACATTGATTCTTGTCCCTAATAGACACGCTATTCCCTTCATCGTATTGCACGGTAATGTTCTTATCCCAATATCTTTTCTTTTCAATTTTAATGTTCTTATGCATTATCCCATGGCTTAAATTCATTCTTTAATGCCCTAAAACTTGAGATAAATGGGGATTAGATGTCAGTTTAACCTGATACCCATATTTCTTTTATGGATATAATGCTTTTCAACTAAGACCACATAACTTCATTTCTAGTGAAATTGTTTAAGCAATTGTGCCTTTGTATAAATTGTTAAAATTCTGTTAAATGTACGGGTTAAACAGATTAGATGCCAGTTTAACTTGATACCCATATTTCTTTTATTTGATATCGTATAATATTGATTGTCAAAGCAGTAGTAATTGTATTTTGGTTTTCTAATAATCTGGTTTGTTCGCAAGGTCGATTATTATACAATGCATCACGAATTCCCCAAGCTTAAACATACCGATTCCTTTTCATCCATGATTGTTGAAATTATCCAAGGACTAAATTGTGAAATTATCCAACTTTATGCTAGCTTAAACATACCGATTCCTTTTCATCCATTCAACAAATCAACACATTCACACTCATACACATATTAACCATTTCCATCTCAATATAATACTCAAAGTTAGCTACATATAACTATCTCAAAATACTCAACCATAACAAACAAATACTCAACATGATTCTTTGCCTGGCAAGGTTGACCATTTACCTTTCTATTCCACCTGAATCTAAATAAATTTGAATCATGTCTAATGCCGTGTGAATACTATCATATTTTAGGAAAGAGAACAACCTATTGATTTAGCAAGCAAGAAAACCTGTCAACACAAAGGATCTGTTTTCTTATACCGGTACATTTTGTGTTGTATTTGCTGGCTTGCTATAGCCACTTTGGTGTATCATGCAATGTTAATTTCTTATATATGAAAACTTTTACTGGAAAGGGATAGGAGCTATTTTTTCGTTTAAACATTGAAGTTTTGCAATATGATTGATATCATGTTTATCTTAGTGGCCTGAGGCTTCAGGCTTCAGTCAGAGTACCAGATCTAAGGCCGCAGTCTTTGCCTGGCTGCTAATGTTCTGGATCTAACCTATTATCATTTGTTGTCGCATGAACTAGTAGTGCATTACATTTCACTTATCATCCGCTTCTATTTATTCTTGAACCATGTCAAAACCTTTTTGGCTTAATTAAAATTAATTTGAATGGATAAGGTTCCATCTTAAACTATGTCTATATCAAGCCTATGAAGTGTAATGTTTCACATTTATTGCAAATTGTTTTGGATGATTAATGTGTCTGCTTGTCATTATCTTGAGACTTACATGGATTATGCAAGACCTTTTATACTTCTGTTATTCTTGATTAATGCATCTGCAGTTTTATGTGGTCTTTACTGGGGTCCAAATATTTGACTTTGTAGAAAAAGTGTAATTCATTGATTAGATATCTCTGTACAGGCTATTGCAGCAATGATGTGTGCTCAGGAGGCTGATCCTACCAATCTGGAAGTACTTCTTGCTCTTGGTGTGAGTCATACAAATGGTTAGCGAATGCTTATTATCCCTTTAATCAAAATGAGATTAAAATTTTGAGTGTCAAACAAATAATACTGTTTGAAAAGTTCAGAATTGGAAGAGACTGCTGCTTTAAAGTATCTGTATGGATGGTTATGTCATCACCCAAAGTATGGTACTCTTGCACCACCGGAGCTTGCTAATTTTTTGTATTATGCTGTTGTAAGTACACTAGGGTATAATTTTTTGTTTTTTTGGTTGGTTTTTGTCTTTTGGAACAATGCCTTGATATTGCATTCTTGGTTTGAGTGTAAGCCACTTCCTCTAATGTTACTGTGGGATAGTTTGCTTATGTTGTGAATGCTGTGATTACAAGAGTGTCTTTTTGCATATGATTTCCATGACTGCAGTGATTATATTTTGGACTTAGAGTTTTACATATGGTGACAGGAAATAATTTCCTTAAGATTACTAGAAGCTTATCCCTAACATTACATTTTGAAAATGTTATTGTTATATTCTGGTGTTAATCGAAGTGTTTTCTGCCATACAGGTTGCTAGATTATTCAATGAAGCTGCTCAGATGTCTCCTGAGGATGCTGATGTACACATTGTCCTTGGTGTTCTGTATAATTTGTCGAGAGAATATGATAAGGCCATTGCATCTTTCAAAACTGCTTTGAAAATTAAACCTAATGATTATACTCTTTGGAACAAGCTTGGTGCAACACAAGCCAACAGTGTGCAGAGTGCTGATGCAATATTAGCTTATCAACAGGTAGCCTCTACATGATTCCCCCTTGAATAGTGGTGGCCTATCTGTATACCGCCTGATCTGTTAATTTCACGATTACTTTTTTTATAATTAAAAATGTATTTTCCCTATCCTAAAATTTTGGGGTTCTCTTTACTAAGTTGGAGTACCTGTACTGTGTGAAATTCAAAATATATGAGTATTAGGATTTTACTAAGGATCAATTTGTATGGTGTGTTGCTCACTATTTTGCATGTTAGGCCACAATAAAAAAAATGAATTATGAAGGTGTTGACAATGTTGGCAAGGGTGCTGTAACTACCTGAACCATTTGAGGTGCAAGATGTAAAAAGAGCACTTTTTTGAGTAAATTAAGGTGAATATGTAAATTTGTGCTTCTTGAATCAAGGGGGCTTTTTCGCTTCTATACAAAAAAGTGTGCCTAGGACTTGGCTTGTGCTTAATCAATTGAAAGGATGGCATAAAGAAATGCAAAACATGTGATAACCCAACATGTCAATCTTCTGTGTGCCAAATTCATATGGGTTGCATCATCTTTTCCTCTATTTCTCTTCTTTCTTATCTTTCAATGGTAAAGTGATGCATTGGTGTGTTATACAGCCCTCTTGTAGGGTTGAATTATTTACTTGCTCCATCTTTGTAACCTTAGGCTGCTAAAAAGATTCTCCAAATAACATGTTGCACCTAGTTGGACCTTAGAAGACAAACTAGCTCTTCTGTTAAGCTCCATGTAATTTAGTTATTTGATTTGTTGAAGCTATTGGTTAATTCAGATCTTGCATATGCAGTTTGATTTGTTTAGCCTCTGTTACTGAGATTGTCCATTTAAAATTATTTGATGATGAACTTCCCTTTGCCAGTGGTGGCCATATTTTCAGCACTATTGAATTTAGTCTTTTGGTCTATGTCTGGATCTTTAGGCACTAGATTTGAAGCCAAACTAGGTGCGTGCTTGGGCAAACGTGGGTATCAGTTACGGCAACCAGGTTTGTTATATCCTGCTATGTTCTCTCATTGTCTTTACATTCATGAAAAGGGAACTGCATTTCTTACTTTATGTCTTCATTTCCTTTTGCATATTTCTGAGATGGTCAATCCTTCTAAATGAAAATTTATGGGTATGTGATCAGGAATTTAATCACCTTGTTTTCAATATATAGGTCTCAACAAATTTTGGATAGAGAATTGGTTCGTGTTCTTTTGTCCTGGTCCTACTGGGCCATTGGTTTTTTGCTACTCGGGATAGTGGTCCTGGTTTTTGGGCTTGGAGAATGGGCATGGTTTTGGGGTTTCTGCTCAGTTACGGTGTCTTGTGATAATGGGCATTTTTTCGTAGTTTATTCTCAATCTCATTTTCCTTTTTTCTAACATTGCTTTTCCCTTTACTCTCTCCTTTATTCTGCCCGTCTCATCTCAAATTTTTCCTCTTATGTTTTTAGCTTTTTTGTAACCGACGCCCAAAGGAATGCAAGGACACTGCCGTTTCTGTTTTTGGGATTTTGGAATCCCTTCATAAGGTATGAATCTTTGCTTCAACATTGTCTTTTCCGTTCTCTGTTTTTAATTTAAGAACTATGCTTTTATACTTCTATTTCTTGGTTTATTTTATGGTTTTTGGTTTTCAGGTTTAGAAATCACTGTTTCTATTCGTTGTTTCTTTTGTTTTTTTAATTTATCACTCGCGTACACCTGTTGGTGGCAAATTCTGTTCATTCTGCATTCTCCGAAACCAAACAGGAGACTTAAACGTTATTTATTTCGAAAATTTTCTATTCTGTGCAGAATTTTAATTGTCATGCTGTAGATAATTTTCTTTCTTATTCTGTTCCGGCTCCATCCCTGTCATATTCCGACTCGGAATAAGCTATTCCCCAGTTATCCTGGCGTTTCTTATTCCGGTTCAGAATTTTTAGGTACCGGTTTTGGTGTTTTAGTGGCCGGTTCAGGTACTTTTTCTTGTCTGGACCGGGCAACCTGTCATGCTTATTCCGCCTAGGGATATCCCATTCCAGGGATATCCCGGTTGACTGTTATCCCGTATAGGAGTATCCCGGCTCAGGTATATCCTATTCTAGGGATATCCCGATTCCCCTCTTTTTTTTCTAATGGCTCTTTACCTTCTTTGTAATTTAAAGAAGGTTTTAATTATTCTTCAGCCTTTTCAAATTCCCTCCCTTCTCCATCGTTGAAATTTCTCTCTCTTCCATTCATAGCTTTTTCATTAAATAAAAAATTAAATAAAAAATAATAAAATTAAATAAAAATAACAATTTAATAATTCAAATAAAATACTAAGTGACCGTTAAAATGGCCCAAAACTGATTTACTAAGTGACCGTTTATTAAATATCTCTTCAATCTATGCACATTTATTATCCGTTTCTTTCTCTCTCTCTCGGTCTCCCTCTCTCGGTCTTCCTCATTTCTTCTGTTTTCATAACAAATCATCAAATATATCTCTTCAATCCAAATCTCCTCCCATTTCTTTACCGATTCTCTCTCTCCGTATCTTTTCAATTTCTTTCCTCTCATTTTTTTCGCTTTGGGTAACCGAAGGCCAAAAAAAAACACACACGCTACACTCTGTTTTTTGTGGTTTTTGAAATCCACTGCTTCATAGGGGACTGATTTTGAGGTATGAATCTTGAACTTCGTCTTCGTCTGTCTTTGCCTTTTCTTTTCTATTTTGGTTTCAGATCAATGTTTTTTTTACTTCTATTTCGGTGGGTTCATTTCACTGCCGTTTCTTTGTTGCAATTTTTGTAACCCCTGCTTCATTGGAGACTGATTTCAGGTATGAATCTTTGATTCAACATTTGTCTTTTGCTTTTTTCATCTCTTTTTTGGAGTGTGGTGTGTTTAGCTGTGTGTGTTTGCGGTCTTTGGTCTGACCAAATTAAAGTCTCTTCTTTCCTTTCCCTTTTATCTCACTTAAGATAATGCTTTAAACTTTTTCGGCTGGCTTTCTTTCTAATATGACAGTCCAGATAGCCTATTGGTCTCGTGTATAAAAAACTGCTTTCTAGTCTGATGTCCTGCAAAAGAAAAATCTCTGATTGGCTGGATTATAATTACTGTGAAACCGGTATCCCAATTGTTAAGTCAACCATCAGGAAATCGGCACACATGAATGACTTTAATGAAATAATTCCCTGGGAAACTGTACAATAATTAGTTTAATTGATCAGTCTGAGGTATGTGACTTAAAATTTTTCATAGGATGGATGATCTCTTTACAGTCAATCATCCAGGACAGATGTTTGAGTTTTCATGTTGTCCTTCGTAAATTCTCTGGTCTCTAGAACATTACTTGGACTAATAAATTAGCTTTATGGTTAAAAGGGTGTGTTCTTTACATCTGTAAGTGTTCTCGTTTTTCTTAATGTCGGTTCGAAGCTGTTTGAAGAATCTCATGTCTTCCAGGATAGCATCTTATCTGAAAAAAAGCGGCTTCGGATTTTGTGTAATTCATATTTTAAGCAGCTTTTGGAAGATGTTGCTTTCTTTTTGTGGTAAGTGATTCAAGTAACAGAGTTCTATTTAAGCAGCCATTGGTTAATGACTTCGGCTTATATCGTATTAGTTTGCATGAATTTGATTCTTTGAACAATCTTCTTGTGGTTTTTTTGGTTTAATTCAAAATTTTCTGAATCACAATGTGAAAAAGTTATGCTCTAATTTCCCAAACTGTCAAGATACAGGTATTTTAGGGGAAGCCTACTCTCTGTTTACTGGTAAGTTTAATCTTGAGTGTTAAATGAGGTTGATATTCTTTAATCTACAGTCTATATAAATTTAAGTTCAGGGAATAGCTGTTTCCAATTTCTTGAACACTTGGCTGTTTTCATTTAATTACGGTTAATAAATATTTAAGGCCACTTTCCTTATACAAGTGCTGTTTGATTTCCTTTTTCTAGGAAAAATGCAGTTTGTCTGGCATTGTTGTGTGTTTTCTAATAGAATCGAAAGTAAGAGACTTTGGGATCAATTAACATCAATTTTAACTAGAAGAACATGGTCATATTTGGAGTGAAAAGTCTGCCATTTTATCTGGTGCTAAGGTGGTGCATATTAGTCCGTCCATGGATCAATGCATATTTAGTTTTCTTTTACACTGCTAGGTGCTTGCACTCTTCAGTAAGGATCAGGGTAGATTTTCTTTAAAATAGTTGAGTGGAGCTCATTGATGAACTTAGTTGGAATTGTTTGTGTGCGGTGCTTATATGATTTGGAAATGGATTTTGATTGAAATATTCAGGTAATATATAAATGCATGGCATGGCTGGAATTAGGGATGCAATTTAACTGAAAAGGTTGTTTTATATTACAAAGTAGTTACGAGTGGTTATTGTGTTGCATTAGAAGATGTTAACTATGAGTTGTTTTCTTTCTTATGAAGAATGCAGTATATTTGCCTTTTTGATCTTACAATGACAGTTTTCTTGCAAAGTTTTATATTTGAATCAGATTACTGGTTTATTTTTCTAAAAATCCAGATTACTCATCTTTTGCTTTGGTATTGTTAATTATGTAGAAAACGAAGGCTTCTTTTTTGAGGACGTCGGCCATTCATATCAACCCAAGGTATCTCTCTACAATCTCATGGTTTTGTTTGGAATAACATTGATGCGTGTTGTTTTATTTGATTGTTGTTTTCTAAATTGTCAAAAGTAAAGTAAATTTTCTTTGGATCAAATTTAATTTTTAAAAGATTAGTAAAATATTTTTGACCAAAACAATTTAATTTTGAAGCAATTGTTTTAAAAGAAAATAATTTTAATAAACTATAATTTAATTTAAATTTTAAGAATTGTTTTAAAATTTTTTTAAACCGGATCATTAGGTTCAAGCATTACACACCACTTAAAAGCTACAAAAGTTAGACGAAGTAAAAAAGAACAATATAAGTGGAAATGATCCGGAAGTCTCTAAACCCTAAACCCATTCATTTCTTTCAGTGGTATGTTTTCAGTGCTTTATTCGATATGTAGGTTTCTCTACCAATGCATCATGTGCAAATTTGAAAGGACATGCTAATGTGTCTATGTATTTTCTGATATGAATCCATATGTTGGTCATCAAAATCCTTTAAAAGAAGGTCAAGAGCTATTCAGGAAAGGACTTTTGAGTGAAGCAGTGCTTTCCCTAGAGGCTGAAGTTATGAAAAATCCTGAGAATGCTGAAGGTCGGAGATTGCTAGGAATAACCCATGCTGAAAATGATGATGACCAGCAGGTAATCCACTTTGCTCTAGTTTGTCAGAGTTGGATAGTTCATGTGTATTCTTACACCAAAAGGCATTGTTTTTGTGTTCTTTAATACTACAAGAATTTCTATTAAGAGATGTGACTGCTTGTCTAGTTCAGCCATCTGTTCAGCATTTTTGGTTATGATTCTTTGCCTGGCAAGGTTTACCATTTTCTATTCCAACTAAATCTAAATCATTTTTAATCTTGTCTAATGCCCTGTGAATACCATCATATTTTAGGAAACAGAACAGCCTATTGATTAAGCAAGCAAGAAAACCTTTTGAACACAAAGGATCTATTTTCTTGTACCGCTACATTTTGTGTTTTATTTGCTGGCTTGATATAGCCATGTTGTGGTGTACCATGCAATGTTCGTTTCTTATATATGAGGAAAGGGATAGAAGGAGCTATTTTTTGTTTAAACATTGAAGTTTGCAATATGATTGGTATTACGTTTATCTTAGTGGCCTGAGGCTTCAGTCAGAGTACCAGATCTAAGGCCGCAGTCTTTGCCTTGCTGCTAATGTTCTGGATCTAACCTATTATCGTTTGTTGTCACATGAACTAGTAGTGCATTACATTTCACTTATCATCGCTTCTATTTATTCTTGAACCATGTCAAAACCGTTTTGGCTTAATTAAAATTAATTTGAATGGATAAGGTCCCATCTTAAACTATGTTTATATCAAGCCTATGAAGTGTAATGTTTCACATTTATTGCAAATTGTTTTGGATGATTAATGTGTCTGCTTGTCATTATCTTGAGACTTACATGGATTATGCAAGACCTTTTTATACTTCTGTTATTCTTGATTAATGCATCTGCAGTTTTATGTGGTCTTTATTGGGGTCCAAATATTTGACTTTGTAGAAAAAATGTAATTCACTGATTAGATATCTCTGTACAGGCTATTGCAGCAATGATGTGCGCTCAGGAGGCCGATCCTACCAATCTGGAAGTACTTATGAAATTAAAAATTTCAGAACATTAGCTTTGTGGTTTCGAGGATAGTGCTACCACTTTTATTTGCTTCTTCGCTGCGCGGCGGCTGCGGCTACTGTTTCTGTTCGCCTTCAGCATTCGGCTTGGTTTGTCAAGTAAGCATTTTCTTTTTATTCGTCTTTATTATTGTCCCTATACACTCGTTGATTTTGTTAGGCTTTTTTTTTCTAGGGTTTCTGTGACTTAAGATGAAATAGCTCTCTCGTATTTTTCATTAATTTACTTTTCTGTTACTCTAAGATTATTAGGATTTTCTGCTTTCTGGGTTGAGTACAAAATTCCTCGTATTGCATTTCCTAATTCAAATGAAAGAAGGATTCTGACTTGTACTCATCTTTGCATATTTGATCCTCTGTTTTCCTTTTGCCTTAGTGTTACTTTTGAATCTAGGTTTTTACATCTAAAAACGAATACAGGATGTAGTTTAAAACACAAAAACTTAGTTTTGAAACGGTGCTTTAGGGGTGGGAGTAGGGTTAGAATTTCTTATTCATCCGCCGTCTCAAAAGATTCGCCAACATGACATCTCCTCTTGTCTTTTTTTTCAGTATAGTTCCTTTTCCAAATAACATTACACTGGTTTCATTGCTCCCAAGACTCGGGAAAATATCTGTATAATATTTTTGTAATATCCGCTGAGCAGAATACTATTCTTATCTGTTTTTAGTTGACATATGCTTCTTTTTGCTAATATGTTTAGTGGTTTTTATTAAGGTTGGTTAATGAATCATTACGGGCCTCGGGGAAGTGTTTCTGGGATTCATTCGTTAAAATTTGTTCAATTTTAAAATAAAAATGAAATTTTTATTTTTAATAAAAATAATAGTTAAAATATTGCAAGTTTAAACATTTCAACGCACCTCACAATTTACATTTATTTGATATTTTTTTAAATTTTAATGAATTATATATATTTTGAATTTTGGAAATAATTTTAATATATTTAACAAGAAAATTTAACACTGATTTAAAATTTAAAATAGATACATAAAGCAGCTTCCAACGCCTCTCTCAGTTCTTGATGAGAGACGCTTCTTTCTCCTGTAAATTGTGTCTACTCTGTTTCCTTTTATTCTGATTTTTACCTGTTATTATTATTATTTTTCTATTTTCTCGTCCTCCCTTTCAATCTGTGTTCCTTTCCATTTTTTTCCTGACATTTCTTTTTTAACTTTGGTGTAAGCGCATGCCAAAATAACATACTATTCAACAGGATGTTGAAATCCCGTTCTTCATCGGATTGTGATTTCAGGTATGAATTTCACCTCTTATTTTTCGGTTTGGTTTCTGAGTGAAGAAAATCGACAGAAATTTGTTTCAAACTTGACATTTATCTTTGTTTTTGTAAATAATTACTGCACCTGTGAGTTGGCAAATTTTGTTCATCCTGCATTTTCCCGGAAGCCAAA